>CM053148.1:62922500-72922500 GCA_028571685.1 Heterohyrax brucei
CATAAAACCTTACATTTCTATTATAAAACTTCAGGAGAAAACCTCTGTGACCTTGGATCAAACAAAGATTTCTTAGATGCAATAACAAAGGCATAATACTTTAAAAACTAACTGACAATTTGGACTTCATAGACATAAGAACTTCCACTCTTTGAAAGACTGCTAAGAGAAGAAAACATTAACCAAGGTCCAGAAGAATGTAACTGCAAATCATATATTTGATAAAGAACTTGTACCTTAACTACATCAAGAACTCTCAAAAAACACAAACATCCCCTCCCCTAAACCAGCAAAAGCATCACTGGAGAAGATGCACAGGTGGAAAATAACAAACTGGAAGACACTCAACATCATCAGGCACGAAATCAATTAAGTAAATAAACCCACTGCCTTCAAGTTGATTCTGACTCACAGTAACCCTGTAGGACAGTAGAGCTGCCTCACAGGACTGGTGGGTTTGAACTGCTGGCCTCTTGGTTAGCAGCCAACCTGCACTGATGTAAATTAAAACCACTTCAAGACACCACCACATATCTATTGGAGACCCACTGCCGTCAGTCGAGTCCAACTCATAGCGACCCTAGAGGTCAGAGTAGAACTGCCTATAGAGTTTCCAAGGATCACCTGGTTGGATTCAAATTGCCGACCTCTTGGTTAGCAGACGTAGCACTTAACCAAGAAAGGCTAAATCTAGAACGACGAATCATACCAAGTTATTGGCTGGCCTTGAAACAACTGGGCTTCTTAGTGCTGGTGGAAACAATGGGATGCAACCATTTCTGGAAGATACTTTGTCAGAGTCTTTGAAAAGATACATCTAAGAGGTAACCATTTCTGGAAGATACTTTGTCAGAGTCTTTGAAAAGATACACCTAAGAGACAACCATTTCTGGAAGATACTTTGTCAGAGTCTTTGAAAAGATACATCTAAGATGCAACTTTCTGGAAGATACTTTGTCAGAGTCTTTGAAAAGATACATCTAAGAGGTAACCATTTCTGGAAGATACTTTGTCAGAGTCTTTGAAAAGATACATCTATTTGACCCAGTTTTCCCTGTGTTTACCAAGTAGTAACCAATATGTAGCTATTTTTTTTTTTAATGATAGAAACCCAGAGATAAATGGACCTGGACTCTGCCTCCAGCTTCTTGGTGGGAGGTAGCAGCCTGTGGAAGCCTGAGACAAGAAGGTCAACCCTGGGAGGATGGGATTTCAGTAGAGAACTGCAGAAAGGGGGCCTTACCATTTCTGGAAGTCACCCTTCCACGTGAACGGCTGATTCTCAAAACACAAACTCCGGACGGCTCCTCTCTCCAACATTCCTTCCTCCTAAAAACTTTCTGGCCCCAAAATGACTTCCTGAAACAGAGCAGGCAGCCTGAGGAGACCAGCCTCTCTGGGTATCTGAGGACTGTCAGTTAAGTTCGTGAACTCATCCTAGAAAAAGTGCTACATACTTTGTGGCTGAATATCACTATGGTCACTTTGAAATCCTCCTCTTGGGAAGCTATGCACCGACACCAGCACCTAGTCCACCCTTCAAAGCAATTTTCAAAAGCTTTTCCTGGAATGGCCATCAGAGTTGTCATCGTACTACTCTTGATGTCCTGAATGTCATCCAAATGTCTTCCTTTCCATGATCCCTTTATCTTCTGGTAAAGAAAAACACTGGGGGGCCAGATCAGGTGAGTAGGGAGGGTGCTCCATTATTTGTCTATGCTAAAAATTCCTTCACAGACAACTATGCAATGAAATTTGCAAACTTGCCACCAGGCCACCGTGAGCATGGCCGTTTCAGAAAGAGTTCCAAAATTGTTTTGAAGGGTAGACTAGGCACTGGCATTGGTGGATAGCTTCCCTAGAGAACTTCAAAGATAAAAAAAAAGGTAGTGATATTCAGCAATGACGTATGTAGCACTTAGAACAATTAGGTTCGTGGACTTAACTGTCAGACCCTGTATTATTGTATTTAACCCACCCACCAATCCAATACAACTGTTGTCAGCATGGTCCTGGTTACAGGGAGAGACCAGACCTCAGAAAAGTGAAACAACTAGGCCCAAGATCATGATTGATGGAGCCCCTGCCTCCGCCACTGTGTTGGTTATGCACAGGCTGAAGGACCAGCTTTTGGCAGGGCTGTCCTGGGCCCTGGGCACTTCTTATGTTGGAGATCCTACCCTACTCCCTGTCAGGCATGTTAAACCCATAGATCCTAAAATGTGTATGATTTTACTATCGTTACTAGTGTGTACAGTTTATTTTTGTTCTTAGACACCAGAATAGTTCTTTTACCAGTTTCAAATCATTGTCTTAACTAAGTTTTGATGGTAAAATGACCTCATTGGTTGGGGACCTTTGTGGTGGGTGTTGGGGGGTCCTGGCTTTGTGGCAAAGATGTGAAGACAGAGTAGGAGACCCTGGATTCAAACACAGATATGTGGACATGACTGGGGACCATAGGAAAATGATACCAGAAGCAAGCTTGGTTTGGTGCTTGAGCTCCAAAATGAGGCTGGCCTGGGCTCCTTCTGGCTTCACTCCAGATTCCTGTGTGACTTCAGGCACAGCACGTGCCAGCTCACCTCTCTGACCCTCATTTTTTTCTTCTGTGAAATTGGGATCATACTTACCGGACAGGGTCAATAACTGGACCCTGTTTGGTTCCATGATGTTTAAGCTCCTTTGCTGTGATCCTCACGTAGGCACTTAAAACCCCACGCCAGAACAGGTGCCAGAAATCCCATCTTACTGGCCTTTTTGGCAGCCCCCTGGACTCCAGCTATTTTCCCCTGGAGTCATCTTACCTTATCAAGTCACGAGTCCCTGAGTCACCACCAGCCCTGAGGCCAGCACCCCGGCTGTCCCCACCACACTTCCTGTGGCTCTGCTCAGCCCGCCCCATATTGTTCTCTGCCCTGCCGCCACTTTCAGAGACGTTTTGTCTCCCTGGGCCTGGCGACTGTGAGCCGCTGGGAACAGGAACTGCTTAGAGGCACCCGGTCATTCCCCAGGAAGTCCACGTGGAATGGAAGTGGACGTGTCAAACGGCAGGCCTTTCTGCCCAGCCTGGACTAGGGCTGCCGGCTGTGGCTAGGCGGCGGTGACAACATCAGATCTGGAGACAGCAGCCGGTCTCTTCCACCCCCCACCCCTCACCCCTGCCTCAGGCCCTTGCAATCCCAGTGTTCACCCATTACAGCGTCAGCACTGGTGATCAGGAAGGGCGCCCACTGCTGGGCTGGAGCGGAGCCCAGTCATCTTTTCAGTTTCTGGTTGTGGAAGGTCCAGGGGCCTTGGGGGAAGGCCAAGTGGCCAGGGCCCTGGAGGAAAAGGGGAACACTGACATCAGCTTTTCACTACCAGTTTATAAGAACATCAGTCTTTTCATTCCCAGTGTGGCCTGTCTCCTCACATGCTGGCTGAAGGTCAGGCCTGCAGATTCAGCCCCTTCTGCCTATTCAGGTGCCACTCCTTCCAGGAAGCCCTCCATGATCTCCTCAGTCAGTATCAGAGGCCCTTTCCAGTAGCAGTGCTGACCCCTGTATCAGAACCTGTCACATCGTGAGTCCCAACACCTGTTCACTGAGCTATCTGCCCCTTGCCGTCTTCCGGAAAAGGCCTGCATCTGCTTGTTAAATGAATAAGATGCATTGCAGAGGTTCAAAATCAGCCTGAGTCCAATTCCTGCCACCTCTCTCAGAGGTATGTGCTTTTTTGGTCTGTTTCTGTATCTCCTTGTGACTCAGTTTCCTCGGCTGGTGAAAGGGATGTAGCAATGGCCGCCTCAAGCATTAACTGACCACTTGTGTAAACAGCCATGAGTCAGATCCGACTCGACGGCACTCGGCTCGGCTGTGTAAACAGCTTTCCTTTCCCCTTTGACCAATCCATAGATGAAGCCTGAGCCACCTCCACCCTAGGCCCAGGGAGACTCCCCAGGGGGCCCCTTTGTTTTCTGATAGGGAGGTGACTGAGGCTACCTTGTCACTAAATGATAAATTGGCTCAGCAAATAATATCACCTGTAAGCACAGTGCTCCTTTAAAAAATCACTTCTATGAGACCAAACAGTCAACAGTGACTTCAAAAGAAAGATGAGAATACAAGAAGGTGGGGAAACCAGATTCATGGAAACAGGACAACCAGAATGGAAATAATGGGAATGCTCACATGTCGTGAAGAATGTCACCATTGTCACAGAACAACTTGTGCAGAAGCTGTTGAATGGGAATCTAAACTGCTGTGTCAACTTTTCACCAAAAATGCCATCAAACATCCTTTAAAAAGGCTGGGGTGGGAGTGGGGGGTTTTGAGAAGCACACACCTGATCTCGATTAGTCTTCACTACCATCTTGCAACCTCAGTGACTGAAGCCTCCCGTTTTATAGATGAGAAGACTAGAGCTCCCAGAATCCCTCAGTATGAAGTGGGTACAAATTACTGAGGAGGGCTTAGAGGTCCTGCCTGCACAAGTTTGTGTTCTGACTTGAAGAAAAGCCCAAAGTAAGTGAAATAACTCACTAATGAGAGGATTTCAGGCCATTGCCAGGGAGTTGATTCTGGTTTGTGGGGTGCCCACATGTTACAGAACATAATTGCTCCACAAGATTTTCTAGGCTGTAATTAATAACTGCTCCACAGGATTTTTTAGACTGTGATCTTTATGGCAGCAGATCACCAGGTCTTTCTTCCTGGTGCTTCTGGTTGAGTTAAAACCACTGATCTTTAGGTTAACAGCCAACTGCAAACTGGCCAACAGCAAGGAAGATGTAATTGAGGGATGGCACTGGGTTTCATGATGACCTGTTGCCTTCTCTGCCTATCTCTAGTCTGGCAAAAGAAAACTCTGCGCTCTTGTTGACTCCCCAGCCACAGGGGATACAGAGAAACTAAGCCTGTGGTCTTTTATAAGGCTGGCTCTCCATCCCTTTTGCTTTTATAAGTTGAGACAAGAAAAGAGGCCAGGAGAAAAATCAGCTACTAATAAGGAAATCAATTAGCTGGCGTGCATGTCATGAAATGCTTCAATGAAGATCTGCGTTCTGGAGTTCTTTTTCTTCCTTTTTTAACTTTTCCCCCCAAAGAGACCTAACTGGGGCCAGAGAGTGTTTCTAGGGTCCTCCCAGGTTCCCCATCGGAGGGAGGTGATGTGGAGGTCTGGAGCTGGTTACCTGGAGGAAGCCTGCTCCATTGGCCACACCATCAGAGGGCCGTCAAGGAAGAAGTCTCACAAGCGTATTTCCCTCCCCCATCCTAAATGATCAAATGGAGCAGTCTTTGTGCACTCCACACACACAATCACACACACAGAGACAGCTACCCACATACAGTCGCACATTTGTGTCCACATATGCACATACAATCACAAAAACCCACACATCACAATCACCTATATATAGTCACACACACAGCTACATACAATCACATACATGTCCACATAAGCACATATAATACACAAACCAGTATATCATAATCACCCACATACAGTCATATAGCTGCCTACATATAATCACACACATGCATGTCGACATACGCTCATATAATCACACACACAAACCCGTATATCACAATTACCCACATATAGCCACACACAGTGCTACATACATATAATCACACACATACACTCATATACATGTCCACATATGCACATACAATCACACAAACCCACATATCACAATCACCCACATATAGTCACCCACACAATTACACACATGTAATCCTACACACACACTTATGTACATGCCTATGTGCACACATATCCCATACACAGACTCCCATATCAGTCACCCACGTAGTCACCCACACAGCTACACATACACACTTACATACATGTCCACATGTGTGCATATAACACCACACACAACCCCACATATAGCGCACACACAGTTACACACATACAGTCACACCTCTCTCACACGTGCACACTCATACTCACTTGCCAGACACACACAGAACACACAGACTCATACACACACACAGTGACCCTAGATCAAACACATTTACACAGTCACTTATGCATTCACCACGCCAGTTACACACATCACAAATCACTCACATAATCATACACAACCTCGCACTTAATTGTCTGCAATTACACAACACAACCACACACAGATTTGACATGGGAATCCAAGAATCTTTCATTTTCTTTAAAGACTCCCTCACATTGCTGAGAGGGTCAGCTCACATGGGTGGGCCAAACAAACAGAGGCCCAGAGAAAAGGCATGACTTGCCAAAGTGGCACTTCTCACCCCTTATCTCCCTGGCAAGGATGTGTGGGGCTGGGAAATACTGACCAGGGGACTCAGGGCTCAGAGAAGGCAACAAAGAAGATCTCATCTGGAGCTCAGCCCAAACCGTCTAATGAGGAAATAGAAAGATATTAATCAAGAAGGGATCCAAGGAGCCCCCAAACCCCACTCAACCCCTGCCCAGTCCGGAGAAGAGCATGACTGGTGCACAGCTGTGGCTCAGGGGGGAGACAGATCCAGCTGCCTCAAAGTAGCCTCTCATTCACTTGCTGGGTGACCTAAGGCAGTGCACTTCCCCTCTCTGAGCCTGACTTTTCTTCACTATAAAATGGGAATAAAACCTGCTCCAACAAGATCACAGAGGTTTATGGGTTACTCTTTCTAGGAACATTCAGCACGGCGCCTGACTCAACTTTTCCTTTCTCTGCAGCCCCTTCCTCTGGTGACACTTTTGCTGTGTGATTTGGAATTCATCCCTTCCCTCTCTGGGCCCTACGACCAAAGAGAGCTTCTTGGCTGAGAGGTGGTGCCCAGAGGGAGCCACAGCCGTAACCAAGGCAATGGCCTGGCACTCGCTCCTCAGGCCCCAGGCTTCCAGGGATGAGGGGAGCAGGACTACCGCCTCTCAGAGAGGAGGGTTTGAGAGTTCAGCTTTGTCAGCCCCTCCTGGCGCTGCTGGTATTTGAAATATTCTTCTGTACCATTGAGAGACCTGGGAGGTCTCAGGGCAAGCTCAGAGGAGGGATTTGGTTGCCTAGGAAACCATGTGTTTTCACTTTTGGTGAGAGAGGGTGAGTGGTGAGGAAGGGCCTGGGGTCCCTGCCCATGGAGGGCGCTGGGGGAACCGTGCCATGGCCGGGGAGCGGGGACAACCCGAAGGGAGGGTGGGGGGTCAGGGAGAAGGGGCTCAGTGCAGGCTTGAAGGAAGTTTCTGCACCCCAAAAGCCAGAGGGCAAACTAGCAGATCCATAATCACACAGAGGTTGACCAAACATACAGACTTCCCAGGTTCCAACCTGGACCCGCTAAGTGGGAGAGGAGAGATGGGGAAGGGTATGTGTTATTCACCAGCCCCTGTGCTGGGGATGTTGGGGAGATGTCGTTTGCTGGAAGTTGGCACATTCTGGAGCCTCACTCCCACCAACCCCGGGGGGGCCTTGGGAAAGGAAAGGCTTTCTGCGGCCGGCAATAGGGATGCCTCTGGTATGGGGCGGGTGGGGAGTGGTTTGAGAATCTGTGTCTTTGTCCAGGGGTGCCATTCTGGGCCCCCAGTATCTCTTCTATCAAATAGGGAGGGGGTGAGCTCCCAGAAAGGCCCCCGGCTCTGATGGGCGGTCCGCCCACGTGAGCTGCCCGGCGGGCGCCGAGGGCCTCTCTGCCCGTCGCTGCCCTGCCCCCACCGCTCCCACCGTCCGGCTCTCCACCGCCCTCACCCCGGGCCCTCTCCGGAGGCAGGCCTGGCCCACCCCCGCCCCCTCCCCGGCTTTGCCCCGGGCAGTCCGGAGGGACCAGGCCGCCAGCGCGGAGCCGGAGCGGGAGCCGGTGGGGGGAGAGGCCGGCCTCCCGGGGGAGACCCGGGCGGCGGGAGACAGCGCGGAGACAGGGCCCGATAAGGCGGCGGCTCCGCGGGAGGCCCCTCCCGGCCGGGGCTGATCCCGGCACCCAAACTCAAACATCCGGCGGCGAGGGGAGAGCCAGGGCCGAGCCCGCCGGCCGCGGGGAGAGGCCGCCCCGCTGCACCCCACTCGGGCGGCTTGCAGGGACCGGGGGTGCAGGGATGCCCTCCCTGACCTTGCCCCCACCTCCGGGAGGCTGGGGGTCAGCCTGCTGCGCCCCGCGCGGACGTGCTGGGGGCATAGGGGTCCCCTCCCTGGTCTCACCCCTGGCTGCTCGGGCGAGCGCTGTGGGGCCCCGTAACAGGGGTGCACAGGGGTTGCAGGGAACCCAAAATGAAACAACCTGAGGCCAGTAGGTCTGACCGCCTCTCATCAGCACCTGGAGAGCCTGCTCTCAGCGGTAGGGTGGCTGGGCTGGGCTGGGGGGTAGGTTCCCCCTTCCTGAGCAAAGCCACCATCCTGAGAAGATGGTGGCTGAGACCTAACTCACAGTCAGCCAGCAGGAAACTGTACTGTTAAGACTTGGGAGGTGAGGACAGGGCCAGCTGAGGGCATTTCTTGAGCACATACTGAGTGCCCATGGATTGTGATTATTATTATTACCCTTTTAATGCAGGTGAGAAGACTGAGAGAGGTAGTGTGGCTGTGGTCAGGTCCCCTGCCACCTGCTGGTACAAGTAGCCCCGACCCTACCTTCCTACTCAGACTTCTCAGTAGTGTCCACTTGCCCCATACACCTCCTGTAATTCTCCTGGATCCACATTTTCGTTCATTAATATTCATTCCTTCGACCTCCCTCAGCACCTACCTACCACACCAAGTACAGCATCTGTTGTCACAGTTTATGGAGGACACAGCCAATGTGGCCTCTGCCCCTCACAGTACTTCACGGTCCCGTGAGGAAGACAGACAGGAAACACAATTAAAAACTTGTTTACAGCCATGAAGACCCCCTTGGAGGTAGGTGAGCCAACCGACCAACCAGTTGCTGTGGTGCTGAGCAGAACTCCCGGCCGCCCCAGGTGTGTCCCAGTAGACCTGGAATCGCAGATTTTCCAGTGGCTGATGTTTCAGAAGTCGATTACCAGGCCTGTCTTCTGAGGCTCCTCTGGGTGGACGGAAACCACCCATCTTCAGTTAGTTGCCAAGGTCATTGACTCTTTGCACTGAGGGACTCCATGGGAGGTAACCCTGCTTCCCTTGAATCAATTCTTGCTCTGTGATTCCTATAGGACAGGGTACGACTGCCTCATAGAATTTCCAAGGAGCACCTGGTAGACTTGAACTGCTAACTTTCGGGTTAGCAGCCACAGGTCTTAACCACTGGACCACCACGGTCTCCAGGTGAGATGTAGTGTGTGTAACATAAGAGGAGCTGACCTACTTTTGGAGAGAAGGGGGTCAAAGAAGCTTCCTCTAGAAGGTGTTGTTGGCCCAGAGGTCTTAGGGCTGAGGAGACTCAGGTGAAAAGGGTGAGAGTGTGGACTCTGGGCCATAGGGGTCTCCTAGGGGAGGGGGAGCTCCAGTTACGGAGAGCTCCTTCCAGGGATCAGACATCTGGTTCAGAGCCAGGAGGGCACACAGCCAAAAGATGTCCAGACGGGTGGTCCAGGTCAAGGGTGTTGGTGGGAGGGCATGGAAAGTGAGGACACCAGAAACACTGGAACCAGCCATGGTGTGGTGAACAATCTGGAGGGGACGATGACAGAGCAGGGAGCCCTGATGGGGGCTGTGGCAGGTGCCCACCAAAAAGGAACTTGGACTTGGTCTCAGTTCATCTAGCTCCTGCCCTGTCCCTCCAGAGAATCAGCTCTGACAGTGTCCTTCAGGTGGCCAAACCCACACAGCCGCCTGCAGGTGGGCCCTGTGGCCAGTGTACGCTCACACCTCCCGGTCTGTGGTGTCCTGGAGCCCATGTCCTCCAGTTTCTCATGTCCTCTTCTGACCACTTCCATTCTGGCTTCTGAGGAAGACCCTATTCTTATACCCCTGCCACAAATGTCCGCCTGGCTTGGGGCCTGCCTCCCTGTCCCCGCTCTGCAGAGGAAACCTCGCCTGTGCTCACAGCTTCAACCACAAGACACAAATGACTCTTAAATAGCTTTCCTCTTTGCTCTGAACATCTTTGTCCAGCTCCACAATGGACACCCCACCTGCTTTCCTTGGGGGCCTGTATGCAATCTGCCCCAAAGGACAGCTTTGGAGTCCTCTTCCTTCCCTCTCTTTGTAATGGCCCCCAGCAGGAAACTGAGGCATCATCCTTGATCCCTCCCACTCTGCCAAATCCCACCCTACTCCACCAGTCGCCCTCCGTGCCTCAAGCTCATCCACTCCTCTCTCTCCTCACAGCCTCTTTCTAAAACAGACCTTTCCTGGTCCCCCTCTCTCTCTGCCAGCTCTGCAGACTCCCATCAGCCTAAAACCAAATTGGGGTTCCTGGCATGGCTTTCATGGCCCTCAGTCCCAGGATTTCCAGTTCCAGGCCTCATCTGCCACCCACACTGCCATCCCACAGGGACGTTTGTTCTCTAGACACATGTCTGCCTGAGTTGTTTGTTTTGTCGGATCATCTGCACTCTGCCTAGAGACCTCCTCATCCAGGAAGTCCTCATCCAGGAAGTCTGGCTAAACAACGCACAGAGAGTGGCCTGGGTCCAGGGAGTCACAGCTACCCACAGACATGACAGCAGGGACAGATAAACCAAAACCAAACCCACCACCATTGAGTCAATTCTGACGCATACTGACCCCATAGGACAGAGTAGAACTGACCCACAGAGTTTCCAAGGAGCGCCAGGCAGATTTAAACTGCTGACCTTTCGGTTAGTGGCCGTAGCACTTAACCACTCTGCCACCTATTTAAAAATGAAGCATCCTGTTGCCCTAGGGCCCTTTATGCCACCTGGATTGGACGACATGGAGGTACTTTGGGAGCCCTAGGGCTGCTATAAATTGTAATGAACTCGACAGCAATGGGTTGGATGTTTTTAGTTTTTAAGGAAGACATCTCCCATAGCCCACTTGCCACCCTGAAAGTCCACCCTTGGATCACCACAGCTTTCTGATAAACATTGTCCCCTCCAGCCTTCCTTGCTCAACTGCAGACTCTCCAAGATGGGAATTATGCACTGTGCAACTACTTCTTGCTGGACCCGCTTAGAGACCACTTCTGCGATACAGCATTGGAACCCAATAACAACTTTATAATGTACAGATATTTGTGTTTCAACACCATTTACACAAAGGCAGACGTGGATGAGCTCTATGTTCACGAACGTGAACGGGAGGGATTACCTGAAGAGCTGCTCTCCCCTGGTGGGTGCAGAGGTGGTGGGGAGAGGTACCTTGCTCTCTCAGTAGCTTGTTGACTGAAGCAATTGGAAATCCCTAAGACATACAGCCAGGGGATAACCCTGCTGACAGAGGTTCTGCAAGACAGGCCTTGTGAAGGCAGAGAGGTCCTCAGGGCTTAGCTGGTACACCCCTCAGTGACAGATGAGAAACTGAGGCCAAGGGCTACAAAGCAGGGCAACTGGCCAGACCCCAGAATTCCAGACTCCAGGACCCCAGACCCTGAGTCCCATGCTTTCCTTGTTGCCCGGCCCCTGGATGGTGAAAACATTCTAAACTAAGTGGAGTTTGTGTTTTAAAAAGGTGCTGCTGAATTTGTAATTGGCTATATTGTGAGCAGAGCTGAGAGGGTCTCCTAATTTTTGGAAGGGGTTGCTGCTTCAAGAACAGCACAGCAGGCTTCCCTGCCGTTACAAACAGAATTGTGTCCCCCAAAACTGTGTGTTGTAAATTCTAAACCATCTTCCTCTAGATGCAATTCCATTTGGGAAAATACAGGTTTCTTTGTTATGATAATGAAGCCATATCAGTGCAGAGTGTTTTTAAGCCAATGGCTTTTGAGATACCGAGGACCAGATTAGGCACAGAAGAAGGCAGACTCAGGGAAGACAGACCTTATCTGAAGACGGGGGAGGCTGGCCAGTCTACAAGCCCGGAACTCCAAGAACGACCAGCTAGAGAAGCTGAGATAAGGATTTTCCCCCAGCGCAGACACAGAGAGCTTGTCCTCAAGAGCCAATGGCCTGAATTCAGACTTTGGGCCTTCTACCTACAAGAAAATAAACTTCTGTTTATGAAAACCACTCACTTGTGGCATTTCAGTCACAGCAGCATAAGATAACCAAAACACATGAGTTTGAAGTCTCTGAGATACTCACTCACACACGCTAACTCACATACAAGATTGATTTTTTCACCTAGGTGGTTTTATTATACCAATATTCTGGAAACATTGAGAAAAATTAGCAAATTCAGATACAAATCCAACCACTGAATTCATTCACACACCCACCTCCTGTGACAAACAGACAGTGCCGACAAGTCACCAGGAGGACAGCCTGCACGAGTGTCAGCTAGACCGGAGTTCCTTCTCGGTTGCACTCCTTAGTGACTGCGTGACCTGCAACAGGTTGCTGAACTTCTCTGAATCAGAGTTTCTTCATTCATAAAGCATATGCGCTTCTAGAAGCAGAGCACTGAGCAAGGAGCAGAGCAAAGGCAGTTACGGTGGTCCTTGGTGTGCCTCCTAGACGTTGCCCTCCATCTTCCAAGACAAATGTAGAGAGGAAGAACTTGTAGAATTGGACCAGAGTCACCCTTGAGCTACTGCCCCACTTGGTTTTTTATGATTCCAATACATTGATGGTAAATTGCTTGGACAACCTGTCTTCCTCTCTTTGAGTCTCAGTTTTCTAGCCTTCGCTCTAATCCCAAGGCCACAGCAATTACTCTCAGAAGCCCTTTCAGCCTGGCTGGCAGGAGCTGGCCAGGCCTGGTAACCCCCAGCACTGGCTGCACCATCTCTGTGCCCTGGCCCCTGGAGATGTGCTGGATGGCCAGGAAGCTGGCCCAAGCAACTGGGGGCCCAGGAAGACACGTGCAGCCAACATCTCCAGTCCATCACGGGCCTTCCCGGCCCCGCTCTTCACAGCCCCTGCGTGAGGATCCCCCGGACCGAGGCTGCACGAGGCACTGCTAAGGGCCAGCCAAGCCGAATAGATAGGAGCTGCTCCCAGGAAATCCTGGTGGTGTAGTGGTTATATGCTATTGCTGCTAACCAGGATAACAGTTCAAATCCACCAGTCACTCCTTGGAAACTCTATGGAGTAGTTCTACTCTGTTCTATAGGATTGCTATGAGTCTGAATTGACTTGATGGCAAAGGGTGTGGGCCCTCTCCCAGACTCCCAGCGAGCGCCATCCAACACCAACTAAGGGGCCAACTGGACCACAATGCGGAGACCAGGGCCATGGGGGAGGCTATGAGGACACGATGGAGCTGGGGGAGGGAGGTGCCCAGAGGCTCACTGACTATTAACTCACTCGTCCATTTGACAAGACTCACAGAGGACACTCTAAAAGGAAATGAGATTGGTAAATTGACCACTGAATCAAAGTGATTTGATCATTGAGTTCTACAGAAAAGCTTGACGAATCCCTTCATAGTACAGATGACTGTGGCCTGGGTGGGGTCCAAGAGAAGACTTGGCATTCCTCTTGTAGAAAAAGGGACCTGAAAACTTTGTCACACGTTGTCATGGGTTGAATTGTGTCCCCCCCAAAATGTATGTGTTGATTTGACTTGGTTTGGAGTTCCAATATAGTGCCCTTTCTCTCATGTGCTGTGAATCCTGCCTCTGTGATACTGATGATGGAGAATGGTTTGCAGTTGTGTTAGTGAGGCAGGACTCAAGCTTGTGGAATATAAGGGAGAGAAATGAGCTGAGGAAGTTGGGAACCTCCTACCACCGAGAGAGAAGCACCGGGAGCAGAGCACGTCCTTTGGACCTGAGATTCCTGTGCAGAGATGCTCTCACTGGATGTGGACTCAGCCTACTGGACTGTGATGATTTTTCATATTGAATGGACTTGTAGCTTAAGAAGGGATTTGTAGCTTACCGGACTGTGACAATAAAAGCTTCTCCTCATGAAACCTTCCACTTGTGGTATTTTCTGTTACAGCAACACCCGGGTGACTAGGACACATGTGATATAAATTACCAGGATTATTCTGTCTAAAGGCCAAAGGTTTAGACAATAAAGGCAGATGTCTTAGGCAAAGCTTTTTTCTCTCTTCCCAAGGGGCCTGCAAGGGTCATTTGTGTTATTTTTTTATGATGCACCTTTATTTGGTCAGTTAGTTATTTTTGCTAATGCAATAAGCATTCTGCAGCTCTTTTTCTACTTCTAGCACAGAAGACAGGGGCAAAAATGCCTGAGCTTCAGCAAGAGAGCTTTAGGATAGATGTAAAGAGAAACTTCCTGAGAGTGAACCAAGACAAGCACAGAAACTGAGGCCCCAAAACAAGTCCCTGGAGGACTCTGCTCTCTCCCTGCCCTGGGCTCCCTTGGCTGTCCCACAACCTTCAGTGATTTGTGTGTCTGTGTCTACTGTGAACTGTGAGCCCTAGGGGCTCTTCTGAGGCCTACAACCCAATCCGCTGCCATCAAGGGACTCACAGTGACTCTACAGGATGCAGGAAAGTTTGAGGCCCATAACAGCTCCAGTCTGAAGCACAGACCTATTTGGGAGTCAAAGGAAGAGTGTCAACCCTGTCCCAGAAAAATACCCTGCTTTTCCAGATTTCACCTACAGTTTCAGCAGGTTCCTGAGGCCTATGTGTGTACCCCAGTGTGGTGGGAGGAGGCTCAGAGTCCTGGCAGGTTCCATCACTGGGCCCATCACTCACTAGCTGTGATCTGCAACCACTTGACCACTTTGGGTCTCAGTTTCCCCACTGTGAACAGTTACGGAGAGCACCTCCCTCGTGGGATGTGGAAGGAAATTAAATAATGCATAAGAGGCAGTCAGTACAGAAGTGGGCACAGAGAGGCAGTGGAAACAAGTGGGGCCCCTTCCCACTGCCTGGAGAGCAAGTTCATCCGAGATAGCGGGAGACACAAAGGAAACAAGAAAGGAACTCCCTAAAAGATGGTGACCCACGTTTAGACAAGAGTTGACACCAGCCCTGTCTACATGCCTTCAAAAACAGAGAAGTAAAGAATGCTCCTTAATGTCTTCTATGAAGCAAACATGACCCAATACTCAAACCAGACAAAGGCACCACAGGAAAAGAAAATCACAGGCTAAGATGACTAAACATTTTGCTCGGAGATCCTATAGAAGAATCTTGGCCAAAAGGGGGAAAATGCAGAATTTCAAATTCTCATGAAATCTAGACATTGTGGAGTGGTGGAGGATGGAGAAACCCTTGACACTATTGCATTAGAATAATCTTTAAAACATAAGTCAAAATTATGCCCCGAAGTCATGTCAAAACAGAGCAATAGCTTAACTATTAAAAAAAAAGAAAAGGTCTGTCTTGAGCATTACGCTCTTCTAAGAACTAGCTATATGGGATCCTATTCACAACAGCAACTTGAAAGATTAGGTAAGAATTTGAGGGGACAGTGAGTTTGTGTTAATGAGGGCAGAACAACACAGAACAGAAGGTGAGACCATGTACCAGCAAATTGTACATGTGGAAACTGTTGAGTTGGTATGTGTTTCACTGTACCTATTCTCAGCAACAAAGTAAATAAAATTTAGAAAAAGAAAAAATAAATGACAAGCCAATTAAAAACTGGACAAAGCTCTCTCGACTAGACATTTCTCCAAAGATGTACAAGGGCTAATAAGCATATGAAACGATGTTGGAGATTTTTAGCTATTGTAGAACTGCCCCATAGGGTTTCCAAGGAGCAGTGGGTGGAGTTGAGCTGCTGACCTTTTGGTTAGCAGGCAAGCTCTTCACCACTGGCCACCAGAGGAAATTCAAATCCACACCATTATCAGACAGCACCTGGTTCCCGCTAGGATGATGAATATCTGGAAAAAAGGAAAACTAACAAGTGCCGGTGAGAACATGGAGAAGCTGGAATCTGCTTTCATTACTGGTGGAATTGTGACATGGTGAATGAAGCTCATTTGGAAAGCAATTGGCAAGTCCTCAAAAAGTTCAGCATCAAATTAACAGATGACAGCAATTTCCTCGAAGGTCTGTAATGAAGAATTCCAAAAGCTGGGACTTAACCAGATGTGGCACACAAATTCTCATGATAGTATCATTTATTCCCCATAGTCAAAAGGAGGAAACATATGAGCGTTCATCAGCAAAGGAACTGGATGGACAAAATGCTGTGCGTCCATTTGGTGACCCATCGTTCAACCAGATGGAGAATGAAGCTCTTTCTGGTAAATGCTACAATGTGGATGAACCTTGAAAACATTCTGCTAAGTGAAGGAAGGAAGGCACAGAAGGACAGATAGTATAGGATCCTGTTTCTATGAACTATCTGTAACAGGTAACGTCTCAAAGACAAAAGCATACTAGTGGTTACTATGAGTCAGGGAGTGGGGAGGCATCCTGGTAACGCAATGGCTAACTACCTGGCTAAAGGCTAGAGGTTCAAACCCACCAGCTGCTCTGAGGGCAAAAAAATCCTGGCAATCTGTTCCTGCAGAGACGGCAATGCAGGAACCCTTATGTGACATCTGTACTCCGTCCTATAGGCGGGCACACTGCAACAGCAGGGGCTGGGAGAAGGGGAGGATGGGCTGTGATTGCCAAAGGGGTGCTAACTTTCTGTTGAGTGATATAAAACATGTAGAAATGGATAGTGGTGATGGTGGCCCAACGTGGCGACTGGAATTAATGTCACCCAATTGTGTACTTTAAAATGGTTAAAATGGCAAACTTTTTGTTATACACATTTTCACCATTAAAACAAAAATCTGAAGTGGAGGACTCTGATTTCCATTTGCTTATAAAAGCTTTCAATCCTTTCTGCAAAGAACACACATTACTTGTGTATAAAAAGGCCAACAAAGGGAGAAATAGAACCGATAGCAGCTGTGGTCAAGGCTGCCCTGGGAAGCCACACCAGGTGTGTCCCCTCCCCACTCCCAAGCATGGCTCCAGGTCCTCTCAAGACACACTTCTGTACCCTCGCTCATGCTGTTTGCTCTGCGTGATGCTCCCTCTCTGAGCCTTTTCACAAAGACACTCCTACCTATCCGACAAAGCCCAACCCAAAGGTCCCTCTTTCCTGAATTAGCAAACTTTACCCCCCTTGCTAGCCTGCCCACAGGGCTTTGGTCTCACCTTTCTCCCTGGATGAGTAAGTAAGTAAATACCGGCCTTGGAGCTTGGTCATTTGTTGAGAGCTCGGACCCGGGACATTATTGTCCCGCCTGACTCTGTCTTGCTTTCTAAATTTCAGCACATTTCAAATGAATGAATAGATAAGTGAGTTTTTTTTATGTCAAAACTTGGGTGATTCCGACAAGGTAGAGGCCCTGTGGCTACATGAGAAAAAGAGATATGCAGCTCAACACTGCTACTAAAAGCCTACTGATGCTGTGATGGCCTGGAGGGTCCCCCCTAGGAGCATAGCCCCTAGACCTGCTGCCGCCCCTGACCAGAAAACGCTACTGAGGTCAACTCTTTGGACAAAAATGGACTGGACTCAGCGACACGATGTGACCGTATGGTGTGTGTACTTTGTGGCTCTATGCATTTATAAGATTCTGTCCTACTGCTTTTTCTCTAGAAGGGAGAAAAGAGGATGGGGAGGAGGGGACAGGAGCTTGTTAAGAGGATACTACAAGTACAGAACGAAAAGGAAGAGGGTCCTGTCACCCGGCAAAGAAAGCAGAAGGAGCTGCAGATAGGTAGGCATGCAAAACTGATTTGGATTGTATACTTTTATTTCATCACAATAAAAAAAAACTTGGGTGATTCTATCATGCTTCCTTAGGAACTTTGAGGAGATGGGTGTGAGCTGATCCCGGTCTTACTGGGTAGCCCGTGCCAGTGGGACCCACAGAGGGATGAGCTCTCCTCTCTAGCCCTAAGACAACGCTGCTCAACCCTTAGTTCCAGATGGCCACCCACAGAGCCTGAACGGACAGTTCCTCCTAATCCCTTCCTGCTGTAAACCCCTAACGCCACAGGTCTGTGCACTCCGTTTATGTGTTGGATGTAACCTCCACTTAAAGACTGTTTGACTCCCCACAACCCATCTTTGCCCCTTCGAGGGCATTGTTAACCACATTGAGAATGCTTCTTCTAGGATGGGAAGTCGTCTATGTGATCTACTTTAGCCTTCAAAACAGCCTGTGAGACAGGCACCATTATCCCCATTGCACAGATGCGAAAAGTGAGGAATAGACGCTCACGAACTTGCCCAGCTAGGGGGTGATGGGCTGTGACGCACAAACCGGACTTTCAGAGCCTCAGTCTCTTGTCTTGCCTGTTGACTCCCGAGATTAGTGGAAGCTCCCTGCTGATGGGGGAGGAGCATAGAGTTGAAAGTCAGCCACTGCCTGTCTCTGGCCCTCAGTTTCCTCGTTAAGCACTCAGCTGCTAACTGAGAGGTTGGCAGCTTTAACCCACTAGTGCATCTGTGGCAGAAAGATGTGAAAGTCTGTTTTTATAAAGCTAGCAGACTTGGGAGCCCCGTGGGGCATCTTCTGTCCTATAGGGTCACTCTGAGTTGGAAGACACCGAAAAGCAACAGGATAAAATAAAGACAGGGACTTCAGGATGCCTCAAGGATCCCTCAGGCTTCAGGCCTTGAAAGGAAGATTTTGGGGTTCCAGAACACCGGGTGCCCCTGCACTGTTCCCACTGCTGGAAGAAGACCCAAGCTTCTGAGACATGGCTGCCAGGCTGGAACTGCTGGGGTCTGGTGGCAGTGTCTGTGGGGGTGGCCCCCAGAGATGTCTGCTCTCGGCTGGCGGCCTCCCAGGGGTGCTTGTCTGGGAGCCTGGCTGGCCCAAGCCTTCCCCAGGACCTGATAAACCAGCAGAAAGAAAGTGCTGGGAAGGGAAGGAAGCGCCAGCAGACAAAGGAGGGAAGGGCAAGCTGATTCCATCGGCTCCAGGCCCTCGGCCACCCAGGCGGGGCCGGGCAGGGCAGGCTGTGCAGACGGCGGCCTGGGGAGCTGGCGGCAGGATGCTGGGAGCCCGGCTGCCTGGGGATCGCTGTGCCGCCTGTCCATGCCCAGGCTGGCTGGGGTGGGGCTGGCACTGGGCCAGCGGGGACAGGCCTGGGGCACCTAGGTCCCGGTGGCAGGCCAGCTGGTGAGTGTGAGCACTTCTCACACTCCCTGCCTGTGGGTAGACCTGTGCACCAGCCCCACCGTGTTATGGAACCTCTTCAGAATTACCCCACCGACAGGTGGCATCTCAGAGGCTCTGAGGGTGCTGTAGTCCCATAGGACAGTCAATGCCAAAGCCAGGTCGGAACACAGTTCCCTGGCCCCAAATCTAGGCTCTCTCATACCCTGGGCTTGCCAACATCTGCCAAAATTAACACACAGAAACAAAACAGACCCAGCTCAGAGGTACCAGGCAGTCCCTGTCGCCTGACTTGGTCTTCCCTAGAGCCTTATATGAGATTGGCTATGCCACAGTTACTGCTTTGCAGATGAGGAAACTGAGACAGAGAGGTTAAGTAACTTGCCCAAGGGATGGTATTGGAATCAGAGCTCGTGCTACTCATGACGGGGCTTCTGCAAGGCCCTCCATGCTGCCAGGCTTCCCCTTGTCTGCGGCCCCCCGGGGTGGTATGGGAAGCCACTCAAGCCTCTACCCCTGGGCCATAAGAGTCTGCCCCTAGGCTGCATAGAGGAAGGGCTGAGAGAGGGGGAAGAATAGTTAAACTTTCTAAATCTGAACAAGAGTAATGTTCTAAGACCTGCTGCAAACAGAAAAGACAGAGTGGAGGAGGCTCTGGTCCTTTCTCAGAGGTCCCAGTAGAATTAATGAAGTCTGGGGGGACTGGAGAAACCCTGGTGGCATAATGGTTAAGTGCTACAGCTGCTAACCAAAAGAGCAACAGTTCAAATCCACCAGCTGCTCCTTGGAAACTCTGTGGGGCAGGGCAGTTCTACTCTGTCTATAGGGTTGGTGTGAGTTGGAATTGACTCGACGGCAGTGGGTTTGGTTTAGGTGGACTGAGAAGCCACAAGCAGGGTTCAGCGCCCAGCTCTGCAAGATGAGGCCGTTAGCCCCTACCTCCTGGGGCTGTTGGGAGGAGCAGCAGTAATCTGGTGCAGGGGCCATCGTGGGGCTGCCTCCGTCAGTGAGGCACCCACCCTGCCTGGTCCACCCAAACTGAGCTTTGCACGCCTACCAGCCACAGCTCACACACTCACCCCTGATCTCAGAGACTTTCCTCGGAGACACTGGTCTCTCCCAGGTGCCCCCTAAAAGCAGAAGGAAGGGACTGGAATGGGTAAAACCAGGAGGAAGGAAAGCCAGCTGAGGGGCTTTAGCAAGCTGGTTACCTCTGTGGGCAATGGCTCCTCCCTACTGGGACCACCCCAGGGATCAGTGTGGGATGCCACTCAGAATTGGTCCCCTGAGAGCTGAGGGGGGGACCTTTACCTGCAGGCTGTCATCACCTGGGGCGGAAGGCCAGCGCTGAGCCCAAGGGTACTGTCAGTTTACCTGTACGCAGTGAGACACCTGAGCAAGAGCTGGGCCAGGAAAGTGAGCCCAGAGGGCGTGAGCGAGGGCCCCTGAGGTACCTGCCGCAGTGTACCACTGATAAGCCCATTCTGAGCCGACGTCCCTGGGCCAGCAGCACCCCAGGAAGGGTCAGGCCTGGCACCTACTCGCTGCAGGAGCTCACTTGTGTTCTCCCATTGGGAGGTAATGATTCCCAGTCTCACCATTCTTGGAGCCCTATTGGGGTGTCCAGCACTGTGTCCTCTCTCCTCTTCCCAGCAGCCCCTGCAAGACAAGAGAGATAGTATGATCCTCAGTGGATGGAGAACTGACCCTCATTCCAAGCCCAAGACCTCCCCTCGCCTGTTCCTCTTTGGGGTAGGAAGCATTGCAGGTCCTTAGAGAAAAGAGCTGGGAGGCTGCCTGGAGGAGACGGGGCCAGGCTGAAACATGGGTACCAACCACACCTTACCCCTTGGTCTGTTCTCTGTCCCTTGTGTCTCTCCAGCATCACCCCACCTCGTGAAGACCTAAGGGCACTGTTCACTGGGCTAGAAGCCTCTTGCCAGCTTGCTGATCCAATGCCTTAGCTGCCTTCGCCCAGAGAGGGGCAACACCTGCCCAAACCCACACAGCAAAGTACCAGGAGCCAAGATGGGACCCCAGGTCTCACGGTGCTCGATTCTGAGTTCTTTCCCCTGAAGCAGCATGTGCGAGGGTCTTTAGAGCCCTGTCTTACAGGAGGCGGGTCCATCAAGGGTAACTCATATTGAAAGCTTTGCTCTTAGCTTGTGTGCAGCCGTCCAAGATACAACAGTTTGTCCCTTTGCCTGGAACAGCAGAGGAAGAAGGAGATGGAGGAAACGGAGACAGAAATGGACCGAAAGTCTAATTACCATGAGACCAGAAGAACAGAAGGATGCCTGGCTACCACTACCGATCATTTTGATCAAGGACCAAATAGATGAGAAAAAAAAACGTGGAACAGAATTTCAAATGCTTATAGGAACCAGCCTTACTGACTCATGGAAACTGTGGGAACCACTAAATGGACTGTCCCATGATAACTCTTAAACCTTAAACCCAAGCTATCTCATGTAGTCATCTTTAAACTAAACAGTCATTTAGCTCAACTTGTAAAGAAGCTTCACCTTGAGCAGTGCGCTCTTTTCAAAAATCATCTACCCAAGATCGATCTGACAGTTTCGGGGACTGAGAGTCTGCATTGAGGTGGTGGGATTATCTGAGTACTCGAGATAAGGAGAAGGGTGACAGAACGCAGAGTGAAACCAATGAAATTGAACGGCACTTGCAGAAAATGGTCATTGGCTGCAGGTTTCATTATGTTTCTCTTCACCCAAAAGAAAATCAATTAGAAAAAAAATTATAAATCTTTTTGTCTTGTTCTAAGGCTGAATCTCCTTCCAGGACGGGGTGGGCTGGGACAAAAGCCCACAGGGAGCTCAGAGACCCTCAGCTTGGGCTGGGGCCAGGGAAAGGAGCCATGGTATGAAAAGGCAAGGTGGTGGACTCTGGACGTCCCGGTCAGGGGAAAAGCGACAGGATCTTTCCTCCACCCTGGCCACCCAAAGGCCCGGAGGATCCTAGGCAGAGATGCCCCCTCACTCGCTCAGGCTTTGAAAACAGGATTGGTGCCCAGCCTGGATGACCCAAAGTGCTAGAGGTAGAGGTTTGGGGGGAATGCAAAACAAAAAACAAATACATAACCGCCCCCAAAGGAAAAGTCCAGAGTCTGAATTTTAAACAGGAAGAACTCGGCGTCAGACTCAGAGGAAGATAACAGAGCCGGGCTGAGCAGAAAACAACCGAAGGGAGCTAGGAAAGCTGGGGGAGCACATTCCTGCCCCCAAGCCTGGGCCCTTCCCAGCTCTTCCTTGCCCCCGGGGAGTGCTGGTGTCCAGCTTCCACGTAGTGGAGGGAGCACAGGCCCATCCAGGACACTGTGGGAGGCCTGCTTGGAGTGCACCAGGGTGTTCCAGAAAGAGCCTGGGTTTGGCTCCAGGCTGACTGGGTGTAGAGTCCTTGGGCAGGTGACTTTCTGAGCCACCATTTCTTGCTCTAGAATACCTGCCTTGAAGGTATAAAAAGGACTAAGGGATACCAGGAATGCCCTGGGCTCAGCACACAGTAGGGTTGTCACGATTGACCACCCACCATGTACTCAGCCCTGGTTTTTACCATCCCAGCGACCTCTAGGTCTACAGTGGGTGCCACACTGATCTAGGCAGCAGGAGCCCCGGAATCTGTCTCCACCTGTCCTGGCTCACAGGAAGACCCAGAACAGCCAGCTCTCCACTCTGGGCCTCAGTTTCCTCCTCTGTACAACAAAGAGGATGAAAGACGTGCCTCTCAGGTCCTTCCAGAACAAGCATTGACTGAGCACCAGCACCCAGTTGCCACAGGAGACCAGTGTTACAGTGGTTAAAAGCCGTTGGCTGCTAAGTGAAAGATACGAAGTTCAAACCCACCAACCACTGCCCCACAAGAGACAGATGTGGCAGTCTGTTCCCATAAAGATTTATAGGCTTGGAAACTGCACGGGTGGTTCATCCCTGTCCTGTAGGGTCACAATGAATCAGAATCAACTAGACAACAGTGGGTTTACCCAGATGCATAGAGTTGATTCCGGTTAATTCCATGTGTGTCAGAGGAGATCTGTGCTCCGCAGGATTTGCGGTGGCAGTTTTCAGAAGGTTGGCTGGCCTTTCTTATAAGACACCTCTGGGTAGACTCGAACTATCAACCTTTCAGTTTAGCAGCTGAGTGAAAAAAGACTCAAGCTGAATTCTAGCAGCATTGTGGCTCTCAGCATCTTGGAGCACGTGGCGTGGATGCAGAGATCAGGCAGACATTATCCGGAGTCTGGAAAAGGGCTTCCAAACTGACTTAAAGGGCCCAGTGTGGCCACTTCACAGCAAGTGACAGTATTTCACTTTTCTGGGCCTCGGGTCTCCTTTGCATACAATGGGGAGCCAGCTGAGAGGACCCTGAAAGGCTGGTGTCTGAAAAACAACTGCCGTAAGAACAACAGTTTTTCTGGCTCTGTTTCTAGCCCGGGAGAAGGTGGCCAAGAATAACAGCAGGGCCCGGGTTACAGAGCTTTGCAGATTGTACCCCGGGTCCCCCACCACGCAACCTGAGCACTGCCTCCTCAAACCTTGCTCGAGGATGGGTGCTATGGGTGAACGAGATCCTGACAGTGTCAGAGAGGGAGAACAGGCGTGTAGGAGCCCTGGGTGTCGGCCCCAGGCAGGCCTGGCCCCTGTGACCCAGGCCCTGTGACCCGGGAGCTGCCCTGCTGGCTGCACAGACTCAGCGACGTGGCTGCAGAATAACAACAGCACCATCAGCAACATCAAACGCGTGATGAATCACTCACCTTGTGCCAAGAACGGCAAAGGCTTTATTTGAAGCAACTCATTTAGAGTTCAGTCAGCACGAAAGCAAGTCTGTTACTGTCCCCCACCTTGCAAAGGAGGAAACTGAGGCACAGGGAGATCCATAACAGAGCTGGGCTTTGAACCCAGGCACTCTGAGGCCAGTGTTCACATTCTCTCACCACTGTGTTAAACACTGGTTTTCCGGGAGCGCATGTGAGGCCTCGGCTAGATGTCACTGTTCGGTGTTATCAAAGGGGCCCCAACTCACAGCCGCCTCTTGGTTAAAAAACAGAATGAAATGTCACGTGGTCCTACGCCATCCTCACAATCCCTTCTGTGTTTCAGCTCACGGTTGCAGCCACTGTGTCAATCCATCTCGTTGGCAGTCCACCCCTGTTTTGGAAACCCTGGCAGTATAACCAACAATGTTAACTGCTAACCAGAAGTTCAGCAGTTCAAACTCACCAGGCACTGCCTCCTCGTTCCCCTCTCCTCCACCCACTGGAAACCACAAATCTGCCCTCCATGTGCATTTGCATAGTCTAAAACCCTTTGTTGTCGAGTCATAGCGACCCTATAGGAAAGGGTAGAACTGCCCCACAGAGTTTCCAAGGAGCGCTGGGTGGATTTGAGCTTCTGACCCTTTGGTTAACAGCCATAGCTCTTAACCACTAGGTCACCAGGGTTTCTTTACCTAGTCTAGCTAGTACACACAAGTAGGATCTTACTGTATTTGTTCTCTGTATCTGGCTTATACTGCTCAGCATGACTTGTTAAGGTTCCTCCCCATCTCGGCATGCATCAGAATTTCATTTGTATGGCTGAATGATAATCCACTGTGCTTAGCCATTTAATTTTTTTATCTGTTTTATAGACTAATATTTGCACACTGACCTCATGTTGTTTTGCAATAAGACAGTTCTTTAAAATCATAAGATTCACAACAGTTTAGCTGCTAACCCGAAGGTCAGCAACTGGAATCCATCAAGTGCTCCTTGGAAATTCTATGGGATGGTTCTGCTCTGTCCTGTAGGGTTACTATAAGTTAGAATCCACTGGAAGGCAGAGTTTGGTAGCTTTATTTCTTACCCCAAGACATAAAAAGTTTTTTTCTTAAACTCTCAGTGGGCCACCTTTGAAGCTAAAACTCTTGTGTATAAGTTCCTAGCAAGAAAGGGACTATTATGTTTTTTTAAGTTTTTAGGAACCTGAGACTAAGATGCTAAACAATTTGGCTCAGGTCACAGAGCCTGGAGGTCATCGATCTTGAATGTAGCTCAAGTCTGCCTGACCCCACATGTGGGCTTGCTCACTCCAGATTCCCCTCTCTTCTGTTCTCACACCACATCCCAGCCTCGGGATTCTGGGAAAGAGCCTTGCCCTTTCTCCTCCCTGCCCTTCCTTCGAATCTGGCTGTCTGTGACTGTGACTCCATTCCCCGGCCACCATGGGAGGAACTGGTTAATGTTCCTTCGACTCGGATCCCCCCAAATGCTCGGGTTGGGCGGCCGCATCCATGCTGTAATTAGAAGCACATTTCCGCGACTTGCTGGTGCCCACGCCAGGCTGGCAGTCAGCATCCCGCTCCTGTTGGCCTGCCAGGAATACCCACCGTGTAATTTCTGTCCTCTGAACAAAAGGTCTTCTTTGTCCTTCCCAGACCACACAACAACCCCTTAAGAGGACAGGCCCACCAGGGGTCAGGATGAGACTGAAAGGGATGAACCCGTGGGTAGAAGGCAAGGTGCCAGGAGCTCAGGCCTGGACTCAGAACCTGGAGCAGAACAGATTGGAGCAGAGCTGGACCCAGACTGCTCTGCCTGAAAGGCAAGGAGGTAAAGGGAGGCCAGAGCCACACACTCTTTAGAACCAGGTAGGGGACGCAGTTATTCCAACCCCCAGTCTGGACCTTCTCTCCAACCCCACCCCACAGAGGGACAAATCTTTCCCTTTCCCCTGATTCTCAAATGTTCCCTTGGCATCCTAAATCCTCTGCTGTATTAAGCTTTTTTGCTGTTCAAAGTCAGGTGCTAAGTGTTCTCTGGAGCTCAAGGGTGTCTCATATTGGAGAAGAAACCTCTCCTATCCATTCACCCTCATCCTCAAACAGGTATGCGAGTTGCGCTGGGCAGACTTCTTGTTATTAGGTACTGAGAAGTTCTAAACACAGTGAGTCTACGTGCCGCAGAACGAAACCCTGCCCTGTCCTGCGCCACCCACACCGTGGTTACACTGGAGCCTGTTGTTGAAGCCACTGCGTCAGTTCATCTCCTCGAGGGTCCTCCTCTTTTTTGCTGACCCTCTACGTCACCAAGCGTGATGTCCTTCTCCAGGGACTGGTCCTTCCTGATAACATGTCCAAAGTACAACATGAGACAAAGTCTCACCATCGTCAGGTCTCAGGAACATTCTGGCTGTACTGCTTTCATGACGGACTTGTTCATCCCTCCAGCAGCCCATAGCACATTCAGTATTCTTTGCCAGCACCGTAATTTGAAGGCATCCATTCTTCTTCAGTCTTCCTTACGCATGGTCCGGTTTTCACCTGCATATGAGACAACTGAAAATGGCTAGGGTCAGGCACACTTTAGTTCTCAAAGTGACATCTTTGATTTTCAATACTTTAAAGAGGTCTTTTGCGGCAGATTTGACCAGTGCAATGCATCCTTTGATCTCTTGACTGCTACTTCCGTGGGCATTGATCATTGATTCAAGTAAAATGAAATCCTTGACAATTTCAGTCTCTGTTCACTATGATGTTTCTTATTGGTCCAATTTTATTTTTATTTTCTTGATGTTATGAAGTAATCCATACTGACCACTGTGGTCTTTGATCTTCATCAGTAAGTACTTCAAGTCCTCTTCATGTTCAGCAAGGAAGGTTGCATCATCTACATAATGGAAGTTATTAACGAGTCTTCCTCCAGTCCTGATGTTGCCTCCTCTTCACATAGCCTGATTTCTCAGACGTTTTTGCTATGCACACAGATTGATTAAGCGCGGTGAGAGGATACAGTCCTGATGCATACCCTTCCTGATTTTAAACAACATGGTATCCCTTTGTTTTGTCTGAACTATCGGCTCTTCATTTATGTACAGACTCCACATGAGCACAATTAATTTCTGTGGAGTTTATTTCTTCACAATGTAGCTGTAATTTATTATGATCTACACAGTTGAACGTTCTTGCATGGTCAATAAAATGCAAGTAAACATCTTTCTGGTGTTCTCTGCTTTCAGCCAAGATCCACCTGACATCAGCAATGACATTCCTCATTCCACGTCCGCTTCTGATCTAACTTGAAATCCAGGCAGTTCCCTGTGGATGCTGTAACCTTTTACTCTTCCTACCTCCTGGCAGCAGTGAATTCTTTTCTTTATTGTGCTTTAGGTGAAAGCTTACAAGCAAATTTGTTACTCATTAAATAGCTAATACACATGTTGTTTTGTGATGGTGGATGCCAAGCCAGCAGTGTGCCAGCACTCTCCCTCGTTCTCCACCCTGGGTTCCCTGCCTCCATTTGTCCAATTTTCCTCTTCTCTCCTGCCTTCTCAACTTTGCTTTTGGGCTGGTGTGCCCATTTGTCTCATATGCATGATTAAACTATGAAGTATGTTCCTTACATATGTTCTTGTTTACTGCACAAACCTGTCTAATCTTTGGCTGAAGGGTGCACCGCCGTGACATCAGTACTGAGTAAAAGCGTGTCCAGGGGCCACACTCTCCAGGTTTCTACAGTCTCTGTCAGGCCAGTAAGTCTAATCTCTCTCCCTCTCTCTCTGTGTGTGTATTTGAATTTTGTTTTACGTTTTTCTCTTGGTCTCTCTGGAACTCTCTGTTGTGACCTCTGTCAGAACAGTGGATGTTGATAGCCAGGCACCAGCTAATTGTTGTGGATTCAGTCTGGTGGAGGTTGTGTTAGTTGTGGTCCATTGATCCTCTGGACTAATCTTTCTCTTGTATCTTTGGATTTCTTCATTCTCTTTGGCTCCAGCTGGGATGGGACCCATAGACATATCTTAGATGGCAGCTTGCAGGCTCTTAAGACCCCAAACGCTACCTACCATAGTCCAAAATGGAACATTTTCTTTATAGACGATGTTATGACTCGATGGCACTTGGCTTGGCTTGGCATGCTAGTTGAGCCACATGTTCCCTGAGACCATGGCTTCCAGCCCTCAGCCTGGCAGCTCAGTCCCTCGGGAAGTTTGGATGTGTCAATGAGACCCCCATGACTTTGTCCCGGTCAAGTTGTTTTGACCTCCGAAGTCTTGTGTCCCGTCTTACCTTTTACCAAAGCTACCACTTATCTATGAACTAATGTTTTTTTCTCCCCATCCTTCCTCTTCCTCAGAACTATCAAAGACTGCTTCTTTCTGCGTGGGGACATTTTCATGTGTCACTGTCACAGTGGTCTCCTACGGTACTCATCCTGTTGTGACTGACTTATTTCAGTCCACGTAAGGCCCTCTGGAGTCATCCCTGCAGGGAGATGTTGCGCAGCTCCGTCATTTCTCTCCATCATTGCATAGTATCCCATTGTGTGTAGGCAACACTGTTTGTTTAATCGCTCCGTGTAGATGGACACTTCAGCTGATTCCATCTTTTCACAACTGATTTTGAATTGTCTTTGCCGAAATTCTACTTGCTTGGGATATTGATGTTGTTTGATGATTACTTCATTCCATTGGCTCACCTTTCTCTAGAATGGCCACAAATAGGAACTCTACTAGTCAGCTAGACAGATAACTGTCTTCCAAATTTCTTGGCATAGACTAGCGAGCGCCTCCAGGGCTGCATGTGTGGGTTGCCGCACCTCAGTTGGCCTTCTGTCAATTTCTGGATCGTTGTTCTTTGCCAGTGCCTTCAGTGTGGCTTGGACTTCTTCCTTTAATACTATCGGTGCTTAATCATATGTTACCTTCTGAAATGGTTGAATATCGACCAATTCTTTTTGGCACAGTGAATACTCTGTGCATTCTTTTCATCTACTTTTTTTGTTTGTTTCTAAACTTTATTTAGTTTATTGTAATTGCGGAGAATATACACAGCAAAGCATAGACCAATACAACAGTTTCTACACGTACCATTTAGAGACATTGATAGCATTCTTTCAGTTGTTCAACCAGGCTCACCCTCCTTCTCTGTGTTGTTCCTCCCTCGTTAACATAAACCCACTGCCCTCTAAGTTCTTGTCTAGTCTTTCAAGTTGCTATTGTCCATTTGGTCCCATACAGCTCGTTCTTAAGACAGCATAATGCTCAAGGGTTTTCTCAGCTGTCCTTTGAAACCTTCTGTTGAGCTCTTTTGCTTCATCATTTCTTCCATTTGCCTTAGTGACCCTGCATTCAAGAGCAACTTTCAGAGTCTCCTCTGACATCCACTTAGATTTTTCCTCCTTTCTTGTCTGTTTTAATGATCTTTTGCTTCCTTCATGCATGACGTCCTTGATGTCATCCAACAACTTCTCTGGTCTTCAGTCACCAGTGTTTGATGCATCAGATCTATTCTTGAGAGCCTCTAAATTCAGGTGGGATACACTCAAGCTTCTACTTTGGCTCTCAAGAACTCATTTTAATTTTCTCCAGCTTCAACTTGAACTTGCATGTGAGCAGTTGATGATCTGCTCCAAAGTCAGCCCCTGATCTTGTTCTGACTGATAATGTTAAGCTTTCCCATCATCTTGTTCCACTGATGCAGTCGGTTTGATTGACGAGCATTCCGTCTGTACACTCATTCATCCATATTCCAACCTGTACACCATACCCAGTGCTATCAAGTTCATTGAGACTCATAGTGACCCTATAGGTTGGAGCAGATGTGCCCCATAGAGTTTCCAAGGAGAACCTGCTGGATTTGAACTGCTGACCTTTTGGTTAGCAACCATAGCACTTACCCACTATACCACCAAGGCTTCTGCCCTGTGTATAGGCACTGTTTATGTTACTGAAAAAAGGTATTTCCAGTGAATAGGTTGTTGGTCTTGCAAAATTCTATCACGAGATCTCCAGAGTCATTTCTATCACCAAGGCTGTATTTTCCAACTCCTGATCCTTCTTCTCTGTGTCCAGCTTTGACATTTCCACCACTAGGAATTATTAGTGCATCCTACAGACCTAGCCTTCCCATTTGCAGAGGTGGAAATAGAAGCCTGAGAAGGGACTGTAGCTTCCACTGTTCCCCGGTGGCAGCACAGCTGGACCCTGAAGCAAAGTGAGGTGAGTTTGACTCTAAGCCCAGTGGCCCATGGGCTGGGCTTCAGTCCTGGTCTGCACTGCTAGCTCTGGGTAACCTGAAGCAAGTTATTCTGTGTCTCTAAGCCTCAGATTTCTTATCTGTAAAATGTGGTTTTCAGAACTGTGCCTAACATGTAGTAAGTGCTGAATATGTTAGTTATCATTATCAGAAGTGAGCTATTGGGGAGAAAGAAGGCTTCCCATGTAGCAATCAGGAAGATTCCCCGGAAGAGGCAGAAAGTTTAATGGGTAGAGAGGAACCAAAAAGACAGAGGGCAATCACAGAAGCCATTTCAAACAGGAAAGAGCACTAGACTGAGAGTCAAAAAGCTGAGTTCTTGTCCCAGCAGTGCGGCCAAGTTGCTGCGTATCCTTGGGCAAAAACACGCCCTTGGTGCAATGGTTAAGTTCTTGACTGCTAACCAGAAGGCTGACAGTCTGAACTCACTCAGCAGCTACATGGAAGAAAGACCTGACACTCTACGCCTGTAAAGATTATAGTGTAGAGAACCTATCGGAGGGGCAGTTCTACTCTGTCACATGGAGTCAGCATGGGTCAAAAATAAACTGGGCAGCACCTAACAACAACACCCCTAAACACACACACATACAGAATAAAGCAAAGAGAAGATCAGACGAGTTCTCGGCCTTACTGGTTAGTTGTCTGCATTCTTACTTTCTGAGGAAAGCTTTTATGGGCTGGACTAACTCAGACAGCTCTGGGTTGGGGTGAGGGAGTGGCTGGTGAGGAGGACTAAGGAGGCCTGGGAAGGGGGATAACGGATGGGCAGTGTGAGGACAGGCCAAGGAGACTTTTTCTTAGGATGAAACTTGACCATCTCAAGACATAGAGCTTTATCAGAAGACAAGCATAGGCTGAGCCCTTGAGCTGTAAGCACATTCCAACAAAACGGTCATGATGGCTTTTTGGTGACAGAGGATCTACCAGTGACTTTTTATTTTATTTTTTTGCTTACCTTCTGTCTTAGGCTGGGTTTTCTAGGGAAGGAAAATCAGTAACACGTGCAGGTACAAGGAAAGATTTATAATATATATATAGACAGATAGATAGATACAAATATAGGAAACAGCTCATGTAATCACAGAAGCTGAATGTCCCAAGCTCTGGAACAAGCCTCACGTGTCCACGGAAGCTGAGGAACCCAAGGTCAACAAGTCAGAGACCAGAGTTGCAGATCACTGGTTGTGTAGGTCAGTGGATCCCAAGCTGGTGGCGAGACGAAGCGACAGAGGCTGGAGAACCCAGGATCGGCAGGTCAGGGAGCAGGACTCTCAAGTGCCGACTGTAAGGACTGATGAGCCCCACAGCTGCTAGCTCAAGTCCTGGAACCAGATGCTGGAAGAAGAGAGCAGGAGCTCCTGGCCACGTGAGCGATCAGCAGCTGTAGTCCAGTGTCACGAGATGAGAGCCGAGGGGCAGGGAGCCACCACAAACCCCGCCCTGCCACTTAATACAGCAGCCAAATGGGTAGTAGCCAAGTTGACACAATCCTGACTACCACAGTCCACCCCTTGTCAACTTGGCATCTGCACACATCTCACCTTACCATGCACAGTCTCTGAAGGGTTACAAGGTCATACTTATGTCAACATGATATAACTAACACATGTACAACTGAAAATGCATTAACCCATTTACATCTTATGTTTCATAAGTAAACAAAATATCCAATACACATATACAAAGCAGAAATACTCATAGCAATTACAGTCCTCATTTCTGCAACTGGTCACATGGCCGTAACTGATATTTAGAACTACCTTCTTCTACAACCCATTCTGTATTCCCTTTGCCCTCAGCAAGTACCTCAGCTGGTTGTGGTTCCTTGCCTGGTGAGGTGACCCAAACCTTCATTCCTGAAGGATCTGGGCTGTTATCACTCATTTTGGAGTAGGGTTGCTGTAGTTTTCCACTGACCTTAATCCCAGGACATGGTAGTACTAGGAGGCGTCCTAAGGGATCTCCTGCATTCCAAACATACTCTTCTTTACTTCCGTTATGTAATGTCAATCCAATTTCATCTTCATAGTCAGGGTCAATCACACCGGCCAGTATTGTAACTCCCTTCTTTGTCTGTTGATCCAGAGGTACAAGGAGCCCAAAATGGCCTGGTGGCAATTTTAGCTTCCAGTTCAGTGGAATCGTTGATGTGTCTCCAGGCGGCAGCATTCCTCCCTTCGGAACTAAGACATTTAGTCTATATATATATATATATATATATATTATAAATCTTTCCTTGTACCTACACGTGTCCACGGAAGCTGAGGAACCCAAGGTCAGCAAGTCAGAGACCAGAGTTGCAGATCACCGGTTGTGTAGGTCAGTGGATCCCAAGCTGGTGGCGAGACGAAGCTACAGAGGCTGGCGAACCCAGGATCGGCAAGTCAAGGAGCAGGACTGGGCAGAGGCTGGCGAGCGCAGGATCGGCAGGTCAGGGAGCAGGACTCTCAAGTGCCGACTGTAAGGACTGATGAGCCCAACAGCTGCTAGCTCCAGTCCTGGAACCAGATGCTGGAAGAAGAGAGCAGGAGCTCCTGGCCACATGAGCGATCAGCAGCTATAGTCCAGTGTCACGAGATGAGAGCCGAGGTGCAGGGAGCCACCACAAACCCCGCCCTGCCACTTAATACAGCAGCCAAATAGGTAGTAGCCAAGTTGACATAATCCTGACCACCACACCTTCATATGCTAGCATTTTGACAATGACCTAAGTGATGACATATCACTTTATAGTTAGAATAAATAAGCTGAATGGAATAACCCAGCCCTGACGTGAGCTCCATCAGGGTAGGGGGTTGGTTGAACAAGACTGACTCCCCAGTGCAGACAGGCACGCTCCCTGCACTGTTCACAGTCTGTGGCACCCTCAGGGACCACAGGCAACATGCCAGGCACTTAACTATGCTTTGGCCAAGGCACTAGCCACTTCTTGGGATCATCTTATTTAATCCCCTCTGAGGTATCCAGCCCATCCCTAAGAGTGACTGAGCACAGGTAAGCCCATGCTTACTTTGCTAACTGGGTTATCCACCCCATCAGGGCCTGCAAATTTGAAGAGGCTTTGATTTTGTAGGAAAGTGCTGTAGGGTTGGAGACCGATGCTGCTTTACCTAGAAACAGAATCTTTGATGAGGTGAGAACACTGACCTCATTTGCCGGACAGAACCTGGTGAGCCAGGAGCTCACTGGACCACTGACAATGCCATGGGGGTACAGCTGTGCTCTGACACAGGAGCCACCGGGAGCCACAGTCAACTCCAGGGCAGCTGGGTGAGAGTGGGGAGGCCGCAGACCAGAGAGCAAGCACGGCTGGGGAGGGTGAACACAGCACACCACGGGCTCAGGCGAGAAGCTGGGAGCACAGGAACAGTCAGCAGCTGCTTTGTCTGTTGTTTTGTTGGTTGTGAGACAGAGTCTAGGGGACACTGAAGGTGAAGCACAATGCTGGGGGCTGTGGGACCCACCATGAAATGCAGACACCGGGGTGTAGTGTGAGGGCATGAGCCAGGGAGGGCACGTGGAACTCTGCAAAACAGCCTCGAGCAGTTGATGACATCACAGGGACAGGCTGTGTAGGCCAAGTGTGGCTTCCCTGCTAAGAGAGGGTGCTATGGGGCCATGCACCTGAGAGACACTCTGGGTGAGCTGGCCAAGGCCACCCTGGAACCACATCCTCTCCATGTGAGGGAACTAGGCCTGGACCACACAGGGAGCTTCCCACAGAGGGAGCCCTGGTGTCCCCACTCTCCTAGCCCTTAACACCAGCTTTGTCCCCCTGAGCCCTCAGGGCCAGCTCTGTCCCCTGAAGGCCACGCTGAGGAGTCAGGACAGTCCTCAGGGCATGGGAAGCCACCGGAGGGCTTGAAACAGGAGTGGGAGGTCAGATTTGCACTGGGGAGAGAGAATGCAGAGAATTCTGAGGAAAAGGAAGAGGACTGACTGTGTGCTGATAAGGCCACGTGGATTAGGGTGTGTGTGTAAGGATGCAAGAGTTTGTGGGGGGGGTATGGGTAGGGTGTGCGTGTGTGAGACAGACAGAGAATGTGTATGTGCATACAGGGTATGTGTGTATGTATGTGTGTCTGTAGAAATAACGTGTATGCAGGGTGTGTGAGTAGGTTGTATGTATGGGATGTGTATATGTGTCTGTAGAAGTATGTGTGTACAGGTGTGGGAGTACGGTGTGTGTGTGTGTGTAGGTACATGTGTGAGAATGAGTGTATGAGACATATGAGACAGCACATGTATGTGTGCCCAGGGGGGTGTGTGTGTCTGTAGATGTATGTGTGTAAGGATGTCTGTGTGGGAGAGAATCTGTATGTGTGTACAGTGTGTGTGTGTACCTGTATGTGTCTGTAGGAGTATGTGTGTGCAGGGTATGTGAGGAGACTGTGTATATATTTCTTGGGGTGTATGTGTAAGGATGCATATGTGAGACAGTGTGTGTGGGCAGGGTGTGTGTGTGTACACGTCTGTAGGGGTGTGTGTGTGAAGATCCATATGTGAGACAGTATGTGTTCGCAGGGCATGTGTGTACACATCTGTAGGGGTGTGTGTGTAAGGGCACATATGTGAGACAGTATATGTGTGCAGGGTATGTATCTGTAGAGATACGTATGTAAGGATGTGAGGGGGAGTCTGCGTGTGTGTGTGTGCGGGGTGTCTGTGTATATGCCTATCGAGGTGTGTGTGGGTGTTTAGGGCTAGTGAGCAAGGCTGGAGGCAGCAGAGATCGAATGGAGCACCAGGGTCTGGAGGACAGAATGAGGGAGAAGCCGGAGCCCCTCGGCCCATGGAGAGCAGGCCCAGGATGGGGAGACGGTGGGGGGCAGAAGTCACAGGACTTGATTTTGCACTAGCCCTGGAAAGTGAACTTTCAGAAGGACACCCAGATTTCTGTTCTGGAACCAAAAGGATGGTGGTCCTCCAAGATATATGGCAGGAATGCCAAGATCTAGATGGTCAGTAACAGGGGAGCTGACCGGTGGGTGTCCGGGGCAGCCGAGCCCAGCCCTCGCCTCAACTAGAACATCGCCCCTCCCCATCAGTCTGTCCAAACAACCCCACAGTGATGAGGGCTTCTGAGAGCCTCTCTTCCTTCCCTCCCTCTCCAGTTTTGCGAGGTCCCTCACACCGAGTGGTATGGGCTGGGCCCACTCAAGCCAAAATCTTGTCTCCCTAGGCAGGAAGCCAGGGGTAGCTGGGAGGAAGCGAGTCCTGCTGTCTCCAGGGACCAACCCCAGTGGGGCTGAAAGGCTTGGCATTATGAGGCAATGATTCAGAAGCAACTTGCCTAGGACCTCTGGGTACAGGAAAGAGTTAACACAGGAAGAACCCTTATTCTGTCCCCTTCTGCATACAGATTCAGTTTCCAGCCCTCAAGGGAAGGCAGGGCCAGAATTTCTGACCCTGTTGCTCAGATGAGGACACTGAGGCCCAGTGAGGCCAAATGATGCTTGCCTGATGGCATCACCCCTCTAGCCTCAGTTTCCTCACATTTAAATGAGGAGGCGACTTGGGGTTCCCAGAACAGATTGGGAAGTTGCCAAGGAAGAGCCAGCTTTGCAGCTCCCCTGCCCTGGAACTGAGGACAAGCCATCACGATCTGACTCTCAGTTTCCTTATCTGTAAAATGGTCTCTACATTGCCCACCTCCCCAGTGACCTACAAGAAGGCACAAGCACGCCCATCGTCACGAACAGCCCAGACCCCGCACTCTACAAGCCTGCTGCCTAAGGAGAACTTAGAGTTCACAGAAGAGTTGCCTGATGATTTATTTCATGAGAAAAATGTGTTCTTGTGACACTTGTATTATTTGAAAGTAACATAAAAAATCAATTCTTTTAAGCCCAGCAGCGAGTCCATGGTAGAGTGATTCCTGGGCCAAGTTCTATATACTTGTTGGACTGCCCCCCACCCAGTCTGACTCCTGGGAAAACACCCCCATGGCCCCCACCCTGGGCCAATGCTTTCCCTGGCCAAGGGCTGGGGGCCACTTTCCCAGCCACCGGGTGGGATGTGGTGGCGACAGCTGATAAGCCTGCCTGTTAGTTCAGTCGGCAGAGGGCCTGGGGGAGGCCCAGGCGGCAGACAGCATGGCTGTGGCCTCTTCCCCTTCCTGGGCCGGCCTGTGGTCCCCCCGTCAGGGGGGCCCCAAGGCCGTGTCTCCAGGTTCCCTGGCTGGAAAGAGCTCAGGTGGGGGTGAGCACAGGCCTAGGTGGTTGTTACTTTAGACGACGTTACCTTGCCCAGTTCAAAATGCTACCTAGGGTTTCTAGCCGTTAGCTCCAGTACCCAGCAGGACCTCTCCTTGGAGGTGACCACTGCTGTAAGAGGCAAACTGTGACTCCACAGGTGTATATGTGTCTCTCTGCCCCACTGCTCCATGTGTCCACCTCTCAGCATGCACATGGGGCCATCCCTGTGGGCGTGTGCCCTGTCTTGGGGCGTGCCTGGGTCTGCATGACACAGTCCAGCTGACCTCCGGCTCTGTCCACATGCTCTCCTCTGCCTGGCAGCCTCTGCACTTCTCCTCCCCAATGCATACCTCCTTTCTTCCTTTGCTCAGTTCTTTCTCTCCCCCTTGAGGTCTCAGCCGAAATGTACCCCCTCACATCCAGGGATCCTCTCTGATCCCCTGGGCTCACGCTTCTCTTCCCTGACCCCAGGCTTCTATTCACCATGACACTCACGGACGCTTTCTTCAGATGGCCTAGGTAATCATTTGTGCCCCCACTGGACAGAAGGGTGGCCAGCGCAGCCAGGTCTGTTGGGGACTTTCCCAGTGTGGGCACTGAGAAGCTCATGTCCTGGGGAAGCACTTGGTCCAGTGCAACCCAGGACAGTCTGCTGCCCTACTAGACACTGGGGCCCATGTGGGTGAGAAAGGATCTGACTAGCCCATCCTAGTTCCCCCAGGCATCTGGAGCAGAGAGGGCCCCCTAGGGGGTTGTTGGATAGTTAAAAATAGCCCCCAGCTCTGGGCCCCCAAACATGTGCACTTTGTAACTCTCACGACAACCCCAGGAAGCAGCACTGACCTTGTCATTTCTTGGCTTCAGATGAGCAAACGAGGCCTCCAAGGGGTTAAGCTCACACAGCTAGGGAAGTGGGAGGAACAGGAGCCGGCAGTCATGGCCAGGTCCACTTGGGGTGAACGGCTGCTCCTGGGCCTCCTGGGCTAGCTAGCTGCGCTGTCTTCTGCTCGGGGAGTGGGTGGAGGAAGAACCCCCTTTACACGTGCCTGTGAGTCAGGGCAGTTTGGCTGGGGGCACAGGGCTGGCCAGGGCCTGAGGAGAGACTCAGGGTGGAAGCCTGACTGACTAGAAAGACAGCCCCATGCTGATGTCCCAGTGGTTCGCTGAAAAGTCCCTCTGCTGTGGGCAGAGGGGGGAGCCACCAGAAAGGGACTTAAGGTTCCCACCTCTCAGAGCTGCCGTTCAGACAGGAACCAAGACTGGGCTTCTGACCACCAAGGAACTCTGGGCAGCTGCCTCTTCATCCAAGGGCCCCCTTCTGCTTAAAAATAAAGATACTGAGTAAGTTAAAATATGAATAAGCTCTCCTGTGCACACACACAGCTTCTGATACGAGTTGTCAGGCTTTGGCTCTAGCAGTGTGTCCTTGGGCAGCTGACTGACCTCTCTGAGCCTCACTTCCTTATCTGTAAGTGGGGCAGTAACAGCACCTACCTCACAGAAATGTGAACTAGATGAGCTCCCGCCTGGCACAGTTCTGGCGCGGAGTGAAGGCTCTGCAGTACGGGCCTGAGCTGTTATTTTTGGTTTATGCTGTTCCATTTTCCTAAGATGCCCTTTCTCACAATGTGGTGACATCTAACACCTCAGAAGGCTTTCCTGCCCCTCAGACTCTCGCACAGAGCCACCTCAGCCCCTTCTGGTCTCTGTGATGAGGAAGCCTCTGCATCTGGGAAGATACAGCTTCTTCTGTCATTTTTTAGTAGCCGGATGACAAGTAGCACAGTCAGACCATCACCTAAAGCAGCTACTGTAAAGCAGGTGGCGCTAACACAATCGTGAGTTCTGCGGTGACCTGACTGATGTTTGAAGGGCCGGCAGGCCGAGCAGGTCCTTCTGGGGCTGGGTGTCCATTCTGCTGCTTCATTCCGGCGGCTATGTGACCCTGGGCTTGGAACTTTCCCTTCTTCCTCTATAAAACAGGGAAATGACCAAATCGCCCTCATCAGGCTGTTAAGAAGACACATGGAGGTAATCACCGTTAGGCCTGGCCTAGGGTCACAAAGGTCAAGTCAGCTATGATTGCTGGCTCAGAAAAGGGGAACTGGACAGACCTGACTTCTTTCCAATGTGGAACCACAGTTCTGTGTTATCTCAGGCAGGTACTAGCCTGCTGAGCCTCAGTGTCCTCATTTGAAGATGAAGAAGTGGAAATAATAAGCCTGTCTCAGGCCATGGGTCAGAAGCCCTAGGCCTTTGTGTCATTCCTAAACTGCTTTAGGCAAAAGTCACTCATTGGGGCTGGAAGGAGGGAAAGAGAAAAGGAAGCAGAAAGGGGGGGAAGGAAGGAAGAGAAAGAGAAGGGAGGGAGAGAAGAGAACGAAGGGAAGACAGAAAAAGTGTCTGACTGAGAGGTTGGTGGTTCCGGTCCGTCCACGCTTCTTCGAAGAAAGCCCTGAAGAACTGCTTCTAAAACATCAGCCCCTGAAAACATAGCGCGCAGTTCTACGTGACACAACTGTGCAGTCACCGTAGTCAGAATCAACTCAACACCAGCTAACAACAAGATTATTGAGTGTGTACTACACATCGGTCATGGTAAATTAGTGCATCTGACCCTCACAGTAATCCTATAGGTAGGTTCTATTGTGTCTGTTTTACAAATGAGAGAATACATCTTGTCAGGATCCCACAGCTAGTAGATAAATAAGGACTGAAATCTGGATTCTAATCCAACCCCAAGTAGCAGGACTCAAAAACCCCAAAGTCTTAACTACCATGTATACTTGTTCAGGAACCCCTGGTGGTGCAGTGGTTAAGTACTACATCTGCTAACCAAAAAGGCACAAGTTCAAATCTGCCAGGTCCTGCTTGGAAACTCTGTGGGAGAGTTCTGCTCTGTCCCACAGGGTCGCAATGGGTCAGAATCAACTCGATGGCAGTGGGTATGGGTTATTTATTTGTTTGGGTTTTATACTTGTTCTAGAATTTATAACCATAATCTGAAACATTCCATATTTTCATGTCTGCGAGAATGGGGTAAGAGAGAAAATAAACATTTAAGTTCTTCCCCTATCCAAGAATCTGCACTCGTAGATGGTTTTACAACTTTCCTGAAATCCTTGCAGAAGCCCTGAAGTGGTAGGCTTATCTATGTTTCAGATTCAGAACTGGAAAGCCGATAAGGTTAAGCAACTTACCCAAGGCTTACATGTGGTCATAAGAAAATAAAAATAAAAATAAAGTTCCAATGGGAGAGAAGAAGGTGGAGAGGAGGGGACAGGAGCTTATTAAAGAAGACACTAGAAGGCTGAAAAGAAGGAGTGTGCTGTCACTGGGTGAGGAGAGCAGACGGAGCTGCAGACAGATGGGCATGCAAAATTGGTTTGGATTGTATACTTTCACTTAATCACAATAAAGAAAGAAAAAGGGGGAAATCCAAGCCCACTTTTATTGAGTTGACAGAACAGAGTAGAACTGTCCCACAGAGTTTCCCAGGGACACATGGCAGATTTGTACACCATCTTTTCGTTAGCCATGGTAGCTCTTAACCACCACACCACCCGGGCTTCCGTAGGGGCTGGAGAGAGTTCACATCTGGTTCCATATGACTTGTGTATTCCAATTTTTCCTTTAGAAAAATATGCTCCCTGGCTGTTACAAATCACACATCGATGAGCCCACAATTTTTATTTTGTTTTTGCTGCCACGAAACTATTTCCTTGGGACACGTTCCCGGAGTGAGATGACTGAGTCAAAGGGTAGGAATACTTTTATGACATTCCATCTATATGGCCAAATTGTTAGGATGAAGGGCTGCACCCTCTTTCTCTGCTGCCAGCACCACGGGGAGTACGTTGTCTTACGGATTCTGTGTTTGGGGGTGGGCTGAGGGAGCTGAGGTGCCACATATAACACACGGAAGCCCAGGCAGAAGCATTTTAGGGCGGTCCGGTGACAAGGACTGCAGATGCCTCGTGTCATGACAGCACCAGTCACTGATGTATATAGTACATTTAGGAGTTGGATGCTTTTAATTTTTATTTTGTTTTGTGGAACTGTGCCCCTCTTGTGAAATTCATTTAATGAAAACGAGACTAAAATTTCACTAAGCACAGTTCTGCTTCTCTTTTGAAGAAAGAACAAATCCGACAACAACCGTTTTTTGACATGGTGCCGCTTTGGGGAAGATGCTCCCAAGCTGTTTGGCCTGCCCGGGGTAGTCCAGACTGGGGCACCCCGGAAAGGGCCACCAAGGACCGGAGCCGCGCCCAGGTCGGGGCGAGCGCGCGGGGTCGTCCCTGGCTGGCTCGCGCGGGCGGCCGCCGAGGCGGGGGCGCCCTGGCCCGGCGGAAAGGGGCCCGGTCGGCGGGCGCAGATAACGCCCGGCGCTCTCGCCCGCCCGCCGCGACTCGGAGACGCCGCGACCGCGGGAGACAGAGGCGCCCGGACCGGGCGCGGCTCCCAGGCGCCCGCAGCCGGCGGGCACGGGGGTGGCGGCCCAGCGGGGGGGCTGTCCGGAGGGCGCCCGCACCAGGGGCCACCCCTCCGCCCTGGCAGAGGGGAAGCGCCCGAGGGAGCGTCTCCCAGCCCGCCCCCAGCAGGGCTGCGACCCCGGCCCGCGTCCGCCCCCGCTGGGATTCAGCCCTGATCTGCAAAACGAAGCGGCGGCAAAGTCTGTACAACCTTCCAGTGTACAGAGACCCTCTCGAGGGGGGTGTCGCCCCCTTTACACAGGGGGGGCTGCAGCCCGGGGAGGGAAAGGTGCTTGCCCTGACCACCCCGCCCTGGCACCAGAACCTGACCAGGACCCAGACCTTCATACTGGCTTTCTCTTCCCACTGCCCCACAGAGGGGGGCTTCGCTCCCACCTTTAGAGGCCGACAAGGAAGTCAGTAACAGTGGCATTTGCATTCTGCCTTTTCAAATTCCTCAAATTCCCCACATAAAATTCAGTTGGCTGCCACACAGCAAGGAAAAAGGCGGGCTGGGGAGAGGAAGGCCCAGGGCTGGGAGAGGCAGCTTAGGGGCAGCCAGGGGCTGTAAACTGGCCCCAGTCTTCAGACAGAGAGACAAACATTGTACTGGATGGGAAGTCACATAGGCACACAGGGAAACTCACTTGGACGACCCAGTCAAGACGTCTCAGCAGCTCCCCGGCCTGACTTCTGGGCCTGACTCAAGGCCCATTCATTCCTGGCTCCTGGGCCTGGCATTCAAGGCCCTGCCTCTCCTGGCCCTGACCCCTCCTGTACATGTAATCACCCCTACTCCCCCTCCCCATACACACGGTATGCCTCCCTCAATGCCTTATCTCTTAGCTCTTGACAACCCTACAGTCTTCTTTTTTCTCCCCAAAGGATGGCTTCTGCCTACCTCCACCCACCTTTGCCAAGGACCTAAGGCTTGATGGCTCCCTCCTGATGGATTTTTGAGGAGTATGTTTTCCATTAAGCTGCTTTTAGAACTCTGCCCCAAGGAAGATTTGACTCTTCTGTAACCCAGCTACCACTGGTTCTATGTTTACTGTGTGCTAAGCTGGTTTATATAGCATCATATACTGTCAATAGCCCCAGGAACTGGGTGACATCCTTCCCACTTTCCAGATGAGGAAAGCTGAGTCTCAGAGAGGTCTGGTAACTTCTCCAGGGACACAGAGCCAGGAATCCAGACTCAAGCAGGATGTAAGCAAAGGGTAACCAAATAGGACACCTTGTTCTTCTATGACTTCTGCCACTCACTCAGTATAGGCTCTTGGACAGTCTCGCCCTCTCTCTGGCCCTCAGTCTCCTGGGAAAGAAATGGGTTGATGACATTGCCTGCTTCAGGGGCAGTTGTGGGGCTCTCCCTGGGCCAGCCTCTATTCTGGGGAAATTCTGGGTTACAGAACGCCCCTGTCTCCCCAAGTTACAAGCACTGGCTTGTGGAAACTGAGTCATCTGACCCTTGCAACACAGGCCTTTCATGGAAACAATTAACAAACCTCTCGTTTCCTTCTGGGGTGTGAACAATACTCCTAGTCTCTGGGCCTCATGGTTTCCCCTCTCTGTGCACACCCCCGACCCTCTGCCTTGCCCCCAACCAGGCCTTGGGGCTCTGCCTCCCCTTCCCACCTCAATTCAAATCTCCTCAAGGAAAAGCCACTTCAGCAGTCAGTTACAGTTGCGTGTGAAAAAAAATCTAAGTCACCAGCACGCACTCCACAAGCATGCATGAGACAGCCTGGGATTCTGGACACTTACCAATGTGGCATAAAGTGCCCTTCTCCCTGTCCCCAGGCAGACAGACTGGCCCTGCCCAATGCATGTGGAATTTCATATTTTATATTTTTATTGATTTTTTTTTCCCCTTGCCCTCCACATCCTGAACTGGGAAGAGAGGGTTTATATGAGCCTACTAATTAACAGAGAACAGAGGCCTTTTTGTTTCATAAATAAAAGCATAGATGCCCCGTATGAACAGAAGTGCAACACAGTCAGGTACCCCCAGGGTCTGTGCAGGTGAGCCTCAAGGGGATTTTCCAGGGGAGACCTGATGGATGTTTGGACAACCTTCAGAAGCAGTATGGTCTCCAGATTTCAGTAGCCCCTTAAAGTGCCTGTTTCAGCCCAAGGCAAGAGTGCCTACCTTCCCCACACAGAAGGTTTTGCTGGGCCAGGTAACCAAAGTATGAACGATAGCCATCGCCAGGGCTGCTGGAGCCCAGTTCCAGTGGCTGGTGATTTGGGTTTGCAATCAAGCCAGGCAGAGCTGTGTGACCTTGAGCAAATCACTGGACCTTACTTTTCTCCATCTGGGGAATGGAAGGTATAGCTGAGATGAGGCTCTCGTTGGTCTCTGGTCTGATGTCAGCTTTTCTGAGGCTGTTCTGGGAGCAGGAGGCCAATGTAGTTCTCACTTCCAGACGGCCTGTTTCAGTCTGCGAGTGCAAGGCCTCAAGTAGCTTTTGCCTGGAGGACAACTATACCTCTTCACCACAGCACAAACAAGAAACCAAACCCACTGACATCAATTCTGACTCATAGTGGCCTTAGAGAACAGAAGTGGAACTGCTCCATAGAGTCCAAGGCTGTCATCTTCACGGAAACCGGCTGCCAATGTCTCTTCACTGTGGAGCAGCTGGAGGATTTGAACCGCCGACATTTCGGCTAGCAGCCCAGCCCAGCCCCCCTCAGCACCAGGGCTGCTCATCACAGTGCAAACCAGCCATTGTACTGATTTCACAGATGCAGCAGCTGAAGGGCAGGGTTTGACCTGACGCTCAGACTCAGTAAAAAAAAACAGGCAGAAGTGACTTGTACCTTTCTAAACCAAACCTGCCACTGTCAAGTCACTTCTGACTCACAGGGGCCCCAGAGGTCAGAGTAGAACTGCCCCATAGAGTTTCCAAGGAGTGCCTGGCAGGTCTGAACTGCAGACCTTGTGGTTAGCAGAGGTAGCACTTAACTACTACACCACCAGGGTTTCCTGTACCTTTCTACAAATGCAGAAACTGAGGCCTTAAGAAATTTACCAGTTCTGCCAAGCTCCTGGGGACAGGTTAAGCAAGAATCTCATTAGGGCTCAGGTCAATTGCATTTAATAAAACAAAAACACTGTCCTGATAAGGAACACAACAGAGTGTCCCCAACATAGCAGGAGAAAATTGGGGTGCAGAACTCAAACTCTGTTAAAAAGACCAGACTTGGTCTAATGGGCTGGAGGATCCCTCAAAGACATGGCCCCCTAAACTCTCTTTTAGCCCAGAACTGAAACCATTCCTCAAGCCAACTCTTCAGACAAAGGTCAGACTGGACTACGAGACATAAAATTATACTGGCCGAGTGTGTGCTTCTCGGCTTAAGTTAGATACAGGAAACTGGGCAGCTCCTGTCCGGTGGTGACATGAGGTGGCATAAAGTGACAGAAGCTGGTCGAATGGAGACTGAAATACAGGTGGAGAAGAGGAGTGTGCTATCCCAGAGTGGGGAGAGCCAACAGGGTCACATAAAATTGTGTAAGTTTTTATATGACACACTGACTTGAATTGCAAACTTTCACTTAAGACGTAAGAAAATATTTTTTAAAAAATTCCCTGGGAAGCATAAGGCGTGAGCCAAGTGACCGGGGAGGGTCAGTCTCCCCGGTAGTAACCCAAGGCTAGTGGCCGGGTGGACAACAGAGAGGACCTGCCCTAAAGGGACATAGGATCCAGAACTGGAAGCATCTTCCCTGAGCCTGGAGTGGTCCACCTGGGGCCATCTGGTGGTCAGGCAGCACCACTGCAGGAGGGCCAGAGGCTGTGGGGCTAAGAGCCTTCTGGTCAGTTTTCCTGGAATTTCCAGAAACAACCTGCAAGTGAGTTTGGAGCCTGGATCACGAGGTGGCCGGACGAATTCAGAGAAAGCTGGCCTGGCCGTTGGAGCGGCTTCCACTCCGGCCTGACAGTGAAAGAGCTCTTTCCACCCGGATGTCCCAAGACCTAGAGTGGGGGCTGCTACAGAAGCAGCTGGTGGCCCACCACTAAGATCCACCACTAAGATCTCTGAGCCCGCACTGAGACGGGGAGACTGAGGGCCCAGGAAGCCCAGTCCCAGACTGAGGTCAGCCAGCAAATACAGGTGAGCACAGGCCCTTTTGATTAATTCAGGGTTTACTGTACAGCAAAGCCTAATGACTCAGCCTGCTTGCTGTGTGACCTTGCACACATCATACACCATCTCTGAGCCTCAGTTTCTTCATTAGAAAAGGAGGGGTGCTGTGGATCAAATGACAGAATGTACGCGGAACTCTTCGCCCGCGGTAACGACCTGCCCTGTCAATGCCATTACAACATTATTCCATTCACTGTTGCTGTTAGCTGCTGTTAGGTAGCCCCGACTCACGACGACCCTGTAGAGCACAGACCACAACGTCCCCTGGCCCCATACCATCTTCACAATCGTTTCTAGGCTCAAGTCCATTGCTGCAACCACTGAGTATTTTCAGTGCCCTGCAACCTAGAGGGCTCCTCTTCTAGCACTGTACTGGGTGACATTCTGTCGGGACCTGTGCAGTTTTTGTTGGCTAACTTCCAGCAGTAGATTGCCAGGCCTTTCTTCCTAGTCTGTCTTGATCTGGCAGCTCCGCTGAAACCTGTGCACCGTAGCTGGTCCCTGCTAGTCTCTGAGTATCAGTGGCAGAGCTTGCAGCATCCCTGCAACACACAAGCCATCAGTGAATGACAAACTGACAGCAGCCTTAGTGTTACAGCAGACACTTTTCATGGCCATCCCTTATCATCCTTACCAGCGTGGGGTACCTTTGTCAACCTACACAGACTAGGAATCCTGATGTCCAGGAAGTGTGTGAACAGCTGGCCTGGGAGAGCAGGCTGGTGGTCAGTCGGGAGGGGTCCCCACATTGGCTGTGTCAGGAAATGCACAAGGGTGTTATAAGAGGTGTAGCTGGGGTACTTACAGCCTCCTTTCAATGGTTCGGGAAAAGTAGAGACTGTGAGACAGAGGGAATATAGCACAAAACAAACAAGTGATGAATCTGGGCGTAGATGAGTTTTCAGTCCCATTGTGTGACTAGGCTGGAAATTACATCTCTGTATGTTTTAATGGAAACTCTGGTGTTGCAGTGGTTAAGTGCCACAGCTGCTAACCAAAAGGTTGGCAGTTCAAATCCACCAGGCACTCCTTGGAAACTATGGGACAGTCCTACTCTGTCCTATAGGGTTGCTATGTGTCAGAACTCACTCGAGGGCAGTGGGTTTGGCTTTTTTTGCACTTATATATTTTAAACCAGATGTTTCAAACTTCTGCTTAGTGTCCTGTAGCACGCTTCTGGGGAGTAGATGAAAACCCAGGCCTCTCAGCATTCTTTCTTCCTAACTGGTGGCTCGGCTCCTGAGCCCTCTGGTGGAAAACGTGACAGCAGTCTTCTGCAGAAAAAGCCAGAGGTGCTCCTGCCTAGCAGCTGGCATTGCCCACCATTTGCTGTGGAGAAAACCAGAACCCCCACACCTCCTCAGGGCCTCTCTCTCCTCAGCCTCAAGCCACTTCCCCTATTCCTCTTCTCCCCCCGCCCAGGCTGTGGTTCGAGGCTGAGGTGGGGTTTATTTATAAGTTCCTGCTGATTATGAATCACTGGAGGAACTGCTCACAGCCTGGAGACAAAAGTCTGCGGCCGCCTGGCTGAGAGGAAACGCTCTGTACATTTGGCTTTCCCCTTGGCACCAGCCTCCCTGCACCCGGACTGGCCAGGCTCTGCCAGCTCCTTCTGTTCTCAGAGGCAAAAGCCTCTTTGCCGCCAAATTCTGTCGGCCTGTCCGCCTTGCTGTGTAAACAGGACCCGGGCCGGCGGCCTGGCCCCACACTGGAAATGAGCCTGCCTTCCGCAGCCGGGCCACTTCCTCTTCATGTCCGGAGAGTCCTCCGAGTTCAGATGAGGTGGGTGGGAGGAAAGGACAAGTTGGAACCTTGCTGTGCTATGGACTTCACCAGAACCAAGAGAGAATCCATGGAGAAATGGGAAAGCAGAGGACTCCTAGGCAGACGTCAAAGCCCAACATAAATGTCCCCTTCAATATTCTAGGAGTGCCCCTCCACTGTAGTTCATAGTTTAATTGCATTCAGGAAATGGGCATTAAGCACCTACTATGTACCAGGCTCTGTGCAAGGTGCCTGTGGGTGGCAGGGGAACACAGAGATGTTTGTATTTATACTGTCATTAATTCTTTTTGCTCAGTCAGAAGCTTCATGAGGGTGGAGGTAATGCCTGACTCTTGATTCACTGATCCTACCAAGTTCCCTAGCATGGTACCTGCCATAGTAGAAGCTACAAAAATTCCTGTCGTGTTGACCTGGGCGCAAGGAGGCACGGTGAACTGGAAGGAGCCTAGGTTCCAGCCCTACTCCTTTCTAGATGTGTCTCCATCCTATTCTGGTGTTTTGTGTCCTGGGCATTAAAGCCTTTCTTGGAGTAACTTGGTTTTCCTTCATAGCTAAGAGGACTGACAATTAAGTTCATGAACTCACCCTAGGAAAAGTGCTACACACTTCATTGCTGAATGTCACTATGGTCACCTTTGAAGTACCCCTGCTTGGGAAAGTACGCACTGCTGCCAGCACCCAGTCCACCCTTCAAACCAATTTTAGAACTCCTTTTCTGGAATGTCCATTACAGCTGTCGTTGTATTACACTTGATGTCCTGAATGTCATCAAAATGTCTTCCTTTCAATATTTCTTTTCTCTTTGGGTCAAGAAAAAAGTCACTGGGGGCCAGATCAGGTGAGTAGGGAGGGTGTTCCAATACAGTTATTTGTTTACTGGCTAAAAACTCCCCCATAGACAACTAGCTAATTAAATTCATGATCTTGTCACCATGCTACAGTGTGCAATGGCCATTCCAGAAAGAGTTCCAAAATTGCTTTGAAGGGTGGACTAGGTGCTGGCATCAGTGCACAGCTTCCCAAGAGGTATACTTCGAAGGCGGCTGTAGTGATATTCATCAATGAGATATGTAGAACTTTGAACAACTAAGTTCCTAGACCTAATTGTCAGGCTTCATATATCCAGACCAGAGTTCCCATTTGAGTAACTAATGATTTAGTGTGTACTAGAAGCCATTTCCCCAATCTCACCCTGAAATCTCTTCCGCTATTCTGAGATGTCACTAACGTTCCTCTGGTTGAGCATTACCCTCTTCCCTAGGTCATCCATGTGATCGTTAATGTCCCCTCTGGTGGGTAACTCCTCTGGTTGAAAGAAGGAAGTTGGCTCTTGTAGACTGGCCCATTTTACAGGTGAGAAAACTGTGGGTCAGAGAAGTAATTTATTTGATCAAGGTCACAGAGCCAATACAAGGTGGAGGCTGGTTTTGAGCTCAGCCTTCTACAGTTGACACCAAGAATCTTCAAGAAGATTGCAATTGCCTTTGTTTTACCTGAAGCCATCTTAAGGAGGAGATACAGGGGGCAAGCTAAGTCTCTGTCAAGGGAGGAAAGGATGGAAGCAGGAACCCAATAATAGTTTGCTGTGCTGGCTGTTCCAGGAGCCCATGGAAAGGCTGAGCCCAGTGCAATCTTTCTATCATGCCACTTATCATATCCCCATTTAACAGAGGGAAAAACTAAGGCTCAAGGATGTTGTGTTGAATTAGGAGTCACTGAGCTAATGATGGCAGTCTAGACATTTACCTGGGCTTCCATCTCTGTTTGGACAGTCTGGGATTTGGGGTCCCCAGGTTCGGTACCAAGGTTCCAGCATGATGGCCAGGTCTACTGGGCAGAATGGTAGAAGCCTGAAGCCTCAAGGTTCTCAGCCCAGGTGAGGCCTCATGGAGCCTGCATGGCCAGGTGGGTGGGTATGTGTCTATACCACACATACACATGTGAATGCACACACTGGAGATGAGATGGGCTAACTGCCTTTGGGGAGCAAATATACTTGTTTCAATACAATGTCTTCAGGAATTTTAAAAATTCCAATCTCCAGGGAAAATCACTCCCTGGATAAGTAGTCCTCTATTGTGCAGAAACAGGCAGCACTTAGTGGGCTAGAGGACTCTGGTGGCTCTCAGGAGAGGCTGTAGATGCCATCGAGAGGGTCTTTGTCCAGGGGGTGTCCATTGAAGACAGGATAAGGGAGAGGCATGAGAACTGCATGCAGCCAGGGGGGGTTTAGGGTAGATGTGAAGAGGGACTTTCTTATCACGAGGGTGGAGAAAAGGGCAGCTATTCAGAGGGGTTTTGTAGTTTTGTATGCTAGTGGTGTCCATTTGACCCACTTCAAGGCTTTCGCAAGACTTCTGCACAGCTGTAAAATCAAGGTCTTCTCCTTTTCTCTAACGGGAACCTGTAGTCTCTGTGTCCCAGAGAAGCAGGGCTTACCAATAGAGGCTGAAGTCCCACCCACTCACTAGCTCTGAAGCTTCGGTTCCGTTTCCTCATCTGCTCATCTGCAAAATGGAAATAGCACCAGCAGTTCACAAAGCTGTCTGGGACAGTTGCTGCAGAGATGATTCTGACATGCGGCGACCCAATGTATGTCAGAACAGAACAGCGCTCCACAGGGTTTTCAAAAACCCAGAGCCAAACCCACTGCTGTCAAGTTGGTTCTGACTCTGCCCCCATAGAGTTTCCAAGGAGCGCCTGGCAGATTTGAACCGCAGACCTTTCGGTTAGAAGCCATCGCTCTTAACCACTGCATCCACAGGGTTCGCATACGGTTTTCAGTGGCTGGCTTTTTGGAAGTCGACTGCCAGGACTTTCTTCTGAAACCCCTCTCAGTGGATTCAAACCTCCAACCTTTTGGCTAGCAGCTAAGAGCATTAACAGTTTGTACCCCCAGGGCCTCCAGATGAGCTGAGACAGGAGACAGCTTGATGTGGCCTGGCACAAGCCAAGGGGTGGTCACTACAGGGGCTGCACGGGGCTCAGCATCTCACACAGGGAGGTCCTTCTCTCACTCTTAAGACCCTGAGGTACCTGAGGAAGGAGAGGAAGGGCTGGGATGAGGGGCGTGTCTTCTTGTTCTTCACTGCAACCCTTTGAGTCTGCATCTGTGGCTGCCCACTGTGCCTAGCAAAAGGATGTACTTCATCAATTCCTGCTCACAGCCTGGAGTGATCGGGCCTGGAGGCAGGGCAACAGACTTGGTTTTGTCTTTCTAAGTCTTGTCAGGCGAGAGAATTCTGGGAGATGAAAGGAGACCTAGTGAGGTCTCTAGAAGCTTCCTGACACTGGGCAGAAATACATTCATTGCCTCATGGGACTTTGCAACAGCCCTAGGAAGTAGATACTGCATGGCCCATTTTACAGCTGAGGAAACTGAGGCTCAAAGTGCTAAGAGACTTGACCGAGGCCGCTCAGCCAGGCAGATTCAAATCCAGGCAACGGGCTCTGATGTACTTCTTTTTGGTGCCCAGAAAAGCCCAGAGTTTGAAGCCTGGCCCAGAGTATCACAGACTAGGTGACCAGGACCAAGTCCATTCACCTCCTTGAAGGGCAGTGTCCACCTCTGTATGTAAGGACTATCACATCCTATTGGTATTTGGAAAACACAGGTGAAAAAAGCCACGCAGACCCCCAGCGCAGCACTTGGTGAGCATGGATCCTTCCCTAGGGGGGTCCACCCTCTTCAGGACTCCTTTCTCTTCAGAGGTGACTTCAGTACCCAAACCAGGCTGCACGCACAGGGACCGCACCGTCTCCGGCTCAGCAGGCTGGCTGGAAACGCGGCCCCACGGAGCACGGAGCGCCGAAGGGGTTCTCCGTCCGCCGGTGCCTGGCGCGGCGCCCGCCGAGTGGGTGCTCCGTAAACATTGTTGAATGAATGCACGTTGTTTGGATGCCGAAAGGTCAGTCCTGTCTCCGTTTGTTGTTCCCTGGGACAATGGAGCGGCCTATTTGGGGTGGGGGGCAGGGCGGGCTGTCCCCGGGATGTCTGAGGGGTGAGGTCACTGGGCTTGTGCGCTGCCTACAGGAAGCGCGCTCCCTCCAGAGAGCCTGGTGCCAGCAGGCAGACATTTCCTGGCTGGCTGCAGGCCCTACCTCCCCGCCCCCGTCGGGCCTGGGCCCCCTGCGGCCTTGTCCCCTGGTATCGGGCCCTACCCGGGGGCTGCAATGCCTGCGGGTCTGTCAGGCTCTTCTCGCTGTCTCCCTCACCTCCCGAAGAGCCAGCCCACCGAGGCTACGGCCACCAGACAGGGTCACTGGAACCCCCACTGCCAGGGGCTTCCCAATTTGGCCCCTTCCAAGTTAGTCTGGTCCTCCCTGAGCTTCTATTCCATGGCAGACGATGAAGGATGTCTCTCTGAGGACCACACTCTGTTTCTCAAGAGCCGCTGGACCACCTCTGTGGACCCCTAGGCCACCCAGGAGATACGAGACCCCATCAGAGACAGGAATGATGCATCCTGTTTCAGAAGCAAAGCACTCCCAGCAGCCCCTCTGTGTGGCTCACAGAAGGAGAAACTGAGGCCCAGAGAGGCTGGAGTAGGTTCTTGGGATTGCAGGGGCCCTCAGGCTGAGACTGTCACTGGGGGGCTGCCCCCACTCTTGGTCCTGTCACTGTTTGAGGGCAGGAGCCCCCCCCCCAGATGAGGAGGCAGGAAGAGCAGGGTGAGTCTTCTGCCTCTACTAGAGCTCATTCTACCCCTACGCCTCCTTTCTTCCTTGGCAATATTCTTCATCAAACTTTCTTTATTGAAGCGCAGTATGCCCACAGAAAAGGACCCATGTCACAAGTGCAGGGTATGATGTGTTATCTGAAAGTGAGCATACCTGTGTCATCTCCAAGGCCCTGCTTTGGAAAACAGACATGTTCACCTGAGCAGTTCAGAAGCACCTGGAGAACCAGGTTATGAGATCAGGCTCGGCTGCTCTGTTGAGGAAGAAACACTTTTAACTCTCCTGGCATCTAGATTTCTGGGGTCTGTAGCATTGGGGTGACCCACCGAGGCATTGTCAATTGAATCTTGAGAAAACTGATTTCCTACTGTGCTCAGCCGGTAGCCAAAAGGTGCGTGGTTCGAATCCATCAGATGCTTCACAGAAGGAAGCTGTGGTATTCTGCTGCCTTAAAGGCTTACAGTCTTCGATATTCTATGGGACAGTCCCACTGTGTCCTGAAGAGTGTCTGTGAGTCAGAATGGACTCAGTGGACTTAACTGCAAGGGGTTACAGCTGCCGTTAAGTCAGACAATACGCTGCTGAGGACCATTTGGCTTTAGGTGTTGAGCTCTTTGGAGAATTATCTATGTGCTTGCAGAAGCTCTAAGGTCAAACTAGAAGGAGTGTTTTAGGGTAAATTGTTATCATGTACACACTGTTCCTGCCTTGTTGCCATGGCAACATAGGTACAATAGGGTATCAGGATCTTTAGATGTTTTCTCCTCTTTAGAATTCTTGGACTCTAGTCAGAAATGTTGTCTGTTTTGCAAGTCATATGTTAAATAAACCTTAAGTCAACTGATTTTATTGATTTAACATGAGTTTTGTTTTAACACCAGGAAGGGGTCCCTGGGCAGCACTGTTCAGCCAGCTTTGAGCAGCTGAGCGAGTCTTGTTGACAAGATGGATATACACAGACCTCCTGGGGCCTTGTTCAACAGCAGATGTTGATTTGGGGGTCCAAGATGGAACCTGTCTTAGGGTTTTCTAGAGAAATTGGACATGTGAGACAGATGTGCATATATTTATTAGAGGGAAAGAGATTTACTTCAAGGAATTAGTTATGGGATTGTAGGGGGTGGGCTAACAAGTCCAAAACCCGTAGGTCAGGTGGCAGGCTGGAGACTTCTGAAGGCTTATATCCCAATATTTGTAGGTCAGGTGATATAAAGAGTGGAGAGAGTGAGTTCTGACAAAATATGTCTAGTCTGAAGGCAGATCACTCCTAAGGAACTCTGCGTTCAATTGACTGACTTCAGGACATTAGATTACATTGTGAAAAGTGATCATATTACGTTGCATTAGACTACGCCGTGGAACAGCAACTCATCTTGTGTTTGGCCAAACCACTGGGAAACCACAGCCTAGCCATGTAGACACAGAAAATCAGCCATCACAGGGCCTGAGAATCTACATTTCTAAGAAGACCCCAGGTGGTGCTGATGCTGCAGTCTCCCAACTCACGGTCTGGTCCTGGGCACTCAGCATCACCTGGGAGCTTGCTGGAATGCAAAATCTTGGCCTGCCCCAGAGACTGGTTCTAACCAGTGCTGAGCATCAGAATCCGCTGGCAGCATTAGAGCTCACCTCCAGAGGTCCTGCTTTACTTGTCCTGAGATGGGGCGCAGGTGTAGGTCCTCTCCACTGCTCCCCGTGAGCCGCTGAGGCACAGGGAAGGTTGGGAAGCACAGATGTGAGAACAGCCTGACCTGCCAACTTGATTATTTGTTGTCAGATGCCATGGAGTTGATTTTGACTCACAGGACAGGGTAGAACTCCCTGTACAGTTTTCTCGACAGTAACTTGTTTCACCTCCTTATTTTATGGCAGAGAAGAAGTAGGCCCTAAAGGGGCAGCAACCTGTCTGAGGTCACAGTATGTGTGAAGACATTAAAAGAGGAAGTGACCTTGAAGACGACCTGATTTAACCCCATCACTTTGCATTTGGAGAAACTGAGGCCCAGGAGGCTGCAGGGGTTGGGGGGACAAAGGTCTAGGACCTCTCCTCCATTATACCAAGCTACCTCTTGGTTGCCCTTTCTCCCTCCAGATCTCAGGCTGCAGACCTGGCAAAGGACAGGCCCTCTGCATCCCCTGCGTTCATCTGTGAACAGCTAAACCCTTTCTCCCCCTAATCTCCATATGTGGCCTAAGAACCTTCACAGTCACTGGGGCTGCAATGCTAAAAATGCAGGAGTATAAGAAGTCAAGAGTCGGTAAAGGAAATATCAGTGACTGTGACTATGTCGGAAACCCTGGTGGCATAGTGGGTAAGTGCTATGTCCGCTAACTAAAAGGTCAACAGTTTGAATCTGCCAGGTGCTCCTTGGAAACTCTATGCAGCAGTTCTACTCTGACCTATAGGTTCTCTATGAGCTGGAGTTGGCTTGACGGCCTTGGGGTCCCCCCACCAGGTTACTACACAAGATATTAGAAATTTAATCAATTAACTAAAGTAAACAAATAAATAAATAAAATTAAGATGGTATTTTCCAGTAATGATGGCTAGTAAAAGATTAGCCTTAGGAGGCCCTTCATATATAAAACACCTTTATAATCAACAAGAAACAGATTAACTCAAGCAAAGAGCAGGCAGTGAATATCAGAAAAAGTATATATGACCAGTCTGTATAAAAGGAAATGTGGATCGCTGACAATTAAAGAAATATAAATGCAAATCCTTATCTATGAGACTACTAAAGACTTAAAAAGATGCCCTGGGCATATATAGTATGTAGAAATAGACAACGGTATACACAGTTCATGGATGTGTGTAAAGGTATAAAAAGGTCAAGTTTGGCAGTTTGGTGGTATCTATCACCTTCCTAAGTATGCATATTCTTTGACTCAGTCATTCCACTTCTAGAAAGCTACCTGGCAGATAAACTCATGCATGCATACAGAGATTAGGTACGAGCTGTTGTATCAGCACTGTCTGCAATAATGGAACACTGGAAACCACCCAGATGTCCATTAACGTGCCTATTCACGGGCTGCAGGACTCATGTGTGCTGACTTGGAAGGGTGCCTGTGCTGCAGAACCTTATGTAGATTATAATTTAATGTGTACAAAACATTACATGAAGTGTTTGCATATGAAGTTTATATCAGCATAGAAATGTCTGGAACGATATACCCCAAACTACTAATATTAGACAATGAGATAGAGCATGAGAGAGTTTCACCTTTCTTTTTTGGGGGGGGGGGCTCATATGTGTCTGTAAGGTTATATTCACACAAAAGTACATACTGCTTTCATTATAAGTAATGTTTAATGCATCCGGCCTCTAGCTGGTGCTGTTTCAGTGGTTATCAGGGACAGTGCTACTTTGGACATGGGGAGGCAACATTCTTGAACTTTCTCAGAAGGGCATATGAAATCGCATTTTAACAGTTGTTAGCTACCAGTACAACAAAATGTATGTACATACAGATGAGATCCACTGTTCCATTAAACAATATAAGGTATCTAATTATATTCCTAGTGATGTCTCTGTAGGGTTATAGAAGAAAAGTGATTTGCGGCTCACTCTCAGCTGTTCCCAGAAGAAATTCTGAGAGAAGACAGAAGGGAAGTGATGGAAGGTTTAGTGTTTGATGGTTTATGAGATCACAGAGCTAAATGGTAGTATCACTGAGTCAACCCCCCAATTGTCCCCAGCATACAGGTCACTGTAGGGCACTTTCAACCCAGGCCCAAGGAGTAGGGTGGAGGCCCAGCTAGAGAAAAACACCTTTTCCAAAGAGCTTCAAGAAGCAGATGTGTTCAGACCCAAACTGGGACCAGGTTCCCTGGAAGTCTTGGCATCCCCTAACTTTGCCATCCTAGGAAGAGAACGTGCCTGCAGCTTCTCCCTCTGCAGAGCCAGGAAGTGTCCTGCAGGGGGAAGGCCTGGGGGCAGGAGGAGAAATGCTGGCTCCCGTGAGTGTCAGCAGAAAGTGGCCCACACCCCTGCAGCCCAAGCCCAGGTCTGGTTTCACTGTAGGACTGTCCTCCTGCCATGCCTCCCTACCGTGCAGCCCTTCTGACCCCCTGCCGGCCCGTGGGCTGCTCCTGCCCACTTGTCCTCTTCCTGCCCAAGTCCTTCCCTCAGGACAGTGTGGCTTGGGCATGCTTCCTAAGAATGGACAGAGAATCAGAGCGGACAAGGCTTGGAGGCCCAAATGGGGCCAATCTCTCTTTTTTCTTATTACGGTAAAAATGCATAAGGAGCCCTGGAGATGCAAGTGTTAAATGCTCAGCTGTGAAACAAAACATTGTCTGCTTGAACCTAGCCAGCTGCTCCCTGGGAGAAAGACCTGGTGATACCAGCTTCTATAAAGATCACGGAAACCCTGCTGGCACAGTGGGTTAAGTGCTACGTCTGCTAACCAAAAAGTCAGCAGTTCAAACCCGCCAGGTGCTCCTTGGAAACTTCAGGACAGTTGTACTCTGACCTCTAGTTATTCCACCACTGTTAGTTACGTCATATTAGAGTCCCTTAAGCTATGGCTCCCGTCTCCTCTGATAACCCATAAGTAGCTGTGGGCTGTATACATTTGCCTGTTTTGTATAGAATTCATCCTTTGCTGCTGACTTATTTCACTGACCAATTCCCTCTTTGATGGAGCGGGAAACTGAGGCCCAGAGAGCACAAGGGACTTGCCAAAGGTTGTCTAGGAAGTCTGGCAGAAACACAACTGGACATTTGAGTGCCTAAACGACCCAGCCCCTCCCCAGCCACCCCCAACCCATTTCTGGACATGTCTGGCTGTCCCTTCCCCATTGTCTGTAATTCAACAACTGTTTATCTAACATCCACTATGTGCCAGGCACTGTCCCAGGCCTCAGAATACAGCAGGGAAGAAGGGACAAAACTCTTGTCCTGTGGGGATTCCACTCTAGCTCAGGTATACTTTCTACGTAGTACATGTTCTTGTTAGATGCCATCTAGTCGACTCCAACTCACGGTGACCTGTGTGACAGAGTGGAATAGAACTGCCCCACAGGGCTTGCATGGCTATGATCTTTATGGGAACACATCACCAGGTCTTTCTTCTGCAGAGCCACCGGGTAAGTTGGAATGGCCAGCCCTGCAGTTAGCAGCCAAAAGTGTAACCATTGCAACTCCAGGCTGCCTTTGTTACCTTTTAAACCAAAAATAAAAGTAAAAATCCAAACCCACTGCCATCCAGTTGATTCTGACTCCTCGTGACCCTGCAGCACAGAGCAGAACTGTTCAGTGGGCTTTGCAAGGCTGTGATCTTTGCAGGAGCAGCCTGCCACCTCTCTCTCCTGTGGAGCAGCTGGGGGATTCGAACCATGACCTTTCGATTAGCAGCCAAGTGTTTAACCCCTGTGCTGCTATCTTGTAGGGGGGGACAGAAGCTGTCCCGTGGCAGCAATGGGGCGCCTGGTCACAGAAATGCCTGCCTGTGTCTCTGCTCTGGAGGACGGGGAATTTCAACCCCAGAGAAAAGGAGTATCAGCCAACAGCGGCCTGCTAGGGTCGCAGTTCCCAGAGAGGCGAGGAACCGACCCCAACACCTGGCTCTGCAGGTGTGGCAGACTGCCCACCTCCTCTGATTCTCAGAACCGCCTGATGAGCTAGGTGTTCTTATCCCCATCTCACAAGTGAGGAAACAGGCCCCGAGTGGAGGAGACATCAGACACCGCAGGGGCCGTCAGGCTTTCTCCTGCCCTAGACAGGGGTCCTGGATACTGCTTCCGCAAGAGCAGAGTGGGTGGGATCAGAAGATGCGGGCGTTTTCTGAGAGGCTCCCACTTTGGAGGGGAGCATGGGTCTCTGTTGGTGCTTCTCAGGGTGGTCCGAAAAGGTTAAGTCGCCCAGCCTGCCTGGGGGACACCAAAGTGCATGGCCAGCCTTGGTGCTGGAAGCAGCTCCCTGTCCCAGGTTTCTGGCCTGGAGCAAGTTCCCAGCTACAGAGTCCCCACCCACCTGCGACACCCAGCCAGAGCAAGATGTCAGCTCTCCCTGAAATCATTGATTTGCTGTCTCCACACCGTTTTGCACACGAAGTCTCAGCAGTCCTCCTCGGAGCATTGTGGGCAGGGACAGCCCCTCTGGGCAGCCTCTCCTACTGGGGGTGGGGAATCAGCCCAGGGAGTTGCCCCACCCCTCCAGGAGGGCGTCTCCTGCTCCATGCTAGAACTGTGCTGCCTGATGGGCCTTGAGTGCCCCCTGGGGGTGGCTCACCCAAGTGTCCAAGGTAGAGAAGCCACCCTGCCTGGAATTCAATTTAATGCCAATATTGAGACAGGAAAAGTGAAGTCATTGAATACATTATGTTTTGTTTTCTTTGTCATTGTTATAAAAATATCTATAACGTGACATTTGCCCATTCAACCTGTTTTAGGTACACAATTTAGTGAGAGCAATTCCATTCATCGTGTGCAGCCGCCGCCCATGAGCCTTGCCAGATTTCCCATAACGCACTGTTTTGGTTAAAACCTCACAGACGGTGCATTAAAGTGCAAACACTGCCCCAAAATTTAAGATGGAGAAGGAACCGGCTCTGCTCTGTCCCGTGCCCAGGGACCACGCACCTGGATTTTCTCATCTGTGAAATGGTCCTAACACCACCTTCTTCCTCCTTGACAGGGCTAGTATGAGGGCTACCTTCAGATAAAGCACTCAGAACAGTACCTGAAACAGAGTAAGCACCCCCCAAAATGGGGCTTTTCCCGGGTGTGCAAAGGGCTGATACATTTGGCTTCTAATTGAAAGGCCACAGGTCCGAGTTGATGCAGAGACAACGCGTAAGAAAGTCTGGGTGACCCACTTCTGAAAAACGAGCCATTGAAAGCCCTGCAGAGCACAGACGTTGATCTAATGGCAGCTGGGTTTTCTGTTACCATTACTAAAGGTCTTTGGCGTTGAATCTGAGGAGGCCTGCCCAGAGCCAGGCACCTGCCCAACGAAGACCTGGATTGAAGTCCACACTGAGGAGGAGCCCACGCTCTGCCTCCAGCCCTTCAGCCACTCCAGGCTGTGCCAGACACCAGCCCACAGCTCTTCCACCAGCCCAGGGGGGTCTCAGCCTCTCATGCCCCCTGCCAATGGGGTCCTGCCTGCCATTTTCCCTCTCTGGGCCTCAGTTAGTTCTGCAGTGAGGAGAACTGGTGATCTCTGAGTGTCCATTTTCTGCAATCCAGGTCCTGGGAGGCCTGGGTCCAGCAACTGTCCGCTGGGTCCAGCAGCTTCCCTCTCACTTGAGGGCTGGTTTATTTTTCCTGTCCAGACCCTGGAGCAGTGTCTCTCTGTCCTGCCTTTCCCAAAGCCGAAGAGCTCAAACCTCTGGCCTCTTCCCAAGCCTCTGAAGGCCAAATACAGAAGGTGAAGTCAGGGGTCTTGTCTGTGTGGGCTCCAGCATTAGTTTTGAGAGCTGAAGGGGGCTCCACAGGCCTTCTCAATCCAACCTCCAGTCCTGCCACTGAGGAGGCTGGTGCTGGAGGGTGGAGGTGGCTGCAGCCCATCAAAAGAGGGCTGGGAAAAACAAAACATCAAACCCATTGCTATCAAGTTGATTCCGACTCATAGCGAGTCTAGGCACTAAATACAATGATAGAAAAATAAAGCTCTTTTCTTGCTCTCCTGAGATTTACACCTGTGACACTCCCTGTTTGACTTCTTGAAACCCTCTCTCCCTGCCCCCCGCAAAGACCTGGAGGAAGGATGGAAGCTGAGGGAGCAGTGAACTCCCCTCAGAAAGATGTGGGGCCCATGGGGAAGGTTAGGGCTGAAATATCGGCTCTGCTGCTGCGCAGTCACGAGCTTCTGCCAAGCTTATAAAGCCTCTGAACCTTGATTTTCCCATCTGTAAAATGGGCTAATGAGCCTCACTTCAAAGAGCTGTGGTGAGGTGAAATAGGCTAATTCGCATACAGCATCCAGCCCTTGCTGGCCCTAAATCACAGCCCACTTCCTCTTCCCAGCAAGGGAGCAGCCAGGCCAGCCGGCCACCCAGGACCCCTCCTGTCCTGTGGTTACTTGGGCCAGGCTGGCTTTCTGTTGCCCGTGTAGGGTCCCAACGTGAAACTGCTAGCCCTGCTAGAGCATAGTCCCTGAGTTCCAGAGGGAGGGGCCCACCTCAGCCCTGATTAAATCCTGCTGAAAGCTCCTGCTGCCCTGGCCAGGCCGAGCATCCCACACACCTGTCAGCAATGAATGACCCTTTATGCCAGCCTGCCCTGGGGACTCCAGACAGCTTCCTGCATCACCCCCAGGCTGGGGGTCCCCCTCACACACCCACACATGTTTTATGAGTGACAGAGAGGAAGTAGCCAGTGTTTAAAGCCACAGACCGGTGGGTCTGCCCCAGTCACAATGCACAGATGGGGCAAGGCCACCTGCCGGTGGGGTCAGGCCTCCAAGTGGACAGAATCCAGCATCTGCCAGACCCTTCTTGCAGGACACTTCTCTGGAGCCAGCCAGAGGCTGGACATTCCAAAGAGAAAAGGGGACACACAGACCTTTTCAGCTGGGCCACTCCCCTCATTAGTTCTGGGGCAATGAAAGGGAGTACGAGAGAGGGAAGGATGAAAGGAGGTGCTGAGAGTGAGGTGAGAGGATGCCCCGACCAGAAACAGCCATCTTCTAGAACCCTTTCTGGCTCCTCGCGGCCAAGATACCCTGAGATCAGCCAGAGACTCCACCCAGGGGCCGCCCATCTAGGCCCACGGAACCTTTCCAAAGCCTGATCCTGGCCAGAGCCTACTCTGCTCCTGAATGAGCTCTCTCCTGGGGACCCCTGTGCCAGCTGCCTTGGTTGCCTTCTACAGGACCAGGACTCTGAGACACACACGAAGCTACCAACAACAGGCAGAATTCACCTTTGCAAAGGTGCCCCTCCCAACTTTCCCATGAGTCTGAAGCAGAAAGAAAGCTACAACCCTGAAGGTTAATCTCCAGCTGGACTTTCTGTGGCACCTGCATTGTACTCGCTCAGTGTTGGGGTGGAGGGGTGGGGGTCAGGGTGAGGGGAGACCGAGCTGTTCAGTGCAGTGGCCACCTGCCACGTGTGGACCTTGGGGGCTTGAAATGTGGCCGGTATGAACTGAAATGAGTGGAAGTACATCACAGAGTTTGAAGATTTACAATGCAAAAAGGATGTAAAAATCTCAATAACTTCTTATAATGACCGTATGTTCAAATGATTTGGGATATAAAGAGATTAAATCAAATATATTATTAAAATCAATTAGGCCTGTTATTTGGAGCCCTGGTGGCATGATGGTTAGGAACTCAGCTACTAACAAAGAGTTCAGCTGTTCGAATCCACCAGCTGCTCCTTGGAAACCCTACTGAGTCAGTTCTACTCTGTCTTATAGGGTTGCTGCAAGTTGGAAGTAACTCCACAGCAGTTTTTTTTTTTTTTTTTTTTTTTTACCTATTATCACCCTGAGATAATCTTTAAACCTGATCTTAATCATCTAATGCTGCTGTAATAGAAGTATCACAGGTGGATGTTTTTAACAAAGAGAAATTTATTTCCTAAAAGAAAAGTAGGCTGAAAGTCCCAATTCAGGGCATCAGCTCCAGCAGGCATCTTTCTCTATGGGCTCTGGAGGAAGGTCCCTGTGGTCAAGAACGTTCTCAGGCACAGGGACCCCGAGGCTGAAGGACGTGCTCTGCTCCCACTGCTGTCTTTCCAGGTGACATGAGGTCCTTCAGTCTCTGTGCTCGCAGCTTCCTCTTCTATCCCAAGAACACAGTCCAAGCTGGTAGACTGGATCCCCCTCCACTAACACAACTGCAGCCTGTCCTTGCTCATTAACTTCCTAGAGACAGGAAGACAATACTTGGGAAAATCGCACAACACCAGGAATCACGGCACAGCCAAACTGATACACATGTTTTGGAGGGAGGACACAATTCAATCCACAACAAACCTTAACCCAAAAGTATCTCCTTCTCAGAACCAAACAATAGTTCAGCTTAACTAGTAAAGAAGATCTGTCTTGAGCAGTCTGCCCTTTTAAGATCTATATGGGATCAGGAAAACCTAGTGGTGTAGTACTTAAGTGCTATGTCAGCTAACCAAAAGTTGGCAGTTTAAATCCACCAGGTGCTCCTTCAAAACTCTATGGGGCAGTTTTACTCTGTCTGTAGGGTTGCTACGAGTTGGAATCTACTCATCAGCAGTGGGTTTGGTTTTGGTTTCTATATAGGATCAAAGTGACATCAGCAACAGGACAAAATTTAGAGGGCAGTGTGTTTGCAGGGGAGGAATGACTCCAAAAAGGTGAGTCACAATGTTTGCATGAACCAAAGGACATCATCAGCGAACTGCACATGTACAAATGGCTGAAGTGATGTATGTTTTGGTGTATATATTTGCAACACAAAATTAATTTTTTCAAAGAGGAAAAAATCATTGTAACTGCTTCCTCTTTTAAATGTGTCTATTGTAAAAATTAACACTGCCTTTGAGGGTCTCATTCTGTTTCACTGGGCAGCATTGCGTTAGGGTGTCCCCTCCCTGTCTCGGACATAAGCTTGATGAGGGCAGAAAGTGACAACTAAGTGGGGACAAAGCCAAAAAGCCTCAAATGCCCAGCTGAGGGGTCTGGAGTTGCCCTCTAGGGAGCGGTCCCCATAAGGCTACCTCTGTATGCCACCTGAATCTATGGATGATGCTAATGATGACATGCTGAGCTGCTCACCAAAAGTCTGGAGGGTCGAGTCTGTCCAGAGACACTTGGAAGAAAGGCCTGGTGATCTACTTCCAAAAGGTCTCAGTTGCTGAAAACACCATGGAGCTCAGTTCTATGCTGATACCCGTGGGGTTGTCATGAGCTAAAGAGTCGACTTAAATGACAGGTACCCCAGACTCAACCCCAGCCTGCACTCCTCTAAAGAGAGGATGAACTCAATCTGAGAGTGTCTTTCGGGTGAAGAAAGGGGGCAGGGGCTTCTGGCAGAGAAAGTGGCGAGAGCAAAAGGTTGGAGGCAGCCATCAGGCTCTGCTGGCTGGGGACCAGAGAGGCCAGGAGAACGGAAGCAGGAAAGAGGGCTGTGGAGAGGACACCAGCCAAGAACAGAGAACAGAGCGGAGGTAAGAACAGTTATCTTTGAAGAGCGTTTCTCTGAGGAAGGTAGGCCAGCAGAGCCTCCTCTTTTGTATCCCTGACGCGTCCTGGAGGACAACCCTGCCACCCCCTGCAGTCCTATGTCTTGACCGATCCGTTGTCCCTCCCCCTCCTCAAGCCTCAGTGCCTCCGACCCTGGACCTCCCTTACCTGCACAGGCCCTATCTTGAGCGCCCAGAGGCAGGCGTGGGTCTGCGGTAACACAGGCTCGGGAAAGGCCGGCCTGGGGGCCAACCTTTGCCCCTCACTTCCCGCCCTGACACTGACCCCAGTTCCTTGGGAGGGTCAGCCCTTGAGAAGGCCTGTTTCTCGTTTAGAAGGAGCCAGATCTTCAAAGGGCCTGGATTTCTGGGGGGAAAGAGCCCAGGTTTCACCCCTTCTTCCTCTAATCTGGAAGCTAGCATCAGCCTGTGATGGGCCGGGATTAGCATCACAGCCTAAGGTGAAAATCTACACCGATGAAGATGCTGACATCAGAAGTGGCTTTTCTCATAATCAGTGAGTGTGTGTGTGTGTGCGTGTGTGTTTATGCATTTGCAGGAGGAGGAGGAGAGAGGACACCACGGCTCCCAGGGCCACATAGCCCATGAGCTGACCATGGTTTTACATTTTTAAGTGGTTAAAAAAAAAATTGAATGATGAAATAAATCTTGTGACATGTCAAAATTATACCAAATTCAAATTTCAGAGCCTATAAGTCCAGTTTTATCGGGTCACAGGCATGATCATTCACTACGTGTTTTGTCTGGCCTTCACACTGTAGACTGGCACACAGAGCCTAAGATGTTCACTCTCTGGCCCTTCACAGGAAACCGCTGCCAACCCCAGGAATGCTGACGTAGAGAACCTGCCTTAAATCTGAATCCTGGGTTCTGGTCAGACAGGCTGGGCTTGGAATTTGAGGCCGTTTCCCAATCGGGTGGTTTGGGAGATAATAACAGTGTCTACTTCAAAGACTGCTGAGAGGTTTAAATGAGATAATTCATGGGCGTCCTCAAGAAAGGTTAGCAATTATTATTACTGTGATTATTGTTTTAAGTGGAGGAGTCTAAAAACTCTCAAATACCTATCACTAACCGGGACATCATCAGAAATGCCACACTCAGCGTGACCAAACCAGGCATCATGCTCTGCACCCCCAAACCTGTTCCGCCTCCTGGGCCCCACATCTCGGCTGGTGATGTCAGGGAGTTGTGGGGGCAGCAGTCAAGTGCCCCTCGCCCCAGTGCCCAAACACCATGCAGTCTGGGTGGGCAGCTGCCAATGTGAGTGGGTGAGCCGGGCAGGGCTTGGCAGCCTGATGATGAAGCAAAGAGAAGCTGGGAGGGGTGTCTGTGACAATGCCTGTTTGCCAGGTAACCCTGGGTATCTTAGAAAGCCAGTAGTGTTATTGCCACTTTACAGAAGCATATGCTGGGGCTCAGAGAAGTGCAGTGACTTGCCCAAAGTCACACAACTACAAAATAGTAGAAGAGACTGCAGTAAAAAAGTCTGCCTCCCAGTCACCTGCTTTTCCTTCCTGGAAGCAAGTGGCCTTGTGTGTTCTTCCAAAGATTTTCTATGATTAGACAAGCAAATACACACACACAAGCATGCACACAGATACGTAGCTAGATACAGATAGATGTCCTCTGTACCCCTTTTTTTTTCTTTACCCTAAATATAGTGAACTGTCTGCTCTTGTGCTTTTTCACTTGCTGTCGAGTTGGTCCCACCTCATGGCAATCCCATGTATGCAGACTAGAACATCTCCAGGGGATTTTCAAGGCTGTGACCTTTTGGAAGTAGAAGTGGAATAGCTAGTTCAGTGCTGGTGTGTGCTTATAGTTTTGATAGATAATGCCAAGAAGTCTACCACAGAAGTTGATTCAGTTTACAGGTCCAGAAGCACCACATAACAACAGAGGCAGAATTTGAACTCAAGTCCGTGTGATTCCAGAGCCAGGCTCATTCTGCTGCCCCAGAATGATCCCTGCCACCACTGGGAAGTTTTTCCTGATAACAGATGTCACCTCCAGGCCTTGACTCCTCCTGCCTACCCATTTGGAATGCCTGCCTCCTCTTCTAGGCTATTCAAGCCAGTCCAATGCCAGATGCCTGAAGGGAAATTCTGTGTCATCTAATGTCCTGTCAACCTGTAGTCAGTCCTGACTAATTTCCAAGCACTTGGCAGCCTTGTTGCCTGGGGATGGCTCTTTCCCCTTCAGTGCTCCTGCAAGAACAGAGATGGTGCCACCTGCCTCCAAAAGGACCAAGGCATGGTGCCTGGCCTCGGAGAGCTAGGCAATGAAGATTTGCTGAATAAATGCAGGTGATTTTCACACCAGATATATAGAAGTTGTCCCTGATTCCTTCCTCTTCCTTCACTCTCAGTGCTTAACTAATCAGCAAATCCAGTTGATCCTGAAGGCCCTGGTAGGACAGTGGTTAGATACTCAGCTGCTAACTGAAAGCTGGTGGTTTGAGCCCAACAGCTGTTCCAGGGCGGGGGTAGGGGAGAAATGGGATGGTCTGCTCCGTTGAAGATCCCCTTTGCCATCAGTCGATTCTGACTCGTAGCAACCTTGGAAATCTCATGGGCAGTTCTGCTCTGTCCTGCAGGGTTGTTATGAGAACTGCCTTATAGGATTTCTGAGGTTACTATGAGTCAAAATTGACTCAGACAGTAATGGGTACCAAATCCTGCTGATCTAAACCATAAATATTTCCGAGATGTTGTCTCATGCCATCTGCCACCTCCTAAAGGCACCATCATTTTCTCACCTGGAATACTGTAGTGGTCTTTTATCTGGTCTCCCTGTCTCACGTTCACCGTCTTTCAGTGCACACTCCACATCTCAGGCTCTACGGGCAAAACTTCTAACTATTCTTGAATATCCATTCTTTCCTGCCTCCTTTAAATTAGAGAGACCCTATATGTTTGGAAACCCTGGTGGCCTAGAGGATAAGTGCTATGGCTGCTAAACAAAAGGTCAGCAGTTCAAATCCACCAGGAGTTCCTTGGAAACTCTATGGGGCAATTCTACTTTGTCTATAGGGACACTGTGAATTGGAATGGACTCGACAGCAGTGGATTTGGTTTTCATATGTTTTGGCATAGTGGTTAAGAGTTTGGCTGTTAACCAAAAGGTCAGCAGTTCAAATCTACCAGGTGCTTCTTGGAAACCCTGTGGAGCAGTTGTTCTCTGACCTGTATGTAGGGTTGCTGTGAATTGGAATTGACTCGATGGCAATAGATTTTCTGTAGGTTTTGGCTAAGCACATGGCCACCCAGCCAGAGATTACCTTCCCTGAGTGTGAACAGCGGTGACATGTGCAACTTTCAGTTTCTGCTGCTAAAGAGGAAAGGCACACCTTACTCTTGGCCTCTGCCCTCCCCATGGGCTAGGACGTGAAGAACAGCCACCTGAGCCCTTGAGGTGGAAGCTGGGCCTGGAGGATGGCAGGGCCACAAGGGGAAGGAGCTGCACGAGGCCTCCCGGCAGCAGGAAGGTCACCCGGCAGGACACGTTCCAAGCAGATTGCCGGCTGACAGTGGCCCTGGCCACCCTGTCTCCACACCTGAAAGCCAGCCAGCCAGCCAGCACTATGAGTTTGAACCAACTCCACATCACCAACTACCACAAGCTGGAGAGGTAGCTACACCTTCCCAGTGACCAGGGAGCTAGGTGTCCACTACTGGGCCTGGGGACAGGGATAGGAGGTTGTTCTGGCCAGGGATTGATGTAGGCACAGAGACTAGAAAAGAGAGATAGGTCTCAGCACAAGGGCCTTCAATGTCACCCCAAAGATAGTGCCTGTGTTGGCTCACCAAGTGCAGTCTGTCTGTCAGCGTTCTGCTGGGACCCTTCTTGCAAGTGTCTCCTGTTTTGTTTTCTGCTGCAGCTCCAGTGGCCAGAAGCAGACCCAGCAGAGAGCAGGTGCTCAGCAAATGACTGTGGAATATAAGAATTAATGAATTGAATTCTCACAATATTCTTACATGATATGGATACCCCTACTTTACAGAGGAGGAAACTGAGGATCGAAAGGCTAATGGCTCTTGTGTTCCCAGGCAGAATCTAGCACATAGCCTTGACCTGATTGGCCCAACCACAGTCCAGTCACTGGAACTCACTAGGAGCTCAGAGCACCTGGAAAAGTCCAGAGTCAGGACCACTGGCTGTGTAGTGATAGAAAGGACACATCAGGACCCAAGCGCAGGTCTTTAGACTCGCAATCCAGTGCTCTTTCTACCCCGTGGTCATTTAACAATATTTCCTGAGTCCTTCCCCCCACCTTGGGGAAATTGACTCCTCAGACAGGCCGACCTCTCTGTCTTGAAGAGTGACCAGACCTTGCCCTGCATCGCTGTGGAAGATTCTCAAGCTTAGTAACCACTTGCCGTGTGCCACATCCCTGTGATTCATCCATCCACTAATCTATCTGTCCATACATCCAACCATCCATCAACCCACCCACCCATCCATCCACCCACCCACCCATCCATCCATCCACCCACCCACCCATCCATCCATCCATCCACCCACTCACCCATCCATCCATCCATCCATCCACCCACCCATCCATCCATCCATTCACCCATCCATCATCCGTCTATCCATCTGTCCATCCATCCACCCACTCATCTGCTCATCCACCCACCCATCCCTCCACCCATCCATCATCCATCTGTCCATCTGTCCATCCTTCCATCCACCCACTCATCTGCTCATCCACCCATCCACCCATCCATCATCCATCTGTCCATCCATCCATCCTCCGACTCATCTGCCTATCCACCCAACCATGCATCCACCCACCCACCCATCCATCCATCCATCCATCATTCATCTGCCCATCCATCCATCCATCCACCCACTCATCTGCTCATCCACTCATCGATCCACCCATCGATCCACCCATCGATCCACCCATCGATCCACCCATCGATCCACCCATCGATCCACCCATCGATCCACCCATCGATCCACCCATCGATCCACCCATCCATCGATCCACCCATCGATCCATCCATCGATCCATCGATCCATCGATCCATCCATCGATCCATCCATCGATCCATCCATCGATCCATCCATCGATCCATCCATCGATCCATCCATCGATCCATCCATCGATCCATCCATCGATCCATCCATCGATCCATCGATCCATCCATCGATCCATCGATCGATCCATCGATCCATCGATCCATCGATCCATCGATCCATCGATCCATCGATCCATCGATCCATCGATCCATCGATCCATCGATCCATCGATCCATCGATCCATCGATCCATCGATCCATCGATCCATCCATCGATCCATCGATCCATCGATCCATCGATCCATCGATCCATCCATCCATCCATCCATCCATCCATCCATCCATCCATCCATCCATCCATCCATCCATCCATCCATCCATCCATCCATCCATCCATCCATCCATCCATCCATCCATCCATCCATCCATCCATCCATCCATCCATCCATCCATCCATCCATCCATCCATCCATCCATCCATCCATCCATCCATCCATCCATCCATCCATCCATCCATCCATCCATCCATCCATCCATCCATCCATCCATCCATCCATCCATCCACCCACCCACCCATCCACCCACCCACCCACCCGTCCACCCGCCCACCCATCCGTCCACCCATCCGTCCACCCACCCACCCGCCCATCCATCCATCCGCCCATCCATCCGCCCATCCATCCGTCCATCCATCCGTCCATCCATCCGTCCATCATCCATCCGTCCCTCCATCCGCCCCTCCATCCGCCCCTCCATCCGTCCATCATCCATCCGCCCATCCATCCGCCCATCCATCCGTCCATCCATCCGTCCATCCACCCATCCACTCATCCACCCACCCACCCACCCAGCCACCCACCCGTCCACCCACTCATCTGCTTATCCACCCACCCACCCACCCATCCATCCATCAATCCATCCACCCATCCATCATCCATCTGCCCACCCACCCACCCATCCATCTGAGGAACATGTACTGAATGCCTCCTAAGGGCCAGGCATGAATCTTGGTGCTGGCATTGGTGGTGAACAAAAAACCCAGGAACAGAGACAGGAAACAGCTGAGTAGTCAGGAAACCCAGGTTCTGAGAATGGCAATGAAGAGAATAAAAGAGCAAAGTGGCAGAGAGGAAGCACATGTGTGGTGGGGGCTGCTCGAGACTCAGTGACCGTGGAAGCTCCCTTGGGGGAGACATTAGAGCTGAGGCCTGAACAATGACTTTGGCAATGACACGGACAGTGAGATGGGCTTGGCCATGCACAGCCCTGGGAAGAGAAGGGGGATGGCGGTCAGCCAGAATGCAGAATGACCTTCTCCTCCTCTCCGTCTCCAACTAAGTTCTACCTGTCCTTCGAGATGGCCAAACCCCACCTTCCCTGGAAGGCCCTCCCACATGGCCCCAGCAGGGGTGACACCTCTTTCCTGTGTTCTCTTTCAGGACTTCAGTCATGTGATTCACCAGTGCTACCCGATACTAAGTGTGTACACGGCTGAGTTCTTGGGGACACTGACTCAGAGATGGAGCCTCAGGGACAGGATGCTTGTTAAGGAGATCACTGAGATTAAGAGGGGCGGGGAGCAGGAGTAGACAGAGGAAGAAGTAGAGCTGAGACCAGGCTCAGTGACACCTCAGCCAACCCCACAGGGAGCTCCGGGCACACGGGGCCTGCAGAGGTGTCCTGAGTGCGGCTGAGGTAGCCAGGCCTTCGTTTCCCTGCCTGTTAGTTCACGGATGGGGCCTCTCTGGAAGGGGAGACTTGAGAGATACAGCCCCCTGCCACTGTGGGTGTCCCTGAAGGGGCCAGCTGCACTTCCAACAGCCGGAGCAGCAAATTCATCTAGACATGTGGCTGTCATCTCCCCACCTGCTCCAAGCAGACAGTCCCTGGAGAGTAAGGAAACAAGAGGCATACTCAATCCTGCACCTTTTGCCTCCTTTCTCCTGCCCCAAACAGCCCAAAGACCATCATGTTGGGTGCAGACTTGCAGATGCTAGCTAGTGGGGTTCAGATGTGGGTACCTGTAGGCTGGGGGTGGGTGCCCCGAGGCTGCAGTGCTCGGGCCAAGCCAGAAGCCAGAAGCCAGAGACACCGGGCCTCCTGTGTGGCCTCCTGATCCTCCGAGAGTAGCTGCTGCTCCCAGGGCTTGTTGTATAAAGCTGTGGATATGAATTCGGATTGTCACCGTGGTATGTTGGGGGAGGGACCATTGGTGGCAGGAGGTTGGTTGATCCTTAAACAAATTGTCCCATATCCCATAATGTTGAGTAAACCTGTTTATAATTCTCTAAGTCTAGGTGCTAACTCAGAGACCTGGTGGCACAGTGGTTAAGAACTCCCCTGCTAACCAAAAGGCTGGCAGCTGGAATCCACTAGCCACTCCTTGGAAACCCTATAGGGCAATTCTATTCTGTCTGATAGGGTCACTATGAGTTGGACTCAACTCAGCAGCAATGGTGTGTGTATGTATGTGTGTATGTGTTGGCTGGGTTTAGGTCCTAACTCTGTTTTACTTATAAAACCCGCTGCCATTGAGTTGATTCCATCTCTCAGAGACCATATACGGTTTCCAAATCTGTAAATCCTTACAGAAGCAGACTGTCACATCTTTCTCCCCTGGAGCCCTGGTGATTTCGAGCCACCAACGTTTTCATTGGCAGCTGACTGCTTTATGTACAAGTGCGTAGTACTACATTGTGTGGCTTTAACAGACACTGGCCTACCCGGAATCAGCTGCTATGCATGTCGAGGAAGACAGGAACTGTGTTTAGCTTGGGATGGTACCAAGAAGAAGTCATCTCTCAGAAATTCAGGGCAGGCACTTGAGTCACAAAACAGCACCCCTGTAGCCACCTGCGTTTGTGCCTGTCGCATTTCAGGTGATTGTGTTCACAGCTGAAGGCAGGGACTAAGTAACCCACCTTGTCCTATTGCAATGGAACACAAACACTGTGTCTTGTAGTCAGTTGCTTTCTCTTCCGTCTCCTTTGTTTCTCACCACCAAGGCCGTGTACTTGTTTTTAATCATAGCTTCGGATTGGTGGCAGTACCGGGATTTCACTTCAGGATAGAAGGGAAACAAGGAGCCCTGGGATTGCAATGGTTAGGTCCTGGGCTGCTAACCAAAAGGCTGGTCATTCAAAGCCACCCAGTGGCTCCATGGGACAAAGACCTGGCAATATGCTTCCATAAAGATTTCCGCCAAGGAGACCCTACGTGGGGGGCAGTAGATGAGTCTGTGCATGCTTGTCTACACGCAGGTCTATGTCTGCCCTCTTTTACCTTAATACAGATTCTAAATGTTGAGGAACCCTGGAGGCACCCCATTTCTGTCCCAGCAAACCCTCCTCCGACAGGTGGATATGGGAAGACTTATTAAACTAGTGTTTACATTGCAGTGCCCTAAACATGCTCAGAGCCTTCCCTGTTTCTTAGCAGCTGTGGAAAGCAGATGTCATGGCCCCACTTCATAGGCAAGAGGCTGAGTCTTACAGAAGTGACTGACCAGGCCAGTGGTTCTCAAGCCTAGCTTCTCTTGGCAATCACATGGGGAGCTCTTGAAAATGAAATCCGCATCTCCGAGGCGGCTCTGGGTATCAGTGTTTTCTAAGCTTGCCAGGTGATGCGCAGGTACACTGAGAACCACTGGAGAAGCCCACAGTCCCCGGCAGTGTGGGGCAGAGCCAGCTCTGGAATTCTAAACTGTCAGGCACAGTTCCTTCTCCTGCCCCAAGCTGAGTTAAGGGGAGGTTCCTGGAACCACCAGCTCTTTGGAGCCCCATGAGACAGCTTTGGATTCTGGAAGGCCAACCCCTTCTCTTCTTGTCCTCCCCTGACTCCAGAGCTTGGGCCAGACAACCAAAGTCCAGGGGGACAATGGGTGACTCAGACACTTCCTGTTTTCTTGGCCACAATGACAGTGGGATGGAAACAGTTTGCCTGGGGTTCATGACTTAAAAAGAGGGGCCTAGAGGGAGGTGGAGGCTGGAGCTGTGGGGCCGGCCTGCCCTAAGATGCCAGTCTGGGTGAAGCCACGCATGGTGGTTTACTGGCCTCAGTGGACAGAGACAAGGGTATTTGCTGGGTGGCCAAGTCAGCAAAGGGAGGGACATTTGGGGGCACACCAAGCCATAGAAATGCTTTGTTACTTATGTCTTTACCACAATTTAAAAAAAAAGAAGGAAAGAAAAGAAAGTCCTCTGGAGCAGCTCTCCTCTGTCACCCCCGAGGTCGCCACGAGTTAGCATTGACTCGGTGGAAACTGGTTTTTGGGTTGTTTTTTTATGAAGGATCACGCATGTTAGAACCTTGGCCTTGGTCATCACCCTGCTGATTTCACCCTCAGACACGATCCTAGATTCAGAAAAGGCTTGCTGGAGAGGAAGTGAATTTTGTAGTGAGAAGGGAAACAGCCCAAACCACCCCGGTAATAGGAAAATGTAGACCACAGAGCATGGATTAGTTACCTATTGCCAAGGAACAAAATTACCCTAATGCTCAGCTGTTTGAAACAACATTTATTTTCTCCTTCTCTGTGGGTCAGGAGCTTGGGTACAACAGTTGAATGCCTCTGGGTCGGGGTCTGTCACAAGCTGAGATCAAGGTGTCATCTGGGACCAAAATAATCCATGAGCACACTTGGAGAGGATCTGCTTCTGAAGTCACAGCGATGGGTGGCAAATCTCAGGTCCTCGCCAGCTATTTGCTGGAGACACGAGTGCCTCCACACGTGGCAGCTTGCGATGTGGCAGCTGTCGATGCGGCAGCCGGCTTCCCTCAGATGGAGCCAGTGAGAGAACAGCAAAGGGCAAGCACAGGGATGCTTTGGAAGTGACACCTCATCTCATCTCTGTTGTTGTACTCTGTTCAGTAGACGTGTGTCTGTAGGTCCTCAGGGGAGGAAACCACACAAGGGTGCTAATACCAGGTGGTAACAACCTTTAGGAGCCATCCTAGTTCCAAAAAGCCAAAAAAAAAAAAAAAAAAACCCAAGAAAAACCCCACCAAAAAACCAAACCCACTGCCACGAGTTGATTCCAACTCATAGGGACCCTACAAGGACAGAGTAGAGCTGCTCTGCAGACTTTCCAAGAAATGACTGGTAGATTCAAACTGCTGACCTTTCGGTTAGCAGCTGTAGCACTTACCATTATACCACTGGGGTTTCTGGTACAGGGGTTAGGATTTACAAAACGTATTCTGGGGGACACAGTTCAGTCCCTAACAGCCCTGTTTTCGTTGAGACTCTCTTGCCCCTTCCCACTCCTCATGAACTGGAACCTGAACAGTGAGGGTCTTCAGGCCAGCCCTGGTGGGCAGCCAGCGGGAGACTTTCCACCAGTCGCTGAGCTTGAGAGTGAAGGAGGGGGAGGTGATTCCAGGCAAGACCCCAGAAATGACCAGCAGATGAGCTCAGACCAAACAGCCCCGGTGGGGAACAGTTGACCAGACCAATTCTGGAACTGTCACTGTCGTCATCACGACCACAGGCCTCTGGCCGTCCACCCTGACTAAACCCCCGCCCTCACCCCACAGGGGCCCTGGGCACCAAGGAGCAACTTTGGCTGAGCGTACTCTTCCAGTGCGGAACTGCGGGCATCACCGCCGTTGCTGGTGTTTCGGCTGAGACGAGAATTCCTCATGGAGGGGTGTGTGTGCATACGTGTACACACTGCACCCACACCTCTACTCCGTGCATGGGGGGCCGATTTATGACACACTTACTGGAACATCCTCAGTTTCATATATTTGGACACCAGAAACCATCAGAATGTCCTGAAAAGTCCAGTAGGGTTATTTCTTTGTTCAGCACTCCTTCAGTCTTGTTCCAAAAGGAAAAGGAAAAGGGGTGGGGGCTGGGGGTAGAGGAACCAGCTGGCAGAGGCGTGTCAGCTTCAGCAGGTCTTGAAGGTAACAGACGAGGAAATTGGGGAGAACAGCGAGCAGATACACATAGAAGCGTGAGTCAAGTCCTGTGCCTGGGCTGACAGCAGGCCACCAACACGTCTCAGAATTGCCCGAAACCCAGAGCTAAGAGGGAAAGAGGATGTGGATTTCTGCTCTTGAGGCTTCCAGGAATTGCCACCAGGGGTCCTCAGTAAGGAGATGTGGTGATCCAGCACTAGAAAGGACACAGTAACCCGTTTAGTCAATTAGAAGTGATGGTGGCCCCAGGTGTGTCAGGGTGAAACTGTGCCCCACTGAGTTTCCAATGGCTGATTTTTCAGGAGTGGACTACCAGGCCTCACTTCTGAGGTCTCTCTGGGTGAATTCAAACCCCTGACCTTCCAGTTAGCAGCCAAGCTACTAACCCTTTGTACCCCCCAGGGAACGAAGTCATCGTATCCTATGTCTTAACGGTGGTTTGGGTTACACAAGTGAATCTATTTGTCTGAACTCATAGAATGGTATGCTTGATATCTGGGTGCTTTTCTGTAAGTAGATTTTACCTCAAACAGAAAAGAACCCCAAATGCATACAGTGAGTGATACGCATACTGAAGTTTTTAGGGGAGAAGTGAACTGTACTTCTCAGCTGACTTTGAAATGCATCCTACAATAATAAGATGAGTTGGCGGGTGAATGCAAGGACAGAGCAACATGGGCTGAAGTTAAGTATAAACCCCACTGCCACTGAGTCGATTCTAACTTATAGTGACCCTAAAGTGCAAAGTAGAACTGCCCCATAGAGTTTCCAAGGAGCTCCTGGCAGATTTGAGCTGCAGGGTTTCCAGGGCTTGTAGCAGCCCTCAAAATCATCTAGACATTGGTCACATGGCCCATACAAGCAGTGTCCCTGTAGGCTGTGATTGGGGATCCACGGGGTTGAGTTCTGGCTTCAGGTGGCATGTCCCAGCCAAAGCTCTCAGACCGTGGAAATTCCTTGTCTGAGGCCACGTGCAGCCGACTCTTTAGACGTCAGGGAACATCTATCCTTAAGGGGGCTGCATCTCTCCCACAACATCCTCATAAGGGGCGGAGCTGAAATGGAACCTTGACAGTGGGTAGCAGTGACCAGGGGGGCCGTTGACTGGGATATTTTCTCTCGGCCAGGCTCTGAGTTCAATATCTCCATCTACTGTGTCACTTAATGTTCAAAACGCCCCTGAAACCCAGCCCAAACCCTCTGTCACTGAGTGAATTCTGATTCACAGCGACCCTACAGGACAGAGCACAACAGCCTCACAGGGTTTCCGTGGCTGTCAGCCTTTACAGGAGCAGACTGCCGGATCCATCTCCCTCAGCGTGTTGGCACCACCAAGCTTTGGTTGGTACTGAGCACACTAACCATTGCACCACCAGGGCTGCTTCTGTGCCCCTATGACATAAGCACTATTGTGAAGTCATTCATACATGCAAAAACAGGGCTCAGAGGAGTTCAGTAACGTGTGTGTGGTCATGCAGCCGGTCAAATGCTGAGCGAGGATTTATACCGAGCTTGACTTCAGAAGCTTCGAGCCCCAGGCTGCTCTCCTCTACTCCATGTGTGTTTTGGGCCTCTCCCCACTTTCCTTCCCTTCCTTCCCTACCTGTCCCCCAAAGGCTTGTCACAGATGCCACATCTCTGTCCGTTCTCAGAAGAAAGCTCAGGAGGAGTTGTGAGCTTGGGCCAATAGTCCAGGCCTACACTTGCCCCTGGACTGCGGGCTCCCCAGGCCAGCTCTGCATCCCAGGGCCCGTTCTTTTCACAACTCTCTCCTCAGGGGTAGACCCACCCTTCTCATTCCCTGCCTCCGCACCAGCGTCTTCAGGGCTACCTTGACCAGCTTCTCTGCCCACCAAACTGAGAGCCTGTCAACCAGGAAACAGCCCACTGCCTCTTCAACACAAAAGAGTTAACAGCTGGGAGTCAGCCTCTTCATTTTACTCAGAGGAGCAAATGGAGGCCCAGAGAGGGTCAATGGCTAGCTCAAGGTCACACAGCAAGTCAGGACTAAACCTTGTCTCCTGTTCTGGTCCTAATCTGCGGCTTGTCCCTTGGCTCAGGGCTGGCAGGGCCCTGCTGGCTGTAGGACTCTGGGTACAGCGTAGGTGGGTGGGGCTTAGAGACCCCTCTAGAGAAAAGACCACCAGCTCCTACAGCCATGGGAGAGCACCGCCAGGCCCGCGGAGTCAGTCAGAAGGGTCCTGCAGCTGCAGGGGTCCAGCACTCTCCTTTCACAGCCGAGGAGCCAGTTCCCGCAAGAGGGCACAGGACTCCAGTCTCCTGAACCCCAAGAGTTCTTCCCTTGCTGCCCCCCATTTTCCTCCTGAGGTAGAGAGGGCAGGGACAGGAGGCAGCCTGGGGAGTCCACGTCCGTACACCCCTCTGCCCTATGCTCCCCAGGACTGAAGACCAGATTTTTGGCTTCATCATGGGTGTTTCCAGACGTCACAGAGCTCGGATGGCAGCCTGGGCCCCATGGGGTGCTGGCAAAGGGGCCCCCACCTCTGCAGTCCCTTGCAGGGAGGGAAGAGGCAGGAACTACAGGGGCCTGCCTATGCATCTTGCTCCTCAGCCAGGTTTTGCAGGCCCACTGTCCCAGGGAGGAGCCGGGCCCTGCCCTGGCCGCTGGGAGCCCGGTCTCAGGCAGGACCTCTGTAGCCGCTGTGGGGTGGGCTGTGTGGGAGAGAGGCCTCGTTCTTCCAGTCAGAGTCCAGGGAAGTGGATGGGGCAGCAGAATGCAGACTCAGCCGCAGACAAACCTGCCCCGTGCAGGCCGCCATGCCAGGCTCACCAGCCCCTCCAACACAAACACTGGGCCCCTGCATGGTGGTTAGGGGGTAGTTTTCAAAGATGACATCAGCTCCCAGAGTTTCGTATTTCCTGAGAAGCTCAGCCTAGCAGCAGAGTCCCCTGAGATCACCGGCCTGGTGAGGCGGACAGCAGGCTCTTGGGGGTGGTGGTGTCACTCTCAGTTTCCTTAGGCAGTCCCACCAGAGAGATGGTGGTGGCTGGGGACAGTCCACTGGCCTGCTCACCCCCGAAAACACAGCCTAGCTTGGGCACCACAGGGCAGGCGCCAGAGGAAAAAGAGACTAAGTTCCCCAAACCTGCCTCTGGGCCTTTGCTCCTGCTATTTCTTCTTTCCTGCATGCCTTCTGTCCTCTGTCTCATCTAGCAAACTCCAACGCCTCCATCAGGGACCCTGTCCAGCGTGCCCTTCCCCGAGTTGCCAGGCCTTCCTGACTGCATCTCTCTGAGCCTCCACAGTATCCGTCTGTCCTTCCCCCACCCCTCTACTGTACTACTCCCTCACTACAAGACCTAACCCTGGCATCCACTTAGAGAGGCATTTCTGTCCCCTGGCTGTGTCCAGGAAGCTCCGAGTTGGGGGAGGGAGCCTTAGTCACTGACTACAACTTTTGCCAGTGGAAGCCAAGGGGGTCTTACCCCAGGGGCAGCTGGAGGGGAAAGTTGCCCTCTGCCTGGAGTCAGTCACCCTCCTTCTAGACCAATAAACCAGCCAATCCCCACTCACAGTGACCCCACATGGGTCAGAATAGAGCTGCTCCATCATAGGGTTCTCACTGGTTCATTTTTCAGAAGTAGATCACCAGGTCTTTCTACCAAGGCACCTCCGACCTTTGAGTTAGTCACCAGGCATCCAGGAACTCCACCCTCCCCTCAGGACTTGGCAAAGCTCTGGGCAACTGCCAGGATGAAGGGGCCTGGGGGAACTTAGTGGTGGTGGGGACAGCGTGGGGGAAGCAGGGGAGGAGGTGTCTAGTTTCCTGGACTGAACAATGGAGCCAGCAGTAGTGTGAACCTCAGAGCAGGCTCCACCAGGCTGGCCGTCAGGCCCAGAAAGGACTGGCTTCTGTGCTGTGCAGAACTACCAGGAAGCCCGTGCTGGGGGCCCAGAAATTCCCTCCCTCCCTCCCACCCTCAAGGCTGAAATGACTTCAGCCTCCCTGCCTTGGGTGCTGTTAGGCAAATTCAGTCAATCAGGACATAAGACACTTGGACTCCAGGAACCACAGTAACTAGTTCTGAAATTATTATTCAGTGTTATTTAAATTCAGCTTCCACTACTGAGGGCCAACTATGTGCTAAACAGTGAACCAGGCCCCCTGGGGACACTGGGTGAGTCAAGTAGGCTTGTCGCTGCTTCCTAGGAGCCTGCAAGCCAGCAGGGCTGACAGACCCATGAATAGCTGATATGAAAGTGCAGAGCTAGAGGGGTAGACTTGATCCATGGGTAAGTGAGCCTGGGAAGACTTCCTAGAGGAGGCACCATCAGTCCACACCTGAAGGACTCTTGCTGTAGCCAACATAGTGACCCTATAGAGCAGACTAGAATTGCCCCCACAGGGCTTCCTAGGCTATAATCTTTATGAGGAAGCCTGGTGGTTCAGTGGTTAGGAACTTGGTGGGTAACCAATAGGTCAGCAGTTCAAATCTACCAGATTGCTCCTTGGAAACCCCATGGGGCAGTTCTTCTCTGCCCTGTAGTGTTGCTATGAGTCAGAATTGACTTGATGGCAAGAGGTTTTATATATTTAACATTACAAATGGGCAAAATCATTGAAAACTTTGCCTTTTCACAGATTGGCTAGAAGCTGTGACACTGCATTTTGAATCATCTTTCTTCACAATCACTGGTACAGGTCTCCGTAATAACAGGAGGGTCTTCACTGGTCCAACCCATTTTCTATTCAGAAAATGCTAACAGAGAAAGGTTAGACTGGAAAGCTTTTTGTGTTCTGTGTCAGCGCACATGAGAGGTTCCCTAAAGGACACTTCCCAAGATTGTCTTAGCTGTCATCCTTATAGCTCAGGTGACGTGTCCTCGTGAGAGCAGCTCCAGCTGTGACACAGTCTGTGTGCCTAAGGACAGGGAATAATGACCTCAATATCATTTCCTAAATCACTGTTCTACTGCCTCCTTAACTGTACCTTGGCCCTGGTAGGGGACGGACTGGATGTCCCTGGAGCCCAGGGCCAAGACCCAGGCTGCTGACTCAGGCCCTGAAGGCCAGCTCAGCATTCCTGCCTGGGCCCACTGAATGGGATTATTCAAACTCTTTGTAGGGATTTAGGCAGCAGACCACGCCCCCCAACCAGAGCCTTCTCTAGGAGGTGGGGTCTGCTCTCGGGGGCAGCAGAGGCACTGGGGGCCTGTTGGTGAGCACTCCGGTCCTCACTTTGGTCTGGTGAGGACAAACCTGGGTAAGCTGGCTATGCTGGCCTCAGAGAAGGGGTCCCAGTGGGAATGAGGAGTGTCCCTGACCCCCAGGACTGTTGGCCCTGGGGTGGACACTCCTTCTCATGACACCTCCTGTCTTGGGGGGTGTCTGTCCCTCTGCATGGCCACAGTTTGTGGGTATGGTTACTGCATAGGCTCTGTGCGGCCCTGGCTCCCCATCCACTGGAGTGACCCTAAGGAGCTGGGGTGGAGGGGCGGGGGGCTGCTGAGGAGACTTGTCCACCGGACCTGGAGCGCCCAAGCCAAGCCTTCATCCTCAAGGCTTCACGCCCAGAGTCACAGCTGGGCCCAGCCTCAGTCTCTGGGTCCCAGTAGATAACCTCCTGCCACCCTCCTGCCCTGCTGGCCTGACACTGTGGCTGTTAGGTGTGCTTTTTTCAGGTCTGGGGGGAGGGGAGGGGCACCATGAAGCCAGTTCGAGTTGTCGCCCTTTGGTGGGTGCTACTGCTGGTGCCCAGGCTGGGGACCACCAGGAATGGGTCCCCAGAAGAGGCCTCCTTCTACTACGGAACATTCCCACCCGGTATGTCCAGCCTCTGTTGGTCTGTCCATCTGTCTGTCAGCTTGCTCACCTTGGCTGGTTGGCCGAGGACCTTGGTGCTTTAGCCTCCTGACTGGTAGGATGGGGAAAACTGAAGACACAGCTCCAGGCTGGTGCTCTAAGACAAAGGAAGTTCCTAATGGAATTTTTTTTTTTAAGTTACTAAAGCCTTTACAGATGGAGGAAACCCTGGTAGTGAAATGGTTAAGTGCTACAGCTGCTAAGCAAAGAGTCGGCAGTTTAAATCCACCAGGTGCTCCTCAGCAACTCTATGGGGCAGTTCTCCTCTGTCTACAGGGTCGCTATGAGTTGGAATCGGCCCTACAGCAGTGGGTGCAGGTTTTGGATACAACAATAAGTGCAAATTAGAGATAAAACCATGCAAAAGTATGCTCCCCATCCTGGCCCTACAGGCTCCCACTGCTGGGAGACAAGCCAGAGGGAGACATGGCAGGGTGGTGGACAAGGGGCCTACTCTGCAGCTCTGGGGGCCCAGCCCAGAGTCCCCGCTCTAGACCAGCCTGGGATCTCTCCCTGCAGGCTTCTCCTGGGGTGTGGGCAGTTCTGCCTACCAGACAGAGGGTGCCTGGGACCAGGAGGGCAAAGGACCCAGCATCTGGGATGCCTTCACGCACAGCAGGAAGGGGAAGGTACTTGAGGACGAGACAGCAGACGTGGCCTGTGACAGCTACTACCAGTTCCACGTGAGTGACGGTGGGCTGCATCTGCACACAGGCCTGGTGGAGACGTATCTGGGTATTCCAGATGACAATGCCAATCTGCTGCTCTGTCCAGCTCCCTGCACTCAACAGTCAGGAAACTGAGGCCCGGGGCTGTGAGAACACGGGAGACTACTGACCCAGCAGGTCTCCGTGGGGTCAAATGGGGGAGGCAGTAACGAATGAGGGCTTGTGGGGTGGTGCTAGGAGGTCGGAAGGAACAGCAGGCACCATGTGAGGGAGTCAAGTCTAAATGATAGGTAGCTGGAGGGTCAATGGCACAGTTCCAGGGCCTATAGGCCAACATAGCCTGGACCCCTAGTCTGAAATTGTGAATTGCGAGGTCTCCCCATCCTCAGCCTCTCTATTCAACTCCTGCTCTCTTCCCTGAATGGACTTCTTGGGAGATTTAGCACCCAATTATTAGGAATCTCCCCCCAGTGGACTTCTCAAAGTGTCAAAGCGTCCCTGTTTTATTTGACTCTTGGTGTAGCCCCCGGCTGAAGGTGGATCTACCACACAGGGGAGAGAACAGCTCTTCCTCACCCTCTAGGAGCCACAGAGAAGAGAGAGGCTCTGGGACCTGAGCATCCCCTCCCCAGCCCCACCCAGGGCCCCAAGTGACACTTTCCTGTCCTCACCTGCACAGGAGGACGTCGCCCTGCTGAGGGAGCTGCGTGTGAGCCACTACCACTTCTCCCTGTCCTGGCCTCGACTCCTGCCCACGGGTGTTCGAGGTGAGCTAGGAGGGCCCCTCCCAAGCCCGTGGGTGGTCCCTCTGGGCCCCAGCTGGTTTTGCAGGGGCCACAGAGTCCTGGGGAGGGGCACGCGCTGTGAACCTGGTTGAGGCCAGCAGCAGCGCCCCCGGGTTCTATGGGTAACTGGGGCTTTCAGGAGTAGCTGTATGCCCTCAGAGACCACGGATGCCGGCAGCCGAGGGTGCCTGCGGGTGTGCCAAAGGCCTCACTGCCCAGGGGTGCAGCCCTTCAGAATGCTAAGATCCAGGCCCTTCCACATCTAATCCCCTTCTATTTCACCTACAGCTGACCAGGTAAATGAGAAGGGAGTCAAATTCTACAGCAACGTCATTGATGCCCTTCTGGAGAGCAACATCACCCCAGTGGTGACCCTGCACTACTGGGATCTCCCGCAAGTGAGGACTGGGGAGGTCAGAGGTCATGGGGGGCTGAGCTCAGTGTGACAAAGCCTGGGTTGGGGGTCTGGGACAGCAAAACCAAACCAAGCTTGTCACCATGGAGGTAGCAAGACAAGGACCACAGGTCTGGACTGTGGACCAAGACCATTCAAGGTGAGCGAGGAAGAAATATCTCTGACTCACCACACCAGAGAGGCCAGGCTGGTTTAACTGATGTTTCTAATTTCAGGTGATAAGTGTGGATTTTTATGTTTTCTACACACTCTTTGAATAAAAACAAGTGAAAGGCCTATGAAGCAACACTAAGGTTGGGTGACGTGGCATAATCTACAAACTCCCTCTTTCTTCTTCCCACTCTTGCGCCAGCGTGACTGCCCTCTCTCTGAGACCCTTGTGATGGCCAGGGTGCCACAGCACCTGTCAGAGCACGACAGTGAAAGGTCCATATTTGAGTCATTTCTTCACATGTCCCACCAGGCTCTGTGGAGGTCACAGCCAGCAGGGAGAGGAGCCCGGTAGATAGACAACTCTTTTGATTTCTGCTGGATCTGTTGTGACAACTGCCCTCTCATTTCTTATTTGGGTTATTTGTTTCCTTTCCTGTTTTTCTTTAGTAAGTTTAGTCAATGGTTTGTCAATTTTGTTGATCTTTTCAAAAACCAGCTTTTGGTCTTTTCAATTTTTTCAATTGTTCTTCTATTCTCTAATTCATTTCGTTCTGCTCTGATCTTTATGATCTGTTTTCTTCTGGTGCCTGAGGGGTTCCTCTGTTGTTCTGTTTCTACTTGTTCAAGCTGCAGGGTCGGTTCTTTGATTTGGTTTCTTTCTTCCTTCCAGATGTGTGTATTTATGGAGATAAACTGACCTCTGAGCACGGCTTTGGCTGTATCCCACAGGTTCTGGTAGAAGTGTTTTGGTTCTCATTGGAATCCATAAATTTCTTTATTTCATCCTTAATTTCTTCTATAACCCATGGTTTTTTGAGCAAGGTGTTGTTCAGTTTCCAGGAGTTCCACTTTCTTAGATAGACAACTCTTGGTGACACTGGGCAGATGATGTGGAAGAGGGACCTTGAGGGGTCTGGGGACAGACAGTGGCTTCAGGAGGTGCTGGGGAGGTGGCCAGTGCTGTCAGTGCTTTGAAGGGTTATGGTGGCATTGTTGGGGAAGGGTGTTGTGTCAGAGGGAGCCTTGCAAGCAGGCAGGCAGAGGCTGGGCAGGTGACGTGGTTAGAGTCTGTGGAGCAGGCAGGAGAGGGAAAGCTGGAAGAGGAGCCTGGGGTCAGATCTGGAAAGTATCAAGCCTGAGCTAAGGCGAGGAGATATCCTGTGAAAAAGGGAGCCATGGGAGCTGGCGAGGACAGCCCGCTTTAGGGAGGCGAATTGGTGAACCCAGCTTCTCCCTTGGTTAACTGCATTCACTAACCTGCCCCTTTACCACCTCCTCAAGACGACCAAGGAGAGCATGGTAGGTAATCTCTAAGGAATGACAGCTCTTGGGCAAATCCCGTGCTCTTGAGCCGAGAAGGCTATCTCACAAACCCACTGCTGTGGAATCTGTTCCCACTCACAGCAAACCTATAGCACCAAGTAGAACTGTCCCATAGAATTTCCAAGGAGCGCCTGTTGGATTTGAACTGCCCGTCTTTTGGTTAGCACTCATAGCACTTAGCTGCTGCACCACCAGAGTTTTCAAGCAGCCACCAGCGCCCCCATTACAGAGGCTTCTGACATCTCCACGGCCTCAACACCCTAACTAGACCTTTCATGGCCAACATCAGTTTCTCACATCTTCAAATGATTCTTTTCCCACTATCAGGTCTCTGTTGTCTGGCAAATTTCCTTATCAACCCATCAAGTTTGTTCTAAGAATGATAGTCTCAAATTTTCTCTCCTTCCTGGTTTGAAGAAATATGCCACACAGTCTGTCTAAATGGCTCAGAATCATCACCGCCATTGTCTTTAGGACTCAGTGCCCAAGACCCTGCTTCCCTGTAATTTTCTTCCAGAAAAACTGTCTCTGGACAGCTTCTGGGCCATAACCACCCATGAATCTTTCACAAACTTGACCAGGTGGCTCCAAAATTCTCTTCTGCAGATGGACCCTCAGGCCACCTGCTTCTCTCTCCACGGTTCTGTTCGCAGCTGCTCCAGGTCAAATATGGTGGGTGGCAGAATGTGAGCTTGATCAACTACTTCAGTGATTACGCCGACCTGTGCTTCAAGGCCTTTGGGGATCGGGTGAAGTACTGGATCACTTTCAGTGATCCTCGGGTAAGCCAGGCCTCTCCCAGAAGGTAAAGCCCCTCTTTCCTGACCAGAGGGCTCCCTGCCCCTTCTCACTGGTCCTGTTATCCCTGTAGGCAATGGTGGAGAAGGGCTATGAGATGGGCCACCATGCGCCAGGCCTGAAGCTCCAGGGCACGGGGCTGTACAAGGCGGCACATCACATCATTAAGGTGAGACAGGCCGGTGCATCCTTCTGAGAAAGCTGTCCTTCATCCAGGGTCAGCCAAGCCTGTCCTGGTGATCCACCCTGGAGTTCAGACTTGGCTGCTTCACCTCAACCCCAGCATGTCCTGTAGCCCCTTCATCCCGTTCGCTTCCCCCATGAAGTTTTATAAGATGTCCTATCTCCCAGCCCTCTGCTAGCCACTGTGGCCAACAGGACACAGTGACTGCTCTCTCACAGCTTAGTCTTACAAGGGGATCGAACACACACAAGTGAAAACTTGTTGTCTGTGGGGCCAACTGCCTTGTGAGGAATGGTGACAGGCAGGAGGGTATGTGGAAGAGCGTGAACTGGGGGCTAAAACCATCAATGACTGAGTGACAGTGGCTGGAGGCTGGTGGTTGCAGGAGGAGAGGGTCAGGACTTTGAGGGGCCTGCAGTTGGGAAGGAGCAGCAGTTTGGAAGCAGCAATAAGGAGAGAGGAAGATGTTCCTACCCTATACCCAAGCCCTAAGGAACGTGCAGTGTGAGAGAATGTGGCCTTTGCTTGAAAGGGGACCAGTGGGGCTGGTCTGGAGGGCAGCCAACTGGGAGGGCAAGAAGGACAAGACAGGCCAGGGGCTCCAAGGCCACAGGAAAGACAAGGAGGTGGAGAGGGAATTCAGTCACATTAAGTGATACACTGGACAACACGGGGATAAGGATGATGGCTGGGGACCACCCTTTGAGAACCATGGCTCTAGACTGCCATCCATCCCTCTCGATGCTGAAGTAGCCTCTTAGGCAGCTCCATGGGTAGCTGGTAGAGGATCTGGAGAGAAGTCAGATGGGCATATCTTAAATTCCACTTTTTAAGACTTCAGGGTGTTTGGAGTGCACCTATGGAAAATGTTCTGTCACTACAGAAGACAAAGAGGGACACAATGAGGACGTCACCACCAATCTGGGGAACAACAAGTGACACCATAAGGTGGTTCATGCTGCGTTCAGACCAGGTGTCCACTACCAAGACCAAAACACCAAACCCAGTGCCACCAAGCTGATGCCAATTCATAGCAACCCTACAGGACAGAGTAGAACCACCTCGTAGAGTTTCTAAGGAGTACCTGGTGGATTCGAACTGCCAGCATCTTGGTTAGCAGCCACAGCACTTAAACACTATGCCACCAGGGTTTCCCTACTGCAGCAAGAAAATAAGTGCCTCTGGAGGTGAGAGAGGGAAATCACAGATGGGGACAGTCAGGGTTGGCCTCATGAAAATGGCAGGTCTCATACCAGACCTCTGGAGTTAGGAAGGAGAAAGGGTGCACCAGACAGACAGGGTGGGCAGGGACAGTCAGGCCCCTACAGTGAGTCCCTGCTCCTCTTCCAGGCCCACGCCCAAGCCTGGCACTGCTATAACTCCACGTGGCGCCACAGGCAGCAAGGTGAGCCTTACCGCTGCAGAGGTGTGGGACAGACACGCCGAGCGCAGCCGTGGCATTCCCACCCACCGGCTTTCTCTTCCTTTTCTTATAAGGCCTGGTGGGGATTTCATTAAACTGTGACTGGGGGGAGCCTTTGGACATCAGAAACCCCAAGGACATAGAGGCTGCGGAGAGATACCTTCAGTTCTGCCTGGGCTGGTTTGCCAACCCCATTTATGCTGGTGACTATCCTCAAGTCATGAAGGATCGTATAGGTGAGCCATGTTTCCAAACCCCAGGCCCCACACCAGCTGTTACTGACCTCGAGTGAGGGGGGCGGAAGAACGTGTGGGGGCTTAGGTGAGATCCCCAGAGAACTGAGAACTGGCTGGCTGAATAACCACATGGCAGGGAGAGGACAAATCCCTAAACGTGCAAACTGCAAACTTGAGAACTCAAGGGAGAAAAATTAACAGTTCTTTGGGCTTCCCTGTCCTCTGTTCTGCTGACTTGTCTCTTCAGTTTCCCTCCACCTGAACTGCAGTCAAGTAGGAGGGGGAAGGCTGTGTCCCAGTGGTCGGTAGGCGTGGAGGCTATTGCCAGCTCTGTCACTTGAGAAGCACTTCCCAAGCTCTTGTTTCCAGAATAGACAGGTAGAGGTCACGGGGCTGGACCAGTTTGGATGCTTTTAACTACCACATAACAGGAAATTTCAACCAAAATGGTCTGAAAAATAGGGAACTTATTATCTCACCTGAGTCCAGGAAAAGTGGATACAGGACTAGTTAAGTTAGCCCTCAGTGATGTCTTTGAGAACTCAGGCTCATTCTATCTTTCCACTCTGGCACCTTTGAGTAGTGTTAACAACTACTTCCCAAGACCTCAAGATGACTGCCACAGCTCCTGACATCACATCAATATCTAGAGGCATAAAGATGGAAATAGCTTGCCATATTGTAAGAATTATGAAAATCTTCGCAGGAAAGAGCCCCAAACCCAGCTGACTTTCCTTGGTACCACCATGGAGTCATATGCCTCAGAAATTACCACACCTTAACAAGAAGGTGGCTGGGGTAGGAGCAGGTCTCCCACAAAGGACATGCTCTTTTGTGAAAAAGAAGAGCAAAAGATCACAGTCCTGTTGGCAAGGAAAACACGGGACAGTGGGGTAAGGACTCCTGGGCAGGGCATCAGCAGGCAGCAGCCAGAGGAAACTCAATGTTACTCTGAGTTAGAGGCATCACACCCATTTCCCCCCAAACCAGACACGGACAGCACTGAAACGGGTCACTAGCTCACACAACAGGCGAATTCAGATGTGTGTCTAAGAACTGTCAATATTTCAAAAACTTCCCTTTCTAATTCACCAAGTTCTAATTCCAACTCTTCCACTAACCAGTGAGTGACACGGGCAAGGTACTTCACCAATTTGGGACTCAATCTTATCATCTGAAAATAATTTGACAAAATAATCTCTTGGCAATAACCTTTTCTGTGGCATGTCCATACGTAGACACCCAAGGTCTTGAGAAATTTCAAGATGCACAACAAAGTCCTCATGATGTGTGACAGAGTCCGTGTCCTTGCAGATACCCTGTCACACACATGGGTGTAAGAACTCTCAGAACCCTCAAAGATACCACAGGATTGCACTAAAAAGCCCAAGTGATTATTTGTCATAGAGCAGATATGTCCTTGGGCTTAAAGCCAACAATCCAGATCACACCAACACAAACTTGGTGATGTGTATGGTAGGAACTAGGCCGGAATTCTCCTTTGTTCAGTGCAGAAAGGATCCCCTCAGCAGTTATACGCTCTTGAGGTAGGAGAATGCTCTGCCCAAACTCTGGGTCACAGATTACTTGCAGGCCGCCTAGAAGCACTCTTTCATTCACAATAAACATAAACAAAAGTCATGCTAGGTAGTGCTGGTCAGTCAGACTTCCTGCAAGGACGGAGATGTTCCAGAACCGTGCTGACCCACATGGTAGCCACCAGCCACGTGTCTACTTAAACTGAATCAAAATCAAACAAAATTAAAAATTCAGTTCCTGTCATACCAGCCGTATCTCAAGTGCTCAGTCCCATGTGGCTAGTGGCTACTGCATTCATTGGACAGCAAAGTGACAACACCTGTGGTTTTTCAGGTTACAGGATATAACATGCTAATAGCTTAGATACTCAATAAGACAAGCCTTTCACTAGCTTAATCTAAAGCAGTAGCCTCTGTGGAGATATTTTGTGGTTATACACTTTAGATCAATTCACGAAAACTTTTTTCCAAACTTTTTTTGCATAGACATGCAGTACTTATTTTCTTTTTCAAGATCTTTCGTATACAAAAAGTGAAAAGTGAAAAGTCAGGCCTCTCTTCTTCCCCTGCATCTGCTTCTGTGGCTCCCATCCCTGCCCCCAGAGGGAAGTGTACTTGTGAACTGGACACGTGTGAGCAAAATGATTGTCGCTTGGTGTGCGTGCTCACTATACACATCGCTTGGGCTGTACACAATGCTTTGCACTGTGTATCATTTCAGCATCCGCCTCGACACTCGTCATGCTGGTACATAAAGTACCGCCTCATTTGTCCTCATGGCTGCGGAGCCTTGCACAGAGGCTACTTCATCATTTATGCAACCATACAGACGGCACTCAGGCTGTTTCCAGTCATTTGCTACTCAACCTACAATGAAGACTCTAGCACATGCCTCCTTGAACATGCATGAGTCAAGTGCAAACTAGAACAGACTCAGAATTGCTCCAAGCATATACTTTTCTGATTTGGAACAACAGGATGAAAACTGTCCAACCCAGGAGCTGTACCAGCTACACTGTAATAACAATGTACAAACATACCCAGTGCTCCCACTCTACCCAGCCTGCCAGCTCCCTTCTCAGAGAAAATCAAAATGATCAACTGTTCATATAAGGCGTAATATCGGAATCCCAAAAATGGCTACCCAGCTGTCTCTACTCACTGAATTTTGTGACCCTATATACAATAGAATGAAACAATGCTGGGTCCTGTGCCATCCCCACAATCTATGCTTAAGCCCATGGCTTGAATGATTTGAAAATATTACTTTTAAGCAATATAAGTTTTTAATTTTCTGGACCATATTCAAATGTCAAAACTCCAGCTGGAAAGGCTGAGGTTCTATCTTTGGTGAGATGACTGTGAATACCCAGGATCTGGGTGACAGCTTTTAGGTCATCACACCAGTAGCATGATGGGAAGTCTCAAAAACAAAGCGACTGTGGGAAAATAAAGTGAGTTCAATTCTGTTTCCCTCTCCCGACAGGAAGAAAGAGCACAGAGCAAGGCCTGGAGATGTCAAGATTGCCAGTGTTCTCAGCCCGGGAGAAGAGCTACATCAAGGGCACAGCCGACTTCCTGGGCCTGGGCCACTTCACCACGCGGTACATCACCGAGAGGAACTACCCCTCCCGCCAGGGGCCCAGCTACCACAATGACCGTGATGTAGTCGAACTAGTTGACCCCAGCTGGCCAAATCTGGGGTCAGCGTGGCTATATTCTGTGCCCTGGGGATTCAGAAGGCTTCTCAACTTTGCTCAGGTGATTCTCACATGAGGCTCAGTGAAGGACGCTTTCACCTTAACTCATGCTTTTATAGCTTCAGCTCAGGTGCCTACATTTCAAAGTTAGTGGTTGATAAAACAGAATAAACCCAGTTACACATACTTCAGAGGTTACTAAACACAGACTCTGCACACTAACACCTGCTATCAGTAACTGTCTCTACCTATGTAACTAGCAAAAATTCTTATTCCACATTTCATTATCTGCTGCCCTTCTCTCCCCTGAAATGGAATACACGGAAAACAAGATCTGAAGCGCGTTCTCTCCGACGACGCCAACTCATGGAGAGCCACACTCTTTCAGATGAGCTAGCATCCTCCTCCACTGCTCATCTCTAAACAAACATGCTTTCATTACCAAATGCTAAATGCACTTGATTAGAACTGGGTGTGCTTGGGTGATGTTCCTACAAGTACCTCTGACTCAGAAATCCCCCTGAGTTAAGAGTTTTTTAAGATATCCTTTCCTATGACTCACTTTCAGACTCAGTATGTCAATCCCCCCATCTATGTGACGGAAAATGGAGTTTCTCAAAAATCAGACTGTACTCAGCTCTGTGATGAGTGGAGAATACAGTACCTTAAAGGATACATAAATGAAATGCTAAAAGGTGAGTTACAGGCTGAGACTATATTCATAAATTTTTTAACTGAGACCCATTCCCAACTGAGCCCATTCTGATGCTTAGTGAGTGACCCCACAGAGTTGGAAATCCCCTTTTTAATATGATGGCACCATAGTTTTCATGACAATCACTGGATTGTTTCTTTCAGTATTAAAGCTGTGATTGAATTTGGAGCCTTCCCTAACTGAGTAGAGTTCTGAATAATGTGTCATACTAAAATATAAAGTTAGTGGCTTTGTTCTTCTAAGCCAAAGCCAAGAACTTTTTTCAGTATTTCTTGTAATTTGGGTTTGGTTTTTACAAAGTTTCTGAGTTTCTGTTTATCTGGGAATGTCTTCCTTTCATTTTCATATTTGAAAGATAGTTTTGCAGGATGTATAATTCTTGGTTGGAAGTTCTTCTCCTTCAAGGCTTTGGATGTGTCATGCCACTGTCTCCATGCCAGCATGGTTTCTGCTGAGAAATCTGATGAAAGCCTATAGGGTTTCCCTCTGAATGTTAGCTTTGCTTTGAGTTTTGCTGCCTTTAAGAGTTGCTGCTTGTGTTTCATTTTGTTAAACTTGATTATGTCTTGGAGTCTTTCTTTTGAGATCTATATTGGGTGGCATATGATATGCATCTGGGATATCTATATTCTCTTCCTTCATAATTTCTGGGAAGTTTACTGTCAGCAGCTCAGCAGCAATATTCTCTGTGCTCTCAGGTGTCTCATCCTGTTCAGGGACTCCAATTAACTGAAGGTTGTTCCTCTTAATAGAGTCCCACATGCTTCTTAATGCTTCTTCATTTTTCTTGTTTCTTTTTTCCGATTTCTGCTCATAAACCCTGGCATCAGTAGGTCTGTCTTCCAAGTCAGAAATTCTTTTTTCCATTTGTTCCATTCTGTTTTCTTGGCTTTGAATGGAAGATTCTGTGTCTTTGATTTTGTTCTTGCTCTGTTGGATTTCAGAGTACTGGTGTTCCATCAGATCAAACAACTTGCTTAATTTTTCCTTTTGTTCTGCTGCATTTTGTATAAGGTCTAGAAGGGCTCTGTATATACTCTTTTGTATTCACCTTCTGATGATTTCAGAAAAGTTTCTTCATCTCAAAAACTCCTTGGATGTTTTGTTTGTGAGCCTTCTGAAGCCATGGGTGATTTCTTGTATGTCACAAGTGTCTGTTGTTTTTCTGGTCCCATGTGAGTAAGTAGAGGCTGGGAGAGATACTGTGAGGATGGAATGCAGATGTTTCTCTAGGCTGTCTTAAAATGTAAAATAAAAGGTATCTGACCACTTCCAAGTCAGTCAGGTTTTCAGGTGTAGAGGTCCCTCTTTCCAACTGGCAAAGTAAGTACCTCTGTATCCAACCTCAGATGATACAAAGTAGTTCAAAATACAGCAATGCTGACAGGGCCCAGCCTTAGGCAATATTGTGTAAACTACTGCTTTTCTGGTAGAAAAGCACTGTCCTGTGGGCAGGCTCTGGCTCCCGAGCTAAGAAATAGGTCCAGCTGTGGCCACCGTATCTAAGATGGTGCCCTCCACACAGGCAGCAGATAGAGGGGCTGAAGGTGTCGAGATGTAGTGAGTCCTCAGCCTCTGTTGCCAGGCCCCCACTATAGGCGACATTGTGTAAACTACTGCTTTTCTGTTGGAGAAGTGCTGTTCTGTTTGCAGGCACTGGCTCCCAGGCTAAGAATTCGGTCCTACTAAAATCTCCATATCCAACATGGCATCCCACACACTGGCACTGCGGTTCTGTACAAACCACACTGTGGCAGTGATAAAAAGACAGGCCCAAAGTGGCTAGATAAACAGAGTCCTAAGCCTGGCTCTCAAAATATGGCAATTTCGCCTGCCTATCCCACCAGCAGTGCATCTGAGTGTAGCCACTAGGCAAGACCCAGCTCCACCCACTGGCCAAGACAGAGAAAAAATGTCAAAATGGTGCATTTACCTTCAGTCTGTGAGAGCCAGGGCTAGCCAGGAGTGGGAGTCAGCGAAAGACAGGTTTTTCGCTCAGTGGTATGAAGCCCAAATTAACAGCCCTATGCCATGTCCTGGGGGCTCACTAGGTGACCAGAAGTCTCCGTTTGATTATCAATTCAGGTCTTGGTTTCCAGAGGGATATAAGGAGACGTGTGCTTAGTCTGTGTTCTTGACTCCGCCCCCCCTCCCCAGAGTTGGAAATCCTATGGTTTCCCAGGCTGTCATCTGTATGGAAGCACACAGCTACACCTCTCCACCCAGGAGTGGCTGGTGACTTTGAACTGCCGCCCTTAGTTAGCATCCAAGCACTTAACCACTGGGCAACAAGGGCTCCTTCTTAGACAAAACTTGTTCACATGTGTGCTCAGTTAAAACTTGTTTCTAAATCTCACAAATGAACCACCTGAATATGCATTGATGCCTCTGTAGCTATCAAAGATGGTGCTGACATAAAAGGGTACAGCTCCTGGTCCCTGCTGGATAAGTTTGAATGGGAGAAAGGATATTCGGAGAGATATGGGTTCTATTACGTCGACTTTAAGAGGAGACATAAACCTCGCTATCCAAAGGCTTCTGTTCAATATTACAAGAAGATTATTGCTGCCAACGGGTTTCCCAGTCCAAGAGAGGTAGGACTAATTATGGACATCACTTGTTCTGGGTTTCAGAGGAGGTAGGCAGCTGTGAGCACTAAAGGGGCCAACCAGCTCTCCTCCATCCCCCTTGGGAAAGGACAGGAGTATGCAGGCAGCACGGCCTTTTTCTCTTCCCATGATTCCCCCAGCTCTGTGCTCACATGCTTGGGATGCAGCCAGCTCGCCTTCCAACTCAAGTGCTGCCGCCCAGAGCATGAAGGCACTGGCAAGGGTTAAGAGGGGTCCTGAGTGCTCTAGGTTATGAGGGACAAAGTGAAGAGGCTTTGTGTTCAATGTTATCATTAACCTTGTGTCTTAATGCAAACAAATGACTCCCAACTCTTTGACACAGGGTTTCCAAGGTGTGCCTAGTGGATTTAAACTGCTGATGTTTTGGTTAGCAGCCATAGCTATTAAGCGCTACACCACCTGAGTTTCCTAACATACATCAGAACACTTATCAAATGTATAATGATGACATAATTTTCAACCTTTCCTACTGAATGTTGAAGCCATACAAATGCACTGGCTTCAAGAGGAGATTAAAAATAGCAGACAGTTAAAAAAAACATTTTAAATAAAAATAGCAAACAGAAGAACCCTTTAAAACCTACAAAAGTTTCAATCATCTATGCCTTTCCACCAGCTCTCTATTTTCTCTATTGGTTGCTGGAACTAACAGCAAGTAAATGTAAACTGAAATTCAGAGTACAATGCCTTACTGAAAAGGTTTGAAAGTGAATCTTACGTACCAGACTCCTAGGTTGATCCCAGTGGGCTACTGACAGAAGTGGTGGCTGATGGCTGTCGGGCACTGGCCAATTTTCTGTAATTAGAAAAGCACTGGATTGTGAGCTCCCAAGAAAGACTCAACGTCCTCTTACTCTGCACACCAATGTTCAGTAAATATTAGCTAATGTATACTACAGGCAGATAGTCAGAAATATTCCTTTTGATTCCAAACAGAAAAACAATGAGTCCAAGACAACATTACTCACCAAGTGTGTTTTTTGTTAGGTGGAAAATTGGCACCTTGAAGCCCTGGAAACTTGTTCTGTCGACAATCACAGGCTTGCGACAGGTGAGCTATTTTAACTCCTTCCTTGGGTAATCAGAGGACACAGTTACACACCGACGACATTCCCAAAACTTTAAAATGTGAAGTAACTGAAGGTCTATCTTCCCAAACCACTTATGATTCGTAATGGATTCACTCATCTTGAAGCAATCTCAAACTTTTGTCTTCGGTTTTAAAAAAATCCATCATGAAAAGCTTTATCCACTCCAATTCTGTTCTTTCTGAAAAACATTCTTTTACATCCCGAAAAACAGTGTCTAAGTGTACTGTTTTTGCTACAATGGGCATTGTGGGTGGAAAGCTATTGTACTACATTGTGTGCAGAAAAACCTAAGAACACCCAGATCCTTTACTCAGTCAGCAAGTAGTTGTTGGCATTATTTGCTTGGGACTGTTTTAGCAAGCCTCTACCCTCACAGAAGGCATTATTTGTTACGTAACAGAATCCAGAAGGATCGGGGTGTGGAATAGCCAAGTGGCAACCATGCCACCAGGGGCACCCTTCCACCAAAGATTAGACAGGCCCATAAAACAGGACTACAGGGTACACCGGCCCAGCGACCAAGACGAAAAGGCAGGAAGGGACAAGAAAACTGGAAAGGGGAACCAAGATCAAGCAGGGGAGAGCAGTGGCATGTCACTGGGTTGGTTACCAATGTCACAATACCTGTATTAACTGTTTAATGAGAAACTAGTTAGCTCTGTAAACTGTCGTCTAGAGTAAAAAGAAAAAGGCCACTATGCATCAAGAAATGCTCACACCTATCATTGTTTCTCTGAATTTTATCTTTGAATCTCTGTAAGGATACAGTTCTTGTTTTAACAAACTTGTCTTTAATGTGGTATCAGAGGCGGAACAGTGCTAGACAAAATCCTACTAACTCAGTTATTTTACAGGCCAGTATGCTACCTGTACCCAATCTAAATAACTAGGCAATATTAAGGATACAGATTCTATTAAACTAAAATAAACAGTATACAGATGCACTGTAGAATTTACTGCTGAACCTATAAACTCCTGTGGCTCATTTATCAGGGTAACTGGTGTGCTTTGCATAAAAACCCAAAATCAGGTATTACATACATTCCCACTATGTTAATAGAAACAAAATCTGCTTATCATTGAACTCCTAAGATTATTATTTAACCACACAAGAAATACCATAAAAATATTGAACAGAGAAATTTCTAAACCTCTGAAGGCATGCAACATCTTTAAAAGGCTGGAAGTTTTTCCCAGGGATTTTTTTTTCACAAGTCCTCCCAGTGAAAATTACAGGAAGATAAGGAGACAGAGAAACAAGAGTCGTGGAAACATAATGACCAAAACACAGTTACAGAGGAGGCTGACTCCACGTGAAAAATGTAACTAATGTCACTGGACAATCTGCATAGAAATCATCAAATGGGAACCTAATTTGTTATATGAACTTTCACCAAAAATACAATTTATTCAGAAAAAAAATTGTGGAAACAATGGAATATGGCTAGCAACAGTAATCCATGACAAACTCAGCATGACTCTCTGAGCACAGATATCTATTTAGCTCCTATTACAGTCTCTGTGGAAGAACCAATATTTTACAACGCCCCCATGTGATTTTTTTATGACATTTAATTCACCAAGTTTTCTTTTATAAAAAATAACAAAATGTGATGATGGCATTTTCCACGTTTTTCCAGTAGGGTCAGAGCCTTCAGAGGACATCCAATCTGCTAACACGGTCTCTCTCCGTTCCAGAGCCCCTGTTGCAGCACATGCAGCTGGCCTCCGAGATTGTGGTGCCCACGGTCTGCGCCCTCTGCATCCTGATTGCTGCCGTTCTGCTGATGCTCCTCCCCTGGAAGCGGGGCTGAGGCCGGAAGGGCCACACCAGAGCGTGTTTTTCAAAGGGAGTCGTCGGGAGCTTCCTTTTTTTCTGCTTCTGTTTGGGGTTCTCTAATAAACATGACCTGCTCCTCTTCTTTCTTCAGGCCAGTGGCTGGGGCTTAAGATTTAGAAAATAACAATAAGCATAAATAAAATAAAAATCACTTGTAACTTCATCCCTCCCAAAGACAATGTTAATATTCTGCTGTATATTATGCACATGTTTTACAAAACTTGGATTGTGGCACTAAACTGTTCTGTGCCTTAATTTTTTTTCATTTTTAAAATCTGTCCAGCAGTATTATTTTAATGTACAAGTGAGTATCAACCATCTCAGCACTGTCTTATACATGATAAAATAAAATTAAAAAAACAAAACAAAACAAAGCATTGCCATAAAGTCCATTCTGACTTACAGTGACTGTACAGGATGGAGCAGAACTACCCTATAGGCTTTCCAAGGGGCACCTGGTGGGTTCAAACTGCCAACCTTCTGGCTTATACATGACAGAGAGACTTAGTCATCTACCGGTCTTTCAGGCTGCAAATACTCCACTCTTCAACCAGGGAAAAGCAGTGGGTGCATACCAATAAGAACATACACACTTTTCTGAGATAAATTTTTTTTGCACTGAATTCCACTCAGTTTACTCAGTGAAATACCTCAAAAAATATTTTATGACTACTTAACATTACATAATTAGTTTATATATCTCCTCTATAACTAGACTTAAGATACATAAGATCATTTTATTTTTAACTGTAAAATACTAAAATAGATAATTGCCATTTGTTCAGGAAGAAAACAGCTATAAAAGAATGATAATATCAAGCATGTTAGCATTCTTTCTGACTTCCTTCAATACCCTTTCTGAAACACAAAAACACTAGTAAGCATTATTCCATTTTTTTAGTGAGTATTATCCCAAATCAAAAGATTTTTAAAAGGTTATTTATATCAGGGGCTTACTTCTACAACTGGCCAGGGGTAAAACTGTTTTTTCCAAAGTTTCTCTTTCAAGGTCAAATCAATATACTTGTTCAGAGTTTTTTCTTTCTTTGGTGTTTTTAAAATTAAAAACACTATCATATTTATAGATTTAAAGTACAAAGAATGGGACCACTCAAAAAAGAATTTTTTTTTCATTTCTCTGGTTTTAGGGTTAAACTGACATAGTGAGTTGACTACAAAAGATAAAGGCAACTAAAGCTTGCACTGCTCAATTACACTTGATGAGCCTCTTCTGTGATTACTAAGTCTTCTTAATGCACTCAACTGGCCTTTATTTTGTAGGAAGAGCTAAGTATCTAACATAAAGTATCTAACATAGTACAAAGAAGGTGGCATGAACATCAGTACCTCAGAGAGGGCCCTGTCCGTCAGGATGCTTTACTTGAAGTGCACCTGGCTGCAGGTAACCATGTTAATGAAGCACAGCTTTTCTTCCAGGCTCCCATTTAGTGTTAATTCAGAAGACTCTGCAAGCAGAAAGCCCGTGAGATCAGAACTGCCCAGCACTCTAGTGGGTTTTCTGTACCATGCAATGCTGAATTTTATACCAGCTGCAACTAATTCACGGGTGCTCTCAATGCCAAATGTCTTCTATTTTAAGAGAACATTTTAGACCAAACTCAATGAGGACAATTCCTTTAAATACTAAACCTCCTTCATGCAGTTAAAACAGATATAAACAAACTGAAATTTAAAGATGATTTTAAAAATTGCACATTCGAAATTTGAGAACCTACTGCTTTATTTTTGGAGGCCGCATCAACTAGTATTAAATAACTGTCTTTTTTCCTAGCCTATCACATATTTCAGAAAAGAATTTCAACTTTGGATGTGTAGTCTGAGGACTAGACATGTATCAATTATTTTTCCTCCTAAAGACTGACTGCTGTATTTAAAAAACAAATGGTCCAATTAACACTTAGATGAGATGACGTCCACTTCCATGTGGGTCAACATTTTGGTTTCCATGTTTTTCCCATGGTCAACAGCTGTTTACTGGGCACCCACTGGGTGAGTGGCATTCTGGATGCTGTTTCTCTCCCCCATCACTTCCCAAACATCACTCTGTCTTCCCACAGCAGTTAGATGAGAGCTCTTCTCTCTTAGCTCCTCCTGCTTTCAATGCAAACGGTCCTACAGAGAAGCATCATGCTAGTAGCCATCTTGATAATGTGGCATTTGACACAAGTGCTCAGTCCAATAAAACACAAAATCTAACTCCTTAAATACACATAATCTTTGGCAAAAATAAATTACCGGGCTTTCAATATTTACAACTGGGGCTGTGCTAGAACAGCCCGTGATGTTTACAAACGACGTCCTTCTTAAAGAGTGCATCTTGTTTTGGGCCAAAGGTCAAATAATTTCTAGACAACACATGAAGACCATAAAAGGGGCAGAAGAGGTTATAAAGTTGAAGGCAGAATGGAGCCTGAGTATACTTGCAAGCACACCAACATATAATTTAATAAAAATTCCTATTTTCATTTTTCAGGAGTTGTTGGGTTAATCCTTCAGCAAATGGTTTTTTCTTTATCATGCCACACTTTACTCTGGAAACCCTGGTGGCACAGGAGTTAAGTGCTCCAGGGGTAAACAAAAGGTTGGCAGTTCAAATCCACCAGGTGCTCCTTGGAAATTCTATGAGGCAGTTCTACTCTGTCCTGTAGGGTTGCTATGAGTCAGAATTGACTCAAAGGCAATGGGTTTGATTTTTTACTTTATCCTAACATCCAAAATAACCTTCGCTCTTTTTTTTTGCAGCAGCAGCAGCCTGCATCAAAGATTCCAAAAGATATAGATGCTCAATCAATGCTTGTTTATTCATTTATTCAGCACCACTGGAAAAAAGGGCTTCATCTTGCATGAATTTCCTTATAACAGACTCTTAATCTCTATGTAATAAAATTTATTTTAAAACCTTTTTTTAGATTGGCATTTTCTAAAGATGTACCACACATATTCATACCCTTAACACCTTCTTTTTAATCATAAAATACAGGTTTTTTAAAAAAATGAAACAACAGTTGTAGATCAGATAAAACGTTTAACCCCAATTAAAAACCAAAACCATCGCCTCAAGTTGATTCTGACTCATAGTGACCCTACAGGACAGAGGAGAACTACCCCATAGAGTTTCCAAGGAGCACACAGTTGATGCAAACTGCTGATGTTTTGGTTAGTAGCCAGGGCACTTAACCACTATACCACCAAGGTTTCCAAAATGTTTAAGCTGGTGGTTTTCAGCCATCAGGATTACCCAGGGAGCTTTAAAAGTTGTGGATGTCCAGGCTCTGAACCTCCAGAGATTTTGATTTCTTAGTCTGGGTATTAGGATGCCCAGATGGTTCTAATGTTTAACTGACACTAAGAACCAGTCTTCCCCTTCAGATCCCATTCCTTAGGGTCAAGTTTAGTTGTGTCCTTCCAGACTTTTTGCCATGCCCCAGCCTCAGTTCTTCTCAGTTTTTGGCTTCTATAAATGATACTGCATTAATCTTGTTTGTAGGTCATTTTACACCTGTCCAGTTAGAGCTGGACTGTAGAACAAGTGAGTCTGACCCTCCTAGGAAGCCATACCACTTGACAGGCCATCTAGCAACATCGGATGACGGCCAGCCCTTGTGCCCTTGCCAGCAACGTCTGGCACCAAACTTTCTGATCTTTGCTAATCTATCAGGTAAAAGCTGGCTATCTATATGATATAAATGTGCATTTCTCATGTTATAGGTGGCTGAGCACTCTTCATGACACCATTTGACTTTCTCTTGGTAAACTGCTTCACACTGAGCTCACAGCACCTGTTTTTCTATTAAGTTATTAATGTTTCTCTCATTGACACAGAATTTCTGTATTTTCTGGGGCATGTAGGCCCTTTTCTGAACATAAGCTGCTCATTTCTTGGTTTATTATTTGTCTTGTCTGATGTCTTGTTGCCACACACATTTCTGTTTTTGTGTAGTCAAATTTTCAGTCTCTCATAGCCTTCAGGTTTTATATTACACCTCATAAAGACACAACTCTCAGGAAAATTCCTTCAGTTTCTGTAGGATTTTTGCAGTTCAATACATGAATAGAGACTCTAATTATGAGAAGTTTCCACTATGCCTGAATCAAAATATATATTTTGGGAGAATATATATATTTTCTGGAAGTAACTTTCTAAAGTATCAATCAGTAAAATAAAATTATCTGTATTCCCAGCAGTAGGTCATGGAAATCTTAGAGTCTGTCTGAAAAAGGGCAAATTTCTTTTTAGACAATCTGCAACACTTGTAGGTAGCCATTTAAGACCTATGTAAATAAGAGAGGACAGCACCATTCCACCCACGTGCACACAGATAACAGTTTCAGAGGTGCTTAGGGAAGGAGGAGGAGCTGGCAGTCCTGAGAGTCATTTTGAAGAGAGTAACAGAAACTGCAGCACTGATCCTGGCCACAGAAGGCCTGAGAGCAGAAATACCCTCATTATTTCAAACAGTGCACAGAAGAATCAAGCATGAGCTGGCACTTCATCTTATAATCTAGTTTCACTCTTTGTCCCTGTCACTTCACATCTTTTAATAGAAGTTCCTCTATCCAGGGAAATGAGAGAAAACATTCTTTCATAATCATTACACACTGACTTTTTCTGGACATTAAACTTGTATAAAACTCACAATAAAATAAATATGCTCTACACTTACTTCTCCCATCAAAAATGAAAACAAAAATATTAACATTGCCATCAAGTCAATTCCAATCTAGAGTGAACCTCTAGGACCAAGTAAAACTGTCCTGCAGAGTTTTCAAGAAGCGGCCAGGAGATTCGAACAGCCAACCTTCAAGTTAACCTTCTGGTCAACATCTACACTCTTAACAGTTAACCTTCCGGTTAACACCTGAACTCCTGACCACTGCATCACCAGGGCTCCCTTCTATACTTAGAGTTCAGGAAGGTCATGTAAAACTGGGGACAGGCAGCCCGTGGGCTTTGCTACCATGTATAATGCTAAGTTTTGTAACAGCTGTAACAACGACCTCTACTAATAAGATTTGGCATACTTCCTACTGGAAGCGTTTATTTAAATAGATTAGAAGCTATCATTACCATGTTTCTGGAAGCTCAGATGTTCTACAGGCTGGCTGTCACTCAGCTGCCACACTGTTTTAACCTTCTTTTGACCGCCATTTATCTCCACTCTCCACTTTTGGGGCTTCTCGCTGAGGAAAGAGAACACGAGAGGGAGAAACAGTTGTTTCCTTCCTTCCACCTACAGCTATTCAGGGACAAGCTCTGAAAAGAAGACACGCAGGTGACAATTCCCGCCCTCACAACAGACAGTCAAGAGAGGGAGAGAAGTGAGAACACAGACGGTGGCATTTGAGAGCAGGGATATACAGGCTGTGTGGAGGGGCAAGGGAAGAGGGGCCTCGAGCTCAGATTCCGGGTTCTGCAGGGTCTGCAGAAAGGGTCTGCAGACTGTGGGATTTGAAACAACGAGGAGTTAGCTAAGCCAACAAGGTGAGTAAAGGTGGTTCCAGATGAAGGGATGACATGTGCATCAGCAAGGAGGGGTGACAGGGAGTGGCACCTCTGAGGAAACGCAGTAACACCGACGGGGAAAGAGAAGACACAGTGGCTCCCAGGCGCAGAAAGGCAGCAGAGCTCGAGCCCAGGCCAGAAGCCTCCGAGACCAGGCTACGGCCCAAGGACGCTGAAGGCAGCATGAGCCGCCGCAAGATTTCCAACAGACCGATGCCATGGTGTGATCTGAATTTTAGGGCGACCATGCTGGCAGTGACAAAGGAAGACGGCGGAGGGGCAGAGCAGTCAGGAGAATGGATTTTACCACAGCATGGGCATGCAGTGATGCAGGTGTTGGCTAAAGCACCGACGACGTCAAGGTGTAGAGAAGGCGACAGATTCCAGAGCCACCAGGAAGGTCGGGACGTGGTGACCATTTAAAAGGCAGTGTGAAGGACCATACAGATAGTGGCTGAGTCCCACGTTTCCAACTGGGACACTGGATGGAGAGCAATGATGGTCATTTGAGAAAGCAGGCACAGGAGGAGAAAAATGGGTTAGGGTTAGGGACACAAGGGATTTGGTTTGAGAGTTTCAACAGTCTGCAGTCCCTGACGTTGAAGACTCACCCTTAGGAACACAGGTCTGAAGCTCAGGGGACGGGAGATGTGGCAGAGACTGACTGTGAATCCTTAGCACAGAGGAATCGAAGCTCGGAACATGAATGCCATCGCCCAGAGACGGTACAAAGCGAGAAGGGTAGAGGGCGGAGCTCATGGGACAACGCACGGACAAGAAGCAAATCGGGGGAGAAGCTTTTTAAGAAGGGAACTATTTTTTGTACTGGAGGAGGGCCAGAGAGATTGGATTAAAACTGGCATGAGATCCTGTCACAGAATCTAAGAAAGAAATGGATTCAAAGAAGCAACAGCGCTCAGTGATAAAAGTCAAGCAAGAGAAAGACTAAAGCGTCAACAGGATTTGTGAATTAGAAGGTAACTGCTGTCAGAGCAGCCTCAGGGTTTGGCTAGGAAGGAACTAAAGCAGGAAGGTAGAAAAAGAGAGGTTCTAGTGTGCCATAAATGTCTGGTATGTTTGTAAGATGAGGGAAGAGACAGGGGAGACTACCATCAGAGGCAGCCTCAGTGTCTGTGTCACCTCAGCCTGAGTTCATTCCTGCCCCCAACCCCTTCCCTCACTCTCCAGGCCTGGATCTCACAGTCACTACCCTGATCATGTTTCTCTCAGTCTGTCCTTCCCCTCTGGCCACCTCTTCAGCTAGCAGGACTTACACTTTGAGACAATGGTGAAAGACCAGAGACCAGCCTCTCTAACACAGGGTAGACAAAGGCTTGGAAGATGAAGACAGAGGATTATCTGTGACTGTGGGTAGAGAGCAGGGATACATGTAACTGAGGTTTGAGAGGAGATGCAGCTCTGGTCATAGGGTGTCCACAGCACATGGGTCCCCATATTGCCCAGAACGTGGCTAGACTGTAGGTATAATTTAATTATTACAACGCTTACCTTTGGTATAAGTTTTTCATAGCAACTGGTCTGACTGGTAGCTGAAAAATGTGTTGCTCGTTGAGGGGATTTTGTTTATAATATTTTATACAGGATCTGAAAAAAAAAAGGAAAACAAACAGTGTCATTTGCAGAAAAAAGCTCTCTGGAGTCCCCAGCTCTCAGGAAAGCATTTCATCAGAACAGTTAACAACATCAACATTTCAGGACCTCAAAATTTAAAAAATAAACTTATGTTACAGTTTCTTTTCTTGGAAACAAAAAAAATCTTTTAAAATTAATATAAAACATAGTTCTCATAAACACAGGCTATATACTTAAGTGAGGCCCAAACAAAGGCTTAAGTGGGAAGAAAGCGGCACTAGACAGGGAAAAACAAAAAGTGGCAAAGGACAGACAAAGCTACCGCCTCCATGCTTTTCAGAGTCTGAGGGTAACCCATTTACTACTACTGACCTTCAATGAACAAATCTTTCAGATTCTGTGAGCAATTATAACTTCAAATGTTCCCCCCACAACTGAGGGAAGTTCTAATTTATCTCAAAAAAAGCAATGGGTCAACTCTTTGGACAGAAATGGACTAGACTTGGGGACACAATGTGACCATATGGCGTGTGTACTTTACAGTTCTATGCATTTATAGGATGGTGCCCTACTGGCCTCTTACTGGGAGAGGAGAAGTTGGAGAGGAGGCGACAGGTGTTATCAGGATACGACATATATAGAATGAAAAGCAGGAGTGCGCTGTCACAGGGTAAGGACTGCACGAGGAGATAGGCAGGCATGCAAATTTAATTTGGATTGTATACTTTCACTTAGTCACAATAAAAAATAAAAATAAAAAGCAGCGGCACATTTCCCAGCCCTCCCACCAGATACCTCACTGGTTTCCAGTCTGAAGCCCTAAATACAGGTGAGGCTTCAGCAGCCCACACGTGAAGAGTCTTCCAAATTGGTCTCAGGCAAACTAATCAGGAGAATCTCTAAAATTACAGCACGGCTACTGACAAGAGACCTGGTAATAACCTCTGACTCCATTCAGTCACCATGGAGACGGCTGGCAGTGACGAGCCAGGGCCAGACGCACAAGGATGGCAAGAAAGGATAATAGAAGTAACCCTTACTGAGCACCTACTAAATGCCCGCTACTTACACACCTTATGTCACTTCATCCTCACTGCTAATACATCAAGTTAATAGATCCTTGGTATAAATGAGGAGATAGGACTCAGTGAAAGGAAATTTGCTAAGGAAAGCTGGTAAGCAACAGTCAAGGATGAATCTGATCCATTCCAAATGCAAAACCTTTTTTTTCTGTGCCAACGACCTAGAGCCATTCTGCTCCTGCAGAGACAGGGTGTAGGGGTTCTATTCAATCAAATAAAGAAACTATCCATATTCTGGCTGCAATGATTTCAGAAAAGAATCCATTTCCCACGTACGTAAACCAGAGGGAAATACTCACTGTGCAAGTGAAAAGAGGAGTTCATGCTGTGGTTTAATGAAAAGCATGCAGCTGACTAGTATTTCCAGAACATGGTGGAGTTTCTGAACACGATTAACCTGTTCCTGTATATCCACTGATGGGGAAATGAAGTATTCCTGGAACAAAAGATGTGTAAGCAAAGTAAGACTTAAAAGGCAAGTGGAGGAGAAAACAGAGCAACACCTGCTAAACCTCTTTATAATGGGGGACAGTGTCGGGGGAGACAGCAGACACTAAGACAGTATTTACTGCCTTTAAATACTTTTATTTAAGCTCAGCTGTAAGGAAAACCTTGACTGTGAACGTTTGGAGCAAACCATTACACATACTCTGTGGCAAAGGGAGGTGACAGAACAGCCTCACTGAAGAGGCCCAAGTGATTGACTCATATCACCTCACCAAACTCTCCAGAAAGAATGGCAAACCCATGAGACTATTTTTTTTTTTTTGAAATTTTAAGATAGTCTTTATTTATTTAAACAATAAAGGATCTTCCAATAAGCCTGTCTTCTCTTTGAACTTAAATAAAACAAGTTGTGTAAATGACACAGTTTTAATTGTTTTATTATTTTGGTGTACCTCTGATGGCATTGTGTGTGGAAAAGAAGTCCAGGTAAATGGCCACCGCAGCACCTTCCTGATGGGGCCAAAAATAATCAGTTATCATAGCCCAATATCTGTCACCATTGACAGTCATAGCTTCTCATTTATCTTGGAAAAAATAAAGACCAGTCCAAAATCTACACCAAATGGTAATGTTCTGGGGATGAAGTAGACATTCCTGAACCCCCCCTGTCTCCGTGTGACAGTTTTGTTTCTTAACAAATGGGTCTTGCTGCAGAAGCCGATTTTTTGGCCAAAAGCAGGGTCACCTTCAACTTCCAATTGCTCTAGAACCCAGTCAGCAAATGTAAGGCACAGTCAATGGTTGCTGGACCTCAGTTCTTGAGCAAAAGCAATTTTGTAAGGGTAAAGCTTCAAGTCCAGAAGCAAAATCCATCAAACTGTGGTTCACAGAAGACCCAACTCTTGGGCTCCGTGACAAACTGACTGGGATGGATTCTCTGTCCAGCCCGAAGAAAGGCGGCGATGTTTTCCATTGGAACATGAAGTTCATTGATGCACAGGTGTCATCTGACTGGCAAAAGAAATTGGCTGTCTCAAATTTTTTGGTGAAACATCGAGTTGTTCTCTTGGTGGGATGACTATGCACATGGTAAACTTTACATACTACTGCACATGTTTGGCAAACTGAACACCCATTTTGATAATAAACTTTAATTATTTTTAATTGTGTGACTTTTCATGGCTATTTGTCAAGACTAATCAAAAAAATATGATAAATTGGGCCACTATAGCTTCACAAGTATTGCCCTGAGACAATTCTTAACTTACACGTGTGTGCATGGCTAATGGACGTCTCCATCTCTAAAAACAGAGGGTAAGCCTGAAATACCAAGAAGTTAAGCAAGTGTTCTCACAAGCTTCCAGTCACACGCATGACTGGCAAACTGGGGAGCCCTTCGGAAGAACTGGGCAGTGCATGTCAAGCATCATGAAAATCCTCAACCTTCTAACCCTATTTCTGAGAGAACATCCTAAAGAAACAACCTATGGTTAGTGAGGCGGGTGGAATTCTAAGGGGGCCCCATGACTCCTGCCTTCTGGAGTACACACCTTGTATGATCCTCTGCTACTAAGAGAGGCTACAACCTGTGAACATGATAGACATTACTCCCATAATCAATCGAGTGTGAGTTCATCAAAACATGTATTATCTTAGGTGGCCTGACTCATCAGGTGAGCCTTTTAAAGAATGTCAAATGTTGGAAATGTTCTCCTGCTGGCTCTGAAGAAACAAACTACCCTGCTGCAGCAGGGCCACATGGCAAGAATCTGAGAGCTGTGAGAAAACAAGGACCTAAGCCATCGTGAGGCCATAAGCAAATGAACTCTGCCAATAACAAATGAGGGAGCCTAGAAGTGAGTCTTTCCCTAGTCTCTAGATGAGGGTGCAGTCAGCCAGTCCTTAATGTCAGCCATAGGAAACCCGAGGACAGGACCTAGCTACAATGTGCCCAACTCCTGACTCCCGCAAACAAGGAAATAATAAATTTGTGTTCTTTCCAGGTGTTAGTTTGTGATGACCTGTTATGTACCACAAGTAAGCTAATACAATAAGAGAGAAGCTATGGTCTACCCTAAAAAATTTGGGATAATGGCCGACTTGAGGGGTGGGGTCAGAGAGGTTGATGGAGAATCCTGAATCCCAGTTTAAAAGAAGCCATTCAAAATGTGATAAGAATTTAATTTAATGCAAACTCACTTATAATTAAATCTAAACTATGGGACACACTCACTATGTTATAAAGGTGCTATTTTAAGCCATAAAGCATATGGTAATTTGTTATGGCATCAACAGACTAATATACCTGTAAGCCACTTGCACCAGAATCACCCGGAGGGAAGCCGGATCATTAGCAAGCACATACTGAATCACAGGGTCCTGGAATTAGCACTCTAACAAGCTTTCTGGGTGATTCTCAAGCTGAAGAAGGGCCACTGACTTAAGTACTTGGAGTTAAACCATACGAAGAACAAACAGGCACGCAAAACGACTTGAGGGGAATTTGTAAAACCAACACAGTACTCATTCGGGGATGAGGCTACCGGTGTGTTTATTCTATACTGTAACTTTTTTTTGGTAATGGCTGTGATCTTACCAAATCAGAGTGACAGGCCTCCTCTGGCCACATGGTCGATGGCAAACACCAACTGTTCTGTCAGTAGCCAAGAGCTTCATCATTTGTATCACCCAGGAACTCCTTAAATTCTAACTTTTGAAAATGTTATTACTTCCCTAAGTTTTGAAAGCACCAAAGGCAATCTAATTGTCATCAAAATTCCAACAGCCATTTTGGCAGAAATGGAAAAGCCAATCCTCAAATTTTTAAGAAAAGGCAACTAAAACATAAATTAATAAAACCAAATCCACTGCTGTTGAGTCAATTCCAACTCATAGCAACTGTACAGGACAGAGCAGAACTGCTCCACAGTTTCCAAGGAGCACCTGGTGGATTCAAACTGCCAACCTTTTGGTTAGCAGAAGTAGCACTTACCCAATACCCCACCAGGGTTTCCATGGAAAGGCAAGGAACCCCAAAATAGCTAAAGCAATCTTGAAGAACAGTAAGGTGAAAGGACTCCTATTTCCTGATTTCAAAACATACTATAAAGCCACAGTAATTAAAACAGCCTGGTACTGGTGTAATAACAGACATACAGACCAATGGAACAGACCTGCAAGTCCAGAAACAAACCCATACATCTATGATTAACTGATTTTCAACAAGAGTGTAAAGTCCATGCAATGAGGAAGGAAGATTCTCTTCCATAAATGGTGCTGGGAAAATTGGATTTCCACATGCAGCAAAATGAATCAGGATCCAAGGCTCACACCACACACAAAAACTAATTCCAAATGGCTCAAGGATCTAAATGTGAAAACTAAAACCACCAACTTTGTAACAGAAATGTCAAGGTCAAGCTAAGGAAACTAGCTTTTAGCAGCGGGCTATCAGATACAGCAACAGAAGCACAAGCAGCAATAGATAAATGGGATCTCCGAAAAATCAAATACTTGTGCTCATCAGAAGACTTTATCAGCAACATCAAAACACAACCTACAAATTGGGAGGAACTCTGTGGGATTTATATGTATCCAATGAAGACCTAATAGCCAAAATACACAAAATACTTCTACACTCTGACAACAAAAAGACAAACAATCCAGTTGAAAATGGGGCAAAGGACTTCAACAGGCACTTCACCACAGAGGACACTCAGGTGATCAATAAACAGATGAAAAGATGCTCAGTGTCATCAGCCACTTGTTGCCATCGTCCAGTCGGTTCCAACTCACAGCAACCGTGTGCACAACAGAACTAAATACTGCCCAGTCCTGCACCACTGCCACAAACACTGCTGGTGCAAATCAAAGCCGCAGTGACCTTCTCCGAGAAACATCACACGGTGGATGATGCCTGCGCTGCAGGAGAGTGCAGAGACCCAAGGGCATTGGAAAGGGAGCTTTTGACAGGGGCTCTGGGTTCAAGATCTTAGCCATGGTCCCTGCAGGGCACAAGGCCTTGGAGCACATGGAGGCAAGGACACAAGGACAAGGATAAGGAGTGGCTGCCCATCACCAAGCTGAATCACTTGTTCAAGGGCATGGAGATCAGGCCCCTGGAGGAGATCTGTCTCGTCTCCCCGCCCATCAAGGAGTCTGAAAGATCACTGAGTTTTTCCCAGGATGAGGTTTTGAAAATTATGCTGAGCGAAATCAGTCAGTCACAAAAAGACAAACATTGTAGGACTTCATTTATATGAAATGAACAAATACAAAGAAACCAAAAATTACTAGTGGTTCTCAGAGGTGGGAGGGAGGAGAGGAAAGGAGATTCTGCTCAGGGGGCAGAGAGTTGATGTCAACGATGGTGGAATCATTCAGAAAGGAGAGTGAGAATGGCTGCACAAAGTGAAGAAGGGAAGGTCACCAGTGCCACCTACGTCTACATGTCCAAATTACTGATCTGGTGTTACACTGTGCTGTGTAGGTATCTTTTCACCACAACAAAAAACAAACAAAGCACTTATCTCTGGGCCCTCCAACATGGCATCTTTTCCTAGCTAAAGCATGTTTCCACTAAAAATATATACTTTTAACAAACGCTTAAAATTTAAACAAAAATTAAACCTCAAGAGAATTCAGTTGTGTCTTACTTTATAAAATAGACACAGTTTTTCTGTCTTGTATTTTTATGTGACAAATGATGAACCAATTGATACTACAGACTCATTTTGTAAAGGATCGTCCAACCAGTGCCAAGGATTAATACAGAAGTTGTTCAATCTCCTAAATCAACAAGATTAGGAAAAAAGATTAACAAGATTAACAAAGCTTATAATGTTGGCCCTAAAACCTAGAAGAACCTTTTGAATCAATATTAAAAAACATTATAAATTCTTTGGGAAGTAGTCCTTTATGTGTAACGTAAAAGGATCAAGAGAATATACGACAAACACTTCCTTAGCGGGTCTATGAAAGGTGCTCAAACCCTTGTCTGATTCCCTATGCATTCTGGATAAGCAAGAGGGGTGGTAGCCCACGGGCTTGAGCAGGACACAGCTGTACGTCCATTGTGTTAGCATCAGGAATTTATAGACAACAAGAAGTGACAACGAATGGACTGGTTTTTTGCATAACCTTAGACTCCATCTTTGCTGTTGTTGTTGTTAGGTGCCACCAAGTCTGTTCTGACTCACAGAGATCCTATGCACATGCATAACAGAACAAAACACTGCCCAGGCTTGCACTATGTCCACAATCATTTTTATGCTTAAGTCCATTGTTTCGGCCACTGTGTCGATCCATCTTATCGTGGGTCTTCCTCTTTTGCACTGCTCCTCCACTTTACCAAGCGAGATGTCCTTCTCCAGGGACTGATCCTTCCTCACAACATGTCCAAAGTATGTAAGACACAGTCTTGTCAATCTTGCTTCCAGGGTGCACTCCGGTTCTTTCTTCCAGAACAGATCTGTTCCTTCTTTTGGTGGTTCATGGTACATTCAATATTCTTCTCCAACACCGCAATTCAAAGGCATCAATTCTTCTTCTGTCTTCTTTGTTCACTGTCCAGCTTTCATAAGCATATGCTGCAACTGAATATACCACGGCTGAGTCAGGCACATTTTAGTCTTTGAGGTAACATCTTTACTTTTGAAGACTTTAAAGAGGTCCTTTGCAGCAGATTTTCCCAGTGCTATGTGTCTTTTGATTTCTTGACTGCTGCTTTCATGGACATAGATTGTGGACCCAAGTAAAACAAAATCCTTGACAACCTCAAATCTTTTCTCCATTTATGACAATGTTGCTCATTGGTCCAGTTGTGAGGATTTTATTTTCCTAATGTTGAGGTGCAATCCATATGGAAGGCTGTGGTCCTTGATCTTCATCAGCAAGTGTCTCAAATATTCTTCATTTCCAGCAAGTAAGGTGGTGTTGTCTGCATAACACAGTTTGTTAATGAGTCGACCTCCAATTCTGATGCCTTGTTTTTCTTCATATAATCCAGCTTCTTGGATTATTTGCTTGGCATACAGATTAAAAAAGAATGGTGAAAGGACACAACCCTGACGCATATCTCTCCTGACTTTAAACCATGCAGTGTCCCCTTGTTCTGTTCACATGACTGCCTCTTGATCCATACACAGATTCTCTAAGTGCACACTTAGGTGTTCTGGAATTCCCATTCTTCACAACATTAGCCATAGACTCCATCTTTAACTGTAACTAGTTAAGGATGTGGACTGTCCTACTTATCTGTTTCCTAGGACTTAGTGCAGAGGCTGACACACAGCAGGCACTGAATCTATGCAGAATGCCTGCATAAAAGACCAACTTTAGAAAAAAAGTAGACTTACCAAATGATTTAAAGATGCAAGTTCCTGACCTAATAAGAAAAAGATAAGCATTAGCTGTGTTGACTGCACGTTAGGAAACTTAAGTAAAAATGTTCATAGTTTACACACAAAAGAGATGCTCAAGCTAAATGTTCCTTGGAAAAGCCTAGTTTTGGTAGGTTACACTGTAAATACGCACTCTCATTTATTCTAAAATTGAGCATAGCTAGCTCCTAATAAAAACCAGTGTTGGGTGCTAAAACAACACTGCATAAATTTTTTTGAACCTACTATATTAACCTCATAGAGTCTCAAAATGCATGAACTGAAAAACCAAACCTACAGTAACCACAGTTATCTTCAGCCTCTTCACAGCAGGGAAACTAAGGCCCGGAGAGGGAACATCTATCTCACCAGGGGCAAGGCCAAGACTACAAATGAACGGGGACAAGTAAGAAGAGAAAAATATGAGCATATCTACAGCTGACAACTATGACTTACCTATGAAAAAGCTGATATAATCTTTCTTTAGTTTGTCCAAACCAATTTCCAAAAGCATCTGAACTGGCAGAGTCCCAGTGAGAGGAACTGCATCCATGGCTCCATGATACGACTGATGGATGAGCTTACTCAGCAGACTGCTACTCCCACTATGGAGCTAGACAGTGAGATAATTTGATAAAACCAAAATTATAAACTCAAGAAGCAAAATAGAAGTTAATTACATTAGCTATAAGCTAAAACTCAGAAGCTTGCATTCTTCATCTCCGGACACTATAAATCATTTGAAGAAAAGTCCCCAAGTTGTAAACATGTCACTTTCTAAACTGCTGTTTCTAACCTCATTTGCTTGTGAACCCCAGAGCAACTATCAGTTGAATACTCTTAGGTTAAAATGCACACACAGATAAGCACTTGACTACTGGCTGAAAGGTGGGTGGTTCAAAACCACCCAGACATGCCTCAGAACAGAGGCCTGGCCATCTGCTTTCTAAAGGTGACAGTCTACAAAACTCATGGAAGACTTCTACCTCTGTACACGTGGGGTCGCTGTGAAGGGGAACTGTCACTGCGTGCCATCGAGTCAATTTTGACTCACAGCAACCCCATGTGACAGAACAGAGCCGACCCATGGAGTTTTCTCAGCTCTGATCTTTACACGAGCTGACCACCAGGTCTTCTGCCCACAGAGCTGGGGAATGGATTTGAAAACCTTTTCATGTGCATCCCTATACCTACCCAGGGCTGAATGTCACCACGCTGCAGACTCTGGATGATCAGCGTAAAACACTTCACCAAGTCTTGATATGAAATGACACCTTGGGAAACAAGTCAATCTAAGATTATTTTCATGGTATTTCTGCAAGAAGACAAGTACTTGCACTTTAGGAATGGAGAAAAGGAGAAAGAAATTAAAGAAAGCAAAACAAAGCAAAAGACTTAGTAAATTTTTAAAGAAAGAAATCAAATTCAGATTGCCACAAAAAATAGTTAGTAAAACGTTAAGCGGTACCTCTTCCCTTTACTCATAACAATTTGAATTTCACTAAGATCTGTGTTTTGGTTCATGTAAGTACCACATAATAACCACTTAAGTCTTGTACTCAAAAAGGCAGGAGACAAGAACAGCTTCTACAAATTGCTTTGTCTCGGTAGATTTCTGAGCAGAGTGTGTGTCAATCAACGCAGAAAGGAGTCTGAGACACTAAGAACCATAATTCCATGCAAGATTAGTCATACGAAGGCTTGTGAGGCAACCCAGGAAACAGCAGGAAACCTACATCACACTCAGAATGGATACCTACTGCTGCTCATTCTGCACCAGAGCTGCTCGGCAAAGTCGAGGTCACCCCGTGCTGTGAAGACACTCTCAATGGGGTGCTCGGCGGCGGCGGAATCCTGCTTCACTGTCTGAAAATGCAGCAAAAGAAAGTAAAATCATCCCACGCCAACAAACCTGCAAATGCCACTTGGAGAAAATATGGGTTCATGAACACCCACAAAGAAACACATGAATGCATTTTCTACAACTTCATTCCTTAATGAACAGATGGTGAAAACAATGAGCTCTTAAAATTGTTTTAAAACTCTGGTGCTAAAAGCAAGCCTTCAACTTTTATGTGAAAATATTTCTCAAATTACTTTTGCCTCTACTTTCTTATTCATCAAATAAGACCACACTAGCTTAATGTAATAATCTTCTCATGCCAAGTGAGTATATATCTTACAGTATTATCAATATACTACTGATACAGTGACATCATCTTACAGTATACTAAGTCACTTCTACATCTCTGCAATCATGAAACTTACAACACATGTATTAGTTATCTTACAACTTATTAGTTCATTAAAAAGAAAAAAAGCACCAGTGCTGACATTAAAGGCCAAAAAGCTGCCCCCCCAAAAAGCTGCCATGGCTCAACCAGGTCCATCTGAGATAGTAATGGCACAATTTTTAAAGCTATTTCAGTATACATTTCTAACTTATAACAATCACTTACCCCTGTGTCCTTTTTTGTGGAATCACCAAATCCATCCAGTTTATTTGAGTCTAGAAAGTGGCAAAAACTTATTAACTCTTGATTTTATTTTTCTGCCTTCTGAGTTATTTCCTAATTCTATTTTCAAATGGCAAATGGGGATGGCAGAGGTAGAAGTAGGGATATTAAGCAAATCACTTAGCTTTCCAGTGGAGGCGGTAACAGCCCATCAGGCTGTGTGTGGGGTGCACTTGATTGAGGCGGTGTGGTGATAGAATGACTATCATCAGAAAGACAGACAGCAGCATGCGGGGCTACGGACGTGGCAGGTACCCAGAGGTTACTGTTCCCACCCTCTTCTTCTATAATCTCAAACATAGTTCTCTTACATAAAGTTTAAAGTCTCACTGATTTTTAAAATCACTTGACTTCCCCATCAGCACTTCAGAACAAAGGCAGCCCTCTCCTTCTCCCTGACAAGCGTCCTAAGCCTTATCTATCAGTCACTGAAAAGACTACCAAGCCATGCTGCGCCTGATCATAACCACTACTGAGGTCAACTCTTCAGACAGGAATGGATTGAACTCAGGGACACAGAGTGACCATATCGCATATGCACTTTATGGTTCTATGCATCTGTAAGATGTCATCCTACTGGCCTCTTACTGGACAGGAGTGGAGAGGGTGGAGAGGAGAAGACAGGAGATTGTTAAGAAGATATGACATGTATAGAAGGAAAGGAGGAGTGTGCTGTCATCAGGCAAAGAGGGCAGACAGAGCTGCAGATAGGCAAGCATGCAAATTTGAATTGCGTTGTAAACTTTCAATCACAACAAAAAAACATAAAAAAAAAGAACAACAAGCCTAAAAAGATAATTTATACTTAAATAGAGCAAGTATAAAGTCTCAGCAAACAAACAAGTTATGAAAACAAACACCATTTAGAAACTCCTGCACAAGTTCAACGGCAGATTTCACTTCCAGAGGCTCAGGCCACTCAGTTACACCAGTTCTCAAACCATCAGCCAAGACCTAGAGGAGAGGAAAAAACCCAAAACCTGGTTAGCAGAAAGCAAAACTGAAATCCATAAGCACCTATCTGATGATATTAATTGCAGCAATATTTTGTCAGTGTTTATCACATGCTGGGGCCTGTTCTGAGAGCTCTATATGTCGCCTATGTATTATTTAATGCTCCCAAACACCGTCTGAGTGGAGAGAGGCTGAGCCGCTTGGCCAAGGCCACACATCAGAACCTGAGGGAGCCAGGGTACACATCCAGGTGCACAAGGGCTACTCAGGAACTGAGACTGACGCCTCCAGGCCCACCCAAAGTCACCTGTGACTCTGGATAAGGGCAGATCAGAAAGGTGAAATAATCAGGGAACAACAAACATGAAACTGAATGGAACATTATGTAAAATTAATACACAGTACACACACTATCTAAACTAAAGCAGAAAAGACATGCTGGCACGGGCAGGGGACTCCAGCTACAACTTCACAGAGGGACGGACTGGCCACAGAGCAGGAAAGGAGCACGGAACAGAGAAAGAGGGTGAGATGAACTCTATCATGGTGCAGCACAAACTCTAGGAAAAATGTTGCAGATTGAATTGTGTCCCCTCCCCATTTCTGTGCTTACAAATATGACCCTGTTTGGAAATAGAGTTTTCTTTTGTTAATAAGCTCAGAGGGTAGGTCCTAGTTTCTTAGTTTCTGAGTAATGAGAGGAGCAGAACAGCTACAGACATACACATGGGGGCAGAGGGACACACACTGGGGATGAGGGATGCCAAGGGGGTCCCAGAGCTGCCCAAGGGGGTCCCAGAGCTGCCCACGGGGACAGAGCCACCTTCCAGCCAGTGTACTGATTAGGATGTCTCCAAAATTGTGAGAAAATAAATTCTTCTTCTTTGAAAGACACCCACTTGCATTATGTTGTGTGACAGTATCACAAGGTAATGAAGACCACCGGAAACAGGATTAGAAGGGAAAGAAATTAGACCATTAGGGATCTCAATACTGAAAGGTTTCTAGTTTCATTTGCAGACAACAATCAATATGAATTTTTTTGGCAGAAAAAGGACATTATAAGGTAACTAAGAGTTTCCAAGATGAATTCCAAGGAAGAGAAAGTACACGTTTTTCAACAGGACATGATACTGCCCCACTCCCAGGAGAGTCTTTGAAAAAGCATGGAGATAACCTTTGTTTTACCAACATGGCGGTAGGGGAGTAATCAGAGCATTTAGCTTGGTGGAGGCCACGGATGCTGAACATCGTGCATGTGTATGATGGTCCCGAGCCACAACAGTCCTGCCCCAAATGCCAACAGGGTCCCTGTGGACAGTGAACGATCACCAGTGGTTATGGTACAGTGAATTACCTACTACTGTCCTTTTAGCCACGCATGGTCTCGTGACTCCTACAAAATAACTGGGTGGAATTATGGGGTGAGGAGAGCTTGCTAATCGTGCAAACAAGGTGTGTGACACCCTTGTGGAGGTGAGACTAAGCCAGTCAGGGGTATGGGACCCTAACAACGGGATCTGTCAGTTTTCCCATCTCACTAGGAGACCCTGGTGGCACAGTGGTTAAGTACTATGGCTGCTAACCAAAAGGATGGCAGTTCAAATCCACCAAGCACTCTGGAAATACCATGTGGCAGTTCCACTTTGTCCTATAAGGTTCCTAGAAGCTGGAATTGACTCGACATCAATGGGTTTTTATAAATTAGGCTTAAAAAGACCCCCAATCCCGGAGTAGGGAGGGGACATCACCACCATCAAGAAGTCAGAGTGGAAGACATCCTTTGGACCCAGAGTCCCTGCACTGAGAACCTCCTAGCTGCAGAAGACACAAAGATGTAAAACCAGAGAGGGTGAGAAGCAGTAGGAAGCACAGCAAAGAAAGGGCAGCAGGAGAGAACTGAAGGAGACAATAGGTGGGCCTCCCAACTCACAGGGCAAGGCAGGTTTGCTGACCTGCACAGTGAAAGCTGAGTGCCTTAGGGCAAGAGGCTTCCCAGTGATGTCAGACGTCCCTGGGCAATTACTGGCAGGGTTAAAAGAGCAGGGCAGAGACAGTCTGAGGGCCAAGGACTGAGAGAAGGCCTGGCCTGAGCGGGCTGAAGAGGAGCCCGTCCTCGGGTGGCGAAGTGTGATGCCCAGGCCCAAGCAGGGCCTGCCTGAGGGTACAGCCCAAGAAGAATCTGCCCTGATAGAAGAAGACCGTACTCCTGAGTTGTTCCTGATCCTGAATTATAACCTGTTACTGTCTAATATGCTCCACAACTGTGAGTAGTCTGTGAGTTCTGGGTGGCCACTGCAATGAGTTACCAAACCCTGCAGAGAAGTATGGAGTGTCGTGGAAAAGACAGCCGGTGACAGGATTGGTAAAAAAAAAAAAAAGGCTGGAGAGAGGATGTATGTCTGATCCCCGTCTCATAAGAGTTAGCCTTGGGCTGATGCTATTAATGGTGATTCCCTCTCCGTTACAACATTAGGCAAGGAAGTCAGATGCTACCATACAATTTTAGAGTTGTCCAGGAGAAAGGTGATAAGGTTTAATAAGGACAGGTGCAGTGTGAGAGGTTGCAACAGGAAAAAAAAATCTATTCCATATAGCATAGAGGGAGACAGGGTGTGTGTGTCTGTGTCTGTGTGAAATAAAGCAAAGAAATCTTGCCCATCTACACAGAAGAATGAACTCATGGACCGCAGCCATGTGCATATCTAAGACTGTGTGTATTTAGGAGGAAGATCCTAACAGAACGTGGATTTCCATGGCAGGCAGACAGACATGCATTTGAACCCCAGCTCTCTGACCTGCTAGCTGTCAACGACGAGATACCACTTTACCCACTAGAATGACCATTGTCAGAGAGACTGACAGCACCAAGTAAGGGCCAGGACAGAGAAGAACTGTCACATATTGCAAATGGGAATGTCAAATGGCAAAGCACCTTGGAAAACAGTCTAGAAGTTCCTCAAAAACTGAAACACAGAACTACCATATGATCTAGCCATTCTAGTCTAAGGCATCTACCCAACAAACAGGACAACACAGCTCCACACTAAAACTTGTAATAAATGTTCACAGCAGTACCATCCCCAATAGCCAAAAGACAGGAATAATCCCAGTGTTCATCAGCTAAAGAACGGATACACGCAATGTGGCCCATCCATGCGATTTATTATTCAGCCATGCAAAGGAATGAAGTTCTCATACGTCCATATGATGGTGCATTATTCAGCATACAAAGGAATGAGGCTCTCATACATGGATGAACCTTGGAAACATTATGCTACATGAGAGAAGGCAGTCACTCTAGAGCACAGATCTCATGATTCCATTTATATGAAATGTCCAGAATAGACAAATCCATTGACAGAAAACAGCTGAATCATTCTCAGCAGCTGAGGGGCGAGCAGGATGGAGTGACCGCTAATGCTAACAGGCAACAGGGTTTCTTTCTGGTGTGATGAAAATGTTTTAACATTCACAGTGGTGATGGTTGTATTAATTCTGGTAAATAAACTAAAAACCATTAAATTGTAGACTTAAAACAGATGAACTTTATGTGATATAATTTATATGTTAATGGAATTCTTTTAAAAACAAAAAACTCAGTAGGGCAGTGGCTAGGCTAAGACATCTGGTATTGGGAATTTCTAAATGAGGCATCCTCTTGAGATTCAATTTGTGGTGTGAAGCTTAAGTTACTGAAACAGAAAATCTTGAAAAACATGCTCATTAATCTTTAGCTTCAATCAAAATCTCAGTTATTAGCATGCTAATTATACATATATTAGAAACAAACTGACAACTGGCCCACCTGGAAACAGAGCAATCTGTTACATGAATAAAAACCAAACACTACAGAGGAAAAGCTGGATTCACTATCTAAGGCTCTTTTTAATTGTAGGACAAGTACCACTCATTAAAATCAAATGGCCCAAACTGCTAAGAATATCTAACAAATATGTAACATTTAGAACAAATTTTGAAGAAATGAGACTAAATAAAAATTGTATCAGCAAACATTTTTATGAAAACATGAGATTTAACGGAAACGAAAAATTCCAGAAGGATACTCACAAGAAGAAATTTCAGTTGTCTGTGAAGATTATTCAAAGGACTTCTTGACTCTCCTGATTCCACTTTAATATTCTAAAAAGTTCCCACAGTATGTCAGTTTTCACCAGTAATCCCATGAGCCCAGCTACTTATTACCAATTAGGGCAGAATCTCTCTTAGAACATCACTCCCAGAGACTCTGTAGATCGTGCCCGATCCTGACACAGTAACCTAAATTCAGGCCACCACCCCATACCTGCTCTGCACATCACAGAGCAAATGTCACCTGCTCTCCTCACAGGCACTCCTGTCCTGTACCACTGAAGCCCAGGGAGGACATGGCAGGGGAAACAGAACACATCTTAAGACGGCATGATAACTTGAACATTATCACAGACCCAAAATAAAATCCCCCACATAAATCTGTTCATTAGACTCTTTCTTCCAGCTATGCCAACAGTGTGCTGTGCTAGCCAGAGATTCAAGTTTTAGAAACCTAAGATCTTATAGAAAACAAAGAATAAACACTAAAGTATGTAAACGCCTACCATGTGTTGGAGAGGGGTGGTATAATGACTATCTATAATCTCCCCACCTGAGAAGACCACTGTTAACAACAGCGTGTTTCTATCTGGGCTTCTTTTCTACACACTGTTTTAAAAAAAACATAATTGAGATCCTACTGTATGTTAATGTGTATTTTTTCTTTTTTGCTTGATAAGCATTTGACTTAAAAATATGATTTTTAAAGACTATAAAATTTCAGCATGTGAAAATCTAATCATTTCCCTAACACTGATCATTCAGGTTTGCTTTTGAATCACAGTCATATCACTGGATTGAATATCTTTGTACACAAATTTTTGTTGGCAACTGCTGAGTTTCTTAAGACGGATTCCTAGAAATGCAGATATAAGGTGGAAGGGCATAAAATATTATAAAGATTTTTGATGCACTACCAATACCTGTGCTCTTTTAAGAACAGCAGAGATGATATGTCACTTAGAGGTTTCCATTTACTGTCCCCATTCAAGAAACTGGGAGAGTTTTCCATTACGTATTTACATGGCTGGGACCCCTGATAGTTGAGATCACCCAACAGAACCTCCCCAGCAGCCCTGATCAAACTGGTCTCCGCAGGTGTCTAGCCTCACTCCCAGACAAGACAGAGCTGGTAACATGCAGCCCTGGCTACAAGCAACAGAATGGTCACACAGGGGCTCATTACCCCAATGAGGACACAGGCTCCGCTCCTACCAGAGTGGCAGTTGAGGAAAGTGGAGGGATTTCGAGAACTTCATCCACAGGACTCCAGGACATGTCCAAGGTGATTGTCGTCTGTGACGTGGAGGCTGTGTCGTCCAAGGCAGCGGACTTAAAGAGCTCATACTGGGCAAAGCCCCGGGTGGTCACCTGAAAAGAGTGTGTCCCACGGACCATTCAGAGGGGCTTTCCAGGGGCCAACATGCCTTACCCACATTGCTGTTTTTGTCTCAGAAGACGACAAAGCACTACACTTTTATGGAAAAATAAAATACAAATACTTTTAACCATAAAGATTAGCTAAAAGACAAGAAGGCATACATTTTTAGTCATTATCTGATATAAACATTTGATATAGAAAAATATGTAGTTATATTTCAGGAAACCAAAAACCCACTGCTGTTAAGTCAACTCAGACTCTTAGCAACCCTATAAGACACAGTAAAATTGCCCCACAGGGTTTCCAAGGAGTGCCTGGTAGATTTGCCATTAGGAGTAAAAAACCCCTTGAACTAAAAAGACAGGTCAATACTTACAGTAGACAAATGATGCCTTTTCTTGTGTGAATTTTTTAGGTTTTCAAGATGTACAGAATAACTCTTATCAGCTAGAACACATTTAAAAAAATAAGAATATTAAAGGCATGATTCAAAGTTCTACTGCTAAGAGAGCCAGAAAATTTCTGTCCCTCAACTTCTGAGTACTACAACTCAGCACAGTAAGTGCTGAAATCAAAGTTTAAATGACAGATTAATGAAATGTTTATAAAAGAATGAAAGTGGACCACAAGTCAACAGTACAACCAAAAATATCATTCAATGTCCATAAGATGGAACTAAATTCAGTTTTATCCTCCAATGTGAACTTCAAAACAGAAAAATACAGCTCAAATGAAACAGGAACAAAACAGGCATAAATTCCTTTCCAAACTTGTGGACTTATGTTCCCATTATCTGTGGAATAGCTCTTACCTGCTACAAGTTACAAACTCGAGTAGATTCATGTGGTTAATGCAAGTTCCACTGTTTGTACTTCCCTCTCAACAATATCAATTTTCAGTAAAAACCACCCAACAATAATTATACCAAAAACAAAAAAGGATACCTCTAAAAAAGCAGGAGGAGCCGGCACTCACCTCTACAGCTGACCACATACAAGACAATGCCCGTGATGCTGTCATCTGCTGTGAGCAGCTCGGCTCCCAGCCAGCAGGTACCTTCAGGATCTGAACTGTCACATCTTATCCAAAGGGGAGGAAGTGCAGTAACTGGACGACTGATCTTCAAATGCGTCATGTTAGGATTGTGAGCCATGGTGTACAGTCCAATTAACTGCCTTGAAGACATGAGTAAAAGGAATTACATGTAGAGACTGCTGTTAAGCAATTATACATGATTAGTCGATGCGTGAAGTCTTCTTTTCCAAAGATATAAACGGTCTCACAAAAACAAAAGTCTGGGCCTTACATGCCAAATGCATATGGAACTTTCACCTAGCAGAGATGGGAGAGGGCCACCAGACTGATGAAGACACACACACCAGAAAGTGACAGTGACAGGCTCTGAGCCACTACAAGCCAGGAGTTCCACCTGGCAAGAACAAGAGCAGGGTAAAAGGGAGATGGAGGAGGCAGGGAGGGAAGTGGAAGAAGGAAGTGAGGAGACAAAGATCCGCATCAGAGACCCAGTCTTCCCAATGTTTAGAGACTGTTTAAATTCCACTTCTCACCCCTACACTGTGAGAAGAAGAAACTCACCTTGCCTTCCCAACTGGCAAAGGAAGCGGTCCAACCTTCTCTCCAGTAGAGAAATCGGAAAGAGCTGTTTCTTCAGGCAGCATTTCTTCAACACAACCAGTTTCTTCCTTTTCTAAAGGCTTTGAGAATGATTTGGAATTAATATAACCAGGTACCACATAAGGGACCACATAAGATAGATACCAACTCTTGGCTGTGCTAGGCGCTAACGTACTCATTCTAGTCCCTTAATCACAGACGACTAGCTGATAGTAAGAAAAATCATAGCCACCCTGGCACCAACAAATCTTGCCACCAGAATTTATTTCCATGTCCTATGGAAAGACACTCATCTAGGTCACCATTGGTAGAAAAGCCATCTATTACCATTAGAAAAGGAGGTGTTTCAACACACACAGAGCACTAAGCTCAAGTACTAAAGGAAACACGTAGGCTTGGGAGATGTTTCACTCCCCAACCTCAAGGATCTTCTTTCTGGACTACAACCTTAGGTCCATAGTTCTTATTCTTTATATCCACTCTTCTTGGATTTTTTATTGCAGGATTCCTATGTCTATGTGTTTATAAAATAAACAGCGCAGTTTTGCCAACAGTAAGTACTAAAAAAAATCCTGCTGCTGTTGGCATGATTCTGCTCACAGCAACCCTACAGGGCAGGGTAGAACTGCCCCACCGAGTTTCCAAGGAGTGCCTGGTGGATATCAGCTGCTGATCTTTTAGTTAGCAGCCACAGCACTTAACCACTATGCCACCATAACTATACCAGTTAACATTTCCTGAGCACTGCTACGTACAGATGGAAAAACTTAGGCAGTCCATGGCTAAATAATAGAATCACACAGTTGCTGAGCAGCAAAGACAACATGTGAACCCAGAGTGTGACTTGAAAGCGCAAGCTCTTACCCACTAAGCTCTTCTGGAACCAAACCACATTGTTGACCTGACAAATATCATATTAAACATTTCCTCAATTGTGATTTTCTTTTTTTTTTTGGCCAAATTGCAGGTTTCATCCCTTTCCAGACCTGGCTTTCCAGAGTTTCTAGAATTAGGGTTACTTGAGAAATGTTGTATTTTTTCTCCATTATTTTACTTTTTAATAGCCCATCTACCTAAAACTCATGTTTTTACAAGTTATTGATCTAAGTAAATAAAGGTCATTTTACTTGTATAAGACACAGGCCATTTTCTTTTTTTCCTTTTTTTTTTTTATCATGACTGAGTGAAAATGTACATTCCCATATAAATTTACATGCCCACTTATATGCAGCTTCCACTGCTCTCCCTGTCCGGTGACAGCACACTATTCCTCTCTGCTTCACACATGTCTCATCCTCCCAACAGTCTCCTTTCCCCTTCTCTCCACCCACTCCCCTTACTCCAGCCAGAGGTCAGCAGGATGATATCCTATAGATGCATAGAACCACAAAGAGCAACCAATATATGCTCACTGCATCCAGACACAGGCCACTTTCATTGTTCCCACTCAAAACTGCTAGGGCCTTGCCTTGTCCTGGGTGATCTGCTCAGCTCCAAGCTGAGACGCCCTCAGATCCTAACTCAGCTTTCCACAAACTCCCTTTGTTCATCTTTACCTTTTTCTCCATAACCTGTCCTCACCTGACCTTCTTAATTTTTCCAGCTGTTGCTCTATATACATCTCCCATAGCAAAGTCTAAATTCAACTAGAAAATTCACCTACCATTTTCCAAGTACCTGTCCACTACAGATAGGCCATAACAACACCCCTTCACTAACATAAATGATACATAATGTAGTCCCTCTACTTAGAGAACTTTTTCATGGGAGTACGTGTGTGTGCACTTCCAATAGCGAGTTAGACACCTGTTCATCACAGTGCACACGCAGGTGGCATGAGGACTCTGAGGCAGGCAGGCTCTCTCATCAGGACTGCCTTACTTGGCCACATCATAGCCTCTCCCCTCTACTTTAGGACAAAAGGTAATCAAAGGAATGAGTCCTGGTCCCAAAGCAACTCAACCCAGTAAAACTCACTACAACTACTCTGCTAAAACAAGCACCATTAACTAAAAGAAAAAAGGTAAGGCTCTAGTTCTAAAGTGAGATACAAAAAGAAGACATTATCTACAAAGAAAAACGAAAACATTATTAGGTACAGCTACTTATGCTGTGCTATCCGGCACAACAGCCACTAGCTACATGCGGCTATGGAGCACTGGAAACCGGGCAGTCCAAACCAAAATGTAAGTGTGAAAAACACACCAGATTCTGAAGACGCACAACGAGAATGAATTTAAAACATCTCATTAACAATTTTTATACTAATTACATATTGAAATGATAATCTGAGATATACTGAATTACATTTTTAAAAAATAAAAATACTACAAATAACACCCGAAAGTATGTTTGGAAAATGACCCAAATGTTCTTCAAAGGGCGAGTAGGTAAATAAACAGTGGTATAGCCATACCATGCAACAAAATAACCAAAACCCAACCCACTGCTATATGTCAATTCCAACCCCCCACAGTTTCCAAGAAACCAGTGACACATTCAAACGATAGGCCTTTTGTGTTAACAGCTGATCTCTTAAACACTGTGCCGCCAAAGCTCCGCATCACAAAATATTACTCAGTAATAAAAAGCAGCAAACACTGATAGCCACAACAACCTGGATGAATCTCAAAGGCATCATACTGAATGCAAGAAGCCAGTCTCAGAAAGTCACACACTATGCGATTCCATTGATACGACATTCCTGAAAAGAAACATCTACAATAATGCAGAAGTGATCAGTGGTTGGCAGAGGCTAGGGGATGAGGGAAGGCAGGATTACAGGAAATGCACAAGGGTGTTCTCTGGGGTAGTGGGACCATTCTGTAGCCTGACCGTAGTCATAACTCCTAGATTCCAACTATGTGTTGAAATACATAAAACTGGACATCAAACTTGTAAAAAGTCTATGCTACATTAAAAGAGAAAAGTGTGTTTCTTATTTTTTTAAAAGAGGTTACCAGAAAATTTTAAATTCTGTATGTGGTTCCCTCTATATTTGTACTAGCTCTGTACTTGTTCCTAAATAGCACTATCTAACACAAATATAATGTGAACAACACGTGGAATTGTAAGATTTACCCACTTTTCACTAAAATGTTGATTTAGAAAAAAAAAAAAAGTTGGGTACATCTGAGAGTATTCCCAAGGAATCAAATTTGATCACCAAGGATTAAACAGTCAAGAGAGTACTGCTTACCACTTTTTCCATGACGAATATTACGTCATTTTCATTTAAAATATTCTTCAGAGGGTTTGGTTGACCTCTGCTGATCAACTGTACTTGGACATCAGCCTGTTAAAAATGTCAAGCGAAGTTACATACAAATATATGCATTTGTACAAACATTTAAACCCAGAAAGACCAGTTCTGTATAGGTGACTCAGACAGAGAACCTGAATGAGACATGATGTGCCATTCTTTGCCTGTATTGTTCCTTACATTCAGCAACCCTTGCTCTTATATCTATAGTCCATCTACAATTCAAGGCCCACCCCAAGAGCAGCCGGCCTTGTGAAGGCTTCCTTTGCCCAGCACCACACCAACACACCCTTTCTGAATTCACACTGCCTTTACCACAAATCTAGGACTTCATAAACGCTGGCCATTCATCCAGTTCTATTATGAAAGTTAGACGTTTAAATCTATCAGTTTATAGAAATTGTATGTATTTCTTCCATTACAGTTACATGTTCAGTGTAGAAAAGTTTGAAAATCCAAGTAACTACAATAAATTTTTTAAAAACGTCTTGTAATTCTACTACTGAGAGACAATCATTACTGCTATTAGCCTGGTTGGTGTGTGTTCTTTCAGGCTTTTTTAAGGTATGTATACAAATAAATCCATTTAAATAGAAATACATCCAATATTTAAATATCTGCTAGTTAGGATACTTACAAAAACAGAATAGTTTGACAGCTTTCTACAATGAACCTCTTTCCATGTCATTAAATGTCCCTTGGTTAATACCATGCTCGTCCATCACATAAGGGGAAAACAGACTTGTGGTTGCCAGTGGCTGAGACAAAAGAGCTGCCTACAAAGTACACAAGGACGTTTTTGGAAGTAATAGGAAAGTCCTGTATCTTACTGGGGGTAGTTACATGACTGAATGCAGATGCCAAAGCTCACAGAACTGAACTCTAAAAAGTAAATGCTACAGGCTATCAATTAACCTCAGTAAGCCTAACCTTCAAAAATCTACAATTTGGGGTCATTGAGTTGTGCTTAAAAATTAAATAAATTGCTTATACCTCATAGATAAATGGCTGTTTGCAGATTCCTTTCTTGTATTCATTAAATCCCCTGAAATGCAAAACCACAAGTGAAAAATGGAGCTACAACATCTGTTCCATTATTTAAGCTCAGGAATAAGGCATCACTTTACCTCTGGTAACACCAGAGGGAAAAGCAAAAACAAAACATTCTGGTACTAATGGCAACCCTAGGCATGGTTGGAGAGACAGAATAAAACAGATGAGTATTAGGAGAAAACATGGTAAATTAAGAGAAAAGAGACATCTACAGCAGAAATGAATAAACTGCTGCCCACAATGGGATACAACTGCTTCTCAGAGGCATCAGAAAATTCTGTAGGTTGCCTGCTTCTGCTCTTGTTTCTTTTCAAACACATTATCAATTAATAGCAAAATGTAATTTACCTGATACCAGAAGAATTGGATAGTACCTGGCTACTACTAATTGTTCTGACCAGCGATACAATTGAAAGTCTTGGGTAGAATACAAGAAAAATGTAGAACAGAATTCAAATTCCTAAAAAAAAGCCACACTTATTAGATAGAGATTAGAGGAACCCTGAGATTACTGCTCTAAGATACCCTTTTGAACTTGGAACTGAAGCCAAATAACAGATTGGCTTATTAAATAAACAAATACCACCTGTGAGTAATGTGCTGCCTTAAACAACTGACTACATGAGATCAAATGGTCCATCACTGACCATGAGATCAACTGTCAATCCAAAGGCAAAGGTGAGAAAGAAGGCAAAGCGGGGAAGGAAAACTAGACAGATGGAAACAGTACAAACAGAAAGAAAATGATTACAAATGTAATCAATGTCACAGAACAATCTGCATAAAAATTGTTAAAGGAGAACCTAATTTTGCTGTGTGAACTTTCACCTAAAACACAATCTTAAAAATGCACGTCACCACATGACTTTTAGAAGGAAAAATGATTAGAATGTGATCTGCCACTGAATCAACAGGTAACCACAGACGAGTATTTAAAGGTTCCAAGCCCTTCATTTCTAGGTTAAAATAGAGATATCTATTCTCCCTCTATTTTTCTGAGCTGTTCCTAAAAAAAAAAAATATTTGATTAAACGAGCAATTGCCTTTTCAAAACATGAACACCATCTAAAGTGTCATTTGCTTGTTACCATTTAATTTATGACAGTTTTTCAACAGGGATTCCAAAGCATGTACAGTACAAACCACTAATATGTTAAAATGCACATCTGCTTGGCCTATACTTCCAAAGAGAAAACAACCTTTGGGAGTGCTTAAGGAAGCTGATGGAACTGTCTCAGGACATCATTTCTATCTGATCTAATAAATGACCTCTACTAAAATAGAAGACAAGAGAGCTAGGCCTGTGACTGACCCACCTCTGCTATATTGGGCAAACTGGCTGGCTTGGCTGTGACTTACTCTTAAAGGAAGGATATTTGCCTTTCACATCTAATTCAGGGGTGTTATTCATGCAGTCATTTGACAATCATTTCTCAAGCATGTGTATCACAGGCCACATGTTCTCACTAGATGCTGGGGATAGAAAACAAAAGCACAGCCCCTGATGTGTAGTCTTCACTAGAGTCCAACAAGCCGACTGACAATGCAGGGTGATGAGCACTTCAGCAAAGGTCAGCACAGGCTGTTAAGGAGGTGTGCAAGAAGGAGATTTAAATACAAGTTTTGAGCTTTACCCTGAAAGTCAAGATTTTAAACAGGAAAGATCCTGATGACAGAAATATGGAGGGTATAAACCCGGAAGCCAGGAAATTTGTTGTGAATAACTTCTGGGACTTCAGAAAAGTGCTAACGCCTGAACAAAACCAGTAGGATGCAGGGTGAACAAGTGGACTTGGTGACTGACTAGATGAGGCGGGAGCGGCGCAAGAGACAGAAGTGAGAGTCTTGGATTTAGAACTTACACTTCAGAGAGTGAATCTGAGAGCAGAACATTCAGTGGAAAGCACAGGGAGAACTAGTTCCATACACACTGAGTTTGAGGCCCCATATAAAAATTTCTAATACGCAATTGGAAACACAGGCAGTGTGCATGATGCAGAGAAGATACAAACTCTTGGTGCTTCCATGTAGGAAGAATGACTACTATCCATGTAATAATTGAGAAATATAAGTCTTTATAAATTACCTAGTAGCAATCAATAGGGGACTAGCTAAATAAAACAGCCATAAAATACTATATAGCCATTAAAAACATGTGATATGTCTTCAGTGCTCCTGCTCTACCTCCTAGTTTGTTGCGTGGTGCCTGGGTCTTAAAAGCTTGTAAGCTGCCATCCAAAGCAGGGCAATCAGGTCTCTACTCACTGGGAACCACAAAGGAGGAAAGAGGAACAGGAGGATGATATGGAATGCAGCCAACTGCTTCCATGAACAACTTCTTCCTTTGCCATGAAACCAGAAGAACTGGATGGTGCTTGACTACTATTACTAAACATTTTGATCAAAGATTCTAAAGCAAAATCCTGATCAAAAGAGAGAAAATGTAGAATAGACTTTCAAATTCTTATGAACTCCAGATTTTCTGGAGCCATGGGGGGGCAGTGAACCTGTGAAACTACTGTCCTGAGACAATCTTTAAAGCTTAAACAAAAGATAATCCCCAGAAGTCTTATCAAAACCAAGAAGTAGTTTAACTTAACCAGTTAAAAAATCCTGCCTTGAGCATTATGATCTTTGAGAACTATGTATATGGGATCAGTGTGACAATATCAACTGGAAAGATTAGACAGGAACCTTAGGGGGCGGTGAGTTTGTTAGCAGAGATTAACAACTCAGAAAAGAGGGGTAGGAATAGTTGCATAACCTGAAAAATGGAATCGGTGTCACTGAATTTTACATGCAGAAGTGACTGAACTGTTGTTACTTTTTGCTGTGTATGTGGTCAACAACAAAAAGTGATATTTACAGGCTCTCATTACTTAAAGATAACCAAGGCAGTTTAAAAAATTAGCGCTGTTTCTATATTCCCCAAAACAAACCCATTGCCGTTGAGTCAATTCCCACTCATAGCGTCCCAAAAGGACCAAATAGAACTGTCCCATGGAGTTTCGAAGGAGCGCCTAGCGGATTTGAACCGGTGACCTTTTGGTTAGCAGCGGTGGCACTTAACCACTATGCCACCAAGGTTTCTTCTGTTTCTATAATATTCAACAATCTTACAAGCATTATTACCTTTGCTAGCACAAAATGCAACAAAAGATAAACAATGACAAAGTATAACTTTAGATAGGAGTTATAGCAGCAGTTCTTAAGTGCAGCCTCGGGACTAGCAGCAATCCGTTCCACCTGGTTCTGTTAGTCAGGCATTCTTCTGGCCCCACCGTATCCTTTCCCCCACTCAAAAAAGAAAAACAAACCCACCGCAGTAGTCCAGTCAATCCTGGCTCAGAGTGACCCTATAAGAAAGAGCAGAACTGCTTCGTAGGGTTTCCGAGGAGCCGCTGCTGGATTCAAACTGCAGACCTTTTGCTTATCAGCTGAGCTCCAACCAGCGCTCCCGTCTATGAAATCAGAAACCTTGGAGAGGGCCCTGCTCAGCAGCTGGTGCTTTGACAAGCCCTCTAGGTGATTCTGAAGCACGGTCATATCGGAGAAGCACTGGATGGAAGTACTGTGTTAGGTATAGAACTTGATGGTATCCTCTTGGAACCATGCGCTTCACTCGAGGAATACAATGAAGTTTGGAAGCATAACCAAGTGAAGATGTTTTTTAAAGCCCATACATCCTCGCGCTAACATTACAATTGTAGTTCATCTGCTAATAGGCTATAACCGAACGTTTCACTTCCAGGGGTCAGAAAGGATTAAACAGTTGAAGGATCCAGTTTCCCACCTCCTGGGGTGGGGGGTGTCCCCTGGAAACCCTGGTGGCGCAGTGGTTAAGTGCTACGTCTGCTAACCAAAAGGTCGTTAGTTCAAATCTGCCAGGCGCTTCCTGCAAACTCTATGGGGTAGTTCTGCTCTGTCGTCTAAGGTGCTATGGGTCAGAATCCACTCGACAGCATTGGGTATTTCAGTCGTGAGGCGGGGGGGGGGGTCCTCTACATATCACAAGTTGTAAGCATCATCAGAATGACTAAACCTTCTCTTAGAAAGCTTGTCACCTTCTTTGGCTTTGGCTATTTTCTCCTAAACAAGCGGCAAACAAGACCCTGCAGAATCAACCTGGCGTCAGTGCTCCCGACAAGACCGGAGCCTAAGCCCAGCCTCAGTCGGTCTCTGGACCCCAGGAAAGCCGGCGGAACCCTTAACAGACGCGCCGAGAAGAAATGGGCAAGCCCTAATTCCCAAGTCTGTGAGAGGACTGGGTGCCCTGCAGAAGGAGTGCTGTTCTTGAACACTGGCCAACAGTAGGGGCTACGACTCACTGCAGGAGGCGAGCGTACAACTCCTCAGACGCTCGGTTCGTATGCAACCACATTTCGTCCCCGTCCGAACGCCGGTAACGAAGTCACAAACTGAAGTGCGCGCCCAAACCGCTAACATCCGGGGGCGTGACCCCGCCAAGCCAGGACTACTTTTTCCCTCCAGCAAATTGGGTTTGTCTACAAAGTTGAATTTTTGTTTTACTACGTACAGTGATTTTCCTTATTCTAAAATTCATGCAGTCGTGTCAGAAAAAAATAAAAATATTGTAGTGGTTGGGAGGAGAGTCACTTTGCGTCGATTTGGCCACGCCCATTCATAGATTACTTTGCGAAAAGGAGTTCCTCTTTTCCAACCACTATTGTTAGCTTCAGAAGACAATAATACTATAACTTGACCATATTTAAAAAGTGGCATAGTGTTTAAAATTTATTTAGAGTACGGGAGATATATTTTGTATCTCTCGGTCAGTGCTGAGGCGGAGCCGGGTGGGGAAGCGAGATGAAGGTTACATACAGGGCGGGAGTACTACGCACTTCCTTTTCCTGTGGGAGCCTCCGGGTTGAGAGGAGCTTGGCCTTCTCTCCCCGCAATGGTGAGTGGCCTTTATCTTGGCTGCCTTCCCTCTTTTCTTGGGGCCCAGCAGGGAAGGACTGGGTATTCAGGGTACAAAATCTGCAAGAGAGGAGGGGAAGGAGATGGTGACCGAAAGCGTCTACTTCTGGCAAGGAAGTGGCCTGTACGGCGATACGGCAGCCATGTTAGAGGCAACGTGGGCAGGGAGCATGCCTGGAAGCACCGCGGGAGGACAGCCGATCGTTCTCAAATGCGGAGGGCACCCTGGCATTCTAGCGTTCCTTAGATCTTAGAAAACTTGGGTTCTGTTGAAAACTTCGGGCGTTCTGTTAATACGTCTGAAAACATTCGGAGTATAAGACCGAATCGGGGCACGAATCTTTAAGTAGGAAAGACTTGCGTTTTCGTTCTCACTGTTCTTGTATGTTTTTTTTTCTGAAATAGTTGGCTATATTTTCCCAGGTTAAAAATCACTTTGTGTATGTTTTGGTGAATTCAGAGAATAAACTCCGTAAAAACGACCTTAGGATGTTTGGGTTGTAGTTGACTTGGGAAAAACAACGTAGTAAGTGCTCTTGATACAGAGAATCGAAGAGGAGGCGTTGGTTCGGTTGTAAAGCGTAGTCAGGAAGCTTAGAGAAAGAGGCCTGAAGGAGATGAAGCATGCTAAGAGGATCTGTATGGTGAAGGCTTGCTGTCTCTGAAACAGGAGGTTAATGGTCCTTACTGTAGGAACACAAACTGGAATACAGTAAGAGATGAGATCAGAGAGGCAAAGGGCAGATGATGTAGGGCCTGTAGGCCAGCCTGAAGACCTGTCCAATCTGGAGGTGTGGGAGTCCTTCAGAGGGGACACTTAGCCCAAGTTAACATGATCTGTGCTGTTGTTAGTAAGCTCTGGAAGAGGAAGGGTGGAGGCAGAGATGGGACTTCGGATGAGTAAAGCCCCTGGCAGACAAGATTTGCTGACAGATGGGAGAATAGTAGAGATGAGACGGCTGTATTACACAGTGTTTTCATATTTTATAGTGTGGTTTTGATTCTGCATTGTTTTTTTAAGGCCTGCTTTGAAAGTTTTATGATAAACCATTCCCTGAAAATTGTGGCAAGATTAAGCTGCCATGTGGAATTGAGCAGATTGGGGCCTGATTTAATTCATATTAATATAGTTTGAAAAAAGTTACAGCCAAATAATTCAGGATCCAGAAGAGGTTTATTTCTGTGGCAGTTCTCGGCATTAGAAATTTTTGCTTGCAGTGATGTTGTAATTTGCGTCTTAGCTCTGTTCTCAGCGACAGTAGCCTGCTGTCATTACCTGTTACAGAAGAATGACGAAAATTCTTAACTGAGCAAGGCATAGCCTTTTTTTAATAACTAAATGTTGAGAACTGTTGACCCTTAACTAGTAAAAATATCCCTGAAGTGTGAGCGCATGTTCTGAAGAAACCTGATCTAGGTGTGTTGATAGCCTATACATAACTCTTAATGATGATGTCCCCTGTCTCCAGAAATAAAGGAGCTGAGCCCTTCAGTGTACCATTGGCATGTGAAGTGAGTCTGTCTGGTAACATCTAAGCTAAGGTAGATCAACCTTTTTTTTTCCCCAAGGCGTGTGCTCGTCCACTGATATCAGTTTACTCCGAAAAGGGAGAATCATCTGGCAAAAATGTTACTTTGCCAGCGGTGTTCACAGCTCCCATTCGACCGGATATCGTGAATTTTGTCCACACCAACTTACGCAAAAACAACAGGCAGCCCTATGCTGTCAGTGAATTAGCAGGTATGGGTTTTGATGTCACACAGGGTGGTGTCTTAGGGTTGCTTTACAGTAGTGATGAGATGACACTTTATTGGTCCGTGTTTCTGAACCACGTGATTTTCCTGGGTGTTCTGATGCTGTTTGCTGTCACATGTGATAGTCACAGATTGGTAGAATTGAGTAGCTCAAGTTCACATTTCTTTCCAATTTTAGGTCATCAGACCAGTGCTGAATCTTGGGGTACTGGCAGAGCAGTGGCTCGAATTCCCAGAGTCCGGGGTGGTGGGACTCACCGCTCTGGCCAGGGTGCCTTTGGAAATGTATCCTTTTCGGTTTTACTGCTCAGACATAGGTGTCTTGCCGTGGAATTGAGCAGACTGGACCTGATGCGTTCGTGGTGATCATGCCCACAATGTTGTCTACCAGTTAAGTGCTGCTCCAGACAGATTGGGGATCCACAGATGTTTGTTTCTGTCATGGTTCTTACACAGTTGTGCTTGCAGTGATGTCGTAATTTGCGTCTTACTCTGTTCTCAGCGACAGTTGCCTGCTGTCATTAAGCTGTTACAGAAGATTGACGAAAATTCTTACTGAGCAAGACATAACTTCAGTTTAATTTCTACATCTTGAAAAGTATGATTCTTAACTGAGAAAACAGATGTGTCGCGGAGGCCGCATGTTTGCACCAACCAAAACCTGGCGCCGGTGGCACCGTCGCGTGAACACTACTCAGAAGCGCTATGCCATCTGCTCAGCTCTGGCTGCCTCAGGCTTGCCAGCACTGGTCATGTCCAAAGGTTTGTGACACTACATTTCATAGAAGTGAGAATGAGTGTTTCTGTTCCTGCGTGGATTTTCTCATCCCAGAGTACCAATAAGTGACAGGCGCACTGTTTCAGGCAGTGGATTCTTGTTCCTAAGCTTTTTTTTTTAATAGATGTAACTAGATCCTTCCCTTATTATTTATGATTACCTGAATTTAACAGATCATCGAGTGATAACAGACTACCCGTGGGACCTAATCAGATACAGTGGTTCTTTCTCTTGGGAAACGTACTAAACTGTTAACTCCTGTGGCCCCCGCCCAACTCCCAGTTTTTATTTAACTGCCAGAGTGATGAGATTCCACTAAATTGGTCCGTGTTTCTGACACACATGATATTTGTGGAAATTCTGACTTTGCAAATTGTATACCATTGAACTTTTAGTATGATTGCGTGACTTTTCCAAAGGTTCAGAGTAACTAGTGTTGAATTGGCTTTGCAAGGTCACCGTATTGAGGAGGTTCCTGAACTGCCTTTGGTGGTGGAGGATAAAGTGGAAAGCTATAAGAAGACCAAGGAGGCTGTTTTGCTTCTTAAGAAACTTAAGGCCTGGAATGATATCAAAAAGGTGGGTTGGAAGAACCCATTAGCCATTATTGTAATCCCTCATTCACTTGTTTCTTTTTTTTGGTAAGGGATTGACATCTCAGTTTCATCATTTGTGAAATGCAGGTTGTTGGCTATAAGGATACACTGTGAGAGTTGTATGCCTGTCAGGCAACTAAACATCTCACTTCTTTAGGTCTATGCCTCTCAGCGAATGAGAGCTGGAAAGGGCAAAATGAGAAACCGACGCCGTATCCAGCGCAGGGGACCATGCATTATCTATAACGAGGACAATGGCATCATCAAGGCCTTCAGAAACATCCCTGGTAATTCTTGTACTGTTTTTTTTTGTTGTTGTTGTTTGTTTGTTTTTAATGATACTTTAGAGTCTTAGCTGTTTTTTTGTGATGAGATTCCACTTTATGGTCCGTGTTTCTGAAACACATGATAATTGTGGAAATTCTGATTCCTGGCTGAACTGGTACACCATTGATGTTTGAAGCATCTTCATAGTTAACAAAGATGAAGCAGAGTTGAACTGCTAATTCGATGGTTCTCATCTGTGAGTCGGATCCCACTCAACGGCACTTGGCTTGGCTGGCATCTCTGTAGGACATAAGCCATAAAGATGATGGATTTTTTTTTTCTGTTGAAATAATCTAATTCCTCTTTCCTTTTAAAAGGAATTACTCTGCTTAATGTAAGCAAACTGAACATTCTGAAACTTGCCCCTGGAGGGCATGTGGGACGTTTCTGCATTTGGACTGAAAGTGCTTTCCGCAAGTTAGATGAGCTGTATGGCACTTGGCGTAAACCTGCTTCCCTCAAGAGTAACTACAAGTGAGTGTTTCTCAAGCTGATGTTCAGAACACGGTGTTGATAACTGGATATTTATGTTCAAAGACAGTTTGCGTGTCTACTAAACACAAAGCAGTGAAGAGTAAACATGGAATGCACTTTCAACAGAAGAGGTTCTGTGTTCTTTAGTTAATTACATGAGAAATAGGAATTGGTACACCCACTGGGAAACTTTTCTTCCTTTTCCTTCAGCCTTCCCATGCACAAGATGATGAATACAGACCTGAGTAGAATCTTGAAAAGCCCCGAGATCCAAAGAGCCCTTCGAGCACCACGGTAAAAACTTTTTTATGCAGGAAAATCCTTGCTTCAATTTTATACAGACTTTGTTTTAATGTGGATGACTGGTAGCAGTCCAGGTGAAATGGTAAACTTGTTGTTCGGTTGTTGCAGCAAGAAGATTCACCGCCGAGTCCTGAAGAAGAACCCGCTGAAGAACCTGAGGGTCATGCTGAAGCTGAACCCGTACGCCAAGACCATGCGCCGGAACACCATCCTGCGCCAGGCCCGAAACGTAAGGGACTGCTTGTGTCACTACTGATAATGTTGTGTTTTCAGATGTGAGTCTTACACATTTTCTTTGTCATTTTTTATAGCACAAACGTAGGGTGGATAAGGCGGCAGCAGCAGCACTAGCAGCCAAATCAGATAAGAAGGGGGTTCCGGGCAAGAAGCCTGCAGTTGGAAAGAAAGGAGGGAAGAAGCCTACTGATGTGAAGAAACCCAAGAAGCCTGTGGTGGGAAAGAAGGCTGCAGCTACTAAGAAACCAGCAGCTGAGAAGAAGAAGCCTGCAGAAAAGAAACCTACCACAGAGGAAAAGAAGCCTGCTGCGTAAACACTGAAATTTCTTGATTCCGTATAAGTCAAAGTATTTTGGACAGTTTATTTTAAATAAAGACCTGATCAAAGAGGCCATAAGAAATACGTGTTGGGTGTTTTATGTGAAGCCTAAGATTTTGTCTAATCTTTGTTTGGTCAGCACTTTATCCCATTTTGCATTTTATCATAAGTGGAGCCTTGGGTGTATATTAAATCGGGGCAGTGGTTTGGGAAGGGGGTGATGTGTCCTAAATCCATTTTGTGCCGAATGTTACAGAAGCTTACTGGGGAGGGGGAGGGAGAGGAAAAAGGTAAAATTCCTTAAACACTTGCGTTGTAATCACAGGAGGGCAGAGTTGCAGAGTGAATCTGATGATGCTGGGAAACCCTGGTGGCACTGTGATCATTTTGCTCACCAAGAGGTCGGCAGCTCATATCCAACAGGCCTCCTTAGAAACTGGGGCAGTTCTCTGCCTTGTAGGGTTGCTGTGAGGCAGAATCACCTTGACAGCTTCCAGCTTTGTTTTGCTTTGGTAGTGGTAGCTCCCTCTGAGGATCAGTGTTCCATGACATGATGGGCACTTGCTGAGGGAAATGCTGCTGCCACCTCTTAGCCCATGACTTAATACGGGCCGTTGGTATGCAAGCCAGCCAGAAGCTGTTCTGTCAATTTTTGACAGCATTAGTGTTAAGTCAGCTCCTAGGTTCTTGCTGAGCCCACTAGTGTATTGAAGTCAGCTAGACAGTTGAGGCACAGGCGTTTACTTAATGCTTGCAAACAGGGAGGCTGGGTCTCAAGACCAAAGACTGCCAGCTCTCCAACTAAAGCTTCTGTTGGGAATTTACAGGCTGGAAATGTAGTTACTATACATGTTCACAGTAAAGATGATTGCTGCATGGAAAAGTGGAGAAGACTCATGCAGTAATTATTAGTCTAGTTCTAACCACACAGGACAGTGTTGTATGTAACTTTTAACACCTGCAAAACGAAACTGTAGATAGCCTTGTCACTTACGTAGGGGGTGATTCACTGACCAAATAACACTGAAAAACAGCTTTTAATCTTTTCCAAAAGTCTGGAATTAACCTCCCTTGCCTGCTTTTGTCCCGTCAGACTTAATTTGCTTACAAAATGTTAGAACAACTTTTCATTGGCTCACTGAAGGGTACTGCCAGGATGAGGTACTCTTTTGCAGGAGCAACGTAGCTCCTTTTCCCACCGCATTTTATTAGCAATGCTTTACTGCTATGGTCTTCAGTATACCCACCTTCAACAGCAATTCCTCCATGCAGAATCCCTCCTCAGACGTGGCTCATTTCATGAATTCATTTCGGTCCCTCCCTGCCTTTACATAGCCGCAGATTCCTGAGTGGCCCCAAGCCACTCTTCAAAACACTTCGGCCGCGCAAGACACCAAAGTAACTGTTGGTTGAGACATTTGACCATTGGTTAGTAATGTGAGGAAGTGGGCTACCAGGTTAAGGAATTTACCCAAACCCAAGATTTAGCTCCAGGTTCCTTACAACTCCCAGCAACGTCCTGTGCGTTAAGGTTCTTGAACAAAATTCGTGAGTACATTTATCACCTGGAGAACATCAGAGCGCCTGCAGCCAGAACGTCCCGGGTGGGAGCGGGACCGGAAACGATCTAAAGCTGCTCTTCCGCAACGTGGCCGCCAGCCCCGCCCCACCGCATGGTTTCCGGAAATGCGAAAGACGTAGCGTCATCACGGAGCGCCCGGTCACCTGGGCTGCGCTGAGGGCTGCCAACGTGAGGAGGAGCGATGCTGAGCCGGCTTCAGGAGCTACGCAAGGAGGAGGAGACGCTGCTTCGGCTGAAGGCGGCACTGCACGACCAGCTGAACCGGCTCAAGGTGAGTCCGCGGCTCCCACCCACCCGTTCCTGTGTTCCTCCCGCGCGACAGTCTCCTAAGCCCCCAGAGCCCGGCTCCCGCCCCTTCCCGAACCCGCGACGCCTGGCTCCTCTACAAGAACGCCGGCCCTTTGCGGCGCCTACCGGGACCTCCCAGCAAAGCGTCTCGGCTGCTGCTGCTTGTCCCATTCCTCGTCTGGCCAGCTTGGTGCCAGTTTAATGAGCCTTAAACTTGAGTATCCGAAGCATCTAGAATCTTGTTGGGAAACCATAGGGCCCACCCCGCTCAGAGTCTTGATCCTGCAGGTCTGAGGCTCTGGAATCAACCGGTTTGGCAAGTGCGTGCCCACTTCTCAACCCCCGAGAATGGTGGCGCTCCACAGACCACGCTGTGCAAGTGTACTTCCCAGAGGCTGTAGACCTTTCCTGCCCACCGACCTCCTCCTCCTGAGCCCCTGCAGTAGTTACTGCTTGTATTGACGCTTGGAAAACTAGAAGGGATTCCCAGGTCTCTCTTCCGGTCCCATTTTGTGCTAAGGAAAACACTAAGGCCCCTGAAGAAGAGATTTGTCCCATAATCTGGTCGCTTTTCTTCCTGGAACTGTTCCTGACTTGCATGGCCTTTATAAAGAGTCAGGACTGAAGTTTCTTGTAGTCTGCATGATTCAGGTCCTTGCAGCCCTTGTATGGAAACTCGGGTGGCTTAATGTTTGCATGCAACTTTGCGAACCAAAAGGTCGGCAGTTCATATCCACCAGTTCAGATCCACCAGGTGCTCCTTGGAAACTGTGGGGCAGTTCTACTCTGACTTGTACGTTTGCTGAGTCGGAATCGACTCTTTGGCTTTGGCTTTTGGCTGGCCCTGTGAAGTGACCTTAATCCCCGCCCAGCACCATTTGTCAGGATCTTTAAATCCACATGATGTGACAATTAGCAAAGCCCTTTGTAAACTGGAAACGGTGTACAACTTTGAGGTATCCGAGGAGTGCGAGATTTCTTTCCAACTAGTTGTAATGGCTCATTTACTCACGCTTTTGTATTTCACCCCAGCCCCCATAAGAGTACATAATATGTACGTTGATGAGAGATGCCGTGTCCTCCAGGAAATGCCTGGGCTCAGCAGGAACACCTGTGCACCCCAGAGGACAGGCTGGAGGCTTGCTTTACCCACTGCGTGTAAGGCAGAGAAAGCTTAAGAGCCTACCCTTCTCTCTAGAGCAGCACAGCTGTTACAGCTGTTTTTACTTCCTCTCATGATGACATCCTTATACCATCTGCTCCGTCATTTTTACCCCCTTGAGTAGCCTAGTGAAAGAATAAGGAAAGTGCCCTCAACTCTTCTCTTTTAGGTTGAAGAGTTGGCCCTCCAATCAATGATTCATGCTAGAGAAGGGGACGAGATGCTGTCTTCTCAGTCTGCAACTCAGCAGTCACCAGATGTAAGTGTAAGTTCAGGTCTAGGGAGAGAATACAAAGTCTGCTGTGCTCCCAGGTTGTTAGGTGATGAGCTGTAAGTCACTGGGTCCTCAAGCCTCTGGGAAATGGTGAGATGAATTAATTTTCTAGTTTTATAAGCTGCCTGTTGTATATTACTCCCTTAGGTATGGAACAGCCTACCTTCCTGTAAGTAAGTTGCTTATACTTTGTTAATAAGTTACCAATCTATTGCCTCCACCTTCCTAGTCATCTATCCTTTGTAGTTACTCTGATGAACTAGGGAGAGCATGAAGTCCTTTGCAGAGAAATGTCAAAACTGGTCTGTAAATGTTAAGTAACCTTGGGGTTTAAAAAGAGTATGGTTTCAGTTACAGTGAGTGCAAAAAATGAGTTCTAATCTTCCTTGTTTCCCTCTCTTACCAAATGCCCTCAAATAAGCCACTAAACTCATGTTCTTTCTAAACCATATTTGAGTAATTCTCCCAGATGTTTATCAGTTAAGCCATTGGAAACTATTTGAAAGCAGTACATGTGAGTCAGTACAGTTCTTATGTTGGCACTTTCAACAGCAGCTGTGTCTATAAATCAAGTAACGTTCTCTCAAATTTGGGGTATGTACATCACCCCCATTTTGGCAGCAGGCTAGAGGGGCTGTGGAGACATAGCAAAGTGACGATACTCTTTGGTCTCATTCTTAGTGGTTATAAATACTAAGGTTGGAGATGCAATTTAGGTTTAATTTCAGAACATTTATAAAGAACTTGCTATTTTGAGGCCTGTGTCTTTCACTAACCCATCATGTCTTTGGCTGAAGCAGATGTTGGTGCATGTAGACAATGAAGCTTCCATCAACCAAACAGCACTCGAGCTGAGCACAAGGAGCCGTGCTCTGGAAGAGGACCAGGAGGAAGAGGAGGAGGAAGAATCAGACTCGTGAAGGCGGAACCAGGGTTAGTTAGTTATACAAAATAAATATTTAAAGCTCAGGAACTTTCTGAAGGAATCTTTCAGGCATGGGCCCTGCAGTCTGCTTGAAAGGGAAGCAGGAATTACAGAAGGGTGTGCACTTGTAAGGATGCCCCAGTAATCACCTCAAGCTTCTGGTGTTGTCACAAAGCTTGGTGAAATGTAGAAAATGAAAGAGGCAGCATCTGGTAACATGGTCACTGTCATGTCAGTGACCTAGTCACATCCAGCAATTGCATTCAAAACAGACAAAACTTCCTCTGAAATGCTATTGGGAAAGCCTGGCATTTGCAAAAAGGGTCAAGTTTAAATACAAGCTGGCCTTCCCAATAAACAGTGGGTCTTTAAGAGGACCAATTAAAGGCTGTCACATGCTGCCAGGCCCTGTGAGCAGACCAAGGCCGCAGTCGAAGAAAGAGACAAGAGGGAAAGGTACCCACTGTGGACTGGTGTGGCCGTCCTCACATGCAGCTGTGCAACATCACGGTGTGATGAGTGTGCTCAGCAGTTCTAGCCGGCTGGGTCTCAGATACTAACCGAGAAAAGGAGTAATTCCTTCTTTAGTGGAAAGCAGTATAGCGAACAGTGTTAAAACCCATCTCGGGCCTTAAGAGGAAGTGTGCCATCGAAGAAGAAATCATGCTTGGGAGACTTGATGTTTACAGTGAAGGACTGACTGCTACAGAGTAAGCATTATCTAGAACGTGGTATTTGAAATTGAGATTCTGCATACTGTCCCTTTTTCCACTGAATATACAGTTAAACTAGGAGTCACAATTATGAAATTGGTTTGCCCTGCCCAGTGACAGCAAAGCCAAAGAAAACACAAAAGGCCTGACACATAATTTTCATGTACCCGTTGTAGAAAATGGGCCCATTTTCTAATGGCATTTTCATTCAAGTTGTTTTGAGCTATTCTTCCAGGAAATACAAGTGTAAGATGAGCCTGTTTCTTGGCAGACACCATGTGAAATGTTTTTGAAATAAAAAGCATCAAAGTGTACACTTTGGGGGCCTCATTTAAAGTCTGAATGGGACTTTTTAAGAACTGGAAAACCTGGCTTTGAATTGTAGCTTACCACTATCTGGTCAGTTACCTTCTCACCCCCAGGACTCTCCTAGCTGTCCAGAGGGTGGTCACAACCACTTGGCAGTTTCCAAGGTGGTTTTGAGATGCTGATGAGACACCAAAGGAGCGCTGGTGGTGCAAACAGTTACCTGCTCGTCCTGACTAGCTGGAAGGCTGGTGCTTTGCCCTCCCCACCCTTCCCCCAGGCAGATGACTGCCCAGAAAACCCTGTGGGACAGTTCTGTTGTTACCTGGGGTCACTCTGAGTCAGACTGGACTGGACAGCACCCAACAGTGAGATGGTTCACAATCCATCTGTTGGTGTTTTGAGGAAGGGGCCTGGCACATGGAACATCATCAAAGAACAAACTAATTTTTTGTAAAAACTGTTGAGAAAAAAATTGACTATAAGTGCAGTACCTTAGGGGATTGATAGTTTCAGACACCCCTCAAATGGCACCAGACCAAAGCTTTTGGTCCAAGTGTTAACAGGTTGTGCACTTCCTCCTCTTGATGCAGTGTGCTCGTTTTAATGAGACATTCTTATTACTGGTGTCATTCTCTGTTACTGAGAGACACCAGGTATGAGGAAGGGATGGGTCCTAAACCTTAGCCGCAGTGTTTTGTGTTGAAGCAGCTCAGACTGTTGACTTCGGACAGCTGTTAGCCTCAGCATCGATTTTGACCGGAAAACCGTGGCTCGCCCCCTGGCTGTGACAGATCAAGGTGGAACTGCCTCTCTGGCTGATGATACACTTGTAATCTGAAAATGTAGTCAGCCCTTCCAACTTGGGCTTTGGTTTTCTTAACCTGCCCTTTCAGAAGAAAACAAAGGGAGAGTTACTGACTGTAGCTTCACATGCACCCCAAGTTCCGGAGATAACTTCAAAGAAGCAAGGTACCCTGGCCACTTGACATGGCTTTGTTTTCTGTGACCTCATCGCCACCTTAAAGGCATTACAAAGCCCGTGCCAGGCACATCCTTCCAATTCAGGAAGGTATGGTTGAGTGTAAATGGGGAAAGGGGAAGGCAGCTGCTCAGTGTAGCCAGACAGCATGTGGCTGACCTTGGGCAGTGGGCTCCTGTTGCCAGCCCACCAGCAAGACACCCCTGGGAGCTGTGGTCCCAGAGCCTGGCAGCCCAGGCTGCCCCTTGGAATGGAAACTAAGAATTGTTTTGAGATTTTTTTTCAGACTTGCTCTCATCCCTACCGTAGGCTGTTGCTTTTCACTTTTATAAACAGGTGGAAAGGAGGTACTTGGGAGGTTAGCACAGGAGGGTGTCCTGTGAGTTGAACAAAATTGAATCATTTTGTGATTCAGAGATTGGAGTCACAGGAAGCCACATTAGTCCAAAGCACTGACTGTGTCTTAACTGTCATATTTATGCCTTAAGCCTCGTTCTTATCTACCTTTCTCTCACTGTAATTCCACCACTGTAATACTGGCTAAATTGTATGATTTCTTACATACTAGAGAAACTGAAAATCCCACAAAAGTAGAAAAAGCTTTCTTAATTTTTTTTTAACTTGACAGTTTATTTATTAGAATAAGAGATTAATCTGTTAAACATCTAGATTGAAATGGTGTAACAGGATTTTCATACATGTTTTTAGGCACTATACACACTGTCGTATAATAGCGTCAGTACTTGGATTCAGGGAAAGATTAACCTGACACATCTTAATGCCTTGATCCATCTGTAACATTCAAAGTAACTCAGCTCATCCAAACTTAAAGAGACACAAACCACTGAATAACCACACCCAGTATATTTAAAAATAAATATAGAAATACAACCAGAAGTCTACAAATCATCCCAGTAGACAGACTGGCAAAGCCCTGGCAGTTGTGGCAGTGAAGGGCTCCGGGGAGACTGATGGAAAAGGCAGAATTCTACATCCAAAGCAACACTACGAAAACAACAGGACGTACACTTTCTGATGCTCATTTGCACAGCAGCCAAGCATGCTCCACACGCACTGCCAGTGAAGGCTCGCCCGGGCTCTCCAGTTGGGTGGAGAGCCGGTGCGCCTGGCAAGAAGGAAGTACCAGGGGGTGACAGAGAACCCTGAAACACATGCGGCTGGCCAGTCACGGTGAGGGAATAGCAGGGTGGTTGTCAGGAAGAAGGACTACCCATAGTCACCAGCGTTACACTGTAGTTCAGCGGTGCACATGTTTTAATCATCACCATACACACAGATGCCCCAAGCACACAGCCAATCCACTCAGGGGAGGAAGACAGTAACAGTAAAAATAATAAGAGTAAAATTTTGGCACATGCTGTATTCTTCATCCTTCGTCACAGGTGAAACGCACGTCTGAATGGAATCAGGCATGGGAAAAAGGCCCGAGCAATGTGGCGCGCCACTGAGCAGGGGACTGCTGTGTCCTTAATGCCTAGACACCAGCTGCGTGGGTTGGTGTGCTGGGCTGGTTAAGGCCAATGGTGGAGCAGAGCCAACCTGCAAAGTCTACTTCCTCAGCATCCGATCTCTTGATGAATGCATGAACCTGGGTGCAAGAGAAGAGGAAAAGGAAGTGGCATTAAAACAACCAAGAAGAACGATCCAGGCACCATGGAGCCAGAGGTGATGCAGCCCTGGGAGGGCGCTCCCGGACCTGCCTTCAAGCAGCTGTGGGCTGGGAAAGCCACTCTCTGAGCCACAAAAAGGGGTTGGGGATGCTGCCTTACCCACGTCACAGGGCTGTCCAGGGGAACGAAGGAAGTGGACTTGACTGCTACTTGTACCGTACGAGCAACAATACGTCCAAGGTCCTCTCACTATGCTCCTACCCAGCCACCCAACAAGAGGCAGGCAAGAGTGACCCAAGGAGGGTCCTGGCAATGAGCATGCAAGGCAAAGCTATACTAGAAAAAGGCCTGGTTCTCAGGGGCCGGGGGGGGGCCTCTTTCTCTCCACTGCTTGGGACCTGCCCTCCCACTCACCACCCACCTAGGGGTCGGCCCAGCTTTTACACTGATGGGAGGACAGAAGACTGATACTTGGTGAGCTGCAGCCCCAGGACCAGCAGACTGCAGTGGATAGGGCAGGCACGAGGCTCAAGACGGACAGATGAAGGAGAGAAACGGTGAATACACACTCTAAGAATCTGAAATAAATGGACTTACCATGAGTTGCTTCAAATCTGCTCTCTCTGCAGGGTTTTTGATTAGGCTTAAAGGAAGAAAGAGACGGTGAGAGCTGCTGCCTGGGCCCTGGTCATAATCAGCCTGCTTGCCCGCCACCCAGGCTGCAGGCCGCTGGAGCACCAGGGCCTTACCCATCTCCCTGGTCGCAGCCCCTCCTCAAGCCCATAGTAGGTTAACAAGTACTTGCTGAATTCAGCTGTGGGCAGAGGCAATACACCAGTTCTCTATGGAGCATGGCCTTAGGCGGCTGCTGTTTCTACACAGCTGTAGTTACTACACCAGGAGGGCCACTTCGGTCCCACAGCCAGGGGTGACTAAGGCGGCTGCTAGTTTATACATGGCTGTAGGTACTACACCAGGAGAGCCACGTAAGCCCCGGCCTCTGGGAGGGCCACAGCAGGATGTGACTGAGGGGAGGGAAAGGGAGCTTCTGAGGTTGTGAGAGGAGAGATGGCTAACAAAGCCAGCGTCCTCTTGAGAACTAGAAGTCACTTACCATTTATTCACAAAATCCTGAAATTCCAGACTGAACACTCCACTGGGAAGTTTTGGAGGAGGCTGCAAACACATGTCAAGATGTGAGAAACACCTGGCTCCCAGCTCCAGCCACCTCTTCTCCCCTCCCCACCCCCAGTTTTGTGCAGGGCTTCCTTATGGGGTCAAGGAAAGATGGGGTGGGGTGGGAGACCACGACCACCTGCTGAGTCACCCTTTTGGAAGCACTGCTCTTCCCATGCCAGTTAGAACCCGGTTCAAGTCACTGTTCTATCGCTCATCAAGGGACTTTGAACAAGTCAGTGCCCCTCTCTGAGTGTCAGTGTACCGTATGAAACGAGGACGGTGGACCAGATTATCTCTGGACCTTCTCACCTCTGATTCTACAGGTCTGTCTTGTGGAAGGGTGGCACAGAAACACAACCAGAAAGTCCAAGTGGCAAAAGCCAGGAGACAGACAAACCATCAGGCTGCCAAGACAGAGTGGAGGCCCAGATAGCCATACTGCTATCAGGACTGTGGATGCTGGTGAGCCCTGACCGGCAGAGGGCTGAGGCTGGACAAACACTGCCCGCACAAACCCAGAATGACAGACACTGCTTTCAGGCCACAAACCAAGAGCACTGGCCAGAGCCCTCATTGTCGATGGCTGGAAACCTGGGTGGCATGATGGTCAAGTGCTATGGCGGCTAACCAAAAGGTCGGCAGCTTGAATCCACTAGGCACTCTTTGGAAACTGAGGCAGTTCTACTCTGTCCTACAGTCACTGTGAGTTGCAGTCAACTTGACAGCAACAGTTTGGCTTCCAACAGGGTGACTCAGCAGGTGGGGATACCATTCCACTGGTCTTTTGTGAAAGAAAATATCTGGGCAATAATCTTTGCACCCCAGCCAGGTAGGGCCTCCAGCTCATCCCCTTCTCTTCCTCTGCTCACGTGGCCCCTGTGCCAACAGCGCCACCCTGCCATCTCCTGGGTCCAGAGCCCATCCTGATCCAGCCCTGCCCCTCCAACCCTGCCAACCAGGGATGAGGCCACCCTCCTCTGAGCACCCTCCTGCGTGTCCAAAGCTTCCCTCTCTCCCCATACCCACAATTGATAAATGTCAGCCTACTCCTCCTTGATCCTTTTCTCCATTTCAACATACTGGTGTATGTGTTTCGCAATCTTTGTTCTTTGTAGTCCAGTCAGCCAACACCAATAACCAAAATAAAAGCTTAAGTACCTGAAATTCCATCACAGCAATAACAACCATGTTTTGTTACTCTGCAGATTTTTTACATGCATATATACATGCATGATTTTGTTTAAGAATTGTGACACTTTATGTGACTATTTTGTAATCTTGTCATATAACAATTTATAGTGAATGTTTCCCTGTCAGTTTCCACACTGTCATTCTGATGTTCATAGTTTTTAATGGCAGTTAAGCAAAAGTGTCTTACATTGCAATCATGTATGCCATACCTTACCTCCTCTACACGATCTTGGAGACTTCCGTTTTTCCACGTTGGGATCCCCATCCCGCCCCTACTCACATTGTAAGTGTACCACAACAGTTTGGTGAGTGAAGAAACGAGTATGATGGGCAAGGTGGAGTCCTGCATCTCGGGAAGGAGGAGAGACTCAGGATCTCCTTGGGAAGGGATCCCTGATGTCTAAACCAGCCCCTCAATTCCAAGAGCATAATCTACAAACCACAACAGGCTGAGGCTGGGCCCAGGCAGCCAGCCCACACTGTGGGGCAACTCACAGGTGTCCTAGTTAACTTAGTCACTGGGTTTTTTTCTTAAAAGAAGCAAATAATTTGAGGCTCAAGGAAGCTGTGTAGTACTTACCTCATTGACTATGTAATCCAGTAACTCAAAAATCGCCATGGGAGGTCGACTATCCATTCCATAAGCTAGATTTTATTGAAAGAAAAAAAACACTTCTCAGAAACAGATAATACGAGACCAGGGGCTGGGCACAGATCCCAGAACAAGACCATGGATGATGACAGAGACAGGACAGCCACATGAAGGCCTAGACAGACAGCACCATCCAAATCCGCTGACGACTGAGCCTTGGTTCTGAGTTTTGTAAAGCAGAATTAGATAATAAAATCATATCCACCTTTCTTCCTTTCTTTATATTGTTAAAAGGAGAGCAAATGAGATATGAGCAGTCCAGGGTTACAAAGTCCAATTTCTGTACAACCTGTAGTTACAAATCAACTCTATACAGCTTATTAAAAATTCAAGGTGCACACAATGGCTTATAACAAATGGGTGCTACTTTGTGATGTGCATCAAAACATCATTGTTCCTGTAGTATGTTAAAGATGTTTTAGTGTATCTGGAAGTATTTCTTTAATGTTTTGTGTGCACAGAAAGGGACAAACACCAATGTTAGACACAAACTGTACGTGACTGTACTGAATGACACATGATTTTGATTTAAAGGCAGGACTGGCACTCAAACATAGTTTGAGGAAGTCAGAAGGCCAAATTTATAGTCCCCTCTTTAAGGGAAGGCCTCTCTCTGCTGGCTCTGGAGGAAGCTTCCTGTCTTCCCAGCAGCTTCCTCTCCAGGTGACCTTCATGTGCCTTGGCATCTCTTTACCATCTGGGCGTCTCATCAGCTTATGTTCCTCTTTTGTATCTCAAAAGAGACTGACTGAAAGGGTGGCATCAAGATGGCAGACTAAACACATGTCTCCCTAAATCCCTCTAGAAACCAAGAACTGAAATGATAATTTCAGTGTAACTGCCAGGTTCTGAGAGCCTGGCTTTGGACTCTATACACCTTGGCTTCCCTGGCCAATCTTTCTGCCTCCACCATGTGGTAGCCGTACAGACGTGCTTGTGTGGGATGCCATCTTGATCCACCAGTAAACAGAGAAGCCCAGGCAGAGGCCACGGTCAGACTTGGTTCCTAGGCTGGGAGGTGGCGCCTGTCGAGGGGAAAGTGCTTTTCCAGCAGGGAGGCAGTGTTTTGCAGTGTTGCCTGGGGCAGGAGCCCAGTGGCAGAGGCTGTGGACTCTGGGTATTTCGGCACTCTTGGCCTCTCTTTCTGCTGGGAGCCTGGGCCCAGCCAGCTAGCAAGCTACTGCAGGACACCCTCTTGTTTTGTAAGGAGATGGAGTCATCTATACAGAAGCCTCAGCTGGACCTAATTCCTGGGCTAGCAGGCAGTGCCTACCGAGAAGAGACCACTTTTCTAGCAGAAAAGCAGACTTCTACACAGTATCACCTACAACTGGGGCCTGACAGCAGAGGCCAGCAGGTCACTAGTCTTTCTGTATTTTGAGCTAGTTTATAACATCTGGGGTCCAATATAGAGGTGCTTACTTTGACAGCTGGGAAAAAGACGTATACGAAAACCTGACTGACTTTGGAAGTTATCAAATACTTTTTACTTCTCATTTTAAGACGGCCTAGAGAAACAACTGTGGTCCATCTTCACAGCATCTCTCCCAGCCTCTATTGACCCACATGAAGCCCAAAAAGTAACAAATGTTGGAGAAGACAGTAACCAGGCAATCACCCATGGCATCAGAAGACCCCAAAAAGAAGCCACCTCAGAACTTCCCAGATGAAGAAGCTTTTCTGAAAGTGAATACAAAAGGATCATATAGAGAGCCCTCCTAAACCTTATACAAAATGCAGTACAGCAAAATGAAAAATTCAGCAAGCTGTTCGATCTGATGGAACATCAGTACTCTGAAATCCAGCAGATCAAGAACAAACTCAAAGACATAGAAACTTCAATTCAAAGCCAAGAAAAAAGAATGAAACAAATGGAAAAGAGAATTTCTGATTTGGAAGACAGAACTACTGACTCCAGCATCTATGAGGAGAAATTAGAAAAATGACAAAGCATTAAGAAGCACGTGAGACTCTATTAAGAAGAACAATTTATGATTAATTGGAGTTCCTGAACAGGGCGAGACATCTGAAAACACAGACAGTATTGCCACTGAGCTGCTGACAGAAAATTTCCCAGAAATTATGAAAGAAGAGAATACAGATATCCAAGATACATATCGAACACCACTCAATATAGATCTCAATAGAAAGATTCTAAAACATATTATAATCAAGCTTAACAAAATGAAACATAAGCAGAAACTCTTAAAGGCAGCAAGACTCAAAGCAAAGCTGACATTCAGAGGGAAACCTTGTAGGCTTTCATTAGATTTCTCAGCAGAAACGATGCTGGCATGAAGATAGTGGCATGACACATTCAAAGCCTTGAAGGAGGAGAACTTCCAACCAAGAATTATATATCCTGCAAAACTATCTTTCAAATATGAAAATGAAATGAAGACATTCTCAGACGTAAACACAAACTCAGAGACTTTGTAAAAACCAAACCAAAGCTACAAGAAATACTGAAAGAATTTCTTGGCTTGGAAGAACAAAACTGCTAACTTTATATTTTAGAAGGACACAGTATCCAGAATCCTACTTAGTTAGGGAAGGCTCCAAACACAAAGCTATAATAGTGAAAGAAACAATCTAGAGATCATATCATGTAAACTATGATATCATCATATTAAAAAGAGGGATGTACTACAGTTGTTATAGTTTTTCCAGATGGAGAATAAGTTGACAAGACTGGCAGCAATCAAAATTGGTTTTATATATAGTTTAGGAAGGGGGATCATAGGGGCAGCTATAAAGCACAATAAAACAGCAACATACAGTATCAAGAAATGTAATACAGGAGTCTTAAGAAGCACAAAAAAGTGAAAGGTCAACTCACAAAGAAGATCACAGAGCAGACTAATAAGAACAACAGAGAAAACATCAACACAAAAATAAACATATCACAATGCCAGCACTGAAGACATATCTATCAATAATTACATTGAATGTGAATGGACTGAATGCTCCAGTAAAGAGACATCGAGTGACATCTTGGATCAAACAACATGACCCATTTATATGTTCACCACAAGAAACTCACCTTAGACTTAAAGATAGGAAAAAACTGAAAATTAAAGGATGGAAGAATATATATCAAGGTAACAATGAACAAAGAACAGCAGGTGTGGCAATTCATCTCAGATAAAGTCAATTTTAATGTAAAATCCACCATCGTGGACAAGAATGGTCACTATTTATTGCTGAAAGGTTCAATACACAAGCAGGAATTACAGCGTTAAATACGCACGCACCTAATATTAGGACACTTAAATACGTCAAAGAAACACTGATTACACTCAAAAAGGAGACAGATCACAGTAACAGTAGAAGACCTCAACACTCCACTCTCAATATTGGACAGATCATCTAGAAAAAAGCTCAATAAAAACACAGAAGACCTTATTGCCAGAATTAACCATCTAGACCTCATTGACATATACATCTATCCATCAGTGGACAACTACACCTTCTTCTCCAGGGCACATGGAACATTCTCCAGAATAGACCATGTGTTAGGACATAAAGCACTTCTCAACAAAATCCATAACACTGAATTAATGCAAAGCATCTTCTCAGATCATAAAGCCATAAAAGTTGAAATCAATAGAAGAAAAAACATAGATAGAAAAGTGGAACTCATGGTAACTGAACAACACCTTGCTCAAAAAATCATGGGTCATAGAAGAAATCAAGGATGAAATAAAGAAATTTATGGATTCCAATGAGAACAAAAACACTTCCTACCAGAACCTATGGGATACAGCCAAAGCAGTGCTCAGAGGTCTGTTTATCTCCATAAATGCACACATCTGGAAGGAAGAAAGAAACCAAATCGAAGAACTGACCCTACAGCTTCAACAAGTAGAGAGAGAAAAACAGAGGAACCCCTCAGGCACCAGAACAAAGCAGATCATAAAGATTAGAGCAGAACTAAACAAATTAGAGAACAGAAGAACAATTGACAAGATGAAAAGCTGGTTTTTTGAAAAGATCAACAAAATTGACAAAGCATTGGCTAAACTTACCAAAGAAAAACAGGAAAGAAAACAGATAACCCAAATAAGAAATGAGTGGGGAGTTGTCACTACAGATCCAACAGAAATAAAAAATCTCACAGCTGAATACTATGAAAGGCTGTATTCTAACAAATTTGAAAACCTAGAGGAAATGGACAAATTCCTTGATTCATACCACCTACCCAAATTATCACAACATGAAGCAGAACAACTTAATAAACCCATCACAAAGGAAGATTGAAAAAATCATCAAAAAACTGCCCACCAAAAAAGCCTGGGCCCAAATGGATTGACCGCAGAATTCTACCAAGCTTTTAGAGAAGAGTTATCTCCAATACTACTAAGACTATTTCACAGTACAGAAAAGGATGGAATACTCCCAAATTCATTCTATGAAGCCAGCATAACCCGGATACCAAAGGCAGGGAAAGACTCAACCAAAAAGAACTACAGACCAATATCACTCATGAATCTAGATGCAAAAATCTTCAACAAAATTCTTGCTAATAGAATACAACAACATATCAAAAAAATAATCCATCATGACCAAGTTGGACTCATACCAGGGATACAAGGCTGGCTCAACATCAGAAAAACAATATGACCAACCACATAAATACCACAAAAAACCACCGGATCTTGTCTATTGATGCAGAAGAGGCATTTGATAAAGTCCAACACCCATTCATGCTAAAAACTCTCAGCAAAATAGGAATAGACGGCAATTCCTCAATGCAATAAGAGCCATTTATACAAAGCCAACTGCCTACGTCATCCTGAACGGAGAGAGACTGAAACAGTTTCCCTTGAGCACAGGAACTAGACAAGGATACCCACTCTCACCTCTCCTATTCAACATTGTACTAGAAGTTCTAGCCAGAGCAATTAGACAAGACCAAGAAATAAAGGGCATCTGCATCAGCAAAGAACTAAAAATCTCCCTATTTGCTGATGATATGATTGTATATGCAGAGAATCCCAAAGAACCCATAAGGAAACTACTCAAACTGATAGAAGAGTTTGACAAGTCTCAGGATACAAGATAAACATAAGTAAATCAGTAGGATTCCTTTACACCAACGAGATTATTAAGGAAGAAATCACCAAGTGAATTCTATTTATCATAGCCCCTAACAAGATAAAGTACCTAGGAATAAATTTAACCAGAGAAATAACAGACCTTTACAAAGAGAACTACAAGCCCTTACTGCAAGAAACTAAGAGAGACTTACATAAATGGAGAAACCTACCATGCTCATGGATAGGAAGACTTAACATTGTGAAAATGTCTATTTCACTCAAAGCAATCTACTTACACAATGCAATCCCAATACAAGTAACAGCGACATTTTTTCATGAGATGGAGGAACAAATTACCAACTTTGTCTCAAAAGGCAAGAAGCCCCAAATAAGTAAAGCACTACTAAAACAAGAAGAACACACTAGGAGGCCTCTCATTACCTGACCTTAGAACCTATTACACTGCCACAGTAGTCAAAATAGCCTGGTACAAAAACAGATAGATAGATCAGTGGAACAGAATCGAGACCCCAGAAATGACGACATCTGCCTATGAACAGTTGATATTTGACAAAGGCCCTAAGACATTAAACTGGGGTGAAAACAATCTTTTCAACAAATGATGCTGGCAAAATTGGATATCCATCTGCAATAAATTAAAATAAGACCCATATCTTACACCTTATACAAAAACCAACTCCAACTGGATAAAAGACCTAAATATCAAATCTAAAACGATACAGCTCATCCACCAGAAAGTAGGAACAACAATGGAAAGTTTAATACACAACACAGACAGACTTCAAAATCTGTCAAACAAACCACAATCAACAGAAGAGAAAATAGATAAATGGGAACTGCTAAGAATCAATCACTTTTGCTCATCCAAAGACTTTATTAATAGAATTAAAAGGCCACCTACAGAATGGGAAAAAATATTTGGCAACTCTATGTCAGACCAACACCTGATCTCCATAATCGATAAGGTATTACAAAATATCAATAAGAAAAAGATAAATCATCCAATTAAGAAATCGGCAAAGGAGATGGGCACACACTTCTCTAAAGAGGAGATCCAGGCAGCCAAAGAACACATGCGGACATGCTCACTATCATTAGCTATTAAAGAAATTCAAATCAAAATGACAATGAGATACCATCTCACCCCAACAAGGTTGGCCATCATCCAAAAAATGCAAAACAGCAAGTGCTGGAGAGGCTGTGGGGAGATTGCAACTCTCCTACACTGTTGGTGGGATTGCAAAATAGTCCAGCCTCTTTGGAAAGCAATCTGGTGCTCCCTTAAATAAATGGATATAGATATACCATTTGACCCAGTAATTCTACTGCTTGGAATATATCCTACAGAATCAAGGCCATTCACACCAACTGATACATGCACACAAATGTTCATTGCAGCACAGTCCACAATTGCAAAAAGATGGAATCAACCCAGATGCTCAACAACAGAGGAATGGATAGGTAAACTACGGTATATATACTCAATGGAGCACTATGCAATGATAAAGAACAACGATGACTGCAGAAAACATCTCAACTTGCTTTCAGCTGGAGGACATTATGCTGAGCGAAAGTAGTCAGCAACTAAAGGACTAATATTGTATGAGACCCCTATGATAAGAACTTAAAAACAGACTCATGCATAGAAGAAAAGACTTTTTGAAGGCTGCAAGGGTAGGGAAGGAGGGAAGAAGCATGAGGGGGAGGGTTTAGACAGTTAATAGAAATTTGGTTTGTGAAATCGGTGACAGCGCACATTAGAAAGATCAGTAATAACTGGACTTCAACGCAATGTGAGTACTCTTCCTATCTTAACTCAATATTGCAAGGACAGAGTAGCTGGGGTGGGGGGCCGGGGACCATGCTCTAGGCAAAATCGAGGCCCATTGGCACAGCTAGCGTTTTGCTAATGAGAACTGTCTGCACCCCTCATTGGTGAGTGGCGTCTTGGGGTCTTAAAAGCTGCCCAGCTGCCATCTGAGGGTATAGCAAATGCTCCCAACTCGACAGGAACGGATGATCACCAAGGACAAGAACGACTGGGGGAAAAGAGAAGCCAGAAGACAGAGGGACCCATGTGAGTGGGTCTCTACATCATTGACTCGTGACCAGAAGAACCAGATGGTGCCCAGCCACTACCAGTGATAGCCACAATGGAGCTCACAAAGTGGAGTCTCACTGGCAGCAACAGAATAAACAGGGGTGCACCCTGAGATCTTCAATAAAAGACCACAATTGATGGTCCAGGTGCTTCGGAGCTCCCCTGGGAGCATGGCCCCTGGCCCTGATGCTGCCCCTGTCCGTAAATCATAATGAAGGTCACCTTTTCCGACAGCAATGAATTGGACTTGGTGATACAGACTGACCCTATCTTGTGGGGATTTTTATGGTTCTATGCATCTAGAGGATGTCATCTTGTTGACCTCCCGCTGGAGGAAAGGGAATGGGTGGAAAGGAGGGGATAGGACACTGTTGAGAGGATAGGACATGTATGGAGCAGAGAGGAGGGGTGTGATATCACCGGGCAGGGAGAGCTGCATATAGGTGAGCATGCAAATTTGTATGGGAATGTACATTTTCATTCAATCATAATATAAATAAATAAATAAAATGTTGCAGGAGGAAAAAAAAAAAGAGACTGACTCAAGACACACCCTATACTAACCCTATCTCATTAACACAGCAAAGACAACCCACTCCCAAATGCAGCAAGAACCAAAGGTGTAGAGGTTAGGATTTACATCACAATCCACAACACTGGCCCCTTGTTAGAAATCCAAGTTCTCAGCAGGGGCTCAAGCCAGAATGAACTGGTTCCAAGTCCTGTTCTGAAGCCTCACCAGAAGCACAGTTAAGGTCCACACGTCTAGCAACACTGTGTTGATGCCACCATACATATTCTCTAAGACTAGAGACATTGTGTCCATAGAATTGACGCAGCTGACTTGTGTTGTTGGAGAACACTGAATATACAATGGACTGCCAAAGTAATGAACAGGTCTGTCTTGGAAGCACAACCGCAATGCTCCTTGAGCAGATGGTGAGATTACGTCTCATATACTTCAGACATGTTGTCAGGAGAGATCAATCCCTGAAGAAAGACATCATGCTTGGTAAAGTAGAGGGTCAGTGAAAAACAGGAAGACCCTCAGCAAGGTGGACTGCTGCAGTGGCCGCAACAAAGGGCTCAAATGTGACAACTGTGGGCAGGGTGCAGGACTGGGCGGTGTTTTGTTCTGTTGTACAGAGGATCACTGTGAGTCAGCACCAACTCGACGGCACCTATCTCTATAGCTCTCCTTGCTTCCTTCTGAGACCCCATCAGAATTGCCTATGACGCCCATAACTGAACCAACAGTTTCTTCAATGCAATCTGTACTTTTACTATTAGGCACCTTGAGACTCTTCAGCCCCCATCCATTACACAAAGCCAAACCTGCTTCCAAAGTTTAGGTGTCTGTGAGAGAAGCAAACACTTTCTCAGTACCAAATTCTTAAGTTACCTAGTGCTACTACAGCAGAAATACCATTAAGTGAACGGCTTTAACAAATACAAATTTATTTTCTCACAGTTCTTAGGAGGCTAGAAGTCCAAATTCAGGGTGCCATCTCTGGGGTACGAGTTTCCCCGTCACCTCTGACTCATCACATGGCATGGCATCTTGTATCCATTTCAGTTTTTCATATGCTTGTTTTCATCTCTTTTAGGTCTCAAAAGAGCCTGATTCAAGACACACTGTACACTAATCCTGCCTCAGTAACAAAACTAAGACACCCCATTCCCAGATGGGATTATAACTGCAGTGGTAAGGATTTACAAACATATTTGCAGGGACACAGTTCAATCCATAATACCCCAGAGTCAAAGGCCAGACTCAGGTGCGAGAGCCACCAGCCCTCCCAATGACCTGCCTCCCCACTCCATCTCCTTTTTGTCTCCCTCAGATGGGCCTCATGGATCTGAGCTCCCTGGTCAGACAGGCTTCCTGACAGAACTACAGATGAAGATGACAGCTGGACCAGAAACTTCTCTGAGGATCAGGTTACTTCACAACATTCCTTTTCAGAGAGGCTAGAGGCAGCACACAGTGTTTGCCATCTTGCAAATAAGACCTGGCCACATGCTAACTGCTCTGTGCCTCAGTTTCCTCATCTGGAAAACAGGGATTGTAATAGTGCTCCCACACAGGGCTGTTACTAAAAACAAATAATGCTAGGCAAGTTTACAGAGACAGAAAGAGATTAGCGATTGCTGGGGTGGAGGTGGAGAGGAGTGAGTGCTAATGGGCACGATGGCAATGTTCTAGGGTTAGATAGTGATGACTGCATGATACTCTGAATACACTAAAAAGCAATGGATTTTATATTTTAAATGGTGAATTTTATGTTATGTGACTTTTATAAAATTAAAAAAGTGTTTAACATAAATAAGAAAAAAAAGGCCATGACTTTAAAAAAAAAAATACTGCATAGAAAAAGCTAAGCACAGTGCCTGAAACATACTGGACACTCAACAAACAGCAGAATTTGGTGGTAGTAACCATAGTTTCCTGTACCCATCTGGAGACCCCTGCTCTGCTTCCCCTTTGTCCCCAGCTGGACACAGGACTGGGGATCAGTCTAGGCCTTGCGTTCAGATTATCAGCCCTCAAGAAACCCATGACAGGAAGGAACCCTACAGTGACACACCAAGGCACTCACAGCTGAGGGGCCTCCCAGGGGTCCTCGGCCTGGGCGGTGTCTCAGCTGCATCTCCCTCCACATGGCACCCAAACATCAGCTCCAGCTCCTTGGCATCTGGAGGCGGGATGGGGTACCTCCCGACCGCCATCTCCACCAGAGAGAGCCCCATGCTCCAGATGTCAGACTGCACAGAGTAGTGGGTCCCCTGGAGTCGCTCGGGCTGCAGGAGAGACGGACACACAGTTACAATCGCCCGAACTCAGCTGGCCTGGCCCTCCTGGCCTCTCAGCGATTCGCCCTGCAGGACAGTGGGCTGCCCTCCTCAGTCCTGGCCGTCGGCAGATGTGCTTCATCTTCTGTCCCTTCATCTCGAGAGGTGACATCCTGGCTCAGAGCCTCCTGAACGTGGAATCCCGCTGGCCCCCCAATACTACATTTACCTCCTCAGGGTCACTCCCACACTACTGGCCTCTCCTCCGGCCTCTCGCTCGCGAGTGGACTGCGTCCATGGCAGCCCGTGGGCCCAGCCCTGTCCCATTGGGCCACAGTCTTGCATGTGTGACAGCCTCTGTAGGGCCCAGGAAGGGAATCGTCTTGTCACCTGAGTTTGAGACATGAAGTCTCTGGAACACAGGTCACCAGTGAGGCGCACGGTGAGTAGAAAGGACCCTGGCCAGCAGAGCAGGTAAGCTGAGTGCTAAGACCTCTCTGCCACTGATTCAGTCTATCCTGGGACAACAGGGAATGGAAAAAAGGCAAGGGACGTGTGTCACAAGACCTGGGTCTAGGTGACAACTCTGAGACTTACAAGCCATCTGACCCTGAGCCTGTTTCCTCTTCTAGAAAAAGGGACTGTTGGTCATATAGTAACGGTAACAATGCCTGCCCTGGTGGTGCAATGCTTAAGCACTCAGCTCCTACCAAGAAGGTCGGCGGTTCAAACCCACCCAGTTGCTCTGTCGGGGCAAGATCCAGTGTTCTGCACCTGTAAAGATTCTTACAGCCTAGCAAACCCTATGGAGTAGTTCTACTCAGTCACCTGGGGTCACAAGTTGAACTCAACTCAGCTGCACCTGGCAACAACTAATGTAAAGAAAAGGGTTACTGAGCAGGTCAAATCAAATGAGAATGTGTGTTAGATGCTGTAAAGTAGGAGCTGTTACTGGTAAGGAGGATACAAAGGTATACAGTACTATACAAAAGCATAAATACCATGTGTTTCAAGAGCCCTAGAGAGAAACCATTACCTCTTCTGAATATCATATACCTAGATATCAAACTAGTTTCTCCCACAGGATTCTTCACTAACTCCAGCACTAGACTATTTGGGAACTGACCACATAACTACAAAAACCAAGCCACTAAAACCTGTATCGATAAGTCACAAGGCTGCTCATTGATTCTGAACTTGAAGACTTGGCAGCTGAGGGCCCCGGGGTGTCTGTTGTCTGCTCAGTTATTAGACATTTAGAGAAGAGGTCGTGAGGGGAGGGGAATCAGATCCAGTCCTGCAGCACCTGCAGGTTCACATGTTTCTGAGCCTGTGAGTCACTACAGTGATCAGGGTGGGGATACAGGTCGGCACTGGGGTGAGTGATGTTGGTATCTGTGGGAGCAGGGGGCCAGCAGGAAGGAATGTGGCCATGAACTTCCACACAGAAGCTGGGGTCCGCCGCCAAAATCCCAACAAGAGGCAAGCGAGGGTGTGCTGCTGAAGGACTGATGGACTGGCTTTGGATCCTGGCTCTAAGAGGTTAGGTGGGTGAGTCCCCCAGCTGCCCAGAGTCTACACTTCCTCATTCAAATGAGAACCACCATCAGTAGTTGAGGGAATAATTACATGACTCCAGTATGATCCTTCATGCCTGTGAAAGTGCTTTTGAAAGGCAGCACAAAGACACTCTCCAGATAGGAAATACCTCAAGCCTCTGGGCTGTCCCCCAACTCCAGGAAGACCTCCCACTCACTCTAGCACTCCAGTACTCCGTGCCCCTTCTGCACCCATATTTTCACCATTCTAGCTCAATTTCAGGCACAAGCTCTCCATTCACTAGGTCCATTCCTCCACTGACCTAGCACTTCCTAGCCCCACCAAGTGCCAGGCCCTGAAGGAGGCTCTGGGGAGACAGGGATGCCTATGGCCTCACCCCTGCCCCAGAGGAGAACTCTGCATGCAGGTGGGAAGACAACACACTGATGCAGCCACAGATGTGAGGACTGCCACACAGGGCACTCTGGTGGCAGCAGAGCTAGGTTTTCTGGTGTGACAGACAGGCGAGGTGACCAGGAGACATGCAGCAAGGAGTGAGAGAAGAGGCTGGACTGGGGAACAACTGTGAACAGAACTGGGGGCCTCCAGATGCTGAAGGGTGGCGACTCAGGAAGGCAGTTAACAGCTGATGAGCAGGGAAGCTAAGAATCAGTGATGCCATTTACTGCTACTAGTTTGGGGTGGGCTCCTCTTCAGGACTGTCAGGTTTGAAGGTCTGATGACATTTAGGTAGGCATGTCCAAAGGTAGCTGGAACTCACTAGAAGTTCAGAATGGAAGCCAAGATCTGGGAAACACCTGAAGCTACAGGCATACACTCTCTTCTCGTGAGCCAATGTCCCAATACACCAATTATGCTCCAAGCCCAAGGCCAAGACCATCTCCCCATTAGGTGGCGATCTTCGTAGTGTCCCTCATCCCTCTGCCCTGACTCTCACCACCCAACACAAGACCCTGGCTCCACAGGGGAAGGTGGCTATTTGGCCCAGTTCCTGCTGGATGAGAAGTCTGAGAGACGGAGCCCACTGCTCATACCGACATGTAGGACCTCGTGCCCACGAAGGAGTTGGCCATGGAGTCGATGAGCTGCCCGCTGACCCCAAAGTCACACAGCTTGATCTCCCCGCGGGAGTTCACCAGGATGTTAGAGGGCTTGACATCTGCAGGGACAAGAAAAGAGATATGCAAGGAGTCAGCACAGATAGGGTTGGAGGGGAAGGATCCATGCTGCACCGACGGCCCAGTCCTGACCACCAATCCCAGACAGACCCCATCTCAGAGCAGGTTTATACACACTGGACACCAAAGTCCCTTATTTCTCCTCAGTTGGAGTTCAAGGAGGGACTGTCAGGAGAAAGACAAGCAGCTGCTCTAGAGGCAGGATGGAAAGCCAGTGGATTTCCACAGATGGCCCACAGGGGGTATCAGTTAGCATGACCCGTCAAGATTTCAAAGTCTGCTGCTCCTGTTGGCGGGAAACCACATTTGTGGTTGGATCAAAAGAGATGAAGGACAAACAACCCACACTAAGGCCTACATGCTTGCTGAGGCTACAGACCGTAGACTCACTGGGGAGGACAGAGGAGGGTGGATTTTCCGTTCCTGACCCACATGCCCAGCACAGAGCATGTGGGATGTGAGCACGTGTGGCCAGAGCTGGGACCTGCCTGGAGATGCTCTTTCATTGATGTCATTCCCCAACAGCCTCTACACCTACCCTGTTGAGGAAAGCTGCCCCACAGAGTCTATGTCATGCCCTCAGCACAAGACCCTGACATCAGGCCTCCCCTCACACCACAACCAACTGCTGCTGTCACCACTGCTAATCTACTGGCCCTTTCGTCAACTGAGATCAGCAATCCTAAATGTCTTCTCTCCCACCGTCCCCTCTGATCCACACAACTGCCCGTAAAGTGGGCAGACAAGAGCCACTGATGCCCACTCACTAATGGCTGCCAACTCAATGTGTACACTCACATGTTAGCATGTTGATATGCATACATGTTAGCATGTCCATGTACATATATGTATACAGAGCATGTCACTCCCTCAGCACAGAACACCAGACCTAGCTTTGTTTTTTTTTTAACTGTACTTTAGATGAGTACTTACAGCATGAACTAGTTTCTCATTAAATAGTTAACACACACAGTTTCATTAGATAACAACCCCACAACAGGTGAGCATTCTCCCGTCTCAACCTTGGGTTCCCGTTGCCAGTTTTCCTGTCCCTTCCTGCCTTCTTGTCCTTGCCCTGGGCTGGTGTGCCCACTCAGTCTCATTTTATGGGCCTGTCCAATCTTTGGCAGAAGGGCGAACCTCAGGAGTGACTTATTACTGAGCTGAAAGGGTGTCTGGAGTGCCACACTCCGAGGGCTTCCCCAGTCTGTCAGAGCAGCAAGGCTGGTCTTTCTGAGTCAGAATTTTGTTCTCCATTTTTCTCCAGCTCTGTCCAAGACCCTCAGTTGTGACCCTGTCATAGCAGTCAGTGGTGGTAACTGGGTACCATCTAGTTGACCGGACCCAGTGTGGTGCAGGCCAGTGCAGATGCGGCCCATTGGTCCTCTGGACTCATCCCTTGTATCTTTAGTCGCCTTCACTGTTCTTTGCTCCTGAAAGAGTGAGACCAGTGGAGCATCCCAGATGGCCGCCCAGGGCCTTTCAAGGCCCCAGATGCTCCTCAGCAAAGTGGAGCGTACATTTTCTTTATAAACTGGGTTATGCCAACTGAGTGAGATGCTTCTGTGACCTTGAGACCCAGATGCCTTTTCCAAGCCCCCTGAGGTTGTTACTGCTGTTACTGCCACCAAGTTGCTCCCGACTCATGGTGACTCAGGTGTCAGAGGGGAGATCTGCTCCACGGGGTTGTCTTGGCTTAGTCTCTACAGAAGCATTTGCCAGGCCTTTCTTCCACAGAGGCATTGGATGAGTTTGAACCACCAACCTTTAGGTCAGGAAATGACTGCAAATAGTTTGTGCTTCTCTGGTATGACGATCCCTTTTGTGTAGCCTTACTTGTCATGCTCTTGTAGGTCTAGTTACTTCCATCCAGGTGACTGGTTGTGACTGCGCAGATGGGACAGTTCTGGCCCACCAAAGGGACTGGTCAGCTTTGCCACCCTGCTTGAAAGGAGCCATCCTAGATACAGGAAGGAAAGGACTTCACCACCATCAAGAAAGGAAAGACTAGTGGGAGACAGCGCAGTGGGCTCCCCAGCCCGCAGAGGGAGCCCAGCAGAGTCTAGGGGACCAGAGAGAGGCCTGTCTACAGAAGGGCTGGGAGGAGGCTGTCCGGATGACAAATTGCACCCCGAGCACCCCCAAAGCTGAATTCTAACACAATTTCCCCGTAATCCTGGGGACTACCTGTGACTACGGTGTGGCCATTGCAATGAATTACCAAATCCAGCAGGGAACCAGCAAGTGCCCTGGAAGGACTGGTTTGTGTTCAGAACTGACCAAGCTGGCTGAGAGAGGAGGCATGTGACTTCTGCCTCACAGGACTCCGCCTTGGATGGCTGATCTGGATTCTCCTTTCCCCTGTGGAATAAGAGGAGGTCGGACACCACCCCACGCTGTCTTTACCACTGTCCAGTTTCCTTCCAAACTCGCCTACAGATACCCTTTGTCTCCTGTATAAGCACTTTCCGATTACGGGCACCAGAAACAGCCTTTTGAGGGCACCTGGCTCCTCCTGTTGCTTCATGGTAGAGACGAGGAGCCTGAGGTCCACAGTCACACAGCAAACACAGGGTTCAGACTTTGTGACCCCTAGACTTGTCCTCTTCCTCACCACTACAGTTTCACTCATTTGTCCAATGTCCACTGAGCAGTCACTATGTGTCGGGCACTGTGCAGCTCCCAGAGAGACAGGGCAGAACAAAGGGACCCAGTCCCCAGTGACAGGACACTTAACTTTTGGTGTGAGGCAACAGAGAGTAAACACACGTGTAATGTCAGGTGGTTACAGTGCCATGAAACAGTAAAACACAAGAGTCTTGAGAGAGAGGGACTGTTCTGATGAGGTGAAGAGCGAAGGCTTCCTGAGCAGGTGATACCTGGGCAACCACTTGGGCGAGATGGGGCAGTGGGACAGCTGGTCAACCACAGATTCCAAGCACATGAGAAGATTACAGAAGGGACTAAACTTTGTTTCTTTGTCAAGCCTCGAGTTAAGGCAGGCCCTGACAGTCAGGCTGCAGCCCATTATGGAAAACACACAGAAGACTCTCAGATGTGGTACTGTCTCTTCCCCGAATGGCCTGCCTTTTGCTCCCTGCAGTAGCGCCCTCAGCCCGAGCTCCCTCCCTTCCAGACGCTCCCTGTGGAGGCACAAGGCAGAGCCTGTCAGATCTTTTTTGGAGTCTCTTTGTTTTGCACTTTTTGGGGAAGCAGTATGTGGTAAAAACACATACAACACTTTACCAATTCAACAATTTTTACATCGGTGATTCAGGGACACTGGTGACAGTCCTCATGTCATACAACCCTCCAGTTGCTGCCATGTGTGTCAGAGCAGAACTGTGTTCCACAGGGTCTTCAGCAGCTGACTTGGGGTAAGTGGATTACCAGGCCTTTCTTGCGAGGCACCTCTGGGTGAACTTGAACCTCCAGCCCTTTGGCTAGCAGCACATTTGCAAAACCGGGGACTCTATGCAACCCTCATCACTGTTCTTTTCCAAATTACTCCATTAACAGAAACCAGTGCCCGAAAGCAGTAACTCCTCTTCCTTCCTCTCTCCAATCCTTATCAGTTTTGGCCTTTATATATTTGCCTAGTTCATATAAATGAGCTCATACAGTATTTGTCCTTTTGTGGCTGACTCATTTCATTCAGCACAAGGTTTTCAGGGGTCTTTTGTGTCACAGCAGGAACCAGGACTTCATTTTTCTTTATAGATGAGTGCAGGCCTTGTTTTAAAGCAACAGACCGGGATTGGCTAGAGAGGCTCAAAGGAAAAAAACCTAGCCAATTGCTGTCAAGTCAATTCTGACTTGCAGAGACCCTCCAGCACAGAGTAGAACTGCCCCATAGGGTTTCCAAGAACAGTCTGGTGGATCTGAACAGCCCATCTTTTGGTAAGCAACCAAGCGCTTAACCACTGCACCACCAGGGCTCCAGCTAAAAGGACAGAAGGCCTGTATTCAAGTTCTGGCCCTGCCGTCTGCTCTAATGCGGCCTCAAGCAAGTCACTTCACTGCTCTGGGCCGTGGTCGGCCCGTCAGTCAGCAAAAGCCAAACCCAAGGCCATCAAGTCGACCCCAACTCACAGCAACCCTACAGGATGGCGCAGAATTAGCCCCATGAGGTTTCCAGTGAGCAGTTGGTAGATTCAAACTGCCAACTTTTGGTTAGCTGCCAAGTTCATAACCACTGTGCCACCAGGGCTCCAGGCAGTGATAACAACAGCTCTTAGAACGTGACAGGACTGCGGCCGAGACAATCTGACAGTGTGGGTGTTTAAACAGAGCGCTGTGTCAGAGGATGACAAGGAATGCCTGTTACACAAGCTGGCCTCAGAGATGAGCAGTTTGTAGAGCCAGACACTCCTCACTCCCCAGCAGAGGGAACTCCTCCTCAGTGGCTCAGACACACTTTTCTCTCTAAGCTGCAGGGGCTGTGGCCGTCCTTTCATCTGACTTCTATTCACAGAGCAGGCAAGCCTCTTTTCTTTCCAGTGTCTGTGACATCTCTGGCTGTCAGCACCAGCACCCCCCTTGCCCCAGGGATCAACACTGCAGAGCTCCAGGGAAGAAGATGCTCTGTGCGGGTCCCCCACCGGGAGTCCTGGGAGCCAGACACCTTGCACACACTGCCTGTCCTGGTGCCTCCGAGGCTCTCAGAGGGAGAAGCTCTTGCCACTCTATCCACAGCCTCTGTATTCCCCCAGGGCCACCCCATCAAGCCCAGCCTTCTCCAGGGCAGCAGAGAGGGACAAGATGTTACGTAAGGACAGAGAGTCTGTTTCTTGCACTGTAGCTGGTGGCAGCCCGTGTTTTCCTCCCACAATAGCCAACCCCCTACAGACCCTGTTGTTCTTGTCCCCAGTATTACGTGTTAAATTGTGTCTCTCCAAACAGTAGGTGGAATCCTAACCCTCTACCTGTGGATGTAACCCCACTTGGGAACATGGTTTCCTTGTTATCTTAATGAGGCCCTAGCAGTGTAGGTGTGTCTTCGACCTCAAAACAGCAGATGAGACACAAAGGCAAATACAAACTGGGGAAAGTTGGACACCCCACACAGCCCTCCAAGGAACGCTGAGAACACAGGAGAAGCAGAGGCCAGGATTCTCCCCAGAGCAGACACAGAGAGCCCCCCCTAGGGCTGGCACCCTGAATTCGGATGTCTGGCCTCCTAAACGGGGAGAAAATAAGTTTCTGTTAAAGCCATCCACCTGTGGGCCTTCTGATCCAGCAGCACCAGACAGCTGGGATAAGCTGGGATCCCCCCCTGCACCCCACTATCTCCCCCTCTACCCCGCCGTGCACAGTAACACAGGGCCTTCATGGCAATGCTCCCTTCTGTCCAAGACCCTCGGCTCGGCTTCCCACCATCTTCTCCTCACCACTCCAACATCACATGTAGCATGTCCTCACCACCAGCTTCTCCTCTTCAGGTTGGCCTCCCTTCCTCTCACTGCCCTGTGCTTAAGAATCTAGCCTCAAAGCCTTTTCTCATACCTCTTCCTGCTTCCAGAACATTCCCTTGCCCCTCCCATCTCCTCATCTCTACTTTGGGGGGCCTAGTTCTTTTGCATTCTCTTCCCAACTTGGGGATACGGTACCACTCCTGGAGCCCTGGGAGAGTTAACTGACTTCCTCCCATTCTCACCTAGGAGAGCCCTCAAATGTTGCTCAGAGTGCCGCGGTGCCGTCTGGGGCCCTCTTTCGGACCACTCAGCAACAAGACAGTGATGGTGGGAGGAGCCCCAGCACCCCAGCACCGCAGGGCCAGGCTGCATCGGAGGAACTCTGGACCACTCAGGGTGCCTCCCAGACTGACATGCTTCCCTGGGGACATGCTCACAGGCTGGGATGGCATGCCCCGCTCCTCCTCAGACAGGGACAATGGGCATGGGTAACCCCTCCTTCCACGGAAATGAACAAGCAGGTTTCATGAACCAACAGAGGGAGACAGCAGCACTAACCACTGTTCAAAGCCTCCTGATGCTCCCACAGAAGAGCACACACTGCGCCAACTTCTGAGCCTTTCCTGCCTCTCAAGAGGCCTGGGGTGAACTGTTTAGCGCGCTGTTTATTAACACTTCGGAAACCCTGCCATGTGCCTGCCTAGGAGTGGAAAGGACACAGCCTCGGTTCCCATCAGACAAAGGAGACCACAGTCACAAGGGTGTCAGGGCAGGGCCACGGATAGGACACTGGGCTCAGAGTCTGCGATGCAGCCAGTCCCGCCCCTCGGAGGGCAGCCCTGGCAGCTGGGAAGGCCCCGTCAGGCAGGGACCACGACTGAGGCCAGCCTGCGGTTCCTTCCCTCACGTTTTGTCTGGCTTGACTAGAAGGAAAAGAAGCTGAATCCTCCAGACTTTCTGGAGCCATGGAGGCTGGATGAACTACAGCCCTGAGATAAGGCTTTTCTTAAAGCCACACAAAAGTTGAGATGAACTCACAAATGTTTGCCTTCAGCACTGCTCTGTTAGGGTCTCTGTCATCAATTAACAACAGTAAGGGGGGAGGTGTGACAGCGAGTTTACGTTAATGAGGAATGAACAACTCAGCAAAACAGGGTGACAGTGGATATAACTTGAAAAATAATGTCATTGAGGTACATGAAAAAACTTTCATTAGCATGTGTTCTGCTATGTGTATTTTCAATAACAAACAAACAAAGCCTGGTACTGGTACAATAACAAATATATTTTTTAAAAAATCTACTCCCATCCAGTCAATACCAACTCATAGCAACTCTGAAGGACAGAGTAGAACTGCCCCAAAGAGTTTCCAAGGAGCATGTGGAGGATTTGAACTGCTGACCTTTTGGTTAGCAGCCGTAGCACTTAATTAGTATGCCGTAAGGGTTTCCAACAGACACAAAGACCAATAAAACTGAATTGAGAATCTAGACATAAATTCATCCACCTATGAACAGCTGGTATTTGACAAAGGCCCCAAGGCTGTGAACAGGAGAAAACTCTTCAACAAAGATGTTAGCAAAACTGGACATCCATCTGCAGGAAACTGAAACAAGACCCCTATCTCAAACCATCCACAAAAACTAACTCAAAATGGATCAAAGACCTAAATATAAAATCTAAAACAATACAGATCATGGAAGAAAAAATAGACACGATGCTAAAAGCCCTAATACATGACAGAAACAGAATGCAAAACATTACCAACAATGCACAAACACCAGAAGAGAAAACAGATTACTGGGAGCTCCTAAAAATCAAACACACTCATCCAAAGAATTCACCAAGAGTCAAGACACACCAACAGACCAGGAAAAATTTTTAGGCTATGACAAATTTGATCAGCGTCTAATCTCTAAAATCGACAAGATACTGCTAACCTCAACGACAAAAAAAAAAAAACACTTAAAAAGTGGACAAAACACAGCAAGAGGCACTCACGACAGAAGACACTCAGACAGCTAACAGACACATGAGGAAATGCTCACCATCATTAGCCATTAGAGAAATGTAAATCAAACTAAGATGCCATCTCATCACAGGGAGGCTAGCATTAATCCAAAAATAAAGGTGCATTCTGTGAGGGAGGGTGGCGGTAAGAAGGCAGGATGGAGAAAGGAGAGGGTGAGGGCAAAATGCAGGGGTGGGAGTAGGGAGCACAGGAGAAAAAGGAGGAGAAGAGGGGAACCCAGGGCCCAGAGAGGCCCAGTTCAGTCTCATGGAAAGCAAAGACTGAATCCAAACTCAGCCTGGCTAAGATGCAAGTTAAAAAAAAAAAAGACAAATAACATTTTTTTAAAATAATAGCTTTAGACTTGAAATGGTCTTGGAAACCCTGGCAGATCCTCAATAACCCTGCTTTAAAGAAGAAGAAACGGGTGGGAGGAAAGGTGGCTAGCCCCTAAGTCACATCTCAATACAGCCACACCCTTGTCATCTACAGCCTTAGAGAAGCAAAGACACAATTATGAGAAAATCTCCACGCCTTCTATCAGCTATTTCCTGTAAGCTCTTTCCCTACCCAAGCCTTCCCAGGAGGTAGAAAAGAGGCTCTAAGTTTCTTCCCCTCCTGCCTTTTCCCAGCTAGTGATCCCACGGTGGGAGGAGAAGAGAAGCAGGCGGGCCAGCAGAAGAAAACCCCCAACTACTCCAATTAATCAAGCACCTACTATGGCCAGGCCTTTTAAGGTTCGTCTTCAATCTTCAAGGTAACTGGAAAACCACCCCTGTATAAGCCAAAAACCAAACCAGTGACCTCTGAGTCAACTGCAGCTCACAGTGGACCCCATGTGCCGCCCAGTAGAACGCGTCCTATGGCTATTTCCATTGCTGTGACTTTTCGAAAGCAGATTGCCAGGTCTTTCTTTTGATGCACCTGAGTAGGTTCGAACTGCCAGCATTTCAGTTAGCAGCCTACCACTTTGCCATCTGTATCACCCAGGGACTCCTAAATCCCTGTATACAGATGTGGAGAACTGAGGCCCAGAGTGGGTGCATCACCCATTAAGGTCACAGAGTGAGTTATGGGAAAGGGTAGAGTTAGAACTCAGGGATCCTGATTTAGTGATCTCTCCAAAGCCTTGCTAGCCTGACCCCAGACAGCAAGGCTATGCACCCACCACACTGAGCTCTTTGCACTCCCCAAGTTCAGGTAAGTCAGTTTATTGAAGCCAAAAGAAAAAAAAAAACCCTGCTGCCATCAAGTCGGGTCCAACTCATAGCCACCCAAGAGGTTGGAGTAGAACTGCCCCATAGTTTCCAAGGAGCACCTGGCAGATTTGAACGGCTGACCTTTTTTTGGTTAGCAAACGGAGCACGTAACCACTAGGGCACCAGGGCTTCCAACTGAAGCTATGGTTGGGGAGGAAATCCTGGTGGTGAAGTGGTTAAGTCTGCAGCTGCTAACCAAAAGGTCAGCAGTTTGAATCTACCACGTGCTCCTTGGAAGATCAATGGGGCAGTTCTACCATCTATGGTCACTCCAAAAATCCTGTTTGACTCACAGTGACTACATCAGACAGGGTAGAGTTTCCAATGAGTAGCTGGTAGATTTGAACTGCTGACCCCTTGGTTAGAAACCATAGCATTTTAACTACTACACCACTGGGTTTTCCAAGGAGTCAGAAATCGACACCAATAGGTTCGGTGCAGGTTGAGTTCATGGTGGGGAAAGTCTGACTCATGCTACACATACAGAATAGGCTTTCCGTCTGGGAGCAGGACCTGACTTGCGGTGGGTTGACATCCTTGAGTTCCAGACTATGTGAGAGAAAAATCACTCTCCGACCCGGGGAGCAGGTAAGCAAGATGCTTCCTCCTGGGGAACAGCTTCGTCCTGCGCTGCAACCCATTATCCTTCTGACAACGCTAACCGGGAGCCAACGTGCTGACAGCAGAGCTAGCGGCTGCATTTCCACCTCCGCCCGCTTCACCGCTGAGTTCAGAGGGAGCCTCTGGAGCTGTGTGCCAGGTCCCTAACCAGGCAGCTATTTTTACTCCTCCCACTGGAAGATGTGTACAGCCAAGCCAGCAACTGCACCTTCATTTTTCTCCTCCCTCCCAAGATTCATTAGTTTTGAAACACTCCTTCTCCACTCTTTTGTACCCTGCTCTCTGCCAATTTCCTGCTCATCCCCACCCTACCTTACCCCAAAAGACACAAAAACCCTGACACTTGAGCATTAATTGTATGGAGATGACTATGAGGACAGCACCTGGTTCTCATGTGCGCACACTATTCCAAAACGTGGGGTGGTGTAACGTTTGTCAAATAAAGTGTCAGTCACAGCAGGTGTAGGTGCTATGGGTGCAGGTGTTACATTTTTAGAAAGGGTTAATTACAAGAAAACTGGGAGATTCTGAGTGTGCAAGAGTGTGAAGGAAGGGGGGAAGGCAAGGAAGGGACAGCCACTGTTTCCTGATCTCTCATTTCTAATAACTCTGTAAGAACACCGCGTGGCTGTACTTAAGACGGAGTCCTGGTAGGGGCTCAGTGGGGAACAGCTCAGCTGAGAAACAAAGGTTAACAGTTTGAATCTACCAGATGTTCTATGCTCGGCAGTTCTATTCTGACGTGTTGCTGAGTCACCATCAACTTGATGGCAACGGTTTGGGGTTAGTTACATACAGAAGACCTGGGGGCACAATGGTTATTTATGCATTCAGCTAACTGAATCTTCAGCAATTCATACCCACCAACTGTTCCTTGGAAGAAAAATGGAGCAGTCTGCTTCTGTTAAGATTTATAGCCTTGGGAACCCTATGGCGCAGTTCTACTCTGTCTTACAGGGTTGCATGGAGTTGGAATTGACTGGAGGGCAGCAGGTTTAGTTTGGGTTTGGTTTTCTTACACACACACACAGCCATTTTACAGATACAGAAATGAGACTCTGCACTCAGGGTCACAAAGTAATCTTTCCACTGAAAGAACCTGCCCCTAAGCAGTATATTCCCACCTCCTAGAGACCAGCAGGCAAGCAATTTATCACAAAACCAATCTACCACCCACAGACAGGAAAACAACGTGATTAAAGTGGATACTTCGCCACATACTATTCAAGGAATGGCAATTAGCTAACAACCTGTTTTGACCAGTTGAGAGCTCATTTTGCTCAGTGAGAGGAAAGGGGGGAAAGGAAAGGTTAAGGCAGGCCAGAGAGCTTTCATTTCTAAATGGAGAAAGTTACCAGCAGACTCCACCTGCCCCACATTATAACTGCCCCATAGGGTTCTCCTGGACGCCATCTTTGCAGCAACAGATCACCAGGCTTTCTTTCACCAACCTTTCAGTAAACAGTCCTCCGTGAACCCTTCACACCACCCAAGGGCCTTGTAAATGCACACTGGAGAGAATTCTAGCAACACGCCTGTGTTTATGGTGACCAACTCTGTCCTATGGTGTTGCTAGCAGTTTGGTCTGGTTCAGGCTCCACCCAAGTAAAGCATTATGATCTGATGATCTGTGCCCAGATCATGGCTCAGCAAGATTTGCCAGAAAGTCGGGGAGGCAGGTAAAGAGGCCACTCATCGGTCATGCCTAGCTCAGCTTGGGCTGGGACCCTATAGGAAAGCACAGAGAAGAGTGTGGTAGGACAATTTAAGAACAGATGAAGCCAAATGTGACCAGCATTCACAGTTTGCACACACACGTGCTTGCACACAGACCCACGTACTACACTGGGGTTAGTGCTCCCCCTTCACACCAACCAATCGGTGCAGGTAGAGACTGACAATCAGAAAGCCCCATGCCTGGAGCACAGGGATGGCTCCTGCCCAAGCTGGGCCTGTCACAGTCCTCCATCCCCAGGCTGCTCCAAGGACACGGCCTCTACCAGGGCAGTCAGTCATTCCTCGGGATGCTCCACCTGAAGCTGGGAAACGCTCTTCCCTCTCTAATAAAGAGACTGTACAAGCCAGGGACCATGGCTCCAGTCTGGTGAAGGCAGCCAGCCTGAGAGGGTAAAGCTGACATGGAAAGAGAAACAAGTAAGAGAGAGAAAGCTAACAGCATCTTTCCTAATCACATCTTAGTTGATGTATACAGCAAATGACATCAAAATCCCTGGACACAGTTATCCTTCAGGGCAGCTACATTCCCTGCCTCACCTCGGGTATGGTCAGCTGAGTCAAAAAAAAGAGAAAACAACGTCTCCTTGTTTGTGTTAAGCTGAGATCATCAATAACCACCAGGAATCCTGACCCGCCGATTCTTGCCGTCAACTGGCATTATAACTGCATTATCAGGTAGGCAGTGTGAGCACTGTGTGCAGCTCGCTGGAGGTGAAGAGGACTTGAAACACTGATGAAGAGCAAAGGCCACAGCCTTCAGTATGGCTTGTACCTCAACATCAAGAAAACAAAAATTCTCACAACTGGCCCAGTAAGCAACACTGTGATAAATGAAGAAATGGGTGAGATTGTCAGGGATTTCATTTTACTTGGTTCCACAATCAACAGCCATGGAAGCAGCAGTCAAGAGATCAAGAGGCACCGCATCAGGAAAGGGGCCGCAAAAGACTGTGTCTCCCACCCTTTGGACATGTTGTCAGGAGCGATCAATCCCCAGGGAAGGACATCACGCTTGCTTGGTAAAGCAGAGGGTCTGTGAAAAAGAGGAAGGCCTTCAGTAAGATGGATTGACGCAGTGGCTGCAACAAGGCGCTTAAGAATAAAAAAACGATCGTAGGCATGGCCCAAGACTAGACGATGTTTTGTTCCACTGTGCACAGGGTTGCGACGTGTTGGAACGGACGCCACAGCACCTAACAACAGCACGGTGCTGTGTGAAGCGACTCAGAAGCGGTAGGTTTGGATTTTTTCATTTTAGGGTGCTCTGGAAGCCCTGGCGGTGTAGTGGTTAAATACTAAGTGGCTCGGAGAAAGGTTAGTGGTTTCACCAACTACTTCACGTGAGAAAGACATGAAGACTGTGGCCTTGGAAACCCTCTGCGGGAAGTTCTGCTGTGTCCTAGAGGGTTGCCAGAAGTTGGACTGGACTCAGCTGCAGTGCGTTTTATTTTGACAAACCTATGAGGAAACAGAAGCATGGGCCTGTAAGTTAGGTAGTTCTGGATTTGAGTCCCAGCTCTATCATTTTACTAACTGTGTGACCAAAGCCAGGTTATAGACCTCTCTGAGGTTGCTTCTGCAGATGTCAGATGGGAACAGTAATTCCTCCTTCATCGTGCCCAGCAGGTACTCTGCAGCTGGTGTTACATGCTGTCAAGCTGGTTCTGACGCAGCAACCCCACACGCAACAGAAAAAGAACTGCTCAGGCCTGCCCCAGCCACATAATCACTGTTGTGCTACAGCCCACTGCTGCACCCACTGTCTCAATCCATCTTGTCAAGGGTCTTCGGTTTTGCAGACCCTCTACTTTACAAAGCATGACATCCTTCTCCAGGGACTGATCTCTCCTGATAACATGTCCACAGTATGTTAGATATATTCTCAATTATCCTTGCTTCTAAAGAACATTCAAAGGAACAGAATTAGGTCCATTTTGGGTTTATCTTTACAGACACAGATTGCCAGGCCTCTCTTCTGCGGTGCTGCTGTGTAGCTATGAACTACCAACCCTACCACCCCCATTAGTGCCAAGGGAATCTGTACTGCTCCTTGACACTTCTTGCGTGTTGCTGTCTATTTGCTCATGCAAGGCTCCAATCATGTCTTCTCCATTCATAGGTCCTACCATTCTTCAAGTCTTTTTGTTTTGGGTTTTATGGGGCTGGGGCTGCAGGGAGAGGGCTGCCTAACTTCCTGTACCCTTTTAATTACCTCCCTTTACCTACAGGGGGAGCTCCAGCAACTATCTGTACTGTGTAGGCTTTGCTGCTATTCTCAACTTGGGCTGAGGGGGTCAGGTTTCACCCGGAGTTGACTTAACTAGAAGAGGGGTGGCTGTCTTCTGCCACCTGGACAGAGAAGCGGAGAAAGCTGGGCTGCGGAGTGTGGAGAATGAAAAGCCCACCTGGAGAGAGGTGCCCCAGCATCCCACTGATGTCCCTGTCCCCATCCATCCCTCCCTGACCCCTGGCTACACCCAGCTCCCGAGTTTCCTGACACATCCTAGATTTTTAAAAAGAAGCCCTCTATTCTATTTACACTGGGTCAAGCTGGTTTCCACTACTTGCAACCAAGAGCTCCCCCTGAGACAAAGCCCAGCTTCCACCTCCTGCCAGTTGAAGCCTCCTGGCTACTGTCCCTCCATGGTTTCCTCTCCCTGGAGCCTTAAGACTCCAAACATGAATGTCACCTATCATGTTAGTAGGCTATGCCACCTGCCTTTAGTTTTTTCCTGAAAGTTTTCAGACACAGAAGTAGACTAGGGCAACTAAATACGTGCCCACTACCTGGTGTTAGCAGTCACCTACTTGTCTATCTGGTTTCATCTGTAACCCCTAGCTGGGTGGGTGTGGGGATGGGGGCAGATATCTAAAGGCAGATCCCATACCTCATGTCAACTCACTCACCTAATTGTAGCTGACTCTTAAATGCACAGGCTTGCCTCTCCAATTAGAAGTGTGAGCTGCAGGAGGAGAGCAGGTACTATTGTCTGCTTCCCAGAAGCCCAGCAACTGTGTGTTATAATGGGGCTTTCAAAGGCCAGGACTCTCATGCTGTTCAATACTTTGTCATTGAGTTTCATCAGATCCTGAGGATAGTTCTACCTGGTGGAGAGGAAGGTGAGATAACCCTTAAATGCCGTGAAGGGGTAAGGCTCACCAACGATGAGCAACTCTGCCCAGGTTCCTCAGGGGCCAAGGGTGAGCAGGCAGAACCTTCCAGCAATCTCTGCTCAAGATGCTAAAGGGAGAAGATGCCTGACTCTGAGGCTGCCTGGGGGACAAGAGCTTTCTGGGGGTTCTGTGCAGCCCCCACCACCTAATCACAGCACTGCACGTGCTTCACAGGGCAGTATGCACTCAGCTGCAAGGATAAAGATGGAAATGTTTCTGTGTTTAAAAAAAAAAAATCCCATCACTCCTGTTTCCAATTAATGTGGTGTGCTGGCTCTCACCCACCAGCTAAGCTGTACCCACCAGATGGCGTTGTCATTCCCTGGTGTCAGGCACTGTAAGCTGGGTCCCATCTTGCCGGGAGGTGGGTAGTTGACACAATCGGCCCTTCCTTTAATCACCAGGCTTCCCAATCAAGCCAGCTCTCCTGGAACCTGAGAGCATCCTCAAGAGGTGATCTACCCCCGCCTCAGGTCTCCCTAGAAATGAGGCTCTGTGACCTGTGAAAAGAGTGGGACACAGCTGTCCTGCATCCCCTCTCAGCCCGGGGACCGGGCCCTTCCCAGAGAGACCTCCAGGGAATGCCTAGAACAAATGCTGACCACCTCTCCCCCATCTTTACTCTGTCACATCTCAGACCCCCATTCTCCCTCACCTGGACCACAGCCAACAGCCTGCTGGTTGCTTTGTCCCTCTTCCCGCTCAGCCTCAGCAGGCAGAGACCTCCCACCCTCCCCATGCCCCCTGCTGCCCGTGGTGAAGTCCAGCTCCTAGGCACAGCACTGACGACCTTCCTCCTCCACCACCACTCACCTTCCCTACTCTGATTCTCACTGCTCATCAGGTGCCTCTGCTCCAGACAACCCAACTGCTTATTCTCTCCTCTGAGGACACGTCTGTGTTCTCCTGCCCGTGCCACGACTCGTGTGTCCCTCCCTCTGGAGTTCCTTTCCCTGACATCCCAAGTCTAATTCTTCCTATGCTTCAAAGCCCAGCTCAAGCACCACCTCTTCCAGGAGATTCCCTATAGGGACCTGAGGAACCCCCCCAAAGTAATGCCTGCCTGTCTGGTGGAGTTCCCAGACAGCTCACCTGGGAGCCACATTCACAGTTGTGAATCCAGATGGTAGGACAACTCCAGAAAATAGGCCTCGTATGTCTAACCAAGAGTCCAGCACACTAGATTCCAGCTACTACATAGCCACTTCCCCCACCCCATGTCCCTCCCTGCAAAGTAAGATAGTCTTCACAGTCAAAAAGAATCTCTTTGCGCTGCAAATACATGGTCCCTTCAAACCGTTGCCCACACAGCTAGGGGATGAGACTTGTGGGCAGAGGACGCAGAGATGCAGCTAGGTCATGCACAGTCAATCTTTTATGGTCTGGGGGCCAGAGCCTACTCCCTTCTTACAGAAATGGACTATACTCAGGCCAGAATGCTGTGTAGCCTTGGGCCTGGGGCAGGGGAGGCAGACACTCTGACTTTCTAATCAGGAAATCCTGGTAGGACTCCAGAAATACCCTGGAAGGAGAAAGCTGCAGAAGACACTCAGAAATTCCTGTGCATATCACTGGCTACAAACAGCTTGTGAAACCACTGCAAACCAAGAAACTCAGGTCACTCCAGCCCTTGCCTTCGAGGTGCCAAACAACCCTAGACTCCAAGAAGGCTGAAGAGGGAGGAAGAATTTGGAAATCCTGATGTCCTGTTCCTCCAGGGACTGCTGTCACGGTAAACAGAAGGGTTACACAGTTAAATGGAAACCTCTGTGTCTATTCCGACAGGAGCTTCCAGGGTGGGGAAAACCTCCCTCCTGACTTGGTCATCCACCTTGTCTTCCTCAAGAACTTAAAGGTGGCTCACTAAACGCTGAGTTTTGTGCATAAAGTCTCAATTTTGCTCAGCCAGTGGATTCTTCATCTTCCCTGTACCTCAAGGCTTCAGTGCAATTTTTCTGTGAAGGGCCAAAGAGTAAATATTTGAGGCTTTGAGGACCATAGTGTCATTTTTGCAAGTAACGGCTCAACTCTGCCTTCAGGGGCAAGAGCAGACACAGACAGGAGTTGAGAGAACAGGGCTGCATCCCGTAAAACTTCATTGCAGGCACTGGAGTGTGAATTTCTAATCACTTCACATCACAATTTTTGCAAAATCATCCTTAGCTTGCAAGTCATACCCAAACAGGCAGCTAGCTGCATCTGGCTTACAGATGGAAGACTGCCTATACCTGCACTGACTGCTAGGTAATTTACTGCTCTGGCCCCAAGTGAACGGTCTTCCTGACCTGATGTTTCCTTTTGTTTGGGGTAGTGAAGAAACTTAAAAAAAAAAAAAAAAATCTTTTTATTTGCTTGTCTGGTATTGATTGACAAGACCCCTCTTTTTCCTTTGGGAGATGCTCCTCCCTAAACAGCACGAGTCAATCCAGACGTCCATCGTCCCTATGACGGGGCATACAACCCAGGGTGGTCAACCAGAGTACTCTAGTCCCCTGGGCCCCAAGACTGGTCCAGCAGTGAGCAGGTGCTCCAAGAACAGCCAGTCAGAGCCCATCAGCATTTCGAGCACTGATCTAGCTGCTGGGGCTCCTTCTCTAGGACTGGGAGCACACAAGAACAGACGCCCTCACTACAGAGAACGTGAACAGAAGGGAAGCCCACACATGGATGTGCACAGCCCGAGGGTGATCAGAGTCCCAAGACCGTCATTTCAACCCCAGACACATGTCTGCCTGGAACCTCCTCTGACGCAAGCCAGTATACTCTGCATCTGATTAAATCATACCGAGTTGAGTTTCCAACACAACCAAAGAGTCGTGAGGAATAAATTAGGTCACGTCAGATTCCATCTGAAAGCTGGCGGAGTAGCTTTGTTGTCGTTTGCTGCTGTCGAGTCAGCTGACTCACAGCAACCACACGTGCAAGGGAACGAAACAGTGCCCAGCCCTGCTCCATCTCCACAATGGAGGCTACGTCTGAGGCCACTGTTGCAGCCACTGTGTCAGCCCATCTCAGGAAAACTCTTCCTCTTTTTCAACTTTACCAAGCATGATGTCCTTCTGCAGGGGCTGGTACCTTCTGATGATATGTCTAAGAAGCATTCTGGTTGTACTTCATCCAAGACAGATTGCTCATTCTTCTTGAAACTCATAGAATATACAGTATTCTGCACGAACACCATCATTTAAAGGCATCAGTTTGTCTCAATCTTACTATTCACTGTCTAGCTTTCGCAGGCATCTGAGGGGGTTGAAAATACCATGGCTTGGGCCAGATGCACCTTAGTCTCAAAGTGGCAGGGTAGCGATGTGTGCTAAAATGACGACACTGGCTGTATTCCACCAACTACACGCAAGAGTCATTAACAGATGTGTCTCTTTTCCCTGCTGGATTCCATCTGAGCTTACGGAAGACACGATTCACTTCTGAGCCATCTTTACGCCCTCCATGGTGCTTCACTCAATAGCTTACACTTGAATATGAGCTACTTTTTACAAATATGAATTATTTTTCAGAGTTGGGGGAAGAATGTGTGAGGACCGGGTCGTAAATAACCATGTAGGGTCCCTTATGTGTACCCACCTGACTATCCACCACACGGTCACACGGAGGCTCACAGACACCTTACACTCCCTGAAGGCCCCAGAAGTAGCACCTACCCCTGCTGACCCCGGGTCAATAGCCCGCCACTGCATACACCAGGCTGAGCTGTGCAGATAGCTCCTCCCTGTGAGCACCCAGAAGAAAGAGAATGTACTGGACCAACCATCGGACAGAACACAGTGGACAGCTCAAGGGGTTGAATTCAGAATGGTTGCCGAGAGCCTCAGACATCAGCAATCTTAGCTGTACTTATCCTACCCAACAAGTCTCAGTTCATGATGGCAAAGACAAAACAGTTCAGGAATGTGGGTGACAAGGAGCTTATACCTAAATTCCCACCCTGCACACAAATTAGAAATACAAATTAGTCACACATGGGGTAAGACAAGACCATGACCTTAATTGTTTTAAGTGTTACATATCTCACTACTGAACATCACTACCATCATCCTCAACGCCCTCCCTTTGGGAAGCTATGCACCAATGCCGATGACTAGTCCACGCTTTAAAGTAATTTTGGAACTCTCTGGAATGGCCATTGCACAGCAAGTTTGCAAACTTAACTGTATAGCTGTCTGTGAGGGAGTCCTTAGTCAGTAAACAAACAATTGTATTGGACATCCTCCCTACTCATCTGATCTGGCCCCCAATGATGTCTTTCTTTATCTGAAAATAAAGAAAATACTGAAAGGAAAAGATTTTGATGATACTCAAGTGTAATGCAACAGCTCTGGTGGCCATTCCAGAAAAAGAGTTCCAAAACCACTTTGAAGGGTGGACTAAGCACTGGCATCAGGGCACAGCTTCCCAAGGGGCGTACCTGGAAGGTGACCGTAGTGATATTCAGCAATGAGGTATGTAGCACATTTTCTAGGACGAGTTTGTGAACTTAACTGTCAGTCCTTGTATGCCAAACCCTGGTAATATAGTGGTTAAGTGATACAGTTGCCAACCAAAAGGTCAGCTATCAGTTCCAATCTATCAGGCACTCCTTGGAAACTCAACGTGGCAGTTCTACTCTGTCTGTAGGGTAGCTATGAGTCAGTATCAATGCAACGGCAATGGCTTTTTCTTTGGAGTCACCTATGCCAGTCCTGGTGGCACAGTAGTGGTTAAAAACTAAGGCTGCTAATCAAAAGAGCAGCAGTTCAAATGCACCAGCTGCTAAGGGGCAGTCCTGTTGCGTCATAGAAGGTCACAATCAGTTGGAATCAACTCAAAGTCTCGCAACAACAGCATGCCCAACTTTGTATCACCAGCCAACATGACATTTGCATCAAATTAATATAGGAGGGGCCAACCTCCTCCAACCCAAAGCTCAGCAGCAGAGACCTGCATGAAGGCTACAGGAGGAGATACTCAGAGGCACTGACTCCAGGCCCTCCGGGAGGGGACAGAGCCTGCAGTCCACCCACCAGAAAGACTAAGAAGGGCCAGCTGCCCAACTGGCAGCAACACTGTGGTTAACAGCATGCTTGGGGCTGCCACGTTTTTGCTTGAATCACCCAGCCAAGATCCCCTTAGTAGCCCTCAGTTCCTGCCCCATCGAGCCTTGTGGGTATTTTTCAAAGGATTCTGAGCTTCCCCTGGAAGCTTTTAGTAAGATTTCAGAAGCTTAAACCAAGACCGAAGCCTTTCTATTGCTGACAACCATAACAGCCTGTACCACTGCCTCTGAGCAGAAGGGACCAGGAACTGCATGCAGGCACTGTTCTGACTGCCTTGCGTGTGTTATCTCGAGTAACCCTCAGAACCCCAGGGAGGTCCCATTCTCTTGAAGTTCAGAGAAATCAAGTAATTTGCTCAAGGTTACACAGCAAGTAACACTGTCAGGATTCAAACTCTGAGCTTCTAATCACTGTGACAGTTTTAAAAAAAAAGCTGACACTCTTTTCCAGCTCCTCCCAACAAGAGGCAGACTCTCTCTGATAGGAGCCCTGACACAACCACGTGACTAACTTTAACCTACAGGATATTAGCAAACCTGACATGCACAGAGAATAACAAGGTGCTTGAATACTGGGGCTTGCCTCCTGTTGCTACTGGGAAACCTAAGGCACCATGGGAAGAAGCCAGGGCTTTAGTATCCCTAAGAATGAGAAACCACATGGGGTAAGAGGCCCAGCCAACCCACAGAATCAAAACCAGTAGTAAACTGTTATTGATTCAAACTGCTAAGTTTTGGGGTAGTTTGTTTTGTGGCAAAAGCCAACCAATCATTAAGCTATCTCCAGCAAATAAATAGAAAAGATAAGAAAAAGAAAAAAATTTGACTCAGAGAAGAAGCCTCTTCACTCTTCCCAGTTGTTTCTCAGGCATAGAATGAGAAACAGAGTTTAAGTTTCCTGAGAAAATACCGTATCTAGAGCAGGAGAAGAACTTACTGGCAGCGAGAACAACGAAAGACAGCGGTGGGCGAGTCCCTGCTCTCTCGTCTCGCCCTGACTCAGGGTTCCAGGATTCAGCCCCTCGCTCTGTTTCTTGTTTGGGAATCAAGTTGTGCAAGAGCAACATTCCACAGTCCAGGCCTTACAGTGAGTGCCTGGAAGACTTCTGGAGGAAACCCCCAAACAGCAGGCATTGGAAAGGCTAAGCAGTGGAGCCAGGCCAGCCCAGGCCACACGTGCACCGCCTCTTGCAGAAACCCTCCTGCTGGACTTCCCTTTCTTGGCTGGGCAAGCAGTGAACTCTCCCCCCAACACACCCATCCTGAGACCCATCTGGCTCACAGCTCAGCTCTCCCTGCCAAGAGCAGCAGCTGGTGCAGCCGGGAGAGAGTCCTGGGGAGGCGGAGGCAGCAGCAGGCAGAAAGGAAAAGCAAGTTGGTTATTCCAGGAATGAGCAGACGCCTTTCTCCCTTTGGGCCCCCTGTGGTGCAGTGGTGAAGAGCTTGGCTGCTGACCAAAAGGCTGGCAGTTCAAATCCATCACTTGCTCCTTGGAAACACAACGGGACAGTTATCTGTCCTACAGGGTTGCTGTGAGACATCTAGAACAAGAACTTAGAGCTGTCTATCAAGGAACACTAAGACAGCACACAGTAGGCCCACGGAGAGAAAAATGATTCACTGGAACTGCCTGCACATTCATCACTGTGCTGAGAGGTAGGAGACGTGGGTTCTAGCTGCTGTTGACTCGGTGTTTCCTGCCACTCACCCCCTAGAAAGACTAAGAAGGGCCAGCTGCCCAACTGGCAGCAACACTGTGGTTAACAGCACGCTTGGGGCTGCCACATTTCTGCTTGAATCACCCAGCCTCTCAGCAAAGATCCCCTGAGTGGCCCTCAGTTCCGGCTCCACTGAGGCTTGTGGGTACTTTTCAAAGGATTCTGAGCTTCCCCAAGATCCTTCTAATGATAAGATTTCAGAAAGCTTAAACCCAAGACTGAAAGCTTTCTGTTGCTGACAATTCTAACAGCCTGTTACACACAATGCCTCTTTAACAAACCTTTGCAGAGGAGCTATTTTCTGCTGTTGTGTTAGGGAGTGGAGATACAAAAAGGTCAACATATTCTCTGATGTGAATAAATGTACAAGCTAGAGGCAGAGACAGACATATAAACTTCCTGAGCTATGGCTTCTACTTCTGTGCAAAGTCCCTCCTTCACAAGGTGATTGTGACCTGTCAACGAGATGAGGTTCAGAGACCCCAGGGCACAGCCCTGGTGCAGAGCAGACTGTCCCTAAGGGATGAGCGTCACTTATTACAATAGGAAAAGGATGGACTGCGCCAAAGAATTAACCCAGAGGCAGGGTGCTTAACCCATCCAGAGAGGACCGAAGTGATGGAAAAGCTTCCACAAAGGGCTGTCTGACTTAACAGTAACAATATTCCCATTAGCTAACAAAGCACTACTAGTATCCCCATTTCACAGCTCAAAAAACCAACTCAGAGACTGCATACACCGTGTATGGGAAGAGTTAGAATGTGAACTGGAACTTGCTAACTCGCAAACCTCAAAGCTGTTCCTCTGAGGACAGACAGATATCTCAGCACACACAGCACATGGGGAGGCAGAGGCAGCACACTCAGCTCTGCATGCAGCACACGAGGAGGCGGTGGTGGTGGGTATTCTCAGGCAGGCAAAGGTCAAAGTGCATGAAGACAGAGCACAAAATGCCATAACATAGCTCTGTGATTAAGAAATATTAATTGGAAAAGAATTGAGACTCCAGAGATGACACCATCTGCCTATGAACAGCTGATATTTGACAAAGGCCCTAAGACATCAAACTGGGGTAAAAACAGTATCTTCAACAAATGGTGCTGGCAAAATTGGTTACCCATCTGCAATAAACTGAAACAAGAACCATGTCTTACACTTTATGCAAAAACCAACTCCAGCTGGATAAAAGACCTAAATATCAAATCTAAAACGATACAGCTCATCCAAGAAAAGGTAGGAACAACAATGAAAGTTTTAATACATAACATAGACAGACTTCAAAATCTGTCAAACAAACACCACAATCAACAGAAGAGAAAATAGGTAAACGGGAACTATTAAGAATCACACACTTTTGCTCATCCAAAGACTTTCTTAATAGAATTAAAAGGCCACCTACAGAATGGGAAAAAATATTTGGCAACTCTATGTCAGACCAACATCTGATCTCCATAATCCATAAGATATTATAAAATATCAGTAAGAAGAAGATAAATCATCCAATTAAGTGATGGGCAAAGGAGATGGACAGACATTTCTCTAAAGAGGAGATCCAGGCAGCCAAAAAACACATGCGGACATGTTCACGATCTTTAGTTATTAAAGAAACTCAAATCAAGACTACGGTGAGATACCATCTCACCCCAACAAGGTTGGCCATGATGCAAAAAACATAAAACAACAAATGCTGGAGAAGCTGTAGAGAAAGTGGAACTCTCCTACACTGTTGGTGGGGTTGTAAAATGGTCCACCCTCTTTGGAAAGCAATCTAGTGCTTCCTTAAAAAAATGGATGTGGATATACCATTTGACCCAGTCATTCCACTACTTGGAATATATCCTACAGAATCAAGGCCTCTCACACCAATGGAAACATGCACAAGAATGTTTATTGCAGCACAGTCCACAACAGCAAAAAGATGGAATCAACCCAGATGCCCAACAACAGAGGAACGGATAGGTAAACTGTGGTATATATACTCAACGGAGCACTATGCAATGATAAAGAATAACGATGATTCCAGGAAACATCTCATAACCCGGTTTCAACTGGAAGACACTATGTTGAATGAAAGTAGTCAGCGACAAAATGACAAATATTGTATGAGACCCCTATGATAAGATCTCAAAAACAGACTTATGTATAGAAGAAAAGACTCTTTGATGGCTGCAAGGGAGAGGAGGGAGGGAGGGTGGGGGGATGGGAGGAGGAGGGGCAGAAGGTTTAGACTATATAGTTGGTAGAAGTTTGGTTGGGTGAAATCAGTGATAGCACACATTAGAAATAAGAACAATATTAAGTGGATTTCAACATAACTTGAATACTCCTTCCATCTTAACCCAATATTGCAAGGACAGAGTAGCTGGGGCAGGGGGCAGGGGACCATGCTCTTAGGCGAAATCGAGGCCAACTGGCACAACTAGCATTTTGCTAAGAGGGCTCTCTGCACCCCACATTGGTGAGTGGCATCTGGGGTCTTAAAAGCTGCCAAGTGGCCATGCGAGGACACAGCAAATGGTCTCAACTCAGTAGGAATGGATGCTCATCAAGGACCAAAATGACATGCGGTAAAGACAACCGAGAAGACAGAGAGACCCACAAGAGTGGCTGCCTACACAGACTTGGGACCGGAAGAACCAGATGGTGCCTGGCCACCACCAGTGATAGCCGTGATGGAGCTCACTAAGTTGAATCTCACTGGCAACACAAGAATAAAAAGGGGTGCGCCCTGAGATAGCCACTAAAAGACCACAACTGATGGTCTAGTGGCTTCAGGGTTCCCCTGGGGGCATTGCCCCTGGCCCTGATGCTGCCCTTGCCCATAAATCATAATGAAGGTCCACTCTTTGGACACAAATGGATTGGACTTGGCGATGCAGAACGACCATATATTGGATGCACCTTATGGTTCTATGCAACTATAGGATATCATCCTGCTGACCTCTGGCTGGAGTAAGGGGAGTGGGTGGAGAGGAGGGGAAAAGAGACTTTTGGAGGATGAGATGTGTATGGAGCAGAGAGGAATAGTGTGCTGTCACTGGGCAGGGAGAGCAGGGGAAGCTGCACATAGGTGGACATGTCAATTTATATGGGAATGTACATTTTCACTCAGTCATAACCCAAAAAAAAAAAAGAAATATTACTCCTCTTCATCCAGAGACTTCTATTTCCTAGAAACTAATACACTAAAATTCTACACTAGAACTCCAACCAGCAACCAGCTGCTATCAAGTCAATTCCAAATCATGGCAACTCCATGTGTGTCAGAGTGGAACCATGCTCCCCTGGGCTTTCAACTCAGAGGTCTTAAAAAGCCACAGACAAGGGACCTAAACTGCTCCTTCCCTCCACCTCACCTGTGCCTCCTCCTGACATCTGGCTAAATGTTAGCAGGAATAAACCAAACCAAACCCAGTGCTGTTGAGTTGATTATGACTCATAGTGACCCTACAGGGCAGAACAGAACTGTTCCATAAGGACCCACCTGGTCGATGTGAACTGCTGACCTTCTGGTTAGCAGCTGTAGCACTTAACCACTATGCCACCAGGGTTTCCAGAAACAGGACCAAATGGCAGCCAGAAAGCAGAAGCCTTTTTCACCTTGTATTTCAAGTGTATAGTGCAAAGGGCTCTGAAAGCTGTAGACGCCTGTGAGGACACCACCACAATCAAGACTTCACATCTCTATTATTCAAAAAAGTTTCCTCAGGTCTCTTGGAAGCTAATTCCTCCCTAGACCTTTGGGCAACCACTGATCTCTTTCATGTTACTGTGGATTCACATGCCTGCTCTAATATGTCACATAAATGGAATCATATAGTCTATCCTCTCTTGTATCTGGCTTCTTTCACTCTGCATGATGTTTCTGAGATTTATCCAAGTTGTAATGTGTATCAGTAGTCTGTTTTTACCACTGAGTTGTACTCCACTGTCTAAGTATATTAAAATGTGTTCACCCAGCCACCTGCCAATGAATGCAACTGGTTGTTTCTCCTTTTCATGTATTATGAATAAAGGTGCACACACCCATGTAAAAGTCTTTGTGTGACTACACGCTTTCATTTCTCCTAGGCAAATACAAATGGGATTGATTGGTTGTACGGTTTGATTTTAAAATAAACTACCAAATTGTTTTCCAAGGCACATTTGTTTGTTCTCTTGACAGTCCACGGTACATTCAATATTCTCGGCCAACAATACCATCCAAAAGCATCAGTTCCTCGTCAGTCTTCTTTGTTCCACATCCAGCTTCTGCATGTATATAAGGCAACTCAAAACACCACGGCGGAGTCAGCTCCACCTCGGTTCTCACAGCTGCTTTTTAACATGCTTTTCAACACTCTACGAGGTCTGCTGTAGCAGACTGGACCAACACAATGATTTCTTTGATTTCTTGCTTTAACATTCCTACCAGCTAGTTTACAAGAGTTCCAGGTGCTCCATAACATTTGGTATGGTCAGTCTTTTTTTAATTGTGCTAACATACGTGTGTATACATATAGATACATACACACAAAGCAACACATCTGTCATTTTAACATTTCCTACACGCACCATTTCTACATTCACCAAGCTGCGTAAGTCTAGTTTTACATTTTCAGGGTAAGCTTCACATGTATGTCTGGTTTTATGTTGTCCCTTTTCCTCTTGGCTGAATGGTCCCTAATCCTCAGCAATGCAGTCTGATGGCCCAGAGTGGAAGAAACAGAGGCACAGAACAGGTGACAGGCACAAGCTGTAGGCTGCCCATGCAAAGTCCAACATCTAAGTTTGCCTCAGAGAGACACTTATCAATATTTTGAGAATTTTTCCCTGGATGGAGAAGGATTATTTACACAACAATTCCTCTTCATTATCCCTTTCTTGTCTTCCCCAAGGAGCCCATGGACAGGAGCTGCTGTTCCGCCTTCTCTCTCTAGACAGCCCACAGAGCTAATCAGTCTCTCCAGTGTGACATTTCTTAAACTGTGCCTCTGAAGTGCAGCCTCAGAACCAGTGTCACTTAAAAACCAGTACCCATCCTCAAGATTTCAGATCCCTGGGCCTGACCGCACTCTGACATGCTGAGTGTTGGCTGCTCTGTGACACTTACGCACTCTAACACACACAGATGTGCTCCCAAGAGGTGAGCTCTAACTGAAGACCTGAAAGATCAGTGGCTGGAAGAAGCTGTACCAACAGAGAACACCAGGCAGAAGGGGGAGCACACTGCGAGCGAACCCACGAGGCAGTCCTGGCAAAGCTGGCTAACCTCGCTACCTGGGTCGCTCGTGGATGGAACGATGACCGCCGCTGCACTGGCTGGTCCATCCGACTCTTCCTCAGTGGCCCCTCCCTACATCGGGCACTGTGAGGACCATAGCAGTGGGAGGGACAGGGCCAATTGCACTGCTTTTGTCACTTTTCTTTTTTCTGGCTTTTTCTTCTTTTTTTTTTTCTTTTTTTCCCCAAGCTTTATTGAGGTATAATTTATAAAAAGATACATTTTAGTGTACAGTTAGTGTTTTGATGCTTGTATGTACATATACCCCTTACCTAGCACCACCACCAAGACAGACAGCATCTCTAGCACCTCCAAAGCGCTCCCACGCCTTTTGAAGTACACCTCTTCTAAGACCTCAGGCAGTCACTGACCTACTTTACAGAGGAGTTGTTTTCTCTCTGATTTTACATAAATAAGATCAATCAGCACTGTTCTGCTTCTGATTTGTTTCCCTCAGCACGAATGTTTCTGAGATTCATCAAAGCTGTAGACAGCAGTAGGCTGTCTTTGCTGTTGAAGAGTACTCTGCTGTACGTACATCTCTTTGCCTATTTCACTTATTCCTATTAAAAAATATACCCATTTTAAACATTTGTATATGAGTCATGTGGACATTTGTTTGCCTTTACCCTGGATAAATATGGAAGAGCGTGGTATGGTCACACGGTGACTACACTGCGCACCTTTAGTAAGAGGCCAGGCTTCCAGGCTTGGCATTGCTTTGGGACAATACACAACCTGGTCCAGTGGACAGACCTTAGGGAACAGGCTTGTCATGGCCTCAGGTAACAGGTATGCTACAAACCAAAGAGAGGGTAGGGCTTGCTGCTCCAGCTATTAAATCAAATAGTCAAAAACTTGTAATAATGAATTAAAAACATTGTTTGAAAGGCTTTTAGAGTCTAAGCCCTCTCTCCAAAAGGAAATGATAAGCTTTAGGCAGCAAATAAATTTCGCTGGCAGGTCATTTCGTACCTCTGTGCATAATCTTGTGCTTCTCCCTCAGGTAGGTCAGGCCCTTTATTACCTAGAAGAAAGGGGACAGAAAAAGATGGGACATGAGAACAACAGTACTTAGAGAAGACACAGTCTATTTAAATTGGTCTACGAAATAATTCATCTAATATCACGAAATTGCCTTCCTTATTCTTTATTCTTTCTTCTTACTGTTTCTGTTATTCTTTCATTTCCTTTTTAACCTATCATATCAAGCAATCCCTCTACAAAACTGTTGTATACAATATCACTTTTAAGTAAAATTACTGTAAGTTTAAATAACTGAAAAAAAATATTTTGCTTGACTCATCATTGTTCCTAAATCTGCAATCTAAAGAGAAGCTTTCTGGTGCCACAAATGGGAATATTTTTGGACACAGGTTTTAATTCAGAAAATCATTTTTCTACTTCTAACAAAAGGGAAAGAGAGAGGGACTAAGTTCCACCCAGACAGAGACAATTCTAGTGAGAAAACCCTGCTTTTCTTATAAATGTTTCCTTCTCTGACTCTCCTTTTGTCCATTTTCTACAGCTCATGAACTCATCAATGACAGGACCTGGGAAAAAAAACCTTCGCCATGTACTTACAGCAATGCTAACTTTTCCTAAAATTTGTTCAGGAATCCTTCCAGCTTTCTTCAGGACCTGATCCAAGGAACCCCCATCCTGAGAATAAGAAGAACACCTTCCTTAGTGACAGTTCTCCAAACTCTTCATACAAGGGTTAACTTTTATAAAGAAACGGAATTTCACTGGCAAATCCTCCTGGGTCAGCAGCAGGCACCCTTTGGTTTGCAAATATGTTACCAATGCAAAATATTTTGGGAAGTTTCAAAAAAGGGGTAACTCAAATGCCATGGACCATCATTAAGCAAATGACAAATTCAGTGGCCACCAAAATGGCTAGATTTGCACTGAACTGACAACACAGTGGAGCCCTGGTAGGAGAGTGGTTAAGAGCTTGACTGCTAACCAAAGGGTCAGCGGTTCAAATCCACCAGGTACTCCTTGGAAACCACACAGGACCGTTCTACTATATCCTGCGGGATCACTATGAGTCAGAATTGACTCAACAGCACTTAAGACCACCACCACAATGCAATGGTTAGGAATGTAGGCTCTGGAGCCATGCTGTCTAAATCTGAATTCTCTCCCTTACCACTTAAGACTACCTTGATGAACTTTACCCAGTTACTCGCCTTATGAAAGGAGGATGGTAATAATTATAAGGTTATTATAATAATCATAAAAACAAGCTATATAATAAGGCACTCAGAACAATGTCGAGGACACAGGAACTGCTCAACAAATGTTAGCTATTATTATCACCACCATGTGAGACAAACTTGCATTTAGTGTTCTCTTAACAAATCCAAAATCTAAAGAAAAATGTCATAAAAAGCAGTAATTCACCCCACAAGTACCACAATGTGCCACATGCTGTGCTAGGTCCTCGAGGGGACACAGATAATAAAAAAGACAACTCTTGTCCTCCTCCGACTTGTCTGTCAGTTTGTCATACTGTGAGGGCTTGATGTGCTGTGATGTTAGAAGCTATGCTACTGGTATTCAGATACCATCAGGGTCACCCATGGTGGACAGGTTTCAGCTAAGATGTCAGATTAAGACAGAGTAGGAAGGAGGACTTGGCAGTCATTTCTGAAAAGAATCAGCCAGTGAGAACCTTATGAATAGCAGCGGAACACTGTCAGACACAGTGCTACAAAACTGGCCCTCCAGGTTGGAAGCCACTCAGAAGACAATTGGGGAAGAGATGCCTCCTCAAAGTACAGTCAACCTTAATGACATGGATGGAGTAAAGCCTTCAAGACTTTTACTTGCTGATATGGCACGACTTAAAATGAGAAGAAAGTATGAATCTAGAAAAATCGGAAATCATTAAAAGTGAAATGGACCCCTCAAGCATCAATATCCTAGGCATCAGGGAGCTGAAACGGGCCAGCATCGGCCATTCTGAATCAGACAATCATACGGTCTACTCTACTGGTAACGAAAACCTGAAGAGGGATGGTGTTGTGTTCATCGTCAAAAAGAACATTTCAAGATCTGTCCTGAAGTGCAATGCTGTCAGTGACAGGGTAATACCCACATGCCTACAAAGAAGGCCTGTTAGTTGACTATTACTCAAATTTATGCACCTACTACCAAGGTCAAAGAGGAAGAAATCCAAGATTTGTACCAAGTTCTACAGTCTGAAATTGATCGAACATGCAACCCAAATGCATTGATAATTACTGGTGATTGGAATGCAAAAGCTGGAAACAAAGAAGAAGGATCAGTAGTCGGAAAATATGGCCTTGGTGACAAAAACGACACTGGAGATCGCATGATAGAATTTTGCAAGACCGACAACTTCTTCATTGCAATACCTTTTTTCACCAACATAAACGGGCAACCGTATACATGGACCTCACCAGACGGAATACACAGGAATCAAATCAACTATATCCACAGAAAGAGACAATGGAAAAGGTCAATATCAGCAGTCAGAACAAGACCAGGTGCTGACTGAAGCACAGACCATCAACTGCTCATACACAAGTTCAAACTGAAATTGAAGAAAACTAAAGCAAGTCCCCAAGAATCAAAGCATGACCTTGAGTATATCCCACATGAGTTTAGAGACCATCTCAAGAACAGATTTGATGAGCTGAACACTAATGACCAAAGACCAGGGGACATCAAAGACATCATTCATGAAGAAAACAAAAAGTCATTAAAGACAGGAAAAAAAGACAAGACCAAACTGGACATCAGAAGAGACTCTGAAACTCGCTCTTGAACGTCAGGTAGCTAAAGCACAAGGAAGGAATGATGAAGTAAAAGAACTAAAGATTTCAAAGGACAACTTGAGAAGATAAAGCATTATAATGACCTATGCAAAGAGCTGGAAATAGAAAACCAAATAGGAAGAACATACTCTGCATTTCTCAAGCTGAAAGAACTGAAGAAAAACTCAAGCCTCAAGTAGCAATAGTAAGGATTCCACAGGGAAACTATTAAATGACTCAAGAAGCACCAAAAGAAGATGGAAGAAATATATAAATTCATTATACCAGAAAGAACTGGTCAATGTTCAACCATTTCGAGAGGGAGGATGCTATTAGGAAGTGAAGCTACTGAAGAAACAAATCCAAGCAGCACTGAAACAATGGCAAAAAACAAAGCTCCAGGCATTGGTAGAACATCAGTTGAGACATTTCAACAAACAGATGCAGAGCTGGAAGTGTTCACTTGTCTATGCCAAGAAATTTGGAAGACAGCTACCTGGCCAACCTACTGTAAGAGATCCATATTTATGATGCTCCAACTGAATATGGAAATTACCAAGCAATATCATACCCAAGTAAAATTTACTCAAGATCATTTAAAAGCATCTGCAACCAGGAACTGCCAGAAACTCAGGCCAGAACTGAATTTACTGTTGAAAAGTAAAGATGTCACCTTGAAGACTCAGGTATGCCCTGAGCTATGGTATTTTCTATTGCCTCGCAGGCATATGAAAGCTGGACAATGCACAGGAAGACAAAAGAAGAATTAATGCCTTTGAATTGTGGTGTTGGAGAAGAATGTTGAGTATATCACATACTACTGAAAAAACAAACAAATCTGTTCTGGAAGAAGTAAAACCAGAGCGCCCCTTGGACCGAAAGATGATAAGACTGCGTCTTACATGCTTTGGGCATGTTGTCAAGAGGGATAAATCCCTGGAGAAGGACATCATGCTTGGTAGAGTGGAGAGTCAGTGAAAAAGAGGAAGACTCTGAAAAGATGGACTGACACAGTGGCCGCAACAATGAGCTTAAGCATAAAGACAATCGTAGGCACAGCACAAGACCAGGCAGTGTTTTGTTCTGCTGTGCACCGGGTCACTATGAGTCAGAACAGACTCAACGGCACCTAGCAACAACAGTGCTTGTCCTCAATAAATTCACAAACTAGAAGAAAGAGGCAACTACCAATAAGATATAGTGAAACAGAACACATAAGAAAATTGCTGTAGACATGTAGAAAAAAGGAATAGTAATTTAGCCTTCACTTAGAAGATGGCATTTGAGCTGAACTTTACATATTTAATGATTTAAAAATGAAATGACTTCCAAAAGGTTGGCGGTTCAAACCCACCCAGAGGTGTCTCAGAAGACAGATCTGGTCATCTGCTCCTGAAAGGCCACAGCCTTGAAATTCAATAGAGCAATTCTACTCTGCATACATGGGATTGCCATGAGTCCAAATCAACTCTATGACAACTAACAACAAGACCTGGAAAGGAGGAGGAAAAAGAGAAGAAAACAATGTGTATTTCACTAAGATCAAATGCCAAGAAGCATTTGCTGAGTCGCCTTGCAAGGACACACAGTTTATTGTACCATGAGTATGTGAAGGCACAGGCTAAAGCAGAAACTCCAAGTGGCCAGACCATGGAGCTCCCCCCAAAACTGGAACTTAAGTTCATGGAGGCAGAAGAAATCCAACCTGGTGTTTGAAGGTTAGACGCACAGCAGCTGAGACAAGGAGGTAAGACCCTGGAGGCGGGGAGACTGGCCACAAGAGACAGAGCTGTTCACGGGGTAGAAGGAGTGGAGGAAGGTACGAGAGAGAATGCAGACATGGTGTGAAGGCAGATTCTACATTTTAACTCAAGACCTTGAACATACGCTTCTCTCAAATGACTCTGATGTATCAGGCAAATACCTCTTCATGTCCCTATGGCTTCAAAACCAAAAAACCAAACTCAGTGCCGTTGAGTTGATTCCAATTCATAGCGACCCTACAGGGAAGTGTACAACTGCTCCATAGAGTTTCCAAGAGTGTCTGGAAGATTTGAACTGCTGACCTTTTGGTTAGCAGACATAGCACTCAACCACTATACCACTGGCCTTTGTTGCAGCTTCAGGCATGGCCAGTTATCACCTGCAATGACGTAAATTACCCTCAGGAGTAGATACAATTCCTGTAAACTAAAGTGTCCTGTCTTCGCTGAGCAGTTACCATCATCACTGAACATTTATGAGGCATCATGTGTGAGGCACAAGATGTGTAAGGGAGGAGGGAAGGCAAAGCTATAACTAGAGAGAACACATACTCTAGCTAGGGAGGAAAGAGATACTTAAAGAGAGGTGTGGAACTGTACATTCTCTTCTGTAGCAAGGCAGGAAACAAAGAGATGAATGAAAACAAAATACAAGGCTACAGGTGCTCAGAGGAGGACTGGATTTCTGGACAAACCAGCTAAGAAAAGAGCTCACAATGTGACAATGTGACTCAAAGCTGGGCCTTGAGGTAGGCAAGGCCTGGAAAGGTGGCAAAAAACTTCCACTGAAACCCTGCCTCCAAAACTGCCCAGCCTCTAGGGTGAACACGGAAAATGTGAAACTATACAATACAAAGCATGTTGAACAAGAAAAAAGCAAAGTATCACCCCATTTTTGTAAAAACAAGTGCATGTATTCTAGCATGAGATCAGAGCATGAAAACTGTTCACCAGGAGTGGCATCCAGCGTCTTAAAAGCCAGCAAACCGCCATCTAAGAAACATCAATTGGTTCCAACCCACCTGGAGCAGATGAAAACCAAGAACATCAAACACATGAGACAAGTATGAGTCCAGGAGGCCGAAGGGTCCATATGCCTGGAAGACTACACCAGCATAAGACCAGAAGAACTAGATGGTGCCCAGCCATCACCAAAGGCAATTCTGTCAGGGAACACAGGGTACAGTCCCTGATATAACATGAGAAAAAGAGGAGTACAGACCTAGAACTCTATTAAAATACCAGACTTGATGGCCTGATGGCTTTGAAGGTCCCCTCAAATCAGAGCCCCTAGACTTACTGCTGGCCCAGAGTTGAAACCAGTACAGAAGCAAACTCTTCAAAGACTGGACTAGACTACTGGACAGAGAGCAATGCAGGTGGTTTGTGGCTTAATGCAGGTGGTTTCTTGGCTTAATATGTATACTTATATATATATATATATATATATATACACACATACACACACACACACAAACATGAGGCTGTCCAACTGGTTCCTCTTTAGAGGAGGGAGAGGAGGCTGAAGAGAAGGGGACAGGTGTTAGGTTGAGTGCATACTGTAAGCACAGGCTGGAAAGCATACCTTGTCACAGGCTGAGGAGAGCAGACAGAGTTGCATAGAGGCATGTGTTTCGGGTTATATGTGGCAAATTGACTTAAATTGTAAACTTTCACTTAATCACAATAAAAATATTAAAAAAAAAACTTTCACCAGGGTCACTTGCAGTCTAGGTAGTAAGACTATCAGGGGTTTTTGTTGTATGGTAGCTTCTTTGTGTTTTCCTATTATAATTTTTCCATAATGAGTAAGTTTTTTCTTCTTTAACTATTGAATTCATTTATGAAAGTGAAGGAGTGATCTATCAGCCAATGAAAAGACATTTACAAAGCACCTCTCTTCTGCAGACAATGTTTGCGAGAAATACAACTTAAACCACTTGAACCATTTATTCCACCCTGGAACTCAGAGAGATGCCACAGAAAATTTTTTTTAAAATCAAACCAGTTGCCACTGAGTCAATTCCATGTGTACAGAGAACGGCTCCACAGGGATTTTAAGGCTGTGACCCTCAAATGCAGATCACCAGGCCCTTCTTCCAAGGTGCCTCAGGCTGGGTTCCAACAGCCCAAGTTCCATTAGCTGAGCGTTTAACTACCTGTGCCACCTGAAGAATCAGCAACTTGTACAGATGTGAAGTAGGACCCCGAGGCAGAAAGGTGCTCAGCCACTTCGGTTCTGCTTCCAGAATTCAATGTGGCTTCAGCTCTTTGTTTGAAGATGACTTTGCCCAATCTTAAAGAAAGACTGTATACTTAAAACAAAATAACATAGCAGTTCTATAAAACTCTGATTCAGATGAATAGAAAAGCCCTCTGCAACTCCCGGCCCCTCCCGCATTTTGGCACTGAGCAGCCTTGCCTCTTCATCAACCCAAAGCGCAGCGCACAGCACCCTCAGTATCTCAACTACAGCCTGAGGGTTGGCAGGGATTCAAAAGGAAGAAACCTTAGCTCTTTTCCCTTTCATCACTATCTGAGCCAGTACGAATAATGAACTGAGATTTAAGGAGCAGGAACCACAGTCAGGATCACACAGAGCTGCCTGAAACTAACCTCACAAACCTGTAATTCTGCATCGCTGGGGCCAAGGACTTCCCTTCCTGTTGAAAGCTGCTGAAGCTGGGCTTTATTTGTAGAAGCCAACTGTTAATTAAGTCAACGGTGCCTTTGTGAAGGTCTTCCATAGAGGAGGCAAATGCTTTACGAAAATAAGAGCTCAACAGCTTCTACACTTGCACAAGAACCATCAGGCCAGAGTCCCCAACACTCTGGTGGCACAGCTATCAACAGAGCATGCATGACTTCTCTGAAAGATATGTGCATTCCTGTTGTTATTAGCACAGAGCACCCACATCCTCCTCGGGTCTCAAAATGCGGACTGGGCAGTGCAGATGACAGCTTCTCTCTAGCAGAGGTGGGGCTGAGAGGTGTGGCTGGGTGATTCACAGGGGGAGGCTCCAAATACTCACTGTATACATGTACTTTATAATGTATCTTAAAACACTGATTTTCAAGAAAAAAAAATATTTGCACAATAGACCCAACATACAGTAAAGCAACTACAGCAAAATTGAAGAATCTAGATGGTATATTCACAGGTGCACACTACACAACTCCTTCAACTTTCTGTGTGCTGGAAATTTTTCTTAATAAAGCATCAGGAAAAAAAATTGAATGATACAGAACATCACACAAAAACTGTGACACTGAGACGACCAATGACCTTTAGCAGATTGGACAGGCTATCCAGCAGAGCTCTATACAACATCTTTGAAATCCTGTATCTAAGGGAATAGGAAATCCCACAGGAGAGGGCAGCCAGCACCCAGTTTTCTAACCAGGAACAGCTAGCACAGCAACCGTCCTACATGAGAACCAGCTCAGCGCCAAGGAAGGGGCAGAAAGCCCCACTCATGGCCACTTAGGCTACATGCCACAGCCCTGCTTTTAAACAGGGTCCTGTCTACACATCCTGGCAGCTCTGAGCCTCTCCACCAGCATTAACAGAAGGGTCCCATTGTCCTCTGGGCCTACGTATGCCCAGGAACAGAAGGCCCAATTGTAAGGTCCAAGGCCTAACTCCAGCACTGAGCCCTGGGCTGACCATGTCTTCCACATCCTGGCCACCCTCACCACTCCTTCAGCTTGTATCACCTAAGGGGGACATGGCTTCCAGTATCACAGTAACCTAGAAGCCACCACAGCACAAGTGACAGATGACCGATGGTGGACCTGAGGTGGACAGGTTTCAGCTGAGTTTCCAGACAAAAAGAGACCAGGAAGAAGGAGCAGGCAGTCTACTTCTGCAAAGAATTAGCCAGTGAAAACCTTATGAACAGCAGAACACACAGACGGCTACGGTACCGGAAGATGAACCCCCCTCCCAGGCTAGAAGGCACTCAAAAGACAAATGAAGAAGAGTTGTCTCCTCAAAAGTGGAGGCGACCTTAATGATGAGGATGGAGTAAAGCTTACAGAACCCTCATTTGCTGATGCGGCATGACTCAAAATGAAAAGACATAGTTCCATTAACAATTAGAACATGGAATGTATTAAATATTAATCTAGGAAAATTGGAAATGGTCAAAAATGAAACAGAAGGCATAAACATCGATATCCTAGACATTAGTGAGCTGAAATGGAGTAGTACTGGCCACTGAGAGTCAAACACTCATGTGGTCTACTACGCCAGAAATGACAAATATTGAAGAGGAATGGTGTCGCATTATCGTCAAAAAGAACATTTTCAGATCTATTCTAAAGTGAAAAGCTGTCAGTGACAGGATCATAGCCAGCCACATGCCTACCAGCAAGACCAGTTAATGTGACTATTATTCAAATATATGCACCAACCAGAAAAAGCCAAAGATGAAGAAATTGAAGATTTTCACCAACTTTTGCAATCTGAAAATGATCAAACATGCCATCAAGATGTACTGACAGATGTCTGGTGACTGGACTGCTCAACTGGAAACACAGGAGGACTGTGGTTGGAAAATACCTAACAACCCCCTCCAGACACTGGAGTTCCCCTTCTGGAATTTCTTTTCTGTCTTTAACCTTTGGACATGTTACCAGGAGAAACCAGTCCCCCGAGAAGGGCCTCACGCTTGATCAAGTAGACAGTCAGTGAAAACCTGATGACCAGCAAGACGGCTTCAGCGGCTGACAACAACAAGCTCAAACACAGCCGTGACTGCTGGGGTGACACTGGACTGGGCGATGTTCCCTTCTCTCGTGCACAGTCACTGTGGGCCAGAACCAGCTCAACAGCACTTCACAACATCCCCTGTTGGGTGCCAGACATACTGCTTGGCCCTCGAAAGATTTTTAACATCCCTGCTTCTGAACACAATTTTCCAAGTCGCAGTCTCTCCAGGGTGTTTCAGAGATACCTTGCGCTTTGGGGGTCTGTCCTAGGCTGGGTTCACTAGGGAAGCAAAACCAGTGAAGTGTGTGCATGCACACACGCGTGCACGCACACATACAACACACAAAAATGTATCTCAAGGGAATGGTTCAAGGTGACATGCAACCCAAACCATCACAGGGACTTGTGTGGGAGGATTCCATTATTTCCAGAGAGCCAAATCCTTGGGGAAAAAGGCCACTCTCCAGATCCTGGATGTGGGCCAAGACAATGGGAGGCTAACCCCTACTGTAGCCTTTTTCATCTTCTCCTGGTGAGGAAGGCTTTGGGGACAGAAGGGCAGAGTAAGGGGTACAGGATGTGATCAACACCTATGAAACCACAATGTGAATAAATGAGGATTCCAGTAAGAAAGCACCCTCAGCGCTGTAAACACCTAAATTTAAGACAAATAAAAAAGCTGTCTTATTCTGCACAGCAGCAGGCTGGCCGGGGTTCCAGCAGGCCTGGATAAATGAATAGTCCACCCCATCTCTAAGTCCAGGGCCTAATCCTAGCCTCTGAAGCAGGCACCCTGGAGTCCAACCACAGTGTTCTAACAAATCACGGGACAGGAGGTCAGGAGCCACGCAGGAGAGAGGAGTCGGGGATGCCAGGACAAACAACAGACCTATTACAATCAGTCACCAGAGAGAGGGAGGCATAACACACCACAACTCAGGGCTACAGGGAAGTAACAGGCACAGACAAGGTGACAGCAAGCTGGCACTGCAGGAGACAGCTTCTGTGGAGTCGGGTTGCCAAGGTTTCATGGCCTTCCTGGGGACTGGGCATTCTGAGTCATTCTGCAGGTAACCCCAGGGAGACTAGGACAGGTGGCTAGGAGTGTGAGAACCCCTTAAAGAGACTGGCTGGGAAGTGGAATTAACTAGCTGCTCAACAATGGGAATAAACTGGCTTCCAGATGGAACCTCAAAACTGTGTCAAGACAGCATGAAACACAATGTTACCGTGCACACTCACCCCATAAATGGTCCTCTGGCTTCTCTATTAAAGGGAGCACTCTAGGTGGCAGAGAACTCTGAGATAACCCAGGAAAAAGATTCTGATGGCACAGAAGAGGGTAGGCCTAAGATAACACAGGGCTGCTGCTCAGAAGCCTCGATGTCCACACTAACAACCCTCTTTCGACTTCCGAAGCAAGAGAGGGCCACCCCATGAGAGCTGGTCCAGCAAAGACAGCTCTCGAACACAGCCGCATAGTCTCTGAATAGCTCTGGAGGGAAGAGCAGCTGTTCACAGTACCTGCAGCCCTGCAGCCGCTCACATGGCACATCACATGTAATGAGTATTAAAAATCAGTGTTTGTGAAACTCAGTCCGTGTTGAGTCACTACTGTTGATTATAAACCCTGACTGGCTCCAAGTGCCCAAAACCATAGAAACACAGGATGTTACCATGGGAAGGAGTCCCTAGAGAAGATCTGGTCCAAGTATTTCACTGCATAGCTGAGAAAATCCAGAGAGAGAACACAGCTTGCCCAGGGCCGTGGAAAAACATGCAATTCAAAGGCAGTGGATCTGGGAGCGTCCAGCTCTGACACTTACTAGCCATGGGATCTCGGACTAATTGTTAAACTTCTCAGGGCCTGACTCTGTGCATTTACCAGCTAGGGGATCAATAATCCACATCATGTGATAGGACTGATGTGATAAGTTACATAAGATAAAGGACTTGGAGAGTGGCGGCGAGATCACAGCCAGTTGCTATTATGTCTAGTCATGCTTCCACCCACCTTCTGTCATTCTGTCAAGACACAAGAGGAAAGAAGCTTTCTCTGGCCCCTCCTGTCACTAGTTTATCAGCACTGTCTCCATCACCTTCTCCTTCTAGTTTTCCAAAACTTCTGCCATTTAAACCTTTTCATCCAAAGCTACTGGTCTACAGCCATGAAATACCATCACTAGTAGAGAACAGGACAGACCTGAGGAAGGCACAGCCCCAACGGGAAGGCCAAGACCCACATAAAAAATAATCAGCAGCCAGGCCGCAGGCTAGGACTCAGCCAGAAGGCTCACGTGCTTCCTATGCAGACTGCTTTGCTCTCACTGAAACAAGGGGTACAGGAGCTTTCTCGTGACCTTCAGACACGCAGAAGCTTTCAGATTCTGCAGTCCATGTAGCACCCACCAACGCTGACACCAGAAGTACTTCCTGACCACTGAAATGAAGAGACATTCAAAACAACGGGGCAGCAACAAGAACAGCCTCCCTGGAGGTCACTTGGACCAGGCACTAGGGCTCTTGGTCCACGCCAAAGAACCCCTTCAGGCTGCCCTTCAAGTAGGCTGTAAACTCTCAGAAGGCAAGACTACCTTACTCACCTTCATAACCCCAGAACCTTGCACCCAGCATAGAGTTATATATAATAAATACATTTAAACTATGTTAAGCAGTTTTTAGTTTATGCAAATTCTAGGGTCATGTGGGTGGAATAAAAACAGAATATGTGATTTAGAGACACTCACCAGGAAGACAGTCTTTCTGCCATCTCAGACCTAGGCAGAAACTAGAAAGGAAGCCTGACATCTTCTGGCTCTTTTCCAAGTTCTAATCAGGCTTCCCACATGCCCAAGACAGTGATGTGGAGCCTGGGAGCAGCAGAGGGCAGCTGGCTTTCACCAAAGATCAGGCCAGAGCCACATGTCTCCTGGGCCTTTGCTCCGAAGTGCGTTTAAGATCGCCACTCACCATGTGCTCCATGCAGATGCTGATCTCGCCATCACTGTAGAAGGCACCGTAGAAGCCCACGATGTACGGGGAGTTGCATTCATGCAGAACCTGCAGCTCCCTTATGATCTGGTTCCGGATTGCAGGTTTGATCTCCAGGTGAATTAGCTGGGGAAAGAGAGGTCGGAGGAAGAGAGGCTTTATAACTATACAGATGGAGGAACGGAGGGAGGGATGGATAGATGGATGGACTCTTTCTTAAATGCTTAAGCTCCTAGGGCAAGGGAGGGGCAACAGGCAGGTTCCAATAGTCAAATGTCTGTCTTCTCGCCCAACCGAAGCACCAAGTGTCCACATACCAAGCCTGGTGTTGACACTGGAGGACCTGTAACCAGTGGATGGTCAGCTGTGTCTCTGCTCCTGGGAGCCCAGAGTGCAGAGGAGGGGGTTCACTACTCCCCAAAATAAAGACAAACAGAAGGCTTCTTCCAAAAGGACCCACAGAACTGATACATGATATGGAATGTGGCCTTGGGGACATGGCCCACACTCAGAGATTGTTGGGGTAGAAGGGAATGAAGAACTGGGGTACACTGGCAACAGTCTGTCCAAGATATTTCCCTCTGACCTCAGGAACCTGACATACCTGAGACTTAGCCAAGGCTTTAAGTGCCAGCATATGTCCACCTAATACTGTCCCTTGTTCCAGCTAAGGAGACAGGTGACAAGCACAGGAAACAGTTACCTGGCAAGGGTGACCTTCTAAAAAGAGCCATACGCAATGAGTGTAAGGTCACAGAAGCAGCGACTATCAGTGAGGACTGCATCAATGGGTGAAAGCTGGACATGAAGCGGGCAATGTGTGAAAAGACAGAGGCAACAGCACACGCAACAATCCAGGTACAGAGACGAACAGGGTGTGCTGAAGACCACCCAAGAGGGTCCAGCCTGCCCTGGTGGAAAGCACGGGTGCTGTACTGAAGGGCAACGGAAGTTCCACTGAGGGCAGGATCCCGGGGGCAATGTGACATCAGTGCTCTGGTCAATGACAGCAGACTCTCCTGCACTTGAAAATGACCAGCAGGCACCCTGGCATCCCTTCCACAGCACCCAGAGTCACCTGCTGCGATCTTCCAGACTGGTCATGGGGATAAACACCCTCACAGCCACCTGTGTGTTTATCCACAATTGGACAGCTGGGAGTTCATGACTTGGAAATTCAAACAGCACAAAAAGGTACTGGTGAAAGTCACAATACCCCAGGTCTTCTGAGAGATAATCCAGCTACCTGTTTATCACGACAAACTCGATTCAGTGCTCTTGTTCTCTAAGTGGCCTCACCTTTCTGGCCATGACCAGGCCTGACGGCCTGTGAGAGACCTTGAACACCACTCCACCGTTGCCGGCCCCCAGCTCACTGATCTTCTCAAAGTCATCATCCTTCAGCTCCCCGACCTTCTGCTTCTGGGTAAGAAAGGCCTCGAGGCGCTTCCGTTGCTGCTCATCAAGTTCCAGCTCCTCCAGCTTCTTCTGCAAGGCCTCCAGGTTGGTCCTGTTCCAAAGGTGCAACACAGGTCAGCACTGTGGCCCGAGAAGTCAACCCAGAGGAATATGGCCCCTATCACTAGTTGCGGGGCCCGTGAGAGAAGGAGAGAGAACAGACTAAAGGAGGAGGCCAGAACGGAGAGAAGGCTCCATCCAGCTGCAGCCACTGCCCTCTTCACTTTGGCCACCCCACACAATTCACCACAGAAGCTCCACCTCTTAGGGCTTCAGTTTTTACAAATTTTTACAAACGAGGGAACTGGGCCTCTCTCAGCATGTTGCAAGTCAACTAGGGCACCAAAGAATCTACCAAAATCGAGAATAAACCACTTTCAAAAGCCCTGCTAAAGTTGATTTCATTACCTTTACACCACACACAAAATAAAATCTATTTCCTAAAACCACTGTCCTAAAATCAAGCCAACTCACCAAAACCGGCTCTCCACTAAAGCTCATGTCTGACGCGATCAGGTTAAGGAACAAGGCTCCTCAGAAAAGTCAAATCAACGGTATTGTAAAAATGACATATTTTAAAATATTTTATTCTGGTGTATAACACACATCAGTGTGCATTCACCCAGCCATTTTTTAACACAAAGAAAGGGCTTTCCTTTGTGTCAAGGTCCATGGCGAGAGCTCCATGTGGTCTTTCTTACGTGAACCAGAAGATAATACATTGCCTATGATTTCCAATTCCTGATTCTTTAAAAATGTAGGTAAGTATAACCTCAGTAAAAAAAAAATTAGTTTTATGACCTTCCTCATTATTAACACTCATCTAACGCATCAGTAATTTTTTACTGTGATGAAAATACATACAAGAGAAAATCTGCCAATTCAACAATTCTAACAAGTACAATTTGGTGACGCTGATTACATTCTTCCTGTTATACAATCATTACCATGACACAGTAGTTTTGTTTAGTGGCTTGGCTTTATCGAGCCCTAACTTTTGTTTAATGTACTAGTCATTGCAAGGGAAAAAAGCGAAGCAGACCACTGCATTTGAAGTCACGTTTCATCAGTGTATCTGATATTGAAACACAGTATTTGATTATAGGAACAGCAACATGTGTATAAACGATTTCAGGGACAAGCTGGCTTTTGGTGAGCATGTGACCCAGCCAGAGGGTGCAGCAGCGAGCAGGTACGGTGGAAAGCAGCCACAGCCATCAGGTACAGGGGTATTCTTTAATCTGGAGAGTGGGCCAAGGGAAACGGGGGGATGGAAAACGACAGAATCCTCAAAAACTGCTGTCACACACATACACACACTGAGTGTGTATGAAATAGAGAAGGGAAGGAAGGATGGAGGAGAATCACTCTCCTTACAACACTCTACGTTCTTTACACTTATTAACACACATAATCAACAACCATACAGTTACAACAGATGAGACATGCAGTCAACAACCCTACAGTTACAACAGATGAGCACCTCAGGCTCAGACAGTAACTTGTCCACGGTCACAGAAGTGGCCAAGCCAGAATTCAAACCCAGGCCAAAAGGAACCTCTGACCCTAACCATGATGCTGCACGACCTCTCAAAAAGCTCAGTACTTTTGAGGAAAACAATTCTCAAACAGGGCGAGATCCCAGCAGGGGCCATTCAAGGACGCCACACACCAGTTTCAACACGTGAAGACGGCGTAGCCTGATGTCCCAGATACAATCCTGCACACGGATCTGGTGAGGGATCCATCAGAGCAGATAACACTGCTTTGTAAGTACCACTGGCAAAATGTGACAAAGAAAAGCAATGCTGACTCTGCTCTTACAGACAAGTTATTCAGGAGTAACTTCTGAAGAAGAAAAACTCAGTGCAGGCTTCGTGCCATCCTCCTCCCTCTTCCCGCCTCTACCTGATGTTCACTGTCCCCGCTAACCACCTACCCGGCCAGCTAAGAAGTGAAGGCCTGAATGCGGGGGCCAGGCAAAGACGAGGCAAAGACCGTAAGCTCTGGTGGCAAGGCTTTCCTAGTGGCAGGGCTGTACGGCGGAGGACTGAGGGTGGAATATTGCTGCTAAATTTTCGTTTGGTGCTGGAATTCTCGCCTTCCTCGCAGGTCGCCCAGATTCGCTCCCTAGCCAATGTGCCCTGGGTACACCCACCGCCTGCCCATCTGTTACAGGTAGATGGCACATTGCTATGATTCTGTGCAGGTTTCAGCAGCACTTCCAGACTAAGACGCACTAGGATGAAAGGCCTGGAGATCTACTTCTGAAAACCAGCCAGTGAAAACCTACAGATCACAACAGTGCCATCTGCAACCCGCCATGGGATGGTGCAGGACCAGGCGCACGTCGTCCTCTTGTGCATGGGGATGCCGTGAGCCTGAGGTCATCTTGAGGACAGCTAATGATTATTCAGGAGCCCTGCCTTCTTATCACAGGATGGTCATCAGCTAGCTGTGTGACCACGGACAGGTCACTGAACCTTCCCACATCTCAGTGCCCTCTTCAGAGGAGAATGAAAACCGAATAATGGGAGTAAACATTGGCTTCTGACACATTTCTATACTGTTGGGGGGCAGCGGGGGGGTGAACCAGGCTGGAAGAGGAGGAGGCGCCAAGGCAGCAACAGCAGGATCCAGGACTCACTGCCTTATTCCTGAGTAATTCTTAAGTGTCTACCCAGCCCCCGCTCAGATTTTTAAAATTTGTATCAGAGAATGAAAGACATAAGATTTTGTCCAAAGATGAAAGGAAGATTCTGACATCCTTTTCATACTTACTTTACAAAAAAAAAATCAATCACGAATGTAAAGGCATTCAGCACTGCTGGCTCTTACCCAGCGAGCCAGTCACATCCCATAAAGCTCACCTCGGCCTTCCCAACAGGAACGCATCAGGCGTGACTGCATCAGGCTGAGAAGGAAGAATCAAAGCAGCAGGGAGCTCTCACCCCCTTTACCCACCTCTGCTCCGCCTGCTGACATGTTGGCACCTCAGAGATAACTAGACAATTCTCTGTCTCACCAACATGCACTTTTTAAAAGTCAGTTTCACAGTGGGTTTGGTTCAAGTGCAAAAACAGAAGAGAAGAAAGGAAGGTAACCTGAGATCCCCTGTGCGGCAGAGAGTGCGGACTGGGGTTGCAGCCTTAGCCTCAGGCAGCTTTTCCCTCTTGGGTCCTTCTGCTCATCCTTTCTTGCTTCCTCCTATTCTCTTCCCCTTGTTCAATGATAACAGGGAAGAGATCCTGATGACTCCCCAGACTCTGGGGAGGCAGCCACCTGCACTGGGGCCCGTCTTGTCCTGCAGACAGGGCCTGCGTCCCAGGCTGGAGAGGGGCTCAGGAAGGCAGTAACTGGCTGGTGTTTGGCACAGAGTTGTGGCCCGTTTCTGTTCGGTTTCTCGCCTTGTCGGAATATCCTGCTCTTGTCCCCTGCAGCCATTCCTTAGGCCAGCTTCCAAGTGCTGTGTGCACACAGGGCTGGAGGGAGCACTGTGGGCTTCTGAAAGGATCACTGCACTAGAAGCTGGGAGACTGGCCACCAGGCAGTGTGTAATCTTGTCCCTTCTGGGCCTCAGTCTCCTTATCCCTAAAATGGGGGCTGCATTAGGTGGCCTTTAAAGTCCCTCCCAGACCACATTTTATGTAACTTCTTGATTTAGATTCCGTGGCGGCAGTATAATTAGACTTAGAAGGTGGGTGGGAGGGGAGGGAAGGAGCCGTTCTCGCCTGAGGATCCTCTTTTCCCCGCCCATTTCACTTCACATCCGTGGTGTTTTCAGAACACAAATGACAACCCCCATTTTTCTCTACATTCCCAGTGCAAGCCTACAATCTTCTTGTATCTCGATGAATTCATGCTTACTGCAGGCCAGCCCTATCCTGTCTGTCCCACCGAGGTCACACTGCAATGTGCCGTTTCCTGCCTGCTGTGCAGAACGTGATGAGGTCAAAGCTGACCACAGCTGTCCCCATGAGCAGGGGGGGTGCATGGTAGAGATCTACTGCACCAGAGTCCAAGCTTCTTTTTCCAATCCCCAGTCTCAGTTTTGCAGGTTTCAGTTAAAACTAGAGATTGTGCAGGAAGCAGAGTCCTGTCTCCCAGGTTTGGAGATGTTTGTGCGACTGAAGGCGGAGTGGGGTCTGTGGTGGTGTGCTGGTTAAGAGCTGCTAACCGAGAAAGGTCAGCAGTTCCGGTCCACCAGCTACTCCTTGGAAACTCTATGGAGCAGTTTTATTCTGCCCTGTAGGGATGACCAGATGGCAATTTTTTGGTGTATGCTTACAGATGGGAGCCTAGTGGCACAGCGGTTCAGCACTCAGCTGTTAACCAAAACTCACCAGTTTGAACCCACCAGCAGTTCTGCGGGAGAAAGATGTGGCAGTTTGCTTCCATATAAAGATTTACAGTATTAGAAATTCTATGGGGGCAGTTACACTCATCTTATAGGGTCACTGTGAATCAGATCAATTTGACAGCAGTGGGTTTGGCTGGTGTTCGGGGTGCATAAGAAGAGTAATAAAAGAGGAAAAGGGAACGAGCCTGAGGGAGGAAGGCTTAGTAATGCCAAAAGCACTGCTACTTTTTTGGATGTCACCCCAGGCCAGCCTACCAGTGTGAGGAGTGCAGACGTGTCACCTGAGGCCAGCCCCCGACAACACAGTGGGGAGAGGTTCTATGCCATCTCAGTCCTCAACCTTGCAGGTCACACCAGGAAGTGCTATTCAACTAACTAGGCAATGAAATTCTAAAACTGTAAGTATACATTCTGCAAAAGAAGCCACACAGAGGATTACATAGACTATGGGATTACTTTTATACATGTACTTTTTTTTCTAAGGCAAAACTGATCTGTGCAATTAGAAGTTAACACAGTGATTACCCTTTGGAGGAGCAGTTACTATACGGGGACACAGAAAGAATTCTTGGTTGCTGGTAATGCCCTTCTTGGTCTGAATGCTGGTTACATGGTATGTTCAATATGTGAAAATCCATCAAGCTATACGTTTATGACATAACATAGCATTATGATATATCATATTTACTTGAAAGAAAAGAAAAAAGAAAAACAGATCAGCTAAGTAGTCAGGCTATTTGGATCTGAATCTCTGTTTTGCCCCTCAGTAGCCTTGTCAACTTGGACAGATTTTTCAACAGTTCTGAGCCTCAGTTTTTCCATCAGCAAAATGGGAGAACAAAGACAATCATGTCCTGGGGTTGTGAACAGTTAAAAGGAGTTTATTCATTTTTAGCAGAACACCTGCTAAAGGACTACAGAGACTCCACCAGCCTGAGACCAGAAGCACTAGATGGTGCCCAGCTACCACCAGCCACTGCCCTGACAAGAATTACAACAGAGAGGCCCAGACAGAGTGGGAGAAAAATGTAAAACAGAATTCTAATTCACATAAAAAGACAAGATTTACTGGTCTGACAGAGGCTGGATGAATCCCCCACACTACGGCACGCAGACATTCTACTAACCCAGAAATGAAACCATTTCTGAACTCCGTTTTTCAGAAAAAGTTTTGACAGGCCTACAAAACACAAAATAACACGAGGAACCAATTACACAAGGGTAGTTCCTGAACAAAACCAAGACAAGACAGGAAGGGACAGGACCTGGACGAATGGATACAGGGAGCCCAGACTGGAAACGGGGAGCATGCTGTCAGTACGGATTGCAAACAATGTCACAAGACAATATGTGCGTAAATTTTTCAATGAGAAATTAACTTGAGCTGTAAAACTTTCACCTGAAGCACAGTGAAAAGAAAAAAAAGGGAAGACTGAACATCTGGCACATAGTAGGTGACTGATAAATACTATAAAATGTTATTCTTGGAAAAATTAGCTAGCAACACCCTACTGATAGTAAATACTTGTTTGGCATTTTAGATGATCCAAACTTTTTTCCACATTACTCTCTCAGTCTCTATTACTACCTTACCTATCATCATCATTTCACAAGTGAGGAAGCTAAGATTCACAGTGTGTAAATAATTTAGTCAAGGCCACAATGCTGACTTAAACTGTCCTGAGCTGTCTACACTTTCACTATTTCACTAACGGGACTCCTAAGGCCAAAATCTACACATCCTCAGCAAAGACCTGGAAAGATGAAGTAGTCTAGTATCAAAGGAAAAGGCAGGAAGAAAGAGATACCTGATACCAGGATTCATGTGTGCACAACAAATAATGACCAGTCACTGAAACCACGGAGCACAGGAAGCCAACTACTGTGCCTTCAGGGGCATGCCTCTGGTGCTCAGTCACCGAGTTCTATTCCTGAAGCACTACAGGAAGAATCTGATAGGAGGATTAGAGGATTTTGGCACAAACGGGACTTTACAGACCACCTTGTTTACTTAAAAGAAAAACTGAGTGCAGAGAGCATGGAAATACCAGAGTTGAAACCAGATCCTCTGGCTTCCAAAGCCTGCACATCTATTTCCCAAGCGCATGCATGTTTTGCTTCTTTCTAGTAGTTTCCTGCCTCAGTGTGAGAGACCAGCACCTTGCTGGCCCACAGGTGGGTGGTTTCCCGTGTCACTGTCCTCAGGAGTGGGTCTAGGAATGTTTTCAAAACAATGACTGTGAGATCTTTCTCTTACACATCTGTCAGAGGGCAGAAGCCAAGTACGACGCCAAGATATGATTCGCACGAGCAGCCAGCAGCAAAGGAAAAAATACCTATGCTAAATCCAGGGACTCTCATTAGGAAGGACCATGCAAGTGAGCAGCGGCACTGAAGCACGGGTTCCCGGAGCTGACTGAGAATCAACACCAACACCAAGCGAAGGTCTGCTATTGCCAGAGAAGGGGTAGGAAACTTGCTTACAGTCAGGACTTGCCACTAAAACAAGACAGTTTGGCTGTCATGAAGAGACGGGGTAGGAACACTGAGAAAACCCCACACCTGAGGGTCATATCCACAGGGCCTAGGTCAGCCTCAGGCTAGAACAGGACACCAGACCCCACCTGTAACTAAAGCAAGCCTCTCACTGGTGTCGGCTGCTGTGGAGCAACCCCGATTCATGGTGACCCCATGTATTAGAGACTAGAACTGCTGTATAGGGCTTTCTGGGCTGTGTGAATCAGCATTAACGAAACAGGTTTTCCGAGTTTTAAGCTTTATAAAGGCAGTTTGCCAGGTCTTTCCCACATGGAACCACTGGGCGTTTGAACCACCCATCTTAAACTAGCAGCTGATTACCTGTGCCACCCAGCCTAGCACCAAGGAAGAAGTAATTACAGTCTACCACAGGGAGAGGCCCAAGAGCATTCAGAAGGAACCCCCTTCTGTGGCCAGGCATCAAAACTCTTGAAACCTGACAGAGTTTGTAAGAACACTGAGCAAAACCCTGGAGTGGGTCAGATTCCACTTAAAACACAAAATAAAAGCCCACTGTTATAGAAATGTGAAGTCATGGTGCAGTGAAGTTAACAACCTCAACAGGAATACCCCAAACCAGCTCAACTCCAATTAGTAGCTTGACTAATATTACCTAAGAGCAGGACAGGAAAGTACACCAATTTCCACGCATAAAGACAACATCCCTCAGTGTCTGTTCTTCTACACACAGTGTCCAGCATTCAATCAAAAATTACAAGACCAAAACAAAAATCAAGATAAGGAAAGTATTTTAAAAAACAATATACTGACAAGGGATAAAGCAATCAATAGAACTAGATTCAGACATGACCCAGATATTGGAACTACTAGACAGCTTTGAAATAACTATGTTAAAAAATAGTAACTATGACTAATACATTAAAAGGTGAAAGGACTTCTGGGCAGATGAAGACATAAGCGGGTCTAAGATTCCAATCAACCCCATCCAGACACCAAAAAAAAACAACTAGAAATCTGTACTCGTAACCCTGTAACCACTCTGAAACAGCAGGCAAAGGACAGCAACAAAGAATTACAAACTGAAACAAAATATGGACAAAATTTCAATAGTAGAATAACCACTTTTTCACCTGTTCTCATCACTCCAGGCACAGCAGCCAGGCAGCTGCAGAGGAGTCAGAGGCACATACACCCTGCTATGCACTAAGAGTCCTGAAGTAAATAGGACAGATCTTGCCAGCAGCTGTTTAGGATGTATATTCTGACCAATCTGGGAGCAGCCCTAAATACTAAAAACTTGGTCTGGAGCAGGGAAGAGTGCAGGTAACAAAGATGCAGCACAGAACACCCAGGATGACATTGTGAACTGCTGGAAAGACTGAAATTTTGGTCTGGACTGAATCAAAGCACTCATGGGGAAAGGCAAGGTAGGAGGCCAGGAGGGAGGGAGTCAAGGAAAAAGGGAGGGTTGAGTACAGAAAGAAGGCTGCGCTTGTCTAAGCTATGAGACACTGATATGCCAAGGTTATGAAACCATACTGAGTTATTTGCAGAGTGCTGCCAAAGTAAGCACACAGTAGCAAGTTCGTGAACTTAACTGTCAGACCTTGTAGGGTCACTATGAGTCAGAAAAAACCCACAATAATCAGTTTGGATATTTTGCTTTATCCAGGAGCCCCTGCTGGATTATCTTCTTTTGCCAAAAACCAAGGAGCAGCTTTAGAAAGGTTAGATTAATTATCCTTAGATAATTAAGTGATTCATTAAGTGATAGATGTTCAGATCTACGCAGGGTGATTTCAGAGGTCAAATCTTATCATCACACCAAGTCTCTATTTGCAAAATAAATATGATAAGAGTATCTGTTTCATAAAACTCTGAAAGTTAAATGAGATATTTCTACATAGAACTTGATGTTTATCTGTCACAGAACAAATGTTCTATGAAAATTAGCTATTGTTGACATTACACTGGCATTGTGGCTTACAAGACTTATTAATTTCAGTTATAGCTCAGACAGAAAGACTTTTCTTTTTGAAGATCAATGAACATTTTTGCTCTTAACATGTATTTTCTTGACCTAGCATTAGGACATTTACAGAGATCTCAAAAATAAGTTTATTAATTAGCTTCACATCACTCTAAAAAATTCTGTCACCGAAAGCTGCCTGACTTATAAAGAAATGAAATGGTTTAGCAAAGTGCTGAGGCACTGAAATGTCATTGCAAAAAGCACACTTGTATACGAACCACAAACAGAGTACACCAGTCACTCACTGAAAGACACAGCAGTACTGAAGCAAAACCAAGGCTCATACAGGATTGCTTACACCTTTTTATCACGGAAAAGTCAAGACAGTGGAAAGGAGACAATAAAATGCACTTGCAAGAGGCCAGACAGCTAAGGTCATCCATCCTATATTTCTATCTGAGATACAACAGCCTAACTATGTTCTTGAATATGTACAGTAAAGTTATTATTTGCCATTAGTATACAGTTCTGCTTGTAAGAAACTGCAACATAAAAACATGTTTTACTATGAAATATCATTTAAGAATGTTGTCATTAGTTTGGTTATACATATACATATACATGTATATACATATATATACATATATACACATATATATGTACCACTAAAATTTCTTGCCACCCCCCAAAAATGGAATTTAAAGTAAAATGTAATTTTCATTGTGACACTTTTGTGCATACTGTAAGTATCCCGAAGGGAAAATATTTTCACAAAATAAAAATATAAAAAGGGGGGGAGATTAAATGTCAGTTTCTTCCCAGAAGACTTAGAGAACAGAAGGCAGTGGAATGACGTATAAAGTGCTGGAAGAAAAGGACTGTCAATCAAGAAGACAGTATCTAGCAAAACTGTCCCTCTGACAAAACCACCCCTCAAGAATGAGAGTGAAATTAAGACAATTCCAAATAAACAAAAAATAAGAAAGTTAGCCACTACTAGACTATCCCTACAAAGAAATGCTAAAGAAATGAACAACCAGAAGGAAACAAGAATGTCTCATAGCGAAGCACGTAACCAGTGTCAATGAACTATCTGTGCAGAAATTGTTTAATGGAAACTTAACTGGACTGCTGGGTAAACCTTCTCCCAAACACTATACCATGTTATTTAAAAAAATAAATGCTAAAGGGAGTCTAGATGGAAACGAAAGGATACTATAGAGTAACTCAAAGCTGTATATAGGAAGAAAAAAAGAACTCCGTTAAAAGTAATTTCATGGGCAAGTGTAAGAGCCAGATTTTTGGTAGCAAATCCAGATTATTCGGTCTAGAATGCTTTATAATGATAAATGCATGAAAAATAAGTATAAATTTATGATACAAGACACAAGCATGCAAGAGGAAAACCCAGGCCAGGAATCAAAGGATCGATGTCTGCGGGCACTGAGTGCCACTGTAAAAGCACCAAATGACTCTGGAAAAACACTATACCTTGTCTCAGTTTCCCTATCTCTAAAACAAGGATACCATATTCTACAGAATTTCTTGTGGTTATTGTCAAAAACATCTATAAAAATGCTTGAAATACTCCACAAGCATAATACTTTCATGATTAAGTTATAACTTAGAGATCATTTAGTCTAAAGCCCTTATTTCAGAGATGGAGAAACTGGGTCACAGACAAAAGAAGTGATCTGCTCCAAGTCACGGACTTACAAGTATCAGAAAATTTGATATTTGACTAAGTACTCTTAGGTGAAAAATTCAGTATATTTGATTCTATTACCTATTGGGAAGAGCAAATGAATGCAGACGAATGAGGGCTAGAAGGAAACACGGGTAAATGCACTCAGCTCTTGTACTGGGGTGGTAGGATAGGAGGATAGAAGATAATTTTTTTTAATTTCTGCATTTTCATGTTATTCATACAATAAATAAATAATCTGGGGGGGGGAAAGGCATAACATAATTAACCTTTACCAATTTTAACTGGTTTCAGTACTATCACAAAGAGACTTGGGAGCAAGAATTATCCCCAGTTCCTCCAATTCTGACAAGGGACCTATGACACAGATGGCCCTGTAGATGAGGACAGCCTGGAGGAATCAAAATAAACGTTACAGAGAATAAGAGCTGTGAACTTGTCAACGAGACACATGAAATTTAGATGCAAAAAAAGGAGGAAGTGCACTCCAGCAGGAACTACTCTGCAGACAGTGACATAAAAGTACTAAGTATACTATCAGCAGGGCTTGGAACTGTTCATTCCCGGTTCCAATCCCTGCTCAGAATTTGCATTTCTAAGCAGCCCCCAGGCGATACGAATACTGCTGGTTAGGGACCAATGCTGAGAATCACTAATACAGCAGTACCAACAAAACCTGTTGCCACTGAGTTGATCTCAACTCATGGTGACCCTAAAGGACAGAGGAGAACTGCCCAATAGGGTTTCCAAGGAGCACCTGGTGAATCTGAACTGCTGACCTTTGGTTAACAGCTATAACTCTTAACATCTAGGCCAGCAGGGCTTCCAGGCAGTAGAGCCAGTGGTTCTCAAAATTTATTATACATGAGAATCACCTGGGGAACTTGTTAAACTGTAGATTCCGATTCAGGAAACCTGGGGATGGATCTGTATATTCTCAGCAGGGATTCGCCGCTTTGATCATAAGCCAAGAGTGAGTGTCTGGGGTAACAAAGCTTAAAACAAAAGCACAGGACCTGAGACAGATGTTTAATTTTCAATCAGGTAGCTTCTCAAACAAAAAGAAAAGCAAATTAAAAAAGTCAAGAAAGCAGGTTTGATTTAAAAGAGACGAATAAAAATCAATTATTCCTATCCTTTTAGAAAAAAAATCAACTTACCCACTGGAGTCAAACAGGCTTCTGAAATCATATAAATTATCTTCCCACGACATGTTTCTGCAGACAGTCATGCTGAAAAACACACACATATACACACACACAGAGGAACCTCTGGAGTGACGGGACCACCCACTCACATCAACTCTTCTCAAATACTGAACATCATCCTGAATCAGAGAGGGGCTGGCGTATTGAAATAACAGCTTATGGTTCCTTCTGCCCCAGTGGACAAAGCTTCCTATTAGCCACGTATGAATTAATGCCTAAAGGATTAGTCTTCTGTAGAAATATAGAGAGGAAAAATGAGGGAGTTTGGAGCGGGCAGGGGGAGAGCGGGGGATCCAAAGAGAAACAACAAAAAGGAATACCATCTTTACTTGATAGGGTCAAAAGGACATGGTAGCCTGGTAAGAATGAAATTTAGATGCATTTGAAGAGATGAGCTTTCTAAATACAAGACATACCCATCAGCTCAGTTAATTATCACAACTTTAAAAAAAAATTAGTGTACTGTTCCCATTTTGCTGATATGGAAGTGGAGGCCAGGAGCTGTTAAGTAACTTACCCAAAGCTGGGGCCGAAAACTCCAAAGGTTGATCTTTTCTCCACACTGTGATTAAGAGCTCATGCCCTTCAACAAATCCCCCCACCTGTCTGTCCCTCACACCAGGTACATCCCCTGGTCTTGAGGGATTTCATTTCTTTGAGGTAGAGAACTCTGTTCTGCTAAAATGTAAAAGTTTCTGGAAGGAGAAAAATTAAAACTACTCCAAGATCAAGTCCCTTCAGAGGAATTTCCAAGGCTGATGCGTTCTGTTGGGGTGGGAGGGCGCTGCCCAGGTAAAGTCCGATGGTAGAAGCAGTGACGGTTCCGTGGCCACAGCAGAGCTGGGGTACTCCTGGGGGGAGGGAAGAGCAGAGACGAGGGGGCGGGGAGTGCTGAAAGGTACAAAGCACCAAGGGCAGTCCAGGTGGAAAATCCAAAAAGCATGTGGTCACCACGAGAGAAATAAAGGGAGCCGTTGGCTTGGTGGTGACCACCGGATGGGCTTGGCTGGCTGAGCCTGAAAGGATGAGCTGGTTAACTGCAGCTTCATTAAGATAATACACTCAACCTGACCTGCTCCCTGTTCTTGAGAACCTGACACACAGACAGACCTACAGAAACCACCTGTACCCCAAAGGCACATGCTGCTCCGTGGGTCATAGAGGCACAGGTTCCTCTTTAGTGGGAAGTACTGGATTCAGTTTGACTATGACCTTAGACCTCAGAAAGCAGAAGCACGACGGCCGCCCATTCCCAAAGCACAAGTTTAGCTAACAGTCAGCATCCAGAAGCACAGTTAAGGACCAGAAGACACTATCAAAAGCAACAAGACACTCAAAATGTGTCTCCAGTTTGGGTCCCTGCTGAGAAATCTTCCAGTCTCCAGACCTGCTTCCTTCCTCACACAGAGTTGGGCCCTTCACCCCACCAGCAAATACCACCCACGAGCACACATCACATCAGGGGAAAATCCCACCGCCTAGGTCACCCTCTGGCAATGTTCAGGGGATTGAGACCAGGGCTCAAAGTCCGCCCGAGGGTCCATGTAGGCACTTACATTCTAAACTCAGTGGACAACTGCTGGACAGCCTCTCAAATCAGTTACAGTGGAGCTGGGAGAGTCAAAAGCTCCTGAGCAGAAATGAAATCAGAGGAGTTTAAGGGCTCATATTTGTCTTCTGAAGAAGAGGGTGGGTGAGGAAAAATGTTTGTTCTAACAACGCCCCTCTTGTGATGGAGGCCACCAACCGATCACCACCGACTCGACCCCAGCTCATGGCAACTCCACGTGTGTGAGGGTAGAACTGTGCTCCAAAGTGCTTTCAATGGATGCTTTTTTCAAAATTACATCACTAGGCCTTTCTTCAGAGTGCCTCTGGGTGGACTCGAACTTCCAACCTTTTAATTAAGCAGTAAGTACATTAACTGATTCCACCTCAGAGGGACTCTTACAGAGCATTCTAGAAGACCAGAAGGAAACCCTGACGGCATAGTGATTAAATGCTACGTCCGCTGACTGAAAGGCTGGCAGTTCAAATCCACCAGGCGTTGCTTGGGAACTCTACGGAGCACTCCCACTCTGACCCACAGGGTCACTATGAATCGGAAGCAACTTGACAGCGGTGACTCTGACTCTGAGAAGACCAGCAAGCTTGCCCCTAGTTTAAAAGGGCCTGCATCTGATCTTGGGATAGGCAGAAGCAAGCCTGGACAGCAAGGGGAGGACAGCGAGACAAAGAGCTGCACTACACTGCAGCATAAACGGGGAAAACTTGTCTGGAGAGTGACTGAGAAGTGGCAACAGAAGAAAAAGATGTTCCAAGGCCAAGTGACAAAGGTCTTTTAAGACAAGGGTCAGTGAACATCCTTAGATTTTAACTGTCCTCACTGCTATGATGTAATACACTCCCCCATTCCAGATCTTGCATCCAGTCAGCAGCACACAGAAATCTCTGTGTGTTTTTCTCTCCTGTTGCTGTTTGGTAGAAACCAAGGAAATGCGCCCAGTTTCAAGTCTGGTCCAACACAGAACAGGAAGGAGGAGAGGAGCCTCAGAAAGAAGGCTGTGAGTCCACAGAAGCAGAAGTGGAGAACACAAACCTCCAGGCTGGCTCCAATCTACAGGACACAGAATAGGGAACTTGAGTAGACGTCTGGGTTTCACTCATCTATTCCTACAGCTGCGAACACACCACGCAGGCTTATGGTGTGTGCCCACCATGTGAGAGCAATGATGTAAGCCACAGGAAGACTGGTTGCAGCGCTCAAGGCATGTGAAGTGTGTGCCTGTGTGAGTGCTTGTATATGTGTATATGCCCCAGCGTGTGTAAGGGGCGGGTGGAGAGTTCACAGTACAAGGCAAACACAGGTAAGGACACTGACAAATCAACACTTACAGGTAGGGTGGACCAGAAGTGGGCACGGGGTGTTATGTGAACACAGAAAAGACCCCACATTCCATCTGAGATGAGGAAGGGAAAATGAACCTGAGAAAAAGCAATGTCCACATTTCATCCTGAAAGATATTGGGTTTCCGCAGTAGATGAGACAGGAAAGGCAGTGCAGCCCTGGGCATCAGCATGCACAAAAAGTCCTTCCAAGTGGCCAGAGGGTGGATGCGTCCAGGAGAGCGCCCAGGAGGCGGACAGAGATCACGAAGAGCACAGCATAGGGGTTAGGATCTAGGGGACAGGATGGGGTGGTCAGGAAGTTCTGGACATCTACAATTTTGCTGCTGCTGTGGCTGAGGGTACTCCAGTCAACTCCAACCCATAGCGATCCCATGTGGCAGAGTGAAACTGCCCCCTAAGTTTTCTAGGGTGTCCTCTTCATGGGAGCAGATGGCTAGGTCCTTCTCCTGCAGAGCCACTGGGCAGACTCAAACCACTGGTCTTCCAGTTAGCAGCCAGACACCTAACCACTGCACCACCAGGGCTCTTTCTATGTTAGCAGGCATAGAAAAGTAACATGAGATCAGTTCAGAAAAATCCATCACAGTCCAAAAACGTTTCATTTAAAGCAAAACACTCTGCTCTGCATCCTCTAAGATAACTGTTCAGTGTTGCATACGTACGCTTCCAGGTTTCTTCTGAGTATATCTGACGTACACATACAGTATGCTTTGTTTGACAAAAATGGAATTGTAATGTACACATTGTTCTGCAACAGCAAATTCTGAAGTAAGAAAGAGACACACCATTTGGTATTTTGGAACCAACCATCTGGCAACAAGTTAGAGAGGAGCTCGGGGATCAGGGGGACATGGCAGAAAAATCAGCATGAAAGGAACATGGCAAGCAAGAGGAGGTGAAAGCTTGACCACCACAGAGCCACAGGGTAGAAGAGAGGGCAGATGGGACAAAGACTGAAGAGCCAGTGGGACTGGGTGACTCCTGAATAAAGGGAGACTTGGGGAAGAGGTGACGGAGTTCTTGGGTGATTCAAACAATCAGCATTCAATTACTCAATTGAACATTTCCAAACTTACCTAGAATTGCCATGGAATCAAGCCTGCCTAATTGCTTCTAAAACACCAGAGCCCTGAAACCTATCTGGAATAGTTTCACCCTGCATACGCAATGTTTTTAGCTTCTTTGCTTTCAGGGAGGAATTTGGGGAATCCAGGTTTCTGGCCAGGCAGCTTTGGGGGCAGCGTTAAAGAGGACGCAAGATAATGAATTCACCTTTGGGCAAGCTGAGCCAGAAGAGCCAGTAAGTGTAGGGCTCACCAAGCCAGCCAGACACTTCCACCAGAGGTACGAGGGGCAGGTTTGGGGGTCTCTGATGGTGGCTGGGGTCACGGATATGAAGAAACATGGGGGCAAGTATCAAGGATAAAAGAGGAGGTGCAAAAAAACCCAGGGAAGGCCAAGATCCCTGCTGTGGGAGAGTCCTTCACTCTTCAAGGCACAGGCAGTCACTTAAGTTCCCACACTGGAGGCCAGAAAGGCTCTGGTTACAGCAATTGTCGTAAGCCTTATGATTACAGGCTGACACCTTTCACGTGGCCAGAAGTGTCCCCGAAACTTAGATCTAACCCCGTGTGAAGAATACAATCAGCACTGAGAGCCTAACTAAAAAGATCAGACCTGTTGCTGTGAAGTGAGTTCCGACTGATAGCCACTCTACAGGTTCAGGAAGAGCGGCTCCACAGGGTTTCCAAGGCTGTAGTCCTCACAGAAGCAGGCATCACTTGGTCCTCCCGCAGTGGCTGGTGGGTCCACACCATCAGCCTTTCGGTAAACAGCCAAGCACTTAACCACTGCACCACCAGAGCTCCTTAAAATCCAGTGCCGTTGAGTCAATTCCAACTCGTAGCAACTCCCCTTGAAAACTCCAGAGTTTTCAAGGAGCACCTGGCAGATTTGAACTGCTGACCTTTTGGTTAGCAGCTGTGGCATTTAACCACTACACCTCAGGGTTTCCACCCATACACTACAGAAATGGATTTTCTTTTCCTTTCTCATCAAGTAGCTTGCCCTCATAATTTTATTGTGAATGGAAGACACACAGGGAGGTGAGGAATCCTAGAATGCCAAAGACGTTTTCATTTCTGGCTAGAACAGGCTGGCTGCCCTAGGTCTTACCTACTGTCTTTTTTAAAAAAGCCTGCCTCAGGGGCAGGGGAACACGCTCTTAGGCGAAATCGAGGCCAATTGGCACAACTAGCATTTTGCTAAGAGGGCTCTCTGCATCCCACATTGGTGAGTGGCGTCTGGGGTCTTAAAAGCTGCCAAGCGGCCATGCGAGGACACAGCAAATGGTCCCAACTCAGCAGGAATGGATGCTCACCGAGGACCAAAATGACATGCGGTAAAGACAACCGAGAAGACAGAGAGACCCACAAGAGTGGGTGCCTACATCGACTTGGGACCGGAAGAACCAGATGGTGCCTGGCCACCACCAGTGATAGCCACGATGGAGCTCACTAGGTTGAGTCTCACTGGCAACCAAGAATAAAAAGAGGTGCATCCTGAGATCTCCACTAAAAGACCTCAACTGATGGTCCAGTGGTTTTGGGGTTCCCCTGAGAGCATGGCTCCTGGCCCTGATGCTGCCCTTGCCCCTAAATCATAATGAAGGTCCACTCTTTGGACACGAATGGATTGGACTTGGCGATGCAGACTGACCATATAGTGGGTGCATTTTATGGTTCTATACATCTATAGGATATCATCCTGCTGACCTCTGGCTGGAGGAAAGAGAGTGGGTGGCGAGGAGGGGAAAGGAGGCTGTTGGGAGGATGAGACATGTATGGAACAGAGGGGAATAATGTGCTGTCACCAGACAGGGAGAGCAGTGGAAGCTGCATACAGGTGGGCATGTAAATGTATACGGGAATGTACACTTTCACTCAGTTATATTAAATTAAAAAAAAAAAAGCCTGCCTCCAACTCCACTGGACAACATGCAGTGTTACACCAGTAACAGAAGCCTCTGGCGGAGTCTGCCCTCAAGATGGTCTTAGCACATTAGCCTAGAATGCCTCAGAATATTTAGAGTTGAGCATGGAGCTGCCTGACATCTTAGCGTCTAAAAATGCCACAGGAATACTTTTTTCAATGAACATCTCAAGTGCATGTGTGGTATCAGTTTGACCCAGGTGCAGTTTAAGTACATAATGTGAGACCTAATCACTGACAAGATGCATGTGCGTGAAATAGATGGTAGGTAAATGCAAAACTTCTAGCAAGGAGCCGTCCCAGAAATGGAGAGCTGTGCAGACACAGGAGATACTGGTTTCCTCAAGACCAAGCCCCATGAGAACCTGAAGTTTAGAACCTGCTGAGCTGGGCTTTCTAGCTCCTGGGAGATACAACTTCTCCAGCAGGTGCTTAGCCGTTTCATGACCTAGCCTAAGGGTCAGCTCCCAGAAGCCTCTGACAAGGCTGTTGTTCACTGGTGTGAAGGCAAGGTCCCTCGGTGGCATGAACAGTTCATGCTCAACCACCTACCTAAAGCTTGACAATTCCAAACTACCCAGAGGTACTGCGGTAAAAAGGCCCTGGCCATCTGCTTCCATAAAGACTGTTGTTGTGTGCCATCTAGTTGATTCCAACTCATAGCAACCCTACAGGACACAGAACAACTCCCTTATAGCGCTTCCTAGGTTGTAATCTCTATAGAAGTTCACCAGTCTTTTCTTTCCCAGAGCAGCCGGTGAGTTCACACTTCACTCAGCCAGCTTGCACGGGTTTCATCATTACGGTCCTAAGATGCCTTCTGTAAAGATGACAACAAAAGAAGCCATTGGAGCAGTTCCATTCCATGACACACTGGGTGACCAGGAATCGAGTCAAAATCTACTCAAGACCATGGGTCTGGTTTGGGGTAGTTTCTCCCATAATCCATACTCATGGAGCCAATTTCTAAATCGATATTAACCGCTATCCCACCAGAGCTGCCAGTTCCTGCCTGGGCAAAGAGGATGCCCGTTCCAGGGAGGAGAAGACTAGAGTCCAGTCTATGGCACCCCACTGCTGATCTCCCCATTTCTCCAAGTCCACTAACAGAAGAATGTAGTAAAGTGAAGCTTCTACTCCAAAGGAAGAGGATTCCTTGTCCCAAGTGCCAGGCTCAACCCTACTGTTATGTTTTAACAATCTCCAGCAGTTCATATAGCACTTGCCTTTGATTTATACATATATCCGTCACAAGTGAATCACCAAAATCTGATGATTTTTTGAGCCAAAGAGTCAAAAGATACAACTGCAGTTTTATTCCAGATTAACCAGAAGTGAAGAATCAACAGGGCTTTTCAGACCTCCCAATGTACTTGGTATCCTTCCATCTTTTTCCCCTTAAAAGTGACATCCTGTCAGTCAAGCCATTACACAGCTACCCCTAGGCTGTGTTCAAGTGCCCAGGGGACCCCTAGGCTGTGCCCAAACGCAAAGAAATCCATCCGGACTTTTCATGGCCTCTACCAACCATTATCAGGCGAGAAGGCGAGGCTTAACAGGAAACAAGGACTCAAATCTACCAGTGCTCTTGTAGATGGCACAGAACAGGCAGCACTCTGCTCTGCGATACGTAAGGTCACCACAAGTTAGAACTGACTGGACGGCAATTAACAACGAAAGGAAAGGAGTCTGCCCCATGCTTCATATTGTTAACACTGAACAAGTGTTCACTTCATGGTTCATTCTAAACTGAACCTATCACACTCTCTCCACTAGTTGTCAAGACAGAAGCCAAGAGCAGGAGCAAAACAGGAGTCCCCCAAAGACAGAAGTCAGGGGCCCCGGCATCTTGATCCCAGCCTTCACTAGTCACAGGATACGAAGAAAGCCATATCCAGCTTCTGTGGACCTAGATCTCGTCATGCGTACACACAGCAGGCCAAAATATCAAGATCTTGCTCATCTCTAGCATTTTCCAGCTATACTCAGGAGAAGGAATTAAAGGTTTTGGTGACGAGAACAGTGATTAATACCATGTAACTCTATCCTGGGCCCAGAAACAGCCTGGCCCGGTGCTGCACTCACCTTGTCTGCCTAGATTTATTAGGGGACGTGGGAGGGCTGCTGGGTGGAGCTCACAATCACCTACAGTGGAATTAACTCTGTTCCCAAAGGGGTTCTGCTGAAGTGTGATTTATCCAGAGTGTTAAACAACTTACCAGCACTATAAAACCATGTTAATGAAATCAGGCTATTGCACAACTTAACTTTCCCCTAAATGTGATTTGCAGAGAGGAATGCAGAGCTGAGAATCCTGTGTCTGTGGCCATCTGTCCTACCCCAGTCCCTGGAGACACGTGGGAGAGTGTGAAAAGCTGCCAAGTGCCATGTAAATTCAGCCACTGATGCCACATATCCATCAAGGGGCCAGCATCTGCCAGGGATAAGCCAGCAACTCAGGATGGGAAAGAGGCTCGCAGACCCGTCCTGACCCAGACACTCCCTGCCTTCCTCTATGTCGGGCACTGGGGCAGCAGGAATGCCAGGGAACGGGGAAGACGTCATCGCTGGCGTATACAACCCAAATGTCTCCTCTGTGGGCTATGAAGGGACTGTGTTAAGGCAGCAGCACAGAGAACCATGCAGAGGACACAAGTTTCCCCTTCCTGGCTGCCTAAGAGACATGAACAAGCCCCTTAACCAGAACCAGCTTTGTTATCTACCACAGAGAGGTAATACCCAGTCTGCATGCCTCCGGTGGTGGAGTAAAGAAAGAAATGGATGTGAAAACAATTACATGTGTACAGAGCCCCAGAGAACAAATGCTATGACTAGCATTCACATGCTGAACCTCCTGGGCCAAGAGACCTTCAAGAGCAAAGAACCAGCGACAGACAAAGTCACTGCTTAGGTCTGAGCTCTGACCTTGGAGAAACGTGTCTTCTGTGCTCCGCTGTTACTGCCACCTCTAGGCTTGTTTAGTAATTCGGCAAAATTCTATCACACCGCATGCCAGGGAGCCAGCGAGCCAGCGACGCACTGGAGACGACGAGCGAGGCCCAGCCCCACTGGAGTGAGCTTTACCAACTGAGGGGTGACAGGCTATGCAGAGTGACTGGAGGCTGGAGGAAAGGTCTGTGACAAATTTATGGGAGAGGGGACCTATAAAGTGAGACCTAGAAGCAAGATTAGGATTTCAGTAGAAGATGTAGTCTAAAGCAGAGGCCAGGGCTCCCTAGGGAAGACACCTGTCTGAACCACAGAGGAAAGGCTGAACCCAAGAGCTACCTACAGCTGACTCCATCAACAAGCCAGAGCACAGGAAGGAAGGGTTGCCTCCCACTATGACACCAATGGCTGGTGACTGCGGGCACTGATAGTTCAGTGGTAGAATTCCCACCCTCCATGTGGGACACTTGTGTTCATTTACTGGCCAATGTGCCTCACTTGCCAATGTGGATTTGTTCATATCCTTGAGTCTGTTTCCACATCTGTAAAATGGCATAACAACACCAACACACAGCTACCACGCACCTGTCAGCAGAGGCTTGCATGCTGCTATGTGGAACAGACAGCAGCAGCTTCTAGACTAAGACAAAGAAGAAAGGCCTGGCAACCTAATTCTGAAAAATCAGGCCGAGAAAAATCCTGAGTCACCGCTGTTTGATCCTGTTGGGCATGGCGTCACCATGAGTCAGGGGCAACTAGAGAGCCACTAACAACAATTACAAGGCCCATGATTACCTCTCTCTATCCCCTCCCCCAAACACAGACACACAAAACCCAGGAAATCCTCTTTAGACTATTCCAAGAGTCAAAAGAGTCTACAGCTGAGTTTCCCCCGGGTGGTACATGTCAGGTGGCCATCCTGGAGATACTGGGAGGTGTCCACACCGGGATGTACTATGTGGCAGCTGGTTCCCAGGTGCCTTCTGCAGTCTCCCCTTCCACTGAAATAACTCTTCCACTTCCCGTACAGCCCGAAAAATGGCAAATGTGCCTGGTGTCATCTCTCTTCCATGTTGATAAAGAATAGCTGAAGAGTCCAGTCAGTGGAAATGCTTTGGGAGGTGACAATTTTCTCTCCTTCTCCCCTGACAGACAGTAGGGCAGCAGGGACTAGGAATCCAGTCCTGGCCATTCAGATCAGTTGTTAACCAGAAAAGGGAGTTTACCTACAGTGAAAGTTTAGGAATCCCTTTACCTGCACAAGTATTGTTATGCCCATTTTACTGATGTGGAAACAGACTCAAGGATGTGACAGAATCTGCACAAGGTCATATAAATAGTAAGGTTACAGCCTGGGAAACCCTGTGGAACCATCTTCCAATGTCCTACAGGGTCTCTGCAAGTCAGAATCAAATCAACTCAATGACAGTGAGTTTATTTTGGTACAACAGAGGGCAGCAGTGGTTCAGTGGTCAAATTCTCGCCTTCCATGCAGGAGAAGCAGGTTTAACCCCTGGTCAAAGCACCTCTCGTGCAGCTACTACCTGTCCGCACCCGTCCGTCAGTGGAGGCCTGCATGGTGCTGTGAAGCTGAAGGGATTTCAGCGGAGTTCCCAGGCTGATGGGATAGAAGGCCTAGCAATCTACTTACAAAAATTGGCCAGTGAAAACCCTCTGGATCACAGCAGCCCGAGTCCCACAGCAATGGCACAGAGCCAGGCATTTTGCTCCACTGTGCCTGAAGTCCCCAAGTGCCAGGGCCAACTGAACGGGGCCTATCAATAACCCTAAAAACAATACAGACAGCACGGGTATGCTCTGCTCCCAGCTCCCCACCACACATCTCAGGCATCAGAATGTCCAGATGTCCACGTTAGCAGGGGCCCACCCTCTTTAATGTCCTTTCCACCCCTGCCTTTCACCCCAGGGCAAGACAGGCCTCATCCCGGACACCCTACCATCAACCCAGCTTCTCCTTTGAGTCTCTTTGAGCCGATGCACAGCATGACTGTTACTTTTCTTGAGGAAGAAATTTGCACTTTAATGCCTCAGTTTCTGAGAGACAACTTTCTAAACCACTTGCCTGTCAGTTATAATGAAACCAAACATCACATTTAGGTTCCTTAAAATACTGCCCCAGTACAATGCCTCCTCTCTGCTCCCACGTGTCCATCCCCCAAGCCTACACACATACACGCACACACACACTTCAGACTGTCACTTAGATACTGGTGCGTATAATTTAAATGCCTTTAATAACATCTACTAAAAGGGTATTTGCACATGATTTTTCATTTTTATTTCAAAGCTCTGATCCAAGCTGTAGCTTTCACTGAATTTCAGGAGGCAATAAGCAGATATGCGGATGGCAAGTACTGACAACATCATTCAGACGAGAAGTTAAAACGCATTCAATTTTCCCATAACGTGCTACATCTATACCTTCGATTTTCAGCAAACGTCTCTTTTGCCTATTTCACAGCCCAGTGTGAGGTACACACTAAACATCAGAGAAATGAATGTTAATCTTCTTAACACCCACATTAGAACTTGATTGTTAAGTTTCTGGTTATAATCTAAAATAACAGGATCCCAACACAGATGCCATTTGAATTAGCAGCAAATAACAGGCAGCTGCTTGTACTGGGCATAACACATACCTCTGTTATCTGAACTGTTTTGAAGTTGGTCTTATTTGGAAGACATATGGTTAACAGCTGCAAGTTCAACTACAAAGTGCTGGGTAGGAAGGCAGAGAAGGAACCAGAGGGAATTCAAGTGCTGTTTCATACACGATGCCTGGAATTCCTTTCCAACAAACATCTTTCATTTCCCTGGGAGAAAACTAATCTCCACATGTCCTTTGACTTGGAAAAATACAGGGCTGTGCTCTGGGCAAGTCCACTTTAAAGGCTGGGCCAACGACTACCACCAATGACCACCATCACCACCCTGACAGGGAACAGAACAGAGATGCCCTGAAGGGGTAGGACAAAAGGAGGGTGCAGAACTCAAATTCCAGTAAGAAGACCAGCCAGACCACCAGTTCAAAGGTCTAGATTAATTAAATACACAATGCTGAACAAGTTACTTCCTCTCTTCATCCTTCATTTTCTCCTGTGGAAAATAAAGAAGCAAAAATAAACACACGAAGGGACGTGACTGAAGAACCTCTAAACCAGCACTGCCCAGGAACCTTCTGCAGCCATGGAACTGTTTTAACCTGTGGTGTCCAACACAGTAGCCCTGGTAGCCACACGTGGCCACTCAACTCTTAAAACGTGGCTAGTACAACTCAGGAACGGTTTTTTTTAGATTTTATTTAATTTTACCACTTAAATCTAAATAGCCATGTATGGCAAGGGGTTGCCCTTTTTGGACAGTGCAGTCTTTATTTAGCATTTTGTGCAGTCTTGGGAAGGCTACACGGGACAGGCATTAGTGTCAGAGCAGGACAGGCATCAGTTCTAAACTTAGCTCTACCACATACTGGTTGGGCAAATTACTGAACCTCTCTGAGCTTCGTTTTCCTTTGTTCTACAATGGAATGGAAACCCTGAGTGGTACAAACTGTTGATGCACTCCACTGGCAAACCAAAAGGTTGGAGGTTCAAGCCCACCCAGTGGTGCCTCAGAAGAAAGTCCTCACAAACTACTACTGAAAAACCAGCCACTGAAAACCCCAGGTGCACAGTTCTACTCGGACGCACATGGGGCTGCCATGGGCTGGAATCAACTCCACATACACAGGCAACTAGCTAATGCTACAGTACAACAGTACAATCTTTCCTGCAGAATTCTAGTTAAAATTCAAGACAATGGACATACAGTCGAAGAGGCCTTTAATCAACGGTAGCTGTTTTATTCAACTACGATGTCCTTCAGGGATAAAGGTCTCACGTTTCCTGACTTCATCCTACTGCCGCTTCCTGCACAGGGACCCACACTTCATCACCACACCACAGGTGAACAGCTGTGGCCCTACAGCACGGCCACAGATGCAGGCTTTATTTATCAAGAGAACAGCTTGCCCAGGAACTTCTACCCGTCCTCAGCTGTGGGCCAGCCTCCAGAAACCCAAGTCCGCTGTACCTCCGGAACTGCTGATTTCCGTAACCTCTGTCCCTGCCACCTCTTGCCCTCAGGAATTCACAGAACTCTTTCCCGTGACTGCATATCAGGCTGAAACTGTGTTCAGTGCAATCAAAGCACCTGTTGGTTGTTTCTGGTACTTTCCTTACCAACTCTCCCCTTGACTTCCCCAAACAAATATTTTAGGGTTTCTGTTTTATTTGGAAATGCTTTGGGACCTTCTTTTCTCTCCCCTCCCCACTGCCCAGTGATTTAGAACACTTAGAAAAACAAATGTAACAAGCTACATTTATGGCTAACCCAGTATTAGCTTAGTTAACCAAAACAAAAGAGATTGTTTTAGAAGTTATGTTATAGGAACAGGCTAAAAATGTTGCAATCTCTAATTTTGTGTAATGTGTTCCAAGCCTGCCCAAGTGCTACACTGATTCTTCTTCTCTTGAATGGAGATCTTCCTTGTTTCCAATGACCAGTGGACACAGAAGAATGCCCAGCTTAAACAAAAACCCAACCCAATGAAACCCACTATGGTCAAATCAATTGCAACTCATAGTAATACCACCAGACAGAGTAAAACTGCCCCACAGAGTTTCTAAAGAGCAGCTGGTAGATCTGAGCTGCCAACCTTTTGGTTAGCAGCCAAATTCTTAACCATTTCACCACCAAGGCTCCACACCTAAGACAAGCAGGACAAAATTCCATTAATCATTACTGACATGTTAAGCTGCTCTCTTCTTCCAGTCTCCCCACCATTCCGCAAGTTCCCCAAGAAAGAAAGGAGATGAAGCGTGGGCTGGCATTTTGGTAGGATTTCAACCTGACTTTGAGTAATCCCTCAGACAAAAGGTTTACAGTTAACTTGGAATTCCAGTTAACTTCTGAGGCCTCCCCGGCAAGGACATTCTTAAAGGATTATTCACTCAAGGGCAATGGGAAAGCAAAGGGGGGACACACTTGTTTCAGTCTCAACTCTCAAACATGGTGAGAGTCTGATCTAGGTTTTTTTGTTTTTTAAAAAAAAACTAACCTGAGCCTGTAAGTTATACTTCAATAAAAAAGGAAACAATTAAGCAGGATCTTGATAAACTTGTAAGCTCAACAAAACGAGTGGCTACTTAGCCAGATCTCCCTGCCAAGTGCCGTCGAGTCGGATCCGACTCATGGTGACTCTACACCTCCCCAAGTTCCATGGTGTGTTATCATTCAAATCAGTTGTCCACTTTGTCTGAAAAGAAAATGTCCCTAAGAGCATTCAACGTTTTGAACAGTTGCTGGTAAACAGCTAAACTCAAAATAGGTCAATTCTAGAAAAGCACTCATTTCAAGGGGACTTTTGTCTGCGGTTATTTTGAAAATTACTGCTTTGAAAACTGACATTATGAGGCTTAAAAATAGTCCCTCCTACTAAGGATCATGGACTAAAATACCTTCTCCTTCACCCATTTCCTTCCTCCCTTCTCCCTCACCACCCAGGAGAATAAGGAAACCTTTGCCATGGATTCATATTCTTATTTGAAAATAATTTTATTTCAGGACATTGGGCAGAGTTACCAAGATTCTGTGTTGGGTAACGTTGGCAATTCTTCAAACTATAAGTGTCCGAAATAGAAACATGTAATACATACACCTGAGAAAACTGGAGGCAAGAGAAACACTCAACTCCCTCCTTCCACTCCAGTCGTGTGAATGACTGCAAGTTCCTTCCGCTCTCTGGGTCTGGTTTCCTCATCTCTCACATGAAGGCATGCGACTGGAGGATCCACGGGGTCCCATTCGGCCCTCCCGGGCTCTGCATCTACAAAGCTGGACAGCTGCCTCCTACTGCCACAGTTCTCTGGAAAGAACACAAAACCCTGGCCCCAAAGGTCCTTGGGAAGCCCATGTTATACTTAGTAGTGTTCCCTGAAACACAAGAACGGCTATTCAACATGAGAAGGCTATATAAGGTATTGCAGGAAAAAATGTCATCACACTTTGCACATGACACTAGTGAAACACCATACATATCCAGACATATTTAGCTTTTAAAAAAATGCTAAATATACTAGTTTTAGAGCCCTGGTAAAGTCATCAGCTCATATCCATCAGCCACTCCTTAGAAATCCTAGGGGCAGGTCAACTCTGTCCTATAAGGCCATTGTGAGTTGGAACTGACTGGATGACAGCAGGTTTGGTTCTATCCTTGCTTTAACAATGTGGCAGGTTATAAACAACTCATAAAAACCAAGCTTGTCCAAATGGCAAAGACAAATGAGAGAGGTTTCAATCACAACAACATCAAATGGTAAGTATTTGAAATACTCAGGACATGGGAACAATTCAGAAGAAACTATAAAACCATAACAAAAGAAACAGAAGATTTGAATAAACTGAAAGATACAGCATGAGATTTTTTTTTAACTCTACAAAAGATACATGACTATCAGAACCATGTAAGAGCAGGTAAAAAAAAAAAAAGAAGAAGAAGAAATTTTAGAAACTGAGTAAAATAAAAACAGGTAAAGGTAAGCCTGAAAATGCAATAAATAGGTAAATAAATCATTTTTAATACACTCCAGTAAAATACTAAAACTCAGATAAAAAAAATTTAACGTAGACCCATTCCTTGCACCAAATACCTCAGTTAATTCCAGATGGGCCAAAGAGTTCCCAATTAAGAGTGAAAAGGGGCTACAAGAAAATGAAGCTACAAACTCCTAACATGGAAATGACATTTTACATTTAACTGCTGAAGAAAAGGCTATCCCATACAAAAGACACGCTTTTGAAGACACTAAGAGGCTTTCTCTTAAGACATACAAGGGACAATGAGGGAACTACATCACTTACAAAACTTTAACATACAAAGCATTTAAGAACTATTTAGACTCATCTACTAAAAAGTGGTTGGAAACAAATGTGACAAAGTACCACACACCGAGCCTGGCACCACCGCCACCCCACCTACCTCTCTGGCTTCATCTCCAGCCACCTGCGCCCATGTACCAGGCACACTCAACTACTCACTGTCTCTCCGCCGTGTGTCCCCAGCATTCCCACTTGTGTGAAGCTGCGCATCCTGAGCTTGCTTCCTGCCACGCCCCCCTCCCATTCCTCTGGAAATCCTAGCCACCCTTCAAAACCCATGGCAAATCTCAAGTGTCATCTCCTCCCTGAAGCCTCTGGTAATCCGCCCACCCCGCTCCCCATACACCACAGGCCATTCCTCTGAGGAAGCCTGACAGAACGGGACTTTCTGTGCAAGCATTGTCTGACCCCGCAGCCACTTGTTTCCTTCTTCTCAAGTGTTCCTTCTTGAGATTTTTAAGTGGCATAGAGGCAGAGGTAATCTTACTCATCTTTCAGTCACCTACTTGCAGCACCCAGCAAAGTGACTTCTATTCAGCAAGTACTCAGTAAACATTACCGTGAACAGAACTGATGAGACACAGGGAACAATCTATTTTGGAGATACAGCATAGCCAGCAAATAAAGAAAAGCTCTCTGACCTTTAAGAGAGCCCTTATACTGCTGTTAAGAATTGAACTGTGTCCACTTGTGTAGGCCATGAGTCCAGTGCCATGCGGTTGTCCACCATTCTGTCATCTGATGTGATTTTCCCATGTGTTGTAAATTCAAACCTCCATGACGTGGGATTACAGGCAGTAAGGTTAACGAGGCAGGACTCAATCTACAGGATTAGGCTGTACTTGAGTCAATCTCTCCCCAGATATGAGAGAAGCGACCAGAGAAGAGAGGGAACTCATGCCACCAAGGAAAGAAACACCAAGGGAGGAATATGTCCTTTGGACTTGGAGGCCCTATGCTGAGAAACTCATATAGCTGGAAAAGACTGAAGACAAAGACCTTCCTCCAGGACTGACAGAGACAGAAATCACCCCCTGGGAGCTGGCACCCTGAATTAGGACATGTAGCCTTCTGGCCTATGAGAGGATATATACCTGTTTATTAAAGCCATTTATTTGCGGCATTTCTACTGTAGCACTAGATAACCACGACAACTGCCTGGCAAAGTATCAAAACACATTAAATTAAAAAAAAAAAAGAAACCCTGAGGCTTCAGAAAAGCATTTCAATATACACTGTAAATCAGGTCAATCCTCCTTGCAACATAACTCTGTTAATACGTAACAACAGCAGTAACATGGTTTGCTGCCTCTGACATGATGGATAAACGCATTTAAAAGCAAAGCAAAGCAAAACAAAACAAATTGGTTAGAAAACATTTACAAGAGTAAAAATAAATAATAAAAGTCTGATCCAAAGTAAAAGGAATTTCCCTGACGTGTAGCCTGCACCAAGTTTTATTTTAGGAGATAAAAGACAAGCGAGGCAAGCAGAGAGGAGACTTACACCACCAAGAAAGCAGTGCCAGGAGCAGAGCTCGCTCTTTGGGCCTTGGGTTCCTGGACAGAGAGGTTCCTAGTCCAGGGGAAGAGTGATGAGATTTTCCTCCAGCCACCTCGACAACCCACAAATGGGATCATTTGCTTAGCCAGGCCCTATCAAACTCTACTCTGCAGCCAACACAAATGACACAAGCAGGAACATCCCATCCACCTGGAAAGACCTGAGACAAAAAATGAATATTATCCACTGATTAAAACTCTCTCAAAATATATATAATGGAATAATCAAAACTTAAACTGGAAAATTCAATGTCAGTGGGTACTCTCTAAATTTATGAAATGGTCACATACTTCAAAAACATCCGGAAGTTGCTGTAAGCAGGCAAACATTCAAAGGTGTTGTGAAGAAAAAAAGGTGATCATTCTCCCCTTGTCTACTTTTTCTTCAACCCAAGTAACCTCTTCCTAATCCAACACCCCAATGACATCACAGCCAGATGCCCCAGGGAGCAACACAGAGCAATCAGAAGTAAAATCAGCATTTTCAGCAGCCAGCCTTGCATCAGGACCCAGAGAACACCCGTTATTTTAAAACAAAATGCCTTTCATTCGGAAAGTGCTAACTTGGTAAACAGGTATGTGGACCTCAAATGTCCCTCCAGGGCTTTTCAAAAACAGGAGCCCATGAAGTGAAAAATACAAGCACGTCACAGAAAGAAACCAGATGATTTTTGTTTTTCCCCCCAAAACTGGCAGCTTGTGGAAGGAACAACAGAAGTAAAACCGGGACCCTACGTTTTCTTCTAAAGGGTCCTGGGTGGAACCAATGGTTAAGCACTAGAGCTACTGGCCAAAAAGGCTGGGGGGTCAAACTCACTGAGAAGCACCTCAGAAGACAAGCCTGGCTGGCGATCCGGCTTCTGAAAGATTGAAGCCTTGAAAACACTATGAAAAAGCTTTACCTGCACACATGGGTCACCAGAGCCAGAATCAACTGGACAACAAGTAACAGTAGCAGACTTTCTTCTCAGACTCACTTCATCTTCTCCTTACTGGCTGTCATGAATTGAACAGCATTCCCCCAAAATACGTGCCAACTTGGTTAGGCCGTCATGGCCAGTACTGTGTGGCTGTCCCCCACTCTGTGGTTTTCCTATGTGTTGTAAACTGTCCTCTCTGCCTGTAGTTGAAGAAGATTAGGGTGGGATGTAACACCCTTGCTCAGTTTGGATTCCTAATCCAAAGTAAAGGGAATTTCCCCGATGTGTAGCCTGCACCAGCTTTTACTTTAGGGGATAAAAGACAAGGGAGACAAGCAGAGAGGGAACTTCATACCACCAAGAAAACAGTGCCAGGAGCAGAGCTCGCTCTTTGGGCCTTGGGTTCCTGGTCAGACAGCTTCCTAGTCTAGGGGAAGAGTGATGAGATTTTCCTCCAGAGCCAACACAGAGAAAGCATTCCCCTGCAGCTGAGCCCTAAATTTGGACATCCAGATTACTTTAATGTGAGGAAATAAATTTCTCTTCATTCAAATCATCCACTAGTAGTGTTTCCGTCACAGCAGCACTAGACGACTAAGACAAAATTTAGTACCAAGAGTGGGGTGCTACTCTAACAGATACCTAAAATATGGAAGCAGTTTTGAAACTGTGAAAGGACAGAGGACTCAGAAGGAAATGAGAACCGTTACACAGGAGACAACACAGGCAGTGAGAAGCAGCAGCAGAGGTCCAGCAGGACAGACCAGACAGGACAGCACCAGACAGCACGGGAGCCAAGCCCTAGAGAGCCAAATGTCTGTGCACAGGAGGCTTCCTGATGTGAGTTGGGTGTCCCTAAGTGTATACCAGTGGGGCTTCGCTTGCTGATGCACAACCCACAGAGCAAGTCTGGCCAAAGCTTACTGGCTGACTGGAGTGAGCCCAGGCAATTACTAGTGGAGCTACAGAGCTCTGGAACACTTGCCCCAACAGGGCAGATGTGGTCATGAGGCCCAAGAAGCCAAGTGGCTAAGAACGATGACACAGAGCCGGAGAGGCAAGGAACACAGGAGGCCAAGCTGCCTCAGTCTCCAAAGGTATGGCCACAAGCTCCAGTATTTCTAAGGGTAGAGTTGCCAGTTAAATAGATTATGAGAATGGAGTACTTAAAACTGAAGGAGCTCCCATCCCATTAGGCCTGGAAGGTGGAGTTGAAGCCCAGGACTGAGGTGCCTCCACTCAGAATCCAGAGTGTAGCCAAAACCTACAACCTGGAAGGCAAGGCCATTGTGTAAATAATCTCAGACAGGATTATTTTCAACCCTTGTGGGTTAATACAATTTGTTTTGCTTACTTGCTTGGTGCCTGTGATGTCTTCTTTCCCTCCCAGTTCTCCCATCTGTAACAGAAATGTCGAAATTGTGCCTGCCTAGTCTACCACTGTAATCTGGAAGCAGGTAACTTGTATTCTAGGTTTCACAGACGAAGAAGTAGTTTTGGATTTCGGGATTGGAATTGATTTATGACCTTTGCTATGATAAGATACAGTGTATGTATTTCACATGTGTCAAGGATATGAATGGGGACAGCTAACCATTAAAGTATTACAGATTGAATCGTGTCTCCCAAAAACATGTGTCAAGGTGATTAGGATGCATTTCCAAGTACTGTGTAGTTGTCCCCCATTTTGTGATGTTCCTATGTTTTATACGTCATTATCTCTGCCTATGGTTAAAGAAGATCAAGGTGGGATGTGACACCCTTGCTCAGGTCACATTCCTGAGCAAAAGTGTCACATCCCTGATCCAGTGTAGTTTCCCTAGGGTGTGGCTTGCACCACTTTTTATCTTACAAAAGACAAAAGGAAAGCGAGGTAAGCAGAGAGTTGGGAACTTCGAACCAGTCTGAAAGCAGTGCCGGCAGCAGAGAGTGTCCTTTGGACCCAGGGTTCCTATACAGAACCCTCCTCCAGAGCCGAGAGAGAGAAAGCTTTCCCCTGGATTTAGAAGCCTGAATTTGGACTTCTCGCCTACAAGACTGTGAGAGGATAACTGTCTCTTCGTTAAAGCCATGCAGTGGCAGTATTTCTGTTAGAGCAGCACTAAATGATGAAGACAGTGGTCCTGTTTCCTCAATGAGTCAAAAAGATTCAACTCATTCCTCATTTGCCTGAAGGCTCTGGGTCATACTAGATTAAAAATGTGATTTAGAACCAGGCTGACCATTACTGATAGCGCTGGGGTCAGGGCTGGCCATGTCAAAAAGATCAGTGATACAACAACAATGTGGGGACTTTGAGTCAGGAGTATCAGAAGACCTGGAGACTGAGGTCAACCATGTGGCCAGTCAGCCAATCATGCCTGTGTAATGGAGACCCAATAAATACTCTGAACACTCAGGCGTGGGTGAGCTTCCCTGGCTGGCGATCCTCTGTGCACGCTGATACACATCAGGAACACAGAAAACGACCCACCCTGACTGCGTGGGAAACCCTGCTGGCGTAGCAGTTAAGTCCTACAGTTGCTAACCAAAAGGCTGGCAGTTCAAATCGACCAGGGGCTCCTTGGAAATCCTATGGGGCAGTTCTTCTCTGTCCTGCAGGGTCACTATGAGTTGGAATCAGCAGCATTGGCTTTCGGTTTGGGGGAAAAGACAATAGCAGCCCCCCACTGGGTTCTGGAACCCTCCTAGACTCTGCTCTGTGTCCTTCTTCACTGGGGTGATTTTAATCTGTAACCATTTCCCTGTAAAGAAGCCTAACCATGAGTATAATGGAATAGTGATAATAATGCGAAAAGATTAACCACTGCCTGGGCTGTGCTTCATGGCGATGTGGTGGCAGTAACTGTCACTGCACAGGGGGAAACACTAAGAAGGAATTTTTGTTTGTCTGTGTGAACACCATCTGGTTGGTCCTTCTAGAGGGAGGGTCTCCAACTGAAGACAAGAAAAAGATGTCTTTCTCTCTCAACTCTACCAGCAATGATTCATTGTATCAGCAGTGTGGTAGACTCAAGGATACAAGAAAGTATTGTTCCTAACAATCAAGATAATGGGTGGGAAAAGACACATTAGAAGCATTTAGTAACAAGAAAGCCTAGTGGAAAAAGACACATTAGAAGTACTTAGTAACAAAAAAGCATAGTAACATAATGCACTAAAATTGAGTTACTAAAAAGGAAATCACACTTAATATGATGGTTATTACACATCATCTAAGAAGTACAAAAGGATTTAGGGAAATGCAAAAGCAAATGTAAGTTGATATAAAAAAAAGATCAGATAGCTTGAGATGGATTTTGTTCTTCGGGCATTTTCAAATGTATTATGAAATCTTTCAAGCACACAGAAAAACTGAAATAATAAAACAGTTAAAGCCATAAACTAACCAACTAAATTCAGTGATGATGAATATTTTGTGCCCTTTGCTTTATCATCTATATGTATATGAATATATATAATTTTCTTCCTAAACCACTTCAAAGTTAGTTGTATTCATCAAAACACAAACATCCTTCCAGATAATCACAATGCCATTATTACATCTAAAAATTAGTAATATATTAGTCTCATACCATCAGGAACAAAGCAAAGTGCAGAAAACCAAGAAAAAAAAAAAGCAAAATATTCATGCAAAGGACTAACAGACTCCAAGAACCACAGCCCCCAACAGCCTGTGCCCAAATGAACTAGATAGCATCCAGTTACCACCACATTCAAAGGACCACTCTGACTGGGATCACAACAGAGCATCCCAGACAGAGCAAGAACTGCTGAACAAAAAATCAAATTCACACACACACACACACACACACACACAATAACCAGGCTAGTCTGATAAGAGACTGGCAGAACTCCCAAGACTACAGCCCTAAAACATCCTTCCAAACTGGAACAGAGACTATTCTCAAAGACCTTTCAGCTGAACCACAGACAAGCCCATAAAATAAACAATCTAACACCTGAAAGGACAATGCTCCCTAAAACAACCAACTACAGGAGATCAAAAGAGAGACAGTTGCCCAAAAGCAAAGATGAGAAGGCAGGACGGGACACAAAATCCGGACAAAAGGAACAAGGAATTTAGGACGGGAATGGGGGCTGTGCTGACACACTGCAAGAGACAAAAACAATGTTACAGGAAGACTTTATGTGTAACTACTGAATAGGAAACTAACTGGGTCCATAAACTGTGGCCTAATGGAAAATAAAAAAGTTTCATTAACAGTAACTGTCTGCTCAAATTCCTCCAACTGTCTCAAGAATGTACTTTACAGCTGTTTCATTTTTGATCCAGAATCCAATCAAGTTTCATGCACTGTATTTGGTCAGCACGTCTCCTCAGTTTCTTATTCTAGAATAGCATCCATCCCCGCTTCCTTCCCGGGACACTGACTTTTTGAAGAGCATGGGTCAGAAGGTTTAGAGAATGCTTCATATTCTGGATTTGTCTGTTCCTGCTGGTGTCCTGTAGCTTGTTCTTCTGTTCCTGTACTTGCTATAAATAGGAAGCTAGGTCTCAAAGCTTGATTAGATGCAGGTTTGGGCTAGATTTGGAAAGACAGGCAGAATATGAAATGTCCAAATCAGTACGATTTTATCAACATGTGCAATTTGCTATTAAAACAAAAGGTAACAGCTTTTAGAGAAGACACCAAAAGCTGGCAACAATCCTTCCCATTTGGACACCACTTCAGCGATTAGAAACAAAGTGCTGTCATAGGCATTACTCTACTGAATGATGCCCATCCAGCCTACTTCCCTCCCAGGATTATAATATTATCATCTCTACTTTCTAATGAGGAAAACTGAGGCTTGGTGAAGTTCAGTGACGTGTTCACGGTAAGATTATTAAGAAATGGCGTGACTAAGCCTGGAACCCAGGTCCCTCTAGCACTAGACAGACTCGCTCAGAAAAGGCTACGTGAGAGATGGGCTTTCAGTCGGATCTGAAAAGACAGCTAAGATTCATTCATTCCAGAAACCATGCCAGATGCTGGGGAAATATCAGCACACAAGACAGGCATGGTTCCTACCCTCACAGAAGTTCAAGTGTGGTGGCAGATACAAAAGAAAAGTTAGATTCCATGGGAAAGCTGAAGAGGGCACTCCAGACCAAGGAGACCATGTGAGCAATACCTGACGCAGGTGAGCAGCGGCACGCTGGAGGCCAGGGGAGAGCTCTCGGGGGTGAGCCAGCGTGGATGACAACAGGTGAGTGGCCAGTGCAGGAAAAGCAAGCTGAACCAAAAAGGCAGCGCCAACAGCTACTCTACTTAAGGACCCTCTAGCTCTTTCAAAGGGGGCTGAAACGAACGAAAGCAGAATCTTCAAAGCGATAATGTTCAGACAAGAGCCCCACAAGTCTTCTTGCCATGGGCCAGGTCAGCTCGGTGACTCTCTTTGTCATGTCTGTATCTGCTGCAACAGCAGCACACATTCCCCAACACAGGGGCCTCAGCATACATTACCTTTCACCTCAGGCTGTTTTCAAAAGACAGCATCAGGTAGTTACTTACCATAATGATCCAAAAAATGCAGCCAAGTTCAAAACTACCACACAATCCACATAAAACTTATTTCAAAGCTCCTGGTTATCCAGGGGTGCAATCTAGAAACTGCCAGGATAGGACCACCGATGCCATCAATTACACTGTGAATACAATAATTAGTAAGTTTGGGTGTTTCGCAGTGACAAACAGCACAAAATTCTAAGTCCACAGAAGTCACCACTGCCAAGTAATGCACCCTCCTCAGTATATTTAGTACCTTACAACCTTTGAAGTACTTTTATGTTAGCTTGTTTCATCTTCACAATACTCCTTTGAGGTAGGGGCAGTTGAGTACCTACTAGGTGCCAGATACTACTCTGTGCAATGGGCAATGAACAAAGCAATTGTTCACCGCTTCGACTTTGGCTGCTCCTACCCTCACAAAGCTTAAATTTTATTGGGGAGACAGATAATAAATACATATGCAATACAATGGCAGGTAATGGTAAATACCATGAAGAAAAATAGGGCATAATAAGGAGATAATGACAGGGAGTGCTACATCAGACACAGTGACCAAGGATGGCCTCCTCCAAAGGAAGGGAGGGAGCAAATCATGCAAGTATTTGGGAGAACAGTACTCCAGGCAGAACCAAAAGAAACCAAACCCACTGCCGTCAAGTCAATTCCAACTCATAATGACCCTATAGGTCAGAGCAGAACTGTCCCCATACGGTTTCCAAAGAGGGCCTGTCAGATTAGAACTGCCAACCTTTTGATTAGCAATGTAGCACTTAACCACTACATCACCAGGGTTTCCAAATCCAGGCAGAGAGAACAGCAAGTGCAAAGACTCTGAAGCAGGACATGTACAGTCTGTTGCAGGATGGCACTAAGGACAGGGCACAGTATGCTGGAGTATATGAGTTAAGGCGACAGTGGCAGAAAACAAAAGACCTTATCAGGTAGAGCCTTGTAGGCAATAGCAAGGGTTCTGGAAACCATAATCATCCTGATCATCTACCAACAAGGAAACTAAGAATCAGGTGCTGTATGTATATTTATATACTGCACACACACAAACACACACACACACACACAATAGAGCAGGCAGTGAGTACAGTTCATGGAAACATCTAGATGTAACCAAACACCTCACGGGACTGAGTTACTGGGCTTGAAAGCTAAGGACCACAGTCCTGGGGGGACAGCTAGATCAACAGGTGTAACACAGCTCTAACAAAAACATTCAACATACTGCTTTAGTGAGTAGCATCTGGAGTCTTAAGAGCTGCCCACAGCCATCTGAGACACAGCTATTGGTCTTTTTCCCCCTGGCGCAAAGGAGAGTGAAGAAAACCAAAGACTCAAGGAAACAGTCCAAAGGACTCAGGGACCGCAGGAATCATAGCTTCTACCAGCCTGAGACCAGAAGAACTAGATGATGCCCAGCTATCACTACCTCCCACTCCAACCAGGATCACAACAGAAGGTCCCAGGTAGAGTGACAATTAAAAAATAAAGCAGAACAACACTCAAATTCTTTAAGAAAACCCCAATTTACTGGCCCATGAGAAACTAGATGAGCTGAGATTACAGCCCTTTGACATTCTTCTAACTTGGAACTGAGCCACTGCAGAGATCACCTTACAGCCAAATATCAGACAGCCCTATAAATAAACAACAACGCGCATAAGGAAAGTGCTCCTTAGAGCAATCATCGACATGAGACTGAAAGGACAACATACACCCAACAGCAAAGGAGAGAAAGCAGGAAGAGGTAAGAAAACACCTCTCACAGACGTGCGGACCTCAGGATGAAAACGGGGGAGAGTGCTGACACATTGTGGGGACTGAGACCAACATCATGGAATAATCTGTGTATAAACTACTGAAAGGGAAACTAATTTGCTCTGTAAACTTTCACCTAAAGCACAATAAAAATAAAATTACAAAATACAATCAAATCAAAGAGAGACATTGAAGCTGGATGAAACCCTAATATGACCTTTAACCCATAACCTAAAAATATTCCCTGGTTTGCTTCTTTAAGTATACGACAGTTTAGCTTAGTAAAGAACGTGCTACCTTGAGCACTATCCTCTTTTTAAAAACATCTATACGAGATCAAATTGACAAGTGCAACTCTAAAGCTTAGTGACTTTGGGCGTGCAGTGAGTTGATGTTGCTGGGGAAGAAACAATTCAGCAAAGGAGGGTGAAAAGGACGGCACAACTTGAAGAAAGTGATCACTGTCATTACACAAAAATTTTAAATTACGTTCTGCTGTATATATTCTCAAAAACAAGAGATAAAAAAGATGGTGTATGTGTCTCATCTTAGAAGAGGCCCCTCTAAGACCCAGCCATTACAGTTCTGAGCACATTCTACACAAAGCTCACGTGAGTCCCAAAAGGGACATTACAAAAACGATCACGCAGCCTTGTTCCAGGCAGCAAAGTGCTAGGGAACAATGACGTTTGTGATGCATGTATATGAGTGCAGCCAAGGAGCCATATAGCATCATAAACTGATCTCAAAAACACTACATTTAGCAAAAAACGTAAGTAACTGACACAAAATTTTATAGGGATCAGTGTTTCTGTGCATATAATCCTTGCTTTCCTCCTTTGAGGGAAACGAGAGAACTACCTTAACCTAAGGAGCCCAGATGGCAACACGGTTAAGCCCTTGGCTGCTAACTGAAAGGTCAGCAGTTCGAACCCACCAGGAGCTCTGCCAGAGCAAGACGTGGCAGTCTGTTTCCTTAAGAATTACAGCCCTGGAACACCTACAGGACAGTTCTGCTCTGTCCTGCAGAGTTGCCATGAGTCAGAATCCACTCCACAGTAATGGGTTTGGTTTTGGTTTTGATTTTGACAGTTCCCCATCCCCTCCGAGGTCAGCAGAGCCACGTGATTTGCTTCAGTCAACAAAGTGTGATCAAAAGTGACACGCATCACTTCTGGACAGAAACTCTAAGGCCAGATGTCGCTGCCATGGTTCCATTCTCACTGTAAGCTTGCTTCAGAGATTGTGCCTCCATGGACCAGCCATCCACAGACCCACCCTAATGTCATGAGACCACGTTCAACTCCTGAGATTTGGGGGCTGTTATCTCAGTATGACCAAGTCCGTCTTGACTGATGCAGAGTTACGGGATTTAGTGCACAATACCATTTACTACACTACACACAAGTGCACAAAAGCAACGCTAGTTTTTGAGTGGATAAAAACCAAAACCCAAACCTACTGCCATCGGGTCAATTCCAACCCATGGCAACCCTACAGGACAGAGCAGAACTGTTCCACAGAGGTTCCAAGGAGTGCCTGGAATATCTGAACCACCAGCCTTTTGGTAGCCAAAGTATAAAGCAATTATAGCTAATTATCACTGAGTTCCCTAGGATGGGGGAGCAAGTGTCTGTGACAGGAAAGGAAATGCGGAGGCTGTACAGAAAAAAGGAAAAATTACAAATAAAAACTAGAAGATAACACTACTGTGAAGACATTAGAAAGCTCATCCACTCACAGATCTCTTCAACAGTCATCTGTGCAATTGTTACGCGCAACATAGTATCTAGGTGTTACCTACAGAGAGGTGAGTCAAAAAGACAACCCTCTGCTGCCAAGCCTGTTATTGTCATGTGAATCCCAACTCACGGCGACCCTACAGAACAGAGTAGAATTGGCTCATCGGACTTCCAAGGAGTGGCTGGGGGCTTCACACTGCCAACATTTTGTTAGCTGCAGAGCTCTTAACTCGCTGTGCTGCCAGGGCACCTATGGTACCCAGAAGACAAAGGTTATTTTAAATGCCCTAGTAAGTAATTATCAGCAGTGGTGTCATTAAAAAAAATCCAGTGACATGAAAAAAAGGGACCTAGTTACTGTAGATCAGGTGGTCTGTGAGCATCTCTGAGAGAACGACATTTAAGCAGGTGGTGCAGGTTCAGCCGCTAGCTAAAGGAGAATGAGGGATGTTTCAACCAGGCAAGGGAAGAGTACGGTGTGTGCACAGGCCTGGCAGCAGTACACAGCATCCCAAGGGGGAAGTGAAAGCAGGCCAGTGTCACGGAAGAAGTGACAGGAAATGTGGTCAAAGAGGTGGGGTGGAGCTGGGGACACGGTGGGCAGATCACTCAGAGTCTCACAGCCCAGTATACCACTTGCCAGAGTCGATCCTCTATCCCAATTCCTGGTGGCCGCATGTGTGTCTGGGTAGAACTGTGCACCCGTGTCTTCAACGGCTGATCACAAGCCCCTTCTGCCAAGGCACCTCTGAGAAGACTTGAACCGTGAATCTTTCAGTTAGCAGCCAAGTGAGTTAACCACTTACACCTAGCACTGATATTAAAGAAACCGCCCAAGCAGATGGCTTTAGAAAGAGAAGTTTTATTGTGTCACAGTCTAGGAGACTAAGAGCACAAATTTACGGCACCAGAAGCTTCTGAGGTGCATAGACCTCGGTCCTTTCTAAAAGATATGCTCTGCTCCCAGCATTGCCTCTTGCTGACGGTATCAGGTCCCTGACACTCCTTTGTTCTCGCAAGAGATTACCTCAACGCAATCCAGGCTTGTAGTTTGAGTCCTGCCTCACCAACACAACTGCAGCCCATTCTCCCTCATCAACATCACAGAGGCAACATTCACAATACATGGGAAAAAGGACTCAACACTGGGAATCACACAGAGCCAAAATGATAATATGTTCTGGGGGGGCACACAACGCAATCCATGACATCACACTTGTATTTTATTCTAACTGCAATGAAATCACAAAATCATTTTAAACAGGGGAATGAAGCAATCTTAATTCCAATTTATTCCATTTTAACATTTTGGACCTAACAATATGTTTCCTTTTTTTTAATTTGCAGAAGAAAGGTATTTTTGCTTTCTTTTTCTGAGAACCTCCAGAACTAGCACAAATTTCAGGCCCTGTGTGACCCAGCTCCCTTCCTGAGCAGGAAGTTAAGTTAGGGAAATTCCCAAGGTGCCAGGGGGAAAAGCAACCTTGCCAGTTGGGTACTAAGAACTCTTGCCTCTAAAGGGATTTTTTTTCTCCTTTAGTTCACATAGTATCACCATGTGCAAAACTGTGCCCTGGTCTAATCAGAGAAATCATGAGAACCAATGAGTTCGTTCTGCTGGCGGCCCAAGACAGGAGACACTTGGCTTTAGAAAAGTCTCAACTTCCAATTGTAAAAAGCAAACATGTGAGTGTGGCTTCCCCTCTCTTCATGCCAGGAAATGGAGGGAACAATCCTGTTTGTCTCCGGTGGCCTCCACAAGGATGCCTCCTCCTAGAACACAGCACAGAGTCATGGAGGTTGGTGCAGCCAGCCCAGAACAGCACGGAGTGTCATTTGTTCAGGATCAAAACCACCTGAACACACAGAGGCACCACCAGGAACAGAAATTACCTTTGTTTCCTTCAGCCTTCTTAGCACACGCCCAGTTACAAAAGCACCAGCAGTTAACATTTACAGATGGTTCACTGTATGTCAGTTGCTCTCATTTAATGTTCACAAGCACCCTAAAGTAGCTTGTACTGTTACCCTCTGCCTTAAGAGAGGCTAAGAGACCTGTTCAGGTCACAAACCCACAAGTATCAGTGAAGCTTCAAACCTAGGCAAACTCAGCACTCAACCTCTTAACCATCATTAAGAGCCACCCAGTTCCAGCCAGTTTTTCCTGCCACCAACTCCAGGGTGGCTTCCTCTTATCCTCCCTGTACTGTGTTCTTTTCATGACATTCCTCTCCTCTGCAAGAACTTAACTGTGGAGTCAGAAGGCTAACAGGTCCTTTCACCCAGTTTCCATCTCCCAAACAAAGAGCAGCAGCAGGCGGGTCATGCCACACTGCTGGGCCAGAATCCACTCTGGTCAAATTTGTCCTGAAGCCAGTGACGGTGAACTAGGGACCCAGGCCCTTGAAGGGTTTCAGTCAGTTTAAGGGGACAATATACAGAACAGAACTCACGTTTGCAAGGCAATCCACCAACCTGTACAAGTCAGTATTGTGTGAAACAGAGAATGCAGTGTTGAGGGGAGCCTCAAAATAAAGCTGGCCTGAGGAACCCCACTCAGTGTGCACCACAGGGTCTGTCACTGACCAGAATTCTGATTAGTACAGGGATGACTAGAATCACTGAGTAATTAGGTCCCCAAACCAAAAACCAAATTCACTGCCATGGAATTGATTCTAACTCATAACGACCCTATAGGACAGAGAACTGTTCCATAGAGTTTCCAAGGAGCACCTAGTGGATCTGAACTGCCGACCTTTTGGTTAGCAACTGTAGCACTTAACACCAGGTCACCAAGTTCTCCAGCAGGTCCCCACGCTATTAAAATCCAGGTGCAGAGGAAGAACGGTGGCAGAAATCATTAAGGAAACAAGGTGGTCCAGGTCTACACCATTCATATCAGCTGGCTTCCTAAAACCTAGTGCGAACATGTACAAGATTCAGAATCTTATCTTTTCTGGTTATTTCTCCAGCTAGCAGGTCTCTCCCTCACAGATCTTGTCCCTTACCCAGGACCCAAAAGAGCTGAGGGACCTCAGAAACCGCCGTGTAACAGCCTCGCATTCATTAAATGAATAAATCGCTGGTTCGTGAGCAACGCTAGAACCTGCGAACATGAAGCCTTTACAGTAGGATGGCCATGGTCATAGCGTTCGCATCCCAGGTCAGGAGTTTAGGGTCCATGAACAAATACGGAAAGCCAGAGAAGTCATTGATGATGAGACGATTTGTTGAATAAATGATGAAGAGGAAAGGTGCTCCCTTCCAGCCAAGACAGTGTCTGGACAGGAGGAAGGCCGAAACCCAGGAGCGTGTCAAGCTGGCAAAGGAAAAGCCATGGGGGGAGGGGGGACTCAGGCAGCCGCCCCCAAACAGGCACTCCAGGCCCGCAGGTGTCAGGCACGAAGGTGATGCTGGCGGGTCCCACCTCTCGAAGTCGTTCTCAAAGGCGCAGATGCGGTCGTAATTCTTTCCAAACATTCTCCCGGTCACAGGCCAGACTCCCAAAGGATCACACTTAGGAAACTGCCGCAGGGAGGGGAATGAACCAGCTTTGATTTTCTTGGGGAGAGAGGAGGGACCGGTAGCCAGGGACGACGGAAAGGGTCGGGAAATGGGGAGAAACAGAGGCTGCTCGGGTGACTGGTCTGGGTCAACAGCACAATGAGTGCTTAGTCACCGATACCTCGGAGGCCAGGAGTTGCTCGCCACCCGCCACCCGGAGACGTAAGTGACCAAATCCACAGGAGCTCGGCGCGCCACGCACAGTCGGCTGGCGCCCTGCGTCCTGGTCCCTGAGCCCGCCGCCATCCGATACTTACTCTGCCGAGCTGGTCCCGTTCACTGCCGAGCCGTTGGGGGTCGGGGTCAGCTGGATGGGCGTCGGCTTCTTCTTGGGCATTTTGGACTGGGGAAGGCGCTTCCAACTCGGGCGGAGAGCGGCCCCACTCGCTTCCTCCTGTGCACCGCCCCGCGCCCGCAGCCAAGGGGCCCAGCCGGGGCCGCCGGCCAGTGGCTACCTTCAGAGGGCGCGCCTGAGGGGGCCTCTGGCGCCCGGGGCCCCTGACGACCTCGGCGACCCCCCGCCTCGCCCGCTGGGGGTGCTCGGCTCGGCGAGCCGGGAGCCGAAGGGCTGCCCAGCTGGGGCGCAGCGGCTGCGCGCGAGCGCGCGACTTGGCAGCCGGGGATTCCCTCCCTCCTCCTCTCCGTCAGCCGGCCCTCGGGCTGGAGTGGCGCGGCACGGCCAGGCTCGCGCGAGCTGCAGCCAGAGACACGGGAGCCGCCACCGCCGCCGCGCTCGAAGCCGCGCCGCGCAGCAGTCCCAGGGAGTGTCCGGCGGGCGGGGACGAGCCGGGAAGGGAAGCCTCGCCCGCCTCCCCGAGCTGCGGCACCGCCCCACTCCTCGGCCGGGCTCCGCCCCCGGCCTCGTCAACGGCCAATGGGAGCGAGCGCTGGTGGCAGGGGTGCGGAAATACGTCATGGGGGCGGGGTCTGGCTCGGGCTCCACAGCACCCTCTGCTGTCCCAAGGCTCCCTAGAAGAGCCACCCGGAAAGGAGGTCTGGGCGCCTAGGTTCGAGCAAGGAGCAGCGAGGTGAGATCTTCTTTGTAAGGACAGGGCCAGACCTGGTCCTCGCGGCCTCCTCCTCTGCGGAATAACAAATTCAAAATAAATAAGGATAAGACTCCTCGTACGCAAGGGAGCGGGAATATGAGGGACAGAAAACTTTTTTGGTGACTCCTTGCCGCTATCAGCAGTAGGTAAATAGTGTTGTCTACCGCTAATGAGGCGGGGAGATGGGTACTCAGGGCTCATGTTTTCAGAGCAAATTGGTAATATTTTTTAAAGTCTTAAAAACCCTTTTTCATCCAATAATTCCAGTTCTGAAACATATTGGAGAAGATGAGAATAAAGAGCTTTTAAAAAGAGGCACAATACTTACTCGGAAATGAAAATCTCCCTCTTCCTTTTCCCGTTCCCCTACCTATTCAGTCCTGAAGACAGTAGGTGGGCAGAACACCGGTGGGCACGATGGTGGTTCATAGAGGGCTGTCAGAGACTTAGCAGATACGGAGGCAATAGAAACCTGACAAGGAAGCAGCCCCGTAGGGACCCTGAAGACCCAGAGCTCAAACAGGGAGAGCCGAGAATCCAAATGACGGAGGTGTGGCAGCTTAGACAGCAGATAGGCTGCATGCAGGCTAATTGTTTAAAGAAAAATATTAAAGGTGATGGAACCAGCTCCCTCGCTAAGGGGCAATGAAGTTACTCACACAGAAAGGAATAAAATTAGAATGAACTCCGTGGTGTTGTATTGAAATTGGAAATATCAGTGTGAACTCACGGAGCTCCAGTGGCACAGTGATTAAGAACTGGATTGCTAACAAAAAGATTGGTGGTTCAAATACACTCGGCCACTCCTTGCAAACCCTATGAGGCAGTTTTGTTCTGCCTGTAGGATCCTATGAGTCAGCATCAACTCGACAACAATGAGTTTTTTGGTTTGTTGTGAATTCAACAGTTTTCAGGATATGTGAATACAGGGAAATGCATGCATCTGCGTGCTAGATGTGATTCTGTCTTTATGTTAAATTTTAATGTTCACCATGGATTTTTTGCATTAAGCTTATGGCTTTTTTAAAATATTGTATACAAATATCTTAATTACTGACTTTTTGGTACCTTCTGCAATTTTGCACCTATAGCAGGCATTTCAAAAGAAGCCCTAGTGACCTAAGTCATTAAACGCTCAGCTGCTAACCGAAAGGTCCGCAGTTCAAACCCACTAGGCATTCCACAAAGAAGGATGTGCCAGACTGCTTCTGTAAAGATTTACAGCCTTGGAAAACTATGAGGTTGCTGTGCACTCAAATCAACTCAAGCACAGTAGTTTGGGACAAGCATTTTATTTGCCTCACCCTTGTCCCCGTTCTAGCATGTGCACGTGTGTTCCCAAGCCTGTCCACTGAGGAACCTGAGAGTATGGCCACCCCAACGGCAGCTCTTGGCTTGTAAATATGAAAAACAACAAGACCACACTTGCTGCAGCAACCCTATCGGACAGAATAGAACTTCCTCATGGAGTTTACAAGGAGCACCTGGTATATTCCAATGACTGACCTTTTGGTTAACAGCCACATTTCTCAAATACCATGCCAGCAGAGTTTTCAAAGGTTATATCATGTCACAATCATTTCCCCATTAAAAGAACTGAGGGCTCCTTGGGAAAATGGCTGATTCCAAGAAGTGACCAAAGAAAGTACAGTTGACCTTGGAAGATATTTTTGTACCAGAAAGCAGGGAAGCACTCAAAATAGGCAGGGACTTCAAAAGGACACAATAGGCAGCTTGAATAGACTCCTACTGGCCAAATCTTGTGTGACTTGCACATTAAGATAAATAATAACAGCAATAGGTTATAACCCATTGAATAAAATAGGGAACCTTGAGTCCATACTGAATCAATTATTAACATAAAGTTTGATGAAGAACTAGCTGTTTACATGGTTTCAATGTACTTCCTCATAAAATACTAATTAATTACAAAAGGGAAAAGAATAACTTTACATTGGGGAAGTCTGACACATACCACTTTAATCTCAAGTGATCAAAGTGAACTTCATCATAGTGGGACAAATAGAAATCACGTAACGCCTCATGGGATGCAATGAAAAAAATGCAGCATACTTCTGTGATATTCTTGCCAAAGATGCGTGCCTGAATCTAATCATAAGGAAACGTAAGAGAAACCCAAAGTGAGAAACATTTTAGAAGATAATTAGCCTTTAATTTTTAAAAATATCAATATCATGCAACGAAAGATGGAAGAGCTGTTTTAAATGGAAGGAGACTTAGGACACATGACAAGTCAATGAACTAGATTCCTTTGCTGTAGAGGATATTATTGGGAAGATTAGTAAAACAAGAAGGGATGTGAGGACTAGATGGTACTAATATTTCAGTGTTAATACCCCGCCTGATCTTGGTGGTTGTCTTGTAGTTTTGTAGATGGATGTTCTTATTAGAAAGTAAACACTGAAGTATTCGAGGGCAATGGACTGTCAGGTCAGCAACTACTCCCAGATGGTTCTAGAAGAAAAATGTTCTTTACACATTTTTAAAATCAGTTTGTGATCACTTCAACTTTTTTCAAAAAGAAAAATTGTACATTTACTTTTTTAAATGATATTTTATTGTGTTTTGGGTAAAAGTTTACACAGTACATTAGGATACCATTTAATAATTACTATACAGATTATTCAGCAATATTGGTGACATTTTTCTTAATGTGTTAACATTCTCATTCAATCCATTCTGAATGCTTCCTTTCTAGTTACCTGGTTTCTTGCCCTCTTACCCTTTCTTCTCTTCTTTAATTGTTGAACACATGGTCGCATACAGATGCTTTTTTTTAAGTACATTTATTTTAGAAAGATTAGAAGTGCTGATTTAGAAACCTATACACCAAATTGTCAACCAATGGTTTTCTAGATGATAATGAAGTTACATAATAGTTTACAATCTTCTCATTTTTTTCCTGTTTCCAATTTTTTCATGTGAAACGTGAACATCTTTTAGTATTACAGTAAAACAGTAAACATTACAAAATTAATTGAAATTAACTTTTCAAACAATGTGTATTCAGGGACAATTCAGGCTATCTGAATGCTGGGACAGTTTTACATCTACTAATGCAAATACATGCTAGTGGATTGTTTATGAACTAGTTTCTCCAAGACCTCACTTTCACTGTGTGAAGTTCTTTCCAATACTGAAGGATTATGATTTCACAAATGCTGCTGAAAGCCTATTTCCATTGAGTAGTGGTCCTAAGCCATTGTCATGGCCTAAGAGGCCACATCAAGGATGACCCCCACTATGAATGAGGTAGGTATATCTCTGAAGATATAGAAAAATCTGCAAAATGTAATATGTAAAAGAAAAAAGTGAGCAGAACACTGCAGTGTGGTTCTGTTTGTTACGCTATGTTTACATAGATACTGACATATAATAAGGAGCCCTGGTGGTGCAGTAGTTAAGCACTCAACTACTAACCAAAAGGTTGGAAGTTCAAACCAGTAAGGTACTCCACAGGATGGCAACCTGCTTCCATAAAGATAACAGCCTCGGGAATCCTATGGGACAATTCTGCTCTGTCCCATAAAGTCACTAAGAGTTGGAATCGATTCAGCCAGCAACGGATTTGGTTTTTTTATGTACAATAGAAAATTTCTGGAAGAACACAAAAGAAACTAGTAACAATGGTTGCCTCTGGGGAGGAGCCCTGTGAAATCAGACAGTAAACTCAAGTTTCCTTTTAATGTTTGTAGTCTTAGGAAATGTTTGAATTTTTTATTGTATGTATAATTTTTTGTGTTAAAAACATTACAGTTAAAAAAAAAAAACTCCACAGCAAACTTGGGAATAGAAAATGGTGCAGCTACTTTGTAAAACAGTCTGTCAGTTCCTCAAACAGTTAAACAGAGTTACAATGTAACCCAGCAATTTCTAGGTAAGTACCCAAGAGAACTGAAAATGTGACCACAAAGAAACTTGCATATGGATGTTTATAGCAAATTATTCATCATAGCCAAAGGAGGGGAACAACCCCCATCACCATCAACTGATAAATGGATAAGCCAGTGTGGTAAATCCAAGTAGTGGAATACTATTTGGCCATGAAGAGAAAAGAAACACTGATACCTGCCACAAGATAGATAAACCGTGAAAATATCATGCTAAGTGGAAGAAGCCAGTTATAAAAGACCATATATTAAATGATCCTATTGATAAGAAATGTCCAGAAATAGGCAATTCTACAGGGACAGAGAGTAAATTAGTGATCACTTGGGGCTGGGGAGGATCATTAGACAGAAGAATGATAGCTAAGTGTTAGGAGTTTCTTTTCGAGGTGATAAAAATGTTCTAAAATGAACTGTGGTGATGGTTGAGTATATCTGTGAATATGTTTTAAAAAATTGAAATGTACATCCAAATGGGTGAATTGTATGGTATGTAAATTATATCTCAATAAATTTGTCTATAGAAACAAGAAACTCTAGGGAAAACTAGGAGAGCCAATGAGCCAACAATCTTTGTTGTTTTTTTTTTTTTTAATCTTTTATTGTGGTTAAATGAAAGTTTACAAAGTCAATTTGCCATACCAAACCCCATACAGAGACCTGTATGTGACTCCATCCGCTATCCCAGCCCTGTGACAGCACATTCTTCCCTTCCACTCTGTACTCCCCGTATTCATTCAATCCAGTCCTCTTCTCCTCTCTCCCGTTTCATTAGTATAGAAGAGCTACTCCAACAGCCTCATGTCTTATAGGCCAGTCCAACTTTTGTCTAAAAAGTTGTCTTCTGTGTTAGTTTCAGCTCTGGGGCTGGACCAAGACCAGGAGCCATGCTCTCAGGTGACCCTCCAGGGTGTCGGACCATCAGATTTGGTCTTTTAACAGAATTCCAGACCTCCACCCTTATTTTTCTCCTGCTACATCAGGAGTCTGACATTGTATTGCCTCTCAAGGCAGACAGTGGAGGTGGCTGGGCACCATCTAGTTCTTCTGGTCTCATGCTAGTGTAGACTCTGGATCATTTGGCCCCTTCTGCCAACTGTCTTGAAAAAAAACAAAAGTTGGAGAATTCATGCTACCAGGTATCAGGATCCATATAAAGATTAGGTATTTCATTCAGTATGGCACTGGCACACGTGGATAGACAAATAGACCAATGGAACAGAATAGAGAAAACTTTTGTATATTAGATCACCTGATTTGTAACAAAGATGACAATTCAATGCAATCAGGAAAGGATGACCTTTTAAATAAATGGTGCTGGGTCAACTGAATATCTGTACCAAAAAAAAAAAAGTCTTGGTCCCTATCTCATACCCTAACTGAAAAATCATCTTTAGATGAATTGTAGAGTTAGATAAAACTTTCAGAGGAAATTAACTTCATTTCTTTTTGTTTCAAATTTTGTCAGTTTTTTTAAATTATAAGACTTATAATAGTTTATTATGTGGAAGTAAACCCTGGTCTTGTGGTAGTTAAGAGCTTGACTGCCAGCCAAAATGTGGGCTGTTCAAATCCACCAGGCACTCCTTGGAAACCCTATACAGCAGGTCTGCTCTGTTCTGTCTGATCATTTTGAGTCAGAATGGACTCTACAGTAATGAGTTTGGTGTTTTTTTGGGTTATATGGGAGAAAAAAACAGAAATAAAGAAAATAATAAAAGCCATTCATGATACACTCTACAAAGATAATCTTTATTTACAGTAGGGAGTCCTACACTTATCTCTAGCCATACTCACAGGCTTATTATAGACTCAGTGAACATTATGGCATTCTTGATTTATGATCATTATTTTAGAACCAAGCTAGTATTTACCCCCCTTACAAAGTAAGTTCGTTTACTTTGTTAATATGAAAAAATTCAATTGGGAAATTCAAAATAAAAAGTGTCTGGTATTGCAAACAAAAGTTATTCTACATGAGGACATTCCATGGTACATTTTTCCCTCTTATTTTAATTCCACATTTTCCTACGCTCTAGTCATGAGAGAATTCTGGCTCTTTATCAAATACTTTTGCAATCGTTAGTTCATTCTGTTCAGGGTAGAGCGAGTTTCTTTACATTTTTAAAATAACTTAAGGAATCCAATCCATTGTCTAGATTTTTAAGCTTCTGTGGAGTTTGGCAGCTGTTCCTACTGAGTAATGAAGGGGTCACTGTGTAGAAGTTAACACTTCTCCCCCCTCCAAAAGGTACATCCGCTTCCCCAGTTCCTGATGTCAGACATTCCAACTGCGGTGAAACTACAGTGTTATTTCGGGAAGCTCCTTTAATGGTCACTTGCCCTTCATTTAAAAGATACCTCAACAAGATGAGGATGATGTGATTTCATCTGGTCTCTAAGGATGTGGCTTAAACCAGACAGGATGTCAGCTCTGCATCTTTTTTTGGAAGGGCTGCAGGGAGGTAGGGGCTTCATCCTGGTTTGGCATTCAGGAGAGGTGTGGTGCTTGGATTCTTACCCTTGTGGATCCCAGTGAAAGAAGATATATGCAGGGTATACCAGCTTCCTAGATGGCAGCTATGGAGAAGGAAGTTTTGACGTGGTTTGGAATCACAGGCCAGGATCCCAGATATTCGTCTTCCAGAGGCTGGTGTGAGATTAAGCAGATGGTTTTCCCAGGCCAGGACATTTATTCAATAAGGTTGTCATTACTCTCTCTCTCTCTCTCTCTGTGTGAGTATGGTGTTTAATACATTTTTTTAAACTCAATGGAAAACCTCTGCATCATTCTTTTCCTGCCAAATACTTTGCAAAGATTACAAGCAGGAAATTTGATATAAGAGGGACTGTTTGAGCAGGAGTGATCTGGGAGCTGTAATAAGAGTTTGTGAGGTCTGCCTGGGCAGAGGCATCTTGAGGTCTTACTATCAACCTTTTATAACTCATGTTCTTACTCAGAGCCGGGACAGCTCATAGAAAGCTGAGACTTTGAAGTGTTTTATCTCCAGCAATGAACTACATGTGACAGACATACCTCCCGGGTATATATCTGTGTTAAGATATTGTAAACTGTAATTATCTAAGCATCAATGTGTTTTGCAGTTTTATACAGTCTCAGGGATCAAGAAATCTCTTCTGCACCGTGTACCTACCAGATTACTTTAATTGTACAGTGTCATAAGAGGGGAAGTATTATTCTGATGACAGTATTGCTATGTCACTGCCAAACCCTGTGGACATTTATCCTTGCTCCTTTGTGTGCCCTCTCTGTATAGACATTTGTGACTGGATCCTAAACTGGCATCTGGTGAAGGGCTTTTGTACTTGCATCATGAGAGACTGAGTAAATTTTAGAATGTTGGAAGTGAACCAAAAAGGTCATTGGGTCCAATCACCCTATTTTTTTTAATGGGAAAACAGAGCCTCAGATAGCTCAGCAGCATTCTCCAAGGTCACCCATATAACTAGGGGTGGAGCAGGGACTGGAGCCATATCTCCTGACTTCCAGGCCAATGATCCTTTCAAAATTCTTTGGTGCTTTGCTGTATTTGTGGAACTCTGGTGGCATGCAGTGGTTAAGGTTTGACTGTTAACCAAGAGATCAGCAGTTCAAATCTACCAACTGCTCCTTGAAAACCCTGTGGGGCAGTCCTACTCTGTCCTATAGAGTCACCATGAGTCAGAACTTGGAGGGGGGTTATGGTTTGCCGTGTTCATTTCCTAAGGCTGTCAAAACAGAACACCGTGAAATTGTGGCCTTAAACAACAGATTTTTTTTTTTTTTTTTGTCTCATGGATCTGGAGGCTAGGAATTCAAATTTGGACAGCAGAGTCATGTTCTTTCAGAAGTCTCTAGAAGAAGATTTTGCCTTGTTTTTCTGTTTCTGGTAGCCAGAGGCACCCCTGGGCTACAGCTGTAACCTAACTCCTTCAGGTAGTTGTCTCCCTGCCTGTCTCTCTGACTCTCTGCTCTCTTATAGGACCACACTCTGGTGGGATTCAGACTCACCTTTCTCTAGTATGCTGTCATGTTGTTAGTTCTGTACAGTAGATTCTGACTCACGGTGACCCTATGTATACAGAGGAGAACTGATCCATAGGGTTTTTAAGGCTGTGACCAGACAGCCAGGCCTTACTTCCAAGGTACCTCCAGTTGGATTTGAATCACTAACCTTTTGGTTAGGAGTCCAGGGCTTAATCATTTGTGCCACCAGAACTCTCTGTATGACTTTATGTTAGCTTAACTGGTAACATCTTCCAAACAAGGTTAAATGCACAGGTACCAAGGCTTAGGACTCAACATAAACTTTGAGGGGAAACAATCCAACCCATAATACTTGCCAAGTAGTATTTAAGCAAAATTAATTTTGCTTGAGAGTTACCAGATAAGATTGTTAAGTTGTTTAAAGTATTTTCAAATATCTCTAATTATATAGATTCTAAATATCTCTGTAATGCTATAATTAACAATACAATTATTTTCTGTTTACTGTAACTTTCTCTAGTTTTCATACTCACCTTCAGTTTCAAAGATGTGGAAGGATATTTTGCATAAATTCAGTAGGGTTGGATGTGTAATAATCCATACTCCTCTTGACTTCTATGAATTTTGGGGCAAACTAAGAAACTAACAAATCTTCATGCTGTTCAAACTTAGGTTACAAACTATATAAAATAAGAGCAATTTCATATAATGTCCGTGGTGTATACAGTGCAAATTTAGGAATTTAAGTAAATAGTCATAGATGTGTACAAAGTTTTATGTACATCAAGGATTTTTATTTCCATGTTACTCATGATAATGAAATATAAAAACTAGTGTATTTTTCCTTAGAAGAAACTACAGAATTCTGTTATCAGTGATTACTTTTACAAAGAAAGACTTGCTAATTGGAAAGAAAAAAATCTTTTTATTTTGTACTTTCCTGTCTTGTTTGAATTTTCCATTTATGTAGATGTAATATTTTATCTCATTCAAAGGTATGGACAACTTTTGGATTTATCTGTGTTAAAAAAACTAGTACTGTGTTATTAAAAAATAAATGTCCAAGAGACAAGGCCAAGATGGTGGAGTAGTCAGATACTTCTTGTGATCTTTCTTAGAACAAACCCTATCCCCCAAAGCAAGTGAATCAGTATGTATGACATTATAGGAGCCCTGAACATCAAAGTTAAGAGATCAGACTGAAAGATGGGGAAAGAAGAACAGATCCAGAAGTACCCAAGACTGGCCAGGTCTGGCCCGCTGGGATTCAACTGCAGCCAGAATGGTGAACAGAGCAATGGCATTTAAATGGCTTCCTCCTCAGTGGGAGAGATGGAGCAGTGGAGACTCCACTTGCACTTCCAGAACCAGTGAAAAGCAACATATCAAAAGCTAAGTGGCTTAAAAAAAAAAAAAAGCTGAGTGGCTTATATCTAACCTACTACATGCAGCTCTAAAATCTTTCTTTTGAGATAAACCCGCTTCTCTTTCCCAGGGCTTCCCCCTCCTTCTCTGTGCGGCATCAAGCTCTGGAGTCTGATGCCATTACCTGAGCTGGAAGTATGAGTCCTTAAGCCCACTTTGAGCCATTCTCCTAGACTTAGAGAGGGATCAATTTAACAAACTGGGGAAAGGAGGAAACTAAAAAATCTGCTGACTCATCTGAGCCAGAAATTTAGGGCAGAAATATGCCCTCACCTAGAATCAGACATAAGGGGACATGCCATCCTCACAGACTCTTAGGGATGGCTGTTAGACCCTACGCTAGCCTTTTTCAGCACTGTCAGAGAGACCCCTGTGTCTACACCAATCCCCCCTGCTTGTCTAGGATAGTAGGGGAAAACCTGTAACACACAGTTAGTACCTGACTACCTAGACACCTGAGCTGAATCCATGTAAAAAAAGTAAATGTGCTCTTGGGCTCAGATGTCTAGCAACAGATCTGACCACCTTGTGACAGGATGTTAGAGTTGCAAAGGTACCAATAACCAAACTAGCACACATGACCAGCCTATTTGGACATTTCAAAACAAAACAAGAAGCTAGAATGCAATAAGCAAACAAAATTAAATTCAGCAACTTACTCTTGACTCAGAGACAACAGTCCATATCAAATCACTTAAAGAGGGAGACTATGATGGCTTCAAATAGCTCCCAAAATAAAGAATCAAGAAATTTTCCAGATGCAGAGAACTTCCTGGAATTATCAGAAGTACCAAACAGAAGATTAACATCTAGAACTCTTCAAGAGATCAGGAAGGAGATGAGACAAAATGCAGCGGAACAAAATCACAAATTGAACATGCCTTAAGAAAACATACAGAGACAGGAAGTAGGGATTCAGAAAATTACTAATAAAATTTCAGACTCAGACAACTCAATAGAAAGTCAAAGGAGCAGAATTAAGGCAATGGAAGGCAGAAATAGTGACATAGGAGATAAGAGACATGACACCAACATATTTGAGGAAAAGCCAGATAGAAGAATTCTTTTAAAAAATCAAGAAACATTAAGAATTACGTGGGACTCTATCAAGAGGAATATCCATGAGTGATTGGAGTAGTAGAACAAGCAAATAAGGGATAACAGAAAATACAGAGAGAATTGTTGAATATTTCCTGATATGAAAGATGAGAAAATATCTATCCAAGACACTCATCAAACTCCACACAAGATAGATCCCAAAGGAAAGACACCAAGGCATATTATAATCAAACTTGCCAAAACTAAAAGTGAGAATTTTTAAAGTGGCTAAATATAGATTAAAATAATCTAAAAAACAGAGTAACAGTAAGCTTAGCAGAAACCAGCAGGCAGAAAGGTGATGGCCAAGCCAAGCCAAGATCCGTCGAAAGGTGATGGGACAATGTATATAAAGCCTTGAATGAAAATAATTGCCAACCAAGAATTATATACCCAGCAAAACTGTCTCTCAAATGATGGCAAAATTAGGACATTTCCAGATAAATGAGTGTTTAGGGAATTTGCAAAACCCAAACCAAAATTGCAAGAAATACTACAGGGTATCCTTTGGTTAGAAAATCAATAACATCAGATAACAACCCAAGACTACAATGCAGAATGGAGCAATTAGATATCAACCCCAATACGGAAATCATAAAAATAAATCAACAGCAAATCACTGAAAATAGGGAAACAGAGATGTTATTACGTAAGCATTATAACAAAAAAGAAGTACTTAAAAAAATACAGTCATAGCTCTTTCATATGGAGAGAAAGTCAAAGTGATGTAAAAAAATTAAAGACTGGCTTAAATTCAGAATAATAGGGGTAAGTACTGAGGTAATCACAAAGAAGGTTAACAGTCCTATGCATGAAAATTAAAAAAAAAAGACAAACATAAAGTCTCAGAAAATGCAAACCACCAACAATGAAAAAGATGAAAACACATTAAAAAGAAGCAACTCAGTAGAAGAGAGGTTAGCACAGCTATACTGTACCAAAAGCTAAGAGGTTTCCTAAAGACAGCCCATATTTTGAAGGACAGAGTAGCAGCGGCAAGGGTTCTGGGAACCATGGTTTCAGGGGACATCTATATCAATTGGCATAACTAAATTTTTTAAAGAAAATGTTCTGCATTCCACCTTGGTGAGTGGCATCTGGGGTCTTAAAAGCCATCAAGCTGCATCAGTTGGTCCCAATCCACCTGGAGCAGAGGAGAATGAAGGACGTCAAAGATATGAGAGAAATATAAGCCCAAGAAACCAAAGGGGCCGCATGATCTTGAGAGTTCATCAGCATGAGACCAGAAGAACTAGGTGGTGCCCAGCCACTACCAATGACTGTTCCAACAGGGAACACAGTGTAGAGTTCTTAAAGTAGTGGGAGAAAAATGGGTCTACAGAACTAGGTCAGACTTGATGGTCAACAGATGGGAGGGTCCCCTGAGGACATGGCCCACGGACCCCCATTAGCCCGGAACTTAAACCATTCCTGAAGGCGACTCTTCAGACAAAGACAGGACTGGACCTCAAGACAGAGTGATGCTGGTAAGGTATCCTTCTTGGCTTAGCTATATCCTTGAGACTGTTGGAGCAGCACCTGTCCAAAGGTGAGACGACAGGGTGGACAGAGACAGGAGTTGGTTGATTGGTTACAGGAAATACAAGGTGGAAAGTAGGAGTGTGCTCTCACAAGGTGGGAAGAGCAGCTAGAGTTGCACAGCAGTGTCAGTGTGGGGCAGGGGGGTGTTTATATGGCAAATTGACTTGGATTGTAAATTTTCGTTTAAAGCACAATGAAATATATGTATTTTTTAAAGAAGGCACAGAAAACTAAGTGGAACAAAGGAAGTGTTTAAAATGCACAAAAGATAGCAAAATGATGGCACTAAACACATTCCTAGCAATAATTAGGCTGAATGTAAATGGATTGTCATGGATTTTAATTGTGTCCCCCCACCCCAAATATGTGTACTAATTTGGCTGGGCCATCATCCCCAGTATTTTGTGATTTTCTTATGCTGTACAATACATCCTAACCTCTGCCTATGCTAATAGATAGGGTGATTATGTTAAAAGAGGATTAGGGTGGGACTGCAACACCCTTGCTAAAGCAGTTTCCCTGGAGTTTGGCTTGTACCACCCTTAATCCTTTCATGCTACAGGAGATAAAAAGAGAGAAGCAAGCAGAGAACTGGAAATCTCACACCGTCAAGAAAGCAGCACTGCGAGAAGAGCATGTCCTTCAGACCTCAGATTCCTGTGCCAAGATACTCCCTGACTGATGCAGCACAAGGACTTTCCTCCAGAGCTAGCAGACACCTTGTATTAGGACTTATAACCTACCGGACTGTGTAAAAATAAACTTTTCTTCCCTAAAGGCATTCACTTGTGGTATTTCTGTTAGAGCAGCAGTAGCTGACTAAAACATGGATTAAAGGCACCAACAAAGGGACCCAAAGTAGCAGACTAGATTAAAAAAAAAAAATTCATGTTATATGTTGCCTACAGGTGACATACCTTACAGTTTACATCAGTCACCCCTCACTTCTCCATTGGAACTTTGAAGCTATAAAACCTGTCCCCATCAGCTATTGGGTGGACTGAACCACATTTTGGACTCTCTGACTAGTGTGTTTCTGCCCCTGTTTGATGCCATTCTATTTCAAAAATGAGCCCAATTTTACTACAAAAATACAGTATAAATGCGTTGCAACACAAGACCTGGTGGTGTAGTGGTTAAGTGCTACGTCTGCTAGCCAAAAAGTTGGCAGTTGAAAGCCACTAGGTGCTCCTTGGAAACTCTATGGAACAATTCCACTCTGACCTATAGGGTCATTATGAGTCAGAATCGACTCAGTGGCAGTGGCTTTGGCTTTTTTTTGTGTATGACAAAGAAGAAAGAGGAAGAGAAGAAAGGAGAGAGCTATCGAGGAAGAGAGAAACAGACACTGAGAGGAAATTCAGAAAAACGCTGACAAAGTGATTGCTGTTTAGAGATTCTCTTCAAAATTTAGACCAAAAATATCCCTGAGGTCTTCTTGAAATCAAACAAGTCAGCTTGCTTTGCAAAGCACCTCTGCTTTGAACGTTGTGCTCTTTTGAAGATCTATAGGGGATTAGGTTACACAGTAACTCAAAAGATTAGATAAGAAATTTGCTGGCTGGAGTTCATGTTAATGGCGGAGAAATGACTTGGAAAAAGAGGGTGAGACTGGCTGCAAAACTCAGAGAAGTAATCAGTGTCACAGAATTGTGCATGTAGAAATTACTGGATTGGGGTACGATTTGGGGTACGTATATACTTTCAACAACAATCAAAAAATTGCTGTGTTTTGGGGGAGAGGATGAGAGTGTGAGTGAAATTATTTTGTTTTTCTTGACAGTATTTTCCAGCTTTTGTTGGTGAGTATGTCTCAGTTTGTAGTGCCTCGACATAGTTCTTTTTTGGCTGTGCTCTCTGCTTTGGTGACCTCACTGTTCAATGCCATCTATATATTGGTGAGGGTCCCAGCTTTTTTTTTTTTTTTTACCAGCTTAGATCTCTTAAGTTCCAGAGTCCGATAGCCAATTGCTTCCGGAGAATTTCCACTTGAGTATATTAAACAACATCTCATATGCAGAATGTCAAAACTGGAGAACTTGATTCCACTCCCTTATCCCTACTGAAGGGGAGAGAACAGGAGGAAGACCTGTGACAAGATGGATTGACAGTGGCTGCCACAATGGGCCCAAACACAGCAACAACTGTGAGGTGGCACAGGACAGGGTGGCATTCCACTCTACTGTACACAGAGTCACTGTGAGTCAGAACCAATTCAATAGCACATGGCCACAACAACCCCCACTGCAGCCGGCTTGATGCCTCTCTTTCCAGCGCTACCCACATCCAGTATGTTGCAAAACCGGCAACAGTTCTGTTTTGGGCCCCTCTTTGGGGGCTCCATTCAGGGTCCTGTCTGGCTATACCCCTCTACACCTGGTGAAGAGTTCACTAGGGATCGTGCATGTGCCTCCTCTTCCATTTTTACATAATATTTGTGCTGGACTCAGTATAGTGAAGGCTGTGGTCACTGTGGTCTATTAGTCCTCTGGATTAATCTTTCCTTAGTGTTTTTCATTTTATTTATTCTGCCTTGCTCCAGATAGGTGAGACCAGTGGAGTACCTTCAAAGGCCTGCACCTCCAGCGTTCCTTGATGTACAGCTTTATTCTGTGCGCTTGGATCTCTGTGTGTCAGAAAGTGCTTGTGGCAGCTAACAGAAACAAAAACAATTTGGATAAATTACCATCAAGGGAATTTTTTCAATATTTTAAAAAGCATTGCTTACATGTATTTTTTCATCTCTTGTTCTTTAATTTTTTGACATAAGAGAGACAACATATATTAAAAAGTATAAAATTTGAACAATTTTGAGAAACCCCCAGCAGATCCCTCATAACCTTTTGTATTCCACCCTTCACTACTCTGTCCCCACTGTAGTTTGCATTTTCTAGAATTTTATGTAAATAGATTTTATAGTATGTGTACTGGCTTCTTTCACTCAGCATAACGACTCTCAGATTCATTCATTGTGTGTCAGTTGACTGTGATATGGCACACACTTCTTTTATTCTTTCGCCTGTTGAGGGATGTTTGCAGTTTTTTTTTTTTGTCGTTATTACAAACAAGATGTCATGAATATCTGTGTACATGTCTTTATATAAGTATATTTTCATTTTTCTTGGGTAGACACCTAGGAGTGAAATGGGTAGGTCATCTAGCAAGTGTGTTTAACTTATTTTTAAATTCATTTTATTTATTGTTGCTGCTGAGAACACACACAGAAGAACATACACTGATTCAGCAGTTTCTACATGTACGATCCAGTATGTTTAACTTTTCCAAGGCATTTCCAAGGCTATTTCATGTTGCCATTAGCAGTATTGGAGAGCTCCATTGTTCTACATCCCTGCCAGTCCTTGATCTGATTGAAACCACACCAAATCCACTGCCGTTGAGTTGATTCCGATTTATAGGTAACCTACGGGACAGAATAGAACTGCGAATAGAGTTTCCAAGGAGCGCCTGGTGGATTTGAACTACTGACCTTTCGGACAGCAGTGGTGGCTCTTAACCATTACGCCACCAGGGTTTCCTAGTCTGGTTAGTCCTTTACAATGTTAGCCTTTCTGGCGGGTGTATAACGACACCACATTGGGGTTCTCATTTTCATTTCCCTATTGCCTAATGGGAGCACCTGTAACACCATGTTTAAGGGCTATGACTGTAAACCAAAAAGGTCGGCAGTTAGAATACACCAGCCACTCCTTACAAACCCTACGGAGGGAGCAGTTCAACAGGGTCGCTACGAGTCAGACTCAACTCCATGGCAGTAGGTTTTGATTTGATTTACAAACTAATGTTGAATACCTTATGTGCTACTCTGATGTTCATTCATACATCTTCTTTGGTGCAGTCAATATTACATCTCTTGCCCATTTTGAACGAAGCTGTTTATCCTATTATTGAGTACTGAGTTGTAATAGTCCTATATAAATTCTAAATACAAGTCATTTGTCAGGTGTATGTTTCGCAAATATTTTCCTTCCTACTCGTGGTTTGCCTTTTTAGTTTCTTTGAAGGGAAAATTTTTAAAAATTTTGATGAAGCCCAATAGACCGATCTTTTCCCTTCATAGTTCATGCTTTTTGTGTTCTACCTAAGAAACTTCTGCCATTTCAATGCCATAGGGAAAGTTTCTTCCATATTTTGCATAGCTCTGGAACTCGGGCTCTTTAAAATAGGCTCCTGGCTTATGAGAACATTGAAGGAGCAGCTCCCCAGCTCCCTCACCTGGCAAGAATGTTCTTCTACAATGTCGGACCAATTTTTTTTTTTTTTTCTTTTCCAGAAATGCGAAATATCCTGCTGTTGGGAACACAGAAGTAATAAGAAAATACAAGGAATGAAAATCTGATCGTGATGGCCTCCGTCTGTCCAAAGGCTGGTAACAGCTTGCTTCCATTCCCATCCCGCATTGGGAAGACTTAACGTCTTTTCACGTCTGTTCTCTTCTGTTTGGATGGAGGCGGAAAACATTGTACTACATTAATGGGGGACACTAATGTTCTCTTAGGGAGAGAAGTGTCCTTGTTGGGACAAATACTGTATTTGAGTAAGTTCTTGAGATTGGTGATCACCTACACCCACCACCTTCTAACCCTCTATCTGAGGGTGTCAGTCGGCTCCAAGCAGGAAAAATGACTTGCATACAGAGGAGAAGGTGGGTGGGGAGAGAAGAGCATTGAGAAGGAGGTATGGAGTTGAAGGCTTTACTGGGTATTATTTGATCTGGTGTGGTGGTTAAGAGCTATATTTACTAACTGAAAGGTTCGGAGTTCAAATCTGTCAGGTGCTCTTCAAAACTCTATGGGGGAGTTCTACTCTGTCCTGCAGGGTCACAATGAGTTGCAATTAACTCAATGACAGTGGAGTCTTTTTTTTTTCTTCTTCTTTTGGTATATCATTCTGAACATAAAGGAAGTGAAAACCCTGACAACTAGATCGATAAGCAGTATCATGATGAAAACAGAAAAGACAGACCTGTCAAGGACTTCATTTTACATGCATCCACACAGAAGCAGCAGTCAAGAAATCAAATGACCTATTGCCCTGGGCAAATTTGCTACAAAAGACCTCTTGAAAGTGTTAAGAAAGCAAAGATGTCCCTTTTAGGTCTAAGGTGACTTTTCAATTTTCTAAGGTGGTCTTTTCAATTGCCTCATGTACATATGAAAGCTGAACAGTGTACATGGAATACCAAAGAACTGATGCCTTTGAATTATGGTGTGGGCAAAGAATATTGAATATACCATGGAGTTCCAGAAGAATGAACAAATGTGTCTTGGGGGAAGTACAGCCAGAATGCTTTTTAGAAGCAAGGATGGTGAGACTTTGCTCATCTAATTTGGACATGTCACCAGGAGGGACAGGTCCCTGGTTGAGGGTCAGTAAAAAAGAAGTCGACACTCAGTGAGATGGATTACACAGTGGCTGCTCAATGGACTGAAACCCAGCAACAATTCAGAGGCTAATGCAAGAGTGGGCATTGTTTCATTCCATTATACTTAAGGTTGCTGTGAGTCAGAACCGATTCAATGGCAACTGGCAACAATACAACTCTCTTCCCATGAATCCACCAATGCTCTTCATTTACTGAGTGATTGTTAGTGTCAAAACTGGAGAAAGAGTCTAAGTTGAAACAGTTCAAAACAGAAATGGCATGTGAGATGACCCAGAGACTCTAAATGCTGTGGGGAGTTTACAGAAATCTTGAGAAGACCCTCAACTTCTGCAAGCAGTGGAAGTGATGGGATTTGAGTCCATTTCACTTAACCACCGAGGGACAGACTAGCTGATATACTGGGCCTGTACTGTACGACCTAGAAATATCACAGTCTCCAGTGACACAAATATGACACTTCATCCTTGCCCAGCTATTCCTCTGGCTCACCTGCTCAAATGCTCTCCCAGAAACACACCTCAGGCCCTTCAAGAGCACAGATGGATTTAAGCTCCTGCTTTCACTCTGTCTGGTCCTGTGCTCACTCCATCTAGTTGTAGATCCCAAGGCCCATCACTTCCTGGAAACACTTCAACTCTCTTGCCCCTTCCTTCCCCTCCCATTTTAGTCAACTATGAAAACCCCTCAACCCTGGAGTGACACATTCATCTCTGATCTTTAACTCCCTAACACAAATCTACCAATATACGTACATCTAAACGCATTGCCATCGAGTTGATTCTGATTCATAGTGATCCTAGAGGATAGAGTAGAACTGCCTCGTAGGGTTTATGGAGCAGCAGCTGATGGATTTGAACTGCCAACATTTGGCTAGCACCCAAAGACTTAACCATTGAGCACAGTGCCTGGAGTGTAAACCCATTGCTATCCAGTTGATTCCCACTCCCAGTGACCCTATAGAACAGAGTAGAATTGCACTCTCCAGTTACCAAGGAGGACCTGGTGGATTGGAACTGCCAACCTTCTGGTTAGCAGAGACAACACTTAACCACTAGCCACCAGAGTTTCCTTCCAGGCAAAACCTAGATTCAAATGCAAAGCTGAGGGGGGTTGGGCAGGGAACCTAGCAAAGGAAAGGATTTTGCAATACAACACCAGGGGAATCAGCCGGTTGAAGAATATAGCGCCATGGTGGCTCGGCTTCATGCAGACTTCCAGTAAGTAAGAGACCAGCTTCTAGCTTGCTTAACACTTTTTTAGTTTAAGGTTTAGTATCTCGATGGCACTTGGCTTGGCATTTTCTTACTTGTAACTGAACCCAATCCTAGTTAATTCACTACTCTATAAACTCTGGCCTGACTAGCCCTAATACCAATGCTGATGCAAACCTGACTTGATGATTTAGTCCCTAGTTGCATAGTGGTTAAGTGCTATGACTACTAACCAGAAGGTGGGTAGTTTGAATTCATCAGACACTCCTTGGAAACTCTGGAAGGAGCAGTTATACTCTGTCCTATAAGGTCTCTATGGGGGAGAACTGACTCTATGACAGTAGGTTTGGTGACAGTGGGTTTGGTTTGGGTTTTTTAGGGCATGTCACGGCACAAAGCAGAGGCCATAATCCTGAGATGGAGTCCTTGTGCACAGTATTCCAGCCAGCCCAGCACTAAGTGATAAGTCCAGATCGCACCAGCTGGTCTGCAAGATTCAAAAACTTTAAAAGTGGTACCAATAGTTTGTGATTTTCTGGTTTTAAATGATTTACCCCATTTTTCTCTCCTCAAGCTCATCCCTGAGAGCCTACCTAGATCTGTGATGGACTAGGCTCCTGCTTGGCTGAAAAACGTGTACACTCGTGCTCAATATTTGGTCTTTAATAAAAGTATTTTTTTCCTTACCTATTCACTTTTAAAACAAACTGTGTTAGAAGAGTTTTACTGATGTGGTCTATAGGGAAGCTATCTTTTTATGCCTTGAGTGAAATTGTGAAGGAAAACATTACCTGTAGTATTATTTACATCTTAAAAACAGTTCACAGTGAGTCTTTGATGGCAACATACCAATGTCTTACAGCTGTGGCGGAAACCCTAGTGGCCTAACGGTTAAGTGCTACAGTTGCTAACCAAAAGTTTGGCAGTTCAAATCCATCAGGTGCTCCTTGAAACTCTATGGGACAGTTCTACCCTGACCCATAGGGTCACTATGAATCAGAATTGACTCAACGACAGTGGGTTTGGGTTTGGGGGTTTTACAACTGTGGTAGCTGTTTTCACAGGGACCCACACTTACCTTAAACAAAGTTTTTACATTTTCTAAAGAAGTCAAACATTCTAAACCATTTAAAAACAATGTGGCTAATTATATCCAGCCACTGCCATCAAGTTGTGTGTGACTCACAGTGACCCTAAAGGCCAGATTAGAACTGTCGCATTGAGTTTCCAAGGAGTGCCTGGATGGCTAATTATAGTTAACATTTATTAAGTGCCATTATTCAGTCCTCCTAACAACCCCACAGAGACACCAACAGAATAAAGTTGACCCCCAGAACTGTGCTTCTGGGGGTTCAGTGGCTGGTTTTTTGGAAGCAGATGACCAGGCCTTTCTTTCAAGGTACCTCTGGATGTACTGGAACCTCCAATCCTTTGGTTAGCTGATTTAGTTACCATTTGCACCACCCAGGGTTACTATTTCCTTCTATTTTTTCCACTCTACTCATACTTCGGGAAAACTTGGTGGTGTAGTGGTTAAGTGCGGCGCCTGCCTACCCAGAGGTCAGCAGTTCAAGTTCGCCAGGTGCCCCTTGGAAACTCTACAGAGCAGTTCTACTCTGTTCTATAGGTTGCTATGAGTTGAATCAACTCAACAGCACTGGGTTTGGGTTTGGTACTCAGACTTCAGCTTTCTTGAAAAAAATAAAAGTCTGATGTATCAAAAGGTGGCCTCCTAGTGCAATGGTTAAGTAACTCAGCTGCTAACTGACTTCACAGTTCAAACTGAGGTAGGCAGATGAGATGGAGGGGATGACATTTTAGTATCAGGACTCTGTCTTTAATAAGCAACATCTCTCTCTGTCTCAAAGAGTTACATTTGAAACTTACAACCTGGTACTGCCAGGGAAAAGAACAGCAAAACAATCAAGGCAGGTCTGATAACTGTTTGGTTTTTGAGTTTTTTCCAGATTAATGAGCTAGAGCAGGTGGTGCCAGGGATCAGCCCTCCAACCCCATAACCGACCTCGAAAGGCAGGCCTTCTTGCTGACCACTTCTGAATCCTATCTATGTGCTGTTAAACCCTCTCCACGAATTATTAATTATTCACCTTCCTCGTGATTATCTTAACCTTGAACATGTATATAGTTATCCCCTTAGAAGCTTCTCTGGTCTGGCCAGAGACAGACAGACTTTGGAGGAAGCCATTCCTCTCTGTCTCTTCTACATCCATGTAAACCATCTTAATTATTCACCCCACCCATTGCAATGTTGGCTTTGAGGCAGGTGGCACCAGAATCCATGTTTTATGGTAACAAAACCCACCAGAAGCTTCCAGGGAGAAAAGACCTGGTAACCAGCTCCCATACAGATGAATCAGAAACCAAACCAGCTTCCACTGAGTCCAACTCATAGCCACCTTATAGACCAGTTTCCAAGGAGCTAGAGATGAATTCAAACTGCCAACCCTTTGGTTAGCTGCCATAGCTCAGTACCACTGCCTGGTTATGAAAGGGGCAGCATGAGAAAGAAGTTGCAGGGACAGTCTTAACAAGGAATTGTAGAGGCCTGATTTCCTTGTTAACTGTAGCATTGATTCTACATGGCTTACACAATTAACCCTCACAGACGTCGGTGATTTTATAATTTATGACTTGTTTCTCCTCCTCCCCCTCCTATTCTCCACATGCTATGAAGTTTAAAATTAATTTATGTTTTTCTTAGAGAAACCAAACAGCAACCTGGTAGAGTGAGAGCACCAGAATATGCAGACCATCTTGTAACTGAAACTGGGGTGATGCGAACGGACCTCAGCAGAATATTCCCAGGCGGCCAAGAGGCCGGCCTGAAAGGGGAACTGATGTTCTTCAAGCAACCTTAAATCCTGACCCTATAAAACCCTCGGGTCAGTCTGCAATGGGCAGACAGATTTTGGGAGGCGCCAGTTCCTCTCCTATTTGCTGGCATACAACAAAGCCGTCTTGCTATTCTGCTCACCCCTGTCTCGATATTGGCTTTGTGGCAGGCTGCTCGAATGTGTGTTTTAGGGTAACAGTTAAGTGCTGCAGCTGCTAGCCAAAAAGTGAGCAGTTCGAATCCACTAGGTGCTCCTTGGAAACTCGATGGGGCTGCTCTGTTCTGTCCTACAGAGTCGCTGTGAGTCAAACCACGGCTGCCCCCGTAAGGATTACAGTTTAGGAAACCCTTGAGGGTAGTTCTATTCTGTCCTACAGAGTCCACTGGCCAGTACACAACAACATATCTAAAGAGTGGCAAATATGAACTTTATGCAAATAATGGCGTTATAATTCCAGTGAGGAATTCAGGGGGGCAGAAGCGGGGGGCGCTTAGGGTGGCAGAACGGGGTAGCACCAAGAAAGGCTGGGGTGGGCGGGGACTGGCCCCAGGAAGGCGGGACCAGGAAAAGTACCGCCCCAGGGCGGTCCGCAGATTTGGCGCCAAACATTAAAGGCTCTTCTCGCGGCAGAAGCTCCAGAGTCTCGCGAGAGGCGCGGTTTCCCGCCGTGTCGGGCATAGCGAGGCTGCTGCTTCCAGTTCAAGTAAGGTATTGGCGTGGCGGCGAGCCGGTGAGGATCCTGAGGGGAAAGGCGGCCGTAGGAGCCGGCCGAGGAGCCGGAGAGCTGGGGATTTGCAGGAGGGCTGAGGAGGCTAGGGGTCAGGGTTGAGGCGGACGTGGCCTTAGCAGGGATGGGAGCTAGAGGCGACCTGACCGGCCTGTACTGTGGGGAGGAGAAGCGGGCGGTGGCGAGGGCAGCAGATAATTCCCGTAGATGTGTCGGACCTGCTTCTCCCTAACCGAGCCTTTAAAGAGGAGGGAACGTGTCTCCGATGCATCGCTACATCCCCCCACCCGCGCTTCTGTGCAGGGTCTTGAAACCGTGAGAAGCGCCCGGTGAATCCTGAATGAATGACTGAGGTTGAAAATGGAACGACGTGTAGGGTAGAAGAGGGCAGGATTGGGAGATGTTGGTGTTCTGGGGGTGCTAACCAAGGGGGACACGGAGGCAGTCTGGTAGGAGTTCCATTGAGACTGAGGAAGTTCGGTTTTAGCATCTTGGAGAAAGAGCTGGGCATGGGGAAACTAACTGTGGTTTGGACCTCAAGTTTGTTCATTTCATTCCTTTCGGAGTTTGAGGACCATTTATTAGATGCTGTGTGCGATTTTGATTAAGAGCGAGCCCCTGCGATACAGTACAACTGCCCCATAGGGTTTTCCAGGCGCCGACCTTGATAGGAGCAGATCGCCAGGCCTTTCTCTCGCGGCGCCGCCCGGTGGGCTCGACTGCCAGTCCTTCAGGCACCATTGCTCCACCAGGACTCCTTTTGAGAACAAGAGGAGGAATTAAAACAACTTTATGAGGGTCGGAAATGACCTAGCAAGCAACCGTTGTCAAGGTTTTAATATATTAAAAGAGAAAAATCAGCTTACTGACAAGCCCCATAACAGGAACACTTAATATAGTTTGTTATTCATTATAAATGTTGAATGTCCCCGACAGCCTCAAAGATCTGAACCCTGCTTCTTCCCAGAGAACTTAACGAGCTTGGAGCTAAATGTATCTGTAGATGGAAAGCCACTTTAGATCGTGTGACCTCTAACTGCCTTCCCAATTTTGAGAACCCAGGGACGGTTCTTGTACTTTGTGTGAAGATATAGTAGGCAAGCATCAGGGCTTGATACTTTGTTTTTGTGTACTTACTGTTATTAAAATTTAGAATTAGACTTCTGAAATGGTGTAGCTCCATTGGTTTTACAGTTTGGGGGAAGCTGTAGAATTCTTTGATTCTTCCTACAAATATCTGTGGGCACCTGCTGTGTAGTAGCCTTGGGGATACAGTGGTAAGCACAGACACACCGACCTGGCTTTTTGCTTGTCAGAGGCAGACATTGATCAAAAAATACACGTGGGCCCTGATATTGAAATTGGATAAATGCTCTGAAGGAAAGATACTTGTTACTATGAATGCTTATTATAGAAGAATTTTGAGGTAGGGACATTGGACCAGACTTTTCTGAAGGAGGTGACAGTTGAGATCTGAGATGACCGTAGAAGCTAGAGGGAAGAGCATGTGAGACAGGAAACAGCATCTGCAAAGATACATTGATGTTGGGGATAGGACTCACTCAAGGAACTGAAAGGTCACTGTGGCTAGAGGACAAAGAGCATGGAAAGTGGTGAGAGCTGAGGGGAGAGGTAAGAAGAAGCCAGAGCATGCAGGACTCTGGCATTTTGCCTTTATCCTGAGAGCGTACAAAGCCACTGAAATAATATTTAGCCATGTAGTAATGTGATCAGATCTACATTTCCAAAAGTTAGGCTGTCATGCGGAGAGTGGGCTGAAGGGGGCGCAGAGTGATAGAAGTCATGGAGTAGCCAAGCAAGAAATAAGTGGGGATGAGGAGACATGGACAGATTTAAGGGGTATTTAGGAAATAAAATGGACAGTGTGGGGGGGATGGGGAGAAGAAAACATCCAGAATGACTTGCATAGTTGGATAGATGTCATTCACTGGGTTGGGAAAGGGCTCATAGTGGGAAGTAGAGATCTGGAGGCCTAGGCTGAAAATGAATTAGTGAGTCATCTATAAGTAATCACTGCTTATTAAAGCCGTGTGTATTCATGAGTACAGAGGACTGGGGACATAGTCTTTGATGGTCAGGTTAGAGAAAGATGAGCTTGTGGAGAAGATCCAGGAAGGCGATCCAGAAAGGGAAGCAAACGAGGTGAGACTGTATTTAGAAGGCAAGGAAAACATTTTTCAGGAAAAAAGGACTGATGAAAAGTGATAGATGGTGCCAAGGGGTCAAGTAAGATGGTACTGATAAATTATCAGCCTGAGAATTATTTCTCTTTATTCAAAGACAGTGTTACCTAGACTTTTTTTTTTTTTTTTTTTAAAAAAGAAACAGACAAAAACTTGCCTGGTTGAAGTGGGACACCAAAAACCTGTTGCCAGTTGAGTCACTTCCAACTCATGGCAACTCCACATGCTTCAGAGTAGAAATGAGCTCCATGGGGTTTTCAGTGGCTGTAGTCTTGTGGCAGTGGATCACTGGGCCTTGGTTTTGTGATGCCTCTGGTGTATTCCAGCTGCAAACCTTTTAGTTAGGAGCAGAGCAGAAACCATTTGCAGCATCCAGGGGCCTGCCTGCAGCCTTGCCTATTTTATACCCGTTTTGATCCTAGTTTGAAACCCTCTGAAAATTCAAAAATCATCATAGGGGAACCTTATCAGTTATATAAATCCAATCCCTACAGGTATTTATTGGTAGAGTCTACATTAAAACTGTTCTTCTGTTTTCTAGCCCAGTTATTTTTTCCATAATATCTTCTTTTTGTGATGTATGAGTTTGAAGTGCACTTTAACTAATTGAAATGCATGCATTTTGCTGCAAATGGAACTTGACAGTAACAGGAAAACTATTTGAATGAATAAAAAGTAGTTCTTTTATTCTCTCTCTCTAGAGGAAAAAATATAGAACCACAGGAGAACGGCCCGATGGAGCTGCTGGACTCTGAGCACGTGGAAGATGAAACTTTCCCTCCTTTCCCACCCCCAGCCTCCCCAGAGAGAGAAGATGGTGAAGGAGTTGGACCTGATGAAGGTTTGTACAGGCAGTTTCGGACAAGTGTCCGTGTTCGGTTATCTGCCTGTCAGCTGAGAAATGATAATGTTTTGTGACGCTTAAAGTGTTTAAGGAGTATTAAGTCTTGGTGTGTTTTAACTAGAGTCAGAGAGAAGAGCTCCTGTTCCCGTGCCTCCAAGAAGAACAGTTAAAAGGAATATACCCAAGCTGGATGCTCAGAGGTAGTTACTATTTCCTTTTCATATACTCTTTCTTTATATCCACTGTGTTTCTTATGTTAGAAGCTTTTGTTTGCAGTCATTTGGAGATCATATATTTCTGAAGACTATTTTTTCCTAATTCAGGAGGTATTTTTTCTTCCTATGGTTTTGGTTTGCATTTAGTGGGCTCCAGAAACCTTGAAATTCAAAATATATTTCTATTCACAGATTAATTTCAGAGAGAGGGCTTCCAGCCTTAAGGCATATGTTTGACAAAGCAAAATTCAAAGGTAAAGGTCATGAGGTAAGAAGTGTCTAATTTTTATGGCAGACTTTTGTTTTTTAAACTATCACCCTAAGCTAAGATACTCTTACATACCTCAGAATTCTTAACCTGAGACTATCCTTTATCTTCGTGTAACTTAGTAACAGTGATGTAGTATCCTGTCATCGTCTCTCTTAAAAGACAGTGATGTACTAGAAAAAGCACTGTTTGAAAAATTGGAAAGCATGTCTTCTAATTGCACTTTTGCTACAGTATAAACCATGATTTTAGGAAACTCACACATGAGTCACTGTACCTTAGGTTGTACTTTATGATTTAGGGAGATAAAATTTGCCTATTTCATAGTTATTTTAAACTTTAGGAAGGCAAGGTCTCTGCCTCTGTTGGTCACTTAGGTGTTCCTAATTTCTGGTAACAGTACCTAGTTCATAATACCCTTGCTGTCGAGTCAGTTCTGATGCTTGGTCACCATGTAGGACAGAGTATAACTGCCTTATAGGGTTTCCAAGGAGCAGCTGGTGAATTTGAACTGCTGACCTTTTCATTAGCAGCTGTAACACTTAATCACTATGCCACCAGGGTTTTCTAGTTTGTAGTAGGCATCAGTGAAGTTTTATTGAAAAACAATACCTATATATACTTCAAAATCCTTTTATTTTTGAGCCATATAGATGTGTACATATAATTGCAGATAATCTTTTATAGATAGTTTTGTAGTATACGAAGTATTTTCAGTCTGTGCAGTAGGTATTGGTTATGTTATCTAGTTAAGGAAATGGAGTTTTAGAGTTTTAAGCACTGGAGTCTAGACTTGCTGTTTCATAGCCGAGATAGACTAGTGTTACTCCAGCAGTACCATTTAGACATGATGTGAGGGATAATTTGGAAGGAAGAAGAGGCTGTAGGCAGACAGCAACTAGGAGGCTGCGTATAGTGGGATGAGGTGATCAGAGATTGAATGGAGTAGTACTAGAAAGGATTTCGAGGTGACTATAAAACAGGGAGGTGAAGTGAGTCAAAACTGATTCCAAGATACTTCATACCTGCAAAGCTGAAAAATCGTGGTGCATTTGCTCAGCTTTATTGAATAGAGAGAATATAAACCTGTGTCTTTTTTTGTCACAAAACTAAACATGAATCAGGATGTTTTTGAAACCGTACACAGATTAGTTAATGCATCACCTTGTTGAAATTTTCAGGAGGTTCTGAATTAGTGCCTTGAATTTTTGAATTATTGATCGTGTTCATAGTAAGTCTTTTATTAAATGAATTTATCTTCAGGATATACATTTGGTGTCTAGTAGATGATGGTGGCCTCAGAGTTTGCTTTCAGAAGGATCACTATGAGTGGGAGTCAACTCGATGGCAACTGATTTGGTGTGCTTCTCGTCTTCGGTAGCAGCCCTGGTGACTCAGTGATAAAGTGCTCAGCTGTGAGTGAAAGGTTGTCAGTTGGGAACCACCAGCCACTCCTGTGAGGGGAAAAGATTAACAGCTGTTGCAGTACTTTGCGACAGTTCTGTTCTATGGTATAGGGTCTCCGAGTTGGAATTGTCCCAGTGACAGTGGGTATGGTTTTATTTTAGCCTTATGTACTTTGTCCTTGAAAATTCCAGGTCTTTTCTCAAAATGTTGAACCCTTGCTGCTTTTTCTGTACATATGACTTAGGACTTTTCACTGTACTTACAGTATTTTAATGTAAATAGTGCATTATACCATTTTCCGGCAACCTTGCAATCCCCCATACATTGTGCAGGTTTGGTGTGGGGGCATGTTATTTACATGGGCACATTATTTGCAGAAAAAACACTGTAGTTCATCTTTCTGTGTCCCTTGGGTCCAACATGGAGAGGTCGCTGGTCAGCTAATTGCCCACAAGTAGAGAATTGTCTCTGGGTAAATTGGTGAAAGACTTGCTGCTGAACTAAAGCAGGTTCGTTCCGCCTGTCACAATAGCCAAAAATTTGGAGACAGCATGGGGTTCAAGGAATATTTTATTTGCAGGTATGCTGGCAATCTGGACAGTGAGCCCCAAACTGTCCCATTTGGGTTACATTTCCAGTGGTTTATATAGCCAGAATTCAAAGGGGTTGGTGTTTGCCACAGAATAACAGGAGTCACAAGATTTCATTACATCATAAGGTTTCATTACATCTTATCAAATAATGTGAATTACTCAAAATTTTGTTGTCTCTCTCTCTCTGAGGTCGTAATCAGTTTTACTTCCTCAGAAGTATGGAGAGGAATGCAGACCTGCTAATCCCGTCTGAGGGATAATTGAGGCAGAGGATGGAATGCAGTTTGGTAACCTAAGTGACCTTTGTTAGGTTCTTACGTTTATTTATCAGCAGACTTTGTACCTCTGTTACTAGAAGGGGAGCGTGAGAAGTCATAGCTTTGTCAGTGCTGCCTGTTTAGTCACTGGGAGAGTTGATTGTCTTGGCCATTGGCATCTAGACAAGGTCAAATAACAAAAAGAATGTTGTTGACATGTGTAGTTATTTGCCTAAAAATTATGATAAATACAATGAGGAGTCCTCAGTGATACCAAATGCACTGCCGTCGAGTCGATTCAGACTCGTAGTGATGCTCTAGGGCAGAGAAGAACTGCTCCATGGAGTCCAGGGAGTGCCTGGCGGATTTGAACGCCGACCTTTTGGCTAGCAGGCACAGCACTTAACTGCTGCACCACCAGAGTTTCCCCAGGTCATACAGGGAGAGAAAAATCAGTGAGAGTTCAGCATTGTGAGAAAATAGAATTTTCAGGAGCAAAGTGCAGAAAATGTAAAAAGAAACAAATCGAACCTGTAGCTGATTTGATTCATAGTGTCCCCCATGTGATGGAGTAGAACTGCCTTGTAGCGTTTTCTAGGCTGTAATCTTTACCAGAACAGGTCACCAAGTCTTTTCTCCCAGGAGCTGTTGGGTAGATTCAAACTGTCAGCCTTTCAGGTAGCAGCCAAGTCCCTGACTGTTAGGCCACTATGGCTCCTTACAACAACAACAAAAAAGGACCTTAGAGATTGACATTGTGTGAGGCACTTAACAACAGCAGCAAAATGACAGAGATTTACCTTGTGTCAGGCACTTTAAATCCTTCTGACAATGCTCTGAGATATGTATATAATGGTTTTGTTTGTAAATAGTAGACACAGAGATAAAATGTTTGAAGTCAGACTTGGCAACTATTATGTGGTAGAATTGGAATTTGAGTATGCAGTCTGATCCAGAGCTTGTACTCTTTTATTTTATTTTAATTACTGATATTTTTTGGTGAAAATACCTACAGTAAAACACAAACTCAAGTTTGTTCATGTACAATACAGTGACATTGATACCATTCTTCAAGTTGTGTGATCATTCTCTGTATCCTTTTCTGAGTTATTGTATCACTATTACCATAAACTACTGCCTCATAAGCTCCTGCTGTAATCTTGCCAGTAACTGTTATTGGTTTGATCATATATAAAAACAAAACCCACTGTCATCAAGTCAATTCCAGCTTACAGCAATCCTATAGGACAGAGTAGAACTGCCCCATACAGTTTCCCAGGAGGGCCTGGTGGATTTGAACTGCTAATCTTTGGGTTAGCAGATGTAACCCTTAACCACTGCTCTGAGGTTTCTAGTAGATACTTCTTTAAAAGAGCATAGTGCTCAAGGGAAACACTGTTGACTAATTAAGCTCAACTCTTGCTTAATTTAAAGACCACTTCAGAGGATAGTTTTCTGTTTAAGGTTTAAAGGTGTCCTCAGGGCAGTAATTTCCCGGGGTCATCCAGCCTAAGTGGTAGGAGTCTGCTCTTCTGTCCTCTTTTAAAATACTGTTAAGTGGAGAATCAAATATCACACAGGAAAGCCAGAAATTTAACTTTTCTCAGTCACCGAATTTAAGCTTTGATTTTCATTTTCATTTAACAATATTTTAATGCTGATGGAAATTTCAAACAGAGAGGTGATATGTTTTGAAGATGGTTAACTGTTGTTTGCTAATCTTTGGTGCTTTGCATTGGAGATTTTCATCTGAGTGCTGAATTCTCTGTGTTTTCTTTATGTATGATTTAGGGACTTGTCATTGTGTTTAGTGATTCCTAGAAGATATTACAGCATTTTATTAAAGCTTATTTTTGGATTTTACTTTACAGTTCTGAAAAGACACATGCATAATTATCTTTTAACTTTTTATTAAGTTTTCACATAGCTTTCCCCTAATTAAAAGAAAAATCCATAGCCAGTGTTCTTTAGACTCCAGTCCCCTAACTTGTTAGAAACACCTGTCCTCCGCAAGTTCCTTCTGAAAGTTTCTCAGCCTTGAATATTTAAAGTAACTATAGTGACTTTGGCAGTACTTTTCAATTCTGAAATCTGCTGACAGTGTTGGTTGTGGGAATGAGCCTTCTGTGTAGCATTTTTGTTTTTATGTCCCAGGCTGAGGACTTGAAGAAGCTGATCAGACACATGGAGCACTGGGCACATAGGCTGTTCCCTAAACTGCAGTTTGAGGATTTTATTGACAGAGTTGAACAGCTGGGAAATAAAAAGGAAGTTCAGGTAAGTTTTGAGATTATTCCGAGTATCATCCGTAATGCTAAATAATACAAGGATAGATTTAATTGATGTTTAGAGAGAATGGTCTTTTAAATGTTAAAGTTTTCAAACAAACCACAATCATCAGAAGAGAAAATAGATAAATGGGATCTATTAAGAATTAAACACTTATGCTCATCTGCAGACTTTATTAATAGAATTAAAAGAACACTTACAGAATGGGAAAAAATATTTGGCAACTCTATGTCAGACCGACGCCTGATCTCCATAATCTATAAGATACTACAAAATATCAACAAGAAGAAGATAAATCATCCAATTAAGCGATGGGCAAAGGAGATGGACAGACATTTCACTAAAGTAGAGATCCAGGCAGCCAAAAAACACATGCGGACATGTTCATGATCTTTAGTTATTAAAGAAATTCAAATCAAGATGACAATGAGATACCATCTCACCCCAACAAGGTTGGCCATGATCCAAAACAACAAATTCTGGAGAGACTGTGGAGAAATTGGAACCTTCCTACACTGTTGATGAGGTTGCAAAATGGTCCAGCCTCTTTGGAAAGCAATCTGGTGCTTCTTTAAAAAAATGGATATTGATATACCGTTTGACCCAGTAATTCCACTACTTGGAATATATCCTACAGAATCAAGGCCTTTCACACCAACGGACACATGCACCAGAATGTTTATCGCAGCATAGTCCACGATAGCAAAAAGATGGAATCAACCCAGATGCCCAACAACAGAAGAATGGATAGGTAAACTATAGTATATATGCTCAATGGAGCACTACGCAATGATAAAGAACAGCGATGACTTCAGGAAACATCTCATGACCTGGTTTCAACTGGAAGACATTATGTTGAGTGAAAGTAGTCAGCGACAAAAAGACAAATATTGTATGAGACCTCTACGATAAGATCTCAAAAACAGACTTGTATATAAAAGAAAAGACTCTTTGACAGCTGCAAAGGAGGGAAGGGAGGAAGCGGGGGAGGGTTTAGATTAGATATTTGCTAGGTATCTGGTTCAGTGAAATCGGTGATAGCACACATTAGAAACAAGAACAATATTAAGTGGACTTAAACATAACATGAGTACTCCTTCCATCTTAACCCAGTATTGCAAGGATAGAGTAGCTGGGGCAGGGGGTGGGGGACCATGCTCTTAGGCGAAACCGAGGCCAATTGGCACAACTAACGTTTTGCTAAGAGAGCTCTCTGCACCCCACGTTGGTGAGTGGCATCTGGGGTCTTAAAAGCTGCCAAGCTGCCATCTGAGGGCAGAGCAAATGGTCCCAACTCAGCAGGAACAGATGCTCACCGAGGACCAAAATGACATGGGGGAAAGACAACCCAGAAGACAAAGAGATCCACGTGAGTGGGTGCCTACATCGACTTGGGACCGGAAGAACCGGATGGTGCCCGGCCACCACCAGTGATAGCCACGATGGAGCTCACTAAGTTGAGTCTCACTGGCAACACAAGAATAAAAAGGGGTGCACCCTGAGATCCCTACTAAAAGACCTCAATTGATGGTCCAGTGGTTTCGGGGTTCCCCTAGGAGCATGGCCCCTCACGCTGATGCTGCCCTTGACCATAAATCTTAATGAAGGTCCACCCTTCGGACAGGAATGGATTGGACTTGGCGATGCAGTGACCATATGTTGGATGCACTTTATGGTTCTATACATCTATAGGATGTCATTCTGCTGACCTCTGGCTGGAGGAAGGAGAGTGGGTGGAGAGGAGGGAAAAAAGAGACTGCTGGGAGAACGAGACATGTATGGAGCAGAGAGGAATAGTGTGCTGTCACCGGGCAGGGAGAGCAATGGAAGCTGCATATAGGTGGGTATGTAAATTTATACGGGAATGTACATTGTCACTCAGTTATATTAAATAAAAAATTAAAAAAAAAAATTAAACTTTTTAGGTGCATTAACGAAATGTCTGATTGTATTTTGGAGAATTTTAGTATAATTATGGGGATACCCAGGAAAGATCCTTAGAGAAGTTTTTCTAAATTTTGAAAGAGGCTAAGTTGTATGGGGTCTTCATTCTGAAGTCTGTCTCAGTAGAGAGAAGTAAAATTAATAAGTTATTTGAAGAATAAAACTTTTGAAATTGAGAAATGAATGAATGACCATTCTCCCACTTAATATTATTGATGAAAATGTAAAAGTATCTTTTTTAAAATTTTCAGACCTGTTTAAAGCGAATTCGGCTTGATCTCCCTATTTTACATGAAGATTTTATTAACAATAATGGTAAGAATATAGGTTTATATAATTTACAATCATTTTGCTTTTAGAAATAGATCTAGTTGGGGTAAGTGGTTTTGTGGGACTGGGTTCTGGGTGTGTACTTGAAGGACAGTAAATGACAGTTTGGGAATCAATTAAAATGCTTTGTTTTACACCTAGAATGTTAAGTATAAAATGTGTTCCTTAAAGACCTGGCTGCACTGCCCTTGGAGATGGTGTAGGAATAGATTTAGCCACAGAACAGGAGCTTTTGAGCACTCTGATGGTGATCCATTGATCGTTACAGCACATACAAAGAATTGCCTTGGGAGAACTAGGGTTGTTTGATGATGAGATAGCTTGCGTTTTACTCAGTGTGGCTCCTGGAATAAGTTGTTTAGTGAGACCGGAGGGACTGTTCCTGGTAGTGATTGCATTGCTAGTAAGTCCCGAGTGACTGTTCCTGGTATAGATTGCATTGTGAGTTGTACAGTGCAACCACAGGCAGTCACACACATCAAAACACATGGTTCCTGCCGACAGGGTCTGTACAGTGATCAGATTTTCTGTGCGATGGTTCCGTACATTCTTGTGTATGTGTGTGTATAACTCTTAATAGATGTGGGAGAGTGTAGTTACTGAAGATGAAAAAGTTCCACATAGAGGCTCTTCTAGAATTATAACTGGTATTTAAAAGTGTGAAGGAAGGTGATTTAAATAATCTAGGATTTAAAATTTTGGGCAAGATATGGTATGTACTGAAGGCATGGGGTTTGGCCTACGGAAAGGAAATAGCTTTTACTCTATAATTCCCACAGCATGTACCACTGGCCACCGGCTTAGATAACTTAGCAGCATGTTTGGAGCACCCACTGTGCACAAAAGGTTCAAGGATAAAGTTGAGTAAGATCAAGATCAGACCCTTGTTTCTTAGACTTTAACAGACCAGTGAGAGAGGCCCAGTAGTCTAATGAAACCAAAACCAAACCTACTGCTGTCCAGTCGATTCTAACTCATAACAACCCTATAGGACAGAGTAGAACTGCCCTATAGAGTTTCCCCAGGATCGTCTGGCGGGCTCAAACTGCTGACTTTTTGGCTAGCAGCCGTGGCACTCAGCCACTACACTGCCAGGGTTTCCAGTAGCCTAACAGGTGCCTTAATTGAAAGTATGCATTGGGTCCAGGGAGGGGATGGAAGAGAGTGTAGTTAACTTTATCTAACAGCCAGTTGCCTCTGACTTGGGCATTTTGTGTGTCAGAGTAGAGCTGTTGTGGGGGTGGAGGGTGGGAGTAAGCTTCAGGAGGAGGTATGGCAAGTGCCTGGATGAGTGGTAGAGGTCAGGTGAGGAGATGGTGGTTAGAGTGAGCCACCTGTGCAGGGACCAAGTTAACACAGCATTCAGGAAGATCCCGGCAGCTGAAACAGAGGGCATAAGGAGGCCAGGTCACAGAGAGCATGTTTGTGGAATATGTTTTCTTTTTTCTTAGACGATATTCTCCAAACATTTCGAATCAGGCACCACAATGGTAAAATAGTATTGAACATTTTATTTATTTTCAAATAAATGACTACTGTACTGATACATAGTGGATATGTTTTGTTTTCACCCAAAATACATTACTAACCAGTTTTGAAGTGAGAATAATGCAGTTGCATGTTCTGTTGAATATAAATATTTTTATTCTTGGGCTAATGTTTCTTGGTACAGCGATTTGAGGATCCAGTTGTAGATTTGTTTTTTTTTCCTCAAATGTAGCTTTTACCTGCAAAGACAGAAATCCAAATGGGAGGAGGGAAGCATTGAGTGCGATGCCTGCTTTCCCGTCGCCCTCTCCTCCTGCCCTCACCCCCACCACTGCCTCTCTGGCCAGCTGTCTTGCTCTGGCTCTTGCTGCCTCAGTCACACTGTGCCCTGAGCTCCTCCTTGAGGGTCCAGACACTGGCTGTTTGGCTTGGCTACTCATTTTGCCTGGAACACAGTCCGCCTCCTGCTTCTGCCCTCTGCCCCCGCCATATCTGCTTGGCTAGCTTTCTTATCTTCTTCAGACTATTCAAACGTCCACTCAGTGGAGTCACCTCCAGCCACGCTGTTAACACTTCATCACCCATGTTCCAGATTTGCTGTCTGCAGCACTGTTCCTTGTAGGTGTCGCAAGGATGGTGTCCCATGGTACACGGATCACTTCTGGCTTCCTCATCATAGCTTGCCCATGCATTTTCTGTGTGGTGCAGATTTTTACTTGTACTACCTTTTTTATCCTAGTGAGAGGAGCAAGCTGCTGTCCGTCACCAGTTATGTTTACCTCATTCTTCCGTATTAAGGAGGTTGGGTACTATAAAGATATCTTTTGTGGCTCACGGAGAAGTAGTTCTTTGTGTATTTCGTTGGTACTGGCTTGGAATCCTGTGAGCTATGTAAGGTGAAGCCTTTTAGAAACACTTTATGTTGTAGTCGGTGCTAATAACTTGTTTCCTAACTTGTGTATTAACATTTTCTATGTGTATCCAGTATTTCCTGACAAAGGAATATAGTTTTTTGTTACATTTTTTTCCCATGTCAGGAAGGAAAGGTGTGTGTATTTTTTTTGTCTTTCACTGTTAAGAAATCTTGAATACAGTTTGGATTATAAAGAGATGGATTATGTATTATATAATTTTTAAACCTCACTGGAGTAAGTGTAAAGTTTGTCTTCGTGTTTTAAATGCTTTACTCATTTAATGCTGATAGATTTTCTTGTTTTTTTTTTTTTACTGTCATTCGATAGTCTTTCAAGGCACAAAATATACATAGGACAAGGATAGTATGTGCAAATCCATATTTCAAATGGTTTTGCATTTTTTTGCCTGCTTGTCAGATCAGGGAAACCCTGGTGGCGTAGTGGGTTGAGTGCTACATCTGCTAACCAAAAGGTCGGCAGTTCAGATCCACCAGGTGCTCCTCAGAAACTATGGGGCAGTTCTACTCTGACCTCTAGGGTAGCTATGAGTCAGACCCGACTCGATGGCAGTGGGTTTGGTTTTGGTTGTGCTGTGGTTTTCAACCCCAGAATGTGGCTGATGTAGAAAATAAGTTTCAGTTCTGTAATTTCTGAATCTTTGCTTGTGCTTCATTTATCTTATGTCTGCACATGTTTTGTTGTGCAGACATTGTGCAAAAAAATCTCTTGTGCATTTTGTTGGTTTGTTTTGTTTTAAACTAGGTAATGTTTGTCAGTCTGCTTAACTGGGCTTTCAAAATTGTGTATGTCACGATATCCTGAAATGACAAAGTGTGTGAGGGCCTGACTATCCCACCCTTCTGCAGTGGGGAACAGAGCTGCCAGTGCTCACTTAAATGGTTCTTCCACACGGACATGTAAGAGTCCATCAGTGTCAATCCTTATTTTAAAAATAAGGTGGTAAAGTGTAATTTTTCTTCTTTCTTAAATAAAATATAAATGAAGGCTCTAATACTTTTCCAAACCATTGTGGATCACTGTGAGGGCATCCCACTTGGAGAGAGCTGCTGGGCAAGGCTTCAAGAGTCATTAAGAGTGAGGTGGAGAGCATGGAATTGTTTTTTCAACTTGGAAACATGTTGACAGATTACTGAATTTATTTTCCTTTTTCATTTTGTGTCTGTGTTTGCTCTATAAAAGAAAATACTTAGTGTGTACCACATAGACACTATGGCAGGCTATTAAAATATGCTGATTTGATGTAGAATGAAAATATGGTTTGGGATCTTCATACTCTTCTATTAGCGTAACTACTATATAAAATGTTTTTAATTGTAACTAAGAAATTTTGCTTTCATCCATATTTTCATATTAGTATTTCCATTTAACGTAAAATGTCTTAAAGTGCTTTATAAAATACACCTTGTTTGCATCACCCACCTGTTTGCAACATTCTCATACTTCACAAATGATTTCTTCAGGTCTGGCATCTTGGCACTTTACCCTGATGTTCACTCAATAGCCGCATAAGGTCTTTCTCTTACTAGTCTAATGTTTCAGGTCCATATTAACTTCCTGTTTCTTATTACAGATGAAGCAGAGGAAAATCATGGCGAGGATGTAACTGCTCCTGAATTAGACCCCTTTTTGACAAACTCATCTGACCGTGAGAGGTTTGCTTCTGAGTTGAATAGAAGCCTAACGGAAGAGCAGCAGCAAAGAATTGAGAGAAATAAACAGCTGGCCTTGGAAAGGAGGCAGGCGAAGCTATTGAGTAACAGTCAGTCCCCGGGCAATGGTAAATTGGATGCTGGGTTTTATGTGCTACCATTATATACCAAGGGCATGGTAGGCATTTTAACTTCTGTGCAGTCCCTCAAGGTAAAATACCTCTAGGAATAGAAAAAGGTGATATAGTATTTTAAGTGAGTGTATATTTGAGAGTGAGAGAAAGAGAGACTGTGTGTGTGGGTGTAGCTGGAATCCACAGAGTTAATCCAATGTTTTTCTGGATACTGGATAAGCACCTCTTAAAAATTATTGTAATCATTTAAAATTGATTCTAAATCCTTTAAGAATGCCTTCTTTTTGGCTCTCTATAGATATGACATATAATTTCCTCTTTACGATAATTATGGACATGAATTATTATAATAGTCTCCCAAGCATATAAAACACCTTCTCACCCATTGAGGATCTTAGTGGTGTTTACTGTGATGTGTGTATGTTCTGAAATGCGTCTGACTGAAGTTACTTCTGTTGTGAGCTGTCACTTTCAGTGGTTATTTGTGTGCCTGTCAGTAGCATCTCATTTCTTTTTTAAAACTGACTTAAATTTATTTTTAAAACCAGACCATGTGGTTTGGAAACTAGATAACCAGGGTTGTTAAAACTTACTTAAAAATAATTGCAAATTGGTATTGAATTGAGCAGTATTTCATATAAAATCTTTCATAATTCCCAATCCAGTTTTTCCTTTTAAAATGGGAAAATAAGAATTATAGTAATATAAAAAGGAAAAATTAAAAAATTATAGTAAGTTACCATGTTGTAAAATGTTTCATCCAAGACAATAAGATTCTCACATAAAAAATTACTCAGTGTGACTAAATCACTGAGTTTTTTCAATTAAAATGGATTTAATTTTTATCTTTACAAGATGAATATTTTACTAGTACTTTGAAAAATTGCATGAAGATACAACTCTTGTGCTTCCTTGCTGTCATCCTCAAAGTATACCTGGCAATACAAATTAAGGCTTATCCTCTGTTTATAGGACTTTACAACTTACCAGATGCAAATAAGTATTGTAAATTTTCTTTACAATAGGTCACTTTGATATAACACAGCTAAGTGTAATTTTTTTTTTTAACTGTCTTTCTAGTAGTTCTGATTTTGAATGAACTGTCCCATTTGGCTGTGACTCAAGAAGGTGAATTTGGTACCTTTCAAGACCCTCTTGCATTTTTCAGTGGCCTTTTACGTTCATTATTTACATGAAGTGAACGTGCATTTCCTTTCTGCTGACCTTCGCTTGTGGAAGTGTGTGTCAGCTGAGCTGGATCGGGTGTTTTCTAGTGGGCAGTGATGATGTGATGGCCTCTCTTGCAGACTTGTTAACAAACACATCTGAGGCACAGACGGTTGGAGAGGTTAACACAAGTGATGAGTCCAGAGAGGAGGAATCCAGTGGATTAATTGAAGACATTCTAGAAAGTTCACACGACCCAAGTGACAATCCCAAAGAGGAGGAATCCAGTGGATTAAATGACATTCTAGAAAATCCACACAACGATGCTGATGATGCTGACAATACTTCTACAATTATTGTCAAAGAGGAACTGAACTGGGAGGAAGTGCAGCTGGACCAGTCCTTTGAAAATGTGTAACCGTAACAGTGTTACATGTGAACCTCAACTAAGAGAGAAAATGTGTCTATTAACTTGCTGTCTTCCAGGTTTGGGATTCCTATGGACAGTATTTTGCCTACTTTGAGTAAAAATCCTTAACTACTAAAATGTTTGCAGTTCCTATTTATGGTGGCATTTATTTGTAATTGTACTTGTCATTTACTTATTAATGTTAACAGTCTGTGTGTTCCCTTTACTGTTTATTTTTACACAGATGAATATGACTTCATAAAATCAACAGTTAATAAGTAATTTCTGCTGCTAGGGTGCCATTAGATGCATGGTTTTCACTCAAGTGGGTGATATTTTAAGATGTGTATATATATATATGGAATATTAATGTGTTTTTTAAAAGAAGTAAAAATTATTTTACAGACCCTCTAGGAACTTTCTGAATACTTCTCATCACTGTTGGTACTGCAGTTTACCCTTCTGATAACCAGTTGAGGGTCTTCATGTTTTATTTACATGTATTACGAGGAGTCACTTGAATATTTGAAAGGTCATGTGACTTACCTATTGCCTGGCTGGTATAGGTGCTAAACACAGACTTTTAAAGAACAGGGCACTGCCCTCTGCAAGAGCCTTGGGGGACACAGAGTCTGGCTTAGGAGAACCTACAGGAGAGGCCTTTGAGTTGGGAAAGGAAATTGCAAGCATTGGGAAGAACGTGAACAACAGTGACAGAGAGAGATTTAGGAAATAAGAAAAACTCAGAAGGGTGACTGTCGGGCTACATGTTGAGAGGACCCAGTCGAGTCCATTCCCCTGCCTGAGCTTGCTGACTGGCAGAGAGTAATGACAGAGAAGACACCTTGTCAACAGCCAGGCTCAAAACAGTCTGGTTCTTGACAGATTCCCAGTGAAGTCGAGGAGGGGAAGTTTAAATCACTTTTTACCAGCCAGACTAGGAAGGTTTCCTTTTGTGAGAAAGACTAGTGTTGGTAAAAAAGCTGTTGTTTTCCCTTGGAGGAAGGCTAGGGTGACTGCTAGAGGCTTCAGTGTACAAAGCAGGGAAGGTAGGCATCACCTCTTCAGGCTTGCTGACCTGGTGGGGACTAGATGGGAAGTCACAAAGGGGTTGTTGAAAAGCTAGCAAGTTGAGCACAAGAAATGTCGGATGGGAGAGTAGTTCTGTGGGAGACTGCCCTAGTGGCTGGCAAAGAGGCATGTGCCCTAGAGGTTGGTGGCTTGTAGCTGCCTAGAAAGGTCAGCTAGAAAACGTGGCTAAGCCTCTAGGAATGACCAATGCCCAGAGAAACTGCTTAGGGTTCCTTTTCTCCTCAGTAGCGTCTGTTCGTTTCTGCCCACTCTCACTTGGTTTGGAGATGAGTGAGGGGTTACTTATCCAGTGGTAGGCTGACTCGCAAAGGAAGTGTCCAGACAAAGGCAGGCCCCTTGGGCCTCAGCCTCATCATCCCAGGAGGACTCAAGCGGAGTGGAAAAGCAGGTTTGAGAGAAACCTCATCTGTGCTCCCCTCCACAGTCCCTATGCCCTGTCCCAGTGGTGGGTGGGGTGGGGTCTTTGAGTCAAAGATGCATTAGTTTTAAAGTGGACAGGTGGACATGACTGAGCTTGATTATCTGTAAGTGAAAAGCCAATCTGACATGCCAAAGGGGCCTATGACCCAAATGGGCCAGGGGAGCAGTTATTGGAAATCATTTATTTGAAAGAACTGATTTGAGACAAGACAACCAAAAAAGTAATTGTGGGTTTATTAAATAGCTGGCAGTGTGGTGTCAGAGCCCCCATATACTCATCACTAAAATGGCAGTTCCACAGTGAGCTCATCACACTTGACTTACAGCAGTGTTAGTTACATGAGAACATTTTGCCCATGTGAAGAATCTACCCAATCCTGATGGACTGGAACACTGGGTGACACATGTGTTCATGCTGAGGAGAAAATAAAACGTTCACAGAAGATAAAACTCCAGGGAAGTAAGAACGTCACAGTCCATTGCTGGAAACCTCCAGGAGCGCGAGCTCCCTGATCTCCTCCAGAAGCCCGTACAGGCTCCTTCCCTTCGTCTGGCAGTACTCCTGGTACTCCTCCTGAATGCTGCTGGCCTTTGTGTCCTGGGCCAGCTGGGCTTCCTCCACAGACTTCGTTACTTCTCTCACTAACTGGCTCTTCAGCAAGAGGGGGCTATGTGGCGAAAGCTCTGGGTTGGGCGTCATGTATGGTTTGTTGCTGACGATTTCCAGCCTGATTGTGTCAGAATGGCAGCGTGAGGCCTGCACAGAGATCCTGACCTACCACAGAGGAGAAGAGGCGTATTACCAATCACACACTTGGTCCTTGACATTGAAAGCAATAAAAAACAACACCTGTTGTCACTGAGTTGATGGTGACTCATAGTGACCCTACAGGACAGAGCACAACTGTCCCACAGAGAGGGGCTGGTGGATTGAAAGTGACCACCTTTCGGTCAGCAGCCAAGCTCGTAGCCACTGAGCCACCAGGGCCCCTCCGAGAACAACACTCAGTGTAAAGACTTACTGTCACGTGGTCGAACAGATGGAGGGTGACAGAGTCCCCTCCAGTTGGGGTAGAGGTGATTGTGTTCTGACATCGCTGAAGTGTTCCTGGTTTCCATTCAGAATGTCCATTTGGACCACATGCGATCACCAAACCATCTTTATTTTTTAGGTAAGCAGCACCTTTAATCCCAAACCTGAACAAAAAGGTCCAGAGACAGACAATGCAGTCTTAGTGTGCAGACCTTGTATACTTATCTCAGTGCTGGCTTTTCTTCTAAAATAAGCAAAAAGTCTTCCTCCTGTGATTTACCGCCAAGTGTTTATTTCATCTGAGCAGAAGAAACAAACTCTTGCTTGTGAGAAAATAAAATCTTATCCAAAGAATGCCTGATTATCAGTGGCCTACAGTCCAATCCCCTACTTCATGCTGAACTATACATGACATTACGTACAGGTAACTTCATAGTACAGGGTCAGTGAAAACAAGGAAAACCCTTGAGGAGCTCGATGGCAAGGTGGCTGCCCCAGTAGGCCCAGGCCTGGTAATGCCTGAGGCTGGCCCAGGACCAGGCAGGGCTTCGTTCTGTGGTACCCTGGGCCACTAGGAGTCAGAACCGACTTGGTGCCACCTAACAACTTCATAGTTGCTAAAATAAATACTTAAATGATACCTAATGTACTGTCTGTGTTCTAGACGTGCAGCTGAACTGTGACTTCTTAGCCACTGTGTGGGCTGTGACCTACCTCGGTATGAACACAAGCACGCCATTAGTTCTAATGGAGTAAATGACTCCATCAGTCAAGCACTGCTCCTCGGTCTCAGGGTCTCTGTCTTTGAAATACATGCACTGGAAGAGCTCAGTTGACTGCTTCTGGGCATGCTGAGCAGCCTGGAAGACAAGCACACCCACAGCATGGCAGGAGACCTCCCTGACCTTCCCAGAAGGGACATGCATTCGTGTTCCCACAGAAACACTGTCTTAAAAAGATTCCATAAAACCCTTCATAGAAACAGTTTTGTATCATGCATGACATCAGTTTTTGTGGGAACCTAATTATACTGTATGATCCCTCAAAAATGTCTTAGAAAATTATTTTAACACTTATTATTTAGACTGTTTAGAGTTCACTAAATTGTGAACTGCCATTGCGTTGATTCCTACTCATAGCGACCCCATGTGTCATGGATTGCATTGTGTCCCCCTAAAATGTATGTATTGATTTGACTTGTCTGTGAGTCCCAGTATGGTACCCTTTCTCCCATGTGCTGTAAATCCTGCCTCTGTGACACTGATGGAAAATGGACAGCAGTTGTGCTGGAGAGACAGGACTCCAGTGACCAGCTGTGGGATATAAGGGGGAGAAGTGAACAGAATAAGCTGGGAACCTCACACCACCAAGAAAGCAGCACCGAGAGCAGAGCACATCCTTTGGACCTGACGTTCCTATGCTGAGATGCTCTCACTGAATCTGGACTCAGCTTACTGGACTGTGACAATTTCTCCTATTCAATGGACCTGTAACTCATAAATGGACTTGGGGCTTACTGGACTGTCAAATAAAATGTCTCTTAATAAAGCCTTCCACTCATGGTATTTTCTGTTAGAGTAGTACCAGGTGACTAAAACACGTATCACAGAGAACTGCTCCACAGGGCTTTTTGTTTTTGCTATAATGTTAATGGAAGCAGATCACCAGGCCTTTCATCCATGGTCCTGCTGGGGGGCAGGGTGGGGGTTGAAAGCCAACTGTTAGGTTTGCTGTCGTGCACAAACCATGTGCGAGAGACTGGCAAATTTGGGACATGCCCATTTCAGGAACAGTATCACCTGTGTGGTACATCTGATTTCAAGTCTGCGCTGCCGAAATCCCGTCACTGGTAGCATAAACTGGCACGACCATCCTGGAGGGCAACTAAGGCACATGTGTCACCATTTTATTTGTGCACACCTTTTGACTCTGCAATTCCATTTCTGGGAACTTGCCCAGCCCAAAATCTGACAAGTCTGTAAAAGTGTACTCACAGGGATGGTTGTAAACTGGAGTAATCAGCCCAGCACTGCCTGCCAGAACTCTCTCTGGCCACTAGCCACAGGCGGCTGCCGTGCATGTTAAACATGGCTAGTGTGACAGAGGAGCTGACATGTTCATGTTATTTGGGTTTGGTTACTTTAAGTTCAATAGCTAGGCTAGTGACAGAGCACAGACCTCAAAACACTGAGGGAGAGAGAAAATGGGAAACTCCCTAAGTGTTAAATATTTCTATAAAACAGAGTACAATGCAGTTCCTAAAGTATGACGCAGCAGCTACGTACTGACACAGCACGCTGTTAGCAACAGGTTGCTGTCCAGAGAAAAAAGTAAATTTCAAATAGCATGTACGATACAGTATTTCTATCAGTAAAAATGTTCAGAGTATCTGGAAGCGTTACCAGTGGTTACCCTGGGTGATGAGGTTAGATGACGGGTTAAATCTTTGCTGTCTTCTTTCCAGATGCTTCTGTGCTACCGCATCTTTGATACTTCTACGTCTTGGGGAAAAGGTTTCATGTACTGTTAAAATCTCCCAAATCCCCATAAGTGACCCCAGGAAATTTGTAAACCTCTTGAGAGCTACTCAACATGCTAATTTTGCCTGGTATTTCCACTGGTTAGCATAATTCAACTTTGACTTGCTAGAACATCTGGGACTTCATTCTGCTACACAACAAAGGTGATATTTTCTTGACAAAGGAGAGGACACAGTAGGCAACTGAAAATCCGCTCTTACCCGGTTTCTGCTGTTGATATGTCTGCATAATTCCTCAAGATCTTTGCTGCTAAACAGATTCTCCTTCCTTTCCATTTTCTTATCTTTTGCAACAGCTGCCAGTAAGAGGCGGTGGACAACAATATCGGCGTATCTTCTTATTGGAGAGGTAAAGTGGGTGTATTTGTCTAATGCAAGACCTTTAAAAAGGAGCCCAAAGATCAAAAGAAACAAGAGAAATGAATGTTTCAAACAGCTTGTTCCAGGTTCTTGCCACACAGAGGAGCACGCCCTCACTCACCGTAGTGCTGGAACTCGTCCTCTGCACATGACCCGGTGCAGAAGTAGAGCGCGTTAGACATGGCCTGTGCCGCCATGGAGCGCAGCAGCCTGTTCACGATGGGGTCGCTGGGGTCACTGGCCTTATCTAGAGAATCAGCCAGGGTCTTATTGGACCTGATGGAGAAGGGCAAAAGATTTCTTTAGCCCCAAGAAGTCATTTACGAATAAACACTGAGATGAAGCTTTCGTACATCCACCAGATACCCTCCCTGCCTCCAAGTAGGTGACTTTGCTTTGGCCCAATCTCAGAAGCAACTCTCCTCATCTATGGAAATCTCACTGGCTTTTAAGGTTTCACTACAGCAAGTGGGTCACAATGGAAATAAATCTGAGTAGTCAAGAGTAATGTGCTGATACTGCCAGGTTAAGTTAATGCTGGGCACATGGTAAGTGGTCAAGAACTGAATTCTCAATACCCTTAACCTTAAACATCCCACACAGGTCAGAGGATGGACTTATTTTTTTTAAGTCAAGAATTACTGAGCCGGAGAGAGTTCAAAATGGAGCCAAAGTGACCCCAAGGTACACATGTGAACTACACCAAAATTCTTTCTTTCTTTTAAAGGGAGAGGTTTTTTACTCTCAAAATAATAATGGAAAAAACCTAGGAACTACAAGATTGTACTGGAAAAGAAAACTAGCAACACAAGTCCATTTTACACTGTGGCCTGCTAAGAGAAAGGGGGAATGCTGAGAAACAGCACTGACATGACAGAACGGGTGCTGATGTTAGCCTTCAAGATCTGTGGACTGGGATTCAAATCCTGGCTCTGCTTCTGACTAGCTGTTCAATCACAGGCAAGTTACTTAGCCTCTCTGGATGTAACTTCCCTCCCTGTTAACTGTGAAGGACACCACTACCACTTCATCCCACTGTAAGTCTTCACCAAGGCCGTGTATGAAAGCCCTCAGCCCACGTGCCAGGCACACAGACAGCTCAGTCAGGGAGCATGGAACAAGCAAAAGATACTGTCGCTAAAGATAGATCAATAAAAAGGTGTTTTAACTAGTACCAGGATTCGACAACGAAACATTAAAAAATCATTGTATACCATTTTATCCTCCAAGTTGGGGGACAACACGTTGTCCCATTTTAGGGACTGCTGACATAAAGCTATCACTGGTGTTATGTCTTATGATACACAGCCACAGAGAGAGGGTATTTGCCTATGGGGTGGATCAAATTAAACCAAGGGTGAGTGGTTCTTCTGTAAAATAATTGTAGTGGGTCAAGATTATGTCTAAGCAAACTTGTTTTAAGCTTCTATAACTAACAGTATAACAAATGAAGAGAGTCATGAAGCTTTCTGTTCTTGGTCAAAGACCTGGCTGCCACACTGTAAGAACTATTGCTAAGATTGAAAACAGCATCCAGTATGCTGATCAACAACTCTATTAAAAGACCAGACTTGATGGTCCAACAACCTGGAGGGTCCCCTGAGAACATGGACCCTGGACTTGCTGCCAGCCCAGAGCTGAGACCAGGAGTGAAGCCAACACTTTAGACAAAGAACGGACTAGACCTGGGGACACAGAGGGATGCAGGTGACATGTGTATACTTATGGTTTAATCTGTATATGAGGCTTGTCCTACTGGTTTCGTTTTAGGGAGGAGAAAAGAGGGTGGAGAGAGGGAATAAGTGTTGGTTGAATGGATACTAGAAGTAAAGAGTGAAAAAGAAGAGTGCGCTGTCACGGGGTGAGGAGAGCAGAGAGAGCTGCAGAGAGGTGAGTACTTGGGACTTTATATGGAAAATTGTCGTGGATTGTAAACTTTCACTAAATCACAATAAAAAAAACTAACAAAACAGTATACAGCCCTATGGGAGAAAAATATAAAACAAAACTCAAATTCATAAAACAGGCCAGACTTACTGGACTGACAGAGACTAGAGATTATCTTCCTAAAATACCCCTTTTAACCTGGGAACTGACGTCACTCCCAGAGGCCAACTTTCAGCCAAACAATAGAGTGTATAAAACAAGCAACACCCATGAGGAATGTGCTCTTTGGAACAACCAACTATTTGAGACCAAATGAACAACATTTTCCCAAAAGCAAAGATGAGAAGGCAGAGAGGCCGGAAAGCTAGAGACGGGGAAAGTGATAGCACATCGGGGGCCGGGGGCAGCAACTATGTCAGGGACGATGTGTGTACCAACTGTTGGAAGGGAAACTAACTCGCTGCATAAACTTTCACCTAAAACACAATAAAACGTTCCCAAACAAAGCTCTGTGGACAACACCCCTTCCTGCCCCTCTGCCCCTCACAAGGGGAATACCGTGTGTCTATGGAGAAGCCTTTGGCTTTGGCGCACTCGTGGAGCTCGGAGAAGAACTCCTGGTGCGGAGGAGGGTGCTGGCGCAGCAAGGCCTGGTGAGGGAAGCTCTCCCAGATCTTCTTGGCCACCCAGTGGTTGGCCAGGATCATGCATTCAGCCACCGTCTCGTGGACCTCCAGGGGCTGCTTGGGGATGAGGTCATCGATGTTCTTCTTCTCATCTAGCTGGACATGAACCTCCACCCCCTCAAGTTCCAGGGCACCGCAATGGTCTCGTTTAGCTCGGATGTGGCGAGCTATGTCGGTCAGTTTTCCAACTGCCCACACTAACTCCTCTAGCTTGGCTTTTCTGCTCTTCTCATCCAAGTCTTTGAGTTCTGGAATATCTTCAATAACGCTCAAGTTTCCATCCAGTAGTTCCTGGGCTGCTTCATAGAACAGTTTGTATGCTGACTGAATAATGGTTCGGCCGTACCAGACTTTCTTAATTTCATAGGAGGCTGGATCCAACTCCCACATGACACTGACAGCATACCTACAAAACCAGTAACAGTGACAACATCGCCATTTAGCTCTTCCAGTTATGAAGCCAGCAGAACTTGACCCTGAAAGTAATTTGAAAAAATGACACTGCCACAAGTTTCTAGCCCTGTATCTCAGTCCAACCGCTCTGTCAATAAATCAAAACATATTTTCAATCAAATCAGCAAAGCCAGATTAGCTCTGCTGAGCCTTGAACAAACATGGCATGAGAGTACATGTGATGTCATAAGCCTCACTTGACAGTCCTCAATTTTCATTGGAATAGCATGGTGTAGACAGAGTCAAGTTTGTTTGACTCCCTATCGAAGAAGAGCAAAGCCTTTCAAGTCTTACAGAACAATATTAAACTACAATGTCAGTCTCAATGGTTGGTTGATTAGTAAGAAAATCAGTAAAGAAACATTCTGCCACCAAATCACGCTATTTAAAAACGCATACAAAATGGACAAAACACACAAAAAAACAAAGGATTGGTTTCCTTAATATACAAAGAGCTCCTATAAATTAATTGGAAATCAATCAAAAATTTAAAAGAAAATTGGGTAGTTCACAGAAAAGGATACATAAATAACTCTGATATATACAAAAAATGTTTAATTTTACTCACAGTAAAAAAAATGTAAATCAAAACAACTTTGAGACACTAATTTTCATCTAATAAACTGGCAAAAATAACACATGCAACGTATGTGTCAGCAAGGTTGTGGGGAAACAAGCACTTTCAGACACTGATCATGAGAATGTAACTGGTGCCACCTCTACACAGGATAATTTGATTGTATTTGTCTATATACAAATGCACGTATCCTTTGACACAGCAACACTACTTCTCAGAATTTACCTTTCAGATAGACTGCACTTGTAAAAATCAGAGATGATCTATGTTTAAAGCATTTCAGTAGCTTTATTTGTAATACCAAAAGGTTGGAAACAACCTAAATCTCTACAGGTAAGTGACTGTTATTAATATGGAATGATTTCAAAGATGCATTAATTTTTTTTAGAAATGCAAGGTACTGAACAGGCATACAATGCTACCATCTGTAAAGGAAGATTTAAAAAAAACCCAACCCATTGCCATTGAAGTGATTCAGACTCAGTGACCCTAAAGAACAGAGAACTACCCTACAGGGTTTCTAAGGAGCACCTGGAGGATTTGAACTACCAACCTTGTGGTTAGCAGCCATAGCTCTTAACCACTACCCAACCAGGCTTTCCGTGTGTAAACATATAACCAAAACCAAACTAAATCAAACCCACTGCCAGAGAGTGAATTCTGACTCACAGAGACCCTACAGGACAAAGTTGAGTTTCCAAGGAGAAGCTGGTAGATTTGAACTGCTGACCTTTGGATTAGTAGCCAAACTCTTAAAACACTATGCCGCCAGGGCTATGTATACATAATATAGCTAAAAAAATACATAACAGAGAGAGAAAGGAAGTCTTCACTAGGCATTTTTCAGAATCTATGAATTGAGTACCATATGATTTTATTTCCTATTCAACGATAAATGCAAACCTGAACTACAACAAACAAAAATTCCCTTAGTTCACGACCCTCACACAAGATTACCTCAAATGTGCGTGCGCACACACAAATACAGACACACATGCACAAACACAGAGACAGCTCTGATATGAAGCCCCATAGATTTGCTCCCAGACTGCAGCTGTCTTTAAAGAAGTGCGGTGCAGAGGTGCGACAGATACAGGGGAAAGCAGAGGTGAGGAGTGGGGAGGCGAGGGTATATCAGAAAGAGGAGAAGGAGGTTAGAAGCAGGGAGCACTCAGGACCATGGAAGAGCCACGTTCTGAAGACGGGTGTCAGTAACAGACAGCAAACCAGCTCACCTGTCGACACCTCCCAGGAGGGAACACAGATCAGCACTGAGGATGGAGGGCAGCATGTCATGGCGACGATCTGCCAAGTAATAGGTGGTGGCCCTGTGAACAACACAAACAAGTATGTGACTCTCAACAGCAAGAAGGCGCACTGCTGACTGTGGGCCACGGGGAGGGAACAGACAAGCCTGCAGCCCCAGTCCCTGTGGCTGCTGCCTCCTCAGACAGCGCGCCGGGCTGGGGGACCCAGCTCTGCCTACACTCTCGCTTTTCTAAGTGTCACTGCTTTTTGTCAAATGTTCTTCCACTGAAATGAAAATCTTTCTTCAGTGACATGAATTTTTGTTATATGGGGAAAATAAAAGTATAATCATCCTGCATTCACCCAATCTTACAATTATAATACTGTATCACTGCATGAAAAATTTCAGCCATTGCAAATGAGTAGGAAATAGTGAGAGAGAAAGTTATGTCAGAAAGGGAGAGGTCCATCGGTCAAGGTGGCACTTTTCTAAAGGAAAAAGGGGACGTAGGCCTCAGTTTTGCTATTCCTGAAGGGAATCTTTGGAACTGCACAAACCTAAGATCTTTGTTTTGACAACCCAAACCAGGCCTAGTTAGGATAGCCATTCCAGTCACACACACAGTCGGAATCCTGACGTCAAACAGCCTTACCTGGTTCTAGCTTCAATATCAATGTAAGAATTAGCTGCCACAAAGTGTGTTACGTCAGCAATGTGGACCCCAAGTTCCAAGTTGCCATTATTTAAGGTTCTGACTGAGAGAGTGTCATCCACGTCTTCACAACCTTTGGGGTCAATGCTGAACACAAGGTGGCTTTTCCTCAAGTCTTTGCGTTTCCGTTCCTCTTCAGGACTCACCTTCCAGGGGTTTTCTGGTGTGTTCACTGGCATCTCACACATCTGTTCAAAGAGAGGCCAGAAATTCAGTAATTCCTGCCCAAAGAAGTTTCTATGGGACTCTACTTCCTCACATTCTCTAGGAGATCCCACAGAAATGCCATTCATTTCCAATTAACTTCTGCAACCAACCTCTGGTCATTTTTTTCCCAATAATTAATTATTTACTGGGTGCTTAACATGAGTCAGGAAACCTCGGTGTCACAATAGTTAAGAGCTATGGCTGCTAACCAATTCGAATCCACCAGGTGCTCCTTGGAAACCCTATGGAACAGTTCTACTCTGCCTTATAGGGGCGCTGCGAGTTGGAATCCACTCAATGGCAAACAGCAATTTTTTTTTTTAAATATGGGTCAGGTATTAGGGCTTGGCTCTGGACAGCCAAAAGTCAGTAGGAAAGACACAGTCTGCTATCCCTGAGAGAGTGATGTCCCCAGTGAGTTGCGGGTGGGTGGGTGATGTTCTTGGGGGGTGCTGTCCTCGGGGGTGTGTACTGTCCTTGGTGGGGTACCTTACAGTTTAACAGCCTTCAGTTGTAAGGGATGGAGAAAGAATGAGTTGGAGGTTTATAAAGAGGACAATGTCTATCCCATTTTCAAATGATCCAGTTTCTAAAATATAGTTAACTCTTCATTCATGTCAAGCCTTGGGGGGAGGGAAAAAAACCAACATATCCCAAATAGTAAAAGCTTACTCCTTAAAGACAATTTAAAGGGCCAATCTTGGGCATTTTCTCTTCATCATGACCTTTTTAAGCTATCAACTGGCAGTTAAATAGGCTAAAACAGAGGAAAGAACTCAAGTCTCAGGAAGTGTAATCCACATATTATTTTATGCTAACATTTTCACTGAGAGGTGCCGAACAAGTCAATAAATAATTTCCAGAAACTAATGTTAAACATAAAAATTTAATAATGTAAAAGTTCTCAAATATTTTACTATTATAGCTCCTGTTCTGTCAAAAATGACAATGGAAATAAAAACACCCCCATGCTCTTGATAGCAATGCACAATGGTCCAATTTTTCTGTTGAACAATCTGCCAATATATAACAGAAGCAATTTAAATTTTTTATGCCCTTTCACTTGGTAATCTCACTTTAATAACTGCATTCCAAGGAAATGATCAAAAGTAAAAAAAGAAAGTAATGTTTATAAAAAATGTTCGAAGTAGCAGTCTTTTAGAATACTGAAAAATTAAACAGTATAAATGGCCAACAATTGAGGGACATTTAAAGCAAATTAGGGTCCATCAAAACACAGCAATTTGCCATAACTATTAAAAATAAGTAGGCTATGTCAATATTTAGAAACAATTCTATGCAAAAGATGCAGAACACAAAACAGTATGTGCATACTAGGAATGATTTTATGTAAGAAGAAACACAATTTATGAGGATTTTAAAACAGCATCAAGTGAGGAAAATAACCAATGCTTTATGGTCATGAGATTTTTGCTTTCTGTCAAGGTTAATTATAAAAGTTTTTGTAATGAGTGTGATTTTCCAACCCATGGGTCAGAGAGGATGGGACTTGGGAAGCCGCTGCCTGTGGCTTCATGTAAAGCTCCAGGGGAGTGATTTGCCTGCAAGTGGAGGTCAGCTGGCTCTAAAACTAGGTGGCCTTGTGGTTGCCAGGGACAGACGTACAGCCTAAGACTGTGAAGTACCATTTTTAAGCATAGTTAGGAAATTTAAAAACTGAGAGTTCTGAGGCTACAGGGGAATAATTTTGCTGACTTCAGTCTGGTCCAAACACAGAGTAAAGATTCTTCCACTATCTGTGGCTTTAGACAAGGGATTATTACCCAATACATGGATTTTTCTTCACGATGAAATAACAACTGTAAGAAAAACAAAAAGTACACAATGTTGGTCACTAGACCGAAGGCCTCTGGGAAATCTGACCTGAGCTTCTGAGAAAGGGACAATGGAAATACTGTTTTCCACCAAGATGGTTGCGATTTCCCCGTCCAGATCTCGGATTCTTCCTAAAACCCGCACAAAATGTCCATTGGGATACAAGGATGTCGATTCCCAGGAATCAATGCGCACAACCACCCTGAAATCCTGCAGGAAAGCAATCAAAGGAAACGTGAGCTCAGTGGCAGTTCAGGAGGTCAGTGAGGGCATCAACAAGGGATCCATGACAGCATCACCAAGGGATCTGTGAGAGCACCAACCAGGGATCAGTGACAGTATCAACCAGGGGCCCACGAGAACGCCAACCAGGGGTCAGTGAGAGCACCAACCAGGGGACAGTGACAGCATCAACAGGAGGTGAACAGCCATGACGAACTTCAAGGGAACGCTGCAGCGGCCCTCTTGCCAAGAGTGGCGTGTGTCTGTTTTGTTTTTTGTTTCTCTGATTTTACTGAATTGCCAGATGGTATGCGAACACTTAGTCCAGGGCTTGGGATGGTGTGACAGTCCCACAGCAAAGAAGTGGGCTGGAAATTTTAGTTTTTCAAGAAAGTCAGTTGTAACATATTCTTGTTAACGCTTGCAGACATGAGGGAAAAATCCAATTATGTATAGTCCAAATGAAGTTTTAAGTCTCAATTATAGGGCAGTTACTTTCTCTGAAATTGTCAGATATCATTAGGTAGGGAAGAAGGCATCTGTGTGAGCTGTACTCCCACTTCCCAAGAACTCTCCCAAACCACAGAGGTAGAAAGCATCCTCACTTCAGCTGGCCTCGGAAGGGCTGCAGCACGGCTTGGAGACGTAGAGGCAGGTGGGACCAGGTTACTGCCTGGGGACACGCTAGTCCACTGGCTCATTTACAATTTGCGGAACAGCAGGTGAGTTAACAAGGGCAATTCCCACACCCTAGGCTACCAGTAAAGGTGAGTTTCTAACTTTCCTGTTGATGTGCTCTCTCCAGAGCTATATTCCTTTATGGATAATCAATTCTGTGAAGTACCACTGCATCATCCCCAGGAGGCAGGGCGACCGTATTTCTGTAGTGCTTGCTGGAAGAAAGCTTGTTAGTGCTGGCAAAGCATATCTACTGGAAGTTTCTGTGTCTGACAGCTGGATAATGTATGCTGTCTCCCGAAGTCCTACACGGCTCTTTCGAGGATGGCTTCCCTCTGGCCTGTGTTTATTAACCAATGACTACTTCATAGATGGTTCTCAGATACTCAGAATTTTTAAACAATAGTATCTCAGAATGTCAGCTGCCACCCACAATTTCTTCCCTCTTTATGCAAAGGGATTCATGTGTCCTGGGTCTGCCCAAAACCCGGGGAGCGGGTAGGGTGTCCAGCAGAGTAGCAGAGTTGGCTTACCTGCAGGGCTTCTGCTTGCTGGGTGCTAATTCGGATTTTGGGAATCCTGTAATCCCAAGGTGTAACCAGGATTTTCTGGGCATTTTTGCCCTGAGACTGGACCTCTTCTTTGGATGGAAATGTCACCACATAATCCCGCCAGTTCTTCTGCAGGATGCCCACCACTCTGCCTTCGGGGAAACGGGACAAAATGAAGCATTAACTGGTCAGACAGCACCAGTGTGGATGCCGACCAGTTCACCAGTAACAAAGTCAACACAAATGCCACATGCCTGTTTTTCAAGTGCATTCACACAAGCCATGCTCAAAGATACGTATCCACCAATTCCTAGCATTTTGTTTTTCAGACACGTCCTTTTCCTAAGGTGGGCATTCTTCCTTGTTTGTCACACTGTCACTGTGCTCTTTCTTCTGCCGGGCTTGATAAGGCCTTCAGGGCCCGCCTGTCCCCCTCCCCTAGGGCCTCATCTTAGCAGTTTCAGGTTTCGGTATGTTAGGAACATTCAGCGATTTTTCACTCTTGTTTAAACCTGTCCCTTCTGCTGGGCATACTCATGGTCTTGGCTGCAGTTTCTAACCAGCCAAGATCATTTGGTCCAAGATCATATACAGAAAAAGTCTACCAACTGTAAGCCTGATATACAATATTTTTAATCAACAGAAGTGGCAACTGTTTTAAATAAAGCAATGTTTGAGCAGAGGATTGCATGAAGTGAGGAAAAGCGGGGTGAGGGTGTTTGAGGGCAGCCTGCTCCAAGTGGTGAAAGGAACGAGTTGGTCAACATGACTGAAGTGGAAGATGCTGCCAGGGACAATGACAGGTGGCAGCTGAGACTTGTGGGATCGCGCAGACTGTGATCTCGCAGGTCGTGGGAAGGACTCGGGTTTTATTCCAAGAGAAACAGGAAGCAGCCATGGGAGAGTGGGACCTACCTCCCCTTTATCACTGTAGCTACCATATAGGGACAAGATTCTGTGAGAGCAAAGGCAGAAGCAGGGTGACCAGTGATGAGGGCACCCATGACCCAGCCAGGGGGTGCGAGGGAACCCAGTCAGGAGAGCAGCGGTGGAAGTGTGGAAGGACTGGCATCAGGCCCTGTGTTGAAGTCCGAGCTAACGGGAGTTACCAGTGTGTAAATGCAGGAGAAGAGTCAAGGACAATTGAGATCTTTGGTCTGACCAGATGTAAGAATGAACCTGCCTTTCTTGGGACCCCTGGGCAGAGAAGCTTCTGGGTAGACGTCAGGAATTTGTTAGTAGTTATGTTAAGCCGGTGATGCCCATCAGACCTCCAGGGAAAGATGCTACTTAGACAGCTGAGTAGACCAAACCAGAGGCTGAGGCAGGGGTCTGGGCTGGAGATGTAAAGCCACAGGACTGCACGGGCTCCCCTAGGCGGAGCAAGAGCAATCCAGGGTGGAGCACCAGGGTGCCCAAAGGACAACCAGCAAAGGAGCAGTGGCAGGTAGAGCAGAAGAATGGAGTGTGGGACTCCCAGGAGCCAAAGAAGGGAGCAGTCAGTGATAATAAGGACTGAGGACTGACTGACGCTTTGACAACAAGGAGACCACCGGTGACCTTGACAGGAGCGGTTTCAGAATGATGGGGAAAGCCTGGATGAAGCAGCTTTGTGAGAGGAGGGACAGAGGAGGCAGAGAGAGTGCACACAGAAGCAGAGAAAAAGGGTGGAAGCTGGAGGGAGGGGAAGGTGGGACCCAGGGAGGATTTTTCTGTGGTTTTGAGCGGGAGATGTTACAGCATGCGTGCGCCCCGACAAGGGTAACAGGAGCCTGCATGGGGAGAACCCGTCAACGGGGAAGAGGTGATGTCACAGTAAAACTCGCACCGCTTCTGGACCGTGAAGGAGAGAAAACCCTACATCCCACAGGAACACGGTCTCGAGGTGATGTTCCAGCCCGCTCACCTGTGGGCATGGGCTCGTCCGGGGACTCGCCAGAGGCCTTGTCCTCGCTGTCCTTCTCACACAGGGCGGCGGTCCTGCCTTTCCACTCAGGCTTCGGGAGCAGCTCCACCACCACCACGTCTCCGTGAATCGAGCGGTTTCGAGCCTTCATCCCGTGGATTAGGATGTCACTGACTAAATCTGGGGGAGAGGGGGCACAGCACAAGGAGGTCTCATCAAGACGGGCACCACACCAGCAGGGTGCTTCAAACAGAACAGACTCATGTCCGGTCAGCATTCCTTCCTGGGTGCGGGCAAGCCTGCTTCCTTCCTCGGATGAGGACGCAGAAGCTGGCCCCTCGGCCACCCTCTGAGGATGACCCTGCACGCAGCTCTGTCAGCCAGTCCGGGGGTTCTGCCAGAGGCCTTCTCTTCAGGAGCCCACACGGCTAAAGGGGTGCTCAGGGCCAGTGAGCCACGTGGCCGACAGCCTGACAGAGGGAATCCTGACAGGTACGAGCCCTTTCCAAGTCTCATTTCTCCTTTTCCACCCAAGCTCCTTTGACTACCTGCTATTTCGTTTTCACTCTGCCAGTGCGGAACTAAGGACTAGAACGAATTGTAACACAGCTTATCTGCCCCGTTTTCACTCCTATGATTTCAATAAGGCAACAGCACACTGTGCGGTGCGGGATGACGCCCGAGAAGCCGGCTTTGGAGGTGGACAGCCTTTACTGAATGATCAGCCCCAGCAGGGTGGGCACTGGGCAAGTTACCTTTTCCGCCTGTATTACCATCCTCACATGTCAACTGCAGAAAACAAGGACAATAAGAGGACCTGAGCTACGGTGAGCACTCAGCATTAGCTATGACCGTCTTTTCTTTTTACTGTGACTGAACAATACAGTTCAAACTTGCATGCCCACCTTATCTGAAGCTCCCTCTGTTCTCCTTGCCCAGTGACAGCACACTCCCCCTTTCTGTTCCATATATGTCATATCCTCTTAACCGTCTCCTCCCCCTCCTCTCCACACTCTTCATTCCCCTCTAGTAAGAGGCCAGTAGGACGACATCCTACAGATGTACAGAATCATAAAGTGTACACACAATATGGTCACTCTGTGTCCCCAAGTCCAACCCATTCCTGTCCAAAGAGTTGAGCTCTGTAATGATCTATGATCAGCGGCAGTATCAGGTCTAGGGGCCACGCTCCCAGGGGAACTCCCAGCTTCAGACCATCAATTGTGGTCTCTTAGTGGAGTTCTTAGGGTGCACCCCTTTTTGTCTCGTGTTGCTAATGGGACTCAACATGGTGAGCCCCATCCTGACTGTTACTGGTGGTGGCGGGGCACCATCTGGTTCTTCTAGTCACGTGTTGATATAGTCACCGATTCACGTGAGTCTATCTATCTTCTGGGCTCTTTTTCCCTGATGTCATTTTTGTCCTTCATGATCATCTGTTCCAGCTGAGTTGGGACAATTTGGTGTACCTCAGATGGCAGTTTACTAGCTCTTAAGACCCCGATGCAACTCACCAATATGGGGTGCAGAAGATTCTCCTAGCAATAGGCTAGTTATGCCAACTGGCCTCGAGGTCCCCTGAGAGCATGGAATGACCATGTTTAAGAGTTTATTCAAACAAAACCAGAAATAACAGATAAAGACAAAGGAGAGAAGCAGAGCGGCCACTCTCCATCCCTCCCGCCCATTGTATGTGAAGACATGTGACGTGACATGTAACTTGGCTTTCTTCCTCGAGTGACACCAGAATAAATACAGTAGTGTGGTAACTGATGTACGCTTTGCACCAAACCTGAATCTTTAGTGCTGGCTTCTTGAAGCCGAACAAAAGCTTCCATTTGTGCTCTGTGCTTGTTGACGTTCAAAATTCCCTGAAACAGGAAAAATTCATTTTTCGGTTTGGTTTACCTCCAAAAGCTCCCGTTTGAAAAACAAACAAAAAAATCCCAAAACTCTATGAAATATTCTTATTCATTTTCTTCCTATAACATTCTTACAAAGTTTGTGAGTCCTTTCTTTAGGAATAATATTTGGCACTCAGTTTTCCTCAATCCAGAGAGAAACTCGAACACTCTCAACAACTCTTCACTCTACCAAGTTTTGACAGCACCACACACTATCTTAGCAAGTGAGGGGCGACCTCTAAAAACTTTCCTCTTCAAAGATCCTCCCAGGAATGTCACTGCAAACTTCCCCACCACGTCCTGGCACAGCCTCACCAGGACACCATCGTTTATAATGCCAGACTCCAGAGAGGGACCCGAGTGCGGTGTTCTCTCACAGCCAGCCTAAAAGTCACCCGAGGTGCTGGCCACAATGGAACAGCTCTGTGTCTTGACCATGGTGGTGGTTACACCAATCTACATGTCACAAAACTACGCAGATCCCTGCAACACAGACACACAACGACCGCGTGAAAAACGGCTGAAATCCCAGCAGTAACTTGATCCCATTCCTTCCCACAATTCTGACAGCACCTGGGTGCTGGGTCCTGGGGGATTACAAATGGACCTGGGGAAGGGGTGCAAAATGCCAAAGGAGTGAGGAAGCTACATTTCACCAGTTTTCCAAATTTGCCCAAACTCGGAAGCTTCCCTTCAAGAGCCGACGAGACAAACCACGGTGCATACACACACACAGCGGGATGCTGCGCTACACTAAAGATGATGACAAATGTGCAAAGCGTCTCACAGCACTTACACTGAGTGAAATAAGTCAGTTGCAACAGGACAAGTACTGTCTGAGACCACTATGATCACAACTCAAGAAAGGGTGTGTTGTAGTCATCGCCTAGTACTGCTCTACCAGGAAACACCCCAAGTAGAAGCCTTTATGGAGAGGAATTTTGCTGACACAGTCTGGTAAGCCACACACCCACTTATGAGTTACACGTCCACTCAGTAAGAGAAGTGTTTACAGTCTGGTAGGCTGAGTCCAAATCCAGTGAGAGCATCTTGGCACAGGAACCTCCAAAGGACATGCTCTGCTCTTGGTACTGCTTCTTGGTGGTGTGAGGGTCCCCACTCCCTGTGCCCACTCCTCTCCCTGACACCCCACGGCTGGTCACTGGAGTCCTGCCTCAACGGCACAGCTGCTGCCCATTCTCCATCATCAGTGTCATAGAGACAGGATTCACAGCACCTGGGAAGAATGGCATCATGCTGGGACTCACTGCCCAGTCACATCAATTCATACAAACACGACAAGCTGTTTTCATGCACAGAAAAAAAAAATCTTTCACATCTACAAAGGAGGAAATGGGTGAGTAGGGAAATCACTAAGTTGACAGTAGAGAAGTTAACCTTGGTGAAGGCAAAGACAACACAGTAGAGATGAATGTCACTACAGCAAAGTCAGAGAAGCTTCCCAGACACATCAAAACACTTTGAGGAAACCAGTTACAGGGGCTGAGGGCCAGAGACCATGGCCTCTGGGGGCGATCTAGGTCAACTGGCATAACATAGTTCATAAAGTAAATGTTCTATCTCCCACTTTGGTGAGTAGCATCTGAGGTTTTAAAAGTTTGCAAGTGGCCATCTAAGATACATCAAAGGAGAATGAAGAAAACCAAAGACACAAGGAAAATATCAGTCCAAAGGCCTAACAGAGCATGTGAGCCACAGCCCGTACCGGCCTGAGCCTAGCAGAACTAGACAGCACCCAACACCACCACTGACTGCTCTGAGAAGGATCCCAAGAGAGGACCTCAGACAGAGCAGGAAACAATGTAGAACAAAACTCAAATCCACAAACCAAGACCCAATTTACTGGTCTGATACAGGCTAGAGGAACCCAGGACTACAGTTCTCAGACACCTTGCTAACTCAGAACTAAAAGCCACTCCTGGGATCCCCTTTCAGCCAAAGATGAGACAGGCCTATAAAACCAAAAGTAACACACTTAAACATGCTGTGCAGTTCAATCAAGTACAGAGGCAAAATGGGCAAGATCCACCCCAAGTCAAGATGAGAAGGTGGGATGGGAGCAGTAAATGAGACACGGGAACCTGGGAGGGAAGGGAGAGGGTATGGAGATTGCATGGAGATTGCAATCAATGTCACAAAACAACCTGTGTATAAATTTTTACATGAGCTAATTTGTGTATAAACTTTGACCCCAAGTACAATTTTTAAAAAAAGTCAGTTAAATGAGAAAAACAAAAAAAGCAAAAAATTCTCAACTTGAATTAAAAAACACATGTCTTTTTCCTAGTGACAGACGGTATTTATGAAGCAGCTTCCGCAGTCCCGTGACGCCTCCATGGTTGACACATGAGGAAGCAGCACCGCAGAGCAGCTGCACCATGAGCACCCATGTCTAAGGAGCCAGACTCCCAATCCCCTACAGGCTACACAGCCCTGACTTACTGGGCTCAGGGGCGGGGGGCGGGGAACACTGTGATGACATTGTGTTTAAAGCCTTTGAAATACAAGGCCTGCTGGAGCTGGCAAGGAGAAGACCCCCACAGCGGGCTAGTCCTGATGCTGGTTCTGCATCACCATCCTCACCTGGACATAGCGTCCAGACTTAATCCCGGCTTCCAAGACTTCCAGGGGAAGATGTTCCGGGTACTCTTTTCCATGGCTCTCCTGGCTTTCACTCTCTCTCTCCCGTCGGGACTGAAGGATCGAATCACAAAGCTCATGGGCAGCCTTTAAGTCAGGCCAGAAATTGTCCAGGTAATTCTGCGTTTAATAAAAGGCACAAGAGAAACATGATCAGCAGATAATGAATCTTCATTATGTAGCATCACAGAAAAATTCAGAGCAGGGACTGCTGGCATGCTGTTTTGGAGGTGTTAAATGAGCTTATCTTCCTGAATCTCGCACCATCAGTCTGTTTTCTACCACTCGTCAATCCCTGTGGACACCCTGGTGGTGTAGAGGTGAAATGTTACGGCTGCTAACTAAGAGGTCGACAGTTCAAATCCACCAGGCACTCCTTGGAAACTCTATGGGGCAGTTCTACTCTGACCTATACAGTTGCTGTGAGTCAGAACCTACTTGATGGCACCTAACAACAACAACGTCAATCCCTGCAGCCCTGCCAAATGGACCCCTGGAAGGCCATCCCTGCACAGGACACTGCCACCTCCCAGACTGCTTTCTACTTCCAAATCTCTCTCTCCACAGCAGGCATGGTCTACACATATCTCATGGCTTCAGACAATGGCCTATAGTGAATAAAGAGGAAAAGCTCCCCTGTGAGTATTCTTGTCTTTTTTTAAAGAAAATCATTCTGAAGCACTTGAAATTTTAAGAAATTTAAATAACCAGGTAAAAACGTCACAGAGCGACATGTGTAAGAAAATTCCCCTCCCTGGCCCACTGGCAATATTGGGTGGGCAGAAAGGAGGAGAGCAGAGGTGTTTCTCCCCTCCAGTGGGAGGTTTCTCCCTCCTCTTTTGTTCCCTGGGGACTGAGCCTTCTTTTGTGACTATCCACTGACCTAGTCACAGTTCTCAAGCAGGTGACTCGATGTGGCTATTAGTAGGCTGACTTGGCTTGAAACACATGGCCAGGCCCTCTCCAGCCAGAATATTACTGAATATCATTGCACCCCTGGTGTCAGTCTCTCAGAGCCCCCAGACACAACACCAAGGTAACCAGAGGATGGTGGTGGCAAGGGCAAGGATACACCTGAAGTTTGTTCCTGCCTCTGTCCAGAGACACATTCCCTCAAATGGGTGACTCTCATTGATAAAGATCAAATTTATATGTGATTTTTAACTCAACTTTCAATGTAAGGTAGATTCTAGCACATCCTCTTGTCTCAAATTAAAAAGAAAATTAACTTTCCTTATTGCCAACTCCAGGAAACCCTGGGGGTGTGGTGGTTAAGAGCTATAGCTGCTAACCAAAACGCTGGCAGTTTGAATCTACCAAGTGTTCCTCGGAAACTCGATGGGGCAGTTCTACTCTGTTCTATGGAGTTGCTATGAGGTGAAATCACCTTGATAGCAATGGATAATGGTACTGCCAACTCTAGCATTTTCCCCACCGCTTTTAGGGTCCTGCTTGAACTGCTTCTTTCCTTGTCCTTCCAGAAGTCCCATCTGCATTAAGGTCAGTATGTCAATTCTAGGATCACTTATCAGTCATCAAGATCAACATATTATCCTTATGAAACACCTCTGCAACGGGCATTTATTGTCTTCACTCTTCTCCAGTGAACTTCAAGTCCCCGTAGAAAACTGGGGGCTTCTCCCTCAGTGGCACCCACTACGTCTCTTTTTTCCTGCCATCATTTACCTCCAGGACACCCTCAGCTGCACTGTTTGCTTGAGAAAGGCTGTGCAAGATAAAACCGTACTATACGACTGGACTAAAAGAAAAGTCATTTTCACAGAAAGTAGAAAAACGTAATTTTAGTCAACTGTCCTCCGCAAGAACAAGACATGATATACTGCAACAGAAAAAGCAAGTGACACTGCCATTAATATCCAGTGTGTCCCTGGAATTCTCTGCCACGCCAGAACACTTTTTTATAGTGAGGCCAAAAAAATTCTATTGGCAAATCTTTAGCAGTACATGCACCTGGGAAGCCTTATGGTATCTACAATTCAAAATCCATCCACATGTTCTGAAAACTGGCAGGTAAGGGTGGGCCTTGTTCTAGTTTCTGGATAAAAAAAAAAGAAAATTATACACACACGTGTGTATATAGACCTATATCTGTATATCAACCAGTGGAAGCTGACTGACCAGCTGGGCAGACAGAAGAGACCAGCATCTACAGAGAGACAGCCAGCCTGTGCTCCTGCACGGTACCCAACAGACAGCAAGAACTCGATACTGTGAGAGCCCAAACAAACTGTCAGTGGTAACGCTGCTCCTGCCTGTGATGTGCACATCCAGCTGGTCCGACACCCTTCACATAAATGACACCACAGCTCAGCCCCTTCCTGGCCCCAGTCACTCTTACACACATTGACAAGGGAGGAAGATGGAGAACAGCTGAAAAATGAGGCTGGCCTTACAACTCTGTTTCTCATGTGTTTGTGAGTGTGTTTGGAGAGACCACTTGAAAGGCAGAATAGCCTGGTGATTAAGAGCCAGAGCCTGGGGTCAGACAGCCCGAGTTCTCCAGCTTTGCCCCCTTCTAGCTGTGTGACCTTGTGTAACTTGCTTAACTTTTCTGTGCTTCAGTTTCTTTATCAGTAAAATGGAGACAAAACATCACACTCATAAATTTAAACAAAATACAAGACACAATGTACTTGAACAGTGCCCGGCATGGCGTTACCACTCAATATATGGTGGCAATTACCATTAGGTCATGGGAGAAAGGTAGGGTAGTGTGTTTCCATAAAGACTCCAGCCTGGGAAATCCTCTGGAGCAGTTCTACTTTGTCCTATGGGGTTACTATGAGTTAGAATTCATTCACTGGCAACAGAGTTTTGGTTTTTTTTATTCTCAAATTACTATTAGGTGGGACCATACAAAATTGCTGTTTTGTAGGTCAAAAATGGTAAAATATTAGCAATTGTGTAAGATCCAATCTATTATCTTTATTACTATTATTGTCATTATGAATAAAATATGAGTTCCCTGTCAGCAGGGGCTTATTGGGCTGAAGTCTTAGGTGCTATGGGCCTTGCAGTCACAAGGATCCTTTCTGAATCTGCTGAATTGGGATTAATTAGTTGGGAGAACAATGAATAATGAGAACATGGAACTTTTTAAAGAACTGAAACATTCTGAGCAGTCATTCTGTATGCACATAGGGAAATCGGGATGGAAAAGGACAGAAAACTACCCAGAAGACCGCCCGCTGGCTGACGTTAACATGACTGATTGAACCTGTCTTTCCCCCCTTTTAGTGACACCAACTGACATTAGGTCACAAGTGGTCTCTGGTCTGGCTGATAAACGTTTGGTTGTGTGGGTAAGAAACAATCTTAAATCAAAGTAAGATCACTATTTATCTTCCCTCTCCCATGCTACCAAAGGGGCCTAGAGCCTTATGAGGACTACTGAGCTTATGAACACACAGAGACTCACTTGCACAGACAGCTGGAAATACCTTGAATGAGATCACAAACACTCCTTCTGTTTCACTTCCATACTGCTGAATTGCCTCTTCGTCTTCTGTCACCATGACAATGGGCATTCTGTCCTGGCAGTGGTGATAGTACCACACGGCTGCATGGTATATGCTCCTATGAAAGCAAAGGGTGCATGAGCCTCCCAAGGCTGATCAACACAAGCTAACATTCACAATTCCACATGTGGCTTTTAACCTATGGACCTGCGGTCGGCACAGACAAGCACTCGTTCCACAGATACTTTCTGAGCACCCTTATAAATGCACCTGGGAGTGGCAGCGTTGGAGACTGTGAAGACAATCAGAAAGCACCTGACAACTCTTCTTCCCTAAGGCCAACCACCACAGCAACCACTCATATTTCTTCAAGGCTGAGAAACCACGAGGCTCTGCCACCCTCTGCCACCCTTTAACACCGCCCCACAGGGATGACAAGCTGAGCTAGGTGAGGCTGGAAAGAAATACGTGCTTGGTTAAGAGAAAAGCTAGGCCACAAGCAGCTACAGCTCATGATACAACAAGGTCTGGTCCGAAATCACAAGAAATGTCCGAAATTTTTAAAATAAATGAATTGGAAAGAAGAGTCTAGGTTGCAGCCTTGTGTTCAAGACTGGACTGTGATTCCAATCAACTGAAGAATGCAGGCAGGTCCATTTCTGCCAATTCTGGTGTCATACAAGGCCTCTGCACTTGCAGCGTGTATTTGGTTTTGCTGCATCTTACTGGTTTTGCCAGCACTTACTGAGCGTCTATTATGTGCCAGGCTGCAGACTCTGTGTGTGATGATCACTGTGCATATTCACATATGACTCAATCAGGAGGAAGATGTGCTGTCCTCTTTCTGGCCTTGAACCCCGCGGGAATTTGAGGACTACAACTAAGAACTCCGGTGTGTCAGTGCTCACTTTGCTTTGGAGAAGTGAAATATTTAATGGCTATCACTGTTTAAAAGCATTGCAAGGAAAGACAATTGAAACCCTTATTTCTGGATAAGGTATTTTAAAGCTTAAGGTCTCTTTTGCCTACTAGAGGAGAGTCTAGCAGATACTATTGGTGGCCAGCACCTTGGACCCCAGGCCCAGCCCTGACTTTAGCTGCAGCTGGGTCGATGGAGTGCACTGGAGTTGACTTGGGGCAACCAGCTATATGCCCAAGTCTTCCCTTTGAGCTGACGTTCTCCATGGCACTCCACAGGTCTTCTCAGAGGGGGCCCGGCAGGCCTGTGTCTGTTTCTCCAGCAGTAACACCCCCTTTACTGGCTTCCCTTTCTGTCTCAGTCGTCCCATGTCTCACTCTTGCTTCCAGGATCACTTCTCACATAACAGACCCACAGTCAAGGCCTTGCTTCAGACCTTGCTTCCAGGAGGACCTAAAGGGAGACACTGCACTTTTCTTTGCCTCTCTCCACCTCCCAGCATTCACAGAAGCACTAAAGCCGTAACTTCTGCATCACTGGAATGACCCGTTAGCCATGTGGGTCTGGGGCAACCTTACTCCAGGTTCCTAAAACCAGTCCCAGCAGCCAGCCAGTTTACTCCAAGTCACGGTGACCCCATGTGTATCAGAGTGGACCTATATGCCACTGGGTTTTTGGTGGCTGATTTTTTGGAAGCGAATTGCCAGGTCTTTCTTCCAAGGCACCTCTGTGCAGACTTGAAACTCTGATCCTTCAGTTAGCAACTGAACATAGTAACTGCCTGCACCACCTAGAGACTGCTCTGATCTATATCTCCCTAATTACAATTTCAAACAAACACCAGTTAAGTATTCAAATGAAAAAAATCTAAAGCACTGGCATACAGGTCAGTTAAGTGTGTCTGCACTAATCATGGTTCCAGAATAAGAATTGGCAAGATCAACTGGCCAGGAGCCAGTGAGGAGGAAGTTTAAGACCACCATGTGACCACCCAGAGCCACCAGTGCCACACCTGGTCTGCCACCTTTCCACGGACTCTCCTCTTTCCCGCGGGAGATAGCAGTGCTGCTGGAACTCGTTAGCGAAGAGGACGCAGTCGTGTCGTGCATCCTTCAGGAGGGTTCGCAATTTGTTATACTGCCTGGGACACAAAGGAGAGAAATACGTCTTGCTGAGCAGGTCCTCATCTGCTGCCACCTCTTGTTAAGGATCAAAAAAAAAGATGAAGTATTCTCTAGGAAAAGACTGATTACTGAAAACCCGAGGAACATTTATTGTTATTGGTCGTGTGCTCAGTGCTCAGCTGGGACACGGGACGGCTGCTGCTCGGTTTTGTCGGCTACAGTGTGTTCGCCCCTGCTCTTGTTAACTAGCTTGTGGGGCAGTCGGGCCCCTGCTGCTCCCCTTCACCCTTCTGGCCATTTTATAATCTCGTTACCACCCTGCCACACGCAGCTCCCTCTTCAAAACACTCACAAAGTCCACAGAAGCCAGCAGGGAGCTCAGCGCTTTATCAGTGTACCTCCCCTTGTTCTAGAAACGGTTATTACCAAGAATCCACGGCTGCCAGGTTGGTTCTGACTCACAGTGACCCTACAGGACAGAGCAGACCTGCCTGCTCACCTACCTGGGTTTCCATGGAGCCAGCGGTGGATTCGCACTGCCAACACTCTGGTTGGCAGCTGCACGTCTGCGCGCCGCAACACCACGGCTTCTAAACGGCACCAGGCATTAGTCAGTTTTACTCTTTGTCAGCATCCCTAGAAAATACTCCAAGCCCTACCTGATTCCGACTCACAGCGACCCTGTAGGACACAGAATTGTCCCACAGGATTTCCGAGGCTGTCACCTCTCCTGAAGCAGACTGCCACTTCTTGCTCCTACAGAGGGGCCGGTAGGTTTGAACTGCCCACCTTTCGGTTAGCAGCTGAGTATTACCCACCACGTCACCCTGGCTGCTCCACAAAAGGACACGTAAGGTAAATCAGCTGGGGGCTCACCTGCGCACTGTACTCATGCAGCCCTGCGAGTCACGCGTGGGAGGGTCGCATTCGCCTGGTAGACAACTAACAGAAAGCGGGCAGGTTTCTTCCCAGAGAGGACGATGCTAGCAGAAGTCATAAGCCAGACCCAGGTGTTTATCATCAAACTAGAGTAATGTCATCCTTCCCAATATTCAGGGGGAAAAAAAAAGAAAACTTAAAAAAAAAGAAAAAACAACAACTTAGCAAAGGGATTTTCTCAAGTTTCTCTCCCATATATTGTCCTTGTCAGTGGGTGCTTCCGTTTGTCAGCTACCATCACCAGAAAAAACAAAGCAACAAATGGCACCAGAATATTAATGGGGAAAGTAGAAAACACAGAGGCAGTCACTCTGAGCGGGGCAGTCGGGTTTTCTTGCAGGCATACAGGCTCATGGTAATAGTTTAATGGGGCATACATACAATATAGCCCTTTTTTTTGTGAGCCACGGTTTGGAGTAAGGTGGAGTTAGATATACGAGTACCCCACAGGCGGCTGGCAAACAGCATCACGATGCCTCTTGGATAAGTCTGAAACGAGTAACAGAAGAACAGCAGTCTCAGATAGCCAAGTGTCACAGACTGAACTGTATCCTCCCCCAGATACGTGTCCTCTTGGTTAGGCCACGATTCCCAGTATTGTGTGGCTGTCCTCCACTCCATGATTGTAATTTGATGTTAAAGAGGACCAGCGTGACACTGTCAACACCCTTACTAAGGTCAGGTCCCTGATCCAGGGTGAAAGGAGTTTCCCTGGGGTGTGGCCTGCACCACTTTTCATCTTGCAAGAGATAAAGGGGAAGCAGAGAGCAGGGACCGCCTACCAAGAAAGCCTTGCTGCAAACAGAGCACTCCTTTGGACCCACCTCCTGTGGCCAGAAGCTCCTAGTACAGAGCAAGACTGATGACAAGGACCTACTCCAGAATTGACAGACACAGGAAGCACTGCCTGGGAAATGATGCCCTGAATTTGCACATTTAGCCTACCAGACTATGAGGAAATCATTTTGTTTTGTGGTATTTCTGTAACAGCAACACTGGACAACTAAGACATCAAGTACCATGACAATCTGAATTTTTGCTCAAATTCCAGCCTTGCCCTGGTGTCCCCTATCTGGCTTAAGTATTTTCCAAATCTTCATCATCTAAAACATTCTTCAAATAATACCTTAAGGGGAGACATTTCTGATGCAGCTAACCTTATTCTTCTATATGGATTTTTTTTCTATTTTTATTAGATGTGACCTTACCCGCAGAGGCCACCCCCTTCCTCTGCTGACTACACTCTCGAAGGATAAGAAGGGGTGTCCCACCACCGCTGGGCTGACACACCTGAAATGTGTTCTGTACTGAATACTGTTTCTCTCACCGGGTCTTGTGGAACACTTTAGAGATCTGCAGATTGACTCTCAGAAGAGTTACTTGAGTTTTCCACAAGAATTTTAAACATTTATTTTTTTCTACTCTTACGAAAAGATAAACCCCCAAACCAAATCCCCCGTCACGGAATCAATTCTGACTCACAGCGACCCTTTAGGACACAACAGAACTGCCCCAGCTTCTAAGGAACATGTGGTGGATTCGAACTGCCAACCTTTTGGTTAGCAGTCATGGCACTTAACCACTGTGCCACCAGAGTTCCCTATTAGACGATATTCATAAAAAAATTCATCACAAAGTATCTCCTACACTATCTTGATGATTACCTCTTATAAACTACCTCTTAGTTATCGTAGTGAATGGTGCTGCCATGCTGCCACACTCATACCAGTGTATGAGTTTTTATGTGGATGTGTTTTCAGTTCTCTTGGGTGGATACCTAGGAAGTTCTACAGATCTTACTCAATGAATAGCTCTTGAAATCGTCTCCTTCTTCTCATTTAAGCTACTAATGTCTTTCATCTGGACTATTTTCTCTTCTCCAAGTGGCCCAGTGTCCTTTTGGAACAGGAGTGTTAATGACACTTTTTCCGACCTCCCTGACACCTCGGAGACCTGCCATCCAATCCAGGGGTCATCTTTCAGTCCGCTGAGCATGCCACAATCCCCACAGGGGCTGGCACAGGCAGTTTCCCGGCCTAGAGAATGTCTGTCTCTTCTTTCTCTTGTACATTCTTTGCGGAGGATCTGCTTGCTGCCTGCCTCCCCCTCTACACCAAGTCTGCTTTTGCTCACCTGTCCTCTCTCGGCCGGCACAGTGCCTGGAACTGAGTCTCTCGATAGATACTTGTTCAATAAGTGACTGAACCTACAAATCCATGAATCAATGCAGTGGACAAGGCAGTCTTTCCAAGTTACTGAGTCAACTCTCAGTAAGTAAGCATCTGAGGTTGTTAGATGGTGGAATCAGCCCTGGTGGCACAGCGGCTGAGAGCCTGGCTAGTAACCGAAACGTCAGCAGTTCAACTCTGCCAGCTGCTCCTTGGAAACTCGACAGTTGCTCTGAGTTGGAACTGAGTCAACAGCAACAAGTGTGGTTTCTCTGGTTTAAATGTCAGAATATGTGATTATTCTAAACAATCAACAGCTTGACCTTACTCACATGGTTTTATGTAATAGAATTATGAAGACAGGTATTTCTCTGCATTTATAATGAAATCAATATACAAAAACAGATTAAACATGGAACAAAACACCTTTTTACTGCTAAACTAACTCTTGTGATTCTGTTTCAGTAAAATCACGTCTGTCACATCGAAGTTGTGTTCATTTGTGGCTTTTGAGTTTGTAACTTTATTTATGTGGAAGGTCCAATTTGGTTTTAGGGTTGTAGTAAGTCCTCAGGCATGAGAATTTATACCTAGATGGATGTTTACACACACTTCAGGAACCTTACAGTATGATAAATTAACTCTGGGTGTCTATGAGAATTATTTTCTGTTAGAAACAAGGTTGATATAGCACTGAGGTCTAAGTAACACTGATTTATTGACAGGGATCCAGGTCATGGGACCTCTTAGATTTTCCACAACAGTCTATGATTCTAATCTTACTTATGTATTGAGAAACCAAGGCAAGAAATGCTGAGACTCTTTCAGAAATTCAGGAGAGAGTGAAAAAGGGAAAAACAAAACATCCTGATGCCAGACGCAGGCGGGACCAGGTGTCACTGATGACAATTTCCTAAGCAAGAATGTTCCTCAAAGCATCTTGACTAGAATGATCCATTTATTGTCATCTCAAAAATCTCCAAAGGACTGAAAAAGAAAAAAAATCTAACAGACAACCGCCACAGGAATCCCCAGATGACAGCAGAAATGAGGAGAGTATTGATATATTGTGGGGAAGACAACCAGTATCACACATCACAGAACACTTTCTGTATAAACTATCAAACAGAAACTAATTTCTTCTGTATACTTTCACCTAGCCAAAAAGCCAAGTGCCATCACTAAAGCACAATTTAAAAAAAAAAATTTCCCACGGTTAAATGGAGCAAAACACCAGACAGCCTCGGCTGTGCTGAAGGTGATTACACACAATGAGGTGAGGACGTAACGCAATACTGTTCTTCCAGTTGATTCCAACTCCGGGAAACCCCACGTCCCATGCATGTGATGACTGCATTAAGAAAACAAATCTCCTAGATCTTACACATTCAGTATCCATCATCGACTTTAAAGTCACATTTCAATACTTGACACCTTCTAGGGTTTAGGTGGTTGGGGTCCTTTAGGTGAATCAACCTGAATGTCCCTGCTGCTTGCTTAACAGGTATGCAAAGTGCCAAGGGCCACACGCGCTGACTCCACTTTCTGTCTCTTCATCAGCCATGATCATTACACTCACAGAAGGCCAGACGCAAACTCCCTCCCCGAGAGGGCTTGTGGCTGCACTCTGACAGCCCATACTTCCGCATGTGCTTGGTCCCTGTTATTTATCCTGTACCTGTCTAAGGTGCTTCATCATTACCTTCCTGCTTCTCTCGTTTAACCCAAACAAGGTAATGGGCTTGTTGAGACAGGCACTAAGACTTCTTTTGGATTCTACAAGCTCAAAAAGCGCTTACCAAACAGAGAGAGCTGGGTGCTATCAACACCCATCACGTTCCACCATTTGCTCTCACGTCTAGTGTATTCCGAGACAAGGGAAAGCAGTGGAAAACCGATAGATTTTCATCACGTTAACTACTTTTGAAACGTTCAGAAGGACAGACATTTAAATTCCAACTCTTTGACTCTGAATGTCCCACAACTGGTTTTTAAAATAATCCTTAATATTAAAAATATTTTACAAAACAGAAGTTGAAAAGCCTTGGCAGTGTGTTAGCAATCTGAATGATAACAACAAATTGATTTTAGTAGCAGAAATTGAAATATGACATCTTGAGCAGCAGTTAAACTTAGATGTGTATAAATACCTATGTCTTTGTGTCTGAACAAAATCACCTTTCAGCTCATTTTAAAATATTCTATCTGGAAAAATTCTGCACACAATCTAGTTAATGCACATTTTTTTAAAACTGAGCACACAATAAAGACAATTTATCATCTTCATATATAAATAAAAAATTTCACCTTTTGCAAGCAAGCTCTGAAGAAGCCACCATTTAAAAAAGAATAAATGCATCGTTTCTGCTTTTTAAAGAACTTGAGTGTTAAGAGGTTTGATACATAATTCTAACATGCCATTTCCAAGTTCAAATCAAAAACCTTCCCTCAATCTTAAATCAGGCAAAATCACTTTCTAGAGTATTTGTTTAAAAGGTGGACAATTATTCTTAATTTATATTTATGAGTCCAACATTTGAGACTGGTTTCAATCAGAAATCCTTTGTTTAGGAAATACAATCACTATGGCTGGAAGTTTGACTAGTAATATAAAACTAAAACAAGTTATTTCTGGTTCCACTGAACAAATGACTGCAAGTACAGTTTGCATTCATAAAGGCAGTCTAAAATTTTAAAATACTCTTTTCCCAGTAATATAAGTTTTTGAAAACAATATGTTTATCCATCTCACACAAGATAAAATAATGAATGCATCAAAAAGAAAGACGCAATAACTCCCACTACTATAAAAATGCAAACCAGAAGCCAAACTCAGGCTAGAATCTTAAACACCCACATACCGGGGACACTGCAGTTTACTGATCTATAGTCATATTTTTTCACTAGGTGTTGAAGCAGAAACATAAAATAATGTTACTGCATTCCTCACTAGCGAAGGGAATACCAAATTATTTCAAAAGTCCTTTCTAATAAAATAAATTTCATCAGTCCTTCTCTCCCAAACATGGAATCACTTCTCTCGGGAGGGTGGGTGGGGAGAATGCACCATACCATCAATAAAAAAATAATGCAAAACAAGATACCTCCGACCCCTTTGATGCTGCACGGCCTGACAAGCTGTTTGCATGAAAACAATTCCTTTCAACTCAGGAAACTCAAGGATCTCAAGGTAATCTTGGACAATTTTCCAATCTGGGATCACATAATGGGTCACATCGCTGGTTAAGAGTTTCCCATCTGAAACATAGTTCAAAATGTAAGAGATCAGACAACATTTTTGAATCTGGTTTATTATTACTAAGTGTTAACCACGCCCCATAGTACAGAATAACTTCCAACTTTAACTACACTGTCAAGCTTTTAAAAAAGACAAATCTACTTTGGCAGAAACTCAAACTTCAGGTAAATGCAGCACCTTAATTTTTCTTCAGCTGTGCTAAACACTCAGCATGGTTTATGGTGAGACTGCTGCTACACAGGGAGAGGATTATGGATGTTTTTATGCAAGAAAGTTTTCAGCACAATCTGAATCTGTGTTAATTCATCACTGATACACATTCAAATGGGGTACACCAAAAAAAAGAAAAAAAAAAACCCTTTAAGGTAAACCATTTGCTTATGCCTAGCAATTTCTGCCTCCAGCTTCTGAACATGCTCAGAAGTGTTCATGGGCCAGAAAGTCTAAACTGATGAGGACAGCTGTTCAGTCTAAGCCCTGGTCCTATCCAGCCAGAGTAGCAGAGAGCTGGTTAGCCACCTTGTAACTGAAATGTCACCTTAACCACAAAGCTAAAGGATTACAAACATTGGCTCCCAAGGACCACCGTAATCATCTTTCATCACTGACTCAGCAACTCTGGGCTGTGATTTTGACTAAGGCCACTCATGTGTGCTGAGCAGAATTCCTCCATAGGATTTTCAAGGCTGGGACCTTTCATAAAAGGATCCCCAGGTCTAGTCTTTCGAGGCGCCTCTGGGCTAGTTGAAACGCTAACCTTATGGCGAGCCGTGCAGCGCTTAACTGTGTGCGCCACTCAAGTAGCCTAGAAAATTGGGGGGAGGGGACAGATGTTGAACACAGACGTTCCAAATTCAGCTTCCCCCAGATCTTCCGGTGCAACGAGGGGCCTAGGTAATTAATAATCACATATGAAGACTCAGAGCTCTGGTAGCGCAGTGGGTAAACCCTTGGTTGCTAACTGAATTGAAGTTCGAAGCCACCAGCTGCTCCGAGGAGGAAAGATGTGGCAATCTGCTTATGTCAAGATTGAAGCCCACGGCTGTCAAGTCGACTGCGACTCAGAGCGACCCTCTAGGACAGAGTCGAACTGCCTCATAGTTTCCAAGGAGCGCCCGGCTTATTTGAACTGCTGACGAAAGCTTCTGAAACAACGGACCAAAAGGGCCTTTGCGGCCGAAAACAGGCCGGCCCTCAGACCCGGGACTCGGCGCCTCCGCGGCCTCCACGCTCCGCCCCTCGACGGCGCTTTTCCGTCTCTTCGCGGACGCTCCACCCTGGTGGCCGTCGCGCGCTGTCTCTTCTTTTTCTGTTTGTTTCCCTCCCTTTCTCTCCGTCATGGCCGGACGCCCTCGCTCCCTCGCTCCCGCCCAGGCCCCGGCCGCCCTCGCTCCCGCCCGACCCCGGCCGCCCTCGCTCCCTCCCAAGCCCCGCCGCCCTCGCTCCCTCCCAGGCCCGGCTCCCCTCGCTCCCGCCCGGCCCCGGCCGCCCTCGCTCCCTCCCAAGCCCCGCCGCCCTCGCTCCCTCCCAGGCCCGGCTCCCCTCGCTCCCGCCCAGGCCCGGCCGCCCTCGCTCCCGCCCAGGCCCGGCCGCCCTCGCTCCCGCCCAGGCCCGGCCGCCCTCGCTCCCGCCCAGGCCCGGCCGCCCTCGCTCCCGCCCAGGCCCGGCCCCCCTCGCTCCCGCCCGGCCCCGGCCGCCCTCGCTCCCGCCCGGGCCCGGCCGCCCTCGCTCCCGCCCGGGCCCGGCTCCCCTCGCTCCCGCCCGGGCCCGGCCGCCCTCGCTCCCGCCCGGGCCCGGCCGCCCTCGCTCCCTCCTTTCCAGGCCCGGCCGCGCTCGCTCCCTCGCACGCCCGGCCGCCCTCGCTCCCGCCCGGCCCCGGCCGCCCTCGCTCCCTCCCAGGCCCGGCCGCCCTCGCTCCTGCCTGGCCCCGGCCGCCCTCGCTCCCTCCTTTCCAGGCCCGGCCGCGCTCGCTCCCTCGCACGCCCGGCCGCCCTCGCTCCCGCCCGGCCCCGGCCGCCCTCGCTTCCACTCAGGCCCTGACCGTTGCGGCAAGCGGCGGGTTGCGGGCAGAGCGGACTGTTGCAGGGCACGTTGGGGCGCAAGTAATGCTCCCGCACGATCCGCAGCGTCCGGCCGTGGAAGGTCCTCAAGAGCAGCACCTTCTCCCGCTTCTCCAGCATGGCGGCGGCTCTCCGCCGGGCCCAGCTCCCAGCCGCGCGGAGCCGCCCGAGGCGGCCGGGAAGCGGCGGGCGCCGGGCGGTGCGGGCGGAGGCGAGGCCGCGGCTTCGGACCCGCCCCCTCGGCCCTCCGCGCCCGGACGGCCTGCTCCGTGCCGGGCTCCCGGCTGAGCCGTACCCGCCGGGCGGCGGCCTGGGTGCCTGCAGCGGCCGTAACGGCCCGGGGTAGGGGGCGCCGGAGGCCCGCAGGTCGGGTGCTCCAGCGCAGCCCTGGGCCTAGAGCCCTGCGACAGTTTCTTCTCATCCTTGAGTTCCCTGGGGACAGGGAGGGGTGGAAATGATCCACATAAAAGATTTACGGGAGAGGAGAATAATAGGAAAGAGGATTTAAATTTTTGCGAAGAAATATTTAGCGCCGCCCTGGTGGTGCAGTGGTTAAGAGCTCGACTGCTGACGAAGAGATCGGCAGTTCGAATCCACCTCCTTTAGGGTCGCTGTGAGTCGCAATCCACTCGAAGGCAGTGAGTTTGGTGGGTATTATTCTATCCCCAGGCCGTATGGAAATGGGGCTTCTTGATTAACGTGGGGGTAACGGTTAGTGTTTCCTGTTCAGTGCTCTTGCTGGCCCCAAACGGCCTAAAAGATGCAGCAAGTAAGTCAGCCCACCATTTTCTCCTCTTAAGAAACCAGACCCGTATTTATTTTTAATTTCGTGTATTTTTAGTACATGTAAAAAGTCAAACTGCAGATAAAATGAAAACCAGTCTCTTCCTTTGAGGCCAACACCTCAATTTGATCCCAACTTTTTTAGCATTTGCAGCCTCTGGCCAAGAAATTCTCTTAAAAATTCTCACTGACGCAATCACAATTTATATTTTTGTGGCTTTTGATAAAGAGCTGTCACACCCAGTAGCTTCTGAGATCACACAACCTTGTTCTAAGTGATCACACTACCTGCTCTTCTAAAAGCATAACAGAAGACTTGAGTCATACCAGCAGCTTTGTAAACATGCATCACATTTAATTTCCACAATGACTCAAAGGAGTTGATGTTATTTGCCCCTTTTACGGATGAAGGAACAGGAGGTTAAGAGGTCAAGGTTACCCGATCATTTAAGTGATGGAGTCAGTAGTTAAACCAGGATCCCAATGAATCCAAATCAGACTTAACTATGCTTCCCACTAGGTGTGTAAAATAAACTCCTGCTTCTAAGGACTTAATAGTCTATTTGAGCCCTAGTTATAGTAGCTCACCCAGCTGGCCTGGCATAGCCAAGTTGACTGTGGTGCTGAAGTGGGCAGAACTGGGGGTGAGTAGGGGAACCTGCGAGATAGTGGTTTCACTCCAGGAGAACATGTTAGGAAGGGTGGTGCTCCCTCATCTATTTCTATGTTGCAGTGTAAGCTGATGTGAGTGAGATCAGAGATGGAATTAAAAAACCAAAATCATTGTCATGTGAGTTGATTGTGACTCACAGCAATCCTCTAGGACAGTAGAACTGCCCCACAGGGTTTTCAGGGAGCAGCTGGTGGATTCAAACTTCTGGCCTTCTGAACTCCTAACTACTGTGCTACTGGGACTCCTAGACACAGACATAAACCCAGACAGACATAAACCCATGAAGTCAAACCTGTTACCGTGTAGGAAACCCTGGTGGTGTAGTGGTTAAGTGCTATGTCTGCTAACCAAAAGGTCAGCAGTTTGAATTCATCAGGCACTCCCTGGAAATGCTATGCAACAATTCTGCTCTGTCCTGTGGGGTTGCTATGAGTTGGAGTCGACTCCATGGCACTGGGTTGGGTTTGGTTTGTTTTTTTGGTTACTGTCTAGTTGATTCTGACTCATAGTGACCCTGTAGGACAGAGTATAACTGTTCCATAGTGTTCCCAAGGCTGCAGTGTCTATGGAAACAGATGGGTGTATCTTTCCCCCTTGGAGCAGGTGGTGGATTTGAACTGCCAACTTTTTGGTTAGTAGCCAAGCACTTAACCACTGCACCACCAGGGCTCCTCCAGTGGACTATATATATATATGTACACACATACACACACACATGGACTATGACACAGTGCTGGTCTACTGCCAAAGCACAAGGACGACCTTCCTAACTCAGGAGGTCAGTTCCAGAGATCTCCGAGGACAAGCAGGCAGCCACATTTATTCCCTACATAAAAGTGCTTCAGACAGCAGCAGCTCACAAGTCCCTGCAAAGCCTTTAGTTCTGATTATATCAGGGGGGAAATGTTGATTAGATGCTAATCTGTCCTGAACATTTCTCTTCAGCACTTTGGAGCTTTAAACTTGATCCAAATTAGAGCAAATAATACTAAGGAAGAGAGTATGTCTGGGGCTGTATTGAAAGTTGGTTTTGTCGGTGTTTGATGTAATCCAAGGTTCATTGTCTTAGTCATCTAGTGTTGCTATGACACAAATACCATAAGCAGGTGACTTTAACAAAGAGGTGTTTATTTCCTCACAGTAAAGAAGGCTAGGAGTCCATATTCAGAGTGTCAGCTCCATGGGAAGGCTTTCTCTTTGTTGACTCTAGAGTAAGGTCCTTGTCTTCAGTCTTCTCCCCAGACTGAGAGCTTCTCAGGTGCAGGTACCCTGTGTCCTTTCCAAAGGATGCACTCTGCTCCTGGCACTGCTTCTTTGCTGATAGTATGAGGTCTCCAACTCCACTGCTTGCTTCCCTTTTATCTTGTACGATAAGAGGTGGTGCAAACCACACTCTAGTGAAACTCCCTTAGTAAGGGTGTTACAGTCCCACTGTAGTCCTTAAAATAATCCTATCTATTAACTGTAGACAGAGATTAGGATTTACAGCATAGGAAAATCAAAATGGAGGACAGTCACACAATACTGGGAATCATGGCCCAGCCAAATTGCCACACTTTTGGTGGGACCTGGTTCAATCCGTGACACCAGTCAAGCACTTCCTCTGCTTACACTGGGGCAATAATGTATGGATTGTTTTTAAAGCTTGATCCCTTAGTTCTCGCAACTGACGATCTACAAAGAACAGCAGTGCTGTTTTTGTCATTTACTTCATAAGCTGTCTGATGTCTCTCACCAGAATAAAAAGGTGTCTATCAGTCAGGAAAAGTTTGATTACGTAGCAGTGGTAAACAATCCCAACAATCTCAGTGATTTAAAACGTTTGTCAAGGGTGCATAGGGGTGCCCCTGTGTGTTGTCTTTCTTGCGTGATGCCCCCATATAGATGGAACTAATCTTCTCTGGAACATGCTATCCTGGTCACTAGAAGAGGGAGAAGGAGTCCTGGTGGTATAGTGGTTAAAGCGCTTGGCTGCTAACCAAAAGGTCAGCAGTTGGAATCTACCCCGCTGCTCCGCAGCAGGAAGATGTGGAGGCTGCTTCCATAAAGGCTGCAGTCTTGGGAGCCCTATGAGGCAGTTCTGCTCTGTCCTGTAGGGTTGGGACTCAGCTGCAACGAGCAGGAGGAAAAGTCCCTGCTAGAGAGTCTCACAGGTCCCTCGGCATCTGTCTGTGAACCAAAGGATGGGTGGTTTGAAGCTACCCAGTGGCACCACAGAAGAATGGCCTGGAGCTCTGCTTCCTTAAAGACCACAGCCAGGAAAAGCCTGGGGAGGAAGCAGTTCTAATGCATAACACATGGGATGATCCTGAGTCTGAACTGACTCGCTGGTAACATGTTGGGTCTTCCTCCCTCCCTCCCTCTTTTCTTCCTTTTCACATCAACCACTAAACTGCTCAGTCTAGAAGTGACATGTCATTTCCACTTACTGGCCAGTACTAGTCATATGCTTACACCCACCAGCTGCGGTGGAGGAGGAAAAGAAGTGTCCTGCCTTGGCCCTAAAGGAGTCAGTAGTCTCTGCTGTCATCTTAAAATTCTTTTCCCTGGATTACTTTCTCCCTGTGATTACAGCCCAGTATCTAGCCTCTGCTTGAAGGCTTTACTGCTTGCTGCTTTTTGTATTCTCTCTTCTCCACCTGAATAAGCTGAACATGCATCACTATACTCAGTTGTCTAATCCTTGTATCAGTGGTTCGGGGTAAATACGATGTGATTTCCTGTGGTAGAGACTGGCTTTCCATTCACCAAATGCATGCGGTTTTTTTTTCTGAGCACACGGAAGAATAAAAAATTCCCAGCCTTTACAGGTAGGTGTGGCCACATGACTGAGTTCTAGCTGGCTGATGGTAAGCACCGTTTCCAGGTCTGACCCATGTATGTCCTGCCTCCCTGTTCTTGCAAGTCAGCATTACGATGTCAGAGCCCTGTCAGCTTGGGTCCCTGAAGAACTCTGTGGAGCAGAGCCCTGCCTCCCTGGCCAGGAGCACCTACAGCAGACTCTTCTGAAAGCGATAAATCGGGTTTTGTTATGGCAGCTAGCATTACTCTAACTGACACAGGAGACTAAAAGTTACATACAGTTAGGTTAGTATCACTGGATACTAAATGTTCTGATGGAACTGCTTAAGAATTTCTATAAAAATAAACCAGAACCAAACCCATTGTCACTGAGTCAATTCCAACTCATAGTGACCCTGTGTGTTTTATAGTAGAACTGAGCTCCATACAGAAAAACACGTATGTACACTTACGTTCATTGCAATATGATTCACAGTAGCAAGAGTGGACCAGAGTGCCATTTTTGTTGTTTAGTTCACTAGCTATCTGATACTTCTTGCCAGAATAAAAAGTTGTCTGTATCAGTTAGGAAAAGTACTGCTGCTGCTATTCAAAATAGCAAAAAGATGGAAACAGCCTAACTGCCTATTGACAAGTGCATGGATAAACTGTGGTACATACCCACTATGGAATACAATGCAGTGATAGAGAGCAATGGTGAACTGACCAAACATAGCACAACATGGATGAACCTGTTGGGCATTATGCTGAGTAAAATGGGTCAATCACAAAAGCACAAATATAGTATGAGACCACCATTACAAGAATTCAAGAAAGAGTTTAAAGACAGAAAGAAAGCTTTCTTTGATGGTTATGAGGGTGGGGAGGGAGAGAAGTAGTAGACCTAGGTCAACTTCAGTGAAAGGAAGAATAACACACAATATAAAGTCAGCACAGCTGGACAAAAGCAAAGGCACAGAAGTTTCCTAGACACATAGAAACTCTTTGAAGAACTAAGTAGCTGGGGCTAGGGCTTGAGGACCATAGTCTTGGGAGACATCTAGGTCAACTGGCAAACAAAATGTTCTGCATTCCACTTTGGTGAGCAGTGTCTGGGGTCTTAGATGGTGAGTAGTCATCTAAGATACATCTGTTTGTTCCATCCTACCCAGAGCAAAGCAGATTGCAGAAAACCAAATGTACAAGTATTAGCCCAGAGGACTGAGGTACCATGTGATCCTGAGTTTTGAGCAGCTTGAGACCAGAAGAACTAGATGGTTACTGGTTACCACCAACAACTGCCCTGACAAGGATCCCAGTAGAGAATCCTGGACAGAGCAGGAGAAAGATATAGAACAGAAATTCAAGTTCACTGGAGGAACCCCTGAAACTGTGGCTCCTGGACACTCTGCTAACACACAACTGAAACCATTCCCAAAGTCTGCTTTTCAGTCAAAGGTTAGAGAGGATTATAAAACAAAAAATAACATATATGAGGAACGTGCTTCTCAGTTCAATCAAATATGTGAGACTGTCTTAGTCATCTAGTGCTGTCATAACAGATATACCACAGGCAGATGGCTTTAAAAAACAGAAGTTTATTCTCATGGCTTAGTAGGCTAGAAATCAGAATTCAGAGCAGCAGCTCCAGAGAAGTCCTTCTTCCTGTTGGCTCTGGAGAACAGTGCCTGTCATCCATCCTCCCTTGGTCTAGGAGCTTCTCCAAGCAGGAACCCTGGGTCCATAGGATGCCCTCATCTCTCAGCACTGTTTGCTTGGTGGCATGAGTTCTCCCATGTCTCTTTGCTTGTTTCTCTCTTTGATATCTCAAAGTCGATTGGTTTACAACACAGTCTTGTAGATTGAGTCTCATCAACATAGCTGTCTCTAATCCTGTCTCATTAACTTCACAGAGATAGGATTTACAACATATAGGAAAATCATATCAGATGCCAAAATGGTGGGCAATCACACCGAGAATTATGGCTTAGTCACATGGATGGATATTTTGGAGGGATACAGTTCAATCCATGGCAGAGACAAAATGGGCAGCTCCTGTCCAAAAGCAGGATGAGGAGGCAGATAGAGATGGGAACTAGATGAATGGATGCAAGAACTGGGATGGAAAGGGTGAGCCTACTGTCTCATTGTGGGGATTGTAACCAATGTCACAAATCAATATGTTTATAAATTTTGAATGAGAAATTGACCTGTGAACTTAAAGTGTGTATGTGTGCGTGCACGCACACAGAGAACTGAGCTCCATAGGGTTTTCTCGGCTGTAATGTTTATAGAAACATACCGCCAGGCCTTTCTTCTATGATGCCATCGAGTGGGTTCAAACCACCAATCTTGTGGCTAGCAGTTGCGTGTAAGCCAGCTGCACCACGCAGGGACCAGATAGGATTTTTAACAGCAGCTCTTAATGGTGCAGTCTTGTAGAGGTAGGAGACCACAGGGATCTGCAGTGCTTTTGTTTGGTTTGGGTGACAGGGCCACAGCAGTGCCACACTGGGCCTCAACACCATGAATGCTTGGCAGTTTGCTTCTCTTTTTGCCTTCCTTCTCAATCTGGGTGCAGGTGGGCAGCCTGATGCCCAAAGAGCGGGATGCAGTGATGGGTCTCCTTGTTGGGTTGCTGATGGGAATCTCCAGCTGTGGCTTCGTTTTGTTTGTGTATGACTTCAGTCATTTTCAGGCTGAGCACCAGTGTGCTTATGCTGCAGAAGAGTGTGTAGCATTTGCATGGCTTCTTGCAGATGTGTCCTGGGACTGCAGACCTCAGCACTTCTTGGATTATAATCAGCAGGTCTCATCCAAAGGTTAGCCTAGGAAGAGTGTGGTGTCTTTTCAAAGGGCTAAGAAGACAGGGAGGCTGAAAGATGGTGTTGGATGCCGTCCCATCAGTTCTGACTCGCAGAGACCACAGCCACATGGAACCCTGCCTGGTCCTGTGTCATCCTCACAGTCATTGCTATGTTTGAGCTCATGGTTGCAGCCACTGTGTCAGTCCATCTAGTTGAGGGTCTTCCTCTTTTCTTGCCAACGCTCTGCTGTATGAAGCATGACATCCTTCTCCAGGGGATAGTCTCTCCCGATCACATGTCCAAAAGTAAGAAAAGACATTCCAGAAGGTGAGCTCCAAGGGCTAGAGTGGGCTATTGCAGCAAGCTTGGAAAGAATCTGTCTTTGTTTATTAATTTTATATCATAATACTACAACATGCTTGTTGCAACATGTCTAAACAATACTGGCTATGCCAAATAAAAGTGTGTCAGTCCTATTCCATCTGAAGTCTACTCCACCCAAGTAATTTACCATCATTGACGGGTGGTGTGCTTCCTACCAAAACCAAAAACACAAGCCTGGGGCTCTCAGTTTGATTCTGACCCATAATGGCCCTATAGGACAAAGTAGAACTGTCCTGTAGAGTTTCCAAGTAGTGCCTGGTGGATTTGAACTGCCAGCCTTTCACTTAGCAGCTGTACCTCTTAACCACTATGCCATCAGAATTTCTGGTGTGCATTCTGGAAGTCTTTAAATGTAACTCAAGGTTTGCAAACTTTCTTAAAAGTGCAATCCATGCAGGATCAGCTAATTACAGCTAGCTTTTCTCAAGCTCACACTGTCTTCCAGGAATTATTCTAAACACTTCTCCTGCATTTTCTCATTTAATCCTCAGAACAGTGCCTTGACTGTGATAGTGTCAAGAAACAGGTTTTACAGGAGAGGAAACGGAAGTGGGAAAAGACTGAAGCAGTTGTCCAAAGTTAGACAGTTGATGAATGGCAGCCTGGAGAGTTGTTGTGAGTTGGAACTGACTCAATGGCAATGTGATGCATGGTAGAGCTCGACTTTGATCCTCAGCAGCATGGCTACTATGTTCCTAAAATAATACTTTGCTATTCCACCTTTCAGCTGGTTATGGCAAGAGTTAGAGAACAGGATACATTGTCAATGGTGGATCATGGATGAACCCAGTTACAAAGCTTTACGGAACTGGAAACTGACAGCTATTGACCGTAAGTATCACTGACCTAATTTCCCAGAGCCATGGTGATTCCAAGTTGAAAATATGGTTAGCAGGACGGATGTTGCTGGGTATTGGTGTTAACGAGTCAATGATTCTAAAGGTCCATGTAAATGTCTAAGATTACCCCATTTATCTAAAGAATCAGCTTGCTTGCATTTGTGCCCCGTCTCTGTGGAAGAGTCATTGGAGGATCAACGGCTGCCGAGACTACACTGCTAGTTGTACTAGAGATAATTTAATTTCCTATATGTTAAAGGCTGTTAATCATGGATTTTCACTTTTCCCAGCAGATACAACGGCCACCTTCTGGTATTCTAAACAGCCCCTGAATCCTCATAATCCACTTTGTAATGATTACTATAAAATGTCCTACTTAACTCTTTCTAATTTTTTTCAAGAGAAAATTATTTTGTGCTTACCAATTGTACATCTCAGCAAGATTTTACTGTACGTATTGTTCATCTCCTGATAATTTTGTCATTCTACCACTAAGAGGCGCTGTTTCATTGATTTCTTTCTTTCTTTTTTGGTGGCGTTTGTGTGGCCTGAGTAGCCTGTCCTTTTCCAAATGCTATTTGAATGCTCCAGTTAAGACAACAACAGTGAAAACCCTTAGTGTTCAAATATCTTTATCCTAGGAATTCAGAGGTTCAGATGCTCCAAAATTAATTATAAATTAAACTTGATTGAATAATACAGAAGAGAATAAAGAAATCTATTAGGTCTTAAAGCTGACTGGAAGAAAATTTAGTTATATGTCTCTCCATTTATAATTTTAAACTATAAACATTACTTTCATCAGTTCATTTTTTTCCAGGTTGATGTTATTTGAGGAAATGAAATTTTCATCTGTCTCATAAGATCGGTATTACTGATGGAATAGCTGTTTCATTGGATGGATCTATTATAAGGAGTTTATGTTAGTTTTACTATTATTTTAATAAATAATGTTCTGCTTTTTTTGTACTTTACATGAAGCTTTATGGAGCAAATTAGTTTCTCATTAAACGTATGTGTTTTACTATTCTGTTACTGAATAATTTGGGAAAGTGGGTTCCATGTTATATCTTGTAAAGACATAATTCATGCTTCAGATCTTTTCACCAGAAGGAACTTAATCCCTGTAAGGACTCATCTGATTAGGTCAGTCTAGTGCTGCTGTAACAGAAATACCACAGAGTGGATGGCTTTAACAAAGGAAGGTTTATTTTTACACAGTCCAGTAGGCTACAAGTCCAAATGCAGCATGTCTGCTCCAGGGGAAGGCTTTCCCCGTTGTTGGCTCTGGAGGAAAGTCTGGTATTGCATCAGTCTTTGTCCAGGGAGCATCTTGGTGCAGGAACCTCAGGTCTGAAGGATGCGCTCTTCTCCTGGTGCTGTTTTCTTGATGGAGTGAAGATCCTAATTCTCTGCTTGCTTCTCTTTCCTTTTATCTCTTGTAGGGTGAAGGGATTAAGGGTGGGGCAAGCCACATTCCTGGGAAACTCCCTTTACAGTGGAGCAGGAAAGCAATCCTATGGAGGGATTTACAGTGCCTCCCTAACCCTTTAACATATAGCACAGGACAACCACAAAATATTGGGAATCGTGGCCCAAACACATGGCCACACATATTTTTGGGGGACGCAATTCAATCCATGACACTCACCAAACATAATCTCTTTATTTTAGTGGTTGACTGATCTGAAATCTTAATTACACTTGAAACATCCAGTCCCAGCTGAACCTAGGTCTCTGTCTGACTGAGACACGGTGCACATACAAGCAAGTAAAAGGAATCTTGGAGGCTGTCTCAGAATTCTGCCTACATGAAAATTTATGGGAAACATTTTGAACTCAATAAATGATATTTAAAGCAGTGGCATTTGGTATGTGTTTCTTTGTTGTTGTTAGGTGCCGTTGAGTCAGTTCTGACTCACAGTGACCTTACGCACGACAGAATGAAACACTGCCTAGCCTTGCGCCGTGTCCACAATCGTTTCTATGCTTCAGCTCATAATTGCGACCACTGTGTCAATCCGTCGCATCAAGAGTCTTCCTCTTTTTCGCCGGCCTTCCACCCTACCAAGCGTGATGTCCTTCTCCAGGGACTGATTCCTCCTGACCATGTGTCCAAAGCATAAGGTGCAGTCTTGCTGTGTCTGCCTCCAGGGAGCACTCTAAATGTATTTCTTCCAGAACAGATTTGTTTGTTCTTTTGGTGGTCCATGGTACATTCAGTATTCTTCTCGAACACCACAATTCAAACGTACCAGTTCTTCTTCTGTCTTCCTTATTCATTGTCTGGCTTTGACATGCATACGATGCAACTGAAAATACCATGTCTCGGGTCGGGCACACCTCGGTCTTCAAGGGATGTGTACTTTAGAACAGCGTAAACAGTGCTCTTAAAAAAGTAGTGGGAAAGCTAAGCTAGCAGTCAGAGACTATACAACAAATCACTGAATGCTCAGTAATACTACTTAAGTTAGGTTAAGCCGAGGAGAGTAAACTCCACCAATACAAAACACACATTGTGTTAATAGGAATCACACTGATTTCCACAGTGCCCGGAATTCATTGAGGAATCACTGCGTACGAGTCCAGGCTCTTTTGAAAGACATGATCAACTTGGAGAGGCTGTGTGTCTGGAGGGTCCTGTAGGTGAGAACACTCTTCTTTTGTGGCACCCCTGTGTTCCTACCTGTCTTAGTCATCTAGTGCTGCTATAACAAAAATACCACAAGTGGGTGGCTTTCAACAACACAAATTTATTCTCTCACAGTTCAGGAGGCCAACCCGTTAGCCCACTGCTGTTGAGTCAATTCCAACTCATAGCAACTCTGCAAGACAGCAGAACTGCTGCTGGTGGATCTGAACTGCTGACCTTTGGTTAGCAGCCGTAGCCCTTAACCGCCAGACACCAGGTTTCCTTCGGGAGGCTAAAAGTCCAGTTCAGGGCACTGGCGGTGGAGGAAGGCACCCCCTCCACCTGTTTGAGGGGGAAATCCTTGTCTCAGCTCTGTTCCCCTTCTTCCTAACTTTTGCCCATTCTACTTGCTTCTGTCTGTGTCTAATCTGCTCTTTCTACATCTCAAAACCCATTAGGTTTGGGACACACCCTATACAGATATGGCCTCATTAACGTAACAAGGAAAACCCTCTTCCTAAATGGGAATATGTCTGCAGGCATAGGAGTTAGGGGTCTGACACATATTTTGGGGAGACATAATTCAATCCGTAACACCTTTTTAGAGGAATGAAGCTGCTTTCTACAGATTAGGACTTGCTTTTAAAAACTCACTGTGACAGGCGATGGGAGGCCATAGTCGTCTTCTGAAGATTTGAATTTTAAATTAAAGATGTCATTGTCATCACAGGCCTCTTTCATTGTGTGACCGGCTGCCATGAGCAAACCCCGGAGAGTGGGCGCCTGCAGCCGCTTGTCACTTTTCCGTGCAGTTCTGTGATGGGGTCAGAGCCACGATTAAGGAAGCTTCTCTGATCACAGTATTTGGGTGGGAGAAAATAACGCAGTTCTTTTTCAGTTTTCCCTATTAAATCTGACATTTTTTGGAGATATCATTAAAAAAATATCATTCTGCTAGGGAGAAAAACAAAGAAAGGTCTTGGATCTTAGATATCTTTCACTGAAAACATAAGGCTGTTATTACGTTTACCCTTTTAGCCTTCCAGGCCTTATCTTTTCTGAGTTGGAGAACTGAAGGCATTTTGATCCCTTTCCAGTTCTACAAACAATGGTCTTTAATCAGCTTGAGGCATCATTATTGATCACAGAGGAGCACTTCTTCCCTCCGGAAAGCTAACAGCACCTGCCAGGTCCTCCCTCTAGATGCACAGGAGAGAAGGAATGTTCTTTGAGCCTAAGGAGCCCATTCCTTCACATGTACAAGAAACTAAAGAAAAGGACCCCAAGCCCACCACCTCATTAATGGATGCAGAACACAGTGGTGTTTACTGGACTTGAAGGCAATGCCATGGAGCCACATGCCCACCAAATGCACACTTTTATTTGGGGCTAGTGTGAAATTCGTGACAACTGGGTACACAGTGTTTTGTCTTTTCCATTAGTATGAAGTTCATCATCTTAGTGAAACTGTATAAAAGGATAAATGACCCAAGACAAAGTAAAAGTGTATTGCTAACAGTATTGGTGATGAACACATTTTTCTATTTCAAGGTCTTTGTCTTCAGCTGTCTTCAGATTTAGAAAGACCTTGTTGTTGCATGCAGTGTAGTCAATTCCGACTCGCAGTGATCCTACAGTACAGAGTAAAATGCCCCCATAGGATTTCCTATACTGAAATCTTCACGGGAGTGGATCGTCAGGTCTTAGCTCCCAGGAAGTGGCTGGTGGGTTTGAAATGCTGACCTTTTGGTTAGCAGTGGAGCACTTTACCGCTGTGCCACCAGGGCTCCTTCTTAGAAAGGTAGGGAGCCAGAGAACTAGTTACTACTGGCTGGGTTGTGCTGCAGCGACAAACAGCTCCCCCACTGCAGTCACATGGTTTAAAACAACAAAAGTTTGTTTCTTATTCATGGTACACAACCCTCTGCTTTGGGTTGTTCTCACCAAGCGACCGGGCTGATGGAGGCTACATGTCAGTTCTTCTGCAACTGTCTGGGTGGGTTGAGGGCGCGAAAAAGAGGGAAACTATGCTCTGGCTCTTAAGACTTCTCCCGTCCCTGCTGCTCACAAGTCCCTCGTGGTCACAACAAGCTGCTTGGCTACACTCAATTCCAAGATGGTAGAAGGTGGGGAACGAGAACCAGTTGGTGAGCAAACTAGTGACAGCCGCACACAGCGATGTATTTTAACATGTGGATTGAAAAGGGAGGTGAAGTGACTTGCAGACAAGTGAGGAGAATCAACGTTTATCTGTCGCTGTAACCAGTTACACTGTTAAGTTTAGAAACAAAGGAAACAATGATCCTTGGAAGTGAGGATGGGGAGACTTCATCTCCTGTACTCTGGGCTTGTTATCAAGAGGGACCAAGTCCTGGAGGAGGACACCATGGTTCAGAAAGCAGCGGGTCAGTGAACAAGAGGAAGGCCCTCAAGGGGACAGACTGACCCAGTGGCTGCAGCAGTGAGCTCAGACAGAACAACCAGCGGGAGGGTGGCGCAGCACGGGCAGGGCTCTGTGCTGTCGCACACAGGCTGGCGAAGGGTCAGGACTCATCCAGTCGCATGTAACAACTGTCCACACAGTACCTGCAGACAATACAAAGAATAAGGCAGATCTTGAGGTGCAGACATAAACACATCCCCCCAAAATACTGAATTAAAAAAAGAGCAAGTAACAGAATACTATGATCCCATTTATTAGAAAACCACACAAAATGTACAGAAACATGTTTATGTATATAGACTGACATGTGTATATATGTAAAAGTGAATAAGAAAAAGTCTGGAAGGGTTATTACCAAACTTCTAACATTTATGAGGAGTAGATCAGAATTTGTGGGACATGTGGGAGGACTTTTACCTTTTTTACTTTACACAATTATTTATTGTCTGAATTATTTTTACTGAACACTTATTTATTGTGCAATGTAAGACATTTTTTTTTTAAAGGAAAACATTAAAAACTAAACCACTGTTACCAACAATTAATTCTGGGATGGAAACTTAATTTTCCATAGTGGACCTATATAACATTTATAACCACAAAAAAACAAAAACCAAAGGGCAGTAAATAACAACCACCACAATAATGAAAACAAAAGATAGGCAGGTCCTAACTGACATGTTAACAGGTGGCTTTGGCACATTAGAGAGGGTTAGAGAAGTCACCTCTCCAAAGCCAGAGATGGGGGCAGACAGGGAGCACAGGTTTAAGGTCAGGCACCCCTGTGTCAGCCTTGAGTTCTCAACTCCAGAGCTCCAGAGGCATTAGTCTTTGTCATGGATTGAATCGTGTCCCCCCCAGGAATGTGTATAACAATTTGGCTGGGCCATGATTCCCAGTATTGTGTGACTGCCTTCCATTTTGTGATTTTTCTATGCTGTAAATCCTAAACTCTGCCTGTGGTTAACCAAGTGAATTATGTTAAAGAGGCTTAGGGTGGAATTGTGACACCCTTCCTGAGGTCACCGCCTTGGGGAGTTTCCCTGGATTGTGGCTTGTAACACCTTTATCCCACAAGGGGTGAAAGGAAAAGAAGAGAGTTGCGGACCTCACGCCACTAAGAAGCAGTGCCAGGAGCTGAGCAAGTCCTTTGGAAAGGACCCGAAGTCCCTGTGCATCAGAAGCTCCCAGTCCAGTGGAGACTGACAACAAGGACTTTCATCCAGAGCCAGCATAGAAAGCCTTCGCCTGGAGCTGAGTGTTAGCCTGCTGGACTGGGACAAGATACAGTTTCTCTTTGTAAAGCCATCTACCTGTGGTATCTCTGCTGAAACAGTACTAGATGACTAAGACAGTCTTCTTTTACAGAAAAGAGGAGTCTTAACCGGGGACTGGCACTGGCTCCCTGGATCATGAAGATCTGATTATGTTGTTCGTGGGGTCATCATGAGTTGGGGGCTGACCAATGGCAGCTAACAACAGTGGACAGGATGAGCTCCCCACCTTACCAGAAGAGGGGAATTACTTTCCTGGTGTTGCCGGTAGAAATTAAAATGCCTTTTCCCCCTGCAAAAAGCAATATTTTTGGAGCAGAGTTTGCAAACATGGGCTCATTCCAGCTCACCCTTGTGTCTCGTTTCATCTGCACAGCATTTAAAATTTTCTCAAGTTACTTACTAGCTATTTTCATACAAAATGTTGATTTGAGGCTTCTCCCGATCTACCACATTGGGCCTGCAGTCCTCCTTGGGAGGTGTCCTCTGGAGCTGGTGACTTGGGTGACCCTTTAAATAGGACAAGACAGTCTCTTTCATTTCCTATTTCCTGACCTGACCCTTCTCATGACATTGTCCACCTGTCTCTGATAGGCATTTGAGTTTGCAACCCCCTGATGAAGAGAATAAAACTTGCTTTCTGACACTCTGTTGCAGCACATTATGGATTACCTTGGTTCCTTGGGTTGGCTGGTCAACCTAAGTATCGTCTTGCTCCTAGGGAGAAATGCATTCTAATTCACAAAAAAGCCAGCACAAGCTTGATGTATACAAACTGTTCATAAGTTGGTGACTCCTCTAAACCTCAAAACCAAACCCAGTGCTGTGAAGTTGATTCCAACTCATCGAGTCCATAGGGTTTCCAAGGAGTGCCTGGCAGATTTGAACGGCCAACCTTTAGGTAAGTGACCCCTCTATGGTGATGTTTTATAGACTGTCTAAATGAGTAATAAACTGACTGCTGTCGAATTGATTCTGAATTCATAGTGACCCTGTAGACAGAGTAGAATCATCCCCCAGAGTTTCCGAGGAGCTCCTGACCTGTTTGAACTCTGACCTTCTGGTTAGCGGCCATGTCACTTAACCCCTACGCCCTCGGGGCTTCTGAATGACTAACAGAAAAATGCATATTAATACATGCACTCAGGTATCAGAAATTCAATCCCACAGGCTGTCTGGGAATAAGGTGTCCAAATTCTGCAGAGGATGGTGTGAGCCTCTGTCTGGGATAGCACAGACATGTGCGCCTTCAAGGGACCACGGGCATGAGTCCGGCCGTCTGATGCCACAGCCCATCTGCCCTTGCTCCCTAAGGGTGGGGATTCACAAATGATGAGTCCAGATCAGCCTTCTCATTATTGGGTGTGAACTGGGAGTCTTTACGGAATTTCCTCATTGGGAGTAGGTGGGTTGTGAAGTGTGTTTCCGGTGAAGCTCTTAAAGTTTTCATTTGAGCTGAGTCCTGGAGGTCGGAGGAGGTGGTGAGTTTGTCTTGGGTCATAGGCAGAGTTGCCTCAACCGGGGCAAGAACATTTTGTGAGGGGAGTCCTTTTCTGTAATTTTCAGAACAGACTGTTGATTTTCAAGACCTCTGCAGAGAGGAGTATTTTAAAGATTTTCCCTCCTAAATTAATGAGTAATTTAGCAAACACCTCCTCAGTATCAAGCACTAAGCTAGAGCACACATGAAACTATTAAGATGCGGATGGAGCTGGCAGACCAGGGAGCTTTCAACCCGGTGGGGGCTGAGAGACAAAGAAGTGTAACAGTAAATAACAACCCAGCACCGCACACAACAGCTGTGATGTCATGGGTCACTCACTGTGGATCGCCAATGGGTGGCAGAGACTCTCCATGCATTGTTTGTATCTTTAGGGAGGAGAAACTTTATTTCAGGCCAAGGTGGCAGGGCATGGTGGGTAGTGGAGGTGGCAGATGAATTGACTGTGAGCAGACAGGAGACAGAACACCACCATCCATGTGGTGGTGGGAAAGGGGGAGGTGACCTCGACCTGGACAGAGGGTTATGCCCCCAAATTTAAGGCAGACAGGATTGTGGAGGCTCTTGAATGACAGAATACCCAATTCTAGGCTTCCTCCTGCAGGCATTGTGGACCCTTGGAGGGTTTTTGAGTAGAGTGGTGGTGTAATACAGCTTTATAGAAGCTCAGTGTGAAGTTGACATGGGAATCAGTGGTGTCACTAGAGAAGCATGAAGGGGTGATGCTGTCAGAGAGGGTGACATCAAAATGTCTGTCTGTAAAAGTATCCCTGTAGTTAGTTACACATTCTTCCCAAGCCCAGCTTACATGTATCATGGCACAGATTACATGTATCAAGGCTAAAATTCTTACACGTAACAAGGCTAAAACTTTATGCTAATTTGTACCATGGACACACTCTTGTGTGTACAGCTGCCGAGGTTTTTATAATTGCTGACTTTGTCAAATTTTCTGGAGTTTTGTCTATAAAAGTATGCTAATTAGTATTTATGAACTTGTAATGTTTTTTGAGAATGATGTAGTAATTAAGGGAACAGCAGGAGTGATACACAGGTATTGTGATTTACGCATAACATGAGTACAAAAAACATTAACGATTCCTTATGGTCTGGTGGGAGAGGAGGTCTGTGGCGGGAGGTGACCCCATGAGTTAGCATACTGGGTGACACCAACCCTAGGGACACCACTAATCAGGATGGTTTAGAGAAAAAAGAAAAAGCAGCAGGGGAACTCGTGGAGGAGATCCTATAGAAGAGACAATGACTCAGCTTGGGGAGGTCGGAGGGGCTGGAAAAGACGTGGTACAGGATGAGTCTTGAAGGACTTAGTGGCAGCCACATGGATGTGGAAAGAAGGAGAGGAGCAACAACAGCATCATGGAGAGACAGCTCTGGATTTGGAGCTGACAACTGGGACAAGGGTGGTGACAGTGACTAAAAAAGTCAAGTGTGGAGGGGGCCTATGGAGTGAGGGAGGTCACGAAGAACAGACTGGTTTGAGTCCTGCCAAGTCCGATGCCCTGACAGGGTACGGCCCCGTGATCCCACAGGGTTGCTGACTGGTTTCCACCTTTGTCCCTTCATCTCTTTTGTTACCCACTACCCTATGGGGTCATGGCCAGTCAGCAGATGCCCTAATGTGGATGCTGCTGAAACTTACCTGATAAATGTCCATATCTACCCACACCTCCTCCAGTCAGTGGTCAACTGTCTCAGGTCCAGGAGACCAACCACATGCATCCTCGCGTCCTTGCTGGCTTGTGTTTTGTATCTGAAAGATATGAGAGGTTCAGGGGTTATGTTAGTCTGTGGGACCCCCTTTAAGCAGACCCGCGCTTCTGTGATACAGCAAGCTCTTTGGGCCACAGATTCCAGACCTCACCGCTCTCTGCTTTCACAAAGTCCTTCCTCATACCTACTTTCTTTTTGCTTATTTGTTTTGTTTTTGAACAGTTGATGGTGATTTGGGTGAAAGCTTACAGAGCAAATTAGATTACCAGTGAGCAACTGATACACATTTTGTTTCAAGATGTTAGTGAGGGAACTCTGTCCCTGGACTTCAGATAGGTGTAGCACAAGCCATCCTTCCCTGCCACTAACCCAGAAACAGCTCACAGGAATTTGACCACAAACAAAACTTGACCCCCACACTTTTAACCAAAGCTCTTCTCCTGATAAACCTTGGCCATAAACAAGCCTTATCCCTCTCCCCCTTCCTATCAACACTTCTTCCTTATGAGAAGTAAATCCCCTTACGGAATTTCTTGCCACCCCTTCTTCTCTTTTAATTAAACAGTCTTTCCTCATCAAACCACAAATCCCCTCACCCCACACTACCTCACCGGAACTTTAAAGCTGTAAAAAACTTGCCCAACTGGCCAGTTGAGCCACCCCTCGGCTCAGACTGTATTCTTTTTCTCTTTGAATCAGCTTCACCAGACCCTCATACTGGTGTGTCTCTGCTCCTGTTTCACCCATTTTCTCCCCAACAGTTAGTTACAATCCCTCCAGTGTGGCAGCCCACTAACCACCCACTCCCCTGGGCTCCCTGCTTCTGTTTGCCCATCATTCTTGCCCTTTCTCGCTTCCTAAACTTTGTTTTTGGGCAAACAACCTTGTGCCTGCTTTCGATTGAGGTTAGAACTCCATCTACAATGGAATTCTAACATGCTCACCTTTTTTCTACTGGGCTCCCTTGAAGTCTGGGAGGTCATGTGTCTAAGGGGTGAGGAATTCTGGTAAAAGAAACACCAGTACTAGCATTATTAGGTTTTTGCTGAATACGCATTAATGACTGCAGTGCCTTCCCCAGAATGGGGGAAATAAAGAAATTGGTACTCTGACCATCTGGGACTGCAGCGAAATGCAAGAACAAAATCACCCAGTGAAGCCTGCACTTAAGTCCAATTGAGGATTCACTGTTTAAAGGGATTCCGAGGAAACTAGCCCTCATTTGTTTGTATTCTTTCTATTCCTTTGTCCTCTTCAATTTTGCCCTGCCGAGTATCAAGTCCCTTTTCTTTGCCCTTGGTGCTCCCTTCCCTTCGAGCCTCCTCTCCCGTCTTGGCTCCACTACCCATCTGCACTGATTATCATTCCAAAAAAATTACCCAGCCCGTTTTGCGGTAGCAAGCCGAGATCTGTGCCCGGCGCAACAGTGGTAATATATAAACACGACTCTTTCTCAGGTAGCGTCTCAGATGCCAGTCTTAGCAGCCTCATTTGAAAAACTATTTATATTCACAAAAGTCCATAATAGCATTTTTATTGTGCACGCCTGTGATTTGGGTGCTTTTTTTTTCCCCTTGCCAGGTTCTTATTCTTGCACAACACTGATTTCAGCCCCGAGTGATAATGAAAACAGAAGGGCTCCTTTGAAAAGGCAGGAATGCTGTCCCCGTCCCTCACCGCGCAGGCGTCGCACTGCCGAGGAGCCGGCTTCCCGGGTCAGCTGTCCGCTCCTGACCGTCCCAGAACCCAGGTTCCCACTCTGCCAGCCCTGACTCCGTCTTCTCTTCTTCTGCAAGGAATACATTGAATACCAGGCTGTTTAACCCGTGGGTGTCTTTCAACGGGACCTTAAAATGCAAAGGCCCTTCTGGCCACCGGGACATCGGAGTTTTTGTGGGGCTGTCCTAGCTCTGAGTTGCAGAACCAGGCCCGGTGCCCGACATCACACTCTCCCCTTGGAGGAGAGCGGCCGATCTGGCTCTTTTTTGTCCTCAGCTTCCAAGATGTGACCTGTTGTTTTTACCCCTTCATTTTCTAGTGCATTAAACAAATCAAGCAATCAAACATTTTCCCTTCAAGTCAAAGTGCTACAAATACAAGCTTATTATCTGTAGTACATTGTTAAGAATAACCCCCCAACTCTCATGCCATGCATATGATTGACTTGCAGTTACAGGCTAGTGTTTCACAAGGCTCTGAATGTGCTCTTTCCCAGCTATTCAGAAGCCAAGCTGGGACTTTGAGTCACAGGAGAAAGGGTAATTTTTTTGTTTTTTTGAAATGATACTTTAGATAAAGGTTACAGAATAAATCAATTTCTCACTAAACAGTTGATACACACATGAAGTCTGACAATTAAGTCCACGAACTTAACTGTTCTAAGTGCTACATACATTAGTGCTGAATGTCACTAACTACAGTCACCTTCTAAGTGCTCCCGTTAGGAAGCTATGCGCTGACACCAGCACCTAGTCTACCTTTCAAAGCAATTTTGGAACTCTTTTTCTGGAATGACCATTACATGCGGTGGAAAGATGGCAAGTTCGCTAACTTAATTGTATAGTTGTCTATGAGGGCGTTTTGAGCCAGTAAACAAATCACTGTATTGGAACACCTTTCCTGTTCACCTGATCTGGCCCCAGTGATTTTTTTTTTTTTACCCAAAGATAAAGGAAATATTGAAAGGAAGACATTCAGGACATCAAGGGTAATACGATGACCACTCTGATGGTCATTGCAGAAAAAGAGTTCCAAAATTGCTTTGAAGGGTGGACTAGGCACTGGCATCAGTGCTTAGCTTCCCAAGGGGAGTACTTCAAAGGTGCCCATAGTGATATTCAGCAATGAGGTATGTAGCACTTTTTCTAAGATGAATTTGCAAACCTAATCAACAGTCCTTGTATTATTTTGTGACATCAGTTAACAACCTCACAGCAGGGCGACCGTCTCCTTCTCAACCTTGAGTTCCCTATGACTAGCTTTCCTGTCCCTCCTGCATCTAGTCCTTGCTGCTGGGCTAGCGTGCCCCTTTGTTCTTGTTTTGCTTTATGGGTCTGTCCAATCTTCGGTTGAAGGGTGAACCTCAGGAGTGACTTCCTTACTGAGCTGAAAGGACAACAGGGAACCATGTTCTCAGGACTTCTCTAGTCTCTGTCAGGTCAGCAAGTCTGGTCGTTTTGAGTAAGAGTTTTGTTCTACATTTTTCTTCAGCCCTCTCTGGGCCCCTCTGAAGCGATCCCTGTCACGGTGGTCAGTTGTGACAGCTGGGTACCATCTAGTTGTACAGCCCTCAGTCTGGTTCAGGCCATTGTAGATGTGGTCCATATATCTTTATTTTCCTTCATTCTTCCTCACTCCTTAAGGAGCACTGCAGCACCCTAGGTGGCTACTAATGGGCTTTTAAGACCCCAGATATTACTAGAGTGTAGAATATTTTTTAATAAACTGAGTTATGTCAAATTGAGCTAGGTGCTCCTGGAGACCATGGTCCCCATAGCCCCCAGACCAGCAATTTGATGCCTCAGGGAGTTTGGATGGGTCTATGGTCCTTCTATGACAAGTTGTGGACAAGTTGTGGTGGCTTCCAAAAAGGGTGGATTTTACTGATTTCACTGTTACTATTATTTTTTTTGCAAGCTCTAGATACAAAATCCATAATTACCGATTATAATAATAATACCTTCCATGGACCACTTTATGCCTTTTCAGACAGTTTTCCATGTTCTTGTGAAGGATTTGCATAAAAATCTTTTGGTGTAGGCAGAGCAGAGACTATGACCTGATGTTACAGAAGAGAAAACAGACAAAATGAGGTTAAGCAACTTGTTGGATTTCTCAACAGCAAGTCTGAGAGGGCCTTGCCTCTGATGAGTGTTTTCCCTAGGATTGCTGCATGCAGAATGAACCCAAGACAATTGCTTTTACATATAAACTTTCATGTGATCTTTAGACAGTTTTACTAGACAGAGTGAAAACAAAAAACCAAACCCACCGCTGTCGAGTCCGTTCTGACTCACAGCAACCGTGTAGGAAGGACAGAGTAGAACTGCTCCATACAGTTTCTGAGGAACAGCTGGAGGGACTTGAAGTGCCAGCCTTTTGGTTAGCAGACACAGCACTTAAACAGCACAACTTGACAGCAGTTGATTAGGACAGGGTGAGCAGGTAGTAGTTTCTTCATCCTTTTTAACAGGCAATAGAATCCCAGTGAGGTGAAGTGTGTTACCAAGGTAATATGGTGGTAAGCAGAAGACGTAGGATTTGACCCCAAGTCTCCAAGACCACTGCTGTTGGTGACCCTTTGCTACCTGCCTGATGCCACCACTGATTCGGTTGTCCAGGCCAGGCACTTACACTTACCCTTGACTCCTCTCTTGCTCTTACCCTGTATCTAAACCATCAACAAGTCTTATGGACCCTGCCTTCAAAATATCAACTGTTTCTCACTCACCTCCACTGCTGTTATTCTGGACCAAGCCCTTGGTGTCTCTCACATGCATTGCTGTGAATTAGGTTTTATTATTATTATTCCCATTGTACAGATGAGAAAATTGAGATATCTGATGCTACATAACTTCCTAAAGATTCTGCAGCTAGTAATTGTCAGAAGTGGGATTTGAATCAAGATAGTCAAGGTTCAGAGTCCACTATATTATTTCTTCCTAGACTCGACGGCACTTGGCCGGCTTGGCATTATAAATGTGTACCAAAAAACCCAAATCCTTTGTCATTGAGTCAATTCCAACACACAGCAACTCTATAGGACAGAGCAGAACTGCCTCCATAAAGTTTCAAAGGTGTGCCTGGTGGCTTCAAACTGCCAACATTTGGTTAGGAGCTATAGCACTTAACCACTATGCAACCAGGGTTTCTAAATGTATACTAAACCCCAAACCAAATCCACTGCTGTTGAGTTGATTCTGACTCATAGTGACCCTATAGGACAGAATAAACTGCTCCATAGAGTTTCCAAGGAGCTCCTGGTGGATTTGAACTGCTAGCTTTTTGGTTAGCAGCTGTAGCACTTTACTGTGCTTCCAAACCAAAAAAACCAAACCCACTGCCATCAAGTGGTGTTCGACTCATAGCAACCCGAGAGATCACAGTGGAACTGCCTCGTAGAGTTTCCAAGGAATGCCAGGTAGGTTTGAACTGCTGACCTTTTGGTTAGCAGACATAGCACATAACCTACTATGCTACCAAGGTTTCCACTGCTCTACCAGGGATTCCAAATACATATTAGATGTATAAAACACACATGCATCGTACACATGTTTCTTTATCTATCTCCTGTGATATATAGAGGCATCACAAAGGCAGGGGCTTTGTTTTATTCATTGTTGGGCTCAGAACAACGCCTGGCACGTATTTTTTGATGAAAGTATGTTGAATAAAGAAATAAATGAACGAATGAGTTCTTTGTATGCTGGGGAAAGAAAAGCTCTCTATTGTTTTTCCCTGTATGTCTGGTTGTGTCTGAGAAACACAGCTGACCAAGTGGAGGAGTGATGCAGAGCTGACTGTCAATACCTGTGTATTTAGTGACGAAGGATTAGGAAACTTGAGGATCAAGACCCACCTGTGTCTGCTTCATCTGTTTCTACCACAGCACCTTGTCCTCTGCTGAGTCTCAAACCTCCTGTTGTTTCTGGGGAAGAAGGAACTTACTAATGGTAAATCTAGCCTACTGTGTACTGGCAGGAAGTAGGTGTACTTGTCTTCTCATAAGTATGAGGTCTGACAATTAAGTCTGCAAACTTAATTGTCTTAAATGCTACATACCTCATTGCTGAATGTCTCTATGGTCACCTTTGAAGTATTCTTCTTGGGAAGCTATGCACTGACACCAGTACCTAGTCCACCCGTTAAAGCAATGTTGGAACTCTTTCTGGAATGGCCATTATACACAGAGGCATGATGGCAAGTTCGCAGACTTAATTGTATAGTTACTTGTGAGTTTTTAGCTAGTAAACAAATAATTGCGTTGGAATGCATACACCCTCCCGACTCACCTGATTTGGCCCCCAATGACTTTTTTCTTTACCCCAAAGTAAAGGAAATATTGAAAGGAACATATTTTGAAGACATTCAGGACACCAAGTGTAATGTGATGACAGCTCTGATGGCTACTCCAGAAAAAGAGTTCCAAAATTGCTTTGGAGGGTGGACTAGGCGCTGGCGTTGGTGCCCTGCTTCCCAAGGAAAGTATCCCGGAGGTGACCGTAGTGATGTTCAGCATGATACTCAGCAACGAGGTATGTAGTACTTTTTCCAGGATGAGTTCGTGAACTTAATTATCAGACCTCATGGTTGTATGAAGACCAAGGCTGCAAATTCCAGTTCAAAGGCTATGGAGAAGTGACACCATTTTCAGGATCTTTTTTATTTTCTATACTTGGCATTTTTGTTAATGTGTGCCTTGTTTTAGGAAAAAAAAATAACCCACTGCCATTGAGTCAATTCCAACTCATAGTGACCTTATAGGACAGAGCAGAACTGCCCCATAGAGTATCCAAGAAGCACCTGGTGGATTCCAACTGCTGACCTTCTTGTTAGCAGCCATAGCCCTTAACCGTGACACCAGGATTCCAGAAAGTCGCTGAGATTTCCCTTGTCATTCGCCTCCTAAAGAACTTGTGTAATGTAAGCGCTGTCCCACCTCCGCCCTCAGCAGGTGAAAGAGCCAGGCCTTCAGGGGGTCTGCACACCATGCCTTGCGCAAAGAAAGTGCGTCATAAGCCAGGGCCGCTCCACTGATTTTTTTAATTAACTCTTTAGAAATAGCTATGAGGAGCTCAGTCCTATAATTGGTTAGCTTTGTACTTGGGACACAAGTATGGTTCCATATACTATTTTTCTCTCTAATTGCAAATATACTTAGGAGAGTCTTTCAGGCTACCTCTTCTTCTCTACTTGGTTGTGATCGAATTGCAGGTCAGAAGCAGAGAAGACCAGTTTCTACTGAAGAGTGGCATCAATGCATTAAAAGGTACCCTGGTGGCCTGATCGACTTAAAGCAGCTTTTTAAAATGGCTAATTTATACAATGGGCTTTTCCCGTTCACCCTGGCATGCTGGATCACGTCATACGGAACGTAGATGGAGCACACGCATAACAGGTGATGGCTGGGCTTAGTTACGACCTTATTCTCACTGATAAAGACAAATCTCACAATTCACTGGTAGCAACGTCAGTCTCTTATCTTCCTTGGGACTCAAGAGGATACAAGCCACTTCCACTAAGCCTTCTCTACTTATGACAAGGAAACTCAGGCAGCCAGTCATCACTGAGGAGGCTCACTCATTTGCATTCAGAAATCCTGGTGTTAAAAAGCAATGAAAGTGTTTGGGTTTCTCCTCGCCAACCTCCAGCCCCTCTATGAAAAGTGGCTCCCTCCAGTGAAATATAACCCTTCACTCAGCTCAGGGACTGGCTGTGAAAAACAACATTTTGGCAGTGGCAAGTGGGACTTTTGCTTCAGGAACTGCTGTGTACAATATAATTATAATATATAATTATGTTACATATAATTATCATATATTGATATATAATATAATATCTATATTATGCTCTATAATGTAATATCTACATTATGCTGTATGATATCTGTACATTTCTTAGATGGCTATGGATTCTTCATCAAAGCTTTTGTGTACCAAACACTCAAATGGAGAAAATTTACTGTGGTGTGGCTCTTGATTTTTTTAAAGTATAGGCAAGGATTTGTAAAGTATGAGACTGCAGAATGAGGTGTTAAGAGGAACAAATGAACTGGTATTAAATGAAGGATTAAGTTTGACTCAAATGCTGGCCAAGAAAAAAATACTTGGCTTTCTTTGGTCTCCCTGCCCTCTTCTATGACTGTCTCCAAGTCTTGGTTGCCCATGTCTGTTTTTGCCCTCTACCCTGTTCTTTGAACTCTGATTTTGGCCACAGAGGTCAGCTGGAGGACCGAGTGACTGAGGCAGAGCCTTGGAACGCTGAGCAGATTCCAGAAAATTCCAAAGTGCTCTTGAGAAACATACATGTAGGGGGCTGGCAGGGGCTGGGGGATGGTGACAGAGTGTTCCCGTGTTGCTGGAGGCTGGTTTCCCTGTTGGGGCATCTATTTGCTAGGAAGCTTAGATGCTCATTTTCAAAGCAGAGTTGTATCTTCTTTTATGCTCTGCACTGTGCCAAGTACGACGTTGGTGCTGAAAATTTGCTAATAGCAGCAGCCATGATGACAAAAGCAATAATAAGACGTTAACCTCTCTTCCTCTATGCCACAGAACTTTAAGAGGTTTAGTTCTTTCTCGTGATTGATGCTAATGTACCCAGGGGCTGGATTCTTTGTCCGGCAGCCCCCTGACCTCCTGGTAGTTATCCTGTTCTTCCATCTGCTTGGGAAGACTCTGGGGAGGAAGGCAAGAGGTCTAGCAGAGGCTTCTTGAATATTCATCTTCAGGATAATCACTCTGATGATGAGCAAAGGTCCCTCGCATGACCATCTGCCAGTCAGACCCCTCCGTCCACCGTCTACCATCCACCGAGACCCTTCAGAGAAACAATAGTGCGAGCTTCAGGTTAACGATTTTCTTTCTTGCTCCCTGTTTAGGGTGGTGTGGTTTGAATACACTACACCAGTGTTTGCCTTACAAGTCTTCAAGGGTGGGGAGGGAAGGAGAAGGCTGGTCACAGATTAGACAGTCGATAGAAATTTAGTTATGTGAAAGAAGTGACAGCGTGTAGCACAGAGTAAAACAACTTGGGAGGTATCCTTTGGTCTTATTTTCTTATAATTTTAATTACACTGATCTTGACTTAAAACAGGACTTTCTTGGGAGCTGAGACACAGATTTTCAGATTCTGTGACGGTTCTTTCAATACGACAGCTGTGAGCTGTCCATCTGCAGAGCACCAAGCCAAACTAGGCTTGCCTTGCCCTGGATGAAGGACAGACAGCCCTGGTGGGGACTCCAGCTGCTGTTGGGGACAGCCCTATGTCCACAGGAGGCCTGGCATTTTGCCACAGAAAGCAGTCATAATGTAGGAGGCAAGACTTGGGGGTGTCAACTCCAACAAGTGTCCTAAGTGGTAGCTGTCCCTGAAGATGACCAATGTACTAGTTGCTCTTCTCCGCCTACTGTGGTCTCTGGCCTGGTCACACTTAGAAAGGAAGTCACCACACTATTTCTCCTCTACTTCCTCTTCCTCTAGATCTTGGTCTGGTCTTGCCATCTTAGGCTACTATCACATTTTGCTTCCTAGAACACATATAGTGCAGCAATAAAAAGATATGAGCACTGAAAGCCAGGATGTAGGCTTGAATCTCCAACTTGGCCAATCCTGGTGCTGCATCCTTGGGCAGATGGTTTATCCTTTGAGCTCTGGGGTCCTCTCCCATAAAAGGAGGATTATCGTTTCCTCTCGGCAGGGTGGTTGGAAAGGAGGCACATAGTCATGGTGTGAAATGCATAGTATTTCCTGGAATGAGGTACCTATAGCCCAAACTTGTTGCTGTTGAGTTGATTCCAACTCATAGCAGCCCTACAGGGCAGAGTAGAACTGCCTCATGGGGATTCTAAGGAGCAGCTGGTAGATTTGAACTGCTGACCTAAGTTCTTAATCACTGCATCACTAGGGTTCCTGGCACGAGGTTAAAAATACACGAACAGATACAGGCACACAAATATTTATTGCAGCACTGTCCACAATGGCAAAAAGATGGAGTCAACCTAGATGCCCATCAGTAGATGAATGGATAAACAAACTGTGGTATGTGTACACAACAGAACACTACGCAATGGAAAAGAACAATGATGACATTAGGAAGCATCTCATGACCTGGTTTCAATTGGAAGACATCACGCTGAGTGAAATCAGTCAGCGGCACAAGGACAGATATTATACGAGACATCTACTACAAGGACTTAAAAATAGACTTACACACAGAAGAAAAGACTTTGATGGCTGCAAGGGTGGGGAGGGAGGGAGAAGGCTGGTCACAGATTAGACAGTCGATAGAAATTTAGTTATGTGAAAGAAATGAAACAACTTAACTAGACTTATGTGAAAGAGAGTAAAACAACTTAACTGGACTTCACTATAAACTGAAAGGTTTTCTAAACTCAACCTAGTATTTCAAAGGATGGAGCAGCAGGGATGGGGGCCTGGAGACCATGTTTTCCGGGGACATCAAGGCCAATTGGCAGAACTAGTCTATTGCTAAGAGAGTTTTCTGCGCCTCACATTGGTGAGTGGTGTCTGGGATCTTAAAAGCTAGCAAGCTGCCACCTCAGGTACACCAAATGGTCCCTACTTGTCTGGAACAGATGATCATCAAGAACATCAAAGTTATGAGGTAAAAATAGTCGAGGAGACAGAAGAACCCATGCGAATAGGAGACTGTATTAACATGAGATCAGGTGAACCAGATGATGCCCAGTCACCACCAAAGACAGCCATGACAAGCGACACAATGTAGAGTCCCTGAGCCAACAAGAGAAAAGGAAGCATGCAGCCCAGGAACTCTTCTGAAAGTCTGGGCCAACAGCCTGGATGCTCCCCTGGGAACATGGCCCCTAGACTTTCTGTGGTCCCTGACTGGAAACCAGTAACAAGGTCAAATCTTCAGATAAGAATGGACCGGACTCAGGGACACGGTGTGACCATATGGTGTCTGTACTTCATGGTTCTATGCATTTTTAGGAGTCGGTCCTATTGGTCTCTTTCTAGACGGGAGAGGAGAGAGTGGAGAGGAGGGAACAGATGCCTGTTGACGGGACACTGAAACTATGGAATGGAAAGGAGGAGCATGCTGTCACCTGGTGGGGAGAGCAGAAGGAGATGCAGATAGGTGGGCATGCAAAACCGATTAGGATTGTATACTGTCACTTAATCACAATTTTAAAAAAGATATTAAAGCTATATAAGATGAAAGATATTAAAGATACATAAAAGATATATAAAACCATGGCCATTGAGTCAATTTTGACTCATAGCAGCCCTGTAGGACAGAGTAGAATTGTCCCAAGGAGCAGCTGTTGGATTCTAACTGCCAAAATTCAGTTAGCAGCAGCTGAACTTTTCACTACTGTGCCACCAGGGGATGAAGCAGGTGCTGCATAAATGTCCCTTGCCCCTTTCCTTTGCAGGCCAGAGACAGGAGAGTACCTGGGAAGGTGGGCAGGGAAATCATCACAGTGTATAAAGGGCTGAATAATAGTGATTCTTGACACATGCATGCGTGCGCACACACACACACACGATGTCTATCCTGTCCTGGCTGCCTCTCCCCACCCCATTCTTTTCTCATCAACTTATCCTACTGGGCCCTCCTCCTTCACAAGGTTCTTGATTATTTCCAGTGACCTACGTGGATCCTCTGAACTCTGCATTCCTTTTTTTTTGTGTGTGTCTACCACGCTATTTAACATGTCATTATAAAACCATCAGGTTCATATGTTAAAATCTCCTCTCTCTAATAAGAAACTCTGGTGGTGTGGTGGTTAAGTGCTGTGGCTGCTAACCACAAGGTGGTCAGTTCAAATCCACCAGATGCTCCTTAGAAACACTACGGGGCAGTTCTACCCAGTCCTATAGGGTCACTATGAGTCAGGACTGACTTGATGGCAATGGATCTGGGGCTTTCTCTCTAATAAGGTAAGTTTCTTGGGAAGGGACTAGGCATGATTCTTTTTCCTGTGTCCTGTGCATCATCAAACACATTGCCAAGCCTGTAGTAAATGCATAAGCAACCAACGCACGGCCATCAAGTGGGGTCTGACTCACAGTGACCCTAGAGTCAGAGTAGAACTGCCCTCTAGAGTTCCCAAGGAATGCCTGGTGGATTTGAACCACCAACCTTTTTGTTACCAGATGTAACACTTAATCCACTATGCCACCAGAGTTTCTGGGTAAATGGATAAACATTGATTACTAAGTGTAGTGTTGTGTTATCTCGAGGGGCCAGTCCCTGGAGAAGGATGTCATGTTCTGAAAGGCAGAGGGTCAGTGCACTCCCAGAGAAACGGGCTGACACAGCGGCTGTAACAGTGGGGCTCCCACACAGCAATGACTGAGGGGCTGGCATAGGACCGGGCAGTGCTTTGGGTCCTGTTGTGCGTGGGTCACTGTGAGTTGGAACAGACTTGATAGCCTCTAACAACAACAAAGGTAATGCCACTATTGATCTTCCCTGAGGGCTGAGACTGTATTTGATGCATTGCCTTGTATCTCCACAGCAGGTGGCCCAGTGCTAAGCCCTGGTGGTGCAGTGGTTAAGAGCCTGGCTGCTAAGCAAAAGGTGGCAGTTCAAATTCACCAGCTACTCCTGGGAAACCCCATGGGGCAGTTCTGTCCTAAATGGTCATTATGAATTGGAATCGACTCAATGGCAGTGAGGTTGTTTTTTAAGCACCTAGAAGATCTCTGGGTAGCGCCAATGGCTTGTGCTCAACTGTTAACTTAAAGGCTGGTGGCCTGAATTTACCCATTGACACAACAGAAGAAAGGCCCGGCAATCTGCTTCTGTTAAGATCACAGCCAAGAAAAGCCCAGGGGGCAGTTAGTTCTACTCTGTAACATATCAGATCATCTTGAGTCAGAACCAACTCAACAGCAATAGATTTTTTGGTTTTTAAACATCTACGTATTCCTTGGTACTCAACAAGCATTTGCTAGATTAAAATGGTCTTGTGCTGTCCAGGAATGGGTTGAGGTATGGTTATCCACGGACATGAGAAATATAGCAAGAGACTGAGTGTGATGGTTAAGGTTTGTATGTCAGCTTGGCTAGGCTATGATTCTCAGTGGTTTGGCAGTTATGATGTAGTCTGGCACCTCTCTAATGATGTAATCATCTCTATAATGAGATCTGATCTAATCTAATCACCTCCATGATGAGATCTAGTGTGAGCAGCCAATCAGTTGAAAGGAAGTTTCCTTGGGGGTGTAGCCTGCATCCAATACAGGTGAACTTTCGGCAAAGCTTGTTGGTTGTGGATCCTGCAGCTGGCTTCTGCTCATCTGACCTCCAGTTCTCGGGACTTGAGCTAGTAGCTTACTTGTTGATCTTGGGGTCCATCCTCCTCCTCAGCTGTGAGCCAGAGGCCTGCTGTCCGACCTGATGGTGTTGGGTTTCCCAGCCCCTGTAGGTACACAAGACAGAAACCTCCAGTCTGATGCATGGACATGGGACTTTCTAGCCTCTACAACTGTGGAGCCATTTCCTCGATTTCAGTCTCTCTCTCTCTCTCTCTCTAGACATTTATATGCCTCACTGGTTTTGCTTTTCTAGAAGAGTCTGGGACTTGGGGAAGACATGTCTGCCTTTGTAACAGCCTGGTAGTCGTGTTCCAGTGGAAAGTCTGGAGGCCTGGCTGCTGGTCTCACCTGGCCCACTGCTCAGACACCAGGGGCAGGGCAGATCTGGAACCAGGAAGCTCTCCAGCTTGCAGCTGAGAAACAAAGCGAGCTCTCTCTTGACTGGGAGCCCCTTGCCAACTCTTTGCCTCTGGCAACCCTATTGACAGTTCCCAGTTTCTTCTGCTAGGCTGGATGTTGGTCCATAGTCCTTAAATAGACAAAATGTCCAAGGTGGCTGATTTGCATCAGACTGAAAGTCGATAGGGCTGCTGCTAGAATATGAAATAGGGCCTCGGGAGAGGGCAGTGTGGTTGTCTTTCAATTATCCCAGGTCGGAGTCAGCAGGGACTGCTCATCCTGGAGTTGTCCTGAGAAGGTGACCTCCTGCACCTCGTAAACGTGACTGGGGACTTTGGTGTGATCCTGCTTTCAGGGCTGCTCTCTGCCTGGTCGCCTGACTTGGAGTGATGTTCCTCACTCTGCCTTCCCTTGACCTTCTGCCCATGTGCATAACCCTGGCTCCACCCCCTTTAAGGTAATGACTGATGGAGCCCCTGTGGTTGGTGACTGACTTGTTCCCTGGCCTTGGTAGCTTGCCTCTAAGGGTCCACTTAACACAGAGGAGGGTAAAGGAACCCTGAGATGCAGTTGTTGTTGCTGTTGCTGTGTTGTTGCTTTTATCTGTCTTTTAGGCAACTCTCAGTCACGGCGACCCAACACACAAGAGAATAAAATACTGCCTCAACCTGCACCATCCCCAGGGTCAGGTGTGGGTAGGACTATTGCGATCTGTAGAGTTTTCTTTGGCTGATTTTTGGAAGTAGATCACCAGGCCTTTCTTCCTCGTCTGCCCTTGTCTGAAAGCTATGCTAAAACCTGTTCTGCATCATAGCAAGATACTTCTACTAACAGAGAAGTCAGGCTGCTCCTGTGGCTCACTGTCTGGGAATCGAACCTGGGTCTCCCTAGTAAACCAAGAAAACCAAACTCCCTGCCGTCGAGTCCATACTGTCTCACAGCAACCCTAGTGGGACAGAGTAGAATTGTACCACGGAGTTTCCAAGAAGCACCTGGTGGATTTGAACTGCCAACCTTTTGGTTAGTAGCCACAGCACTCAACCACTATGTCATCAAGGGTTTCTGGGTCTCCCTGGTGGAAGGGGAGAATTCTACCTCTGAACCACCAAAGTCTCATATGGAACCTTGTAGTCTGCATTCAAAACAACAACAGCAAAGGTGCAGCCCCCAAACTGTGACCCTGAGCACTTCATGCTGTCCTAGTGCCAACATGCTTAGGTGGCCTTCAATACACAGAAGTAACAGAAAAAACGAAACCCACTTCTGTCAAGTCGATTCCTACTCCTGTCAACCCTAGAGGACAGAGTAGATCTGCCCCATACAATTTCCAGGAGCCTTCTGAGTGGATGTGAACTGCCGACTTTCTGGTTAGCATTTAACTACTAGGCTCTTAGGGTTTCTGACGTGTTCTGCTCAGCCAGCTTTCTCTTCTGCCCTCCCAGATTTCTTTCAGCATTTATTATACTCCTTCCCAGCAAGCTTGGAGAAAGTCCCAGGGCAGTGCTGGAGGCGTCCTGGAAGAGGCTCCCCAAGTGGGTAGCCCACACAACTTCACGAATTCACAGCACGCTCTCTGCCAGGGAGCCAGACAAGAAGCCTTATTATTATCATCAATCACCCAATGTGGAAGAAACTGAGGCAGCTGAGGAAGGGGAGTGCTTCTCGGGTTGGCTCATCCCGTGGGAAGAGGGGGAGGAGGAGGCTGCAGCGGCGAAGGCCTGGACCTGGCTCCTTCTGCCCGAGCTCAGAGGCTCAGAGGTGCCGTGAACAGCAGGCGTGACCAGCCCAGCTGCAGCTGCATTTCAAACCAGGCGCCCCACGGCAGCTACTCACTTTTTTGGATCCCTCCATCTAATACATTTTGATTCAATTAGGACTTTCTGGATTAGCGGAATGGAACGTGGGTTAAAAGAGGTCAGCTCCATTACTCAGCGTTATTAATGATGTTGTCGGCGTTAAAATCTCAAAAAACTAGGAAACTAATAAATTTTACATATTGAAAAATCACAGATGGATCAGGCAAATGGATAAATTCTTAAAAGTATTTAATATCTGTTAAGAGGACAGAATGATAAATTCAATATTGAAAACCAATATCAGATTCACAATTACAAGCCATTTATCATAACCAGCTGCATGGACAGCCTCTTACTGCAGGGAGCAAGGAGTGATTCATAAGCAGAGACCCGGAACAAGTCCGTATGAAACGAGAAATAAATCTGCTTTACATATTGGAAACTTATTTCCACTTCCTATCTTTATTGCCAACAATAATGTTAGCTTTCAAGAACAAATTGTTACACATTAAACCCATGCATAATGAGTCCAATTGAGTCAAAAACTTCCCTAAAAAGAGCTTTAAATTATTCCAAATAGGGTTATTAACTTTAACTCTAATTCCTCCAAGAGGGCCCAGCAATCTTATAGTAAGTTTCAGCACTTAACCAGACAATTGGCTTCCTAGATTGGGCTTCAAAGTTCTGCATTTGTTCTAGATTCTTCTTCCCCCGCCCTCCCCTCTACTCCTGAGAAATCAACAATGCCAAGCTAAAGACTAAACACAAAGTTTAACTAACGTGTTAATTGGGAGCCTATTAATTTTTATTTTTATTGTTATTCAGTGAAAGTCTACAATCCAAGTCAATTTGCCATATAAAAGCCGAAACACAGGCCTCTACGCAACTCCATCTGCTCTCCTCACCCTATGACAGCACACTCCTCTTTTCCACCCTGTCCTTCTGGTAGAATGTTATTAGTATTTTTTATTACGAGATGAATTTGTCTACTTTCTTTGAGTATCGAGTGTCTATGACACACGGGTGGTTCAGTAGTAGAATTCTGCCCGTCCATACGGGAGACCCAGGGTTGATTCCCTATGGATGCCCCTTGAGCTTTCTCTCCACTGTCGGTCCTGGGAGGCTTGTGTGTTGCTACAATACTGAACAGAATTCACTGGAACTTCCAGACTAAGATGGACTAGGAAGAAAGATCTGGCGATCTACTTCCAAAAATCAACTGACGAAAGCAGCAGGGATCACAGTGCTCTGACCTGTAACCGATTACAGAGATGGCACAGGACCTGGCCACGTTTTATTCCGTTGTGCATGGGACGGCCATAGTGGGGTCCATCCAATTCCAGGTTAGCTACCGGCAACGGTGAGTGAATGGAACGAGTGTATTTGACTGCGGGAGCTTGCCTGTGTCTGCCAGGATGCCAGCTCAGTCAGTGCTGAGATCTCCAGACAACTAGGATCAAGTGGCAGGAAGGTGATTTGCCTGGGGCTAGACTGTACCCCAAAAGGTTAGCAGTTCACATCTTCCAGGTGCTCCTTGGAAAGTCTACGGAGCCGTTCTACTTTCTCTTATAGGGTTGCTGTGAGTTGGGATTGACTTGAGAGCTCTGGGTTTTTTTGTTTGTTTGTTTTTGTTTTTGGACTACACACAAGGCATAGGGTAGGGTCTTAGGCTCTTAAGGCTACCAAAACAGAATATCCTAGAGTGGGTAGCTTTCAAGAATGAAGACATCGGTAGGGCTGTGTGCTGTCTCCATAGGTTATGGGAGAAATCTGTCTTGTCTTCTCCAGCTTCTGTAGGCCCAGGCTTTCTCGAAGTTTCTTGGCTTATATAAGGATCCTCGCCACTGTTTCCCAGCTGTGTGCATCTCCTTCTCTCTCTCCCTGTCTCCTCTTTCCTAAAATACCTCCCAGAAGGCATTGGGATTAAGGCCCACCCTAAACATCTTCAAAGAAAGATCCCATCTTCCCAAACAAGGCCGTATTCACAAGCAGAGGGTTAGGACTTCAGCAGATCTTTTTGAAGGCTACAATTAATCCGTAACAGATGGATTTCTTTTAACTATTATTTTTTTTCTAATTTCAAAAACGAAGTGTCCAAATGTAGAATATTTGGAAAGTGTAAAGGAAGAAAAAATCACCTCTGATCCCATCCCCATCTCAGGGAACATCGCTAATTACATTCTGGTGTTTGTTTTTTTCTTTTAGCTGTACATATTTTTCTTTACGTAACTGAGCTTATACGTGTATATATGTGTCTAACCCACTGCCATTGAGTGGATTCCAGCTCAAAGTGACTCCATAGGGTTTCCAGGGCTGCAGATTACTAGGAAGCCCACAGCCCATGGAGCCACGGGTGCTCTAAGCCACCATGCTTCCTGTTAGCAGTCGATCGCTTTAACCGCTGCACCACCACGGCTCCTTGGATCTGCGTGAAACTAATCCTGTTGCCATGGAGTCCGTTCTGACTCGTGGCGACCCCGTGTGTTAAGGAGTAGAACTGCTTTGTGGGGTCTTCTTGGCTATAATCTTTATGGAAGTGGCACTGCTGGATATTTGAACCACTAACTTTTAGGGTAGTAGCTGATGGAAAATTGTTTGTGTTACACAGGGACCATATCAGTAGATCTATACATATGTATGTATCTTTTTCTATCCTATGTAATCATAATTTAATGGCAATAAATTATTTCATTGTTTTATAATAAGCCCCCGTCCTAGTGTTGGACACTTAAGTTACTTGCAAATTTCTCTGTTATAAATAGGATTGCAACAATCATCTTTGTGCCCATCTTTGGGTGAGTTGTTTATTATTTTTTAAAATTTGTTTCCCAATAATCTCATTACTGGGTTAAAGGTGTCAACATTTTGAGACGGTGGAGGTACACTCACCCTAAAAAGAGAATTTTTGTATCACCCCCAGTTGGTGAGTGAATTCATTAATTGTTTGTACAACTGCCTACAGGTTAAGATCACAGACTTTGGAGTCAGACACATCTTTGTTCAAGTTACAGTTCTGTTACAGACTAGCTGGTAGACTTATCCACTGAGACTCCATGGCCTCATCTGTGAAATGGGAATCACGCCTGCATTTCACAGGGCCATTGTGAAGATAAAATGTGACAATGTATGTCAGCTTCTTAGCACAGTTTCCATCTGACTCAGAGTACGCACTCCATGAAAGGCAGATAAGATTAATCTTTGGCCATCATTTTGTGGCAGGGTGTTATAATGTATAACCTCATAGCATGTATGGTATATAAATAAAAGCATCATATAATTTAAAATTTTTCAAGGCTTAGTAATATGAGCCAAGCCAAGCAATAGTAATATGAAGTCTGACAATTAAGTCCATGAACTTAATTGTTCTAAGTGCTACATCCCTCATTGCTGAATATCACTGTGTTCATCTTTGGAGTACTCCCCTTGGGAAGCTATGCACCAATGCCAGCACCTAGTCCACCCTTCAGAGTAAAGCTGGAACTCCTTCTGGAATGGCCATTGTGCACACTGGCTCAGTGGCAAATTCGTGAACTTAGTTATTTAGCTGTCTGTGAGGGAGTTTTTAGCCAGTGAACAAATAACTATATTGGAACACTCTCCCTACTCACCTGGCCTGATCCCCAATGACTTTACCCTTTACCCAGAGATAAAGGAAATAGTGAAAGGAAGACATTTGGATGACATTCAGGACATCAAGGGCATCCAACAACAGCTCTGATGGCCATTCCAGAAAAAGAGTTCCAGAATTGCTTTGTAGGATGGACTAGACACTGATGTCAGTGTGTAATTTCTCCAGGGGAGTACTTCAAAGGTGACTGTATTGATATTCAGCAATGAAGTATGTAGCACTTTTTCTGGGATGAGTTCGTGAACTTCATTGGTGGTCCTCATGGTCTCTATGACCAGAAGAGCATTCTAACTTGTTATCCAATGTCCTTCACTGTTAGAGTCCAGCCCACCTTTCCAATCTTTTTCTCCCTTTTCCCTGCAGTCATTTTTGGCTTTGTCTGCCTATGACATGTCCTTACCACGACTGTGCCACCTTGAGCTTCTTATCACCATGCCCATGTCAGTCCTTCTAGCCAGTCCTTCCCCTCTTTTTCACCATTTATCAAACTGCTACTCATCCACTTAGGCTCGGGTCAGGTGTCACCGCTTCCATGAAGTTTTCCCTGATACCTCCAAACCAAAAAACCATACCCGATTCCAGCTCCTAATGACCCCATAGGACATAGTAGAACTGCCCTATGAACAAAAGCAACGTGTTTGTCCTCTGTGCTCCTATAACACCTTGAGAATGCCTGGGTTGTAGCATTGCTTACACTTTCAAGTATTGCAGTAGATAAGGCATGAGTCATCACCCCCTCCAGAACTGAGAGCTCTTTAAAGGCCAAGATCATGTTATATTAATCTTTGCTTTCTTTAATGCCTACTACAGTGCCTGACACAATAGAAGGGCTTGATAAAAGTTTGTTAAATGTAACCTAGGCAGTGGCTATAATCAAAGAAATTCATAAAATGGCATTTAGAAGCAAATTGAATTTCAGCTGAATTGAAAGCTGATTGGGCTTTCTTTCTTTATCATGAGATTTCACACGGAAGTGTGTTTTGTGCAATTGTGAAGTGGTTTCTAAGCCTTGAGATATTTTGTACTATTTATAGAACACTTCTAGGAAAATTACTGAAACTCAAAATGTGCAAGGCCTTTCAGAGGACTCTGTATAACGACATATCAAAATACCTCCCCGGAGACTTGAACATGTGTCCATAATGTAAGTGGGAGCTGTGGAGCCCAGGAGAGACCACTGGATTCTTGGGAACCTGGACTTCCTGCCTAAACTTAAATAATATGATGAAGTTGAAGATTAAAACAGGCTGCTTGTTGACTGTTCCCACCACTTAATGTAGCCTGGTAAAGTGTCTGGGAAATGTTTAATTGTTCAAAATCACTATTATTATTGGTTCTCCCTGTTTGGCTCTCTGCTGGATCTCAGCACCTAGAACAGTGCTTGGCACATCATAGGCAATCAATCAATATTTGTCAATGATCAAATGAATCAGCAATCACATTTGGTGTGACCCAATCTGCATCCACTTGGGGTTGTTTGGTTCCACTTGACAAATCATTATTGAGTGCTTTTTGGGTTCCAGACACCTTGCCAAGGAGCTGTGGGTGCACAGATGAATAGGACATGGTTTCCGTTTTCGTGATACTCAAAGTCCAGTGTGGGAAGCAGACATGTGACAGATAAATGCACTATACTGTGGTTAGCGATCATGGACTTTTATGCTGTGCTGTGAAAAGACCCAGAAGAAGAGGGCTTGGTCCATCCCAGGAACTTGAAAGATGACTTCCAAAGGAAGAAGATGGAGATGCTTGATCTGTGTTGCTGGATGGGTACGAGTTAGGGTGAATAAAGATGGAAGGGCATTCCAAGCAGAGGAGACATCACTGCCAAAGACAAAAGAGTGGCTTGTCATTCATCAGTTCATCCAGTAAATAGTCATTGATGATGCAGTATGTTCTAGCTGTTGTTCCGGGCTTTGGGTGGATGGTGCCCAACAGCAAAGCCCCCTGTCTCACAGATCTTGTGTTCTAGTGGGTGTAGGGCCCAAAAATCTTTCACCACACTGGAGGACAAAGTGGAGAGCTGGAGTTGTGGCCTAGGAGACTGAGGAGGAGGGCGACAGTTTGCTTCATGTGTGAAAGTTGAGTTGACATCTTAACTACCTCCACAAAAGATTTGCAGCATTTATAAATAAACCAGCACTAGGTACTCATGACCAATCCTCTCTCTGATGCCTCTGCTTCCCCCAAGGTCTCCTGGACGCAGCCAGGAGAATGTTAACAGTGCAGAAAGAAGAGGCAGCTCCCTGACCTTGCCCTCTCTTAAGATTCCACCTGCACTGAGTCAATAACTGGAGTTGTGATTTAGCCTGAGTTGTGACTCAAGGTAGTGAATGTAGAGCTTGGCACATAGTAAGAATGTCATAAATGTTTGTTGAGTGAAAACATGTTTTACTGGATTACCATGAGGGTGTTGACTGTATCTGGAGAAGAAGGTTGTAGTTGATTTCTTTAAGCTTTGAGTTAAGAATGAATGGCATTATGAGCTTCCTGGAAAATAAGATGACTCATGCCAGCACTCTGATCACCAAGTCAATTTAAAGAATGAAGACCTAGGAGGAAAACCCACATATATTTATTTCCAAGCTGTCTATAATCCACCCATGCGTTCATGGAACATCAGGCCAAGCTCTGCTCAAGGCACTAGAGATAATGAGATGACTTTAAAGAAATTTACCATCCCCTGGGGACAGGTAGGTCTGTGAACAGATAATCCCTTATCATGGGAAAAGTGCTGACTCAACCCCTCCAAAACCAAACTTACCGCCACTGAGTTGGTTCTGACTCATAGCAACCCTATAGGACAGAGTAGAACTGCCCCTTAGAATTTCCAAGGAGAGCCTGGTGGATTTGAACTGCTGTCCTTTTGGTTAGCAAACGTAGCACTCAGCCACTATACCACCAAGTGCCGACAAAATGTAAAAACAAACCAACCTAGTGCTGTTGAGTTAATCCCAACTCATAGCAACCTTATAGGGTAGAGTAGAATTGCTCCACAGAGTTTCCAAGGAGTGCCTGGTGGAACTGAACTGCTGACCTTTGGGTCAGCAGATATAGTATTTAGCACTATACCACCAGTGTTACCGAGTACCCACAGAGATAGGTAAACAGGTAGGGTTAGGGAGCCATGGAAGGCCTTGTTGTTGGGCAGAGTTTTAAAGGATGAGAAGAGTTTGCCAAGCTCAGATGAGGCTAGAGGAGCATTTCAGGCACTGAGCACAACAGAAATAAAGTCCAAAGACCACCAGAAAATGCTGATGGCGTAGTGGTTGAGTGCTATAGTTGCTAACTGAAGGGTCAGCAGTTCAGATCTGCCAGGCACTCCTTGGAAACCCTACAGTTCTAGTCTGTACTCTAGGATCGCTAAGAGTTGGATTTGACTCAGTGGCATTGGGTTGGTTTAAAGAATGTTATGATGAACTCAGGACACGTAGGTTAAGGTGGTATGGTGGTCAGGTCAGGTGTAAAGTTTGGCATATTACTGAAGGTGGAGAGGGACAAACTGTTGGGAGATGAAATTCCTCCAATTATCTGTCGCAACTCAAATGAAAACAGCAGCCAAGGCGTCTGACTACGGTGATTTCAGTCTGACGGCTCCATTCCACCTACTGGCTCTGTTAACGGGACAGTTTGTCCGGCAGCGTGTGCAGCTACGTTTGCTGTGGACTTCAAATCGAAACAAATGAGAATACAGCAAAGGTGTGTCGGTGAGATGGGTTATTTGGAGGAGAATGCATTTGCCGTCTTTTGTGAGTAAGCAGTTTATGTCCCACTGGGCTGCAGCCTGCTATGGCCATAGGGGCGATTTCCAATGATTCAACTTGGAGCCTTAACCGAACCCATTTTATAATTGCTTATTAGCCAGGGAGCATCAATAATCTAACTGTCAGTTACGTACAGTTCACACGTATGGATTTGCTAAATTCATTCACTGACTGGCGAATCCGTCGATGACTTTCATGATTCCCCATGAGGCCTCTGAAAGCTGTGTTTTGCATCCATTTCTCTTATTTCTGTTAAAAAAAAAAAAAGAAGAAGAAGAAGAAAGACTGAGAAATTCATGTTGTTCGTCTCAGTTCCACAAAGCAGAGTTTCTTCTCTTGGTCAAATTGGTCTTGGACAAAGTATATCACATAAATTGCTTCCAGGTCATTTTGTGCCTGCTGGGAGGACTAAGGTTTAAGACATGAGATGCATTTCACAGCTTTACATTAGCTCCTCTTTTCTGTTAAGCATGGAGGAAGGGGACTAAGAGACTCAATCCAAGCTTGCCAGAAAGCAACGAGGCTCAGTCTTTGTCCATACTTCCCGGATCTGTGTAAAAATCTATGTCACGCTGGAGGATAATAGGATGTCAATGTCATGTCGATAACTCATCATTTAAACAAACCTGTGAAAATGCAGAATGGTGACATCTCTTTCTGAAAATGAGTCACCAAATTCAATTCTCAATTCAAAGCAGTTGGTGCTTCTGATGTTTATGCACAAATAGATCTCTACCAATCTCATTTAATATTCAATCCATATTCAAAGTGATTAAATATTGAACACAATTTAATAAATACAAACAAATTAATCAAGACTTCGACTGGTGGTTGTGAGTTTATAAAAAGCTTGTGGGAAGAGTCACTCCACTTGAACTCTTCTGATTCTTCCTCTCCTTCCCTGGGTTTTTCAACAAGTGAAGGAATCATGCTGTGTGTGTGTGTGGTGTTTTGGGTTGTGCTGGCGTGTACCTAGGTGCGTGGGGTTGTTACCTTCCAGTAATCTGTATCTTGGGCAGTATTGTTATGTATGGGTGTATTTGAACATAGGGCAGTGTTTTATTCCAGCAGAGTTAACACCTGTGAATGACCTTGAAACTGTTTCTCCTCTGTGCTCTCGGTAGCTGGAACCAAGGAAATTCCACAGCTTCCCGTAATTGGGGGAGGGTATGTTGTGAATTGAATTGTGTCCCCCCAGAAAATACATCCAGTAAATTCTAACCCCTATACTTGTGACTGAAGCCCTCATGGTATAGTGGTTAAGAAGTAGTCTACTAACCAAAAGGTTGGAAGTTCAAATCTACCAGTTGCTTGTCAGAAATCCTCTATGGGCAGTTCTACTCTGTTCTATAGGGCCACTAAGAGTTAGAATTGATTCAACAGCAACAGGTTTGTTTTTTTGGCTTTTATATCTGTGGTTATAACCCCTTTGGGGATGAGTTTTCTTTGTTATGTTGATGAGACAGCATTAGTGTAGGGTGTCTTTGAAGTCAATCTCTTTTGAGATATAAAAGAGCAGATTAAGCACAAGCAAAGGAAAGATGGAGGAAATAGACGCCAAGCCACGGGAAGATTGCCAAGCAAGAAGCCGAAAAGAGACAAGGACCTTCCTCCAGAGCCAACAGAGACAGAAAGCCTTCCCCTAGACCTGTGCCCTGAATTTGGACTTCTAATCCCCTAAACTGTGAGAAAATAAATCTATGTTTGGTAAAGCCACCCCCTTGTGGTGTTTCTGTTCCAGCAGTACTAGGTCACTGAGTCAGGGAACATCCAAGGTGCACCTGCCGTCATGTCGTGCAGGCAGAGGGTGGGCACCTGACGGTGAGTGCCTCCCTATGTGTTCCTTTTTTATTATAGGAAAATGTACATAACACACACTAATTATTCCAAAGTGAACAATTCAGTCCTATCTACAACATTCATAATATTATGCAGACACTGTTTTTCTTAAAGTTTTGTCCTTAGGCCTCTTGTTTGCATTTCCTCAACTGCTGGCACAATGCCAGACACCACAGTGTCAAAGAGCTTTGAAAGGTCTGAGTTCAAATTCAGGCTCTATCATTTACTATGTGACCTTGGGTCAGTGACCCTTTTGGACTCTCAGTTTCCCCTCTGTAAAAGAGGGAAAAGAAAGGCAATAATGCCTGCTACCAATAATTGTTGTGAGGTTTAAATGATATCACGTGTTCGCTTGATCAAGAAGTCATAGCTATTTTCCTTTTAACAGGTTAAGTTTGCACGTGAGGCTTTATGATAGATACCAAAACCAAATTCAACCCACTGCTGCCAAGTTGATTTGGACTCATAGCAACCTCGTAGGACAGAGTAGAACTGCTTCAGAGAGTTTCCAAGGCGCACCTGGTGAATTTGAACTTCTGACCTTTTTGTTAGCAGACATAGCACTTAACTTCTAAGTCACAGTGTTTCCTTAGAATAGACAGGATGGTAAATTAGACATGGTACTGACCCCAGATACCATGCAGTCTGATGCAGTGACAGATGTTCAGAACCACTCCAATGTATGAAGGTCTCACTTGAAGGGTTTATCTCTCCCCAATCAAACAAACAAACCACACCTGTTGCCACCATTGACCTGCCCCATAGGGTTTCCAAGAAGTGGCTGGTGGACTTGAACTGGCAACCTTTTGGTTAGCAGCCTGAGTTCTTAACCATTGCAACACCAGGGCTCCTAAAAGACTGTAAATCCTGAAATCTTTCACTCAGATAATTGCAGTTATCCGTGGTGTGTGTGCTCTGTGATTGTTGTTCCCTGGGGCTTGGAGCCAGGACTCTCCAGAAGGGCAAAACCAAACAAAAACCAAAGCCATTGCCACTGAGTCAATTCCAGCTCAAGGCATTGTTGTCATTAGGTGCCATGGAGTCAGTTCGCACTCATAGTGACCCTATAGGGCAGAGTAAAATTGCCTTGCAGAGTTTTCAAGGAGCGCTTGGTGGATTTGAACTGCTGATCTTTTGGTTAGCACCCATAGCTCTTCATCACTATGCCGCCAGGGTTTCCTCTGCAGAAAGAGGGTAAGGAAAAGGTGACAGAAGGCCCAGCAAGGAAAGGAGGGACACAGAAGAAAGCAAAGGGGGTTCTCTATGACCCGAGTCGAGCCCTGCACCCTATGGCCAGTGTCCTGCCCTTCTGATCATTTTATTTCTAAGAAGGAAGAAGCCCCCTATCTTGGTCACCAGAGTGTTGATCCCCTAACACTCTATTATCCTAGCCCTGGCTCAAGCATGTAGAGGGCAGAAACAAAGTCCAGTTTCACTGCATGGGCCTCTGTAGAAAGGAAGATCCAAAAGGCTACAGGAGAACATAGTGGCTGGGAACTTGGGCTAGGAAGTCAGTTATGCTTGGGTACCCCTTTCCGTGGGAGGAATATTCTTCTTCCTGAACCTCAGTTTTCTTCTCTGTAAAATGGGCATAATGGTGGTGCCCATCTTATTATTGGATCCTTGGGTGCTGCAAAAGTTAGTGCGCTAACTGAAAGATTGGTGGTTTTGGTTCACCCAAAGGTACCTCAAAAGAAAGGCTTGGAGATCTACTTTCAAAGAAAATCAGCTGTTGGGAGCCAAATGGAGGACGATTCTACTGTGACAGAGGTGGAGTGCCATGAGTTGGAATTGACTCAAAGGGAATTAAAACAAAAACAAAAACTCATCATTATTCCCATTTTACAGATGAGAAGCCTGAGGCATAGGAAGGTTAAATAACTTGCCCGTGGTCACACAGCTAATGAGTAATGGAGCCAGGCAGAATTTGAATTCAGATATCTGCTTCTAGGTTCTCTGCCCTTAATCATTTTATTTACTCTGCTCCTGTTTTATTGCCTTGTCCCATGAGAGTGTTAGCTTTGTGGCAGCTGGGCTCACGTCTCAGAACAGTGGCTTTGCCAAGCCAGACTCAGATTATGCTCTCAGATGGGTAGCCATGTCTTAGATGTCACCATAACTTCCAAAATAGATGTCACAGACAGGTTGAACATACTGGATATATGCACAGCACTGGGATGCGCTAAGCTCTCAGCGACTGGCAGCTAAGTGATTGATCACGGGCTCCAACACGATGACCCCAAGCCGACCGTCAGAGATTTTTGTTAAAAGTGTTCCTGGCTCTGTTGGGACATGTGTCCTTGGAGGCCTGCCATCTGGGTGGGAAGGTGCACTGGCTTTATAGATGCATGTGGCTTTTTAGAGTATGGCAGGAAACCAGACATCCCTTGCCCAGTGTGGCGGTGGCCAGTAGCCTTCAGACACAACATCTACTTCTGGTGGTGTGTGAGTATCAGAGAGACGGGGAGGGTGGCTTCCCACGCCTTCGAGAATGGTTGGGGGTGGAAGTGGAAAGAATGGTTGGTGGGTGGGGGACCCACGCTCCTCTCCAAACCTTCCAGGAGTGAAGACTAAGCACTAAATCCATGGCCATTACACGGAAGTAAAGGTACGGGTGCATGCTGAGGGCATGAGGACACTGCCTGGTTTTATCCCCACGGGGCTCACAGTCCTGTTACCATTCCCATTTTACTGCTAGGGAGACTGAGGTTAGAGAGGTTAAGTTGACCACAGCCAGTAAAAGGCAGGAATACAAACGCAGGAAATTAGAACGCAGACTCTCAGACTTTGGCAGCTCAGACGCCCACTGGTCGCAGCACCCAGAGCAGAGAAACCCTTCAAGAACCCAAGCCGCCTCACAGAAAGGTGAAAATGGAGCCATGCAGCTGGTTGATGGCAGCTCTGAGATCTGACTGCAGGGCTGAGCCTGGGATGAGGCAAGGAGGTGCCTGGGGTACACAATCTAAGGTGGTGCTCTCTCTCAGGTGCGTGACCACTGGTGACCATGACAGTGACTGTCTCTTCAAATTTTGTGTCTCACTCATTTCATCCTGGAAACCCTGGTGGTGTGGTGGTTAAGTGGTAGGACTGCTAATCGCAACCAAAAAGGTCAGCAGTTCAAATCTGCCAGGCGCACCTTGCAAATGCCATGGGGCAGTCCTGTCTGATAGGGTCACTGTGAGTCAGAATCCATGGCTGTGGGTTAGCTTTGGTTTGGTGTTATCTCCTTCCAGTCATGGTTTAAAAACTCCATTGCCTTCTAGTTGATTCCAGCTCACGGTGACTCTATAGAACAGATCAGAGGAATTCCGGGAGCTTTTGGTAGGTTTAAACTGCCGACCTTTGGGGCAGCAGGTGTGGCCCCTAAGCACTGTGCCACCAGCATTTCCAAGTCTGGGCCTTAAAAAGGTGTTTTTTCTATGGCATGAAGCCAGGCAAGACTTTCTTTGTTTGACTTGATGTTTCAGTGTGAGGAATTTGATGGGATATTATTTGACGGGAGTTTGGCCACCACCCCAGCTGAGTGGCAGGGCCTGGTCCCACTGCTGCTGGCTGACTCCACAGAAGAGTTAGGACTGAAGGGGTACAAACTCTGACCCCAAGGAAAGAATCTCCCAGCAGTAAGAGGTGAAAGGAGGAGAATCAAGGTTCTGTCTTGACAAAACAGGGCTGCAGAGTGGGCACCACAGGAACCCCAGATCCTACATCTCTCCTGGGAACCCTGCTAGGCCTAAATGGGCAACAGCTAGGAGAACCTTCTAGGGGTCAGGATGGGGGGTTGGTAGACCATCAGGGTTTCCCCAGGAAGGCTAAGTGTACGGACACAGGTACAGGAGGACACTTTCCCAAACCTCAGGCAATATGCAGGCTTTACTGGGGTGGGGGCGGGTGGAGAAGACAGGCAAACTTTCCCAGGTGGTGTGTGCAGCCACTCTTCCCCAAATCTGGGTCTTTAGGCTGTTTTATTTCAAGGAGAAAAGGAGAAAAGCCTCAAGAGCAGAGGATCCTGTTGCCACTCGCACCCCGGTCAGTGGAAGCGTGGACAAGTCACACATACACGACAGAAGGTGCCAATCTCCGGGCCAGGTCTTCCAGTTATTCCCGGTATCGGCCCCCTCCCATCCTTCCCCACCAGGAGTGTTGTCGGGTATCGAGGTGAACCAAGGTGTTGTCTCAGGGGAGAAGTATTCCTTCTGGGGGCCCTACAGGCCTGGGGCACCACGGTGGCAGAGAGACCGCAGGGGTGGACCCATCTCTGATGCCCAAGCGTTTGCTGGGAGCAGTGGTGGTCCAGCCCCTGGCTCCAGCTAGGCAAGGAAAGCCCCTTCCTCTTGTCACTCTGGGCCTCGTCTCCTCATCTTAAGAAGGCACGGTCAGCCGGACTTGCGTCTAGAGGCTCTTTGCTTTCTTGCCTTTTCCCCGTCCTGGACGCTTCTGTGTCGAACTCTGGCCCATTCCTCCCCATCGTCCACCTCTTACAAGCATAGCCCGGGTGCGCACCCGGTCCCCCTTGACCGCAGCAGAGACTCCACACCCGGAATGGCAAGCCCGTTCTCCCCAGGGGAAGGAGAAGGGGAGAGAAAAGAGAAATAGACGCAGAAAAAGGGTAGACGGAGGAGAAAATAAAAAGAGAATGGTGGAAAAGGGGTTAGAGAGAGACGAGAGGAAGCTGAGAGAACCGAGCAAAAGAATGAAAGAGTGGAGAGCCGGTGCAGGAAGGGGACAAGACGTGCTAGAAAAGATTGAGTCAGAGAAAAAGGAACCCCGAGAAAAGCTGGAGAGGGAAAGGTGGGCAGAGGGAGAGAGGAGGCAGGGTCAGAAAGGAATCAAAGAGGAAGAAGGGGGTAGGGAGGCAGCGGCGAGCAGGGAGGGGGAGGCTGCGAGGCAGGGAGAGGGAGGGGCCGAGGGACTAAGCGGGTGGGGGTGGCTCAGCGCAGCCACCGCCGCGGATCCCGCCGCCCGCTGCTCGCTCACTCGCTCGCCCAGCCTGCCGCCCGGCTGCTCGCAGCTCCCGCTCCCGGCCCGACGCTCCGCTGCGGCTCGGACTCCCTAGGGCAGGACGCGCGACCGGCTGGCCAAGCCCTGGGCCGGCCACCGAAGCACGTAGGTGACTGGGCAGGGACAGCAAGGACGAGGGGGCGCAGGGGTCGGGGCTGCCGCTTCTGGGGAGGGGGCTTTGCAGCCCCGGGACTAACTTTCCGCCGGCTCCGCGGCTCCCGGGTGCCCTGCTCGGGTCCGGGCTGCGGAAGCCGAGTTTGGCGAGAGCAAGACCTGAATGCGGGGGGCTGGAGGAAGCGCCGGGGTCCCGGCAGGGCAGGAGGCGCCCCAGTGTGGCAGGCACGGGCCTTTCGGCCGCGGTCGGGACGCAGAGCCCGCTGCGCCTCCACGTGCGGGGGAGGACCCGAGCGCAGCGGCGCGGCAGTCCCGGGGAGGCCGCCGGCCCCTACTCTGAGGACTCCCACCCCCGGGTCGCGCTGCTGCCTTCACTGCACAGGCGCTCTTCCTGACCCGCTCGGTCCGCAGAGCCTGCAGGCCGGCCAGCCGGCAGCGCAGGCTGGTCCCTGGCTATGGCCAGCAGTGCGCCTCTCCACTGCCACGCTCCGGCCGGTGCCGCGCGCGAGGCGCGAAACCTAGCGTATGTCCCCTTGATTTCTTTCTCCCTTCGCTGCCCCGTCTCTTTGCTACGAAGTCCGGGACCCCGGCGAGCCACGTGGGTACGTCTTCCGACGTCCCTCCTGCCCATCGCGGCGACCTCCACTCCCGAAGTTAAAAGAGAAGCGAGTCACCACTCCCCGTGCGCGCCTGGAGCGCGGTCCCGAAGTTGCCAACTTCTCACGCCCAGACGTGGGCGCCAGTGTTAGAGGTCGGAAGATGGGTAGTCCTGTGGTCGCTTGGAGCCGCCGAGCGCAGCCGCATTCCTGTTAGACTAGGTTTGTTTAAAATTGTCAGAAAAATACGGCTTACAATATGCAGACTCGTTCCTCGCGGGCGTCCAGGTCGGTGAGTAAGACTGAGCCATCAGGAACCGGTAGCCTGGGGGCGCGGTGGCTCGCGGAGTCCATTCTCGAAGCCCCCAAGCTTGGCTGCTTTTCGAGGACCTCAACTCCCGGGCTCCATCCCGTGGTAGCTGCGTCTCGGGATCCGCGCCCCTAGCCCGGCAGCGAAGCCGCGCTGACTCGCTCCTGCGGGGTCACGTTCTGCAGAAAAATAATGCAAAGCGGAGACATTTCGAGATGCCTCTTTCGGTTTCCTACCCTCCTTCCGGGTCAGCGCCTGGTCCGGCGACTTGGGTGGTTTGGGCTCCCAGTCCTCAGCCCTCTTTGGCGAGCGTACCCGTGCCCTGGCATCCGCGCCCTGCTGGGGAAGCTGGGGTTAATCCCCCGGCCAGGTGGCGGCGCGCGGCAGGCATTCCCGGAGAACGGAGCCGGCTGGGGGCGACGCTCTGCTCGCGCGCGCCGGAGTCCCGGAGACCAAATTCTCCGACCGGCGTGGCTTCCTCGGAGCCAGCCAAGCCCCGGCCTCGCCGCCCTCTTCGCCGGAGTACAGCCGGGGAGGTTCCCTTGTGGGACCGAAGGCTGCGGGATTGGCAGAGAGGATCACTCTGCCGTGGCCCCCTGCAGGGTGGGAGGAGTCCCGAAGGCGTCGAACCTACTTTGCGTACCGCACACTGGCTCTTTCTGTGGCTCACAAGTTGTTATAGCCGCCAGAAATGCAAGGTCCCAGACTACAGGCACCCCCTCCCCATTCCACAGATCAGCCTACTGAGGCCCTGAGAAGTGGAAATCAGTTCAGGGCTGATTAAGGATGGAAAGGAACAAAAGTCAGGCCTCCTGATTCAGAACTTTTCCCAGCACTACACCCTGACTTTACCATTTTCTTAGAGCAGGGCAAGGGCACACCCTGGACAGGCTCCGGGTCGAGACCGGGGTGAGGTTGGAGGGCTAGAACGGGTCTCTGGAACTTCTGTTAAGTGCTCCGACACATCGACCAACCCAAACCAAACCCCGTGCCGTGGAGTTGATTTTGAGTCATAGCGACCCTGTAAGGACCCTAAAGGACAGAGTAGAACTGCCCCATAGGGTTTCCAAGGAGCACCAGGTGGATTCAAACTGCTGACCCTGTGGTTAGCAGATGTAGCACGTCCCCACTACTGCTGCCAGGATTTCCTGATGCATCATATGGGAGGGTAATTCACTGAGAGACTGTTAGTTGCAGACCTATCTGGTCTGCAACCTGCCTATCTGACCATCAGTCTGTGAGACTAGGTGTCAGTGGAACGCTTAGACCTCATCCCCATAAGGTGCAGCCCATGGGAAAGGAGAAGCCATCAGACTGTAACCAGGAAGCGATTATAGGGATTCTAGGGTAAATCACTTCTGGGGAGGGGAAAGGGGCAGGACTAGAGATAGTCTCTGAAAACGGTAGAGTTTGGATCACGACATGATTACCATTGAGTTGATTCCGACTCATAGTGACTCTATGAGACACAGTAGAAGTGCCCCATAGAATTTCCAAGGAGTGCCTGGTGGATTTGAGCAGTGAGCCTTTTGGTTAGCAGACGTAGCACTTAACCACTATGCCAACCAGGGTTTCCAGAGACCCTATAGGACAGAGTAAAACTATCCCCATAGGATTTCCAAGTAGTGGCTGATGGATTTGGGCTATAGACCTCTCAGTTGGCAGCTGAGATTTTCACCACTAAGACATAGCCACTAGGGTTCCTTGGATGAGTGTTGGGTGGATTGTCAGTTGCCAACAGTCTAGGGGGGCAGGTCAGTAGGGGCACCAAACTTCATGGCTAGGAGGGCAACAGGAAAATGCAAGACTTGTTGAGTGGCCCATTCATGGACAGCAGAATCAGGGGCCATGGGACTCTGGCCTTTGCCGGGGCAGCCCAAGGGGTCAGCTGCTCAGAATGTGAGCTAGAACCTGGCCTGAGAGCTCAGCTCACTCTAGGTCTGGGTGAGCTTCTGGAACAAGTCAGCACCCCCTGAGCCAGGGTTGTGCTCCCAGCTGAGATATAGGCTATTGCTTTCCCAATCCCCTTCTTCGTCGCTCCCCAGAGGTTCATTCTTTCTTTACACCCTCCCAACCACAGTCTTTATAATTTAGACATGTGATTCTTTTGGACCTGCTGTGGGCACAAGGAATATTTCATCAGCAAACAGTTCTTGAACTGCTGTTTGTGCAGTCACTGGTCTGGGCTCTGGAGGTGCATCAGCTGCCAGACAGGCACAGCCCTCTACCTCTTGAGGCCGGTATTCCAGACACTGTCCTCCCCAGACTTGAAGTCTATTTTGAGAGTAGAGGCAGAGACACAGAAGATGCTGGACATGGGGCAATAGGACACAGACAAGGCTATGCCTTCCCTCTGGTGAGTGGTTCAGGACTGGCAGGTGAAAGAGCTTGAAGCTAAGGTGTGATTTGGAGATTCTGTGGACTTCCCTGACCCCAGCTCCTGGTTGCCAGGGGTAACCTAGAGGCAGCTGCATTGATGACCTTAGATGTGGGAGGGAGCTGGTGAGTGTTGGCAACTATGATCTCGCAGGGTATCCATAGAAACAGGTGCCAGGTAACCACGCGCCTCTTAAATTCCAGCATCCATAGCTGCTTGGTGAGCTCTGTAGTCCCATTGTACAGATGAATAAACAGGGTCCTGCAGATTGGGACAGCTATGCAGAAAGAAAGCCCTAAAGGATTCAGGTTCAATTTAAAATGATGCTGGTTCAATTTAAAATGATGCTGGTTCAATTTAAAATGATGCTGGTTCAATTTAAAGTGATGCTCTTTACTTCCTGTTTCATAGACCAGTGGTTCTAAGACTTCAGTGTAGAGGGCTTGTTAGAGATTGTGGGGTCCTTCACCCCAAGTTTCTGCTTCACTGGGTCTACAGTAGGCCCAGTAGTGTGGTTCTCAGGTGAGGCTGATGCTCTTGTTCTAGGGACCAAACTTTGAACACTGCTGTGTAGATTAAGGAGCCTGATGGCCCAATGGTTAAGTGCTACAGCTGCTAACCAAAAGGTCAGCTGTTTGAATCCACCAGCTGTTCCTTGGAAACACTGTGGAACAGTTCTGCTCTGTCTTGTAGGGTCGCTATGAGTTGGGATCATCTTGATGACAATGGGTTATTATTATTATTATTATTGGTGTAGACTGAAGGAAGGTAAGGTGAGTGGGCTTCTTGAGATGATACAGTGGGTGGGTGGGGGGGGAGCCCAGAACAAAGGCAGTGATTTAGCTCTGGGAGATCTCGGGATTGCCTGTAGATACACTTTCCCTGGTACCCCCAGCCCCCGGAGGCCGGAGAACTAAAAGAATATTTTCTCTTCATTAGCACACTCACACACAGAAAATATATTGCAATATAATTAGAGAATAAATAGGTAACCTCTGTGGGAGGTAAGATGCCATGCCATGTGGCGCGGTGGGGGTTTATTATAGCAGTGTTATAATTGAAAAGGTGTCATCCACTCTAGAGTCCTTCATGAAACTTTCATCGGCCCGGGTAGTCATTGTCCAAAAAGGCATGTCTTCTTCATTTAAAAGAAGGAATAGGAGAGGCGGAAAAAGCAAGACATTCAGAGAAATTGCTTCTCCTAATGGGACTGTCTGTGTTTTTACTTGACAATAACTATGCAGTGTGTTCTTAAGGGGGAAAAAATATCAAACAGCCTGTATGAGCAGAGAGGAGTTGGAGACAGTCCATATTAGAGATTTATAGGCCCATGTGTTGAGCATTTCCAAATGTTTTGAAACTGTCTGTCTCACAGTGTGTTCAATGTAAGGCTGTATCATAGCAGAAAGAGAGAAGGAGAGTTTGTGTTTCAGCTTAGCTAGTTGGGTAAATGTAATAGCATTCTTCATCCCCAATGTGTTAATTAGACCCCAAAGAAAAGAGCTGTAAAAGAGTTGTTCTCCTAAATGCTGACATTTTTCATCTGGATTCTATTTATCGATTGTTTTACAGTTGAGGAGCAAAAGAAAAAAAATCCATGTTTTTATAGCAAATAAAGCTGGCTGCAGTAATTATGCAGGCTCAACATGTCTGTTCTGGAGCAGGAAGTTGGAATTCAGCCTGATTCTCAAACATTTGGGTGAGATCTAATTGAGAAAGACATTTCAAAGAACAAATATTTAGGAATGCGGGGTTTCGGGGATGGTCTCTCTTGGCCAAGCACAGCTTCTGGCTGTGAGCTTAATCTTCAGAGGTAGGACAGAGTGACAGGGAGGGACTGGCCAGTCATGTTGTGGCCACAGTCAAAATGTGAGGCTGAAACCTGGAGACAGTCAGTGAAGACCAGCGAAGGAACACAAGATGTCTCAGGAAATAAATCCCCTGTAACTGGTGAGCAGAGGGAGAATCAATTAATCAAATATCCACTGGATGCTCGTTGAATGGGCAATCTTGGGACAGATTCTGCGGTGAGGGCAGAAACCAGGACTTTTAGTTATAAATCTCCCATAATGCTTAGCTCAGGTGTCTATAATGACAAGAGTCCTTATTGGAGTGGGTGTCAATCAGTGCTGCAAGCAACAGAAGTTTGAATTCAACTGGCTGAAACAATGAGGAGCCTTGTGTTTTCCGTAACAGGAGATCTGTTCTGTGTCTTCTCCTAGGTTGATTTTTTCCATCGGCTGAACAGCATTCTTGAGGATCCAAATTCTTTTCATGTTTTTTGTCCTCAAGGTCACAAGATGGCTTCAATGGCTTCAAGTGTTAAGCCCTTGTAATAATGTCCAGAAGCTGAAAAGGCAAGAGAGAAACCTTTCCCTGAAGTTTCTCAGGAGACTTTCCCTCTGTCTTATTGGATGGAATTATGAGTCACATGTCCACGCCTAAACCAATCAATGGCAAGGGGCCACTGTAATTGGTCAAGAACAATTTTGATTTGCAGTGTGGGGTCTCAGGAGTGCAATTGGAAAGAAGAAATGACTAACTCTGTAGAGTTTAAGAACTGGGTTTGGATTTTCAGTTCTCTATCCATCACTTTTTAGTTCTGTGACCTAGTCAAAGTGTTTAACTCTCTTTGTGCCTTGGTTTACTCATCTGTACAATGGGACTTATTATGGAGATGAATCTGAATCAGCTTGATAATTATTTGAATATTTGATCTCTGACATCAAAGAACATTTAACGTAGTGCAGGAGGAGTATGAGAACTAAACTGTCACTTAGTAAGAACAAAACTAGAGAGTAAATAATGTGACTTGGAGATGAGCAATGCAGGAGGAGCATGACATCAATGGGAGTTCCAGCACTTAGGGAAGGCTTCTGGAGAAGGTGGTTCATGTATGTACTGGACCTCAGCACTCAGGTGTGGATGGGTTATGAGTGCGTTCTCTTCACCTCGCCTCTTCTTGCTTCTCCTTTCTCAACCCTAAAATTGGACTGTGAGGCCAAGATGAAATCTTATCTCTACAAACACAGCTGCTTTATAATCTGTCCAAATATGGTCACTAGCCACCAGCCAAGGTCCTGAAAGGCAGGCCACAGTGGCTTCTTTGCTCACCCTGGATTCCTGATTTTGATTCCTGGCCGACCCATCAATCCCAACCTCTAAGACTACAGTCAAGTTGCTGATTAGACATTATTATTATTATCTGGGTGCCTGGAAGCCATTGTGAAATCTCGGGGCCTAAAATGAAATCTGATGTTCCCCCTCTCTCATGATGTGTCCTTCCAAGATTCTTTACTTTTATTGACAGTACATCTTCCCAGATGCTTGGGTTCCAAACCTTAGTGACATCTTTTGATGCCGTCCTATCTCACCTCTACTTATAACATCTAAGCAACAACTTTCCTTTTGTCCTCAGGTCCTTCCCACCTCATGCTTCGTGACAGAACTAGCCCCTACTATGGTTGTCTGTCGCCAGGGCACACTACGTAGGGACACAGAGGGGCGTGTGTCTCCAGGAGCAGCTGCTGGGGACCCTGCAAATAGGAAAGACTGTCAGTACTACTGTGGAGGTGGCAGCTGGTCCAGAAGCCAGGGCTGCACCACATGACTCGATCAAGTACCTTTTCCTTGTCTCCTTCTCTCACCCCTTTGGGTCACCCTCAATGTCTATTGGCAGTGGATATTTCTATCAATTCATTGCTTTGCATCAACTTCCATATTACTCATGGGATGAAGCCTGAACCCCTCAAACAGATATTGAGAGATCTCCACGAGCTGCCTGCGTCCTGTCTTCCCATCCTTCCCTGCCCCGGCTCACCACCACATTCCATGGCTTCTGGTCCTGCCCTTCTCTGTGCTAAATCCACACCACCCCTTCCTCCAAGACCAGTGTTAAACCGCCTGCTCATTAGACCTGCCCTGACCACCGGTGCCCACAGTGTTCTCGAAGCATTGATCTTTCCTCCTCTGACCTTCTGCAGCAGTTACTGCTGACACCACCAATTTGGTACTTAATAATGGGCTTTGAGTACTACTGGTTAGCTCTTTGTTGGTGTGGCCCTCGTGTCCCTGGTCTCAGGTGGAGGTGGGTGTGTTGCAGATGCTTCCTTATGTCCAGTGTGTGGCAAGCAAGCACTTCAGTATTTCTTGAATTAGTGCATCACCGGGAGAGGCGGGGACAGGATCAGTAAGGTTATTTAGCTGAAAAGTCAGTGACTCTTCACCCTTTTTCTCTTAACCTCCAGTGGTGAAAAGGACTAAAGGTAATGAAAGCCTGCTTTATGCAGAAGTTTCTTGAGGTCATTCTTAGGATCTGTTTTACTGCAGCCCTGTAACCGTCGAAGGGACCTGGGTGGCACGATTTGTGCTCGACTAGACTTGGCTTGGGAGCCTTAGAAGTTGATGGTTCAGACCTGCCTGGTGGGGCCGCAGAAGAAAGGCCTGGCCATCTGCTTCTGTAAAGATTACAGCTCAGAAAACCCTATGGGGCAGCTCTGCTCTGTAACGTATGGGGTCACTGCGAGTCAGACGTAACTCAATGGCAATGGATTTGACTTGGTTTGGATATGTGACTGCCTTGTGGAAAAGGGGTTATTATTTTACAGATGAGGTACTGGATGTAGGGTGAGGTTGAGGGGCTTGCCGTCTTACTCAGCCAGCAGGGGCAGAGTAGGGTAGTTGGTGTTTTCTGCCTTCTCTGCCTTGTCTTTGTCAGGTTCTTCCCACCACATGGGTACCCTGTTCTCCCGGTCTCTTTTCCCACCTTAGCTGTCTCTCTTTTTCTGTCTTCTGTCTATGACCAGTCTCAATCCTCTTCTGCCTCGTGAGTGTGTTTGGTGACTTTTTGTTGTTGTCGCTGTTGTTAGGAGCCATCGAGTCAGCTCCGACTCACAGTGATCCTAATCACAACAGAACGAAACTCTGCCCAGTCCTGCACCGTGTCCACAATCGTTTTTAGGCTTAAGCCCATTGTTGAGGCCACTGCGTGAACCCACTTGTCAAGGATCTTCCTCTTTTTTGCTGACCTCCACTCTGCCCAGCATGACGTCCTTCTCCAGGGACTGATCCTTCCTGACAACGTGTCCAAACGTGTAAGATGCAGTCCTGCCATCTTTGCTTCCAAGAAGCATTCTGGTTATACTTCTTCCAGAACAGATCTGTTTGTTCTTTTGGTGGTCCATGGTACATTTTATACTGACAATTTCTGGACTCTTTCTTGAGGACTGTGTGTCTGAGAGGCTGTGGCTGATGTGAGTCACTCATTGTTTCCCTCTGGCCATCTTTCCTGCTGCCTCCAAGCTTTGCCAGAGATTCCTTTTAGAACACAAGACCTTCAGCTGCTGGAGTCTGCTCCTCCCTCTCAGTGTCTCAGGTGTTTCACCTGTGGAGGGAAGATACTGATGGCCTGTGAACAGGAGGTGGGCACGGATGGGAGGGTGTCATGGACAGGAGAGTGTCATGGATGGGAGGGTAAGATGTAGAGGAGGGTGTCATGGGCAGGAGGGTGTATGGTGGCTATGGATGACAGGCTGTCATGGATAGGACAGTGTCATGAGCAGCAGGGTGGTCATGCTTGGCATGTTGGTCATGGGTAGGAAGGTGGTCATGGGCAGCCGAGTGGTGTGTTTGAGGTCCCTACCATCTCCAGGAGCTGGCTGGCATTGGGGGTCTGATCTCTGTGGGTGTCTGCATCCATTCCTTTGTTTTGTCCATTCTGCAAACACTGACCGTTTACCTCGTGCTCAGGGTGGCAGAGAACAGAATAGAGTCCTTACCTTCACGGAGCTTGCATGACAGTGAGGGGGATGGATGGTGAAAAACAAACACATTACCTGAGTTATGGTTATGATGGAGAAAATAAAGCAGGGAAAGGGGTAGATAGGAGTGATGGGGTGCTGCTGTCTTCCACAGGGTGGTCAGGGATGGCCTGCCTGATGCCAGCACCGGAGCAGAAGCTGACTGAAAGAGGAAGAAGGGAGCTACGTGGCTTTCTGAGCAGTGACAGACAGGGAAGAGGGAACAGTAAGTGCAAAGGCCCTGCGGTGAGAACTCATCTAGTGTGTCCAGGCATCAGCAAGGTCAGTGGAGCACTGGAGAGAATGATGGGAGTATCCTAGGAGGGAGGGTACCTCGTCATCAGCCTTGTCACTGTCTCAGAGATGCTGTCACCCTTCTTGCTGCAGTTACCACTGACTGAAATGGCCACTTGCTTCCTCCCAGCTAGGCCCATCTGAGCTTTACAGCTTCTAGGGGGCTTCTGTCTCGGTGGTCTCTCATTGTTCCCCCTCTTCTTTGGATTCCCACAACTCTCCTGTCTGCACCGCAAGCTGAGCCCTTGGTTAAATGGCTGGTTTCTCTCCTCCTTGGCTCTGCCTGAGAAGGTTTTGTGTCTGGAGTGAGCTGTTGTTAGGTGCTGTCCAGTTAGTTCCAAGTCACAGTGACCTCGTGCACAACAGAATGAAACACTGCCTGGTCCTGAGCCGTGCCCACAGTCGTTTTTATGCTTAAGCCCATCATTGCGGCCACGGTGTCAGTCCATTTCGTTCCTCCGTGAGGGTCTTTCTCTTGTTCGCTTACCCTGTACTTTACCCAGCATGCCGTCCTTCTCCAGGGACTGATCCCTCCTGACCACATGTCCAGAGTATGTGAGATGCCGTCTTGCCATCTTTGCTTCCAGGGAGCACTGTGGTTGTATTTCTTCCATGGCAGATCTGTTTGTTCTTTTGGCCGTCTGTGGGACATTCACTATTCTTCTCCAACACAATTCAAAGGCATCAGTTCTCCTTCTATCTTCCTTATTCATTGTCCAGCTTTTGCATGCATATGATGTGACTAAAAATACCATGGCTTGGGTCAGGTGCAGTTTGGTCTTCAAGTTAACATCTTTGCTTTTCAATACTTTAAAGAGGTCCTTTGCAGCAGATTTTCCCAATGCATTGTGTCTTTTGATCTCTTGACTGTTGATTCCATGGGTGTTGGTTGTGTAACCGAGTAAAATGAAATCCTCGACAACCTCAGTCCTTTCTCCGTTTGTCACAATGTTGCTTACTGGTCCAGTTGGGAGGATTTTTGTTTTCTTGATGTTGAGGTGTAACCCATACTGAAGACTGTGTTCTTTGATCTTCAGGAATGAGCTAAAACCAGTTTATTCCTCTTCCTAGGGCCTGGCACCGTGCTGGGCTCAAGGCTGCCCCACGGCTGATGCTGGTATCAGAGTGGGGAAGAGGTGAGCTCTTCAGAGGTGTGTGGCAGAAACCTTCTTCACTCATTGCCCGCTGTCCCTGCACAGTAGACAGCTAATCTTTTATTCCCAGCATTCCTGGAGCATTTGAGCAGGGAGCCAGGTGTTGGCAGCACTGAAGGCTAGGCATGCCCCTTTCCCCAGGATGCCCCTGCAACTTGGGCTCAGGGGTAGCAGGGGAGCTGGGATAAGGAGGAAGCTACTTTATTAGCCTTTAGCATCCAGACACTGAGGAATGTGTCAGAAGCCACAAAAAATAAAAAAAAAAAGAAAAGCTTGCTGCCGTAGCACTGATTCCCTCTCAGGACGACATCGTGTGTTACAGAGATGAGCTTCTCTATCGGGTTTGTTAGGCTGTAATCTCTACAGAAGCAGTTTGCCAGGCCTTTCTTGCTTGGTGGTGGTGGTGAGTTTGAACTGTCCACCTTTAGGTAGCAGCCCATTGCCAACTGCTTAACACCACCCTGGGAACTTGTTTCAGGAGTGAGGGAAGAAGGCATTCACCTGAGGTTCTGGAGAATTCCGGGTGCAGAGGCTGCACCGTGAGTGCCTTTGGGTGAGTTGTTTACCTTTATCTATCGCCATTTCTCCTCCCCTCTCCATCCACTGTAGAAGAGCAAGGAACAATGCTGATCTTCAGGGAGCCCGGCTACTACTCCCCAGCTTGGCCTCTGCGTTATCTTTTAGGTCAGTGGATTGTGAACTTGAGAAACATACAGCTGGTTTCATTTTTAAAGGCCGAACAGGCTTCCCACAGACCTCCAAGGTTACCTTAAATTATTAATGTAATGTTATTTATGTATACGTAAACACAAAGCTAGACGAAAACAACTTATGCTTATATAACTTGTTCAGTCTTAGACCCCAAACAAGTTTACAAATTAAATTCAGGCGACAAAGCCAATAACATTCTAACAGTATTCACACAATGTGTTGGAGTTAATTCTTCTGCTAAGACGAAATGGCCCCTAGAAGGTGAAGGCGGGCCTGGCTGTCGGGTGCATTTTGACGGCTTCCCCCACCGTGAGCTCTGTAGCAGATCAGCTCTCCCATGGCTTTTCTCAGTCGGGGAGGCCGGGAAACCTTCGTCCCGACAGCCCCCGAGAGATCATTTGGCCAGCCCTTGGCAGGAAGCATCATTTAGGTGTTAGACTGCCATTCTTTTCTCCTTAGCCCACAACAACTACAGGAGCTCTGCTTAACTTCTGCCCAACAGCTGACCCTCACACAAAGCTAGGCATTGAGACTGACGGCCATTGCTTGGCTATTGCAATGAAACCAGTTGCCACCAAGTCAGTGACGGCATGTGGGTCAAAGTAGAACTGTGCCCCATAGGGTTTTCAGTGGCTGATTTTGGGCAGCAGATTGCCAGGCCTATCTTTGGAGGCACCTCTGGGTGGACTCGAACCTCCACCCTTTTTGTTAGTAGCCAAGAGCGTTCACCGTTTGGAGCGTTCACTGTTTGCAACATCTTGGTTGACTTGATGGAAGTGAGAACACCACAGTGGTTCACACAGGGGGCCTAAGGAACCTTGCTGGAGAATACAACGTTGAGTGTTCTGAAATAGCGCTCCTAGTGGTCGGAAAGAGTTAGTGCTGTGCTAGCCAGAGTGGATCACAGAGTGACAAACAGTGGGAATTTACTCAATGGCAATGGGTTTAGTTTTTGGTTTTAGAACTACTAACAGTTCTGCAATCCTAGCCATAGAAATCATGTTCTTAACCTTTGTTGTGTGCTCTTAAGATTCCTGGGCACACAATTTGCCCTCAGCTACTAGGCAGAGGCTATAGGAAACCCAAGTGGCATAGTGGGTTAAGTGCTACACAAGCTAACCAAAAGGTTGACAGTTCAAATCTGCCATGCACTCTTTGGAAACTCTGGGGAGTTCTACTCTGACCTCTTGTTAGGGGTTCGGGATTCAAGAAGTGACATAGATTCTCTTTAAAGGTTAAGTTTTATTAAAAATGTGTCCAATAGGAAAAAGACTGGTGCACCAGAGACACACTCCAAACTGTGCAGAGCAAGGAGGCGACCTCAAGTTTTCTTAGCATCCAGTATTTAACCTGTAAAATCTCAAGGTAGGGAGGGGGATGCATTGATTGGCTGAGGTTGACTAAGGCCATATGGAATTTCTTCAAGTTGCAAAATTTAGCTGTGGGTGAATGTGTTAACCACATTGGTGAATGTTTAGGTTGTAAAACATAGCCGGGAGTGGATGTTTTACTAGGCTGGCTCCAGGGGTTGTTTGCGAGGCTGTTTCCCCCGGCCCTATTTGTTTCAGTGTAATTACCCTATGGTATCTCTTGTTATTTCCTGCTAAGTTAGTTCCTGGAGCTTATTATCTGAATTTTTACTGTACTCTTTCTCTAAATGGAGTTACTTATGTCTCATTTCAACACTCTAGGGTCACTATGACTTGGATCCAACTTGATGGCAGTGGGTTTTTTTTACCAAAGGCTAAACTATGGGTTGGAATCGACTCGATAGAAGTGAGATTTTTTTTTTAAAAAAAAACTAGTCAAGGGGTTGGTGGTTTGAATCTTCGTGGCAAAACCCCAGAAGAAGGACCTGGTGATTTACTTCTGTAAAGATTGCTGTTTTTGTGTGCTGTCGAGTCAGTTCTGACTCATAGGATCCCACAGGAGAGATCAGAACCCCTAAGAAAGCCCTCTGGAGCTCAGGTCTACTCTGTAACACACTAGGTTGCCATCAGTTGAAACTGACTCCATAGCAACAGGTTTGGTTTCGGTGGTCATTGTTGGGTACTGCTGAGTCAATTCTGACTCATGGTGACTCTGTATGCAGAGCAAAACTACCCCGTAGGATTTTCTTGGCTGTAATCTTTACAGAAGTCAATCTCCAGGTCTCTCCCTCCAGCAGGGGCTTCTGAATGGTTTTGAGCTTCCAACCTCTCAGTTAGCCCCTGAGCACTTAACCGTTGGCTACCTGTTCTCCTTGGTTTTGATTATGTGCCGTTGTCTCAGGAGGCAGACAAAATATCATTACGCTCCTCACGCAAATGATAAGTTTGAGGTTCAGGGAGATTGATGAGTCAAGGTCCTGGTGGTCATTGGCAGCACCAAGACTCTCCCCACGTCTGCCTGTCTCCAGAGTTCATGAACTTCCCATTAGGATTCATGGCCTCCCTACCGACAAACCCTTGCTGGGTGTCAGGTGCTTTGAGTTATCAGACTACAAGGACTTTGAAGTCACTCAGGAAGCTCTAGACACTTCAGATGGCCTTGGAGCTTTCTTGGTGGAGCAGTTAAGGCACGTTAGCTGGTAAGAAGAGGGCTGGGACCAGCAAGAAGCAGAGGGTAAACCACAACCAAACCTGTTGCTGTCAGGTGGATTCTGACTCGTGGTCAACTGCTGCATAGAGTTTGCTGGTGGATTTGAACTGCCGACTTACTTTGGTTAGCAGCCGAGCTCTTAACCACCATGCCACGAGGGTGTCGACAAGGAGACGGTAGAACTCAGTAAGGCTCCTGCGGTGCTCAGAAGGCTTTAGTTGACAGGGAGAAGGAGATAGGGCCCTCCTCCAGGGAGTCTGTAAGGGGTGGATGGCTTTCGCTGCAAGAGAGATGCTGATGTGACTACCTTTCTCAGGGCGGTTTATTAAGCACCTTTTCCGTGCATTTATTTTCTAGTCGGTGTTTTACAGCAGCCTTGCAAAGTAGGGCATCATTCTCTGAAACAGGCTCGGAGAGTTTAAATGACTAGCCAAGTGCACACCCTGAACCTGGGGCCTGTCTGCTTGAATGACAGTGGCAGGCTGGGTTTCTGGGAGGCTTGGGTGGTGCCATGCGGGGTTTAATGGGATGACCTCAGAAGGATTGTTCTGGAGCTGACTCTGCAGGTTAGGGTGGGAATGCTGGAGCCTTGTGTACCTGGAATCTTTCTTCAGAAGAGAGATGAGTTTAATCCCCCTCCTGCCCTTGTAGCCTGCCCTTCCTCTGCCTGACCTGCCTGGTTTATCATCCAAGCTTAAAATAAATACAATAAATAAAAACACCCCAAAACTTTTTTATCTTGCAGAGAGTAAGCAACAATCTACATAATGCAAATAAATGGCACGCCATTCCCCATGAATATTAATTTCGAAAGGGCGTCTGAGGCCCTAAAATACACTCAAAGCCCGTGGTTTGGCATTCTGCAACTCCTCAGGCTCACTCGGATAATCACGGCGTTATCATTACATTTTAAGGCTCCCCCCGGCTCCCAGCAGGCTCCCTTCTGAAGGCGGTGAAGCTGCCAGGTGAAGGGGAAGTATCTCAGGCTGGAAGGCCAGAGGTCCTGGGGTTGGGGTGGGGGTTGCATCCTCAAGTCTGGTGCGGGGTCTGCCCTTAAGCTGTCCCCTCACCTGGGCTCAGGTGTTAGCCCCTCCACGATCCCAGAATAAGCCGGGAGGCCTGAGGGCCAGGGGACTCTTGGTCAGACAAGGTGGCTGTCAGTCCCTGTCTGTCCGCGAGCCTGGAAGGTAGGAGAGGGAAGGGGCTTTGGGTGTCAACTCTTCCTACCCTGTCAGGGGCAAATGAGGAAACCGAGGTCTGGAGGGGGCCTGTGGTTACCAAAGGTGACACGGGGAACTGATGGCAGGCAGTGAGAGAAGAATTAATTTTTTGTTCTGAGAAGCACATTTCTTTTTCAATGTGTGTGTGGGGGGGGGGTTCGCAGGGTGGCATTTGAAGTTTGTATCCTTGAGGGGAAAGCTTCATTCTTTTATTGTGAGCATTCCTTGAGAGACAGCCTTTTGTTTCCTTTGGGTTGAAAGAACCCGTTTTCTTTCTCTTGCAGTGGATTCCCAAATTAGGTGATAACCCGTTGCCCTTAAGTCAATTCCAGTTCGTAGCGACCCCCCAGGACAGAGTGCAATTGCCCCATAGAGTTTCCGAGGAGCAGCTGGTGTATTCATAGTGGTGCCCTTTTGGTTAGCGACTGAGCTTTTAAGCCACTGTGTCACCAGGGCAGGCCCAAATGAATGAGAAGTGGCATCCTTGAGTACCCCCTAGATGAAGCGAGGAGAGAGTGGACAGGGAAGTGTTGGGGGTGTCTCCGAGGAAGTCAGAGGGGGGAGGACCTGGAGCTGGAGAGAACTGAGAATGGTTATTAGGTCCCACTGTACTGTTGTCTGCCACTGAGTCAATTCTGACTCATGGGGACCCAATGTGACAGAGTAGAACTGTCCCATAGGGTTTCCTAGTCTGTCATCATTACAGGAGCAGATTGCCAGCTCTTTTCTTCTGCATAGTTGTGTGTGGGTTTGAACTGCCAACCTTTTGGTTAGCAGCTGACCATTTAACCATCCTGCCACCAGGGCTCCTGATCCCTGTTTGTGTAGGGAGGGACTTCCCTGGGGCAGGAGTGGGGATGTTGCCACGCTGAGACGTGGTAACCTTGGTGACGTAGTGTTAGTGCTACGGCTTCTAGCCGAAAGGTTGGCAGTTCAAATCCACAAGTGCTCCTTGGAAACTCCTCAGAGCAGTTCTGCTCTGTCCTACAGGGTTGCTTGAATTGGAATCGACTTGATGGCAGTGGGTTTAGGTTTTTTAAAACATTGGAATCTCATCTTGCTGCTTCTTGAGTATGTCAGTTTATCTGTGGGGCTCCCTTTCTTTGCTAGTAAATGTTGGGATAGCTACTCTTGCTTCTTAATGTTGCTTTGTGGAGACTGAATAAGGACATAAAGGCCCGGCGCCATGCCTGGCACAAAGTAGCTGTTCAGTTAATCTTCCTTTCTCAGGATACATTTATCTCCGTGGCTGTGTGGGTCAGTGTGCCTATGTGTTTATCTCTATTTGGGTTTCCACATGGGTCTGTGTGTTGGTGTGTTTCTGTGTGTATCTATTCCTCCTTTTATCCACGTGTTTGTGTCTGAGTGTGTGATGGTGTGAATGGTATGTGTGAGTCTTTTTGTGTCTGTGTGTGTTGGGTTGGGTAGCAAGTTCTTTCACTTACTGGAGCACTCTTTCTCATCCGTAAGAAGAGACAATGCTAGAACTTACTACTGCTGGTAGCACACAGGATTTTTGTCAAGATGAAATGAGCAGTGTGGTCAAGGGTACACAGTAGAGACTCAATAAATATTAGCATCGCCAGGCCTTATGGGCACCTGATGGACATTCATGCCTGTGAATGGCTGTGTGTCTGTTTCCTTGACTGCATGTCTGTCTTGGTGCCTCTGTGAGTGCATATGTGTGCCTGTGTGGTGACTCTGTATGTGTGTGTGTGTTGCAGGGCTGATATAATCAGAATTGCCCAGTGGGGCTGAGAAGCTGTAAGGTACACGAAGAGCCCTGGACCCGGGGTCTCCTCCTTAAGGTGCCCCTTCCTGTAACACCCTGGCAGTCCCCCAACCCGGTGTCCCTGCAGCCCTTCCTAATTGCCCTGGAGCGTCCCCCTCCACCCCTTTCAGAGGCACCCTGACTGGGCAGGCGAGCAAGGGGAACCTTCAGCCTGACTGGCCTCGGTTCATTTGCATTAACGTCTGTATATCACTTGCATATCATTTGCATTGTCTTCGCAGACTGCCTTCAGTTCTGCTTTTCAGGATAAAATGCAGTTGCTTCTCTTGAAGGTCATTGTATTAAGAATTTTCTTGCTTTTTCTGACATTCTTTCTGGTCCAGACTTGGAGGAGTGGGAGAGGATGGAAGATCCAGAAGAAACCTCTGCTTTCCCTCAGCCCTTCCTCGAGGTCCTCCTCCTTCCCCAGGCCTCCAGCCTGGGGACAGTGGTGACAGGTTGGATTGGTGGGGAGAGCTCTGGGACACTGAGGGAGCAATGGAGAGAGATTTCCTCCTCCCATGGGTAGTTGGTTCTAATCAGAGCTCAGGATGGCCCAGCATAGCCAGGGACAAAGAGTCTGCTTTGTGCCTTTCAAGTCCCCCTGACTTCCTCCAATGGGAGGAGAAGGAAGGTACACTCTGGCTGTTGCAGCGTTTCTGCACCCGCCCCTGACTGGAGAAGGGACATGGGGCCACAGCTGGCCTGATGGGAAATGCAAGAGACAAAGGATGTCTTTTCTTTCCAAACATCTAATACATACTTAATGATACTTTTAATGCCATGGAAGATGCCAACCCAAAAAAGCCTCCCCAGGAGGGCTAAACTTAAAAAGCACCTTCCTCGTGGGCAACACTGTGCCTGGTGTGGAGACTGCATGCTGGCCCTGCCACTTCCTCGCTGTATGATTTTCAGCAAGTCATTTCACTTACTTGAGGACCCATTTTCTCGTCTGTGAGAGGGGGTATTACTAGTAGTTACTACTGCTGGTAGCACAAAGGGTTTCTGTGATGATGGAATGCACAATGCCATACAGGTACATAGCAAAGGCTCCAGAAGTGTTATCATCACCAGGTTTCATGGATGCCTTTGTTTCATTTATTTTTTAAACACAATATCAAATTTAACCTATTTTAGTATGATTTTTAAATTGTGTTTTAGGTGACAGTTTACAGAGCAAATTCGGTTCTCATTTAACAGTTTATACACAAGTTGTTTTGTGAATTTGGTGCCAACTCCACTGTGTGTCCACACTCTTCCCTTCTCCACCTACTTCTGTTTCTATTTCTCTAGATACTGGGTCCCTTCCTGCTGTCTTGTCTTTGCTTTTGGGCTGGTGTGTCCACTAGTCTCATATACATGATGAAACCCAGAGTTGCGGTGGGAGGGAGACCTGGCAATCTCCGGAAAAATCAGTCACTGAAAACCTAAGGAGCATGGTTCTCTGACACACATGGAGTGGCCATGAGTTGGAATCAACTTGACAGTTACTGATTGATCAGAAGGGAGAGAGTTTATCTAACAGCTGCCTGGTCTGTCACTGGTCTGAGTTTTCCCCATGGGTTTAACTTCCCTGCAGCTGGGTTGTATCACCTGGCCCCTCTGGACAGATGCTGGAGAAGCCATGTGTCAGGTCATCTGAGTCCAGCTGGCACCTCCAGTGTAGAATCAGGACAGCTGAACAGCCTGTGTCCTGCAGGGGGTGCACAGAGGAGGTGGAGACAGCGGATGGTATTAGAAGAGACCATGGCAGCAGCGGCCTGGCTGTCCACCTAGGAAGTCGTTAATGGCCCAGGAAGACACGTCAGTCGGGTCTGATTCTGCAGCCATTAATCGATAAGTAATTCATTATTGGGCCGTTTGCTGGAGTCTGAACCTAACTCTCCGGACTGTTAATAGGGAGCCGTCAGCAATTCTTGAGTGGGTGAGAGACCCACTTATTTGGAGTGGGTCCTTTTTCAGGTTGGCCTCTCTGCTCACACAGAGTCAGTCAGTGAGCAGCTGTTTCCAACATTCCCAGCTTGGTGTGGGGAACAGAAGAGGCTCAGGGCTCCCTGTTACCCTCAGTGCTGGTGAAACTGGATGCCTCTTGTGGGTGCCCCGTATGTCTTAGCCAGAGAGGAGGAATCCTTCCTTGGTGAAGTGTGCTGACACAGAGCACCCGGTCAGGGACCAGAGAACCTGCTTTGGAACTCCACTCTGCTATTTAAAAACAGAGAGCACAGTGACCACCCAGCTTCAACTCATGCATTGAGTATTTACTGAGCACCTACTGTGTGCTGGTGGCATAGTGGTTTAGTGCTGTGCTTGGTAACCCAAAGGTCGGTGTTCACATCCTCCAGATGCTCCTTGGAAACTCTATGGGGCAGTTCTACTGTGTTTTGTAGTGTTGGCTGCAAGTCAGAATGGACTTGACATCTGTGGGTTTGGGTTTGGTTTTACTGTGTGCTGGGTGATGCAGCAGGGACCAGTACAGAAACGACAGACAGTAGTGCCTGTTCTTGTGCCTCTCGCATTCTATTGAGGGAGCTAAACTGGAAACAAAATCAGTGAGTAAACCCAACCCATTGCTGATTCTGACTCATACTCACCCCGTAGCACAGAGTAGAACTGGCTTTTAGGGTTTTCAAGGAGCAGCTGGTGGGTTTGAACTGCCGATCTTTTAGTTGGCAGCCAAGCTCTTAACTACTGCGTAAAGGATAGGCTGTATTTACAGTAAATCCTGGTGTTAGTGCTATAGCTGCTAGCCAAAAGGTTGACAGTTCGAATTTACCAGCTGCTCCTTGGAAACGAGACAGGGCTGTTCTATTCTGTCCTATAGGGTTGCTGGGAGTCAGAAGCCACTCAGTGGCAGTGCGTTGTATTTGAAGATGATAAGTGATGGGGGGAGAGGAGGAGGCAGGGAAGGGAAAAAGGCAGTGATGGTGTGGGGGTGGCATTGCAGGTTTCAATAAACAGGGGACATCTCAGTAAGGGACTGAAGGAGGTAAGGGAGTGAGCAGTATGGGTGATGTCTCAGGGAGAGCTTGCTGTGCCTCAGTTTCCTCACCTGTACAGTGGGGGCTATGACCGCGCCTGCTTCACAGGGTGTTGTGGAGCTCACCCTTGTCCTGCACTGAGCTCCGACTTGGCACCTTCTTGAAGTTGTTATTGTCACCGTAGGAACCTACCCCTGCTGCCTCAGTGCATGCACCCGGGCTGCAGACGGTAGGGTGCCTGTGCCTTCATCTCCCTAGGAGTGGGAGCGCTCTCCTGCAGCCCTCCCCATCTCTTCATTAAAAGGGGGCACACAGCCTGCAGTTTGAGAAGCAACACATGAATTTTCTTTTCACTCCAGCATCTAACTCCCGGAGGGACTTGCAGACGAGCCTTTAGCAAAATTCAGTTTTAGGAAGCCGCTCCCGGCCTTTCTCAGGAGCATCTGCAGACTAGGGTGGCTGAATGTTTCCCACCCAGCTCAGGGCGGGAGTGGGGGGAGGGGCCACCCACCCGGAAAACCAGCCCAAGCAGCCAGGGATGCAGATCCCTGCCCACTTCTCCCTTTGCTGGCCGAAATACTGCCCAGCTGTCATCTGCAGGCACCCAAGTCCCTTCAGCAACTCCGATGCCGTTATTTACTATGGGAGGGATTTTTGTGGCCATAATTTGCCACCACCGTGAAGCCCTGGGACCTGAATCCCTGTAGCCCTCAGTATAGATATTGCATCTAATCAATCGTCTATTACTATGCAGATACATCCTATAGGCTGCTGCTGTCTTTTCCTTTCAAACACTTAATACATAATTAATGATACTTCTAATGCCACAGAAGACACCAACCCCAAAAGCTTCCTGCTATAATTTACACCTACCCGGATAAAAAGATTGGTTTATTGGTTCACTTATCATTTAGAAGTATGTCTCTCCCACCTTCCCTGGGAAGGGGTGGTAAGGTGGGTGGGTTGGGGGCAGGAAGTCCTGAGTGGGCAGCCTGCCCTCCAGATGGCATTGAACAGAAAGATGGGTGCCCACAATGAGGGTACTGTGTGCCAGCCTCTTCATGGATAGTCTCATTCAGTTCTCTTGAGCCATCCTGAGAGATGAGTCCTCGTTATCCCATTCTACAGATAAGCAAACAGAGGCCAGGGTGTTAAAAAAAAAGCTTGTGCAAGGTCACACTTGGCCCTCTGTAGACCCTGGGACACTACACAGGACAGCTTGGAGGGCCAGGCTTTGGCTATGAGCCATGTGATTTAGCTTTTCTGGGTCTCAGTTCTTTAATCTGTAGAATGGCAACAGTAATTGCTACTGGGCAGATTTATTTGAGATTGAGAGATAATGGATGTGGCATACATTAACCCTTTAAATCCTGATGGCTTCGACTCAGTTAGACTCAGTGATTCAAGGCTCATAGTAATCCAAGGAGTGGCTGGTGGATTTGAACTGTTGACCTTTTGGTTAGCAGGTGCTTTGGTCAGCAGCCTGTGCCGCCAGGGCTCTGTGTTACAAGTTAGACCCTGAAAACATGCTTGCTAAAGCCCTTCCTTGGAGGTGCGTTGGTGAGAACCTCACTTTGGAGGGAATTGTCTGGACAGGTAGGTGGTCTGCTTTTGGGGCAGGAGTGGCTTGGCAGGAGAGGATCTGCTGGGTCCTGGTATCCTCAAGAAGCACACCTCTCTGCCAGGCCAGCAGGGTCTGCTCTGGGAGGCTCTTCATCCAGCTCCTGAGAGGGGTGGTCAGCTGAGCTAGTTGCAGGGATGAAGAAACCACAGCCCCTGTCTTTGAGGCACTGCCGTCAGTGTGGGGGAACAGAGTCTGTGACCAGTGGGGTGAGACGCACTGGAGCTCAGTGCACGGGTGCGGGGGACCCAGACAAGCTGGGTGATGCTTGGGACAAGGGAAGGGCTGGGTAGGGGGAGGTGGAGGGGCCTGAAACTCTTCACTGAGGTGTACAGTAGAGGCAGCAGTCCGGTCCTTCCCAGCTGCTCAGGTGGGCTGTTACAGGTGGGCTGTAGAGGTGGGCCATTCAGGTAGGCTCTATGTGTGGGCTGGACACACGAACCAGTTCAGGTAGGCCATTATAGGTGGGCCGTTCAGGTGGGCTGTTATAGGTGGGCTGTTCAGATCACCTGTTACAGGTGGGCTGTACATGTGGACTGTTTGTACAGGTGGGCTGTTCAGGTGAGCTGGCCGTGTTGGCTCAGCCCTCTGCCACTGCTCTCCTTTGGAGGAGACACCTCAGAGTGCCTCCCTGACTGGGGCAGGAAGGGGAGCCGGAGGCTGAGCAGACTCAAGAAGGGGCTTCGGGGGCTAGGGGTGGTGGTGAGGCTGCCTGCAGACATCAGCCGTGGTGGCCAGTGGGTGGGGAGGCTCACTGCGACTCCCTCCTGGGCCAGAAGACTGGGATTTGAGCTGTTCTTCCCTGTGTCACAGCCCTTCCCACTCCGCACAGAACCCCCAGCTCGCCTGTCCTCCTTCCTTGTCTTGTCTACCTCTTGACACAGCTAAATAAAGCCCATGGCCAGGCATCAGCTGAAGGGACCAGGCAGCCCATGCTTGTCTTTGCCAGTCCCTCATGTCCTGATGTCTGAACGGCCTTGAAGGCTGGGCCACAACCTGGCCTGTACCCCCAGACTGAAGAGCTGCTTCTCCCTTCCACTGGACATTGACATGCCCTGCAGCAGTTGAGGGGGGTCTTTCTACATTGCAAACTGAACCGCGTCCCTGTCCCATGAGAAACTCGTGAATGGGCCCTCTTTGCCCTCGGGATGAAGTCAGAACTCATTAGCACAGCAGTCAAAGCCCAGCCTGCTTGCTGTCCTCTCCCCATAAATCCACATGGCGCTTTATGCCTTGGTAACACCAGCCTGCGCCCAGATCCCCGTCCCCCAGCACACCCCGGGCTGCATTACCTCCAGTCTCTTTGCTCATGTTATTTTCTACCTGAAATGCCCTTCCTAACTTTCTTAATCTGGCTGACTCTACTCAGTCCATGCAATTCAGCTCAGATACCACTTCCTCCAGGAAGCCTTTGCTGACTGTTGGCCCTAACCTCCCCCACCCCCTCACTTCCTTAGCCCCATTGTTATGCTTACTAGGTACAAAGTGTTTAGTACAGTCTTAAAATTTCAAGATCCCTGTTGGAGCCCCAGAACAGAGACCTGTTCCCACTCGTCTCTAGGAAACACCCCTCCCCATCCAGAACTGTCCTTGGCACATGTAGCATTGAGGCATGTTGTCACACAGAAGAGGATAGTCCTTCCCTTGATATGGAACCCTGATGCCTGCTTATGGTTCTCCCTGATCTGGGGTGAAGATGGAGAATTTGGAAGCCAGTCTTGGGGGCAAGATGTGGGTGCCTCTGCAGCCTTGAGACCTCTCCAGGATTTTGTTAGGAGGATGCAGGAGATTGCAGAGATGTTAGTGCTCCCAGCACCTAGGGTGTTCCAGGGAGGTTCAGGGTGAAGTAGTATGTAGGTGTCCTCAGAGGTTTGAGGGATAAGGGACAAGTCCTGGGCAATTGAGACAGTGGGTGGTTAAAGTCAGTTTAATACAAAATTTCCATTTCCCCTTCCTGGTAATGCCTGGATTTGTTATGTATTTTGACATTTGAGTCATTTTTGTCCCCAGCTTGATACTTTCCCTCCCCCTGCCCCCATGTGTAGCAAAAGGGATTTAAGAAAAAAGAAATCTTCAATAAGTATGAGACTCTGAACTGGGTTTTTGGGAAGACGGTGGTATCTTCCTTTTGCTTTGTGCAGGCGGGGGAGTGAGAGGTATGCAATACAGGAATGTGCCCCTTCTTCCTGGTTGTCGGGGGAGGAAGATGAGATGACATCACCGGATGCAGAGCTTGAAGTTTGGGAAGGGCAGAGAGGACCTGGTTTGGGGCCAGGAACTGCGCTGGGGTCTCCAGTGGAGGCTCGGTGTCCTTCTGGGTAATTTCCATCTTTAGTTTCCCAACGTTTTATGAACAGAGAGTAAATCAGGATCCAGCATCGACTGCTCCGTGTAAAGGATTAATAAACTGGAGATTTATGGGACAGTGGCAGAGGAAGGTGGTGGGGCTGGAGAATGAAATGAGATGTGCTTCCCAAGGGGCAGGGCTGACTTGGAATCTTTCTTCCATTGTGGGATGTCAGCCAAGAGCCTCTGCTGTGATTGTCCTTCAGACCTGAATTAAGGTGTGGTGGCCACAGTGGGCCTGGGGGCCCTGGCCTGTGCCCTGGGAATAAACCAGCTGGGTTCCAAGGCCACAGGAGCGGACTGTCTCTGGATCTGTCGATGGATACAAGCTCTGGACTCGGATTCAAACAACTTAGCTTTGAGTTTAGAACCAGAGATACTGAGGTTTAAATTCTCTTTGGATGGCATGGGCTAGGCTGCAAGTAACAGAAAAGCATGACATCATGGGCTTAAATGCTAGGAACCCTGGTTCTCTCCATATTTCTAGCTGTTGTTCTTACCATATTGGTTCATACTTGTGCTGTTTCCTCATGGTGGCAAGAAGGCTGCTGTGGTTCCAGTCATCGCAACTGGAAATGACAATGTCCAGTGGAAGAAGGAGTGTACATCTCTTACTGCCCTTTCCTCTCAAAAACTATTCTGCCATTTTAACCAGTTTTAAGTATATGATTCAGTGACATAAATTATATTCACAGTGTTGTGTGACCATCAACATATCTGTTCCCCAAATTTTGTGGTCATCCCAAATAGACACTTTTTATCCCTCATGAAGATACCTCTCATTCCTCCTAGCCTTAGCCACTGTTAACCACTGGTCTACTTTCATTTCTATGCATTTGCCTACTTAATTATTTCACGTAAGTGGGATCATACAATATTTGTCCTTTTGTAATTGATTTCATTCACTTAACATGTTTTCAAGGTTCATCCATATCATAGCATGTATCAGAACTTCATTGCTCTTTATGGTTGAATAATACTGCATCGTAGGGGTATACCAATTTTGCTTGTCCATTCATCTTTTGATGGACACTTGAGTTGTATCTTAGCATGGATTCTTTAGAGAAGCAGTGTATATATATATACATGTATGTGTCTAGATATGTATAGATTTATCTCAAGGGATGGCTCATGTGGTTGTAGAAGCTGCTAAGTCTCACATGTGTGGGTCATGCATCCCGGCTGGAGGTTTCTCCTGACCGGTGTGGTTTCGAACTGATGGACCAACAATTGACAGGTCAGGTGGTAGGCTTTTGGCCAGTGTGGCTGCAGAAACTGGTGAATTCTACAACTGGTAGATTGGGTAGCAGATAGGTGGTCCACAGGGCTGCAGAAGCTGGCAAATTCTAGAATTGGCGGGTCAGACAATAAGCTCAAGTCCCAAGAACTGGAGGTCAGATGAGGATGAGCTGGAAATAGGGTTCAGAGCAAGCTTTGCCAGAGCATCTGTATATATTGGGTGCAGGTCACACCCTCAAGGAAATTCCCTTTTCAGTTGACTGGATATTCACTTCAGATTGCAAAGTACTACATCAGACCATAAAATGGAGGATGATTGTATCATTACACATCTGCCAGACTACATTGTTACATAATGCCCATACCACTGACAGTCATAGCCCAGTTAAGCTGACACACAATCTTAACCATTGCAGGTTATTTCCACCTTTTGGGGCATCTGTTTTTAAGAGCAAGAAAGCTTTCTCCAAAAATCCTTCAGCATACTCTCTATAGCTTCCTGGCGAGAACCGAGCCACATGCTTTTTCCTGAATCAGTCCTTGGCGTGCACGTGGGATGGTCATGGGTGGCTCAGACTTATGAAAATTCACTTCTTGAGTGATGCTTCCCTGAGTCATGTTGGAGAGGAGTGGGCCCAAAGGTGGAACACTCCAAGAATAAGGAAGTGGCGTGGCTGCTGGGCAGAAATTTACTGAGGTAACTTTGGGTAATTTGTTTTAGCTCACTAAGCTTTAGTAGAATGGGAGTATATCATATCATTGTGAGGATTAAATGAGATAATGCATGGTAAGTACTTGGTGGGATGCATGGAACATAGAAACCAAAACTAAACTGGTGGCCTTGGAGTAGATTCCAACTCATGGTGTCCCTGTGTGTTTCAGAATAGAACTGTGTTCAGTAGCATTTTCAGTAGCTGATTTTTCAGAAGTAGATTTCCACATCCTTCTTTCCAGGCATCTCTGGGTGGATTCAAACCACTAACTTTTTGGTGAGTAGCAGAGTGCTTAACTGTTTGCACCACCCAGGGACTTCATGCCTGGAACATAGTATGTGCTAAATTAGGTGTTACTAACAGTTTAGAAATCCTGGTGCCCTAGTGGTTAAGTGCTGTGGCTGCTAACCAAAAGGTCAGCAGTTCAAATCCACCAGGTGCTCCTTGGTAATAGCTGAGTGATCTAGCACACTGTTTGACCTCAATTTTTTCTCCTCCAGGGTAATACCTATCTCTGTTAATACTAGGAAATGGGAAGTACCTTCTTGTTGTAACCCTATGGAATCCTTGTACAAACCCAAACCAAACCCACTGCTGTCAAGTTGATTTAGACTCACAGAGCCTTATAGGGCAGAGTAGAACTGCTCCATAGAGTTTCCAAGGGGCACCTGGGGGTAGTTACTTCCATCTTCCTCTCTGCCGTCACTGGGGCTGGTCCTGCTGCAGTAAAAGAGTCCCATCAGCAGGTGACGGTGACCAGACCTGGGATGGCTGGGGGAGATAAAGGCAAACAGATGAGCCAGTGGATCTGGAAAGTTTCTGGGGTTTCTAGAAATCTCTCTGTAGCTTTGGGGTCTTGACATCACCAGGTTCATTGTCCCTGGATTGTTCTGGACTCTGCAACCTGCTGCTGGAGAAAGTTCAGCTTTGTAGGCTCCTGAGCAGGGCTACCCGGTAGGTGCAGCTTGGTGGTGGAATGGTCCTGAGGAGACCTCTAGAATCTCCCTGCTTAGTTTCAAAGCTCACCTCTACCACTCATCATCTGGGTGACATGGAGTAAGTCCCTTAAGCCTTTGGGTGCCTCTGTTTACCCATCTGTAAAATGGGATGTAAAATGGAGCCTACTTCCTGAGTTGCCGTGGGGATTGTAAGAGGGTTAACACCCAGCACAGAGCTTAGCACACAGTAAGCACAGTGAAGACTAATGGTTATTTGAGGGTAATTAACAGATGCATTTCTGGCTTTCACAGAGCAAATCGTGGTTTCTTTTCTTGACTTGCCTGACAACCGAGGGGGAGAAGGGTGGCATGAAAGACAGAGAAACCGTGCTTCATTAGTGATTAAGCATCAATACAGCTGCCCAGAGGGCCCCTGAGTTGCCAGAGAAGCTGCGGGGAGCTCAGGAGGGTCCAGGGTGGAGGGTTAATGAGGAAGCACGGGGGAGCTCATTCATGGCTCAGGAGAGGGCGGGAGCGTCTGTTTCTCCGGAAGGTTCGGAGGCTGCCTGTGTAAGGGCAACAGCCCTGTTCCCTCCCCCCAAATGCCTCGGAAGCGTTTTGGGGCCCTGATGGGGTTGGGCAGCTGGAGGGCCTGGCCCAGGGAAAGCCTCTGGTGGCTGCCTGGCAGGGTTGACAGCTCCTGTTTTGATCCAGGCCTTGTCACAGCACCCCTGAGAGTGCCCTAGGAGCCCCAGTGGCCCTACTTGGCTGCTATCCAAAAGGTCAGGAGTTCGAATCTACCAGCTGCTCCTTGGAAACCTCATGGGGGCAGTTCTGCTGTGAGTTGAATTGACTCCATGGCAACGAGTTTGGGTTTTTCTTTTTCAGAGAGCGCTCCAACACTCTTGGGCAAATTTGTCGTGTCTCTGCCACCCAAAGCAGCACACCCCACTGCCGGGTTCATCTGCAGCTCACCCTGTCACTCATGTTTTACTTGGCCAGGGTTCTGATCTCTGCAGTGCCCTGTCTGGGGGCCAGGGATGCCTAAGAGGGCTCTCTTCAATAAGTGGGGGTGCCTTGGGAGGTGCAAACAGTGAAAGCGCCGGGCTGCTAACTGATGGGTTGGAGGTTCAAGGCCACAGAGGTGCCTCAGAAGAAAGGCCTGGCAGTCTGCTTCTGAAAAATCAGCTGCTGAAGACCCCGTGGAGCAGAGTCTCACTCTGGCACACACAGAGTCCATGTGAGTGGGATGGTGCTACTCCGTTCTTCCCATCCTGTGTCCTGGGGAGTGCTAGGTCTGCAGAATGCTCTATGGTAAAGGGTTCCCATCATCAGATAAGCCAGGGAAAGGCTGAGTGCGAGTAGAAGGAGTTGGTGTTGTGTTAAAAGGCTCTGAGAAGTCCTGCAGGTAAGGGACCGTGTTGCTTTGTTGAATCCTGTGCTCCCTAAACTTATTTGACCGTGCCCCCATTCCCCGAAGAACCCTTATAACATCCCAAGGAAATGATGTCTATGGGGTCTTCTTTGAGCAACACTGATGTAGGGACGAGAGTACTTGGCTAGAAGGGACACTGCTTCTGTAGCCCAGTTTTTGGGGTTCTCCACGGACTGAGTGACACGGGCAAGCCAGACCTGTTCTTGGGGCTTCAGTTTCTTCACCATCAGGAAAATATTAGTGATGATAAGGACTCTCCACTTACAAACTGGAGAATTTCGTTTACCTCTTTACCATGGGAAATTTCAAACAGACTCCAAAGTATAGTGAACCACCATATACACATCACCCTGCTTTGACAGTTATATGTATTTTGCCTGCCTAGTTTGATCTACCTCTCTCCTTCCCATCCCAGTGGCATCACTAGAGGATTGCTGTGGGTGCAGACTTCACCGGGTGACACTGTCAGAGGGGGTGACACTAAAATGACTCTATTTTTGTGTAGTGTTTCAGCACAGTTATTATTTTTTATAAGTATCTCTGTAATTAAACAGTACATTTTTCATAAGTTCAGGTAACAAATACGAAACAAAATCAAACCTACTGCCATCGAGTAGATTTCAACTCATAGCAACCCCATAGAACAGAGTAGAACTTCTGATAGAGTTTCCAAGAAGCACCTTGTGGATTGCGCTGACCTTTCGGTTAGCAGGCATAACACTTAACCTCTATGCCACCAGGGTTTATAAGCTTGGCTTAGGGATGTCCTGCAAGGCTAAAACTTTATGCTAATTAGCTTCTTGAACCTTCTGATGTGCTCTGGTCAGAGGTGTTACTGTTAGCCTGTTATAGGAATGCTTCAAATCATGAATCGCACTGTTTCGCCTGCACCTGTACCACAAGCTGTTTTTGTTGCTGCTTGTGGCTTTATAGTCACCAGTTATGATCTGATACAGGAGGAAGTCCATGGCAGGCAGTGACACCTTGAGTTACTGCACTGAGTGGCACCATCCAATGATGTCCCCCCTTTTTATAAGGATAGAGTTTTTTTTTTTTGTAATATTGTGCTTGAAGTGAAAGTTTACAATCCAAGTAGATATGTCGTAGAAAAACTTTACACGTACACTGTTGTGTCACTCTAGCTGCTCCCCCCACCGTGTAACAGAACCCTCCTTTCTGCCCTGTGTTTCCCATGTCCCGTCAACCAGCTCCTGTCCCCCTCTGCCCTCTTGTCTAGCCTCTGGACAGGAACTGCCCGGTCAGTCTCATGTATCTGCTTAAGCCAAGAAGCACGCTCTTCACCGGTATCGTTTTATGCCTGGTGGTCCCGTCCAATCTTTGTCTGAAGAGTTGGCGTTGGGACTGGTTTCAGTTCTGGGCTAACAGAGACTTTGGGGGCCATGTCTTTCAGGGACCCTCCAGTTTGTTGGACCATCAAGTCTGGTCTTTTTAATATAGTTTGAGTCTGTGCACCCATTTTTCTCCTGCTTGTGGTGTTCTCTGTCAGGACAGTCATGGGTGGTGGCTGGGCACCGTCTAGCTCTGGTCTCATACTGATGTAGTCTCTGGATTTTGTGGTCTCTTCTGTCTGTTGGGCTCATATTTTCCCTGTCTTTGATGTCCTTTATTCTTCTCTGCTTATAAGGATGTTTCTGAAGATGATACAAAATTAGGTCTGTGAAAGTGCCTTATAACCTTCAATGTGCTGCATAAATGTAAAACCTCTATCACTCCTGTGATTCAGTTTATTACTGCTCTTCCTGGAGTTCAAAGGGCTGCTGAAATGCAAGACGCCTGTCATTATTATTAGGATTAGGATTTCTTACTACTCCCAGTTGTGTCACCAAAAGTGCTCAGCAATGGGGTAATTATGGACCTCCATTTCTAAGAAGCCAGAGAGCACTGAGGGGTACACAGTTTATAACCCAGGCCTGCTGCTAAGGAGTGTGCAGTGTAGTGGGGGGCTGACCCCTACACTCGGAGAAACAGCCTCAGATTCCCTGGGGACGCAAAGGCTGGAGGAAGGAACAGGCAGTTTTACAGCTTTTCAGGGAAGGGAAGAATGGGAGACAGGGAAGGGAAGAATGGGAGACTGGGAATGTCTGTTCTTTTTAGGTGTTGTGGAGCTAATATCCAAGTCCTGGAGACCTCTCACCTGTAAAGTAGAACCATCCCATGGGGCTTTCAAGGCTGTGACCTTTCTCACGGGCAGGCCTGTCTTCCAGGGTGCCTCCAGGCAGTTCTAACTGCCAATGTTTTAACTAGTTGAGCTTTTTAGCCATTTATTTGTGTAGTTCGGGAATTTTGGAATGTTTCTGCCTGAAAGTGTTTCCTTGTGGACAGGGTCTTCTCTGCCCAGCTAGTCTGGAGCTTGGCCAGACCTGGAGGCAGCTGGAGGGATACGATGCCCTTTCTGGAACACAGCCATGTGAGCACTCACTGGTTTGTGGGTTCTGTTGCAACACATGGAGTCTCCCTCGAGGATGGAATCCAGGCCTTGGCGAATGCCACTAATTCCTGTCTCGCGGGGCGGATGATGCCACCATTCCCCATCAGGATGGAAAGACAGTATGCACCCTGCATACTCAGCGCAGTGTTGCCTCAATGGCAATCAAGCTTGGTACTAAAAACAAAAAGTGAGAAGACAGCCCCGCCGAGGCCAGCTCAGCATCCAGTGAGTCCCGTGCTTTAGATGACTTCCATCCCAGTCTGCCGTCGTGGCCAGCTCCGTGTGATCTGAGCTGTTGACATGACGACCTCTCCCTGATCTCTGGGCTTTGCTGAGGGCCTCCCTTCCCTCCCCAGGCCATTCAGAGGGTGCTGCTGGGAAGGGCCACCAACGTTGTCCTCTCTGTGAACTGCCCTCGTGGAAGAGGGAATTTCAGCACCAGAGTATAACTCATGGGAGAACATATAGCCCTGTTGTCTGTAGATGCCTTTGGCTGCCCATTATACTTTTAAAATACAGGTGCCAAGAGAAGGTTTTACATAAGTCTGTATTTCCAGTTTCCCTGGAATGATGACAAGATCAGCAATGCCAAGCCTGCATTCCTGCCTGGCAGCAGTCAAGGGAGATGGATGGTGGCCTCCCCGGTCAGCTAGAGTGTGGGCCGTCTGGTCACCTTGGCTCACTGGGAGTCTTGGGCTGATTGTCCTTCCTGTCTGGGGACCTCACCGTGGAGAGCTCAGTTGTACAGATAAACCCCAAGGCCAGATGTCCCTGGGTTGTTTCCGTTTCATACCGTTGTTTCTGATTATGATGACTTTGTCATAATTACTTGACCAAGGACAGTTTTACTGAGTGTTGGGCTTCTCAGGGTGCTAGTAAGAAATAGATGGTCCACTCACGCTGGGTGATATGATGAAAGTGTGTTGAAGGGGCTGTTGACAAAGTGTGGGTAGGGGTTAGAAAAGCTGACAGAGGACATTGCAGCACCCTGGGCTAGCAACAGAGAGGAGCTGTTAGCACCCATTGGCCTAAAGTGACAAGGGGAAGGTGCTGTTGCTGCGGCTTGGATATGGTGCTTTCTGGAAAGGGCCGCCTATAGGATTATGACTTCTATAAAGGGATGGCATCAAGTTGCAGTGACCTTGCTCACTCCCTCCTCTTCTTGGCTCATTGGCCAAGCCTTTCAAGAAGCCAGAGATCAGGGGACCTTGGACGCTGTCAGACAGGCCAGCTTCCTGGGCACAGAGTGCAAGAGAAAAGTGTGGAGCTCAGATCTGGAAGAAGAGAGAGAAAATGCCCAGCACAGGCCATATAGAATAAGTCAGTAATCTCTGACTCCTCACCTGGCTTGTGGTAGTAGATGGTTCAGTCTGTGCAGGTCAGCTGGCCTGATAATGGGGAGCAGCCCCCTGTCTAGGGGGATCCATTGCCATTGAGTTAACTCCAACTCATGGCAGACCTGTGTACTACAAAGTAGAACTGTTCCATAGAGTTTCTTAACTGTAATCTTAATGGAAGCAGATTGCCAGGCTTTTCTTCACCGTGCTCCTGGACAGGTTTGAACTGCCAACCCTTAGGTTAGCAGCTGATGGAAAACTGCTTGTGCTTCCCGTGCTCCTGTGGGTGTGGAGGGGTCTGCTATTTCAGGGGGCTGTGGCACTCCTTTGGTGCAGTCCTGTCTTGCTGGTCTCACCTCCAGCGTGTATCTGTGTGCATGTGAGCAGGTGGGCATCACCACTCCCTGGTACCCTGGAGCTCCTAACCTGCCACAGTCCCTCAGGTACATCCTAAGGGGCTCTAAAAGCCAGGCTGGAGAATGAGGCGGAGCAGGCCTGCTGTCCGTGGAGGGGAGCTCGTGACGGTGGCGGGGGCTGCGTCTCCTTATGTGGACATGTGCGGGCTCCTATGAAGAATATCCCTGCTGTGATATGATTTAAGAAGCTTCGGTACCCCCAGTTCCTGTCCCTACCTGCTGCCTTCGATTTTGAGATTCTGTGTGGCTCAGGAGAATGTTAAAGCTTGAAGGACCTTCCAGCCTTCATTTTGCAGAGGACAGACTGAGGCCTTGAGCAAGGAAGTGGTGATTTAGGGCCAAGCTCGTGTGCTGATTTAAGGCTGCAGTGGGAATAGGAACCCGGACTTTCTCCTGGACAGGTGTTGCAGTAGTCAGGTGTTGCAACAGACAGGTGTTGCAGCGGACAGGTGTTTTGTTGGACAGGTGTAGCCGTGGGTGGAGTCTAACAGGAAAGTGAAGCAGTCCCAGAGGTGGATGGCTGAGCCCTGGTGGTCAGAGAAGAGAGGGATCTGAAGTACAGAGGGATCTACTGCCCATCCAGGCCTGGGTTGGCCCATCCCTGGGAGTATGGGGCAGAATGAAGATAAAAACATCTAAGGTGACAAGTGTTTCAGGGCTGGACAGGTATATCCTAAACAGTAGAACACTGACCACATTCCGAGGACAGACCTAGGAAGGAGGATGTTGTCTGTTTCTCTCTTTTCCTCTCCTCTTCTTCCCTCCCTGCAGGGAGAGGCTGAAAAGCAGAAGTTCCAAATGTGGGGCCCCGAGGGGGACAAGCAGGACCCTGGGTCGGGGGCAGGCATGGAAAAGTAGAAGGAATTGTCTGGGTGAGGAATCTGAGCCCAGATCTGCCGTGTGGTAGTGCGGTCTTAGGCATAAGTCATCTGACTTGCTGTATTTTTGTTTTTATTTGTGCCAAATAGGGAAAATAATATGTTACGGGATCGCTATAGGATTTATTATTGTCACTATGCAATATTAGAAGTAAGGACAAGGACAAAAGCTATGGTTTGTGGAGGCTTACTGGGTGACAGGCAGCAGCTTTCATGTGTATCTTCATGGCAACCCTATGAGGAAACTGAGGCCAAAGACGATGCAGCGAGTTAGCGCAGCAGAGGTTTCATGGGATGATGTAGAAAGACATTCCCATAAGCCACCAAGCCCTGCTGGTATTTTCTGTCAACTTAATAAACGGTGTTCTCACTGCGACAGATATCCTGCCCTCACTCTGTCCACAGGTTCTGGACAGCCTCCGAGGCCTCTTCCCCACAGGGGTTCCGTGGAGCTCTATACGGACGGCTTGGTGCTTCCCAGGCCTCGTGGCAGTCCCCGGGAATCCCACCTAGGCAGTAACTTCCTGCAACAGGACCAGAGCCTGGCCAGTGGGAAAGCTGTCTGCTGACGTAACGGCTGGCTCCTGCAGTGTGTACCCCAGCACAGCCTGGAGCCCTCAAAGGGTGGAGGACTGCCTCTGAGTATACGTGTGTGTGCTTGTGTGCATGCAAAATGTGTGTGAACATAGTGTGTATGTGTGTGTGTAGTCACGTGAGTGGATATGAGTATGGGGATGCGTGTGATGTTATATATGTGTATAAATGTGTGTGTATGCGTACGTGTGTATGTTTGTGAGTGTGTGTATGTGTCTGTGACTGAGTATATTTATATAAAATGTTTATGAAAATGTGTGTTTGAATGTATGTGATACTATGTGAGTGTGTGTGTATGTGTGTGTTCATGTGTGTGTGCGCCTGATTGTGTGAATACATGTATGTGATTGTGTACAAGTGTGGATGTGTGTATATGGGGGGGAGACCAGGTGTGTATGTGTGTATGAGTGTGTGTGTGTGACTGTATATGTATGTAGCTGTTTATGTGTGTGTGCTGGAAAGTGTGTGATTATATGTGAGTGTGGGCTTGTAAAGGCACACCTGTGTATGGGTGTGTTTACACCGATGTGTCAAGCCCACCAGATCCCTGCCGCCAAGGGGAAGTCATGCAGCGAGCTTTATAATTATCCACTCCTAGTGGTGGAGCCTGGGGACAGGGTGGCCGTCACCCAGTGAGCATTGGTCTCCTACCTCCTCCCCAGGCTCCTAAAGGCTATGCCACCCATTCCACACTGTTCTCAGTCAGCACCTTCCCGGGAGGGAGCTGGCTGGATTGCTGCTCTGAGGCAAAGCAGAGCGTGGCTGCTGGAGAGGGTCTCCCACGCACCTCTCCTTCTTGGGAAGGGTTGCTGGTCCCTGCCTGATGGGAAGGGGCTCCTCACCCCAAAAATAAACCTTCTACCCTTTAGCATTCATCTTTGTGTTTCCCTTCCCAGCTGACAACTACTATCTGCTTTCTGTCTCTATAGATTGACTATTCTGGACATTTCATGTTATGTAGACTCATCGAGTCTGTGGTCTTTTGTGACTGGCTTCTTTCACTTAATATAATGTTTTCAAGGTTCATCCATGTTGTAGCATGAAGCTATACGTGTCCCTTTTCATTACCAAGCAATCTTCCATTGTTTGGATAGACCACATTTTATTTATCCATTCATTAGCAGATAGACCTTTGGATTATTTCAACTTTTTGACTGTTCTAAATAGTGCTGCTATGAAGTGGATGTACAGGTTTTCATGTGGATGTATGTTTTCATTTCTCTTGAGTATATACCTGAGAGTGATGTTGCTGGATCATACATATGATAAGTCTACCTTTTAACCATTTAAAGTACTGCCAGATTGTTTTCCAAAGCAGGGACATCATTTTACAATCCCACCAGCAGGACATGAGGATTCTAATTCCTCCACATCCTTGCCAACACTTATTGTTAGCTGCTTATTTTAGCCATCCTGGTGGATGTGAAGTGGTGTCTCATCGTGGTGTGGACTGGCATTTCCCTGATGGCTAATGATATTGAGCATCTTTTCATGCCCTTACTGGACATTTGTCTATCCTTCTGGAAAAAAAAAGATCTATTTTGATCTTTTGCCCATTTTTTAAATTGAGTTTCTAGAGGGGTTTTTTGCTAGGAAAGGAAAAAAAAACCAACCAGTAAATGAGTAAGCGAGCCTGCCTACCATATGCCAGGCACTGGGGGGTGGGGGGGGGCAAAATGCATGAGATCCCAGTCCTGGCCCTCAGGGAGCTTGCAGCCCCGTCTGAGAGACCAATCGATGCCCAGTGGAGGAGCCAGAGAGCTGTAGGAAGTGCCTGAGCAGGGGGTGTCGCGGTTGTCGCTCCAGGAGAGGAGGAGCCAGCAGAGGCCACGTGTGGTTGAGGGAATGCAGCAGGAGAAACTCACTGCTCTTGCGTGCTGTTGAGTTGCTTCTGATGCACAGTGACTCTACCGGACCAGGACGATGGCCCCAGACAGCTCCCAAGGCTATAGTTTTTATGAAAGCTGTTCCCTAGGTCTATTCCCCCAGTGTCTTCAAACCGCTGGCCTTTTGGTTAGCAGCTGAGCACTTTACAGTTGTGCCACCTGAGCTCCTTGAGGGCAAGTTCATTGTGGCTTTAAATTTGACATCAAAGCCCTGCGTGTCCTGAAGGGCCCCTAACAGAATTGCTGAAGCTGCTGGCACGGTACCGGTGCGTCCTTTTATGTTTTGGTAATTATCCTGTCACCCACCAAAAATCATTTCATCCCTGGAAGAAGGAGGGTTTGGTGGTATTGAAAACTGCTGCTGAGTTCCTGCAAGCGGCCTAATTGGGATTCATAAATCCACTGTTTAACAAGCACAATTAAGAATACTTATAGCAGGCCAGCTTGAGGAAGGCAGGAAAAGGGCTGCTAGCAGGGGCCGCTTTTATGCAGCTTTATTTAATGGGATTGAAGACTTGGTTTGATCTTGACGTCTCATTTGGGTCACGAGAGGAGCAAATCTCCACTCAGCCGGGGGATTTTACCCTCAAGTTCATTTCTGATGGGGTTGTAGACAAAGCTATCATTGTGTGTGAAGGTCTTAGTAGATTGTTCCTTGGGGGAAAATGGCAAAGACCATTAGTTTGGGAAAAGGTAAGGGAGTTCCCTGACAAATCAGACTGAGAATGTGGACAGATTATGGGGAAGATTATCCGGGTGGTACAAGTGGGTGACACGCTCGATTGCTAACAGAAAGGTTGGCGGATTGATGTCATCCAGAGGTGCCTTGAAAGAAAGGCCTGGCAACCTGAAAAGTCAGCCATTGAAAACTGTGTGATGCACAGTTCTACTCTGACACGAGCGGAGTTGCTTGCTGTAGTGTAGTTGTTAGGTGCCATTGAGTTGGTTCTGACTCATAGCAACCCTATGTGCAACAGAACGAAACACTGCCCAGTTTTGTGCCATGCCTGCCATTGTTTCTAGGCCTAAGCCCATTGTTGCAGCCACTGTGTCAATCCATCTGGTTGAGGATCTTCCTCTTTTTCACTCACCCTCCGCTTTACCAAGGATGATGTCCGTCTCCAGGAACTGATCCCTCCTGACAACTTGTCTAAAGTATGTAAGATAAAATCTCACCATCCTTGCTTCCAAGAAGCACTCTAGTTGTACTTCTTCCAAGACAGATCTGTTTGTCTTTTTGGCAGTCCATGGCGCATTCAGTATTCTTCTCCAGCACCGCAATTCAAAGGCATCAATTCTTCTGTCTTCTTCATTCATCATCGTCCAGCTTTTGCATACACATGATGCGACTGAAAATACCATGGCTTGAGTCAGGTGCGCCTTAGTCTTCAAGGGGACGTCTTCACTTTTCATCACTTTAAAGAGGTCTCTGAGACGCCATGCGTCAGAGTCAACTTGACAGCAACAGGTGGTGGCGGTCGGAGGAGGGTTACTTTTTCTTTCTCTCATTCTGTCTCTCCTGTCTATGTATTCAGCCGTGCCAAGAGCTGTGGGGAAGGCAGTGTGGTCTGGGTCCTTGAGGCTCCCGTAGTCTGACTGGGGAGGTTGGACGAAGCCTCATGATGGTTGTGAAATCATGTAAGACCTGGAGGTGCCCAGGAGAGCAGAGGGTGAGAGTAGCAGTTTGTTGAGATCCACGTGGCTGGAATAATTTGGAAAGCTTTCAAGGAGGAGGCAGAATTGATCGGAGGCTGGAAGGATGGGCAGGATTTCAGAACGTGGAAGGGAGGAGGGAGCGCTGGAATCACTGGGAGCCGAGATCCCGGCAGCCTTCTCCCAAAGAGAAGCGCTGGGAGGAAGCCAGCAGAGCTCTCTGCAGTAATGCCGTGCTGCTGTGTTGGAACCTGGGCAAAGAAGGCTGGACTTGGGCCAGGAGACCTGGGCACTAGGCCTGGATCTGCTGCTATGTCACTGTGGGATTCCAGGCAGATGCTGTCCCCTCTCTGGATCTTAGCATCCTCTGGAATGTTCACTGAGATTTCTTCCAGCCTCGATGCTGTGGGATATGGATAGGAACAAGGCTCAGGAGTGGGTGATCTATGGGACAGATGTTCGGCAGAAGTGCTCCAGTGAATTCCGGGGGGAGCAGACCTGGCAGAACAGGGGTGTGCAGTGAGGAGGAACATGCAGGAATCATGGCTGTGGGGCCAGGACACTCCTGGATCCAGTCAGTTCAGGAAGACTCCATAGAGAAGGAAGAACTTCTGGTCACTTCTAGATAATAATGAGTTGATGCATGAATGGAAGAACAGAGCACATGATGGGTTTTGTGCGTGGTGTGACAATGTAGGAGCCCTGCTTTGTGGTCAGGGAGTCTTGGCTTTCATCTCCATTCTGCCCTTATTGGCTGTGTGTCCTTAGGTAAGTTCCTTAACCTCTCTGAACTGAGGTTTTTCATTTACAAAATGGAGATTCATGAATATGCATGTCACAGTCTTATTATAAGAATCAAGTACAAAAAAATAAAGTGCCCCCCCACAGTAGGTGATTAATCCATGTTGATCCCCTTCTCTCTTCCCAACTCCTCACTGCCGCCTCCCCAAGGTACACCTCTTTCCATTTGGAAGAGTGGGACTGTATGCCTGCCTTGCGTCTAACCAGGGTCTTGTTGGGGTTTTAAAAAGATACAATGCTTTTGTAAAGAGCCTTGGTGGCTCAACATTTCAGTACTCAGTGGTAGCTGAAAAGTCTGTGGTTCTGACTCCCTGCCCAGTGGCTCTGAGGGGGAAAGACCTGGTGGTCTGTTTCTATGTAAACGTTACAGCTTAGAAAATGCTCTGGGGGCAATTCTGCTGTCACATGGGATTGCTGTGAGTTGGAAATCGGTTTGGCATTTAACAACAATGCATCTGTAAAAAGTCCTTGGTAAACTGTGTTTTGCGACCTCAAAGGAGTAACTTTTCTGCTTGCAGGGTCATTTGGAGTGGTACCTAGGTGAGGATGCAGGCAGTGGTAAGTGGGGGCTGAGCAGGGGAGAGTTGTTGGCTGTACCCCACTCATCCTGAGGGCTGAATGGCAGGGGAGTCTTGCAGAGTCATCAGGCTGATAGACCCTGACCAGTGCGGGGGTACAGACAGGGTGTTGTTTCCATGGGGTTCTGAACTTCAGGGACTGCCCAGCCCTAATGTGGGCTCAGATGAGGAGATTGGGAAGATCTGTATTCTAGAGAAATCAACGTTCCCAGAGAGCCTTATTGGGTCTAGGTGCGCAAGCAAATGCAACAACGGTTTCTAGAAAATGAAGTGGAAAGTTGGCGTGGCCGGGCAAAGATGGGACCTAACATTTCCTCAGCGACATCCGTGTTCGCCTTGTTGCTTCAAGTGCTGTTACATGTATCATCTCCAGTAACCTGTGTGCCAGGTGTGTAGTGATTGCTGTTTACGTGTGTGAGCCCCGAGGCTCCGACAGGTGGGGTGACTTGTCCAAAATTAGAGTTAGCAAGTGGTGAAGCTGAAACGCTAATGTGAGTCTGTCTGACTCTTGACCTTGCTGGGAGCCAGCTTTGAATAGGAATGTTTTTTTCTTTATATTTATAAAACGAATTTATCCTCCCAATACTGAAAACACTGTAAAAAAAATTGGGGTGAAATCTATAACAAAATAGTTGATGTTTCAACCATTTTCACGTGCACACCTCAGTGACATTAATAATGTTCACCATGTTGGACGACTGTTACTGCTGTCTGTTGTCATAATTTTTCATCACCCTTAACAGAAAATCAGTACCCCGTAAGCGGTATCCCCCTCATCCTCCTGCCCACCTAGGGCCTCTGGTAACCGCGGATCAGCTTTAGTCTCTGTGCAGTTGCCTGTTCTGCACTTTTCGTGTAGGTGGGATCACACAGTAATTGCCCTTTTGTGACTGACTGATCTTACTCAAGGCAGTGTTTTTAAGGTTCATCCGTGTGGTACATGGATCACAATTTCAGTTTGCTTTATGACTGAATCATGTTCCATTCTACGGATACATGCCATGCTTTGTTTCTCAGCTGATGGACACTCGGGTTGTTTCCACCTTTTCTCTATTCTGAACAGAACTACCGTGAACGGTCGTGTAACAAGTGTCTGTTTGGGCCTCTGCGGTCACGCACACAAAAAAACCATTTTTATTCTGAAGTACTTTTAGAATCACAAAGAAATTTTAAAAATAGTACGGGTAGTTCCTGGGCACTCTTCATCCAGCTTCCCCCGACAATGATATCTTTCAGTAATTCAAGCTGGGAACTGACACAGGTGTCATGCTGTTAACAAACTATGGATTTTAATTGGCTGTCACCAATTTGGAAACCCTGGTGGCATAGTAGTTAAGTGCTACATCTGCCAACCGAAAGGTCAGCAGTTTGAATCCTTCAGGTGTTCCTTGGAAACTATGGAACAGTTCTACTCTGTCCTATAGGGTCACTATGAGTCAGAATCGACTCAATGGCAGTGGGTTGGGTCACCAATTTTTCCATATACTCAACTTTTTTGTGTGTCTGTGTAATTCTATGGATTTTATCGTATGCGTAGATTCGTGTAAGCACTACTGTGACTGGGATAAAGAACTGTTCAGTTACTCCCAAACGACTTCTGTGTGCCACTCGCGTGTGGTCCTGTCACTCCCCAACTGCTGCTGTCTTCTCCATCACTCTGATCCTGTCTTTGTGAGGCTGTATAAATGGAATCATACAATATGTAGCCCTTTGAGATTGTCTTTTCTTATCATAATTCTTGGAAATTCATCTGAATTGTTGTGTGTATAAAAATAAAATAAAACAAGATGGTTTTATTACTGAGTAGTGCGTGGTCCATGGTACGGACGTACCACGGTGTGTAATCATTCACTCCTGGAAGAACATCTGTGTTGTTTCCAACTTTTGGATGCCTAAGTTCTCAGCTGCTGACTTAAAGCTTAGTGATGCTAACCCACCCAATAGCTCTGTAGGACAAAGACCTGGCCGTCTGCTTCCATGATGTTTACAGTCAAGAAACTCCTATGGGATGGTTCTACTCTGTCACTTGGGGTGGCTATGAGTTGACATCCAAAAAGAGCAATAGACATTGTATACAGGGTTTTATGTGAACATAATTTTTCATTGATATAGGATAAGTGGTCAAGAGTGAAATTTCTGGGTCATACAGTAGTTAAAGGAAACCCTGGTGGCGTAGTAAGTATGTGCTACGGCTGGTAACCAAAAAGTCGGCAGTTGAAATCCCACGAGGTGCTCCTGGGAGACCCCATGGGGCAGTTCTACTCAGTCCAGTAGGGTTGCTGAGAGTCAGAATTGACTCGATGGTGGTGGGTCTGTGTAGTAGCTGAAGGTTTAGTGTTTTAAGAAACCACCCAATGTTTTTCCAGAGTGGCTGTACCATTTTCATTTCCCACCAGCAATGTTGAGTGATCCAGTTTCTCCGCATTCTTGATGGCATTTGGTGCTGTCATTTTTTGTGTTAGCCACTGTAATGACAGACTCTGAGTGACATTTGCATTTTCCTAGTGGCAAATAATTTTGAACATCTTTTCATGGACTCACTTGCCATCCGTATATCTTCTTTGTTTTTAAAAATACTGTGTTTTTTGGTGACAGTTGGCACAGGAGATTGGGTTGTCATCTAATAATTTCTGACATGTGAGTTGGAATCGACTCGATGGCATTGGGTTTGGTTTGGGGTACACGTATTCTTCAGTGACATTGGTTTCACTCTTCACAATACATCATCGTTCTCGTCGTTGCCCATTCTGCTTTGTATGTCCTCTTTGGTGAAGTGTCTGTCAAACGTTTTACTGACTTGTCAGTTGGATTGTTGATTTCCTACTGTAAATTCAGGATACAGTCTTTTGCTAGATATGTGTGCAGACATCTTCTACCGGTCTGTAGCATATCTTTTCTTTTTTGTTATTGTACTTTTAGGTAAAGGTTTACAGAACAAACTAGCTGCTCATTAACCAGTTAGAACACATATTGTTTCGTGACATTGGTTACCAACCCTGTGACGTGTTAGCACGCTCCCTTCTCAATCTCAAGTTCCCTGTTATCTGCTTTCCTTTCTCATCCTTACCCCAGGGCGGGTGTGCCACTTCAGTCTCCTTTTGTTTTATGGACTGTCTTGTCTTTTGTTGGAGGGTGACTCTCAGGAGTGACTTCATTACCGAGCTGGAAAGGGTGTCCAGGGGCCGTGCTCTTGTAGATTCTCCAGACTCTGTCAGACCAGCAAGCCTGGTCTTCTCTTTTGTATGTGGGTGTGAGTTGGAATTTTGCTCTCCATTTTTCTCCAGCTCTGTCCGGGACCTTCTCCTATTGATCCGTGTAGGAGCGGTCAGGGGTGGTGGCTGGGCACCATCTAGCTGTGCGGGACTCGGTCTGGTAGAGCCCCTGGTGGCTGTGGTCCATTAGCCCACTGGACTGATGTTTCCCTCGTGTCTTTGGTATTCTTCGTTCTCTCTTGCTCCTGATGGGATGAGACCAGTGGAGTATCTTCCGTGCCTGCTCACCAGTTTTTAAGATCCCGGATGTAGCGTGTCTTTTTATTCTTTTAAAATCACCTTTTGTAAAGCAAATGATTTTAATTTCCGTGAGGCCAAACTTATTGATTTATTCTTTCATGGCCTTTGCTTTCGGTATCATGTCTATGAACTCTTTGACCTGGGAGATTTTTTTCCCTAAAAGTGTTATATTTTACATGTAAGTGTGCGATCCAAATTGAGTTAAATTTTATATAGGGTGTGAGGCTTAGGTCAAGATTCATCGTGTTTGGCCTGTGGTTATCCAGTTGTTCCAACACCATTAGTTGAAAAGACTGTCACTTCTTTTTTGACAGTTTTAACCTTCAGTGTGCTGGGTGAACAGCCATTTTAGGTGTATATTGCTGTTGAGAAGCTAAATCCCAAGGAAAACGAAGGGACTAGTTCAAAGTTAAACTGCAAGCTAGCATCTGGGACTAACCTCTGGGTACCCATGGTCCAACGACATTCCCATTTTAAAGGTGAGAAAACTGAGGCTATGTAGTGGCCAAACACACACTGGATTCCCACCAGGGGCTACATCCTATAAACATGTACAGCGTTTTATGTGAACATATATTTTCATTTATATGGGATAAATGTTCAAGAGTGAATTTTCTGAATCATGTAGTAGTTAACAGGAACCCTGGTGACATAGTGGTTAAGAGCTCTGGCTGCTAATCAGAAGGTTGGCAGTTTGTATCCACCAGGTGCTCCTTGGAAACTCTATAGGGCTGTTCTGCTCAGTGCAATAGGGTTGCTACAAGTCAGGATTGCTACGAGTCAGGATTGCAGGCGGCAGACAAGCAAATAGAAGCAAAAACTACAAGTTCAACATTTTGCTGGTAGGATCCATGTACCCTGCCGGTGCCTGTACTCCGTGCTGAGCAGCCTCTGAGCGGGAGGGGTGACTGGGTATTGAATAATAATCTGAGGAGATGGCCATAAATTGAAAAACCAGGTTTAGACGCAGATTCCAGGGAGTCCTTTTCCTTGGCTCTTAGAGCCTCCTGACTCTTGCTGGAAAGCTCCTGCTGCCGTGCTGGGTCCGGTGCCCCGTTGTGCCAGGTCGCTGGCGCTGTCTGCCGTCGTCACTGTGGACCGAGAGGAGGCTTTTAGCTTAATTGAACTGAGAGTCTTAAAATGGCAACTCATCAGTCAGCTTTCATTTGCTCCTTCTGTATAATTGTATTTCCCTCTAGGGATTAACCAAATCAATGTAAATGCTGGATGATTCTTTTTCCTTTTTAAATTTTGGGGACACACAGAGAAATGATTGTCAACTGTATTTAAACCAAGGTGAGAAAGATGAAAGTATCTCCTCGGTTGAGATATCTCCTCGGTTGAGAGAGGCTCTCCGTAAGTCTCACAGGATGGCAGCGCCTACAGCCCTTCCTGAGAAGGGCTGCTGAGATGTGCCAAGAGATGCCAGAGAGTTTCTGGGCCTGCTTTTGGCTTCCGGGGACCACAATTCTCACAAAGTCACAGAGAGAAAGCTGGGGTGGGTGGGGACAGGGCTTGACTTTTCTCAGTTACTTGTCTGGGCCTGAGTCTCTTTCTGGCAAGGGAGACTTGGGTTCTTACTCTTCTGGACCTTTCTGGATGGTTCGTAGAATAGAGTCAAGAGGCCTGAGTTCTGTCCAGGGCCACTTATAAAGACTGGTTGTGTGAACAGAGGTAGACCTTGTCACCTGCCAGCATCCCTTGATTCTGACGTGAGGAGACTGGACTAGACCAGGGATCTCATGTCACTTTGTATTCCGTGGCCACCCCATTATTAGAGCTGATCTGCCTGGTGGCTGGGGAACCTCCCATTTCTCAAGTCCCCTGACATCATGGCTCTGACCTGGGATGTGAACAGGTGAGGGAAAACACAGCTTTCCAAGTTGGCTTCCTTTAGACCAAAGGTTTAGCATTTTGGTGGAATACAGATGGTCTTTATTTATCTCCCATAACAAGTTCTGTACCTGTGAGAAGCAGGGGTGTGTATGTCACAGGCAGATGCTGTTTAAAAACCATGTCCAAAGGGACCCCATCTCCACCCTCGTCTTCCTCCTTCCAAAGCTGGCGAAAGAGCCCACTGCAGGCCATGGTCTGTGTGAGAGGGAGCTGGGGGCCTCCCCTGGGCGGGCCGGGCCTTCTCCCTGGTCCTGACCCAAGTCACCTCCTCTTTCTGGGCCCAGGCTCTTTGTGGAGTGAGGGAGTGGACCAGCTGAGCTCTGAGGCCGCGTCTCTTGATGACTCCTTATTTCCTGGGCTCCAGAATTGTCCCGGCTTATGTTCCAAAAGGGGTAGACTCTGAGATGTGGATTTCATATAGGAAGGTTTTCAGGAAGTGTCTTCAGTGTAACACCGGTGGGGGATGCAGGGGTCACCTGGTGGTGCAAACAGTAAAGCTGTTGATTACACAGTGGTGCTGCGAGAGGAAGGCCTGGTGATCTGCTTCGGTAAAGATTCAGGAAAAAGGAAACCCAGTCAAACCCTTGGCTGTCAAGGTGATTCCATAGTGACGGAGAGTAGAACCCACCCACTGCCGTCAGATTGATTTCGACCTCACAGCGACCCTAGAATCCAGAGCAGAACTGCCCCATGGGGTTTCCAGGGAGCACCTGGTTGACGCTAACTGCTAGCCTTTTGGTTAGCAGCTGTAGCTCTCAACCACTGCTCCACCAGGATTTCCAACTGACTCTAGAGGACAGAGTAAAACTGCCCCATGAGGTTTCTAAGGCCGAAATCTTTATGGACGCAGACGGACATGGCTTTCTCCTGAGACACTCTGAGTCACCAACCTTTCGGCATAGCAGCCACCCACTTGACCACGGCATCACCAGGGTTCCCCTGTAAGGATTACAGCCAAGGAAACCCCAAGGAGCAGTTCTCCTCTGTACCTCACGGGTCACCACAAGTCAAAGGTGACTGGAAGGCAACATGTTTGGTTTATTTCGGGGGGGCTGAAGGAAAAGCAGGGGTAGCAGCAAGGGCCTTCGGTGACCCCATTGTGAGGTCTGGCCTTCCACAGTTCTTCCACCTTGAGGCACAGTGGGTCCCCCACTTTCTGTCAGTTAGTAGGCATTGGCTGCTGCTGTCCCAGGGGTGGAGTGCAAACTCAAGTCTGAGGACAATTCCCAAGAGCAATTTGAGAATGAATGTCTTAGTCTCGAATACCCCCCTTTCTAGGTGACACAGCCTGAGCTACGTCATCCTGGGTTAGGAAACCTGCACCCCAGTTTCTCTGCCCCCCAATGCTCTTTACCTCTGTCCTTGACCGTGGTCCACTTGATCGCTGCTGGCTCCCTCTAGCTTCCCTGGGGCCCTGGCCTCCTGGAAAAGGGTGATGTTCCATTAAATTTACTCAGCAGGGCACTGAGTAGACAGGCAGCATCTGTTCCCCCCTGCCCCGTTTTATTTCCGCATTTATTATTATTTTTAAGTCAGTTCTCATTTTGTTGAAAAAAGACACAGCAAAGAAAGCACCGTTTCCAGATTCTACATGCACAATTCAGCGTCATGTTCACGTTTTTCGAGTTGTGTCACTGTTCTCGCTCACCTTTTTCAAATGATTCCACCACCTTTAATGCCTAACCACTGTCCCTGAAGCTTCTCATCTAACCTTTTGAGATTCTGCTGTCACTCTGATTCCACGTAGATAGATCTTGCAGAGAAGACAGCGCTGAAGGCAGGCTTACTTTATTGTTTAGGCTGAAACTGTTGTTTAGTTCAAAGTGGACTTCTGGGATAAGTTTTGGTTTGAAATTTAAGGTTTAAAGATCATCTCAGGGCAACGGCTCCAGAAATTCTGGGTTTCATTGAGAATTTGGAATTCTGCTCTGCTACCCTCCCCCTTTTGATCAGTATTCTACAGAATCTTAGCTCAGATCATTCAGTAATGGTAGCTGGCAGATTCTGGTTCTGATCTCAAGGCACGGAAGACAGGTGTTCAGGGTGGCAGCATTTCCTCTTCCAGTTCCTGACTCTCCTTTGACAGGCAGCATCTTGTCTTGTCCTGTCTTTCTCAGTGTCAGACATTGCTGTGTTCCAGCTGTGTGCCAGGCACTGGGGATGGTGTTAGTGGGGAGGCATGGACCTGGAGTGGGCACCGGGAGTCTGTGGGCCACCTGATTGTTCAGCACTCCTGTCCTCGCTTCCTTCTTGGGAGAGTCCTTTAGAATGAAAGCTGCCCTGCAGTGATGTGGGTGTGCCTACACTGGGTGTCCCTGTCAGGGCTGTACTTTTCCCAAGCTTGGGTAGCGTGTGATTCTAAGTGGGAACCCGGAGTCCTCCTCTGAAGGCCCCCTCAGACCAGTGGCTGCCACTGAGCTACAACTTTTGCTTTAGCATTGATGGGAATCCCAATTTATGGACCATGGCTTTGGAGACACACCGTGACAGAAGCCATCCATCTCTACATTTCAGATTTATTTTATTTTTCCAGCCTGGGTCCCAGTTATGCTGTGAACTTGATCTGTCTAATCAGCTGGCAGTTGAAGGAGAGTGGGTGTCCCCTTGATCTGTGGGGTTTATGTGCATAATTCCCTTTAATTCATCTCAGACAGGGGTAAGAGAAGCAGAGTTGAGAGTGATTTTCAAAGCCTCTGGCTGCAGTTCAAAGATGCATCTCTCCAGCCGGACCAGTAAATTACAGGAGCAATTTGCCATGAATTTCCAATGTGGAGTTAGTCTCAGGTCCCCGAAGAACTTGGCAGCCTTCATTCCCTCCCTGCTTCCCTCCCACAACAGAGGTGTGGGCTCTGGTCTGGGGTGTCTGGAGAGCCTCTTCCTGCAGCTGACCAGAGTGAGTCCACCCCAGGCCACTGTCCTCTCCTGACCCCTGACTCTGTAGACTTACATTCCCTGTTTCAACCTTGATCTTGAACCTGTGCTGATGTCTCATTTGTGGGGAGACTCCAGGTCACTTGTGCCCTGGATAAAGGACAAAACCTTTATCCTGAGTGTATGTCTTCACTATTTGCCTGTATGATAAAATGCAATTTCCGCACCGAGACAGTCAGTCATTCTCTGATGTTATCTGTGCAGCTCTGACTCTGTTGAATCACCACCTATATTATTGTGACAATTGATTTGGTGAGAAAATGAAATAAGATGTGTAAATTAAAGTGGGGGGGGCTCTGTGCAATGTGGAGGTTCCAAGACCCAAGTGTGCCCCATGGGCCCGTTCTGTTCCCCATCCTCCTCCTCTCTTACGTCCCCACATCCTTACAGTGCATCCCAGCTCTCCTGTCCGCTAAGCACAGGGAAGAATCCCATGCAAGAGCATGAAATGATGGCTGGAAGGGTGGAAAGATACTGGGGCCCTGGCAAGAGGCCAATGGGTAAAAAGCCAAAATGCTCTGAGAGTGGAAAGCAGGGTTAGCTTTTGCAGTCTTAATGCAAAGGGCTGTAGGAGTGGTGTTTATGTGTCTGTATGCATGTGTGCACGTGTGCACATGTGTGTGATGGCTCCAACCTGGAGGATAGCGGTAAAGAGGACACTAACAGGACCTTCCCTCTGCCTTGACTTGTGTGACCATCACTGATCCAGGATCCCAGTCTTCTTGTCTCCTTCTTTCCCCACCCATCCTTTTTCCTTTATTTTATTTCCCCTTCTCTTTCCTTCCTACTTCCAGCTTCCCTCCCCTGTCCTCTCTATCTACCCTCCCAAAGCAGTCAGTAAGACCCTGCTCAAAGGCAGGCCTGGGCAGGGGCTGTCCCCGGCGAGGCAGCCTGTGCGTGTGCTTCGTGTGCGGGGAGGGTGCCCGGAGCACCGTGAGGTCCTTGAGGAGATGCCAGCCTTTGGGCGTGAGGTGGCGAGTAAACAGACGTAACACAACAGAGCCCACACCTGTCCTTGTCTGCCCCTGGGAGGGGTAGCGGCGAGGAGGTCACCTGGCCTGACGAGTCCTTGGCAAGAGTGGATACTAATTAGCCAGCTGTGCAAGTAGGTAATCTCCATGAACCATGCCACCGTGTCGCCCCTCCCTGGGCCTGTCCTTGTCTTCTGCTTTGTCATTGTCAGCTGCTGCTGAATCGGCTGGGCTAGCCCAGGAAAACAAGGGCTTGGCCCTCCCTTAGGGGTCCCCCAGAACATGCTGCCGGAGTGCATACCCCTGAAATCGGAGGGCCAGGACTGGGAGTGGGACTGGGAGTGGTCAGGCTGTCCTAGCTAGGTGGCTGCCCACATAGTCTAGGTTGTTTCTAGAGCCCTCCTGGCTGGAGATGAGAGGAGCAGCCCTGGAGGCCGTGGTTGGGGAGGACAGAGATGAAGATTTGCCCTCAGATCTGGTCAGCTCTTCTTCTGCTCCCGAGGCATCTCCAGTTGTAGATGGAAGGACCCCCCCAGAGGCTAGTTTCTCCATCTTGGATAGTAGGGTGGAGCTGGGGTTCCCCTGGGTTGAGGACCCTGATTGGGGCTTCTGAGAGCTACAGTGGGACAGTTACTGGTGGCATTTCTTTGGATGGGAGAGCTGGTCAGCTTCTGCTTAGCTACTGGAAGAATGGAGACACAGCTTGTTGAAGTGAATTTTGAAGAATGCCATTGTCCAATCCTGTAGCTACCAGGCACATTTAGTTATTTTGATTTAAATAAATTAAAATGAAATAAAGTTAAAAATTCAGTTGCTGGATGGAAAAAGATATACTATGCAAACAGGAATCAACAGAAAGCAGGAATGTTATATTGGTATCAGAGAAATTGACTTTGGTGCAAAGAAAATAATCCATGACAGACAGAAGTGTTACATAAAGTCAATCTGTTAAGAAAACATAGCAATCCTAAATGTGTATGCACCAAACAACAGAGCTGCAAAATATGTGAAAAATAAATTCAGTTTCTTGTTGTACCAGTCGTGTTTCAAGTGCTCAAACGCCATATATGGTTAGTGTATAGTGTGGATATAGAAAATTTCCATCATTGCAGAAAGTTCTGTTAGGCAGCATTTCTCTATATTGTAAACTTTGTTAGGTTAAAGATTTTTGTCTGTTCTATTCACTAGTGTATCCTTATCACCTAAGAGAGGGCCTGGTACATAGTGCTCAGTATTGTGAAGGTCTGTCCCTGATGCTGCCCCCATTTTGCTGTGTGATCATAGACATGTTGTCTACCCTCTCTGGTTCTCCTAGTCTCTAAATTGAAGGTTTCTGAGATCCTGTGGTGGTTAAGGCTGTGTGTCAACCTGCCTTGGCCATAATTCTCAGAGGTTTGGCAGTTCTTATGTAATGATGTAATTTGGCAGTTATGTAATGGTGTAGTCATCCTCCACTATGTGATCTGATGTAATCAGCCAAGCAATTGTAAGGGGAGTTTCCTTAGGGAGGATGGGACCTGCATCCAATGTATATTCCTCTGGATTTTGTATCCAGCTTATCATCATCTGATCTCAGGTTTTGGGAGTTGATCCAATGGCCAGTCCTACTGCCTGCTTATCTTGGGATTGGTTGACCTTCACAGTCCATGAGCCAACAGCCTGCCGTCTTACCTGCTTATCTCAGATTCATCAGCCTTCACAGCCTGTGAGCCAGCAGCCTGCCATCTGATCTGCCAATGGCTGTTGAGTTTGTCAGCTCCTGCAGCTACATGCATCAGGAGAAGCCTCCAGTCTGATGCCTGACTCATGGACTTGGGCTCTCCCAGCCTCTACAACTGTGTGAGCACATTCTTGAGATAACTGTCTTTCTCTCTGTGTATACATACAAACACACGCACATGCACATGCACACACACATGCACACGCACACGCACACTGACACGCACACACACAAATACTTACGTGGTTTTGCTACTCTAGAGAACCTGGGCAGGGCCCTTTTAGCTTTAATGAGCCTGATCTTAAATGTCCAGGTGGCTGATTTCATTTATTTTACTCACAAAGAGTGACCAGAGAGAACAGGTGAGGATGGGAGGCAAACTTGATTTTGTTTTTAATTTCACATCTGTGTTAACTGCAACTTGTCAGTGCTTCTCCAGCCCAGGGACTGCAGACTTCCCTTCCTGTGACTGCTCCTCCCTTCCACTATAGTCTTCTGAGGTCACCAAGCAGATTCTTGGCCCTGTCTCTGGTTCTGCCCTAAACCCCGAGCAGATCTGGAAGGCTGGGAAGAAGTGAAAAGCATGTTGGGGCTCACCCCGCTGTCCCTCATGGAGCTTGGCCCCTGCCTCCAGCTATCTGGGGCAGTGGCTCTTTTCCTCTTAGATATCCTCTTCACTTCATAGTTCTTGGTGACCTGCCGCAGCCTCTCCTTGATTCCTGACTGCTGCTGTTCCCTGTGTGGGCCGAGGAGAGTCCCTGGCAGGGAATTCCTGGCAGCAGGGACTCTGCAGCTTCTGCCTCGACGTCTGCCAGCCAGTGTCTGGGGAGTGGCCCTGCCATGAGGGATGCTGTGTTTGTGGGTGTAGGCCAGAGGAAGCACTGGTAGTGGGGGTGGAGAAGTGCATCCCTGTGTTGTCTGGGACCCTGTGCCAAGAAGAGGAAAAGACATTAAATGATCTTCAGTATGACACCTGGCCGAGTGAAGGGCCAGCTCCATCTGGCTGTATGGCTCCGCGGCTTGAAGGTTTGGTCGTGCAAGTGGAGAGGCCCTCTTTACCTTCTGCCTTTCCTGGGAGCAGGGCCGATGGCAGGGAGGGCACCCTGGCTTTCCTCTTGCATGTGGTGTCTCCGGGACACACCGAGCCTGTGCTGATAAGGGAGGATGCGGAGGACAGCTGTGAGATTGTGTCCCAGGCCTAAGGGTCTGGGCTTTGGTGTAGAAGTGGCTGTGTGAGAGCCAGCTGCTGTCACTTTGGGTTTCTGATGCCCTCCTGTGCCTCTCTGGTTGCTGCGTGGCCCCACACATCCATTCTCTGCCCTTCTTCGCCCTGCTCTGTGTTCTGATGAAGCTCACATTTTTGTGGGATCCCTTGCTGTCTACCTTCTCATTGAGTTTGGCCAATGGGAGGTACCTGTGGGAAGCTGGAGGGTGGGAGCAGCCAGAGGCTGGTGTATGTTGGCCCTCCTGCCTCCCTGCATGGTGGTTCTCACTGTGGTTGTGCAGCTCTAAAGCTTTAGGCCCTTATCCTCAGTCCCTGCTCCCACTGGGCCCCTGTGATCCTGATTCTTAGTATCTTAACATCCTTTGTGGACTTTCTCATTCCTGACCACATCTCTGTAAATTGCTCCTTCAGGAGATTCTGCTCAGTTAAACACTTTTAGGTGGAATTCTGATGATCTCTTTGAGTCTGTGTCTTGGGATGTCTGGTTTTGTTTCATTAGGTTTATACTATGGATCTGTATTACTGATTTGAGTTCTTAGTTCAATGGATCAGTGCATTTTTCCCTGGCTGGGCAGTGTCTCTGCCTAGAGGGTGAGGGCTACATAGGGAACCCTAAAATTTTGAATATGATACAGAAGAGGGTGAGAATCTACACCCACAACCCTCCATCATGTTCCATGTGCGGTCAGCAGGGTGTCTTACCCAGGGTCGCAGTCCAAATATTTGATGACTTGGACATCAAGACATTGACTGTTCAGAATAGACACTTGACTTAAAACAGTTCTTGAGACTGGATCAGTGTAAACTGCTGACCAACTGTCCTGGAATGTGTCTCAATTTTGCTTTCTTGCTTCCTGTACAACAGAACTGAAATGTGCACTTGGCAGGACACTGCATGTGTTGGCTAGGCTGTGAAGGCCACAGGGAAGAGAGTGCTCAAGAAGATACATTGGCGCAAAAGATGGCATAGAAAGTTACCCACTGTTCCCGCAGCTACCCAGGGGTCTAGAGTCTCCAGGATTGGGGTATGAGGAGTGGCCCTCCGAGGGAAAGCGAAAGACTGCTCAGTAATACATCTAAGGATGCCAGCCAAAGTGACCTTTCTCCTCTCTGTTTAGCCAACATTTCTAATTCTCCCAAAGAGGGTATCTTAGTATTGAGCTTCTAGAAAACAGAATCCACAGCAAAAAAGTACGTGTTAGTATTATATGGAAGAGTGTGGTCCTGCCAGCTGGCCTCTGGGGACAAAAGCAGAATCGGGGGAAGAAAGAAGTGGGATAGGGGAGCAAGGAGAGCAAACACAAGGCAGTGTGTTACTGAGCAGACAGCTTCTCAGCTCACACTTCAGCTCTGCAGTGCGTCCCATCTTCCAGGATTGTCTCCAGAGAAGACATATGAATCCCTAGGGGAGTAAAGGAGAAGACTTTAGCCCTGGCTTTCATTCCCCATGGGTATTTACTGACCCAGTGTCTTAAATATTTCCTATGTATGTAAAGGAGGCCCTAGTGGCATGCTGGTTAAGTGCTACATCTGCTAACCAAACAACTGGGAGTTTGAGTCTACCAGGCACTCCTTGGAAACTGTGGAGCAGTTCTCCTTTGTCCTATAGGGTTGCTATGAGTTGGAGTCATTGTAACGACGGTGGGTTTTGGTTTGGGTTATATATATAATACAAGGACTGCCAATTAAGTTTGCAAAACTCATCCTAGAAAAAGTGCTGCGTATCTCGTTACTGAATATCACTACGGTCACCTTTGAAGTACTCCCCCTGGGAAGCTATGCACTGATGCCAGTGCCTAGTACAGGCTTCAAAGCAATTTGGGAAATCTTTTTTCTGGAGTGGCCATCAAAACTGTCCTGAATGTCATCCAAATGATGTTCAATTTTTTCTTTATCTTGGGGTAAAGAAAAAAGTCATTAGGGGCCAGATCAGGTGAGTGTGTTCCAGATCAGGGGCGGGTGTCCCAGTACAGTTACTTGTTTACTGACTAGAAACTCCCTCATAGTCAACTATGCAGTTAAGTTTGTGAACTTGCAATCCTTCCGTTGTGTGCAACAGCCATTCCAGAAAGAGTTGCAAAATTGCTTTGGAGGGTGGAATAGGTGCTGGCATTGGTGCTTAACTTCCCAAGGGGAGTACTTCGAAAGTGACTGTAGTGATATTCAGCAATGAGGTGTGTAGCACTTAGAACAATTAATTTCATAGACTTCGTTGTCAGACCCTGTACTGATTCAATTTCGGTATATACAAAAACTTTGCTGCTGCATGGCTTCGATTGCCTATCTCGTTATTTCTGCTGTTACTCTCATGCAAATTACATCTTTGTACATGTGTGCCCATCACTACAGATTTAAATCACATAACAGACAAAAAGAGTTATAAACAAGAAATACACTGTTTTTTATATTTTACCTGTGTAGTTACTACATTTACTGATTTCCTTATTTCTTCATATGCATTTAAGAAACTGTATAGTATCCTTTTCTTTCAGCCAAAAGGACCCATTAGTATTTTTTTTTTTATTTTTTGGTGGGACAGGTTGCTAGTGATAAATTCTCTCAGATTTTGTTTTTATGGGAACATTTTAATTTTGCCTTCCTGGTTTAAATGATAGTTTTGCTGGTTATAGAATTTTTGGTTGACTGTGGAATAGAGCATCAGTTGCTCATATACAAGTTCCAGTTAAGCTGAAGATAATTAAAACAAGTCCAGGAGAGCCAAAATACAACCTTGAGTATATCTCACCAGAATTTAAAGATCATCTCAAAAATAGATTTGACACTTTGAACATTAATGGCCAAAGATCAGATGAGTTGTGAGATGACGTCAAATATATCACACATGAAGAGAGCAAAAGTCATTCAAAAGACAAGAAAGAAATAAAGGACCAAAAGGGACAACTGAGAGACTCTGAAACTTGCACTTCAATGTAGAGTGCTGAAGTGAATGGAAGAAATGATGAAGTGAAAGAGCCGAACAAATTTCAAAGGACAGCTTGATGTGAGGTAAAGTACTATGATGAAAATGTGCTAATAATACCTGAGTTAGAAACAGAAAGGGGAGAACATGCTCAGCATTTCTCAGGCTGAAAGAACTGAAGAAAAAAATCAAGCCTCATGTGCAACATTGAAGGATTCTTTGGCCAAAATATGGAACCATACAGGAAGCATCAAAAGAAGATGGAAGGAATACAGTCCTTATACCAAAAAGAATTGGTTGATGTTCAGCTGTTTCCAGAGGTAGCATATGATTAAGAACCAGTGCTACTGAAGGAAGAAGTCCAAGCTGTGCCGAAGTCATTGGCAAAAAAGCAAGGCTCCAGGATCTGATGGAATATATCAACTGAGATGTTGCAACAAACAGAAGACAGCTACCTAGCCAACTGACAAGAAGAGGTCCATGTTTGTGCCCATTCCAAAGAAAGGTGATCTAACAGAATGTGGACATTATCGAACAATATCATTGATAACACTGCAAGTAAAATTTTGCTGAGAATAATTCAGTAGCAGTTGCAGCAGCACATTGATAGGGAACTGCCAGAAATTCAAGCCAGATTCTGAAGTGGCTATGGAATGAGGGATATCATTGCTGATAACAGACGGGTCTTGACTGAAAGCAGAGAAGACCAGAAAGATGTTTACCTGTGTTGTATTGATTAAGCCTTGGCATTCAACTGTGTGGCTCTTGATGAATTATGAATAACATTGCGAAGAATGGGAATTTCAAAACACTTACTTGTGCTTTTGCAGAACCTGTACACAGACCAAGAGGCAGTTGTTTACGTAGGACAAAGGGATACTGGGTGGTTTAAAATCAGAGAAGATGTGAGTCAAGGTTGTATCCTTTCACAAATTTATTCAATGTGTGCATTGAATAAATAATCCAAGAAGCTGGACTCTGTGAAGAAAAATGAGGCATCAGGATTGGAGGAAGGCTCATTAACAACCCATGAAAGTGAAGAGGACTTGAAGTTCTTGATAATGAAGGTCAGAGACTACTGCCTTTGGTATGGATTGCACCTCAACATAAAGAATACAAAATTCTCAGCACCGGACCAGTAAGGAACATCATGATAAACAGAGGGAAAATTGAAGTTGTCAGAGTTTCATTTTCATTGGACCCACAATCAATGCCCATGGAAGCAGCAGTCAAGAAATTAAATAATGTATTGCATTGGGTGAATCTGCTGTGAAAGACCCCTTTAAAGTGTTAAAAAGCAAAGCTGTCTCTTTGAGGACTACAGTATACCTGATCTCAGCACTGATATTTTCAATCACCTCTTATGCATGCAAAAGCTTACTATGAATAGGAAGACTGAAGAAGAATTGATGTCTGAATTCTGGTGTTTGCAAAGAATATTGAATATACAGTGGACTTCCAGTAGAGCAAACAAATTTGTCTTGAAAGAAGTACAAGCAGAATGCTTTGCAGAAGAGAAGATGGTCAGAATTCACCTTTTGCATTTTGGACATATGGTCAGGAAAGACTAGTCCCTGAGACAAATGTCACGCTTGATAAAGCACAGAGTCATCAAAAAAGAGAAAGACTCTTAGACAATGAACTGACATAATGTTCAACATAGCAATAATTGGAGGATGGCACAGGACCAGGCATTGTTTCATTCTGTTGTAAGTAGGGTCACTGTGAATTGGAAACAACTTGAAAGCAGCTAAAGAAACAACACTATCTCTTTATTCATATTCTCTACTTGCTTAGCCATTGTCCTCATGCTTTTCTTGTGCTCTTTAGACATGGTTTTCTTTAGTTCTTTGAACATATTTTAAACAGGTAACTTAGTCTTTGTTTGGGAAGTCCAGTGTCTGGGCTTCCTTAGGAATAGTTTCTATTGATGACTTTTGTCCAAGGCTTCAACTGGTTCAAATAGGTTTAGTCAGAGCTAATAAAGCAAAAATAGAACAAACCCAAATTTTTATAATCTGGATAATCTGGAACCACAATTGGGATGGGAAAAATTCTGAGTCAAAGCCTTGAATGGAAGACTTGGAAGAGGTCAGACAAGCCCTTTCAGGAGCCTGATGCGTGAATTAGGATTATTGCCAGGACTGAGAGCTACAGACATTCATAGTGGCACCGTTGGCCGTCATCTTTGAGTGGGGCACCACTGTTTTGGATTCTGTGCATAATCAGGTTAGCAAGAGATTTAGTTGCCATGCAATGTGAGTGCTGCTCTTGTTTTTCCAATAGGGAGATAATGTTTGTAGCAGGGCTTTGATCCATAAGTTTTCCAGTTCTGGTTATGGTTCCACTTCACCCAAGTTTTAAAAAGTTCAGTTTGTTCTGGTGTTGTTTCCTCAGCTATGATTGAACTGGGAAGGACTGGTTCAAAGTCCTGCTTTTTAATGTATAGAACAGATTATTTCTTTGTTGCTGTTTTTTTGCATATCTCATATTTTTTCACTGAAAACTGGACATTTTAAAAAGAATGTGACAACTCTGTAACTCAGATTCTCTCCTTCCCCAGGATTTGTTACTATTGTTTGTTTAGTGACTTTTCTTAGCCAATTCTTTAAAGTCTGTATTTTTTGTTGGGTGTGATCGCTGAAGTCTCTTCTTGGATATCTTAGTGGTCAGCTAAGTATTAGACAGATATTTCCTTAGGTCCTTGGAACTAGTGTCCTAGAAGTCAACAAGGGGCGATGTATGCTGAGGCATGCCTTCAATGCTCAGCCAGGCAGTTAACAACACTGCTTTAGCTGTGACTTCCTGCTTGTACAGAGCCTTGAGGTCAGCCAGCGGGGAGAACTTGGGGTCTTTTCAAGTCTTTCTTGGACATGATCCAACCCTGGTGTTGCTGGGTGGAAGCTTCAGGTTCTGGCCATCTCGACTTGTCTTAGCCAATAAATGAGAGACCAAGTTGGGAGATTAGAAAGGTGCTTTTATTTTGTTGTGCAAGAAAAGGAGCTGTTGCGGCTGCCGCCACAGACTGCTCAGTGAGGGCTAAAGGGAAGGTTACTTTATTAGGTTCACAAGCAGGAAGTTTGTACAAGTTACATCAGCAACGTTCTTAATCCTGTTATGTAGACACAATGGGGTTTGCATACAACTTCATGCATTGCATGCTCAGAACATGGCAGTCACGTACCACGAGAGGTGGGGAAGTGGTTCTGTATGAGGTAGTTAATGAGCTAAAAGGTTATCTCAAACATCACTATGACACCTAAACCAGTTTCTGTGGATTTCCTTTGGTTCTGGGCTGCAGTTAAGGAAAGAGGAGAAAGGACGTTGATGTAGAGCCACAGGATGTGACAGGTGACCTGCTTGAGGCAATTTCGCAGTCTGGGGACCAATGTCTTACTGATACACACACAACTCTTTCTGTGCACTCGGCCTTGTAGATTTTGAGGACTGTATTGCAGCTTACCAAAGCCATTATGGACATTTCCTCTAAATTAAAAAAGAAAAATTTTGGTACTCTGTTTTTAGCCCCGTTATCCACGGCCTCAGGCATCTGCAATCCTAAACAACTGCCTCTAATTGTTTTTGACAAACATTCCTCAGGGCAGGGATGGGGGATGTGGAGAGACACTTTTAAAAAGCCCTGAGCAAGCTCAGAATCAGGTCAAATAAAAGATTGCCCTGCGAGTGAGGTCCTCCAAGGAATGACTAGGCAGCATCACTAGTTACAACTCTCTGAGAATGGGTGTTTGAAGGAGTCCCTGACTTTTCTGTGACTCTGTTGACTGCCTGGCTGCTGATTCTCACCAGTTTCGTGCTGTTGATTTGCATAAATAATAAAAAAACTGACAGGGTATGGAAATAGCATAGTTAGAACACTGCAGAGCTCACTATTACTGATAATTAGCCTTTTCTCTTGGAAAAACGCTGCGTAGATTTCTGAAAGCGTTTGGTTAATGTTTGGAGTTTTAAAAAAGTTGATTTTGACAAATTTTGCTAGTTTTCTCAGTGTATTTATGGAAGAGAGGATTTTTTAAGGTCCTTTGCTGTTTTCACTCATGTCCTCAGTCTATAAATAGAACCACATCAGGCAATATTATAATATTTCTTCTACTGTCAAACAAAAATTTAGAAAACTCGAGAGGAAAGAAAACCTATTGTGTTTACTTTTGTATATCTATATCTATATATTTCCTTAAAATTTTTAAAAAAACTTTTTGGTAGTCTGTTTTTACCCCCAACTGTTATCTCTGATATATGTGTATATTAGATATAGATATATCTGTTTATTCTAAATATATGCGTTTAGATATATATGTCAAATATGTGTACATCTGTTTGTTCTAAATATATATATATATATGTATATTTCTCTTCCTTCCTGTGTTTCAAGGTTCCTTCTTTTATCATTTAGTTTCTGTTTAGAAGACTTATTTTAGGTACTCTTTTAGGATGGGCCTGCTGGTGACAAATTTCCTTAGTTTTTCTTTATCTGAAAATTGTCTTGATCTCCTTTTTACTCCTAAGGGATATTTTCACTGGGTGTGGGATTCTGGGTTAATATCTCTTTTTTCCTCAGCACCTGAAAAATATTGTGACATTCCCTTTTAGCTACACGGCTTCTGATGAGACAGCTGCTGTTATCAAAATTGTATTTCCTTGGTAGGTAAGTTATCCTTTTTCTCTGGCTGCTTTCAGGATTTTTCTCTCTGTCTTTATTTTCAGGAGTTTAATTATGATGTGTCTCAGAGTGGATTTCTTTGAACTTATTAGGGTTTGCTCAGCTTTTGAATCTATAGGTCTGTCTCTTGCCAAATTTGAGGGATTTCAACTGTTGTTCTTTCAAATGTCGTATTTTTTTCTAGTGTTACTCAACTTCACTTTTTTTCCCCTCTCCTTCCAAGATTCGAACGACGTGAGAGTTTGATCTTTTGTTACTGTCCCACAGGTCCCGAAGACTTCTTCTTTTTCTTTTTCTTTTTTTTAATCTGTTTTCTCTCTGTTGTTTAGACTGGGTAATTTCTGTTGTTTTCTTTCTCAGTTCTCCCAGTTTTCTCTCCTGAGTCTTTCCTCTGTTCTCACCATTCTGCAGTTAAGCCCACCCATTGAGCTTTTTGTTTCAGTTATTGTATTTTGCCAAGCCAGGTGCTGTTGATACTGTATTTTACAGTTCTAAAAATTCCATTTGGTTCTTCTTTGTGTCTTCTCTTTCTTATCTGAGGCTTTCTGTTTTTCAGTTTCTTTCAGGTTTGCTCTAAATTACTCACTGTGACATTTTTATCATGGTTACTTTAAGATCTTTGTCAAAGAATTCTGACCTCTCTGTCCCTTCAGACTTGATATCTACTGATTTGCCTTTCACAGGTAGTTTGAGATTTTTGCTGGTTTTGGACATGATCAGTGGTTTTTTTTTTACCCAAATCTGGACATTTTCATATTGTGTTACAAGACCTCCAATCACATTCAAATCTCGATTTTAGTTGGCTTACTTGGACACCACTTTGGTAAGGAAATTGGGGGTGGTAGTGGTGCTGTCTTATTACTGTCACGTAAAAGTGGAAGTTGATCCCACACTTGGCCTCTGTTGATACCTGAGGTTGAGTGCTCATCATTGCTCCTTGGTGACAAATTCCTTTAGTTTTTCTTTAGATGAGAATGTCCTGATTTCTCTTTTATTGCTCTTTTGTCTCACCAAATGGTTTCTGCTGATACCATGATGTGAGTGACCTGGTGACTGCTGGCCAATGGTCAAAGTCCTAACTCTCCATTAGGCCTCTCAAAAAAAGAGGCAGGAAGAAGGGCACCTGGTTACTGCTGGTTGCAGGCCCCCTCCCCGCCATGTGTTCTGTATAGGGACACCCTGAGAATGATGATCTTCTTGCCAGCTGGCAGGGATGAAAGTCTTGACTCTGTTTTTGACCTTCACTGATACCACCCCATGCATGGTTTGGAGCATGTTTTAGTCAGGTAGTGCTGCTCTAACAGAAATACCACGAGTGGATGCCTTTAACAAAGAGAAGTTTATTCTTACACAGTCCGGCAGGTTACAAGTCCAAATTCAGGATGTCCGCTCCAGGGGAAGGCTTTCCCTCTCACAGCTCTGGAGAAACATCCGTGTGTTGCATCAGTCTTTGTCCAGGGAGCATCTTGGTGCAGGAACCTCAGTTCTGAAGGATGTGTTCTTCTCTCGGTGCTGCTATCTTGATGGTGTGAGATTCCCAACTCTCTGCTTGCTTCCCTTTCCTTTTATCTCTTGTAGGATGAAAAGATTAAGGGTGGTGCAAGCCATATTGCAGAGAAACACCCTTTACAGTGGAGCAGGGAGGTGATCCTATGAAGGGATTTACAGTCCCACCTTAATCCTTTAACATACAACATGGGAAAATCACAAAATGGAGGACAATCATAGAATACAGGGAATCCTGGTCCAGCCACATGGCTACATGTATTTTGGGGGGGTCACAATTCAATCCATGATAGGGTATGCTGACACTGCCTTGTAAGTATGGAAAGCTAGGCTCCTTACTCAGCCTTTACTGGCATGCGGGCGGGGGGGGGGCAGTGTATCACAGTTTTTCCCTGTGGTGGTTTGCTGGAGTAGGGGAATTACTGTCTAAAAGTTTAGGGGCTTGGCTAACCCTTTCCTGGCTTTTGGGGGCTAGAGAATGCAGACTTTTTTGGAGGCTTTTATATCTGCACCCTTTGATGTTTCTGGGTTACCAACTTCAAGTCTGGGACATATAAGGTGAAAAGAAGACTCAAGGAAATTACCAGTTGTCATTCTTCAGGTCCCAAGGTCTTTGGTTGGTCTGCCTTCTGTCTACCTTTTCAGAGTCTTCTGATGTTTGTTTTGTGTGTTATTTCCAGGACTTTTAGTTGTGCTTAGAAGGAGGAACAGGAAAAGCACATTGACTCCATCTTCTTGGAAGCAGAGGTTCCTCCTTAAATTCTGAGTCTACTTACTTCTACTTGTTCCCAAACATGGAAAATGCAGGGAGAGATCAAGAACTAATGTTTGTTGAAGACCTACTTGGTGCTGTGTGCTTTCGCATGTAAAAACTCATTGAATCTTGCAGCATGATGAGGATGGTATTACTTTCTTCTCCTTTCATGGATAAGAAAACCCTGAGGTGCAGGGAACTTACATTCAGGCACCTAGGAGGGGCTAGGTTGGCCTTGAACCCATGCCTTCCAACCAGTGCCTCTGCTCTTTCTTCTAAATGTCACTCAGCAACTATAGCCTGGGTTTGCCACTGATGCCATGAAGCTTGGAGGCACTCTTTTTCCCTTTTAAGAAAAAAATGCCTAGTTTGTCTTGTTTTAACTTTTTATTAAGAATATCTTCAAAGACATAGAAATTGGAATAGTACAATCAATATCCAAATACCCACCATCTTTATTCACTAATTGTTCACATCTTTCTATTACTTTTTATTTTACAGAACCATTTTAAAGTAAATTACAATGTGATAATATTCACTCCTGTTTTAGCATACATCTCCAAGAAATAAACACATTTTTTGCATATAATCATGAGAACTTTATCACACTTAACAAAATTAATAATTTCCTAATATCTTTTGAGTGAGAATATCTTTTCATACCCAGATGGTAATAAAGTTTTCCGTATTGTCCCCCAAATGTGTGTTGTAGATGTTTGTTTCCCTCCTCTAAAGCAAGCTGCATTCAAGGACCAGGCGCCATATCATAGCATCGATTGGTTTATCTCTTGTTGGTAGGTGCCGTGGACTTGACTTTGACTCCTAAGCCAAGTGTCGTCGAGTTGGATCCGACTCATGGCTCCTAGTCACCCTGTATGACGGAGTAGAGCTGCCTCATAGGGTTTTCTAGGCTGCAGTCTTTTGGGGATCAGGTTGCCAGGGCTTTCTCCTGTAGAGTTGCTTGGTGGGTTCAACTGCCCACCTTTTGGTTAGTGGCCAAATGCTTAACCATTTGGTTTGGTCTTTTAGTCGTATTAAATCTGGATTGATTATTTCTGACTTGATTCAGTTAGTTTGGATGGGGCAGGGATGGGGTGGGGAAGAGGCAAAGGAACTTGAGGGCAGAGTCAAGGCTGCCTTCCTCAGTGTCTCTAGAGTTCTCCATGGGATCACATCCTTCCTGTAGGCAGGCAAGGTGTGGTGGAGGAGAGGGCCTGGGTGTTGTCTGCTCTCAGCTCTAGGCAGCATAGGCCTTGGGCATTGCTTTCTACCCTGAGGCCTCAGAGTCTGGCATGAACACACACTGCTGTCATCCCTCCTCAGTCACCGGATCCAAACGAAAGAATGAAAGTTGACTGACATTGCTTCTTGAGAAACCAGACAGAGTGGTAGGTGCAGTTCAAAGTGACCTCCCTCCGTGGAGAATTTATCATGCTCTGGAAACTCTATGAGGCAGTTCTACCCTGACCTATAGGGTCGCCATGATTTGGGCCTAACTCAGTGGCAGTGGGAGGGTTTGGGTAAATACTTTACAGAGGCTTGTATTTTAAGCAGGCTCTTGGAACCAGTGGCCTGGAGATCGATGCTTTCTGGTTCTCACAAAGGTATCTGCTCCTCCCTCACATTGGGAGTGGTGGGGTATGTAGGCTCAGGAGGGTGGAATTGCAGAAAGGGTTTAGGGGGCTGCTGGGCTCAGGTGTGTGGAAACTGGGGCTGACATTTGTGGGTTGAGGCTCTCAGGGTTCCTCTCTCTGGAAGTGAACTGAGGGCGGGCCCAGGGCAGCTCCTCTTCATGGCACTTCCTTGTGGTCAGAAAGCCTGTGGTCAGTTCCTGTAAGCCCTTGAGGGTAGAAGGACCAAGTCAGGACCAAGGCAGAAAGAAAGTGGAGTCTTTCTTTGCCCTCTGCATACCCTCTTAATGTGTTGTGTTGGTCCTTGCTGGGCTGGGCCTCTCCCTCAAAGATCCTCACTTGATCTGGGAGGCCGGAGGGTCAGGAGAGGGGAGCATAGCCCTGTCTGGCAGTCACTCTTGAAGGAAACCCAGCCCCAGGCAGAAAGAGAAGCTTCCAGAAAGGGAAAATTCAGTGCTGGGTGGATGCTTGAGGACTCGGGTGGTTGTTGCCAGTGATACTGAGGGAACAGAGAGGGCCAGGGCGAGAAGGATGGTGTCAGGTGTTGGGGCCGGGGTGCCCTTGAGGGTGGAGGGAGACTGGGGGACTGCCTGTCAGGCCAGCTGCAGCCGTGCTCACCCCCTTCTAACAGGGGTGCTCCTCCCCACCTTCTCAGTCTGGCTGAGTGGCTGTTACTGGGAGAATGGAGCTTGGCTGGCGGGGGTCATAGTCCCACTCCCGGCAGCGTGATCGTTCTCCATTGCCTTTAAATAGTTTATTGTCAAAACACAAGGGTCTGAATGGGCTGCCAGGCAGGTTCTGAGCATTGACTGCTCTGGGGGCTGTGGGGGGTGTATGTACTCGTGTGGTGTGTTGGAGTATGTGTGTGATGTGAGCATGTGTGCATGCTTGTGGTATGTGGGTATGTGTGGCATGTGTGCACATTAGAGTTTCAGCGCTTAGGATGAGTGCTCCTCTGTCTGGACACTGGGGAGAACCACTCACCCGCTGGGGTTAGCAGCAGCAGGCTCTGCATGTAGGTTTTCAACCTTAGGGAACATTTCAGGGTATTGAAGATGACATTTAGACCCCTGCTGGCATAGCGGTTACCTGCTGACAAAAGGCGAGCAGTTTGAATCCACCAGCTGCTTGCTTAGAAACCCTATGGGACAGTTCTACTCTGTCCTGTAGGGTTGCTGTGAGTCAGAATCAACTCGATGGCAGCGGTTTTGGTTGGTTGGTGAAATATGTTTAGAAAACCAGGGTTGGTGCAGGGAGTGTTTACGTATGTTGCTGGCTAACAGTTCTTTTATAAAGGTTCCTTTTTTCCTTCCTTTGTCCATCTACAGCTACCTGATTCACTTTCTTCCACCATAAACCGTACCCCCCATAGCTCTGATGGCCTTAGCACCCATGTCCCTGACTTCACTCTGCGCTTTCTTCCTAGTGCCTCCCACCCTGTCTGGGTCTGCATCTTCCTCTGAGAACAGCTGTAGGGTTGGGGCTTCCTCCCCAGCCTCAGAACAGCCTCTGTATCCCACATCCTGCCTGGAGGAAGAGGACTTGGAGGAAAAGGAAGGGAATGAAGGAAGGGAGCCTGAGGCCTGGAGGCAGGAGCCGGGAGCCTGGAGAAGGAAACCCGGGATGACTGATTAGGGTTGAGGTGGGGAAATGGGGATGTGGACTTCATTGGGAACCCAGATGTAACAAGTGGTGATCAGTCAAAGTTTGAGGGCTGCTGTTCTAGGCAGGGATTCAGCCCCTTCAGAGACCCTGCACTCAGTCCTGGGTCCCATGGAATCCATTTGGTCCTGATCACTGTCCCCCACCCTGCATCCCTCCTGGATGACTTGTCCATGCAGGAGCAGCCCAACCAGCCAGCCTTGGGTCTGTGTCTAAACACTTCTCTTTGGCAGTGCGGAAGGTGAAGTGATGCTTTGAGTCCCAGTGATAGTAGTCCCTAGGGACAGCATAACCTCACTCAAGACTCTGCAGAGGCACGATGGGATCTTAGGGCTGGAAGGAGACTTTCAAAGTGACCCATCAGCTCACCACCTACAAGCAGGTCTGCTTTTACCCGGCCCATTCCTGAGCTCTCAGGAGAAAGACCCTCCTGCAACTTTGTGGTTTATCCACCACCCTGCAAAGAAAGTCCTGCCTTAGGTCTAACCCCAGTCCTTCCTGTCTGGATGTCAGTGGAGGGGGAGTTTGGTTGTCTGTCACAACCCTTTGCTAGCTGGAGCTCTGTCACTAACGTCGTAGGGGTCCCGGAACTAAGGGGGGCTAGGGTCACTGATTATAAAATGCAGGATCCATTCTTCCTCTGGAAGAAATAGTACTTGATTATCCCCTAGAGATTTTTGTAAGAATTAAGAAAAAAAAAATGTTGAAAGCAAGCAGGAGTTTGGTACATTCAATTCAGACTTCCGAAACAGTCTTTGGGCTCATTCCCAGTATCAGCTTTAATAACAAACACACTGCTTTGTGCTTGTAAATGTAAAACAGAAACTTGCTCTGTAGAAAATTAGACAAACCCAGAGCTGTACAAAGGAGAAAACCAAGAGCAGCCGTAATCCTGTGATCGCGGGCCTCGCTCGGTGCTGGTACTAAGGGGCGTCAGCGAACGCTTGTTGGCTGGGTGGATGAAGGCGGAGAAAGCTCTGCTGACAGTTTGAAATGTTTCCCCGTAGACCTTCTATTTCTCTGCAGAGTTGCGTCTTGATAGCAGAGATGACGCTGTATCCAGATTCCCAGGCCTGCTTTGGCATATGATTTTATAGCTTGAGAATTTCCCCCATGTAGTTAGAAAGTTTTCTTTAATTGTGGTGAAATATGCATCACAAAACATTTGTCATTTCAGCCATTTTTACGGGCACACCTCAGTGACCTTGGTTATGGTCACTGTGTTGTGCGACCGTCATTTTTACCTGTTCCTAAGCTTTTCATCACCCTTAGTGGAGACTCAGCGGAGAATGTCTTTTTATTTTTTTGCCAAGTCCCTGCTGGTAGATACCAAGATTGCTTCTAGTTCTGATTATATTATGTATCCTTTCAAGGGACATTTTTGCATTATTGGAATGTTGTGGCCACCCAATTACCCACATAAGTTGAGGCCTAGACTGCTGGCCTGGGCTGGGTCAGGACTCAGGTCTGGGTGTGGGAGGCTCTGGGGCTGGCCTGGGAAGTGGGGTCCAGGCCCAGCAGGTGACCGGTGTGGAGACAGAGAGATAGTGAAACATTGACCAGGGGAGACTGAAGGGACAGCAAGGCGGAGATCTGAAGCAACAGTGTGGAGCTACGGAGGGAGGGAGGGCTAGAGCAGCACCCGGGGTGGCGGACTGAGGACGGGAAGAGAAGAGCGATGGGGGCGGGGGCGGGGAGCACATCTCAACAATGGATCTAAATCGTTTTGATTGCCCAGTAACCAAAACTTATACCTGCTGAGTTGATTCTCACTCACAGCAACCCTGTAGGAAGGACAGAGTGGAACAGCCCCATAGAGTTTCCAAGACCGCAGTCTTTATGGGAGCAGACTGCCCCTTCGTGCTCATGTGCAGTGGCTGACGGGTTCTGTTGCCCTTTCAGTTCACAGCTGAGTGCTTTAGCCACTGCACCACCAGGTCTCCTGAATTTGTCCATTGCAGTCTATAAAAACTTTTTTTCCAGCTCTTCTACAGTAGAAATATATAACGTATTTCTTGTTGGTGTACACTAAATATTTAATAAAACCATCATTCTCCTTTTAGGAGCCCTGGTAGTGCAGTGGTCAGTGCTCCACTGCTAACTGAGAGGTTAGGGTTCAAACCACCAGCTGCTCAGTGGGGGAAAGATGCAGCGGTCTACCTCTGTGAAAGATTGCAGCCTTGGAAACTGGTATTGGGACAACTTGAAACTGGTATTGGGACAGCTCTACTGTGTCCCCAGGGTCACCATGAGTTGGAATTTAACAACAGCAGTGGGTGTGGCCTGCCTTTGGTTATTCTTCTCCTTTTAGATAAAATAATATAAATGAGAAGTTTAATCTTTCGCCCTTGCATGCCATGGTTCCCTTGGCTCACCCCATCTGGGGAACACCTGCTGTACAGGGAAGGGAAGCTGGGCCTAGGCTGAGGGCCACGGGGTCCCCAAGGGTTAGGAGGACATTAAAGTGGAGAGAAAAGGGCCGGCAGGTAGATTCAGAATGGCACCCCCAAGATGATTAGCACCCCAAGATGGTTATTTGACGTTCCTGCATATTATTTGAAGGTCAGAATTCATTGTGACAGCTTCCAGCTTGCTGATGACCCTAGGATCACCTGGGTGGTGAAAGTGCCAGGGCAGAAGCAAATCAACTGTGGGGACAATGAAGAGCTTTGTGAACAGTCAGAGAAACAGTAGCTGAGGGACAAAGTGCGTGAGTGTAAAGGAGTACCTATAGCAGTGCTGTCTGGCCGGGAGTCCCCTTAGGAAGTATTTCCAGAATTTCCTCCTCATAGTGAACACTTATCCATGTTAAACTAAAAAAAAAAAGCCCTTTGCTATCAAGTCAGTTCCAGCTCATAGCAACCCTATAGGACAGAGTAGCACAGCTTCATAGCGTTTCCAAGGCTGAATGGATTTTTTACAGAAGCGGGCTGTGGCTGCATCTTCGTCCTGCTGAGTGATGGGTTTGAACCACTGACCTTGGGGTTAGCAGCTGGGTACTTAACCACAGTGCCACCAGGGCCCTTTATCCATGTTATGAGAACATCCTCCCCTCCCTTTCATGTGATTTTATGTGAGATGCTGTCAAGTTCGCATGAGAGGTGGTTCCATGCTAGCCAGAAGCCCTTGACTAGTGGTTACGAATGTCTTTGATTAACTGAAAATTGGCAAAAACATTTTAATGATTTCTTGATAAATACATCTTATTCAGCGCACAGGATGACTTGAAACAGGGTGGCCTTCTAGAGGGAGAGGCTCAAGGAATGATGAGTGAAGAGGGCCTTGTTGGAAAAATGTCGGACCCCTGCTGGGCTGGTAGGCCCAGGGACTCTGAGCTGCCCATTAGCACACAGTTGGGGACATAAGAATATAAGTCCATATAGATGGACTTGGAACTTTAAAAGCATTGGCTCTGTGAGAGGCAGTATCCCAAAAGGCATCTGGAGATGAGACTGCATACATTGTCCTATTGAGATGACACAAAGGATGAGATTTCACATCAGACTTTCATGAATCAGAGATCTTACCCAGTGTCAAGATATTCTAATAATTTCTAGACTAAGAGTGATTGGAATGAACAGGCAAAGCCAGGATAGGTCTGGGGCCCCCAGAGCAGCTCACCAGGTCTTTTCTCACACATCGTGACTTGTTCAGGCTAGGTATACACAGGTGCAACTACATTACCTATAGCAAAGGGAGCTGTTTTTGTTTCGAAACCTCTCCATTGTATACTCAGACAATAATACAGCTTTTAAGACGCAAGAAGTCATGCTTCATAAATCCATGGATTTCAGATTATTTTTGCCATAAGCAATCCTAGATATCCAGGCAAACCAGGTAGAGTATGCTAAAAACATTCCTTAGGTAGGGATTCGCTTTTAGTAAACATCACGGGTTTGTTGACAGAGATCTGTAATTGGCATGTTTGGTAAGAGTTTTGACCAGTCATCTTTCTTTCCCAGGAAGCACACCCCCTAGGCACGCACACACTCCAGTCCTTTTCCTTAGCCATTTTCTTTCTATTTATCCTTCAGAGAACCATTTCAAACCATGATGCGTCTACAGTTGCAACAAGACTTGTTGTTTCTGGTCTTTGCTGTTGGTAGGTGCTACCCAGTTGGTCCCCACCCATGGTGACGCTATGTGTAACACAGCGAAACACTGCCCAATCCTGCACCGTCTTCACAATTGTTGGTATGTTTGAGCCTGTTGTTGCAACGACTTTGTTAATTCATCTTTTGAGGGTCTTCTTTTTCAATGACTCTCTGCTTTCACCAAGATGATGTCCTGCTCCAGGGACTGGTCCCTCCTGCTAATAGGTCCAAGGTACAAAAGATGAAGTCTTATCATCCTTCCTTCAGAGGATCATTCTGGCCGTACTTCCAAAACAGATTTGTTCACTGCTCTGGAAGTCCATTATATGTTCAGTATTCTTCGCCAACTCCACAATTCAAAGGTGTCATTCTTCTTCAGTCTACCTTTTGCATTTCCAGAATTTGCATGCATATGAGACTTAGGACCTATCTGGCTTAGGTTACATACATTTTAGTCCTCAATGGGACATCTTTGCTTATTAACCTTAAAAGAGAGCTTTTGCAGCAAATTTACCCAATACAATATGTTATTTGATTTCTTGACTGCTGCTTCCGTGGGTGTTGATTGTGACTCCAAGTGAAATGAAATGTTTGACAACTTCATTTCTCCGTTTACCAGGATTCTGCACATGGGACCAGTGGAGAGGATTCCTGTTTTCCTTCTGTTGAGGTGTAATCCCTCCTGAAGGCTTTGGTCTTTGATCTTCATCAGTAAGTGCTTCAAGTCCTCTTCACTTTCAGCAAGCAAGGTTGTGTCATCTGCATAATACAGGTTGTTAATGAGTCTTCCTTCAATTCTGATGCCCTGTTCTTTGTACAGTCCAGCTTCTCAGATTATTTGTTCAGTATACAGACCTAATTAGCATGTTGAAAGGGTACAACCCTGACGCATACCTTCCCTGACTTCAAACCACGCAGTATCCTCTTGTTCTGTTGGAACAACTGCCTCTTGGTCTCTGTAGAGGATCCTTATGTGCACAGTTATGTGTTCTGGAATTCCCTCTCTTTGCAATGTTATTCATGATTGTTACAATCCACACAGTTGAATACCTCTGTGTAGTCAATAAAACAAAGGTAACCATCTTTCTGGTATTCTCGCCATTGGCCATGATTCATCTGCCATCAGCAGTGACATGCCACGTTCCGCCTTGTCCTTGTCTAACTCCAACTCGAGTTGAGGCGGCTCTCTATTGATGTACTGCTCCAGCTGCTTTTGAATGATCTTCAGCAAAATTTTACTTTTGTAGTATTTTGTGACATTAATGATATTGTTAGATAATTTCTGCATTCTGCTGGGTCGCCCTTCTTTGGAATGGGCATACATAGTGGTCTCTTCTAGTCGGTTGGCTAGATTAGGCAGATTTCTTGGCAGAGATGAGTGAGCACTTCCAGCATTACATTCTCTTGCTGAAACATCTCAGTTAGAGTCCCGTCAGTTCCTGGAGCCTTGTTTTTCTCCAGTGCCTTCAATGCGGCATGGACTTCTCCCTTCAGTACCACGGGTTCTTGATCATATACTGCATTCTGGAATGGTTGAATGTCAACCAGTTCTTTCTGGTACAGTGATTTTATGTATTCTTTTTTTTAATGCTTCCTGCATTGTTCAGTGTCTTGCCCATAGAACCTTTCAGTATTACAATAGAGGGAGCCCATTCCGTATGCCTCTTGCTTTCTGTCCCAGTGCTTTTTTGACACAAAGATGATAAGTCTGCACAAGGGGAACCACATACCAATGTCCAAGCATAGGGGAGTTGACAGCAATTGGCCATCCCTAGCCAATGGGGCAACAGGGATGAAGAAATACTTATTTTAATCTCCTGGGTGGAGGTGTTACACACTCAGAAATCCCATCATGATGGAGTCCAGTTCCTTGTTTGCTGTTGTTGTTGTTAAGTGTTGTTGAGTGCTTGTTGTCCTGGTGACCTCGGCAGTGTCACCTTGTGTGGCTGTCTCTCCTTCTCTGTCTCACTTCTCTGCACCTCTCCCCTGCACTCTGGAATCATTTCCCAAATAAACTCCCTGCCCTTATGTCTTTATTTCAGGCTCTGGTTTTGGGGGAACCCAGACTAAGATACACTTTAAATGTTAATTCTGCGGGGAGAACTTCAACCACTCCCCAGATAGTTAGGTCTCTGTAGATGCTGTCACTGTGATATACCCCTGTGATTTTATTTCTTAGAATGTATTATAGTTAGCCTTACATACTTATGAGATTATTTCATTAATATCTCACGCTAGGGGACTGTAAGCTCTGTAATTTTAGGGTCAGCATATTGACGCAGCATGGAAAGCTGGAAGAATGAAGAAACCTGTTCTGGAAGAAGTACAGCCGGAATGCTCCTAAGAAGCACGGATGGTGAGACTTTGTTTCGTATCCTTTGGATGTGTTGTCAAGAGGGATCAGTCTCTGGAGAAGGACATTGTACTTGGTGAAGTAGGAGGTCAGTGAAAAAGAGGAAGACCCTCAAGGAGGTGGATTGAGACAGTCGCTGCAACTGTGCTCCAGTGTGGTGACAATTATGAGCACGGTGCAGGGCAGGGCAGGGCAGTGTTTTCTTCTGCTGTGTGTAAGGTCCCTGTGAGTCGGGACTGGCCTGAAGTCACCTAGCAACAATACAGCAACATCTGCTTGGCTTGCTGTGGTACCTCTTGAGTCAAGCACAGAGCCTGGCACCGGAGATGCTTAACAGAGCTTCCTTCCACAAATGGGTGAATGAAGAAGACGGCTTCTGAAAGAACGAAGGGAGCCTGTAGGTATAGAGTGATGACAGCTGTATTCAGAGAAGTAGACACTCTCAATGTGAATGGCTAAACAAGGGTATGATCACAACACAGGAGAGTTCAAGTGAAAGAGGAGACTTTGTTTTCTTTTTGCCATAATCAAAAGTATCCAAAGGTCTTTATGAAATATTAAAACAGTGCATTTTGATGGGTTCTGTCCTATATGGCAGTTTGTCTGTTGGCAGTGTGTTAACACATGATACTCATCTGCAAATAGAAATGTATCTAAAAGACCATAGGTCAGCTAGGGATTGTTTGGCTCTTCCGGGTGATGTGGGGGGATTGGGATGCTGGAGGACGCTGTCGGTGTTGCCTCCGTGCTCGCTTGTTTCCTTGATGCCAGCACCATTCCTGGTGCTCGGATGGTAATCACGTCACGGTCTTGCCTGTGGTGCTTTTAGCTGGGAACACATTATTTTCATTTGCATTAGTTTATGGGATTTTCTCAAGCCTGTTACTATTATTACACCCATTTAAAAAAGACTTTTTTACCATTTTTTTTATATCTATTTTACTGTGCTTTAAATGAAAGTTTACAATCCAAGTCAACCTGTTATATAAAAACTGCTCACACGCACTGCTATGCAACTCTTAACTACTTTCCCTACCCTGTGACAGCATACTCCTTCCTCCTCTCCATCCTGTACTTCCTGTGTCCATTCAGTCAGCTGCTGTCCCCCTGTACCCTCTTATCTGATCTCTGACAGGAGCTGCTCAGCCAGCCTCATATACATATATATATATATATATATATATATATATTTACTGTCATGCCCATTTTAAAGATGGAGAAACTGAGACTTGGAGAAGTTGAATAACCTGCCTAAGATCATCTAGCTAGTTAAGGTTGGAACCAGGCTTTCTGATCATGTTTCATAATCTCTGTGTTCCGTCGGAGACCTGGAAGCGCAGCCTGGGGCAGGGATCTGTGAGCAGGGACTGATGAAGGCCGTGCTCTTGGGATGTGGGAGCGAGGGACAGAGTTCCCAGTGATGGCTGATCAGGAGTGGGGAGAGCGCTGGGGACTAAAGCTGAGAGGCAGACTTTTGTAACGGCCATAGTCAGTCCCTGGGAGTGGGGCTGGAGTGGCCTCCAGGTGCCTCTGCTGCAGGAAGGTAGCTTCAGCTCCCAGGACCAACAGTCCTCCAGAGCAGCAGCAGCAGGGCGGTGGGGTACGCACACTGAACAGTAAGAGGGCCCCCAGGGGAGCTGGCAAGGGCACCGACAGCATCTGCTCCTCTTGTGCTCTAGGAAGGACTGAGGAATTGGCGGGCAGGGCTCAGGTGAGGCCCCACAGGAGCCAGGCCTCGTAGATGTGAACTGTGCAGAGGGCTTTGAAGGGAACTGGAAAACACCCCTGTTCCGTGCCCCTGCTTTCCAGGATCGGGCTTGGCACCTGCTGCCTTCAGTGTCCCAATCCCTCTGCATGTCCAGGGTGTCCCCTGTAGGACTTGTGCATGTACTCGTGCGTGCAGCAGCGTGCTGGTGTAGCACAGGGCCCTATTCTGTTTTCTGGATGAACGCTGACACTCTGAAATGCAGGATCACTTCCCTGGGAACAGGCCCATTGGGTGGATGGTGGGTCCGGGTCCCATCTGAAGAACAGAAAAGGGACAGCACTTCAGGAGGAGGCAGTAGCTGGGGCTCCCTCAGGACAGGGACAGGGTCTTCCTGTCCCACAAGGTGCTTCCCTAGGGCAGGAAATGTGTCTCCTGCATGAGACCGGCTGTTGCTGCTGGGGGCAGGGGCAGCATATCCCCCAACCAACAGGGGATTCCCTGAAGGTAGGGGCTGTGTTTGCCCCATCACACTGGGCAGGGGCTGTGCCTCCTCCCTTGGGCTGGTGTCTCTGGTAAGGCAAAGCTGAGAAAATGGCCCAGCTGGTGGTGGTGGTGACTGATTTGCACTGTCCTTTTGTTGAGCTGTGATAAGCAGATATGTTTATTTCCAAAGCAGTTTCTTCCCGGATGACAGAAGCTGTGAGCCCCTTCAGCATTTCTTAGCCTTGGCTTTTTCTCTGGATCAGGAGGCAGAGGAGAAAACAAATGGAAGTCTACTGTGTCCTTTGAGGTCAGAGGTCTGTGAACTGGCTCTGGCATGTGTCCCCTCTAATTTTCTGTAGCTCCCAGGGCACAGGGTGGCCACGGGGTTCTGCACCAGCAAAAGGGCACTGGAGAGTGGTCAGGCTCTCAGGGCAGAAGATGAGTTGAAGAGTGGCTTTCTGTAGTAGGCCACTGCTGTCATGGGGAGGGAGACTCCGGGTTGCCACCAACAGCTGGAAATATTCAGATGAATCTGGTGGTGTGGGGTGCAAGGTAGTCTTTCTCTTACTTCTTTTTCCCCCTTAAGCTGAACTTTGCCTCTTCTGTGGCCTCAGGGCTCTGTTTGATTCTTGTGAAAGCTTTCTTGCCGTCCTATTCTCTGAGGTCAGTAGATAGGAGGTATGAGCCTGTTTGGCAGATGAAGAAACTGAGGGCCAGAGTGGTTAAATAACTTGCCCTGTGGTGTACACAGCTAGGAAGTGAGAGAGCTGGGATTAGAACGCTGGTCTTGCCTTTCCTCTATATCATAAACACCTCAAAATTCCATTTTTCCAAGTGAACAACCAGCACCAAATCCTAGAATCATTTGACATTTGTAATATTTGAGGAGGCAGGTCCAAACCCAAGTGCCGAGGAGGCAGATAGCATGACTAAAAGGCCTTCACAACTGGGAATGAGACAATTTCGTTCACTAGCTGATGACGTCCATTCACGGAAACTTGGAGTCTTTGCCTGTAATAGCCTTGGCCTTCCTTGCTTTCAGCCTGGCTGAGAGGCTTACCTGGGACCCTCTAATGTAGGCTGGAGGGCTATCCCAGCTCAGTTTTCTTCCAGTTGTGTGAATTTAGGCAAGTGATGTAGCTTTTCGGAACCTCGGTTTTCTCATCTGTAGATTGGGATAATTAAAAATGCTATATCAAAGGATAGTTATGAAGGTTTTCTATAATGCCTTGCCTGTGGTAAGCCCTCGGTATCTGTTGAGCTGCTGGTTAGCAGGTGTTCTTGTAGCGATTTTAACCTAGGTGTCTGTTGGGGTCTCCCAGACTACGGCAACCCAGGTAAGAGGGGCTTCACGGCCACTCCCAAGCTTTTCTCAAGATTTCTGGGAATTGCCTGTGGGACTGGATCATCTGTGGCTCTGAACAGGTTTGATGGCTCCATCTGAGGTTACATGGACACCAGACTCTTGCTGGTGGCTTCACCCTTCCTCATTCCCAGGCCTCACCCTGTCTTGCCTCCCTCTCCTCTCCCAGAAGCTAAAGCAGATGGAGTCCACCCTGTCTGCAGATCCCACTCTGTGGTTGCCTGGAGTCAGTGCCCAGGTCCCCCAAGGGGTACATCAAAGGTTCTTCTTCCCCCAGAGATAGTGTCTTCCCTCCGAGGAGTTCTGGTGCCAGCTGTTAAGATAATGGATTTTTCCACTCAGCTATGCGATTGCAAAGCATCAGTTGAAGCTCCTGTGAGCGCTTAGCGGAAGGAGGGACCTTAAGAGTCAGCTGAATCCTTTGTGCTCTGGCCTTGAGAGTCTGTCTGTAATGAATTAAATGACCATTCTAAAGAGCAGGCCTTCCTGCAGCCTGGCCTCAGACATGATGGTTGCCACCCAGGGCAGGCAGCATAGACAAATGTGGTTTGTGTGATGGGGATGGATGCATGGTGAACTTCAAATTGAAATTGCTCTGGTCCTCCTTCAGAGGTGGCCCTCTACCTTGGCCCTGGCCTGTTTTGGGGATGCATCCTCTGTGCCTGGAAGCCCAGCCAGCTTACCCACACCCCAGATGCTGAGCCTCCCACGCTGCAGGTTTGGCATCTGCTCCATGAATACCCAGAGAATCCCTGGCACTATTAGATGTTGGGTTGGATTATAGTTGCAAGTGGGAGGGGCAATAAATCAGCCATTTTATCTCACCTGCATGGAGTTTGGGTCTTTTTTGAATTGAAACAAGCAAATTTATGTAAATGATATGCAAAGCAGGCGCTTCTTGGATTAATAGAAAGGAGATGGAAGCTGAGGGCCGTGCCCAGGGGTCTGGTGTGTTGTGATTCTCAAGGCTGTGGTGTGAGGGGGGTGAATGGAGATCACCCCAAAAGACTGCGCATGACTGGAGGTCCAGAGTGGATTGGGGGCTGTCAGGCCATGTGGAGTGTCCCTCTGGGGTGTGAGATGGTAAGGGATCCATAGCCAGTAACTGTATGGCATGTTGTACAACTCTATTCCTCCACTTGTTGCTCTGCGTAACTGGGACTTGTGTTGGTTTCAGTATTTAGAGGAGGGTCTCTGGAAGGCCCCCCAGTTCCTCTTGCTTCCTCAGTCAGAAAGACTCGGTCCTGCTTTTAACAGTCCCTACAGGGGAACATTTGACATCCTCCTTGAGACTCACCTTTTAGAGACCTTTAGAGAAGTTCCACTTAGTGTCTACCCTAAATCCTTCTGGCTGTAGAATAATCTACAGCTTTATGTTATATCCTGAATGGAGACAGACCAACACCAAGGGTCTTGTCTGTGACTGCACACTGGAATCACCCAGAGAGCCTTAAACATGCTGATGTCTGGGTTCTTCCACCCAGAGATTCTTATTTGATTGAGCAGAGGGCCCGCATGGCTTTTTTGTGTGTGTGATTAAGTGCAAGTACACAAGCCAAATCTGTTTTGCATGCCCACCCATCTGCAGCTCCTTTTGTGCTCCCCACCCAGTGACAGCATACTCCTCCTTTCCATTCCATACTTCTAGTGTCCCCTCAATAAACATCTGTCCCCTCTTCTCTCCCATCTGGAAAGAGACCAGTAGGACCACCTGCTATAAATGTACAGAACCGTTAAGTACACAAACCATGTGGTCACTCTGTGTCCCTGAGTCCAGACCATTCTTCTCTGAAGAGTTGACCTCATTAACTGGTTTCTGGTCAGGGACAGCAGCAGGTCTAGGGGCCATGTTCCCAGGGGAGTGTCCAGGCTGTCACACCATCAGTTCAGGTCTTTTAGAAGAGTTCTAGGGCTACACTCTTCTTTTTCTCGTGTTGGCTCAGGGACTCTATGCTGTTCCCCTGTCATGGCTGTCTTTGGTGGTGGCCAGTAATGGCCAGGCATCATCTGGTTCTTCTGGTCTCGTGTTGATACAGTCTTCCATTCACATGGGTCGTTCTGTCTCCTGGGCTCTTTTTTCCTCATGTCTTTGATGTTCTAGGTGATAATCTGTTCCAGATGAGTTGGGACTATTTGGTGTACCTCTGATGGCAGCTTGCTAGCTTTTAAGACCCTAGATGCCACTCACCAATATGGGGTGCAGAAGACTCCGTTAGCAATAGGCTAGTTCTGCCAGTTTGCCTTGATGTCTCCTGAATACATGGTCTGGGCCTTGGGAGTTTTAAAAGCTTCCTGGTGATTCCAGCATGAAGCTAGGTTGAGAACTGCCTTTTCTGATAACTTTTGAGTAGAGATTTACTGTCCTTTGTCCTCCTCAGTTGCTCCCTGTCCTTTGTTGTTAGTTGCTGCTGAGCTAGCTCCAGCTCATGGTGACCTTATAGGAGAATGAACTGTCCTCTGGTCCTGCACGGTCTTCATGACTGTGGTTATGTTCAAGTCTGTTGTCACGGCCGTTGTTGGTACATCTCATGGAGGCTTTCCCTCACCTTGGCTGGCCTTCCACTTTAAACGTGATGTCCTTCTCCAGCAGTCAAGTCTCTTCTGATGATGTAGCCAAAAGAAGTCAAGGTCTTGGACAATATGCTATGATCCGTAGAGTTTTCATTGGCTAATGGTCACCAGTAGACTGCCAGGCCTTTCTTCCTAGTCTGTCTTAAATGTCTGCTGAAACCAGTCTACCATGGGTGACCTTGGTATTGGAAATGCTGGTGGCATAGCTTCTAGCATTGTAACAGTGTATAGGCCACCACAGTGTGACACACTGACAAGTGGTGAAGTTGCTCCTTGGTGTGTAATAAGTGTGCCATTGAACACCTACTAATTGCCAGACATCTCCTGCACTCCTCTCGACAGCCCTGCAAGGTGAGAATTATCCTGCCCAATCTTTTCCGTGGGGAAATAGGCTCAGAGAGGTGAGGTTTCTCTCCTGAGGTCACAAAGCCAGTGTCTTAGTCTCAGTTCTGCAGAGGAGCAATGCCAGTGAAGTATACATATAAATAGAGAGAGTTTTTTAAAACATATTTTATTGTGGTTTGGTGAAAGTTTATGTAGGAAGTTAGGCTCTCATTTAACCATCTCTATATGTATTGTTTAGTAATACTGATCACAGCAGATATCAGCATTCTTCTAATTTCCCTTTTGGTTGTTCTGTTTCCTTTAATCTAGCTTCCCTGTCTTCCTTGCCTCTTCATCTTTGGTCTAAGGCGCATGTTGACAATGTGTTTTCATCTAGATGATTATCTTGGGGAGCACAGTACTCAAGGGCGATGTGACTTATTTCACGGGCCAATCTATCATTTGGCTGAAATGTGATCTCTGGGAGTGTTTTGAGTTCCAAGTTTAAGGACTATTTCAGGGTGATAGTCTTGAAAGTTTGTTTAATCTCTACTAGTACAGTAAATTTGGCCTTTTTTTTTAAGGAATTTGAGTTTTGTTGTACATTTCTCTCATTCTGTCTGGGATTGTGTATTGAGTCCATGATTGGAATGGTTGGTAGTGGAATCTGGGCTCTGTCTAGTTCTTCTGGTCTCAAGGTAGATACTGTCATTGTTCAGGTGGGACTGTAGGTTCTGTAGATGAGTTTCCTCTTTGAGTTTTTGGTTTCCTTCTTTCTCTGGATCAGCAGAGCCCAATAATTGTATCTTAGCTCTCCACTTGCAAGCTTTTAAGACCCCAGACACTACTCACCAAACGAGGGTGTAGAACCTTGTCTTTACAAACTATATTTATGCGAGTTGACTGAGTTGCCCCTTGAGGCTGTTGTCCCAAGCCCTCAAACCCAGTAGAGTAATCTTGTGAGGTGATTGCTTGTGTCCAGGGAGCAATCTGTGCCTTCTGTGGTTTATTTTATACTTGAAAATACATGCAGCACACATATATATGTATATATGCCTCCTTACAGGTATTCACGTATGCTGTTACAGATTGAATTGTATCCCCCCAGAACATGTATAGGCATTTAGCTAGGCCGTGATTCCTGGTCTTGTGTGATGTTCCTCCATGCCGTAAACCCTGCCTCAATGATGTTAATGAGAAAGAAGGGGTGCAGTTGTGCTGGTGGGGCAGGACTCTGTGTGAGATTCTATTGTACCTTCAAACAGTCTCTTGGGGTACAAAGGAAATGGAAGCAAGCAGGGAGTTGGGGACTGTAAACTACCTAGAAACAGTCCTGGGAGCAGAGCACATCCTTTGGAAAGGACTTGGCATCCCTGCACCTCAGAAGTTCCCAGTCCTGGGAACCACTGATCACAAGGACCTTCCTCCCGAGCCCACAGAGAAAGCCTTCTCCGGGAGCTGATGCCTAAGTTTGGACTTACAGCCTACAAGATGGTGACAGAAGAAAATTTCTCTAAGGCCATCCACTTGTGATATTTCTGTTATAGCAGCAATAGAAGACTAAGACATTTGCCTTCCTGTACATATTTTGCATCCTTATGTATCTATATAACCAACACATTTTTTAAAGTTATGATTGTTGTTGCAAAATTGAGTATCCTCAATGGTTTTTTTTACAAATTTCCATATAAATTGTTCATTAGTTACATTTATCACAGTTTGTTGTGGGTTTGCTGTAATTGTGCCTATACCCTTCTGTTTGTGTGGTGGCACTCATCTTTGCTATGTTTGTGCTGTGTTCATAGAGATTGATGTCAAGGTGATGGGTCATGTGGTTGTGGGGGCTGGCAAGTCCCAAATCCAGGGGCTTGATTGTAGTTTGGAGATCTCTGCTGACTCAAGGGGTTTCAGGGGCTGGAGACTGCAAAATCTGCAGTTGAGGTGATAGGATGGGGATTTCTACAGACTTATATCCCAAGAGCTGGAAGTCAGGTGACGAGAAGTGTGCAGGGTCAAGAGAGAGGGAGCTTTGCCAGAATATCAATTTATATACTGAAGCAGGCTACATCCCCCCGCCCCCCATGAAACTCATTTAATTGATTGGCTGATCACACCATGGAAGGTAATTACATTGTATTACATTATGGAAGAGCACACAAGTCTTGGTCTGCCAAACCAGTGCATATTAGAGCATAGCCAAGTTGACACATAGCTTTAACCATCCCATCTAGGAAGCAGTAGAGGGAGGATTAGAACTGCAGTCTGTCCTCACACTGTTTTTGAAGGCTGACCTGGCATCACAGGGTAGGGGAAGGGGCCTCGGCAGGCCTTTGCATGGGAGCTCAGGGCTTCAGGCCTGGATTTACTGCTTACTAGCTTTGTGACCTTGGATCTAAATCTTCCTGAGCCTTAGCATCTCTGCACAGGTGATGGGAATAGCAGCCTAGGCCTCTCAGATGGCTGTGAAGATTAAATAAAAATGAGAAAGTCATTTGTGAACCATGTGATGCTATCCACATGTTAATTATGCTTTATTAGCCATCCCTTCTCTTGCTCCTAACCGTCTTGCATGCTGCTGCCCACCTCTCTGTCCGCCCCCCACTTGCCCAACCCAGCGTGGAGGTGTTTGGGAACTTGGGTTCCTTGGTCTCCCTGCACAGAGCCCAGGATTCTGCTTAATCCTTCTCGTGCCACAGCACCTGAGTGATGGTCTCCCTGGGAAAACGGGTGGTAATTAGGTTAAATTATTTAAAGAAACTTTTAATTTTTAATTAATTCTCATTTGCATCTGTGCAATTTACTTTTTCTTCTCTTCCCACTCCTCCTGCTCCACTGCCTTCCCTGTCTTATTTGTTTGTTTGTTTGTTTATTCGTAATATTCCCCCCCCTTCCAGGGTAACCAATTTGCTTCATATGGCAGCTAGCCAGCTCAACTCAGAATAATCACAGATTGTAAGCAAAGGCGGAAGGTGAAATTTGCTGACTTAAAAACATCTGAAAGAGAACTTTGCCCAGCTGGGCACCTTCCCTGGGGAGAAGAAGATAGGGGAGAAAAAAAAGAATATGCACGAGGCTCACTTTTGATTTTCTGCAGGAGTGTCCACTCTGAGATCCATAAACCCTTTGCCACTGAGTCGATTCCAACTACGAGTGACCCTAAAGTACAGAGTAGACCTGCCCCATGGTGTTTCCAAAGAGTGCCTGATAGATTAGAATTGCAGGCCTTTTGGTTAGCAATTGTAGCTGTAAACCACTGGTGCCACCAGGGTTAATCCTTGAGCTCCGTGGTGGCTGGGAAAACCTCAGGTGCATAGATGTGGAGGTAAGCAGCATAGATGGAAGGTGCGAGCCTGAGCCCTAAGGTCAAGTCTGGGCGTGTTGCTTCCCAGCTGCAGGGTCTTAGGCAAGATGCTGGACTCTCCCTTTGAGCCTTGATTTCCCCACCGGTAGAAAGAGAGGCTTAGATGAGCCCGTGTCTGTGGAGAGTCTCACAGGGTCTGACCTGCAGTAAGCAGTCACTAACTGCAGGTTCACGTGACCTGTGAGCAGGGGGACTTGGCGCCTTTGGGGCAGAGAGAGAGCTGGTAGCCTGGCCAGGCTTTTCCTTTCTTCTTTTAGATCATAAATGCTCATAGATTTTTATTTTTTAACTTCCTACTTTGAAATTATTTCAGACTTACAGGAAAGTTGCAAAGATAGTATCATGAATTCCTTTGTACCTTTTACCCAGGTTCGCTAAATATTAATATTTTATACATTTCCTTCTCTCTCTCTCAGACACACACATACAGACATACATACACTTATCAGCAGTTCTTATTGGGAAAGGGTATTTTCCCCCAGGGCAAACATCTGGCAGTCTGGTAACATCTTTGTTCTCACCACTAGGAGATATTGCTGGCATCTAGTAGGTAGAGACCAGGGGTGCTGCTGGCCATCCTGTGCTGCACAGGACAGCCCTCTACGGCGAAGAAGGATCCAGCCCCAGATGTCAAGAGTGATAAGGTTGACAGACCCTGCCCTGTATGGATTTCTCTGTGTGTGTGTGTGTATACATACATGTCTCCCTCTGAACTAGTCCATAGAAAGTTCTAGATACAATGGCCTTTTACTTCTAAGTATTTCACAGTGCATTTTCTGTCAACAAGGGCATTCTCTTACACAACTACAGTTCCATGATCAAAATCCGGGAATTAGTGCCGACACAGGAAAGGTGTGAGTTCAGTGCTGGCTGGGAGTCCTCCGGGAGCAGGTAGGACTCAGTATGAGGGGCGTTGGAATCAGACATGAAAGTGACAGAAGCTTACGCTCCCATCTGTTGGGATCAGAGGCCACGACCCTGGGCATGTTCCTGTCATTTTCCTCTCTGACAGTTGCCCTGCTGCCCATCTGGGAGGGCAGTGGACGAGGTGAATGGAAGTCAGAAGGGGGAGAGGACGTGCTTTGCACACAAGAACGTGAGGCTGTTACAGTGTCACCAACTCAAAGGGAAAGCTTCCTGTTGCAACTGGAGGTTGGGATGTGAGGAGCGTCCTCTCTCCTGATGGCCCGCTGCCTGTGAAGATTCAGCGGTGGACAGTGTTGGGGTTGCTGGCAAAGCTTTGACCTTGTAGGGTCTTGTGGGTGTGTATATGTTTGTGTGCACGAACATGCATGTGTGTATGAGCATGTACGTGTGTGTGTGAGCATGTGTGAGTGCATATGTGTGTATGAGTGTGTATGTTGTGTATAGGTGATACTGCCCTGTTGTAGAGAGGGAAGGAGCAGGAGCTGCAGCACCTGGGCCCCTGAAGACAGAGATGTATTTGGCCGGACACATTCCTAGTTGGCACATTCTCCGAAAAGTCCTTTGTAACCTCTCTGTTGGAAGTGTACCCAAGCAATGTGTTTTAGGATTTGGAAGTGGAAAGAAGAAGCAAGCATGTATTAACTGCTTTCTAAGGCGCATCACTGCTCATAGTTAACCTGACTTCATTCTCCCTTGTACCTTGTGTTGGTTTTTGGTTTGGAGCCTTGTGAGGAGGGAGCTGGGGGTCAGCAAGGTGAAGCAGTCCCTCCAAGACCTCTCAGCTGGGGAGTGGCAGAGCTAGAATGAAATGTCAAGGGAATACACTTCAAGGCCAGTGCTGTCTCTGGCTTAAACCCTAGCTCAGTCATCACTGTTTCTGTGACTTTGGGCAAGTTGTTTAATGGCTCTGAGTACCCATTTCCTCTTTTGTAGAAGGGAAAAACACATTAGGCATTTCTCAAGCTGAAAGAACTGAAGAAAATTCATGTGTTGCAATGTTGAAGGATTCTATGGGCAAAATATTGAAGCATGCAGGAAGCATCAAAAGAAGGTGGAAAGAATGTGGTCACTGTACCAAAAAGAATTGGTCAATGTTTAAATTAACCATTTCGGGAGAAAATATAGAACCTGAAGCCAATGGTACTAAATGTAGGAGTCCAAGCTGCACTGAAGACGCTGGCAAAAATCGCGGCTGCAAAAATTGTTGGAATACCAATTGAGATGTTTCAACAGATAGATTCATCACTGGAAACACGTGCTCTTCTATGCCAAGAAATTTGGAAAAGATAGCTACCTGGCTAACTGACTGGAAGAGATTCATATTTGTGCTTGTTCCATAGAAAAGTGATCCTGTAGAATGCAGAAATGATCAGTGTCATTAGTATCACACGCAAGTTAATTAAAAAAAATCTTTTTATTATGATTGAGTGAAAGTATCAAGTCCAAGTCAGTTTTGCATACCCATCTCTTTACAACTCTATCTGCTCTCCCCATCCTATGACAGCACACTCCTCCTTTTCACTCCTTACTTCTAGTATCCTCTCAACGATCACCTGTCCCCTCCTCTACATGCGAGTAAAATTTTGCTGAAGGTCATTCAAAAGTGACTGTAGCGGTGTATTGACAGGGAACTGCCAGAAGTTCAAGCCAGATTTAGAAGAGGGTATGGAATGAGGGATATCATTGCTAATGTCACATCGTCCTTGGCTGAAAGCAGAATACCAGCAAGACGTTTACTTGTGTTTTACTGACTATGCGAAGGTGTTTGACTGTATGGATTATAACCAATTATGGATAACATTGTAAAGAGAGGGAGTTCCAGGGCACTTAATGGTGCTCATGAGGAACCTGTCACAGACCAGGAAGCTGTCGTTCCAGTGGAACAGGGGACGCTGTGTGGTTTAGTCAGGAAAGGTGCATGTCAGGGTTGTATTTTTTCACCACACTTAGTCTCTGTGCTGAGCAAATGATTCAAGAAGCTAGACTATGTGAAGAAGAATGAGGCATCAGAACTGCAGGAAGGCTCATTAACAACTTGCAGTATACAGATGACACAACCTTCCTTGTCAAAAGCCAAGAGAATTTGAAGCACTCACTGATGAGGATCGAAAACCACAGCCTTCAGTGTGGATTACGTCTCAACATCCAGAAAACAAAAAGCCTTACAACCGGACCCATAAGCAGCACCGTGATAAACCAAGAAGAGATTGAAGTCATCAGGAACTTCGTTTTTTTTGGATCCATAATCAATGCCCATGGAAGCAACAATCAACAAATCAAGCACTGTATTACATTAGAGAAATCTGCCGTGAAAGACCTGCTTTAAGTATTAAAAAGCAAAGATCTCTGTCTGAGGATCGAGGTGGGACTAACTCAAGCCACAGTCGTCTCCACTGCCTCATACGTGTATGAAAGCCGGACATTGACTAGGAAGACTGAAGAAGAATTAATGTGTTTGAATTATGGTGTGGGCAATGAATATTAAATATACCATCTGCAGTCAGAAGAAAGAGCAGATCTGTCTGGGAAGAAGCACAGCCAGAGTGCTGTGTAGAAGTGAGGTTGGGGAGACTTCGTCTTGGGTACTTTGGCTGTGGTATGAGGAGGGACTAGTCCCTGGACAAGGGTATTGTGCTTGGGAAAGTAGAGGGTCAGTGAAAAGGAAGAAGACCCTTGACGTGATGTGTGGACATAGTGACTACAAAAATGGACTGAAACATAGCAAACAATGGGCTCAAACATTGTGAAACTTGCACGGGGCCAGGCAGTGTTTCATCTTGTTGTACATGGGGTAGCTGACTCAACAGCACCTAACAAAAGCATCTTGTTGCAAAATAAGACAGAGAAAAAGTGCTTTATAAGCTGTTCATCGGTTAGCATTCTTGCTATTAGCGTGAGTGCAGTTCACGTCCGGGCTTCATTCTGAGGCTCAGCAGTGGTCATTGGCTTGACGAGGTCCAGGCCATTCAATGACGGACACATCCCCTGTCTGTGCATGTCCATAGCTAACTACATGTCAGGTGGCCAGTGCCAAAGTTTCGTTGCTTTTCTCCAGGAAGATCTTCCTCCACGTATAGTCACCTTATCTGTTTGCTGTCCCCAGACTTTCTACACGCCACCTGCAGTGGCCTCTGAGCCCTCAGAGAATGGAAAGCCCCCATCTCCATTACAAGAAAGGCCGATTCTCATGGCTTGCAGCCAAGGAGACGTGCCCACATCATCACCACCTCTGGGGCTTCTGGTCCCAACCTGGAGAGGTGCACTTTCTGGCAGTCCAGGGGCAGAGCAGACAGAAGACCTCCCTGGATGCCCAGGTGTGGCTGCTCCCTCTCGACTCTGGGCTCATGGCCTCTGGTCTCTGCTGTTAAATTCCTTCCCTCCCTCTGGTGGCATCTCATGCAGTGGAGAATCCTGAGAATTAGGGGACTTGCCAGGGAGCACCGTCTCAGCCTGAGTCTGACAGATCAGGAGCATCTCATTTCTTTCCAGGTCTCCCTCTAAGTACACAAGCTGAAGCTTACGAAGAAAAGTCCTGAAGCTGCCTCTTCCCCAGGGAGATGCTGAGGTGGACCTAACACCGGGTCAGGATTTTCGCAGGAAATGGTCAGGGGTGCCAAGTGTGGTTGGGGGTGCTATGGCAGAAGAAGGGTGGAGTGAAAGCTGCTTTGGAGTCTTCCAGGGGTTCTGTCTAGGCTCTCTGAGTCTCTTATGTCTGGTTGTTTGCCACACCCTTGGTACCTCTACTTGGCCCTGCCTCTTTAATACCTGGAACCATTCCATACACTGATCATCTGCTAAGACCACCGAGGCCCCTCTGCTTGGCTCTGGTGTTGGTGACCTGGTCCACTTGGTGCCTGGCTGCTGACTGGCCATCTGACTTACCGCCCCTTGACCTTCACTCCCTCCCTATTTCTCTGTCCTGGTGTCTCTACTGCCTGTCCCCCACCCCTCTGTGGGGTGACACTCCTACCCCACCTCCTGAGTTTTTCACTGGAGCTGAGGAACAAGCTGAAGTCTTGCGGGGACCCACTGTCCTTGGTCTCATGGTTACCTTGCCTGTGATTGTGTTCAAATCCAGATCATCCTCTGAAAGTCGTCTTCGTACTTCCAGGTTTGGGATAGAAGCCCAGAAAGGAAATGATTATATCCAAACACAGCAGTGTTGAAACTGGGGGAAAAATAACTCAGAAAAGCAAATGTGCTGTTTACTTTATGCAAACTGCATTTTGATCAAAGGGTGGTTAAGGACCAGGTTAGACAGGAGGGAGGACTTTCAGGTGCGCTTTCCTGGGGGATGGTACAGGTCTTTTCTGCAGAACAGGAGGTGGTGGGGAAGGTAGGGGAGACTCCTGGGGGCAGCACAGTGTGGGAGACGGGAACAGGGAGAGCCGTGTATGAATGCACGGCTGTTCCCAAGCCCTAGAAATGTCTTTGCCTGGGGGAGTTCACCTTCACCCGTCTATCGGTTTGTTGTACCGTGGTGGCTTGCATGTTGTTAGGATGCTGGCATCTCTACCACCAGTATTGCCCATGACACCAGAGTCACCCGTGGTGAGTTTTCAGCAAAGTTTACAGGTTAACACAGACCAGGAGGAAAAGCTTGACAAGCTGCTTCCAGAAATCAGCCAGTGGAAACACCATGGACTCCAACACAATACTGTTCTATACGGTGCTGGAGGGTGAGCTCTAAGCTGGAAGTCATCCAGGATGTGCAGCAGTGAAAACAATGACCTGAAGCATACAAAGGCTGGTGACAGTGGCACAGGACCGGGCAATGTGTCGTTCTGTCGTACATGGGGTCACTGTGAGCCAGAGCCAACCTGATGGCAGCCAGCAAACCGCAGGGAGACCAGGGACCCTTTCAGTGAGGTCGGTAACTGTGCTCTCAACAAACACATTCCTGTGGAGTGCAGCCTGTGTGCCAGGCACTGTGTTAGGTGCCTGGTACAGAGGTCAGCAGAATAGACACAGAGCTGCCCCTCAGGGCTTAGGGTGGGAGGGAAGAGACAGGTGTGGCTCAAACTCTCTTTACTAGTGAACTCACGGTGCAAACTGCAGTTAGTGCTTTGAAGGGAGGGAGCGTGCTTCCGGGAGAGTCCAGCCCAAGGAGCCTGGCTCAGTTTGGGTGACTGAGGGGTGTCAGGGGAGACCTGAAGGAAAGAAGTGGAGGAGGTTTAGGCTTTGACCCCCAAACCGTATGTAGCCGTTTGGCCAGGTCGCGATTCCCAGTATTTTGTGATTGTTTTCCGTTTATGATTTTTAAATTTTTATTTATTATAGTAAATCAATAAAATTTCTTTAACATCTATAAACTATCTTCATCTATGATAAACTCTAACTCCCCCTTGTAGCTGTCAGAGTTTTTTCCTTCTGTAGATAATTCTATTTTTAAGTCCTTATAACAGCAGTCTTGTACAATATTTGTCCTTTTCCTACTGACTGATTTCACTGAGAGTAATATCTTCCAGTTGAACCATGTTATGTTTTCTAAAATTGGTGTTGTTTTTTAACATAGCATAGTGTCCATTGAGTGTATGCATATATACTCATGATTTTCTGATGCTGTAAATTCTAATCTCTGCCTGTAGTTAACAGTGAATCATATTAGAGAGGATTAGGGTGGGACTGTAAATCCCTTTTAGGTCACCTCCATGCTCTGCTGTAATGGGAGTTTCCTTGGGGCATGGCCTGCCCCACCCTTTATCCTTTCATCCTACAAGAGATAAAAGGAAAGGGAAGCAAGCAGGGAATTGGGAACCTCACACCATCAAGAAAGCAGCACCAGGAGAAGAGCACCTCTTTCAGACCCGAGCTTCCTGTGCCAAGATGCTTCTTGACGAAAGACTGATACAACACAAGGACTTTCCTCCAGAGCCGACAAGGGGGAATGCCTTCTCCTGGAGTGGACATCCTGAATTTGGACTTGTAGCCTACTGGACTGTGTGAGAATAAACTTTTTGTGGTATTTCTGCTAGAGCAGCACTAAAACAAACAAACAACAAACCCACTGCGGTTGACTTGGGTCTGACTCATAGCGACCCTAGAGGCCAGAGAGTAGATCTTTGGGTCACAGTAAGAGTTTTGATCTTTATAGCAAGGGTACAGGACTATCTAAAGAAGGAGAAGGCACTGGCAGTGGGAAGGAGATGGCATGATCCAATCTGTGTGCTTTATTGGCCATTTGTATATCTTCTTCGGAGAGATGTCCGTTCAGGTTCTCTGTGGGTTGTCCTTTTGTTGCAGAGTTGTAGTTCTTTATATATTCATTATGTTAAACTTATCAGTTACATGATTTCCAGATATGTTCTCCCAATTCCATAGGTTGTCTTTTTCCTTTTTTCTTTTCTCCCCTCCCCTCCCCTCCCCTCCCCTTTCTTTATCTCCCCCTCTCTTTCTTTATCTCCCCCTCTCTTTCTTTTATGGTTCTTTAGGTGAAAGTTTATGGAGAAAATTAGGTTCCCATTGGATGGTTTGTACATGAAGTATTTTGCGACTTCGGTTTCTCCTTCTGCAATGTGTCTGCACTCTCCTTGTTTCTGTCCTGGTTTCCCCGTTTTCTTTCACCCTGATTGTTTGTACCTGCCTGTCTTCTCATCTTATAATTCATTGTTCTAAGGAGCACATTCTTCTCAGGTGTTGTTGTTTATCTCATGTGTTTGGCAGTGTGGGAGATGGTCTCCAGATCAGAAAGTTGTCTCAGGGCCGCAGTCTCAGGGTTCCTCCAGCCTCTGTCAGACCAGCAAGCCCAGTCTTTTTTTGTTCCATAACTTTCTCCTTGTATGTCCAGGACCCTCTGCTGTGATCCTAGTTAGAGCAATTCGTAGTGGTAGCCAGGCACCATCTAATTCTTTTCAACTCAGGGCTGTGTAGGCTGTGGGTCATGTGATCCCTTAATCCTTTGGACCAATTGTCCCCTTGAGTCTTCAGTCTCCTTCACTTTCCCTCACTCTAGACACAGAGAGACCCATAGTTATATCTTGGATGGCTGCTTGTATGCTTTTAAGACTTCAGATTCTACTCCCCAAAGTAGGTTGCAGAACCTTAACTTTATGTACTCTGTTGGGCCAACTGACATAGATGTCCCCCGAGTCTATGGTCCTTTGTCTTATATCTTTGGATCATTATCCCTTGAGATGTTTGGTTATGTCTAGAAGGTTTCCCTAGCTTTATCCCTTGTGTGTTCTAGATGAACCACACCTATAGTCATGTATGTAGATCTGTTTCCCACCAAAAATATAGCTGCAGTGGGAGTGCTCCCGTACGTCCTCCCACACCTCTTGATGTGTCTACCTATTTGTCCATTCATAAGTTATTGTTATTATTGCTGCAGGGTTGTCTGAGCTATGGTAGTTTCTGTAGTATTCTTATGTTCCTCTCTGTGTCCTCTGTGGTCTTGGTCATGTTTTGCTGACTTCCCCCATATGAGGCATTGTCTTTCCCTGTATCAGTATTAACTCATGTCTTCTATCTAATTGATGATTTCCCCTCTCCAGGCCTCCCATTCCTGGTAACCATCAAAGAATGCTTTTTTCTTTTTTTTCCTGTGTGCAAACCTTTTGTTATTACTTTACAGTAGTGGTGTCATGCAATATTTATTGTTTGTGATTGATGATTTATTTCACTCAGCATAAAACCCCCTGCTGTCAAGGCAGTGGAACTACCTCATAGAGTTTCCAAGGAGCACCTGGCAGATTTGAACTGCCGACCTTTTGGCTAGCAGACGTGGAGCTTAATCCACTGCACCACCAGGGTTTCCATCACTCAGCATACTGTCCCCTAAATTCATCTATGGTGTGAGATAAGTCACAGATTCGTCAGTAGTCTTCATCATTGCATAGTATTCCATTGTGCATATGTACTGCAGTTGGTTAATACATTCATCTGTTGATGGGTGCTGAGGATGTTTCCATCTTTTTGCTATTGTGAATAATACTGCAACAAACATGGCTGTGCATATGTCTGTCCAGGTCATTGTGCTAGTTTCTTTAGGGCATGTACCTGGGGTGGGCTTGCTGGATTGTAACGTTTACTTTCTTGATGATGTCCTTTGATGCCAGAGTGCTTTTTATTTGAGGAAGTTCAACTTCTGTATTTTTTTCATTTTTCTACTTGCATCATCTGTATATTTTAAAGAGATCACCCTGCCAGCTTTGTGAAGAATTGATAGGGAGATGAGGGCAAGGATAGAATCCGCTTGCTGATCCCTAGACAGGCCCGGGCCGGAAGGGTGGCACTTGAGCTTAGGTGGGAGTGGTGGAGGTGGAGATGGGGGTGGCTCCCGGCCGTGGAGAGCTGGGGGAGGTGGAAGACTGTTCACCTCGACTTTGAAATGCAAACAGGGTGTCTTCAGTGTGGTAGGAGAAAGGACATGGACTCTTTGTTTTCAGCTTTGTTGAGAGGTAAGTGATGCACAGTAAACTGTAAAAAACCCTAGTGGTGCAGTGGTTAAGTGCTCAGCCGCTAATTGAAAAGTTGATGCTGACAACCCACCAGTCTCTCTGTGAGAGCAATGACCTAGTGACCTGTTCCTGTAGAGATTATAGCCTAGGAAGTGCCATGGGGCAGTTCCACTGTGTCCCATAGGGTCCTTGTAAGTCAGAATCAACTCAACATCATATGAAAACAACACAGTCAACTGTACATTGAAAGTATACAGTTTGATGAGTTTTGACGTATGTATATACCCATGAAACCAGCACCCGCTCCAGGCAACTGCTGATCTACTCTTCGTCACCATAGGCTAGACAGTTATATGGATAGACGCCTACATTATGATTCTGAAACCCAAAACCTACTCCTATCAAGTTAACCCCAGCTCAGATTACCCTACAGGACAAAGTAGAACTGCCCCATAGAGTTTTTCCAGGGAGTACCTCTTAGATTTGAACTGCCAACCTTTTGGTTAGCAGCTGTAGCAGTTAACCACTGCAACACTGGGGTTGGTACTCTTATTGGTTTGTTTTCTGTCATGCAGCATGATTGCTTGAGATTCATCCATATCGGACATGTAGATGTCTATCTGGGCTTCGCTGCTCATTGTGTACCTTGGATGATGGTAGTGGTTGCTGTTGACCATTGAGTAGGCTCTGTCCTGCACTGTCTTTGGTTGTTGGTGTGTTCCATTGTCACGGCCATTGTATCAGTTCATCTCAGTGAGGGTTTCCCTTGTTTTTACTGGCCCTTCGCCATGATGCCTTTTTTCTAGTGATTCATCTTTTCTGGTGATGTGTTCAAAGTAAGTGAGTCAACATCTCACCGTCCTTGCTTGTAAGCAGTGTTGTGGTTGTATTTTGTCTGAGACTGATCTGTTAGTTCTTTTGGCAGTCTGTGGTGCCTTGGGTAAGTCTCTCAGATCCTTGCAGCCCAATGTGAATCTGCCAGCCAGCACATCATGTCACCTGGGATCTTGTGAGAAATGCAGAATCTTAGGTTCCACCCCAGACCTGCTGACTCAGAATCTGCAGCTGAGCAAGGTCTCCAGGTGATCTCCACGCAAGTTCAAGAAACACTGCTTGAGCTGTCAGTGCCTCTTTCCTTTTGTGGGTTTCTTTTCATTCCTGTTTGTGGACTTCAGGTATTGGGAGTTGAGTTGATTAAACTCAGTTAATAGCACATTGTTGTCGTCAGCTTTTGCATGACTTTCTTTTTTTTTTTTTTTTAAATATTTGATTGTGCTTTAAGTGAAAGTTTTTAATCCAGGTCAATTTGTCATACAAAAACTTGTACAGACACACTGTGTAACTGTACCTGGTCTCTCTATCCTGCGATTGCACATTCCTCTCCACCTGTATTTGCTATGACTATTCACCCAGCTCCTGTCCCCTTCAGCCCTCTCATATCGCCTCTGGACAGGAAATGACCAGTTAGCATCGTGTATCTACTTAAGCCAAGAAACACAGTCTTCACCAGTATCATTTTATGTATTATAACCCAGTCCAATCTTTGTCTGAAGAGTTGACTTTGAGAATGGTTTCAATTCTGAGCTAACAGAGAGTCTGTGGGCTGTGCCTTGCGGGGGCCCTACAATCTGTCTGGCCATCAAGTCTGGTCTTTTTAATAGATTTCAATTCTGCACACCCATTTTTCCCCTGCCATGTCAGGGACTGTATGTTGTCTTCCCTGTCAGGGCAGTCATTGGTGGTGGCCGGGCACCACCTAGTTCTTCTGGTCTCCGGCTGATGTAGTCTCAGGATTATATGGCCCTTTCTGTCTGTTGGGCTCATATTTTTCTTATGTCTTTAATGTCTTTCTCCTCTGCTCCAGCTGGGTTGGGACTGGCTGATGCTACTTAGATGGCTGCTTGCTAGCTTTTAAGACCCCAGATGGTACTCACCCAAGTAGGATGCAGAGTATTTTCCTAAAAAACCTTTGTTATGCCAGTTGACCTAGTTGTCCCCTGAAACCATGGTTCCCAGAACCCTCCCCTGCTACTTTGTCATTTGAAGTGTTGGGTTATATTGAGGAAACCTGTTAACTTTTGGTTTAGTCCAGGTGTGCTGACCTCCCTTCTGCTGCACACTCTCCCTGCCTTCACCTAGCCAGTTCCTGTCTGCTATCTTTGCATGCCCTTTCTTTTGTCTTACAGCATCCATTGTGAGTTTTCTTTTCTCCTTCCTCATTCTTGTTACCCTACTCCATGGGCACCCATTCTAATGTGTTTAGAATCCGTTCTTAAATATGCATGGATTATTGTAAAATATGTAGTGTCATTCCATGTGAGTATGTATTTTAAATTTATATACATTTTATTGTGCTACAAATCTTCTATTCCCAGCTTTTCTCATTCAGAGCTGTTTTGGGGAAGATCCACCCCACAGCCCTATGTCTACCTAGTATGGTGCTTTGTACTGATGCTGAGGACCCCCTAGTGTGTTTTCACCACTGTTACTTGTCCTTTCTCTTAGTGATGGTTGATGGACCCCTCAGCTTGTCACCAGCTCCCCGCTTCCACAAGCAGCTCCTTAGCAGTTAGTTTGTAAGCTGTTTTGGGGTTCCATCTTTGTGAAGGCTGCCTCTCTGACTGAGTGACCCCAGTTGTCTTGCAGCTCCATCGCCAAGTTGCTTAGTTTGTCAGTGAGGAAGCGTGGTGAGCTGCAGGCTTCCAAACTGTCAGCCGGAAGATCTGAATAGTTATGTTTTCCTTTGAGTTAAGTTTCTGGCTGACACTGTCTATGGTCTGTAGTCCTTTGATAATCAGAGTCCCCGAGACCTTCTCTTTTCCCCTGGGCTCTTGAAGTGCCTCTACCACTGAGGGTTTTTTTTTTCCCTGTGAATAATACACCAGCTGCTCCAGGGAAGCTGAGTGTTGCACCAGTTTGCGGCTCTGCTTCAAATCCCAATTCTGCAAACTCCTCAGAAGGGAATGACAGTTCCTACTCTTGTGTAATCATTTATAGATCAGGTAATGATTTCCCTCTTGGCTTAATGACAGTTTTATTCTCGGGAGAGCTGGTTGGGCTTGTCACATACTGCTGATGTTTCCTCTGGTGTGGGCCCAGCGGATCAAATGCTTTGGCTCTAGCTGCCATTCTGTGTCACCTCTGACATCTACAATGAAGTGGGGCTGGAAAAGTACCTTCCTTTAAAGGACTCTTGGAGCCTGTGAGGTTCTGGGGAGCAAGCTTATAGTAGGAGGAGGGGCACAGGAAGTAGTAGGCTCTGTTGCCTTTGAGGAAGCCCTGATGGTGTAGTGATTAAGTGCTACATCTTCTAACCCAAAGGTTGACAGTTCGAATCCACCAAGTGGTCCTTGGAAACTCTATGAGGCAGTTCTACTCTGACTTAGAAGGTCACTATGAGTCAGAATTGACTCATTAGCACTAGGTTCAGGTTTTTGGCTTATTGCCTTTGGGGGAATCATAGTGGCATAGTGGTTAAGCCATATAGCTACTACTCAAAAGGTTGGCACTTTGAATCTGCCAGGTGGGCCATGGAAGCTCTAAGGAGCACTTCTACTCTGTCCTACAGGGTCACTAGGAGTTGGCGTCAACTTGACGGCAGTAGGTTTGTTTTTTGGTTTAATTGCCTTTAGCTCTGAGGTCATGGGAAGACAGGGTCTGCCTGCCTCCTTCCCTGTCCACATACCATCTGGCCCTGCAGGGGCTGCCTTGGTGAACAGGGGGCTGGGGAAGACGGCTGGAGGGCTTCTTGTGTGACTTCTCAGTGACATTCTATAGCAGGTGCTGTCCAGTCACTCCTACCTCATAGTGACCTCATGCGTGACAGAGAAGAACTGGGCTCTGCACAGTTTTCATTGACCTTTTGGAAATAGATCTTCTGAGGTGTCTCTGGACGTGAACCACTGATGATTAGTAGTTGAGCATGTTACCCCGAGGACCCTCAATGGAATACCGCTGCTAAATGAGACCTTACCGTGTGCCAGGCTCCATGCTGATTGGCCGGGCTGAGGATGGGGTTGTTCCAGAGGACATCCTTCAAGGAGAACTTAAGTGGAATGCCACCTGGTTTACCCAAATACATCAGTATTGAAGCCCCATGGACCTGAAGCCGATCTCTCTGGTGGGCTAAGAAAATAAGCTCCATTTTCAATTACCTGGGCTAATGAGCAGCAAGCCAAGACACCCCTACATAAAAGTTTAATTAAGAAAAAGTGGCCAGTGCCAGTGGTTCCCAAGGGTGGTCTGTGGACTCACGCTAGCCTGTGACCAGGTTTTTACAGGTGAGATTAGGAAAATACAAACAGTGTAGTGAGTTTGTCATGAAGTTGAACTTAGTCACTGTTAAGGACCATTCTTTATTCTAAGATTGTCATCCTACATCCCTGGGGTTCTTGAAATTGGTGTAAGAGTAGCAGTCAAAGTACAAGAAACTAGAAGATGGCTTTCTGTGCCATCAGGGTGATTCCAGCTCATCCTGACCCCACATGACAGAGTACAGCTGTCCCATACAGTTCCCTACAGAAGCAGACCTCAAGGTCTTTCTTCCTCAGAGTCACCGAGTGGGTTCAAACTGCCAATCTTTTCAATTAGCAGCTGAGTGTTTACCCATCATGCCACCACAGCTCCTTAGAAAGTCTCACAAAGTCCTTATGTGTCCATACAAGTTGGCACATGTCTGACAGGTCCTGTGGTGTGTGTGTATGTCTGTAAGTGTCTGTGTGTACACACTCATACATGTGCACATTCCCATGTATGCATATAGGTGCGTGTATGTACATTGCACTGGTCTGGGCAGTTTCAAAGCCAGAGGCTCACACGGAACTCTGGGAGTCTGACAGACTCCGATTCTTGGCCGACTAATTGAATACCTAACACATTAAACCCCATTTGTGCCTAAGTCACAGATACTCCTTTGTTTCTAATAAAGATCATTTTTTGTTAAGATCAAAGTTTTCCTTTTTGCAAGAGGCGCTAACTCTACACATTAAGTTAATTTGCCAAACATTTACATTTGAATGAATATGGCCCGTTACAGAGCGCATATGTTAAAATGCAAATGATCAGCGGATCAGTGGTCTTCAGACGGTCTTTGAGATTCTCTCTGCTTTTCTGCTGCGGGTGTGGTGGGGCAGAGGTGGGGCAGAGCCTGGGCGACCAGGACACAGGGCTGGCCCCAGGAGCCTCCATGGGGCCTGGTGGTGAAGTCAGAGTGAGAACGTAATTAAATTGTGGCTGTAGAGCTAGACAACTTAACTAGAGCCCCTCGTGCTCCACGCTCCAGAATTTAATTTTCCAAATAAACTCAGTGTGGCTTTGATGCTCAGAGAGGATCAATAGGATGGAAATTGCTTGCAGTTCCACCTAAAGTGTCGCAATGGATTACTGCTCTAACATTTCCCCTTTGTGCTCCTTTTTTCTGCTGGAGAGCTTGGTATTCATTCCAGGCACATACTGTTTGAGGAACCAGAAGAAAAAAAAAGAGTAAATAAAAAGGGTGACAACTGTCCACCCTTGTGAGAGGGATGAGCCTGTGTTTCCCATGTGTGAGGTAAGGGCTCCCGGGTCACTAAGGAGGGAAAGGTCACGTGAAGGAGAGAAGCATCACCAGCTGCCTGTGAGAGACTTGGGGGCTTTAAGAGGCTGTGCAGGGGCTATGGGGGCTTTTCCTGCTATCAGGAGCCTACCCAGAAAGGTGAGCCCAGCCTTTGTTCCAAAGGTGCAGCTACCCAGGATCTCACTGCCTGCTGACTGCTGTGGAATCTTGAGGAAGTTCTAGCTCCTTCTAGTACATTCTCTCAGAATTAGCCTGGGTCCGGGAACGGTCTTGTTGGCATCGACTTGCTTGCTCTCTTGGCCCTCAAATTGCAGGAATGACTGTAACCTACGGACTCTCTGGAGTTTGAATCTGAATATTTCAGCCCTGGAGCTAACTTGATGGGGTCAAGTCTCACATCCTTTGTTGCTGATGTTCCTTTGGGGAGACTCCAGTGAGCTTGTACCATTGTAGAGCAAGAAGGGACCCTTAGAAGCAGGGTTCCTGGACCACAAGATACCCACCTACTGAGAGCTCAGGAAGCCCTTGCCTGGTTCTGGTGCTGGCTGACAGGCTGGGACCAGGAGAGTAGCCGGCCACATTCCAAGTCAGCAGCTGTATATTGGGTGCACTTGGTTTAGTCCAGGTGTGCTGACCTCCCTTCTACTGCAGACTGTCCCCCCCCTTCATGGTGTTAGCTACTGCATGTTGGGGGCAGGGAGGGCAGTGCAGACATGAATAAACGTCAGTTCTTGCCCTCAGGGAGTTGATGGATTAGACAATTACCCCCATGGCTTTCATGCTCTGCAGGGTTACGTGAATCCTGGAGTCTAAAACGAGTCTGGTTTCCTCATTTTAGGTTTGGGGAAACCAAGGCCCGGAGCGGGGTTGCACAGCGGGCAGGGGGCAGCTCTAGAACTGGAACCCATGCCTCTAGTTCTGTTTCTGTCACACACAGTGTTCTGTATTGCAGCATGCTGTCCCCCTGGGCTAGTGGGGGGATGGGGATGTGGGAGCTGAGCAGGGGTGAGTGGTGGTCAGGAGGGGGGACCCTGGCACCTGCAGAAGCTGACCTGGCCTTCCCGTGGACTCTGCTGTTCTCCTTCCTGGCAGGGCAGGGGCTGGTGAGGCACCTCCTGAGCTGACAGATTGAGCAGGTTTTGAGCTATCTGGAGAGTGAAAGTTCTGGAAAATTAATTAGTGACAGTAGACATCGACTACCCAGTGGCTGCAGAAATTTATTGGGTTTTTGTTTCTTTTTTTTTGGTCATGGAATAAGCTATCAGCATGTTTGTTGATTGATTTCCTGCTAAATTCCTCTCTGTCTTCAAAAAAAAAATAAAAACACTCTCTGAGTTTGGAGCCCCTCGAAGCATTCTAATGAATTCCCTTCCTGAGTTGCTTGTTTTCCTCGGTGTTTGGGCTTTCCATCCTAATCTCTCTCTCCTGGGTCCACCCCAGACTTGTCAGGATCTTAGGACTGGACCTTCTGTGGGGCTGGGGCCAGGCTAAAGCAAGCCAGCCACCTCTGGGGTGTAGCATATAAGGAGGTGTCCCCCCATCAGGATCTGCAAGAGATGAGTCAGCACCTATGAGTGAGTGTCTCTTTGAATTTTCTACCCTGAGCATCCCAGGCACCTCACCCCACACCTGGTCTTGCTTTCCAGGTTATTTCTGTCTGCCCCACCACATTCTAAGAGAAGCAAGGTCAGTGTCCATGAGTTCAGAGAAATGGCAGTGATCTAAATAGAACCAAGGGAGGTCCACCTCCAAATGCGTGTTGATAGCAGAAGAGCTTGCATTTGGAGTTTTTCATGACCTCCTTTGCAGTGATGGACCTGGGTGGTTGCTTAGCGCTCTCTTCTGTGGTCTCTGGTTTCTGATTCAGATCCTGTCCCCAGACAAATGCCCAGAAAAAGGCCACTGGATTGGGGACCAGGGCAGATGGGGTGCCCCCTTCCTTGATGCTCTTTGGAGCTCATGAGATTCACAGGACTTCAGAGGAGGTGCTATTAGAAAAAACAACAACAACAAAAAACACAGCTGTTACTAATTTAAAATGTGACATTCCCCTCATCCCACCCCCTGGAACGGAGGAAAGGAATTATTGAATATCTGACATAGGAGGAGAAAGATTACTGTGCATATTAAACAGGGGAAGAGGGATGGCTGAATACCTGATGTAAGAGGAGACAGTCACCACAAAATTAAATACAAAAAAAAATAATCAGTGTAAACTAATTATTGTCTATACATTATAGGCTTGACATATGGTAAGTTTGCAACATTTGAAAGCCTCTTGTAATTTCTGGGTAACCCACTTAGCTGCCTGGTTCCCCACCCCACCCCTACAGTGATGCTTAGCTGTCTGAGATGGCCAAGTTCTTCTGTTAGCTTTTTAACCACTTGTGGGCATTTTTAAACCCTGGTGTTGACAGTGCTACAGCTGCTAACCAGAAGGTTGGCGGTTCAAATGCCCAAAGTGCTTGTTGGAAACTCAATGGGGCAGTTCTCCTTAGTCCTATGGGGTCTCTGTGAGTCAGAATTGACTTGATGGCAGTGGGTTTGGTTTTTTGTTGCATTACATATATGAATAATTTCTGGAGAGGTGAGGACCCCAGAATGATCCCTGATATTTTCTGAATTCCCTTGGTCCTGTCAGTGGAAACCTCCCACTTCCTAAAACTGGCCGTCAATCATATTCTGACCCACAGCAACCCATGTGTTACAGAGTAGAACAGATCTATAGCATTTTCTTGGCTGCTGTGTTTACGGAAATGGTTCATCAGGATTTCATCCCTCGTGCTGCTGGATGGGCTTGAACCTCCTACCTTTAGGTTAGATAAACACAAACTGCTTTTTGCCACCAAGGAGCTGCCTCGAATCCTGGAGGCTTTAAAATTTTCCCTGGTTCTTTCTTCCCAGGAAAACCTGGTGGTGTAGTGGTTAAGTGCTACAGCTGCTGTCCAGAAGGTTGGTTGTTCAAATCTGCCAGGTGCTCTTTGGAAACTCTATGGGGTAGTTCTCCTGTCTAAAGAGTTGCTGTGAGTTGGACTCAACTCAACGATAGTGGGTTTGGTGGTGTTTTTTTTTTTTTTTTTTTTCTGATTCTTTCTTCCCTATCCCTCCTAAGGTTTAATGTTATTGAACAGTGGACATTAGCAATGGACAAGATCAAATGGGAAAGAAGGGTGGGGGGCTTCAGAGGTGGGGCTGGGCTGTGTTTCCTCCCTGGGGCTGTGTTTTAGGACAGGCGCTGTAGACTTCTGGTTGTCCTTCTTCCGTGCAAATCCTGTCTCTCACAACATGAAAGCCCACCTGATCCAGCCCCTCGTTTACTACTTGGGCCAGGAAGGGAGAAGGTTCAGTGGCAGGCCTGGATAAAGACCTAGGTCTCTGAGTTTTCCCATTCACCCACCCACCATCCTCAAGTAGATTCTGACTCATAGTGACCCTATAGGACAGAGTAGAACTGCTTCATAGAGTTTCCAAGGAGTGCCTGGTGGATTTGAACTGCCAACCTTTTGAATAGCAGCCGCAGCACTTAGCAACTGTACCACCAGGGTTCCCTCTTCCCATATACTGTGCCTCAATTCACCAGGGTGAGTTTTCTCTTGATTTGGCTTGGGGTATATGCTTTATTCTTCTCTGGGAAGGGGTAGGGGCCAGAGTAGCATGGGACATTTCCCAGGGGTCTGCAATAGAGCAGCAGGGTCTCTTTCTTCAGTCCCTTTCCAGTCCTTGGCCCTGCCTTGCCCTTTAGGGACCTTTCTTAATGACTGCCTGTTCGTCTCTGGGGACAATGGAAGTAGGATTTACTGATGACTTGGGTTCAGGGCCAGGTATACATGGAGTTGGCAGTTTCCTTGGGTTCCCAACTCCTGTGGAATAATTGATCAACCTGGGATGAGATGCCAAGAATAGACTACAAAGCCCAGACCAGGTGACCTGCCACAGAGCATGAAGCCAAGAAGGGATCCTTTCTCAGAGAGAGAGAGCGCACAGGTCTCAGGCTTTCCAAGAGGGTGTGGTCAACCCCTTGGAGGACTGTTCTGGAAGAGAGCCTGCTGGCAGTTGAAGTGGACTTCATCTGCTGGGGGTATGCTGTTTCCAGGTGCCAGTGAGTCGATTCCAACTGATAAGAATCACATGTGACAGAGTAGAACTGTCCCATTGGGTTTTCAAGGCTGTAGTCTTTACAAGATCATATTGCCAGGTCTTTCCCTTGTGGATCTCTGGGTGGGTTTGAATTGCCGACCTTCTCTACTTATTCGATGACAAACTGTCCAAAGGTGGTCCCTGCAGGAAGCTGGCTGCCAAGATCTTTCCCTTGCAGTGTGGTGGCTTGGGGAAAAGGTGGGTTGGACCCTTGGTAAGCAGCACCCAGGGCTTGAGTTGTCCCTCTGGTCCTGGAGGGAGGGAAGACAGTCATTCATTCATCTTCAGCTCTGTAGGTCTTACCTCATTCTGCTTTTAGTTGCAGTCGGCCATTTATGTCCCCACTAGACTAACATCCCTGGGATGGTTGGGACTTGAGAGAAGACAGCCTGGAGAGAGGAGGGGAGGCTGGGGCATCTGGGGAGCTGTCTGGAGACGGGAGGTGGCCTGTGGGAGCTCAAATACAAATGTATTGACTAAATAATTGCCTTCTATGATGGATTGACATAAAAAGAGTGACCTGTGGTGGAAAGGAAACCCAGGTGGCATAGTAGTTAATTGCTGCGTCTGCTTACGGCACTTGGCTTGGCTGGCTGGCTAACCGGAAGGTCCACAGTTTGAATCTACCAGGTACTCCTTGGTAGCTCTGTGGGGCAGTTCTGCTCTGTTCTATAGGGTTGCTGTGAGTCCGAGTCAACAGTGAAGGGTTTGGCTCAGTTTGGGTTTGGGTGGAAATGTGGACCCCAAATCTGTTGATTCATTTGGGGATCGATTATGGTGAAGATGGCCCTGCTTGGCATTTGGAATAGGAGAGGCCCGTTGCCTGAAGGGGCAAATATAAAACCTGTATGAGCAAAATGTCCCAGACAACCGAGCACCTGGGGAAGTGGGTGGCCCAGTGTCCAGAAGGTGCCTGAGGAGGGCAGACTGAAGGTACGTTGACACCACCACCTCTCAACAGGGACAGGCCTTCTCAGCTCCAAGGGTGCCTCCCACATGGCTCCTCACTGTGGCCCAAATAAAAAGATTGATGCAGTGTGACTGCTTAACACACATGGCTGCTAACTTAAACACTGGAGTTTCAGGTCTACCCAAGGGCACCTCAGAAGGATGACTTGGTGATCTATTCATTAGATGAATAACCCTGATCCGAAACAGTCAGCCATCGAGACCTCAGCAAGCACAGCTCTTCTCTGACACGCTTGGGGTCATCTGGAGATGACATCACCTCAACAGCAACTGGTTTCGGTGGTGTGGTTAGGCAGGGATGGAAAAAGAAACACAGACTAGTCAGGCTTGTGACACAGACTCCAAAGACCTGAGTTCTAGAACCAGCTTCACTGTGAACGCATTGTGTGTCTTGGGGCAGGCCTTGGTCTCTCAGAGCTTCAGTTTCCTCACTGTTGAGCAGGATGCACGTGGCACGTTCAAGCTGGGTGGTTTGAGGAGAGTTGAGTCAAGAGTCTATTTTCAAATGTGTGGGCAGAGCACTGGGGTCACGTTGAGGGGCGGGAGATGAGTGACACTGGGTCTATTTCTGTCCCTAGGCCTGAGGGGGCAGGCAGAGGAGCATTCATGAGAGCTAGAGAGAGAGAGAGGTGAGCTGTATGGAGAGGGATGAGTTTTCAAGAGTTGTGACCTTCAGGACACAGGCAGCCCAAGATGGCCCTGCAGGGAGGGAGTGAAATTAATAAACACCCTGGTCTCATTCTTTTCCCTCCCGTCTGCTGCAAGGGCTCTCTGCAGGCTGAACCCAAGCAGAAGCAGAGGGCAGGGTTGCCCAGAAAGGCCGTACACACAGCTCAGCTTTCCAGACCACGGAGCAGGGTTTTTCAGTGTGGGATGTTTGAATAGGCAGTGTCCAGACGCCTGGGGACTAGTCTAGCTGGCTTTCCAGCTCCAGGACAGAATATAAGAGGGTGCAGGGCAAGGACCAGGCATCTGCGGATTCCTGTGATGTTCTGGGTCTCTGCTCTTGGGGGACAGTGCTTCCCAGCCCATCTAGAGAAAGCCAGAGGTCATCCTCTCAGTGAGCCAAGTTCCGAATCCAGCTGGGTTCTTGAGGCTGCGGCAGGCCCTCTCCCTCCCTGCCACCCACCATCCGTCACTCTGCCAGCCGCATGAAGTCATGATAGATTAGTGCACATTAGGCCTCCCATCCTGCAGGCCTAAGAGCCAGGGCTTTACCAATCAGTGTGGGGCGAGGCGGTGTGAGGTGAGCCGGCGTGCGCGGCCAGCTGGAGGGCCAGGAATTAATAAGCACTTGGAGATGGCAGGGATATTGAACTCATTCCTTAAATCAATCCTTACCCAAGAAGGATGAGGGAATGAAATTTTGGACAATTAGTGGGTAATGACAACTTTGTGAAAGAGCTATTGATGCAGGGTGTAGAGGTGGGAGAGGGCGGGTGGCCCCAGGGGGAACAGGAGGAAAACCTAGACCAGCAAACTGACAGGGTGGGATGGACCCTCTCAGGGAGGAGGATGGTGTTGGGTGGGGTTCTATCAGGTTGGTGGTAGGCAGCAGGGGACAACTGTAGTGTGGTCTTCTTAGTGGGCTGGAGAAAGAGATGGGGGTCGAGACAGCATCCGGAGACTTAGACTGGGTGACCCAGAAACCAAAGCTGCGCATCTCCTCTCCATACCTCCCCACCCTCTCTTCTTCCTCCTTCCCGCACTCTCTCTCCTTTCCTCTCCCTCCTCCACTACAGTGGAGGATTAGGGTCGCTACACCATGGATGGACCCCAGCCCTGTTTCAGCTCTGTCTGTGGAATCCCAGAGGGCTTTGCTGCATGGGCTTTCTCACATACTACGTCAGCACCTGGTTCACGGGAGCAGGACCACAGCCCCGCCTCCCGCGGCCTAGCTCTCTTCCCAGCCCTGGCTTTTTTGGTCTTCTCATCTTTTTGACCTCTCTTCTGGGTGAATGCAAACTCTGGTGGCATAGTGCTTAAGTGCTGTGTTTGCTGACCAAAAGGTCGGTTTCCAGGCGGGCCTTGGAAACTCTGTGCAGCAGTTCTACTCTGTCCTAGAGGATCACTGTGAGTTGGAATCAACCCAATGGCAGTAGATTTGGTTTGATGAGGGTGAACTGGAGCCTTGGTGGCACCGTGGTTGAGAGCTCGGCTGCTAACCGGAAGGTCAGCACTTTGAACCGCCAGGCACCCCTTGGAAACCCTACAGGGCGGTTCTACTACTGTGTCTCAGGGGGCCACTGGGAGTCCGAACTGACTCCATGACAATGGAGTCTGTGTGAGCTGGTGTCCGGTCTCTCCCTGCCTGAGGAGGTCTGACAGAAACCTTGGCTGTCCTCTGTGCCCTTGCTAGGCCTCTGTCACGACATCCTGCCTTGGTGCTGGGGTCACTATGACTCCAACAAGAGCCACAGCAGCTGTAGAGCCTTAGAGGGAAGATGTCTCCAGCAGCTTCCTCAGAGCAGAGCTTGAGGGAGGAATTCAGTACCCAAGACTTATTTGGGGTACTCTTCACCAAGACAACCAGAAAGAGGGAGGGAAGGAGAAAGAGCTGAGGAACAACGTGGCCTCAGGTAAAGTCTAACCTTTGTCTCACAGGTGGAAGATTCTGGAACTTTAAACCGACCTCAGAGGGATCGTGGGAGGCGAATGGGCATGGCTTTTATACTAGTCCATCGAAGGTCACCAGGAAGGGAGACTGTGACTTCCTGGACAGGGGCTCCAGGCGGCAGAGGGCCCTTCTTGGTATGAGGGGAACAGCTGCACACTCTGAGAGAAGGCAGGGGAGAGGTCTCCCCAGGTGCTTCAGCACCTCCATGGTCACCCCCTTTCATTCTGTCAGTGACAGTAGCAAGAATTCCTTACATTCATATGCACTTCCTGATATACTGAACTCTTTCACACGCACACAAATGATCTTATTTTATCTTTGCTGCTCAACTCCCTTTGCGGGAAAGATTTTATCACTATTTTATGGGCAGAAAGCTGGAGCTCAGAGAAACTACATCGTGGCATGTCCAGAGATCACTCCGTAGTAGGTGAGAAGGCTGAGATCTAAGCCTCTCAAAGGCATGGTGGTGGTTCAGTTTGGATTGTCCCCAGTCTAGGCTTTTGCTGTTGGAGAATGCTCTCTTAATCAGAGAAAGAAATGGCTCTACATGGGACATCTTTTAGCATCATTCATGCTTCCTCCATTTGCTACCTTCTTAGCTAATTACCTCCCCAAAATGCGGGAATCCAGACAAGAGTCCTTGCAGGCTGAAAGGTACCAGGAAGGACCCTTCTCTCCCCGGATTTTCTTTGCTGACCCATCCCTCCCTGTCTCTGACCCCAGCAGTTTTTGACTGGAGCCTTTCTACTGCTGTGATTACTGCCCCCACCTAAAACCAAACCCAGTGCTGCTGAGTCGATGCTGAGTCATAGCAACCATATAGAACAGAGTAGAACTGTTCCATTGAGTTTCTAAGGAGCACTTCGTGGATTCGAACTGCCAGCCTTGTGGTTAACAGCTGTAGTACTTAACCACCATGCCACCAGGGTATCCCTATTGTGGTTAGTATTGTGGTGATAGGAAAGAGGCCGCTGCACCTTTAACGCAGCCTTTTATGTACAAAGATGAACAAAATGAGCCACTTAATTTAAGATGACAGGTTGGGCTTCCGTCTGGGTTTTTTTGGCAGATGGTCTCTTAGTAAATTATATGTGACAACCCAAAATAAATTATGCTCAAGATTTATGCTTCCTGTGGACTTTCAGAGCCCAACTCAGGAGATGGCATAGTAGGGTGAAGGAAGCTTCTAGAAGGACTGCCTAATTGAGATCATCCGGCATGGGACTTAACTGCGGTGATCCCAGAAAGGCTTCCCACCGTGCTCCGTTTTGCCTGTGGTAAGAAGGGGTGGGGCAGGGCTGGCAGAGTCTCGCCCTGTGACTTGGCATTGGGATGGAGTTATTCTGGTCTGGGATGCCTCCTTCTCAAGAATTAACTGCAAAGAATGAAATGAAACCCAGCTGGGCAGGGAAGCTTTAGATAAGGAATCAAGGACGTGACATCTTTGAAAGTTTTCCCAAAGGAGATGTCAGTGTTCACTGAGACCGCCAGAATTTACTTTAGCTATTACTATGGATGAATAATTATGGCCAAGCCAGCAAGTGCTGTGGGTTCACAGCAGGTTAATTGGGAATAATGGGTTTCATTCCAAGCCGTGAGAAATGATATTTCAGAGAGAGAGAGGGGCGGCTCTCCCTCACTGAATGTGCCAGCCTGTCCTTGCCTTGCATATTTGGAACTGCTGGTTTTGGTCAAGACCCCTGACTTCAGGCATCTGGGCCTAGGTCTCTGCTGGGCAAGAGGTGGGGGTTGAAGCTGGTGAGATTGCTTTTCCTTTCTGAAATGAAGTGGGCATCCTAGCACTTAATCATTCCTTGAGTGTTTACTGGGTGCCCAAGATGGACTGGACCTTGGGAAATGTCCTGGGTTGTCTGTGTACCTCCACATGACTGTCTGGTGGTAAGCAGAGGGGCATAGAGTAACAGAGGCCAACGCTGACGACACAGTACAGTCTGGTGCAAACAGAATGACAGCCAGAAATTTGAGCCTCCTGTGGAATTCTAAATTGTTAAGAAAACCAACTCATTGTTACTGAGTTGGTTCTGACATATAGTGACCCTACAGGACAGTCCCAAGGCAGGGAAACCTGGGTGGCGTAGTGGTTAAATGCTACAGCTGCTAACCAACAGGCACTCCTTGGAAACTCAATGGGGCAATTCTGCTCTGTTCTATAGGGTCTGTATGAGTCAAAATTGACTTGACAGCAGTGGGGTTTTTTTGGTTTAATGTTTACAAAGGAGCTCTAATGGCACAGTGGTTAAGAGCTTGGCAGCTAACCAGAAGATTGTCAGTTCAAATCTGCCAGTTGCTCCTTGGAAACACTGTGAGGCAGCTTTCCTCTGTTCTATAGGATTGCTGAGTTGCAATGGACAACAGCGGGTTTTTGGTTTAATCTCTATGGAAACACACTGCTGTATCTTTCCCTTGAGGAGCAGCAGGTGGGTTCAAACTGCTGACCTTTCAGTTACTAGCTCAACAGTTTAATCACTTGGCCGTTAGTTCATTGCTGTTAAGTTGATATGGACTCATAATGACCCTATAGGACAGAGTAGAACTGTCTGTAGGGTTTCTAAGTAGTGCTGGTGGATTCACATTGCTGACCTTTTGGTTGGTAGCCATCACTCTTAACCAGTAAGCCACTAGGGCTTCTTAATTTCTTAATAGCCACATTTAAAAAAGCTGACATCAATTTTAATCATATAAAATATTTAACCTAATGTATCCAAAATGTCATTTAAATTTGTATGCAATATAAAAAAGATTGCTTATGAGTTGTTTTACACTTAACACACATTTCACTTTGGACCAGCTGCATTCTGAGGGCTCAGTAGCCACGTGTGGACACTGGGTACTATGCTGGGTGGTGCAGGATTAGACCCTCATGAGTCTCTCCTACACACACACAAAGATAGACACACATGCAGGGTGAGTGCTGCAGAGAAGTTCACAGAGCAGCTAGCAGTAGGCCTGACAGTGGGGTACTCAGGGCTGAAGGGGCTCAGGAGATGAGCTGCAGTGAAGGACATAGCCATTACCAAGGCCAAGGGTCAAAGGGTGAGCATCCCAGGTACAGGGAACTGCATTTGCTAAGGTCGCATCGGGAGCTGAGGTGGCCACTAGGCTGAAACTGATGAGCAAGGGAAGAAGAAGGGAGGTCAGGCTGGGGATAAGCCAAGAGTTACAGGGCCCTGTATGTGACCTTGAGGACTGGGTCTTCTGCTCTGGGCACAGAGGAGCCGGGGAGGAGCTGTCAGTGTGGGAGTCGTGGGACCAGAGCTTTGTTTTCTGAAGCTCACTCTGGCTTCTGGGAGGATCCTGGATTTAAGGGAAAGAGGGTGCTAGCTTGCTGCCTGGGGGTCCTCAGGGTACAGCTGCTTCCCCCCACACCCACCCAAGAAGAGGCAGAGCAGCAGCAGTGTACAGGGAAGAGGTGGCGCATGCCTGGAGCAGGTCACTACAACTTGATCTGTCCAGGAGCTGAGCTCTAGACAGACATTTCAGCTTTACATCCTGCCTGTGTGACCTTGGCCAGACCTCTCTCCCTCCCTGGGTCTTCTTCCGCGCTAAAAATGAGGTAGGGTGATACACCAATGGCCGGTAAGCACAGGATAAGATGCTCAACGTCATTATTCATTCCAAGTCGAATCCATTCTGTCTGATAGTTACCCTGCAGGACAGAGTAGAACTGCCCAATAGAGTTTCCAAGAAGTGGCTGATAGATTTGAACAGCTGAACTTTTGGTTAGGAGCTGAGTTCCTGAGTACTGTGTCAACAGGGCTCTCAACAGTCATTAAGCAAGCAAACAAAAATGAAACCAGACTCACTGCCATCAAGTCAATTCCAACTCATAGTGACCCCACAGGACAGAATAGAATGGCCCCATAGAGTTTCTGAGGAGCTCCTGGCAGATTTCAACTGCCAACCTATTGGTTAGCAGATGTAGTACTTAACCATTGGGCAACCAGGGTTTCCCATTAGTCATTAGTGGTTCAAATCAAAACCCTAATGAGATAGCCCGTTCACACCCAGTAGGATGGCTACGGAAACCCCGGTAGTCTAGTGGTTAGGTGTCACAGCTGCTAACCAAAAGGGCAGCATTTCAAATCTAGCAGGTGTTCCTTGGAAACTCTATATGGGGCAGTTCTGCCCTGTCCAATAGGGTCTCTATGAGACAGAATTGATTCCACAGCAATGGGTTTTATGATGGCTATTATCAGGAAAAGAAAACAAAACAAAACTGGAAAGTAGTAAGTGTTGTTGAGGATGTAGAGAAATTGGAAGCAGCGGCTGTGGAGAACAGTCTGGTGGTTCTTTAAAAATTAATCATAGAATTACTATGTGACCCAGCACCGCTACTGCTAGATATGTACAGAGCAGAGCTGAAAACAGATACTTGTACACCACGGTGTTCATCACAGCCCTCTTCACAATAGCCAACAGGGGGAAGCAAACCAAGTGCCCATTCCCAGCTGCATGGATAAAAGATAGGTGTACATACCCATAAACGAATGCTGTTTAGCCGTAGAGAGAAGTCCTGCTACATGCTGTAACATGAGTGAACCTCGAAAACATGCCCCTGAGTGAAATATTCAGGTATGACAGGACGGATGTCTCACTTGCATGACATACCTACTGCAGGTGAAGGCAGAGGGACAGAACGCAGGCGAGTGGTTCCCAGGCACTGGAGGGAAGGCCAAATTGGAGGACTGGTTTCCTGTTGGTGGTGAGAATGTAGTTTTAGAAATAGATAGGGGTGATGGTGACATGACATAGTGAGTGCAATTAATGTCGCTGAATGGTGCATGTAAAGTCACAAAAACACTTTACAAAAGTAAAGTGATCCAGTGGGGAGGGGTGTGAACCACAAGTCTGTGAAGCGGCCTGAGTGTGGGGTTGTATCGGACACATCTTCCTTTGCCCTGATTGGCTCTGGATTCGTCTTTCTCTTCCTCCAGGCTGGGGCCAGTCTCTGTCACCTGGGGCCATTTGCCCTGTCAAGATCCCAGCTTCTCTGCAGCTCTGCTTGCTAGGGCCGCGTGGCTGTGACAGGCAGGGACCAGGTGGCATGTGGGGGGGTGCCCTTGGACCTCTGCCCAGGCTGCAACATCAGGGACTGGAACTGAGTTCTCTGTGTCCTGGGGGGAGTGTAGGAGGGCAGGAACCAGAAAGCCACTTCTTGAGGGGCAATTCGGCCCTCCCTTACTGTGTCCCCCACTCACCCCTGCCATGACTGTAAGAATCTGCAGCTTCACTTGCTCACACTCAGCAGATACTTAACCAGGATTGCTTTGTGCCAGGCGGCCTACCAGGTACTGGAGGTACTGAAGGGGGACCCCAGGGTGAGGGTGGAAAGGGTCAGAGTCTTAGGTCTCTACTGCCGCTCTAACAGCAATACCACCAGTGGGTGACTTGAACAAATAGGAATTTATTCTCTCACAGTTTAGGAGGGTAGAAGTCTGAATTCAGGACTCTGGCTCCAGGGGAAGGCTTTCTCTGTGTTGGCTTTGGAACAAAGTTCTTTTCATCAAACTCCCCCTGATCTAGAAGCTTCTCAGCACAGGGACCCCAAGTCCAAAGGATGCACTCTGCTCCTGGTTGCTCTTGCATAGTGATAATGAAGTCCACATCTCTCCGCTCACTTCCCTCTCCTTTTATCTCTTGTAAGATAAAAGGTGATACCGACTGCACCGCAGAGAGATGTCCCTTATATCATGTCAAGGCTGTGGCCTGAGCAGGGGGGTTGCATCCCACCCTAATTCTCTTTAACATAATCTCATCTCACCTCATTAACCACAGGTTGAGATTACCCATTGTCAAGTTGATTCCAACTCATAGTGGCTCTGTAGGACAGAGTAGAACTGCCCTGTGGAGCTTCCAAAGAGCACCTGGTGGATGTGAACTGCCAACTTTTTGGTTAGTAGCTATTGTACTTAACCACTGTGCCACCAGGGTTTCCATTAGGATTTTCAAAATATGGGAAAATTACATCAGACCATAAAAGGGATGACAACCACACCATACTGAGAATCGTGGCCTAACCAAGTTGACACGTATTTAGGGGGACACAGTTCAGCCTATGACAATCAGAAAAGGCACCTCAGAGAAGATGACTTGAAATGACCAAGGGGAAACCTGGGGAAAAAAGCTTTCCAGGCCAAGGGGACAGCATGTGCAAAGGTCCTGAGGTAGGGATGAGCTTGGCTTGCTAGAAGGAGAAATAGAAGGCCTATCCGGCTGGAGCAAAGACAACGGGGGGGATGATGTGACATGAAGCCAGAGAGGTGGACAGGGGCCAGATCAAGAAGGGCCTTCCAGTTGTGGTAAGGAATTTGGATTCTCTTCCAAGTGTGAACAGAAGATGCCAGAGGGTTTTAAATAATGGAGCAGGTTGATCGAGTTTCTGTTTTTTGGAAACTCTCTTCCTGCTGGGTGGACAGTAGGCTGAATGGGGATAGCAGGAGGCCAATTAGGAAGCTTTGACAGCTGAGTGGTGCTGGTGCCTGGAGTGGGTGGGAGCGGTAGTCAGATTCTGGACAGGCTTTGGAGACAGAGTCAGCTGGGTTTGCTGACGGACTGTGCAGTGTGGCGGCGTTGGGGAAAGAGGAGAACTGAGACTTGGGCTCTGAGCATCAGTGTGAGTGGTGGTGTCCTCCCTCCCTGAAGGCTGTAGACTCTGGGACGGAGGAAGGGGAGATGTACTTCCTTCCTGATGTTGAGTGTCAGAAGCCAGTTGTCAACCAACAGAAGATGTCCAGTGGGCAGTTGTGAGTGTGACTCTATAGCTCAGCGGAGGGGGCTGTGCTGACGGAAGTCCAGGTCTTGTCAGTGTGGAGGAACAACTGGATGTCCTTCTCTTGTGTGTTGGGATGCAGACTCCGCCGAGCTCAGCCAGCCAGGCTTTGCCAGGCGGAGCTGTCCTGGTACCAGCCACACCTCTTCTCCCAGAAGCAGGCATCTCTGTGTGTTTCCAGGCAGAGTTCACCTGAACAAGATGTGTGTACCTGGGCAGGACGTGGAGAGCAAGTGCTGAAGAAAGGTGACCACCTTTGGGTGTCGCAACTTCCTTCTCAACACTTCCTTCAGCTTCCAGCACCCGCAGGGAAGCTGGCAGCTTTTCTTCCTTCTTTCCTCCATTCTCCAGTGAGGGAGAGGAAAGAGACGAGGAAGGAAAGGTGAACAGGACAGATGGGGCTGGATGTGCGGCTTTCCAGGGATAGGAGGGATCAGAGGGTATTTGGAGAGGGCTGGGAAAGGCAGAGACTACAGGAGAGGGTGGGTAGAGAGGATAGAGAGAGAAAATAACCCCAAAGGTGTTCCTTTCTTCCTCTGGTGCTGATAATTCATCCCCTTTTCCTACCTGGGAAGCAAACATGTCCCTAACCTCATAAGTAAAATAGTTCAAAGCCTTTTGACAAGGTCAGTGGCCCTGGGACAGCTGTCTCCCACCAGTGGTTTGGCATTTACTCTCTAACTCCGCGCTGACTCAGTGAGGATAGCGTGGCATCCAGCTTCTGGATGGCAGAGCCAAAGCTCGAGGAGGTCAGAATCTGCCCAGGATCGCAGGGGTTCTGGGTGGTCCGGGTAGAATTCAAACCACATCTGCCAGATGCCATGTCCAGCCCCCTGTGCTACCCCATTCTGCTTTTGATGATTTTTCTGAGCAGTTAAACTCAAATTCTTGAAAAATCAGGACTCTTTTTGAACCCCTAAAACATTGTGAAAGTGTTGCTGTGGTTTGAGAGGAATGGGTGACTGACTTTCTCTGAGCCTCCCAGGCAGTTGGGCGTGGGGGTGTAGCCCTCCCCTCCACGGGCACAGCTGTCAACAGCTTTAGTCACCTGTCCTGGGTTGGCAAACAGATGGTCTTGGGTGTCTGGGACAGTTCCAATTTCAAATGTTCTTGCTGGTTGTCAGATAAATGTAGTGATATTTAGTCCAGAAATTATGGAGCACCTTATGTGTAGCTGTAGATCCTGTCAGCTCTCATAGGTTCTGTCCTGGGTAAGGTAGGATGGTAGTTTTTAAAAGCTGGTTTAGAGCTGGGATTGGAGTCTCAGTGGACCCCGGGGAAGTCATTTATAGAAGAAGCTGCTCTCAGTCTAAAGCCCCACCAGGCCTTCTGGACACTTGCCAGACCTAGTGAGCAAGTCCAGTGGAGCTGGAATTACTGCTCCCATTTTACAGGTGAGGAAATCAAGGCTCAGAGAAGTGATATACTTGCCCTGAGCCCTTGGCAAGCCAGCGATGGAGCTTGAACTTGAATGCAGGTCTCCTAACTCTGGTTTGCTTTTTTAGCACTACCCTATCCTCAAGAAGAAAGACCTGTGGATCTTTCAAGCAGGGCTGCCATGTGCATCCACCGAGGCTGTGCACTGCACAACTCCATTCACACGTCAGTGGTGGCCCCAGAGTTGTGCAGTGTAATGACTCACGATCCAGGGCAGTCTGGCCCTTCTCTGCCCACCCAGTGTCTTACTGTCATCAGTCCTTGTTGGCACTGCCATAGATGCTCCGAGTCCCTGGGCCCCCTGCCCCAGCCCCACAGCTGCCAAATGGGCAGTTCTTTCTCATCCACTCACTTGGCACCGGTTCATTAGGGATGGGGCTGCAGGGGACATGGGTGTGAGGCTTTGAGTGGGGGTGACTTCTGCCTCGTGCCTTCCCACCCCCATGTTTACCCCGGGAATTGAAGCTGTGGCATGAGCCTGTCTCAGATCTGGTGCCAGGGGAGAACTGATAGGTGAGAGAGAGGCCAGCGGCCTGATCTTCCCTCTACCCCAGTGGTCAGGCCACCATTGATTGATGTTGTGTGCACGGTGCAGCCAGGACTCACTGCTTTTTATAGGCCCTGTCTGCCTTCCCATAACTCAGGCGGGAGGCCATAAATCCTCTGGGGCAGCAGAACGATCCTATCTGGGGACAGCCACCTGGCATTCCTGGTGGGTCCCTGTAGCTGGCTGTAGATCTCAGAGTCCAGGCAGCTGTGAGCTGAGGGGACAAGCCCAGGACAGGGAGCCAGGAGGTCTGGCTGGCATAGAAGCTGCAGGCTGGAAGGGGCCTGGGAAGGTCAGCTGATCTGACAGGCATTGAGCCTTGCTTTACCTCTCCTGACGGAGATCTCACTACCTGGCAACCATGCTTACCCTTGGAGAGCCCCTCCGCTTCAGCTGACAGGCGTTGTCTTCTGTGCAGCTGTATCTGGCTTTCTGGAGGCTTGCATCTTCTTTTGCTTCGTTGACCAAACAAGGTGCCTAAAGAGAGAACAGTGGGTGTGTTGAACCTCTCTGCTATCTGCAGAACCCAGCTCCCTAATTCCCTTTACAACAGAGAAATCTGTTCAGTATAATACAACATGTTGTAGGGACTTGCAATTGAAACAGAGTGGAAGAAGCACCAGTGTTTGAACAGGAGATCTGGTAGCATCCTCCCTCCACTGCTGGTCCCCAACACAGACGTGACAGTTCTCTAAAGGCAGGTGGCTTCCAGCCCTGGCATCTGTGCCCTGACACTCTGTTCAATCCAGACCAGTGGCTGCTGGTTAGATTCTGGCTCATGGTGACCTCATGTGTGTCAGAATAAAACTGTACTCCACTCAGTTTTCAGGGGCTGATTTACTGGAAGTAGATTGCCAGGACTTTCTTCTAGGAGAACTCTGGGTAGGCTTGAACTTCCAAGCTTTTGGTTAGCTACTGAGCGTGTTCGCCACTTGCACTACCCAGGGAATTGTTTGGGTGACCAGTGGTTCTAAGATCTTAGAGTATGCAAGCACTGTGTTACAGGGTCATATACATCCACGCATGCTGGTCTCTCCTGGCTCTGTTTTTCAGTAGTGCTTTCCTTGCTTTAATTTGTGCTCTTCACTTACTATTACAGAATATATGTGTCATTTACTTTTGTATTTTCTTAACTGATTCCCCATCCCCACTAGAATGCTAGTGTCTCTGGAGCAGGAAATGTTGTGAGTGTGTGTGTGTGTGTTGTGTGTATGTGCACGTGTGTGTGTATGTGTCCTCTTAGTGCCCAGGACAGTGCCTGCCATATAACAGGCATTCATCAAATACCTGTAAAATGAATGAATGAATGGTATTAACAATTCACCTTTCCCTTTTGCCCACATGGTTAGTATATCACTTAAGATAGAATTCAGCTGCTAGCACTGGAAAAAAAAATCCTACCTACTAAACAAAAAGGGCATTTATTTCTCACATAGCCAGATTTCTGGAGATTGAGAGTTTGATGTTGGCCAAGTGCTTCTACAATGTCACTGAAGATCCAGGCCAATTAGATCCTTTCTAGTGTTCTTTGCAAGTTGGCTTGTTGCCTCTTGTTACAAAGTGGCTGCTGTACCCTCAGGCATCATGTCTCTGTTCCAGGAAGGAAGTGGAGAGAAAGAGAGGAATCTTTGTACTTTTATTCCTAGCTGATGTCTCCCTTCCCTTCATTTCTAGAACAGGGACATAAGCCCATCCGCATACCTGTCACAAGCCAAAGAGAATGAGATCACCATCCTTAAGGAAATCACCCTTTGGGGCTGGTGCTTGTCCTGAGGTGAAAGGGCCTCCATTTATTATCTGAACAAACTGGGGCTCTGTTCGCACAGAGAAAGGGGAAGAGCCGGTGAGTGTATCGCGGGAGCTGTCAGAACTCTTTCAGAAGGTCACTTACACCGTGTTTGTATTTTCCTGACCAGGAAGACCTGCCATTATTCTGACGTGTTTTGTCCCTAGCGAGCGCAAGTCAGGTCCTAGTGACTGCTGCAGTTGTTCTCGAGCCTACCTGTTCTCGCTCCTGGACTCCAGGCCTGGTGTGAGCGTCCTGGCAATCCTTCCCTCAAAGCTCGCCCCTCTCCTCAGCACCCCACTTCCCCATGGGTTCTCCAGTAGGTGCAGTCACAGCAAGACCCGTGTCCTGAGGTCTGTCCCGATGGTTTGAAGTAAGAGTTGTGTTGATGTCCTTGGCATTGGTGCCTGCATCGACCTCTGTCTTCCTGTCTGCCTGGTGGGGGTGAGGGCAGTGGGTGAGCTGTGCAGAGAGGGTGGCAGGAGCGGCTATGGTTGTGGGACAAGTCCAGGTGCTGAAAAACCTGAAAGGCTGTTCCTTCCAAACTCAAAAATGTTGGGCTCAAAGCATTTTGTGTGTCCCCAGACCTTAGGCTGGAGGTGAGTCATTACTTCCTGGAGGCTCTTGGTCCTTTGCGGGCTCTGGGACTCCTGGCCACAGCTCTGAGTGGAGGCAGGGAAGGGAAGTGTTTCAGGACAAACACAGTGGAGCCAGCACAGGCAGAAGACGGGGTCTCAGGCATTGTGCCAGCCACTAGGTCACTCTCTCGCACTGCCCTCGTCAGCACCCCCCACAGAGATGCTTTCCTGGGCTCCCTGTCCTAGTCAGCCAGGCTCCTCGTGCGGAGAGCGGAGGATTGGACCAGCTCAGGAGTAGTGAGCTGCCCATCCTTGGGACCCGGGAGCTACCAGACTGTGGTGTTACAGGGCAGGTTCCTGCCTCTCAGGAGAATGTTTCTGGCTGTGGACAGAGCACCCAGCCCCTGGCCTCACAGCATGGCTTCTACTCTCAACCATATATGTACAAATCCCTTGCTGACTGTGGGACTTGGAGCAAATCTCACTTTGCAGTCAAGGACTTTTTCCCTTGGGTGAACTAGCAACTCAAGACGATTTTGCATATATTAGGCAAGTTTATTACAGCTACTTTAAAATGATTTTATACTCCAACAAATGTACACAAATAATATATTTTAACACTTTATGTATTTCTACGTCTTACAAAACAAAATCTTTTGTATATTATGCTCTGTAATTTTTTTTTGTATGGTATTTTACGAAACAATCCCCAAGGTACATCCTCGGGTTTTCAGGATACGTATCACAATAAGAAATGCATGAGTTTAGCCCTCAAAGATTTGAAAATACTCCTACATTTTCTGAGACATTCTACATAATGGCCCTGCCCTCCAGTCTCTAGGTATTGGCCACACTCCCTGGATTCCGAACAGAGACCCCCGGCCCTGTGCCACAACTCTCCCTGGCGAGGCTCACTTGGACAGCAGCTCTGCCCCCTCAGCTTTAGGTGCTCGCTGAGCCCAACTGAGTGGCCATTCCACCCTTAAACAAACACAGAAAGCCCTGGCTCCACCCTTTCACACCCCTTAGGTCAGGGCCGTACCCTTTGAGACTGGGGCAGCGGCTCCTCAGCCTCTTTGTCTCTTCAGCTTCTGCTTCCTGTGGTCACGTGGCCCCAGCCTCAGGCCCACATCTGGCCTGCTGGGGCAAGTGTTCCAAAGCTCTGTAGCCCCACTCTTGCTAGAAAGCCTCCTGCAGAAAGGCACTTAAAGATTTTCACAGAGAACAATGTGTCGAGGCATGCTGATTTGCTCAATCAACACCACGCGTATGTTTAATGTAATTTATTGTAATGGTAGCTTTCTCAATGTTGACTTCCATACTACCTTGTAAAATCCCTTTTATGATAGTCATTCCTGTGTTATTCCAAGTAGTCAAACAAGTGATGGTCCTTTTATCTTTCCACACTAGAAGCAGGGTTGTTACCTTTTCGGTATGCTACTGTGAATTTTTGTTAGGAATTTTGGTTTTTTTATTTCGCTTGGTAATTATTTTCTGTTTGTTAAGATCGTCTCGGTTAAAAACAACAGTTGTCACTGCTCGGTTGCCTGAAACACGCCTCTCGAGTTATCACATAAAACCTGGTGGTGCCTGAGAGGGGCCTCTCGAGTGCAAAGTCCTGCATGCTTCGAGCCTCAGTTTTCTCATCCAGAAAATGGGGGCAGTAACAACTGCAAGAGGATCTCAGATTAGATCACGGCCATAAAAACACCCAGCAGACTTTGACAGACTGAAGAATCATTATTGCTCAAGCTGAGTTCAGGCCCCTAGAGAGTGCAAGAAGGTCAACTCTGCCGGGAGAGATTGGTCCCACGTTCTGATATAGGTGTAACAGCAGCCTAAAGTGTAGCCTTTTTAAGAGTGAGGAGTTCTTTTATTTATTTACTTATTGTGATTGAGTGAAAGTATACAATCCAGTTTAAATTCTCGTGCCCGCCTATGTGCAGCTCCTACCGCTCTCCTTGCCCAGTGACAGCACACTGCTTCTTTCTGTTCTATACATATCACATCCTCTTAACAATCTCCTGTCCCCTCTTCTCCACCCTCTCCATTCCCTTCTAGTAAGAGGCCAGCCTGATGACATCCTATAGATGCAGAGAACCATAAAGTGCCCACACGATACAGATGAGTGAGAAATTCCTAAGAGATGAAATCTAGGCTGGCCTGAAAACACAGCTCAGAAGCTGCAAGGTGGAGGACTTTGAGACAGTTAAGTCCAAACTGGCTGCTGTGGTCTGGCCAGTTTGGAAATGTGGGCTCCTGTGTGAGTAGGGGGTGCTATAGAAACGGGCCTTTCTCAGAAGGGAGAATTTAGGCACTGAAGGCAGAGTGAATACCTGAGGGGCCGCGGGCTTTCCACCAGAATCCCTGGGGATACGGACAGTTAACGCATGCAGGGGCTGATGGAAAGGTCAGAGGTTGGCCTCCACGCAGAGGTGCCTCGTAAGAAAGTGTTGGTGATCTACTTCTGAAAGCTCGGCCCTTGGAAACCCTTTGGAGCGTGGACCTGCTCTGACTCACTTGGGGTTGACCTGAGTTGGAGTCAGATTGATGGCAACTGCTTTGGTCTGATCCTTTTGCTGTTAACTGTGTCAGGGCTGATGAGGCCCATGACTCTCCAGCCTGGCTGCTCTTCCAGGGTCCCTGAAAAGACATTCAAGAAAACAGCCTCTGGGCTCTGTCTTTGGAGATTCCTATCAATGCGGCTGGCCTGAGGCCTAGGAACCTACAACTTGTAAAATCTTATATCCCCTAAGCTGCCCAGGTGACTCTAAATTGCAGCTGATGTCTTCCCTGGTCCAGAGGTACAAAGGACTGTCTGTGCCCAAGGCAAGCAGCTGCTGCTGGCCCTGGCACCCCCATACTGTTCTGTGCCCGAGGGGTAGAGCTGGCAATCTTTGAAGAAATCAGAAGCCAGATGGTCCCGTCTGATAGGAAGAGGCGGTTGTGTGCTGGGTGAAGACCACTCTTTGAAAAGATTTCTTTTTTTTCCTTACTGTGCTTTAAGTGAAAGTTTATAGTTCAAGTTAGTTTCTCATATAACAACTTATACACATGTTGGTCTGTGACCCTAATTGCTCTCCCTACAATGTGATGCCAGCCAAGTGCCGTCGAGTCGTATTTGACTCATGGTGACCCTAGGGGTCAGGATAGAACTGACCCCCAGAGTATTCAAGGAGCGCCTGGTGGATGTGAACTGCCGACCTTGATGGCACACTTCTTTTGTCCATCCTGGAGTTCCTGTGTGCGTTCAGCCAGCTCCTATCCCTTTCTGTGTTCTCATCTTGCCTCTGGACAGGAGCTGCCCATTAAATCTCCTTTTATGTCTGATGGTCCAGTCTAATCTTTGTCTGAAGAGTTGGTTGCAGAAATGGTTTTAGTTTTAGGCTATCACAGTGCACAGGCAGTGTCTTCTGAGGTTTCTTTAGTCTCAGTCACACCATTAAGTCTGGTTGAAAAGGATAGTTTTTATTGTTTTAAAAATTTTATTGTGCTTTAAGTGAAAGTTTGCAATCTAAGTCAATTTCTAATGCAAAAACTTATACATACATTGCTGTGTAACTCTAACTGCTGTCCCTACCCTGTGACAGCACTGTCCTCCTTTCTACCATGTATTTCCTGTGTCCATTCAAGGAACTCCTGTCCCCCTCATCTCGCCACCTGTCGGGAGCTGCCCAGTGAGCCTCATGTATCTGCTTGAGCCAAGAAGCTCACTCTTCACCTGTATCGTTTTACATCTTAGAGTCCAGTTTGATCTTTGTCTGGAGAGTTGGCTTAGGGAATGAGTTCAGTACTGGGCTAACAGAGAGTCTGGGGGCCACGTCTTTTGGGGTCCCTCCAGTCTCAGTCACACCACTGAGTCTGGTCCAAAGGGAGACTTTTTAAATGATTGGCTCCAGTTAAAACAGACTGTATTCACCCGAACCTTCCGGCCATGGACTCCGCGCTTGGGCATTCCCTTGCGTGCTATCACCTTGGGGTGAGCATGTGTCCCCCAGAGTCCTTCTGGGGAGTGGGAGGAAAAGCTGCAGGAGTTAAAAGTGACATTTTAAATATTGAGTCCCTTTTCCAGCAGTGTGTGATTCAAAACTGAATCTTTAGAATCTGCAGCCACGTGTGGTTTCAGCCCATTTGCAAGTCGTTTACACAAGCAGGCGTTTCATCAGACAGATGGGAAACGCTGCACGTGCCTCACCCGGAGAACAGAATGTCTCAGAGGGACACCACAGGGACGCGCGCCCGTGGATTAATCCAAAATAAAATCCTATTCCCGTGTTCCTGTAACCACCTCCCAGGCTGGCGTCTATATACAACCTCCTGCCCCCGCCCTTTCTTTTAAAATTTAAAAGAAAAAAAAAAAGACTGCAGCACAACTTTAACCTTCCCTTTAGAAATCTTCCCAAAAGGTCAGAGCTGTGTTCCTGCAGACTTCCCAGGCTCAGCTGGGAACTGATTAAAGCTGCCAGCCCTAGCTTGTCAGCTTTGTCAGAAACAACTATATAGACCCTTTGTTGTTCACTTTGCTGTATATTATAAATATATTTATCTTCCTCTGTCAGGTGGCCGCAGGACAGGTGCTAGGGGGCTGGCAGCTCTGCCAGAGTGCTTCTGCCACACTGTCCTCCTCTGTGGCTCAAGCAGGAGTTGGGGACAAAAATGTGGGAGATTGGGATCCCTGGAACACCATAGGTGTGTCGTGAGGCCAGTGCAGCTCATGAGAATACCTGGCACATAGTGGGTCCCTGGCCCTCTGGAGTTGTGTATTGTGACCCAGTGGGGTGGTCTGGCAGCTGCAATGACATGGGGTGGCAGTGGGTGGGCAGGAGATGGTGTTGGCTGGCCAAGCCTCTTGTGCTTCCTCACTCACTTTGATGAATTAAAAGAAAACAGTTGTTTTTGTTTTTCCTAATTAAGAGATTAACACCATTCTGTCGGTTTTGATCAGCAGAGTGGAGAGTGCAGGGGGCTGCACCCTCGGGGGAGCAGGGAGAGAAGATAGCAGCCTGTGCCCATGGAGTTGTAGCATAGTCCACAGTGACGTGGAAGTATCTCGTGTGTTCTGATTCAAGAGCTGCTAGATGCTAGCCTGTCCACTGTGAAATCTGTGACAGTGGGGGCCTAGGTGTGGCTGTGATGCTGAACAGCTTTCAGTGGAACTGCCAGACTAGGAGAGACTAGGAAGAAAGGGCTGGCAATCTCTGCCCCCAAATCAGCCACTAACAGCCCTGTGGATCACAGTGGTCCAGTCTAGTTTCTGGATGAGAAAACTGAGGCTCAGAGCATTCCAGAGATGGGTTGGTATACAACTGGGCAGCATTTGGGTCTTTTGGTCATGGGGTCATCATGAGATAGGACTGACTTGATAGCAATAACAATAAAATCTGAGGGTGGAGTGTCAGTCCCTTTTCTACAGAGCCATGAGGATCAGAGAGGTGAAGTGATTTCACTGTAGACACAGGGTCTGGAAAGCTTGGGGTCTGCCTCACAGCCTGGACTTCTCCCTGAAGTGTGGCAGGAAGAATGGGGAAAACCTTGAGGTGCAGGAACTCGTGCTGGGAGCATCTGGTTTACACCTCTGGAGGTCTCATGGGAAAGGACGAGGATCGAGGCGTAGGGTACCCTAGCCCTGGCACTATGACCACTGTTTTCCTGGAGGAATGTCTGTTCTGTCAGTATGGAAGGGAGTTGGACTGTAAAGACAAGGTCCTCCCAGCGGGGACCCCACCACCCTCTGGGATGTCCTGACTTCCACAGAAGGCACCAGAGGCTGGTGGGGCCCACTGTGTGCTCACAGACTGTGGAAGACTCAGGTTAATGAAAGTCAATGGATGGAGAGGTCAGGTAAAGAGGTGTCCAGCCTAGAGACCACGTGACTCCCAAGCAGAAGGGTGGGCAGGAGTGTGGCCACAGCGAATGGCATCTTCTTCACCTTAGGGGCTGGGGTCTGCTCTGGCCTGACACAGGAAGAGGTAAGAGAGCACAGGGGCACCTTCCTGGCCCTGTCTGTATCTCCAAGAGGTCTAGGACATGTAAGGCGAGGTCCCCAGGGATGGGCAGGCAGAGCTGGTGATGCACAGGTGCTGGAGAGAGGTCACTGGCAGCTCTGGTGCTGGTCCTGAACCCTCTGCGTGGTCTGGCTCTGGGCAGGGGTGGCGCTTCATCACGAACACACCACGGAGTACAGTAGAGCCGATACCGGGAAAGGTGCTGGAACGGCCAGAGCTGGCCAGAGCTGTGGGAGGCCATTGGTAGCGAGATGTCTGAGCTGAGGCTGGAGGCTTCCTTCTGGGCTGCTCTGAGGAGACCCACATGCTGACCAGAAGGTTGGTTCAGGGGCCTCTGCGCTCCCTTCCAACATGGAGCCTCTCAGAGTTCAGATCGTATAGGCTGAGGGGACCAGATACACCCCCAAATGCAGGCATAGGCATCCAGACCCCCTTGATCATCAGGCTTTCCTGATGATGGCCCAGCAGCCTCCCACAATGTCCCACACGGGAAGGAGCAAGTCCGGGGGTAGGCGGGTGCCACTTGGGACACCATCTGTCACAATCTTCCACCTTTGTTTCCAATTACCGTGAGCACCTTGCGGGCGAGTCCCAGAGGCAGAGGCAGAGGTGGAGGCAGGGAGGCCCATCATTCCTGCTGCAGTGATCCAGGTGAGACATGGTGGTGACTGGGACCAGGGAGGAGCAGTGGAGGAGGAGAAAGGAGTCCAGTTTTGGAAATACGTTGATGGCAGTGCCAACAGAACCTGCGGAGAGGTGGAGTGAGGGTTGCAAGAGAGAGAAGAGAACCACAATAACTCCGAGGCTGTCAGCCCGAACTGCTGAAATAGGAAAGGTTGCAGGAAGGGCAGACTTTTGGGGGGAGATCAGGTTCTGGTATGGTAAATCTGAGGTTCCTGTCAGACTCCACTTCCATGTGGAGAGACTGAGCGGGAGATAACGTGTCTGGCATTCATGGGCAAAGGCCAGGCTGAAATGACGACTTTGGAAGCTGTTAGGTGCTGTCTAGTTGATTTTAGGCAAACCTTGGTGGCATAGTGGTTAAGTACTGTCTGCTGACCCAACGTTTGGCGGTTCAAATCTGCCAGGTGCTCCTCGGAAACTCTATGGAGTACTGCCACCCTGTCCTATAGGGTCGCTATAAATCAACTGGACAGCAGTGCATGTTTAGTCGATTTTAACTCAGTGGGACCCCATGTGACATAGTTGCCCTTTCCTGTAGGGTTTTCTGGCTGTCATCTTTATGAGAGCACATTGCCTGGTCTTTCTCCTGCAGAGTGGCTGGGTGTGTTCGAACTGCCAACCTTTCGTCCCGCAGCCCAGTACTTAACTTTTGTACCTGCAGGACTCCTTGGTCTATGTTTAATAGATGCTGTTTAAGTTGTGAGACTGGTGGAAATCGGTAAGGGGATGGGTATCTCTGGCTTTTTTACATTGTGAATTCAGAGTCTGTTTGCCAAGTTCACTCAAAGCATCTCCGAAGAAAGGCCTGGTGATTTACTTCTGAAAAATTGGTCACCCAAACCCTGTGGAGCTCAATTCTACTGTAGCACACACAGGGTCGCTATGATTTGGAATTGACTGCACAGCACCTGGTTTGGGTTTTCTTCTCAAGTTCACAGAGTAGGGTGTCTTGGGGTCTTCCTTGCTCTGACTTGGGGTCCCTGTCTCTCTCCTTGCCCTGGCTCTAGGGCAGGCATGGGTAGGTTTTCCAGCCAAAGGGCTCCTGCCTGTCAGCACCTGTTCCAGTAAGGTGGGCATAGCTCTGTGTACTCCCCGCTGGTAACAGTAGACCTCTTGACCCTGTGAGTCTGCTCAGGTGGTAGAGCCAGTATAGTGACTGGTGCATGGGCAGTCAGGGGTCACAGCTACATCCAGGCCTTGCCCTTAGTGGCATCTGTGAACTTGGTCAAGCCTTCTCCCCTCTTGCAGCCTCAGTCTACACACCTGTCAACTGAAGGGCTGGATAAGGTCATCTTATCCCTTGTTTTCCTAGAAGGGATTGTGTCAGTGTCAGAGGGTGGATGGTTCCCAGGGGAAAGGCCATGGCAGGAAGTTTCTGCTGGAGTCATGCAAGGCTAAGATGTGTGCGTGTAAGGGTTGTTAAAATTCTGAAACACTTCCATACTGATGGGTAAACAGCTGTTTCTCCAAGTGCCCTGAGGGCCTCCTGGCTACCTCTGGCCCCTCCCTTGGGGTCCAGCCCCCACTGGAGCCAACTGGGTTCGTCAACTTAGAGAGATACCTCCTGCCTCAGTAAGAGGGCCATTGGTCAGTTCCACTCTGCCAGTGGTTATTAAGATTTTAACTTTCACTGCGGTTTGTGTTTTCATCAGTCACGTCCTCAAAAAAAAAATAGGTGGCATTTTGGAGGTATCTCTGTCTTATAACTTGACCTCTGGCACTTGGCTTCTCATTCAAGGAAAAGAAATTCAATCCCAGTAAATGAAAATGCATAGCTGAACCTTGCTGATGGGGACCTGGAGACAGTCTGATGGAAGAATCTGTTAAATCGCGGGATTACTTGTACCCCAGATGCTGGACTGGGAGTTTAACTGTGCTCATGAATTTGTTCCTTCGTCTTCGCCCCATTGAAGAGCCTGGTGGCTGATGAGTTTTGCAGCCCAGGGGCTCTTGGGGGCTAATGCTGTTTGCATGTGATCCCAGAAGACATGGCTGGCTGGAAGCCGGGCTGCCCTCGTGCAGCGAGATGAGGAGCCAGGAGCGTGTGAGCTCGTAGCGCGGGGGCGGGCAGGCGCAGCAACAGTTCAGGTGTTAAACCACTGGCGTGGAAAATTGCTCTGACGGTTATGATGTTGTTTTGGGTGGCGAGGGTTACACTATCATTCACTGCAGCCACGCCTGCTGGTGCTGCCGGGCTGCCTGTCTCTTGCAAAGCTGCTTTCTGATTGCTGGGTGTTGGGGCAGGGGCTAGTGCTTGTCTTTAGAGAAACAGGCTGTTGGGGTGCTGGTGGGGGGAGCTGGTGGGTGGTCTGGGGCCTCAGCCTCTGGGAAGGTGAAGAACAGCTGACATTTATAGAACACCCACTGTGGACAGCCCTGTGCCACCCAGATGGCCAGTCCTAACATCAGATGTCATTGGGTGACCAGCACTTGTCCCAAGGACCAGCCTGCCCTGTGGGCAACAGTGACTCAGAGCCCAGGATATGGGCCCCTCAGGGCTGGGCCATGGCAGGGGTCCTTGGCTTCAGGGGAGGCAGCTGACCTCTTGTGGTGGCGTGTGCCTGACCTGAGGGACATCCTGGGATCTTCTGCAGATCAAGCCGGGTTCTTCTCCCCCTAACCCTACACTTCTCTGCTGCGGAGGCCTGAGGGTGCTCCTCTCTAGACCAGTTCTGTGTTTGAAGTCCCCACAGAAAACCACTGGTTTCTGGAAAGTCCTTCTCTTGGCGGGAAGATGCAGACGAGACCACAGCCTGACATTAGGCCAGCCACTGCTGTCCTCCCATGGTAGTCTTATGGATGCACAGGGCCCTTGGCCGGTATGAGCTCCCTAGCTGTCCCCCACCAGGTGAAGCAGTTGGTTCCTGGAGAGGAGAAGCACCCTGCCCAGAGGGCACAGGTCGGAAGCAGGGACCCAGAGGCTGCATCCAGTCTCTGGATTCTGAAGCCCCGACCTGTCACATCCCTGTGTTCCAGCCATCTCCCGAGAACGGCAACGTGAGAAGTGGCTTCTGTGCGCGGAGGGTACCCGGGAGTGAGATGTGGTGAGGAGGGAGCACCCCAGAACTCTGAGCTGGTCTCCTTCATGGTACTGGTTAGCCAAGGAGAACCGGCCATCAGCTAGATGGCTGTCGTCAATTGCTTAGCTCCAACTAAGATATCAGTGCCACGACTGCCGGGAAGCTGTGTGATACACACCGTGGCCCCTTCCCCTGTGGTGTGTACAGCTGGGGTGGGACATCACAAGGGATGAGTGTGGAAGCGTGGTCTAGTGTGTTACAGATTCTCTACAGAGGACTGGGGAGGGGATGCTGGGGGCTGGGCAAGGGAAGGAGGAGAGGAGAGGTGAGAGAACATTCCAGAAAAGGGGACTGATGTGCATGCAAGCCCAGAGAGGGTCAGAGTAGAGGCAGAGTGAAGGCTTCAGTGGAGAGAGCCGCTGCCTCTGAGGCTGGATTCCCCATGCCACACCTGGAGCAGATCCAGGAGCCCTCAGGGGCTGCCAAGGCTGGGACCTTGGAACCAGGAGCTGGGCGTGAGGGAGGGGTAAGGGGGCACACGAGAGGAGGAAGGGGTGAGGGGGGGCATGCAGCTGGGGGAAGGGAGCAGAAGGGAAGGGTGATGGGGCATGCAGCTGGAGGGAGGGGTAAGGGGGAGGCAGCAGGAGGTAGGGACGAGGGGCACGTAGCAGGGGGAGCGGTGAGGGGGCACACAGCAGTATCCTTGGGCACCCTCCTCACCCTACCCTCATGTCAGGCTGTGGTGCCTCTCAGTGCCTATGGCTGCTGTTGGTGGGGCACAGGGCTCTGGGGAAGAGTGTCTGGATGGCAGTAGTGTGGGGAGGGGGCTGACCTCAGTGTCCCTTCTGTCACCCCTCCCAGAACCTGCTCTCTGCCCTGCTGTAAATGGAGCCAGGAGCGGAGCCAGGAGCCAGAGGACAAAGGGCACTGGGGCTGGGGCCCACTGAGTAGGGGTGACTCCTCTCTGGAGACTGCCGTCGGCAGGCCCGAGGGCTTGGCTTTGGGAAAGACAGCCTGCAGAAAGTAATTACCGCGAGGGGGCGGGCACTGAGGGGCCCTGAGGACCAGTGCAGAGGCTGTCACCAGGATAGCGGTCTATCAAACCTCCCAGCGACCCTCACCCTGTGGGGCATAGTAGGACCGTCCCTCAGGGTGAAGGCGCTGAAGAGGGACAGAACTGAGCATGGGACACCTTGGTTTTCATCCCAGCGTAGGCGCTGACAGCATGGCTCGGGTGGGTCCTTTCCTTTTCTCTGAAAGTCAGTTCCCATTAGGAAAAAGAAGTGACTGAACTTGATTGTTCCTGCCCCCAGGGCCTAAGGGGTCCCCTGGTGGATGTCTCTGTTTATTCCTTCATCCTCTGCTCTTCCATTCAGCTAGCAAGTCTTTATAGCTCGCCTACCGTGTGAGTCACCCTCTCGGTAAGGGAAAGACTTGCCCACCCATGGACAGTGAGGATCCTGGTCTTGCTGGGGTCCCTAAGTCATTTTACAACTAGAGGGTGAACTCTCCCAGGCTCAAACAATATTAATTATTCTCCAAGGAAATCTTCATCTGAGGAGTCCCTTTTCTCTGAGAGTTAACGTTCCATGTCATCAACAGTCAGGGAACATTGTATGATCAAAGACAGTATAATTTGTAGCAAGATTCTGAGGAATAGCACAATATTGGTTAATTATGCTATTGATTCCTATGGTCTGGGATGTCCTCATTATTCTGGATCCCAAATGGGCCCCGCTGTGCCTGCCAGGCTGACTTTGAACTGCTGTCCTGGGTGGCCCAGCCCCCTGCTCCAGGACTGGTGGGACCACCACTTTCAAAGGGATCAGAGCAGCTCGGTCTCCCCAGAGCCACATGAAAGGGGGAGCCGGGTGGGACTCCCACGGCAGCTCCTCTGGCTGAGTTAAGGAGTGAACGTCTTGCTTTAATTAACCAGATGCTGTTAATGGACTTCTTGGGGCTGCAGCAAGCACTGCTTCTGGGGGGCAGCAGGGTGGGTGTTCCTGGGGGGCAGGGGCCTCTTGCTGTTTCTGAGGAAAGCAGTGCTGGGTGAGGCCTCAGCGAGGCCTGGTGGTCTGGGAAGACCCTGGGAGGTGCCCGGGGGTGCCCCGCTGCTGACCTCTGACTCCGAAGCACTCTGAGGCACTGTCTTAGTTAGATGGGGCTGGTATAGTAGAAATACCATGAGTGGTAGCTTTACCAAACAGAAATTCATTTTCTCGCATTTTAGGAAGCTGGGAGTCTGAATTCAGGGAAGGCTTTTTCCCTCTGCCGGCAACAGAGGAAGTTTCTTGTGTCTTCTGAGCTCCTTCTGTTCCTGGGCAGTTGTTTTAGGGATCTGGTTCTGCTGTAACGAAAATACCAAAAGTGGATGGCTTTAAAAGCAGAAATTTTATTCCATCACAATCCCAGTAGGCTGCAAGTCTAAATTCACAGCATCAGTTCCAGGAGAAGGCTTTCTCTGCTGGCTCTGGAGAAAGGTCCTTGTCATCAGTCTTCTCCTGGATTGGGAGTTTCTTACGCACGGGGACCCTGGGTCCTTTCCAAAGAACGTACTCTGCTCCCAGCATTGCTTCTTGGTGGTATGAGATCCCCAGCTCTCTGCTTGCTTCCCTTTCCTTTATATCCCAAGAGATTGATAGCCTCAAGATACAACACTCTTACACTAACACAACACTGCCCATCCTTCCTCCTGAACATTTCGCAGAGGCAGGGTTTACAACCTGTAGGAACATCACACAATACCAGGAATTGTGGCCTAGCCAAATGGCTACGCAGCTTTTTGGGGGGACACAATTCCATTAATGACAGTGATCTTCATGGGGCTTGGCACCTCCCTACTACTTTCTCTTGTTCCTTTAATCTCTTTTATATCTCAAAAGAGATTGGTGTAAGATACACCCTGAGGGATCTCGTCTCACTAGCATAACAAAGACAGCCGTTTCCAAATGGGGTTAGAACTACAGACAGAGAGGCTAGGACTTACAGCATGTATGTTGGGGGGGACACAACTCAGTGCATAACAGACATATTATAAAAGGATGCTTGTTTAAATCAGCTGTATTTATGAGTGGATCAAGCTCCCTCCCTCTTCTAGCTGGATGCTGCAATTAACACCTGATTGTGTGACAGTCAGCCTCCTGCTGGGTATATTTGTCTCAACTCCACAGGGGGGATGTGGTTTGTCCATTAGGGCGGTGACCAGGAGGAGGTAGGGGGTGGAGGCAGGGTGGGAAGGTAGGTTTAGCCTGGACAGATCTATGGACATCAGCTACAGTAATGATTAAAACCAGCTGCCCGGGTGGGCTGGTTGTGTGCACTGGCCCATTCAGTATTTACAGCAGGCTCTGAAGGTAGATCTGTTAATATCCCCGCTTTGCAGATGGGGAAACTTAGGATGCAGAGATCAAGTGATCGTCAAGGTCATATAGCTGAAAAGTGGCAGAATCAGGAATCCAGCCCACATACACTGTGGGGTTATGAACTGCTGTGCACTGAGGGTTTTTTCTAAGTGTTTTGGGGCATTTCCAAATGATGTCCGTGTCAGTGGAGCTCTAGGCTGCCTGCATCTGTGGTTCTGGTTGCATGGGAAAGGGAGATCAGGAGGCAGGGAAGGATCAAGAGTGAGGGCCGAGTGCCGTCGAGTTGATTTCCACTCATAGTGACCCTACAGGACAGAGTAGAAGTGCCCCATATGGTTTCCAAGGAGCACCTGGTGGATTCGAACTGCTGACCTTTGGGTCAGCAGCCATGGCACTTAATCATGATGCCACCAGGATTTCTACAGTAGGACTGACCACATATCCATCCATATTTTATTTGAAATTAAAAACAAACTGCTTTAGGCAGTAGGGACCGCACCCAGCACAATGGGGACACTGGAAACCATGTCCATCTCTTCCAAGGGCAGAGCAAGAAGACAGGAGCCTTCTCAGCAGATAGTGGGTGGGATTTGGGGTGGACGTTGGTAGGAATGTTGTTTGTGAAGATGGTGCTGGAAGGAAAGGTAGGCTGGTTTCCTCTGAGTTCTTGAGAGACTGCCCCTTGCATCAGTGAGGATCATTTCTGTGTGTCTGTCGCTTATTATACATTTCAAAGCCCTTTCACTTGCATTCTCTTTTTGATCTTCACAGCTACCCTGGAGGCAGATCAGAGCCAAGTTTATCCTTCTCACTTTGTAGAATAGATGTTTAAGAATCAGAGAAGCCAAGTCGGTTTCCCAAAGTTATACAGCAAATTGAAAACAGCACCAGGCTTAAGAGACAAAGCCAAGGGTGTTGACTATAACTCAGAGACACCAAGAGGGGCTTGGGGAAACTAAAGGATGGATGGAAATTTGGGTGACCTACTGATTAAGTGCTGTGGCTGCCAATCAAAAGGTGGGCAGTTCAAGTCCACCAGGAGTTCCTTGGAAACTATGGAGCCGTCCTACTGTGTCCTGTAAGTCCTACTCGGTAGCTGTAAGGCTGAAATCGACTTGACAGCAGGGAGTCTTAAAGGACAGCTGTAAAAACAGTAGTTCCTGCTTACCCAGTGTCTGGTAGTGATAAACCAAGCCGAGACCCATTGACATGAAGTCACCTCCAATCATAGTGACCTATAAGAGAGTAGAACTGCCCCAAAGGGTTTCTAAGGCAGTAAGTCTTATCAGAAGCAGACTGCCACCGGTGAGCCCTTAACCACTGTGCCACCAGGGCTGCCCCAAGAGTGACAGCTGCCGTACTGCTTAAGTTCTTGCAGTGTGCCAGATGCCATGTGTCACTATCTGACTGCATTTTCACAGTAGACAGTTCTAGCTCCATCTCAGATGAGGAAGCACAGCCCCTGTGAGATGAAGTCATTTGTCCCAAGTCCCTCACCTGGTGATCAGCAGAGCTGATTCCTGCTTCAGAGTTTTGGTGGTGCAGTGGTTAAGAGCTTGGCTACTAACTGAAGGGTGGGCAGCTTGAATCCGCCAGCTGCTCCTTGGGAACCCTGAGGGCAGTTCTGCTCTGTCCTAGAGGATCTCTCTGAATCCGCATCGATGGTTCTGGGTCCAGACCAGCTCTGACTTCAGAGCTTTGTTTTCTTGGCCACTGCCCCACAGAGCCAGATACCTCCTACACGTGTTCCTTCCAGGAAGCCAGCACAAGGGACCTGCACATTGCCCCACTCAGATGGCAAACTGAGAGTCGCTTGAGGTGGTCTGTCCCAGAGCCACACACCCTGTGGAGCTGGGTTTCAAGGCTGACCTCACTGGCTTCAGAGCTGGGCTCCGTCCAGCACATTCTGAGACTGTCCTAGCCACGGGCTCTGCCCCACAGCCACCAGGTGGGCAGCGTGTGCAGATGGGATCTGTCCCAGTACCATGGGTCTGTTTCGCACCTTCTCCACTCTTCACGTGGGAGGGACTCCAAAGTCAAACACACCCAGATAGGCACCTGGTGACTGCTAATTATTAACACCTCAGCCGCTGGCAGCTCCTTCCTTGCGTGGTGTCACGCAGAAGATTTATGGCCACTTTGAAAGTGGCTTTGAAATGAGACAAAACTCAATATTGGATTTTTTCCATCTCCTTTTCCCTTTGGGGTTTCAGGGCATATGACATCGGCTTTCTCCCATTAGCATATTTCTAACGAGTGCTTATTAAGGGGAATTCCATTGCAGTTCTGTTTTCATTAGAAGAGGGAGTGGGAGACAGGATGAGACCTGTCAGATGTGGGAGGCCTCAGAGCTCTGGGACCTGGGCCTGCTCCTAGCTCCACTTTCTCTGAATGTGCCCTGCTGTCACATCCGCACAGAAGGGTCCCATCTCAATGATTTTCAGTGTGGGTCTGTTATAGGGAATGGGAGTGGCTATGCTATATGGTAAGAGGGAACACTGCGGTGCAATGGTTAATTGCTGAGTGAGAACCAAGGGTCAGCAGTTCAGAGTCCATCAGGCCCTCCTTGGAAATTGTGGGGCAGCTCTGCTCTGTTCTGTAGGGTCACTAGTGGTTAGAATTGACTCGATGGCAAGGGATAGTAGTAGTACACAGCAGGACTGCCAAAGCAGGAGGACTGGGGTTTGCATTCTGGCTCATCCACTGCCCAGTGAGAGACAGGCTGTTACTTTTTTCTGAGCCTCAGTCCCCTCACCTATGAAATGGGCTTATTGTGCTACCGATGGATGCACCATTGAGCTTTGTTCACTGCTATGTTCTCAGCACCTGGTACGTCACTGGTGCTCAGTAAGTAACCGTGAAGTAGGCAGGTGGTGTCCGTGGGTGGAGCAAACAGTTAACCAAAGGGCTGGCCGTTGTAGTCCAACCGAGACACCCTGGAAGAAAGACCTGGTGATTTACTTCCAAAGTGGGAATCACTGGAAGCGTTATGGGGCAAAGTTCTCATGGGTCAGAATTGATTTCATGGTGACCAGGAATGAGATGACGCACGGAAGTAGGAGCAGGGCTGTCTCCATGAGTGGGATGGGCTGTGGGTGCTTGGGCACGTGCCCGTGGTGGGCGTCACTAGAGGTTTGCTCATTCACAAGCCGTAGTTGGGCTCAGGTGGTGCTAATGAGTGTCCAGGTCGCTTGTACCAGCCTCAGGGCTGTGGGGGTGCTACCAGCCTCTGTGGTCTGTGGCCGTTAAGATGTGTGTCCTAGTTTCTTGGTTCTGCTGTAACAGAAATACGCCAAGAGGGAGGCTGTATTGAACTGAAATTTGTGTTCTCACAATTGAGGAGGCTGGAAGTTTGATTCAGGGCCCTGGCTCTAGGGGAAGGTTGTCTGTCCATACTTCAGGAAAACCTTGTCTCAGCTCGTCCTGGCTTTTCAGCCATCCTGGAGCTGTCCACTTGGCCTCTGTCCTTTTCTTATTCTCAGTTTCTTGCTTCTGTGTCTAATCTGCTCCTTTTGTATCTCAAAAGTGGTGGACTTAAACACACTCCACACTGTTACAGCCTCCTTGATAATGAAAACTCTTTATCCAATGAGATCATCTCCACAGGTGTAAGGGTTAGGACTGGCAGCAGATTTTTAGTGGGGACATGGTTCATCCTGTAACATTGTACAGTGGTAGGAGTCAAGGGGATATCCCTATCAGAGTGACTTGTTGTCTAGTTTTGTCTGGCGAGCCTAGAGGGCTTCTTGGAGGTGGTGGGCAATCTCAGTAGTGACTTAGCAGGCCCCTACTCTTGTCATCACAATGACATTTTGATGGGAGGAGTGTCCCAAGGCAGAACTAGGACACTGGTGAAGGGAGTGGTTGTTGAGGCCACTTACTGTGTTGGGTTCCTGTGCTTTGGGGTGAGAAGTGAGAGAGAAAGGACAAGATTGCCCCCCTTGATAGGTTGTGGTCATGATGGAGGACCTGGCCTCTGCCCTCAAGTAGCTTCTTGTGGGGCCTCCTCAGCCTGCTGGCACACTGCAATCAGCTGGGAAGCCTTGGTACTCACTGGTAGCCAAGCTCCATCTGCAGAAACTCCTAATCAGCCTGATGGGAGGTCCCAAGTAAATGAGTATTGATATTTTAAAAACGTTTCGCAGGTGTCCAGTGTGCAGCCAGGATGGGTGACACTGGCTTACAGTGTGTACTGTTGGGAAGGGCCTAGATGTCCTGCCCTGAAGGAGTGATCCCACTTCCGGGGGAGCCTGAGCCCCTGCCTTGAGCTCTCGGATGGGGGAGCTTTATTTCTGACTTTGTAGCTTCTTGGAAGTGGAGAAGCCCAGGGAAAGGGTGAAGGTGCTTCCCTCCTGTCCAGTCTCATGGCAGTGGATCAGTATAGGACCCTTCAGAACTGCAAGGGGCCTTCGCTAGAGTCCAAATTCAGCTCCAGAATTGTAGGACTGACATCAATCTGCTTTTATAAACGAGCAAACAAGATCCAGAGGCATTGATGAGTCTTCCCCGGGTCCCAGGACTGATAAGTGCTGATGGAAGACTCAGGCCGCCAAGCTCTGTCCTCCTGTTACGTGAGACCACCCACTTAAGAAGTGGTAGGTGGTACCTCCTGCCTTTCAAGAAACAACCCAGAGAGATGCAGTGACTCACCCAGGGTCACACGCTGAATTACTGGCAAACCTACTGCAAGGCTCTACTGCTTGTTTCTCCCAGCCCGGCGGGATGCTCAGCTCAGTCTGTCCCAGGAACTTTGAGACAGCCTTGTCCGCAGGCACTGTCCCTGCACAGGCCATCTGCACAGTAGGTGCTCCAGGCTGGAGGCTGCTTCACTTACTTGCCTGCTTCCTCCCTCGTCCCGCATTTATGGGCTGCAACCTGACCCATAACAACACTGCTGCTGTACCACTTGGCTTTAGTGACTGCTCCGCCGTGAGTGAAATTGGTTTGAAATAGATGTCTCCTTTGCCTTTCTCCCTCGAGGTGATTTTATCCTCATCTCCACTTAGTGGAAGATCCAGAGCCGGGCTGCTGTGCCTGTTCTCTCTAGATACGTCCGTTTTGATAGAAAGATGTCGCCTCTGCTTCTGCTAAGCCAGATGCTTCTTGAGAGCTTTGCTGAGGACGAGAAGATGAACGCGTGATTGCACAATTCGCTGCCCCTCTCCGGCTGCCCGGGGATGCGTGCCAACATCTCGGAAGCTCTGTGAACAGCGCTTAAAGTTAGGAAGGGCGAGGAGAGCTTGGTTCGCTTTTTAAGGCGTTAGAATATTTTTGTTGTGGTTAGCATCTTGAGAGAAACCTTGGTGGCATGGTGGTTAAGTGCTACAGCTGCTAACCAAAAGGTCAGCAGCTCTAATCCACCAGGGGCTCCCTGGAGCAGTTCTTCTCTGTCCTGTAGGATTACAGTGAGGTGGCATTGACTCAGCAGCAGCGGGTTTTGATTTTTTTTAGTACTCACAGACCACTGCTTTGCTGTGTTGGGAACTGGCTGCTTCTGTGACAGAATAAACTCTGAGTCTTAGAGAGGACACAAGGGCATGTGCTGTCTTGGTCCCCAGCTTTACCCTTCCTGCTCAGATTTCTCGACGTTACTGACGCCACCCCTATGCTAGCCCTAAGACTGGGGGTTAGGGGTAGGTCTTATCTTCTCATAGTCCCCTTCCTACTTCTTCCTTGATTCTTCAAAGTGCAGCCAAGGCCAGGTCAGCACATTTAAGGGTTGACACAAGTGAAATAAACAGGACATTGTAAAATGAGCGATGGGGTTCAGAAGGTCTGGCTTTCCCGTCTGAAGCGATGGGTACACTTGGGAACGCTGTCCTGCACGCAGCTTCCCTGCCGGTTTCCTGACTTCAGGGTCAGAAAGCACCTTGGAGACCATCTAGCATTTTCTTCACCAGACGCAAGACAGCGTGACACCCTCATGCCCTAAGGTGTCTGCTGTCTGTAACTGGCCACTTGTCCCCTGTGTGTCTGGACTGATGCTAGTTCTGTGCCATTCTTGGGAGAACTGAGGAACTGAGATGAGAGTTATTGACTCATTTCCTGGGTTCTGTGGTTCAGATAAGGGCCCCTGGTTGAGAAACTCTCTCTCTCGTTTAATCTAGAAGTCAGGTTGCCCGAGGTCACCCAGCCAGCCAAGGCTTATCTTTCAGTTCTAAACCAGCCTCTTTCTCATGGCAGGTGGCCCAGTATTCTCCCTCCTCTGCTCAGATCAGGGGAACACAAAGGAGGAGCTGAGGCAGCGACAGGACCTTATTTATATCTGTACACACACTCACACGCACATTCATGCATGCACACATACGTGTACAACAGTGTGCACACAGTGCTGTAGGTTCCTCAGTCTGAAAGGCAGAGGCTTGCCTGAGAGGGCAGTGATGGACAAACTGGTAGTCCTGAGTTCAAATCCAGCTCGTTTACTTCTATGCCATGATCCTCCGTTTCATCCCCTGGAAAGTGGACATCATCTACTTTACAGGGTTACAGAGAGGTTGAGGGGGACTGACCAGGTACCCAGAGCAGTGGCCAGCACAGCAGCCAGCACAGGGGTGCTCTTGGGAGCACGCGGTCCCTGTTCCCTGTTCCCTTGGGCCCAGGAAGACGTACAGTGGTTGACGAATGGATGGAATGGTCACTGTTTCACCATCTGTGTTCAGGTTCTGGAAACCCTGATGATGTAGTGGTTAAGAGCTGTGGCTGCTAATCAAAAGATCAGGGGTTTGAATCCACCAGGCACTCCTTGGAAACTATGGGGCAGTACAGCTCTGCCCTATGGGGTTGCTATGAGTCAGAACTGACTTAATGGCGACTTTTTTTTTTATCCAGGTTTAAATCCAACAAAGGAGAGCAATAGTGGCTTCTTCTTATGGACTCTTAGCCACCAAGGGTGGCATTTGTACCACTGCTGACTGGAGCTCAGTTTCAGCCCTGGCGTCCCAGCTGGCTGTGCCCGTGGTTGCCTGTTCTTGCACTGCCAGACTGGGCTCTTAGCTTCTCTTCCGACCCATCTCTCCCCTTGCTCCTACTTCTTGGCGCTGCCAAATGTACGTGTGTCACAAGCATACTGTGGCTTTGCAAGCTACTGGCCTGCCTCTCCTTCTTCCTACCCCGTTGTGTCTCTGCGTGTGTTATGGAAAATTTAGAAATTTGTGGGCATGCCACAGAACTGGAGCCCTGGGGGAGCATGATTTAGACTTGGCACGAGCTTCCTGTGTTCTACATATTGGTGATTCAGCGTATTGAAGGTGAGGGCTTCCTGGGCCTTGTGTGCCCAGGAAAGGGGCAGAGCGTGACAAGGAGAAGTTGGGTCAACGTGGGAAGCTGCCCTGCCTCCATTTTGCCTTGAGGAGCAGGCTGTCCAAGTTTCTGAACTTCCCACGGGGTTGGAAGTGGAGCAGATAAGACCTTTTCTGTGGTTCATCAAACCGTGTTGCAATTGAGCCCTTTTTCTTTCCTGTCTTAATAAGTGGCTTACGTGATGAATAGGCTCTGATCTCTCTGTATTCACTGGGATTTTGCATGGCTTCCGGGCTATTCTTTCAAAGGCCTTTCCCCTGATGAGTGGGCAAGAAATGAGAGGTTTGGCTGAATATGTGAACCCTGGCAGTGTAGTGGTTAAGAGCGATGGCCGTTAACCATGAGGCTGGCAGTTCAAATCCACCAGACGCTCCTTGGCAGCTCTATGGGACAGTTGTACTTTGTCTGTTGGGTCTCCCTGAGTTGGAATCTACCTGATGGCAGTGAGTTGGGTTTGGTTTAGCCCAACAGCTGGACCCAGAAGGAAAAAAAAAAATCAAGAGGAGGAAAAAAAGTCTCTGGCTTTGGAGCGGAAGGGCACGTGTGAGAACCAAGCCTAACCAGCACCAGTGGACGAGGCCAGTGGCTGGGGTGACGTTCCAGTTAATTGGAGGTTCTGGTTCACTGAGCGTTGGTTATATCTTCACTGGGATGCTGATGTCCGGCCTGGTCCCTGCTCAGCTGGCCTAACTCAGTGACACGGCCCAGAATTTGCTCACTGCCACCTGCTGACCCGCCCTGGCTCTCAGGCTGAAATGTCTCGGTCGCCATTGTTCCCTGAAGCCCTCGGGAGCAACCGCGCCAGCGTAGTAAGCTTTTTAATTTAGCATACGCCGTGCATATATGCCCCCAGACAAAACAGAATTGATTTATAATTCTCCTAATGGAAGCACGGGCTCTAGTTGCTCCAGAAATAGATGGTTACCTCTGCTGCCTTTTGTAATTTTTTTTCCTTCACATTTGACTTTCTTTTTTTTCACCCCACTGAGGTCTATAACATATGACGTTTCGTTTCAGCCTTGTATCGTAATCCACTAAATGCCAAGCACCGCTTTGCAGACCTTTAATTTATAGCGTGTGTGTTCGTTTCACTTCATTAATTAATGCTCTTCCAGGCTCCCGTGACCAAGTCTTTGGGTAATGCTGTCTTACAGTAAGCAGGTGCTTTTATCCTTAATGAACAATTTCCTGGAAAATACTGAAATAAACAACGAGGAAGCAGGCCAGGAACACAATGGATTGGGGAGTGGAGTGCCATTCTGCAAAATTAAACCTGGGGAGATGAGGGACTTGTTCCCGTCTTCCTCTGGGAGGGCCTGTGGGACACATAGGTTCTGGAAGATGACAGCTTCTTGCTCCTTGAGGAAACCAGGGCTCAGAGGGGCTGTTTTATCATGAACTCAGGTGGCTACGGAGATGGTTGTCAGACACAGCACAGGCCAGAAACACAGACAAACTGGCCTCTGATTGCAAACCTGAAATCCTTTCTGGCCTGGACTATGGGTTCTCAGGGTTGGGGCTGGGCCAAATTGTGAACTCCCTGAAATTTGTCTTCAGCCACTTATATTTTAGAAGAGTTATCCTAGCCCAAAGATGTAGTTCTTGCCTCACCCACGACCCTAATAAACTCATTCTCTCTGGGCAAGGCTTCCACTATAACTCAAGAGTGTTTGTATTGCACCCCCACGTGCCCCATCAACAGAGCTATGCTGAACCCAGTAATGATAATAATATTGTACCCAGTGCTTTACTGTGTACAGGACCTATTATGGATTCAATTGTCACCTCTTAAAATATGCATTGTATATCCAAATCCCTCTCTATACTTGTGGATAAGTTGACCTACTGTTCAATGGTTAACCAAGAGGTTGGGAGTTTGAACTTATTATACACTCCAGGAGTAAAAAGACCTGGCCATCTATTCCCACAAAGGTTATTGTTGCTGTGGTTGTTAGATGCTATTGAGTCAACACCAACTCACAGCACCCTCTGTACAACAGAATGAGACCCTGCCCAGTCCTGTGCGACGCCCACAATCGTTGTTGTGCTGGAGCCTGTTGTTGCAGCCACTCTGTGGACCCGTCTCATTGAGGGTCTTCTTTTTCGCTGACTCTCTACTTTGCCAAGCATGATGTCCTTCTCCAGGGACTGATCCCTCCTGACATGTCCAAAGTGTGTAAGACAGAGTCTCACCATCTGTGCCTTGGAAACCCTGCTGGCAGTTCAATTTTGTCACATGGGGTCCCAATGAGTCAGAATCTACTCAACAGCACACAACAATATACTTGTGGATATAATTACATTTAGGAATGAGATTTCTTTGTTATATTAGTGAGTCCGTATCAGTATAGGGTATGTTTTAAGATATACAAATTTGATAATTAAGTTTGCAAACTCATCCTAGAAAAAGTGCTATGTACCTCATTGCTGAATATCACTAAGTCACCTTTGAAGTACTCCCCTTGGGAAGCTATGTACCAATGTCAGCACCTAGTCTATCCTTCAAAACAATTTTGAAACTGTTTTTCTGGAATGGCCATCAGAGCTGTTGTCGTCCTTGATGTCCCAAATGTCATCAAAATGTCTTCCTTTCAATAATTCTTTTATCTTCACATAAAGAAAAAAGTCACTGGGGGACAGATCAGGTGAGTAGGGTGGGTGTTCCAATACTTGTTTATTGGCTAAAAACTCTCATAGACAACAATACAATTAAGTTCGTTAACTTGCCACCATGCCACCATGTACAATGGCCATTCCAGAAAGAGTTCCAAAATTGCTTTGAAGTGTGGACTAGATGCTGGCATCATTGCATAGCTTCCCAAGGGGATCGCTTCAAAGGTGACCATAGTGATATTCAACAGTGAAGTATGTCGCACTTAGGACAATTGAGTTTGTGGACTTAATTGTCGGGCCTTATAAAATAAGCAGATTGAGGTCAGAGAAGCAAGCAGGGATGGGGACAGATCACATGAAGATCACCAAGAAACTGAGGAACAGAAGCTGGAAAGAGACAGCCCTTAAACCCAGAGCCAGTGCCCGGAATTCAGACTTGTAGGCTCCTAAGCCATGGCAAAATAGATTTCTGTTTATTAAAGCTGTCCACTTGCAGTATTTCTGTTACAGCAGTACTGGATAACTAGACAGACCCCTTTCATAAGCAGCATCTCTGGCTTCTTCCACTCTGCAAGTCAAGTTTTATCACTATTCCCGTTCTACCTACAGATGGATGCTGGGATCCCCAGAGGTTGTGTGACCTACCCGAGGTCGCACAATTGCTAAGGGAAGGAGCTGGGATTAGAACCCAGGAACTGAGATTGCCGGACCCTACAATGTATTTGTTGTTACCCTGTGTGGATGCAGGGGGCCAGAGAGAGAGAGGTAAAGTGCCCCGTGCCAACCTGACTGCGCCTTGAGCCAGAATTCATCAGTGTCATGGACAAAAGGCCACAATAAATTTCATTTAAAATCAGAATACCTGATTCATTTATGACACTGAATGGAGCGGACAGAATTGTACATTATCCATCCATTTTTCTATGTTGTCAGTTCATTTTGAGTCTTTGAAATAGCACAATGTTTTTAATCACAGCATGGGTGTAACTTGTAATGACAATTTCCACTCAGTTGGATAGCTTCAAGGCCTGTCTGGGAAGCTGTGTCCCCAGGGAGCAGACTTGGGGCTCCTGTCTTCGCTGGATCCCAGCTGTTTGGGAAAATGTACCCCAACGGGGAGTGGGGAGAATCTGAGACTCAAAGGGGATGAGTTGTGGGGGAGCTGCCCCAAGGGCCATGTATTTTTGTTTCCAAATGAAGGTAACTTGTTTTTGTTTTTAAATGTTAAAATTGAGACCTATTCTTCATAGCAGATTTACACATATAGAGAAGGAGAACGTGGGACACCTAAAATATCATCACCCAGATATCTCTATTCACATTGTTAACACTTTACGAAACATCTTTCTGCTCTTGTTTGCTTCCTGTCTCACACACATGCACCAGCATTTTATATAAATATGATCTTCTTGTTAGTGCTACTTTGTAACCTGTGTTTTCCCCATAATAATACATCTCGGTCATCTTTCCGTGTCAGTAAACTCACACATAAAATCTTGAAATATCTATGCTTTTCAGCTTATAGAAGAAATAGTACATATTGTCAGAAACACTAAGAAAAACTTGCTGATGAGTCAGTCTGACTCACGGTAATCCTGCATGCATCAGAACAGGACTGTGTCCCATAGGGTATCAGTGCCTCATTTTTCAGTAGATTGCCAGGCTTTTCTTCCCAAGTGCTTCTGGGTGCACTCAACTGTCAGCTTTTCACTTAGCAGCTGTGTGGGTTGACTGTTCACAGCACCCAGAGACTTCTACAAGGCTCAGGTCTCAGACGATTGCTCCTTACCCTGCTCTCCGTGAAGACAGAGTGAAACTATCCTGTCCCAGGTCACGCTTCGAGTGAGTAATGTTTGGGGCCAGTGGGAAGCAGAGCTGGGACTCGGGAGAGGAAATCCGAGAGACAAGAGAAGTCTGGTTGCTTTCAGCCAGTTAACAGATCTATTGAAGTCCTTACTCCAGGTACCTGCAAACGTGGCCTTGTTTGGAAATAGGGTCTCTGCAGATGTTATCCGTCAACATGTGGTCATTCCCAGAGGAGTAGGGTAAGTCCTTCCCCAATCCGAGTGGTGGCCTATGAGAAAGAAGAGGTGCAGAGACAGATGGCAGGAGGGGCAGGTAAAGAACCACTGACATGCTAAGGAAGGCCTGGGGCTACCAGAATCTGGGAGAGACAAGAAAGGATTTTCACTTATAGACTTAGGAGGAAGTGTGGGCAACGGAAAGGTTGACTTGGCCTTCTAACAGCCAGAAATTGAGATAATTCATTTCTGTTTAAACCCACTGACTTTGTGATACTTTTTAAAACAGCTTGAAGAAGCTCTGGACAGGATGGAGCTGAAGGCTGGATGAGACTGTGAAAGGTCATCTCTCCAGGCAGAGGGGGGAGCCCTGATGGAGACGGGGTTCACGGGCCTCTCTCCGGGCAGAGGGGGGAGCCCTGATGGAGACGGGGTTCACAGGCCTCTCTCCGGGCAGAGGGGGGAGCCCTGATGGAGACGGGGTTCATGGGCCTCTCTCCTGGCAGAGGGGGGAGCCCTGATGGAGGGGGCGTTTAGGGGCGATTGAAATTGAAGTGTATGGAATTCAAAGTGGGGGGACCTGCGGATCTGCTGACCAAGCAAGAACCTCTGCAAAGCCCACCCCACTCCCCCAAGGCTTCTTGCTGGGCAAAGGCCTGGGTTCACTTCTCTCTCATGGTCTTCCCCTCACAGCAATCAGCAGGAGGCCATGGGGCAGGGCCCTGCCTCTGTTCTTCTTGTGTCCACGGTGACTGGCAAGCATTAAGTAAATGCTGGTCAGGTGGATGGATGAGCAGTGTGACCTGTCTGGATAATTGAACAGCTAATGCAGCCCTGGGAGTCTCTGGGTGTCAGTGGTTTCTTTTGCTCCAGCTCCTTGAAATTCTAGAAGTTAGAGTAACACAGATGGAAGGGTTGTTAAGGTGGGGGATATGGATCAAGGGGAAACTGGCATTTTATTGAGCACTTTTTAAGGCCCAGATGGTGGACCCAGTGCTTTACCTGCTGTCTGGTTTAATTTCCTAACAGCCTGTGAAGTTGAACTTACCTGATGCTATACTCATGAAACACCTCAGGCCCATGGCAGGTATAGGTTTTATCCAAGTTATGTGGCCAGAGGGCTTAGTGGTGGGATTCTCAGCTTCCAAGTAGGATACCTGCCTGTCTGCTGAAGGTTTGCATGTTGCTGTGATGTTGAACAGAGTTTAGCAAAGCTTCTGGACTAAGAGGAACTAGGAAGAAAGGCCTGGTGATCATCTTCTGGAAATTAGCCAATGATAACACTGTAGATCAAATGACCTGCTTTTCAATCAGTCATGGTGGTGGGACAGGACCAGGCAGTGTTTCATTCTGTTGTGCTTGGGGTTGCATGACAGCACCTCACAATGACAGTGTGTAGCCAGAAAGGCAAAGTCGGCATTGGATCCCTTGTTGGTTGGCCTCTGCCGTTCCCTTTCCTTGAGTCCTCTGGTTAACGTGTCACCTGATCTGGAGCAAGTCATCTGCCCATAGAGGTGCAGGCTAACACCCTGTGGCTTGCTATCCAGCCGACAGTTCTCAAATCCCAACTCGGGTGGCAGGCTTGACCTTCAAGTAACAGGTACCTCATCTTGCAGTGTCCTGTTTTCTGCCAGGCACTTGTGGTTACATCCTGTGGTTTGAGAAATGTTTTCTTTGTGGAGTGGGCAGAAAGTGGGACTAACCCCCAGGGGCCTAGGTGGCTCTGGGTGACTGGCTTGTCTCATGAAGTTTCCTGGGTATAAAAACAGACAGAACAAAACTTGAACCTTTGGGTTGATTCCAACTCATGGAGACCCGAGGTGTTGGAGAGCAGAGCTGCTCCATAGGGTTTTCTCAACTGTCATCTGTGCAGAAGCAGATTGCCAGCCCTTTCTTCCACAGTGCCATTGGGTGAGTTTGAGCTGCTGACCTTTAGGTTAGTAGACAAACACACACTGTTTGTGGCACCCAGGGACTCCCATGGTTTCCAGAACCCGCAGCATTGGCAGGGAGTGGGAAAAAGAAGAGGAGCAGGCCTGGACTGGACTGGGTGGGGGTCCAGACAGGCTGGGGGTTGGCCAGGCCAGCTGAATGTGATTTGCAAAGAAATGGAAATGTGGATATAACTGCTTTGTGAGAAATGGAATGGCCTATGAACACAGCTAAGTTTCCACTATCTTTGGAGGGGCTAGAGGCTGGGGGCAGCTGCTGCCGGCTTGGGAGTTGGCAAGGATTTGACGGGGCTGAGCACCTCTAGGCTGCACAGGATGGGGTGGCATTGGTGCTCGATTAACCTGGTGTTTTTTTCTCTACTCTGAGGATGTCCTGTGATTCCTGTCCCTGCCTGACTGATGTCAGGGCTCCTTGCTCTCTCAATGGCTTCAGGGTGAAGGGGACAGGAAAGTCTTTTGGCCGTAATTAATGGGCTCTGCAAGCCTCTGTTTTGCCATTTTCAGGATTTGCAGCCTGATGGTTCCCGGGCAAGGAGAGAGCAGGATTTATCAGGGTGGTGGAGCTCCAGCCTCGAGGGGGGGTGCATTTAGCACATCCCAGGAGGTGACTGTAGCCCCTGTCATTTATCCCAGTGGAACTGCCACGTGGCAGGGTCTCCACCTTGGTGCTAGGAATCTCTGTGGTTCCCCTGCAGTCAGGGAATCACTCTGTCAGAGATTAAGAGCTGTGGATTTATTTCTTCAAAAAACTTTTCTTTTAAGTGCCAGGAAATTAGAAAGCGTTCTACACAAGCCCAGCCCCTGGTGGAATTGCTGGAGGGCAGGAGGCTTCATCAAGGCAGAGGACCAGGCCTCTTAATTATGAGGGCTGCTCACAGTACCTCGTTTCATCTCACACTAATCAGACCCCGGCAAGGCTGGTAAACAGAGCGGGGCTTGGGGACCAGGAGCAGCTGAGAGGTTGGGGCAGGTGGAGGCAAAGCCCGCTGCACTGTGTGCTGGCCTTGGCATTGGCTCCGTGGAGTGCAAACTTGCCTCTCTCTTTTTTTTTTTTTTTTTGCTTTATTCAGAAAAAACTATAGGAATGTGTGTGTTTGTGTGTACCTGCTATAAATAGAAGATAGAAATCTCTCTGTACACCCACATGCTGGGAGCAATGTGAGGCGTTTGCTTGATTAGCCGCAGCTTGGGGTTGGTTTCTGCAGCTTCCCGAGTCTGAAAGCGCCTTTTCATGAGGTGTCTGGAACACCACTCTGTCCCCATTTGCAGCTTGAGCTATTGACTGGCCTTCAATGGCTGCCTTGTGCCGCTTTCTGGAGCAAACTGTTGGGGTGAACCAGGCAGGGTACTTTGAGTTGCTCTTAGGATGTCGTGGGCACTCCCTGTAACTGTCACCGGCAGACTGGTATCTCTGTCGTCCCATGTTAGCACAGAATCGGATGTCTCCGATGCAGTGTGACCTGCTGTCAGGATGGGTCTTCCATGGCTGCCATCAGGCCAGACACCAGCCATGTGGCTGATCCTGAGGCTTGGGATGGATAAGGGGTCAGGAAGGAGGCTGCAGGGCAAGTCAGAAAACAGTCAACCGAAAGGTGTTGAGCCCCCACCACGTGCAGGTGGGGCTGGGGTGCTGGGGGCACAGCAGTGAATAAGACAGACTGAATGCCTGCCGTTGTGAGCAGTGTGTTCTAATAACATGGTTCAGAGGGCAGGAAACAAGGTACAGGTTCTCAGGTCCCAAGAGAGGGGCAGAGGCTGCATCCGCCTGTACTCACTGCAGTCAAGTCTTTCCTGGCTCAGCGACTCTATCAGACAGAGTAGGATCACCCTACAGGGTTTCTAAGGAGCACCTGGTGGATTCAAGCTGCTGACCTTTTGCCTAGCAGCTGAGCTCTTAACCAGTGTACCACCAGGCCTCTGAGGCTGCATCTAGAAGGTTTGTGCAGAGAGAAGGACTTTCCAAAGTGGATGACAGAAGCATAGGCCAGTGATGACCAGTGCATGGTCCTATCTGCCCTTCTCCACCCAAAGCCCGTGACAGGCATTACTAATCAAACCTGGAATGCTCAATCAGGCCCACTTTCTCAGCAGAGCCTTCTAAGCAACCACTACCAATTGACCCCTGTTGCTGTGAGAATGGAAACCTCCCAGGACCCACAAATAGTGTCTCACTGTCATCCCCCCTGCTACCAGTGCAGGTTTGTTGAGAAGGCGGGGCTTGTTGGGAGACATGGGAAGAACAGAGAGCAGGCTCCGTGTCCAAGATTCAGGCACAGTCAGGAGGCCTCAGCAGGAGGCAGAAAAGAAGCAGGCGGGGGAGGATTTTGCACAGATAGACAATGTGAGGTCATCGCGGCTGCTACCAGGGCAGAGGCCATCTGTGTGTCTATCTGGCTTCTGCCCCAATTTTATGTGGTTTGGCTTATGTAGGCAGCTGGTGTCTGGCTAGGTGTGTGCTACCACCTGGGACAGGAGCTAAACCATACAGGTGTTAGTGCTGGGGAGGGGGAGAGGCTCAGACAGAAGGTGGGACCCTCCAGAGGATGCTACCAGCTCTCCAGGCCAGAACACAGAACAGAACCCGCAGCCAGGAGGGAAGTCTTTCTATGGAGTTAGTGTATTCTAAGCTACCCAGTAGTAGGTTCCTTTTAATGCTAGGTGCCAGGCACAGAGGAGGCCCTCAACTGTGAGCAAAGATACATGAATAAACACTCTTAAGGACAGACAGGGAACACAATATAGAGTTCCTGACATAGTGGGAGAAAAATGGATGTGCAGAGCTAGAACTCTATAAAAGACCAGATTTGATGGTCCAACACACGAAGGCAGAGGGTGGAGGAGCGCACTCCCTGAGGCTGTGGCCCCTGGACTCTCTTAGCCCAGAGCTGAAACTCAATCCCGAAGCCAACTCTTCAGACAGAGATCAGACTGGACTATAAGATACAGAGTGATACTGGTGAAGAAGGTGCTTCTTGGTGTATACACAAGTCTGCTTAGTGGCTGCTGTCCAGAGGGTCAATGAGAGGGTGGAGGGGAAAGGAATTGGCTGGATAGACATGGGCAGTACAGGATGGAAAGGAGGAACGTGCCACCACAGGGAGCAAGGCTAGACTTGCATAGCAGTCTGTGTGCAGGGTTTTGTATGGCAAATTGACTTGGGTGGTAAACTTTCACTTAAAACACAATAAAGTATTTTTTAAAAACAGCCAGATGCATTGCACACGTTGTATGCAAATGTTGTGTTCAAATACATGCAGTACTAATCTAAGATATTAAAAGTAGGGATACAGTCACTGTTGCAGGTTATTACCTTGAAGGGGACATGAAGGGATTTCTGAGATTCTGGTAATGTTTTGTTCCCTGATCAGGATGTTAGGTGAAAGGATATATTGACTGTGAAAATCTAATCATCTATGATTTGTGTACTTTCTCTATGTATAGGTCATGCTTCAATAAAAAGTTTCTATTAAAAACACACAAAAAATTCTAAGGAAATAGATTGACCCTGATCAGGCTTTCCTTCCGACTTGATTTTGACGGAGGCACGCAGTTTCCCAAACTGATACCCTGAGGAGCCCTTCTCCTAGAGCTCTGTCCCCAGAAAGAGTGCCATGGAAAGTAAGTTTGGGAAACATTGGGTAGGACAAGCTGAAACTGTCTCTTTATTTAGGACTCTTTGGGCCCTGAGGTATGCTAGCATGTGGTGGGAATAGTCTAGGTGAGAACATGGCTTTGCAGGATTCTTTGAACTCCTCTTCCCGGAACCTTGTGTCTGAGGGATTTCCGTCACCATCTCAGGGAGTCGTGTTCTGGGAACCCAGGTTGGGGGAACGCTCCCCAGGGTTGCACACATGGCCCACCACTGCTCTCCTGGTTTATCCCCCAAGAGCCCCGTGCCCAGCACATTGCTGCCTCCAGGCATTTACTCAGGCTGTGTCTGTCCCGACATGCCGTTCCTCCTCTCTCTCCCTTTCCTTATTCTGTCCATCCTAAGTCCCATGTACTCCACAAAGTCTTCTACAGGCCTCCCAGTCAGGCTTTGGGTCTCCTTAGGTGGTGTGGAGTTGTTATTTCTTTGTGTCCTCCAAGCACAGCCCAGGGTGGGCAGGTGGGCTCTCCAGGAGTGCTTGGGGCTGGTTTATAAACCAGGGCAGGTGCACAGACACACCTGAGTTGACAGGTGGGAGTGACTTGCCTCCTGGCTGCATTCTTCCCCTTCCATGTCACCTGCCCCGTTCCTCATGTGTAGGGACACCACGACTTCCCCACTCTCCGATCAAGACAGATGTTTTTCCTTAATATGCCGGGAGCACAGAGGAGAGGGAAGAGAACCAAATGAACTTTAGACGTGTTCTCATCACCGTCAGAAGTGAAACCAGGGACATTTTCTTATTTAATTATTAATTATTAACGCCCAGACTGGTACCCAGGGTGTTAACCTCTGTCACTCTGAATAGAGTGGGAATAGTAAGCAGCGTGGAGGGATGGATTTCCCTCCGTCATCTCACAGGCATGCGTCTTGGGCATCCGCGTTGTTGAGTGACAGCTGAGAGCCATCAGGAAGTCCCGTTCTGGTTAGTGGGGCTGAGTTGCTCTCACACAGCAACAACACCTTTCTCCTCCCTTGGGTGCTCTTCACTCCACCCCAGGGATGTGTCTGAGGTGAGGAGAAACATATTTCCTAAAGTTAGCCCAGGACATGACTCCACTTTTGGGTGCTTGTAGTCACAGAGGAAAGAGGACCTGATCACGCTGGAAAAGGTGGCGGTGCCGGATGGAAAGGGGTGGGTGCTGGGTCGTGTCACCTAGGCTGTAGGCTGCCCAGGTGTAAAGTGCCTGGCTCACAGTAGGTGTTTAGTCAGTGTTGGCACCCTTTGCCAAGCCCTGCAACAGACGGCTAAGAGCTGGGCTTGAGCTGGGGACACTCATATTCAGAGCTGAGGAAGGACATTCTGGGCTGGAGAGGCAGTGTGCACAGGGCTTGGGGTGAAGACAAACAAGAGAGGAGACCCATCCGACCTGGGGGAGGGAGCAGTGAGTAGACGATAAGGTTGCACCTTTTAGGTTGGGCCAGGTTCAAAGGAGAAACTCTGGAGGAGTTAATAATCCCATCTACACGTAGACTGGCTGCCTTCTCTCCCATGCTGCGCACTACCTACCACAGGCACAGCTGGCCTCAGAAACAGGACCTTGTGAATGCCGGGGACAAGGCTATGCAAGTCTAGGGTGTGAAGTCATATGACACATGCTGGGAAGCCCGCCTGCTCCATGGACCGTAACACAATCACGGTAATGGATGAGGGACGTGGGGATCCAGGGCTCTAGACAGTCAGTCTAAAGGCTGTATTAGCTTCTTTGGGCTGCAGTAACAAAGTACCACAAACTGGGTGGCTTGCAACAATGTACATTAATTGTCTCCCATTTCTGGGGTCTAGGGGCCTAGAATTAGGGTGTTGGCTGTGTCAATTCTTTCTGAGGGCAGTGAGGTAGAGAGTCTGTTCCATACCTCTCTGCTGCTGGCTTCTGGTAATGGCTGGTGATTCTTGACTTGAGCTGCGCTGTGGTCTTTGTTTCTGTCATCCCCTGGTGTTCCTCCTTCTCTATAGGCACAGGTAGTTCCCGATTTACCACGGTGTTCCATTCTGACTCTGATGTAAGACAAATGCTTCACTGTTTTAGTTTTCATTACTACTGCCTTTTATTATTGGTATCTTTATAAATCTGGTCTTTATTTGTCTTTGGGCATTGGAAGCATCACTCATAAGCATACATACATGTGCTGCAACACTGTACATAGCGCAAGTGGTCCCTAATTTACAGCGAGGTTCCATTCTTTTTTATTTTTTCCCTTATGGGCTAAGTGAAAGCTTACAGTCACAGTCAGTTTGTTGTACAAAGACAGACATACACTTTGCCGTTTGACCCTAGCTGTTCTCCCTATACTGTGGCAGCACATTCCTCTCCTCCACCCCACATTTCCCATATTTATTTAACCAGCTCCTGTCTTCCTCTGTCATCTTCTCTCTCCTCCAAACGGGAGATCCCCATTTAGTCTCTGGTATCTGTCCCTGCCAAGAAGCACACTCTTCACCAGTATCATTTTATGACTTACATACCAGTTCAATCTTTGTCTGAGGAGTTGGCTTCCGAAAGGGTTTCAGTTCTGGGCTAACAGAGAACCTGGAGATATGTCTTTAGCGGATCCTGCAGTGTGTCAGACTATCCAGTCTGGTCTTTTTACTAGAGTTCAGGTTCTGTACCCACATTTCTCCCGCACTGTCAGGGACTCTCGATTGAGTTCACAACAGGTTCTATTCTGATATAAGTGCAGTTCATTGTAGTTGGAGTATGTCATAAGTCAGAGACTACCTGTATCTCTGTTTCCTCTCCTGTTTTATGGGTACCAATCACAGTAGATTGGGACCCATCCTACTTTATTCAGTGTTACCTTATATTACCTGATAATATCTTCAAAGAACTTATTTCCAAACAAGGTCACATTCCTCATTCATGGAGCTGTGTTTCAGCTTGTGTTTCTTTGGGAGACAAAATTCAATCCATAAGACAATCATAGCTGTCTACATCCGTGTATTTCCCATCTGTGTCTACTTCCTGCTGATCATCCAGCACCTACCACCGTCTCTGTGCCTGATTTCCGTGTACTTCACTACCAATGGGAGTCAGGTGAACAGTCTGTCCAGACGTGACACAAGTTTTCATAAAGATTTATAAAAATCTCTTAAATTAAAGCATTGATCCAAGTTTCTTCCCTCTCCCACCCCTTTTCCATCACCAGGGAGCAAAAGGGGCCAGAAGAGCAATTTTGGATCATCTGTTGTCTAGGTGGCCTCACTTTTGGTGTTCTAAACTTAGTAAGTTTAAAGATGCTGTCAGGGGAATGTTAGAGAGACCTAGAGCAGCTCAGGACCATGGAGAGCACCAAGCTGGGGCAGTCTATAGACAGTAGAGGGCATCCAGACACCCCATCTTCCAGAGTTCTGTATCATTCGTTTGCTTTTTTATTCAATGCCCAATCAATCCAAACCCCACCTGGAAAGAAGATGCCTCTTATACTCTCAACTCTCCCCCAAACTCAATGTCAAGTCCTGGGCAAGCTGTTTCTTTTCTCCAGGCTGCTTCTCCTTCTCTCTGGGGAGAATGAATTTTAATGATCACTGTGGCCCTCTGCAGCCCTAATGTGGTATGGGTTTCAGGGTGTGCAGGGCCATCGGTTCAGGTGCTGATCTGGTCTCCCAGGCTCCAGGGTGAGTGGGCAGGAGGAGAGGGATGAGAGATAAGCAGCTGTGGTTTGCTTATGCCCATATTTTGCAAACTGAGGAGACACACTAGAATCACACCTTGCTTTCCTAACTGATTTCCAGGCTGCATTTAGTCAGATTACCTCTAGATTCCAATAGAGAGAGCAACCCCATTAATCATTAATCTGGGCTCCCACAGTTGTACTTAATTTGTGACAATTTGTTTATCTTTGGAGACGCTGCTAAGAAAGGGCTTACACGGAAATGACTGGGGGTGGGGAGGAGGTGTTTAACCTTTCACAAAGAAAGGCACTCCATTAACGTCCGTCTGGACATAAACGAGGATGTGGGGAGTGTGTGCAAAGTGTGAGCCCCTCATATCTGCCCCCCAAATGTATGATGAATGCGTCCTTTTCTGTCGGTAGGACACAGGGTCTAGATCTCCAGCCATTTCAAACCTGGGGGCCCCTTTCCAATGTTATAATATTTCATAGATCACCCCATCCTCCTTATCAGAATTTGCGGTTTTTTTTTTTTTTTTTTTTAGTATTGCTGATTGAGAAGAAAGCTACTCTGCATTCAGTAAGGCTTTTAAATAAACCATGATAGCATGCATGTGTGAATGAAAAATAGAACTGTCTTTCTGAGTCCCAGTGTTCATGCTATAGATGATACTCGGGAACATGTGAATTCTGGTCCTCCCCACGTGCCAAGGCCAGTGGCCCGTGAAGTGGGGATACGTGGCCTGGAATTTCTCTAAGATTATAGGACCAGGGAGTCCTGGAGACAGGGGGAGGCCTCGAGGGCCATTTCAGCTACTCCCAGCTTCACAGTTCTCTGTCCTTGTATAAGGAACCTTTGTTTAGGATGCCCAGTTTAGGGAGAAGGAACCAGGGGGAGGAGAGCTACCCTGGAAGTAGACCAGAACAATGGTTCTTGAGTACCAGATTGAACGTGAACACCCCAAAATGATAGGCAGGTTTTGTGTAGAAGGCAGTTCTACTCTGGCCTCTAGGGTCACCATGAGTCAGATCCAACTCGATGGCACCTGGCTTGACTGGCCCTTTTGGGGACGAAAGAGTCTGTAACTTTGACTGCAGTCTCAAAGCAGTAGACTGCAGGCCAGACAACCTGAAGATGCTCTGGATGGCGAGAATTTCGGCTTTTCCCTGACTCAGCCCTCCCACTCTGCAGTTACTCAGACTTGCTGAACTACTGCGCGTTAGTCAAAGCCTGTGCGTGTGAAATATCAAAAGCTTGTTACTCCTGACGGTGGGAAACTTAGTCTGCTTAGCAAGTCTGCTCTGCTGCCTCGTGTGAGAATTCTCTGCGCCAAACAGATGCCCAGGAAAATGCTCTGGTTAATGACACTGCCTCCTGTGTTCTCCCGTACAGGGCCCAGGATGGCGATCACCATGACGGTACTGATACTCTCCTCCCTCCTGCCCACCGCCGTCTCCCTGAACCCAAAGGACCCCAACGTGTGCAGCCACTGGGAGAGGTAAGATGCGGGTCTCAGATAGCTGGGCTTTCTCCCCCGGTCTCACCCTGGTCTGGTGCTGTTGGGACAAGAACAGAGTCAGGAGAAATAGCACCTGTCCACAGGGACCTGCCATCCAGCTAGAGAGATGCAGGAGTAAAAGCAGGACAGAACAGGACAGAATCTGTCTCAAGCTCAGTGCTGTGGGCACTCAGTGTGGAAGGGCTGAGTGACAGGCAGCTTATGTTCTGCAGTCTGGTAGTTGACAGTGTGTTGTCGTGTCCCTCCCTGCATTTGAATTTCCTTTTATGGATAAAGAAATGGAAGCCTGGAGGGGCTTGGGGGGCTTGTCCATAGCCAGAGCAACCTAAGTGGGGTCCAGTGAGTAGCAGTGTGTGGACTGTGGTCCCAGGTGTCTTGGTCTGTGATGCTATGATATCTGATGCCGGGACTGGTGACAGTATGGCACCTCAGATGTGTGAGGCCCACCAGCAGCCTGGAAGATGGGAACGGGGTTTGCTGCTCTCCTCTGGGCTTGGGGGCTGCATGGGAAGGGCATTGGAGAGGCCACAGAATAGCCACTGCTTTCTGGCTACAGCACTAGGCCTGGGAATGGGGTAGGCTCCTGCAGATGGCTTGACTTTGAAGCACAAGGTTAAAGTATTGATTTTGGTGAGCAGGGAGACAGTGACCAGAGACCCAATCAGGAAAAACCGAATTAAACCCTGGAATTGATTGGCTGTGCTGACCAGGATGACTTGGCCACTTAGAAGTTAATAAATCAAATGAATAAAATTAAGATGAGGACCCAGTGGGGGAGGCAGATGGCAGAGGAAGAGAGGGGAGCGGGGGCTGCCTGTGAAGACACCTACTCCATGGGGACTGGGCTCTGGTTAGCCTGGGTGCCTCTAGGGCCAGGAGGGTTTGGCCGGGGGGACAGTGCCCACAATGGCGTGATCGCCTGTGTCCAGATGTTCTACCTGGCACCCCTACACAGTTGAGGCTTGGGAGAGATCCTGATGCTGTGTGCCCCTTTTGGGTGACGTGGGAAAGCATGCAGGATTTATGTTGAAAAGACCTCAGTTCATTCCAATCTGGATTTTTCCATGTGCTGGCCCGATGGGCTCAGGGACATCTCTTAGCCTACTTCTCACCTCTGTAAAACAAACAAACCAGCCAACCCAAGTCCGTTGCTGTTGAGTGAAGTCTTACTCATAGCAATCCTGCAGAACAGGGTAGAACTGACCCATTGCATCTCTAGGGAGTACCTGGCGGATTTGAACTGTGAACCTTTTGGTTAACAGTGAGCTCTTAACCACTGTGCCACCAGGACTTCCCACCTCTGGAAAGTGGGAAGAAAACTTACTCTTGCCTCATAGGCTTGCTGAAGAACCAAGGGCAACTGTTCATGAAGATGCTTTGAGGACCTTAGAGTGTATCTTGCCTCAGCTGATAACTCTGGTTTTACGGGAGCTGATTTTCCTCGATGTTCACGTGCATCAGACCTGTTGGGGGTGTGTGTAAAAAGGGGGTCTTTTGAGTCATGGCCTCAAAGACTCTGAGTCAGTAGGTCTAGGGTAGAGCCTGAGAACCTGAATTTTTCATAACCTTTCCTTGTGATTCTGAAGTTCCTCAGGCTCCTTGTCCCATCTGGTTTTGGTGGCTTTAAACCTTCATTTCTCAGTGGGTCAGAGAGACATCAAGTGGCACCCCAAGCTGGACACTTTTGTTGGCCAGCTCCAGCCTCAGCAGACCCTGCTTCTCCATCTGGCCCAGCTGAGACAGTTACTCCTTGTCACTGTCTGATCTGTGTCCCACTCTGGAATACCTGCTCACTGCCACCCTCTGTAGGTCTCCAATCTGGGTCTGTCTCCTGTGGCAAGGGACCCTTCCCTAATTACAGGGCCCATGCTGATTTCCTTCTTCTTTGAATCTATTTTGCACCGATGGGTCAGTCAAACCTAAGTCGAGCTCTTCAATCTTTTAAACCTGTGCAAGGCGAATAAATCTGGAATGTGCAAATATTCTGAAGGGAGCCTGGATACTGCCGGGATTTTAGGCCGATTCCGCTAACATCCACAGCTACAGCCTTGATAGAACAGGGAGTGAACCTAACAGCAGAAATGAGGTCTGGGGATCCCCTGGGCTTCTCCAGCCCCTAGGGAGGAGACCCTGGTGGTGACCCCTGGTCACATGGAGGCATTCCCCCTTCCTGGCTCACCCAAGAGCAGCCTTTTGAACTGAGCTCTGTTGCTTGTTGCATGTGGATGCCTCCAGTCTCTGACTCGCTCCAGAAACACCTTCCGGACCCCAGAGACCTCTTAAGGACAGTTTCCCAGCTGGATTAGGCTTCCCTGTTAATTATATCCCTCCACCATAAAACCAGTGCTGCGGCCTCCCCCAGCTAGCGGATCCCAGCTCCACAAGATTAATCTGACCCCTCATTACTAAGCTATTGGCAAATGAGCAGTGTCAACTGCCCAGCTGTGAAGCCAGCAAATGCTTCAGGTTGGAGACTGGGAGCTGGGACAACGTCTGGTGGCCAGACTTGCTCATCCCACACTCCGCCCCCCGTTGGGCTGGTGCCGTTTCACAGTGCATCCAGTGTCCTTGTCATTGTAGGAAGAAGAACCTGACCCTGAGTGCTTCCCTAAGGTGGAATCCCTTCTGTACGCAGGCCTTGCTCCTTCTCCTTCCCACCATGGTCCAGGGAGCAAATACCCCTCACTGCCTAGCATGGGAGGTGAATCTGTGCCCGCCGTGTCATAATGATAACTGGCTGCCACCGAGCTGACTGTGACTTGTAGAGACCCCATGTGTGTCTGAGAGAATTGTGCTTTGTAGGGTTTTTCAATAGCGGATTTTTCAGAAGGAAATCGTTCAGTCTTTCTTCTAAAGCCACTCTGGGGGGGACTCAAATCTCTAGCCTTCCATTTAGCAGCTGAATGTTTTCACTGTTTGCGCTACCCAGAGATTCCACACAACAGTGATGGCCAGCATCTATTAAGTGCTTACTGTGTACCAGCTCCCAGTGGCACAGTGGTTAAGCACTTGGATACTCACTGAAAGGCCGGTGACTCACACCGGGCATTTTCACATGTTATCTGGCTTTATCCTGCCACCATCCCTGAGGCACAGGTACTTTTATCACCCTCCTTTAATCTTCACAGTAATCATGTGAAGTCCCTAGTAATATTCATCACAGATTTACAGATGGGGAATCAGGGGACTTCCAGGTGCTAAATTACACGCCCAGGGATACACTGCTAACAAGTGGTAGATTTAAACTTGACCCCACGTGTTTGGACTCTAGAATCCATCTGCTTTTACCCACTCACTGTCCTGTTTAAATCAGAAAAACCAGATCTTTTGCTGTTGAATTGGTTCTGTCTCATGAAGACCCCGTGCGTGTCAGGGAAAAACTGGTCTGTAAGGTCTTCGGCCATAATCTCTACAGGAGCATGTTGGGTCCAGGCTATAACCTTCTTCCTCGACATCGCTGAGTGGGTTAGTGGTTGAGTGCAGATTACTTGTGCCACCCAGAGACCCGTGAGGTACTTGGTAGAATCGTGGAATTTCAGAGTGGGAAGAGACTTTTGGGAAGCAGGGCATTGGTCCCCAAGCCTGGAGATCAAACAGGGAGGTGGGCCATGTCTCCATACTTGTGCACGGGCTGGTGGATGTTTGCTGAGGACCCCTCCTTCCTGACATCGGCAGGGCTTCAAAAAAGCAGAAATTTCCCGCCATCTTGTGTCCCTGGTGGTTGCTGACTGCTCCAGCCTCCTCCTTCTGGCTTCTGATCTTTGTTTGCCCTTTCAGGGATCAGAGAGGCCACCGTGGATCCCCTGGGCAGCTGGCTGGCCCTGCCTCCTTGCAAGGAAATTAACAGTTTCCTCAGGCCAGGCGGACGAGCTGTTATAGCCTGGACCCAACCATCTGGCCGAGGCCAGTGAGGCTTCTGGGGAAAACACTGTGTAATGCCAACCCACAGAAAAATTAATTTCTAAAATCTCAGCTGAGGTCTTCTCTCTGGCTCCCACAGGAAGTGGGAATCTTTGTTTTGCATCTCACTGTCCACAGAAGTGGTTCTGATGCTGCGTCTTACAACTGCTGCCAGGGGTGGGCAGGTAGAACGTGGGTGGGTACAAAGGCTGAGTACTTGCTTCATGGCCTGCCTCCTGACTGCCTCCTTCACTGCCACTCTCTGAGCCTTACCTTTGTCACCTGTAAAATGTGACCACCTGTCCCACGGAATAGCTGCAAGGGTCAGCTTCTCTGTATGTGCTTTGAAAACCATCAATTTCTAAACAAACATCAAGTACTTTTTAAACTTGGCTCTGAGTAAACATAAGCCCTCCTTTCCTCATTTTCTCTTAAATGAGCAAATGATGAGTGTGAGTTTCAGAAATGAGCCGGGACACCGTGCAGGAGGAGGTGTGCCCTGGAGCTGGCTTGGGGTCAGGAAGGTGGGAATATCTATTTGGCCTCCCTCTGAGGGCATCTGGGCAGGAGAAGGAGAGCCCCTGGATACTTGGCTGTGACCTGGCTTCCCCAGGGAGGGTGGCCCCATCCTGAATACCAGCTGAGCCTCGCAAGCCCTGATCATTCTTCCGGTTCTCCCTCTGGTTCTCAGCTATGCTGTGACTGTCCAGGAATCGTATGCACACCCGTTTGACCAGATCTACTATACACGATGCACGGACATCCTCAACTGGTTCAAGTGCACCAGACACCGGTGAGTACTTCCTCAGGTGGCTGGACTCAGGGTCTCACCTGGCTCAGCTGGAGCCTCTGTGGATGCTGGAGGAAGGCCCCTGTGGCAGCTGGCAGGCCACCCACTATGGCTTTGATGCACAGGACACCTGTGATGCTCTGCTGTAGCCTTCTTTCCTAGCTGTAGGAGCTCCTGGGCGAGGCCAGGCAGAAGTGTTGGAGCAGTAAATGTCCTTGGAGGCATCCTTTGACCAAAGATAGAGGGGCAGTTGGTGGACACATGCCTCCCATTGCCCACACCTTTACAGCTCTGAGATGTGCTCTACACCGTGTCCCTAGCTGTCCCCAGGCATTCAAACCTCAGTTACCTGTAGTAGTAACATGCACAGTAATGCACTCTCTATCAGCTGTCTTCATTTTCCTGTCTTATTTCCTACTCTCCTATCAGTGCTTCCTGGAAGTACCTCCCAATTAAACTGCCCCTCCTTGAATCCTTATCTCAGGTCTGGCTTCTGGGAGGAAAGCCAGCCTCAGACAGCCATCCCCCTCCCCAGGGAAGATGCAGCCCTGTGAGAAGTCCTCTTGTTTGGAGACCAAAGCACAAGCTACATCTCTGTAACCCCCTTGGTACCTGGCCATTTCACTCTTGGACAGTGTTCAGCCTGAACAACTGTACATGCCAACCTTAGGCCCCTGTCTGCAGTCCTGCAGATCACAGCCGCCCTTCCACTCCCAGCCACTGCCTTCCGTTCCGGGGAGGTACTTCCTGCATGGCGCTTGAGAGAGGAGTGGGAAGAAGAGAGGGTAGGTGTTGCTGGGTGGCCTTGGTCAAGTCACTTTCTTTGGAGGTTCCCAGTGTAGTCCTCAAAAAGATTAGATAATCTTTGCCCCAGCTGGCATGCAGGGTGCAATGAGGTCAAGAATGTGAAAGCCCTTTACAGAGTACAGGGGGAAGTGGAGAAAGATCTGAGGCTGCCTAACTATTTGAGACGTAAGAAATGCAGAGCAGATGACGAGAGACCACCTGGTTGGCCTGGTTCTTAATTGCTGAGCATCTGAGTTGATTTCAGATTTTCCTTTTGCTTTCTCTTTGTGAACCCAGAGCTTCTTTGGGATTTATGCAAGAATCATAGTGGTCGACATGAATGGGGAAAACTTGCTCTGTATTCCAAACTCTAAGTACTGGTTTCCTTTGAAGTCTTGATATCAACTTGCTATTAGTAGCAAAGCTATAGTAGCATAGACATTAAGTGTTGCTACAGCATTAGGGGGAATCCCTGGTGGCTAGTGGTTCTGTACCACTTCTGCTAATCAAAAAGTCAGCCTTTCTCATCTACCAGCTGCTTCTTAGGAACTCTATGGAGCAGTTCTACTTGGTCATATAGGGTCGCTATGAGTTGGAATTGACTCGATGATGCTTGATTTTTTTGGGGGGTAGTATCTGAGAGATATGAACTCCTGAAACTATTGCTCAGAGATTATCTTTAACTCCTAAGCTCCCCAACCCCCTGAAGTCTTCTTAAAACCAAATAGTGGTTTAACTTAACTAGCAAAGAAGATCTGCCATGAGCATTATGTAGTGCTAAAGTCTGTCTATACAGGACCCAAATGGCAACAGCAGCTGGGGAAATTAGGTTGCAGTGAGTTGATATTAATGAGGGAGGAATAACTCGGCAAAGGAGGCTGAGAATGGTTACACATTTCAAAGAACGTGATGGGTGTCACTCAATGGAACATGGAGAAACTGTTGAATTGGTGTGTGTTTTTTTCTGCATATCCTCAACAACAACAATAAAATAAATAAAATTATATATTAAAAGATCCTGAGTGTGCAGTGGTTAAGAGATCAGCTGCTAATCAAAAAGTCAGCAGTTCAAGTCTACCAACAGTTCCTTGGGAACCCTCGGGGGCAGTCGGGATTGACTCGATGGCAACGGGTCTTTTGGTTTTCCAGTACCTTCAGGTTGTTGTTTGTGATATTTACCCCAGATTTTATAGCTGCGCTTTGTGGAGGGTTGGCCCAATAGGAAAGTCCTCAGCCCTTACCTCATCACCATCCTCTAGACTTTGACTGTGAAATGGGGAGGGGGACCATATCCTTTGGTGCTTTTACCGGAAGAAGCTGCCTGTGATCCTGGTGAAACATAGAGGTGCAGATACCAATCCTTATGCTGTTTGTCCCTTCTCTGGGTCCATCAAGTGCTGGCCCAGAGCTGAGCTTGCCCCAGCGTTTGGCTCTTTAGGGAACCCGGGGGCTAGGGATGCCATCCATCACCAGGAGGGCTGGGTAAGTGAGCTTCTGTTTTTTAAAAGAGGTTGCATTCCAAAACATGAATTATTTTGCTAAATCATTGAGTCACCTTGTGAGTTTCCAGATGACCTAGAGTGTGTGTGCCGACAGCCACACCATCAATCTGCCTCAGTGTGGAATGGTTGAACTCCACACCCTTCTCCTGAGAGCAGTACCTGGCCCTCACCCTCTCCTGCTTTCCACCGCAGCCCTGGAGCCGAGTGAGGCCTGTGCCAGCCTGAGATGATGCCACTTCTCTCCTGAGAGGCTTTGACAGTGCTGAGCCCTCCCAGCAGGGGAAACTTGAGGGTAATCCTATTTGGTGGAAGGGAGTGGACTGGGTGACCTCGGAGTCTGTGCTGAGTCATTCTTTATCTGAGAGGCTGACACGGGCCCGAAACTGCTGGGAGCGGCCTTCCTGAGCCTGGGAAGTAGCTTCTCTTCAAGGCCAGCTCCCCTTCCATTATGGGCCCTTGACAAAGTAGAATGACCTTAGCAAATGACATTCCCAAATATCACAGATTTCCCCAGAGTCACACTCTGTCATTTGTCATAAAGCAAGGGCTGGAAAGACAGAGAGGGCTGGCCCAACCTGTGCCATAGGTGTCCCTTCCGACGCTGGCCTGGGCCTCCATGGGGAGCAGGCTGGAGGCTTCTCCAAGGGCAGGCCTCTGTAGCTTCATCCGTGAGAAGGGACCCCCTAGAGCAAGCCATTCTTGGGTGCTGCTAGGGAAGTGGGAATACTTGTCTCTCTGTGGGCTCTAACTTTAGGACTCCGTACCTTCTCTCCACCCTGAGTCTCCATGGAGGAAGAAGCTTTACCATCCCCCTAATTTTGGAAACCCTGGTAGTTTAGTGGCTTAGTGATTGAGTGCTACGGCTGCTAACCAAAAGGTCCACAGTTCAAATCCCCCTAGACGCTCCTTGGAAACTGAGTGGAGCAGTTCTGCTCTGTTCTATGGGGTCACTGTGAGTCACAAGTGACTTGATGGCAATGGGTTTTTGGTTTTTTGACTCTATTTACTTCCTTCCAGAGGACTGAGTCCTTGTGCTCTTTTGCTTCCAGCAAGCCACCTTGTGGGAACGGGCACAGAGCAAGCAGCTTAAGCTCCTTGCTATGTATGCTGTAGAGTCTATTCTGACTTATGGGGACCCTATATGACACACTAGCACTGCCCCATGGAGTCCCCCTGGCTGTAATCTTTACAGGAGCAGATTCCCAGGTCTTTCTTCCCACTGGAGATGGGCTCAAACCACTGACCTTTCTGTTAGCAGATAAGCACCTAACCACAGGGCTCCTTAGGTTAAGCCTCATGGCTTTGAAATTAGAGCTACCTGGGTTCAAAACCCGGCTCAGACACTTTCTAGCTGTGTGACCTCAAGCATGCCATTAACTTTTCTGTTTGCTCATCTGTAAGTCAGAGGAAGGAGACATGGAATTAAATTTAAAAATCAGAATGAAAACTCTAAGAAATGCGATAGAAAAATAAACCGAAGGGGACATAATCATGGCACTTCCCTCACAGGCTGTTGGGACTGAGTTGGGGCTTTCACGTCCTGTGTCTGTGGCACAGGGTGAAGCCTCAGTACTCATTCAGAGTAAGGACCAGACGCAGGTCGCTGGTTCCTCATCCGCAGTGACTCGTGCTCTCTGGGCCTCAGCTGCCTCCTCTCTGGGGGTGGTACTTGGCCCAGGGCCATCCTGGGGGTGACATTCCAGGGCCTTCTTCAGGGTTTGCTTTTTGGTTTGAGGGAGTTGCTCTTCTCTCTGGGATGATGTCAAACTCAGGGGTCCATTTCCATTTTCAATTCTCTGGGCAGACAGACCCTGCCCAGAGGGCTGGGAGTGGACACAGAAGCCCTCTGAGGTCCCGGGTCAGCTTCTGTCCCAGGTCACCTCATGGGTTCTTCTTATCCACATCTGAGGTTCAGAGGAACAAAGACAATCTCATGGCTCCTCTCCTCAGTGTCACCCCAGAAAGTGTCTTCTGCACCCCTTCTGGTCTCTATCCTGAAGCTGAGGTGGGAGTGGATGGGGGTGCTTCTAAATATCTCTCTTAAGAGATCTGGGGGAAAGTCAGCAGGTTCAGTGAAAGCCATGCTGGTAACACATTCTGCGTCCTGATGGCCGAGATCCTGCCATCGATTTTTATCGTGCTCCTTCATATTTGAAGCCACCATGCATTTTAAAGTAATTATTGAATGGCATCCTCAATGTAGCTTAACACAAATATCATTCCAATGGGGCTGATGGATTTTCAAGTGGCTTTCTCCCCTGTCCTGTAGGATCAGCTACAAGACGGCGTATCGGCGAGGCCTGCGCACCATGTACCGACGCCAGTCCCAGTGCTGCCCTGGCTACTATGAGAGTGGGGACTTCTGCATCCGTAAGTAGGGCTGTCACCGTTGTGGCCTGGGGGGGGGAGGGAGCATGTAGAAGAGGGAGGACCACTCAAGCCTCCAGATGTCCCTGCTTGTTGCCCGTCCTCAGAGGAGATGGTGGGGCTTGTGCAGACAGGTTGGCACAGATCTGTCCACCAGATAACCTTCTTAGAGGGTGCAAGGAAAGTACTGAGCTCTAGACTTTGATGAGGGGCAGGGGAGAAGGGGACACTTCTGGAGTGGATGCTCTAAGGGGTGAGGGAGAGATGCTCTGGTACCTGGCACAGTACTGGGGCCATGGTAGGAGCCCAGGAAAGCTTTGTGGGTGGAAGAAAGGACGAGTGGATGGATGGAAGGTTGGGTGGATGAGAGGGAGGGAGGGCAGGAGGAAGGAAGAAGGGAGGAAGGGAGGAAGAAAGGAAGGCAGCAAGGAAGGAAGGACCTGTGGATGTCCAGACTGTAGAACCTTGGAGAAATAGGCAAGAGTAAGACAGTGTGTCCCAGCTTATCCGTCACTTCACTCTCTGGGAGAATGGTTGTAGGGTCAGATTCTAAGAGACACTTGCCCCACTCACCTCTGACCAGTAAAAGGGGGTCCTACAGAACTTTGCATTGGGAATGGAAGTTTTCTTGCTCCAGGAGATGTTAGAGATGGGGGAGCACCTCTCTTAATTAACGACTGAGAGGAGAAGCCACCCCCAAAGCTTGTCTCTTCGTTTAGAGAGCGCCATTTCTCGTTGGTATTCTCCTTGCCGTTCAGGTGGAGAGAGCGAGCAGGCACCAGAGAGAGAATTTGGGCAGAGTGGGCGTGCTGATGGTGGGAATGAAATGACAATGTTCCCCCAACTGTTGTTACATCTCCTTTATTGCCGGAGAAACTCGATCCTAATTGCATTACAGGAATGAATGAAAAATGCTCCTGCAAATGGGCTGAACAGCAATGGTTTTGTAGCAAAAATACTAAGAAACTCACCCAAAAGCAAAGCCAGAAGGCTAGTGTTTCTTAGGAACAGGGCAGAGGACTGGGCTGGGACAGACCTTGGTCAACCCCTCATGTGGGATGGGGTGACTAAGGGAACTCGGGCATGGAGCTCAGGACCAGCCTTACTGCGGCTACCCTGCCTGTCTGGGGCAGAGAAGAACCAGGTTGGGGTGAGACAGGGGACTCAAAAAGCCAGAGCAGGACAAATGTAAGAGGCTCTTCTGAGCCCAGGGCACAGCGAAGGCCTCAGGGAAGTTATAAAAGGAATTTGGACATCAGCACGGTGTGTTTCCTTTCTCTCATTTCCATCCGTGGACCTTGTAAGGCACTTTGAAAATAAAGATCAGGGCAGAAGTGTTCAGTGTCCTGATTGCCCAGACCCATCTTGCTGATGGGGAAGGACTGCTTAGAACCTTCTCGCCTCCTCTTATGTAACTGCCACACACTACCTGCCAAGCTGGTGGCCACAGGCTAGCCTGCAGGGAAGCCACTTTCAGGACTTGGGGCTTTACCCTGGAGAGGACAGAGAGTTCGAGCAGTGAGAGGGGATGCTGTGACACCCCAGATGTTGGTAGGAATGACAGAGAAGTGCAAAAGTCACATAGGCCTTCTCCTCCTGAGAGTCCCATGAGGTTCTTGTTAGCTCCTTGGGGACCCGGCCCACAGTAGAGCACAGTGCTGTGCAGCCCTGTGCTGTCCTCAAGACTGGTAGCAGGTTGGACTGCTGTGACCCATAGGGTTTTCACTGGCTGATTTTCAGTAGATTGCCAGGCCTTTCTTCCTAGACAATGTTAGTCTGGAAGCTCTACCATGAGGTAAGTACCATTATTTCCCCCATTTCGCAGATGGGAAAACTGAATCACACAGTGATAAAGTAACTCGCTCAAGGTTACATGTCTAGAAAGTGGCAGAATTTGAATTTGAACCCAGGTCGTCTGGTTCCAGTGTGTGTGCTGTTCATCAGTTGGACAGGCTGCTTCTCTCTTTATGAACCTAGGCAAGACTTGCAACCTTCTCTGAATCTCAGCTTCTGTTGATGTAAATGGGGAAATTAATGCCTCCACCATCGGACACAGAGTAGAACCTTCATATAGGTCAGTGCTCTCCTCGGTGGAATTGGTTCTTGGCATTTTTTTTAGTGTCAGCTTTTATTTTAATTTCTCAAAGGAGTACAGGTAACCTGTCTTGGGGAAAATGCATACTACATATATGAACCTGCACGTACAGGCAACCCTTTGCACATGATTTGAAGGGGCCTGTGGATCCCTTGAGATTCCTAGGGTGTCCTCGGACTCAGGATAAATCATCTGTGCCATACGTTCATGTTTATCCATGCAACTAGATCTGGTGCAGATGGTCAAGACACTCAGTTGTCAACTGAGAGGCTGATGGTTGAAATCCACCCGGAAGCACCTTCGAAGAAGGGCCTGGTGATCCACTTCTGAACAATCGGCCGTTGAAGACCCCATGAGCACGGTTCTACTCTGACACACATGAGGTCTCCGTGAGCTGAAGTGGTCTTGGTGGCTGCTGAATATCAGACAGGGTGTGTTGGGCTACACTGCAGTAACAAACAGCACTGAAATCCTAGTGGCTTAAAACAATCAAGTTTTGTTTCTTGCTCGTGTATTCTGTGTCCACTGTGGGCTAGCTGGGGCCCGTTCCTTGTCAGCCTGACCCCAATATGCAGACTGATGGAGCAGTGACTTTCTGGCATATTGCTGATTGCTGTGGCAGAGAGAGGAGCCCTCGGGAGGGTCAGAAGACTGAGGGCCAGAAATAACTGCCAAATAAACACGTAGCACGAGCCCCCTGCACAGGCTACAAATTAAACCTGTTGCCATCAAGTTGATTCAAGCTAGTGGTGACCCTATAGACAGAGTAGAACAGCCCCATGGGGTTTCCAAGGCCACCTTATCTTTCTTCCAAGAAGCTGCTGCTTGGCTCAGATCACCAACCCTTTGGTTAGCAGTTGAACGCTTAACCACTGTGCCACCAGGGCTCCTTACAGATGCCACAGTAATTGCAGCCATTTAAAACTAATTGTCATAGGTGCTATTTTCCTTAAATAAGACCCTGAGTAGTGAGGAAAGAAAGGGAACTGATCTACCTTCTCCCCTGCCTGCCAATAGGGATTGTGCTCCTGAGCACCCACTCCCCAAGTGGTCCCCAGGGCCTGCACTCCACCTGCCATGCCTTAGTTACCCGTCTGCCTGCAGTGTGGTTTTTATAAGAATCCCAAAGTGGAGTGATGAGCCAGAAACATTAGGTTTGTCGCTGATAGGCTCCGAGGGACTGTGGCCTCGGGGACAATCTGACATACTCAGGGCACATACTTGTGTGAGTGCAGGAAGAGGACTTCACTGGCCAGCATAGAGTTAGTTATTCTGCATGGTGGTGGCTGAGGTGCAGCTGATGGCTGAGGGTCCAGGAGATTGGTGGCACTGAGGGACACTGAGAGATTCATTGGATTGAAATCCAGGAAGCTGCTCACACCAATTCTTTGATATAGGTCCCAGTGCCCCTGTCTTATCACCGCTGTCATTGCATACCAGTGGCCATCAAGCTGACTTCTATTCTTGTGTGTCAGAATAGAATTGTGTTCCATATAGTTTTCAATGACTGACTTTTGAGAAGGAGATTGCCAGATCTTTCTTTCGTGGTGTCCCTGGGGGGACTCAACCGTGAGTGTTTAACCATTTACACCACCCAAGGTCACCTATTATTGCAGCCAATTATAATTTAAATTTATTCCTATGTGTGCTAATTTCTTTGCTTACTCTGTCTTTTAGTAACTGCTTCTTCTGCTAGGTTCAGCTTCCTTCTTCCTGAATAGAAGGAAATCCATATGAGTGATCAACCCTGATGTTTTATTTGTCTAAAAATGTCTTTATTCTGCCCTCACTCATGAATAATGGTTCAGTCAATACGCAAGTGACATTCTCTAGGTTTTCTGTGCTTTTCTTTCAACAGCTAGAGGATATTGTCATACTGTCATCCGGACTTTGTGGTTGTAATGTTTTGGCATTTTACTAGGATGTGTTTGGGTATGAAATTATCTTTATTTCTACTACTTCATCCTCAGAGGTATATGTTTTCATCAGGTTAACAACTCATGTCCTTCATCAGTTCTGGAAAATTCCCAGCCATGTCTCTTCAAACATCACCTCTTTTCTATTCTCTTTGCCCTCTCCTTCTAAAGCTTTAATATGTTGGACATTCTCATTCCATCCTTCACCTCTCCCCACCTCTCTTTCATTTTTCATCTCTTTATGCTTTATCTTTCATTCTGCATCTTAGGCATTCTCCTCAGATCCATCTACCAGACCCTTTTACTCTGCTAATTGACCTGCCTATTGAGGTCTTAATTTCAATGACTGACTGCGTGTTTTATTTCTCCAAGTTTTATTGGTTCTTTTTTTTTTAAAAAAAGTGTTCTTTTTCTGTAGTGTCTTATTCATTCGTTATAAATTTGATTCATTCTTTTATTGCTTTAATTATTTTAAACATATTTCTTTTACAGTCTGTTTCATATTGTTCTGTTAGCTCCAGTCCCCACAATATCAGTTTTCAGTTCTCCTGTCTGTAGTACCTGCTGAGTCTCCCTTATGACGGCTTGTTTTCTTGTGTCAGTTGTCATGTTTTTGCTGCAACCTCTTTACCCTTTTCATCCCTCCCCCGTGCCTTGGGCTGTACAAGGACCCTACCTACTAGTATTGCGTTTTCATAAAGGATATGCTATGGTTCGTATTGGCTTTGCCTTGATAGGAAACTCTGGTGGTGTAGTGGTTAAGAGCTCCATCTGCTAACCAAAAGGTCAGCAGTGTATTCCTTATGGGCAGTTCCGCTCTGTCCACTAGCGTCACTATGAGTTGGACTTGACTTGATGGCAATGAGTGTGCATTTTCTTGGTTGTTGTTTACATTGGCAATTAGGTGTGGGATTCCACACTGTGTATGGGAAGAATCGGGTTTGTTTTTGTTTTTTCTCTTCCTTTTTCTTGATGTGAAATTCTTAGAACAAGAACTGACCATTTGAAAGTGTGCAGTTCAGTGGCATTTAGTAGATTCGCAGTGTTGCATACACATCACCTTTCTTTCTTTCCGGAATATCTTCATCCCCCCGAAGACACCTGCATTCTTTAAGTAGCCCTTCCCCGTTCCTCCTTCCTAGTCTGGTCTCCTGTTTTATTTCTAGGTCGATGGGCAGCATTTTCAAGTTTCTGTCCACAGGGATTGACTGCTTCTGAGACTGTATCTTCCCCTGTGTGGGCGTTCAGTTCCCAGGGCCCAACCGGGGCTAGCTGTGGGCAGGGTTGAGCCAGGGCTGGGCTCCCCCGGGCGACCTTGTCTTCACAGCCTGGTCTTGTATTCCTTCTGTAAACAATCCTCCTTCCTCCTCCCACACTTCGGATTTACCCTTCTTGGATCTGAGCTCAGCTGTGTCGTTTTTACAGGCGTTTCTTACATCTGGGGAACATTTTTGTAGCAGAGGGAACTACACTAGCTTTTCCTGTGTGTCATTGGAATGGCTCCTGTTTGGGGGAGCTTTACAGCCAGGATCTGTGATGTTTAATTCAGTGCTTTCTTGGGCTGATTGCTAACTGGCAACGATAGTCATGCGAACAGTAGTGTGACCTCCAGCGGTTCACCCCACACTTCTGCACGTGGTCCGTCATTTGCTGTCCACGGCTCGGGGACGTGAGTGTTATTACTGCCATTTGACAGAAGACGAGGCTGAAGCTTGGCGCAGCTAAGTGACTTGTCCACATTGATAAGCGGGAGATTAGGAATTCAGGTCTGCACAACTCCAGACCCTGTGCTCTCTCTGCCTCTGCTGGGTTTTCTCTTGGCAGGTGGGTCTTGTGGCCAGAAAAGAGAAGTGAGGTCTTCAAGGGGAAGAGTTGAAGAGATTTGTAGGGAGAGGAGGAGGCTGAGATAATTGAGGTTGGTTTTAAGTTTTTTACCAAGGTGGATCCTACCAGATGCCAGAGTATGGGAGTCGGGGATGGTGTGTGTGTGTGTGTGTCTGTGTGTGTGTAGTATAGTGTATACATGTGCATGCATGTAGGCAGAGTTGTGGGACCAGTGTGGAGCTCAGCCTTGCATAGTTAGCAGGCACAATGATTCCTTGCTGACCTTCTGGAAGACTCCCCAGGGAATCCTGCATGCTGCCGTCATCACAGAGTGCTTTTGGCACCCTCTTGGGCCACCAACACCTGGGTGTTGAGCTTTGATGCCTAGAAAACAGCATCCATCCATCCTTTCACCATTCTGTCTATATATCTGTCAACATTTATTAGAGATCTTTGTGTTACCAGGCACTGCTAGGTCCTGGGGTAGATGGATAAATAAGAAGTACACAATCTAGTGGGATAGTTGGTTTGAGGGAGGGGTAGAGGGAGAGAGAGAGAGAGATTGAGGCTTTATTTTAACATGGCATACTAAATGATGTGCTGCCATTTGAAAAAATAGGCAAAGAAACAGACGGGTCACCAGGCTAGGTGTGGCAGAAGGAATGGCAGTACCCTGGACAGGTCCTGCCAAGTGGCCAAAGTTGATGCAGCCACCATGATCCAGTTCTCGGTTTTGTAGGCTTAGAACACTGATTTAGAATGCCTTAGATGGCTGGGCTCCAGGTGATGATTCACATTGACTAGACTGGTAAGATACTGATGTTTAAACCTGATGCAGATTAATTCATTTACAACGAGAAGATACACTCTTGTTCACTTGTTAATACTTTTCAACCCTCAATAAATAATTGCTGAATGAATGAATTCATGGTTCAGGTATTCCAGGTGCTCTGTGGATTTTTCTGGGCTCCCATTTCTGGTAGCACATGTTTTGAATTCCTCCTGTTTCTCTCCAGAGCACCACTTGCTTGAGAGCTAGATGGTTCCAATGTGTTCCCCCAGCTCCCACCCTGCCCATCTTGTCATCGTATCCCTCTTCTCAACCTCAGAGCCCTGGGCCCCCTCCATCATGTTTTTCCTTTCAAGCAGCGTTCCCACAGCAGAAGGGTCATGTCTTCTACATGAGTTCTCCCTAGGGCCAAGCACAGTGCCTGGCACTTATAAGTGCTGTATCATTATTATATGAATGAGTAAGTGAAATAGACACATACCCCAATACTGAGGGAACCCCTTAAGGAGAAGCAGCTAACTGTTTGCAGATTGAAGGGCAGAAGGGTCAAGGAAGTATCCTTGGAGGAGTTTAGTTTTGAGTTGAGTCTGAAAGATGAGTAGAAACTTGCCAAGAGAAGAGAGATGAGGAATGTTTATGACGGGGCCTGAGTTCTGAAGTCTAGCTGGCTTGACATCAAACGACACCTACTCTGCCTATAAGCCTTATTATTTCTTCTCTTTGTACCTCAGTTTTCTCATCTGTAAAATAGGGCTGTGTTAAGGACTTGGCCCATAGGTCTATCATGAGCATTAAATGAGCACTTAGTATGGGGCCTGGCATGTAGTGAAAGCTTAGTAAATAAATGTTAGTGATGGCTTTTTATTGTTTTCACAAGGGAGGGCATTCTCTGGCAGAGGGGACAGGGTAAACAAAGAGGGAGGTGGGAGAGAGCAGGACAGTGTCGGGCCACTGCCAGTGGGTTGGTTGCTTAGCAGGGGTACAAGGAAAGGGTGGGGAGATGGTGGGAAGTGCCTCTGGCTGAATTCTGCCCCACAGTCAGATAACCTGGGCAGTCTTAGATCACAGAAGGACCTAAGCAGAGTGTCACGATCATGGTGGTACCAGGTAGTACCCACACTGGGGCAGCAGCCAGGAAAGCCACTGAAGGGCTGAAAGACAAACTGGGAGTTGCCTTCAGGGCTGGGGGAGCAGCAGATGGCCTTGCTCAGATACCTTAGTCTAGGGGACACAAGATAACTGGGTCTGGCCACCAGGGTTTGCTGGCCAAGCTCTAAATGTCCCTGCGGGGCCTTACCCCCACCCCCAGCGAGTGCCAGCAGGGCCTCTGTGCTGACTTGGGCTTTGAAGGACCGAGGCTTGCTTCTTAATTGCCAGCTGCAGCTATAATTAAATCTAGGCTATCTACATTAGACAGCCTTGGAGGGGAAACCTTTATTAGGGTCGGAAGCAACTGGACACTTATATAATCCCCTATTCCTGGGTGTCCTGGGCCTGGTAAAGCTTTGGAAGTAGCTGAACTGTCCCTCAGAATAAGCCCCAGTTCCACCACGGAAACCTCGCAGAGGCCCTGCTTTTCATCTGAGTTCCCCTGATATGTATGGAACACCACGACAGCGTTCCGGTCCTTCCTCCGCAATGCTCTCCCGTGGCCTGGCCCCCGGTGCTGCTCCGACCTGTCTCCTCCTACCCAGCTCTCCTGCCTGCTGGCCTCCTCACTCTTTCTGCACATGACTTTCACCTCAGCCTGCAGAAAGCCTTTCCACTGACTGTACCCCCCGCCCTGAATGCTTTCAAATGCCATCTTACCAGCAAGGTCTTTCCTGACTGCCTTGTCTTAAATAGCAGCGCCCCCCAACGCCTTTTCTGCCCTCACATCGTGCTTTTTATTCTTAGCACTCATCACTCTCTGACAGCGAATATATTTATTTCCTCTCTCCCTAACCAGAGTCTATACTTGATGGGGACAGGGACTTTAATTTGCTCACTGCCGACACTACCTCTAGAACAGTGCCTGGCATAGAGTGGGTATTAGCTGTTGTCACATTGGCCTTGGCTCATGGGGACTCCGTGCACAGAATAAGGAGATGCTTCCTGGTCCTGTGCCATCTCCACGATCAGCTGCAGATGAGACCGGTCCACTGGCTGATTTTTGGAAGTAGATTTTCAGGTCTTGTCTTCTAGTGTGTCTTAGTCTGGAAGTTCCACAACCCTCTTCAGTGTCGTAGCGGCACAAAGACCTCGCTGACGGCTGGGTGGCGGCTGCATGCTAGGTGTGGTGGCCAGGGATCAAACCCCGTCTCCAGCAAGAATACTACCACGGAACCACCATGGTGTTCAACAAATGTTGAATGGCTGGCTGGCTGAATGAATGAATAATTGTAAGATCCTTGAGGGCAGGAGGAAACCCTGGTAGTGTCGTGGGCTAAGTGCTGTGGCCGCTAACCAAATGGTCGGTAGTTTGAATCCACCAGGTGCTCCTGGGAAACTCTGTGGAGCAGTTCTACTCTCTCCTATAGGGTTGCTAGGAGTTGGAATTGACTCAGTGGCAGTGGGTTTGATAAGTTTGGGTTTTGAGGGCAGGAACATCCTTTTAATAATTTTCTGTGTAGAACCTACAGTGATACACAAGGTAGAGGCACTTAGTAGGTCTTAGAACACACTGTGCCCTCGGGCCCCACCAGCCCACGCCAGTTCTGCTTTTCCCTCTTCTACTTGCTGACATTTCTGTCCTCTGGCCGTTGCCCTGCTGCTCACTGCAGACGCCATAGCCAGGCTCTCTGCCACTGACCTGTGGTCCTGCTGCCTGACCGAGGACCTCTACAGCCCATCCTGGTGCCACCCTGTCTCCCAGGGGCCCTGGTCCTGCTGCTCAGCTCAGTTTATCTTTAGTAGTCTATGTTCTTAGGGACCACTTCCCTCCCCGACACCTCCCGCTCCCTGGACTGGGTTAGGTGCTCTCATCTGTCCTGGTTGCAGCCCTTCACACCCCGGGTTGCTATGGTCAGTTTACTTCCTGTTTCCCTCTCTGGACACCCAGCTGCTGAGGGCAGTGCTTTGTGCAGGCTTATGTATGACAGCTGGGATCCCAAAGCCACGCCTCTGTGAAAAAACTAGGAATCTGCTCTGGGCTCTGCAGGGACTGAGCCCACCGTCCCCAGATCTTGGGGGCTAGACCTCTGGGTTGGAGCTGAGCTTCTTGGACATGAGAAGACAGTGACGGGAGGAGGAACGGTGGTGACAGGAGTCACCTGACGAAGTGCGTAGTGCTTTGCCAGGCGCGTTCTTCCCCTGTGGCTCCTGGACTTTGTAGCAGTGCGCGAGTGGCTATTACTGGGGTCTTGTGGGTAACAATCCAGTCCCCCACATCTCTAAGGATGACAGGATGACTCTTCAGTAAAGGGATGGTGAGTGGCTTCAGTGGGGGTGAGAATGACCACCTACACCTCCTCTTCCTCCTGAGGGCCTCTTCAGTCCTCCTGGGTTTGAGGAACCTTGATCTGCTACCCATGTTACCTCCCCAGCTTCCAGCTGGAAGAAGCTAGACACACTGCCACCCTGTGCTGGCTGGAAATGGGTGAAGGACTCATTGAGGCCCTGAGAGTAAGATCTTCATACCTTGTTGCAGGCACATGGCCCACTGTGCTTGCCTTGTCTCTACCCGGGGGTTACAGTTAGAATAAAAATATTTATCTACTGATACGGCACCCATGCCAGCAAGTTAGGATGGCACAGGATCCTGGAGTCACCTGACTGTGCTAAGGGTTAGCTGTGCAGGGGGACGGTTTCTGAGGAGGACAGAGGTGGCAGAAGTCTTTCAGTACTTCAACACTCAGTACCCTCCTGCCCCGGCCTGAGTTAAGCACCTGGGTCTCACTGGATCCCGGAGATGCGATGTGTCTGAACATTCGGAAAGGAGCGTGTCACCTCCAGGATCTGGCTCTGTGTACATGTATGTGCTTGAGACTGTGAATCTGCATGTGTGGAGGATGCCTGTGCAGGCAGGTTGTGGTGTGCAGTGCAAAGGTTAAGAGCATGGACCCTGGGGCCAGATTGCTGCCTACAGCCTGTATCACCATGGGCGAATGATGTAGCTTCTGTGTACCTCAGTTTACTCAGCTATAAAATGGAGCAGCAGTAGTAGCTTCCTCACTAGGCTGTTGTGAGGGTTCAATTGGTGTGTCCATGGGAAGAGCTCAAAACAGCGCCAGGCACCTGGTAGATGCCGTGGAAATTTTAGGTTTCATTATTATATACACACATGAATGTGTCAGTGTTAGGTTTCACAGCATGTGCTGTGCGTGGAGCCCTAGTGGTGTGGTAGTTTAGAGCTCAACTGCTAACCCAAAGGTCAGCCACTGTTCAAATTCACCTGCTCCTGGGAAACCCTATAAGATAGTTCTGCTCTGTCCTCTAGGATTGTTATGTATACTATGTGCTTATACTTGCTGTGTACATATATTGCTTCTCTGTCCATGAAAAAACCACCATAACCCACGAGCCACGTGCGTACCTGTGTGCTTGTGTGCTTTGAGAGCCTGCCTGCTCGCTTCTCCCCAGGTTCTCTCGAGAGCCTCCTTCTGCAAATCCTTTCCCACTTGCCTCTCTCCTTCCCCTTTTCAGGCAGCCACAGGTGCTGATTGTCACCAAGGGAGCCAGAATGGCTTCTTGGCTCCTGTTAGGGTGGGAAGGAGCGCCAAGTAACACCATGAATCTCATTTCCCTTGATAGAGGCAGACCCAGATTCAAGGGCACAGCCACAGTGGTCTCCCTCTGCCCCTGGGTGAACAAAGAGCTGCCCCTCTGGTCACCATTAGCCTGGGCTGCTGCTGAGCTGGACCCAAAGGATCTGACAGCCAGGGTGACCCTGACTTATAAGCAGCCCCCATCCTGTTGGGGTGCCCCGGCCGAAGGACCAAGGCCTCAGCCTCTGTTTATCCACAACGTTCCATCCACAAAATAAACGGTGAAGGCCTGATGGTAAATCAGTGGCAGCATGATTTAGAGGGCTCTGTTTGCTCAGCTAAGCTTTTGGCAAGGTAAATGCATAAGCTGCAGAAAAGCACTTTGAAACAGCCGCAGGGCTCCAACGCCCTTCAGTCCTCCATAAAGGATTCTCAAAATTATATGGACTAGATTAGTATCTCTATTACATAAAACCACCTCCACGCCTACTCACTGCTTTGAGAAGAAGGTCACCAGACAGACCTTTTGTGGCTCTGCCCCTCCAGCACCCAGTAATTGAAGATTTCTCTCTGAAAGTGTGTCAGGTGGAAAGAGCTCCTAATTTACTAAGTGGAGGGGCCTTTGTTAGGGAGAATAATGCTTTGTTCTGCCTGTCTCTTTCAATCTGGGTTTTGCACAGTGGACTTACGTAAAGCACAACTGGGACTGTTTGATTCTTGGGAGGGAACCAGGGCAAGGTCACGCCTTGTGGGAGGGAGGCCAGTTCTGGCCTCCGTTTCCTCTTCTACCTGCCTCTCTTTCCCCATCTTGCTATTGGCTTTCCTCTGCTAGGTTCCTTCCTCTGTTTGCCTCCTAGAGCCACTGGACAGTTGCAGCCCATACTTCCCAGAGCCGCCACCTTTGGTTTTTTCTAATCAAAGCACTCCCTCCTGTTTTAATTGCCTCTCTGCAGGGAAACCTCAGAAGGGAGACCCAGGTTTGAGGCTACGTTCTCTGCGGGTTGCTAGGTTGGAGTCTAGCTAAGGCATTCGGCCCAAAGTCGCATGCCATCTGGTACCTGATGGGATGGTTTTGGTTGGAGGGGCTGCCACAGTCCTGGGGTACTGAGTGGCATTTGTTGTTGGAGTTCTTCCTGTGCTGCCCTCTGGCTCCCAGGTCACTAAACACTGGTTCCAGAGGACTTGGGTTTTGCCTTTAGCAGGAGGCCATCCCCTTGGGGCTCTAGGCCATGGTGGGGCTGTCAGACGTGCACCCTGTCCTGGTTGTCAGAGATGAGTTCTCAGCCTGCAGCTCGGCCACTGACTTGCTGTGAGGCTGGGTGCAGGTGAGTCCACCTTTCTGGGCTAGCTTCCTTGTCTGTAACCGAGATGGAGCAGCTCTGAATTTCTATGGAACAAGAGTCCAAAATCCGGTGACTGTGGGACAGGGACTTTTCTCTTTTTGCAGTCAGCAGTGAAAGTTAATGCAAAACCCAAGACAAGTGGAAGAGTTTTAAAATGGAAATATGCAATTGCAGTTCTTAATCAAATGAATTGGAGGAAGAACCCAAAAAAGACCCAGTGCACTGGCTTGTGGAACCATATGCCAGAAAGATAGTACCCTCACCCCTGGCAGGGTGGTCTCCCCAGTAACCTCCTTGTCATAGTACTCACATGGTGAAGTGGGTTCCCAGGATGCAGCCCTGCACTTTACTTTATTTGAATATTTTATTGTGTTTTAGGTGAAAGTTTACACAGCAAATTAGAGTCCCATTCAATAATTCTTACACACATTGTGTTGTGTGACATTAGGTTTAATCCCTGCAAGTGTGTCTGCATGCTCAGCACTCCCACCTACCTGACCGTCTCTGTCCGTCCAGTTTCCCTGCCCCCACCCCTTCTCTTGTTGGCTTTTCAGTGGGTGTTCACTGTTTGGTCCCGTATGCTCGGTTGTTTAAAGAGGCACATTCCTCATGGGTGTTATGGTTTGTTTTATAGGGTGGCCTGTTATTTGGCTGAACGGTGGCCTCAGGGCCTACCTTAGTTGAGTGACTCAGATGCTGACCTCTGAGTTTCTCTTTCTTCATCTGCTAAGTAAGAGCAGTAGCCTTGTGCCACAAGAGAACATGACGGGGCCTTGTAATCACCAGCCCCTGCTGATGGCTGCTGTGCCCAGCTGACAGTGAAAATAATAACAATCTTCTCCTTTTTCTTCCATATCATTATCGCAGCTAACACTGACATAGCACAAACTGTGTGCTAAGCATCATTTCTGTGTTAACTCATTTAATCCACCTACCAACCCTATGAAATACATGCTATTATTATTTTCATTTTATAGATGGGGAAATGAGGCATAGAGAGGTTACATAGCTTGCCTGAGGTCACACAGCTAGGAGGTGATAGAGCTGAAAATCAGACCCAGGAGCCTGGTGCCAGATCCATGCTAACAAGTATTCCATTTCAGCCAGTGGCTTAGAGGCTCAGCTGGACCAAACCCACATTTAGAAGCTTCTGTGCCTGTATCCCTAGAGGTGAGGAGGATGGGTGGTGGCATTTAGTCACTGGCTGCAGCTGCCTGTTAGACACCTGCTGTGTGTGGTCAACTTCCCCTTCCCGGTTCTGCAATCTGTCCTTCTCAGTTCCCATTCCAGCTCCTGTTTCCTGCTAAGATGAAGGCTGGTCTGAGGAACCCTGGTATTTATCCTCTCTCTGCCTCAGTTTCCTCATCTGTGCAATGGGAATGATAATTGATAATGTTACCTTCCATACAGGTTTATGAGGATTAGGTGAGCCATTCATGTAAAGTGCTCAGAACAATGCCTAAAGACCCCAAATCAAACACATTGCTGGTGAGTTGATTCCAATTTATAGCCACCCAGGCACCTCTGGGTAGACTCTAACCGATCTTTTGATTAGCAGCCAGGTTCTTAACCACTGTGCCACCAACTGCCTAAAACCAAACTCAAACCCACTACAGTTGAGTCGACTCCAATTCATAGGAACCCTACAGACAGAGTAGAACTGCCCCATAGAGTTTGCAAAGAGCACCTGGTGGATGTGAACTGCTGACCTTTGGTTAGCACCCATAGCACTTAACCACCATAAATGCTCAGTAAACATAAACTCTCGTAATCCAATAGGGCACAGGAACACAGAGTTTCCATGCCAAGCTGAGGGCAAAAGGAGTCAGTTTCCAGATCTGAGCAGGTGCTCCCGGTGTGTAAGCACAGGGTCAGGAGATGGGGGCACACAGGCTCCCTCCCCTAACTTCCTAAAGAAAATGTTTCTACCTGTTACAAAGAACAGCAAATAAATACCGAGCTGCTGGAGTGTGTCGCAGAAATGGGATGGACTGTCATGTGCACAGGCAATGAGCTTTGTGGACAGGGAGGCATCAGGCAGGGCTCTGCTTGCTCTCTAGCAAGTGCTGAGATTGTGGCGTTTCCGTCCACAGCGAGCAGAGAAAGGAAGCTCACACATCTGCATCATCAAGGTCCTAGGGCTCGGCCATGTGGGGGTCTGAGGCAGAGATCCAAGGAAGCAGTCGGCTTGTGGCAGGAAGTTCAGTTGAGACCAGCTGGTGTTCTGTATTCTCCACTGTGGAGGTCCCGTGAAGCCAGTGGCCCACCTAGCATCAGCGACTGACCAGACAAGGAGCTCGGTAAAGAATCCCTGATGGAGCAGGGGAAACGTAGGGTGCAGAACTCAGACTGTAGCAGAAAGATCAGACTTGATGGTCTGACAGACTGGGAGGGTCCCCAAAGACATGACCTCCGGGGTGTCTGTTAGCCCAGAACTGAAACCATTCCTGAAGCCAATTCTTCAGACAAAGATTGAACTAGTCTGTAAGACATAAAATGACACCGGGGAAGACGGTGCTTCTTGGCTGAAGTGGATACAGGAGACTAACCGGGCAGCTCCTGTCTGGATGCAAGATGAGCAGGCAGAGGTGCACACGAGCTGGCTGAATGCGTATGGAAAATGCACGGCGGGCAGAAGGAGTGTGCCATCACAGCGTGGGGAGAGCAGCTAGGGTTACGTGACAGAGCGTGTGTAAGCTTTTATGTGGGAAACTGATTTGAATGGTAAACTTTCACTTAAAACACATTTAAAAAAAAAAGATGAGTGGCTCTTGAGTCTATCCCAACTCATGGTGATCTGATGTGCATTAGAATAGAAAGCAGTGCTCTCTTCATAGGCTTTTCAGTGGCTGAGTTTTCACAAGTGGATTTTCAGGCCTTTCTTCTGTGGCCCTCTGGGTAGAGTCTGACCTCCAACTTTCCAGTAGCAACTGAGCTTGTGAACTATTTGCACCACCCAAGGACTCCCACAGAGGAGGTTAGAGAGTTCTTTAGTCACAGTACACCAGTCTGAAAGTTATTGGTTAGTAACTTTCCAACTCAGTGAAAAGGTATGTCACGTAAGGTTTGGCCATCTTCATCTCTCTGTGCTGAAATAAGCCCAGCTCAAAGGGTGGACAGTCTGACCTCTCAAGGTCACTTCTTGCCCAGAATTCCAGAGCCCATCGGGGTGTGGTGAGACTAGCTCTGCCCAGAACACAGAAGTAGCCAGCTGACTTGCAGTGGCCTGCTTGACCCACAAGCTGCCTGTGTTGGTCCTGATGGAGCTTTAAGACGCTGCTGACATGTGCACGAACCACGTGGGTGCAACGTGGACGCCTCAGCTGGAGGCCTTTACTACCAGTAAGAACAAGAGGCGGTTCTGAGATCTGGGAAGATGCTTGTAGAGAGTGGTTTATTTCCTAGAGCATGGGGCGGAGTGAGGGGAGCCATATGGCCCAGCGGTGGAACAGCTGTCTCTTGAGAAAGAATGATTTGGGAGCTTCCACCATCTGGGTAAATTACGAGACTTGTAATTTTCATGCATATGTTACTGCGACCCACCAGCACAGCAGTCAAGTGGGTCGATGATGGAGAGAGCTGGACTCTGTCTCGCTTGCAGCTCTGGGCCTGGGTCCACTGCACAGCCATCTATCCCCAGAAGTCCTGATTCAGCAGGTGCCTCCTGAGCTGGCTCTTGCTGGCTGGGGTCTGTCTTTGATGTCCCGCCAGATCCTTGGAGATACCCACTGCCTCTGCCTGGTGGGTGCACCTCCTGTGCCCTCTAGCCAATCTCCCCATCGTTCCCTTAGCATGCGGCCTCCTCTGCAGGGCTGGGAAAAGCTGGCTGAGGAGCTCCAGTGGTTTGGGGCTGTTGTATTTTCTCGGCTCTATGATCCGTGTTAGGTTAAAAGGACTAGAGCTGCTTTTCGTCCCCACAGAAGATAACTCAGCCTGTACAGGTTTCCTCCGGGAGAATTACAGGTGATGAGGGGCCTCTGGTTGACTGGAACCGTTAATTTCCTTCTCCAAAGTGGCCCTCTCCACGCCCCACCTCCCCAGCTGGTTGGAATGACGAATATATTCCAGTGTGTTCTTTCATTCCAGATGATGACTCTTCTCCTTTGGTTATTGGTGGCCTCGCTGCACGAGTGCTGCATTTCGGGGGAGCAGAGAGGACCACATGGTGAGGCCTGTGGTCTGCCAGGCGTGGTGATGGGCGTATTCTTTCCCTGCCATCCCACAGCATGAGTTCATCACTGAAAGACAGAGGATTCAGGTGTGGGTCTGACTCCAAAGCCAAGGCTCCTGCCTGGCGAATGGGCCAGGTAGTCCAGTGTGTTGTTACCTGAGACATACCTTCTGGGAGAAAAAGCATCACACAAACTGCTGTGTCTTAGGGCCTCTCGGTATCCCTCCTGCTGACAAGTCAAGAGTTGTCCTGGTCCCTGGGTGGCATACGGGTCCCTGGGCAATGTGAATGCTTAAGTACTACTAACTGAGAGATGGATTGTTTGAACCCACCCAGAGGTGCCTCAGAAAAAGGGCTTGGCATTCTGCTTCCAAAAGTCCACACAATCTTGAAAACCCTGCTCATATGGGGTCACCATGAGTTGACATTGACTTGTTGACAACTGGTTTTGGGTTTTGGGTGGTGTGAATGGCTAACATGCTTGACTACAAGGTCTGAAAATTAAGTTCTGCTCAAACTAGAAAAAGTGCTGCATACCTCATTGCTGGGTATCACTATGGTCACCTTTGAAGTACGCCCCTTCGGAAGCTGTGCGCTGATGCCGGCACCTAGTATAACCTTCAAAGCAGCTTTGGAACTCTTTATCTGGAATGGCCCTCAGAGCTATCGTCATATTACCCTGGATGTCCTGAATGTCATCCAGATGTCTTCCTTTGGATATTTCCTCAATCTTCGGGTAGAGGAAAAAGTCACTGGGGTCCAAATCAGGTGAGTAGGGAGGGTGTTCCAATACAGTTACTTGTTTACTGGTCAAACAGTCCCTCACAGACAACCACACAATTAAGTTTGTGAACTTGCCACTGTGCCACTGTGTGCAATGGCCATTCCAGAAAGAGTTCCAAATTTGCTTTCAAAGGTGGACTAGGCGCTTGCAAAGGTGACAGTAGTGATATTCAGCAGTGAGGTATGTGGCACTTAGAACAACTTGAGTTTGCAGACTTAATTGTCAGACCTTGTACTGACTAAAAGGATGGGGAGTTGGTGAGATTCTCCAGGATCGTCAGTCAGGCTGGCCCAAGCGCATTAGGCCTCCTGTGCTGTGTTTGGGGGTGGTAGACTCAGAGCAATAAAACTGAGGAGGCTGGGAATGAAACTCCCTGCTTGGCTTCCCCCTCTGCCACGCTTCTTCCTTCTTTGTGAATCTCTTTTTCCATGGAACAAGGCCGTCTGAGAGTTCTGCTCCTGTCAGAACCACTGAGAGGGGTCGGCAGGTGTAGCTGCATCAGTGCCCTTCAGTGGCGGTGGAAGCTGAGGGTTTCTACATGGCTGCCTCCTTCTTCATCTTTGGGTCCAGCTGGGGTCTTCTTCTGGCTGCTCCTTCATTCTTCCTGCATAAGGCCTCCTGTGTGCTGGGGGTCAGGGTGCACTCAGGATGGTTCTCAGGAAGGTGACTGCCCTCACTACTCCGGTTTGGACTTTGGGGATTGTGTTGTTTAAGTGGGACTGGGCCCAGGCTGGCAGGGGTTGGGGGGGGATCCACAAAGGAGAAGATAGACATCAGGGAACGCACATTCACCAGTGGACCTCCACTTTTCTGAGTCACTGGGAGAGCAGGGGTTAAAAGTCCAGCGGAGTAGCTAAGGCTTTGAGCTGAGTTGTGAGATTCTTTGGTCCAGAACCCTAGGCCTCATGTCCCATGGAGCCAGTGGCCATAAATCAGAGATGTGGCTGGCTCCTTTGCACCCAATTCAGGGATTCACATTCTCAGGGTTGGGTGGGACCCTATTGGCTACTGACCCTGAACATAGCTCACTTGATGACACGTCTGTACCCAAGGCCTCTGGGCTACTGATCGTGCTGTGAACCATGGAGGCCCTTCCACTGTCACAGTTTCAGGAGACAGCTGTTCAGGCTCAGTCTACTTACCTAGGTTGACAGAGAACTCACTTTCCCCTAGGAGAGCCCAGGTGGGTCTGGACTACTCCCGATGGGAGAAAAAGTATTTTGGCCCCAGAGCAGGTCTCTTTGTTGTACATAACAGCTCTTCACATTTTTTTTTTTAAACTGTCTCTTTTTCTCTATATTTTCTTTTCTAGGCTAGATTTCATGCACTGATTCAATAATTTTTGAGCATTTCTTATAGGTCAGTTTCTGGACTAAGAGACAAAGAAATTAATAATACAGTCATGTCCCTTTATTCAGGGAGCTCACAGACGAGCATGACATCACCCCCAGGCTCTTGTCTTCCTTTTATATGTAGGAAGGGCTTCAGGTCTGGCTTGATCAGGCCACGAGTGACAGCCCCAGTTTGCTTTCCATACTTCAGTCAACTTGTATGTGAAGCTGGGCAAATCGCTTACACACAAGGTGTTACACCCAATCCAACAGGGGGCAGGGATAAGAAAAGAAAAGTGTTTATTTTGGTGGTATCCTATGATAGTAATTGCTGGGCCTTTTCAAAGAAGATGGTCATCCACTCAGCAAATAGCTATTTCATGGCCACTGAAGTGTCTGGACAGTGTGGTCATTTACTTTCCATGCAGGGAATAGATACTGTGAGCTTCCTGTGCTCTGGGCTCACAGGTATTGAGGGGCTAGGGTGATGGACTTTCAGGGGTGAACAAAAGAGGTGTTACCCCCATGAAGCTGCCAGCCTCTTGAGAGAGAGGCTTTTAATCAGCAAGCCCCAAATGTGCCTAGAATGACCTTTTTGATAGGGTCTTGCAGAGGCAAGAACAGGGGGCCGTGAGTGATAATATGGCAGAGACCTCCATCAGAGGGTAGGGGGCAGGGAGCTGAGGTCTAGAGAATGAGCAGGGGCCAGTCAGGTGACACCTGGGATGGACAGGAAGGTCCTGGCCCAGGGAGCCGCGTGGGTGAGGACCCTGGGATGGGAGCAAGCTCTGTGTGCTGGAGAAACCAGATGGCTGAGGCAACTGCGTGGGGGAGGACCCTGGGGTGGGAGCGAGCTGCCTGCACTGAAGAGACCAGATGGTGGAGGTGGCTGGAGGGCAGAGGGCTGGGGGAGGAGGTGAGGAGACGGGATGAGAGAGGTGGGTCACTTCCCATGAGGCTCCTTGGAATCGCATCTGTGGCCTTGGCACCCCCAGAAAATGCCCCAGCGGGGCCAGAGCCCATGCAGGAAGAGCCTGGAACAGAGCTTAGGGTGTGGATGTGCCATTCCTGTTCCCATGGAAATGTTGGCCCTGGGACAGCCAGGGTGTGGCTGCCGCTGCCCAGGCACTCCCTCGGGCTTTGTCCTCCCCTCATGGGGACAAGACTCATGCTGTGGGAAGGTGTCTCCCTGATGTCTGGCTCTCTCCAGACAAGGCTGTTTGAAGACTTTGGCAGGTATTGCTGGACTGGATTCTGGCTGTGACTCTTGTTAACTCGTTGTGTGGCCTTAGACTAGTCACCTGCTAACAAGTCACCTGCCTCTTGTGAGGCTTGAGATTCTCATCTGTGTGCACCTGGCAAATAATCCTGATTCTGTGAACTACGGGGCCCTGGTGGTTAAGCATGTGCTGCTAATCAAAAGGTCAGCAGTTCAAATCCACCAGCTGCTCCTTGGAAACCATATGGGTTGCTAGGCAAAGTATTAGTTATTTATTTTTTCCTATGAACTATAGGGAGGGAGGGCAGCAGACAAGTGAGAGAATGGGTAAGAAAGGTCTTTGCAAACTATAAAGCGCCAGGAAGTTGTAAGTCAGCTCTGATAACTGCGACCTGCCCCCAGGTTATCTTGTACCCTTCACCTTCTCCTTCCTTTGTCAAGGTGGTAGGCTGCCTTTACCTACTGTGGTTGCCTGCTGCTTGTTCTTACCTGGCATCCAACAACTGAGTTGCCCTAGTAACTAGTTAGTTGTCTAGCTAGTACATGGTACAATTGGAATTTGAACACCCCAGCTCCAGAGCCTATGATGTAACTACTGTTCTCTCCTACCACGCCATGTATTTTCTGCAAAGCACTTGTACGCGTTTGCTCTGTTTGTGTGCTTGTGGCCAGGAAGGCGTCATCATCCTCACTGTCAAGATGAGAAAACAGACTCAGAGAAGTGAAGTTCACCTGAGGTCACAGCCTGTTCTTCCTGCTTGCTGTTAGATGATCTTACACTTGGGGAGGCCTCTGCTTGGGATCAGGGAGCATGTGGAGCGGGGAACTCGAGGCTCATGTTTACACGTGGGTGTGAAGGGAGCCACGTAAGCAACCTTGGCTGCTGCCTTCCAAGGATTCGTCAGACTCCATGGCAACCCACACCCTGCCACTGTGGGCCTGGCATCGTTTCTTGTTGCTTTGGTAAAACATCTTGTTGAGTACGTGCAGTTCATGCCCTCTGTAGGTGTTCGGGCTGAGAGTAGAAGAAGCAACATTATTTATGTGTTTAAAGGGGTAAATGACTTGTTGCTTTTCCCAGACTTTTAAATTCCCAAGGGAAAATAAGTGTCCTGCCTCTTCTGGCCTACTGGTTTCCAGAAGCTGATGTTCTCAGTCCCAGAGGAGCCCGCAAGGCTGTGGGCTGACTCCCAGCAGCCGGTGAGGCACAGATGAAGACAGCCTGCTACACGTGTTACCTATTGGGGTCCATGCCCTGGAGCAGTCGAGCCAATGAAACATACTCTGAGTTAGAAAGAGGAAGGTTTATCCAGAGGTCTGCTACCACCAGAGGCTCGACAGCAACGCAGGCTGTTCTCCATGGAGTCTCAAAGGACAGTTGTTCCATCAGAGTTTACATATCATTTCAGCAAGGAATACTCCATGTTTTTAAGCATGTAGCTCACAGATGTACATCACAAAATAGTCACAAGAAACTCTTCGTTAAACTGCAGGTATGTGTGGCAGACACCTGGATTCTAATCTGCGTGTTCATAACAGGCAAAGACAAAACTTACACAAAAATTCCTCAGCTAGTGACACTCGCCTGCCAGGTCCACTCTGAGATAAGGAGCAAGAAAGAAAGTTGTAGATACACAAAATGCCAGGCAGCCTTCCTAGCTGCTATTTTCCAGGCTGAAGGCTATTTCTCAGGAGAGCAAAGAAGAGGAAAGAGACCAAGGTCACAGGAGCTGAGGGGGCTCCGTGCCCCTTTGGAAAGAGGCCAGTGCAGAGGCCAGAGTAGCTGGTGCAGGAAAAAACACATAACAGATTATTTAGAATATCATTATGGCGTTAGTTATGTGATGCTCTCAGTTACCCATTTTGAAAACGGGAAAACATGTTGCAAGGTATTAGGGTTACACATGGCTACCCCTGTCTCTTATAGTTCTGGGTCAGCCTGGGAGGCTCAGGTGAGGACAGCCTGCCACGTGGCTCCTCAGCTTTGTCCCTCTTAGTTCTGTGAGCCACAGATGAAGGCGGCACACCTCCTGGCTCCCTGGCCCTGCCCTAGCCTAGTTCTCTGTCAGCTTGTGAGGCAGCAGGTGAGGGCAGCTGGTCACCTGGCTCCCAGGCCCTGTCCCTCTCAGTTAGTTCTCTGTCAACCTGTGAGGTGCAGGTGAGGGCCGTCTTTCAAGTGGCTCCCCCGCCCTGTCGTAGCATGGTTCTCTGTCAGCGTGTGACGCTCCGGTGAGGGCAGCGTGCGACGCTCCGGTGAGGGCAGCGTGCCTTGTGGCTCTCAGGCACCGTCCCTCGAAGTTTTCTGTCGGCCTGTGAGGCACAGGTGAGGACTGCCTGCCTCACGGCTCCTGGACCCGTCCCTCATAGATCTCTGTCAGCCTGTGGAGCTCAAGTGAGGGCAGCCCGCCATGTGACTGCCCCGCCCTGCCCTAGTACAGTCCTCTGTCAGCCCGGGAGGCGGCAGGGGAGGACAGCCGACGCCTCCTGGCTTATCTTGCTTACAAATGGTCTGCAGTGAACAATTTCACAGGGATTTCATCACATCAAAGATGTTCCATGCAGGTTAGTAAGTAAGCACAAGGTAGCTCGTGCTTACCTTTCTTACTCGGTCATCTGCCCCTGTCAGAGATTGTAAATTTGAAGAGTCAGAATGTGCTCTGGGGCTGGGAGAGAGACAGATGCCAGCCACACCTAGAAGCAGAGTCTTTGATGTGGTGACAAAAATGTGGAATTGTTGACTCCAAGTGACCTGGTAAGCAAGGTAAGCCCTGTGCTTGTCTTGCCTGGTGGATAGTTTGCCTGGGGCTGGCTCTGATTTGCTGCTTAGAGCAGGGCTGTGACTTAGTTACTGAAGAAGCAGTGAGGAGAAAAGGGAACTGATGAGTAAGGGAGAGAAGTGCGAGAGAAGGAGAAAAAAGGGAGAAGGAAGAAGGTGGGAGGAAGGCAGGAACCTGGGGCGAGAGGAAGGCTTCTCACAAGGTTATGTGGATGAACGTTGGAACGGAGGAGAGCTAGGGTCTGTTTTGAAGAAAACCAACACTGCCCTTAGTGTGATAATGGAGTAGACGTCGTGGGGGAATCTGTGTGACACTGCTGTACTGGGCCTCGTGGTGCAGTGCTGAGTCAGCACTGCTGTGGCTCTGCCCTGCCGGCCTCACCCCTCTCCTAGCGCCTCGAGACCTCTGGGGCCCCGCTGTTGCCCCGGGCTGAGCTGTGTTCAGCGGGGAGAAAGCAGAGGGGGTCCCAGCCGGAATGCGGTGTCCTCCCACAAGCCGGTGCTGGACCACTCTTAGCGTCCCCATCAGCTTCCTTCTCTGCACTCTTCTGACTGCTGACTGCCCTGTGGGGGCTTGTGATGGAGACCAGGTTATTGCTAGGGGCTGATTTCCAGGACTCAAGCTCCGCAGCAGAACGTACTCTCAGGGAGTGACTGAGAGCTGGCTACTCGATGGGAATAAACTTTCCCTGAAACTTCTCAGTCTCAAGGGCGATTCCCCCAGGTCCTTACTCTAATTCTATAACCTCACTAAACAAACAAACAAAAACCAAACCCATTGTCATCAAGATGATTCTGACTCACAGCGACCCTATAGGACAGAGTAGAACTGCCCTATAGAGTTTCCAAGGAGCACCTGGTGGACTTGAACTGCTGACTTTCTGTTTAGCAGCTGTAGCATTTAACTACTACACCACCAGGATTTCCATAACCTCACTGGGGACTGATAAATTTGTGGGTACTAATTTGTTTTCAAGTAGCCCTGTGGCTCAGTGGTTAAGCACTTACCTGCTAATGAAAGAGCAGCGATTTGAACCCACCAGTCATTCCATGGAAGACAGATGTGGCAGTCTGCTTCTGTAAAGATTTTAGGGTTGTATGAGTCAGAATCTACTCAACAGCAGTGGAGTTTTTTTTGCTTTTAAATATTTTCTAGAGGATTCTTTTGGGTGTTAACGGAAGCCCTCTGGAGAGGAGGCTTTATTTTTTACAATTTTAATTGTATTTATATTCTGAACAGGTAGTGCATTCTCCTGGTTCAAAATATAAAAAGTTACCAAGGGGACACAGTATAAAGCCCTTCTCCCAGCCTTCCCTTTCTAGAAGAAACCAGTGTTACCAGTTTTGTATATCTTTTCAGAAATTACTTATACATATAAAAATAATAGGTATTTTCTTTCCCTCCACAATTTTATTTTTACACAAATGGTAGCGTCTTCTAAAATCCATCTGCCTTTACTTCTCCACTTTAAGTGTAGCTTGAAGACCATTCCTTATCAGCAGGTAGAGCTTCCTGACTCCTTTTCTTGGCTGCGTAGTCGTCTGCTGAGTGGCAATACCATGAGGACTTAACCCTTTCCCCTGTGGATGGAAATGCAGGTTGTTTCAAGGCTTTTGTTTTCACAGTGTGGTCTTGAAGACCTTGCCCGTTTTTCATTTGCTGGAGTGCAAGAATATCGAGGTGTTTTCCCCTGAAGATACAGACACATCTTCCTGGGTGAAGCATATCTGAGAGAGCTGAGTCCCAGTCTGCATTCTCTCTCAGCTACTTCTCTGCATTGCTGTAGGGAAGCCCCAGAGCAGGGGGCATGAAGAGTGAGGAGAATATAGGGGGCCAGGGCATCTGTAGGTGAAGCAGGAAGGGACAGAAGGGACAGAAGAGACAAGACCCGAGTCTGTGCTTCCACACAGTGGTGTCACTAGGGTTGGTGTCACCCATTGAGGTAACTCATGGTGTCACCTCCTCATGGACCTCCTCCCAGACCGTACAGAATCCCTAGTAATGTTTTTTTTTTTTTGCACAAATGTTATTTGTAATCTAATTTTAACGAGGGTTATTTCTTCAAATAAGAGAAACAGTGGAAGTTCTAGTGTGGGTTGGAAATCCCTAAACAAAGCTTAGCTAGAATTCAAATTGGACTGAGAGGGGTATGTGATTTAGATGAAGACTAATTCATAAAAGCACAGGCTTCCAGAGATTATGGGGAATTTATGGGCCCTGCTGACTCAGTGGTTAAGAATTCAGCAGCTAATCAACAGGTCAACAGTTCTAATCCATCAGTGCCTCGGAAACCCTACGGGGCTGCTCTGCTGGGTCCTCTAGGGTCACTGTGAGTTGGCATGGACTCATGGGCCACAGGGTTGGTTTTGGCTGAACTGGGCAAGGATGCCAGGAGGGAAGGCAGGGGTGGGACAGGAGGAGCAGTTGAACAGTGACCTTCACAGTAGCCTCTCCCATCCGTTTTGCATGGTTTTTATTAAAGCTTCAAATCAGTGGTGCTAAGTAGCTCCTGATTTAGCATCTCCATAGGGATGAGATTTAAAACCAGTGGGACGGCAGGTGGCTGGCCGCTGGGAGATGCAGCAGTGATGTCACTTGTAAAGCTTGGGGTAGGCTCCATGACACCCAGCGGTGGCAGCAGCCTTGCTGCAGGACCTGGATGAAGACTTCTAAGGAAGGACCCTTCTCTAGGTGGTCACTGTCTGTCCCTGCCACACTCTGCTCAAATGGTAGGCTCTTGACACTCTGTCTCCAACCCATGTCAGATCCTGATAGAAGTCACCAGGAGGTTTGTCACGTGCAGTCAGGGTGAGATGTGGGCTGGGGAGCAGGGAAGTGCAACATCAATATGCACAAGTTCTGAGGAGGTGGATTTCAGCTCAGGGAAGCAAAGAACTTTCTAGAAACTGGAGTTATTAGTAAATGTTATGGGCATCGTGGATTGAATCGTTCAAACAGTCAGCAGATGTGTATTAAGTTTCTACTCTGTGCCGTACGGTCTAGACCCCGAGAAGGCAACGGGGAGCAATAGACAGAAAGACAGCATCCTCCTTTGAGACAGCCCCTGGCCCAGCATTGAAGACAGTCGTGCAAGCAGCACCAGTGGCATGTGACCTGTGCTGTGATGAGGAGGGGTCATTGCTGGAGGGTCATGGATCAAGTGCGTCTAACCTATGGAGGTGGCCAGGGACACCTTGTAAACAAGCAACATTTAAGGGGTGACCTTACTGCTGAGTCGGATCCGACTCGACAGCACTTGGCTGGCTTACTGCTGAGTTAGGTAGAGAGGTGGGGGGTGTCAGTGAGGGTGTCAGTGAGGGTGAGACTAGCCTGTGGCAGAGTTGGGGGTGGCAGACTGCCTTTTGCATCTGAGGACATGGCTGCAGTTGTTTGTGATTGCAGCAGTCAGCGTTTCCCAGCCGGTTTCTGCCTCTCAGTAGAAGTCTGACCTGGGACATGGGAGGAGAGGCTCCCAGAATGAGTAGGCGTGGTGGCAGACAGACTGTGTTTGACTTGGCCCCTCTGCCCCCGGGCCACTGGCTCTGAGTGGCTGCTGCAGTGCCCGAGTTCAGCCTTCTCCCATGTCCGGAGTGTGTTGCCTCCTCCCAAACCAATGAGGACAGTAACAGTTAGGATGCAGGGGACCCCGGCTGTGGTGCAGTGGTCAAGAGCTCTGGCTGCTAACCAAAGGGTCAGCAGTTCAGGTCCACCAGTCACTGCCCTTAGGGGCAGTTCTGTTGTGCCCTAGAGGGTCGCTGTGGGTCAGAATTAATACAAGGGCAACAGAGCTTTAATACGGTGAAACTTCAGCTTCATCTGTAAAATTGGACCAATAACAATATCTATATGAAAGGTTGTTGTAATGGTTAAATAAGAGAAAGCATTTAGCACGTGGCACTCCCCAAATCCATTGCCATTGAGTTGATTCCACCTGACAGCAACCCTATAGGACAGAGTAGAACGATCCCACAGGGTTTCCAAGGGCAGCTGGTGGGTTGAACGGCTGAGTTTTTGGTTAGCAGCCAAGTTCTTACCCACTTCCATTAGCTAGTCAAGTAGAACAGCTGACTGAAACCCACATCTGTCCAACCTGAAAGCCCATGTCCTTAGCCGCATCCCTGTGCTGGGGCGTCCCTGGCGGAGGGCATGAGGTGGGCATTATCTGCCCATCTGTTGTCCTCCCAACCTCCCATCCTTTGGGGCTCTGTTGCCCACCACCATGGGAAAAGACCAACTCCTTCAGAAAAAGCAAGATGTCAAGCAGAACCAGGGGACCGGTTTCTAAACCAGGGCATTAAAAGAATGCTTGACAAGCTTCACAGTTTGCTTTCCTCACAGGTGGTGGAGATCAATTTCCCAAAGAAAAGAATCAATCATTTGGAATGTGTCTTTCTGGAGAAAGCCTGGCATCTGTCAAATAGGGGAAAAAAGACCCATGAAGAGATTTTCTTGGGTTGTGTGCTGGGGGTTGCTGACTCAGGCCGTATGCTGCGGCATCATTAACAAGTTGAAAAGCTGTTGTTGCTCCTTGCAGAGATGCAGGCTGGGCGGTTTGAACCCTCAGCCAGGAGAATCCTTTACAAAGCACAGAAGACACCGGGAGCCACCCATAGGCAGCCCCGGGCCCACAGCACTGATGGAGGGAATTGACTGCAGCCCTGGGCCTGTTATCAGGCCCAGCAGTTGGAACTGATTACTTTCCATGGCAACCCAACAGGAACATTCTGATGAGTTGGCCATTTTAATTCATAAACAATTATTAATAGTTAAACCACATTGAGGGCAGCCGTGCAAGGCAGGCTAACATCTTGGGGTTGCTGGTAGAAACGCAAGGGAGGCCCCCTGGGAGTTTGCATTCTGATACTGGCTTTTGATGATAGATGGCTCCCAGGGCTCCAGGCTGGAAGGGGGAGACTTGAACCCCAGGCTGGAATCCGTGTTGGGTTTTGTTGAAGCAGTCTGTCTTCTAGCTGGGAAGTACTGGGATTTTTGTAAAGGGCATTTCACTGCCTTACCGTGGGGAGGCTGGGGGCTTGACTCTGCCCTGGTCTCGTAGCTGAGTTTACTCACCCCCGTCTGGACAGGCGTGGCCCATGGGAGCAACAGTTCTGGATGAGGTGCTGGAGGCAGAGATCCTTTACAGGTTCAAATACTTATCTGTTCACCATACAAGATCTGACAATTAAGTTTGTGAACTGAATTGTTCTAAGTGCTACATACCTCATTGCTGACTGTCACTATGGTCACCTTTAAAGTGCTCCCCTTGGGAAGCTATTCACTGACACCAGCACCTAGTCCACACTTTAGAGCAATTTTGGAACTCTTTCTGGAATAGCCATTGTGCACAGTAGCAAGGTGGCAAGTTCACAAACTTAATTGTATGGTTGTCTGTGAGGAAGTTTTTAGCCAGTAAGCAAATAACTGTATTGGAACACACTCCCTACTCACCTGATCTGGCCCCCAGTGACTTTTTTTTACCCAAAGATAAAGGAAATATTGAAAAGAAAGCATTTGGATGACATTGAGGACATCAAGGGTAATATGACAACAGATCTGATGGCCATTCCAGAAAAAGAGTTCTGAAATTGCTTTGAAGGGTGGACTAGGCTCTGGCGTTGGTGCATAACTTCCTATAGGGAGTACTTCAAAGGTGACCATAGTGATACTCAGCAATGAGGTATGTAGCACTTCTTCTAGGATGAGTTCCCCAACTTAATTGGCAGTCCTTGTATGTTACTATGCACCTGCCATGTAGCAGGCTCTGTCTTGGGTGCTGGGATATAATAATGAATTAGAGAGGCTCATTCCCTGCCTTTGTGGAGCTGAGGAGGGATAGATAAGTAGCACCGAGAAGTCAGTACTGTGGCCAATGGAGCAAACTGGATGCTGGATGCAACAGGAGCAGAGAGTGGAAGACCTGACTCAGGCTGGGGCAGAGAGTGGGCAATGCAGTCAGGGAAAGCTTCCTAGAGGAAGTGGCATCCAAGTTAATATGAAGGGTATGTCGTAGAATTTCTGGGTCATAAATGGAACTGCAGGCTGTTTGGAGGCCTGAAATAGGGAGGATTGGGCTAGTTCACCACTGGGAAAATGTTTCACATGCCAAAGAAGAGAAATAGGGGAGCCATGAGTCTGGGGAGGTGAAAGGGCTGTATGAAGGAAGGGGAAGGAAGGAGCACTCTGAGAGGCAAAGGTCCCTGCTCTGTGGTCTGGGTGTACAGAGATCTGATACATTGTTTGGCATGTGGTTGCTGTGGTTAGGTACTGCTGAGTCATGCACAACAGAACAAAATGCTGCCTGGTCCTGCCCTGTTCTCACAGTCACGATGATGCATGAGATCCTTGTTGCAGTCATTCTTCTCTTTGGAGGTCTGCCTCTTTTTCACTGACCTTCTCTAGTGGATACCTAGCACGTGGTGGGTGACCTGTAACTGTGTTTTGAATGAATGTTAGCTGGAACACTGTCTTGTCTATAAAGCCTTTCCTGCATCCTCCGTGACCCCCAAATAGGGGCATATTGTCTGCTCCCTGTTTGGGGCCCACCCAGCACTCTGTGCTGCCTGTGATTTGGACACCAGCGACACTGGCTGTGCCTTTCCTCACCAGCTCACTCTTGCACTCACTCACACGTGCCCCCCATTGCCCCCACCAGGATGTTGGTACTGTGAAAGCGGACACTGTGGCTTGTTTGCTTTGGCATTCCCAGCACTCAGCACAGTGCCTGGCACACAGTAGATGCTTAAAAGCTGCTTTTAGAGTAACTATTGAGAGCCAAGGGGACAGAGTGGATGACCTTGAAGAAGTAACACATGCAGCTGGGTTCCCATGGGCCAGGCACTTTTCTAAGCAGTTTGCATGTATTAGTGATTTAATCTTGCAGGAGACCATTGTGCCCATGTTACAGATGGAGAAACTGAGGCCCAGAAGAGTGAAATAACTGGCCTGGTGTCACACAGACAGGTTGACAGAACTGGGACTTGAATCCAGGTAGCCTGGCTCAACAGCCTGTCTGTCCTGTTGTCTCTGGACTGTCTTGTGTCATCGGGATCACAGCATACCAAGTCTGTCCACACACAGTTCTCCAAGGACCTCCTGAGGGTAGGAGCGTGCTTGCTGTTCCAGGTTCCTGCAAGGTAGAGGAGCTGCCAGAGCAGACCCTTGAGGGGAAGGGACCAAGAGTAGGCAAGGGGAGTGGTCACCGCCTGGAGGACCCAGGGGCAGGGCAGGGCCTAGCCATTTCTCCATAGTGGATTCTCCCGTAACCCCTGCCCATGGCCCAGCACACAGGAGGTGCACGGTGATCACATGTTGGCTGACTGTGTGGGGATCACTGCATGAATAAGCAAAAGGTGCACAGGATCGGGGGTCTCCAAGTGCAGGTTCTCTCTCTTCATCCACTCTCCTTCAACGTTCGTGCTTCCCCCTAGAAGCACCAGACCGCCCTGCCTGCAAGAAGGGGCTTGGCAGCCGGACCTGTGGCCTGCTTTCACTCACTCCATGCTCTTCTGAGAATAAAAAAGGGGTGTGCCTAGTGCTCCCCCAGGTCAGTTATGATTCCCCAGTGAGCTAAGTCTGCTTCCCACACCCCAACCCTAATATCTCCAGTTGTCCTGGTGCCGCCGGGCCTTCCCTGCCTGCTTCCAGTGGATGATGAATCAGAAAGTTGGCTTCTACATGTTTTTGGGTTTCACTTAAGCCATGCTGTTGTCCTCTAAGCTGGAAATAAGCCTAAGAATGCTCTGGAAGCATGACATCCCAGCCACACTGCCCAATCTTGGAAGAAGAATATTAATAATGGCCCCCAAAATGAAAGCAGCAGTGGCAGTTGTAACTAACATCTGGTTCTAGGTGTTTCGCCAGCATTAACCGTCTCACTCTGCAATAACTGTCTACTGTTGCTGGATGCCATGGAGATGATTTTGATTCCTGGCGACCCCGTGTGTGTCAGACTTGAACCGTGCTCCTGGGGTGCGCAATGGCTGGTTTTCCAGAAGAACGTTGCCAGGCCTGTCTTCTGAGGCCCCTCTGGGTGGACCCCAACCTCCACCCTTTCTATTCGCAGCTTATCATGTTAACCATTTGCACCCCTCAGGGATTCTAGTAACCCTCTAAGTTAAGCACTGCGATCAGGGACCATTTTACAGATGAGGAAACAGGACCAGAAATGTTACTCAAGGATGGTAGCTGATATGGGCTGAGCAGAGACCCAGGTTTTGAAATATTGCTACTCTGCCAGAGAGTAAAAATCAGCAAAGCAGGGACTAAATTAAAGACCAGTGGTCACTCTGAGTCGGAATCCTCTTGACAGCAGTGAGTTGGGTCATGGGCCAGCTTGGCCGGTTGAGTGGGAGTGGCGCCCTCTGGCTTCCCTCCTGGAGTCTGCGTGGTCCTCCCCAGCGCTCTCCATTCTGAAGGAGTGGAGCCTTGCAGGTGGACGGTCCCCAGACCGGGGGAGCATTCGGCCCTTCTTTTCATTCAGCTCATCAGGCCTGCAGGTGAAGTGCTGTTTTGTTTTTAATTGACTGTTTCGGGTCTTGCAGCCAGATGTGGCCACAGCAATTAAAAGCAAACTCTAGACGCACTGCGAGGAAGGGCCAGCGATCTGACTCTTCCCGGCTGTGGAGGGAACTCAGGACTGGTAATTATAGAGGAACTGGTGATACACATCTGATGAATTGTGTTAGAACTCTCCGTTCCTGAAACCACTACACACACACCACCCCCATATGCTGTGACCTTGGGCATGCCAGAATCACTCATGTTAAGTGTGTGGCCTCAGAATTGGCACTCAGGCCCACTTGGATGTAGGTCGTTTTATTTGCAAGCTGAATCAGATAACAACCTGATCTGTAGTTCCTGCCAAGAATGCTAATGGTAGCTTCATCAACAAGCCCCAGGGCGCTGGGGAAACTGGGTCCAGGGGAAGCTCTGAAGCCATATGCCCATGAATGCTGAAAGGCCACCACCTCCTCTCCCCGACCCCAAGCCTTCTTTTGTCCTAGTTAGGTGCTAGGCTAGTTAGCCAGGGAGCAGGAAAGTTGTCTTTATTTATCTTGACCTTTTTACGTAAGTAATTTTTATGGTTCCATTAACTAGTAAGATCATTTGCAAATTGCCAGGCAAAATATATTATCATGGACACCCCAGGGACTTCTGGGTCGTCTTAGGTGGAATGTTAATGGAACCGAGAATCGATACAGAAGTCACACCATGAGAAAGGAGCAGCAGACCAGACTGTCTTAGTCAGTGTTGTCTCAGCAGTTGGTGGGCAGAGAAGACCCTAAGTATGACTCAGACCCCTTTGCCAAGATCGTGGTCCTGATGCAAGCTCGTGCTGGGCCTGTGCCCTGGTCTCCCATCTGTACTGAGGACACATTTGTTCACATGCCAGACTCCCTGCCTGCATTTGTGGATTGGAGTTTCCTCAAACTGGCTTGAATCAGTCAGCCGGCAAGGAAGTGGTTACTATACCACAGCTATCGACTCCCAGAACTAGTCCCATCTGGGTCGTGCCGTCCAGCCCCTCCGTTTCACAGACAGAGACACCGCAACCTGAGAAGGAAAGGAACTTGGCTAAGTTCTCACAGCTCATTAGAGAAAGATCTGCAGGTTCACTTGTTGTCTGGATGGTGGTATAACATGTGGTTGAGGGCAGGACTTGTGTTATTGCACAGATGTGAGTTCAAATTCAGGCTTGGCTAATGGATTGGTTAGGATCCTAGCACAGGACAGATAGCAAGCTAAAGAGGACACCTGAGGACAGCTGAAGAAAATGATTACGAGGACTGCCAGTTAAATTTGCGAAGTCATCCTAGAAAAGGTGCTGCATACGTTATTGCCGAATATCACTATGGTTATTTGAAGTACTTCTCTTGGGAAGCTGTGCACCAATGCCAGTGCCTAGTCTGCCCTACAAAGCAGTTTGGGAACTCTTTTTCTGGAATGGCCATCAGAGCTCTTGTCATATTACCCCTGATGTCCTGAGTGTCGTCAGAATGTCTTCCTTTCAATATTTTCTGTATCTAGGGTTAAAAAAAAAAGTCACGAGGGGCCAGATCAGGTGAGTGAGGAGGGTATTCCAATTCAGTTATCTGTTTACTGGCTAAAAACTCCCTCACATATAACTATACAATTAAGTTTGCAAACTTGACACTGTGTGTGATGGCCTTTCCAGAAAGAGTTCTAAAATTGTTTTGAAGGGTGGACTAGACACTGGCATCAGTGCACAGCTTCCTAAGGGGAGTACTTCAGAGGTGACCATAGTGACATTCAGCAGTGAGGTATGTGGTGCTTAGAACAATAAAGTTCACGGACTTCATTGTTAGACATTGTATTTATAAAAGTGTGTGAGAAGAGGTGGGGAAAACAGTAAGAACCCTTCTTCCTTGGCTAGCAGCAAAGAGCCACTCCTCTCCCAAGACCTGAAGAAACCCACTGGGATTGTGAGCTGTAGGGTGGTTCACCCAACAGTAACTTGATGGAGCAACACCACTGCTGCCAGCCTCAGCCCTGGCGTGCCTATTGCTGATATGTCCCATTGGCTGAACTGTCTAGAAGCCAGAAGGCAAGGAAGTCTGTTAATGACATCTGTGGAGGTCAGCTGCTCAGAGTATTACCAGGAAAACCCGGTCGCAGACTCGTGCTGTCACTACTAAGCCAAATGCGGAGTCAGGGATTGAATGTCTTAAAAGTGCTTTATTCACATTGCTGGCAACCTGAGAAGAAGGTGGGGTTAGCACCCTAAAAACCATCTTCACATCTCAGTGCAAGCTGGCAAGTTTTATAGAAGGGTTTGGGGAAGGGAAGGGGGAGGCAGGTGGGCATGCAAGTATCCAGAGGAGGAGAGATTGATGGAGAAATAGTTTCTTTGTTTCAAGATAAGTTGTTCTTGATGTCTGGAGTCTGGTTATCTTTCCATAGAAACTGTGCTGTTTGTCTGCATTGTGGGCTGCAAATTGGTGTCACTTGGTCCAGTCAGCATTCAAGAACAGCCTGGGTAAACAATCTCAAAATATTTATGAGTACTAGTCAGAAGGGAAGTTACAATTTTCCTTATGTGTCAGCATTCTTAGAGGAGAAAAGGCTTTTAAGAAAGAAGGTAGCTAAGAGTTTTTTCTACAGCTACTGAGGTCTGACAATTAAGTCAACAAACTTAATTGTTCTAAGTGCTACATACCTCATTGCTGAATGTCACTGCAGTCACCTTTGAAGTACTCCCCTTGGGAAGCTGTGCACTGATGGCAATGTCTAGTCCACCCTTCAAAGCAATTTTGGAACTCTTTTTCTGGAATGGCCATTGCCCACAGTGGAATGGTGGCAAGTTTGCGAACTTAATTGTATAATTGTCTATAAGGGACTTTTTAGCCAGTGATCAAATAACTGTATGGGAACACCCTCCCTACTCACCTGATCTGGACCCCAGTGACTTTTTTCTTTGCCTGAAGATAAAGGAAATATCAAAAGGAAGACCTTCTGATGACATTCAGGACATCAAGGGTAGCACAACTATAGCTCTGATGGCCATTGCAGAAAGAGTTCCAAAATTGCTTTAAAGGGTGGGCAAGGTTCTGGCATCAGTGCATAGCTTCCCCAAGAGAGGGCTTCGTAGGTGACCAGAGTGATATTCACCAGTGAGATATGCAGCACTTTTTCTAGGATGAGTTCGCAAACTTGTGAGACTTCATGTTAACCGCAACAAGAGGAGAGAGTGGGATAGAGAAGTGGGACAGAGAAGGAGCAAGGGCCCGTCTGGATAAACAAATGGCGCCCACCCAGCCCTGCATCCTCAAGGGGTAAAATTGGGTCTTCCTCTGTCAATGGAGAAAGCACAGATATATATGCAGTGCACAGATACATATACAGTTTGTAAACAAATCTACAGTCTTCTCTGATGTTAGAATTTCATGGGAGGACGACAATTAAGAAAAGAAGGGCTCAAAAACCTCCTGGGGGGTGGGGCAACCAAGAAAACAGGTTGAGAAACACAGAGCTAGCAGTCTCCTGCTGGCTGTGTGAATTTGCACAAGCTATTTAACCCTTTCTGTGACTTATTTTCCCAATAGTGAGTTGAAATAATATCTGCCTTACAGAGCTGTAAAGATTAAATGGGGCTAGGAGAAGTAAATATAACTTGACTAAGGCCAAGTCTCAAAAGCTTCCTAGACACATCCAAATACTTTGAGGTACGAGTTACTGGAGTTGAGGCCTGGGGACTATGACCTCGAGGGACATCTAGATCAACTGGCGTAACACAGCTCACAAAGAAAGCCTTCTGTGTCCTGCCTGAGTGAGGCATATCTGAGGTCTTAAGAACACGTGAGTGACCGTCTGTTGGTCCCGTCGTGGTCAGAACAAAGGAGACTGGAGAAAAACCGAAGACATAAAGTACAAATCGGAAGGATCAATAGACCATAGGAGCTGCAGGCTCAGTCAGCCTGAGCCCAAAGGAACTAGGTGGCATCCAACTACCACCACCAGCTGCTCTGACAGGGGACATGAGTGAAGGTTCTGGACAGAGAAGGCAAAGACTGTAGAAGACAATTCAAAGTCACACACGCAAAAAGACAAGACTCACTGGTGTAACAGAAGCTGGAGGAAGCCCTGAGACTATGGCCCCGGGATGTCCTGCTAACTCAGAACCAAAGCCCATTCCCAAAGCCCACCTTCCAGCCCAAGATTATAGACAAGCCTATAAAATAAACAGTAACACATGTGGGAAAGGCGCTTCTTAATCCAACGGCGTATACGAGACCAAACAAAAAGCATCTACCCCAAAACAAAGATACCAAAGCAGGGATGGACAGGAAAACTGACACATGGACACAGAGAACTCAAGAGTGGAAACGGAAAGGGGGAGAGCACTGACACACTGCTGGGGTTGGAACTCATGTCACCAAACAATTCATGTATAAAATTTTTGAATGAAAAACTAATTGGCACTGTCAACTTATGGCTAGAACACAATTAGAGGAAAAAGAGATTAAACAGGACAGCACCCGAGGACGGGGCCTGCCGAAGAGCAAAGCTATTCTACTAGTTAGCCTCTTCTTTTTGACTCACCTCCTGGAGCATGACTTGTCGACTGCAGCAGGAGTACTCCTTGTCCCCAGCCCCAGGAGGAAAGAGGGACTAAAATAAAGCACTGCTCCAGCACACATGGCCACTGCAAGGTTATGCTGCCCAGTTTGATGGCTTTTGTGCCTTTGGGTGGACCCAGAATACCACTTCAGAAAGTAGAATGGCATCATTTAGTATTTCTGAGAGCCTTCTTGACCTTATTTTACTGTCTGGTCATATTGGGGCGTGAGCAAGGAGGTGGGGGGAAAGATTCCTTACAAATCCCGAAACCCAATTGCCCACCAAAACAGGAATCTCCTACAGCAGGAAGAGCCCTTAAAGTCCAGATCTTGACTATTTTAGGCTTTGGTGTCAATGGGTACCGTCAACTGGATTTCAGCTCAGAATGTGACAGAGTAGAACTGTCCCAGGGGTCTCCTTAGCTGTAATCTTTCTGGGAACAGATTGCCAGTCTTTCTCCTGTGCATTAGCTGGGAGGGTTGAAATCACCAGTGCTTGGTTATCAGCTAGGCCCTTTACCAGTGGCTCCTGGGAAACTCTCAGGGGCAGTGAGGTCGGGGTCAGGAAGGGAGACGCAAGCAGTGGCAGCTGTCCAGGGTGTTCCTGAAGGGGCTTGGCAGGATGACAGTCCCGTCGGTTCTCGGCTGCGTGGGACTTTAGCCCTCATTTAGTCTGTTGGTCATTGTCAGTTACCATCAAGCTGATTCCGACTCACGGTGACCTCATGTGCGCAGAGTAGAGCTGAACAAACAGCAACGACAACAAACCCAAATCCATTGCCGTTGCGTTGATTCTGACTCATGGAGACCTTGTAGGACAGAGTAGAACTGCCCCGTAGAGTTTCCAAGGAGTGCCTGGTGGATTTGAACTGTGGACGTTTTGGTTAGCTGCTGTAGCTACTAACCGCTGCTGCACCATGGACTGCTCCGTAGGGTTTTCAGGGCTGTGACCTTTCAGAAGCAGATGGCCTCTGTATCTCCCAAGGTGCCTCGCTCCAGGTGGGTTCGAACTGCCAATCTTTCAGTTAGTAGTAGAGTGTTTAACCATTTACACCTCCCCTGGGACTCCTTCATCTGACATAATCTTACTTTATAGAGGAAGTTGTCCATCAGGGGAGGAAGGCGAATTGCCCGGTAGCCCTGAGGTAGCTCCTGGCTGATAGAAATCCAGGGCTTCTGCACTTATGGCTGAGCTCATTCTATGACCTCACACCACTGTTCGTCAGCACCTGTCTCCCACTCTCCCATCACCTTGCTCCCACAGGAGCAGGGTCCGGAGATTTGGTAACTCGCCTTTGACAGTGGAGGCCAAGCCTAGGGAAGACCACTGCATCCTCCCGTGTGTAGTTTGGTGCTCTTTCCTGGGGTGGGTGAGCGTGAAACCTCCAAACACTGAGAACTTACTGTGTACTGGGTACCATGAGGACTTCAGAAAGCTGACTAGGAAATGGTCTCTGCCCTCTAGGGCTGGAGGACCTCAGAAGACACACAGGTGGGGCCACCGTTCACTCTGTCAAGTGTGCTGGGGCAGCCTATGACACAGGTCAGGTAGCATGTGTGAAAGCCCTAAGCACCAGGCTTGGCACACAGTAACTGCCCCGAAAATAGTGGTGCCCAGGAAGTGTCTGTAAGTGATACTAGCTGTCAGCTGTCTTGGATGTGAAGTCCAGACCCCACAGTGTGTGTATTTGTGAAATAATGATTATAACTTATGCTTATTAAGCACTTACTATGTGCCAGGCACTGACCTGAGTACTTCAGATATATTTTTTCTGTCAATCTTTGCAACAACCCTATGAAATCAGTACTGTTATTCCCGTTTTACAGATGAAGAAACTGAGGTACAGAAGGTTAGCTCATTTGCCTGTTGTCCTGTAATTGTTGGCAGATTTTGGATTTAAACTTAGGTCATCACATTCTCTACCACCCTGGCTTCTCCCACCAGGGGCAGAGATAGAGCTGCTTCCAGCAACACTGTCCCCAACTAGGAATCTGCCTGCACTTTTTTACAGACCACCTGGCATATGCCTATGACCTCAGTGCAAAGTGGGCGTGTATGTGCATGTGGAGCGGGGAGGCATGTACATGAAGTATAAAAGAGGTTCAGGCATGGTAAGAACCCTGCCCTTGGAGTGGGGGCTAAGGAACCCCTACTAATAAAAAGCAGATGAAACTGATACCATCAAGGTGATTCTGACTCATAGAGACCCTATAGGGTCAGGTGCCATCAAGTCACCTCTGACTCTTGGTGCCCCCCTGTGTGTCATAGTGGAACTGTGCTCCTTAAGATTTTCAAGAATGGACTTTTCAGAAGTAGATTGCCAGGATTTTCTTCTGAGAAGCCTCTGGGTAGACACGAACCTCCAGCCTTGCTGTCAGCAGCCAAGCACTTAACCGTTTCTACCACCCAGAAACTGGGTGACGGTAGCGTCACTCATGCAACACTGACTGTACAGCAGGCTATACTCTGGGCACTTTATCAGCTCGTTTAATCCTCACGTGTATCTTGCAAGGCCTGTCCTGTCACTGTCCCCACTTGAACAGATGGGACTGACACACACAGACCTTGCCTGAAGTCTCGAGCTGTTAAGTGGCTTTGTTGACTCAGACTCGGCACTCCGGCCGCAGTCTGTGCTGTGAGCCATGACGCCGGACTGCTTCTTGCTAAAGTGCTCCTAGGACCCCAGGGTGTTAGGAGACAATGACAGGACAGTGGCAGGGGTGCCGGGAGCCCAAGAGAGTGTTGTTCCGATTTCTCAGGGAGGCCTGGAGAAGGGAAGGTTGTTGTCACAGCTCCGGTGCCCAGTGGAGAGAGGGCTGGACAGAATGCCCCCTCGAGTCTAGGATATACAGAGGAGGGAGGCCAGGGTGGCAGAGCCCTAACTCTGGAGGTCACCTGGCACCAGGCCTGGGGTCAGAACCCAGACCTCAGCCGCTGTAGGGAAAGCAACTGTGTAAAAATCCTAGGCCTCTTGGTAGGGGTACCCATTGCTGGGCTCCACCCACCCAGGCCTGGGGTGCAGTCAGCACCAGGACAGTCAGAGTGTGGCTCCTCTCACGCACATCCCTCCTTAGGGGATCCCCCTCTAGCACTCCATCCCCTCTGTAACAGGTATGAAAACACATAGTGGTCCAATTGCCAAATATGGCAATCTGAGTCCAGATATTACCATCAATATTGCATGCTTCAAACAACAGTGTCTAAGAATGGACTGAAGTTTTAAGAAGCACACAGCCCAAGCATAATACTGGGGAATGAGGAGGGGAGGGGGACAGTGAAGAAGGACCACCCACCACCCTCCTAGAGTCAGGCCCAGGGTTAGCGGAGAGGCTGTCCTCTGCTTGTAGGGTCACCGGGGCCACTGTGCTGGGTCCAAAACTGAGCAGGAGTCTACCTGCAATATGGGGATGGTGGAGGGTCTGTGTCTGTAGACTGGGGTTCTGTGTCGATAGTGGTGGAGGTCTGTATCTGCAGTCTGTGGGTCTGTGTCTGTCATCCAGAGATCTGTCTACAGTCTAAGGACTCTGTGTCTGCAGTCTAGGGGTCTGTGTCTACAGACTGGGAATCTGTGTTTGTCGTTGAGGGAGTCCATGTCTATAGTCTTAGGGTCTCTGTCTACAGTCTGGGGATCTATGTTTGCAGTCTAGGGTGAGGTACTCAGCAGAGTGCCCTCTAGGTCATGTAACTTTTGGAAGAGGGACCAAGGGAAGAAGAAGTGTAGAGGTGGCTCAGAGCACCCAAAGACCCCCCTAGCAAAAGGCGGGCCACTGGTTCAGGTCTCTGGGGCCAGCCAGCAAGGGGCGCCCTGGGTTGGTCTTCCTTCTCAGACTACCTTCCCTCCTCCCTGGAGCTGCTCTGGCTTTGCTACAACTACTAACCTAAAGGCTGGCAGTTTGAAGCCTCCCAGTGGTGCCACGGAAGAAAGACCTGGCAATCTGCTTCTGTTAGGAAAACCCTCCGGTGCAGTTCAACTCTGCAACACAAGGGGTCACCATAAGTTTGAATCAACTTGATGGCTATGAGTTTGGGTTAGTAGCCTGATAGTGCCTTGTGGTGGACATTCAGGAGGTATCCAAGCAGCTGGCATGGCAGCAGGGTGGGTGTTTGGAGCAGACCCTTACACTTGACAGTAAGGGGACCACCTACTCGCCAACCCAGGCAGCTCTGGATGTAGAAAGTCTGTGGTGATTTTCAGAAAAAAAAGTGCTTCTTCATCTAGATTCTTCTAAGAAATTGACAGGGTTGATGGTAGCTGCTGATTTCACAAGCTTTCAAAATTGGTAGTGGTGGCCGAGGGGGTTTTGCGTAATCCTCCGCTGATAGATTAGATTGTGGGGCAGATCTCAAAAGAGCAAACAATGACCTTGAGAAAATGTGGATACTGTCAAAGGGAAGAGAGAAATCATCTCCTCCTTCAAACTGCTGCCAGCAAGCCTTCCCAGTGCTGGAAGAGTTGACGGAAACGTCTCTGCTGCCTCCTGACTCAGGACGCTGTAGCATTTGACTGCGTGATAAGAAATTGCCAGGCACTTTCTAATTACAATTATCATCATCGTGGCTGTCTCTCTTAATTACTTTCTTGTAATTAGCTGTTGCTTCCCCCCCCCCGCCCCCAGCATTTGTGTACTTGGCAGATTTGCTGACATTTGGGGGCCCCAGAATAGGGACATTTGGGGACAAGAGGAGAAAGGTGGGGGAGAGTAAGAAGAATCTTGTCCTTCCAGGCAGCTGATCATTTTCAAGGCCTCGGCAGAAAGGCAGCAAGTCAAAGATGAAAGCGACGGGTCATTTCCTCAGCTGATGGGCAAAGAGATCAGGAGTGTGGATTTAAGGGTTGGGGTCTAAAGGTCCCCGAGTGTTAAGTATTGCGGGGAACAGTCTTCAAAAGCCACCAAGGCTACTAATTCTTGGGCTTGGGTGTTGTTTGAGGACACGAGGCTGGGGTGAAACACACTCTTCTTCGTTGGATCCATTTTGGAGTTAATTAAATGACTCCTATCTGGAGTAGCTTGATTTTCCCAAAGCCAGTGTGATGGCTGAAGTCTGGTGTCAGCTTTCAGAGCGTCCCTGGGCACCAGGGAGTTACTACAAAGGGGTTAATGCTCCTTGACCTGCTGCCTGGTGTTGACTAAGCAGTGCTCCCTCCTCTCTCCTGCCCCTGCAGCCCTGTGTACAGAAGAATGCGTGCACGGCCGGTGCGTTTCCCCAGACACCTGCCACTGTGAGCCTGGCTGGGGAGGGCCCGACTGCTCCAGCGGTGAGTACGGGGTCTGCAGGGTCAAGCGGGCCCCCTGGCTCTGTGTGGGAGGGGCCACAGCATGGGGTTTGGGCTGGGTGACGAAGGAAGGCTGCTTCAGAGAGTGTGCGTGTCGTAGAGCAGGTTTACCTGCGTGTGGCATGTGATGCCACATCTGGAGGTGGCGAGTTCCTGGGATGTGGAGGTAATGATGTAGGGGGGATGGGGTTGTTGTGTGTTGCATGTGAAGAGAGTTGTGGGGTCATCTGTACAACTGAGACTTTTGATGAAACATCTGTAGACATGGTCTCTGTGAGTTGGGGTTAGATGGAGATGCTGCCCCAGGGCAGACCCGGAAGGTCATCACGGTCTAGACCTAGTTCTTGGCTTTGTTGGTCCGAAGGCTCCATTTTGATGGTGCCAACAGAGGCTTGGGGGACTGATTTATGAGACTAATGGAGATGGCTATGCCTCTGGGTCCCCAGTGGTTGAAGAATGGGACGTTGTTGGGACAGGTCACTGTGTTCATGTCTTTGTAGGTAGACAGTTTGCATTCTCCAGGGATGACCTCCTGGTGAGCACAGAATGCCAGCTTACCACGTCACGTGGATGCTCTGGGGTGACTCAGTCACCCACGCCAGCATGGGGCATCTGTCTGTGTAGGACTGGAGCCCCCCAGACAGGGTGCACCTGGCTGCCTCTCTAGCGATTCTCTCCAAGAGCCTTCAGAAGGCGCAACTTTCCTGTCTCCTTTCCATCGGCACACTACATTGAGTGGTCAGGTGACATCATGGTTTTGTTTGATTTTCGGAGAGACCTTGATTATTGTTGAAGCCAAGAGCCTGCTAACTATAGTGGTTTGCAGTATGAATCTACCAGGTGCTCCTTAAAACCCTGGGGGCAGTTCTACTGTGTCCTGTAGGATCTCTGTGAGTTAGAATGGACTCAACAGTAATGGGTTTGATTTGGTTTTTGGTTTTTGAGCTGGGCTACAGTCTGTGATGTCTTGAGCAGATAACTGATACATTGTTTATACGTATTTGGGAGCCTCCTCCCTGCTGCCCGTCCCATGCTGAGTACAGTGACCATGAAGATTTGGAGAGGACGATGTTGGGTCCATGTTGGCCCTGCGTAGCGCCCTGGCCCTTGCCACTGTCTGCTATGGTGGAGACACCTAGTCACATCCTTTCTCCAAAGGCCTTAACTGGATCCTGTCTATCTGCCCAGAAAATGAGAAGCCAGGGCACTGGGTACACTGTTTGGTTTCCGCCTAGATGGTTGTTTTGGCACAGGGAGCCCAAGATCTGTATCCAAGAGACACTTTCCACCTGCTGCACTCCTATGAAGTAGACAGCAACTGAGGAAAACGCAGGAGCCCCTTTGAACAACAGAAGCAACCCTGAGGGGCGGGGGGCAGGGGACCACGCTCTTAGGTGAAATCGAGGCCAACTGGCACAACTAGCGTTTTGCTAAGAGAGCTCTCTGCACCCCACATTGGTGAGTGGCGTCTGGGGTCTTAAAAGCTGCCAAGCTGCCATCCGAAGGCACCACAAATGGTCCCAACTCAGCAGGAATGGATGCTCACCGAGGACCAAAATGACATGCAGTAAAGACAACCCAGAAGATAGACAGACCCACATGAGTGGATGCCTACATCGACTTGGGACCGGGAGAACTGGATGGTGCCCGGCCACCACCAGTGATAGCCGCAATGGAGCTCACTAAGTTGAGTCTCACTGGCAACACAAAATAAAAAGGGGTGCACCCTGAGACCTCCACTAAAAGATCTTAATTGATGGTCCAGCGGCTTCAGGGTTCCCCTGGGAGCATGGCCCCTCGCCCTGATGCTGCCCTTGCCCATAAGTCATAACAAAGGTCCACTCTTCGGACACAAATGGATTGGACTTGGCGATGCAGAGTGACCATATATTGGAAGCACTTTATGGTTCTATACATCTATAGGATATCATCTTGCTGACCTCTGGCTGGAGGAAGGGGAGTGGATGGAGAGGAGGGGAAAGGAGGCTGTTGGGAGGATCAGACATGTATGGAGCAGAGAGGAACAGTGTGCTGTCACCGGACAGGGAGAGCAGTGGAAGCTGCATAGAGGTGGGCATGTCAATTTATACGGGAATGTACATTTTCACTCAGTCATATTAAATAAAATAAATAAATAAATAAATAAAAAAGAGATAACCCTGAGGGAGACTGGAATGAAAAGAAAGGGTTAAACCCACATTTCTGTGGACTTGGATTATAGGAAAACATGTTGGGTGGAGTGTTTGAGGACTTTTTCCCTCTTGTCCGTGATTCATTCTGTGTAGCTCTGTTTATGACTCTTAGGTGAAGAAATTTCCAACTGGGGTCAGCTGATTCCTGCTGGGACAGGTCAGCTTGATGCTCCCTATTACAACACCCAGGGCAGCCTGTTCAAGGTTGAACTGTTCTAGTGGCTGGAAATACATGTTTCTCTTCCACTGGTTGGTTCTGTGGAAACCCTGGTGGCACAGTGGGTTAAGTGTTACGCCTGCTAATTAACACGTTGGCAGTTCAAATCCACCAGATGCTCCTTGGAAACTCTACGGGACAGTTTTACTCTGACCTCTACAATCACTATGAGTCAGACTCAACTCAGTCTTAGTGGGTTTGGTTTTGGGGTTTGGTTGGTTCTCCCTCCTGATAAAGGCCAGGATGGGATGATCTGTCATCTCAGCTCTCCTTGGCATCTCTGTAATCTCTCCTGAGAGCTCCCTGGACATGGGCGCAGGTTGTATGTGTGCAGACGGCCAGCCCAGCGCAGATGACCCCAGTGGGTCAGCCTTTCAGGTGTTAGAAAACAGTGCTTGCCTTCTTCCCTGAATTTTTTTCTCTAAGCTCCTTCGTTTCTCACTTGATTTGTTCTAGATTGTCTTTCCTGTCTGGTTTCTAGCTGTCTGATGCTGTCATGCCCAGACTTGACCATAAAACTGTAGACTTGGTCTGACCCATGCAGAAACATGATAATGGCAATTGCTAGGCACTAGGTTTTTTGTTTATTTATCATCTCGTTTCATCTTCACAACAATCTTGTGGTGTAAAAATTATCACTGTTGTCGGTTACCTGTGAGCTGGCTCCAGGTCATGGGCACCCCACGTATGGCAGAATGAAGTGCGTCACTGGTATGCTGGAATTCGTTGTTGCGGCCGCTGTATTTGACAGCTTTCTGACGTAGGAGGCTCTCTTTTCAGTATTGTATCAGACAATATTCTGTTGTAATCTCTCAGGTTTTCACTGACTAGTTTTAAGATTCCTAGTAACTCATAGCCACCCTATAAGGCAGAGTAGAACTGCCCCACAGAGTTTCCACGATACACCTTGTGGATTCAAACTGCTGACCTTTTGGTCAGAAGATGTAGTGTTAACCATCATGCCACCAAAAACCAAAAAACTGACCACATTACCATGAAGTCAATTCTGAGTCTTTGAAACTCTATGGGATTGAGTAGAACTGCCCAGTTTAGTTTCCATGGAGCAGCTGGTAGATTTGAACTGCTGACTTTTTGGTTAACAGCCATAGTTCTTAACCATCACCAGGTTTTGTATTTTGAAAACCTTGGCTTAATATATTTTTTAAAAACTTTATTGTGCTTTAGATAAAAGTTTACACCTGATTTCTCATTCAAAAATTTACGCATGTAAATTGTTTTGTAACTTTGGTTGCAATCCCCACAACGTGACAGCATGCTGAAATTTTAAATGCTTTTCTGTGGCTCATTTTGGTGGAAAATATTTCACTTTTCCTTCTCTGACACATTTCTACCTTACATAGATTCTGACTTTCATGTGTTTTATTGTAATATTTCTGAAGTGATGCATGACTATTTTCACCTAGTGATGTAAAGATAACATAAACTCAAATCAGTTCCATGTAGGTGTTGCCATTGAATGAATTTTGGTGCCAGACTTAAAAAAGCATAAGATTGACTTGTTTAAGAGATTTGGGGGTTGTTGAAGAGTATATAAGGGACTGTGACTTGGTGTCAAAATGCCACAGTGATTCTGCTTGTGTATATACATCTTTGTGCACTTGTCCCAGTTTCCCCTTAGGATAAATTCCTGGAAGTCCCAAGAGGGTAAAGATCCATCATCCTACTTCCTGCCCTTGCCCTGCCCTTTGTGGCTGCCAGGGGATTAATGACTTTTCAGAGTCATAAAGGGGACAAAACCAGCACTGGACAGGGGTGGGTGTCAGGGAGACCTTTGCATTTTTCGGTAGACTTATAACTCTTTAGCCTAATTTCTTTAAGGCCTGGACTAATTTCTTTCTGCTCTGTAAAGGAAGCGAGGTGATGTTAATTTACCCCACGGGCAGATGCATCAGCTTGTACTTGATCCTGAGACGTTAGATGGGCCAGTACAGGAGAATGGAGTGGCTCGTGCTTGGTCATAAACCTCCACCCTGTACAATAGCAAAGAGTAGAGGCTGAAATGTCAGTTTACGCTGAATTAAAACAACAGAGCAACTCCTACTAACCTGCACTAATCTCACAAGTGGAGATAAAAAGAAGAAAAGTTTTCCTCTAGTAAATATCTAACTTTTTAAAGTAATTAGAAATATTAAAGCACTGACTATGATTGAGATAGAAACATTATTCATAACTTTTATTTCTGAACTGGGCAATGATCCAGTATATTTCATTTACGAGGTTTCAGCTGTAAGGGGAAGGACGTGCGCCAATTCCTAAATTAAATATGCCCTGTTAACTTTTATAAACGGTACCCAAGAATTAACTTGGAAATTCAAGCTTTCATTGTTTGATTTAGTTGTTGTACAGCCTGGGTCCTGGGTGTCTGCCTCCCTTCCCACAATGCTTTGCTGCAGGATGCTTTAGAACTGCGGTTCCTTTGTGGTCTGAGGCTTCCCCTATGAGGGCTGGGGTACAGACGAGAGGAGACAAACACTTAACATGGTCAGTCGCTAACCTAAAGGTCAGAGGTCTGAGTCCACCCAGAGGTACCTGTTTTAGTCTTCTGATACTGCTCTAGTAGGAATACCACAGTTGAGTGGCTTTAAAAAGGGAAATTTTATTTTGTCTCAGCCCAGTGGGCTAAAAGTCCTAATTCACAGTGTCAGCTCCAGGGGAAGGCTTTCTTTCCTTTATCTGAAGGAAGTGCCTTGTCGCCAATCTTCCCTGGATGGGAAGCTTCTGAGGTGCAGGGACCCTGGTCCTTTCCAAAGGACCTGGTCAGCTCCCATCAGAGCTTCTTGGTGGTATGAGGTCCCCTAATCTCTCTGCTAGCTTCTTTCCTTTATATCACAAGAGACTGCCTCAAGGCACAAAACAATCTTACCAGTTCAGTCCTGCCCTACTGACACAACTGGGGCCCATCCACCCTCATTAACATCATAGAGGCAAAACCAAAAACCCACTGCCTGGTGAAGTCATGTCAATTTCAACTCCTGGCAACCCTACAGGTCAGGGTAGAACTGTCCCATAGAGTTTCCAAGGAGCGCCTGGTGGATTCAAACTGCTGACCTTTTGGTTAGCAGCCATAGCACTTAACCACAACACCACCAGGGTTTACAGGATTCGCAAAACAGAGGTATAGAACACAAAACCAGAAATCATGGCCTAGCTAAGTTGTTACGCAGATTTTTTAGGAAACACAATTCAATCGATGACAGTGCCTCAGAAGAAAGACATGGCTATCTACTTCCCCAAAAAGCGACATTGAAAACCCTGGGTAGCACAGTTCCTCTCTGACATAATGAGGTCTCTCTGAGTTGGCCACGAATGACTCCATGGCAAGTGGTAGAGATAAGGGAGTAGCTTGCCCTTCTTTTATCCCACGGTCTCCCACATTTTTTGGCTCTCCTAAACTTGTGTTATCTGCATACCTAAGAGCAAGTGCAGGTCAGTAAGAGTGCTGCATACAGCATCTTACTGCTAGGGAGCCCTCGGATACCAGGCACCAGTCAGGACTGCAGAGCTGACCTGGGTACCGAAGGCTGCAGGAAGCTGATTGGGCTTCCACCAACAGAAGCCTCTGGCAAGCTCTTATCTTGTGGGGCTGTCTTGGCTTTCAGGTAACTGCAAATTAGAAGAGACTGTTTACCAGCCCAGAAACATGCCCATACTTTTAACTAGCATAGGGGCCCTTTTGGTCCATGTTTCTCAAATCAAGTATATGTTGGCTAGAGATTCTTGAAGCCACTACGTTTGAATTTCTTAACATTGGTGTCTCTGGGTGATATGAATGGTTCATGTGCTCAGCCGCTAACTGAAAGGTTGGAAGTTCGAGTCCACCCAAAGGTGCCTTAGAAGAAAGGCCTGGCAGTCTGCCAAAAAATAAGCCATTGGAAACCCTATGGAGCCCAGTTCTTCTGTAATGCACACGAGTTGCTATGAGTCAAGATTAACTGTCTTTTTTAATGGCCCATTTGTGGTGCTGTGAAGTCCTTTTCCACTCATAGCGCCCCCTGTGACAGACTAGAACTGCCGCAGAGGGTTTTCTTGGCTGTCCCTTTGGCAGCAGTAGCCAGGTCTTTTCTCCCATGAAGCTACTGGGGAGAGCTGAACTGCCAACCCCTCAGCAGCCCAGCGTTTAACTGGTTACACCGAGATTCCTTCACGGCATGTTCAAAAGTCAAAGGCACTGCCGTCTGGACGATTCCAACTCATAACAACCCTATAGGGCCAAGTAGAACTGCCCCATAGAGTTTCCAAGGAGCATCTGGAGGATTTGAACTGCGGACCACTACATCACCAGGGTTTCCTTATTGCTAGTTAGTGACATGGCAATTCAACATCTATGTGAAAACAAATGGATTTATTATGTAATAAAATCCAAAATTGGCGTCTATTTTTATTTTTTTAAATGCGATAATTTGAGTTTATAGTAAGACTTTTGTGGTTACATCACAAGACCTTCCTGGAGACAAAGCTACTTTAGGGGTGAAGGCTGAGCAGCAGGCAGACCACAGCCAGAGTTCCATCTGCCAGTGCTGGAGGACATTTTGCAAGGATGGTTTAGAAACCCCGCGCGCTTCAGGATTCTGTCTTCCATCAGCATGCCAGGCTGCCTCCAGGCCCCTCACTCTCTGTGCCAGGGCCCCTTGGCTCTGGGCTGGCATCTGGGCTCTGGAGCAGGGTCTCTGCATCTTTCCACAGAGCTTGGTCCTGTCCCACCAGAGGCTAGGGTGTTGCCATGGCTCGGCTATCCAGTTTTCCTGCCTCCTTCTTCATGTGAGCTTCAGGTATCCACACATTCCTTGAATAAAAGTGTGTTCTGGAGGCCAGAACTGGTCACTGGGATCATTTGATGTAGCTTCAACCCATTGAATCCAGGCCTGGGACAGAACTTAGCAATTGTCTGATCTCACATTGTACAGATGGGCACACCAAGGCCCAGAATAGGGAAGCAGCTTGCCTGAGGTCACTGCATAGTAGTGACAGCTGTAAGCTGAGCCTGGTTCTTCTGGCCTCTGTGTCTTTTGTTTCCTCCACTATTCTGGGGATTCAGGGATAGGTTTGTCTTAAAGGTAGATAGGTCTCATCATGCCAGGAGCAAACACCCAGTCACTCTGTGGACTTGTGTGCACATGACCTAACGGTTACCAGCTGAAGTGGCCCTTCTCTGTCTGGGCTTGAAGGCCAGACCTATGGCTATAGGCCAAAGACACTGGTTAGAGATTCCTAGAGGGGTCAACACTGCCATCTGCCTGACTTGGAAAGTACATCAGGAGAGGGTCTGCTATCTCGGGGGTCACTTGGACACACTTCTTACTGGCAGATGTGGCTGTGTCACAGCCTGCAGCACACGGCATAGGGACACAGCAGAGGTATAGGATGTGGGAGGGGGCCTGGGGCTAGTAAGAGGAGCCTGGAAGGAGACAGGCAGAACCAGACAAGAGTGAGGCTGGCCACACGGGTCTGCCGGAAAGGATCACTGCCAAAACTTTAGGGCTCCTTCCCAGCAACGAAGTAAGGGGAACGAGTGTGAAAGAGGAAGAAGAGTGGGCAGGAGATAAGGAGGAAGCAGGAAGTGGCGGAAGGTGGGAGGGCATCCATGCTCCCACTTCTCACAGGTTCTCAGATTCGCAGGTGAGGAAATCAAAGCTCAGGGTGAGACTCACCTAGTTAACGAGTGGCAGATCTAGGCTTAGAACCCAGAAGATGTGCTCTTTCCACGCCCCATGCTGCTTCTGAAGGGTGGAAGTCCTTTGTCCTAATACACAGTCCCACCTTCTGGCTAAATTCTGCCCTCTCTCTGGGTCTTGTCTGCCAAATGAGCAGAAAGGATCTCTGGTGGTGCAGTGGTTAAGCCCTTGGCTGCTAACCAAGACGTTGGCAGTTCAGCCCTACCCAGCTGTTCCTCCGGAGAAAGGACCTGGAGGTCTGCATTGGCAAAGGTGACAGCTGAGAAAACCTATAGGACTGTTCTACTCTGTCATGTGAAGACATCTTTAGTTGCAACCAACTCGATGACCCACAGCAACATGAGAAGGGTAAGGAGGCTATTCCACCTCTGAGGTCCTGTGATGCTCTGTTTCAAGGCAGCCACCAGCCTGATGGTGGGTTCTGGCACCTTCTCCCCTAGCCTCTGGTCAGGAGACTCTGGGTCTCTCCCTGCCCCTGTCGTGGCCCCTGTAGTTCTCTCTCTTCAATCCCAGGCAGGGAGAAGGCGTCGAAAGGGAGCAGCTCCGGGTGGGTGCTGCCTCCTGACTCACATCTCTTCTCCCTGAGGAGGGGGCTCTGAGGGAGCCCCTGGTTGCCCTGGCATAAGCGGGCCCTCCTCTGGGAGGAGTTCAGAGGGGCTCTGTGCCAATTCCGAGGCTGCGGCTCTCTGGGTTGTTTCTTCACTGCACCGACTGGCTGTCAAGGTTAAAGCAACTTCAAATGAATCACCACAAAGCAATTACACTCATCGCTCCCCCAGTGCCTCCTGACGCTCTGCGCAGCCCGCCGCCCCTCGTACAATGCCTGGGCCGCCTTCTGCGGCATCTGCTGTGCCCTGGGGCCTCCCCGGGACAGTGGTCTCCATGTCGCCCCCACACAAGGGGTGCAGCCAGCGTGACGGAGACAGAAGGGAGCTGTGAACGCAGCAGCAAATGCTTTTTCAAGGTCTGTGTGTAAGAAGAGCAGCTGCAATTTGCCCCAGAATTCTAATTTAGAACAAAAGACTTCAGTAGTGAGGGCCACTGGCTCATCCCCCGCCAGCTCCCGGCCTCTCTGTCCCTTGAGTTCCATTGAAGGCCCACTGAACTGAGAGCTTCTCAGCAGCCACCACCCCTGGAGATTCCGGGGTAAAAGGAAGGATTTAGGACTAGAAAGGGCAGAGCCCCGTCTTTAGAGAACTTTTGAACAGGGCCCCGTAACAGCAGTGCAGAGAAGAGGGAGAGGGAGAAGTGAGTGCGGAGACCAGCCTCTGGCTTTTATGGAAGAGGATGCCCTGGGTAGCTCCAGAAAGACATCATGGGGAGTGGGAGTGGGAGGAGGGGACCAGGTACAGGCTGTGACCTTTGGTTTAGATGGAGAAACTGAGGCACCGAGGGAGAGGGACCTGGTGGCCTGTGGTCCCACTGTGGTGGGGGTTTCCCACAGCTGAGTCTCTCTGGTTCCAGGGTCTTTCTATGATGCTGTGCCCCCTGAGCCCTGGGAGGGCTGCTGGAGCAGGCCAGCAAGGAAGCTGGTCCCCTGGCCTCCCTGCCTGCCTTTAGTCCTTGGCTGTCACCCCTCCCCTCAGCCTTAGTGTGGTACTCTGGGGATTGGTGAAGAGGTTTGTTTCTCACCTACCCGAGTTTCTTCCAGGGTCTCTGGGAAATAGAAGGGAAGAGATGCTGGAGAAGGAGCCCAGTGCCAGTGGCGTCACGGTTAAGCTCTTGGCTGCTAACCAGGAGGTTGGTTGTTCAAACCCACCCTGTGGCTCTGCGGGAGAAAAGACCTGGCAATCTGCCCTCCTAAAGACCGTAGCATAGAAAATCCTATGGGACAGTTTTCTGTCCTGTACTCTGCCATATGGGGTCAGTATGGGTCAAAATGGGTTCCCCTGCTCTTAGCGTCAGATGTACTGTCCAGACTCCAAGACAAGGAGGAGGCTGGCAAGTGGGGGTGGGCAGCAAGAACAGCGTGAGGAGAGCCCAGACCATAGGACTAAAGGCCGCTGATCCTTCCCGCCCTCTTTCTACCCTTCAGATGTGTCGTGTTCCTGTGATAGGATCACCAGGAAAGGAAGGGGTCCTTCTGAGAGCCCTCGGCCACCCAGTCCCCCAGGAATGCCCAGGGCCCAGCTCCATCCCTGGCCCTGGGTCTTAGAAAAGCAGTCCATGGGGCAGGGGGAAAGGAAGGGGACCACTGCCCCTCATTCTCCTTGAGAGAGGGCACCTCCCAGGTTTCACCTCTTCCCCCTCCCTGTCCTGGCTGAGGGCAGCCTGTCACCTCCGACTGGGGCACATCGCAACCAGGCCCATTTGAGCAGAGCTGAGGCAAAGCGCCAGCACTTGTGGCCTGTCTGGACAGTCCATTTTGTACCCCACAAGGTACAAAGCGGGACAGCCAGGGCCTCAGCTTAGGCTGTGAGTGAGGGGGCTGGGAGAGGAAGGGACATCCTGCCCAACTCAGCCCTGGCCATCTGCTCCCTGAGAGCAAAATTAATTGATAAATGACACACAGGGGATCTGGAGAAGTGGGGAGTGGGAGGCAGGTGGGAGAACCCGCCTGGAATGTGACAAAATCGGAACCGAGTGGCAGAAGCAGAGCTGACGGCAGCGTGTGGGGCTGGCAGCCGGCGCTGACACCCCGCCTGGCCCCACGCAGGCATGAAAAAGACACGGTGCACTTCTGCACTTCCAGGGCGGTGTGTGGGCAGTGTATCTGGGGGAAACACAGCTCCTCAGAGGGAGAAGCACGAAAGCTCCCACCCAGCACCCAGTGAGTCAGCCCAGTCAGCGAAAGCTCCCACCTAGCATCTAGTGAGTTAGCCCAGTCAGTGAAAGCTCCCACCCAGCACCCAGTCAGCCCCATCAGTGTGACGTAGCAGCCTGAGAGACTCATCCTGACAGGAATGGGAAAGAGGAAGTGTCTTTTCCTCGGGGACTGAGGGGCCTGGTGGTGGCAGGACCTTCTCTCCAAGGTCCGGCCCTGCCCCCTGAGAGTGTCATTTCCCTTCCAGTCAGCCCAGGACTCGGTGTCTGCCCGCACCCAGCTGGAGACGCCGTGTGTGAAGGTCTCACGGGGTGGCCTCGCTGGATCCTCCTGGGCCCTGTGAGGTGGGGTTGTTGGTCTTGCTGTGAGAAAGCTGAGGCCCAAAGAGGTTTAGGCATTTGCTGAAGTTACTCAGCTCCTCTATGGTGTGGGCTCGTTCACTTCCCTGGGGTAGGTTTTTACCACAGTGGGGCTGTGGGGGCGTCGGCATTTGGGGCTGACCGGGAGGGAGGCCTGGGCTTCTTACTGGTATCCAGTGCTTACTGCGCTGCCCTGCCCGATCTTCATCCATTATTGTTACCCTTGTATTTTAGATGAGGAAACTGAGGTTCAGGGGAGTCAGGTTGTTGGCCCAAGGGCAAACAGCTAGTAAGTGGTAGCGCCATTATTTGAACCCTGGTGACACAGTGCTGAAGAGCTGTGGCTGCTAACCAGAAGATCTGTAGTCTGAATCTGCCAGGTGCTCCTTGGAAGCTTTACAGGGCAGTTCTGCTCTGTGCTATTGGGTTGCTATGAGTAGGGATCGACTCAACAGCAATGGGCACAGTATTGTATGTATCCTGTCCCTGGAGACCACATTCACAACTCTTGTTAATATCTATCTCCTAACAGGGATCTTGGAAACCCTGGTGGCATAGTGGTTAAGTGCTATGTCTGCTAACCAAAAGGTTGGCAGCTCATAGCTGCCTGGTGCTCCTCAGAAACTCTATAGGGCAGTTCTACTCTGTCCTATAGGGTCACTATGAATCAGAATTGACAGTAGTGTTTTTTTTTTTTAAACAGGGATCTCAGTTCTCCTTTAAGCTCTTCTCACCAGTAGGGTGGTGGGAAGTTTGCTAAAATGCAAACCAGTCAGTATCATTCCCTTGCTCCCTCCCCCTTGCCTGCTGAGAAGTACCCCAGCTCCTAGTTTTCAGCCTCATTACCCATCATCCTCACCCTCACCACCTCCTTTCCCCCACACCCTTGTTTATCCACTTTGCTCTTTAGCCTTCAAAGCCCAGCTCAGATGCTGCCTCTGCTGTGAAGCCCTCCTGACTTCCAGAGGCCTTGCCCTATGTGCATATGGATGATATTGTCCACACCACCTTGAATGACTCATTTGATTGTGTGTGTGTTCCCTTGTCACCCTCTGAGACCCTCTTTGTGGCAGGGCCCAGTTCTTACCTGTCTCTGTGACCCTTGGGCCAGCATGCACAGTCTTAGGTGGAATGCAATAGATTTGTGCCCCTGTTTTGTTCTGGCTGATGCCCTAGGGGCCCTGGTGGCACAGTGGTTAGGAGCTCAGCTGCTAACCAGAAGCTCAGCTGTTCGAATTCACCAGCTGCTCCTTGGAAACATTATGGGGAGTTCTACTTTGTCTTACAGGGTCACTATGAGTCAGAATTGACTCGACGGTAATAGGTTTGGACCATGCCCTGGTGGCAGTGCTAGGACTAGGGAAGCATGTGGGGCTCTGGCGTGGCTATGTTAAAGAATTCAAAGCCATGCTCCTTGGACTTCTAAAGTTGCTTCTAACCTATCAGGGGAAGATACATACATGCCCCAAAGATTGTGAAAGGAGGCCCCGTGGCCAGGAGTCAGGTTTGTCCGGCAAGGAAGAGAGGTCATGTCCACCTGGAGAGACCGGAGACATGCCGAGAAGACAATAAACCAGGGCTCCAAGAAGGATGAGATGTGGGGTTTCAGTAGTCAGGGCTGGAGAGAGAGGGCCTTCCAGGCAGGCAGACCCATGTAAGCAAAGACGTCGAATGCACGCAGAGCAGTGTGGGAGCTGAGTGTTCTTGGGGTAGAGGGCTGGGAGTTGGGCTGGACCGGTAGGCAGGCCAGATGGTGCTCTTACACCAATAGCCTGTGGAGGTTGGACATTAGTGCGTGGCCCATGAAGAGCCCCTGAAGCCTGCTTTGGATCCAACAACTCTGCATTGTTCCCTGGTAGGGTGCCCTTCTAATTCTTTCTTCTCGCAAGGAACCTGGGGCCAGGCCTGGATATTAGGAGAGAGGGGATGCTGGAGGCTCTGATCTGCCTTTCTCTCTTGGCCAGTCCCTCCAGGCCAGCTGGACCATGCTCTCCTTCCCTGCCCCTGACTGGAGGTGACCAAAGACATATGGCTGGCTGTCTTGGCACTGAGTGAGAAGCAGATTGGATGGGAGGAGACTACTGTGATTAAGAGCTGGTGAATGGGTCTGGGCAGGGGGTGACCCATAGAGGCCAGGTTGGACTTGTCCTGGCCTAACATCCTTCTGCCTCCCTGGGTGGACCTGGGAAGGCATACGTGAGGGCTAATTGGGGCACCTGGTACAGCCTTACTGCCTCTGGCAACTCTGACTCCCAGCCCACCCCTATGGGCACCTCTGCTCTGGACTTTGAGTCCTCAGACACCAGTGTGGCCCCAAAGCTGCAGCCACTGTTTAGAGGTGTGACAGCAGCAGAAGCAGCAGCACAGCTGAGGAATCTGTCACCCTCTAATAAGGAAAGCTCATCTGGCAGACTGGGTAATAGAACTCAAATTGAATAATTAATAAAGTTATAAAAATATGTCTACTATATGGCCAGAGTAATTCAGCCCAATTAGAAGCAATTATTTCTTGTAGTTAGGCCATTTGGTATTTTTCACAAACAGCTCTAGCAACAAGACAGGATTCCCAGGTCTGGCTGAGTGATTAAGAGGTTTCATTGAGACCAATCCTTCCCTAGGGCTTCTTCCAAATGATAAACATCTATCTTTCCACCTAGCCATCCATGCATGTCCCTATCAGTTCCACTATTCACCCTCTGTCCAGCTCTGCTTCCATCCGTCTGTGTATGCTTCTGTCCTCCTCTCTGTCAATTCAGTAATTCCTCTAATTGTCCAACTATGTGTCAGTGTGTTCATCCACCTGTCCATCCATCTGTTTATCCATTCATCTATCCATCCTTTCATTTCTCTATCCATCTGTGCACCCACTCATTTGTCTATTTGTCCATCTGTCCATCTATGCCTCATCCATCCATCCATCCACCCACCCACCCACCCGTCCACCCATCCATCCGTCCACCCATCCATCCGTCCATCCATCCATCCATCCACCCATCCATCCATCTTTTCATTCATTCAACAGACAATACTTGAGTCCCTTCTGTGTGTCAGATCTGGGGCTGGGTTTTGGGGATACAGGGATGAAAGAGACCCTATCTCTGTCCCCAAAGAGCTCTCAGCTTAGGTAAGCAGACCTTTGAGTTGTGGACTCTTTCCTTCCTGTGCTTCTTCATAGATCGTCCCTAAAGGACTTTTTTCCCTGTGTGTTCCAAGGACATATGAGGTCTGCCAATTAAGTTTGTGAACTCATCCTAGGAAATGTGCTACATACCTTACTGATGAATATCACCAGAGTCACCTTCAAAGTATGCCCCTTGGGAAGTTGTGCACTGACGTCAGTACCTATACTACTTTTCAAAGCAATTTTAGAACTCTTTGTGGAATGGCTGAGCTGTCGTTGTATTACCCTTGATGTCCTGAATGTCATCAAAATGTCTTCCTTTCAATATTTCCTTTATCTCTGGGTGAAGAAAAAAGTCACTGGAGGCCGGATTAGGTGAGTATGGAGGGTGTTCCACTACAGTTATTTGTTTACTGGCTAAAGACTCCCTCCCAGACAGCTATACAATCAAGTCTGCGAACTTGCCACCACGCTACCATGTGCAATGGCCATTCCAGGGAAAGCATTCCAAAATGACTTTGAAGGGTGGACTAGGTGCTGACACTGGTACATAGCTTCCCAAGGGCAGTACTTTGAAGGTAACCAGTTGTACTGATATTCAGCAATGAGGTATGTAGCACTTAGAACAATTAAGTTCATGAACTTGTCAGCCCTCGTATGTGCAGAAAATTGAACTTAAGCCTGGCCTTGAGCTAGGTAAGAGACCCCTTCCCAAGGTGGGTCAGCTTGTCCGTCTTCATATGCCATCCAGATTCACCCATGTTGTGAGATGCTTCCTAGATTTGTCATCATGCCTTGTTGTTGTGTAGTCCTCCACTGTGTGTGTGCACCCTGTTTGTTTGTCCATTCATCTGTTAATGGGCTCCCATTTTTTTGCTCTTGTGAACAGTGCTGCAGTGGACACAGGGGTGTGTGTGTGTATTCATGCAATGCCTCTTATTTCTCTCAGATGTATTCCCAGGAGCGGAATTGTGGGATCATTTGGTATTTCTATTTCTGGCTTTCTGAAGAAGGGCCGTATTATTTTCTGAAATGGCTATACCATTTTGCATTCTTCCCAGCAGTGCACAAGAGTTCCAGTTTCCCTGCAGCCTCTCCAACATTATTTTCTGTGTTTTGGGGTTGAGATGGTATCTCCTTGTGGATTTGATTTTGTGTTTTTGCAGTGGCTGGTGGTCTCAGGCATTTCCTCATGTGTCTGTTACCCACTTGAGTGTCTTCTTTAGTGAAGTGTCTGTGTTCATTTTCTCTGCCCATTTTTTAACTGGATTATTTGTCTTTTGGTTGTAGAGTGTTGGGTTTTCCTGTAGATTTTAGGGACTGGACCTCTGGTGGGTTTCACGTAGCCAATTTTTTTTCCCTGTTCTGTTGTTCTCTTTTTACTGTTCTGGTAAAGCCATTTGATGAGCACAAGTGTTTAATTTTTATAAGATCCCGGTTATATCTAGCTTATCTTCTGGACTTTGTATGGTTTTTGGTTATGAATTGGATCCTGTTAATGCCATGTATTAGGGATTCAAGCATTGATCCTATTTTTTCTTATGTGATCTTTATAGCTTTTAGTTTTATATTTAAGTCTTTGGTTCATTTTCAATTAGTTTTTCTGAACTATGTGGGGTATGGGTCCTGTTTCTTTCTTTTTTTTTTTTTTTTGCAGATAGCCAGTTTTAGTGGTACAATTTGTTTAAAAGACTGTCATTTAGGGACCCAGTCTTTTAACAGGTTGAGGTCAAGGAATGTGGGGTCAGTCCCACCCTGGAAGCTGACTTCACTGTGACCCCAGGTAAGACATTTGCTTTTTCTTGTCACGTCTGTAAGACAAGAAGAATTGTTGTGCCCCTCTGTGTCCACAGGTATAGTGATAGGGCAAGAAACTCAGGGCCACCTGTTGGAAACCCCAGTTTGCTTCCTGGAGCACAGGATATAAATTGAATCCAATGCTAAGTTACCTTATACTTTAATAGGCATATGGTAGGAAATCCTTTCAGAAAGCCAAGGGTCCTTCTGCAGTGACAATATCTTTCTTCTTTTCCTGCCTTGACACTGGGACTTTTCTTACAGTGTGGCAAAACCATGACTCAGTTCAATAAGGCTCTCTTGAGCCTTGCTGTAAGCTCAGCTCTCTGCTGGGCTAACCTGGTAGAATTATCTAGTGAGCTATATTATAATTACCAAACAATTGTTAAAAACCAAAACCAACACATGGATGTCAAGTCAGTTGTTGCTCATGGCAAAAGTAGCCTTCTATATTCAGGGTTCTAAGGGTGCAGAAAGACATCGACTTTTACCCCTGTGATGCTGTAAATGAAATGAAAAAGACATGGCACAGACTGGGAGAAAATATTTGCAAACATGTATATTTCACAAAGAATGAATGTCCAGAACACATACTTTTTAAATCTTACAGATCTACAAAATCAACACATTTCAAACACAGGCCAAGGCTATAAACTAGTACATCACAGAAAAATTTTTCTTTCAATGGCGATAGCATATGAAAAGATGCCTGCTACTGCTGATCAAGGAAATGCACGTTGAAACTCTGAGGTATCACCGTTAATTAGTTGAGGATTATACCAAGTGTTAGGAAGGATACAGGCAAAAGATACTCTCATATCCCGAACAGGCTTCAGCAGAGCTCCCACACTAAGAAAGATTAGGAGCAAAGAGCTGGTGATCTACCTCCAAGAGTCACCTAACAGAAAATCTGGATCACAACACGCAGATCTTCTTGTACATGAGGACCATCACGAGCTGGGAGCTGATTCCATGACAGCTGACAGCGACCACATGTGCTTCTGATGAGGCTATGAATTGGCAGTACCGTTTGGGGAGCACTTAGGTCATTTAGGAAACTGTGGTCAGGCAGTGATTAAGTGCTGGGGCTGCTAACCAAAGGGTTGGCCAGTCCCAATCCACCAGGCGCTCCTTAGAAACCCTATGGGGCAGTTGTCCTCTGTCCTGTAGGATCGCTATGAGTTGGAATCCACTCAGTGTCATTGGGTTTGGGATTTTTGTTGTTGGTCAGTTTAGATGAAGTTTAGATGTAATGCCAATCCTGTAGTACAATGTTTTGTAAACATTTTTTCTACCTCGACCTATAGTAAGCACTCCAGTTCCTATTGTGCCCCAGCACACCCGTGGGGGCACACTGACACATTACTGTCTATTTTGTAGGAAACCCTGGTGGCACAGTGGTTACGGGCTATATCTGCTAACCACAGGGTCGGCAGTTTGAATCTGCCACGCACTCTTTGGAAACTCAGTGGAGTGCTTCTACGCTATCAGGTCGCTATGAGTCAGAATCAACTCCACAGCACTGGGTTTGGGTTTTGGTTATTTCATTTCAAGTTTTCAAATGATAGTCACCACCCATTACGTTGACCTCATGACACTGTCTAGGTCACAGGCTGGAATCTGAGAAATTCTGTTCTGGAGACAGTCTCCAGCCAAAGGTCCTTTTGCAGTGAAAACATCTTGCTTCTTGTCTTGCCTAGACACTGGGACTCTTTTCTTATAGTGTGACCTTGTTTGTAATTCTCCAGTGTGGGCAGCCTTTGAATGGCCTCCCTGAGAAGGGGACACTTGAGCCACAACCTGCTTGATGAGAAGGAACCAACCGTACAGAGAGGCCCCTGGTAGAAAACTGCAACTTAAAGGCCCCTGAAGAAGGAAATAAGTGAATTGCAATATCTTCTTCCCTGGAATTCGCGGGGCAGTTAGGAGGAATGAACTGGAGCTATCGCTGTCTGTATGGATGAATCTGAAATCCAAAACTCTGCCCGAAAATGACAAATTGCAGAAGGCAGCGTTCATGCCGTACAATGCCATTTACGTAAAGTTTCAAAGCATGCAGGATGATGAATATGTTATTTATGGGTACATTCGTATATTTGAACAATATAAAAGCAGAGAGAGAATAAAGGCTAGATTGAGACTTGTGATTACCTTTGGGGAGGGAGGAGAACCAGGCACGGAAAGTGCACAAGGAGCTGCCACTGGGTAACCTTTGACCTCTAAAATAAAACATCTGTACCCAAAGTGGAAGAAGCCCTGTGCGATGGTTAAGCTCAGCTGCTAACCCAAAGGTTGATGGTTCAAATCCACCCAGCAGCTCCAAAGGAGGAGGACTCGGTAGTCTTCCAACATATAGACACCTTGATTTTTGCATGGCTGGTTCCTTCTCGTCATTCTCATTGTCTCCTCTGTCGCATGGCATTTCTGTGCACCACACAGCAACTTGGTGGTACCGAACAGCAACAGCAGCACAAAAGGCGACTATTAAGATTTGACAAAGTTGTCTGATGGATAGTCCATGTTTACACTGTACTCATTTTAATTTTCTCTGAATTTGTGATGTGCTTCAAATAGTACATATGCCAAAGGAAAAGCCTTTAGTCACCCCTTTTTCTACCTGTCCAGCACCTAAGCTCTTGCAAAAAAATAAATTGGGTTTGCTTATGCTAACCTCAGGTGTTCATTGGATTTAACTCAAAAACATTATGGACCATCTGCTCTGGATCTGACAGTGCCAGGTATGGGGTGTGGGCTGGGCAGAAAGGTGGGAGAATATTGCAAGCCTAAATTTGGGGCTTACGAAGGCACAGGTGGCCCATTCATCTCTACCATACCCCCCCCCAAAAAAGCAGGTAAATGTTCCTGTGCTAAAGAAATGCCTAAAATTCAAAATACATGCCTCCCTAGGAAATCTGGGAAGTCTTCCTGGAAGAAGTGAGGGCTGAGATGGGCCTTGAAGGCTGGACAGAGATGGATGGGTTAGAAATTCCAGCAAGTTCTGGATCTTCACAGGGAAGAAGAGGAGACAAGAAAGATCAGACTTTTAAACTGGAGCACTGACTGCAGTGAGGCAGTTAAATGCTCCCCTGATGGTAGCTGTACCCTGAGGACATAAGATAGAGTGGTGGGTGGGCCTAATTAATCATGGTGGCTGAGGAAAGTTGGTTTCCCAGAGGCTGCAGGAGATGGGAGGCAGCCTGCTTGTTTCTCAGAGACAACCTGCTGCAGGGCCCTTCTCCATCCATCCTCGGACAAGGGCCCCAGCAGGGAAACTCGGAACAAGGTTCTGCTCAGATCCAGACTTCAGATTTATTGGACCATCTTCCAGTAAATCCCTGACTCCAGAGGCCTCGCCATCCATCTCAGCGTAGCAGGGCAGGGGTGGAGAGGACTGCCCAGGAAGTGCCTATCTCTGCCTGCGCGTGGAGACGCGGCCACATGTCTTGCCGTAAGGCAAGCCCCTAAATCCTCCTCTGGCTCACTCATCTCCCAGTAAATCTGAATCATTTAAAATAACTCCTTTTGACCTTGAGGTTGGCGCCAACTTTCTGCCATCCGTCAGCTGCGGCTGATTTCTTATTAAGGTTCTGCTGTTCCCTTGGAAAAGTCGTCACCTTAAATCAAGGGGCTGATAGGTCAGAGGAGAGGCAGAGGACCTGGAGACAGGCCTGGTTGTCTGGTATGACCTCATTACCATAAACAAAAGAGAAACCATGTTCACCAACAGATTCATATTCACAGATACAGCAGTTAGGATTTCAGCGTATCTTTCTAGGGGACACAATCCAACCATGACAATCGGTAAACAGGACAGAGAAGCTGCGTTTCTTCTTGGAGCTTACCTTTTAATGAGGAAAACAGGCAGATAACAAGTACACAGGTAATATGGTCATTGCAGATAATGGTAAATGCTTGGAAGAAAATAAAGCAGAGTGATAGGTTAGAGTGAGGTGGGTGCTTACAGAAGACCTCAATGAGAATGATGAGAAGGAACCAGCCCTGCAAAACTCAAGATGTCTATGGGTTGGTCAACCTTCATAACCAAGTAGCAGCTGCCACTGAGTTCGCTCTGACCCGTGACAGCAACATGTGTGTCGGAATGGAACTGTGTTCCATAGAGTTTTCGAACATCAGTATTTTGGAAGTAGATCATCAGGTCTTTCTTCTTCTAAGGTGCTTCTGGGTATACTCTAACCATCAACCTTTTTGTTAGTGGCTGAGCACATTAACTGTTTTAACTCCAAACTTTAATGGTTGGTTTATTTTTTGAAATTGTTTTATCATGGTAAAAATATATACATCTACTTCTCACTTACTGACATGGTTAGGTTCTAAAGACCAGCTTGTTATGTGGAAATCAGTGTTATGGCCAAAAGTGGAGGATGACCACATCATTGCATAACTGCCAAATTACGTCACTGTGTAACTGCCAAACCACTGAGAATCATGGCCCAGCCCAGTTGTTGACATGCAACGCTAACAGCCAGCATTACTTTTGACTCACGTGTAGATATTTGATACTGACAGACATGTGTTGTTAGTAAGCAAAATAGTCAGACAGAAGATTTTTTTTACTATCATTGCAAATGTGAAAAGTTGGATAACAACATAGCCTGACTCAATGGCAGTGGGTTTAGGTGTATAACAAAACGTTTGCCAATTAAACATTTTTTATAGGTATAATTCAATGACATTATTACATCCATCACACTGTACAGCCATCGCCTCGTCTGTTTCCCAGTTATTCCAACACCATTAATAGCAACTCAGTGCCCCCTTAGCAATGGCTCCCCCTTTCTGCCTCCTTCTTACCCGTAGTAACCTCTGGTAAACTGTGCCCTATTACGTGTAAGTGGAATCATTTGACGTTTGTCCGTTGGTAACTGACTTATGTGACTTAGCATGATGTTGTCCAGGTTCATTCATGCTGTAGCATGTATGGGAACTTCATTTCTCTTCATGACTGAGTAATATTCCACTGTGTGTATGTCCCATGCTTTGTTTATAGACTCCACTGTGGATGGAAATTTGGGCTACTTCTACCTTTTGGCTATTGTGAATGGTGCTGCATTGAACACCACATACAAGTTTATATCCCCTAGATATCTGAGAGTGGGAACACTAAGAACACACAGTGGGAACACACAATCTTGTATGCCAGTGTTGATTGCAGCACCGTTCACATGGTGTTTGATGTCTGACTTTTTGAGGAATTGATTACTTGGTCTCTTGTTGACTCAATAAAACAAAATGTGTTTGATGCATGGGGGACAGTTGTTAAACTGAGCTCTGTTGAGGATTTATACTGCTCATGCAATGGAAACCCTGGTGCCTAGTGGTTAAGTGCCACAGCTGCTAACCAAATGGTCAGCAGTTCGAATCCACCAGGCGCTCCTTGGAAACTGTATGGGACAGTTTTACTCTGTCCTATAGGGTCACTAGAAGTTGGAATTGACTTGATGGCAGTCGGTTTGGTTTGTCTAGGTTGCGCTCACGTGGTGCTTCCTCTTTAGAAGGTCTGGTCGTGCAACCATCCAAGAAAGTATAAGGCAGGCTGGTTCCAATCCTAGGCGTTATGCTGGAAGGCCAGAGAAGGCCAGGTCCCTTCCAGCTGGGCTGAGCAGGGCAAGACCATCACAGAGCCCTGCAGGGTGGCTCTGCTGTCAGGAGTCGCTACTCTGAGGGCGCCTGGGTCCCAGCAGTGCTCGTCAGTATGGTCAGATGCCAGTTCCTTGGGTGGGCGAGTGCATCCTGCTAATTAATGAAGGGAACGGCGTCGTTTTTCCGACGGGAGGAATGCAGATAACACATGCTGCCTCATCACCAAAAGAAATGCAGGCCTGAGAGCTGGAACCAGCTCTCTCCAATCGGCGGCCATGTGAGTGGCGTGGCTTTTTATTTTCTTGCTGTCACTGCTGCCAGAGGACATCACTGAGGTTTCCCCCCATTTCTGTGCCGCATGTCCCTCGGCTCCGGGTCACAGCCCTGACTGGGAACCCAGAGCCCAGGATGGTACAGATCATGAAAGTGACAGGTCCCCAAGCTGCTCAGGGCCTCTCTCAGGAGAAAATATGGATTGCTCGGGCAGGTCTGCTGTTGAAAGCAGCAACTCTATTTCCTGAATCAGTACAATTTGCCTAGCAAATCGAGATTAGCAAGGCAGCTTCTCTGTGCTTGGTTCTCAGCTCTAAACTTCTCTCAACATCAGTCACAGGCAAAGAACAACCAAGAAGTGCAGGGAATTTGCAGGCGGCTTGGAAGTTGGTGGCTGACGCTGTCCAAGGTAGATGCTGCACTCCTCTGGGCTATGCAGATGGTGGCAGTGCAGGCCCCAGGCACGGGGGAGACAAAGATGGTACGATGCAGCCCCTGCCCTCAAGAAACGCTGGGTCTATAAGAGTAAGATCAGAAGCTAGACCAACACTGGAAGAACATATTGGGGCCATGCTAGGAGAGAAGGGTGGGCCAAAAACCAAACCCACTGCCGTCAAGTCACTTATGACTCATAGCGACCCTATAGGACAGAGTAGAACTGCCCCATAGAGTTTCCAAGGAGTACCTGGTAGATTTGAACTCCCACCTTTTGGTTTGCAGCCATGATACTTAACCGCTCTGCCACCAGGATGCATGGGGGACAGGGAAGGGAAAATTCTTCAAGGTGGACATTGGCTGGAGTTTTAACCCCCATCCTGGGCCCACACAGTCCTTGGCACAGATTGGGCGGTCATTAGAGTGGATAAGGAACATGGACCACTGTGATCCCTGAGTCATACTGAGCTACGCCACAGTTGCAAGGAGCAACAGCACCTTCTCCCAACTCGTGGTGGAGAGGGGTCAAGCTAATGCATAGATTTCTCTTGATTTTGTGTTTTTCTTCTTGAAATCTGTCTTGAACCTTTCGCCCCTGCAACTGTGTGGCTACACTAAAATCTAGGCAAAGGGGTAAAACTGAAGAAACCCACTGCTGTGAAGTCAGTTCTGACTCAGTCACCCTATAGGACTGAGTAGAACAGCTCCATAGAGTTTTCAAGAAGTGCCTGGTGGGTTCAAACTGCCAGCCGTACCATTAGCAGACATAGCACTTAACCACTATGCCTCCGGGATTTGCAGGGAAACGTGTGGAACATGATGGAACACCTGCTGTGTGTCAGGCTTTGGGCTGGGCTCTCACAGGCTCGGTCTCATTGAATCGTCTTCACAGCCTTGCTAGTTATTGCCGTGCTCTGAACTCAAAGCCTGAGGGATTCGGGTGGGATTGAGAGCGGATGTCTAAGGCCACACAGCTGCTAGGGAGAGGGACGGGTTGAGTTGAAAGAGCACATCTGGAGGACCTTTGTGGTGCAGACAGTTAATGCGCTCAGCAGCTATCTCAAAGGTTGGCGGTTGGAGTCCCCCCGGAGATGCCTTGGAAGAGAGGCCTGGTGATCGACATCCAAACAACCAGCCACTCAAAACCTAGTGGAGCACAGTGGTGCTGTGACAGTGACAGGATTGCCGTGCGTCAGAATTATTCAGCGATGTGGAAACTCAGTAAATTGTATTGCACATGGGCCCCCCGCCACTGGGCCAGCCTCCTGCAGAACGTGGGGTGATAAACGTTCTGAACCAAAGATTGTCCAGCACTGTTTTCGCTTGCTTGGTCCAGTGGTGAGGGTTTGGGTTTTCTTTACATGGAGGTGTAATCCACGCTGAAGGCTGTGGGTTTTGATCTTCTTCAGTTGTGTCCAGTCCTCTTCACTTTCAGCAAGGCAGGTCGTGTCATCTGCACACTACAGGTTGTGAGTCTTCACTCTTCTTCATATAGTCCATCTTCTCAGATGGTTTGCTCAGCATAGAGATCTAACAAGTACTGTGAAAGGCTACAGCCTTGAGGCACACCTTTCTGGATTTTGAACCACACAGCATGCCCTTGTTCTGTTCCCATGTTAAATACTAAAGACTAAAATGGGCTGAACATTAACTATACACCAGGTTCTTAATGTAAACTGGTTTCATCCAATCCTCAAAAACCTTATGGGGTCAGCACTGTTATCCCCATTCTACAGATGAGGAAATTGAGGTGCAGCAAAGTAAAGCTTCTTGCCTAAGGCCACATGCCTAGTCAGTGGTGGAGTTGGCATTTTGATATCAGAGCCCGTCATCCTGATCCTACATACAAACACCCGGTGTGATTATAATGGCTGGCAAGTGAAGGTGTCTCTGCCAGTGACTTCAGAAAGGGAGGCAGCTTGAACGCTTAGGCCCTGCGGGCTCTTTGGGCTCTTTATCATGCGAACCGTTTAGCAAACTGGAAAAGGGCCTCATGACTATAAACCAGCCCATAATGACCTGACAGGCAAAGGAGGCCCAAGAAGTGTTCCGGCCATGGAGACATTAATCAGCTTCCAGCCGCTGCTGGAAAGACGTTAGTTAGGAGCCGTTACGGGAGCCATAAAAGGCTATTTGATGGCAGTCTTCCCTTCAGCGGGCGCCTCAGTGAGCTGCAGAGGGGCTGGCTCAGGGCTCAGGTGTTTATTAGAGCCCTGTCAGCCAGAGGCAGATGCTTCCACCTGCCACAGGTAGGGTGCTGCAGGCATCAGGCAGAAAGAGCTTATGGCTGCCCCTTCTCGGACCCCCAAACAGCTGCAAGGTCTCCAGCAAGTCCTGTAATTGCCCTGGACCTCAGTTTCTCCTTTTTTAAAATGGACATATAAACGTCTATCTGTGAGCCTGTATTGAGAGGACAGATGCAGACAGTGGAGTGACACCATGTACCGTCACTGCCGCTGGTGTTTGTAGCTGTAAGCAGCGATGTACAGGGTGCGTCTCTGAGATCCCATCAGACTTTAGACCCAGACAGAGCATTGTAGCTCCGTCTAAGTCACTTCTCCATTGTATAGGTGATAGCTTCCATTCATCGGGCACTTACCATGTGTGAGATATTGTTATAAGCTCTTTGTATTAATTGATTAAATCTGCATGTCCAATCTGAGTTAGGGATGAATATTATCACCATTTCTTAGATGAAAAAACTGAAGCCTAGAGAGAGACCAAGGTCGCCTACCTGGTTGCAGACCGGTTCCAGCTGTGACCATTATGCCACACTCATACACAGGTGAGAACTGGACACCTGTGACCACCATGCCACATTCATACGCAGGTGAGAACTGGACACCTGTGACCACCATGCCACATTCATACGCAGGTGAGAACTGGACACCTGTGACCACCATGTCGCATTCTACACAGGTGAGAACTAGATACCTGTGACAGCCACACCATACTTGGACACAGTAAGAACTGGACACCTGTGATGACTGTAACATACTCACACACAGGTGAGAACTGGAAACTTGTACCACGGTCATATGCAGATAAGAAACGGACACCTGTGACCACCACGTCTCACCCATACACCAGTGAGAACTGGACACATGTGACCAGCATGCCACACCCTACACAGTTGAGAACTGGAGTCAGTTGATGAGTGACAGGCAGCTGAGCTTGCTTTCCTGGGTGTCTTCCACCCTCCTGACTGTTGGGGCCACAGGCCATCATCTGATTTCAGCCCCCAGCAGGGGAAGGGTGGCACTCTGGTTTGTCTTTGTGGGGTTACCATTCCTGAGAAGTGCGATGACTCCAGGCAGGCTTTAGCTCGAGGGACCCAGGCTGCCCCAGGAAGGCGCATTCAGTGGTGGGCTCAGTCCTCCGGCTGGCACCCAGAGGAGCCACCTCACCCCCAGCAGGAGACTGGCAAGGAGATGGCAGAACCCCAGACCCATGGGGGTCTGGAGGTCTGGCTGGTTTCTGAAGCTGGAGCTTGCTGTGAGGGCAGTGCAGAAGGCTTGGGGACTGAGCACGTTGGGGGCCAGGGGTCTCCTTGGGAGCAGGCCAGGAGCATTAGCAGAGCGCGGCTTCACCCCAGACTCAGGGTGCAGACCAGAGTGGCCGGTCAGCCAGATTTTGCTCAGCCCATGCTAATATTTGTTGTTTTTAAAATTATCATTAAAATAGACATGTAGAAATGAAAATCCCCACAGATTTCTCCTGGGCCTGTAGCAATGTAGAGAAAACACTGCTCTGGAAGAACCTGGATGTACGGGGTGAGGAAGCTGCAGGGGTAGGAAGGAGGGGCCAGCGGCCGACCGGAGCAGACAGTTGGATGCTGGAGCCCGACACCCGTGGGCCCTCCGGCCTTGAGTCTGCAGCTCCTGCCACATCCCTGCCCGCCCCGGCTCTCAGGGAACGCTCTTGGTGCCTTTTTGGGGTCTTACTCTGAGCTGTTGGCAGCCTTATCTTGTAGCCTCCCCTAAAGGCACTTTTTTTCCCTAGGGTTTGGGAAGTTCTCGAGCAGAGGCCAAACCCCAGTACCCTCAATGCTTCCCCTTCACATTTTTGGTCCGTTTGTATGCCTGTTCATGGCTCTCAGGGACAGGAAATGGACACAATGGCTTTTGGAGCCCCCAGGCCTTATCCACTTGGGGCGTTTCTTTGTGAGATGTAAGGACACACTGCCCTCCCAGTCCAAGGCAGATTCCTAGTCTTGTGGGTCCCGGCCCCCTTGTAGCTGGATACCCAGGTAAAGGGTATCCATGTTCCTCAGAAGAAGATGAGGGGTACCCCAATACCCCCTCATTGTGCTGTCCTCAAGTACTATCAGCTGGGAAAAGTCAACGGGGATCTCAGTATTTGGCAAGTAGAACAGACAGGAGAATCAATAGAGGGAAAAAACCTCATCTCTGAGCTTCGAAGCCCGTATTGCAATCAATAATGCAAAATGTTGCAGGAGGCTGTTAAACTGCACTTGGCAGTGTCCGCTTGGACCTGGGAGAAGTTCTCTGGGGAGCAGATTTCAAGGGCACCTCAGCACCTTGAAACTTGCCTGTCGCCCACCCAAGGGCCTCTCAGGCAGTGTCTCTTAGGGGAGACGGCCTGAGTTTCCACTGGGGTAGGAACCACTTCAAAGTGGCTACCCAGTGTGACTCCAGATCATGGGGTCCTTTGATCCAGAGCAGTGGTCTTACGGAAAGTAAGACCAAAACAGGAGCAGGGGGCATCTGATATGACTTGGGGTGGCAGGTGTCCCTGGGAGGTGGCACTTACTGTTCCCTGCTTTGTTTTTCATTTAGATTGGTTGTTGTTGGGTACCATCAAGTTGGTTCTGACTCATAGTGGCGCTGTCTGTGTGCAAGGGAACAAAACGCTTGTCCAGCTGGTGCCATCCTCACCGTCATTATGCTTGAGTCGGTTGTCACAGCTGTTGTGTCAGTCCATCTCATTGAGGGTCTTCCTCTTTTTCACCGACCCTCTATCTTACCACACCTGATAATTTGTCCAAAGTACGTGGCACAAGTTGTTGCCATCCTTGCTTCTGAGGAGCAATCTGGCTGTACTTCATTTAAATTCTGGGCATAAATTGGACATTTTTTCACCATCCTAGAATAAATAGGAAACCCTGGTGGCCTGGTGGTTAAGTGCCATGGCTGCTAACCAAAAGATTGACTGTTTAAATCCACCAGCTGCTCCTTGGAAACCCCATGGGGCAGTTCTAATCTATCCCATAGCGTCGCTGTGAGTCAGCATTGTCTTGGTGGTAATGGGTTTAGAATAAATAGACTCTTGGTTTGTGTTCCTCAACTTACTAGCTTTTTTTATGATTGAAAATGTACATTCCCATATAAATTTGCATGCCCACCTATGTGCAGCTCCCACTGTTCTCCCTGCCAGTGACAGCATACACTTCCTCTCCATTCTATACATGTCATACCCTCATAACAATCTCCTATCCCCTCCTCTCTACCCTCTCCCGTGCCTCCAGTAAGAGGTCAGCAGGACGACATCCTATAGATGTGTAGAACCATAAAGTGCACGCACAATATGGTCACTCTGTGTCCATATCTGTGTCATCCAATCCATTGCTGTCTGAAGAGCTGAACTTCATTATGATTTGTGGACATGGACAGCATCAGGGTCAGGGGCCATGCTCCCAGGGGAACCCCAAGGCCCCTGGACCATCAGTTGTGGTCTTTTAGTGGAGATCTTAGGGTGCACCCCTATTTATTCTTGTGTTGCCAGTGAGACTCAACTTTGTGAGCCCCATCACAACTACCACTGGTGGTGGCCAGGCACCATCCAGTTCTTCTGGTCACATGTTGATGTAGTCACCCACTCAATTGGGTCTCTCTGTCTTCTGGGTTCTCTTTACCCCATGTTGTTTTGGTCCTTGGTGATCATCCATTTGTGTACCTCAGATGGCAGCTTGGCAGCTTTTAAGACCCCAGACACCACTCACCAGTGTGGGGTGTGGAAGACCTTCTTTGCAAAAAGCTAGTTATGCCAGTTGGCCTCAATTTCCCCTGAGAGCATGGTCCCCGGCCCCCTGCCCCAGCTATTCTGTCCTTGCAATATTGGGTTAAGATGCGAGGAGTAATCTTGTCATGTTGAAATCCAGTTAAAATTGATCTTTCTAATGTGTGCTGTCAAAGATTTCACCCAACTAAATTTCCATGAACTATCTAATCTGTACCCTACCCGCTCTCCCTCCCTCCCTCTCTCCCCACCCTTGCAGCCATCAAAGAGTCTTTTCTTCTTTGCATGAGTCTGTTTTTGTCATTGACTACTTTCACACAACATAATGTGTGTGAAACTGAAACCAGGTTATGAGATGTTTCCTAAAATCATCATTGTTCTTTATCATTGCATAGTGTTCAATTGAGTATATGTACCATAGTTTACCTATCCACTCCTCTGTTGTTGGGCATCTGGGCTGATTCCATCTTTTTGCTATTTAGGATTGTCTGTGTATACAATCATATGATCTGCAAATAGGGAGATTTTTACTTCCTCTTTGCTGATGCAGATGCCCTTTATTTCTTGATCTTGTCTAATTGCTCTGGCTAGAACTTCTAGTACAATGTTGAATAGAAGAGGTGAGAGCAGGCATCCTTGTCTTGTGGACTGTACTGTAATAAACATTCATGTCCATGTATCAGTTAGTATGAATGGCCTTGATTCTGTAGGATATAATCCAAGCAGTGAAATTACTGGGTCAAATGGTATATCTATTTCCAGCTTTTTAGGGATGCGCCAGATGGCTTTCCAGAGAGGTTGCACCAACTTACTAGCTTTTTTTTTGTATATTGCACAGTTTCATTTTGAAATCTTATTTCTGATAATGACCAGAAAAATGTTGGGGTGCTACGGTGGGATCTTGGGGTGTGCTGAGATGATGGGCTTTCTCCCTCCGAGTACACGGAGGGCAGCTGTCCCTCTTCCTTCTTTTGTCAGCTGCAGCCATGCTTCTGAAGTCAGCCTGGTCTGTCTGGACACACAGGCTGTGAATAGGGGTGTGGGTAGGGCCTGGTGTGCAGGTAATGCCTGGTCCCTTGGGGAAGGAGTCTTAGAAGGAGATGATTTGGTCCCTGTAGAAGTTCCTAAGTTGGCCCAGGAGTCCCAGGCAGAGACTGAAGAACTCCCAGTCTGATGGGAGAATCTAGATATTGCCTCTGAGACAATGGGGTAATAGTGCTTAAATATATGTATTAATATAGTATTTCACACACCCCAACCAGATTGTGCTTTTTCATTAATTATCCTGGAATTCTGTTGTCTGGGTTACTGCTTGGGAAAAGCTAGTTAACTAATGGAGTTTGGCATTATTTTTATCATTCTCTTGCAATGGTATTTCATAAAAGTGCTAGGCAGCTGGTTTATGTTCCCTGAGCATGGACTTCAGAGTCAGATGGACTGGATTCAAATCCCACCTGTGGAGTTTACAGTTTCTGTGCCACCTTGAACCTGTGACTTGATTTGGGGGAGCTTTGATTTTCTCCTTAGAAGAAAGAAGACAATCATACCCAATCACATGTTTCAGTTAAGAAATAAATGTTCCTGCCACCTAAAAAGCAAACCCATTACCATTGAGTTGATTCCAACTCAAAGTGACGCTATAGGACAGAGTAGAACTGCCCCATATGATTTCCAAGGCTGTATTCTTTACCAAATCGGACTGCCACATCTTTCTCCTGAGGAGTGGCTGGTAGATGCAAATTGCCAACCTTTTGGTTAGCAGCCAAGAGTTTAACCACTGCCCCATACCTGTTCTCTGTTTCCTCTGTGGATTTTAATCTGAAACCCTAGTGGTGTCGTGGTTCAGTGCTACGTCTGCTAACTAAAAGTTCAGCAGTTGAAATTCACAAGATGCTTCTTGGAAATTCTATGGGGCAGTTCTACTCTGACCTATACATAGGGTTGCTGTGAGTTAGCATCGACTTGACGGCAGTGGCTTTGGGTTTTGATGCAAATTTAGAGGAGAACTCCCAAGTATGAAGCACTTGCAGGCTAAAGGCTAGCCAAGTTTGCAGAAAGACTCTGGAGAAAGTTCAATGTCTTCCCCAAACTCCAGGCTGGGGTCCTGCCAACCCAGGCTGCAAGACTTCAAATGAGGACAAGTGGCCCTGGGCACAGACCTTGTCCACAGGAGATGCTCAGGCATATGGAGGACATGAAGCCTTCCTTGGGGCTAAGGCTGCAGCCTGTGCCACTGCCTAGGGGACAAGGACCAGGCTGTGTCATCTCCGTAGCTTTACAGATCCCCCCAGGGCTGGTCAGAGACAGTGCCAGGTGCTGGTTGTCAGGGAAGCACCACCAACGAGGTCTCTCATCACTCACTGAGACTGGTGCAGCCGCCTCCCAGTGTCCACCCTCATCCCCATGGTCATTTTCCATCCAGCAGCCAGTGCGGGCTGTAGGACAGAGGTGAACCAGAACTTTCCTCTGCTCCAAACCCTTCAGGGGCTGCTTAGAAGTAATATTTAAAGCTTCAAGCACATCCTTGAGAGTGCCCCCCCCAAAGTGTCAGTTTATCTAGGTTCAAAGCTATTGTTTTGAATATGTAGCATTTGAATAAAAGTGAAATTTTGGAGGCGTGAATATAAATCTTTTTAGCATTCTAAGTGTGGTTCAGAGGACATTTTAATTGCTCTCAATACAGATGTCTGACCTAATTATGTTTGTAAATTGTATTTTTTTAAAATTTACTTCTAGAAATATAATCTCCCATAGTTTAAAAAGATTGCTTAATAAAAATGCCTATCACTCTTAAAGGAAGGAAAAAAGAGAAGGAAGAAGGGAGGAAAGAAGGAAGAAGGAGGTAGGGAGATGGGAAGAGAGGAAGGAAGGGAGGAAGGAAAGGAGGGATAAAGAAAGAAAGACTTCCATGTCACTCAGATGTGTCACTAAGTGTCATCTCCTACAGTCACTCCCTTGCACATCTGCTCCAGTCCTCCTTAGGATCCTCTTCTTTCTCAAGACCTTTGCATTGGCTGTGTCTTCTTCCTGGAATGCTCTTCCTCCAAGTCTACAAGCTCATTCTCTTGCCAGCCAGGTGCCATCCAGTTGGATCTGACTCATGGCAACCCTAGGCTCTTATGAATTTATTTTCTCTTGCTATGTAACAAACTACTACACGTTCAATGGCTTACACCAACACACATTTATTGTCTCTCAGGTTCTGTGAGTCATGGCTTAGATGGTTTCCCTCTCAAGACCTCACAAGCCTGCAACCACGGTATCAGTGGGCTGCTGTCTCATCAGAGTCCTGACTGGGGAAGATCTGCCTCCAAGCTTCCTCCTGTTGTTGGCAAAATTCATCTGTTGGAGAATGCGAGACTCAGGCCCCTGTTCTGCTGGCTGTCCGTTGAGAGCTGCCCTCAGCTCCTAGAGGTTGCCCACAGTTCCATGCCGTGGGGCCCCCTCCATAGACCTTCCATGTCATGGCAATTCACTTCTCCAAACCAGCAAGGAGGAAAAGTCTTTCCAATGTCAGTTAGAAAAAGGAAACTTTATGTAGAGTGACAATCAGGAGTGATAGCCTTCTGTTGTTGTTAGTTAGCTGCCATCAAGTCAATTCTGACTCATGGTCAGCCCATGGAGTACAGGATAGGACTGCTCCCTAGTGATTTTTTGGCTGTTGTCTTAACAGAAGCAGATCAACAGAGCTTCCCTATGGTGGTGCCACTGAGTGGGTTCAACCCACCAACTTTTAGGTTAGCCGTTGAGTGTGAGCTGTTTGTGCCTCCTCGGGACCCCGTAACTCATGACCTTGACCATATTCTGTTGGCTGGAAGCAAGTCACAGTTCCTGCCCACACACAGAAGGAGAGGAGGTTATGCTGGGCACCAAAGTGGGCACCCCTCTTGGGTTTGTCTATCACACTCTCGTTCACATCTCTTCTTAAGTGTTGCATTCTCAGGGAGGCCTTTCTCATCAAAGTAATTGTGAAATTACAACCCTCCTCCAGCACCACCCCCACTCCCATGTTCCCAGTTCCTTTCCTCACTCTATTTTTTCTTAACATTTTCTAACGTGACATTTAATCTCTGATATACATACATATATATATATATAACATGACATTTATTCTCTGCCTCCTTCTACCAGAAGGTGAGTTCAACGAGGGCAGAGATGTGTGTCCGTTTTGTTCATTGGTGATGAGTCCCCAGCACCTATAGTAATGCCTGGCACATAGTAGGTGTGCAGAAAGTATTGCTTGATCATATGAATTAGGCCTCGTGGACCCTGCTAAAAGTCCTCCAGGGGCTTTCTATTGTCCTTAGAAAAATCCAAACTCCCGGCTGCGCTGACAAGACCCAGCAAGTCCCCTTCAGCACACTCCTATTCTCATCGTCCCATACAGTCACAGTGGGCTTCCACTGTCCCACCAAAGTAACCAGCCTTTCCCTGCCTTGGGGCTCTGCCCTTGCACTCCCTCTGTTTGGAATGACTTTCCTCTTCCTGATCACTCAGGTACAGATCTCACCTTCCCAGAGAGACCTTCGATGACCAAGAAGAGACTGACCTCCTCACACTTGGCTGCACCCTCCCACTCCCACCTAGTCGCTGATGGTCATCTGTGAGCATTCTGTTGACAGGTTACATGTTACCATCTGTCTCTCCTGCAGACCGTCAGGTCAGCAGGTGAAGCTAGTGGTCCTCACCAGGTTATAAGCAGCACCTGGGACAATGACCAGACTCAAATACTTGGGGATGAATGAACGGTGGAGTTGGAGGCTGAGCTATAGGTCACAGAGCCTTCCTGGGTGTAGTGGAGGTGGAGAAGAGGGGACAGTGTAGTGGGAAAGCCACCTTGGCCTGAATGTCTGGACCTGACTTGGGTGACTCCCTTCACCCCCCTCACCTCAGTGTCCTCCTCTGTGAAACAGGGATAAACCCAGCCAGTTCGGACTCATAGTGGCCCCATGTGTGTTAGAGTAGAACTGCGCCCTATAGGGTATTTGTTGGCTGAATTTGTGGCGGTAGACGGCTAGGCCTCCCTGTTAGGGTCCCTCCGGGAAGACTTGAACCTCCAACCTTTTCAGTTAACATCCAGGCCTGTTAACCATTTGCACTACCCCAAGCCCACTGCCATCGAGTCAATTCCAACTCATAGCAACTCTACAGACGGAGTAGAACTGCCCCATAGAGTTTCCAAGGAATGCCGGTGGATTGGAACTGCTGACCTAAGCAGCTGTAGCACTTAACTACCCTGCCACTAGGGTTTCTGCCATCTGGGGACTCTGAAATAGGAATGGAGCTCTGATGTTCCTGGTATCGCTGAGCGGAGTCAGGGCTTAGCCCCTTGAGTCTGCTGCCAGAAGGACCTCAGATTTGCGGGGGTGGGGAAGGGGGCAGGGGTGAGAAGGCAGTCTTCAGTCCCCAGGCTTTAATGAGGGACCTGTAAATTGCATCCTTCAGTACTTTCTGAGCCCCTGTGGCCCAGTAGCCAGACCCCCCTTCCCAGGCTTCCTCTCTTCACCCTTACCTGGTCTTGCAGTCCCCAAGCCAGTCCCTGTCCCCAAAGGGAGCTGGGAGCCAGTGCCATAGGCTTGCGCTATGGGGGATAGTGTACTTGCATAACAGAGGGTCCCAAGTCAGCTGCCTCGTGTCCAAGGGGCTGTGCCCCATGGGACCCCTTTTCTGTCCCCCTGGGCCTTTGTCTCTGAACATCTGTTCTCAGCCCCTCTCCCATAATTTCCAAGTCTCAGTCCAAGTGCGGTTCAGTTCCAGAAACCTTGACTTACTGAGGAGAGGTCTTTCCTCCTGGAGCTCACAGGCCAGAGAGAGGGATAGACACACACCCAGATCATGGAAACCCAAGGCTGAGCCTTCTTGGAGGGCAGAGTGCCTTGAGGGTACCCAAGGACAGAGTGCCATTTGCCTGGAGGGGCACACTGCACAGAGGATGTGGTGCCCCAGACGGCTGAACTGAGAAAACAAACACATTGCTGTCCAGTCGATTCTAATACTGCAGGACAGAGAACTGCCTTGTGGGTCTCCAGGGAGTAGCTTGTAGGTTGGAGCAGCTGGAGGATTTGAACCACTGACCTTTTGGTTGGCAGCTGATCTCTTAACCACTGTGCCCCCAGCAGAAGCCCTGTCTGGCAGAGGGTTCTGCCCAGGCGAAGGCTGGAAAGCCCGTAGTGCCTTGAAGAGCGGAGAACAGTCTGGAGAAGCAGGCTCACTGGGTATAGAAGTGGTCCTACTGGACAGAGACTGTGGTCAAGGTGAAGGGCTTGAGGACCATGATAACTGGTCTTTGATTTTGTTGTCAGTTTTCTGACCACAGACATTGACATTTCATCTATTTCTTCCGTCTGTTGCGTAGCTTCTGTCTCCTGTGTCTGTGTGCCCCCTATCTCCCTGACTTCTGTCCCCTCCCTGTTTCTCTGTCTCCTGCCCGCTGTCTCTTCATCTCCTTGTCCCCTCTGGTCCCTGGTGCCTCAACCCCCTGTCTGCTTCTGTCTCCTGTCCCTATGACCACTACCTCATTTCTCTGTTATCCTGTCCTCTGTCCCTGTATCTCTGTTACCCATCCTTTGTCCCACTGTCCCCATCCCTCTATGTCCTATCTTCTATTTCTTTGTCCTGCCCTCATCCCTCTGTCTCCTCCCTGTATCCCTTGTTATGGGTCAAATTGTGTCCCCCCAGAGATAAGTCTTGTAAATCCTAACCCCACACTGGTTAAGAGCTCAGTTGCTAACCAAAAGGTTAGAAGTTCAAATCCATCAGCAGCTGCTTGGAAACCATATGAGACAGTTCTACCCTGTCCTACAGGTTGACTCAGTGGGAATGGACTGATGGCAATGGTTTTGGTGTTTGGTAGACCTGTGATCATATATCCATTTGGGAATGGGTTTTCTTTGTTATATTAATGAGACAGTATTAGTGTAGGATGTGTCTGAAGGCAATCTTTTTTGAGATATAACAGAGCAGATTTAGCAAGCAAGCACAGAGAAGACACACCCCAGCGATCACCAGGGAATCTAGGAATAGCAGCTGAGGAGAGACAAGGATGTCCCCCAGAGCAGACAGAGCCCAGGAGCCCTCACCTACAGCCGGTGCCCTGAATTCTGACTTCCAGCCTCTGGAACTGTGAGAAAATGAGTCTATTTGTTCCAGTACGTGTTGTATTTCGGTTACAGCAGTTCTGTTTGACTAAGAGAGCCCTGCTTGCCCTCTCTGTTCCCTGTCTCATTGTCCCTGTCTACCGTGTCTTTGTCCTCAGCCTCAGTCTCTCTGCCTTCCATCTTTCTGTCTTTCCGTCTGTGCCTCAGCCTCTGGCTCCCGTCTCTCCACCTCCACCCCTGTCTCTTTGTCTGTCTCTCTGTCCCTCAGCCTCCTGCTTCCGTCTCTCCATCCCCACCCCTGTCCCTTTGTCCACTGTCCCCCTGTCACTCAGCCTCCTGTCCCCATCTCTCCACCACCACTCTTTCTCTGAGGTGTCCTCTGTCCCTCTGACTCACTGTCCTTTGTGCCCAGTTCCAGGAGTCTGATGCCTGCCTGCCCCCACTCCTCTTTCCTGGCTCTGTCTCGGGCACTTACCTGCACCTTCTGGGCTGCCCATCTCACAGGAACCCTGAGCAGGGAGGTATGGTTGCTTTTTGAACAGAGAGGTGTAGTTGCAGTTGGATTTTGAACAGAGAGCAGATTTGCCTTCGTTTCCAGTCTTTGTTGTACTGTGATCACGTAAATACATCAGCGCAGTCACTTTCTGCTTAGAAGCCTAGCGTCTATAAGGAGTCCCTGAGGACCTGGGACACGTCCCCAGCATTTCTAAGGCTGGTGAGACTGTGGGCCCTCTCCCTCTCCCCACCCCCTCCACTCTGAAGCATGCACCATGCAGACTTCTGCTTTAAGAGCCTACAGCAAGTGGTCTCTCATTCTGTAGGGTCTCCGCAGGCAGGGGTCGGAGGGCGATGGGCTTGCTGAGTCAGAAGCAAGCGGGTAATGAGTGTGGCAGGTGCTGCTTATTAAGCTGCACCCCCTGCTTTGCCTACCTGGACTGGGGGCCAAATATGGCCAACGAGCCCAAGGCCATTAAAACTCAATTAGCAGAATCAAGACTTGCTGAGCAGGGGGGGCTTCCCCGCAGAATGCCTGGGGCCAGGAGAAGGGGCAGCAGGGCTTTAATGAGGCTGCCAGGACCGAGCCAGAGAAGTCGGCCCAATGCCAGTGCCCAGCAGCAACAGAGACTTGAGTTAGAGCTGGGGAGGACTTCCTTGCACTGAGTGGCGGTGGGAACAGCACTGGCCTGGGTTCCCCTGCCTGTGCCACTAAATCACACCCTGTCTCTTGTCCTCCATGTGAGTTAAGGGGCTTAAAAAGATGATTTCAAAGTGAGTCCTGGTCTCTAGCAAGCTGCTTCAAGGTTGCCAGCGCGCTGATCCTGATATTTAACCATCAGTGGGATGTGGTGAAGGGGTACTGACGCCCCCACCCTCCACTTCCTGAAATCCTCCTACTGAGGCAGGAATTAACCCTTAATTGCTGAGTGGTTGGAGTCCTGATAGGGGGGTTCCCATTGAGGGGGCTGGGGTGTCTGGGGCAGTAGAGGAGAGCACTTGGGGGCTCAGAGAAAGAAGGGCTGTGTACCATCCAGCATGGAAATACTGTCATATTTTAATCACTGACACAGACATCAGTGTAAACCCACTGAATGAGAACACGGCAGGTAATCAGAAGAGGTGGCACCATCCCCCTTTCCTGAAAGGAGGGCAGAGTGCGAGCCTGACTGGAGAGGCCAGGAGGCAGTAACCTCTTAAGGCCTCCCTTCTGCAAGGAGAGGGCCTGGCTGAGCCCGGCACCAGGAGGAGCTTTGCATCCCTTCCTCGGGCCCCAAGGACTGTGGTGACAGGCCCTGCTCCAGCCCATTCCCACTCCTGGCCACCATGTGTGTATGGAATGGAACTGCTCCCAAAGAGTTTTCAAGACGGTAACCCTTCAGGAGCCTCTGAGTGTGTTCAGACTGCAAGTCTGCAGGTTAGTATGCTTAACCATTGGCTAACCATTCTGGCTAGAGTGCCTAACCACTGGCTAACCATTCTGGCTAGAGTGTCTAACCACTGGCTAACCATTCTGGCTAGAGTGTCTAACCACTGGCTAACCATTCTGGCTAGAGTGTCTAACCACTGGCTAACCAGTCTAGCTAGAGCATCTAACCATTGGCTAACCATTCCAGCTAGAATGCTTAACCACCTCTTCTACCCAGGAACTCTTTCGCCTTGCAGGGGAAGGGTACTTAACTGGATGTGGCCAGCCCCGCAGTCCACACCTGCAGCCTCAAACCTGCTTCTGCCTTGCTCCGCGGGGGCCTCCAAAGGCTAGCCCACGCTTACCCTTGGAGGGAAGTTTCCAGCAGCTCCCAAAACTGCTTCCTGCGCTCCTGGCTTGTCTCAGCCTAAGTGGGCCTTCTGGATGTATTAGTTCTGGGAGTGGAAAGAAAACAGCTTCTTGAAGAAATGTGTTTGGTGCAACATTTCAAACTTTCAGGCTTGATTGAAACGGTAGTTAAAACATTTTAAGGCTCTCAGGTAAAGCTGCACTTGCCTTCCACGTGGCCTATATTCTCTGATCTTCTCTTTATTGAGGTTACCCAGTTACAGTCCTGAGTGGCAGGGCTTTAGCGGAAGCTCCCAGCCCGTCTTGGAGGGGCTTTCACCTCTGAGCCCATCCTACTTGGGGGAGAAAAAAAGTCATGGAATAATTGTGCGTTTTAATTAAGCCTCAGTGTGCCTGCTATTGTGGAGATGTTAATATTACAGAATTCTTTGCACTTTGCAAGAAGCTGGTTTATTTGTTCCCTGTGTCATTTTTATATGCCTTTTCTGTGGCAATTAATATTTAACTCCTGGGAAATAAAGCTGCCACCTGATAGCGTCTTTATGGCCTGGTATGAAAATAACTGTTCCTGATAAAATACTGTAATAAAGTATTGGGAACACCCTGCTGGAAGGGAATTTAGTTCAGGTATTAATTCTACTCAAGGATCTGGGTCTTGAACGAGTCTGTTTATCGTAGTCTGTTTCGTTTTGTCGCGATGGTATACCAGGGCGCCTGAGTATCTCATCGTAAGTGAGACGAGGTTAAGTGGGTGTTGGGGGGGGACTTGGCCCGCCTTTCATCCCTCCCATAAAAGTATTTCCAATTAGCGCAACCGCTCTGTAATTATGGCACCTATAACTTGGCCTTAATCTGCTTCCATCACTTCCAGCCAGAGCTTGTCCTTGACGAAATAGAAAAGGTGAAAGCCACACATTTGTAGTCGCTGGGAGGAGCCCAGCTCTACCTGATATCAACGGTGTTTAATGGGGAGACCTAATTTGAGTTTACAAGTGATTACAAGCTGACCCGTGGGACTCTGCTTACTGATGAATTCTCAAAGAAGTCACAAAACAGTGACGAATTAACTTGTTATGCTGTCAAAATCAATTACTGCAAAAGACAGCTTAACTACCCCAGCCTTCTTCTCAGGGTCCCTGAACCAGTACCGTCACCCTCTGCAAGACCCTCTGCCCAGTGAGAGCCCGTCAAGGAAACTCATCCAGCCCCAGCCTCCTGTCACCCCGACCCCTCATCCTCACTTGACTGTGGTTTAGATTCAGAGGAAGTAGATTTTTAAGAGCAGGGACTGGGGGAGGGGGAGCCTACCTGACCCCTGGTTCCCCCCTTAAACCATGTTCTCTCCCATGAAGACTGGAGGAGATTGATTCTTGCTACGGCTTTAAGTAAGATAAACATCTGAAGGCCCCAAGATCTTTATTTCACAGCGTTAAATGGAAGGTGCCATTTATAAATGTTCCTTAATATTTCTGAAACAGATTGGCCAGTAATTTATAGACTGCAACACTGAGGACTGAATTAATTTTCCCAGGGAGAGAAGTCTGTATGCAGCTTGGGGAGAGCTGTTCCCTGCATCTCCAAACAGAATCAGAGGATTACAGAGTTAGAAGGGATCTTAGAAGGGGAAGCTTCTACCTCCTCCATGGCACAAACAGGGAAACTGAGGAGGCCCAGGGTCATATAGCAAGACCCTGGCTTAGTCGGATCTAGAACCCTAGTCTCCTCAGCCCCAGGCCAGTTCTCTCTTGAGTCTCTCACTGTCTCCTAGCTGAACTGACCAGTCTGAGTTACTGGTACCAGCAGCCTCTTAGCACTGAGGGGTCCTGCTTGCTTCCCTACTTTTATTTTCTCGTCTTTTTAGCACACAAAGCCTTCTTTGCCTGAATTGGAAGTTGTAGACGTAATGCGCAGAAGCAAAGGCAGAAAATATCGGGAGTGGGATGGGCTAAGGTTCTTGCTTGTACGGCTGTCTCCACGGGCATATTGGGTTCATGTGGTCAGGGAACCCCCACCAGAGCTGACAATTAAGTTCATGAACTTCATTGTTTTGAGAGCTACATGCCTCATGGCTGAGTAGCACTATGGTCCCCTCTGAAATACAACCCTTGGGAAGCTAGGCACTGACACCTGTGCCTAGTCTACCCTTCAAAGCAGTTTTGGAATTCTTTCTGGAAGGGCCATTGCACATGGTGGCATGGTGGCCAGTTCACAAACTTAACTGTATAGTTATCTGTGAGAAAGCTTTTAGCCAGTAAACAAATAACTGTATTGGAACATCCTCCCTGGTCACCTGATCTGGCCCCCAGTGACTTTTTTTTTTTTTACCCAAAGATAAAGTAAATACAGAAAGGAAGACATTTGATGGCATTCAGGACATCGAGGGTAATACAACAACAGCTGTGATGGCCATTCCAGAAAAAGAGTTCCAAAATTGCTTTGAAGGACAGAGTAAGCGCTGGCATCAGTGCATAGCTTCCCAAGGGGAGTACTTTGAAGGTGACTGTTTTAGTCAGCTAGTGCTGCTCTAACAGAAATACCACAGAGCGGATGGCTTTAACAAAGGAAGGTTTATTTTTACACAGTCCAGTAGGCTACAAGTCCAAATTCAGGATGTCCGCTCCAGGGGAAGGCTTTCCTCCTTGTCGGCTCTGGAGGAAAGTCCTGTATTGCATCAGTCTTTGTCCAGGGACCATCTTGGTGCAGCAACCGCGGGTCTGGGGGACATGCTCTTCTCCGGGTGCTGCTTTCTTGATGGTGTGAGATTCCCAATTCTCTCCTTGCTTCTCTTTCCTTTTATCTCTTGCAGTATGAAAGGATTAAGGGTGGGGCAAGCCATACTCCAGGGAAACTCCCTTTACAGTGGAGCAGGGAGGTGATCCTATGAAGGGATTTACAGTCCCACCCTAATCCTTTAACATACAACACAGGAAAAGCACAAGATGGAGGACAATCACAGAATATTAGGAATCATGGCCCAGCCACACGGCCACATATATTTTTGTGGGGACACAATTCAATCCATGACAGTGACCATAGTGGTATTCAGCAATGAGGTATGTGGCACTTTTTCTAGGATGAGTTTGCCAACTTAATTGTCAGTCCTCATATCCACTGAGCACCTGCTCTGTGCCAGGCACAGGGCTGGGCACACCAACGGCATCTCATTTGTAACCCACATAGCCCTGAGTGAGGCAGAAGTTTTGATTCCCCCATTTTACAGATGGGGAAGATGAGGCTCAGAAAGTTACATCATGGACCCCCTGAGTTGTTCTCGGTGCCTGCTGTCATCTAACTCAGCAAATGCCTCCTGGAGACTCATCACCCTTGCAGCTGGGCTTGGGGCTGAGGTCAGGGCAGCAGTGTCAGTGAGACCCAGTGTCTGCCTTTAAGGAGCTTACAACCCAGAAGGCCAGGTCACTGGGCTTGGTACCCAGGGTGTCCTTGGAAGACAGGACAGACTGGCAGGTCTCTATGAAGGCATCCCCAGTGGCAGGGGACAGAGAGGAGGAAGAAGGAGCATGCATGCCCACAGCTGAGCTGCATGCTGAGCTGGTCTGTGGCATGATTTGTTTCCAGAACATGCTGCAAACCACCTGCTCTCCACTATCCCCTTTTCAAAATGTCATCCAGTTTTCCCATGGGGCCTGTCCACCAGCTACCCCCAGTCTGGCACTGCCCAGCCTTGGTGCTTTGTGAGAGGGTCGGGCACGGACCCTGCAGAAGCCTGTTCCAGTGCTCTGCCAGGCTTTCCTGGGAAGCTCCACCTTCTGGCCCGGCAGCCCAGCTCCGGTGCCTCAGGGCTTTGCTACAGGTTGTCCCAGGAGCTCCCTGATGACAGCTACAACCACGTAGGTAATTGCTGATATCGACAGAGTATCTATTACATGGATGGAAAGGTTGGTGCCATAGTGGGTAAGAGCTATGGCTGCTGATAAGAAGGTCCACAGTTCAAGTCTACCAGGTGCTCCTTGGAAACTATATGAAGCAGTTCGACTCTGTCCTCTAGGGCTGCTATGAGTCAGAATGGACTCAACGGCAATGCATTTGGTTTCTGGTTATTATGTGGCCACCATGAGTTGGAATTTGATGGCAGTAGATTTGGTTTCTGGTTATTACATGGTCACTATGAGTTGGAATTGACTCAACGGCAGTGAGTTTGATTTGTAGTTATTACATGGTCCCTATGAATTAGAATTGACTCAGTGGCACTGGGTTTGCTTTTTGGTTATTTCATGGTCACCAGGAGTCAGAATCAGCTCAGAAGCAATGGGTTTGGCTTTTGGTTCTTACATGGTATCTCTGAGTTGGAATTGACTGAACGGCAGTGGCTTTGGTTTCTGAGGTCACTCTACTGGTCACTGAGTAAGAATGGACTCAGCGACAATGGATTTGGTTTGTTTTTCTTTTGGTACGTGCCTGGTGGCCTGCACATTTGCTTCATGTGTGTTATCTATTTTAATCTTTGAAAACGGAGCCCTGCTGGTACAGTGGTTGAAGTGCTCAACTGCCAGCCAAGAGGTCAGTGGTTCGAATCCACCAGCTAGTCCGTGGGAGAACAATGTGGCAGTCAGCGTTCTTAGAGATTTACAGCCTTGCAAATGCCATGGGGTACTTCTCCTGTGTCCTGTGGAGCTGCTCTGAGTTGGACTCAATTCAACGGCAGTGGGTTTGGTTGGGTGTGTTTTTGACTTCTGTAACCCCATGAAAGAAATTCTATCATAAAGTTCTATTTACAAATGAGGAAACTGGGACCCTGAACAAAGTGGTAGAGGTGGGATTTGACACCAAAGGGTCCCATTCAAGGACTTGTGCTCTTACCACACCTTCCTTTGCCTCTTTGTGACACTGTCATGTCCAGCTGGAGACACGGTGTGCAGAAGCTCCTTGGAGGTTAACTGAAGGGAGTCCCTAGCTTCTGGTTCCCTGCAGGCCTGCCCTGTCCAGACCTTTGGGGTCCCTTGGGCCAGACAGTTTCCTTTCACACTGCCTCTGAGCTGCATTCCTGGGCTGAGCTGCTGGGCTCTGCAAGGGCATTTCCCAGAGTGACTGGAGCAAACAGACCACGGATACTTCAGGACTTGAACCCAGAGTTCTTTGGAGACTGTTTTGGTCATCTGGTACTGCTGTAGTAGAAAATACCACAGGTGGATGGTTTCAGGAAGAGAAATTTTATTGTCATAGTCCAGTAAGCTACAAGTCCATTCAACATGAGAAATTATAACAGGTAGTAGGCTGGGTCTAAATTCATTATGAGAGCATCCTGGCGCAGGAACCTCAGGTCTCAAGGCCGTGCCCTGCTCTCGGTGCAGCTCTCTTGGCAGTATGAGGTTCCCAACTGGCTCTGCTCACTTCTCTCTTTTATGTTCCACAAGCTTGTAGCTTGAGTCCTGCCTCACCAACACGACTGCAGCCCATTCTCCCTCATGAACATCACAGAGGCAAGATTCACAACACATGGGAAAAATGAGTCAGCACTGGGAATCATGACCCAGCCAAACTGATACACACATTTGGGGGGGGGAGGCAGGGACACAATGCCATCCATAACAGGGGCCCTCTAGCTGAGTTCCTTGAGCTGCACTCCAGCTGAAGTGCAGGCCCAGAGATGGCATATGAAGGGACCTCAGTCACAGAACGACTTCTGAAGGCCTGAGACTAGAACCAGGCTCCCTGGCCTCCTGGGACCATGAGTGCTGCCCGAGGTAATGACCCACCTGTCCCGTTCTGGGCAGCTCGAAAAGGCTCCATAAAGCCTCTGCTGAAACTGGTTCTCCCCTTCCATGGCTGACATAGCAGTCTTGCTCCCTGCTTCTCTCCAAAGCTCCCGCCTCTTCTGTCTGGGCCCAGAAGAGCAAGAAATGCAATGGGTCAGAGAGACTTCAGGCCACAGAGGGGCTTCAGTGCTTCTCACATTGCCATGGTCACGTGAATCATCTGGGTATCTTGTGAAGATGCGGATGCCAGTTCCGTAGCTTGGGGTGGTGCCCTGGAACTATGAATTTCTAACAAGCTCTCAGGTGATCCCAGATGCTGCTGGTCTTGGGACCACCCTGTCAGTGCCCCTCACTTCTCTGTGCCTTTTGGATGCCTTTCATCCAGAGTCATGCAACTACACAGTCACGCAACTACATAGTCATGCAACTGGCAATGCCTCTGGAAGTCATCAAGTCCGTCCCACTGCCTCTGGAACTCCAGGAAAGATGCCAGAAACCCCTCTCAGAGCCTGCTAAAGGGAGGCTCTTTTATATGAGGTCCAACAGTTAAGTCCGCAAACTTAATTGTTCTAAGTGCTATACATACCTCATTGCTGGATATCCCCATGGTCACCTTGGAGCTACTCCCCTTGGAAAGCCATGCACTGACTCCAGTGCCTAGTCCACCCTTCAAAGCAACTTTGGAATTGCTCTTCTGCAATGGCCATTGCACACAGTGGCACGATGGCAAGTTCACGAACTTAATTGTGTAGTTATCCACAAGGGAGTTTTTAGCCAGTAAACAAGTAACTATGTTGGAACTACTCACCTGACCTGGCCTCCAGTGACTTTTTTCTTTACCCAAAGATAAAGGAAATACTGAAAGGAAGACATTTTGATGACATTTAGGACATCAAGGGTGATATGATGACAGCTCTGATTGGCCATCCCAGAAAGAGAGTTCCAAAATTGTTTTGAAGGGTGGACTAGGCACTGGCATCGGTGCGTAGCTTCCTAAGGGAAGGACTTCAACAGTGGCTGTAGTGATATTCAGCAGTGAGATATGTCACATTTTTTCTAGGACGGGTTCTAGAACTTAATTGTGAGTACCCATATTTAAAACTGAAGCAACGTGGCCCTGTAAAGCATCCCAGCATTGTGATTTAATAACCAGAAATTGAACAACAAATCCCAGCCATGCATTAACCCGGAACTTGAATCACAGTGCTTGCTTCAGGGGCAAGGTACTTACCGTGAAAACTGAGTTGAGACCCACCTGTTACCAAACATCATAAACAGCACTGGGTTCATTTTCCAAATGCTCCACGCTCCCAAAATGAGAAAGGAAGGCCACAGAGCAGGGGACCTGGAGATGCTGTTGTCTTCCTGCTGTGCCAGGGCACCCTTGCAAATACTCACTGCCGAACGAGGCCCGCTGGCACCATTATGCTGTGGATCACGTCGGAAGATCTCTTTTTTCATGACATTTACGAAGAGAAACACTTGCAAATTAAATGTTTGATTAACATTACATCTTTCACAGTTTAAAATGGGTGAGCATAATTGAAAGCTGCATTAGCTAAAGAACATGAACTTTTATACGAGCATCATTCTGAGTCTGCGAATCTCTCTCATTTTACGGAATCCTTAGTGCCAGTGAGCTGGAACATTTCTCCATCAGGTTTTTACGGAATGATCTACAAGTTCGGAAGTTCGCAGCCTGTCAGAGGAAAATTGGTGCAGTTGGTTGGGGAGAGGGTGGCCCGAAACAGAGGCAGAAACACAGCAGTCCAAGGGTCCAGTGAACTTTATTTGAAGACAGAGAGAGTGGGGTCTGAGCCGAGGGTGGCTCAGCCTGCCTTTCCTCAGCAATACAAGGTTTTTTATAGTTTTAAAGTTTTGATGCGGTGGTGTGGGGTGAGAGGGTTTATGGTTTGATAAGGAAAGAAAGAGAAAGGGGTAGCAAGAAATTCTGGTTAGGGGTCTAGAAAGGGGAGGAATAAGGTTTGTTTATGGTCAATATTTGGACAAGGGAAGAGCTTTGAACCAGGAGAGTAGGGAAGACAGTCATAAAGTTATGATGGGGTGGGGCCTACCAGGCTGTTTTTGGTCATCCCTGTGGGGCATGCATACCAGGCTTGTCAGCTAATGGGAGGACTGGATAAGAAAGCTCTCTGAATTTCAGGGACAGAGTCCTCTCAATGACCTCCCTGCATTTTAGGGACACAGTTCCCTCGCTGACCTCCCTGAATTCCCAGGACAGAGTTCCCTCACAGCTTGAGCAAACACCTTGTTCAAGCATGGTGAGCAATTCGTGTTGGAATCAGGGGTGTATTTTATCAAGACTGAATTAACGAAATGTACTCTTTCTTGTGCTATTCCTTGCAGGGAGATGGTTACCCAGTTGCTCAGATTGTGTGTCTTACCCAGCACTTGCCCAGATTCTGCATCCCCACCAGTATTATCACCTGCTTTTATTACCTATCTCTAGAGAATAGCCCCTTTTGTAATATAAGGATATAAGCATATACTTTCTGGACTATTCCCTCCTCCACACCCAACTCCCCTTCTTAAAAATTGAGGTGAAAGTCACATGGCACAAAATCAACCACTTAAAGTGTACAAGTCAGTGCTATGTAGTAGTTTCACCATGTTGTCAAACTGTCACACCTCTCTTTGGTTCCAGAATATTCTTGTCACCCCCTAAGGAGACTGTGTGCCCAAGAAGCAGTCATTCCCCATCTCCACCTTCCCTCACCCACCAGTTTCCTCTTCCAGCTGCTGTGTATCAGTGGAGACATACAGTGTATGGTCTTTGTGGCTGGTCTCTTTTGCCTGGGAAGGTTTTCAAAGTGCATCCATGCAATAGCATGTATTACTGTTTCATTCCTTTTTTGTGGTTGAATAACATTCCTCTGCATTGTTATACCACAGTGTTTTGTTTGTTTGTTATCAGTTGCTAGGTGTCATCTGGATTGCGTCTACCTTTTGACCATTGTGAAAAGTGCTGTGGTGACCATTCCCGTACAAGTACCCATTTCAATCCCTATTTTTAATTCCTTTGGGTATATAACTAGGAGTGGAATTGCTGGGTCATGTGGTACTTCTATACTGAACTTTCTTCCCATTTTTTCATCTCCCCTACTCTCTTTCTCTTCCCATTCTTCTTTCACTCTGTTAATCTTTCCCTCATCACCCCCATAAACCTGGCTATGATTCACATTTGAGACCAGCATGAGATCTCTCAAGTCAGTTTCCTATTTAAGGAGCTGTAGTGGTTCAGTGGTTAAGTGCTCTGCTGCTATCTGAAAGGTCAGTGGTTTGAACCCACCCACCACTCCATGGGAGACAGTTGTGACAGTCTGCTCCAGAAAAGATTCAGAGCCTGGGAAACCCAGTGGGGCAGTCCATGAGCAATGGGTTTAGTTCCCTAATTAAGGGCCCCTTCAATGACTGTGTAGTTGAAATGAAGACTTACAAAGTAGGATGAAACCCAAATTATCAGGACTTTCTAACATTGAAAATACACTTGAAAATTATGTGTTTACTTTTCACACATTCAATGTATGCAGACCCCTCACTCTGCTGGCTCAGTCAAGGAAGTCTTCAGATGGCAGAGGGGCTGAGTTTCCAGGACTGGGTTCCAGTTCACCCAGTGAAGAGGTGGGAGTAGGGAAGGGCAGCAGGAACAGCATGTGCAAAGACCTGGAACGGGAGAAGTGTCCAGCAGGTCTGACAAATGGTGAGAGAATCAGTCAGGCTGGCCTGATGGAAGCGAGGGGTTGAAGGTGAAGCCAGTGGGACCTGTTAGGATCAGACTGCAGGGGGCTGTCATGAAGGAGCTCATAGGGAATTTTGAGCCAGGGGGGGCTTAACCAGCTTTGTGTTCTAAAGAGCACCTGATGGTGTGAGCGCAAGATGGACCACCAGCTGGTGAAGAAGGGCTAGTTAGGAGCTGCCACTTCTGTCCACCAGGCATGCAAGTCAGAGACAGGGTTCGGGTTGGTAAGGCTGCCAGGAAACTCTCTGGGAGCTGAGAGATTCAGCGTCTAGCGCTGCTTACCAGGAAGGAAGTTTCTGGAAGCACAGAGGAAGATAAAGGCTAAGGCCGCCAATGGAGATCAGAGATGCCAGGGCAAGGGTAGCTGAGTCCTTGCGACCTGGACTGAACATGGGGTGGGGAGCCAGGGTTAGGTTTCAGGGGCCCCCAGAAGGTCTAGACCCAAATTTTTATCAGTGGGGGCCCTTAGGGTAGCAGCTAAGAGTGTCAACAAAGGCAAAACTACCAGTTAGACGAGGAAGGTTGGGAACATTGCTGTTGAGTTGGGGAGCCGAACAGTAATGATGATGTAATAACAGCATGTCCCCCGTGGATACTACACTTGAAAATTGTGCCGGCACTTGATACTGACAGGTTGCTTATTTATCTGTTTTGTGATTATTATTATAATTAACACCATGAGAACTCTAAGGCAAGTAAATTGACTTGGCAGAAGTCACAATAAATGAGATATGCAATATTTAAGCCCCCGTCTTCTTGTGTAGTGTTTTTAACATGCAAGAATGTCAGTACCCCTTTGAGCACTTGTTGCATCGGGCTGTCTGCAGAGCCCTGGGGACAACATAGAGGATGTGAAAAAATCTTTGCTTTAAGGAAGCTCAAGCCTTGGTGAGGAGACAAGATTAACCCCAGTCAAAGTGGCAGACAGTTGCCAGGATTTATCCACTTAACACCCATTCATCCAGCTGTGTGTGCACCCACTCACCCATCCATCTCTCTACCCACCCACACATCAATCTGCCCACCCATCTATCCATCCACCTGTCCACCCACCAATCCATCCATCCACCTACCCACCTACTCATCCACCTCCACATCCATTGTCCATCTGTCCATCCATCCATCCACCCATCCATCCACCCACCCATCCATCCACCCACACATCCATCCATCTGTCTATACACTGACCCACCCATCTATCCAACCACCTACCAACCCACCCACTCAACCATCCATCCAACCACCTGCCCACGCACCTATCCATCCATACATCCATCTACCCACCAATCCATCATCCAACCATCCATCCACCCAACCACCCATTCACCTGTCCACTCATCCACTACATCAACTACCCTTCCACACGTTCATCCACGCACCAATCTACAATCCACCCATCTATCCCTTTAGCACTCATTATAGTAATTATAAATTGAGTTGTCTAGATTCCAAGGGGGTTCTCCTGACTCTGGCTGCATTAAAAAACACTGATGCTCAGACCCTATCTCCAGAGATACTGATTTAATTGAGTTGAGGTGGGGCTGGGCTTTGGTATTTTCTTTAAAAGCTCCCTGAGGATTCTAGTATACAGGCAGTGTGGAGAAGCCCTAGAGTGGTTTTGAAGTTTGTCATGGGAGAGACAGTGAGGACTGGACGGCTGAGTGAACTTCAGACTGGAAGTACCCTTAGAAAGCCTTCTGATACAGCTTCCAAATGAAAGCTGGGAAAACTGAGGCCCAGCGAAGGGAAGATCGGTTAATGGTGGAGTCGGCACCCTCCTTGTCTTCTCTGTCTCATCTCGGGGTACCTTCTTTTGCCCCATGTTGCTGGTAGTGCAGAAAGAGTCCAGAAGGCAGTGTGCTGTGAGCTGGGCTTTGAAGAGTGATCAAGCTGGGGAGAGATGGAAGGGAGAAAAGGCATTTCAAATTGGAGTAGCGCCACAGCCAAAGATGTGGAGTCAGGAATGAGACAGGTGTATTTGGAGACTGGAATCTTTATGTGGTTTTGGGGGCCCTTTCAATGTACAGAGTCCCTGAGTGGCACTCAGCTGCTAACCAAAAGGTTGGAGGTTCGAGTACACCGAGAGACACCTCAGAAGAAAGGCTTGTCAGTCTACTTCAGAAAAATCAGCCACTGAAAACCTGGGGAGTAATAAACTACAAAAGGAAATAAATGGATAAGCCACCCCTGGAGCACAGTCTGGAGTCCTGCGGGCATAGTGGTTAAGAGCTTGGCTCCTTACTGAAAAATTAGCAGTTCGTATCCACTGGCTGCTACTTGGGAAACCTATGGGGCAGTCCTACTCTGTCCTGTAGGGTCACTATGAGTCAGAATCAACTTGATCACACTGAGTTTACAGAGCACAGTTCCACTCTGACACACATGGGGTTCCCATGAGTCAGAGTCACCTCAAAGGCCATTGGTTTGGTTGTTTTTTTTTAATTGTTGTTGTTTTGTTTTGTTCTTTAATGCACATAACAAACAGATTGCTCCCCAACTCCCAAAACTCCCTTCACGGAATACTTTGACTTAGACAGTCCACCTGCGCTGATCCACCCACTGACCCACCCACCGATCCATCCATGCATCCATCGATCCATCCATCCACTCACCCACCCACCTTTCTGTTCTTTGTAGGGGAAATGACAGTGACCACTGGACTACTCCACCATCTCCGGGTCAGAACTTACCAAGGATTCTGTGGTGCCCCTTGGCACAGCCCCACCTGAGAGCCTGTTGCCAGGAGAAGTTTGAATAATCCCTTGGCCCTGATTTAGATGGGCAGTGTCTCCCCGGGAGCCCCGCTATGTGCAGGTGGGGGTGATGGATGCCGGCCCCGCCCACATAGATCTCACCTGTGAGCCTTTGTTGCCTTCTTGGTGATCCACGTAGGGGATACATTCCCCAAATCCATTTCTGTGCCATTACCAGCAGCCCGCTGATGGAGTAAATAAGAGTTATGGGGCCATAATAGCCTTACTTATGAGGGGCTGAAAAACAGCGAACGTCCACACAGTCCTTGTAAATCTGCTGTACATGAGGGCCCAGCTTCTGAGGAAGTGCCAACAGGCAGCAGAGCACCGGCTCACCCTGGAGTGGCCAAGCAGCCACAGGTGGCCAGATGACCACAGATCCCCCCTTGTCGCTTTCTCCTTCCGCTTTGAGTTCCAAGCCCTGGTCAGCTGGGAGAGTACAAACCACACAAACCACTCAGAGCCACAGAACTAAGCACTAGCAACTCTGCGGCGTGGTGAAACTGAGCAGGCCAGGCCAAACCCTTTGGTCTGGTGGGCTGGACAGAAAGGACAATTAGAGAGCCATCTGCCTTGAGACAAACCAGTCCTCATCTTCCTGTGCTGTTTTTCTCTGGATGGAGTTGACTTGGACCCCTTTGTGGGAAAGGAGTTCTGGACCAGATAGGTCTGGGGCAGGCTAGGTCTCAGTCATATCCTGAAAGTGTTGGGGGCTCTGTGGCTAGACGGGAAGACTGCCTTTTCTCCCCTTGGGTGTAGAGGAAAGCTTCCTGTCCCAGCATTTAGAGACAAGGGACTTGACTGGCATGGAGGAAGCAGTGAGACTCGGGAACCTCCTCTCCCCACCCCTTACTCATCTTGCAGTCACTACTCCCTGTACTTATCCTCTGTTCTTCCAGTTGAGGCCTCAGTTTCCTCATCTGTAAAATGGGAACAACAACAATGATAATAATATAATAATACCTGTCTTGTAGGGTTGAGGCAAGATTCCTATGTGAGATAATATAGGTGAAAGGACTTGGTGAGTTTTCAAGTACTGTGAGAGAAAATATTTGTCATGATTATTGTCCTTTGGGTCTCATATCTGCCAGGGAAAGGCGTCTGGGCCCTGCTGCTCTGAACTGAAGGCCCTCACTGATTGCCCAGGGGAGAGGTCCAGAAAAGGCTGCCTGGTAAGGCTAATGATCTTTTAATGCTGGCATCTTCTTGCCCCAGGATAGGCTTTAAGCCCCCAGAGGGCAGTGCTGGCCTCTGACTGTCCTGGGATACTCAGAGCCAGTCCTCAGCTGAGCCTCAGCCTGTGCTGGTGAGTGACAATGTTGAGAACTTTCTGGGGGTCAAGATGCAGTCTCACAGGAGAAGGTGTGGGGGCTCACTTTCTCTGGAGACCCATAATAACCCTCACCTAGATTAATGCCACCATCTCCTGACTTCCCTCTGTCCTTTCTCTCTGATCCCCACCGAGCAGCCAGAGTGGCCTTTTAAAATCCAGGTCAGACTGTGTCATTATGGGTTGTTCCCCATGCCACTCATCGTCAAAATCAGGGCCCCTGGGGCATCTAAGGCCTCCACAGGGTGGTCGCCTACCTCTTTGCTCCCGCTCACTTGTCTCTGGCCACTCTTGTTGGCCCGTATACACGGCAGACCTCTTCCCAGAGCCTCAGGGCCTCCACACTGGCTGTTCCCTTTGCCTCCGTGTGGCTGGCTCACTTCTTACACACTCAGCTCTTTGCTCTAGTGTTTCCTTGGTGAGGCTTTTCCTCACCATTGTGCAAAAGTGCAAGTCTCTTCCTGCAACACTCCTTCTTCCCCTTGCCTGCTGCACTGTTCTCCCCAGCATGTAACATGATTGAGATTCCCCATAGCCAAAAGCCAAAGCCAAAGCCATTGCCATCGAGTCCTTTCTAACTCACAGCAACCCTATAGGATGGGGTAGAACTGCCCTGTAGAGTTTCATGGGGCGTCTGGTGAGATTTGAACTTCCGACCTTTTGGTTAGCGGCTGTAGCACTTAACCACTATGCCACCAGGGTTTCCTTGGTTCCCTGTAGTGCACTTAGTTATTTGCTTTGTTCATCCGTTATCTCCCTGCTAGACTGTGGCTCTGCGTGCCTAGACTGATGCCCAGCACACAATAAGCCCTTAATAAATATTTCCTGGCTATGTGAAATAACAAATGAACAGGGGAGTGCTGAAGGGTGGAGAGGCCCCCCAGCTGGGCTGGAGGAGAAGATCACACATGGCAGGCTAGGCGGCTGGGGACAAAAGCCAGAGCCCCTGAGATCCTGATGGTGTGAGGCGTCTGGCCTGGCTTTCTGTCTACCCACCCGGCAGGGATCCACACAGAGAGTGGGCATGCAAATACCACCGAGAAAACAATTTCCCCGAGTCCCTGGCCCTCATTTTCCCGGAAAGCCAACAAACCTGTTAAAAAGTAGCTGACCTACAACACCTTTTAAAGTATGCAAATAGCAGAGGCAGCTCAGGCTCGGTCCCCATTCAAGAAACATTGCTTCCCTCAAGCTGCAGCCCTTGGCTTGCTGATTCCAAATGTCAATTGTTCCCCCAGTGAAGGCAGGCAGAAGGTCAAAAGGCCAGCCCTTCTGGGAAGCTAATTGCCTTCGGTAAATCAGAACTGTGAACACACCATCCCATCCCCTCTGTCACGGCTCCACCCACACCAGCCCTGGTCCTGGTCCCCACAGGCCCAAAGAACAACACAATTGAAAACCTGGAGTTGGAGCCTAGACTAATGGCTTTCTGTGATGAGGCAGATGACAGGATCAGTTCATACCCTGGCAGTAACAGGCAATCTGAGGTCAGTGCTGACCGGTTGAAGGCAGGCGTGACTCTGGTCTGTGCCTTTGTGGGTGAGGGGCGCTGTTCAGGTACAGGGCTGCCTCCCTGCAGGGTCCACCCTGGACCCTCGGCTGTCTCCTGTTGCAGGTAAAGCTTTGGTGGTTCTTCTGAGAGAGAGCTGGGCTGAGAGTCATTTAACTTTAGGTGGTCTCAGTTTTCACAACTGTAGAATGGGGATGCTGAGAGGTCTGCAGGGGATTGGCCTGGAGAAGGCTCAGTATAGGGCTCCAGAAGGTTCTGTCAGTGACGGCAACAAGGATTGTGTCTTGATTCTGGTGCTTCCCAGAGCTTGCACTCGGTAGCCTCCTGCGGACTCACCTGAGTGTCGGAAACTCTAGGATGGCCAGGTCTTCCCCTCCCTGTTTGCTGTCCCTGCAAATCATGTACCTACCAGCGTGACAGGGTAGCCAGGAGGCCCATTCTACCCCCGTGCTAGGCTGGCCTCTGGGGTCAGCAGAACCAGCCCACGTGCTTGCACACGCATGGTTTGCACATGGATCAGCACAGTGAACTCTGAGGCAGGCCTTAGGGTGGGCAGGGGGGTCAGAGGCTCAGAAACAGAAACAGACTTGCCCACAGTCTCTGAGCCGCTAAGCCCAGCAAGCCACGGGCAGCAGACCTCCCCTTGACGATGCTGTGGAGGATCTAGATGCTTAGAGAGCGCCACCCAGTACCCCTCGGGCCCTCTTTCTAATCCTTCCCCTACCCGGCTACCCTGCGAGCAGGCAGAAAACAAATACCCCTCCCACGGCCCATGGAGATCACTGGAATTCTCAGCTCTAATTGCCACCCCTGAGAGCAGCATGGCCCCCTTCTGTAGGTTACATGACCACCCATGCAGGACATCCCGGCCAAGGAGCCGTCTATCTGCCTGCAGTCTCAGGGGATGCTCAGCCGAGCGGACAGCCCTGGCTGGCGTCTTGCATGAGCTGCTGTGCCCGGGTGCCTTGGGGCTTACCCGGTTCCTGCCTGCTGTTGGTTCCTTTTGTTCTCCTCTTTTCACTGGTAGTCTGCATGAGACATGGGCCAAAAAAAAGAAAGGAAAGGTTCTGGAAATGGAGAGGACATGAAAGAACAGAAGAAGGTGTCTGTCCTAGATTCCTGATGTTATCCTTCGTAGCATGAAGCAGGCCATCATAAGTCATAAAAAAGACAGATGAGAAGCCAGCATTTGTTAGCCCCAGTGCTGAGTGTGTGTACGTGTGTACGCGTGCCTGTGTGCACATGTAAGCATACATGTATTTTATTTGATCCTCAAGGCAAACCCACAAGGAAGGCAGAACCAGTCTCATTTAGATGAGGAAACCAAAACCTGGAGAAGAAGAACTTGCCCAGCTAGCAAATGGAGAATAAACAGGTTCAGAGATGTTCGTTAACTGGTCCAAGGTCACACAGCTAATGAAGTGCAGAGCTGGTGTTCAGACCTCAAAAGTGCATTGCCGTTGTCTTGGTCACCTGGTACTGCTCCAACAGAAAATAACACGAGTGGAAGCTTCACAAAGAGAAGCTTGTATTGTCACAGTCCAGTAACCGCAAATCCATTAACAAGTTACAAGTTCATTCCATATGAGAAATCATCACAGTCCAGTAGGTAAGTCCAAATCCAGTGAGAGCATCTCGGCACAGGAACCTCAGGCCCAAAGGCCATGCTGTGCTCTCGGTGCTTCTCTCGTGGTGGTACGAGGTTCCCAGCTTCCTCAGCTCACTTTCTCCCCCTATATCCCACAAGCCTGTAGCTTGAGGCACACCTCGCTAACACAGCTGTTGCCGTTTCTCCATCACAGTCTCACAAAGGCAGGATTCACAACCCGGGGGAGGAAGGGCACCATATTGAGACTCGTAGCCAAATCAAATCAGCACATACATTTCTGGGGGGACACAATTCAATCCCAAACAGCTGTCAAGTCAGTTCTGACTCACAGTGACCCTAGAGGGGAGAGCTGAACTGTCCCGGAGGGTTTCCTAAGAGTGAGCAGTGGATTTCAATCTCAAACCCTTGGGATAATGGGCCCAGCTCTTAACCAGTATGCCTCCAGGGCTCTGGATTCAAACCCATTCTGTTGAAAACAGAGTCCCTACTCTTCATTTCGCCATGCTAAAAATGACTGCATTTCAGCTTTTAAATGCTTACTGTACAGAAAAAAAAAAAGCAAGCATTCGGGAAGGACCTAACTGAACCCCCCGTCTGGGAGTAAGATTTTCACCTGCCAGGGCCCCCCTGTGAAGGGCACAAGGCCCACGGTCACTATCTGTGGCTCCCATTTTGACCCAGCATTTTGGAATTTACTGAGCTGAGTGTCAAATGGATTTCCCACATGGCACAGAAATGCCCGTTTATTGATTTAGTGCATTTACTGATGACATCTGTCTCCTAAAGGTCAATACACCACCTGCAGAGGGCAAGGGGGCGAAGGCCCACCCTGCCCCATGTCCCCTGGTCCTGACAGGTGATGGTGGGGGATGTTAACTGGCTGATTGTACACGTGTGAGCTCCTTTCAGCACTGACCAGACAGAGGAAAGGAAAGGTGTGTATGGCAGATGTAACAGCCTGGACAGAGACACAGAGGCAAACAAATGCCTAATAGATGTGCTGGCAACATATGTGGGCATGGAGGGAGGGCGAGGGGCTGCTCCAGGCTTTCTCTTCAGAAATGGGCACAGTGTACACTACACACAGACAAATAAATCCTTTAAGAACAAAGCAAACAAGGGAGCCCTCGAGACCCCAGCACTCAAACTAAAGCCTGTGCGAGCAGCCTTAGCCAAGAGTGAGGCCTCTCACGGCAGCTGCAGAGAAATCTGCAGGCTGCCCAGCAATCCTGGTCCAAAACGTCCAGCTGTCCTCCCAGATCTTCTGTCCCTTCAGCTTCAGCTGAGCTCCAGAGAGAGCCTGACCACCAAGCCCACTGTGAGATGTATACCAAACTCCCAAGTTGGCTGCTCATCTGTCTGCAAAGAGGGTTTCCTGAGGCGGGGCAGGACTTCCTCTGTTAGATGAGAAATTGTCCCAGGTTATCTGGGCTATGTGGGGTGTTTGGGTCTTTGGGGCAGGGTGTATATATTAAGGGGTGGGGAGATAGGTGCCACTCTGGAAGGAAGGGAAAGAATCAAACAGGAAAGGAAGAGTGGAGAGACACCTCCCTGCCACTTATTTGCTCTGTGTCCTGGAGCGGGTCACTTGACCTCTCTGAGCCTCACTTTCCACAGCTCCAAACTGAGGGCACCAACAATCCCTTAGGTCAGAGCTGTGGGAGCCCTCCAATAAATAATGGCAGGAAAGCATTTTGCACACTGGTAAGTGCTGTGCCCACATGAAGCTCGGTTATTAGAGAACAAGGGAGTCAGTATGTGCCAGCTTCACACCCATGCTTCTGTGATCTTACAGCCTGCTGGCAGGGACGGGTCACCCATCCCATCTGATTGCAAGGGGACTGGGAGTTGGGTGGGGCACACAGACTGTTGAGTGGGCTTTAGCATCTCTGCTATGGATGGCCAAGCTGAGCCCAGAATCAGTGGAAGAAGAGGGAAGGTGAGGTCACAAAACAGAAAGTTGGTGCCTGAGGAAGTCCCTGGGGAGGACAAGGGTGAACAGCAGGCTCCCCTTCCTCTGGCACCTCCTGCCCTGTGGAGTCCTCTGGCACAAATCAACCGAAAGCCCTTCTGGGACCTACAGCCACAGCACTTCAGGCTTAAGCAACAGGGGGAGCTGGGAGGGGAGCCTCCCCCCTGCAGTGGCAGACACGGTGGCCTGGTGTTGAGATGTCGGGGCCACAACATTGGTGTGCTGTGTCACTTCGTGGGCCACCTGCCCTAGAAAACTGCCTGGAGCCACAACAGACTTTGTATGAATGAAGAGTCTATTTCTGTAGATTTGCTGTCTGAGACTTGGAGGTTATTTGTTATATCAGCATGCCTTGCCTATGACTAATACCATTTCTCATTTGCATGGTTGGGGCTTCATGATCCAGACTGTTGTTTTCACTGCAGAATTTCTCCCAGTTTCACACTCTCTGGACACAAGACCCCTATTTAAAACAGTTACCCTCTCTTCTCATCCTCCAGTATAAGCTCCCCAAGGGTAGAAGGTCTTCTTTCTCATATTAGACCCAGATGACTGTCTTCTGTAGGGAGCTTCTTAGAAGTCACAATCTTGAAGACCCTATAGCACACAGGTCTACTCTGACACACATGAGGTCACTGTAAGTCCATATCAATTTGATCGCAACTGAGTGTGGTTTGCTGGGAGCATGTTGTTACGTGCCATTGATTTGATTCTGACTCACGGTGGCAGTAGAACTGTCCCAGAGTTTCCTAGGCTGATATGGGAGCAGACTGGATCTTTCCTCCCCTGGAGTGGCTGGGTGGGTTCAAACTGCCAGTTTCAGTAGCAGCTGGGTAATTAACCGTTGTGCCACCACAGCTCCTGGGTTTGAGTTACTGCCCTGAAACAAGTCTCTGGGGAGCAAATTTCTCAGCTTTGCAGCCCCTTCCCTGGCTGGGAAGACATTTAGACTGTGTCATTGTGAAAACCTTCCCACTGCAGTAATCTGGGACTCTGGGTGACTGATAAGACCTCCTCAAATACGGCTTCTTTTGTGTCAACATCCGGCAGACATAATTACATTAGCTGTGCAAACATGCGGGCTTTGCCTGGCACTCGCGTGGCCTCTGCCCAGCTGTCCCTCAGAAGCCCTGCCAAGGCAGCAGATGGGCCCAGTTGGGGCTCTTCTCCCCCAGGATGCCCCCGGTGTCCCAGCTGGCCTGACAATGCCCAGTCCATTCGCATCTGACTTTATCCAGGCAGCTCTGCGGCCTTGTGGCCCAGCTACTCTTCTAACAGAGCACCGAGGGACAGTTTGACGTGACCATCAGGTTGCTGGCTATTATTGAGCACTTACAGTATGCTAGGAGTCTCTGGTAGTGCAGAGGGTCAAGTGCTCAATAACGGGCCAAGAAGTTGGCTGTTCAAATCCATCCAGAAGCATCTTAGATGACTGGCCTTCCATCTGCTTCTGAAAGGTCACACCCTCAAAAACCCTGTGGAATGGTTCTATACTGCACACATGGGGTGGCCAGCAGTCAGAGTGGACGTGATGGCACCTAACAACCGTGAGCTCGCACCTGCCTGACACAGAGGGAGTGGGATCCAGCCCCCACCCCACAGAAGCTTGTAAGATACAAAGAAGACATGGCAGTTGACCTACCCTCACCACTCAGGTGCCTGAGGTCGCTTCTGTCTGCCTTGGGCCAGCTCCCTGACTCACAAAAGAGTTTTGAGACAGTTCTCCAGTGCTTTGAGCTCCCATGGAAACAAGTCTGTTCCCTTGAAGTTGATCTAGACTTTTCTTGGCTCTGTTTCCTGATGTAGCCATAACCACACCCGCGGGTAATGAGACCTGTGTGAACAGGAACCTCTTCCTACCTGGCTTTTGCCTTCGGACCCCCCCATCGGTGAGTTCAGGACCTTGTGAATTAACCCGTGACCTAAGAGAAGCTGCTTTAGGGACAAGAGAGACAGAACAATGTGATTTTTTTTTCTTTTATTGTGACTAAGTGGAAGTATATAATCCAAATTAATTTTGCATACTTACCTATCTGCGACTCCTTCTGCTCTCCTTGCCCGGTGACAGCACATTCCTCCTTTTCGTTCTATACTTGTCATATCCTCTTAACAAGCTCCTGTCCCCTCCTCTCCACCCTCTTCTCTCCTGTCTAGAGAGAGAACAGTGGGACAGCATCCTATAAATGCACAGAGCCATACAGTACCCACACCATATGGTCACACTGTGTCCTCGAGTCCAGTCCATTTTTGTACAATGAGTTGACCTCAGTAGGGTTTTCTGGTCAGGGGCAGCAGCAGGTCTAGGGGTCATGCTCTCAGGGGCTCTTCCAGGCCGTCGGGCCATCAGTTGTGGTCATTTACTAGAGTTTTTAAGCTGCACCCCTCTTTCTCTTGTGTTGCCACAGGGACTCAACATTGTGTGCCCCATCACGGCTGTCTCACAATAACGTGATTTTTAAGAACAGGAGCTCAGGCTCCTGCCCACCTGGATTAGCATCCCAGCTCTGCCACTTCCCTGATGTGTGATTTAGGGCAAGTTACTTAACTGCTCAGTGTCTTGGTTTTCTTATCTGTCAAATGGGGTTGATAATAGTAGCACTCATCTCATAGGGTGGTGGTTATGGTTTGAATTGTGTTCCCTCCAAAATGTGTACCAACTTGGCTAGGCCATAATTTCCAGTATTATGTGATTGTCCTGCCTTTTGTCACCTGAGATGGTTATCCGAAGTGTTGTAAATCCTACTTCCATGGTGTGAATGGGGCTGGATTAGCAGCAGTTATGTTAATGAGGCAGGACTTAATCTACAACATTAGCTTGTACCAGGACTGGCAATTAAATTCTCAAAGTCATTCTAGAAAAAGTGCTACCTACCTCAATGCTCAGTATCGCTGCAGTCACCTTCAGAGTACTCCGGTTGGGAAGCTATGCACCCATGCCAGCACCTAGTCCATCCTTCAAAGCACTTTTTCTAGGATGAGTTCCTGAATGTAATTGTCAGACCTCCTATGATGACAGCTCTGATGAACATTCCAGAAGAGTTGGGCTAGTTGGACTAGTTGGACTAGTTGGACTAGTTGGACTAGTTGCTTTGAAGGTTGGACTAGGCACTGGCATCAGTGCATATGTTCCCTAGGGGAGTACTTCAAAGGTAACTGTAGTGATATTCAACAAGGAGGTATGCAACACTTTTTCTAGGTTGAGTTCGCGAATTTAATTGTCAGGCCTTGTATCTTTAATCAGTCTCTTTGGAGATATAAATGAAGTGAGCAGAGAGGCAGGGGAACCACATACACCAAGAAACAAGGGCCTGGGGAAGAATGCATCCTTTGGACCTGGGGTCCCTGTGCTACGAAGTTCCTCTGCTGGGGAATACTGATGACAAGGACCTTCTCCCAGAACCGACAGAAAGAGAAAGCCTTCCTCTAAAGCTGACACCCAGAATTCAGACTGCCAGCCTCCTAGACTGTGAGAATAAACTTCTCTTTGTTAAAGCCCTTCACTTGTGTTATTTCTGTTACAGCAGCGCTAGGTGACTAGAACATCTACATGAGTTGCTGTCAGGTTGATCTGGACTCACGGTAACCACAAGTGTTACAGAGTAGGACTGCTCCAGGGGGGTTTCTTGACTGTAACCTTTATGGAAGCAGATCACCAAGCTTTTCTTCCGTGGTGCTCCAGGGTGAGTTTCATCTATCAACGGTATAGGTTTGCAGCTGAGTGCAGATTGTTGGTATCACACAGGGATTTCATCAGGTGCTTACAATCAATAAAGACAGTCGCAGTATTTTTCTATTAAGGGTTAGTTAGTAAATATTTTAGGCTTGTGGGACGCAAAGTTTCTGGTGCAAGTGGCCAACTCTGCCCTTGTAGAGTGAAAGCAACCACCCAAACCCCCCAAAACAAACTCACTGCCACTGAGTCATGTCCGACTCATAGAGACCCTAGAGGTCAGAGTAGAACTGCCCCATAGAGTTTCCAGTGAGCCCCTGGTGGATTTGAACTGCTGACCGTTGGTTAGCAGATGTAGCCCTTAATTCACTACGCTACCAGAGTTTCCGAAAGCAATCACAGAAACAGGCAAGTGAGTGGGCATAGCTATGGTCCTATAAAGTTTTACTGACGAAAAGGGATGGCGGGCTGGATTTCACCCCACAGGCCATAGCTCCTCAACCTTTGAATTAAAACACTGCAAGCACTCTATCTAGTATCTAGCACAAAGCAGCCCTCCACCGTATGGGAGTTTCCATTTGTGTAGCACTTTAGAAGTTGCAACACCCTTTCTGTACATAGTTTCATGTGCTCTCACAAAAATCCTGTGAGATATGAATTGCATGTATCCCCATTTTACAGATGAGAAAACTGATGTCCTGACAAGTTATCCATCTTGTTCTGTGTAGAGGCTGCGTGGACACCCTGTGTGTTCTGCACAACAGTATGTGTTTGTTCATTGTCTCAGCTCGCAGCGTGCCTTAGGACGTGAATTCATTTCTTTCTCAATCAGCTTAGTAAGAACCTGCTGTGTGTTCTGAGTCCATCAGTGATACAAGTAGTTAATGCTCTTGGCTGTTTCCCAAGAGACTGGAGGTTCATATTCATGCAGAGACATCTCGGAGGAAAGAATCAGTGATCTGCTTTGGAAAAAGCCAGCGACTGAAAATTGTATGAAGCCCAGTTACACCGTGACACACATGAGGTCATCTTGACTCTGTGTTGCCTCGAGGGCAACAGGTTTGCTTTGTGCTTAGAACTGTGCTTAGTTTAGGTGGGGAAACCTGGGAGGGAGGGACGTACTCTGAGAAGTATAAACTACGGTTCCCACTCCAGTTTTCCCAAACCTGGCTTATCTGTGAAATAGGAATCTAACAAATGTGCTCATCTCAAAGAGTTCTCTCTCCCATGCAGTCTTTTGTGGAATCTTGCTGATACTCATGCATTTATTTTATTTTTATTTTTAGTTACTTTTTATTGTGCTTTAAGTGATAGTTGATAGTTCAAGTCTGATTCTCGTACAAAAACTTAACACGTGCTTTGTTATGTGACATTAGCTTCTCTCCCCACTGTGACAGCATAGTCATCCTTTCCACTGTGTATTTCCTGTGTCCATTCAGCCAGCCCCTGTCCCCCTCTGCCTTCTCATCTCACCCTGGACAGGAGCTGCCCAGTTAGCCTCATGTGTACGAGCATACGTGAGCCAAGAAGCACAGTACTCACCGCTACTGTTTTATGTCTTATAGTCCAGTCCAATCTTTGTCTGGAGAATTGGCTTTGGGAATGGTTTCAGTTCTGGTTTAAGAGAGTCTGGAGGCTATGCCTTCCAGAGATCCTCCAGTCTGTCAGGCCACTAAGTCTGGTCTTTTTAGCAGAGTTCAAGTTCTAGACCCCAAATTTCTCTTGTTCCATCGGGGACTCTGCTGTTTTCCCTGTCAGGGCAGTCACTGATGGCAGCCAGGCGCTGTCTAGTTCTTCTGGTCCCATGCTGATGTAGTGTCTGATTTATGTGGCCCTTTGTGTCTCTTGGGCTCATATTTTCCTTATGTCTTTGGTATTCTTCCTTCTCCTTTATTACAGGTGGATTGGGACCAATTGATGCTTCTTTGACGGACACTTGCTAGGTTTTAAGACCCGAGATGCCACTTACCAAAATGGGATGCAGAACATTTTCTTAATAAACTGTTATGGCGGTTGACCTAGATGTCCCCTGAAATCATGGTCCCCAGGCCCCTGCCCCTTGCTATTCTGACCCTTAAAATGTTTGGTGTATTCAGATGACTTCTTAGCTTTTGATTGAATCCAGTTGTGCTGGCATCTCCTATACTGTTACTCATACATTTATTGGTGTAACAGTCCTATACTACAGACATATGATGTGCCCGGCACAATGCAGATGACAGGGACACAGCCGTGAGCAGCCACTGTCTTAGGCAAGGCCATCACCAGGGCAAAAAAGGTGGAGCGGACACAGCCCTTGGCTAGAGTGTCTAGTTGGGCACGTTTGGGGCGGGCTGGATTTCAGCTCCCTTTCCTCTTGCTCAGAGCCCTGGTGGCACAGTGGTTAAAGAGTTTGGCTGCTAATCAAGAGGTCAGCAGTTTGAGTCCAGCAGCCACTCACTGGAAGCCTGATGGGGCAGTTCTAAACTTTGTCCTATAGGGTGGCTATCAGTTGGAATCAACTCAATGGCAGTGGGTTTGGTTTTGGTTTTTCCCCTTAGTCAAGCACTTTGAGCAGTATACAACTTGTGCAACTGTACAGGATACTCCTGGTCTTGGAACTTCAGTCTAAATAGAGCTTTCAGGCCCTGAAATGAGTGATGACAACAGCAGTTGTCCCTCCCAGAGTGGATGAGCACGGTGTTCAGGAACGTCCTCCACTGCTCTTCCTCATGCCTCTGCTCCAGGCCTGCCCCCGGCCCTTCCTGAGCTGCCACCTCTGTGCCCACATAACCAGCCCTCACCCTGGACCTTTGTCCCACCCCTACCTCACCTTGGCAGTCTTGGAGGGGGCCCTACTTGGAGAACGAAGCACGCATTCTCTGTGAAATATATGTCCTGATGGGCCCAATTTACATTAATGCGTCTCATTAAAAGATAATTATTGTGTGAGAAAGAGGCCGGGGGAAGCATCAGTGAAACATCTGGAATTGTGTCAGAGGCCTGATGATGAGCTAGTCTGAGGGCTGCATGTTCCGCAGCCACCCTGCTCCCCACCCCACCCCTGCCACTGATGCCAGGGTGCGGCAGGCAGAGAGCCCAGGAGGGCAGCTTACGGAGACAGGGAGAGGACAGCAAACACAGGTGAATTTTTACTCCCATGAAACTACTCCATCCCTCTGCTAGATTCTAAAGGATTTTTTTGTTTTGTCTCCTTTTAGATTGTTTTGGCTGTATTCAAAATTCTTGAGCAAACATCTGTGATAGATAGACCAGGATTTAGTGCTGGGAGTGCCGGAGGCCCTGCCCTGCCCTGTCTGTGCACCAAATTCCCTTCAGTGACAGCCCCCAGGCAGCCACTGCTCAGACTGCCTGACACCTCAGAGCCACTTGCTCCACACCCCACCCCCTCACCAGAGTCACCTCTTAGCTCCTGCTGCCTCCTCCAGCCTACACCCAGCTATTCAGGACCCCACTCAAGCTCCTCCTCCAGGAAGCCCTCCCAAGCTGCTCCTGGACACAGAGACTCACCCCCTCTCTCAGTTGCTTAGCTTCTCAACTTGATCCTTAACCCCTTGCTGTCTGGCATTAGTCTTGTTCCACCTGGGCTGTGTTTGTCTCCCTAGTTGGGCTAGACCAAATGAGTTGCCATCAAGTCAACTCAGCTCATGGCAATTCCACGTGTGTCAGAGTAGAACTGTGTGTGCTCCGTAGTTTTCTGTGGCTGGTTTTCTGAAGCAGATCACCGGGCCTTTCTTCCAAGGCACCTCTGGGTGGGCTCAACCTCCAGTCTTGTTTAGCAGCAAGCACATTAGCTATGTGCAGTACCCAGGTGCTCCAGTTAGACCATCAGCCCCTCTGACTCTACCCGGACATTGTCCCCTGTTTAGCCTCAGTGAACATGAAAAGATCAGCACCTCCAAGACCTTCACTGAAACTCAGGTTTGCAGTGAGGTTGAGATCAGAGAGAACCAGCTGCTCCCGTGGCCTAGCGAGAGACCCTTGGCCAGATGGCTCAGGTCTGTCCTTTCTGTGGGTGCCAGGCTTGCTTGGGTACCATGCTGGCTGCCTGGACACCATAGTCCAGTATTTAGTTCACTGTGTTCCCATCTGTAAAATGGGGGTAATGTCCCACTTCACTTTTACCTGAGGACTAAATGAAATGCTGAAAGTAAACTGTATGTAGCTCGGTGCTTAGCGCATCACGAGGTACAGACAACACCTGTGGGTTCTCTTCCATCCTTCCTTTGTCAAGGGGTTTGGTGCTGAGGTGAGTCCACCTGAGGACTTACTCGAGCACGAGAACACTGAGCTCTCCTGCTCCTCTGCTCTCAGGACCTGCCTTGAGCAGAGCCGCTCACGTCTCCTCCAGGAGTGGGTGGGTCACTGTGATCCCTTCTCATGGGGACATTTGTACATGTCCAGCATCCTTTCTGTGGAATGAAAGCTTCTCTTCTCCTTTGCAGTTTTGTACTTCCAACACACACCCTGGAGATCCTGATGCTGGTGCTCCTGGCCTGGGGACCGCACTTTGAGAACCATACCCCGAGAATGCCACAGTAGGCAAATAAGCTGCTAAACCCCACAGATGCTGGGAGGGGTTTAAGCTGAGCCTTCCCGGCTGCTCCCACTTCCTTTTCACCTTCTGCTTTGCATCCAGGTGCTGCTCACACACGTACCTGTGAGACCAGGTGATTGAATTAGTGATCTTGGCTCTGAGCCCATCATCTGCTCTGAGAAGCTGTGTCTCCTGGTGGGAACGACACAGCACTGGAGGCAGAACCTGGTTCAGCCTAGTGTCAGTTCCATGATTGGTGTCACCTTGGCTGCTCAGAGCTGTGATAGACGCAGTGGTAAGCTAGCTTGCCTGGACCTCAGTTTTCTGTAAAATGGAGACAATGCTGTTATCCTGGCATACTGCCCATATTTTTATAGGGTGTGCTTGAAACAGTTTGATTCCAATAGCAAACAAAACATAATATTCTAATTATCTCAGGATGAAAGCAGAGAGGAGAGTGAAAAATGTGTTTCAGAAAGACACAACATTTTAGCCTTGGAGGAGATTTGGGGATTATTCCCTTAAATTAGCCCCCAGTTTACAGACGGGAAGACTGAAGCCCATGGTCGCAGAGCAAAACCAGGAGAAGAATCTAGCTCTCCCCTTGGGCTGTACCAGAGTGTGAACATCCCTCAAACCTCAGCTCAGAAGTCTTACCTTCTCCTGTCACCCCATCTTTGGTGAGAAATCAGGAGGAGCCCTGGGTTACTGCTCCTGGCCCTCTGAGGAAGTTTCTCTTATTAATCATGTTAATTACTTCTCTCCTCCTCTGCTTGGTTCTGGGCTTGTCTTCTTTCCTGCCTCTCTAAGCCAAGACTGGAACAATATAAAAGTTTTATGACATATAAAACTGCTTTGGTAAGTGCTACCATTAGCTGGTCATAAAACCAAGTTTTTTGAGTGTTGCATCCAGTTTTTTTTATGTTTCCTGGTAAATACTCCAGCCTAGAGGTCTGATGTGACTGCGGGGCCGTTGGGGTCTCAGACACCTGCCCTTCCAGGAAAGAGCTGAGTTCTTTAGTTTTAGACATTGGGGAGGGAAGAAGCCAGGCTGAAGGGGACACTGTTCCCACCCATGGAGACCCTTCATCTAATAAGAGAGGTAAATTCCCTTCTTCCTTAACCTCAGGGAAAGTCTAGTCTGATGAGAGAATTAGGGCCCTGCCTTCAGAGGGCTTCCAGACTGATAGAGGAGACACTTGTACTGAGTTTGAGAGGTTGGAGGCATTTCTAACCTGCAACACTGTCTTAGGCTGAGTTCTCAAGGGAAGCAAAACCAGTGAAGCATGTGTGTGTGTGTGTGTGTGTAGAGAGTGAGAGAGATTTATCTCAAGGAAATGGCTCCTTTAGTTGTCTGTCTACAGCTGTCAAGTCAATTCCAACACAGGGTGACCCTATAGGACAGAGTAGAATTGCCCCATAGTTTCCAGGGAGCACCTGGAGGATTTGAACTGCTGACCTTTTGGTTAGCAGACTGCAGCACTTAACCACTACACTACCAGGGTTTCCCCTTCAGCTGTGGAGGCTGACAAGTCCCATGTCCATGGGTAAGGCACTGGGCTGGAGCCTTCTTCTGACTCACAAAGCTGCAGGGGCTGATGAACCCAGGATTGGCAGGTGAGATGGCAGGTCACTGGCTCACAGGCTGTGGAGGCCAATGAAACCCAAGATCGGTGGGCAGTATGGAAGGGTGCTAGCTCAAGTCTCAAGAATCAGAGGTCAGATGATGATGAGCTGGAAGCAGGATCCAGAATGAGCAAGACCCAGGGAGCTCTGCCAGAACATCCATATAATTGGATGCAGGCCACACCCACAAGGAAACTCTCCCTTATGACTGATTGACTGATCACATCAGATTGCATCATGGAGGTGATTACATTATATCTCATTATATCTCAAAACTATGTCATTTACGTAGCCGATGAACTACTTAGAATCACGGCCAAGCCAAAGTGACATACAACCCATCACAAACACCTAACCCTCAAAGAACACATAATGTATTCACTCATAGTAACTAACACTGTACTCATAACTCTATGAAGTAGGGACTGTTCTTATCCTTGTCATACATCTTGGGAAACTGAGGCATGGAGAGGTTATATAACCTGCCTGGTGCCATCCTCCGAGAAAGCAGCAGAGCTCAGATATGAAAACTCATAGGCTGATTTTGACAGATAATGGGTTAATTTACCTCAGGACCATAGTAGGTGCAAAAACCCAGGTGGTGCAGTGGTTAAGTGCTAAGGCTGCTGACCAAAAGATCAGCAGTCCTCATCCACCAGGTGCTCCTTAAAAACTCTGTGGGGCAGTTCTCCTCTGTCCTATAGAGTGCCTAGGACTGGGAATCAACTCAGTGGCAATAAGTGTAGTGTTTGATTTCTTTTATAGTAGGTGCTCATTAAATACTTACTGATTCATTGACTCACCAAGTCTGAGACAGCAGTGCTAAATGCTGTAGGATGTGGTGCCTGGGAGTCAGGGGAGCCTTCCCAGAGCTGGTGGGCTTTGATTGAAGGGCCACATCCTGCTGGAACTGTCTCCCTGCCACCCTCCCGGCACCCAGGGCCTGACCATCAGCAGGCACTTGGAGCTGCTGTGTGGGGGCCATCTGCACGCAGGTTAGCAGGCCCTGAAATGCTGTTACCAGCTTGCTGTTCTAGGGAAGAGCTCAGGTTGTTGCTGATGCCGATGGCACTTGGAACCCACGCCAGAGAAGCGGGGGCCCAGGCAACCTTTGCCCCCAAACTTCCCTCCTTCAGGGGTCCCATGGGAGGCAGGAAAGAAAGAGGGAGAAGAGGAGGAGAGAAGGACAAAATTCAGGAGGACTTCTAGGAATAAGAGGAAGGGGAAGTTGATGGAGGCCTGTTACGCTCTGAATGTCCCTGGCACATAGATATTTACTACGTGAATGAACAAACTAGACAATGATCATTGGAGAGGAGACAGTGATACCAAGCTTGATCAACTTGGACTGAAGTCTGTCAACTCTTCCCCAGATTAACTGAGTAAATTAAGTTACCTGCCCTCCTTCTCCTTCTCGCCCTCCTTCTGGGGCTGGCCTTCAGTTAGGGGAACGTGGGTGTGGCAGAGCCAGGCCACGTGTGAGTGTAGTGTCAGAGCCCTCGGGAGACCTGGGCGGGATGTTCACTGCAGCATTCTATGTAATAGGGATAGATTAGCGGCCCGTAAATGGCCACCAGCCAGAAAGCAGATGTATATCCAGAGGTCTTCAGCCTATGGAGAACTGTGTGGCGGTGAGACAGAACGAAGTGGCCCTGTGACGGCATTGTGGATAGTTCTGCAAAGCAAGACTGAGAACAAAAAGCAAGCCTGCCCCAGCCTGGGTTCTCTGCATGCAGGGGGTACCCTGGAGGGAGTTGGGGGGCAGGGAGAGTAGACTGGGAAGACAGGGAGACTTATAAAGGCTGCATGCCAGACAGGTTAAGGGGTGTGGCGGTGCATCGGTTAAGCGCTCAGTTGCTAACCCAGAGGTTAGAGGTTTGAATGTACCATGGGCTCTGCGGGAGAAATATCTGTTGCTTGTGCTCCCATTAAGATTACAGCCTAGGAAACCCATGGGGCAGTTCTACTCCGCCACGAGGGGCCATTATGAGTCGGAATCGACTCGACGGCACCTAACAGCCACGACATGGACAGGTTACTGTTATGGGGAACCGGGGCTCAGGCCTGTCGGCTTGGGGAGTCCCACGAAGGAGTGCTGAGAATACTCACAGGAAATGACCTCCTGAGGCAGGCAGGCTGGTAATTATCCAGATTCCTGTCCACGTCAATAGAAGATTGGCCCCTGCAACGGCCCCTCGTTAAATCCTGGCCCTTTAGGCTGACTCTGGGGGGTTGGGAGCGAAGTGCAGAAGCGGGAGAAGACAGACACCCCGGGAACAAGTGACGTGAGATGTGGGTACATGCCCAAGCTCTCCCCACAGTTGTGTGGAAACCAAACAGGCAGTGGGTGTGTGGCATGGGTACCAAAGCCACCTGCTTCAGGTTCAGTGCACATAGGTCAAGTGTGAAAGCCTGCCCATCTCTCATATGGATTGAGGAGGATATGTATGCAGTAAGAAATTAAAAAATCAATAAAGACTTTCACGCGCAGGAGGCTGACTCCGTCTGGGAAGAAAAAGACAAAGAGGATCAACGCAGGGATGGGAGGCTTCAGCTGTAGCTATATATATAATTTTTTAACTAAGTGGTGAGCATATGGGCATTTGTATTTATTATTACTTTGAATATGTTTAAAAACATCTAATAGTCAACATCATCATTATTGAAATGCATTTGGAGGGAGGGTGATATGAACAGGGACGGGGGTGGTCCGTGGAGGACTGGACCAGAATTCTGGGTTTGAAGGAGGAATAGTGTTGGGCCCACAAAGGAGGAGTCTGGTGGCTCCGTGGTAGAAGTCATGCCTTCCCTGGGAGGGACCCAAATTTGATTCCCAGCCAGTGCACCTTATGCTCAGACACCACTCGTCGTCTGTAGAGACTTGTGTGTTGCTGTGACGCTGAGAGGGTTTCATCAAAGCTTCAGATTAAGAGGAACAAGGACGGCAGGCCTGGTGCTCTCCTTCTGACAATCAGCAAATGAAAAGCGTATGGAACACACCAGTCTGAACCCTGAGTTCCCACGGGGATGGCATGGCACTGGACAGCATTTCGTTCTGTTGTCAATGAGGTTGTCATAGTCACAGGCCAGCCCAATGGCAGCTAACACCAAAGGAGGAAGATAGGCCTCCCAGGCCAGGGACCCCACAAGCAAAGACATGACATTGGGATGAGCAGAGGTGGCTGGCCTAGTCTGTGTGAAACTGCTGTGCTGGGACACTGTCTTAGCTTCCTGTGATCGCCATAACAAATGACCACCAGTTGGGTGAGTTTACCGAAAACTTAAATGTTTTGTTTCGGAAACCAGGAGCCCAAACTCCAGGTTTGGGTCTTTTGGAGGTTCTGAGAGCAAATCTGCTCCTGGCCTCTTCCAGCTTCTGATGGCCCCAAGTGTGCCTTGGCCTGTGACAGTGTCAATCCACTCTCTGCCTCCTTCTCCACATGGCCCTCTCCCCCGTGTCTCTGCATCTGCTCTTCTCATAAGGGCACTTGTCACTGGATTTAGAGAGCATCCACTTAGTTCAGGAGCCCCTCATCTCAAGAGCCTTCATAATTACATGTGCAAAAACCCTTTTTCCAAACAAGGTCACGTTCACAGGTGCAGGGAGGCTCAGGATGTGGGCATATCTTTTTTATGGGGACATCCTTCAGCCCATTGTGAGTGCGGCCACATTGTGCAGAGTGTTAGACACCATGCAGCAATGCTAATCCTGTAATACACCAGTTTCTGCTTACAGCAACCCTATAGAACAGTGTATAACTGCCCCACAGGGTTTCCAAGGAGTGCCTGGTAGATTTGAACTGCTGACCTTTTGGTTAGCAGCCAAGCTTTGCACTATCATGAGACCAAAAAGGAAAAAACAAAACAAAACGAAAAACCACAAACCTACTACCATCGAGTAGATTCTGACTCACAACGACCCTCTAAGACAGGGTAGAACTGCCCCACGGAGTTTCCAAGGAGTGCCTGGTGGGTTCAAACTGCTGACTTTTTGGTTAGCAGCTGTAGCTCTCGACCACTGCTCCACCAGGGTTTCCACTGCAACACCAGGACTCCTGAATACATGTGCATATATACGTGTGTCTATGTGTATGTATATGCACACATATATAATATACACACATCACGTCTGTCATTCATCTGTCTCTCTGTCTTTCTGTCTCTATATTCCAAACCCCAAATCCATCATCATCAAGTCAATTGCAGCTCATGCTGACCCTATAAGACAGAGTAGAATGGCCCCCATAGGATTTTCAAGAAGTGGCTTGTGGATTTGAACTGCTGACCCTCTGGTTAGCTGGTAAGCCCTTAACCACTGTACCACCAGGGCTCCTCCATGACTATTCATTATGCTTTTCGGCTGGTCCAGGCATTTGGCCATGTTTCTATGCACATCAGCTCATTGGAACTGCAAAACGGCTCCTGGGGCATATTCTATTATCACCCCATTTTAAACATTTGGAAACTGAGGCCCCAAGGAAATAAGTAGCTTGCCCAAGGTCACAGGCTTACATCCTTAATAGATGGGAAATTGGGTATCTGAGACCAGGTCGGTTTTGTGAGAAGCACAGATTCTCCACTTTTCTTCCTTATCATCTTTCCACTGTGAGTTGCATACAAATGCTCCCTGTCCCGTGTTAGTTCTTGAATGCGGTGGCAGCACTCTTCTTGGCAGAGCAAAACATTTTCATCTTCCATGTCACTTCTGGTCCACTGGATGGACGCCCAATCGGGGACAGTGTGGGGACCAGAAGAAGGGGGTTGCTCAGGGGCCTTTGGTTTGCTAACCCTGCACCCAGACCCACCCCTCCAAAAGGGATGCCTGATGCAGGCTTGTATCTCCTATGACATTGTCCATTGAGGGAAGCCAGCCTATGCACCAAGGGCCCTGCCTCTGTGCACATGGATGAGTCTCCTGCATACATCAAGGAGCATGCCTACTCGGGAGATTCTCAGATATCTGTTGGTGGGTGCTGAGAAGGAGCTCTTCTCAGGGCAGGCATGGAGGGCCTTTGGTGGAGCACCGAACCTACCAAAGATGATCCCAAGACAGCCCAGCTTTGAGGACCTGGTCTTGATGCTTCAGAAAGGCAGACAGAAAGGAAGCCTGGCTTCTCTCTTATGGGCAAGGCATTTACTTTTCTCCTGTCAAACTGATAATCCCAATGGTTTGGGCTTGGGACCACGTGGTCCCGTCCTGTCTGCAAGTGGGTCGTCAGTCCCACTAACCAGGCACACCAGCGCACTTAGCTTCTCGTTTATTCTCCCCTAAATGGAAATCGGCTGGGGTCAGATGCTCAGACCCTGCTCTGGGAATTAATTAGGCGTATAATGCTCGTTAGCAGTAACGAATGTTCCCCACTGTTTTCCATGTGCAGCTTCCTAGGGGACATGGCCTCTGTGGCGAGGATTGAAGACTTCCCTGAGCGGGGTGGCAACAGTGCGGGAGCCCCAAAGCGTGTGCGTGAGATGTTCGCATGTGTATGTGCATGTCAGACGGGTGTCCCTGTGCATGAGGTGTGTGTATGTGTGAGGGAGATAAAAGAGTGTGTGTATGAGACGTGCGTGTGTGCATGTGTGTGTGTGCATTGGTTGACTAGACTGTGTATTGGGAGTGAGGCATGTACACGTCATGTGTGGAATGTGCGTGTAGCATGAGTCTATGATGGTGAGTATCACATTTGATTTCAGATATGTGTGCAACATGTGTGATGTGGGAGGCTAGTGTCTGCTGGACATACAACGTGAAGGCCTGCAGTTTTGCATACGGTGTGTCCATCTGTGATGCACACATGATGTGTGGTGTGTATACATGAACTAGTGCCCAAATCTGTCGGTGCGTATGTGCTCAGGTGTCTGAGGATGAAGTACTATGTCACTGTCAGGAGCAATAGATTGCCGAGAATTCCCATGACACTGGGCAGAATTATGGTCCCGCTTAGCACTGAGATAACACTGGTTGGAGAAGGGGCGGGTGAAAAATGTCCCCAGGAATAGAGAAGGGAATTCAGCTGGCTCGGCAGCAGAGGAGCTGGGGCTGGGGAGCCAGGGAGGAATACTTGATAAAATCTCACCAGGTGGGAGAGGTCCATCCAGAGGAGGAGAAGGGGTGCGAGAGATCAGTTCGAGGAGAAGGGATGGCTCAGCCTAGAGGAGCACAGGGTGGAAGACATACAGTCCCCACCAAGCCCACTGCTGTTGGGTTCATTCCGGCTCCTAATGACCCTATAGGACAGAGCAGAACTGCCCTATAGGGATTCCAAGGAGCGCTTGGTGGACTGTGGGTTGAAACTCTTCATCTTTCGGTTTATTTGTGGTCATACAGATTCAGGAAAAAGCAGCTCTACAGGGGAGGATGTGGTCCCCCCCGTGGCCACCAGGATGGAGACAACTCACTGGAGCTATGAAATGGGGACACTGAGGGGGTGGCAGCAGGTGTGCCAGGCCCTAGCTAGAATGTTTCCTCACCTTGGAGCCTGGAACTTGAACATCCGAATCCTGACCCAGCCTCAGGAGGTTACCTGCTAGTAAGCCTGGGCTTCTGGGAAACTGAAAAAATCCAGCCTTCCCAAAAAAGTGCCCCAGATCATTTGAGAGCCCCCCGAAACAACATGGTAGTTCTCTGGTCTTGTTGCCACATTTCTATACAGCTCAGCCCTGCTTAGTATCCCATGTTAACTGAGACCTCACGATCAGACCAAGATGAGCCCAAGCACCCCAAATACTAGCTCTCTCCCTCCGTTTTCTCTCCCTGGATTCATTTGACAGACATTTATTAACTGGCTACTGAACTTTTGCATTGGGAAAATGACATTAAAACAATATTAGAGGAAATGTTTAAAAAGAAATCATCTCTAGTCCTACCTCTGTTTGGTAGAGGGCCAGTGGAAGAGAGAAAGATCTTTGATGAAATGGACTGGCACAGTGACTGCAACAAACGCAGCAATGATTGTTGAGTGTGGCACAGGACTGGGCAGTGTTTCATTCTGTTGTACGTACAACAGCCCGGGCACCGTAACATGGCAATTCACTTTGTTTCTGTGTAGTCCGTTCTCAGCCCTGTCAGTGTGCCTACAATTTTATTACCTAGTTATATTGTGCATATAATTTGACATTCTGATTTTTTTTTTATTTCACATTTTATCATAAGCATTTTTCCATGTTACATGGTGTTCATAAATATTTTAACTGGCTACATAATAGTTTGCTGAATTTATATACCATAATTTACTTAACAGTTCCTCTGTTACTGAACACTTGGGTTGTTTTCCATTTGGAGGTATTATAGATTATGTTGCAATGAATATCTTCGTGTATATACAACATTTGCCATTCTTTTGAATGATTTCCTTTGGATACAGTATTAGGAGTGGGATTCCTGGGTCAGAGTGAATGAGCATTTTTACAACCCTGGATATATCTTGCCATATTGCTTTCCAGAATGGTCATTCCAATTTTTGACATTATCAGTAATGTGTGTGTACCAGTTTTAACGGCAGCAGTGCATGTTATCATTTTTTCCCTGATTTGCTAATTTAGGAAGTAAAATTGGGCCTCTGTGTTACATTAATTAGCATTTATTGGCATTCTAGCAAGGACAAACATTTCCTTTGTTACAAAAGACATTTATCGAATGCTTGCTGTGTGTAAGACCTGTGCTCAGTGCATCGGGGGCTTCAAAGATGAATAAGGCAAGGTTCTTGTCCTCAGAGAGCTCACACTTCAGGGTAACCAGCCAAACGTATTGATCTTGAGTCACTTTGGACTCATAGCCACCCTGCTGGACAGAGAAGAACTGCTCCACAGGGTTTCCAAGGCTGTGATCTTGGGGACTGCCCTGTCTTTCTGCTGAGAAACAGCTGCTGAATTTGAACCAAAGGCCTTTTGCTTAGCAGCCAAACACTTAACCATGATACCCAATCAAACCAAACCAAATATACCCATTGCCAAGAAGCGACCTAAAGGACAGAGTACAATTGCCCCACAGGGTTTCCAAGGAACACCTGGCAGATTCAAACTGCTGACCTTTTTGTTAGCATCTATAGCTCTTAACCATTAGCCCACCAGGGTTTGGACTCTAAGCTTTAATCTGACCCTTGGAAGGGACTGGGATCTCAGGCAGAGCAGGCTGGCTGGCTGGGCCTGGGGTGATGCTGAAGGCAAGGATTCAGGGAGACCCCAGTGGGCAGTCAGATGGCACAGTTGTCAGTTCCTTACATTTGTGTGGTACCTCCATCTTTTCAGAGTGTGACCACATTCCTGATCTCTTTTGACCCTGATAGTTCTCCAAGATAGTTATCTTTATTGTCCCCATTTTACAGATGAGAAAGTTGAGGCCCAGTTGTGTTATGTAACTCACAGTAGGTCACAGCTTAAGATGCAGAGCCAGAACTCACACTTGGTGTTTCTGACTCTAAGCTCGGTGTTCCCTATTGGGGTCCTGCAGGCGGGAGAGGAGATTGCTGAGGACCGTGGTTCTCCACCCTGGCCACCATTAGCATCACTGAGAGCTCTAAAAATATAGGTCCTTGCCACCTCCCATCCAAGACCTGAGCCATCTGACTCTTCAGGAGAAGTCCCCAGGAAGTGACATCTCCAAAGTCTCCTGGCAGTTCTGAGCCACTGCCTGAGATTGTAACCCACTGAGATAGCATGGCATGGCGTGGGCAGTGGGTTCACAATGGGGCAGAGAGTGGATTATCCCGTAGGCACCATTAACCATGGTGCTTCCTTTGCTTACCAGATCCTCTCTGGTGAACAATTTCACCACATCTTTTGAACCCACAGTTGATAAATGTCTTGCTTAAATCCCAGTAGAGCTGTAAAGCTAGGATTTAAGTGCAGATCATCAGGTTCTAGATTCGCGGCTGTCTCAGTTACAGGCCCGTTAAGTTGGGCAGGTGTTTACTGAGGGTGTACACTGCGCAGAAGCTTCCATTCGGGCTGGTGGTGAATAGAGGGGATAAAGCCACGGTCCCCAACCAGCAACATCTATGTCTCCCAGAACTCGTTAGAAATCCAGACTCTCAGGCCCCACCCCGGATTGCCTACATCAGAATCTGCGTTGTTGTAACGAGACCCCTAGGTGACTTTCTTGCACAATGACATTCAAAAACTGAGTCTCTAGGTGGCAATGCTCAGGCGGGCACGTTTTAGCATCACCTGGCCCGCAGCTAGAGAGCTGAACCGGGTGGTTTAGGGTGAGGCATGGGCAATAATGTTTTAAGAGCTCCCCAAGGTGATTCTGATATGTAGCCAAGGACCCAGTGGTGTGGATGTCCCAACCAGTACCAGTCAGTCCTCTCTCCTGACACCTCGCCCTTGTCTCTTTCCGAGTGTTCAGCACCTTGCTGCTGGGAGGTGGTGTCCTTAACTGTTGTCTCAAGTTACTAGGCCTGTCAGGAAGGCTCCCTTGTTCCAGGATTTGGAGAGGTGGGTTCCTGGCGCTTGAGAAGCAGGTGCCAGCAGCTGAGGTCAGAAGCTCATGAAAGCTTATATCCACCAGCGCAATCTGCATCTCTGGGGATAAAGGATGGGGGTGAGGAATTGACAGGCCTGCGGGGCCTGCCCAGTCCCAGCCCTGACGTGACACTTAATCACCCCAGCAGCACCACCAGGCAGGTGTCTGGGAGGCAGCTTTCGTTACCATCCTCACTTTATAGATTGAGACTTGAGGCCTAGGAATGTTTTGGTTTTAGCTCAAGGCTACTAAAAAGCTAGGACTTGAACCCAGATCTGCCTCCACTGTGCTCCCCTCGTCCTCGGGGTGAATACGGGAAACCCAGGGGAACCTCAATGCATCAAGCCCCTCCCATCTGAACTCTCCTCTCCCCCTGAAGGGTGACTAGGGGGCCCAGGCCCCTGGGGCTGCTCAGAGAAGCTTCTGCTAAGCTAACCATGGGGCCAGAAGCCAGAGGGGCTGGGACCCAGGAGACCAGGAGCCAGGGGAACCAGGAGACAGCACAGAGCCAGCCCATCCCTGAGGTGGTAGCCAGTGGCTGGTTGATAGGGCAAGTGTGTGTGTGAGTTAGTGTGAGTTTAACTATGTATGTGTGTGTCTGTGTGTGTGTTTCTCGGGCACTAGCCCAACTTCTGCATTGACTTGCTGGAGGAGAAAGTTCAATTTGGCCCAGCTACAAACTCCAGAGTCACTGAACTGCTATCTTCATTTAGTTAACGTTCTTTCTGGGCATAGTTGGCTGGGATTCATCTTCATTATCCAGTGAGGGGCTCACTCGGGCTGGGCTTTGATCTGGGAGCTGCAGAAAATCGCCTCTGGCAGCTGGTTTCCCCCGCAAGCCATTAGCAGGGGCCCTGGGAGGCTGAATCACTGGGCGGGGCCCGCAGCATACCCCCACCAACACACGCACCCCACATTCTGCCTGGATGGCTGCCCGGTCTGCCTGTAGAGCAGGGCCCACCCCCAACTGGTCTCACTCAGCAAAGCTCGGAGGGACTGAGACTTCCCCTGCCTGTCCTCCCTCCCCACCTCCCAGTACCCTCTGCACCATCCTGGCCCTGACAGCTGACACTGCAGCACACTTTACAGTTGACTTTTATGTGTTCTGAAGCTGGACCACCTGGGTTCAAATCCTACCTTGGCCTTTTACACACAGTGTGACTGAGCTACAGTTTCCACATCTGCAAAATGGGCTGATCCCACCATTGGCCTCCAGCATCCATAAGAGGGTTTCTGAACAGACAGCACATTTGAAGCTGGCCACAGTGCACAGTATGGAGTCAATAACTACAAACCACTGTTACTTCTGAAGCAGATATTACCACACCTGTTTCTGCAAGGGAGGCGCCCCTCACCAGCTGTGTGACCTTGGGAGTCACTTTCCTCCAAGCTTTGGGGTCCTCTGTGAGGTCTGGATACTAACACCCCCACCTCTGGGGGTTGCTGTGGGATTTGGGGGAGATGAGGTGAGTGAGAATATCTGAAGCCACAGAGGGCTGAGCACAGGTACAGGCTCCTGAAGGTGTGAGTGCTGCCCACCTGATGCCTAATCTATAAACTGAGGCACAGAGCTTGCAGGGACTGGCTTTTCAAAGTTTTCCAACCTCTCACTCTGGTGGCAGGAGCACAGACACTGTTGGATCAGAGACTCTGTGCTCATGGCTCCCCGGAAACATTTCAGCCCCCCTATGAGCCTCACTGCCTCCCCACTACCTCTTGCTTTTGCTGGTGAGGGCATCCCTTTGGCTCCAACCCTTTCCTGTCCTGGCCCCAGCGTGGCCTTACCCATCCTCAGCCACCTTGGCAGCGCTTCAAGCCTCTCCCCCAGGCCTCCGTCCAGACTGGCCCCCCAGCCACCCCAGCCCTACTCCTGGCCGCCAGCCCAGCCTCAGGCCTTCTCCTCGGGTCACGCCCCCGGCTGGTTTTAATCTTCTGTGATTGACACTCTCTCTGTGCAGAGTAAGGACATTCGGTCTGAGCAGCCGGCCGCTTCACGCTATTATCTGCCCTGGCGGCAGGGTCTGTAATCCGGCCCATTGATTCGGCTGCTTTTCTTCTTTAAACACGCGCTCGCTGGCGCGCCGACCTCACTTGGATCCGTGTGAACTCTGCAGTGAGCAAAGACAGAAGAGTCTTTGGAAGCAAGGCTGTGAGTCTTTGGGAAGCTTCTCCATCGAGAATGGCCAGCTCGGAGGGATTCATAAAGTGCCTTACAAATTGGAACAAATGCCTTGTGTTTCTCCGGCGTGGGGCCTTGGCTGGCTTCCTTACACCTGACCACCCATTAATCTGCCTTTAAACTGGGCCCGCATGTGGTCCAGGCACATGGCCACATTCTCCCGTCCCAGCTGAGCCGGCTACAAACTGGGTCACCCTGTGTGGCCACACTTCGTGGCTCTCATAAATGTGTCCCTGCTTCCTCCAGACAGGCTCCAGCCCCCAGGCCTCGTGCTGAGGGACAGACGACTGGCCTTCAGGACCAGGGACAGCTGCCCTGGCCTCTACCCAGAGGACTGGGAAGGAGGATCCCCATTTGGGCTTTTCTCTGAGCCTAGGCAACCTGGAACCTCAAACAAAACTTCCTACCTGGAGTCCTTGGACTAGGGCCACAGCAGGTCCCTGAACTCCTTGAAATTATGTGCAAAATTGTAGGCGTGTTAAGTATGTGTATGTGTCTCTGTGTCTGTGTGGTAGAAGACAGTCCACAGCTTCTTCCAGGTTAAAAGCCCTAACGGTGTGGTCGGAGCATGGCTGTCTTAGGCTCATAGACATGACCATCAGCACTAGATAGACACTGAGTTGTCCAGGTCAAAACTAAACCCACTGCCATCAAGTTTGGCCCCAGCTTGTAACAACCCAGTGTCATGGAGTAGAACTGCTCCATGGGCTTTTCTGAAAACAGATCACCAGGCCTTTTTTCCGTGGCATTGCTGGTAGGTTCAAACTGCCTATTTAGTAGTCCAGCACAAAGCATTGACACTACCTGGGACTCATCCAGGTCTGCCATTGCACTTCACAGGTGAGCTACGTGGCTGGAGGCCAAGTCGGCAGACACTGAGGGCAGTGGAGGCAGTGATCTAGGTATGAAATGATGAGGCCTGGACAAAGGTGGGCAGCACGAGAAGAGGCAAGACCAGCAGGAGAAGAGGCAAAGGAGTGTGGGGAAGTAGGGCCTGCAGAATCCAGTGACTGATTATTTATAGAGGGTGCAGACAGAAACATCTAGAATGGACTCGAGGTTTCTGGCTGGGATTGGGATATTTAGGGGTGACCTCAGTGATGCTGAGATTGTTGTTTGCTTTTGGAAGAAGCAGGTCCCTAAGTCTGGTCAGGCAGGGAGAGGAGCCCTGGAGGGTACAGTACGAGAGAGACCACAGACCAGTCCAGCCTCCAAGAGGTTGGGAGATTTGTCCAAAGTCACACAGGGCTGTCCAAAGTCACACACACCCTGCCGGAGCCCACAACCAAGTCAAGCAGGGCCTTGTCACGGTGGCCCCAGAACTTCCTCTCAGTCCTCAGGACATCCACTGTGAACCCCTGCTGTGTCACCTCTTCTCTGGGTCCGTTCACCAAGCCCCATGCCAGGGCCCAGGACTCAGTAGCTGAGGTACAGTCTGGGTCCCGCCCCACTGACCCCCTCTGTGGTATTTTGTTTTGCAGTAACTATTCTACAGCAACTTACCGGGTGGCCCTAGAGAGCTTAGTCAGCAGACCTGGGGCCCCTCCACCACGTCCAGGCCTGCCGACACCAGGCCTGCAGGAAGGAGTCTTGTGCTTAGCTAGCCATGACCCAGGGTGAGGGTTGCAGTCTGTTCTGGTTCAGGGGTCTTTATATCTGACTTCTTTCTTGTCCCCGATCCTGAACCTTGTGCATGCCTCCAGACCTATCTGCTGCCTGGCTAGACCCAGCCTTTTCATTTGCCCCAGGCCCTTAATCTCCAGTCTCTGATGCCAGTCCCTTCCTGGATGATTTCCTCCCCCAGCTCTAACTTAATGGCCTCCTCTGACCCTGGAGGATATTTTACCTTTTTACTAGAAGTCACTTTGAACTTTGCAGTCTTGGAAGGGGAAGAAATAGCGGCCAGAGAGCAGGCAGGAGCTCCACACCATGCCCTGGTTTCTCCCCTGCTCCTCCCAGTGTTTTCCCAGCTCACAGCAGTCCACCTGGGTCTTGGCTGCACAGTTTGCTTTGCTCTTCCAGCTGGGAAGGGAGGGGGCTTCTGGAAAACTCCGTGATGCTCTGAATCCCTTGGGAGAAACTCAATGTGCACTTGAGGCTAGACTGGCTGCTGAGTGTCTATGTCCCTGTGATACAGCCACTGCCCTCCTCACAGAAGTTCAGGACAGAAAGGAGCCTGCAGACCACCCAGGCTGATTCCTCCTCCTGTAGATTTTGTCTGGAGGGCAGCCTTATTGCTTTTCTTTCCTTGATTTGTGACTTCAGTGTGTATCAGCTGTACCCAGAGAGATTATGAAGTTAAATCTGCACCCTTTGCAGTCACTCCCAGCTTGACCCTGTAAGACGGGGGAGAACTGCCCCACGGAGTTTCCAAGGAGGACCTGGTAGATTCAAACTACCCAGCTTTTGCATGGCAGCTGTAGCTCTTAACCACTGTATCACCAGGGTTTCTGGGACCATTAAACATCCATTGTCATGAAGTCAGTTCAGACTTCTAGGGACTCTGTAAGACGGTAGAACAGCTCCATAGAGTTTCCAAAGCTGTGATCTTTACTGAAGCACACTGCCACATCTCCCTCCTGCCAAGCAGCTGGTGAGCCCAAAGCACTGACCTTGCAGTTAGCAGCTGAGCACTTGTGCCACCAGTGCTCCTTAGGTTGGGGACAGAACCCTTTTAGTTTTTCTCCCCGAGTGTTGGAAAAAGCAAGTAAATAACACACATAAAACTAAACAGTGTCAGAGCTTTAGAGCTGGGTTTGAATCCATCTCATCCACGTCCCTCATCTCACAACGTGGGAAGCTGAAGCTTGGAGGGACATCTGACCTGCCTAAGGTTTCTGGAACCTAAGCCTGTCCTTCCGCTCACCTTTGTGATTGATGACTGATTGATCGATCGATTGATCAATTGATTGATTGGTTGGTTGATTGTTTGACTCATAACAACAGTGCAGCTCAAGAGCAACAAGAGACGTAGAGGTGGGGGACAGATTCCAAGGGTCATCCCTCTAGGGATGCTTCTAGTTTCCTGAAGGATTTTGGGAAGTTCTCTGGACTCTGGTGTCGTCCTGAATGAGGTTGGGAGCCAATGCCACTGCCCTTGATGACTCTTAAATTCTTAGAGGGGACTGGGACCAGCCAGCAGAGGGTGCCACCATTTCTCCCAACCTGATGCCCCTCTGCCCCCAGACATTTCCTGGAGAGAAAGAAGACCTTAATTAGTGAAGTGGAAAGCCATGCTCCAAATTCTAGGCATTCAACAATATGTTTTTATTACAAGTGACAGAAACCAAGCTAAGGTGGCCTAGGCAAGGAAGACAATTTAACCTCTTATAATGAAAAAAACAAAAACCAAAAAACCCACTATCACTGAGTTGACTCTGACTCATAATGACCCTATAAGACAGAGTAGAAGTGCCCCACAGAGTTTTCAAGGAGGGCCTGGTGGGTTCCAACTGTTGACGTTGTGGTTAGCAGCCGGAGCCCTTAGCCACTCTGTCACCAGGGTTCCCAGCTAAGAGAACAGAGGTTATTTCTTTGGGTACTGCTGCACCTGTTTCCTTTATGTTGGCCTAACTCTCAAGTGCTCTCTTCCCAAGGAGCAGCAGAATTGGACACGAGCAACTTCAGGTCCAGTCTCACAGCTGCAAAGGGAAAAGGGCACCACTTTTGTATAGAACTACTCCAGCCAAAGTCCCAGGAGAGTCTCATATCCCCGGTTAGGTTGCATGCCTGTCTTGGGACCAGTCACTGCCATCAGGAGAATGGAATGCTCTGACTGACCAGGCTCTAACCATGTGCCCCACCTCTAGGACTGGGGGCGGGATCAGCCCCTCCTATCATCCCACATGACGTGGGTCTGGGAAGCCAGAGGAGATAAATTGTTGGAGGATAGAGTGTCTAGATAACTCACATTTGTCTGTCAATCTCTGAAAGGGTAAGAACTGATACACAAGGGCTGCCGATTAAGTTCACAAACGCATCCTCGAAAAAGTGCTACCCACGTCACTGCTGAATATCACTGTGGTCACCTTCCCCTTGGGAAGCTATACACTGACGCCAGTGCCTAGTCTGCCCTTCAAAGCAGTTTGGAACTCTCTTTTCTGGAATGGCCTTGAGAGCTGTCTTCACATTACCCCTGATGTCCTGGATGCCATCAAAATGTCTTCCTTTAGGTATTTCCTGTATCTTTGGATAAAGAAAAAAGTCCTTGGGGGCCAGATTTGGTGAGTAGGGAAGATGTTCCAATAGTTATTTGTTTGCTTGCTAAAAACTCCCCCACAGACAACTATACAGTTAAATTTGAGAACTTGCTACCTTGCTACTGTAAGCAATGGCCATTCCAGAAAGAGTCCCAAAATTGCTTTGAAGGGTGGACTAGGCACTAGCATCAGTGCATAGCTTCTCAAGGGAAGTACTTGGAAGGTGACCATGGTGATATTCAGCAGTGAGGTATGTAGCACTTAGAATGATGAAGTTCACAGACTTAATTTGACAGCCACTGTGGTCCTTATTCATTCTCGTAAGAGAGTTGTAAGAGAGGAAGAGGAAACTGAGGCTCAGAGAGGAAGATAGCATGCTTCAGGTCACCCAGCAAACCAGTGTAGGTGCAAGCAGGCTCTCAGCTTTGTGCTGTTCTCAAACATGGGCCAAGGACCCTATGGAACTGGTCTGGGGGTGACTGCAAGGCCAAGGGAGCCTGCCAGTCCCCTCCACTCTCAGCGTGCCCGTGATGCCCCAGTGGGAAGCAGGGCAAAATTGTCCTGAGATCAGCTCAGTCTGCAGAAGGGAGGGGGAGCCTCCTGCAAATGAAAGATTCATGGTGGTTATTGAATCAAGTTTTATTGGAATAAAAATACACTTGCTGAATACATCTATTTCCCCTGGTTCCTTTCAACCCCTTCCCTCCCTGAGTGATTTGATTTGGAGGCCAGGGAAGTTTTTTTTCCCCAAGTAAATTAGACTTAGGTCAGCAGAATAAGGATATCATGTCAAGATCGGTGCTTGGCGAGAGAGGAGTCCGGTGTGGTGGGCTATGGAGGGGGCCTCTGCGATGCTGAGGTGTGGGATGGGGGCTGGAAGGTGGGGGGCAAGGAGGAAAGGGGTCAGTGCTCCTCATCAGGTTGACACCCAGAAGCCCTGTCCCCTAGACCATTCATGCAGTCACAAACACTCGGGCTCCCCACACATCCTGGCTTCTCCTAATTAATGAGGTGGCCATCAGGCCGATGCTGGGGTTCCCACAGGCCTGAAGTGCCAACCCTCTTAGCTGGTGGGCCCCCACCTAGGGGCAAACTCAGGCCTCTCTGACTGCTTTCTCAGCTTAGTGTTGTTTACCTTTTCAGTGCTTTTCTTCCTCAAGTCGCCTGTCTTCTCTCCATCCCTGCAGACCTGCATTGCTCTGTGTTTTCTCTCTCACCCTCTGTCTCTGGGTATCTCTCTTGTTCTTAGCACCTCTGTAGCCGTGTGTTTGCCTGGCTGGCTGTGGATGTCTCTTCTCTCTAATCTCACATTTAGGAGAACTGTTCTACAACTACACACACACACACACACACTCGAACATGCCTCCTCCCACACAGCCTCACACTCACACTTTGACACACAGCACATTCTCACCGTTTTACACACTCCTACCCATGTGGAAGCACTGCCCACCCCCTTTACACACACTTGTGATTTCACACTGATGCACAGTTACACACACATGCATTCTCACCCCTGGTTTCACACACTGCTTCACACACCCTCTTACACACCCTTCCATACTGACACACACACATTCTCATCCACTGTTTCACACACTCCTGGGCACGTGCAGGCACCGCTGACACCCTCTTACACACACTTGCAGTTTCACACTGACATACACTCTCACACTGACTCAGCGATGGAGCCAGGACCCTCTGTCTCTGCGCCGTGCCCTGGAGTGGATGCTCTGCACCGCCGCACCGCCACAGGGCGGTTCTGAAGCCAGCCTGGCCCCAGGCCACCTGACGGCCACCCTCTTGTTTCCCAGGGAGGGGTCACAGTGAGGGTATGGAGCACAGACCCAGTGTCCTTTCCCCTGCAGGGCACAGTGGAGTGAGGTGGAAGCACCCTCCAGACTAGGTGGAGACCGCCTGGGTGTGGCTCGGTGGGGCTGCCTCTGTCATCTCCCGGGTCTCCTCCAACCTCCCCGCCCCCAGCACGCGCAGCCTGGTCTCTTCCTTTCACGGCCACCGGCCTCAGCTGCTTCCTCTTCAATCCTCTGCTGGCTCCTCGCTGACACTTGTCTCACCTTCCCCAGAAACCCTCGCAAGTCTTCTCTCCGAGAGTCTGTCTCTCCTGTCGTTTTCTTCCTGGGTTTTGTTTGAGTCTCATCAACCCTGCACCGTGTACCCTGGCTGACAAGTCAGCCCCCTCTCTCTGTCATGTCTCTGTCCGTCTCTGCGTCTCTGTCTCTCCCATGCATATACCACCCCGCTTTCCTGATGCCTGGCACCCACCCCTCTTTGGGATACCTCTCTTTACATGTATCTGCCCACCAGACTTGCCAAGTCCAGAGTTACCTTTGTGCCAGGAACAAAGACAGCAGCAAAAACCCCCTCTGGGCTTCAGCTCGCCAGACCTCTCTAGCCAGTGAAGCCCATGGGTGCTAGGGAGGAGGGTGTGACCCTCAGCACCTCCTGGGAGAGGCCCCTGTGAGTGGAGGAAGGAACAGCCAGGCCATGAGAGTCAGGGGACCCCGGGGGGGGAGATGGTCCGAAAACCAGCTTCACCTGAGAGGAACTGTGGTGGTGAGCCAGCCCTGGTCCAGATCTAATGTCTTTACTGCCTGTGTCACTTGAGCCGGTCACCTAGTGTTCCTGAGTGTCAGTCTCCCATTGTGGAAAATGATCACAAGGGGCGGTGGGGGACCCATGGTAGACTTCTCCCCATCTGTGCAGGAGACCCGGGTTTATGTCCAGCCAGTAGACGTCTGCATGGTCACCACCCGTCTGTCGCTGGAGGCTCGTGTGTTCCTGTGACGCTGAGCGGGTATCCGCAAATGGACTCAGATGGACTAGGAAGAAAGGTCTGGTGGTCTACATCTGAAAATCACCAGTGAAAACCCTGTAGAGACAATGGCCCTATCCGTTCGGAGCGTGGGGATAGTGCAGGACCTGGCAGTGTTTCCCTCAGTCGTGCTTGGGGCCCCACGACTTGAGGGCTGACTGGGCGGCAGATGACAGCACCAGTACCCAAGGAGGTACTAACAGATGAAACCCACTTGGTCCACAGAAGGTCCTCATTTAATGCCAATTGCTGTTCTCATTGTCATTAGCGTCATCATCACAAGGTTTCTTGGGCACTAGCAAGTCCCCGAGGTGGCACCGAGGCCACCTGTCAGTCCAGCCATCTCTGCCAGGCCTGACTTGGGGCTGTCAGCCAAGGATGGCGCTGTCTCAGTAATGGTGGCCCCAGCTGGTGAGCCCTCCCCTCCCCGGTCCTCCTGCTGCTTGCGGTAATTTAATCCAGGGTGCTCACACCACCTGTGCTTCTCCAGCTGAACTCGGGAAATAAGGAAACAGCCATTGTCCAGCATCCCTGTTATTATGGGTTTGGCTCAATCCAGGTTCAGGTGACCCCGAGTGAAGCAGAGGGAGCTGGGAATTCTCCCCTGTTGCAGCTGCCAGAAGAGGAGATGCTAAGCCCCCACCACCGCTATTCCATCTTTGGGACAATTCCCTGCCTCTTCAGGCATTCCTCTTCCCGTTCACAGGGAGCAGATAATTAAGCCAGAGTATTGGAGACTCATTCTTGGCTAATTCCTGCAGGGCTGAAAGGAGTCTATGTTCCTGTACAAAGGGGGGAAAAAAAACTTAAATATTTAAATATAAATAAAACCTCAGATACTTGTATAGCACTTCCTAGGTGCCAGACACTCTGGTAGGCTCTTTACAAATAATAACTCATTTAAACTTGTCTTTTTGAAGGTGATATTTTGCTGTCAGCTTGAATTTGTAGCTGGAAGCTTTGCAAAGGAAGGCAGTTTGGATCAGAGACAATTTGTCAATGTTGCAGGTTGTCAAGGGCGTTGCTAAGAGGAATCACTGTGTTTAAGTTTTGTTTAACTCCTTGCTTCCAGAAAAAACATAGGATGGATGGGAAGGAGGTTCTCTTTTCTAGAGAGTGATAAAAAATGACTTTGCTTTAACTGGAAAATTCAAGGTTGTGATTCTGATGTCAGATAACACATCTTTGCACTGTGTCAATGAGACAGTCTACTGCTCTCTGGTGGCCATTTACCAATATTACAGGAAAAGTACTGAAGAGGGGGATTATCCTGAGGACATGCAGACAAGGGAGAGCAACAAATAACTGATTCTAATTGATTGTTAAAACACACACAAACACACACAAGCAAAAGAGAATAGGATTGGCCATATCTGATGACTGCTGAAGTCGAGTAGAAGTTTTTTTTTTTCTTTTTTTCCTTTTGGTTGTTAAAATAGGAGGAAAAGATAATTCTACAAATAAACAGTAAAATTGTTTTTCCATCCCATTCTGTTGTTTAAAGCCCAGAAATGTTGACAGGTCTATCTCCCAGCTGCTGTCTCCTATCAAAAAGAAGGGTCTTCTGCACAGCCACCCCATGTGGGCAGGTTCCATGAACCTGCCCAAGGCTCTACCCTGCACCCCCCACACAATGGCTTAGGGAAAGAAGAAGATCCTGGTGAGCAGAGCTTTAGGGCCAGGGAAAAGGTGGCCTCTTCCCAGTGTCCTCTTAGGCTGTGTCCCAGTAGCCATCTTTTCAGTCCGTGAGGCCCCTAGCACAACACCCCTCCAGAGTGTTTGTTTGCTTTCCATGTGATGACTAAATTAATCTGCTTTTCTAGATTTAGACAACATTTGCTGAGCTCCCAACTCTGTTCCAGGTACTGTGTTGAGTGCTTTTTGTGTGTGTTCTTAGTCAGTCTTCTGGGGTAGAACATTTGTTCCCATTTTATAAAGAAATTGACATCTACTCCATCATATTGACATTCTTATGACTCTCTTCCCCACCAGATTGTGAGCACCTTGTCCCAGGATTGTTGTAGTTTTCATCTGTATTTGTCCTTCACCCTATAACAGTGAATGCCCAACAGCTATGGAGTGAACGATTATATTCAATAAGAGGTTACGTGACTTAGCCAGGTGACGCAGCAGCAGAGTCTAGATCAAATGTAGCCCAGAGCACTGCCCGCAGCACCCCCTTCCAGAGGCATTCAACCTCTCCAATGATAGCTCAGCAACTTCTGAGCTCACACCAGCTGACTGATGACCACAGCAAACCAAAACCAAACCTGTTTCCATTGAGTTGATTCCAACTCATAGGCACCCTACAGGACAGAGTAGAACTTCCCCATAATGTTTCCAAGGAGGGGTGTGTGGATTTTTGAAGTGCCAGCCTTTTGGTCAGCAGCCAAGCTCTACCAGGGCTCCCCAATCATTTCTGTCGAGGTGACTGATTCACAAGGGCTGGCGAGGGGAAGGGGTGGCATCTGTCACCCACTCTGCCTTCTCATACTTTGTGTTAGTAGCTTGAAATTGGCTGCGGTAGAATATTTCCACTATGGAAAGTGGCAAACACTAGAAACCAGAGCTTTATTTTTCTGAAGACTGCACTGTTAGCCATTTGCCAGCACACCACTGACTAGGGGACAGGCAGTCAGGTCAGGAATCTCCCTGAGTGAAGTGTGACCATGAAATACCTTACCATATAATGCCATACAATGCCATAATACCTTATGCCATATACCTTCTCCAGGGAGGGCTGTTAGACCTCAGAGGGCATTGCCTACCCTTGCTATAAAGAGCTGGCATGCTGAAGGGAAGTTCATGGAGAGGAACGAAGGGAATTCCCAGCTAGTTTGGGTTACTTGCCCATCACATGGCTTGGCGCCTCTGTGTTGGGGAGTAGAGCCAGGAGGGAGGGATGCTCTTTGTTTCTGGGAGATGCTTCCCTGGACCAACTGATGAGTGACAGGCAGCCTCAGTTTTTGCTCCTGGGGTGCCTGAGGAATCCCAGGGCAGTGTTTGGTGAAAGTTGCTCTTCCTTCTGGATTTGTAACTCCAAATGGTTTTTCTAAGGCTTCCTGGCAAGGATTTGGGGGCTGACTCAGCAGGTAGCTGTTTTAAGCAACCGTTATCTTACAATTGTGCAAAAGAGCTACCCTATGAGGCAGATATATTATTCATCCAGGACAGATGCTCTTGGGTGTCTAACACCATAACCATTCCCAGCCCTCTCTCCCCTTGTTTCTTCCCTCCGTAGGAGCTGGGGGTCAGATGCTTGCTTTTGCAGCTGCTCTTCAACTAGAGTGGGTCTCTGGATGCACCATTAAGCACACAGCTACTACCTGAAAGATTGGCTACTCACATCCACCCAAAGACACCTCAGAAGAAAGTCCTGGCATTCCACTTCTGAAAGGTCACAGCCATTGGACACCCTGTGGATCACAGTTCTATTCTGAAGCACGTAGGGTCTCCATGAGTTGGAATTCATTCCATGGCAGTGGGTTTGACTTTGTGGTTTTGCAGCTGGGGGTGGACCTGGGGCCCTGTTCTGGCCAACAAGGCATAAGGGGGCATTTTCTGGAGGTATGTTTTAAAAGGATATACTGTCATGATGAAAAAGATAGCTGCAGATGGCACCACCTCTTTCCCTATCTTCCTGCTTTGAATGATTCCTGGAGCTGTAGCAGCCATCTTGTGACCATGAGGTGACCAGCAGGATGACAAAAACCCAACAGATTAAGACTGAGCAGTGTAAACATAGACAGGGTCTGTGTCCTTAATGACACTGTTGAGACAGTGTTCCTGCCTGGCCTCCCTTCTGATGTCCCGTATCATAAGAATGTCTTCATTAAATGCCACTACTGCTTGGGCCACTGCTAGCAACTTAATCTGTAATTGCAACTGAAAGCTGAGCCCGGCACAGAGAGGGCATTCAGAAAAGGGTGGTTCCCTCGGGGTCCCCAAGGACTGAGGACTGTCAGTGTCAAGTTGCCATGGTAATGTTGAGATGAGTAGTGAATTCTGAAATTGTTGAATGGATGGAGGGACTTACCTCTGAAATCCAGCAGGGTAATTACAGGGAATCAAGCATGGAGCTGGGGTGGGCAGGTGAGGCCAAGGACAGATAGAGGACTGGCTCTCCAAGGCCACACTGGGCACCCCAAGATTTCCTGCCTGATGACAGGTCCCATGCTGGGGACATGAATAAGATGGAACCTGCCCTGCCCTTCAGTCACCCCCAGCTTTTCTGGCATACTTCCTGTCCCAGTGGATGGAAAGGACTATAGAGGTTAATGACTTGGGGCCCAGGCCCAGCTTTGGGATGACTCAGAGGCTGTCTTGGACAAGACCCTGCTCCTTGGTGGGCCTCAGTTTCCTCCTTTGTAAAATCACAGAGCAGGAGAGGAGAATCACCAAGGTTCTTACTACAAAAGGCTTAGTATGTGGAAGTTAATCTCTACCCATTGGCTGAATTCTAAACAAATTCTGAATACAGCCCAATCCCACTGGCTGGCTGAAGCTAAAGAAAATTGGTTGTGGTCAAATTGATCCCAACTCATGACAACCACACTTGGCTTGGCTCATGACAACTGCATGTGTGTCAGAGTAGAACTGTGTTCCATAGGGTTTTCAGTGGCTGATTTGGGGGAATGGATTGCCAGGCTTTTCTTCTGAGGCATTATGGGTAATCTCAAACATCCAACCTTCATATCAACAGCATGCACTGTTTCCACCAGAGCCCCAGCTCCAGGGCTAGCCCGTTACCTCTCACCTTCAGGCCTCCTTAGGGAAGCTGCTGAGGTCTGGGATGGCTGTCGCTGGGTGGCTGTCACGGCTGTGGTGGCTGTGACTGCTGGGATGGGGTAGACCGAGGTGACCGGTGCTTCTGGGCCCAGTTTAGGGCTCATTGACACAACCAGGATGACAGCCACATCTGCCCTACGTGTGTTTTCTTATTTGTTCCCAACAGGAAATCAATGATGTCAGAAACTGTAGGATAACAGTGTGGCCCTGATCAATAGACCCTGATTAATTCAGTCATGGCCATTGGGCAAATTGGCTGCATCATAATTAGAATTATTAATTAAAAATAGGAAATCGATTGACACAAATTAAGCAAAGGAGGAGTCTGTCAGTCTGCTTTGACATTGCTTGGCAGGCACTTGACAGCGCATCCAGCCATCAGTGCTAGCTTTGGGGGTCCAGCAGCCTGGACAACTGAGACCACTCCCAGCTGCAGGAGTCCAGCCTCCAGACCCTATTTTGAATAAAGTAAGAACTGGCAGAGAAAAAATTACCCTACCACTCTCACAGAGAATGCTAGTTATTTTTCATTCTTTATTCACATGTTCACATCATTTTATCATCATAACGTGTGCATACAGAATGCAGTCATGTGTTCTTTTTTGTCAACGCCATGAATAATGACTCTTTCATGTTGGCACTTAATTGTCATTTTGGATGGCTGCATAATGTTCCATGGACTTACTCTAATTTGCCTACCCAGTTCCCTGTGCTGAGCACTTAGGCTGTGTGATGATGGTAGCGGGAGCCCTAGTGGCGTGGTGGTTGGGAGCTAGGTGAGCTATGACTGCTACCCACAGTGTCAGCAGTTGCTCCTTAGAAGCCTTAAGGGGCAGATCGCCTCTGTCCTGTAGGGTCACTGCAAGTTGGAGTTAACTTGATAGCAATGGATTTTGTTTTTGATTTTAATAACATCTAAATTCAGTGGGTATCTCCTCTCATACTACAGGCTTTCCGTGTATTATTTCATCCAACCGTCACAACTATCCTAGAAAGCAGGTTCCATGATTAACCCCATTTTACAGATGGGAAAAATGAGGCTCAGAGGACTTGACCACATCCTTATGACTTGTCCAAGGTTACACAAGGCTTGTAGGAGGTGGGGCTTATAAAACACGAGTACTCAGCTCCCGTTTTCTGTCACCAGTTTCTTTATATTAATGAAGAGATATCTGTGCATAACTTCCTGCATCTCGTTTTTCTTTTTTCTCCAAATGTCGTGTTCATGGAAACAGGTCTGAAGGGATGAAATGATTTGGTCCAAGTGCTAGAGCCAACAGATGTAGATCCAATAACGGAACCAGGGCCCCTGACAGCCCCCGAAGTCAGGGCTTTTTGTACTCACCCCACCCTCCCCACCTCACTCCACTCCCCCAAGCCTTCTTCCTCCTGTGTCCTCCCCATCTCTTCTGGAAGTCGATGATATATCCAGTATATTCTTCATCAACATCATAATGCAGATGCCTCAATTCTTCTGTGGTCTTCCTCATTCATTGTCCAGGTTTTCAAATGCATATTAAAAACCCCAAAACCCACTGCTGTCGAGTCAGGTCTGACTCATAGCATATTAGGTGATTAAACACACACAACTTGGGACAGGCGCACCTTAGTCCTCAAAGTGACATCTTTGCTTTTTAACACTTTACAGAGGTATTTTGCAACAGGTTTGCCCAGTGTAATACGTCATTGGGTTTCTTCACTGTTTCCATGGGCATTGATTGTGGACCCAAGTAGAATGAAATCCTTGACAAGTGCAGTGTTTTCTCCATTTACCACGATGTTGCTTATTGGTCCAGTTGTGAAGATTTTTGTTTTCTTGATATTGAGATGTAATCCATACTGAAGGCTATATGGTCTTTGGTCTTAATCAGTAAGTGCCTGAAGCCCTCTTCATTTTCAGCAAGTAAGTTTGTGGGTCACTGCATATGGCAGATTGATAGAGAATCTAGCACCCTGTAGACCCCTTGAAGCATACCTCTGTCTCGTGCCCATGAGTGTGGCTGCCACAGACAGCCTCCGCAAGGATTCACAGGCTGGCTGGGAAATTCCTTCCCTTCTCTTGCCCGTCCCCAAGTGGCTACCATCTGCTAAGTAAGGACCATCTGACCATGTCCTTGAGGGGATGGTTCCCTCAAGCTTTATCCCACCGAGATGCCATGACATGTGCTCTTCAAGTGAGCTGTGGTCCAGATAAGCTGGCTGTAGGTGACGGGCCACCGTGGTGACTCCTGGTAATGGTACTCCACCTTTTCTCCCCCACTTTAAAAAACATCTAGGAATGCAAGCAAGAGGGAGGGAAGTTTCCAGGCACCTATAACTTTGTCTCTTGCTTTATTTGAGATGAAAAGGGAATTATTCACCAACTTTGTACTGTATGAGTGACACTCACTTGTGACAAACCTCACACTTGAGTGTTGCATTGGTTTGCCGTCCACAACATGCAGACCCAGTAAGAGTAGCTGCCCTGATAAATACCGACTGCTTTGCTCTGGTGTCAAATCTTGTTTTCTAAAACTCTGCAGCTTAGAACTAAGCCTTTAAAGGCTTCTTCATTGTCTTTTTCTTTATTTAAAACCAGTTGCTGTTGAGTCAGTTCTGACCCGTCACGACTGCATGTGTGTCAGACTAGAACTGCGCTCCATAGGGTTTTTGGTGGCTCTTTTGGGGAGCAGATCACCAGGCCTTTCTTCTAAGGCTCCTGTAGGTGTACTTGAATCACCAACCTTTCGGTTAGCAGCTGAGGAATTTAATTATTTGTGCCACCCATTGACTCTCTTGTTTTAAAGGCCAAATATGGCCCACGATGTTAACTGACTAGATTCAGCTGCTGCAGCCTATACTTTTGAAAGGGTCCCACCGCTACCATCACCCCTTTCTGCAAGACTCCCTTCCTCCCGCTGGGTCTTGGGGTAGGTAGTGTGGGGGTCTTGAGTTCCAGATGTGTACCTGACCAATGGAGTTCCCAGCCCCACTGCTCACATCTTCACTCCTTTCTCTGCCCCTTTCTTCCCACCTCCCCAGTTTAAAGTCCCCCAGCCCTTGGGAAGGGACCCTCAAGGACACTCTCTCTCTTCTTAGAACAAGGTGTGTGACCTCCTATAACTCCCAGGAAGCACTGTTAAGGGACCGGTCTTCCCTCTATGGGTAATTTACAGTATACTTGTGTGCCGTAAAAAAAAGTTAGTTTGGAGTGTTCTCTAACCAACTTAATTACCACGAGCCTCCTTCTGAAGATCATTCCAGCTAGTTGAATATTAACCTGCAATTCAAAGAGTCCCCAGGCACAGATAGCAAGATCTTGTACACACAAGTAATTAAAACCATAAGTAGACAGACTCTGAAGAACCAGGAATTTTCTCCCAAATATCAGGTCAGAAAGCTCTTGTGAACTTCAGGTTAAGTTACTCTCCTCCCTACCAGCCTCTCATCTCACCTGGTTGGCCAGGCAGGGAGCAGAGTTCAGGTCTCACTATGTCATGGATTCTAGAAGAGGGGATGTAGTTAGACAGAGGTGGGTGATATTGTGCGAAGAGCGCTGGATTAGGAGTCTAGATATCTAGTTCTCTAGTCCCTGTAACTCTTTGACCTTGGACAAGTCACCGTCCTTCTTCTGTATTCTCTTCAATAAAAAAGAAAGGAATTAGGGCCAGACTGAAGCCCTGCAGGACAGGGATCCTGTGTGTGCATGTGTGTGCGTCTAATCTTATGGACCTGGCACCTAGTGCTTGGTTGACGCTGAGTACATTGGTGCTTGCCCACTTGTTCTCTGAATGATGTGTGTTTGTGTTTGTGTTTGTGTGTGTGTGTGTGTGTGCACGCACGCTATTGGTGAAAATTTACAGGGCAAGTTAGTTTGTCATTCAACAAATTGTTTTGTGACATGGGTTGTAATCCCTGTAGTGTGTCAACACTCTCCCCTTGCTTACCCTGGTTTCCCCTTGTCCCTTGTCCATTTTTCCTGTCTTGGAAGGAAAGACCAAGCAGACAGGATTCAGGGAACCCTCTGCTATAACCAGAACAGACCTACTTTTATTGGTCTCATATTCAGGGTTCTTCCTAAGGTTTCATTTGAATAAAAGGGTTCCTCTGATTTAAAAAATAATAGTAATTGAGCACCACTGTCTTAAGGGATGTATGTGGTCCCTGCCACCTCTGTGACCTCTGAGGTAATGGCTTTGTGTCATCCTGTGCCGTTGTTCTGAGAGCTGGACCTGCCGCTCTCTGCGTGGCCTCCTAGGAGGTGGCAGGAAGAGGTGCTGTCCACAGGCGCTGGAGAATTTGACGAGAGCATCTTGAGCTTCCGTCAGCCAGGAACTGTACCTGATTCACGATGTATTTATGCTTCTTCCCAACACATGCCCTGTGCCCTCTCCCTGTCCCAGCTGCTACAGTGCCTGAAACAGGCCAAGCATTCTGTCCACATTCAGTAAGTAGTTGATGGGGTGAAGGGGTCACGAAGAGCCCCTTTCTATGCTATGATTTGAATGCTATGCTTTGAATGCATGCTAGGAAATTATCTAGCTTTTCCCTAACAAGGAGAACCATAGCAAGGAATCAACCTACTGGATCTGGGGATCATCCCAAGAAGCATGAGCTTGGCTATTGCTTGAGGTTGAACTTTGTAGAAGTTGTGTACTGATAATGAGGAGTTAGCTCTGCCGTTATTGTGAGGAGGCCTGGCATTAGGGACCGGTGACCTTGTGTGCTGACCCACAAGCCTTCCTAAGTTAGCATACTCAGCAGGGCTGGTGCTAAGGAGCCCTCAGCCCCTGGGCAGGTCACCAGATCAGAACCTGGGTTAACCTTGCAGCTAGCCACTGCATCAGAGAGAATTCCAGCCAGGCTAGTGACAGAATGTGGTCAGGTGCGCCCTCTGGGGTGAGGAGTGTGAGCCGGCTGTTGTTTGTCGCAGGGCTGCATCAGCAGGCTCCGTTTCCTCTGCCTCCAAGGAAAGCATGCATCCCTCTCCTGCTGTGTGTCCACATGCAAGCTCCCCATTTCTTGGAGACCAGAACGAGCTGCCAATGGGGAGCTGTCTGCCAGCCTGAGAGCCCACCTCTCTGTGTTCGCTGCTCTGGCCTTTAGAAGGGGCTTTTATATACAGGTTACTTAACATCATTCAGATATCTTATTCTTAGGATATAGACTGGAACAAAAGGCAGAATGACAGCAGCAATTAATTTTCTTGTCAAGGGTGCCAGCAGCAGAGAGAGTCACACAGCTCAGCAGAACACCAAAATTTTTGAATTCACAGCTCTGGAGTCTCGGTCTGGGCTCTCCAGGGCTCATCATAAATCATGCCACCTTGGAGCTCAGCCACGTAAGGAGGAGATACAGGAGGGGAGCCTATCTAGTCTCTGGACCTTGAGGCTGGCCCTTCCTTCCAATCAGGGATGAAGTGGAAATGAAGGCATTTATTTGGCCCCTCCTCACCTCCCTTACAGAGCTCCAGGCCCACCCAGAAGTGGACAACAGGAGTGTTGCTTCAGCTCTGTGGGCTCAGGGAACTCAGGGGGAAGTCCAGTGCTTGAGTGTATAGAATATGAGAGCTGACAGAGACCAAGTCCTGTCCTTCACTTTAGAGATGTGGAAACCATGGTCCAGTTGCCAAAGACCGTGTGTCTGAACAGTGACAGAGCGGAGTCTAGAAAGAATCACAGTCTGCTGACTCCCAATCCAACTTCTATCCACTGCCCCAGCCTGCCTGCCTCTCCTTTCTCACAGTGATAACAAAATGTGTGTGTGGTTCTCCTTCTCATCCTTACCCAACTTGCATCTCTGTAGGTCAGACCTTAAGGACTCTATTTTGTAATAAGTAATGCTGAGACTCAGAGAGACTGTATTCCAACCATCACACAGTGTTACAAGTTAGCAAATTCTCTGTCATCCAGGATTTCATCTTGGTCGTACAACCTTCTGATGGATAAATTTCAGTATATCCATTTTCCACCAGGGAAAACTGAGGGTTAGGGAAATGAAATGACTTTCCCAAGATCACACAGCTTGTCAATGGGTAAGCTGGACTTGAGCCCAGCTACTCTGTACTATGTCAAGAGATTAGTGGCAAGACCAGGACTAGAACATAGTCAGTGTCTGCCACTCAGCCCACTAACCCATTATACCCTCCCTTGAGGACCCCACTCCTTGGACTCAGGGAGGCTGGCCCTCAGCTCTGAGAGTATGAATGACACCATACCATCCTTTCCATTTAGAGATGCTTCAATTCCCTCCTCCATACTGAAACTCCATGATGCTTGCAAATGTCACCAGGCACCATCTGAAAAGATTTTCATTTACCCTCAGGGAAGCCAACTGGACAATTTTTCTTAAAACTTTCTCAAGAGTTCTTTTAGCTTAAGTCAAACACACACACACAATGCACTCATTGCTTTTTTTGTCCTCTATCCTGACTGATAGTTCTACTTCATACTTATGAGAGCAGAATCATAACAGCATGAACAATGAATAAATTATATTGCACTTAAGTGTTTCCACAAGCATGTTTTCAACAATTCTATCACCTGGTATGATTATCTAGGATCAGAGGCTCCCCATAGTAAAAGAATTTTCTCTGGACCATGCAACCTGTCGGCAGATGAGGTGAAACTCAGTCTCAAGCTTTCTGGTTCCCATTTCCACACTGTTTTAGTCATCTGGTACTGCTCTAAAGAAATACCGTGAGTGGATGGCTTTGACAAAGAAAAGTTTATTCTTACACAGTCCAGTAGGCTACAAGTATGAATTCAGGGTGTCTGCTCCAGGGGAAAGGCTTTACTTCTTTTTCGGCTCTGGAGGAAGGTCCTTGTGTAGTATCAGTCTTTGGTCAGGAAGCTTCTTGGCACAGGAACCTTGGGTCTGAAGGATGCCTGTCCTCTTGGTGCTGCTTTCTTGATTGTATGAGGTTCCCACTCTCTGTTTGCTTCTCTTTCCTTTTATCTCTTGTAGGATAAAAGGTGGTACAAGCCACACTCCAGGGAAATTCCCTGTTAACTACAGGTAGAGATTAGGATTCATAGAATAAGAAAATCACAAAATGAAGGGCATTCACAGAATACAGGGAATCATGGCCCAGCCAAGTTACTGCACATAGTTTTGGGGAGACACAATTCAATCCATGATGTGCAGCTTTCAGCATAATGTTGGAGAAGTAAAATCAAAGACTAGCAGAAAGCAGGCTGGGAGAATAGGTTTCAGGAAAACAAACACCAGAAGCCCCTCTGAGAAGGACTCCTTACTACCATTTTGATTACAAAAATAACCTGGGCATGGGTGCATTAATTTGTGTCTTGAATGAGTATGGAAGGAATTCTGCTGTGCATGTTCAGTGTCTGGAAGACCATTGGTGGAGGCTTCAGCACTAAGGACAGCGTCCTCAGCTTAGACGCTGCACCAGGAGGCATAGTCCTGTTTTTAAATAATGAGAATTGGAAGGGTTCTCTGAAATCAGAACCCAGCCTTCACCCACAATATTCAGTGCCTATATAGCCTTACGTATCTCCTGCAATGGATATCTTACCACCCCAAAACTCAGACCCTCCCAGTGATAGATGGTTTATACTTGGAGATGACCTCCCAGGGCAAGTGGAGAAAGACGGGGAGATGGTTACTGCTGAGAAAAAGCTTACAGCTACTTTTTTAAATTATTAATTATTTGTGACATACTCAAAAAAGAGAAAACACAAAAAACACTAACCACTCAGACTAAACAAATATAACATTTGCTGCAGTTGCTTCAGATTTTTTTTTAAGAAAGAAAATGTTACACAAATATTTGAAGCCCCCTTTATGCCTCTCCCTAATCAAGTTCTCCTCCCCCTGCTCTCTGGATCATCTGCTTAGTTATTAAGGACCTTCAGTACAGAAAGATGTTATGGCTAGAAAGAGTCTTGGGAATCACCTTTCCAACCCCTTCATTTTACAGATGAGAAAACCAAGTCCTGGAAGAAAGACTTAAGATTTCATTGGTGGTCCCAACCCTTTCATAATTCCTATCTTTCCTTTAATTTCATCCCAGCCTTTGATGTAGGGTGGGATGTGGGTTAGTGCACCCACTTTACAGGTCTTTGGATTGTTCATCTTCCACTTTAGCTCTCCACCTCAACTCAGTGGATACCAGATTGCCTTTTGCTGTGTATGGTAATATCCGAGAAGTCGTAGTTGCAGTAATTCCTTGGCTTACCTCCTGTTCTCCAGATGAGACATTTGAGTCATGGGAAAAGTAACTGAATGATAAAGAGAATCAAATGGACTCTCTTTCTGAGAATCTAAAATGAAATTGAATGGATCAGGATGTAGGGTAATGGAGCAGGGGGAATGGCTGCTGAGAAGCACGAGAGGCCGTGATTGCAGGACCTGCTGAGAACCTGGACACAAGGGGGCTGGAGAGACAGGGCAGGGGAAGGCTGGGCCTGAGTGTGGAGGACTTTAGAGTGCCAAGACACCACAAACCTGCATCTGAGTCTTAAATCCTGGGGAGCTTCAAGCAGGATAGTGACCTTATCAGGTTGTTGATGTGGAAAGACCTCTCTGGAAGTCAAGAGAGGCAGAAGTGAGGCACTGGTTTGGAAGTAGCAATCCACAGCCATCTGTCATTCTTGGATGTTTTTGTCAATACACACAACTCTTAGGCCCTGATGCCTTTTCCTGGTTAACTGCACCCGTGCCTCTTAGCCACCCTCAAGTTTGGCAAATTTATCTTCATAAGATGTTTCAAGAACGTGTCAAATAAGTCACCATAACCCACTCTTCCATGAGAGGGAAAGCCAGACACAGAGACCATTGTACACCTGTCACTTCCTGCCTGAGTCTCTGATTCGGCTTAGATGACACAGTGGAAGCAACCCTGGCCCTCCAGAGACCTGTTGTAGGTTCAGCCTTGCTCCTAGTTTATTGTGTGACCTTGAAAAGAGTTGATTTCCTTCTCCAGGCCTCTGTTTCTTCACCTGCAGATAGGGGGAAGGGGAATACCTGAATGCCAGCCAGCCTGTAATTCTGAGCATTCGATTTCAGCTCCTCCTGTTCGCTTCCTATGAATCTCCTGTGAGGTCTTAACCTTGAGGAATGCAGATAGCCTCCTTACTGCCTGATTTGTCATAAGCTTCATCACTACAACTTGTTGCGCATTTATCCTGTGCTTAGCATGGTGTAATCTCACGTGGTTCTTATAAATACCCTAAGCGTAGGTACTGTTATTGTTTTCTTTTAGAGATGAGGGAAACGAAGGTGCAGAAAGTTGGTAACTTGCCCAAGGTCACCCTGCTGAACTGGGAACCAAGCCCAGGTCTACCAGCCTCCACAGCCTGTGTTCTCAGTCCCTGTCCCTTATTGCCCAGGCCAAGGCTAGGTCCCTGGAAGACTGTTTGAAAGTTCTCTTTGCTCTACCTCAAACTGAGAAGAAATAACCTGTCTGGGGCTGTGCTGGGCTTTGTGAGTGACCAGACCCTACTCCCACCCCAGAGAACTCTTCCGGGAGCCTTTCTGCTGTTTGCTTATTTTAATAAGATCATTCTCTCTCTAGAGGCTGAGTGATGACAGGTAGCCAGCTAGAACTAACTACAGTGTTAACTTTGCCTTGAAATCCTCCCCAGGCTCCCCAGCCAGAGACAGCCTGAGCCATGAGCTCATTAAATAACAGAAGCCTGCCATGCAGGGAAGATAGACCACTTTTGCATTGAGTTAAAAAGCACTGCACTCAACCAATCACAAATAACCTGCTTGCAGCTGGCCTCCACTACCACCACCACCCTACCACCATACGTATTCAGTAGCTGCCAATTAGCTGCCAATTAGGCATCCAGGATCCCCAAGATCCCTGCAGCCCCTGACCCAGAACTAGAGAGGACCCAGAGCTCTCAGCCCAAGTTCAAAGGCGTTTTGATATTGCACCTGAGTTTACCCTGCTCTCTTCATACTGGCCTGGCTACCTTTGAAAGTGAAATGCTTTAACAGGGAAAGAAAATAAAACCTCACATGTTGGGGAGGCCCACTGGGACCCTTTTTCCTTGAAACATCCAGTTCAGACAGCCTCCTAGCCTTCCTCCTACACAGTTCCCAGCAACAGCCTACCTGCTTCTCCCACCTGAGGCCCTCTGGGGCCCAGCCATTGTCAGAAGGGAGAAGAGAGAGAAAGTTGGAGGGGCAAGGAAAGAGGGTGGGGGTGGGGAGACAGGCAGCAAAGGTGGAAACAGGTAGAGAGAGGTGGAGAGATGGCAGGAGCAGCGGCTTCTAAGTCTCCCCTCCTCCCAGGCTGAGGCAGGGTAACAGAATGAGGGCCATCTTTGTAGTATCTCAGCTTCCACGGAATCTGGAGTCTGATCCTCTGTAATAACAGCTACCTTGCTGGGCTCTGGAATACTAGAGTGTGATGACTAATGGGGTTCCAAACTTTGCAGCTGGGGCAGTGCCTCCTCTTCTTCAGTTGCTAAGCACCTCTGATCCGTATGTCTTCTCTTGTTGCAGCCATGCTCTGCAGCCGTGCACGGCCACTAGTGCAGATGTTCAGGTTGTACACTGCATAGACTAGCCGTAGAGACATTTCTGTGGGAGCACATGGTAGTTGGGGGGTGGGTAGGGACTCTAGCTCTCCCAACCAAGCCCCAGACGAGCAGGGAGACTTCTCTTGCACACTCACCCATGCGTACGGCTGGGCACGCAAACACACTCCCTGGCATCCACTGGCTGGAGCCTGCTCCCGGTTCTGATTCTTCCTAGATTTCCTCTGAGGTCACTTTTATTATGAGTTCTCTGAGGCCAAATTTCTATACCTTAACTCCAACTCTAAACCTGGCAACCTTAGAGATCATAGACTTACAATCATACTCTCCTCCCTGTGTTTTTCTGGCACATCTGGGATGTCATTCTGCCCCAAGAGCTTTGCTCATGCCATTCTCCCAACCCCTGCCCCCATCCCCAACTCCCCTTCTTTGTGTCTAAGTCCACTCTTCATTAAAGTTTTTCTGGTCTCATCTCCTTGAAGCTTTCCCAGCCCTGGTGTCCCTACTTTCTGCATGCTTTCTCTCCTTGGGTAGTTACCCTTGGCCTGTAGTGTAATTTTGCTCTGAGTCAGAATTGACTTGACAGCAATGGGTTTGGTTTTGTTGTGTGATTTGTCTTTTGTCTTTTTTCATATGTCATTGTACCCACCCCCATCCCCACCCCTGGTTGTGAGGCCCTGAGAACAGAAACTGTGTCATGTTTTCATCCCCAGCTCTTCTAACCATTTCTTATATGCCAAGTGCCAAACCATTTCTTATATAGGGTTTATTAATGATTTAATTGTCAATTCCACAAATACTAATATTGAATCCGTAATACATACCATGGAAACCCTGGTGGCATAGTGGGTTAAGTGCTACTACATCTGCTAACCAAAAGGCCAGCAGTTCAAATCCACCAGGCACTCCTTGGAAACTCTTTGGGGCAGTTTCACTCTGACCTCTACGGTTGCTGTGAGTCAGACCCCACTTGATGGCAGTAGGTTTTTTTAGGTTAATATATACCATGGAAACCCTGGTGGAAGAGTCGTTAAGTGCTGTGGCAGCTAACCAAAAGATTGGCAGTTCAAATTCATGGGGCACTCCTTGGAAATTCTTTGGGGCAGTCCTACTCTGCTCTATAAGGTTGCTATGAGTTGGAATCTACAGCAGTGGGGTTTGGTTTGGTTTTTTTGTTAATATACACTATGCAAGAACTACCAATTAAGATCACGAACTCATCCTAGAAAAAATGCTACGTACCTCATTGCTGAATAGCATTATAGTCACGTTCCAAGTACTCCCCTTGGGAAACTATGCACCAATGCCAGTGCCTAGTCCACTCTTCAAAGCAGTTTTGGAACTCTTTTTCTGGAATGGCCATCAGAGCTGTTGTATTACCCTTAATGCCCTGAATGTCATCAAAATGTCTTCCTTTCCATATTTCCTTAATCTCTGGGTAAATAAAAGTTATTGGGATCAGATCAGTTGAGTAAGGAGGGTATATAATATAGTTATTTATTTTCTGGCTAAAAACTCCCTCCCAGACAACCACACAATTAAGTTTGCAGACATGCCACCATGCCACTGTACACTATGACTGTTCCAGAAACAGTTCCAAAATTTCTTTGAAGGGTGGACTAGGTGCTGGTGTCGGTGCCTAGCTTCCCAATGGGTGGACCTGGAAGGTGGCCGCAGTGATATTCAGCACTGAGGTCTGTAGCACTTAGAACAAAGAAGTTCACAAACTTAATTGAAAGACTGTGTGTCATGGACTGTGAAAAGAATGAACAACTCTGTCTTAGAAGTACAGCCAGAGTTCTCCTTGGAAGCAATGAGAGAGAGCCTTTGTCTCGTGTATTTTGGACGTGTTATCAGGAGGTACCACACCCTGGAGAAGGACATCGGATTTGATAAGGTGGAGGGGTCAGCAAAAAAGAGTAAGACCCTCAGCAAGACGGACCGACAGAGTGGCTGCAACAACGAGCTCCGGTACGGCCGTGATTGGGAATATGGTGCAGGACCAGGCAGTGTTTCTTTCTTTTGTCCATGGCATCACTATGGCTTAGAACCAACTTGACAGCACCTAACTGCAATAATATGCACAAGACAATGTACTGAAAACAAAAAAGAAAACCCCTTTGCTGTGAAGCCATTTCCAACTCATGCCAACCCCATATTGGGGGGGAGGTGGTAAAATCACACTCTACAGGGTTTTCAAGGCTGTGACCTTTCAGAAGCAGATGGCCAGCCCTTTCCTCTGAGAATCCTCTCGGTGGATTCAAACCATCAACCTTTCTATTAGTGGTCAGGTGCTTAACCATTTGTGCCCCCTGTTGACTCCTAGACAGCATATACAGTGGGTGATAACACAGACTTTGTGCCTGTAGTAGATACTCTCACTTCCTGATTCCCTTGGCACACACCAATGGCTACCTCCTGCAAATACCTGCAACTCTGCCAGGCATCAAGCAGAGAGCAAGCAGAAAGTCCCAGAGTGAAAGCCCACTCCAGCAATCCCCAGCTGCGGTCCGGATGCAGAAAAGATAATGAATAAATATCCCGGCTTCATTGCCCCTTTGCTGAGGTAATGCTGAAGCAGTATTCTTTATTTTCTCCTTGTGGTCCCAGGGGGATTAAGCTCCACTTTCAACCTTCTGTTCCTTCCCTTCCCTGCCTCGTTTCCCCTTTGCCTTTCCTCTGCTTCCTGAAGGCACCTCCCTATTAAGTGGTTTACCTTAAATACTTGTTTCGGTGTCTGTTTCTGGGAAAGTGCAAACCAGGTCCCTGTCCTGAAGGAGTTCAGACTTAGGGATGATGAGAAAGACCTATTATTAATCCCACTAATAACTGAGTGACCTGATGAATTGACCCTTGACACGCAGTGATGCCTTGGTCAGTGGCTTTGCTTTCTCATTTACCTATCTCTGTATTTCTGTGGATGTCTTGTAGTACTGAGGATCTGTTACTTTCCAGTCATCGAACACTACCTTTGCAACACATCCTGACAACTACTCCAATAAATCATTTCATCTGTAGGTGAGATGAGGAAGCAGAGGCTCAAGAGGGAAAGTAACCTCATACTTACACAGGTGGTAAGAGGCAGAGATAGGATTTGAACTCAGATCTGTGTGATTCTGCACTTTGGGGCCTGATGCATAGGCATACACCTCAATACAAGCCAGAATGCAGCAGGCACAAATCGTTTATAATGAGGTGGGGAGCAGTAAGTTCCATGAGAGATTCTCTAAGGAGAAATCTAATCTGAGCCTTGCTGGATAAGGGGAGAGAGGTCTTCGGGAGATGGACAAGCCCTTATGTGGAGCCTGCAGGGCCTTAAGGAATGATTTCCACATGGAGGACCAAGGCTGCTGCTTTGGAGGTGGCTGGGCCCCCACAAACAGAATGCAGGGTGCTGAGAACTGAGCCTCTTCTGCTAAGCAGAGCTCTTTAGATTCGCTCTGAAGTCCCAGGCCCCTCAGAGCTCAAAGGGTGTTCCAGAGGCATAAAATGTGGCTCTCCTGTTAATGAAGCCACTGGCCACTGCAGACCACGCCTGTGATCCTCAGAAATCCTAAGGGTCATTAACTCCGTCCCATCTGCTCATGCGCTGGTTGAGTTCCTCACTGAGGAAGTGTCTGGACACTACCCCTGGAGTGGTCCTGGCCTCCTCTGCACCCCCAGCCTTCCTCTCATCGTTCTCAGCTGCACAGGAGCCACACTGCCGCCCTCACCCTCACTCTCCATCTGCTAACAAATGCAGCACCCACGGTAGGTGGTGGGGAAGCCAGGCTCTGAGAGTCATTGCTTGGCCCCATGAGACATAAATAACAATTGAGAGAATGGTATTTAGCAAGGTCCCCTCCTCTGCTAAGGGGGGAGTAATTTATGAGATCTCAGTTAGTGTACAGCCTTCAGCACGTTTTCTGAATCACCGAGCTGCCGACTTGTGCTGACTACCGCCACTCGTTCTCCTCCCCACTGCCTGCCTGCCTCTTGCCTGACATGGAGGAAAAGGAAGAGGGGTCTTGCTGGCCCTGAGCAGTTTGGGGAGCAATCTGAGGGCTGGAAGAGCTGGCTTTCTGTCCCTGCTTCCAGGTTGGGAGGCCCTGGTTCCCTGGGGTGATGATGGGATTCAAGAGGCGACATCTGCCTGCTGGTGCAGGGCTGCGAGTCTTGCTTTATCACTTTTGAAAAAGCCTGCCACAGCTTTTAAGATGAAACCCCAGCTCCCCATGATGGCCAGCACAAGATCTAGCCTGTCTGCCTCAGACAGAGTCCCATTCTGTCGCTCTGTCCCGGCTCCCCTAAATGCCCTGACTCTGCCGTGCCCATACCCTTGCTTCCACCTGGAAGACTTTTCCTTCCTCCTGCTCTTCCTTCAGCTCTCATCAAAAATGTCACCTCCTCCAAGGGACCCTCCCTGATCTCCCAATCAAAAGGAGGTCACTTGTGGCTTTCTGTCAAGCCCTTGTTTGTACTTCCGTGTGGCACCATAATTATGTGTTCGCTTATTAGTCAATTAATTCATTCAACAGGTATTTCTTAAGCATTTGCTATATGGTACATTGCTGTTCTAGGTGCCGGGAATATGTCTGTGAGTGAGCCAAGATCCTGCCTTATGGAGCTGACTTTCTAGTAGGAGTCCCGGACAATAAATAAAGAGATGAAAATAAATACACAGTACCACAGAGAAAAACAGTGCCATAGAGAAAAACAAAAGCCAAAGGTTTAGAAGACTGTCTCTACAAAGGGTGGCCCGAAACAGCTCTAAGGAGAGGGCATTTGAGCAGAGGCCAGTATGCAGGTCTTCGTTTGCTTACTGAGGTCCCCGGGTGATGCCAGCAGTAGTATGCTCAGCTGCTAACCAAAAGGCTGGAGGTCTGAGTCCACCCAGAGGCACCTCAGAAGAAATGCCTGGTGATCAACTACTGGAAAAACCAGCCATCAAAAACTACGGAGCTCAGTTCTCCTCTGACCCACATGAGGCTGCTGTGAGTCAGAGCTGATTTGACAGCAACTGGCTTTTTATTTGTGTGTTGTCTCTCCATGCTGCTGGGTTGTTAACCCTAGGAAGATACCATGGGTACTTTGTACCCCGTTTGGTGCCTAGGGCCTGGCAAAGAGTAGGTACTTGATAAAGCTTACCAACTGAATAAACAGCTTACCAGACCTCCTGCTGCTGCAGCCAAAGTCTCTTTCCTTGGCTTCTGCCTGAGCAGCTCCCAGGAGCAGCTGGTCCCCATCCTTCAATAATAACTCTCAATAGATGAGAAGGCCATTTGTCACTCACCCTTAGACCTCTCTCTCTGGAGAAACCAAAGGTCATCATCCAGCAATGATGGATAGAGAGGCCTCTGATTGGCGGGCCCAGCGCGGAGCTGCACTGAGTCTCCCTCCTTGGCTTGGGCACAAATGGAGCATGACACGGATAGCCGAATCGCCAGACAGGGCTGAGCAGGAGGCCCTGAAGATCCTTTGGTCAAGTACCAGAGACATGGCTTCCTGCACACGGGGAGGACCCATGTTAAGTAACTCCACTGGGGAAGCAGTGCCATCGGGAGTGGTGGGTGAGATCATAGCCTGCAGAAGTGGAGCATCAGTTCTCCACTCACTGGGCCAGGGTCCTTGGACAAGCCATTTCACTTCTCTGGGCCTCAGTCTATCCATCTGAGCAAGGGGAATGCCAGTCTTTGCTTTGGTGACCTGTAAGTGTAGAGATGCTTTGGAAAGTCTACATATAAAAAGTGTATACCAAATAGCAAGTTTCCCATATTTAAAATGTAAATTAATTACACATGTACCTGAAAGAATGGCTGCATAAAATAAAGCAAACTTGCACTGGCTGCATTTGTTTTGAACGTTATGTATGTGCCTGTAATTCTATAGGCAGAAATTTAGAGAAATATACACAATCAAACCTGTGAAAGTCAGAAGCTGTGTAAGGTGAAAACCTGTCAGAGAAGGAAAACACAAATGTTTTCCACTAAAATGCATGGTAGAAAAGTGGTAAGACTTCACCCTCTCAAGGGCAGAAAACACGACAGATGCAGAAGAAGAAGGCAGGCCCATCATTCCAGCTCTCATGAGTTCTGCTGTACCTCTTGTCATGAGCTCAGACAGTGCTGCATACCTGCTAGGACTCACTACACTTTGGCTGCTGTCTGGGATAGAGCCAGCAGGCTCCCACACAGTCACACGGCCACTGTGATCAGTGGGTACCAGCTCTGCCAGCTGCTAATGGTTTTTGCTATTGTCCTTGATTATATTTATCATTCCCAAGTTCCTGGGCACATAGGCTGCACCGCAGGCTTCTTGGAATCCACAGGATTTCCAAAAAGAGACAGAAAGGACAGGAATCTTGTCCTACTTGTGAGCCTGTCTTGCTTTTGCTTTTCTTCTCTCTTTTGGGCTGAATTCTAGCCCAGCGCTGTTCAAAGTGTGCGCTCTGGACCCACAGCTCTGGGGTTGTTACTGGCCAAGGATGAAATGGAACATAAATGTTTAGAAACTCTTACATAGCAATTTTGATGTGGCCACGACAGCCAAGCCCATGGTTAGTGGCTCCAGCTGAATGAGGTACAGGTTGGTCTGGGTGCTGTCAGGTTCTAGTGAGTTGTGTGTGGTGTGAACTGCTTTATGTCACGCTCAGGTGGGACCACACGTCTGTCTGTGATGGACTGTAAAACGAGCAAGCAAAGTGAAACCGGTCCTTCAGCACAGCTGGCCAAGCAGTGGCCTAGCCTTCATTTCAGGAAGTGAAGTCCCCAGCTGGCTTCCCAGTTCTCTGCCTTCTGACCCGGCATGGGTGCACCCTCCTTTCTAGGCCGCTGTCCTAGCCCTGAGTTCTCCCTCATCCCTGCCTTTTTTTTCGCTGCCCCGTCCACAGACTGTTGTCCCCTGCTTTTCCCACCTGTTCAAATCTTGTCCCTGCTTCAAAATCCAAAAGCAAATCCCATTGCTTTTGCAAGGCCCCACATCTCCTGGGCAGAGTAACCTCTTGCACTCTCACGGCCCCACCCTCTCCTGCCCTTCCCCCTCCAGGTAGCACATCTCCCAGCCTGGCTCCTCTGACCCACGGCTAACCTGTGAGCCCTATGGGTAGGAGCCCCTCTCCCCTTTTTAAGTCCCACCCAGTCTGGACTCAACAAATGTCAATCAAGTGGACCCAGCACACCAGGCCACCTCCTGGTGCTGCAGTTTACCTGAATTGCTTTTCGGGGTGACTCAGATGTGAACTTCTGTCCCTGGCGGCAATCCTCGGGTGAGGCCTGTAGGACAGTCAGCACATCCGGTGCCCCTGATTGGTGAGCACAGCCTCTTGCCAAGTCTCTGAGGGGACAGTATTGACTCCCAGGAGGAGTGTCTGTGGTGGAGGTTCCTTCCTCACCCGCAGGATGCTCAGGGCTGCTCAGGGCTACAGAACCCTGATTTGAGCTTTTCCTGTTCCAGATGCCGAAGGCACCTGCAAACCCCACCAACACCTGCTGGAAAGGCTTCAGCACCACCCCTGCCTCCCTCTCCCCTCCCCCTGCCATAGGAAAGGTCTTCTGCCTCGTCACCGTCAGGGAGACTAGATTGCCAGCAGCAGATGAGCTGAGCCTTAGTGATAAATCCTTGGTGGCCACGAGAGAGCCAGGCTTCTGCATGGTCTGCAGCGTTACTGTCTCTTTGGCTTTCTGTGCATTCCTTGCAGGGCTTGGCCAGCAGTGTCAGCGGGAGGTTCTGTAAGGACAGAGACCCTGCTTCCCCAGCCATGTCCATGGCAGTGCTGAGCCCCGAAATGTCTGCTCAAATGCATGAGTGGATGGAGGAAACACAATTCATTTAAACTGCAGTAAGAAATTCCTTAGTTAGACCTGAGGAAGAATTTTTTGACTGTAAGAGGAATTAAATGAAGACTTTTCATCCTGCTCTTATTCTTTAACTGCTTAATCCTTTGCCCTTATGTGAGAACCTAAGAGAAAATAGTAGCTGGTGGCAGGTAGAAATGGGCAGTCCAGAGTCCCTGTCATGACCGAGCCCCCACCACAGGGAAAGGACACCTTTGGACTTGCTGGTTTTCCCTTAACACCCTTTGATCTGCTCTGATTTTGTCTCTTTGTTAAGGAGTGACTGAGGCTGAGGAGTAGTGTTTCGTCCAAGGCCCGTGACAGAGCCAGAGAGGGGCTGGGACCCCCAGGTTGGCTCTCTCCACCACACCGGCCTTCACTATTGGAAGAAGCCAGAGGGACCGAGAAGGGACAGAAAGTGGCAGACAATGCTGTGGAATGAGCTCACACTGCAGGAAACAGGATTGGACCCGGCGACTTTCCCATGTCCTTTGCCACCCCACCTGGGAGTCCTCTTTCATCAGAGCCCACATCTGGGGATCTCACTTCACAGTGGGAAGCCTCACCAAATTCCCTTTGATCCCCACCCAGCACCGCCCCCCACCCCAGCCTGGGACCTACCAGGGAGCACGGAGAGAGGGCAGTGAGATGTGGGTGCGCTGAGGGAGGGCACTGGGCCGTCGGACAGCCCCCTGGTGGGTCTGTGATGCCTTTGCCAGCCACCTTTGAAAGACTCTTCCAAAGAGGTAATTCCTTTGTGCACAGACATGATTTATGAGGCTTTCTAAGCAAATTGTGGAGATAAATGGTCTTTGGGGCTGGGAAGCTTCAAAGGCAGTGATGCAGGCCGATCAGACGAAGCCAGGCAACCGGAGCTGGGCCTCATTAAAAGCCTGTGAAGGGCGGGTGAGGGGAGGGTTTGAGCAGAGCTAAGGACAGGCTGGTTCTGACAGGCTCCGGGGTCCACGGGGGCAGCTCCTAGCTGGCCTGTTTGCTGAAGGGCACCCTATTGCCAAAGGACATGAGGCAAAATGTTGAGGTTATTGAGCGGTATTTATCCCAGAAATGGGTGCAGTCCAGGGCAATGGTTTTACTGGGGACAGGGAGCCACAGTGCAGGGCCAGCCAGCAGGGAGGCCACACCAGCCTGTCTGGTCAGCATGGCCCATTGGGGTCTCTCCCCTTCCCACCTGGACCCAATCCCTGCCCAGGTCCCAGCCTCTCTGAGTCTCGGTGCCCTCTTCTGTACATGGAGTGCACTGGTTTAAATGACCTCTTATCTTCTGTCTTCAGGGAGCTTCCTGGCCTCATCCTTGTGATTCTAGGTCCTGTTGCTAAATGTCCCCATTTGAGAAACAGGCCAGAGGCAGCATTTGCTGTGAGGTTGTGGGCAGGCCTCCTAACGGTGACTAACCTTGATCCTTTCCTCTGTGCAGTGGGAATAACTATAGCTGCCCTGAGCTTAGCTTGAACAAGGGAACCCCTGCAATGTCCCTGTCATTTAGAGTTCTTTCCCATGGTACTCCACACAGTGCTGTGGCATTCTATTTTCAGACACAATCCTTGTGAAGTCAAATTGACTTTCACACCTGCCCATCGCCTCTCTCTAAAAGCAGGTGGACAGACTCCCCCACCCCCATCAGCCAGCCTGGTCCAGGTCTGTTCACTGCCACTCAGATATTAGCAGACAGTTAGCATGGGAGGTCTGACAGCTATGTTTGTGAAGTCATGCTAGAAAAAGTGCTGCACACCTTATTGCTGAATGTCACTATGGTCACCTTGGAAGTACTCCCCTTGAGAAGCTGTGCACTGATGCCAGTGCCTAGTCCACCCATCAAAGCACTTTTGGAACTCATTTTCTGGAATGTCCATCAGAGCTGTCATCAGATGCAATCTGACAATTAAGTTAGTGAACTCATCCTAGAAAAATTGCTTTGAAGGGGTGGATTAGGTGCTGACGTCGGTACACAGCTTCCCAAGAGGAGTATGTAGAAGGTGACCATAGTGATGTTCAGCAGTGAGGTATGTAGCACTTTTTCTAGGATGAGTTTGTGAACTTAATTGTCTGACATCATATTAATGGCTGTCGTGACTCCTGATGTGACCTCCTTAAAACACAGGCACAAACACACACCTACACAAACACAAGGCTGTTTGCGTTTTAACGGAATGCCTGGGAACCCTGAGGACTGGAATCAGGTGATGAACGCCAGGCGGTCTGCGGGGCTCGGGACCCAGGGTCCCAGTGCTGGTCGCCGGCGTCATCCTTCCACAGCGAGGTGCAGGGCTCTGATAAAGCTCTGTAACTGAGTCTCCCCTTTGCACCCTGGCATTTGATGGGTGATGTCTGGTTAAAATAGGCTTGGTCGCCTGGGGGTGGGCGCGACATTCCCAGGCTGTGCGATGGAGAAGAGGAAGGAGACAAAGCCACTGCCTTTGCTCAGAGGATTTTAATATCCCTGGTGGTTTCTTTGCCTTCTCCAACCCTCCCACCCCAAGACCCTGCCTGTTGCAGGGTCTCATGGTCCCAGCCTGATAGTGGGCTACTCTCCCAGCCACAGCTGACCCGGCTCTCCTGCAGTTACCCTGGGTTCAGAGGGGTCAGTGTTTTCCTGTTAGCTTGTCTATTTCGCCAGTGATTCATGAACTTCTTAGCACATAATTAAAAAAAAGTTGCTATCAAGTGGATTCTAACTCACAGCAACCTGATAGAACTGGGTAGAACTACCCCCATAAAGTTTCCAGGAAGCAACTAGTGGCTTTGAACTGCCAACCTTTTGGTTAGCGGTCTTAACTCTTAACCACTGCACCACTTGATAGGTACCCAGTAACTGTCTGACAAGATGAGTCAGTGGGCCTCCCTCATCTCTCAAAAGCTAGCGGGTAGGATGCAAAGAGCCCTAGGCCAACATGGCCATCTAATTTCAAATCTGCCTCTGCTTTTCACCAGCTGTGTGGCCCGAGGCAAGTCACTGAGCTTCTCTGGCCTTAGGCTTCCTGACTGTACCCAGATAAGATGATCCCCTGAGGGCTAAGAGTCAGAAAGCCAGGATCTGATACTCAACTGTGCCTTTTGCAACGTATAGTGAACTTGCTCCCAGATGAATGGAGTACAACACTCCAGATAATTGTATCAAGGGAAAAGTTAACCAGGAAAGGAAAAACTCTAGTGGTCAGCTGACTGAGAATTTGGAGAACAATAGACTTGTCTAGGAGCCCTGGGGAAACACTGGTGGCAGTAGTTATGAGCTGTGGCTGCTAACCTGAAGGTTGGTAGTTCAAATCCACCAGCTGCTCTTTGGAAATCCTGTGGAGAAGGTCTACCCTGGCCAACAGGGTTGCTGTAAGTTGGAACGGACTTGATGGCAGTGGGTTTGGTTTTTAGGCTCCACTGCCCTAGGACACAGGTGGCACATGGACAAGCAGCCCACGTTTGACACAGCCAATGTGAACCCAGCCTCCCCTGGGTGGTTTAAGGGAGATTTAGGTGGTGTGCTTGAGTAACACAGAGTACATAACAAGGGTAATAAACAGATCGCTAAGAACTAATGATACATCATTATAACCCTGTGGTGTCAGCGTTTTCCAGGCTTAGGGGCTGTGTCAGGAGATTTGGGTTTTGTTCCACAGCACCTTGGTCTATTAATATTTAATTCCAACAATCTGAGTGGTGGGAAGACAGGGCTAGGCGGTGGCTCAGCTTGGAGCTGAGTAACTGTCTCTCAGTTTTCTTTTCCAGATCAGACAAACACTCCTCTTGACCCTGTCCCCTCCCGCCTGTTTCTCAACTGGAACATTTAGCAACAGGACAGAAACTCATTGTCACTGAGTCGATTTGAGCAGAACTGCCACATAGGGTTTCTAAGGAGCACCTGTGAATTTGAACTGCTGACCCGGTTAGCAGCCGAGCACTTAACCACTGAGCCACCAGAGTTTCTGGCAGCAAAGCACAGAACTATATACACTAGCAGGACCAAGAGAGCCCAGTAGTTGCCCACTCAGACGTCCTAATGGGGACAGCATTGGTACGCAGAGGACACAGTCACTGGGCAGGACGGTCTCAGGTTGTTGTGACAGCCTACTTGCCCCTCATTTCCAGATGTCTTCTTGCAGGGAATGACCAATTCCAGATTGGTTTTAAGATGTGACAGCAGAGGCCCAGAGAGGGGAGGGGGCTGCCCAGGGCTGCCCAGCGCTGGCACTGGCCTGCCCTTCTAGACCCCTGGTGAGTACGATGAAGGGCCCAGGCTCTGAAAACTTGACTATGCTTTTATTGGAGCAAGGCAGTTGACAAATGGCCTCGCTCACTGGGAAGTCACTTTATTTATCAGCTGGAATGGTCTCCGGCAGCTGCAGTCCATCTCTGTCTCCATGCCCACTGCTTAGTTAGCCCAGGACCCAGTGGCTCCCCCCGCTTCTTTTGGCAGTGGAGTGGGGTGTGGAGGTCACAAACCTTTCTTGGGAGGTGCTCAGACCGTGCCCATTCTTTCTGTTGCTGGGGCAGAGGGACCAGGCTTGCCCAGGCCACGGTTGAGGCCAGTGCATCTCAGCGTTGGTGTTTTACTCCCTGACCGTCATCTACTTCAGTGGACCATTCCACCTCCTCGCTGAGTCTCTAGACTTCTGACCGGGGGGGGAAAGAACTCATTGATTCTCCCACTGGCTTTTGGTCCAGCATCCTCCTGCCTGTCTGTGTGTGTGAGAGGACAAGTGAGGACAGAGATTGATTGGAAGCTTCCTAAAAAGGCCCGTGCTCTGCTTCACTTCGCACCAGAATGCTCTGGGGTGAAGGCCCAGTCTGGACAGTTTTAAAAGCCCCATGGAGTAAGTTATAGCAGCAGGCAGCCAGGAAGTGAATTCCACAACCCACCAGGAAGGACTCTTTGGGCTTATGAGAGGAGGTTTGGCCAGCCCTTGCAAGCTCTGCTCTTGTCAGCTCTTGGCTGGGATACTGGGTGGAACGGTGTGTATGTGGGGGACAGGGACAGGGACAAAACAAGGATGTACTCTAGTCCCCCACCCAACTGGGAAGGCTGCGGGTCTAATGGAGCAGACTAGACACAGGACTCTAAGCCAGCTTGCATAGAAGTGGTGATTTAAAACAGTAAAAGCTGGCTATATTATGTTTTCTAATAAAGAAAAAGTCAAAAACCACATTTAGTTGTGCCATTAATAAATTATCTTAACTAAAAAGAGTAAAATTATGGAAATAGGGCCAGTCATGCAAAACCTGGACCTAGTGCCACCATCCACACATAAACCAATCCCTGGATAAAGCATTCTTGAAAAAGGACCCTCTGTTCCATCTTCCCTCTGTGGATTCTCCACAGTGGCAGCTAAAGCCAAGGCTGGCTGTCAGCATCCTGCAGTCTCCCCATCCTTCCAGACACGACCTCACCCAAAAGGACAGCAGGTATTTAGGAATCGAGACCTCTGATCACTCCTGAGCTGTGCACCTTACTTAACGTCTCTGGTCTTCTGTTTCCTCATCTGCAAAATAGGATAATAATAGCACTCACTGCCAATGGGTTGTTTCAGGAATAAAATGAGAAAATCCACGTTATGCTTTGACCTCATTGCTGGCAATGTCATAACTGCTCAGTAACTATAGTTAAAAATTTAAGAGCGTGTTGGTGGTTTAGACCAGCCACAGGTTGGCAGCTCAGGGTTGAAGTAGGCAATAGGGGAGCCAGAAACACACTAGGCCTGTACCCCCCAATCTGCAGAGGTCAGCAGAGGGATACATCTTGTGGAGGCGTGATGAGGTACCCACCTTAAAAGACCAGAATCAGCCAGGCCACACACTTCTGGGTGCTCCTTCAATCCTCACCAGCTGCCCAAAGAAAGTAACACCTGCTTGAAAACTCACCCAAAGCCAAATATAATTAGGAAGGAGGGTCTGTGATGGGGGAGGGGAGAGATGACATCCCAAGGCCAAACTGGAAAGAGTTTGAGATTCTGTGCAGAAAGAACGCAAAGTCCTGTTGTAATTATAATGAGGATAGTTTTTATTCACCTTCAGCAGTGTAGATAATTGACTCACTGGCTCATTTCTCTGTCAGTGCTGGAGAAGGAGGTGTTTTTAAGTGGATTTTCTAGATAACTGAAGCTTACCCCAGTGAACCCTAACATTTTTCTCCATTTAATTACTCTGGGGGGAAATTTCTCTGGAATGGATTACACACTTCCCTGATTCCTTAATCAGAATATTCTAAATTGAATATACCCCTTCCTGTCAGTTCGGTCGTAAGGGGCTGTTGGCTCTGTATTAACAGCTCCAAGCTGCTTTGCTCTTTCAGTCTGGTTTGTTTCGTGTTTATTTCCATGCTTTCTTGCTGTGGCCTAGAGCTTTTGCTACCTATTTTAGTAATCCCCCAGAATATGCATGCACACATGTGTATACACACACATGTGGATGGATGTGCACTGATTTGGGGTCTGAGAAGCCACGTGGCCAGGCTTTATAAAGCCTGTCTACATCAGATGTAAATGAGGTTTGAAAATAAAATAAAAATAAAAAAGTAAATGAGGTTTGAAAATAAAAATAAAAGAGTAAATGAGGTTTGAATGCCTTCCTAGCTCTTCCTTAAAACAGAAAAAAAAATGAAGAAGAACCATTGCTGTCAAGTCAATTTTGACTAATAGCGACCCTATAGAACAGAGTAGAACCCCCATATGGTTTCTGAGGCTATCAATCTTTATGGAAGCCACATCTTTCTCCCAAGGAGCAGCTGGTGGGTTTGAACCACTGGTCCTTTGGTTAGCAGCCCAGCGCTTATCCACTGTGCCACCAGGACTCCTGGACGTCCCTCCAAGGGAGGGAGACGAGCACTGTTCTAACAGGGAAGAGATGGAGGCAGCCTTAGCAGGGGTAGCCGCACTGACGATGGAGAGAGGCAGAGACATTCCAGCTGTGTTATAAGGTAGCATCAGCAGGAACTTGGTGATGGATGGGAAGTTGGGAGGAGGAAGAGGAGAGAGTGAGGAATGTCACCCCAGTGCTGGGTTGCCCAGGTGGGTGGACACTGGTTCCACCCTCTTAATGAATACCACGAGGGGAAGAACAGAGTTGGGGAAAATAGAATGAGGTTAGTTTGGGACACTGAATTTGAGGTGTCCACCCACTTGCCTGAGCCAGAGATGGGGCAGCATTCGTCTCTCTCTCATCTTTCTCCCCCCAGACGCTCCCTCCATCACCAAGTCCCTGCTGAAGCTGCCTCATAAATACAGCTGGAGGCTGCCTCTCTCCGTGTCAGCGCTGCCCTCTCAGCCAAAGCTACCTGCATCTCTTTCCTGTTACAGTAATGCTCCTCTCCCTTCCCACTCCCTGCCTGATCCCCTCCTTCCATCCTACTCCCTCAGATCTGATCTCCCCAGAGTAATCTTTCTAGGTCCACACCCACTTATGTCAGTCCTGTGCTTAAAGTGCAGAGGCCCCCTTGGCCCTTGGGTAAAGTCTGCACCCCTTAACATGCCTTACCAAGCCCCTCGACCTGGCTTACCTGCCCCCACACCACCCCACTGCCTGCCCAGGAATCTGCGCCATCTCATATCTTGACCTGCCTTGAAGTCTACACTCCAGGCAGATGTAATTTTTACTCATTTTTTCTCACATATCATGGCTTTCCCACTCCAAGTCTGTACATACGTAATGTCTTCCGCCTGGAAGCATTCTCCACCTCTCCCACTAGTATAGTTTCTGAGGACATCTTCCCTAGCCCCCAGGCTGGGTTCACATGCTTCTGTAGCACCCTGAACAGCCCCAATTATAGCACTCTCACTGTCTGCTGTTCTGCTCCACCAGCTCTGCCGCCACTAGACTGTATACCCCAAGAGGGCAGAACACTTTCTGGCCAGTTCCAACTCATGGCGACTCCGTGAGAGTCAGAGTAGAACTGAGCACCGTTGAGTTCTCAGTGGTGGATTTTTCAGAAACACATTGCCAGGCCTTTCTTCCCAAGTACTTCTGAGTGGACTCGAACTTCCAACCTTTCAGAGAGCAGCAGAGCACATTAACCATTTACAGTCTGCAGGGAATAGTTGAATGGAAGAGTGTAAAAATGAAAACACCCAAGTCAGTTGTCATAAAGTCCAAGGGCATGGACTTTATGACCATATTCTGACTTCCTTCTCAGAAGCATAGTTTTGCCTCCTGCAGGTTTCTGGCTGTGCCAAGAGAGAATGGAGATCCCCGCGTAATGAGTGAAGCGTAACTATATGAGGTACAACAATTAAGTCCGCAAACTTAATTGTTCTGAGTGTGACATACCTTGTTGCTGAATGTGACTATGGTCACCTTTGAAGTGCACCCCTTGGGAAGCTAGGCACTGACACCAGTGCCTAGTCCACCATTCAGGGCAATTTTGAAACTCTTTCTGGAATGGCCATTGTACGTGGTGACATGATAGCAAGTTCACGAACTTGTCTAGCTCTCTGTGAGGAATTTTTTAGCCAGGAAAATAACTGTGTTGGAATACCCTCCCAAAGCAGCTGATCCGGCCCCCAACAACTTTTCTCTTTACCCAGAGACAAAGGAAATATGGAAAGGAAGACATTTTGAAGACATTGAGGACATAAGCGTAATATGACGACAGCTCTGATGGCCATTCCGGAAAAAGAGCTCCAAAATTGCTTTGAAGGGTGGACTTGGCACTGGCATCAGTGGATAGCTTCCCAAGGGGAGTACTTTGGGGTGACCGTAGTGATATTCAGCAATGAGGTAGAGGTAGCCCTTTTTCCGGGATGAGTTTACGAACTTAATTGTCAGACCTCGTATGCCCTGTAATGCTTTAGGAACAAACTAGGTTTGGACTCCCAAGAGTTTAGTGTGGGGGCAAGATCTCATGGCAGTAACCGTAGCCCTAACTAATGAAGGGAATCCCTTCTTCTGGATCCTTGGCTTCTTGACAGTGACGAGCAGAGAGGAAGTGGCCAGTCTCCCTAGTGTTCCTGCCATCATTGTGCTTTATAGATGCCACTGTCCCTGGTGGTGGTTCTCAACTTCTCTCCTTGTGATTGCCCTGTAGAAAGTGTCACAGTATATGCGGTAGAGAGAGCTGGAGTCAGAAGACATGGGCTTGCTCTTGACTGTGACATTGGGCAGTCATTTAACCTCCCTGAGCCTTTATTCCCCCATTTTACAAATTGGGAAATAATAAAAACATAACTCACAGGGTTGTTATGGGGATTAAATTGTAAAAATATATATAAAACACCCGGTTGCACAGTGGTTAGGAGTTACCATTGCTAACCAGAAGACTGGCAGTTTGTATCTACCAGCTGCTCCTTGGAAACACTATCAGACAGTTCTACTCGATATTATAGGGTCGCTATCAGTCAGAATCACCTCAACAGCAATGAGTTTAATTTGATTTTGCTTACAAAACATCTAGGCTGGTGCAGCACATAACCAAAAAAAAAAAAAAGCCTGTAGTTGAGTTAATTCCAACTCCTAGTGATCCTGTAGGACAAAGTAAATCTGCCCCACAGGGTTTCCAAGGAGTGGCTGGTAAACAAGAACTGCCAACCCTTTGGTTAGCAGCCAAACTCTTAACCACTTTGCCACCAGGACTCTGCCTAAAACCCACTGCTGTCGAGTCTGGCTCATAGCAATCCTACAGGACAGAGTAGAATCACCCTGTAGAGTTTCCAAGGAGCATCTGGTGGATTTGAACTGCAGATGTTTTCGTTAGCAGATGTAGTACTGACCAACTATACTACCAAGGTTTCCAGGCTCCACCTAGCATGTAAAAAACCCCACCAGCGTGGAGTCAGCTCTGACTCATAGCAACCCTAGAGGTCAGAGTAGAACTGCGCCATAAAGGTTCCAAAGAATGCCTGGCAGACTTGAACTGCTGACCTTTTGGTTAGAAGACCTGACACTTAACCCTCTATGCCACCAGGATTTCCCCACCCAGCACATCCCACTGCCGTTGAGTCAGGTCCAACTCATAGCGGCCCTAGAGGTCAGAGGAGAACTACCCCATAGAGTTTCCAAGGAGCGCCTGGTAGATTTGAACTGCCAACCTTTTGGGTAGCACATACAGCACTTAACCCACTACACCACCAGGATTTCCCCACCTAGCACACAGGAAACATTTAATACGTGACTATCTTTATTGTTACAAAGAAGTTGCATACTATGTGCTTGAAACCTAGATGAGTTTAATTACATGTCATTGCCAACAAACAGAGACAGAAATTGCATAGGTGGTGATTTTGCCTGTCCCACACATTCTGGGACTGGAGCAGAGTAGGAGATTCTAGAGTGTTGGACAGACACTGAGTCTGTCTGTTCTGTGAGCCTCTTTCAGTGTGGGTGGAGATTATAAGTATAACTAGGCTCAATTTTTGCCCATTGCAGGATATGGCTCACTTATAACTTGATAGCTTAAGTTGTATTTGTAGCTCTTTGGGGTGCAGATGTAGAAGAGGTGAACGAAGAAACTGGGTGGTTGGCATTCCAGGCTGAGAGTGGTTCTGTCTGCTAAAGAATGATGGGAAGTCTCCCTCAGCCACCTGACCTTGGCCAGCAAGTGGGAGGAGCACATTGAAATGGGGCTGATCTTCACTAGCCCTTTACCCCCAAATCTCATCTACTTACTGGCTGCATTAGAACTCTGTGGTCTTGTACAGACTGTCACAGATTGAATTGTGCCCCCCCAAAATGTATGTCAGTTTGGCTAGTCCCTGATTCTCACAGTCATGTGATGGCCCCCCATTTTGTCATCTGATGTGATTTTCCTGTGTATGTAAACCCTAACTCTGTGATGGCAATGAAGAGGGATCAGTGGCAGTATGTTAATGAGACAGGACTCAGTCTACAAGATTAAGTTGTGTTTTAAGTCAGTGTCTTTTGAGATATGAAAGAGGGTAGCCAGCAGAGAGACAAGGGGACCTTGTACCACCAAGAAATAAGAGCCAGGAGAAGAGCACATCCTTTGGACCCAGAGCCCCAGTGCTGGGAATCTCCTTGGCCAGAGAAGATGGATGAGAGAGACCTTCCTCCAGAGCTGACAGAGAGAGAAAGAATTCCCATGGAGCTGATGCCCTGAATTCAGACTTGTAGCCTCCTATACTGTGAGAGAATAAATCTTTGTTAAAGCCACCCATGTGTGGTATTTTTGTTATAGCAGCATTAGGTAACTAAGACACAGACCCAATACTTGAAGACCACTGTATCTTTGCTCATATAGAGTCCACCCTAAAGACACCTTTCCCAGTCCCATTGCCTTGCACTGTTTCCTCTCTGAGTGTCTAAACCCTGGAATTCATGAAGAACAGAGGTCAGCTGGTCATCTCTGAGTCTTCAAGTGGTAGGGTCACTAGCCACCTCGGTTTGCCCAGAGCTGAGGAATTTCTGGGAGCATGGGTCTTTCAGTGTTAAAACCAGAGCAGCCTTGGAGACACTGGGGTTGCTGGTCACCCTATGAGACAGACAAGTAGGACATCTTTCAAAGCCCAGTTTAGATCTGTCTACGAGGTCTGACAATTAAGCCCACAAACTTGATTATTCCAAGTGCTACATACCTCATTGCTGAATATCACTATGGTCACCTTCAAAGTACTCTCCTTAGGAAGCTATGCACTGACATCAGCACCTAGTCCACCCTTCAAAGCAATTTTGGAACTCTTTCTGGAATGGCCATCAGAGCTGTCATCATACGAGGTCTGATAATTAAGTTCAAACTCATCCTAAAAAGAGTGCTATATACCTCTCTGCTGAACATCACTACGGTCACCTTCAAAGTCCTCCCCTTGGGAAGCTGTGCAGGGCCTGGTCCACCTTTCAGTTTTGGAGCTCTTTCTGGAATGGCCATTGCACACAGTGGCACAGTGGCAATTTCATGAACTTAATTGTATAGTTGTGAGGGAGTGTTTAGCCAATAAATAAATAACTGTATTGGAACAACCTCCCTATTCACCTGATCTGGCCCCCAATGACTTTAAGATAAAGGAAATATGGAAGATAGGGAAGACATTTGGATGACCTTCAGGACATCAAGCTTAGTATGACGACAGCTCTGATGGCCATTCCAGAAAAAGAGAGCCCCAAAATTGCTTTGAAGGGTGGAGAAGGTGCTGCCATCAGTGCGTAGCTTCCCAAGGAGAGTACTTCAAAGGTGACTGTAGTGATATTCAGCAGTAAGGTATACAGCACTTTTTCTAGGGTGAGTTGACGAACTTAATTGTCAGTCCTTGTAGGAATTCTTCCTGATGTTCTTAGCTGTGTGCAATCTTCCCTTCCATTGAACTTCTCCAGGAACATTGTTTTCATGCTTGAACTAATCCACACCTTGCCCCTACCCCAATGTCAGTGATGAGGCCGTGGTTTGAGGACATTCTATTATTGTGTTGTTTATGCATCGGGTAAGGGGCAGAACAGGAAGAAGAAACAGATTGGTGAGCCTCCTGGAATTCAGAGTGGGCCCTTCAGCCCCTTCCCACAGCTGTAGAGTGTGAATTTCTGCCAAGCAGGCTCAGCTATCAATCACTCTTCCAAACACTGGATTACATGTAAAGATCTTGAAAGCTGTCTGTCACCTCTTTCTCCTGATGCTTCTCAAGTTGGCTGTTTGGAAAGTAATGGAGTTGAACTGAAGATGAGGCAACCCGAGGGCAGAGGCGGTACTCAGAGCAAGAGGAATCAGAGAGACAGAGACAGGGACAGAGCGTCACAGAGAGACGCAGGAAATGGGAAAACCCAGAAGTGTGGAGAAGAGAGAAAGAGGATCAGTAGACAAGACGGGAACTGGGAAAAGCAGGATGGTAGATCCCACAGAACGGGCCTGGATAAATTAACAAAGACCAAGGAGCAACCCAGAAAGATTTTATTTTAACAAAGACAATGGAAGGTAGACAGCAGGGCTCTAGGACTTCACTACAGGAGACGGGCTTCAGCAGTGATTTGGTTGGAAGGAAATGGCCTGGACTGCAAGACGTTCTGGAGCTGCGTTGGGGACGTGAGCGCCCTCTGTTTCTTAGCTTCTATCATTTTCGAGTGACTTGATGGAAGAGCAGATGAAACTTGTAAGGCTCTAATGCTTCCCCCTAGACACCTCTTGCTACCTGTTGGCCACATAAGAGCGATGCAGAGATGGGAAGGTCCTTATGGACACTGATTCCACGGCCCCTCAGACCTGATTACCCCTTCTCTTGCAGGCTGCGACAGCGACCACTGGGGCCCCCACTGCAGCAACCGGTGCCAGTGCCAGAACGGCGCTCTGTGCAACCCTATCACCGGGGCCTGTGTGTGCGCCCCTGGCTTCCGCGGCTGGCGCTGCGAGGAGCTCTGCGCGCCCGGTACGCACGGCAAGGGCTGCCAGCTGCCGTGCCAGTGCCGCCACGGCGCCAGCTGTGACCCCCGCACCGGAGAGTGTCTCTGCGCGCCCGGCTACACCGGTGTCTAGTGAGTAAAGGAGGGGGACCGGGCGGGGCCGGGCGGGGGGCTGGGCGGAGGGGCGGGGCCGGGCGGGCGGGGCCGGGCGGAGGGCTGGGCGGAGGGGCGGGGCCGGGCGGGCGGGGCCGGGGGACGGGGCGGGGCCGGGGGCCGAGGCGGGGCCGGGGGGACGGGGCGGGGCCGGGCGGGCGGGGCGGGGCCGGGCGGGTGCAACTTCTCTCACCTTTCACTGCAGCTGCGCAGCACGGCCCCTTGGTCTCCTGTTGGTGGGCCAGGTGATGGGACCACCAGGGTCCAGGCGGACCTAGTTACAAAAGCTCTTGCTTCCTGATCCCAAGCTCAGGTGGCCTCAGATCTCTGCCATCCAGACCCTACAAGAACTGATCCACATGAGTGGACACTCCCATGACCAGCACTGCCTGTCAGACTCCCCCAGGAAGCCCTCCCTTATAGAAGGGAAACGGTCCAGCCCCCAGCACCAGGCCCAAGACTTTAGCCTGAAGTCTCCCCAGAGCTTGACTCAGATGCGCGTCTACACTAGGGGCCTGGCCCCTCCAGGCATCTTCGGGCTGAGAGAGGGTGAGGGCCCAGGGCAGATGGCACCAACCAGCTTGTGTTGTTGACTGTGCCTGTTCCTGGCCTCTCCCTTCTCTCGTCAGTGCCCCGACAGCCTTTCACTCCGGTTTCCTGGAGACTCCATTTGACAGGGAATCTCCAGGGCTGCTGCTTAGTTGAGACCTTTTCAGAGGCAAATCTGTGGGGCTGTGCGGCCTCCTCAACAGCTCTAGGTCCTAAGGGGGACAAGGACTATGGCCACAGAGAGACTTTGACTCCTAGGTGTTCACTTCACTGATGCTGGCCGGCTTCCAGAACCTGGTGAGCTGAAGGTTGGGAACTTCTGAGTTAAAACCCATGCGAGGACCCCGTACAGATCCTTCCCTACCCCTCATCAGGGACCCATCTATGTACTCGAGCCTGTCATGGTAGCTGGAAGACTTCCAGAACCCCATTCTTGTGTGACCCATCACAGAAAGCCTTCAAAGCTACCTAGATTAGAGGCAGGGAGAATCTGAACCTAGGCAGGATCGTGACAGCAGGATCTGTGTCCACCCTCTGAGGCTTTGCTCACGGCGTTCCCTCTTCCTGGCATGCCCTTCCTTGCGTTCTCCTGGTGAAACTGACATCACCATCAAGGCCCCATAAAACATCTTCTTCCTGGGGAAGCTTTCCTCAGCCTTCCATGCATAGAAGAACACTCTTCCTTACAGAGGGTAGGGAAGTCACCCCACAAGACTGGTCCAGGTACTTCGTACCTTCCTTCTACAAGGAACAGGACTCACCCACCTATGCCTCACACAGTCCACACTGACTGAGATCCCTGGGCAGCCCTGGAGTTCTGAAACCATCCCCCCTTTCCCTGAATGCCTGCATCTAATACTTTTGCTTCCCCCTTGCAGCTGTGAGGAGCTGTGCCCACCTGGGAGCCATGGGGCTCACTGTGAGCTGCGCTGCCCCTGCCAGAATGGGGGTACCTGCCACCATATCACTGGCGAGTGCACCTGCCCCCCAGGCTGGACGGTAGGTGGGCCAGCAGAATCTGCATGGGTCACTATGAAAGGTCTGCACATCTCTCACTCAGGGCTGAGTTCTACTTCCACCTTGAATGCTGTCTCCTTACTTTACGGCCCCAGGGCATCCTCAGACACTGCTGAGACTGCCATGGGCACAGCTTCAAATCCCAGGTCTGCCACCTACATGCTGTGTGGCCTGAAGCAAGTTACTCAACTCTCTGAGCCTGTGGTCCCTTGTGTACAAAGGAGTTGAATCCTTCCCATAAGACTGGATCTGTCTCTAGGCATGGGTACCCACATAAGCTGCCATGAGCTGTGGACCTGATGTGGCTGAAAGGCCATGGTATAAAGGCTGGGACAGGAGGGGACACAGAGAAGTATAGACTATCTGAATTTATAGAACTCCAGATTCCCAGCAACCACTTCCAGCACACACGCGTGCACTCACGCACACACACACACACACACACACACACACACAGAGAGATTCTACTTCAGCAGATCTGGGTGCGGGACAAGCGTCGGCAACTCCATACTTTAACAAGTACCCTGGATGCTTCTGATGCAGCCTCAGTCAGGCCAGGTCTCAAAACTACTATAAGAAAGGGGATGGGCTTTACAACCTCACAGGCCTAAAGTCAGGCCTCATCACCGCTGACCCTGCAAAAAGCCGTCAGCAGCTGAGGTCATCTACTGTCCCATCTTGGAAACAACAGAGACCCCTGCTCCACAGAGCTCCTGTGGTTGGCAGGGTGCTCAGAAGGAGCATGTGTCAGAAGTGCTTTGCAAACCTGGAAGCACTCTGCTGTACCTCGTGTCGTATCCCCAGAGGTCCTGATAATCCACATGCCTCATCTTCACCAATGTGTGCTGCCTGCCAGGGCCTCCTGCAGGCCCCAGCTCCCCAGAAACATCAAGAAGGCTGAGGCTGACCTTCCTGGGCTGCATCCCTGCCTCTCACTCTCCAGTGATCTACCCTGTTTCGGGGGACACTCAGTGACATCACTGGCTGCCTCCCCATGGGCTTTAGGCAGCAGGAAGCCAGAGAGGACAGGGCTGCTGAGCAGGACATTGTAGGAGGCTATGCTCGCTGAGGTCCCAGGGGGCAGACAGGGGTGACCCCTGAAAGGCCCATTGACTCAGGGACCGACTGTCTGTCAGTGAAAAGGGCCTTGGGGGTCATCCGGCCTGGCAGCCTCCAGGCCTGCCTGCTCACCCGCATCTGTCAGGAAGTGTTCAATCCAGATTTCCAGGCTGAACCTGAGACCTTCTAGGGCCCAGTGATCTCTATTTTTAATGAGTTCCCCAGATGATTCTGAGGCAGCCAGCTCTATGATCTGGTCTGCACTGGAAAGTAATTGATCATGGCCAGAGGATTTCCTTCTGTGTCTCACAGGACCCTAGAGTTCCTTGAGAGTGGAGGAAGGGGCAGAGGACCTAATTATTAGGACTCTGGCTCACCACCCTCACCCTGCCTGTCTGTTTTCTGTTTGGGGAGTCCAGTAAGATTTGCCATCAAAACAGAGTCTCCCATCTTTCAGAGGTTTGAATACCACTGGATTGTCGGCAAGGAGACCTGATAGTGCGGTGGGTGAGTGCTCAGCTGTTAACTGAGAGGTCGGTGGTTCAAAGCTACCAGCCCCACTGTCTGAGGGAGAAAGATCTGATAGTCTGCTTCAGTAAAAATTATAGCTTTGAAAACCCCATACCCAACCAAACCCATTGCCATGGAGTTGAACTTGACTCACAAGACCCTGTAGGACAGAGTAGAACTGTTCCATATGGTTATCAAGGAGCACCTGGTGGATTTGGACTGCTGACTTTTTGGTAAGTAGCCATAACATTTAACCACTGCTCCACCAGGTGGGAAACCCAATGGGGGCAGTTCTGTTCTGTCTTACAGAGTCACTATAGGGCCTGGCAATGAACTGGAATTCGTTGAGCTGCAATGAATTTGTTTTGTTTTGTTTTGTTTTGTCAGTAACTTCCTTTCTCAGATGAGAAAGCTAAGGCCCAGGGAGGATAAGTGATCTTTCCAAGACCACACTACTGGTCAGGACTGAGGCAGAAATAGAATCCAATCCCAACCCTGGTGTCTGTCTGTCACTTCTGAGGAAGACAGAGGGGCTGCTGCCGCCTGTCCCATCCTGAACTGCCCTCAGGAAAAGCCCTCCCATTTCAAGCCACAGGGCTGAGAAGGGCAGAGAAGCACATACTCAGGCCCAGCTGGAGGGACAGCCTTGTGAGGAGTTACAAGGAGAGAGCATGGGGACAGGACAGGAAGGAAAGTGTCATCCCCAGAGAGAGCTATGGCCTGATCGCTTCTCTCTAGCCCACGGTCCACTGAGTCTGTGTCTCCAGCTGTGATGGCATCTTAGGCTGTGTGATATCTAGAAGGTTGGAGCCAAGGGTGACGTGACAGTCCCACTGTGTCAGAATTGATTAAACCAAACGATTTTGTCAAAATCTAGAAACTAACTATGCTTTAACAGGACCATGGCCAATTAGAGCACCAAAACAAGGGCTAAACCCACCCTAAGCAGTTTGGGCCTCTGGGATTGCCCACAGGACCGGGCTGTGGGGACCCATGTGTGATGAGGGAGGGCAAGGCCAAGTGTGACACCTCTCTGGAGAGACCAAGGGAGGCTGGTGGTCCAAGAGGGGGAAGGGAGAAGCCAGCACATGGAGGGAATTATTTTTCATTCGCAACATAGTAAGAGATTTTTTTCTTCCAGATGACAAAAAAATTCAATGAATGAAAGCCTTTGGATTTGAGGACTTGGTGTTTTTAATTTTATTGTAGACAATTGCATTTCTATTTTCGACATAGCATTTAACTTGCAGATTTGTATGAATCATTAATACCCCTACTGCTTGCACAGTCACTGTATAATGAAGTGACAGTTCAAGCCTGAGGCTCCTCCCTAGGACAGCTACAGCCAAGGAGAGTGCAGGAGAGAAAAGTCACCCCATTTATCATCCTCTGTGACCTAACTTATCTGCTGGCCTCGTGGGGTTTTGACCTGCATTCTCCCACTCAGAGATTTGGGGTGTTTGATTGTGCACACCTCGCAGCCCCCACAGGCCTGGGAGGTCAGGTGGAGCGGGAGGGGAGCCTCCAGGAACTCTGGCCTTCCAGTTCTTCCTCTGGAATGCCTGACCACCAGGCCCTCAATCTGCCCACAGGACACTTCTCTTACCCAGATGAGGTGAACCCTTCTGTGGGGGCCTCTGCAAAGATCCTAGGAACTTATTTTCTGTCTTTTTCTAAGCACTGAGACCTTTCAAAAGGGAGCAACCAGATGTGAGTAGTTCGGTGAGAGTGGGTGCTGCGGACAGGTGGAGAGATGTCCCAGGCTGGTGGATGTGTGTACACACACACACACACACACACACACACACACACACAGGGAATAACAGGACTGAAGAGAGAAGGGGCAGAGGAAATAGAAGTAGGAGCAGTGATCCGGACCAAACAGTGGTGTTTGTAGCCGAGCCCGTAGGATCATAGATGCATCAGATGGAATGAATGGATGACTCATGGAGCCCCATGTCCCCACCTGTGACTTGGATCACCTCCACAGCACCCGTACCAACCTGCTTATTGAGAGTCTCCCTGCCATCCTGGGACACATGGTAATGAGAAGCACCGTCAGATGTTTGCAGAGGCTGAGCTGTCTCTCCCCAGCCTACTGTGCCTGCCTGTGAGGCCATTCTCCGTTTAGCCCTTGTTTTGGTGCTCTAATTAGCCATGGTCCTGTTAAAGCATAGCTGGTTTCTAGATTTTGACAGAATTGTTTGGTTTAACTAATTCTGACACAAGTGGGACTGTCACGCCACCCTTGGCTCCAACCTTCTAGATATCACACAGCCTAAGATACCATTACAGCTGGAGACACATCACAGCTGGACCATGGGGCCAGAGAGAAGCGATCAGGCCATAGCTCTCTCTGGGGATGACACTTCCTTCCTGCCCTGTCCCCATGCTCTCTCCTTTTAACTCTTCGCAAGGCTGTCCTTCCAGCCGGGCCTGGGTGTGTGCTTCTCTGCCTTTCTTGGCCCTGGGTGCCACCCGGCTCCCTACACATGCTGTCTCATCTTGTGTCAACTGAGTTTAGTTAATGTTAACTAAGTGCACTCTCTGTAAGGCACTGCGAGTTCCCCTTCACATCTCCAGTGTCACTAAGTCTTCACAGCCACCAGGGAGTCAGGGCATTGCCACTCCCTTTTGACAGATGAGGAAACAGGCTCAGAATGATCGCATAACTTGTCCTAGGTCAACCATCTGGGAGATGGGATTTGGGCCAAGTCCTGACTCTGAGGTCACCACCCCAGGCAGCAGCAGTCCCCAGGAGCTCCAGCTTGAGGGGAAGCTGGAGAGGGGATCCTGAGTGGAGGTGCGAAGAGGTACTTGCTCACCTGTCTGAGAAGTTTCAGCGATGCTTGGCTTCCCCGGGGAGTGTTGGAGGAAGGATGGTAGCATCAACCTTCCTGCTGGCCTCCTGGGGGGTCAGGATGGAGTCCCACAAGTGTGGAGGAGAAGGGGTATCTGCAGCCCATGCATGCGTGTGTGTATGTGTCTCTGTGAGTGTGTGTGTGTGTATATAAGCATGTATGTGTCTGTAAGCATGTGTGAGTGTGTCTAAGCATGTGTGAGTATGGGTATATGAGCATGAGTGTGTATGTGTATGAGCATGTGAGTACATATATGTGAGTATGTGTACATGCCTGCAGACCACATTGCTGGAGGGTGAAGGAGTGTACAGCCCAGCCCCTCAAGAAGTTCAAAAGTTTGCTCAGGGCCAGGGTGCCCTTGTCCAGCCCTGAATTGTAGACAACTGGAAAGCAGTGGCTGGAAAGATTCCTCTTTTTTCCCAAGAATCCCTAGGGCCTGTGAGCAGCAGTGAGAAAGGCAGACCCCTGCTGTGCTTGGGCCACCTCCAGCCTGCTCAGGAGGAGGGACCCCTATGGCAGCGTCTCTCCTCCTGTCCCACATACCCTTGTCGCATGTCCAGCGGCTGTCTCTGACCCCTTCAATCCTGGCTTCCCTTTCACATCTTGTAGGCCCCCCCTCCCTATTTCTGTGTAATGTGATTTGCTGTCATTTCCTGGCTTTTCTATTTTAAGCAATCACCATCCATTGCCTTTCCACTGGAGAAGAACAGGAATCGACTGTGTTGCACACAGTACACATGCAGACCTTCACTTGCGTAGGTAAAGGAGAAACCTGGGCTCAAAGGCCTCCCACTCTGTTCATTACAAGGCAGTTCGATGATCTTGATCTTGACTGTGGCCCAGTGGTATTTTTCTGACTCAACTAGCTTCCAGAAGGCTGGCAATTATCGGTGCTTAATAACTGTGTGTTGAACTAATTGATTAAATGTAGAATGATCTTTGGTCTCCAGAAGAGAAATAATTATCTCTGCTGTGTGAGAAGGTGGAAAGGCCGTAAGAGCAAGTTCAGATTTCTCTTTGATAAAAACCTGAGATCTATCTGTGTAATTTTAAAAGTTATGTAGTACCGCGAGGGTAAAATTGAAGACAGAGAGACAGATGCCCCACTCACAAACCCCACTCCCCAAAGCCAGCCACTTGCCAGCCTTTTAGGTCTCCCTCTTTATTTCTACACAACTGATTACCATTTCTTGACTTTTCTGTTTTAAACATGCATTAGCTATTGACTTCCTCCTGCAGAAGAACACGACTGGACTCTATCAGACACAACACACACACGTACATATAGCACTTTTCCCCAACCTCCCAAATAGAATTGTACTACAGTTTTTGGTTAATTCATCATTCTTCTTCTTCCTTTTTAATATGATACTGTGCTTTAAGTGAAAGTCAGTTTTTCATTAAAAAAAAAAAAAAAAGCCTTACACACATGCAGTGTTGTGCAACTCTCGCTGCTCTCCCCACCCTGTGACAACACACTTCTCCTCTCTGTCTTGTATTTCCCGTGTCCATTCAGCCAGGTATTGTCCCCTCTGCCCTCTCATCTCGCCTGTGGACAGGGACTGCCCACTGACCTTCATGTATCTACTTAAACCAAGACGCACACTCTTCGCCAGTGTCGTTTGGTGTCTTGTAGTCCACGCCAATCTTTGTGTCCAGAGCTGCCTTCAGGAATGTGGTTAGTTCATTCTTTATGCTTCTGTTAGTGTGTCCTCACATCTGTTACCACAGATTTATCCCTAAAACTCCAACAGAACTTTAAAAATCCTCTCAATGAGGTCAGATAGATCAGGAAATTTCTTGATTCAGATTTTTGGTTTTTAAGTGAGGACAGACCTCCTGAACTCCTTCTCCCTTTGCCGTCTCTGGGCACACTATCCTTCTGATAGCTACCTACGGATACTCATTTTTAATTCTAATAGGGTTTCTCTTTTTCTTTTTCTTTTTTTTTTAGTTTCCTGCACTGTTTCTGTTTCTTCTGCATTCCTTGGTTTGTTTTCATCTTTATCTCCCATAAACCCACTGCAGTGGAGTTGGGTCCAACTCATAGTGACCCCAGAGGTCACAGTAGAACTGCCCCGTAGTTTCCAAGGAGTGCCTGGCAGATTTGAACTGCCGACATTTATGGTTAGGAGACATAGCACTTAGTTCACTACACCACCAGGGTCTCTCCTGCCAGAGCCTTATTTCAAATATCTGGTGGCCCTCAGAAAACTGATGGAAGCCTGAAATATGGAACCATACCAGGCTTGTTGACTGGCAGGACCCTCAGATGTCAGTGTCTGTAGACCTGTTCTCTCGAGCCCATCCCTCTTCCCCGGAAAGGGCTCTGGCCAGTGGGAGCAGAGCCTGGCAGCCAGCGTTCGAGCTGAGTGAGGCAGGAGAGCAGAGGCTGGGATCAGTCAGCCGCCGGAGTCCCTCATGACCTCCGTTTCAGCGTGACACCTCTGCTCCCCACCGCGCCCAGAGTCCCTGCATCATCAGAACCCTGTGTGGGTTAGCCACGGGTTGTCTGCCAGACTTAGGAAGGGAAAGTCATGTGGCTGTTTGAAGCCGGGGCTGGGGAAGGGACAGATTTGGGGTTTGATTACCTCTGTTACAAACTTTCAGATGGGCCTCTTGTTGTGACAACCCCTTCATCTTGATCTTGAGAGGTTCCTGAGCTTTTTTGAGGTTACGAAGGACTTAATCCACCCACATCTTGATGTCTTCTCAGACTCCCTTTGCAGGCCTTTAGCTTTGCTGAGAAAGCAGAAACCTAAGTCAGTTATTACTCCTCTGTCTGCTTCTCCGTCTTCCAAAATGTGACGGCTCTTATCTGTTATGGCCTCCTCTCCTTTTCCTCTTGTCCTTGCAATTTCGTCTCCCCCCTTTCCCACTTTATTCCTATGTTAACTGGCGGTGGGAAAGAAGTGGAGATAAATACATGTTTTCAAATCACCATGTTTAATCAGAATCTTCCTCATGGTTTTTCCTTGTTTTTTATTCTAAACTGTTGTGGGAGCACTTAGTACCTTGAGGTCTCTCTGTTTTCTTGTTTGTCTCTCCCCATAGACTGGGAGGACAGGAATCAAGGCTTTCTCGTTTTTTTGTTTTTATTGTATCCCTGGTGTCTGATACAGTGCCTGCCATTCAGAAGGCGCTCACTAAGTATGTACTCAATAATTGCGTAAGTGTATTGGCCTCAATCTTCCCATCCGTCCAACGGGGGCTCTAAAGCCCATGATGTCCTGCTTCCTATGCTTTTTTCAAGGCTTCCGCTGGAGGAATGAGTGGCCCTTGAGGCTCTAGCTTCTGGGCCCAACCTGGTAGGGGGCAGAATGGCACTTCTGGAACACCACCCATGCACACATGCGTACCTTCTTTTTCAGGGAGCAGTGTGTGCCCAGCCCTGCCCACCAGGGACATTTGGCCAGAACTGCAGCCAGGACTGTCCTTGCCATCATGGAGGGCAATGTGACCACGTGACAGGGCAGTGCCACTGTACCGCCGGATACATGGGAGACAGGTAGGGACAAGTGTTAACTATTGTCCTTGCTGTCACGTCACTGATGTTCACCAAAACCAAACCAAACCAAACCCACTGCCATCAAATCAATTCTGACTCGTAGTCACCCTTTAGGACAGAGTGGAACTTCCCCATAGAGTTTCCAAGGACAGCCTGGTGGATTCGAACTGCCAACCTTTTGGTTAGCAGACATAGCACTAACCACTACACCACTAGGGCTTCCAATGTGCATCACAGCCTTGCATGTAACAGGTAAGGTATCAGCTATGGGATTTTCTCTGCCAGCCTTCCTGGCTGTTTCCTCAGAAAGCATTCTGCAGCCTCATGCCAGGGTCCTCGCCGCCTGTGGGGCACAGCCCCACCTCCAGCCCTGAATCTGCCTTGACTTCCCCAGGGAGCATGAGGCAAGCGCCACCTACCCTCCCCACTTTCTGTGCTAATGCAGCAGGCAGTGGCACAGAGAATCCACAGAAGCTGAGGGGGCAGATTCAGTTTGCACATTTTGTATGATTTCTACTGGCAGTGGATTTAGCCTTTTAGCATGGTTTCCACCCCAAGGATCCTGGCGTCAGGGTGCCTCCTCTGAAGTCCTGTGAGCTGAGAGCAGAATGAGTGAGGCACCAGTGTCCTGGACTCTGTTACCTTGCAGAGTGGATGATCCGCAAATACAGATTGGAGAAATGACCATAGGTGCCTGTTCACATACAGGAGAAGCACACTAAGAGGCTGGGGTGGGTGCTGCAGAGGAGGGAGGCGTGGCAGCCAGTGGTCTGATGGTGAAGGAATTCAGAGCCTGAGGAGGACATGTGCCCACAGGATCCAGGCCAGGTCTCCTCCAGCTCATTCTCAGCCCTCAGCCACGTGTCTCTGCACAGAGAGAGGAGGGTGACACGGAGGCATTCACATTCTTGATCATGGTTCCGTAGGGTCCGTATTTCATTATCAGCCCCTGGATTTTGTTATTCTGCTGGACAGGGTGAGGGGAGATGAATATTCTTTGCCAGCCCTCTGTGTCTGCTGCCCAGGTCACAGCAGGAAGTAGGGATTCAGGCTGTCAAGCAACAAGTCCTTCCAGCCCTGACCAATATCATGCAGGCTCCTCCAGCTCTTGTTACAATCGGACCTCAATTCTTAGTGATGTCCACACCCAAACCAAACTCACTGCTGTCGTTGAGTCGCTTCTGACTCATGGCCACCCCACAGAACAGAGTAGAACAGCACCGTAGAGTTTCCAAGGAGCACCTAGCAGATTCTAACTGCCGACTTTGTGGTTAGCAGCCGTAGCACTTAGCCATTACACCGCCAGGGTTTCCAGAGACATCTATTCCATTTCTGGCCTTGGGCTAGCTTACCTGCAGCCCAGTGACTTGTAAGGCAGATCTGAGATCGGACCCCTTTGCAAACTGGTCTTCATCTATGGGAGCTTCACAGGCCTGGAATACAGGGTGCCATGGAGGACGCTATCCCTCCCTGATCTCTGAGGTTGGGGTTCTGGGAGTAGGGGGAAAGCTGAAGCCTCTAGCACACCTATTTATTCTCACCATCTCCCCTAAAGATGGAAGCTGCCAAGATGAGCCAGCAGAGACAAGAATCAGGGAGACCTCAAAACCAGGCAGGGCACCTTTGTTTCATTTCACTTTCATCTGAGAAGGAACCCAGCTCATACGTGGTTGGAGACGTGTAAGCTGCAGGCTACAGCCAGCTAGACTCAGCACCAGCAAACTTCAACTCATCAGTTCTCTCAGAGGTTTTCACTGCCGAGATGTCCCAAATCGAGAAACAATTCACAATCCCCCTTCGTGCTGGAGCCCTGCCATGATCCTGGGTCAGAAGAGAGATCCCTGAAAGACTGGGGCCCCTCCAGCCACTTTCACCTCTCAACCACAGGAGAGTCCAATAGGAAGGCCAGCGGTATTTGGGTTGGCACCCAAATGGGCCGCCTGGTGTTTCATACTTTGTAAAATTGCCTCCATTAATTTCGAAGGTGACAGCCTCATTAACCCTCCCCAAATCATCACCGAGCTTATTACAGCTGAGTGGGTGTAATAACACGGGCCTCCCCGGATAGGCAGAAACCAGTGTAAATTAAACACGAAACGTAACGAGGGCTTTTGCAGCTCATTTTGTAATTTAATTGAGCAATGGATCTGGTTGTTAATGGCAGTATCAGACACATTAGATTGATATGTTGCAAAGGAAGGATATTTAAGTAGAAAACTAATTCTTGCTGTGATTACCCTTCTGTTCCACGGGCCCATTATTAGCATGCTTTGTATAAAATTCATTAGCAATCGTTGCTTGATCTCTAAATAAATAAGTTGTTTAAATTGTGAGGAGGAAAAAAGGGGGGCTGATTATGCAAATGGATTAGGTTGTCAATATGCCATTGCCAGCATCTTTTTCTAGGACCATGGGATCAGGCACCACAGAAGTCTGGCAGGGTGAGGAAGGGCCCTTCAGGGGGCGTTCAGTGGCCAGGGCTCAGCCCAATCCTACTGATGGGAGACAGCAGGAATATTCTAGTGGAGGGCAGGAGAATCAGGAAGTGGTGACTCCTGGGGACCCTTGCCTGGTCCGGGTTTTCTCCCCAACACCTGAGGCAAGCTAAGCTTAGTGACTTCTGGGAAAACTCATTCTGGGGCACAACCAAAATAGCCAGAAACCAAACCATTGCTGTCAAGTGGATCCTGACTGATAGAGACCTTATAGGACAGAGTAGAACTGCCTGATAAGATTTCCAAGGCTGTAAATCGTGACAGAGGCAAATTGTCAATGTTTTTCTTCTGGTCCAGTGGCTGCTGGGTTCTAACCACTGACCTTTTGGTTGGCAACCAAGCACTAACCGCTGCACTATCAGGGCTCCTTTTTGAGGTAGAATGGGGCTGATTATTCTGCCAGTGACTATCTAGGTCTTCAGCGGTTTGTTGTCGTCCCTTCTGCCTCCGTGTCACTCCTCACTGCCCCATCCTGCTCCTCCTTCCTGCTGTCCACTTTCCATCTGTTCTCCTGATGGGTCCTTCTTTGTTTCCTCTTCCCCCTTCTCTTTTTGGCCCTCTTTCCCTTCATGAGGCCTCAGGTGGGTGGAAATGCGGCCAGGTTTGCCACGAGACCATCTGAGGTCATCTCGGGCAGTTGCAGGTGGTATGAGCCTGGAGCAGTCCCATCACCTCTCCATCTCAGCATCCTCACCCCCAAAGCAGGGTGTTGAGAATGTGCCACTTTGGGGCCTGAACAGCTAGAAACCCCTATATTGTATTGGGGAGGGGCTGTTGCTGTCATTGTCCCTGCTGGAACCTCGTCCTGCCAGATCAATCCACTTGCCACAGTGGCCCTGGGAGGGGACAGCTGGGAGAGCTTTCCACGAGGTTAATACTGCCCTCCTCCTGTCCGTGTTATTGTGGGCAAAGGGCAACAAAGACAGGGGCAAGGAAGCAGGCACTCCCCAGTTTGGGGTTGCCAAAAGTTGTGCCCCATAACCCTGGAGGATCTCCCAAGCCACTCGCTGGCTGCTTCTACGACATCCTGGAGTGTGGCCATTCACCCTCCTCACAGGCACCCAAAGCTTCAGGTGGCTGACATGAAGTCACGTGCCCCGGGGTCTTCCTGCCTCAGTTAGTTCCACCCATGACCCTCCAAGATCTAACAAGGAAGCTAGAGCTGTATGTTTTAAAACATCTTTTATTACTTTTCCCCCCTGATTATTACTGAATCCATACAAGAAAACCTAGCAAATGGAAAAATACAAAAATAAAAACACTTAGAATCATAGTGGAATTTCTCCTTTGAGCTTTCTTTGTACCAGAATCTGGTTCTGAAGGTCCAACGGGCTCTCTTATTGGAACTGTAAAGACATTATTAACAATAGCGGCTATAATAACTACCTTTTCCTACTGAGCCCTTACCACATGCCATGTACCTTTATAAATGTTTCATACATTTCTCTTATTTAGTCTTCAGACATCTTGGTGAGGCTCACTTATTATTCTCGCCCCATTTTACAGAAGAGGGAGTGATGTCAGAGGGGTGTGAGGTCAGTTCTCTATTACCTGCAGCATTGAAACAGGGCTGGGAGACAGATAATACAAAACTGCAGAGTCCGGAGGCCGTTTTCATTTAGCTTCGGGACGCAGGAGTTGCCCGTTTCTAGGAGGCCTGGTGGCACAGTAGTTAAAGCGCACAGAGGCCAACCAAAAGGTCAGAGGTTCAAACCCACCAGCTCTTCCTCAAGCGAAAGATGCAGCAGTTTGCTTCCATCAAGATTTACAGCCGTGTCAGCCGTGATGGGGGTCACAAAGTATAGTCCCTGAGACAACATGAGAAAAAGAGGTATGCAGATTAAGAACTCTGCTAAAAGACCAGAGCTGATGGTTTGACATCTTGGAGGGTTCCCTGGGAACATGGCCCCTAGAATTGCTGCTGGTCCTGATCAGAAATCAGTACTGAGGTCAACTTTTCAGACAAGGATAGACTGGACTCAGGGACACAGTGTGACCATATGGTGTGTGTATGTCATGTTTTATACATTTATAGGAGACTGTCCTACTGGTCTCTTTCTAGATGGGAGAGAAGAGGGTGAAGAAGAGGGGACAGGTGCTCGCTAAGAGGACACTAGAAGCTTATAGTGAAAAGGAGGAAATGTGCTGTCACTGAGTGAGGAGAACAGATGGAGCTGCAGACGGGGGACACGCAAAATTGATTTGGATTGTATACTTTCACTTAATCACAGTAAAAAAAAATTTAAAGCCTTGGAAACACTATGGGACAATTTTACTCTGCCCTATAGAGTCACTGTGAGTCAGAATCAACTTGACAAAAGAGGGTTTATATTTGAGGTCTTATTCCCAGATTTATCCCCGACCTAGTCACATTCCAGATGTGACAATAGATTTGTACCCCCGGAAACAGCTGTAGGCTGGCAGAGGTCAGAGAGACAGGTGGTGGGAGGATGAGGCTGGGGCACATTCAGAGGGCTGGCTGGTCAGCAGTGGGTATCACAGCCTTCCACGACAGCCCACCACCAATCAGCCCAAACAGGTATGAAGCTGAAGAATTACCATTATGCACTGAGCTCTGGGTACTAAACCTCAGTGGAAATAGGGCCCAAAGAAGTCCTCATCCTTGGTGGCTGATGGGCTGGTGGGGTAGTCTCAGCCCTTGCCTTGAGGCAACCCCCAATCTAAGGAAAGGGAAATGGCCCCTGACATGGGGGATTCCCCAATCTGATGACAAAGAAGGCATCTTCTACTCAGGGAGCAGTTCCACACTGATGAAGGGGAACACATCTGCTAGTGTGACACAGGAGATGGCACATCTATCCACAGATGCACAGACAATAAATGTAACGAATGGACTGCATTTCATAAAATCTGAGATGCCCCAATTGTAAGGCACATTGTCTTGCATAATGCTAAAAAAAAGATGCTCATAATTAAACTATGGCCTGCCACCAGCTGTAAGCTTACATGATTTCAGAGATGTTAACATATATTTTAAATATGTGAGAATTAGAATCAGTGACACATGATGGTACAAACTCAGTGCTTGAAGACAAAGGAAACTAGCATGAAGATAGGAGCTGACTGGGGTGAGCTAAATCATAGATTGCTCCTGGAGGAGCAGAAAGAAGGGGACGAGAATCTGGGGATGTCCGGAGGAAAGATCCGGGGCTTGCTGGTGGGTGCAAAGGGCAGGTGAGGCAGCCCTACCCACAGCCTCTGTCCATCTCCACTGCCCCTTCAGGTGCCAAGAGGAATGCCCCTTTGGGACCTTCGGCTTCCAGTGCTCCCAGCACTGTGACTGCCACAATGGGGGCCAGTGCTCACCCACCTCAGGTGCCTGCGAGTGTGAGCTGGGCTACAAAGGTCCGAGCTGCCAGGAGCGACTATGTCCTGAGGGCCTGCATGGCCCAGGCTGCACGCTGCCCTGCCCCTGTGATGCAGACAACACCATCAGGTACGAGCTGGCCACAGGGGAGCCTGGGGCAGGACAGGGTGGGCAGTGATGGAGAGGTGGCTTGTCAGGGTGCTGCCTCATACCCTACCCCAGCCTAGCGGCTCGGTCACCCAGGCAGAGAAGAGGAGGCCTCAGCAAGCAGCTCGGTTAACCACTTGGATGAGCAGAAGGGGAAACTGAGGCCACACAGCCAGAGCCAGGACTAGACCCCAGGGCCTCCTGCCTCCATCCACATCAGGCTGCCTACCTTTGGAACTGAGCCTCTCTGAGATGTCACACACAAGAGCCAGGAGGGATCCCAGGGCTCTCAGGGGAGCAGGTGGGGTAGAAAGGGCACACAGAGCTGGGATGCTTGGGATGGCAGGGGCTGGAGTGCCACAGGCTCTAGGAGTGTTGTTCTAGAGAACATCTCCCCCAGGCACATGCTGCATCTATCCATGCCACTCCCCTAATCCCAAGGGGCCCGGAGATAGGGCCACCTGGGTAAAAGCAGAGCTGGAGTCCCGGAAGGTGAGTACTAGAAGAAACTCCAAACTTGCTGCCTTTGAGTTGATTCTGACTCATAGTGAACCTGCAGTGACCCTATAAGACAAAGTAGAACTGCCCCCTAGGGTTTCTGAGGATTCGAACCACAGACTTTTTGGTTAGCAGCCGTAGCACTTAACTGCGACACCACCAGGGTTTCCTGTACCAGTGTAGCCAGCCCTGGACGAGAAAGTTGGGTTCAATCAGTGGTTCTTAGCACAGGCAGTGGCTTGCCTGCCACAGGACGTTTGACAATGTCTGGAAACATTTCTTTTTGTCATACTTGGAAACAAATGATGGTGGCAAGCAGACACTACATCATGGCCATGGATTGGGGCCAGCACTCCCTGTGCTCTGTGTCCTTGGGCTTGGGGACCTCTGGCAGAGGCTGGCTCCCACCCCTGCTTCCAGAAGAGCCAGCACTGCCCTGGGCTGCCTCTCCCAGGTCCCTTTGCTTCCCGCTCATGCCCAGCTGACCACTGCCCTCTGCCAACAAATGAAGCTGTTGGTCCCCAGAGCTCTTAACCTGGTGGTGCAGTGGTTAAGAGCTTCGCTGCTAACCAAAAGGCTGACAGTTTGAATCCACTAGCTGCTCCTTGGAAACCCTACGGGGTACTGTGTCCTACAGAGTTGCTATGAGTTGGAATTGACTCAGCAGCACCAAACTTGTTGTTTCAGCCCCCAGATAAATGCTTCCACAGTCCTGTATCGCAGTGGTGAAGGCAGTGGGGGCCTCCTAGGTGACCCCCAGTCTCGTCTAGCCAGGGGGAGACCTGTTCAAAAAGGACTGACCACTAAGGCAGTGGGTACCATATTCACAGACCAGACAGAGAACTTGGCAGCCCTGTCGCTGGGACAGCCAGGACTTAGCCCAGCTGCACTTCATCTGCAGCTTTTGTTTATCCACTAAGCACACAGGAGCCTATCACTGCAGACAGCTGTCTCAGCAAGTGTTTGTGGCTTCAGTGGAAACAGACACCAGTCCCTGGAGCTAGGTGTAGAGTGCTGACTTGAAGAGTGAGGGGCAGGAAAGGAGGCTGACCAGAGGGGCCTGGGAGAAACAGACCTGGCTGTATGTGACCTGAGCATCCATACACTCAGTCAGTCAGTCAACAAACACTGGTGTTTGAAGGGCTGGTCCTTAAGGAGGAAACAGGCACCTTCCATACTAGCAGTGAGATACAACTTTATTTTATATACTACTAGCAAAGAAAATGCTGTCAGTTGAATCATGACGTACCCTCAAGTGTAGAACACAGCAGATACCAGTGAACATGTCAAGCGTGGAGACTGTACTGCCTCTTATGAAGTATGATATGTGGCTAGCCCTGCTGGGTTCCCACATGTCCCCAAGTGACTTTGATTGAGGGTTGCATGCAGGAAGTATCCCAGGAGAGTGTAACAGCTGGTCAGGGAGGGCTTCCTGGAGGAGGTGGCATTAAGGCTGAATCTGGAGCCCAACATTGGAGCTCTAAGAATAAGGCTTCCTGCATGGCTGGTCAGGAACAGGGCAGATGCCTGTTCCTATTCCACAGGTGGTGGTAGCATCTGGATTGGCCACCCCTGCTGTGAGGGTGGAGAGGGACCCTCTAAAGAACAGGAAGCCAGGCTACTGCTGGGCTCCAAACCAGGGAAAGTCCCACAGCGGAGCTCTAAGCAACCCGCACATTAAAGAGCTATTGTTTTCCCTCCCTTCCTGAGCAGCCGTGCTCAGCATAATTTCCCCTCCTGCTGAAGGAGGCCTCCATGCATTATTAATTGAGAAGGACTCCCTCATCCCCGTCGCTAATCTCAGTCCATCCAATATTGATGATTATTTGCTTTACCGTCTTTAACGCATGTCAGGTTTCAGGAACCAGGAAGGCTGCAGCAGTTCTTAGCAGTGGGAGCTTTGAGTGGGCCTGCCAGCCCAATTCCCAGGCTGGGCTCTCGGTGTCCGCACCACTACCTCCTCAGGGGGATTTCTGCACGAGGCCAAGTTCTTGACAGCTGGAGCTGCCTGACCAGTTCACCTCTGCCCTTGGATAGAGTTGGCCTTCAGTAAAGAAAGCCACTGAGTTCATCTCTACAGCCCATTCCTCTAGCTAGTTCTATTCTGGAGCTGAACACCTAGCCCCCACCTTTTTTTTAATACCTCACCCTATTACCTTGGCACGGTGTCCTGGCATGGGCTTAGCTGTCAACACTCACAGGGTGTTTGTTTAGTTGAACTTAGGGTTTCTCAGCTTTCCCATAGTGACACTTTGGCCCAAATAGTTCTTTGTTGAGGGGCTGCCCTGCACATTGTAGGATATTTAGCCACAGCCCTGACCTCTACTCAGTATGCCAGCGCCAACCTCCTCCACACCCAGTTATGACAAAGTGTCTGCAAAAACCAAAGCCAAATGCATTGCCTTCGACTTGGTTCCCCCTCAAAGTGACCTTATAGGCCAGAGTAGAACAGCCCTGCAGAGTTTCTGAGGAGTGGCTGGTAGATTCAAACTGTGGAGCTTAGTTAGCAGCTGACCTCTCACCTGCTATTGCCAAGTGTCCCCCGATTGGCCAAGACTGAGAACCATTGTTCTAACTGAATGCTTTTGTGCTGCACTTGGTTTGGGGGATGCAAAGAACAGCTGTCCTCCTCTGCACAGGTCAGCTCTTCGTTTCCCAGGAGTCTGTGTCCTCACCTGGGACCCAAGAAAAGCAGAAGGATGGCCCTATGACTTCGAATCTCAAGTCAGTTAAGCTACAGTTTCTGGGACTGAGACCTTCTCTGAGTGCTGGCCTCAGAACTTAGTTCTGTCTGAGCAAATGTCCTGATTATGCATTTGCCTCTCTGTGCCTCGGTTTCCCAATCTGTCCATCACCTTTCCTGAGCCTAGTGAGGAAAAAGGTTTCCTTGTGGGCTTGGAAAGTGAAGCTTCCACCAAATGATCCCCAGAGGTGGCGTGTGGGACTCCCAGGAGCCCCACCACAATTCCTCCTGACTTGGACAGAACTCACAACAAAACCCTCACTGAGAGCCTGCAAGGCCTTAAGCATCTTTTATGGGAAGATAGAGCACCCCAGCCCCCAGCCAAAGAGAGCCCTTCCTATCCAACCCCAGCCTGTCTCTGCTTTGTGCTGCTCTGGCCAGGATGCCTCATACACGTTGAATTTGCATGGCCTGGGAAGGGAGACGTGGCTGGTGAGATTCCCCAACGTGTCATACCTTTATAAACTCTGTAGCACACACAGAGGTGCCCTCCTGCATAAAGGCACAACCTTGAGGAAGAGAGCAGCTGTGTGTCAGGCCTCTTAAATGTCCCCTCTGCAACTGGATTGTCATAGACGAATTCCTGCAGCCGTGGTCGTGTGTTCCCTTTGGCAGATTTGATTTAGCCGCCAGATGTGGCATCGACAGAAATGTCATAGTGGCTGAAGGAAAGGCAGACAAACCTGCCCTGAAAAGATTTCGGTGACAGCTTTTGGCTCCCGGTAGCCTGTGATTAATCTATGTCTAAGGCAAATAGGATAAAGAAAAAGGGGGAAAAACAGCAAATGGAACATCAGCTGAAACAGCAGGGATGGTGAGTTTTGTCTGAGCCTAACTGGTAGTCGCTGGTCACCATGTGACCCAGGGGAATGGCTCGTGGGCCCACTAGGAGGAGGGGACAGGGAGCAGGGATGATGGTAATCACAGTTCACTCGGTCATCAGCAACTCCCTACCCACTTTCCAAAAGGTTTTTGAAGTTCTTATGAGACAAATAATCAAGTCAAAAAGGTAGATCATCTCAATTTTAAAGCACAGTTTTAGAGGCATGAAAAGGAGAAAAAGAAAAGATTTTAGATTTTGTTTTAAAATTTCTAGTTGCCAGGGCAAAAGAAGGTAAATCAGAGCTTTGACGCCCCAAGTAGCCAAAAAATGCTGCGAGCAAAGATTAGAAGTAGGAAACAGGGTTGGGGGGCATGCTTAGGTGCCCTTTGTGAGACCAAATTAAGAGGCCATGAAGCAAATATGATACGCATGTTTGCTAGCTCTTCTGGTCCTGGGATGCTTGTCACCAGCTTGTGTCCTTGACAAGGTGTGAACCACAGATTCATGAATTTTGAGAGATTGCTGGAGGTGAGGGAGCAGCAGAAGAATCTTTCTACAGAGAAGACAGAAGTGGGCCTGAGATCCTTTAGAATCTGGGACTGGAAACAGCCAAGGCCTGCCACATTGTTCCTGGGGCCCATCACCATGGCTGTGACTAAGCCTGTCCCCAAGACCCTAAATGAAAACATGAGAGGAGGCCTTGGGAAAATTGGACCCTACAAAGGCTGTGCCTAAGTACGTTTGTTGGAGTGTTGGAACAGAGATTAGTGCCACCAAACCACCTGGCTGAGGGTCAGGACCACCAAGTACTCCCCTGTCCCACGATACCCAGACTTACTGCTATCTCTCCCCCAGTGCTGGGAGCTCAGTGAGGAATTTTTCTGGAACCATGAGGGTCAGAGACCTTTGTCCCATCAGTCAGACTTGCTTTCTGAGTTTTCAGACACTCATCCAGCACCTACAGTCTTTTATAGACTTATAAGTTCTCTTGCTTTCAACGTGTTTATAAATGCAATACATACTCAGGTTTGGAAGACAAGAGAGTATGTAGAAATGCAAAGAAAAGCTCAGTAGCAGCTATCACTTCTCAACCCAGAGACAGACACAAAATCTATTTAGTCCTCACTTATTCATTCTTCACCCATGGATTTGTATGTATACATCTGTGTCATCTTTTTTCCATATTTTTGTTCATGTCTACAGTTGGCTTATTTCCCTTAACTTTGTCATTAAGTATTTTGGAAAACGTTTAAGTACCTCTTGAACATTCTTTCATATAGATTTCCATGATTCATTTAACCAGTAACCTGTTGTTAGAGGTGCCATCAAACTGGTCAAGTTTTCAAAACCAGCCCCACCACTGACTAAGCCATGTGACTTTAGGCTGGTTCTATGACCTTCAGGGACCATCTGTAACATAGATTACTTAATGCCTAAGTCACAGGCTTATTTGAAGATTAGAAATGTATGTGTAAAGTGCCTGGTGCTTTAACAGTCTGGTCAGATATTATTTAGTATTGTTTAAACTGCTTCCATTTTCCAGTGTTACAAATAATGCCTCTGGGAACATCTCTGTGCATGGTAAATCTTTCTCCACAACTGTGATTGTTTCCTTGGGATATATTCTTACAAATGGAATTACAAGACCAAAGGGTCTGAATGTTTCTAGGACTCCTGATATATAACCTCAAAATGTTTTCTGGAAACTTCTACCAGCGTTGAATACTTGCACCTTTTTAAAAGTCTTTACTTTTGGGGTAGAGAAAAAGTAGTATCAAGTTGTTGTTTTGACCAGATGATTAGTGAGGCTAAACACTCTCTGAAATGATTATTAGCTATTCACAGATGGTATTCAGGAATTGTCTGTTCTGTCCTTCCCCCACCCCCTACTTTCCATGAGAAAAGCCAGGATCCCCACAAGAGAAACAGCTTGGCTAGGCTTCCCACTATTAATTTGTTCATCAATTCATTCACCAGATACATGCCATGCCAGGGGTTCTCCTGGGGTCTGGGGTACAATACAGAGGTGAACAGAGAGACAGACCCCGCCCCACCCCAATTTGCTGCAACCAGGTGGGAAAAACACAAACAAGTCAAGAAACACATAAGATAATTACACATAATGGAAGTACTATTCAAGCCCAGCTTTTTATTTGGATCCTGAATATGAGCCAGGCTCTAGGAATCCACAGAAACAAAGCCCCTATCCTCCTGGACCTTAACAGGACTGACACTTGTCCCCAGGCTCCTCCTGCTGGCCCAAATGCGTGCTTCCCTTAGATTCCCATGATCACCATAGCAAAATAGGAGGTCCAACAATTAAGTCTGTGAACTAAATTGTTCTAAGTATTTCATACCTCATTCATACCACCTTGAAAGTACTCCCTTTGGGAAGCTGTGTACCAATGCCAGTGCCTAGTCTGCCCTTCAAAGCAATTTTGGAACTCCTTTTCTGGAGTGGGCATTGCACACGGTGGCATGGTGGCAAGTTTGTGAACTTAGTCACTGAGTTGTCTGTCAGGGAGCTTTTATCCAGCAAACAAATAGCTGTGTTGGAACACCCTCCCTACTCACCTGATCTGGCCTCCAGTGGCTTTTTTCTTTACCCAGAGATGAAGGAAGTATTGAAAGGAAGACATTTTGGTGACATTCAGGACATCAAGGGAAATATGACAACAGCTCTGATGGCCATTCCAGAAAAGGAGTTCCAAAATTGCTTTGAAGGGTGGACGAGGTGCTGGCATCAGTGCATAGCTTTCCAAGGGGAGTCCCTGGAAGGTGACCATAGTAATATTCAGCAATGAGGTATGCAACACTTCTTCCAGGATGAGTTCGTGAACCTAATTGTCAGTCCTCGTACACAAACTAGAGGGCTTCCAACCACAGAATTTTTCTCTCACAGTTCTGGTGGCTGAAGTCTGGAGTTAGGGTGTTGGTAAGGCCATGCTCTCTCTAAAGGCTCGTGGGGAACATCCTTCCTTGCTTTTGCCAAGTCTTGGTGTCCCCAGTTTTTCCTTGGCCATGGCAGCATAACTCAGTCTCTGCCTGTCTTCACATGACATTCTCCCTGTCTATCTGCCGCGGTCTCTTCTCCACCGATCAGGACAGCAGTCATGCTGGATTAGGTTCCAAGCTAGGCCAGTAGGATATCAAGCTAATGACTTACGACTGCAAAGACCATTTTCAAATAAGATAACATTCACAGATAATAGGGATTAGGACTCAAATATCTCTTTTGTTGGGGACACAACTCAATCTATAACAACTGTGTACCCTGATCTGGACTCAGAACTAGTAAGGCAAGAGACACAGGGCATTTGAGTTCTCGTCTCTACCATCCAGGACCTTTCCATGTGTGTTAGTGTGCGTCTTCCCGGAAGCAGACCCCAAGGACATGAGATTTGCTAGCGGAAATGTTAATAAGGAAAAATGGGGAGGCTAAGTTGCTGCCAGGCCTCAGCGCAGGTCTGACCTATGAGAAGGAGAGAAAGAAGGTGGAGTGGAAGTGTCTTAGCCTACAGTGCACGTCTAAGGGCTGGTGGGGAGTCTTCAAGCCAGAGTTGCCCCTCAGAGGACTCTGCGTCGCCAAGGCACGACCCTCCCTTCGTACCTCTGCTGTGCCCAGGAGCAGCCCCTGGGAAGCAGAGTGAGTGAATGCAGTGTTGGATTTCAGAGCATAGCAGCTGAGGCCGTGGTCGTTTCTGCTGACTGCAAAAGATGTACTTAGCCACCACTACTGGCATCCCCTCTGGTCATGACTGGAGGGTGGCTGTTTGGTCAGATCTCTGCCAGGCAAAGTTGCTGCCACTCTCCAGTGATCATGCCCCTGGATCCAGCCGAATGGCCCTTTCTCTGGCCTAGATGGATGTGGGATGCAGAAGAGCTTGCTCTTAAAGAGTCCTGGTGGAAGGTCCTCTCCCAAAACATTGCCCAAGAACGGGAGGCCACGTCTGCTCTGAGATTGCCTTTTAAGTCAGCAAAGGTTGAGCACCTCCTCCAGGCAGAGCTGCTGGAACTCAGGGCTACCCTCTCGTGCCTGCCTGCATGCTAGGTGTCTGCACTGGGTGAAGGGGAAAGGGTGAAGTCCTGGAACCCTTGACCGCCCAGAAGGCGAGGGGTTGAAGAGTCTGCCTTCTGCTTCAGTCCTGTGTCTTTGTATCGTAAAGAGCCCTTGCTAGTGAACTAATCCTGACTTTGTCACCTCCTTGCTGTGTAATTTTGGGGCAGTCACATAAACACCCTTAACTTTAGTTTCTGGGTGCTAGTAGGGCCCTGTGGCCTTGGCATCTTCTGATAACAAGGCATTCAGCAATTTAACCAGAGAGGTCCTATGATTCTGCCACCTGGGCAGACCGGATTCGGTGCAGGCAGGGGTTGGGGGACATGGCCACACTCCTGACCAGACTCTCCTGTCACCTTCTGTCACCCGCTCAGCTGCCACCCCGTAACTGGAACTTGCACCTGTCAACCGGGATGGTCTGGTCACCACTGCAATGAGTCCTGCCCTGCTGGCTACTACGGCGAGGGCTGCCAGCTGCCTTGTGCCTGTCAGAACGGCGCCGACTGCCACAGTGTTACTGGGGGCTGCACTTGTGCCCCGGGCTTCATGGTAAGACAGTCGGCCATTCCCTTGGCGTCCCCACCATGGGAGATGAAGGGCCAGTTCCCCCAGCTCTGGGTCGAATGGGGGGAGCCCCACACTCAGGAATGCAGAATGGTACTCTCTCCTTTTGTGCCCCTTAGGGAGCCCCTAAAGCTGTCTTCAGAGGGCCAGCTCTGCTGGGGTTTGTAATTGTAAAAACAAAGAAAGAAGGAAGACCTTCCAGCCTTCCTGTCTGACTCTGAGAAATGAGTCATGTTCTTTCCTCCCAGCTCCTCCCCTCCGTATTCTCATGCGCACGATACTTGCGCATCCTAATGACCCCAGTGCACATGCACAGGTTTTCCTTCTCCCTCCTTTTACCTACGTTGCTGCTGGGGCTTTGTAAGGATCATTTTAGATGACTGTGCAACACTGACATCCCCCCAGCTTACTCAGCCGCTCCGTGGCTGCTAAGTGCTAAGCTGTTTCCAGCATTCACAGTAAGTGTTGCAGTGAGCACCTTCCCACAGACAGCTTCCCCTCCCTCCAACCAGATTCTTTCCTGGAGGGTGAATTCCCAGGGTCCAGAAGCGGAATACAGTTGTGATTCTTGATGAGTGATGTTGTGTTACTTTCCTCCAGGGTTACAGCAGTCCACACTGCCCCCAGCCGTGTGTGAATGTACCTGTTTGAAAACAACTTCGCTAACTTTTTTGTGTGTTCTTTAGTTTTTGCTGATTATATAGGAAGAAAATGGCTCCTCAAGGTTTCTCTTATTTGCATTTCTCTGATTAGGAAGGAGAGTGAACATTTTTCTCTCTGATGTTTGTTTACTACTTATATTTCCTCGTGAATTATGCTAGTCTTTATGAGATTTACTTCTGGGGAACTTGACATTGGAAGTGGGATCCTACTCAAAGGTCGAGTGTATCACAGGTCAGCCACAGCCACATTTTTTGTTCTGGAGGTAGGGGCTTCAGCAGAAAGAGGATGGTCTTTGGAACTCTTCAGGCCTGGAGGTCACATCTGACTGTCTTGCCAACTCTGTAGCCTCGGGCAAGTAACTTCACCTCTCTTATGTTCAGTTTCATTCACCTGTGACATGAGGCACCTGCCTTGCAAGTTTGGGGTGGGGTGGAGATATGATACATAAAGCACCTTGTAGCCACGTTGTCAGACTTAAGTAAACTTACACATCCCCTGGGACGGCTCCTGAGATCCTGCGCCTTTAAGGTCCCAGGTGATGCTGACACTGCTGGCTGATCGTCCTCACTTTGAGTAGAAGGTGTTGTTCACAGTTGCCATCAAGTCCGTTACAACTCATGGTGACCCCCAAGTGTGCAGAGCAGAACTACTCCATAGGGTTTTCAAGGCTGACACCTTTCAGAGGCAGGCCACCAGGCCTTGCCTAGATAGCCCCTCTGAAGGGTTTTGAACCGTCAGCCTTTCAATCAATAGCCCATCACCTAACCCTTTGTGCTTCCCAGGGAAGGTCACGCACAGCACGGTTCTGCCCTTTGGCTAAACACAGCATCACCTGGAGAGCTCTCTAAATGCCGGTACCTGGGCCTGACCCCGGGGATTCTAATGTATGTGTTTGGGCCACAGTCTGCTTGTGGCCAAAGCACTGCAAAACCCAGTTGCCACAGAGTCGATTCCAACTCATAGTGACCATCTAGTGCAGAGTTGAACTGCTTCATAGGCTTTCCAAGGAGCAGCTGATGGATTCGAACTGCCGACCTCTTGTTTAGCAGCCAAACACTTTACCACATCACCACCAGGACCCCAATATGCTGCGGAGGTGTGATAATCAACAGGAATACCCTTGTCACAGTTGTCCTCCATCTGCAGTGCAGGGCTTGGGGCAAAACACCGCTCAGCATCCTCTTCTTCTTTTCCAGTGCTGCCAAAATTGGCTGACAACGAACTCTGGCAGTGTCGCTAAAGGGGAGAGAAGTCTGTTCCTCCTGCAGTTTCCTCCCTAATTAATCTTTATTAGTGTGAGTTTTGTCCATCACTTACACAGACAAATGGAAGTGCCCTAGGTTTGTGGTTGGAGTAGGAGACAAGAGATGTTTGGGATGAAAAATCTTACAAAGCCAAGTGCCCAGGCAACTAAAGTTGAGGTCAGTTGTCAACAGCAGACTGTGAGTGAGGAGTCCTGACCATCACTCCTAGCTCAGCCACTAGGGTGGCTCCATGACACCGGCCCTGCGGCTGATTTCTAAGATAGTATACTCTGGTCCAGGAGCCCTGGTAGTGCAGTGGTTAAGTGCTCTGCTAACCAAAAGGTTGGTGGTCTGAAGCCATCAGCTGCTGCAGAGGAGAAAAGACCCGGAGGTCTGCCGCCATAAAGCCTGGGGCCTTGAAAACCTGATGGGGCTGTTCTGGTCTGTCTTAAAAGAGTCGCTATGAGTTGGAATTCTTTGACCACAACAGATTTGTTTGTTCATTTGATGCCATGCTCAGGAGACACAGCACTGCTGGGGGATGAGGAAATTAGAGGAAGTAGAAGCAAAGAGGTGTCAACCCGATGTGGACACACTGAGGTTATTATAAACCGATCATATGCATTTGTATGTGGATTTGGGTCCTTTTGTCACCTGATAAGTTTTGGCCCCCTGCTCCCCTTCTTTTCCTGTCAGCTGCCTGCCTAGTCACTGCTCTACAGGACCCTGCAAAGGCACAGAGTCCGTGTGTCTGCTACTCCCAAGCCAGAGCCCCACGGTCTGGAGGCTAGGCCACTGCTTCTGTTCGTTCCATCTGGAATGCGAATTACCTCTTGTCCTTGAACTTTGGGGGACTTAGGGCTTGTTAGGATCGTCTTGCTATTCCTGCCTTTCTAGAGCTTAGGGCTAAGATAGATTTTGAGCCAGGCTGCCCGGTGAGACCCTGTGAATTCCCATCCATCTCCTGCTCAGCCTCGTTATACCTGGAAAGATTCTTCTGGGGCCCTGCTGGGTATGGGAGAGGAGGTGCTTGAGGTGATTACAGAGCAGTGAATTGTTCGCATCTAACATGACCCTGAGCAGAAGCCATCACTCTTGCCCTGACCCCAGTTTTTTAATCTGTGAGATTTCTGCAATGAGCCATTCCTGGGCCTGGGGCAATCAGCAGAACAGACCCAGCTGAAACCCTCTCCAGAATGACCTGGAGTCCATGTTAATTAGCAATGCCTTTAATTGTTTGTTTGTGAATTTCTGTACCTGACTCTCCCCACACCCCCATCCCCTTGCCCCTCACCAAAAAGAATAAGCAATTAGTTAGAGGCTAATAAAAATAGCCTTTTTCTGGGTGTCTGGAGACCTAGATTCCAGACTTTATAACCTCAGACATATTGTAGCCCCCTTGCTGGGCCTCAGTTTTCTCATCTGTAAATTGGGAAGAATCACCTGAATCTTGCCTATAATTGGTTGTGAGTAGCCAACATGGTGATGGATGTGAGGCCACATCCTCAGCTGTGTCTGTGAAGTGCTCTTTAGCGTTTAGGAAGCAGAATCGCTGAGGGCTGAGAGTGGTGTCAGGCGCAACACAGACCTGAGGAGTGTCAGTGAGAAGGGGACTACAGTGAAGTGCAGAGCCAGCCCAGGATCTCAGCGACATGCCTGTCACAGTGTCTCAGAAGGCTCTAGGGGAAAATGGTGGGAAGTTCCTGTCTGTATTTGGGGGGGGTGGAGATAGGCAAACAGGTAAGAAGACCCTCGGCATTTTACATGTTACCTTGGCAGCAGGAGTGAGATCATTGTAGGGTACACTGGTGAACTACATTGGGGCTGCCTCTTGGGGTACAGTCCTAAGCTGGAAAGTAAGGAGCCAAGGTTGTAGCCCTGCTTCTGCTCCCTCTTTGGGACTGTACTTATTGTAAAATAGGAATGAAATTCTCTGTGCAAAGGAATCAGTGAAGTCCTTGAATGAGCCAGTCACTTGAATGTCAATGAATCAGTCTTTCAAATGAGTGCTTAAAATTGGGAGCGGTGTTGTTTCAGCACCTCGGACAGCTCATTGGACAGACTCTGTGAGCCTCCCCTCGTGGCTGCTTTGTTCCTTGTTAGAACTTAGGGTCCCAACTTGTCAAAACCCCAGTATGAACAGGGGCTGAGGAGTACAGAGCAAGGGGCACTCTGCTTACCCACAGCAGAGGAACTCAAGTCAGCAGATTCCTAGGGTACCACCTGCCCTGCACTGGGGTTGTCTATGTGAGGGCCAAATACGAGAAGTGAGGACCTTCCTTCCCACTCACCTGGGATGGGGAAGTAGCTGAATTGTGTGTGAGGAAACTAAGTGGAGCTGGACGGACTAGCAAGGTGTCATCCACCTGGAGAGTAGTGTCACATCACCTCTCTCCATCGCTCCTGACTGGCCACCAAATAAAGCCCCAACCTCAGCCCTCTGTGACCTGCCTTCAAAACTAGAATTAACCCACATCTTCTGCCAAGTTCTGCCTCAAACCTGCACTGCACTGTGATCACACCCAACTCACTCCTTCACAAACAGTGTCTGCTGACCTCTGTATTTTCTGAATTCTTCCCACTGTCCTTATCATTCTATGAAAATCCTTCTCAGCCTTGAAGGTTAAGAACAGAGGTTGCTTCTTCCCTGAAGCCATCCCTGAATACTCTTCAGAATTAATCATTCCATCTCCTCAGTTCTCACAGCAGATGGCTCATACTCAGCGTCTGTCTCCTTGAGGTCAAGGATACATCTCCCTCCAGCCCCTGCCTACCTCATGAACTTCTGTTTCATAAACTCTCTCTGCAATGAATGAAATTCCTGGGAGGAGCAATTTCCTTAAAGCAGAACTTTCCAGAGTGAACATTTATAGGATGGACATTCATGGCATTTCCCAAAGGACCCTTCCAGCAGGGCTTAGGCTTGGATCCCACTTGGTGTCTCTGAAGTTCAGATAAACAGGTAGCAGTAATGAGCCTGGAGCTGCTGTCCCCCAATGCCATCAAGTTCTTTGGGCAAATGGTGTGGGCTTCACCTTTATGCAACACTACATAGCTTCCATAGAGACTCTGGAGCCAGATTCCCACACTTCAGACACCAGTTTTACCAGCTATTAGCTGGGTGACCTTGGCAAGATACCTTAACTCTCTGTGCCTTTGTTTCGTCGTGAGTTAAAAGAAACCACTGCCATCAAGTCAATTGCAACTCACAGCAACCACGTAAAACGGAGTAAAACTGCTAAATAGGGTTTCCAAAGAGCTGCTAGTGGGCTCTAGCTGCCAGCCTTTTGTTTAGCAGCCTAAGCTGCTAACCACTGTACCACTGGGGCCCGCTCAGGTGTTAAAGGGGAGTAAGAGCGAAGCTTTATAGGATTATCGAGCTGATTAAATCAGTTTCTACATACAGCACTTAGAATACCTGGCATGTGAGTAATCTTTCAACATTATTGTTGTTAAGGCCGCTACTGTTTTTATTTACCCCAAGGGTCCTCCTCTGGAGGGATCAGACTCATCCTGGCCCAAGTGTCCTGTTAGGGGATGCAGATGGAAATAAGGGATAGAGGAAGGGGGCGGAGTTAGCTGAAGCTTCCTGCTGGCTGGGAGCAGCGGGGTGGCAGGGGACCCCCATGTTTCCAAGGGCAGCCTTAGAACCGAGAATAGACTTGGTCATCCCAGGGAGGAGAAAGCCAGTTTCTCAGCTGCACCATGCTTCTACACTGTTATGCTTTCATTTCTTCATTAAAGTCTTCCCTAGATGGCAGCCTGATGAAGCTTCCGAGCTGCTGAGGTCACTGATTGCTCTCATCTTTGTGCCTGCAGTTAACCCATCTGTGAGGTCAGCGCCTGGAAGCAAGGACATGATTTCCGGACTCTTTCTGCCTACTCCTCCCCACATGGAGTGTGTGGCTGGGAGATAAGGGCCCTCTGGCCATTCCTCATACAGATGCTACCTTTCAGTTCCAACTGTAATGGGGACGGGGAGTGTGAGAGGTGGAGGAGACAGGCCCAGTGTCCCCTCCCGTGGGGTTCAGAGCCTATATTTCTCCCCAGGATGACAGAATTTCTATTACCTTAAAGGGCTCATCTATTTATGCTGCAATTTTTTGAAGTCCTGTCCGCCGTTATTGAACCCTGCATACCAGCGAGGGGAGCAGGCACTCCATCACCCAAATGAACAAACTCCTTTCCACATTTTTCTCCCTTTCCTCATTGCTGTCGGTGGGGCATACACAAGGCTCAGCTGCTGTGTGGCTGGGGACAGGCAGGAGGGAGCAAGTTAGGAGAGTCTAGATCAGTGGAGCAGTGACTGAAATTTCCTCTAAGGTTTCCGGTGTCCTTGAGAGACGTGGCCCTCCCCAGCACCTGCTAGCTGGACAGAGAGCAGGTCTGCCATTGGGCAGCCCCTGTGCTGGAACTGGAGGGTGAGGGCAGGTGTATGGCCAGAAGGGAAAGTAGAACTGAAAATTTTAGCCAGGTGGCAGGTCTATTGTATATGCATTTCCTGTTCTAATTGTTCTACTTGTCCTTAAACCAAGTCTGGATCTAGAGACTGTGAGCCCTAAGGGCAAAAAAACAGCTTCTCATTCTCACGCCTACCTTTGATGGACTTCCTAATTATTGTAGTAAAAGAATCTACTGGAACCTCTGCACGGGGGACAAGGAACTATCACTGAAAATGCCACACCCTTGTGAAACAAAACAAACAGCCAGGTGCCGTGGAATCAATTCTGACACATAGCTACCCTATAGGACAGATTAGAACTGCCCTTAGGGTTTCCAAGGAGGATCTGGTGGATTTGAACTGTCGACCTTTTGGTTAGAAGCTGTGGCTCTTAATCCCTACCCTACCAGGGTTTCTTCTTTGTAAAGAGGGGAGTGCAAACAGCACAAAATAATAATATAAATATCCCCAAAATAACAAATACACACATTCCAGTATGAAAGCCAGAGCTCTGGAATCAGACAGAACTGGATTCAAAGCCCAGCTCTACCTGTTACGCAGCCTCCAGGAGACTTACTTAAATTTCTCAAGCCTTAGTTTTGTTGATTCCAACTCATAGCATCCCTATAGGGCAGAGTAGAACTGCCCCATACAGTTTCCAAGGAGCAACTGGTAGATTCGAGCTGCCAACCTTTCGGTTAGCAGCCACAGACCGTGACCACTACACCACCAGGGTTTCCTCGTCGTATATGAAATGGTATGAGTGGTGGTGCTGTGCTAGAGTGTGATTGTTAGGATTAAATTAGACAAAATACGCACAATGCTAAGAACAAAGCCTGGCATGTAGCAAATGCTCAGTGAGTGTGTGCTGAGGTGCGTTGTATAGTTTGGTGAAGATGAAGTGTGTTGTTAGTTGCTGCAACCCCTAGCAATCTTATACGTAACAGAACACGGTGTCACCCGGTTCCATGCCATCTTCATAATCACTGGTGTGTTTGAGTCTATTATGGTGGCAGTTGTGTCAGCCCAACTCACCGAGGGCTTCCCTCGTTTTCCTGACCCTCTGCTTTCCCAAAGCTGACATAATGGAGACACAAGGGCATGGACTGTGTGGGGTCAGACAAGCCTTGATTGGAATCCTAAATTTGTCACCCAGTAGCTCCTCTCCTCTAAGTTCTGAGGCAGGCACAAGGAAGCCAGGCCAGGGGCCCTGGGCCATCAGGCACAGAGGGTCCCGAGGAGGAGCAGGGACGTAGGGAATGTGAAGGCAAATGATGGGAGCGGAGCAGGCTGGACCCTGAATGCCAGACCAGAAACCAGTGCTTAAGTCAGCCAGCAGAGGGAGCCACTGCAGACCTGAGCAGGGACTTAATGTGGGTGCAGAACTTGATGGTCAGCTTTTGTACAGGGAGATGGTGATGTCACAGGCAGGGAGCATCTGGTAGACAGCTGAGCATGCCGTAGACACTCGGGAAGTATTGGTTCCATTCTGTCTTCAGTGGATACTACTTGGCACAGTGGGGAGCAGGGACTTGGAGTCAGAGAAATGTGAGTGTCGGGGTGGCTCACCCTTGAGCATCACTTTGCTCATTTCTCCATTAAAGTAGTATGCAGGGGTGTCATGAAGGCGGAACGAGGCAGGTGTCACAGAAGTGCTTGACACCAAAACACCAAACCAAACCCACTGCACCAAGTCATTTCCAACACACTTCCTACAGGACAGAGTAGCACTTTTCCATAGGGTTTCCAAGACTGTAATGGTAAAGTGAAGGGTTAGTGGAAAAGAGGAAGCCCCTCAATGAGACGGATTGACACAATGGCTGCAACGATGGGCTTAAGCATAAAGACGATTGTGGACGTGGCGCAGGACCAGGCCATTTTCTGTTCTGTTGTGTGCAGTGTTGCTGTGAGTCAGGACCAACTTGACGGCACCTAACAACAAACAAACAACAATCTTTACAGCAGCCGACTGCCACATTTCTCTTCCCCACAGTGGCTGGTGGATTCAAACCACTGACCTTTCAGTTAGCAGCTGAGTTCTTAACCACTGCACCACCAGGGCCCCTCTGACCTTAGCATAGACTGGGTAACTCTTAGCCTCCTGTCATGCATGTCCTGCATTGGCTAGAGGCCCCTACCAGACCATGTGTGATCACTGCAATGCCTGACACTAGTCCAGCACTTACTCTGGGCCCTGTTCAGTCACTTCATGTCTATTAACTTGATTATCTTCACCACGCTCTTGGAGGAAGGTACTGATGGATAAATTGAGACGTGGAGAGCTGAAATACCTCGCCCAGAGTCATGTAGTGCCAGAGGCAGAGTCCATGGGCTGACACCACCCTCTCCCACCTCTTTCTATGGCCTCTGCTGTGGACAGACCGAGAGTTCCCTCCCTGCCCCTCATAGGATAAAACCATAACCATGGCCATAGTTGTATCAGAGCTCGGCATCCAGCAGGGAAGGCATCATTTTCCCAGCGCAGGTGGTCAGCCCATGTGTGGGGGGAGCAGCTGGGTGTCAGATGACACTCATCTGCGTCCCAGTTCTTCCTCTGCAAGAACCAAAACCCAAACCCACTGCCATCAAGTCCAGTCTGACTCATAGCAACACTGTAGACAGAGTAGAACTGCCCCATGGAGTTTCCAAGGAGCACCTGGTAGATTTGAACTACCAGCCTTTTGGTTAGCAGCTATAGCACTTAATCACTACGCCACCAGGGTTTCCGAGATACTCTCAAGTCCTTCAATTGCATGTACTTTTCATCACCCTCTAAGGTTAAATAACTCTGCTCACATTTTACAAGGAAGGAAACAGGCTCAGGAAGCTGTGTAATTCTCTGGAGCTTCTCAGCCCTCCCCAGTCTCCACTCGTTCCCTGGCTCAGGGCCAGCTGCTCCCCAGGCCCTCCCGGCCAGCACATATCTTCCAGCCTCATCTCCCTTCCCATGACCTGCTGCCCACAGTGGGCTCTGTACGTGACCTCCCATCACTCCTGCCTCTCGAGAACCCAAGCTCCCACCAAACCTGCCCCCAAGGCCTCAGGACCTGCCGGGAGCTTATCCCAGGCCCACTTGACATATGGTAAAGCTTACTATAGAATCTGGCTGAGAAACCTCTGGAAGCCAGAAAAATACCAAGGAACCCAACTTTATAGAGACTCAGACAATTTACAGGAATTGGGGAGTAGGTGGGAAGGGCCTGTGGGTGCTGGCAGCCTTTGCTACCCCTATTCCTGTCTATACCCCAGTAAAAGCTTCTCAGCTTTGGATTCTTGGGCTTTCTTTGCATTTAGTCTATAATTTTTTTTTTTTTTTTTTAACAATTCCACAATCATAAAATGTTTGGAATTACCTGAGTTTGGACTCTCAGCTAGAGAAGGGCATCCCAGACTCCTCCCTGTATAGGAGGAAGTTTCTGCAACAGGCTGAGTCCTTCACCTGCCCTCTGGGACCTGCCGTTGTTTGGTGGACAGATTTGGAGAGACCTGGTACCTAAGGTGTTTTGGGCAGCCCCGGCTGGACCTCCAGACCCTATCCCATTGTTGTCATTGTAGATGTCAGCTGCCATCTAGTCGGCCTCTGACTCGTGGCAGCCCCGCATACAACAGAAGGGAACGCTGCCCAGCTCTGCACTGTTCACGTGATGAGAAGTAGCTTGTACTTTTGTGATCCATGGGGTTTCCATTGGCTACTTTTTGGAAGTCAGTCATCAGCCCTTTCTTCCTTGTCTCTTAGTCTGGAAGCTCCGCCAAGACCTACCTGTTCAGCACCCCGGCAGCATTCAGGCCTCCCCTGACTACAGATGGTTGGTGGCTGTGTGTGAGGTACACCAGCCAGGAATGGAACCCCAGTCTCCCCAGAATTCTACTGCTAAACCCCCAATGCCTTGTCCTGACCCACGGCTGCCCCTCCAGTCTGTGCTCCAACAAATCCAAACAGGTTGCCTGACCCCAGAGACGTGCCCACATAGTCCACCACCCCCACACCTCTGTTCCTTCTGTCCCTTCCATGGAATGCCTTTGCCCACCCTGTCCCACCCCAGTCAGACTCTGCCTGCGCGCTCAGCCACACTCAGCTCGGCAGCCACCCTCCTCATCCGGCCTTCTTCGCTTCTTCACCCAGAGACGTGGAGCATAAGCTCTCCAGAGTCCTCTGCCGTTCCCACTCTGCTGGCACGTTGTGGGTACCTCTGTCTCCTCTGACAGACCCCTATCTCTACCTGCCCCCTGCACACTTGGCACAGTCTCCTGCAGTGTGTTGAGTTGAATAGGCATCAGATAAGAGCCCAGTAGTTTACAAATGTCCTGGTGTTGGTTTCCATGGCCACCCTAAGAAATTGCTACTGTTGGGTGGCTTATGAAGACAGAAGTGCATTGTCTCACAGTTTTGAAGGCAGGGAAGCCACATTCAGCAGGGGGTCGGCAGGGCCACACTTCCTGCACAGGTTCTAGGGGGAGATCCTGTCTTGTTTCTGTAGCTTCTAGGAGGTCCAGGCATCCACTGGCTTGCAGAGATGTGTCTTTGCAGGCTGTGGTTCTTCTTGGTCTCAGTTCTATGTCCCTTCTCCCCTTTTATAAGGACAGCACTCAGATTGAATTAGGACCCACTCAACTCTGATGTGACCTCATGTTAATGGATAACATCTTGTTCCTGTTGATTCCTTCTAGCTGTTGCCAACTCATCATTCTCTTCTGTCTGATGCAGTAGAGCAGCCCCACGGGGTTTCCTGGGCTGTTGTCTTCATGGGGACAGATTCTCAGGCCTTTGTTCCCATGGGACAGCTGGTAGGTTCAAGCCACCAACCTTTTGGTTAGCAGCTAAGTGCGTAACCATTGCCCCACCAGGACTCTTTGATAGTGTCTTCAAAGAACCTATTTTCCAAATGAGGTTATACTTACAGGCACAGGGCACACAGTCTGTGTTCGTCAGCTAGTGCTGCTGAAACAGAAATACCACAGAGGGCATGGCTTTAACACAAAAAGGTTTATTCTGACACAGTCCGTTAGACTACAAGTCTAAATTCAGCATGTCCCCTCCAGGGGAGGAAAACCCTCTGGGGGTCAGTTCTACCCTGGCCCCTAGTGTCGCCATGAGTCGGATCCAACTTGATGGTACTTGGCTTGGCCTCCAGGGGAAGGCTTGTCCTCTGTTGGCTCTGGAGGAAAGTCCTTGTGTGGCGTCAATGTCTGGTCCAGGAGCATCTTGGTACAGGAACCTCAGGTCTGACAGACTTGCTGTTCTCCCAGTGCTGCTTTCTTGATAGTGTGAGGTTCGCAATCCTTGCCTCCCTTTCCTTTTATGTCCTGTAGGATGAAAGGATAAAGGGTGGTGTAAGCCACACTCCAGGGAAACTCCCTTTACAGTGGAGCAGAGAGGTGATCGTAGGATGGAATTTACAGTCCCACCTGAGTCCTCTAACATACAGCACAGGAGAATCACAAAATGGAGCACAATCATATAAAATATTGGGAATCATGGCCCAGCCACTTGGCTACACACATTTTGGGAGGGACACAGTTCAATCCACAACAATCTCCTAAATCAGGACTGTGCTTCATTTGGCTTGAACCCTAATAAAACTCCCCATTAGAAAGGAGAGGGTAGAGAGGAGGGGGACAGTGTTGGTGAAGTGGATATTGGAAGTAACGAGTGAAAAAGAAGAGTGTGCTGTCACAGGGTGAGGAGAGCAGATAGAGCTGCAGAGAGGTGGGTGCTCAGAGTTTTATATGGAAAATTGACTTGGATTGTAAACTTCCACTTAATCACAATAAAAACAATTTTAAGCTGAAAAACAGACTTCCCATCAGCCTCTGCAGGACCCCACAAGGTCTGGCTCCCACCCTGGATGTGGTCTCTGTTGAGATATAAACTGCAGCTCTGCAGGCCACTGCCCTGGGTCCATACACACAACCCTGTCCCAGGGGAGCTGGGCTCTGAGGCTGCAGTGTGCACATGTCACACCCTAGAGACTCAGCCCCCAGTGTGAGGTCACCATGTCCATCCCTCACGCAAAGCCACTGTGGTCCAGCTGCCCTTGGGGCTGACAACCAGGATTGGCTCGTTGCAGATGTGAAGTTTACCCCAAAGCTGTCACACCACTGGTCTAGAAGCCACCAGTCAGGGCATGCACACTCATACACAGCAAAGTCACACACTTCAGGAGCCACAAGTGGGGTGACGTGACAACCTACGGTCTACGCCAAGACACTGGGACAGCAGACCCAAGGCCAATCCCAGCTGCACTTCACACAAGCACCAAGGGCAGGGCCTGGCACATGCTCAGTGCTCAGGACATTGGGGTTCCCATCACTCCTGGCCTGTCTGCAAGCAAAGCGGCTTGGCCTAAGGGAGTAACACGGGCTTTGGAGAAGGTTGGCCACTCTTCCGGTGTGTGACTTTGGGCACATTAACCCCCTCGCTCTAGGATGGTGACAGTAATGCCTTCCCTGCAAGGTTGTTTTAAGGACAAAAGGAAATAAGGGACAAAAAAAGTGCCTGGGACTTGTTGGGAGTGGGGAGGAAGAGTTAAAACCTGAGCATTCTGCCTCCTGCCCCCAGTAGAAGAGGTGGATCAGTCCGTCCTGAGCCAGCAGATCAGCCCTCTCTGGAAGGGCAAAGGGCTGTGGTCAGCAGTGAGGACGAACATCCTGCTTCCTCCTCCGCCACACGGACTGCCTGCTGTTCATAAGCTCCCACACAGATGTCTCCAGGCATCTTGGCCTTTGGGACCAAAGCTACTGCTGTCAAGTTGATTCCGACTCATGGCGACCCTGTAGGACGGAGTAGAACTGCTCCACGGAGTTTCCAAGGAGCACCTGGCAGACTTGAACTGCCAGCCTTCTGGTTAGCAGCCGTGGCACTTAGCCTTTGGGAGGTTAGCCTTTGGGAGGCTCCTGATAAAATACAAATGCTTCCCTAGAGTTGGCTCAGTGAGCGCATCTTAGCCTGCAATGCCTTCTCCAGACTCAGGAGAGATTCCTGGGAAAGGGACTGACTGGAGAAGAGGCAGAGACTCTGAGCAGGATAGGTGTGTTGATGTCAAAGACAGACAGCAGTCAAGTCCTCAGGAGGGTGGTTCAGGCGGCAAGGCCAGTAGGTGGCTCAGCTGCGGGGTTGCCCAGACCTACTGCCTCCCAGGTCTTCCTGAGTGGGTTTTTAGAATCTGTTTGGGAGCCATTGGAGGGTATTTGTGCCCCTCCAGAGAAGCTTCTGAGGGGTCACGGTCACGTAGCATCTGTGCAAATTGGAGAAATGTGCACATAGGCGTCCCTTTCTCAAGATGTTGTGCTGGCATCTGCCAGAAAACTGATAGCACAGATGCCTGGATCTTGCATGATTCTCATGGGAGTGAAAACATGCCGGGAATGGTACAGCGCACGGCCTATGTGACTGTGCAGACCTGTAACAGGTCACTGGCATCCTATCCACTTCAGACAGTCGTAGATGAAAGTGAATGTTCCAGGGGCTTCCACACCTAACCTACAAACCCCACCACCAGCCCGTCACCACGAGAGCCAAGTGGAGAGACTCGGTCCCACAAAGCCCTGGGCATTGCCCACTCGGCCCAGGGAGACAGGGATGGAGATGGATGTGGTCTCCCTCCCACACCCCCTCTCGTCCCCCCTGGCCCTCTGGTCCTCATGCTTTATGCAATTTCCTTCCCCCACATGTGCTGGCTGTCAGTTGCTGCTTCATCAGTGACGCACTAATTAGGTCCAGCGAGGTTTGCTCTGCTTCGGAGAGCCTGCCGTGGCTGGCATTCAGTCCAAGCTGTTCTCTCGACCTTGTGGACTGCAATTTTCAACCCCCCTGGAAAATCACAAACAAGGCTCCCCACCTGGCAGTTGGTTGCCAGAGCCTCAGAGCTGGGAGGTGGAAAGAGACTGAGGGGGGTACAAGGGGGGGAGAGCAACAGCCTGGGGCTGGCAGTGTGCCTGGCCAAGAGCTTTGTAAACAGTCAGTCACACTGCATGTGGGCCGCTGGCTTTGAAGTGGCTTTTGGCACCAATGCTCGCCGAAAGCCATCTCCATTGGTGGCCCTAACACTGCAAAGCCCAGGAATATCAGGGGAGAGAAGGGACGAGGGTCAGCCAAAGGCCACCAGGGGCTGCCTGCAGAACATCTGGAAGGGGTAGGAACCATCTGCGCCCTCCCATGCTGCTAGCTCATCTGTCTGCCCCCTCCATTCACTAGGGGCCATGCCCCCATGAGGGCCAAGACAAGCTTTGTTCCACTCCCCATCATGTTCCCCTCCCCGACTCCCCACCAGCGCAATGCACACACAGGAGAGAGCTCAACAAACATCTCCCAAAGTGGCTGAACCCATTCATCGTGCGTGTACTGAGTACCTCCTGTGGGCTCGACACTGTGTGAAGGGGGCCCCAGGGGGAGTAAAACAGAGTCAGGCTCTGTCGTAATGGAGCTTACAATCTAGCGACTAAGGTGGGTTTTTTTTAAATGAGTGTCACTGCCGTTACACTAACTGCCACAAAGGACCCTGAGCAGGGAAGCCTGTTCTGGAGCAAGAGTGTCAGGGAGAGCTAAAAGGAACTGAAAGGGACCTTCAGAGGGACACACCGGGTCCCACTTCATGGTTAACGAAGCTGAGAGCTCATCACAGTGCCTGCCCTCTAAGAGATGCTCAGCAAACATTTTGTGGAATGAATCGATGAGTGAATGAAGCCATGCGGTCTGGGACCAGGACCTTTGCTTCCCTGAAACTCTGGTTTCCTAAGTCCAGGTCCAGGGTCCTTTCTTAGCAAAACCCACCCCTCCCACAAAGACCTGTGGGCCTGGGCTGCATCCCTTTCTCGCCTACCCTTGCATCCTCCACTGAACAGCTGTACACTGGCAGGCGTAACCACCAGACCCAGAGCCACTGTTCTCATCGTTCATTGCTGTCGAGTCAATTCTGACTGATGGTGACCCCACGTGTGCAGAGCAGGATGGCTCTGTAGGGTTTCCTCTGGCTGTGATCTTTGGGAAGTATATCTCCAGGCCTTCTTCTGTGGTTCTTCGGGATGGTTTTGAACCTACCCATCAGTCTTTTGGCTAGTAGTAAAGCATTTAATGATGTCACCGACAGATGTGGAGTACCAGCTCCATTCCATTCACACTCCCTCCCCCTGGGGCACATTTAAGGTGACCGGAGACAAACTCCAAAAATTGTATAAGGAATGATAAACCCCCTTCCTGCCTCCTCCTGCTTCCACCCCCCCCCCCATGGCCATTAACCTCCTGCCCATCTCCAGGAAAACAGATGATCAACATGAGAAGCCCAGCTGTGGATTAATTTCCCTAAATAGGACCGAACTACAAAGCAGCATATTGCAAAGGAGAAAATCCAATAACCAACATTTGAAATAAATTTAATAGGACATATAACTCATTACCCACTGGGGTTTGGCCTGTGAGCCACATTGGACAGGGAGGCAGGTGGAAGGCGGAGCAGAGATTGGCATCTCTTTAGTGGGCCCAGCTCCGGAGTGCCATTCCAGCAGTAGCTCTTTCAAATCAAGTTCAAGATGTTAATAGCCAATGCTGCATCCATAATTAACAGGCCTCTGGATGGGATGAAGAGTTCACATCTGTTCTCCATTCACAGAATAAAGCTAAGCAGCAGTGGCAGGCTTGCACAGTGGAAGGAAGCGGGGATCCACCCCTGTGGGAGCTGGAGGGCTCCCTTTTCTGGGGCTGGGAGATGAGGTGAGAATACAAGTTCCCATAGGGGTGACTCTGACTTATGGCAACCCATGTGTGTCAGAGCAGAACCATGTCCCATGGGGTTTTCAATGGCAGATGTTTTCAGAAGTGGGTCCCCAAGCCTTCCTTTCAAGGTACCTCTGGGCAGATTTGGACCTGCATCTTCTCAGTTAGCAGCCAAGCGTCTTAATCATGTGTATCACCCAGAGGCTCCAAGACGGGACAAGATCAGGATATAAAAGCACCCAGGAACCAACTTGCAGGTACGGAGGCAGGTCTGTCCTCAAAGTCAAAGTCACGTCTTCTGGGCATCCTGCTCCATGGTTAGGTGGTTAGCGTGCTGCATGGTTGACCCAGAGGTTCACATCTGGGCTGCGAGCTGCAAGTGTTCTGCAGTTGGACAGAAGCTAGAGATGTGAGACTCAGGCCCATCTCTGCCTTGAACCAGCCACGTGGTCTTGAGTGAGTCAATGTCTTCTCACCCTTTCCATTGGAGGCCTTTTGCCCCTGGGCAAACTAGCAACTCGATATGATCTTGCATATATTATGCAAGTTTATTACAGCTACTTTAAAATTATTTTATACGCAAACAAATTATACAAATACTATATTTTAACATTTTCTTTATTTCTACATCTTACAAAGCCAAGTCTTTGAAATATTATGCTCTGTGATCGTTTTTTGTATGGTATTTTATGAAACAATCCCCAGGGCGTGTCCTCAGTTTGTCAGGGCACATATCACAATAAAAAACACATGACATTAGCCCTCAAAGCTTTGAAAATACTCTTACATTTTCTGAGACATTCTACATAATGGCCCTGCCCTTCAGACTCTAGGTATTGGCCACACTCTCTGGATTCTGAGTGGAGACCCCTGGCCCTGTGCTACGACTCTGCCTAGAAAGGCTCACTTGGACAGCAGCTCTGCCCCCCTCAGCTTTAGGTGCACCCTGAGCCCAGCTGAGTGGCCATTCCACCCTTACAAACACAGAAAGCCCTGGCTCCACTCTTTCAAACCCCTGAAGTCGTGGCCATACCCTTTGAGACTGAGGCAACTCAGCTTCTCAGACTCTTTGTCTCTTCAGCTTCTGCTTCCTGTGGTCACATGGCCCCAGCCTCAGGCCCACGTCTGGCCTGCCTAGGCAATTATTCCAAAGCTTTGTAGCTCCACTCTTGCTAGAAAGCCTCCTGCACAAAGGCACTTAAAGATTTTCACAGAAAACAATATGTTGAGGCATATTGATCTGCTCGATCAACACCACCCATATATTTTATGTGATTTATTACAATATTAGGCTTCTTGACATTGACTTCCACACCACCTTGTACAGTAGTCTTTCCTGTGTTATCCCAAGTGGTCAAAGAAGTGATAGTCCTTTTAATTTTCCACACTTGAAGTCAAGTGTTACCTTTTCGATATGCTACCATGGATTTTTTAGGAATTTTGTTTATTTTATTTCACTTGGTACTTCCTTTCTATTTAAGATTGTCCCAGTTGTTTGTCTCGCTCAGTCGCCTGAAACGAGCCTCTCGAGTTATTGCGTGAAACACCATGGTGCCTGAGAGGCACACCTCTCGAGCTATTGTGTGAAATGCTGTGGTGCCTGAGAGAAGCCTCTCAATTGCAAAGGGCTAGATCTTGGTTTCCTCACCTATAAAACAGGCAGTTAGACTAGGTGATTCCAACATCCTTCTAGCTCGGGCACCGTAGGCTGTCTCCTCATTGGGAATGGGCATGCGGCCAGGCCATGCATCTGGGGAGTGTGTGAGCACCCAGCTGGTCTCATGCTAGAGGGCAAGGAGGACTCCTGCTTCGGGGCCGGTTTTCCCACCATTCTTCACTTCTGGTTAAGGCCAGAAGATGCTGAGTCAGAGCTGAAGGACCCTTAGACATGACCCAGCTGGTGGGTCCCACCTAGACACTTGCCATCCAGTCGATTCTGACTCACAGTGACCCTATAGGACAAAGGAGCATTGCCCTATGGGGTGTCCAAGGAGTGCCTGGTGGATTTGAACTGCCAGCCTTTAGGTTAGCAGCCAAGCTCTTAATTACCATGCCACCTGGGATTTGTTGACTGAGTGAGAGGTGGATTCCGCCCCCAGAACTTCTTTCTGCTTAAACTTCAGGGGTTTTGTATATTTTCTTCATGAGAGATGCCCTTTTTTTACAGTACTAATCGGGCTTCCAAGGCTGTAATCTTTACAGAAACCGGCCGCCACATCTTTCTCCCACAAAGCAGCCAGTGGGTTTGAGCTGCTGGCCTTTTGGTTAGCAGCCGAACGCTTGAACCATTGTATACCCGGGGCCCTGGCTAAGTCATGGCTGAGCTCCGTGTTCCCATATCCTTCTCTGGTACCCGAACCGTGCCCAATGCCATCAGGTCAGTTCTGTCTCAGACGGACCCTGTTTTCTTCTCTGTGAAGCAGAAAACTCTGCCAGCCTGGCAGCCTTCCAGAACCACTGTCAAGATCAAGCTAACAGTCCCTGTCCCTGCATGAGCTTCCCTGGGAAAAAGGGCAGTGGGCTGGCACTGCTTTCCAGGGAGCTGACCTTTCAGGTTGGCACTTTACCTCCTGCCCCCTGGAGCAGGGTCAGTGTGGGGAGTCTCAGAGTCCTGTCAACAGACCCACAGCTGGGCCCACAGTCCCCGTGAGGCTTCCCCAGGGGAACAGGGCTGGGGGACACTCATAGGATGCCTGAAGGGCTGCTGCATGGCTCTCTCTCCCAGCAGCCCCATGCAGAGAAAAACATAAACTGTGCCTGCAGTTTGCATCTGAGCCAAGGCCCTCGGAGCTCCAGCACTTTCTTATGGGCTATTTATAGTCCTGGAGAAATTAGAGTTTTCTGAGTAATGGGAAAGCAGACAGTCTCCAGTTGGCCAGGCCTGCTGTGGGGACTGGCAGGGGAGAGTGGGAACCATAGTCCTGACTCATAGTAACCTTATAGGACACAGAAGAACTGTCCCATAGGTTCCCAAGAAGCACCTGGTGGATTACAGCTGCCAACCTTTCAGTCAGCAGCGTTAGCACTTAACCACTATGTCACCAGGGTTTCCATGGACATCTTAGGGCATCATTGTCCCATCTACCATAGCCAGTCACCGTGGACAAGCTGTGACGCAGAGTGCACCCTGTCCCTTCCAGGGAGAGGTCTGTGCAGTGCCCTGTGCAGCAGAGACCTATGGCCCCAACTGCTCATCTGTCTGCAGCTGTGGCAACGGTGGCATCTGCTCCCCAGTAGATGGCTCCTGCACCTGCAAGGAAGGTAATGTGCCCTGGTTCCGCATCTCATTCTCCAAGTGTGTGTACACTGCTTAGGTGAGCTGCCAGCTTGGGGTCAGGGGGGTCAGGGGTCAAGGGTCAGGGGGCGGGTCTGGACCACCACTTGCAGGGCCAGGGAGCTATCTTAATCGGGTTCCAACCACGGAAACAACCCATGCAGGGACTTCAACAGTAGGTATTAATGAGAACTGTTGAAGAAGCAGAGAAGAAGCTGAGTCATTGACAGATCAGCAACTGTGGGAGAAGCTGCTGCCACTCCTGGGGCTCCCAGAGCCTGGGAGTGACGGGGAGATGGACAGTGGGGCCACATGGCTATGATGGAACCTAGGAGGCACCCTCCCAGGTGGAGAGACAGGAGGCGACACCTGACAGCTGACTTCACTCCTGCTGCCATCCTCCTGTCCATAGGCCAGGTCTCCCATTGGTAAACCCATTTTGGAGCCACCTGACAGGGGATCCCAGCCACAGGGGTCTGTCCTCTGAGACACAGAACAGAGCGAGAAAGGGCGAGGTTGGTCTGAGCACCCACAGGCAAATGCCAGTCTCCAAATGCGCAGTGAGCCAACTCTCTGTAGCATGCGGGTTCTCACCCAGCCCTGAGGGAAGCAGCCATCGGGGTGAGATACCATGCACTGAGCCTGGGAAGGTGAGTAGAAAGTTGCCTTAGCCCTGGGTGGAGAGGTGACAGCCCCTTCTCCACCCCCCAGGGTGGCAGGGCCTCGACTGCACCCTGCCGTGTCCCAGCGGGACGTGGGGCCTGAACTGTGACGAGAACTGCACCTGCGCCAACGGGGGGGCCTGCAGCCCCGCAGATGGCGCCTGCTCCTGCGCCCCGGGCTGGCTGGGAGACACTTGTGAGCTGCCCTGCCCGGTGAGTGCCATGGCCGGGGAGCGAGCTGCTGCTGGCGGGAGCGAGAGGGGGTGGGCTGGCCCGGGATCTCCTCATGCCCTTTACCTGTGGTCATTTTGTCCATGGAGGGGCATGGAGAAGATTGCATCGTGGGACACTTGATACAAGCATCAGCCTTCTCCTTTCTAAAATGCTTGGTAGGTGTGAGTGGCATCACGTTTCCCTTACTGCTGTGGGAGACGTTATTGATTGACTTTGGTCCTTGCCTGAGCTCAAATGCAGCTTCAGGATCCTTCCAAGCCCAGCATGACAGGGCAGCCCTCACTAATCCATCAGAGTTGGCATTCTTTCATAAATAATGTCTCAGCTTCTTCTGGTCCCAGCAGTCTATCATTTGTATTGGGGCAGTTGGGGGACTAAACCCCTATCTGGCAGTGATCACTCAGATCCAATCGCTGGATCATAGTCTAAGATGCAGAGAAGGTGAACAGGCTGCTGTGATAACCTCAAATGAGCATGGGCCTGGGAGTCCTCTGGTCCTGAGTTCAAATCCAGTCAGCTTCATCCTCTGTCACTTTGGGCATGTTACTTCACCTGTCTCCCTGATTTTTCATCTTTTAAAGTGGGAACACAAGGGAGCCATCTCGTGGAGTTGGGGTGATTAAAAGAGATGATAACCGTGAGGCTCTTGACGCCCAGTGCACGTGCACCACGTGTTGGTTGACACTACTTTCTCCCCAGTAAGCTAAGAATAAATCACCCAGTCTTCACACGTCAATGTGGGGTGCAGTTTGCAAAGAGCTTGCTCATTTGCAGTTGCTGATGGTGATGACAGCCCTCCAAGCTTGACCATCCCACAGTAGAGCAAGACTGTCGCCTCCTTCCCTCCAAACCTCATACTCCTGTTAATACAGCCAAAGAATCCACCCCTGTATTGATCCCCAGTTACAAAAAGTACACCCACTCTGCTCCAGCCCTCATCTCTCTGTGTTTCTGTGGGGACCTTGGCTCAGTTTTGGCACCCAGATCCCATGGAAGTGTGTGACCCTCTGGCAGTTTCTCTCTTCCCCTCTCCCCCACAGGATGGCACCTTTGGGCTGAACTGCAGTGAGCGCTGTGACTGTAGCCACGCTGATGGCTGTGACCCTGTCACAGGCCACTGCTGCTGCCTGGCTGGATGGACAGGTAATCCCTTGGCCCCTAACTACCCAGGTCCCTGGGAAGCTGGGTTCTTGGGGGTTCTCCCTCTTCTCTGGCTAGCTCTTTCTCTTCCCTCTTAACTAGCTTTTCTTCTGCTCCTCAAAAAGACCTTTCCCTTTATCCCCTCTGGGCCTTATTTCTTCATTCCATGCCATTCAAGCAAACAAATATTTCTTGGACCTTGTCTTAGTCATCTAGTGCTGCTATACCAGAAATACCACAAGAGGGTGGCTTTCAGAAACAGAAAGTATTTTCTCCGCATTTAGGAGGCTAGAAGTATGAATTCAGGGTGTTGGCTCTAGGGGAAGGCTTTCTCTCTCTGGTAGTTCAGGGAAAGGTCCTTGGTCCTTGGTGATCTCCATGTGGTGTGGCATCTCTTTTCTCTCAACTCTGCTTCCTCTGTCTGTTCCTCTTATTTCTCAGAAGAGGTTGAATTGAGATCCACCCAGTCTAACCCCACCTCAGTAATAACAAAGAAACCCCATTCCCAGATGGTGTTATAACCACAGATACAATCAGAAAGACCACACTCCCTGCTCTCAAGTTGATTCTACTCATAATGACCCCATAGGACAGAATAGAATTGCCCTACAGGGTTTCCAAGGCTAGAAGTCTTTCAGGAATCACACTGCCATGCAACATCTTTCTCCTGTGGGGCACCTGGTAGGTTCAAACTGAAGACCTTTTGGTTAGAAGCTGAGTGCTTTAACCACTGTATAACCAAGGGTCCTTATAGAACCAGGTGTAACCAGGGCTCCTTAACCACAGGTACAGGGCTTAGGATTTACACCACATATTTTAAGGGGACATAAATCGACCTGCAACAAACATCTATTGTGTTTGAGAGGTTGGGGACAACCTCAGACAAAGATTGGCAGGCGGTGGTATAGGTGGCAAGTTTGTACTTGCGGAGGACATTAGGGGCAGGGCAATGCCTTCCTGCTCAGCCCTGGCTTAGAGTCTTGGTCCCCTATGTCTGTCCTGTCCTATCTGCCTCCTAAACACATACTCATAGTGGATCCGGCCACCCCTTTGCACCCCTGAACGCCTCCACCTTGATGGGATGCTGCCATCTGGGACACCATCCGGCTTTCGTCTGGCACTGCCCAGCCCTGTGGTTGGTCTCCAGGCCCAGCTACACACATTCTGTGTGTGGCAGCCAAAGTGGACCTCAGAAAACCCAAACACATCCCCATCAGTCCCCACTCAGAATTCCTCAGTGGGTTCCCGTGGCCTTCGTATAAAATCTTCCCATGGGCCAGGGCCCCATGGGATCCGGCCCCACCCAGCTCTTCCACCTCACCCAGAACCCCTACTTCATCCTCACTCCAGCCACTGAGGCCAAGTTCAGTTCTTTGGAGAACCAGCCACCTTCTGAACTCTCTCAGTCTGGGTAGGTCCTTCCCGTTCTTTTCACCTGAGCTCCTACTCACCTACCAGGCTTCACCTGGAACAGTGCTTCCTCGGAATGGCCCTGTCCCAATTACTCTGCCCTCCCTCAACCTTCGCCAAAGCTACTGTGAGAAACCCCTTTTATTAACTGTCAAAACACCCCACTCTTGTCCCTTGTAGCACTTACACAAATGTCATGGAACTCTGAATTGAGTAACCAGGGAGCATGAGCCTGTCACCCCATCTGCCTTGTTCACTGCCTGCCACACCCCAAGATGCAGATGGCACAGTGGCTCGAGAGGCTGGAAACAGCCAGGTGACCTTGGGCAGGTCTCATAACCTCTCAGGCTCAGTTCCCACATGTACAATCCAGATAACTGTAACCCTCAGGACCACAGGGTCATGTTGAAGTTTAAGAAACCTTAGAAACTCTGGTGACTTAGTGGTTAAGTGCTACACCTGCTAACCATGAGGTCTGCGGTTCGAATCTGTCAGGCACTCCTTGGAAACTCTATGGGGCAGTTTTACTCTGTCGTATAGGGTTGCTATGAGTCAGAATTGACTCAACACCAGTGGGTTTCCGTATTAACAGTGCCTGGCATGTAGAAAGAAGAGGGCTTCATCAACGTAAGCCAGGAATACAAAAAACCAAAACCAAACCTGTCATCTTTGGTTTGATTCTGACTCACAGCAACCCTATCAGGCAGAGCAGAACTGCCCCCATAGAATTGCAAGGCTGCAAATCTTTATGGAAGCAGGTGGCCACATCTTTCTCCCACAGAGCAGCTGCTGGGAGCCCTGCTGACCTTTCAGTTAGCAGCTGAGCACTTTAACCATTGTGTTACCAGGACTGCCATAAATACCACGAGTAGATTACCCCCGTGGAGTTTCCTAAGCTGTAATCTTTATACAAGCAGACTGCACGTCTTTCTCCCACAGAGCAGTCAGTGGGTTCAGACCCCTGACCTTTTGGTTAGCAGCCAAGCACTTAACCACTGTGCTACCACGGCTCCTACGGTGAATACAGGAAGTGCTTAATAATTATATACTACGTGATGAAGCCTGCTCATCAGCCCAAGGTTGCAGACAGCAAGAGGGAAGTGGGGAGAAGGGCACACAGCTGCTTGCAGCAGTGAAGGTTCTGGATAAATAGCTCACACCAGGTCAGTGTGCAGCCTCTGTCCTCTGCGACCACAGCGCTCTGAGCAGCCGAGGGCCAGCCACGCTGCTTCCTCTGTGTGATCTCTTACTCCTTCCGCCCCCTGACCCTCACCCTGGTCACTGCCCGCCCCAGACTCTTAGCTAGAGCCAAATGGAAATCCACTTTAATTTTTTCTTGCCTTAATTTCAAGTGAGCCTGTAAGATTTTAATGATATCTGAGGCTTAAAAATTCTGTCTTTGATGGACAACCTGTCAGCAAAGTGTTTGCTGTTCTAAAGCTAATTTCCTCAAATGTGGTCCTGAAGTCATTTCAGAGAAGTGATTGATGGCCTGAGGTTTGTTTTGCAGGACACTGAGGAGGGGTGGGGAGGGAGATGGGGCACGGGACGGGGCCTCCCCACTGTGGGTTCTCCCCACTGGCCCTGACTCCTCTGCCCTGACACAGAGCCTGTGCCTTGGCCAGCGTGGTTCTCGTTCTGCCCTAAGCTGTGTTGTGTCCCCACCGTGGGCCGCTGGCTACACGTCTTACTCATCTTGCCCTGCACATACCAGGTGCTCTTAAATGCTGATTGAAATACAGTAAAGGAAGTTGGCCCCTAGCCACATAAGGGTTTTCCCCTTGAAGTAGAGGAGACCTTTAAGATGATCTATAATAACTTCTTCATGCTGCAGAGGAGGAAGTAGTTGCTCGAGGTCCCAGATGTTAGTGTCAGCAGGATGGGAGACACAAGGTTTTTTTTTTTAAGAAGGAGCCATTTATTCATTTTACCAGGATTAAGTAACTCAAGCAATCACGGCAAGCCTTTATTTGGCTGCTACCATGTACACTGCGTAGAAGCTCAAGTGGCACAGTGGTTAAGCACTGTGTTGCTAACCAAATGGTCAGCGGTTCAAACTCACCAGGTACTCCAAGAGAGAAAGATGTGGACTTCTGTTTCCATTAAGGTTTACAGTCTTGGAAACCCTACAGGGCAGTTCTCTTCTGTCCTACAGTGTCACTGTGAGTCAAAATTGACTCTGCAGAACTGATACATGACCCAGAAGTGAAAGGCAGAAATTCAACAGCAACAGTCTCTGAGCACCTGCTATGTGTCAAACCTTGTGTTGGGCACTGGAAATGCAAAGACATTTCCTGTCCTTAAGAAGATCCTGAAAGAGCAGGGACGGAAGTGTCGGGGAGCCATGGTCCTTATCTTCAAACTGCTGATAGGTGTGAGAGGACTAGTATGCAAGAGACAGCGGAACAGGCTGTATGGCACTGACTATCAGACTCTTGAATCCCTGGGCAAATCCAGGAAGCCTTCCTGGAGGAGGGCCCTAAAAGGGCCTGAAGGATGTCCCTCAAAGGACCTGAAGGATGTGCTGGGTTCCTGCCAACCCTATGTCCAGCAATAGCACAGAAGCAAGGGCTTGGGGACATAGTTGAGCTTCTTAAAGGGGAGGACTGGGGCTGCCCCAGCTGGGAGGGTTTCCAACAGTTGGGGGCTGGACAGCGTGATTTTGGAGGCTTCTTGCACTGTACCGTAAAGTTCCTGAATTACACGGTTACATGTTTGACCATTAACCAAAAGATTGGTGGTTTGAATCCACCCAGAGGAGCCTCAGAAGAAAGCCCTGGTGATCTGCTTCTAGAAGATCACAGCCATAAAAACCCTACAGAGTGCCATTCTGCTCTGCTCACATGGGATCACCATGAGTCACAATTGATATGACAGCTGGTTTTTGCACTGTACTGGTTCTTCCTTCCAGACCCTTGTCAGATGTCCCACAAGGGTGGCCCTTTCTCTTCTCCAAACAGACCCTTGGTCCAGCCCAGACTGACCATCGCGATCAGGGAAGGGATGGGACTTGAATGGTCCTTGAACAGGAAAGATGTAGGCTGGCTTCCAGCACATTCTGACTCTCTAAACCGTGTGATTTTGTACAGCTTCACTGACTCTAAATCACAGGACACAGCAAGCAGTCTCAGTAAATTAGTAGGTCAAACACGTAGAAGTAATGAAATCACAGTGTCCAGCAGACTTTAAAGTGGGCTGTACAGAAAAGCTTCCTGTCACCTCACACACATTGCCCTCGTCCCTGTCTCTTTCTACCCTTCTGTCTCTTGTTGTCTCTCCCCTTTTTCTTCCCTCCTTTTCTTCCCTCTGTCTTCTTTCTGTCTCCACGCTCCCACCGCCAGTGGATCTGCAGTCTGGTAGAAAAAGCCCAGCTTTACCTGCCAGTATAGACACCTATATGTGTGTGAGGTCGAGACAGGAGAGGTTCCTGAAAATAAAGCAGGGGGATTCTCTAGGGCATGACGGGGAGGGGCCTCCAGGGGGACCATCATCCCCTTTCAACTCTGGGAAGAGACATCTGATGGAACTGTCTCCTTCTTTAGAGCTGTAGTCGGGGAGCCTCCCTCCAGGACCAGTTTTGCCCCCCTGATGCCCTGGCCTGTCCCCTTTAAACCCAGGGCACTCCAGTCCAGCCCACATCCCACACAGGGGAAACCTTTGACACCTTTCCCCACTTAGGTCCCAAAGTCTTAAGTTCCGGGGAGCTCTTAGGATCTGTAAGAACCTCACACGTGAGCCCACTCCTTCAGACCCAGGCCAGAATATAAAATTGCCAGAGGCTAGAGTCCAGCAAACTATTGCTGGTACCTGCCATCTGAACTGAAAGCCACACGCCCATGGTTCTGTGTCCAAGGAGGTCCCCTTCTTGACCTAAAAACATTTCAAGGATCCCATTCATGACAATGGCTGTACTTATGGACTCAGACATAAGACAACCTGGATATTAGAAGGTCCCACTCAGTTTGCTCAGCCATGCCAGGGCCAAGGAACTGGGGGCCTGGAGAGCATAGGTCACTGATGGTCACGCGGGTGTTGCAGCCAGCAGAGAAGAGGCCCGGGAACAATGCTAAACCAAGCTCTCGGTGCCTCTTTAGGATCCATTGACTGGGAGACACAAAAACAACACAACACACAGCCATAAATTCAGTGATGACTCAGTGCATTTTTTCTATCACACCTAGTTGTTGAGGAGAGCAGTGGATGGGTGGGAACCCTATGGCTGGGTCAGCCTACACCCAGTGTTGGATACACAGGTGGCTGGAGACCTCTTCTCCAACAGCAAAGCTCCACTGAGTCTAGTGTACCTCCCAAGGAACAGTAATCAGGGTTCTCCATAGCCACAGGCAAAAGAATTCCTGGGGCAGAGCATGAGAACTGGAGGAGGTACCCAGAGCTGGGACCTGCGATCTGGCTTCTTCCCCAGGGCCCCTTGCAGGCTGTGTGTCCAGGGCTCACTGCTTGCGAACCTAAAATCCACTGGGACAGATCTCCTTCTGGGGGAAAAATGTGGCTGCCAGGTTCCTGTAGGGAACGATCCCATGCCCCGGAGGAGGTGTCTCTTCCCTTTCCCAGAGAATGGCATCTGAAGCCCCATGGACTGCTGCAAAGCTGTGATGTCACAGGGAAGGAGGCACTTTGGTCCTGTGCAGTGCTGGCAGGACCAGGGGACCATCAGCCTGCTGTACCCCCTTCTCTCCAGCTCCTCCACCCTCCTCCCCTTCCCCGCTGGCCCAGGTGGGCTTGTAGGATTTCAGCCTGCCTCTAAATTAGTCCCTCTGCTCCCCTTCCACTGATAGGCTGGCTGAGTTCACTGGGTCTGAGGGTCTTTCCTGCCCTTTCTTTCTCTCTCTCACAATCCCTGTCTTTATAACAAGGCTGACATGATTTCTAGATGAGTGCTCCTCCTTTCTGAGACTCTGATACCCTCCTTCCAAAGCTAAGCTGGTCCCCTGGGCCCTCGTGTACCATTCACCTAACGCATGCCAGACAGGAAGCCGTTGTGCCTGGGAGGAAACACCACACCAGGCCTCTAAATCCCTTCTTAGCCTTTGGGCTGTAATCACCCCAATTCAGACTTCCTCTGCCTCGGCCTCAGAGACTTGTGTGCTTCTCTTTCTTGCTGGGAAATTCTACCCGTTCCCCTGTAGGCCTCTGTTTGTCAAACCGAGGGTCATTAAGTCAATTTGTAGGGTCACCACGATCTTATTTTAATGAAATAGAATACAGCCTTGTGCATGGAAAACACCAGAGCTCATCACACACAGTGACGCCGTATGTCGTCTTGCAACGTCTTGGTTTCTGTTATTCACATGTGGACAAATTTGATATAAAATACCACAGTCAGGACTGAGATTAAGACAGTGTGAGATGTGCTGAGGTGAGATACCCCATCCACTCTCGGGGTCCCTGAAAAGTGTCCTCTCTGCCTCAGACTGCTTGGCTGGGACCCAGAGAGGACCTGTGGTTCCTTGGCTACCAAGGGTGGGCATAGCTCATTCCTGGCCTGTGCAGCCCCTCATGAGGGTACAGACTGGCACTGTAGTTGGCTTCTCCCAGCAAAAATGTCAGAGATGAAAGAAGCCCTTCATGGTTTGGTCACTTCTCACCTCCTCCCCTCCCCCTCATCGTCACCTCCAGCCATACCCGACATGAGCTATGGTTTAGCCACACTCAACTTTAAAAAGTGGTTTCCAGGCATGATTCTCCCTCCTGCCTCCTGCCCTTTGCACGTATGGTTACCTTTGCCTGGTCCATTCTTCCTTGTCCTTTGTTGCTCAGGGATATCACCTTTTCCTGGAAGCCCTCCCTGCCCTGCTACACTGTGGCAGGGTTTCTCCTCCACATTCACACATGGCCTGTGCTTGCCTCCGCCTCGGCATGCTGCATTATACCTACCTACCCCCTTCCCATCAGACTTCCTTCCTCTCTTGCTCTGACTTGAGTCTGCCTCTGGCCTCCAGGCATCCGCTGTGACAGCACGTGTCCACCTGGTCGCTGGGGCCCCAACTGCTCCATCTCCTGCAGCTGTGAAAACGGTGGTTCCTGTTCCCCAGAGGATGGGAGCTGCGAGTGTGCTCCTGGCTTCCGGGGACCCTTATGCCAGAGAAGTAAGCCTGAGACCCCTACCCTGCAGATCTCTGATGGTGCATCCTCCCCAACCCCTTCCCAGCTGGAACTAGTCTTGTTCCCTTGTGCACCCGACAGAGGCTGGGCTCTCAGGGTTAGCCCCCAGTTCTTCCCTCAGTCTAGTCTCCTCTCACCCCCTCTGTGGTGTCCTGTCCCTGAGTTCAGGCCCGGGCTATCTCCTCAGTGGAAGGAGAACCACACCACCCATCCTTCGCACAGACAGGACAGCCCTCCAAGGTGTAGAGAGAGGGTGTCTCACTTTTGAGCAACCTCCCTTCATCCCCGCATGGCCCAGAGGGGGACCTAGCTGGGGCCCTTTGAGTCACTGACCACATCACCCCTTCATCCCCAGTCTGCCCCCCTGGGTTCTATGGCCAAGGCTGCGCCCAGCCATGCCCCCTCTGCGTGCACAGCAGTGGGCCCTGCCACCACGCCAGCGGTGTCTGTGAGTGCCTCCCCGGATTCTCGGGAGCCCTCTGCAACCAAGGTATGGCTCTGGGGGAGGCGGGAGGTGGGAGGCAGTGGCTCCCGGGAGGGAAAGGAAGGGCTTTGGATTCCCTTCATTTTTTGTGGAGGGACAGCTTGCCCTCTTAGGGCTTGGGTCCACCTTTCTGAGGAATAGGCACCTTGTGAGATGAGACAAAGCCATTATGCAGTTCAATAAAGAGCCTCAGAGAAGTTAAATGACTTGTCTGTGGTCTCACAGCCAGCAAGGGGCAGACTTGAGAAATTCTGACTCCCAAGCCCACGCTAAATGGGTGAAAAATGAGATACACATTGGAGAGGCCCACATAGGAAGTGACACCAAGGGATCAGGGCCAGGTGGTGAAGACAAAAATATAGTGACAGTTCAGAGAGAGTCCTAGTTTGGGCTGGAGATGGCAGCTTCCCAGCCCTTGTGTCTCAAACTCAAGCAAACATCACTAACCCTTCAGAGCACCCTCTCTGATCTCAACCTCAACACCCTCCTCAACTCCAGCCCCAGGCACTGCTACCACTCAGCAGGGGTTGAAAAGGGACATCAAGCTTATCTGTACTCAGTGTGCTGCTAAGCCAGCCTTTCTGGGGGGAGATGGGCAGGGCAAGTCCTGATTTGTAGCATTGGCAGATTTCCATGATACAAATATTGCCATCCTGGCTGACTCCAAGTTACCAGTGGCTTAACCACTGGCAGAACTCCGAATATTTAACCACCAGCGAGTCGGCAGGAGTTGGCTGTCGTCTGTGGCTGTCTCAGGCCGTGTCTCTTAGGCAGTGTGGCCTTGAGGAAAGGCTGTATGGATGGTGCAGGATCTCAGCTGAACCTTCATCTGAAAGGTAGAGAAGGAAAAAAGGCATCTAGGGTAGAGAAGATAGTCTGGGCAAAGCCCAGAGACAGGGATGTGCTATTGTCTCACAGCAGGGAATGGCTGAAGGACGTGGTAAAGGGGATGAGAAGGTAGGCTGTGGTCTTCAGCACAGCTTTGAGGACAAGGTTGCAGAATTTGCACTCTATCCTGTAAGGAGCAGACAGCAGTGGGATCTTAGAATAAGGTAAACTTAAAGTTAACAGTGGTGTTCTTGGGAAGTGCAAACGGTTAACAGGCTCAGCTGCTAACCTAAAGGTTGGTGGTTTGAGTCCATCCAGAGGCACCTTGGAAGCAAAGCCTAGGAGTCTACTTCTGAAAAATCAGCCACTCAAAATCCTAAGAAACACAATTCTAGTCCAACACACATGGAGTCTCCCTGCACTGAAGCCTACTCTAGGACACATTGCTATTGAGTCACATCTGACTCCAGGCAACTCTATTGGACAGAGAAGAACTGCCCCACAGAGTTTCCAAGGAGCACCTGATGGATTTGAACTGCTGACCTTTTGGTTAGCAGCTGTAACTCTTAACCACTACATCACCAGAGCTCTACTGGTATAGAAAGAGGAAGCTAAATTCAGGCTTCAAGGTCATCTCTACAAGAATCTCACCAGGCCTCTGCTTAAATACTTCCATTGACTGAGCGCTCACTACCACCCAAGGGAACCCACTCTGTTGCTGAGTAATCACCCCTGAGTGGGTCTGGTCTTCCCCATGTGTGGGCCATTAATATGTACGAGGACGACATTTCCTCCGTGATGCTTAGAGGTCGTGAGAACTTTGGGCCCCAGGGAGACCTAAGTGGCAGCTTCATTTGCTTGCAGGCCTCCTAGGACAGTTTAATCATACCCTGACATATCGAGGTTTACTTATTAAAACATCGGAGACCCAGCCGTCAATACAGATAGGCAGGGTCTAAATTAGGACCTCAGCAGCCTGAGTAACTCCGGGATCCTGCGATGCCTGATTTATCGCCCGCTGGCCTAATGAGTGTTTTCCACATATAGATCTAATACAGTGGGCTATTAATGGCAACTGCCCTGGTTAAGTCTCCAGCCTTTTAAAAAATTGAACTGACACTTTGTAATGACTGGCTTTCCAGTGAGTTACAAATTACAGACACTGCTTATGCAGAATCATTAAACATAGATTAACTATAACAAGATGTTTTCTTTTGACCAACTCCCCCTTCTCTTCACCACCCCTCTTTTCACCTCACTTTTGATTCAGCTAAGAAGTCAACCAATTAATGTATGAGAGTGATCGCATTAGCAGCTCTGTGGGTGAGTTTATTGGCCTCCTGTGGGTGAGGAAGACTTCCAAGATAAGCCGGTCTTGTTAGAGAAGCTTAGGGTTAGCTTTGGGGTTAGGGTTAAGTGGAGCACACCTGGCTCCCCACGGAGGGCCGGAGCAGGGGGCATGGCTCCCTAAATAAGCACCCAGAGACAAGGGAAGGGAGGCTAGGCTACCTGCTTGCCCTTCAGGGCTGAAGCAGGGTGGCCTGGGTCATCTTCCTGGCAGTTGACCCGAAGAGGCAGAGATGAAGTGTTTACCAGGGGGTTCAGGGCCTGCCCATAGCTGTCACCTGTGATCCAGGGCCAGCAGGTGATGGTATTGTTCCCATTTCAAAGCTGAGGACTCAGAGGGGTGGCATGGTTTGCTCAAAGGTACTTAGCCAGTAAACGGCAGAACTTCCTAGCTATGTGGCCTTGGGCAGATGAGATAACCTCCCAATACCTCAATTTCTCATCTGTAAAGTTAATAAAGCCAAACTCTGTCTCTTCAAGTTAAGTCTGACTCATAGCAACCCTATAGGACAGAGTAGAACTGCCCTCTTAGGATTTCCAAGGAGCAGCTGATAGATTCGAACTGCCGACCTTTTGTGTAGCAGCCAAGATCTTAAACACTGAGTCACCAGGGCCCCATAGTTAATAACAGGAAGTAATCATGAGAGTATATAGTAATGAGAGGATTACAAGCTTAACTAATATTTGCGAAGCATTTTGAACAGTGCATGATACATGAAAGTGTCACACAAGTGTTTGGTGAATAAATAAAACTAGGACCCAAACTGAAGGCTTTGGACTGCAGAGCCTGGTACACCACCCTCTTTTGTGTTTGCAGCATCCGCTAACCATGTGCAGGGGTCTAAGAGCACCCACACTCTGCTGGGAGGCGGTGGGTGATACAAGGAAGTTTAGAGTAACAGACAGGGTGCCAGCCCAAGGCTGGAGAGCACTGGGAAGTTCATGTCTTTCCAAGAATCAGCACCTTCCCATGATCCTCCACGTGTTCTGCTGAGAGACTCAGAGATTCCAGGAGTTCTCCCCAGTAACCACCTGGGAAGCAGGAAGGCCTCTCAGAGGCATACAGGGCAGGCTGGGATTGGGCTTTTAGGAGAGAAGCTTGAAGGGATGAGAATCACTCCTAGGCCTGTTTTGGCCACTTTGGGACATTGCCTGAGTGTGTGCTGTATGTCAGACACAGTGCCGGGCACTCAGACACATGGCTTTGACCTCTGAAGAAAGACGGCTGCTTGAGCTCCGGCCATCTCATCCACATTTTAACCAGTAAGAGAGAGAAAAGGGCAAACAAGGACACCCATTTCCATTTACCACTGACTCAATGCAGACACAGGGCTATACCCAGCTAAGCAGGAGACCAAGACATGCAGCTTTTATGCCCGGTGGTCCTAAGTCCAGTTAAACATTGAGATTCTATGTCTAATAAGAGGAAAATTAATACTGAGGGACAACTAGGAGTCTTAAGCCTTAAAATGAATCTTGTAGGCGGGATCAGATTCCCACAGCTGAGCACGAGGGTGAGGGAATTCTGGAAGGGACAGCTGGAGGAATGCCAGGGAGAGGAAAAGGCACAGGGTCCTTGTGGAAAGTGGTGAGTGGGCCACAGTGGGTTTGGGGGAGAGGGACAGTGAGGGATAACTGAGAGCAGCAAGGTTAAGCACTGTCCCCTAGGATGTAGGCTTTCTCGTGGGACAGCAGGGAGCCCCTGGGGTAGTTTGCACAGGGCACGGGAGTCCTTTAAAAGCCCTGACTGTAGGAAGCAGGTGGAGGATGAACTGCAGGGGAATGAGAGGTGGGTGCTCAGTTAACACTCACACCTACTCTTAGAGCAAGGTGCCTGGGGTGCAATGGCAAGTGCTTGGCTGCTAACCGAAAGGTTGCTAGTTCAAACTCAGTAGCCATTCCACTGCAGAAAAGACCTGGCAATCTGCTGCAGCAAAGATCACCACCTGGCAAAACCCTACCGAGCAGTTCTCTGTCCTATAGGGTTGCCATGAGTTGGAATGGACTTGACAGCACCCAACATTAAGTTCTCAAGGAACTCAGAACTCAATTACCACTCAGAGCTGGTCCTAAAGGAGCTCACAGCTTCCTTGAGAAAACCCCAGTCCTTCCTTCAGGGACCAAGGGCTGACTCCTTCAGGAATGCTGTGACCAGAATCTTACGAGTGACCAGGGAGCCCAGTGGATGGGAGGGGGCTGAGCTGAGGAACAGGCAGGATCTGGAGACACCTGGACGGGGGCACACCCAGCGCTGGTCCTCCAGCAGCCTGCCTGAAGCTGTCCCTGTCCCTCCTGCTGTAAACTCTGCACCTTGTGACTATAGAATCAGGGATGCTGGGCAGAGGTGTGGAGTGGAAAGCCGAGGGCCTGCAGAGCAGGGCAGGAAGCTTAGGCTGAGAATCCAGACATGTGATTCTCTATCTTGCCACCTTTTGTCTGTAAGACCTAAGTCAAGTGATCCTACCTGTCTGGGCCTCAGTCTGTTCCTCTGGTAAAAGGAACCTCCCACAAAGTGTGGGCACAAGAGGGACAATCGAGGAAGGTGATGTGAGTGCTGAAGTGGGCAGTCCCCACCCAGATCGACAGCCCCAAGGGTGGTAGTGGCTGTAAACTGAGCACTTCTAGGGGTGCAGCAGGTGGGAGGTGCTGGTGAACACAGGTGGGAAGGTAGGTGCTAGGCTGCCCTATGCCCACAGTGTGTGCTGGAGGGCACTTTGGGCAGGACTGTGCCCAGCTCTGCTCCTGTGCCAACAACGGGTCCTGCAGCCCTATTGACGGCTCCTGCCAATGCTTCCCTGGATGGATCGGCAAGGACTGCTCACAGGGTAAGCCGCTGCCCACTGCAAATGCCCCCTTCCTCACCGAGTAAGCTGCTGCCTGCTGGAAATGCCCCCTTTCTCACCTGGTAAGCCACTGCCCGCTGGAAATACTCCCTTCTTTGCCTGGAAACTCCCAGCCCCTGAAGCTGCCAACTCCCAGGACTGCAATCCTCTGCAGATTGAAATGTCTACCTGAGTTCCACTTAGTTCTTTGGCGAACATTAATAGTTACTAGGATTGATCATTACCATTATTAACTGCTGGTATTAAAGGCAGTGACATTGTTGATTGTATCATTAATGTGGTTAATACTGAGAATTAATACTGCGTTAGCACTGAGCAAGGAGCAGTCCCGGAGTGTGGGTGGAGAGGAGAAGGGACTAACATGCTGGAGTCTGGGTAGGGAGCAAGAGCTCCCTGAGGAGGGGTGAAGTGCCCTCTAGGAGGCCCGTATGAATCATGACCTGGGTGTCATAAGCTTGGATGGGGCATTGTAGGGGATGTTCAGTTATGGTGCCCTCAGTCTGAGAAGTAACAGCCCCTCCCAGGTGACCTCCAATCTGAGGAGGGAGACACAGCCTCCTCTGCCATGTGGAGCTCCTTGTCTAATGGGTGACCCCCGCTAGTACCCCTAGGGATGTCCCAGTTAGATGGGCCGGCCTGAGGAATCCCCACTCTGTTCGGGGGGGGGGTCACAGACTCCTTGTCACATTCTGACGGGAGAGGCGAGTGCCATCCTCACGGGAAGTTAGCACCGCTGTGTACACACCCCAATGTTTAGCTCACCGCACACTCCCAAACATTCCAAGTCCCGAGTCAGTCACCCGCTCAGAGCAGTGCAGCTGGTCACCAAAGACCGCAGGGGGCAGGCAGAGTCTGGACATACGGGAATCCTGGGTGGCCTGGGACAGAGGTAGCTGGGGAAATTCTGGGAACAGTGTGCTAAGCCCCTGAATGCCGGGAAATACCCCCGTCCCCCGGTCCGTGCCAGCATCCTGGGTCTGTGGCGGGCTCCCTCCTCTCCTCTTCTCCCGTCTGCCCTCACACTCGGCCTCCCCACTTCCAGCCTGCCCGCCCGGGTTCTGGGGCCCGGCCTGCTTCCACACGTGCAGCTGCCACAACGGAGCGAGCTGCAGCGCCGAGGACGGAGCCTGCCGCTGCACCCCGGGCTGGACCGGCCTCTTCTGCACGCAGCGTAAGCCCCGCCTCCCGGAAGCCCGTGCTGCCGCCTGCTGGCCGCCCTGGGCATCGCCCCGCCTGCCGCCGAGCGAGGGAAGGGGCGCTCCCAGCCCCGCCCCGGGGCCGGGAGCCCGGCAGGGCAGCTTCGGAGCCAGGCTGGGTTCAGGGAGCTGAAGACCTCTAAGTCTGCAAGGTCAGGGCATTAGGGTACCCCAACATCACAGAGTGCAGACCCCTCTTGGACAAGTGGGGCTGAGAGGGGAGGAGTAGCCTGTGGCCGCAGAGCGAGACCTCAGTCTGGCCCCTCCGTGTGCCTGAAGACTCTCCCCTGCACCCCATGCCCTGAGCTCCGGGAAGGTCAGATCGCAGAGACGCTGCAGGGTCTCACTAATTGTCTTCATCCAACACTGACCAAGGAGCTTGAAGACAGCTCCAGTCCAGCTGCCCCTCCGCATTTGCAACCATCCTGAAGCACCCGTGACTCTGATCTGGGGTCCTGTTTCCCCAGGGTGCCCTGCGGCGTTTTACGGGGAGCACTGTGGACGCGTGTGTCAATGTCAGAACGGCGCCAGCTGTGACCACATCAGCGGCAAGTGTACCTGCCGCACAGGGTTCACCGGCCGGCACTGTGAGCAGAGTAAGCTTCCTCCCACCCCTCGCGACCCTGGGTGTGGTGCTGGGCTTCAGCCCTGCGGGTGGTGGGAGAAGAGAGGTTGGAGAACTTTCCCTCGTGTTTGTGTCTTCCTCCTATTGGGTGGGGGGGTGTCTAGGGCAGAGCAGAGGCCTCGGGGCTGATACGGAATGGGGAGGGGAAGGGAAGACCTTATCTGATGCTGCTTGAAGTTCCTGTGGCACCCAGCTCAGGCCTGGCATAAGGATGCACGGTACAGCCTGTGCCGTGAGGAGGAAGCAGTAGGGGTGGGCCTGGCCCTTTCCTCTGCAGGCACACAAGGCTGCAGGTGCTGCCCACCCCCAGGGTGGAACCCCAGCACGGTGGGAACTGCAGGGCAGTAAGCCTCCCTGGGCACAAGAGCAAGCTCATCCAGCTCTCCACATTGGAGACGGGACAGAATGGGGATGAGCCCACCGTCACTGTTGATGGTAGATAGTGAAGGTGTCCCACTGTCCACTTTAACTCTTGATGCTACTATACAGGATGTGCCCCAGGAACCTTTGGCTATGGGTGTCAGCAACTGTGTGAGTGCATGAACAATGCCACCTGTGACCACGTCACTGGCACCTGTTACTGCAGCCCTGGATTCAAAGGCATCAGGTGTGACCAAGGTAATGCACAGGTGGCTGAGTCCCCTGGCAGGGGGCTATGAATAGGTTGTCTTTAGGACAGAAGAGACCCCGTGGAGGCCACCGAGGGCTCCGGATGAGAAGAACTGCATTTCATAAGGACACCATCTCCCTTTAGTCCTGTTTAGAAGGAAGTTGGATTGGGTTGCAGAGGGGCCTGCAGAGGCTTTAAGGCCTGGAGGGGAAGACACAGCAGGCAGCCTTTTAGGGTAATGGCTCCCCATGCTCGCCATTGGCAGGTTTCCTGTGAGCCAGGGAAGGTATCCACCAGACCAAGATGTCAGGTTCTAGGTGTCCTTGGCAGGTCATTTCCCTTTGGTGGGCCTATTACTGGGAGAAGTAGATTCATCCTTGTCTTTCCTACGTGACAAGGCTCCTCTGAGGGCCAGCTTCGGCCCTGCTGTCTGGTTAGCCACCTGATGGTGCAGTCTGAGGGTGCAGGGTGAGAAGGCAGCCCGGTGCCAGGTGCCCTCTGCAAATACTGCTGGCATAACGGACGGGTCCTACTGGTGTTGGTCCTTAACAGATGAGGCAGAACAGGTTCATTGTAGAAAAGGAGCCACAGGACACTTCTGTTGTGTCCCAAGGCTGTGTCTCTGAGCGCTATGGTAGCACTCTAACTCCCTGGCATGCTAGTGGCTCTGCTCCCCTGAGCAACAAGACTGCCAGCCATGGGGCGACCTAGCCACTGGGCGACTCAATCACACACAGAACCCCGAGGGGCTTTGTTGGTGGCCATCACCTGGCTACACCAGCACGGCAGTCATGCTCTCTGTGTCTGTCCTGCCAGTCTGTCATGCTTGGTGTGCACAACCCCCTAGACCAGTGGGATTATTGTCCCCAAGTTCCAGGACTCTCAGAGTCGCACAGCTAGAAGACAGGAGGAAGCTGTGAGTCCAAGTCTCCATGATTCCTGAGGAACTTGCCTCTGCCAATTACTGGGATCTTGGGCACGTTAGCTAGCCTGGCAGTGACTGTCCATCTGTGACCGGGAAGCAGTTAAGCAATAGTGGAAACCCTGGTGGCTGGTAGTGAAAGAGCCACAGCTGCTAACCAAAAGGTCAGCAGGTCACATCCACCAGGTGCTCCTTGGAAACATTATGGGCAGTTCCACTCTGTCCTACAGGGTCATTACGAGCCAAAATCAACTCAATAGCCAGCAGGTTTGGTTTTGGTTTTTCATGGGGTTGCTGGGAAGATTAAATGAGATAGTACCTGTAACTCATTTTTAGAGCACAGCAAAACACTCAATAAACATCAGGTATTATTATTTTGTTTCACATTCGCTCCTTGCCAAGACCCTGGACTCCTTCCCCGCAGGCAGTGAGGGATCCCGGGCACAGGAAGGGTTAGAGTCACACAGGAACTGAAGACTAGGGGCGAGACCAGACACAGGTCGCCTCAAGCCGGAGAAGTCTGGGCTCTGGGCTGCGGGGATCAGAAGGGCCAGCCCAGGCTCAGGCCCTTCTCTCCGCCCGCAGCTGCCCTCATGATGGAGGAGCTGAATCCATATACCAAGATCAGCCCGGCCATGGGTGCAGAGCGGCATTCAGTGGGTGCCGTCACGGGCATCATTCTCCTGTTATTCCTCATGGTGGCGCTGCTGGGGCTGTTCGCCTGGCGCCGGCGGCGACAGAAAGAGAAGGGCCGTGACCTGGCTCCTCGCGTCTCTTACACACCCGCCATGAGGATGACCAGCACGGACTACTCTCTCTCAGGTGAGAGCCACCATCCCGTCACCGCCCCTCAGCCCAGGAGGGGTCACACAGGATCCCTGGGGACACCGCAGTTTACTGCTGGAGGTGGAGAGTAGTGCCTGCAGGGTTGGCTGCTGGTGCGCAGAATCCCTGGGAGAAACAATGAGGTAGCAGACAGAAGGCTGCTTGGGAGACGTAGATGGGATTCACTGGGGTGTCACTGCCTGGGCCCCTAGGTCTGAGCATCTGTGGTTGGGAGCCTCCTCCCATTTCCCAGCACTTTCCGCACCTCCCCTGCACCAGGCTTCAGCCACTTGGGGGGCCCCCCTATTAAGCAGTAACTTTCCTGCGTTGCTCCAGGGGAACCCCTTCCCAGCCTGATGTCTGCACCACTTCAGGAAGCAAGGCTTTGCGACCCTGTGTCCATGCCCAGTGGCAGTTTTGTTCCTGCTAAAGGCCTCAGGGCAAGCCCTGCCCCACCCCCAATTCCCAGACACAAAGCATCCTCTGAGTTGGGGGGACCTGTTAGTGTAGTGGGAACGGGTGGCACCGACTTGGGGGAAGCTTGCAAGTTTAGGCAGTGACCCTCGGGCCAGGCCTGTCAGCACCCCATCTGACCACAAACATGGAGACACCAGCAGTGGGCATTCTGTCTGGGAGTCTGAGTGACGTCAGCACTTCCTCACCCCTGAAACTGGACCACTTGCTGCTGCCTTGGAAATGAGAAAAGCTTCAGATTTTGCTAACAGTAGGGTCCTAATGCTCTGAAACGGCCCACAGCCCTGTGCCTTTTCAACCCCTCACCAGTAGAGACACATCCCAGAAGACCGGGGCCTGGCTGGGCCAGCAAAGAATGAGTCTCTCCAGCTGGCTCATGGCTGACTTGCGACTTCCTCACCTTATGTATAGAAAGCCCAGATCTGTTTGGCTCATTCCTCCTACGGGGTGCCTACCATGTGCCCAGTTGGATGCCAGGCACTGCAGGATAGACAGCAGTGGTCCAGCTGCAGACCCTGCCTTCAAAGAGCTCCTGGCCTGCATGCCCCCTGGGGTTTCAGCCAAAGCACACATCCTATAAGGAAATCCTGAGCCCAAAGAGATTTGGGAGTTTTCTTCGGGGACGGTGCAGTGAGCAAGGTCAGGGCAGCTAGGCTCCTGCATGCCATTTCTCTGTAATTTCCAGCCTCATGGAGACATCCAGGAGACTGGTGAGGGCTGGAGGGAATGAAGGGCTGGGGTCTGTGTCCCAGGGCCAAGAGGACTAAGGATTCTGTGGGCTCACTGCTGGGATCTGACCTGTGGGGGCCTGGAGGAAGCACGGGGGTAGAGGGGTCAGCCTCACCCTGAGCAGAGACTAGGACATCTGAGGCTTGTCAAAGCCAGCACTCCTTGTCCACACTGGCAGTCCTGCCATGTGGTCTGCAGCAGAAGGGCAGCAGGAAGAAACTGAACAGATCTCTGTGGGGTTGTGGGTGCCAGGGGGCTTGGGATGGAGGGAGGGCTAGCCATCTCTCTTTGCAGGGCACTCTCAAGGCTGCCCAACCCGAGCATTAGCACTGGGGGCATCTTGTGCCAGGACAGGGGTATGATGGTTATGTGGCACCTTGTTCTCTTCCCAGATTTGTCTCAAAGTAGCAGCCATGCCCAGTGCTTTTCCAATTCCAGCTACCACGCACTGGCGTGCGGGGGGCCTGCCACCAGCCAGGCCTGCACTCTGGACAGGAACAGCCCCACCAAGGTACCGGGCCCCTGACTCCTCAGTCCCCACTCCATCCACTGTAACCCCACTCAGCCACCACCTCTGCCCAGGACGAAACTGTACCCCCAATATGGAGGGTTCCTTTGGAACCACTTGCCAACGCATTAAACACAGCCCTGCAATCCACAGTACATGGAAACATTCTGTGAAGCATGTGACAGGGAGCTGGCATTATTACATGGAGCCTACATGTGCCATGTAACTAGTCAGCATCACATGTAACCAACTGACAGCACCACTCAATAGAACATACACCCCCCATATCTGGTGTGTAACCCAATGGGTACCAAGTCATTTGTCACGTGTAGCTTTCTTGTCACACACAACCATGTTCACCCTATAGATGTTTTTGCCATGTAATCAAACTACTACACCTCTCACCAATCATTCCAGTCCATGTAGTGTGTGCATCCATCACATAACAGTCTAACCCACTATAACTAAGGTCACCATGCCATGCAACATTTCTGGACATGCCACATGTCATTAAGACATCACTCATAACCATTTGTTGTGATATGAACCAACATCAGGGCCGTGGGGTGGCAGTGAGTTCTGCGGGTCCCAGGGCAGGTGGATGCCACCTTAGAGAGGGCCTTCCCTGACAGTTGCTGGCATAATCCTGGCTGATGACCAGACATCCTCTTAGTCTGAGGCCCTGGGGCAAGGCTGCCTCAGCAACATGCAGACCGGGCGTAGGGGGCCCCTGTGAGGTCCAGGGTCCCCGTCAGGCACAGTGGGAGATTGAGACAGCAGTAAGAAGTCTCAAGAACCACAAGTTCACCTGGGCTTGTGATGCACGCCCACCTGCACACACATGTACACACACACGTGTACACACACACGTGCACACCTGCAGGGCAATCCCAGGGCCCCTGGCTTCCTTACCCCCGGTGTCTGCTCTAGAGCTCCAGGACTCCTCTTGTCCCTGACCATCAGGCCACTGAGCATGTCCACCAGTCCACAGGCCATGCCTTCTGCCACATACATGGAGGCAGCACAGCCTGAAATCCACTGCAGCCATACAGCTCAGTGTCATGGGCAACCTCTCAAGGTCAATCCTCCAGGGGCTTGGGGCCTCCCTACCTGTCAGACAGGGCATGTTTCATGCCAGGTGCCTTGAGATCCACACACAGCCTCTGGCCATCAGCTCGTACCCAGGTGGACTCATCGGCCACTCTCCTTGTGCAGCCCATTCCCAGCTGCAGCTTTCAGCGTGTCTGAGGAGACTGGCAGAGGAAGGGAGGCTGGAGTCTCCCAAGAGCTGGCCCTTGGGAGCTCAAGTCCCAGCAGCAGAACTGCAGCAGGCTCTTGGTCTCCTTCTCACAGGGAAGCCCTGCCACCACTTTCAGGAGGTTCCTGAGTGACTGCAAGTCACCTCGCTCCATGGACCCAGGCTGGCTGTGTCCAAAGACCCCTCTGTCTGACAGATACGCATTTGTAGTATAGGCAGGCAGCTGTGAGGACGCAGAAGGGGCACAGGCCAGGAGCTGAGGTCTGAGTTCTAGCCCCAGCTCTGCCACTGACTTCTGGTGGGACCATGAGCAAGGTCCAGAAGCCAGGACTCAGTCCCCACCCGGGAAATGGGGCCAGCCATCCCCTGCACAGATGAAGGGCAGCTATGGGAAGGCAGGGAAGGGAAGGATCATAGCATCGCCCTCAAGACACCTTGCCCTGACATTTTTCTTGGGTCACATGAGAAACACTCTCAGGCCCCAGACAGGTCAGGTGGCAGAGGTGACAGGGGTGCTGCAGCCAGCCTCAGCGTTACCCTCTGTGCCGGAGATGGCATCGTGCCCTGGGCTGAGACACTGCGGAGCCTCACTCCTGCAGCTCAGATCCCCTAGCTCACCTCTGCCCATGAGGGCCAGCTTGGCTTGGGGCAGTTATTGTCTTGGAAAGCCCTTCCCTTTTTACCCCAAGACACTGGCCAAACAACTTTGGATGGGGGTATCTGGTCACAGCTGCACCATGGTGACCTTTCATGAAACACTGGGCTTTCTCTTTCCCTTGGAGGTCTAGGAACCAGGTGTCAGGATCATCACAGGGGAGGGTGCACAGAAGCTGGGCAAAGGCTGGGGTGGGGTACCCTGTGGGCACGAGGTATTAACCAGCTCTCCTGCTCTCCAAACAGCTCAGTAACAGGTCCCTTGACAGAGACACAGCAGGCTGGACCCCCTACAGCTATGTGAACGTGTTAGGTCAGTAGTGGCTTGAGTTTGGTCTCCTGCATCATGTCCTGCCCTATACTGCTCCTCCCCACACTGAGAGGGGCCCTGTCCCAGCTCACAGAGAGAGAGGGTCAGTAGATGAGATGTGAGCAGTTTCCTCCAGGGAAAAGGGGTGTGGAAAGGAGATCCAAGCCCCTGTTTCAACTCTCGTAAGCAAAGGAAGGCCAAGCAGACCCCTTCATTCCTGTTATTAGGGAGTGGGGAGGGGGTGGCTGAGACCCAGGGAGTCAGCGGGGCATTCCAGATGGAGGCAAAAGGTGTACTCCCCTCTGGGACAGGGACCCCCTTCCTTCCTGACCCAGCCCCCCTACCAAGGTGCCGCTGCTCTAGTAGGTACCCAGTGATGTTGAGGGTGGGAGGTGGGCAAGCAAGGCAGATGGCCTGGGCTCACAGACACCCCTGGCCCTGCTGGCCCCAGTCCTCTGGGTGCTGCTTCCAGCCTGTGCCACCCTGACCTCAGCTCCCTGAGTACTCCCCATCCCCCTTCCAGGGCCCTGGGAATAATGGCTCATCCCTGTCATTCCTCTCACTAGACTCCCATTTCCAGATCAGTGCCCTGGAGGCCAGGTACCCGCCCGAGGACTTCTACATTGAACTTAGACACCTCAGCCGCCACGCTGAGCCACACTCACCAGGTCAGACCCCCAGCCCGACCCTCCAGACCCTGCACTCAAGGCCATTGTATGAGACCAGACCTAGTACCTGCCCTCCCCCTAGCCCACCCCCAGGCTCCCAGAATGCTCCCTGTTGAGCCCCCTCCCTCCTGACAGGACTAGTCTCCATCTGAAGGAAGCCTGCCTGTATCCACTCCCCCACCCCGATGTTCCTACCTGCTCCCACCATCCTCAGTGTGTGGGCACATACAGTATAACCACACTCTTTGCAGGCCACAGAATACAACCCCCAACCATTGAGAAATGACTTGGGGATGATGATAACTTTGGGATTCTATGGGCCTCCGGCTCCTATTGGCATGAATTATGGAAAGTTGGCCTTTTGGGTGAACAGCCCAGTGCCCCCCAGAGACAGACTACAGGGCCACCAGGACCCAGGCCAGACTCTCCCAGCTCATGGGATGGGACTGTGGGGGCTGTCGAGCAGGGATCTGGAGATACTTGGGGCACAGTGTGTGACTTCCTGGCCAACATACTCTGCTCCAGTATTAGGCTCAAATCTGATGACTTGGGAGAGACACAAAGCAGAGACTCAGAAAGTCAGTCCTGACATGGGAGAATGTGGGTAGCAGTTACAGAAGTAGATGCCATAGGAGTGGGTACAATGAAGGAACAGGAGATACAGCCCGTCTACAAAGTGGCCCCTGAGGGGTACTACGGGGGAGTCTTGATACACTGGGCTGCTCTGGGCCTGAGTACAGGCCCTGACTGGTTCTGGGACTCAGAAGAGATGCAGATCCCGGGCCCAGCAGTGCCGGGAAAGTGCAAGGTGCTGAGTTCTGATGCCCCGGTGGCAGGTGCTGTCTGCCAGGACGCTGGACCTGGACCCAGGAAGCTGTCACTGGCTCTGGATCCCCAGTCCAGTGTCAGGGGCATTCAGGATCCCCACCACCACCACTGTCACTCTGTATCTCTCCATATGGGAGACCTCTGGCCTCAACCCAGAGATCACTCCCTGTTTTGCAGTTTCAAAGCAGATCTGACTCTTCAGCCAGGGGAGCAAGAGCTACTGCCCTGTCACTTTTGGCTTATACCCAGGAAGGCTGGTGGCCAAGGGGAGTTAATGCTTAGGCAGATCTGGGCTCTAGGTGCAACTCAGCCTCTCCCTTGCTGGTGTGGCCTTGAGCCCTCTTGGGGCCTGTTTCCTATTCTGTAAACATAGAGAAAAGTTAGCAGTCAAGCCTTCCTCCCGTGAAGAGGACAAAGGGAGGCCTTGTCTGGTGCAAAGTGTGAAAAGATGCCAGGGATATGGACTGTTGCAGACACATTTCTGAAGGGTACAGGCATCTATGGGCCCTTTAAAAGACTAACCAACTGGAGAAGAACTTGGACTTGCTTCAGCTGTATCCCAGGCAGTGCGTGGAAGGCAGATAGGATTCATTCAATTTGCCTACTTCTGCAAATTCAACCTGGGCACTCTCTGCAGAAGGGTATGCAGAGATACTTAAACAGCAATGGGTTTGGTCTTCAGTGTCAAGAAACTTTGGGAGAGTACGTGGAGTCTATATTTTGGTAGGCACTTTCTGCCCACCTAGCGTGGTACTGTGTCCCCAACTAAGAGATCAATAAAAATGGTTTTGACTCTCAGCCAGAATCATTACCATCCCAACCTAGAAATGCCAGTTTCTTTTCTGGGATCAACAACAGCAAAGAACCCAAGCCTGGTCCTGGAAGCTTCCTGCCCCCTCTCCACCGGGGCTCAGCACCATGCATTGCAGGTGTGGAAGATAAACTGAGAGTCAGGAGGGAGAAGGAAACCCTGGGAGCTAAGAAAAACACTGGTAATACTTTACAGAGCAACTCTCAATTACGGGCCAACTGTTCATTCACACAAATGGGTAACTAAGAGAGCTGCTGAGGATGGGAGGGACTGCACATCCTGGGAGGCTGAGTCATCCAGCACCTCAGCATCTCGTCCTCACTGTCCGGCTTCCCCCAGCGGAGCCTGGGGTCCAGCAGAACTGGGGGCTGGAAATGCAGAGCTCTTCCCTCCCCTCCCCCAAGTCAAGAACAAGTTCAGGTTCATTTCTGAGTCTTTACCTCTGAAGCCTGGAACTTCGCCGACAGTGACTGCAGGTGGCATCAGAACTCCCTTTTATGACCTCCTGCAAGGTTAAAGAGGAGTGCTGAAAGTGCCAGGGGCTGGTGCAGCTGCCTGTTCATGTTTAGGTTCCCTTCAGGAATCCCCATCTCCTCAAACTGATTTAGGGTAGATAAAGCCCAGAATAAGCCTGTAGCAATAAATAACTATTTTCCAGGTAGGGGAGGAAGAAACGAGCAAACCTCACTCACCCCTGCACTGTTCTTTCCTCGTTTCATTTTTATGCAGGAGCTTGTGGCATGGACAGACGTCAGAACACATACGTTATGGACAAAGGCTTCAAAGGTAGGGTATCCAATCCTGGTATCCCGTTAGAAAGGGCTTAGCAAGACAAAAGTGTGCAGATCTGATAACGCCAAGAATTCCACCTAAGACAAACTATTTATTTCCAGCCCCCACTCCTGACCTTCTCTCTCTCTACCCCAAAGGCTAAAAAACCATAGAACTTGGGGCTACTGGGTAGCTCTGCCCAGGAGGGACAATCAGGATCATGAATTCGCGTCTTCCAGTTTCAGTTGCTCCTGCTTAGCCAATGTTGGTGGATTTCTTGCTTTTTTTTTTTATAGATGCCAACTAAATGTCTTTGGAAATATAGAACATCATTACTCAACCAATTAGCTCAGGTTAAATTGATTATAAAATCTGAAATAAAGTTGATCTACCTGCCCCCAGAGACTTCCTGTCATTATGCTAGGGAGGAATGCCACCCTGCACCTGCTGGCTTTCTGGGGCACATGGAAGGAAGAAGATGCCTGGTGTTAGTAGTGTTTGGCACTCCACCCAAGAGCAGGGAAGCCAGAGCTAATCCCCAACCCATGGGAACTGGCCGTCAGACCATCCCTCTAGGACAGGTGAAGCTGCAGATGAAAGAGCACGTCCTGTTCCTGTGTGAAGGCTCCAGAATTAAATGACAGAATGTGTGAAACAGGCAGCTTTGGAACAGCACAAACCTGGATTATGTCCCTACCCTGTCACTTACTAACTGTGACCAACACTTGAGCTCTCCAGGGCTTAGCTTCCCCATCTGCAAGTTTGGGATACTGGTGCCTGTCCTGCTGTTCAACAGATTAATTTGACCATCTAATAAAGTCATGGAAACCCTGGTGGTGTAGTGGGTTAAGTGCTACATCTGCTAACCAAAAGGTCGGCAGTTCATATCCGCCAGGCACTCCTTGAAAACTCTTATGGGGCAGTTCTACTCTGACCTCTAGGGTTGCTATAAGTCGGACTGAACTCGACAGCAGTGGGTTTGGTTTTTGGCTTAATAAAGTCACAGGTGGGGAAGTGTTATGCACCATGTAGGGCTGTGCAAAGGTAATGGGACTGTCTTTCTGTCTCTAGGGTCTACTTAAAAAGAATCTCAGTCAAGCTGAAAGAGATAATGACTGACAGCAAAGGTCTCAATGGATATCCTAAACCTGGCTGTGCACCAGAATCACCTGGGAAACTTATTAAGAATAAAGAGGTTCCAACCCCTTCTCCCAGAGATTCTGATGCAGTAGGTGTAGAGTCAGGCCCTGGAATCTGCATTTGTGAGGTTCTTAAGCAGCATCACCCATCATTTACAAAGCACAGGACTAAAATGACCCAGATTTCCTGGATGACTTCCAGTCTTTCAGGTCAAGCCTGAAACACACTTCTTTCTTTCCTAAGCAGGGAGAGCTAGCTGTCTATGGCCCTTGGTAGGGTGGTTATTAGAAGCAGGTGAGCTGGGGTGTGTGTTCTGAGCCAGAGAACTCTAAGGGGATGTCCCCATCAGCCCTTGTCAGCAGCTGCAAGTTCCAGGAGAACTGCCGGAAGGTAAGAGGTCACCTTTCAGCTCCCAGCCAAGCAAAGGACACTGCTCCCTGGGGAGCCCCCTTCTGACCCTTTTCCAGTTAAGTTTTGCTGTAAACCTTCCAAATGGGGGTACAAACGAGTGTGTGAATATGCTCAAGTGTGAATATGCTCCAACAGGCCCCGATGCCTCACAGCACGAGCATGCAACTTTCCTGGGCACTTGGTTGTCTTGTGCACTGGGATGAGGACAGCTGCTTTCATACTCAACACCTTAAATGTTAAAGATACAAAACCAACCAAACCCACTGCCAATTAGTCAATTTCAACCCAACGACCCTACAGTGTAGAAGTGCCCCATAGTTTCCTGGGAGCACCTGGCAGATCTGAACGGCCAACCTTCTGGTTTGCAGCCATAGCACTTAACCACTAAACCACCAGAGTTTTCTAAGGAAAGCAGCGTCTCATTTCATTTAATTCCTATTTGGTGGGATCATGTAGCTGAGCATCTGGGAACAGCAAGAGCCTTAGCAGGCTGGCAGGCAGACTGCTTCACCATTCTGGCTGGAAGCATCCTTTGGAGAGATAAGAGAATTCAAAGAGAAAAAACTGGTATGGCCCAATGCAGAACTTCACAAAAATACCCATCAAAGACAAGGAATAAACCCCACTAATTTGCTGAAACTCCCGGAGAAACATTTAATAAACTAGTTTGTACCAAAACTGAAACTATTTCCTAAAACTGCTGCGAAGACTTGAGACCTAAATGTTACCTGAACTCAACGGGAAAGAGCCCAGGTCTGGTCACGGCACTGTTTTCTGGTTCTTGGTCTCTTCCTCTGTGAGGGGGCAAGGTTACAGGAGCACCATCTCTAAGGCCTTCTCCAGCCAACTCGGACAGTCTAGAAGTCTTTATGTAATTCAGACACTGCCCTCTTTCCCCCGCGCCCATGTCATCCTGGAGGGTGAATGAGACTGCTCAGTCTGCTAATCCAACTGCACGCCTAAACACCTGCTGTCTCCCTCAGCAACATACCGACCCATGGTCACTTCCCCGTATGGGCAGTTCAGGGTGCTCCGGAAGGCCTCCTCACGACCTCTATGACCTGGAAGCCCTGGTCCCACTGCTGGCGGCTCTCCCCACCTGTCTTCTCACAGCAGGCCAGGGGGCTCAGGGTGTCAGGAGCTTACTGACACCCTGAAACACCGTTTCAGCCAGTTTGGTTCACCTTCTGGCCCTAAGATCACCACTCTTGTTTTTCTGTCTCAGGCAAGAGAAGGATGCTAACTCACTGTCTAGAAAGAGAAAGGGCGGGTGGCTGAGAAGCCAGAGTGGTACATGCGGTCCCAGGACCACTGGGCTTTACCCAGCAGTGAAGCCGGTTGGTCTTTAACTGGGTGACAGTGTGAACCTACAGGCTTGAGAAGGTGCAGAGCCCGCAGTGAGCTCACAAGGGGGCCTTGGAAAGTCATTTCCCTGTCTGAACTCGCTGCTTCCTGTACAAATTGGAAAGATTAAGATTAGATGAGCTCATTTCTGAGGCCCCTCAGTCTCTGAAGAGGAGCCCTGGGAGCACAGTGGTTAAGCACTCAGCTGCTAACCAAAAGGTTCAAACCCACCAGATGCTCCTTGGAAGACGTGGCAGTCTGCCCCCATGAAGACTGACAACGCTGGGAATCCCATGGGGCAGTTCCACTCTGTCCCACAGGGTCAATGAATCAGAATCGACTGAACGCTGTCTGACAGCGTATGGCTATGTATGATCTTTGGTAGGCAGGAACTAGACAGCAAACGCCAGGACTAAGCCTCCAGTCCTAATGCTAATTACAGACCAGGAGAGTGAGCTGCCGCTCGGATACAGCTCCAGCTTCCCCTTTCTCTGCAGAATGCCCTCAAGGACAGGGACTGGGTGTGGGTGGGGCTGTAAAAAGAGGGAGGAAATGTATCTGGGCAGCTGGTTTTTCCTTCTCCACCCTGTCCTCTGCCCTCATTCAGCACAGGGTGACTCAGCTGCTGCTAAGAGTGGCTCCCTCAGGTTGGGTTCTCAGGTGTGGCCTGCCCCTCTCCCTGCCCTCCAGTTCCCAGCAGAGCCACCTGTCATTCCATAATTAAGAACCCCCCTCCCAATCATTCAACTGATCCCTCCAACTTCAACTTCTCTTTTATCCTCCCAGGTTCACCCCTGGCTGCAGAGCAGGTCCAACAATACACTGCCCCAAACTTGAAAGCAGCCTACCCTTTCAGATGAAAATGAAGAGAGGCACAGGCTGCTGGCTAGGGCTCCCCCACTGCCATTAAGTGAATCAGTCATGGGCTATCCACACAAAAAGCCTAGCCCTTAGCCTCTCAGCAGGGCTTGGTCCCACAAATGACACCTATTCCTTGTTGAGGGTAACCTCTGCACGTGGCGCTACACAGGGTAACAGGATGTGGGACGTAGGAGGGGCCTGAACCCTAACTTAAATGCAGATTTCCTTACTTCCAAAGAAGTAACGATACTCCTTCCTACACCACCCCCCCATGTAAGAAGTTTCAAATAACCTAACTGTTGTGGGGACTGGCTGTAAGTGCTATGAGCTGTCCTCAAGTTTCAGAAAATGTGCAACTGAGGCAGCTGCCAAGGGCAGATTAAAGGATGTGGGTCCAGGCAGGAGGTGTCAGAAGAGCTTTTCACTCAGGAGACAGCTCAGCTTTGAGCAATACTAGTCCTTAGCTTCCAAACAGGAAGCACACGCAATACTGCCTTACTCCTTGGCTGGAGATTCAGAGAGTCGTAAGTGGGACAGATGGGTCACATTGGGGTTCTTGGGCTTATTATCCACCACTGCTTTGTACTATCGAACAAAGCACCTGCTAAGCGGCCACTTTCTGGGGTGTGGTGCAGGGCAGGGCCCAGCCACTTTTCCCCAAGTGGGCCTCAGCCCACATTCAGGCTTTTCTAGTGTAGCTTCAGGCCTTGCTGGGGCTGGCTGGGATTATTCATTAGGTAGCAGGATTGTTTCCTCTCCTCCCCTCCCCTCCTGTGCCTTGTAATGCTCTCATGAGCAGTGGGACGCAGGGGAACTTCCCCAACCTAAGCCTCAATTTCCTGATGAGCAATGAGAGGGGCGGGATTCAAAGGAGGAAGTGAGGCACGATAATCACTGCTCTGCCGACTTCAGGAGGTGTTGTGAGGCAAAGGGACTGGGAGGTGAATCTACTTTTGTACAAGATGGAGGAGTGTAACCTCAATAACCTAAAGCAACCACCAATCGCCTGCATCCACAGAGAAGTCAATTCCCTCCTAACCAGTACCCTGTTAAGAGAAGACTGTGGTGACATGCATCTCAGCCCCTTTAGCCACAAGGCATTGTCCACTCTCACTGGTCCAAGGAACATCTGGTCACCCCTTGAATTACATCATCACTTCCACTTTTTTCCATTTCACTGATCTCCTGTTTTAAACAGGGTGCAAAGTTGGCGCAAACTGAACAGAGGCAAACCACCCCAGAGGTAGGCTTGCTAGAAAACAGGAAGTTTTCAAGGGCCTAGCTTGAGACTGAGGTGCTTTTCACAGCTGTTCCACTTCATCAGGCCCCACTCCAATCACCAGCTCCTGGGGAGCAGGGATGCCCCCCGAGTTTGCCTTCAGAAGGCTGCCAAGTTGCAGATTCTGTGCTAAAGCAAACGTGCTGTCTCCTCGTCATCAAAAACAAGGTTGGAAAAACAGTGAGCATGTGGTGTGTTTCCTTTATAAATTTTTTTAATAAATTTGCTGTCCCACTGGTTTCTTTCTAGAGGGGAAAGGAGAAGGTGGAGAGGAGGGGACAGGTGTCCTAAGAGGGTACTAGAAGAGTGAAAAGGAGGAGTGTGCGTCTCAGAGTGAGGCGAGCAGATAGCTGCAGAGGCAGGTGTGCAAAACTGGCTTGGATTATATACTTTCACTTAATCATCATCATAAAAAAAGAGTATCACAGAAAAAGCACAGGCTAAGGGCATGGACTCAAATCTTGGCACTGCTATTTACCAGCTGTGTGACCTTAGCCAAGCCACTTCACCTCTCAGTTCTTCATCCCATAAGATGGAAAGTATTAACTATCCTTGCAGGATTTTGTAAAAATTAAATAAAATGATACATGTGAAAGCATGTGCTGAATATCTTGAATTAATGCCTTTCTGGTGCTAGTCCTGACTCTCAAAACAAAAATGTTCCTATGTGCCCCAAAATGTAAGTGTCCTTGGAGAAAGAACTCTGCCTACATGGAAATGTACTCCTCAACACATTTATTTAGCAAATCTTGAATTATCAGAGGCTTTTTACAGCTCCGGGATGCTGAAGACACATAAACTTGGCTGCAGTCTCCTGCTACTGCTATTTAAATGAAGACCTATGTCCTTGTTTGTCCTAAGAAATCTCTCTTGCTTTGCAGATTACATGAAAGAATCCGTGTGCAGTTCTAGCACTTGTTCCCTGAATAGCAGCGAAAACCCTTACGCCACAATTAAGGACCCACCCATCCTCACCTGCAAGCTTCCCGACAGCAGCTATGTAGAGATGGAGTCACCTGTGCACAGGGGGTCTCCGTACACAGATGTGCCATCCTTGTCTACATCTAATAAAAATATATATGAAGTTGGTAGGTGTCTCAAATAAGTAACTCAGTAAGAATCAGGGCACTAGTACAGGCCCTGATGTGAGAACAAGCCCTCTCCACTCACCCTGTCTTGAAACACACCCTGCTTTTGTTGCTTTTTAAAGACTCCAAGGTGAACTGTCTTTCCTGGGACTGTCCTCCTCTCTCATGCAGGAAATCAAATCCTCATGCCAGGATTTAAAAAAGCTTTAAAAGCACCAGGACCAGCATGAAGCAGAAATGCTAGGGGTGGGGCGGGGCGGGGGCGAGTCCACACACAACATTTCAACCAATTGTTGATATGACTTCCAGTTTAGAAAACTGTCAGACATTTGTGAGCTTCTAAATCACCCTCTTCTATCTCTTCCCGGTGTAATCTGTATCCCTGGATTCAATAGGCCCCAGACTCTAAGATATTCTACATCTCTTTGTGGTGACAAGTTTGGGATTCTGACAGCACACTCAGATTTTCCATCTCTTGAGTCTTAGTCCCAACCCTCATATATTTGTCATAAATTTGTCAACACCTAACTTCTCTACCCACTGAGTTAAAATAGAACTCTCTTCCCCTTAACCAAGCAACCACAGCTAATCTGTTCTCTGAATTCATTTTTCACTATATTCCTTAGAGCCCACAGTCAGTGTGGTCCAGGAAAGCTGCAGTCGTAACTCCAGTTATATCCAGAGTCCATACGACCTACCTAAGAACAGCCACATTCCTGGTCATTATGACCTCCTCCCAGTAAGACGGAGCCCTGCTAATGGGCCCTCCCAGGACAAGCAGTCTTAAGAGGGACAAGCTTCTCTCTTGCAATGTACTCTACTGAATATTCCCTCTCTGAAAGAACACAATCCTTTGGCTTGAACTAACGGTACAGACTCCAGCTGCATGCTAATTACTGCTTTCACCTGGAACTAAAGAAGAGCTTCCGAGTGGGACTGGAGGAACTGTTCAAAGAAGTCACTTCACAAAGGCAGACCCTATCTCCTACCAACCCTGAACCCCAGATGGCCTGGATTCCCTAGGTTTTAAAACATTTAAGATACAGCTGCTCATTAACATCAGCTAAATAATATATATAATTGTCTGAAACATGATGCTTAAAAAGCATGTAGAATAGGTTTCACAAACCTGCCTAGAGGAGAAGGGTAGCTGGGGAGGGGAGAGAATTACCTTAAAGCACCTGGGATGTATACATACTTTTGGCTGCTGTTACCATCAGCATCTGTCTTGTGACCTGACAATTAGAGAGACAAGACAATGCTAATCGCAATACTCAAATTTCCTGTGCCTATATGTCTGCTCTATCAAATTACAATGGCCAAGATTATCGAGTTCGGCATATAGTCTAATGCTGACAACTTCAATTTTAAAAAACAAGACTTTAACATAAATGAAGTTTCTCTTTTGCCACCATTTTGGTAACAGTCAAAAAAATAAATAAAAAAACTGTTTCCAAAGCAGTCTCCATTTATAGTAGTGATTTCCAGGCCAGCTCTACTGAACCTCATCAGTGCAAAGGTCAAAAACACTGCAGGCCAGCCCTGACCCTGTCTGATAGCTCTAATCCACCGAGCACCTGTGGCATCCCAGGTCGGGTGGCTCTGAGGCAATGCCGCAGGAAGGCAGGCAGAGTCTGACACCAGCTAAGTATCAAACTGCAGCTTGGCCTCCTCAGTCCCCTTGGTTGGTAGGCCTTGACTCAGAAGAGTATGTGTTTTCAGGCAGTTCATCATAAACCGTGAGATGGATGCACTATGGAACCTACAGGTGAAGAGGAAATGTGACCCATGTGGAGACAGCAGTTTAAGTTGCTTAAAGTACATTATGCTTTTCAGTAGAACTAAATGAAATACACAAAGAGGAATGGCATGTAACCAGCTGTTGTAACCTGATGGAAGAACTCAACAGTACATAGCATCTAAGGATATCTAGAGCTTCTACTTGGTACCTTAAAAGCTTGGTACCTTCTTGGTACCACCTACCAAGAAGCTTGAACACGGATTACAGCAAGTCAATGCTCCAGAGTGTTCAGATGAGTCTGTACCTTCCACTGCGAATCAACACAGGTCAACTGTGGCTCAGACAGCTCAGGATGGAGTCAATCCCCAGCCCTGAGGAGGACTTCCTCACAAAAGTTACAGACCAAAAGGAGGACAGGAAACCCGTAACCCACCTCTGTAAGACTCCATTCTCTGACACTACTCCAGCCAATAAAAAGAGCAAAGCTGGACCAGCTACTACAGGAAGTATGGGAGTGCTGAAGCCCTTGAGACAAACTGGAAGTCTGCCACGGAACCCATTAGTTTGGAGAAAAAAGAAAAAAAAACTTGCTGCCATCGAGTCAATTCCAACTCACAGTGACCCTCTGGGACAAAGCAGAACTGAACCAACCAGTAGGGTTCCAAGAAGCAGCTGGTAGATTACAACGGCAAACCTTTTGGTCAGCAGCCAAGCTCTTAACTACTTGCAACCCTACAGCTTCTTAGCTTGGGTAGTAACCAGCAAAAGCAAGAAAATAAGTAAGTGACTCCCGCCCTCCCACCCACTCTTCCCAAGGTTTGAACACGCTTTCTTGTTGAGGGAAAACATACAGTCCTTACCTGAATGCTGCATGCTGCATGGAGCAAGAGATGAGCAATAGCAAACTGACTTTACAAAAAGAAGCCTTATTAAAATATAAATATTAGCAAGGTACTTTGTAGACCCAAGTAAATATTTCGCAGACGTAAGTAGAAAGAAATACAGACAAAACACTTACCTCAGTATTTCAGGGCACCAGTGCTCTGTCTTTGCGAAACAGGGAGTCAGACGCATGGTGAGGTCAGCTCAGCAGGGAGAAACCTCACCTTGATGCCAGATTCTCTCTCCTTCCCTTACCTTGCACGAACACTACCTGCTACTCGGCAGACTGAGAACAGGCAGCATCACTCCAGTTTCACCTCTCTTTTGCCAACTGTCCTCTGGGCAAAGGCATTCAGCAGGAGGTGGCATGGTAGAATGGGAAGACCACTGGGTCTCAAGAGATTTGGGTACTACCCTGGGCAAGTTACTTGTCCTCTGGAGCTCCCTTTTCCCCCATGTATAAAAGGAAGAAGCTGAGAGGGAAAGGAGCTCTAACGAGTCTTCAGCTCTAGAATTCTGTGCTTTTTCAAGAAAAATCAGTTAACCTGGTGGAGAAAGGAAAGGCAGGGAGCATGTCAGTAGCCATGACGACAACAGCTGCCTTCCCAGACCTAGGAGTTACCTCTCAGTTATGATGAGACAATTCAGTCTCACAGAGCAGTTGTTAGGAACTTCTCACCAGCACCGGCACAGACAGCTTCACAGTCAACCTAAACAGGTACACTGTGTTTCAGTCATTTTATTGGTGACAAGGGAAGTTCTGGTCAGTGAGTTCACAGAAACTCAACTGTTCAATCAAATAAATTGATGTGAGTACAGTTCAAAGGAACAATGAAAACCACTACTGTACAACAGCATAAGTGAGACTATGAAATGGCAATACTTTTTTAAATGCAGATTTGTAATACATTTGTTCACTGTGCACAGGTACTGTACCTTGTACAAAATAAAATGAATTTCTCAAACTAATTTAACAAGAATGCCTACTGTCATGTTGCAAAGAGAAACTATATAATCTACACCTCAAAGGCAGAACCACATCTTGTGTGGTCACTTCAGGCAGTTGGAAGAATGAAAATTACCTGGGACTTTGTTGAGAATTTGACTTTCTGACAAGTTCCCAGAATCATGTGGGGATCCTGTTAAAACGTAGATTCTGATGCAGATTATACGTGGGGGTGGAAATTCAAATTCTCAGCAGACAGCTTTTTAGAAATGCAGATTCTTTAGCAGGGATTTGAACTGATTTGTTCTGGTCTGAACCCCTGAAATTTATACCAATGAATGCTTGAAAATAAAGTGACAAACCCAAAAAATCAAACTCACTGCCCTGGAGTCGATTCCGACTCAAACAACCCTATAGGACAGAGTAGAATTGCCCCATAGAATTTCCAAGGAGTACCTGGCAAATCTGAACTGCCAACCTTTGGGTTAGCAGCTCTAGCACGTAACTGTTACGTCACTAGGGTTTCCAAAGTGAAAAGATAGTATCAAATTTATGACAAAGAAGTCTCTTTCTTTAAAGGAATGGATGGAATCAACATACTATTCATGTCCAAAAATTACTGAAAAAATTCTCACAAATATACTAAAATTAGAGGGTTTCTCTGTTTCCACAATGATTTGACTCACAGACAGCTATGAGAGCTTGTGCCCAGCTCCAGAGGCACAAAGGTACTTCTATGGGACAGAAGAAAGGCGAGTGTGCGGCTGCCTAATTTGCATAAATGTGATGAATAGCTTTCCACCAGTGGGAGCTACCACCCAGGACAGTTAGTTACCCTGGGTGCATCTGTTTTAGGACCTTTGAAAACATCGTCCTGTGACCCAACTGGAAAAGCAGCAGCAGGATTAATTTTATGGTAAAACACAGATGCTAACAATAGCATTCAGTGATCTAACATTTCTCCTACATACATCAGAGGTTTAGTATATAACCTTTATACTGAAGTCATACCAAATCCTCTCAACTTTTCAGTTAACAAGACTTCATGTGATACTCCAAGTTCAGTCCAGATTAGCAAAACTGAAGCAGAAAACACAAATCTTACTAACAGTCTTAGACCATTATCAAGGGCTAGGACTTAATATCTCAGCAAAAGACAAATATAATTAAGAGTTACACAGCCAAAAAAGGTATTTACCAAGAATTGTAGTACAGAATTATGATTTGTGAGATACAGGACTCAGAATATACACAACCGCAATACCCAGAGGTCAGTCACTGGCGGCTGCACACCCAATAAAGAAGATCCAAGAAGGCAAAGTAGTCCATTCTATTAGCCATTCACCCGACCAGATAGAAGTGGCCCACTGAATCAGTGTGTGGCAACAGCAGATAGGACTCTCAGAGAGAATCTCTTCATGTAAGACTCAATGGCGATGGATACACGGGGGGTTATTAGACTATTCTTTATACTTGCTAAAAATCTCTTATAATAATACTAATAATAAAAAGGAATGGTTTGATTCTTTAGCTACAGCTACCAGAGCTGAACTAGAGAAATCCTAGGATTGGCCTCCTCACTTTTAGATGGTCCTCACTCATAATAAATGAACACAAATACAAGAAGAAAAGGCATTTATTTAACAAGTAACTCTGAGTAGCTGCAGCACACAGCTCTGACACGGAGATGGGCAAATAGGTATCAGTGATGAGAGTATGGACAGAGCACATTTCCTGGCTTTGTGGACCTTAGAATCTAACAATCACAAAAGAGCAGGAATAAACAGAGGGCTCTGGTAATCAGTGGAATGCTAATTATATCATTTTCTTCTCTGATTTCAAAGTCCCTCCTTATCCCACTTTCTTCCTCTCAAGTTACTGTCTAGCCCAGTAGATGATCCCTCAGAGCCCTGGGTGAGAGAAAACACAGGGGCCTTCAAAAACATTTTTTTATTTTTCAAAAAAGCATTACCTTGAGTCAAGCTAGACTGATGGTGCCTCTACAGGACAGAGCAGAACTGTCCCATATGATTTTCTACACTGTAATCTTCACAGAGACAGATCACCAGGTGTTTACTCCCAGGGACTGACGGGTGGGCTGAAATGGCTGACTTTTGGGTTAGTAGCCAATCACTTACCCACTGTGCCACCTGGGTGCCCCACAGCAACTTTAGATCTCATACAAGTGCCAAGTTCTTTAATGTAAACCCAAACCAGGAACGGAAGACTCCAACAACCTCCTCCAGAGTTGGTTTCATATCCAAGATAGCCTACAGAAGAGTTGCTTCCTGGGCTTCCCAGGTTGTCTCATTTAAGATATGACCCTCTATAATATTCTTGGGCCCACATGATGAAAAGTTTGGCACAGACCCTGGTACAGTGGTCAACAACCATTCCAGCCCACATTCCTGGAGACTGCTGAGAAGCAAGGCGGAGAAAACACTATGCTAAGAGACCGGAGGCTGTTGGTAAACAGAATGGGTGCTAATAGTCTTACTCTGTGGAGGTGGGGACAGGATCTCTGAGATTTGGGGTTTTATCACAGGTTAAGTTCCCACTGACTAGAATCTTGTTGGCTGCTAATTTTCACTACCTTCTTTGGTAACAGAAAAAGGTTAACATCCAATCTACATGCCAACCTGTGCTCAATTCTATGCCTAATGCTAAAGAGCTGAAGCCAAACAGTGTTTAAATTACTAGTGGGCAGACTGCTATATCCACCACCAACTAATAATCCCTTTATATCAGGTGTGTGTACATACAAACCTACACCTGGATTTAATCACTGTTTTTACTGGCTAGCTAGCCCCTGTAGATTGATTTACCTTTTTTCCTATTACTGCCAATTAAAAAATAACATAAAATGCTTTAAAAAGTTTAATTCTCTCTGCCAGACTGAGTAGTTTCTAAACTATACAGTAAAATCCAGCAGAATTTTTTTTTGACAGCAAAAGCCAAAATAAGCAGTTCCCGATTTACAGTTGACACAGCAGCCTGTCGAATGCTCCACCCCCGTCAGCACAGATGGCCCTTGGAGGCATACTACTGAAACTCACGGCTGCTTTGAAAAAGGTTCTGAAAGCTTCCATCGTTATTTAATGCAGTTAACACGGAAATAAAGATGGCATCTTAAGTTATTTTGATAAGACCAGCATCTTGCAAAGTGTGCATCTGAATTTTACCTACTTGTAATTTAAATCTGAGTTAGACAGTACAATAATTCAGGTATTAGTACCTGAAGAGAGAGCTCATTCACAGAATGACACGAGTTAGAGCTAGCATGAACCCCACAAATGAAATGACTCCTAGAGCTGTGAGCAGAATCCAAGTCCTGGTCACCCAGTCCAGTGCTCAATGTACCTGACTGAAACTTTTAATCTTTTAACTTACACAGTAAAATTTAGTATATTTCCAATATATGCCTAGGATAAAAAGTCCTTTCAAATATTCTTTTTCTTCTTCAAATTCCATTTCCAAGAAAATGAATGTCCTCTCAGCCTAATGGTCTCCCTTAGGTAACTTATAATGAGCTCTTTATATCACTTTACCGTTACCGGAAACCCTGGTGGTGTAAGTGGTATGTCTGCTAACCAAAAGGTCAGCAGTTCAAATCCACCAGGTGCTCCTTGAAAACTCTATGGGGCAGTTCTACTCTGACCTACAGGGTCCCTGTGAGTCAGATCCAACTCGATAGCAATGAGGTTTCTTTGTTTTTTTTTTTTTTTACTGTTAGCACCAGTCTCCCGGAGCTTGGGGAATGCAACCATTCCTTAAATTAGATTGACAAGCCTGGTTTACTAGACATATCGGTGAGTGGTACTGCACCAATCACAGACAAACCAGCCCACTTCTCTTTGGCACTGGCATCATGCTTCCTTGTCTCACTTTCCACTCCCTGTCATATGATGTGCTGCAGGTGGGATCACTTCATGGTCTTTCTCCTTTTTTATTTTTAAATACAGGGAATGGATGTACCACACAGTCCTTATACAAAGTTCACACTTTTTCCATGTTCTGAGATTTTTTTTCCCCAGGCTTATAGTGTTTGGTGAGAAGTCAAATAACTTATCTCCACTTCTTTCCCTTGTAAAAAGTTCCCATAAATTGAAACCTAACAGACTGGAATAAGCTCTTACTTAGTCAACCTTGATAACTGCTTCTGGTGTAGGTCAAAGTTTTCATCTCTTTAAGGCAGATGAAGAAGATTATCACAACAGTGCAAACCACTGAAAGCATTTATATTCTGCAAATACAAATTACTGGAGAGAAAATTTAAGATGTTCATTTCCCAATGATAAAATAAATGTGACCAGCTCTGACAGGCAAGCCCAACTCATACCCAGGCAAACTTTGCTGCAGAACCCCTCAGGACCTAGAAGGCCTCCAGCATAGCTCAGAGGGCTGGCACCTCTTCTTAAGGGTTGTTAAGAGCTACCACTTAGCAAACTCAAAGTAATGGCTAAAGATAACTCACTCTCACACAGTGAAAACCACTATCAAAGGGAAACCACAGGTAGCCCTAGAGAACAAGGACACAAAAGTTTAAACAAGGCATGATGGTTAAAGGACTTTTGGGGAGACTACAATGGATAAAAAGAACCATTCAAAGCTAAAATAATTAAAAAGCAGGGACAAGCAGCAAAATGCCTGTAAACTGCTTTGAGCCATGAACTGTCACAATGCTTAAAAACTTAATGTTTCTTACTTGTCATTTGTCACCTGAGACACCACTCAGAAGGAAGGTACTAGTTGAAACCCACTTGCAATAATTTTCTCCTTATACCTAATTGCTTAGCAGATTTTTCCCAAAAATCTAACCATGTCCAAAGTTACTTCATTCTTTTTTGATTCAATACCTAATTTCTCCCATGCTTCTTAAACCATTTTCTTTAAAAATCTACTACCTATTGAGTAAAACAAATAACACATGAAGTCTTTTCCTGCATTAGGAGACACTGTTATAATATACACAAGCAGAGGCTAGTTCCCTGATGTTTGGGGTAATAATGTTTCCAAGAAAAAGATAATGGAACTGCATGTCTGTAATGAAAGTTGAATTCACACACTGATGCCCCAAACGCAGCACTTGCTCTGCTGATGAAGAACGACCTGGGCTCTTACACAGCAAAACCACATTCCACAGCTGCATCCAAAGCACTCAAGGGAAAAATATAATCTGACAACATAAGGAATAGTCCCCCTATAACTGTTTATTATAATGTGAATATATTCCAAATCAACTAAAAAAAATCAAGTTACAGAGCATGCATAAAATACAAAGGAGCAATTTACAAACAGATAATAGTATCTTCATAACCAATACAACAGAAGAAAACCAAAATGACTGACTCCAGCAATGACTGACTCCAGCAATGCCTTCCGTGCACCCCACACGTCATGAGCACCGCAAAAGACAGAGGATTAACTATGAAACAGGAATCTCGGCAAGCCCACATATATATATATATATATTTTTTTTTTTCGGGAGGACATCCCACCAACCGGAATAGTATCACTGCAGTTGACACAATCTGCAGAATACTGCAAAGTAAGTGCTCACTATTACCCACAAAAAAGTAAAACTAAATTATTAGTGTGCACATTTCCAAATGAGAAACTAGTTGCTCCATTGATTTTAATAATGTAGTGGAAGAAAGCTATTTTAAGTTTGTACAATGCCTAGATGCATTCTATTTAAATTCAAGGTACTATTTCATCTTACATACTAAAGAAGACATGCCTTTAAGTGATAGCACTTGAGCAGAAATTAACCTCTCATTGTATTCCTTAGACAAACTGAAACCAAAGACTTAGCAGGACTATATTCTGTAACATACTGCAGAACTCAAATATCAGCACTGTCAAACTAACTGTCCATGCCGTGGTCGTTGTGGGTCATTGTGGCAATAAAACCAGGCTGTCTTCCACTTACTGGAAAGCTTTAAGAAAAAATTAATACTTCAAAGTTTGCCCCTAGCAGCATTATGCCAGTTACTGCCTGAGCAGTGAAATGCTGCTGGGCACTGAACTGAGGGGATGGCAGTGGCTGCCCGGTCATGCCAGCAGCAGCTACTTCTACGGTGGCACCACAGCCGAACTCCATCGGTCTCTCTCATTTCCAGTCCGCCAGACAGCAGGATAAAACCCATGGGCCCAGAACCATACTGCTACCCAAACTGTGAGTCTTGTGTGTTCATTAAGATAATTCTTGTTCAGATAAAACCAACATTAATGCTTAGAAAAATTAAAGAACAAAAATGGACTAAGCTACACATACCCTTTAAGGCATTTTAGAAGTTGACTTCCAGAATAATGGAAAAATTTCAGGCTCTGAAACTCTTGCCAGGTTTATAGGGCAACTCTTAGACCTGGGGAAATACATGTTGCACTAAGTGCAGTGATCATAAACTGCTCTGTGGCAAGACAGCAGCTGATTTTTAAAGGTCTTCTTGGTTTGATTTGATCAAGACCGAAAGGTCTGAGCTTCACGTGATCAAGTTATCTATTGCGTCCGACAGCGACAGGCTACCATGATGAAAAGTGAACAGTAACTGAGGAATCCAAACGTTCGGTTTATTAAACTAAGGCTAGTGAGGCCATAGCATGAAAGGAGCTGCAGTCATCTGAGACAAGTGGATGATTTTATAAAGCTAAAATCAAAGACTGAAGACATGGTCAAATTTGTAAGTATAAGAAGTAACGAAACACAAGGTGACCACGAGAATTACAAATATATTTAAATCTCAGACCTGGGAAACGGACTATACACGGCCTGCTACAGGGAGAAGAGCGACGGCTTAGATGTTCTGACAGCACTGCACCTTTGGCTTGTTTTCAGTGGTGGGTGGGACGTGAATGGGAACCACGTTGTTGCTTGGAGACATGTCATTCTCCCGTCTGTCTGACATCTGCTTCTGAGAAACAATGCGGTATATCTCTGAAGGAAGAAAGAAACGGCAACACTGAGTGCAGGTCAACTCAGCAAGAGTTGGTCTAAAAGAAATATGCAGCTACATCTGCAGAAATGACTGATTTTGAGAACACAAACAAACTGAATGAACAACCCGTAAATTTAAAGTTTTATTCTCAAACAGCCACTGATTAGAGGATGGGGCAATGTTTTGTTCTACTGTACACATAATCACTGAGTTGGAACACAAGCCAACAACATTAATGACAAGAGAAGCAGAAGTTTTTCCATTTCAGAGGGAGACGTTCACCCAAGTCTAGCACATAAGCCTTGGTTTAAGCATCTTATACAGCTTACAGGGTTAGATCTGAATTAATGACAAAAGAAGCAAAAGTTTTTTCATTCCAAAGGGAAAGTTTCACCCGAGTCTATTAAATAAGCTTTGGTGTAAAGAATCTTACACAGCTTACAGGGTCAGATCTGAATTAAACCACAGGTGTGTTTTCAATCTGCCTATAACTAAACAGCATCCATACACTGACACTGTTACATGGGAAAATAAAAATCTGCATTGTCACACACCTCAGGCACTTTTCTAGAATACAAAGGGACAAGCACAACTTTACAAACATGCCGAAATCCCAAAGGACTCTTGGAAAGTAAGGAAGGATGGATAATATGCTTTGTAGTGACCTTCTAAACTAAAATTGAATTACTCAACACAAGCAGCTTAGGATTTTGTATGCAAACTCTATCCTTCAGGATACCTTTTTAAAACGAATTTATTAGTGTATGCCTGTCCCACTAAACACTATAAGGACCAAAATTATGTCTTCCTTATGTACTAAAGTATCTCCAGCATACAGCACATAATCCAAAAAACCAAGCTCATTACCATCGAGTTGGTTCCGACTCACAGGAACCCCGTAGGCCAGAATAGAACTGCCCCACAGAGCTTCTGAGGAGCAGCTGGTAGATTCAAACTGTTGATCTCTTGGTTAGCAGTCATCTTACCCACTACAACCTGAGGGCTCTCACTACAACCTCAGGGGTTCAATAAACAGTTCCACAGATACTGTTTTTAGATGGCATTGATTCCAAGTCACAGTCACAGTGACCCCATGTGTGCAGAGTAGACCTGCTTGCTCCACAGCGTTTTTGATGCTGTGACCTTTCAGAAGCAGATCACAGGCCTGTCTTCCAAGGCATCTATGAGTGGACTCAAACAGTCAACCTTCTGGCTAGCAATCAAATCCTAAACTGTTTGTGAAATGCTACTCAACTCCTCCAAAGAAAGTGCCTGTATCCAATCTGTACTTGGTCTTCTATTGTACTATCTAAAAGTAGTTCCTTCTGACTATACTATAAATTCCTTAAATACAGATAATGTATCTTATTCATCTTTTCCAGTCTCCACCCCTCTGCCAAAAAAAGAAAAAAAACTCAAAAAGAAATTCTTAAAATAAAACAAATTAACATGATATCCCTTCTAAAGTCATATATTATGGAGAACACAGTACCACTTACATATATGTATTCTCGTCAAAAATATTTAGACTAAATTCAGTTATGGGGAAACTACTAAATAAACCCAGACTAAGTGACATTCTACAATACAACTGGCCTGGACTCTTCAGAACAGTTACTGTCATAGAAGACATTGAAAAGACTGGGATAAATGTTGTAGATCGGTGTAGTCCAATATAGCAGTCAGCTGTTTACATTAAATAAATACAAATGCAGATCCTCTGTCTACTAGACACATTTCCAGTGTCCAGCAGCCCCTGTGGTGAGTGGCTGCTGCACTGACAGCACAGACGCAGACCAGCTCCTCCAGTGCTACTCACATGCAAGCCCCGACCACATCCTGGATTTCAAGTTTAAAAACTAAGGACACTTAAAAAACCAAGGACATTCCGAGTACAGTGAGAGAAATCTGAATACGGACTATACATCAGATAATACTGCACAGGTGTTAAATTTCTTCAATACGGTATACGGTATTGTGGGTTATATGGGAGACTGCCTTATTCTTAGAAAAGACGCTAGTAGTACCACACCAAAATATCTACTTCTACAATTTCCTTTCCAAACACTGAGCAATCAGGACACACACAGACACAGACACAGAAATATGTATGACAAATTTGACAAAATGTTACCAACTGATGATTTTGGATGAAGTGTGTATGTAGATACTCACTGACTTACTTCTGTAAAAAAAATTTTTAATATTAAATATAAAGTTACACAGTAAAAAAGAGAAAGCAGAATGGTATTTTCAACATCATTGGATCCTCACGTAAACTGTCCTGGCGACCCCAGGAGAAACCCTGGCGGCCAGGGGGTTAAGTGCTATGTCTGCTAACCAAACGGTCAGCAGTTCAAATCAGCCAGGCGCTCCCCAGAAACTCTTAAGTCCTACTCTGACTTCTGGCGTTGCTGTGAGTCGCACTCAACTCTATGGCAGTGGGTTTGGTTTTGGTGTTGGTGACCCCAGGTGTGCAGAGTAGAACTGCTCCTCAGGGTTGTCAAGGCTGTGACCTCTGGGAAGCAGATCAAGTCTGTCTCATGACGCGCTTCAGGGTGGGTTCAAATCGCCAACCTTTAGGCTAGGCGTTGAATGCTTAACCATATGCACCACCCAAGGACTCCTTCACCGTAAGTGGGAAAACAATAAATTTAAGCCTCAACTGAGACAGTCGAGAAATGTCAACATTACATAGCTCATACATAACAAGGAAGCACTGCCTTTCTAACAGTGGTTTTGTCATTACGGGTTTAAGTGCTAATGGGACCACAAACACTAAACCAAACCCAATGCCATCAAGTGGGGTCTGATTTGTACCGACCCTAGAGGTCAGAGTAGAACTGCCCCAAAGAGTTTCCAAGGAGCACCTGGCGGATTTGAACTGTTTATCTTTTGGATAGCAGACACAGCACTTAACCTCCCATGCCACCAGAGTTTCCCTGCTAACGGGACAACATACTGAAATGTTTATCAGTGAAATGATGTAGTCTAGAATCTGCTTCAAGATTACGGAGGAAGGGGTGAACAGAAACCGGCCAGGAGCTGGCTGATGACTGTTGACAGTCACATGAGGGTTTATGGCATTCATTTCCTTTTGGTAAGTTTGAAATTCTCCATAACAAAACATTAAAAAGAAAAAGCATATTAACTGAATTAGTAAACTTTCTCCAAATTAAGAACTAATTTCCCTAAAGTTGAACAACAACGGCAGCAACTCTAGTCAAATGAACATGTAAACTAACACTGACAGTGAGTGGAAACTTTCCTTACCCTTTTTCAAGGGGAGCTTAAAATCTGTGTTTCAGAAGGTTGATGGTGGTTCAAACATGAAAAAGCATCAAGAAGCAAAAACTGGATTACTACTAATTTGAGTTTTGTTTGTTTTTAATGCCAATGATATGAAACTATAGCATAGGATTCTTTTCCTTGAAAAGGGATGGGATGGGAGACAGTCAAGAGTAAAGAGGGTAGTCATTCCATCAGCCAGAGGCTAAGGAATAAAGCCAATCAACAACTGGCTGATAAACCAGTGATTCTTTACATTTTCTAAGAGCTCTTCTTTTTCAAGTCATATGGTCAAACATCTGACTCCTACAGGTATTAACTTCTTTGAAAGTTGTTTTGAAGATTAAGTTACGGGAACTCCTTCCACCAAGAAAAAAGACAGGTTCTTACATAAAAAGCAAGAATGAATACTATTCGAAGACAAAGGCAGGATTCTCAGAGAACACAGGGAGGTGAATAATTAAAGAGGTCTCATTACAAACTGAGAAATGTGAGCAGTGCTGTGGGACTGCCTGTGAGTACTGCACACTGTTTTTTCAGAGATAGATTACTGCTGCATTTGCTCCCGTCACCACAAAGATGACTGTTCACAAAAACTCTGATGCGGGAGAAAGAAACAAAGCTATCAGTCAGAAAATTAGGATGCAAAAGATGTTTTTCTGTGTAGAATCTTTTATCTGGTTCTAGTATTTTATCAACTCCACGGAGCAGTTCTACTCTGTACTACAGGGTTGCTATGAGTGAGAATCAACTTGATGGCAGAGGTTTTTTGTTTTAACAAGGCTCCATAGTCATTTACTTAATTTTTCTCTTGGCTGGGTCCGTTAAAAAAAACTTTTGATAAGAAAGTAAGAAGTAAGTACCTTTCCCCTGGTATCTCATTAGAGGAGGTTATTAAGTCGGGTCAGGTGGCTAGCAACCTGCTAAACCAGATCCAAGAATTTTCCTCTCTCAAGGGCACAGTCTCCTTTAGAACCAAATGAACGTTACACACCAACGCCTGTGCCAACACTTTTTAAGATGCCTTAAGGGTAGGTCAAGTTAGAAAGAGAAGGAATCCTGCCTTATCCTTCTATCGAGGTCTCTTGTAAAGTAAAATACAAGACACTTTCATAAATATAACCAGTTAAGGGTAAATATAAACATCACTCATTTCCATTCTATGAGAAGTATAAATTACAGAAAGTTGCCAAAGAATTCAAAGAAATCTAACTGTTCCAAATCAAGGAAACAGCAGAATTAAAAAATTTCATTTCTCCCCCAAAATGAAAACAGCAGAGGCCGACGTATGCATTACAGACTATACTGCCTCCAGTAACCAGCAACTTTTCATAGCAAATATTACATAGACTGAAGTGGTTACCTGATCAAGTCATTTATCCTATCTTAAAAAGCAGGAACAGACTCTGTGCTGGTGAGAAGTATCAAAGAACCACACTAGCAATTACAAAGCAGTGTGGGGGTGTGTGTGTGTACATATTTGATAATGATCAATCTCAAATCTAATCACAAATCTGAAGCTTAGAGCTACATATCAATCCCACAGCGATCCTACGATAGGTACGTTTACCCGCATACATAACAACTGGTCCTAGACTCTTATTCTTGGTAATTCTTTCACAAGCATCAAGTTCAGCTACAAGAGCAAAAAGAAACATTTATCAATATTATATACACACATTACTGCTTAACTGCAAAGTAACTGTGAGCCACAAGTGATTCACAAAACAAATAAAACCACAAGAGGTTGCACCCAAAATACGAGCTATAGTAGAGAAAAAGATAGAGCTTAGTGAGGTATGAAGAAATTTACAACAAAATCGTCTGGATTCCCATGGCAACAGAGCACCGCACAGAACAATCTCCAAACTAAACTATTACTAGGTAGATGCTTTTGATAGGTCTTCTTCAAACCCACTGTTCACCTATGAACATCTGAAGGTCAAAAAATGCCAAGATTTGATACACTGGTACATATCTAAACAGTTTTCAGATGCCAAGATCTAATTAAAAGATTCTTACTACCGCAATAAAATTAAGGCCTCTAAAAAATACCATCACAAAATTATGAATCATGAAGTTGTTGTCAAATGTGCCATGTCAAGAATGCCACAGATCTTGGCTCCTGTCTGGTGGCAAGATGAGAAGGCTGAAAGGGACATGAGCTGGTTGGACAGACACTGGAAACCCAGAGTGGGAAGAGTGTGCTGTCATATTACAGGAATGGCAGCTAGTGTCACGTAGCAATGTGTGTTAAGTTTTTGTATGGGAAACTGACTTACGCTGTAAGCTTTCACCTACAGAGCACACACACAAAAAGAATGCCACAGGTCTATTCTAAAATAAACATCACAATTAATTTTGGAATGATAATTCAAATCTTCTAATACATGATCTTACATCTTTGAAACTAAAAGTTGTTTTTTCTCTTCCAGCAACATCAAAGTACAAAGGAAATGTTTCCTCAGTACTGTTTTAACACCTAAAGGCAAATTAAGCCAGATGAATTTACCATTGTCTTTTTTCCCCTACATATTAATAGTTTTGCTGACCTATGAGGAGGAAGAAAACACTCATCAAACAGACATGTCTGATGCTACAGACAGCTATCTCTAACTCCACAGGTCAATACCTGGATTTACAGTGAATATAGAGGAAAGAGGTAGGAAATGAAGTGAAAGTTGTCTTTGACTTAAACCCCTTTAATGAAGCAGTAACACAAGTTCTGTTTAGAGTGAATTTTAAGGAAAACAGCCAAAACAATTCTAAGCACAGATCACCTAACTAACGACATTTCACTTGAATGTATCAAACATTCAGTGTTAAAAACAACACATGTAACAGTTACACTGCAGATGGAAGACACACTTGGCTTCATTTTCACACAGTATCAAAACACATTGCTATGTCCACTAGCCAAAAGGTCGGCAGTTCAAATCTGCCAGGAGCTCCTTGGAAACCCTACAGGGTGGTTCTACCCTAACCTCTAGGGTCGCCATGAGTGGGACCTGACTTGACAGCAGTGGGTGGGTTTGGGGATCAAAATACATGGGCTAGAATTACAGCAGAAGAGATCTGATGGAACACCGAAAAAGTCACAACAGTGAGAAATGACTAAAAAGAGTTTTCTCAAGCGAGGTTTTCAGAGGCCTGTGAGACTTGACTGACATTCAAGGTGATTCAATTCATTCACTTTAGACCCTTAAGAATCTAAGGACCACGGAGGTTCAATAACTTTAGCTACTTTAGGAGCAAAGTTGCAAAAGTAAAAACCTAAAACTCCTGGGTCTCTATTTAGTATTCCACCTGCTGACTCTAGGGAATCCACGCGTGCAGTCGTAAGCAAAGAAAAGCAGGATTTACAGACATACTGAGAAGGTAACCAAATCTTGCTTGCTTTACACAGTCTGCAGTGAAAGCCTACAAAGACGCTAAAGGAAAGCTGACTGCGCCCAAGACAAGCGTTCCAACCCCAGCACCCGTTTTCTCATTTGTTCTTCTTCAGATAACAGAAAGAGTTCTCAGAAAATACTGAGCTATGTAAATCACCAGTAACTTTTGATATTTAACAAAGTTGGGTTTCTTTGTTTCTTTGGGGCCCTGGCTGGTATTTTGCTAGTAATTTATGAAGTGTTCACTATGTACCCCAGTGGCCCAGTTGTTAAGGGCTACGGCTGCACACCAAAAAGCTGGCAGTTCAGATCTACCATAGCACTCCATGGAAACCCTACAGGGCAGTTCTACTGTCCCACAGGGCTGCTCTGAGTCAGAACTGACTTAACAGCAGAGAGTTTTTGCTTTTATATACCTGAAAGACACCTGGTGGCACAGAGGTTAAGAGCCTGGCTGCTCACCAAAGGTCAGCAGTTCAGATTCACCAGCCACTCCTTAGAAACCCTATGGGGCCTGCTCACTCTGCCAACATGGCGCTGCGAGCGGCGCGGGGTCTGTGGGCCGTCGCTGGGACGCTGCGCACCGGCCACACTCTGCTCTCGGTGTGTAAATTCATAGACAAACATGAATGGGTTACAACAGAAAATGGTATTGGAACAGAGGGAATCAGCAATTTTGCACAGGAAGCTTTGGGAGATGTTGTTTATTGTAGTCTTCCTGAAGTTGGGACAAAATTGAACAAATGAGTTTGGTGCTTTGGAAAGTGTGAAAGCTGCTAGTGAACTCTATTCTCCTTTGTCAGGAGAAGTAACAGAAATTAATGAAGCTCTTACAGAAAATCCAGGACTTGTTAACAAATCTTGTTACGAAGATGGTTGGCTGATCAAGATGACACTGAGTAATCCTTCAGAACCTGATGAACTAGTGAGTGAAGAAGCATACGAGAAATATATAAAATCTACTGAGGACTGAAACTAAAACCCCTAAATAAGTATGAAACACTAGTATGAAACAACTTACCCCAGCATAGCTGTCTTAAATTAGTGGTGGATAGAGGAATTACAATAGCTTTTAGCAATACCAGTGGAAAACTGAAACTTCATTTTGCAACTATGCTGTTGGGAGAAAGTACTGACTTTCTAATGACTACAAATAAATACAATATAAGTCTTTTCTACAATGTCCTGTTTTGGGTTAGAATCTAGTTTTAATAGTCCAGATTCATGAAATTATCTGTGGTAAGAATAGTTATAAAAAATTATGTAATTCAAGGGTAGTATTGTTATCATAAACTTCGTATAACATTCTAACTATTGCTGACACCCATACCTGGATTTGGGTCAAAATGCCTAATCTTTCCACTAGAAATGACTGGGAGTAGAGACAAGTTTTTGTTAGTTGTGCAGGGCAATGTGAAGAAAAATACTGTCTATGTTTTGCAATATACTGCCTTTGCTGGTGCTATTTTTATACAGTGAAGCAACAGTCTTGCAGCAAAATAAGAAACAGTTTAATAATAAAACATTCACTTTCTTCATTAAAAAAAAGAAATCCTATAGGGCAGTTAGTTACATGCTCTCCAGCTGGGTCTCTGTTGAGTCAGAATCTGACTCAACAGCAACATGGTTTTTTTCATACGTACCAGAAACTAGCTAAGTACTTTACATGCACCACCTCATGTCTGGAGTCTAGTGACAAACCACTCTTTTCTGTAAGTTATAGGGACAAAAATCCTTAACTCACAACAAAATAGTCAAGTCACATCATAGCAGAGGGTATTTCTAAATATCAGCTCACTCTCAAAAAAGAACGAATTCTCCAAAACATACCTGAATTTTACTGACAAAGGAAGCCTTGTTTTTAAGGTCTAGAAAGGATAACTAACTTGCCCAACATTATGGGGCTCATAAATGGAAGAGCCCGGACTAGCACCCAAGTCATGTTTCATAGTCCATGCTCTTACCAACAGACTTTATTCTCTATATTTTTACAGTAAAATGACATATTTAAAAGTTAAAATCTGTTTACTTTTGAACAAATACTATACAAAGAGTAAATTAAAGTCTTATTACATTATCACTGGAGACTCATTCTTTTCAACCGTTTATTCATAAAGACTGCAGAAAAAGTCCACATAAGACTATCATGTATTAAGATTGTACTCTAAACCTAGACTTCTTAAAAATAATATACAGCTTGAAAGTACTTAAAAACAACCCATAAAAGTACTTATCAGAGGGTTAAGATTAAATTTACTGGTAATTTGGTCGTTCTAATAAAGTCAGGGTAAATATGAGTCAACATACAAATGAAATGCCTTCTTATCCCTGAGCTTGACCGGGTCTGTATAACCACATTCCAAAACAGCAGGAACTCTGTTCCTTCTCCACTAGTTAAATTTTTCCATGTGAAATTATCACCTGATTTTCTCCAGCAGGTGACACCTAGCTCCTTCTACAATGTATCATGGGAGAATTTTACTTTGTGCTTCTTAAATTTTCTCTAGCATTTCTGCAACGTATCAAACCTACGAATTCCTTTTCTCTATTCAATTTCAAAAGGGCATTTCCATTTTCCCATAGCTGGGATCTCAGTATATACTTACAAAAGTACATGTATACCTAACTTTGTGCTTGTGACCATGAAGTACAGAATACATTCAATGAAATAGTAACAGAAGTGAACAAATCATTTACAAAGGATTTTTCCCACAATAAACCAGATGAAGCAAGATTGACTGAAGCTCAACAACCAAGGATGGTAACTAGTTTTGTAACCTAAACAGCTCTTGCTACAGCAGCTCTCGAGCAATAGTTATTCTTAGATGGTATCATATAAGCTTCAGTTTTTTAATTAATTTGTCTGAATTACTTTTAAAAACTTGCAATCCCATCTGGAACAGATGACAACCAGAACAAAAAAAACACAAGGGGAAAAGGAGCCCAAGAGACAGACGGACCCATATGAATGGGAGACTATCCACATGAGACCAGAAGAAGTGAATGGTGCCCAGTCACCACTAAAGAAAGCTGCAATGGGGGACACAATGTAGAGTTCCTGAGACACTATGAGAAAAAAAGGGGAGCAGCTCAAGAACTCTTACTAAAAGACCACAGCTGATGGCCCAACTGCTTGAAGAGTCCCCCGAGAACATGGCCCCTAGACCTGCTACTAGTCCTGACTGGAAACCAGTACTGAGGTCAACTCTTCAGACATGGACTGAACTCGGGGACACAGTGTGACCCATGGTGTGTGTACTTTATGGGTCTATAAATTTATAGGAGGCTGTCCTGTTAGTTTCTTTCTAGATGGGAGAGAAGATGGTAGAGAGGAGGGCAAAGGTGCTCGTTAAGAGAATACCAGAAGCACAGAGTGAAAAGGAGGATTATGCTGTCACTGGGTGAGGAGAGGAGATGAAACTGCAGACAGGAGGGATGCAAAATTAACTTGGATTGCATACTTACGCATTCACAGTTGGAAGAAAAAAAATTCATTTCCTAAAGGTCTCATCTCAACTGAAAGCCTTACCTGTCAGGATTGTTTGAAAAGCTGCTTCTACGTTTGTGGAATCTAGAGCAGACGTCTCAATGAACGACAAGCCATTCTTTTCTGCGGGAAGACACAAAGGCCTCAGTCACGTCAAGTCTTAATACAGGGATATGATACACTCAAGTGCTTACAATGAAAATAACAGAACCTTCCAAAATACAAAACCACACTAGTACAAAGCAATGCTGAGATTAATATGTATATTACAACTGAAAGACTGATTATACAAAGAACAACAGCCAGACTATATACAGAAGTAAAATAAAACAAAACATAAAATCATCCCACCTTCTCAGGCAGTCAGGGCATTACTGTATCTCCACTTCAACAGATCAAAAAATAACAGTGAAAAAGTTTCTTTGATTTATTTTCATTAAAATAATCACTTCTTATACCTACTACCACTAGCAATAAATGATGCTACTCAAAATACATGAACTCATCAGATGCCCAGTTATTTTCATTCCCTACTAGCCATCTGGAAACCGTGGTGGCACAGCAGTTAACTGCTACATCTACTAATCGAAAGCTTGGCAGTTCAAATCCACCAGGTGCTCCTTGGAAACTCTATGGAGCAATTCTACTCTGTCCTGCAGGGTCACTATGAGTTGGAACCAACTTGACGGCAGTATGTTTGATTGCTATCTACTTGTCTTTCTCCCTATTAACCACGCAGCTACGGTGTGAACATAGGTGAATTATGCAGAATAAATTCTGTAATTACATTATTTGAAACAACATTGTTTCTTGCCAAAGAAACTAAAAAAACTGTTACAGGAAACTTTCACTCACAACACAATCTCTAGTGCATGGTCACAACTTCCACTAATTGAGAATGCACACGACTGCATTCTGGCATAGGACTGGACCAGAACACCATCAGGGGCTGGCTGATCCTCTACAAAACCAAACAAAAATTACGGCTGCTAAGCAGTCAGACTCTTGTTGGTTCCTGACATTCCCAGAGCCATTACTTTTCAGACTGACATACAGCACCATGTATAAAATACATAGCCATACTGCAAAAACAGACAGGAAGCATAGAATAAACCGATAGATTTTTATCTATTATTTACATTCAACTTTTGGGCAATAAAACTCCCAATTCTACAACGTTTTAAAGACTCGATTTTAAGCAAAGAACCACGTACCAAAAGCCGAAACCACTGACACCAAGATGATTTCAACTCAGAGGGACCTGCAGGATAGAGCAAAACTGCCCCACAGGGTTTCCAAGGAGCAGCTGGTGAATTCAAACTACCAGCCTTTTGGTTACCAGCCAAGCTCTTAACCACTGCACCACCAGGGCCCCACAGAGTCATCACAAATTTTCAGAACAATAATTCTTGCAGAACATTTTTGTCTACTTTTCTCCAACTACGGTAACTTACTATCCTCACTGAAGGGTTAGATCAAAACTGCAAGAGAAAACACTATGGAACACAGCATCACTTCTGTATCACGGAATGTGTGTCACCAACCTGCAAAAGCTCTTGCTTCATCTGTAGGAACTGCCCGGAGATGGCGTAAATCACTCTTATTGCCCACAAGCATGATAACAATGTTACTATCAGCGTGATCTCTCAACTCTTTCAGCCATCGCTCTACATTTTCATATGTGAGATGTTTAGCAATGTCATAAACCAATAAGGCACCTACAGCTCCACGATAGTATCTGAAAACAGAAAATATATTTTACTGTTAGAAAATAAGACAGACTATTAGAGAACAAGATAGAAGCATATGCCAGGAAGAACTCAAAATCTAGATTTCATATTTTTTTAGACATAAACAAATTTCAAAATCTTACTCTTGTGGAATTCTTAAAGACAAAAACTCAAAAAGTTGTGTCTTTTACATTAGCAAAAGTCAGCTAATTCAGAAGCCTACTCTATAGAACTTAAAAACTACAAGACTTACGCTGATGTTATGGCTCGGTACCGCTCCTGCCCTGCCGTGTCCCATATCTGTGCCTTTATTGTCTTCCCATCGACCTGGATGCTTCTTGTTGCAAACTCAACTCCAATGGTGCTCTTGCTTTCCAGATTAAACTCATTTCGAGTGAATCGAGACAGGAGGTTACTCTTTCCAACACCAGAATCTCCGATAAGGACAACTGAAAAGACACAAGAACTTAATGTCCAACGAAGGAGGCAAACACTTCAGAACACTCCCATATTTTCAACAGAATGAAGTTCGGTTTCACAGTAGATGAAAAAAAAAAAAGAGCAGGCATCTGATGTTTTAAAGGGGCCAAGCAAAACGGAAGGTTCAGTAGCTGGTGCTCTTGACCTGCTCCCAATCAATAAGATCAATTTATTCTCTTTAACCAGTTTCTGCCTGCAGGATGAAGGGCTGTCACATATTACCTCCTTAGCACTCAGAGCTAACACAGTAGCAGCCTGTCTTAAGCATGCGATTGTAATCACAGACCCAACACAATCTGATGACAGGTGGACGCATTAACAGTAGTTAGACTAACTTTACCGCCTTAGAAGGTAATAGCTTAAAAGAAAAATTGTCAGCCTAATGGAAAATTTGAGAAATTAAAATGGATCTGATATGAAAGCAACAAAGGACATTAGAGGAAGGAGGGAAGGGGGTGACAGTGAATCCTTCTAGTTTCATCAAAGACTGGTTGTGACCTCAGGACTCACACATCAGGCTTAGAAACATCACCATCCAGATCACAGAAACTGCAACGACCCTATAAGAGTTGTGTTTATCAGACTGGTACAGGAACAAAGATACAAAAACCCAACAAACAAACTCAAGATCAATGCTGGGCCTGGGGAGCCGACTTCTAATTGTATTCACTGAGTCAAGGCCAAAGCAAGAAGGACATACACTTATAATTTCTGGCTTTTTTTTTTTAATAGGTTTTCAATAGATGAGTTTACTCTCTATGGTTAGCACAGGAGGTAGCTCACTTACTGACTACATGAATACTGTTTTTCTTCTGAAGCAAGGTTACATTTAGAATTTCAAAAGCAATGGAGAAATAGCACTTGACTGTTTTATAGCATTTTCTATTTAAATTTAAAGAAAAAACTTAAGTTCAGAGGTTTATAGAATCTGAGGTATAACACATTTCCTTTTGTTTGTAAAAAAATTTATCAGCCATTCAGGAAACACATCATACTTAATTCCTACCATTGACTACCAACGCTTCCTCTATGTGACTCAACCAGTGAACTGATTTAGACACCAATCATGCCTTACTAAGGAGAGCAGAATTTTGCGGGATGAAGCTGAGAACTGAGAGCTCAGTGCAGTCTGGTCAGAGGGCAGAGTCCATTATGCATCCTTTCCTTGCCACAGGGCTGGATATAACATAAGCTGGACACTGGATGGTCTCAGAGAGAGTACACTAAACGCTATCTTTCTGGCTGTCTTATCAGCTGATTCAGCAAGAAATCATCCAGGCAGCAGTGACTCTGTGTGGCACAATGAAGAGTTATTTCTAACTATAGTCAATTGGAGGATGTTAAAGGTGGTGTGACAAGCACATATATTACATTAAATGCTTTTATTTGGATACTAGGGAAGATGTCAAGGTCACAGAAAAATGCACCCAAAAAAAGAAGCACTTTCAATTTTACAGGATTTTTAGTTGGTATGTTTCCAAGGTCTACATTCTAGACAGAAGTCAAATTCCAGTTTCAGTTAACAGTGGCTACCTACTCGGCTTTCTGGAGTCCTCATAGCACAGTGGTTAAGTGCTGGGCTGCTAACTAAGAAGACAGCAGTTCATATCCACCAGCCACTCCTAGGAGATCCTGTGAGGCAGTTGTATTCTATCCTATGTGGTCACTTTGACTTGGAATCGACTCAAAATCTATTCAAAGAAAAATTTTTTGTTGTTGTCATTTGCTTGTTTTTTTATTATGTTTCTTAATACAGGAGGCTGGATGTCCTGTTTAGGAAATCCACTTTGAATCACTTCTTCCAGCACTAGCACTGACAGACAAAAGCCTAACCTGAGACAGGAACAGGGAGAGAAGAAGGGTAAAACCAAAATTTTACAACATTTCCACTTCATGTTATACTGTAAGTTGCTACTGAGTTGTTTCATCCAACTCATGGCAACTCCACACACAACAGAATTAAACACTGCCTGGTCCTGCACCACTTTCACAATCAAGTCCATTTTTGCAGACACTGTAAATTTTAGGTGTCTTCCAAAGCAGGGGGTTTCTAGCATTATATTAGACAAATTCTACTGTGATCCATAGTGCCCGCACTGGCTAATTTTCAGGAAGAGATCATCAGGTCCTTCTTCCTAGTCTCAGTCTGGAAGCTCTCCTGAAACCTGTCTGCCATGGGTGACCTTGCTGGCATTTGAAATACCAGTCAGGCAGCATCCAACATCACAGCAACACACAAGCCACCACAAAATTAGCAACCCAACAGGCACTTCGTATAAAGCCAAAGAGTGCATCAGCACATGAGTAAAACATGATGATAAATTTGGAACAATTAAAAAAAAAAAAACTCAAATAAAACCCTCACCCTCCCACAAAAATGGGAGCAGTTTCAAGTTCAAGTTTCTTACCTTCTGACCTCCACTTTAACTAATGATTATGTTCATTATAGGCACATTCTCAAATTTTTATGCCATCAAATAGTTATGTACTTTTTTCTCAACTTAAGCAATTATTTTTTTAAAATACTACCTTTACCTAAACATAATTCAAGACACAATTTATGCTACCATAGCCCAGAGAATCAAAACAATGCTTTATACAGTATAAAACTATTACCTCAACTAAGCATAATTAAAAATAGCAACTTCTTAAAGGAATATATATTAAATGACAACACAAGACAGTAGTTCTGCAAGACCAGTGCTGCCAAGAAGCCAAGACAGGACCCAAAAAAAGGAAAACTGCTTTTATTCAGTTAACAAATGAGAAATTGAAACACACAGAGTTACATCTATCGCTACAATAAACAAAGAAACCAGAACGGATTCCATTACCTAAACAACACAGGAGAATCTACTGGATTCCATCACCTAAAGACAGGAGAATTCACTGGATTCAATTACCTAAACGACATAAGAGAACTTACTGGCTGTGATTTAAATAAATAAAAGAAATTCACGAACTTTTCTCCATCCACCCAAATTTGAGTTTCTAATCAAAATAGTTTCTCTCAGATGATATTTGTTTTAAAATGTGATAAACTATACAATCGCAACCATAGTTCAAGACAACTTTCCTGTTTAGAAAGGAGCCCCAATGGTGCTGTGGTTAAAGGCACCTGGCTGCTAACTACTAGTGATCTGAACCCACCACCTGCTCCTTGGGACAAAGATGGGGCAGTCTGCTTCCCTGAAGATTTACAATCTTTGAAATATTATAGGCAGTTCTATTCCCTCCTACAGGGTCACTATGAATCAGAATCAATTACAGATGGCACTGGGTTTGATTTGGGTATAGACATCCCTGAGTAGTGAAACAGTTAATGTACTCAGCTGGTACCAGAAGGTTGAAGGTTGGAGTCCACCCAGACCTACCTCAGAAGGAAGGCCTGGTTATCCACCTTCCCAAACCAGCCACCGAGAGCCCTGGAGGGCCCAGTTCTATTCTGACACACAAGGGGTCACCAGAAGTCAGAGTCCACTCAACAGCAACTGGCTTGGTCCTACGTATTCCATAACTAGTATCTTAGGTCGCCATGAGTTGGATCCAACTTGACAGCACTTGGCTGGCTTGGCTAGGTTAAGAGTATTAGAAGTATTTTATCAGTACAGTCACCTATGTGTTATTTATGTATTAAATAATATAACTAAATTAAACAGTGGCATCTAGAGATTAAACATCTATAACTGAAACAAAACCAAACAGCATTTCTGTAGCAACCTGTTATTTACTACCTTTGGTTAACCTCATCTAATGAATTTTAAGTATCATTTATTTCTAATACCCAATATTAAATTTTGTTCATAATACATGCACAAGATAGACGTATAAATTATCCATTATTTAACACAAATTTCTATCTCTACAACCACATTTACTTTTACATTCCCTCCTCCTGACTAATTTACTGGTCTAAAATTTTTAATTCATTGTATCAATAGCAATGTACATGACCTGAAAGTTACACCCTGATGAAATAACTACTCAACTGCTTAAGGACATTCCTAAATGAATGTGAAGATATTTCCAACTTTCAATAGGATTCACAGTTCCAACCTCACCAAAAGTGTTTAAAATAAAATGCATTCAAGAAGACTAAAGTCTAGGCAACTTTTTCCAGATTCAGCAGAATTCAAGTTGCTCAACCAACAGTTGTAAAAAAGTACCAAGATGCAAGATAGCAAAGCACCTGTGTTCCTTTCTACTGACCATCAGCTGATGGTCAATTACCATTCTGGAGTTCAACCCAAGGTCAGTGGTAACTGAATACTTGAGAGGGCAGTTCTACTCCGGCCTCTAGGGTCACCATGAGTCAGATCCGCCTCGACGGCACTTGGCTGGCCGGCTTTGGGTGGAACTGAAAAGAAACTGCTGTACAGCCTATATACCTAGACATTTTCAGAAAAGGTGATTTCAACTGGACTTTGTATTTCCCACATTTATTTGTAAACAGGAACTATGATTTGATGCTCACTTCCTTCACTTTTGAGTCCCACATGGTTGAAACACTGTATGCAAATACTTGCAGAATGAAACATTTTAAAATTAAATATCAAGTTTTAAAAAATAAAGCCTGACTCTCCAAATTAACTAGAGATTAATGTTCCAGAACAAATCCTTAATTCTGAATAACTGCCCACCCCTCTGAACACCAAATTCTCATTTGGACTATGCCATGCTATCATAATAAACCCCGTCATTTTCAGCGGGTTAAAGTCACACATTATTTTCCAATTATCTCAACAATTTAGTTCACTAGGTAAGCCTTCTTACAGACAGAAACTTGTCTGTAGAAAGAAATCTTTAAAAGTGAAATTATTATTCTTTCCATTTAAAATATATAACAATTACTAAATCTAAGCACTATAGAAAATATGATTTATATTAGACTATGGCTAAATATCCAGCACTGAAGTTTTACAACAGTGATTCATATCCTGTAAAAGCTTTAAAAAAGTGACCAATCCTCATCGTAAGATTTTTTTTTAAAAAGTAGAATGTGCAACACAATGAAATCTTAACCCACAGAAACATAAAATATTTTAGAAGGTTCAAGTTCCAAGTTTCTTTACTATTTAAATACTCCTGTACTTATAATTTCAGGTTTAAAAAAACTGACAAAAACCAGAGTAACTTCTTTATTATCATTTACTGAATCCTCATAGAAACTAAAATTTGAGCCTCATTTAATCCTCACAATAGAAGCAGTCTACCTCTTTTTCACAAATGAGGAAACTGAGGTTCAAAAAGGTTAATTTCTGAAGGTCACAGAGCAAATATAAGACCTGAGCCAGCTGAGGAATGAAGGTCTGTACAATTCCAAAGCCTTCAGTCATTGTTAGCTGGGTGGTCTAATTTCTATATTATTTTATATCATAACTTTTAATTCCTTCAACCAATTCAGGATTAATATTATTAATTAAAAAATAAACAGACTTCCATGGCCGACTTTCAAGTTACAAACCAAATGGGAGACATACTCTGAACAGTCTATCTAGTTCTAAATTAATTACTTGGAAAGTAGCTAGCTGTCCTCTGTCACTGTGCCTTATTGAGGAAAAGACACCTCCTTTTAATGACTAAACCCCAAAGCCTCCAGAGTCTCACAAAGTAATTTCACACCATTCCACATGCCTTCAGCAAAAAGTAGGTAAAGCAACCCAGGTATCCCTTGTATATCTGTAAAATGCATGAAGGACCCTGTTCTCTGTAAATGCCTTGCGGTGTGGGGGCGAGGGTGGATACCACTATCATGCTCCTCTAAGCCACATTTTGGCTCAGAGACGCGATGACAAGACTATATCATCAACTAGTATAACAAGATTTGCAGAGTATTGGTAAAGCACAGAACTGTGTCCCGCCTCGTGTCGTCAATCACGCCCAGCACCCAATGGCAAAGTCAGAAGCACGGCTTCACACTCCTTTTAAACTCCACCCTCCACTGTACAGCTTCGCTAGCAATGGCTTCTCTCTCCTGGTAATGATCTTTGTTCGGCACATTACTGATGGCTGCCCTAACTCAGAAGCACAGAAACAGCATCCGAGTGAGACAGCATTCGCTGAACAGAAAAGCACTTACTGTACTCGTCTCTCAATGAGAACTGTACCCTTTATCGTTGTGGATTTTCAAAAAAAAAGAAACAAATCTATTTGGATTCTTTCCGAACTACCAAGCATTCTTTCTGTCCACTCCCCCTACTCATTAAAATGTTGTGTCCAAGGCCACGACATGTGTCTCTATCTGATACTATCTAATATGACCAAAAGAACATACAACCTCCCCACCGCCACCTTTTGGGAAAGGGATGGAGCCAACTAGGACTCTTTCCTTCCTGTTCTAAAAACACCCAAGATTGGATCCTCCCAGCGCTGCAGCAGGAAGCAACCAGACCCTAGTGATAAAGCAGGCTGGTATTTGCACAGCGCACAACCTTTCCTGCTCGGGAACTGGGCCTTCAGGTCTGGCAAGGATAACAGACACCACCCATCCGCAAGCCTTTCTCACGAGCTAACCCAGGCTGGATGTTGTTGGGAAGGGCCGGCAGGAGTGGCAAGTCCTCTCACCGTGCCGGGGTCACTGCGACAAGTGCACGCCTGGGTGACGGGCAATTCCTCGAGCCCCTCACCCCTAGGATTGCATCGGAGACGTGGAAGCTACCATCAGAATTTGGGGAGGGAGGAAAGACAACCATCGGCAGGGTGGCTCGGGAGGTTGCTGACGGCGAGAACAGCGGGGGCAGCGCCCAGGGTGCGGGTGGAGGCCACCGACCCGTTCAGATGTCACCAGAGCTGGCCTGGGGGGACGAAGGAAGCCAGCCGAGAGGGGCGTACGGCAGGGAGGAGGGCCGTGAGGACACGGCACGCTCACTCGGGGCTAAGGGGAAGCAGATATGCAGAGACCTGGAGTGGCCGAGTCTGGGCCGAAAGACGGACGAAAAGGGAAGCGAAGTCCTACCGGAGGGGCTCGCGGAGGCGATGGGCGCCAGGAAGGGTGTAGGCTGCGGGGGAGGGGGCGCTACAGCAGAAAAGACAGATGGCAGGAGGGGCCCTACGAAGGGGCCTGGGTGCACCGGGAAAGGAAGGAGAAGACCCTTTGGGAGATGGCAGTCGCCGTGAGGACACCCAGTGTGGGGTTCTGGGCTAGCGAGGGTCAACGGAGAGGTCTCTAAGCGATGGGTGTGTGGTGGAAGGGAGGCAGAGCTGGCAGACGACAGGACGAACAGCTCAGAAAGGAAGAGCTACGGCAGGCCCACCTCGGTGCCGGGTTAGCCCGCGCACCGGTCCCCCGGGAGCGTCTTAGGCCCCCGAAGCGGGATTCAGGAGACAGTAAGAGAACCCACAGTCTCACCTTTAAAGAGGTAGTCGTACTCGTCGTCGCGGGTGCCCATGGCGCGGCTGAGGAGCGAAGGGGCGGGAGCAGCAGCGGTATCGGCGAGACCAGGGGGCGTCGCTGCAGGGGTAACTCGGGCGCCGAGCTTCAGACGCCGGACCGGGTGTAGAGCCCCTCCCTACCTCTGCGCCACTTCCGGTAGCTACGGCCCCTCAGGAAAGTACTTCCGGGGAGGTGGCGCCCCGCCTCCAGCCTAGGAAAGTAGTGTGTTCCGGTATCGCGAAGGCTTCGAATTCTCGGCCCCTCAGGGAGGCTCAAGTAGGAAAGCGAGTTCGGGATTCCCAGCGGTCCGCACTCTTAATAGCCTTTCTCTCTGCTCCTTACTCCCCTCGGGCAGTCTTGTCAGAACCGGCGCTGGGAGCACATCAGACCCGCCTCCGTGTAGTGAGTGTGTGGATGGGGGCGGGGTTCTCTGAGAGTTTAGAGAGCTGAAGGAGGTGGCAGTGGTGTAGCGGTTCCATGGTGTAATGGTTAGCACTCTGGACTCTGAATCCAGCGATCCGAGTTCAAATCTCGGTGGAACCTGCGACGGTTAGCTTTTCCTGACCTTAATTACAATAATAAATTGGTGTATTTATTCTTTAAATAGTTGTTGTACCTTTGCTCTCTTCCTGGAGTGGACTGATAATAGGATGAAAATTTCGCCGAATGTGGTCTTTGCCATCAGAGATCTTAACAGATTTCCCCCTTCCGTTTGGTGCTGTCTGCCACCTGCCACCTGTAAAGGGGTCCCTCACGTGGCCCCATTAACTTCAATCCCTAATTCAATAGCTCCTTCCATGAAACGTGATTCCTTTTGCTGGAATTTTCTATTTCCCGCTCCATAAAGGAAACAGGCAGGCTTTGCTATTTACACCTTTCTGGAAATCTCGCCAGCTATCTCTACGTGTAGTTCAGAGAACCCAGCTCACCCTCTTCAGAACTCCGTTACCTTTGACTATTTATCAGTCTCTAAAGCAAGCCTGTTTCCGTGATTACTAACCTGAACACGCCAAGGGGAGCAATTTCCATTTTAGTGGCTAGTGAGATTCAAGGGATTTGCCGAGGATCCCAGCAGCCTCCGTTCCCTGTGCTGGAGAGTTTTATAATGCTGGAGAGTCTTGTAATGCCGAAGAGCTCTTCCCCATTTATTGTCACATCCGCTGCTGTCTATATGCAAACTCTCAATCTAAACTTTTGCTCAAGGGTGCTGGCTGTACACAAATAATGGCCCTCCAAAGATATCTATGCCCTAAGCCCGGGAAACTGACCACATTCGGTTACATGGCAAAAAGGAATTCAAGTTGCTGATCCAAAAAAAAAAAAAAAACAAAGCAAAACCAAACCCACTGCCGTTGACTCAATTTGGATTCATAGTGACCCTATAGGACAGAGTAGAACTGCCTCATAAAGTTTCCAAGGAGCACCTGGCAGATTTGAACTGCTGACTTTTTGGTTAGCAGCCGTAGCACTTTCATTTGCTAATCAACTGATCTAAAATCAATAAATTATTCTGGGTTACTCATGTGCACCCAGGTTAGTCACAAGAAGCCATAAAAGCAGAAGACATAGCCAGAGAGGTGAGGGTCATGCGATCTAAGAAGAACAGACCAGCTTTTGCTTGTTTTGAAGGTGAAATCAGGGGACCACGAGGGCCAGGCTTCTAGAAATGAGGAAGCGGCCTCTAGAAGCTGGAAAAGCAAGGAAACAGATTCTTCCCTAAAGTCCCCAGAAGAAACAGCTCTATTGACACCTTGATTTTAGCCCAGTGACAATCACACTTCTGACCTATAGAACTGTAGATAATAAATTTGTATTGTTTTATGCTACTCAGCTTTGTCATCATTTCTTATGGCAGCAATAGGAAACCAGTGCAGTGCCATTTTCGGTGTTTGCTCTGCCAGTTTAAAGTGATAAAAAGTTTATATCTAAAGTCCTAGATACTGTCTTGGGCACAGAGGGAACATTATCCACACTAGGGAAGAGCCAGGATGTTACACAATCAAATATCTGTAGAATATATATCACATGTTTACTACAGACTATTTTTAAGTCACAGCCCTAGCCCCGCTCAGGTTGGGTAGACAAGATGGGCCCAAGAAAGACAGAATATTAACAACTAAACAACTGAGTGGGAGTAACTAGTGAGAGTTCTTGTAATGAGTGCCACAGTTCAGAGAGACTGATATAATTAGGGAGAACTTCTTGGAGAACATGTACTATCCTCTGAAGGGAGAAGCTAGGAAGGAAACTCATTTTGGGAAGTGGAGAGAGATTAAATGGTAAGATCATGTTGAGCAAAGTCACTGATGTCAGAAGACTTTTGAACTTCTTCTCTTCATTCATTTTTTGCAGTATGTCTTCTAAGGTCACTAATGTTCCTCCGAAGAAGGGCTGTTGAGAAAGGAAAGTGTTACTGAAGAAGTGGAAAATGGAAGCCTCGCAGTGCTTGATTTTAGAACCTGTTCTGACTCACAGAGACCCTACAGGACAGGGTAGAACTGCCCCATAGTTTCCAAGGAGCACCTCATAGTCTTGAACTGCTGACCTTTGTATTAGCAGCCATAGCACTTAACTACTATGCCACAAGGGTTTCCCTACTGGATGGTACACAAGAATTGTCTCAGGTGAGGTGAAGGACAACACAGTACTAGGGGAGTCAGCACAGATGGGCTTAAACCAAAAGTTAAGTTTCCTGAACGCAATCAAACACTTCAAGGGACAAAGTAGCAGAAGACGTCTCAGCCAACTGGCATCCCAAAGTTTATTAAGAAAATATTCTGCATCCCCCTTTGCAAGTGGCACCTGGGATCTTAAAAGCTTATGATCAGCCGTCTAAGATCCCAGCCTACTTGGAGCAAAGAGAATGAAGAACACCAAAGATACAAGGAAAACATGAGCCCAAGACACTACATTCAAATCAATTCCAACTCATAATGACCCTAGAAGTCAGAGTAGGACTGTCCCATAGAGTTTCCAAGACAAAAAGAGGCACCATAAACAGAGACTGCACCAGCCTGAGACCAGAAGAATTAGATGGTGCCTGGCTACCCCCAGTGACCACCCTGACAGGAAACACAGCAGAGTCCTTGACAGAACCGAACTGAACTGAACCGAACCTATTGCTGTCAGGTTGATTCCAACTCATAGTGATCCCCTAGGACAGAGTAGAACTGACCCACAGAGTTTTCAAGGAGCACCTGGCAGCATCTTTTTGGTTAACAGCTGTAGCACTTAACCACTATGCCACCAGGGTTCCCATTCCCAACAGAACAGGAGAAAAGTATGATGCGGAACTCAAACTTACGTAAAAAGACCAGAATTGATGGTCTGACTGATAGGGAGGAAGCCTCGAAGCTATGGCCCCCAGGTGTTAGAACTGAAACTACTCTTGAACCCCACTCTTCAGACAAAGATTAGACTGGACTATAAAGCACAAAATCTGTCTCGTAGAGACTGTGCTTCTTAGTTCAAGTGGATACACACAAGACCAAATGGATGGCACCTGTCTGGAGGCAGGATGGGAGGGCGGACCAGGACAGGAGCTGACCGGATAAACGAGGGAAACCTGGGATGCAAAGGAAGAGGGTGCTGTCACACTACAGGGACTGCAACTGGAGTTGCATAGTATCAGTTTTTGTATGAGAAATTAACTTGAACTGTAAACTGACACCTAAAGCACAATTACGAAAAGAAAAACTAGAGATGGGACCCTGATTCCTGGCCCAGGGCTGACACCAGAGGGTCAGACCAGACTTTTTTCCAAAAATGTTTTTAATTCCAACATTCATCTTAATGTCATGTTGCAGACTAATTCATCCTACAGTTCTTGTACTAGGAATGGAAACTGATGATTTCACCTAAAAACAAGGCAGTGCTATCAAAATATATTGTAAGAAACTGCAAAAAAAGGCCAAATGCATTGAGAAAATCTACATTGTGTCTCCCCTTAGGAACTCCCTTAGCATGTGAACAATTTAAAGCCTCTAGAAATTCTGCTCTGATGAAATCTTTTTAATTTTTTTTTTAACTGTGCTGAACAAAGCATTTCCTGGACTCAGCAGATCACAGAACTCTTTTCCCATGTGACACCTGTTAGCATGCCTCTCAACACTTGGTCAATTCTCTGGCATGGAGGAATCATAAAAGATTTGTGAGCAGACAGGTGTTTGAGTGATATCTGATCTATGTCTCACGGAAGGCCTTAGGAGAGAGAAGTGAGGTGGCGATGGACTGAAGCATTGGGATATACTTCCCTGCACACAAAATATCTGTAAGTCCACATAATGCTGTTACTATGTTATAAAGGAGAAATAGGAAAATAATTCATTACAAAATAATATGTATTTTATATATAAATGCTTGGACACAACATAATGAAGTAGTCAGATGCTTATGCTGAATGGTAACATCACTGTTCATTCAAAAAATATTTATTGGGCACCTACTGTGTGTTGGACACTGTCCTAAATTTCCTGGGAATATAAACAGAAATCCCTGTCTCATGGAGCTTACCTTCCAACAGCACAGTAGGAGACAGACAACAATCTACATACTACATAAGGAAACTGCATATTACATGACAAAATGAGAGTCATCCATTCTGACTTATAGTAACCCCATAGAACCAAAAATCAAACCCAATGAGGTCGAGTCAATTACAACTCATACCAACCCTGCAGGACAGAGTAGAACTGTTCCATAGAGTTTCTACCGAGTGCCTGGTAGATTTGAATCCACAGCACTTAATCACTACACCACCAGTGACCCTATAAAAAAAACCCTGCCATCAAGTCGGTTCCGACTCATAGCAACCATGTAAGTCAGGGTAGAACTGCCCCATAGTGTTTCCAAAGAGCGCCTGGCGGATTTGAACTGCCAACCTTTTGGTCAGCAGATGTAGAGCTTAACACACTACGCCACCAGGATTTCCAGCAACCCTATAACCCACTGCCGTCAAGTCAGGCCCAACTCATAGTGACCCTAGAGGTCAGAGTAGCACTGCCCCACAGAGTTAACAAGGAGCGCCTGGCGGATTTAAACTACTGACCTTTTGGTTAGCAGATGCAGCACTTAACCCACTGGGCCACCAGGGTCTCCACTATAGGACAGAGTAAAAACTACTACTTTTTGAGTAGCAGCCATTCTCTTAACCATTGCACCGCCACTTAAGCACTAAACACCATCTCATAATACATTAGAAAGCAGCGTCATGGACTGAATTATGTGCCCCCAAAAATGTGTGTATCCATCTGGCCAGGTCATGATTCTGGATATTGTGTGATTTTCTAGTATGTTGTAAATCCTGCCTCTATGATATTGCTGAGAGAGGATGGACAGTGCTTGTGTTGGTGAGGTGGGACTCAATCCACAACCCTGGATTGTGTCCTGAGGCAATCTCTGGAGATACAGAAAAGTAAGCAGAGAGACAGGGACCTCCTACCACCAAGAAAGCAGTGCTGGGAAGAGAGCACATTCTTTGGACTCACAGTTTCTGTGCCTGAAAAGCTCCCAGTCCAGGGGAAGGTTGAGGACAAGGACCTTCCTCCAGAATCAACAGAAAGAGAAAGCCTTCACCAGAAGCTGACGTCCTAAATTCTAACTGTTAGCCTTCTTTACTATCAGGAAATAAATTTTCCTTTGTAAAGCCATCAACTTGTGGTATTTTCTGTTATACTTGCACTAGATAACTAAGACAGGTGATAAGTATTGTGGGGAAGCAAATGTGTATCAGGGCTAAGGGAAAACCAGAGTGCAGACTGAGAGGAAGGTGGTTAGCAGGTTTTAAAATAAAATGGTCAGAAATACAAAACAACAAATGCTGGAAAGGCTGTGGAGAAATTGGAACTCTCCTACACTGCTGGTGAGGTTGCAAAATGGTACAACCACTTCAGAAAGCAATCTGGCGCTTCCTTCAAAAGCTGGAAATAGATATAGCATTTGACCCAGTAATCACACTGCTTGGAATATATCCTACAGAAGCAAGGGCATTCACACGAACAGATACATACACAAGAATGTTTACTGCAGCCCAGCCCACAATAGCAAAAAGATGGAATCAACCCAGATGTCCAACAACAGTTGAATGGATAAATAACCTATGGTGTATATACTCAGTGGAACACTATGCAATGATAAAGAGCAGTCATGATTTTAGGAAGCCTCTCATAGCTTGGTTTCAATTGAAAGACATTGTGTTGAGTGAAGTTAGTCAGTGGCACAAGGCCAAATATTGTATGAGACCCTTATGACAAGGAGTTATAAACAGACTCATGTACAAAAGAAAAGATTCTGATGGCTGCAAGGGAGGGGAGGGAGGGAGGGAGGACTGGTTACAGACTGGATAGTTCATAGAAGTTTGATTGGGTGAAATCAGTGATAGCACGTATTAGAAGATCAATTTACCTGGACTTCAACATAACATGACTACTCTTCCAATCTAAACCCAATATTGCAAGGCCAGAGTAGCAGGGGTGGGGGCCTGGGACCACGCTCTCAGGGGACATCAAGGCCTATTGGCATAACTGGCATGTTGCTAAGAAAGTCTTCTCCCCCACCCATATTGGTGAGTGGCATCTGGGGTCTTAAAAGCTAGCAAGCTGTCATCTAAGGTACACCAAATGGCCCCAACTCAGCAGGAACAGATGATCACCAAGGACCAAAAAGTCATGGGGGAAACAGAACCCAGAAGACAGAAAGACCCATGTGAACAGGTGACTACATCAACTTGTGACCAGAAGAACAAGATGGTGCCCGGCCACCACCAGTGACAGCTGTAATGGGACTCACAAAGTGGAGTCTCAGTGGCAACACAAGAATAAAAAGGGGTGCACTCTGAGAACGACACTAAAAGACGGCAATTGATGGTCCGAAGGCCTCAGGGTTCCCCTAGGAACATGGCCCCCGGGGCCTGATGCTGCCACTGTCCATAAATCATTACTGAGGTCAACACCTTGGACAGGAATAGATTGGACTTGGCGACACAGAGCGACCATATCGTGTGTGCACTTTATGGTCCTACGCATCTGTAGGATGTCATCCTACTGGCCTCTTACTGAAGGGCAGTGTGGAGTGGGTGGAGCGGAGGGGACAGGAGATTGTTAAGAGGATATGACACGTATAGAACAGAAAGGAGAAGTGTGCTGTCACTGGGCAAGGAGAGCAGTAGGAGCTGCACATAGGTGGGCATGCAAATTTAAACTGGATTGTACACTTTCATTCAATCACAATTTAAAAAAGAAAGGAAAAGAATGGTCAGGCAGGTGTTACTGAGAGAGTAAAATTCGAGAGAAGATCTGAAGGAGGTGAGAGAACCAATTCCACAGCTGTTTGGAGGAGCAGAGGCCGGGGAGAGGGAATAGCCAGTGCAAAGGCCCTGATGTGGAAGCTTGTCTGACTTTCAGGGACCAGTGGGGTAGAGAGTGGGTAGCGCAAAAAGAAGTTGAAGTAGGAGGGAAATGGACCAGAGCGGGCCTCCTAGGCTCTGGTAAGAACTTTAACTTACTCTAAGTAAAACAGGAAACCTTTAAATGGTTTTAATCAGAGTGACATAATCTGACTGATGTTTTAACAGGGAAGACCTAGCTGCTTTGTTGAGAGTAGATTGTAGGGTAATAAAGGTAGAAGCAAGAGCCTTGGTGGAACAAATGGTGCGGTGCAACTCAGCTTCTAACTGCAGGGTTGATGGTTCAAATCCATCCATCAGCTCCTCAGGAGAAAGACCTGGCGATTGCTTCTATGAAGATTTCAGTTAAGAAAGCTCCATGGGACAGCCCTACACTGTCATGTGGAGTCTTTATGAGTGATGACTGGACAACATCGAACAAGAAGAGTGGAAGCAAATAGAGCTGTCACAAGAACCCAAGCAAGAAATGAACCCATCCACTACGAATGCAGAGTGATATCCAGTGCGATGCTTCATAGACTCGAAGATGTCCCTGATCTTAGGCTGCGTCTCGATTTCAGAGATGTTAAAATATGCCATGTGAATTGCAATATTCGGGGTTAAACTGGTTACCACAGACAGTACTGACTGCTGAAGATGTGATCTTTCTGAACTAGTCAACAGCTCTCAGTAAGGTTCCAAAAGAACCAAAGTACTAGCTTCCATTTACCCATCAGTCTCATATCTAGAAATTCAGTTTATATTAAAGCCACGCAAAAATAGTTTATATGTAAAATGGAGTTAGAAGCTAGGTTTAAATCATTACAAACTGGTTTTGTTCTGTTTTTAAAATTGACATTAATGTCAACTGAATCGTTAAGACCTTGGCTGTTAACCAAAATGTTGGTGGTTCAAATCTACCAGCGGCCCCCTAGAAACCTTATGAAGCAGTTCTGCTCTGTCCTATAGAGTCCCTATGAGTTGGAATTGACTTGAAAGCAACGGAAATTTTCTTTTCTTGGCTAAAGGATATTAAAAGTCATGTAAGATGTGAGAAAACCCTGACCGCGCGTTAGCAGAAATCTAGTATCTTGGTGCGTGTTCGCTAAATGCCCAGTCATTGTGAGAACTCCCCAGATTTCCAGAAAGCCCTCTTGAATGTAATGACAATGAGTGCTTCATTCCCAAACAGACACATGACATAACATGGTCTAGTCAGAGGGAAGTCCCAGACTTCTGTGTGATGGGTGAAGGGAGATATTCTGCCCCTTGGCCTGAGGAAAGAAACTCAAAGCCCTGACTGTACCGGCCGCTGTCCTACCGCCAAGCCTTGGGATGAGGCTTTTACCTTGGCAGGCAGAAAACCACTGGCAGCTGAACGACACTGCTGAACCTCTGGATCAGCCCCTTCCAGACTCTACTCCTCCACTTCTGAGCATTTTGGTTAATTGGTCAGTGTGTTTCACTTATTGTTCAGGCCAATTTGTGTCTAATTTTTTATTACTTGGAGTTGAAACACTCTGATCTTTCCTTCTTTCCTCAAGTATTAACTGTTTGATACATATTTTTTCCAGACTTGAATATAAAGATATATAAAATAAAGATGTGCGTTTCATTTTGCATAAGTGGAATTTTATACAAACTGTTGAACAATCTGATTTTTTCACGGATATCTTTCTAGGCTAACAAACAGAGATCCAGTGTATGCATGTAATATGATTTGTTAACTAATCTGCTGTTTAGGATCTTCTCAGTGTTTTGATGCTATAAACATGCTGTAGGAAAATTATCTACTTATTTTGGTACATGTCTAGATAAAATACCTTCCCAAAAGATAAACTAATTTCTATGGCTAGTAACAGTTTGGAAATCCTAGTGGCCTAGTGGCTAAGTGCTATGTCTGCTAACTCAAAGGTCAGCAGTTCAAATCTACTAGGTACTCCTTAGAAACTCTATGGAACAGTTCTACCCTGCCCTATAGGGTCATTATGACTTAGAATTGTCTTGATGGCACTGGGCTTTTTTTTTTTGGTAACAGTTTACAACAACCATTCCTGATTCTCTGCATTCTTAACAATACAGAATATTAACCATCCTTTTTATCTTTGGAAATATAATAAATAAAAATTACATCTCCTTTGCAAGTGAAATTGACAATTTTTAAAAAAATATTTACTGGCCACTTTTTCTTCTATTTGTCTACCAGGATATTTGTCTGATAATTCATAAAAGTTCTTTATATTATTAAGAATATTAATCCTTTGTAAATCACATATGTTAGAGATATTCCCCCAATTTATTATTTGTTTTTGAACTTTTTGAATGGAACACTTTTTATGGAATCTTTTCCATACTGAGACTTTCCTTTTTTTTTTAGCATGGCTTTTTTCTTGTATAAACTGAATTATATTTTAATAAAGCTGTTAAAAAGAAAATAAACAAGGCAAAGGTATCAACACTGATTCTATCATTAAATGTTTAGAACTGTTCCATAGGGTTTCCAAGAACAGCTGGTGGAAGTGAACTGCCAAGCTTTTGGCTTGCAGCTAAGCTCTCAAGCCCTGTACCACCAGGGCTCCAATTAATGCAATTGGATGAGAAAACAAAATAAAAGGTAAATCTTTTATAAGAGTTTTTAAAACAATCATTATTTGGAGTTTTTTAAAAATCTATTAAGAAAAACTCGAAAGAAAAAATAAATACACGTACCATTAAATTCATCCGTTTAAAGTGTACAGCTGAGTGCCTCTAGTGTGTTCACAAGTGGGGAGTAAACTAAAAACTGGTGCAGCTGCGTTGGAAAACAGTCTGGCAGTTCTTCCAAAAGTTAAACATAGGGTTAGCATATGACTTAACAACTGTACTCCATGAAGTACATTCAAGACAAATTAGAACATATGTCCTCACAAAAATTGGTAGCATTGTTCGTAATACCCCAAAAGTGAAAACAACCCAAATGTTCATCCATCAATGAATGCTAAATAAAATGTAGTGCATCCGTACCCAAACCCATTGCCATCTAGTTGGTTCTGACTCATAGTGACCCTAAAGTTTCCCTAAAGGACAGAGTAAACTGCCTGTAGTGTTTCCTAGACTGTCGTCCTTACAGAAGCAGACTGCCACATCTTTTTCCCCTTCAGTTAGCAACTGACACTTAACCCATGCATCACCAGGACTTCTAGTATAGCCAAACAATGAAATTTTACTCCCAATAAAAAAGAATTATATATTGACACAACGTTGCAACATGATTGAAACTTGGAAATTTATGAAAGAAGTCAAACACACACGAAACCATATACCAATAATCTCATTTATATGAAATGTCCAGAGGTGGCAACTCTGTTAGATTCATGGTTGTCTTGGTCTAGGAGGAGTAGAGGAAAAGGGGTGACTGCTATAGGGTATGGCTTTCTTTTAGGGGTGGTAAAAATGTTCTAAAAGAAAGATCACAATGATAGTTGCACAACCCTGGATACACTAAAATCCATTAAATTGTAGGCTTTAAATAGGTGAATTGTGTGGTATGTGAATTACAGCTCAATAAAAATCCTATGAAAAAATAGGCTGTTATCCTAAGAATTTTTATTCTAGAACAAATGTTAAATATTTTACATTGCTCTTTTGAATTTTTCTGTAATTAACTAATACTACTTCTGCAGTCAGAAAAAATAAAGCAAGAGGTATAATTTTAGAGACTAGAAAATTCTTACTGAAGCCTCAAGGCCCCCAGAAAACCATGCTTGGCTCCTTGATGATGTTGTGTCCAGTCAGTCCTGCCGAAAGGGTCTGCCTTCTCTGTGATATTCCAGGACAGGTCCTCTGTTCTGTGTTCTCTGACCACGCTGTACTCCTAATCATAAATCCAATAGTTAATTATGTTTCATGTAGGAACCTGGGTGGTATAAGCATTTTGTGACAGGCTGCTAACCCAAAGGTTGGTGCTTCAAACCCACCCAGCAGCTACATGAAAGAGGAGGCCTGGCCACCTGCTTCTGTAAAGATTACAGCCGAGAAACTCCTACAGAGCTCAGTTTTCCTCTGACTGGCACGCTGCGGTCGTCATGAGTTGGAATCCACTTGACAGTAACTGCTTTTATTACTGAATGTTAACACGCTGCTTTGCTGTATGAGTCAGGTCCTCTAAGGAACTACAGGGACAGTTAGTTTATTGAGGGATAACACCTATGAGAATGAAGAGGATAATGAAGGAATGCGAATCTAACTTTCTGAGCCCTCCCAATAGGGAGCTCTGGAGCAGAGATTGCCAGTGACAATAGTCTTCAGTTGCTCAGAATGAGACAAGCCCTACTATCCTACACCAGTCACTAGCTGGGAAGACTGTGGCTTTGCCTCAAAAGCTGACACTCCTGAAGGCATTAACAGCTGGACTCTGTCAGCTAACTGCTCTCCCATTTTTAAAGAGGGTAGGTCAGAGCAATGTACCTTTGTAGTTGAATATTTCTATTGTAACCTTCCATATGTACATTTACATACAGACATATGTACATAATTTCACCAAGCCCGTGTTGTCAGTCTCCTTTAAATAATTCTTTGTATCCCCCACAGTGCCTAGCATGGTTTTTGGTCCATGGTAGGAGCTCATGAAATACACACATAAAAACCAGCCATGGAAACCCTACGCGGCATAGTTCTGCTGTGACACACAGGGGTCACCAGGAGTCAGAACTGACTCACCAGCCACTGCTTTTTGTTGTTGCATTTTGCTTTGTTTTAACAGCTAACGTAACTCTTCATTTTTCTATGTTTCTTTCCAGTCTTTGCTTCATGCACATACATTGTAACTACTTGTAATCATTCAATTTTTAAAAATGTTTTATTGGGGCAAATTTTTAAACACGTACAAACTAAATAGACTAAAATAATAAAAGCCACGTACTGTCACCCAGTTGCCTCAAACATTGATCTGTGGCCAACCCTGTCCTCATCCACACAAGCTACTCCTGCCCACACATGTTTCTGAAACAAATCCCAGGCACCAGACACTGTATCATTTCATTTATAAATATTTCAGTAGTAATCATTCAATTTTTCAGTCTGCTTTTTTCACGTGTAGCCTAAGAAAGAGAAAGATATAAATAATTCAACTTAAAAAAAAAATCAAATATTCTGATGTTGGCAGTGAGAGCTGATTTGAGGGGTACAAGAAGAGTGCCTAAAAGCTATGGCATCTGGAGACCTTCATTACTGGATCTTCTCATTTTTTTACATTCGTTTTGTGGTAAGGAAACCCTGGTGGTATAGTGGTTAAGTGCTACCCCTGCTAAGGAGGATGTTGGCAGTTCAAACCTGCCAGCATTCCCTGGATACTCTGTGAGCCCATTCTCCTCTGTCTATAGGGTGGCTATGAGTTGAATCGACTTGACAGCAACTTCCCCGCCGCCCCCATAGTTAAGTGCAGTGAGAACCCAATTAAAGTTCTATTTGCTATTATTTAGACATCAATATGTTCTCCTTGGGTGCCATCGAGGTGATTCTGACTCACAGTGATTGACCCTAAGGATGGAGTAGAACTGCCCCATAGGCATCTTCTCCAATGTCAGCAGTTCTAAAAGATTTCACCGTAAGCCCTTTGAACATATTTTATTTTTTAAGCTTTCTTGTGGACTATCCATTGGCCAAACATTTCTTGGAGACAGACTGTTGTTCCCTCCCCTCATTCCATGATTTTGCTCCGCATGATCAGAATTCCAGAACAGGGAAGAAAATGGAAATCAGAGAGGACCATTGAAGAATTGCTGACAAAACTTCCCTTAGTATCATGAATGATGAAAAGCTGACTGCCCAAGAAGCTCCATGAACCCCGTATAGGAAAGACCCTAAAAGAAAATCACCAAGGCACATCGTGATCACACACACTACAACAAAAGACAAAGAAAGAACCCTGAGGGCAGCCTGAGAAAAATGAAAAGTCGCATACATGGTCCAACAGTTAACTCCAAGAACTTAATTGTTTTAAGTGCTACATACCTCATTGCTGATTGTCATTTACGGTTGCCTTTGAAGCACTGCCCTTGGGAAGCTATGCACTGATGCCAGTGCTTAGTCCACCTTTCAGAGAAATTTTGGAACTGCTTCTGGACTGACCATTGCACATGTTGTCACAGTGGCGAGTTTGCAAACTTAACTGTATAGTTGTCCTTGAGAGAGTTTGTAGCCAGTAAACAAATAACTATATTGGAACACCCTCCCTACTCAACTGCTCTGACTTTCTTTTCTTCACCTGAAGGTAAAGGACATATTGAGAGGAAGACATTTGGATGACAGCCAGGACACCAAGAGTAATACAACAGCAGCTCTGATGGCCATTCCAGAAAAAGAGTTCCAAAATTGCTTTGAAGGGTGGACTAGGTGCTGGCATCAGTGCATAGCTTCCCAAGGGAAGTACTTCCAAGTTCACCACAGTGGTATTCAGCAATGAAGTATGTAGCACTTTCTCTAGAATGAGTTCATGAACTTAAATGGCAGACTTCATATACAGAAGAGAAACAGTAAGACTAAGCTCTACTCAGCAGAAACCATGCAGGCAAGAAGGCAATGTGATGACATACACAAAACTTGGAAAGAAAAAAATTGCCAACCAAGAACAATCCATCCTGCAAAACTCTCACTCAAATATGATGGTGAAATTAGGATAGTTCCTGACAAACAATTTAAATCTACCAGCTGCTCCTTGGCAACTCTGTGAGGCGGTTCTACTCTGTCTCTAGGATCACTGTAAGTTGGAATCAACTGGACAGCCATGAGTTTAGGTCTGGTTTTACCCGCACTATCTTTTATCCTGGCTATACTTTGCAAAGTAGATTTTAGTTGCATTTGAGAAAGCCAAGGCTCACCAAGACTTATCCAAGACTAAGCACTAAGCTGTAATGGAGCCAGGATCTGAACCCTAGTATACCAATTAGGTTTCTTTAGCTGCAAGCAACAGAAATTGTCTAAATTAAGCCAGAAAAGGAAGGTGGCCACAATCGGAAGACTATTGAACAGCTCATAGGATGAATGGGAAGCTTCAGGAAACAGGCCTGAGAACCAGGACAGCAAGGATGACCCAACCTGGAAAGTGAGAACATCAGCTTCCCTCCACCCCTTCCCCCGCCCCCCCGACCTTTCTCTGTCATTTTGCTTAAGATTCAAAGCTCATGGAAAGAGGTCCTTACTAGTCTTTGGCTTCCAGAGGAACGCATGATGTGTAACTTACTGTCCCGTGATGAAGCCACATGCTGCAGAAGATGTAATTCCTCCAAAGGAATTCAGGACACAGTTTTGAAAGGGTAAACGGATGCTGAGTGACAAAATGTGCCATCTCAACTGCAGCGTCCCTGTCTCCCTTCAAGGAGGGAGCTGCTGCCTCAGCTGTGGGAGTCTTGCTAGCAGACAGACTTAGGTGTTGACCCCTTTACACCTAATCTTTTCTGCAGAGAGCCACTTTACCTATGCTTACACCCTCCTGGAGCACCCACGTCCATGACTTACTGAAGTTGGGGTATAAAGGCCTGGCCACTGCGGCTCAATGCTGGGACAACTCTGAAGGGGCATTTTAGCCCCAGAGCTCTCGTGGGCTTGTTGAGGCTGTTACAGAATCTGTGCCATATTTCAACTTCTCCCTCTACTCACTCCTACTTGATTCTAACAGAATTTTTCAATCATCCTGAGTGTGCTAGTCTCAGAATCAGCTTCCTGGTGAATCCAATCTACTGGATTTTCACTCACTGGTTCTGTCTGACTCCAAAGTCTTTGATCTTCCTATTATACCATGTTGTCTCTTGTTTTAGTCTCTGCTGCTGCTATATAGAAGTGCCTCAAGTCGTTGGCTTTAAGCAACAGACATTTATTTTCTCTCAGTTTAGGAAGCTAGAGGTCCAAAGTCAGGATGCAGGCACTAAGGAAAAGCCCTCATGTCATGGATTAAATTGTGTTCCCCTCAAAAATATCTGTAGCCATCTATCTGGCTGGGTCATGATTTCCAGTATTGGAGGATTGCCCTCAATTTCATGATTTTACTGTGTTGTAAACCCTCATCTTGGCCTGAGGTTAATAGATAGGATTATGTTAAAGAGGATTAGAAGACCAAACCAAATCCGTTGTCATAGAATCATGTCTGTATCACAGTGACCCTATAGGTCAAGGTTGAACTGTCCCATAGAGTTTCTAAGGAATGCCTGGCAGATTTGAACTGCTGACCTTCTGGTTAGCCGAGTTAAGCCACGATGCCATCAGGGTTTCAAAAGGATTAAGGTGGGCCTCTAAAACTTTTCCTAAGATCACCTTCCCGCTCTAAAATGTAAAGCGAGTTTCCCAGGAGTGTGGCTTGCACCACCTTTTATCCTACAAGAGATACAAGGAAAGGGGAGCAAGCAGAGAGGTGGGAACTTCATGTCATCAAGAAAGCAGCACTGGGAGTAGAGTGCATCCTTCAGACTTGAGGTTCTTGCACAAGATGCTGCCCAGCCAGAGACTGATGCAACACAAGCACTTTTCTCCAGAGCCCACGGACAGAAAGCCTTCCCCTGGAGCAGATATCTTGAATTTGGACTTGTACTCTACCAGACTGCCTAAGAATAAACTTTCCTTTGTCAAAGCCATCCACTTTGTGGTACCTCTGTTAGAACAGCACTAGCTGACTAAAACAAGGGTCTTCCTCTTTTCTCACTTATCCTCTGCTTTACCACATATGAAATTCTCTGTCTGAACCTGGTTTCTCCTGATAACATGTCCAAAGTACTTAAGATGAAGTCTTGCCATCCTCACTTGCTAAGGGGCATCCCTTGTTTCACACTGGTGTACCCTATGTCCTGATGACTAATGGATGTTTGTGGCTGTTTCTTTTCGAGTTGTATGTACCACATCAGCAGAGAGAGGTCCCAAAAGCTTTGCTCTCCATGTCACTAAAGGCAGCTCTTCTCTGGTTGCATTTTGAGTGCCTTTGAACTTGAGGGACTCATCTTCTAGTACTCTATCAGGCAATGTTTCAGTGCTATTTATAAGGTTTTCACTGGCCTTTTGTTTTGTTTTGTTTTTCCAACCAGTAGAGTATGAAGTCCTTCTGCCTAGTCTGTCTTAATCTGGAAGCTCTCTTACGCATATCCACCACAGGTAACACTGCCAGTATTTCAAATACCTGTAGCAGGGCTTCCAGACTGATAGATGAGTGGTGGCCCAAGAGCCTAGCCTATCCAGCCTCCTCCACAGCTGAGTGAGGTCCAGCGCCCATCTGAGAAAGGAATCAAAGGATGAGATATGCTTTTAACCCTCTGTGTCCCTGGCCCCAGACTCACTCTAGGACCCGGGGCTGACTTCAAAGTTTCTGTCTAGTCCTCAGTCAACTTCTGTATTAGTCACAGGACACATACATCTCTCTAAAACCTCGGCGTTTACACTGAGTTTCTCCTGGCTGTGGCCCCTGTGGTTGCTCTGGTCCCTTTCAGTTCATTGGTCCATTCCAGATGCCCAGGATGAGGGAGGTACAAGTTGGGCCTCTGACTTGGGGTGGGAATATATTTTAATCACCCTGATTTGTTTTTATTTTCTCACTGGGCTGGGGAGAGGAGGTGGGTTCTCATCTTTTTCTGAGAACACTTTTATATATGTCTCCATCCTATGGTTACATTTTTGTTTTCTATGAATGAGTCTGCATTCAATTAGAGAAACAACCAGACACACACAAGAAACAACACAAGATAGTGGTTACGAATTACAGTACATAGTTTAGGGAGACACAATCCAATCCATACCTCTTGTCAACTTAAAAACATGTTTTAATTTTATGCTATGTTGTTATTACTATTATTAATCTCCATGTCAACATATATTCTTTCCCAACAAAATGTAATTATGTTTCTTATGAATTTTTATAACATCTTTAGAATAACACATCTACAAAATATCCACGTTGGAGAAGAGAAAGCACTTTATGTATCAGAAAGCATAAACCTTCAAGCATTAGACCTTAACAAACTTAAACAGAGAGAAATATGGAGAGAAAGAAGAGCAGAAAGAGGGAGAGAGAGAAAAATAAATGACACAGGCAAGCAACCTCCAAGTAATCAAGCAATGTAAATCTGCTCTCTGCCCCCTCCCCCGCCCCAGAAGCCCAGTCCCCCTCACCTCTCCGGTGCAGGCATCTGTCTTTGCTGTGTGTCCTGTCAATAAAGAAACATTGATCAGCTCTAACACTAAGGAGCGACTGTAGGAGTGGAAACTTAACAAAATAGGTGTGCTCGGCGCAGCTTGGGGCCCGTCTAAAGGATTTTTAAGGGTAATTTTGACTATGTTCAATTTTCACCTTCTATATGACCTTAGAACCTAACCCAGTTGTCGTAGACGTCTGGTGCTACTCAAACAGAAATACAAGGGGATGGCTTTAACAAAGAGAAATTCATTTCCTTGCAGTAAAGTAGATGAAAAGTCCCAATTCAGGGCATCAGCTCCAGAGGAAGGCTTTCTCTGTTGCCTCTGGAGGAAGGTGTCAATCTATTCTCTTGGACACGGAGCTTCTGAGATGCAGTTCAGGTCCAAAGGACACACTGTGCTCCAGGCACTGCTTTCTTGGTGGCATAAGGTTCCCTGACTGTGGCTTGTTTCCATTTATGTCTCAAAAGATTCCCTCAAGGCGCAATACAATCATACAGATTTCCAATACAATCGCTACTCATCCTCCCTCATTAAGATCATAGAGGCAGGATTTATAACATACAGGAACATCGCACAATACCAGGAATCATGGCTCAGCCAAACGACTACACACAGTTTTGGGAGGACACAATTCAATCTGTGACACCAGGTGAGACATAGCCCCCTTGACATTTGCCTGTGTTGCTGCAGTTTGGCATTGGCTCACATTAAAAACCACAACAACATCTTAAAAAAGAATGAATGGAAGTATAAAAAAAGTATGTCAAATTGGAAGAATGACAGAAATCCTTGTTAGAATATCTATGAATTTTCTTCATTGCAGGAATCTTTATACAGCGCTGGACAACAGAAACATAGTGCAAGCCATAAATACCATTAAAAATTTCTTAGCAAGCATACTTTTTTAAAAAAGAAACCATTGGAATTAATATATTTCATTTACCACTATATTAAAAATATTATCTTTTCATCTTATATCAATACAAAAATATTCATGACGTGTTTTACTTTTTTTTCAGACTAAGTCTTTGTTATCCAGTTGTCATGGATTGAATTGTGTCCCCCCTGAATATCCATCCACTTGGTGAGGTCGTGATTTGTGGCACTGTATGATCGTCCACGGTTCTATCTTCTGGTGTGATTTCCCTACACGTTGTCACTCTTACCACTGTGATGTAATAAGATGGACTGCTGTTCTTGGGTGCCGCTGAGTCAGTTCCAACTCATAGCAACCCTATAGACAGGATAGAACTGCCCAATAGAGTCTCCAAAGACTGCCTGGTGGATTTGAACTGCTGACCTCTTGGTTGGCAGCAGTAGGACTTTGCCACCATGCCACTAGCACTTCCAAGATGGACTAGCGGCAGTCATACTGTTGAAATCTATAAGATTAGGTGGTGTTGTAGGCCAATCTCTTTTGATATACAAAAGAGAAAGGCAAACAGACAGACATGGCGACCTCATACCACCAAGAAGCAGTCCTGAGAGCACAGCACATCTTTTGGACCTGGTGTTCCTGTCTTAAGAAGCTTGTAGACCAAGGAAAGACCGATGACAAGGATCTTCCCTAACAGAGAAAGCCTTCCCTTGGTACTGACGCCCTGACTTGTAGCCTACTAGACTGCGAGAGAATGAATTTCTCTTTGTTAAGGTCATCCACTGGTGGTATTTCTGTTACAACAGCAATGGATAACCAAAGACATCAGTGTGTGCATGGCATGTACAATGCATCCCAATTTAGACTGGCTACAGTTTAACTGCCCAGGAGCCACACAGAGCTAGTGACTTTCCTATTGAACAGTCTAGCTCCAGAACACACTTTCCAATAATAGAGGAATCTCCTGTCATTGTTCTGGAAAGTCTGGTCTAATAGGATAGCATTTGAGAGAAAGCTGTACAAATACATGTAGCTCTGTATCAAAACCTGCCAATCAGGGGGCAAGGGACCATGCTGTTAGGTGAAATCCAGGCCAATCGGCACAACTAGCGTTTTGCTAAGAGGGCTCTCTGCACCCCACATTGGTGAGTGGCATCTGGGGTCTTAAAAGCTGCCAAGCTGCCATCCGAGGGCACAGCAAATGGTCCCAACTCAGCAGGAACGAATGCTCACCGAGGACCAAAATGACATGGGGTAAAGACAACCCAGAAGATAGAAAGACTCACATGAGTGGGTGCCTACATCGACTTGGGACCGGAAGAACTGGAAGGTGCCCGGCCACCACCAGTGATAGCCACAATGGAGCTCACTAAGTTGAGTCTCACTGGCAACACAAGAATAAAAAGGGGTGCACCCTGAGATCTCCACTAAAAGACCCTCAACTGATGGTCCAGCAGTTTCAGGGTTCCCCTGGGAACATGGTCCCTGGCGCTGATGCTGCCCTTGCCCGTAAATCATAATGAAGGTCCACTCTTCAGACACAAATGGATTGGACTTGGTGATGCAGAGTGACCATACATTGGATGCACTTTATGGTTCTATGCATCTATAGGATATCAGCCTGCTGACCTCTGGTTGGAGGAAGGAGAGTGGTTGGGGAGGAGGGGAAAGGAGACTGTTGGGAGGATGAGACATGTATGGAGCAGAGAGGAATAGTGTGCAGTCACCGGACAGGGAGAGCAGTGGAAGCTGCATGTAGGTGGGCATGTAAATTTATACGGGAATGTACACTTTCACTCGGTCATAAGAAATAAAAACAACCTGCTGAAAGCATTCCACACACCCTAGATGAAAAAGTGGGCAATACTTTGCATGTTGGCAGGAAGTCGAAACCCAAACTAAACACTGTAATGCACCCTTAGCAGAGAGAAGCAACATCTCCTGGGGCAGGACATGAATCAACAGTTTCCAATTCCCCAACAAGGAGTGAATCATTTTGGTTCTGCAAGGATAATTCACAGTGCATTCCAATCAAGTCTGTAAATTACAGACAAGAAGCCTCCTCTTCAAGCCTCACTGCCTTCCGCCCCAAGGAGAAAACAGCAACAGCTAATAGAGAAGGCGTGGGGAAAGAAAAAATGCCAGATTATTGAACGGGTGATTTAATTTAAAACGAACTCTACTATTCTATAGCAGCATAAAAGAATAGAAGTAAGAACTCAATTTTTACTACTTTGAAACACATTTGAAATATGGAGCTGAAAACAGCTTTGAAGAAAATGAGACAGATTTTAAAGTCATGAACTCCATTCTACTAGTTTGGTGGCTACATAATACCAACTGAAATGAACAATTTTATTCAGAAATCTTCAAGCAGCCCACGTGCACATGTACACACACCCATAATTTTGCCTCCAGTGCAGAAATCTTGAGCTAAGAATTCAACATAAAAGCTGTTCCATGATTATTGTGGCAACACACAAAAAAGGGGGTGCCCCTTAAGAACTCCACTAAAAGACCGGAACTGATGGGCCGAAGGCCTGGGGGTTCCCCTGGGAGCATGGCCCCAGACCTGATGCTGCCTCTGATCATGAGTCTTTACTGAGGTCAACTCTTTGGACAGGAATGGACTGGACTCAGGGACACAGAATGACCATATCATATGTGCTTTATAGTTCTGTGCATCTGTAGGATGTCATCCCACTGCCCTCTTACTAGCGGGGAGTGGAGAGGATGGAGAGGAGGAGACAGGAGATTGTCAAGAGGTTACGACATGTATACAATGGAAAAGAGGAGTGTGCTGTCACTGGGCAAGGAGAGCAGAAGGAGCTGCAGATAGGCAGGCACACAAATTTAAACTGGATCATACACTCACACTCAGTCACAATGAAAAAGAAAAAAAACAAACCTATTCTGTGATTATCGAAGCCTGCAGCACTGTGGAAGTAGAAAACTGTGAATGTGGTATGTTAGAAACACCTTGAAAATCCAGCCCACACAGAAGTCCGTGGGAAGCATTTGCGTCAGATAAATTCGAAGTAAACTTCTACAAATCACAAAAAATCTTCACAGGGAGATTTAGCAGAAACAACAAACAGGACAACTTGTACTCCCCAAACTCAAGATAATAGGACAATCTTGAAAAGATTTTGAAAATAAGTGCCTTTAAAATGTGAAAAGAATAGATTAGATGCACTAAGGCAAAAACTACATTATATAAAAGTACCAATGTGATAAAAGAGCCATTCAGAAATTTTAGGGAAAAAAAAACACTGTGGAAAAAGTTTAATAATAGACTGTACAGTAGATTAAACATGACTGCAAAGAAATTAGTTAATTATAAGCTAAATATAAAGACATCATGCAAACCATAGAACATAAAGAAAAAAAGCAACCCGGAGCCATCGAGTTTACTCTGACTCACTCTGCTTCTTTAAGACAGAGTAGAACTGCTCCATACAGTTTCCAAAGAGCACCTGGCAGATTGGAACTGTTAACCTTTCTTTTAACAGACATAGTACTTACCCGCTTAACCACTATGGCTTTCAAAAATGCAAGAAAAAGACAAAAAATCAGAGACTTGAAGAATAAAATTAGATGATCCCATATACATCCCATAGGGGTTACAAAATGAAAGAATAAAGAAAATGGGGGTGTCATGGATTGATCTGTGTCCTCCCGAAAATGTGTGTAGCCACCTTACTGGGTCATCGTTCCCAATATTTAGTGATTTTCTTATGCTATACGTCCTAATCTCTGCCTGTGGATAGTAGATTGGTTATGTTAAACGAGGATTAGGGTGAGGCTGCAACATCCTCACTAAGGGAGTTCCCCTGGAGTGTGGCTTGTACCGCCTTTTATCCATTTATCCTAAGGGAAATAAAAAAAAAAAAAAAGAGGGAAGCAAGCAGAGAACTGGGAACCTCACACCACTAAGAAAGCGGCACTGGGAGAAGAGTGGTCCTTCAGACCTGAGGTTCCTCTGCCAAGATGCTCCTTGACCAAAGACTGATGCAACACAAAGTTCTTCTTCTAGAGCTTACAAGGACGGAAGGCCTTCCCTGGCATGGATACCCTGAATTTGGGCTTGTAACCGATCACATTATGTAAGAATAAACTTGTTTTTCTTAAAGCCATCCACTCATGGTATCTCTGTTAGAGTCGTACTAGATGACTAAAACAGCGAGTTAGGCAGTATCTGAAGGGATAATGGGTAAAATTTTAAAGATGTGACTTTTCAAATTGTAGAAGTCCATCAGGCAAGCAGAAAAATAAAAGCAAATCTTTACCTGGATGTATCAGAGTGAAACTGTAGAACATCGATGCCAAAGGAAAAACAAATGGTTTTTAGCTATCAGAGAGACGGAAACCCCGGTGGCATAGTGAGCAAAGTGCTGTATCTGCTAACCGAAACCAGGTCTGCAGTTCAAATCCTCCAGGTGCTCCTTGGAAACTCTTAGAGGCAGTTCTACTCTGACCTATAGGGTTGCTACAAGTCCAACCCGACTCGAGGGCAGTGGGTTTAGTTTTTTGGTTATCAGAGATAATAAAGCTTACCTACAAAGAGAAAAAACAAAACCTATTGGTGTCAAAACCCAAAAAACAAACAAATGAAAAAGAAAAAAAATCAAACTCATTGCTATTGAGTCAATTCTGACTCCTAGTGACCCTACAGGACAGAGTAGAATTGCCCTATAAGTGTTTCCAAGGAGCATCTGGTGAATTCGAATTGCCAGCCTTCTCGGTAGCTGTCAAGTCAATTCCAAACATGAACAGCCCTGTAGGACAAAGTAGAACTGCCCTACAGCGTTTCTAAGGAGGGGCTGGTGGATCTAATCTGTGAACTTTTTGATTAGCAGCCAAGTGTTTTGTCATTCTGCCAACAGAAACGGCTATTAAACTCACAATGGACTTGTCACTTTCAAGGTGCTGATGGTTAATAACCTAGGATCTCCCTCAAGATATCTCCAAAGACTGAGAGTTTACTTCTTACAGATTCTGACAGAAAGATCTACTAAAGGATGTACTTAGGAAGAAAAAAGATTAACTCTACAGGACAGAGGGGAAATACCAAAATTAATTATGAACAAAGGTTCTAGGAAACATGTCGGTAAATCTGCAAATAGCTTAATCAAAGCAAGAACGTTATTGCTAGTTGTCGTGGCGCTGACTGCAACTCCTGCTAACCCACAAGTGAAGAACGGAAGTGTTCTATAGGGTTTTCAAAGCTGTGACCCTTTGGTAGGAGGCCTGTCTTCTGAAGTACCTCTGACAGGATTTGAACTGCGTGCCTTTCAGCAAACAGTCCAGCACTCAATCATTTGTGCCACCAAAGGTTACCAAAAGCAAAAATAAGCAGTTGATTATCTACTAAGAGATAAAATGCACACATGCTTTTTGACAAATGAAACACATATATCTGTTCTGGCAGATATTCTGGCAGCTACGTGAAAATCGTGTTCTCTTAAGACACAACCAAACACAAACTCCACAGTGTGGCAAGTTACAAATATCTAAACTAATTTAAAAACACAATTTTCGTTATTTCTTTTAATAAAATTGGAAACCCTGGTGGTGTAGTGGTTAAACACTATGTCCACTAACTATGTCCACTAACTATGTCAGCAGCTGAAATGCACCAGGCACTCCTTGGAAACTCTATGGTGCAGCTCTACTCAGCCCCATAGTGTCACTATGAGTCGCAATCAACTCATCAGCAGTGGGCTTTTAATAACATTATTTTATACCAAATTGCTTTCTCTTTTTTTTTAAAAAAAAAAAACATCGTTTCTGTAGGCAAACCACTAGGACTCCCCCCGATCTCTACCTTCCTCTCCAAGGACTTTAAGTTACAAAGGAACAAAGGAATCAGCTATCTCACCAAAGAAGCCTACACTTGAAACATTATTCTGGGCAGTAGACAAAGCAAAATAATCTGGACACAAGCCCAGTGTTTTAGAAGAAGGGAGAATTCTCTCCCACTCCCAGGCAAATTTGTCCCTTACACTTAATTCCATTTATCCTGCAGAGCAAATAACAGGCCAAATAGCATAACTGATAATGTCAAGGACACCATCTGGCTTTAAAAGATTCTTTTAGTAATATGGAGTACTCAAGGTAGGAATGATTTCCTGAGAACATTTTCTCCTGTAAATTATGACATTATTTTCCAAGAATAAAAGTAGAGACTTTTCCTTCAACAAACCTTAGGAAGACGTGCTTTCAGAAACGACTGTGCTTTCAAATCCAACACAGGGTGAAAAGATTTTAGCTACACTTTATTTTGAGTTACTAACAGAAAGAGCCAGATTTTTAAGAGAGAAATTTTTTCTGTAAATAGTGTAGGCTTCTGTGTACCAGTCTAAGTGTGTGAAACTTCAGGAGTTGTGTTTGGATTTGTAAAAATACATACCAAGTTCTGTGACTTTCTTTCTCTGTGTGTCTCTGTGTCTTGATCTTAAAACAAACTAACCAGGACTTTCTTTCTAGATTCCTCTGCCTGGCCTTTTCCTTCCTCACTCATTCTCTTTTTTCTCTCCTTTTCTTTCTCTGCCTCTATCTTCTCACTGTTTCTCCTCCCTCCCCCCAAAATTCTGATTTATGGTAAACTCATATGTATCAGAGTACAATTGTGCTCCACGGGAGTTTTCAATGGCTGATTTCAATCTGTTTTTTAGTTTCTCACTCAGTGATTTATACACAAGTTCTATAGAGACATTGGTTGCATTGTGGCTCATTTTTTTGGAAGTAGATGGCCAGGACTTTCTTCAAAGAAGGTTTGGATGGATTCAAACCTGTAACCTCATGTTTACAGCCAAATACATTCACCATCAATACAAGCAGGGACTCATAATTTCCCCTTAACTTGTCAATATTGAAAAACATTTTTAAATCATTTGTTTAGGCCAGGAGATTGAGGGGAGACCACAGACTGCAGACCAGATAGACTGGTATTCAAGTCCTAGTTCCTCACAAGCAATGTGGACCTGGAGCAAATGTTTATCTCCCCTAAGCCTCAGTTTTCTCATCTGTGAAGTGGGGACAGTATGTCTACCAGAGAGGCATTGTTAGAATCATTTGAGATGAAGTATATGAAACAGTCAACATGGAATAAATATCTGGTAAGTTCCAGCTCTCTTGAACAGAACTTCATTGTCTTTGTTCTTAATTTTGAAAGCAAATGAATGAAATGTTTTCTATTTCTCTCAAAATATTGTTTTATATTTAGCTGACCTGAAAGCATTATTTTTTTCATAAGGAGCTGTTTGATGGAAAACCATTTCCCATCTGTCCTTCTTTTCCAAATTTTGTTCCACATTACCCTGGTATCTTTCTAGATATTGATAAGTGTCCTGTGAACAAAAGAACTGGAGTCAAATAAGTTTGGAAATGCTACAAACAGTATCATCCTCTAGATTCTCGTTGCACAGAGCCTATCACGTCCCCGACAACTCCACCAAGAATTCCCCTGAGCATCTTTGTCTCTTTGTTTCTCATCAGTTGACCATGGTACTCACTTTTCCTGTAACACCTATTAACATCTTGCAAAACACACCAAGCAACACCCCTTAAGAAATACTAATCTGGAGAGATGAACAAATTTTATACATTTTAAGCAATTTTCTGTAATTGTAAGTTTTTTTTAACAGCTATATTGATAAGAGCGAAACAGCATGGAAGCCTGGAAAACTTTAATTTGGTGTTTTGGGCTGTCTCAGTTTCCATGATTTTAGCCCTTACTTTAAAACGCAACAATTGTTCTGTTAAAAGACAAGACTTGATTGTCAGACATCCCGGATAGTCCCCGAGAGCATGGCTCCTAGACTCCCTGCTAGCTCAGAGCTGAAACCACTACCTATGGTAAGACTTTGCACCAAAAACTGGACATGGCCCACGACCTGGGAGTGTTCCGTTCTGTTGTTCACAGGGTCGCTGTGAGTCGTCAGCACTTAGCAATAGCAACATAAGTCATGAGGCCCATCAGAAGGAGCAGCTCTTCTATAGAAATGAGATGGGAGGGTGCAGAGGACGGGAGAGGAGTTGGTTGGATAAATACTGTGAAGTGCTGGGGTGGAAAGGAGGAGTGTGCTGTCACAGGGCTGGGACAGCAGGTAGAATTTCATAGAGGTAGGAGCATGGGGAGTGTGGCAAATGGACTTGGACTATAAACTATAGGTTAATCACAATAAAAAAATTAAACTAAAAAAAGAAAATAAAATGCAGCGATCCGTCAAATGACACTAGCCAAGAGCACCCACTGAGTACCAACCATGCAGACACGTCACATAGGCTCTTCAAACCTGCATTCCCTCCTTTCCGAAGTGGGAGAGTAGTGGCTTTCACAAGACTTTGCTTTGAGGACTGAACGGAATTAACCCAGTGCAAGTGCAGCCTACACCGGAGCAGTCTGGACTGGTTAAGCAACGATGCCTTCAGGCTGCTGTTGATTGCAGGGGTGGAAGGGAAGGACCTTCAATGGTACTGAATCGAAATCATCACAGCTGCTCCAGTGGCGGAGGCAGGGGTGCCGTTTGAGCTCAGACTCTGCCAGGTCTGGTTTTTCTTTACAAGGGAACGCGAAGAGTACACAAAACTCAGATTACATGACCCAGGCCAGGAGATAAGGGCAAGTTAAGGAAGGAAGAAAACTCACCACTGCCACCGAGTTATAAAAAGCCTGTTGCCAACTAGTTGATTCCAACTGCGAGTGACCCTGCAAGGACAGAGTAGAAGTGGCCCACAGAATTTCCAAGGAGCTGCTGGTGGATTTCAACTGCTGACCTTTCAGATTAGCAGCCATAGCTCTTAACCACTACGCCATCAGGGTGTCTGAGTGGTTGTGAGAGTATAATAAACAATAAATGCTAGCTGTCATTATTGTTGTTAGAAACCCTGGTGGCGTAGTGGTTAAGAGCTGTGTCTGCTAACCAAAAGTTTGGCAGTATGAATCCACCAGGCACTCCTTGGAAACTGTACGGGCCAGTTCTACTCTGTCATAGAGGGTCTCTATGAGTCACAGTCCACTCAACAGCAACGAGTGCTTTTTTGTGTTTTTTTTTTTTTTAGTTTGGTTACTATTGTTAGAAGAAAGTCAACACTGTTTTGCTTAAGAAACATACATCTAAGTATATGACAAAAAGGCGTGAATGACAACCAGTAGAGCTAAAAGCAGGCCAATATTTCCAAAATTACCGGAAGGAAAAAAAAAAAACCCAAAGAAAACAGAATTTGCTGGAAGACAGAAACCAGAAATAAACCCAGGAAGTCCAAAAACAGAGAAGAAAATAAGATGACCAAACTAAGATCACACTTAACAAGTAAGCAATAAACGTGAATGAGAGATACTAAGTTACAGAAGAAAAAAAAAAGATCAAACATCTAGATCAGTCCACAGAGTCACATCTAAAACTGTAAACTGATAAAACTCAACACAGACATCCTCAAACCCAGTGTTGGTATAACATTCCTGCAAGGTGATCAGGCTAAACCGCATTAAAATGTAAATATATATCCCACTTTTACCCAGCCAATCCACTTCTACAAATTACTCTACAGAGAAAGCTGCATAAATGCAAAATGCTGAACAGGTTATTTACCATTATGTGGTTTATGAGATCAACTCTACGAACAACCCACATTCTTGTCAGTAGTAGAATGGATTCACAAATTGCAATTTATAAATACCATGGAATAGTTGCAACCATTTACGGTCATGGTGCTAGTTTAAAGTTATGTAACCTGTTGCCTTTGAGTTGATTCCAACTCCTAACAATATAGAACAGAGTAGAACTGCCCCATAGGGCTTCCAAGCGGCAGCTGGTGGATTCAAACTGCTGACTTTTTGGTTGACAGTCGAGTTCTTAACCACTGTGCCACCAGAGTTCCTATAATTACATAGTCCATATTTATTGACTTGGAATAACTATATTATATAGTTTGAACTATATGACTATCCAGAAACCCTGGTGGCATAGTGGTTAAGTGCTACAGATACTAACCAGAAGGTCAGAAGTTCATCTCCACCAGGCACTCCTCAGAAACTCTACGGGGCAATTCTGCTCTGTCTATAAGGTCTCTATGAATTGGAATTGACTTGACGGGAGAGGGTTTGGTTCTTTTTTCTTTTGTATGTAACTATCCACAACATATTCTGAATGCAAATAGCAATTACAGTATAACATGGAAGCTGTGATCCCACATACATTAGCAATTACAGAATAGCATGGAAACTGTGATCCCACATATGTGAAACTCTACACATACACCACCATGTGTGTACTGCAGAGATGTCTGAAGGATGTCACAAAAATTGTTATGGCTTTTGCTCTGGTTGGTGGGATTTGGGGGTGATTTTGATTTCTTTCTTTGTATCTTACCTTGAATTAAAAACATTAATGATAAGAAACCCATTTTTGTGTCTGTGTCTAAAAACCCATAATCCTTTAAAGTTGCTGGGTCAGTCTCACAAAATTCTGGATGCCTATGTGTTTCATTTCTACCATTCTCCCAAAGATAAGCTTTAGGAATGGGAAAACAGCTGGTGACTATCAGGAAAGCCAAGCCCAGACAGACTTCCTGCTTAGAGGGACCAGCAGGAGACTAGTTCTTGGAGACCCAGGCAGCAGGTCATCTCTAGGGAAGAAAGAAAGTGGTCCTTCAAACTGGAGATGAACAGTAGCTGAATGCAGATTCTTCTCTACTGCTGTTTTTTAGTTTGTTTATTATCGGCTTTCAGCTATTGGAAACCATGGTGGGTGGTGCAGTGGTTAAGTGCTCTGGCTGCTAACCAAAAGGTCAGTAGTTAGAATTTACCAGGCACTCCTAAAACTCTGTGGAGGCAGTTCTACTGTCTCTAGGAGTCAGAATCACTCGATGGCAATGAGTTTGGGTCTATGATGGCTATAATACAGCATCTACAGGGTTTTCCCCAAATTAGAAGATGACAGAGGCTAATTTCTGGAACTTTCAGGTGACTGCCTGACAGCTAAGAGTTTCCTGCAGCAGTGGCTTTGTTTGCAGCCCTGTGACAGGGTGACAGCTTAGGAGGGGCCTCCTGATGCCTTTATGTATCCTTTGACTATTTCATTAGATAAGAGCACCAGTTGCTTTTGTATAAACTACAAAGCTATTTTTCAAAGGAGAGAGTGGTCAGCAGTGTCTGAGCTTGATAAGGGCTGAGAGATGCTCTTAGGCTGTAGCTACAGGGAGTTAGTGAGTGACCTAGTCAAGAATAGGATCTGTCTAGGGGTGGGATGGTGCTTCGAGAGAGAAGGAAGTGGAGACAGTGAGTTTGGACAACTATTTCTGGAAGTTTGGCCACGAAGAGAAGGCTTGAGATACAGCAGGGAGTGACTTAAAAGGGGAAATCAGAAGGCAGGAAGAAACAGTTTTTTGTTGCTTTGTAACTGTTTTTATGACTGAGAAGAAACTGGTAGGTAAGGAGAAGTGGACCATTCAGCAGAAAAAGGGGATGCTCATAATGAAGAGCCTACAGAAAGAAGGGAGTGGAGACCATATCCCCAGGGAAGGGGTTAGCCTCACACACGGTGAGGGACACCGTTAACAGGAGGGCAGGTGGAAAGCCCACGTGGAGCTGAGATGGAGAGCTGCCTCTCCAGTGAACACAGAGACCGAGAGCAGGACGGTCCCGCAGGGGTCAGCGCCACTATTTGTAAGACAAAGTTACTGCTGCTGTGGTATATTGGTGGCTTGTATGTTGCTATGATGTCAGAAGCATACCACTGGTATGTCAAATCCTAAAAGGGTCACCCACGGGCGACAGGCTTTAGTGAAGCTTTCAGACCATGAGGACAGACCTGGCAATCTACTTCCAAAAGCTAGCCAATGAAAGGTGTACAAGAGTCACAGAATATCGTGTAAGACTTCAACCAGCTTGCTTTAGATGCGCTGTTAGGAGGAACCTGACCCTGGAAACGCCCATTATGTTTGAAGGCAAGGGAAACCTTCAGTGAGATAAACTCACACAAGAGCCACAACGGTAGAAGGGAATGTTGCCGGAAAAGCCCAGGACTTCAGCTACCTGCCGCAAAAGGCCAATCTACTGAGACAGGAGCTTTGGGGTGAGATCAAAGGTTTTATTTGCAACCCAGCATTGCAAAGGGACAGAGTGGTATTGTCATCCTCAAAAGCTTGCCCAGATTGATGAGGCAAAGTCTGAGTATTTAGAGGGAAAGACGCCAGGCAGATGTAGGGAACAATGTGGGCCGTTGGGGTCATGTGGGGGTCGAGTTGAGTGGAAGTCAGCTGGGTGGAGGGGTGTCAACTGGGTGGAGTTTTGCTTCACAATCCCACAGGCCATCACCGGCCATCAAGGAAAACAAAGTGGTGCTGGATGTCATCTGGCCCGTAACCCCGAAAAAGAACGCTCAAACACAAGTTACTTCTCCATCCTTGGGGCCTCCTGCTTGATTCTTTCATCATTGGCTTTATGAAGACAAAAGGAGTCATTCACTGCCTGTAGTTGGGGGGCCCCACCCTGACAAGGGCCCCACCCTAGAGTCACCGCCTGGGGCTTGTGGAATGTGGAGTTCCCATCTTTCCCTGTGTGTTGGGGGTGGATCTGAACTAACGTCTATCAGGTCCCCTTAGTTTTGAGCGCATCCCTCAGGTGGAGGCTTGTTCAGCCTCCGGTTTCAGGAACTATGAAAATAGTTCAGAACCGGTCAGCACTGTATTCTGTCATACACAGGGCCACCTCTAGTCTGTGCCAGCCCAATGCTCACTGATAACACAGCTGCTACTAAACAGTGCTGAACTGGCACCGTCACCTTGCTCCACCTTGAAATGGAAAAGCTGTCTGGGATAGAAGGGTTATTGACTTGACTATGCTGGTTTCACGGGTACATGCACTTGTTAAAATACATCAGACTGCACACTGTAAACGCGTGCAGTTGCTGTAACTCAATCACACTTCAATAAAAGCTGTGAGGAAATGCAATCCGTTGCGAACTGGCTCACCTCAACCAACAGGGGGCGCTATTGTATCCAACAAGATAAAGACGTGGTTTTCCTAGAGTTTTAATTCCGTGGTCCCTGTATTTTTCCTGAGCTCTTTTCCGGTGACTCAGCTCTCCTTCCTGAGCCTTAAAAGGACACAAAAAAGCACAAGCATGAAAACATAGGCAAATGGACATGCAAAACCTGGGGCTGCTGAAACGGTTCGGGTGCCTGAGCAGCACGCGGTGAGAGAGGAAGTCCAGGTGTGAGAGACGGAAACAAAAGAGTTTGTTTACAGCGGTGGGGGCCACGCGTGGGATCTCTGGTGGCAAAGATCACAGTGGCTGTCTTCCAGAGAGAAAATGTGCGTAAGCGTTTTGGGGAATCAGTCGCTACAAGGGCGGATATCACGTCATCCGCCAACTGAAAAGATGAAGGGAGGGAAGTGGAGAGGCTCCAGCATCAGGTTCTTGGCAGCCTGGGACAGAGGGAGGCTGGTCGTGATCCACAGGGGAGACCCTGGCCCTCTGGAGGAGGTTGCACTGAAAAGTCGTGGCTGTCATCTCCCTCCGTGTAATGTTAGGGGCAATTAGGGTTTTTCTTTATTTTTTTCTCCCCTTCTACTATGGATCTCTGTGTTCACATCTGCAAAATGGGAGTCCATAATCTTTGCCTTGCTTGCTTCTCAGAATACAAATTGAAGATTCCAGTGAAAACACTGAAAAAGTAGGAGCTGTGAAGAGGAGGGCTTAGTGAGACTGCAGTAATTTGGCAATGTAGGTGGTGATCCAGATTGCCTGCTTTGTGAAAAGCTATCACACACCTCCACTATACTTGCGGGTCAGCTTTGTTGACTGGGTACACTGGTCAATGACTCCTTCATCCCATGACGGCTTCACCCACTGACGTGTCATCACAGTGCCATGCCCTGCTGTGAAGTCGGGTCCCACTCATAATGACCCTAGAAGTCAGGCCACAACTGCCCCATAGAATTCCCAAAGACCGATTGGCGGATTTGAACGGCCAGCCTTTTGGTTAGCAGACATAGCACTTAAGCCACCTTACCACCACAGACAGTCTTAATCTCATCTGACAACTACGTAGACAGGCTGTCTTTCCTACTAAGGGTTACAAGGTAGTCAAGTTAGAAGACCTGGGATTTCAACACCAATACCAAAGTCTGGTTTCCTAATTTTCTCTGCTGTCTTTTTAAAATAGTAGTCTCCAACATAGGTATCATAAGCCACAAGTGTCTTTTTAAATTAAAATAAAGCAAAATAAAAAATCTGGTTCTTCCATTGCACCAGGTACAACTTAAGTGTTTGATAGCCACATGTCACCAGTGGCTACTTTACTGGACAGTGCAGATCTGTAACATTTCCCATTATTGTAGAAATTTCTAACAGACAGCACTGCCTGCACCAGAAAGATAGAGATGAAATATTTACTGTTACGTGATTCTCTCCCCATTTTTCCTTATTGTCTGATTCTGAATATTCTTTCTAGCTCCCCTCAGTCTTCCATCTAAGCACCCAGAGGGCATGCTTGGGACTGACCAGCTGGCTCTGCAGGCACCCAGCACCCAGGGCAGACAGGAGAATTTTGAATGACAAACACACTGGTGTCAACACTTTGCCAGAGCTCAGGAGACAGCAGCTCAGAAATCTGAGGGGACAGTACTGGGGTGGGATGTGAACAGCCTGTTTCTGCAGATCTGTGTGTGTGTGTGTGCACGTGTGTGTGTTTCTCCCAGATCTCTCAGAAGCAGAGACAGAAAGGAAAAAGGGAGAAAGCAACAGTGGAAGTGAGGGGAGGGGGGCAGTGGGGCAAGAAACACCAAAAATTTAGGTAAACAATGGAATACAGTGGAATAATACTCAATACTACACATCTTCCTCTAAGTATTCATGTTTGTCTTCTACTGGTCCTTCAGGGCATGAAAGTTTATCCCTGAAAACCAGAAAGGAGAGAAATGTCTTTTGCCATTCCTGCAGTGGGAGGAGTTTAATAATCACCCATTCTAAAAAAAGAAAACTCACCAAACACAAGTCTGTATGATTCTGGACTGAATTAAAATCTGTACTTGGAAACCCTGGTAACCAAGTGGTTAAGTACTGTCATGGATTGAACTGTGTCCCCCCCAGAATAGGTGTAGCCACATGGCTGGGCCATGATTCCCAGTATCTTGTGACTGTCCTCCATTTTGGGGTTTTCCTATGCTATATATTAAAGGATTAAGGTGAGACTGTAAATCCCTTTATGAGATAACCTCCCTGCTCCACTGTAAAGGGAGTTTACCTGGAGTATGGCTTGCCCCACCCTTAATCCTTTCATCCTGCAAAAGGTAAAAGGAAAGAGAAGCAAGCAGAGGACTGGGAACCTCACACCATCAAGAAAGCAGCACCCAGAGAAGAGCGCGTCCTTTAGACCTGAGGTTCCTGCACCAAGATGCTCCCTGGACAAAGACTGATATATTACCAGACTTTCCTCCAGAGCCAACCAGGGGGAAAGCCTTCCCCTGGAGTGGAGATCCTGAATATGGACTTGTAACCTACTGGACTGTGTAAGAATAAACTTTCCTTTGTTAAAGCCATCCACCCTGTGGTATTTCTGCCAGAGCAGCCCTAGCTGACTAAAACAAGTGCTAAGGCTGATGACCGAAAGATTAGCAGTTTGAATCTTCCAGGTACTTCTTAGAAACTCTATGGGGCAGTTCTATTCTATCCTATATGGTCCTTATGAATTGGAAATCAACTGAACTTTGATGGGTGGGTGGGTGGATGGGCGGGGGGTTGATCAAATTATGTCTTAAAGCTGCACCCCCCTCTGAGGAAGACCATGGCATCAGGTGCAGCTAAACAAACAAAACAGGCCAGGTAGGGTCTGAGTGACCTTTGTCCTCACCTATCGCTGTCAGCACCTGCTTTGCTGTTCCTTGGTCCTGTTGCCGTCCTGAAGATTCGGAAGCGCCACTTTGGTGTCCACCCTTTCCCAGAAGCCCTTTATGTCCACAGAAGAGTTGTTTGAGGACCAGTGAGGCTTTTGTTGTGTTTTATGACATCACACCATCTAGGCCACAAACTAAGTAGCCCTGGCAGTGCAATGGTTAGGCACTTGGCGGCCAGCTGAAAGGTTGGCAGTTTGAAGCCACCTACCCAGTGGCCCCAGTAGGGGAAAGGACCCAGAAATCTTCTCTTATAAAGACTAGAGCCTTCTTCCCAAAGTTGACCCTTCAGACAAAGATTAGACAGATCTGTCAAACAAACGATAACACACATGAGGAAGATACGTCTTGGTTTAACCAAGTATACAAGACGACAAGGGCAACACTTGTCAAAAAGAAATGACAAGGAGGCAGGAAAGGACAGGACGAAAGGACAGATGGTAACAGGCATTTGGAATGTGGAAGGGGAGAGTGTTAACACATTGTAGGGATTGCAATCAATGTCACAAAATAGTCGTGTATAAATTGTTGACGGAGAAACTAATATGGTCTGTAAATATAAAGTTTCACCTAAAACATGCTAAAAAAATAAAAACAAAAACAACAGCCTTGAAACCCCTACAGGGGCAGTTCTGCTCTGTTCTGGGGGGTCAGTGTAAATCACAATTGATTTGACAGCACCTAACAACTGCAGGTCACTAGCTACCCACCTTATCTAAACTTGAGCAATTTTAACCTGCAAGCAACGCTTATCTGGCTAAGTTTCTCCAGCTCTTAGTATAATTTAGGAAGTAGCGTCTTCACAACATTATAAAACACTCCTTAAGTAACTTGAAAGTAGTCTTTTGCAAGGCCCTCCCTCACGCATGTAAGTATTATGTTAAAATACTGCCTTTGGATTCGGGGTCTTTAGTCTGACATTCCTGTGGCCACTTCAACATATCTTTCCCAGGGAGAGCTTGTGGCCTCCTCCAAACAACACTTTGTGTCTTCCTCTAAATATCCACACTTGTTGAGTTTCCCACAAGCCAGCCATCATTCTCCGAGCAGAGCCAGCTGTGAGGAAAACAGAACAGGTCTCGGTGGCACCACTGGGCAGAGCCAAGGAGCTTTGAAGCCACATGGAGAAGCAGCTGGGTGAAATGTGGCTGGCCTCCCTGAGACTCCAGGTTCCACCCTGCTGGGAGACAGATGACACTGGAAACCTGTGTTTAGAGTGTCTCAGGGGCTTGGCACTTGGCTCTGTTGTCCCAGTGACTCACATGATAATTTTCCAGGCCTTCAAGCTGGGTCAGCATGCTTTGTTTGTCCAGAGAGTTCCCCTGAGGGGCCTTTCAAGAAAAGCAGGCCGAATGGGAATGTTTGGCTAGGTGATTCTTTTTGCTGGCTTTTAGCCTGAGGAAATATTACCATTATTCAGACCAAGAGAATTAAAAACTGGGCCAACCCACAGCAGTGTAACCAGTTAGGTGTAAACCACAGTGTTAATGATGTCTCCCTTCACGAAGGAACCCAACAGATGACTTGGGAAGGCTCTGAACCATGGACTCCATGGAAATAAGAGAGACAGTAAGCTTGGGCTGAGAATCCAGCCAGAGGGGCTTCCATTAACCCTGTGAGTATGACCTGTTTATCAACAAAGTCATCTCCAAATGCCCAACTAAACCCACTGCTGTCGAGTGGATTCCGACTCATACTGACCCTATAGTCAGAGTAGAAATGCCCCATAGAGTTTCCAAGGAGTTCCTGGTAGATTTGAACTGCTGACTTGTTGGTTAGCAGATGTTGCACTTACCTACTATGCCACCAGGGTTTGGTTAGTATTTTTCAAATGTGAAAATTGCCAGACCCTCAAGAATGTATCCGAAGACTTGCAGAGCCCAGCTTTTAAAACTTGGACTGAAAAGTTTTTTGGATCAACGTTATTCATAATAGCCCCCAAAGTGGAAACATATGAAATGTCCATCAATCGATTAATGGAAAACACTGGAACACAATAGAGAAACAGCCATTAAAAAAGGGATAAAGTACTGATTCGTGCTACGACCTGGAAAAACCCTGAAAACATTATGCTAAAGGTAAGAAGACAGACACAAAAGGTCACATGTGGTACGATTCCTTTTATATGCAATATTCTGAATGGACAAATCCATGGAAACAGAAAGTAGATTAGTGGTTGCCAGGGATGTGGGAGAGAGGAGAATGGGGAGTAACTAGCAATGGATATGGGATTATTGGGGGGGGTTGATGGAAATGTTCTGAAATTAGCGGTGTTGGTTGCACAGCCTTGTGAATATACTTAAAACTGCTGAATCGTACTCTTTAAAATGGTGATTTTTATGGTATGTGAGCTATATGTCAACAGAAAGGGTTCCATGATATTATCGTAGTTGGTTACTGGTACCAGAATATCTTCAACACTGCATGAGGCAATGAAACTTTATGTCAGGATGGTTATGAGGTTCCCAGCCAGGGACTCCAGAAAGTGTTTATGTTAGCTTTAAATGATCATGAAAACGGAAATTTAAAATTACAGACATTCACAGACAGCTCACGAGTAAAACCCTCATAGCTCTCTGCATTTGAGAATCACCGGCCCAGTTCATCCCCCAGGATTTGTTACTCTTTTACATCCTGTGCAATGACTTTTCATCAGGTGTTTTCCTAGGGAGACTTCGGGATTTACATCTCCCTTGGCTAAACCATGGTAACATAAGCAAATTGCTACCTCTGTCCTCCCGGTAGTTAACACGTGATCTATGGGAATAGAAATGCATCAACCCCACGGGGAGATGAAACTGGAGTATGATATCGGGCACTCTAAAATGGAAGGTCCCAAAGGAAGACCTGCTGTGGCCTCACGGGGGTCATGGGTTGACCACCCCTGATTTAGACACTATGACCTCCCAGAAGGGTCACTAGCAATGGAATAAAGATGCACACTGTTACTCGAAGCAGAACAACAGAAGGCCTGCAGGCATCCATGTGAGCAAGAGGTCCACTTTCCCTCTTAGTGCTTTGGGCGTGGGCAAAGGTCAAGGAACACAGGTCAAGGTTCAAGGTGGTTACTTGTACTTGTGTAGCTGCAGGACAACTCCTTTGACTCTTGACCTTTCATTCCTTCATCTGGAAAGAAATCAGAAACCATCCCACCTTGTGGAGTGATTGTTCTTATCAGTTTTGTTCACCAAACCTTTACTAAGCGCCTATCCTTCATGTAGCAGACACTGAACTAAGTTCTCAGAGAAAGCCAGTGTAGGCCCTGACCTCAGGAAGCCTACAATCTACCAAGACACTATCATATGGAGTATTATGGTGAGATACTGCTTGTTGAAAGGACTTGGAAAACAACTGAGTGCTATAAAGTGTATGGTGATATATCTTTATTAACCAAAATGACTCAGTGGCTTATCTGATACCTGGTTCTGGATGTTTCCCTAATAAGAATACTTTTGCAGAATTAAGCATTGAGGCAATTATTGAACCTCCTTTTCTCAGTTATTGACTTAACTATCATTTCCCATAAAGGCACTTTCATGTTGTGCCCACTAGGTGTCTCATGATTTTGGAAGACAATGACAAAGAACAATGCCTCTACTTTTGTCATGAGTCACCAAAAGAACCCACAGCTGTCAAGCCGATTCCATTTCACAGCGACCCTACAGGACAGAGTAGAACTGCCCCATAGAGTTTCCAAGGAGAAATCTGCCTGGCAGATTTGAACTGCCGACCTTTTGGTTAGCAGCCATAGCTCTTAACTACTATAACACCAGGGTTTTGCTGTCATGATACTGCAACAGTTTAGGTTGTCATGAGTCAGCTGTCTTATAAACATCCCACTCACCTAGCTAAGATCTCAGCCCTTTGCCTCTCATTTGAAAAGAAGTAGGGGAAAAAGAAGTCTTTGTGCCTCCAAATCCATGTGCCTCTAAACTACTCTCTTGAAAAAGCTGTGACTATTTAGATGAAGTAGAGATTCTTCGCCCGAAGTGAAACTATCACCTGAGGGCCAACAATACTGCACTCCCTTTGATTTTCAGAGTATTGTTTAGCTCTAGTCTGCATTTGAGCCCACATGCCCAAACCACACCATGCTATCTACGTGCTCACACCAAGTATGTTCTTCCCATTCAAAGACATCAATCAAAGGAGTTGTTTTTAGACCACAACCCACTGCAAATTTTTTGCACTGCAAATTTCAGGTTTTAAAAATTATCTCAATGTTTTCACTCAAGAAAACAAAGTGAAGTATTATAATGAATTGTGCAAACATTTGGAGTTAGAAAACAAAAAGGGGAGAACAGGCTCAGCAATGTGAAAGAACTGAAGAAAAAATTCAGGACTAGAGTTGCGATACTGAAGAGTTCTAGTGAAAATATTGAGTGATGCAGGAAGCATCCAAAGAAGATGAAAGAAATACGCAAAGTCATGATACCACAAAGAATTGGTTGACGTTCAACCATTGCAGCGGGTAGCATGTGATCATGAACTGATGTCACTAAAGGAAGAAGTCTAAGCTACACTGAAGGCATTGGTGATAAACAACACTCAGTAACTGGCAGAATACCAGTTGTGATGTTCCATCAAATGGATACAGCTCTGGAAGTGCCCACTCATCTCTACGAAGGACTTTGGAAGACAGCTACCTGGCCAGCCAACTGGAAGAGATCCATATTTGTACCCATTCCAAAGAAAGGACTTCCATTAGAATGCCAACATTATCAATCAATATTATTGATATCACACACAAGTAAAATTTTGCTGAAGATCATTCAAAAGCAGTTACAGCAATTCATCAACAAAGAATTCCATAAATTCAAGCCAGGCTCAGAAAAGAATGTGGAACAAAAGATGTCATTGCTCATGTCAGATGGATCTGGGCTGAAAGCAAAGACTAGCAGAAAGATGCTCACCTGGGTTTTATTGACTATGCAAAATCAGTCCATTTTGTGGATCACAACACATCATGGATAACATTGTGAAGAATACGAATTGTAGAACACTTAATTGTACTTGTGAGCAACCTGTGCATAGACAAAGAGGTAGTGACTGGAAAAAACGAGGTAATACTGCATGGTTTAAAGTTAGGAGAGGTATGTGTCAGGGTTGTATCCTTTCACCATATGTACTCAATCTGTATGTTGAGCAAATAATCCAAGAAGTTAAATTACGAAGAAGGACGTGGCATCAGGATTGGTGGAAGACTCGTTAGCAATCTGCATTATGTGGCTGACATAACCTTGCTCTCTGAAAGTGAGAGGCCCTGAAGCACTTACTGGTGAAGGTCAGAGACCACAGTCTTCAGTATGGATTACACCTTAACGTAAAGAAACAAAAATACTTGCAGCTGGACCAGTAACATCATGATAAATGGAAAAAAGGTTATTCAAGGATTAAATTTTACCTAGATCCACCATCAGTGTCCAGAGAAGCAGCAGTCGGGAAATCCCCTGACTCATTGCACTGGGCAAATCTGCTGCAAAAGATCTCTTTCAAGTGTTAAAAAGCAAAGATATCACTTTGAGGACTCAGATGCAGCTAATTCAGTCAATGAAATTTTCAATTGCCTTGTATGCATGTGAAAGCTGGACGATGAATAAAGAAGACCTCAGAAGAATCAATACTTTCAAATTATGGTGTTGGCAAAATATGTTGAATATATGGCAGACTGCCAGAAGTGTGAACATACCTGTCTTAGAAGAAAAACAACCAGTACATTCCTTAGAGGCAAGGACAGCAAGACTTTGTCTTATATACTTCGGACGTATCATCAGGATGGACCAGTTCCTGGAAAAAGACATTGTGCTTGGTAAAACACAGGGTTAGCAAAACAGAGGAAAACCTCCAGTGACATAGATTGACACAGTGACTGCCACATGGGCTAAAGTATAACAATGATTGTGCAGATTGTCAGGACTGGGTAGTTTTCATCCTGTCACGCACAGGGTCACTATGAATCAGAACTGACCTGACGGCACCTAACAACAACAAATTTTCCTCTTGTTACCCATAGCTTTTCATCAGATGGTCTAAGGTAGAACCGCTTGCCTACAGGAGACTCACAGGGAAAGGTAAAAAATAGAAGACAGCACATCTTCAAAAATCTATCAAAATTTCCAAAGGCCCACCTCATCAGGCTTTTGTACTGAGTAGTAGACATGTAAATTAATGCAATCTTTCTGCAGTGCAAACCCTGGTTGTGTAGTAGGTTAAGTGCCATGTCTGCTAAACAAAGGTAGGCACTTCAAATCCACCAGACACTCCTTGGAAACTCCATGGGACAGTTCTAGTCTGACCACTAGGGTCACTGTGAGTCGGACACTACTCAATGCAGTGAGTTTGGTTTGGGGTTTTCTGCAGTGCAATGTGGCAGCAGCTATCAGGTCAGAACCAACTCACTGACCACAGAAATCTATCAATAGCTTTTGAAAATACCTCTTTTTGTTTTTTAATTATATTTTTTAATCCTGCGTCCTTCAGGATTCCTGGTAGGAAAGAAAGTTTACCCCAATGGCACAAGTGAAGAGATTTTTAATAAAGGGACTAATTACAGGTAGGGATGTTGAGGCACCTGAGAGAAGAGCAGCAGTGGGAAGCTGTGGCCACACCCAGGGCTAAAAGAGCAAAGAAAATAATCCACAGATCTCAGTAAGAGCTACAAAGGGTGGTGTAAGAAGAATGACGAGGCAGACAGCTGGCATGGCTTGTGGGGGCATTGCAGCTACTGTCTCAGAGCAGGAAGAGAGTGCAGAAGAAATACCAAGACTTCAGTCTCTTCTTACTCTCTGATCTCTACAAATGCCAAGGAAGCCAAAGGCAAGGAATCCAGACGATGTGTTCTAGACAGACAGACAGTTAAGGGGAGAAGGCAAATGAAAAATACTCATCACAATCCCATAATTCATTGCCAGGAATATATCCTAGGGACTCAATCAGAGACAGAGACAAAGAACTACATGCAAGGATATTCTTCACGGTGTTATATGTAATGGTGAAATAAAGCAAGCTAAATTTCTTGTAACAAAAGAACAGATAAACAAACTGTGGCATATCCATGCTTTGAACATCACTGTGCCATTGTAGTCCTTTTTAAAGAATCTGTGATGATATGCAGAAATGCTGACAATAAAATGTTAATTGAAAAAAGTATATAAAACTGTATGTGTAGTGTTAACAAAATTCCTTACACACTAAGGGAAAAACACCTTAAAATGTTCATAGAATTTTGGGGGGATGATGGCATAAAATTTTTATTTTCTTCATTCCATGCAGTAGTTTCTCTTTTCTTTTTCCAAATGGAGTATGTGATCCTTTTGCAATCAGGGGAAAAAAAGGCAGTGCCATCATGGAGTATCCAGGTCTTTGAAATAGACTCTGATCAATGTAAAATATCAATAAGGGACACAACCATTGTTTAAGGAAATTAAAGCTGGTGACATGAAGAGTGAACCTCTATTTGTGTCTATTTGATATCTGGACAAAAAGAAAAATCAGGCAATTACTGAATGCTTTCCTACATGGTAGCCAGTATCCAGACACTTTAAAGGGTTTTGATACTTGAGTCAATTTTTGCTATTTACTTGAATAACAGGTATCATAAATATTCAGTGTTAGTTGGTTTTATTCTAATCTTGCAACTCTGGGAAATCCACAATAGTTTTACAGCCTTGAAGTTTTTCCTCATGTAAGATAAAAATGTCCTGTCTTCTAAATTTTGTATTTTAATGTATAGTGTTTTTTATTTTTAGCTACATTTTTACTAATTAGCCAAATAATATATGAATACATTCTTGTTTTAAAGATCCAAGCTATACAGAAAGTGCAAAATCTCCTCTGCCTACCCACTCACTGAATTTCCCTCCTATATATTACCCTGAGGAAGCTCTTCTGCTGTAGGGATTCAGAGCTACGGCTGTTAGCCAATAGGTGAGCAGTTTGAATCCGCCAGGCACTCCTTGGAAACTCTATGCGCAGTCCTATCCTGTCCTATAGGGTCTCTATGTTTTGGAATCCACTCAACAGCAATGGGTTTAGTTTGGTGAGGTAACTCTGGTTAAGAGTTACAACTGCTAACCAAATGGTCAGCAGTTGGAACCCACCAGGTGCTCCTTGGAAACTGTCTGAGGTAGTTCTATTTTTGCTAATCATTTACACACACACAGACATATATAGCTTTGTTTTTCATTTTTTTAAGTTAATGATGTTACCTAATACCTATTGCCTTACAACTTGTCGTATTTTGTTTCCTTTATATCAGAGTTTCATTTTTTCAATAGATACACAGTTTTTCACTGTTCATGTAATCACTTCCAGTGATGATCATTTAGGATGAGTCTAGTTATCTGCTCCAATGTCATAGTGAAAACGCTTGTCCGTGCCTCTGTGTGCATGTATGTAAACACTACTATAAGGGAGCTACTGAAAAACGAAATTCTTGACTTCAGACACATAGGCACTTACATTTTTACTTTGTTCTGTCCAACAGTCTTCCATGAAACTTTGTCAGTTTATACTGCCACACAGAAGATGCAAAGAGGCCCATTTTCTCCACTGGTTACAAATGAAAGAAGATGGATAATGTGAAGTTGGGCATGTGTAGGCTAGAGAAATGGGTGCTCCAATAAAGGTTCTTTCTACTGCCAGCATCTACCCGTTAGGGACTATCCCTTGGAGACTTATTAAAAATGATTATGTCAGACTGCTGTGATAAATAAACAAAGAACATTGCAGTTACAGGATCATTGATTTTTGTGTGTATTAACAGCACTCTCGCCATTGACGTGTATTTACCCAGAGTGTTTTATTAATATCATTGTTTTACAATCATTAATCCCTTCATTCAGAAAGTACCACATCTTTATAAGTTCTGCCTTCTAGTCTTTGTTTGCCAACCACAACCCCCTCCTCCCAAAACATTTTTACAAGTGTGCTATAATTTTTTTGCTCATTATTAGGGTAAAAGTACAGGAGATTCAAATATCACCATTTAATCACTGTACTTTGGGTTATGGCATTTCCTCATAGGTTACATCTGTTTTGATCTCTGCTTCAGTGACAGTGTGAAGTGATATTTCAGATGGGAAAATTGAGGTTGAGAGGAATTAAATAATTTTCCAAGGTCATACAGCCAATTGCGAGTGGAAGGGCTCAGACCTTCTGACTCTCAATTACATTAACTTCCTACTTTTTCAATTGTTTTTAAGACAAAGAACAGTGGAGTAACTGCAAAGGAAATTACTATGGTGGCAGTAGTTAGATAGCAGACAAGAATTATTTTAGATGAAGGAAAGGGCAATGCACAATACAGGAGAAGACAGCACAACCAGACTAAACCATAAGCTAGGAAATCTCCTGAATACAACCAACTACTTCTAGGGACAGTAGTAAGAGCGGGGGCTTGGTTTCAGGGGACATCTAGGTCAAAAGGCATAACAAAGTGTATTAAGAAAATGTCCCACATCTCACTTTGGTGAGTGGCATCCAGGGTCTTAAAAGCTAGCAAGTGACCACCTAAGAAGCATCAATTTTTTCCAACCCACCTGGAGCAAAGGAGAATGAAGGGTACTAAGGAAAACATGAGCCCTGGAGACAGAACGGGCCGCATAAACCAGAGACTACATCAGCTGGAGAGCAGAAGAACTAGATGACGCCTGGCTGCTACCAGTGGCCACCCTGATGGGGAACACAACAAAGAGTCCCTGAAGGGGCAGAAGAAAACTGGAGTACAGAACTCAGATTCTAGTGAAAAGGCCAGACTCAATGGTCTAATAGACTGGAGGGCCCCAGAAGACACAGAGCCCAGATTCTCTGTTGGAACAGAACTGAAATCATTTTCAAAGCCAACTCTTCAGATACAGATTGGACTGGACAGTAAGACATAAAACGATACTGGTGAAGGGTGTCCTTCTTGACTCAAGTAGATACGTGAGACTAAATGGGAAGCTCCTGTCCAGAGGTGAGATGAAAGGACAGAGGGGAGCAGAAGCTGGTTGAATGGGCACACACAACACAGGGTGGAGAGGAGGCGTGAGCTGTCACACTGTAGGGAGAGCTACTAGGGTCATATAACACAGTAATGTGTGTGTAAGTTTTTGTGTAAGAAACTATTTGAATTTTAAACTTTCACTTAAAGTACAATTTTAAAAAAGGATTTTTTTTAATGGCAGCAGTCAATTCACACCTATGGATAATCACACTGGATGTAAATGGTTTAAATGCACCAGTCAAGAGATAGTGTCAGAATTGATTAAGCAATATATATGTGACCCACCAATACGTTGCCTGCTAGACACATCTTAGACACAAAGACATAAATAAGTTAAAAACTCAAAGGACCAGAAAAAAAGTATCAAGCAAACAGCAATCAAAAAAGGGTAAAAGTAGCAATAATAATTTCTGATAGACTTTAAGACCAAATCCATTATTAGAACAAAAAAGGCATTATATAGTGATTAAAGGGTTAATCCACCAAGAGAACATAACCATAACAAATACTTACACACTCAGTGACAGAGCTCCAAAACACATAAAACAAAATCTAACAGAACTGAAAGGAGAAATAGACAATTCCACAATCATAGTAGAAGACTTCAACACACCACGTTCAATAATGGACTGTGAACAACTAGAAAGAAACTCAACAAACATACTTACTAACTGACTCTATAGGACTGAGTAGAACTGCCCCTAGAGTTTCCAAAAAGTGCCTTGGGAATTTGAACAAGCAACCTTTTGATTAGTAGCTGTAGCACTTAACCACTGGAGACATGAAGAACTAAATAACATAACCAACTTGATCTCCCAGATATACACAGAACACACCACCCGACAGCAGCCTAGTACACATTTTACTCTAACACACATAGATCATTTTCCAGAATAGACCATATTTTAGTCCACAAGCAAGCCTCAATAAATCCTGTATCTTCTTTGATCATAACGGTATAAAGCAAGACATCAATAACAGAACAACAACAACAAAAAGATTTAAACATGGAAACTGAATAACACCTTACTTGAAAACCACTGAGTACCAGAAGAAAGTAACAGTGAAATTAAAGAAGTCTTAGAACCAAATGAAAATGAAAACTCAAAATACCCAAACCTTTGAAACATAGCAAAAGCAGTCCTCAGAGGAGGATTTATAGCAATGAATGTGCATATTGAAAAAGAAAAAAGGGCCCAAATCAACAGCTAAACCCTATAACTCAAGCAAACAGAAAAGAAGCAGCAAAAGGAGTACACAATCATGTGGGGAGGGGCAGATAACAAAAGTCCAGAGTAAAATAAAGGACAGCGGTGAAACTCTCCCTGCCTCTTTACTAGAGTTCATGTCATTCCAAAACGAACCATAGGGGGTAGTATAGCTTAATGGGAGGTACAGGTGACGACTGCCTCTGCACTTTCAAGCAGTGTGACCAGGGATCAGTCATTTAGCCTCAGTGAGTGCCACTTGGAAACCCTGGTGGCTTAGTTGTTAAAGGCTACATCTGGTAACCAACAGGTTGGAGGTTCAAATCTATGTGCCAAGTGCTCCTTGGAAACTCTATGGGGCAGTTCTACTCTGTCCTATGCAGTCACTATAGATTGGAATTAACTCGAACGCAGTGGGTTTGCTCCCTGGTTTGGGTCTCACTTGCCTCCTTAGAGAAATTGAGATGATGCTCAGTCACTAGTACTAGCAACAGAGATGCCGCTGTGCTATTCCTCCAAGCTGTGGGGTCTTATCTGGAGTTAGATTAGTGCTTCCTCTCTGCTCATAATTTAACAAAATCCAATTTATTCTTCACAAATGTGAGCCCACAGAGGAAAAATTTACCATGCAATACTTTCTTTGATTGAAGTCTACAAATGTTCTCTTATTTTTTTAAAAGCACTGTTAGGTAAACCCCCGACTGATGGCTGCGGAAATCCCCAGGGAACCACACAAATGGTTTCAGCTAGCTCCTCGTGTCTGAAAAGATGTTTTCTACTCTGCATCTCTTACACTGTGGCATGACCCAGTGCCACCTACACTATTTGTTATCTGTTATCACAGAGAAAAAAAAAAGACTTCTTTTCTCTGCCCACTTACAATAACGTAATAATAATCTTAAGAGCTTCCTTGCCTCTACCTCTACTTTTGAACGCATAATTTTTTTCATTTAACCGGATGAAGCATCTGACGTCCAAAAAGCCTGTGAATTATTCAAAGTGTTACAGCTAGCAAGTCTCATCATGCAGCACTACTTAGTCACAAACTACTGCTGTAACAGAAACACTGCAAGTAGATAGCTTTAACAAAGAGAAGTTTATTGTCTCACAGTCTAACACGCTGCAAGTTCAAGTTCAGGGTGCTGCCTCCAAAGGAAGCCTCTCTCTCTCTCTTTGTCTCTCTCTCTCTCTCTCTGTCTCTCTCTTTCTGCTCCAGAGGAGAAACTCTGGTGATGTGGTAGTTAAGTGCTGTGGCTGCTAAACCCAAATGATCAACAATTGGAATCCACCAGGTGCTCCTTGAAAACTCTATGGCGCAGTTCTACTCTGTCCTAGAGGGTCTCTATGAGTTGAAATCTACTTGACAGCAATGGGTTTGGTTTGGGGTCAGCTCCAGAGGCGGATCTTGTCATCAGTCTTCACTTGGTCAGGTAGAATCTCAGTACAGGAACCTCAGGTCCAAAGGACACACTCTGTTCCCAGCACTGCTTTTTGGTAGTATGAGATTCCCACGTGTCTTTGCCTGCTTCTCTCTTTTATATCGTGAAAGAGGTTGGCTTAAACGCGTCAAAGACTGAACTGAACTGTAAGACATAAAATGATACTGGCGAAGAGGGTGCTTTCTGACTTAAGTAGATGCATGAGACTAACTGGGCAGCTTCTGTCCAGAGGTGAGACAAGAGGGAGGAAGGGGACAGGAACTGGTTGAATGGACACAGGAAATACAGGGTGGAGAGGAAGAGCGTGTTGTCATAGTGTGGGGAGAACAGCTACAGTTATTTGTCAACGTGTGCAATAAACTGACTTGGATTATAAACTTCCCCGTAAACACAATAAAATAGTCAGATACACAAAATAATAAATAAAGACAGAGATTGGCTTCAGTCTCACGTACCTCATCAGTATAACTGCCAGTAATCCATTTTATTATATCATAGCGAGAGAATTTACAATACATGGGAAAATCCCATCAAATGGTGGACAGTCACAGCACTAGGACTCACGGTCCAGCTAAATTGTCCCACACATTTTTGGAGAGACCTAATTCAACCCATGACAAGTACTTGTGTTTATTAGATGCCGTCGAGTCGGTTCCAACTCACAGTGACCCTGTGGACAACAGAAGAAAACAGGACTGGTCTTGTGCCACGTCCACAATCATTTTAATACTTAGGTCAATCTCCACTGCGTCAATCCATCCCATTGAGGGTCTTCCTCTTTATCGCTGACCCTTCCCTCTACCAAGCATGATGTCCTTCTCCAGGGACTGATCCCTCCTGACAGCCAGAGGGATAATTCATAATTGTAATGTCATAATTCAACCCGGGACAGTACTTATTCTATTCTAATACATGGTAATTTATTGGTGATCCTGGCTCTTCCAGAAAATGGCAGAGTAAATCAAAAAGAGTAAACCACGTGATCTCTGGGTGTATTCTTTTTATCACACATCACAAATTCCACTCCTAACCATATTTTCATGCATTATGTATGAGAGCCATCTGGTCACAGGCTCCTGGAGAAAACTCTGGAATTTAAAAAAGTGTGCTCTATTTTTCCCAGAGACATACTGCTTTACTGAAAGCTATACCTGCTTATCAGTTACACAGGAGCAATACAACTTACGGATTTCCTTTTTTTAAAATTTAGATATAACTTACAATAAAGTGTGCCTGCCTTACACGTACAGCTTGATAAAGGAATCGCACAGTGTATACTCTTTTGCGCCTAGTTTTTTTCACTCAACAGTCTGTCTGTGAGATTGTTAAATGTACTCTAAAACGCATTTACCTTCTGGCTCATGTTCTCAGGGACTCTCTCAAAATCCAGTACATTAACAGGGCAGCTGGACAGAGGTGTAGGTAGTCTAAAAAGAAGTAGTTGAGATCAGAACTTTAAAAAACGACTAGAATAGCATAACCTGTACCATTCTCAGCACTTTCCATCTTGCATTAATTTCCTTCCTCATTTCTGCTTTTAGATGACTCAAGTATTCCCTATTCCCATCAATGAATGAATAAAAAAACCCACTGCCGTGGAACTGGTTCCAACTCACAGCGAACCTAGGCATCAGAGTAGAACTGCCTCATAGAGTTTCCAAGGAGTGCCTGGCCGATTTGAATTGCTGACCTTTTTCGTTAACACTTACCCACTATGCCACCAGGGTTTCCAATGGATGAATAGTTTATAGAAATTTCCTTACTTATTCCTTCTTTATTTATATTCAGCCATCCCTAGTCCAAAAGCTGGAAATAGCCCCAAGCTATCATCTGACTGTAGCCCGCTATCATCAGCAAAGAAGAATTATTCTCCCCTTCTTTTCAGATCCAGCAGATATTTGCTGAGTGCTTATAACCTTCAGTGTATTATACTGTCATGGTGTGGAGGAGAGGGAGCCAGGATAGAGGCTGCCAATACATAGCTGAGGTGGTACCCACCTCCCCTCATGAGCTTCCAGCCTAACAGGAAAGCAGGATAGTACAGAGTGGGATATAATGCATGTATGTACGAGTTATGACAAGTAAGTTCATGAACTCGTGCTAGAAAAAGTGCTACATACCTCATTGTTGAGTATCACTCTGGTCACCTTCAAAGTACTCCTCTTGGGAAGCTATGTACCCATGCCAGTGCCTAGTCCACTCTTCAAAGCAGTTTTGGAACTCTTTTTCTGGAATGGCCATCAGAGTTGTCATCAGATTACTCTTGATGTCCCAAATGTGATCCAAATGTCTTCCTTTCAATATTTCCTTTATCTTTGGGTACAGAAAAAAGTCATTAGAGGCCAGATCAGATGAGTAGGGAGGGTGTTCCAGTATAGTTGTTTGCTTTCTGGCTAATAACTTCCCCCCCAACTACACAATTATCTTCGTAAACTTGCCACTTTGCCACTGTGAACAATGGCAGTTCCAGAAAGAGTTCCAAAATTGCTCTGAAGGGTGGACTAGGTGCACAGCTCCCCAAGAGGAGTACTTCAAAGGCGACTGTAGTGATATTCAGCAATGAGGTAGGTAGCACTTAGAGTAATTAAGTTCATGGACTTAAATGTTGGACCTTATACAATGTGCAAATGATCGTAATATAGTTACAAGTGTTAAGTGACATCACTGAGTTAAGGAGAAAGATGCAGTGTGAGATCAGAGGGAATGGTAACTTACAGTGGGGGTGGCCTCCAGGGAGATCGATGGGGGCAGAGAGTGGCACGAAGAGCATTTGTAAGAACCAGGATGTGACAGCTAGGCAAGTTTAGTCACACAGTGAGGGGGGAAGGGCACCTCAGATAGTTCCCTGTGAGGACAAGGACACCGAATTGGGAAATCACGCAGTGTGTACCCGGAGCAGTTTGACCCAACAGCAGGACAAGTGATGAAGAAACTGGGGCCCAGGGTGGTTGTGGATTACCCAAGCTGTAGCGCTAGGGAACCCTAAAGCAGGGATTGGACCCCAAACATCTTCCTTCTTTAATGCTCTCAACCACTGCATGCTTGCTTGCTTTCTTTTTAAAAGTAAAATTTATTGTGGTTAAGCACAAGTTTACAGTCCGTATGGCTATGCTGTATAATATCCAGAACTCACACTGCTTTTCCACACTAACTGCTCTCCTATTCCTCCCCCCACCCCTTGTGACACCTTTCTCTCCTTCTCTTTCATCTGGAACTTCCCGTGTCCATGTGACCAAAATCTGTCCCCTCTCCTCACCCTATCATCTCGCCTCCAGCGATGGGCTTCTTGGACAGCCCTGTGTACATATTAATAACAAGGCTAAAAGTTTGTTTGTCAACCAGCCTCACTCCGTGTTCTATATAGCCCAGTTCAATCTTTGTCTGGAGATCTGGCTTCAGTGCTGAATTTGGCTTGGGGTTAGAGAGTCCAGGGGTCACGTTCCCAGGGGACCCCGCAGACTGATACACCATGAAGTGTGGTTGTTTGGTAGAGTTCTGGTTCTGCCCTCTAATCCTTCTCCCCCTATGTCAGGGGCTCCATCCTGTGCACCCCATCTGGGCAGTCACTCTGGTGGCTGGGCACCACTGAGGTCTTCTGGTCCCATGCTGAAGCAGATTCTGGCTCACATGGCCCCTTCTACCCGGTGGGCTCATGTTTTCCTTCTGTCCTTGATGTCCTCTATTTATCTGTGGTCCAGGTGGATTGGGACCAGCTGTGAATGCTTTCTTTATAACAGTCCATTACTTATCACCCATGAATTAACAGATTCAGAGAACATTTACGGAATCCCTGGCATGCTCTAAGGCACAATGAACATTACAGTCTCTAAGACTGATTTGATATGTTATAAAACAAGCATTTCCAGGTGGGGAGTAGGGCTAATATCATACTGGACTAAGAAAGTTTCCTTTCTCTTGAATTGCTACAACTATTGAGTGAGACTTCAGAACAAACATTACAAACAACAGAGAATTCGACAGACCACAACGCTGTTCTCTGCATCATGTTTTCCTGTGTGACATCAATACGCTGAGTCTTAGCTTTGACTACACTTGTGTTTTTTTCTGTAACTACTTTTATTTCAGTTTGAGCAAAGAGTAATACGTGGGGATCTGAAACCTTCAGTTTAAAAGCGTTCCGAATATTCTAGTACAAGACTCACTTCCTTTTAGCTTATCAACTGCTGAAAGACATTTCCCCTTTGTTCTTGTTATGTTTAGGGTAACTATGGAGACATATCATTTTCTATGCAGCTGACACACGTGATTCTAGTTTGATATACTCATTTTCTGAGAAATGTTTTTTTTAAAAAAAAAAACAGTGGTCACTATTAGACTTTTAGTCTTTGGCGTTTCAGTGTAAATTCAACATACACACTAATAGAACTCCTGACAGAATAGCTAAGTAACCACCACTGTGGATTCTTTCTAATTTCGTGAATTGTTTTTACTTGAAGCTTCGGTGTCAGAAAAAAATATAATTAAACTCTAAATAAATAAGGCTATCAGATATTTTTTATAAATTGTAGGTAGGGCATATAAAGCTGAATTTTCAGAATTCTGTTCCTGGGCATATGGAAGGCTAAGCCTTCAGACTGTCCTTCTTTCTGAAAATGGAAAGATACCACAGACAGAGAGAAAATACATGTTTGCTGATCACACGCCTGACCAATGACTTTATAATATATACTTATAATCTGTATGTTAAGAGGAAACTCTGGTGGTGTAGTGGTTAAGTGCTACGTTTGGTAGCTAGAAGGTTGGCAGTTTGAATCTACCAGGAGCTCTGGAAACTCTATGGAGCAGTTCTACTCTGACCTATAGGGTCACTATGAATTGGAATCGACTTGACGACAACAGGTATTCTTTGGTTTATGTTAAGAACTTTTATACATAATATACATAATAGTATATGTAATGAAATCTTAATAAGAAGAAAATAAACATAATAGTATATGTAATGAAATCTTAATAAGAAGAAAATAAACAACACAAAATAATGAGCAAAAGGTATGAACAGACACCAGCAAATAAGCACAAGAAAAGTTTTCAGTATCATTAGTTATTAAAACCAAAATGAAACCTGTTGCAATCTAGTTGATTCTGACTCATGGCTACTCTGTAGGACAGAGTAGAACTGTCCCATAGGGTTTCTAAGGAGAGGCTGGGGGATTTGAGCTGCTGACCTTTTGGTGAGCAATCTGAGCTCCTAACAAGAGTCCCACCAGAGCTTCTTACCAGTCATTCAAGGAATGCAAATTGGAGCTACAATAAGATTCTCCCACCTGTCTGTTAGACTAGCTAAAACAAAACAATCTGAAAATACCAAGTGCTAGTGAGAATAGGGAGCAACTGCAATTCTCACACCTGCTGGTGGAAGTGCTCAGTGGTATTGCCATTCTGGAAAACAGTTTGATAGTTTCTTAAAAAGGTAGACATATATGTTCCCTAAAACTCAACAGTCTCACTCTTAGATATTTACCCAAATAAAATGAAAACTATGTTCACTCAAAAATCTGAACACAAATGGCTATAATAGGTGCATTTTTAATAACCCCAAACTGGAAACAACCAATGTGCTCATCAACTGAAGAATGAATAAGCGAACTGTGGTATCCACACAGTGGAGTATTATGCAGCAGTAAAAAGGAATCAATTCTTTTTTTTTTCATTATGACTGAGTGAAAATGTACATTCCCATAGAAATATACATGTCCACCTATATGCAGCTTCCCCTGCTCTCCCTGCCTGGTGACAGCATGCTCTTCCTCTCTGCTCCATACATGTCTGATCCTCCCAGCAATCTCCTTTCACCTCCTCTCCATCTACTCCCCTTCCTCCAGCCAGAGGTCAGCACAATGGTATCCTATAGATGCATAGAACCATAAAGTGCATCCAATATATGGTCACTCTGCGTCACCAAATCCAACCCACTGGTGTCCGAAGAATGGACCTTCGTTATGATTTATGGGCAAGGGCAGCATCAGGGCCAGGGGCCATGATCCCAGGGGAACCCCAAAGCCGCTGGACCATCAGTTGTGGTCTTTTAGTGGAGATCTCAGGGTGCATCCCTTTTTATTCTTGTGTTGCCAGTGAGACTCAACTTAGTGAGCTCCATTACGGCTATCACTAGTGGTGGCCGGGCACCATCACTTTCTCCCAGTCCCAAGTCTATGTAGACACCTATGGAATCAATTCTTGATACACACGAAGTGGATGAATCATGTATGCTTTATGCTAAGTAAAAGAAATCAGACTTGAAAGATAACATATTACCAGCCAAGCCAAGTGCCGTCGAGTCGGATCCGAGGACTCTATTTATACAACATTCTAGAAAATAAAACTATAGGGACAGAAAACAGTTGTTTCCAAGAGTTAGTGTAGGGGAGGGTTTGATCACAAGACAGTAAGTAGCACACGGGAATTTTTTTAGGGGCTACTCAGTATCTTGACTACAAGTGGTTCTATACGTCTATACACTTACCAAAATTCGGTTTTACAATATACATACACACATATATGTATGTATGTGTGTATATATATATTTAAAAAGGGCAATGATTGTGACATTGAGTAAAAATACAGTGTAGTCTCTGACAGTCTCTATTGGCCAAGGGCAAACCTTGCTCCAGAAAAAAATGAGTTCAATTCTCACTCTGAAAATTTCTATAAAATTATGTTCTTTAAACAATATGTGTATAAGTTTTTGAATAAGAAAGTAATCTGAGCTGTAAGCTTTCACCTAAAGCACAGTTTTAAAATAGAGAATAGTATTTCTATCTTTAGATTGTTAACCTGTAGCAGGAAATTAAAAAAACCACATATATTCAGCCTAAATGAATAAATTTTAATGTACCATAGTTGTATGTATCTTATATGTCACGGATTGACTTGTGTCCTCCCCAAAATATGTGTAGCTATGTGGCTGGGCCATGATTCCCAGTATCTTGTGACTGTCCTCTGTTTTGTGGTTTTCCTATGCTGTATGTTAAAGGATTAGGATGGAACTGTAAATCCCTTTATAAGATCACCTCCCTGCTCCACTGTAAAGGGAGTTTCCCTGGAGTATGGCTTGCCCCACCCTTAATCCTTTCATCCTGCAAGAGATAAAACGAAAGAGAAGCAGGCAGAGAACTGGGAACCTCACACCATCAAGAGAGCAGCACCAAGAGAAGAGCATGTCCTTTAGACCTGAGGTTCTCGGACCAAGATGCTCCCTGGACAAAGAGATGCAATACCGGACTTTCCTCCAGAGCCGACTGGGGGAAAGCCTTCCCCTGGAGCAGACATCCTGAATTTGCACTTGCAGCCTACTGGACTGTGTAAGAATAAACTTTCCTTTGTTAAAGCCATCCACTCTGTGGTATTTCTGTTAGAGCAGCCCTAGCTGACTAAAACATTATATAACCACAAAATACATGGAGATTAAAAATCAAAGAGGTAGTAGAAATTGCCTGTTTCTACCAGCAATAGTCCCAGAATTTTTCACTTCTTATCCAGCTGTTTTGCCATCATAGAGCTAATTTTAGAAGAAGCCATCTTATAAAATACAGTGTAATTAAGAAAAGTAGGGTTTTTGTGCTTGTTTCTTTTTTTAAAATTTTATGAGACATCTAATTCAGAGCTGCACGGGTACTTGGTTTTCTGAACAAAGCCAGAAGCCTGAGCATGACCTAAACCATAAATCTAAAGTTAAACCAAGCAACTTTTACCTAAAGAATCATAGTTATTTTCTAGAAGAGTTGAAATTCAAAATCCCAGTTCCTTCTTGTGAATGGATTTTTAGAATGAAAATAAAGTTCTAAATAAAGATTTTCCTCAGTTGGTGAAAAATGATATGGAAATCATGGTGTGTGTTGGGTTATTCTTCCCTGCAAATGACTCCGTTTGCTTTGCAACGGATGTCCTCTTTGTAAGAGAACAGCACTTGATTTCCTTCACTGAAGACTGCAATAGCTGATTTTTCCTGCTCTCTTTTTATGAACAGAATCAATGGTAACATGGAAAACATTGCCACAGCATCTTTTGAGCAATGGCATTTTAAAAAAATGAGAGGAATCAAACCAAAGCGTCTACCCCAAGCCAGAAACTTAGACCACAAAGACAAATCTTGTTTTCCCCATTTCTCAAAATAACTAGAGTGGGGTCACACAGAATTCCACTTTTCTTTGTGCCATGTAGGTGCTGCAACAAGTGGAAGAGATCTCTCACCTTCGAGGCCAAACACAGGCCACTGTTTTCGTTATGTTACGTGTTTGTTGTTTTTGTTAGTTGCTGTTGAGTCAGCTCTGACTCACAGCAACCCTATGAACAACAGAACAAAACACTGTCTGGTCTTGTGCCATGTCTGCAATCGTTTTTATGCTTAAAATCATTGTGGCGGCCACTGTATTAATCTGTCTTGTCGAGGGTCTTCCTCTTTTTCGCTGATCCTCCACTGCTACGCAGGTGAGCAATTACTCTTGGCTAATTATGAAACAAAATAGATTAAAAGAAAGCACAGTCTTATGTAACTCCTAATAGAGTTGAGTGCTACTACACAAGGAATAATTTAAGAGAGTTAACAACAATTTACTCAGTTCATGAGTTACCCATAAACTGTTTAATAAAAGTTGTAATTTAGAAACTAAAACATGTCCACACAAAAAATTAACCCATGAATATTCATAACAATATTATTCACAATAACCAAAAGGTGGAGACAACCCAAATACCCATCGACTGATGAATGGATAAACAAAATGTGGTGTATTTACATAATAGAAACATTACTTGGCTTGCTTACTGAGAGTGAGGAGGAGGTGAAGCACTTACTGATAACGATTAAAGACTACAGCCTTCAGTATGGCTTATAGCTCAATCAAAAGGAAACAAAAATCCTCACAACTGGACCAATAAGCAGCAGCATCGTAAATGGAGTAAAGACTGAACTTGTCAAGGGTTTCATTTTATCTGTATCCACATCAATGTCCGTGGAAACAGCAGCCAAGAAAGTAAACAACACATTAGCCAAGTGCCCTCGAGTTGGATCGGACACATTGCATTGAGAAAATCTGCTGTAAAAAATCTCTTCGAAGTGCTAAAAAAGCACAGTATGTCACTTTGAGGACTGAAGTGCCCATGACCCAGGTCATGGTGTTTTCAATGACCTCATATGCATGCAAAAGCTGGACAACGAATAAAAAAAACAACCTAACAAGAAGTGATGTCTTTGAATTCTGGTATGGGTGAAGAAAACTGAATATACCGTGGACTGCCAGAAGAATGAACACATCTGTCGTGAACGAAGTACAGCCAGAGTGCTCCTTAGAAGCAAGGATGGCCAGACTTCATCTCACACACTTTGGACTTGTTATCAGGAGGGACCATCCCTAGAGAAGGACATCATGCTTGCTGAAGTGGCAGATCAACGAAAAAGAGGAAGGTCCTCTCTGAAATGGATTGACACAGTGACGGTGACAACGGGCTTAAGCGTAACGACAACTGGTGAGGGTGGCACCGGACTGGGCAGCGTCTCCTCCTGCTGTACGTAGGGTCGCTAGGAATCTGAACTGGCTCAACAGCACCGAACCGCAACAACATCCCGAACAGAAAAACCCACAGTGGGGAGAAAAGCAGATTAGTGAGTTCCAGGCACCGAGGGGAGGGGAGAATGGGGCGTGGCTCTTAGTGGGGGTGGGGTTTCCTCTGAGGGAGGGGAAAACGCTCCAGCATTGCTTGTGGTAAAGGTTCTGTAGTTCTGTGAATATGCAGAACACCGCTGAGTCAGATACTTGAAGTGGGTGAGTGGTATGTGAATTACGTCTCAATAAAGCACTTGGCTTGGCTAAAGCTGTTAACAAAAAACTAATTCTAATTTACGGGGAAAAAATTAACCAACTAAACAGAACCCAAGAAACTTCTATGGGGGAAAGAGGAGAAGAAAGAAAACTGGAATCCTGTATGGTTCTAGTCAGCAGACGTAGCACTTAACTGCTATGCCACCAAGGTCTCTCTGCTTCTGTGTTCCTACTCACATGAGACTGTCTGCTAACCAGATGGTTGGCAGTTCAAATCCTCCAGATGGCCCTTGGAAGCTGTAGAGCAGTTCTGCTCTGCCCTATGAGATCGCTATGATTTGGAATCAACTCAATGGCACTTGAGTCCTATTTATCCTGAGATTTAAGTTTCGCCTATTTGCCATCAAATCATGTCTTTGGTCCAACAACTAAAGTTATTTGCTAAATCTTGAGACCAACTATTGGCCAAGCGTACATGAGCGTGGCTAAAAAAAAAAAAAAAAAAAAAACCAAACTCATTGCTGTTGAGTCGATTCCAATCCATAGCAAGCCTATGTAGAACTGCCCCACAGAGTTCCCAAGGTGCACCTGGTGAACTCAAACCACTCACCTTTTGGTTAGCAGTGGTAGTCCTTAACCACTACACCACGAGAGTGTCTGTGTGGGTAGCAAAGCCATATTACTAAGCAAGCCCTCAGTTTGTGACATTTATAAGGGTTCCAGCAACTTAGCCACAACTACTGAAAAAATCAAAACAGTCATGTGTGAGTAGAAAGGGACAAGGAAATGAGAAACGGAGAATAGCTACTTTCCTTAGGCAGGCTTTGAGTGGAAACATGTTTACAAAATGTTTTGAGATGTCCTAATAAGCAGTCTTAATGACAGCACATTACCGAGTAATCAGGAGCCACAAGGAGCCCGAGGAGAATTTTCGGTGTATCAGAGTGGCCCATATGTTGCTATTTATCACTTCAATTCCATATCAGAATCAAAACTGGGGAGAAAAAAAAAAAAACCCGGTGAAACAGAAGCAAGTCATCTGTGGCCTGAGCACTGAGGCCTCTTGCAAAAAAACAGAGATTAACACATTTTTGAGAAACAGGCTTTGGTTTCAGAGAACTCTTGCAGCTGTTTAATTCATTTGCTGATGCAGTTCAAGTATTCAGAAATTTACAGTAAATTTTTAAAAGGTTTGTGTGCATTCCAAAATTTTTACCATTTTTAAGAGAAATAAGAAATCCTGTGGTAACGACTTACCCATCACCCACTGGCATCTGACTCATAGTGACCATAAAGAACAGGGTAAGAACTTCCCTTTAAGATTTCCAAGGCTGTAATCTTTATGAAAGCAGGCTGTCACATCTTTTTCCCAAGAAATGGCTGGTGGGTTTGAATTCCCAAACTTTCAGTTAGCATCTGAGTGCTTAACTGTGTGCCACCAGGGTTCCGTACAGTGGTTACCAAGTATTGACTTATCTGCGTGTCATGAATCAAGCAACACTTTCAGACACTAAGAGTAAGTCTTCTTCGCGGTGCAGTGACTGCGTATTGCAACAACTGAGAACTCCTATAAAGGGAGAATCTAAGACCACTTAAAGAGTAACAGTCCCCTACAAAGGCAATGGCTTTCCCTATAGGAAGTAATACACAAAGTCTTTCGCAAGCACAGTTTGATTGCCTAAATTTTCAACAGAGAGGTATTCTGTTGGAGGGCCATTCTGCTACAAAAGCTTGCCATGTCTGTTATAAAACTGACAACACAGATTTAAAAAAAAAAAGTTAAAAAAAAAGAAAACAGATTGAGGAACAGAGTACTCCATGCCACTTTTCAAATGGTCTTGCAGATGTTATTGCTAGGTGCCATTGAGTCAGTTCTAACTCATAGTGACCCTATGTACAGCAGAATGAAACACTGCTTAATTGTGTGGCATCTCGTAGTTGTTGTGTCTGAGCCCGTTTTGCAACCCCTGCACCAGTTCATCTCCTCGAGGGTCTTCCTCCTTTTCGCTGAGCCTCTACTTTACCAAGCATGATGTCCTTCTCAAAGGACTGCTACCTCCTGCTAACGTACTGCAAATACATGAGATGTAGTCTAGCCATCCTTGTACCTAAGGAGCACTCTGGCTATACTTCTTTCAGGACAGATGTGTTCAGCCCTCTGACAGTCCAGGTGTATTCAATATTCTTCATTAATACTATAAGTCAATGATATCATTTCTCTTTCAGTCTTCCTTATTCATCAGCCAGCTTGCTTATTCATTGTCCAGTTTTTCTCTATTGATAATGCCATGACTTGGAACAGACATATCTTAGTCCTCAAAGTGACTTCTTTGCTTTTTAACACTTGAAAGATATTTTTTGTGGCCAATTTGCCCAGCGCATTGCATTGTTTTATTCCTTGACCGCCTCATCTGTGAGTCTTGGCTGTAGATCCAGGTAAAATGTAATCCTTGACAATTTTAATCTTTTCTCCATTTATCATGATGTTGCTTATGGGTCCAACTGTGAGGATTTTTGTTTTCTTTATATTAAGGTATAATTCATACTGAAAGCTGTGGTCTTACAGTAGGTAGTTGATTTTTAGAACACAATGAACAAGTCCTGTTTTCACTAAAAATTAAAATATTTCCTGCAAAGACTCTGAAGTTGAAGACATTAATGGATCAAGGACAACTAATTGCCCAAATAAATGCTTGTCATCTTTTCAGAATGAAAATTATGAAGGTTAATGAATTAACAGATGGGGGTCATCATTTATTGATTTTCTGCAAGGTATATTTTCCTGTACAATTCCTTTTAAGTTTTCAGGGTTTCAGATTGGGTTTTACGGATGAAAATGGGAGATGGAAAATTTATCATATAACCTAATTGTCTTGTGTCGAGGTTATTATTTGGAACACGTAAGGGATTGTGTAGAATTACCTTCATAAATCCCTACTTACATAGATATATATTGCCTCGGTCATCTAGTGTTTTTATAATAGAAATACCACAAGAGGATAGCTTTAACAAAGATCAATTTATCTTCTCACAGTCTTACCTTACCACTACCATTGAGTGGATTGCAACTCATAGCAACCCTATAGACAGAGAAGAACTGCCCCATAGAGTTTCCAAGGAGTGCCTGGTGGATTCGAACTGCGAACCCTCTGGTCAGCAGCCACAGCGCTTAACCACTATGTCACCAGGGTTTTCTCTCATAGTCTATCAGGCTACAAATCCAAATTCAGGGCCTCAACTCCAGGGAAAGGCTTTCTCTCTGTGTTGGATCTGGAGGAAGGTCCATGTCATCAATACTCCCCTGGTCTGGGAGTTTCTGTCCCAGCACAGAGACCCTCGGTCCAAAAAATGCGAACTCCTGCTCTTCTTCCTTATTGGTATGAAGTCCCCCTATCACTCTGTTCACTTCTCTCTTTCATATCTCAAAAGAGATTGACTTAAGACAAAACCTAATCTTGCAGATCTCATCAGCGTCACTGCTGCAAATCCACCTCGTTAGCATGGCAGTGACAGGATTAACAACACATGGGAAAACACGTCAGATGACACACCACTGGGAATCAAGGACCAGTCAAATTGATAAACATGTTTGGGGGGGCACAGTTCAATCCATGACATGTATAGGGACAACTAAGTGTTTTTGATACGGATGATTATCACAGTGATTTTATCCAAATACATAGCTTGTTACAGCTTGTTTTCATGGTTCATCCATGTGGTAGCATGTATCAGGACGTCATCTCTCTTCATGGCTGAGTACTAGTCCACTTTTGCCAGAAGAAGGAACAAATCTGTCTTGGGAGGGGTATAGCCAGGATGCTCCTGAAAACAAGGACAGCAAGGCTTCATCTCGAGTGCTTTGGACACGTGTATCAGGAGCGACCAGTCCCTGGAGAAGGACATCGTGCTCAGCCAAGCACAGGGTCAACAAAAGACAGGAAGCCCTATGGGATGAACTGATACAATAGCTGAAACAACGGACTCGAGCACCACAATAAGTGGTGACAATGACGTGGGACTTGGCAGGGTTTTCTTCTGTTATTGCTATGTAATCTGTGCCACCTTGAGTCAGAACCAACTGGTGGCACCTAACAACAATAATATAGACCTTAGTACACACATACCACACTTGCTGGGGATGGACATGGAGGTTGTTTCCACCTTTTGGCTGTTTCAAGTACTGTTGCATTGAACAGTGGTGCCCTGATTTTTTTCTTTTTAAAGAACCTTTCAGAAGTTCCTCAGAAACATCTGTACAGTCAGTTCCTGACCAAAAAAAAAAAAAAAAAAATTGCCATTGTAACTTCCCATTTCCAAGGAATTTAAGTAGGCCAACAAGGAAAGTACTGAGGTTTCTTGGGCCCCAGATATGAAATGTCCCATAATCAAAGTCCAAGAGCAATTTCTTGACAAACAGAACATGTGACAAAGGCTCTTTTCTGTTCTGGCCCAACAGAGTCCCAGACCTCACTCTACATCTGCTGAACGTCTGGAACAAACTCTTATTTTATAGACAGTGAACTCACTCACGTCATCAGTCTGTTGCTCACAGTTCAAAGCAGTACTACTGACAGGGGCGAATTTCACCTTGAAAGATATTTTCTGACCCGCCCTGCTTAGCAGCACAGATATGAGGTCTGAAAATTAAGTCTACGACTTAATTGTTCTAAGTGCTACCTCCCTCATTGCTGAATATCACCACGTTCGTCTTTGAAGAACTCCCTTTTGGAAGCTACGCACCCATTGCAGTGCCTAGGTCACCTTTCAAAGCAATTCTGGAGCTCTTTCTGGAATGGCCACTGCACACCGTGTCATGATGGCAGTTTTGCAAACTTAATTGTCTAGTTGTCTGTGAGGGAGTTTTTAGCCAGCAAACAAATCACTGTATTGGAACACCCTCCCTACTCACCTGATCTGGCCCCCAATAACTTTTCTCTTTACCCAAAGATAAAGGAAATATTGAAAGGAGGACATATGGATGACATTCAGGACATTAAGAGTAACACGATGACAGTTGTGATGGCCATTCCAGAAAAAGAGTTCCAAAATTGCTTTGAAGGGTGGACTAGGCGCTGGTGGTGGTGCATAGCTTCCCAAGGGGAGGACTTGGAAAGTGACCAGAGTGATATTCAGCAATGAAATATATAGCACTATCTCTAGGATGAGTTTGTGAACTTAGCTGACAGTTCTCATATGTCCAATTTTCTTATTATTACTTTATGTATCTAGAGGCTACTCTTGTCTCTCCGAGTCTGCTTCAGGTCCAGTTATCTGAATCCTTTGCATGTCTTAGCTCTGCGGCATTCGGTGGGCGTCACATCTTTTTCCCCAATGTGTCCTCCACAGCTATTTCTGGTGTACTCTAATCCCCTTGATGTGCTTGTTTCAATCTCCCTGTTGCTTTGGAAACCCTTAAGTGATTTCATTTAGAGTCTATTTTATACTATGTAGCTTTCTATAAATAGATTCACTGTGTTCTGTAGATAGGAAGATTGATTTTACATTGTTTGCGTTTACACACACCCAGTGCCACTGAGTCAATTCTGAATCATAACGACCCTATAAGACTGAGTAGAACTGTCCCATAGGGTTTCCAGGGAGTATCTGGTGGATCCAAATTGGTGACCTTTGGGTCAGCAGCTGTAGCTCTTCATCACTGCACAGCCAAGGTTCCTGCTTTTAAATGGAGGGCTTCCTAATAGTCTAAAATTCTACTTTCCTTAAAAATGTGCTCAGTTGAAGTATGAATAAAGCTCTTGCTTTATTAAATCTTACAGATCATATAGATTTGCACAGGCAAAGTGGTAGACTCTGCACATGTTCTGTAGAAAAATAAAGCTGAACCAAAGTGGGTAAAGTACAGGATCAAGTAAAGAACCCCGCATGGAACATTCCCAATGCCACAACCCACTTCTTACCCTAATTTATAGTTTCACTACTGGCTGCACTTTTATTCTGTTGGCTTTTTTTAGTCTCTTCCTTAGACATATCTTTTACATATGCTTTTGGATAAAAATACTAACCTCCACTGAAATATTTCTTTTAATGCAACTCAGTTGGTTTTATTTGAATCATAGGTACTGTGTGTTATGCAAACGGTGGTCGGATTGAAGGTCCAGGAAGGTAACGAAAGTGGTATTTCTGTTGCCCTTTCTCATCTCCCATGCTTTCAACCTGTCACCACTAATACGAAACTACTATTATTAAGCCATAATAACCATCCCTTCATAGTCAACTAAATACCCTTGGCTTTGGGGGGTTTTTTTGTTTGTTTGTTTTTTTAAATACTGCCTTTTCAGCTTCACAAAGCACAACAATTTTAGAGTTGGACAGTTAAGAAAATCCAGCTCTCAGGATAGGAAAGTTCATTTAGTGAGAATCCAACCTTGTCATCTTAAATACACTGTTACGAAAAGTTGCTCAGAACATCATCAGTCATTAAGAAAATTCAAATAAAAACTGCAGTGAGATGTTGTTGTTAGGTGTGGTTGACTCAGTTCCAAATCATAGCAATCTTGTGAACAACAGAGTGAAACACTGCCTGGTCTTGCGCCACATCCACAATTGTTTTTATGCTTAAGCCCATTGTTGCGGCCGCTGTGTCAATCCATCTCTTTGAGGATCTTCTCTCTTTTTTCCTGAACCTCCACTCTACGAAGCGTGATGTCCTTCTCCAGGGACTGATCTTTCCTGACAACATGTCCAAAGTATATAAGAGGCAGTCTTGTCATCTTTGCTTCCAAGGAGCACTCTGGTTGTACTTCTTCCAGAACAGATTGGTTGGTTCTTTTGACAGTCCATGGTATATTTAACATTCTTGTTCAACACTACAATTTAAAGGCATCAATTCATCTTCTGTCTTCTTTGTTCACAGTCCAGCTTTCACATGCATATGATGGGACTAAAAATCCCATGGCTTGGATCAGGCACATTTTAGTCTTCAAGGTGACATGCTTACTTTTGAATACTTTAAAGAGGTCATTTATAGCAGCTTTTCATGTACCACAAGACCCAGCAGTGAGATACCCTTATACAGTTACCCACTGCTGTTGAGTTGATTCCACTGACTCCTAGCAACCCTATAGGACAGAGCAGAACTAAAACACGGGGTTTTCCAGGCTGTTATCTTTACAGAGGCACATATTTCTCCCTGGAAGTGGCCGGTGATTAGCAATCAAGAGCTTAACCATTGTGCCACCAGAGTTCCTTGTAGACCAATTACAGTGGCTAGAAAGAAAAAAGCCTAAACAACCCAAACAAATCAAAACTTGACAGTAACAAGTAGGCCAGCTGAAACTCTCATACATTACTGGTGGAAATGCAAAATGGTACAGCTGTGTTGGGAAATAGTTGACAACTTCTCATAAAGTTAAACACACATGTACCACAAGACCCAGCAAGCTCAATTCCTTGGTATCTACCCAGGGAAAATGAAGATGTATGTCCACATCAATACCTGCATGAGAATGTTTACAGAGGCTTGAATACCCAAACTAGAACTAACACAAATACCCCTCAGCTAGAAAACGATAAACTATGGTCCATTCAGACAGTAAGATACTAACCAAAACCCACCACCATCGAGTTAATTCCGACTCATAGTGACCCTATAGGACAGAGTAGAACTGCCCCAGAGTTTCCAAGGAGTGCCTGGTGGATTTGAACTGCTCACCTTTTGGTTAGCAGACATAGCACTTTACTACACGATCAGGGTTTCCGATGAGATACTATTGAGCAATAAAAAGGAACAGATGACTGATGCATGCAATATGAATTGTTCCAATGCATTATGTTAAGTGGGAAAAAAAAGAAACTTAAAAGGCTACACATCATGTATTTCTATTACATGTCTCGCCTACTTTGAATATGTTACCAGGTGGGACCAGTCCTGGAGAAGGACATTATGTTTGGTAAGGTATGGGGTTAAGAAAAAGAAGGAAACCCCCAATGAGACGGACTGACACAGTGGCTGCAACAATGGGCTCAAGTGCAGCAGCCACTGTGAGGGTAGCTGTGTTCCAGACCAGGCAGTATTTTGTTCTGTCGTATATAGGGTCACTATGAGTTGGAACTGACTTGACAGCACCTAACAGCAACTTTTTAGGTCATCTTGGAAAAGGCAGTATTATGAGAATAAACTACATCAGTGATTGCCAAGGGCTAGGTTAGGGGTAGGGTTGACTGCAAAGGGATGTGGCAGAACTTTTTAGGGCAATGGAAACATTCTATACAGTATCTTGAATGTGGTGGTGGTTCACAGGTGTATACATTTGCCCAAACTCATCAGACTATACACTAATGGGTCAGTTTTACCGTATATAAATTTTACCATAATAAGAGTATCAGGGACAGGAATCTGGGGACCATAGTTTCAGGGGACACACAGGTCAGTTAGCATAAGAATGTTTCTTTAACAAAATGTTCTGCATCCCACTTTGGCAAGTAGTGACTGGAGTCTTAAGAGCTTGTAAGTGGCCAGCTAAGTAGCATCAGTTGGTCCCAACCCACCTGGAACAGAGAAGAATGAAAGATATCAAAGACATCAAAGATAAAATACGAGCCCAGGAGACAGAACAGGCCATATAATCCAGAGACTACATCAGCATGAGACCAAAGAAACTAGATAGTACCTGGCTACCACCAATGGTCATACCCTAATGGAGAATATAATATAGAGTCCCTGGCGCAGGGGAAAAAAATGGATGTGTAGAACTAGAACTTTATTAAAAGACCAGATTTGATGGTTCGACAAACTGGAGGATTCCAAGGTGTCATGATCCCCAGACTCTCAGTTAGCCCAAAGCTGAAATTTGTCCCAAAGCCAACTCTTCAGACAAAGGTCAGACTAGACTGCAGGGCATAAAATGATACTGGCCAAGAGTGTGCTTCTTGGCTTAAGTATATCCATGAGGTTAACTGGGCAGCTCCTGTCCAGAGGTGAGACAGGAGGCTGGAGGGGCACAAGAGCTGTTTGAATGGACACGGGAAATCCAGGGTGGAAAGGAGCAACGTGCTGTCACAGGGTGGGGAGAACAGCTGGAAGTTACATGGCAGTGTGTGGGCAAGGATTTGTGTGACAAGTTGACTTGGACTGTAAACTTTCGCTCAAAGCACGATAAAATATTTTTTAAAAACTCACACACAAAAAAGTTATGAAAACTGATGGAAAATGATGAAGAATCGGTTGGCCTGTGTGCCTCACACCCAGGAATTTGTATTTCCTCAGACTTTAATATTGCATGACTTTTCAAAGTGAATGTCAGCAGAACTTGAACTCCTAAAAGATCTCTTATTATTCTCATTACAGTAGATCTTAGTAGTAATGAAAATAGGGGAAGAAAAACTAACAATATTCTCGTTACAGTAGATCTTAGTCGTAATGAAATACGGGAAGAAAAAATAACAAGCATCCAGTTATACGTAGAATGTCTATAGTCCATGAGCCACCAAATTTGGATTGTACTTCCTGTTTAAGAGGAAGTGATCTTGCTCCTGATAGTCAGATAAGTTAAAGATGCCTTGCTTCTACATGCAGAATTTGTGCGTCAATAATTATTTTAACAAAATTTGATTTTTGAATATTTTAACTAAAGAAATCCTCGTACACATAAATGAAATAAAAATTTATGAAAAATGTGTCATGTTTACTTAGTGTGTTCTTTTTTTAAAGCTGTATGATACCACGTTTGAAGCCCTAACCTAGTTTCCCTCTCACTTCCAGGAACAGCCCATCTCCTGAAGTTAATACACATCTTTGTATTTTAGAGATTTGTCCATATTGCTAGATGTCAGTATGTTTCACTAATTTTAATTATTGTATACTATTTCACTGTATGACTATGTCCTTTTGGCAGACCTTTAGTTTTTGTTCAATAATCATTACTACGAATATGATACCAACGATCATAACAGTGTCTATCTCTAGGTACAAGTTTTTCAAAGCTTTTATGGTCTGCTTTGGGAGAAGTACAGCCAGAGTGCTCTTTACAAGTAAGGATGGCGGGACTATGTCTTATGTACTTTGGACACGTTGTCAGGAGAGTCAGTCCCTGGAGAAGGACATGCTTGGTAAAGCAGAAGGTCAGTGAAAAACAGGAAGGCTTTCAACAGGATGAACTGATGCAGTGGCTGCCACAATGGGCTCAAGCATACCAACGATTGTGGGCCTGGTGAAGACCAGGCAGCATTTTGTTCTGTTGTACACGGGGTCGCTATGAGTTGAAACCTGCTCCGTGGCACCCAACAACAACAGCGACATGGTCAGTACTCACAGTGAGAAGTCAAGTCACACTCAGGTCCTGTACGTGCATGTGTGAGCACAGGCTGGATTACCTGGGAAGCAGACTGGTTTGTGTGGGACATTCGCTGGGGAGCGCCCTGGGATCCCATCAGGGGTGGGATTGCTGGCGGGGTACCGCGCCAAGGAAGCACGAGTGGGCAGAGGAGGAAGCCGGGCTGTAGCGAGCAGCGGCGAAGGCCTCTCAGCTGACCCTGCTTTAGCTGGGGTGATGCTTCAGAGCCCTCGGGAACTGGGACGAGGAGCTCAGTCCTCTTCTACACTTACACTGGCCGGTGACTGAGATGACTGCACTCACAAGAGGGAGTGGCTTTGGCATGTAGCTCTTTTTGGTCAAAGGCAAGTCTCTGAGAGGAACTCAGCTAAAAGCTGTTGGCTGCCAGCATTCTAACAGTTGGCAGAATGCGTGTAACAGTGCTGAAGAGCATGTCTGGGTAGCACACCACGGCATCTTAAACATCAATGGGTGTGTGTAAATTGATACACACAGTACAGTGGATCCTAGCAGTGAGGAAAATAAGGGGATGAGGTATACAGCGTTTGGAACAATTACGTTCACAGACTTAATTGTTGGGCTGTGTGTGTGTGTGTGTGTGTGTGTGTGCGCACGCCTGTGTATGCATATGTGTGTATAACCCATTGCGGTCGAGTCAATTCTGACTCATAGCTGCCCTACAGGCCAGTGTAGAACTGCCCCACAGAGCTCCCAAGGAGCACTGGTGACTTTTTGGGTAGCCACCTTAGCTTTTAGACTGCCACTAGCTTTTCTTGTGTGTGTATATAGATGTTTGTTTCTTCCACAACAAAGCAGTTCTTATTTGATATTTGCTCTTCTAGTCCATTTTTTAAAAATAATCATTGCAACCCCTAAAATGATTCCACAGTCCACTACTGGATCATGAATTACTGTTTGGAAAAACTGCTCTAGGTTATAGACCTAGAGACGGAATCGCTGTATTGTACAGCATGGTATTGTCAGTTTTGCTAAAACGCTGCCAAACTGCCTTCCAAAGGGGCTGGGACACTGGGGATTCCCACCAGCACAGTGTTGAGAGTTCCAGTCTTCCCATGACTGTACTAACTCTCGGCATTATCAGATTTTCTAACACTGGTCCATCTAACAGATGTGTAATGAAGTAACGGGGTAGAGAAGCTGACGTTCAGCTTTTGCTCAAAGTTTGCAAATGTTGCCAATATTCTAGATACACCAAGACTTACTTTCTGCTGGCTTGTCGACCCCCCCAAAAGACAGGTGCATTTCCCTGGAAACTACGTAACGTTCAGCTCTTGATAGAAATCTAGTCTTGTAAAATAACTCTTTTAGTCTTGCAACCTTTTCTAGCGGAGTGCAAAGTAAAATGTGTGTAGCGTGGAGGAATGAATTCCATGCCCAGGTACATGGTATTTAGGAAAACTTCACTTTAAAAAAAAAATCTGTAGCTTGTTAGAAGCCTCTTAGCCCTGGGACTATGAGGCCTGGGCTCTGATGTAGTCCATTTATTGGTTTGGGAGAACTCACTTTATCTTTCTGAGTCTGTGCATTTTACTGTGTCTGCTGCTTACTTCACCTTTGCTTTGAAACACAGAATTCTTGGGAGTGAATTGATGTTTATGTAATAGGAAAAAACAAGGAATTGTGAATCTAGAGATCCAGGTTCTAGTTCTAACTCTCCTCTTTCATTATTAAACATATCATCTTGGAAATGTCAGAAGTGGGCAAGTGATCACTAATTTACGAAATGGTTTCTAGGTGATCTGTAAGATTCCTTCCTACTCCCAAATTCTGTGTTTGCTTGGTCAAAGAAACATGAAGTCAGTTCGTGAAAATGTTGTTCTCATAAAGCCATCATTATCCTCGGTCAAATAATAAATCTTAAATCCATTTCCGAATTTCCTGCCCCATCTCAACTGCTCTATAAACCGCCAAACCAAACCCACTGCTGCCCAGTATATTCTGACTCCTAATGACCCTACAGGACAGAGTAGAACTGCCCTGTAACACGTCCAAGGTTGTCAACCTTTACAGAAGCAGATTGCCACATCTTTGTCCTGCACAGCGGCTGGTGGGTTCAACCTATTGACCTTTTTTAGTGACAGTATTTTAACCGCTGTGCTGCCAGGGCTCCTAATGGTTCTGTGGCCCAATTCATTTAGCCCCACCTTTGGGCAATTGTCCTACATGTTATCTGAACTCCACCCTTGAGATTTTCATTTGCAATCAGTGATTATGTTTACTATCTTTAATCTTTCAACTCTTGGTCCTAGTCTTTTAGCAAACAGAGCCTTACGTAATGCAATCACCAAGAGAGTTTGAAGTGGAAAAACATGTTTCTTGTCTCTTTTCCCAATTCTGATAATTTCCCATCCCCTATTGGCACAGAGGTAGTTCGTCTGTATCATCACATACCCTCTTTATCCCAACCTCAGAGGTTCTACTACACTCTTCATCCACTAGTTTCCAGATAGCAATGCAAAACAAAACTGGGTATGAGTCTGATCCCTCTAGTGCTATTTCTGAAAGTCTTTCATTTCTCCTCCAATACATTCAAGTAAAAGATAGGATAGCATTGGATCAGTTTAACCTTGTTTTATGCCCCTTTTAGCTTAATCTTGAACTGGCAAGTTATTATAATACCTAAACTAGAAAAAAAAATTGCCGTTGATGAGTTCAGTCTACAGAGCACAACTGCCCCTATAAGGTTTCTCAAACTGTAGTCTTGACCAAGGCAGACCACCTTATTTTTCTCCCATGGAGCCACTGGTAAGTTCCAGCTATTGACATTCTGGTCAATGGTGGAGTGCTTAACCACTGGGAAACCAGGACTCCTTTATATAAGGTCCAACAATTAAGTTTTCAAACTTGTCACCACGGACTTATGTTGGCAGCACAGTACAAAGAACTCTGTAAAGTTTCATAACCTTGGTATATCTGTGTCACACAGCTGTGTTCATGTCCAGGTGTGGCAGTGTCTTGCTGAGTGGCATTCATTATTGTTGTTGCATGTTTTTGTGTGCTGTTTTGAGAATGTCAGAGTTTGAATTAGAGCCAAGAATAAATATTAAATGTCTTGTTAAACCTGACAGGGGTGGAAGTGAAATCAGGGACATGTTAGTCCAAGGTTATAGGGATAATGTCATGAAGAAAATGGCAGTGTACAAGTGGGTTAAATGTTCTTTTAAGAGGAGAGGAAGTGTTGCTGATGAAGAGAGTTCACGGCAGTAATGAGCAGAACTGATGAAAACATTGCAAAAATTCGTCAAAATCATCAGCTGACTGTGAGAAGCGTAGCAGACCAAGTAAACATCAGCAGAGAAACAGAAAAATCTTAACTGAAAACAACTCATGGCTCTTGCATCACAACAATGTGTCAGCTCACACAACAATGTCTGTGATGGAGTTTTTAGCCAGTAAACAAGTAACTGTATTGGAACACACTCTCCACTCACCTGATCAGGCCCCCAGTGTTTTTTCTTTGCCCAAAGATAAAGGAAATATGGAAAGGAAGACATTCTGATGACATTCAAAACATCAAGGGTAATATGACAACAGTATTGACGGCCATTCCAAAAAAAGAGTTCCAAAATTACTCTGAAGGGTGGACAAGCTGCTGGGGCCAAGTACTTCAAAGTACTCCAAGGAGAGTTCTTTGAAGGTAACTGCAGTGATATTCAGCAATGAGGTATGTAGAACTTTTCCTAGACTGAGTTCATGTACTTAATTGTCAGATTTCGTGTTACCTAGCTTATTATATCAATAAGGCGAGGTTTATTAAATTGAGATGATATTAAAATAATTACAACCAAATGTGAAAACTTGCAGAGCTGTGAGTGGAGAATGGAGGGAAGGATACCCATTTCTGTGACACAAGAAAGTGGTGCTGACACCTCTGTAGTGTGCTGAGTCTGTCCTGACTCAGTGACCCTATATGTACGACAGAGTAAAACTGTCTCACAGAGTTTCATAAACTATAACGTTTATAAGAGCAAATGGTCAGGTGTTTTCTTCCAAGGTGCTACCGATGGGTTCAAATCACTGAACTTTTAGTTATCGGACACTGAATCCAAAACTCCAACTGCTGTTGAGTCAATTCAGACTTACGGAGGCCAAATAAGACAGAGTAGGACTGCCCCGCAGAGTTTCCTTTGGCGTGCAGATTAACAGCTCAGCGGCTAACCAGAAGGCTGGCAGTTTGAATCCAACAACCATTGCTTGGAAACCCTATGAGGCAGTTTTATTCTGTCCTATAGAGTTGCTATGAGTCTCCATCAACTCAACAGCAATGAGTTTTTTGGTTGGTGTGTTTTAATCTTTACAGATGCATTGACCTTTTGATTACCAGGCTAGCTGTTAACACAGAGCCACCAGGGCTCTTTTGGCTGACACGTCCCAAATCCCAAACCCATTATTGTCATCTACTTGATTGGCCAAATTCTTTTTTTCTTTTTTTCATTATGATTGAATGAAAGGTACATTCCTGTTTCAGTCAGCTAACAGAAATAGCACAGAGTGGATGGCTTTAACAAAGGAAGGTTTATTCTTACGCAGTCCGGTATTCAGGGTGTCCACTCCAGGGGAGGTTTTCCCCCTAGTCAGCTCTGGAGGAAAGTCCGGTATTACATCAGTCTTTGGGCAGGGAGCATCTTGGTGCAGAAACCTCAGGTTGGATGGATGCGCTCTTGTCCTGGTGCTGCTTTCTTGATGGTATGAGGTTCCCAATTCTCTACTTGCTTCTCTTTCCTTTTATCTCTTGTAGGCTGAAAGGATTTAGGGTGGGCAAGCTATACTCCAGGGAAACTCCCTTTACAGTGGAGCAGCTAGGTGATCTTATAAAGAGATTTACATTCCCACACTAATCCTTTAACATACAGCCTAGGACAACTGCAAAATGGAGGACAGTCACAAGATACTGGGAATCGTGGCCCAGCCACATGGCTACACATATTTTGGGGGGACACAGTTTGATCCATGACAATTTCCATATAAATTTGCATGCCCACCTATATGCAGCTCCCACTGCTCTCCCTGCCCAGGGACAGCGCACTCTTCCTCTCTGCTCTATACGTGTCTTATCCTCCCAACAATCTCCCATCCCCTCTTCTCTGCCCACTCCCCCACCTCCAGTAAGAGGTCAGCAGGATGACATCCCTTAGATGCATAGAACGATAAAGTGCACACATGACATGGTCTATCTGTGTGGCCAAGTCCAATCCATTCCTGTCCGAAGAGTTGACCTCAGTTATGATTTATGGACAGGGGCAGCATCAGGGCCAGAGGCCATGCTCCCGGGGGAACTCTGAGGACCCTGGACCATCAACTGTGGTCTTTTAGTGGAGATCTCAGGGTGCACCCCTTTTTATTCTTGTGTTGTCAGTGAGACTGTACTTTGTGAGCTCCACCACAGTTATCACTGGTGGTGGCTGGGCACCATCCAGTTCTCCTGGTCACAAGTCTATGTGGCCATCCACTCACGTGAGTCTCTCTGTCTTTTGGGTTTTCTTTCCCCATGTTGTTTTGGTCCTTGGTGATCATCTGTTCCTGCTGAGTTGGGACCATTTACTGTACCTTCAGATGGCAGCTTGGCAGTTTTTAAGACCCCAGATGCCACTCACCAATGTGGGGTGCAGAAAGCTCTCTTAGCAAAATGCTAGTTGTGCCAATTGGCATCGATTTCCCCTGAGAGCATAGTCCCCAGCCCCCTGCCTCAGCTATTCTGTCCTTGCAATATTGGCTTAAGATGGAGGAGTAATCATGTTATATTGGAGTCCAGTTAATACTGATCGTCTTTCTAATGTGTGCTGTCACAGATTTCACCCAACCAAATTTCTATAAACTATCTAATCTAAATCCTCACCCATCTCCCTCCCTCCTTCTCCACCATTGCAGCCGTCGAAGAGTCTTTTCTTCTATGCATGAGTCTGTTTGTAACTTGTTATCATAGGGATGTCATACAATATTTGTCCTTTTGTCATTGACTACTTTCACTCAGCATAATGTCCTCCAACTGAAACCAGGTTATGGGATGTTTCCTAAAATCATAATTGTTCTTTATTGTTGCATAGTGTTCCATTGAGTATATATAGCATAGTTCACCCATCCATTTCTCTGATGTTGGGCATCTGGGTAGATTCCATCTTTTTGCTATTGTGGACTGTGCTGTGGTAAACATTCACGTGTATGTGTCGGTTGGTATGAATGGCCTTGATTCTGTAGGATATATTCCAAACAGCGGAATTGCTGGGTCAAATGTTATATCCATATCCAGCTTTTTAAGGAAGTGCCAGATTGCTTTCCAAAGAGATTGCACCATTTTGCAATCCCACCAACAGTGTAGGACAGTTCCAACTTCTCCACAGCCTCTCCAACATTTGCTGTTTTGCATTTTTTTGGGTCATGGCCAACCTTGTTGGGGTGAGATGATATCTCACTGTCATTTTGATTTGAATTTCTTTGACAGCTAATGATCATGAGCATGTCCGCATGTGTTTTTTGGATGCCTGGATCTTCTCTTTAGAGAAGTGTCTGTTGATTGACCAAATTCTTAATCAAAAAACCACTGCCATGGAATTGTATCCAATTCATAGCAACTGTATAGGACAGAGTAGAACTGCCTCATAGAGTTTCCAGGGAGCACTTTGTGGATCGAACTGGTGGTATTCTGGTAAGCCACTATGACTCTTAGCCACTAAGATGCTAGGGTTTCCATAGAACCCGACAGTGGAGTACTAAAGAAGAGAACAACCAATCTTATGTGAAGCAGAAATGAGAAGGGGCTTGGTGGAGCTGGAGAGAAAACGGCTTACATACAAAGAGAGCCAGGAATGTGAGCTTGAACAATGGAGTAGAAGTTCCACAAGTGTGTGTTAGAGAGGTAGGGCAATCCAGACACAGGGAGGAAAGGCTTGGAAGTGAAAAGTGTCTGAGTGGTTTGGGAGGAAAGGGTGTGGGCATTAGAACTCAGGAGTTTCACCTTGCTAGGGGTAAGAATGCAGAAGTTGGCAGGGTCTAACCTGAGGACTTTTTACACCCTTCCAAGAACAAAACAGGGAACTACTGAAGAGTTTAACACAAAGGTGGAACACGAGCATATTTCTTCCTTAGAAAGATCAATCAACTTGACAACATAGGAATGGATGGATTGAAGATGGGAAGATGGGAGATGAGGAATCCAGTTAGATGACTGCTGCAAAATTTCAGATAAAAAAAAAAAAGATGTAGGGTGTGGGCATTAGAACTCAAGAGTTTCATCTTGCTATGGGTAAGAATGCAGAAGTTGGCAGGATCTAACCTGAAGACTTTCTACACCCTTCCAAGAACAAAACAGGGAACTACTGAAGAGTTTAACACAAAGGCAAAACATGAGCATATTTCTTCCTTAGAAAGATGTAGCTGTGGGAATGAAGAAGGCTGCAGCTGATGCTAAGGGAGTGCTTTCAATTGGTTTTGACGATGTTTAGATATTGATCAGTGAATGAACAAAAAACGGACATCAATGATAACTCACAAATTTTGCTTTTTATGATTGAGTGGATGGTGGGTTCTACTCAAGAAACTGGAGAACAGAGGAAAACCAGGTGTGGGATAACAATAATGAGTTTATTTTTGGAAAATATTGAGCTTGAGGTGTACTTATGACATCCAGAAGATATCTGGAGATGGTTAGGTATGTAATCTCGAAGTTTAGGGGAGAGGTATGAACTAAATATGTGTCTATCTCATATTCTGAGTGATTATACAGAAAGTAGAGGGTTTTTTTTTCTTTCTGAAGTTTATTCTTTTAAATCACAGATGTTTCCCCTTGTTGATATTTCTTAAATTTTGACAATAAAGGAAAAAATGGTGACCCCGTTACAAAACTGTGCAGGACGCATGCCTGGACTCATCAGATAAAAAAAAAAAAAAGAAACTTAACAATGTTTGATTTGTTCCGTTCTGTGTTCCGAAATCTAGCTGTGACAGCAGCGTTGAGTACATGAGGGAAACTGACTCACGCATCCTACAAGTCAGCACAGACACCCATCCATCCAAATTCTCTGAACATCTGGTCACTCCCAAAGAGAGCCAAACTGTTGAAACAATTTATGAGCATATTGTCTATTTGTTGGGAACAATTCTAAGTACACTTGTTACAAAGATTCAGTCAATTTTTTTTTAAAAAGCTTTTCCTAACTTGTACCACTCCCTCCCTCCATGCCCCAGTGATTTCCTTGTTGCAAGTTCAGGTTTTCCGAAGGGCTCTAAAGGTCTGTTTTGCCACTATCTCTGCAATCAGAATGAATCACTCTTCTCCCCTGTGCTTCCCAGCAGTGAGTTTATCTATTAGAATAGACATGCCTAGGAGCATTAATGTGCCCTCCCCCATCTTTGTTTTCCTTTTGTGTCTAGCATTATGCTTCAGTATCAATAATGATTGAAGCACATTTCTTAATAGTCACAAAATATTGTTTCACCATTTACAGATAGCTGGAGGTATACTCGACTGAGAACAAGACAGTTACAAAGACGCGTTATATTTCTTTTGCAGATAATTTACCAAGTAGAAATAAGATATAGGAGGAATTGTTGAAAGAGGAAAACTTGACATATCTCACTACTGTTCTTTCAAGTTGTTTAGATAACTTCCTTCAACGAGTATTTCTATCAAACCTGTGTTTAAAATAAATGCATTTGGCTTTTTTGGCTGGCAATTTGACAATAGTGCTAATAAATTTCCATTTGTGGAATTAAATACACTGGAACATCACTGCTAAAACTGTTTCACAATGAATAGAATTGGCAATGTGTGTTCTGCTTTGCGACACATTCATAGAGTTTCAAAGGGACTGTAAGATCTTACCCATAAGGAAGCCCTGTGGCATAGATATCAAGGGCTGCTTTATGGAAGGCTCCTGGCTTTTCACTTAAAGATGTGGGAAAGTTCTGGTCTTGCAATTAAGGTGCACAGATTTAACAAGTGGGGAGGATTAGGCTGTAGAATAACTTGACATTCCAGTGCCTTCAAATGTTACTAGTCTCCAAGTTTTCTTTCTTGGATCATTCAAATGAGTGTTTTCAAACAACTTCTAAGAAATGGATAGAATTCCAGGTGTAAAAGATGACATAATTTCAGAGCTGACATGAGGTTAATACTTACAAGCTACATTTTTCTTTCTGACCTGTATCTGCGTTGTTAGACTCCCCTTGCCCAAATCCTATTTAGGGCTTAAGTTTGTTCAGACTTTGACAGCAGTGACATACGCCTGGGATGTTGACAAGACTAGTGACTTTACTGTGAAGGTCTCAGAGGCACTTTCCAAATACAGAGTCGGGTGCAGCTTATTGTTTTTTCTCCAAACTCAAACCCAATGCTGTTGAGTCGATTCTGACTCAGCCACCCTACAGGGCACAGTAGCACTGCCGTATAGGGTTTCCAAGGCTGTAATCTTGACTGAAGCAGATTGCTGTATCTTCTTCTGAAGATTAGCTAGTGGGTTTGGACAGCCAACCTTTTAGTTAGCAGCTGAGCAATTAAACACCGAGCCATCACAGCTCTGTATTGTTTTTCTGACGTTCTTTAATATTGTCCTTTCAAGAGCTGTTTTCTTCTGATTGAACAACAACAAAAACACATCAAACCTTTTCAATTTTTGAAGTAAATTTATTTTAAGATTACCATTCTCTAAACAGTACTTGCAGCTATGTGTCTATAATATTTTAATTGTTGCTGTGTAGTGTAGCACATCTGACTCGACGGCACTTGGCTGGCTGGTGTAAAAATATTTGGATACTTTTAGCTAATTAAAGGAGTGCTTTTTTGTTGCAAGGCAAGTGTTTTGATAAACCGAATTACTCCTCAAAGAGGAATTGACCTGATAGTTCTAATAATAAAAATCAGTGAAAGATCACCTCTATAGATATGAGCTGGGAGGATGGAGAGGAGGGGATAGGAGTTAGTTGAATGAATACAGGAAGTACAATGGTCGAAAGGAGGAGTTGCTGTGACAGGGATGTGAGAGCGGCTAGAGTTGCACAGAGGTATGTTTACAGGGTTTTATATGACAAATTGACTTGGATTGTAAACTTGCACTTAATCACAATAAAAGTTTCAAAAAGATGGAAAAAATCAAACAAACAAACAGAAAAGAAGAAGAGGAGACTATAAGGGGAAACTTAGATTAATGGAAATGGACAACCAGAACAGAAATCGTGAGAATTTTCACCGTAAAATGAAGAACATGAGAAATGTCACTGAACAATTTGTGTGGAAATTGTTGAATGGGAACCTAAGCTGCTGTGTAAACCTTCACCAAAAACACAATTAAATATTAATTTTGAAAAAGGAGTCTAACAGCATGTGTTCCACAGAATCATGGAAATTAATTGAAAAAAGCAAAGCCCCTAACAAGTTGGACTAAAACAAAAATAAATAAAACCAAAGAAAGGTCAGATCTGTATCCAATGGGAGGTGGAGGATGGGGCAGGCGTGGGGGGAGAAGAGAATGGGAGATTTCAAATTGGACTTTTAATGTTTTTTTACAGCTTTATAAAGGAACAATGAACATACAGTAAGCCAAACATACAACACACTCAAACATGCTAGTGATTGTGAGGATGACTCAGAAGCTGGCAACGTTTCATTCTGTAGTATATTAGATTGCCATGAGTTGGTAGACGGCTAGACTGCAGCTATCTACATAAATCACATATATTTAAAGTACACAATCTGATAAAATTGACACATGTGTACTCAAACCACATCCATTGATGTTCAACAGAGTTCCACAGGTGGAACTGCTGGTGGAATCAAACTGGCAGCCCTTTGGCTCACAGCCTCTCATGGATTGAATTATGTCCTCTAGAAAATGTGTGTAGCTGTCGGGGGCCATGAAAAAACTTCAGGCCCCGAAAAACAGGAAGTCTGGAAAGCCCCTGAAAACGCGCGTGCGCGAAAACTACCCGCACGTCACTGCCCAGCATCACTGCCTAACCAAGCACAAAACGCCAAGCACCTCACACCAGATCTCGCCTGACTCCAAACCCCTCCCCTCCTCAGTGTGTATATATTTCTCTGTTGCAATAAAATTTTTTTGAGGCTTGATCAGAATCTTGTCTTGCCTCCATTTCTCGCATCTCTTGCCCCGTTTTCCTTTTCACAGGTTCCTCCCCGCTCCTCCGCTGATATGCCCCGCGGGCAGGGGCATGTAGCAGTTTCGTTGGGCCATGATTCCCAGTACTGTGTGATTATTCTCTATTTTGTGATTGTGGTTTTTGTATATGCTGTGAATCCTAATCTCTGCCTGTGGTTAATGGGGCATGACTGGATTATGTTAAAGAGGGTTAGGGTGGGACTGTAACATTCTTGTAACATCTCTGATCTAATGTAAAGGCAGTTTCCCTGGGATGTGACCTGCACATCTTTTCTCTTTCAAGAGACAAAAGGAAAAGGACATGAGCAGAGAATTGGGACCTCACACCACCAAGAAAGCAGTACAGGTAGCAGAGCTCGTCCTTTGGATTTGAGGTTCCTGCACAGGCTAAGTGAAGACTGATGCATCACAAGGATCTTCCTCCACAGCTGCCAGAGAGAAAGCCTTTCTCTGGTGCTAGCACCCTGAATTCGGAGAGAATAAACTGTTCGTTAAACCCATCCACTTGTAGTATGTCTGTTATAGCAGCACTAGATGACTAAGACACGGCAGTAGCGCTCAATCACTATGCGCCTAGGACTCTTTTGTGTATGTACATTTGTCAAACCATAACTGCAGTCGAGATAATGAACATGCCCAGCCCATCATTCCCTCCAGGTTTATTTGTGCCTTTTTATACGATCATTTTTCCTTTGCAGTCTCTAACTGGCCTATAGTCGTGCCCTTAAGTTGGGCATGAAACACTGCAAATGACTAGATCTTGTTTTTTGTTTAATGGAGTTAACAACGCTACATCTGTTGTGGTTGTTAGGTGCCATCAAGTTGGTTCCAACTCATACCAACCCTTGGTACAACAGAATGAAACCCTGCCTGGTCCTGCACCATGCCCACAGTCACTGTTACGGCTGAGCTCATTGCTGCAGCTACGTCATCAGTCCATCTTAGCAAGTCTCTTCCTCTGTTTCGTTGACCCTCTGCTTTGCCAGGCATGTCCTTCTCCAGGACCTGATTGCTCTTGAAATATGTCTAAATTATGTTAAGCTATAGTCTTACCATCCCTGCTTTTAAGGAGCACTCTGGTCGTACTTCTTCCAAGACAGATCTGTTTGTTCTTTTGGCAGTCCACAGTATATTCTGTATTCACTGCCAACACTGCCATTCGAAGGCATCAATTCTTCTGTCTTCCTTATTCATTGTCCAGCTTTGGCATGCATACGATGCGACTGAAAATACCATGGCTTGAGTCAGGCACACCTTAGTCTTCAAGGTGACATCTTTGTTTTTCAACACTTTAAAGAAGTTTTTTGCAGCAGAGTTTCCCAATGCAATGCATCTCTTGCTTTCTTGACTGCTGTTTCCAAAGATGTTGATTGCAGATCCAAGTAAAATGAAGTCCTTGACCACCTCAATCTTTTCTCCACTTAACATGATGTTACTTATTGGTCCAGTTGTAAGGACTGTTTTATTGATGATGAGGTGCAATCCATACTGAAGGCTGTGCTCTTTGATTATCATCAGTGTTCTAAGTCCTCTTCACTTTCAGCAAGCAAGCAAGGTTATGTCATCTGTATAACACAGGTGGCAATGAGTCTTTCTCCAATCCTGATGCCTCATACTTCTTCATATAGTGCAGCTTCTTGGATTATCTTCTCGGCATACAGATTGAATAGGTATGGTGAAAAGATACAACCCTGATGCACATCTTTCCTGACTTTAAACCATGCAGTGTCTACCTGTTCTCTTTGCATGACTACTTCGCAATCCATGTACAGATGCCTCATGAACACAATTCAGTGTTCTGGAATTCCCATTCTCTGCTATGTTATCTATAATTTGTTAAAATCTACACAGTCAGATGCCACTGTATCATCAATAAAGCGCAAGTAAACATCATTCTGGTATTCTCTGTTTTCTGCCAGGATCCATTTGACACTAATATTCCTGGTTTCACACTGTCTTCTGAATCCAGCCTGGATTTCTGGCAAATCTCTGTCAATATACTGCTGCAGCTGCTTTTGAATGATTGTTAGCAAAGTTTTACTTGTGTGTGATATTAAATGACATTGTTTGCTAATTTCTGTATTTGGTTGGATCATCTTTCTTGGGAACAGGCATAAATATGGATCTCTTCAGTCAGCTAGCCAGGTAGGTAGCTGTCTTCCAAATTTCTTGGCACAGATGAGCGAGCACTTCCAGCGCTGCACCGATTTGTTGAAACATCTCAGTTGATATTCCATCATTTCTTGGGGTCTTGTTTTTTGACAATGCCTTCAGTGCAGCTTTGACTTCTTCCTTCAGAACCACTGGTTCCTAATCATATGATACTTCTTGAAAGGGCTGAACATCGACCAATTCTTTTTGGCATATCTGTATATTCTGTCCACCTTTTTTTGGTGCTTCCTGTGTCATTCAATGTTTTCCCTGCAAACTCTTTGTCTATCGTAACTTGAGGGTTGAATTTTTTCTTCAGTTCTTTCAGCTTGAGAAACATCAAGTGTGTTTCTTTGCACAGGTCATTCTAATACTTTACTTCGTTTTCTTGAGCTGCCCTTTGAAATCTCCTGTTCAGCTCTTTTATTTCATCAGTTTTTCCTTTTGCTTTAGATACTCTCCATACAAGAGGAAGTTTCAGAATCTCTTCTGAATCCAATTTGGTCTTTTCTTTCTTTCTTGTCTTTTTAATGATCTTTTGCTTTCTTCATGTATGATGTCTTTGATGTCATTCCACAACTTGGCTGGTCTTTGGTTATTAGTATTCAATGCATCAAATCTATTCTTGAGATGATCTCTGAACTCAGGTGGGATATATTCAAGGTTGTACTTTGGCTCTTGGAGACTTATTCTAATTTTTTTTCCATTTCAGTTTTGAACTTGCAATAGGCAGTTGATCTTGTTCTGACTGATGACACTGAGCTTTTTCATTGTCTCTTTCCACAGATGTAGATGATTTGATTCCTGCGTATTCCATCTGTTGAGATTCATGTGCACAGTCACTGTTTGTGAAGCTATGAAGAGGTCGTTAGCCTTGCAAAATTCTATGATGCAATCTCCAGCATCGGTTCTATTGCCAAGGTGATAATTTTGAACAATCCTTCTTCTTTGTCTCCAACTTTTGCATTCCAGTCCCCAGTGTCATAGACTGAACTGTGTACCCCCTCAAAATGTGAGTAGCCATTTGACTGGGCCATCATTTCCAATATTTTGTGATTTTCTTATGATATACATTCTAATCTCTGCCTGTAGCTAACTGATAGGATGATTCTGTTAAAAAAAGATTAGGGTGGGACTACAGCACTTTTGCTAATGGCATTTCCCTGGACTGTGGTTTGTAGCACCCTTTATCCTTTCATGCTATGGGAGATAAAAAGAGAGAGAAGCAAGCAGACAACTGGAAACCTCATACCATCAGCAAAGTAGCATCGGGAAAAGAGCGCATCCTTGAGATCTGAGGTTCCTATGCCAAGATGCTCCCTGACCAAAGACTGATGCAACACAAAGACTTTCCTCTAGAGCTGACAGAAAGCCCTTCCCCTGGAGCAGACAACCTGAATGGACTTGTAACCTACTCGACTGTGTAAGCACAAACTTCTCTTTGCTAAAGCTACCCATCTTGTGGTATTTCTGTTAGAGCAGCACTAGCTGACTAAAACAACCAGTAATTATCAGTGCATCCTGACTGCATGTTTCATGAATTTCAGACTGCAGAATCTGGTAAAAATCTTCAATTTCTTCATGTTTGACCTCAGTAGGTTGGTCTGTAAATATGAATAGTAATAGTTGTAAATAGTTGTAATAGTAAATAGTTGTAAATAGTCCGTAATAGTTGTAATAGTCCGTAAATATGAATAACAGTCTTCCTTCTAAACACACTGTCAGGCCAGCAAGTCGATTCGGACTTACAGCTACCCTATAGGACAGAGTAGAACCGCCCCACAGAGTTTATAAGGACCCCCTGATGGATCTGAATTGCCAAACTTTTGGTTAGCAGATGTAGGACTTCACCACTATACCACCAGGGTTTCTGGTCTTCCTTGTAGGTGTATGGAAATTTTCCTATCACGGACAGCATCGTACTTTAGGATTGATCTTGAAATGTTCTTTTTGACAAAGAATGCCTCTTCAAGCTGTCCCTCCCAGCACAGTAGACTATACAGCTGTCCATTTCAAAATGACCAATACCAGTCCATTTAAGCTCACAAATGCCTAGGATATCAATGTCCCTGTGTTCCATTTCATTTTTTAGTAGTTCCAATTTTCCTCAATTTATGTGTCATATATTTCACATTCTGATTTTTAATGGATGTTTGCAGCTGCCTCTTCTCATTTTGAGTTCAGCCACATCAGCAAGTGAAGGTCCTGAAAGCTTGACTCCATCCAATATCATTAAGGTTGACTCTACTTCGAAGAGGCGGCTCTTCCCCTGCTGTCTTTTGAGTGCCTTCTAACCTGGGGGACTCATCTTCTGACACTGTATCAAACAATGTTCTGCTGCTATTCATAAGATCTTTGTTAGCTGATTCTTTTTAGAAGTAGACTACCGGATCCTTTTTTCCTAGATTGTCTCAGTCTGGAAGCTCAGCTGAGACCTGCTATGGGTGACCCTGCTGGATCTGAATATCGGTGGCATAGCTTCCGGCATCACAGCAACGTGCAAGCCTCCACAATGAAACAAACTGCCAGACCCGTGGAGAATGCTACATGGGATCCTAGCTGATGACGATGATGCTTCATCTAGGATCCTTTTTAAAAATAGCTGTGTATTGACTCAAAGTGTTCCCAGGTAAAAAATTTGACCTTTTGAACTTCATAACTTTATGGAAGTCTTAATTATTTAAAATGTGGCAACTCTTGCTCCCATATCTCTTGCCCTTTTCTAAGCTTTCTTCACAGAAGATTGTTTTTAAAATTTCCCAGAACTAGAATCATTTATTTTTTATTGAAAGTTAATAGCATTCATAAGACATACATTTAGGGTAGTTGTACATAAAAGTAGGGGTAGGTTTTCTGTGCCATTTGGGGCCATATATTTACAAGACCATAAAACATATTTTATGGTCACAGAATACAGTTTTCTCAGCACTAGAAGTTAATTGAGTTTACATTAGTACTCTTCATTGGTATTATGTGTTGGCCATCTGAGCTAAAATGTACATCAATGTTTATTCCTTGGGTGGTGTTATCTAAACTTGTATGATGTGGTCCATTGAATCCTTCAACTGGAGGAAAGAATCCTGCTAACCATCAAGGCCATTTACCAATTTTTTTTTTTTTTGGAGGTGGGTGGAACCTCACTAGATGCCTTACAGAATTCATGTTTTAATACTCAATAGCAAATTTTACCATAGAAGTCAAAACTAAGCATTTCACATTTGAAACTATAGCATTAAAAGAAACTACACATATTTAGCAGCCTACATTTTTTTCCTAGTAGCACGGTCATGGACTGAATTGTATCCCTCCCAACACACACACACACACACACAGAGAGAGAGAGAGAGAGAGAGAGAGAGAGAGAGAGAGAGAGAGAGAGAGAGAGAGAGAGAGAGAGAGAGAGAGAGAGAGAGAGAGAGAGAGAGAGAGAGAGAGAAAGACAGAGAGTATATCTGTCAGCTTGACTAGGCCACGCTTCACAGTATTGTGTAACCTGTCCACCAATGGGTCATCTGACGTGATTTTTCTGTGTATTGTAAATCCTTTCTGTATGATGTTGAAGAGGTAGGATTAACAGCAGTTATGTTAATGAAGCAGCAGGACTCATTCTACAAGATTGGGTTGTGTTGTAAGCCAATTCCTTTTGAGATATAAAAGAGAGACTTGGGGGAAGGGGGGTGGAGGGAATGTCATACCACCAAGAAAGCAATGCCAGGAGCAGAAGGCGTGTTTTGGATCCAAGATTCCTGCACAGAGAAGCTCCTATACCACCAAGAGAAGACTGATGGCGAGGATCTTCTCCCAGAGCTGACAGAGAGAGAAAGCTTTGCCCTGGAACTAGCTTCTAGCCTCCCAGACTGAGAAATGAAACCCTAGTGGCCTAATGGTTAAGTGCTATAGCTGTTATCCACAATGTCAGCTGTTTGAATCTACTAGTCGTTCCTTGGAAACTCTGTTGGGTAGTTCTGTTCTGTCCTATACGGGTCTCTACGAATCAGAAATTGACTCAATGGCAATGGATAGACTAAGAGAATAAATGTCCTCTTTTTAAAGCCATCAACTTTTGGTATTTCTGTTATAGCCATACAAAATGACTAAGACAAGCACATACAAAAATAAGAATGACTGATATGGATTACTGTTTACAATTAGTAGACACAGAATTAATTCATTTATCAAATAGCATTAAGTATTATACATCATACTAACACACCATACATTAGAAACAAATTACGTTATTTAGCCATTTTTGGTGAAAGCAGTGTTTTCCAATGCACAGTGTTCTGTGATGCTCACACATTTTTCTACTGATAAGGAAATGCAAGATCAAAATATATAATCTGACAAATTCAGTTAGTGTTGAAGGGATTCAACCTCAGACTTTTTTTTTAATAGTTGCGATCCATTTCTTTGGTCCGTATATTGCCTAAAACGTAAATATACATGTCACAATGCAAACATCACCGCTCTCAATTCCCTTGTTCTAACAGTTGTCCCCTACTTAAGACTTTTCGGTGGCTTTCAGTTACAACCAGATTAAAACTGACTATAAAACTCAATTCCCACGTCTTCCAAGGCCTTGTAGGATTGAGTTTTCACTCACCTCTCCAGTCCCGTCCCAGACCCCTTCCTGCACCCTGGACTACTAGCTCTCATGAACAAGCTCTTTTTTGCCATAGATCCTTTGCTTCTGCTATTCCTTTTTGCCTTAAACAATTCCTCAGGGCCTTTCCCTCTCGGTTGGCCCTTTCTTATTTCTGGCATGGGCCTCCCTGATAACCCTAGGTTATTAAACCATCCTATTATTTGTTATCCCAGAATTTGCTCACCACCTTTATAGTGTATTTTCCCCAAAATGTGATGAAATATTTATCGTACCTTTTCTCTCACTAGGAAGCCATGGTGGCAGTGTGGTTAGTCACTCTCTTAGAAACCTTATGGGACAGGTCTACTCTGTCCTGTGCAGTCACTAATCAAGCCATGGGTTTGATTTTGGGGGTTTTGTCTTACTGTTAGCTCTAGTAGGGTAGACCTTTTCTGTTCCCTCACCACTGTGTTCCGTTAGTGTTCTTAGTCTATGTCTGACTGAATTAATGAATATAACAGAAGTATAATTATGACATAAAGCTCTACGCCTGACTTTTTTTCTTTGAACTAAGAAGCACACTCTTCATGAACATTATTTAAAGTTTTACAGTCCAATCTAATCTTTGTCTGAAGACTGGGCTTCATGAGTGGTTTCCATCTTCTTTTCTTATTGTACTTTAGATGTACTTTAGTTTCTCATTAAACTTAACAAACCCAAACCCACTGCTGTCGAGTCATCCTAGAAGTCTTGTTTTTTCCCTTCTTTTGTCCACAGAATAGCAACTAACATTTATCGACTACTTTAGGCTTTATGGAAACCCTGGTGGCCTAGTGGTTAAGTGCTACGTCTGCCAACCAAAAGGTCAGCAGCTGAAATCCGGCAGGCACTCCTTGGAAACTGTGGGACAGTTCTACCCTGTTCTACAAAGTCACTGAGTCAGAATCCACTCGACGGCACTGGGATTACGCTTTATGTTAAGCACTTCAGTTGTAGAATTTAACCGTCCGAGCAACCCTGTAGGGAAAATTAACCATTATGATCCCTGCTTTTCAGACGCAACTTGCCAGGAGCCAGTAATGAGGAGCCACAGTCTGCCTGAAGCAGGCCATATCCAGTTAGCCCAATGTAATCTATATCGCTTCAGTCAACAATAGGTATTTTATGAACGTACTTTCCAGAGAAATCCCCTCAACGCCTCATTTTACTTGACCTTCTATCTTAAGACCGAAACCTATATGGCGGGGGCTGCGGGCCCCTCGGGGGTTTCTGAGTGCTCCCAGCGCCCAGGATGCAGAAGCGCCGCTCACACAGACGCGCCCAGCTCCGGTTGGGCAGTCTGAGGATTCCCAGGCGTGTCCAGGAGGAAGTGCGAAACAGGTCAGTTGGCAAGAGCCGGATTCTGTGGCTCCGGGCAGTGAAAGGGGAAGGGAGATAAACGTTCCCCACGCCAGCCTGCAGCCCGGAATCTCCCGACTCGAGGGGGAACCGCAGCGCGTTTCCTCTGCAACCGAGAGCGTCACTTCTGAACGCGGACTAGCCCCGCCCACCTTGTCCGCTATTCGTCGGTGGGGCGCTAGGACCCCGCGACCTCCGGCCTGGCCTCCTCCCGCCCCATCGGGCCAAGCCAAGCTGGCCATTGGCTTTCTGGCGCGGCGGTTCCCGCCCCCTCCTTTACGTCATTGCCAAGATGGCGCCGGCTGCGGCGGTGGCGGCTGTGGCGGCTGGAGCTGAAGAAGGAGGCGGAGGCAGCCGCGGCCGCGAGGGGAGGGGGAGTCCCGTCTGACTGAGACGGCAGGCCTGGGCGGGCGGGGGTGCCGCGCAGGGCGGAGCGCTGGGTTGGGGATGAGCTAAACGGATTTGGAGCGCCGCGGCATTCAGCCCCTCGTGCCCAGCCGCCGCGCGTGAGGGTACTCGGTGCCGCTGTTGGAGCTTTACCCGGGGTTCACGCGGGAGCCAGCGGCGCGGTGAGTGCGGGGGCGGCGGCGCGGGCAGCAGCGCCCTGCGGAGCTGTCACGGCCTGAAGCGGTGACAGCGGGGGTGAGGGAGTGGGACAGCCGGGCTCGGGGAGGCGGTGCGGGCAGCCGCGATCTCCGCGAGGGGCAGTTCGGAGCCGGGTCCCCTCCACGGACTCGGCGTCCTCGAGGGTGGCCCTGAGCTGCTGGGAGAGGAGCATCCGCACCTCTGCGTCGGTCGCTTGGGGGCTCCGGTGTTTTCGTTCCAGATTTTCTATTCCGGGCTGGCCTGGAGCTGTTGTTGTTTGGGGGTGGGGACGGAGGCGGTGAGGAGGGAGGTCCTGGAGCTGGGATTTTGACAAGCCCGTTACGTAAGACGAGGGTGGCCTCCTGGAATCCCACCTGCTCGGCATGCTAAGCAGGCGGCAGTGGGAGCGTGGGGAACCTGGGGCCCACTTTTCCTTCCGGGGGTCTACCCAACCTCCACGGGTTCCGCGTGATCCCGGCCAGGGTCCAAGTTGTCCGGTTTTTATCATTTTTTTTTTTTTTTTTAGTGAAGGATTCCTGGTCACCACCATTCCCTTTGAAGTTTATCGCTTTCGGGAAGGAGGGCGGGAGGGAGGGTGAGGGGAGGCAAGCTTGTGACCTGAAATTGGGTCGCAACGACAGTTTTTCATTATCATGCTTTTAAATGACAGGTGTACTCGAAGATTTTTGTGTGTTTGTTGTTCCAGTGTGCTTTTAATTCAAACGTGTGGTTATGCCTGGAGCCTTAGAGAGGTTTTTGTCGTGCAGGACAGTTATTTCTTGTTTGCGACAGCAGGACAGGCATCAGTCAACAGGCATGTATTCATGTGAGGACAAAACGCGTGTCAGCCAGTTGGAGATTCATGAGGACAGAAATTGTATGACTCCGTGAATATGTTATTCTTTAAAATGTATTATACATTAGTGAGAATAGCCCAAATGTAGGAGAAGCAATCTTACAAGCTTACAGGCTGCTGTATGTTGTGGATAGATTATTCTTCAGTTTTCTTTCCTCTTGGGAAAGGGTGGCAGAGACACCTGGCAACAGTGTAGCCCAGGTTACACTAATCTATTGTGGTACATTTGAGATTACTGTAAAAAAAAAAAGGTAGTCTCTGGGGTCCTAAAATTGAGTAATAAATAAGGACTGCTGGGCAAGTTACTCAGTTTATATGTACAATAGACAGTTCTGGGATTCAGCTTCTGAAAACTAAGTATACAGCGTTTGTGATCTACTTGAACCTTCTTTGAGCTTGTAATGAAATAAAAGATTATATTTGGGTTCTTTTATGGGAACTTTGTTTTGGGCCTAACAAAACATTTTGAACAACTTTTTATTTTGTTTTCATGATTTCCCTTTGAATTTTAGCTCTTGCTAGAAGTTTAGATTAGCTTATAGTATCGTTGTATACAATGTGCATTACAGAATTTTCCTTTTCTGAATGATTAAACATAGATCTACTTCATTGTTGGCTTATTTATGGCAGCTTGAGTAATTTTAAGATAATTGGGGGACTAGAAGAGAGAAGGAACAAAATACGTCACATTTATTAATTTACTCAAAAGTACAAATTATGGCAGAGTTGTTAATGAAAACTTAGTATTTTCCCCCTAAGTGGTATTAGTTTTCTTTGCAGTATTTTTCTAAGCAGTGTACTTAAAAAGAAAACCTGGATTTAAGCACCAGTACAGACATGTTTGCAGTGTTATGAATTTTATGACATACTTCTTTAAAATTGAATTGATGGGCCATTATTCTAAGTGGAAAGCAAGTGTTTCTGGCAGGAAGATCAACCTGTAATTCTTGACCTCTTTGATATCCACGACTTAACCTTTTGGGGGCTTTCCTCTTTCTTGCTTGCTAGAGGTGGAAGAATTGAGTGACTACAGAAAAACTAATGAAATTTTCCTTATTTGTGTTTTAATGCCCTAGGTTATTTATTACTCAGTAAAACTTGGGGGAGAAGGAGTGAAGCACTCACGCTGTATTACTTTGTATCATAGTTGTCACTTTTTTGTTTAATTGAGGTAATTGCGTAGTATTTAATCATTAGTCACCCTCCCCCCCATCCAAAAAAGTCCTTATCAGTTGTGTATATTTAGGTTTCCTTTCTTCCCAGGATAAAACCAGCCCTGGACATTTGTCCTCATTGATTCCTTTTTCTAAACTTTTGATAATTTTCATTCTTTGCGTTTGGATTTGCTGTGTGATACAGGAATTTTGGAGTCCCAAACTGAGACATAATAAAGTGCTTAATATAACAAGAGACAAGAATGTCAGTCTTGAATCTTTTATTCCTGAAGATAACAATCCATAGTGCTGTGTGTATGGATGACCTTTTTATAGTAGCTATATGAGAATAAAGAAAAATATAAAGTTTTCAGGCTTATGTGAGGGAAGAAACTAATTGCCCTAACTGAAAGTTTTTGAAGATCTTGGAAACATTATTCAAGTGTTTCTGTTGTTAGTTGCTGTGGAGTCTTTCTGACTCCTAGTGGCCCCATGTATGCAGGTTTGCCTTGAGCTTATAGAGGAGCAGTGTAAAACTTTCTACTTTACATATAATAATTAATTTAATATAATGTACAATTATAATAGTGAACATTTGAAACAATGAGAATATCCTATTATAATGAAATGGTGAAATTATTGATAATGGATCCATGTGGTGGATGCAGCTGTTAAAACTCATATTCTCAAAAAATATCTACTGATGAGAAAGTACTCTCATAGAATGTTGAGAGAAAAAGTATATGGAAATATATATTGTTATTATTTGTTATATAATGTATGTATACTTGGAAACCCTGGTGGTGTAGTGGGTTAAATGCTATGGCTGCTAATCAAAAGGTCGGCAGTGCAACTCTTCCAGGCGCTCCTTGGAAACTCGGTAGGGCAGTTCTACTTTGACCTGTAGGGTTGCTATGAGTCGGACACAACTCAACAACAGTGGATGGTATATATACACTGTTGTAATTTATTATATGTACCTAGCAAAAAGATTGATTGGAAATACATAAAATATTAAGAGTCTTATCTTCACATAATAGGATTGTGAGTGATTTTTATTTCAGTGTTACTTTTGTAACCTTTTGTTATATATATTATGTGTTAGATATAATTATATATTATGTTATATCATATAACATATGTAGCATGCTATATATTATATGTATTATAGCCAAAGCGAGCCAAGTGCCGTCGAGTCGGATCTGACTCATATATTAATATAATATATAATAATAACCTCTGGTCTTATTCTTATGTTTATAAAAATGAATAAAATATTTTCAAGAATCGTGGGAGAAAATAATGACTATCTCCTGTAACATTGCTCCAATGGAGAGACCATCTTATTCATTGTTAAGAAAACAAACTCAAAATGTGCTCGTTTTTAGGAAACAACAGTGGAAACAACTAGTAATGTAAGTGAATGCGTTCTTGTCACTGGCACCATCCTTGTGATAAAAAAGCAGACCTACTGCCATCCAGTTGATTCCGACTGACAGAGTAGAACTGCCCTATGGAGTTTCCAGGGAGCGTCTGGTGAATGAACTGCCAACCTTTTGGTTAGCAGCCGTGGCACTTAACCACTACACTACCAGGATTTCCATCCTTGTGATAGTTTCACATAAATGGATGTTCTGTATACTGGGCGTGCCTTCAAAACCCTGAAGACACTTATGCTCTGCCCTGTAGGATCTCTAGGAGTTGGAATCTACTGATGGCAATGAGTTTGGTTTTGGGGGGATTTGTATCAATACATCTTGCTGCCTCTTTCCAGTTTTTTTCTTACACCAAACTGTTCTGTGTCAACAGCGCCATCTGTTGATGGAATTTTCTGTTCAGTTTTATCCTTACTCCTTTCTTGTCTATAGGCAGTGGTCTTTGAATGTTAATTAGATGCCAGGCACTTTGCAACCCCCCCCCCCCCCCCCCCCCCGCATCGAGTTGATTCTGACTCACAGGGACTTTGGTAGGCAGTGAGTATACACAGGTGAATGAAATGTGATTTCTGCCCTCAAGCTTTGATTGAGAACCTTTTCTTTGCGGATCATCAGTGAATATCATCTACTCTGCATTTCCTGTTTTTGTTGCTCATTGCCTGGTACCTCAGGCTGTATCTTTTTCCTGGTGGGAAAATAATGTGGTTTTGGGACAGCCATCTACAAATACAATGTTACAGCATTATTTAATTGTACTTTGGATATTCCTAAATTTGAAAATCCTGGTGTCATAGTGGTTGAGTTGCTAACAAAAGGTCAGCAGTTCAGATCTGCCAGGTGCTCCCTGGAAACTCTATAGAGCAGTTCTATTCTGTATGTAGGCTTGCTGTGAGTCCACATCAACTTAACGGCAGTGGCCTTGTTTGTTTTTTTTTTTTTTTTTTGGATATATTTAGAAGGGCTACATGTACATCTATTGCTGCTGTTGTGATTTTTTTATTTTTTCTCTTTTATTTATTGTGATTGAGTGAAAGTGTACAATCTGGTTTAAATTTGCATGCCTGCCCATGTGGAGCTCCTACTGTGATTTTTATTTTTGTTAGAGATTTGTTTTTTGTATTTGTTATAGATTTATTTTTATTTTTCTATTATAAGACAGTTATTTTTGAAGCTTAAAAAATATAGAAAATTACAAAAAATAGTACAGTAAACTACTGTACAAACTATTAACAATGTTTTTATTTTTAAGATACATATTTAATGTAAAAGAACATATATCCCGTAGTTGATCTGTTGAATTCTAAAAATGTAGAACTTTGTACTCTGCATGAACAATGAGTGAGTTAAAGTCACATTTAGTTTCCCCATTTTCATCCCGCTTCCCCAGAGGGAGTTGTTAGGATGATTTGATATGTCCTCTTTCTGTTTACCTTTTCATAAACTATTAATATATGAATAGTACATGGTGTGGCTTTGGGTACTGTTGAAGAGTATGGATTTTGGGTCTCTCCTCCCTTGATTTGAATCTTGACTGTACTACTTAGTAATTTTGTGATCTTAGGCAAGTTATTTATCCTTTCTATGCCTCCGCTTGGCTTGGCCATGTCTCCTTTTTCTCATCTCTAAAATGGGGGCAATATACATGCCTTCCTTGTAAGAAACTTGTCAAGATTACATGAGTTTATTTACGTAAAGTGTTAAAACTGATCCAGAACTATTTTTTAAGGTTAATGTGTTAGTAAAGTTCAGCAACTGTTAAAATAGTTGTGTCAAGGTATACGTATTTTTTCTTTTTTTTAATTGTGATTGAGTGAAAGTTTATAATACAGTTCAAATTTGCATGCCCGCCTATCTGCAGCTCCCTGCTCTCCTTGCCCGTGACGGCACACTTTTCCTTTCTTACATGTCATATCCTCTTTAACAATCCCATGTCCCCTCCTGTCCACCCTCTCTACCCCGCTCTGGTATGAGGCCAGTAGAAAGACATCCTGTAGATGCATAGAACCCTAAAGTGCACACACGATAAGTCAGTCTGTGCCCCCGAGTCCATTCCATTACTATCCAAAGAGTTGACCTCAGCAGTGATCTATGGTCAGGGGCAGCAGTAGGTCTAGGGACCATGCTCCCAGGGGAACTCCCAGGCCTTTGACCATCAATTGTGGTCTTTCAGTGGCGTTCTTAGGGTACACCCCTTTTTTACTCATGTTGCCACTAGGACTCAACATTGTGAGCCCCATCTCGGCTGTTATTGGTGGAAGGTATACGTATTTTAAAGCTTGCTCTTTTAAATTTTATTTAGTGATTGTTCAGTACTTGTTTATACTAAGGTATTGTTCACTTACTTTTTAACTGGTGTGTAGTAATATTACATTGAGTGAATATACTACAATTTATCATTTCCTCTGTTGGTAAGCAGTTTGGTTATTTTCATTTTAAAAAAATCCATTATAAACAGTGGAAAACCTGATGGCTTAGTGACCACAAGGTTGGAAGTTCGGTTCTGCCAGGCACTCCTTGGAATCTCTATGGGGCAGTTCTTCTCTGGCCTGTAGAGTTGCTGTGAGCTAGAATTGACTCAACGGCAGTGGGTTTGGTTTTGGTTATTATAAACAGTGCTTTAGGAACATCCATGACGCTCCTAAAGAAACATGCCGGCGTTTCTGCAGCTCATATACCTAGTGATGAAATTGCTGGGTCCTACGATATAGGTATTTCTTCCTTTACAAGTTATTGCCAAATGATTCCTGTTTTCCTCGTCTCCTTACTGGCAGTAGCATTGTCAAACTCTTTAATTTCTGCCAGTCTGATAGGTGTGATGTGGTAGTTTCTTCTCCTATTTTGATTTCCTTTTATCTTTTTTATCTCTTGGCTTTTTTTGGTTATCTTTTTAGTGATTTGCCTATGCCTATTCTTTACTCATTTTCTGTTGGACTGTTTTTCCCTTTGTGATTTGTAAGAGGTTCCTCCACCAAGCTATTCAGGATAGTTTAAGATATTATTAAAGCTTGTTTTTTTAATTCAATTTTTGAAGTCTTCATATCTCAAACAATGATCAAGAAAGACCCAAATTATTGTGAATTTTGCACTGTAGTATATTACTGATAGTAAAATTCCCATGTACTTTCTCAAAATGTTGTATAGTACGTTTTTTCTCCTAGGACTATGAGGAAATGTTTCAGCAATGTATTTTGAATATATTTTACCGAAAACTATTTAAAATTTGTTGACTTCAAAAGCCAAGTGTAATTAAATATATATGTACATATCATTAATATTACAAATTTGCTTCACTCCAGAGTTTGAATGGCCTTGTGCTTAAGAGCACAGAAACTAAAAGGAGAGTTTCCCACCCCTGACACACCTACTGAGTAGTGAGTTCAGTTGTGCACGTATGAAATGACTGATAGCCAGTTCAAACATACAGCGTCGTGGACTCTTCATCAGTGCTGAGATTATTTTGCGCATCAGTGCTGAGATCGTTCTGTTTTTGTCTGAACCTCACTATAGCTGACTTAAGAGCCTCAAATCAGTCTGATTAAGGCAATAACTTCTCATATTATCACTATTTTTAAAATTTAAGTAAACCTTTTATTTTACAATAATTTTGGATTTACGGAGAAGTTACCAAGAGCTACTCTGTATCCTGCACCTAGTGTCCCCTGTAGCTGACATCTGTTATTCTGGGTTACATTTGTCAAAACCAAGGAACCAGTCTTGAGACATTACTGTTAATGTCCCCATACTTGATTCAGATGTCATGAGTTTTTACCCAGTGTTCTCATGCTGATTTCAGGGCCCCATCCTAGATACCACATGACATTTAGTCTTCTTATCTCCTTAGGCTTCTCTGAGGTGTGACAGTTTCTCAGACTTTCCTTGTTTTCGTGACCTTGATAGTTTTTTTTGGCTGTATGGTTTTCCCAGTTCTTCCTACTGTATTTTTTGGAAGCAAGTCAGTAAGTACAGTCTATACCCAAGAGATAGGCAGTTAAACTCCACCTCCTTGAGAGAAAGAATTATCTACAAAATTATTTGAAATTCTATAAAGGCAGTTTGTCTCTTCGCCTTGTTTATTCAACCATTTATTTATGTGTATGTAGAATAAATCTGTCCTTGGAAGAAGTGTAGCCAGGAGGCTCCTTAGAAGCAAGGATGGTGAGACTGTCTCATATACTTTGGACATGTTTTCAGGAAGAACCAGTCCTTGGAAAATGGCATCATGCTTGGTAAAGTAGCCAAGCCAATAAAGTAGAGGATCAGCAAAAAAGAGAAAGACCGTCAACGAGATGGACTGCCACAGAGGCTGCAGCAGTGGACTCAAGCATGACAGCAAATGAGAGGATGACACAGGACTAGGCAGTATTCTGTTTTGTTGTGTACAGGGTCACTGTGAATTGGAACCAACTTGACAGCACTTAACAGCAACATGGACTCGTGGATATTTGTTTTATGCTCTGGGTTATAATCCTGTACTGTATTACTTATTTTGTTGCTCAGATTGTTCCACTTCTTGTAGATTGCCTCCTATGACTAATAAAACACACCTGTTTCATTTTTGAGCACTTTCTCACATTCTGGCAGTGTAAGATGCTCTACACCCACCCTGTATGTCCCCTGCCTCAGCTCTAGAATCAGCCGTTTGTCCAAGGAGTTCTGGTTCCTGTTACTGGAGGATGATAGTAGAAACCATGGTCTGAGTGCTGGTTGCTTGTTGCTGCTGTAATACCGTTGCTTCCAGACCCTCTCAATATACAGAGCTAGGAAATGTATTATGTATACTAACATAATTATTTTTGTATCTCTCCATCTGTATCTATGTTAAGCCAAACATGAGTCCATGCTGATGTCTTTGACTCTAATCCGGTGCCACATGGTTCATTCTAGCCGTATCCCCTTGTTTGTTGTAGCATCTCCAACAGTGGCTCCCACTATCCACCACCACTTACTTATTTGTTCAATTCCATTTTATCCATACAGCAAATTCAGAATTGTTAACCCCCATCGAGACCATGGCCTTCAGTATGGGTTACTGCTAAGTGGGAATAAAACAGAAATCCTCATGACTAAACTGATAAACGGCATCATGATAAATCAAGAAAAAAATTGAACTTTTCGTTTTATTTGAATGAACAGTCAGTGTCCATGGAAACAGCAGTCAAGAAATATTGGGAAACATTGGGAAAATCTGCAGCAAAAAAATCCTTGCTGTGTTAAAAAGCAAAGGTGTCTCTCTTCTAAGGTGTCCCTGACTCAACCCATGATGTTTTCAGTTGCCTCACGTGCGTGAGAATGCTGGATAGTGAAAAAGAAAGACAGAAGAAGAATTGATGATGCATTTGAGTTATGGTGTCGATGAAGAATACTGACTGTATTGTAAACTGCTGGAAGAACAAACAAATTAATCTTAATAAAAAATACAACTAGAATGTTCCTTAATAGTGAAAATGGCAAGACTTTGGCTCGCTTGCTTTATACACGTCATCCAGAAAGACCAGTTGCTAGGAAAAGGCATCTTGGTTGATAGAAAGGTAGTGAAAAAGACAGAAACCCTCAATGTCTTAGTCATCTGGTACTAATATAACAGAAATATAAAGTATGTGACTTTAAAAAGGAAAAGTTTATTCTTACACAGTCCTGTAGGCTGTAAGTCTGAATTCAGGACGTCTGTTCTAGGGAATGATTTTCCCTCTTTGCTCTGGAGGAAGTTCCTTGTATTGCATCAGTCTTTGGTCAGGGAACATCTTGGTGCAGGAACCTCAGGTCTAAAGGATGCACTCTATTCCTGGTGCTGCTTGTTTGATGACATGAGGTTCCCAATTCTCTGCTTACTTTCCTTTTCTTTTTACCTCTTGTAGGATGAAAGGATAAAAGGTGGTACAAGCCACACTTCAGGGTGACTCTCTTTACATTGGAGCTGGGAGGTGACTTTAGGAAGGGTGTTACAGTCCCACCCCAACCCTCTTTAACATGTGAAACCTCTTCTGTCAAGTTGATTCCAATTCGTAGTGACCCTATAGAACAGAGTAGAACTGCCGTATGGAGGTTCCAAGGAACACCTGGTGGATTTGAACTGCCAGCCTTTTATGTAATATAATCTACTCTGTTAGCCACAGGCAGAGATTAAGATTCAGATCATAGGAAAACCACAAAATGGAGGATAGTCATAAAATATTGGGAATCATGGCTCGGCCGAATGACTACAGATATTTTTGGGGGGACACGGTTCAATCCATGACACTCAATGAGACGAATTGACACAATAGCCCGTTATAACAGTGGACTCAGTCATACCAGTGAATACGGTGCAGGAACAGGCAGCATTCGTTCTGGTATCACTGTGAGTCACAGCCTCCTAAAACAGCAGTCCCTGTGAGAAATGACTTCACCAACTTAGAGCAGTGCCCCTTTTGTCTTTAGTTTTAGAATTTCCAGCTAAAACACTGTTTCCCAAATTCACTTAGGTCAGAACCTTTTTCCCTACTCCCCACATTTTTTTTTATTATGATTGAATGAAAATGTACATTCCCTTATAAATTTGCATGCTCACCTATATGCAGCTTCCACTGCTCTCCTTGCACAGTGACAGCACACGCTTCCTCTCTGCTCTGTACATGTCCTATCCTCCCAACAGTGTCCTATCTTCTCCTCTCCACCCATTCCCCTTCCTCCAGTATGAGGTCAACAGGACAACATCCTATAGATGCCTAGAACCATAAAGTGCCTACTCCCCACATTTTAATTTTTATAAATTAGTCTAAATTACCTAGTAACTACATATAAGTGGAGGATAACAGCATCAGGTAAGCAGGGTAACAGCATCAGGTAAGAGGATAAAGATAGAGTGAGCAGCTCCCACTTGCCTGTCATTGGAGGCTTACTTGTTGCTGTGATGCAGGAAGCCATGCCACTGGTATTTATGTACCAACAGGGTCAACCACTGTAGACAAGTTTCAGCTGGGCTTCCAGACTAAGACAGACTAGGAAGAAGGACCCAGCAGTCTACTTCTGAAAGGAACTAGCCAAGGAAAATCTTATGAATAGCAGCCAAACATTATGAGATACGGTGCTGGAAAGTGAGCCCCCGAGGTTGGAAGGCACTCAGAAGTTGACTAGGGAAGAGTTGCCTCCTCAAAGTAAATTCAGCCTTAATGACAGGGATGGAGTAAGGCTTCAGGGATCTCCTTTCACTGATGTGGCACTATTCAAAATGAGAAGAAACAACTGCAAATATCCATTAATAATTGGGATGTGGAATGTACAAAGTATGAATCTAAGAAAACTGGAAATTGTCAAAAATGAAATGGAACACACAAACATCGACATCCTAGGTATTAGTGAGCTGAAACGGACCAGTTTGGGCCATTTTGAGTCCAACAGTCATATAGTCTACTATGCTGAAAATGAATTGAAGAGGAACAGTGTTGTGTTCATCATCAAAAAGAACATTTCAGGATCTGTCCTGAAGTACAATGCTGTCAGTGATAGAATAATATCCATACGCCTACAAGGAAGGCCAATTAGTATGACTGTTATTCAGATTCACGCATCAATCACTGCGGCCAAAGCTAAAGAGGTTGAAGATTTTTACCGGTTTCTGTAGTCTGAAATTGATCAAACATGCAGTCAGGATGCATTGATAATTACTGGTGACTGGCATGCAAAAACTGGAAACAAAGAAGGATTGGTAGTTAGAAAATATGGCCTTGGTGATAGAAAGAATGCCGGAGATCACATGATAGAATTTTGCAAGACTAACAATGTTTTCATTGCAGATACCTTTTTTAACCAACACAAATGGTGACTGTACACATGGACGTCACCAGATAGAATACACAGGAACCAAATTGACTGCATCTGTGGAAGAAGGCGATGGAAAAGCTCCATATCAGCGGTCCGAACAAGACCAGGTGCTGACTGTGGCACAGATCATCAGTTGGTCATAATACAAATTCAAATTGAAACAGAAGAAATTAGAATAATTGCATGAGAGCCAAAGTATGACCTTGAGTATATCCCTCCTGAGTTTAAAGACCGTCTCAAGAACAGATTTGATGTGCTAATCACTAATGACCAAAGACCAGACAATTTGTGGCATGACATCAAAGACGACATCCGTGAAGAGAGCAACAGGTCGTTAAAAAGACAGGAAAGAAAGAAAAGACCAAATTGGATGTCAGCAGACTCTGAAACTTGCTCTTGGACATTGAGCAGCTGAAGTAAAAGGAAGGAATGGTGAAGTAAAAGACTTAAACAAAAGATTTCAAAGAGCACCTTGAGAAGACAAAAGAAGGTATTATAATAATTGCAAAGAGCTGGAAATGGAAAACCAGAGGGGAAGAACACGTCCTGCATTTCTCAAGCTGAAAGAACTAAAGAAAAAATTCAAGCCTTGAGTTGCAATAGTGAAGGATTCTGCAGGGAAACTATTAAACGACTCGGAGAGCATCAAAAGAAGATGGAAGGAACACACAGTCGTTACACAAGAAAGAACTGGTCGATGTTCAGCCATTTGAAGAAGTAGCATGTGATTGGGAACCAGTGGTACTGAAGGAAGAAGTGGAAGCTGCATTGAAAGCATTAGCGAAAAGCAAGGCTCCAGGAATTGATGGAATTTGAGTTGTTTTAGCAAACAGATGTGGCGCTGGAAGTGCTCACTCATCTATGTGAAGAAGTTTGGAGGACAGCTACCTGGCCAGCTGACTGGAAGAGATCCACATTTATGCCCATTACAAAGAAAGGTGATCTAACGGAATGTGGAAATTACCAAACAATATCGTTGATATCACATGCAAATAAAATTTTGCTCAAGATCATTCAGAAGTGACTACAGCAGCATTTTGACAAGAAACTGCCAGAAATTCAAACTGGATTCAGAAGAGGTCGTGAGACCAGATGATATCATTGATATCAGACGGATCTTGGCTGAAAGCAAAGAATACCAAAAAGATGTTTACTTATGTTTCACTGACTATGCAAAAGCATTTGACTCTGTGGATCATACTAAATTGTGGCTAACATTGCAGGGAATGGAAATTCTGGAACACCTAATTGCACTCTTAAGGAATCTGTGTATGGATGAAGAGGTAGTCATGTGAACAGAACAAGGGGACACTGCATGTTTTAAAGTCAGGAAAGCTGTGCATTAGGGTTGTATCCTTTCACCATACCTTTTTAATCTGTATGCCGAGCAAATAATCCAAGAAGATGGATTATACATAGGAGAATGAGCCATCAGGATTGGAGGACGACTCACTAGCAACCTGCGTTACGCAGATGGCACTACCTTACTTGCTGGAAATGAAGAAGATTAGAGACATTTACTGATGAAGATCAAGCATCACAGCCTTCAGTATGGATTGTACCTCAACCTCAAGAAAACAAAAATCCTCACAACTGGACCAGTAAGCACATAGTCACAAATGGAGAAAGGATTGAAGTTGTCAAGGATTTCATTTTACTTGGGTCTGCAATCAACACCCATGGAAGCAGCAATCAAGAAATCAAAAGATGCATTGCATTGGGAAAATCTTTTCCAAATGACCTCTTTAAAGTATTCCGAAGTAAGGATGTCACCTTGAAGACTAAAATATGCCTGACCCAAGCCATGGTATTTTCATTCACTTTGTATGCATGCAAAAGCTGGACCATGAACAAAGAAGACAGAAGAATTGCTGCCTTTGAACTGTGCTGAAGAAGAATGTTGAATGTACCATGGATGGCTGAAAGAACAAACAGATCTGTTCTGGAAGAAGTACAACCAGATGTTCCTTGGAAGCAAAGATGGCAAGACTGAGTCTTACATACTTCAGGCATGTTGTTAGGAAAGATCAGTCCCTGGAGTAGGACATCATGCTTGGTAGAGTGGAGGGTTAGTGAAAAAGAGGAAGACCCTCGACAAGAAGGGTTGACACGGGGCCACAACAATAGATTTAAGCATAAAAACAATTGTGGACGTGGCGCCAGTCTGGGCAGTGTTTTGTTCTGTTGTTCATAGGGTCGCTACGGGTCAGAACTGACTTAACAGCACCCAACACCAACACATGTGAAACTTAACAGAAATGTCTGTTGGTCAACTCTCAAGCTTTAGGTTTATATATCTCTTTTGTGACTTCTGTGGCTAAGGAGAGGTGGGTAGGGAATCCCTTCTCTGTAAGTCGTGTTTCCTGAGGTTTAGCCAGGGGAGTAGTCCTCGTTCGACTGTTAGTTGATTTCTTTATGCTTTGAACTAAGAGTTATTACTATTTCAAATATTTTTAGAAATGTGATTTAGTGGAGCATTAAGATGATTGCAAATAACCAAATATGTAATAATATCTGAGACCTTAAATGGACTTGTATTCCTGTGATAGCTTTATAACTATTAAAATGACTAAGCCCATTGCCAAACTCATAGCAACCCTATAGGACAGAGTAGAACTGCTCCATAGAGTTTCCAAGGAGCACCTGGTAGGCTTGAACTGCTGACCTTTTGGTTAACAGACATAGCACTTATCCACTACACCATCAGAATTTTCTTATAGCTGCTAGCGTAATGGTTAAGTACTACGTCTGCTAGCCATGAGGTCAGCAGTTCAAATCCACCAGGTGCTCCTTGGAACTGAATAGAGCAGTTCTATTCTGTCATGTAGAGTCACTATGAGTCAGAATCGACTCGATGGCAGTGTGTTCTTAGCTCGTTTAATTCCCCCAAGAAGTCTATGAGGTAAGTACTTGATTATTGTATGCATTTTAAAGATGAGAAAATTAAGACACTGAGAAGCTAAGCAGCCTGTCCACGGTCACACAACTAGTGTATGGCAGGGCTGGAATTTGAACCCAGCCAGTCTGATTGTGGAGCCTGCACTCTCAGTCACTTTGCTGTATTACCTCTGAGTAAATAAGAAAAGTTCAAAGTGTTCAAAGAGTTATAGAGAAACTGAGACTGAAAAGGTCCTCACAGTGTTTTTCTGGGAAGCCCTCAGTTAAGAGATGATAGTTAGCAGACAAGAATGAGCCAGCTCGCCTTGTGGAGAGCTGGGGACAATGGGACCCTCGCAGGGGGACTGGAAGTGCACAGCCTGACAGTTCTGAAGACCTTAGGGTGCTGGAGAAGAGAAAGGCAGCCAGCGTGGCTAGGTGTAGCGAGCAAGGAGAAAAATAGTCCGTGAGGATCTGTAGCACTTACCAGTCGCTTTGCTATAAATAATTTAGTCCCCACAATAGCCTGCTCTCAATTTTATATGTGAGGAGCGGAGTGGTCTGTGTTACCAAAATTACCTCTTTTCATCTGCTGACTGAGTATTCCACTGCAATCTAATTTCTGCTTTATATTACTAAAATTGCTCTTGCTAAAAGAAACCGTGACACTACTGTTGTCTGCCTTCTCAAACCCTACACTTTAACTGCTACCGCCTTTCTCTGTTTATTGCGGTCTACCTAATCTCATTGCATCCTCCAGGAAGTCTTCTCGGACCTGTGCTCATGCTTCTGTTATTGAGGTCCTCTTGGAATAATCTATTGGTAACTGTGATATCGGTGCCTGGCACAAAGAAGGCATTCAGTAAGAAGTTGTTGAATACGTATATGTTGGAGAAGCAGTATTAAGTAGTTGGCTGTGGACCCAGACTGCCTGGGATTGAAACCAGGCTTTGCCTTTTGACTGTGTTCTCTCTGCATCTCAGTTTCGTCCCCTCTGAAATAGGGTTAATGATGCCTTCCCAAGGTTGCTGTGAAGCTTAAACGTGTTCATGTAGGTAAAAAACTTAGAACAGTACCGGACGTTTACTAAGTGTTTAGTAAATGACCTACTATAGCTGTTGTTCCCTTAGAATGTTTATCTCTCTTGCCACCAGGCTGTGAGTCAGTGAATGAATGGACAGACCAACTAATGCTGATTTTTAGATTGAATGCTGTGGTCTTAGCTTTTGAGAATGTCCTTGTGAGTTGACCGTTAGTCTTTCTCTCTAGTAGTTCCAACATTGAGTGTCCTGTAGCAGATTTGAAACTGCTGTTAACGATGGTTAGCATTTCTTAATTGTACTAATTAATTGCTTTTTAAAATTTCAGCACTTTTTTTTTTTCCAGTTACGAAATGCCCTTTAAGTGGTGTGTGTACTTTATGGTTTAATATATATGAGGCTGTCCAACTGGTCTCTTTTTAGAGGGGAGGGGAGAGGCTGGAGAGGAGAGGCCAGGTGTTGGTTGAGTGAATACTAGGAGTGAACAAGAAGAGCGTGCTGTCACAGGGTGAGGAGAGTAGACAGGGTTACAGAGAGGCGGGTGCTCAGGGTTTTGTATGGCAAATTGACTTGAACTGTAAACTTTCTTAATCACAATAAAGAATTTAAAAAAGAAAAAGAAATGCCCTTTATTTACCATTAATCTTCACCCTAGCCTGTGCTACATGTGAAGGTGGGAGCGAGTTCAGCTACGACTGTACCTTTACAAAAATTAATTTGGGAGATAAACTGTTTGAGCATGTTATAGAGAAAGGTTGAACAAGGAGGCATAATGGGGGATTTGGAAAACTTCCCAGCTACTTCTGAGTCAGACCTGCAGGGTTTCCTTCACTGTGTGTTTTAAAGTAAATTCTGAAAATGGTGGAGGCTCATAATCAAATACAGTTTCAGTGAACACATTCTAGAGGCAATATAAATCATTAAAAATTGTCATGTGTGCCTCTGCCTTTTTCCAGCATTGTAAACAATTGAGATTTGTTTACTAAGACATCTTCTTAATGGCAATTACTATTTAGGTTTTCATAAACTTTCTTTTATCCTAAGTTTAACATCTCTTTTTGGGGGGGAACACCAGAAATAGCTGTATAATCTTGGCAAATGTGATGGAAGTACAGTTTGTTTTCTTTTGTTTTTATCTCTGAGCTTACATTTGTAGCTCTTCCCGGTTCTTTAAGTTTTTATTACGTGAAACTCGTCATATTTCTTTGTAAAAACAAGCTTCTCTGTTTTGAACCCACGAACAGTACATATTACTAGTGTTCTTTATTTTTCATCATCCATTTGGAAATTGTAGTTTTTGGTTTTTAAAAAATCTGATTTGCCAAAGGAAACCTCCTCACTTACAGATCAGAATCAGAGAGAACTGGAAAACCTTGTGTGTCAGTCTTATTTGAGAAGCTCAGGCTGTTAACAACTGGGGTCTTGGTGAGCCTGCCTTTTCCTGGAAGTCCCAGTCTTCTAGCATAGACGCTCTGGTGCCACAATGGTGGAGCACGTGGCTGCTGTCACTGAAAGGCTGACGGTTCAGACCCACCCAGCCGCTCCATTAGACAAAGATGGGACAGACTACTTCCATAAAGGTCACAGCCTTGGAAACCCTGTGGGAGAGTTCTGCCTGGTCCACAGCATTGCTTTGAGTTAGGATTCACACTAAAGCAACAGGTCTTTTGGCCTTCTAGCACCGTGTGTTTTAGTTGAGAACTCTGAAGGGCAGTGTTAAGAGAAATCAGTGTGAATGGATAGGGAAAACTGTATGGTCATGTTTAGGCCTATTAGATAGGATTAGCCATTATTAGAAAAGAGGTACCCTTGCTCTCCCTGTTTTGGTCAAAATTGTTGTGATATTATTTTTCTTAAAAAAGAAAAAAAATCCATAGGGGGGATGGGGAGCAACTGCTTAATGAATGATGACATGAGTGATCCTTTTGGGATGATGAAAATAGATTTCTGCTAGTATCTGCTAAGATATTCCCCATATCTATATTAGATGTATCTTATTAGATAGTAGATACACACGCAAACACACACATAAACACACACACACACACACACACACACGTTTTGGTTAATACCAGAGCATTGTGATGTAATTTTATTCATCCGAACTCATAATTATACTACGGTTGTATTTATAGGATGTTGTTTGGACTCTGTTACGCTTGGTGAATATGGCTTAATTTTCTTAGAAATACTTGAAGAGACCAATTTAACAGCCCTTTTTAAAAAAAAAAAAAAAAAAGAATGCTTTTTTACTCTGTGGTTAACTGACATTTTGATGTTCTACTTGACCGTGAGTTGGAGCTGAAGGCTGCTAACAATGACAGTAACAACTTGACCTTGTCTTTTTTTAGGTTTGTTTAGTCAAATTTTGTGTGATTTCAAGTAATAGAAACCAAATTCAAACTAACTTACTCCAAAAGGGGAATTAATGGGAAGGATGCTGGAGATTTCACAGTATTTGTGTGATGCAAACAGTTGATGAGTTGCACTGCTAACTAAAAGATTGGAAGTTGGAGTCTACCTGGAGGTACATTGGAAGAAAAACCTGACAATCCACTTCCAGAAAACCAGCCATTGGAAAGCCTGTGGAGCACAGTGCTTTTCTGACATCCATGGGGTCTCCGTGAGTCAGAGTCGACTGCTTGCCTACTGGAGCTGACCTGACTGGTGGCACGAGAGTGGTGGCGAACGCAGAGCTGTAGGTCTGTTAGCAGCACAGGCAGCGTGGTCTCTCTGCCTCTCCCTGTTTTCTTATTTCCATTTTCTTGGGAAAGCTTCAGGGAGCAAGTCTTAAATGCAGAAAGTGGCCATTTGAACAGGGGCATTCTAGCAGAGGAACTGAGTTTGAAAAGGCAATGTGCCGTAAACCCAAAAACCAAACCCATTGCCCTAGACTCAGTTCTGACTCGTAGTGACCCTGTAGGACAGAGTAGAACTGCCCCTTAGGGTTCCCAAGGCTATAAATCTTTACAGGAGCGGACTGCCACATCTTTCTCCCAGGGAGCAGCTGCTGGGTTCAGACTGCCAATCTTTGGGGTTGCAGCTAAATGCTTAACCACTGAGAAACCAGAGCTCCTCTGTGACTATAGAATGAGTATAAGAAGTGAATTTTTTTAACCATATAATTTAATGAGAGAAATTAAAACTCTTCTTTCATAGCTGTCCTTCATACTGCCTTTTTTGAAGGAACGTTGTAGAACATAGGATACTGACATCGTTTGGGCCTGTACTTGAATGCCACTTTTGCAACTGAGATGTCACTGATGGTTTGATTTTAAACACTTTTAGCAAAATTTTCTGGTAGAGATTTGCTTATTTGTTAATTTACTTTTATGGTGATGTTTCCTGTTTATGCATAGATCTTCACACAGTGGGTGACTGAAAATGACAGAGCTTAGACAGCTAGTGGAGATCAAGGTAAATAATGAGAACAGTGCATGGAGTACCTCTAATAGAAATCCAGAAATGATTGCTGTCAATACTGAAATTTTATAATTTTGGAAAATAGCCCAGACAAGACAGATATAATTTTATAAGATGTTGTTTCCTCCCCTGTGACACTGTACCCACCTTTGAGCAGAGCCACTGCAGGCGATTGTCAGAGTCCTGTGTGCTTCACTGCTTTCTTCACTTCATTTACTTCTCTTTTCAATTCCTGTATTTACTCATTCATGATTCCGCCATCCAAAATAGCCAACCAACCAAGCAAAACCCCCCGTGAAAACCCAGGGCTCTGTAGCTGACCCTTCTGAAAGGTGACTGAGGTGAGGAGGAGAGATGAGAAGGAGGTAGTTGTGGTCAGCGTGGCAGTGCGGGTGGCCATGTAAGAGGGCGTGTTTCAAGCATGAGGTTTGTTTTTATGCAGCAAGTTCAGAAATACACTGAACTGCGGCTGCTTCTCACCCCCTTCCACAGAACCTTCAGCTTGTCCTTTGTCACTTTTGTCCTTTAGATGTGCTTTTGCTGTTGTGTAGAAAGGAGGTGACTAGCAGGAACAGTTAAAGATGATCAGTCTGTGTTTGCTGCTCCTTTTGTTTGGAATGCTTTTCCATATCTTCCCTGTCACCCTACTCATATTTCGGGGTTTAACTGATACCTCCTCTTCTGACTCCTCCAGCCTGAGCTGTGTGTGTATTCTTGGGCTGTCTGTGTTTGCTCCTGTTACAGACTTACAGCTTGTTAGAATTACATTTTCCCTATTAGGACTTAAACTTCTGTCAGGCAGGCTCATATCTTATTTGTCTTTGTGGTCCCTGTTCCTCGTGTAAGAGACCTGCACACAGTCAAGATAACAGTTCAGGGTTCTTGTTTGCAACCAACCAAAAGCAACTTTGGTTAGCTAAAGCAAAAGCAAAAGAATTTTATTGGAAGGATACTGGTTGGTTTATAGAATTGATTGAAGGCTAAACAACCAAATGCAGAGAACACACAGGCAATGTGGAAAACTTAGGCTAAACTATAGCTGGAGTCATGCCGTAGAAATTCATAGGAATAACCTATTCTTGTAAGGGACCATTGACCCCTCCACAGGATCTGACTGCCATTGCTAGAGCATTGTCCCTGCGTGCTGTATGTTGCTGCGTAAGAATGAATTTTGTGCTGCCTCTGCAACTTAAGCTCCAGACTCAGATTCTGCATGAGAACATCTAATTGACCAGTCTGTGTGCCTGGTCCCTAGGTAGGGAGAGCAAGTATCTGGCTGATTTGGTTCCCATGGTTACATGGAGGGTTCTAGGGTTCCCCTTTCTCCAATACACACATAGTAGCAGGTTCTGTAAACACAGGGAAGTAGGTGGTGGGCAGGCATATATAAAACTGACACGTGACCTTTTCATTAAACGTTCAGTAAGTATTTGTCAGATGAACGAATCAGAGCCACGTATTTCTTGTTGCTAAACCTTTTTACAAACCAAATGTTGAAGTGGTCAGTGTGTTATCATGCTCTAATACAAAACAAGATTAATACCAACTTATAAAATAAAAGCAGCAAAATTCTCATTTTTAGATGATGAGTACCTCATTATTAAATTATTTAAATTAAAATTTTTTTTGGTATTCCTGTTTTGCAGTGCTCTGATCACATACTTATTTGCTTATCAGATAATCTAACACTGGGTAGAGCCAGGATTTGAACTTGACAAAACTGATTCTAGCACTGACTACTGTACCTTCTCTATAGTATAGTTGTAGTCAAGAATCTTTAATTAAAATGACAGCGAACTAGTACTTTATAGAGCTCAGTCAGAAATGTCACTGCTTGCCAAAAAAAAAAAAAAATTATTTCTAAGCCACCTTACCCATCAGATATAATACAAGATTTTATTATAACCATGTTGAAAAAATTTTTGGCATTATCTACCAAAGTTTACTATACATATACACATATCCTGGCAATTTTATTCCTAAATTTTATTCCAAAAATAAACAAACAAAAATGCATTGTGCATTGGAAGACATGCATTATTTATAATAGCCTGACACTAGAAACAGTAAGCCAAGTGTCTGTTAACCAGAAGAATGAATAGATGAAACTATGGTATATTCTTTCTTAAAAAAAGTTATGGTATATTCTTAACATGAAGAACTAAAGAAATGAAAATGAACAAACCATTGCTCTGCATGTGAGTATGGCTGAGTCTCGGAAACATAAGAAGAACAGAAACAGCCTGCCCAAGGGAATGCATGACTGAGTGAGCCCTTTCATGTTCAGTTTATAAAAAGTTTAGAAACTGGCAGAAATCTGGCATTTGAAGGGAAGATAGTGATTGCCTTTGAGGAGGTTGGAGGGGACTTCCTGTTACTGGTAATGTTCTGTTCTTGAACTGGGAGGTATGGGTAGTATATTCACTTTGTGATATTCTCTAGAGTTGTATACTTTGCTGTATATATGTTATACTTCAATTAAAAAGTGAAAAACAAAAACCAGCCTTGTATATGGATTTGCTTGAGGGGTGTGGCCTGCAGACCCCTAAAATCGTGTGTAAATTTACATTTGTATATCTGTGTGTGTATTTTAGGAGAGGTGATCCATAACATTAGTCAGATTCTCAAATGGGTTCATGACTTCAGGGAAATTTAAGAACCCACATCGCCAGCACCTGTGTATTCAGGAAGACTCTTGTTAAAAAAAAATTTTAATGGAGAGCTTATTGATTATAATGGGTAAATCCTTGCCTGTAAGACCAGACCCTCCCTGTGTTTTGGATCCTGTCCCCTCATGCTTTCTCAGGGTTTTTGCTTTTGTAGTCATCCTTTTTCCCCCGTTTTCTCCCTCCACTGGAGATTGCCATCAGCATACCTCCCTTCATTACTCTGTTTTTCAAAAGTCCTCTGTTAATTTTCGTGTCCTCTGTCTGTGGCTTCTGCATTTTCTCTCCCTTACATCAGACCCCTGCTAAGTGTTATCTAGCCTTCTTCACCTCTCAGCCCTTTCCACTCCGGTGCTCTTTCTCACCACTTAACGGAAACCCCTCCTATCAAGATCACACTGACTTGAGACTTGCTGAAACCAACAATTAATATGCCTCTGGGAAGATGTGAGTGGGAGCGTCTCAGGTGCAGAACTTGATGCAATCATGTTTCTAATTTCGTGGCACACTTTTTTCATTGACCTACGCACTGCCTTTTTTTTTTTAGTTGATTTTATTCCCCATCTTCACTCCCATTCTCTCTTCCATGACAGGTACTCACTTTAATATATTTAGCATATTATCCTGAAAATATCTTTGCAAACTGTAGTGCCAGTTTGAATATGTATGTTTTTAATTTATGTAAATGCTACTTTGCTGTAGATTCCTTTCTGTTTCTTACTGTTTACATTCAACACTGAGTTTAAACAATGATCCACATTGCTGTGTTTACACCTGTTCCATTGCTCCTGACTACAGCGTGGTGTGCAGTTGGTTATAGGTGGCTTCTGGATTTCAGAATCTGTTCTTTAGTTACGGACACCTTGGCTCTTTTTGTTCATTCATTCAGCACATGCTGATGCCTACTGTTCACCAGTCATTGGCCACTGTTCCAGGTGCCGGTTACACAGCAGGATGTGAAACAGGACAATCCCAACCCTGGTGACAGTAACAAACTTGTGGGGGAGAGAGACAGTAAATCAAAGGAGTAAAACGTGCTGGCTGTTAGGCAGCGAAGGGCTGAGGTGAGAAGATGAAAGCAGGAACCGTTGGGTAAGAGAGGTTTTTGAAAGTCTAGATAGGGTGGTCACGGAAGGCCTCGGTGAGAGGATGAGTTTCTAGTAAGGACCTGCAGTCAGTGAAGCCACTGGCTAGGCTGTCACCCAAGGCTGTCACCCAGGAGACTCTTCCAGGCCAAGAGAGCAGCAGGTGTAAAAGGCCTTAGCCTGGGGTGGGCCTAGCTTCTTCAAGGACGGCATGCTTCCTCCAAGAATTGTCATCAAAGAGTTTTTTTGTGTGTTTGTTTTAAATATGCTAAACTTTATCTCTGACTGTAATATTAGCACTTATCCCTGTCATCGTACTTTGTGTTTATCCGTATTTCTTTTCATCTCTCTTCTTTCTTCTTGTCTGTTTTTGTACCAGTTTGAAAGTTACATAACCTGTGTTTATTCTTGTAATTGTCAACCTTTACTTAGATTTGTATTTATGTAACTTTTCTATCAATTTTTTAAGCTTATTGATTACATCTTCCCCTGAACAATACTTGAACCCTGGCAGGCTCTCACTGCCCTCTCTTCTTCCCCAGTCTACCTGCACCTTCAGGTTTCAGAAGTTGGGGTTGCTGTGGATACGTTTTTCTGTTGGTGGTCTTTCCTTTCCCTTCTTTTCTCTTCTCCCCTTGTTGACTCAGCAGTGGGAACCGTAAGTTACTGGCTTTCCCCTTTTTTGCCATGTCTTGTAATAGAGCCTTTCTGGATTTATTTCTCTTCTTGTAATTCATTCTCCCATAGTGTTTCTGTGAGCCTTTAAGGATATGAAGTTGTAAATCATTTTTAGCCTAATCAGTTGATTTTTTTGTTTGTTTAGCTGTTCTCTTGGTAAACATTTTGAATGCTTACATTCCTAAGGATATGTATTTCATGTTTGAACTTAAATGATAGCTAGTTGTTATATGAAATTTCCTTTCTTTCAACATTTAAACAGTATTACTCAATGTATTTCTCTGTAAAGTGTCTAGGTATTTTTTTTCCTTATTTACTCTAGCAAGCTGATGTTTTACCTCTTTAATTTTTAGAAATTCTTGGTCATTATTCAGTTATTTCCTCATGTCTATTTTTTCTGTTACCTCTGGAACTCGTGTTATTTAGATGCTGACACTAGTTTTTCTAGCCTCCATATAGTTTTAACTTTTATGTGTGTTTTCCAGTGTCTTCTGGAAAACCTTCTTATTGTCTTCTTATTGCATCATTCTGATCATCTACTCATTAATTTTATTTTTTAACTATATTCATTTCATTACTTAAACTCTCTGACTTTTAAAATTTTAGTTTATTTTATTTTTCATACCCAGTATCTCCAGCTGGCTTGTTGTTGTAACTGCTTAGTCCTTACTGTTTTGCTAATATCTTACTTTAGTTTCCCAAAGATGCTTATTATGTTTATGGAAAATTTTCATTCTCTCCTGTCCCCTAGGGTCGTCATGAGTCGGATCCAACTCGATGGCACTTGGCTTCACTTGGCTGGACCATAAATTCTCTTTCCTCTGGGATAGGTTGTTCCGTTTGGGGCCTTTTTGTTTTAAGTAGTTGTACGCCTGTGATGTCTTATTTATTTTTCCTAGAATGTTTCTTTCCTTGGAAATAATTAACTACCTTGACTGAAATGTGTACCTGAAGGATGCACTGAAATCTCAGATTGAAATATATGTCCTTCTTGGTAAATTCATAGAAGATATGAGTGTGGGAGGATAAGGAAGTAGGCTTTGGCCTAAAGATAGTGATTTGCCCAAGAAATCAGTAGTTCTGTTTTGGCTGTAGACGTAGAGGTAGAGTTATCAAGTAAGTATTTTGGATTGCAGTGAAGAATAAGTGCTGGTGACATAAATTTGAAAGTGAACAGCATTTAGTGAGACTAATACATTTGGGGTAGGGGGGAATAAGAAGAGAGAGAGGCTCCCGAGGTTGATTGAGTCTTGATAGTGTGTTACCAAAAACCCATTGCCATTGAGTCAATTTCAACTCATAGCAACCCTATGGACAGAGTAGCACTGCCCCATAGTGTTTGCAGGGAGCACCTGATGGATTTGAACTGCTTACCTTTTGATTACCAGATGTAGCACTTAACCATTGTGCCACTGGGGTTTCCAATAGCGGGTTGAGGGCACTTGAAGAATAGGTGTACTTTGTCAGCAGCTGGTCTTGGCCATTTAGAAAGAGCAGTTTGTCATCTAGCCTCACAAAGTTGATGACCTACTTATCATTGTCAGTTCTGTAGTCTGCATCACTGTGTCAGGCTTCTGTGAAGCTTTAATATCATAATAGTAAGAGATCTAAGATAAGGACTTGTAGGTGACACTTGGCTGTTGGTGAGCTGTGCTGCTTTGGTCAAGGCAGATTAGCCTTCCAGGACTTGAAGTTTCTTACCAGCAAAATTATGCCATTGAACCAAATGATTGGTAAGCTTCTTTTCTGCTTTAAAATTGTCTGAACCCTGAAGAAAATCTAGTTATAAATAATCTTTAGTAGTTTGAATCTTTACAAAATAATTTTTTGAGATGATTTCACCAAAATAGAATTTGTTGATAGTAGTAGTTTCAAGGAATTGCTATATTATTTTTCAGAAAGACAGTTCCAACTCGTAGTGCCATTAACAGTTTTTGAGCATATATGTTTCTCTACAGCACACTAGGCTTAATGTTAACAAATTCTTGTGTAATAATTTAATGGTTATGATGTAATACCTCAAAGTTTAATTTCCATTTCTTTAATTATTTGCAAGGCTAAAAATTCTTTTTTTTTTTAATTTTTATTTTTATTTAACATAACTGAGTGAAAATGTACATTCACATATAAATTTACATGCCCCCCTGTATGCAGCTTCCACTGCTCTCCCTGTCCGGTGACTGCACACTGTTCCTCTCTGCTCCATACATGTCTTATCCTCCCAACAGTCTCCTTTCCCCTCCTCTCCATCCACTCCCCTTCCTCCAGCCAGAGGTCAGCAAGATGATATCCTATAGATGTATAGAACCATAAAGTGCTTCCAATATATGGTTACTCTGCTTTGCCAAGTCCAATCCATTCCTGTCCAAAGAGTGGACCTTTGTTATAATTTATGGGAAAGGGCAGCATCAGGGAAGGGGGCCATGCTCTCAGAGGAACCCCAAAACCGCTGGACCATCAATTGAGGTCTTTTAGTGGAGATCTCATGATGCACCTCTTTTTATTCTTGTGTTGCCAGTGAGGCTCCTCTCTGTGAGCTCCGTCGTGGCTATCACTGGTGGTGGCCGGGCACCATCCAGTTCTTCCAGTCCCAAGTCGATGTAGGCACCCACTCTTGTGGGTCTCTCTGTCTTCTCGGTTGTCTTTACCGCATGCCATAAGGCTAAAAATTCTTTAAGTATTTGGGTTTCCTTCTGCATGGACTATTTGTTTACAGTCATTGATCATCTGTTAAGTCCTGTGAATAAAAAATAATAGCATCAATCATTAACTAGAAAAATAACAGAATTCTCAAAGGTATTTTCATGCATTAACTAATTATCAAGGTTCTTTCCAAATATGTTGCTTGTCATAGTTCGTGAGGAAAAGTGGAAAGGTATTCTTTTAAAAAGGGAGTGAAATGAACTGATTAAGAAACAAGAATGTTTGACATTGACCAAATGACAGAATTATGAGTCTTTATACCTGCTTTTCAAGAAAGGTGATTTTTCAATCAATGGATCTCATTTCTATTATCTTTTAATGTAGCTGAATTTTAGATTATGTTATGTAAACTTAAAATAGCTCATGTATGGCGGTGAAACAGAGAAGAAAACCCCAATAGTGTATATTTGAGATAGGCTTTTGGGAAGATTCCAGTAGAGTGGCAACCATTCCTTTTAGATACCAGCAGCTAATGTACAGCAATAACTCACAGAGGAAGTAAGACCTCAGGACTGCGGCGGCGGGCTGCAGGAGGGAAGTGAGGCAAAAATGACGGTGCAAGAGGCAAGCCTTCCGGTTCCCTGCGAATGGGGTGGGGGGTAGGGGGGCACCGTGTGTGTGCGTTTCATAAGCAGTGCGGAGTCGGAACAGGTTCTCAGGCCAAAACTGGCAGTTGGCTTTTTAATCCTTTTCTTGCCATTTCTCTTGGCTCAGCTTTTTCCCTTTTTTTGTTTTACCCTAACTTTCAGTTTTGATCATCATTCTTTCTCTTATCTGCTAATTACCTCACTGTTTTCAACCAGTTCAACCTCTCCTATTTACCTTTTTTCTTTCTTTTTTTTCTGTCAAAGCTTGTGTTTACTATCACACAGATCTCAGAGCACCTCTTTCTTCTCTTTCGTTGTTGAATATGAAGTATTGTGTAGGAGAACTTTGAATAAAGAGCCATGAGAATTGAGTCATGAATTAATGTATTTGGTCTTGGGCAAGTTATTTAACATTTATGCCTCAGTTCTCCCTACTGTAAACAGATAAAATAAAATAAGATCTCCAAGCATCCTTCCAGATCTAAATTCCTGTGATTCTATAATGTCTTAACTTTCTCTCTTATTTTATTTTCATGTGATAACCTCATCATTTAATAAATGTTGACACACCTACCAAGTGTTTACATAATTGCTATGCGTGTGACAAAACAAACAAAACAGAAGACAGGGCTCCTGCCTTTGAATTATTTGCAGTCTGTTTGGAGAGACAAGGAGTATCTTTATGTTAACTCTCAGTTTCCGATCTGTTTTTATTTTGTCTAGACCAGATCCATATTCTCAGAGGAAAATCAGTTACTTCAATTCTATCTTGATTTCATGGTGAGGGGCAAGGATACCCTTGAAAATAGTAACAGGCTCCTTTTTATGCTCTGTACATCTAATAACGCCCTTTGTAGTTTTCTGTAGCATTATTTCATGTCATCCACTTCAGTCTGGAACTTACGCATCGTAGGAAGATTTATATCAAAACTACAGAGGCTGGTCTTCGTCATGACTTAGTAGATGGTCACTTTCTGCTCTGCTGTCTTTGGTTCATCTACAAACGTTTGTGCATTTGTATGTTCATGCAGTTATGTTCAAATAAATATAGATGGCTGAATAAATGTACCACAACCATCTTTCCACATCTCATACATTTGTACTTTGTGCTTTGGTTTCTTTCTGCACCTGCTTTATAGGGGGCTTTGCTTTGGAGACACTGTCTTCCTTTCCTGGACTGCATGAGCTGTCTGGCTGGAGTCCCTGGGTGATACCAATGGTTAAATGCTCAAATGATCACCTGAAGGTTGGAGGTTCAGGTCTACCCAGAGGAGCCTTAGAAGAAAGCCCTGAGGACCTGCTCCCCAAAAGTCAGCCATTGAAAACCCGATGGATGAGAGTTCTCCTGTGACACACTTGGGGTTGCCATGAGTCAGAGCCAGCTTGAATGCAGCTGGTTGGGTTGTTGGTTAAAGGAATTGGGGTCAGAGAGGTAGGGTGAATGCAAATGGCTTGCTTCACTAAAGGGCAAGAGGAAGGATCTCTGCATTGCAACGATCTTGTGTCTTGACTGTGGTAATAGATTTAAGAATCTGCACATGTAATAAAATCACACAGAACTAAACACGCACAAATGAATACGAGTAAACTAGGGACATCAGAATAAGACAGGTGAATTGTATCAGTGGCAGTATCTTAATTGTGATATTGTATCATGGCTTTTTGCAAGAAATTGCTGCTGAGATACTCTGAGGGAAAAGGTACACCAGCATAGTCATTTAAAGGAGTTTGTGCCAAAAGATAATGATTTTGCACATGTAACTGCAAGAAGCATTTTGATTTATTTTGGAGCATGACTGTCCATTTAGATCAAAGAATGCTCTTCTAACTAGTTTTATTCATTTTTCTTGTGCGTGTATGGAAAGTGAAGTGATAGCTATGATGTGTTGGCTCTTTTAAGAGACAAAAAACTTTGCAAACACTTAAGTAATGCCAGTTTTTTTTTTTAATTTATTTTATTTTTTATTTATTGTGATTGAGTGAAAGTGTACAATCCGGTATAAATTTGCATGCCCGCCTATGTGCAGCTTCTGCTGCTCTCCCTGCCTGGTGACAGCATACTCCTCTGATTTGTTCTACACATGTCGTAGCCTCTTAACAATCTTCTGCCCCCTTCTTTCCACACTCTTTGCCCCATTCAGTAAGAGACCAGCAGGATGACATCCTAAAGATGCATAGAACCATAAAGTGCACACATGATATGGTCACACTGTGTCGCTGAGTCCAGTCCATTCGTGTCTGAAGAGTTGATCTCAGTAATAATTTATGGAGAGGAGCAGCATCAGGACCAGGGCCAACTCTCCCAGGGGAACCCTGAAGCCCCTGGACCATCAGTTGCAGTCTTTTAGTGGAGTTCTCAGGGTGCACCCCTTTTTATTCTCGTGTTGCCAGTAAGACTCAACTTTGTGATCCCCATCATGAGTAGCACCAGTTTTGTATCAGTCTTATCTTTTGTATCTAGTATAAAATCAGTTCATTCTAATAATGGTTATATTATTTCATACAGTTCATGAATCCAAGTAAAGGTTTTGAAAGTTAATTCTGTCAGTGATAAAGCATTTGATATTATTGTGAATGCTACTGTAAGTTAAGCTGAACATTTCATTGAAGAAAACATTGGTTTTTTTGTATAGGAATATAAAGTTTGGTGGAGCATTTAGTCATGGTCAGAATAGTGTTCTTACTGTATTAGAAAGCTCAACATAGTAGAAAATGTATTTGCAATTTGCTTGGAGTACATTTGTAATTTGTAATTACATCTCAACAAGCCCAATAGCCTGTAAATAGGAGCATAAAGTATTTTAAAGTTACTTGTTGGCTCTTAACCATACAAAATTTACAGATATTTACATATATGCAGAGTATTTTAAGTAAACAATTTTTGTGATAACCTGATATTAAATATAGAAAAAATGTTTCTGCAGGGCAGTGTTCACTTTATCCCTTCATTACCTGTCAGCAATAAGATTTTAGAAATATTTGAAAAACTTACATACATACAGTGCTCCATATTTACTGCCTTTTTTCCATGAGCATAAGGTTGAGTGATGCCCTAGTTCTTTAAGCGTTCATTCTTTTCCCCTCCATTCCAAGGCACTTGACCGAATTCTTTACTCAGCTGGTTTTGGCTCTTACCTCGCTTCTCCCAACTTCCCTGTAGATGTGTATACATTAGGGACCAACACACTAGACAGATCTGGTGTCTCTTGCCCTGTTGTCATTGGTTATTGTTAGATGCCGTCAAGTTAGTGCCTGCACATGGAGGCCCTGTGGACCACCTGAGTAAACAGTGCTTGGTCCTGCACCGGCCTTACAGCCACGGCTACGTCTGAGCCTGTTGCTGCAGCCACCACACTGAGTCATCTTGTTGAGGGTCTTCCTCTGTTTTGCTGACCCTCTCCTTTATTGGATCTGACTTGACGGCATTTGGCTTTGGCTCCTGTATCAAGCATAATGTCCTTCTCTAGGGACTCATCCCTACTGATAGCATGTCCAAAGTGCATGAGACAAAGTGTTGTCATCCTTGCTTCCGAGGAGCCTGCTGGCTGTGCTTTTTCCAAGACAGATTTGTTCATTTGTGCAGACCACGGTATATTCAGTATTCTTCACCAACACTGTGATTCAAAGGCATCGCTTCTCCTTCGGTCTTTCTTATTCATTGTCTAGCTTTCATATGCGTATGGGATGATTGAAAATATCAGGGTTTGGTTCAGCACACCTTATTCTCAAAGTGACTTTTTAAAACACTTTAAAAAGGTCTTTTGCAGCAGATTGCTCAGTGTGGTATGTCATTTGATTTCTTGACTGCTACTTCCATGGGTGTTGATTGTGGATCCAAGTAAAATGAAGTCTTTTAACAACCTCAGTCTTCTTTGATCTTGCTCATTGGTCCAGTTGTGAGGACTCAATTTTATGTTGAGGTGCAGTACATACCAAAGGATGTAGTCTTTAATCTTCATCAGTGTTTCAAGTCCTCTTTACTTTGAGCAAGCAAAGTTGTGTCATCTGTGTAGCACATGTTGTTAATGACATGTCCTGCAATTCTGGTTCCTGTTCTTCTTCATGTATTCCTGCTTCTTATATTATTTGCTCAGCACAGAGACTGAATAAGTATGGTATAAGGATTCAACCACGATGCACACCTTTCCTGACTTTAAACGACTCAGTATTCCCTTTTACTATTGGGACGACTGCCTCTTGGTCTGTGTACAGACTCTGTCACAAGTAGGTATTCCCTGTTTCTGAATGCTGCGGTTTGCCTTGTCTTTAGGATTCTTAATCTGTTTATTTCCACATGTCAACTTCTTTTCTTGCAAAAGCTTTTGACTCTTGTTGAAACATATATATATAATGTGTCTGTAGTGAGATTACATTAATATATTAGATTTGTAATAAAAGGAAAATACTTTTGAGTGTAGATTTCTTTGAAATATACATATGCAGTTACTTGCGTCTGTATAATTTTCGTCTGGGAACGAGGTATGCTGCAGATACTACCTCAGGAATAGGCATATTTTTCTTTCTCACATTCATTGCCTCAGCACTGAGGTATCCCTTTCCACCTTCTTTATTCTTCTGCTTTTTCTGTCTTTTTGCTCCTTATCTGCTGCTCTTGCCTTGTGTGTGTGTGTGTTGTGTATCCATTCTTGACTGAAACGTGTTCTGAAAGTGCTGGTGCTTGAAAATTACTTGTTAGCTCTTCATCATATGAAAATAATCTATCCAATCATTTTGTTTAAAAATTATCATTGTAAACAGATCTTTAAGTATCCACAGGCACCTTAGGGGAAATACTTAATTGGAATTAATTCAACCTCATTTCTTATTCTTTTCAGCACAGTGTTTTTCAAACTCGGAGGCTTGCAGAAGTCACAAGTTGAAATCTGGCGTCCTTTTCAGAGAGGGACCCTCAGTAATGCGTAAGTAGCTTTTGTTTCTCATTTTCATTTGTTTCTGTTACCTATTTTCTCTCCTAAACATGGTTAATTTTCTAGAACTCCTAACAAGAACTCAGAGGTCCATTCGCCATCTAATGATTGTGAGAAACCAATGACACAAAATAATTTATTGAAAGAATGAGTCTTAAGAAGTGTCCTGGGTCAGTATGGATTCAACCCCATTTATAAGAGGTAAATCCTCAGTGTAAGCAGTGCTGGATTAAGGGATTTGGGTTCTCACTCAGGCTCTGTCACTTGGTGTCTGTTAGTAAGCCACCTTCAGCGCTTTAGTTTCTTTGGCTATAAAATTGGATTAGAGTTAATAAGATTCTTTCCCCTCTAAATGTCTGTTATTCCTACCTTAAGTGTTTTGTAAATCAGAAGTTGGTTATCTTTCAAAAGAGAGATGTCAAAGTAGACATTTATGTTTTGATTTGTAGTTGTTGCTGGATTTTGCTTTGGGTGAGTGAGAAGCGGAGGTGGTGATTCCTGAGCAGCTCCCTTGTTGAGACATTCGCCCCACATAGCACATCCATTTGTGTTAATAAAGCTTCTTTCTGAAAAACCAAGTTTGCCGTGGGAAGGTTAAACCTGTTTTTATCACGAAACATCAAGCTACTGTTAAATATGATACACAAATAAGATCTCTTTCAAAATTTCATTGGGGTGCTGATGCTGAAGGAGGGCCAGTTTTTAGGGAAACAGGGGTAAAGTGGGGATGATCTCTGTGCGTCTGGGTTTTGAGGAGAGGCTAGCAGGGCTGGATTACTGGAGAACTTTGGACTGGGTGAAGACAAGCTTCTTGGAGCTTGAAAGGGTGATAGGAGGAAAAGCGGCTGGAAGTGGAATAGGAGTACAGAAAGGGATGTAGAAACATGGACCTCAACCGAAAACCCTGTGCGGGGAGGGCTGTTGCTTTCAGCTTTCATGTCACCAGCTCCTACAATACTGTTAGTGCTTAATAAGCATTTATTAAAAAAAAACTTTGATTGAGCTGATGAATCAAATATTTATTTAGTAAGTTGTTAATTGTGCCTGGGGCCCTGATGGTGGTAGTTACTAATTTCCTACAGAAAAAAGCACACGTTTAGCTTACTGTGCTTGAGGAAGAAAGTGAAGTAGAGTAGGGGGAGTTGAACTGAACCATTGGACCATCTTAATGTAGAAATTTGAGTTTATTGCCATTAGCAAGCCCTGTCCAGGAAGGTTTTGCTCCTTTTACCGTTTCAGTAGTAATTTGGAATTTTGCAAGACTTTTGTAGCCAGAATTTTTTTTGTATAATTTCAAAAGGTTTCTTCTGATGTTCAGTCCTGCCTTTTCTTGTCCATTGGAGTTAGTCTAGGAAGTAAATCAGCAGTAGGTTTGGGGTTAGGTAGCAAATGCTTAACTACTTTGACATAATAGAGCGAGAAATGAAAGAGAATCTGAATTGATTGGGCAGAGCGTGAAAGCCAAATATCACTCTCTGTGAGTTGCTGGATGACTGAGAGCTTTCTTATAATGACTTCGCCATTTAGTTCTCATCCACCTTTTGGGAAGAGAAAACACATCCTACTTGTTTTCTGTATTCACAGAAATGGATATAAGTTTAAAGTGAACTTCTACCTAAGCAGGTTTCTCAAATTTAAAGAGATGCTTATGAACACTTTATCTTATGATCTAAGATGGTTATTTGTACCATGTTAGGCAACGAAAACCAAAAACCAAACCCGCTGCCATCAAGTCGTGTCCAACTCATAGCGACCCTAAATGTTAGGCAAAGGAGAGTTAAAAAACATCATTGGCTTATGATAAAGTATTTTTAAAATAACTTATTTTTGTTGCTCTTAAGAATATACACAGCAAAACATGCACAAATCTGGCAGTTTCCACGTGAACAAGTTAGTGATACTGACTGTATTCTTCAAGTTATACAGCCATTCTCACCCTCCTTTTCCTCAGTTGTTCTTTCCCGATTAGCGTAAACTCACTGCCCTCTGAGGTTACCATCTCATCTTTTGAGTTGCTGTTGACAGACTGATTTCCTATAGAGAGATCTTAAAAGCGTGATTACTCAAGTCAGACATGCTTTACTAACTAAAGCTAAACTGTGGCTTGATTTTAAGAAGACTTTAGGTGATATTTTTTTATTTAAAGATTATCTCACAGCAATAGCTTTGGTTGTTCACCTGCAGGGCTTCTGAAAGTCTCCTTTTGATCATGATTCTTCTTTGACATCTTTGATCAGAATGTTTAATAAGGGCACCCAGTCACCATCTAGTTCTTCTGGTTTCATGGCAGAGGAGTCCTGCATCCATTTCCTCCTCCTGTTCCTGACTTTCCTTCCTCTGTTGCTCCGGACAGATAGAGACCAATTGTTTTGCCTTACCTGGCTGCTTACAAGCTTTTAAGACTTCAGGCACTAAACAACAAACTACAGTAAAACCTGTGAAAGCTGGGATTGCTTATTTTCCCAAGTATGGCTAATTTTCTGATTTTGACAGGATACATTCTTACCACTTTTCTGTTGCTCCCTGTTAATGGAAAGTAACTTACAGTGTCTCTTGCCAACACAAGGCACTTTTACCTTAATTTATGTATTTAGTATCTTCCAAGAGGATTCCAGATTTCACATGCCAATTGCAATTGCTTCATTTAATGGCATTGTTAGGAAGTCCTTATTAATTATTCATTTCTGTATTAAGTATGTTCAGTATTCTGTATTTGCCTCATAGGTTTTAGCATTGTCATCCCTGTAGCTTCAAACTCCAAACTTAATTTAGAAACAGTTGATTTAAAACAAAAACTAGTGATGTGGGTTGTGTATTACAGACTTAGCTGAGTGATCATTTGGAATTTATAAGAAGTCATCTGTAATGTTGCTAGCTATGATGATGATATTATATGTTCTGTCAACTCTGCCTCAAAATACTTTCCCTGTCTTCCCAACCACCCCCAGCCCCAAGTGAATAAATGGCAAACACACACACAAACAAGGAAAGGTAACTAGGATGGCACGTACTTTTCTGTCAGTGGATGTATGAGGATTTTGTCACCACTTAAAAGTTTCTCTTTATTAATATTTATTGCTGAAGAACAATACCTTGTCCCTTTTAGTAGTCATTCACTATATACAGATGTGAGTTCATGTCATTAAATGTTGAAGATCTAATATAAAAGACCTTTCTTTACAACTTTCTCCCATTTACCTGCTTATTAGTATGCTGTTGTTGTTAGCTGGTGTTGAGTTGGAGCCCAGCTCATGGCGACTTCATGCACAGTGGAAAGAAATGCTGCCCAGTCCTGCACTGTTCCCGTGGTAGGCTGCACGTGGGACCATTGTGAATTACAGAGTTTTCAAAAGTAGATCCCTGGGCCTTTCTTTCTAATCTTAGTCGGGAAACTCTGCTGAAACCTGGTCAGGAAGCCTCTTGGTAACACGGGAGCCCCCACTGACCAGGTGGGATGAAGTGCATTGGTTGGGACGCAAACTCAGTCTCCTGTCGAGAAGGCGGGAGTTCTATCCCTCTGTCACCAGTGCCTCACTTACTGTTAGTCTAGGAGCTGTTTATTGCCAGTAGCTAAGGTGGTAGTTTTCAGAACACTTAATCCTATGTATATATATTTATATTCGTTATTTTCTATGTTCAAGCAAATATATATATGTATAATTAACAGTACTGTTTCTGTTCCCTTACACTTCTTTCTGCCTAACAAGATGTCAGACTGTACTCTATGCGATAGTGACTACATACTTTAGTCTGAATAAGACAAACTTAGCATCTGAGAAAGAAGAGGATGCTTTAAGCCCTTCACTAATAGGAAAGGAAAGTGTCTGCCAAGGGAATTTTTAATATCTCAGTCTATCAAGATTTTATCATTTAAAATTCATGTACTCATTTAAGCACATCAGCACATACTCAGGTTATATAAATGTTTGACCCAGTAATTCTACTTCAGTAGATTTATCCAGAAGAAGTAAGAGATATAGCCAGAGGTTTAGGTTCATAGTTTTTCCCTGCAGCATTTAAAAAATATGAGAAAAATAAGTAGAAGTAATAAATAATAAGGAAATAGTTAAATTGATAATAGTATCATCCATAAAATACAATGCCATGTAGCCATTAAACATTGTTTTCAAAGGTTATTTAATGAAATGTGGAAAAAGTTGAATACAAAAGTATTTGTTATTATTTTATAATTTTTATGAATAGGTGGTCAGCTAGGTAGAACAATGTTCTTGTGGAGCATCTGTGACGTGCAGCCAACTGAGAGTTGACTATTCAGCATTTAGCCAAGTCTTCTCAGGAGAACAAATGGTTATAACGCTTTCCTGTTGTCAGTCTAGAAGGATTTCTGAAATGTCCTTTGTTATGTGAGGAACCTTTTTATGCTCTTTACTGTCTGTACAGGAGCAGTGTAACCCTAAATAAAATAAATGGGGTAGCGTAGTCCTTCTTTAGGCTGGCTTGCCAAGCAGGTAGTGGACATGTTTACAGAGCATATAGTCTTGTTGGTGGGGTAGTGGTTAAGTGTTAGTCTGCTAACCAAAAGGTCAGCAGTTTGAATCCACCAGACACTCCCTGTAAACGCAATGGGGGCAGTTCTTCTCTGTCTGGTAGAGTTGGTATGAATCAGAATTGGCACGATGGCAGTGAGTTGGTTGTTTTTGGTTTTTATTTCAGAAGTAAACATAGATTCTAAAAAAAAAAAAATAAGAATTATGAAAACTTGTAACATTCACAGTGTAAAAAATGGAACAAGTTTAGGGAGTGTGATGAAAATGGTGGTAATTATATCATAAACAAGTATGCTACATATGAATTTCTTTGCCCTCAGATATTTTGTAGTTTGTGTGGAAAGCTGGTTAATTTTGCCAGTTTCTGAAGTGTGGTCTAAGGATTTTTTTTCCTAGTGGTTAAAAAAAACAAAAACAAGACACAAACCCAGTGCTGTCACACTGGTTCTGACTCAGAGAGACCCTGTAGGGCAGAGTCAGACTGCCTCGTGGTGCTCCTGAAGACTGACCGGTGGGTCTGGCTTCCAGCCCGTGGGCTAGCAGCTGTGGCACTTAACCACTAGCCACCAAAGTTTCCTTCCTAGCTGTTAAGTGGGAAAGTAACATCGAGCTTTCAAATAGCCTGGGGAATTCCTGGATTGAGCAGAATTAATTAAATGTCTTTGTCAAAATTGGGTACCAAATTAAAGGTGCCTCATTAAAATCTGTCTTAAGACGTCAGTATTTGCATCCGTATTGTAAATATCCAACAGGGACGCTTCTTATCCTTACCTTACTTATTTGTCCACAGACTGACTCATTGTTAGCATTTGTTGGAACTGAGTCTAACATGAAACACATGGCAGAAAATGATGTTTTAGATGAAATGTTTTTCCTGTTAGGTGGCATATTAGTAATGACGGTACTATGTGGTGCATTCTAAAGAGAAACATACTTTCAGTGATACCACACGGTGGAAGGGATTTTTATATTCAAGTATTTGTGAAGACATGAGGGGCTACCCTACCCTATGTCCTTTCTTATTTCCTTGACTCTGTTATAAACAGGCTATTATAATCTCCGCCCTACTTTTATTAGTTAAAATTCTCCTCCTTGTCGTCTCTGCTGAGGCTCTTTCATGGTGGCCTTTTCCGTGTTGTGTACGTAGTTGGGGACAAGCCCGTCTTCAGATGGGTTTCGTCTGTGGAAACCGGCTCCCTGGGTCGGGGTTTGTCCTGTGCAGCTGCATGTGCTTCCCCAGGGTATTGCGAGCCTGGGAACACTTTAATTTCTCTTTTTGGAGCTTGCAAATGGCGTAAATTTAAACCCCAAATCCAAGTGTGAGTGGGCCTATTGTTATGTATTCTGAGGAGGGCCTCTCCCTCAAGCCCACTACGAACTAGGGCCCAGGTTGAGCAGAACTTTTTATTATCTCTCTGTGGCAGTGAATGAGTTTCTGTGCCCAGTCTTTAACTGAGGGTGTAGTCCTTTGAGGTGCTTGGCTTTAGATGGGTGTCTTATTTCCAGTCACCTATCTTACGTTGACCCAAGGCAGTGCCTTTTCCCTGTACACCCCGTGATTACTGGGGAGGTCCACAAACTCTTCTCCCTCCTTGGTCCCTCAGCCCCCGTTGGCATCTACACACTAGTTAGGCTTTTGGTCTCCTCGGTGCTTTGGGTCTCTGAGAATGTCCTACTTTTACAGATTAATCTATACATTGAAAAGGATGGTTTTTGTGGTATAGTTAGCTCATCTAGGCTTCCATATTGTCAGAAGTAGAAATTCATGCGTTACTTTTATAATCAGAAAACAATGCTCAGGTGTTCCCATTAAAAAACCAGGCATACCTTTAAAATATGAAAATAAAATGGGTAAGACTCGTGTGTTTGTCAGTAGTGCTCTTTTTGTCGTTTTTGTTTGTTTGTGTGTTTGCATGCAAACTAGGTGCCTTTATTTGGCCTATTAAAGGAGAATACCTCTTTTACTTTCAGGTGTAGCCTGTAATGGAAGATGATTGAAGATAAGGGCCCTCGCGTTGCCGACTACTTTGTTGTAGCGGGACTGACTGATGTTTCAAAGCCTCTAGAAGAAGAAATCCACTTCAATGATGCCTGTCATAAAGTAGCTAAACCTAAAGAACCCATCACAGATGTTTCAGTTATTATTAAATCTCTTGGGGAGGAAGTCCCACGGGATCATGTGTGTATCGATGTTACGCCCACTGGATTGTCAGCTGATCTCAATAACGGAAGTCTTGTGGGGCCACAGATTTACCTCTGCTATAGGAGGGGAAGAGATAAGCCTCCCCTCACAGATCTGGGGTAAGTGCTGTTTTGAATGTTTTATTACTCTTGATCCAGATACTGTGCCCTATAGATTTTGAAGTTAGCTGTTGAATTCACTCCTTAGTAGAGGTTTGGCAGCTGTAGAAAAATAGGTAGATTTATATGCAGAATTCTGTTTTGCCCCTGCCCTCTTTCAGTGTCTCTTTGTCTTCAAGGTTCCCAGCACTTTTCTTATGTCTGGGTTTGTAAGGAATGAAAATTAGTCATATTGTTTCCCATTGCTTTGTTGTGAAAGGGGATGGGCTTAACTTAGAATGTTTTGGTTAAAAGGAAAAGAGATTGATGCTCATACTGAAGCTATCAGAAAAAAACCAAAAACCAAGCCCACTGGTGTCGAGTTGATTCCAACTCACAGCAACGCAGTGGGACGGATTAGAACTGCCCCGTAGAGTTTCCAAGGCGCACCTGGCAGATTTGAACTGCTGACCTTCCGGTTAGCCGCTGTAGCACGAACCACTGTGCAACCAGGGTTTCCATGCCATCAGAAAGGGGCCCTGAAAGTCTCACTTGTAACTGGTTAAATGTGAAAGTGGATAGTCATGTTTAGTGATCTTTGAGGAGAGATGGGATGACTTGGAAGAGCTCCTGAAGTTTCTTCACCTTTTTTAATTCTATCATCTGTTTGATATCATGTGAAGTTATATTAAACAATTGGATTTTATTCTTTTAATATCTTTCGGTAATTTTACCTTCATTTGAGAATAGCTACTATGTTGCTGCATACAGAGTTTGCTTATTTAGTAAGTGGCTTCTGAAAGTCAGCTTTTAGATCATGTGATCTTGAGAAGTAGAGGTGCTTTGCCCCTCTGACCACTGGCTGTACCCTGAATTCAAGCTGTGGATAGAGTTAAAGAAATATTGCAGATTGTTGTTTGGGTGCTGGATGTTCATAGTTTATATATAAGGACTTTTCCAAGCATAGGCAGGATTCTCTGTAGGAAAGTACTTGAACTGGGATGAATAAATTAACCCCTCTTACAGCTATTATCGTACCTTAGTCATTGTGGAGGATATGACATCATTCTTGCCTTTAAACAGCTTGCTTTTTAATTAGTAAAAAAGGTTCACTGGCAATACAAAAATCAAAGAATAGTGATAGACAATTATGGCTCTAACAGCACAATGAAAGAAAATAGATATTTTCTGCAGTAGATATATTTTTGTCACATCTTTTATGGATTTGAAGGAATAAATAGTGTTTTGTTGTTTTTCTGTGTGTGGCATTTTTTTTTCTTGTTGTTTTTAGTTGAGTAAAGGTGTGCCAGGCACAATTTAAATTCCTTAAATTCTCATCTTAATTCCTCAAAAGCCTCTGGGTTAGGTTTTCTGAAATGTAGTAGCTGAGTAATAAGTAATGAGGCTCAGAGACGCTAAGTAATTGCCAAAGGGAACACAACTAGTAAAGGGTCTTTGGAATTGGGGTCCAGATGTGTCTAACTTTCTCTGTGTTTTTGTGCCCTGTAAGATTAAAACACAGAGAGAGAGAGAGAGAGAGAGAGAGAGAGAGAGAGAGAGAGAGAGAGAAATGGAATCAAAAGGAGTAGAAAGCAGTTAACTTCACATCAGGGTACAAACGGAATACCTGGGTGGTGCAAAGGGTTAATACATTCAGCTGCCTACGAGAAGATTGGGCGTTCAGGTCCATCCGGGGGTGCCATGGAAGAAAGGCCTGGTGGTCTCCTGCAGTCAACCACTGAAGGCTCTGGGGAGCACAGTGCTGCTCTGACACATGCAGGTGCCATGAGCTGGAATCGTTCCGCTCACGTTAGCATAAACGTAGTGGAAATGATGAAGCATCAAATTTAGCTCTGAATTTTCAAAAAATCAAATATTGCAAGTTAAAAAATATTTGCTGATGACCAAGACAAACTGACCTCTTCAAAAATACATTAAAAGGAAAGAACTTGATCACTTGCTAGCATTAAATTTTATTTGCAGAACGGGATTTTATATAAGGGAATATTGATTCATGACATAGAGACATTGCCTGTATAACAATTTTTATAGAAACTTTACTATAGTAGAGACTTTAAAAAATTTTTTGACTACTGCCAACCCCAGCATTAAATCACAAGTGAGTAAATTCTGTGAGGGAAGAAACTAAGATTGCTAGGTATGATGTTGTCTTCATCTCCCCAGGTGCTTTAAATTCAGTGTTGAGAGGGATTCAAGACGGATGCCTGACCTGCCCTCCGTTAAGGGCCTGCATTTTTCCCTCAGCGTTTGATTAGAGTAGATCGGAGGTTGCAGTGTCTCTTGAAAGCCTTCAAGTGTCTCTTGAAGATGAGGGAGGTGCTGGAGGTAAAAGCATCCAGGCAGTTCTCTACTGTCTGGGCAAGGAACCTTCTGTAAAACTTTACAGTTGGCCAAAATGCAAAGTAGCTTTTTTGTAAAAGAGATAGTTGGTTTTAGATATTTAAAAAAGGGAGTTTTATTAATTAGAGCACTCAAGCAAGTCACTTTGCATCTGGTTGTTACCAATCTGTGGCTTACATCAGCAAACCCAAAGGTTAATAAGAATTTGTTTTTACATTATTATTATTTTTTCCTAAGGAAAAGTTACCCTTTAATATTACAGAGGACTGTACAATTCAGACTTATAGTAAGTTTGAAATAACCACACTGCTACATTTAGGGTCAGGTCATTGCTGCCTTTCACATCTGAGGGTGCTTTTTTTGTGTATTTTTATTTTTATATTGTTAAATTTATTTTTGAGGGTTTTATATGACTGGAAAGAAAGACTGAAGCAGGGCTGTGAGGTGATTCAGTGCACCCCGTATGGACGCCCTGCGAACATCAGTGGCGGCGCCTCGTCGCAGAGAGTTTACATCACGTACCGCCGAGCCTCTGAGAACATGACTCAGAATACCCTGGCAGTCACGGACATATGTATCATTATACCCAGCAAAGGAGAGAGTCCACCACACACGTTCTGCAAAGTCGACAAGAATCTCAATAACAGTATGGTAAGTGATACTTTGGCATTGATAAAATTAGCCATTGATGAAAAGAGCATACTTTTAAATAAATCTTTTTGGAAAATCACATAGCACAATTAATGAAGTGAAAAATATATCTCTAAAGATGTTGAATATTTTATTTTTAGGAAAGCGCTTTGGTTGTACTTTCAAAAGAAGCTGTACAAAAAGCTTTTTTAAAAAAAATAAGTAAAAGAATAACTCTTCTCCCTTGCTGCAGAAGCAGTGGACTAGTCAGGGCTGACCTCTTAACTTGTGTGGTAGGTCCTATACGTACACTTACCTATGTAAAGACACCTTTCAGCAATTCACCCTCCTTTTCAAAAGTCATCTGCTTTTCCTTTTGTACCAAATTATTTCCTCCAGCAAGTATCTCTCATCTTTGCAAAATTTCTTGATCCCATGTCGTCTTTATTGCCCATTTCATTATTATCGTTAGTAACAAAAATACCTCCAAAGAGTCAGCTGTGTCCTGTCCCCTCCTCTTTTGGACCTTTTCATTCAGGCTCTTTTGTACCCATCATTTTACCAGGATTGCTCTTGTTGGATCTTGTCATCAGTTCTGTGTCTTAGTTCTCAGCAGATTTTGATATGGGTGATCACGTCATCTTTCCTGAAACAGTGGCAAGAAAAGAGATGTCTTTTCTTTCTATGTACACTCTTGTTTTTCTTCCCACCTCACCAGCTGTTCTCTCTCTGCCTTTGCTGATCATTTCTTGTGTCCCTGACCTCAACATGATGGAGTGCCCGGGGTTTAGTCCTTGGACCACTGTGCTTCACCGCGTGAACTCCCTCCTTGGTGATGCCATCATTTATCCTAGCTGTCCACTGGAAGGCTCCTACACGGATGTGTCTAGCCTGGACCTCTTGTATGTGCAGCTGCCACTTTGTCATCTCTGCGTGGGTGTGTTTTCTAACAGGGCATTTAAGATATAACATGTCCAAAATGGAACTTCACATATTTTTCTCCAAACCCTCTTCCCCATAGTCTAGTCATTGGAAATTCTATCCTTAGTTACCCAAGCTAAAAAAACCCTGTCTTAATCCTTCCACTTTCTCTTCTCCTTTTCAGTGAACCCTTCTGTAAATCCTCTTGACTTCAGCCTCAGAACACATCTTGTGCTTGAGCTCCTTCTCACTTCCTCTATTGCCATCATCCTGGTCCAAGCCGCAGTTATCTTTTAACAGGATTATTTCACTAGACTCCTAATTCAGAGGTCAGGCAAACCTTTTCTGTCAAGTGTTAGATAATAAATTAGGTTTTGTGGACCCAATGCAATGTTTGTCACGTATCCTTTTCCTGTTTTTTAAACAACTCTTTAAAAATGTGGAAAACAATGATAGAATCCTCGATGTAACACACCGTTTCAGATTTGACTAGGTATTTTACCAAGACTCGACAGGCTTTAGATAACCTGATACTTTCCCATTCGTGAGTTTTTCATTTATTTTCTGAGCGTGTTGGTTTTGAATTCAGAATAAATTGACGTTGTTATTAGAACATTCCTAGACCTCATCAGTTAATCAAGGTATTCTGGATAGACTTCTGGTACTGAAACAAAACCCAGAGATCAGAGTTCTACTTTGCCCTGAAACACTAGTTCCATTATCGTCAGAGAACATTTGTTCTCTATTAGAAAGAATAAGGAGGTGCTTTAACATAGTGGTTAAAAGCATGGACTGCAGCCTAACTGCCTGCATTTGAATCTCAAATGCGTGTCCTGGACAAGTCCTGCTGAGCCACAGTCTGGGGTCGCCAACAAAAGCAGGACTTACATACAGCCATTCGACAGAAGAATGCTTTACTCACACAGAGAAGAGACAGAGCCAGGTCGGCTTCAGTGTGGGCGCCAACCCCCCATGGTCATCAGGTCACTCCCCACAGCCAGATGAGACTGCAGTCGGCGTACAGCTCTCTCCTGTTGCAGTTGAAGGACCATGTTCTCTCTCTGCCAGGAACAGATATAGAAATGGGGTTGGCCCAGGGCCATATAACACACACACGTAGGTATGCAGTTTGTAAGAGTGTTGATGTGCTCAGGGCAGGAGGAGGGATGTACTGATAGTCCCCAGCTGCTGTGGGATGTGTTGTAGGTCAAGATGCCCTGGGAAAGTAAGCCCACACTCTCATCCCCTCTGAGAAGTCAGGTTGACACAGTGCTCCTAAGCACAAGGTTCATTTGTGGGTCATGGGATAAGCTGACAGGCTGTGCTTGAGACTGTCGACTTCCACAAGTCCTTTACTCTGAGCCTCAGTGTCCTCATCCATGAAATGGGGATCAAGTAGTACTTTGTTTCATAGGCTTTTGGTGAAGATTAAATAAGTTAATATTTACTAAGAGTTTAGAATAGTGCCTGGCACTTGGTGAGTACCATGCAAATGTTGCAGTTGTTAGTGCCTCTCAAGTCATGGCAACCTGATACACTGTGGAATAAAAAACGCTGCTTTGTCTTGCACTGTCTCCGTGATCAGTTGCGGATTCATCTGTTGTGATGTGTAGGGTTTTCATTGGCTAATGAGTCAGACCTGAGTCGATAGCAGTGGGTTTTAATTTTCAGAATTGGGCCTTTCTTCCGAGTCCACAGCAATGCTCAAGTATCCACTGGCAGTTGGTGGCTGTGTATGAGATGGACTGACTGGGAATCAAACCCTGGTCTCCTGTGCAGAAGGCAAGAAGTGACCACTGGGCCCCCAATGCCTTCTTGTGGAACACTGCCAGCCTAGTGGTTAGGTACCATGGCTGCTAACCAGAAGGACTGCTGTTCAGATCCCCCAAGTGCTCCTTGGAAACACTGTGGGTCTCTCTGAGTTGAAATTGGCTGACAGCAGTGGGTTTAACAGGTTATTGTTAGCTGTTAGTTAACTCTGCTTTACTAGTCCCTTTTTTGTGCATACTTAATGTCTGGGGAAGAATTCCTTTGTCTAGTATTTAAGCTTCTCCTGAGTTTTTCAAAGAAACAGTTAAAACCTTTGAAACTCATTATCATTAAGTTGATTCTGACTCATAGCAACCCCACAGGACAGAATAGAACTGCCCCATGAGGTTTCCAAGGAGCAGCTGATGGATTTGAACTGCCGACCTCTTGGTTAGGAGCCAAATTGCTAAGCAACCTGGGCTCCAAAGAAACATTAGAGGAATAAAAACCTCTTAAATGGTTATTTTCTAGTTCTTTAATGTGGTATCAGATGTGAATATAGAGAGTGTTCCTTGATCTTACCGGTAAACTATTAAATGTCTTCTTTATAAATGTTAAATGTTACTAGGCATTCTTTGTTTCCATTTGGATCTTAAGAGTTGAATGTACAATAACTTTCTCCCTCTTCTTAAAAAGTCAAAGTAGACATGCAGTCTAGGGAACATATTTTTACTTTTGTGCAGGGTATATTTAAAGAATTGAGAAGCAGTTGAGACTAAATTACTGATGTGTTGTTAATTCAAGCAGTGTAGTCATATGGCTTCTTGCTTGAAGGACTAGGTAGCTTGAATGAAAGCTGTCTACGGGGTTTCTAAACCTAAAATAAAATAAAGCAGCTGATCTGCTTGCCATGAAGACATGTATGTTGAATCTTTCCTCAAAATTCATGCATGATTTTTTTTTAAGAAGCCATTTGATTTTTTATTATGCAAAAAAAGCTTCTTTTTTATTTAGCTTTTTGACTCTGTGCTTGTGCCTTCAAAACTTAGACAACAATTTTCTGTTCCTCAATAAGGAAAGCATGCTTGATCCTGTCACGGACACATTCAGCACACATGGAACCACCATAGGCCCTGCTGACATGTTTTTTTGTTTTGGACAACCTCATGAGAACTTTAGGTCTCACAGCACGAACCCCTCGAAGTCAGCCTGGGCACACACCACATGAAGATTTTGGTGCTTTACCAACTTTTTTGGTATAAAGGTAAACAATTCTATTACCAGGGATTCAAGACAGCCTAGTTTTGTTAGAAGCTGTATTGTAGGACAGCCTACGATGGTAGGTCAGGCGCTGGACCATTCTGAATGCCTCTAGATGCCGACCCCGGAAGAAGAAAGAGCATGCATGATTTTTGTACCAGGCTTGTGGCTTTCACCTGGGGAAAAAATTCTCTCCACTGCCCTGCCTCCCGTAATGCTTCTGGAAATAGTTTTAAAGAAATGTTCAGTTTTCAAATTTTAGACCAAAAGCCTGAGATACTTTGGACTTTGATTTAGAATAGAATTGTAATTATTTTAGATCTGAAAGGGAGCTTAGAGTAGCCATTTGGTTCAGCCAGCCAAGCAAAGTGCCGTCGATTTGGTTCAGGAGACTGATTTATGATTAAGGATATGTGGTCCCGGTGTGTTAAGTGACTTGGTCTGATTAATAAAGCTAATTCTTGGCAAACTTGAGATTGTGTGCTCAGTTTTTAATTACCATTGAGAGTTGTTTTTATTTTAACCAAATAACTTTCACTTTACAACTTTTTCAGAGTGTCAGTATTTGATGTGGAAAGTTTATGTAGAAAAGTGAGGTTGTTCACAAAGCATGTGAGTCAGTCAGGTGCCGAGTTTCCAGGGAAGGTTATTATTGAAGATCTTGTTATTGTTTGCTCTAAAAATGTGACTTATTTGGAGCTGGAGGGTCTTTTATTTCTAAGTCTCCTATCCATCTGATAAAATACTGGCTTGCCAGCATTTATTATATCCACTTGACTTCCGTAATAGAACCGTATGACTTTTTGAAAGACATGTCTTCAGAAGATTAGTGTATCAAATCTTAGGATATTAAATTGTGTTCATTGCTGTGTTGAGATTTTGTTTTTATAAATGTGTTAATGTGTTTGCTTCAAGAGAAAATTTCCTGAAGCTGTAATCTCAGATGTAATATAATCTATTAATCTTTTAAAAATATTTTTAAAATACTTGCTTTTTGGTCAGACATTTCCGGATGTCCAGACATATTATTTTCTCTATGCTGTTACTTGCATAAGAGAGAGATTTGAACATTATTCTCTTTCATTTTAATTTGATGCACTGAATGCTTTTAGCTGTTTGATTTAGAAGGCATTTTTAGAAGACTGACAGGTACTTAAGTCAAAAACCAGAAGTTTGGTGTGATTTTGATTCTGTAGGATATTGTCTCCTCTTGAAAAAGGATTTTGTACAAAATGATCATATAGTGCTTGCGATGGTATCTTTTCTGATTGCTCTTCACCCGTTTGTCAAAGTACATACAGTGGAGAACTTAACGGTGAGTGAGCTAAGTATCAGAGGAAACAAAGTAGAAAAATAATTCATATTTAAACACCTGGCTGATGCGAAAATCCTTACTTAATGTGGCTGTATTTTCTGTAAATCAGACCTTTTCCAGTCTCATCTTAGTCCTTACCTGTAAGTGACTGGCATGTCACCTGGCATTTCCCACGTATCATGTACCCCTTACTCAGAAATGAGTCATCCTGCGAGTACAGTTGTCCTGTAATTATTGAAAGGATGACGTGAGAAGCAACAAGAAGATCAAAGAAGCCATTCGGACATTGAAAGTAGCTGTGGAGTCCAGATACTGAAAGCTCCCACTTTACTCACTGCTGTCTCAGGGCTGCCTGTCTTCTGAGTGATTCTTGTTTTAGACGTTATTCTCACAAACTGATTTGGGTTCTTCAGCTCATAGCATATTAGAAGGGACATTTAAGAGGCAGAGAAAGGCCCATGGGGGAAGGACTTGCTTGGAACAGGTACACAAGTAGCAGTAAAAAGTGGCAGAAAAAAACAGAAAGAGTCAGAAAAACTTTTTAAAAAAACCAACAAAACCACCAGATACTAGAAATACTAAATGTAGCATAGAACCAAAAAAAAAATCAAACCCATTGCCTTCACGTTAATGCCAGTTATAGCAGCCCTACAGGATAGAGTAGATCTGTCCCACAGAGTTTCCAAGGAGCACCTGGCAGATTCTAACTGCCAGCACTTAACCACTCGCCGTCAGGGTTCTGAAAGCAGAGCAGTCTGTAGCCAAGTCAGATATCCTAATGATGATCCTCGTGATCTTGACTTCACTAAAACGTTTTACTCTGTTTAAGAAAGCAAGAAAAGGTTTTGTATGAGGAACCAAGTTATGCAGCAAATAGCAAACATAAATAAAAAACTAGAGAGAGAGGAGGAGAAACAAAGTGTCCCTTAATAAAAAGCAAACCTGTCGCTGTCCAGTCACTTCCAACTCAGAGCCGTCCTATTGGACCCAGTAGAACAGCCTCATAGGGTTCCCAAGGGGTGGCTGATGGATTTGAACTGCCGACCTTTGGTTAGCAGCTGTGCTCTTAACCACTGCTCCACCAGGGCTGGGAGGATAGAAGGTAACCTGGGCTTCACTCCTTTATGGGGCAGCGTCCAGCAGTACTTACTGTTGTCAGGTGCCATCGAGTCAGTTCTGCTCGCTGCAGGACTGTCCCGTCCTGCACCACCCTCACAGTCACTGCTGCGCTTGAGCTCATCGTCACAGCTGCTGTGTCAGGCCATCTCACTGAGGTCTCCCTCTCTTTTGCTGACACTCTGTGTTGAGGAAATTAAATACACCAACTGGGTATTTATTGCTGATGGCGTGGTGGTTAAGTGCTATGGCTGCTAACCAAGTGGTCTACAGTTCGAATCCACCGGGCGCTCCTCGGAAACTGTGGAAACCAGGTGGCACGGCAGTTAATTGCTACAGCTGTCAAACAGAAAGTTGGCAGTTAAAATCTGCCAGGGGCCCCTTGGAAACACCATGGGGCAGTCCTGCTGGGTCTGTAGGGTTGCTGTGAGTCAGAATGGACTCAGTAGCAGTGGGTTTTCCCATCAGTTTGGATAGTTCTCAGAAGCGTGTGGATGAGTAAAAAAGCAAGCCACAAAAGGTTGTATTCACTGTATCACCGCGTAAAATTACAAGGCATGTAAAGCATTTGTACAGGGCATGTGGTAGACGTTTTAAAAATGCATAGTAATGAAGCTCTCTAACTCTAGGGAGGCTCGCTGTTAGCTAAGGAGGGAAGGGGATGGTGCAGGGGCTTAGTTGTTTTCTTCTTTCTTTGTAAAGTATAAGACCTGAAATAAATAAAATAAATCATCTGTTGACATTTGTTAAATCTGCATGGTAAGTACATGGATGTTTATTATCATAATCTCTTAATACCTAAAAATATATTTCTTACACCTTCATGGTGCAGTGGTATTTGTTCTCACTGCTGTGTGTTGGATCCGACTCGACGGCACTTGGCTTGGCGTGGTTGTGTGGTGTTCTCGCATACTTGCTCATATGTGTGCGCATGTGTGTGTGAACACATCCTTTCACATTAATTCATGTAATAAATATTATTATGCATTTCCTACATACCATATACCATTTTAGGTGCTACAGATTCATGATAGTGAGGTCTTGGGTTTGCTGGATATGAGTCAAGAGTTGATGGGGCAAGGGTGTAGTTGGTGCTGAGACAAGACACTTGAGATTCTTCCGTGAGGAGCTATTATTGAAAACCATGGACTAAATGTATGAGATCATTTAGAGAAAGTAGAGATCACATTTAATGATCAGAAAAAGAGGGAGGATCCCACGAAAGAGATGGAAAAGGAGTGTTCACCTGCCCCCCACAGAGTAATGAAGGACCAGGAGAGGATGATGCCTCCGTAGCAAATAAAGAAAATGTTCCCTGAAGCTAGTAACCCGTGGTATTGAAATCTGCTGAGAGGCCAAATGAGGTGAGAACTGCGAGTCAACTACCAGATTTGGCATCCTGGGAGTTGTTCAGTGCTTTCAGGGAGCAACGGGGATTCCAGTCTGGTCTAGAATGAATTCAGAAGAGAACAGGAAATAGGGAAATGGCTACATCAGATTTCGCAAACTCTTTTGAGGAATTTTAGCATAAAGGGCTGCAGAAAACTTGGCAATAACTAAAAGGCGTGTGGAGTCAAAAAGAAAACATGCACATAAATAGAATTTCTGTATTAAAGGAAAGATGTAGCTTGTCATTTGTACCAAAAGATTGAACTCAGAATAAATCCTAAATTGTTGTTGCTTAATTTTGTTTTGAAGAGTCAAGTTTTCCTCATGTGATTGCTGCTGTGGGGAAGGGGGAATGGGAAGGTTGCATTTAACTTTTAGAAGAAACATAGGAAATTGTTCCAGTAAAATGCTGACAAAACAATCACCTGAAAATAGCTAACAGAGAGAAATTTGTTAAAAACTATATTCTAGATAGAATATATAGTGGGAGATCAGAGAGATTTTATTTCATCAAGTCAGTACCTTTTCAAATTAAATAATTTTTTTTTTTTAATTCAGTGGGGATCAGCAGTATACTTATGTTACAAAAAATCGGTGGCCAAGACTAACATCATATCTTACAAAGCTGGTAAGTAGGTTATTTTTCATGCAATGCTTTAGAAATGTATTGTGTGGCCCACTAAGATAAAGGAAGGGAAAATGGCGTTTATTATATGATGTGTTAGTGTCAAAACTGTTCCTAGAACCCATCCATGTCTCTTGATGCTCAAGTTTGTCTTCATATGCTTGTTTATTAGAAGATTAGTGTTAAAAGCAGGGCTTAACTATTAGGTTTCAATAAGTACAAGCAGTCTTTGGGTTAGAACTGTCTGACTTACGGGCAACATGTGCTTAAGAAGGGACTGCCATGAAACCTATTATATTAAAAATTTGAACTCTATGCAGTGTTACTTAATAAAAAGTATACACACTGCTTTGTGTGAGAACATTACATGGCCTAGAAGTGTTTCTTAAGTGTTTCATAGACATAGAAAGGTAGGAAATAATACTGTTTACTAAGGCAAACATTTCACTAACTGCTGCTAAATAACAATTGTATATACCTATCCCAACTGAACCTCCAAATTTGATTTCATGAAAGACTTAAGAGCAGATGTCACTTGTAACCCAGAAACTGCAGTAACTCATAAATGAATGCCAGTTCTCTTTTAGGTTTTTCAATCAGTAGGATAGCATGGGAACAATATTTAATTTCCTTTTAATTAATGTTTCTTTAATATCTATATTAAATTTAGTCAAATCTCATTCATACATAATTGTTTTGTAATAGTGTTATAAACTAATTTGTGATTTTGTAATGCATTGTTGAAATTTTAAATTTCTAGAAGCCTCAAAATATCAAACATTCTGATGTTATTTATGAGGAGATGCAGAGTGAGCTTTTTAAAAATGTCTGTATTTTTGATATGATTTATTTTTGCCCTTGAGAATATAGACAGCAGAGGGCACAACAGCTGCCTCCAGGTCTTCATTTTGTTGGCCCTGACTCCATTGCTCGTGCTGTTCAACCACTGTCACCTGCCTTTTCTAGATTGTTCCTCCCCTGTTGATATACAGAAATGTGTGTTTTTAAAATTAGTGTTCTAGACGCTTAGTTTTTCTTCTTTTGATTCATCACTATTTCTGTACTTAATGACTTGACTGTTAACCTCCTTACTGGAGAGTAGTGGATCGTTAACTGTCTATTTCTGTGGGACCTACTGGGTGGCTAACCTACAGTGTAGGAATAGTAGAGCTGCCCTGGACCTTAGTTCATCTTTTTCACTTTATGGGTGGGAACCAGAGTCCTAGAGATGTTGATTTGTCCAGAGTCACACTATTGGTGACAGAACCGCCGGTCTCATTCCCAGTTCGTCCTTTTGTTGTTATGGTCTTGTCTCGTGACAACTCACACTTGACTTGAAGAGCTTCAAGGTCAAGGAAGCTATTTTCAGTTGTTAGTCTCACAAAATCCAGCACAAGGTTCTGTACTTAGGATGTATTTATTAGAAGATGCCCGAACCATTTTCCAAACCAGTCTAAAAACCAATTGCTGTCAGGTTGACTGGTCCTCTGATTTATCTAACCTAAAATCATAGGTCACCTGAAGCTCTTCTCATGTAAGCGAGGGCTATTTAGAAGCTGTGCTTGAGTTGATACTATTCTGAAGACATTGTAAATATATGAATCTTCTATTTTTACAAGTGATTCTCTTTTATTTCTGGTAGTTATTATCTGTATATTCATTTGCATTACCTATTTTGTGTGTAAAATCCCGAGAGAAGGTTATTGAGAGTGGAAAAATTCAAAAATAGTCTATTCATACGCTGTGAATGAATGTGACCACAAACTGAGCTAGGCCTTACCTAGCCTTTGTGAGTGAAGCTTGATGAACAGGAAGCAGTCTGTTAGCATTAAAAGTTACAGGGTTTGAGAATTTAAATCTGTGTAAATCCTGGGAAGCTGTCAGAGATACTTGATTAACATGTGCAATGTTTTCTGCTTCCACATGTGGGAAATAAGAAAATATTTTCTCATAATTCAAATTATAGACAACTGAATTTAGGATGTGAGGACCTAATGTTAATTATTGTTTTCGTAGGTTTAATTTGTAGATATCCCCGAGAAGATTATGCATCTTTCTCACTACCAGAGTCGGTTCCCCTCTTTTGTTTACCAATGGGCGCAACTATTGAATGTTGGCCCCCAGACAGCAAATACCCTCTGCCTGTGTTTTCTACCTTCGTGTTAACTGGAGCTTCAGCTGAAAAGGTACCGTGTGTTTTAACAAGTGGCATTTACAGATTGCTTGTACATTGTCAGGTCTTAAGTTTTATATAATGAAAGAAATTCAGACAAAAATAACTGGTTAACTTGAATCCATTATACATACCTCTTATAGTTGGTTAAAGTAACTATATCCGGAGATGGTAGGAAAGGAGCATTTTTACTCCATCCTGTCTGTGTGGTCTTTCTTTCTGTGAATATGGGAAAGATTGGTTCATTGTATGTGATTAAAGACACTTTTGAAGTAGCACAAAATACATTATTAAACACATAATACTCTTTGGCTTCATTTCCTGTTAGAGTTGGAAGAGACCTTGGGAATCGTCTAGTCCAGCAACTTCTACTTTACAGACAGAGAAATTGAGGTCCAGAGAAACTCAGTGAACTGCCCACCACTGGTGTTTATATTTCCTTGTCTGAAATTCTGTCTCGCTTTCTACCAGACAGTTATTTTCAGTCCTTTTCTTGTAGAGAGTATTGGTCCAATTGCTTTCACCCTGTACAGAAAAGTGCTATATAGTTCTTTTATATTTCAAGAAAGCAAGAGTGATACACATTCACAGCATTCCTGATACCTGGCACTTGGTCTAACTCGTGGCAAGCATCCATGAAATATTTAACTGGTGTTAAATAGATGACTTGTTTTGCAGGTCTATGGTGCTGCTATTCAGTTTTATGAACCATACTTGGAGGAAAATCTTACAGAAAAACAGAGACTTCTTTTGGGATTGACATCGCCGGCTGATGGAAAGCCCGATGGTTCCAAAACAATTCACACTAGTAAATGCATTTGTCTGCTTTCTCACTGGCCTTTTTTTGATGCATTCAAGAAGTTTCTGACTTTTCTGTATCGCTACTCCATCTCTGGCCCTCATGTCCTTCCAATTGAGAAGTAAGTTAGATGTTTCCTTGTTTCGGAATTTGGCAGATCTTTCCATTACGTGGTATATTGTTACTGCTAATTGAGTGCATTTTATGTGGAAACTAGATTTCTCAGTAGTTATTTTTAAAAAGTTCGATAATTTCAGTCAAGTAATAGTTGTCCATGGTATTTTTATACTCATTTTTTAACTAACAAAGTGAAGTATGTGTTCCATTTTTCATTTCTTCACCTTGCTGAACTTGAAAATCCTAATCTGGAGGAACACTGAAATTTTTCTACCAACTTTGTCATTCTTATTTTACATATGTAACTTGGGTTTATAATGAAACTTTAAAAAAATATTCTTGCTATCTTAATATGTCATGAATTTAGAGGGAGGAAATTAGATGAATATGTTGTTTTTTGCTTTTAATTTTAGTGATTTGAGAGCACTAAAATTGGTTGATGTTTCCTGCAGTAAAATCAGATGTAAATGAGCTCAAAACATCACAATTGTCTGACTGTTGTTTATACCATCTATCATGTGAGCTCTTTTGTGTCCTCGGGCAGAGTACTCTGATTCTGATGACGGTTGGTCAGTGATGGACTTGTTCAGGAGGCATGCGGTGGACAATACTGCTGTTCATTTCCCGTTGCCCTTTTCTTCTCTCATTAATCCCAACAGTTCTCACATTTTTTGGTCCCAGGACTTCTTTACAAAGACCCCGCAAGAAGCTTTATTTCTTGATTTAAAACAACAGACACAAAACTGTTGTATGTTAGCCTAAGTATCTCTTTTTAAAAAATAGTTACTTTCCAAAAAGAAAAACTTAGAAGAAGGGCATTGTTGTACATTTTTGTGAATCTGTTTATTGTCTGGCTTAATTATACACAGTTGGGTTCTCATACATGCTTCTGCATTAAATCTGTTGTGACATGTTTTGGCTGATATATATGAAGAAAATTTGGCCTCACACAGATAAATAGGTAGAAAAATAAGGAGCATTTGAGTACCTTTCTTGAAAATTGTGGCTACTCCTTTGGACAGTGCACCAAAATTTGGCAAGTGGTCATTTTTACAGGATATTGTCAGTGTAGAATCGGGATTTTTAGCAGTGATCTCTTTCCTTGTTACATTAAAATCCATAGATTTATCTTGTTCTTGTAAGGAAATTTTTACTTATGCATGATTTTGTAGCATTGTGCATTGTCATTTGGAAAATATTGGCTTACTGTGTTACGTAGAGCTTCCTATCATAAACACATTTCATTATCTATATAAAAACTTAAGTTTCTTAATATCACCATCTATTTCACCAGACACAGTTTTTTAATATTAGGGAACTGTCAGGCTCATGGTGGCAAAATTCCACTGTTTCTTGAAAGTTGCATTTAATTATTGGCAGCAAATACTGTCAGTTATTTTCTTTGTGGTAATAGGGGTCGCTTCATTTTCATTTAGAAAATATCTGCCAAATACCTGACTGGAGAACCTTAGTTTTGTAAGTAAAAATTATACTCTGTTTAAAAAAAAAAAAAAAAGAAAGAAAGAAAAAGCAATTAATTCACTTGCAGCTGAATAGTAGAACAAGTGTTTTTCTTCAAGACAGCCATGGTGTTGCTGTGCCCAGAGGAAGTGCCGTGTGCCTACTTCCCCTTTAGTCTGCAGAATATTTTTAAAAAGTGTACCTTGTTAATACTGACTGCTTCATCGAAGACATTCTTAAATGAAGCCAGCATTCTTTTACAAGTGTGTATTAATGAAGAGCATTAGTAGTGTCTCATAACAGTTTGGTGCCTCTGCATTGATTCTTGCTCAGGTGCCAACAGATTTACCCACAATGCTTTTTTGCATCATCAGTGCCTGTGTCAACACAGTGAAAAAGGCACACGACACCTTAATAATATTCTTTACATAGTTTTGACCTCGAATATCCGCCTGAAATGGATTTTGGAATTCTTTAGGGGTCCGTAGATCACACTTTGATTTTCTGTATGCCAACTACTAATTTTTCAGATAATTTAGGCAGACCTGTATCCTGCAGTACTCATCCCCCGTCTGTTATTCTGGATTGAGAGGTAGAAACTGGCTGGTGCTTTCTGTCTCTTTACATTTCCCATCATGTCTGGCATAGTGTCTCACATAGTAAGCAGTCACTTCATATTTGTAAATCAGTGCATTTCTAGTGTTCTATAGCTAGTTGAAAGTATCTCTATTCTGAAGCCAAGGTGATTTTGAAACAATTTTTAAAACAACAACAGAACAGAAATAAAACAGACAAACAATCCCTCCCACCCCCTGCCCGCCCGCCACAACAGTTGGCTTTGTTATTCAAGACAAAGCCCACCAATCTGACTTTTTATCTGTGTCCTGGGGAAGAACTTACAAGATCAGTTAACAGAATTTGTATACTCGTGTTCATAGGAGATACACTGTTGATCTTTTAGAATTAATTTAAGCCTCTTTTTTTTTTTCTGTAGCAGTCTAGAACTTATAAAATCAGTTACAGAATTGGTTTACTATTGTTCATAGCAGATACACTGTTCATCTTTCAGAATAAATTTAACTTTCATTTTTCTGTCGCAGTCTAAACGGTTGTTTTACTTCCAGAGATAAGCAGTTGACTAAAAAGCATATTATAAATATGAAAATTAGTTTCTCTAATAATGTCCGTATATAAATTATCTACACAGGAAGAGGTAAATGTTAAAATCATGTTTGAGGTGATCATATAGTCTTTGTGTATAAGCATCTGTTAGTGTGATAGTTACTGGATTTAGGTACAAACGGTTTTAATGGGATAGATGATTTGGGGTTGCTGTCTGTTCTCTTGTTTCCATAGTACTGCCGTTTCAAAATTATGCATACATGAAGGCTTTTAACTCACTTGGGCTGGTGATAACTTGTTGACCTTTACAGCACATCGTATCACTTTGGAAGAAATAAATTGGATTTTCCTTTTTTTTTTTTTAAAGGCATATTTCTCATTTTATGCACAAAGTTCCTTTTCCGTCTCCTCAAAGACCACGGATCTTGGTTCAGGTATGATTTTTCTTGATGGGAGGGCCCTGCTGGATAGTTATTGACTCTGTCAAAATGTAGCATAAGAATAATAATTTTAAAAGAAGGAAAAAAAATGAGTTCTAAAGAGAACCAGATGCTGCTTCATGTTGGAGTTTGGGCTCTTAATGTTTTGCTGACTCCCTCCCAGGCATCTCATGTTTCTCCTTTAGAGAAAGCATTCAAGAGAAAGGAGTTTTTTTCCCAGAATTTCTTTCCCTGAATTTGCTGTATGTATCTAAATGCTGGTGCTATTTTCATGTGTTATAATTATATATGCCTTATTGTATGTATTACAGCCCTAACAGTGTATCATTCAGCAAATAAGTAATTATAAATTTGTGAAGTTATGTATAAATTTGAAAATATACATACAAATAATTGTATCTTTGTATTAATTCAGATAAAATATCTGGGAAAATATCAGTTTGATAAACTTTGTAATCAGTCTACATATCCATGTATCATCACTGTCTTCTTGTAAGTATTTAGTGCCGGAATAGATACAGCACACTCAGTTCAAAAGTACACAAAGGATTTGTTTTACAGGCAGGCTTGGCAAACTTTTATTGTTAAGGATCAGATAATAAACATTTTAGGCTTTGCAGGCCACATGAGCTCTGTCCCAGCTACCCAGGCCTGCTGTTACAGCACAAAGGCAGCCAGAGACAATATAGGAACCAGCGAGGCAGCTGCGTTCCAGGGAAACAGGAACAGGAAGCCTGCACGTTTTACCCGTGGGCCATGGGTTTGCTGAGCCTGGGTTTATAACATTAAATGATTAATGGAGTCCTTTAATGCAAACTTGTTTTAATGATATTTGGGGAAATACTGAGGAACAAAAGAAAATTATTCTGACTCGGAAGAATCAGTGATGGGGAGGTGCCAGCGATCAGAATTGGTTTTCAGGGTCTTAGTAAGCACTACAACTGTACTCCTAGACTAGCCAGTGCATGCAGGGAAACTTCTGGGCACCTTCACTAGTCAGTATGTTTTTTACCTGGAAAGGATGTTCATCCTTATTTTTCAAATCTTCTTTTAAATCTTCCAGTTATCACCACATGATAATCTGATTCTCAGTCAACCTGTTTCTTCACCTCTCCCGCTGAGGCAAGTAAAACTTGATTCTGTTTAAGTTTCTTTAAATCCAGCATGACCAAAGTGGCATTCAGATATTTTTTCTATTTCAGTTTCCAATGTTTATGGAAGTGCATCTCATTTCATTTTTTCTTAGATCTAAATTCCTTTGACTTGATGTTTATGTTGCAGTTTTGAAGAATTAAGAGAAACTTTTACAGTAGTGGTATTTTGTGTATCCCTTTATTATCAATATTATTAAATAAATGTATATATGTATGTGTGGGTTATGAAAACACATCTTTTAATTCTCCTCTGGAGAAGATTGAAATGTAGTTAATTTTTAGTGACCCAAAATAAGTGGAGAATTGTGATTAATAAACCAGAGATACAGAGTAATATACATGATCAACTTAAAGACTGAGCATAATTATGAAGCATGTTTGTTTCTACAGTATCTTTTATTGAAATTCAGTTAGCTATGTAATTTTTCTAGCATAGACCTAGTTACAGCATAATTACTATGGAGCACGTATGTAAGGGAGAACAGCTGCCATCTTTGACGTTCATTTTGTAAAAATTACAGATTATTTCATCAGTAGCCCTTGGTACAGAGTGACCAGTGTTTTCTTAACCTTTGTTTGGTCTTCAGATAAACTAGAAGCAGTGAGTTAGACTGCATATAAATGATCTAAATTATCTGAGGCTTTTTTTTTTTTTTTTTTTGCTAGAAGCTTTATTGAGCTAGACCCATTTAAAGTGTGTAAGTCTGTGGTGTTAGGTATGGTCTGTCACCCCAGAAAGACACTCTTACCTTTTAGCAGTCATTTCTGGTTCCTTCATCCTCCCCAGCCCTGGGCAATCACTAATCTGTTTGTCTATGAATTTGTCTCTTCTGGACATTTCATATCAATGGAATCATGTAATAATCTGCCCTTTGGGGTCTGGCTTCTTGCACTCCACATGAAGTTTCCAGGAGTCTTCCATTTCATAGTGTATTCTCAGTGTTTTATCCCCTTTTTAAAAAGTATTTTATTATGCTTTAGGTGAAAGCTTCAAGGCAACTATTAGTTTCCCATTCAAGAATTGATACACGGATTGTTTCATGACCTTGCTTACAATCCCTGCAGTGTGTCAGCACTCTTGCCCTGTTCCTTCGTACAGTGGGTTCTCCGTGTCCATTCATCTAGTTTTCCTCCCTTTCCTGCCTTCTCATCTTTGCTGCTGGCTGGTGTTGCCCATTTGATCGTACAAACTTGATTGTTTTAAGAAGCACTTTCCTCATGGTGCTTATATACTACATTTTATTTATCCATTCATCAGTTGATGAACATTTAGGTTGTTTCCACACTTCTGCTGTTGGAATAATACTGCTGCGTACATGGAAACCCTACTGGTGGAGTGTTTAAGTGCTGCATCTGCTAACCAAAAGCTAGACAGTTCAAATACACCAGGCACTCCTTAGAAACTCTATGGGGCAGTTCTGCTCTGTTCTGTAAGGTTTCTATGAGTCAGAATCGACTTGATGGCAGTGGGTTTGTTGTTTTTGTTTATACATGCACAAGTTTTGTGTGGGTGTATGTTTTCATTTCTCCAAGAATTTTTGTTACTAGTTTTGCTTTATTAAAAAAAAAATTGAGTAAAATTAGTTGTTTAGCATTATGTAGACAAAGTTGTGGTGGATTACTGAATTGTATACTTTCAAGCCAGTATTTTGTTACCATATAGATCTAGGTTTATTGTTTTGATTATTAATTTGCTTTGTATGTCTCTCATCATTTGTAGCTCTTGATTTCGTATTACTGTTGTCTTTACAACTGTAATGTAGCGTATCTGTTCATACAAGGACTACCAGTTAAGTTTGCAAACGCATCCTAGAAAAAGTGCTGCATATCTCATTGCTGGATATCACTATGGTCGCCTTCCAGGTACTCCCTTGGGAAGCTATGCACCAATGCCAGCACCTAGTCCACCTTTCAAAGCAGTATTGGAAATATTTTTCTGGAATGGCCATCAGAGCCATCGCCATACTACCCTTGATGTCCTGAATGTCATTAAAATGTCTTCCTTTCAAGATTTCATCATCAGGGGTCAGATCAGGTTGAGTAGGGAGGGTGTTCCAATACAGTTATTTGTGTACTGGCCAAAAACTCCCTCACACACAGCTATACAATTAAGTTCACGAACTTGCCACCTTGCCAAGGTGCACAGTGGCCATTCCAAAGAGAGTTCCAAAATTGCTTCGAAGGATGGTCTAGGCACTGGCATCAGTGCATAGCTTCCCAAGGGGAGTGCTTGGAAGGTGACCTTAGTGATATTCAGCAGTGAGGTACGTAGCACTTAGAACAATTAAGTTCACAGACTTTTCAAACCTCGTAAGCGCCATTTAAAAAAAATTTTTTTTTTTCATTGTGTTTTAAGTGAAGGTTTATAATTCCAGTTACTTTCTCATACAAAAACTTATACACACTTTGCCATATGACCCTAGCTGCTCTCCCTACACTGTGACACACACTTCTTCCCTCTACCCCGTATTTCCTATGTCTGTTTAACCAGCTTCTGTCCCCCTGTCTTCTCATCTTACCTCTGGACAAGAGCTGCCCAGTTAGTCTCTTGATCTACCCAAGCCAAGAAGCACACTCTTCACCAGTGTGTTTCATGACTTACATACCAGTTCAGTCTTTGAGGAGTTGGCTTCCACAGTGGTTTCAGTTCTGGGCTAACAGTGAGTCTAAGGGCACATCTGTTAGACCATCAAGTCTGGTCTTTTTCTTAGAGTTTGACTTCTGCACCCCGCATTTCTCCCACTCCAGCAGGGTACTCTTTATGAGTTCCCTGCAAAGCATAAGCCCCCATTTTAGTATGTGTATATATGACTTTTCTGGTAATTACAGGAGGAGAGGACCATGTTTAAAAAATTTCCATTAAAGAGTTTATTTTCACGATTCAGCAAAAGCATATCTTTCATGAGTTGAATTCTTTATTTGAACATTCTGTGAATTGTAGACCTTTTTATGTAAAATGAGGCAGATAACTTTTCATTTTGCATATTGAATACAGGGCCAAAGAGTCAAATGAATTTGAAAGCTCCTTAAAGTACAGTGTTTTCACGGTGTGTTTGCAGTCAGTGCTTTTCTTACATAAGAGCAGCAGTCATGTTTAAAGTTGAATATATGTTATACCCTAATAATGTCCGTTTTTCATTATTTCAGATTGTGTAGTATGTGGATCTTTGTTTTTTAAATTACATATTCAATAAATATATTTGTTTGGGTTGACAGTGGTGGCAAGTTTTCAACACTACTTCAGAATTTAGGCCCTGAAAATGCTGTGACGTTACTGGTGTTTGCTGTAACAGAACATAAGATTCTGATTCATTCCTTACGGCCGTCTGTGCTTACTAGTGTGACAGAAGCATTAGTGTCTGTGAGTATCACAGGTTCTTACTGGCAATCAATTTCATTTTAATCCTAACTTATTCATATAATTTAATGCTATTTTAATGCTTATCTAAAATCCATAATGAATTTTTACATTGTAGAAGCAGTTTTAATATCCTGACCATTAACTCTAGTTGTAATTATTTACTTTGTGGTCAGGCTTCAGGCTTTAACTGTATTTAGCAGATAATTTTTTTATATGATTATAATTTATACTTCAATATCCAAAAGCTAAATATTCTTCTCTCTTTTGTCTCTCTAAGATGATTTTCCCTTTTCATTGGCCCTGCCCATACATTCCTCTCTGCCCACTGGCTTTAGCAGACGTCTTGAGTGCCCCGTGCCCATTCATTGTAGGGATCGATTCACGATACTTTGATCTCTATGATCCTCCACCAGATGTTAGCTGTGTTGACCTAGATACCAACACCATTTCTCAGTAAGTACATTTTAGTGATTCCTTACTTAATAATTTACAGCCTCATAGTATATATATATAATTGTCTATTTTGTGAATGTTCATTAGAGTTGTTTTGAGGTACATTGTTTTCTTTGTATGGGTGGCTGTTACCATTTTAGAATCAGCCTTCATGTGCTTTGATGAGGTAGATTTTAGGTATTAGAGAAAGTTTTATTGGAAAGGAAATATACGTTTAATCTTTAGATCTTTAAGTATTTAAGAAACATTGTCATCCATGTTAGGAATCCCTGGTGGTCTAGTGGTTAAGTTCTACAGCTGCTAATTAAAAGGTCAGCAGTTGATATCTACCAGATACTCCTTGGAAACCCTATGGGGCAGTTCTGTTCTGTCCTATAGGGTCACTATGCGTTGGAATTCACTCAGTGGCACTAGGTTTTGCTTGGTATCATCTGTGCTGACTTAGAAATTTAGCAGAAAGGAAAATGTTGAGCTAAAAATAAAAAATGTTATTTTTCTTTAGGCAGATGCGTATGGGTGAAATCACAAATTTAAACACTATTCCTTGATTAATACTGCCATCCCATTTCTAGTCCTATGTAATATAATTAGAATTATACTATTAGTATTTCCTAGGAAAGTTAATGTAATAATGTTGAAATTTTAATAACCATTTTAAATTATGATTTCATCACCTTTACACTCTAGGAATATAAGGATTTTATAAGTTTCCCACTTTATTGGGTAATATTTAAGTTGCAGTTATTGGAGCTATATTTTGATTTATGACTCAGTACTTCTCATGTATTCTCTTGAAATAATTCTTTATTTTGAGTTAAATTGCTCTGAAGTTTCTCAGGAAGGAGGAAATTGATGCAATGACTTTACTTCTCTGCAGGTCATATGTACAATAACTGCCATTTAGTTTATTAGTAAAGTCCAAAAGCTAGTGTAGCTTTTATAGCTTAAATCTGTACATGTGAATATATTGGTCTCCATTTTTTAACAAGTGCTGTTCACTTGAAAGCCTTTTATTTAATTCTGAAGTCTCAGACAACTTCATAGCTTTGTAAAGCCTTTATTCATGGAAAACCTCACCAAGAACATGTGGAATGTGTTTTGTATATAAAAGTCATTATACACATGGAGCAGATAGAGTCAAAGGTTCTTTTCTAGGAACATGTAATTCTTTATTGGGAGATATTTAATTCTTTAAATATCAATGTTGTTATGTTACATGATACAGTATTTTTGGAAAATTGAAGTTAGAGATAGTAAATATCTACTGTGCTTATTATGGTAATTGTGTTTTTTCTTTTTGTACTTTTCTCCCATTTGTCAGATGAATTTTTTTCTTCCTATTTAAGATTTTTATCTTTCTGCTTTGATCATTAATAAGTTAAAGGACCAAAGAAACAGGAGTCATTTATACTCATTGGTATTCGTCCTTCTTAATATAATCACCCTTCCACATATATGGGAAGATAGACTGTGAACTAACAGCTTCTGTCTGAAGCTTCAACCTGAAATTTGAAAGAAATGTGACTCCTGAGTCACATTACAGCTTCTTTTTCTGTTTCCAACTCTTAAACAGAGAAAAACAAACCTACTTGCCATCGAGTTGATTCTGACTCATAATGACCCTGTCAGACAGAGTAGATCTGCCTATGAATGTCAAGAAATTTCTGTGCATAAGTAGCCTAAGCTCCTCCCCATCATTCTCCTTACTTTTGTGAGGTAGTTTTCTTCATCCCCATCTGACAGATAGTTAAACTTAGAGTTTTAAGTAATCTGTCAGTGGACACCCTGGTGGTGTTAAGTGCTGTGTCTGCAAACCAAAAGGTTGGCAGTTTGAATCCACCAGGCACTCCTTGAAAACCCTATGGGGCGATTCTACTGTGTCCTATAGGGTCGCTGTGAGTCAAAATCGAGTTGACAGCACTGGGTTTGATTTTGGGTTTATCAGTGGGCGTATTACCTGTACTGCCAGAACAGGCTTTTGAAACCAGCACTGTCCAGCTACAAAACTAATACTTCTGCAATCAATAACTGGGTAACTATTTGTCTAATAGTACTCTTATAAATGGAAGTAACAGAAATAAAAATGTAGAAGGCTGTGGTAGATCCAAATTCAAGCGCAGGCTAAGACTGTCACGCCTAGCCCAGTTTCAGATTGGAGGTATTAAAAGCAAGTGGGAAAACTGTGTGAATAAATAACATTTATTAGATGTAAATAAATAACATTTATTAGATGTAAGGTATGTTTTGGTCATTTGTGCCACAAGCCTATCTTGAGCACTCGTTTTTTGCAAGGGACTGGATTAAAAGGCAAACCAAATGCACTGCTTTTTCTCAAGTTGCTTACACTCTAGTCAAGGACAGGCAGGTACAACACAAGTGGCAGGTCACAGAAGGAGTGCTGAGTGGCAGAATTTAAACAGCATGCTGTGAAGAGTGTCTCTACTTTGTTTTCTCACTGTAACATCAGAGTTCATGTTCCTGATCACATTGTAGATGTAATAAAACCTTCACAGCAGGACATCTGCAATTTGATCGTGGCTCGTCTTTGTTTTTCTTTTCATTTGTGGGGACAGAACGGGTAGATTCCAAGATGTCATCCTTAGTCAGCTTATGCTTTCCCGTCCACTCTGTTTTTCTTTGTTTATTTTTCAAAATCATGTTTGCCCTTTTTGTTCCATGGGAAGTTTAGAGAGCTGTCTTAGTTGTCTATTGCTGGTATAATAGAAGCACCATAAATAGGTGGCTTTGACAAGCAGATATTTATTCTCTTGCAGTTTAGAGGCTGAAAGGCTGAATTTGGGACACTAACTGTAGAGAAGGGCTTTCTCTTTGTGTCTGCTTGGAGGGAGGTCCTTGTCTCTTTGAGCTTCTGCTCCTGAGTGACCTTTATGTGGCTTGGCATCTTTCTTCCTCTGTCTCTGCTTCTTTTCACTTGCTTGTTGAATCTCTTTTAAGGGAGCACCGATGGCACAGTGGTTAAAGCTGTAGGCTGCTAACCAAAGGGTCAGTAGTTCAAACCCATCAGCCTCCCCGCAGGAGAAAGATATAGCAGTTTGCTTCCGTGAAGATTTATAGCCTTGGAAAGACAGTTCAGCTCTGTTGTATAAGATTGTATGAGTCAGAGTCAACTTGATAGCAGTGGGTTTGATTTTTGGTTCGCTTATGTCTCAAAACAAATTGACTCAAGATACACCTTAATGTGGCCTCATTACGAAAGTAGACATAACCTAATCCTGCCTCGTTGACAGTCACCTAATCACATGATCCCAGTGGCATCTTCTGAATCATCTAAATCAAATATGAGTAAAACATCAGGTGTATTCAATCTTGAGACAAAATTATGCTTCATCTGTGCACGTGTGAAATCTAGATCACAAGTTACCTGTTTTCTAGAGTGCAGTTATGGAACAGGTACAAGGTAGACATTTCCATTACAAGTGGGAGCAATTAAAGGGACAGAATGGATAATAGATGCCAAGCAAGTCCCAAAGCAAGGGGAACAAATTTCTTTCGCTCTCAAGGCTTAAAAAATAATCATTTCTCAGAGACCACCTAAGTTATGGTCCTTCCCTCCAGACTGTGGGTATTGGCCATGGTCTGTGCATTCTGGGTGGAGGCCCCTTGGCCCTGGGCTTCAGCTCTTCATTTCAGGCCCTCTGGGACAGCAACTTTGTTCCCTCAGCTTTGGGTGGCCCTGTTCTCATAGTTGTTCTGAGTGGTGACACCACCCACTTGATCCCAGCAGAGCGCTGTTGAGTTCTGTTTTCATTTTGCACAGTTCATTTTGAGGCCCATCTCTTTCCTCTGACATTTCACTTTCAGCAACAAGGAGAAACCTCCCAGCCTCTTTAAGGTCTTAGAAATCTCATCAGCCAGATAGCCAAGTTCATCACTTCCAAGTTCTGTCTTCCACCCAACATTTGAACATAATTCAGATGAGTTCTTTGCTGCAACATAGAAACCATCACCTTTCCTCCATTGTCCAGTCAAATGTTCATCTTTTTCTTTTAAAGTGTTACAAGAAGCACATGTAATGTCCACATTTCTAGCATCGTTCTTTGGCTGGAACCGTATGTGTTCTCTAGGATGACAGAGGTCTCTTCACTTCCTTCTGAGCCCTCACCAGAATTGCTTTTGATGTGCCCAATTCTGCCAGCAGTCCTTTCAAAGCAGTCTAGGCTTTTCACTGTAACACTGCCAGCTTCTGTCCATTACCCAGCTCTGAAATTGCTTCCATGCTTTAGGTATCTGTTAGAGTACCCCGTCTTCCAGTACCAAATTCTGTCTTAGTCGTCTAGTGCTGCTGTACCAGAAATACTTCAAGTGGATGGCTTAACAAACAAATTTATTCCTTCACAGTTTAGGAGTCTAGAAGTTCAAAGTCAGAGTGCCAGCTCCAGGGGAGGGCCTTCCTTCTCTTGTCAACTCTGAGGAAGGTCTTTGTCCCTTTGAGCTTCTGTTCTTGGATGACCATCATGTGGATTGGCATCTGTCTTCCTCTGTCATTCCTTCTGTCACTTGCTAATTTAATCTCTTTTGTATCTCAAAAGAGATTGGCTGAAAGTACACCCTCATCCTGCCTCATTAACATAATAAACACAACCTAATCTTTGTTGAGGAGCCCTGCCAAAATGTCATCAGTTCAAATCCACCAGCCACTCCTTGGAAACTCTGTCTTACAGGGCCATTATGTGTCTGAATCCACTAGACAGCAGTGGGTTTGGTTTGGTTTTGAAATCTTCCTTGACATAACCCAATGCCACCTCATTAACATAATGAAACCCATTCACAAACAGAATATAACCACAGGCATCTCTTAGAACCTACAACTGATGTTTTTGGAGGAAGACACAGTTCAGTTCAAAACAGGAGGGAAAAAAAAGGTACACTTCTGTGCTATGCTAATTCCCATTATATAATTTTGGTCTGCCTAGTATCCTTTAGCAGAAATGAGGCTTGTCAAAAGAATTTGGAAGAATCAACCTGAGGTTAATTTCTACTTTTTCAGATAATCTTATAGAAAAGCTTAAAATTATAAGTCACAGTTAACTTAGATGTGCTGGTTAATACTCATTTCGTTTGAACTGTGAACCCGTGAAGCAAGCCCCATTTCTGGTTCTCTAGCCAACTTGGTAAGTATCTTTGGGAGGAAAAAAATTGAAGCCAGCTACATGGTATTATAGTAACTATAAGTAGAGCTGACTGGAGGAAGGAAATAATTATTTAAAATTAAAGATTTCTGTCTGAAAAAACAAAGCACAACATAGGTATCTTCACAGTAGGGTAAATGTTTAAATAAAATACTCAGCTGTCCAGACTGGATGAAATAGTGTATCACCTTTTAATGTGTTTCTGAAAGAGATTCTATAGAAAATACTTACTGTAGAATGTTAGTGAAAAATGTATATGAAATAGTAATCATATTATTAAAAATATTAACAATAAAAACCCTGAAAATGGAGAAAAGGCTTGAAAATAAACAAAAGCAAGATATTAATAGGCATTGTCTTTTGTGGTTGGCATATACGTGATTTAATTTTCTTTTTTTCTTGTATTCAAGTTTTCAAAAGGGTATATTCATTGCTTTTGAAATAGAAAAAAATATTTAATAAGAATTGAATCAGCAAAGCTGTAGTTTAGTACAAAAACTTTTTGAAATTTTATCACCATGCTCTTCTTTCCCATTTATCAAAAGCAGCTGTGTTGTAACAGTTGGAATAAAAGAGAGATAATAGAAGTCCCTTCTTGAAACAGAAATACCATTTTCAGCCAGATGTCATCTTTTCTAGTTATAAAAATATTTTCAAATGTACTTTAATCAAGTAATTTCATATTATGGATTTTTTTCCCTAAAAGAAACAAAAACAATTTTTGCTTATATTTTTAGGAACTACTAAACAAAAAAAAACCCAAAAAAACCCCAGACCTGTTGCCATCAAGTCAATTCCAACTCAGAGCAATTCTGTAGACTAGAACTGCCCCATAGAGTTTACAAGGAGCACCTGGAGGATTTGAATCGCTGATCAGCTGTAGCACTTAACCACCACGCCAGCAGGGTTTCCAACAAACAAACCTGTTGCTGTTGAGTAGATTCCAATTCATAGTGACTGGTGGGACAGGGTAGAACTGCCCAGTAGAGTTCACAAAGAGTGCCTGGTAGATTCCAACAGCCGACCTTTTGGTCAGCAGCCACAACATGCAACCAGTATGCCACCATGGCTGCCATTTTTAGGAAATAAGAAACTAAATATTCAGTTATACCAAAGTATTTTAGTAATATGAATTAATGGAACTTTTCTACAGTGCATATTTTTCAAATCTTTAAGAAAAAAAATCCTCACAGGAGGACTTTTTCCTAATGTTTAGGTGTCTAAGCCCTCAGAGTGGTTTAAGAGTAATGATTACCACATCAAGTTTTACGAGTTAGCCTGATTCCTGTTCAAGTGGAATTTACTCAGTAACAACATAATAATAAATTTTTGACTTATATTTAATATAAAGTCCTGCCATCATGTAAATTAGTTTTTCAGTATTCAGTATCCTAATTTGCCATAATAGTATTGTTCTCCACTTAAATAAAATATTTTGGCTTTTTATTTTTTTCAATTCATTTTCCTTTTTTGTATGTAACAGGTATATAAGTTACCCAAAAAAGTCCGGCTAACAAATGTATTATTGTTGTCATTTAATCTCAGAACTGGAGACAAGAAAAATGTAGCCTGGAAGATACTTCCAAAGAAGCCATGTAAAAATCTGATGAACACACTGAATAATTTACACCAGCAGTTAGCAAAAAGTAAGTGGAGAGCTTAATTAGAGGAAGTAATTTAATCTGAGAAGGGGATTCCAGTTAAATTTAATCTGAGAAGGGGATTCCAGTTAATCTACCTTGTAAAAGGATGTTTATTTTATCTAAAGGAAAGGGTTTTTACAGTCTTGAAGGTAAGTGAACATTATTAAAGCAAAATTTCTTGAGCACTAATGAGATGCCTGCACATTTTCATAGAACCATTCTAACTTGTTTGGAATAATAAAGTTGAAAAAGATATTAAGGTGGTTACTTTCTTTAATTTTACCATTACTAAGATACCCTGGAAAAATAAGGATTTCTACTTTTATATTTCTGTCATACAAAAAGTAGGAAGTTGGTTTTGAAAATCTAAGCCAGATGGTTTAAACTGCATTTGAAAATGCTGATGATTTCGGCAGGGTGAGAGCTAGGTCACGTGCTTTCCAGTTCCTGTGAATCTTAGTGCTGTGCTGACCTCAGAGAGAAACTGGGCAAAAGCACTAGGAAATTAATCAAAATGAAAATTGATTAGTGGGTGAAATATTGTGGTGGAAAGCTTTTATAAGTATGTATCTTGACATTCATCCAGAATTACCGGTAAGAAGAATTTAACTTTCATTGCTTTATCTGATCATCTTGGTGTTGTAACAATGGACCATTCAGAGTCCATAACTTAACACTGAACATGTGAAATGTCAGCATTAGTAATGTAGCAATATATGGGATTCCCATTTATGTATTAGTTGAAATATAAAGCATGGGGGCCTGCACCTTCAGGGCACACGTAGAATAATTGGAAATAGACGTGATGGGAAAAACAGCATTAACAAAGCAGACTTCTTAACAGATAATTTGAAAATAATGTATAATAACTGGAATATGAAATAAAAATCATGTCAAATATAACAAAATTTGATCTTATGGAACCAAAAAATAATGTATGCTATTTTATTTATGTTCCCCAGAAGTGCTTGCACTTCTGAATACCTAAGAAGTCTAGCAGCTTTTGTAGCAATTAAAATCAGTGAAGCAGCCACCTAGCCCTAGTCAAGGGAAGAATTTCAAAGCTCAGAACCACAGAGACTTTTAAATAATAGTAATGGTTGAAGATTGGGGAGTAGCTCACAGCTGCAGACTTGCGGAGTCCGGGACGGGCTGCAGCTGCAGAGCGTGTTCACATACGTTCTTCTTTTTTTATTGCAATTCAGTGAAAGTATACAATCCAAGTTGAATTTTCATGCCCACCTATCTGCAGCTCCTTCTGCTCTCCTTGTACGAGATATATTCTTATTTTTCGGACAACTCTGAAGGACAGCAGGGTTGAGGAAAGTGCAGTCGCTCGTCGGAGGTCCTGCAGTTAATATAAATAAAGCTAGAAATAAAACCGAGGACTCTGCTTCCAGCGCCCACATTCTTACCAGTGTTAATATTTTTTGTAGGCAATGAGAACTATAAAATAAAAATTCTCTAAGATGATTAACTGTTTGGTTCCTCATATTTAAAAAGCTTTAAAAGTCTGGAGCAATCACCAATGTTTTTCTTGATCCTTTGAGATTAGATGCTCTGTCCACTCCAAATAGTCTGTTTTCTACCAGCAAGCACCTTCCCTGCATTCCCATCTCCTGCATATAGCTGTGAAAATCAGGAAATGAACAGCGATGCGTTACTGCCCTCCTAATACCAGAGCATGTGTATGTTTTACTGGTTGTTATAATAATCTTCATAGTGAGAAGATCCATTTCCACATCAGGTATTATTTTTAGTTTCACTCTTCCCTTGAGTACAGTTCCCTGCTTTTGTCTCTATTTTCTTGACCTTTGACACTTTTGAAAATTATCTTTGAGATTAAATTACGGTCTGTGTTTTGGGTTTGTCTGAGTTTCCCCATGTAAGACACCGGCCATGTCTTCTTGGCAGGAACTGCACAGAATTAACAGTGTGGCCTCCTGTCATGTCCCTTGTGGTGATGCACTATTTCAGTTTGTTCTGTTATTGATGAGGGTGTTCACTTTGATTGCTCAAATCAGGTGATGTCTGTTAGCCTTCTCTCCTTCCTGTAAAATTACTTTCATTTGTAATTAGGTATTTTGTCAGTGTGCTTTAAAACTTAAGTGCCCATTCCTCATCAGACTTGAAATTTATCCATTTATTTATTTAATACCTGTGTGGGCTCATGGCTTACTAGTTTATTCAGTGTATTATAAACTGCTATTATCCTTGATTTGATGTTCCCCTTTTCCTCCTAACCTGTTTTGGCTCTGAACAGCACGCACGGCCACTGCTCTGCAGGGATTCTCTGGTCATGTTTCTTAGGCATGGACTCTCCATACCCAGCTAACCCTACTCCATCACTAAGGTGCTGTGGGCTCTGACCTCCTCTGGGCCCCCTAGTTGCATCTGCTTCCTCTGCCCTGCCTGCCTGCAGCCTGAGCGCTGGGTTATGCACAAAGGGAAAGAGTAGGAGTTTTTCTGTTTTCAATTTTTAGCATTTTAAACCCTGTTTTTTTCCTCTTATAGTTACTATTTTTTATAGCTACTATTTTTTAAATAGGGGGGTGCAGAATTATTGCATTTAACCCTGTTCTAGCAGGTAAATTGTCACGATCTTGATTTATTAGTTCTTATATAATTATTTCAGAACCTAAACACTTCTCCCTAGAATAGTTAGATAAACAAGGGTGATTTTATATTTAACTTGGATAAAATGTACTCATCAGAGCCTGAAAAATGATACGGCAAGCTTTGCTAGGGTTTATGTATTATGAAGTTATGTAAGCAGTTAAGATAGCTTAAGCTGTTTTGAGAACAACACATTTGTATTGATACTATCATGAAAATGAGCTTGGACAGTTTGGAGAGAACACTGATGCTGTATTCTCTCACAGTGCAGCAGAGACCGAGAGATGATGGACTGATGGACTTAGCAATGAATGACTATGATTCTCATTCTGGAAAGAGGTTACATATGATAGATCTGGAAATCCAAGAAGCATTTTTGTATTTCATGGCCTCTATTTTAAAAGGTTATAGATCGTACTTAAGGCCCATAACACAAGCCCCGTCTGAGACAGCCACAGATGCCACCTCTCTTTTTGCACTACAAGGTGAGTCCCTAGTTTTATAGCTTTCGTATTATTGAGCTTAACCATGTGATGATTCATTTGCTTTCTGGGTTAATAGCTTGTGTTTATCAAAATATATAAATAAATAACTATTTCAGGGGCAAGTGACTACCAACTCTGTGGGTAATCCATTTTTACAGGATTCATTTTTCTCTCGGGCACATTGAGTGTCATCCCATTAGCAAATCTGCTGAAGAAACTGCATATCTGAAAAGCACAGAGCCTCCTGACCATGCACCCTGGTAGGCTCATGTGTGCTGAGAATAGCTGTGTTGTGATACTGGTGCTCTCAGCAGTCACAGCGGCCAGACAGTGTTGGGGATGTGGAGGGGCCCCTGGGACAGTCACCTCCAGGCTTGAGTGGCCTCACTTGCTTTACTTTGTATGCTTTATAAATATTTTCTGTAAGAGCTATGAAGTAAAAAAGGTTGAGAAGTTCTGGGGTGTGATTAATGTCGTGAGGAGAATTTACTCTCGTAATAGCTAATATTGAAAGAGAAATTCATTTTACTTAGCACTTCCTCAGTGGCTCCGAATGCTAGTGTTTTAGGCAGAGAGAATACTTTGTACCAAGCCCTAAACTGGAAAGAGCCTGAGTTAACGAGCCCAGAGGAAGGCCAGTGCAGTGCAGTTTGAGTAGAATGAACAAGGTGTTTGCAGTGGGAATCCAGGAAATAAACTTGACTCTGTTTCCAGGAAGTGAGGCACCAAGAGAGTAAGTCCTAGAGGGACTGTTACTGCTGTGCTGAAAAACGTCTTTTGAGAGAGAGGGAGACATGACCCCACAGAGAGGGACATGTGCAAGTGCTTATACACAGCACAGAAAGTGTTTGGAAGAACTTTTCTGAAGAGTTTCAGGCTTACTGCCTTCGGTCTGATCTTCAGGGTCGGAAGGGACAGTGGAGACAGGTGTGGGTGAGGATTTGAGAGATCTGGGTTCAAGCACCTTCCCTACTGCTGTTTTTGAGGTCATTTTCCCTCTTGGGCATCTCTGTGTCTTTTTCTCCAAAAATGGCAGTGGTGTGGAGAGTGTCGGTGACAGGGTTAATCAGGTTTCTCCTCGCTCAGAGTCACTGTGACACGCTGAATTCTGTTACCTCTTCTCACGTGATGTATTTCTGTTGAACAGCTTTCTTAAGAAGCCGTGACCGGTCACATCAGAAATTCTACAGCATGATGACCAAAACACAAATGTTTATTCGCTTCATTGAGGAGTGTTCCTTTGTCAGTGATAAAGATGCCAGCCTGGCCTTTTTTGATGATTGTGTAGATAAAGTAAGTAAAAGTATGTCTCCAATTCTGTAACTTAGTTTGTGTAACGGCAATAAATGTTATGTATTATAGTTTCCATTTATAACTGACCAGCTTTTATAAAAATCTAAATTCCATTTTACCATTGACCCCTTGTAATGAAAGTTTTGGTGGCCAGTCAAAAATTAGAGAGCACAACCTCTTAGAGGTCCCTTGCAGGATCTCACTAATGCATAAGTTTTAGCAGTCAAGCCCTTAGCTTACTTGGCCATTTATAAACAGAATGCTGGGCTTCCTCCAAGCCCATGGCCCCCTCCACTTTGAGCATCCTGAATTTTATCCTTTTTTCATTTGAGACAGATGGTCAGATGGTGAGAGTAGGTATACAGCAGAAGAGATATTTCACTTAAATATTTCTGTAATTAGAGAGTGTGTTTGCAGTGTAAATTAATTAATGCTATTATTTTAAATCCACATATTAGACTTCTCTCTGCTCTTCAGTCTTAACTCCGTTAGGTGGGCCAGAGCAAAGGGAGTGGGCTACTCATGCTGAAGAGGGAGGGAGTTGGAGAGTGGTGGCTCAGTGACAGGTGTCAAGACTTGAGTTGGAGAGGATGGAGAAGCAGCCCAAAGTGGGGAGTCAGAGAGCACCATGTAGCAGTGTGGCCTGGCGTGGGAAATTAGAGTGACAGGCAGGATGGAGAACCTGTCCATGCTGGGGGCAGAATGCTGCAGGGGACCAAGGCCTGAGCAAGATGAGCAGATTGTCCATACAGGGGTGAGGACAGTATGAAATCTGAGCCAAGGGAAAAGAGCGGCATGACAGGGTAGGGGTAGCAAATGGAGAGTCAGAGGCTGAGGTGGATGAGGGCATTGCCAGCGTGTAGGGGTGGGGGGTTAATCTGGAGGGCATTGTGAATGCCCAGTTAGGGTGAAGAAGACATCTGCATGGAAGCAGGGGTGGTAGCAAAGATGGGAAATAGTTACATATTGAAGGATTGATCAAATAAGTGATTATATTAAGGGTAATGAGATCTCCTCACTGTCAGAGGAAGGATTCACAAATACAGAAGTGGAGAAAATGAGAATGAACTCTTTGGTGTTGAAATAGAATTGGAGGTTGGGTGTAGTAGTGCTGGTTTTCAGAATGTATGGATACACAGAGAGATAAATTTAGATTAAGTCTGTGCTAGTGTGGATACTTGTATTTATTCCCTAGTCCTGTCATGCATGGAGAGGGCCTGAAAGTAGCTATACCCCAATAGTAATAAGTACACTCATTGCACAGATTTTGGCTTCTAATGCAATTCCTTATTACAAGGAGTCAGGGCTGCTGGGAAAAATGGATGGTTCCAGCTCTGGGGCAAGGAAGGTACAAGATGAGCTCCCCACTGGGTATTGATGTTGAAAAGTTTCTTAAGTAGCTGGGTTTAGTCACATCAGAAATTCTGTAACATGGTGACCAAAACACAAATGAGTATTTGCTTCATTGTTCTAACACTGATGGAGGCATGGTAAGCACACACAGACACACATGGGTGTGCACGCACACGCACACACACACACGTGCTTGCACATGCACACCAGTTTAAATGAAGTAGGCAACCATGAGTCCATACAGATACCAACCATTTGAAAGCCTGATTAAAAAAAAGACAGGATCTTACATAATTCCAGAGCACTTCCTTATAAAAATAGGTATTAATTACGTACACGGTGAAAAGGAGGAAGGTGCTGTTACAGGGTGGGGAGAGCAGTTAGAATTGTGTAGAGATATGTGTACGGGGTTTTATATGGCAAGTTGACTTGGATTATAAACTTGCACTTAAGCACAATAAAATATTTTTTAGAAAATTAAGGTAACCACAAAAGATGTATTAATTACAAGGGAAAAAAAAGTAAATTTGTAGTCGAAAAGCCTGGCAAACACCGTCTTAATCAGGTGATCAAAGTGAACGTCATCGATCATCGTGTGCCACTTCTTAGGCTGCAAAGAGAACACAACATCCATTCTGTGATTCGCGCCAAAGATGTATAGCCTGTGTCCAGTCTGAATGCGTCTCAGACAAGCCTAAATTAAGTGACACTTCCTACAGAATACCTGTCATATCATCTACAAAACTGTCAAGGTCAGGAAAATAAATGAAAAGCTGAGAAGCTGTTCCAAAGAGAAGGACACTGAAGAGACATGGTGACCAAATATAATGCATGATTCCTAGCCATATCCTTTTTGCTACATGTGGCATTATTAGAATAATAAACAGAACTCAGGTGTTCAGAGGATTAGATAATAGTAATACATTAGGGTGAATTTCTAGGTTTTCCAGTTGTATTGAGGTTATGTAGGAAAATGTCCTTGTTTGTAAGATTTTGAGGGGAAAAAATCTTCTGTACTTGAAAGTATTCTGTAAATTTGTGATCATTAAGAATATGTGTATATTCTTAAGAATGTATATATATATCCTCCATGTGTCTGTCAGTTTGTTGTACTATGTGGGCTTGCATGTTGATGTGATCCTAAATTTTGAGTTTATAGATGAGCAGATCATTTGGTTGTATCATTTTATGACACAGAAATGTTCAGCTTTTGAATGACTCATACAGCAAGAGACAACTCAGATCATTATGTGGGCATCTGTCTTCTCCTTCCATTTAGAAAACTTGATGGATGATTTATGTAGAGAGATAGCATTTCTGGTGCTCACAGGGAGGTGAGAAGCGGAGGTACCCAGAAATATCAATGCTAGTCCTTGACATGCTTTGAAATAGGTAAAGTGTGGATACATGCCAAGCATTTACCTACTTAGAACTCATTCATTTTCCCGTGGAAGCACTGCTATAAATAGTAAGTAGCTATCATTCAAATAGTGCAGGACTGTGATGTTGTGCTATAAGCATGTTTTTTTGGGGGGAATTGAAGTAATATTGTAACCATCTCTTAGGTCATTTTTTAAAACAAATAGTGTATAAATAGTAAGTGCACGTTTAAAGTGTAGACTTTGATTAGTTTTGACAAATACACTCTTACAAAGATGCATAGTCTGTATCTAATCTCCAGGAAGTATCATGTAACCAGAACTCCAAAGTATAGGGCATTTTCATCAATGCAGGAAGAACAGGTTTTTTAGAGGAAATCTGTTTTCGAAGTTTTGAACAACCTATTTAGAAATGGGCTTTTAGAACTTTCTTTTTTTAAGTTGAGCTCTGCCTATCTAGAGCTTTAAAATTCCGTTCATGTTAAGAAATATGTGATTCCGTAGGTCTTCGACAAGCTTGTCATTATTACAACATTATACTAAGAATGTGTTAATTATTGGCAGTGCACAAATTAGAAGAAAATTTCTCTAAATCCTTGTTTGTAGGAATACTTGTATTAGTTCTTGTGTATGAAAGTGGCCTTTCTGACTAGGATGATGTACTCCAATGGTTTCCTGTAGGGGTGTAGGGATTCCCCTGGCTCCCCTGGCTCTCCATCCAGTCACAGAGTGTCCCTTATGAACAGTGGCTTGCGTTTATGTGGCAGTTGTTCCCTGTTTCACACTAACTGAATCATAAGGGAGTCAGTCAGTGGTTCTACTTAGTGAGCAAGGTTTTGTTAGTAGATTGCATCAGCTAATAAATTTATTAATCCACATGGGAGCACTTAATTCATTGTTGGCATTCAGTTAAGAGTGCAAAAGAGAAATTAGTATTTTCTCTTTGATTTTTGACCCATATTATGTATCTTGTTCACAGGATTGTATTTCAGCTAAGAACTCACTGTTGTAGTATCATATGGTTTAAAAGCTATTAATATAATAAGACATAGGACTGGGTCATTTTACTAGATACCTAGGGCATCATGTCCAGGAGGCTGGTTTAGCAGTTGTCCTGAAACCCAAGCTTTTTCTGTGAGAACCAAGTGTCTGGAGAATGAGAAATAGGCACAGATCTCAAGATGAAGAAGCTATGTAAGAAAAAAAAAAGACACAACAGGAAGCTGTTAATACATGCATACAATTTAAAAATCATTAATGTGTTGTCTAAAAGTTTCTGAAAGCAAGTTACCTGGTATTCACTTGATGGGAGTCAGTACAGGAAATGACTGGAATAATTGCTTAAGCCAAGTCAGCCAAGTGCCATCAAGTCAAGACGACCAATTCTGAGAAATCTCTAGTAAGAAACAGTTCCATTAAATGGATAATCGTTGTTTCTAGGTAGACTATTTTCGTAAAACACACTAATTTACCTATTCAAATTCTGGACCCAGCAGAAGAGCATGTATATAATATTTTTATAATATATATTAAAAGATTTTAATAGCTGCTCAGAAAATTAGAACAAAATTAATTTACTCTTAAATATATTCTTTTTTGGCAATCGCTGGGAGGCACCCATAGTTCACACTCTCAGCTGTTAACCAAAAGGTGGGTAGTGTAAGTCACCCAGAGGTGCTGCAGAAGGAAATCCTATCAGTCTGGGTCAGCAAAATCAGCCTTTGGAAATTCTGCAGCGTAGTTCGGCCTTGGTGCACCCGGGACTGCCGTGAATCAGCTTCAGTTCCCTGTCAGCTGGCTGTTTGCTTTATTGTAATTAAAAGGACTCTTATTAAAGATAAAAGTACAAAGATACAAAATGTATTTTAATAAATAACCTTCATAGGTAATTGGAGTATGGATTAATTGCATCCCTGCTATTATTAAACAACTCACTGAAATAATAAATAATTCTACAGTGCTGTTACTACCTTGCGTGTTGTAACACCACAACTGACGTGTGCTCAGCACAGAAAATCAGTGTTTGCTTTTAATCTACAGGTTTTTGCTTTCTTTTTTTAGAGTTTCTGAGGCTGTAATCTTTTTTTTTTCTAAATGTTATTTATGTGTTGTTGAGAATATACTCAGCAAAATGTATGCCAGTCTAATAGTATCTGCTTGTCCAGCTGAGTGACGTGGATGATGGTCGTCAAGCCACGCAGCCATTCTCACCCTTCTTTTCTGTGTCGTTCCTCCCTCAGCGACGTGAACTCGCTGCTCTCTAAGGTTCCTCGTTACTGTTGTCAGTTGGATCCCACATAGGTAGCTCTTAAAAGAGTTTAATGCTCAAGGCAAACTTTTTTTTTTACACACCAATTAAACTAAACTGCTGTTCAGTTTTAAGACTATTTCAGGGGATTGTGTTCAATTTAGATCCCCGGTGGCGCAGTGGTCAGGAGCTCAGGTGCTCCCCGAAAGGTCGGCAGTTGGAATCCACCAGCTGCTCCGTGGAAACCCGGTGGGATAGCTCTACTCTGTGCTGTCGGGTTGCTGTGACTCTCACTTGACTCGAGGGCAATGGGTTTGGTTTTTTAGTTCTATGTGGTTTTAAGGTTTCTCTAGGAAATATTTTCAGTTGAAGGTTTAACGATTGTCTCAGTACAGTAGTTCCAGGGATTCATCCACCCTCCATGGTTCCAGAAAGCCTGGATGGAGTGTGAGAATTTGAAATTCTGTTCTGTATTTTCTCAGACATGTTCCCCTTTTGATCTTAGCACATCCGAACAGAAACATTTGAGTGACTTGAAGAAGCTAGAGTGGATGCTGCTGATCAGGAATAAGAGAGACAGTGTTCGGGTTATTTGTGTTTCCCTTCTGACTAGTTTAAAATCCATGTGTTTTTGTTATTCTTAGGATGATACTTTAAATCCTCACAGTCTGTTCTTGTAGGTTGGTGCTTAACTAAGAGCGGTTTTGTGTAACAGATATTCTGGGAAGAGTTTTCTTAGTCTACCAAGCATCCCTTTGCAGTGTTTTCTGCATATTAATGTCTTGTGAAACAATATGATGAGAATATAAAAACTATTTTAATTTTATGCTGTTGTGGCTGCTGGATTTATTTTTCTCCCAATAGAGACAGATAACCACAGTGCTTTCCGAAAGGCAGAAATGTCCAACTGATAAATGCAGGGTTTGTTACATGCCTGTACTAAAGTGAGATTTTATTGGTGTACGAGTTTGGAGAAATACCTTTTATCAAGGTACTGAATCTGTGGTTCAAAATTGTATTATCTTACTATATTTCACAGTACTGAGAATTAGAGCAGTTGTCCTGGAACCCAAGCTTTTTTTTTGAGAATCAAGTAGCTGGAGAATGGGAAATAGGCACAGATCTCAAGAGGAAGAAGCTGGGAAAAAAAAGAAAAACTTACACAAGATGCTGTTAAATACATGCATACAATTTAAAAAGCATCAGGCCCTCATAGACAAGCAGTCCTCTTATAATGATCCATCATGGAAACAGCTGGTTTCCAGCTAACTTGCCTTACTGTTTTAACTTTTTTATTCTGGTCCGTCTTTTAGATGTCATTGCTGCCCATAATATATTAACTCATTTCATCTGCATAAAAAGGTAGGTATCAGGCATCCCATTTTTTCTTGGCTCACCTGCCGTGGACTCCATATCCTGTAGGGATAGCTGTGATTTTTTAAATTGTACTTTAGATGATGAAGTTTACAGAACAAACAAGCTTCTCACTCAGCAGTTAGTACATATGTTGTTTGATGACATTGGTTAACAGCCCCACAACTTGTCAACCTTGTCCTTCCAACCGTGAATTCCCTACCACCTGCTTTCCTGTCCCCACCTGCCTTCTAGTCCTTGCCCCTGGGTAGACAGATGTGGCCCTTTAGTCTAATTTTGTCTCACAGGACCATCTACTCTGTAGCTGAAGGGTGAACCTCAGGAGTGACTTAATTACTGAGCTGAGTGTCTGGGGCTCATGCTGTTGGGGTTTCTCCAGTCACTGTCATGCCAGTAAGTCTAGTCTTTTCTTGTAAATTAAAATTTTGTTCTGCATTTTTCTTCAGCTCTTCCAGGATAGCTATGATTTTAAGTTCTCACTGGCATGTTCCTGTTTTTATTGAAAGTTAATTTTTTAGTGTTTTTATTAAATTACTAAAGTAACAGGAAGTTTAGAAAATAAAAGAGATGAAAAAAACTCTAAGCTCAGTGCCTCTATAGCCCTTTTCATATTTACTTCCAGTGTTTATTTATGTAGTTGTAATATAGCTTCCTGGAAGCCCTGGTGGCATAGTGCTGTGTCTGCTAACCAGAAGGTCAGCAGTTCACATCTGCCAGTGCTCCTTGGAAGCTCTGTGGGGCAGTTCTACTCTGACCTCTAGGATCACTGAGTTAGACCTGACTGAATGATAGTGGGTTTTTTTTAATAACAGCTTCATATATTTTTCATATGTAACTAGTGCTTAGAAACATTGTTAATATTACTGACCAATTGTTTAAAAGTAAATTTTCATTTTTACCATAATAAAACATGGCAGTTCTTAAAAGTGCCTAATTTTACAAAACTTCTGTCCTCTCGTTTTCCCACCACCATTTTTATCACCCAAGGGCAATTTCTCTTTCTGTCAGTCATCTTGTATTTCTAAACAGCATGTTGATATTGCAGTTTATTACTTTATATATTATCTCTTGATGTCACATTTACCACCACAGCAATTCTCCCAATGGAATTATAACACCAGTCTTGGTCAAATAATTGTTTAGTGTCAATATTATCATCAGTTTGTATATAATCACATCTGGGCCATATAGTATCCTGCAGTTAGATTTTCTTTCATGTATGGATTTTTGGTTTCCCTGAAGTTAATAATTGCTAAATTTATATTCTTGTGCCTATTACTGATTCATTTCCCACTTCTACTACAGAAATTAAAAATGCCTCAATTTTACCAACACAGCAAGTAATCTATTTGGTTTGTTGGTTGATTGGTTTGTTGCTGAATATTTCCATCCTCTTTTCTCCTGTCTAAGATGATTGCATGTGGTCTGTTATCCTGGAGTTTTCCGTCACCATCACCTTGGAAATGATCGTGACCCTTCTCCCAAGTTGGATCCACATTTCTGTCTTCAGTAACTTCTCTCTCTTCATTTCCTTGTTATGGTCTAGCATATCTTCCAGTAGCTTAGTGAGAAAGGGTACACAGGAGATGTACTTTAACACTCTGCTTGTCAAAAATTTCTGCTCCTCTATGCTGATTGCTAATTTGGTTAAATATATATGTGACACCTGTTACTATTATTAAATAATGTCAGTATCATGCTTTTCAGTTTAAGAGCTCCCATGGGGCAGCTGATGCTCTTGAAGCTTTCTTTTTGGTGGATGTTACCTTGCCATGAAGTACCTAGATGAAAATTGTATCTTCTAAAGTGCTTTTCAATATCAGTGTGACTGGAGTTTAACTCAAATATCTTCCTACGTGCACGGGAATTCTGCATACACTGATTTAGATCTAAATCAAAGTAAGAATATACAGCCCACTGTTGCCACACACACACGTGTGCTTACTTTGTGTTATTTCTAGAATAAATAATACAGTCTCGTAATTCAAAATGTAAAACAACGTAAGTGCCTGTGGAGAAATCTGGGTCTTTTCCTGTGTCTGTATACCCACTTCCTTCCCCCTTCTCTATATAGGTAAGTGCTTTTTCTTAGTATCCTTTTTGTATTTCTTTATGGTAATTAAAGCAAAACATGAATGTAGATTCTTCTCTTACCTGTTTCTTACTCAAAAGGTGGTATATGATACATAATGTGTACCTTTGCTGTTTTCACTTGTCTTGGAGGTCTTCTCATAGTGTTGCATGGAGGACTTTTTTTTTTCAAGTAGCCTTTAATATTCAGTTGAGTACATGTTTATTTAACCATTTCCTTATGAATGAACATTTGTCTAACCAATGTATTTTTGTAATGTATATTTTTGAAACTCAGGTAGATATGGACAAGAGTGGTGAAGTGCGACTTATAGAACTGGATGAATCTTTTAAAAGTGAACATACTGTTTTTGTAACACCGCCTGAGATCCCCCATCTACCCAGTGGAGAGGAACCCCCTTCACAGTACAGGTATTCAAGGGGCAGAAGGGTTGGGACTGAGTGAAAGAAGCAGCTTACTGTCTGTGATACATAGCTTTCTGAGGAGTGTGGTGTTTTCAGAAATTCACACTTTATAGGTTTTTAATTTTTAGGTGGTAAGCAAGCTTATCCCACTTCTAGCCCTAAGTTTTGAGGTACAAATAGGAAAAGTTTGTAATTTTTACTAATACAGATTTGAGAATCTGTCTCATTATATCCATATAAGTATCTGTCCTAATTAAATTCATTAAGACAATCCTGCCAAAATGGACCAATTTTATAGAATTTCTATTTTCGTTTCTCCCTAAAGCTAGTTCCTTCACTCTCATTCTCCCCCTCCACCCACCCTCATTGATTGGTCTAACATTGGTTTATAAAAGGATTTAATTGAATTTAGAGAAAGTGGTGTTAACAGATGTTTGTGGATGTTGAATTCATTGAAGCTAGTGAATTCCTACTCATTGATGATGTTTTTCCTACCACTTTGTAAAAATCTTTTTCCTAGATACTTAAAATAGTTCTCCTCATTTCCTTTCTTCTTTTTTTCCTGAACAATACTTTGTTTCTTTACTTCTTGGAACTTTAGAGTTCTAAGTCTTCTTTTGGTATGTTTCTGTAATATAGTCTTGTTTTTTCTTTTGTGGTTTGGTTTTAACTGTTTTATTTAAGTTTCGCTTTTATATTGTAGTCAATTAATAAGAAAACTACGTAGATTAATGTTTCCATTTTTTACAGCATCCAGTGGGTTTTTCTTTCCTTGAGGCTGTCAGTGTAATTTGGGTGTAATCATACCCAACATTAGAACAATCACTTAATTTACATGCGTTTAATGGTTACAGTGAGCCCTCTTAATAAGAGATGCCTGATATACTTACAGTGTTTAAATGATCAGGCAACAAGTTTTCCTAAGACATACAAGATGGTCTTATTGTCACGCCATGTACATGCAACAGATTGTTTTGAGAGACATGGTTCTCCTGGACTTCTTTGTGCTGTTTTATTTCTACTTAGTTTTCAATTATTATTAATTTTTTTATTCCTCTGAACTTACATACAGTAAATGCTGCCGTATTTTAGTATATTAAATTTCTTTTTAGTTAATTGAACTATTTATAAAGCTGGTTCAGTTGTTTACTCCGGGGCTTCTTTGTTCTGATTCTCCAGATGCTTCTGCCTTTTAAATGCCTGGAAGACCTCGCTCCAGCCGGACCTAGCTCTGCCCCTCCTAGCTCCACCCATTCTAATCTTTTCTTCCACCTCAGCCTCTCCCGTTTTCATCCCATCACTGAGGTCCTAAGCCTGCTGGCTCCACCCATGCGAGTCTTTTCTTCCTCTTCAGCCTCTCGGATTTTCATTCCATCACTGAGGTCCTGAGGCTGCTAGCTAGCCTGTTAGACCAGCTCATGGTGATGCAGTCACTGGTGCAGGTGTCCAGACCTGCTGCACTTCAAGTTATGCTTGTGCCGTTTTAGGGGGATGTTCTGCAGTAAATATGTCACTTCAATTAAAGACTGTATAATTTGAAAGAATATTGGTTTGATGTGCCCTTTACTAGCTCTCATATTATCTGATACTTTGTTACACATTTACATGAATACTAACATCTTAAGAGTTGGCTAGTGTTACTTTGGAGTTTGAGGTCAAGTTCAGCAAAAATATAAATGTGTGTCACTTCTCTTGTGGAAATATAGGCTTAAACCTGGACTTGGCGACTGCATTGCTAAATACTGTAGTTGAAGCATTAGCATGAGTGTGGGTTGAATACAGATCGTAGTCCAGTGGAGAAAGACAGTCTACAAATTCTAAGTTAAAAAGTTACTGGTTATAATTTGATGTTTGTAAACAGGTGATCATCTATTTGTGCTTGAGGAGTTTTTTTTTGTTTGTTTGTTTGTTTGTTGTTTTTCTTTTCCTAAACAGCTATAATGGATTTCCAGTTCTCAGGGACAATTTATTTGAGAGACCTGAAGGGCTTCCACAAATGCGAAAGAGCAAATTGCCCTCCAAGTCAAGTAGTCCTAGCAGTCCTTCGCCCATGTTCAGAAGGACAAAACAGGTATGGGGACAGCTTTGCCATCTTTCTGTAGTCAGATGTTTGGACAAAAAGTAAGTTTGACATGCGCTCTTCTGTAATATAATTTCCCATCCCCCGATACAACTGTTACTGGATTATTGTGCTCCCAAAGACCCTGAAGATAGTTTAATCTGATTTCAAGAAATCAATTCTGTTATCCTAAAACTTTATATATTGTATAATACAAAGTCAAGCAGAGGCTTCAAAATATATTAATTATGCCCATTGCTCATTGATGTCACATTGATTCCGACTCTCAGAGACACTGTAGGTCAGAGTAAAACTGTCACATAGAGTTTCCAAGGAGCAGCTGGTGGATTCAAACTGCCAGCCTTTAGGTGAGCAGCTGTAGCTCATAATCACTGTATCGCCAAGGCCGATCGTATCATGGAAACATAAAAGCACGTGACTTGTTCTTGTTCTGCATTGAGTTATGTAGGATGCCTAAGTGTGTAAATTTATTTATAGGATCCTTGCATTTTCTTTTTGTTTCTCTAGGAAATTAAATCAGCTCATAAAATGGCGAAGAGGTATTCCTCCATCCCTCAGATGTGGTCCAGGTGTCTATTGCGTCACTGTTATGGACTGTGGTTCATCTGTCTCCCAGCTTACGTGAAAGTCTGTCACTCAAAAGTCAGGGCTCTAACAGCAGCGTATGATGTGCTAAAAAAAATGCAGTCCAAAAAGATGGATCCACCTGACGAGGTAACCATTCTGTCTCTAAAATGCAGGATTTTATTCCAAATTCAGGTGCTGAGACAGCTTTGTTTCGGTACACTTGGGAACTTCCTGCCTTTCAGGTGTGCTACCGTATCCTGATGCAACTCTGTGGACAGTATGATCAGCCAGTGCTCGCAGTCCGGGTGCTCTTTGAAATGCAGAAAGCGGGCGTTGACCCCAATGCCATTACTTACGGTTACTATAACAAGGTAAAATTTTGATTCAGTGGGGAAACAGTATGACTTTTGTGATTGCACAGTCTTAACAACAGAGATAAACGATCTGAGGTAATTTTGTATTTAGAGTGTCTCAAATACATTTTGTAAGTCAAGTAGGTCATCCTGTTCTATTTTGTGATATATAGTCTACTTCGATATTTTGTACATTGACTCTGAAGCCAGTGGATGTTCACTTATAAAAGTTACTGATCATTTTATTTTGTTGAATGCTTAGGCTGTATTAGAAAGCACCTGGCCTTCAAGGAGTCGTAGTGGCTATTTTCTTTGGACAAAAGTAAGAAATGTTGTTATAGGAGTAGCACAGTTCAAAAGAGCTTTAAGGAAACACGTACACTTGTCACAAACAACTCTCTCAGGTAATTAACAGTTTTAAAAAATGTATGTTGTAATTTGTTTTTAATTAATTGACTGCATTGTTAGCAATTAAAGTAGTTGCAAAATATTATTTTCTAGTTTATATTGCCTTTAAGTAAGTTATAGTATGATATTAGAATATTCACCAAATTTCACTTTGTGCAAGTAGTCTAATATTATGAAATTGCAATAAATTTCACTTCTTTGCCTGTTAAATTATCAACCTTTGATGGTCGTATTTTAGTGTCCATTAATCACAATACATTTCTGTGTTACAGCTGTATTTTGCTAATTTTGTGGTAGTTTTCCTGTTCTCTGTTGTATGTGACTAGATTATTAACGAGTAGTAAACATCAACATATTTTTGGTGTCTTCCTTGAGTAGTAAAATGCTGTCGAATTGTGTTTTTAAGCAGATGGCAGTGATCTGGATGCTGTTAGTCATGGCAGCATGGATAGTGGTCATGGGACACACACTGTGGAGCAGGCCCCTTTTAACGTGGGCTCAGTCAAGGTGTGTGCTGCTGATGACAGATCCAGTACAGGTGTGTTCGTGCGTGTATTGCATTTATTACAGTATGTGTTTAAAACTAGATTTGTTATCCTGTCTTTTAAATTTTTTTCACTTTCATTGGGATGTTTGAGCTTTCACGGTTTAATTTATATGTTAGGATTTTGGTTCAATATGAAATTTAATAAATGTATGCAATTTTAAGAGCCCTGATGGTACAGTGGTTAAGAGTTACAGCTACTAACCAAAAGATTGGCAGTTTGAATCCACCAGCTGCTCCTTGAAATGCCTATCAGGGCAGTTCTACCTTGTCCTATAGGGTCGCTGTGAGTAGGAATTGACTAGATAGCAGGGGGTTTGGTTTTGTTTTTATGAAGCAATTTTACTGATTTGTAATTTGAATAGAAATAAATTGTATTTATTTAACGAAAAATGAATTACTTGATATCTGAGTAACTGAGTAGCACATTTACTTCCTTACTGTAACATTTTCATAGGATAAATTCTTTTTTGTAATTCTGAGAAGGTCGTTAGAGTTAAAAACAAAACAAGATGACTTATCTCTGTATGTGAGTTAACAGTATTATGCTGTTATATCATTGCCAGTTTTTTGGTTTTGACAGTGTACTGTGGCTATAGAAGATATCATTGGGACAGGTTGGATGAGGGACATACGGGAGTTCTCTGGACTGTACTATTTTTGCAATTTCTTTTGAGTTTTGTAGTGTTTTAAAATAAAAACTTACAATAAAAAATTTTAAATATGTTTTTCGAAACATAGCATTCTAGCCCTGAAGATGGCGTTAATTTCATGGACAAATGAAATTTGTGCATAGCTTTCCATAAATAATATTATAACTGACACACTTAAATAATGTTCTTTCATGCTTCTAGCCTTTTCATTATTACATTTCCAAAAATTACACGTGGCTTTGGAATATAATACAAGAGCCAGCTCTTAACCAACAGAAACTTTAAGTTTAAAAGTTCAAGCATTATCACAAACTATAAAGGCTTAGATCTCTGTAAATGGTATCATCACTCTGGCCTGTCTCCTTCAGTGCCACTTTTAAAGATAATAAATGTAAGCTAATTGTGTTGTAGTGTAATCTCAGTAGTTGTTCTTCCCTATCTCGTTTTATTTCTTGGATACACGATTAAACTTCATCAGAATTATACTAATCATCACTAGGCATTATCTTCTTAAAATGAAGAAACCTATCATTTTAACTCTTCTAAATGTTTATCTTAAAACAGCATAGAACCTAATAAAAGAGCATGAATTTCATCAGTACTTTGTTCAAGTTTTCCTATTTGTAATTTCTTTGGAAATGGAGCTGAAAGTTTGGTTAGAAAAAATACGGACTCAAAATTACAACAGAGATATTAAATACCTAGTGATACTTCATATTAACACAAATTCTTTGCAAGTTTTCTGTACCAGTTAAAATGACGTACAAGTTTACAAAGCCAGTTCCTGTATAGTCTTTCATATTTTAAGAACCTTCTGTTTTACAAATCTGGGAACTTAAGATCCAAACGAAAATGTTAGGTCATTTGCTTAAAATCGCTTGTCTCAAAACCTTGTCTTTTAATGCTAATCTATTGAAGACAATTTGCTAAAAGTGATAGAGAGCTTCTTTAACAAAACAGTGTTTTTGGTGTTTTCTTATATCAATGTCACTTTTGGTTTTCTAACAGTAACTTTTTAACATTTTAGATTTTCGTATTTCCATAATTTGTTCTCAAGTGCAATTAAATAACTATTAAATTGAATTTTCAGAAAAATAGACTACCAATATATTTAAATAAAGTAACTGTTTGGCCTGAATCATCAAGGTATTCAGCTGCAGTGATCTGTGTGTGAATTTTCTGCTACGAATTCCTGTCGATTTCTCTTCTCTGTTGCTTAGCTGGAACTCAGACTTTTACCCAGAAAGGTCACGGAGTTGTTTAAGGACTGTCTGGTCTGTCTTTGATCTTGGAGCTCACATAAGAGTGTGAATTTACAAAATTGCTTTTGACTACAATATGAGATTAAAACCCAATTATTTTGATAGGATTTTTTTTTTTTTTTGCAGTAGTAGGGCATGAGCTAATAAAATAATAATTCGAAGTGGAAGTTATCAGAATAGTTTTTGTAAGTAAATATGAACACTCATATGCCGCTCTAGCTGTAGTCGCTCATACTGAAGAAGCTTCTGCTACACAGCCTAGAGTTTTGTTTCTTTTCTTGTTTCCAGGTGGCCAGTCTGATCTTGGGTATAATTCATTGTCTAAGGATGAGGTTAGAAGAGGCACTGCATCTACAGAGGACACCCAGGGAGACAGAGAAGAGAAGAAAGGGAGTGACTGTAGTTCCTGTGGGTATTGTTGATATCATATAAAACTGTGAACTTATATTTATAGAAAATACAAGTGACTTTTGTACAAAAATACTTCTTTTTTTCCCATTTGCCCTCTATAACCCTTTCCTCCAATTGCAAGACCTCTCTACTGCCTCATAATTTAGCATATGAATACTTCCTGTATAAAGTGTTTAGTCTTAGTGGCAGAACACTTCAAGTAACGTTAGGGCAAATGCTGTGTATTTCTTGAAGCACTGGCTCTTTTCTGAGATTTAACGGTATTTTTATTTAATGAGTTTGCTAATACGGTGTGACCCTATCACCCTCCTCCCCTTTCCTCCAAAACTACTGTCTCACAACCAAAGAGGAAAAGTCAAATTGATGTTAAGTACTTAACAGAAAGGAACATTGTTATCGGGGACCAACTTTGATAATTATTGTTGTTTAGAATTATAAGCATGGTTTCTTAATGTCCTGGACCATGTGCATGACCAGGACTTAATATTTTGATCTGTACCTTGAGGTCTGTAGTAAATGAAATCACTTACTTGTGAATGACAGATTGATAAAGAGATTTTAGTATTTTCTTAACTTACCACTTATTTTCATGCGGAAATATTTGTAACTGAAAGCTATTTTCTTTTTTTCCTCCTACAAGGTATAGAGATTTTATTTTAATAACATTTTGTATTTTAATCTTAACAGTGTCAGAGAGTGAGAGCACTAAAGGAAGTGCAGACTGCCTCCCTAAGCTCAGTTATCAGAATTCCTCCAGTATAGTTCGCCTTGGGGGGACAGGTACCACCAGTGCTGATAGAACATCAGAAGGCGGCGCAGGTGAGTGCAGTACTACACCTGTGTTATATGCCTAATAAGTTGTACTGTATTTATGGTAAAGAGTTTTGTAAGCTGTAATTTTAAAGTATGTTTGTCTAGCTTCTCATGGTCTAGCTTAGTACCTTGAATTCTGTGTTTTATAACCTACTTGACTCAAGCTTTTATTTTAACAAATAGAAAGACAAACCTACAACCTACATACTGCCTTTTGAGTTTAGTCATCTGGACTATCCATACTGTTGGGACTCACTGACAAGTGAGGTGGAAGCAGGAGAGTTGGTTTCTTTCAGGGAAGCATACAGCCAGCCAGTTTTTAAATAAGCTTGTGGACCCTTAGTGTTCATGCTGTTCCTGTTTTTTCCAGAGACAGAAATATCACCCTAACAGTACCTTGAGAGTACTCTGTTCTTACTATTTCATATTTATTAATACAGCAGTGCTGAAATTAGTGAGAGGGGATATTAAACCAAAACCAAAACCCACTACCATCGAGTTGCTTGTGGCTCATAGCGACACCATAGGTCAGACTAGAAGTGCCCCATAGGGTTTCTGAGGAGTGCTTGGCGGATTTGAACTGCCGACCTTTTGGTTAGTATATGTAGCACTTAACCACTACGACAGCAGGGTTTCCGAGAGGTGTTATTAGTACTATTGTCTCAATGAGAGTAATGAACCAATTCTTAGTAAACCAATTCTGGGCAGTCACAAAAGTTATCAACTCATCATGGATCCAGGATAATGCTTGCACCCAAATTTTTCACCAGACCTCTTAGGGTGTTAAGTAGACGTAAGTGACGAGTTTCTTATATTAATAGCTGTGTTTGTGTAATTAATTTACTTTTATATTAGCTTAATTTGTGTTACATTACAGTCTAAAAATGTTGAAGAATTTGTATCCTCAGAGCTGAAATTCTTTATCTGTAAATGCCTTGCTGCGACAATATGTTTCTTTTTGTACAAGATGCCTCCAATTGAAGGGTTGGCCAACCATGGCCCACAGTCCACACTGGGTCTGCAGCCCATTTCTGCACACGGTCGTGAGCTAAGAATACTTGTACATTTTTAAATGATTTTCAAAACAAACAAATGATATTTTGTGTCACATGAAAATGATAGGAAATTCAATTTTCAGTGTTTATAAGTTTTTCTGGAATACAGCCAAGCTCATCCACTTACGTATTGTCTGTGCTGCTGTGCTGTAGCTATGCCGAACTGTGACAGACTGTATGGCATGCAAAGCCCAAAATTTACTACGTGGCCTTTTACAGATAAAATTTGCAGACACGTGCTCTAGCAAAAAAAAAAAAAAAAGATGCCAATTTGCCATCTAACTTTTTATTTCTTTTTTAGTAATTGTAGCTTTAAACATTTCAGTTTTTTTTTCATTTTTATCAGGCAATTGGTTCACAGCCATTTAGTCACTCCTAACCATTGTCTGGGGCTGTGGTTGCACAGTCATCAGGAACTCAACTGCTGACCAAAAGGTCGGCAGTTCAAATCTACCAGCCGATCCTTGAAAACCTATGGGGCAGTTGTACTCTGTCCTGTAGGGTCACTATGAGTCACAGTTGACTTGATGGCAAAGGGCTAACGGGCTTGGGATTTTTTGGAGCAACTCAGTGGGTTGGGATCTAGTTAGAATCCCTCATAGCTTGGTTTTGGGGGGGTCTGTGTTTTATTGTTCTTGTATTACTGTCTGCTGCTGAAGCTTGCCTTTTTCTTAAGATATGTTGGTATGAATTTTATATTTGTTGATTGTAAGCTATTTCTTGATTTAGTTCTAATTCAACCCCTTGTCTCATTGTGGACTTGTGACAGCTCCCAGAGTAGAAGCTGGTCCCTGGAACTCATTTTGACTAGCATTATTTAGTGTCATTAGAATAAGAATTGGCATCAGCTTTAGTGGTAGAGAAAATGCACTAGTGTTGAAAATGACAAAATATACAGTAGGGAATTTTAAAACATTCAGAAATTGTGAGAACTTTTGAGCCCCCAAGCTACAGTAACCAGAGCTATGTGTGTTGATAAGGAGGGAGAAAGCAAAAAACAGGAGAAAGAAAGATAAAAAACAAAACTCAGACCCATTGCCATCAGGTTAGATGGCAACCCGATGTGTCACAAAGCAGAACTGAGCTGCCCAGAGTTCCTAAGGCTGTAATCGCAATGGGAACAGATATCACGTATTTCTCCTGCAGAGCAGCCAGTGGGTTCAGACCACTGACCTTTCAGTAAGCCCCTGAGGGCTTACCCACTGCACCACCAGGTCTCCTCGAGAAAAAGATGGTCAGAATCATGATTTCAGGACTCTTTGGCTCCACGTAACCGTCACTGTAAAACCAGGACTCAGGACTGTTCAGTACCTCCTTCCTCCTGAAAGAGCCCTAAGTCACCCACGTCCTCCAAACCCTATCACTCCTGTCAACGTACACTACCTCTGTCTCCCTGTTCTGGTTGCCTTCTCATTGTGGTTCTTACCTGCATAGAACAGGGTGGGCTCTTTCCAGTTTGTGTAAGCCTTTCTGTTTAAAGAACATAAACTCGGTTCTTCTGACTCATGTCTGTAAGAATCATTGAATGATACCATGCAAACTGCTTTTCACCAGCCACTAACCCCACACCAGCCACTAGGGTAGAGACCCTCTAAACACGCTCTAAACAAAAAAGGTCAGCAGTTCAAATCCTCCAGGCGTTCCTCAGAAACCCTGTGGGGCAATTCTACAGTGTCCTGTAGGGTGGCTGTGTGTTAGAATCCACTCAGTGGCAGCAGGTTTCTCTCTTTCTTTTCTTTTTCTTTTTTTGCAATATATATATATATATATATATATATGTGAGGAGTCCTGTTGGCACAAATGGTTAGGCAGTCATCTGCTAAACCAAAGACTGACAGTTCAGACCCAGTCAGTGGCTTTATGGGAGAAAGACCTGGAGATCTTGTTGCATAGATTGCAGCCAAGAAAGCCCTGTGGGGCAGCTCCACTCTGTCTCATGGAAACATACTTGATACCATTCAGGCATAAAGAGAAGTAAGTGAAGTCCTCATGCCTGCTGTGTTGTGGATGAACACCGAAAACACACTGAGTAAGGTAAGTCAGGCACAGAAGGACAGATTCTGTCCAGAACTGGCAAAAGCATGAAGCCCAGAGGTAGTTAATGGAAAGAGGGAGCTTGTGTGCTGGGACAGGTATCCCCTACGGCGTGTAGTGGTGTTGTTAAGGATGATGAAAAGCTGAGGAAGTAGACAGTGGTGATCATTGGCAAAGCATGGTGAACGTCATTAATGTTACAGAATCATACACATAAAAATGCTTGAAATGGTACATGTTTTGTTATATAGATCTCATCACAATCAAAAATTAAAGTTATAGGGAAGTCAGCAGTCACTGATCAAATCCTGACGGTTTTGGACTGAGGGCAAAGTTGATTCTCTGTGCTGGTTCCTGCAGGGGCGAAGTTCAGCTTTCTGGACTGCTTTCTGTGCAGTGTCTGAGTGCGGCTGTCACGTAGACAGGGGCCACTGTCCACTGTATGATCAGTCTCTCAGTGTAGAGATAAGAGCCTGGGATCACATTAGAAGGAAGTCTCATGTCAGAGAGCCTACGAGGAGAAATGCTGCTCACCAGGAAGAAGGAAGAGCAGTCACAGACCTCGGAGAAAAGCAGTGAGATTCTGTCTGGGGAAAGTCAAGAGAAGAGCATTCACATACGTATTTTGACTTGAAGCATTTTAGTTACATTTTGTTTCTTGCCTTGCACTTTGTTTTGGCAGCTCTCGTCAGCTGCATCCTTGGCTGAGCTCCACCTGGTTTTTCGTTTCTATATTAATGAAATTGCTGGAGGCCTGGGCCAAGTCAGGATTAAATTGCCTTGTAATTGGTTTTTGGGAATCACCTCAACTTGGAGATCTTCAGCTTGGTTTCTGACATATTGAATGTGATGGGATAATGACCCATATAAATATTGACCATCGTAATTCAAGTCTGCTTTGTCAGGTGTTGTCAGGGAACAGCTCCATTAGCTAAGATCAGAAACACTTGCTAATTAGTCCTGCAGAAGTCAGCATGCAGTTCTTTAAACTTGGTATGTGTGAGGATCAGCAAACCTTTTTTTGTAAAAGGGGAATAGTAAATAATTTAGGCTTTGTAGGCCACAGGGAAACCCTGGTGGTGTAGTGGGTTAAGTACTATGACTGCTAACCAAAAGGTCAGCAGTTCAAATCCGCCAGGTGCTCCTTAAAAACTCAATGGGGCAGCTCTACTCTGACCTGTTGGGTTGCTCTGAGTTGGAATTGACTCAGTGGCAATGGATTGGTTTTGGGTAGGCCACAGACTCCGTCATATGTTCTTTGTGTATGTGTGTCATGTGCCTGCAGGCTTTCATAGACCTTTAGTAAAAATATGAAGATGATTCAAGGCTGTACAGAAACAGGCCTCAGGCCTGATTTGGCTAGGGGGCAGTTTGCCACCCTTCTTCGTGTAGCCTGATAACCAGTTTTATTTGTCTCAGGCTACATGGGGTACTGACATCTCAAAGGAACCCTGGCAAATCTATTCAAGCGCAATTCCAGAGTATTACCTTTGTGTTACTAGGTTCTTCCTAGTCTTTCTACTGTTTAACCTGTCAGAGTTTTCCAGCATATCAGAAGTATATTCTTGGTATCTTGGTTTCTTATGTCTTCAGTTGTGAGCTATACAGAATAAATAGTCAACTCTGAATACAGAATAAAGAGTAAACTCTGCTACTCCCTCTTCTTTGCTGACTATTAATTTTTTATTAAACAGTACTTACTCTGTGGGCTTTTGTGGTCTGTTTCTCCGGCTACCTTTGCTTAACATATTGGTGGCAAATTTCTCTCTTGTCCTGCCACCTGCAGGCATCACATTGCCAGCAGTTGTCTGGTGGTACAGAACTAATTTGTTGGTATGTGAAGGAGTAGTTGATAGTATGCTGCTTAGACTGATGCGTTAGAGACTGTCCTGTAATAAGGAAAAATAAAATGATCAGAAATTTAAATTTCTGCTTTCCGTGTTATCTAGGTAATGTGGTAGGAAACACTGAACAGTGTTTCCAAGTCAAAATTAACCACCTGGCATCTGGTGTAAACGTGCACTCAGTCTGTGAGGCCAAGGTGAAATTACGTAGCCACCTCTGTGGTCCTAGGGATTTGGAAGTTTTCTTTAAAGAACTTTAATTTGTGTATAAAGTTATCATAGCTGTCTTTTTTGTTTCATTTGATTTGGTGTATGCCGCCCCCCACCACCACTCAGGTAGACTACTCCGGATCTCCAGATCATCACGCGCAACCACAGTTGTGTAACTATGGTTATTTAGGGAGATTAGTGTAAAATTATTACTAAGCGTAGCAAGAATAAGTTATCATAATTTGTAAGTTTGAAAAAAGCAGTGCATCCTAGCATCTGGGAACCTGTCCTTTACACTCAGTCTGACCTGGATCAGAACCCAGTTCTGCTACTTTAGGCCTGGGTCACCTTGGGCAAGGTCAATCTCTGAGTGTCCATTTTTACAGTAAATAACATAAGTATCTAGTATCCTTTCTGTCAAGGAGCACTCAATGAGTATTTACTATTATTTTCATTTCTCATGTTTTGAATACTTAAGATAACTTATATTACACTTACATTACACTTTTCATGGCCAAAAACACTTTTTTTTTTCTTTTCTTTTCAGAAAACACCCCTGAGCTGCTACTGATATCATCTTTTGAGGATACAAACCAAAGAGGAAATGTTCCAAGCAGATGCTTCCGGAGAAGACATAAAAGTGACCATGAACCTCCTTTGCAGCAGCCAGTGGCCTGGGGAGGCAGAAACCGGAACCTCAGTGGAGGCGTTCTGATGGGGCTGATGCTCAACAGAATTAACCAGGGAGCAAGCCCTGGAGATATGGTTGAAAAGTTAGGGGCTGATGCAAAGATTCTGTCCAACGTTGTTAGGAAAAACACAAGACCAAATAGTCTTGATATTGGAAAGCCACCTTTAAGATCAAAAAGAAACAGTCTAGAAAAGGAATGGAGTGACGATGATACACCTTTTGATGGTTCACATGGCTTGGTAGATAAAGTGGAGTCTCCGGTTATTTTTGACCTTGAAGACTTAGACAATGAAGCAGACCGATCAAAAGGGAGATCCGTTGCCTCACACAATTCCAAGAGAAGGCAGCGTATGAGCAGTAGCTTTTCAGTAAAACCTTCAGAAAAAACTGACGTTGCCACAGGATTTGATCCCCTGTCTCTGTTGGCTGCTGAAACGAAACAACAGCAAAAAGAAGAAGAAGAGGAGGATGAAGAGGACGACAAAAGCCTCTTAACGCCAACGACTAGGCGCGATTTAGCTGAAGAAATCGTGATGTATATGAATAACATGAGCAGCCCTCTGACAAGTCGCACCCCCAGCATTGACTTACAGCGGACAGGTGACGAGAAGTCAGTCGGCAAGAAGAGTCCACCGCTGATCAAGGCAGGCCGGAGGGCTAGTCTCCCTCCTCACTCCCCACGGCCAGCGCGACTCACCAAATCGAAGAGCTACACGAAAAGTGACGACAGACCAAGAGACAGACTTTGGTCTTCTCCAGCCTTCTCGCCGACTTGCCCGTTTAGGGAAGAATCTCAAGATACAGTAACTCACACGTCACCTTCATTTAATTTAGATACATTGCTAGCACCCAGACTGGGTGTTCTAAGGAACAGTATGTTCACTGCTGGGAAAGGAGTCGCGGAAAAGGCAAGCAGATGGTATTCCAAACTGACCATGTATACCACGTCAGCCAAGGTAAGTGTCGTTTGGTATTTGCAACTACAATTTTTCCTTTTAAACCTCTTCTTCCTTTCCCCCACCCACAAGGAAAAAAAAAGCTGCTTATTTGGAAGAATGTCTGTTTTAACCATGCTGCTTAAATGCAGCTATATGAAAAAGACTCTTAGGGCGTGTCAGCTTTGTAAGTGCCACTAAGGTGGTGTTTCTGGTTCAGTTTTGAAAGGAAATGATTTGTAGCTGGAGTAAGAATTGATGTCATGTGGAAGTACTTCCTGAACATCAGTATTTTGTAAGTGCCACTAAGGTTGTGTTTATAGTTCAGTTTTGAAAGAAAATGATTTGTAGCTGTAGTAAGAAATGATGTCATGTGAAAGTACTTCCTGAACATCTATATTCCTTCAAAATTCAGATTTTTTTTTTTCCCAGTCAGACTACCATTGTGCCCCCTAAAATGATCACCTAGGCATAGGATTTTTCCTCCTGGTTAGAACTGGCGAGATTGTGTTAAAGAGCGAAAGCTACATGAAATACAAAGAACATCTGTAAAGCCATCAGAGGAGCTGCTGAGACCCTCGGCTGAAAGTCCACAGAGCTAGGCCTTGGGAGCCTTCGCAAACCACAGGTAGAACAGGCCTGATCAGAAGGGTAGCACAGGGATGACTCAGCTTGTTCCATGATCAGATTAAAATGATTAGCCTCTATCTTATCTGCAGGAGGGAGGTGTGAACCCTTTCTGAAGGTGTGAGACATCGTCCAGAGTCTCTATTTTTTGTACAGAACTTCTGCCATTCCGTGAAAAATAGCCACACAAGAGACAGACTGTAAACCAGAATCAAGAGAAAAACAGATGATAGATCTTCAGTGATCTAGAGATTTGAGTTAGCAAAGAACTTGGAAATAAGTATGATCAAGAAAAGAGAGAAAGAGATATAGAAAATGTCTGTAATCATGGAAAATTTCACCAGAAATGTGCAGTCTGTTAGAAAAAATCAAATGGAGATTCTAGAACTGAGAAAGATGTGAACTTAAGAATGTGGTAGTGGATTTAGTGGTAGATAAAGCTCAGCAAAAGAAAAATCAGAAAACTAGATGGAAATCAATAGAAGATATCCAAACTGAAGCCCAGAGACTGAGGAAAGAAAGGAAAATACAGAAAAGAATGTGAGATTTAGTGGAAATATCTTACATTTGTGTAATTGAGTTCCAGAAGAGAGAGAATGAGATAGAAGAAATACTTGAAAGATAATCTTTAAAAACAGAAGGTACATGGAAATAACCAAGAAAATTTTGAAAGAGAAAAATCAGAGACTAAAATCCTGGGGTGTAGGTATTACATGCTATAGCTGCTAGCCAAAAGATTGGCAGTTAGAATCTATCTACCAGGTGCTTATTGGAAACCCTATGGGACAATTCTGCTCTGTCCTTAGGGTCACTCTGAGTCAGCACCAATGGGCCATCCAAAATATCAAAGTAAATGCTAAAACTGTAATTGAAATAGCCTAATAGTTCCTGTGAAAGATGAACCTGTAGAATACAGGGAAATCCAGAAATAAAACTGAATGTATTTATGGAAGGTTGGTATATGTAAGGAAACCCTGGTAGCATAGTGGTTAAGTGCAGAGCTGCTAACCCAGAGCTCGGCAGTTCAGATCCACCAGGCTCCCCGCTACAGGGCAGTTCTACTTTGTCTATAAGGTTGCTATGAGTAGGAATTGACAGCAATGGGGTTTGGGTGGTATATGAAAATAGCATTTTTAAACAGGAGAATATTAAATAAGCTGCATTGAAATAATTAGCTGTCCATTTGAGAAAAAAGATTCTTGCTCCATGCTGGACAAAAAATAAACTCTAGATAGATTTGTTATCTAGATGCAAGATTGTAAACATAGTAGAAGAAAAAAGATATCATTTGGGAATAGGTAAAGATTTCTTAAGCAACATACAAAACCTGAAACTCATAAAGAGTCAAAAGGTTTGACTACCTAAAGATGTCAAATGTGAAAGCATGGAAGCTTTGTGCAGACATTTCTGTGACACTGTATTTGATTCGTCGTTTGGTGTGATTTATAGTACTATAACTTTTTTTAACTCTAATTTTTTTAATTTTGTAAAATATTTGCATGTCTTCAAATATTTTCTGTTTTCCACATATATGCACAAATAGAACTGAAAAAAAATATTATTCAGGCAGTGAAATCCAGGTATTTAAATCTTTTTTTCTTCATGCAAAAATGTGTATCTCCTAGACTCTGCCATAAATTAGTGATGTAATCAGAACAAAAAAATCTTACATTTTAATGTCCTCAAAATAGAACACTGGAAACCTGGATTATGGTGGAAAAGAAGGTAATCTGCTTCTAACCGTGCAGTATCATCTTGAGCTTTTCAGGGAAGAAATGGACAACAAATGGAGAGTTCAAGTTGGCGAGATGACCCATGTGCTTTCTGCAAAGTACTGTCTTAAAGATGTATCTGCCCCAGGATATCCGTTTGTCCTTGTCAAATGAGTTGTTGTCACCTCTGGAAGCTGTGATATTGGTTACCTGGTCATCAGGGTAGTTAAATAATGTTTCTTCTGCTTTAGAAATAACTTTTACAGTAATGTCAAATATGAAGGGAATTAAGCTTACGATTATGTTCTTAGGATCAAAGTTCTGACCGTACCAGTCTTTCTTCAGTGGGAGCCCAGGATTCTGAATCTACCTCTCTAACAGATGAAGACGTCGGCCATGAGCTGGATGGAGCTGCTTCCTCTCAGGACAGCAGTGCCACTTCAGGGACTAAGGGGATTGATGTCAGCCGAGCCAGCCTGGAGAGTTCTGCCTCCATAGAAGGTGTGTCTCAACAGTTCTGTGATAGTCACAGTGCATTTCAGCTCTAACTTTATTTGATCTATCTCTCTCTCTCTTTTTTTAATTTTGTGAATTTGTTTTTTAATTATATAAAATATTGGCGTGGCTCCAAAGTCAAAACAGTTAAAGTCTAGCATCCATGCCCACCTCACCCCTACCATGTCTTCTTGCCGTCCCTAGAGGTCACCACTTTTATTCATTTTTGCCTTATCCTTCCACCATTGCTTTTAAAATATATAGGCAAATGTACGTGTGTGTGTGTGTGCATGTGTCTGTGTATAGCCTTGTTACTGCTCTCCCTTCTTACGTAAAAGATAACATCCTGAAAATACTGTTCTGGCCCTTGCTTTTTTCAGCTAATATACCTGTGTCACTCATGTCACTCTTTGTCATCATATAGGGATGTCCTGTGTTTTTAATAGGTAGTTCTTTGTTGTGTACATGTACTGTAGTTGTTTCCCCAGAAATTATATTTTTACTAAAAAATGAATTCATGAAGAAAATGACATTGCATAATTATGCATGGATTGTCTTGGCCATGTCACTAGTAACTACAAACCAAAAATAAAAGCAAATTAATAGTATATAAGTAGAGTGGACAGAAGTGTCAGAAACTCTGGTGGTATAGTGATTAAGTGCTATAGCTGCTAACCAGAAGGTCAGCAGTTCACATCCACCAGGTGCTCCTTGGAAACTCTATGGGGCAGTTCTACTCTGACCTATAGGGTCACTATGAGTTGGAACCGACTTGATGGCACCGTACAACAACAACAGCAACAACAACCTTGAGCTACCATTTAGTTTTCTTGCTCACTGGCTTCTCCAAAGACCTAAAACCCTACCTCCCATGAAGTACATTGTTACCAGACAAAGCTCCTAGTTTGTGGCAGCTGCCAGTAAAAGCCAGCCTCTGAGACAAATGTTTTGGGTGACAGATCCAAGGTTTTATTTCTGTGTGCTATCAAGACAGGGAACAGAGGGTGTACTTTCACCAAAGCCTGTCTGAAGCTTCCAGGCAAACTTGGGGCTTTTAAAGGAGAAGCTACATGCCGTGCCAGTATGCAGGGGACAGGTGTCAGGGAGAAACAGTGAGAATAATTTGGAAAGGCACATCTGTCTGGGAGTAAGCCAGGTGGAATATGCATGAGAACTGAAATCCAGGAAGCTCTGGGTTGTCACTGGAGGCAGGGGTTCCCTGGACTGGCGCTGGCGCTGTCTGATGCTGCTAAAGAAGAAGATTCAAAACACTGCAGAGATTTTTCTCAGTGGCTCCTGCAAGTTAATGTGTGATTTCCTGGGCCAGGTAGTGCTAGGAGGTCAGCAGTTTTAAGAAAAGCAAGTAGAGAGTTAATCCTGACTGCCTACTTCAGTCTCTCCTCTGAAAATGGGATGGCGTTGTTAGGTGTCGTGTGGTCAGTCTTCATCTCACCACAACCCAGCATGCCGCAGGCTGTAATCTTATGTTGCTGTTGAGCATGGCCTACCTGAACCACTCCCTGTTGTTGGATATCAGATTGCCTGTCTTGATTTTAAATAATTCCACTGTGCACACATGTCATAATATATTTTAGTGACTGTATCCTTGGGAGCGACTTCTAGGTTCTTCTTTGAGGGCCATTGCCCGGTTCAGTCCCCGCGCTCTGGGATGTGCTATTTTGCATTCCCACGGGCAGCTATGAGGGTCCTTGTTTTCCCTCAGCCTTGTCAACAAAACTTGTTAGTATGCTTTCAGATTTTTGCCACTCTGATATGTGAGAAATGTCTGTTTAGTTTTAATTTCTGTTTCTCTTCTAAATGAGTTAGAATATCTTTTCACTTGTTTAAGGATTATTTGCATTTTTCTTTCCTCCTTTTGTTAGTAAATATTTTAGGCTTTCTGGGCCCCCTACATCTCTGTCATATATTCTTTGTTAACTTTTAAAATGTAAAAAGCACTCTTAGCTCATGGCCATACAAAAACAGGCTGGTAGGTATTAGACCCATCCAAAATTGATTCTGGTATGTGCTGCAGGAATATATCTGGTGTGTATTTTTTCATTTGCCCTTTTTACCTTCAAAAAGTTTTCATTATGGAAATTTTCAGACATACCCAAAGGGAGAAGGAAGAATGTTTGCTGCCTACCTTCACCCAGCCTCAGCAGTTTTTACCTGTTCCCTCTCCTCTGCTGTGCTTGTTTCTTTCCCCACTGGATTATATTAAAGTAATCTCAGACAACATACTATTTTATTCATAAATACTTAAGTGTGTGTATCTCCAAAATACACAGACATTTCGGTTAGATCTTTCTAAAGTTGGAAGTAAAATGCAATGTGTGCACTTTTCTGTGTATTAAAGATGTTTCCCATGTTGAACATACCTGAATAACCATCGCTGATGTCAGGACATTAGACACTGACAATGCCTGGATCCCATTTGTGTCCCATCTGGTCCCTGCTGCCTTCACAGGCAAACAGCCCTAACTTCTGAAGTTTAATTGGCCCATTTGGAACATTTTATGGACTTAATAGAGTATATATGTTTTGTGAAGTTTTCATTTTCTGAAAACAATCATAATACCATTATAATTTTAATATTTATCATATATGTCTTGTCAATATTTGTTTTGTTCCAGATTTTCACAGTTGTCTCCTGACTGTCTTTTCATAGCTGGTGTGTTCAAAGTGGGATCCGAAGTTCACATGTTGCGTTGGTTTAGATGGTTATTATCACCCAAAGTCTCCTTTGGTCTTTGTTCCCCTTCCCTCTCTCTTTTTCTTCTTCTCACCGTGTATTTGTTAAAAATATCAGAGAACTAATGTTCTCTTCTTTTTTTAGCATATAAAAACCATTAATTGTGCTAGTAAAACCTAAGTCACCAGCTGATTCACGTTTATGAAAATGAATATCCATTTCCTTGCTGTAGGTTAATTAGACAAAAGTATACCACCTGCATAAATGACTGTGTTAATTAAGGCTGTTTGGGTAATAGAAACCATTAGAACTAGCTTTATTTAGCAGAAAGGAATTACTGCAGTAGCATCAAGAGATGAACTGCAGTACCCGTCCCGCTGAGCCTTTTAAAGGCTGGTGTGAGGCTTCAGCGTGCTCCCTCTGCCTCTCTCAGGCATTGCCATGTGGCGAGGGCTGTGATCACTGATTATTTGGGGTTATCCTTTCTCTTTTAACTTGTCCCTTATTTATTGAAGCCATCAGGCGTTAGTCTGGATAGTGCTGGTTACATCCAAGGGGTGTTGCTTAACATGTTTTCCTATCCGGTTTATTTCTTGTGAACTAGTAGTTTATACATTTTGTTTTTTAACCTTTGTAGAAAAATACAGGTGCTCACCCATAAAAATCCAGAAGCTAAAGAAAATATAGATTACATCCAGACTCACTAACGAGATACAGCCACTGTCAACAATTGATTTGACCCCAGAACTCCACTACTTTTGTTGTTGCTGTTTTAGTAAGTACTAGCATTCTGTTCAGGAGCCCTGGTGGCAAAGAGGGTCAGTGCCTGACTGCTTCTGTAAAGAAGGAAAAAAAGCTGACTGCTGTCCAGTGGATTCTGAGTCACAGGGACCCTAGAGAAGAGAGTAGAGCTGCCACAGGGCGTTTCCAAGGCTGAAATCTTTTCTCCTACAAAACAGCTGGTGGATCTGAACTGCTGACCTTTCAGTTAGCATCTAAATGTTTAACCACTGAACCACCAAGACTCCTAGGTGTTCAGCAAGAATAATGCTGGCTGTGACGGTTAAGGTTACACATCCGCTTGACTGGGCCGTGATTCCCAGTGGTCTGGCAGTCATGTAATGGTATGCTTTGGCAGTTATGCAGTAATGTGGCCAGCCTCCAGTCTGTGGCCTGATGTGGCTGTCCATCAATGTTCACAGGGTGACCTGGTCCTGGGAACCCAACCGTGGCGGTAAGTGAGCATGGGTGTACTGGAGAGGTGCTCTCCTCGTGTTTCAGAGTCAGATGACTGCTAGAGAAAGTCCCCTTACAAAGGCAGAGACTTGCCATTAAATCAGCTTGTGATTTGAAGTAAAACTAGCTCTTCATACTTTGGGGGCATAAAACACTTTCCTCTTTTTTAAATATGGAAAGATAGTAGCTACCTATATCTGGAGTACTTTATAGCCTGTATCTGTAGAAACTGCCTACTAAGTGTATAATTGCCTACTGAACATACCCAGCAGGTGGGGACCAGTAGAATTATAGCACATTTCTTAGGTTTGTACTTAAAACAAAAATACATGCATTGAGAAACGTTTTTTCATTACTTATGTATCTTCATCTTAAAGTACCTTGAATATTTTGAATAAAACAGGTTGATATTTTATGTGTATTTATGAAAATAAAGTATTGTGGCTTTTCTCATTAATTTTAGTGGTTTTGTTGTTTGTTTGTTGATAATAAACAGGATCCCTATCAAAGTTTGCCTTACCTGGGAAGTCAGAAGTAGCATCTTCCTGCAACACAAGTAATATGAATATCTTCCAGAACTATGCAATGGAGGTACAGTGTTACTCAGAAGAGCATGTTTGTGTCCTGCTTTATGAGTCTATATTCCTGGCATACTGGTGGGTGACACCTGATGACACACTGGTTAAGAGCTTGGCTGCTAACCAAAAAGCTGGTAGTTCAAATCCACCAGCCACTCCTTGGAAACCCTATGGAGCAGTTCTACTGTGTCCATTGTAGGGTCGTTGTGAGCTGAGATTGACTCACTGGCATCAGGTTTGGTTTGGTGTAGGTTAAATGTGATGGTGCAGCCAGGGATGAAATTCAAATTGTATCTAGAGCAAATCTTCTTAAACTGATGCTGCTTTGTTCGGGGTAGAATTTGGAGCATCTGGAAATCCCAGAATGTGTATCACATCTGAACAAACTTAAATTCACTTTTGGGGTAGCCAGTATTTCAGATAATTAAAGCAACAGTACTTTATCCCGGTTAAATGGTTCCGTGCTTACCTTGACACTTTGTCAGCATAGAAACTGACATTTATCTTTATCCCTCATTATATATATGTTGTCTTTGAAATTTTATTTTACATCCTAAACACTTAAAACTAATTTGTTCTGCAAGTACACTTTGCTGGGCTTGCAAGGAGCAGTTTGCATTTTTCTTCTCTGTGTCACTGTGATGGAAATCTCTGTTGGGTCCACGGCTCTGGTCCACATGCTCATAATGAAAAAGTGACTTGTACATCTGACTTTTCAGTAAAGTAAATTCCTTCCAGATATGTTTGTGAATGTTATTGCTGTGTTATGCTAACTTCAATAAATGTGGAAACATAAATCTGTGTAGTGCTGGAACATAAACACGCATTGGCACTGCAGGCTGCAGGGCTCCGGGCGGCAACGCAAGCATCTGTGTTAACACAGTGATGGCATTCACGGTTACTGCCACCAGTGGTTTTGTGTTTTCTTAATGTATTATGAAAATACTGGCTTATTATTATTATTTAACATGGCTCATTGCCTACATCATAATTGGAGATTACTAAAAATAAAGATGTAAATTTTTCCCTGTTCTAGAAATTTTTTTAGTTTTTTTATTGTGATTAAGTGAAAGTTTACAGTCCAAGTCAATTTTCCACATAAAGCCCCAAGCAGCTGCCTCCCTGCACCTCTCTCTGCTCTCCTCACCCTGTGACAGTACCCTCTTCTTTTTCGCTCTTGACTTCCCGTACCCGCTCACCCAGCACCTGCCCCCTCCTCTCCTCCCTCTCCTCCCCTTTATGTTGAACCATATATATTGAACCATAAAGCGCACACAGCACCGGCATCACTCTGTGTCGCCAGTCCATTGTTGGTCAGAAGTGTTGGCGTCAGTGGTGGTTTCAGGTCTGGGCCGGCAGCAAGTCCATGGGACTTGTTCTCAAGGGACCCTCCAGGTTGTTAGACCATCAAGTCTGGCCTTTTAATGAAGTTCTTGATCTACACAGTTCTTTTTCTTGCTACACCAGTGGTTTTAATCTGCCCGTAGTGACAGACCAGGATTTTTTTTTCCTGTTAATTCCCAGTCTTTCATGGCTGATACTCTTGTAAAAACCCATTGCTCATATGGTTGGGTGTTGGCAGCAGTAGCCAGGAATGTCACACGTTTCTACAACCTCCTCAGTGTCTTCAGCTTTCAGCATGTGCCCTGAGATACCATTTGCAGCCCAGCACCAGTCACTCTGAGTAGCACTGATCTCTGTAGTATGTAATTGCGGTTACCTGTTTAGGTTATCAACAAATTAGTGCCTACGTTTACTTTTCCATAAATTATGCTAGGAAAAGTACTCAGTTAAAAGAAGTTTTCCCTTTCAGGCAAGAACTTTGAAATAGATTTAGCTGAAATAGTGAGGGATAAGTAAATTATATAATACACTGGATGTAATCCATTTTTTGCTTGTGGCATCTGACTCCTGATTTTTAGTTTTCCCAACATTTTATGAAGTACCAAGACCAAAAACCAAACCCAGTGCCAAGAAGTTGATTCCAACTCATGGCAACCCTACAGATGGTTAGAATATCCCATAGAGTTTCCGAGGAGCACATGGTATATTTGGTCTGCCTACCTCTAAGTTGGCAGCTGCAGCAACCACTATGCAACTAGGGTTTTTCTATAGTGATATATAATTCATGATATGCATTAGCTATATTTCTTCCCTAGGTCCTCATCTCAAGTTGCTCACGGTGTCGAACCTGTGACTGTCTGGTCCATGATGAGGAGATTATGGCCGGCTGGACAGCAGATGACTCAAATCTCAATACCACATGCCCATTCTGTGGTAATCTCTTCTTACCCTTTCTAAATATTGAGATCAGAGATTTAAGACGACCTGGAAGGTAATGATTTATGCATTCTTTTTCCTCATGTTTGTGAATCATGTTTCCTAGAATATCTCTCTTCTAAAAAAATTGCTTGGATTCACATGACAGGTACTTTTTGAAGTCAAGCCCATCTACAGAAAATCTGCATTTCCCAGCCTCCTTCACAAACCAGAAAAGGCAGTCCTGCATCTCAGCATCAGCCTCTGGTCTTGACACATCTGTCGTCTCTGTCCAAGGGAACTTGGCTGTAAATAGGTAATGACCTGGAATTTGGTATTTTAACAGTGGCAGAAAAGTTAGCTGACTGTTAAAGGTTTGATTTCAAAATAGCAAGACTCCTAACCCTAAGTTCTTACTCTCACTTAAAACATTAGTTTAATAACCTAAAGATTTGAGTATAAACACTTACATTTTATATTTTATCGATCTCCAGAGTTTAAACTGTATAATTTGTGTATGATAGTGTTTGCTACTCTTTTAAAGATAAATATTCTGTAGAACACGTGAAGTTTATAATGACCACCTTTTCCTTCTGTCAGTCTGCACTAATTTCTTGTTTGGCACATTATCATTTTCTTTTTTTTTTTTTTTTTTGTGATTAAATGAAAGTATGCAGTCCAAATCAATTTTGCATGCCCTCCTATCTGTAGCTCCATCTACTCCCCTTACCCAGTGACGACATAATCCTCCTTTTCACTCTGTATTTCTAGTATCCTCTTAATGAGCACCGGTCCCCTCCTCTTCACCCTCTTGTCTTCCATCTAGAAAGAAACTAGTAGGAAGGACAGCCTTCTATAAATGTATAGAACTATGAAGTGCACACACCATGTGGTCACACTGTGTCCCCAAGTCCAGTCCATTCATTTCTAAAGAATTGACCTCAGTACTGGTTTCCAGTCAGGGCCAGCAGCAGGTCTAGGGGCCATATTCCCAGGGGACCCTCCAGCCTGTCAGCTCATCATTGTGGTGTTTTAGTAGAGTTCTTGAAGTACATTCCTCTTTTTCCCAATATTTAACAATCTAAGAAAACATTAAGGACTGATATAGAAACCATAAAATTTGAACCAAGGCTTGTACTGGACAGCACACACCCATTGTTGTCAAGTAGAGTTTGACTCTTAGTGATGCTACAGGACAGGGTAGAACTGCCCCACAGTTTCTGCAGCTGTACGTCTTTATGGAAGCAACTGCAGCGTCTTTCTTCTGGGGAGCCCTTGGTGGATTTGAATGTCCCACCTTTTGGTTAGCACTCAGGCGCTTTAACCGCTTACACCAGGGCTCTTGGAGGCTTATGGAGTAAGCCTAATATAAGTAGTTCTGTGCTTCCAGCAAAAGTAGAAACCGACTGTATGTTGTGGAAGTGTCATGTAGGCCATACACACCTGGGTAGGTAAAGCCAGGTAAGCAGCTGCGTGTGCGAAAGACGGTGCCTCCCCAGCACAAGACCAGCAGGGTCCGGAAGGCGCAGGCAGTCTGGACTTGCACCTTCTTTCCTCGCAGCTCTGTTCAGCTCTCCCCTTGACTGCTTCTTCCACTAGTCTGTGACATCCTGAAGGAACGGGGGTCTTCCTGTTCTGCTTAGTATCCCCAGGGCCTAGTGTGGTTCCTGCTGTGTAAAAGTTGGCTCACTAAGTGTTTTGAGTAAATGCACGAATCTTGAATATTTAAGAGTTCACTGGATAAAAGCAATTTTTATGCCTACACTACTTCAGAATGCACCCTTTTTCCCAGTCGAAGCCTAAGTAGCAGCTTTTCCTTTGATTTGCTTTGCTGTGTCCGGATGAAATAAAGTACATCTAGACAATGACATGCTGTTTTCTTTCTTCAATGTCCAAGCAAATCTAAACCACAAGAAAACTCGTGTGCCCGAGGTATTCAGATTCCTGCGGACAGATCAAAAACAGCTATGTCAAAATGTCCGATATTTGCAATGGCACGGAGTATTAGTACTTTGGGCCCCTTGGATAAGGAGGAAGCTGGGGGACAGAAGCTTATCCCAACAGGCAGCCTGCCAGCTACTTTACAAGGAGCTACAGTATGTATTGTTTGTTTGTTTTTTAATTGGAACACTGATAGTTTGTTCCCCTTGTCCTCCATAGCTTTATTAGCTTCACTTTCACTGTTATCAAAAAAAGTCTCTGATGTTATAATATGTTATAGTAACTTTCTACTTATGTGGAAATCACTGACAGGAATTGGAGAGAATGCTGTAGGATCATTATTCGTGCATTTACCATTTATGGTTGTTATTTACTCAACAGGATCCTTTAGGATTAGAATGGCACATCCCGAGTCCAGATCCCATCACTGTTCCATACCTTAGTCCGTTAGTGGTGTGGAAGGAACTTGAAAGCTTACTGGAAAATGAAGGTGACCATGCAATAACTGTTGCTGACTTCGTGGACCATCACCCAATTGTTTTCTGGAACCTGGTGTGGTATTTCAGACGCCTCGACTTGCCCAGTAACCTCCCTGGGTTGATTCTTTCCTCTGAGCACTGTAACAAGTATTCAAAGGTATGAGCATAACTATGAACTAAAAGGTGGTGTTAACCTCATGGTGGTAATGCTCCCATGTGCAGAATTGTTTCTTTTCATCTTAAGTACTTTTCATACCCATCTGAATGATTACATCAAGGGAATTGCTTTAATTGCATTCACAGTGATGTTTTTGTTCTTACAATCTACCAGGAAGGCAAACTCACGTTTTTAATCTTGTAAAATTTAGAAACTCTAAAATTGAGTTTGAATTTTCTTACATAGCCTCAGGAATAAACTTGTAATGAATCTTTTAAGGGTTTGTGAGTTAGTCTGACTTTGAAGCAAACATTAAATATTCATACTTTGCCTGGTTCCCTAACACTTAGGTCTCCTGTAAACCTGTTGTCTGCAGTCAGTTCCCAACTCAAAGCAACCCCATATGACAGAGTAGAACTGGCCCATAGGGTTTTCAGGGAGCAACTGGTAGATTTGAACTCCTGGCCTTTTGGTTAGCAATCACAGACCTTAACCATTACACCACCAGGGTTTCCACTTACATCTCATACTTCCTTTTAAAACAAGCCTGATTCTTTTTGGGGAAGTTGTCTGCAGTTCCTATTGCAGTCATGTACCCCATGTGGCCCCTTCCTTTGCTCTGAATTTGCTTGACCTGTAGGAAATTAGTTTGTGTGTTCACTGGTATTTTTAATATGTTATTCTATGAAACTGTAAGTTTTTATGTGCTGTCACCACCAGTAAGCCACCAAGTCTCTTAGGTTCAGGAGCCTTGCTGTCTCCCTGCGTGTACTTCGTGTCAGCAGTTGTGCATGCCTCTTGGATTTTCAGTAGCTGATAAATGAGTGATCAAGAGTTGATGCAGTCGGGGGCACGGGGCTAGGATCTCGGATGCAGGCAGAATGGGACTCCTGGCTTCATCTTTCTGTGGGCCCTCATTGTGAGCAGGGCATTCTCACTGATCTCAGTGCTTGGTTAAGCCTCAAGCTGATGCTACCTCCGAGGTCCAGCACATCTTCCCCTCAGTAGCTATAAAATGCATACGGTCAGTCTTTTTCTCTTTTTTCTGTCATGCACACATACATCCTAAAAAAATACTTAAAAATCTCTACAGTATTTACAGGACATCACCATGTAAGGTCATTAATGAATGTTGCTTCTACCACACAGATTCCCCGCCACTGTATGTCTGAAGATAGTAAATATGTTTTAATACAAATGTTGTGGGACAATATGAAGTTACATCAGGATCCAGGGCAACCCTTGTACATCCTCTGGAATGCCCACAGTAAGTGCCATCAGGGAACGCTGATGTGATTCTTAGGGGCAGAAGCTCTGCCTCTTGTGAAAAAAAAAAAACAAACCCACTGCCGTCGAGTTGGGTCCGACTCATAGTGACCCCAGAGGTCAGAGTAGAACTGCCCCATAGAGTTTCTAAGGAGCATCTGGCGGATTTGAACTGCCGACCTTTTGGTTAGCAGTCATAGCACTTAACCCACTAGGCCACCAGGGTTCCCTTCCTGTGAATAGCCTCAACTAATACATGCCTGACTCTCATTTTCCTACTGCTTTTTGTCTTGCAGGTGAAAATCGTACTCTTTTGTTTGAGAGTGAGTGTTAAGTTTGATGTTTTTATTGCTGCTTCTGTGGAGGTCGCTGCCTCGTTTCTTTGGAGGCGTGTTGTGTATGTGCTGGTGGGGTCTGTTTTCTGGAGTTCAGCCTGCAGCACGTGGCTTGTCCCAGTTTCCCCTTCTCATTTATTTATTTTTCCTTTGTTTCCATTCCAGCTGCTGATACAGAATCTCTTTCAGGCGCTGTATTAAGGGAAAAAGTATTTTCAGTTCTTGTCTGTCTGAGGCCACCAATAGCTGTAGGCTGATTTTTGTCATGCGTTGTCTTGCCTTTTCCTTTTTTACTCTCTTCATTGTTAGATTTTTTCTTTCTTTCTTTGTTGTCTTTAATTTATTTTTGATGCTTTGTAATTTCTTTAATAGCCATCCATTGGTGCTTATTTTGCTTCTCCGTGCTGCACAGAACATTCTTCTTCATCTGCCCTTCTCTTCTTTTCTAGCCCAAAAGTATCCAATGGTCCATTTATTGCAGAAAGGCGATGACTCATTCAACCAGGAATTACTGAAAAGTATGGTAAAAAGCATTAAAATGAATGATGTCTATGGACCGATGAGTCAGATTTTAGAGACCCTGAATAAGTGTCCACATGTTAAAAGGCAGAGGTAAGTCAAACTCTTAAATGAATATATTGTACCTGAAAGCTGGGTCATAGTGGTTGCTTAGTAATTTGTTAGAATAGCTTGTGTTTCTGTTAGAATAACAAATTTTGTAGAAGATGTATGGACCATATGGACATTAATATTTTCCCCGCTTCTTTTTTCCCCACAGAAGTTTATACAGAGAAATTTTGTTTCTCTCACTTGTGGCACTGGGAAGGGAAAACATTGATATAGGTAATTCAGCATATTGTCTAATGTGTAGTGTATATATGTTGTATCATTTTTAAAGTATTATTATATTGGTCATCTTAATTTTACCTTTATATTAGTATTCTATTTGTTAGAAGAATTATTGCTTCAGTCTTTTTTATCCAATGTAAAATGCACTTTGATACCTGGGTCATGGTGGTAGCAGTCCAGTCACCTCATATTCACGCGTAAGTTGTATAATGAAAAAAGGAAGACAGAAAGAGAGTTGAAGCATTCAGATTGTGGTGCTGGCAAAGAGTGAACCCAAATCAGACCAAACCTCCTGCCATTGAGTTGATCCGAGTAGGAGAGGTCGAACTGCCCCGTGTGGTTTCCAAAGCAGCGCCTGGTGAATTCAGACTGCTGCCCTTTGGGTAGTCGTAGCTCTTAACCGCTCCACCAGCAGGGTTTCCGTTGAATGTACCATGGACTGCTGAAAGAACAAACACGTCAGCCTCAGAGAAAACACAGTTAGGGCATTCCTTAGACAAATTGTTGGAAAAGGTGTCCTGTTTCCTAGAGGGCCAGTGAAAACAAAGGGACCTTCAGAGATGGATTGGCACAGTGCCTGCAGCTGTGGACTCAGACATACCAGCGATGGGGAAGATGGCACAGGACTGGGCAACAGTTAAGTCTGCCTGTACTGGGTCACCATGAACTGGAGTCAACTCATCAGCAACTAACAATAACAGTGATCAATAATAAAAGTTAACATTTTTAAAAGGCTCACAGTGTGCCTCACAGCGGCACAGGTGCTGTCCATACATCATGTAATTTTCCCCAAAACCAGTCAGATAGGTACTGCTACCATACATGTGTTATTTAGGAGACTGAGGGTTTGAAAAGTTAAGTAACTTGCTTTGTATTTCACAGTAAATACTAGAATTATTTTACACCAGGCAGTCTTAATTTCTGGTCCCATATTTTTAATTGTCATGTTATATCACTAATGGCCTCAGGCTTCTTTCAGAAATAATTCAAGGTAACTAAATACTTTAGGAGGTGCTATACTTTTTGGTGAATCATCTCCTTCTCCCAGTTACTATGTTTGGCTTCCTTTAAGTTTTCACTTCCAAGTCCAGACAAAGGACAGAAATGCCTCTCAGTAGGAAAAAAGAAAATTGGTGTTAGTCTTGGTTTTCAAGCAGAGTTTCAGCAGTCTGTTAGAGAATTATTAATATTGTGAATAGGTTGATGATAATTAATACATGTAATTCATCTGACTTGAGTGGTATCTGTCTTGAGTGCATTACTTAAGCTTACCTAGCGCTTAATGAGAGAATATGTAATAGGCCGTACTCTCTTAGGTAATTGTACATTGGCCTTAACAAAAAACAAATCTAGTTCTTCAGCATCAATACTACAAGTGCCTGTGACATCTGCCACAGCCATTTATTAGTGCCACCAGAGTGAGAAGGATGATATTGTATAGCTATGATATAAAATATTACAGGTGCTCAGTCAGACCATATGGAGAATGAATAGAGAGTAAGGGTTCTCCTTGTGTTACTGGCTTCTCAACAAGTCCACTGAGATTTGCAAGAGTTACTGAGGAAGGGGGAGGTCCAAGAACAACTGTCTCTGACTGGGTGTCTCAAGGTGCCATCTGACCAAAGGTGACTTGTGCCACTAGGTATCGTCAGCCTTGAAACCAAGAGAGAGCAGCATTTGGTAGCAGAGGTTATGGGGTAAAGTGACAAGTGTCTTAGAGAATGGACTGTTAGATACATGTGACACTTCAAATAAAATAAACATTTAAAGAATAAAGAAACTAAGTTAGGAGAAAATAAATCCATTCACATGGAAGAGTAGGAAATTAGCTTACTAAAATGGCCTTAATAAAAGATTTGGCTACAACAGATATATGGGGACATGCTCATGATTATTAGCCATTAGAGAAATGCAGATCAAAACTATAGTGACATACCATGTCACCCCAACAAGGTTGGCACTGATTAAAAAAACACAAAATAATAAATGTTAGAGAGGCTGTGGAAAGACTGAAACACTTGTACAGTGCTGGTGAATGTAAAATGGTTCAGCCACTTTGTCAATCAATTTGGCACTTCCTGAAAAAGCTAGAAATAGAAATACCGTACAATCCAGCAGTCCAACTCGTTGGAATATATCCTGGGAAGTAACTGTCACATCAACAGATACATGCACATCAGTGTTCATCTCAGCACTATCCAAAATAACAAAAACATGGAATCAGTCTAGATGCCTATCAGCAGATGAATGAATAAACGAATTACGATATAGTCACACAATAAACTCCATGATAAAGAACAGAAATCTTGGGGAACATCTCAGAACATGCAGTCGTCTGGAAGATATGGTAAGTGAAATTAGTCACTTGCAAAAGGACAAATGTTATATGAGACCACTGTTTGTTATAAGGACCAAGAAGAGGTTTAAACACAGAAGCAAACAGTTTTTGATGGTTACAAGGTCAGGGAGGGAAGAAGGGAGGTATTCATTAGTTAGATAGTGGGCAAGAATTATTTTAGGTAAAGGGAAGGACAGTACACTGTAGAGGAGAAGTCAGCACAACTGGACAAAACCAAAATCTGAAGTTTCCTAAATACAGCCAAACACTTCAAGGGACAGAGTAGCAGAGGCAAGGGTCTGGGGACCGTGGTTTCAGGGGACATCTAGATCAATTGGCCTGACAAAATTTATTAAAATGCTTGCATCCCACTTTGGCAAGTGACATCTGGGAACTTAAAAGCTACAAGCAACCATCTAAGAAGCATTATTGGTCCCAACCCACCTGGAGAGAAGGAGGACAAAGAACACCAAAGATATATGGGAAAATGAGCCCAAGAAACAGGAAAGCCACATAAACCAGAAGCTACATCAGCATGAAACTGGAAGAACAAGATGGTGCCTGACAACCACCAGTGACTGTCCTGACAGGGACACAGCCAAGAACCTCGGATGGAGCCAGGGAAGAGGGAGCTGCAGAACTAAAACTGCAGAAAAAGGCCGGACTTCGTGGTCCTTATAGCCCCAGACTCTGCTACCCAGAAAAGAAACCATTCCTGAGACCGTCTCTTCAGACAAAGTTTGGACTAGACTATAGGACATAAAAGGATACTGGTTAAGAGTGTGCTTCTTGGTTCAAGCTGGTACTTGATTCTAAGTGGGCAAACCCTGTCCAGAGCAAGATAAGAAGAGGGGGACCTGAGTTGGTTAAATAGACATGGACGTACAGAGTAGAGAGCAGTGTGCTATCACTGTGGGGAGAGCACCTAGAATCACATAGCAATGTGTATAAAGTTGTGTGTGATAAACTGACTTGAATTGTAAATGTTCACTTAAAGCACAGTAATATATATGTGCGTATACAAGGTCCAGCAGTTACATCTTTGAATTTAACTGTCTTAAGTGCTGCATACCTCATCTCCAGAGTCCTCTCCTTGGGGAGTTAGGCCCCGACACCAGTGCCTAGTCCACCCTTCAAAATTATTGTGGAACTCTTTTCTGGAAAGGCCATCAGAGGTGTCATCAATGTCCTGAGTGTCATCCAGATGTCTTCCTTTCAAGTTTATCTTCAGGTAAAGAAAAAGGCATTCGAGGCCAAATCATGTGAGCAGGAAGGGTGTTCCAGTACAGTTATTTGTTTACTGGCTAGAAACTCCCTCACAGATGACTATGCAAGTAAGTTTGCGAACTTGCCACTGTGCCATCATGCACAATGGCCATTCCAAAAAAGAATTCCAAAATTGCTTTGAAGGGTGGACTAGGCACTGACATCGGTACATAGCTTCCCAAGGGGAGTACTTGGAAGGTGACTGTGGTGGTATTCAGCAATGAGGAATGTAGCACTTAGAACAATTAAGTTCAGAGTTAATTGTCAGATCTCATATATATGCATGTAAACACACACACGTATATGTATACATATATAGTTACAGAAGAAGAAGAAATGGGTTCAAAATTAAACCAGAAGGCTTTGGATAAAATGTTACATATGTATCTTTTTTACATTAATGGTTGTGAACACTGGGGATTATTAAAAATGAGAAACTGGACACAATGATATGAATGTTTGCCCGGAAAAATTATCATGTCTGAATATCCAGGAGTAAAACATCTATGGTAAAAGAAACAACAGAATTAAAATGGTGCACTAAAAAAGTCTGATAGAAAAGAAGGCAGTATTGAAGGAATCAAGGCCCAAAAAGACATAGGCACATAGAAAAGAAATAGCAAAATGGTAGACATAAATCCTACCTTATCAGTAATTATACTAAGTATAAATGGATTAAACTCTCTTATTAAAAGGCAGAAATTGGCAGGCTGGATTAAAAACATTATTCAATTATATATTATATACAAGAGACACACTTTAGATTCAAAGACATAAATAGGTTGATAATAAATTTTTTTAAAAAGAAAATACATATACCATGAAAGAGTCATCGAAAGAGTACTGGAGTGGATATACAAATATCAGACAAAGAAGGACCTGTCATAATGATAAAGTGTCAGTCTACCAAAAGGATATAGCATTTACACACAGCTGTACACAGAACAGAGCCCCAAAACAGGTAAAGTAAAAACTGACAAAATTGAGGAGAGAAACAGACAATTCAACAATAATAGTTGGCAATTCCAGTACCTCACCTTCAATAATGGCTAGAACAACTAGAAAAGAAATAGGGCACTTGAACAACATGATAAACCAACTAAAGCTAACAGACATCTGTAGAGCACTCCATTCAGCAACCACAGAATACACATCGTAAGTGCACATGGAACATTCTCCAGGGAAGACCATACATTAGGCCATAAAATACATCTTAATAAATTGAAGAAAATTAAAAGTATACAAAGTATATTCTGTAACCATAATTGAATGAAGTTAGAAATCAATATTAGGAGGAAATTTGGGAAATTCACAAATATTTAGCAATCAAACAACATGCTCCTCCTGAGGCAAAGAAGTCACACACAAATTAGGAAACACTCTAAGATGACTGAAACCAAAACACAGTGTACCAAAACTTACGGGATACAATACAAGCAGTGTTTGAAGGGTAATCTGTATCTATAAATGAGTAAATTAAAGTAGAAGAAAAACTGCAAATCTATAACCTAACTCCACCTTAAGAAACTAGGAAAAGAAAGTCAAACCAAAGCCGAATCAAGCAGAAGGAAGGAACAGAGGTAGAGCAGAAATAAATGAAATAGGTAATAGAAAAAAAAAAATAGAGAACCAACAGATCAAAAGTTGTTTCTTTGAAGAGATTGACAAAACTGACAAACCTTTGCATAGACTGACCGAGCGAAGACTCAGATTACTAAAGTCAGAAATTAAAGAGGCTGCTGTGTTACTGTCCTGAAAGAAAGAAACAGGATTTTAAGAGAAAACAATAATTGTATGGCTACACATTAGATAACCTAAGTGAAATGTGCAAACTCCTAGAAGGACACAAACCTGGAGAACACATACACAAAACTGTTCGAGTATAGCTCGTCATCCAGAATAGCCAAAACAGTCTTGGAAAGGAAGAACTAAGTTGGAGGACTTAAAGCTCTTGGTATCAAAATCTGTTACAAAACTGCAGTAATCAACAGTATCATACTGGCTGAGGCTAAACATTTAGGTCAATGATAAAATTGAGAGTCCAGAAATAAACCTATACAAATAAACCTATGACCATTGATTTTGACGAGAATGCCAAGACCATTCAGTGGGGGAAAGAATGATTTTTTTCAAGAAATGTTGCTGGGACAACTGGCTATCCACATGTGAAAAAATGAACTTAGATTCCTACCTCACGCCATATACAACAATTAGCTCAAAATGGATCAAAGAATGAAATGTAAGACCTAAATTAACAAAACTCCGAGGAAAAAAAGGAAACATAGGTATAAATCTTAATGGCCTTGGATTAGTCAGCTGTTTTAAATACGACACCAAAAGCACAAGTGACAGCACCACCAGCAAATAATGGACATCATCCAAGCTAGAAACTTGTGTGCATCAAAAGACGCTATCAGAAAAGTGAAAAGAGAAGCACACAGAATGGAAGACAATATTTGCAAATCACATCTGGTAAAGTGTTAGTATCAGAAATAATATAAAAACTCTAACAGCTCACCAATAAAATCAAGTTTGAAAATAGGAAAAGGATTTGAATAGACATTTCTCCAACGATATATACAAGTGGCCAGTAAGTGAAATGATGCTCACTGTCAGTAGTCATTAAGGAATGCAGCTGAAAACAGCAGTGAGATACCACTCCATACCCACGAGGATGCCCGTTTTTGAAAAAAGTGTTGGTGAAGATGTGGGAAAGTTGGAACCCTCATGTGTTTCTGTAAAATGGTACAGCCACTGTGGAAAATAGTTGGGTGGTTCTCCAATATGTTCAACATAAGAGCTAACTGTAGGACCCAGCAATTCCACTCTTCAGCATATACCCAAGAGAGGTGGAAACATAGCAGAAACTTATGTATGAATATTCATAAAAGCAGAACCAATCCAAATGTCTATCAAAAAATAAATGGATACATAAAATACAATATACCCAAACAATGGACTATTCAGCCATAATAAGGAAGGAGAACGTTTTGTTAATCTTGGTGGAAAATGCCATTGTTTATTCTTACTCATTTTATTATTTATGGCATATTAAAAGGAAGGTACCAGGGGAGGAGGTAAGCCTGTGTCATATTTGGTGATTTTTAAAACTCAGGTGGCATAGTGGTTAAGTGCTAACCAAAAGTCTGCAGTTCACATCTACCACACTCCTTGGAAACCCTGTCCTCTGGGATCTCTGTGAGTCAGAATCTACTTGGTGGCAGCAGGTTTGGTTTCATTTTGGTTTTACTTGGTAACAGTAAAACTTGGCATTTTGAAACTTTTAAAAATTGCACTAGTATGTGCAGTCTGGCTTTCAAATTCTGTGGACTCAAAGCTTCCCCGCCAGCTCTGAAATTGGTTCCCTGGATGGCAGGAATGACCAAGCAAGCCTTTCTTGGCCCCTAATTTTGTGGTTCTGTTGTAGTATAGAAACTTGATTGTCGACAACATCAGATGCAAATTTATATCTTTACTTCTTGGTGAATTTTTGCAGATGCTTTTGATAAAGAGTACAAGGATGCCTATGATCGTCTTACACCCAGTCAGGTCAAGAGTACCCACAACTGTGACAGACCCCCAAGTACCGGGGTGATGGAGTGTCGGAAAACCTTTGGAGAACCTTATCTTTGAGCTGTGGGTGTACATGCATGAGCGTGTGCGTGTAGACATTCAGTGTGTGTTGTATAGTTAAGTGTACAAAATAACTCGTTTAGACTCAAACTTTTCCTGCTGTTTTTGACAGTAGCGTTTGTAAGTCATTCAGAAGGTCTGGATGGCTTTCTGTGTACAGAACACCTGAGGAAGTCAGACAAGTGAGGAGACAGCCACCTTGTTTCGGGTTTTTTTTTTTCTTTGAATTCCCTTACTAAGTAATTAAGTATTTTTGTTGTGAGGAAATCCCTGAACAAAAGTAGTTGCCATAAAATAATTGTTTTATGGCTTCTCATGAAAGAGACAGATTGAAAAATCATGTATGGAACCTAGACAGAAATGTCATGTCCAAGTATCCTTCATTTTCATAGATGATTCAAATGTTTCAGCCATAAAGTTGTATTATACATATTTTAAATTGTTTATAGTAAGTTGATATTTTTTTAATTTTTAAAGTTAATATAGCAGATGTAAAATTAAGCACTTAATTTCCTTGTCTGCTGCTGTTGGAGGTAATTAGTCCAGCTGCAGATCTCTGTATATATATATCATTTATTCATATAAATATATAAATATAAATTTTTTTTTTAATTTGGGAGAATGATTGGAAAATGTCAGTGCTAATGTCCACATTGTCCTAGGATTGCATGTCAGTGTCATCTGGCCATAGTGAGTCATGTGGAGGGCGGGATGCTTGCCCAGACCGACTCATTGACCCCTGTGAATGGGGAGCCAGAGAGGACCCAGCTCTGCGTCTGTAAAACCAGGCCCAGCAAACCATGATCCAGAATTTTTCTCTTGCTACGGTATATAAACAGTACATAGGGAAAGTAGCTTACAAAGCCAAATACCAATTTAAATTTTAATATTCTAAACCTAGATTTGGAAATATGTCAGGCAATTGACCCTACCCTGAATTTTGTCCTTTTAATATTTAAATTATTGGGTATGATGCAAGTTATACTACAGAATATTTATCCAGAATATGACCTACTGAGGTATTCTGTTAATATTATATATAAAAATACAAAATATTTTTTCATAAGTAGAAAAATAATACTCTCTAAAATTATAGCCAGATAGAATTTCCCATATTGAGGAATTGAGCTTTTCCAACAAGCCTTCAGAAGCTGAAGTTTGTGAAATCTGAAAGCCAGAGGTAGCCATCAGTCAGACAATAAGTGGAATGTTTCAGAACCATGAATATAAAAAACAGACTAGAAATACATTTTTAGTCTTCCTATTTCTGCCACCACTTTCTCTGGGTCATTTCTGAGAGAGAAAATGCACTCTGTGGCTGTTAGAACTGTATCAGTATGTGTGTTCACACATGCTGTCATTAAATGAAGGAATTCCATAGCCCGTTTTAAAGAAGAAATTAAAGGATGATCTCGGATTAGGTGTGCAAAGCCAGCAGAGTCCACGCCGCGTTCAGACACAGAACAGCCACGTTCAGACGCAGAACGGCCACGTTCAGCTTTCACCCACTTAGTGAATAGCACAAGCTGAAACACTTCACAGCTTTCTAGCCTGGGCACTAACGGAGAAAGTGGAAAAGGAAAACCGTCAGCTCGGCCCTTTGGGGCTGACTTCGCTTACTTGAAAACTCTGGTGCTATGCACACGTACCTGCCTCCCTTTTGTGAATACTGCCCCAGTCTCACCTTCGTTCCCAGTCACATCAGGCTTCACATGCTGAGCCTCAGGTTCTCAGAATTATGTGAGAAGTGTCAAATGAGAAAAGCATTTGATGGGGGATGCCTTTGGCGTTGGCGGAGAATGGACTACCAGCAGGACTCTGGGGTGATGGTCTGTCCCTCCCACCCAGGGGCAGTTTTTGCTATAGTTTATCTTCAGTACAGATACCATGTAGGAAATACAGATGACTGATGTCAGATATCTGACCAAAACAGAGTGAGCAGAAGCCAGTTCTTCATGGTTCAGACTCGTTTGGAAAGTGACTGTAAACCTTCCCCCCCGAATTGTGTTTCTGTGTTGGGGTGAGGTTTTGTCTTCCCTACTTTTAATCCCCAGGGGATATTATTTGCAAAAACTTTGTCTTTAAAAATAAAACTTAACACATGTCTGGAAAACAGTAGACTCTGGTTAGAAGAAAATACAGATCATCCTTTGAAATAACTGCACAAGCTTCAGTTTTCTCTGTTGACTGTACATTTTGGAGAATCTTGGATCTCTTATTTCTTACTCTTGGTTTTGTTTATATGTTTAAATTGTTGGAAATAAACCATGCTGTGTGCTGGTGTAAGTGGTCTACTGCTTCCTCCATCGTGGTTCACATGTTGCACATTGGTGCCCTGTATCACATGTTGGGCTCTCACCACCCATTCCTGTTGCCATGTAGGAATTTTGTAACTCGTCATCTTCTGATTCCTGTCCTTTTGGTGGGGGTGGGGGGGTTCCCTAGCTTTGTAACTGAACAACACCATCTTGTTTTCGTACAGGGTTTTCTAATACGTATTCCCATTTGTTAATACAGGGAAGTGGTCCCTGAAAATGTTGTTTCAACATTTTAGGTGATTAATACTTGTTTTTACTTTGCACTGGTAATTACTATGATACAGTAGTACAGTTAGCTTGTGGCAGCATGATGTTTGTAGCATTTGTGTTGCATTTCTAAATATCTTGTAAGTGTACAGCGCATAAGTAGCCATTTGTTTGGTACCATGCAATAGCCCCCCTTCCTTACCCCATGAGAACTTGAAAGCTGTTTTAGGCTCTTTCTCTAAGCTCCAGAAGAGGAGCCGGCTGTCTTTTTGAGAGGGCTTTTGGTCCTTCTGCTGGAGTTAGTGTGCTCAGCCTCTTCCTGCTTAGGTGCACGGGTCAGCCTGATTTCAGAACTGAACGCCTCTTCAGCGAGCCCCTGCATCCCAGTCACCTTGCCGTACTTGGACTTGGTGTCCTCTTGTCACCTTTCCAGCTGCCTGCTTCACTGGCTCGAGTTGGCACATTTGCCAGCTTAGTTATCAATGTGGACGAAGCCATCAGTGCACAGGGGAATGGGGGCATCGTCGTCTTCAGTACACCAAGTCTGAGGTCCTGTGCTCATCCTCCAAGGCAGTTCCTGCTGCCTTCCCCGACCTGCCGTGCTTGGCACCAGCTCCCTCATTTTGTATTTACAGAATTTCTTTCAAATGTAGCACCATCATATAACTGCCTGCACAACTGACAAGACCAGCTATCACTGAAATTGTCCAGGCCTTGCGTCCCATCATAGGGCAGGGCCTGCAGAATACAAGCGTGCTGTGAATCGTGCGGTAAGGGTTATACTAGGTCGTGTGAGAGGCTCTAATGGTCCCTGCAGGCGGGCAGCCCTGCTCCAGAGTCCTCTCGTGGCATCTTCATGGCTCCCAGTATCTGAACACTTTGCCCCTGCAGAATGACTCCCACCAAAGGGGGCCAGAACCCAGGGTATTCCTGGGCACATGATTCCTGCCCATAGAGCCTCCAGGCTGTACCTCAAATGTGAAATCCCAATTCCTGCCCCTTTGGTACTCAGTCTTTAAATAAAGGGTAAGTCTGATATAGGCAGTGTCATAAAGACAAAGCCTATAATCTGATGAGCCATTTTCTAGTTTCTGGATGAAAGTATAATGTGTAACATCAATACTAACCATTTAAACATACCTGTTTTCAAAAACTGTAGCATCCCTTTTTTTCTGGTATACAAGGTCCAACAAATTAAGTCTGTGAACTTAATTGTTCTAAGTGCTGCATACTTCATGGCTAGTATCACTGCAGTCACCTTCATGGTAACTCCCCTTGGGAGGCTACACACTGATGCCAGTGCCTAGTCCACCCTTAAAAGCAAGTTTGGAACTCTCTTTTCTGAAATGGCTATTCTGCACAGCATGGTGGCAAGTTCGCAAACTTCATTATATAGTTATCTGTGGGAAGGTTTTTAGCCAGTAAACAGATAACTGTATTGGAACACCCTCCCTGCTCACCTGATCTGGCCCTCAGTGACTTTTTTTAATTTACCCAAAAATAAAGGAAATATTAGAAGGAAAACATTTGGATGACATCTGGCACATCAAGACTAATACAACAACAACTCTGATGGCCATTCCCAAAAAGAGTTCCAAAACTGCTTTGAAGGGTGGACTAGGTGCTGACATTGGTGCATAGCTTCCCAAGGGGAGTACCGCAAAGGTTACCATAGTGACACTCAGCAGTGAGGTATGTAGCGCTTTTTCTAGGATGAGTTTGTGAACTAACTGGAAATCCCCATGCCCCCTGGTGACATAGTGGTGAAGTGATAACATTTCAATGTGCCAGGCATTCTTTGGAGACTCTACAGGGTTGCTGAGTCAGAATCGACAGCAGTGGATTTGGGTTTTTTGGAGTGGGGGAGGTGTATGGAAACTTAACCCTTAAAGTTAGGGAGAGTTTTGCATGTTTTAGAATACTAGGCCGAATCTATTACCAGGGCCACCAGGGACCTGCAGCTCTGGGAGAATTAAGGAGAGGTCATCCATGCAGCCACTATCTTCCAATTCACATGCCCATGTGGTACAGTTCAAACTTTTTAGACTGAACAGATGGCCTAAAATTTGTCCCAGGTAACTGTAAAGATCATTTTGCCTGTTAGAGGACCCTCTCAATTATTATCCTGACATTTTAAGCTACCTTTAAAACAGCATTTTAATAAGTTATAGATTTATAAGTGTTTGACAAAAAAAATTAATTTTTACACTTCACAAATTGGTCTCTTAAATGTTACAGAAGTCTCCATCTCCCTGTCAGCTTTCGTCACCAGGGAATTCCTCCTCACCTCTCAAGACCCAGCCTATGTGTTAGGTGCCTGGCCCCTTGTGTCACAGTGTAGAGTGATCAGAACTTTCTAGGCAAAAAGAAATGTCAGAAGTGCAGCTGATTGGAAAAAGGATGTGCAATCACTGGAGTTGGCTTTAATCATGACGTGGAGCCCTACGGTGAGGGTTCGGCACCTAGCTGAAAGGTTGACACTTCACATCCACCAGCTGCTCTGCAGTAGAAAGATGTGGCTGTCCAATTCCATAAAGATGACACCCTTGGAGACCCTCAGGTCCCCTTCTCTGTCCTATGGGGTCACCGTGAGTTGGAATGGACTCGATGACAACAGGTTTGGGGTTTTTTTTTTGGTGTTTTAATCATTAAATGTATTTTCAGCACTTTACCATTACTGAACATTTGACTGTCCATCCCACAGCTCCCTCAGCTGGCCTGGGGCAGAGTGTGAGATCCCAGACTGGGAGGAGGCAGGACAACCCCAAGACTAGCTGGGACTGGCTGCAGACACCAGTTGGCAACCAGAGTTATGCTGGGATCTCGCTCCCACATGCATTGTTCTCAGCTGCTGTGCTTGGGGGATGGCATCTGGGGGGACCGGATGGTGCTGTGACATCAAAATGAGCGTAACTCATTTACAAAGATGGAATTTGAACATGGTTTTTCCTCTGTCTTCTGTTGAGCGTTCTGACCAAGAAAACCTAACAGCAGGGAGTTCAGCTGTGTTGGCAAAGTAAAACCCCATCAAGACAGTTGACTGAATATTAACAAATATTATTTCCAAAGAATAGGAGAATCCTGGGTAGCAAGACCCTTGATTTCACTGAGCATCTCACCTTAGAAGACGCATTATGAGTCCAAAGGCTCACTGTGCCCCCCTGGGACCAGAGTTCTCCAGACACAGTAGCCTTGCAACACTAAAACGTTTGCTCTTCTTTCTGTCACATCACAGCTGTCCTGTGGCCTTCCAGCCTTCAGTGAATCTCAGGTTTGTGTTGAAGCCATGTTTCCCATCACAGTTTGCTGTCACCTGGACTCCTTTGGCTGTGACCTCAGTGACATAATTTGTGGGGGCTGTTTCATTTCTAATGAGTCCCTAATCTGATGGTATTGCAAGCAGCAAGTAGTGGCATTTAATATAAAAGCACATGAAATTCCCCATAAAATGTTTAATAATAAACCCAAGCCCACTGCTGTCAGGTTGATTCTGACTCATAGCAACTCTAGAGGTCAGGGTAAAACTGCCCCGTAGAGTTTCCAAGGAGCACCTGCTGGAGTTGAACTGTTGACCTTTCAGTTGGCAGACATGGCACTTAACCACTATGCAACCGGGGCTTCCTGTTTAATAATACAGTTTTTTAAAACACTAATGTCCTTCACGCTGGCTACCTTGAGAGGTCTTAATACCCTTTTCCCACCACATAGCCTTTGTGTCAGGTGTTTTGGAATTTCCTCCTTCGTAATTGCCTTAAGATCCCCTCAGAAGCTATGGGAGAAGATCTGTCTTTTTTGCTTTATAGTGTTATTTAGGTTGACATTAAAAATTGCATCACCCTGTTAGATTTTCTCATCAACCTCACTGAGCTCAGTTGACTCTGAACTCCATGAAATGACTTCCCTTCTCATTCACAAGTATAAGCAGCATGACTTCTGGGTGAGAACACTGGGCAGTGGGGCCAGGACAGCTCTGTGACACATCCCTCATGGTGACCACTGGGTGGGGACAATATTAACTTGGATTTTCAAATTAAGTACCTATCTTTTAATTGTTCCTCGAGTCTTTTTCCTCTCCTTATCTCCTTTCAATTCAAGGACAGTGATAAATGTTCATTTCGCTGCTTCCTGGTTTAATATCACATTTCAGATATGCAACAGTAAGAACTATGTCCTTTTAAGCTAGAAAATATTAGTACACATTTTATTGAACGAGAATGTGGACTGACACTTGATTCCTCTTAAACTTTTTTCCTGTAGCTTTAGCTTCTTAAACTCATCAGTAACTGACACTGTAGGGCAGACTGCAATACGTGCCCAGGCCGGGCCCGGGAGGAGGAGGTGCAGACCGTGTCAGTATCTTGTGCATGAGCAGCTCTTCGGGAAGGATCAAGGGATGAGGGGCAGGAGCGAGCTTGTTGACGCTGCTGCACTCATCCCAGCCCTCAGCCCCAAGTATCTCTCCTTTAGAAAATGCTATGGCTGCAGGGGTCCCTCTATTGGCCCCCACATAATGGAGACCTGCATCATTCAGGGGAGGAAGCCACCCCTTCAGAAGTAGGATCTTCAATCCACAGTGAGCACCAGGTATTTCCAGCTGAGAACTGGATTCCCGGATCAATTTGCATCAGAGGCTCTGGGCCACTCTGGGATCATGTTAGGTTCTTTCATTAATGTAACAAGGTGCAGAAACTTCAGGCACCATCTTCTGACCTATGTCCACTGTGAACAACAGTTATTCCAACTCAGACAGATACAGGACAGGATATAATTCGATCTTCTAACATGACACTGATGATCAGGAACACAAAATACAGGAGGAACATGGTGAAGCCCAGGATCTTGTTCATTCTCCATTTGCACAATGCTATTGAAGTGATCACAAACAGGAGCATGAGAAAAAGCAGAACAATGGCACAAAACAAACCATTGCTGCTGACGGGCACAGGCAGTAATCCATTGATGAGCGAGAAAAGCAACCAGGGGACAGGCAAGCTGCGAGATGGAAGAAACAGTGTGAGTACCCTTCATGTGTCTATTAATCCATGTACTTCAATGGCAAAACACTTCATGTTCACACCCACACAACCTATGGCATAGACACCAGAAACTATTAACCCCATTTCACAGATGAGGAAACTGAGGTTCAAGGATATTAAGCTGAGGACTCACAGCTGATAACTAGGGAAAAAGAACCTGCTGCTGTTGAATTGATTCTGACTCATAGCGACCCTATAGGAGAAAATAGAACTGCCCCATGGGTTTCCAAGGAGTGCTGGATGAATTTGAACTGCTGACCTTTTGGTTAGCAGCTGTAGCACTTAACTGCTGTGTCACCAAGGTTTCCGTAACTAAGAAAGGCTAGATGAAGCTGTCTGGGTCTGAACACACTCGTCTGCATCCTTGATGACTTCCACCTGACTAAGCCAGATTTTTCCGGTGAAGATAACATCCCTTTAAATTCTTTCCTGATCAAGGCTCCCTCTCCTTTGCCTGTTTATACCCTCCCACAACCATCTCTTAACACACACACACACACCCAAGACTCTCTCTTCTTTGCCTCTTATACCCTCCCACAACCATCTATTAACACACACACACACACACTGACAAGGTGGGGAGAAGGGGAACAGAGACGAGCAAGGAGAGCCGAGGCCTTTGCATGTTTATGCAAACTGCTCTGGAAAGCAGAGCTGGCTGGGGAGAAAATACAGAGGAGGAGGGGTTGTTTCAGGAAGTGAGAGACCCAGTCATCAGCTCCTTTCAACCCCGGGCCTGGAGGTCAGTGAGCCATGCATCTGACTGCACACAGTAATGTAATTTAATGGGGCTTCATTTTCAGTTCATCCATAAATTCCAGCCAGTCACATTTCAGGAAGCCTTTCAGTTCTGGAACCCCATCTGGCCGTGGTGAATGGAGGAGGATACTTTTGTGTCCTTGTAGAAGCTAATAGTATAAAGAGATGCCCTTTTATCCCCTGTGTAATGAATGAAGCAGAAAACGGGTGAAGAGAGCCAACCCACTGGCTTCTGGTCATTCTAAATACACTTCAGGAAGTAGCGATGTCACTCACCCCACAGTGATATCAAATATGTTACTGCCCACAGAGCTTGACACGGCCATGTCTCCCAAGCCTTTCCGAGCAACAATCACGCTGGTGATGAGGTCAGGAATGGACGTGCCAGCTGCTAGGATTGTCAGACCCATAATCTCTTCAGAAATCCCTATCGTTTCCCCCACCTGCAAAGCAGTAACAGTGATGAGAAACCATGGCAACAGCAGCTCAAAACTCTCCAGAGCAGCAGCCACAGGCTACTGTGTACAGACAGAGCACCTTCCGGGAGCTCCATCCTCTCTGTCAACCCAAAGGAGTAAGGCGATGGGTGGAATTGACAGTGGGAAGATTGCCACAGGGAGAGAGGCTCCCCTGCTCAACGCTGCAGAGAGCCATGCTGCCTTTTATTCTAATCAAAAAAGCTGATCTGTGACATCAGATCTGTCTTTCCTGTTACTGGCATTTCAACTACACTGCCACTTTCCCCAAAGAACTGTCCCTCCAAAGTTCTCTTCATGTCAGCATTTTCAGTTCCGGAAACAGGACTCTGCTGTGTGCTGGAAACTAAGAGGCTGGAGGTGCCAGAGCAGTAAGGCATCCCACCTGTGGCCTGTGAGGAAGTAAAAAAACAAAAGCCAAACCCATGGCCACCAAATCAATTCTGACTTACAGCAACCCTATAGGACAGAGTAGAACTGCCCTAATGGAGTTTCCAAGGAGCACCTGGCAGATTCGAACTGCCAACCTTTGGACAGTAGCTGGATGGCACCACGGTAAAACAACTGGGAAACAGCAGTTCAGCTCTGCTGAGGTGCTGGCATGGAACAGGAAGGCTGTGGGTGGTCGGAGGAGCTCCGAGTCTGTAGGGACGGAGTACCAGAGGGGAGGCCATGCTGACTCTGCGACAGAATTTAGGGTGTCGCCTTGTGGAGGGGGAAGGGGCTCTATGGCAGAGCAAGCCAGGAATAAGGCTAGAAATGGCCCGCTAGGGCCAGGTGGTGAAGGCTTTCCTGTGCTGTGTGACAGTGTGATCATGACACCCTTGGAGAGCGTCCCATTCACTGGCATGAAAAGTCTGCTTTTAGGCCTTTAGAGGCAATGTAGAGACTGTACGGATATCACTTGGTCCTATCCGCTCCCCAGGTTCTGGAGATTCACCCTGAAGGGGAAGAAACTCAGACCACACTGACGCCGAGTGTAGTTCCTGCGTCCGCTCACCTGGTGAGCCCACCACACCATGAGGTATGAGAACAGGGCGATCCAGATGATGGATCCCAGGAAGGTGAGAACAAAAAACTTCCGAGACTCCTGTTGGGAAATTTGAAAAGGAAGAGAGGTAAGTTGCAAAGACTAAAGTTCTTTAACCCTTTGAAGTGAGCCCCCAAATCAGGGATGAAAGGTGATGGAGAGAATCTAGAGATGTCTGAGCTGAGGGCTTAGTCTCCAATGGGGAGCTGGGTGGGAAGGCTGGAGGTAGGTGCCAGCACAGGTTGGGTTAACCCACAGTCATCAGGTCAATTCCAACTCACAGAGACACTGCAGGACAGAGCAGAACTGCCACCCAGAGCTTCCAAGGAGTGCCTGGTGAATTCAAATTACTGACTTTTTGGTTAGCAGCTGTAGCACTTAATCTTTATGCCACCAGGGTTTCCAGGAGGGTGGGTGAGACTGAAGGGCTATTTGCTCACCCTGGAACCAGACCAGGATGGGCACTTGGTTTATTTTCTGCGAACTCCCAGGCCCCTCTCCAGACCCAGAGGTAGAGCATGAACTGCCCTTGGGTGAAGTGGGTTACACAGACCAGCCCTACCAATACAGACATTGGGTTGAAAGAACAGTCAACACACCTTGGGTTTTTCAAAACAGCTCTATGAAATATGGAGGCATCCTTCTCATATTAAAATCAAGAATGTGAGAAAATGAGTAGAGTCACCATGAGTCGGATCCAACTCGATGGCACTTGGCTGGCTTGGCTCACACTGTTTGTAGTTCTGGAAATACAAGCTCTGACAATTAAGTCCACAAACTTAATTTCTAAGTGCTACCTGCCTCATGGCTGAATATCACTACAGTCACCATCGAAGTACTCCCCATGGGAAGCTATGCACTGATGCCAGCACCTAGTCCACCTTTCAAAGCAATTCTGAAACACTTTCTGGAATTGCGATTGTGCATGGTGGCACAGTGGCAAATTTGCAAACTTAAATGTATAGTTGTCTATGAGGGAGTTTTTAGCCAGTAAATAACTGTATTGGAACACCCACCCTACTTACCTGATCTGGTCCCTGATATTAAAAGGAAGACATTTTGATGATATTCACAATAACAAGGGTAATACAACGATAGGTCTGATGGCCATTCCAGAAAGAGTTCCAAAATTGCTTTGAAGGGTGGACTAGGCACTGGCATCAGTTGCATAGTTTCCCAAGAGGAGTACTTCAAAGGTGACCATAGTGATGTTATTCAGCAATGAGGTATGTAGCACTTTTTCTAGGATGTGTCTGTGAACTTAATTGTCTGACCTCGTAACACACACTTGAAGTCTAAGGCCTCCCAAGCATGCGATCCCTTTCACAGCCACAATTCCATCCCAGGTTCCTGCCAAGCTGGTCTGTCCTGGCCTGTCCCTCTTGAGTGTCACCCCTAGGTATCTACAGGCCTTACCAGCTTTGCTGGGGATGGACAGCCTCAGGGCAGCTGGGCACACTCACCAGCCTCCGGACATCAGGTACTGTCAGCCACAGTGGGAAAACAATGGGCAGGAGGAAGAGGTAGATGGCCTGCTTCTGCCTGGTCTTGGGCCACTCCAGGGACAGAGGCTCCTCGTTTTCCTCCTCCTCGTCCTCCTCCTCCTCCTCGTCCTCATCCTCCTCCTCATCATCTTCTTCACTGTCATCTCCATCACCTCCCTCATCACCATCTGCACCCTTCTCATCACCTTGATGTTCACCATTGGACTCTTGACCTTCAGGTTCACCTTCATCACCTTTCATTTCACCGTCTTCTACCACCTGGATTTCACCATCTGCACCCTTCTCATCACCTTGATGTTCACCGTTAGACTCTTGACCTTCAGGTTCACCTTCATCACCTTTCATTTCACCGTCTTCTCCTCCCACCTGGATTTCACCTTCACTTTCATTGTCTCCTTTTCCTTCTACCCTGATTTCACCTTCACCTTCAAGTTGAGCTTCACTTCCACTTGGCTCTCTAGTTTCATCTTCACCAGGAGCTTCCACCTCTCCAACTGTCATTTCACCTGTGCTCTTGGCTTCAGCCACATCTCCTTCCTGCAAAGCAAAACCAACAGATTCATGTGAGATAAAGTGTTTTCTCTCCCATTCTTATTGTTCTGAGAATGTGCCTGGAAACCCCGGTGGTGTAGGGTTAAGTGCTATCTATGGCTGCTAACCAAAAGGTCGGCAGTTTGAATCTACCAGGCTCTCCTTAGAAACTCTATGAGGCAGTTCTACTGTGTCCTATAGGGTCGCTATGAGTCAGAATCATAGGGTTTGGTTTGCTTGAGAAGGTACCTGAACACTTGAGTATGAGAAGACTCGTGCAATCATTCAGCAAAATTCCCTCTCCAGCATGCCTATCCAGAGTCATCCAGTCCTTATTTGATGATTTCCACGAATGGAGAATCACCACCTAAGAACCCTGTCACTTGTGACAGCTCTGATTGCATTAAAGGCCATGTTTACATCAAGTTTTTACTCCCTGTGTATAGGTTTACTCTTTGGAGCCCCACAGAACACATCACATCCCTCTTCCACAGGATACCTCTCCTCCCTAAACGAGACATCCCCAGGTCTCTCGATCATTCCTCACGTCATGGCCTAGAACTTCCTTACCATCTTGGTGAACTCATCCTAATTGGCTTATATCCCATGAGGAGAGCTCCAGAAATGAATATAGAACAACTGTATAGTGTGAAACAGGACTATCACCTCTATTAACGCTGCCCAATATGGCATGATATATTTTGATGGTCACATCACATTCCTGATCTACTGAAACTCTTTTTTTATTATTATCATGACTGAGTGAAAATGTACATTCCCATATAAATTTACATGCCCACCTATATGCAGCTTCCACTGCTCTCCCTGCCCGGTGACAGCACACTATTCCTCTCTACTCCATACATGTCTCATCCTCCCAAAAGTCTTCTTTCCCCTCTTCTCCACCCACTCTCCTTCCTCCAGCCAGAGGTCAGCAGGATGATACCCTATAGATGCATAGAACTATAAAGTGCATCCAATATATGGTCACTTTGCATCACCAAGTCCAATCCATTCGTGTCTAAAGAGTAGACCTTCGTTATGACTTATGGGCAAGGGCAGGATCAGGGCCAGGGGCCATTCTCCCAGGGGAACGCCAAAGCCACTGGACCATCACTTGTGGTCTTTTAGTGGAGATCTCAGGGTGTACCCCTTTTTATTCTTGTGTTGCCAGTGAGACTCAACTTAGTGAGGCTCCATCATGACTATCACTGGTGGTGGCCGGGCACCATCTGGTTCTTCTGGTCCCAAGTCGATGTAGGCACCCACTCGTGTGGGTCTCTCTATCTCCTAGGTTGTCTTTACCCCATGTCAGTTTGGTCCTTGGTGATCATCCATTCCTGCTGAGTTGGGACCATTTGCTGTGCCCTTGGATGGCAGCTTGGCAGTGTTTAAGACCCCAGACACCACTCACCAATGTGGGGTACATACAGCCCTCTTAGCAAAACTCTAATTGTGCCAATTGGCCTCAATTTCACCTAAGAGCATAGTCCCCTGCCCCCTGCCCCAGCTACTCTCTCCTTGCAATATTGGGATAAGATGGAAGGAGTATTCCAGTTATGCTGAAGTCCACTTGATATTGTTCTTGTTTCTAATGTGGACTATCAGCAATTTCACCCAATCAAATTTCTACCAACTATCTAATCTAAACCCTCCCCCCCTTACCCTCCCTTCTTCCCCCCCTTGCAGCTGTGTTTTTGAGATCATAGGGGTCTCATACAATGTTTGTCCTTTTGTCACTAACTACTTTCACTCAACATAATGTCTTCCAGCAGAAACCAGGTTATGAGATGTTTCCTGGAATCATCATTATTCTTTATCATTGCATAGTGCTCCATTGAGTATATGTACCATAGTTTACCTATCCATTCCTCTGTTGCTGGGCATCTGGGTTTCTACTCAAACTCTTAAATTGTCTTCTTATGCAAATTACCTTATATAATTAGAAACCGTGGTGGCGTAGTGATTGTTAGGGCTCTTAACCACAAGGTTGGCAGTATAACTCTACCAGGAGCTCCTTGGAGACTCTATGGGGCAGTTCTACTCTGTCCTATAGGGTCGCCAGGAGTTGGAATTGACCCAATGGCAGTGGGTTTGGTTTTTTTAATTAAATGAAATGATTATGATAATGCCTATTTATTGGGGTTTTTTATGTGTCAGGTACCATTCTAAATGGCTTAACAATAACAATTGCTAGTGTTTACTAGGAAACCCTAGGAAACAGCTGCTAACCAAAAGATCAGCAGTTCAAATCCACCAGACACTCCTTGAAAACTCTGGGGGGCAGTTCTACTCTGTTCCATGAGTGCACTAAGTCAAGCTATAGGTAGAATTATACTCATATTTTGGATGCAGAAACTAGGGTACAGAGAAGTTAAATAACTTTCCCATGGTCGACGTGGTTTGTAGATGATAAAGTTAAGATTTGAACAAAGATAGTTTAGCTCTCAGTGTCTTGACCACTAAGCTACCTTACTATGCAAATGCTAGGACTAAATGAGATCTCTGGTTCTCAAGCCTGAGAATCTTATTAGGAATACAGATTTCCCGGCTCTTCCTGGCCCAAGTGAATTAGGGTCTCTGGGACTGCAAATCGTAAGTCTAGATTTTAACATTTTCACAGGCGCTCCTAACACATGCACCTGCAGACCAGTGTTTGAGAGCCATGGGCTGACTCCATGCGTCCTAAAAGTCCCTCAGAGTAGGCACCCAACTAACCTGTAACACTTAGAAGGGACTGTAACTAACCTGTAACACATACGGGAACTATAACCTATGACACTTGGAAGGTGAATTAAGTTGTTATGCTTTCAAATAGACTGTGACCACTAGCACCCCTATAGCACGGAGGGGAACTTCCCCAGAGCGTTTCCAAGGCTGTAATGTCTGTGGAGACAGGCTGCCACATCTCTCTCCTGCAGAGTGGCAGATGGATTCAAACCAACGAGCTGTCAGCAGTGGAGCACTTTAACCACTGCTCCACCAGGGCTCGTCAGGGGAACTAAGAGAAGTGCAGGAACAGAGTCGAAGGCAGGCATGATAAGCACCCTGAGAGAAGGTCAGAATTCCTAATGCTCTTTGGGGGCGTTCAGAGAAGGCTTCATGGCAAAAGGCTTCACGGACAGTGGGTGAGATTAGGATCTATGACAGGGGGGCGGGGAAGGCAATCTAAAAAACACAAACCAAACCCGTTACCCTCGAGTCAATTCTAATTCACAGCGACTGGCAGAGCCAACCTTGTGGGCCAAGCGTGAGACTTCACAGGAGAGGCTGTGGGTCTGGAGACATAGGTCAGTGGCTCGGTGGCTCAGTGGCTCCACACCGAGGAGCCTAGGCCAGGTGCGGCAGCCAACGGGGAGCCTTGGAAGATGACGAGGTCTTTACCCAGTCCCCCTCCCAACTGTATGTTAAGCAACCTGGTTCACTGTCCCCTCACAGCTTGCAGACCCAGTAACAACGTTTCCTTGAGTTTTTAGAGCACATGACAGTTCCCAACACATTCCTGTATCCAGTAACCCACTCATCCTTTGGTGTCACCGTGTCATGGGTACATATATTTTTTAAGTGGCTTCAGAGAAAAGGCAATGCTTTTCACAGAACATAGAATCTCAAATAGGATTTCAGACTTCAGAGGGGAAATCTGTGGGGACAGCAGGTCCTTCCCAGGACTCTCAAACCCCTCTGTTTGTGCAGAGGGCAGCCGGGCTGGCGCCTACCTGGCAGTCAGGGTCGTCCTGCTCGTCTCCCCCAACATCTGGAGCAGAATCTGGTGTGGGCGTGGCCGCAGTGGCCTCAGCAGACTCCTCCTCTTTAAAGGACAAACACACACCAGGTAGGTCAGAAGAGAGCAAGTACCAGGATCTGAGCAACCAGCGGGGGCCCTAGTGAAAGCAGCAACAGGGCTATTGGACTTGGAACACTTGAGGACATCCGTGGGTTTGTTTGGGAGATTCTTTGTTGGTACCCACTGCTGTCCGGTGGATTCCAACTCAGAGCAACCCTATGGGACAGAGGAGAACTGCCCATAGAGTTTCCAAGGAGTACCTGGTGGACTTGAACAGCCGACCTTCTGGTAGGCAGCTGTGTCACTTAACCCCTCACCACCAGGGTGTCTACCTTATGGAAAGGATGCTGCTATTTCAAAGGCAGTAGATATGAAGCACTGGAGCAGAAACTTGTAAAGTCTAGAGAATTGGGCCTGGGCTCTTGCCCTCTCGATTCATGGCTGTGTGGCTTTGAGTGAGTCACTTGACTCTCTGAGCCTCAGTTTATTTGTCTGTCGGATGGGAACAGTGCTGCTCTACCTCCACCAGAGGCTGCTGGGTGCATCAGGCAGGTCTAGGGGGCTGTGCAGAGCCCACAAGGTAGCAGTTCTCCCACTGCCCTGTCCCTGCTGCTACACAGAGATGCTGGACTTCTAGAACAGTAGAGAACTAGTGGCCCTCCCTGATGGCCTCTGGTCTAGACCATCACTAACAGTGCCATCCTTGTGCCGAAGTGACAGGAAGGAGAAAGGATGTGCCAATCCCCAGTCGAGTCTCAGATGGGAAGATATTTTTCGGTAAAGACATGGCCTTCCTTCACCTACCAGGTCTGAGTCTGAGGGAGGCACACCATTCCTTCCCCTTTCCCCAGCCTATCCCCTGAGGGAGGTGCACCATCCCTTTCTGTGGCCTGCCCCATCTGTTGCACTGGCAGTTGCAGGAGACCACCCTCAAGCCAGCAGTCATATCAGAAAGGGACACCCTAGAAGGAGGTGGGAGGGCAGATGAGTGCAGGGCAGCATGGCGCAGGGTGAACACAGTATCAGGATTGCCACTCAGGCTGCCTGGCTCAGAGACACCCAGTGGCATGCCTCAGTCCTGGCCTGAGTGGACTGTTGTTTCCAGCCCAGGCTTGCTCTTGACCTTGGTAGGGGGGTGGGGGGACGGTAGGTAGCCAGAGAAAACCCTGTGGCCTGGACATCCTCTCACCTTCTGCTTCGCTTCCTGCTTTGACCTGGGGATTGGCTCTGGCCTCCTGATTCAAGCAGTCCTCCTCCTTGTCCTTGGAAGGGCGGGCTGTGAAAGAAAAAGGAAATACACCTCATCTGGCTGGGACCACAACATTGTTCCTGCCACACCTTTTCAGCTGGGACAGTCACCTGAGCAGTCAGACAGCTGCAGTGGGTGGGAGGTGGGAGCTGGGTGCCTGCGTTCTGGTCCTACTGGGCCCCTGGATGATGCCTAATTCCCTAAATTCTGTCTTAAGTTCCCTGCACTGTCACAGACTGGCTGTGACCTTGGTCAAGTCACTTGCTCTCTTTAGGCCTGTCTCCTCTCTGATAAAACAGCTGGACTCAGGGGTAACAGCTGGGGTTCACGTCCTTGATCAGCTCAAGTAATGGCCAGAGGACTAGGCAGGGTGCTGCCATGCTGACCAGTGATGTTTATGATGGACAGGGAATGAGGAGACAATGACAGGGAGACATGACCTTGGATTAGACTCTCTGTGAGGTCTTTTGCAGCTGAGACTTTCTAGGAATCATCTAGAAGCTTTGCTACAACTCCAAGGGGATACTTGGTAGCCACAGTCCTGAGCCTTCTCTGTCCAGTGGAAAAGAGGATCTAACTGACTACCTCCTGGCTATGTCTTTTTGGCCCCTGACACCTGCAGCCCAACCAGGGCCTCTTCCAAATCCCTGCATACGCATTTGCTGGAGGCCAGCACAGCCATGTGTGCAGAATGGTGCCACCCTTGTCTCCGGACAAGAAGGACAAGGCAGAAGCAAGTCTTCAATGACACTCTGTCTGGCAGCTTACAAAACTGTCTGCACAAGTCATTTCAAGGTAGGCAATGATAGCGGGTCTGAGCCTGAGATCCAGGACCTCACCACGATGGCCCCTGTGACTTCTGTGAAGCTGGGAAGGGCAGTGATCGTGTGAGCAATGTGAGTAATGGAACTAAGCGTCATCGTGGGACCTGTTCTGGATTCCCGTCTGACTGGCTGGGAGCACGGTGACGTAGCAGAGAACTGGAGTGAGGGTCTGGGAGACAAAATAAACACAAGCAGTGTAGTTGCTGCCAATGCCACACTGTTAATGTTAGGACAAACTTTGGAGCCAGATGGCCTGGGCCTGGACCCACGTTCCGCCGCCTGCTAGCTGCAGACCAAGCCGCGCAATTCCTCCGGTTCTCTGTAGCTCAGAGTCTTCACCTGTAAAACCTTACAGAGTCGTTGTGAGGAGGAAACAAATCCATGCAGGAATGTGCTTAAATCAGTGCCTGGTGTCTAGAAAGCACCACAGAGGATTTTGTGTGACAACAAGGCCAGTGAGGACAAGCTGGCAGCAGAAGTTGAGAGAGTCTGTGACAGAGAGGAAGACCCTCGGTGGGATGCACTGGCATGGTGGCTGCGACCAGGGGCTCAAGCAATAGCAGCGACTGGGAGGATGACTCAGGACAAGGCAGCGTTTCATCCTGTTGTACGCTGGGCCACTATGAGTCAGAACCCAACTTGACGGCACCTAACCATCATAACAGCAAGGAGTTGAGAGCAGCTGTCCTTGCCCAGGAAGCTACTCTGCAGAGATCAGGCCCAGCATTCCAGAGGGCTGAGTTAGAAGATACCCTGATGACCACTCAACCCATAATACAGATGCAGAAACTGAGGAGGTGCAATCTGGGAAGCTAGGTAGATCAATGCTCCATCTGGGTCCAGGGTTGGCAGAAAAGAAATGATCAGGCCAGGAATTTCCTCACCTCAGCCTGTCTTCTAAACTCTGAGCTGCCCATGCTGCCACCAGCCCTCTACTACCAGCAGTGTGACCACTGCGGTTCCTCAAAGGGTCCTAGTGGCCTGCCCAGGGACTCTCATCAGAATAAACTGTCAGGAGGAGCTCATCAGAACCGAGGTGTCAGGAAACCAACACTCCACTGTTTCCTCCATTCAGAGCACCCCAGCGCCCCTCAGCGTAAACCATGCCAGCCCTGCTGTCTTCTCGTCAGCAACGTGTAGCTGTTACCAGAGGAGGTCTCCCTCAGTCCGGGTCCTAGAGTGAGACTCTCAGGGCTGGCGAGAAAAACTACATTTCCCTCTTTTGCCTTCGTCTGTCGTCACACACCCTGACTTCTCACTTCCCTCTGAGGGAATCACCTCACCTGCAGGGTCACTCTCTGTCTCTGTGTCTCTGTCTGACACAGAGTATGACACAGGGTCACTCTCTCTCTCTGTCTCTCACAAATGCACACCAGTGTACACACTCATCCACATATACACACATTCACAAAGCCCAGTGGACTCATCAGAAGGGACACAAGATCTTAGCAAAGAAAGCCCGTTCACGGGAGAGATGAGAGCTCAGACCACAGGACTTCTCTTCCAGCGACCCAGCTCTGTGCCAAGAGCTGGAACACCTGGAAAGTGCTGACACATCTGGCCCACCATCTGGAAACAGCACATGGAAACAAACATGTGTCTGGCAAATCTCAGGAACCAAAACCCCCCTCACCCTGGTGTGGTCCCCGCTTCTCCTGGACAGAGTCTGGGGGTGTAGAGTTAGTGTCGTGGTCTCCGGGTAGGATTGCATCCCAGGGTATGGCAGTACAGTGTTCAGAGAGAGGTCCTTTCTAAGTCCAGCCACACACAATGTCACAAGCATGCCTGACTTCCTGGGGTGACTCTTACGGGTTTCCCCAGAGCTTTTCACCTCACATGGCCTCCCCAGGCCAGTTCTCAGTGTGGCTGGATCATCTCCTTACTATCAATCTCCTGTGACCTCGGCCTGGCCTGGACATCACATAATCCTGTTAGGACAAGCAGGGCAGCTGGCGGCTTCTGGCCATGGAAGTTCCGCAGGCAGGGAGAACTGTTGTTCCGTTCAAGAGAAGGTCTTTGTCTTCGGACTTGGGAAAAATCCACGATTCCACAGGGAGTGGTCAAGCATTGCCAAGAGACACAGTTTCCTTTGCTGGGTGAGGCTGGGCACTCTCAGCACTCATTACCCCAAGCTCCCGGGTACTGTAAGCTCAGTTCTTGAAACCCAAAGAGCTGACCCTTGGAGTGGCCTCTCTCACCATGTCTGCTAACCTTCACCCCGAGGAATGTCTGAGGAAGGTTGGATCCCCTTGCTTGGTCAAAGATTATAAAACAATTTAGCTCCACATACAAGTGCCCAGAGACAATCCACTGTGTGAACAAGCCTGGGGTGGAAGGCACTCAGCTCTCTCACTCCTTGGTTTGGCAACCCCAGCTCCACCAACAGCTGCCCAGAGGTACCCCACTCGCCAGGAAGCCTCCTGCATAAAGGCATTCAGCTCCCCAGTTTTGTGGGTTGGCACACAACCACTAGAGCCACTTTACTCTGTGAGCTTGGAAGCCCACTGCATCTGGCCCTGGTTTCCTGAACTTCCTGTTACCATTCTCAGCTGCTGCTTCTCACTGTCTCGTGCCATCTCCAGTGTTATACAGCACTCTCCCTCTGTCTCCTGCATCTAGAAGTTTCTCAGCACAGGGATCCCAGATCCAAAGGGTGTGCTCCACTCCTGGCTCTTCTTTCTTGGTGGCAGTGAGGTCTCCCCTTCCCACCTCTGCAATGGCTCTTTTAAGCCCTAGTGGGATGGCAAAACTGACAAAGCCTCTTCTCTAGGGTTCCAGGTACCTTATGGACACAGCCCTATCCCCACAAGGTGCCATGCACTTCATCTGCATTATTAGCAAGCTATCCAATCCCCTTGGGGGCCACAAGTACCTATTTGCATCATTCTACCCAGTCATTTGGTGGGAGTTACAAGACCATGGCAAGGAAGGCCATGGAAAAGAGATGCGTCTTTGCACCCAACGACTCCATATGGTGTCATCAGAGCCTGAGGAAATTCGGAGTACCCTAATTTTGTCCCTGAAACAGAAAAGTCAGTCTCTGGTGTCATAGTCAACTCAATCCTTGCTCCTTGGCTCAACTGCACTCTGACCCCTTGACTTCTGTCTGAAGGCCACCTTTCCTTGCGGGCCTTCTGCCTGTGTCCCTAGTTCTGCTCCATATTCCCAGAGAGAAAGAGACCCAGGGGGTGCAGGAGCATACCTTAGGGGTGCCTGAGAAGCATATTGGGATGCCAAAATGGCACGGTAGCTTCAGACCCCATCATCTAACTTCACAAGTGGGAGGAGAGAAACACCCTCAACATGAGCCCAAAGCTGATACCTGGGGTGCAGCTCAAAGAGACCTCCTCTCTCCAACCTCTTTACCAATTCTGTCACAACCACCCTTTGCGTGGCACTGCTTCTTGCAGGCTTTGATAATTCATTGTGGTGGTCCCGCAGAACTCAGACCATGCTCACGATTACAGAAGTTATTAAGGAAGTAACAGGCGACAATGCAGAATCAGGAATGACTAAGGAGAATTTGATCAGGAGAACTTCTCAGCCATGCCCACAGGCAGGCCTCTCTCTAGAGCGTTCGGTCCTTTGGCCCCTCAGCCTGGCCACTGCCCTGCTGAGGCAAGTGTTCCAAAGTTCTTGAGCTCTCTCAATAAGTGCCTGGAGGCACTCCATTTTGCCTGGAAGCCTCCTGCCCGAAGGCTCTCAGCCCTGTCCCTCTGTGTGTTGGTACACGCACTGTAGCCACGTCCCTCTGTAGGTCCAAAAGTCCGCTATGCTGTCCTGTCATCTCATACTATCTCAGTTACAGCTCACTCTCTCTCTCTCTCCCCCCTAGACCTAAGAGGGTCTCAACACAGGGACCCCCAGATTCAAAGGATGTCCTCTAATCCCGGGTCCTCTTAGAAGGTATGTGGTACCTTCTTCTACTTCCAGACTGGTTCCTTTTAAGCCTTTCAGAGTGGCAAAACTGACCAATCTCCTCATTAGGATTCCACACACCCTATTTGCATGGTCTCAATCCCACAAGGGTTCCATACACCTTATTTGCATTCTTAGCAAGCTGTCCAGTTCCTTGATGGGCCACAAGCACCTTATTTGGGTAGCCCCAGCCATTCAGTTTGTGGGAATCCCAGGACCATGAATGGCTAGACAGACAGTATTAAATAACTCGCTGTACTGCATGGGGGCACTTCTCTGGGAAAGGGGGTGGACGGCAGGATTGGTAAGGTGCATGATGGCACTCTCAGCATTCCCATTATTTGTCAAACTGGGGCATCAGTCCTCGTGACACTTTGGGTCCTGCCCCCACCCTCAACACTTTCAGATGTGGTCCTGGCACCTTCCAGGATGTCCTTTAGGATTCCTGTTTAGGGGAGGGGATAACAAGATTACCCAAACCCCAGAGTTGAGTGTACAGCAAAGGGCAGTGTGACTCAGAACTCTGGGCTGTGTGGCCCTACAGGCAGTGCCACCAGAAGAGGCCATGTGGCTGAACACAGTCTATCAGGCACTGGGCCCTCTGTGGGCAGCAGGCTTTGCAGGGAAATCACTCAGAGTGGCCCCAGCACAGACCAGTGCAGGGTATGTGGCACTCATTGCCTTGCTAATGACCAGCTGAATTCTTCACTGTCTAGGGAGGGACATTGAGGCAGCGAAGGAGTGGGCTGCTTGTGAGTCACCTAACTGTCTCTGTCTCTCCCCTGTCTCCCAGGCTGTCTGACTGCCATAACCCCTTAGATTCTCTGTTAACTCTCTCTTCCCGCTCCCACCCCACCCTACCCACTGCCTCTCAGATCTGTCTGTAGGTCCCAGTTCCTCCCCAGCTGCCATGGAAGGAGTCAACAGGGCCAGTGCTGCAGGGCTGGGCAGGCCTTCCTTACCTTCCCCAAGGGGGTCCAGGCTGTGGATCATCAGCTGGTAGATGGTGGTCCGGATGGTGCTGTTGTGTAGAGAGGCCGAGCTGCTCCCTCGGGTCAGCATGGACGGCAGCTGAGCAAGGGGAGAGACAGCCGCGGGCCTCAGTGGGCCCCTGCTCAGGCTGTGGGGAGGAGCCCCCACACAAGCTTCACTAACTCTCCTCCCTGCTGCAGAGATGGGAAGACTGCACAGAAGCCTGGCCCTGGTCCCCCTTCCTCCTTGGCCTCAAATCAGGAGAGTCCCACAGCTGTCTTAGCCTCCCCTCGGCTCTGCTTCGGCCCATTCCATATACTGAATAATTTTTCAAGGTCTCAACCCGAAGCAGACACTGTGTATTAAAGGTACGATGTTACCAAGGGCTTGTATGCCCTCACAAGGACACCCACCCAAGAAGACACACTCATGCAGACACCCACAAATAGACCTAGAGAGTGGGGATACTGCCCTTCATAGTCAAGGTCAAGAACCCACGAGATATCCAAGGTCATGGTCTTCATTTTATAGAAAAAGCAAGTAAACCCAAGGAGGCCAGAAGACTTACTCAAAGTCAAGTGGGGAACAAATAGAAGGTCAAGACCAGCACCCAGGACTTCGGGTCCCCAGTGGAGTTCTTTCCCACCTATGTGCTCAGAAACCTTCACAGACACACATGTACACAAACACACCCATCTGTACCTAAAGACACACACATATGCTGTGGTGACACACACAGAAATATCATCTGATTTATAAGGGGAAATCTTAAGATCAGTGCTTGCTGAGTCCATACCCCTGTGTGTCTCTGTTCTCTCTGTCAGCCTCTCCAGCCCTCTTCCCCTCCCCATCCCTCTCATCCTGAACTCTTCTGCCCTCTGGTGGCTGTCCCACTGTACTTCACAGCCAGCCTACGGAGTTCCTTTTGATGGAGGTTTCCAGTCTGAGCAGAAGGGTGGCCCCAGACTCGCCTCTCAAATGTTCCAGTAATTCTCCCTAGATACCCTGTAAGACAGCTAAGAAACAGCTTTTCAGAAACTTCAGATTCCCCATCCGGCTCCCCTCTTTTCTTTCTCTTAGTTCTGGGCCATTCCAGCTCCATACTCAGCGACCACACAAGCACAGAATTCCAGACAGTAAGCAAGACATGAGTTCATCTAGCCCAGTCAGCTTATGGATGCAGAATCAGAGGCCCACAGGAGGTCAGGGACCTGCCCAGGTCATACAGCAAGCTAGTGACATTTCAGACCCAGCTCCCAAAACAGCACTTCTTGGCCGGAAGTCACAGTCCCTCTGATAAGGGAGCCCCTCCTCCCCAGCTCACCCTGGCAGCGCTCCCAGAGCTGGACCACAGCCCAGGACCTCCAGCGTCAGAGGGGCTGCCGTGCCCTGGGTCAGGGGGCAATCAGCTGAGACCTCGCGGTGTCCCCACTGAGCAGACTCCACACGAGCACCCACCTTCAGCTTCTTGACATCCCGTGGCTCGTCCGTCACAACGGCCCCGTTGCCCGGCTGCAAACAGGGACAAGAGTCACTAGGTGTCAAGATGTCGCAGACAGACCCTCACTCTCTCTCCCTCAAAGTCAGAAGTCAAAGTCACTGCTGTGGAGTCAGGCTGACTCACAGTAGAACTGCCCCACAGAGTTTCCGAGGAGCACCTGGCGGATGCGCACTCCTGACCTCTAGGTGAGCAGACACAGCACTTAACCACTGAGCCACCAGGATTTCCTCCTCCTACTTTCCTCTTTTCCAGGGAAGCCCTCAGGCAGGGACACAGAAACACCTGCAGAGACAACCTGGTCTCAGAAAACATTTAAACATGTCCAACCACCCCATGCCCTGGCGTGGCCTTCCGCAGTCTGGTTGGAGGCACACACAGTCAAATGTGTCCACTGACAAGGGTCTAGCAACACCAACTGTCCCTCAGTCCCCCTGCACCACGCCCTTCACCCTGTCCACGGGGTCACCCCTCGCACTTCATACGTCCGGTCTCCCCTGAATGTCACTTCCTCTGGGATGCTATGGAGCCCGTACAATCCTCTTTTATAGACTTCTGTTCACAGTGTTTTCCTCCATTCATTTTACATTAATAAACATACAAACAAATCAGTTGCTCCACTGGCGCCCTGAGGAGAGTGGCTATTTTGTTCGTCACTGTGCGCCCACCATGAGAACACTGCCCTATACTCAGCAAGGTGTCAGTAGACTACCGCTGAAGGAACGAATAAGCTCAAACACGCCTCGTCTACCCCAGCTCCTGCTCTGCTGCTCACCGCTCTTCCCTTGCCTGCAGCGGCTTCTCCATGCCTGTCTACCCGAATCCTGTCCCTCTGCCCCAAAATTCAAGGGTGGACTCTTGTATAAAGCTTTGCCCAACGTCCTTCCAGCTCACTGTGACACCTCTGTCTCTGAATGCTGCACGACAGCACAATGCCAAGTCTGGTTGTGTCACCAGACAAGTGCCAGTGTCCTGGGAAAGCCACAGGACAGCCAGTTGGGAAAAGGGACAGCCCTAGAAAACCCAAGATGCAGACTCAAGCCCACAGCATTTTCTATCGGACCCACCTGATTATCAAGTTGACATTTTCTGACTTACAGTAAGTACCATTTACATTATCTTTGTTGTTGTCTTAGTACCTTTGTGTAACTTTTCACGTACGTTGATCATCTACCCAGCTAGACTCCACTTTATTTATTTTTTCGCCTTGCAGTGAAGTATGATACGGTGATCTTCCCTCCCCTGCTTATGGCAGAGTGTCTTTTATACAGCAGGGGCTCAGCAAAGTTTAACTGAATGAGTGGAGATCCCAAAGTGGCTTCTAGTGCTCACACTAGGCACCAGGGTCACTACTGGCTGCCCCCAGTAACTGTCTTCATGTTCCCATCGCCTCCCCAACACTACCAATCCCTGTGGCCAGAACCAGGGCTGGATTTGCTATGCCCCCTCCCCTGCTCTGCTCAGAAAAATAAAAGATGCTGCCTGCTCCGGGACCACCCACCCACTCCTCTCATTCATTCATTCATTCCTTACTTACTGAGCAGCTGCCATTTATGCGGTGCCATGCTAGTGGTTGTAGGAATACAGAGATGTTACCAACACGGACTCTAACCGAGACCAATGAACACACCACAGCCACACAAAATGTGAGGCAAGGGTAGGCTGAGCAAGCAAGCTTTCCTGTAGCAGGTGGAATCGGAGGATGCTTTGCAGGATGCGAGAGATTTGGATGCAAGTAGAAACATTTGTTGAACCAATGAACATACAGATGAATGAAGGAGCAGAAATAAGACAGCTGAATGTGAAGGGGGTGCTGTGAATTCCTTCAGCTAACCCCCTAACTCTTTTCTGACACACAACTGCAAGTTTACTGGGACGCAGGGGGCTATGGTACCAATCCGCCCGCCGTCTTGCTACTTATCACCTCCAATCCACCACTAATGACCCAATGTGCTCTATTCAGAGGAAAAATTGTGAAGGGCCAGTCTACCTCTTGGGATGGCTGCTTCTGTCCACGGGGACGGGGCAGAGTAGACAGACCTTGGCCCATGGTCCACATCCCTGATGACTTCCCTGTGAGTCCACCATATATTAACACCTTTGAACTTCACCGAGCACTTCTAATTTTCTGAAGCCCTTTAACATTGATTTCTTCCTTTGAAATCACTAACTGTAAAGTCAATAAGGTTAGTATTTTTTTTTCCAGCAGTTTCTACATAGACGACTTAGAGACATGGATTACATTCAAGCTGTTCAATCATCCTCACCTTTTCTGAGTTGTTTGCCCTCATTAATATAAACTCACTGCCCAATTAAGGTGCCTATCCAATCTGTCATATGGCTGCTGTCAATTGATCCCATATAGATAGTTCTTAAAAGAGCATAATGCTCAAGGTGGATCTTTTTTCGCTAATTAAACTATATCACTTGATTTTAAGACAACTTCAAGGGATATTGTTGGTTTAATGTCTAAAGATTATCTCAGGACAACAATTTCAGGGGTTTACCCCTCACCCCATGTCTCCAGAAAGTCTAGAGTCCATGAGAATTGGAAGTTCTGTTCTGTATTTTCGCCCTTTTGACCAGAATTCTTCTGTGGAATCTTTGATTAACATGTTCAGTAATGGTCCAGTTCTTAGGGTCTTACAGCAAAGGAGGCAGTTGTTTAAGGAGGCAACCAGCCATACTTTCCACATCCTTCTCCTCTTCCCGACTCTCCTTCATCTCTATTGCTCCAGGTGAGTAGAGACAAATTGTCATACCTCAGATGGTTGCTTGCAGGCTTTTAAGACCCTAGATACTACCCAACGAATGAGAAGGCAGAGCAGAAGCACTAGACCTGTTATTAGGCCAATTAACTGGAGTGCCCCATGACACCAGGACCCCAAACCTAACCCTGGAACCAACCACCAGGAGGTGTTTGGTTGTACACAAGCAGCCTCAGCAGCTACTCTTTTGGGGGGGGCGGTTGTTGTAAATCTATCACAGAACTTGGGCCAATTCAACTTTTTACAGGTGTGCAATTTATTGATAGCAGTGACAACAATCTGCTGTGCAACCCGACCCTTAATCAACGTGATTTTTCCATCGCCATTAACCCCCCATTTCACCCTCCCTCTCACTCCTTAATCCACTACTAAACTATACATTTGGACAAGGCTGGTATTAATACCAAAACCCTGGTAGTGTAGTGGTTAAATGCTATGGCTGCCAACCAAAAGGTCAGCAGTTCAAATCCACCAGATGCTCCTTGGAAACCCTACGGGTCAGTTCTACTCTGTCCTACAGGTTTGCTATGAGTCAGAATTGACTCGACAGTAGTGTATTGGGTTGGGTTGGTATTAACACTGCTATTTTGATAGAAGAAGAAACAGATATAGAAAAATTCTGTGACTCGTCTGCAGTCACAAAGCTAGTGACAGAACCCCCATCTCCTAACCTGTGTCAGGTGTTTTGCAATCTCTTTTCTGTACCTTAGAATAAATAGACAAGACCCTTCTCCCTCCTTTCTTCAGTCTATCATCCCCACACCAACTCTTTCTCCCCACAAAAATTAGCAGAGGGGCTGCAGGACACAGAGAGGGCATCTTGATAACAGCCAGACATCCAGTGCTTTGCTGAAGGTGAGCCTAGGGATCCCTTGCAGCTGTTCTCTGGGGACCTGGGCTGGCATGCCATGGCAGTCCCTGAGGGGCTTGTCCTCCTGACCTCCAATTTCCATTTCCCACTGATACAGTAATGACTCACCGACCTGTCCCCTTCTAAACCATCCACCGCACGCTGCCTGAACCCTGTGCTTCCATCTGTGACTTGGCCTTGTTGTCAAGTCTCATTCAACACATATTTACTGCTCCATCTATGTGAGTCCAGCCTTCATCCTGACACTCTGGTTGGGGACTTGACTTTAGCCCTTTACCCAGTACAGTCCCATGTCCAGCAGAAATATAATGCAAGCCACACAGGTCATTTCAAATTACTTAGGAGCCCCATTTTTTAAAAAGTAAAATGGAACAAGTGAATCATTTTAACCATATATTATGCTTAACTCAATATATAAAAATATTGTAATTCCAACCTATAATAAGTATAAAAAATTATTACCAGATCTCTTACAGTTTTTTTGGTTTTCTTCTTTCATATTAAAACTCTGAAATCTGGTGCATATTTCACATAGCACATCTCATTTAGGACTGGGCACATGTCAAGTGGCTACCATATAGGACAGCGCTCATAAAGCCTCTTCATGCTTGCCTAGAAAGCCCATGACCCCTTCTTCTGTCAAGATCTGGCTAAGCATCACCACTGCTAGGGAGCCTTCCCTGATTTTCCCGTCTGTTGACACGTTCCCTCTCGGCAGCACTAAATCCCACCTCTCCTGCTTATATCACTACACTCATCACATGGTGCTGTAACTACTGGTTTTACTCTGTCTTCCTCACAGAGGAGGCGTTACCATGGCACTGATGAAGCTTCAGCTTCAGGGTCCATCTCTCCCCTATACAAGCGCCTTCCAAAGCCTTGGACTTAATGTGACAATGACTGTATTTTATATTCTTTTCCTTAAAGAAGTTGTCAGGCCCGGAAAACCCGAGTCAATTCCAGCTCCTCTGCTAGGCTGAGCTCCTTGATGGCTGGGGCTATGTCGTCCTAACCACCTGTCCCTAGACCCTGCACAGTGCTTCACACAAAGGTATTCAATAAATGTTTGCTGAATGTATAAATGGTGGGGTTCCTCACAACTTAATCCCGGACCGTCTTATCTTGACCACATTCTCTTTCAGAGTGGCAGCAGCCAGCCCCTGACTGGACTGTGGATTTGTTGGTGACTGACAAATTTCACAAAGCCTAGATCTTGTTTCCGAACTTCAGGTGCATTTGTACAATTGCCTCCAGGGCATATCCACATTGAGGTGACCTAACCTGGAACTAATTCACCATTCCACAGCAGGAACTCATGATTCTCCCTAACCCTGTTCTTCCACAAATCATAGATCTTGCCTTTCTCTATAGATGGTACCCCATCCACCCTGGTACTCAGGTGGTACAACTCAGCAGCATCCTAGACTTCCGGGTTTCACCGTCTGCATTCGCCTTCATCGCCAAGTACAACTGGTTCTGTTTCCCAAATCTCTCTCAAGCATATACACTTGTGTCCTCCTCCCCCATGCCACCATCCCTCTCCTGGAGGCTCTAAACCACCTCCTCACTGGACTCCTTGCTTCTGCCCTTGCACATTCATGATGCACTCTCTTCACTGCAGCCCAGCAGTGACCTTGTAAAACAGGGCTCATGTGACACCATCCCCCTGCTGTCCTTCACATAAAATCCAGGCTCTGTGTCTGATCCACAGAGCCCCGCGTGAATCAGCTCTGCCCTCCTCTCCAGCCATGTCCTGTAACCTCTTTCCCCTTACTCAGTAGCCACATTGGCCTGCACGCTTTTCTTCTAACACAGCCAGCTTGTTCCCAGCTCAGAGGTTTTGCAAATACTGTTCCCTCTTCCCTAACTCTCTTCCATAAAGGGCACAAGGTGGTTTTCCTGTTCACTCCACAGATCTCTGTTTGCACTTCTCCTGCAAGAGACCTCCTTTGTCCTCATTCACAAAAGGGAAACCACTACCGACAGCCATTCTCCATCACGTGCGTTGCTGTGTTCTTCATAGCCATGCTCTGACAGCATCGGCTTCATTTATTTTACGTGTTTGTCATCCGTCCGTCCCTCTCCCATCCCACCATACACATTGCAGCTGCTCTGCTGGCTTCGTATTTCCAGTTTATTCGGGAGACACAGCATCTAGAAACCATGCTCTTCATTGTGAAGCACCATGCAGATTCTAACTTCATGTTTAATCCCATTGTATGGACAAGGAAGTAATGGTCCTGTGTTGTATGAATATTCTGCAAAATCTTAACCACAAGAAACTCTTGTCTGTTAAAACAACAAACTACGGGACTAGGCATGATCAGATGTTTGAGTTTTTCTTTTAGTGTTTGTTTGCTTCACGTTCATTTTGTCACCTGCTATCACCCACCAGCAGGTAGGCACCAAAGGCTTAAGAAACTTACATTAGTAAAGGAAACCTTAACACTGAAAATTCAACTCACATTCTTCCTGACTATCAGGGAATGCTGACTCTCCTTCAGGGGGTTCAAGGAGTGAACCCCTCAATCTGGGCTCAGATTTGCTTGGTGGGAACAGTTTGTACCTCCCTGATTGCCAGGAGCCTGGCATGGCTAGGGGGAGGCAGAAGGAGCCCTGGTGGGTGCTTCCTGTCTATACTTTCCTATGCCCACAACACTCAGATGGCTGGACAGGCCACAGTTGGAGATCCCTTGGGATAATGTCCACTCTGACAAGATAAGAAGTCCCTGGGTGGCACAAATGGTTTTTCCTTGGCTGCCAGTGGACAGGTTGGAGAGTGGAACCCACTCAGCTGGGCCACAAAGGATGCTTCCGGAGGTCTTCTTCCATGAAGTTTTTTCTTTTTTTTTTGATTCTCCTTTAGATGACAATTTACAGAGCAAATTAGTTTCTCATTAAAGAGTTGATACACAAATTGTTTTGTGACGTTGCTTACCAATCTTATGACATATCCACATTCTCTCCTATTCCACCCCAGTTCCCTGTTTTCATTCATCCAGTTTTCCTGTCCCTCCCTGCCTTCCCATCCTTTCCTGCCTTTCCCTTCTTTCCTGACTTCCCATCCTGGTTTTTGAGCTAGTTGTTCCTGTTAATCTCACACATGTTTGAACTACAACGCATATTCCTGACATGGATTATTGTTAGCCCTATAGACCTGTCTTTAAGACCCTAGACATTACTTACGACAGTGTGGTGTAGCACAGTGTCTTCATAGACTAAAGCCACTGCCATCGAGTCAACTGTGACTCATAGTGACCCTATAGGTCAGGGTAGAATGCCCCATAGAGTTTCTAGGGAGCACCTGGTGGATTTGAACTGCCCATGTGTTGGTTAGCAAATGTAGCACTTAACCACTAAGCCACCAGGGTTTCCTCTTTATATACATTATTATGACAGTTGAGCTAGCTGTCCCCTGAGATGCTTCCATACAGATTACAGCCAAGAAACCCTCACGCAGCAAGTTCTGCTCAGTAACTCATGGGGTCGTCATGACTCACAATCAATTTAATAGCAATGGGTTTGGGTTTGGGTCTTGACAAGAAAGGGTAGGTTTGGCCCCTAGGAAGGTTTGTTGGCTTGAGGGATTTGTTGGTTGGTTTATTTTTTTTTTAAATCCCAAAGAAAGGAAAGTAACCCCATTTAGGAGGGAATGACCAGAGTCTTCTCCAGAACTTCACACTGTGAGGTCTTCTTGGGGGCATAATGTGGATCCAAGGACGCTGACCAGGCTCACTCCCTGCTTTGCATCCCTTTTGGCCTCTGGCTGTCCGTGGAGCTGTCACCGACCATGCAGCAGACACAGGGGACTGGTTCTTCCTGGCCAATCCTGTGATGTCTTGCTTTGATCTTAAACTCTCTCTATAAAAAGAGTTTGTCATCCTTTCAACACCTGTCAGGCCCCATTCAGGCTGGTGACTCAGCTGTGCTGTTTGTTTGCCTTTAATGAGGCTGTGATCAAGGTTGGTCAGATAGTTGTCACTTTGGGCTGGAACAAATACTCAGAGCACTTGCAAATCAGCTGCAAGGTTTTGGGTCCGATCTGAGTTAAACTGTATCGATCAATATGAAAACACTGAAAGTTTCCTTCAAAAAAAAAAAAAACCTACTGCCTTCAGCTCAATTCTGACTCATAGCAGCCCTGCGGGACAGAGTACAAAGGCCCCGCAGGGTTTCCAAGGCTGTAATATCTTTACGGAAGCAGACTGCCACACCTGTTTCCCACGGAGGCACAAGTGGGTTCAAATCACCCACCCAGATGAGCACAGAATTGCTGTGACACCAAGATTCCTTACTGTGGTCATAAAAAAAAAGGCTTAAACCAATACCATATTTGTCAATTTGACTATGCGGTCTGAGTTACTACACACCTATGCTCAAACCTAAGTCTTTTTTTTTTTTTCTGGAAATACTCTTTAGTGAATTCCGATTAAAATCTCTTGCAAGAAATCGTTATCCTCGTTTTATATAGTCAAGGTAGAAGACCTCCGGAGGAACACCTGCAAGCTACCGGGCGTGCAGTCCAGTGCCACGTGACCACTGCCACTCGCTGAGAGGTTACCTGCGGCTGCTCTCCCAGTGCCACTTTGGAGCTCAGCCCGAGACCGGACAGCTTGCCAAGCCTAAAATATTTACTTTCTGGCCCTTTTAGAAAAAGCTTGCACGAGTTCATCCCGTTCAGGAGCAAGGTGACTACGTAGCACCGTGCACAGTGTCCCCTTATTACAGTTATTATTTTGTCCTTGCTTGTCTGTTCTGTTGGAAACCCTGGTGGCGTAGTGGGTTAAGGGCTAAGTCTGCTGGCCAAAAATTGGCAGCTCGAATCCACCAGGCGCTCCTTGGAATCGAGGCAGTTCTACTCTAACTTCTAGGGCCACAATGAGTCGGACCTGACTCACGGCAGTGGGTTTGGTTTTTGGTTTTTTGTCTCTTCTGTGGGAAGATATGCAAATGTTTTCTTTCCCACACTGCTTTCCACCTAGGTTGTTAATTCTAAAGGTTTGCTCAAAGCTCAGGGTACCAAGCGTAGTCAGCAGTTCAGCCTGTGTTAAAAAACAGGTAGATAAGCTGATTCATCAACCAGTGTTAAAGACTGCCTACTAGCTGTGTATGCTTGCTCAGTTATTTATCTTCTGCGAGCCTCAGTTTCCTCATCTGCAAAATGGGGATAACAATCTATCCTTCACAGTGTTTTTTATGAGAAATTGTTGACACAATGCATGTATGGAACAGACTCTCGTGAATACTGTTTCTCTCCTTCACTTCTTGCTTTAAGCTAGAGTCCCTGAACTGTTAGATTTCACTGAAGAAAGTAAACTAAATACTTAAGTAGCTCCTGCTACGGGAAAAGCAAAAACCAAATCGGTCACTATCAAATCCATTCTGCCTCATAGCGGCCCTACAGGACAGGATGGAACTGCCTCACAGAGTTCCAAGGAGCAGCTGGTGGATTCAAACTGCCAACTTTTAGGTTAGCAGCGGAGCTCCTAACCAGTGTGCCACCGGGAGTCCACCTGCTAGAGGAGAGACCCTGGAGACTGTTTCCACATTTAGTGGCAATGATGCACATGACACTGTGGCCACGTGCTCCATACCCCACCACAGCTTGGTCATGGAGGAACAGGGAGGCCCAGTGTCTTTGTGTCTTTTCTGCTCCTGTTTCTCTCCAAGAAGGAGCTAGCTCACGCTGCCCCTACCTCTCTGGCCCTGCACAGACTTCCTGAGCTGCTTGTCTCTGCCTCCCCAGCCCTGCTCCTTGCCCCCAGCCACATGGGCTGACCTGGCCTCTCATCTCTTCTGGCTGTCACCGTTAGAGCCTGGCCGGGCTCCTGCCTTCTGGAGATAATGGTCAACAGACAGGAGAAAACCCACTGAAAACTCACAGCCGTTAAGTTGATTCCGACTCATAGCAACCCTGTGGAGATGGGAGCCAATTCAGGAGCTACACCAGAGTGAGCATTCTGAGCAAGTCGTGTCCATTGTCACAGTTAAAGTAAAATAATTTACAGGGCTGCATACAGACAATTACATGAGACCACGAAAACAAAAATACTGCAGTTCATAAGAGCAAAGATTAGATTTTCAGAGTATCGTTTCATGAATTCAGGATTGCTCTCTCTTGTCTCTCAGTGAAGTACAAACAATTTATGGTTCTCTAACCACATCATTGTCATCACTATGAGTCAGAATCGACTCAATGGCACTGGGTTTGGTTTAGGTTCTAACCACATCGTGGGGAAACCCTGACAGTGTAGTGATTAAGCGTTACAGCTGCTAACTGAAAGGTCGGCAGTTCGACTCCACCAAGGACCCCTTGGAAACTCTAGAGGGTCACTATGAGTCAGAATTGACTGGATGGCAGTGAGTTTGGCTTTTATTTTTTTACTTTTTTGGTTACCCATATCACGGAAACCCTGGTGGCATAGTGATTAAGAGCTACAACTGCTAACCAAAAGGTTGACAGTTTGAATCTACCTGGTGCTCCTTGGAAACTCTCGGGAGGTTCTACTCTGTCCTATAGGGTTGCTACGAGTTGGAATCTACTCGATGGCAATGGGGAGTCTTGGTGGCATAGCGGTTAAGAGCTCAGCTGCTAACCAAAAGATCAGCAGCTTGAATCTCCCAGTTGCTCCTTGGAAACCCAGTGGGGCAGTTCCACTCTGTCCCACAGGGTCACTGTAAGTCAGAATCTGCTCGGTGGCAACAGGTTCAGGTTAATCCTATCATACATCTTGGCCAGCCAAACACAGACACAAAGATACAAGCAAGGGTCCCAGAGAAGAGAAGGGTTCAGCAGCTAATTCAGAGAGAGAATGAGACTACAACTCCAGTTTCCTGACTCTGAGTTCAAAAACTCAAAAGGGAATCCATTTCACGTCCCTTGCACATATAGCTTTTGGACGTGGGGCTGGGTCGGGTTCCTCTCCTGTCTGCTCATCAGAACTGCTCTGGATTAAGTAGCTAAGGCCTTCCTCTCTTTGCATGCAAAATTCTGCTTGTACCAGTGGCTCCTCCAAGACCTGAAACAGGCAAGTTTTGAGCCAGTCCTTCCCCCAGACTTACACCCTAGAAACAGGACAGAAATAGGGTCTATGTTCACAGGTCACCATCACTTTGGAGTCTCCAGGAATAAGAAACTTTGGGATGAATCTCTTGAAGGTCACTAAATCTCATTTTCCAGGTTATCAGATTATCTAATAAAGTCAGCAGGAAGGCCCCTAGGGCGGGAGCAGAGAAGTTTAACAGAAGAAACTTCTGGGCTGGACTGGAGCTCCCAGTATCTGGTCTCCCATCAGCACAGAGCCAGGGCTCTACCCCTAGGGCTGGCTTGTCAGTGGATGAGCAGAGAGTCCACCTTCTCCAAAAACAAACAAAAATCCCTCTTTCTTCTTAGACTCAAACCAAGCTACCCAGCTTGGAATGTGAACAAACAGGATTAAATGGAAATCAGGGTGCTAGATAAACCTTCAACACCATGCACATGGAAAAGATTAGCATTTTTCCCCTGCCTGGTACTTCTTTGGACAGCCTCCAAAGCCCAGCTCAAATGTCATTTCCAAAGATCCAATCAGGGCAACCTAGGTTCAAAGCCTGGCTCCACCACCTATTTGTCTGTGGCCTTGAACAAGTGGTTGAACATCTTTAGAAAACAGTTTCTTCCCTTGTAAATGAGGGATCTTAATAATAACCATTTTATACAGTGATGGGGCACTGAACCAAAGTCACACTTTCAAAGGCCCAAGCACCTGGCAGACAGTAGGTCCTCGTGAATGCTGAATGAATAGCAAAGGAACCAGAAGCACTCATCTCTTGAGGCCTGACCCAGAACTTTCCACTCTTCAGCCCTGGCTTTCCCTCCCTCCTGCTCACCCCCGAGGAGTTACAGAAGCCTGGCCAACCTGACCTTACCTTGCTGAGGTCCCCCAGAGCCACGACCTTGACCACAGGCCTCCAGCTGAGCTGCTCCTTCACCCAGAGCTCGAGCCGCTTGTTCCATTTCATAGCAAACACATAGAGGGCGTAGGCCAACAGCAGCAGCAGGCTCTCCCACCAGGCAATGAAGCTGTCTAGGAAGAAGAGGATGAGCATCACCAGGTCAAGGATGTAGAAGGAGACATCACGGAACAAGGGCCACCAGGTGAGATTGAGGATCTCCCGGGAGAAGAGGGCACAGGTGCCAATGACAAAGAGGATATTGAACACGGCAGAGCCGACGATGGTGCCGATGCCCACGTTGCTATGGGAGATGAAGACGCCGATGAGGGAGGTGAAGAGCTCAGGGGCAGAGCCGCCAGCAGCCATGAATGTGGCACCGGCCACATCCTCAGAGATCTGCAGCTTGTCTGTGATGACACCCAGGGCTGGGACGAAGTACTCGTCACACACGATGGCCAAGGCTACAAACACGTACATCATGCCAAAGATGTGCAGGACCACCCAGCCCTGTCGCCGCTCCTGCACACTGAACAGGTCCGGGGGATACTCGCCCTTGGGGTGGTGGCCAGGGGGGCTGGAAGGCAGCACTGAGGGGCTAACACTAGGCTTCTCTGTTGTCAGGCTGGAGGGCAGAGTGGTGGGCTCAGCAGGCACTGGCTCCACGACTACACACTGAGGGACGTGGGTGACTGGGTTTGCCCTGACCCTGGGGGTTTCTGAGGTCCTGGGTGCTAAGGAAGCTTTCTTTACCAGTCCCCGGAGGGCAGCTGAGGCTGTTCTCATGGTTGGTACACTGGTCCTGGGTAAGGAAGTCCTAACACTCCAGGACGCAGTGGAGGCTTTGTCTGCTGGGCTGCTGGCTGGCGTGATGCTTATGGTCACTTGCCCCTCTGAGACGGCCGGGGTGTGCTCTAGGACTGCTCTCTGGGGAGTCGTTGGGCTGTTCTTTCCCACTAGCCTCCAGGGTTTGGTTGAGTTATTACTTTTTATTCCTCTGGGGGTAGTCAGGGTGTTCTTTGCCGCTACACTCCTTGGAGAAGTCAAGGTGTTCACTTCTACTTCATTTGTCAAGAAAATTCGGGTGTTATCAGTGACTCCCTTGAGAGTAGCTGGGGTCTTTTCCTCTGCTCTTCTCTTTGGCGTGTTGGTCTCCATTGTTTTGTGGGTCACCATAGTTTCACTGTCTTTCACTGCTGTCCTGGGGGTGATCGCATGATTCGTTTTCATTGTCATGAATATGGTTGAAGCATAACTGTCTTCTCTTCTACCAGGTGGGGATGGACTGTATTTCTCCATCTCTCTGCTAACTTGAGTTGGGTGGGTGGTCTTCATTTCTCCACTGGCTGTTGTCGGGGTGTAATCCTTCACTGTTTGTCTGCTTGAAGTCAGGGTGTAATGATTTGATACCCTGCTGGGTATGGTTGGGGTGTTTTCCTTCACTCTTTCTGTGTCTGCTGCTGTGGGGCTGTAGCTATTCCTGGGTCTTGTTGGAGTGATGTTGGTTGATCTTCTCGATGAACTAGGGGTGTCCTCCCTGGTTATGCCAGGTGTTGCTTCATGACTGTCCACTGTGGCTCGAGGCACCAGCATCTCACTCCGCATTTTAGAGCTAGCTTCTGGAGGATCGCTGCTCACCGTCACCATCTCATCACCGGAGAGGTCCTCAAGGGCCATTTTTACAGGGTGTTGGGAAGCGACTGATTCCCACAGTGCAGGGAGACTCCAGGGGCTACTCAGGTGCTGGAAGATGGAAACAACAAGCAACATCCCCAAGAGGAACAGGATGCGACTCCAGTGAAACCTCTTTGGCCGGAGTAACCGCCTCTCCTGCATCCTGATCCTCATCAGTTTCCCCATGGCGGCCAGTTGGGTCTGGTTACACAAGGCTTCTCATTCTGTCCATGGAACGATGGGGGCTGCTCTGGGATTTGGGGTACTGGTTAGGACAGATCTCACCATGAAGCCCAGCCAGGTGGTGGCCACAAACCTTTAAAAAAAAAAAATTTTTTTTATAAAGGTTATTCGACCCTAAGAGGAGAACTGGAACCCACCACACCCTCATCTGGGGGAAAAAAAAAGTGAACATGGATGCTCCCCCGGGACACAAAAGTATCCCATAGAAGACTTTTGTAGTGTGGGGCAGTTGTTTCAGTTGAAGTAAAATAACCCTGTCCCGTGTTTTGGAGGGTAATGCCTACTCCGGGGGAAAAAGAATACCTGGGGTCCTCTCTGCTATTTGCCCTTTCTCTGTGGGTATCAGCAGCCCAAGTTGCTAAACAGGCTCCTGGGTGTTCTGAGGAATCTGTCTGGTTCTCACTGGTTCTCACTCCTCAGGCTCCAAGCCTGAGTTGCTGAGAGCTCAGTCTCCTAAAGTTGGTGCCCCAGGTCACACAGCTCACCCCAGCGAAGGCAAAAGGGAGGGAGGGAGGCATGACTCTAAGCTTTAGGCCAAGACAGGACACAGTAGGGGGCACTGCTGTGAACATCAGGGCTCCACATGGTTTTCTGAATTGATGTAAAACAATAACATTGTACCAACCAGAGAGGACAAAGTTTGAAAGTTAAGGTCATGAAGCATCCCAAATACTGTGGTGTGGAGGAAGGAACTGCGGTGTAAAGTCAAAGGCTTAGATTCCCGGCTCTGCCACTTCCCCTCTGTGTCACCCTGGACAGGCAGAGCCTGGGCACTTCATCTATAAAATGGGCAGGATACTGTGTGTGTTGATTACACAGAGCACTACACAACATCAAGTGCTGTGGAATGGTCAGCATGCCGGAGGGAAGAACAGAAAAAGCCCTCAAGAAAACCCTCATTTTATAGAGGGACATGAGACCTGGCCCAACTGAATATTTAAAAAGCCTCTAATCAAGGTCCATAGACTTACAGAACTATAATCAGACACGCCTGGTTTTACATATGACAATAACATTTTGGAAGTGAGCTGAGGAACCCACAGAATCTTAGTGTTCAAGGCAGAAGGAATTAGCGACACTGTCTAGCGCTAGCCCTCCTTTAAAACACGAGAAGGCTGAGGTCCGGAGAGAAGTGGCTTGCTCAGCAGCATACAGCTAGTAAGTAGCAGAGCACATAAGTCTCCTAACTCTCCAGTCTTTCCAGCAAACCACGCCAATTAAAGATTTGAACAGAACTGTCATATAAAGCAGGAGAGGGCCCGCAGAAGTAAGGAATAAGGGAACTTCCTTCTGTGTCCTGACTCCTGTTCTTTTCTCTCTACCAGCTCCCTGAGGCCACCCTGTCCTCGGTTCCCTGCCCTGGATGAAGCATTTGGTGGCAAGCCCCCCCCTAAAAAAACTTGAGAGGGTCCCTCTCTTTCTACTCTGCTTGTGTTTTTTGACAGCTGAGCTGGCTCTCCGGTTAACCCCTCCTACTCACCACCCCGCTTACCTTCAAACCTCAGCATCTGGGAGTCTTCTCAGTTCTGGAAGCTCATCAGAATCCAGGGTCTCAAAAAGTGGCTCTGAAGCCAGCCAGCAGGGAACACCCCATTCTTCTGCTCCCAGCCCGCTGTGGAATCCTGGTCACAGCAGGGTCAGGTGCGAAGGGCATGTCAGGGGAAGACTATCCGATCCCGGCTAATACCCGCCTCCCCTAAGAAGCTTATCAGGGCATTGCACAAGTTCTGGATCCCAGCGTCTCTGCCAGAGCCTGAAGGGGTGGACCTTCCACCGGGGATGCAGACGGGGACTCTCTGCCGGCCCCCGGAGCTGGGTGGACTTCTCTAGCTTGTTTCTAAAGCTATGGGAACGGTAGGTGGTCCAGGCTTGCCTTTAAATCCATTGCTGTCAAGTCGAAGCCAACTTGCAGCAACCCTAAAGGACAAAGTAGAACTGCCCCATAGGGTTTCCAGGGCTGTAATCTTTACAGACCTCAAACTGCCACATCTTTCTCCCACAGAGTGATTGGTGGGTTTGAACCTCCAAATTTTCAATTAACAGTGGAGTGTTCTAACCACTGTGTTACCAGGACTCCTTATACAATCATAGTGACCCTATGAGATAAATATACATGCCAAGCCAAGCAACTATCGCTGAGTCAATTCTGACTCATAGCAACCCTCTAGGTCAGAGTAGACCCACCCCGTAGAGTTTCCAAAGAGTGCCTGGTGGATTTGAACTGCCAACCTTTTGGTTAGCAATCATAGCATTTAACTACTACGCCACCAGGGTTTATGTGTGTGTGTATATATACATATATATATATGCCAGGTGCCGTCGAGTCGGATCCGATATATACATATAATATATATATACATATAATAATACCTTGCTATTATTATTATTGTCTAAGTAGAACTGTGTATATGTGTGTGTACACACACACACACACACACACACACACGAAGCTGTGGCACAGTGGTTAAAGCACTCAGCTGCTGACTGAAAGGCTAGCAGTCTGAACTCATCAGACACTCAATGGGGAAAAAGCAATCTGCTTCTGTAAATATTTACAGCCCTGGAAATCCTACGGGGCAGTTCAACTCTGCCGTACAGAGTCACTGTGAATCACGATCGGTGTGAGAGCAATAGGTTTGTTTGGTTTGGGGTATTACGTGTATGTTCACACACATATATACACACACATACATACGTTGCCTTTTTTATTATTGTCTAAGTAAGTAGCTCCAGCAATGGGTTTAAGCATAAAAATGATTGTGGACATGACACCAGACCAGGCAGTGTTTCATTCTGTTGTGCACAGGATTGCTATGAGTTGGAGCCAACTGGATGGCGCCTAACAACACAACACAAGTAACACTGTGCATATATGTGTATGTATTACACACATATGTATCTTGCTTTTATCATTAAAGCCCAGGTAGTAATGTGTATATATATAGGTATATGTATACACACATTACATACTGCATATACATATATACATACTGCAGAACAGAATATACAGCATTATCAAACAAATGCACTCTCTCTGACTAGAGAAAATCTTGCAAATCTCACACAAAAACATATAAGAATGGCTGTCCCTTTGTTATCCATAGCTACTGAATGAACAAAACCAATCAGCCAAAAAAAAAAAAAAACATGCTGGTGCTTCATCTCTCAAAGCCAACAGCTGGAAACAGACTCAAGGTGGGCAGGAAGATGCATGCGGTTACCTCTAGGAAGGGAAACACTTATTTCCACTTTCTATATCATTTTGAAACTGTTTAAATTCATAAATATGAATTACTGTTACAATAAAAAGAAAAACTTGTTTTGCTTTAGCTCCTTTTTCATTAAAAGACACTAACATGTGATGGGGCGCACAGTGTTGACTCCCTGTGACAACACAAGAGAAAGAGGGGTGCAGCTCAAGGACTCTACTGGAAGACCACAACTGATGGTCCGATAGCCTGGGAGATCCCCTGGGAGCATGCCCCCTAGACCTGCTGCTGCCGCTGTCTAGAAAACACTACCTGAGGTCAACTCTTCAGACAAAAATGGACCAGACTCATGGAAACAACGTGACCATGTGGCGTGTGTGCTTCACGGTTCTGTTCATTTACAGGAGGCTCCGACTCAACGGCACCTGGCTTGGCTGGCTGGTCCTACTGGTCTCTTTCTAGATGGGAGAGAAGAGGGTGGAGACAAGGGGACAAGAGCTTGTTAAGAGGATACGACAGGTATTAAATGGAAAGCGTGAGTGCGCTGTCATGGGACAAGGAAAGCAGAGAAGCTACAGATAAGTGGGCATGCAAAATTGATTTGGATTGTATACTTTCACTTAATCACAATAAAAAGTTTAAAAAAAGATGCTACCAAGGTATGAAGATGTTAGTCACAATAAGACGAGAGGGTAAAGGGTGAGCCCGATGAAATAGATAGGCAGGGGCCTAGATCCCACTCACTGCCGTTGAGTTGATTCTGACTCACAGTGACTCTATAGGCCAGAGCAGAACTGCCCCACAGAGTTTCCACAGAGCACCTAGCAGATTTGAACTGCCAACCTTTTGGGTAACAGCCATAGCAACAGCCATAGCTGTTACCCAAATCATAAGGAATCTTAAAATTTTAGCATTTATAACACTTCAGAGGAGACGATGTTCCAAGGGAAGCGGCTAGTCCCACTTCCTTAGACTAATGTGGTACTTTCCAAAATTTCTCTGCTTTACCCTTTGATTTCTTTCCTAGGAACCTCTTTTCTTTCCCTCATGCCTCTTCCCACAAATGCACATCCACTGTTGTCTGCTGGGCTCTGGCAATCAGCTGTAGTTAAGGCTCATTCCTGTTTACAGAGGAAAGTTCACTACAATTGTGTAAAAGTCTTTCTTTGTTCTGTTAGTCTTCCTAGCGTTTTCAAGTAGAAATAAAGTTTGTGGTTTTCTCATACACTGTGCAAAAGACTGCAGGAAGATTGAGAACAGCGAAAAAGAAAAGAGATCACAGTTTCTTCAACAAATACTTTGCACAGGAAAGAGATGGAGGCAGAAACCTACAGATCAGAAGAGACTTAAAAGGTTTATCAACAGATTACAATGGAATGGAGGTAATTTGAATCCTGATTCAAACAAAGTGTGAAAAAGTAGACTTTATGTTATTTACGAGACACCTGAATATTTGAAAGCTCACTATTTGATGACATTAATTATTGCTAACTATTTTAATTTGATAATGGTATTGTAATCAGAGTTTGTTTTTTAAGTCTTTCTCTTTTAGATATACATGCTGAAATATCTATGGATAAAATCTTAGGCTACCTGGGATCTGCATCAAACTAATACACTGAGAGAGGAAGAAGGTAGGGATATTATTAGGATTGGGCACTGTCATAGATTGAATTGTGTCCCCCCAAAAATAAGTGTAGCCATGTGGCTGGGCCATGGTTCCCAGTATCTTCTGACTGTCCTCCATTTTGTGGTTTTCCTCTGCTGTATGTCAAAGGATTAGGGTCAGACTGTAAATCCCTTTATAAAATCACCTCCCTGCTTCACTATAAAGAGAGTTTCCCTGGAGTATGGCCTGCCCCACCCTTAATCCTTTCATCCTGCAAGAGATAAAAGGAAAGGGAAGCAGGCTGAGAATTGGGAACCACACACCATCAAGCAAGCAGCACCAGGAGAAGAGCATGTCCTTCAGACCCGAGGTTCCTGCGCCAAGAGGCTCCCTGGACAAAGACTGATGCAATACCGGACTTTCCTCGAGAGCCGACAACAGGGAAAGCCTTCCTCTGGAGCAGACATCCTGAGTTTGGACTTGTAGCCTACTGGACTGTGTAAGAATAAACCTTCCTTTATTAAAGCCATCCACTCTGTGGTAATTCTGTTAGAGCAGCCCTAGCGGACTAAAACAGGCACTGAGTTGACAATGAAGCTCTGTCCCATGAAGGACACACAGGAATTTATGATGCTATTCCCTCTACCTTTGCCTAGTTCAAAATTTTCTATGACTATATATATACATATATATATATTATTTTTTCAAACAGCCAGCCAAGTGCCATTGAGTCGGATCTGACTCTCTTTAAAAGAGGTAAGAGTCAAATCTAGGATTTCTTTGGACGTCCACTTTGGAGGAAAAGGTGGGGACTAGTTGCAGGGATGGGAAAAGGGAACAGCTTGGAGCTTGGAGGTCTGATTTGGGAGTTGATGGGGTACAGGGGACAGGAGACAGGAAAGAAGACGGAGGATGAGGGGAGAGGTAAGAAGAAAAGGGATGTGAGCCCACTACCCTTCTTTTTCTTCCTCGTTCCCGGTGCACTTACTCCTTGCCTTTCATCCCTATAAATGAAGAGTTATCTTGGGAGTCTGAGAACAAGGATTTCCTAGCTACGTAGCCCTGAAATTTCAATTTCATCAGCAGAACCTGGAAGCTGCACTTTCAACAAGTGCCCTAGGAGATTTGCATAGCTAGACCTCCCTTTGAGCCTACTAATCTGAGCAGGTACGAAGCCACTCTGCCCTTCAAAACCTATGGGACAGCAATCCACTGTCTCAAAGCAGGAAAAAAATAAAGGAGGTGGGAGACTGTGCAAAGGAAGAAAAGTATTGCTTATCTTTAAGGTGTGTATAGAAATAGGCAAATAATGCAGGTCCTTTGAGTGGGGAAGAGAAATTCATTAGCCAGCTACAACTAACTGACTCCCATCAAGTCCATTCCTACTCATACTCTTTTATGACTCTCTAATCCTTGATGTTCTCTGATTTTCTATTTACTGAACAACCTTCAGATTTTGTTTCTAAATCTTGTTACTGTCATTGAGGATATATACAGCAAAACACATACCAATAGTTTCTACATGTACAAGTTAGAGGTGATGTTTATGTTCTTCAAGTCGACAGTGGTTCTCATTGTCCTTTTTCTGAGTTGTTCCTCTCTGATTACCCTCAACTCACTGGCCCCTGAGGTTCCATCTAATTTTTCTGATTGCTGTTGTCATTTTGATCCCACATAGTTCCTAAAAGAGCATAACACTCAAGGTACACTTTTTTTACTAGTTAAGACAAACTGTGGTTCAGCTTAGAAACCTCGGTGTCATACTAGTTAAGTGCTGTGGCTGCTAACCTAAAGGTAGGCAGTTTGAATCCACCAGGGGCTCCTTGGAAACCCTATGGGACAGTTGTGCTCTGTCCTATAGGGTTGCTACGAGTTAGAATTGACTCGACAGCAACAGGTATTATTCAGTTTTAAGCTGGCTTCAGGGGTATTTTTGCTTTAAAGTTTAAAGATTATCTCAGGGCAATAGTTTCAGGAGTTTTAAACCAGATTCCATTTAAGAAAAGAAAAACAAAAAGACCAGTTACCCTGAGTGAAATAGTTCTCCTTGCAATTTGACCTTTTATTGTCAATTTTATTACATTGACCATTTTTGCTTCCCAAGCCTCTCAAAGCCTAATTCAAAGAAATAGGTCATCAAGATTGAGCTAAATTTAAGACTTAAGACTGCATAAACTAACAAGTCAGATCACAGAAACGGTGTAGAACAACTGAGTTATCAATACATCAGAGGGAGCTGGACAACTGCCCGGTCCATATGCTCTTGGCTGCATCTCTGTCACCAGGGAAAGAAGAGAAACTCGGACTGGGCATCCAGAATGCAGCCTTACTTACCTGTTGCCCCAAGCTCAAGCATAACAAGGTATTGGGATGGCGCCAACCAGCCAAGTTGGAGAAAGAAGTTCTGAAGTGCACAGGGATATCTACACGTTTCTGAGCCCTCAAACTGGTGGAGATATTCCCAAGGGCCGACGTGCCTTTCTCTGTCACCTCTATCTAAGGAGACAGGAAAGAACTATTAGGAACTGGGACTCATACTGTCCCACAGAACAAACGGGGTAAAGTCAGACAGACTCAGTTGTTCAGTTCAAAGTATCCTGCTTCCCTTTCCTACCGCAGGGACATCCCATCATCTAGGAGTCAAATGCCTAGACCTTAGAGAGATCTTTCTGTTCCCATTCGTAACCTGTATTGTACAACATTGTTCTTTGAGCCTCTAGCTGGCATTGGTAGGACTTTACAGATCTCACTGAGGCACCAGATGGCCAGAAGTGAGACAGGCAGGGTCTATCTGCCTCACAAAAAAGCTTGAGTGGAAATCTCTTAGCAATGCCTCTTGGTCAAGGTTGGGGAAACTAATTGAACCCCCTGTCCCCTCAGAGAAGTGGGGGGCAGTGAAGTGAACATCTGGACTGATACCAAGAGGAACAGTCCAGCCCTGTAAGTTGGGCTCAGGTCAGTTAGAAAGAAACACAGAATGCTTCCTATCAGCACTCCTCAGCCAAGAAGTGTGGTTTAAAAAGATAAGTCAGGCTGGGTTCAAGGAGAGGAGTGGGAGGTCTGAAGAGTGACAAGGGAGAGGGCCATATGTCAGTGAGGGTTACATAGGTGCTCCAATCCCACCCAGGTGACTGAGGGGACAGAGTGTACAAGAGGCAGAGGGTTACTGGGACAGGGGTAGCCCACAGATCGACGAAGGGAAGGGGCAAGAAGCCAGGCGAAAATGGAAGTGGGACAGAGAGTGGAAAGTAACGACGGAAGGAAGGAAGGGACAAACAGAGCCAAGGCTCAGCGAGTTTGGGGACTTCAGGGAAGGAGAGGGACCGTCGCAGATACAGCACCGCCCAGAGGCGCCGAGAAGAAGGCGCCCCCTAGCGCCCCCGCCGGGCCATCGCCCGGCTCCCGTCCACCCTGAAAGCCCCGCCCCCGCCCCTGAAAGCCCCGCCCCCGGAGGCCCTGAAAGCCCCGCCCCAAGCTCCGCGTGCGTTCCGGAAGCCGCCGAGTTCGCTTTTCTCACGCGGTACTTTACTTACGGTTGTGGCGAGCGAGCGGAAGGGTTTTAGGGACGGACTGTGGCCGGCGATGGGCGCGGGGTGAGTGGGGGAGGCGGCGGCTCGGGGCTCTCCTTCGCTGTTTGTTGGGGCTGCAGGACACCGAGTTGGGTAGGAAACAACTTGGAGCCAGAGCCCGGCTTTCCCCTGGAGGCGTCCCCGCGCCGCCCCCGAGACGCCAGCGCCGGGGCCTACGGCCGGCTTCCCCACGCTCGGTGGCTCTCGGGTCCCTAACTGGGCGCAAACACGGCTTAAGCCCCCTGCCCGGGCTTCTTCCACCCCATTTACTCACAAGAGACGTCCAGATCTCAGATTTGGGGTTTGGTTTTAAGATAAAAATACTCCCTCGGATGCAGTCCGCACCCGGGGTTGAGTCTGCCTTTCCCAGGCCGTTGGGGTAGAAGCGGGCTGACGGGGGACCCTAGAAAATCAAGGGAACCCGGCTTGGAGAGCGAACCCGCTGAGAATTCTGCGTGAATGAGCAGGTCACCCCCTTCAGGGAAGACCTACAATGTGGAGCTAGCTCGTGAAGACTCGGGTTGGTGGCTAAGTGGAGCAGCTGCGGTCCTTCCTCAGGGCTAGACTAGAGGAAGAAAACACCTGGTTGTCTGGAAAGCTTTGGGCAAGCAGTGTTTGTGGGCAGAGAACGGGAGTGGAGACGCTGGGTCAGAGACAACCCAAGGAGGGCGCTGTATTTTTACAAAATTGGGGGACGGAGGTGGGTGGCCCTTCTTCATCAAGCCTGCCCTGCAGGAGTGAACCAGCTGTTAAAAATTAATGCTCTTGCCTTTGTTTTTGTTCTCACACCTGAGCACTAAATGGGTGTCCCTCGGACCTTGTCACTGTGGAGCAGGTGCCTTGTCAGAAGAAAGAGCCACCTTCATAGCTGTTTTCAGAGCAGGCAGGGCTGCGAGCTGTGGTGCCCGTGCCAGGGTTTTTTGTCACTGATCTTCACTCAGCCTAATGTCCTCCACGTTCATCCCTATTATGTTTCACAGGCTTTTGCTTTTCTTTATAATTCTGTAGTATTCCGTCGTGGGTATATACCACCATTTGTTTATCCATTCATCCGTTGATGAGCACCTACGTTGTTTCCGTCTTTTTGGTGTTGCGAATAGTACTGTGTTAAACACAGGTATGCGTGTGTCTCTTCATGTCGTTGCTCTTATATCTCTAGGATCTATACCTAGGAATAGGATTGTTAGATCATAAAGAATTGCTAGCTTTTTGAGGAAGCATCCTGCAGCTTTCCATAGTAGTTGTACCATTTTGCCATCCCACCAGCAATGTGTTAAGAGTCAGTCTACTCACAGCCTTGGCAACATTATTTGTTGCTGTCCTTGTTTTTTATTCTGATCATTGCCATTTTTGCAGGGGTTATCTTCTTATCGTTTTGATTTGCATCTCCTGGCTAATGATCGTGAGCATCTTTTCATGACTCTGTTAGCCACCTGAATTTCATCGTTGGTGAAGTGTCTGTTTATATCTTTTGCCCATTTTTTTAACTGGATTTTTTTTTTCCTGTTGAGGTTTGACATTTTCTATAAATTTTAGAGGTTAAACCCTAATCAGAGAAGTTGGTGCCAAAGACTTTTTTCCTAGTCTGTAGATTCTCTTTTTAGTGTCTTGGTAAAGTCTTTGATGAGTGTGGGTATTTATGGAAGTCCCAGTTATCTGACTTACCTTCTGTTGTTCATGCGTTGTTTGATAGACAGTTTTATTTATTTTGAAAATTAGGTCCCCTAGTTTTGACCGTGTGTTATCTTCCAGAAACTTTTCGATTTTAGCTTTAACATTTAGCTCTTTGATCCATTTTGAGTTAGTTTTTGTGCATGGTGTGAGGTATGGACCCCAACTCATTTCTCCACACATGCTGTATCCAGTTGACCAACACCATTTGTTGAAGAGATTGTTTCTTCCCCATTGAGTTGGTTTTGGCCGTCTGTTGAAGAGCAGCTGCGCATAGATGGATGAGTTCACTTTTTTTTGTTTTTCATAGAAACTCTTCATATGGTCTTTGATTCATGGCCATTTAGTAGTAAATGATTCCAGAAGTGGTTCTTCTGGTGAACTGAGCTCCTGGCTTCTCTTCTACTGAATTCTCTGCAGATTTGCCCTGGCCTCACCTTGAACGTGGTTCTCTGCTACTGGTGTGTAAAACTATTTTTGTTTATTTTCTACAGCATTTCTCCCTGTATAGCTGTGTGTTCACATTCTGATTGGAAACCCTGGGATCGTTGTCGTCATGCCGACGGTGGTGGTGATGGATGTCTCCCTCTCCATGACACGGCCCGTGTCAGTTGAGGGATCCGAGGAGTATCAGCGCAAGCACCTGGCGGCCCATGGACTGACAATGCTGTTTGAACACATGGCCACAAATTACAAGCTTGAGTTTACAGCCCTGGTAGTATTTTCATCGCTCTGGGAACTGATGGTCCCCTTCACAAGAGACTATAACACCCTGCAGGTACTAAAAGAAGCATGCAGAGCTTAAGTGTATAGAGAACAAAGCAGTGTTACTGTATTGTTCTGAATATTTGAACCCTGTATACTCAGTATCCAAATGCAGCTGTAAAACAAGGATCCAAGACCAGTGAATCTGAGGCCTGTCTTTGGTAGAGCTTTGAGTTAGGGTTGCATGCTGTCACTTTCTTTTCTTCTCTTGTTTTCTGGAATTCTTTGTGGGAAGGAGGATATCTAAGGATGTGGTTAGCAGCAGAACTTACTCTACAGGGTTTTCTTGGCTGTCATCTTTATGGAATCCAATGGACAGGCCTTTCCTTCTGTGGACCCACTACTTTCCCATAAAACTTGAGGAAAAAAAAAAGAACCCTGCCCCACCAAAACCATACTTCCAGAGTAATTCAAGATGATCTCTCTCCAACATCTTTGATTTACAGATGCCAAGACGTTATAATTTTTAAACTTTGATTGGGAAGTGTTTTCTTCCAGAGGTACTGCTGGTGATAAGCCATAGGATTTATTCTCTGACAGCCTCTCTGAATCATTAATGTCCCCACCCCTACCTGACACGGGGCCTTACCCTTAATAAGCCGGGGCTAAATGTCTGTGGAATTAAACTGGGTGGGATAATTGTTAGGCAGAAACACAGAATCAGTATAATTTGTTTTTTTTTTCCTGAAAGTAATAAACTTTTGTTAAATAATTCCTTTTATTATCTCACATTTTTTAAATGACTCAAAAGGTTTTTGAAAAATTAAACTGGATTTCTTAAAAGTGAATAAATAAGGATTATCTGATGTTTAACAGTTCTGAAATGTAGAGAATTGCCATGTGAATAGAGCAGAGGGGCCTTGAGGCAGACTGCCTGGGTTCACAGCTGGACTTGGCCACTTCTAGCAGTGAGAGCTGGGACAAGTGACCTCATTTCTCTGTACATAGATAGGCTTAATAATCCCTACGTACAGAGATGTCACAGTGAGCCAACACGTGTAAAGTGCCTAGAGTAGGGTTTAGGATACCATTTAAAAAAGCCAACACACCAAACCCATCGCCACTGAGTCAATTCCAACTCATAGTGACCCTATAGAACAGAGCAGAACTGCCCCACAGAGTTTCCAAGGAGTGCCTGGTGGATTCAAACTGCCAACCTTTTGTTTAACAGCCACTGCACTTAACTACTATGTCAGCAGGGTTTCCAGGATATCATTAGTACTCGATAAATTTTGCTATTATTTTTGTAATATGTTTAAAAGTGTCCTGTGTTAATTATTTCCTTCAAGGCTTGCTTACAAATATAGGCACTTGGTAGACTGTGCTCACCTGATAAGGAGATGGAGTAAAAGGAAGATCTAGGGAGCTGCGGAAGTCCTTTTAACTGTCTTTCTGTGAGAACCATGCTTGGAACTCTCAGAAACACAGTGTCCCCTGTGGAACATTCATACTTTGAACAGTTTATGTTGTTTTTTTAAATAACAGATAGAAACCATAAAGAACAACCAACACTTTTACCTTGTCTTCTATCAGGAAGCCCTGAGTAACATGGATGATTATGACAAAACCTGCTTGGAGTCTGCGTTGGTTGGTGTTTGCAATATTGTGCAGCAGGAGTGGGGCGGCGCAGTTCCCTGCCAGGTAAGGATCAGTTCTTTTTCTCTGCCCTGAGTCAAAGCCACCACCCAGTGAGCTGCTTGGATTTTCTTTGGGCTGTGACATAGCACACCTTGTAATTTCCACAAATGGCATTAGACACTAGTGGTATCTTTTTAAAAGAAGGTACTAATGAACACTAATGTGCTCAAAAGGCAGGAAAATGATGCTTAAGGAAAGCATCCTTCTAGTAAATTGACTTCCTGCACACGAGGGTGTATGGCACAAAGTGGAGTTTGGAAATTACACTCCCTGGGTAGTGTGATTATGATTTTACGTGTTAGAATTGTGAACACCAGCACAGTGTGGTCTGTTGTTATCTTAATGCAGCATCTGTTCACTCGACTTTTCACCGTCTCAGCTATCTGAGTCGCCTAGGAAGTGAGGGACGTGGATGTCGTGCAGTCTTTGCTGGGAGTCCACAGTGAGTCCCGTCAACCACAAGTTTTGTTGCTACCGTCTAGTCAGTATTTAAGGTTAGTGACTTCATGAGCTTGGCACCTGGTTTTGCTTCAAGTCAAGTCAGAGCTGAGTAGTTGCAGACGAAGACAGAGGTTTGCTCTTAACAGGTCAGAAACCGTGGTGGCGTGGTGGTTAAGAGCTATGTCTGCTAACCAAAAGGTCAGCAGTTCGAATCTGCCAGGTGCTCCTTGGAAATCCTGTGGGACAGTGCTACTCTGTCCTATAGGGTTGCTATAAGTTGGAATCTACTTGATGGCAATGAGTTTTTTGGGTCAACAGGTGTTTTCTAGAATGGCAGTGTATTTTGAAGGAAGAAACAGAAAAATTACTAAAAGGAAAATCATGTTAATCTACAACATGAGTAAGCAGTCTTTTTATATAAGAGTCCAGGTAGTAAATACAGGCTTTGCAGGGGTCTGTGACAACTTCTCTGCTGTGTAACGTTAAGTCAGCCACAGACCTCGCCTAAATGGCCATGACCGTGCTCCAGTAAAACAGGTGATGGACTAGCCCCTAGCGTGTGAGTTTTTATTGTAGGGGCAAATACAAGATTCCTGCATTGAATTTTTAAATAAAAGTAAGATTATGGTTTCTTCAGGGTAAGAGGATTGCAAGGGGTCACGTGAGGCAGGGGGAATTTGGGGAATGAAGGACCCCTTATCTTGATTGTGGGGGTGGTTACATGACTGAAAGTCATTGTCAAAACTCATAACTGCACGCTAAAAGGAGTGTATTTCACTGTCAGTCATTCAGGAAACCCCATTTTTCATAAAAGGTTGGCTTTTATTACGATAACAGGCACCTGTTGTACAGAACATCAACTGTGGGGCCCGTGAAGACCTGAGCCATCACTGAAAGGGCGAGTCACTTTAATGAACACTTTTGAGGAAGCTAGTCAGCACCTTGTAGATCATTTTCTTTTTTGGGAAACAAATTGACACTTCATAAGCCTGATTTTTATGGTAAATCTCTGCATATAGAATATCCCAATTTCCTAACAATACACAGATACCTAAACCAAAAACCAAACCAAACTCACTGCCATTGAGTTGATTCCGACTCACAGCGACCCTACAGGACAGAGTAGAACTGCCCCATGAAGTTTCCAAGGAGCGCCTGGCAGGTTCTAACTGCTGACCTTTGGTTAGCAGATGGATCGATCACTTCACCACCGTGCCACCAGGGTTTCTAGTACACAGATAGTCCCCAGCTTGTGATGTGTTTGAGTTAAAATGACCCACACCTACAATCAGTTGGGATTTGGAGGGCACACCTTGTCACTGGTAATATGTGCCACAGTGTTGTACACGTGGTTTGCTGATGTCTCCATCCTCCGATGTTCACTCACAGAGGGTCAAGAATCAGATTTGTAAAACTACTGATAATAAAAGGCAATAATAATGAAAACTAAAAAAAAAAAAAGTATTTGACTTACATCAGAACCAACTTACAGCCCGGTAGTGGGAATGGAAGTGTGTCCTCAGTCAGGAACTACGCCCGCTAAATAAATGATGTTGTTAGTATGTTCTGGATTCCGCATTAGCACGCAGCACAGTGTCGTTTGCTACCTCAGTGGTGGTTTTAGAGAAGGGACACAGGAAGTGTGTGAGTACACCTTGTGCGGCAGGCAGGCTTCTGCCTCTTGATATGTTTCTTCCTTGGAAGAAAAGGAAGACTCTGGATTTGAGAGATGACAGTAACCTGAGAGCAGAGGCCAGACCTGAATCAAACTTAAGGTAAACCATGTCTAAAACTGTGCTAGACCAAAGAATAACCAAAGAAAAACCAAACCACTGCTGTCAAGTCAGGTCCAACTCATAGCAACCCTAGAGGTCAGAGTAGACCTGCCCCATAGAGTTTCCGAGGAGTACCTAGCGGATTGGAACTGCCGACCTTTATGGTTAGCAGACATAGAGCTTAACCCACTGTGCCAGGAGGGTTTCTGAACTGTGCCAGGTATGCTAGTGACTCATAATTCTGTTTTTCAAATCAGTTACTATCCAGCAAATTTGTTTTAATTTGGATTTTTTTTTCAACTGCTACATTAGATAGGGGAAGCCCTGGTGGTGTAGTGGGGAAGTGTACAGCTGCCGTCCGAGAGGTCAGCAGTTCAGACCCACCAGTCACTCCTTGGAAACTCTGTGGGTTAGTTCTGCACTGACCTAGAGGGTCTCTGTGAGTCAGAACTCACTCAACAACATCTAACAACGTTAGATAGGTGGACTGTGTCTTCAGTATGTCAGTAAGCTCTGTCTCATTGTGATATAAAAGCAAACCCTTTGGCATCAGGTTGATTCCAGCTCCAGGTGACCCTATAGGATGCAGTAGAATTGCCTCATAGGGTTTCCAAGGAGCAGCTGGTGGATTCAAACTGCCAACCTTTTGATTAGCCACCAAGCCATTAAGTACTGCACCACCAAGGCGCCACCTTTGTTTTTTTCAATAGATAAAACATATGATATTTCGTTATCACACAGCATCTGGAAACCTAGTGCCAGAAGTAAACCGTTACCTAGCAATTTTTGGTACTAGAATAGGGAATTCCTTTGTAGTCAGTTCACTATCTCCCCTAAAAATCATCCTTACAAGGGCCTTTATTACGCATTCTTGAGCTTTAGAAATAGTGCCAATCTTGATATCCACATGGTGCAACCACTAATACCACCTTCATGCCTGTTGTTACCAGGTTACTGGACTCACTGAGGAAAGGGAAAATGGTCCTCCCCTGGGATGCTTGGGAAGACCACCCCACAGGATGGCTCTGAAGCAGTGATGCAGGGAGAATGATTTTGCAGCTGTCATGTATTGTGGCGCACGTGTGTGTGTGTGTGTGTGTGTATATATATATATATATAGTCAGCTTTCTCAGATTTCAGACTGGCCCAGGATGTATTTTAAAGGTCTTGTAGCCAAATAACCTTTATAAACGTATTTTTAAAGTAGTTCTTTTAGTTAACCAGGGTTAGAGTTGGTCGTTCTTTGAAAATTAGTGTCAAGATGCTCTCGGGAAAGCAAGGCCAATTGGCACAACTAACGTTTTGCTAAGAGAGTCTTCTGGACCCCACATTGGTGATGGGCTTCTGGGGTCTTAAAAGCTGCCAAGCTATCATCTGAGGTACACAGATGGTCCCAACTCAGCAGGAATGGATGATCACCAAGGACCAAAACAATATGGGGGAAAGAGATCCCAGAAAACAGAGAGACCCACATGAGTGGGTGACTACATCAACATGTGACCAGAAGAACTGGATGGTTCCCAGCCACCACCAGAGATAGCTGTGATAGGGTTCACAAAGTTGAGTCTCAAACTGGTAACAGAAGAATAAAAAGGAGTGCACCCTGAAATCTCCACTAGAAGACCTCACCTGATGGTCCAGGGGCCTTGGGATCCTCCTGGGAGCATGGCCACTGACCCTGATGCTGCCCCTGCCCATAAATCATAGTGGAGGTCAACTCTTCAGGCAGGAATGGAATTGGCTACACAGAATGACCATATCATGTGTGCACTTTATGGTTCTGTGCTTCTATGGGACATCCTCCTGCTGACCTCTTACTGGAGGTGAGGGAGAGAGTGTAGAGGAGGGGATAGGAGATTGTTAGGAGGATATGACATACATAGAACTAAGGAAGAGTGTGCTGTCATAGAGCAGAGAGAACATTGGGAGCTACACATAGGTGGGCATGCATGCAGATTTATATGGGAATGTACATTTTCACTCAATCACAATGGAAAAAAAGAAAAAATTAATGTCAGGATTCAGACTTCTGTGCTAGTACTTCCTAGGGACACATGTGAAATGAGTCCTTGTGCCATTTTGTACATAGGTGCCAAGTCCTTAGCTAAGGGATGGGCCTCTTGCTTTGATACAGTTAAGTGTTGGTCAGAGTTGCTTTTACACTTCAGCATCGAGTGATAGGTTTTATGAATTGAAAGGAAACCCTGATAGTGTAGTGTTTAAGTGCTATGGCTGCGAGCCAAAAGGTCAGCAATTTGAATCCACCAGGCACTGCTTGGAAACTGCATGGGGCAGGCCTGCTCTGTTCCTATGGGTCACTTGACGGCAACAGATTTGATTTTTTGTATTATGGATTAATTACGTTCCCCTAAAATGTGTGTTGTAAATTGTAACCCCATACACGTAGTGGAAATCCTGGCAACATATTGGCTCAGTGCTACATCTGCTAACCCAAAGATCGGCAGTTCAAATCCACCAGGCACTCCTTGGAAACTATGGAGCAATTTTGCTCTGCCCTGTAGAGTCGCAGTGAGTCAGAATTGACTCAGCAGCACTGGATTTGTGGTTTGTTTGTTTGCTTTTTGGTTATACATGTGGAAGGAAACCATGGTACCATAATGGTTAAGAGCTACGGCTGTTAACTGGAAAGGTGCTGGTTCAGATCTCCTCCTTGGAAATCCTATAGGGCAGTTCTACACTGTGCTGTAGGGTCACTGTGAATTGGGATGGGCTCAATGGCAACAGGGTTTTTTTTAATACATGTGAGAAGGAGCCCTGGTGGCACAGAGGTTAAATGCTCAGCTGCTAACAGAAAGGTCACTGTTTGAATCCACCATCTAGTCCACAAGAGAATGACGAGATGGTCTGCTTCCACAAAAGTTTGCAGCTTTGGAAACCTTATAGGGCAGTTCGGTTTGTCCTATGGGGCCGCTGTAGGACAGAGTAGAGTCAGAATTGGCAGCAGGTTTTTAACTGATAGATGTAATCTCTTCTGGGATTGGGGTTTTCTTTGTTGTGTTAGGGAGGCTGTATTAGTGCAGTACGTGTCTTAAGGTGGTCACGTTGGAGACATAAAAGGAGCGATAAGGCACAGAAACAAGCAGGAATCGGGGGAGATAGATGCTGTATGGAGATCTTCAAGGAATGCTGAGAAGGGACCGTCCCCAAGAGCAGGCAGAGAAAATCTTTCCCTAGAATCAGCAGACTGGATTTGGAATGTTAAAATACATTTCTATTCATTAAAGCCCCTCTTGGTATTTCCATGATAGCAGACTACATAACTAAGACAGTGTGTTTCACTTTTTTCTTTTAGTTTAATTAGGTACAGTAAAATACATAGATCTTAAGTACTCAGTCTGCTGAATTTTGGCAAATGCACACACCTGTGTGACTACTGGGAGTCCGTGGGTGTTTGTGCTGGTAGCTGATGGGTTGGTGGTTGGAGCCCACCTAGAGGCACCCTCAAAGACAGGCCTAGCGATCTGCTTCCGAAGAGTCACACCTTGCACACGTGGGGCTGCACACATGGAGTTGCACACACGGAGCTGCCCCAAGTCAAAATTAATTTAATGGCAACAACAACATGTAGCTACATCCTAGTTACAACACAAAACATTTTCATTACCCACCAACTTCCCTCATCCCCTTTACATACAACAGCTCCTCTTGTGGTTTATCTTAACACTCTGTTTTGCCTGTTCTAGAACTTCCTATGAGTAGGTTCATACCACATGCACTCTTTTGTGCCTGTCGTTTCTCACTTGACAAATGTTTGTTAGGTGCACTCACTTTGTGGCTTTTATCAGCAGTCATTCCTGTAAAGGTAGAGCTTTCAGTGTGAAGCAATTCAGGAGAAAAGAAACATTGCTAAGTGGACTGCTTTGAGTAGGTTTATTTAGTGTGCAAACCTTTCCTTTTCTTCTTGCAAACAGGTTGTCCTGGTGACAGATGGCTGCCTTGGCATTGGCAGAGGGTCCCTGAGGCACTCCCTCGCCACTCATAATCAGCGAAGTGACAGCAGCAGGTTTCCACTCCCCTTTCCTTTCCCGTCAAAACTGTACGTCATGTGCATGGCGAATTTGGAAGAGGTAAGGCCGTTTGCCAAGTTCTTTGTTTCACTAGTTAGTAGGAGTATATGGCAATAATATTACACTGCATATTCGATAGCATTGAACTCCATTAGTGTCAGCTAAACTGAGAAGACTGTGGTTTCAAATGCTCCCTGAAATTTCAGAGTTTGTTCCCTCAGGGAACCACAGCTGGATTCTCCATCCTGCTTTCCGCAGAGGCTCTGGATAATGAAGGTTGGGGTATTCTCTGTGGTGTTGGATAGCTTTTTCCCTGAGGAATCTTTACCTTTATTTCTCTGGAAATGTTGGCAGTGGTGGGGCTTTGGGTTTTTTTTTTTTTTTTGGTGAAGCAGCATCACCCCGACATAGGCCTTGTTAAACCCTTCACTTCCTAAGGTTCCCATTTCTCTGAGAGTGCTCTAACCTTCCCTCACCTCAGATTGTCTCTCCGTAAATTGTAGATAGTCACAGTTCTTATCAAAAGATGCTAGAAACGCATTGAGGGAAGAGGCCGAGTAAATGTCAACTGTGTCACCACTGAGAATGTTTTCAAACTAGCTCCTGGAAGATATAGCTCCTCTGGTGTCATTTTCCATGTCATCCCTTGTGGGTAACATTGAATCAAAAGTGTTGTAATAAAAAATGTCATCTCGTTTATGACTGGTGTGATTGTGATGGAGGTGACCTTGATGGGCCAATAATAATCTGGGTTTTTGTGCCACCGTAAAGGGGTCATCTGTTTTGCTTTGTAGCTTCAGAGCACTGACTCCTTGGACTGCCTTGAACGTCTCATAGATTTAAACAACGGTGAAGGGCAGATTTTCACCATTGACGGCCCCCTGTGCCTGAAAAATGTACAGTCCATGTTTGGGTGAGTATGTGCTGAGAGCCTTTTTTCCTTCTTTGCAATCCAGTATCATGATTTGACATTCAGCCTGCAAGAACACCTATTCTCTTCTGTTTATAATTCCGTCACTTCATTTACCACTTCAGATAAAGTGATTGGTAATGATGATTTTCTTCCCTTTTAACTTACACGTGACTAAAGCTAGACTGCCTGTGTAGTTCCTGACTTTATCAGCGTGACTCAGCAGTTTTCAAGATTAACTTCTTTTGGAGTTTGAAATTTGCACACTAGTAATATCAGATTTTGTTGTATTTGACAAATGAGCAAATCTTTGTTTTGGAGTCAGCTTGAAGGGAAAATGAACTTTGTATCTGAAAAAACATTACTTTTATGTGTATTGTCTTACTCTTCCTCTAACAGTTGCTCATTGTATTCTAGCAAACTGATAGATCTGGCCTACACGCCTTTCCATGCTGTCCTCAAGTGTGGTCACCTCACAGCTGATGTGCAAGTCTTCCCCAGGCCAGAACCTTTTGTTGTAGATGAAGAAATTGATCCCATTCCCAAAGTCATTAACACAGGTAACTTTAAAAAAAAAGCTGCTTTCTTTTTCTGTCATCCTGACTTTCCTCTAAACTTGCAGCTGTTTCTTCTCTAACCAGGAGGAGGGTTGATAAGAACTGTAAATTCTGATTCTGGGGTACCACTGTCATCAGTGAACGTTTTGGGCTAGGGGATGTATCACCTAAGGGATGATGGATTAGACCACTGTCTTGCTTGTTGAGGTCATGAGTTAGTCTCTCATCATGCTTATTGTGACCATGGTGATTAGAGTTCAAAATCATGGCCACATTCTTGTGTGTCATCCAGCAGATCACTAGCGTTGAAATCTTTGAGGACATCCTGGTAGAGATACTGAGGCTGATTGCATCGTAGTTAGCGCCATTGTCTTAGTTACCTAAAACTGCTGTAGCAAATACCGCAACTGTATTGTTTCAGCAAACAGAAGTTTATCCTCTTCTGATAGGCTAGCGGTTCAAATTCAGGGCTTTGGCTCCAAGGAAGGGCTTGCTGTCATGACTCCAGAGAAAGGGCCTTGTCATCACTTCCTGGGGACTAGGCATTTCTCAGCGTAGGGACTGCAGGTTTAGAGGACGTGGTCAAGCACCACTTTTGGCACTTGGCATTACTTTCTCAGTGTTAGGAGGTCTCCCTGTCTCTCTGCTCAAAGATTGACTTAAGACACAACCTGTAGCTGGAGTGCATCGCCATTAACATAACTGCCTCTAGTCCTTTCTCTTTAACATCATGTTGCTGTTGTTGTTGGGTGCCATCAAGTTGGTTCTGATTCATAGCAACCCTATAGGACAGAGTAGAACTGCCTCGAGAGTTTCCAAGGAGCACCTGGTAGATTTGAACAGCTGACCTCTTGGTTCGCAGCCTAGCACTTCACCACTACACCACCAGGGTATCCCATTAACATCATAGAGGTAGCTTTTACAGCACATGGGAAAATCGCATCAGATGGACAGAATGCCAGGCAGTCACACAATACTGGGAATCATGGACAAGCCAAGCTGACACACATTTTTGGGGGGCATACAGTTCACGCCATAACAGTTGTATACGAAGGGTAGCTTCTAGACTTGGCTATATAACGCTTGCCATGTGACTGGGTAAATCACTCTCTCGAGTGTGAGTGGAATTATTCTCACAGTCTCTATACTCAGCTGGGATGTGCTGGAGTCCTCTAGCCCTGCTGCTTGTATTACAGCTGAGAAAAGACAGGTGTTACTGCTCTCACCTGGTTCGTGTGCTGGTAGATCACTTGGTGAGAAGGGCCAAGTAGAGAGCCAAGGGCAGCAAGGAGTATTAGGGAGGAGAGTTGTCTCCTCTTGGTTGGTGGACTTGAGTGGTGGGCACACCCTAAGCCTCTAGGGGTGTGACCATCTCTGTTCTCGCCACCATTGGCAGCCTCAGTACCCAGCATCATGTCTGATACTTAGGAGGTATTAAGTAGGCAGTTACTTAGTAAATCATTAAAATTGTGTACCCCATTGCTGTTGAGTCCATTCAGATTCATAGCGACCCTACAGGACAGAATAAAACTGCCCCACAGGGTTTCCAAGGCTGTAATCTCCACAGAAGCCGACTGCCACACCTTTCCCCTGTGAGGCAGCTGGTAGGTTGGAATCACCAACCTTTGGGTTAGCAGCTGGGTGCTTAACCCGGGGGCCGCCAATGGTCATTGTCATAGGTACAGATTTTCAGGAGCTTTGAAGTAAAGGGCTGCATGCAAGTTTTTTTACACTTACTGTGCCTTTGCTCCCTCGCTGTCTGGAAATTAGGCATCTGTGACTAGGCAGTAGTGTATTAAACTGAATGAAATATTTTGTTGCCTCAAACCGGTTAGATTCCAGCGTCTCCCATCCTTTATTGCTGTTTTATTACTTTCAAGTACAACAATCACTTGGGCTTGGCTAAGCAACTGTTGCCTAATTGTGGGAACTTGTGTAGTTAGAATAGATTAAACAGATAAAAAGGCTCTGCAATTAGCGCCATTACTCATGGGTAAGAGAATGCTCCCATGGTGTGTGAAGATGACTTCTTTTCTGACAGAGACGTCTCTTTACATGATCACGCCACTGTCTGCTTCCTCGTTTCGCTTTGCAGCCACCTCACAGTTCAAGTGCCCGTGTCACCTTCTACTCCCTGGGTCACAGTATGTGCCAAATTAGCGAAAGCTGCCCTAAATTTGTATCACATTCTTAGAGATTTGGGGTTGGTGGTAGAGACCAGCTTTTTTCACCCTGAGTGTTCTCGTCAGGTGTCTCAGTCTCAGTTAGGGAACTGCACCTGTCCACAGTGTGCATGGAAGGACCTGAGAGCATCAAAATGTTCCCACCGTTTTTTGCAGAGTAGCTCTGAATAGGTCTGTTCTTTCACTTAGAAACTTCTAGTGTAAGATCTTAGCTATAGCTTCTTGAAACCACCTTAAAATGTAGCAGACCTTTGCCATATTGGCTAACCGAAAACTCAGCAGTTCAGATCCACCAGGTACTCCTTGGAAACTCCATGCAGCAGATCTACCCTGACCTACCTGGTCGCTGTGAGTCAGAACCAACTCGATGACGGCAATAGCGATGGCTTTCCTGCCCCAGTGGGAAAGCTCTGACTGCTTGCACTCACTGACTGGCACCAGCCCTTGAGGGCAGCAGTGGCAGGGGCGGCTCTCCCAAGAAGTGGCTTCTGGGAGCTAACACCACGTGCTCACCGTGATCATGACATGTGCAAATATTTTTAGAATAAGAACATCTAGAAGAAGACTAAAAAGCAGTTCAATAAAATATTGATAGAGGTTTTCTCTGATGATGAAATAGGTGATTTTAATTTCTTCTTTATAATTTTTGGTGTGCTCCAAATTTTTGTATTAAGTATATAATAAAAAAAAAAGATTTTTAAAAAGTAGTAGGGGCTATAGCTTTTATTTTTGCTTATTTTAGGCTGTCAGCAAGACACTGGTCTTTAGTGTAACTTTTACAAAGCATAGAAACTACTGCCTTTGGACTACTGCATTGGTTTTATGGAACGTATTTTTTTTTTCTCAGGAAAGCCTTTTTAATACAATAATTTTCATACCTGAGGAAGGTTGACAGCAGTTGCTGTGGGTTGGCAGTGTTTAGCTACAGCACCCCCTGGTGACCTGATCATCCCTGACTGGAGAAAGACGTGACTTAGCCTCATAAAACTGAAGCCTAAATGATTTGTCATATAACTTAAATTCATTAAATAAAGGACAGTTGCTGCTATTTCCTGCACTCTAAAAAAACAAAAATTATTAGAGTCATTCATAGGATTTTGTAATAACGTTCCTGTTAAAGTCATCATGTTTGAAATCCACACTAAACATTTTGTTTGTGAAGTCTAAGGAATAGAAAGTAATGTACTTTCCTGTAGCTTGAATTAACTCGATGTTGATTCTTTCCTTCCAGATTTAGAAATAGTGGGATTTATTGACATAGCTGATATTTCAAGTCCCCCGGTTCTGTCCCGACATCTGGTCCTACCTATAGCACTTAACAAAGGTAAGCCATTGTCCTACCCCAGTGACATGTGTGAAGCATCTTAGTGACTGAAGTGACTCTTTGTAAAAACAGCCTTATTGAGGGAGAATGCGTATAGTGTACAGTTCATCCATTGGAAGGGTCTCATTCAGTGGTTTTCCATCCATTCACAGATGTGTACAACCTTCACCATGCCAAATTTTCCTTAAATTGTTAAGTAGTAGAATTTGGATGGGAATGGAATAACTGTTGCACTGGATTTAAAATTAATGAGTATTATTGCCCAGTGTACCAGAAAGGGAATTCTGCTGCTGCGCACTGTGGGAAGCACTTGGGCACGTTTGTATGTGAATGATATCTGTTTTCCATAGTTCCTAACAGGATGCTCGGTTAGATGCTAGCTAGAGATTTCAGATACCTATCTAAACAGAGGAAACAGTGGTGGCATAGTGGTTAAGAGCGATAGCTGCTAACCAAAAGGTCGGTAGTTAGAATCTACCAGATGAAAACTCAGATAAAGTATGCAGTTTCCGTGATTTCTAATGTGGCTGTCAGCACCATCAATTTGAGAAATTTTTTTATCAACCCTCCAAAAGGAACCCCATACCCTTTGTCCCTTATGTCTAATCTTCCATTTGCCCCAAACCCCTGGCAACCATTCACCTAGTTTCTATAGGTCTCTCTATTCTCGACATTTCATATAAACAGAATCATACTACATTTGAAAACTAATTTCTACAGTGACATTGGAAAATTAGAGTATGAATTTGGGGTTCCTCATTATATTCCTTTACAATTCCACACACTTTCCTTCTGAGGCAAGAAACAGCCAAAGAGTATAACTGTCAGTACTTCTTTGGGGGTTCTGTAGCTGTTCCTTCTGACCTGTTCTCCTCTTCTTTTCACAGAAGGCGATGAGGTGGGTACCGGCATCACTGATGACAATGAAGATGAGAATTCAGCCAATCAGATTGCAGGCAAAATACCCAACTTTTGTGTCCTGCTCCATGGCAGCCTGAAAGTGGAAGGAATGGTGGCGATTGTTCAGTTAGGGTAGGATGCTGTGTTTACAATTGTTCAGTTAGGGTAGGATGCTGCATTTACGACTTAGGTTAGGACACTATTTTTATGTTTCATCAAGTGAAAGAGAAAAATATGTTCACAGAGTGAAGTGCTTCCCAGACTTTCCTGGAAGAAACAGAAAGGTCCTTGTCACTTTTCTCCTTTCCCTGCCACGTCCTTCCCACCTCCAGTCACCTTCTAATTATGTGTTTAAATCATACTCTAGAATATGTATGGACTGAATTACGAGAACAAGCACTGCTGACTTGTGCTTGTGTTGCTTTCAATTATTTCCTCTCACAGTTGTCTTCTTTTCTGTAGGTTCCAGTCACAGCTATGCTGCTAACTTGCTGTAGAATTTTAGGCAGGACTCATGGAGCCTTATCTGCAAAGTGAGGGCCAGAAGCACGTGATAGAGATGCTGATAGCATTGGTTGGGCGTGTTACCATGTGCCAGGCCCTCCCTAGGTGCTTTCCATATTTTAACCCATTTTATCCCCCTCAGCAACACTACGAGGTGGTGGTGGTCTTATCCCCGTCTTCTAGGCTGATGGAATTGAGGCTTAGAGAGGTTAAGTAACTTGTTCACAGTTACACAGCTGTCAAATGAGAGAGCCAGGACTTTGACCTGTGCATCCTGACTCCAGGCCCATCCAGTAACCACTTGGCTATGTTCCTTCTTGGTTCCGACTTTCACATCCTCTGCAGTCTGAGCTTCTCTTTCTGTGATACCTGTTACTAGAAACAAGGAGGTGACTTCATCTTCTGGCCGTCACCTGAGGCTGGCTGTTAGAGAATACCAAGAGGTTAGGGTTAGTCTTAGGAAGCATGGCTCCAGTTCTGTGTGAGTTCTAATTAGTGGTCCAAAAGGAAGAATGAAAATCTTGTTAGGTGTTAGCCTATAGTATTCCTTGCCCACCCATACTACTTGTGTTGGCTCTGAATCTAAGAAGTACCTGGAGCCCTCTGACCATCAGGGACAACGCCTCTCTTAAGAGACTGAGTGATAGCTTTGTGCCCTATGTTAAAGGGGCTTCTGGGAATAACTCAGAGGCAGCTGAAAGGGTTTCTGTTTCATGGCTTATAGTTCTGCTTACTGCCCTGGCAGCTATTCACTGCTTTTGCGAGTTTTTTGTCTCATTTTGATGTCCATGTGAATGTAATTTCATCTGAGTAATAAGGCGTCCTAGAGAAATGATAATATCTTGGACAGTATTGTGCATTTCAGGTTTAGGATTTGACTTTGGTAGAAGTAATTCACCTGGTTTTAAAACTGAAGCCCATGCCTCTAAACTGAAAAACCCAGACTATACTTGAACTTGTCAGTCCCAGTCTTGATGTTCGTCTCATTTCCATCTTCTCTCCGTTTAGCCCGGAATGGCATGGAATGCTGTACTCCCAAGCTGACAGCAAGAAGAAATCCAACCTCATGATGTCTCTCTTTGAGCCTGGCCCAGAACCTCTCCCATGGCTAGGGAAAATGGCACAGTTGGGTCCTATTTCAGGTACAACGCAGATCACCTGTTATGTGTTTTGACTGTTTTTTCCCTCTGCTGTTCAGAACAGCTCTGGTCATGCATCTCAGAGCTTTGTGACCTCCATGACCAGAGTGTGCTGTCGTCTCGGGCACTGCATATGTACATGGAGAACCCCAGGAGGGTTTGTTGTAGGAGCTCAGAAAAACCAGTGTTTAAGGTGCTTTAAGGAAATAGGAACTGCTTAGAGTGGAAAGTGACTCTCTAGGAACTTGTTTTCCTGTGGTATATTATTTTCAACCCAGGTATCCTACCCACCAAAAAAACCCCTACTACCATCAAGTTGATTCTGACTCATAGCAGTCCTATATGTGGTAGAGTAGACCTGCTCCATACAGTTTTCAAGGAGTTCCTGGTGGATTTGAACTGCTGACCTTTTGTTTAGTAGCTGCAGCCCTTAGTCACTACACCGCCAGGGTTTCCAGGTATTTTACAGTCATTTCTGGACAATTTAATCCCCATTCCTCTTGAAACCATTTTCCCTTAGCTGCCCTGACATTGCGTTCTGTTGGTTCTCCTGATGACTTTCCTGTGACACTTTTCATGCCCTGTCTTTGCTTCCTTCTGCCTCACAATTCCTGAGGTGCTGTACTTTTCCTTCTTTCAGGTTGTTATTCTCTGTCTTGTTTGTTTTCCAGCCTGATGGCTACAGGTGCCCACATGTGTAACCCCAGCCCCGCTGAATCTCTCCCTGGAGCGTGGATGTTCCAGCATTTGTGGTTCCCCTGGGCATTCTGCCGTGGTCTCGGGCTCAGCATGTCTATTACAGAAACCACTATCTCTTGGCCATTCCCCACAAACCTCCTTCTTCGGATTTTCCTACTCCTTTAAATTGAGGCCACTGGGCTCCAGGTTCCTCAGGTGCCAACTATCAAGTCATTTGGATTCACTTCAATTTCAGGAACATTGACCAAGCAGCCTTTTCTCTGCCAGGCTTAGGGGATAAAAGAGGTAGCTGGAGTTGCTCAAAGTCTAGTAGAAAGTGGAACAATAAACACAGGCTGGCGTGAGATGAGAGCTAGCCTTGAGAAGGGGCTGATGGGCTCAGCTTGGAGAACTTGGTAATCTTCACAAAGGAGGGGCAACCTAGCTGGGTTTGAAAGAGGAAGAGGAATCTGCTGAGCCAACAAGGAAGAACAGGTCCGTGGGCAAATGGAGCAGCTATAGAAAAGAAAGGACAGCCCAGCAAGTGTAAGGGCTGGGGTCAGCTGGTGGGGGGCAGTGTCGAGAGCAGACAGGTCGTCTCAGGTGTGAAAAGCTGACGGTCTAGTCTGCAGACACTAGGAACCCAAAGGTTAGGAGGATGGTCCTGGGTGCCTGGGGCCGTCAGGAGTTACACAACACCTCTCTGATCCAGGGGTGAGAGATAAGAACTTGGAGTTGTGCAACGTGGCCGTAAGGGAGGGAGAATAAATGGCGTTTAGAAAGATAGTGCAGTGGAGTGTGGGCTTGAAAGGTCAAGGCTCAGGGCAAGAACAGTCCGTACCCAAAAATCTTCCTGGAGAGCTGACGATAAGAGACCCAACAAGGAAGTGGCTGGAGCAGGGAGGGTGGGATCTGCGCAGAAGCTGCCTGTGAGGTAGAATCCATGTGACTGCATACGAGAGTAACGAAAGGGAAGAATAAAGAGTGGTCCAGGTTTCCAGCCTCAGCTAGTGGGTCAGAGGTGCTGCTGGTAATGACAACAGCAAATACGAGAGGAAGAGTAGATGTGGGAAGAAAGACTGTTTTGTGTATGCTGAGTGTGTGTCTGGGAGATACGAGTAGAGGTACCTAGAGACGATTTCTGTAAGATTCAGGAGTTCAGGAAAGAGGGAGGATCAGACAGTCTTTAGTCATAAATGTAACTCTAAGAGTCAAAGTGGTGAGAGAGAGATTGCCCAGGGGAGCAGTTCACAAGTTAGGGTTTTGATATACAAACAAAGGTAGCGGCCTGGGCCCACCTGCAGAGAGGCTGATACGCTAGGTCTGGATTCAGGCCTGGCAACTTGGCAGTTTTCATGTTTTCTCAAAGGATTCATCAGGTGGTCCATAACCATATTTTAAGAAGCAGTGGCCTCAGGAAAGTATGTAGGTAAAGGGAAAAAAGAGAACCAAGGGCCATACCCCTGGGAAGCATCACCAGCTGAGTTCAGTAAAAAGAGTGCTAGGGAAGAGGAGAAGAAAACCAGAGGAAAGTGGTGTCATTGAAGCCAGGAGAGCACTCAGAAAGGAAGGAACGCCCACAGTGTCCTGTCCACATACGCAAGTCAGTGAAGATCTGAAGAGCACCCTTTGCCACTGAGGCCTAGAAAGACTTGAGCCCGAATACAGGCCTAGAGGAAACCCGGGGGTGTAGTGGGTATGTGTTCTGGCCACTGATCAGAAGATCGGCACTTCAGACCCACCAGGTGCTCCTTGGAAACTGTGGCGCAGTTCTGTCTGTAGGGTCACTGTGAGTCAGAATCGACTCAACAGCAGTGGGTTTATAGGCCTAGAAGCTAGGTCCTTTGTTGAAAGACTTTTGGTCAAGGGCCAAATAGTAAATACTGGAGGCTTTGTGGGCCGTGTGGTCTCTTGTTACAACATCAGCTCTGCAAATAGAGTGCAAAAGCAGCCAGACAATACAGAAACGTATGAACATCACTGTGTTCCAGTAAATATTGATAGACACTGAAATTTCAATTTCGTATGACTTTGATGTCACAGAATTCTTTTACATTTTTTTTCCAACCATTCAAAATTGTAAAAGCCATTCTTTAGCTCACAGCTTATAGGAAAATAGAGAGAGTGAGCCATAGTTTGCCAGCCATGGAGCTAGGATCCAGGGACTGGGTCTTAGAAGTCACACAGGGACAGGAGACATCCCTGTGGTTCCAAACAAGACAAAGACTGAAATCTCTAGATAAAAATGGGAATGTAGAAGGTCTACCACCTCAGTGAGAGGGTGACAAGAAAAGCTCTACCTCTGGTGACACCTGCAGTGTACCCATCAGCGAGTATAATGGCTTTGTAGCAACACCTCTAAACTGGGGCAGAAGACCTTCTACAGGAAAAAACATCCACACTGAAGAGGAGTCTGTAATTTAAAGAGGAAAAATTTTTTTAATCAAATGACCAAATGGTATCCTTTGAGGAAAAGTCAACCAGGAGAATTAGCAGCCAGAGACCTTAATCTGAAAGGGACTGTCAAGTGAGCATCCTGAATGATTCAAGTGTTACAGGACTAGAAACCAAGGGGAAGCTGTGGTAGTGCAGGCTTAAGAACTATGGCTGCCAACCCAAAGGACTGCTAGCCCAGGATCAACAGTTTGAATCCACCGGGCACTCCTGGGACACCACCCAGGGGGGAAAGGAGAGCACTGTGAAGGAGGGGTCCTTCGAGTCTGGCAGGAAATTGTGGATGACTTTTGAAGCACAGCCTCAGCACGTGGTCAGCTAGGAGACAGGTCAAGGGGTGAACTGGAGATGAGGGACTGGAGGCGGTGAGTTTGGTCCTGAAGGGGAGGGAAATGGAGCAGTCGTTGGAGAACACAGAGCAGACACACTGCGTGTGTGCGTGCGTCTGTGCGTGCGTCTGTGCACGTGTGCATGCGTGCATGTGCATGTCTAGGAGAAACTGCTGCTCCTCCACCTGGGTTCTCTGTAGCCTGTCTGAATTTATCCTTGCCCTGTTCTGGCCTTCTTGACCTTTCACTGAGATCAGGACCAGCTGCCTGCAGTCCAGAGGCCAGATGAATCGTTGTGTTGGAACACAGCCACTCTCATCTGTTCATGTGTTGTCTCTGGTGGCTTTCACGCTGCAGTGGCGGAGTTGAGTAGCTATGCTAGCGACCATGTGGCGCACAGGACTTCAAATGTTATTACTGCCTGGCCCTTTATAGAAAGTTGGCTGACTCCTAACCCAGACTGTGCTGATAGTTTTCATCCAGGATGCCAGCCCACACTCATGAGCATAGCATCCCGACTCCATTCTTACCCGGCTTCCAGCATGGCAAACTTGGCGAGTTCCATGTGCCTGTGATGCTGCTGCTTCGTTCACTTTGAACTGCCTGTTACTCTGTCCTATACACGTGGCACACTTCTTCACCCGGCTCTGATTTTCTTTTTAGTAGGGCTAATAATCCCTAACATTATATTGGACTTGATGCTAGACACTGCAAGACTCTTAGGAAGAAACGTCTTCTCCACTAATTCACACAGCAGTCTTAAAAGGTAGAGGTTGGCATGATGGATGCAATTAACAAAACCTACTATGGGGGGGTTGGGAAAATCTGTTGTATAGGTTGCCGACACATGGTAGATAACATGGGAAGGTGGATACTGCTGCTTTTATATGGTACCATGACATTTACACCAGTCCCTTGTCCTCCTAGTTGTGTTCCTCCAGACAGCTCCTGTCTTGTGGAATTTACCGGCATTTATTTGTTTCTTTTCATAATTACTTGTAAGTAGTGTAAGTGTACCGCTGTTTCTTGATTTCCTTTTCGGTTTTTCAGAGATGGTTCCTCAGCTCTCATAGCACCACCTCCCACACCCCCAGCAAGCCCATCGTCCTTCCTTCTGCCCCTGCTGTGGCTCCAGGGATGTTGTGGAGTCGCACTGGAACCATGTGCTATCTGCCGTGTTCACGAGTCCTTTCTTGTACAGCTTTTTTCCCCTTGTAGGTATTCTTTTTTTTTCTTCCTTTGTTTGTTACCTGTGTACTTACCACTAATTCCTTTTTTTCTTTGCTTACTTCCATCTACTAAAAAAAACAAAAACAAAAAAAAAAACTAAGTGCCATCACGTCTTTTCTGACTCATTTCCATGAACTTACTACTAATCCCAGAAGCCCTGGGGGTGTAGTGGTTAAGTGGTATGGCTCCTAACCAGAAGGTCGGCAGTTCAGATCTGCCAAGCACTCCTTGGGAACGCTGTCGGGCAGTTCTCTGCTGTCCTGTGGGGTTGCTATGAGTTGAAGTTGACTCAATGGCAGTAGATTTGGTTGGGTATCACTAATTCCTACTTTTTTTTTCTTTGCATGTTGCTGTGTACTTATCACTGATTCTTTGGGTCAAGACACTTCCATAAGGCATTTTGTGTTTCCTTTTTTTTCTTGGCACCATTTCCCCTCCCCATGTTGTTCTCCAGGCCTGCTGCATAGCTGTTATCCTGCGCCTTCCTCGTCTGGCCCCTGTGGCTCTTCCTGTGCCATTGCTCCTCTGTGAAGAATATACAGGGAAAGTGAATGTGGTGAAATCTTGCGTATTCAGAAATTTCTGTGTTCTATCTTTCTACTTGAGTGGTAGCATGGTGGGATATACAGTGTTCTGGCTTGGAAATCGCTTTCCTTCCGAATTTGGAAGCTCTGTTGTCTCCTAGGCCTCCAGGGCTACTGCGGAGAGCCTGGTGTTCTGCTAATACCCAGCCTTTGCCCCCGACTTGTAATTTTTCTCTGTAACTTGAGAATCTTCTCTGTAGCTCTCGCATTGTGAATTTTCTGAGTGGTGTAGCTACATGGACCTGGTTTGTTCACTGCACTGGGTACTCGATAGCCCTTTCCAGCAGGCAACTCATGTTCTTCAGTTCTGGGAACATGAATTAGTTCTTGGATTTTTTTTTCCTCTCTGTATTGTCTGTTTTCCTTTTCTAGAATCTGTAATTCTCTGTGTATGTGACTTTTATGGGGGGGCAACTTACTCATTTTTTCATGTTTGTCTCTTTTGCCTTCTGGAAAGTGTCTTCAACATTGACTTACAACTGTTTAGTTTTTCATTTCTGCTGTCATCTTGTTTCTAAGACTCGCCTGTTTTTCACAGATGTAGTACTTCTTGTCTGCTAAGCCAGTTGTCACATACAGGCTCCACTCAGAGACAGTACAAGATGGGCTGTGATCAGGTATTGAATGTCTGGTGTGGACTGCTGTAGGACTGAGGTCTAGAGAAGTCCGTCGTCCTGAAACATGGGGGACAGCTGCAGAGAGGAGGTGAGGCAGGATCGAGACCTGGCATGGAGTTCAGCTCAATAGGTGAGGGGAGCCGCGGTGGCACAGCACTTTAGAGCTTGTCTCGAAATCCACCAGCCACTCTTTGGAAACCCCATGGGCCGGTTCTGCTTGTACCTGTAGGGTCGCCGTGAGTCAGAATTGATTCAGTGGTACCAGTTTGGGAAGGAAGGAACAGCAGTGTTGAGTGGTGAGAAACTCACTGGCTTCTGGACCAGTCAGATCCAGCCACAAGTCCCACCTCAGTCCTTTACTACAAAGCCTTACATAAGTCCAGCCTCTCTGAGCCTCAGGTTCTTCATCTCTGATGGGCTAAAGTCAGAGAAGCTGGAAACGAAGCATGCTATGTGGGAGAGGTCCGTGAGACTCTTACCCTGATGAAAGATGTGTGTGTTAACAGGCATTAATGACTAGGAACGTGTCGTTTTACGTCTCCTTGTGGAGGTGAAGGGTTGATGGGAATGTGAGGCCAGTGTGAGACATTTGCCTTAATGACCACATTTAGGCTACAGAACTTCCATCTCATGGTCTTATTCCAGTGCTGAGCTTGAACATCTGGGAAGAGACTTAAGCTCCCTGAGACTGTGGGGAAGGGATCTATGCTCTGCCTGCCTGGGGCTAGGCTCTGTTGACTCAGGAAGCAGGTACAAAGACTGAAGAAATCCCCGTTCACCCCCAGGGCTGTAAAAACACTTTGCCTTGCAATCTCAGAAAGCAATAAAGTAATAAATCAATAAATCGTGAGGTAAGATGTGTTTCATCAGTGAAAGCTTGTCGTCCTTTGTCCTTTGCCTTACTCTAGTTATTATGTAATCTTCCTGTTCAATTTTTTAGTGGTTAAATCTGTGCTATCCAGTACAGTAGACATCATCCACATGAGACTATTTAATTAAAACACAATCAAATTTAAAATTCAGTTGCTGAGTCACGCTAACCACGTTTCAAGTGCTGAGTAGCCATGTGGGCTAGTGGCTGCCATGTTGGGTGGCACAGAAAGAGCATTGCTGTCATCGCAGAAAGTTCCATTGCGCAGAGCCAGGCTAGCCTACAGAATTGCTGTATGTAAATTCATATGGTTGCGTTTACTGGTTTTATCCCCTCTTACTATGACTGACAAAAACAGATGAGTGAAGCTTGTGCCTTTTTAAATGTTTTTCACTTCCATGGACTTCAGTTAATTATTTGCACTCCCTGCTCAGTGGTTTTCTGTTGAGGACAGGTTCCCCAACCTGGCTAAGTTAATGGGTTTCCTTAATTAGGAAAGTAACAGGATATAAAAGATTGAGTGATTCAGAGAGCTTCCAGCCTAATTGGAAATGTAACTCTGTTTGGCCAGATGTCATTTCAAGAATGTCTGTTTCTTTTAAGATGCTAAAGAAAACCCTTACGGTGAGGACGACAGTAGGAGCCCATTCCCCCTGCAGCCCAAAAACAAGCGTAGCTACGCTCAGAACGTGACTGTCTGGATCAAACCCAGTGGCCTACAGGTAATGTTCTCCTTTGCCTCACTTTCTCCTGGGGACACAAGGAGGGTTTATGGCAGGCAGACAGAACTTTCCTTTGATTTGCCTCTGATACTTAGTAATCCATTTACTGATTTACGAAAAGGATTTGAGGTCGGCTGCCTACACTAGAACACATATACAGCAAAATCATTTTTTATAAAATTTAGAGCAGTAAGAAGCCATATACAGGAAGCAGAGGACAGCTGTGCAAGGCACCCAAGGTAAAACAGTAATTGTATTTGAGCAGTCTGGCTCTCAGCTTGCTGCAACCACGGTATAAAAAAGAACTGGGTGATGTAGTTCTTTTTTAACGTGATGAAAGGAATGCTGCCAGTTCTTCTAAAAAACCCAAAACCAAGCCCATGGCCATCGATTCAGTTCTGACTTCTTAGCACTGTAGCCCTTCACTGCTGTGCCCCCAGGGTGTCTTCACTTCTAGAGAGAAACCCTTCTCTGGCACTGGATTTGTATTTGTAAAATATTTTGCAGTGTGAGACACTGAGTAACATAATAGACGTTATCCTCAACAGCAGTTTTGCAAAAGATGTAGAAGTCTTGATATGGTTCCCTCCTCCACTTCCACAGTGAATCCCAAGGTATAGCATTACATTATAAGTCAACAAAGACGCTTTCCTGAGAAGCTGAGGTAATGCCATTACCAGGGTCTGCAGCTTTCAGGCAGGATGCTCCATGCCACATCTCTTCCACTGACACAAAATCATTGACCCCTGTTGTAAAAGTCGCTTCCTGGGCCTGTTGTCTCCTTTGAGCTCATCATGTGGGTCATGGCTCCTCCAGTGAGTGCGGCCTAAGCCATATGAGGAGACGCAGTCAGGCCACCTGACAACAGAGTCACTTCTGTTGCCTGCAGCGTCTCTTCTAGCCCCTTTACATGGCCCCTTAATCCCATTCTGCCACTGCTGAGGGGGACAGGGGCAAGTGGTGTAACTCCTCTCTTGGTGGGTAATCTCTTGCCATCTCTGACTCCAGCAACTCCCTGTCCAAAGCATAATTCGAACCTCCACGTATAGCTCACATACATATATATATTTTTTAATTTTGTTTTGGTCCCTGGTATGTTTTTGTCAGATTTAACAAGTCCATCTAGTTCATTCCCATCACCAGAGGATTTCTCACATCATCACCAAGACTCTCGAAGGAAGAGATTCTGTGCTGATGTTGGACAGAGCACTGACGGGGACGCAGCGAGGCCTCCTGTTGGCACGGGAGCTCTGCTCCCATCTTCATTTCTGTTCATAATTTAGACTGTGCTGTTACTCTGTGTACAGTAGCACAGAATTGTAATGTCAGATTGTTTACTCCCTTCATAGACAGATGTGCAGAAGATTTTAAGAAATGCGAGGAAACTGCCTGAGAAAACACAGACGTTCTATAAGGTGAGAGTGTCCAAATTCTAGTGGACCAGGGCAGGGTGTGTCTCCAGTGTAGCTGATCAAAGGGTGAGAGTGTAGGGTGCAGGGGGAACGTGGGCAGAGATGGACAGGTATGACTTCCACCTCAGTTTTTTCATCACGAAAGACCATAGAAGAGATAGGTTCCTCACTGCCCTAAAATCCAAGAATCCCAAGTGCATGAATGGCCTGGTTCTGTCCATTACATGGGCTTCTCTGTGTAGGTACTGCTGTGACTGGACAGCTGATAGGACCTGAGGGTCATAGCCCTGAGGCCACCTCACTGCACCTACGCAGACAGGTATCGAGCCCCCTCAAAGGCAAGCTGTGTGTGACTTCCTGGGATGGCGAGTTACCCAGAACATTCTTAGTGCACCATAGAAGCTGCTTCCAGGAATAGTTTCAAAAATTACACACTGAAGAACGGCACAAGAGATGGCCCTCCAGGATCATCCCCAGCTGATCTAGAGCCACTGGTGGGAGGACATGTGTCCCAAGGGATGGGACAGGATGGGAGCGTCGACGGTCACTCCTTGTTTCTCCCCAGCCTGAAAGACAGCGGGCACTGTAATGGGGGCTGCGTTGTTGATGTGCCTGTTTGCTGATGTTAAAGTATGGCACCCACAGCCAGTCCCAGGCTTCCATCTCTTCCAGAGAACAGAGAGGCGGGCGACCTTGTCTGGTGTTCTCTCAACATGTTTCTTCAGTTTTGTTCAAACCTAGTTATGTAGCAAACTGAAGTCAGGAGAGGGTGGCGTTAATCAAAGCTCAGCCAGAGCAGTTCTCAGCTGCCAGTCCCCTCCCTGCCTGAAGCCCACAGTCCATACGGGCTTTGTCCTCACTCCTCACTGCAGGGCCCCATCTCCTGCAGACCTTCTGCACATGCTCCCCAGTCCTGTGCAGGAGGACTTGTTAGCAGACGACCACAGCAAGGTGTTCAGAGAGCACCATGTCCTTTCTGGTTTCTATGGTCCTGCGTGTTAGAGGTGACAAGAGCCTCTGGTGCCTGACTGCTCCGGGCCCTCCAATGTATAAGGGATTATCATCCTCATTTTGTGAGGAGGCCACCAAGAGCCAGAGATGCCACAGCTTGCCCAGGTCACACTGCTGAGCGCCTGAGGAGGTACCTGGTATTCTTCTCCCATTCACTACCCAGCTTTTCTCTGTGCTAGGTTTGCTGGCCAGGCATCCCAACTGCTCCCTGGCCAGCTGCAGACACATCCACTGCCACTCAGTCTAATAGTTTTTACAAATTTCTCTCACAGTTTAGGAGGCTAGAAGCCCAAATTCAAGGTGCCAGCTCTAAGAGAAGGCTTTCTGTCTCTGTCAGCTTTGGGAGAAGGTCCTTGTCCTCCTTTTCCCCTGGGCTAGGAGCTTCTCAGTATAAGGACCCTGGGCCCAAAGCAAAGCTCCTGTGCTGCTTTCTTGGTGTTTACCCCTGGATCCCTTTCTCTCTTGTAAGATAAAAGGTGGTGCAGCCCACACCCCAGGAAAATGCTCCTTCCATGAATGAGGGCTGTGACCTGAGTAGGGTGTGGTCTCCCACCCTAATCCTCTTTAACATAACCTAATCTGGTCTCATTAACCACGGGCAGAGCTAGGATTCATAGTGCAAGGGGATTATATCAGGTCACACTGACACAGATTTGGGGGCCACTGTTCAGGCCACGGCAGCATGTGATGAGAAACACATGCCAGGAGCGCGGGTGTCGTCCTCTCATTTCAGGAGCTGAACCGTCTGCGCAAGGCCGCCCTGGCCTTTGGTTTCTTGGACCTGCTCAAAGGGGTGGCTGACATGCTGGAGAGAGAGTGCACGCTGCTGCCCGACACCGCCCACCCGGACGCGGCCTTCCAGCTGACGCACGCGGCCCAGCAGCTCAAGCTGGCCGGCGCCGGCACCTCGGACTACGCGGCCTACGACCACAACATCACACCCCTGCAGACAGACTTCTCGGGGAGCAGTGCTGAAAGGATGTGAGGCTGACTTGGGGAGCCCTTCCAGAGAAATGACAAGGACTGAGGGTGAAGACCTTTCCGGCCTGCTCACCTCCCGAACGGCCACCAGGCCTCTCAGAGGCTGCCTCAGGAACACCACCTGCTGGTTTGAATGACTCCACCACACTGAGAAGGGTTCTGAAAGGTGGCTGTCTGGTTCCACTGGAATTGTAGCTCCCTGGGGCTCAGAGTTCTGAGGTGTGCTGGCTCCCTGAGAACCCTGGAAGGCTGCCAAGCACAGAGCACCTCAGCACGGGCTCTCTGGCTCCCAAAGGCGTCACCTCACCAGTTTTCTGTCCCGACCATCTTCTTGTGCTTCTGTCCTTGGGATGAGCAACCCAGACCACTGGGACTAAGTACAAAACCAACACAGCTTCTGAACCTTGCTTAGAACTTGGGCTCAGTGTGGGGCGACCCTCGGTTGCTCCTGGGGTGTCTGAAAATACAGACTTTCAACAGCAATCACACATATGTGTAAAAGGAGTCCTGTTTCTTCAAGGTTTTTTTTTTAATGAAAATAAAGTATTTCCTATAAAATAGTTTCACTATTTGGTGAACCTTGGTGCGGTTCCAGCTGCTGTTGACTCTCACTCTTGGCGACCCCGTGTGTGAGAGTAGAACTGGGCTTCATAGGGTTTTCAGTGGATGATTTTTCAGTAGATTGCCAGGCCTTTTTTCCACAGTGCCTCTGGGTGGATTCAAACTTCCCAGCTTTGGGGTAGCAGCGGAGCACATGAACCATCTCCACCACCCAGGGACTCTGTGCCAAGTTCATTCTGGCTAACTGCTAACAACAGCTGACTGAATTCAGAGTCATTTTGGTTCCATTTCATCAGCTAGCTTGATGATCTTGGGCAGGTAACCTAACTTCTCCAGAGTCTGTTGACATCATTACTGATTTTCGTAGTGCTCTGTGGACCTGCTATGCTGGAATCCGTCGGGCCTCTGGGCCCTTCACCCCTGTTCAACCAGAACAGACAGATATGGTTTAATATGCTGAACTGTCTGAACAAAGGCCTTTCATCCCTAACAGTTTGAAAACCATTAAACTAAATGATATTTAAGCACACATCATTAGGAGTTTGACTGTAAATATTTTAATAGAAATACACAATCTTTTTGCTTTCTCAGACAGCAACAAAGGGGTTCATAACAATCACTAAAAATACAGGAGTTTGCCGGAAAGACGTGGCATAATCGACTGCAAAGCTGATCTGCCCAGTTACACAGAGGAACTCAGCTCAGGGACCATCAGAAGCCAGTACAGAGGAGTGCTGACAGAACGACACAGGCATGTGACACAGCCTTCTGCGCAGTACATTTTGTAAAACTCAGCAAGCCTTTAACATCAAACGTTTTCCTTCAAACCAAGTTTCCCTTCTGGGCCCAGAGGAACAGCATAACTCAAGTCTCCTTCACACAGGGCCATGTGCATGGATGGCAGAGCCAGAAGAGCACCCAGGCCTTAAATGCCTTTATACGGGTGTCACTTCTAACCCTTACTTTCCTTACTTGGAATGTTTTGGAGAAAACCACTTTAGAATGGATGAATGTCCAAATGCCTACATTTGTTTTTCAGTACCCCTATGGGTGTGTCTGTTGTCAGTAATCCTTGTTAAGGGTCAGCTGGTAGCTCTCCAGCCATAACTCTTAGCACAGACAGGTGAAAAAGCAATCTAATGGGAATAAAAGCAGCTGTTTTGCAGGTCTACTTAAAAGCAGGCAGTCCCACCACTCACAGACCAGAACATGAGTAAAAGGACTCAGCTGACACAGCAGAAAGAAGACAGCCATTTAAAAATGTTTGTTCACAGCTTAAGACAGTTTGGTGGGCATACTGGAATGTCCCCAGTATGCCACTGCTGCATGGCCAGCAGCTTCTGCCAGTGTGACCCAAAAGATGTGTGTTCCCTTCTGGCCCCGGAGCCATCTGAGTTTGGAACCGTTTTTGTAGGTAACTGTAGTGTTGAGTCGTTGTGAAGTAAGTGCGCACAGCATTCCGAGGGGCTAACTAGCCCCCCAGATCCGTGTGTGCCCCGCCAAAGGCCCACACAGCTAGGCAGTGTGGGAACATGCTGTCAGCAGTGCCAGAAGATACCATATCTCACCAGACCGCACGTGTATGCTCTGGCTGCATTCCGACTCAGAAGTGTTTTTATCAATGACCCAGTCTAACTTGCTATCACAAGGTCATTGCCAGGTAACCCACTGAGTGCAGAACACATCCGCTTCTGCCTGAGTCACTGCGACAGCCTCCTACACTGTGAGAGTGCTTTTTTTCCTTCACGCACAGTAATGTCCAAACCTTAACTATGAGAACAGCCAGTGTCTTGCAGGAATGACACTGAAGAATCACCCTTGGCCTGTGTGACACAGACGTGAAGTGGCATGGCTGCAAGTGGGGCTGAGCCTTTAGCTTTCCTAACCGAACACGGGACGAACCTGCTGTCAGCCGTCAGGAGTTCATGTCAGGCAAGAGCTACACTAAGGAGAGTAGGGCCAGGCATGTGACCGGGAAAAGCAGAGAGGACCTCACACAGAATTTAATCACGGAACTTTAAAAAAACCTTTCACATCAGTACAAGAAGGTAAAACCGTAGGAATCACAGATACGCCTCAAACTGGGAAGAAGCCACCCGACACGCTTCTCAGTGGCTCCTTTTCTTTCTTTGGCTGTAGTGCCGCCGGCGCTGCTTGTACAGGTGACGGAAGTTTATGTACAACCCTGCAAAAGGAAGAAGGGCGAGGAGTGAGAAGCTCTGTATCTGCAACCAGCTGCTTTTGGCTGTTCCTCGTCTTCACGGCACCAAGTCTCCTGTGGCCGCTCAGAAAGGGACAACACAACTATTAACGAGGAACCAGAGCTGGCCCGTTTTTGTCTTTCATGAATTTACAAGAAAATGTCTGTATTACAGAGCCAATACTTACCTAAAAATAACATGATAAGGTAAATCTGAAGAAAAAAGGAAAATCTAACTTTGATTTTCACTGGATATGGCAACATGAAACTGAATCTTCCTGTTTCATTGAATATTGGAATGGACTGGATCACGGAGACAGCTGGGAGCAGAGGAAAAGAACAGACAGTCACGTCTAGTGGCCAAACCTTCCGGCCCCCAGCCCTTGAAGTTTCAATTCTGGGTTTTTGTTTTTTGTTAATGCTTCATCTTCCCTTCTGACAGAGAGCTTTTAGTTTTCCTAAGCAATCTTAACAAGAAGAGATGAATGAAGACCAGTCACTTGATGGCACAGGGCATCAGTTTCCCATTCCATAAGATGAGGACAATAACCTCTGCTGGACTCATGGACTAGGTGTCTGTGAGAATAAACTGAGGTTATCAATGTGAACCTGCTTTGTAAAGTGAAAAATACCATAAGTGGGAAGCAGACTGTATGTGGCCGCCTGGCTCCCCAAACTTATACACAACTAGTGCTTCTGTGGATACCATGAGCATTACAGAGAGAAGCCATTGGAAATAAATTCAGAAGAAGTCTGACATTTACAGACCCAGGCTAGCAGGGAAGAACAGGCTGCAGCTGAGCTATAAAACACGCACTTTCTGAGCGTACCTTCTGCCAGACACCCCAGAGGATACAGCGGGATCCACACAGAGTAGCGAAGCCACGTGAGCACCTTCCAGTTCATGTCAAGGCAGGTCAGCATGTAGAAGGGGTACCTATTGAAAAGGATGCAGTCAGGTGTCACAAGCCACTTCAGGTTTGGAATGCAACCATAGGAAACCAGTCAGCTGCACGTGATTTATTCAGAACAGAGGCATAATCCTGGGTTCTTACCCACAAACTCCTGTCGTGCTCTCCCCCAACTGCCAAAGGTCTGTAAGCTCTCTTTAATGCCAGCCTAAGTGTAAGTCTTTACAAAATCCTCTTTGGAATAGTTCAGTCTATGAACTCAGTCTCAGAAGCCTTCTAGCTTTTTTCCCAATTCTGATCTAGTTTCCAGGTGGATAAGGCCATCAGATACTGTATCTCTGGATAAATGAACTGTTAACCAAAATTTAAGTACCTGAAAGAGCACTAATCTACAATCAGACACACTCTGTTTAAAAGGAGATAACGTAACAAATGTTTCTTCCCAGACAGTGAGAGTTCCTACTGAGGAGCTGGTAACGGTGACGTTTGTACTGAAACAGACATGCAGGTGCCGACGGGGCACCCGCTGTCAGGACACGCTGGAAGGCTGCCGCAGCCCGGTCCCCCACTCAGCTGCCGACTTGGCTGAAGCATCGCCAAACCCAGGCCTGACGGGCCAACTGGCCAAGTCCTTGCTCCATCTGACTGAAATGGAAGAAACACGGGGTCTGGATGGTTTGGTAAAGAGGCATACATCTACTTAATTGGTAGTTTTTTGAAGAAGCTATTTCTCCCATTGAGAATGGAGGAATCTTAAGAGGCTGATATCAAACTTCAGTGATTTTGCAGTTCACGTACAATCACCATTTCCACCATCCCTTCTAGAAAGTCACTCATGACCAGTCCATCCAACCTGGATTGCTCCCTCAACTCCATGTTTTTTTAGCCCTTTCAAGAATTTTTCTGTGTGAATGGGTCCTTTCTTTCCATCAAGGCCGCAAGATCCTGAGGAGTACGATGGTCTCCCATTTCCCTGATTCTCTCTCTGTTCTCTAGTGCCCAAGCTGGCCATTGACTTCTTTTTAAATCTGCTTCAACTTTGCAGGGCACACAGATACAGCTGGAACTTTCCACACATTTCATCTTATTCCCAAACCAAATGAGACTCTGGCTAATTCGGCAACTCCCTTAAGAAGAGGGCTGCTCAATGTCCACAATAGCAGAAAGCTGGAATCAACCTAGATGCCCTTCAGCAGAAGAACAGATAAACAAACTGTGGTATATTCCACACAATGGAACACTATGCAATGATACATAATAATGACAATCTTGGGAAACACCTGATAACATGGAGTCATCTGAAAGACATTATGCGGAGTAGGAAAGGATAAGTACTGTATGAGACTATTATTATGAGGCCTCAGGAAATGGACTAAGCCCAGAAGAAAATAATCTTTGTTGGTTACCAGGGAAGCAGGGAGGGAGAAGGGTATTCAGAGCTCAGATACTAGGTAACAACTGGGTTAAGTGGAGGAAGTGACAGACACTTTAGAAAGGGGATCCCACTGCTGGACCATACCAAGAGCTCTTAAGATTTCCTAAATACAGCCCGATACTTCAAAGGTCAGAGTAGCAGAGGTGGGGGTCCAGGGACCATGCTTTGGGGGGACATTTAGGTCAACTGGCACAACTAAGCTGCTTCTTTCTAAGAAAATGGTCTATATCCCAACTCAGTGAGTGAAATCTGGGGTCTTAAATGCTAGCAAGCTGCCATCTAAGGAGCATCAGTTGGTTCCAGTCCAACTGGAACACAGAACAAAGGACATCGAAGGCAAGAGGAAAAGGTGGGCCCAGAAAACAGAAGGGGCCAAACGATCCAGAGTCTACGCCAGCATGAGACCAGAAGAACTAGGTGGTGCCCAGCCAACTCCAGTGTCTGCCTCGAGCGGCAATACAATGTCAGACTCCCTGATACAGAGAGACAAAAATATGAGTGCAGATCTAGAATTCTGTTAAATGACTAAACTTCATGGTCCAACATCCTGGAGGGTCACCCAAGAGCACGGCTCCTGGTCTCGCTCCTAGCCCAGAACTGAAATCAGCACCAAAACAAGTCTCTAGACAAAAACTGGACTGCACTGTAAGTCACGAGGCTGTCGGAGCAGCTCCCCATTGGTAACGAGATGGGAGGGTGGAGAGGAGGGGACAGGAGTAGGTTGAATGAAAAGCAGAAGTACAGAGGAGAAAGTAGAGCATGTTGTCACAGGGTTGGGACAGCAGATGGAGCTGCATAGAGATCTCTGTAATATGGCAGATGGACTTCATTCGGGAACTTACACTGAACCACAGCAGTGTTATTTAAAAAACTAAAAAAGAACAGAGCTGCTCCCCAGAGGCAGCGGCATCCCAACACCACCCCGGCATTTCACCCACCTGAAAATTTCAATTGCGCTCCACAGGTAAAACACAAAGAAAACGACTGCTTTTTTCTGCATCTCTTCCGTGGTGCCCAAGATGATAAACAGAATGAAATTCCTTCCAAGAAGCTATCGAAATGACCCAAAAGAAAGAAAAAGTTTTCAAAGATACATTTTTAAAAAAACACATTAATCTGTCATCTGAAACCTGACCCCACTAAACTGAAGGTGAATGGACAAGACTGAGCTCCACTAGTTGACGCTTCTGCTCCAGCTTAGGAATAAGTTCAAGTAACCACACCAGTCTTTCTAGACAGACAGGCACTTTGGGTGTCTGTGAGGGTGTAAATATATCATCATAAATACTGTGTTTAAAAAGCAGACATGTACATGCAAACACTCAGTTTAAAGAACACTGCCCAATGAACGCCTGTGTCTTCACAGTCTACGTTAAGAAAGAGAAGCGTGTGAGTGTGGCACTCCTGTGACCATTACCCCGTTGTCAGTCATCCCGTTTTCTGTGTAGGTTTCACTCTGGCCTTTTGACACTTTCTGAGACCATGCTATATGATTACTGACATGCTTCTTACTCCGTATCATGTGCCTGCAGCCTGACACGTGGCGGCAGCTCACTTGTTCTCACCGCTCTAAGGTGTTCCAGCACACGAGCAGACATTTCTGCTCCTGATGGAGGTATGCGCTGTTGTCTTCCCATGTGATTGTCTCTGTACCTGTATCACATCAGCTGACAAATCTGTATAAGTCTTGATTTCTTGTAGGACAAGTCCCCACCTCAGGTTCTTCAAAAGAACGTTCTTCGCCCTCTGCTCTTCCACATAAACTTTAGAATTTTCTTGTCGCATTCCAAAGTTTTTAAGATTTTCATTGAAATTGCGTTTATAAATATGAAAAGAACTGACATCATCACAGCATTGAGTCTTTACAGTTTAAGAAAATGAAACATCTATCTATTTACTCGGTGTGGTCTCTCTCCACCTCCTGAATCTCAACCCTTCCATTTGGAATCACTTTCCTACAACTGGAATTATTTTCCTTCCATATCATCCTCCTTCTTTAAAAAAAAAAAAAAAAAAAAATTTCTTGATGTAGCTCAAGAGTCAGTGAACAAAGATCAAACCTGACCCAACACCTGTCTAGTGCTTAGGTATTGACCATTGCTGCTTTCACAATATAGTGACAGAGTTGAATGACTGCAACAAAGACCATCTGACCCATAATGCCTAGATACTTCAGTAAACTTACTCTATATCTAATAATAAATATATTTATCTGTCTCCTTAAAGATTGACTTCTGGCTTCCATTCTTGCTGCTGCAAGTCCACACTAGCTTCTTTGAAGGTTTTCTGTCTCTGTCCTCGATCCACCTACTTTTAAGATCTTGTTGTCTTTTGCATTCTGCAATTTGTCTCATATGGCTGGGGGGCGGGGGGACTTTTTATTTATACTGATTTGGATTAATTGTGCTTCTCAAGTCTATGTTTTGGCATTTTTTATCAGTTCTGGAAGATTCTGACATTATCTCTTGTGCTCTCTTCCTCTACCCCATCCACTCATCTCCTTCTGAATTCCTATTAGACATTATGTTCAACCTTCTGCTCTGTCCTGTCCTAACCTCTCTCATATTGTCTCTTTGTCCTTCATTCTGTTCACTTCTGCAGATCCGTCAATTCACTAATTTTGTCTGTAGCTCTATCTAATCCACTATTAAAACTACATCTTAAATTTTGATTACTGTGTTTCTGAATAACAGAAGCTCTATTTGCCTCCTTCTCAGATTTGCTTTTTGTCTGTGGTTTGTTTCCTCCTAAAATAGTCAGATACTCTTCTTCTGAGCATTATTTCTACTCCACATCTGATAATTCAGATATCCAAAGTCTTTGTGGATCTGTTTGTGCAGCCTGTTGTTTCTGCTGGCTCCTGGCTCACAATGCTTTGTTTCCTTGGTTTTACAATCTTTGACTGGAAGCTACTCATTTTCCTTGGAAACTTATCTGTGACACAGGCAAAGGTGACTTCTTCCAGAAAAGATGTGTCTGTCTGCCAGAGTCCAAGGCCAAAAGTGGTCAAGGATCACTTTAAATAAAATTCCATACCGTGAAGATTTGTTAACCACCCAGTTGGTGTGAATGCATAACACAAACTCATTTGGAGGATCAGCTTATGACTGTGAATTCTTCTCATTCCAGCAAGACTGATATTTCAGAGAAAAAACTTCCCTTGCAGGTGGCAAGGAGGAAGGACAAATTTATTTCTACTTCACCTTTACCTGCAGTTCTTTGTGTTCTCTGATTTATAGAGAAGGGTCTCTTAGAAGTCTCTTCAGGCAAGCTCTTGAGTTTTTTTAATCTCTTGTACCTTTTGATGCTATAAAACTGAAGTTCACATTCACCTGGTTTTCCAAATCCCCACATGGCAAAATTCAGTATCAGTACCCAGCATGTCTCTGCAGTTTTAACTTTCATTTAGTTTTTGACCTGTTCATCAACACATCTGAGACAATTTCAGTAGTTTGCCCAGCGCTGTCAGCATGAGAGCCCCTTGGGTCATCTCATCTGCCATACTTCCTGAAACAGAAGCCTCTAACCAGTTTTTGTAAGCCAAACCTGAGAAAACCAAGCCCACTGCCATCAAGTCAATTCTGACTCATAGCACCCCTATAAGACCGAGCAGAACTGCCCCACAGTTGCCAAGGGGCACCTGGTGGATTCAAACTGCCGACCTTTTGGGTGGCGAAGTTAGCACTTAACCACTATACCTACCATGGTTTTCTTTATAAGCCAAGTAAACAAATTTCATCTATTACTCCATGATTGCTTTATGGCAGATGTTTTTCATCCAAGTTCTTTGGCTAGATATTGAGCCTCTGACTCTCTAAATCTTCCCTCACATAGTTCATGTTCGCCCACTTTCACCCTACTTTCTCGCAGTCCTGTCTGATACTGGATTTTGCTTACTCTTGATTGGTACCAAAGAGGAATAACATTCTAGTTGTTCATGTCTTTGAGGACAGAGATGACCCTTTCTTCTGGGTAAACAGTAAGCCTTCAATATATGTTAAATGATCCAATCAACCTGCTATGGTGAATTCAGTTCCCATTTTCCAATCCCAATGTTCTGGCCAAAGGTATTGGCCAAATCCAGGGGGCTTCACTCACTCAGTGTACACAGTTTGTAAGTGGGACTCCCTGGAACCATGAAGTGTGATGATTCTGAGCCTACTCTTTCCATCTAGTCCTAAAAATTCTGCTTTAATACTTATTTGCAATAGTCCATGATAGACAAAGAATATTATTCCATATTAGTAGGTCTCTTGCTAGCCTCTTTTATTTTTTAAACTAAGCAAAACACCTTCCTTCTGAAGGCAGGTACCCCAGAAATAACAAGGTTACTACTGTATTAACATCTTTATCTTGCAACTGACAGGGTGCTGGAGCTAGTGTACCCAAACCAGGCAGAACTAGAAAAGCAGTATTCCAGAAAAGAAGGATCAGCAATTACCTGGTTTTCCCTGAGTCTGTGTAGATGGCGTTTAGAGGTCTGCAATCATACAGCTAGGAAACAGGGCCAGGGAGGCTGGCGTTCATTTCCTGTTCTGGGTAACAACTGCCCAGATATCAGGAAAGATCAAACTGGAAAGAGCCACCTTCATATTTGGAAATGGTATCCCAAATGGAAATAGTTCTAGGAATTTGCCTCCACTGGAAACCCCGGTGGTGCAGTGGTTAAGTGCTACAGCCAGGCGCTCCTTGGAAACACTATGGGGCAGTTATAGTCTGTTCGATAGTGTCGCTGTAAGTCGGAATCGACTCAGCGGCCGTGGGTTTGGGTTGCTGATCTACCCAAGGTGGCAGGAGGCCCGGTACGTTTATGACTACGGCAACGGAGAGAGGTTTCCCCGCTTCTGCCTGAGAATCAAGTTTCTCTAGTTTTAAAGTTCATTTTAAAACTTCGGGATTTCACGAAGATGTTACGAACAATGAAATAGACCTGAAATGGCAAAAATATACTTCAGAAAACACCCCCGAGGTGTCAAGTTTTTCCACCTGGTCCAGTTAAAGCAGTGCCTTCCTGTGCAAGATGATCTTAACGACTTGGGACTCCTCAGCGCTCTGTAACACACCTACCAGATAGAAGCTGACACCTTCCATTCCCACCCTTGAGCTCCACTACCCAGTACCTGCAGGAGAGAAGGCAACACTGGTGAGTTAGTGACTCCGATCATTGCATTGATTGTCTCCACAGCCGACAGCATCTGGCAGAAATACATCACATCAGCCACGGTGTGAAATGTGTCATAGAAGGACTCTATGGGCACAAATAGACAGTAGGGGTAAACTGATGGGCAAATTCCAACACAGGTCTTTCTCACACTAGGTAATTCCTTACTTAAAAGATAAACAACAGTCAATCAATTTTACTACCCATATAAGTTGGGAGAGGGCAGGCCCAGAGGGTCATAGAGGGTAAACTCCACTGGTTGACAGAAAGTTCACACTAAGTTCTTACACCTTTCTCATTCTGAAAAGGCAAGAAGAAAAGGACAGCCAGACTTCGCTCAGTTACTATACCCTGAAAATCTATGTATCAGGCACAGTGATGATGTCTTTCAAATCCATGGTCTCATTTAATTTGAAGTTAAAACTGTACTGCATACACTGAATGCAATCAAGCCTCTTACAATCTCAACACCTATACAATCAGAAATGCACAGGCACAAAAGTAGTGCTCAATAGCTTCCCAAAACTGGAACTGCTTTTATTTTTTTTCTTGTTTTAAATTTTATTTATTTTGTCACGGTGGTGGTGGAGAACACAGACAGCAAAACATACAGCAATTCAAGTTTCTACATGTGTAACACAGTGACGCTGCTAACACTCTGAGTTGTGTGAGCATCTTCATCCCCTCTTCACCCCCCCTTTCTGAAGTGTCCTCCCTCATTAACAGCAACTCACAGTCCCCCAAGGTCCCATCGGGTCGTCTGAGTTGCTACTGTCATTTGACCCATACAGATAGCCTAACTGCCTTTGTATCTGTGGACCTAATGATTCTTATTCTGAGAATCAATCCTAACTAAAAAACATAAAACGAAATTTTCAAAAAGCTTTGTGAACAAGGTTGTTCTCGAAAATATCATTTCTTAGTGCATTAAAGTAGGAGCAGTCTGAGTCTGACCATACAGAAAGCCTGAGTCAGCTATGGCGTATGCCACCTGCTGCTGCTCTCCACTGAGCAGGAGAGTCGGGTCCGTTGGTGTCTCCGTGGAAGGACAACTACTGTGTGGGAATCTGCCACCAACAGCCTTAAATAAAGAGCAGGAAATTACAAAGAGCCAACTGTGACACCAGGTGCCAGGTCCCACTTTCTATCAAGTCTTTGGGAACCGATGAGGAAAGAATTCAGCGGCTGGGATCCACAACTGCTCCAGAGGAGCAAGCCGTGGCCATCGGCTTCTGTCAAGATTTACAGGCTTGGAAGCCCAACAGGACAGCTCCACTCTGTCCTATACTTGCTATTAGTTGGAACTGACCTGACAGCAGCAGTTTGTTTTTTCTTATTCTATGTGACAAATTCATATCAATAAAAGCTGCAGGTCTGAGAATACCTGAGACTTTGCTTCTGTAAGTAAATGACATGGAGGCCTCTGGTCACAAGGCCACTGGCAGAGCAGGTTATCCAACTGGCGGGTAAGCACGGGGCTCACCTTGCTTACCAGATCATCCACAGTGAACAATCTGACATTTTTTCACCACATCAGAGATTCTGCTTCTAGGCATGGCTGGCATCTGTCTCTCTCCCAAACCCACAGCACCTTCCTACAGAATCAAAGCCTCTTTTCAGATTTACAATCCCTGACAGGGGTGAGGGCACCTGGTGGTACAGTGGTTCACAGCTACAGCTACTAACCAAAAGGTGGGCAGTTCAAAACCATCAACTGCCCCTTGGAAACCCCATAGGGCAGTTCTTCTCTGTCCTACCAGGTGACTGTGAGTTAAGCATGGGCTTACTTGAGCTTACTTCTGATCTTTAGTGAACAATTTCACTACAGTAAGCAAGGTAAGCAAGGTTCGCACTGAGCTTGCCCTGCCTATTGGATAACTGCCTCCAGACTACACGAGTCTGGACATGTGGGAAGGGTTTCTAGCCTGTCACTGTGCACTGCAGAATTCCAAGGTGTTGAGAAGGCTGGCAAAGCCACTTGAATTTCTTCCTCTTTCAAATCACTCTCGTGCTAACTACGGTCACCCCTCCGAGTCTCAGACAGCAACAGCCAGGGCTGAAGAATGAAAGTTTACTTCTCTCTCTCTTTCTCTCTCTCCCCCGTTCTTTAAACAGAATTCATTATGTATTTTCCCTCTATACGTTTATTTTTCCCATATTTATTTTACAAAACACATTTTAAAAAGTTGAGGCAGTTCCTGGGTTACAAACGAGATCTTCCCTGTGTCTGCCACGTCAAATGTTCAGGCAGTTGGAAGAGGGGCAAAGGGTTCTGTGTTAGCCTCACTTCAGTGCCGGGGAGGGCTCGAAGCCCCTTTAGTGATTTAAAAGCTGCATGTGCAGAAGCGAAAGTGCCAGCAGGGAAAGACTTGTTGGGAGCAGGGGTTCACGCGGTCCTCAGTGAGGACAGACTTACTTAACTTCAGAGTGCACGTACCAGCTGTGAGCTGTAAGTCAGATGTTTGTAACCCGGGCACTGACAGCACCCACATTCAAACCATCGGCCTAAGTGGACAGCCTTCCAACCTTTTTTACGTGTACTGTTTTAGTCCCTCCCCACTCGTATATGGCTATGATTGCACTATAATAACAAATTAATCTATTACCTGTTTGGCCTACTGTAAGTATCTTTACATGTTGTTACAAACACTTTTTAAATACTTTATATTTTCTTCACAACATACCACTGAGTAAACATACCAGTCTCTCACTGATGGACATACAGGTTGTTTCTAACTTGCCACTAATCTAAACACTGTATGCAGTTTTGCAAAAGACTTTTCTGTAGTTATGATTATTTCTTTACGATATATTTCCAGAAGTGAAAGAACCAGATCTAAGGATAAAAACATTCAGGATTACAGGTACACTTAACCAAATAATGTTCATTATATTTAATATGCTTCTAATAGCCCTGGCCATATCTATGTAGCATCTGCTCTCTTGAATGAGGTCTCTCTTTTAACTATGTAAAATCATCAGTGAAAAATGGAACATTGTTATAATTTGCAATTCTGTCATCACTACTGAGTCAATCATCTCTCTGTATGGTAAATTAGCTTTATTTCCTTTTAATGACTGTCTGTAGATGGCTTTTAGTTATCTATTGGTTGGAGTTTTCACATTTTTAAATCAATCTGCACAACTTCTTTACCCGTAAGGAAACGAATCCTTGCTGGTGTGTGTTGCACATTTTCCCCAACTCTCCAGCTCCCATGCTGCTCTGCTCCCCGACCCCACACACACTCAGTGGGCTGATGACTTTAATGTTGTCTTGGCTAGGGTGGTTTTAGGAATTTAGATAGGAATTCCATTACATAGGAATTTAGATGTTTTATGTAATCAAATATACTGACATTTTCCTTTATGATTTTTTCTCACACTTTTAAGCTCAGAATGTCCAATTCTCCACATGAAAGTTTTGTAAACATTTATCTTCTATTATGATTTAACTTTTTAATATATGACTCTTAAGTTCTTTGCCAGAATTTTTTTTCAATACAGCTTGAGGAGAAATGCTAGACAGATTCCTTGCGTCCTTCCCACTCCCAAAACTCCCAAAATCCATTTTCCTCAAAAACATTAAATCTCCCATCTAATAAAAAATTATTGAATATTTTCTATTGAGTCACGATTCCTTTTATCATATATGTGATTCATAAAGATGTGAAGTAAATGCTATTTCTGAGCCACCTAATCTGTTAATCAGTCTATTTTTATGCTAATATCAGATTACTGTAATTACCATTCTTTCATATTAGGAAGAAAAAGTCCTCTCCCATTACTCTTCCAAAATTTTGTTTGTTATTTATTCAAATTCTCAAAATTTTTCTATTGGCATTTAATTTGGGCAAAATTCTACTTACTATGTAAATTAATTTAGGAAGAATTAACATCTTTATGAGAGTCTTTTCATTCTCTTTTTGAATAGTCCCTTTTAGAGTTTATTTAAGGGGCACCACCATGGGTCCAAAAGGAGAGTCGAGAGTGAGACCCCAGCCAGGCGTGACTCTGGCCCCAGAAGTGTCCTAGCAATTTATTTACTTACCAATGAACTATCAAGAAGTGAACAGGAAAAGGGAAGCTAGCCCACAGTGTGCCTCTTTCAAGTGACTTTCCATGTGTGGACCTCAGCCCTTTCTTCACCCATCTCTAAGCTGGTTTCCTCACCTGGTCAGCAGATAGGCTGTCTGCCCTGCTTGTCTGACAAGGCCATGGGAGAAGAGAGGAGAAAGTACGATGTAAAGCCAGAAGGGAGACTCAGTGGGAAGACCACTATCAATGCCAATGGCACAGAGTGCCACCGTTGGGGAGCAGGGAGCCCAGTAACGGGAGAAAGCAAATGAGTCTTGAAATCTCTCACTTGCCTTTTCCAAAGATGAAGAATCGCACAGTCAGGTTGACAAAGATCCAAGAGAATCCCAAGAACTGCACAGCATTATACATGAACAGGTATCCCTTCCTCATGCTTGCCAGAGCTGAAAAGCAAAACGGGCAGTAAGCTGTTACCAGCAGTAGTCACAGCTAGAGACCAGACGACTTCATCTCACTTTCCTACTTGGGTGCCCTAAGCTCCCCCTCAAACTACTGACCCGGGTCTTCAACAGCGTGGGTTCCTGATCCACTTCAAGGTAAGCTTTCCCCTCTGTAGCCCTGACAGATAGAAACATACACAACACAAACCCAAAAAGGAAAAAGATGACTGACCACTGCAGGAGGACTCACTGAGGGGAAATAAAGCTACTTCAGCCCCTGCTCCAAACACACAATCTACAGTTTTCCTCTGGGATTTTTTTAAGGTCATGAAGTCAGACCAATTCAAAGAGCTAGAAACAGTCCAGAAAAATGAATTATGATAGTTGATCATATATTCATTCAACCAAGCATTAAATGAACACGCACAATGCACAAGGTACCCTGCAGGGCACTATGGGATCACAAAGATGGTTAAGACAATGCCACCCTCAAGAAGCTTACAATCTAGAATTGTAACATAATACAGGATGGCAAGTTGTAGGTAATGGACTGTAAAAGTTTTCAGGTGAGAAAAGGGAAGCAGGCTGGGGAAGAATTAGCCAAGGCTGTGGGGAGGAGCTACTGTCTGATCTGAGAAGACTCAGCCAAGCCTGCAGGAAGGAGTTGTGTCTGGGGAGTAATCAGCCAAGCCTGCAGGGAGGAGCTGGTGTCTGATGTGGGGAGGAATCGGCTAAGTCTGAGGGAGGAAGTGGGGTCTGATCCAGTGAGGAATCAGCCAAATCTGAGGGAGGAGCTGCTGTCTGATCTGGGAGGAATGAGCCAAGTCTGAGGGAGGAGCTGCTGTCTGATCTGGGAGGAATGAGCCAAGTCTGCACGGAGGAGCTGCTGTCTGATGTGAGGAGGAATCAGCCAAGTCTGAGGGAGGAGCTGGTGTCTGAAATGGGGAGGAATCAGCCAAGTCTGCACAGAGAAGCTGCTGTCTGATGTGAGGAGGAATCAGCCAAGTCTGAGGGAGGAGCTGCTGTCTGATGTGAGGAGGAATCAGCCAAGTCTGAGGGAGGAGCTGCTGTCTGATGTGAGGAGGAATCAGCTAAGTGTAAGAGAGAAGCTGGTGTCTGATCTGGGAGGAATCAGCCAAGTCGGCATGGAGAAGCTGGTGTCTGATTTGGCCTTTGATAGATCGGAGGTAAGGCCACAACCCAAGGAGGACAATTTCAGACTGGAAGGCAGGAAACTAAAGGACATTAGTTTTGTTTGCAGCTAAAGGTTCATAAAGACACAGGTGACAGAGGAGTTTAGAGGCAGGTGCCCATCAAAGGAAAGTGTAAAGGCATTGGCCAGAGCCATGCAGAGTCAACAGGAGTTGGGTCAAGGAAAGGACAGTTTTCAAGAAAAGAGCTAGGAAGCTCAGGTTTTGAGGCTACCTATTTACTTTTAAGCTACAGCTACTCTTCAGAGACACTTGACTGATGTTTAAACAACCACATTTAACAGTGCAGTCAGTCAAAAGCAGACTAATCCCAAGGGGTTGGAAAGATGTCATATAGCTAATTAAAATGTTTTTCTTCAAAGCTACAAAAATGTAGTATACTTTCCCATTATAAGGAGCTTGCTTCATCAGGGAACTTCATGAGTTTACACATAACAGCTTGAGTTTTATCTAACATCCTAAAAATCCGTGTCTGAGAATTTTCATATATTTCTGAAGTTTATCCCTTCAAAACACCAAAAGATTAACTGGAATCTTAAGGTGGCTTTTCTGTGGCTGTTTTTTGCCTTCACTAATCCTCTCCCCTCCTCTGCCCTCTGAAAGCCCAGTCCTCTAAATTAATGGCTATTCAAATCCTTTTTAAAAGCAATAAAAACCCTTTTCAAAAGAAATCTTACTCAGAACCCAAATACATCCAACACAAAGACGGCGCTGCTCTGGGTGAAGCGGGCCTGCTTGCCTGCCCTAGCCCCCCAAACATCTCTGGGAACCCCAGGGGTGCCATGGAAACTACGGCTCTCAAACTTGCCCTTCCTCACTTACAGCATGCCAAATGAGCACCATGAAAACTTGGAGAAGTTCAATTTAGGGCAGATTTTGTTCTTCAGAGTTCATTTTAGACAGAGCTGCATGCTCCCCCCTAGTATAAGGTGAGCTCTTGGGGCACAGGCACTATCGAGGAGACCCCACCCAGCTCCCCACCTCCTGCGCCTACCCCAGGGCTTTCTACAGGGCACGCAGTTGGTGGACAGCTGCTAGGTTTAATCTGTGCACCCAGAAGACAACACGCTTTCAGAGTGTCTCACTTACCACTCATTAGACAGACAGAAATGGAAACTGATTTTTAATGAAGTTATCCAGTAACTGGACATCTTTAAGGCTGACAACCACACTTCTCCATGGTCCAGTTCTTAAGATTTCAGTTGGGAGAAAAACACCAGGCAGTATAGTCTTGGACCTGTGTAGCAATTTCTACTGTCTACTCAAGCCCTAGTGGTGTAGTGGTTAAGAGCTTTGTCAGCTGACCAGAAGGCTGGCTGTTCGAATGTACTGGTCACTCCTTGACAACTTCACGAGGCAGTTCTGGTCTGTCACACACGGTCACTGTGAGTGGGAATCAACATAATGGCAATGGATTTGGTTTGCTGGCTTTACTCGGGACTTGACTGTCACTTGCCACTAGGCCAGTCACATAAACCAAGGCTCTTCCATTCTGCTGCATCACTTCTGGATCCCTTAGGATAATGTCACAAACTCAGAAAGAAGGGAAACATTAAAGGTGAAGCTTTTGATGTGGTGGGCACAGCTGAAGCGATGGACATTACAGATTTCTCAAACATTAAAGCAGCTCCCTGGGTGACATCGTCAGCTCTCCTGCCCCATCACACCCTCCACAGCCCACCTCTCGGCCCAAGGTGACTGGTAACTATCCCAGCAGCAGTGACAACTTACTTTCAGGAGAGCCCTCGTTTTCCATTCTGAGTTTATTTAGGCGCTCTTCTTCCTAAAATTTGGACAGAAGTTTTCCAAGAACACAAGTTAGAACATGCAAAAGTTCCCATGCCAGGTATGTGAAGCATCTCGTTATCCATGTCAAGATCAGTGTCAGCAGAGACAAGTCAAGCTGACCGAGGGTCCCCTCAGACGGCCTCCTCCCTCTGTGTTCACTGCTTCATTACAGAAAACATGCCATGGATGCTCAAATGTCTCCTCCTCACTGGGCAGCCCCAGCTCACAGGACGCCCATCCGGGGCTCACACAAGCAAGCCACCCAGGTGGCTTCCCGACTGCCAACTAGGCAGGCTGGGAATCATAACCTGGAAAGGACATCCAGGAGACCTGCTGTGAGTGTACAAACAAAATCAGATGCTCAGGCAGGAGAGAGATAGAAGGCTGTTTTATTTTTTAGGATTTTTAGACTTTCAGTAGTAACTTTTCCAGAAGCTAAAATTATGTCTCCAACATCAGTATAAAATTTTTAAAAATTTTGTATATATGAACATGGGTTATTACACACACATTTATTTCTTTGCTCTGTCAGCTGAGGGGACCTAGAAGCAGAGACACTCCACAAGCAGTGGGCACACTGAGCCCCAGATCTTGCTTTCCAATGTGGCTGCCCAGTGAAGAAAAAGGTTCACTGGAGAAATGCCTAATTCCGGGGCTGAGGCAAGGAAGACACAGGAAAGTGCCAGAAAATGAGCAAGTACAGGGGTGGGGGAGGAGAAGACCACAACACTGGGAGGAGGAATACATCAAAAGGACACAGGAGCCAACTGAGAGTTGCCCCGGGCCAAAGCTGGAACACTGGGACCAACAAAACAAACAACGCAGCATTAGATCATCACACAAAGTATAAAAGAAGCATCCCTTATTCCACACCAACATAAACAACTGAATAAAAGTAAACGAGGGGAAGGAGACAAATCTGTCACTGCAGAAGAGTTTCAAATAAATGATGTCCATACTCCACCCTAAAGGACAGGGAGCCTAAGTCTCCCAGTGAGGGCTTTGCATAGTGACCTCCTTCCCAAAGGCAGAGTGAGGAAAGCAGGGGGATGTGGGAGGCGAAAGGATTACTTTTTAGAAGAGAAACTGGACAAACATCACCTTAGCCAGATGTTAAGTCACGCTGACAGCACCTACCCATGGTAAGATGTGATAAGAATGGATTTTCTGTGGCCTTCTTCCTAGAAGCTCATTGCCACCCCCGTCTAATCATGAGAAAAATAGCAGACAAATCCCAACTGAGGGACAGTCTACAAATTACCTGAGCAGTGCTTCTCTAAAATCACATCTCCAGGGTTCTAAACCAGCCTATAACTTGACTCCTATTCTGTCCAGCCCTAAGGGAAATTTGAAGTGGCCCAAACACCCTGGATGCCTGATGCCATGGGTCTTCAGTGGCAGGATCCCAAGGTTCTTACTGACCTTGGTCCGGAGCTCCATTTCTGCATCCGACTCGTCCAGCCAGCGATCAAAGTCGGGGGCCAGAAACAGGGGGCGCTTCTCCTGCTTGGTGAGTCTCTCCCACCACTGACTTGCCTTCTTCTGCACCGTTATATTGACCTGCCTCTGGGTCAGCTTGTAGAAAGGCTACGAGGAAACGGCAGAAGGTGAGGACGGCCTCCCCAGCCCGCTCCTCCTTCCGCTGAACTGACATCAGGCCAGCACAGCTACACAGAGAAGCTACATGGCATGCTCATGTCCCTTCCTTCTCTGTCCCCACAAGTCCTGACACAAAAGAACACGAAGGCCAGGGTTGCTACAGGAAGGAAGTGGTAGGAACAGCAGTGTCTTTTCTCAAATTCTCTGCAGCAGATGACAAAGGTGGTTAGCACAGAGGGAACTAGCAGGAACCTTCTGCCAGGTCCACATTATGCAAAGCACTCAGACCAGCCACCATGGAAATAACTCAGTTCAAAGAAACAGACCCTGGCAAAAGCAAACTCTTGGGTTAGAAAGGCCTGCAACCTGGCCGGAATTGACACATCAGTTATAACCTTCCCAGGGGTGAGTTGAGGGAGTCTTCCCAACTCTCCCCAAATTCCTGGAGGCTGTTCCAAGTTAAGTGGAGCTCATTATTCCTTTCTACGGCCTCTCCCCTTTGCCTACAAAGCAAGCCCATCCCAGGACAGGTCCCCTGCCCCTCACGTCACTAATGATACTTTCCCAAAACACCTGAGCCACTGCAGTGAAAGACCACCGAGCTGAGGTGCCCAGAGCCAGGAGCAGTGAAGTGCACCATCTTCGGGATTCTTCCCCTTCTTGTCAGAGAAACCTTCGGAGGCCATGAGGGAAGGTGGCATGGACTGAACTATCCCATACCATATCCACTGCCATGGAGTTGACTCTGACTCATAGCGACCCTATAGGACAGAGTAGAACTGCCCAGTAGAGTTTCCAAGGAGTGCCTGGTGGATTTGAACCATTGACCTCGTAGTTAGCAGCCGTAGCACTCAACCACTCTGCCCCCAGGGTTTCCAGACTGAATTACATCCCCCGAAAATGTGTATACGAATCTGGCTGGGCCGTGATTCCCACTACCGTCTCTTCCATTTTGTAATTTTCCTATGTTGTAAATCCTAATCTCTGCCTGTGGTTACCAGGGCAAGACTGCACTATCTTGAGAGGATTAAGGTCACAGTGCAACACCCTTACTGAGGTTACCTCCCTCATCCAATATACAGAGAACTTCCCTAAAGTATGGCTTATACCAACTTTTATGCTTTTATCCTATAAGAGATGAACGTAAAGGAAGCAAGCAGAGCGTTGGGGAGCTCACAGCACCAAGAAATCAGCACTGGGACAAGAGCATGCCCGTTGAACCTGAGGTCCCTGTGCTGAGATGCTCCTGGACCAAGGAAAGACTGAGGCATTGCTGCTGGGCGTCATCTCAGACACCAGGGACCTGTCTGAGGTTCTCACTGATCCAGAATGACCAGGTAAGACACAGATGATCTTTCCCCAGGAGGAAAACTTTAATAAATAGACTTGCAAGTGGAGATGGGGAGGGCCTAGAGAATGCTTCTCCTCATCTCCTTGAACAAAAGTTTCATTAGGTGTGGCCTTCCAGCAGAGGTGCACAAGAACCTACAGCTGAGAACAAGATCTGAATGAACACCTCAGAGGACGGTGGCTGCACCACATCCCCTAAGTCATATCACTGCCTCCCAGAAGCTTTTCCTGCCAACTCCATTTTGAACAGAGGTGTGTGCGACCAAATCTCCCTAGCCCCACCACTTCCTGGAATCTCCACCTCCAACATGAGATCCTCCCTTCCAAAAATCCTTTATAAGCCCTGACAAAACCTCTAATTCAAGGAGGTGGGGGTGAGTATTGCCTGGGCCCTCCCTGTCTCTCCTTGCAAGCTTCTTCATTCAAGTTTTGCTTCTGTGGAAAGACTGTGCCTTACCTGTTCCTCCTGGATCAGTGAGGGGCAAGAACTTCATACAGATCCATGGTGTCAGAGAGGACACCCAGCCACAAAGTCACATAAAAGTAATTGCCCCTGGCACACCAAGGTTATGTTAATGGTGGTAGAGTGATTTAGAAAATAGTGAGAACGGTTGTACTACTTGAAGAATGTACCCAAGGCTACTGATCTGCACATGTAGAAATCGTTGAGACCGTGCGTTTTGTTAAGCATATCTTCACCACAATATAAGTTGAAGAAGAAAAAGTAACCCCTTAGCATAGGCCTCACCTACCCCAGGTGACTCTGCTCTCTCCAGATGCCACACTGTTCTACCATCACTAAAAACCAGACTATGAGAGCTGGAAAAGACTCCTGGGAACACGTAGTCCAATCTTTTATTTAACACAGGAGAAAAACAGAAGTCAAAGAAGTGAACAGACTTGTTCAAGCTCACACCCCCAGTAAATGGCAGAGCACAGATCCAGCTCAGGGTCCCCGACTTTTCATACTCCCAGCAGCCAGAACCCCAGGACCTAGGCTTTGTTCCAAATAAAAGAACTACACAGTCCCACTTGGTTTTTGTCTTCTCCTTTCCTACAATCCCTGCTCTCCACTTCACCAAACTATTAATATTTATTTCCTAAAATGGAAAGGGAAGTGAGGATGGACAGAACATACCTCTGGCTTCACAGGGTCCAAAAACTCCAGATGAAATTCATAGACATTGTCTCCTTTGGCACCGTGTCCCTGCGCTATAAAATAAAGAATGCAGGTTACTGTGGACTCAGGCAGAAGAGGCTCACCTAGGTCGGCTTGGCACTGCTCTTCAGAAGTGTGCAAATATTAACAGGCTCTGCCAGATGAAGCTGCGATCGGTGAGCAGCGCACCTCAACAGCCAGACAAGCTGAAGCCTGTCCTCCTGACCAGTTTCCAGTGTGTTTACTTAACCTTCCAATGTGACCTTGACGATGCCAGGACAAACATCAGGCAGGAGAGAGACTACAGATAGCAAAGCCCAAGGTACAACACACACAAACTTAACTCTCACATCAACTTCGGCTTTGAATTCGGGGCAGAGGAGGAGCAGGTGGGTGGACTGTCTTGGTTGCACTGGTGGACGCACCTTCAGGGCCCGTGGGAATGCTGGCTTATCTCAAAGAAAGCCCAGAATCAGTCTCCCAATCAGGGTCAGAGAAGGAGGGGAAGATGCTGGCTTCTCCTTTACTTAGCGCACTCCAAATGAACGATGACAAAGGGAAGCAGAGGGAACATCCCCAGGTTGGCCACCACTCCCTGTCTGTGGCTTGCCATGGTTCCTTTCCCCACACCAAGCAGGCACACACGGAGGTCCCAGTGACTGCTGGGCCAGCAGAGCTGCTCGACCTCCTTGCCCTCCAACACTCTGATTCGCTGGTCATCGGATCTCCTCCTGGGGGCCTCACATGTGGCAGAACACAGTATTTGCTACCAAAATCAAAACCCACTGCCATGGAGTCAATTCTGACTCACAGGGACCCCACAGGAGAAAAGAGAACTGCGCCATAGCATTTCCAAGGACAGAGGGATGGGTTCAAACTGCTGACCTTTTGACTAGCACCCTAGCTCAGAAGCACTGCAGGAGCCTGTCAGGACCGCAAATTCCTTAAGGCGGGACACTCTGTAAGCTTCAAGTGGCAAAGTACCCTTGTATCACTTTAATTTTCCTTTCAATGTATTTACCAAAAAAAAAAAATACTTGAGCTGCTACCACCACTGCCTTCCATCCTGAAAGGTAGATACAAAACCCAGACTACACTCTCGTACGTGTACATTTACTGTACAGCAGAGACTCTTCAATCTCCCATCACTCCAGCAGCTTAATAACGACAACCCAAGGAACTGGAACAGAGAGCAGTTAGGCAGGACCCCACCACGCTGGGGGACACTGAATCCAGATCTTCCTTCTCAGACAGAGCAGGGAATCTGCTGAGGAACTGAGGAGGAAGGAGGCGGGCCACAGTCAAAGAATCAAAGACCATGTGAGCTAGAAAGGCCTCAGAGGTCACCCAGAATGCAATGTTTCTCAAACTGGCCCACAAGTTTAAGATCTGTGGCCACAAAGTCTCACCAAGAATATTTCGATTTTGTGTTTTCATTATAATCTTTTAAAAAAAAAAGAAGAAAAAACAGCCTACTTTGGACCCTTTAGATGACCACCATATAATCAAGTCAGCAGCCATGTCTGCGTCTGTGTTCACAGAGGCAACACCGGCGAAGATTACAGAATGTGACCACAGTTAAGTCTTAACAAAATGTTTTTCAACTTGGGCCCCATGGACCCCTGAAGGGCCTGCACACATATTCTCTGGTGGCCACTGGGCCTCAATTTTGAGAAACACAGACATGATCCAACAATCTCCTTTCACACCTCCCAAGAAGTCCTTACCTCATCCAAGGCTAGAGCCACAGCCAGAATGATTTCAGCTCAGGATTCTCTCACTATTTAGCTATTGCCTCTCCAGAATCCTTGGTAGTCCAGTGGTTAAGCGCTTGGCTGCCAACCCAAAGGTCAGCAGTTCAAATCCACCAGGAGGTCCTTGGAGACTCTAAGGGGCAGTTTGACTCTGTGCTACAGGGTTGCCACGAATCAGAATCAACCCAATGCCAAAGGGTTTGGGGAGTTTTCACTGTCTCTCCAGGGGGCAAGCAGGGTCTGAAACAAATTCCTTGGCTTTTCTAATCATGCATTTAAAATCAACCCCGTTTACCCCAAAAGAATCAAGGTGAGCGGCATCAATAAAAACACATAAACAGATAAAAATAAAAGGAAATGACCATCACATCTCCCTCATCACACAGAAAGCTGACAGCATTTACCCAGATACTGACCTTTGAAGTGGAGCACGTTTTCAGTGATGCTGATGGCAGGATTCTGTGAAAAGAAACCCAGGATGAGACGAGGAAAATGACATTTACAACCCAGCATCCCTTTCTTCCCCTCTCCTCGGGGGCTCCACCTCCCACCTTAACCTTCCTCAGAGAATACACTGAGCTGTGTATTCACTCCATGGGTAGGATTTCTCTACGCCTGTCTGCAGGTACTGGAGATGGTGAGCTCTTGCAAGAAAGCCCCTAAACTGCCCTGACAGCACCAACAGCGAGGTACTGCGTCAGTCCACTCTGCCAGCGGTGACCCACCCAAGGGGCTACGTGAGGCGTGATGCAGGAACACGCTGATCTCTGTGACTCAGCGTTCCTAATCACCAGAGGCAGAGAATCGAGAGGAACAGATGAGTCACTTCCTGGGAGAAAGTATCAAACAATATCAGGTAATAGACACTCAACACAAAAATACCAGTAAAAGAGAACATGTCACAGGGAACCAGAGAAAGCACAAGGAAAATAGAACAGTTGCAGAAAGCTTCACCAAAAATTAAGATCTATCCTGCAACATGAAAAATAAAATCTAGGAGGTGGAATAGCAAGCTGAAGCTTACAGGTGGTTGGGTGGGAATGTTCACACAAGCTTGAATTCTAACTGAGCCCCCAGGCTCCAGAATGTCTTAAACCCCAACCTAACCCAGATCACAAAATTCTCCAAATTGTTCGTTTACTCCCGGAAGTGGCCTCAGGCCTCGGGCTGCAGTACTACACTGAAGCCCCCTGGGCTGGCTGGCTGGTTTTCAGCGAGGAGAAAATCCAACCCTACATCCCAGCTCGACATTAACAAGGCAAGAGGCATCCTGTCCCCAGGTGCTCACTTAGGCTCAGCTCTCTGTACCAGTGCTCATCCAGGCAAAGCTACAAACAAGAGAGAAGACTAGGGGGCAAGGTATACTGCCATGCAGTGGGAGCCCAGATGTTCTACTCAGAGCCAAGAGACTTCAGGAAATGGGGAGAAGGGAGCCTCAGTGAGGGGAGCATTTCAGCCAAGCTACAAAAAATAGCATGGCAGCAGTATCCGGCCTCCTGTTAAATCTTTGAGGTCTAGAAGAATCGAGATCAACGGGCCCAGGCTGGTTTGGATGAGGCAGAGGTCAGACACAGACTTCTCCTCAAACTTTTTACCAATTCTGACATCAGCCAGACCTCCCATGGCACTCACTACTTCTTCTCTTTTGAGTTCAATAACGACTGCAGTGGTAACACAGAACTCACAGACAATACTCAAAATTATGGGGTTCATCAGGGAAGTGAAAGGTTAAATTCAGGAGAAGGAATGACTCAGGATACAGTTCTTGGGTCAGAGCAGCCTCTTCTCAGCTGTGCCTGCAGGAAGGCCTCTCTCAGCCAGTGTTACCAAGATCTTTAACTCCAATAATAATAAGTGCTGGGAGGCACCGCACTCTGCCAGGACGCCTCCTGCCTGCAGGCTCTCAGTTCTCTCACCCTGGGTTATGGGTCAGTGGCCCGCTGAGGTCTACCACACCATCTCGCACTGGCCTCCTGGTTCTGGCGGCTGCCATTCCTCTGCCACGCCTCACTCCACCTTGTTCCATCGCTAATGTTACAGTTCTCTACACCCTCAGTCTCTCTGTCTCTGTCTCGCTCTCTCTCTGTCTCCTGTATCTAGGAGGTTCTCAGGGCCAGGATCCCAGGTCCAAAGGATGTGCTCCACTCTCATGTCTTCTCAGTAGTAGTGTGGATCCCTCTTTGTTCTGGAATCAGTTCTCTTTTTTTAAGCCTAGCACAATGTCAAAATTAACCACCCCCTTTGTAGGCTTTCACACACCTTATCTGCATGGTCCCACTCCCACAGGAAACCTAGTGGTTAGTACAATGGTTGCTATATCAGAAATTTGGCAGCTCAGACCCACTGGGCACTCCTTGGAAAAGCTGTGGGTCAGTCCTACTCCATCCTTTAAGGTCACTGTGAGTCAGAACGGACTCAACAGCAGTGGGCCTGGATGGGTTTTGGTACTCCCACAGGAGCTCCATGAACCTTATTTGTGGCAAGGCACAAACATCATATTTGCACAGTCCCACCGAAGCATTTTATGGGAGTCACAAAGACCACGGCTAGACAGGCCATATTAAGTAATTTACTGTACTGTAGGCCACTTTCTGGGTCTTTTAGTCATGGTTCTTTCATATCTGGAAGACAACTTCCCCCTCTCAATCACTTGACCAGTACAAAACAGTCCGTGAACGACGAGTCTTTCCGAAGGGCTAAGAGTCCTCAGATGAAGTTGTTCAGGTACCAGCCACTAGTGGTGGATTATCTAAAAGCAAAATAAGCATCATGCTTACCCTGCTTACCAGATCATCTGCACTGAACAATTTCACAGTTTTTTTCAGCACATCGAAGACTCCCATTCTAGGTAAAGCTGGCAACTGTCTCTCTCTCCACCCCACAGCACCTTCCTACAGCATCCAAGCCTCTTTTCAAATTTACAGTCCCCGACGGGGTGGAAGAGTCAGCAAGCAGGTTAAGCACAGTCTTCCTTGTGCTTACTTACTAACTACAGTGAACAGTTTCCATCTGATTTGACCAGCTTCTCCAGAAGTTAGCTCCAGCCTTTCTGGTGTCTGACAAAAATGGAACTGAGAGAAGACTATTCCCCTGTTCTGAGCCTCACAAGGTATCAACAGAGCCAAACCTTGACAGGACGTGAGGGTCGGCCACCGCCCTCCAGTCCTGCAGTGCCTTCCCCTTGGCCCACCCCTTTTTACAGCTACTGCTTCCGCAGTTGCTGTTTTCACAACCACGATTAATCCTGTTAACAGTCAACAATGGAATCATGTAATCCTCCCAGCATCTCCCCCGACCTCTGTTCCCCAGACCCCATCAGGAAAACAGTCAGCGAGGATCATCCTCTGTCCCTCTCATTGGGGCTGTAAGCACACCCACAAAAGGTGTAAGCTAGCCCTTCACGCCTTATCTCCCCCAACGTTAGACAGCCAATGTTTAAACTGCCCTGTCCTATCAAACCGGCTCTACAAGGGGACAAACATGTTCCTTGATCTAAAGAACCTGCTGTTCCAGTGGGAACATCAAGCACGTGCATTCACAGGCAAAGTCCGGTCCACAGCAAGCCATCAAAATCATAGCACTTTATACTAGCTCGTGGTGGCAAGCATCTCTCTCTCTCTCTTCAAGCATCTCTCTCTCATCCCTCCTCCTGTGAGGCAGGTCAATGGGCACCAGGAGTCCACACACCTCCCTGCACTTCAGATCTGCCAGCCCTTCTCTCTCTCATCACTAGAGGCCATGGGGCTAGTGGAATCCATTCAGACTCTGACCATCTCGTTGCTGCCCCCTTCCCCCAGTTCCACTCATCTCATGACCTCAGGTTGTCACCTCAGTGGGGGAGCGCTATCAGTCTGTGTACTCGTCAGCTCCCTATAACCCCCCGATGTCGAAGGGGGTTCTTCTGATGGGCACTGACTTTTCCCACCTTGAGCATACAACACCAAACCACTTGCTGGAAATTCAAAAACCAAGGAGCCATTGTTTTTTTCTGCAGGTCCTACCTCGAAATGCAAATTTCCTGCTCTCTCATCAGGTCTGAGTAGGTCTGTATATCTTTCCAACTTGGAAAGATCGTAGGTAGGGCCTAAGCCCCCAATACTGCAGATACAGAGCAGCCATACTGAAATGAATGGCCTGTGTTTCCTTCCAGCAAATCCTACTTCCTCTTCTAACATAGCCCATCGATACTGGTTGGAAGCAGTGTTACATGCGCTCTGTAACCCTTCATCCCCAGTGTTCATCCCCATTGTACATTTAGCTCTGTTTTACAACCCTAAACAAACAAAAGCCCACTGCCAATGGGTCAGTTTTGACTCACGGCAACCCTGTAAATCAGAGTAAACTACCCCATAGCATTTCCAAGGAGCGCCTGGCAGATCTGAACTGCCAACACTTTGGTTAGCAGACATAGCTCTTAATGACCATGCCACCAGGTACTCAATATCCAAAGTATATTCCAATAAACGCTTCATTCTTTTTAAAATATTCCAGGTTCGGCTTCTCTCTCCTACGCCTTGAACGACTTCCCAAAGCACATGGCCTTGGGCCTCTGGCTAGGCAGAACCAGAAGGCCCTGGCCTCCTATCAATCACCTTGTTTAACTGGCCTGAGTTCTGCCCCAAGATGCTCCAGATGTGGTTTGTCTCCGTTGAGCTGCAGCATAACATCTCCTACCTTCTTCTCAGCCATTACAGCTAACAACCACGGCCTACATGGTAGAATCAGACGTTTCCCTCCCTATGCCCTTTTGTTCTTTCTCTTACAAAGCTCCATGCTTCCAGGAGGCTGGAACCATTGCAACAGACCCCGCTTCTGATGCCAACTGTAAAAATGGCATGGTGGCAGCATGACACTTTCTCATGTATCAAGATCAACAGACCAAAGATGATTCCTAGGAGGCTGAGGTCAGACCTTTTTGCCAACTCTGACACCAGTCAAACCTCCCACAGCACTCTCTACTTGTGTGCTGAGTTCAACAATTTGCTGTAACAGGAACACAGAACTCATGGACAATACTCCTAATTACAGGGTTTACTGAGGAAGCAACAGATTACAATTCAAGATCAGGAAGGACTCAGTGCAGATCTCCAACAGGGCAGCCTCTTCTCAGCTGTGCCCACGTGTAGCCTCTCTCTGGCCCTCAGCCAGAACTCTGCTCTGCTGAGGCAACTGTCAAAGTGGTTTTCAGCTACTTAAGTGTCCAGAGGCACCCTACTCTATGGGAAGTCTCCTGCCTGAGGGCTCTCACCTCTCTTACTCCAACGAGTGTGTGCTGGCAGGCCCTCTGTAACCACCTTGTTCTGTGGGCCAGGTCTCTTGGTTCTGCTGCTGTCACTTCTCTGCAACTGTTTCTCACCATCTTGCACCATCTCCACTGTTACAGCACTCTCTCTCTCTCTCTCTCTCTCTCTCTCTCTCTCTCTCTCTGTCTTCTAGGTCTATGAGTTTCTCAGCTCAAAGATTCTGGATCCGAATGATATGCTCAGCTCCTGTTTCTTCTCGGTGGTAGTAAGGACACACTCCCTGACCCCACTCTGGGATTGGCTCTTTGTTAAGTCTAACAGGATGGCAAAACTGACTAATCCACACCTTAGGGTTCCATACCTCTTATTTGTATGACTCCCCCCACAACAGGGGTCCCACAAACTTTATCTGGGTTCTTAGCAAATGCTCCAATTCTCTTGGTGAGCTATAAACACCTGATTTGCACACTGCCACCCAATCATTTTGTGGGAGTCACAAAGACTAAGGCCAGAAGGCCACAGCAAGTAATTCATTGCACCACACAAGCTTTATGTGGAACTCCTGAAAAACCAAACACTTGTGCTTATTCAAAGACTACCAAAAGAGTAAAAAGACTACCTACAGACTGGGAAAGAACTTTCTGGCAACCAAGAATCTGATGAGCATCTAATCTTCAAAATCTACAAAGTACTGCAGAACCTCAACAAGACAAAGACAAATCACCAAGTGAAACTATGGGCAAAGGATAATAACAGGCACTTCACCCAAGAAGACATCCAGGACACCAACGGATACATGAGGAAATTCTCACACTCATCAGCTGTTAGAGAAATCAAAAAAATAAAATAAAATGAGATGCCATCTCACCCCAACAAGGTTGGCATTAATCCAAAAAATGCACAAAACAATAAATGCTGAAGAGGCTGTGGAGAGACTGGAACTCTTCTACACTGCAAGTGGGAATGTAAAATGGTACAACCACTTTTGTAAATCAATTTGGTGCTTTCTTAAAAAGCAAGAAATAGAAATATATGATCCAGCAATCCCACCACCTAGAATATATCTCAGAGTAATAAGTGCTGTGACACAAACAGATACATGCACACCCATGTTTACTGCAGCAATGCCCACAACAGCAAAAACATGGAATCAACCTAGGTGCCCATCAACAGATGAATGGATAAACCAACTATGGTATTTTCACATAATGGAACACCAAGCAACAATAAAGAATGACAATAATCTTGGGAGGCATCTGATAATGTGGAGTCATTTGGAAGACATTATGCTATGTGAACTCAGTCCCAAAAGGACAAATACTATTACAAGGTCCCAAGAAAAGTACTAAGCACAGTAGAAAATAATCCTTGATGCTGACCAGGGAGAGGAGGGAGGGAGACAAGTACTCACAGATTGGATAGTAGATGAGAATTGGATTCAGTGAAGGAAGTGACTCTGCTGGAATATACCAAGAGCTAAGAGGCTTCACAAATTTTGAAAGTCCAAGTAGCAGGGCAGTGGCCTGGGGATCATGCTTTTGGGGGACATTTAGGTCAAGTGGCACAACTAAGTTTGTTTTAAACAATGTTCTGCATCCTGCTTTGGTGAGCGGGGTCTGGGGTCTTAAAAGCTAGCAAGCTGCCATCTAAAGAGCATCAACTGGTCCCAAACCACCTGGAGCAGAGGTGAATGAGACATCAAAAACAGGAGGAAAATATGAGCAAAGCAGACAGAAGACACCATGTGATTCACAGACTAAAACCTGAGACCCGAAGTACTAGATGGTGCCCAATCACCACCAAGGGCTTCCTACACAGAGAACACTAAATAGACTCCCCATTGTAGTGGAAGAAAAATGGGGGTACAGATCTAGAATTCTGTTAAAAGATCACACCTGATGGTCTGACATCCTGGAGGGTCCCCCAAGAACATGGCCCCTAGACTCAAGTCTAGAGCTGACACCAGTACCAAAGAGTCTTCAGGCAAAATGGGACATGAGGCTATTGGAGCAGCTCCCCTATAGAAATAAGATGGGACAATAGAGAGCAGGAGACAGCAGCTGGTTAAATGAATACAAGAAGCATAGGGTGGAAAGCAAGCTGGTGCTGTCAGAAGGTTGAGAGAGCACCTCAAGCTGCACAGCGGTGTGTGTAACGGAGTTGTTTGGCTAACTGACTTGGACTGTAAACTTTCACTTCATCACAATAATTTATTTTTTAATGTTCACTGTAGCAAACAATTGAAAACAACAGAAATACTCATTATTCATTCATAAAATGAAAATTACAGTGCATTTACGTTGTGAGTGGTAGGAAGGGGGGGTCTGAAGAAACAGAGGTTTACTTCAGATTGGACGTTTCCAGAAAGTGGGACAATTCTATCGGATATTTTTGTGGGTGGCAGAGTGACCTGTGCTTACACAAAATTATGTAATGGCCTTGTTTTGCTTCATTTTATCATAGTCTCAGAGTAACCCTGTATTGTGTGAAGACTGTTTATTTTCAACAGGAGAACCAAACAGCCTGGCTGTGAGTGTCCATGTAGCTTGTGATAGTACTGAGGTTTAGCTGTGGATGTCAGATCAGTTTCACTGTCTGGGGATAAGTATCAGTTTTCCTATAGATCTAAAATTTTCCAGAATAAAAAGCTGAAAATGGAAGAACCCCATTAAAAATACATACATACTGTTCGGGGGTCCCCAATACCCACCAACATGTTCAGTGGAAGGATTCAGAGGGCTCACGATATGGCTGTCCTCACAGTGAAAGCTTATTACAACCCAAGGATACACAGCAGGGTCGGCACAGAATACAAGATGTGGGCAGAATCTGGAGAAAGCCGCACGCAGCCTTCTCTAGCAACAGAACACGCCACAGTGGGTGCGCTTCTGCCAGGAAAGCATACGAGAGGTTCAGTACCCATGGTTTTTACTGCAGTCGGGTCACATAAGTGTTCGATTTTTAGAAGCTCCCATTTATCTATGTTCTCTTCTGCTGTCTTGCTGCAGTGAACATTTTGTCTCCTTGTACACAGGTGTAAGAACTCCTCCAAAGGGCAAAATTTCTAAGTCATTCAGCTTGACTCTGTCCTGGTCACTTGCCATCGAGTCAATTCCAACTATGGTGACCTCACAAATGCAGATGAGAATTGCTCCATGGAGTTTTCAAGGCTGTGACCTTTCAGAAGCGGATCACCAGACCTGTCTCCTGAGGCACCGCCTGGCAGGGTCAAACTGCCACTCTTTCAGCTAATCATGTCACACCGTGCCTTTCATCTACATAATGCCAAACTGTTCTCTAAATCAGCAGAACCAACTGACAATCCTATCAACTGTACAGAAAGTTTCCTTTGTTGACCATTCTCATCAACAGTTGGTAACATCAGGTTTTTAATTTTTTCTAATTTAATAGGTGAGAAGAGTATTCTATCCTTTTCATTTATATTTAATGTTAGGCATCTTTTCCAGGTTTATTTGCTATTCTCTGAACCATTTATATTCCCCACCCTTTTTTTCTATTGAGCAATATATCTTTTTCTTATTGATTTGTAGGGGTTATTTATACATTCAACATGCTAATCATGTGTCAATAATATGTGCTGCAAAAATATGTTCACCAAGCTTGTCTTCAATTTGCCAATCTTTTTAGTAGGGCTTGTGTTTTCCGTGCCATGATTAAGACCTTTTTTTCTACCCCAATATCATAAAAGTAGTCTTCTCTATTTCCTTTTACCACTTCTGTTTTTTTGCATTTGGGTCATTAACTTACTTAGAATCAATTATCATCTATGGCACAAAGTGACATCTTGTATTTTTGTCATTTGTATAACTAACTGTTCCTGAATGGTTATTCCTTTCCGTATGAATCTATAAGGTTACCTCTATCATACAGTTAGCTGTCACACATACAGAAGTTGGCTAATAATAGCCCCTATTCTTTCCCATAACTCTTAGCATCTATCTCTCTCATCTAACTTCAAATGTAATTAAAAATCTTTCTCACTTGACTAACACACTAGAATTTGTAAAGTACATTCAAATCAGTCCTGGGAAGTGGATAATATTATTCACATTCATTGGGATGAGGAGACAGAGGTTCGTAGAGGTCAAATGAGTTACTCATGGTCACCAGTGGGCAGGTAGAAGGGTAAGGACCCAATTTCCTCTCTTTGGCTACCATTCTTCTTACCAGCTCCTCTGCTAGGAGAGCTCAAGAACAGTATCTTTCAAAAATCTCCCAAACATGTTGGGAGGATGAGACACGTATGGAGCAGAGAGGAATAGTGTGCAGTCACCGGACAGGGAGAGCAGTGGAAGCTGCATATAGGGGGGCATGTAAATTTACATGTGAATGTACATTTTTACTCAGTTACGTTAAATAAAAAAAAAAAAGATAAGAAAAAAAAAATCTCCCAAACATATTTAGTCCACACACAGTTTAAACATCAACTATGCTTTAACAACTGCTGTCACTGGCAAAAACCTGTCCAATATTTTCAACCTGAAAGTAAACTCTTTCTGACAGTAAAACTGGCCCAAATGCCCTACACTCAGCTGGACTCTGCTTCTGCCTGCCTTAAGCACAATGCCACTGCTGAGGCTTTACTGTTCATTTTTATCCTCTCTACGGCTTCTCACCAGCTACTATCCAAAGACAGAACACCCACTGCCACCTAGTTGATTCCAACTCACAGTGACCCTACAGGGCAGAGCAGAACTGCCCCACAGGGTTTCCAAGGAGCAGCTGGTGGATTCAGACTGCTGATATTTTGGTTAGCAGCCAATTCCTTAATCACTGTACTACCAGGCCTCCAAAGACAGAATCCAAAAAAAAAAAAACTGGCTGCCACTGAGTCAATTCCAACTCACAGAGACCTTATAGGACAGACAGAACTGCTGCATACTTTCCCAGGAGTACCTGGTAGATAGGAACTGCCACCCTCTTGGTTACCAGTTTGCCAGCAGGGTTTCCAAAGACAGCATACTCACTCCCATCAAGTTGATTCTGACTCAAAACGCAGAATGCTGTTAGGCACTGTCGAGTAGGTTCCGACTCACAGTGACTGTACGCACAGCAGAACGAAACACTGCCTGGTCTTGTACCCTGTCCACAATCGTTTTTATACTTAGGCCTATTGTGGTGTCTACTGTGTCAATCTATCTCATCAACGGTCTTCCTCCTTTTTCGCTGACCTTCCACTCTGTGAAGCATGGTATCCTCCTCCAAGGACTAATCCCTCCTGACAACATGTCCAAAGTAGAACAGCGATGTATAAATTGTGTCTAAGGAAGGGAGGGCTACAGAGCTGATGCCCCCAAACTGGAAGTCAACACTTTAAAACTCACACACATAAGCTGTGGGACACGTAGAGAAAGCAGGGGCATTACAGCTATCCAACAACCTAACACCTAGCTAGCTCAATGCCTGACAAAACCAGGTCTTCCAAATATTTTTTATTGAACAAATAAGTGAACTATGTCATCCTGAGCCAGAACCACCAGTTTCAACAGATCCTGCGAGTGCAATCAACAGAGAAAGAAAAAAAAGACTAGCCCCAGTCATTCAGAAGCTGACCTGGCACTTGCTCTTAAGGCTACCTTATTCTCCCATTATTGTTGTTAGGTGCTAATAAAGTTTTGTCTTTATCTTTCAATTAGGAAACACTGTATTTTCTCATTTCCCGTCCAGTCATTTCTGACTCACAGTTACCTTATAGGTCAGAGTATAACTACCCCACAGGGTTTCCAAGGATCGGCTGGTGAATCTGAACTGCTTACCGTTTGGTCAGCAGCCATAGCCAGTAGGGCGCCTATTTTCCAGAAGGAAAGATTAGTTTTATCAAATTCAAGCCAGTGCTCAGAGAGCACTACACTTTTCATGGCCATCAGCCTGATCAGAGGACAGACCCACAAAAAATGCCTGTCTCACAGGCAGAAAACAGTTAAGTGGAATGAGAAGCGCTGCAGACATCAAGAAGCGAGGAGGAAGGACAACTGAAAACTTCAGTTCCTCAAACACAGGCATCCCGGATGGTTCAGACCGGGTGCAGGTGGGGCAGAGGGCTGCGCACACAGATCTTAGGGTCTTCACTATGCGGGGCCTGAGCTTGTTCACTTAGGGGGCCAAGGAGATTAATCTAAATCCTAAATGCAATTTAAAAGACTTCTTAACTTCTCTATGCAACTCCGCAAATCTCTGCTTAACGCCTTCGAAACCGCGCGGGGGAGGGTCACTTCCTCGGGGTCCTCCGAAGTTCGAAATTAATGAAAATTATTTCTATCTCTAAACGGTTGGGAGATAGGTGTGGCCCCTCGTAGGCAGTGGAGGGTCTCTGAACGTCGGAGAGGCCTGGATGGACCTTTCAGGCCAGCGCTAGGCATGCAGCCACAGCCCAGCTGAGCACTGCCACACTGCACCCTGGACTCGACAAGTTCATCTCTCCCCTCAAAAGACAGAGGCCAGCTCGAACCCCGACGGCCAGGCCTCCAGGCCGGACTCCGGCTCCGCCAGGCCGCAGATGGCAAACAAAGGGGTTCTGGGCAGCCGCCGAGGCCCGCTCGGAATTCATCTGGCACTTGATGGTGCCTGCAGTCCTCGGGTGGGGGGGTCGCAGCCCCTGCCCGGGATGTGCTGCTGTGCCTCGACGAAGGCCAGCCGGGGCCGGGGCCTCGACGCCGCCAGTGCCCAGTGTCCCTGATCTCACTGGCGCACTGCAGGTTGCTCGGCGCGCAATCGGACAAAGGGTATGGGGTGCCGGCGGGAGCCCGGAGCCGCGACCCAGCGCGCGTCCCGCCGCCAGGATCGGCCTTTACCTGCACATCACTCAGCTCCACGCGCAGATACAGTTCGCGGTGTCGTTGAGCCCAGTACACGTGAGGTGTCAGCACCTGGTTCTCCATGGCCACACAGCCCAGGGCGCGGGGAGGCTCGGCTCGCTGAGCCCAGCTGCCTCGGAGAAAGCGCGGCGGGAGCCAGCCGACCACAGGCCACAAAACCCCGGCGCTTTCGAGCCTCTGCAGCCGGGTAGCTTCCAGACGCCCCACGCTTGAGGGCCGCGCCTGCGCAGTGACGGCCGGAGTGGGGCTCGGCTGGGGCGCGAGCCAGGAGGGGGCGGGAGGAGGCGGAGCTGCCGCGGGGACGCTTCTGCGCCCAGCGGCCGCCCCGTGGGTTACCAGGGCAACCAACGCTTCCCGCGCCTCTACAGGGCAAAGCTTGAAAATGAAATGAGAAACGCCAGAGTCTTCTAAGAACGGAACAGTACGAAAAAACGGCTTGTGACTGATGTATCTAGATGGCTGTCCTCTCATTAATTCAGCATTTACTGAGCGCCTACTGTAAGCTAAACAAGTGATAAGACGCGGCCCATGGCATCTTGGAGTCTTCCGTCTTTTAAAAGTCACAACTAACTATAGACACAGTAAGGAAGACAGTGGTTGTAGGGGAAGTAGTGTCAGAAGGGGATGGAAGTGAAGACGGAACAGCGATTGCAAAAGCTGAGGCTTCAGACCGGTACCCTGTCCGGGAGAACCCTCTCTGCGCTGTCCTCAGGTGGCTCTTGAACATTTGAAATGTGGCAAGTGAGACAAAAGAAACAATTTTGTTCTACTTTTATTTTTATTAGAAATGACCTTTTATTTCACTTACTTTAAATCCACTTAATTAATTTGCCACGTATAGCTGCTGGCTATTGTATTCGCACAGGAGACTGTCCCCCTTAACACGGGAAATCCAGATTAGAGACTGAACTAGCTTAAGTTTTCCTTCAGTTGGCTCATTTGTTCTCCACTTTTATTCTCAGGCTTTTCTGCAGGGAAGAATTGAATGAGGAGCAACATTTCTATGAAATCTGGAAGTCTGGGACAAAAATGGAATTTACAGTTGACTTATTAGCACATATTTATTTAGTAAAGGGCTGAGCACAGAGATCCAGAGAAAGAGATGCCCCAGCTCCCAGGAAACATTTAGCTCGGAGGACACAGAGCGCATGAAACAGCGGGTTTTAACACCACGAATGCGCTAAGCTCACAAAGAAGTAGGAAGGTAGGAACGGAGGGTTGTAGGAATAACAGGCAGAATGACGACTTCTGGGAGGAGAAGTGACACATTCGAGAGCTAATCCTTGACAGCTGCTTGGTGCGAAGTGAGGAGTTTTGAAACGAGAAAAGTCGCGGTAGGACAGCGGGAACACTGGACGGAAGTCCAAAAGTGAAGCGTTAGGTAAAGTCTGCGGCGTACTGAAATGCCCGAGGGGCGTTGCAGTTAGTGTGCGGTCCTGGATGCGGGATGTGATGTGTAAGGGGCTCACAGCAGGGGAGGGAGGTCTCTCCGGGTCTGTAAAAGCAGGTTGGGAGTGGATTAGGAAAGTCTTTGCTTCACTGAGGCATTTGCACTGTATCCCACAGATCTAAGGGAGTCAAAGTTTGTTCAGCGCGTAGGAAGTCAAACGTGTCCTCTGCAGGAGCCTGTCTGTGTCCGTGAATACGGCGGTAGCAGACAAACCTGTCGGCTGAATGTGCAATCTCCTCGTGCAAGGCATGAGACAATGAAAGCAGTAACTTTCAGGGCCTTGACTTTGGAAGAGAAAATATTTTTTGAAATGATAAAGTAATTTTATTACTTTGCCTTTACTAAAATGTACTACAGGTTGTATTTTTGATGTCTTGTTTTGAATTGAGATATGATGTATATAGGAAATGGGGAAATCTTAAGTGTTCAGCTTAAATTGAACTTTTGAATGTGTTTATACCTGTGCAATGACCACTCAGATAGATACGCTGGAATGCTTCCAGCATTCTAGAGGTCCCTTTGTGTCACTGTCCCCTTCCCTTCTCCTGCTCCCACAGTTACTATCCTGACTTCTAACACCATAGAGTAGTTTTGGTCTGGCCTTGAATTTCTTATAAATGGAATTTACAGTGTATACACTTTTGTACCTGGTGTCTGTCACTCAGTGTCTTCTGAGATTTACCCGTGTTGTTGTGTGAATCGATAGTTCATTCTTTGTGTTCTTTGCTTGATTGTATTTGCTGTGTAGTATTTCCTTGTATGAATAGTCCAAAGGTTATGTATCTAGTCTCCTGTTGATGGATACATGTATTGCTTCCAACTTGTACCCACTACAGCCAAGTCGACTCCAACTCATAGTGACCCGATAGACAGAGTAGAACTGCCCCATAGAGTTTCCAAGGAGTGCCAGGTGGATTTGAACTACCGTCCTTTTTATTAGCAGCTGTAGCACTTAGCCACTAAGCCACCGGGGTTTCTTTCCAACTTACAGCTATTGTAAATACAGCCAGCATGAACATTCATGTGCCTGCCTTTTGGTGGTAGCCCAGCGTATTTGAAACCTGAGACTTCTCACCTGACCTCTGAGCAAGGTGAAAGCCACTGATGAGCAAGAAGTTGGAAAGCTGATGCCTCAAAAGATCCGTAAGAAAGCCCTAGTGGATGAGAGCCTTGTTTTGGTCATCTAGTGCTGCTATAACTGAAATACCACAAGTGGATGGCTTTAACAAAGAGAAATTTGTCACAGTCCAGTTAGGTTACAAGTCCAAATTCAGGGTATCAGCTCCAGAGGAAGGCTTTTTCAGCTGGTTCTGGAGGAAGGTCCTCGTCATCACCCTTCCACTGGACTGGGAGCTTTTCAGGTGCAGGGACTCCAGTTTTAAAGGATACCCTTTGCTTCTGGCACTGATTGTTTCCTGATGGTATGAGATCCCCACCTCTCTGCATGTTTCCCTTTTCTTTATACCCCAAGAGAGTGTCTTGAGGCACAGTACAATCCCATAGATGCCCCCACCAGCACAATCACTGCCCGTGCTCTTTTATTAACATCATACAAGCAGGATTTACAACATGTGAGTACATCATACAGTACTGGGAATCATGGCCTAGCCAAATCGCTACACATGTTTTTTGCAGGACACAATTCAGTCTGTAACAGGCCTGGTCCTGTCATCGTTGGGTGACTTCCCTGGGCTTGAGTTTCTCCATGCATCAAATAAAAGAGTTAGACTCAGTCATCTCCAACTCTGCCACCAGCTTTTTCTAAATTTTTTCTGCAAAGAGGCCCAGCTATTGTGGGGTCCTCTCTCCTAGGGAAATCTAGTAGGAAAACAAATGAAATGGAGAAAGGGAAGAGTGGCATCCAGGTGAGCTGGAAAACTAAAAGCTTCCAGGAAAGAGAAAGGGCAGAGCCAGGTGGCAGTGCCAGGCCAAAAGGAGCAGAGCTGAGGGCTTTACGAAAGAATCAGTCAAATGAAAGACAAATCAGGTGCTGTCTTTGTGTCCTGACTTCTCAGCTCCACTTGGCCCAGGACTGTCTCTCCCATCTGTGAGCTCAGAGGTCATCACTGACCAAAGGAAGCATTTGCTGAGCCCTTGCCATGTGTGAAGTAAAATACACACTCAGTGCGTAAAGTTGATTTCCTACCTGTGGTTAGCAGTCCCATGCGGTTTTGCTGTTTGCTTTTTTACAGAATCTCATAGTCCTGGAAGAGGCTTCTAAAACTGAGCTGTAGAGTCACTGCTCTTTTTGTGCCTCACCCAGGATCACCCAGAGAGCTATCATGGCCCAAATCAGCTTTCTCTACCTAGACAACACAAAACTGACAGTGGAGAGACTGGCTAGGATCAGCCTAGGCACTTAATGGGGAGTCCCGTCACAGCCAAATGCTATCCCTGTAACCTTGTAACTATGCCAGAGGGGTGTGCAGTGCAGCCAACCCCTCCTCCCCCCCAGTAAAACCCTCCCTCTGCCTTTCAATAGAAAACTCTGGTGGCATAGTGGCTAAGTGCTACTGCCACTAACCAAACCATCGGTAGTACAAGTCTGCCAGGCACTCTTGGGAAACTCTTTGTGACAGTTCTGATCTTTCTGTAGGGTCGCTGTGAGTCAGAGTTGACTGTATGGCAGACAGTTTGGTTTGGTTTGAGGGCTGATCAATATGCAGGTCTCTGCTCTTAGCTCTGGTGGCACAATGGGTAAAGCAGGTGACTGCTAACACAATGGTCTGTGGTTCAAAACCAACAGAGACTCTCTGGCAAAATGACATGGTTGCCCATTTCTGCAAATATTTACAGCCTTGGAAACCCTGTGTGGTCGCTGAGTTGAAATCAACTCTGCTGGCCTTGGGTTTTATTTGGGTTTCAGCTTATTGAAGTAGGGGACCAATGAGATGAAACAGAAATGTTCAGTGTAATTTGAGAAGGTACAGAGATGTAGCACTCAAGTCACTGCCTCCTTTCAGAGGCTGCCTTGGGTATGGAGAGCGGCCTTTCTACCCTACTCAACCTTCCTGCTAATTCATGGCTTTCTGAGCCACCTTTGTGGTTGCAAGGTGCAGATAGTGTGTAAGTATGCTACCAGTTGTGTAAAACTAGTACGGTAATGGAATGAATTATATAGATATTCTCTGGTGGTACGGCTGGTGGCATGGTGATGAAGCACTTGGCTGCTAACCGAAAGGTCAGCAGTTCAAACTTACCAAATGTGTGTGTGTGTGTGTGTGTGTGTGTGTATACATGTATATATATATATATGATATTTGTTTATATATTGTCATAGATTGAATTCTGGCTCCCCAAAACTGTGTGTAGCCAATTATCTGGGCCATGATTCCCACTATTGGGTGGTGTTACAGATTGAATTGTGTCCTCTCAAAGATGTGTGGAGCTATGCGGCTGGGCCATGATTCCCAATATTTTATGATTGTCTTCCATTTTGTGATTTTCCTATGCTGTATGTTAAAGGACTAGTGTAGGACTGTAAATCTCTTTATAAGATCACCTCCCTCCCTGCTCCACTGTAAAGGAAGTTTCTCTAAGTATGGCTTGCACTACCCTTAATCCTTTCATCCTACAAGAGATAAAAGGAAAGGGAAGCAAGTAGAGAATTGGGAACCTCACACCATCAAGAAAGCAGGACCAGGAGAAGAGCGTGTCCTTCATACCTGACGTTCCCGCACCAAGATGCTCCCCAGACAAAGACTGATGCGATACCAGACTTTCCTCCAGAGCTAACAAGGGAGAAAGCCTTCCCCTGGAGTGGATGCCCTGAATATGGAGTTGAAGACTACCGGACTGTGTAAGAATAAACTTTCCTTTGTTAAAGCTATCCACTCTGTGGTATTTCTGTTAGAGCAGCACTGTCTAAAACAGGTGGTTATCTTCTGTTTTGTGATTGTAATTTTTGTATATGATGTAAATCCTAATCTGTGCCTGTGGTTCATGGGGAAAGATTGGATTATGGTCAAGAAGATCAGGGTGGAACTGTAACACCCTTCAAAAAAAAAAAACCAAACCCGCTGCTGTTGAGTCAATTCCAACTCATAGCCACCCTATAGTTCAGAAGAGAGCTGCCCCATAGTCTTTTGGTTAGCAGACAGAGCACTTAACCACTATGCCACCAGAGTTTCCATAACACCTTTGCTAAGGTTATATCCTTGATCCAATGTAAAGGGAGTTTCCCTGGAGTGTGGCCTGTACCATCTTTTATCTCTCAAGAGATAAAAGGAAAGGGAAACCATCAGAGAGTTGGGAACCTCATAGCACCAAGAAAGCTGTGCTGGAGCAAAGCACATCCTTTGGACCTGAGATTCCTATACTGAGATGCCTCCAGACCGAGGGAAGACTAATGCATTGCAAGGACCTTCTTCCAGAGTCAACAGAGAGAAATTCTTCCCCTGGAGAATTTGAACTTGTAGCCTACTGGGGCTGTAAGAGAGAGAAATTTTTCTTCGTTAAAGCCATCCACTTGTGTTATTTCTGTTATAGCGGTACTAGATGACCAAGACACATGCTGTATCATAAAGTATCACTGGAAGTATACGCAAGATGGGAGTCCTTGATCACACAAATGGTTGAGCACTGGACTACTAACCCAAAGGATGGTGGTTTAGACCTACCTAAAGGGACCTCAGAAACCCTAGTGGCATAGTGGGTTAAGTGCTACATCTGCTAATCAAAAGATCAGCAGTTCAAATCCCCCAGGCACTCCTTAGAAACTCTAAGAGACAGTTCTGCTCTGACCTCTAGCATTGCCACGAGTCAGACCTGACTCCCTGGCAGTTGGTTTGATTTTTTTTGGTAGAGGCACCTCAGAAGACAGGCCTGGCAATCTGCTTCTAAGAGGGCATCGCCTTGAAAACCCTATGGAATGGTCCTGCTCTGCCACGTGGTGTCACCATGAGTTGGAATCAACTAAATGGCAACAAACAACATTTGCTCTCAAGCAGTGACATCAGTGTCTTGTGAAAAAGGAGACTGGGTAACTGAAGGGCCAGGGTAAAAGAAAAATACTTTATACTGAACCAAATCAAAACCCACTGCCATCGAGTCAGTTCTGACTCGTAGCAACGCTATAGACAGAGTAGAACTGCCCCATAGAGTTTGCAAGGAGAGCCTGGCAGATTTGAACTGCAGACCTTTTGGTTAGCAGCCGTAACACTTAACCCACTATGCCACCAGGGTTTCCTTATACTTAACTTTTTTCTTCAATTATATGACAATATTGTCTACTCAAAAACTTAAATATGATTAAAAAGAGAGAGAGAGAGAGAGAGAGAAAGACTGACTTTTTTGTTGTTGCATCTTGATATGTACCATGCCCAAAAAAGGGCAGAGAATGGGGGAAATGGACAAACAAGCTCCATACCTTGTAATCAACTGCTATTAGTGTGTGCAATATGTGCTTATAACGTGTTTCCTCAGTTAGGCTGTAAACCTTCCAAGAGAACAAACTGCCTCCTTTGGGCATCTTGGAATATCTAGCACTGTGGGTTTCAGAAAAGATATGCTTGCACTTATTTGTGGACGATAATAGCAAGCTAGAGAAGTTTTAGTGAAATTAGCACACTATTGCTCAATATATCTAAACCAAAATCAAACCCACTGCTATAATATATCTAAAAACCAAAAACCAAAACCACTGCCGTCGAGTCAATTCTGACTCATAGCGATCATATAGGACAGAGTAGATGTGCTCCACGTTGAGTTTGCAAGGAACACCCAGCAGACTGGAACTGCCGAGCTATTGGTTAGGAGCTGTAGCACTTAACCATTATGCACCCAGGGTTTCCAGTGTATCTAAGGGCAATATGGATTCATGGAGTAATTTTGGACATCAGTTTTACAAAAGATAACAAGAAAAACAGAACTGTTTACACCAATTGGCCTAATAATTCTCCTCTTGGGATTTCATTCTAAGAAAATAATTTCAAGGATGGAAGATGGTTATATGAAGACATCCATGGTGTTACTATGGTGAAATGCTCGCAATCACGCAGAGAATGACAAAGTGAATAGTGCTATACCGCTGTGGACAGTGGTGTATCCAGAACCACCAACACTGAAAATGTTTGTGATTAAAAAAAAGACAAAAATTACTCTTACAGCTACGGGCAATGGTAAGACACTAAGAAATAACTTGTGTTTTTTTTTCTTCTTCTTTCTCTTCTCCTTCTTCTTCATAACCCTTGATCTTCCCCTATCCCAGAACTAGCAGGAAGCAACTGCTGCTTTCTGGGAGTTGTAATGGTGAAAGTGGGGTACAGAGGCATCACACTTCTTCTCTTTTAAGCCCAGCTCGCTGCACATGTAAAACAGAAGATATTGGCAATAATATGCATACTAAATACAATTGTTCCAAGCACAGGAGAGAGAAGAAAGTCAAAACGGAAGGGGCCTGGGTCTCACCCCCACCACTCCTTAAGGGCTTCTCCAGAGTTAGGGGTTTTCTCACCTGCATACTTATCCCCTTGTGGTCTTTTATGCAAGGTGGCTGAGTCACTACCTTTGGGATTTGGTTCAGTCAACAACTGGACTGTTTATTCAAGATAGTAAAGCCTTGCCCTATCCTTCTCCCCTTCTAGGGAAAGATAAGACCTGCATTCGTGCCCGGATATTCCTAAGAGGCCCTAGAAAAGTGTTGCCTAAGTGTTAACAGCAGCAACAGGAATGGAGTGTTGAGCATTTAGCAAGAGAGGGGCCGAGGTTGCACTGGCATACGTGTAGGTATAAGGCAGCATATGAGAAGGGCAGTGGCTGGACCGCAGAGGAACAGGAATGTGAACTAATGACTGAGGACTTGACAGATAACAGATAACTCCCTGGGTGTATGATAGAGGCTAAAGGTCATACTGTTCCTGCAAAACTAAAAGGAGTTCAGGAATTTGTGCCACTTGCCACAAACAGCCAATCTTTGAGACTGAATAAGATGAGAAGCAAGACATTTATTGCATACTGGTAGGCAAGAAGACAGGATCATTCCTTGAAAATCTGCCTCCCTGAAATAGAGACCAGCTGGAGGTTTTACAGAAGGAACCCAGTGCCATCAAGTCAATTCTGACTCATAGTGACCCTGTTACAGGGCAGAGTAGAACTGCACCGCAGAGTTTCCAAGGGCACCTGGTGGGTTTGAACTGCCACACTTTTGGTTAGCCGACATAGCACTTAACCACCACCCCACCAGGGTTTCCTTTATAGGAGGAGAAGGGGATACAGATTTATGACTACTACTTACTACCTACCTACTGCCTTTGAGTCGATTCCAACTCATACTGACCCTGCAGGATAGAGTAGACACTGTTCCATAGAGTCTCTAAGGACTGCCTGGCGAATTTCAACTACTGACCTTTTGGTTAGCAAATGTAGCCCTCAACCACAATGCCACCAGGTTTTCCACAGATTTATGAGTCCTAGGAATTTGTAGAAAGTTGATCTCCTTTAGGTGGTCACAATCTCAGATGTGTTGATATCTTAGTTGGTGTTTGGAGCCTAGAGGTGATCTGTGTATCATATAATCTCCAGGTAAATTCTTTTGTTTTTCTGTTGTGGTCGTTAGATTATTATCACTTGTTTTCCCACAGTCCTAAATAGAGTGTAGATTAGTTCTTAATATGGAGAGAAATGAAGGGAAATAATGGACTCATGCTTGGAGACAAAATCAGGAAACAAAATGGCACAAGTCATGCTCAAGACATAACCATTTATTTTACTCTGCCTGTTCCCATATGTGAGGATTACTAACAACCAATCAGTTGGCCTTGAGTTGATTCTGACTCAGCAACCATCATGGATTGAATTGTGTCTTTCAAAATGTCAACTTGGCTAGGTCATGATTCCCAGTATTGCATGACTGTCTACCATTTTGTCATTTGCTGTGATTTCCCCGTGTTGTAAATCCTATCATTATGATGTGACAAGATGGATTAGTGGCAGTCGTATTGATGAGATCTATAAGATCAACAGTGAATGTACACATGGACCTCACCAGATGGAATACACAGGCACCAAACTGACTACTTCTGTGGGAAAAGACAATGGTAAAGCTCCATATCAGCAGTCAGAACAAGACCAGGAGCTGACTGCAGCCCAGATCATCAACTGCTCATGTTCAAATTGAAACTGAAGAAAATCAGAACAAGTCCACAAGAGCCAAAGTACGGCCTTAAGTATATCCCTCCTGACTTTAAAGACCATCACAAAAACAGACTTGATGTGTTGACCACTAATACCTGAAAAGCAGACAAACTGTGGAATGACATCAAAGACATCATCCATGGAGAGAGCAAGAGGTCATTAAAAAGACAGAAAAGACCAAACTGGATGCCAGAAGAGACTCTGAAATTTGTTCTTGAATGTCAAACAGCTAAAGCAAAAGGAAGGAATAGTGAAATAACAGACCTAAATAGAAGATTCCAAAGGGCAGCTCGAGAAGACAAAATACAGTATTATAATGGCATGTGGCAAAGAACTGAAATGGAAAATCAGCAAGGAAGTACACAGTCTGCATTTCTCAAGCTGAAAGAGCTCAAGAAAAAATTCAAGCTTTGAGTTGCAATAGTGCAGGATTCTATAGGGAAAATATTAAACTACTCTGGGAGCATCAAAAGATGGGAGGTATACACAGAGGCATTATACAAGAAAGAACTGGTCAGTGTTCAACCATTTAAAGAGGTAGCATATGATCAGGAACCAGTGGTACTGAAGGAAGAAGTCGAAGCTGCATTGAAGGCATTAGCAAAAAGTAAGGCTCCAGGAATTGATGGAATATCAATGGAGATATTTCAACAAACAGATGCAGTGCTAGCAGCGCTCACTTGTCTATGTCAAGAAATTTGGAGGACAGCTACCTGGCCAACTGACTGGAAAAGACCATATTTATGCCAATGCCAAAGAAAGGTGATCCAACTAAATGCTGAAACTACCAAACAGTATCATTAATATCACATGCAAGTAAAATTTTGCTCAAGATCATTCAAAAGAGACTGCAACAGTATATTGACAGGGAACTGCCAGAAATTCAAGCTGGATTCAGAAGAGGACGTGGAACCAAGAGTATCATTGCTGATGTCAGACAGATCTTCACTGAAAGCAGAGACTACCAGAAAGATGTTTATATGCGTTTCATTGACTATGCAAAAGCATTCAACTATGTGGATCATAACAAATTGTGGCTAACATTGCATAAAATGGGAATTCCAGAACACTTAATTGTGCCCTTAAGGAATCTGTGTGTGGATCAAGAGGTAGTCATGTGAACAGAACAAGGGAACACTGCATGGTTTAAAGTCAGGAAAGATGTGCATCACGCCTTTTCAATCTGTATGCGAAGCAAATAATCTGAGAAGTTGCATTATACAAAGAAGAACTAGGTATCAGGATTGGAGGAAGACTCACTAACAGTCTGTGTTGCGCAGACAACACCACCTTACTTGCTGGAAGTGAAGAAGATTTGAAACACTGGTGAATATCAAAGACTACAACCTTCAGTACGGATTTCACCTCAACATCAAGAAAACAAAAATTCTCACGACTGGACCAGTAAGCAACATCGTCATAAATGGAGAAAGGATTGAGGTCGTCAAGCATTTCATTTTACTTGGATCCACAGTCAATGCCCATGAAAGCAGCGATCAAGAAATCAAAAGACACACGGCATTGGGAAAGTCAACTGCAAAGGGTCTCTTTAAAGTAGTGAAAGGTAAAAGATACCGCCTTGAAAACTAACGTGCGCCTGACCTGAGCCATGGTATTTTCAATTGCATCATATGCATGCGAAAGCTGGACAGTGAACAAAGAAGACCAAAAAAGAATTGATGCCTTTGCAATGTGTAGTGGAGACGAATGTTGGATATATCATGGACCATGTTATGGATTGCATTGTATCCCCCCAAAAATGTGTGTATTGATTTGACTCAGCTATGGGTCCACTATGGTGTACCTCCTCTCATGTGTTGTGAATCCTGCCTCTGTGAAGTTGATGAGGGAAGATAGACAGCTGTTGTGTTGATGAGGCAGGGCTCAAGTTACCAGCTTGTGGGATATAAGGGAGAGAAGTGAGCAGGTAAGTTGGGAACCTCATACCGCCAAGAAACAGCACCAAGAGCAGAGCACATCTTTTGGACCTGAGGTTCCTGTGCTGAGATGCTCTCATTGAATTTGGACTGAGCTTACCGGACCGTGATTATTTCTCTTATTGAATGCACTTGTAACTTAGAGATGGATTTGTGGCTTACCAGACTGGTAAGCCACTCTTCATTAAACCATCCACTCGTGGTATTTTCTGTTGGAGCAGTACCAGATAACTAAAACAGACCACCAAAAGAACAAACAGATCTGTTCTAGAAGAACTATCAGACTGCTCCTTGGAAGCAAAGATGGCAAAACTGCATCTTACATACCTTGGACATGTTGTCAGGTGGAATCAGTCCCTGGAGAAGAACATCATGCTTGATAGAGCAGAGGGTCAGTGAAAAAGAGTGTCTTCGTCATCTAATGGTGCTGTAACAGAAATACCACGAAGTGCACAGATTTAACAAAGAAAAGTTTATTCTTACACAGTCCAGTAGGCTACAAGTCCGAATTCAGGGTGTCTGCCCCAGGGGAAGGCTTTCACCTTTGTTGGCTTTGAAGGAAAGTCCTTAGGTTGTATCACCCTTTGCTCAGGGAGCATCCTGGCACAGGAACCTCAGTTCTGAATGACACACTTCTCCCAGTGCTGCTTTTTTGATGGTGTAAGGTTCCCAATTCTCTGCTTGCGTCACTGTCTTTATTTCTCATAGGATGAAAGGATAAAAGGTGGTGCAAGCCACACTCCAGGGAAAGTCCCTTTACAGGCAGGGAGGTGATCTTGTGAAGGGATTTACAGTCCCACACTAATCCTCTCTAACATAATCCACTCTGTTAACCTCAGGCAGAGATTTAGGATTTACTGCATCAGAAAATCACAAAAATCATTGGAAAATCGCAGAATAATGGGCATCCTGGCCCAGTCAAATTGCTACACATATTTTGAGGGGGACACAATTCAATCCATGACAAAGAAGAAGACCCTTGATGAGACGGATTGACACAGTGGCCACAACAATGGGCTTGAGCATAAAAATGATTGTGGATATGGCACAAGACTGGATAGTGCTTTGTTCTGTTGTTCTTAGGGTCACCATGAGTTGGAACTGACTCAACAGCACCTAACAACAAAAACAACAATGACAACAAAAGCCCACATAGCATCTCAAGCCAATCTCTTTCTAAAAATAAAAGAGCAGACATGGGGACATTGGACCACGAAGAAAGCAGTGCTGGGGGCAGAGCACATTCTTTGGACCTGAGGTTCCTACACCAAGATGTCCCCAGACCGAGGAAAGATTGATGGCAAGAACCTTCCTCCAGAGCCAGTGGGTCTGTTTTTCATTTGTTTTTTTGATGTATGTGTGTGTTAGGTTCAGAAGGGCCAAGGGACAAGAGACCTCAAAGCCTACCATAAAATCCCACAACCATCGAGTTGCTTCTGACTCATAGCAATCCTGTAGAACAGAGTAGAACTGCCCCATAGTGTTTCGAAGGAGCACCTTGTGGATTTGAACTGCTGACCTTTTGGTTGACAGCTCTAGCGCTTAACAACTGCATCACCAGGGTCTCCAAAACCTAACACTGAGGAAGAAAACAAAACAGAGAGACATGTATTCAGATCCAGTTCAATTCGTGATTAGTCATGTGATTCAGGTGAGCCCTTTACCTCTCTGGGACTTTGTCTTTTTTTGAATCTATGAAATTACGTACTTTTTGTGTGTTTGTTTGCTTTGGGGGGAATCTATTGCTCGCCATTAGAGTGTGAACTTCTGGAACACAGGGATTTTGTCTCTTGTTAACTGTTATAGCCGAGCACTGAGCATAGTGACAAACACGTGGTAGAAATTCAATAAACAACAGATGTGAATGAAACGAAATGCAAGATGCCTCATTGTACTTCGTTGGTTTCTGCCTGTGCAGTTAACGAGCCTTAAAGATCTGCTCTTGGGTCATTTTCAGAAAATTCAGAGGGGATGCCAGTAAAAATGACCACCCCTTTCTCTTAGGGGAGCTCAACTAAAAAATGCCTGAGGGAAAGGTCAGTTAACCTCAGAGCCAATAATTACATGCTGGGCAGCCAAACACAATGCCTGAATAGATCTTTTATTAGAGCTACTGTAATAAATCCTAAAGGTACAAGTCTGACACATGACTCCTAGGTGTTAACAGAAAAAAGAAGAGATGCAGCTTCTCTGTCATCTCCCCAGGCTCTCTTTTTCTCTTTCTTTCCCTCAGGTACTGCAACTGAAGAAAAAAAAAAAACACTAAAGAGTCAAGGTAACTGCCTCTGGTTCTGTTTACAGCAAGTCACTCACTTAACTCTCCTGTGCCCCAGTTTCTTAAGCTGTATGAATTAATGTGGCATACATGGTTCCTTTTAATAGTAACTAAGTGACATATATTATTATATCTTTTTACAGGGGTTTGGGTTTTTTTTACAGATAATGAGATTGAATGACCTACCAGAGGGCGCTAATTAGCATTAAAGCCAAGCTTTTTGGCTCCAAGTTCAGATTTGTTTACATCACAGCAATGAAACACTCAGTGCCCCAAGTCCCTTTTCTGTTCTCTCCACGAAGAGGTAATTTTTGCCTGTTTTGCTCTCGGCTGTAGCCCCAGCGTCTACTACTGTGCCTGGCACATAGCTGACACTCCATATATATTTGTTGAATGAGAAAATGAATGAGTAGATACGCGCCACAATTCGCCTTATAATTTATATAGCAGGCAAGCAGCTGCCTCTGAACTTCATTCACTTCAGTCCCTTCCATGCGCTACTTCACCCGCCTCGTTCGCTCCTCCGGCCGCCAGGCGGCGCCGTCGTAAGTGACCCAGCCCAGCAGGGAGCGGCGCCTTTCTTGGCCCGGCGGCGCCTTCACCTTCGCCCGTCCCAGGGCGGGCGGCAAGGAACCGGAAGTGCTGGCGCCGCCGGAGCCGCCGGAGCCGCTGCAGCCGCCTTTAAGTACTGCGATCGCCGCCTTGGTTGCCGCCGCCGCCGAGGAAGCCGCGGGGTGCTGCGGTCGCCGCTGCAGCCGGGACCAGAGTGGAGGCGGCGCGGCATGAGGCGGCGCAGGCCCGCTCCGTAGCGCGCGTCGGGACGGTCCGGGCGGGGCCGGGGGGAAGGTGCAGTATCCGCCCCCTCCCCTGCCCCTATGCCCGCGAGGCGTGGGCCCCGGCGCACCCGGGCTCTCCTCGTCTGCCCGAGGAGCGGCCTGGCGCGTTTTCCCGGTTAGCGGCCTCTGCATGTACCCCGCGCGGCACTCCGCGCGGGTGCAGAGCCGGTGACAGGGCCCCACTTTCCGGAAGAGGAAGCCGAGAGCTGAGATTCCGAGTTAGCCAACGTTCACGGGCAGCTCTTGAGGGCTGCGTGCTGGGCTCCGGACTTCCACGTCCGTTATCTTTAATTGACCCTCGCTGGGGTGGGGAGCCGGGTATTGTCTGGACTTACTGATGAGGAAACGAAGGGCCAGAGAGGCGAAGGAATTTGCCTAAGGCCCTGCTGTGGCCGATCGGATTCAGACCTAGATTTTCTGGTTTCCCAGCTGGTCTTGCGTCTCTACTGCCTCTCTCTAGGTCCGTTTCCTCCCTGCTCTGTGTCCGCTGCCTTTCTGTGTCAGCCACCTGCCGCAGGATAAGACACTTCTTGCCTGTCAAAGCTTCCTCTCTCCTCTCTTTTCACTTAAGATCTCAGCGTTCTCTGCTGCACCTGGTCCTCATTCATAGCTTTTCAGAGATCCTGGCTCCTTTGGGTATAATGAGCCTCTCGGTGACCTGTGAACCCCGAAGAGTGAAATAACCTAGGCTTCAGTGAGACAAAGTATTTAAGTGGAGGAAGGAGTGGCCCTGGCGTTAAAGGAACGTCATAGGGTGGACCCGAGTTTAAGACTCTTGAGATTTTTTTTTTCTAAGCCAGTGTGCCCTTCTTTGAGCTAGAGGCTCAGTGCTGTAGGGAAATGTCCTGACATCTTAATCCGTTTTTGTGGCACAGACTCAAAGTTCTTCGTTTCTGTGCCGCTTAGTCCTTCTCACCGCCTCGCCTGCTTCTACTACAAGAGCCAGAATGAAAATGGGTGTCAAAGGAGAGGGCTTAACCACAGACTCTCCTTCATTTTCCTTTCACAAGTCAAAATTTCAGCAAGATGAACACTCATTTTTCCCTAGAAGTTAATCTGTTTTAGTTATATTCAGAGTCTTAAGTGGTAAAGAAAGAAGCAAAAGTGGAATGCACTTAATAAAGATAGCACATTATCTCATGAAAATCTTAAGTTATGAACTACAAGTTAGTTCCCTTTACAAGAAATGGCCTGGTCTGCAGTTCTTGTAGGTTATTCCACTGAGTCTAATTGTCTCCAGCCAGTCCCACAAGAGAGTATTACACAAGAGACAAACCGGAATCAACATATAGAGATGTTCTGTTAAACATCTATCACTGCCTGTGTCGTGTCTGAGGATTTTTGATAGCACCTGCATAATCTCAACATCTGTATGCCCCATGTACTGTTTAAAGTTTTTAAATTGCTTTTAATGGATGTCTGGGTACCAGGCTTTTCACTGCTGTCGGGCAGTTCTGTGGAGGAAATTCTGAACTGATTTTTAAAATTTTGATAAATTACACACAAACTAGTTTCAGCATTATGTATTATACCAAAAAATAATAGTGTTTTCAAATTCGTTTTAAGTACTGTTTTGAGACCTTTTGGATTTAATCTTTTGGCCACATTGGTAATTTTAATGACCAATAACTTTATATCTTATTTCATTGTCCTGGTGAGCAGGATTGAATGGTGATAAAAAGAAAGACTCCCTTGGGAAGAGAGCAGAATGAGCAGAGAGATCTGTGCTTGAAGTTGAGTCCCTTGGGAAAGATCTCTTTGAATGTGGAAGAGATCTGGGCAGATGAAAATCCAATCAGGTAGGCATGAGGGCAAGGAAATAAGAGGAAGACGGGCCAGTGTCTTATATGCTCTGTTCTGAGAATTCATGTTGATCCTGTTTTCTAATTTTTGAAATTAGAAAACTCAGGTCACATATTTTGAGAATGTATTTGTTACAAGATGTTATGAAATTTCGGAAGTTAAGTCACTTAGTTGCACATGTGAGTGAATTACTGAAATCAAATAGTCCCAGGTCTGCCTGAGGAAAGGTAGAATATGGATTTACCATAACCCTACAGGATAGGTTTTGAACTGTATTCTCTGAACTGTTTAATTTTATGTATGTATTGAGAGAGAGAAGGAGTCCAGGGACCCAGTTCAATTTAGGAATAACACATAATTTTGCTTAAATATAAGCTGATGCAGCCTTTGCATAGGAGAAATGTCAAGTTGATGACTCAGGAAGCTGGGTGGGAAGGCTTGGGAAGTCAGTCTGCTGAGCCTCTTCCTTGTTATGTTCCTTAAACCTGTAGTAGGAGCAGTGGTTTGGAGATGAAGTTCCAAATTTAGCACAAGGAAAGCTGAGAAAGGTGAGCCTGATTTAGGAAAGTATCTCACCTGTCTCTTACTCCAGTAGAAACAAAACTGGGACTGTTGATAGAGTTTATGGAAAGTAGACTTCCACTGGCTTTTAGATGGGTAACCAAACACCATCATAAACTGCCACTTAATGTCAGTTTGCTGAATCCCACCCCCCAAAATCCCCAAACCTGCTGCTGTCCAGTGGATTCCAACTCATACTGACTTTATAGGACAGACTAGAATGGCCCCATGGGGTTTACCAAGGAGCAGCTGGCTGGTCAATTCAAACTAATAACCTTCAGGTTAGCAGCTGAGCTTCTTAACCACTGTGCCACCAGGACTCCTGTGAATACCAGTTGAGCTAAAGGAAGTAATTCTGTGCTGAGATGGTTTGAATTTTAATCCATTGGAGGTGAATACCCAGTTGTAATACTGTTGCAACTTGTGTATCTGAGGTGATTGTCTAATTGGTTTTCTGGCTACTTTTGTTACTGTTTTATTGGAAATGGTAGTATATGTAGCCTAAAGAGAGACAGTATCTGGCCACACAGTTGAGCTCCTTCTGCGGGCCTATAATTCATGCCCGATAGGCTGGCTGATTCACAAGTCACACATGCTGAAAACTTTCTGTTTAATTCTTGTAAGATGTTAACCTTCAAAATTGTACATTAGAAAAGACTATATTAAATATAAGTTGTTCTAGAAGTAATTAATAACTAAAATTTGGACGTAAATGCAATCTAGCCTATCCCCCAAATCTATAAGTTTTGACATTTCAAAAAAAGCAGATTTTGCCAGGTTTTTGTTCATGGAGCTCCTTTTGGTAATGTCGTAAGTGATTTAGAAACAGTGCATGTCAGAATGTCACACGGTGGCTTATGATAACACCTGTGGTATTTGATAATTTCCTCACATCACATATAAATATTGAAATAAGGGAAAAATACATCCTTTTCTGAATTTGTGAAATGAGAAGACATAATTGTAGATGAGATATTAATAAACGTAATTTTCGAGTTGAACTAATAAATTGGATTAAAACTTTCATTGAAATCTTGATGGTGTAAACATTAAATGTTTCTGCATCAACTACTTTAAATAATTAAAGCCATTTGAAGGCAGGACCTGTGTTTCTCTTCTTTTTGATCACGAGAATAAAAGTTGTGGAATCTGTAACAGCGGTCTCATAAGTGTCTTTAAAACACAGCATCACCCTAAGTGATCACAGGGGCCCAGCAGGAGACTCAAAGGAAAAAGTACCAGCTGGTAGAGTTGTTTGGAGTTTAATTTTAAAATAAATTGTTTTTCTGTGATTTTGATTAAGTGCCTCAGAAGGTTATTACAAGTGCATTGTTTGTAACAACCTCACTTCTGTTCTAATTGGTAGTGATTATTTCTGTTAGCTGCAGGAAGACAGGTTTCTCAACATATTACTCTTTAAAATGCCCGAACTCTGAACTCCCTCCACACATCTAGCCTCACTATTGACAGATTTTTGGGTGGAGTGTGGCAGCCAGCTGGCAGATGGCCTGCTTCCCTCCAGTGTGGGATAAAAGAGGAATTTTGGCAAGAGATGCCTAAGGAGCCTCTTGTAAAAGTTCCCAGAGAGTTTTGTAGTCGCTGTGAGATAGCTGTGACCTCAATTTTTTTTAAAAAAACCTCCTTTTCAAACTGAACACAGAAGGAGAGCTATATTACTGTTCTTACGAGGTTTCTATGCAGCTCTGCTGAAAAACTGTTTCTGGTCCCATTGGAGTGTCATTGTGATTAATAGTGAGAGAAGGCAGGCCTTTGAACAGCTGTATCGTCCTCATTTTTCTAGGAAAATGCAACATGGCAGCAGCAATGGAAACAGAACAGCTGGGTGTTGAGATCTTTGAAACGGCAGAGTGTGAGGAGAATATCGAATCACAGGACCAACCAAAGTTGGAGCCGTTTTATGTTGAGCGATACTCATGGAGCCAGCTCAAAAAGCTGTTGGCTGACACCAGGAAGTACCATGGCTACATGATGGCTAAGGCACCGCACGACTTCATGTTTGTGAAGAGGAGCGACCCTGATGGACCTCACTCAGACAGGATCTATTACCTCGGTGAGCTCCCAGTTACAGTTCTCGGAGGAAGTGTGTCCTTAGTTCAAACATGAGGGTGAGATGTAATTGGCACCCCAATTTTGGTGACTAAGTAGATGAGTAAGTGACTTGTGCTTATTAAAGACAGAAGAAAAAAAACCTTTCTGATTTGAAGAATTTCAGTTTTGGGGCGGTTTTTATTTATTTTGGTTTGTCCCATCCATTAGCTTGATTTTTCCTCGCAGGTAGTGTCACGAATAGACCACGAGCAGACCGTGGCCACAGAGGTTATGCTGAGCCCGTTGTTGCAGCCGCTGTATCAGTTCGTCTCCTCGAGGGTCCTCCTCTTTTTTGCTGACCCTCTACTTCACCAAGTGTGATGTCCTTCTCCAGGGACTGATCTTTCCTGACAACATGTCCCAAATATATGAGATGCAGTCTCACAGTCCTTGTTTCCAAGGAGCCCTCTGGTTGTACTTTCTCCAGGACGGATGTGTGTGTCCTTGTGGCAGTCCAGGGTACAGTCGGTATTCTTCTCCAGCACCACAGTTCAAAGCTGTCGATTCTTCTTGGCTTCTTTGTTCATTATTCCACTTTTGCACGCATGTGATGTGATTGAAAATCCTGTGGCTTGGGTCTGGCACACCTTACTCTTCAGGGTGACATCTGTACTTATTTTTCCTATTTTCTTACTTATTTGTCTAGAAGAACTTAAAATTAGCTTGTATAGCCCCAAATCCTATTTGTGTACTGTTTTTGGATTACATTATATTTGTATTTAAATTTGGTGAAAGTTCAAGCTTAATACCTGAAAGATGCTAAGCTTTTCAAGAAGGTCATATTTTCATCTGTTGAATGCTTTTATATCCTTCCAAGTTGTAATTTTTTTGCCAAGGAAGAGTTTCTTCTTTTTGAGTGTCATTTATTTTCTCTCTCCCTGCCTGGCTGTATCTTTTGGAGGGTTTACCTTTCTATCACTTGTTGGAGTAGAAGGGATTTGTTTGGTTTCAGATGGCAGCTTTGTAGTGTTTGTGTGTCCCTCTGGCTTTTCTCTTGGATGTAGCTCATGCTGCGTCGCTGTGATCTGCGCCTTCATTGTTGGAGGGTGTCACAGAACAGGCCTGACTTTTGCCGGGTTTGGGTCTTCTTCTTTCCGCCCTAAGAAAGGACAAGAGATTTTTAGCAAATCAGATAGCAGATTCTCTGTTGTTCTAAATGAATATACTTTCATTTGAAATTTCAAAGGCCCTCATTAGTGAATATATTTTAGAATTTTTAAGATTAAGAAGATACTAGAATTCAGTCTGATCTGTGGCTGTTTCTAAACAAGTACTTTAAACAGTTCAGGAAAAGAAGAAACTTAGTGATCTGAAGCTGTCAGAATCCGTTCCACTTGGAATCCCATGAGTCTGCTGCCAACTAAGGACCAGCAATTTTCAAAAATTCCTGAAAATGACAGGTGTCTTAATACTCCTTGTACCACCTTACATGCTCTTATTCATTTATTTATTTAGTGAGAGAGACTAAGTAAGATCTGAATATCAAAATGAAATCTGAGCATTTTTCTATAAAACCTGTTATAGATTCCTTAGAATGCAAGATAACAATGCATCCCTATGATGATTGTAACAAAAATGGTACTTTTCTAAAAAAATAAGTTGTTGTTTTTCTCTTATAGCCATGTCTGGTGAGAATAGGGAAAATACACTGTTTTATTCTGAGATTCCCAAAACCATCAACAGAGCAGCGGTCTTAATGCTTTCTTGGAAGCCTCTTTTGGATCTTTTTCCGGTAAGTTAAATGTGACTATTCCTGTAATTTGATGTGTTTTCAGATAATGCATTTATTTAGAGGCAAAATTCCAGTGGGGTTTATCTTTGCAGTAGATGTGAATCTAAAGGAAGAAAAACATTTTTAAGCTTTTACCTGCATGGGTTTCATTTAATTGTTACTGTCTGAAATTAAGGGATATTACAATTTGTATTTATTTTAACTGCTGCCTTCGTCTTCCTCTGTTCGTCCCATAAGGCTTCCAGTGATACAGTTCTCACAGACTTTAGAGGAGAGGTTCACTTAAAAAATGAATATATTTCCAGTAAGGTTTTACTTATATCTTTAAATTGAACTTGTAGTTCTCATCTTTGGTGGCAGCATGCAAAACCAAAAAAAAACAAAACTCAGTGCTGTCGAGTTGATTCTGACTCACCGCGACCCTATAGGGCAGAGTAAAACTGCTCCATAGTGTTCCCTAGGAGCACCTGGTGATTTAAACTGCTGACGTTTTTGATTAGCAGATGTAGCACTGAAACACTATGCCACCAGGGTTTCCAGTAACAGAATAGACTTTAACAAAGTTTTTAAGTTCAGTTTTTGCTTTTAGATGGTAAAATTTATGTAAAATTCAAGCTTTGGGTTTTTCTCACTATTCTTTTCTGTAGACAAAAAAAGTCATTCTAACTATTCCAAGATAAAGGTGACAATTTGGGCATAATTATTTGCCTTTTTTAGTTGTCATTTATTATTTTTACCCTGGATATTTCTTTGCGGAATAGCATATTTTGGCTAAAATATGTGTTTGTCATAAGTCTTAAAAAATAGTTTCCATATCCACTAATCATTTTAATTGCAGTGTTGTTGTTTATTGCGAATTGTGTTCATTTACTTAGGCTTGTGACTTTCTTTAAAACAGAAAAAACGCTTAATCTTGAAAATGATAAGCTAAACTGAATAGCGGTAATTTTCTTATGGAACAGCTTACAAATTAATGAGACAAAGTTCTTTTTTTCTTTTCCCCTGGATTTTATTGTAGAAAATTTCAAAGCATACAAAAGTAGAAAGAATAATAGGCGAACCAGTTGCAGCAACATTTCTCAAATCTCGGCCACCAGTGCTCCGTGTGTAGCCCTGCTGACTACTCAGACTCTGCCCCCCGTCCACGATTCTCTCACAGCAGACCCCGAATATGTTAGTTCATTTCTAAATAAATCAGTATGTATTTCTAAAGGATACAGATTCTTTTCAAACACTACCACAGTATCATTATCAAACAAAAGGTTATTGATCATTTCTTAGTATCAGATATTCAATTAGGATTCTTAATGTTCAGATTTCGCTGATGTTTTATTACATTTTTTTCCTACACTGTTTTGCTCAAATCACAATGTGGATATATTGCAGTTGGTTGACTGATCTTTCAAGTTTTTTTAACTGTTGATCCCCTGTCATCTTGTCCCCCATTGCAATTTATCTATTGAAGAAACAATTTGTAAAATTATTCACAGTCTAGGTTTTGCTGATTATGTATTCATGGTGTTACTTGATCTGTTCTGTCTCCGGTGTCTTCTACAAATAAAGAGGTAGGTAGATTTAGAGGTCTGATCCTCTTTTTGGAGGGATTGAAGTCTACTTGGGAGGTGATATAGTACACTTCTTCAGGAGACACATGGAGCCTGTTTCCCTTCTTGTCATGTTAGTGCTCTTTAAATGTTGCCTAGGTCCATGAATTTACTAGAAGTTTTAAAAGGGTGATTGTTTTCTCTTCTTAGTAACTGAAATACTTAGAAACTTATTTTCAGTAACTATTTAGTTACCCTGAGCTCTGCTTTGCTTTGGAGGAGCAGGATAAATGATTGATTCTTTCACTTTGGTTGCCATTTTTCAGTTTTCTAGAGTCCTCCAGTGGACTTTTGGTTTGGGTGCTATCGTGAACTTACATATTTAAACCTGGATGATGCCTTTCAGTTCATTCCAGTTTCTGATTTTACAGTCCACGCTGTTTCATCTTTGGCCCCTTAGAGCCCCTGCAGTTTGCTGAGTCCTTCTGACATGGTGGTGTCCAGCATCCTCTGGTGATGCTTGACAGTTCTCTTGTTACTGGTGTGACAAAGATGTTCCATGTGCATTTTCCATTGCCTGTCCCATTCTTGAAATCTGTTAGGAGCCCTGGTTGCTTTAGGGGAAAGAGCTATTAAGAGACTATGTTCTGGATACTAGGAAAGCGCATCTTTATTGGGCTGCTAGTTGTTTCTAGGTCTTTTCTGTGGGCAAACCAGGAAATACACTGTGTGTGTCGGTGTGTCTGTATGGAGGTCCCTGGGTCATGCAAGCAGCTTGCAGTCAGCTGCCAACCTAAAAGTCGGAGGTTCAGACCCACCCGGGGAGAAAGGCCTGGTGATCTGCTTTCAGAAAGACTGCAGCCAAAGACCTTGCAAAATAGTTCTGCTCTGTAACACATGGGGTGCCGTGAGCCAGAGTTGACAGCAGTAGGTGTGTTTGGTTTGGGGATTTATGTATGTGTGTATGTGTGTGTGCATTTGAAATGTAAATATCAGTATGAACTTAAATCAACTCAGGTAAAATACAAGATCAGACTGATACATGCTGTTTAAATTCCACTCTGTAGGATTGTTATTTAACCTCATTTGTCGTACACACGAAGCTGCTCCTCTGATGGCAAAGATCCTTGTTTAAACAACAGTGTAATTACTCAGTTGCTTTATCCTGTCGTGCACATGCAGTAGTTTTCATATAAAAAGCCAGTAGACCGACACTATGCTTACTCACAGCGGTAACTTGAGATTGTTCTTCTTTGTGCAGTTCTGCCACCAGTTCTAAATAGTTAGGTGTATCTGCTTCATTTGGCTTTCAAAGTTTAGGGACTCCTCTATTTTAATATACTTTTGCTTCATAAAACATTTACATGGTGCCAGAATGCTCCTTAGGAGTGAGGATGGGGAGGCTTCATCTCCCATACTTTGGACATGTCATCGGAGAAGGACATCATGCTCAGTCAACTCGAGGGTCAACAAAAGAGAGGAAAACCTTCAGTGAGACAGGCTGACTGCGTGGCTGCAGCAGTAGGCTCAAGCGTAGTGACAGCAGTGAGGATGACACAGGGCTGGGTGGCTAGGCAGTGTTCCGTGCTGGTGTACACAGGGCCACTGGGAGTCACAACCAGCTGGATGGCACCTAATGATGAGAACACTGCGATTACAAAGTTATACTCACAAAAGAAGCTTTTCTTCCTATCTCTTCCGTCTTGACTCTCCCTCTTCCTCTAGGTAACTTTTTTTCCCAATGGTTTATCCAGTAGTAGAAATATAAGGAGTAACATACAACCCAAACCCACTGCTGTTGGATCGATTCTGACTCATGGTGACGCTATAGACAGAATAGCAGTGCCTCATAGAGTTTCCAAGGAGCACTTGGCGAGTGTGAGCTGCCCGCTTTCTGATTGCAGGTGTAGCACTTAACCGTTAGCCACCAGGGTTTCCAAGGAGTAACAAAGCGATACGCTCTTTTTTCCTTGCAAATGTCAGTTAACAGGATGTGTTTCAGGTCACCCCATAGTAGTCTTCACTACTGTTGACATTTGCATTGTGTTGTGTGGATCAGCTGTGTTCAACCAGATTCCTGCTGATGGACATTTCATTTATTCCCACTCTTGCTGTTACAAATAATACTGTAATGAAATGACTTGTATATACAATTTTTTCACATTTTTCTAGTATATCTTTGGGCTCAGTTCTTTGAAATGAGATTTCTGGGCCAAAAGGAATATATGCTTTTGTAACTTTACTAGATATTTTCACATCTCTTTCCCTAGGGGTTATGTTACTTTGAATTCCCTCCAGTAAAGTGTACGTGTGTTTGTCCCCACAGATTCTCCAACAGTTTATGAGTAAACATTACAGTTTTGGACAATTCGATAGATGAAGAAAATGATATCTTACTATAGTTTAAAATTGTGTTTCTATTACGAGCAAGATTGATCCTCTTTTTTTATAGGTCCTTTTATTTGTATTTCTTTAGTAAATCATTTCTATCAGCTCATTTTTCTCTCAGTGCTTGGTCTTTTTCTTTGTAGGAGCTGTTTCTGTGTTAAGGGGTATCAGTCCTTTATGATAGAGTTTGCAAATATGTTTTCTCAGGTTGTCATTGGTAATTTTACTTTTATGAGGGACATGGGAGGTATTTGGGGGATAGCTGGGCCATGGAAATAGGTTTTCTTGTAATAGAACTTACCAATCTTTTCCTTTACCACTTCTGGATTTTCAGTTACAGTTAGGACAGCTTTTCCTGTACCTCTTTTATAAAAGTTAATACATGTTTTCCAAAATTGCGAATATTTAAAGTGTGCATTTTAATAGTTTGTTATTTAAACCCTCTGGAGTGCAGTTTTACTCTGGCATGTATAGAGTTGCCATGAGTCAGAACTGACTGACAGCAGGATTGAACATGCCTGCACCCAGGAGACCACAACTTTAGTCATTGTCCCCAAGGATGTCTTTGTAGTCCTTTGTGATTTAGTTCCCTTCTCATCCCCAGGCAACTACTGTGTCAGTCTTGTACATCCTGTGTGAGATTTGTTTCTAAGTATTTCAAATTTTAAAAATAATTTCATATTTTATTTCAAGGTAAATGCAATTAGGGAAACCCTGGTGGCGTCGTGGGGTAAGTGCTACAACTGCTAACCAGAAGGTCAACAGTTCAAATCCACCAGGAGCTCCTCAGAACCTGTTGGGCAGTTTTACCCTGACCTCTCAGCTCACTATGAGTCAGACCCGACTCAACGGCAGTGGGTTTAAATGCAGTTAACGGTCTTTGGTACAACTCTAAGTTTCTTATCTTTTAGTAAAAACATATAATGGTATTTTCAAATTTCAGTTTCTAGTTCATTAATAGTGTATAGAAATTCATTTGATTTTTGTATATTGATTTTGTATTCCGCAATTTTGCTTAAAGTCATTTATGAGTTCCATTAACTTTTTTGTAGATTCCACTGGATTTTCTGTATACAAAATCATGTCTACAAGTAACCTGGGTCTGAACCAGTTCTTCCCAATTTTGTTGTTTTCTTGTATTTGCTTTGTCTAATTTTGTATTAGGGTTATGCTGGCATCAAAGAATAAGTTAGAAGATACATCCACTTTTTTAATTTTCTGAAAAGATCTGTTAGAATTGACATTATTTCTTCCTTAAATTTTTGTATAACTCACCAGCGATGCTCCCTGGATCTGTTGTTTTCTTTATGGGAATCTTTTTAACTACACATTCAGTTACTTTAGTGGAAATAAAGATATTCAGATTTTCTATTTCTTTTTGAGTGAGCTTTGCTGGCTTCTGTCTTTTGAGGAACGTGTGTATTTCATCTAAATTATCAAATGTATTGTTACAAATTTCACTGAGGAGGTAACACTGGAACAGATCTCAGTTTTTAAAATTTGGATGACTTGGAGTCATAACTAGAATGGGAAAAAATTACAAGTTGAAGCTAATCTCTCTGTTAGAAAGTAAGAGCAGCATACACGTTGCCTAGCAACCAGATCTCTTGCCCCTCTGAGTGTATGCATGGCTGGAAATAGCAGTGCCTGTCTGGAAGACGGTGGCTGAACACATGGCTTTGAATAGGTGTCACTGTCCTCAGTCCTGGCAGTAATCCAGTCTCATGCATCAGGTTCCTGAAAGGAGTCTTTACACTTCTACCCAGTCTCCCATTCCAGGACTTTAGCCAGTCATTTTTCCTCTTCCAGTTATGACTCCTATCACTCTATTTAAAAAACTCCAACCTTCCATTTTTGCTTTGTCGTCCATGACTGAACCAGTTTGAACTGATTCAAAGCCCTGGCATGTCATGACAGTTTTACCGCTTCTTTTCCAAAATGATTGCTATTGATTGATTACCATATTATACTGGCTTAAAACCTCCATTTTGTGACTGACTAGAGGTATTGAAAACAGGTATTTTTGTGTTTTGATTGTAGAGCGAACATCTTTTGCCAACATATGTGATGTTGTTGGTTGTGTCAAGTGGATGCTAACTCTTGGGGGGCCAATGTGTGCAGAGAACAACGTGTCATGAGGTTCAAGGGTGTAACCTTTCAGAGTTAGATCACCAGACCTGTCTTCCCCAGGGGACTCTTGAGTGGGTTCAGACCGCCAGGCTTTCAGCTCGTGGTCACATGCTTAACCATTTGTGCCACCCAGGGGCCTGTAAGTAAGGTAGCAGCTACAGGTTTTTCATAAACCAAAAAGCCTACTGCCATCAAGTCAATACATACTTATAGCATCCCAACAGGACAGAGTAGGACTGCTCCGTAAAGTTTCTAAGGAGCGCCTGGTGGATTTGGACTGCCAACCTTTTGGTTCAGGTTTTTCATAAATGCCTCTTACTAGGCTGTAAGAGTGTCCTTCTGTTTCTAGCTGACGAGTTTTATGAGGAAACTAGATAATTAGATTTTGTCAAATGCTGTTTTTGTGTCATTGACGTGATCATATGGTTTTTCTTTTTTAGTTGGCTGGTATGATAAAATACCTTGATTACGTCTTAAATCTTAAATCAGCCTTGCACTCATGGGATAGAATGCATTTGATTATGTTATTCTCTCTCAAAATACATTAGCTAAAATTTTGTTTACCATATTTTTAAGCTGGTAATGTGGGACTTCTCCATTTGTTTGCCAGTGGCGCCCTCCTCCTGATAGGTATTTTCATAGACATTGCTATGGCAGATTTTTACATGTTGCTGTAAAATAATTAGCCATAGTGAACTTATGAAAATACCTTGCGAGGGGAGGGCATCTTTGGCCAACAAATGCCTTCTGCAGGCATTATTTACATAGACGTGGAGCAGATGTTCTGTATCTTGTTCATGAGGGATGTTGGTCTGGAGTGTGATTTTGGAATTAGGATTATACTGGCATCACAGAATAAGCTGGAAGACACATCCTCCTCTTTAATTTTATAGGAGGATTTGTTAGAGTTGTTATTGTTTCTTCCTTAAATTTTTGTGTAATTTACCAGCAGTGTTATCTGGATGTTTTGTTTTGTTTATGGGAATCTTTTAAACTACATATTCAGTTTCTTTAGTAGAAATAAGGATATTCAGATTTTCTGTTTCTTTTTGAATGAGCTTTGGTGGTTTCTGTCTTTTAAGTCACGTGTATATTTCATCTACATTATCAAATATGTTGGCATAAATTTCATAATGTCCTCTTTTTAATATCTCTAGAATCTTCAGTGATGTTCTTGTCTCATTCCTGATATTGGTAATTTGTTTCTGCTTGCCTTTTTTTTTTTCTCATCAATTTGGTTTCATGATTTTCTCTGTCATTTTTCTGTTTTTCATTTCATTGTCTTATGCTCTGATCTTAATTATATCCTTCTATTTTAGAGAGCATTTGCTCTAATTCTTTTTTTTTGTTGTTCTTGAAATGAAGGTTTACAGAGCAAATCAGTTTCTCACTAAACATACTGTTTCGTGACATGGATTGTCAAGCCTACAGCGTGTCACACTCTCCCCTTCTTGACCTCGGGTTCCCCGTTACCAGCTTTCCTATCCTCTCCTACTGTCTAGTCCTTGTCCCTGGGCTGATGTGCCCATTTAATCTTTGTTTTGTTTTATGGGACTACCTAATCTTTGACTGAAGTGTGGACCTTAGGAGTGACTTAAGTGCTGAGTTAAAAGAGCATCGGGGGCCATAGTCTCTGGGTTTTCCCAGTCTCTGTCAGACTAGTAAGTCTGGTCTTTTTCTGTGAGTTAAAATTTTGTTCTACATTTTTCTCCAGCTCTCTCCAGGACCCTCTGTTGTGATTCCTATCAGAGCAGTTGGTGGTGGTAGCTGGGCGCCCTCTAGTAATGCTGGACTAAGTCTGGTGTAGGCTGTGGCTGTTGTGCTTCTTTGGTCCCTCAGACTAATCTCTCGCCTATGTCTTTGGTTTTCTTCATTCTTCCTTGCTCCAGACTGGGTAGGACCAGTGGAGTATCTTAGACGACCACTCACAAACTTTTAAGACCCCAGATGCTACTCACCAGAGTAGAAGGTAGAACATTTTCTTTATAAACTATGTTATGCCAGTTGAGCTAAATGTCCCCCTAGACCCTGCTCCCCGGCCCTCAGCCCAGTAATAACGTTCCCTCAGGGGTTTTGGAGGTGTCTGTGAAAGCCCCAAGACCTTGCCTTCATCATGCTGTGCTGACTTCCCCAGTATTGTGTCTTGTCCTACCCTTTAGTGAAATCTTAATTCGGTCTCTTTTGACATATAAAAGAGACAAGTGAGCAGAGAGACATGGGGGTTTCATACCTCCAAGAAACAATAGCCAGGAGAGTAGGAATCTGGGGTCCCTGCGCTGAGAAACACCATAACCACGGAAGATTAGTGACAAAGAACCTGGCCAGAGAAAGCCTTTGCCTGAAGCTGGGACCCTGAATTTGGACTTCTAACCCCCGAGACCATGAGAAAATAAATTCCTCTTAGTTATAGTTAAAACTTTTTACTTTGGGTATTGCTGTTAGACAGCAGTACTAGATGAGTAAGGTATATCGCTTTTCTTAGAGAGGCGTGCAGTGTTAACAAATTTCCCTGTAAGTACTGCTTTTGGTGCATTGCATTTTGGATTTTTTTTTCCCTGTATACTTTTATGTCTGTAAACATTTTCTAGTTTGTGTGTTTAGTTACCTTCTTAATGGTTGTCCTGGGGATTATAATTAACATCCTGATTTTCATAATTTACAGTCTAGTTCACATTGCTATCAACTTAGTTACTCCTGTATATAAAAATTTGGCTCCTGTCTAGCTCCACCCTCTTCACGTTATTGTCACAGATGATGGCTTTGTGCATTGTCTGTCTCCATCCTGGCTGGGCCTCGAGATGCCTGCCAACCTTGGAGTGCTTGGGAACAGGATACGCTGCCCGTTCCTTTGGGCCGTAGGGGTGCCTCTTCCTGCGTATGGGGGCAGTGGGTGGGTTTACTGCTGTTTTGGACTGTGGGCATTGCCTGGACAGTGCATGACAGCATACAGACAGACAGACATGCTCCCAGACATTGCCCAAACAGATGTTACGTGTCACCTTTCTAGGTGATCTTAATTTTTTGTGTTAATTCAAGTTACTGTGTAGTGTTTCCTTTGGATATCATTATCCTCTGCCTGAAGGACTTCATTTAACAATTTCTGTAGTGCACATCTGCTTGTGATTTAATTCTTTCAGCTTCTGTATTTCTAAAGGAGTTTTCATTTCACGTTCAGTTTTGAAAAATATTTGTCTGAGTTTAGAATTCTCAGACTTTTGTCCTTCAGTACTTTGAGCATTTTACTATGCTCTTATCTTACTTGCATTCTAAAATCTGCTGTCTTCCCTCTCTGTTCCTTTGTATGTAACTTGTCTTTTTCCTCTGGCTACTTTTAAGATGCTCTCTTTTTCACTGTTTTTGAATTTTCCTGATTGCCCTGTCTTTTTCGCCTTATACTTCATGTTCGAGTTCGCTGTGTCTTTATAAACATTTTCCATCCTCCTCTCTGCTCAGTCAGGGCCTCCTATTATTTACACATCGAGCCATTCGGTGTTACGCACAGCTCACTGATGATGCTCTGTTCAGTTTTCAGAGTTTCTCTCGCTGGTTTAATTTTGGATGTTTTCTTTTGTTGTGTCTTTACACTCACGTGTCTTTTCTTCTGCAGTGTCTGAGGTGCCACTGATCTCATCAATTATATTTATCATCTCAGACGTTGTAGTTGTAGTCTGTGTTTTTGATTTGAGTTTTTTCTGTATGTCTTCCATGTCTCAATTCTTTGAACATGTGAGATACCCTTTTAATAGCTGTCTTAGTATCTTTCTAATTTTATCATCTGTGTGAGTTCTGGGTTGGTTGTTTTTCTCCCCCCTTTTCATTACAAGTTATGTTTTCCTACTTCTTTGCCTACATGGTAATTTTTTCGTACATTCTATGCATTATTTATTTTGTCTTGTTGGGTCCGTTGTATTCTTACAAGTATTCTTGACATTTGTTCTGGGACACAGTAAAGTTACTCAGAAACAATTCGTTCCTTTTGGGTCCTGTTTTTCAGATTGTTAAGCAGGGCCAGAGTCATGTTTAGTCTGTGTCTGTTACTCCTCACTGTCAAAGCAAGAGGCTTTCTCTATCCAACGTCCTGCGAATTACAAGATTTCCGAGTCTGGCCGGTAGAAGTGGGCACTACCAGCCTGCTCCGTGTAAAAACCGGGTGCTTGTCCCTCTGATGCCGTGTCCTCTGGTTTTCTCACCGGGTCATGGTGCTTTATCTGCACCCTCTAGCTTCTTGATCTCCCTGCACGCTCAGCCATGTCTCCTCAACTCAGGACGTTGTCCAGTTCCTGCTATTCCACCATGTCTGAGAGGGAAGGTTGGTTTCATTGTTAACATGTGTGTCTCTGATCCCCTCTGAGTGTGTCAGAAGTAACTCATTTTGACCAGTCTGCACACAGTTGTGCAGCGATCTCAACGCCGCTGATTTCAGAAGGCCTGTCTGTTCCCCATGCCTTTTCTTTACTAATTTCTATATTCTGTTTTCTATTTTGGGTCTGCCGTTCTGTTCTCTTAGTCTTTCTGTTCATTCACGCACCAAAGCTATGTTATTTAAATGTAACATTTAATATTTGGTAATGCTAGCCGTATTCCTTGCAATTGATCTTTTTCAGGGTTCTTCTTTTTACCATCTTGCTTGTTTATTGTTTCAAATAATAAGTTTCATAATCACAAGTTGTAAGTACAGAGTTCTCTTGTGTGGGTTAGTATCTTAGCTCTGAAATGTCTGTAAAGCACCGAGACCTGCCAGGTACAGATCAAGCCTGGGGCCTGTGAGAGAGAAACAGAAGTGAGCTATGCAGACATAATCACATGGTCAGAATTGCATTTGGCGTCAGCAGGATCTGTCTTGAGAGACTGTTAAAACAAGAGGGTCAAAATTAATCAAAATTTATAAAATTCTGATCAATTACTTTGCTTTTCTTTCTAGTGGAAACTTAACACACGTATGCAAATGTACATGTGTGTAACTTAACATTACTACATGTGACATGAAAAAAATGTAACCAGTGGGTTTTAGTAGGGTTCCATGGTTGCACCCTTTCCAACTGCACGAGCCTTCAGGAGCCTGCAGTCGCTGCCTCTCGTCCCTTTTCACCAGGCGACGCTGGACTACGGGATGTATTCTCGAGAAGAAGAGCTGCTAAGAGAAAGGAAACGTATTGGAACGGTGGGAATTGCCTCATACGATTATCACCAAGGAAGTGGAACTTTTCTCTTTCAAGCTGGTAGTGGCATTTATCACGTAAAGGATGGAGGGCCTCAAGGATTTACCGTAAGTGTGAGAGACTGGTTGTTAGTCGCTGTCCGGTTGACCTGGCTGATGGCGACCCCACCCGTGCAGAGGGGAACTGCTCTGTAGGGTCTTCAGGGCCCTGACCTTTCAGAAGTGGGTTGCCGGGGCTGTCTTCCAAGACTCCCCTTCATGGGTTCAGGCTGCAGCCAGCCAGTGGCCATCGAGCCCTTAGCTGTTGACACCGCTCGCTCGGGCCTGGTCCACTGGATTCTGCTGCTTGTTACTCTGTCTGGATCCTCCAAGATTTTAGTGTACCCAGATCGAAAAACAATGAACAAGCGAGCCAAAAAGATATTTACCTAACAACTAAGACATTTACTAGTAATAAAAAACAAATATGGAGGTCAATTTCCAGTTTTAAGAATTAATAATTTTTAATTTTGCATGAGAGCTTAATTTGAGCTGTAAACTTTCACCTGAAGTACAATAAAAAAAATTAGTAGATTTTCCAGTGGTACTAATACACAGTTTTTTAAAGTTTTAAATATACTTCAATACAAGAAGATAGTAGAGGCCACTTTTGTGTGTGTGAATGCTGTCAGGGATTTTGGAAGATAATGTTATAGCCAGGTAACCCATTGTTTGCTTCAAGGATTTCATTTATCTTAATAAATTATGATGGATTTTGAATGTTTCATTTTATTCTGTGCAGTTCATTGTGTGCTATTAGAACTACTGTTTCTTAGAGTTGTGATGATTCTGGCTTTTATTGTATTTTTATGGGCAAACTTTTAATCAGTAAGATTAATTTGAAATATCTAACAAATATTTAATAAATGTTTAATAAAATAGCAAATAACAATGACCATGTTAAACAGTTTGGGGGCAATAAAGTGTTTTTGTGTTTCCTTGGTCTCCTCTTGACTTTAGAATTCTAACTCCTAGTAGAAAAAAATTAGCCCTTCCTTCTGTGTTAAGGTATATAAAAGAATGTGTTTTTTCTGGGGCACTGTTAGCATAGCTGGCATTTACTTATCCGTGTTCTTACAGGACTAGTGCTGGCAAATCGATGTTTGCACATCAGCTTAATGCTTGCTTTAAAATGGTTACTTTTCTAGCAACAACCTTTGCGACCCAATTTAGTGGAGACTAGTTGTCCCAACATACGGATGGACCCCAAATTGTGCCCTGCAGATCCAGACTGGATTGCCTTTATCCATAGCAATGATATTTGGATATCCAACATCGTGACCAGAGAGGAGAGGCGGCTCACCTATGTGCACAATGGTAATGCAGAAACCTTCAAATGTACTTTCTCAAAAAATACTTTTAAATTTTAATTTGCTTTTGCACTCTGAAATTGAAGCAAGCAGTGTGATTGTTACATTTTAAATTCACATCTGGTTTTAGCTCTACTATTAATTCCAAAATCTAAAAACGTCAGAAACTGGAAGGTTTTCATTAGCTTAGTGCAGAAACTTATGGTGGCAGGACCCGACCCGACCTGACCCGAGGGTATTTATAGTCTTAATCCTACTTAGTGTGCTTGCTCATAAGTTTGCTGCAGGAATGTTGGTGTATTCGATTACAGGGTATTGGATTACCCTGCTGGCGATGTTATGTAATACATGGTGGGTACTCAGTATGTATAAAATCCTCAGAACCCTGAATTCTAGACACTAGTAGACTCAAGCATTTTGTGTAAGGGATTATTGGTTTATAGTGTAAGTACATCTCACACAGTATAGAAGGTACAGATAATCAAAAATAATAAATTGAAACGTATGTAAAATTAAAATCACTACTACACATGTACTAAATCCAAACCAGACTCATCGCTGTCAAGTCGATTCCAACTTGCAGTGACCCGATAGGTCGGAGAAGAGGTGCCGCACAGGGCTTCCAAGGAGCAGCTGATGGAGTCTGACTTCCAGCCTCTTGATGTGGCCACAGCTCTTAACTGCTGCGCCACCAGCGCTGCTGACCAAAAGGCTGGCGGTTCAGACCCTCCAGCAGCTCCCTGGAAACTCCATAGGCAGTTCTGCTCTGTCCTAGTGTGTGGTGGCTGTGAGTTGGGTTCAACCCAACAGCAGTGGACACCCATGGACTGACAGAAGTGAAGAAGAATGAGACATCATTTGTTCAAGGCATACATTGTTCTCAAGAGTGTAAAATACAACACTTTGGGACACTGACTATTTGTTAAAAAGTTAACCATCTACTTACCATACTGCCCAGCCTTTCCAGTCCTAGGTATTTATTCAAAAGAAGTGAAAATATGTCCAAAAAAATCCTTTTTATGTAAATGCTTATGGCATCTTGCCTCATAACAGCCCCAAACTGGAAGCAGCCTGAACCAAACTGAAAGAACTTGTTACTGCTGAGTTGATTCCAACTCCTAGCAACGCTATATGACAGAGTAGCCCTTTCCCAGAGAGTTTCCAAGGAGAGATTCTTATTAAAAAGAGAGTGGGTAAAAAACATAGTGGACTCATATAGTCAAATAATACTTCATAATAAATGGGAATGGACTCCTGACACATGGAACAACGTTCATAACTGTCACATGTCGGCCAGCCGTCTCTGAACCATGTGTCACTGTTCAGTGTGAACCTGACTTGCTGTTCGTCCTTTCACCAAAAACACAGTAAAATGTTATTTTAAAAATAATAAGCCACACACAAAATATATACTCTATAGTTTCATTTATAAGAAATTCCAGAATATGCGAAACTGGCCCGTGGTGATAGGCTCAGCCAGTTGCTTCTGTGGCAGTGGACACTGACTGGAAAGAGGTGTGAGAAAATAGAGTATTAGGAACGTTCCGCCTTGGCTGGGTTGTGATTGCAAAAGTATATGTGTTCGGCAGATTAAGATTTGTAAATCATACAGCAGTTGAAAAAAACTTGCCTATAATCTCACTATCTGGAGATAAGCACTGATAACTTCTTGGTTTATATCTCAAGACTTTTTAGAAAGTAGCTATGTATAGTATTTTTATAAGTGGAATCAATGTGTATACCATTTAGCAATTATATCATTTTTTAGCTAAGTTATTGTAAACATTTATGTATGTCCCAAAATCCGTGATAGTGGAAATATTAGTGTAAAAGGAGATAAAAGCTGAGCTGCTCTGGTTGACTGGAATGAAGGAGGAGTGGACGAACTCTGTGACCTGTAGGATCTGTTCCCAGTCTGAAGACTTACTTCTCTGTGTAGGAGACTTCTAACTCACCGTGACCCTTTACACAGATTCTTTTTTTCCCCGTGATTCTACTGCAATGGGAAAAGAATAACCCAAGGTCTATGGCACCTGTTTTATGGCCTAGACTTTGTTCCAAGTGCTTAATGAGAATTAAGTCATTTAATCCACGTAATAACTTTACCAGGTTGGCTGGTAGCCGCCTTTACAAACAGGATGCTGCACAAGAGGGAGACTGAATGATTTGACCAAGATCAGACAGTTGGTAAAAAGGTGGAGTTCAGGTTTGACCTCAGTCCTTGTGGCTCACAGCCCACCATTGCATTACAGCTGCCTTACAAAATAAAGTAAAAAAGTTGCAGTAATTGTGTTTGTTAGAACAAGACTTTAACGTCACTAGAGAAACCATCCCAAACAACTGGACTCTATTATGTAACTTGTACCTGTATTTTGATAGGAAATAATGATAAGTGTAATTTTTTTTTAATGGACTCCTTCTGCTTTATACCTATGAAAAAATAGCTTTCTGTGATAAAGTTCCTTCTGTGTTTTCTAGAGCTAGCCAACATGGAAGAAGATCCCCGGTCAGCTGGAGTGGCCACGTTTGTTCTTCAAGAAGAATTTGATAGATACTCTGGCTATTGGTGGTGTCCACAGGCCGAATCAGGTAAAGCAGTTCAATGTAATGTGTTAAAGGCCATTTAATGTATTAGGAGATTCACCTACCAGTTGGTTAAAGGCCACAGACTCTAAATCTTGGACAATAGATTCTAAAGTGAGGAAGATTGTACCCTACCCATAGTTATTTGGAGTGTACAAACTATATCCCACTAATGAATTCTAGTAAAAACATTTGTGTTGCGGTTCCTTTGCCTATTTTTTGTCTAGAAGTCAGTCTTTGTAACGTTGGTGGCAACATTGGTAACACAATTTAAAACATCACTCCTTAATGAGTTGCTATGAAGCGTATGATTGAGCTAGAGACTCTCCATGAACAGATGGCCACGTCAGTATATGAACGGATAAGAAAAACGGAACCTTTTTCTGGGTGAATTTACAAGTATTTCCCTGCTTAAGAAACTTGAGAGACCACTCTCTAAAGCAGTGGCTTTCACATTTTTTGACCATGATCGAATTAGAAATTTGTTTTACATTGTGGCCCAGTATACCATACATGTAATGTAATATGTATATATGTTAAATCTGTCCGATACAAATGTGTCTGTGTCAGACAAATTTAATAGAACAGTGCTTATCGTTGTATGTGATGTACTCTAATGGTATATATTCTGTGCTGTTTCATTTTTTTAAATGCTAGTTGTAACTCAGCAGTAGATTTTATGCCTCATAATGGATTGTAGATAGCAATGTGAACACTTCTTAACCATGAAAAATACTGATTTTTAAGACATCACCTGAATGTGTACATTTTGTTTTATGGTACAAAAACTGTTGCCATAGTTGTAGTTTGTTAAAACAAGACTTGGGCACGAATGCAGTAACATTAAGACAACCGGAGCTTTCTAAGTAGTGTTCATCTTTGGTGTGGGAAATGTTCTAGATGTAATTTTTTTAACAGAGTGTACTCATTTTAAGGTATGCAAAGAACAAAATCTTTCAAAGGTTTTTCCACTCTCTTAGATACACACACACACTCACTGACTATCTTCAGTTTTTGCACTCCCAACGGCATAAAATTTAACTAGTAAAAGTGACTGAGCAGTAACTCATCTTGCTACCGTGAAGACGAGTGATGTCTTCTTATAGGAAAAAGAAACAGTATAGACATAAATTATTTTTCTACCATGGGAAATCAAATACTAGAGGGAATGGTCATTTACTATTACGTACTGAAGTCATTCTTCTAACTCTTTGATTTCTGAATTCTTTTTAAGCTCCCAGTGGTGGCAAAATTCTTAGAATTCTGTATGAAGAAAATGACGAATCTGAGGTGGAAATTATTCATGTTACATCCCCTCTGTTGGAAACAAGGAGGGCAGATTCCTTCCGTTACCCTAAAACAGGTACCGTAATCCATTGGCCTTGACTCCTCTCTTCCTTCCACATGAGATTCTCTCTGCCCCCAGAGCTAGAGTCATAGTGGTCATGAGAGCTGCAGTAAAAACGAGTGCAGGAGGAGTCACTGTAAGGTTTGGGTTACAGGCTTACCCCGTTTCAGTATTTTCAAAGATGGAGACATGTACAAAACCACTTATCTCAAGGAATGAGTAAGAAGCAGCCTTGGTTAGCAAATGAAGATTTTTAAGGATTATGTTCTTTATGAATTAGTATTTTTTTTCACCTTGCTGTTTACAGCATTGCAGTTGTAAAAGTCATACGCTATTTCCCCTCTTTATGTCGTTCTAATTCTTGGTGTTTTTTAGCCTCCTTTCTGTTTATTGTCACATAAACACCACAACATGTATGGCACTTCCTTTGTCTCTATATCGTACTTGTAAGGTTGATGGCACTCTTCAAGTTGTATACCCATTTTCACTTGTTTTCCAAACTTTCTCACCACCTGTAGTGTACCTACAATGCTCTGTAAGCTAAAACTCCTCCTTTCCCACTTCCTGCTGTCCCTGATAACCACTAAATACTTTGAGTTTCCATATATTTACTTATTTCACATAAGAGGTATCACATAGTATTTGTCCTTTTGTGTCTCTTAATTTTGCTCAGCAAGATATTCTCACAGTTTGTCCGTGTTGTGGCAATGCCTGAGGACTTCATTTGTGTTTATGGGTGCATAGTACTCCATTGTGTGTGCATACCATTGTTGGCCTGAGTGCTCTTCACCGTTTATGTATACCATTATTTGCTCACCCAGTCATCAGCTGATGGACAGTTCAGTTGTTTCCACCTTTTGGCAGTTGAGTAGTACTGTAGTGAACATTAGTATACATCTGTCTTAGTCTCCCATTAGATAGCCATATTTAAAAATAGGAATTTAAATGTGTGATCTGAGAGTCTTGCTCAGTAAAGCCCTGAAGCCCTGACACATACATTATTCATGACTTAAGAATAAAAGGGAGTGATCTGGCAAAATTGGATTGAGTCATTTTGGAGATGCATTACTGTAATTCGTTTGTATTTCTTGATAAAGGCACACCAAATCCAAAAGTCACTTTTAAGATGTCAGAAATAATGATCGACGCTGAAGGAAGGGTAAGTGTAAAATGCTGAGTTGACTTTTTATGTCATTTGAATGGTCGGTCTATTAGGGGTCTTAGATAGGCTTTTTTAAATTTATTGATTGGACTTGTTGAATTTGCTGAGACATCTGTAGATCATGACTTCCAGCAGGCGTGATTTTCTACTTTGAAGATTTCCTGCTGGTCCCCATGATGAGAATATGGGGATACACATATTTACCACTCCTTCCCAGTAGTTCTTGCATCTTTGGCTTTATTCATTCTCCAGATCAATGTATTTAAAAAAAAAAAGAAAATTACATTGTGGATATTTGGCTGGTAAATAACCTTCCATGCTGGGTAGGTGCCTGGGGTGGGTTAAATATCCCACAGTTCTCTGTACTGCTGCGTCTGTTTGTATAGTCAGAGATTTATAAACTGTGTGCCTACCAAAACCAAACCATGCCCACTGCCGTGGAGTCGATTCCAACTTACAGCAACCCTATAAGCATGCCTACAAGGCTAGTTAAAAAGCATTTGTCGCTGCTGAACTTTGAAAGACTAAAAGTGTACTTAACCAAGAGCCATTTCATTTCTATATTACACAGATACATTTTAGGCTAAAATATAGGGAGCTAGACACTGATCTTTTTCTTAGATTGTAAAGTGATGAGAGCGTGATTTTACCAGTTGTCATCAACGATTCTGTTAGTATAAACTCATGAAAGAGACATTTAAACGGTGCTCATTCTTGTGATTAGGACGTTTTAGACATGTGAGCATCCAGATAGGTAACTCACAACTTCACTGCTGGTGTTGCTGTTATCATGTGTGCCTTTTTAGATACCTAAGTTTGAAAAAGTATCTGTTAAAGATAACAGTTTAAGTAGACTAGTGAGCCTAGTTATTTATCTGAGTTTTCTGTAATTGGATTCTTTTTATTTTTTTTTTCATAGATTATAGATGTCATAGATAAGGAACTAATTCAGCCTTTTGAGATTCTCTTTGAAGGAGTTGAATATATTGCCAGAGCTGGATGGACTCCGGAGGGAAAATAGTGCGTATGTTCAGTTGTCACTTCTTGTCGCTGGTTCAGGATGCAGACCTTTAGACCTGGCCGTGCCGGTGGGCTTGCCTCACACCTGGGGCTGCTGCCTTCGCATGTGAATCACAGTTGCACGTGGGATTTTCCTGAACTGAGTAGATTTTGTGGACTTGTAATCTTATAAGCATAGGATTTTCATCCTGTCTCTTACTTAACCAGTCATAGTTTCATTGTTATCTGTGGTTAAGTTTTATGACTTCTGGTTTTATTGTTAAGCATGTGTGTGTGTTTCACTGTACAATTTGAGCAGAAATATTTACAGAGTCATAGGTGGCACAGACGATTTTATGTGGCTCCTGTGTCTAACGTAGACAAAAAGAGTTCCATGAGACTGGCGTGAAGTGACTGACATTTGATGATAATAAAGGGAGAAAATAGTTTCAGAGGCCACCTGTGGTTTTGGGAATTTAAAGAAAACCACTTTTTATAAGCTTTTCAAACAACTCTTAAAAATAAGTGTAGAATGTCTTTAGTTAGCGGCATTCAAGTGATAGTTTAACATATACGAAAACTGTTCTGTCACTGTGATTAAAAAAATAATTGATGTCAGGGAAGAGAGTAGAAGAGTGTGGTGTTCGGTTTCTGAGCGTTTGCTTTATTCTGGCGCTTCCCTTTCGTGTGTCCTAACAGCGCGTGGTCCATCCTGCTAGACCGCTCCCAGACCCGCCTGCAGATTGTGCTCATCTCGCCTGAATTGTTTATCTCAGTGGAAGATGATGCCATGGAAAGACAGAGACTCATCGAGTCTGTGCCCGACTCTGTGACCCCACTGATCATTTATGAAGAAACAACAGACATCTGGATAAATGTACGCCTCTTCTTCCTGTACTTAGTTAAATGTTTTCTCAGAAACATCAACACAAGTGAAGCTTCATGGCACACTGTCAGTATGCCTTTTTTAGTATGTATTTAGGAGAACCGTGAATGTTCTTTCCTTAGCGTGAACATTTCAGGCCAGAATGGTGGTGGTTCCAGAGTGGCATATTTGTAGCTACAAAGCAGATACTGGCTGCAGATTTGTCGTCGTCCCTGGATGCACCAGACGTTGCATATGCAGCCTCACCTCCAGGGCTTCTCGGAGGACATTGTGAGTCCTGTCTGGAGAAAACTTTCTATACCAGTTTGGGACTGAATTTTGCTTTTTCCAATTTAGTTGAAAAGATTTAATATATAAAAATAAAGCCAGCTCACTCACTGGGTGAACGTGATGCACCCCAAACAGAAGGTCATTCTGTCTGAGAATGCCAAAGAGATTTTTCTCTTCAGAAAAGAATTGTTTCTCATCATTTATGTCATTTGTGTCATTTAGTAAACCTTATACTGTGTGTTTCAGAGGAGTACAGATAATAAACTTTTGGCTATATACTTTTTTCTCCATTGGGAAACATTTATTTCTTGATAATGAAATCTTTGACTAAAGTCTGAAAGGCTCAGGCAAAATCTGTATTCTAAATATGCTATGTACCCTAGCACTGGTATTGGTTTTTATTTCTGAATACATTTATCAAGTAATTCTCTTTGCTTATTAATGCGTATAGTAACATAAGCTATTCATTTTACAGATTCATGACATCTTCCATGTTTTTCCCCAAAGTCGTGAAGATGAAATTGAGTTTATTTTTGCCTCTGAATGCAAAACGGGTTTCCGTCATTTATATAAAATCACATCTGTCTTGAAGGAGAGCAAATACAGACGATCCAGTGGAGGACTGCCTGCCCCAAGTAAGAAATTCTTACTTTAAAAAAGTAAAAAAAGGTTGGGGTGGGACAAGGTACCGTAAGTCCTTTTTGTGTACTTTGTGAGCATCAGTACTTGCTTTATTCCCTTCGGGTACATAAATTAAACTAAAACATGAATCTGTCCTGTGTGAAAACATGAGATAGAGTTCTGGATGGAAATTCAGTAAACTGCTAACAGTGAGTCATGTTTGAGGAGTGAGATTACTCATTCTTGCTTTTGCTTCAATTTGTTTAAAGTGAGCTCTTTTTTTTTTATTGTGATTAAGGGAAAGTTTAAAGTCCAAGTCAATTTTCCATATAAAATGCCACGCACTCAACTCTCTTCGACTGTCTACTCTCCTCACCCTGTGACAGCACACTCTTCCAGTATCCACTGAACCAACACTTGTCCCCTCCTCTCCACTCTCTCCTGTCCCCTCTAAAAAGAAACCAGTTGGACAGTCTCATATATATATAGATATATGTACACACACATATTAAACTGTAAAATACACATATCACCTGCATCACCCTGTTATCCCACATCCAGTCCATTCTTTGTCTGAAGTGCTGGCTTCAGTACTGGTAAGTCTAGGGACCGTGTTCTCAGGGGACCTTCCAGGCTGTTGGACCATCAGTTTTGATCTTGTAATAGAATACTTGATCTGCACACCCCTTTTTCTCATGCTACGACGGGGACTCTATGTTGTCTGCCCTGTCAGAGCTGTCCGTGGTGGTAGCCAGGCATCATCTTTGTCTTCTGGTCTGACACTGGGTCCTTCTGTCTGCTAGACTCATTTGTCCTCATGTCTCTGATGTTCTTAGCTGTCATCTGTTCCAGGTGGGTTGGTACCAAAAATTGAGCCCACATTATTTTTATGTTAAAAAAAAAATTTTTAAGTGTTACATAATAAATGTTTTTCTATACTAGATATTTTTAAAGTACTGTCTGCATCTGCACTGAAGTTATAGTTAACAGCTCAAATTGATGTAATTATGTTGTCCAAAGTGAAATTAAATATTGTGTCAGCTAAAATTAATTTCTGTTTTGAACATGGTGATTTTTTTTTACAGCATGGATGTGTAAGCCTAGAGAAAGTACAAAAAGTACTTCTTTGGGTTTTTTTAAAAAATTGAGTTAAAGTTTTCTACCTTAAGAATACAACTTGTTTTGGAATAGTAGGCACTTTATGATAAGTTATGTTAGGTGCTTAACTACCATTTATAACTTACAGATTCAACCTTGCCTTCTAAATAATCGTTCTGACTTGGGAAATGGTGAACTACATCTTGGAATTGATTTTGCTATGTTCTCTCAGCCTCGATTGGAAGGCAGGCAAAGTTTTAGATATCCAAAATGCGGAATTTCTTCCCTTATAGCCTTAGCTTTAGCTTGGCCTTCAACATGAAATTACCGTTACTAACTCCTCTGTTATTTAGAAATTTAATCCACTTAAGGAATACCAGGAAGGTTACTGGTGAAAGTTGGTTTAAGAGCTGTGAGTAGTACTTCATTAACTAAAAGAACATTTTAGGGACAATGGTTAAAAGATGATGACTTAAAATTTTATAGCCTAGTTCAAGAGTGTGAGAAGAGCTGTTACCTCAGTTACCGCATCCGCAGCCAGGGCCCTGCTCCCCATTGGCATCCATCTCGGGCCCCCGTGGTCCGTCTCCGGGACTCATGGTCAGCCAGCCTCTTCTTTTTCCTCCTTGCTCAGTCTTCTTTGCTCCAAGCCTTTTTCTTTTTCCTTGAAATCCACTTCATTTGCGTCCTCCTGCCACTTCCTGAAGTCCCTATAATGTGAAGCATTTAGTATTTGTTATGCATGTATGTGAAATAATATTTTCTGATCATAAAGCATATAGTACTATGTTAATTTTTATGTGTATTGTAAAAAAAGAAAACTAAGCAAAGTGTGGGCCCCTGGTTATGACCCTGTGCCGTCTCCCCATCTGAGCCTGTCCTCAGCTGTCACCCACAGCTCTAGATATTAGCAGCTACGAAAAGTGATAATTTTCGTTTTCTAACTTGCCTCCTTAGGCCACTGATGGAGCCTCACTAACAAGGCAAAATCACAGGAAGACAGATGGAGCATATAGGTGTTTTCTGTGGTGAAAACTTCCCTGGTATACTGTTTGGAATATGGAGAAAAGTTGTATTAATTTTTTTCTTCCGTGGCTTTTAAAGAAGTTTGTTGCACTTCTAGAAGAAATGCCTTGTCAACCCATTGTATTTGTTTGGCTCACCAAAAGCTGTGGAATTCAGATACTTCTTTTTTGGCTTTGCTGTAAGAATCTGTTTTGCTATTTGCTGTTATCGACATGAATTATTCTACTCATTATTCCAAAGTATTGTGGTGTCATTAGGTGTTGGCAACTCTGCTCTGACTCCTAGTGACCTACACATGGCACAATGAAGCACTGCCCGGTCCTGGGCCTTCCCCACAGTCGAGTCCTGCTAGAGCCCATTTTTACAGCCGTTATGTCTTTTCTGTCTCCTTGAGGGTCGTCGTCTTTGTTGTTGACTCTGCACCGAGCATGATGTCCTTCTCCAGGGACTGATCCCTTCTGATAACATGTCCAAAGTACATGAGACAAAGGCTTGCCGTCTTTGCTTCTGAGGAGCATTCTGGCTGTACTTTTTCCAAAACAGATGTGTTCATTCTTTTGGCAATCCATGGGCTACTGAATATTCTTCACTAGCACCAGAATTCAGAGGCATCAGCTCTTTCTTGGTCTTCCTTCTTCATTATCCAGCTTCTGCATTCATGCGAGGTGACTGAAAATACCATGGCTTGAGTCCGGTGCACCTTAGTCCTCAAGGTGACCTCTTTGCCTTTTAACACTCTAAAGAGGTCTTTTGTAGCAGATTTATCCAGTGCAGTGCATCATTTGATTTCTTGTTTCTGTGGACTTTGATTGTGGATCCAACTTCAGTCTTTTCTCTGCTTACTCAGATGTTGTGTTTTGGTCTAGTCGGGAGGACTTCTGTCTTCTTTGTGTTGAGATGTGATCCATACTGAAGGCTGTGTGTGGTCTTGGACCTTAATCAATGAGTGCTTTTAAGTCCTCCACTTTTAGCAAGCACGGTTGTGCCATCTGCATATCACTGGTTGGTCCTGAGTCTTCCTGCAGTCATTCTTCTTCATATAGCCCAGCTTTTTGAAATTTCGCTCAGTACTGAAAAAAAAAAACCACCGTTATCATGGAGACCATTTCAAGTCGGCAAACAGACTGACCAAGTGTGGCGGAAGAATACAGCCCTGACAGGCCTGCCCTGATGTGAAACCACACAGAATCCCTTTGTTCCGTTTGAACAACTGCCTCTTGGTCTGTGTTTATGTTCCCATGAGCACAGTTAAGTGTTCTGGAATTGCCGTCCTTCCGAATGTTGCCCATAATTTGTTATGGTCCACACAGTCAAATTTAGCAGTGTTATGAAGAAGACTCGTAACGTGGATTTTTTGACTGTGAACTTTTTTTTAACTGAGATGAAATTCATGTAACCTAAAATTAACCATTCTTAAATAAGCGATTCAGTGACATTTAGAACATTCGCAGCATTGTACGTCTGCTGCTTCTCTCTGGTTCCAAAGTGTTTTTATTGTCCCAGATGGGGGCCTCAAACTGCCTTGTTCCAGTTTGAACCCTTGTTGGGATTTTTCATTCTCACAGGTTCCCAGGTGATGCTAATACTGCTGGTTAGGAACCAGTTCTATGAACCTCTAGTAGAGCCCCCCCAAACCATAGTAATGCTATAGGCCAGAGTAGAAGGGCTCTATAAAGTTTCCAAGGAATGCTTGGTCGCACTGAATTGCTGACCTTTTTTGGTTTGCAGCTGTAACTGTTAATCACCGTGCCACTGGGGGTTTCCTCTAGTAGAGGAGTGGTTCTCAGAATTGATTACTCCTGAGAATTGCCTGAGGAGCTTGTTAAACTGTGTAGATTCTGATTCAGTGTATCTGGGGGTGGAAATGCTGATTTCCAGCAGAGGTTCTAACCAGAAAAAGATTTGAAGGCCTGCCCCAAATATACCTTGGGCTTTCTCATACAGCTTTTTGGATAAAAGACGATAGAATACAGTTTTTCATTGTTTGATTTGCGTATAATCAGGTGCAAAGTACTGAATTTTAACTGTATTTACCTTCAGGTGATTTCAAGTGTCCCATCAAAGAGGAAATAGCAATTACCAGTGGTGAATGGGAAGTTCTTGGCCGGCACGGATCTAATGTACGTTCTCTTAACTCCTCTAGGGGTGTGGGTGGGTGTGCATGTGTGTGTGTATGTGTGTGTTGTGTGTGTGTTCAGCTCCTGCTGTGTGTGTGCAGTGTGTAACTTAACATGACCCCAGGATTTGAAAAATATTGTTAGGGCATAAAAGAACTCCAGTACTTGCAAAGACAGAATCTTAGTTTAAGTTAGAAATTGCACCTGTTACATTGCCCTTAGTTGGATGTCTTCTGGTTGCTGATGGTCACATTTTTCAAATATGTTGTTGCTACTTAGTGAAGAAAAGACTAGTCCACCTTTTAGAGTTTGGCAGAAGTTGTGGGGTAGGACATAGCTTCTATATTGGAACATGCATTTACCTATTTATCTTATGTCTCAGATGTAAATTTTCAGTCAGCTTAGATTGATGGAGAAGGGGAGGGAAATCCACCTGTTTTCCTCTGAACATGTGGCTCTGTGTAGGTAGCAGTTCAGTGACTAAAACCTGTTTTTATTTGGGGGTTCAGTGACTACTATCTGTTTTTATTTTGCCCTTCATAAACCAAAACCAAGCCCAGTGCCATTGAGTCGATTCCAATTCATAGCAACCCTATAGGACTTAATACAACTGCCCCATAGAGTTTCCAAGGTGGATTTGAACTGCCCACATTTTGGTTAGTAGATGTAGCACTTAACCACTACACCACCAGGTTTCTTTGCCCTTCATAGCACCTACATTTATTTCCACACTCAGTCAGGTGGTCGGCTTCGTGGGAATCCCTTAAGGACTCTGCCCTGTGGAGGTGCCACATAGAGTTACGGTGATCTGCACCACCAGGAGTTGAGTGATGGCCTAAATGTGACTTCCTCTGATTGACAGGGAGGTTTCCTGAAGGATTATGTGTCCTGACTGCTGTTAAAGTCGGGTGTAGTCTTTGAGATGATTACATGAAAGAATGGAAACCCCGCTCCCACATTTGTGTTCCCTGATAAACACTTGAGAATATCACAGATAGCCTTTGAGCTCTTAATTTCCGCTGAGAGTTTCTTTCACACGGCCTCCGGGTTCCGTGTCCAGATATATTCTTTTCTTTTTAATGACCTTAGATGTTGATGTCACCTAAGAAAAGTCTTTGTGGAATTCTAGGTTCAGATAGCGGAAAATTACACTACTGAGAATTTCATGTTGTGTAATGGTCAAGGGATGAAAACTGTTAAATAATACTGAGGGAATCTCCAGAGTTTACACAGATCTGGAAACCCTGATAAGCATAACGGTTAAGAACTACAACTGCTAACCAAAAGGTCAGCAGTTTGAATCTACCAGACGTTGCTTGGAAACTCTGTGGGGCGGCTCGGCACAGTCCTGTAGGTTAACTCTGAGTTGGAGTCTGCTTGACACAGTAGGTTTGTTTTGGTTTGGCACCTTATTTAGCCAACCTAAACAGGGCTGTGCTGCTTGCCATTGTGTGCGTCATTCTAACTGAATAAAGTATTGAGACTTTTAAGCTCAGGTGACCCTGACTGTTGAAGGGTAGTTCTCAAAGTGTGGTCCCTAGACCAGCATCACCCAAGAACTTGTTAGAAATGCAGATTCTCAGGTCCCCCTGAGCTATACTGAATCAGGACCTCTGGCAGTGGGGCCCAGCAATCTATAATTAACAAACCCTCCGGGTGATCTGATACTTCTACTGAGTAAAATAGTTACACAAAGTGAAGGAAGGAACCGTTATAGTTCGAGGGACAGTTGACCAGTTACTTCTTCAGTTTTGAAAGGCCTGGCTCCCAGCTGCTAAATCAAGAGCAGAACCAGTGTTAACCTCTTAGAGAAATGAAGACAGACCTGGGAGCTTCGTAGTGTTCTGCTGTCTCCCATCATTTGTTTCTCCTTTTATGTTATGTGGAGTTGATTTCAGATGTCTATTTCTATCATTAAGCATGCTAAAAAATGTTGAATGATGCTGCAGAAACCTCCTGACAAAAATGTGTGTTTGTAAATAGAAATTATAAATGAGTATGTGTCATCTTTACCATGTAAAAATTTTGCGTTTTTAATAAACATCATCTGAGTTGGCTCTGGAAGATTTTTAAAAGGAAAACCACTTACTCTGAAACTGTAATTTGGATAGAATAGTAAGGGAATTCAGGTGTGTTTATTTGTAATTTTTTTCCAGTTCTGAGTGAAGATTGAAAAGATCGTATCCATACTTATTTATAAACTGAGCTATACTAGTGTTGAAATTGAGTTCAAGTATTCTTTAACCCCATAGATGAGACTATTCCAAATTTGTATAAAAGACCAAAAAAGTCCTGTCTAAGGTAATGTACTGCATTGAGAAATAAACAGGGTGTTAAAATTAGACTTTCAAATGTACAGGAGGGTTGACCTCAGCTGCACTGTAGGATAATTTTTTCAATGTGAAGGGATGGTATTTTGATGAAATAATTCATATAGCTTCAGAAAAGCACATATTCTGACCAGATATGAAACTGTGCTGATAGCATACAGTTCTGGTGTCTTTTTTCCTTCTAGACAGGATCTATGTTCAGCTTTAAGTCATGAACAAAATTAACTCAGGTTAATTAACTTGGGTGGCAAGATAGAAAAATACTTGAGTCAGATGTCTCAGATGATTCTGAACAGAACTGAGGCAGAATAATTTGCTCTTTAGATAGTATGTTTGTTGTATCACTGGCCGTGCCAAGGGCATGCTGGCACTGATTTTTTTTGCCGTTGGTGTTTTGGCAGATCCAAGTTGATGAAGTCAGAAAGCTGGTCTATTTCGAAGGCACCAAAGACTCCCCTCTGGAACACCACCTGTACGTGGCCAGCTACGTAGATCCTGGCGAGGTGACGAGGCTGACTGACCGCGGCTACTCCCACTCGTGCTGCATCAGCCAGGTTGTCCGTCTTTGTGTGGACAGTGTTTCCTGTCGTGTAACCATACCGCTGCTCGCGTAGTACCCCGCTGGAGTGACATGACAGTTGGTGAAATTGATTCTTTAGCTGTCTGATCCTCTTAGGAAAAGCTTTAAAAAGCTTAGCCTTAACTTGAACATTGTGTGTGTACATAAATGGCCAGCTCCTACCATACTCCTGCTGTCATGTGGTACAGATACAATCACCGGTAATCAATCCTTTCTCACTGGTCACTGGAGAAAAGCAATAATTGTTTCTCTTTTTTCTAGCATTGTGACTTCTTTGTAAGTAAGTATAGTAACCAGAAGAATCCACACTGTGTGTCCCTTTACAAGTTGTCAAGTACTGAAGATGACCCACCTTGTAAAACAAAGGAATTCTGGGCCACGATTTTGGATTCAGCAGGTACTTATTTTCCCTGTGTTCTTGTCGTCAGGTGCTGTTGAGTTGGTTCTGCATGTAGTGATCCTATGTGCAACGCAACACTGCTGTGTGTCAGTCTCTGGTTTCAGCCTCTGGTCCATCTCCTTCCAGAGCTTCCTCTCTGTCACTGACCTTCTACTTTACTAAGCGTGGTTATCTTTCTTCAGGGACTGGTCCCTCCTGATAACATGTCCAAAGTACGTGAGACCAAGTCTTGCTATACTTGCTTCTAAGGAACGTTCTGGCTGTACTTCTTTGGAGACAGCTTTGTTTGTTCTTCTGGTAGTCTGTGGTATATTGCATGTTCTTTGCCAAGACCATAAGTCAGAGACACTGATTCTTCTTCATTCTTTGTCCTTCGTTGTCCAGTTTTCATGTGTGTATGAGGTGACCCAAAATATCACAGCTCAGGTCAGATGCACGTTTACTCTCAGAGTGACATCTTTGCCTTTCAACTCTCTAAAGAGGTCTCTTGCAGTCAATTTACCCAGTGTAATACATCATTTGATTTCTTGACTGCTGCTTCCGTGGGCATTGATTGTGGATGCAAGTAAAATGAAGGCCTGGACATCCTCAGTCTTTTCTCTGTTTATCATGATGCCACCTATCGGTCCAGTTGTGAGGACATCTGTTTTATTTACGTTGAAATGTAATTCATACTGAAGGCTATGGTCTTTGAGCTTCGTCAGTAAATGCTTCAAGTTTCTTCACTTTGAGCAAGCAAGGTTGTGTCATTTGTGTATCACAGATTGTTAATGAGTCTTCCTCCCATCTTGATGCTGAGTTTTTCCTGTAATCCAGGTTTTCAAATTATTTGCTCAGTGTACAGTTTGAATAAATATGATGCAAGATGCAACCTTGATGCACACCTTTTCTGACCTGAAATCATGTAGTATCCCTTTATTCTGTTTGAATGACTGCCTCTTGGTCTCTGTAGGTTCCACGTGAGCACAAATTCAGTATTTTGGAATTCCTGTTCTTCACCCCGTTATCCGTAATTTGTCATGATCTGCCCAGTCAGCTGCCTTCATGTAGTCGATAAAACACAGGTAGACCTCTTTCTGGAATTTTCTGCTTTCAGCCAAGATCCATCTGACGTCAGCCATGATATCTCTCATTCTATAGTTCCCTGTCAATGTACAGATGTAACTGTTTAGAGTGATCTGTAACATAATTTTACTTGCAGTATTCAATAATTTCTGCATTCTCTTGGAACACCTTTCTTTGGCATGGTCACAGATACGGATCTCTTTCAGTCAGTTGGCCAGACAGCTGTCTTCAAGTTTCTTGGCATAAGTGAATGAGCTTCCAGGCCTGCATCCATTTGTTGAAACATCTCAGTCTGGTATTCCATCAGTTCCTGGACCCTTGTGTTTTGCCAGTGCCTCCAGTATAGTCTGGAATTCTTCCTTCAGTACCATCAGTTTTCAGTCATATGCTACCTTCTAAAATGGTTGAATGTTGACCAGTTCTTTTTGACCCAGTGACTCAGTATTCCTGCCATCTTCTTTTGATGGTTCCTGTATCATTCGATATTTGGCCCTCAGAATCCTTCAACATTGTAACTCAAGGCTTGATTTTTCTTTAGTTCTTTCAGCTCGAAAAAGTCCAATTGTGGTCTTCCTTTTGGTTTTCTAACTCCAGGTCTTCTTGCATTTCATTATAATTTTATTATAATTACATATATAAATATATCTGTTTCATTATAATTTACTTTGTCTTCTCAAGCTGCCCTTTGAAATCCTCTGTTCGGCTCCTATGTCATCATTTCTTCCTTTCACGTTAGTATTCACTGTTCAAGAGCAAGCTTCTGAATCTCTTCTAACATCCATTTTGCTGTTGTCTTCGTTTTTGTCTTTTGAATGACACTTTGCTCTCTTTATGTGTGCTGTCCTTAATATCACCCTACGACTTGTCTGGTCTTTGATCATTAGTATTCAGTGCATCAAATGTATTCTTGAGGTGGTCTCTGAATTTAGGTGGAATATGTTCAAGGTCATACTTTGGCTCTCATGGGCTTGTTTCAGTTCAGCTTCAGCTTGAACTTGCTTATGAGCAATTGATGGTCTGTTCTACAGTCAGCCCTGGCCGTGTTCTGGCTAGTAATACAGAACTTATCCACAGTCTCTTTCCACATATTTAGTCCATTTGACTCCTGTGTATTTTGTCTGGTGAGGTCCATGTTACCATAGTCACTGTTTATGTTGATGAAACAAAGTACTTGCAATGAAGGAGTAGTTGGTCTTGCAGAATTCTATCGTGTGATCTCCCAGGCCATTTCTGTCGGAAGGCCATATTTTCCAGTACTGATCCTTCTTTGTTTCCTACTTTCTCATTTCAGTTACCAGTGTTTGTTGGTGCGTGTTGATTGTATGTTCAATCAATTGCAGACTGCAGCAGTTGGTAAAACTTCAGTTTCTTCATCTTTGACGTTAGTGGTTGGTGCATAAATTTGAATAATAGGCCTACTGACTGGTCTTCCTTGTGGGCATGTGTATATTACCCTGTCCCTGATGGCACTGTGCATCAGGATAGATCTCCACGATGAATGTGGCCCAGTTGCTCTTCAGTCTGTCGTTCTCAGCATAGTAAACCATAGGATTATCTGATTCACTATGGCAAATACCAGTCCATTTCAGCTCACTAATGCTTAGCTTGCCTATCTTAAAGTGTTCCATTTCATTCTTTCTACTTTGTTTTCCTTAATATCATATTTCAGACATTCTGTGCTCCAATTATTAATGGATGTTTGCAGGTGTTTCTCCTCATTCTGAGTCCTGAAATGAAGGTCCTGAAAGCTTGCCTCCATCTGTGTCTTAAAGGTCACCGCCACTTTGAGAAGGTGGCTCTTCCTCAGTTGTATTTTGAGTGCTTTCTCATCTGAGGGGCTCATCTTCTGGCCTTTTATCAGACAGTGTTCTGCTGCTAGCCGTAAGATTTTTACTGGCCGGGGTTTGAGAAGTAGGTTGCCAAGTCCTCAGTTGTCCGTAGTCTAGGAGTACTACTGAAACCTGCTCATGGATGACTGGTGGTGTTTCAAAAACAGCAACAACCAGCCAATCACAGTGTGACAGACTGATAGGCAAGTGGTGGATTTTCCCTGTACCTGATCTTAGATAGAGTTGGTACTGTAGTGCATTACGCCTGTGACATGTGTCCTCATGTCCTGAACAGTCTTCCTGCCTATGGCTGTCCTGAGCTACTGAGCTCTTCTGGTTGGTTCCCCCTCCTCCATTTCTATCTACTAACTAAGAAAACGTTTTATTCCCACTCCAGGTAGGTGCAGGTCTGGAAGACCTTTATTAAAAATAAGATTAAAATAGCAGTCAAGGTATCAGGAGACTCAGTGATGTTATTCACACTTTTGGGTGATAGCATCCAGATTCCTAGCTGTTACCTTGACTGTTTTAATCTTATTTTCCAGATAAACAGATGAGCTTGAAGATAATGTATACTGACTAGTAAGACCTAGTAAGAGCAGGGAAGCTGCAGCTTTGGGGAGTGACCAGCTGGTAGCTCTCTTCACCTTTTAAACTACTCTGCAATGGCCATGTTTATAAAAGGTAAAAACACTTTGTATAGGGCTGAGGAACACTGTGAATTACCTATTTTTATAACTCCTAATTTCTTAAATAGCTTCATGTATCTTTTAACCCATTTTATAGCAGGTCATTTTTCCTGATAAGTACTATCATTCCCTAATAATGTGCTAAAGGAGACCTAGTGGTGCAGTGGTTAAACACTTGGCTACTAGCTTAAACCTCAGTGGTTCTGTGGGAGAAAAGACCTAGCAGTTTCTGATAAGGGTCACAGCTTAGGGAATCCTATGGGGTGGTTCTGCTCTATCTGCAGGATCTCTGTGAGTTAGGGTTAACTCCAGTAATAGCTGCAGTTAGTACAGTTAATGCATCGTGTCCAAGTGTGTATGTATGTTTTCATGTCCATAAGCAGCATTTGTAATACCGTGATCTCTGCTTAGACTATAATATCGTCCATGTAGGAGAGGTCTGTCTATAGCTTTGGTGAACTGGAGTCCGATCGTGGCTGCCATTTTTCTGGGTTCTGTCGGGTTGGTTCTGTAGTGGTCACTATAATTCAGCAGATGGTCATTGAGCACCTGCCACTAGCAAATGAAACTGGCTAAGTTAAATTTGCATTTCCAGTTTCTCAACAGGTATGTGGCTTAACTCTCAGTGAAGTATTTGTACTGTTTTGGGTGTAAATATCTCCTAGGCAGCAAGGATTATTCAGAAGACTGCTTCTGATAAAGATAATTTGATATGTTCGTTAGATTTATTTTTTAGGATGAATGTTCTCACTTCATCTGTAGCGTGCCACCTGAAGGGGAGGGCATTTATGGGTGTGAGGGTCTGGGCATGCAGCTGTGGCAGTGGCAGCCTTGCTCTCAAGCTGTGACGCTCCTGCAGAACTCCTTTCACACACTCTGTGTTACCTCCTCCCAGGTCCTCTTCCTGACTACACCCCACCAGAAATCTTCTCTTTTGAAAGTACGACTGGATTTACCTTGTATGGGATGCTGTACAGGCCTCACGATCTGCAGCCGGGAAAGAAGTACCCCACTGTGCTATTCATATATGGCGGTCCTCAGGTGTGCACGCTAACAGACACGCATACATGCATGTGTACCACATGTCATTGAGGTCCTTTGCGGTTTACGTGTCTAGTCAGTTTGTGTAGGTTGATTGAGGTTTTACTTGTCATTGGTCCTCCACCTCTGTCAGCTCTGGCTTATGTTTGCATTATTTGTTCAGGAGTTCAAGGAACTGGGTTTTGTTGGATGGAAAATTTGTACATCAGTTGATTACTTAATTTACACTGGGAACTATAACTGATGGGGAGTAGAATCTTAATTGACAGTGAGAACTGTAACTGTGACGGGGAGCAGAATACTTTGTCAGTTAAATACATTGCTTCCTATATAGAGAAACATGTTTGGGAAATGAAATAAGTGTCTTGGTCAATAAAGAGAGTTTTAACAAATGTTTTCAGAAAACCTTGGTAGCCTGGGAACTGTCCTCACACCAGTGTGGGGCTGTTTCTCCAGCCCCCTGGAATGCTTTGGTCAGCTAGCTAACTGATGTACCACTCTTTGGCACTGGAAGAGGTTTCCACATGTATTTTCTTTTTTCTGGATTAAATACTAGTGTGTGAGTGTTAAGCAAATGCTGTTGACTCTCAGAGTCTGTGAAGCATCTCATAACATTAAGTGACTGTTATGGATAGGTTAATTGGTAATTTAAAAAAACCTTTTTTCTTGATTATGTGTCTTGCATGGAACTGTTAATCTCCAGAAATTGAATATAATTACAATGGATGGTACAACTCTTCCAAGATCATACACCCCTTGGACTCAGGAAACATCTCTTCTAATTTTACTGTTTGTTATTTTGTATCTGGATATGTATCTTCATATGAAATCATCCAAACAACAAAATAAAATAACTACATAGGCCATAAAATTTCTGAGATGATGATCATATATGATCAGTGAAATTACTTTGCCACTGTTAAGTATGTTTATAAACAAGCAAGCATCATTCACATTCATAGCATAGCCATCTACACGTGAGTTATAAAAGCTTTATATAAAATTAGGCTTTCCTTAGCAACTTAAAGCAAGAATCTTTGTAAATTTAATTACTAGTAGGAGGAGTCCTTTAGTCTTAAATGTAACCTTTAGTCCTTTAAAAGGCTTAAAATGTAGCCACCTAGTTTTTATATCTTTCAAATATCTTCTACCATTTTTTCATTAGGAAGGACACCTTTCTGACAAGCCGTACTATTAAAATGATACAAGAAAACATGTAAAATGTTTGATAGTGTCTCGTAATTTCTGTTTTCAGTTTATTTGTATTAACTCTTTTTTAGTTTAGAAGGTTTTAACCAGTGGACTTCCTTAGAAAGCTAGAAATAGAAATACCATATGATTGAGCAGTCCCATGTCTAGGACTGTATCTTAGGAAAACTAGAGTTGTTACACAAATACATGTGTGCACACATATATACACGTATGTTCATAGTAGCATTGTTCACAGTGGCAAAAAGACAGAATCAGTTTATGCGCCCAGCAGCGATAAATGGATAAACAAACAAATGTAGACACACAGTGGAGTATTACACAACAATAAAGAGCAATGATGAATCTATAAAGCATCTCATAACATGGAAAAACACTGGAGGATGTTTTGCTGAATGAAACAAGTCAGTTACAAAAGGATAAATACTGTATGAGAGCACAACTATAAAAACTTACAAAAAGGTTTATGCACGAAAAGGAACAATCTTTTAAATGGCAACTACTAAAAATCAAACACTGTGTTCATCCAAAGACTTTATTTATTAAAAGAATAAAAAGACTGCCTGCAGACTGGGAAAAAAATTTGACAACTATGAATCTGATTGGCATCTAATCTCCATAATCTACAAGGTACTACAAAATAGCAACAAGAAAAAAGCAAATAACCTAGTTAAACAGTGGGTAAAGGAGATGGACAGATACTTCTCCAAAGAAGACATCCAGGCAGCTGAGAGACACATGAGGAAATGCTCACAATCATTAGCCATTGGAGAAATCCAAATCAAAACTGCAATGAGATACCGTCTTACTCCAACAAGGCTGCCATTAATCCCCAAATCACAAAATAACACATGCTGGAGAGGCTGTGGAGAGATTGGAACTCTTGTACACCACTGGCGGAAATGTAAAATGGTATAACCTCTTTGGACAGCAAGTTGGTACTTTCTTAAAAATCTAGCGATAGAGATACCATATGATCCATCAGTCCCACTGCTTAGAGTATATCCTACAGAAATGAGGGCCATTACACAAACAGATAGGTGCACATGAACATTTATTACAGCAGTGTCCACAACAGCAAAAAGGTAGAGCCAACCTACTCGCCCATCAACAGATGAATGGATAAACAAACTATGGTATAGTCACTCAGTGGAACACTATGTGGTGATAAAAAAAAAAATGATGATTTTAGGAAACATCTCATAACCTGTAATCAACCAGAAGACATTATGCTGAGTGAAATCAGTCAACTGCAAAAGGACAAATCTGGTATGAGACCACTGTTATAAGGACTGAAACAAAAGGCTTATGGATAGAGGCAGATAATCTTTGACAGCTACAAGGGTGGGGAGAGAACAAGAGGGTTGTTTATAGGAGTTTGCTGAGTGAAGGGAGTGACAGAACACAGTAGAAGGGAGGTTAGCATGACTGGACCACACCATAAGCTAAACGGTTTTCTAAATGCAGCCTAACATTTCCAGTGACAGAGTAACAAGGACAGGAATCTGGGGATATGGTTTCAGAGGACCTCAACATCAGTTGGTGTAACTAGTTTTTTTCTTAGGAAAATTGTTCTGCATCCCACGTTGGTGAGTGGTACTTGCAATCTTAAAAGTCAGCAAGCTGCCGTCTAAGAAATAACAACTGGTCGCAACACACCTGGAGCAGATGAAAACCAGGAACATCAAAGACATGAGGAAAACATGAGCCTGGGAGACAGAAGGGTCCATATGACTGGGAGACTATGTCAGCACAAGACCGGGAGAGCTAAGTGGTGCCTGGCCACCACCAAAGACTGCCCTAACAAGGAACACAATGTGGAGTCCCTGATGAAGTCCAAGAGAAAGCACGGGTGCATCTCTAGAACTCTTACTGAAAGACCAGACTTGATAGTCCAGCAACCTGGAGGGTCCCTGAGAACATGGTCCCTGGACTTAGTGCTAGCGCAGAGGTAAAGTCAGTCCTGAAGCCAGCTCCTCACGTAAAGATTAGACTGGACGATGGGACACAGAGTGATGCAGGTGGCACATGTCCTTCCTGGTTTAATATGTCTATGAGGTGATCCAACTGGTTCCTCTGTAGAGGTGAGAGGGGAGGGTGCAGAGGAGGGAACAAGTGCTAGACAGTGGATACCAGAAGTACAAGGTGGAAAAGGAAGAGTCTGCTGTCACGGGGGAAGAGAGCAGTTAGAGTTGCAAAGAGGTATGTGTTGGGGGTTTTATATGGCAAATTGACTTGGATTATAAACTTTCACTAAATCAAAAAAAGAAAGTCTTTGATACTGTAAGGGAGGGGAATGGAGGGGATGGAAAAACTCTAGCCAACAGATAGGTGATAAATTTGGTGAAAGGTAAGACAGTACACGGTACTAGGTAGGGAAGTCAGCACGTCTTGTACAAGACAATCTCCATATATACCTCCAAACTCCCTGAGAGACTGAGGTGCTGGGCTGAGGGCTTGTAGGAACCATGGTTTCAGGGAATCAATTTCAATTGGCATAACATACAAAAAAAGTTGTACATTCTACTTTGGTGAGTAGCATCTGGGGTCTTAAAAGCTTACAAGTGGCTATCTAGGATACTCTACTAGCCTCACCCCTTTGGAAGCAAGGAATAATGAAGAAAATTAAAGATTTAAGGGAAAGATTAGTCCAAAGGACTAATGGACCCCATCTGCAATGGTCTGCACCAGACCAAGCCCAGTACAGCGAGCTAGGTGATGCCCAGCTACCACCACTGACTGCTGTTGAGAAGGATCGCTTCAGAGGATCCCAGACAGAGGTGGGAAAAAAATGTAGAAGAAAATTCTAACTCAGACAGAAAAAACAGACTTGCTAGCCTGAGAGACACTGGAGAAATCCTGAGAGTTTGGTCCCTGGGCATCCTGTCAGCTCAGTAATGAGGTGACTCCTGAGGTTCACCCTTCAGGCGGAGGTTGTACAGGCCTGCAAAATCAAACAAGACTAAAGGGGCATGCCAGCCCAGGGGCAAGGACGAGAAGGCAGGAGGGGACAGGACAGCTGGTCACAGGGAACCCAAGTCTGATAAGGGAGAGTTGTTGACACCACATGGGGTGGTTAACCAGTGTCTTCAAAGAATATGTGTACTAACTGTTTTAATGAGAAGCTAGTTTGTTCTGTAAACCGTCTTCTAAATAATAAAGTCTTGGCCAGTGCAGTTAAAACAATGTAGTTCGGAGTACTTTATGCATATAACTGTGCTTTTTTTGTACTTACAGAAACAGTCATATTTGAAATGCTAAAAGTGAACTCAACATGTGGTTTTTGAAAAGCTGCAGATGACAGTATGATTTGTTGGTTTCATTCTCAGACTATTCTTTGGAAGCATTCAAACTAGGTGTGGTCGCAAGGAGAATCTGTCTGACGTTTAGTGTTCCAGGCTCATTTCCCCGTGGCATGCTATGTCATAGAGTGATTCTGGCGCTTCTGCCCCGTCGGCTGTCATTCATCCCTTTGCTTGATGACTCTGTGGGGACAGTTACAAAGAGACTCCTTAATTTAAGACCAAGTCTTTCTAGTAACACACTATGGCCTGGCAAAATTTGATCAGTGAGATGTTTGTGTCATACTTCTTAATGGATGTTCAGGCACAATGGTCAAAGTGAGCGACTGTTCTAGACAGCAGAGATCCTACCAGGAGCACCTCAGGAGCATCTCAGGAGCACCTCAGACTCAAGTCCCACCCCCATGGAGTTTAATGGGCAGGTAATAGACAAGTGGGCACGTAGATGCTATAACTTCAGATAACGCTGGAAACAGGGATAGGAGAGTGGCTAGGATGGGCTGGGAGCTGTCGTAACAGAAAAGTGCAGAAAGACCTCTGAGGATACAGGGAATGGGAAGAAATGAGCCATGTGAGAGTCTGAAGGTGAGCATTCCATTCAATAACAGTGAGTGTCAGGGTCCTGGGGTGAGAACCAGCTTGTGTGGTTCTTGACAGGGAGACCAATGTGCTTAACGAAGTGAGCAAGGGGACGTGGTATGAGGTCGAGAGGTAGCCAGGGGCCAGATAATGCAGAGTCTCAAAGGCCATGGTAGAGTTCAGATGTGACTCTAAAGGGTAATGGGAACTGTTGCGGGAGCCAGGCTGCGAAGTCAGACCTGGCATGCATTGTTTCGGAGATCACAGCTGCCTAGTAAAAGACCCAAGGAGAGCAAGAGTGGAGGTGAGCAGACCAGTGTAGCAGTCGAGGTGCTAAACATCCAGACGTGCAGAAAGAGGAGGTTCTCTCGTCCCCTGCACCGTTAGCCCAGCAAATGTGCAGTAGCTATGTGTATCTGTCTGCTCACTCTCTCTATAGTGAGTGTGTGTGAAGATAGTGTTAATTCTTAACTCCTAGAAGACATGGTATTCCATTGATTTCAGCCAGAGAAAAGGTTTCTTTCTCATTTTGTCACAACCTTTTTTTATTTAATATCTTAGTGTCCGTGAGACCTCAAACTTTTGTAACTTTCTGTCTACTATTTATAGTCCTCTTTTCACTCGTTGTCCTTTTCCTGGTGAAGTACTGAAATACATGTCATTTGTCATTCATGTGAAGTATACACTATAGGGTGATAACGTGATTTCAAAGTTATCATGCTCTGTTACCGAAGACACACTGGTCCCAGTGTCCATTGGAATACTGAGTGATTCCCACTCTAGTCAGAGACAACCTCAGAGAACAAGGGATGGAAGATGATCTCTCTGTCATCGTCACTGTCATTTGAATGACATTCTTCAGGGTAGATGCCATTATTTCTGTAACTTTCCACGTTAAGTGGCTGAGTCTCTTGTCTTATTATGGAATTAGCATCTAGACTGTGGCGGTAAAGGCTGTCTTTGTTCAGGGATTGCCCTGCATCTTGAGTGTGACGTTACACAGGCAGCTACATCAACGTGAAGAGGTTTAAGTTACCGTGAAAACAAATCATATGAAAATTAAATGTTAAAAGACAAAATAACAAAAATGGAAGCCGTCAAGTCTTAGCACTGTCCTGCCTCTCTGGGGCTGTGTGTGTGACCCCATGAGAGATGTGACCACAGTTGTCTGTCTTCTCAGGTACAGCTGGTGAACAACCGGTTTAAAGGCGTCAAGTACTTCCGCCTGAACACCCTGGCCTCACTGGGCTATGTGGTCGTGGTGATAGACAACAGGGGCTCCTGCCACCGAGGGCTGAAGTTTGAAGGTGCCTTTAAATACAAAATGGTATGTGAGCATGAAAATGTTTTCTAAAAATTCACATTTTCTGGTGCCGTGTTCGGTATGAAACCCAAGGGAAAGATTTGGAAGCAGGGAGTGTGTGTTGTGTCTGTGCGTGCGTGCGTGCTAACGTTGGCCAGTGGGAGGGAAGAGGCGACTCCCTGCTCTCGGGTCAGCCCCCCATCAGCCTGTATGTAACCCTGGGGGACCGAGACAGAGCTGCTTACACGTGGAAGCCTCCTTGCGTTGTGTGTGCCCAGCGGAGCCAGAAGGCAGCACTGTTGCGTTTTCAGCACCCTGTACTCTGCTGAGAGGAGTAATTGAGATTTGTTCTGTCCTCTGTGAAGAGGGAAACCAACCAACTGGTTAGTGCCTTCCTTGTGACAAGCCTCTTTCTCTCTACAGGAAGCTTTAAATGCTACCTTTTAGTGATGCCCTATGTCCCTTCTGCTGCTTTGGGAAATGATGAGAACCCGATGTTCCTTTTGCACAGTAAGGCAGTTACTGTGTTTGCCAGTGTGTTGGACATGCTGAGTAAGACATGGGCAGTTTCTCCCACAGCCAGTTCTTTGACCTTATGTTGTATTCTCATGTAAGTTTTTTTGTTTTTTGGTTTTGTTTTTGGCTCAGTGACGTGAGATTGTGTGCACTGGCAGGCCTGGTAATGTGGACAGGGTGGTGGTTGTTGGAGTTAGAACTTCACAGGGATTCAAAGAGGTGATATGTTTAGTTCCTAGATGTAGTGCGATGGGAGAAACAGAGCGGGCCTCAACAGAGAGTCTCTCTGCTCACCCAAGTGTCATCCCCAGCTAAGGGGCTGACTTTTTGTCTTTGGGTCTGGGAAGGCTTGTTACAAGGAAGATGCTGACCTCTTAGCAGACAACAGAACAAATGGAAATGATTATAGCAAAGGGCAGTGTAGGTAGCAGTAGAAAAGAATTTTGTGACGGAGGAGTGACTGAACTTTTAAGTCAGGCTGGCGACAGAAGCTGTGGCCCCTATCTGTAAATAGATTCTTAGAAGTGTTCTTTGGGCAACAGAATCTCAGTGAATAAAAAATTCCAATCTGAAAACACGATGGGTATTTTTAGTAGTAATGTTTATTAGCTTTATAAGCACTCATGATGAGATTTTTATTGATTGGGATCAATCAGTAAAACGTGCTCTTTCTTTTTGACAGGGTCAGATAGAGATTGACGACCAAGTGGAAGGGCTCCAGTATCTCGCTTCTCAGTATGATTTCATCGACTTGGATCGTGTGGGCATCCATGGCTGGTCCTATGGAGGCTACCTCTCCCTGATGGCCCTGCTGCAGCGCTCAGATGTCTTCAGGGTACGTGATTCCCTGTTCTGTTATTTTGTAAGAAAGAAAGATAAAATCTGCTGTAAGTTAGGAAGATGAGAAAATGCCTGCTTTCTAAAGGTTTCAAGAGTTGGCAGTATTATGAAATGTTAGTGTCTGTGTGTCTGATAGCTGTGTGAGCTACATACACATACACACATGTACATAACATTTCAGCTAAGTGGCCAGTTGCTGGTTATTTGTGGACATATGCCAAAGATTTTGGAGATGGTTATAAGTAGTAAAACACACAGAGACAGATCTGATTGCAGTCAGTTGTGTAGTTGTAGGAACATGAGCTCTGGGGCAGGGACCTGTCTGCCTGTATGCCTGTATGCCACTGTATGCTCATGGCCTCCAACACAGGCTTAGCTCTGACCCTGAATCTGTGTTGAATGACTGCATTATTCAATATGGAAATGATGACTGAATTATATAAACAGATTCTTAGAAAAATATACTGGAGCAGAGTACATGAAGATGCTAACAGTTGTTAAGAGAGTGCAAAGTATAAGGAGTGTTTTTCTTTTTTCATATTCCAAAAACATGACTTTTATAGTAAAAAATTAATGTTTTAGTCCTAAAAATAAAAATGATATGCCTTTTGTTCTTGTGTGTGTATTCAGATAAGTCTTTATAATAACTACAAAATTAATTCTACATACTGCCATGATTTTCCCAGGCTTGCAGCTGTTGAGAAAGTAATTAGAATATTTACATGGAAAACTGTGTGGGAGCCTTAAAATGAGACCTGTTTTAGTATTTCAGTATATTTGATTCATAGCTTTAAATTCTGTATTGCCAGCAGAGGCTTAAAAAAGTGGCTGTTTTGCTCTCCGAAGCTGGTGCTTTTCACACCTTTGTTCTCCAGTAGCAGGGCGTTTACCCCGAGCCAGTTACAGGCGCTGGCCCAGCCTCCGCTCTAACAAAGGGGCCTGCGTTGGTATGCCAGCCAGCCCAGATGCGGGGTACAGTTTGCTGCGCCACCAAGGGAAGCTGACTGACTCACAGAGGATCAGATTCTTAATCTTGGCAATTCCCTTTGCTTTTCAGAGTTACCCGAGAACCATGTACATCCCAGTCATGGAACTAAAGCCTAAGGATCACTGTAGCCTGTAAATTTGCAATTCTGAGTTCTCCTTGCTAGCCGTCCTTTTCTGGACAGCGTTTGACTGTCACTATTGTCTTATACAGGTGGCTATTGCCGGGGCCCCAGTCACTCTGTGGATCTTCTATGATACAGGCTACACGGAACGTTACATGGGCCATCCCGACCAGAATGAGCAAGGCTACTACTTAGGGTCTGTGGCCATGCAAGCTGAGAAGTTCCCTTCCGAGTAAGTTGAAGCTTTCACATTAAGATCATGCGGTTAAAGTTGTGTTTCTTTAAATTGTCTTTAATCATAATGAAAACTATGCATAATGAAACACCAAGCTTAATATTATATACAGTACTGGAATGGCATGGCTGGCTGTCACAGTGGCGTGGGTGCTTGCTTGTTTACAGACCAATTCATGTACTGGCTTTTTTAACACATATATTTAAAGCAATTGCTGCAGGCTGGAACAAAATGATGATATAATGTGTTTTTTTCTAGAAATGGATTATAATTATTGATGTGTGCTAATAACCCAGGAAATTGGACATGTGACCTTTTTATTTTTTGTAATCTTTCACTATGTGTAAAATCTGATTAATGTATCACAAATCTAATGTTAAGAATGTTGACTCCTTACTCTAATGTTACAATAGAAAGAAGTTAACCTAAGGGGGGGAGGGCAAGGGAGGGAGGGCTTAGATTAGATAGTTGCTAGAAATCTGGTTGGGTGAAATCGGTGATAGCACACATTAGAAACAAGAACAACATTAAGTGGACTTGAGCATAACTTGAGAGCACTCCTTCCATCTTAACCCAATATTGCAAGGATAGAGTAGCTGGGGCAAGGGGCAGGGGACCATGCTCTTAGACGAAATCGAGGCCAGTTGGCACAACTAGCATTTTGCTAAGAGGGCTCTCTGCACCCCGCATTGGTGAGTGGCATCTGGGATCTTAAAAGCTGCCAAGCTGCCATCCGAGGGCACAGCAAATGGTCCCAACTCAGCAGGAACAGATGCTCACTGAGGACCAAAATGACATGGGGTAAAAAAACCCAGAAGATAGAGAGACCCACATGAGTGGGTGCCTACATTGACTTGGGACCAGAAGAACCAGATGGTGCCCGGCCACCACCAGTGATAGCCACGATGGAGCTTACAGAGAGGAGTCTCACTGGCAACACAAGAATAAAAAGGGGTGCATCCTGAGATCTCCACTAAAAGACCTCAATTGATGGTCCAGTGGTTTCAGGGTTCCCCTGGGAGCATGGCCCGTGGCCCCGATGCTGCCCTTGCCCATAAATCATAATGAAGGTCCACTCTTTGGACATGAATGGATTGGACTTAGCAATGCAGAGTGACCATATATTGGATGCACTTTATGGTTCTGTACGTCTATAGGATATCATCCTGCTGACCTCTGGCTGGAGGAAGGAGAGTGGGTGGAGAGGAGGGGAAAGGAGACTGTTGGGAGGCTGAGACATGTATGGAGCGGAGAGGTATAGTGCGCTGTCACCGGGCAGGGAGAGCAGTGGAAGCTGCATAGAGGTGGGCATGTAAATTTATACGGGAATGTACATTTTCACTCAGTCATGTTAAAAAAAAAAGACAACCTAGTAAGTATGATTAGTTTAAGTGAGTTAACTGTTTTCCTTGGGTAGTCTGCTGTTTTGTCTGATCCTCTGATATTTCCATGTCTGCAGACCAAATCGTTTACTGCTCTTGCATGGGTTCTTGGATGAGAACGTTCATTTTGCACACACCAGTATTTTACTGAGTTTTTTAGTGAGGGCTGGAAAGCCATATGATTTGCAGGTAAGTTATTCTATATTTTCTAATTAAGTGAAGTAGTGAGTTGCAACTGATTGGTTTAAAATCTAATAAACTATGGAAGAGAGCCACATTTTCCCCTGTGACCACCCTCTAATAGACCTAGTCTAGTCAGTAGTGATGCTGGTTGGATAAAAAGTTTGTTGAAGTCATCTTGGAAAACTGGTCTGTCCAGTGACATGACTTGTGTGTCTATGTCTGCACAGTTTGTAAGCATGGAAAAGATGGCAAGGAGTCCTTTCATTATCTGCTTTTGCTTTTCTGTTTCTCGTTTGAAGGGCAAGGAAATGCCACCGGATTTGGTTGTCGTAAAAAAGGATTTTTAGGCCTGGTTACGTGATCCTTTCATTTTCTCCCTTTGCTTTTTTATTGACATTGGAGCAGAAATCAGCAGGTTACCGTTCTCTGTCAGTCACTGCTCAACAAAACGATTCGCGAGAAACTCTTTCATCCTCCTTTCTGCTCCTTACTCAGATGATGTGCCCGTAAACCAAAAACCCGTTGTCATCAACTCAATTCCGACTCGTAACAACCCACAGGACAGAGTAGAACTGCCCCGTAGAGTTTCCAAGTAGCACCTGGTAGATTTTCACTGCTGACATTTTGGTTAGCAGATGGAGCATTTAACCACTCTGCTGCCAGGCTCTCCGTGTTTGCCATACGAAATGAAAAGTAATTTTTCTTAAGTGTTTCAACTGCCCCTTATGCAGGTAGACTTAGAGTTAGTTCTCTGTAACAGCAGTTCTCAGGGGTTTTTTGTGGTCTTTGGGTCTCTTTCTAGTGAGGATCCTACCGAGCTTTTGTTAACATGGGTTCTATTTATCAGTATTTATCAGATTAGATATTAACGCTGAAAAAAATACTTGTTAACTAATTTTAATAATAAACCATTACATGTTAACACAGATAACATTTTTTATGGGGAAAAATTGTTTTCCAAAACAAAAATATATTTTGCTGAGAAAACTAGCGTTATTTTGTATTCTCGCAAATTCCTTTACTGTCTGGCTTAGTATAGAAGACTCCTGAACTCTCGTGTCGGCGTCTGCACTTGGTCTGGTGGGCTGTGCTGTTCTGGCTAATGGATGGAGAGAAAACTCAGCCTCATGGATTTTGTAGTTAAGAAACATGTGTTTTAGCCTTTTGGGGATAATTATCGGTATTCTTTGATACTAAAACTTGTCAGTTTGTAGTTTCTTAAAGGTTGTAATGTGGAATGTGAAGCGATACAGTTAAACTTTTGTATACTCTGTTAGGATAACATCCATTGTCTCTTGCACGTCACATGGATCTTTTTCCCACTCATCTGTCATCTGGATGTGTCTTCCAAATGTTGACTCACTTTATTACATAATGTTTATATATACGTATATGTGTATGTATTAATATTACCATGATCTCATTAACAGTCTCTTGATACACAGATGGCCAACGAGCACATGAAAAGATCCTCTACATCATTAGCCATTAGCAAAAATTAAACTAAACCCATTGCCGTCAAGTTGATTTTGACTCATTAGCCGTTAGAGAGATGCATATCAAAACCAATATAAGCTTCCACCTCACCCCCACTAGAATGGCTGCGATTTAAAAAAAAAAAAGACAAAACAGCAGGTGTTGGCAAGGATGTGGAGAAGCGGGAGCCCCGTCCATTACTGCTGGGCACACAGAGTGGTACGGCTGCTGTGGGAAACATGGTGGCCTTTGGTCAAAAAGCTGAACATAGAACTCTGCTGTAAAACCCAGCAATCCCACTCCTAAGTGTGTGCCCAAAGGGTCTGAAGGCAGGAGCACAAACAGAAACCCGTACACCAGTGTTTATTCTGCCACTGTTTAAATAGCCAAAAGGTGGAACAGCATGAATGTCCATCCACAGGTAAATGGATAAACAAAATTTGATATATACATAAAATGGAATATTATATACTGAGAAACCCTCGTGGCATAGTGGGTTAAGTGCTACGTCTGCTAACCAAAAAGTCAGCAGTTCAAACCCACCAGGTGCCCTGACCTCTTGGGTCACTATGAGTCGGACCGGACTCGACAGCAGTGGTTTCTTTATTATTACGTACTCAGCCATAAAGAAAAATGAAGTCCCAGTACATGCCACAACGTGGGTGAACTTTGAAAACATTGTGCTAAGTGAAAGAAGTTAGTCACAAAAGGACAAATGCTGAATGAGCTCACTTAAATGAAATAAGCACACATATAGAAAGCAGAGTTTATTAGTGGCTGCTGAGGAGGGAAGGAGAAGGGGCGAGGGAAGTTACTGTCTAGGGGCCCAGAGTTGATGCTGATGTGGTCGAGTGCAGGAAGGGTTAGTGATGACAAGGAACGTAATCACTGCTGCTGAGTTATAGGTGTCACAGTTGTTGCACTGGTGACTGTTTGGTTCTGTATGTTTATGCCACAGTTTTTTAGAAAATGAGTCCATGTCCTAGTGACACAGGGCAGAAATCATTTCTCTCTTGCCATGCAGAAACTGAAAGTTAGGACCTATGGGTGGGACATGTCCATCCCCAGATGACCATGGGTCTAGGTAAAATAAAATGTACACTTAACATCATCTTAAAAAAAAGTCTCAGGTACCAGGATGCTCATGAGCGAGTGGTGGTAGATACACATTTTTCAGAATTCTAGTTTTCTCTCAAAAGCTTGTACTGTATCATCAGCCCGAGATACTGTGCGTGTTATCCTTGACATCACAGGCTCGCTCCATTTGTTTTTGAGAGACTACTTGACAGATCCCCAGGTCTGGAGAAGTGATTTGTCAGGGATTCTTTGAAGCAAAAGCAGATTTCACATCAACAGGCAGCATCTCTGCTGGCCGCCCAGGCACGCAGTGTGTGCCCCGAGACAGCCAAGCGCCATCAGGACACTGCAGTTCCTGATCCCTGCCTCCCGTCACCTTACCAGGAGTATTCAAAGGACACCTGGTCACGGGTTGCAATTTAATAAAATTTGTATTTTTACTGCCTCTTAAGTGAAAGCGGCATTTCTCTTTCTTTATTGCCAGTGCGTGGTGGTGAAGAAGTCAGTGACGGGTCCAGTCCTGTGTCACTGCTTTGACTCATGCTTAGGCCCCAGCAGTGTCCCCTACCCTTGCCTTTCCTCACAGTACAAAGGCTGACCCAACGAATAAAGGTAACAAACATCTTATGACTGGTCTCAGAGTCGTTTTGACCTCACATATCCTTTGAAAATTACTCCAGTGACCCCCCCAGAAGTCTCCACAGCACCCTTGCGGTACCATTGGTGTATAGATGAATCCTTCTGTGAGCCTAATGGTACCTCGGGGATTGTAAGGAGAGCATCCGTACACAGATGTAGGTGTGTCATGTCTCGGAGAGGCTGTGTACCGTATTGTTAATCCTGTTAGATAGCTGTGGGAAGTGTGGGAAGGAGCTGTATCATTAAATTCTTATGTCTTGTATTTTTTTTTTTTTTTTAATTGTGTTCTGCCCTGGTTGTTGCGGTTAAGATCTACCCTCAGGAGAGACACAGCATACGAGTCCCCGAATCCGGAGAACACTACGAACTGCACCTTCTGCACTATCTTCAGGAAAACCTAGGATCACGGATTGCCGCTCTGAAGGTGATCTAGTTGTCACCTGTGCAGAAGAAATGTGGTCAGCCCTGGCTGCTTAACCAAATGACGAGGTTGAACAATAGCCCATAGAAAATCAAGCATCCCATTTGGGTACCTGCCATGAAACATCTCCTCCTGAACATCATTTCAGTGCCACGCAGGTGTCTGCAGCTTGTAGAAAGTCATCTGATCCCTTAACCACATGCAGAAAATCAAAGGCACATGTTTCTGAGGGACCCAGCAATACCAGGAGAATTACAGAAGACAGCAGCACCACGTGTCCGTACTACCCTCTTTTCACTTTTGAAAGCATTATAAACCTCATGGATTTAATTAGTGTATTTTTACAGTATATTTCTGAATTTGTGAAAATATGATATTAGTGATCGATCTGGTTCGATTCCAGAATCTATGACTAGTCACAGATTTGATAGCACTTAAATGTACTTGATGCTTATGCTTCGTCGCCTGGGGTGTTTCCAGCATGTTATAAGCTAATCACTCTTAAACCTATGAATTAACCAGTCATTAATCGATTTTCAAGGATAACTTAGTGGCCTCATAGAGACTTCATTTTGGTTCACTGAAGCTCTGACCAGTTTTTAGCCAATTTTAAATCACATCCAGTGTAAACGGTTCTCATGTTTGTTTGAGGATGTGATGGGAGTGGGCTTTTGCTTTCACATAAAGGCAGAATATATGCTGCATGGGTTTAATTTGTCTTACGTTATTGATAATTACAGACAGCGAAACTTGAATGAAATGATTAGGGCTTATGTAGTTTCAGGCGATCTTCTCCCCTTAGGAAAAGGAAAAAGTACATACTCAACTTATGTTCTTCAGAAAATGGAGCGATACCCATTTCCGTGTGCTCATTCCTTATTAAAGTGTCACCTGGTTGTAGGAATTGGAAAGGAATTGCAGTGGGGTGGGGAGAAGGATGGAGAGGGCTAGGCAAGGCTCGAGAACTAAGTGACAGCCTAGTCCAATGAAAGGTACCTGTGGGAAAGGTTGGAGTTTGGGGAACTGAGAAATCACTCTGGTCAGTGCAGCTACAGACTGATTTTTATTCAGGGGAGGAAAAGGTCCGTTGTTATTTTTAATATTTTTTTTCCTTCTTAACTTTGGAACTTTGCAAATTTAAATTTTATCATTTTTAAATTGGTTGAGCATAAAGAGCTATTTAGACTTTAGGAGCTTTAAAAAGGTTTCTAGTAGACGTGTGTAAAATATGCTGTGCTCTTTGTCAGTGTTTAAAGCCTGTCAGCAGTCTCCCTCGATGGCCATGACACCTTCTGGGTTGAGCTCTAGCACTTGGCTGTTAGGGCAGCGTCCTGGCTTTCAGGTGCTGAGCAGCATCTTTGGTGTTGGGGTCTCAGATCTCAGGATGCTACTTAGGTCACATTGGAGCCGGTGGCAAAGAAGGCATCTCTCTGTTTGCTTGTCATCACAGGACTCAGTGTCAGGGAAGTTGTCACCAGTACCGTCCAAGAAAAGTCATTGTTTCCTGTCACCACTAGAGAGAGGGTAGATCTCCTCCGCCAGGAGCATTGGCTCCATTAGAGAGGTGTGGCAGAGGTGGGGTTCATTGCTGAGGGCCTTCCAGGAGGTGGGAGAAGCCCAGAAGTGCAGGCTGACCTGTTGCTTCTGCCCTTGGGAAGGGGATTGGGTTTTATTATTTGTGTGTTTATACTGTAGCGCAGATACCATACTTTTCCTTATTATATGAATTTTCATGTTTATACCCAATACCAAAATTTATTTTATTTTTTACTGTGTTAAATTGATTTGGGTAACTTTTTTCCTCCAAGAAAGTCTGTTCCCTCGTGACTCATGTACCTGACTAGGGAGAGTGATTTTTTCTTTTAGACTAGTTGGCCTCTAAGGCATTGTTCTTGCGCGCAGAGGAGCCTGTTGTACAGTGGCTCTTAGGCAGCATTCATCTGACATTTCCTGCCCATCAAGACGGGGTAAAATGGCATCTCTTCTTCGTTTTTTAGAAGCCCCCCTGTCCTCCTGAATTGTGGGGGTTTGCCTTCTGCCTGCCTGGTTTCTCCTTCCACCCATCCCTCTCCATCACAAGGAACACTTCTTTCTGTTAGAATTCCTGGTCCTCGGAGTCACACCGTGCGTCTTGGGGAAGAGGTACCTGACTGAATTCACTTTCAGAAAGAAGACTTGCCTGAGTTAATTTTAATGGCAGATGTGGAAAACAGTTAATTCAAGCGATCAGTAGAGAAAATATCTCACTAAAACTCCTTGTGCCCTGACTAAAATGCAAGAGTATAAAAATAGTAACAATTTTGGTGAGAGCCAGCAGGCACTGGGTTGCCCGGTCCAGCCGGGGTTTGGCAGGCCTGACACAGCTGTCAGCACAACAGCTCCGGGAGCCTCGGACAGCGGCAGAACCTGAATCTAAGACTCACATGGATGCTTGACTGAAACGGAGATTTTCAACACACATGCTTTGAAATTTAGATTCATATGATTAGACCAGGAATCTGCATTTCTAACAAACTTGCCAGGTGCTTCTAAATCAGGTCCTCTGTGGACTCTTTTAAGGAACTGTACTATGGACAGTGGAGTTGGTTAAGAATACTGGAGGTGATTTTTACACTGGACTGATGGACAAGAACCACCAACAGCAGTTAAGAAAGCTGCTCCTGAGTGTTACCTAGTGGCCTTTCTCACCGTGAAAGGAACAGGTGGCGTGGTTCACTTTGTCTAGGATTGGGGAATGAAGGTTTTTCGCTGCCTGCCATTGCTAGCTCTTGCAAGACCTCCCGCCAATGATAAGGAGTGGCATTCATGATCCATGCAGGACCTTCTAAAACAGTGAGATACGGCTCTTGATGCAAGTGTGCTAATCTTACTGCTTTGTTCCTTCCAGAAGGCCTATCCTGTATCTCTGCAGCATCATTCCTTCCCTCCCGGGGCAGAACGATTCCTGTAACAGGTCCCTCATTCCTGTAGAAGCAGAATCTTTTCAAACTGGAATAAATGTTTGCCCTGATCTCATGCAGTGGTCAAGGTGGGACCTGCAGGAGGGCTGTGCCCCTGTCACACACCCCGAGCGTCCACTCAGCACTGGACTCCTTCCAGAGACCCCGACTCATGGTAGTGAGATAAGACGTAGAAAAGGCAGATTTTTAAAGATGTATTTATTAATATATTCCTATAAAACATTTTAAAGGTAACTACATAAAATGGTCAATGATTCCATTCTGTAGTAAATGCTAACCATGCTTATTAATGAAGCAGTACTTCTTCTTAGTGTACAACATTCTCAAGTTGATTAAAACGGCTACACTAGTGGTATCTTTGTTGTAGTCAGGATGTGGGGACAGGAAGACAGAATGCTTGAGTAAGCTTGCAAGCCTGTCTTACAGGTGCCTGAAGGAAGGAAGGTGGCATGGCCATAACTGATACTAGTCTGTGAAAGTTGAGTGTCCGTCCCCAGCGGATATTAGGGAATTAGGGAGCTTCCCCTACGCCCCCTGGCCCACCGCCACCTAGCCTCATTGAGACACCTCGCAGCCGAAAACCTAGAGATGTGTTGTCGTGAGGGGCTGGCCTCTGCTGACAGCTGACAGCTCCAGGCTGTGATGTCAGAAGTTCCTCACAGCAAGGAAAGGTAGGTTTTTTGGTTTTGTTTTTTTTAATAACCCAAATACAGATTATTGTGATACTCAGCACAATTGGAGTTCAGGTCTTTAATTTTAGAACATAAAGTGCCTGCTGGTTTAAGCATTGACTTGTATAAAAAGCATTGCATGTCTCACTCCAGTAAGCTGATGGGTTTTCTCATTTTCAGCGACATGGCTTTTAATCATGTAAAGTGGAACATTAGTTTTGTTGCATTTTATTACAGGTTCTTTGTTGCAATAAAGATGCTGCTGAAATGAGTTGAGTTCCATGTTCCTTTACCACCACCAACCCCCATTTGAGCACCCATGGAGGCACTCACACACACGGACAAGGTCATGTGCCCGCAATGCAGAAGAGAGATTGCAGGGTGAAGGACTGGGGTGGGGGGAATTAAGCATAAGCATTAACAAAAACAGTTAAATCCAGAGAAAGGAAGGTGTACAGAGCTACACTGTACATACAGATGGGTCCCAGCGCCCCGTGGTTTGGGTGCTGTGCAGGCAGGTGGAGCTTGCAGCCAGTGGGAGGCATATCCCCACCCCGACCCCCAGCCACTGGGGGTTTCTTGCTGCTGACAGAGGCTTCTTTAACAATTCTCTTCTCTTTTTGAAGCTGTGCAAGAGAAGGGGTGGAAGAGGAGAAGCAGGCGAACCCTTCTGAAGTTAGTAAATTGAGGTTCTTGTAGAGCAGAAACTTTATCTGGAATCTGTAACCCTCTGAAATTGTGACCAAAATACTGCATGAAATGAGGGGAGGTGCCTTTTTCTGGGGAGAAAAGTCAGATTTGCAGAGGAATAATGATCCTAAAAAGGCTAAGAACCACGACAGTTTTGGGGGGTCTTAAACTTTTCACTTGTGTACTAAGTTTAGGAATAAAGAACACCTTTAAAGCAAATAATGCTACAGACCAGTTCTCCTAAGCTTTTCACCTCCTGACACAGACAGCTGTGTGACACAAGGACAAACAGGACACTGGGATAACCAGTTGAGGCTATCTGTAGCCATGAGTGGCCAGGCCCACCCCAGCGCCAAAGAGAGGGATATGTTAGCATACCTCTGATCCATCCCATACACCCCTGTTTGGGAAACTGATCGACTGTAAAGCAACCCTGGTCTGTTGAACCGTTTCTGGCCATCCACATCTTGCAGAGACTGGCGTTGACAGGCTTCCCGTGAACTAGTGCTGCAACGTCCTGTAGAGTGAATGCCGTGGGCCTGAGCCTTTGGAATTCACCTCAGTTCTAACCTCCGCGCACCCACGTGCTGGTCTGAGGAGAAGGATTGATCCCTCAGTGCTTATTTTGAGCGGCACAGTAGAAACAGCTGCAGTATGGGAATCACATAACCAGAGAGGAGTTGTATTTGGGGCTTGGAATGATTTGGGGGCTTCCCGTGGTTTAAATGTTCATCAGCCTAGCTCTCTGCAAGACTGGGCGCCCTGGCCCAGTGACTGAGAGAGGTTGATTTCCCATTAAGATGGATTTCTCTGATGTGTTGGCTGCTTTCTGAGAGGTACTGTCTCAGTCAGTCCCCAGACTTGATTTCTTGAAATGCGGGGGAAGTAGTGACCCGGGAATGTTGTCCTTAGCCTCATCCAGCAACACGCCTCATCTTCCGTGGAAGGACACTGCAGACGTGGTGTGGTAGATTTTAACAGTGTACTCATAGGTAGCCCCTCTGACCAAGGAGGGTGTGGAAACCACACAGCTTTTCTATAAAACTCTTTGTTGCCTTGGTTTCTTGCAGTAGTCACCATTGCGACCCTACACGTGCACATGAGCGCTGCTGTCGTGCAGTTGCCTCAGGTTAATTGCTTCAAGTTACTTCAGCTGTGCATTGCTTTTCCCTTCCGTGCCTCCCACCCACCCACCCACCAGCCTGACTCCCTTGTTCTCATGCTGGGTGATGGGTAGTTCTAGACATAGCCTGAGTTGGGATTGAAGGAGAATTCCAAGTGCTTCAAAGAGATAGTTCTCAACTTTCACTTGGCAAATATTTAGCAGGAACCACATGCCATGCTCATGGTAGACCATGGGAAGATAAAGATGAAGGGGCACAGCCCTTGCCCTCGCTAGTCTGACAGGACCAGCCGTACAAACCAGCAGGTCACTGCCAGTTCTTTAAGGGCATACTCGGCTCTCCTGCTCAGCTTGGGGCAGTGCCTCAGTGCTTCGTTAGAGCCAGGCTCGACCTGGCTTTGCAGGCCCTGTGTCAGTGGACCTCGTCACTTTTCCACAAGCCAGTGTGCACTGAGACTCTTCACTGGCCCACAAGTGTGCTGAGGCCTTCCTGTTTGAATAGGACACATGCTTTGAAGTTAGACAGTTGTGACTTCAACTCCCTGATTTAGTAACTTTGTCAATAAATAACTTGGTCTTTCTGAGACCAAAGGTCCCCATCAGTAAAGTGGGAATTAACTGAGATAAGGCAGTGAATGGTAAACCCTCTTCCGCAGCCTCGGGTACATACTGGGTCCAGGTCTCCTAATCCCACTCGCCTTTCAAAGTCCAGCTGAAGCTTCAGTTTCTCCTAATCAATCTCAGCCCAAGAGTTATCCCTCTTGGAACTTCTACAGAACGTAGAAGGCAACCTCACCACCTCAAAGAGGTGACATTGTAAAATGGTTCCTGAATTGGCTCTGTGCTTCAAACCTTGTGATTGCTACTTTCTGTCTTGGTGGACTTGGACATGCTCATGGCCTTGGAGATGACCCCTGGTTTTCTTAAGTGTAAAATTGCAGTAATAGAATCTTCCAGTGGGTTGCCTTGAGGATTCAGTCAGTTAGTGTACATAAACCACTTGATGCCTAACATAGTAAATGTGCTAAATAAAGGTGATTATCTCAGATTTAATGTTTAAGTTTTACCACTGTCCGTGTTTCTTCAGTTACATTACAGACTGTGAGAATGGGCACTGTTTTCCTTGTGTTTAATTCTCCCCCTAATACCTGCCGTGGAGCCAGATACAGAGGAGTTGTTCACTGGGTACGTGAGTACGAAAGAGGAGAAGCCCACATCTGCTAACCAAAAGGCTGGTGATGAGAATCCACCCAGAGGCACGTCCAAAGGAAGACCTGGCAATCTATTTTTGAAAGGTTGCAGCCATTGAAAACCCCTTGGATAACCTCTAACACAACATGGGACCCCTGTAAGTCAGAATTGCTCAATGGCAACTGATTTGTTTTTCTAAGTATCCACAATTGCTCAAATTAAAAATATTTTCAGCTCTTCCACTTAGGGTTGCCTGGCACCCATCCACCTCACTTATAAGACCGCAAATAGAGACCAAATTCCCCTCAAGCTTTAGCTCTTAGGACTTTTTGAAATTCGGGGATTTTTACTCTTCCCGCTGAAGATTGGTTGTTAGGTGCCATCTTGGTCTGACCCCTGGAGCTGCCCCCATAGGTTGGTGGATTTGAACTGCCAACCTTTTGGCTAGCAGCCGAGCTCCTAACCACTGAGCCACTGAGGCTTTGGGACTGGAGGAATGGTGCTGCTTAGTCTGGTTGCTATTAACTTACCTGGAGAACTTTGAAAACCACTGATGTCTGGCCAGACTTACCAGCCTAATAGACTAGAGGAACCCCGAGACTGTGGCCCTAAGTCACCCCTCTGTGTTAAAGCTGCAGCCATCCCCGCAACCACCTCTGGGCAAGCAATAGACTGAAACAAAACCAAACCCACTGCCATCGAGTCAATTCTGACTCATAGCCATCCTTTTGGTTAGCAGCCGTAGCGCTTAACCACCACACCACCAGGGTTTCCAAGCCATAGACAGGCCTATACAGAAACAATAACAACCAAGGAGAGCATACTCCATAGAACAAGCAATTATTTGGGAGCAGCATTTGCCCAAAAGCAAAGATGAGTAGGCAGGAAGGCATAGGAAAACCAGATGAAAGGAAACAAGGAAGCCAGGCAGGAAATGGGGAGAAGGCTGACACACTGGGGGGACTGTGACCAATGCCACGAAACAGTGGGAAACTAATTTGCCCTGTAGACTTTCACCTAAAACAATAAAATACTTTTTAAAAGAAAACTGATGTCTGAGTACCACCCCAATCACCAGTTCGATTATATCAAAATGGTTATGGAGGGCTGGGGAGCGTCTTGACATTTTTTTTCCCCTGTAAACTCCCTAGGTGATCCTACATGCAGTCTACAATCACGGTAAAATTAGGGCATTAAGAGATTTTCACTGGATGATAGAACCAGAATAGATCTTAGAGACCATCCAATCTGTTATTCTACAAAGGAGAAGCCTGAGGACCTCCAACCCTTGTCTCATCCAGAGCAGTTTAGCTTTCTACTTGTATATGATTTTGTTTGAGGAGGGCAGAAGGGAACCTTGCTCTCAAGTCCGTTCCAACTCGTAGCAACCCTATAGTGACCTTTATCTTTTTCAGCCTGAAAGAAGAGGAAACTGAGGGTCAGAGTGGACTAGTGGCTTCCACAAAGCCATGCAGCTGTATGAGTGGAAGAGCTCATACCACACTTCAGGCCAACCCTTCAACACGAAGCCAGGCAAAACATCTTCAAAGGCATACAGATAGTTGGTAGCTGAACAGGGACACTTGAGTGCAGTCCCTAGCCCTCTTTCTGTAGAATTCCTTGTAAATTTCCCTGCAAATTTAAGATGTCACTATTCATAAGATCCTAACATTAAAAACATCAAAATGTAGAGAAGAATGTGTCTTAGAATCCAGGAAATAATACTTGCCTGAAATCTGAGTTCCTTTGGGAACTGAGCTCATGCTGAGCTCGAAAACATGTACTGGGTGGGTCTTGGACATGAAGCTCCCTGAACTTGCCCAGAGAAAGGAGCAGGGGGAAATGCAGGGAATTTGGAAGCCAGTGGACTTGAGTTTAGATTCAGCAGTTGTGATCTCAATGCCTTTGCTTGTCTAATCTTGGTTTTCTGTATTCTAAAGTGGGATCCTATATCTCCTGAGAGAGTTGCTGTGAGTCCCAAGTGCTAAGCACAAGCCTGGGATGGGGTAGGGAGAGTGTAAGAAGTTGAAGTGGTCCTGGCCACCTTTGATCTGACTCTGCCCCTGCCAGTGCTGCCTGGCCTGCTCTCCAGGACCTAATCTGTCCAGTTTAAGCCCTGGCGAGAAGCTCGATGCTGGGTGGAGACAGCAACATGATTTAGCCCCAGAAGATCTTAGGAGAACATCAGGTTCTGGTCCCTGAGCAAGGAAAGTGCAAGTAGAAGGCTCCTATGGGGTGACTTCTCCTTGGCCTCAGTTATTTCCCACTTGCTTGACTGGAGCCGGCCTCCCAGTATTGCATATTACTTTGATGAAGGCATCATTAACATCAAAATCCTTGTTACAACTGACATATATTTTCATGAGCAGGTGACAATTTTACCCCTGAGTATCAACAGTTAACACTTGTGTGGCAAGTGCCACACCACTTACCGAAGATTCTCCTATAGATCGTTAAGCTCAATCAAATCTTCACAATAAACTAGGGATGTCAGGCAGTATTATTATTCCTTTTTGTTTTGTTTTGTTTTTTAACCAGAGAAAGAAATTTGGGCTCAGAAAGTTAGCGTGCCTTGCCCAAGTTCAGAGCATAGAAGTGGAACTTGAATCTTGGCTTCACCTGTTTGCCCACAGGAGTTGAGCAGCTACCATGGACCCGTTTCCTGCTGAGACTCTGGGATCGAAGGATACTCAGAGGAGCCAGACAGAGTCCTTGCTCACCAAGAGTTATCAGTTGAGAAGGAGAGGTGGATCAGTGCAAAGAGAGATACACCAGGTGCTGTGTGATCCCCAAGGAGGTAGAGCAGGATACGGTTAGGGGTGCAGGCTTTGAACCACTTCTCCCATTGAACCACACACCACTTGGAGTCCTGGGGTAGCTGAGTCAATGAAACATACTCCAGGTCAGAAAGGAGAAGGTTTATTTCTAAGAAAACACCAAACCCACTGCCATCGAGTTGATTGCGACTCATAGCAACCCTACAGACAGAGTAGAACTGCCCCATAGTTTCCAAGGAGCACCTGGTGGATTTGAGCTGCTGACCTTTTGGTTAGTAGTCATAGCACTTAACCACTATAAGAGGGAGAAGGTTTATCAGGATGTATGATACCACTAGAGACCCCAAAGCAACGCAAGGTGTTCTCTATGGAGTCTCAAAAGACAGTTTTTACATCAAAGTTTATGTATCATTTTGGCAAGGATTACCTAATATTTTTGAGCAGACAGCCCACAGATTATCATATACATCACAAAATAGCCACAAAAAACTCTATTAAGCTCCAGGTATGTATGACACTTGGATTCTAATCTGTGTATTTATAACAAACTAGAAAAAAAGAACTTACACAAAAATCTTTTAATTAGTGGAACTGGCCTGCCTAGTGCCCACTGATGGAGACGAGGAGTAAGGAACAAAGCTGCAGGTCACAAGTGTCAGGAAGCCTCCCTTGCTGCTAATTGCAGGTTAACAAGCTGGAAGCCAGATATCAAGAGCAGGAAAAGGAGAGAGAAACCAAGTCGGAGGAGCCAAGGGGGCTGCGCATCTCTTTGGAAAGAGGCCAGTGCAGCTGGAGCAATAAAAAATACTTATAGATTACGTAGGCTGTCATTACGGCGTTAGTTGTGTCAAGTTCTCAATCACCCATTTTGAAAGGGAGAGAACATGTAGGGAGGTATTAGGGTCACAACCACTCCCTGCTTTGTGACCTTGACCTTGACTTCTCTGTTTCAGCTTCCTCTCCTACCCAACAGAGCTGATGCTGGCCCTACTCTCAGAATCACTGTAAGCTTCTATATGAGAAAATGCACTCCAGGTTCCTGGCATCGGGCTCTCTAAGTGTTCCACAATGGGAGCGATGATTTCCTCTGCACAGTGGGTTTTCTGGGAAGACTGCATGATGGAGGCGGCATTTGGATTAGGTATTTATTAAGAGGTAAGTTTCCCTGGGTAGGAGATGGTCATTCCAAGCAGGGAGAATAGCTTATGTACAGTCAGGAAGGAGTAAAGGAGCCTGGAGTCTGGGGAGGGTGGAGCTGGGGGTGGAGAACAAATAAGCTGGGAGGCAGGAACCTGGGGGGTGGGGAGGAGGCAGGTGGTGAAAGGTGGGAAGACCATGGATGGCCTCTGAAGGGCCTTGAATGATGGGAGCTAGGGGGACTGTAAAGAGCCTTGGTGGCACAAAGGGCTAAGTGCTTGGCTATTAAGCCAGAGGGTGGTGGTTGAAACCCACCAGCAGCTCTGTGAAAGAAAGATCTGGCTACCTGCTTCTCTAAAGCCAAGAAAACCCTGTGGAGCAGTTCTACTGTGTCACATGGGGTCACTGTGACTTGAAATCAACTCAACAGCACTCAACAACAATTGGGGGATGGGTTGTGTGTTTACCCCCAGCTCTTCTGCTCGCTTCAATGCTGCAGGCTCAGTTTAAGTTACCAGAGGAGGGGACAGGTCATGGGATGAACATGTTTGTTTGGGAAAGTGAAGAGGAAGGGCTGTTTGAGAAGGCCTAGGAGAAAGGCCCTGGCCCCCAGGCCCCGAGGGGGAGCACAGAGAATCTAGCAGGAGGGGGTGCAGCTTCCAAAGATGAGTGGACAATGTGACCAGTCTCCCCACTTTGTAATTCTGCTGAAGGCAGTGCTGCTGTCCAGCTGTGGTCAGTGTGACCAGCTACGGGCAGAATCCAGAGACCTTGGAAGACAGCAGGTCTCCACCCTGTGCTGGGGGTGTAGGGGTCCTCATAAAGGGGAAGATACAAAAGATGCTAACCAAATCCCCGTCTGGCTGGGGTAGGGTGGCGTTGAGCAGAGGTCAGTGGTCAGAAGCAGTGTGCCCGACAGGAACTAGCCATTGAGCACAGCGAGGCAGTGGTAGCAATGGCAGATGGCATTGTGGAGGTTAACTGGGCTCAGATCTTACCATTTTGGAGGTTAACTGGAATCAGATCTTAGCATTGTGGAGGTTAACTGGGCTCAGATTTTAGCATTTTGGAGGTTAACTGGGCTCAGAGCTCTTATACAGTAGCAGCAGAAGGGGCTAGAATCTCCAGAAGGCTCCTTCCCTCACCCACTTGGCTCCTAGACAGACAGACTCCAACAGATGTTGACTGGAAGAGGTTGGTCTTCTCCAGCATCCCGCCTCCATGTGGTGGCTTCAAGGTGGCTGGAACCTCTTACGTGGCGGCCCTGGGCTCCAATGTCACGTGCGCCCAGGAGAAAGCCAGATGGGAGCTGCGTCCTCTGTTAACCTCATCTCCACCACATTCTGTTCTTTAGAAATGCATCACCAAGTTCAGCCTGTATTCAAAGGGAGGGCATTCAACTACTGCCTGAAGGCAGGCATGCCAAAGAACACGCAGACACGCTTTGAAACCGTCCCAGTGATGGTTCCACCATCTACTCCAGAATGGTTTGAGTGCTAGAGACCCCTCACTGCTGGTCCTGTAGAGCAAGTGATCCATGAATTCCTGACTTAGAGCAGGACTTCTAACCAGTTCTTTTGGCTTAAACCTCTGCTAAGAATTTGCACTTCTAACAAGTTCCTGGGCAATGCTCTTGTGGCTGGTTGGGAACCAATTCTGCAATTCTGAGAACCACTAGGGGAGCGGTGGCTCTCAAAATTTATTGTACGTAAGAATCACCTAGGAATTTTGTTAAGATGTGGATTTGGATTCAGTATATCTGGAATGGAAATGCAAATTCCCAGCAGGGGTTCAGAGCAGTTTGCTTCCAGATTTAGGGTCACAGAGCTCACAGAGCTTTCTTAGACATCACAACCCAACCTTTTTGATGTTCACCCCCTTTTCACAGTAATGTGTTATTGAGAGAGACCCCTTGTTGTTGTCATGGTTGTTGTTGTTAGGTGCCGTTGCGGCAGTTCCGACTCATAGCAGCCTATGTATGACAGAACAAAACACTGCCCAGTCCTGTGCCATGCCCACAATTGTTTTTGTGAGTCAGCCCATTGTTGCAGCCACTGTGTCGGTCCATCTCCCTGAGGGTCTTCCTCTTTTTTACTGACTGTCTACTTTGCCAAACATGATGTCCTTGTCCAGGTCCTGACAACATGTCCAAAGAATGTAAGATGAGGTCTTGCCATCTTTGCTTCCAAGGAGCACTGTGGTTGGACTTCTTCCAGAACAGAGCTGTGTGTCCTTTGGGCATCCCATGGTACATTCAGCATTCTTCTCCAGCACCACAATTCAAAGGCATCAATTCTTCTGTCTTCTTTGTTCATTGTCCAGCTTTTGCTTGCATATGATACAATTGAAAATACCCTGGCTCGGGTCAGACACACTTTCGTCTTCAAGGATACATCTTCACTTTTCAATACTTTAAAGAGATCCTTTGCGGTAGATTTTCCCAGTGCAACACATCTTTGATTTCTTGACTGCTGCTTCCATGGGCATAAAACATACAAATATATGGAGAGAGATAATTATATTAAGGCAGTGGCTCATGCACTTGTAGAACCTGGAAAGTCTCACACCTATGTATCAGGATGGAGGCTTCTCTTGATTCACATAGCCACAGGGGCTGGCAAACCCAAGACAGGCAGGTTGGAGAGCAGGGCACCCCCTCTTAGGCTGTGAAGATCAATGAAGCCCAAGATCTGCTGCTAGATTAAGTCCCACAAGCTGAAGGTCAGACAAGCAAGAGGCAGTCACAGGATCCAGAACAAGCAAAAAAACGAGAACTTTTGCTTATATTCAGACACAGGCCACTCCCCCAAGAAAACTCCTTTCCAAGTGGTTGGCTACTGACCACAGATTCAGTCATGGGAGTGATCACACTTAAATGCTGAGAATCATGGCTGAGCCAAGCTGATCCACAATCTTAACCATCACAATTTTGTTCCCCACAGTGCTTTGACATTCTCCCTTTTTCAGCCCTGGGTTCCTCATTTCCTTTCGGCCTGATGTTTTTAGCCCTTCCTGCCTTCTCATCTTTGCTCTTGCCAGCTGGTGCCCTTTTGATATCATATAATTGACTCTTCTAAGAAACATGTTCCTCTGGGCATCACTGCTTATTTTATAGGCCTGTCTATTGTTTGGCCAAATGGGTGGTCTCTGGGATAAACTTCTGGCCCAGATGAAAAGATGTCTTCAGCCATCATCTCCTGGGTTCCTCTAGTCTCTGTCAGACTGGTAAGTCTGGTCTTTTCTGTGAACTGGATTGTTTTGTTTTAGGATTTTTCTCGGCTCTGTCCAAGTCATCTACCAGGTCTGTGACAGAGACACCAGGAGACTGTGCCTTTGTGGTCCTTGCACGGGAGTTGGTTGTGCTTAGCCTGTAAACTCCACCCCTCCTTACTTCTCAAACACATTCTCCCCAGAGCTGAGGCAGATGCAAATACCGAGAAATGAACTAGATTTTTGTATGTGGGCTACAGAATCTGTCTCTCGCTCTCTTTTTTTTAAATTATGATTGAATGAAAATGTACATTCTCATATAAATTTGCATGCTCAGCTATATGCAGCTCCCACTGCTCTCCCCTGCCCAGTGACAGCACGCCTCTCCTCTCTGCTCCATACATGTCCTATCCTCCCCACAGTCTCCTATCCCCTCCCCTCCACCCACTCCCCTTCCTCCAGGAAGAGGTCAGCAGGATGACATCCTGTGAATGCATAGAACCATAAAATGCCCACAAGATACAGTTGCACTGCATTGCCAAGTCCAATCCATTGCTGTCTGAAATGTTGACCTTCATTATGATTTATGGAGAATCCATCTCTTAATACAGCAACGCCTTGTTTGTTCACTGGTTCATTTGAGTGACAGCTAAATCATCAGCTGCTTTCCAGGTGGCACATGGCCCTGCCCCATCTGGCCCCCAGCCTCCCTACCTGGCTTCATCTCCCGCCCCTACCCCCCCAGTCAGTTCATACCTCCCCCTTTTGGCTTACACTGAGCCCTGCTTGTGGTGTTTGCTCCAGAAACCTTCTCTGCCTGCCCCCAGTCTGGCTGGAGTGCGCTCCTCCCCATGCCCCAGCATGCCCTGTGTCACCTGCTATTGCCCTGACCCACCGGCCTCTCTACCTCCCTCTAAACTAAGTGCCATACAGGTGTTCACCGCTGAGCTCCTGGTGCCCACAGCAGGGTCTGGCCTGCCACAGGTACCCTGTGATTCAGCCATTTCCGGAACACTCACTGCGCCCCCACACCTCAGGGTTTCTGCCGGTGGCCTCCGCCCACCTTTGTCTTTTCCATCATCTTTACATCGTCAAGATGCACAACAGTCAACATCAACAGCTCTGTGAAGGTTTTTTCCTCAGTGTCCCCACCTCACACTCAGCATTAGTCCTCTTCTTCCTGTTCCTGTCCCTCCTGCCACTTCGTGCCACTTGTTGTTAGGTACCATCGAGTCCCTTTCGAGTTATAGCCACCCTGTGCACCACAGAACGAAATGCTGCCCAGTCCGGAGCCATGCCCACAATCATTTTTATGCTTAGGCCCATCGCTGACGGCCCTGTGTCAATCCATCTTCTTTGAAGGTCTTCCTCTTTTCGATGACTGTCTGCTTTGCCAAGCATGATGGTCCCTCCTGACAAATGTCACCTAAGACCCCATATTCATGAGGACTGTGTCTTGTGCCTTTTATCCTGGCCTTCTGGCATCTATATTGTGCCAGGCACTGGTCTGGCTGCTTAGAATTCAGCAGTGAATGTAAGAGACAAAAAAAATTCTGTCTTAGCAGAGCCCATGACTAAGCGCTTGGCTGCCAAGTGAAAGGCTCCAGCTGTTCTTTAAGAGAAAGCTGTAGCAGTCTGCTTCTGTAAAGATTCACAGCCTTGGAAACCCTACGGGGCAGTTCTCTCCCGTCCTGTAGGGTTGCTGTGAGTAGGAAGTAACAGCATGGGTTTGTTTTGGTGGGTGTGGGAGCCCACCATCTAGTTTGGGGGGAAAATAACTAAAATAACTAACTAAAACCTAGACCATGTTAAAAGTGGTATTAGGTAGTAAACACAAAGCAGGAAAGGTGGATAAGGGTGAGTGGGAAAAGTCATGAGGAAGGCATCCCAGCATCTGGGAAAGAGCTCAGGTTGGCACAGGCTGGGCAGAGGTGGGGGCCAGGGGGTAGCTGCCATCAAGTTGTTACACAGTGTGGAGGCTCATGTGGCTGGGCAGTAAAGGTGACAGTGTGGCAAGTGAGGTTGCAGAGGCAAAGCAGCCTCCAGATCAGAGAAGGCTTGTCGTTCCTGATCAGAACTTTGATTTTTGCTGTGACAGGCATTGAACAGAGAAGTGCTGTGATCCGGCTCACATTTTAACAGGGTCATGCCGGCTGCTGTACTGAGCGTAGACTGCAGGGGACAACAGCAGGGGCAGGGGGCCAGAGAGGCCGTTCTAGCAACATTCCAAGTGAAAGATGATGGCTTTGGGACTCAGGTGGGACAGGGCGTGGGAGTGACTCATGCGCAAGTGAAGAGTCAGAGATGTGCCCACCACTCTGACCTGAGCGGGAGGGTGATGGAGGGCTGAGCTGGAGAGGGCTGCGGCGGAGCACGCTTGGTGGGGAGCTCAGGGCTCAGCGTCAGAGGTGTCTATAAGACAGTTCAAGGACACATTGACCAGGCGGCTGGGTACACAAGTCTGGGGCTTGGGAAACATGGTCCAGATTGGAGACAGAAGTGTAGACATCACCGACACACAGATGCTTAAGCTTTGAGAGCTGTATGAGGTCGCTGAGAAACTCCACTGTTTGGAGGAAGGAGAGTGATCAGCTGAGTCGAAAGCTACTGACTGGTTAAAAGGAAGCCTGGCAAGGAGTGAACACATGTCAGCTAGACCTACAAGGTCCAGGTGGTTATCAAGGGCTAAGTGGCAACAGGTGGATAAGACACCTACCTGGTTCCCAAGGAGAGAAAACAGCTCTACCTCCCAGGAGCCCTACAGGTAGGGAATGGAGGAACCTCACATCTTGGTGCTGAAGCACCTTCAACAGTGAGTCACTTCATCTGTCCTCTTCTTCCCACCCGTGCCTCATGTTGGAGTCCTTGGTTCTGGAACAAGAAATATCTGATACTGGCTAAAACCGTTAGAGAAATGGCAGCTGAAGACCAAAGATAGATGAGTAAAGCCAGACCCCAGAGGCTGTGAGGGGCTGTGGACAGCTGCTGCCGAGAGAGCTTTTAGGCCCCGCCTCTGCCGCTTGTGTCCTGATGCGGTCAGGAAGGTCATTTTACCGCCCTCCGCCTCAGTTTCCCCCCGTGTAAAATGGAAGCCATCAAACTTTCCTGGTCCTTTTCAGGAGAGTCATGAGAAGGAATTGGTCCATTCCCCGCCTGCCATTTGGTTATCACCAGAGCCAGGGGAGGAGGCCGAGGGATGCACTCAGCTTGTCAGGGCCGTGGAAGTGGGGTGGGGAGGAAGCACGGTGGCCTGGGCGCGCTGGCTGGTGGCATGTGGGAAGGTTACCCAGGATTCGGGCCAGGCCCTGGGCAACAAGATAAGGCCATCCGGACAGAGATAGAGGCCTTGAATTTGTGGCCAATGGGCCTGGAAGGGAGATGGAGGCGACTCTGAGGGCACGACAGGGAAAGGAATCAGAGCCACTGAGGCAGAAAGAGCCACGGAGATCCAGCGATCTGGAGACTAAGAGAACCAGTGGTCCAGCAGGGGCCCACGGCGACCCGAGAGCGAGGCACTGGGGCGCGGACCCCTGCAGAGCAGAGCCCCCGCGTGGCGCAAGGTCGCAGCGCCTGGCCCAGGTCCCCGGCTGAGCCGGGGTGGCCGCACTCTCTGGGCGCCCCCGCCCCGGCTGCTCGCCCAAGATGGCGATGGAGGGGCGGGCGAGGCGGCGGCGGCCCCGGCCCCCGCGCCGGCCCCCGCTCGGGCCCGGGCCCCCGAGGCCGCGCCCCCGCCCGCGGCGCCGCGCCTCCCCGGGCCACTGACGCCCGGCGCGCCCTCCCCCGGCGGCGGCGGCAGAGGCGCGGGGAGGCGGCGGCGGCGGCGGCCCGGCCCGGCCCCATGGCGCGGGGGGACGCTGGCCGCGGCCGCGGACTCATCGCGCTGACCTTCTGCCTGCTGGCCGCGCGCGGTAAGGGCTGGAGCCGCGGCGGCGAGTGCGTGCGCCGCACCCGGGGCTGCGCGGGGCTGTGGAGTTGCCGTGGCTCCCGCGTCCCGTGGGAGCGCGGGGGCCGTGGAGCGCGGGCTGCGCGTCCTGGCGCCGGGGATGCCTGCGGGTGGGGGTCTGCGAGCGGCGGCCGGGGGCGTTTGCAGAATGTACTTGTCTGCAGGGGGTGTGTGTCCCTGGTTTGCGGAGTCTGGAGTGTGTGTTTGCTTGCATGTGTGCGGGAGGGGGACTCCTGCGGGCGTGCGTGTCCGTAGTGCGTGCCATGGGCACGGCATGGCATCAGCGGGGGTGCGCGGCACGGGTTGGTGGTTTCACGGGTCAGGCTCTGTCCGCGCATCTCTCTGGGCTCAGTGTGTGTGAGAAAGAGAAGAGGTGCGGGGGGTGTGTCTGCACCTCCATTTGTGTCGGGTGCATGTATAATTGTGTTTCTGGGGCTGAGCTCATATTTGGCCTTGGCTTTTGGGGAGTGTCCTTGCCCCTAGTGGGGAACCGGAGGGAGAGATTCCGAACTAAGTGCATGCGTGCGTGCTGTGTGTGTGTGTGTGGAGGGGGGCTGATAAAACAACACTCAACTTTGCCCAGTGGGTGTGGTTCTTGGGGCTGGTTGAGGCAAGGGCAATCTGCTCCCCAAATTCGTGGCCAGGAATGGACTGGGGGGAGGGACAGAAAACCATTTGCTTTTGTGGACGCGTCCAGCGCTCACTCTTAGAGTGGGACGCGTGTCACTCCTGCCCCACTCTCAGGACAGATCAGGGAAGCGTGGACGAGGTCCACCAGGCAACCACCAGACCCTACCCCAGTGCAGGGTGGGTGGGGGTAAGGGTCGGAGTTGTCCAGTTGGAGGAAGGACTGGGGACAGGACAGGGGGAGGGGACAAAGTCCTAAAGTGCTTGCGTGCCTACGTGTGTGTGTAGCTGCTTCTTCTTCCATCCCTAGCCCTCTTGCTTTCTGACCTGTGTGCGTTTTGGGGGGGAGCGGGCAGCCCAAGGGGAGAGTAGGTGGTGGGGCTGGGACGGGGGGATGGGCTGCCGGCTTTGTTCGCCTCCTTCTTGCCTTCCCTGCCGAGGGGGGAGCTGAGGATGTGTCCAGAGCTAGTTGGGGAGGGACTTGGAGCTGGGGTGGGGAGGGGGATTTCTCTCCAGCTGCTGCTACTTTCCAGAGAGACTCAGCCAGGCCACGTGGGAGGGAGGCAGGGGGGTGGCGGGGGAAGGAGCCTCAGCCCAGCCGCCGAGGCCCATCTCGGAGAAACCCAAACAGCGTGTGGGAAAGTCCTGGGAGCCCTGCGGACCCCTTCCCTCCTAGCACGGGCACTTCCCTCTCCAGGCCTGACCTTTGACTCTGTGTCCAGAGGCTGCGGGAGGCTGCCTAGGGGGTCGGGGTGGCCGGGCAGAGCAGTGGGAGACCTGGGTTGTCAGGTGAAATGGGCAGAAGGCTCGGAGCGGCGTCTATTTTGTTTGGAGTCTCATCGTTTTGCTCTTCTCGCTCCCACAAGAGCTCCAGAGCCGAGCTCTGAGTCCAGCGAGGTGGGATGAGTACTAGGTCGGCACCCTCCCATTCCCCAGTACCGCTGGGCCTCCGGGGGCTTGGCCTCCTGCCGCTGAGACCCGGCTTCTCCAGGCCCTTAGAGGAGCATACAGCTGAGGGCTGGAGCGGAGGTGTGCCCTTAGCTGCCACGTGTTTGGCTAAAGCGACTACTTTGCACTCCCTGGGTCCCATTGCCTTTGAGCCAGGATGCAGCAGGCCTGGGGACAAGCCCGTAGAGTTCTGATCTAGATCCAGGTCATTCATTCGTCCCTTCAACAAATATTTTCTGAGCACCTTTATGGGCAAGCATGTGCCCCCTGCCTGGGATGTGGCGAGTAAGGAAGCTCACATGGTCTGTGGTACAGAGCTTTCAAGTCTGGTGGGGTGGGGAGGAGACTGCCAGGTACTCCTGCACCGTGCTGTGCTGTAGAAGACGCTGGGAGCAAGGACTCCTAAGCCAGTCTGGGGAGGTCCGGAAAGACTTCCTGGAGGAGGTGATGATGAATTAGAGGGCTAAATGAGGAGGAGAATTAGCACTGAAAAAGAATGAAGGGTGGTGGGCAGGTTTCCAGAAAGGACCAGAAAAAAAAAACCAAAGGACAAACCTCTTGTTATCCAGTCAATTCCAACTCAAAGTGACCCTATAGGACAGAGTAGGACTGCCCCATAGAGTCTCCAAGAACACCTGGTGGATTTGCTAACCTTGTGGTTAGCAATTGTAGTGCTTAAACCGCTACACACTAGGGCTCCCAGCCAGTGCCGATGCTCAGATGTGACTGCGTCAACCTGAAAGAGACTCAACCTGACTGGGGTGCAGGGGGAAAGGGGTGGGAGGCTCAGGGAAGAGGCAGGAAGGGGAAGGGACCCCAGAGTATAAAGAGAGGAGGCTTAAGAGGGGGTCTGGACCCAGCTCAGGAAAGGTTTTGAAAGCCCCACCAAAGTTTCTGGCCTGAGAGAGCTCTTGTGAGCCCGTGGTGGGTTTTAAGATGGGCGTTGCATCAACGGGCTGCAGCCAGTTAGGAGAATCCACTGGGCAGAAGTGGAGGCTGCAGGGGGTAACTCCTAAGAGAGCGTAGCAGCATAGTGGCAGTTTGGGGGTGGTCAGAGAGGCTGGGTCCGGGAGGTGCTGAAGGAGCAGAAGCGGCGGTACTTGAGGGTAGCCTGAGTCGGGAGCAGGGAGGGGGAGACAGAAGTGAAAGCACTGGATGCTTTTAGGAGCTTCACCGAAGGACAGAACGGGTGGGCTGAGGATGGGGTTAAGGTGCTTGCCTGGATGTCCCCATCTGCTCTTGACTTAGCATTGGGAACTGGAGCTTCTCTCTGGGAGGGTGGAAAGCAGAGTTCCCCACGTCCTCCACATGCAAGAAGTGGAAGTCTCCCTTCTACCCAAGTCAGAATAGAGGTGGTTGGGAAGCCAGTGGTGAGAAACAGGAGGGTCCTGAGAACATGAGAGTTGCTTCCCTTCCTCACCTGGGACCCCTCCACCAAGTTCTTTCCCAGGCAGGATACTCCAAGAGCTGTCTCAGTCCCTTGCCTCTCTGACCCTCTCTTTGAAGTTAGGAAGTAGATCAAACACTGCAAGTTCCCATTAGCTAACCCTCCGCATGTACTGATGTACAGTCATGATCCAGTTCAGCAGATGTTTCCCATGAACTAGCATTTCCTTTCCTTGCCCCTTAAATTACTTTAGAAACCTGGGTGGCACAGTGTAACTACTATGGCTTCTAAGCAAAAAGGTCAGAGTTCAAATCTACCCGGCGCTCCTTGGAAACTCCATGCGGTAGTTCTACTCTATCCTATAGGGTTGCTATGAGTTTGAATTGACTTATTGGTGGTGGGTTTGGTTTGGGGGGGAGGGTCTCAAGTTAAATAATCTCAGAATTAGAGCACCTTCGATGTCAGCACTGAAAGGCTTTTGGAAATAGTTTTAGCTTGAGCCCATTTTACAGACGAAAAAACTGACCCTGTGAGAGGGAAGTGGCATTCCAAAGTTAAGAAATAGGATAGGCACTGAGCTGGGGCTAGACCCAGGTCACCCACTTCTTGGAGGCTACACTGCCAGGTTGGAGAAGTCACCCTTTCCTGACATGATATACACATAGCCAAGTCTACTCTCTGCACGCTCATGCCAATGAGCTATTACCAGCTTTGGGTCTTGCCCTCCTCAGTCTGTCTGTTTGGCTCTGGAATTCACCCTCCTCCACCCACCCCCACCCTCCCCTCTTCACCCCTCCTCTTGTTCAGCTCCCCCTGCCTCTGAGGTGCAGCAGCCAGACTTGACACAGAATTCCAGATGTAGAACAGATGTCATTGCCAGGCGGGCCTTGAGATCCCAGCAAACTGCACCGCCCTCCCCACATGGAGAATAAGAGCAGCTCTGAGGGAGAGGACCCCCGCCTGGTCAGAGGGGGTGACGGGAGATGATGGGGAAGGGACACCAAAGAGATGCTGGGCCGGGGCTCAACGTGCAGAGAAATCGCATCCGGATTTGGTTCTAGGGCAGCCAGGCCACCAGCCACTGCTGTCTCATGGCTGAGGCAGAAGAACTCTCTGGATTGGGGACCTGTGGGGCTCTTGGGGTTAGGGAAGAAGAATTTTCTCTCAGGTGACAGAAACGAGCCAGTTCAGACCTGCGGGATGGAGGGATAAGCGACTTATTACCTTGTCTACTAGTTGGAGGAAAGATCTCTGGAATGAGACCACTGTACAGGTGGTCACTGAAGAGAGAGATTTTTAACCAAATAAGCCACACAGCAGATAAGGTAGTGAGCTCCCCATCCTGGTAATATTTAAGTACGGAGTTTCTTCTGGTGTGGGCTTGCTGTTCTCTGTCTGCTTTGTAAGCGTCTGTTAGATGTATGCAGTACGCTAGGTGTTTTCTCCGTGCATTGTGCCTGCTAGCCACAGCCTTGAAGGGAGTTACTACAATTTTTGCAGGTAAGGAAACTGAAGCTTAGAAGAACATGACTGGGTCTGTGTCTTATCTTTTTGAGCGTATCTCTTTGTGTTTGTCTCCTTGTCCCCTCAAGGAGTATTTATTGAGCATCTCCTGTGTGCCAAAGGTCCCTAGATGGCACACACAGTTTGTAGTCAACTACTAAAGGCTGGAGAGCTCGAACCCCTCCCAGAAGGGCTGCAGAAAAAAGGCCTGGCTGACTGTTTCTGTTAAGATCACGGTCAAGACAGCTCCGTAGAGCAGATGGATTCTGTAACACACGGGATTGTCATGAGTCAAAATTGACTCAACAGCCACAGATACTGTATGCCAGGTGCTGTTCTAGACACGAGGGGTCTAGAAAGCTGACTAGAACATAATCCTACAAGTTCGGTGCCTAGCTGGGGAGAAAGACAAGTCAAAACTGTAGGGTAATGATGGCAGTGACCTAGTGCCCACGGTCTTCTGGAGCAGGAAGAGGACAGGCATCAACGTCATTCAGGGCCAGGACAGCTATTCTCAGCAGAGGGGGCACGCACAGCAGTGGGTGAAGCAGCCTTGTGCTTTCAGAGATCTGAAAGTGGTTTGGTGTGGTGGGAGCAGCAGGGGGCAGGGGCAGGGGCCTGGTCCAGCTAAATGCGGCTTTGCCATCAAGCTGGCTGGGCCTGTCTCAGAGCTGCAGAGGAGGGGAGGGCTGAGGCCTTCCTTGTGTCCCAGGCAACGGTCCCAAACTCTCCTTCCAGCTGTTGGTGGGAGGGGCTTAGTGTGTGGTAAGGGAGGCAGCCAATTGCTGAGTGGGGGGCAGGGAAGGAGGTGGCCTCAAGAAAAAGGGGAGCGATGATGGAGTCTGGAGCATGTGACCCTCGGCCTGAAAACAAGTTACACATCTGTTGGGCCCCCAAATTTAGAGGTTTGTTTGATGTTTGTGGCAAATTCTTAGCCTAACAAGTGAGGCTTCTTGGCCTTGTTCCTCTCCCCCACCCACATGTCCCCTTCCCAAGAGTTCATTGAGAATCTAGGTTCCAGCTGGCACCGGGGGCCCCACTAATCCCACAAAACAGCCTGGAGCTGACCCTAGGGCTCGGCAGTGAACCTCCTTGTTGTCTGGGCCCTAGCTGGCCTCATAAAATCTAATTTATCCTGTAAATTAGTAAAATAATCTGTCGAAAAAAGGAGACTGAGAGATGGCCCTGTAGCTCCTGACGTAGAAACACTGTGTCCTGAGGAGAATGGGACAGAGGGATTGTGGGAGAGGGAGGACCCCGGAGGGCGAACCCTGGTGGGCACAGGGGTCCACTGAGCACCTCTGCCCACCCTAGGCCTGAAAGGGTGTCTGAGAAATGGCCTTGAAAGGTGGTTTGGGAGTCTGTCATGGCGGGGAGTGGGAGCCACAAAGCCACTGCACAGAGAAGGCCCACTTTCCAGGATGTCACTTCCGTGAGGAGATTCAGTGATGTAGGAACCACATTTAAATTAGACAAAAATTACTGTTCTTTTATGGAGCAGAATGCAAAATGTGTCAGTGGTTTAAAAAGAAAAACATTTTGAGCAGTCAGTAATACCTTGTGAGAATGTCCTCTTTGGCTGTCAGGAGAATTTTAGTGAAAATGCTTGGAAAGTATGGCAACTCCTCCTTTTACACACTGGGGAAACTGAGGTGGAGAGGAGGAAACTGACTAACTCCAGGTCACACAAGGCAGGACTGGCCCTAGAAGCAGGGCTCTGATTCTAGACCAGAGTGTGTCAAGTTCCCATCCCATTGTCTGTTTTGGCAAAAGGAAGGGTGGAGAGGGAACCCCCAGACTGCTGGCTGGTGTGAGACTCAAAAAGTGCCATTGGTACACAGGGGCTGCCTCAAAGGGGCTGATGCCTGAGCTGAACCCCAAAGGTTGCGTCTCCTGGGCACAGAAGTTGGCCTGTACACTGAGGCAAACCCTACAGTTTGACCTCCTAGTCAAAGAAGGAACAGCTTCTCCTTTTTCTGTCTCCCAGAGAAATGAGATGCCCCTCTGGGCCTCAGTTTCCCCATCTGTAAAATGAGCAGTCTCAGGCTTGCCTGAAAACAGGCCTTCCAGTGCTCCTGGCACAGCCCTGTTGGTCTCTGAAGGGACCCCTGATTCTTCTTCGTCTGCATCCTGGATTCCCTGTTCTGCCTTGTGGCAGGGCAAGGGGTGGGTGGGAGTTCCTCAGAGGTAGGAAAGCCAGACATCTGCTACTCTATGAATATTCAGAAAGGGAAACAGCCTCTTCTGCTCCCCAGCCAGGCACAGGCCCCTCTGGCTGCTGTCCTGCCCGCGGGATCTCAGGCTGCTGACATGCCCAGCAGCTGCTCAGGCCCCAACTGTTCAGCGTTTGTTCAGCACGGCAGGGGATTTTCCAAGCCCCGGACATGCTTTGGGGGGTGGGGTGGGGAGGCTGCCAGGAGGGCTCTGGGATTTGTGGTGTGTGTGGCTTTTCCCCCTGAGACCCCAGTCCACTGCTCAGCAACTGGATCAGGGTGGTTGGAAGCCACTGGGCCGAGAGCCTGGCCTGGCATTCCCCTGCCCTGTGTTTGAATCATGGGATCTAAGGCCTTAGAGCTAGAAGGGAGTAGATGTTAATTAAGATCAGAAATTAGCCATTGTCTGGCCCTGTACAGCTTATGAGGTACCTTCAACGGTGAGCTCGCGGTCGTGAGTGACATCTGCTGGCTCGGGGATGGGGTCCTGACATATGTCATCTTGTTTAATTCTCACAAACTAACATCATCTCCATTTTACACATGTGGGAACTGAGGCCCAGGGAGGCAAAGGGACTTGTCACAGAGCTAATAGGGGAAGCAAGGCCAGAACCTAAGTCTTCCACCCCAAGGTCCAGTGCTTTTCCACCATAGGAGGGGGCCCGCAGAGCTGTTGACTAGAACGCAGCTTGGGGCTAGGGCTGCCTTCTTGTCTCTGTCCCAGTAGTCATGCTGAGCCCAGCTGAGCAGCAGAAGAGACCTGATGGATCCTTTCAGAAGGACTGGAAAGGCAGAGGACCTGTCCAGTCCCTGTCTGTCTGTCCGTCAACCCTACTGCCATCAGGGTGGGGGGTCTTGGCTCTGTCCTAGTCTCCTTGTCTTGGCCACTCAGGACTTCTCCTTCTTTCTCACTCCTCCTTAGGGGTACTAGGAAGGAAACCTGGGGATATGCTTTCTGGCAGGGGTTCTAAACATACATGTGTCCAGAGACCAAGGTGGCCGCGTTAGGTAACAGAGACAGGAACTGCAGTCTGGTGTGTGTGTCTAGAAGGTGTTACATGTTCATCCAGGAGTGGGTGTGTCCGGACCACTGAATCATGAAGTCATAGACTCTCAGAGGTCTCCCATTACATCTGAGTAAACTGAGGCTCAAAATGGAAGGGGACAAGCTCAAAGCCACACAGCTAGACTTTGTCACTGTGCTTTGTCACTGTGCTTTCTGCATGTCCGCATGTGCTTCTGTCAGCTCAGACCTGCTTGGAGGGTGAGTTGGCCACTGTTCTCCCCTCTGTCCCTGGTTCACTCTCAGACAAGTCACTCTGCCTTGACGAAAGGAGGCAGGTCAAAGGATAAGAAGGGCCCTTGAGCCATTGAGCTTTTAGAGGACAGGAGGCAGCAGGTCAACTCCTGAGAGAAGCGGCTGGAAGAGCCAATCATTTTTCTATGAACAATGGATCTTTGGCTCTGGTTGAGACAACGGACCGGCCTTTGCGGGGTTCTGCTGTGACTCTGGTAGAGCACCCTTTCCTCCATTGTCCCTTCCTCTTCTCTCTGCGGGAAGGGCAGTACCGGGGTCTACAGGCTCTTCTGGGGCCTCTGTTGAGAACAGAGCCCAGCACCGGGAGTCAGGGGACCTGCATTCTGGTTCTGGCTAACTGCAGGGCTTCAGGTAGATTTGCTGCAGGAAGGTGGGTACCTGGCTTAGCTTCTCCAGTCTCTGGGCAGAAGAGGCAGCTGGCTGCCAGGAATCCATCTGCAGGTGCCTGAAGTGAGCTGTGGGAGCCCCCGCTTGGGCTTGCCCTGAACACATCTTGAGTCTAGTCCCTACCTGATGGGCAGCTCAGAGCACTTAGCTTTTCCCATTGGGATCTGTTTGCTTTTTCCAAAGGACAGAGATGGGGGCAGCATCTAACTTTCCTTCATCTCTGTAACTTCACAGCCTCACAAACCAGTGTGGAATTATTTTTGTTTATTCAAGATATATGTGTATTCACACACAGACACACAGACACACACTTTCTTACACTTGCAATACATGCTTTTAATGTTTCCTAGATACCATATTTTTCAGGCTCATGGTGTGTTTTGGCTGGGTCGGAGTGGTCAAGAAAAGCTGTATGGTTCCAGGGGAGGAAGGCCATTACCGAGTCCCATTCTGTGTCAGGCGCTGTGCCACAGTCCTTCCCACACATCATCTTCAGTTCTCTGAGGAAAGAACTACCATGTCTTCTTAAATGTTGAGATAGAGCTCACATACCATAAAACGCATCATTTAAAGTACCCAGGGCATTGGTTTTCAGTATTTTCACAAAGCTCTACAACCATCATCACTGTCTAATTCCAGAACATTTTCATCACCCCGAAAAGAAACCCAGCACCCATCAGCAGCCACTTTCAATTGTTGCCTTCCTCTCGCCCCTGGCAATCGCTAGTCTACATTCTGTTTCTGTTCTTGTCTGGTGCCCTTGAGTCGATTGTAACTCGTGGAGCCTCTATGTACAACCGCACAGAGCACTGCCCGGTCCTGCTCCATGCCGCAGTGACTTTTATGCTTGAGCGCGTTGTTGCAGCCACTGTGTCGGTCCGTCTTATTGAGAGTCCTACCCTCTACTTTAGCAAGCATGATGTCCTTCTCCAGGAATGGATCCCTCCTGGCAGCATATCCAAAGTATGTAAGACTTAATCTCACCATCCTTCCTTCCAAGAAACACTCTGGTTGTACTTCTTCCGGAACAGATCTGTTTGTCCTTTTGGCAGTCCACTGTACATTCAATATTCTTCCCCAACACCACAATTCATCTCCCTTATTCATCGTCCAGCTGTCGCACGCGTATAGTGCAATTGAAAATACCAGGGTTTGGGTCAGGCGTGCCTTAGTCCTCAAGGAGACAGCTTCACTTTTCAGTACTTTAAAGAGGCTTTTTGGAACAGATTTTCCCAGTGCAATGTGTCTTTTGATTTCTTGACTACTGCTTCCGTGGGTGTTGATTGTGGATCCAAGAAAAAATGAAGTCCTTGACAACCTCAGTCTTTTCTCCGTTCACCAGGACATTGCTTATTGGTCCAGTTTTGAGGATTTTTGTTTTCTTGAGGTTGAAGTGTAATCCTTGATCTTCATCAGTAAGTGTTTCAAGTACTCTTCATTTTCAGGAAGCAAAGTTGTGTCCTCTGCGTATTGCAGGTTGTCAGTGTGCATTAATGTTGTGCTGTACATCACACAACAGCACCCAGCCCAGCGTCTGCCAAACCACTGAGAACCGTGACCCGACCAACGGGACGCTGACATTCACCATCAGGCTGAGTTGTTGCCACTTTCTGACTGTTATGAATAACGCTCCCTTCTCCACCTTGGGCACCCCATTGTTCACACATCCAGCTTCTCAAGATTATTTGCTCAGCATACAGATTGGATACGTATGATGAAAGGATACAACTCTGACACACACCTTTCCTGACTTTAAACCATGCAGTGTCCCCTCGTACTGTTCTGTTTCTGTGGAATTGCCTGTTCTGGACATTGAATACCAGTGGTATCATAAGAAACTGGTCTGTTGTGACCAATTTATTTCCCGTGGCATGTTTTTCAGGTTCATCCATGTAGTACAGCTTTATTCCTGAACAAAGTGTGGTCTATCCATACAATGAATGAAAAACACACCTTCTTATGGATAGACGATACTTTGTTTATCCATTCCTCAGTTGATGGTGTCTTAGTTTGAGATGTCTAGAATAGCAAAACCAGTGGGACACAGATAGACAGATAAGCAGACAGAGAGATTTAATTTAAGTTCATGGCTCACCCTACTTGTAGGGGCTGGCAAGTCCCAAATCTGTAGATCAGGTAGCAGGCTGTAGACTTCTGCTTGTTCATAGGATTATGGGGGGCTGGCAAATCCAAAATCTGTAGGTCAAACAGCAACCCAGAAATTTTTACAGGGTTATATCCTGAGATCCATAGGTTAGGTGATTGGAAGAGTGCAGGGGCGGAAGCTGGTCCATCTCTGGCAGAACATCCATTTAGCTACCGGAGGCAGGCCATAGCCCCCAAGGAAACTCCCCCTTTCAACTGATTGGTTGATCACATCAGGTAGCACCGTGGAAGATAATTACACAACAACACCTAGCCCAGAATCTGCCAGACCATTAAGAATTGTAACCTGGCCAAGTTCACACGTAATATTCACCATCATGCTGAGTTGTTTCCATTTTCTGGTTTTTATGAATAATGCTGCTGTGCGCTGTATCTTTTCATGGATGAGGAAATGGAGCAGTAGACAAGAGCAGTGCAGAGAAGTACAGCAGTTTCCCTAAGATTACAATTCCCAATGGGCAGAGCTAGGGTTCCAATACAGGACACAGGTCTTTCTCTGTGAGTGGCCCCAGCTCCTGGCAGAGGGAGCAGGTGGTGAGTTAGGAGACGGGCTGTGGGCAGCGGGCACATACACCTGATGGTCTGTGCCTCCTCTTCTCTGCAGGGGAGCTGACATTGTCCCAGGTGACTGTGGAGCTGAGCTGTGGAACGGGGCCTCTGCAAGTGATCCTGGACCCGGGGCAGGCTGTGGTGCTGGACTGTAGCCTGGGGACTGCCTCTGGACCCCCCACCAGTGTGACCTGGAGCAAGGACGGGGCCTCCCTGCCTGGGCATCACCATCTGCGCCTGCTACCCAATGGCTCCCTGTGGCTGTCCTGGTCACCAGCACTCAGTGGCAGTGACAATGGCAGTGACGAGGGGGCTGCTGGGGACTCAGGCGTCATTGAGGGCAGCTATTCCTGCCTGGCCCGTGGCCCTCTGGGAGTGGTGGCCAGCCAGGCTGCTGTTATCAAGCTTGCCAGTAAGTGCCTGCATCTGGGGCCTGGGATCGAGAGAGATGGGTGTCGGAGGTGGGATCTACAGTTAGTTGCTTGCTCAGATGCCTGTGTCTTGAGCTCACTCTCTTTCTCTGCTCCCAGGTTGCTCAGGGGGTCCCTTCCTGGCATTTCCCTCCCGGGTCTGTATCTCAGTATCTTCCCACTTCTCCACTCCAGATTCCTCCTCTTATGCTTTCCCTTTGAGATCTAAGGTCTCTTCAGGAAGCCAGGCAGAAAGGCTGCTAAGAGCTAGGGTTGGGGGCAAGGGATACAGGAGCCTCCTGGGGAACTCCCCACCTAGATGGAACACATGGAGTCAGGCCCCACAGTCCAGTCCTTCCCTTGAATGATCTCAAAAGGCACAGAGTACCGTGAAGTAACTTCTGGTCCAGAAGAAACACGTAGCTTGTGTATTCTGTGCATCGCAGGGATGCTAGGCAGGAGAATTTTGGAATTCGTCCTGTTTGCAGCATCTGACCAGTAATCCCCCCTCTCATCCCTCTGGCTGCTTCTCTCCAACTGTGTGTGTCACCTTGGTCTGAACTTGCTCTGCTGTATGTTTCTGTTCTTGGTGTCTCCATGTCTGTCATGTGCGTGTATGTGTGTTTCTGGTGCTTGGTGTTTCTGTGTCTCTCATGTGCACATATGTGTGTTTCTGGTGCTTGGTGTTTCTGTGTCTCTCATGTGCACATATGTGTGTTTCTGGTGCTTGGTGTTTCTACATCACATGTGTGTGTGCGAGGGTATCTGTGTGTTTCGTTGCGTCTCCTCTCTCTGCTCCTGTCCTGCTCTGCCTCACTGTCACTGTCCCCAGAACTCGCTGACTTCTCTCTGCACCCGGAGTCCCAGATGGTGGAGGAGAATGGGACAGCTCGGTTTGAATGCCACATTGAAGGCCTCCCAGCACCGATCATTACTTGGCAGAAGGACCAGGTGACCGTGCCAGAGGAGCCTCGGTGAGTGCCCTTCAGGGAGTGTGGACAGAACAGAGACAGCCCTGAGCAGACGTCACAACCTGGGATCCCCACAGTCCACAGGGCTCCATTTGTCCAGACCAGCTTGGGGACTAACCCCTGCCAGACTACCTGCTCATTTCCGGTCCCAAAGCCAAGATGGACAAGAAATTGTTCACTCCCTGGGGGGAAACCTCCTGTTAACCCTTGGGGCTTGGTTGGGGACTCACGGGGAATCCTTCAGAGCACATCTTATCCAGTCGCTTGTTTTATTGAGGAAACTGGGGGAAAGAGAGGAGCTGTGATTTATCCAAGGCCACATCATGAGTCCCTGGCAGAATCTTCTTTGTTCAGGGCTCTGACGCTTCTGGAAGGGTTTTCCCTTTCCAAGGTTCCTTCAGAGTTGCCAGGGGCTGGAGGTGGGGGTGGGGTGATGTAGAACAGTGGTGGTTCAGAGGTAGAATTGTCACCTTCTGTGTGGGAGACAGGGTTGGATTTGACTTGATTTGATTTGATTTGACACAAACACAGGAAGTTTGTGTACCGCTGTGATGCTGAACAGGTTTTCGCAGAGCTTCTAGCCTGGGAGAGACTAGGATGAAAGGGCTGGTGATCTGCTCTGAAATTAGCCAGTGAGAACCCTGTCAATCACAGTGATCTGCTCCACAGCCATTTGTGGGGATGGGGTGGGCAGCCTTTCATTTCCTTGTGTGTGGTGTCGCAGTGAGTGAGGGACCAACTGCGCAGCAGCCCATCACAACCAGAGTTTCCAGCCCGGAGGCAGGAGTCATCCTCCTGTGTGGTTCCCTCCAGCGGAGTGCAGCCACCTGATAAGTGGCAGAAGGACTTACTGCCTCATCCTTGCTTCTCCCCACAATGGCAGTGGGTAGGGGGAGCCGTCCCAGGAAACAGTTTCTGGGGCAGAAAAAAAGCAGAAACCAGACCCCAGATTTGATCCCTACTTGGAGATCCAGATGTGCCTTTAGTGCAACCTGAAGACCACAAGGCTCATTTGCATCTGTGGTCTCTGAGGGGTCTCGTGACTAGGTCGTTGTCCCATGGATGCTTTGGGACTCTGGCTCCTTTGCCTGTATCATGCAGGTCTCTACCTACATCTTTCCAGCGTAGTTAGCATCTTGCTTGCTTGCTCTCTGGCCCTTCTGGGTAGATGTGGGTTTCCATATGCTCCAAAATGCTGGTTTACAGATCTCCCTCCCCAAGGACTGGACCAACCTTCTCGTGATTGTGGTGAGTTGTCCCAGCTCCTCTGGCTTTTTCCCATCCCTACAGAGAAGTGGCACTGTTGGGAGAAATGTCACGAAACATCGCAGGGCACCTCCCTGGGACAGCTGTGAGGGAGGGAGACAGCGAGAGGTCAAGACGTAAGAGATCCTGTTGACTCTGGTGACCAGCTCGCCAGTGCATTGACCCTTGTCAAGTCACTTCTCACTCAGCCTCTACCTCCCCCAAATGAAAGGATTGGATTCTATCATGTTCTTTGCAGAACACTAAATCCATAACATGCTTCTTGAAGAAAGTACTCCCTGGTCAAATAAGGTCAGGAAACATCATCTGTAACCCAGAGTTAGCAAGACCTCAAATAGTATTTGTTTAACCAAGCGCATCACAGAATCCTGTGCCCATCAACGCTTTTTGCAGCAGAATCCTATTAACATCCCATGGGTGAGCCTTCTAGGGAACAAGCCTTGCTGCCCGAGCCCTTCTCACTCTCTTGTGTTCAGTTCTGGGCCTGTCCAAATGCCAGGGCCTCTCATTACTGTTTGTGGGTGCTTCCTAGGAGTTCCATGAGCCTAGAGCAAATGAGCTGGGCAAGAATCAAGTGAGAACCCCCTCCTGGCAGTTCCAGAAGTGGGGGAGGGGCATCAGAAAAACCTCCCCATGCTCAAAATCCCAATAGCCACCCCTAAATGAGTGCTCCCCTGGGATCCAGGACTGGGCTAAGCATACGAGGACTGACAATTATGTTCGCGAACTCATCCTAGAAAAAGTGCTACAGACCTCGTTGCTGGAAATCACTATGGTCACCTTGAAAGTACTCCCCTTGGGAAGCTAGGTGCCGATGCCAGGACCTAGTCCACCCTTCAAAGTAGTTTTGGAACTCTCTTTTTGGAGTGGCCACCAGAGCTGTCGTCATATTACCCTTGATGTCCTGAATGTCATCCAAATGTCTTCCTTTCAGTATTTTCTTTGGGTCAACAAAGAGGACATTGGGGGCCAGATCAGGTAGTAGGGAGGGTGTTCCAATATAGTTATTTTTTTATTGGCTAAAATGTCCCTCACAGACAACTATACAATTAAATCTGCAAACTTACCCCTGTGCCACCATGTGTGATGGCCATTCCAGAAAGAGTTCCAAAGTTGCTTTGGAGGGGTGGATAGGTGCTGGGGTTGGTGCCTAGCTTCCCAAGGGAAGTACTTTGAAGGTGACCATAGTGATATTCAGCGAGAAGGTATGCAGCACTTAGAACAATTAAGTTCGTGGACTTAATTGTCAGGGCTCATATGTTTTCTCGCTGAGTCCTTCCCATCATCCTTGGAGGTTAGGTACTTTATTATTTTTCACATTTTTCCTCTATTTACCCTTAGCTTCTACTCCTAGCAGATATGTTCTTCAAATTCAAATAAACAAAGGGGAAGAAACAAAAGTTACCCATTGGTCTACCAACCTCAGAAAGCCACTGTTAGCAGATTTTGATGTCTGTCCTTCCACACTTTTCCCCTATGTTTTCTATAACTATTCTCTTGAAAAACTTGGATTATATGTTTCCTACTGATTTTTGGTCAATAATCTTTTAAAAAAAAACAAAATGGGGCTACACTGGCCTGCAAATTCGCTGCTACCACACAGACACTAAACATACAACTGACTCTGCACTAGGATATGGCAGATATTATTATTTGTATTGTTAGGGGAGGAGACTGAGAATCAGAGAGGAAGGTAACTGGCCCCAGGTCACACAGCCGGCCCCCATGCCTATCCACTCGGAACGCCCGGGGTGGGGGACTCTCAGGCTCTCGAAGGTGTGACTTGCTGGCTGGGTGAGGACAGACACAGGGTGTGATGCTCATGCTCCTCGTGGGCAGTTCAGGCCAGAGAAGTGACTTCCCCAAAGTCTTTCAGCAAACCTGCGTGGTTCAGGCCTTGTCCCCAACATCTAGTTTGGGCGTTGTCCTGTGAAGCCACAGAACTCTCTCAGGAGGCCAGCAGTGTCAGTGCCCGGGCTCTGGAGCGTTTGCCCAAAGTCCTCTGAAAAGTGATCCTCATCTATAAATAAGCCAGGCTCACATGTCCTAGCACACTGTGTAAGGGAATAAAGCATGTCAAAAGCAGCAACTTGAATGTGCCCAAGGTACGTCTTTTGGCACATGTCCAGATATAGTACGTATCCACCCCTTCAAGGAGACCGTATGCCTGGCTATAGGGTGTGCGCATGTGCAGTTGCCGAATGCCCTCCGTCAGGGTAGGTGTGCATATTTTTGGAATGGATGGTGAAGGCTAGACTCAGAGGCGATTCCCTTGTACTTATGCTAATTTCTAATAACAGGGGACATTTTTTTATCCATGGGAAGCAGTAACTAATGACGGCAATGTTTCCCAAATTCCAGACATTTACAAACACCTTTGTCATTTTCACCACCCCATACCATTTTTCTAACCACTTAATACATTTCTTTAAATCAACTCACTTGTCTGTAACTTTAATGCATGTTCAAAGGAGACATTCTCTCCTTGCAGCTGATGGAAGCCGACAGCACTTAGCTATATAAAGAGAAACCAACCAAACTCACTGCGGTAGCTTCTGACTCATAGTGACCCCATGGGGCAGAGTAGATCTGCCCCATAGAGTTTCCAAGAAGTACCTGGTAGATTCAAACTGCTGACCTTTTGGTTAGCAACCCTAGCACTTAATCACTATGCCACCAAGGTTTCACCACAAAGAAGGCAGCCATGAAAATAAACACATAACCATTGAAATAAAAAAATGCATGTCTGGAGCCACATGAAATCTCTGTGTTGTCACCATTCATCCACACTTTAAGAAACATACAACTAATGGACTCAGATAAGGTGGGCTCCCTAGTACAGCCCTCATCTCTGTCCGATTTCAGGGTCCATTATGTCATTGTCAACCTCCTGAGACCCTTGGCTAGCATTCCATCTCCCTGGGTGGATCTGTCAAGGGCTTAGGATGAGAGCTTGTTGGTCCTTGGGAAACTCAGAGCAGCTGTGTCATTTCTTCGGCACCGCTGAATCTCCACCCACAAGGGACCTTTTGAGGGTGGGGGTTACAGGCTTGGTTGGGCTTGGGCCTGCCAGAAGAATAATCCCTGTCTTTTGAATAGAGCTTGTTTTCCTTCAATCGGTAGTTACTTTGTTTTATTTGAAATTTGAATTTATTTTAAAATGATAAAATATTGCAATGTCACAGAAAAAGAGTCACCTACCAGCTGAACCCAGCTGTGACTATTTTCAGTGTTCTCTTTCAGTCTTTTAAATCTGTGCGTGGCTTACACCATTGTAAACATGTACTCAGAGCTCAGAGCAGGCAGCTCATAAATCATGTTTGTCAGTTACCTCTGTGAGCCTCTGCACACATCAAGTGGGCTAGGGGTGTGGGGAAGCAGGCCCATAGCAAAAAAACCAAACCCACTGCCGTCAAGTCAGTTCTGACTCATAGCAACCCAACAGACAGTGTAGAACTGCCCCATAGGGTTTCCAAGGAGCTCCTGGCGGATTTGAACTGCCAACTTCATGGTTAGCAGCCGTGGCACTTAACCACCTGCCTTGCTGTGAAGCAAGGCAGGAATGATTTAACTCATTTTTCAGATAGGAAGCCTGAGACTGATGTGTGATTTCGCTTGGAAAAATTGCATAGGTTAGAACAAATTCTTCACACAGCCACAGCTGCTTCCATGTCAGTGCCTGGAGTTACAGGACAAAGTAGACAAGGACATTTGCTTTTTTGTTTTGATTTTCATGTATTTCCAAACAGCTACAATATCGTTGTAAAGGAACACAGCAGCAGCATCATAAATAAGAGTCCCCAGTCATCCCACTTCCAGAGAACACCTGCTAGAAGGCTGTGAGCTTTGTCACCCCTCAACTGCTTCTGATTCTATCCTAACACATATCGTTTATTTATTTTCCAAAAATGGACTGCTTCATAAACATTGTGATTTTTTTCCACAGACCAGTATATATCTCGGGCATCTTTCTAAAGACACAGCATCTAAAACATATTTCAACCAAACAGAAAAAGTTGTAGATGGATACTTCAGGGCATCCCATTGCTACCTCTGTTGACAGTGGCAGCAGTACTGTGGCCAGGGAAAGGTATCCATTCACTCACTGAATAGATGTAATGAAGGAAATGTCACTTGTCATAAAAAAACAAAATACAAACCGACTGCCGTCAAGTCAATTCCAACTCATAGCTACCCTGTAGGACAGAGCAGAACTGCCCCATAGAGTTTCCAAGAAGGGCCTGGCAGATCTGAACTGCTGCACTTTTGGTTAGCAGCGGCAGCACTTAACCATTACGCCACCAGGGTTTATTATCACTTGTCAAAGGAGACAGGAGCTCTTGGGTCCCTGGAGCACAGCTTCCCTAGAAAGACCAGAGCAGTTTTGGGTTAGGAAGTGTGGGCAGGTTTTGGTGGGGACACTGCAGGCATAGTCACCCAGCAAAACTAAGGTGGGGGAGGGAAGGAAGAAGGGCCCTGGAGCCAGAGTATGTGAGGTGGGGGGGCCTGGGGCGGGGTCCTGCTTGTGCTGCCCTCCCCTGCCCTTCCCCGTCGGTTTCTTCGGTTTCTTCGTGGCAGACGGCTGGGTCCCGGCTCAGGATTTACCTTCAGCTGTTGCCTGCCTGCCCGTCTGCCTCCCCACATTGGGGCCCAGCATGGAGGTGGCCAAACCCACAGGGGCAGCCACTGGAGCTAAGGCTAAGAGTCTGGGGCAGAGGTGGCTTTGCCTCTGGGATGACACGGGCGTATTATTGTCCTCCAAGTTCCTGTCAAGCCACAGCAGTTGTAGCTGGAATTCCTAACACCCTTTGAAACTCTGTGGGCAGTTCTGCTCTGACCTGTGGGGTTGCTAGGAGTCAGACTCAACTTGATGGCCATGGGTTTCCTTGCATGAGGAGCTCTGATGGCCAGTGATTAAGAGCTTGGCTGCTAGCTGGAAGGTCGGCAGTTTGAATTCATCAGCTGCTCCTTGGAGACTCTGTGGCACAGTTCTGCTCTGTCCTGTAGGATGGCTAGGAGTGCGAACCCACTCGGTGGCAGTGAATTTTCCTCCCATAGGAGTTCTCAGGTGGTGTGAATGGTTGATGTCTTCAGCTGCTAACAGAGAAGCTGGAGGCTCACGTCCACCCAGAGATACCTCAGAAGAATGGCCTGGCAATGAACTTCCAGAAAATTGACCACCGAAGACCCACTGGCATGCTGTAATGTTTATGGATGCAGACTGCCAAGTCTTTGTCCCATGGCCTGGCTGGTAGGTGTAGGTCACCCGCCTTTCACTTAGCAGCTGAGTGCTTGACTGCTGCCCACCCAGGCTCCTTTGTGAGACCCTGGGAAAATGCTCTACAACCCACTAGCCTGTTTCATCACCAATAAAATGAGGACCATGATCCCCTCCATCTCTTAAGCTTGTTTTGAGGACGAGAGGCGACTGTGGGTAGAAGAAATTGATTTTATCAGGAGAGGAAGGATGTAATACAGACAAAACCAAAGCCACTGCAGTTGAGTGGATTCTGACTCAGTGACCCTACAAGACAGAGTAGAGCTCCATAGTTTCCAACAAGCTCCTGGTGGATTAGAACTGCCAGTTTGGGGAGTAGCAGATGTCACTGTTAACTGCTACGACATCAGGGTTTCCAGGACAGACAAAAAGTGAAGAAATCCAAACTATGTGGAAGGGTATATAATAAACAGGAAGTCTCCCTCCCTCCGATTCCAGGATCCCAGGTCCCCTCCCCGAGATACTGCCATCACCACGGATATGCCAAGCACCTACAAGTGGAGATGCATACCCATGCCCACTGCTGTTCTGCACCAAATACATTTTGGGGTTGTCTTGTATTAGCATCAGTGGACCTGCTTCCTCCTCATCAACAAAACGTTTGCCACGTAACCGGTTTTCTGTGTACAGTTCTGTGATAGTAATTACATTCTCTGTATTGTGCAATCCCCAAGGCTGTTTCCAAGATTATTCATCACCCTAGCAGAAACTCAATACCCCTTAAGCAATACCTCCCTACTTGCCCTCTCACTCTTTGCTGGTAACCGTGGATAAACTTGGGTCTCACCGCATTTGGCTCTTCTAAATATTTGCTATCAGTGGAATCATACAGCATTCATCCTTTTGTGTCTGACTTATTTCATTCAACATCATGATGTCAAGGGTCATCCCTGTGGTAGCATGTATCAGAACTTCATTGCTCTGTATGGCTGGCTGATATTTCACTGTATGGGTACCATATCTTGTTTATCTGTTGATGGGCACTTGAATTGTTTCTACCTATTGGCTCTAGTGAATAATACTGCAGCGAACACTGGTGTACAAGAATCTGAGTCCCTGCTTTCAAGTCTTCTGGGTAATACCTAGGAGTGGAATTGCTGGGCTATATGGTAGTTCTGGAAACCCTGGTGGTATAGTGGTTAAAGTCTACATCTGTTAACCGAAAGGTTGGCAGTTTGAATCCACCAGATGTTCCTTGGAAACTTTAGGGTGCGGTTCTCCTTTGTCCTGTAGGGTGGCTGTCAGTTGGAATCAACTCGCTGGCAGTGTAGGTATTGGAAATTCTGTTTCAGTTTCCAAGGAATGGCCAAACTGTTTTCCATGCTAGCTATACCACGTTATAATACCTCCAGCAGTGGATGAGGGTTGCAGTTTCTCTACATGTCCCCTTTTAACAGCTGTCTAGCATTCTATGAGTCAGAATCGACTCAACGGGAGTGGGTTTGGTTGGGGGTTAACATTCCTTTGTATAAGTGAACCCAAACTGACCAGGCTGGTGCTCGCCCTACAGGCGGAGACTTGGGTTTCCAGTCTTTTGGTATTACATATGGGGCTGCAGTGAGTATCATTAAAACATTTTTGCACATATTTATGAGAGTATCTGTGGGATAAAGTACCAACAGGGGCATTACTGGGCTAAAAAGTAGGTGTATTTTTGTTTTGTTTTTCTTTTTAACACTTTATTTTTTATTGCAGTATATACAACCAAATATATTATTGTTAGGTGCAGTTCAGTTTAGGAATGTCAACCAACTTGTTCTCAAATGAGGGCATATCTGTTGGTCTGGCCACCAACAAAGCCCCTCTCCGCTGACCCACATAAACCCCGAAACCAAACCCACTGCCACTGAATCGATTTGGACTCATGGCAACCCTATAGGAGAGTAGAATTGTTCCATAAAGTTTCCAAGGAGTGCCTTGTGGAATCGAACTGCTGACCTTTCAGTTAGCAGCCGTAGCACTTAACCACCTCAACATCAGGGTTTCCCTCATCCACATGGGTGTTGTTAACCCTTCTGACTGACCCTTGCTTGACCGGTAAGTAGAGGCGATGTCTTGTAGTTTTCATTCGCATCTCTTTTGTTCTAAATGAGGCTTGGAAGTGAGAAGCTGTGTAGGGATTTCAGACAGGAGTGGGAGGTGGGCCTGGGGCAGTTTGGGCACCACTGCCCTGCCCCAGGACCCTGTCCACCTCACAGCTGCCCTCTCCGCCCTTTCCAAGGCTCACCACTCTTCCCAATGGCGTCCTTCAGATCCTGGACGTTCAGAAGAGCGACTCAGGCTCCTACCGCTGCGTGGCCAGCAACTCGGCTCTGCAGCGCCTCAGCCGGGAGGCTGTACTCAGCGTGGCCCACAGAGGTAAGCGGGATGGCAAGGGAGGGGACAGGAACCTGGGGGCTTCTTGAGCCAGACTCAGCACCGCCAGGAGGGGCCTCACGGGGTCCGGCCCCTGCCATCAAATAGGTGAAGGGACATGGTCCATTAGAGACTAGTTAGGTGAAGGAGTATTAGTTCCATTGTACAAGTGAGACAAGGACATCCAGTGTGGGCAAATGCCACCCAGCAAGTTGGAGACAGACTGGTTGGGGGGCTGGAACCCAAGCCTCAGGAATCCCCACCAGCGCTCCCTACTTTCTGCAGAGCCTCTGTTCTTGTGGATTGGACAGGAGTTGGCATGGTATCCAAGAGAAGGCCGTCAGAACCCCTCCAAGTGTCCAGAGGGCCTCAGGCAGTGAGGGCCTCTCCCCTGGGTGCCTGCTGTGAAGCACAGCGCAGCCTGGCCCCACAGCCTGGGGACCAGGTTCTTCTCTCTATTTTGCTGACGTCATGTCCTGGGGTCATGGGGTAGGAAGGCCTCAGGGAAGACCCGGTTACAATCTTGGCCACTCTACTCACCATCTGTGCGACCCTGGGCTGGCTATCATACGGTGTCCAGCTCTAGGGTAGTTGGGAAAGTATCTGAGATAAGAGGGCAAAATGCCTGGCACCTAGCAGATGTTCGGCGGATCTTCCCCGAGACCTCCCAGAAGGGCCCCTTGCTGGCCTCCTTCTGCCACGGGCATCTTTCTCCTCCCCACCCGCCCCCCACCTTCCCACTGAGCTGGTGACCCCTCACTCTAGGGACCTTCGTGAGTCTGGGGTCTCTGCTGCCCCCTGCTGGAGAAACAAGGTATTCATTCTGTCTCTGAGGCCAGGATCCTGCTGAGAACTGCGCAGAGTCTGGGCTCCCAGAGCTGCCTGAAAACGGAGTCCAAATCCACCCTCATAGTTTGCTCATGAGTAGCCTGAGGGCCTTTGGGCAGAAGGCTTGACTGCAATCACACACACATTAGTGACAGTGCTGGCACAAGGAACTGTGACTGTTAGCTCCTAATCCAGGCCCCGGCATCCCTGAGACCGTCATGGCCCTCTCCCTGGTGAACGGGTTAGTCTGGGATGCACGAGTGCGTCAGTTGTAGATCTGTCCAGTCAAGTCACTGATGCTGAGTTGGAGGTCCCTTTATTCTTCCTCTGTTCTGAGTTCTGTCTCAGCTGTGCTATGTGACTACGTGACCTTGGGTCTCACTTGCTCATCTTTTAAATTGCTGTCATATCTGACCTTGTGGCTCCTTGTGCACCTGCTTCACCAGATTCCTGTGAGCTCAAGTGAGACACACAGAGGGAGGCAGACAGGTAAGGTTACCTGCTGGCGTGCCCTTTCTCCAGGGTCCGTGGCGTCCACCAGGGAGCAGGACGTGGTCATCGTGGCAGCCCCAGAGAACACCACCGTGGTGTCTGGTCAGAGCGTGGTGATGGAGTGTGTGGCTTCAGCTGACCCCACCCCTTTTGTGTCCTGGGTCCGACAGGGTGAGTAAAAGTGGCAGAAGAGGGAAAGGCGTAGAAAAGGTGGGGTGTGGCATCTCACGTGTCCCTCAAGTTAAGAATCTATAAAGGGGGCCACTCTGGTGGACAACAACCTTCTGATGTGGTGGAAACTCCTCTCCCAGGGCTGAACGTGGCAGGACAGCAAGGACAGGGGCTGCTGGAAAACACATTCAGCCATCACGTCAGTGCACTGACATTCCTTTACAAAGTGCATGGAGTCTGCTATTCACAAAATCACCACTGAGACTCTAAACAGGGCAGACACTGGGCTAAGTCCTCAGTCTTATGCACTGCTGTTCCTCAGGACAGTGTTAAAGTTTGAGGGCGTCCCATAGCCCGCCCCTCTGATGGCACTGGGAGTCCCATGCTGTTCCCTGTAACTACAAAGTTCCCATGCTCCTGCCAGGAGCCTGGCATCATGCTGGGCCCAGTGAATATAATACACAGATGAGAGAGACATACAGCCTGCCCTCTGAACCCAGAGTCCGGGAGAAGGAGATAAGACACACAGCCGCCAAGAGAGATTTGACCAGATCTGCAGTGAGTGATTAAGGCCGCGGAGGGGCTGAATCACCGGAGACGCTGTGGGGCAGCAGGAGTGCTGTGCCTTTGCAGTTCCGCTAAGCGTGTTCACACCCTTTCTCTGGTCAGGGCCTCCCAAGAACTGTTTGAGGGGTGCAGGGGCCAGGACCTTTCTTCCCCACTGAGGCAAGTGACAGGGCCACCACCCAAACTTGAGAGTCTACTGTGTTTCAGGTATACCGCTCTCCGCTTCTTGAGTCACTTAATATTTTCCCTGTAAGATCCTTTACTATTGCAACTCAAGGCTTGAATTTTTTTCTCTAGTTCTTTCAGCTTGAGAAATGCCGAATGTGTTCTTCGCTTCTGGTTTACTATTTCCAGCTCTTTGCACATGTCATTATAATACTTTATTTTGTCTTCTTGAGCTGACTTTCAAAATCTGTTCAGTTCTTTTATTTCATCATTTCTTCCTTTTGTTTTAGCTGCTTGATGTTCAAGAGCAAGTTTCAGAATCTCTTCTGACATCCAATTTAGTGTTTTCTTTCTCTCCTGTCTTTTTAATGACCTCTTGCTTTCTTCATGGATGATGTCTTTGATATAGTTCCACAGTTCATCTGGTCTTCCATCATTAGTGTTCAACACGTCAGATCTGTTCTTGTGATGTTCTCCAAACTCAGGTGGGATGTACTGAAGGTTGTACTTTGGCTCTCATGTATTTGTTCTAATTTTCTTCAGTTTCAGTTTGAACTTGCGCATGAGCAACTGATGATCTGTACCGCAGTCAGCGCCTGCTCTTGTCCTGACTGCTGAGATGCAGTCAACTGGATTTCTGTGTATTCCATGTGGCAAGGTCCATGTCTACAGTCTCCATTTATGCTGGTGAAAAAAAGTTACTTGCAATGAAGAAGTCATTGGTCTTACAAAATTCTGTCATGTAATCTGTTGCATCATTTCTGTCACCAAGGCCACATTTTCCAACTACCAATCTTCTTTCTTTGTTTCCAACTTTCACATTCCAATCACCAGTAATTATCAGTGCATCCTGATTGCATGTTCCATCACTTTAGGACTGCAGAAGCTGGTAAAAATCTTCAATTTATTCATTTTTGGCCTGTTGGTTGGTGTGTAAATTTGAATAATAGTCATATTAACTGGCCTTCCTTGTAGGTATATGGATAGTATCCTATCACTGACAGCGCTGTACTTCAGAACATATCTTGAAGTGTTCTTTTTGATGATAAATGCAACACTATTCCTCTCTAAGTTTTCATTCACAGCATAGTAGCCCATATGATTGTCTGACTCAAAATGTCTAATACCGGTCTATTTCAGCTCACTAATGCCTAGAATATTGATGTTTCATTTTTTACAATTTCCAGTTTTCCTAGATTCGTACTTTGTACATTCCATGTTTCAATTATTAATGGATATTTGTTAGCTGTTTCTTTCTCATTTCTATGCCAAGAAATTTAGAGGGCAGCTACCTGGCTAACCAACTGGAAGAGATCCATATTTATGCCTACTCCCAAGAAAGGTGATCCAACTGAATGCAGGAATTACTGAATGATATCTTTACTATCACACACAAGTAAGATTTTGCTAAAGACTATTCAAAAGTGACTGCAATAGTATATTAACAAGAAACTGCAAGAAATTCAAGTTGTATTCAGAAGAGGACGTAGAACCAGGGATATCACTGCTTGATGTCAGATGGATCTTGGTCAAAAGCAGAGAACACCAGAAGGACGTTTACCTGTGTTTCATTGACTATGGGACAAGCATTCAATTCTGTGGATCATAACAAATTATGGTTAACATTGCAGAGATTGGGAATTCTAGAACATTTAATTGTGTTCATGAGGAATCTGTACATGGATCAAGGGGCAGTTGTGCAACCAGAACAAGGGGACACTGCATAGTTGAAAGTCAGGAAAGATGTGTGTTAGGGTTGTATCTTTTCACCACTCCTTTTCACTCTGTTTGCCAAGCAAATAATCTGAGAAGCTGGATGATATGAAGAAGAATGAAGCTTTAGGATTGGACGAAAACTCATTAACCTGTGTTACACAGATAATACAACCCTACTTGCTGGAAGTGAAGAGGATTTGAAACACTTACTGATGAAGATCAAGGACAATACCCTTCAGTATGGATTATAACTTAAGATCAAGAAAACAAAAATCCTCACAACTGGACCAGTAAGCAACATCATCATAAGTGGATAAAAGATTGAGGATGTCAAGGATCTCATTTTACTTGGGTCCACAGTCAGCACACATAGATAAGCAGCAGTCAAGAAATCAAAAGACAAACAGATCTATTCTGGAATAAGTACAACCAGAATGCCCCTTGGAAGCACAGACGGTGAGACTATGTCTTACACACTTTGGACATGTTGTCAGGAGGGATCGGTCTCTGGAGAAGGACATCACACTTGGTAGAGTGGAGGATCAGTGAAAAAGAAGAAGACCTTCGATGAGATGGATTGGCCGACTGGCCTCAACGAGAGGCTTAAGCATAAAAACGATTGTGGACATGGTGCAAGACTGGGCAGTGTTTCGTTCTGTTGTGCGTGGGGTCGCTATGAGCCGGAACTGACTCAGTGGCACCTCACAACAACAATAACCACCCTCTACATTCCTATGAGGAAGGAAGGGAAGGGTTAGTTGTTTCCACTTGCTGGGGAGAAGTGACTTGTCCCAAATTAGGGTACCTGGGTAGTGCGACTGGCTTATGATCAACCTACTCGCCTGAAGGCTGGTGTCTCCAGCCTGCTCAGTGATGCCGCACAAGAAAGTCCTATGAAGATTCCAAACCCAAACCATTGCCACCAAGTGGATTCCAGCTCATAGCAACCCTGTGGGACAGAATAAAACTGCCCCGTAGGATTTCCAAGGAGCATCTGGTGGATTGGTGGCGACAGGTTTGGATTTTAGTTTTGTTCCAAGTTAATGACAGAAGCCCGTCTTGAGCCCAGTGCTCTTCACCATTCTTCCCTGGCTCATTCTGTCACCCACCACTGTCTCCTTTTTCTAAGTGTCTATATTCAAAAGAGAATATATACGTGTATCTATATACGGCACTTGGCTTTGGCTTGGCATATACCAAATTGATGAAATGGAAAAGTGCTAGTATTTTCTGTGCCTCTTCAACCTTGTCACCTCAAGGGACTTGTGACACTTGCTTAGTGGGATCCCAGGGGCCAGCAGGCCATCTGACTATTACTGGGGTAAGCCTATAATGTCACTCAGAAGTCCTAACATCAGTGTCTCTGAAATCCAGGCAGGCCGTGAGAATCACCCGGGAGGTTGTTAAAACTGGTAGCTCTGTCCTTTTACCCCTGGAGAGTTGTGATCCAGGAATGTCAAGGTTTGACAACTGCCCTAGGTCTTTGCCACTGAAAGTGGGTCCTTGGGCCTGCTACTTGGGGCTAGTTAGAAATGCAGGCGCTCAGGCCCTGCCCCAGGCCTCTGCATCTTAATAAGATCCCCAGGGATTCTGTGATTTGTGTGTACCATAAAAGTCTGAGGATTATGCCCCTAGACAGATGATCCTGACAGGAGGTCCCGGGAACTCACTGAAAGAAACTCCTCACAGCTTTCCAGAATGGAGACCAGGAAAAGTAGGACTGGGAATGGACCCAATTCCTGACTCCAGGCACTCTTTCTCTTCTAACTACATACTCTGCTGAGTTGAGGAAGGACAACATACTTTTCCTGACAGCAAAAGCTATACATGTTCATTGTGGAAAGCTAGGAGAAAACAGAAGCCAGAGAGCAACCCAACACCCAGAACTAAACATCATGAACACACAAGTGTCTTTTCTTCCAGGTTTTTAAAAATGCATATTCATCTTTTTCCTTAAAATTGAGAACATGCTGAATCCTGTTTTCATCCAACATACATCATAAGTATTAAAAACATCTCCAAAAAATGAATTTAAAGGCCTATGTAACTTTCTAGCATTTAACATTGGATTGTTAAAAGTCCCTCCAGGTGTCCACTAATCCATTAAAGTTGCAGTGAGATTCTTGTTTATGACTCTGATTATCTCCCAAGACAGGTTCCCCCAAGTGGAGTCACTGGTTTCAGGGTCAAGGGGGTGCCCCCTTTATGGCCCCGTCAGCATCTACGCCTTCCTTTGGTGGCAGTGCAGGTAGCTGTTTTAACAACTTTCCCAATTGGACAGATAAGAAATGGCAGGCGTGCTCTGATTTCTTTGGTTATTAGTGAGATTAAGCACTATTTTGTGTTTCTCAGCCATTTGTATTTCTTCTCTGGATTTCTGGTTGATGTCTACAAGACAGGATTTTTTGTTTGTTTGTTTGTTTTTGTTTTTTAATGCTTTGTCATTTTATGTCAAGGTAAAAGTCCCTGCACAAGTCTCTGCACAAATTCAAACCTTAGGTCCTATTCAGATCTTGCTATCATATACTGGGCTGAGGCTGGAGGGGAGGAAGGTGTTCTTCCTCAGAGAAATGAATTTAATAATAACAGCAATTGTGATAACTGACAAGTTTGTGAACTTACCCTAGAAAAAGTGCTACGTACCTCATTGCTGAATATCACTATAGTCACCTTCCAAGCCCTTCCCTTGGGAAGCTCTACACTGATGCCAGTGCCTAGTCCACTCTTCAAAGCAATTTTGGAACTCTTTGTAGAATGGCCATCAGAGCTGTCATCTTATTACCTTTGATGTCCTGAATGCCATTAAAATGTGTTCCTTCCAATATCTCCTTTATTTGGGGATCAAGAAGAAAGTCATTGGGGGCCAGATCAGGTGAGTAGAGAGAGTGTTCCAACACAGTTATTTGTTTACTGGCTAAAAACTCCCTCACAGACAACTATACAGTTAAGCTCACAAACTTGCCACAGTGCCACCATGCACAATGGCCATTCCAGAAAGAGTTCCAACATTGCTTTGGAAGGGTGGACTAGGCGCTGGTGTCGGTGCCTAGCTTTCCGAGGGGAGGACTTCAAAGAGACCTTAGTGCTGTTCAGCAATGAGGTATGTAGCACTTAGAACAGTGAAGTTCGCAGACTCGATTGTCGTGCCTGGTGTTCAGCATGTATGACGGCTGGTGCTGCACCAGGCGTTGTTGCAGACCTTTCTGTTTTCAGCCTCCCAGCAGCTCTTCGAGCTAGGGACTAGCTCCCCCTTCTACAGCTGAAGTCCCAGGCTAGCAAGTGAAGAACGCGTGCTGTTGCGCTTCCCTAACCCTATGGAGAGGGGCCCCGAGTTCTGGAGAGCGGGGGAACCGGCGCTGCGTGGCGCCCCTTCCAGCCTGTCCACCTTTCCTCCTCCAGATGGCAAGCCCGTCTCCACGGATGTCATCGTCCTGGGCCGAACGAACCTCCTGATCGCCAGCGCGCAGCCGCGGCACTCAGGCGTCTACGTCTGCCGCGCCAACAAGCCGCACACTCGCCACTTCGCCGCTGCAGCTGCGGAGCTCCGCGTGCTGGGTGAGGCGGGTGGTCGGGTGGGGGGGTGGTCGGGTGGGGGGGTGGTCGGGTGGGGAGGTGATCGGGTGGGGGGCCCGTGAAGGTGGGAGGGGACGGAGCGGGGGTGGGCAGGCCAGCTGGGGCTGCGGGGAGAGTGTGTGCGTTAGAGGACAGTGTGTTAATCTGGGGGTGAAGGGAGTTGGGAAGGGTTTAGGGAGGATGGGCTCAGGGGGTGTCCTTAGTCGAAGTGCAGGCGACTGATGTAATCCTCGGAAATTACAGAACGCAATGGGAGGAGTCCGAGAGGGTGGAGAAGGGTGACTGAGGGGCAGTTTGGGTGAAGGGGGCGGGGAGGAGTTGTCTGGATGGAACTAAGATACTGGGGCAGAGGCAGTGTTCAGGGTGGGATCTAGGTAGCTGAGGGAGATGATGGAGTGATGGGTGGTGCTGACAGGATGGGCTAACTGGGAAAGAGATCAATGAGGAGGAGTCACTGAAGGAGAAAGGGGAACTTTTAGGAAGGGGGTAAAATGGAGTGGAGCTGGGGTATGATTTAGGGGACGCTGAAGAGACCTAGGGCCTGGTGGGGACAGGAAGAGGGTGTGGGGCTGGGTGAATGGGAGGAGAGGGTAGATCTGCGCTGAACTGGAGTACTTTGAGGAAGGGTAAGTCCTGGAGAAGTTAGGGGTTGGATAGGAAGTGAGGGCCAATAAGGCGGACCGGGTCGGGGTACAGGGAGAGAGGCGGAGGCGGCTGGAGCCCGCGGTCAGCATCCCTCTGCCGTGCCCAGCCGCCCCGGCCATCACACAGGCGCCCGAAGCTCTGTCGCGGACACGGGCCAGCACGGCGCGCTTCGTGTGCCGCGCGTCTGGGGAGCCGCGGCCCACGCTGCGCTGGCTACACGACGGGGCGCCGCTGCGACCCAACGGACGCGTCAAGGTGCAGGGCGGCGGCGGTAGCTTGGTCATCACCCAGATTGGCCTACAGGACGCCGGCTACTACCAGTGTGTGGCTGAGAACCGCGCGGGCACCGCGTGCGCCGCCGCGCCCCTGGCGGTGGTAGTGCGCGAGGGGCTGCCCAGCGCACCCACGCGGGTCACCGCCACGCCGCTCAGTAGCTCGGCGGTGCTGGTGGCCTGGGAGCGGCCGGAGCTGCACAGCGAGCAGATCATCGGCTTTTCCCTCCACTACCAGAAGGCACGGGGTATGTTGCTGGGAAAAGTGGGAGCCGGGAAGGGATGCAGTTGGATGCTAACGGGTTTACTGGTGGGGTGGGAGCCCAGCAGAGACACGTGTGGGTATCAACCAGGCACTGATTCTTCTGCTTGGTGCTGGAGGGATCCACATGTGGCCTATTTTCCTCAGCCGCATTTGTTATTAGACGTGAGCTAGAGGATGCTTCTCATTCCAGGAAAAGTGCCTGGAGATTTCAGGGGTGTCTCGCACCCATGCTTTCTTTCTTTCTTTTTTTTTTTTACTTAACATAACTAAGTGAAAATGTACATTCACATGTAAATTTACATGCCCCCCTATATGCAGCTTCCACTGCTCTCCCTGTCAGGTGACTGCACACTATTCCTCTCTGCTCCATACATGTCTCATCCTCCCAACAGTCTCCTTTCCCCTCCTCTCCGTCCACTCCCCTTCCTCCAGCCAGAGGTCAGCAAGATGATATCCTATAGATGTATAGAACCATAAAGTGCTTCCAATATATGGTTACTCTGCATTGCCAAGTCCAATCCATTCCTGTCCAAAGAGTGGAACTTTGTTATAATTTATGGGAACGGGCAGCATCAGGGCCGGGGGCCATGCTCTCAGAGGAACCCCAAAAACGCTGGACCATCAGTTGAGGTCTTTTAGTGGAGATCTCATGATGCACCTCTTTTTATTCTTGTGTTCGCACCCATGCTTTCTAACTACAGCAGGAGTCACTTTAGTTGGAGGCCACGAAGAGCGTCCTGAGAGCAGAGGAGCTGACACAGTGGGCCTAGAAGCCCGGGGAGTTTATATGCTCTAGCTCAGGAGATTATCTGGGATGGTTTAGCCATTAACAGATTGCGAGGTCTGCCAATTAAGTTCGGGAACTCCTACATGCCTCCTTCCTGAATATCACTGTGGTTACCTTTGAAATGCTCCCCTCAGGAAGCTGTGCCCCAATGCGAGCACCTAGTCCACTCTTCAAAGCAATTTTGGAACTCTTTCTGGAATGGCCATCAGCGCTGTCGTTGTATTACTCTTGATGTCCTAGATGTCATCCAGATGTCTTCCTTTCAGTTTTTCCTTTATCTTCAGGTAAAGGAAAAGGTCATTGAGGCTAGGTCAGGTGAGTAGGGAGGGTGTTCAAGTAGAGTTATTTGTTTACTGGCTAAAAAACTCCCTCACAGACAATTATACAATGCCAACTATACATGCTAATGTGCTCAATGGCCATTCCAGAAAGAGTTCCAAGAGTTCCAAAATTGCTTTGTAGAGTGGACTAGGCACTGGTGTTGGTGCCTAGCTTCCCAAGGGGAGGACTTTGAAGGTGACTGTAGTGATACTCAGCAGTAAGGTATGTAGCACTTAGAACAATTAAGTTTTCATATTTAATTGTCATACCTCACACTCTAGAGGCTGGGACCATCAGCGGGATACCCAGCTGGCTGGTGCCTGGGGCAGCCCTGTGACAGTCCCCTTGTGCCACCATCCCAGGCATGGACAATGTGGAGTACCAGTTTGCAGTGAACAATGACACCACAGAGCTGCAAGTTCGAGACCTGGAGCCCAATACTGACTACGAGTTCTACGTGGTGGCTTACTCCCAGCTAGGGGCCAGCCGCACCTCAGCCCCAGTGTTGGTCCACACGCTGGATGATGGTAGGGTCTGACTTGCCCAGAGAACCCCCGGGGGGGGGGTGGAGGGTCTGACTTCTCTTTACCTGTCTGGTGTCATCTTTTGTGCCTACAAAGGGTGGGTGAGGATGCTTCTTCCCAGTTTACTGAGGCCTCTGAGATGAAAGTACCCAAGGTTGTAGTGCAGCCAGGGTGTGAACCCAGGTCTTGTGCTTCCCTGCATCACACAGCCCTTCTCCCCATCACCTGTGTAGCCACCTAGTCAAGGAAGGGATTGGTGACATTAACCTATTGTATGTGGCATATTATGCCTCAAACCTTGCTCTAGCGTCAGGATGGAAGGATGTCTTCTGCTCACGTAAGCAGCATCACACCAGGACTTTTGGAGTTCTTAGGGCCCAGTTCCCTCATCCTCCAGCATGGGTCTCCCCTGAGACATCCCCTGATGTGACCCTCAGATCCAGGTCCCGGTCCTGCTCCTGACTTGCTGTGTGACCTGGATAAACCGCTCCTGGACCTCCCCTTCCGCATCCGTCCAGGCTCACGCAGATGTTCTCTGTCCCAGTCCCCAGTGCTGCACCCCAGCTCTCCCTGTCCAGCCCCAGCTCCTCGGACATCAGGGTGGCGTGGCTGCCCCTGCCCCCCAGCCTGAGCAATGGGCAGGTGCTGAAGTACAAGATAGAGTATGGCTTGGGGAAGGAAGGTAAGTGAGGGGCAGGCCCCCCATTGATGCGAAGGGTTGGGTAGGGCAGCTGGGGACCTGAGCTGAGTGGAGGAGTCAGTGGGAATTAAGCATTTGGGTCAGCAGGCTGGGAGCAGGGCAGTAGGAAGGACCAGAGATGGACAGAGCACTAGCCCTGCCACCTCTAAAACTGTACTTCCTGGCCCTGTGAAGTCCCTGCCTTGGTTTCCTTGGTGTAAAGTGAGACAGGTAACCTAGGTCATTCACAGGATGGGGAGGTGGGGGGAAGTGGGGCACTAGGGAGGAAGCTCTAGTGCAGATACAGGCAGCCTAGGGGAGGGTGGGTGGAAGGTGTACAGTTAGGAAAGGATGGGAGTCAGGAGAGTGGGCAGAGGCAGGGTAGGTCTGGGAGAGGTTCTTAGGGCTCTGGGAGGCAGATGGTGCCTGAAGACCTTCAGGGACATCCCTTGTGGCCTTGCCCTGCTGTGTCAGGAGGGAAGGGGCTCTTGACAGCTCACAGGCAGGGGGAGAGTGTGCTGTGATGCTCCCCGCTCTGGTTGAGCCTCCTGTCTCAGCCAGAGGTGGAAGCGGGGAGCCCAGGACCCAGACCATGGTGTCCGGACACCCAGGCACTCAGTGGTCAGTGCTGAAAGGGACCCAGGCTCTAGTGGGCAAAAAGGAAGCAGGATCTGTGGTGGGGGACTTGGTACAGGGAGTCTAGGTGACCACCCAGCACCCATTTTTCCTGTCTCAGTAGATCAGATTCTCTCCACTGAGGTGCCAGGCAATGAGACACAGCTTACGCTGGACTCGCTTCAGCCCAACAAGGTGTATCGGGTGCGGATCTCGGCGGGCACAGGTGCAGGCTACGGGGCTCCTTCCCAGTGGACCCAGCACAGGGTGCCCAGTACACACAACCAGAGCCATGGTACGGGGCTGTCAGGGACAAGACAGGTGCTGTGAGTGGCTGTGTGGGTGTATGTGTGCCCTTGGAACTCAGCACCCCACCACCTCCTCCACCAGAGGACCTGTCGTGGCTCTCCACTGCTTGCCAGGTGAACGGCGTGGGGGTAGAGAAGCCAATGGCCACCTCGAGTCTCTCTTCTTCTATCCATTGTGTGTGACCTTGGACAAAGGTCACACAAAGGATTCTGAATCCTCATCTACTTCTAGGAAGCTAGTAAAGATTAGTAGCGCAGTGTAAACAAAGTGCGGAGTACATAATTAAAGCACACTAAGCAGAAGCTGCTGTGATTTTGATGGTTGTTTTTGTTGAAAGACCATGTAATAGAATGATTAAAACAAACTGGAGCTGATACCTTGCTGGTGTAGTAGCTAAGTGCTACTTGTACTAACCAAAAGGTTGGTAGTTCAAATCTGTCAGGTGTTCCTTGGAAACTCTATAGGGTAGTTCCACTCTGTCCTGTGAGGTTGCCATGTGTTGGAATCAACTCAACAGCAATGGGCAGTGGGAGCTGAACACCAAGCCCAGTGCACGTCCTACCTGTGGCCTTAGGAAAGTTACTTAACTTCTCTGAGCCTCAGTCTTCTTATCTGTCAAATGGGGATGATAGAATTTTAGCTCTTATAGAGGAATCAAGTTAAAATACATAGGTAAAGTGCTTAGAACAGTGTCTGACACTCGTAAGTTTCTCACTCTTGTTCTACCTGTCTGTCCAGCCTCAGTAACCCTTAAGACCCTGTTACCTGCTGGTACCTACCTGTTCACTCTTTTTCTGCATAGATAGCCCTGCTCTGTGCTGGGTACTGCCAGCATGCCCCAGGTGCTCTTTGTCAAACCCCGGAAGACACCAGTGTCCCCGGCACCCCACTTGCCCAGAAATGGGGACACTTAGACCTGGCCTGCTTGGCACTTAAGGCACAGGAGTGATGGATGCTCATGGGTTGGGGGAACGCCAACAAGGCTGTCACTGAAGGAGCATCTTCCTGCTTTTTGCTTCCTCCCATCTCCTCCCCTCACCCCATCCCTGGCCTCTTCCCTTTGCCCCCCATTCCCTTTGTCCTCTGTCCCACCCTGCCAATGTCCCTGCAGTCCCCTTTGCCCCTGCAGAGTTGAAGGTGCGGGCAAGGATGGAGTCGCTGGTGGTGTCGTGGCAGCCGCCCCCTCACCCTGCCCAAATCTCTGGCTACAAACTCTACTGGCGGGAGGTGGGGGCTGAGGAGGAGGCCAATGGTGAGAGCCCCCCACAGGGCCGTGGAGACCAGGTGTGGGACGTGGGGCCTGTCCGGCTCAAGAAGAAAGTGAAGCAGTACGAGCTGACTCAGCTAGGTGAGGAGGGCTGCGGGAAGGAGGAAGGGACAAGGCAGACGGAGGACACAAGGAAAGTGCAGGAAATCCCTCTGGGGGTGGAGGAGTGACCCAAGAGGTCCATCTGGCCAGCGAGTGACCCCTGCAGCTCTCCCCAGCTCCTGGCCGGCTGTATGAGGTGAAGCTTGTTGCATTCAACAAACACGAGGAAGGCTACGCAGCCGTGTGGAAGGGCAAGACGGAGAAGGCACCCACCCCAGGTGAGAATGGCTGGGGCTCAGGGCCAATGACACAGTCTAGGGGACCCTGTACTGCTTCTCCCTTTCATTGGAGGTGGTCTGGTCTGGTGGCCTCAGCGCAGTCCACCACCTGTTCTCCTAGGGTGTTTGGTTCTGAGTCGTAGCTCCAGGCAGCCTCTGTCAGAGTGAAGCTCCCTGGGAAGCTGTGGTTTGTGCACTGTCATTTAGGCCTGCCCTGTGTGGTCAGTGTCCATGCACACAATGTGATCTGGAAGGCCTGAACACAGAGAAGCCCCAGGGTTGGCCAGTGGCTCCAGACCCCAAGTTTGGGCTTAAAACCGTTCTTTAAAACACGTTCACCTATATCACATTATCTATCAGATTATCGCTCAACTCTGGATGATCCACAGGGAGCATGTCCCTGTGTGGCCCACCAGGACACAGAGGCTCAAAGAGGCCAAGGGACTCCTCCAGAAATCTTTCCACTGCTGTTCATGGCCTGTGGCCCTGCCTTGGACACTTTGGCTGCCCACTGTGACAGTCCCTTGTCCCTGACTCCCCAGGCTGAATTTCAACCATGTGGTTTAATGGAAGGAGCATTCCACCAGGAGCCAAGAAACCTGAGTTCTAATTCCAGTTTATTCATTCATTCATTCAGCAAATATTTACTGAGTGTCTACTCCGTGCCAGCTCTGTTCTGGGAATGTAGTGGTGGACAGCACAAAGGTACCTACTCTCGTGGAGTTTATCTTATTTTATGTGTATGTAATAAATACTTATCATAGAGTACTTCCTGTATGCAAGATGCTCTTCTATCTACTTTACAAATACTAATTTATTTCTCATAATTGTCCTCTGAGGTAGGTACTGTTATCAGCCCCACTTTTCAGAATAGGGATGGGAGCACAGAGAGGTTAAGTAACTTGTTCAAGGTCACACAGCTGGAATTTGAACTAAGGCAATCTGGCTTCAGAGTCTGTGCCCTTCACTGTCATGATTTGCTGCTTCCTTCTACCACATTCTTACATACGAGTGTCCCACGGTCTGCTGTATGTATGATCTTGGGAAAAAAATCACTTAAATTCTTGGAAACCTCAGTTTCCTCATCTGTGAAGTGGGAATGATGGACCCTACTCACAGGATGAGAAGGAACTGAGGAGGGGAAGGTGCCTTGGGAACTGCTGGATGGATGTGAGAGTGAATGTCCATCCTCTCTTCTTGCATTGGTCACTCTCCAGACCTGCCCATCCAGAGGGGGCCACCTCTGCCACCTGCCCACGTCCATGCGGAGTCAAACAGCTCCACCTCCATTTGGCTTCGGTGGAAAAAGCCAGATTTCACCACGGTCAAGATTGTCAACTATACAGTGCGCTTCAGTCCCTGGGGACTCCGCAATGCCTCCTTGGTCACCTATTACACCAGGTGGGAGAGTGGGGCTGACCTGTAAAGGGGACAGTGAAGCAGACAGAGATGAAGGGGAGGGTGAAGAGGAGGGCCGCAGATGGCAGTGGGGAGGGGGACAGCACTTCACTGCCTACCTGATACACTGGGGCACACTGAAGGTCGACACAAGGTCCTCTTCCTTGCTATCTGGCCCGATGGCAACAGGTGGAAAAGGATTGTCCATCTGTCCATCCTCTTCTAAAAGAGGCTTCTGGTCAGCCTTTGGAGAACGAGATGCTAGACAGACCTATGTCTGGGACCTCAAGGCACTCCCAGTGTGATGGGGATGAGACATCCTTCCCCTACCCTGAGAAAGGGTAGACATCATCTGGGAAGACAGAGCCCCTGCCCTGAGGATCTGCTGTCTTGGCACAGAACCACTGGATAAGCAGTAGAGACAGACAGCTGCAGCAAAAGCAAGATTCAGCCAAGGGCAAGGTGTACCCAGCATGGTTCCCTGGGTAGGGTGTAGCTTGGATTAATCCAGGAAGGAAGCCTGGAGGAGGAGCCTGGCTTTGAGGGTAGACGTGGAGCAGTGACAGTCCTTTGGGTGGGTGTGAGTGGCCCACACGCCAGGCAGCAGCTTCATTTTCCGGGTTCGGAGCTGGGGCTGGGGCAGCCCAGAAGATCTGGGGAAGCTTATTCTGCCGGGTCAGTGGGCCAAGAGCACTAGTCACCACTTCTTGATCCACCAGCTCCGGCGAGGACATTCTTATCGGCGGGCTGAAGCCATTCACCAAGTATGAGTTTGCGGTGCAGTCCCACGGCGTGGACATGGATGGGCCCTTCGGCTCCGTGGTGGAGCGCTCCACCCTGCCTGACCGTGAGTGGACCCTTGGCCCCCTAGCCAGAAACCCATCCTTTACCTAACTCCTTCTCCCTGCAGCAGCTCTCTGCTCTGAAACATCCCTTGGAACCAGTGTCATTTGCTTTGCGTTTCTGTAGGACAGCTCTTATGCTGGTCTTAACCGTTTTCCTGGGGACATAATAACATAGGGTTTCAGTGAGTGGCTTCCTAACAGGCTGTGGCAACTTCACTGATAAATTCTGGTGGGGGGAGACAGGAGACGTCCCCATCCTGCCCCTGACACACAGGCAGACTGTGGGCAGATCTCTTCCCCACCCAGGGCCTCAGTGGCCTTATCTGTAAAAGAAGATGGGACTGTTCACTTTGAAAATCTATCTCTTAGATCCATGAGAACCATCTAGAAATGGCATTTCAGGGCTTGGGGACAGATGGAATTTTCTTCTTGCAGCAGAAACTCTTTTGTTCTTCTGGCCCTGAAACTGTTTACCTTCTCAGTTGACCTAAAAGGGTCATCTTCTGTCCCAGGATCTGAATTAGGAAGATGCGCGTGGCGTGTGGGTATGTGGTAAGGGGCGACCCTCAACACTCATGAATTTGCTTTTAAAACATCTAAACTTGTTTCTTAGCCACCTGTAACCTCAGGTATCATGGCTTAAGGATACCCTGGTGGTGTAGTGGTTAAATGCTATATCTGCTAACCAAAAGGTTGGCAGTGCGAATCTGCCAGGTGCTCCTTGGAAACTCTATGGAGCAGTTCTACCCTTTCCCAGAGGGTCACTGTGAGTCAGAATCAACTCAACAGCAGCCCATTTGGTTTGGTTTTCATGGCTTAAAGCTGCGTGGGGACTTTAGGGAGACTTGACATATTCTCCAGGAGGCTTTATGCCCCAGGTTCCTCATCGGCTCCACAGTTGATGCTGCAGGGGACTGATTCTCCCCTTTGGCAGATGGGAGCCTGGAACCTGAGAAGCAGAGAGTCACCTGGGTCCTTAGGGGTTCCTGGCAGCCCATATTTCTATGACTGTGTTACGTCTGGGAACCCTGGGACCCTATTACACCCTTGAAGGTCCCTTACCTAATCACCAGTCACTTTGGGTGCCTACCTCTCACCTTCCTCATGCATCCCTCCTGCCCACCTCCCAGGATTCCCTTTTTCTCTTAAAATAAAACACAGACACTTCTACAATGGTACTTCTGCTGTGATTCCCATGAGTCTGTGGGAGTCTGAGCCTAAGGTAGGCTCAGACGAAGACTCCGGAAGACATCATCATGTACAACCAATTTTACATAATGATTTTTCTGGGGGAAAATTGGAATATAAAATGATAAGTCATCTTAAACATTATTTGAATGTTAAACTTTACTGTGAAACAGGTGCAAACACACACCGCCATTGCTGCCAAGTCAATTCTGACTCATAGCGACCCTCTACCAACCAACCAACCCACTGCCGTCGAGTCATTTCTGACACATAGTGACCCTATAGGACAGAGTAGAACTGCTCCATAGAATTTCCAAGGAGCACCTAGTGGAACTGAACTGCCAACCATTCGGTTAGCAGATGTAGCACTTAACCACTACCCCGTCAGGGTTTCTGCTAAGGTATTATGAGAATTAAAAGTAAAATGTGAGCCTGCCAATTTTTTTGAGTTCTGCCCCAGAGCCCCTAGAATTTCTGGACAGTCTCTTCAACTCTTAGAAATCTTTGGATGTGGAAGTTTGAGGAACTGTGCTCCAAGAACTGGGCAGAGCTGAGAGGGGAGGAATACTGGTGAAGCCCTGGCTCCATGTACTGTTTTCCAGAAGTTCTAGAGCTCCTCTTTGCTTGACCGTAGAGGATTTGGGGTTTGTTCACTGGCTGGTGAAGAACAGAGGCTTAGTCCTCATGAGTTGTTTCCCAGCTGCCAAAGAGCCTGGTCTCACAGTGACCCTGCCTCTTCTGTCTCCACCCCGGCTCAGGGCCCTCCACACCCCCGTCAGACCTGCGCCTGAGCTCTCTGACATCATCCACTGTCAGGCTGCGCTGGTGTCCCCCAACAGAACCCAACGGGGAGATCGTGGAGTACTTGATCCTCTACAGCAACAACCACACCCAGCCTGAGCACCAGTGGACCCTGGTCACCACGGAGGGTGAGGACTTCTGCTCCAGCCCACCTACCCCCAGGTCATCTGAGCCAGTGCTTCTCCACCCTCTTCCCCCTTCCTAGCTTCCCCAGTGACTGGCCTAGCAGTGAGGGTGACACTGAGGTTCGCTATAGGGGCCTGTGGGAGGAGCTGAATGGGGTGCTATCCTGAGTGGGGCGAGGGTAGGGTGGTGCGACAGCAGCCCTTCTACAGTCCTGCTCCCCTGTCCATCCCTGCGTCCCACCCCTACCTTGTCCACCAACCCAGTGCTCTCCCTGCCATCTCTCTATCCAGGGAACATCTTCAGTGCTGAGGTGCACGGCCTCGAAAGTGACACTCGGTACTTCTTCAAGATGGGGGCACGCACAGAAGTGGGGCCCGGGCCTTTCTCTGGCCTGCAGGACGTGACCACTCTCCAGGAGAAGCTGTCAGGTATGACTGCAGGGACAGCAGAGGGGGTCCCATCCTGGGTCCCTAGAGGCCCCTGGAGTTCATGTGGCTGCTTCCAACCCCCAAAGCTGTCTCTCCAGAGCCCCTGCTTCTGGGTACAGCTATAGTTCCATTGTTCTGGGCAGCTGCTCTCCTGGTTTGGTGGGAATGAAAATTTCAAGGGGAAGCTGGTAAAAGTGATTTGATGGGGAGACCAGATTATAAGGGACAAGTTTGGCTTGGGGACCCCCAGTAGTACAGTAGTTAAGAGCTCAGCTGCTAACCAAAAGTCTGGTGGTTCAGATCTACCAGCTACTCCTTGGAAACCTTATGGGCAGTTCTACTCTGTCCTATAGGACTGCCATGAGTAGCGACGGCAGTGGGTCTTAGGCACGGGTTTTTAGTTGGTTTGGTTTGCAGACCTTCTTGAGAGAGTTCCAGTTTCTTTGAAAGACTGATTGGACTGGAGGAATGGCTTAAGTAGGTGCTGAGCTTTATGCGGTGGAGGCAGGCATCAATAACTTGCAGGGCCAAGTGCAAAATGAAAATATGAGGTCCTTTTATTAAAACATGGAAATGCTGGTTATGTAGTGGGTAAAGTGCTGTCTGCTAGCCAAATGGTGGGCAGTTCAAATTCACCAGGCGCTCCTTGGAAACTCCATGGGGCAATTCTACTCTGACCGACAGGGTCACTATGAGTCAGAACCAGCTCAGTGGCAGTGAGTTGGTTGGTTGGTTTATTAAAACATAAGAATTTCAAGATGGCAACAGCACAACATTAAACCAAGTGCAGGGCCCCTCTGGGCATGGGGCTCCGTGTGGCTGCAGTCCTGGTGTGCAGGAGAGTGAGTTCCTTTGAAAGGCCGGTTTGATGGGGAAGGCAGAATGGCTGGGTGTCCAGCAGAGATGACAAGTGTGGAGGAAGAGAGTGGAGTGGCCGTCCCATCAGGCCCCGCATCAGAAGACTGGGAGTATGCAGAGGGCAAGACTCGGTGTCCCCTCCTGTCCTTGACCTGCTCTGCCCCCTCCTTCTCCCCTCCCAGACTCCTTGGACGTGCACTCGGTCACGGGCATCATCGTGGGCGTCTGCCTGGGTCTCCTCTGCCTGCTGGCCTGCATGTGTGCCGGCTTGCGCCGCAGCCCCCACAGGTGGGTGAGGGAGCCAGTCTGACCACAGGGGGTGCAATTTCCAGAAAGGGCTGCAAAGGTGGGGGAGCAGGAAGGTGGCCCCACCTTCCCCTGGGCACCCCCAGGAGCCCCATTACAGTTAGGGCTCAGGAATGGAGCAATGGAAGTGAGGGCATCATGATAATGGGGAAGTGGACGTGGGAACCACCTCAGCGGGGGCAGGCGCAGGCCAGCTGCCTTTCTGTCTTCCTCAAAAAGCTGCCAGCACCTGTGAGGGAGCCCCTACATCTCCAGATGCCTGGAGCCAAGGGACGGAAGGCCAGGTCTTCAGTGAGGTAGCTGTTCTGAGAGATCTCCAAGTTTTCTGTTGGTTGCACAAATGGGAAAACCGAATCCCAGAGCCAGGCAGGGGCCTCCACAGAGCTGTAGCTGCTCTAGACCCCAGGCCCGCCCACCTTCCGCCTTTGACTACTGTGCCTTGCTCCCCTCTGTCCTTCCAGGGAAGCCCTCCCGGGCCTATCCTCCACGGCCACCAGTGGGAACCCCGCGCTGTATTCCCGAGCCCGGCTTGGCCCTCCCAGCCCCCCAGCTGCCCATGAATTGGAGTCCCTTGTTCACCCCCATCCTCAGGACTGGTCCCCACCGCCCTCAGACATTGAGGACAAGGCTGAAGTGCACAGCCTCATGGGTGGCGTTTCCGACTGTCGAGGTCACTCCAAGCGAAAGGTGAACCCCAGCCTCCCCTTTGAGAGCTCCGCAGAGGCTCATTCCAGACTAGGGCCCCAGGGGGCGCCAGAGCGCAGCTTGTGGCCCTGGAAGGAAGCCCCGCCCGGCCCCGCCCCCACCCCGCCCCTGCCCCTCCTCTGGGCCAGCTGCCGGGCGGCTGGGGCTCCCTCCCTCCTCGGTGAAAGGGCTGGTGAAAGAAGCAGATGGGCGGCCATCCCCTGGCAAACTAGGCCAGCCTGGTTCTCACGGAGAGGAGGGCCCCCAGTGGACTCTAGGTGGTTCAAGAGGCTGGAAAACCCAGCTCTTTTATCCTGGGGACCGGGAGACCTCTGCCTCTCAGCCTTTCCGGACCGGGGGAGAGACTAGCCAGCTTGGCTGTGGCCATGTGGGACCGGGGCCAGTGTAAGGCCAGGCTCCCGACGGACGGGCGCCTCTCCGTGCCATCACGCCCTCCTGACCTGCCTTGTTCAATCCAAGTCTGCCCTTTCCACCTCCGTATCCATCCATCCGCACTGACTCTGAGCCCTTCTGGAGTCATCCCCTAGAGCCTGTGGGTAGGGATTTAGCAGAGAACTCACTGGGGAGGGAAACAGCAGGCGCCAGCGGATAGGGCCCCTTTCTTCCCCACATCCTGTCCGCCTCCCTCCCTGCCCCTTAATGCTTCTCCCTCCTTGCCCCTGCAGATTTCCTGGGGTCAGCCTGCTGGGCTGAGCTGGGCAGGTCCCTGGGCAGGCTGTGAGCTCCCCCAGGCCGGCCCCGTGCCCTCTCTGACCCGAGCCCTGCTGCCCCCTGCTGGAACTGGACAGACGCTGTTGTTGCAGGCTCTGGTGTATGATGCCATAAAGGTCAGTGCCCTGGGGAGGCGACAGTCCCTGGGTCGGGGGAGGATAGGCCTGGCAATCTACTTTCCAAAAATTAGCGATTGAAAACCCTATAGGGTTGCCATGAATCAGAATCTACTCTGGAAGGCAACTTGTTTAGGCTTTTTGTTTCCTAAGGGGAAGGAGGGGGAAAGGAGGGAGGAGTGCATATGCTTGCCAAGAGGAAGCCTCGAGTTCTCTGGAGACCTTTGGAAGATGTTTTCCACAGGATAGGAGCCTGACCAAGACACTCCTAGGGCCTCCAAAGGTCCAGTGGTTAGGGACAGGCCAGGGTGGGGATCTGTGTTTCACCTGAGGTGGAATGACTGCTGTCAGTGGTGGTTGGTTTGTCACTGTTTTCAATTCTGCTCAGGGCAATGGAAGGAAGAAGCCACCCCCAGCCTGCAAGAACCAGGTGGAGGCAGAAGTCATTGTCCACTCTGACTTTAGTGCATCTCAAGGGAACCCTGACCTCCGTCTCCAAGACTTGGAAGCAGAGGCTGCCCTGCCTTCAGACGCCCCTACACCTGCCTTGGGGGGTTCAGATCTGCAGCAGGAGGCAGCCTGGCTGGACCTGGAGCCGGGAGGGCATGAGCAGGCAGCCGCTGGGTCAGACAGACTTGCCTGCTTGCCAGAGGCAGCCAGTGCTTCCCGCCCCTACCCAGCCCTGCCACCCAGTGGGGCTCTGGAGGAGGCCCCTGGGAACAGCTGCCAGCCAAAGGCCCCCTGCCCTCCAGAGGCCAGCCCAGCCTTGCCCAGAATCCCAGTTTCCTCCTCTGCTTAGCTCCCCTGGAGGGTGCAGTGTGGAGCTGGCTGGCATGGGTCACGAGGGTTGGGACGAGCATCACGTGTGTACCTGACGATACCAAATCTCAGCAAGCCGTTTAGAGCCTTCTGGGGTGCTTTGGCCTGGGGTGGGAGAAGAATGGATTATTTGCTCCTCCTGTATTGGTTTCAACACATATGTGCTATGCGAGAGACATGTGAGACCCAGCTACATGTGATGTGTACATGTGTGGGCCACACATGTGTGTGCTGGTCGGTGAGCTGGGCGCCTGGGTGCGCAGAGTGTTCTCTCTAGCCTGATGGATCCCCCAGACCTGGACAGTGCCCAGCGTGGTCAGTCCTGACCCTGTGGGCACCCACCTCCTCACCCAGCCTCCTATTACACACTCTGAGAGTGTCTCCAGTGCCCTATCTGGCTGGGCTGAGTGCACGCGGGCTCTGAATGCCTGGCATTCGCTGCGTTGCTCCCAAGCCCCATTGCCCACACTGAGAGGGTGACCCTGGCACCCCTCAGAGCAACTGCTTTTCATTTTGTAACGTGTGAAGTGCCTGGTTTGGAAAATCCCTCATCTCCCTCTTTCTTCCCTCCGTCCTTTGCTGCTTTGCCTGATGTGTTTCTCAGTCAGCTCCCTGTCTCTCTGCTGTCCTGCCCTCTCGCCTGGTTTGGCTGCCCTTGTCTGTCTTCTTCCACCGTTGTCTGTCTCTCACATCTCTCCCAGACTGTGTCATGGGTTCACCGTCTTTGTCCTCCCTAACAACATGACTACCTCATGTCTGTTTAAGGCCATAGCGTGACTCCTGTGCCCATGCCTGTCACGTCACCCATGCCCCCCTGGCCCTTTTCTCTCAGAGCCTCAGCCCGTCCCCTCCCCAGGCAGCTGTTTCCATACAGCCCCCAGCCCCCAGCCTCAGGGCTGGTGGGAAGTAACCCTTCCAGCTTCCCTGGCATCGTTCACCTTGGGACTGGCATAAGGGGGTTCTTCTTCAAGTCACTAAGGGGGATTTTAGAGATAGAACCCCAAAAATGCCCAATGCCACGGAGTCAATTTCCACTCATAGTGACTCTATAGGTCAGAGTAGAACTACCCCATAGAGTTTCCAAGGAGTGCCTGGTGGATTTGAACTGGCAATCTTTGGCTAGCAACTGTAGCTCTTAACTGTTATACTGCCAGGGTTTCCTTTGAGGTGCATTAAAAACTAAACCAAACCCAGTGCCGTTGAGTTGCTGCCAACTCACAGTGACCCTGTAGGAAAGAGTAGAACTGCCCCATAGAGTCTCCAAGGGGCACCTGGTGGATTTGAACTGCCAACCTTTTGGTTAGGAGCTGTAGCTCTTACCACTACACCAGGAGGGTTTCCTCTGAGATGGAAGAGGAACATAATTACCACCCCCAAAGCCTCAGGTACAAATTCCTCCTTCCCTTCTTCGTGGCCAGCTGGGATGGAGGTGATTTGGGCCCCTTTTCCCCAGCTAAAGGCGGAGAAGAGAGACTTGGGTTAGGGGAGCTGCAGCCCAGCCCCGCCCCTCCCTACTCTGTCCACCTTGAACAGGAGTTGATTTGGGGTGAGGGGAAGAGAAACCTCACGACTCCACGCAGGGCACATCCACTCTTGTAATCCTAACTGGGGACCTGGAAGGGAAGTGTTTGCGCAGAAGGGTGGTGGGCTCCTTTTTTCTTGCTCTCTTTAAATTTGATCCTAAATCATTTTCTGTTGACTTGCCACACAGAGACAGCTTGACTTCCCTTCCTCTGCGAAGAAAACAATGCCGTTTGTGTGGTTTTTCACACCTGTGCCCTCCTAGGGGTGGAATCTGTTCTCTGGAATGGCATCATTTAGATGAATCAGCATCTCAAGGGTTAACTCCGGCTTCTGGGCCAAATTGGAAATAACCAGTCTATCTTTCCTCTTTTTTTTTCTTTCCTTCTTTTTAATGATGAAATGTCTCTCAGCACAGTCTCAGCTTCCTCAGACCCTGAAAGCATCTGTGTTTATTGTGCCCCCACGTCGCTCAGTTTGACATCTGAACTTCGGGTTTCCTTCACCTCCCCTTCCTTCAGCCAGCCTGTAATAACATTAAAGATTATTCATGTTGGTTCTCTATCTCGTTAAGGGCAGAGTTGTCACTTGGACTGTTTCTGTGGTGTCCACCCTGACTGGGACTAATGCCACTGTGCAAGTTTCATCATTGCTCTGAAGGTCAAAAGCCTCACTTTATTTTGCTGGTTTGATTTTTTTAAGAAAAACTGCCCTGAGTTAAATGGCTGTTTTGACAGTAGAATCTCAGCATTACACTAAAACTCATTGCAGTCAAGGCCATTCCAACTCATAGCAGCCCTGTAGGGCAGGTTAAAACTGCCCCATAGGGTTTCCAAGGCTGTATATCTTTACAGAAGCAGACCGCCACATCCTTCTCCCACCAAGCAGAGTAGATGATGGGCTCGAACTGCAGACCTTTAGGTTAGCAGCCTAGTACTTAACCACTGCGCCTCCATGGTCTCTAGCATGACGCTATAGTCATTTTTCACCCTCCTGTTTAACAGGCGTTGAGGTTCTGGTTTAAATTAAATAGCTGCAAATGAGACAATTTATAACCCATTAGGTTGGGTGGAAAATTGTTTCTCAAAAGCAAATAAGTAATAAATCTGGTATCTGCCTATAACTCACACTTGATAAGAAAGTGGCCATTGCTTGCTAGTATTATATATGATTTAGGCTCTGGGTAATTTTGGAAGTGTTAGGATTCTGTCTTTATAGCAGTTTTCTTATTAGAAGAGTCTGTTGGCCTTTTACAGGGTAATGAACCCTCGGTCACTTTCCACTGATGCCTTAATTTTTTTTTAAGTCTCACTTTAACATCTTCCTCTTCTTGATCCATGACAAGTGTAATTGGTGCCCACTCATTTATTTGTCTGTATTTAGTTTATGCTGTATTATTTAATTTTTTTCTCCAGCTTTTTTTTTCCTTACAAATATATTCTTTAGTATTAAGCCAAGGCATTGACCATGTACCTGTTCCTATAATGAATTAATAAACTATTTTTCAAAAATGAGGAATTCTCTTGGAGTTTTCAGAACTGAGGAAGAACCGAAGAGTCGTCCTCACTTCTGTGGCACTTAGAAAAAAAGACAAGTTTAGAGAAGATGGTTCCCTGATGATGCTCCTTCAGGTCCTCTGCCATCTCCCACCACAAGCTCGGAGACGCATGTGCACTCAACACCCGAAAGTCCATGCTCACACACGCCACACATCTCAGGAACATGACTGACAGCGTTCTCATAGAATCTTCTCAGAGTGGAACACCCTTGTCTCCTGGAGGGATCAGAGAGCCAGAGACTAACCTGCTTGGGACCACCCCCAAAGTGGCTCTTGGGCCAGACCCCAAGTTAATTGACAGATCATACAGGGAGATTCTGCACATTCCGCATGGGGCCCAAAGAGCCATTATTTGCATATCACTCTCAGACCACAGGCTGTGGTAAAGAAGAATTAAACACTTGTCAAAAGGAATTTAAAATGACAGCAATTCAGGACACCAATTTGACCTCTTCAATGGACAAACCCAGAAGCGGTGGTCGGGAGGGAGGGCGTCCCAACGCTTTCAGCCAAGGGTGGGCCCTCCTTCTCTCCCCCGCTTCTGGTGGCCAATAGAGGCCTGCCATTGGTGTCCCTCCTGACAGTGAAAGCCACAGGGGCCTTCGGCAGGCTGAAATCCCCTGACCCCGGACTTCTTCACTGCGCCTCGCTGCTCACGTGCCTCCAGTCCCGCCTCTCAGCTTCACGCGCTAACTGCTGCTGCCCAAGGCGGAATCGCAAAGCTGCGCCGACCCGATCTTAGCTCGCCCACCCCCTAGCAGTCCGGTTTCTGAAGATGTGCCCTGTAGCGTCTCGCTGGCAAAGTTAGCCTTGTTATTGTTGGGTGCCTTGAGTGACCGCAGGTGCCCCTAGGGTCTCCTAGATTGTAATCTTTACTAAAGCAGACCACTAGGTCTTCCCTCTTGTGTATCCCCGGGGTGGCTTCAAACCACCAACCTTTCCACTGAGCATGTAACCATTTGCACCCCCAGGGCTTACGAAGGGTTAACACTTCTGATCCCAAGGCTCCATACAGGGGACCAAAAGAGAGATTTAGTCATTCTCTTCTGACCCTAATCCAACCCCAGAGGAGAGAGTAGTTGCACGAAGCAGAGACTGCTGTCTGTCTTTGGGTCTCTGGTCCCAGAGCTTGGTAGCTGCTCAGTTGTTTCCATGGGCTGGACCCTCATGTGAGACTGGGCAGAGGACCACCGGATGGTGAGTGCCCGGAGTCACTCCTGTATAGGGCATGTATCCGCGAAGAGGGATGCTGGCCTTCAAGAGCAGTTGTGTCTGTATGTTCTCTGACATCAAACATTGAGTCATATTTGTGGCACAGAACCGCTGTTGGTGCTTCTAACTTTCAACCTCCTTTTCCATTTCCTAGGTCGTTTGTCCTGGCCTGTCTGTCGAAAGGGCTCTAGGAGGGATAGGCATGACTTAGACCCTATTATCGCTGGCGATCTTCATCTTTCAGATGAGCTCAGAGTAACTGCCCAGGCTGGTTGGGGTAGAGAGCAAACAGAACCAGGGTTGGAACTCGGCTCACTTTAGCGCTGGCATAGTCCTGGGGGGGTCTGCTCTGTCAGGCCGTGGAGGAGGCTGTCTCTTGTCCTCCCGCCCCCACCAACTCCAGCGCCGAGACCCTTCGGTCCAGCGAGGCCAGTCTTGTAGCTAAATGTCCCAGCCTTGGAGTGGAAGGACAAGAAACCCAGGGAAAGCCTGATAACTTTGTGCAGCTATTTTAGGGAACGTGCTCTGAAATACAGACGTGGTCGTGGTGGAGGGAGGCGCAGCAGAGAGTGGGTCCAGCCTTTGCGTGTTTCTCAGCCCGAATCCACTCCACAGTCCGCTCGGTCCACACTTTTCCCCAGCCCCCTAAGTCCAGGGGTGGCCATCGTGGACTGGGTGCTGGGCTGAGGTCCGGGACGGCGCGGGCAGCTCCTGCCGCAGTTCAAAGCGCAGGGGGCGCGTCCGCCGCGCAGCCGGGAATGTCCGGCCGCTCGCCGGCTCTTTTGTTCCCCAGACCGGGCCTCCGGGGAGAGGGGGTTGGGGAGAGGGCCGGGAGGGGAGGGAAGGGAGGCGGCGGGAGGGGGGAGGGGGCGGGGCGGGCGGCAGGCGGTGCAAGTGCGGAGCGCGCACCTCGGGCGAAGCTGACAGATCGCCAGGGTGGGTGCAAGATGGCGCAAGCGGCGCCCCCCCTGCGCCCCCGGCGCTGCTAGGCAGGCATGCGGCCTCAGCCCCTCGCCGCCCGGGCTCGGCCCCGGCCAGGGCCCCGGCCCCGGCCCCGGCGCCGGCCCCGCGGGACGCTGTGAGCCTCGAGAGGCCCCGGAGCCGTGCGTAGCCGAGCGGAGCTTACCGAGAGCCCCATGGCCGAGCCGCGCACCGCGCCCCCGCGCCCGCCGCCCGCGCCGCGCTGGCCCCGGCTCCTGTCGCCGCTGCCGCCGCCGCCGCTGCTGCTGCTGCCGCTGCTGCTGCTGGCCCCGCGGGGCGACGGTGAGCGAGAGCGCCCGCGGCCTGGCCGCTAGGACCCAGCCCGGGAAGGCGGAGGAGGGAGTCCGCGGGCGCTGGGGGCTGACTCCCGCTAGGGGCGGGAGTATGGGCCCGGGAAGAGGAGCCCAGCCGGATGGAGCAAGGTCGGGGGAGAGGGCACGAGGCCAGGCTGCCGGGGAGCGGGGTGGGTGCTTGGGAGAACAGATTCCTAACCCGGAGAGAGGTGGGACTCGGTCAGCTGAGGTTCCAGGAGTCAAGACGTGACCCGGAGCCCAGACTGAGGGGCAAGCACAGCGTCCAAGTAGGGGTTACCGGGCCCCCCCCGGGCGGACTTTGGGGATCAAGATAAAGTCAATCCTGGGGAGACTTGAGGGCTTTAGCCCTCGCCAAGGGCGGAGAACAGAGATGCGCGGAACTCAGCGTGGACATTGAACAGCCCGGGGCGACCGAGGCAGGAGGGGGGCGGCCGGGTGGAGGCTGGCACCGAGAGGGACCGGGGATCCGCGCCTGCTGTGCTGGGCGAGAGGGCAAATCCTGGATTTGGTGCTGGTACTCTGACTGAGAGTGCGCTGGGGAGACTGAGCAAGAGGACGAGAAAGATTCCGGACGCCGTGCGTGGGGAGGGGACGACGGGGGGACAGCAGCCGGCAAGCAGAGGAGGCTGACCAGGACCCTGGAGCTGTGAGGGTGCCCCCGGTATCCCGCCCTGCAGGGAGAGCAGATGCGGTGCGTCCGGGCCCGGAGATCGCCGGGCCGCTGGTTTAGCTGCGGGCGCTCGCCACCACCAACAGTGTCACCTTAGCGGCTATCATGAGCCCACAGCGTGCGCAGGTGTGTGCAAATGTGGTCCCTCCCCCTCCCACCCCAAGTTCTCCGCTGACCCCCTGGCCCCAGGCCCCGTTCCCTCTCCTCTCCCTTCCCAGGAAGCAGGATATGAGCCCACACTGAGGAGAAACTTTATCTCCCAGTAGCTATTCCAAGGTTGGGTTGGAGGCTGAGGCGGCTGAAACGCAGGACCTCGGGGGATGTGCGGGGACTTTTAAAGGGTCTGGTCCTCAAGTGAGGAGCCCTGGTAGCGCAGCGGTCAAGCGCTCGTCTGGGCCCCAAAAGATTTGCGGTTCCAACACACCAGCCTCAAGTGTCTGAAAATATTACATCTCCTAAAGAAATACACGGGATCTCTGAACGCTGGCTTTATTTACTGACAGCACACACCTCTCGCTCTGGGCCAGCGAGAAGGTCCGTACCGCAGCTTTCCTCCTTTCTCTCGGTCCGCGTCCGCCTCTCCTGCGGCCACCGGAGGGCGCTGGTCTGTTGGGGAGGGTTCCGCCCTGGGGATTGCTGCTCTCAGTGTGGGCGGGGGTCTGCCAATGCCCCTTCACGCAGGTGGGCTCGTTCCTCTAGGAGCGAAGTTGTAACTGCTCTGGTTAAGTTGCTTGCTGGAGAAGTTGGCAACCTGGCGTCATGCCTGGGACTGGCGTGCTTGTCCCCTTCTGTCAGGCTTCTGCCGATTCCCTGATCACCCGCGGCCCCGCTTCCTGGCTGCTGTCGCCCCCTGCATGTCTCCTCCGCAGGAGAGAAGAGGTGGCGGGGAGTCAGGTTCTAGGAATCTTGTTCTTCCTGAGTTTTGGGAAGGCTGAGCTGGCGTTTGGTACCTTTCTTCTATGCACGAAGGCAAAAAGACCAACATGCAGAGCCTCCTGGGATGGAGTGTGTGTGTGTGTGTGTGTGTGTGTGTGTGTGTGTGTGTGTGTGTGTGTGTGTGTCTGTGTGTCTGTGTGTCTGTGTGTCTGTCTGTCTGTCTGTCTGTCTGTCTGTCTGCTTGCGTGCATGCCGTGGCTCCGCGTTCTGTGTGCGATGCATTGGGTACTGCGCCCTGGACCCTGCCTCCTGCCGGGAGCGGTGGGTCTGGGCTCAGATGATCTTGCCAGCGAAAAAGACAACATTCATTACTATCTCACTTTACACTTGTTCAGAATGTTAAGCTTTTCATAGTGCCTTTGAGCCTGTTAAGGAGCCCCGGTGGTGCAGTGGTGCAGTGGTTTGAACCCATCTGCCAACCAAAAGGTCAGAGGTTCGAACCCACCTGCTGCTCTGCTGGAGAAAGATGAGGCAACCTGCTTCTGTAAAGAGTTACAGCCTTGGAAACCCTGTGGGGGCAGTTCTGCCGTCTTCTCCAGGGTCGCTATGGATCAGAATCGACTTGATGGCAATGGGTTTGGTTTGGAATCTTTACAGAAGCAGATCTCCAAGACTTTCTTCCACGGCACCCCTGAGTAGATTTGACGTGATAACAGTGTGTTTGGGTTTTGAATCTGCTGACCATGTTCAACAACCCTGTGATGCAAGCAGCTGTTTCTGAGGAATGGGAGCCCAGAACAAGTTGAGTAGGACCTGATCTGAGGTCACAGTTTGGATGTCTGTGAGACTTGAGTGCTAAGCAGAGTGACCACGGGAGTGGCAGCAGTGGTTCAGTCAGTCTGGCTCTATGGTCCCAGATTTGCAGCTACCAGCTGCGAGACCCTGGGCAAGGGATTTAACATCTCTGGATCCCAGTCTCCTTATCTGGCAAAAAGGGTAAAGATAATATCCTGTCTGTCCGAGACGGGCTGGTGATTAAACAGGATACTGCGTGGAGTGGTACTTGGTTGCGCATGACGTTTGGTACATAATAGGAAACCCAGTTAACATTTGAAGTCTCTGGCTGGTGCAAACAGGTCATGAGCTCAGCTGTGAACCAGAGGGTTAGGGGTTTGAGTCTACCCAGGGGCTCCTTGGAAAAAAAACCTGGCAATCTTACTTCTAAAAAATTAACCATTGAAAGCCCAGCAGAGCATGATTCTACTTTGACACATATGTATTAGAGGTGTGTATTAGAGGTATGTATTAGAGGCATGTATTAGAGGTAACTTGACAGCGATTTATTATTATCATTAGCAATACAGAAAGATAGGAATGCAGTATAGGGATCCAGGGAACTTGGAACCTCGATGTGGAAATTCTTCCTGGATGCTCATTTCACACTGACATCTTCTCCTCCCGTCTCTCTGTCCCAATGCAGGTCTTGGCCACCCCGCTGAACTGACATTTGCTGTGGAGCCAAGCGACGATGTCACAGTCCCCGGGCAGCCAGTGGTGCTGGGCTGCAGGGTGGAGGGGACCCCTCCAGTGAGAATCACCTGGAGGAAGAACGGGGTGGAGCTGCCAGAGAGCACCCACTCCACCATGCTAGCCAATGGGTCTTTGCTGATCCACCACTTCCGGCTGGATCAGGGAGGCCGCCCTTCTGATGAGGGTGACTACGAGTGTGTGGCTCAGAACCGCTTTGGGCTGGTGATCAGCCGGAGGGCTCGCATCCAGGCTGCAAGTAAGTAGACATCCCTCATTTTCCTCGTGTATAAGTCAGACTGGTGATCCAGGGTCAGGTGGGGTCCCTAGGACACGGACTGGGGGGAGGAGACTCATACAGCTTTCTGGAGGATTCATTTCTCAAGGATGGGTCCACTGAGAGGTGCATAGCTGAGATTTGTGGTGGTCAAATTGTATCGTGTGTTTATTGAACTGATTAGAATATGACTTGACAAGAAGGTAGTTAGATGCTTTTCAGCAAGTTGGGAAGAGAAAAAGAACTAGAAAACAGAGAGCACGACAGCAACCTGTCCCCAGCTCGGGGTCATGTGTCTTGGTTTCTATGTGCTTATGACATTGTGAGCATCTTGGCAACTGAGCATGATTCCTCTTTAAAGATGTACAATTTGCCATAGTTTGCAGATTCTTTAAGACATTTTTCAGGAGTAATTTTGGTCACATGTCGTTTTTACTTTATGTACTAACTTTCAAACCTAATCTCTGGGTAGGGTAAGATCTCGTGATACCAATAACCAAGTCCCTGGGTGCTACAAACAGTTCATGTGTGTGGCTGTTAACAGGGAGGCTGTTGTTTTAAGTCTACCCCGACCTGCCTCAGAACAAAGTCCTGGTGAGCTGCTTTAAGAAAATGAGCCATTAAAAACCCTATGGAGCAAGTTGGACTCTGACACACCTAGGCTTGTCATGGGTTGAAACTGACTCAATTAGCAACTTCAAAAAATATATATCCCAGTGATGGCAACTGGTAACACAACAAAGGTCTGCAACTTGTCAACAATTTACTTTAAAAAATAGACTGATTTGGGGTTTATCCCCTTCATGCTGATATGTGTTGGAAATGATCGAGGAAGGACAGGCCAGATGTGTCTGCTGTAGACTTGTCCTCTGCTTCTGGGCCACCAGTGATCATGGGGATAAAAATGGTGGCCAAAGTTTACTGCCCTTCCCTGAAAGAAGCCTGCTGTTGCTGCTATTTCTATTTACATATTTCTAATCTGTGCACACTCATGGGTGTGTGTTGCAAAAATGGAAATTATCTGTGTGTCTTGGGGGGGCTGGCAAGATAAGGGGGGGCAGAGGGGCATGCTTGAGAACTATTTTTGAGAAAGATCACAAGTTTTGACAAGTGGCACGTGTCCTTCAGCCGGTATATCTGTGCTCCTGCATGCTTCTGGGGGGAGCACTTAAAGAGGCTGCTTGGAGACTATCTTGCTGGTCATAACTCTAGCTGACACTTGTTAAGTATGTGCTGTCCATTGGGTGCCTTGCCGGCGTGCCACACGTGAATTATCTCATTTAGCTATCACACTGACCTGGGGAGTAAGTGGTTTTGTTGTTCGGTGCTGTAGAATTGATTTTTGGTTTATGGTGATGCCAGGTGACAGAGTAGAACTGCCCATAGAATTGTGTAGACTGCAGTCTTTATGGGGAGCATTGGTGGTCCAGTGGTCAAGAGCTTGCTGTCAGAACTGACTCAGTGGCAATGGTTTTGGGGTTTTGTTTTAGAATTTATGGGAGCAGATTGGCAAGTCTTTCTCCAAAGGAGCTGCTGGGTGGCTGCTGGGTCAGCAGCTGAGTGCTAAACTGTTGTACCACCAGGGCTCCTCCATCACCCTTTTACAGAGCAAGATTTAGGGCAACCCGATGACATTCTGGTGAGCAAAGGTGCCAGGACTGCAGCCCAGGTGCAGTGAGCCCCACTGTCCTGTGTCCCTCCTGTGGCACACTGCCCCTTCCCGACCTGATCCCTGACAGGCTTCTTCCTGGCTCTGAGGGCATCTGCACAGTTGCTCTGAGCGGCTGATGAATGATGAGGCTGGTGAGTGATGAATGGTTCTGAGGCTAGAGCCTTTCCATGGGTCTAAGATGCCCCTTTGTTTTAAGGAAGGCTCATCCGGGCCCCCATATGGAGCTCGCTGGGAGGACTTTAAGACCCAATCGTTTCTGGTTCAGCCACCCTCACCCCCAGCCCTTCTGACACTGTTGTGTAAGGCTGGGGGCAGCCTTCTAGCAGTTGGTTGAGTGCGCAGAAGAGAAGTCAGGATGGAAGGGAGGCATCTGAGGAAGATTGGCAGATGAGAGAAATGCAATTCTTGGGGAGAAGCCCTCATGCCCTGCCTGGCCTGTGAGGGATAGGTGGTCCCTGCTGAGGTCTCCAGATCACCAGCCTAGCATCCTGGAGATAACTCCCAGATGCTCATATATAGCTAATTCAAATGTGCTTTTCTATAAATGGTAATGCCTTCAAGATGTTTCGTTTCCTTAAGATCCTAATAGTATCAGAAATTGAGAGCGGGTGGAGGGTCACCGGGGTCTGGTGGGGGAAGGGCAAGTGGGTGGGGTCACCTTGGTTAATCCCTTGGTGTCCTGGGGACAGCTGGGGGTTTGGCCTCCCAGGATGTGGCCCCCCCAAAGGCTGCATGGCCACGTGGCCGTGGGGAAACATCTTGATGCCCAACCATGTCTGACCAGAGCCTGTCCTCTCATTTCATGGCTGATGTCCCTAGAAACTTTCAGAGCTGATTAGCTGCCTGAGTTTCCCGCGTGGTGATAACTCGCTGCCCACGTGCCCACCAGCACGGCAGATGTTGAGTAACAGGGGAATGCCTTTCTCGAAAGGTGTGAGGAGCCCCCTGGAGCCACTGTCTCCCTGCCTCCTCCACAAGGGCTGATAGGGGAGCATGCCAGGCACCCCCACAGACACGCCATCCACCCAGCAGACTGACGCAGTGAGGCAGAGGGAGGATCAGGGGCAGAGGGTCTCCTGTGGCCCTTAAGCTCCCAGAAGCCTGTGTCAGGGCATGCCTCCCCTCCTGTCCCAGTGGACTCACAGGCTGATTCTTTGGGGCTCAGTTGAAGAGTCCCCATTTTAGGGAGGAGCGGCTGAGGGTCCTCTACGTTCTGTGCTGTATAAGGTTCACACACATGGAGTTTGGTGCTGGAATGGAGATCCTGGGTGCGTCACCTCTCCGGGGGCCCAGCTTCCTCCTCTGTGAAGAGCGCATCCGATCCTACCTCGTATGATGGTTGTGAGGACTGACACACCCCTGGGTGCCTCACAGAGAGGAGATACTCAGCAGAAGCAAACCCCAGATCTGCTCCCTGCCCCTGGCTTTCTCCCACACTGTGGTTCGTTTAGTAGGGACTCGAGGGAAATCCACCGGGGAGTGGAATTACTGGAGCCAGAGTGCAGTTGGTTCTGTTTTAACTCCTTCCTGGGAGGGCCTACAGAGTCACCCAAGCCTCAGGGCTCAGACTAAAGCTGGGCTGGCCTGTGAGACCATGCTGTCCCTCTGGAGGGGCTCTGGAGTAGCCACATGGGTCACATGCCCTAATAGGAACACTTGCATGGACTCACACCTGTTGAAGTCTGTGTTCCTGGATGACTACAAAGCATGGGATGATTGGGAAGCCCTACTCCCAGCTCCCCTGCTGTCCTGGGGTCTGGCTTCCAGATCATGGGTATCTATCTGTAGCCTAGATCCCTGCTCTCCTCACTTCCTAGCTCTGGCTCTTGGTCTCAGGCTCCTTGCAGAGTAGAAGTAAAGAGCCACACGATGGGGATCAGGTGTCTGAGACTTCTGTGTGCCTGCAAACCACCTGGGGATCTTGATAAAATTCAGATTTTCAAAATCCATGGGCCTGGGGTTCTGCGTGTGTAACTAATACACAGGCCACAGTGATGGACCACAGGCCAGGCTGTGCATAACCAGGTGCCAGGGCAGAGACCACTCCCATGTCATCACCGCTGGTTCAGGTGTCTGTGGCAGGGCAATAACACCCACTGAACATGGGCTTCTCAGCCAGATTACGTGGGTTGGAACCCTAACTCTGCCACTCACTGATTGTGTGCCCTAGACACGGGCACTTAACCCTCCTGAGCTACTGAGCCCTCATCCTAGCCACCTGTCAGGACCTCTGGAGGAAGCAGTGAGGCAAAAGGAAGGACCTGGCACAGGGCTTGCTCCCTGGGAGAGCTCACTACCTGTTGTTTTTAGAGCTAGGTGTTGGCTACTAGGTTAGGATGCTGTCCAGCCAGTCTCAATCCTGGCTGGGTTCAGAGAAAGCCAGGATTGTCCCTGATCTGCCCCTGCTCCCAAGCCCATCCTAACTAGGAGGACCCAATAGTGGTTCTGAGTGTGAGCTTGGGGGCAAGCAGATGTGGGCTCATTGGGCATGGATCCTAGCTCCACCAGCCACTAGTTACAGGACCCTGGGCAAGTTACTGAGCCTCAGTTTACTCACCTTTAACATGGAGGAATTAATGCTTACCAAGGAGAAGTGTTGTCGGTTGCCTGCGACAGTGTGTGCCAAGAGCTTAACATGGTGTAGGGCACATAAAAAGTGTTCCACCCACTGATCTGACAGCCTGGTGAGTCCCCTGACGGCATGGCCAATAGACTTGCTGCTAGCCCAAACCTGAAACCAGTACTGGAGCCAAAACTTCAGACAAAGAAGGGACTGGACAAAGGGACACAGTGAAGCATGTGGTGTGTGTACTGTTAGGGCTTTATATATACACATATATATGAGGCTGTCCTACTGGTTTCTTTCCAGAGGGGAAAGGAGAGGGTGGAGACGAGGGGACAAGTGGTGGTTGAGCAGATACTGGAAGTAAAGAGTGAGAAAGAAGAACGTGCCGTCACAAGGCAAGGAGGACAGATAGGCTACAGGCGCAGGTATGAAAAACTGACTTGAACTGTAAACTTTTGCTCAATCACAATAAAAAAAATTTTTTTAAAGTGTTTCATCCACAATAGGAGTGACAAGTGACATACCTAGCATCGCTGAATTACACACCCAAAAAATGTTGATTTGGAAAATGTTGTGTTATATGCATTTTTTCTACAACAATCAAAAACTACATTAACTACTGGTATTCTGGGGAAGTATCAGAGGTGAGAACGGTTAGGCTTTGAGCCCAGGAAGGAGCTCTGGTTGTGCAGTGGTTAGTGCTTGGCTGCTAACCAAAGGGTTGGCAGTTCAGACCCACCCAGTGGCTCCTGGGTAGAAAAGACTTGGTAATCTACTTCCAAAGAGATCACAGCATAGGCAGCTGTGGAACAGTATCGCCGTGTTACATGGCGTCAATGGCAGTTGAAAATTGACTCGATGGCATACAACATGAGTCCAAAGAAGGCCCTTAGTTATTCCAGGCCCCTAGGAAAAGGCAGTCGGGTACAGAGGAAGAGGAGGAAGTTAATTCTGGTCCCCCAGGCTCTCCACCTCAGTCAGTCACCTGTCATCTCAGGGCCTCAGCTACCCACTGTTAAAGCTTGAATCAGCCCAACCAGTTAAGAGACCCTGGTGGCATAGTGGCTAAGTGCTACATCTGCTAATCAAAAGGTCGGCAGTTCACATCTGCCAGGCACTCCTTGGAAACTGTGGAGCAGTTCTACTCTGTCCTATAGGATCACTGTGGGTCAGAATTGACTCAACGGCAGTGGGTTTGTCTGAGAGAAGGCAGTTCAACCAGACATGCTGCTCCCTTCTCAGCAGCAAGATGCATGGCTGTGTGGATCTGGAGGAGGATCTGGGCAGAGCTCTATGGGAGAGGGTCTGGGTGAGAAGGCAGGGGAACTCTGGGCTGGAGCTGCTGTAGGGGAGTACAAATCACTGGTAGGCTCAGTGTCTTTAGGAGACCCTGGGGCATAGTAGTTGAGTGCTACAGCTGCTAACCAAAATGTTGGGAGTTCAAATCTGTCAGGTGCTCCTTAGAAATTCTATGGGGCAGTTCTATCTGTTCTATAGGGTAACTATGAGTCAGCATTGACTCTACGGCCGTGGGTTGGTTAGTTTGTTTGTTTAGGGGGTTTCTATGCAGGGCCATGGCTGGTAATGATGGAGGCCTTTGTTACCTAGAGGTCATGTGCTCAAGCCAAACTTTTCTATCCTTGAAGGAGCTCCTCTCAGGTGATCCTGAGCAAGTCTCCCTTTGCTGTCCCTCAAGGACACACATCTGCCTTTCCTCCTCATGTGCCTCCCCTGCCATTAAAGTAGAAGGCAAGCTACAGCTGACCTGTCACCAGTGCAGTGAATTAGTGTCCCTGCCTGTGCCTTCCCTCATGCTAGGGAGCCCACCTGCCTGTATGCCATAGCCCCTCATGCCGAGATGTTTAGAACCTAACACCTTCCAGTCACAGTACCCCATAAACCATCCCCTTCTGACACCCCTAAGAAGCCATGAGCTTTGCCTGAACACCAGGAGTCCTGGGTGGCTCTGAACACATCAGTCACCCTCTCTGGACTTTGATTTCCTTGTTGTAAAATTGAATGGTTGGACTGGGGTTCATTTAAGAGTGAATTCCCTTCCAGGAGGCTTCCCTACTGGCCAGCCAGTCTTCAGGGTGAGCCTGCCTTGACTGGACCTTTTTCCAGTCCATTCTTGCCCCTGCCCTCCCCTTCCCCATCTCTCTCCAAAGACCATTTAGCTTAGGGTCATTTCTTCCTCCCCTCCCCAACGCAAATCGCATTTGTGGTCTGCGGCCTTCAGGCCAACCCTTCCTCTCAGTGCTGTCTACTTACATTGTTCAAGAACTGTTTTGTGACTGGATATTCCATCTGTCTTCCTAACTAGATTTTGAACTTTCAAAGGGCTTCTCTTTCTTTGCTGTTTCTCACGTTCCCTGAGTGTGGAACTTGGTAAAAACTAAATGAACACGTGACCTCTTGGGAACACAGTTCCCTGCCTCTCTTCAGTTTTTATCTTTGCTTTTCTTTTGCTCTCCCGTGCTGGGTCTCTGTGTCTCGTGGCTGCTAGCATAGCTCAAAGCACAGAAGCTTGTGAGCACGGAGGATCAGCAGGGGAATATGGCACACTGGGACAACGTCGTGGGGTGGCTGGTACAGCAGGCTGTCTCTCAAGGCACTGAGTTTCTCCTCCCCACCAGATGGGGTGTGAATCAGAGAGAAATCACTTGGTGTCCCTTCCACACTGCCTATGCCTGGGTCACAGGGTCTCCCTGGCCCGGTGGCCTCAGCGGTAGGGTGAGGCCCCCCTTTCCCTCTGCGTGCAGGGCCACCCTTCACCCCCACCCGCACAACTGGACTGTGGAAGTCGAAGGCTTCTGGTTCCCACACCTTGGCCCACTGTCGCAGGCAGCCAGCTGGCCCCTTGAACACAATGTGCAAATCTTCTCTGTTCCTGTTCCCGGCTTTGTCCCTGGCCCGGCGTGTTGGCTGGGAATGTGGGCCGGTGAATAGGAGAGGCATTTGCCTTTGCCACTTGCAAATGAAACAGGCCCCCAGCCCCCCTTAACCCTCTGTCCCCTCCTCACCCCCAGGGAGAAAGGACTTTTTCACTCCTGGCCTTCTTATATTGCCTTTCGCTCTCCTCTCCCGAGACTCTGCAGGCTGGTGTGTGTGTGTGTGTGTTCGTGTGTGTGTGTGTGCGCGGGGTGTGTGTGATTGAGAGGGACTTCTCCACTTGGAGGCTGTTCTGCACAGTCTTTAATAAAAGCAGAATGGAACAGAAGGGCACTCAGGGTGGAAAACCCAACAGTTCACTGCTGTCTTTGTCTAAACTAGACCACAGTTCTACCAAAACTGTCCTGTTTAACTGACCCATGCTACCCTCCTCAGATTCTCTAACTGTAGCCTTGCTGCAAACAAGGAATCTATCCTCCATGATAGAGTGTGTGTATGTGTGTACATGTATGGGGGTGTGTAGGTGTGTGTGCTCACGTGGACCTATGTGGGCAGTAGGCATCTGAACATACCGGCGTGTTTTTGTATGTAAAAGGATCTGGGCCTGCCTCTCATACAGAGGGCTTCCCATGGGAGCCCCCATCCATGGGCAGTGTGGCTGGGCTAGAAGGCTACAGTGGACTCAACTGCACAGGGCCAGAAGCAGCAATAGATTAATTTTATTGGATCTTACCAGGGTTAGATCCTGACTAGCCGGCTGGTCATTGGGCGGAGAGTGAGGCTAATATTATGGGCCTGTGAACATGGCCCTTGTATCTCTGGCCATAATTTTCTTACTCTTGAAACAAGAACTCCTTTCCCAAGGCCTTGAACCCAGCTGCAATCCAGACCTGCTGGCCTGTGCTGCTCCAGCCCTCCCACAAAACCCCTCCTTGCTTTCCAAGCTCGCTCTCCTGTCCCCAGCTTGGTTAACCTGTTATGGTCTCATACATCAGGGGACAGCTGGAGAGAGGATCTCTCTGAGCTGGAGCTATACCAGTGGTTCCTGAGGAGGGAGGCCTGGGTGGGTGCTATGGGAGCCCTGAGTGATGGGGAGAAGAAGGGGAAACAGAGGAGCTCCCAGTGGGACCCCAGATGACAGGGAGATGGAGGAGCTGAGGGTGGGCCCTTCATCCAGGTAAACTGGCAAGGATAAGTGTGTCTCACCTCATTCAGGCAGAAACCATAAACCAAACCCACTGCCGTCGAGTCAATTCCAACTCGTAGTGACCCTATAGGACAGAGTAGAACTGCTCCATAGAGTTTCTAAGGAGTGCTTGGAGGATTCAAACTGCTAATCTTTCAGTTAGCAGACACAACACTTAACCACCACTATACCCACCCGGGTTTCCACAGGGTCACTAAAAGTCTAAAACTGACTCAGTGTCACCTAACAGCAGTGCTACTTTCCTCAGTACTGCCTTGTCTTCTTTTCTCACTCTTTCTTGCTTGCTTCTTCTCTCCTTCCTCCTACCTCTTTCCAGTTGTGGAAACCACTGGCCACCACATCATTCTGCTGTGCAAGGGAGATACTGCCTTATCAGCAGCAGAAGTATGTGACCCCAGAGGACTCTGCAGAAAGCAGGGGGAATGAGTGGAGATTGAGAGGGTGAGGTTCAGAGAGGGCTCCAAAGGAAGGGGTCCACGGCCTCTCCAGCAAGCCGGGGCCTCCCTCGGGGCAGACCTTCTGAGACCTTCTTCCTTTGGAAAGGAACCTGAGAACCCTGGACCCTGGCTGGGGCCTGCCTGTGAGCCAGGACACTGACCACAGTGGGTGGCGGGGGCAGCCCAGGGCTGCTCTCTGGAATGCCGGTGTTGGGTTGCAGTGCAGATACAAAGCAGTGATAATGAGCCAGAACTGGACTTTCTGGTCTGGCTGCTGCCCCCAAGGCCACTGGAATGTGGGGAGGGGGGCAACAGCTAGAGGCTCCAGGGACCTGGAGTGGGCAGATGGAGACCAGACCACCTAAATGGAGAGGAAGGGACAGACCACCATCAGAGAGAATCAAGTCCTGGCCCTTCCATCGTGTTTGCTGGTATACGCTGAGGCAGAAGAATGCTAAAATTCCCGGCCTGCTGAGGACCCTGTTGCTTGTGGCTCCCAGGCAGGGTCACAGGCCTCCAAAATTGCAAGAGACAGAGCTGGGAGTTTATCTGGTCTAATCTTCTCATTTTACAGATTTGAAACAGAGACCTTCAGAGGCTAACCTGCCCAAGGACATGGCCAGCTACCTTGGGCAGGTAAGGGAGCCGCTGAGGTACATCACACCTGTGAACACCCCACCTGGGGGAGCCTCTGGCTACCCCCTGTGCCTCACTGTCCTCTGCCCCCCACTCCAGCTCAGCATGGACTGGCAGATAAGTCTGTCCTGCCTGCCTGCTCCAGGCTTCATCTGTGGCTGTAGCTCCGAATCCAGGCCTATTAACCAGCGGCGCTCAGATGTGGGCCCCTGACATTCACAGCTGACCTGGGAGGGCCGCTGAGTTTCCACACTCGGCACACCGGGTCCTAAGCTGAGTGTTCCAAGGGCTACCTGTGTGCTGGGCCTTGTGGTAGCCAGACTCATTGTTGTGGGTGCAGTGTTAGTAATAAGGGGCTGCGCTGTTCTAAGCCCTTTATGTGTATTCCTTGAGTTAATTCCCATAACACAGGCACGGTTGTTGTTAGCCAGCCCGCCTCAAACTTCCGTCCCTTCCCTGCCCCCAGGATCACCCTATGCCTAACAGAACTGAACACACCTGAAGCTGCCCCATCCCTGTGATCTGGTGCTGAGAGTCATAGGATTATCACTGGCTGGTTGTGGAGAGTAGATTGCCAGGTCTTTCTTTATCATCTGAGTCCCAAAGCTCCGCTAAAACCTGGTCAGCGTCACACTGGGTGTCACTGACAAACAGGAGGTGGCTGTGCAGGAGACACATGAGCTGGGACTTGAACCTGGATCTCCCGCATGGAGAGGGAGGATTCAGCCGCTGAATTGCCCGTGCCTCCTGCCCAGGTGTCGCTTGCTCTGATGTACGGATGAGTACATGGAAGTCCAGAATGGTTAATGAGCTTGCCCAAGGGTACAGAGGACATAGGGGAGCTGGGATTTGAACCCAAGTCTTCCTGACTCCCAAGCTCCTTGGCCTGAGTCTCCTCAGGTGTTGTGAAGGAGACTAACATGGCTTGAGAACACAGCAGAACTAAAGCCAAGCTTCCGGGACATGCAGTGGGTGGGGGTGGGGAGAGGAGGAAGAGGGATGTTGGGAACAGAGACAGCCCAGCACTCAGGTCCACTGGGAGCCACTTTCTAGTGGCGGGGGTGGGGTGGGTGGCGGGGTGGTCAGGCAAGGCAGGGAGCACCCCCTCCTGCTGCCGCCAGAGGCCCAGGATCATCTCCAAGGGCAGCTGGACTGGGCTGCGCTGTGCAGAGAAGTCTTGCCCTACCTGCGGCGGCAGACAGAGCTGGTGGGGTACAGGCTCCAGTCAGGGGACAGGAAGTTGGGAGGTGGCAGGGGCTGCTGGAGGTTGAGGTACGAGCTGCTTCTTCCTGAGAAGCAGAGACAAGCTCCCCTGCCCCCCGGGGGCCCCTCAGCTCCCTTTCCCTTTCTGGCTTCCTCTCATGCTGATACTGATTGCTCCACGTCTGTCATAATTACTCTTTGTTTGAAAATTCAGAACAAATCACAGGAGAGGAACTGGTGTGGCTTGAGAAGGCTCCTTCTCCCCAGGGGTCCTGTGCAGAGGGAGGGGGTGGGGGAGGGGCTGTAATCAGCCTGGAGGAGCAGAGGCAGCTGATTGTCCTTGTTTTGTCCCTTGTTTGGCCATAGCTGGAAGGCCAAAGGGCAAAGTGGCCTAAGGCTTGCGAGGGTTCTGCCCCCACCCCCAGAATGCCTGTTGAGGAGGCTGAGCGATCTGCCACGCCACCTGGGATGGGGGGTCTGTGGTAGTTCCCCTGCCCTCCCAGCACCACCAAACAATGGCTTGGTGACCAAGAGGGCCAAGCTGTGACTGCCTGAAGCTTCAGGTCAGGGGTCCTTATTCTCAGGGAGTGTAGCTGGGAGCATCTGGAATAGGGCTGACATTGGACCTCTGAGTGAGAACCCAAAACAGAGGCCATTCCTCGGAGGGGTCCAGCAAGCAGACCTGGACCTTCCCACAAGCTGACTTCTGATGAGGGTCCTAGTTCTTGACCCCGCCCCCACCCCTGGCCTTCAGGCCCTTGCTTTTGGAGGCTGATGATTCCAGGGACGTACGTCCAGTCCTGTGACATCTTTCCATGTCCTCTCACAACGTAGTCCCTTCCCACCCAGGCTTCTGGCCCCCCAAATCCTGTGGGCTTTTGTGGGGGAGAAACCAAAAAGGCTGTGACGAGCTAGAATTCATCCTCAACCCCTACGTGTGCTAATACCCCCATGTGCAGACAGTAAAACTATAGACCCGTTCATGGAACTACAGCCTGCACCTGAGACTTACCAGGGATCCAAATTTCCTCCCTCCCTTGACACTGCTGGGCCTCAGTTTATCTGTGTGGAAGCTGGAGGGAATAGCGCCCTGCCTGTCTTTTGAAGGGGAGGGAGTGGGTAGGATTCAGGCATTTATTAAGTGTAGGGTCCTGCCCCCTCATCCACCAAGAAGGGGCACCCCTTGTTCAGACTTCCGCGGGTGTTGGTGTTTCGAAGCAGAGAAATGGGAGAGGGTGGTATCCTGGAGACGGAACCCAGCGGAGGTGCCTGGCTTAAATAGGGAGTACCTTTGACCCCATCCTCACTCGCTGAGGTTCTTGGAAGAGCCTGGGCTTGACCCAGATTCTGTCATGCTTAACCTCTGTACACTCCCTGGTTCCCACTTCAGCCAGAGATTAGATTTCTAATGTCCCTTCCATCCCAGTTCCAAAATTCTGGGACCCTGGCCTGTTTTGGGTGTTTTAACACAGCACCACCTGTTCCCCTCTCGCCCCTTCCAGGCTCCTCTAGTTGCCCCTGGCTCGATCTCCTCTCTCCCTGCTGTCCCTGCCACTGGGCTTGGCCTCTGCCCTGTTTGAACGTCTGGATCCAAGATTTGCAGAAAACCTGTCCTGTCGTTTTCATACCGCCTCTCTCCCCTACTCTGCCTCCTTCCGGTGCACTCCTGCCCACGTCCATGCCCAAAGCAACTGGGCCTGCTTTGGAGGGCTCACTGGGCCGGCCGAGGCCAAGTTCTAGGCTGCAGCCCCTGTCCCGCGCCAGCGCCGGTTGCCGGGCCGCCGGGGCCGCAGGTGTCCGAGCAGGGCTCCGCGCTCCTCGCCCCCAGGCGCGGTCGTCCCCGCTCTGCAGTTGCCAGCGGAGCGCGCTGGAGCCACGGGGACCCCGAGGGGACACCGGCTCCGAAAACGATCCCCCTTCCTCGCGCCGGGGAGGAGGGACGACTCCCAGCCCCGGCACAAAGCGCGGCCCAGGCGGCAGAATCAATGTGCATTCAATTAACTCCGCGCCGCTTAGTCGCTGGACTGTCAAAGTCACCGCCTGGCGCCGGCCGTGTGTGCCTGTGTCAGTGTGAGAACGTGTGCGCATGTGGGTGTGAGTGTATGTGACTGTGAGTGTGTGTCCTGGCCTCCTGGAGTGACCGCTCCCCTGGCCTCACCCGGGATCCCAGGAACTCGTCACCGCAGCCTGGAGCCTACAACTCGTCCCGGAAGGGAAAAAAAGGAGCCGGAGAGCGGAGGCCTCAGGTTCCCAGGCCCCTTCCTGCCAGCTGGCTTAGTGAATAGCCAAGGACTTTTGATCAAAATTTGTAGGCCTCCATGGGCCAGCCCCAAAAGAGAGGAAACAGAGAGGGTCCCACCTTTGGCAGAGCTGAGCGCAGGGGTGACTGCCTGCCATTCCCAACACCTGGATACCTCCCCAGTCTTTGCTAACTTGCCCTACGGCTCAGCAGCACCCCCCCCCCACCACCGCCGGCCTCCTGTCTAGCCCATCTTTCTCTTATCACCGTTGTGGAAACTGAGGCCCTGAGAGAGCCTCCAGCCCCAGCCTGGGTGCACGCAGCTGTGTTGGAAGAGTGTACTCCAGATGTTCCTTCCAAAATGGTGATTGGTCCCCTGGGATATGGGCTCTAACTTCAGATCCCAGAGCCGAATAGGACCCTAGAGATTTGAAACCCCATTATTTATTTGGCTTGTCATCGACACCACAGCAATGAGTGTGGTTTGGTTTCTTTATTTGGCTTGTGGCAAACAATGCCTATCAGATCGTTTTCTGCCATCTTTGCATCCAGTTTATGTTTTCCTAGTCCCCTTGATGAGTTTTTTTTCTTTTGTCCCTAATACCCCAGCTTATACAAAACACTGCCTTTTTTGCATGTTTCCTTCACCCTAATTTTTTTTGAAGTCTTAAAATTGTTTTCCAATCTTCTAGCACTTTTAGAGAAACCATGTCTCATTTAATTCCCCACTTGCAGATTTTCTTGATGCTGCCATCTCAGATTCCCCACTAACGACAGCATGAGCTCAGGACGGAGCCCGTGTGCTAGTCCAGCCCTCCTGTGTTTCTGATTTCACTTCTCAAGTCAGTCATTTCCCTGCCAACTGTGACCAAGTCAAACTCATTATAAAGCAAGCTGGTGTGATGTTGATGGGATCCAAGACTTTACCGAAAACAAGCAATATTACTTTTACCAGATCAACTCAAGAAGGATCCGCTGGGCTGTGTGCCCAGCTTGGCTTTGTGGAGGTGGGAGTCAGAAAACGACACCATTTATTCTTTGACAGTGTGTCTCCTACTGGTCTGCAAATTCCCTGAGAGGAGGGGCTTGTTCCTCTTTGCACCCCAGTGCTGAGCATGGCCGTGGCCTGGAGAAGGCGAGAGAGGGTGGGGAGCTGTGGGGGCCATGAAGGAGGGGGATGGGAACACCTCCTACCTGCTGTGGGTCACTCACTCTCAACAGCCTGGGGATGGGGGAATGTCAAGGTAGACTGATACACCTGAGCCAGATACTGCTCCCCAAGGGGCTACAGGGGTAGTCCCACCCAACCCGCTGTCTGCAGGATTTTGAGGCCCTGTGGCAGGAGCTGAGAGCTGAAGCAGTCTTGTGTATTTGTGTCTAAATGTAAACCCTGGTGGAGCAGTGGGTAAGTGCTATAGCTGCTAACCAGTGGGTCAGCAGTTCAAAACCACCTCCTTAGAAACTTTATGGGACAGTTTTACTCTATAGGGTCAATATAAGTTGGACTCAACTCTATGGCAATGGTTAACTGTACCCCAGCAGTCCTATCCCAACCTCTTTGGGTCTTAAAGGGTATCCTCATAACCTTTCTTTGTTCCTTTCTCCAAGACACCGCTCTGCCAAGTTTCTGCCACTGGCTGCCTGGGGGAGGATGGAAATTAGACTAAGCTTTAGATACTCCTACCAGTGCTGGGTGGGAAGAGCTTGGCCTGGTGAGCTGTCACCTTGACAAGAGAGGCCTCTGACCCTTAGCCATCTCAGGGTGGGACCCCTCCCAGGAAAATGGAGAAGGGCTAACAGGGCAGGTTCTGTGGGAGAAGCTCCCTCTTCCCTCCAGCTTCTCCTGTGTCCTCTGGGGGGGATTCTCCCTGCAAGTGTATGCCTGCCTCCCTCTTTTAAAGTCAGAGTCACGGTAATCACAAAGCATTCTGTGAGTGCGTGTTGCTGTGGAAATGGATAAAGGCAGAAAAAACATATTATTATACTCATTAGCATATTATCAGAATATTTGCCCAAGGAGCACTATTTTTAAAGTTACTGTGGTCTTGGGTTTGGGGAAGGGTGCGATGTGAGGAGAAATAGGCTTCATTTCAAAACACTTTCTTAGTTAAAAGGAGTGAGTCTGTAAATTTGGTTTTCTGAATAGCAAACCATTTTTCCAAAGTATAATTTATGTGAGGATTAGATTCAGACCCCATTGCTGAAATCTGAGCAAACCACAGAGATACACATACAGTAACATGTAACCTGTCAATCCCCAAACATAGTGACCCTATAGAACACAGCAAAACTATCCCATAGCATTTCCAAGAACCAGATGGTGGATTCAAACTGCCAGTCTCTTGGTTAGCAGCCTGAGCTCTTAACCACTCTGCCACCAGTGCTCCATAGTAATATATAAAAATCAAAAACCAAATCCACCACTGTTGAGTCAATTCTGACTCATAACAACCCTATAGGACAGAGTAGAACCATTCCATAGAGTTTCCAAGGAGCACTTGGCGGATTTGAACTGCTGGACTTTTGGTTCACAGACATAACACTTAACCATTACACCACCAGGGTTTCCAGTAGTACATGGTAATTACATGTGTGGTTTAGGTACGAATGGTCATTTTAGTATTGTGAGAAGAAACCAGTGGCTTGTGTTGTGTTACAGTGATCTTTGATCACTTACTAAGTAGCATGTTGCTTTCTTGGCTAAATCTTTTTCCCTTCTGAAATAAGGGATATTTAAGCATCCTGGGAATTCTTGGCTCTGCAGAGGGATCTTCAGGGTTGGAGGTGGGGGACACAAACCTTCCCACCTCTATCTACCTCATCAACAGCAGCCCAACTTTTCTCTCTTTGTATTTGTCTTATTTCGGAGTTTTCTAAGCTAAGACAAACCCACTAAACAGGCAGAAAGACCTGAGCAGGGGAGCAGTTGGGCAGCAGCTGGTATGATGATGCCAGGCAGGTCTTATGGTCTTTGGTAAAAGAGGTGTGACTGTAAGACAAAGATTTAGGCGTTCTAAAGAAAAACATAATGATCATATCTGAGGTTAGGACTAGCGTTAGATTAAACACTGATGAATAGCTCAGCATCAGATCAGAACAATGAGCTATAGTGACATTTTTTTCTCCTTCAAAAGCACAGTTTTACTGTGTCACTGTTCCAGCTACTGCCTGGTAATGCCAGGTACTGTTGGTGGGTCAAAGCAAGGAACCATCAGCTCTGCCTTCAGGCCCCCCAAAGTGTAGTGCCTCCTTTAATTTTATTTTCACATAGGTGGAGGGAGGAAGGAAGGAATGGGTAGGTGGCCATATATAAAAGACTGCAGACTACCCACAAGGGGCTTCCAGTCTAGATGTGGCAAGGTCAACATTAGAAAATACTGCAGCTTCAGGAGGTAATCAGTGATGTGTATCAGTGAAGTCCGTGGGTGACGCTAACAGTGAAGCATTCAGCTACTGAAAGGTGGGGAGTTTGAATCCATCCACAGGTGTCCCAGAAGAAAGGTCTGGTCTCTACTTCCAAAAAATCACAGCCATCAAAAACGCTACAGAGCACAGTTCTGCTCTGAAACACACTAAGTTGCCATGAGTTCAAAATCTACTCAATGGCAGCTGGCTTACTGGTTTACCTAAAAGTTTAGGCCAACAACTTTCCAAATCGGAGCTGTGGATATTGATTAACATGATCTGGGCAACAAACCAGACCTCTTGGTAAACCTGGCAGAATAGTGGGACATACACCTATCATTGTTCTTTGAAGCAGAAATGTGCAAGAGTTCACCTGAAGTGATTGACCACCACTCTCCTCTGGATTTCCTTCCATCAAAACGGCACAACTAGTACCTGGACATGAAATACAGGCTCTGAAGCCTGGCTGGGCTTTTTCCATCCTTATCAGCTTTCTACTCAGTTCCCTAAGGATGTGGGTTCCTTCGTCAGCCCCGATGCGGGCAGTTCCCTGTCTTCTCCTTCTTTTCAGATACTTTCTCTCTTGCCTTTTCTAACGGCACCCCTTCTCTTGCCTCTCCAGACTTCTCCAGTCTTTTCGGGTTGTGACACATGGTTGGACACCAGGGTAAATAAATTCCTGACTGGTTCTCCAGTGGTGCCATGTGTCCGCAGTGAAATCTAATTAGGTGGTTGAATGCAGGGCCAAGCCTGCTTTTCTGTGTTGACGACAGAACTGGGCGCGCGCTTAGGGGCCCCAAGAGCCCGCCGGTGGAGAAGGCTGGGCGAGGGGCTCTTTGGAGGGCAGGTACTGCTGCCTCAGTTTCCCTCGGCCGCTAGTCCGCCGGGCGCAGGCCCAGCTGCGGAATTTCAGCCGCTGGGGGAGGGGGTGGCGGGAAATGGTGCCTCGCTCGCCCCAGCGACATCAAACCCTCGTTTGGCGTGCGAGGACAATGGCGGTCTTATTTTCTCCATTCGCCGCGCACAATGCCGGATTCTCTCATTCACCCGCGGTGGTGCGAGCGAGGTAATTAGCCCGCGCCATTCAGCGCGGACACCACCGCTATGCCGGGGGGCCGGGACGCCCGCGTCGGCGCGGATTAGCCGCCGGGCGGGGTGGCAGCTGCGGCCACTTCAAAGGGGCCCCGGGGGCCGGCCGGCTGTGGGAACCGGCCAGCCTCCCGGGAGCGCCACCGGCCCGCCCGGCCCGGCTCTCCGCCAGGCGCGGCGCACCGGCTGGATGCGCCGGAGCTGGGCGGCGGTGACGACACCCCATCGCACCCCTGCTTTCCTCGGGACCTGGAGTGCTTTTTTTCTTTGGAGTCCCAGCGAGTCAAAGAGCAGAGCGGGGAAGGAGGAGGAGGAGCGAGGGGGATGGGAGCTTGACACAAAGCACTGACCTCGGAGGAGCCGAGCAGATGGTCCCACTTATTCCGGCCTCCGCCAGCGAGAGGGTCTCAGGGCCCCAGGCTCTCAGGGCCCCAGGCTCGGGTCCCTGACCCCGCCCGCCTTCCGAATGCTTGAGCCGGGGGGCCTCTCGGGGGCTGGACCCTCACGTGCGCCTCCAGCCGCACCGATGCCCACTCAGGCCTCCTGGCGTTGGAGTCACACTGCCTGGACCAGCCGGCCCCACGCAAGGGCTGGAGAACGCAGGCGCCGAGCCGGAGAATCTGCCCTGTCTCATGTCTGAGTCTTAGGAAAACTGGGGTCCTCAAGAACCAGCCAGTCCAGGGTCTCCCAGTGTTGCCCTGTGGCTGTGATGACAGGTCCTATCTCTCTCTCTCTCTCTCTCTCTCTCTCTCACACACACACACACACACACACACACACACACACTCCTTGGTGGCAAGACAGACCAACTGAGCACCCCAGCTTACTCTAGCACAGTGAAAAATCTTGAGATCCACTCATTTCTTCCGATTTCATTTTCACTGAGGAAACTGACCCTCAGAAAGAGCCATCCTGCCAAAGATGACCGTAGAACTGAAGCAGGATGGAGATAAGATGACAGTGACTGACCTCCAGGACCACACAACCCTAAAAAGTCAGCACTAAGGAAACACTTTAGGAGGCCTCATTGTGTAGGTAGTATTGTAGGTGCTGGAGACAGAAACCTAATCGGACCTGTCTCTGCCCTCAAGCAGCCCACCGGCCAGTAGGTGAAATGACATGTGAACAACTGACTAATCCTTAGTCTGATAAAGCCTGGGAGAGAGGCACCCGCCAAGGCAATCTGTTAGTGGTAGAAAATCATCTGCCTGGTTTGGGTAAAGCGGAAGATGAGGATCTCAGTGGGAGGGAGAGGGAAGAACTCTAGAGAAGATTGTACAGGCAGAGCACAGAGACGTCAAGGTGAACAACTCTTAGGTCTGACGAAGGCCTGCAGTCCAGCAGGACTGACATATGAATCACGTGGACACGGAACTAGTCAGCATCTGACGCTGGGAAGATGAAATGAGACCCGATAATTAAAACCTTGAACACCACTCCAGGAAGGGTAACCTTGAGTCAAGGCAATGGAAAACCATCCAATTAATGATCAGACTGGATATTCTGGAAGGTGATTATCACTTCCGGATGAAAGATGAGAACGAGAACTGGAAGTGGGAAGGTTTGAAGAGAAAGGCCGCAATAGCTGGGAGAGAGGAGAGCAAGGGGAATAAAAAGAGGGAATAGGCCGGGATCTGGTGCCCAGTTAGCTGCGAGAGAGGCTGAAGGAGGGGGCAGTGATTCCTGGTTGGTGGTCCGAGCAATTGGTGTGTAATGAAGTGGTTACTAAGAGACCCGGGAAGAGGACCTAGGTTGGGGATAGGTGTGGTGGTTCCTTTGATTTTATGGGAAAGCTTCTGGAAACTCTGATGGTATATGGTTAAAAGCTATGCCAGCTAACTGAAAGGTCAGCAGTTCAAATCCACCAGGTACTCCTTGTAAACCCTGTGGAGTGGTTCTCTTCTGTCCTATAGACTCACTATGAGTTGGAATTAACTCTATGGCAACCAGTTTAGTTTTTTTTTTTTGTAATTAATTGCTGTACAGAAGATGGAAGCCCTAGTTGCATAATGGTTAGAGTTGGGCTGCTAACCAAAAGGTTGGCACTATGACTCCATCAGCCACTCCTTAGAAACCCTATGGGGACATTCTACTCTGTCCTATAGGGTTGTTATGAGTCAGAGTTGACTCAGTGGGTTTAGTTTGCTTTTGGTTATATGGAAGATAGTTCCTGGGGTTTAGGAGACCTCTGACCCCTAGAGAACAGCAACAGAGTTCCCCAAATAACAGGAATTCCAAGACAAATAACCAGTTGCCAGTTTGACAATTCCGGCTAATAGTGACCCCTGTGTTATAGAACAAACTGCACTTGATAGTTGTCATAGTGATGACCCTTGGCATGCAGATCATCAGACCTTTCTTAGGAGGCACCAGGTGCGTTGGAACAGAAAATCTTCCCACGGGTAGCTGAGCACTTAATTGTTTGCCCCACCCAGGGGCTCCCCCAAGTCTCACCCTAGCCTGGAACCTCCGTGTTCCTTCCAAAGAACATTGCCCTCCTTTTCCCCAAAACAGATAAGGTTTATTGTGGAAAGTTGTTGGGATTGAGGGGCTGTGGGCCTTGATCTCTTGGATGAGGTGCTGAGCCACAAGGAGCTGTGCACAGGAGAGCAACACGTACCGGGGACACCAAAGCAGGATGGGGTTAGGATTAGAGAGTGAGAGCCCTTTCATGGATGGAGAGGGAACACTCTACCCAGTGTTGTTCTAGAATTTTCTTTGTTATGGTAAATATAACATGTAACAAAACATTCAGCTTCAACAATTTTTATATGCAGAGTTTCACTGACATTAATTCTGTTCTTCTGTGGTTCAACCATCACGTTTATCCAGTTCTAACTTTTCCCACCATGTCCTAGAATCTTCCTGTTGGTAATGACCTCAGAGACTATCTTGTTGATCCTGCCCTACTTCCATCTTATAGATGAGAAAACCAAGGTTGCAATTACAAGGTCATAGGGATTTTACAACAGAGCCAGGCATGACCTAGGTGGCCTCATCATTACACAGCTCCACTGTATTAATCCCTACAAATCCTAATACGTGGATCTGGAAATTTTGGAGAAATGTCTGTTTTTGTTGAATCGTCCCTGTGGTCATGCAAAAGCAATTTACTTAATAGCTCCAGCCTGGGCCCCGTCACCAGATGCCCTTCCGGGAGGTGACGAACATCTTATGTCCTGGCCAGAAGGATGAAGAGAAGCCTACAGAGGGAGTGGGTAGGTTTACGTCAGGAAGACTGGTGACCCTGACACAGGCAGAGACACGCAGTCTGCAGAGAGGGCCTCTACTAGGCCTGGACAGTTTCAAGTCCAAGGTAGAGAGGTATTCCAAGTTGACTGCTACCCCCTGACCCTGCACCCCCGCACCCCTGGGCTGACACTTAGAAGGGGCCTCAGAGGCTACATCTAGACAAGACTTGATCACCCACGCAGCTAAACTCCCCCTGCCTTACAAAGGAGGAAACAGAGGCCCCGAGAATGGCTTTCCTTCACCTAAACTACACATTGAGTTATTAAAAGAGCTAAGTCATGGTCCTCATGGCCATCTCTCCCTTTCCACTTCCAACTTACTCCTCCCTCCTTCATCTGTGCCCCACAAAGCTGGTAAAACCCCCAAAGTCCAAATCCATTGCCATTAAGTCCATTCTGACTCAAAGCAACCCTGTGGACAGAGCAGAGCTGCTCTGTAGAGTTTCTAAGGAGTGCCCCGTGGATTCTAACTGCCAGCCTTTTGGTTAGCAGCTGTAGCATTTCACCACTGCGCCATAGCTTTGTCCTCCCCAAACCAGGAAAATAAATTATTCCTGGTTTTTAAATTAACACGCTAGCCTGTGGAGTAGCTCTGAGGTCTCCTGCTCTCAAGGACCTGTAGCTATGATTTCCCGGAGAGAAGAGTTAAAAGTGCCCTCAAGAGCCCTGCTGGAACCAGCATCTGGGTTGTTTATTTAGCTATGTTAAGAGAACCAGAAGTATGCTGGGGCACATCAGTGGGGTCTAGGTGGTGCAGTGGTTCAAGCGCTCAGATGGAGACCAAAAGGTGGGCAGTTTGCACCTCTAGCCAGTCCGTGAGAGAGAGATGCAGCCATCTGTTTCCTGAACCATCACAGCCTAGGAAACCCTATGGGCAGTTCTACTCTGTCCTATAGGGTCACTGTGAGTCAGAATCCATTGGACCACGACAGGTTTGTTTTCTTGGGTTTTTTAAAAATGTGTTGCTTGGGGTGGGTGACCCTTCTCTCTCTTCCCCCTTCCCTGAGTGCAGTGGGGACACCCACTCCCACGCCATCTCCCTTCTGCCATCTAGGCAAGCCTGCAGCCTATGCCCCCTGGGCACCCTTCACACCCACCCCATATAGAAGGCTCAGCAAGGATAGGGCCTCAAGGTTTGATCTGGAGACCTAAATTGTGAGGCCGAATGATTAAAAGCAGGGCTGTGAGAGGTTTTACTCTCCATGGGTTTTCCTGAGAGCCCTGTTCCCCCCAGAGCATTGCCCAGCACTCTGGGGCTTCACGGTCCACAGGAAGCCCCATCAGCCACAAAGGATGGAGGCTGAGTCCGTCCATCGAGAACCAGCAACTGGATGCAGGACTTTCCCAAGCTGAACGGGTCCCCCCACTGCCCCATGACTCCCCCCATCCAGGCCCCCATTTGTCGGAGGTGGCTGTAGAGAGGAGACACATGGATTTATGGCTGCTGACTTGAAAGACAAAGTTGCCCTTTGTGTCAGCATTGAGGCAGGGGGAGTGGAGAGCTGGTGGTGGGGTGGGAGGGAGGGGCTGGGATTCGGGGCCCAAGGCAGGGGGTGGGAGTGAGGGTCTTGAGGAGGCCAAGGAGGCAGACAAAGGGATCCAGAGGCTTCTCAGAGCAGGGTCACCAGGCAAAGGCTCCGACGAATCAGTCGCCCCCGGTGAGCCCAGCAGGGCCTCTGAGCCACCCCAGTCAGCTGAGGCTGTTTGTAAACGCCAGACACCCCGTCCACCCACACGCCTTCCCAAACCCAGACCACCTTTGCTCTCTCTGATAGAATGCCACACACAGCCCCTTCCCTGCTCTTCAAAACTTTCTGGGTCCAGAACCTTAATTCCCCTCTGAAACCTTTCTTTGGAGGCTCAGGGAGGTTCTGAATTCCTGGTTTGTCACCCAAACGATGACAGCCCATCAGTCTGGGGTTCTTTCCTAGAGGCGCCAACGTCAAGGGCCAGGTGGAGACTGGATATGGGGAGACAGAGACAGAATATTGGGGAAGGTGAGCCTGGGTCAGAACCCTGGTGACAAACCTATTTACCCTGGTGGGGCCACCAGTTGCCAGCTTCCCCAGGTTCTCTGCCACCACCTCTTTCCTCCCGTACACTTTGCAAACGGGACATTAACATGCAGTTATGAGGTAGCTGGCCTTCTCACCCCGGGGCACACTGCCCGCCCCGGTGGTTCTGCCTGGTGGGTCTCGGCAGAGGGAAGCGCAGCAGCCGTTGGCGCCAGGCCGAACAGGTGTTTTAACTACACCTCGGAGAGCCACCACCAGCCCTCGGAATGAGCCTGGCCAATAAAGACATGAGTTTATGGGCTTCATAAACATTTTACTAGAGAAATCAAGGCCTCAATTGCCCAGTGGCCTCTTCCACTGACAGCTGTCTACCGGGGTCTCTATGAAGCCCCCAGGCAGAAGAGAGAAAGGCCAGATTTTGATTTATATACAGTGACCCCTTTTCCTCCACCAGCCCCCATTTTTCTGGTCTTGCAAATTATTCATATCACCAAAGGGCTCCAGGCTGTACCCTAAATGAGGCTCACTCTCTCTGAGGGAAGAGAAAACCCTCGGAGAAGACACCAGCTCCTCCTTCACTCCCAGCCTGCTGTCCTATCACCTTTTAGCAACCTTTCAACTCCAGATTCTACTGTGTTTCCTCAGCAGTAACTTAACAAGGACTGTGCCATACACTTTACAACACTGAATCTGCTGAGTACAGAGGGCCCAGAGGCGTGACCTGGTATCACCCATACTTTCTGAGAAAAGACAGGTTCTGAGAGGCTAAGTCACCTCCCTGAGGTCACACAGCTAATCACTGGTGGCAATGCTGGGATTCAAAACCAGCAATGGTGACATGGTCATTAAGTGCTACAGCTACTAACCAGAAGGTCAGCTCTTCAAATCCAGCAGGCACTGCTTAGAAACTCTCTGGGACAGTTCTGCTCTGTCCTATAGGGTCTATGAGTCGGAATCAACTCAACAGCGTGGGTTTGGTTTGGGGTTGGTACTCAGTAAGGAAAGCCTCACAGTGTGGCAGTTAAATGGTACACTGCTCCTTGGAAACTCTACGGGGCAGTTCTGCTCTGTCCGGCGGGTCACAGTGAGTCAGGATTGGCTCGATGGCAGTGGGTTTGGTTTGCTTTTGGTCTGTATGATTCCAGAAACTGTACCGTTCATCTCTTTACTACACCACTACCTCAGAAACGTCTTAGCAAGTATGTCCCTACTAGGAACAGAAATCTCTTGAGAGGCCTTCTCTGCCATGCAGTGTTACAGTCTTAGAATTTATAAATGTGGCCTTGCCAGCTGTTTGTGAGTCCAGTCATCCAAGAGAGTGGGTGCTGGCAGGGACAAAGATCAAGATAAGGCGGAAGATGGGGGCTGCGGGAGAGGAGGGCTCCTTTCTAGTGGGGCAGCTAGAGCAGCGGTGCCAGAGACTAGGCAGCGGGGGCAGTGGGGGTGGGGAGCCTGAGGCTTTGCCTTGGGTCTGAGACTAACAGTGTCCAGTAGAATTTTCTGTGATGATGGTAGTATTTTGTCCCCAGCCTCTGTGGCTATTGAGTGCACGAAATGTGGCTCGTGGATCTGAGGCACTGAATTTGATGTTGTTGCTGAGAATACACACAGCAGAACATACACTGACTGGACAGTTTCTCCATGTACAGTTCAGTGACGTAGATTACACTCTTTCAGTTGTGTAATTATTTACACCTTTTGGGGGAAACCGAATTTTTTTATTTTATTGTGTTTCATAAGGTTGCTATGAGTTGGAATCAGTGTGACGGCACTGGGGGACTGGGAGGTGAAAGTTTTCAGCACAGATTAGCTTCTCATTCAGAATTTTACACCCAAATCATCTGGTGACATTGGTAGCAATTCCCAGGACATGTCAGCACTCTCCCCCTCTCTCTTTCCACTTCTGGTTACCTGTGTCCTTTCGTCCAGTTCCTGTCCTTTCCTGCCTTTTCCTCTTAGCTTTTGAGCAGGTGTGGCCCATTTGGTCTCATCTCCTTGATGAAACTAAGAAACACAGAAGAACTGAATTTTTAATACTATTTACTTTAAGTTAATTTAAATGGCCACACGTGGCCAGTGGCTACCATATTAGGTAACAGGGTTTTGCTCACCGCAGCTGGTGGCAGAAACTTGCTCTTGTTGTATCGGGCCCTGTGGACACAGGACACCACTTCTGGGTGCCACATTGTAAGAGGGGACCTTGCCAGCTGGAGCTTGGCTAAAGGAGGTGGGGAGGGTCTCCAGGCTCTGGGTACCTGAAGATCACTACGTATCACAACTAGCTGAAGGAGTTAGGAGTGCTTCACCCCAGGACTGATGTCTCCGGAGGCAACCTCAGACCTTAAGTATTTGAAGGGCTCTTGTGTGACAAACAAAGGTCACACAGTGCCCTATTGAAATAAGGTGCCGGATAGAAATATGATACAAGCCGCATAGGTAATTTCACATTTACTGGCACTCATGTGAAAATAAAAATTAATGAAGAAATAAACAAGGTGAAGTTAATTTTAATCCTATGTTTTACTTTATCCATGATATCTAAATATTATCATTTAAATCAACAATTATTATTTTAAAACCACTGATGAATTCCTTTACATTCTTTGGGCAGAACTAAGTCTTTGAAATCATAAAAAATATTATTTCAACTTGGAATCAATATTAAAAAATTACTAATGAATTACATCCTTTTTTTTTAATTAATACCAAATCTTTAACATCTGATGTGTATCTCACAGCTTCCTAGCTGGCTGCTGTTCACATTTCAAGTACTTAATAACTGGCTACTGCATTAGACCGAGGAAACCCTAGTGGCGTAGTAGTTAAGTGCTATGTCTGCTAACCAAAAGGTTTGCAGTCCAAATCCCCCAGGCTTTCCTTGGAACCTCTATGAAAACTATTAATAAATTCCTTTACATTCTTTGTTTGGGCAGAATTGAGTCATTGAAATCATAAAAAATATTCCAACTCTATGAGTCGGAATCGATTCGATGGCTGTGGGTTTGGTGTTGGTTTTGGTATATTAGACTGTATGGTTCTGAGAAGACGGTGTTGAGCCCAGTGCTAGACACTTAGGGAAGAATTTTAGAATCATCCAAGCTGCCCAAGGAGAGGCTGGCATCCACATGTGTCCCTGGTCCTTGGCAGGGATAGATGCGAGAAGGGGACTGGTCTTGGATGGCCTCTGGAAGTCAGTGGCTCCATGGTGGCTCCTCTTGAGTGGAGACAGGCAGTGCCCAGACACCCAGTGCCTCAGGCTTTTGCAAAGGCTGCGTTCAGGACTCCCCATCCAGGCCTGTCCTTGGACCTCATTGCCGTCTCACACAGGAAGGGAATCTGGTTTAGCCCAAGGCGGGAGGCCTGGGCCTGGAGGGCTCTGATGGCTTCCGTGCTTGCACTCTGCCTCGACCCTTTGGGGCACCCCTACCTCCCCCTGGAGCCTGTCTAATCAGATCCAGGCCTGACCTCACCAGAGGTCCTGAACCTGAAGGAAAGCGCCCCCCCTTCTCTCCCTGAGCTGCTCCGGGTCTGGCTCTCAAGAGACCCCTCCCCTTGGGTGATTTATAGGGCCGTCCAGGAGCCATTTCCTGCCAATGTCTGCTGGCTTCCTGCCCCTGATGTTAAGCTGCTCTCTGCACCGCTGTGCTTCCCCACTCTGTCCCTCCCATGGTCTGGTGTGCCCCGGGTGGGGGCAGGGAGGCTCTGAGAGATTCTTTTCCCAGATTGCTTGGGATCAAGGAACTTTTCTTCCTTTCCCCAGAACTGACCCTAAGCAGGCCTTTGTCCCTCCGGCTCCTTCTTCTGGCCCTCACTCCTACCAGACCTTCCAGCCTGCTCATTCCCCTCTGCCACCACCCTGCTAGAAGTGAGGGCCCCAGAATTGCCCCCACCAGGCCCACAGATGTCAGTAGGAGCATAAACCACAAACAGCCTCCAGCTACAGGACTGCCTCGACGTCCACCAGCCACAGACACAGTTCTGCTAACACTAGCCGCAGTGTCCACAGCTGCTTCAGGAGCACTCTACACTGTCACCAACTACACCGTGGCCTCCAGCGTGAGTGATGACTTGTCCCAGAGCTAGGGTGGTCAGAAGCCCACATGTAACCCAAGAGACACCCAATGGGGGCAGACCACCCCACTCCAGGTGTGACCAAGCCAAGGACAGACTTGTGAAGTGCGTGTGTCCAACCCTGAGATCTGGAGGGGTCGTAAGTGGCCCCCAGAGCCATTCTCTCCTGACATCCTGAAGGAAGAATATTGTTGCCTACATGGACTACAAATTAAGTTTGTGAACTCATCCTAGGAAAAGCGTTGCACACCTCATTGCTGAATGTCACTACAGACACCTTTGAAATACTGTCCTTGGGAAGTTATGCACCTCATCCACCCTTCAAAGCAACTGTGGAACTCTTTTTCTGAAATGGCCATCAGCGTTGTTGTCTTACTACCCTTGATATGCTGAATGTCATCCAAATGCCTTCCTTTCAATATTTCTTTTAATCCTCAGGTAAAGAAAGAAGTCACTGGGGGCCAGATCAGTGAGTGCGGAGGGTGTTCCAATACAGTTCTTTGTCTACTGGCTAAAAGCTCCCTCACAGACAACTAGACAGTTAAGTTTGTGAACTTCCCACCATGCCATCGTGTGCAGTGGCCATTCCAGAAAGGGTTCCAAAATTGCTTTGAAGGGTGGACTGGGCACTGGCGTTGGTGCGTAGCTTCCCAAGGGGAGAACTTGGAAAGTGACTGTAGTGGTGTTCAGCAGTAAAGACTGTAGCACTTAGAACAATTAAGTCCAGAGACTTAATTGTCAGACCTCATGTGAACTGAGAATGCCTGGAAGATCCCAAGAGACCACAGCCATGATCACTCACGGGTGGTAGACCCAGGCAAGGGCCTGTCTAGGAAGGTGTATGGGAAGTCAGAGCCGGAAAGCTCAAAAGAGTAGCTGGTCTCCCTTCATGTTATGGATGAGAAGACCAGTGCTGTCAGACACTCCGTATCTTACCTGGTGGGCAGGCAGGGCTGGCCAGGATCAGGTGGGGGTGTCAGGACGGGGAGGGGAGAAGGAGCCTGAGATTCAGAGGGCGTCACCCTCCTATGACACCCACCTCTCCTGGACCACGTTTGTGCAGCCAGCTGGGCTCTGAGCAGCAGAGTTGGAAACCCAGAGAGATTTTGCCATCCCTGGGGCTCCTTGGAAACCCTGGTAGTATAGTAGTTAAGTGTTACACCTGCTAACCAGAAGTTTGGCGGTTTGAATCCGCCACGTACTCCTTGAAAATTGTATATGGCAATTCTACTCTGTCCTATAGGGTTGTTATGAGTCAGAATTGACTCAAAGACAGCAGGTGGGGCTCATTGTCTCCCCCACAACTTACAACACTGCCCTGACTCCTGACTAGTGATGAGAGAGACCTTTCTGACATGCAGCTGGCTCTGAGGTCACGTGCACCTGGAGAGTGAAAAAATTGGCTGGAGATTGAAGAGACATCCTAGCAGAGGGCCTGGGGCATGGCACGCCTCACTCAGGGCCCATAGAGCCAGCAGCTGGGCCCAGACCTCAGTGTCCCCGTCATACTACAAACAGGCTGGCTTTAGATCGGTGGGTTTCAAGTGTTTTTGCCAAGCCAGCGTAAAACCCACACCTCAGATGCTCAAGGGAACTGTAATGAATTAAAGCAGTTACTTTACTTCTCGACGGCACTTGGCTTGACTTGGCTTACTTCATTGGTACCCAGAGGTGCTGCGCTGATGGGCGATGCGAGCTGAGCTGCACCCGAGGGGCTCCAGGGACTCTAGGACTCCCCTCTGTGCACCACGGAGATCCTTACCCTGGCTCTGCACCTCCGGCCACTTCCAGCTGATCAGAAGCATCACACTCAAATCGTGCTGTCATTTAGTTTGGGGGATGTTTCAGGAGAGGGCTGGACGGGTCAGAACAGGCTTTCTCCATCCCAAGCACCCTGATATAGAGTCGCCTTCTCCCGTGTGGCTGTCCCCAGGCCAGATTCTAGCTGCAGGCACCTCCAGGGAGCCCAGAACCAGGGCTAGATACACAAAGGGACTTGTTCTTTAATGAGGAGGCATCTGTAGCCAGCCTGTAGTCAGCTGAGCTGTTATTCCCCACCCCAGGTCCCTGGGGGGCTTTGAGCTCTTCTCCAGCTGGAGTGAGGAGGGGCAGGCAGTTCCCCAGTTCTCAAATGGGCAGAGCCCTAGGGGGCATGGCCTGCCTACCCACCCAGGAGCCTGGGTGCCCTCTGCTGTCCCCAGGCCCCCATCTAGCCCTGCACTCTGAGACTTTGGGGCCTGGTAGCAGGAAAGGAGCCCCGCAGGGACTCACCCTGGACTGATCTGCAGGCACTTGGCCAAACACAGCCTTTGGCCTGAGACAAGCAGACTGACCTCCAGGGCTCCCTTGGGACGCAGTAAGCCTGATGGAGGCAGCAGCTGGGGCATTTGTGCTCGCCTCCAGCGCCCAGAACTCCAAGGCAGGGTTTGTGAGAGCCACACCTTCTGGGGAGACTCTCCTGATTGGCATAGTGGGGACAGACACATGGCCTGCATGGCCCTAGATTCGCGCAGAAGCCCCAGGAGCTGGCCAGCACACACCCCATCCGCAGCCAGCCACGGACACACGGACCACAGATACTGAAACACAACCCGTCTTCCCTGCAAACACATGGCCTTGCATACTGGTACAAAGCAGCGTACACACCCATCAGCCACACTCCCAGGAGGCCCTCGGAGAAGAGGCAGGGCAGGGGATTTTTATGCATGCTTATATTTAATGAATCACATGCAAATGAGATGGGAACACGCCACAAAGGAGCTGGTCCCAGCGGCTCCGGGTGGAAGGGACACAGAGGTGCTGCCTTGGGGGGACCACCTTGGAGTGTGAGTAGGCAGGCAAGTTGAGGAGCCTGAGGCCAGGGTGGGGGCCTCAGGGGCTGCTCACTCACACCCCAGAAGTGGAGCTAGGATGGGCTTCAGCGGCCCTACTGCTGTGGGGGTGGGGGTGGGCACCCTCCCTCAGCGAGGGGAGCAACTGTCCCAGTTGATGGAGCGCCGGTGGGGAGGGGCTGCCTGCCTGGACAGATGGTGAACGCCTTCCTGCACTTGAAGCAAAGTGGATTTTAATGAAATGGAAACCGGCTGCTGAAGCTGGGAACCAGTATGGGAGGGGCCCCTTCCCCAGGCCTTACAGGGTGGGGTGTAGGGGTGGGAGAGAATAGGGGTATTCAGGTACACTTAATCAGCAGAAGACAGGGGTGTGGTGGGGAGCGTCCATCACAGCCCCTCTGCACAGGCCTCTCTGGACCAGAGTTCAAAGTGTTGGATCAGATCCCCAAAAGGTGGGGAGGGACCCTGAATATTTATGACACATTGAAATGCAGATTGGTGGCTCTGACAGTCTTCTGAGAGGCTTGTCACCTTGGATGGATACACCACCCTCTTGGGGTGCATTGAGAGACTGCCGAAGTGGGAGGTGATGAGGAGGGCCAAAAGAAATCCAGTCCTAGTAACAAGGGTCTGACCCCCAGTGTCCTGCTGGGTGACATCGGGCTAATTGCTTCCATTTCCCCCGTTTTGTAAAACATAGAGCATTTAGGCCTTCTGTAATTTAAAGGAAGTTAAAAAAAAAAGAACATTGTCATGAACTGATTCTGACTCTTGGTGACCCTACAGACAGAGGAGAACTGCCCCGTAGTTTCTGAGGTGCGCCTAGTGAGTTTGATCTGAAGCCAGCTGAAAAAGTGGGGAGCAAGACTTGAGAATAGGGCTTTCTTTGACTGTACTTCACAGGTTAGTTCTGAGGGGCTGATGGCTCAAGCCTCTGGCACCTCAAAATTTCCTTGTTAGAGGTTTATCATCCGGGAATTTATCCAGACTTTCCCCAACCTATCCCATCCTGGTCTATACTACCTTTCAGGGGGAGATGTTTCTGGGGTTAAGTGCTCCTGTGTGCATCCCCAAGACGTCACCCCAGGACACTGGTCTGTGACCCAACTGTCCCTCCCCTTGACGTTCTTTGCACCTAGCCCACTGGGCAGGTTGCCTGAGTGACAGGCTTCCTCTCTTCTGCCAGCCATGTCGGATTTCCACGTGCATCCCCAAGCCACCATGGGGGAGGAGGGCGGTGTGGCCCGCTTCCAGTGCCAAATCCATGGGCTTCCCAAACCCGTGATCACATGGGAGAAGAACCGAGTCCCCATTGACACAGACAACGAAAGGTGAGTCACGTGGGAAAGGTGGAGGAGAGTGGACAGGCCGAGGGAGAGGACCAGTCTTAGCTAGGGGAACTGGAGCTGGTGTTCTGGGGAGCTGAGACACTAGCGTGTCTGGAATTGTAGCCGTGAGTGGGCACCCTTGAGGCTTGTTGGGCCCAGACTGTGCTCCTGGATGTGTCTGAGAGAAGGACCTGTTGGAATGGGGTGGGCGTGGTATGTCCACTGGAGCGGGTCACTGGGTGTATCTGTGATGAACACCAAGGCACGGGAACAGCCCTGGGTACTGGGCTATGTGAGATGCTCCTTAGAGTTCCTATGGCTAGTGGTGACAACAGCTGTGCTGGCACCTGACCATACCCCCTCCCCTCAACAGGTACACGTTGCTGCCCAAGGGCGTCCTGCAGATCACGGGGCTTCGGGCTGAGGACAGTGGTGTCTTCCACTGTGTGGCCTCCAACATTGCCAGTGTCCGGGTCAGCCATGGGGCCAGGCTCACCGTGTCAGGTGAGGGTCCTTTCTCCTGCCCAGTTCTAACCCCTAGCCACCCTATGGGCCTCCTAACTTCTCCACTCACCCTCAAGTCTGGCCTCTGGTGACTTCTCAGTTAAGGATGCGAAACGCCAAGTTCTGTGCTTCTTGAAGTGAGGGTCTGAGGCCATCGACCCTAGTTTGTTTCTCCCCAGGGAAGCCTACCCTCTGCTTATCTGTGAGGCTTTCCTCATAGCTGTTGGGAGGTGCCTTTGAGTTGACTTCTACTCATAGTGATCCTATAAAACAGAGTAGAACTGTTTCATGGGTTTCCAAGGAGCAGCAGGTGGATTTGAACCACTGACTTTTAGGTTGGTAATCATGCCCTTAACCACTGCATCACTCCTGAGAAAAGGGCCCTTGGTGGTACAGTGGTTAGGCATTCAGGTGCTAAGTACAAGACTGGCAGTTCGAATCTACCAGGGGAACCTTGCAAACCCTCTTGGGTAGTTCTCCTCTGTCCTAGAGGGTTGCTATGAATTGGAACCAACTGAGTGGCAACAGAGCGGTTTCACTTTGTTTGCTGGCTCGGTGGTTAAGCGCTTGCTAACCAAAAGGTTGCCTGCTCCAAGCTCTTTGGGAGAGACCTGGTGAACTGCTCCCATACAGGCAACAGCCTAGGGCACCCTAAGGGGCAGTTCAGCTCAATGGCACCGAGTAACAACAGAGGTCCTGAGCATCCTGGAGCCTAGGAGTGGGTGTGAGGAACAGCTCTCACCCCCGGATGCCGCCTGTCTGCCCACCAGCCCTGGTTTCTGGGCTGGCGTTTGTTTGCTACCCCAAGTCCTTGTTGTGGGTGCAGTCAGGGGTGGTGGGGCTCCCGGCTGATTTCAGGAACCTCCCCCAGGCTCGGGCTCTGGGCTCTACAAGGAGCCCACCATCCTTGTGGGGCCTGAGAACCTCACCCTGACCGTGCACCAGACCGCCGTGCTTGAGTGTGTTGCCACGGGCAACCCTCGACCCATCGTCTCCTGGAGCCGCCTGGGTAAGCCTCACCATGCTCTCCCTGCCTCTCCCACCCCTGTTCCACCCCCTGGGAGGGCTGTCCCATCACCCAGTTCTGAGGAGACTTTGAGTCCTGTTTGTTCTCCGTGGGAGTCTGCTCTCTCTGCAGGTCTGGGAGGGGGTAAGTTTCCCTGATATCAGCAGGACCAGGAGGCCCGCCTGGCCCCTGAATTCTCTCTCCCCCTGCAGGGAGGGCTTAGCTCCCTGGGTTACCTCTTCCAGGGCCTGCAGTCCTGTTCTGCCTACTCCTCTCCTCCTCCCAACTCCCTGGCCCCTCCACCAACCGGACTCCCCAGAATCTATCAGCAGCTCCCAGCACCCCAGACTGCCTCTCCTGTCAGCCACCCTACCTTCTCTACCTGGCCATACTCCCCAGCTATACAAGCCCCTCAAAAATCTCACCCCCCTGGGCCTCCCAATCTCTGCCCCGGCCCCCTAAGTTCTGGAGCCTAAATCCCCAGGCAGCTGAAGGAGAAAGCCAAAAGGGTGCCGATGGGCCCACATTGTCTGAGCGGAAAGGTCACTGCGGGGAAGGAAGCTCTGGCCAGGGGGGTCGCATTCACAGGGAGACTGTGCCGCATTGTAGCAGCTAAGCGATGGGTGAAGCGGGGGCAGCAGACAGGATAATGGAGTAGATTTCACCACTTCAGGCCCTGAATGGGTAGCTGTCTCCTTGTATTCGGTCTACGCTAATCTGAGTCTGGGGCAGGAAGGGCGGGGTGTCCAGGTCCCTGGGAGAGGGTGGGAAGAGTGGCCGCTAGGCACTGCAAGGACTGTGTGGCTCCACATTTCCTCAAGAGAGATGTCAGGTGGCAAAGAATGGCTTGGTGGTCTGACCGGCTGGGGAGAGGAAGTTAGTGGGGTATCTTGTCTGCAGGCCTTCTCAGAGCCTTTATATGAATGGATGCTATGGCAGTCAGGAGTGGGACGGCTATTTGATGGACAAACCAGATTGGGAAACTTGATCTGACCATTAGGATGGAAAACCAAGGGAAAGGGACTTGAAGGTCACTGAGAAGTCAGTGACAGTGCCAGGATGGGGATGTGAGTCCTTGGCTGTCCGGTAAGTTTCCAAGGCTGCCGTTGGCTCTCTCTACAACACAAGATGCCGGAGAGGGCAGCGTGGAGTCCCAGATCCAGGACCCCTGGGAGACTGGTGCTGTGGTGAACAGTCTGGAATGTTCTGGAATGTTCCTCAGATCTCTGTGATCCTCTCTCATTGTCCTGCTATCTCTCCAGATGGCCGCCCCATTGGGGTGGAGGGCATCCAGGTGCTGGGCACTGGGAACCTCATCATCTCTGACGTGACTGTCCAGCACTCGGGTGTTTACGTCTGTGCGGCCAACAGGCCTGGGACCCGGGTGAGAAGGACGGCACAGGGACGGCTGGTGGTGCAAGGTATGGGTCCCCTACCCAGTAGAGGAAGGCTAGGGGCCTCGCCACAGCCCCCTTCTCTGGCCCCACTCCATGTCTCATCAGGACTCCCAGCCAAGCCCAGCACCCTTCCTCCCCACACTCACCCTATTCACACCCCCACCTTTCCTTCTCCCCCTGCACCTCTTCTCCTCCCCAGACACCCAGGCCTGGCAAGGCAGCTGTCCCTCTCCAGGAATGTTTATGCTGGGGACAGGAAGGCAACCTTCCCTGCCCTCTGGCCCCTGCCTGGTCCTCCAGGTGCCATTCCCACCCACACCCCGCTGAGACTCATTTCCACTTTACAGTCTAAGCTGCGTCGCTCGCACGTGTCCCTCTCCCAGTGCTGTTTTCATTCACACGTGTGGCACTGCCACACTCACACCTGCCTGGTTGGCATTTTCACACTTACACACCCCAGCTCCCCGCCAACCAGGGCATCCCACCCACCCTCCTGATCCGAGGCTCCCCACTCCATCCCAACAAACTGGGTTTGGATTTCGGTTTCCAAGGTTTTCCTGAGGGGCTGGAAATGGGGGGATTAGGAATTTAAATGCCGGTTTGTTTAGCATTCCATGTGCTGTTAATCTGTCCAAATGAAAGTGATGGCGCATTTCATTTCTCGGGTATTAATGGGGGCTGGGGACCCAGGATTGGTGGAGAGAGGAACTGAATGCTGGGAGGAGGGGGTGGATACGGAGGGCTCATCCATCTTCTCGTCATTACAGCCTTCCAGGCGCAGCCAAACCTATTAGCACATTTATTTATTTAACAATTTCCCGAACAGGGAGCTCAGCTTGATTGCTTTCGGATTCAAATGTCAGTCTTTTAAATAGTCATTACAGTGGAACCCTCTCTTGGGTCTGCTGCTGGGAGGGAAGTGGGGCCTGGGGCCTGGGGCCTGGAGCCTGGGCCGGGATGGAGGGTGTGTACCACCTGGCAGGTTCTCCAGGGCCGCGTGTGTGTCCTGAGAGCCCACCTCAAGTTCTGCGGATCTGTCCCCTGGCCCCCGTCTTCATCCTTGCCCTCACAGCCACCTCTGTCCCTCTTCATCCGACTCTCATGACCTCTGGTGGTTCTCTGTGCCCCCTCCCAGCCCCTGCAGAGTTCGTCCAGCATCCCCAGTCCATCTCAAGGCCGGCTGGGACCACAGCCATGTTCACCTGCCAGGCTCAGGGTGAGCCGCCCCCCCTCGTCACGTGGTTGAAGAATGGTCAGGTGCTGGGACCAGGAGGCCATGTCCGACTCAAGAATAACAACAGGTACACTTGTGCCGGGGAAGGACCAGCTTGAGACTAACAGCAGATACCTGCATGTGTCAGGTGACGACCAGCTGGTGACTAGCAGGTACAGGTGTGTGCTGGGGGAGGACCAGCAGGCAATAGGGAAGGAGGCCTGGATGAGTGACCTCAGCCGACCATTACACCTCCCTCCTCCCCAGGTAGCACTGCACTGGGAGTTTGGAGACAGGAGTTTGAGTCCCGGGTCTGCCATTAACTTGCTGGGAGACCTCAGACAGGTCATGTGTCTTCTGGAATGACTCAGTTTCCCCATCTTTCAAACGAGGAGATGTGGCCAACCTCTGAGGGTGCCTTTAGGTGGAGTTGGGGATCTGAGGCTCTCCCTCCCCCTATAGCACGCTGACCATTTCTGGAATCGGCCCCGAGGACGAAGCCATCTACCAGTGTGTCGCTGAGAACAGTGCAGGTTCCTCGCAGGCCAGTGCCAGGCTGACCGTGCTGTGGGCTGAGGGGCTGCCTGGGCCTCCGTGCAACGTGCAGGCGGTCTCTGTGTCACCCACAGAGGTCCGCGTGTCCTGGGGTGAGCCCCTGGTCAACACCAAGGAGATCATTGGATATGTCCTGCACATCAGGAAGGCTGCTGGTAGGTGGGGGCTTTCCTCTGTATGCCCTTTCCTCTTAGTTGGGGTTCCTTATCCCTTTGAACCCTGCATGCCTGACCCAGCCCCTCCCCTCCCCACTCCCCTGCTCAAGGCTGCCCACGTCCACTGGCCTCCGTACCTGACAGTCCCTGCTCCTCCTCACCTGTCCAGACCCCCCGGAGCTGGAGTACCAGGAGGCCGTCAGCAAGAGCACCTTTCAGCACCTGGTGAGCGACCTGGAGCCCTCCACTGCCTATAGCTTCTACATCAAGGCCTACACATCCAGGGGGGCCAGCTCAGCCTCTGCCCCGACTCTGGCCAGCACCCTGGGTGAAGGTGAGGCCCGAGAGGGGAGGATACGACCAGATGCTGCAGCCACCAGGCACACTTGTTCTGGCTGTGCACTGTGCCAGGACTTGGGTCTGCTTGGAGGAAGTGTGATTCTTTCTAGTCTGGTAAAGATGCTGTCTGACCAGGTGGAGGTCCTGGGTCAGAGGCAGAGAGCTGCCAGACTCCTGGGGGTCCAGATGGCAGGGAGATAGGAAGGGAGGAAGGGAGGAGGCTGCACTGTGGCTTGGCCTCATGGACTCCTCTGCCCGCAGCCCCCGCCCCGCCCCCGCTGTCGGTAAGGGTCCTGGGCAGCTCCTCTCTGCAGCTGCTCTGGGAGCCCTGGCCCCGGCTGGCCCAGCACCAAGGTGGCTTCAAGCTGTTTTACCGCCCAGCGAGCAAGGCCACCTTCACAGGCCCCATCTTGCTGCCCGGGACTGTCTCCTCCTACAATCTCAGCCAGCTCGGTGAGGCGGCCACCGAAGCCCAGGGCTTGGGGAGCAGGCAGGGGTGCAGTGTGTGGGAACCAGAAGCTGTGTGCAGGGGTGCAGTGTAGGAGGATCAGGGGTGCAGTGCATGGGGACCAGGGATGCTAGGCAGGGATGCTGTGCAGGCAGGGGTGCAGTGCCTGGGATCAAGGAGTGGTATGCAGGGGTGCAGCATGTGGGGGCTAGGGGTGTTGTGGTGCAGGGGTGCTATGCACTGGGACCAGAGGTACGATGTGTAAGGACCAGGGGCGGTGTGCAGGGATGGAGTGCATAGGGCCCAAGGGTGCCGTGCAGGGGTGCAGTGTGTGGGGACCAGGGGTGCAGTGCAGGGGTGCTATGCATGGGGGCCAGGAGTGTAGTGTGTAAGGACCATGGGTGGTATGCAGGGATGCAGGGCATGGGAACCAGGGGTGCAGTACTTGGGGACCAGGGGTGGCTGCAGGGCCCACCTTGGCTTCCCTACCAGGACAGAGCCACCTGGTGGGGGCAGTAACTGTCCCTGACCGCCCTGCCTGCCTCCAGACCCCACTGTGGTGTACGAGGTCAAGCTGCTCGCTTACAACCAGCATGGGGACGGCAATGCCACAGTCCGCTTCGTGTCTCTGAGGGGAGCATCTGAGAGGACAGGTGAGGGACCGGGACAGGTATGGTCTGGGAACTGGCTCTTGTCAAAGTAGGCAAGAGGCTGAGGTGGGAGGGAAGCCGGGGTCCAGGGAAGGTAGGTGGGTGGAACCAAGCATCCTTAGAATACAAGCTTAGACCTGAATTTGAAGCTTGCTGTGCCAGGTTCTTAGCTGTGTGGCCTTGGGAGAATTGTTTCACCTCTGAGCCTGTTTTTCTCCCCTGTGAAATAGGGATAATACTACTAGTTTATAGAGATTTGAGGAGGACCAGATGGCTGTGTGTAGTGCTCAAGAAATGCTCAGTAAATGGTAAAAAGGACAGGAAGACGGGGCTGGGGTTACGCGTACCAGAGTGAAGGGGACTTGGGGACAGGAATAGCTAAGGAGTAAGGAAGTGAGTGTCTAGGGTGCTTCAGGCCAACCTGCCCCTGCCTACCTCACCCCTAGCCCTGAGCCCACCATGTGACTGCCGGAGGGAGGAGGCCACCAACCAGACATCCACCACGGGCATTGTCATTGGCATCCATATTGGGGTCACCTGCATCATCTTCTGCGTCCTCTTCCTCCTGTTTGGCCAAAGGGGCAGGTGGGAGCTGGGCTGGAAGGGGCCGGGGCTGGGTGGGGGGTGAACAGGCTGGAGAAGGGGGAGCCCTAGGAAAGGGGGAGTCTGGGTTTCTGCCCTTTTCCTCCAGCCTCTTGGCCTGCCTCTAACTCTGGCCTCACCCTTCAGGGTCCTCTTATGTAAGGATGCAGAAAACCAGCTCTCCCCTCCCCAAGGCCCCCAGAACCAGAGGGACCCTGGCATGCTGGCTCTGAATGGGCTGGGACGGGCAGAGAGGGGTCAGCTGGTCCGAGATGAGAAACACATGGACATGAAGGAGCTGGAGCAGCTCTTCTCGGCAGGGACGGCAGGACATCCAGACACCAGGCCCATGGCAAGCGGCCACGCGGTGAGCAAACTTCTGCCTCACCAGCTCCTTGTCTAGCCTTTCCCCTACCTGGTCCCAGGCCTGGATCTTAGGCCTCAGCCAACTTTCAGTTCTTCTCCAGGCACCAGGTGTGTGACGGGTGATCCTCTGTGCACCCCAAGTCACACAGGGCCCAAGGGCCCAAAGCCCTGTGTTGGTCGGATTGTAAAATCTAGAGTCTGCTCCTCTGGCAGGGACTCACCGCTGATGCCTTTGTAACGTGGCCTTTCTCTCTCCCTACCCTCACAGGATCCCATGAGCCCCACCCCACGTGATGAGACCGAGCACCCCAAGCTTCCTCTGGGGGAGGTCAGCCTTCTGGAGGAGATGGCACGGGAGGCTGAGACCACCTCTACAGGCCCCGGGGCTGCCCCGCCACCTCAGGCCCTCAGCCCCAACCTCCTCGGAGAAGGATAGCTTGCTGAGCCTGCCATGGCACCAGGTGCCCAGCCAGCTTGCTGGGGACAGACAGTTATTGGTGTCTGGAAGGTTATAGGGGGACAGCCCCCCGCTCTCAGGTCAAAGGCACCATCTCTCCTGTCACGTGAGCTTTGGATGGTCCTGGAGGACTTCCAGTGTTTCTCTCCTGACTGCCCCTCTGGTTGTGGGGGCCTACGGCAGCCTCTGCAGGGAACCCCCAGGAGCTGGAGAGTCCAGGCAGAAGTCCTTTCCCTGCGCCTAACACTCCTTCACCCCTGCCTGGTTCCCACGTGACTTGGAACTGATGAATTCCTTTAAAAAAAAAAACCACACAACAAACAACTTTAAAATCAAAAAACGAGAGAAAGAAGAGAGACGAAGGTGATCTGGACTCTAGAACTGTGGCCTGTGGTGGCCGGCCCGACAGTCACCCTCCAGCGACCTTGTTTTCTCAGGGTGGATTTTTGCTCTTAGGCTCTCAACACCTACCTCAGCCGGAATGAATGTCTGGGGTGGGGGGCCCAGAGCCACAGCCCCCCAACCCCACAGAGCCCCAAATGCACTCCTACCTCAGGCCCTCTTGTGGGCACCCCATGCCCTGCCCCACTATTGTCTAGAAGTTTAAACAGAAAAAGGAAAGAAAACTTATCCATTTCCAGGTGTGAGGGCAAAGCTTCTACCTCAAGGCCACAGCGCTGTCACTGGACCCTCCCACCTGCCCTGCCCCTCCTGCAGCCCACCTGCCTCTCCTAGGCACAGGTGGGGGCTGCCTCACCAAGCTCAGGCCTTTTGCGGCCTACAGAAATAAGTTGAAATCGGTCAAAGAAAAAATGTGAAAAAAGCCAAAAACGAGAGGAAATGGGTTCCTCGCAGTACAGACGGCCACGCTGAGCCACCACTTAGCATGCTGCCCATGGTCTGTCCCCCACCCACTTGGACACTCAGCCCCGCATCCTCTCTCTGCATCCTGACAGCCTCTCCCCACTCGAGCCTTGGGGAGGTGGATGGTCCCCACTCCTACAGCCTGTCCCTGCCCTCCCCAGACGCAGAGCCCCTGGTTGGTGGGCAGGCTGGTCCCTGGAATGTACTGTGTGCGCGATGGGTGTGTGTGTGTGTGCGGTGGGATGGGTGGGTGTGAGGGTCCCCTGGCAGAGGCACCCTGGCTGTCTGTCTGATGGGTACCACCCACTTGACCCACCCTCTAGACAGTGACCTAAGCACTGTCCTCAGATGTGGCTGGAAGCTATTTTTATACGAGATGTGTTGAAAAGGGTTGTGTTCTTGTGACTCTTTGTTTCTTTTTTCTGTTGTGTCGTTCTTTTTTAAATTCTTTAACGAAAAACCAAGGAAACAGATACTTATTTTCGGTTACACTCAGAACACTTTTTAAATGGTGGAAAGAAACCTTTTTTTTTTTTAAGAAGAAAAAGAGCTAAGGGTTATTTCTGAGGGATGAGCTTAGACAATAAAGTCCCTGAACCCCTCCCTCTAGGGACACCCTGCCTCCGACTTTAGTCAATTAGCTGAGGAAATAGAAGTTGTCGTGTTTCCCTGAAGACTAGAGCTGTGTTCGTATGGTCTCGGGGGGAAAGACAGTCCCTCCTCCCGATTGATGAAGGCGTCTCAGACCTGAGGGCGGTGCCTGCTGTGAAGCTTCTCTCTGCTAGCCCCCAACCCCCAACTCCCCACTCCTGGGTGGGTAGGTCTGGGTACAGAAGGAGTTGGTGGGGCCACCTGACCTGACTTGGGTCTTGTCACACTCTACGCATTTTGACTGAATAAAAGTCCATTGCCAAAGTGAACCTCCTTTCGTGGTGGCTGTGTCAGGTCCTGGGGAGTGGGGATGCCGTAGTGAGAGGAGCCACAGTGGCGAGGCCTACCCGCCTCTCCCCAGAGAACAGGCAGGAAGCTAGCCACCCGAGTGTGGCCTCTCAGGGACTGCAGAAATAAAGGTGGAATCAGTCAAAGAGAAAATGTGAACCCAGCTAAAAAACCCACTGCTGACAAGTCGACTCTGACTCATAGTGACCCTATAGGACAGAGTAGAACTGCTCCACGGTTTCCAAGGAGCACCTGGTAGATTCAAACTGCAGATGCTGACCTTTTGGTGAGCAGGTGTAGCACTTAAGGCCAAAGAGCAAATGTGAAAAGAACTAAAAATGAGGAGAAATGTGTTCCTCAGAGTGTAACACATGGCCACAGACTAGCCACCCCTGAGCCTGCAGCCCGAGCTGCCACCGTCTTGGCCCTCTCAGTCAAATCCACCTCCTCCAGCTTCCGATCACCTTCTGCTGGGGGCAGGAGGGGTAGTAACACAGGTCCCTAGGAACCACCCACAGGCCCCAGGCCAAGCCTGTTGCACCGGACTGTGTCACCGTCACCTCTATCCAACAGATGAGAGACTGAGGACAGAGAGAAACAGAGGAAAGATTCAAAATCTCACACTGCTCATTGGTGAAAGGGTCAAAATTTGAATCCAGGCAGCATCTGCCTTCAGGCCACCACTCCACACCCCGTTAGGGGTCAGGAGAGAGTCCCCTGCTGGTCCCCTCAGCTCCATATAGTGGGTCACCTTGTCTCCTGAAAATCTCCCCAAGTGCTGGGCAGTGTTGTGGGCTTTTCATGCCTTCTCTGGGACCCATCACTTCTGAGTCAATGTGAACTCATAGTGGCCCTATAGGACAGAGTTTCCCACAGAGTTTCCAAGGCTGTCATCTCTATGGAAACACAGTCATATCTTTCTCTCATGGCATGGCTGGTAGGTATGAACTGCCAAACTCTCAGTTAGCAGCTGATTACTTAGCTACTGGGCCTTCATGGCTCCCTAGTCTCTAGGAGAAAGGGCTATTTTCCTGTCTATTTGAAAGCAGGGGAAACTGAGACTCTGACTAATTTTCTGGGTCACACGACCAGGATCCCAGGCCTCTCTCTTCCTCCATTGTCCACTCTTCAGTCCAGGGCCCATGGAAGTCAAGTGCATGCTTGCTGCCCAAGCTTAGCATAGGCCAAGACAGAGTTGGCTTAATGGTGGTCATGCTGACAAAGATCTGGAGGTCTGCACTGACCTCAAGCTTATTTAGAAGCAACAATGGAACACTGCTGCTTACGGAGTCCGCATTCCCTCTGCTGCTAAAACGGAAAGCCTGGGCTCAGACCTGAGATGCTGCAGATCTGGAGGGCTGCATTCTCTACCCAGAGTCATGTTCTGAGAAGAGCAAACCAAGAGAGTGGCAGGGGTCTTTGGGTACCTCTGGTGGGGTTCCCAACTGCCTGCTCCCCCTCACCCAGAGCAGCTGCACTTCCATCTGATATATGTTGAGGCCTTTGTAAGACTTTATTTGAAAACAAGTTTCTGCTGCTAAGAGAACATTTGAGAACTCCTGGCCTGTTACTTGGGATGGGGCTGTGGAGTGGGCAGGGGCAAGGTCAGGCGAGGCTGCTGATGGTGGAGGCTGAAGTCACTCTGGTTCTCAGTTTCAGGGGGCGCACAGACAGTCGACTGTCTTTATTTCCCCAGAGGAAATAACTAAGCCCAACGAGAGAGAGACCACACTCCTTCTTTCTATGGGTTATGTGTTGACACAGAGCTCTACAAACAAGGATTTGTAAACAACTCCCATCATCCGAGAGCTACCTGGGGAGGTGGTTGGTTTGTCACCTATTGAAGCACACCCCACAGAGGGGGGGAGACTAGACCAGGTGGTCTTTGCTTCCCCTGTCCCCTCCAAGAGTCCAAGATGCTAGTAATCTCCCCCCATCCAGCCACCTGGAAACCACTGAAGTGTGGTCCATGCAGGTGTAGGCAAATTGCGCAGGCATGATGTCAAATGTTTGTGGGCTGTTTGCAACCGTCACCCGACCCCCCGTGAAGGCAGTGGGAAAAGCAGGGGCCCGATGGGAAGTTCAGAAGACGTCGGCTTTAAGGCTGAGTGGCGTGGTTGGGGTCTCTCTCTCTCTGTCCCTCACATAGACAGTCCTGAGGCCCCAGGCTGCAGAGCCGTCCCCACCCCTATCAAGGGGCAGAAATTAGCTGCTGGGCTTGGAATCTTGGTCAACCTCTGAGGGTGCCTTCAGGTGGAGTTGGGGATCTGAGGTTTTGGGGTGGAAGCACCCCATAACAGTGATTAGACCCGGTGCTGCTTTTGCTCACAAATCTGCACTTTGAGCAGTGCTCAGCGGGGACAGTTATCTCTGCTCTGTCACCTGGATCAGCTTGGAGCCTGGGGGCTGGAGTCGTCAGAGACCTGCTCACTCACAGGTGGTGACTGTTGCTGCCATCAGCTGGCCGTCGGCTGCCAGTCGGATGCCTGTGGGTGGCCTGAGCTTCCTCACAGCATGGCAGCTGGGCCCCCAAGGACTAGCACCCTGAGAGGAAGAGCCAGGTGCTGGCTGTCTTCGTAATTTTTAACCCAGCCTTGGACACCACACACAGTGTCGCTTCAGATTCTGTTCATTTAGAAGGAAGTCATGAGGGCTGAGCACATTCAAGGGGAAAACAATCTGATTTCCCCCTTTGAAGGGAGGAAAAGTTGAAGAATTGTGGACACATCTTCAAGCCACCGCAGGCCACTCAGGAGGGGCAGGTAAAGAAGGAATTGTGCGCAGGAGGCTGGAGAGCATCAGGGCACCTCCCAGTGGCCCCACGGAGGTACATGACAGGGGTGACTAAAGCCCTCTCAGCTCCTACCCCAAGCCCTTTTAGTGGGTCCCTATTTATCAGTGCAGGTCAGCCCTGGGGCCCCGTCCTGAGGCACCAAGAGGGTGGACCAGGGCAGTGCAGACACCTGAAGAAGTTTCCCTTGCTGTCCACTCCCTCCCATCTCCCCCGTACCTTGTGCAGCGAGGGACGAGGGACCAAGGGTGGCCCATGCAAGCCTGACGTTGCCACCTATCTGGGAGGGCAGCCTGCAGAATAACAGAGCCAGACTAAGCCCCAGGCACTCCTGTGTCAGAGGACCAAATGAGGGGCATGAGCTGGCCATGGTCCCAGGAAGTTAGAGGCTGAGCCGGGACAGGAACTCAGGACCAGCCACACCTCACCTGGGGCACTTTCCCCTTGGTGCATTCCTCCCTGCCCTGCCCAGCTGCTGAGGGACCCTCAGAGATGGACTGAACCTCAAGACCCAGACTCCAGGAAAGGGATGAGTGGGGACTGGGATGTACTGAAGGGTAGGGTGGGGACGGTGGGAAATCTGGGGTGGAAATGGGGACTGTGGGAGGGAGGGGCCTGTCCTAAACCCTAGACAGGCTCCAGTCAGAGAAGGGGACACCTAAATCCCTATCTCAGAGCAGGGAAGGAGGGAGGAGGAGAGCAAGCTGTTAAGCAGAAGAGGTATCAGGCCACCAGAGTAGGGACAGCTCTGTGTTCTTGAGCCCAAGAGGAGTGGCTGCTGGACTTTCAACTCTCAAGGACTGGAGTGGCCTCTGGTTCACCCTGTGCCACATGCCCACTGCCAGGATGCAGGTCAGGCCCTGGCCATCACTCCTGAGTGACTCCAGGCCTCTCCTCCCTAGGCCTCTTTCTCCAATCCCTTCACTGTCCTAGTCCTCGGGCAGCTTGCCACCCTGCTGCTTGAGGCCTGCATTTATTTATCTCCTGGCCACACAACCCAGCTCCCCACCAAGGTGGGACCCGGTCCTAACCCAACTTGTATCCCCAGGGCCTGCTACATAACTGTTGAATGAATGAATGTTGAAAGGCCAGATGTCCAACCAGGGCATTGGGGACACTATCACTAAGACATAAAAAAAGAAATCCTTTGGTCCACCCCTTGGCTAGGGCGCTCTTGTCTTGGGTCAAGCAATGGAAGAGTTTAGTGACTGGAAGTTTCAGGTCTTGTTGCCTAGGGCCACTGAGTCCCCTGTTTTGGGGTTGTGGCTGGGGCCAGAAACAAGGACCTGAAAAAGATCTGGAAATAGTGAGGACTGCCCTTCCACACCTGACACAGGTGTCATCTGGGGAGCTGTAAGGGATTAAATTGCATGCCCCAAAAGATATGTTGAAATCCAAACCCCTGATCCCTGGTGGCACAGTGATTAAGCGCTCAGCTACTAACTGAAAGTTCAGTAGTTCAAACCCACCAGCTGCTCCACTGGGGAAAGGTGGAGCAGTCTGCTTCTGTAAAGATTCACAGACTTGGAAATCCTAGGAGCAAGTCTGCTTTGTCCTACACGGTCACTGTCACTGTGAGTCTGGATGGGCTCAGTGGCACTGGGTTTGGTTTGGTGGTGCCTGTGACTGTGTCCTGTCTGGAAATAGGGACTTAGACGATGTTACAGGTTAGCTTAACCTGGTACCATCTTGGAGTAGGATGGGTGCAGATCCTGTATGACTGATGTCCTTATAAAAGAGGAGGAGATGCCCAGAGACAAGAAGACAGAAGAAGGACACTATGTGGCACAGCAGCTGCAAGCCAAGGAATGCCCGGAGCCACCCGAAGCTAGGAGAACAGGTTCTCCCCCAGAGCCTCAGAAGGCGTCAACACTGCTGACACCCTGATCGCAGACCCCCAGACACCCCGATCCCAGACTTCCAAATCCCTCAATCGCAGGGTCCCGGACACCCTGATCCCGGACTCCCAGACCCCTCAATTGCAGGCTCCCAGACACCCCGATCCCAGACTCCGAGACCCCTCAATCGCAGGGTCCCGGACACCCTGATCCCAGACTCCCCGACACCCTGATCTCAGACTCCTAGCCTCCCGAGATATAAGATGACACATTTCTGTCCTTACAAACCACCCAGGGTGTGGTGACTGACATCTCCCCACCCCAGCTGATGACTCCATCACCATGACACCCACAACCCATGACCCCCAGGATCTTGCCAGAGCTTGTACAGTGTTGTTGAGACCAATGGCTGCTTTGCAGAAATGAACAAGGTGATTCTAAATGAATCTAGAGTTCATAGGAAAATTCAAGGGACCCAGAATAGACAAAATACTCTTGACATAAAAAAGAGAGAGAGAACAAAGTTGGGAGACTAACTACCTGATGTCAAAGCTACAGTAACTAACATAGGGTGTGTTTTAGTCGTCTGCTGGCACCGTAACAGAAATACCACAAGTGGATGGCTTTAACAAAAAGAAATTTATCCTCACACAGTCCAGTAGGGTCCATGTCCAAATTTAGGGCACCAGCTCCAGGGGAAGGCTCCTCTCTGTTGGCTCTGGTGGAAGGCCCTTGTGATGCATGAGTCTCCCCTTGGTCCGGGAGCATCTCAGCCCGGGAACCTCAGGTCCAAATGATACGATCTGTTCCTGGCACTGCTTTCTTGGTGGTATGAGGTCCCCAACTTTCTGCTTGCTTCTCTCTTTTATGTCTCAAAAGAGATTGGCTTAAGGCACTAGCCAGTCTTGTCGATCTCATCAATATAATTGCTACTATATCTTCGAAACTCTTGTGATGTAATAGTTATGAGCTATGGTTGCCAAACAAAAGGTTAGAAGTTCAAGTCCACCAGGCACTCCTTGGAAACCCTATGGGGGAGTTCTACCCTGTCCTATAGGATGGCTGTGAGTCAGACTCAGCTGCAACAGGTTTGATTTTTTTTTTTAATCTTATTAAATCATAGTAATAGAATTTACAACACACAGGAAAATCCCACCAAATGACAAACTTGTGGAATATCATGCAACCTGGGACTCATGGTCCAGCCAACTTGATACACAGATTTTGGGGGGACATAATTCAATCCCTGACAGCATGAGAATGGCCTGAAGAGCCCTGGTGGCACAGCAATCACAGGGCTTGACTGCTAACGGAAAGGTCAGCAGTTTGACACCAGCAGTAGCTCCGTGGGAGAAAGGTGTGACAGTTTGCTTTTGTAGAAACTTAGAGCCTTGGGAAACTTATAAAACTTGTGGCTTCAGTTTGGACACTGGCCTACGAGAGACAGACAGATGAGTGGAATAGAGTTGAGAGTCAACAAATAAACTTTTATGTTTACCATCTAGTGATTCTCAGCAAGGGTATCAAAAACACCACAAAGGGGCAGGAATCATCTCTTCAACATAAAATGGGAGCCCCTGTCTCACATTATATACAAAACAAAATCCAAAATGGATTGAGGGCCTAATGTAAAAGCTAGAACTGTCAAACTCTTAGAAGAAAACAGGCATACGTTTTCATGACTTTGGACTAGACAGTGGTTTCTGAGGTACAACACCAAAAGCATAAACAATGAAAGAATACATCAATTAGACTTTATCTAACTGTGAAACTTTTGTGTTTCCAATGATACCATTAAGAAAATGAAAATATAACCCACAGAACCAGACTTACCATTTGTGACCACAGAGCTGACATATAGAACATATAGAGAACTCTTCTAAAGACAAGGAACCTGATTAAAAGATGGGCAAAAGGTTTGACTAGACATTTTCCCAAAAAGATACACAAGTGGCTGATAAGCACAGGAAGAGACACTCAACAACATCAGACCTTAAAGAAGTGCTAGTCTAACTCTCAAGGAAGCCACCTGTGTCCACCCATGAGGATGGCTGTCACAGACAAGACAATAACAGATGCTAGAGAGGATATCAAGCGAGCGTACCCCTATTTCACCTCCTGGAACCCTCAACACTGCTGGCGGGAAGGTAAAACGGTGCAGCTGCTTTGGAAAAGTCTGGCAGTTCTTCCAAAAGCTAAACAAAGATCTTACACTACTCAACAATTCCACCCCTAGGTACGTACCCAAGAAAACTGAAAACATATGTCCGTGTAAAAACATGTACACAAATTTTCACAACAGCAAAAAGGCAAACTGTTCAAGCAACCCAAAAGCTGATCAAAAAAACTGAATGGATGAACAAAACGTATATTCGTGCAATAGAATATTATTAAACAGCATGTTACTTATTAGAAGCTATAACAATTATAAGAACTAAATACAAGGATTTTAAAGATGTTGTTAGGTGCTGTCAGCACATAGTGACCCCATGTGGCAGAGCAGGGCTGCCCGGTAGGGTTTCTTCAGCTGGGACCTGAAAAGGAACAGACTGCCGGGTCATCCTACCAAGGAGACACTGGGTGGTTCTAACCGTCCACCTGCCGGTCAGCAGCTGGTTGCTTACCCACCGCACCACCTGGGCTCTGTATAAGGGAGCTAATCATAAGGAATGTATTAAGCCACAGACAAGAGTCACATACTTCGCTGCAAGACAAATGACCCTCTCAAACATTCTGCTAAGTGAAAGAAGCCTGTCATAAGAGACTACATATTGGCCATATTGCCCAGTCTTCCTACGTGAAATGTTCAGAGAAGGTACCCCTGAGAGACAGAAAGTGGATCTGGGGTTTCTGGGGCAGGGAATTGAGGGGAAGAGAGAGTGAGAAGTGGCCACTAGCAGGCGTGGAGTTTCTTTGGGTGATAAAAACGTTCTAAAAATGATTATGGTGATGGGTACACAACTCTGTGAATAGGCTTTTTTTAAAAAAGGTGAATTACACACTTGAATGGGTGAATTGTATGGTACGTGAATTACATGTGTATAAAGCTGGGGGTGGGTGTTTGTTTAAGGTTATCGAGAGGATTCAGTTAGTTCATGTAAGCAAAGCACGCAGCACAGTGTGTTTAAATGGTTCCACTGTTGCAGGCAGAGAAACTGGGATGGGCAGGCCAAAGTGGCCCCAAAGGGTCATGGTAAAGAAGACCACGGAGCGCTGACAGCCCCTGGACCGGCCCGGACCTCCTTGGATGGCCGACAGCCTCTCGCCACCTCGCGGGCCGCTCGGGGCCCCAAGGCAAGTGCTGTACTGGAGGGTTTTGCTGCCACCTGGTGGACTCGATGAGTGTTACGGCGACGGAGCCAAAGACCTTGATCCCCACCCACTCTGCAGGAAGGTAACAGGTAAGGCGTGCTCAGCCATGGCCGTACACGAGACACACACACACACACACACATCCCCCTTAAAGCGAGCTAATAGTCTGTACGAATACGAGTAACTGAAACCCCCCCAATGAGCTATGGAAACAGAAGGAAACTTGAAGTACAAGATTAAGGAGAGCCTCATAGGGGAATTACATGTACCACTGCTATCGAGTCAATTCCGGCTCATAGAAACCCTATAGACAGAGTAGAAATGCCCCGCAGAGTTTCCAAGGAGCATCTGGCAGATCTGCACTGCCAGTCTTCTGGTTAGCAGCAGCAGCACTTAACCACTATGTTACCAGGGTCGCTGTGAGTAGGAATCCACTGACAGCAGTGGGTTTGGTTTGGTTCGGTTTTCAGAGGAGAATTGGAAGAGACAAGGCTTTCAGGGCTGAGGGCACAGTGTGAGCAGGGGGTGGAGCTGTTACGGTGGCTGGTGAGACCAGGAGGCTGTCATTTGCTGCAAGATACCTGAAACCTGGCTCTTAGTACGCACTCAATCTATGTAAGGATGGATGATTCCTAAAACCCATCCTAGGCTTTCCAGATAGAAAGGAAGCTAGCCAACTGGTCCAGAGTGTCCTCAGGGGAGGAGAGGAGTCTCACGGGGTCCTTAGCACTCCCAGGATGATGCAGACACATCTGTTACTGTTCTGTGTTTCCTGGAAGTCTTCCCTGGACTTCTCCAGCTAGCAGCACTGCTTCTCCACCTGCCCCTTTCTTACTCCTCTAATACGTAGTGTTTCCTTCGGCAGCATAGACACACAATACGCATGTCTGTTGCCCTGCTCCTGGATTTAGGATGTAAATTTTCCCTCCTCTGTTATCTCTTGCTTCCCCACAGTATAGCCATCAAATAGCACTAGGTAATCTGGGAAAAAATGAAGAAAGGAAAGAGAACTGAAAAACCCAAACCCTCTGCTGACAAGTTGATTCCTACTCATAGGGACCCTAGAGGACAGGATAGAATTACCCCATAGAGTTTCCAAGGAGCACCTAGTGGATTTGAACTGCCAACTTTCTGGTTAGCAGCCTAGCACTTAACCACTATGCCACCAGGGCTTCTGGAGGAAAAGAGGGAGAGAAGAAGGAGGGGGAGGAAGGGGGAAAAGAAAGAAAAGACTGAAGAGAGAAAAGGATGAGAGATGAACTAGAGATGGAGCCAAGGGGCTTTGGACAGAGCAGCGCCAGCCCCATCCACCTTCTAGCAACTTCATGGAGAGGATCCAGGAGACTGAAGGCTTGGGCTAACTTTTTTTTTTTTTTTAATTGTGGTTGAGTGAAGGTATACAATCCAAATCGATTTTGCATGCCCACCTGTCCGCAGCTCCATCTGTTCTCCTCACTCAGCGACAGCACATTCCTCCTTTTCGCTCTATACTTCAAGTATCCTCTTAACAAGAGCTTGTCCCCTCCTTTCCACCCTCTTCTGTCCCATCTAGAGAAAAAACAGTAGGACAGCCTCCTTTAAATGTATAAAACCATAAAGTGCACACATTATATGGTCACATTGTGTCCCTGAGTCCAGTCCATTCTTGTCTGAAGCGTTGACCTCAGGACTGGTTTCCAGTCAGGGCCAGCAGCAGGTGTAGGGGCCATGTTCCCAGGGACCCCAAGGCTATCGGACCATCAGTTCTGGTCTTTTAGTAGAGTCCTTGAGCTGCACACATCTTTTTCTCCTGTTGCCTGAGGGACTCTACATTGTGTCCCCCATCATAGCAGCCTTTGGTGGTGGCAGGGCACCGTCTTGTTATTCTGGTCTCACATTGATAGTCTCCCATTCAAATGGACTCTTATGTCTCCTGGGCTCACTTTTCCTTGTGTCTTTGATGTCCTCAGTCATCATCTGCTCCAGATGTGTTGGGACCATTCGATATATCTTGGATGACAGCTCTCTAGCTCGTAAGAGGCTTGGAGTAATGTTGCAGTTCTTCCTTGGGTCTTGTGTTCATTCCTTGGGCAATGGCATTAATGTGCATTTTGATGGAGCCCTGGATGGTACAAACGGTTAACGCCTTTGGCTGCTAATATTAGCTGTTCGAGTCCACTCAGAGCTGCCGCAGACGACAGATCTAGTGCTCAGCTTTCAAAATACCAGTCACTGGAAAGAAAGAAAAAATACCTAAAAAACCAACTTTGAGAACCCCAGAGTGGCTCTGGGCTTGCCAGTGAGCCCCTCTGAATCTCAGTTTCTTGATCTGTAATAAGGGTAATAGTGATACCGATTTTTGCTACCTGTCTCGGTCATCTAGTACTGCTCTAACAGAAATGCCACAAGTCGATGATTTAAGTCCAATAGGTATATGCCTGTACGGGTTTGAATCCCACTCCTGGTACCAGATTCTGTCTCGGTCATGCAGTGCTGCTCTAACAGATGTGCCACAAGTTGATGGCTTAGCACAGTCCAGTGGGCTAGAGGTCCAAATCCAGGGTGCCAGCTCCAGAGAAGGCTCTCGCTCTCTTTGACAGCCCTAGAAAAAGTCCTTGTGTTACATCAGTCTTTCTTTGGTCCAAGAGCATCTCGGAACAGGACCTCAGGTACGAAGGATGCACTCTGCTTCTCTTGCTGCTTTCTTGATAGTATGAGGTTGCCAACTCTCTGCTTGCTTCTCTTTCCTTTTATCTCTTGTACGATAAAAGGTGGCGCAAGCCACACTCCAGGGAAATTCCTTTTACACTGGAGCAGGGAGACGACCTTAGGAAGGGTTGTAGTTCCTCTCTAATCCTCTCTTAACATAATCCTATCTATTAACCCCAAGCAGAGATTGGGATTTACAGCATAGGAAAATCACAAAATGGAGCACAATCACACAACACTAGAAATCATGCTCAGTCAAATTGCTACGCACCTTGTTAGGGGGACACAATTCATCCATAACACTGCCACAGGGATGAACCTGGTAGCAGCACTAAGTGAAAGAAGCCAGTCAGTGGTGAAGGACCACATATTGTCTGCTGTCCAAAGGACCGTATCTAATTGGGCTGTTAGAAGGATTCAGCAAAGAAAGAACTGGAAAATCTTGGGACCTGGCCCGTAGTAAGCACCGTATAAATGCTATGTATGGCAACACTGAAGCATTATGGGCATGCAAGAATACAGAATGGAGTACTGGGGTGGGAGGGGGTGCTTCCCAAGCTGAGAGAGACACCTATTGTCCTGTACCCAGGCCCAGTGGTCACAGTGCTCTCTCCTGGGCCTCCCTGACCCCAAGAAGTGCCATAAAGATTCCTGATTGCCTGATTAAAGGAATCAGATATACAGTTGATTTCAATATTAGACCTAAAACCCCCTCTCAGCTTTTAAAAGAGAATTGCACACTCTCTTCCAATTTATACACTGAACCAATATGGAATTTTCCAGTGGGTTCTGTAGTCTTTGAAGTGACCAGACCAGACTATTGATTTATTTCCAACTAACCTCTCTCTTTGAACCTAGAAGGGTCAAGGTTAATTGTATAATAAAGCACACCGGGCCCAGCTGCCCCCTCTGAGGCCAGGGAGCCCTCTCTTCACCTTGCCGTGCTGGGTGAATGGATCGGATTTCTGACTCTTTCTCCGCATTCATTTCCTTCATCAGAGCCTATTAAGAAGAAGAAGAAAAAAAATCTGGCTTCTCATTTCCTCCCTGAGAGATAAATTTTAATTTGGTAGAAATCGGCAAAAGAGATCGAAGCCATATTTCCAGGCTGTACCCTGCAGCTGGAAAGCCTGCTGGGAGCACTGATCAGGGAGCTGGTGGGGGTGGAGCTGAGGGTGGCGGAGGGGTGCAAAGAGGCGCAACACCCCCCACAGCACCAGTCTGCATCTCCTGTGAAAAGCCAAGATACCAAGCCCATTGCCACTAGCGGACTTGTACTCCTGGCTACCCCACATGTTACAGAACAGAACTGCTCGACAGGGTTTCTTTGCTCTGACCTTTAGGGGAGGAATCCTGGTGGTGCAGTGGTTAAGTGCCCGGCTGCTAACCAAAAGGATCAGCGGTTCGAACTCACTGGCAGCTCCAGGAGAAAGTTGTGGCAATCGTCTTTCCATAAAGATGACAGCCTTGGAAACTCCATGAGGCACTTCTACTCTGTCCTAGAGGGTCACTATGAGTTGACATTGACTCCATGGCAATAGGTTAGTTGATTGGAACCTGCCTCTTCCATGACACTGCTGGGTAGGTTTGAACCCTAAAACTTTGGTTACTGCAGAGCTCAAATTGTTTGTGCCACCCAGGAATGTTTGTCTTCCCTGTTCTTGGGAACTCCTGTCTGCGTCAGGCCCACCACCCAGGCCTCTGCCTCCATGAGGCCATCCTCGCCCTCTTGGACAGAAAGAACCATTCCCTCAGTTCTGCTTCACACTACTTTGCCTCTGTGTGGCTTACATGATTTGTCATCAGCCGCTCCAGTTCCTCCTTGGGCCCTTACTGCCCTGGCCTCCAAGGGCCCAGCCCAGGGTCCAGCATATACAGGCCTCCACAAAGGCTTTGCAAATGAATTGTCACCCAAGTGAAACTCAGCTGCCCTGTGTTCAGTCTCAATTTTACATTTGAAAGAAAAGTCCAACATCCAAGAACAAACTGAAAAGAAATTTAACTCTTTGCTGAGCACCCGGGAAGAGGCCCAAACATGAATGACACTGTGCATCATACACTGAGGATCCAGAATGCTTTCGGTGTCTTATGGTCTCTCCTTCATCTCCACACCTCTCTTCTTTCTCTCGCCCGCTCCACCCTGTACTCAGGCTGTCTCTCATTCCTGCCCCCTCCCTCCTCCTTCTGGATTGGGTGGGCTCTTCTTCAAGTAGCTCTACGATTTCCTTTAAAAACAAAGTATTTCTTTAGGTCAAATAGGCAATACAGGACAGCATTCTCCTGTGGTAGAGGGAAGTAAACTGTTACATAAGTCCCTTCTCAAACCACCCCCAAGCCCAGTCCCCTCCCACTGTCATCAGCTTAGTGTATCCTTCCAGGCCTTCTTCCATGCAGTTGCACACACTCATACACTCCCAAGTAAAATATATAGTATGCTAAATGATACCATTTATATTTCCAAGGTGTTTACAGTCTCCAGGGTTTGTGTGTTGGAACTTGGTTGACTGTTGTACAAGCAACACCTTTGTACTGCCTCCTTGTCCTCATTGGCACAAGGAGTAGAAATCAGAGAGGTCTGCTGGGACAGGAGGCTCACACGCTGTAGATGTCACTGAGCTGACTGCATTCGTTTCCTAGATGTAATTCCTCACTGTGTCACCAGCAGTGTGGGTAAACCAAGCACCATCCAGGTGATTCCTACTCACGGAGACCCCATGTGTGTCAGACCAGAGTTGTGGTCCACAGGGTTTTCAATGGCTGATTTTGAGGGAGTAGATTGCCAGGGCTTTCTTCCGAGGCATCCCTAGGTGAACTCCAGCCTTTGGATCGGCAGTGGAACATGTGAACGCTTTGCACCGCCTAGGGACTCCTAGCAGGGAAGACTACCTGGAATATTTTTGTCTTGCACGCCTGCTTCCTGTGCTCACAACTTTGGCACTGAGCTTCATAAAAGGATCCCATCATAGGAGCACTGAGTTTCTGACAAATGAATAAAAAGCAAATTCAGCGCCATCAAGTTGACTCCAACTTATAGCAACGCCACATCACAGGATAGAACTGCCTCAGGGTTTGCAACCAGCACCGGGTGGATCTGAACCGCCGTAGCTGTAACCGCTCCAGGGTTTCCTTCTGTCAACGGTTGTAACGTAATCCACAAAACGATGGAGGCGACAGCTGCGTAACGTGATGAATGTAATCAATCTCACTGAATTGTATTGTACAGATAAAACTTGTTAAACTGGCAAACGTTTCATTACATATTTCATCCCAATAAAAAATTCACTGAATGAATGCGCGCGCGCGTGTGTGTGTATTTAAAAGGATCCCAGAAAGTGATGTCCATCAGTAAACACCTATCCGTGGGTCTTAGTTGATTTAGAAATGATTTTCTCTCTGGACGCTGCAGTCGTTTGCGGGATGGCGTTACCCTGTCCCTCAAACTGGCCCCCTTCCGGGATTCCAGATGCCTTCCGTCTCCATGTGTTCCAGGCCACACCATCTCCTCCGCCCATGCCCCGCCCGCCAATGCCCCGCCCACCTTCCTGACGCTCCGCCCCGCTCGCCCTCCTCTGCGAGACCCTCCAGCCTTGCCAAGTCACTCGGTGTCCCTAAAGCCGGGGCTGCCCCAAGTTCCCGCTCAATTCTGACTCCCCTCATGTCGGCAAACGTGGCACTGGAGACAGGCCCAGGCAGCCCGCCTTTCACAGCTGCCTGCTAGATTATTTTGCCCATGGGTGTATTATCTACTCAAAATCATTGACTACATTAAAAAATAATTAGTTAAGTCACAAAGCCACAAGTAATGGCATCATCATGAAATGGTCATGTAATGGAAATGAAATAAGCCTAAAAATACTTAACATATAAAAATGTTCAAGTAAAAGTAAAATGTCTCCTTTCATATTCCCACAGCTCTCCGTTGAGATTCGTTTTTTTTTTTTTTTTTTCAGTTTTGTTTCGATTCAGACCAATAGAGGGAGCCAGTGGCTGATTTTAATAATGTATGTTATTGCTGTTAGGTGCCATGGAGCCGATGCAGACTCATAGTGACCCTATAGGACAGAGCAGAACTGCCTCATAGGGTTTCCAAGGAGCACCTGGTGGATTTGAACTGCAACCTTTTGGTTAGCAGCTGTAGCACCTAACCAGTACACCTCCTGGATTTTCTTATCTTCCCTTATTCACAGACTAGATACAAGTACTTGTGGTAATGCAGCTAACACTAAATCTATAAAGCAGATGCTGCTGTCATCGTACCCACTTTACAGATGAAGTAACTGAGGCACAGAAAATTTAAGTAACTTGCTCAAGGCCACACAGAAGTAGAAAAGCTGGGATCAGAACTCACACAGCTGACTCCAGGGCCTGAACATTAATCACTCTGCTGCACTGCCTTTAGGTTTAATGTAGGTATACTACCCCCTCCACTGGGCCCAAATGTTTCCCCAATCACTATTAGTGTTCTGTTATTTTACTTAGATCACTTTATGCTTCTATGGGGGAAGAGAAGACCCAATTTACAGATGGTAAAACTGAGACTCACAGAGAAATCACCTGGGTTACAGCACAACCAGAGACAGATTTCACTCACAGATTTTGTCTCAAGAAGAAATGGCAGGGAAAAAAAATGTGATGTCCAGAAGCTCTGCCCTTCTCAAATCCTCAAGTGTCATCCATCAATCTATTTTAATTAAGATGTAAAAAGGAAAGCTCCCTGGCCACCCAGCTGTCCCCACGCTCCTGCTCCTCCATGTCAGCCAAGTCGTCCATCCATCTCCACTTCGCTGTCTGCCACCCTCTCTGCCTCTATGTCTTTGCCCCCTCGTCTCTCTGTCTCCCTCTGGTATAAATTGAACTGTGTCCCCAAAAGATACATGTTGTAAATCCTATACTCGTGGACACTGGAGCCCAGGTGGCACCGACGAAAAGGCAGGTGGTTTGAGGGCCACAGTGATTACATGGGAGAGACGTGGCAGTCTGCTTCCATAAAGATTTACAGACTTGAAAACCCTCAGAGGCAATTCTCCTCTCTCCCAAGGTGTCACTGACAGCTGAAATCCCCTCAATGGCAGTGGGTTTGGTTTGACTTTATTCTCATGGATGTAATCCCATCGGGAAATAAAGTGTTCTAGACTACGTTAACGTAGAGTGTGGCTCAGCCAATCACGTCTGAGCTATTAAGAAGCTGATGAGGAACAGGGAAGGAAGTAGAGGTGGGGAACACAGATGCCACATGCAGGGGGCCAAGGAACAGAAACTAAACAGAGACTGGGAACTTCCCCAGAGATGGCACCCTGAATTCACACTTTTAGCCTAAACTAAGCTAAGCTGTCACTTTGAGCATTGAAGTGCACCTGACCCAAGCCATGGTATTTTCAGTGGCCTCAAGTGCAAAAGCTGGACAGCAGATATGGAAGATGGAGGAGAACTGATGCCTTTGGATGGTGCCGGATTCGGATGTAGTAACCCATGCAGCCTGCCCACAAAGACGGAGGCAAAGACATGAGAGCCCAGCTCAGACGCAGATGCTGCCTGTGACCCCAGCTCTGGAGCCTGAGTGCCTTCCACACCGCAGCCCCACTGTCCGCTCAGTCCCTGCAGCCAGGACTGTGGACTCCATTTGGCGTCACTCACTGTGCAAGCAGTACCTTCCAGATGCAAAGGACAAGACCTTCCTCTCAGTGGTGGCCCCTCTGTGCTCAGCCTGTTGCAAGGCCTCGTAGGCAACCCCAGGCACTTCTTTCTCCATAGGGCAGGGGTCAGCCTCAGCTCAGAGAGCCACCTCGCAGCCCTGGGCCTCTGTCCTTCGCCGTCCCCAGAGTGCCACACAGGTAACGGCTGACTGCGGTCTCCTTTGCGAGCCGCCTAAGATCCGTTTCCTATCCAGGCTTCCCACGGGCAGACCCAGGTGACCCCTGGAACACCCAAGATTTCTAATTACAGCCTGTTTCTGGAACAATAGAACTGTTGTCTAGGGGAGTGCCTTCGTTTCCTCAAAGGTAATTTACCTCCTGAGGTGAGCCGGCGGAATTTCTGACCTTTTCTTTTGATGAAGAGACCAAAAGTCATTCAAGTTCAATCTCTCTCAGAGCCCTTGGTTAAGCTTTTGTCTTTCCTTCACTCACTCCACAAACATCTCCCAAAGAGCTTCACCCTAGATCCAATTTATGACTTTTTTTCACAAACCCCCCTTTGGAGGAATTTTGCCTGCTGCATTTGTGGCTGTCAGTCAGAACTGACTCGATGGCCCTGGGTTTGGTTTTTTGTTTTTTTGCAGTTGTTAAGTCAGAATTTATTCCTTTCCCATTTTTAATTGATGGAAAGTCCCTGGGTGGCGCCAATGGTTTGAGCTGGAGCGCTAGCCAGAAAACAGGCCTTGTGAACTGCTTCCATTGACACTAAAAAAACTGAACCAGACCTACTGCCATCGAGTCAATTCTGAATCATAGGACTGCCCCATAGAGTTTCCAAGGGGCACCTAGTGGATTCAGACTACAGATCTTTTGGTTAACAGACATAGCTCTTTATCCAGGGTTTCCCCATTAATATTAAAAAACCCATAGCGACCCTATAGACAGGGCAGAACTGCCCCTATACAGTTTCCAAGGGGTGCCTGGCAGATTTGAACCGCCACCCTACCGGTTAGCATGTACTTAACCACTAAACCACCAGAGTTTTACTGCTCATGGGACAGTCCAGAAAACCCTGAGTAGCCGTTCTACTTTGTAACACTTGTGGTCTCTGTGAGTCTAAAGTGACTTGAAGGCAATGGATTTGGTCTGCATCTTTCTCCAGGATCTGAAGCCAGTATGTAGGCTACAGGGGGTTCTGGTCACCAGCTGGGATCGGGGAAGGGCCAGAGGGCATCAGACATAAGGGACGGATAGCAGGCAGATGACAGGAGACCACTGGTATCAACTTCTCCTAGACAAGAACCCTAATGTTTACATCCGCACCCCACCCAGTATTTATAACGCCTGGCATCTCCTGGCTCAAGAAGTGTTTCTTGGGAAGTGAGCAGGTGCCAGGCTAGAGAGGCAGTGAGGTGAGGGAGTTAGAGATAAGATGAAGAGGAGTGTCTTAGTTATGTAACTCGAAGCTGTTAAGTCAATTCTAACTCATAGTGACCCTACAGAATTGCCCCATAGGGTTTTCAAGGTCGCAGGGTGCCACATCTTGCTTCAGCCAAGTGGCTGCAGAGAGCAGAGCAGCTCAAACCACCAGTCTTTGTGTTAGCTGCTGAGTACTTTAGCCACTGCACTAGCCCCCAAACCCAGTGCCTTCCAGTCCATTCTGACTCACAGCAACCAGAGCTCCTCTTTAGCTATTTAGTGCTGTTATAACAGAAATACCACACGGGGGGCTTTAACAAACAGCAATTTATTATCTCACAACCTGCTGTGCTGTTGTTAAAGAAAGATCCTGAACAAGATGGAATGACGTCACAGTCACGGCGGCAACAGCCAAGCCAAGCCAAGTGCCGTCGAGTCGGAGCCGACTCATGGCGACCCTAGGGCACGGCGGCAACAGTGGGCTCAAACATCACAGACATTTGAAGGGCGGCGCAGGCCAGCAGCATGTTGCTTTGTATACACACACAGGGTCACTAGGAGTGTGACGCGAGGGCGTCTAAACAACACAATGAGTGGCTCCTGTAGCTACGAGGCCCATCACTTCGCACTTCCGTCGGTTCCAAGTCAGAGGACCTCACTTTTAACAGGCCGCCCCAGAGCCGAGGAGGACAATTTCTTACGATCGCGTACGTACGTGCAGACACACAAAGCTCTGTCGCTAGAGAAACCCGGAGTCCCAAACACGTTAACACGACAAAACACATTCAGCGACAGCAGTACGCAGTAGCCATAGTACACTGCCTATACACTACAATGCTGACGAATAACGCATTTCAGGTTTCTGAACTGCACAACACTGCACAGCAAAAGTAACCATCGAAACACTGGTAGTATTTTAACCTTAACGCAAAAACAATCTTTTTGTCTTTCTTTGAACATCAATAATTAGCCTTGCCGAAGCAAGGCCTCAAAAAATTGGCTTAAGACTCAGAGTTGTTCCTCTCCACGGAAATCTTTAGTAAAAGGCGAAAGATTTATACGATCTGAAGAGAAACCAGAGTATGCTGCTGACGTCCCTGACTTGCCTGTCAGGTGACGAAAACTCCTAGTACACTGATGGTGACTAGTACACCACGCGATCCAATGCCTGAATAACAATTTCCACCGAATTTTGCGATAAAATCTAGGCTTTTAGAAAATAAAGGTGAATAAAATTTAAACGTTTGGCCGTTTTAAACTGGTCCCGCGGTGTAGTGCATTTTGGGTATGCAAATATCGAGCCACCACGCTTTAGATCCCGGAAATACCTCAGCAGTCGCAGGATACCCCCGGGCTACCACTAGGGGGCAGAGCGGAGGCTTGCCTGGCTCCGGTCGGACCCCGTCCGGGGAAGAGACCCCGTTTTAGTCGCCGTGTATTTGTACGTCTGAGTGTCATTTTCTTAAATAAAGAATTTGTTACTAGACTACAAAAGGAAAAAATCTGTGAGGAAACGATAAACACACAATTCCAGATCGTGGTTCCTGCCTCGGGTGGCGAATGAGGCGTGTGACTGTTGACGGGTACAAAGGGCGCCGGGGTGTTTATTAATTCTTCTAAACCTCACACCTGCAGAATGCACCCTCCTGAGTATCCTGCATTTTGTTAGCCGTTTGAGAGCATTTCCTGCCAAGAGCGCGCTGGCTTCAGGTTTCCGGTCCCTCAGGACGCTACGATTGGGGACAAAAATCATTATTCTGGTCACAGACCTCGTAGACCCTTTGCAAAGGTGGCGTTCTCTCCTTCCGGGCGCCCGCCGACAGCGACTCCTATTCATATTTTTTTAGTGGTCTTGAAATAACTCAAACGCATGACACTGGTTTAAAAAATAATTGGAAATTATACTTCATGTAAGTGACCTCTATTTTATTTTTGTTTCCATTTTGTTGCTGTTGCAAATGTGGGAACCGGACAGTCTTGAGAGCGGAAACTGCAGGACGCAGACCCTTTTTGCTCTTCTCCACCTGCTGGGGTCAGCCTTCAGTGTCCCGGCTCTCCACACTCTGACACCTTCTCTGAAGTGACATATTTGTTGTTCACTTTCATTTTGCTAGTTTCTTTGCTGGCAAGTCAATTGTATTTGGCACGTATTTGATTCAAATCTGCCATATACATTAAAAATAAAAAGTTTTATTAAAATATAATTCACATACCACTACAATTCACCCTTTTAAAATAAACAGTTCAGCCTTTTTTAGAATATTCACGAGGTTATACAACCACGGCTACATCTTAATTTTTGAACATTTCCACCACCTGAAGGAGAAACCTCATACCCTTCAGGGCAGTTCTACTCTGTTGTGTAAGGATAACGTGAGTCAGAATAGTCTCGATGACAACTCATTTGGTTTTATGGTTGGGATTGGATATTATGTACAAAAAAGTCTAAATAATTGCTTACAGGGGGGAATATCCATCTATTAAAGCTGTGTGATTTGAAGCAAGTAAGCTGGCTTGTTCCATAATTTCTTCCTTTTGGTTTTGGGAAGGACAAAGGAGTTAGTTTTTTAAAAAAATCTTGCTGTTTGCAATCTTCCAGTTCAGGGTGCAACGGATCTCTTTTGTGCAGCCTTTCTTGCCAGGGTCTTGTAGCACCCACCTGAGTGATGGTGTGAGTAAGACCACTGTAGCCCAGCGAGGGGATTGGTCACTTTTGCCATTCTGCTAGGCTAACATAAAAAAGGAACCAATTCCAGAGCAGAGAGGGTTTCTCAACACCACCCAAAGACAGGAGGCAGGAGCAGAGCGTTTCCTTTGGGGAGAAGTGGCAGACAAATGGTGGCAGAACCAGGAGACCAGCAGCAGGCTTCCTGGCCCACTGAGTGGGAGCTGAGTGACTTTGGGCAGGAGGCTTGCTGATGGAGGAGGGTGCCTCCATGCAATTGGTGAAGCTAGGTTTGCCGACCCGGCACCTTCTTGGGTACTCACTGGCATAGCTGAAAGAGCTCAGCAACCGGGCAGAGGCTGAAGGCAAGAGAGAGGCCTGCCAGCGGCCATGGCTGAAAAGAGGCTGTCCTAGTGGAAGAACCCTGCACTGAGGGTTCCTGAACCTGAAGTGTAACCTGTTACTTCCCTTTCACAAAACCTCATAATCGTGAGTACTATCTGTGACTTCTGTATGGCCATTGCAATAAATTATCCAAGCCAGAAGAGAGGTAGAGAGTGCCGTGTGAGGGATGGTAAAGACACAGAGGGGAGGTATGCCAGCCTTAAGCTCTTGAATGTCGATTTTCCCCTCCACCTTGGGAAGTTAGAGGTCCCACCGTGCTCCCATGCCATTTGTACACAGTTAATACCTCTTATCATTACTAGGAACACAACAGATCTGTGGTATAATGGTTAAGTGCTACTGCTATTAACCAAAAGATGGGCAGTTCAAATCAACCAGTTGCTCCTAGGAAACCCTGTGAGGACAGTTATACTGTGTCCTATAGCGTGTTACGTGTCACAATTGACTTGATGGCAACAGGTTTATTTTTTTCTCTTTTTATGGACACCACATAAAAGTAGATTGCATTGCTTATCATAGACATTATAATGTTAATATTTAAAATACACCTCAATTTGGCTGAAAGTTGTCTTCAGAGATCAATTCCTAACTACTGATGGCTGGATCTAAATGTATATACACATAATTCTAAGAAGAATACCTCTTCAAGCTACTTACTATGGTTAGCTTTCATTTTTTATGTAGAAAACAAGTGTAATAGCAACAAAAATGAAATAGAGATCAACTAAATAAAATTTAATATCTTTAAAATTCTTTTGAAAGGTTAACTAGTTCCACATGCTTGAGATATTTTAATACCACAAAAAAAAATAATACATCCCTCCATTGGTCAATATTTTAATAATTCACAATATTAACAGATCTCAATATTAATGGATCCATATGAAGCACTTGTGCCATCTAAGATAATACATCACCTAGTGTCCAAGAGTATGTTGACTTCCAACCTCTGCGCCACTTGAGAATTACTATCCCTGCAGCCAGCATGTGCTGCCACATGCCTTGTCCCAAAAGTTTATCTTCTATCACTTGATGGACAGAGTAAGCAGATGACCTAGGAAGTCACCACTAGTGAGGGAGCTGGGGTGGGGAGATCCTGGTGGGAAATCCTGTTTCAGCACCTGAAGGACAGCCACCACTTGTCCGCCAGTGGAAGCGTGCACGTTTCTATGATGCTGACCAGGTTTCAGGGGGACTTCCAGGTTGAGGAACTAGGAAGAATGGCCTGGCAACCTTCTTTTGAAAATCAGCCAGTGAAAACCCCATGGATCATAATGGTCCCATCGACAGCGCTTGTTCAGCTGTATGTGGGGTTGTCATATACCAGAGGCAACTCCGTGGCAGCTAATGGCACCAAGTTTCTAGAGGATGGTGAGGCCTCTGTCTCTGGAAGAGGACTTTAGACAGCCATAGGAAGCCTTCCTTCATCTGCTTCCTCCCCCTGAACCACCAGCTGCCCTAGCTTCTGAGGTCCCCAGCACTGCACAAGCTGGAGCAGTCAAAACTACCTAGAGACACAGGGCCACCTGGACACACGGTGAATACACTTTTTTGATGTTTTTGCATGCTTGCTGTATTTCACAGCATAATAGGAAGTTGAGGAAAGAAAGCAATGACATGCCAGATTTCAACTCTGTGATAACAGCAAAACTTCACTGCCCTTTGCAAGGACTACAGGCTAAGGTGACCCAAAAGAGAGGTGTTCTGAATTCTCTAGACTTTGGTATTTGAGGGGGCACTTCCCTCTTAGTGGGTTTCACGTGTTCATCTTCTGGTCTTTGCTCTTCACCTTGGGAGAGTCCTCGGCAGTTGTCACTGCTTTGAGAACCACAGGAAGGATAACTGACATTTTTTAGACATTCCAGATTCCACAGTCAGCCGTGGAGTTTCAGGGACTTCTGAATCCCAAGCGTGGCCCATGCCTGATTTTCAGTGTGGAGTCAGATGGGACTGAACAGTGTCGTTGTCTGTGGTAAGCCCTGCACCTCCATCTCCAGCAGCAATTCACACTGAAGCTTTCAAAAAGAATCCCAAGCCCACCGCCACTGAATTGATCCCAACACATAGCGACCCTACAGAACAAAGTAAAAGTGTCCCATAGAGTTTCCAAGGAGTGCCTGGTAGACTTGAGCTGCCGACTTTACAGCACTTAATCAGTACACCACCAGGGTTTCCCAATGAAGCTTAGCACCAGATATAACCTAAAAAACAGAAAAATCCTTGTTGGAATTTTGATTGAAATAGTTTTGAATTTATAGGTTTATTTGGAAAGAATTTCCCATCTTTATGACATTAAATCTACGGTTCATGAACTTGATATATCCTTCCTTTTATATTTTTCATTTCTTTACATCTTCCTATAAAGCCCTGGTGACATGCCAGTTACATGCTAACTGGAAGGCTGATGTTTTGAACTCACCAGCTGCTCAGCAGGAGAAAGACGTGGCGGTCCAGCTCCCATAAAGACTGCAGCTTTGGAAACCCTGTCGGGCAGAAGCCACTCAGTGGCAATGGGTTTGGTTTGGTTTTGGTTGGTTAAGGATACCTGTATAGTTCAAGCCACAGAAATCTTTTATTTACACATAATATCTTAGGAATTTTTCCTGTTATTATAAATTATAGGTTTTTTGCTTAGTTACCTATCTAATATGTCTTCTCTTCTCCCTTCTCTCATAATAGATTTTTTTCTTGTTCTTTAGGTGAAAGTTTGCAGAGCAAATTAGTTTCTCATTTAAAATTTATACACAAATTATTTCAAGGCATTGGCTGTGATCCAGTAATGTGTCAGCACTCTCCCCCTTTCCTGGCTACCTGAGTTCCCAGGTTCCATTTGTCTAGTTTTCCTGTCCCTTCCCTTCTCATCTTTGTTTTGGGGTAGGTGTTGGCCATTTGATTTCGCATACTTGATTGACCTAAGAAATATGTTCCTCAGGTGTTATTATTTGCTTTAGACACTTGCCTGATCTTTGGCTAGAAACCCTGGTGGAGTAGTGGTTAAGTGCTCCAGCTGCTAATCATAGGGTCAGCAGTTCACATCTGCCAGGCACTCCTTGAAAATTTTATGCAGCAATTCTACTCTGTTCTGTAGGGTTGCTGTGAGTCAGCATTGACTCAACGCAGTGGATTTGTACTTTTTTCGGTTTAATCTTCGGCTAAAAGGTGAACTTTGGGAGTGGCTTTGAGTCTGTTTCAGAAGGGTGTCTGGGAGCCATAGGACAGGGGGTTCCTGTAGTCTCTGTCACACCAGTTAAGTCTGGTCTTTTTTGTGTATTTGATTATTTAGTCTACATTTTTCTGCTGCTCTGTTGGGGACCCTGTGTTGCAGTCCCAGGACAGTCAGTAGTGGTGGCTGGAGTACCAGCTAGTTCTGGTAGGCTCCGGGTCAGGAAGGCTGTGTTTCCTGTGGTCTGTTAGTCCTTTAGATTAATTGGTCCTTTGACTCTTTAGTTTTTTCCATCTCCTTTGTTCTGGACTAGAGGAGATAGGTAGTTGTATCTCAGATGGCCATTTATAAGCTTTTAAGACTCCAGGTGCTGCTTGCCAAAGCATGATGCAAAACACTGTCTTTAAAGAACCGTGGTGTGCCAGTTGATACAGATGTCCCGAGTAAACTGTGGATGTATCAAACTAAGGTTCGCTATTAGTTGTGATAATTCAATTTACTATTTGTCTGAGAATGCAGTTTATTTTTGTATATCAGCCTTACATTCCATAACCTTGCTGAACTATATAGTTTTAGTTCTAAAGGATTGTCTAGATCAGCATTGTCCTATAAAAATATGTGATCCACATATATAAACTTTACATTTCTTAGTGACTACATTAAGAAAAGTAAACACTGTGAGTGTTCTAATACAAGTAATTTACTGGCTAGAAGTTCCCTCACAGAGGACTAGACAATTAAGTTCTAGAGCTTGCCACTGTGCACAATAGCCACCCCAAAAAGCGTTTCAAACTATGCACCCGTTGGTATCGGTAGATAGAATCTCAGGAGCAGTGCTTAGACGACGACCCCTACAGTAGTGTATGTAGCACGTAAATTCACTAAGTTTTTGGGTTAAATTGTCAAGTCTTTTCTTATTAGTCTTTGCTATACCCCAAAACAGCAAAAACTACTTTACAAAGCAAGACCGTTTTGGGTTTGCTTTCAAGCTTTTGTTGTTTGTACGCTGTGACTCTTCTCATGTAACTGCAGCTCCCAGATTGCTGATGGTGGCTATTTACCCACGCGATCTACTGCCCATAGAAGGTCATCCGAAGAGTTCTGTATACAGTATTTGCATGAATATCGTTGCATGAGTTGAGAAAAAATATTTTTTAATTTGAAAAAAAAGAATTGTAGTAGGAGCAGTGTGTTATGGGTATGCATATGAGCTTGATTAATTACCTCGGTGCAAAGGTTAACAGTCGTCTGTTAACAAGAAAGTTGGCGGTTGGAATCCACCCTCCGCTGATTGAAAACTCTAGGGGACAGTTCTGTTCTGTCTTATAGGGTCACTTTGAGTCAGAATTGACTCCAAGGCAATAATTTTTTTTTTTAATTGTCGTTGATACCCCAGAAACGCCTTACTAGTCACACGATGCTTCTGGACGACCACTAGGGGGCGGATGGGAGGCTTGGCTGCCTGGGGTCGCAACGGTGTCCTGATCAACCTCAGATTCTAGTGTTCTTTGGGACTTGCTTTCTTTTAAATAAAACAATTTTCTCATAGTTGTGGTGGGGTAGGGAGAGAATAACAAGGAATTGTTAACAATTGGTTACTTTTGGTGGGGACGGAAGGGCGTAACTGGGAAAGTGACCTACCGGCAATATCTTTTTTCAAATTGGAGTGGGGCATCAGAATTTCATTTTATTACTTTTTTTTTCTGAATTATGTATACAGGATATACTTATTTTGTCTGTATACTTTTATGCATATATATATTTTTAAAAAGTGCCGTCGAGTCGATTCTGACTCATAGCAATTAAAAAAAAAAAGAAAACCGGAGAGACAGGAAGCGACCACCATAAATGTAACCCAGAGAGGGGGTGGGTCTCAGGACACACTTTACCCTCCTGCCTTTGCTACCATGGCAGCTGTGGAAAGTGTCCCCTCATCAAATTCACCTTCTGGCTCTCCTGTGCCCCACAGGGGCAGTTTCGCTAAGGAAAGAAAGAGTAAGAAATGGGAAATAAGATTAATGTTGGGCCTCTAGCTGTCCCCCACTTCAGGGAGAGTCGTGGGGGCTCAAGGACTTCTGAAACCTAAGTGTACCCGCCCCATTGTGTGGCCACTTTCTGCTTCCGGGCAACAAGACGGGTGTTGCAAAGGGTTAAGCTATCCGTTTAACGGGGTCCAAACCTGGCTCTGTGGGGAGGAAATCCTGGCTTCCTTAAGGGTCACAGCCAAGAAAACCTGGGGCAGTTGGGTTCCTTCACAAGGGGTGCTGCGAGTCAGAATCGACTCAGTGGCATCTAACAACAACAGAAGTGTTTGTCCAAAGAACGCTTGAGTGAACATTGATGTTTAATAAAAGACAAACTTAACCTCAAAAAGAAAACTCTTTGGGTACTGGATACGTTTTTCATCATATTGACTCCTGTTATTCATAGAAACATGTAAGTCTTCCCCTTTATTGAGGTCTAATTTGTTTTCCAGTATCGTTTGTAATATTGTCATAAAAGTTTTTTTGTTACACATATCAAAAAACTAAAGCCACCCATTACTGTGGATTCAATTCCGACTCATAGTGACCCTATAGGACAGAGTAGGACTGCCCTGTAGGGTTTGCAAGGCTGTAAGCTTGGCCACATCTGTCTCATGGGGAGCAGCTGGTGGGCTTGAACTGCTAATCAACTGAAAGTTACCACCTGAAGGCTTAACTACCAGAAGGAGACTTTGATAGGTATACTGCTGATACAGTATAGTTTCTGTGGCTAGCATAAATTTTATTTTTTTTACATTACAATTTAGAATTGCTTGTGGCTGGTAGACAATAATGTAGTTGAGTTTTACTGACTGCTCCTGCATTCAGCAGTCTTAAACTCTTCAGTTCTACTAGATAGACAAAGATGTCATCTGATCGTAATAACTTAGCTTCTTCCTTTCCAACACTTCTCCTTTTTTCAGATATGTTTCTCTTGTTTTATTTTGCCGGTTGGTAACTGAAACTGTGACGGTGAGCACCTGTTCTCTTCTTCAGATTGTAGCTTTCGTTAAATTTGAAGTTTGCTGTGTGTTTGGGGCCAGCTTGCTTGGGTCATGGCCTGTACACTCACTCACACAGGCCATGGAGACGGAAGCCTGGTTCTTGCTTTACGGCTTTGCTGTCGTCTTCACGAGTTACTTTTTAAAATATTTTATTGTGGTTTAAGTGAAAGTTTCTAATTCGAGTCAGTCAATTTGTCATACAAAAACTTACACATTGTTATGTGACCCTAGCTGCTTTCATAGTGTAGGGACACTTCTTTCACTTGGTACAAGGCCTGACAATTAAGTCTGAGAACTTAATTGTTCTAAGAAGTGCTGCATACCTCAATTATGAGTATCTCTACTGACGGTAAATGTGAAGGCCTAACAAAGGTCACTTAGGTGATTAAGCTGCATTCTATTTTCTGCCAGACTAACAGGTCTGTGTTTCTCTCCCTGTCTCTTCATCTCTGTATCTCTGAGGCTATAGAGTTAATGAAGACCTCAGAGAGAGGTAAAAATTTTTTGGATAGTTTACTCTGTTTGATTATACTGTGACAAACTTTTAGGTCTGCTTTGTTTGATTATCCTTGGCAAACTTTTGGGCAATTCATGCTGTTAGATATAACGAAACCTTATGATGTAATGAAGTCTTGTGACTCCTGACTATTGTTCTGTGATAAACCCTCTCCCCTTTGAATTCTGGTTGTAAAAACCACTAGGAATATAATCCAAATTGAGAAAGCTTTTGGCTCACTGTCTCCCAGCCTGCTAGCAGATCTGCCAATAAATAATTAATTGAACCCCACGCTGTCTCTGAATTTTCTGCTACAGTGACACACGGGACCACTGTACTTTCAATTTGCCAACAATGTGGTCACCTTTGAAGCACTCCCCTGAGAAAGCTATGTACCCGTGACAGCACCTAGTCCACCCTTCAGAGCAATTTTGGTACTCTTTCCGGAACAGTCATTGCACACGGTGGCAAGTTCATGAACTTAATTGTCTAGTTATCTGTGAGGGAGTTTTTAGCCAGTAAACAAATAACTGTATTGAAACATTCTCTCTACTCTCCTGATCTGGCCCCCAATGACTTTTTTCGTTACCCAAAGATAAAGGAAATACTGAAAGAAAGACATTTTGATGACATCCAGGGGTAATATGATGACAGCTCTGATGGTCCTTCCAGAAAGAGTTCCAAAACTGCTTTGAAGGGCGGACTAGGTGCTGGCATTGGTGCAGAGCTTCCCAGGGGATCACTGCAAGGATGACGGTAGTGATGTTCAGCAATGAGGCATGTAGCACTTTTTCTAGGATGAGTTCATGAACTTAATTGTCAGTCCTCATACTTCTTGTGTCCATTCAACCAGCTCCTGCCCCTTCTTTCTTTGTATTTCAGATGGGACATGCCACACAAGCTAGTCTTGTGTGTCTATGTAAGCCAAGAAGCAACCTCTTCACCAGTATCAGCTTACGTCTTGTACCTCAGTCCAATCTTTGTCTGAAGAGTTGGCTTTGGGAATCGTTTTAGTTCCAGGCTAACAGAGAATCCAGGGGCCATATTTTCTCAGGACCCTCCAGTCTCTCAGACCATTGAGTCTGATCTTTTTAATAAATTTTGAATTATGCTCCCCATATTTCCCCCACTGTGTCAGGGATTCCTTGTTGTGGTCTTTATGACATTTTAAACAATTTTTGGACAAAAGACTTCATGGTTTTGTTTTCACTGGGCCCCAAAGCCTTCTGATTATGCTGGTTCTGCTCTATTCCTAGTCTGCTGCACCATGTAGTACATATGGGTGTTGAGATGATTTAGGCTTTTCCTCTTTGAATCCATTAATGTTGAAAATTTCATTAATAGATTTTCTGTGATAAATTATCCCTGCATTCATTGCCTAAACTTAATTTGATAATGCCAGCCAAGTGCCGTCGAGTTGGATCCTTAATTTGGTAATGATGTATTTTAAAAATATTTTTTAGAATAGTTTTAAATGTGCAGAAAAACTGAGAAGATGACAGAGTTCTCCTATACCCCAGCAGTTCCCCTTGTTATTAGCAGGTTACATGAAACCTGTTGCTGTCAAATCGATTCCAACTGATAGTGACCCTTAGGACAGAGTAGAACTGCTCCTTGGGGTTTCCAACAAGCAGCTGGTGGATTCGAACTGCTGACCTTCAATTGGCAGCCACCGTTTTAACTTCTGTGCCACCAGGGTTCCACTATGTCACATTAGCATGGTATATTGGTCTCAATTCATGAACCGGTATTGACTGATACAATATTGTTATATAGGTTCTACGTTTATTCAGATGTCCTTAGCTTTTTTTCTCTTCCAGGATCCTACCTGGAAGATCATGTTACATCTAATCATCATGTCTCCTTAGGCTTTCTCTGAACTAACAGTAGAATCAACTTTCTTGGTGCACACGTCTGTGATTTCTGACACACGTATACATCAATTTGCATGACCACCTCCAGGATTGTAATCAGGATGTGAAACAGTCTCGTCACCCCCAAACACTTCCTTGTAACACAACTTTGTGGTCACCCCTCTCCCACCTCTGCTCCTCCCAAAGCCACTGCTCTTCCCTCTCTCACTGTGGTTTTGCCTTTTTCAGAATGTCATGAAAATGGAATTGTATGCTTACAAACCCTTTTGAATCTCATTCCGTTCTCTCAAAATAACGCCTTTGAGATGTGTCCCTGTTGTCATGTATGTCAGCTTGATTGTTTTGGCATCCTGAATAGCATTTCAGTGGGTGGGCACCACAGTTTATCCGTTCACTTATATCCAGTTTTTAGTGATTGTCTCTAACAGAGTGCATCAGAGCACACTCGTATGGGATTTCGTCTGAACGCAAGTTCTCATGTCTCTAAGGTAAATACCTAGAAGCAGGATTGTTGGGATGGATGGTAAGTGGATGTTCAGCTTTATAAGAAACTGCTGACTGTTTTCTAGAGCAGAGGTACTGATTTGCATTCCCACAAGCAACAGACGAGGATCACGGTTGCTTTCAATCTTTCTGGCGTATGAGTGTCAGTTTTTTTTTCCATTTTAATTTAAGCCATTCTGACAGATGTGGAGGGCCGTCTCATTGTGGTTTTTGTTTGCATTTTCCTAATGACTAATGATGTTGAGCATCTTTTCAAGTCTCTATTTATAATCCATGTATTTTCTTCGGTGAAATATCAGTTCACGTCTTTAGCCCTTAAAAAAAAAGTTTGCTTTCTTACTGTTGAGTTTTAAGAGTTCCTTATAAGATATTCTAGATATTAAGTCTTTATTGCTCATTCAGTCATACTCTTCATGATAAAAATTGTATACTTACATCAAAATTAAATGTGTTTTTTTATTTCCTATTACCACCTCTATTCATTAAAAATATTTCTTTTAGATTGAGTTATTTTTCTTAGTAGTAGTACACACTTGGTAAATACATATATATTTCAAACCAATAATTATTAAGCATAAAAAGTTAACTTTCACCGGAAGTGAATGATTGTTGTAATGAGACAGGAGTCAGCATCTGTCCCATTTCTAGTTTTCATTTGTACACCCACAGCCACTGAGTGAGGTCCAACTCACAGCAACCCTGGAGGTCAGGGTAGAACTGCCCCATAGAGTTTCCAAGGAGCACCTGGCAGATTCGAACTGCCGACCTTTCAGTTAGCAGAGGTAGCACTTAACCCACTACATCACCAGGGTATGGGTATAGAGAATTCTTGTTCCTATAAATGAGTAGATAGGAATGGAATAACATTATAACAACAACATGCAATCTTTTGCTAAGTTCTGTGCCACATCATGGTCAATGAATTACAGTCTAAAATGAAAAATCTAAAATGTAGTTTATTTGCAAAAGAATCTGCTTCCCAGTTAGTAGGGACTTTCACTGCAACACTAGTATTTTGCATTGTCCTCGGTGTCTTACACCCCAGGCCAATGCTCCGGGATGTGATTTGCTACCTGTTCTTTTGAAAAGTGGGAGAAGAACCATTATGTGAAAGGCGAGATGGGATAGGAGTTCCCCCAATGATCCATTTTAACGATTAGTCCATCAGGAGGCCAGAGATCTAAATTCCTTAAAGTTGCTATGTCTGCTAATCCTTTGGGCAGTCTTTGCACACCTCCCATCTGGCTTTAAAATAAAACTTTACTAATTGCCTGACAATAATGAAGGGACCTAAACACAGGGAGGGAGTCTTCTGGTGTGACTGCATGATGAGTTCCACCAACCCACTTTTCAGAGAAATTGGTGAAAATTATTTGAAAAAGCAATCATTTAATGATTCTGGCCATGATCTTAAGGACATACAGCAAATGAAGAAGTGTTTATTTAAGAAAATCTGCTAACAAACATTTGGTATGAACAGTGGAAATCTATAGTATTTGAACCTAAACACATCCATTCCGCTCCCTTACCAGCTGAGGCTGAGTTCCCAATGAGTGTCGCTGAGATGTAGGGGCTCCCTTTTTCTACCCAGCCCCTGCTCACAGGATGGAAGCTCCTGGTGCCACCTAGAATACTGGGGCCTCCACTGCCTTAGTCCTAGCCAGGAGAGGCAAGCCAAGAAGACCTGAGACTACTGCTTCCCCTCTACTCAGTTTTTAAAAGTGGGAGTGTCACTCAGGGAGAAGCTGGCATTTGTCCCCAATGCGGCTCCAATAGAATTGGCTCAGAGATTTTTCCTGAGGGCAGAAGCAGGCCATAAAAAAGATAGCATCTAATCACTTACCAAAGAACGATTTTATTTGCAACAGAGCATAGAGACATGCAAGCCTAGGGGTGCTCTTGAGAATTGCAGAGGCGGTGGTGAAGGGCAGTGAGGAGAGAAGTGGTAGATTCATTGGTCCATGAGCTAACCTCTAGGTTGGCTAGAGACCAGGGAAAGAAACAGCCAGGAGGAGCCCACCTGGCGTCAAGACAAATTGCAAACACAGACCTTGGGAAGGATCTCTTCTAGGGAGCCTAAATCTGGTTGGTCTGACCTGTGGAGCAATTGATGTTCCAGGGTACTGTTATACATGATAGCACAATCAACTCATAATTAGCTAGTAAAGAGCTAAATACTGTCAGGGAAAGAGCTAGTCAAAGAGAGTCCTGTGAAAACCACTGTCACCCCAGGCATCCTAGGGTGACTGTGGGAATATCCATCCACAGTTACAGCCCTGGTGACACAGTAGTTAAGAGCTTGGCTGTTAACCAAAAGGTTGGCAGTTCAAATCCACCAGCTACTTCTTGGAACCTTTATATGACAGCTCTACTCTGTCCCACAACATTGTTATGAGTTGGAACTGACTTGATGACAATGGGTTTGGTTTTTCAAAAATTTCTGTACCCCCTGAGGAGCAATGTAAGACAATTAACACTGCAAGGTGGAGAGGGGCAGGGTGGGTGGACTCCACTAAAATAATAAAGCTAGTCACTAAACAAATAACAAAAGAAGACATGGAGTGGGGAACCAGTACCAAGAGTTGCTATGTTATATAAAATGTCCAGTTGTTTTTTTTTTCTTAAAAAGAGATATGTGGAGAAATAGGAAAGCATGATTCATATACTGGAAAGAAAGCAGACAACAGACTCTGATTGTGAAAGTGGCCAGGTGTCATATTTAACAGACAAAAAGTACAAAGTAAGTAACTAATATAAACACATTCAAGAAACTAAAGGAAACCGTGATTAAAGCAGTAAATGAAGGTATTACGACAATCTCCCATCAAATAAAGAATGTCGATAAAGAGAGAAAATGTTTAAAAGAACCAAATGGGATAGATGAAGTTGACGAGTATAATAACTAAAATGAAAAATTCACTAGAGGGATTCAGCAGTACATTTGAACTGGTTGAAGAAATAATCACTGAACTTGAAAATAGAGCATTAGACATCATACAATCTGAAGAAAAGAAAGAAAAAAGAAGCAAAAAAATGAACACAGCCCAAAGCATGTGAAACTAGCATACCAGAAGGAGAGAAAGGAGCAGAAAAAATACACAACACACCAAAACTTACGGAATGTAGCTAAAGCAGTGCTTAGAGGGAAATTTATAGTTGTAAATGCCTTCATTAATAAAGATGGTCTCAAAAACAATAACCTGTCTCCACTTTAACACACTTCAACAAGAAGTACAAACTAAGCTAAAGTAAGCAGATGAAGGAAATAATAATAAAGATAGGAGCAGAAATTAATTAAATAGAAATAGCAGAACAACAGAGAAAATGAAACCAAAAGCTGGTTCTTTGAAAAGAACAGAACTGACAAACTTTCACGTAGACTGACCAAGAAAAAAAGATCAAATAACTAGCTGAGTAGTAAAAGGGACATTATTACCAACATTAAAAAAATTGAAAAAGACTACATAAATGAACACTACAAACAGTTGTATGCCAGTAAACTAGATTACTTAGATGAAACAGACAAGTTCCTAGAAAAACACAAACTACTAAAACTGACTCAAAAAGAAGTTGACAACATGCTAGTCACAGAGAAAAGCCCAGGCTTAGGTAGTGAGTTTCACCAAACACATAAAAAGGAATCAGGACCAATTCTTCATAAGCTTTTCAAAAGTATGGAAGAGGAGTGAACACTTTCAAATTCATGCTATTAGGCAAGTATTACTTTGATATGAAAACCAGTTAAAGAAATCACAAGGAAACTACAGACTAATATGTTTTACATATCTGGACACAAAAAATCCTCAACAAAATACTTGGAAAACAAATCCAGCAACGTATAAAAAGAATTATATCCCCTGACAAAATCAGACTTATCCCAGAATTTCAAATATCCAAAAATCAGTTAATATGATATGTCGCACTAATAGAATACAAAAACAAAAGCCACATTATCATCTTGGCAGCACTGGACAAAATCCAATGCCCCTTCATGGCAAACACACTCAACAAACCAGAAATAGAAGGACAGGTCCTCAACCTTATAAACAGCACCTATGAAAATCCTATAGCTAACATCACACCCAGAAACTCTGATGGCATAGTAGTTAGGTGCTATGGCAGCTAATCAAAAGGTCTGCAGTTCCAATCCACCAGGCACAGCTTGGAAACTGTACGGAGCAGTTACTTCTACTCTGTCCAATAGGGCGGCTATGAGTTAGAATTGATGGGACAGCACTGGGTTTAGTTTTTGTTTTTAACGTCTCACTTACTATGAAAGGCTGAATATTTTATGCCAAAGATCAGAAACAGGAAGCAAAGATGTCCACTGTTACCACTTAGATTCAATACGGCAGTAGAGGTTCTAGCCAGGGCAGTTAGGAAAAATAAATAAAAGGCATCCAGATTGGAAAGGAAGAAGTAAAGCTATCTCTTTCTACAGCTGACATGATTACATATATAGAAAAATCTGAATATGCTAAAAAGTTATTAGAACTAACGAGTTCAGCTAGTCTGCAAATACCAAATTAACTTACAAAACTGAATTGTGTTTCTATATACTTGCAACAAACAGTCTGAAAATGAAATTAAGGAAATAACTCAATTTACAAGAGCATCAAAAAGAATAACTTGCAAATAAATTTAACAATAGTGAAAAATTTATTCTCAGAAAACTACAAAACATTGTCAAAAGAGAGAAGATCCAAATAATGGGAAAAAAATTCTCATGTTCATGGATCAGAAGAGTTAAAATTGTCAAGATGGCAATACTCTCCAATGGATCTACAGATTCAATATGATCCTACCAGAATCCCAGCTGAGTCTTTGTGGAAATGTACAGGCAGATTCTAGAATGTATATGGAATTGCAAAGGACCTAGAGCAACCAAAACAATTCCAAAAAAGAGAAACAAGTAGGACTTACATGTTCCAATTTCACAACTTACTACAAAGCCAAGCCAAGTGCTATGCTAATAAAGACAGTGTGGAACTGGTGTAAGATACACATACAGATCAGTAGGTTAGATTTGGGAATCCTGAAATAAAGACATGTATCTGTGGTCAAGTCCATTCAACAGAGAAAGGGTAGTCTTTTCCATGAATGATGCACAGATAACAGGAAAGCCAAATGCCAAAGAATGAAAATGGACCCAAATGATGTTGCTTGGTACCATCCTGTTGATTTTGATTCATAGTGACCCCATGTGACAGTGCAGAATCACCCCATAGCATTTTCTTGGCCATAATGTTTGCAGAAGCACGTCAACAGGTGTTCTTCCCACAGAGCTGCTGGCTAAGTCTTGGTTAGCGGCCAGGAGCTAACCGTTGTGCCACTATGGCAACCTACCTATTCGTACCATACGCAAAATTAACTCTAAGTTCCAAATGTAAGAGCTAAATACAGAGAGTGATAGAAAATAAGATAATCTTGTTCTCTGGAGCTCCTGGACTCTGAAGATGGCATCCTCAGAGGCCTTCCTACAGCCCTTGGGGACTAGATGTTATCACTATGATTCTCATTTTATGTCTAAGAGAAAAGACTCGGAAGAGTAAATTTCATATATTCACCCAACAAATGATGCTTGAGGCCAAGGAGGTATCACAGTGGCTTTGTTTAAGGCTCTGTAATGAACAGAGACAAAATCAGGGCTGGTGTCTAGCTCTCCAGCTCTTCCTGCCGGCCACCCACTGCTGCGGAGTACAACTCACAGTGACTCTGTAGAGCCGAGTAGAACTACCTCACAGAGTTTCCAAGGAGTGCCTGGTAGATTGGAATGGCCAGCCTCTTGGTTAGCAGCTGTAGCACTTAACCTCCGGGCCGCCAGGGTTTCCTAACTCCTGTAGATGTGTGGTGGTGTAGTGGTTAAGTGCTATGGCTGCTAACCAAGGGTCAGCTGTTAGAATCCATGAGGAAATCCTTGGAAACTGTGGGGCAGTTCTACTCTGTCCTAACAGTCACTATGACTTGGAATCGACTCTATGGCAGTGGTCCATATATTTATTTATTATTGGATCTATGGTTATAATCCCATTTGGGAAGGACTTTTCTTTGTTATTTTAATTAAGGCAGTATTAGTGTACGTCTCTTTTAAAAAAATACTTTATTGTTTACGTGAAAGTTTACAATCCAAGTCAAATGCCATACAAAACCTGGTCCCCCTAATATACACTGTTATGCAACTCTGGCTGCTGTCCCCACCCTGTACTTTTTTTTTTTTTAGTCTCTCTTTTTTTTAATTTTTATTTAACATAACTGAGTGAAAATGTACATTCACATATAAATTTACATGCCCCTCTATATGCAGCTTCCACTGCTCTCCCTGTCCAGTGACTGCACACTATTCCTCTCTGCTCCATACCTGTCTCATCCTCCCAAAAGTCTCCTTTCCCCTCCTGTCCGTCCACTCCCCTTCCTCCAGCCAGAGGTCAGCAAGATGATATCCTATAGATGTATAGAACCATAAAGTGCTTCCAATATATGGTCACTCTGCCTTGCCAAGTCCAATCCATTCCTGTCCAAAGAGTGGACCTTTGTTATAATTTATGGGAAAGGGCAGCATCAGGGCAGGGGGCCATGCTCTCAGAGGAACCCCAAAACTGCTGGACCATCAATTGAGGTCTTTTAGTGGAGATCTCATGATGCACCTCTTTATTCTTGTGTTGCCAGTGAGACTCCTCTCTGTGAGCTCCATCGTGGCTATCACTGGTGGTGGCCGGGCACCATCCGGTTCTTCCGGTCTCAAGTCGATGTAGGCACCCACTCTTGTGGGTCTCTCCGTCTTCTTGGTTGTCTTTACCGCATGTCATTTTGGTCCTCAGTGAGCATCCGTTCCTGTTGAGTTGGGACCATTTGCTGTGTCCTCGGATGGCAGCTTGGCAGCTTTTAAGACCCCAGACACCACTCACCAATGTGGGGTGCAGAGAGCTCTCTTAGCAAAATGCTAGTTGTGTCAATTGGCCTGGAATTCGCCTAAGAGCATGGACCCCCGCCCCCCGCCCCAGCTACTCTATCCTTGCAGTATTGAGTTAAGATGGAAGGAGTACTCAACTTATGCTGAAGTCCACTTAATGTTGTTCTTGTTCCTAATGTGTGCTGTTGCCGCTTTCTCCCAACTAGATTTCTAGTAACTATCTAAACTAAACTCTCCCCCACCTCACCCTCCCTCCCTCCCCTCCCTTGCAGCTATCAAATAGTCTTTTCTTCTTTACACAAGTCTGTTTTTGAGATCTTATCATAGAGGTCTCACACAGTATTTGTCCTTTTGTCGCTTACTACTTTCACTCAACATAATGTCTTCCAGTTGAAACCAGGTTAGGAGATGTTTCCTGGAATCATCGTTATTCTTTATCCCCACCCTGTACTTCTTATGTCCATTCAACCAATTCCTGCCCCCCTCCACTCTCTCACCTCATAGGGTATTTTAAGTCAGTCTCTTTGTATATCCCCAAAGATAGAAAAGTCAGTATTTTTTTTTTTTTAGTATCTTCTGAGATACAAAAAGAATAGATAGAACAAGTTAAAAGTGAGCAAGCAGAGAAAGGGGAAGATGCTTTACTACATGACGACGGCCAAGGACAGGGACCTTCCTCCATTGCTGACGGAGACATAAAGCCGCTCCCTAGGACCCCAAACCAAAAATCTGCTACCTCCGGTCTATTCAGACTCACAGAAACCCTGTAGGACAGAGTAGAACTGTCCCATACCGTTTCCAAGGAGTGCCTAGTGGATTCCAACTGCCGACCTTTGAATGTGGACTTCTAGTATCCTAAACTGAGAAAATAAGTTTGTTTGTTAAAGCCGCTTGTTGTAGCAGCACTAGGGGCCTGGTCTGAGCCAGGAAGATTCTCAGGTGGTGGTGGCCGTGTCTAGGACTTGTGGCAGTCAGAGATGTGAAATGTGTGTGTCTTTCTGGGAGCTGCCGGCACCATAGTCTGGCCTGGGGAGTTCTGCCGCGTCTGGTCTGGTCCTACTTCCCAAACTCCTGCGCACACGCCACTGGCCTCCCGCATTTCTCCTCTGTGCCAGGCCCAGGCCAGCCCAGATGTGGAAGGAAGGGTCCTGGTGTGTGCAAAAGAAAGGGCTTTTCCCGGCCGTGGGGCCTTTGACAAGCTTTGCACCATTCCGAACCTCAGTTTTCCCTGGTGTTAAATGGGTCAGGAGCTTCCGGGGAAACGACTCAAGAGGGACACAATAGGTAGCAGCACTTCCCCGAGGAGAGATAAGTGGGCTCAGCCCGCGGGACTGGAACAAAGGCGAGCCCAGGGGCGGGTCAAGGGCGCCAAGATCAGTTTCTGCTCTAGGCGGCCGGGAGGGCGACGCCGCCTAGCAAACTCAGGTGCCCCGGCACAGCACAGCTGGGAAGATCGCGGTTGGGAAGGGCGGGCCCAACCTGCCCGGGGCGGGGGCCGGCACGGGAAGGGGCGGTGCGGGGCGGTGCTGGGCGGGCCGGGAGGGGCGCGGCCGCGTGCGGAGCCGGCGCCAGGCGGGGAGGTAGGCCGGGGCGCTCGGCGGGGCGCGGGGGGCCACCCGGTGGGCCCCGCAAGACCACCGGCCGTGCGCTGCCCAGGAGCGCAGGCGGCGCCGAGGGCAGCCGGGCGAGCGCTGGGGCTTCAGCGTCGCCGGCCGGAGGCGGGACAGGAAGGCAAGGGGGGTGCAGCAGACTGGCCCGGCGCGGGGAGGGGGCTCTGGCTGCCGTCTCTTCTGGGGGGCCCCCTCACCCCAGAGCCCAGCAGGGGGCACGTGTCAGCACGTCCCCGCCGTTGTCAGCTCATCCCATGTCATAGCCCCTCCCCTAGGCCTGGTACCCCGGCCCCATTATGTTTGGGCCCACCCCCAAGTGCTGACCCTCCGGCCGGCCAGAACTGCCTCCTCGACGGGCCAGTCTGCCCCGGCGCCGAGCACCCGGGCTCGGACCTCGGCGGAGGACGCTTGTCGGCTAGTCCTCACTGCTGTCACTCCCTGCCTAGCTCCACCCCAGGCCTGGGAACTCCTGGCCCTCCGGCCCTTTGTCCCTGGGTCCGGCTCTGTGGTGACCACGACCTCAGTTCTCGCCCCTGACCCGCGCGTCTTCCCCGGCGACCCTCCCCAAGCCCGGAATGCAGCCCTCCGGCTGGGCAGCAGCCAGGGAGGTGGCCGGCCGCGACGTGCTGGCCGCCGACCTGCGGTGCAGCCTCTTCGCCTCGGCGCTGCAGAGCTACAAGCGGGACTCGGTGCTGCGGCCCTTCCCCGCCTCCTATGCCCGCCAGGACTGCAAGGACTTTGAGGCGCTGGTGAGTGTGCTCCCCCACCCCCACCCCTGGGGCTGCTCCCTGCGTCCCTGGCCACGTGGCCAGTGGCACCACGGGCAGAAGCGACTCCACCTGTGGTAGTAAACATACCGTCCCCTGGATTTTCCATTGCCAGCCTGGCCTTGGGGGAGGTTACTGTGAGTCACGTACACTCCTGACCCATGATATGGGTCCTCCCGAGGCGCTGGGTTGCCAGCAACTTCCTCTTGGTGAGGACTTTTCTCAGAGTGTAATCTAATGGACCTCTAGCCCTCCACAGAAGTTTCTTGTGCGGCCAGCAGTAGAATGTAGATCTGCTTCAGCTGCTTGGTTAAGTAGGCTTTTGCCCATCTCTTTGCAAATAATCGGAGTCCTGGTGGTTCAGTGGTTAGCACAGCTGCTAACTGATATCTGGGCAGTTCAAACCCACCGGCCACTTCCGGGGAGGAAGATGTGGCAGGCCACTTCCATACAGACTCACAGCCTGGGAAACCCTATGGGGTAATTCTACTCAGTCCTGCAGGGTCCCTGTGAGTCAGAACTGGCTGGATGGCAGTAGGTTGTATATAATCAGACGTCAAAGCTGCCCAGGTTCTATACTGGCAGTAGTTTTATAAATCATAACTCGCAATACACATGATCTGTTACTTTTCTGATGATTCACAAGGCACTTAATTTCTTGGAGAGCTGACCTCAGGGTCAGCATTCCAGATATCAGTTATCTTTGTAATGCAAATATTTGGAATTCTCTAGAAAAGCTGTTATTACATGCCCTTGTGTTAGTTCTGACTCATGGCAACCCTACGTACATTAGAGTGAAACTGTCTTCACAGTGATTGCTGTGTTTGAGCCCACTGTTGCAGCCAGTGTGTCAATCCATCTCATCGAGGGTCTTCCACATTGAGTCAGAAAGAAATAGAAAGTCAAAATAGCCCTTTAATCATGCAAGACACTGAATTAGTAGGCAAAAAGTGTCGTTCAAAGAAAAACTCCAGGTCCATATGGCTTCGTCAGTGAGTCCTACGTCACTCAGGAAATACGTAATTCCAGTGTTATACACCGTTTCTTCCACTGTGTTGAAAGAGGTTTGCATAATCCTGATACTAAATCTATAAGGGCTACACGAGTAAGGAAAAGAAAATAATAGGCCAGTGTCACTCCTGAACGTACATACAAAAACCTGCTACAAAAGATTCAGGATCCAGTATTTGATAAGCCTGGTTGAGTTTATCCTAGCAAGCAAGGTTAGTTTAATGTCAGCAAAAAAATCAACAAATGTAATAAATCATGTCGGCAGATGAAAGGAGACAGAGCGAGCAGAGGTTCACAGTCATCTCTGATACGTTGTCAGTGCCAGCTTGCCTCCTTGCTGTCACTCCCAGGAGATCCACCGCAGCCCAGCCCAGGATGGGGCTGTCGAAGGCATTATAGGCCTTGACCATGGGCCAGGGGCTTTTTAGGGTACAAGGAGAGGGGAGTTGGAAAAAGAGACTGAAACTTATGATTTCAACTCAGATACTGAGTTTTCTGAGTTTGTGATACCATTGAGTCCTTCGGTTGAAAACTTCTTCGGTTCATGCAACAGGTTTTATGGAGCTTCTGCAATGGGCCAGGTGCTGAGGATACAGACCCAGAATTTAAGACCCAAGAAACTTTTGGAGATGTCACGATGTGCTCGTAGCAACACATGAGTCTCTAGACAGACAGGTGGTGGCTGCGTGTGAGTGAAGTGCATCGGTCAGGAATTGAACCTGGGTCTCCTGCATCGAAGGTGAATGTTCTAACACTGAACCACCACTGCCTCTCTTCCCTCCTTTATAGGGATAGACAGTCCCTCATGGGGGAGCTCGTTGTTCCGAGGTCCAGACAGGGCACTGTTTCTGTCAAGGGCTCCTGGAGAAACATGGACACCCAGAACACTCTCAGCATCCAGTTCTGTTGCCACATTCCTTACTGGGCACCCTTGTTATGGGAAGTAGTCCAGGCTGCGTGGATTTTAGCTGTCTGCAGGCAGTGTCCCCCGAGAAGGCCGCTCACTGGGAGCTCTGGGTGGCCTGCACGTGTTCTTAAATGCACTTTAGGTTTTGTTTAGTCACATGACATGAGCTACAGACATGAAACTCGTAATTCAGCCTGAGGACCCGTAACTGACTGAAGGGATGACTTTTAAAGAAATGGGGATCAGTCTGAACTTGACTTGTAAAAACAAGGTATGAAGTGGTTAAAGTCTCTCACTTCCACTTGTCTAGCTAAAAGCTCTTGGAAATAATGTATAAACAATTTGTCTTTTTCAGCCACTTTAATTTTCTGCACACTGGGGAGCGTTCTTGCACACCTGTCACATGTGTGTGGCAGCTTCCAGAAGTACAGCTGTGACTCAATGACTTGATTGTTTCTTTCCTGAGAATGCCCTCTTGCTGAATCTAGCCCTTGGCTAAATCCCAGCTCTGGGCAATCCTTCCCCAGCCCCCAGAACACCCAATCCTCTCCTCAGGGCCTTGTTTTGAGGCCATTTCTATGCTGCCTTCATGCCTGTTTTACACTGGGAGCTCTTTGTATCCCTGGCCTGGCAGGTGCTTATCAGAGGTTGGAGGAATCAGAAGCAGAAAACCTGTAGCATTCTTTGGGATGTCCTGTAGCTCTTGACCTTTGACCCTTGAACTTCAGAGTTGCACTGTCCTGTACTTGGTTCGTTGTCCTGAGTCACTTGACATGGAACTGTGCCACTGGTGTCAACAGATGTCAAGTTGGTTTTTTTTTTTCCCTCTGGAAAAGAACATACCCTGAGCATCCTTGGGTAGTGCGGGTGATTAAGCGCTTGGCTGTTTCACTGAAAGGTTCACATCCCACCCAGAGGTGCCACAGAAGAAAGGGGCCTTCAAAAAATCAGCTACCAGAGACCCTCTGGAGAGCACAGTTCTATCCTGACATGCATGGGGTTGCCAGGAGTTGGAATCAACTCACTGGCAATTTTTTTTTAAATGTGTTTTTGGCAACAGTTTACATAATAAATTAGGTTCCTGTTTGACAGTTTTACTGGTTTGGCTTTTTTGGTCATAATTCTCCATCAGCTTGCAGGGTGTCTCTGGTGGGAGGGAATGGCTCCTTTGTGTTAACTCTAGTCACTTGGTGCTCGGGGAGCAGTCAGTGGCCAGCAGTGTGGAACCACCCGGGAGCTGGTTGGAGAGGCAGGATCTTGGGAATGAGAATGGCTTTATATGACTCAAGGAATGTGACCGATGTCACCCTACTGTACGTGTAGGAACAGTTGGGTTAGTGTTTGACTGTGAATATTGCCCATAACAAGAACAAAATAAAACAGAATCAGGCCTCACCTCAGACTGCAGTTAGGATTTCATCAGGATCCTGGGTGATCACTGCACACAGTATCATTTGGGAGGCGCGGCAGTTCAAATCTGCCAGGCACTCCGCGGGAACTGTAAGGAGCAGTTCTACTCTGTCCTATGGGGTCAGTATGAGTTGGAGTTGACTTGATGGCAGTGGGTTGGTAGCTAACCTACCTTGTGCTCATCCACCACTTAAGGGACTGAGCTGTTCTCATCAACTGTCCTGATCCTGGAGGAACAAGGATCGTTTCTGTTTTGTCTTCTTTCTGGCATCTGGCCTCACTGTCTAGACAAAATGAGCCTGTTCTATCCAGTCTTGTTGCCACCAAGTCCATTCCACCTGAGTAGGACTGCACCTCTGGGTCCCCAAGGCTGTCAGTCTTGACAGAAGCTGTCTTTCTCCCCTGGAGCAGCCGGTGGGTTTGAACTGCAGGCCTCTCAGTTCACAGCTCAGCACTTAACCAGTGCGCCACTCCTCCCCACCCCATGCCTGGGTTCAGACATGGAATAAGTGTCCATCTATCCTGACAGCAGTGCATTCCTGCCTCCCTGGGGCCATCCCCTTCTTGTCTCAGCAAAACTCCCTATGTTCTTAATCTCTTCTCCCCACCATGCCTCTTTCCTAGCAGTTAGGGTTTTCCTCTGGGTTTCTTCGTGCTTTTAATTGCCTGTTAGAATTAATATTATGCTAAACCTCTTTGAATGTTAATCATTGTTCATACCTCTGGTTATATGCTTGAGGTAAGTTCTCTAAGGTGAAATTACCAACTCAAAGGGTAACAGACCTTCTTAGGAATTTTTGTTTTTGAAGTTTTTATTGTGATTAAGTGAAAGTTTACAGTCCCAGTCAATTTGCCATACAAAATCCCGAGCACCTGCCTGTCTGCAATTCTGTCTGCTCTCCTCACCCTGTGACAGCACACTCATCCCCTCCACTCTTTACTTCCAGTACCCACTCAACCAACACCTGTCCCCTCCTCTCCAACCTCACCCCTCCCCTCTAGAAAGAAACCAGTAGGACAGCCTCGTATATACATTAAACCATAAAGTATACACATACACATCACTATATCCCTTAGTTCTTCTTAGGAATGTTTCTGATGCTTGCTTCTGTACTGGAATTGAATGCTGGCATTTGTGGGAGAGGGGAGCATTCCTTGCAAGGCTGTTAACTGTACATAGCTCACATTGGGATCACCTGGAAGCTTTCATGAGATGCCGATGCCTGGGCCCCCCTCCCAGGGATTCTGACTGGTCTGGGGTCTAGCCTAGGCATCAGGATTTTCTGTTTCTTTGCAGAGCATATGTGCTGGTGGCCTGTCACCCACTTCTTCTCAGGCACTGGGACCTTTGGAGGCTTCCAGGTGATGTTAGTGCATAGCCAGAGCTGGCGGCCCCAGCTCTAAAGGGTCCTCACAAGGATTCCTTTTGTGAGGAGCTGTAAAGGGGATCATGACCCCGATCTGTTGAAGTAAAACGTTTTTATACCTTCGGTCTTCACAAAGCAAGGTGTGCCTGTGATGTCCGCTTGCCATCATCACTGCTCGCTCAAACTCCTCATCTCAGTGTCTGCATTGGCAGCCTGCTGGACTGCTCCAGGTGTTACTCTGTCTGGTCCCCGAAGCTGGTGACCTAGGATTTCCAGCACTTACAAAGAGTCACCATGACCTGAGGAGTCTTTCTAGATAAATATTATTTTGGATGTCCATTCTTTCCTGTTGTCACACCCCCTGCCAGGAGAGCACTGCCTGCCGTTTAAACCTGAACATCTTGTGACTTTTCCTGGTGATGAGCATCACCTGTCACAGCTTCCGGAGGAACAGACTCCTGGTCCCCCTCCTCCAGATGGTTGCACAGTGACCTCTGGGCTGCCCTGCCACCTCCTGACTCCAACAAGGAGGTTGCGCTATCCCCTTCCAGCGCCCCTGCTGGCTGCCTGCCCGTGATGCTCTGTCATTTCCTCTCCCAAGAGACTGTCCTTCTCAACCCCTGTGATGGCCCAGCTCTGCTCACCCTCCCCAGAGGCCTACCTGGGCCTCCGAGTCACTTCTGCAGGACCTTCCTGGTTTCTCCATGATAGAGTCTGCAAACGTGTGGTCTGCAAAAGCTGACAGTCTTCTCGCATCCTCTAGCCTTTTAGAAATCAAAAAACGGGGGCGGGGGAAGGCAGCCTACTGACTTCTTTTGAGAAAGCAAATTATTTGAGGCTCTGCAGACTAGATGGGCATTGCCATACAAGTTGGTGGCATAGGGCAGGCTGAGGAATGGCATGAGGATTGAAGTGGAGTTGGAGTTGACAAATGGCCACTGGTGGTGGTGAGCATGCAGATGGCAGAAGACACAGTTCGGCTGGGAGGCCAGACCAGGTTTCCAGGGGCCTCAATAAGTATAGGGCTGCCAGATTTAGCAAGTAAAAATATAGGCCATTCAATTAAATTTGAATTTCAAATAAGCAGCAAATAGTTTTTTAGCGTCACTATGCTCCAAATATTGTATGGGACATACGTAAACTAAAATATAATTTGTCATTTATCTGAACTGGTACCCTGTGGTTTCTTTGGCAATCCCACTTGTGTGTGTGGTTCCGTTGCAGGCAGCTTTTGGTCTTGAGAGAAGAATCTGGTTAACCTGCTGGAGCAGATTTATTTTTCGGAGTAGTTTGAAAAGTGACATGGGACTTACAGGGAGGTTAGTTGAGGGGTTCAAGAGTGTGGGCAGAGCAGGGGAGGGCATTGGGCCCCCCATCGGGACACAGGAGGAGCCCTGCTTGGGCAGGTGGCCTGAGAGGCCTGGGGCCTGGGGCCTGCTCAGCTGGGTGGGGTCTGGCACCCATACTGAACTTGTTGGCGGATGGCACTAGTACAGTTGACTGCCCTTTTGTGGGCTTTCTGCATCCTGGTCTGTACTGCTAGCTGGGGCTGTGGTTTACAGGTGGTCTTTGAGAACAAGAGTGATGGGGACAGTGACTGAGAGACGATGTCTCTGGCTGTCGGTTAGCAAGTTGGACTGGGAGTAGAAAAGGAGGAAAGGGAGGCTGAGAGAAAGCAAGAGCTGCTGGGAGAGTCCTCTGGACTGTGCAGGCAGCAGGCCACTTAGATGGCCACTGAGGGCAAGGCATTTGGGACACCTCCTCAGGACTACTCAAGCAAAAACCCCAACCCAGTTGCCATCGAGTCATTTCTGACTCATGGCAGCCTGTCTGTCTTAGACAAGGACTTAAAACCCCACAGAGTTTTCAGTGGATTTGATCTTTCAGAAGTAGATGCCAGAACTTCGGGCACCTCTGGGTGGATTTGACCCACCAATCTTACAGATGGTAGCTGAGCACCTAACCCTTTGTACTAGCAACTGACTCCCTAGGTACCTTCAGAGGCTGTCTGTTGCTTACCCAGGAGTGCCCAGTTGGGGTACGGGGCCTTTCGTAAGCTGGTCTTGAGTCAGCTTGCCATACCTATTCCTGCTGGTGACCACCTGTGGCCACACAGAGCCACCTTCAGTGAATGATGGTGGCCTTCAAGGCAGTCACAACTGTGACTGGAGTACTTACGGCCACCCTAATTCTCTAAGCTTTTCACTTGTTTTTAACTTGATTCACCTTCACGGAGATTTGTGAAAACTGAAAAACAAACCCCATTGCTGTGGAGTCGATTCTGACTCCTAGTGACCCTATAGGACAGAATAGAACCACACTATAACATTTCCAAGGAGCACCGGGTGGATTCCACCTGCCGACCTTTTGATTAGCAGATATAGCTCTTAACTACCACAACACCAGAGTTTCTGAGTTCTGTGAAAAAAACAAACAAACAAAACCCACTGCGGTCCAATCAGGTCTGACTCATAGCAACCCTAGAGGCCAGAGTAGAACCGCCCCTTAGAGTTTCCAAGGAGCACCTGGTGGATTTGAACTGCTGACCTTTTGGTTAGCAGATGTAGCACTTAACTGACTACGCGTCCAGGGTTTCTGAGTTCTGTGACTAGGTGCTAATATCCCAGTGATGTAGCTTAGGAAACAGAGGCAGAGTGGTCAAACAACCCACCCAAGTCACACAGCTAGGAAGGCTCCAAGAGCCAAGTTTGATCCCATCAGTCTGTGGGGAGATCTGCCCAATCAGCTGTGTCACCGTCTCCCTCTCTGACTGCAGACATGCTGCTGTTTGATACTTCTGGGCCTTGGCACATCAAACCAGGTCACAGGACGCTGCCTCTGCGAAGCTGCTCCTGGGCACCCTCTTGTCCCCAACCCCAGCCCAGCAGAAGTCGCTCCTTGTCCCTTTGGCTGTTTGTATCTGTCTCTATTACAACAAGTATTTTTATTTTTGAGTTATACGTACTTATCTCTCTCTGTCCCACTGACCCCAGTTCCCTTCCTCCCACCGGCACAGGGCCTGGCACAGAGTCAGAGGCTCAGTAAGTGTTCCCTGAGTGAGTGCGGGCTGCAGGTGAGCAGTGACCTAGGCCAGGAGACGAAGCCAACATTTGTGAAACAGTTTCACTATTTTTTGTCTCCTCACTGATATTCTATGAGGCGTGTAACCTCTTGAAACCCATTCCTGTAGAGTCAGTTCTGACTCATAGCAACCCTATAGGACAGGTTAGAACTGCCCCCATAGTGTTCTTAGGAAGCAGCTGGTGGATCAAGCTGCTGACCTTTTGGGAAGCCACCGAGCTCGTAAACCCTGCACCACCAGGGTCCCGTGAGGCCTGTAAAGATAGTTCAAAGTCTAAGGCTACTCAGTGGAGTCTTTGGAAACAGACACAGAAGTCTTGCTCCTATTAAACTTCAGACCTAAGAAACAAAGCCCCTAGAAGTCAGCAACAGTCAGCTTCCTAGAAAAAGGGAAAGGAAACCACTGGTTTGTATTTATGAAGTGCCAGCTGCCTCCTTGGCAAAGCTGTGGGGAAGGATGTGTACAGGAGAGGTGCAGACCGGAAGAAAAAGGAACGGAAAGGTGCAGACCAGGCCCTGAGGTTATGTCACCTTTAATCTTCTGCCATCGGCATGTGGGAGGTTGTGGGGTTGCTGTGTTCTTGGCTGGGGTTGCATCAGCTGTGACTTTGGGTGGCCCCGGGCCTTCCAGAGTAACGCTGCTCCATCAGGTTTCCTTCTCATCTGTACAGAACTGAGTCACTCGGTCTTTCTTCCTGGGAGCTGCTGGGTAGGTTTGAGTCTCTGTCTTTCATTTAGTAGCCAATGGCAATTGGCTTGTGCCACCAGGCTCCCAACAACCTCATGTGACGGTAGTGGGGTTGCGAAGTTGGAGATGAGGAAAGTGGGGCTTAGCCAGGTCCGGCCTGGTGTAAGGAGCAGGGACTCCAGCTGACCCCAAAGTTCACAGTCTTTCCTCTACGTGCAGGCAAGGGAAGAACCACGGAAACGGAGTGGTCTTGGCCTCCGGGAGTCTGGGCCAAACTAGGGAGAGGGTGCTGGGGCTGAGCACCTTCAAGGTTTAGAGGAGAGGGACATCTTGGGCCAGCAGTGCCTTTGGTAGTGGGGGCAGGGGCGTCCCAGTTGTGGGGAGCCGACTGAGTGAAAACTTAGCAGAGATACAGCCCAGGTCATTTCAGTGACAACCTGTCGTCAGTGGGGAGGTGAGTGGGGTCCACCTGATGAACTGCTGTGCCAGGGAGGGTCCACCGCTAACCAGTCCAGAGTTTTAAGCAGACATTAGAAGCTTGGTGATTGTGAGTCCTGGTCCCCCGTTTTTTATCAGAGAGTCTGATGTCAGATGCCTGTTGGATTTCAGATTCGTCCTGATTTTAGAAAGGGGATTAACGTACAACACTGCAGAGTTAAGCTTTCAGGCCACGAGGCCTGTCAGACGCCACACTGGGGACCAGTGTCATCAGAAGGCTCCAGGACAGGGCTGTATCAGGCCATCTTTTTTGTGGGAGTCCTTGCAAGCAGCTCACGCAGTGACCGAGGAGCTAGCCACCCCGTCAACTCAGATGTGAGGAGAAGAGAGACATCTGATGAGAACAGGAACTTCCAAGGCTGGAATGAAGCCCCGTGTCCCACCCACAGAGCCTAGCAGTAGCTCCCAGGTCCCCCAGTGTAATCACTGCACTCAGGAAAACCCAAAGCCATGGCCACCCTATTTTCAGCTCCTCCCCGGCTAGATGCAGCCTGCCACTTGGGGTCGTCTCCCTCCAAACAAGCTTGCCGTAATGTAGTTGCCTTACTGTCTTTATCCCAGAGGACAGATCAATGGGAAGTTAACGGAGGGCTATTTTCTCCTGCTAAACGGAAAAGGCTTGCTTAAGCTGTCACCGCCAAATCCGCAGGTTGTCACTGAGTTGAATCTAACTCATGTTGACCCCTTGTGTGTCAGCTGAAACTGCCCCATCGTGTTTTCAGTGGCTGATTTTTCAGAAGTCGGTCACCAGGACTTTGGTCTGAGCCCCTGTAGCTGACTTGAGCCTAACCTCTCAGTTAGCCCCTGAGTGTCTTACTGTTGGCCACCATGCGGCGACAACCGCCTTTCACCCATACACATGTATACTAGTGTCTTTGGTAACCCTCCGCTGTGGCAGCGGCCTGTTGTTGGACACATCGGTGCGCCTGTAGCAGATTGCCTGAATCATCCACAAATAGACCCCACGTCAGTTCCGACCAGGCTCTGAACCAGGTGAGTTAAGAAACACTCTGCGTGCTCAGAGCCTCAGGGGTTAGGTATTTTGAGAAAGGGGACTGTAGAGCTATGCATTTCCCCCTCTTAAGAAGTCCCTTAGGTGCTGTGGTGGCACCGCGGTCAGATGCTAGGCTGCTTACAGAAAGGTTGGTTGGTTGGAACCACTGGCCCCTCCATGGGATGAAGAAGTGGCATCTGCTGCTTCCAAGATTTGTAGCCTCAGCCTGACAAGAAACAGAACAGAGAGGCCTGGACAGAGTGGGAGAAAAACGTAGGACAGAACTCAGAGTCACATAAAAAGATCGAACTTGACGGTCTGACAGAGACTTGGGGAATCCCTGGAAACCATGGCCCTCATTCCCCAGATGCACTGTTAACCGAGAACTGAAACCATTCCCGAAGCCCACTCATCAGACAAAGATCAATAGACAGGCCTAGGAAACAACAAATAATACTTTTAGTTCAGTCCGAGGTACAAGACCAACTGGGCAGCTCCTGTCCGAAAGCAGGAGGGAAACACAGGAAGGGAGAGGAAGTGGTCCAATGGGGGGAAAGAGGGAGTGTGCTGTCACGCTGTGGGGGTTGCACTAATGTTACTTAACAATATGTGCGTAAGTTTTTGTATGAGAAATTAACTTTAGCTGTAAACTTTCACTGAAAGCACAATTAAAGAAAAAAGATTTTGGAAACCCGGTGGGGCAGCTCTACTCCATCCTGTGGGGTTGCTGTGAGTCGGTGTCAGCTCCAGGGCAATGGTTTGGCTTGCCAGTAGGAGGTCCCTTGGAAGCGTGAAAGAAGCAGAAGTTGCCAGCATCAACGCCAAGGGCCCTTGGGCATCACTGTGTCAGTGTCCTTGCTGATGGAACCTTTGCCACCCACTTCAGCTTGCAGATGCCAGCACATTACCCAACCTGAAGGAACTTCTCCAGTCTTCTGGAGACAGAGACAAACGGGCCTGGGACCTGGTGAGCTGGATCTTATCTTCGAAGGTCCTGACAATCCACAGCACAGGGAAGGCAGAGGTGAGACCTTGGTCACAGATTCCTCGTGCTCAGGAGTTTGGGGACATCTGTGGGTTTGGGGGCTCTGAGACCTTCCTGTGCAGCAGAGTGACCTGGGCTGCTTGTTGAAAATGCAGATTCCTGGGCTGTACCTCCAGGGAGTCTGATTCTAGGTCTGGGGTGATTGGGGCCCAGCACGCATAGTGGCAGTGCAAAGCAGGGTTCTGCCTCTTGCTAGCTGTGTGACCTGGAGCAGGTTACTGGGTACCCTCAGTACCTCAGTTTCCTCCTCTGTCAAATGGGGATTGTGGTAGTCTGCTCCCATCAGGACACTGGTGATGAGACTTGGCTGGATTTTCACACTCAGAACAATGCCTGACACTTGCCAAGTAACTGCAGGGTGTCACTTTATCCCACAAGCACCCCAGGTAATTCTGACGAGGGTGGGCCCTGAGTGTATCTTAAGATAACATTGCCTACTCTGGTTATCAGGAAATAAACCAGAAAACTCATTGCTGTTGAGTTGATTCTGACCCATAGCAACCCTATAAGACAGAGTAAAACTGCCCCATAGGGTTTCCAAGGAACATCTGGTGGATTAGAACTGCTGACTTTTGCTTAGCAGTTGTCATACTTAACCACTGTACCACCAGGGCTCTTTCAGGAAACAGAGCTCAAAATGTTCAGAACTTCAACGTTGAGTCTCACCGGCAACACAAGAATGAAAAGGGGTGCTTCCTGAGATAGCCACTAGAAGATGGCGGTTGATGGTCCAGGGGCCTCGGGGTTCCCCTGGGAGCGTGGCCCATGGCCCTCATGCTGCCCCTGTCCATAACTCATCATGGAGGTCAACTCTTTGGACAGGAATGGATTGGACTTCGCGACACAGAATGACCATATCGTGTGTACGTTATGGTTTCGTGTATCTATAGGGTGTCGTCTTGCTGATCTCTTATGGGAGGCGGGGGAGAGGGTGGAGAGGAGGGGCTAGGAGATTATTCGGTGGATATGACATATACAGAACAGAGAAGAGGACTGTGCTGTCACCGGGCAGGGAGAGCAGTGGGATCAAATTTATACGGGATTGTACATTTTCATTCAATCATAATAAAAAAAAACAGTGCAAAACTTCAGGTTCTGGGTTCAAATCCCACCTCCATCAATTTTTGAGACTCTGTTCCCCATTTCTGAGTTGAGAATATTAATGATTACCTCAGAGAGGAAGTCTGATAGAATATGTATCACCCCCCATCCCCGGCACAAATTCTGACACAGGACACTTGATGATTGTGGTTTCTCCCCGCTCAGTGTGGCCTCCCAGGGACAGACGAGGGTGACAAGGACTGGAGTGTAGGATCTGACCCCTGATCTGGTCGTCTTCCTCCTGACTGGCTGCAGCAATCTTCATCTAATCAATTTTAAGAGGATCCAAATTTATAAGCTTCTGTGACAGACAAAAATCTTCTTAAGAATTTGGTATCTGAGAAATCAAGTGTCTAAGGGACATCATTCTGTGTTGGGTGATAAAATAAACACAGAGAGCCCAGAGTGGGGGTTCAGGCTGGGCCACTAACTCCTGCATAATCTCTGGGTTTCCGTGGACTCATCTGCTCACGTGCAGTTCATTCATTTCCTTATAGGGCCACCAAGCACCTCTACGCTGGGTGCAGGGGCTGAAGTGGATCAGGCCATCGTTCCGTGACTTTTGATTCTAGATCAGTTAAATGTCCATTCAGACGCTGAGTGTTGCAGTGTGACCATGTGGCGTGCGTACTTCATGGCTCTGTGCATTTCTAGGAGGCAGTCCTACTGGCCTCTTTCTAGATGGGAGAGAAGAGGGTAGGCAGGAGGGGTCAGATGCTTGTTGAGAGGACACCAGAAGTACAGACAGGAAAGGAGGAGCGTGCTGTCACCAGGTGGGGAGAGCAGAAGTTGCTGCAGATAGGTGAGCATGCAAAACTGATTTGGATTGTATGCTTTCACTTAATCACAGTAAAAAAAAACCCAAAAAGTGTTGAGTGTTGGAACCTGGGGTTGCCAGCTTTTTATTTTGCCCCAGGTCCCACCCTTAGCCTCCCATCTGTTATCAGTTTGTAAAAGGATATTTTAACGTCGACAAAGGAGAACGGGCCTAAGCTTAGAACAGAGGATGTGGCTTTTCAGAGCAAGGGTCTTCGGAGCTGACATCCGTCAGCATGAAGACCTGCTACATTGCCGTTATTTTTTTCATCTCATCAAGCCCACAGACAGCTTTCCCACAGGTTGGCTTTGGTCCATGACCTCCTGTTTGAACCCCACTGAAATGATTGTTAGTCACCAAAGAGGGAAACCCTGGTGGCGTTGTGGTTAAGTGCTAGAGCTCCTAACCAAAAGATCAGCAGTTCAGATCCACCAGGTGCACCTTGGAGACTATGGGGCAGTTCTACTCTGTCCCATAGAGTCTCTATGAGTCAAAATCAACTCAATGGCAGTGGGTTTGGTTTTTCTTTATTTTGATTTGGCCCTAAGGAGATTTAGAAGAGACCTTATCATCCTTTATCAGTCAGCTTTTGCCCATAACCATCCTAAAAAACTTGCTTCAAGCAACAAATGTTATTTGCTGCCCTTGGTTCTGTGGGTTGGGGTTTCTCCTTCCCTGAGCTGGCCCTGGTGGGCTGGGCAGTCTAGCAGAGCCTCACTTCCGTTAGGATGACTGTGAAAGCCGGGGTCTTCCTCCCTGAGGCCTCTGTCTTCCAGGAGGCCAGCCTGGGCTTGTTCACAGGGCGGTGAAAGGCAAAGCATGGTTTCCAGCCGCAAACAAGAGAGGGCAAGCCCTTTCTGGGTCTGTCTTTGCTGTTTGTTTGCTAATGTCCCCTAGGCCACTGCTGAAGTCCAGATTCAGAGGGTGGAGAAATCGATTCCAATAATTGATTCTCTTGATGGGATCTTGGGGGAATTCCACCTATAAAGGCACCTTGCCGAAGGGAGTGAGGACGGGCATGAGAGGTAGAATATGTGGCTGGTTTGCGATTTATTGCTCCTTCCCACATCATGGGAGTTTTGTAAAGATGGAATGCAGGGAACGTGTGGAAATGTTATGAAAATTAAAAATGCCTTCTCGTTGGCAGGAGCAGCTCCTGACTGTCAGTCGTGTACTGTGAGGAAGCAGTCTTGAGTGATTAGCCTCAAGCCTCTTTATAAACTCATGTCTTTAGCCTCATGAGATCAGTCACTGGAGTGAGTAGAGTCCCTGGGAGTTGGGGCCTAGGCTTTACAAGGCGATGTTTGCAACACATTTTACCAGCTTCCCAAATAAAAATGCCACTCCCTTCATGTTTTCAAGTTTGAAAAGATCCAGAAGCTGACGGGTGCCTCGCACACGCCTGTCCCCACGCCGGACTTCCTGTTTGAAATCGAGTATTCCGACCTAGCCAATGCCAAATTTTACGAGACCAAAGGAGAGCGAGACCTGATCTACGCCTTCCATGGAAGCCGCCTGGAGAACTTCCACTCCATCATCCACAACGGCCTGCACTGCCACCTCAACAAGGTGGGACCTCGGTACCCTGCTGACATCAGGCCGGGGCCCTGGGGTGTGGGAGGAGTGGATGTAAAGCAGGGATATTGCTCTAAGTGAGGAAACCTTGGTGGCACAGTGGTTAAGTGCTGTGGCTGCACTTGGGTCAGCAGTTCAGCTCCAACAGGTGCTCTTGGGAAACCCTGTGGGGCAGTTCTACTCTGTCCTACAGGGTTGCTATGAGTCAGAATTGACCTGATGGCAATGGAGTTTTGTCTAACTGAAGGAGCCCTGGTGGGCCATAGTTAAGAGTTTTGGCAGGCTACAGCTCCAAAGCAAAAAAAGTTAGCAGTTCGAATCCACTAGCTGCTCTTGGAAACCACATGTGTTAGTTCTACACTGTTTCAGACAACATCTGAAAATTAAGTTTGTGAACTCATCCGAGAAAAAGTATTGCCTACCTCATTGCTGGCTATCACTATGGTCACCTTCAAAGTGCTTCCCTTAGGAAGCTGTGCACCAATGCCAGCACCTAGTCCACCCTTTGAAGCAATTTTGAAGCTCTCTTTCTGGAATGGCCATCAGAGCAGTCATTATATTACCCTTTTGATGTTCTGAATGTCATCAAAATGTCTTCCTTTCAATATTTCTTTATCTTTGGAAAAGAGGTCATTAGGGGCCAGGTCATGTGAGTAGAGAGGGTGTTTCAATACCGTTGTTTGTTTATTGGCTAAAAACTCCCTCACAGACAGTGCTGTGTGAGCTGGTGCACTGTCGTGATGCGAGAGCCGTGAGTTGTTGGCGAAAAGTTCAGGTTTTTCAGTCTAACTTTTTCAGTACTTTGAGGTAGCAAACTTGGTTAATGGTTTGTCCAGTTGGTACAAATTCATAATGGACAGTTCATGTGGTATCAAAAAACGTTAGCAATGTTGTTTTGACTCTTGATTTGGACTGACAGAACTTTTTTGGTCATAGAGAATTGGCCGGCTTCCATTGTGCACCTTGATGCTTTCTTTGAGGGTTGTACTGATACAACCATATTTCATCACCAGTGGTAACTTGAACCAAAACGTCATCTTGTATCTCTAAAAGGTCTTGGCAAACTTCAACTCTCCTTTGCTTTCATTCACTGGTGAGCTCCTTCAGGACCATTTTTGTACACACCTTTCTCATGCCAAGATTTTCAGTTAAGATTTTCTTGTTTCTCTATCAATGTTTATTTGGTCTGCTGTGCTTCTTACAGTCAGCAGATGATTTTGACACACAGTTTGATGAAATTTTGCAATGTTTTTTTTATCAGTTCTGCTCATTACTTACTGGCTGCACTGATTTCTCTTCATTAGTGTCGCTTTCCTCTCACCTCAGAGAAACTTTTAATCCATTTGTACACTACCATTTTCTTCATGGCATTATGCCCATAAACTTGGGCTAACATGTCTCTGATTTCACACCCACTCTTGACAGATGTAACCAGAAATTTAATGTTTGTTCACTGCTCTAATTCAAGCTCCGACATTCTTGTGATGGCACACAGAAACACACGACAATAATGAACGCCACTCAGCAAGACACTGCTACACATTGACATGAACGCAGCTGTGAGACACTGATATGCCAAGGTTCTGATACCTTTCCGAGTCATTTGTATGGTGCTGCCAGCATAAGCACCTGGTGGTGGCAAGTTCACAAACGTAATTGTCAGACCTTGTAGAGTCACTCTGAGTTAGAATCAGCTTGATGGGAGCAGGTTATTCTAACTGAAAGATCTGTGGTTCACAGCCATCAGCAGAGTGGGAGAAAGATGTTGTAGTCTGTTCTCCACAGAGATTGCAGCCACGGAAGCCCTGTGGGGCAGTTCTGTTCTGTCCTTTAGGATTGCTATGGGTTGGAATCTTGTCCACAGCAATGAGTTTGGTTTGGTTTTATTACCCGCGTTCAGGTATGCTGAGAAGGTTGAAACAGATGATGTGTGAAAGGCTTCCACAAACAGTAAGCACTTAGGAAGTGGTAGCTGCTTTCATAGACTCATGGGAAGAGTGTCTAAGGCTATATAGGCCTTTCCTCCAGTTGTGGCAGCATCTGATCTGTCAGGTTTATGAACCACTGGCTGGGTTGTGGCTGATGCCAGAGCCCTGGGGCTGGAGAGACCTTCTGACGCTGCTGCATCTGATTAATGTCTTTGGGTTTTGCCGGGGATGATGAGCTTGTTTATACTGGCTCAGCTTATTATTAGTCAAAGCTACCGGAATCCAGGGGGGCTCCATTTCACCCAAGAGCTGGCCTGGAGAAGTAGCCCACAGATGACATTCTTGTACAGCAGACCTTCATGGCAGTGCCTTGGGGTGTTCAGTGCTTAGAGACTTCTGACAGAGAGTCCTTTTCAGTGAAGGGCCTTGTCTTCATCATCTGGTGCTGTTATAACAGAAATATCACAAATGGGTGGCTTCGACACAGAAAGTTATGCTCTCACAGGCTGTTAGGGTGTTAGTCTGAATTCAGGGCATCAGCTCCAGGGGAAGGCTTTCTCTGTCGACGCGAGCATAAGGTCCTTGTCATGAATCATTTCAGGAGCTTCTTGGCACAGGGACCTCAGATCTGAAGGGCACACTCTGTTCCTGGTGCTGCTTTCTAGGTGGTAGATGGTCTCACCCCTTCATTCTCTCTGCTTGGTTCTCTCTTGTGTCTCAAAAGAGATTGACTTAAAAACAATCTTGTGGATTGAGTCCTGCCTCATTAACAGCATGCAGATAGGATTTGCAACACAGGAAAATCATGTCAGATAACAAACTGGTGGACAATCACACAATATGGGAATCCTGACCTAGCCAAGTTGACCTACATTTGGGGGGAACACAGTGGAATCTGTAGCAGGCCTCCCCAGGGAGCCCACCTGCCAACAGAAGCTCTTGTGATTGTTTCCATGGCAGAGGCACCTGAAGTTTTTGTCCCACCTTTGTACAGCTCTGCTCCTGGCAGTCCTGTGCAAGGTTATCGAGGGAGGGGTGCAAATGTGGGAGGTGTGAGCAGGGAGTGATTGTCAGATCAAAGGGTGTCCAGTATCCTTGGATGGAGGTTTGTGCCAGTGCTGGAGAGATGAGGGCACTGCCTACCCTGGCAAGGGACTTCTCAGAGGTGAAGAAAGTCCTGATTCAGTTTTAGGATTGCAGAGGCCTGACTCCGTGAAGTGGGGGGTTTTCATTTCCGGAGGATAGGATGTTTTTCAGAGCGGCTCAAGTCTGCTTAGCATCTTGAGACTTTGATACCATGGCTCAGAGACATCAAATGAGTTTCAGTTTGAGTCTCAGATTGTGTCTGTTGGTTTCAGCTGCCTGGAATGTTATGATGAGCAAGAGTCTGTGTCTTTGTCTTAGCTCAGTGTGGTTGAAGACTATGACGGGTATTTTTTTAGTCATCGTGGTTGATTATTGGTGTCTAGCATGAGGAAAGGATGTGTTTGTTCTCCCTGCTGTTGCCTTAACTGGTAGGTTCCTCACCTGGAGTCCTTACTGCTGTCCCCTGGTCTGCTCCTGTGGAGAGTGCCATCTTAACACCCACCACCAGGGAGCTGCCTCCTGGAGTTTTGGACACTTTGTTGGTCAACACTAAATCAAACAGAGCAGCATCCGCTGTCCCCATGTAGGCCTCCCTCCCTCAGATACAGTTTCTGGTCCGAGAGACTCATTTCCTTCCCAGGTGGTGTCATGGGTTACCTTCCCCTTCAGATGCTCTTGGGTTATCTTCCCCTTTACATGTGACCTCCTTGCACAGAAGGGTGTGACAGTGGTGGCAGCCTGTCAGTGTCTCTATGCAAGATGCATTCACGTGATAGAGGCGCTGTGTATGGCACAGCTCAAGAGCTTGTAACGGAGGACCCCAAACCCGCTGCTGTCAGGTTGGCTCTGACCCATGGTGACCCCAAGGGTATCTGAGGAAAACCATGCCCCATCAAATTTTCGATGGTTGGTTTTTCAGAGGTAGATTGCCAGCCCTTTCTTCAGAGGCACATTGGGTGGACTTGAACCACCAGCTTTTCTGTTAGCAACTGGACATACTAAGTCTTTGCACCACCCGGGGACCCCGAAGGACCCGTGCCTTGTTCGTTTAGCACCTCTTATGTGCCAGGTGTCCTGCTCGCTGCTTCACATATGTGGCTCCTTCAGCGCTCAGTGGGGAGTGGATGTCAGATCAGAGGGCATCCAGTGTACTTGGAGGTCTGTGTCAGTGCTTGAGAGATGGCACGGCCTGACCTGGCAAGGGACTTCTCAGAGGGACCGTTACCCCTATTTTGTAATGTAGGAACTGAGACCTTGAGTCTACATAACTGCCAGTTTGTTATGGTAGGGGTACGGCTTCGACCAAGTCTGCTTGGACTTACAACTCTGCCTTTCCCATTTGAGTTTAATCACTAGCAGCTGCTGGTTTGTTGGGTTGGATGGGTAACCCCCAATTCGGCTGTCATCAGGGCAGAATGCATTTCCTAATAACCCTGTGGTGATGTCTCAGGATTAGTTGATCTTGTACCTTTGGCTGGCAAACAAAAGGCTTGAAAATTTGGCATTTGCTACTCTGTAGAAGAAAGACCCTTGTCCCCTGGCTGTGCTGACTCCCAGCCCTGTGTTTACCCAGCTGTGTTTTCTGCTGGCTTCTGCCGTTCCAGACATCCTTGTTCGGGGAGGGGACCTACCTCACCAGCGACTTGAGCCTGGCACTCATTTACAGCCCCCACGGCCACGGGTGGCAGCGCAGCCTCCTGGGACCCCTCCTCAGCTGTGTGGCCGTGTGCGAGGTCATTGATCACCCAGATGTAAAGTGCCAAACCAAGAAGAAAGGTGAGTCAGTGCTTGGCCAGGGCCTGGGTGTTGGGTGCACAGACAGGCTCTTGCTGTTGGCCCAGCTGTTGAGTGGAGAACCCATTCCACGCTGAGGGATGGGCTGGGTCTGGAGCAGCGCAGGACAAGGGCCTGCCTGCAAAGAGTGAGCAACCTGTCTCCTTAGGGATTGGAATCTGCTTTTCCACGATGGAAAAAATACCTCTTATAAAAGACAGCCTGCAAAGGAGAGCATGTAAGATGAGGGGGCAGAGTGGAGGTCAGAGAAAGGAGCAGTCCTGGTGGGTCCCCATGAAAGCTTTGGAGGGAAGGAAAGGGTTTGAAATTTTATTGTGGTGAGAACCTAACACACACCATCTCAGGAAGGTGAGGTTGGTAGATGAAGGTCGGTGTGAGGCAGAATGTGGGTTCCTCGAGGACGGGAACTGAGACACAGTCTTTTTTTTCTTTTAAAATCGTAGTAAATATGTACCTAGCATAGCATTTGGCATTTGAACAATCTCGTTTTTGAACACTTGGTGTCAGCAGAGAGCTGAAGTGAAGCTAAGGACTGGGGTTCCAGATGCAGTCCCTCCCACCAGTCCTCTCTGGTGAGTGCCCGTAGCCCGAGGAGGATGCAGGGGACAGCCGAGGCCAGGGTCTGAAGCCAGGGCTGTGAAGCCACAGAGCTGATTCAGCCACTGCCCCTTGTAACTCATCTCCCAATGTGGCCTTAAAGTGTTCTCCCTATGTCACCCTTCTACAAGGTATTTGTCTACCTCAAAGACCTGAGAGGTCACAGAACTATCATCCCAGCCTCCAGAAATGGCCTGAGGTTCTGTTAGAAAAAGAGAATCCAGAAACCTGTTCCTGGCCTATAATGTAAAACAACTGGAATGCTGAGGAACAGGCCTAGGTCTGACAGCACCCTCCTAATCCAGATGGCATAAATATTTGCATGAGTAATTCATGGAGGTTTGCAAAGCCTGACAATGAACATCAAACAAAACTTCACAGCCTCTGCTCTCATGCAACTTTGGGTTTTTTTTTACCTCCCCCTTCTTTTTTTTTTTTTTTTTTTGGTAAAACCTTTTCATGCTATTAAAAAAAAGATTTTTTTTTCTTTTTCATTTTAACAAGTCTTAGCGTGAAAGGGGGAAGGTAAACATTCTAAGAAGTTTGATGCCCGAATGGTTAGTTTGAAATGCTTACAAAGAGATTTGGAACCATGGTGATGTTGTGGGTTAAGTGCTTTGTCTGCTAACTGAAAGGTCGGCAGTTCAGATCCACCAGGTGCTCCTTGGAAAGTCTGTGGGGCAGTTCTACTCTGTCCTGTAAGGCCACTGAGTCAGAATCGACTGCACAGCTGTTGGTTAGTGAGAGGATTTGTTTCAGGTCAAGTCCAGCTCCTAGTTCCTCAGAGTGTCTCGTGTTTGTTTTTGCTGTGAATCTGCTTTTCCCCTTTGCTTTTCTCAATTGGATTCTTGTCTTTTTCCCTTTTTATCCCTTATGTTTTTCTGCTCTTTTGTTCCTCCTCCTGCCTGTCTGTCATTTTAGTGCTGTGCCATGCAAACTCAGGTTTGCTCCTCAGCCCACTGGAACTGCTCCCATCTGAGGACGAAGAGGCTTGGCCCTGGGTTTTTTTTTTTTTTTTTTTTTTTTTTGGTGATTAAGGGAAAGAGTCTACAGTCCAAATCATATTTGCATGCCTGCCTGTCTGCAGCTCCCTCTGCTATCCTTGCCCGGTGATAGCACATCCGTTCTTTTAACGTTCTGTTTATGTCATATCCTCTGAACAGTCTCCTGTCCCCTTCTCTCCACCCTCCAGCAAGAGGCCAGTAGGAAAGCATCCTGTAGATGCCTAGAATCATAAATTGCACATACCACACAGTCACATTGTGTCCCTGAGTCCAGCTCATTCCTGTCCGAAGAGATGACCTCAGTAATGTTTTCTGGTCAGGGGCAGCAGCAGGTATAGGGGTCATGCTCACAGGGAAACCCCAGGCTGCTGGACTATCAACTGTGGTCTTTTAGTAGAATTTTTGAAGTGCGCCCCTCTTTTTCTCATGTTGCCAGTGGGACTCAATGTTGTGTGCTCCATCACACTGGCCCTGTTGATATTTATAATGCGCTGCTTTTGGGGGGTGTGTGTGTGTGCCCATTAAACCTGTGCATGTTTTCTCATACATGGCCAACTGGTTTCTTCTTATTTAGATTCCAAGGAGATAGATCGCAGAAGAGCGAGAATCAAACATAGTGAAGGGGGCGACATCCCCCCAAAATACTTCCTGGTCACCAACAACCAGCTCCTGCGTGTGAAGTACCTGCTGGTGTACTCACAGAAGCAGCCCAAGAGGTGAGAGGGACAGTCCCTGTGTGAGGCCCAAGAGGCCAGTGGCCGTATCCCGCGGACTGGGTTTCTTAGTCGTCAGCCTCCCTTGCGCACCGTGGCATAGACTGTTGTTGTTAGGTCGTAGTCTGCGGACAGCAGACTTCTGTTAGACCCCGGCTATGTAGAAGGCACCACGCTAGGCATGGTAGGGTATTAATACACTGTGGTTCTGGTCCGAAAAGACCTGTATGTTCTAGTGAAGGAGGCAGAACTTTGTAAACATAAGCAGTGGGAGGAACTGTTGTTAGGTGCCATTGAGTCAGTTCCGACCCACAGCAAGCCTTGCTGCGACAGAATTTGGCTCAGTCCTGGGCCACCTTTGGAGTTGTAGCCACGTTTGAGCCCAGTCTCAGCTAGCGTAGTCTAATGCGGCTGCCGCAGACTTGGAGACCCTTTCAGCCACCCAGGCTCACAGGTTGCAGCCTGAAACCCAGTGGTGTCAAGTGGGCCGCATCTGGAGGTATTTGCAGCTGGGCTTGGCCTGTTCCCACAGTGGTTACTGAACCCCCTCCTTTCCCTCTCTGGACCTGGATGTTGCCTCTTTACTTCCAAACGAGGGTATTGAACCCACCATCAGAGGAGGGCCGTCTGCTTTTAAGACGCAGGTCAGTGCCTGATCTCACTGAGCATCATGGTAGTAGGGGGCGTGTAGGGGTGCTGTGGGGTCTGGGGGTCATGTGGAGATCTTGTCACGTTGTTGGGTTTTATGGCAGCGAGGGCCTCTTTTGGGGGTCTTAAGCCTGTGAACAGGCGAGATGGGGCAGGGCTGACTGTTAATGATCTCAGTTCCTACGGTGACTGCCAAGAAAGTACACAAACTCATCGTAGAAAAAGTGCCACACACCTCACTGCTGAACATCACTGTGGTCACCTTTGAAGCACTCCCCTTGGGAAGCTGTGCACACCGATGCCAGTGCCTCATCCACCCTTGAAAGAACCTTTGGATCTCTTTTTCCGGAGTGGCCATCAGAGCTGTCATTGTGTTACCCTTGATGTGCGCATGTCATCGAAATGTCGTCTTTTCAATTATTTCCTTTATCTTTGGGCAAAGAAGAAAGTTATTGGGGGCCAGAATAGGTGAGTAGGGAGGGTGTTCCAATACAGTTACATGTTTACTGGCCAAAAACTCCTCACAGACAGCTATACAATTTTTAAGTTTGCAAACTTGCCACCATGCCATCTTGCACAATGGCCATTCCAGAAAGAATTCCAAAATTGCTTTGAAGGGTGGAATAGGCACTGGTGCTGGTGCCTGGCTTCCCAAGGGGAGGACTTCAAAGGTGACCAGAGTGATATTCAGCACTTAGCACTGAGAATAATTAGCACTTAGAACAATTAAGTTCGCCGACTTAATTGTCAGACCTCGTAAGTGGCTTCAGCATTTCATAAACCAGGAAAATTTCAGCCCAGACTTTGGAAATCTGTGTAGGGTTCCTGAGTCTGGGGAACTCTATCCTTTGGTTTAAAATCGTCTTGCTTTTTCTGAGAATTCCATTCCTTTCCCACCTCTCCCTGGAGTCTCGTCTCTGGTGTTCACTTGGATGGTCACATCATCTCCCAGGAGCTGGAGAGGACTTCCCCTGCTCGGTTGTACATCTGTGCATGTCTAAAAGTGAAAAGACTGCAGCCAAGTAGCCTGTCCCCGCCCGCATAGACACCTTGAGCTGGGACACTGTAGATACCAAGGCTCGCTGCAGGGCAGACGGGTTATTGAAGGTGAAAAGGAAGCAAGAAAAGGGAAGATGCGGATGAGCTCACTGCATGCTGTCTTTGTCCATTTAGAAAATGTTCTGTTGAAAGGATGTCAGTGCCAGGGCAAACAACTCCAGAGTTTTGGAGCAAAGGGACATGAAGAAACTGTATCTCATGGCTGACACAGAGGATGGAATTCATCATTTTGTCCACTTTGAGCCAAAAAATGCTGCTTACAGTTTTTTAAAAAATGTTTTTCTCTCTCTGCCATCATCACCCCGCCCCCCCCCCCCCCCCCCACAGGGCTTCCAGCCAGCTGTCCTGGTTTTCCAGCCATTGGTCTGTGGTCATGATCTCCATGTATCTGCTGCTGCTCCTCCTGGTAGGGGCCGCCAACTCCTCTGCTTTCCAGCACTTTTGGAACCGTGCGAAGAGATAATCTTCCTGGGCCTGTGTGGGAGTCATATGTGCCTTATGATACTGTGTTCTGTATCCTTGCACCTTGAGTCCAGTCAGGTCCAGCCTGGAGGCCAGCTGGGGACCACAGGACAATTTCTGTATGCCATAAATATATCCATTGCCTTTGACGATGCTTCCAGCCACACTCTGGTCCCTGGGACCCCCTGGTCCCAGCACTGAGGTTTTAGGAGAGCCATCCTGTCTGCTTCTCCTTTCTTGTCCATCCCAGGGAGGCAGCTCTCCAGCCAGGGTGAAGGGAAAAGTCCTGCTGTGTCTTAAAAACAAAGTGTCCAAGCTGTCAGGGATGTGCTTACAGTGCTCCTGGCAGAGGCTGGCCCTTTCTCAATCGCCTTCTGGAAGGCGGAATGTGTAGTGGGGATTGTAAATCACGCAGTGGTTGCCTTGTTTTGACACGAGACACCCAAGAGCAACAGTCCTGTTTTTCATAAAGATCAGTCGGATCGTTTTTGAATTCCATCAGCCTTTGAATGTGAAGGCAAAACATCTCAACACTTTTCTCAAACCGACAGACACAACTGTCTGCTACAGATGTGCCCCCCCAACCGTGGGTGAGAGAAAGGAAGGGGCCAGAGGCTTAATAAAAAATGCCAGCGTAACAGTGAACAGCTCACGGCATCTTTTTCTAAAAATTACCGACTGCTTATTACAGCTGAAATGAAACCAAATGTTTGTTTTTTTGTTTTTCGATTTTGGAAAGCTCTGTAACAAATTAGGCTTTGTGAGCTAAGGACAAGGGGAGGTTTCTAAACCTAGAGCCCTCTTGGCTACTGTCCACTGAACTCTGTCCTGGCTGTTTATAGAGAAAGGACCTGAGCTGCAGGCTGGCCTCTCTGTTGTCAGTCTCCCAAAGCTGCTTTGATTGTGTCCTGCCTGACTCCTGCAGGCCTTCAGAGGCCACTGGCCTTTCAGACAGGGGCCTGCCACAGTGGGCCATGGGCCGTGTGGGCTGAGCCTCTCCCAGAGGGATTGCAGGTCTGTGGGAAACTCAGGCCAGGCTTGCAGTGTGGGGAAAAGCCACCTTTGTTGTGTTCTGTGTTCCCTCCTTTCTTCTGGGTTTTAGTTATATTGGAACCCTGTTTGGTTTTGAGGGAATGATTTCTGTAAAGGAGAAAAAACACTTTTCTGTCATTTGTAAAGTTGTGAGAAAGCCACCATCATGGTTTTCCAGTGAATACTGGAACATTTCAAATACAATAAATGTACTTTCTAGTGAACAGCTTTCCTCTGTGACTGCCTGTGGCCTAGGCAGGAGCCTACTGTGTGTGTCTTGTCAGTTGTGAACAAACTTACCTTGCTCCCCTTCTGTGCTCAGGTGGCCGGTTACTGGAGAGCATGTCCCACCGAGAAATCTAGTAGTTGCTTAATTCCTAGTCACTGATGTAACCAATAATGTGAGCACCTGCTGTGTGCCAGGTACCAGAAATCCGAGCAGGATCAGGTTCAGAATTCCCCTGCCCTCATGGAGCTGATGGTCTGGCTATGTGGACAGACAGATAATCCCAGGAGGGAGAGTTGGTGTGATGTGGTGTTGTCAGAGAGCCCTGGCCATGCAGTCATTAAAGGGATGGACTGCTAACTACCAGGCTGACCCCTAGCCGTTCTGTGGGAGGAAAATGTGGCAGTCTGCTTCCATAGCATTCACAGCCTGGGAAACCCTGTGGGTTGCTATGAGTTGGAATAGACTGGACGGCAGTGGGAAGAGAGTTTCGGAGTCCTGTGTGGTGCAGGCAGTCACGCCACTTGGCTGCTAATCTCAAGGGTCATCCGTGTCAGCCACCTGGCTGTTCCAGAGGTTCCTTGGAAGAAAGGCCTGGTGATTTACTTCTGAGAACCCAGCCATTGAAAATCCTGTAGTGTGTAGTTCTACTCAGACATGTGATTGGAAAGTACTTGGAAGAAGTCCTGGTGTGACCTGGGGTCAGAAAGTGTGGAGATGACACATGGGACCCTACCGGACACCTTACTTACATGTGTGAATTTTTTGAATCTTTGCCACAGACCTGAGACCTAGGTAAGAAAACAGAGATTCCCAAACCCAAGCCACTGCCAGCCAGACAGTTCTGATTTGGCGACTCCATAGAACAGAATAGAACTGCCTCGTGGTGTTTCTGAGGCCATCAGCCTTTATGGAAGCGGACTGCTACGTCTTCTTCCCCTGGAGCGGCCCTGGGGCTCACAGCTGAGCACTTGCTGCTGTGCCAGCAGGGCTCCATATTCAAGTCCCAGAGAGGTGACTACCCAGCCGAGGGTTTTATGGCTAGGCACTGGTGGAGCTGGGACTTGAACTAGGAGATCACTTGCAGTGTTCAAGCTCTTAATCACCATGCTGTCTTACCTGCCTCCTGGGCTTCCAGGAAGGGTGGTCAACATAAGCTGTTAGGCTAAGAGGGGGAACAGCACCTGCAAACCTAGAGTTCTGAAGAAGCTCCAGGTAGGAGGGCTGTAAAGACAGAGGCTGATGGGGAGGGAGCAGAGGGGCTGGAGAGGTGGGCCGGGGCCCGATTGAGGAGGACCTTGGAGCTCCAAGCCGGATGGCTTTTGATTTGATCATGTTTTCAGAAAATCATTCTGGATGGTGGTTTTGACAGTCAAAAGAACTGATATATACTAATACTTGCATTAGTGGCTTAAAAAAAAACAAACTGCAATTGAGTTGATCCCAACCCGTAGCAGCTCTAAAAGACAGAACAGAACTACCCCATGGGGTTTCCAGGGAGCACCTGATGGGTTCACACTGCCAGCCTTTTGGTTTGTAGCCGTAGCTGTTAACCAGTACACCACGAGGGTGTCCGTGGTGTTGGCTAGCATTGAACTCGTACAGTGTGTGTCCGCTGCTGCTGTGGTCATGATGACTTGCTTTAAAAAAGAAAAAAATTTCTGGTGAATTAGGTGAAAGTTGACAGTGCAAGTTAGTTTTTTGTTCAGAAATGTGTGCAAATTGTTTTGTGACATCAGTAGCGGCCGAGTAGAGGAGATGGGCCTGTAGAGCACGGGGCACGGGCATCTGGAGAAACAGGAGGAAAAAAGACAAGAAAGTACCAGAAAAGCCAAAAAGGGCTTGATCAGTGTCAAATGCTCAAGATTATGCTTGACAAATACCTGTTGGATTTACTGAGCTGAAGATTGTGGGTAAACCTGGGAGTAGCTTCCCTGGGCTTCCATGCAGGTGTGTGGCCACCAGCATACTGTGCAGCTGGAGAAAGGATGTACACAGCAGACAGGGGTCACAGTTCCCTACGTCAGGGCTCCGGGGGTTAAGGGAAGAGCCCGTCCTTGAGCTCGAGTCTGCTGTCACATTAGCTCACATTGTGGAGCAGGCCTGAGAAGTGGGGTTTCCATTCAGCTAATACTTACTTCAAACATTAAAACCTGTTGTCATCGAGTCATTTTGGACTCAGTCACCCCTTGTGGGTCAGCATAGAACTGTGCCCCACCGGCTCTCAAGGGCTGTGGTCTTGTTGGCGAGGGCTTGCTTCCCAGGTACCTGTAGGTGGACTCCAACCTCCAACCTTTTCGTTAGCAGCTGAGCACATTAACTGTGTGTACCACCCAGAGACCCTGTTTAAGACACAGCGCCTTATTTTTGGCTGAAATTTTTGCTTACTCCCTACCCACTCCCAAAAAGTGGGTAATAGGACTGTGGAGCAAAAGTGATGAGCCTGGCAATGGGCACACAAGGATAAAAGGAGTTATCAGGGTAGTGGAGGGGCATAGGCAAGGACATTTCATCTGGGGAAGGAAATGGCTGGTGTTCTAGAGGGTTGGAGTGGGCAGAAGGGAAGTGCTAGAACGCTCTAAGACTGTCGTGAGCCCTGGGTGTCTGTGTCTTCCTGATCCTTTTCCTCCATGAGAAAAATAATGCTCACTGTATTTACAGCTGTGTTGGTATTAAGACAAATATGCTATTATTTTATGTTAAAACATTTTCGTGGACCCCTAGAGATAACCTGGGCCTTCGATGCACTATGTTCACTGTGCCTGACGGTTGAATCAGCCCTGGACTAGGGTAATGGGGATAGCATGAGGACTGGGATGAGAGGTGGAGGGGAGACAAACCCTAAAGGAAACACAATTCTATTTAGCACCAACCCAGCATCTAAGGAAAACCTCATAAGCCAGTCAGCACCTGGAAAGGGCAAAATTGGGGGTATTGGGGACTGGGTGCTCAGGAGGCTCTCACTGTGAGTCCTCTGTCCCCTGTCATGAGGGAGGAAGAAGCTCTCTCCTTGCTGATGACACCCACTGGGCCCAGTTCGCCAGGCAGCTGATGACGGGAGACCAGATGGTGGTTTGTTGGGAGCCACCTTACCCCAGGGCCCCAGATCCCTCGGTCTTGTGACAGCAGCCCCGTCTGCCCCCTATCACTGATGCCAGAGTCTGAGGGAACAGCTTTAGGAGGGGTGGCAAGTAGTGGGCCTCCAAGAGGCAAGGTACCAGCTTCCAGGATGCCAAGAGTCCCTTGGCCATCAGTCTCTAACAGCAAGGTAAGGACTTGTGGGTCTCTTGGTAAGTACATGTGTGTATATGATGGTGTAGGGAATGTGGTTCGGTCTGACTTTTGGTGAATTCATTTCATTAAACACTGATTGAGTATAAAACCAGGAGGTAATCTGAAGAGCCCACTTCAGATTTTCCTTTAGACATGGCCCCATCTAAGCCCATGCCGGCCACTAAACCCAGGAGATTGGTATTGGCTTGGAATCTGCTGCAAGCACCCTCCCTGTTGCCATGGTAATTCTTAGGTGGCCCCTGGGGCTGGATTCATCACTTGGCATAAAAATAGGGCCATGCCCCTCCCTATCTCCCCTAGTCCCCACCTGGTCTCTCTCCTCCCTGTTCTGCACCCTGTCCTGTCCCCAGCCTTCTGAGTTTTCCATCTGGTGGCCTTTGTTTGTTTTTGCCTTGTGTCAGTCTCTCTCCTTTGGATGGGTTTCTGTTTGTTTCCAGACTGTCTGGGGCTGTGCACCATGGAGACAGTGTCCCAGGCTGCCTCTTGCCGTGTTCTGGTTAGAATAAGCCCCTCTCCTTTCATGCATCTCCAACATGACATTGGGAACACCCAAAATAAATCATAGTGTTCTAAAATGAGACACAAACCACCATCTCCACCCACTCTGACTGGCGCCTTGTCCACCTGGCGAAGGTTTTTAGAAAATGTCCAGCATTCTACTGCAATGTCCATATAGTGCAGCCCTGGGAAGGGGCAGTGACGTTTATTGAACACCTTCTGTATAGCAGCCACCGGGCTAGGCTCGCTTGTAAAACCTGGTGGTGGCGATAATGTTTCTTGTGTCAAAACTCAACCACAAGCTCCTTGAGGGGAGTCCTCAGATCTTTTCTGTATTCCCAACTATCTGAGGTATAATGGGTATTCAAGAAGTTTGTTGAGTTAGTAAAGGGATGAAAGTAAGCAATAAACTTCCCTGGTGTAGTAGACCAGAGTGATCGAGTGTCAGTAATGGAGACGAAAGTTGTTGTTAGGTGCCGGAGTCAGTTCTAACTCACAGCAACCCAGTGTGAGAGAGTAGAACTGCCCCATGGGGGCTGAAGTTAGACTTAAGGGAAAAAAACATTGGCAAGGCAGTGTGGGTGGGTGAAGGTTTCAGAGAAAATTTTGAACGTCTGTGGCTTGATTTTAGGGAATTCCATTTGTTCTCTGTTACCATGGAAACCGTGGTGGTGTAGTGGTAAAGTCCTGTAGCAGCTAACCAAGAGGTTGGAAGCTCAAATCTACCAGGCACTCCTTGGAAACTCTGCGGGCAGTTGTGCTGTGTCCTGTAGGATTGCTGTGGTCAGAATTGACTCAGTGGCAGTGGACTTGGTTTTTGTTTCTGTCCTAAGTACCTTTTGGGGGTGGTGGGGGAATGCCTTTCATTGGAAAGGCCCAGACGTCAAGTACAAATGGTCCGGAGACAAGTCCTGATCTCATGCTTACTTGTGTACAAGTGTAAATGACTGCTAACTAAGACTTTCCTAAGAACAGTAATGAGCTGGGGAGGCAGGGTGGTAATGAACAGATAATAAGAAATCTCAGGAGATTTAAGAACAAGGAGCTTTGACCATGGCGAGGGGGTGGAGAGAAAAGGAAGGCTGAAGACACTGCAGTCAAACTTGGCCCCTTCCCCATTTGGCCAAGGGAAGACCCTAGAGGAAGCAATATGTAGTCCTGACAGGTCCTTTCAGCCCTGGCGACATTGGTCAGGGCACCCCAATGGACAGGAAAGAGACTAGGCCAGTCTGAGTCACGGAAGTACGGATTGCAGACTGGGTTAAATACGCGGCTTTATGCGGTTTTGAGCAAATATGGGTGGGCTATACCAGATGGCCCCTAGTGATTGTCTGTCAGAGGCTGGAGGGTTCTAAAACCAGCAAGTCATTCCTATTCTTACAGGGGTGATGGTGCTTGAAAAAGATTTGTAATCTTAGTTCTCTGACTAATGATTTCTCTTGGATAGTGACGCATGCTGTTCTTGTCACACCGATGGTCCCTAGTCCTTCTGAGAACATGCCCCAGCATCCCTCCTTTCCCTGTTCCCAGCTCACTGGATGCTGGTAGAGCCGGCTGACTGCTCCCTCCACCTGCGCTCTCTACTGGTAGGACAGTGCCTCTGGCCCCAGCCAATCAGCAAGGTGCATTTCCCTGGCTTCAGCACTTGGCTCAGGTGTGAGCACATGACCCAATCTGAGTCCCCAAGAGAAACTAAGCTTTTTGCTGGGGCTGCTGGGAAAGAAACTTGGGCATTTATTTCCCCTGGTCCTGCGTGTCTGACACTGGCCCGGCTGCTGTCATCTTGCTGCCATGGGGCACTGCAGACTGATGCCCACACAGTGGAAAGCAGAGCCAAGAGGGAAACTGAGTCCTGAGGATATTGTTAGCCAAGCCAAGTGCCATCAAGTCGGATCGAGGATATTGTTGAAGAACTGAATCTAGTCCTGCCTCCAGCCAGCTCTACCCCTCAACTTGTCACTTACATGACCAGCAAATTCACCTTTTTATTTAATGTTGGTGCTGATTTGTGACTTAAGGAACCCCATGTGTTACAGAGCAGAACTGCACCCTAGGGTTTTCTTGGGCGTAAATCTTCCCAGAATCAGAACACCAGGGCTGCTGCCTCTGAGGTGCCACTGAGGGGGTTCAACCTCCAACATTTTGGTCATCAGCCAGATACAAGCCATTCATGCCCCCCAGGGTCCTCTCCTTTTAATTTAAGAGTTTAGGTTGAATCTTACAGGGAGTGAATAGGGGTTCCTGACTGATGCCTTTGCTGTCCTGCCACCTTCAGTTTTCTTGGTGTAAAGCCTTTATTAAAGACAGAAATGTGTGAATACTGAATAGAGTCTGGATTGATGATGTTTGATTCTCCTAGCCTTAACCTCACATGGCACGGAGACCTGTGCAAAACGAGGAGTGGGCAAAACACACAAAAACCCGTTGTTGTGAATTGAATTGTGTCTCCCCAAATTTTGTGTAGCAGTTTGGCTGGGCCATGAGATTACTGGTACTGCGCATGTCCCTGTATATTGTAAATCCTGCCTGTATGATATTAATGTGGCGGGATGGACAGTGGCTGTGTCAGTGAGGCAGGCCTCAGTTGCTGAGATTGCATTGTGCCTTGGGGCATTCTCTTGGGCTATAAAGGAAAGGGACAGGGAGCAAAACCAAAACCAAACCTACTGCCAACTCACAGTGGCCCTATAGGACAGAGTAGAACTGCCCCATAGAGTTTCCAAGGAGTAGAACTGCTGCCCTTTTGGTTAGCAGACATAGCACTTAACCACTCCACCACTAGGGATTCCAAACAGACAGTAGGGGACCTAATACCAACAAGAAGCAGTGCTGGGAGCAGAGCATGTCCTTTGGAAAGGACTCGGGGCTCCTAAGCCTCAGGAGCTTCCAGTCCAGGGGAAGATTCGTGCCAAGAACCTTCACCTAGAGCCAACATAAAAAGCCTTCCCCCGGAGCAGATGCCCTGAATCTGGACTTGTGTAAATTTCTCTTTGTTAAAGCCATCCTCTTGTATTTCTATTACAGCAGCACTAGATGACTGACACAGCCACCGTGCACTGGGGCCTTCTGCTTGGGTCAACTTGAATACTTCTTCAGAAAGGTTTCAGCTTAGGCAACCCGAGGGTACTATGAAGCTGGGGGCAGCACCAGGCAGACGTGAGTAGGGCTGGAGTTATAGGCCACACTGGAGGCATCTGGCCCTCGGAAAGCCCTGGATGGGTCTGCGCAGCAGGAGAGGTGCAAAGGGCACTACCGTTGATTAAGTGTCTTCCGCATGATGGGCATATTGGAAGAACTGTTTAACCCTTAACAGTACCCACGGCACGGTTGCTGTTATTGTTACCTTTGTTCTTAGTTACTGTTGCGTGGGCCCCAACTCATGGCACAACAGAGTAGTGCCAGGTCCTGTGCCAGCTCCATGGTGGGTTGCACAATGAACCGTTGTGATCCATAGGGTCTTCATTGGCTGATTTTTGGAAGTAAATCACCAGGCCTTCGTAGTCAATCCTAGTCTAGCAGCTTCACTGAGACCTGTTTAGCACCATAGCGACATGCAAGCTTCCGCTGACTTGGGGGGTTCGTGGCGGTGCATGGGGTACGTGGGTCGGGAATTGAACCCCAGTCTCCCCTGTGGAAGGTGAGGATCTGACCACTGAACTATCCCTTCCCTCTGCTTTATAGAGGAGGGAACAGTCTTGTGACTTGCCTGGGTTAAAAGAGGCAGAGCTGGCTTAGAGCTGAAACAGAGGTGGGACAGGCACGAGGTTGCAGCCAGCCAGCTGTCTGAGCAAGAAGGATCTGGGCTGGTAGTGGGGGTTTGGGGGGCGGCTGGCACAGAAAGCACCAGCCCCAGTGGATGCGGAGGCAGCTTCCTTCCTAGGCTCAGGCCATTGGCTCTGTCCTGTCTTATAAGCAGGAGACATCTGGGATGCCGGAAGTCAGAAGACTGCGGGTAGTCTCCCCTGCTGCTCATGTTAACCAGAGCCCTGGGCTTGGGTCCTGCCACTTTTCTAGCCCTGTCACTGCAGAGCCTGGAGGTGAGCTCAGAGGTGCAGGGGCACTGGATGTGAAAGAGCCGGCGTCTTGCTCAGCTCCAACCATCAGCCTGCTCTGTTTAACTTGACTCCTTCAAGACTCTGCATGAGGGGCCACCAGCAGCCAAGTCCCCCTGATGGTCCGAGATGTTTCTGACATCAGAGAATAAACAGCCTCCCCTGTCCGGCCAGCGGTGCCAAGCAGCATTCCTGTCTGTGGGCCCGCCTGGCTGGTTGGGGCTGCAGCCCTGTGTCTACCTCCAGCAGAGGCCTGGGGGACCTGGGAGTGGGTGGGAGGGAGCAGGGAGGTCACTGTCTGTCTCCAGACTGGGGAAGACATACCTTTCTCTAAGTCCCTATTTTGTTCTCGTACTGGAAACCTCAGCCAAAAGCCCTGGACCGATAATGATGTTTGTGACCTAAGGGGAGGCCCCATCAGGCCACTGTGCCTAGGGTTGGATCCCCTTCACCCCTGCCCAGGGGCTGCCTGGGAAATTTGAGACTGCTGCAACCTCCTAGGTAGATCAGAAATTGTCATCCCTGGTGACTAACTTTACAGCTGTGGACGTGGCAAGTTAGTAGCAGAAGTGGGCCTAGAACCTGGGCCTTTAATTCCAATCTAGTGCCTTGAGACACTGTGGAGGCTGTAGGAAGAATGGCCTTAGAAGCTGTGAGCAAGAGGAGAGCCCCGAGCTGAGTTGAGCAGCAGGGGTGTTTTCCTCCTAGGCCTGTTTTGAAGATCAGGCTTGTGGCCCAGCTGTTTGAGGAAACCAAGCCTCTGGCAAAGCCCTGTTCACCAGCGCTGGTAAATCATCCGTCAGAAGTACGGCTAGCGCTACTCGTGAGGAATGAGCTTCTTGGCTAAGCAGACAGGTGACGCTAACTGGGCAACTCCTGTCCGGAGGGGAGATGAGAGGCCCGAGGGGGCAGAAACGGGTTGAATGGACACAGGAAATACAGGGTGGAGAGGAGGAGCGTGCTGTCACAGGGTGGGGAGAGCAGCTAGTTACCCGGCAGTGTGTAAGTCTTTGTATGTCGAATCAACTTGGATTGTAAGCTTTCACTTAAAGCACAGTGAAATATTAAAAAAAAAAAAAAAAAGTACAGCTGGGGTAGCCAGACCCAGTGGGGCTCTGACACCACCCTGCCTCTGAGCAGATTGTAGGAGGTAGTTGGGACCTGAGGCCAGGGAGAATGGGAACCCCTGACACACCAAAGGCTTCCTGGCCTTGGAACTCTGGCCTGGGACTGTGGGGGAAGAGGGATAGCAGCCTTTCTCAGCCAGTCTGCAGCAGAAATTCCTCGGAGCCCCTCTGGCAGCAGATGGGAGGGGAGAGAGGCAGACAGTGTGGGAGGCCAGCCGGGGTCTCTGTGGGCATTGTCTCACTTCCGGTCTGTCTGGGGCCTGCAGTCCTCTCTCTGTCCAGCTGAATGGATTGCTGGGATTTCTGTGATTGCCCTGCATCTGTGCTGGAACCAGGTTCGTCTGCAGGAAAGTGTGTCTTTGCATGTTTGGCTGCTTATATGTGAGTGTCCACATCTCTGTAAGCTCGTGTATGTAGGTGTGGTTGAAGGAAGTGTGTGTCTCTATTTATAGACGAGTGGGTCCTTGCCTGTATGTGTCCACGGGAGTAGAGGTGTGAGCATGTGAGTTATCGTGGAGTACATGTGTGCTTGTTTTTCTAGATGCTGGTTCAGGCATGTGTGTCCCCAGGAGGGCATGTGTGTTTGTCAACATGTTGACAAGTCTTTGAAGGTTCGTATACCAGTCCGTTTAACCTGTGAGGATGCTTTCATTGACTCACTCATTGATTGATTCATAAAGGGATTCGATTTGCCCACCTAACAGACGTGTTTAAAGGGCTTGTTTTGGGGGACCAGCCCCGCACTGAGTGCTGGGGATTTTGAGAGGTGCCCAAGACAGCCCCTAACATTTGTGGGGCCCAGGGCAAGAGTACAAGGAGGGTCCATATTTATGTATCTAAATATTTAAAAGTTAAAAATCCAGCCAAGAAACATCACGGAAACATCCAGTTGAGCATTGGTGGTTCAGTGGTAGAATTCTTCCCTTCTCTCTGGAGATGCAGGTTCAATCTCCTGTCAGTGCATCTGACACACACCCACCATCCATCCTTGTACTGGTGCCTTAGGCCCCACAAACGTTAGGAGGTGTCCTGGTCACCTTTCAGAATCCCCAGTGCTTACAGTAGGGCCAGTCCCAAAACAAGTGGAGTTTTGCTTGGTTTCCAAAAATCTTAGGCTGTCAGTCATCAAATTCACAAGGACTCACAGGGCTGGTGCAGGCCTGGGCAGTGTGTTGTCCCACTGTGTGTGGGGTCACCACTCAGGGACTGACGCCACAGTAGCTGAGGATAACAGTAAGCAAGAAGCTTGGGTTTGATCTTGAATTCTCAACTCTTCCGAGTTCTATGCTGGAACACAGAATGACCCCAGCTTCTTCCTTCCCCACCCCAACGATGTCCTCAAGGGGCCTTGCACACATGTGTGACTTCTCAGTCCCCTCATGTCCAGACTCCACCTACATACCCACAGGCAGCTGCCCTTGACCACCCCTCGGGCTAGGAGTGCTGACGCCATTGGTGACATCTGCTAGGTTGTGCAGCCTTGGAAGCAGAAAAGTAATGGGGTGCCCTGTGCCCAATCTGTCCTCTGGAAGAAGGTCTCCAGATGGGCCCGTCCCCTGCCTGAAGATGGGCTGCTCGCTGTGTAGGGAGGGGCGTGGGCAGGGTGGAGCCACAGCCTGGCTGTCTGAGGCTCCAGCCTGGGGTGAGGGTCTTTCCTGCCTGTTGACTCCTGGAGCAGGCAGTGAGGAAAAGGTATCGGCAGCTAGCTCGGGGATAGGGCGCTGCAGAATGTCAGTGTAAACAGCCGGGTGTTTATGTGTGCACACGTGCGCTAAGTACAGGGAAACCAGGCCTCGAGAGGACGGCCTCATTTTTCTGGGTTTGGCAAGTTTTCTGCCTTTGATAGGGTGCAGTCTTAAACCACTTTGCTATCACTCCTTTTAGTGGAAAATATTTGCATTTTCTTTTTCCAACAGGTGTCTCTTATACAGGTTCCAGCTCGCAGGTTTTACAGCCTTTCTCTCTTTGCTGGTACTTGTCTGTCATAGCAACGAGAGGCGAAAATCTGGCTCTTCCTAAGAAGCTGCCAACTCATATCTGCACGAACCTCTCAAATACCCGAGTCTTTGGTGTGGACCCTTGACAATTTCTTGGTTTTCTATGACCAAACCGAAAACCAAACCCATTGCCTTTGAGTCAATTCCAACTCATAGCATGTGAAGTGCTGTGAAACTCAGGATCAAAACTCCCTTCCAGCCTGATCCTGGCCCCTGCGCCCCTCCCTGGTGTGGGCTACAAGCGGAGCTCAGGGGCATCTGGCCACAGGGCGGAGCTGGGTCAGGTAAGGCCTCAGGCTTCCAGGCATGTCTGGGCCTGCCTGACCAGTCCCAGCAGTGGGCAGATGCAGCCAGGCAGAGGGCACCTGTCCACCATGGTTGCTACTCCGAAGAAGGCATCTCTTGGTCCCTGGCACAAGTGACCTTGGGGGTTTCTGGAGCATTACGTAGACTGAGGAGAGGCTTCCACGACCCCTTTCCCCTCAAGGCCTCTAGAGAGGCCAGCTTACAGCAGGTACAGCACAGAGAATTGAGAGACGGCTGGTATAACAGTGTCTCTCAGCCAGAACTGGTGGGGTGACCATCACGGGAATCCCCTGGAGGAGTCTGTCAAAGCTGGCAGCTCTTGGGTTCTCCTGAAATATCCCTGGCCTGGGGAGAATGAGGGAGGGGTCTGGGATCAGTCAAGGTTGCTGAACCGGGAAATCCTGCAAATGTGAGAGGGACTGAGGATGCCAGGAGGGGTCTGCTGTTAAGGTGACACTGGCCTTCCCCCGATATACAAACATACATGCACACATGCACACACACACACACACACTGAAAATCGGTCCCTTGGTGTCCCAGCTGTGGGGATTCCTGGGGAGTTGGGAGCAATTTAAGCTGTGAAAGACCCTCTCAGGATCCTGGCTACTGCCCTCCCTTACCACCTCTAGGCTCTTCTGTTTGGAGCCAGAACTGGGAATTTTCCTCTTGGGAGAAAAAAAAAAAAAACGAAAGCCAGGCAGCAAGTGGTGGGTTGTGGCCAAGGTGATGTGTTGAAGGAAATTTCTGCTTCATGCTGGCTGGGACTTGGAAAGTCTGGTCAAAGGCCCACGGCTGGCCACCGTCTCTGGGAGTAAACACGCTGCCTGCGATGGCCGCCCTGCGTTGCCCTCAGCAGTGTGTGAGGGGGATGATGTCACCTCGAGCAGGGCCTCTTGGTCACGGAGTTTGTCAGTGAGCTCCATGATGACCGCCAGGCTGGGTACTGCTGACTGCTTATGGGAAACAGCTGCTTCCCACACAGGCAGCTGACACCCTGCTACACATACATGTTCTTGATGGAGTTTTGGCCCTATCCATGACTGCACAGCTGGAGGTGTTTCTGGGGAAACCTGGGTGAACTCCCAGCTTCCACACCAAGCCTTTCCCTCAACCAAAGAGGCAAGCCTCAGCCTGGTCTAAGAGAGGGACACCTAGGGAGTGTTGAGTCGCTAAGGAGTGGCCGTTGAAGGGAAGACCTGTACAAGGCCCTGTCCTGTCCCAACGGAGTCCTGTCCCAGGCAGTAGCAACGTGCACCACAGCCTGTCTCCTGGGGCCAGACAGCCAGGTCCAATAGGAGTTTCCGTGAGCAGAGAGCCCAGGTCCAGGGAAGTTGGAGGTGTGGTGGGACAGAAGTCACAAAGACCTCTCTGTGCCACCCCCACAGGCTCTTCCTGAGCAGGGAAGTGAGAAGCCGGCAGGGTGAGGCTTTTATGGGGTTTGAAAGCCCTGCCGCATAGCTGCTAGCCTGGGGACTGGCACCCCCCTATGCCGTACCCGCTTCACCTCCTGGCTGGGAAATGGGGAGCGGGGAGCTGTCAACTAGAGTTGGAACAGAAGCTGCTTGGGGTGGATCTGAACCTTTCACTTCTGTGTTCCCCAGAATTCTACGCTGTACCCACAGTGGGCTCAGCAGTCGTATAGGCCCATCCTGCAAAGTGACTGACCCGCTCAATACCTACTCTAGGGTGATCAGAAACCGCATGCTAATGAACAGGCCTAGAGAGGACTCACTGCTGGCCTGATACACAGCCTGACTCAACAGCAGGCCAACCTGCTAAGAAGCCAGAAAAAAAAAAAAAAGGCTACTGCCATCAAGTCATCAAGTCAATTCCAACTCAGAGTAACCCTATATAGGTCAGAGTAGAACTGTCCCATAGAGTTTCTGAGGAGTGCCTAGCGGGTTTGAACTGCCAACCTTTTGTTTAGCAACATAGCCCTCAACACTCTGCCACCAGGGTTTCCGACCTGCTAAACAGTGTCCCCTTCTTCAACAAATAATTGAACACCTTTTTGGTTCCAGGGCTCAGGCTGGGGGTGGGGCACACCGCCATGAAGAAGACAGTGTTCCTAGTGTCAGAGAGCTAACAATAAGTAAATAAAATGACAACAGAGTGTGATATCTAAATTAGGGAGAAAATAAAGAGCATTCGGTGGGAGAGGGTATCCAGCAGTCCCTACCTCGGGGATAGCGTTAGGGAAGACCTCTCTGACATGTAATCTGTGATCCAAGGTGTGAGAACGAGAAACAAGCCTGTGAAGAGCCCCTGGAAGAGCTGTGGGAAAGTAATACCAAGGCCTCGGGGCGTGAGGGCGTTGGTGGGTGGGAAAAGCTTGGCGTAATCTTGGAGCAACCAGAGATGCGTGTGACTGGAACATGCTAAGTGAGGGGAAGGTGACCTGAAGACGAGGCTGAGAGGTGGAGGGCGTGGCAGGCTGAGTAAGGCCTTACAAGCCCCAGTGAAGACTTCGGTGGATATAAGGGGAAGACCTGAGGGCTTTAGGCTAAAGTGTGACCTGCATTCAGAAGAAACAGAGAACCTGAATAACCCTATATCCACTAAAGGAATTATAGTTAAAAACGTTTCCACAAAGAAAATTCCAGGTTCAGATATCTTCACTGGTGAATTCTACCACACATTTAAGAAATAATACTCATTCTACACAGAATCCTCCAGAGAGATGGAGAGAGAATACTTCTCTACTTATTACAAGAGGCCAGCATTACCCTGATGGCAAAATCAGAAAAAGGTATTCTAAGAAAATAATACTGTAAATCAATATACTTCATGAACATAAGGGCAAAAATGCAAAAATTTTAGCAAATGAGACCCAACAATGTGTAAGAGGATAGTTCATCATGAGTACGAGAGATGTACCTAGGAATCCCAGACTGATTTGAAAAGCAGTTGATGTAATTCACCACATTTAACTGGGAAAAAAGATGTTAATAGATACTGAAAAAGTGTTTCACAAAATCTAATGTTTATTCTTGATAAAAATCCCAGAAAACTGGGAAAAGGAAGAAACTTCCTTAACTTGATAAATGACATCTGTGAAAAACCTATTGCTAATATTATACATGTGGGGTCACCACGAGCCAGATTATCTAGTACACATGACATATACACTGCTCAGCAATAAAACAATCAGATTTCTTTAAAAATGGGAGCACTTTTTGAACAGATGCTTCCATCAGACAAGATAGACAAATGAGGAATGAACACTTGAAAAGTTGCTCATTGGCTGTCAGGAAAATGCAAATTCAAAAGATGAACCTGTACTGCTTACCTACTAGAAAGGCTAAAACTGAAAGACTGAACAGATGTTGGCAAGGATGTGGAGCAACAACTCTTCTGCATTGTCAGTGGGAATATAAACTAGTACTTCTACTTCTGAAAACAAGTTTGACAAGTTCTTAAAAGGTAAATTCCTCCTGCCACATGACTTAGCTGTTCTACTCCACTCAAGAGAAATGAAAACATGATGCACACACAAAGTCTTGAAACAACCCAAATGTCCGTCATCGGGTGAATGGATGAACAGATGGCAGCCCCCCCATACAATGAAATATTTGTCAGCAATAAAAAGGAACCAACTGTTGATACCATGAATAATATGGATGAATCTCATAATCATTAAGCAGTGCAAAAACCAGTTTATTCTACTTACATAAAATTCTAGAAAATTCAAACTATGGGGACAGAAAATTGATCAACAATTGCCTGGAGATGGGAAGTGGGATGGGGCAGGTTGGATTCCCAAAGAGCTTGAGGAAGTTTGGAGGATGATAGACATGTTCACCATCTTTACTATATTGGTGATTCTACCCTTGTAGCCATATGTTAGAATCATCAAATTGTACATTTTCTTTTATATTGTACTTTTTCTCCCTTCTTTTTATTGTGAATAAGTGAAAGTATACAATCCAAATCAGTTTTACATGCCTGCCTATCTGCAGCTCTTTCTGTTCTCCCCACCCGGTGACAGCATACTCCTCCTTTTCATTCTATGTTTTCTAGTATCCTCTTAACAAGCTCCTGTCCCCTTTTCTCCACCTTTTCTCCCATCTGGAAAGAGACCAGTAGCACAGCCTCCTATAAATGCATAGAACCATAAAGTACATACACCATATGGTCACACTGTGTCCCCAAGTCCAGTCCATTCTTGTCTTAAGAACTGAGGTCTCAGTTCTGGTTTCCAGTCCAGGGCAGCCACAGGTCTAGAGGCCATGTTCCCAGGGGATCATCCAGGACATCAGACCACCAATTCTGGTCTTTTAGTAGAGTTCTTGAGCTGCACACCACTTTTTCACATGTTGCCTCAGGTACTGTACATTGTGTACCCCCCCTCACAGCTGTCTTTGGTGGTGGCCAGACACCATCTGGTCCTTTTGGTATCCCATTCATAACGGGCCCTTCCGTCTGCTGGGCTCTTTTTATCTTGTATGTTTGTTGTTCTCAGTCAGCATTTGTTCCAGATGAGTTGGGACCATCTGGTGTACCTTAGATGCCAGCTTGCTAACTTTGTACTTTAGATGAAGTACAGATGCCAAATTGTACTTTAGATGAAAGTTTACAGAGCGAATTACTTTCTCTTTAAACGATTAATGCATGTTGTTTTGTGACATTGGTTGCTAACCACATGACATGACAACACTCTCCCCTTCTCAATCTTGGGTTCCCCATTGCCAGCTGTCATGTCTCCTCCTGACTTCTCATGCTTGCTGGGCTGGTGGGCCCACTTAAGTTCTGTGCTCTGTATATGTAGGTAATTGTATGTGAACTATACCTCAATAAAGCTGAAAAAACAACCCTCTGCAATATCATCTGATTTCTTTAAAAGCAACTCCCTGGCTGCTGTGAGGAGACTAGACTGAGAGGGGCTTGGAGCAGAATCGAGTCAGGAGGCCATTGTGGTTGTCTGGACAAGGTGCTGGAAGCTAGGACCAGGTTTGGTAACGCTGGAAATGCAGGAAAGCAGAGAGATTTGTGAGACCTAAACAAGCCTTGCTAGCACGAGGGAAGTAGATAAATCTAGGCTGGCTCCACGTTTCCAGCTTGCGCCGATTGGCTGGGGAAGCCCAGGTGAGGAGCAGATTTGTGCCCAGGGTTGGGCTTGGATAGAGATCCCTTTCCTCTCCCTGTTGAGGTGGCTGGGGCTCCATGAGTCAGCTCTAGGTGGGAGATAAAAATTGGGAGAATATTAGCAAAAGACAGGCAATTTAAAGCCAAGGAAATGGATGAGATCATGTCAGAGAGAGACTAAAGAAATAAGTCTGAGGACTGGGCCTGGGGCCCTCCAACATTTAAAGGTGGACCGAAGGAGGGTGAGTCAGCACAGCTTACCAGGACCGGCAGCTGGGGAGACACCTGGCTGACCGAGTGAGTAACTCCACGATGGTGGGACTTCTGCATCTGGGAAGAGGGACTGGGAGTTAAGAGCCCAGTCTGCAGCCTCAGGCTACGTGTGAGGGACAGGACCGGGCGGCTGCTGGCTCCTACCCACGTGGGGAGGTCTCACGGGGAGGCGAGGTACTGCAGATGGTATCGCTTCTCCCATCCCCTCCTGAGTCAGCCTCTGGCAGGGGCTGAGGGCCCCTCCACGCCATCCACACAGCTGCCAAAGTGAGCTTTAAAACCCAGAGAGCCTCGCATCCCTCTCCAGTGTAAAGCCTTTCAAGAGCTTCCCTCAGCTTTGGATCAGAATCCTCACGTGGCCTACAAAGCCCAGGGAGATAGGGCTGCCCCAACCAGCTTTATACCTTGTCTCCCACCTGCCACCACAGCTGTCTGCCTCTGGACACCCTGGCTGCTTGTTAAGCCACATCCCTCCTGCCCTAAGGCCTTGGCTTGTTGCTCCTTTTGCCCGGAAGTCTCCTCTGCCATCTGCTTCACTTGGTTAACATTCACTAATGTTTCAGATCTTATCCTAGATTCCTTTCTCTTCAGAGAATTCTCTGGTCCTTGTCATACAAATATGCAATGGCTGGCTGTGCTCATCTTCCATAGGACGATCAAAGTTTATCCTTAAATATATGTTTGTAAGATAATTTTATTAATGTTGGTCTCCACCGCTAGACTGTAAGCACTATCAAGGTAGGGTTTGTATTATTCATTACTCTACCCCAAGGGCTTTGTCCAGTACTCAGCACATGGAAGGGACATGCGGCGGTTTTAAAACATTCTTTGGCAAATTCTTTTGACACTCCTAGTGCTGCGGAACTAAAGCAAGTTTGTTGTGATGTCACTGACAGCCAAAATTCAGAGATGGGGAGAAAGGTTCAATGCTTTACTAGCAGACAAGCATATCAGCTGGGAGACAGTGAGAATACCTTCTCCCCAAACTGTCCTACTTGGGTTACATTTCCAGTGGATTTTCTACCCAGAATTCAAAGGGGTTGATGTTTGTCACAGAAAAATCAAATAGTGTAAATTACCCAAAATTTCATTACCTCTCTCTGAGGTCTTAATCAGTTCTATTTCTTCAGAGATAGGGAGAGGAATGCAGACCCGCTAATCCAGTCTGAGGGTAAGAGTTCTTACATTTACTATCATTTGGTCTGAGGGTGATAACTGAGACAGAGGGCGGGATGCAGGTTGATAACCTAAGTGACCTTTGTTAGGTTACCACCACTAGCAAGAGATAGAGTCTAATTACCCTTCCTCCCTTTAAATATGTGTTGGTCCAATGACTCACATCCAGTTAATACAATACGGTACAAACTATGCTGTGTGGGCTTACCAAAAAAGTTTATTTTAGTGTGATTTTAAAAAATACAAAGAATACAGAAAAAGAAATACACTGAAGTGTAAAAATGATTGTGGATGTGGCACAAAACCAGGCAGTGTTTTATTTGGTTGTGTGTGGGATTGCTGTGAGTCGGAGCCAACTCGATGGCACCTAACAACAACAACAACAAAAGTCTACTGTTAGGGTCCTGATTTCAAGATGCGACACTGTTACTTTTTGAAAGTTAAGTTTTATTAAAAAATGTGCCCAATAAGAAAAAGACTGGTGCACCAGGGATGCACCCCAAACTACACAGAGCAGGAGGCAACCCTGAGCTTCCTCAGCACCCAGTATTTAAGTGTAAGATTACAAAGCAGGAAAGGGGAACTGACCTTTACATTGATTCGTTAAGGCCACCTGGAATTCCTGTTAGTTGTAAAATGTGGTCAAGGTCTAGGAGTCACTTGCAAGGCTGTCCCCAGGCTTTGTCTTGCGACAGATGTTTTGTAAGACAAAGGTGAGATTACTCTATGGTATTTTCTGCTATTAAGTTGTTTCCTGGGGATTTCTTTAATACCTTGAATTTTTACTGCGCCCTTCCTCAAAATGGAGTCACTTATGCCTCATTTCAACAGCTACAACAAAACACCATTTCAGTCATTTTACATGTGCTGTGTGACTTCTGAGCCTAGACCAAAAGAGGTAATATGACCAAAAAAATCCCCCGAAGTCTTAAAGCTAAATAGTTGTTTAGCTTAGCTAGTGAAGAATGTTTGCCTCAAGCGTTGGACTCTTTTAAGATCTATGTCTAAAGGGATCAAACTGACGGCGGTGATTGGAAAGAGTAGATGGAAGACTGAGGAGGCAGCGAGTTTGTCAACGGGGAGGAACAACTCAGAAAAGGAGGGCAGAAATGGCCGCACAACTCAAAGAATGTCATCAGTGTCATTGTTGCGCAGGTGTGCACTCTGCTCTGTGTGTTCTCAACAACGCAAAGGTAAGGTAGCTTTCTCCTGGCTTGCTCTCTTTGGAGATGCTCACTTTCAAAATCTAGCTGCTGAACTGTGAGGAGGCCCGGGCCTCGTGAGGAGACCGCCTGTAGCTATGCCAGCCAATAGCCCCCACTGACAGCCTAGCCTACAGAAGACATGTGACCAAAGAAGCCCTTGAAAATGACTCCAGGCTCAGCCACCAACAGACTGTAACCCCAGAGAGCATCCCCTAGCTGAGCCAAATTACTTTTAGAACTGGGAGAGATAAAAATAAATGACTGACAACTATAATAACTGGAAAAAAAAAATCTGTGGGTGGTTACATAGTGTCTTAGTCATCTAGTGCTGCTGTAACAGAAATGTCCTAAGTGGACAGCTTGAAAAAGAAGTTTTAATCTGTTATAGTCCACTAGCCTACAAGTCCAAACTCAGGGTGTCAGCCCCAGAGGAAGGCTTTCTTTGTTGGCTCTGCAGGAAGGTCTCAGTTGTCAATCTTCCCCTGGACTGGGAACTTCTGAGGCACAGGGACCCTGAGTCCTTTTCAAAGGATGCTATCTGCTCCCAGGCTGCTTCTTGGTGGTATGAGGTCCCCAACTCTTTGACTTGTTTCATTTTCCTTTATAGCCCAAGAGATTGCCTTGAGGCAGATACAAGCTTAGACATTGACTCTTTTCCCCTCCAACACAACTGCAGCCCATCCCCCATGATTAACATCACAGAGGCAGGGTTTACGGGACCATCACAGGGCACCAGGAATCATGGCATAGCCAAATGGCTACACATGTTTTTTGAGGGACACAATTCAATCCATGACACACAGCTAGGTATGTATACATATGTGTGTATAGGAAGGCACATGTGAGTATCTGGGTATGCATGTATTGGTGTATCTATAGGTGTAGGTATGTACGTATTTGTGTGTGCTGCATATATATTCATATATATATATATGTATATTTAGGGGGTGCAGTTACTGATATATCCTAGACATAAACAAACACCTCTCAATGTAATTTATGTTCCTGGGCTTCAAGAGATCAGACTGGATATGGGGTTTTCCTAAAATTGCACACTGCACTGGCTTCTTTTTCCTGTCTGCTTCCTTGACTCCCTTACTGATTCCCCCTGAGCAGCTTTTCAGGAAGTCACTTGCACATGACTCTTCAATGCAGGGTCTGCTTCTGGGATAAATTGACTTTAATATATGTTCCCTAGAGAATTTAATGAATGTTATGGACCCTGTCCCCAGAAAATTACATACACATTCAAAGTGGGGTGTGTGTGTGTGTGTGTGTGTGTAATTTCATTCCCCCTACAGTCATCATGGATCCAGGATTAAGAAAACCAGACAAGGCAATCTCTGTGGTCTCCCCAGAGCTAACTTTGCGGTGTTCTCAGTCCCAAGTGCAGAGTTTCTGTGAGTCTCCCCTTAGGTGGGTCTGAGGAGTTGAGACTTTTGAGTTTCTGAATTGGGCTTCCAAAAGTCTGGGATCCAGTATTCCTTTTTTAGAAAAAATTATTGTAATAAGATATGTGACATGAAATGTGCCATTTTAACCATTTTTAAGTGTATGATTTAGAAGATTCAAAAAGTAAATAATCATAGAATTTTAGCCTTGCAGGAATACATTTAAACTGGGCTTATGGAAAAAAATTATTTTTTTTTTTTGCTGTAACTTAACTACAGGGCTATTTTTATAATAATAATAACAATAAATTTCTGCTGAAATGCTACACAACAATTTTACAGACAGCCATTTTGGTGTTATCCCCCTGACAGGGTCACCTGGTGTGGCGCACACCCTGCACCCTCTCATGATGACACTGATGGGGCTGAGAGGAACCTCCCACGGCGTCTCCTGTGTTTGAACTACAGTTCCTCTAAGGAGAAAGAGTTATTTCTTCCCATAGGCCGGAGTCTGCCTTTGCAGTCTCTAGCCCCAGGCCTGTTGACCACCCCATTGAAACCTTTGGGCCTGGGGAGTCTATGGGCCCTGGCCCCTTTTTGAGGGGTCTGGACTTTGGAGGAAGCTCTCCCAGGCAGGGGGCTGCTCTCTCCTGTTCTTCTCCAAGAAGACAGAAGTCTGGGATATGGTACCAGGTTTGGGGTGACCCGCTTATCACTGTGAGAGGCTAGGCCTCTTTGGGCCAGTGATGTCACTCTCTGTGACCTTCCCACTGTCTGTTTTCTTTCCTCAGCTGTGAAGCTTTCTGCAGATCCTCTCTCCTCAGGATGAGGAAAGCAGATGTTGGCGGTCCCCACCGGGGCCCCAAACATCTCTCCTTGCACTGCAGTGGGTAACTGGCTTTCTCCATGCTGAATTCTCCAGAGACTTTTGTTCTTTACTTCAGAGGGCAACAAGGGAAGTGACAGGAACACGGTGACATTGACCTCACACTCCCACTCTACAGGTTCAGGGCCTGGGTCTGGGTAAAGGAAGCTGTTGGTCAGCCACAGGGTCAGCAATCTCAGGGGAGAACCTGGCCCACCCAGCAGGAGGGTCACCAGGGCAAGTTTATGGGGTCTAGCCCTGGAGCAGAGCTGATGGCCTGTTTATGGGTATGGCTGGCTTGGAAATTGTGATATCACAAGACACACTTCCAGGACCTCTCATCTTCATTTTTGAAATGCTTTTCACTCCACACTGTTTCAGCGGTGTGTCAGGCATCCATGGGGATATTTTGGGAAAGTGGGTGGTGTGGTGCCCTCGGTAATCCCAGCAGCAGCCAACACCTAGGATGAGAGTCACTGCAGAAGAGCTTCCCTGTCAGAGCGCCAGCTCTTAACACCCACGCAGAGCTTTTAAAAATGATATCAGTGCCCCATCCCACGTTAAATAAACCGAAATCTCTGCACACGAGGCCTGGGAATGAGTCTTTTTAAAAGCAGCCTAGGTGATTAGAAGGTGAAGCCTTGGGGCCTCGCAAGGACCTTGTCAGACAGGTACTGTCACGATCTCTTTTGTACAGATGGTAGAAAGAGGTGAAGCCACTTGGCCGTGGTCAGAAAGGCAAGTGAAGGGTTGGGGCTGGAATCCCAGATGGAAACTCCCAGGCAGCCTCCTACATGTCTGCAAAAATCCAGGTTTCCTGTGGACCTCAGGGCTTCAAGCTGGCCTGTGAACCCTTCTTCAGTCAGCTGGGAAGACACTTTGGCCATCTCTCTGGCCCCTAATGGATAGGCTGTGACTCGTTGAAGTCCCAGAATGCTCAGGTAGGTCACCATGGTTTGTCCAGCAATGGGTGCCTCTTCCTGGCAAGAAAGGCCTTTTGGTGAGGGAGAGGAAGCATTTTTGAGGTGAAATGTTGTATAACAGCTAGAAACGGAAAATATGAAAAGCCTGTTTGCGCCAACAAGTTCTGTACCAGGGCCAGAAAGAACAGAGAAGGGGACCACTCCCTGCGGTAGAGGGCTCCGGGGCTTGGTAGGGGTCAGCCAGAGGGCCACCCATGTCTGGCATCCTAACCTACCTCATTCTTCAGGGTTAGCAAAAGCTTCAAGGGCCAGAGGAAGATCCAGGTGTGATGGAAAGGCCTGTGGGTACACGCAGTTATCCTTCAGTGTCCACAGGGGATTGGTTCCTGGATCCCTATGGATACCAAACTCTGAGGATGCTCAAGTTCCTTATATAAAAACAGCATAATATTTGTATGTAATCTATGCACATTCTTCTGTATACTTTAAAACATCTCTGGATTACTTATAATACCTAATACAATACAAATACTATGTAAATAGTTGTTACACTGTATTATTTAGGGAATAATGACAAGAAAAAACATCCGTACATGTTCATTACAGGTGACTATCACAGGCCTAACCACATAGTACATGTCAGACCCCAGGTGAGCTATGCTCAAACAAGGATTTGCTGGAGGGAGACTGAGGATCCATGAAGTGGCAGAAGGCTACGGCACGGGATGCTGGCACGTCACTTCCTTCTCATGGTCTTCACATAGTGGGCTGCCTGCAGCTAATTCAACTTTTGCTTTTTAGAACTTTCTTTTTTTAATTATAAAGATTTTCAATCTAAAGTCAGATGAATCTGCAGATGCTGAACCTGCAGATATGGAAGGCTGACAGTACCAATTTCATTTTAACCTGCACTCCAGGGAAGGGGCTTGGCTTGGAGATGTGGGGCCACTGAGGGTGGAATATTCTACTCAGAGGGTCTGAGGTCAAGCCAGTGCAGTGCTCACTGGACCGAGTGTTCAGGGCACCGTGACAGTGAGACAAGGGAGATGTGGTCACTGTCTCGTAGGGGTTTCACCTGCAGAGAAGGGGCAGGCAAGAAAGCAGGCACTATCATGCCCCCCACTGCTGTCAAGGGCCTATCATAGAAGGTGATAAGTGTTTTGCAGGACAGGGACACAGGGATTGCAGAACACAGAACAGGAGTAGTGGACTCAGCGTGGGGCTATGAGGAAGGGTGCCTGGAGGAGGTGGTACCTGGGCTGAGTCTTGCTATGTATAGATATTGTGAGAATGTACACAACACCAGGGTCTGGGTGCATGCTCTTGGGAGTCTGTGCTTTTGGAAAAGAAGACATAGAGACAAACAGATGGATCCAGCGTCTTCATGGGGAGCCTGCCATCTCTCTCAGGCATCAAGGACACACTGAGACGCAGACTCGTAGTCACAAATAATTGCACATATACACATACTGCGCACATACCAGGTGCTGACCACAGGGGCAGGAGCCGAGGGCTGTGGGGGGTGGCAGGAGATGAGGCCTCTGGCTGGGGGATATCTTCAGGATGAGGGCTTCGGAGGCCGGGGGTCTTAGCCTAGGTTCTCTAGAGAAGCAAAACCAGTCAAGTGTGTGTTGTTGTTGCAAGCCTATGCAACACTAGGAAACACTGCCTGGACCTGCATCACGCCCACAATCATTTTTATACTTAAGGGTGGAGTGTACAGAACCAAAAAAAAGACTTGTTGCCACACAGTTCATTCAGACTCACAGTGGCCCTACATATATATATACACACATATGTGTGTGCACAGAGAGTGATTTATTTCAAAGAAATAGTTCACACAGTTGCAGATCGCTGGAAAGTCCCAAATCTGTAGGACAGATGTCATGCTGAGGGCTTTTCCTGACTCACGTGGTTGCAGGGACAGACATATCTAAAATATGCAGGTCAGATGGCAGTCTGCTGGCTCATGGCGTGTGTCCCAAGAACCAGAGGTCATGGGATGATCAGTCAGGGGCAGGATCCAGAGAGGGTGATGCAGGCTACTTCCTCCAAGGAAACTTCCCTTTCAAATAATCAGCTGCTCACACTGAATCACAAAACAGAAGATGATTACATTATATCTGCCACACTACTGAGAATCATAGCCTGCTCAGACTGACACATAACCTTCATGGTCATACTGGGGGAAAGAAGGAGAAAGCTCTAGAAGGAAGAGTAGGAGCAGTGGTGGAAGCAGGAGACAATGGAGGAAAATTAGTGACAAGGTGACTCCGTCGGTCAAGTCTAGTGGCCTCAGAGAAGCTCAGTGTGCATGATTGCTTGTTTTAGAAACTGAAGGGCATGGATATTGAGGTCAACATGAAATGGGATGGAAAACCTGAGCCCAGGATGCAGCAGCCCCAGAGCAGAGGCAGCCTCCTACAGTTAAGAGACATCCTTGGAAGGGCTCTGGTGCCCACTGGTCACAGGGACAGTGTCTTGGTCATCTAGTGCTGCTGTAACAGAAATGCCACAAGTGGATGGCTTTAACAATGAGGAATTTATTTCTTCACAATCTGGTAAGCTACAAGTCTGAATTCAGGGTGCTGGCTCCAGGGGAAGACTTTCTCCATTAGCTTTGCAGGAAGGTCCTGTCATCGTTCTTCTCTTGGTCTGGGAGCATCTCAATGTGGGAGCCTCAGGTCCCAAGGGTGCACCTGCTCCCAGCTTTCTTGTTGGTATGAGGTCCCTGTCTCTCTGTTTGCTTCTCTCTTTTGTAGCTCAAAGAGATTGGCTTAGATACTAACCCGTCTTCGGTGTAACTGTTGCTAATGGATCACACTAAATCTATTTGATAGAATTTATAGCACCAAGGAAACTCCCATCAGATGATAAAATGATGGACAATCATACAATAACTGGGAATCGTGGCCCAGTCAAACTGATACACACATTTTGGAGGGAACATAACTCAGTCCACTACAGATGGATTTCAAGGGGTGGGGAAGCTCCTACCGACATCACACAAACACAGTTATGAGTGTTGGAGACCCTATCTAATCCCCTCATTTTACTGTGGAGGAAATGAGGTCTGGAGATGGAGTGTGAAATGCCTAAGGCCACACTACACTGGGTGTCAGAGCAGGGCGTGGACTCTCATGCAGCCCGTCACACTGCACACCCAGCTGTGTACACAGCTGGTCTCACAGACAAAGAACTATGAGTCGAAATCGACTCGACAGCACTGGGTTTGGCCCCCGGTTGCTGTCCTGTACAGTAAATCGGCGTACTGGCCACGCTTGCTTGCCCACTGGCCCCTCCTACCCCTGTCTTCTTGGTCGTGAGGCCCATAGTGGGAAGCAGAGCATTCTGGGGCCCTGGAGTAGTATCTGTGGGTGGGCTGTGAGGATTCTCCAATCTTGCAAGTAGCATAGCGGGTTTACCCCTCAAGAACTGACTCAGCATTGCCTGGGCATTGGAAATGACGGCCTTTGGCTTTGCCAGACCCAGAAGTGAGACTTCAGGCCCTTAACTTCCTAACTCAGTGAAGCGCCATGGGTTTCCTGGAGGTGAGCAGAGCCTGAATGTGAAACAGAAGGCCCCGCTCCAGCTCTGGTTTTGCCCTCCTTTCGTGAGTAGCTTTGGGTAAGCCCCTTCTTCTCTCTGGGAAACTATGAATTTAGGATGCTGAGCCAGGCTCTGGAAACAGACACAAATGAGACACCCTCTTTGCCCCTAGAAGCTCCCAGTGAAGTCACTGTAATGGGGGGTTCCCAGGTGGGCAGAGAGCTCAGTTCGAGGTGGACCCGTGTGGGGACCAGCGAGGCTCAGGCTGGGGAAGCCCAGAGAAAGGGGAGATGCAGGGGCTGGGGTGTGTGCAAAGCATATGTGCATGTTTCAGGTGTGAGGATAAACCCTCAAAAGTTGCTGATCACCCAGTTGGTGCCACCACACCCCGTGTCCCCTTCTAGCTGTAACTGCCCCAACCATAGGCCCTGTTCAAGGCCAGGCAGCTTAATGGGTAAGGCTCTACCCGGGATGGGTGGGAGTGGCAACTGAGCCTGAGTGGTTCTGGGTGGGATTTGAACTAAGAAAATGCAGAAAACAGTTCATTCAGGAGCCAAAGACAAGTGGGGCTGCCACACAGAGAAGCATACATACAGCACGACAGATGGTAGGAGGCCCCAGCTCCTGACCAGCGCTGTCTTCCCAACAAGCCTGCACCCCCTTTTTTACTTAAAAAAAGCAAAGTGTGGTCTGAGTGAGACCTCATTCTTGTTCCAAGAACTGCATAACTAGTTAAGGAGCTCCCGTCTCCCTAGCTCCCAGAGGCAAGATCCAGGCCCCACAGGTAAAGAGTGCACCCAGCACTCTCCATCACCCTTTATGAGAAGGCCGCTGCGGTGAAATGGACTAGTCAGAAGACTGGAAATAGGAGGCCTGGGTCAAGTCCACCTCAAGTTCGTAAGTGTTTCCGGAGCCGGGCCTTGGCAGAAGTCTCATACACCTTCCAGTCCTTCACTGATTCTGAACAGGCTAAACACACGCTCCCACTCAGCCAGTCACACCCACATACAGTCATGCACACAGCTGCTCCCACAGGTGAGGCACTGCTCCCCTGGGTTGCTGTCCTGTACACTTAGGCTACTCAGATCCCTCTTAAATTGGAGGACTGGCCCTGCCTGCTTGCCCACTTGCCCCTCACACCCCCATCTCCTAGGACACAAGGCCTGTAGCGAAAAGTATAGCATTCTGAGGCCCTGGAATGAAAATCAACATCAGTTTTGAGAGGTGAAGCAGCCAGAAAAATAAAGGCCACTGAACGTTCTCAGGGCACTCCTCTTCTCCTGTTTAATGGAGGCTGATTAGTTGAATGTGTTGTTAAAACCAAAAAACCAAATCCGGTACCATCAAGTCAGTTCTGACTCATGGTGACAGAGTAGAACTACTCCATAGAATTTCCAAGGAGCACCCAGTGGATTAGAACTGCCAACCTTTTGGTTACCAGATGTAGTACCACTATGGCACCAGGATTTCCATGTTGTTAGGTACTGTCAAATCCATTTCAACTTACGGAGACCCCATAGGACAGAGTAGAACTGCCCCATGGGGTTTTGATGGCTTCAGTCTTTAGCAGGGCCAGATTGCCCGTCTTCCATGGAGCTGCTAGGCAGGTTCGAGCTGCCAGCTTTCAGTTAGCAGCCATGGGGTTAATCACTGTGCCACCAGGGCTCTCACTGAGAGCAGGAGATTCAGATCATGCCAAGGAAGTTTCTGGGAGACATGAGTTACCGGAGTGGAGGGGACAGTTCTGGACTCAGCGATGTGCTCGTCCATCATAGCAGCCTCCTGATGGCCTTGTCGGTGGACTCAAAGGCTGTCGTGATGGCAGAACTGTGTCCTGTGTCTGAGACCCAGGGCAGCAGATGGCTGTAAGTAAAACGCCACAAGGGCTATTCCACTGAAGAGTCTGTGACTTACTTGGGCATAAGCAGCCCTGTTTTAGGATCTTTGTAAGAGAGACACTTGTCCTCACTATGCTGCTGACCTCTGTGTCGCTAGATACCAGGAGAGCTCTGGGGTGCTGGGCTCCGTGCCTCGTAGACCAGTGGGGCTACAAATACCTTGGGAGATGGGAAGAATGGATAGTGCACCATGGGAGTGGACTTGGCCACGAGTTCCCGTAAAATACCTCCTGGGAACTTCTGGGCAGACAACAAGAAACTCTGGGAGCTAACTATCCCTGTGCACAGGTGCGGCAAGTGGGGTGAAAGGGGATCCTTTCTGGCTACAGTGCCCTCGTCTGCACCCACTGGCTGCAAAGTTCTCAAAATGCTCAGGTTACAGAAATTTCAGATCTTTTAAAAATAGGGATGATTGATATTGTTTGATTACATTTATATGGATGGGAAAGACAGGAAACAGATTAGTGGTTGCCTGGGGCAGGCAGTCAGCCTGGGGAGGGACTGTGAATGGGCCTGCGGGGTCTTTCACAGTAATAAGAAATGGTCTGAGGTGGATTGTGGTAAGGGTCGCACAGCTTCATGAATTTACTAAAAGTTGATGAATGGTTCACTTCAAGTGGGTGAATTTTATGGCATGTAAGTTATATCTCAACAAAGATGCTAAAAAATAGAGGTTCATTCATGGAAAAAGGACTGTTCCACAACGATGGGGGAATAGCTGGATCTCCATCTACCAAAAATGAACCTTGACCTATACTTAACACTATAAATCAAGACTAATTCAAAATGGATTACAGACCTAAACCGAAAGTGTCAAAACCAGGAAAAAAAAAGAAAATTTTTTGTGATCACGTATGTGGTGTGATTAATGACTTTCATGTGTGACCTCTCTAGCCGTGGTCTTGTAACTCCCCCCAGGTGACTGTATGGTAGGGTGATTGTGGCCTATAAGGGGATTGGTCAGTTTTGCCTTAAAACAGAGCCAATTCCAGAGCAGAGAGGAGCCTACCACCACCATGAAAGGAGAGACGTGGCAGCAGGAGATAGCTCTGTGGCTTCCTGGCCCTTGGAGAGAGGAAGCTGAGAGCCTTTGATGAGGCTGAGGTCCAGGGAGAGGTGTGCCTGTGAGCAGAGCTGGGGAGAGGCTATCCTGCTGGGAGACCTGCATCCTGAAGATTCTTGAGCCTGAATCGTAACTAGTAAACCCTAGTAACCCTAGTAAACCCTGTAACTTTGAGTCCTGTAAAGTCATTGCAATGAATTATCAAATCCAGTAGAAAGGGCTGTGGAGGGACACTTTGTGTCAGAGCTGGGAAAGATGGCTGAGACAGAAGGGACAGGCCTGACTTCCACCTTTAAGGAATCACACTTGGGCTGTTGGTCTAGGTTTTCCTTCTATTTTATGAGGTTGGAGGAGGTCAGACATTGCCCACAAGGTGTTTTTACAAAGGGATAGGCAAAGATTTCTCAGATTTTACAGCAAAAGCACAATCCATAAAAGGAAAAAAATTGGTAAGTTGGATTTCATGAACATTAATTTCTGTTCTTCAAAAGACACTGTATTCTCACTAAAAAAAAAAGACACTGTTAAGAAAATGAAAAGAGGAACCACAGACTGGGAGAAAAATACTTTCAAGACACATGCCTGATAAAGGACTTGTACCGGGAATTTATAAAGTACTCTCAGTACTCGATAAGAAAACAGATAATCCAGCTACAAAATGGGCAAAATAGTTGAACAGACACTTCACCAAAGAAGATACATGAATGATAACTCATGTATGAAAAGATGCTCAGCATCATTAGTTAATACTGTGAGGTGCCATTGAATCAGTTCCGACTCATGGCGACCCAGCACACAACAGAACGAAACACTATGTCCACAACCATTGTTATGCTCGAGTCCATTGTTGCAGCCGCTGTGTCAATCCACCTCATCGAGGGTCGTCCTCTTTTTTGCTGACTTCCACTTTTCCATGCATGATGTCCTTCTCCAGGGACTGATCCCTCCTGACAACATGTCCAAAGTACTTGAGATGTAGTCTTGCCACCATCTTTGTTTCCAAGGAGCATTCTGGTTACACTTCTTCCAAGATTTGCTCTTTTCTTTGGCTGTGGTATATTCAGTATCCTTCTCCAGCACCACAACTCAAAGGTGTCAGTTCTCCTCTGTCTTCCTTATTCAGCTTTCAGCTTTCACATGCATACGAGGTGATTGAAAACACTGTGGCTTGGGTCAGACACGCTTTAGTCTTCAAGGTGAATCTTTGCTTTTTAACCCTCCCAAGAGGTCCTTTGCTGCACATTTTCCCAGTTCAGCACGTCATCTGATTTCTTGACTGCTGCTTCCATGGGTGTTAACTGGATCCAAGTAAAATGACGTTAATAGGGAAATGCAAATTAAACCACAATAAGAGCACCGTATACCTGTTAGAATGCCCCAAGACAAACAAACAAGAAACCCTGACAATATTAAGTACCAACAAGGATGCTGAGCCACTGGAACTCTCTTCTCTTGCTGGTGGGAATGTAAATAGTACAGCCACTCTGGAAAATAGTTCGGCAGTTTCTCATACAGTTAAATAGAAATTACCCAGCAATCCCACTCCTAGGGGTGGGATTTACCCAAAAGAAATGAAAAACTTATGTTTATGTGAAAACATGTATATACACATTTGTAGCTAAAATGTAATTGCTAAAAATTACCCTTGAAAATTTGGGAACAATCTTGGTGGGACAATATGATGAACATAATTAATGTCACTAAGCTATATACGTAAAGATTGTTGAAACAGCCAATTCCAACAGTATGTACTTACCATAGGAAAAAAAACCAAAAAATTGTCCTTTGACTGGTAAAAGAATCAACAAACCATGGAATACTACTCAGCAACAAGGAGTCCTGGTGGTGCAGTGGTTTAGTGCTCGCCTCCTAACACAGAGGTCGATGCTTTAAGCCCACCTGTGACTCTGAGGAAGAAATAAATATGTGGCAGTCTGCTTCCATAAAGATACTTGTTGCTGCTGAGTCAATTCCCACTCATATCAACCCTATAGGACAGAGTAGAACTGCCCCATGGAGCTTCTAAGGAGCTCCTGGTGGATTTCAACTGCTGATCTTCTGGTTGGCAGCCGCAGCACTTAACCATTGCACCACCAGGGTTTCCTTGTAAAGATGACAGTGCTGGAAATGCTATGGGGGAAATTCTACGGTCCTATAGGGTTATTATCAGAAACCCTGGTGGCATAGTGGGTTAAGTGCTATGCCTGCTAACCAAAAGGTCAGCAGTTCAGATCTGCCAGGTACTCCTTGGAAACTCTAGGGGGCAGTTCTACTGTGACCTCTAGGGTTGCCATGAGTCGTACCCAACTCGATGGCAGTGGGTTTGGTTTTTCTTTTTATACGGTTATTATCAGTCAGAACTAACTCCATGGTCAGAATTGACTCCATGGCAAGGGGTTTTACTCAGCATTAAGAAGGAATGAATTATGGCAACACACCATAGAAGAGAGGCATCTCAAATGCGTTATGCTAAGTGAAAGAGAGCAGACTCAAAAGGCTTGTACCTTGTGATGGCACTGAGGTGATGGAAATGTTTTATATCTTGGTTGGGATGGTGGTTACATGATGATTCTGGTTCTTAGGGGCAACTTGGAGCTGAAGACCTACTGTGTCTGAGCAATTTCACCTCTCTGAGGCTCAGTTCTTCCTCTGTAAAATGGGCATGTTTATTCCTGCCTTGCAGGTCAGTGTGAAGCTAGAGATCACGAATGTGCTTTGTATGTAACATGTCAGCCACAGGAGGAAGCCTGGGTTGTGTAGTGGTTAAGAGCCTGGCTGTTAACCCAAAGGTTGAAAGTTTGAATCCACCAGCCACTCCTTGGCAGCCCTATAGGGCAGTTCTATTCTGTCTTATGGGGCCACTATGAGTGGGAATCAACTTGATGGCAATGGATTTGGGTTTGAACTATGAGACTAAATGGGACTGAACATTGTTTTCTGAGATCTGAGAAAGGTACAATCAAGGTGGCCTGGTTGGTCAGAGAGGGTATCACAAAGGGACTGAGATCAGACAATGATAGATGGGGCATTCACATTGCTGGGAAAAGCAAAAACCAAACCCACTGCCACTGAGATGATTCCAACTCATAGTGACCCTATAGGACAGAGTAGAGCTGCCCATAGAGTTTCCAAAGAGCACCTGGTAGATTTGAACTGCTGACGTTTTAGTTAACAGACATAGCACTTAATCATTATGCCACCATGGTTTCTACTGGTAGGAAGGAAGAGTTGTATTTTAAGATGAGACACTGAGGAATGGTACTACAAAGATACAGAGGTGAATAGAGAGCGATCTGTACCCAGGACAGGGAAGAGGGCAGCTTGGTCAGATGGTGAGCCCCTGACTAGCCTGGATTCAGGCACAGGTCAGCAAATGGTCACTCAGAACTGCAGCCAAGGCTTCTGGTGCCCAGAGATTGTCAGCCGACTGTCCCCATCCCAGCTTGCAAAGCTTCCTAAGCTGTGGAGGAGTGATAACATGGGCGGGGCGGGGGCGGGGACGTGGACAGAGAGAGGACTGCGACACAACATCTTCCTTGGGACCCACCGGGACCAGCTCTGGCCCCTCCCAGTGCTGAAGCTTCTTTCTCAGCAGTAGGGTGGCGTGGCTGAGATGGGCTCCAAGCCCCTCAATCCCCTGGGCAGGGGTGGGAGTGACTGATGGTTTCCACTAGGTTCCAGGGGTTTGGAGCTGCTGCAGATTGGCCTGCAGAGGACCCAGATGGTCACTCATGGCTGTGGCTGAACCATCGAGGCCAAGCCCTGGGCAGTCCACACCTGCGGCTACCTCCCAAGCCCAGTCTCTCCTTGGGTCCTGGCTGAGGAGACCAGCAGTCTGTCCCTCAGGGGAGTTCTGGGAGAGAGTGGAGTACCCTCAGATTCCTCCAGTCCACCCCTTTGCAGCTCGCAGCTCGGTCCCACTGGGGAGCAGGAAGAGACTCCAATGGAAGCGGGCAGCGAGAAGAGGAGCTCACCCGTTAACCCCCTGCTGGAGAGCTGATTCAAACTCACAGCAATGGACATGCAGGAGAACCGCACCGTAGGGTTTCTGACGAGTGACTGTTGACTCCAACTGCTGACCTGTTGATTAGCAGCCAAGGTCTTAATTACTGTACCACTGGAGCCCTGGAGATGAGCTAGAGGGACAGAAATGACATGGCTGGGACAGGGACCCAGGAATTCTAGCTCATAGCACGCAGCCCTAATACGAACCATGACAACACCCATCGATGCTTGACGGTGGCCTTGGTGTGAGAGCTAGGCCAGCAAGGAGACCCAGGCAGTCACCCAGGTCTAAAGGGCCAACACTTACTCTATAGAGAACTTGGCCCAGAGAAGAAAGAGGTGCAGCTGGGAGGCGGGGGGACCTCTTTGACACACACTGGGGCAGCTTAGAGTGGTGACCTTGTAGAGAAACTAATTACATGGACCTTGACCTCCGGCTGCCTGGGTTACAGCCTTCCCTTCCTCTCCCGTCTTGCTCTCCTGACCTAGCCTCAGGGCTCATCGTGCTCCTCTGGCCCCCCTCCTAACAGCTGGCCAGACTCCTTGGAGCTCTTGTCCCTTTCCTTCTCTTCTCCATCCTGTTCCTTGTCAGCATTTTATCAAACTGGGCAACTCTGGAGCTGGCAGGGCCCCAACTCCTATTGCACAGATGGAGGCCCCGGGTCACTGTCACTTGTCAAAGCCCACATATTACAGTTAGGACTAGGCTTCTGACTCTCGCATCCCAGTTCTCCTCCTAAATCAGCCAATGACCTTGGACCTACAGAGGTCACAAGGGCTTCACTCCAGCCTTTCCCACCACAGCCATGCTGAGCCGGGGCCGTGTTCTTGTGGCCAGGAGTTCTCAGAGCGGCCTAATTAAACCAGCAGCACCAGCTTCACCTGGGAGCTTGTTAGAAATGCAGCCTCAGGCCCCAGGGAACTGGAGATTCTGGATGGAGGGCCCAGCAATCTGTGTTTTGACAGACCCTCCAAGTGACTCTTAGAGAATCACTGCTCATGACAAAAGGCCATCTCATTCTGTGGAGTTGATGTATAAAGTCTCCAGCCCAGGCAGCTGCTTCTGCCACCTATGGGTGAGGCTGACCATTCATAGCTTATGGGCACCCATGCTTGAGTCAGACACGAAATTCATCGAGGCCCATACATGAGTGTCTGGCTGGGGCTCTGGGCCCTGAAGGGTACGGCTATGCCCCTAGGGGGGGCAAGCTTCAGGGACGTGGGATGGGGTAGGACAGAACTGTTCTCACCACGTTCCATCTTGTGCTTTGTAAGTCCTTTGTCCTTTGTCCCTTGTGATGTTCCCTGCGTGTTCCCTCAGAGGCCAGGCCAACTGAGTAGCTGTCAACAGTCTAGGGCCCCCAACAGCTGTGTGCACATGTGAGTTTAGGGTATGTGCTAAGACCAGCAAAGTTCTTTCTCTGCGTGGTGGGTGTGGCTGGGGACACTGGTGCTGAGCAAGGAGGCATGGGCAAGATCACACCATCCCCTGAGCCGTGAAAAGTTGCCCAGGGAGTCGAGTTCCCCTCAACCCCTTCATGGGGCTGCTCCCAGTGTCCACCTACCTCCCCGCCCTGTCCTCTTCTCTGGCCTGTGAGGCCCCAGGCAGCTGCCCACCTGGCCCATCACCAGGCCCAGAGGCATCTCCCCCCCGAGAATCTGGAAGTGAAATCAGCCTCCGTGAGCTGCAGGGGAGGTGGGGAGGGGAGAGGGAGGTCGAGCTTCCTCCTGCTCAGATCTGGTTTCCCGGCTGCTTCCCCGTGGCTCCCTGCCACGGGCTGAGCCACCAGCTGCGCTATATAAGGCCCAGAGGCTGAACGCTGCAGAGGCGAAGACGCGGACCCCCAGCTGAGAAGTCCTGCTCAGACACGGTGAGCTCCGTCCCCATTCTCTTCAGCCCTCCCTGCACCCCACTGCCCTGCCCTTCCTTGCTACCCAGATTCCCACAGAGAAGACACCCCTTTCAGCTTTACAGTCTTTTCCTTTCCCGCTTTTGTCCCAAGCTCTCCCTCCACCACCTGAGCTCAGGGACCCAAGTGGTCCCTATTAAGGGTCACAGTACCTCGGGTGGCTCCTGCTATTTTCTGCTGGTCAGCCGGTCTGCCGGATCTGAGTTCTGAGGTGCGTGGGATGAAGAACTTAATGACCGGGGCATAGGCTGGGGAAACAACGGGGGTGCTGACAGAAACCTCTGTGCGCTGCCAGATGGGAAATGATTTTTCCACAGTGTGCCTCAGGCCACCTTGGCTTCTCTGATAGACTCAGAGCAAGCTTGGACTAAATAGTTCGAGCCCACTCAACTCCCTGCTCAGAGTCCAGCCACTTGGGGTAAGATGGACAATAGCTGGAGGTCCTGGGAACCTCCCAGGCCTCTCTGCTCCCTCAGGGGAGGCAGCGGGCTTAGAGAGAGAGAGACTGTCTGAAACGCAGGGTTGGTTGGTTCTTTCCCTGGTACCCCAGGGTCCTTGAAATCCAAGTGTTATTGAAAATTTTTCCAGAAACAGCGAGTCTTTTCTTTCCCACCCTAGACTTTGGAGTTGAAGGGAAACACTTGGAATCTCCAGGAACTGGTCAGATTCTAGGTTTGTTAGTGCTCTGGAGAGAAGGAAAACTGTCCCACTGAGCTAGGGCCTGGGCCACCCCCTGTGGTTTCTTGCACTGATCACTAGGCCTACCTTTCTCTGCCCAGTCCTGCAGCCCCTAACATACCTTAGCAATCATCAGGGAGCCCTGGCAACACATCCCCTCCTGTTCCCCCAGCCAGTCCCCAAACAGTCAGGCCAGAAATGTATTCCAGCTGTAGCCTGTGTGCTTCTGGAAAAGTGTTCACTGAGGTGCAGTGTGTGAAGCAGCTGCCTTCCAGCTCACCTGCCTATAAGGGACCACAAGGAGTGGGAGCCAGGGCTGCAGGATGCTAGTACAGAGCCCAAGGCCGTGAGCCCCACCCGAGGGTGAAATAACAACCACCCATCAAGGCTGGGTTTTAGAAGTGATGGACCAGGCACCTAGAGGCTGCTGGGAGTACGTCCCAGCCCATCCTCAGTGGCGTGGGACGTCACCACCCTACTCTCCCTCCAGTGCTGTCTGATGTGAGGGCCTGGAGCCTAGACCCTGGATGAGTCTGCCTCATTCAGACTCAGATTCTGCACCACCCCCACTGTGAGGTCTGGCCACTCAGGCACGTGTCACCTTCCACAAGACTTGATTCTGTCTACTTTCCATCCCGTACAGCTGCAGAAATATCCCCACTCGATCTGTAAGAGGTGACTCAAATGTGAATCCTGACATGCTTCTCTGTAGGTCACTGGCTCTGAGAAGCATCTCGAGAGACAGCATTCCAGGGACAAGCTGACTCTGCGAAGCACCGCCATCCATACCCTGCCATGCTCCCCGCAGGATCTAGGGGAAAGATGTTGGGGGCACAGGCCTGCGTATTCTTCTTCCTGGTCCTGGAGGTCACCACTGTTTGGGGTACAGGCTAAGTATCTGCTAGCTCCCAAGTCCCCATCTGCCATAGTGAAGCCATATCTGGTCTAGGGTCAGGCTACGTATCTGCCTTATGCCACAGAAATGGCTTCAAGACATGATGCTGATTTATGAATTGATTCATAATTTATATCCTGCTTGTTTTCCCAAAGGATCTGAAATACTCAAAGAACTTGGTACTTTTTGTTTTTATTGGGCCTTTGGTGAAAGATAACAGAACAAATTAGTTTCTCACTCAACAATTTTGTACATGACTTGTTCTGGTGATGTTGGCTACAAGCCCTGTGATGGGTCAGCACTCTGTGCTGGCTTCCCTGTTTCCTTCCATTCTGCTTTCCTGTCCCTTCCTGCCTTCTCGTTTTGCTTTGGGGCAGGTGTTGCCCATTTGGTCTCGTTTGTGTGACTGATCTAAGAAGCCCATACCTCACGTGTGTTATTGTTTATTTTATAAACCTGTGTAATCTTTGTCTGAAGGGTGAATTTTGGCCGTGACTTCAGTTCTGAGTTAAAAAGGTGTTTGAGGAACATACTCTTGGGGTTCGTCCAGTCTCTGTCAGACCAGTAAGTCTGGTCTTTTTTAATGTGAATTTGAATTTTGGGCTATGTTTTCCTCCTGTTCTGTCTGGGACCCTCTATTGTGATCCCTGTCAGAGCAGTTGGTGGTGACCGGGCATCAACTAGTTGTTCTGGGCTCAGCCTGGTGGAGGCTGTGGTTGTCGTGGCCCATTAGTCCTATGGACTAATATTTCTCAGGTGACATTTGTTTTCTGCCTTCTCCATTGGTCCAGGTGGGAAGACAGATTTTTTAAATGAGGAAAGTGATGAATGATCACTTAGAGGAAGAAGAAGAGAAGGTTGCTGTCCCTGAGTATTGATTTTAGGTATGAGCTTCCAGGCAACCAAAGCAAAAAGGAAATCATGGAGCATCACTGAGTTCTCAGAAGTAGGTGTAGCATGTTTGGGATTTGGGTTGGTTTTAGTTCCACAACAATGCTTCTGATCTGAAGCTCAATTTCAGTTAGATTCTTCAGTGAGACAGAAGTACCAGAGCACCGTCCTTAATCAGTGACTCAAAGGGGTCATGTGGTCTCTCTGCCCTCTGACCCCACCCTTTGGTGACAGTGAGCTCCCAAAGGAACCACCAGTTGCCGTCGAGTCAGTTCTGACTCTCAACAATCCCATGTTTGTCAGATCAGAACTGTGTTCCTTGTGTTTTGAATGGCTGATTTTTGATAAGTAGTTTGCCAGATCTTTCTTCCTAGGTGCTATGGGTAGACTCAGACTTCCAGCTTCTCAGCAGCTGAGAGTATTAACCATTCGTACTACCAAGAAACTCCCTCAAAGGAAAAAGTAGAGAGGATTTGTCTGGTGGAACAGCTGACTCCCCAAGGTATCTGAGCATCAGGGCTCCCATCATGACCCTATACAGTCTCCCACTTCCCTTCTCTTGATTTCTAACTTGGTGGCATAGTGTTAAGTGCTACAGTTGCTAACCAAAAAGTCAGCACTTAAAATCCACCAAACGCTCCTTGGAAACTCTGGGGCAGTTCTGCTCTGTCCTACAGGGTTGCTGAGTGTTGGAAACAACTCAGTGGCAATGAGGTTTTTGTTTGTTTGTTTTTAACTCGGGTAAAGCAAAAAAAACGCTCAGGGCCCTCTTTTAAAGCTGTGCACACTGCAGGCCTTGTGACCACAGATGCAGGAACAAAGACTGTCTAGGCGCTGCTGGATTCTATGCGTGCCCTCCACCAGCCTTGCTCTTTCTACCGTGACAACTGATGTTTGTAAAGATGATGAACATTCAGCCATCTGAGGGGAAATCAGATTAGTTTGATTAAAAGGGCTCCGATCACCCCAATCAAACGAACAGCCTTCTGGTTTGGCTCTCTCCACGAGAACTAATTGCTTTTAGAATCTCTTGCAGTCCTAAGCTCCCCTTTCTCCTTCCTTCTCCTAACCCAGCCTCACATGGGCTGGGTTTCAAAGCCATCTGTCTCCTAAGGACCCTATACTCACCTTCAGGCAGATCCTGCCAGTCTGGGGTCAGAAAATTGGGGACCACTGTCCCAATTAGGTCACAGAAGTCTTTTGTGGGGGTGTGGAGACCCCCAAAGGCAAGTTTTACCAAGGGGAGAGGACTCCGTCTGCTGTGGCAGGCATCGAGCTAACAAGAGCTGCCAGCGCTGATCTGCACACACTGCGAGCTAGGCATTGCCCTAATTGGATTTTATGAATGAGTTTATTTAATCCCCAGGAGCCTCTGAGGCAGGAACTATTATTAGCCTGATTTTCTGGGAGAGAACAGATTTGTTAGGTGGGTTAAGCAGCTTGCCCGAGGGCATACAGTTGACAAGTAGCAACGCCTCTGGAACCCACACTCTTGTTCTTTACGGTGTATTTGTGTTATCTCATGGAATCCTCATGTCAACAGAACTGCCCTGTGAGGTGGTGACTAATATCTTCACTTTACAGAGCAGAAACATGAGGCTCCATTTTTCCAAAAAGGACAGACACGACCCCAAAGCAGGAGCCTGAGCCCACTGGCTGCTCAGCAGAGTCCTACCGTGCATTTCTAGAGCAAGAACATCTTTGAGTACGCCCTATATGCCAGGCCCCGTTCACTATCGCTCTTGAATGTGCACTATGACCCTGTGACGCAGGATTATTAATGCATCCCTATTTTATGAGGAAACAGGTGCAGGGGAAGAAATAGGCCGCAAGGTCAGTAAGTGACAGAGTGGAGATCTGAACCCAAGCCCATGCACATGCTCTCCCCACCACACCTGATTGTTCTCCCGAGTTCTAGGAATCTAGTAGTAGGACCCTACTGGGTCCCCGTATCCTTTTTTTTTTCATATTGTGCTTTAAGCGAAAGTTCACACTTACAGTCTAAGTCAATTTGCCGTATAAAACCACACATATACATTGCTATGCAACTCCAGCTGCTGCCCCCACCCTGTGACAACACATTCCTCCTTTCTACCCTGTACTTCCCATGTCCTTTCAACCAGCTCCTGTCCCCCTCTGCCCTCTCATCTCGCTTCTGGACCAAGCTGCTCAGACGGCCTCGTGTATCTGCTTTAAGCCAAGAAGCATGCTCTTCGCCAGCGTTGCTTGGTGTCTTTTAGTCTAGTCCAATCTTTGTTGGAAGAGTTGGCTTAGGAAATGGTTTCACCTCTGAACTGACAAGAGTCCAGGGGCTGTGTCCTCAGGGGACCCTCTAGTCGGATGCACCATCAAGCCTGGTCTTTTTAATAGAGTTCTAGTTCTGCATACTCATTTTCCTCTTGTTGCATCAGGAACTCTATGCAGTATTCCCTGTCGGGGCAGTGATTTTTGGTGGCTGGGTACCACTAGTTCTGGTCTTATGCTGAGGTAGTCTCCAGGTCATCTGTGGACCCTCGTATCTTAAAGTCCTGGCTTATTCAGCTTCTTTTCCTCCTGGCCCCCAGGGAGGCAGACCCTGCTCACCCAGTCCGTGAGAAGAGTCCAGCCTGGGAAGAGGACCCCCAGCAACTTTGCCAAGCCTGCTGACCCCTTGGAGAGTGAGTGGAGGCTGGAACAGGGAAGTGTGGGAAAGGGGCATCTTTATTGTGCTGCTAAGAGAATTTCTCAAGCTAGGGCATGAGGTCAGGTTTCCATGGAAACTCATTTTTACAAGAGGCCTATGCCTCTGTCCAGGCAGAAGGACCTAGTGTAAGGACAGTTCAGACTCCTGAAACTGCCTGACAGATTCCCAGAATGCTGTGGAGCTTGCTGTGACCACAGCACAGGGCAAAGAGGAGATGAGGACGGATAGATAGTAGACGCCAGCTCTCCAGCACCCTTGATTCCTGGCTAAGGATTTTTTTAAGGTGGGGAATGGTGTGTCCAAGCCCTGAGGAGAACGTTCACCCTGGCTACAGGGAGATGGAAAGGACAGGGTGGTAGAGGGGGAACCTAGAGGGAGGGGGACCAAGCAGAGAGTTACTGATGCCGTACAGGGGGCTGATGAGAGCTTGAATGGAGGCCTCAGTGGTAGGGGGTGCAGAGGGGATGTCAGGGAGATGCTGAGGAGAGAGATACCACAGGGCCTGAGGGTGACCAGGGAGGGTGAGAGGCATCAGGGGTGACTCCCAGATGTTGAACAGGAAAGGGAAGTTTGAACTCCCCTGGGGCTCCCGGGCATGGCTGCCCCCCAAGGTGGCTCTGATCTCTTAGGTCCTGGTGAGTGGACAACATGGTTCAACATTGACCACCCAGGAGGGCAGGGTGACTACGAGCGGTTGGATGCCATTCGCTTCTACTACGGGGACCGTGTGTGTGCCCAGCCCCTGAGGCTAGAGGCGCGGACCGCAGACTGGACGCCCGCAGGCAGCACTGGCCAGGTGGTCCACGGCAGCCCCCGGGAGGGCTTCTGGTGCCTCAACAGGGAGCAGCAGTCTGGCCGGAACTGCTCCAACTACACCGTGCGCTTCCTCTGCCCTCCAGGTGAGCCCAGCGGGGTCCCTACTCCTGTCTCCCACAAGGCGGGGGAGAGGCCCGGGCCTGCTAGTGGTCACAGGAACTCTGGACATCACACATACACGCACACTTCAACTCTCCAGTAATAATCCATGAGTGTCAATGGTCTTCCCAACAACGTCTGTGTTTCTGGGTCCCTTCCCTCAAGACATTTTATTTAGTGCAAGTGACATTGGCTAAGACCGTGGGCTCAGGGGTCAGGCTGCTTGGGTTTGAATCCTGGGTCTACCCTGTAACCTGTGCTCTCTGGGCAAATTTTTCTGAAGGTTTCTGAGTCTCAGGTTTCTTATCAGTCAAACAGGAGTGATATTATTAAGCCTTCACAGGCATTATTAGGAGGATTAAATGATATAATAGATAAAAGGGTGTTTCAGTCATCTGGTACTGCTCTAACAGAGATACCGTGAGTGGATGTCTTTAAGAAGAGAAATTTTATTTTTACACAGTCCAGTAGGCTATGAGTCTGAATTTGGGGTGTATGCTCTTGGGAAATGCTTTCCCTCTTTGTTGGCTCTGGAGGAAGGTATTTATGTTTCATCCGTCTTTGGTCAGGGAGCATCTGGGTGCAGGAACCTCAGGTCTGAGGACACACTCTTCTCCCGGTGCCGCTTTCTTGACGGTGAGAGGTTCCCATTCCTGCTTGTTTCCCTTTCCTTTTATCTCTTGAAGGATGAAAGGATAAAGGGTGGTACAAGCCATACTTGAGGGAAACTCGCTTTACAGTGGAGCTGGGAGATGACTGTGTGAAGGATGTTATGGTCTCATCCTAATCCTCTCTGACATAATCCACTATTAATCACAGGCAGAGAGTAGGATTCACAGCGTAAGAATATCACAAAACAGAGGACAATCCTAAAACACTGAGAACCATGGCCCAGCTAACTGGCTACACACATTTTTGACACAACTGAATCCACGAGAGAGGGATTAATCCGTAGTAAAGTGGGCACTCACATCGTGCTGGTTGTCTTACATCTCTCACTCTTTGTAACTGGCTTCTGAGGAACGTCTGTTTCAGCAAGTCTACTGGAGGTCTGGAGAGACCAGGTGATGTTTCCTGACGACATAGCTGATAAGCGCAGAGCTGGGACTTGAACCAGGTCTCTGCAGTGCAGTCTACGCTCTTTCCATCCTCCCACGCTGGACACCATAGATGCTGGGGGGAGCCAGCTTTAGGCTTGCTTACTTCTATGGGCTCGCTCCCACCTTCTCCTTTATGGGTTCTGCCAGTCCACACAGCCTGACCTTCAGGCCCAAGGGAGAGTGGTGGTCATCCAAGGTGGGAGCTCAGGCTGGACCCCCGGGCCAAGGCCTGAGGCCTCATTCTTATACAACAGACCTCTGACCAGAGCTGAGGAGTGTGGGCAGGGGGGCTTGAAGCCTAACTCACTGCATGTCCCAGGTTCCAGCTTCCCAGGAGCACGTGGTTGTTCCCACACTGGTGGAGAAGGAAGCTGGCACTACCTGGCACATCCTAGGACAGCAAAGCAAATTCTCAGTGCTTGGCCAAGAGGCCCTTGTGAGGCCGGCCCAGCCCATGTGGTGCCTTTGGGCAAAGGAGAAAGAGATACCACTTCCCTCAGGGCTCTTGACTTCCATCTGTTAGAGAAATCATTGCAATAAATATAAATATCAATGACATCTATGACATAATTGGAAGTCCTGATCTCTCCTCCTCTGATGAGAAACAGTCCCACGGTTAGATTCCTGACAGGGTGCCCTGGGGAGGGAAGTCAGACCGTCGGCTAACGGTGCTTTGCAGGGTCCCTGCGCCGAGACTCGGAGCGCCTCTGGAGCCCGTGGTCTCCCTGGAGCAAGTGCTCAGCTGCCTGCGGCCACACTGGGGTCCAGACCCGTACCCGTACCTGCCTGGCAGAGACAATGTCCCAGTGTAACGAGGCCACAGAGGAGGGCCGGCTCTGTGTAAGCCCGGACTGCACAGGTACTAGCCACCTTCGTTTGTAGCACTGGGCAGGGCCTGGGGGTGAGTCTGAGGCAGCCTAGGAGAAAGGCCAGACTAGATGGATTCTTCACTTATTCACCATGCATTAATTTAGCATAAGTTAAACACTTTGATGTGAGGTATACAGGATTATATGGAAACACAGGCGCCCTGGTGGCGCCATGGTTAAGCACTTGGCTGCTGGCCAAAAGGATCAGTGGTTTGAACTTACCACTTGCTCTTTGGAAACCTTGCGGGACAGCTCTATTCTGTCCTATAGGGTCCCTATATGTCAGAATTGACTTGATTGGAGTAGGTTTGGCTTTTTTTTTTTTTGGTGGGAACACAGAGCAGGGTCCATCACCACAGGAAGACTTCCTAGAGGAAGTATCCTGCGCTGATTCTTGATGGGCGAGTAGGAGTTAGTCATACGGGGTAATAAGGAAGGGTAACAGGGGCCTAAGGAAGAGAGGGAGCAAGTATGAGTCTACAGGCGACGGTGTGGCTGAAGGAGGGGCCACCATGTACCCTGCTGATCTGGACCTGTCTCCCACAGACTGTGACCTGACCTGTCCCATGGGCCGGGTGAATGCCGACTGCGATGCCTGCATGTGCCAGGACTTCGTGCTGCAAGGGGCTGTCTCCCTCCCCGGGGGTGCCCCAGCCTCAGGGGCCACTGTCTACTTGCTGACAAAGACACCTAAGCAGCTGACCCAGACGGACAGCCGTGGAAAGTTCCGAATCCCTGGCTTGTGCCCTGATGGCAAAAGCATCCTGAAAATCACAAAGGCCAAGTTTGCCCCCATCATGCTCACAGTGCCCAAGACAAGCCTGAAGGCAGCCACCATCAATGCAGAGTTCAGGAGGGCAGGTACTTGAGTTCTCTGGGGTGAGGCTGGGGAAAAGGGCCCTGCTTCTATTTATTTTGAACATTTTACTGTATAAAGGAATCTGGCTGACAAGGGCCCAAAATTTTAAACTGGGGTAAGAACAGTCTTTTTTTTTTTTTTTAATATATGTTGTTGGATTCTATTGGCTATGATTTTGTTGAGAATTTTTGTGTTTGCACTCATAGGAGATATTAGTCTATATTTTTCTTTTTTAGTGATGTCTTTGCCTGGCTTTCATATCAGAGTTAAGCTTGCTTCATAGAATTAATTCAGGAGCACTCCATACTGTTCTGTGTTCTAGAATAATTAGAGTACAATTGGTATCATCTCTTCTGTGAATGCTTGGTAGAACTCGGCAGTAAAATTACCTGGTCTAGGGCTTTTCCTTGGGAGTTTTTAAATGACTTCTTTAATTTCTTTTTTTGTTCTGGGTCTGTTGAAATTTTCTACCTCAGTTTGCGTTAGTTTAAGTTGGCAAGTATGTTTCTAGAAATTTGCCCATTTCTTCTAGGTTTTCAAATTTGTTGGAATATAATTCTTCATAGCATTCTGTTACGATCCTTTTTATTTCAGTTGTTTCTGTTGTAACATCACTCATCTCATTTCTTTTTTGTGTTACAGATGTCTTTTCCCTTTTCCTTTGTCAGTTTGGCCAGTGGCTTGTTGATTTTATTAGTCCTTTCAAGGAACCTATTTATAGTCTCATTGATTCTACTGCTTTTCCTGTTTTCAGTTTCATTTATTTCTACTCTGATCTATGTTATTTCCTTTCTTCTGATGACTGTGGGATTTGGGGGAGATCTTTTTCTGTTTCTTGAGGTTGTAGGGTTAAGGCATTAGTTTTGGCTTTGTTCTTTCTTGATATGAGCCTTTATTGCTACAAATTGACCTCTGAGCACTGCTTTTGCTGTGTGCAATAGGTATGTTGCATTTTCATCTTACTTGATTCTAGGCATTTTATTTCTTCCATTACCCAGTGGTTTCTTAAGCATGATGTTATTCAGTTCCTGTGTATTGGATTTGTTCCTTGTTCTTTCTCTTACCAATTTCTAATTTTGTAGTGTTGCAGTTCAGGAAGACATTTTGTATTATTTTGATGTTTTTTAGTTTATTGAAGCTCTCTATATGGCTTAACATATGGTCTATTCTAGAGAATGATCCATGTACACCGGTAAAGAATGTGTTCCGTGCTGTTCTAGATATGAGATCAAGTTGGTTCACTGTGTCGTTTAGATCTTCTACACCTTTGTTAAGTTTCTTTGTAGCTGTTCTGTCCTTCATTCAAAGTGGTACGGTAAAGTCTCCTATTGTGACTGTGGGGTTGTATCTCTCTCTCTCTCTCCAATTCCATTAAAAGTTGTTTTAAGTATTTGGAAGCTTTTTCTTTGGGTGTAGGTATTTATTATCATTATGCCCTCTCATTGGATTGACCCTTCAGTAATTATATACTACTCTTTCTTATCTCTTATGCTTGTTTTTGCCTTAAAGTCTTATTTTATCAGAGCTCAGTACTGCCACTGCTACTCTTTTGGGTCACCTTTTGCTTGGTATATATTTTTTCCATTCTTTTACTTTTAGCTTGTTTTTATCTTTGTGTCTAGGTGTGTCTCTTGTAGCAATATATTGATGGGTCATATGCTCTTATCCATTCTGCCATTCTCTATCTCTTAACTGGTGCATTTAATCCATTTACATTCAGTGTAATTACCATTAGGTATGAATTTACTGCTGTTATTTTGTAGTACTTTTTTTTTGGTAGTGTTGATGTTTTCTTTGTTCCATATACTTTTCTGTACTGAATTCTCTTTGTTTACGTGTTTTCTTTTCATTTCCTTCATTGCTGCTGATTTTATGTTCACTGAGTCTTTATGATTTTCTTCTTTATTTTAGCAAGGTTTATTAGTTTTCTTTATGGTTATCCTGAAATTTACTTGATCTTTCTAAGTTAAAAAAAATCTGTTGTGTCTTGATATAGCCTCGACTTCCTGTCTGTGAGGGAATTCTGTAACGACACCATTTATCCTCCCTTTTTATTTTGAAGTTGGTATCACATGTTGGCATCACTGGTTCCCTGTTTTCAGTCTTGTAACTTCATTTTATTTTTGAAAATTCTTGATCTGGGTTGGTATCTGTGTGATGTTGTCATGTGTCTTAATCTCAAGTTGTTTATCTGGAAATGTCCTGTTTTTTTTTTTTTTTTTTTTTTTTTTTCCCTTGTATGAGGAGACAGCTGGCATATAATTCTTGACTGGCATTTTGTTTTCTTTCTGGGTTTTATATACATCGTACATTGTTTCTTGCCTGCACAGCCACCAGAGCTTAGTCTTCTTGGTTTCCCTTTGTTTGTAGGTAATATTTCATTTTTCTCAAGCTGGTTTCAGGATTCTTTCTTTGTCTTTAGTTTTGGAAAGTTTGATCATGATATGTCTTGGTGATTTTCTTTTGAAGTCTATCCTAAATGGGGCTAAGTGGGCTTCTTTGATGAAAATGTCAATGAAGTTTTTAGCCAGCAAGTCTTCAAAAATTTTGTCCTTTTTTTTTTCTTTCTATTCTCTTCCTGTTCTGGAGTTCTGATCATGCATAAATTATTTCTCTTGATAGTGACCCATAAAACTCTTTGGTTTTCTTCTTTTTTCATTTTTCTGATTGTTCTTCAACATTGATATCAAGGAATTTATTCTCTATTTTGCTGTTTCTGTCTTCCATTGACTCAGTTTTGAGTCTTTGTCCTTCCAATGAGTTACCTATTTATGAAATTTCAGAGTTAATCTTCTGCTTTCTAGATGTTGCTTTTGTGTGGTTTCCAACTATCTATTTACTTTGTCATTTTTTTCATGTATTGTTTTCCTGAATTCTTCTAGAGTGTTGTTGGTGCTTTCTTTGATGTCTTTGAGAATCTTATATATAAGTCTTTTGAATTATTTATCAGGTAGTTCAAGTACCATTTTGTTCCTTGGGATGATTTTTTTGCTCTTTATTTTTGTTGCTTACTTTAACCATCTTGCCCTACTTTTTTATATGAATTGATGTTGTCTGTTGTCTTTGAGGCATTAAGATGTTACTGTATTTACTGATGGTATGTTTACTTGCTTCATTCTCATATTTTTGCTTTGTTGTGTCTGAATTGGTGGTCTTGTGCAATTTGCTGGTCTCAGGTCTGGCATCACTGGAGTTCTCACCACCTGTCCTCTGGGTTAGTGAGGCAGTGGCTACTAGTACAATTATGGGTCTCTGTGGGTCATGCTAGGCACCTGTGGACCAGCTGGGCAACTGTTGGCTGTCATCTGATTGTGTGTCCAGAGTTGTGGGAGCAGGCAGTTACATTCACTGAGTGGGTAGAGCTGCAGGTGTGATAGGCTGGGAGACAACAAGTGGGGACGTAATTGCTATTGATTGCAGGGTGGGTGGGTAGAGGGTGGAGCAGTTGGGTGGCAGGTGGATGAACATTAGAAATGCAGTCCCTTTCAGCACTGCGTAGAAGGGAGGGAAATAGGTGACATGCGCACGAGCTTGCTGCCACTTGCTAGGTGCAGAAGGTTGGGTAATGGGTATGTGAGTGTAGAGGGCATGCAAGAGCCACCACTTGGCTGGCTGACAGCAGCCAGCACTGTGCCAGATTGGCCAACCCATCACTCAGCATGATCAGAGGACTAGAAGGATGGACAAGTGTCCATTGGCAGAGGTTGACATGGAAGAGGGGTGGAAGGAGCAGTTGGAGCCATGCAGAGTGGCCAGCTGCTCTTCAGCGGGACCATCAGACAGAGGAAAAGTAGCAGTCAGGGCTAGGGGAAAGGAAGGGTTCATACATTAGCCCCCAGTGTCAGGGTTGCAGGGATGGGGGACAGGTTTGCACTGCTAATCACCAGAAGGAGGGTGGAGTGAGGGGACTGTGGTCTTCTGGTCACTGGACAAGCATGCCTGGGTTCTTTGGTTGGCTGTAGCCACCAACTGGGACCTTATTTTGCTCTGGGCATATCTACACAGTTCATCTGTATCCTGCTGGGAATTCCGTGAAGTGGCCTTCTGTGCCGCTCAGGACTGCTGTTGTCTTTGTCTCGAGATGGCCACACTGTGCTGGGCTGGCTAGCAGTGCCCCCAGCACAGTCTCTTCTTGTTTGATGTTTTCAGTTGTCTAATCAGTGTTCAATCTAGTTCTTTAGCCTTTCATTTGATGTTATCTGTATCTGTTTTACTTGGTTCCTTGGGTCTCTGCTCTATAGGGACAGCACGATGTGTCTGACTAAGCCACCATGTTGGCTGAAACTCTAGGGCTGGGCTTTCAAATAGAGGCATCACGGTGCTAAGAGCTGGCTTCCCAGCCAACTCAGAGTGTAACACAAAATGCTTAACATGGCCTACAAGATTCCAGATCACCTGGACCCCCATTACTTCTACACACACACACACACACACACACACACACACACACACACACACACACACACACACACACACACAGAGTTACTCTACTCCAGCCACATTGTCCTTGTCTCTGTTCCTCAAACACACACTCCTGCCTCAGGGCCTTTGCACTTGGTATTTATTCTGTTTGTAGTGTTCTTTGCCTATACATCAGCATAGCTTGTTTCCTCAAATGCATGAACTCTGTCTTCTCTGGTCACTGTATCTAAAACAATTTATTACATACAGTGTGTGGGATTTGCAGGTCATAAAGAAAGAGGTTTGTGGAGTTCCAAGGTGGTGCAGAATGGCCAGAAAATTCTATTAGGTGAAGTGGAACAGGAATATTATACTATTTTAAAAGAGCCATCTCTGTCCAAATGGTAGTGCTTGGGAATCTTGGACTGGCACAAGGTCCCCTTGGTTCTCCATTGCCTCATCCAAGTGCTGCTTGAGAGATCTTGGGAGCAGACCCCAGGCAGATGGTGCAGAAGGGGTGGACTCCACTCTGGACTGGTATTAGGGCCATTAGAGACAGGCTGGAGGTGGGGATGAAGTCATACAATTTTAACATAAGCCAAAGCATCTGAGGGAGGAAACTTTGCAGAATCTGCCAAGGAGAAAAACCCAAACCACTGTTTCTCACTTGCTACTATAATCTCCTCTCCCAGAGGCTCCATATATCGTCATGAATCCCAAGACAAAAGCACGGAGAGCTGGGCAGAGTGTGTCCCTGTGCTGTAAGGCCACGGGGAAGCCCAGTCCAGACAAGTATTTCTGGTGAGTCTTTTGCCAGCTACCCTGCCCAATTCTCCTCTCAGAAACTAAAGCTGGGTCTGGACTTAATAATAATCAACAGAATAAAGTTACAAGCTAGCCACAGCTGCACAGCCCAAATGTTGCCACTTGAAAGTGGGAGCCATCAGGGTTGAAGCTGCCCCACACCGACCGGAACCCACTGCTGCTGCTGAGTCAATTCTGCTACCCAGACAATCATTAAACAAGCTCTGCTTGTCCTCTCACAGATGGGACACTCATCGAGCATCTCTGGTCTCAAGGTCCCAACTGCATGTCCTCAGGAGACTGAACAAGGTTCCTCAGCCCTGACACAGGCAGACAAGGAGAGACTTCTCCAGGGCTATGAGTCCTTTAGCTTTCACAAACATTTTACAGCCAGTGTCTTCTCTGACCCTCCCAACAACCCTGCGAGGTCCATAGGGATCACTGTTTCCATTTCACAGACCAAGAAACCAAAACTCAGAGAGGTGAGATGATTTGTCCAAAGATCCACAGCCAGTTAAGTGGCAGGGCTGTGACTCCAAACCAAGTCCCTTGACTCCCAGACACTCTGTGTTTACGGGTGAGCTGAGTCAGAGGTGATGTAGGTACCTACAGGGACTCGTTCGCCATCTGTCTCCCTGGTTACTTGCTCCTGGGCACTACCCCCCCGGACTACCTACCCTCCCGATGTCCCCTCAGGCTCAACCTCTCCATCTCCTACAGGTACCACAATGACACGCTGCTGGACCCCTCCCTCTACAAGCACGAGAGCAAGTTGGTGCTGAGGAACTTGCAGCGAGACCACAGTGGGGAGTACTTCTGCAAGGCCCAGAGTGACGCTGGGGCTGTGAAGTCTCAGGTTGCCTGGCTGACTGTCATAGGTAAGTTTGCCTGGGTCCCCGGGGGGTCTTGTATCTGCCACAGAGATGGCTGAGCACCCTAGGGAGTGTCACTGGGCACTAGAATCTTTTCTGTGTCATGCATAGTGTTGTGCCCTCTGGGAAGCAGAGAGGTAGAGACATGAATCCTACACCAAGCATCACTCTTGGCAGGGTAAAGAGATGTAAATGACAGAAAAACACAGTTAAAACAAGCCAGAGATGTGGGGCTGTTATCTCTGTAGAGGAGAGACAGATAACAGGGGAGAATGAGCCCAGACAGACGCTTGATGGTGTAGCTTTCCAGCTGGGCCTTGAGCTGCCTGTTGGAATCAACTGCTGAGTTAAAAATATATATATATACTGCTATCTTTTATCAGGCAGAGATTCTGATTTAATTGGTGTGGGATGTGGCCTGGGCATCAGGAGTTTTAAAAGCCCTCCAGGTGATTTAATTTGCAGCCAAAGTTGAGAATTCTTGGTTTTAAAGAAGTGGCAGGGGCTGTGTGTATGGAGATGGGAACGTCCCAGACTGAAGAGCTAGGGTGAGCACAAGTGGAAAAGTGGGAAACTAAGGAGGCTTTAGAAGAAAGAGTGACTGGATCAGAGGTGGCTTTAAGCAGTAAACTGGAGCAGGAATGACTCGAGGCTGAAGGCAATTAGGAACCTGGACTTTAAAAGTGAGGGCTGGGGGTAGAATATGTTAGTAATTAGCCTAAGTAAAGCAAGACAAAAGGCAGAGGAAGAGAGATTTTGCTGGGAAGATCTTGAAATATTTCACAGACTCCAAGAAATTCGAGCAGCAGCCCTTAGGACAGGCAGGATGCAGGACATTCTGGACCTCGGTAGAGGTGACAGGAAGCCCCCTCAGCCTGCATTCTCAACCCATTGTGCCAGTTCTACTCGTTTGTCACAGTATTCTTAAATATTGTCTTTACTATTCATTTTTGTTTACTATTCTTTATTATGGGCTATTTAAATGTATAGGCAATGACTTAACCACATATAATTTCCAAAAAATAGATCTGGTCCTGTCTTAGTTGTATAGTACTTCCATAAAAGAAATACTACAAGTAGATGGCCTTAACAAACAAAAATTTATACTTTCTAAAAAAGAACTGAAGTCTGAATTCAGGACACCAGCTCCAGGGGAAAGATTTCTGTCTCTGTCCTTGTCCCCTTTCAATATCTGTGGGCCTGGCCTTTCTTGGAAATCTCCATGTGTCTTGGCATGAATCTTCTCCTGGGTCTAGAAGGTTCTCAGTGCAGGAAGCTGGGTTCAAAGGATGTGCTCCTCATCTGGTTCTTCTTTCTTGGTGGTAGTAGGTCCCTCTCTTCTCTTTGCTCAATTCCCTTTCCTTTTACCTCCTGCAAGATAAAGGGCATGACTCAAGCAAGGTGGTGATTTAAGACACACCCCACTCTAATCCCACCTCATAGAGGTTTTAGGATTTACAATACCTAATTAGATCATAAAATGGAAGATAACTACATCATTACATAACTACCAACTTGCATCATTACACAACTGCCAAACTGTATCATTATGTAGCTGCCAAAACACTGAGAATCATGGCTTAGCCAAGACGTGGCATAGGTATGTGATTTTTCTGAGATGAACAATTCTTGATACTGTTCCAAGCTAAACAAAGTATGATCCTGGCTCAGTTTATGTGGTGATGGCATTCTTGATAAATTTAGTGTATGTCAAAGCCCAGCAAAAAGTACTAGGCTCTAATAATTTTTAAATAGGTTTTCCACTTATGTGAATGTCTGGTGAGACACGTGGAAGTCAAGCAAGACGCAGAACAGTGCCAGGCCTGGCAGGACACAGAGCATCAGGGACCACCCACATGATGCCAGTAGCAACCCCAGTTTTGATGATACTCCCAAACACACCCCCTCCTTTAAGAACAACTACTCCAGTGGTCTCAGCAACCAACTCTGTTTCCCCATCTGTGAAATGGGGTCAGTAAGAACTGTCTGTCTCTCTCATAGCAGTGCTATGAGAATCAGGACCATGGATATGCAAGCACTTTGAAAACCACGAAGCACTACAAAAAGGTGAGGTACAGGCAAAATTCATGTGGGATATGAACTTATATCTAATGCCCACACCATTTCCCTCCACAGCGCCTGACGAAATGCCTTGCAAGCCAACCCCTGAGAGCTACCTTATCCGGCTACCCCACGATTGCTTCCAGAATGCCACCAACTCCTTCTATTACGACGTGGGGCGCTGCCCTGTCAAGACGTGTGCAGGGCAGCAGGATAATGGACTAAGGTGCCGGGACACCATTGAGAACTGCTGTGGCATCTCCATGACAGAGGAGAGGGAGATCCAGTGTAGTGGGTACACACTGCCCACAAAAGTGGCTGTGCAGTGTAGCTGTCAGCGGTGTACAGAGACCAGGAGTATCGTGCGGGGCCGGGTCAGTGCTGCTGACAACGGGGAGCCCATGCGCTTTGGCCATGTGTACATGGGGGGCAGTCGTGTGAGCATGACCGGCTACAAAGGGACTTTCACCCTCCACGTCCCACAGGACACTGAGAGACTGGTGCTTACGTTTGTGGACAGGCTGCAGAAATTTGTCAACACCACCAAAGTGCTGCCCTTCAACAAGAAGGGAAGTGCAGTGTTCCACGAGATCAAGATGCTTCGGCGGAAAGAGCCCATCACCTTGGAGGCCTTGGAGACCAACATTATCCCCCTGGGAGAGGTGAGTGGGGAGGACCCTGTAGCTGAGCTGGAGATTCCATCTAAGAGTTTCTACAGGCAGAATGGGGAGCCCTACACAGGGAAAGTGAAGGCCAGCGTGACTTTCCTGGATCCTCGAAATATTTCCACAGCCACAGCTGTCCAGAGTGACCTGAACTTCATCAATGATGAAGGAGACATCTTCCCCCTTCGGACATATGGCATGTTCTCTGTGGACTTCACAGACGAGGCCACCTCTGAATCACTCAATGCCGGCAAGGTGAAGGTCCACCTTGACTCCACCCAGGTCAAGATGCCAGAGCATGTGCCCATGATGAGGCTCTGGTCACTCAACCCAGACACAGGGCTGTGGGAGGAGGAAGGTGACTTCAGATGGGAAAGCCGAAGGCGGAACAAAAGGGAAGAGAGGACCTTCCTGGTGGGCAACATGGAGATCCGCGAGAGGCGGCTCTTTAACCTGGATGTCCCTGAGAGCAGGAGATGCTTTATCAAGGTGCGGGCCTACCGGAGTGAGAGGTTCCTGCCTAGCGAGCAGATCCAGGGGGTTGTGGTCTCGGCAATCAACCTGGAGCCCAGGACAGGCTTTTCATCGAACCCCAGGGCCTGGGGCCGCTTTGACAGCGTCATTACAGGCCCCAATGGGGCCTGCCTGCCTGCCTTCTGTGATGACCAGTCCCCCGATGCCTACTCTGCCTATGTTTTGGCAAGTCTGGCTGGGGAGGAACTGGAAGCAGTGGAATCTTCTCCTAAATTCAACCCAAACGCAATTGGTGTCTCTCAGCCCTACCTCAATAAACTTAAGTATCGGCGGTCGGACCATGAGGACCCTCGAGTTAAAAAGACAGCTTTCCAGATCAGCGTGGCCAAGCCAAGACCCAACTCGGCTGAAGAGAGCAACGGGCCTATCTATGCCCTGGAAAACCTCCGGGCGTGTGAGGAGGCGCCACCCAGCGCAGCCCACTTCCGCTTCTACCAGGTTGAGGGGGATCGGTACGACTATAACACGGTCCCTTTCAATGATGATGATCCTATGAGCTGGACTGAAGACTATCTCGCATGGTGGCCCAAACCAATGGAATTCAGAGTCTGCTACATCAAGGTAAAGATCGTGGGGCCACTGGAGGTTAATGTTCGCTCCCGCAATATGGGGGGCACCCACCGGCGGACGGTGGGCAAGCTGTATGGCATCCGGGATGTGAAGAGCACACGGGACAGAGATCAACCCAATGTCTCATCTGCCTGCCTGGAGTTCAAGTGCAGCGGCATGCTCTATGACCAGGACCGGGTGGACCGCACCCTGGTGAAGGTCATTCCCCAGGGCAGCTGCCATCGAGTCAGCGTGAACTCTATGTTGCATGAGTACCTTGTCAACCATCTGCCCCTGGCAGTCAACAATGACACCAGCGAGTACACCATGCTGGCGCCGCTGGACCCACTGGGCCATAACTACGGCATCTACACTGTGACTGACCAGGACCCTCGCACGGCCAAGGAGATCGCCCTCGGCCGGTGTTTCGATGGCACATCTGACGGCTCCTCCAGAATCATGAAGAGCAATGTGGGAGTGGCTCTCACTTTTAACTGCGCCGAGCGGCAGGTGGGCCGCCAGAGCGCCTTCCAGTACCTGCAGAGCCCCCCAGCCCGGCCCCCGCCCACCGGGGAGATCCGAGGAAGACTGGCCTCCAGGAGGCAGCAGCGAGCAAGGAGGGCCGGCCAGGGTAGGCCAGGACCGGCGGCCTCTCTGAGGGATCCTGGCGCCAGCGACTAAGTCTCCTGATGCTCCGTCCTCTTTTCCCCTCACCTCATGTGACAAGCATTGTGAGACTGACGCACAAACTGTCAGTTAATTTAAGCACATCTGTTCTGGTGCGGTCTGCTTGTTTTCTCATGCTTCTACTTTGTCCCATGATACTGATTGGCACGTAGCCCCCAAAGTGGCCAAATAAAGCCTCTTGGTCTTGTTCTTTAAAAGAAACACGAGAAGTTGGGCACTGGTTAAGACACCACGGCCTGACCATTCTTCATATAGTGCCGTCACTGGAAATGTACTTCCTTTTCTTTTTGCATGGTTTTGCCCACCTCTGCGATAATACAAATCTGATTCTGAAGTCCAAGTAACCAGCATAAAGCCTATTTCTTGGTGTTGTTCCTTGGGAGGTAAGTGGGCACTCCATCACAGTCCATCGGTATAAATAAATGGTGGTAAAATAAAGGAATAAATGATAACAGTTTTACTTGAAATGTAAATAACTTATTTATTTCTTTGCTGAATTTGGAACTCTGATGCACACTCATTGTGAAACTATCGAACATAAGGTGATCAGAGTTCCTCTGCCAAGTGTGGAAAGAACCTCTCCCTGTATCCCCAGCTGCACTGGGTTACTGTTGTATTAGTATGTTTCCCTTACACCTGTTTTCCTTCTTGATAGAAGCCTAGCATAGCCCAGGGCAGATGTTAATAAATGGACAGTTTGTACTTCAATTCTGAGGCCAGTGTCCTGTCTTTTAGCCACTGAAGTGTACCAGCTGCTCAAAGAGACAACAGAGACTCTGGAAAGCAGTCACAAGGTGGTTTGTAGGAGGCCTGGTCCCCTGTCTAAGTTAAGAGGCTGGGTAATTAGGCACACAATCCAGCAATCAAGCGTGTTCTCATAGTCATATTTTCCATTTGCAGGAAACAGAGATTCTTGGAGTTGTGAGCATGTCCTGGGCTCCTGAGCAAGGCGAAAAACATGCTCTGAGGGTTTTTTTCCCCCCTAATACTAAGGAGCTTATTTATTACAATGGCCTAGCCCAGGGCCTGGTAAGCTGGCCAAGTGGTCGTTCAACTTCCCCACAGCCTGCTGCCTTCTCCAGCTGGGCTGGCTGACCTCACTCAAAACTGATGGGCTTGTCACTTTTTCCAGGCTTTTCTAAAGATTCTGACCTCTCCCATACACCAGATATCTGTCGTAACAACTCCTGTCCTTTTGAGTGAAACAATGGGTCCAAATGGACAGGGTTTATGTTTTGTCTTTGGAAAATGTGTATTTGGTTTAAAATAGCAGCCAGAGGCCAATGGATGGTGCCAGATGGCTCTTGGAAGTGGCAAAAGTTGGGGCGGTGGGGAGTTGGCTTGGGCAGGAAGCACTTTCTGCCCCTCTCCTAGTCTTTTCAGAATCTGTCAGGAAAGAAGCCGAGGGGATTGGGAAAGTCATTTATAGTAGGATAGATGACTTTTCCTAGCTGTGGGGACCACCATCTCCAGGAACACCTAACTCAACTGGCACACGAGGACTGCCAATTAAGTTTGCAAACTCATCCTAGAAAAAGTACTGCATAGCTCATTGCTGACTATCACTACAGTCACCCTTGAAGTGATCCCCTTGGGAAGCTATGCCCTGATGCCAGTGCCTAGTCCACCCTTCAAAACAATTTTGGAACTCTCTTCTGGAGTGGCCATCAGAGCTGTGATCGTATTACCCTTAATGTCTTAAATGTCATCAAAATGTCTTCCTTTCATTATTTCCTTTATCTTTGGGTAAAAAAAAAAGTCACTGGAGGCCAAATCAGGTGAGTAGAGGGGGGGTTCCAATATAGTTATTCATTTACTGGCTAAACACTCCCTCACAGACAACTATACAACTAAGTTCACCAACTTGCCACTGTGCCACCATGCACAATGGCCGTTCCAGAGAGAGTTTCAAAATTGCTCTGAAGGATGGACTAGGAGCTGGAGCAGTGCACAGCATCCCAAGGGGCGGACTTCGAAGGTAACCATAGTGATATTCAGCAATAAGCTATGTAACACTTAGAACAACTAAGTTCATAGACTTAATTGTTGGACCTCACAACGTAGTTTCTAAAGAGTAACATCTGGGATCTTAAAAGCCTGTGAGCAGCCATCTAAGATACTCCACTGGTCTTGTTCCTTCTGGAGCAAGGGAGAAGGATGAAAACTAAAAATATAAGGGAAAGATTAGTCCAAAAGACTCATGGACCACAACCACCACAGCCTCCACCAGAAAGATTCCAGTATAACTAGATAATACCCAGACACCACCACTGAATGCCCTGACAGGGATCACAATAGCAGGTCCCAAAGAGAGCTGGAGAAAAATGTAAAACAAAAACTAATTCACACACACAAAAAAGACCAGACTTATGGCCTGACAGAGACTGGAGAAACCCCAAGAGTATGGCCTCTGGATACCCTTTTAGTTCAGTAATGAAGTCATTCCTGAGATTCACCCTTCAGCCAAAGAGTAGATGGGCCCATAAAACAAAATGAGACTAAAAGGGCAGGCCAGCCCAGGGTCACGGACCAGAAGGCAGGAGAGGACAGGAAGACTGGTAATAGGGAACCCAAGGTTGACAAGGGAAGGGGTTGGCGTGCTGCAGGGTTACTAATCAATGTCATAAAATAGTATGTGTACTAACTGCATAATGAAAAGCTAGTTTGTTTCCTAAACTTTCAACTCAAGCACAATTTAATTTAAAAAAAAGAAAAAACCCTTTCCCTGCTCCCCAGTGGTCCAGCACAGCTCCTCATTGCCTCTGGCCCAGGCCAGTTGTGGGCTGTCAGCTCAGCATCTGCCCGGTTCCCGAGAGTTCAATTCTGAATCAATTAGAAATTTCTCCAGCCACAGAGTGACCACATCATGTGTGTACTTTATGGTTCTGTGCGTCTATAGGATGTCCTCCTGCTGTCCTCTTACTGGAGGCAGGGGAGAGGGTGGAGGGGGGGGACAGGAGATCGTTAGGAGGATGTGACATGTACAGAACAGAGAGAAGGAGGGTGCTGTCACCGGCAGTGAGAGCAGAGGGAGCTGCACATAGGCGGGCACGCAAATTTATACGGGATTGTACATTTTCACTCAATCATAATAAAAAAACTTACAATAAAAAGAAATTTCTCTGGCTGAGCAGCCCCATCCCCACGACCTCCAAGAAAGCAAGTGTACTCAGAGCTGAGGTCTGGTGGCCTTCTGATTGCTGTGATCGACTTCCAGCTTTTGCTTCTGTCCCACTGCTCCCAGTGAATGGCTTCAACAACTACTGCTTGGTGAGCTCGGCTGCCTCTGCTGAGGGGCCTGTGTATTGTCACCTCCAGCACTTGAGGTGGCAGCTGCTTTGGGAGCCAGAATGCATGCTGGTTTAACGGAGCCAGAATGAATGCTGGTTTAACCCATTCACGCTGTATAGTTGTCTTCAAATTCACAGACCAGCAGCTGTGGGAGGGGTAGCCTGGCTAGGCCTGCAGCCCATGCCCTTCCCTGCCTATTCTCTGTTGAGGGCCTGAGTAAAGGATTCCAGCAGTCTGCAGCTCTTTTCTTCACTGGCCAAAACTTTACTGAGTGCCTACTCCATGCCAGCCCATGCGCACAAATAGGCCTTCATGGGATAGTGTAAAGCAGCCCCAGACTTGGAAGGGGTGATGGTCAGGGAGGCTCCTTGGAGGAGGTGACATCTCATTTGAAGTCTGAATGACAGCTAGGAGCTAGCTTGCTGCAGAAACAGCTGCGCAAAGGCTGGGCAGTGATGACAGACATTTATTTCAGGAAAGGCAATTGTTCCAACAAGTTTGTAACACCTAATTTTCAAAACAATCAACTGCTAACCATAAGGCTGATGGCTCAAAACCACCAGCAGCTCTGCGGAAGAAAGATGGCAATCTGCTTCCATAGAGATTTATGGCCTTAGAAACGTTATGGGATTGCTGTGAGTTGGAACTGACATGATAGCAGTGAGTGTTTTGTTTGGACTTCCCAAGGTGCCTCTGCTCCCTGCAAGCTGTGTGAGTGTGGCTGTGGTCAAGTCAGGCTTCCCCTGGGTCTCAGTTTCCCCGCCTGAATAAAGGAATCAGCCTAGATAAGAATCTAGATGTTTTCTTAAAAGTCCTTTCTGATTTTCAGTTAGACTAAGAGCACAGCATCCAGGATGCCTCTGGTTCAAACCATTAAGGATTCCCTGAGAGCTCCCTTCCCCAGGGAGCCCTGAATACTGTGGGCTGGGGGGGGGGCGTGGTGCGCAGGGTGGGTGGGCAAAGCATTTGTCTATCTCAGAAAAGTTCCAGTCTCAGCTTGCGGTACACAGACTGATCACCAACCACCTAGTTGCCAAGTATGAACTGTATGAGAGTGGACACTAGGTGGTACGGAGAAAGGGCCAAGGGGTCAAATCCAGCTGCTTCTGCTCCGCACCAAGGGCATTTTCCACACAAGATGCTCCCTGCAGATTCAGAGACTTTTAGCAGCTGGAGTGACCGAGAAAGACGTCACAGCTCAGGACGAGAATAGTCTAGAAGGACTGAGAGCATGCAGAAAATTCAGAGGCAGCACAGGGATGGGTGGAGTTTCAGGTGAAGGGAACAGCTCCAGCCAAGGAGCTGAGGTGGGCCTGCACACTGCAAGTCTCTGGTTACAAGTAACAGGGTCACCGCCAGGCCGCAGGGAAGACTGGCACCAGGAGCTGCAAAGACAAAAGGGGCTAGGCCATCATGCTGCCTGCTTTCCTCTGATGCTCTTTCTCACACACATATATATTTATAAATATGCATGATAAATATTAACTTGGATTAGTCATTGATATACACCAAAAAATAAAACCACTGCTACTGAGTCAACTCCATCTCATAGCGACCCACAGGACTGGAAAGACCAGCCCAAGGCTGTTGATCTTCATGGAAGCAGACTGCCACATTGTTCTGCCACCGAGTAGCTGCTAAGTTCAAACTGCCACTGACATTTTGGTTAGCAGTTGAGCGCTTAACCGCTCCGCCACCTGAGCTCCTCATCGGCACCTGTTGTTGTTAGGTGCTGTGAAGCTGGTTCTGACTCACAGCGACCCCTGTGTACCATGGAACAAAGCACTGCCTGGTCCTGTACCAGTCTCGTAGTCTGTGCTATGTTAGAGCCCACTCTTGAAGCCACTGTGTCGGTCCATGTCCTTGAGGGTCTTTCTTCTTTTCGTTGACCACCTGCTCTGCTAAATATAATGTCTCTTGCCAGGGACTGGTCCCTCATGATGACTTGTCCAAAGTAAGCAAGACTTGGGAACCACCATATAAGGAGCCCTGGTGGTGCAGTGGTTAGACCCTTGGCTGCTAACTGACAGGTTGGGAGTTGAACTCACCAGCTGCTCTGCTGCAGGAAGATGTGGCTATCTGTTTTTGTAAACATTTATAGCCTTGAGGACCCTCAGGGGCGCTTCTACTCTGACAGGATCACTGTGTGGTGGAATCGACTCCATGTTACTATACAAACAGGACTGTCGATTGAGTTCATGAACTTGTCCTACAAAAAGTGCTACCTACCTCATTGCTGAATGTCACTACGGTCATCTTTGAAGTAACCCCCTTAGGAAGCTCTGTACTGATGCTAGCGCCTATACCCTCCAAAGCAGTTTTGGAACTCTTTCTGGAATGGCCATCAGAGCTGTCATTGTATTATCCTTGATGTCCTGAATGTCACCTAAATGTCTTCCTTTCAATAGTTCCTTTATCTTTGGGTAAAGAGAAAAGCCATTGGGGGCCAGATCAGGTGAGTAGGGAGGGTGTTCTAATACAATCATTTGTTTACTGCCTAAAAACTGCCTCGCAGACAACTATACAATTAAGTTTACTAACTTGTCACTGTGCACAATGGCCATTCCAAAAAGAGTTCCAGAATTGTTTTGAAGGGTGAACTAGGCGCTGGCATCTGTGCATAGCTTCCCAAGGGGAGTACTTCAAAGGTGAACATAGTGATGTTAAGCAATGCGGTATGCAGCACTTTTTAGGGTGAATTCTTGAGCTTAATTTTCAGACCTTGTATGCAGCACTTATGTTCACAGGTTTAATTGCCAGACTCTCTCTCTCTCTCTCTCCCTCTCTGTTCCTAGTTTTTGTAACCACCATATAAGTTCTGTCATTACTACGCATCACACTGTTGGAAAATAAAGACACAGAAATGTATGTCTGTTAACAGGGTGATGCTTCATTTTGGTGACATCTAGGAAAATAAATTGTTCTATAGAAGTAGTTTTCCAGGAAATTCAGTCTCATTCCATTTAAGTGCCCATACTGTTTAACTTCTATTTTGACCTGTTTTGGGGAAAATCTTTATAAAACTATATGGTCCCATATACATTTTTTACTTTAATATTTATTTTGTAATACTTTCAGCCTTAAAGAAGAGCTGCAAAGACAAAGCACCCAGCTTATGTGCTCCATAACCATGAAACACTTATCCCAACTAAGAAATTCACATGGATACAGGGCTCAGAATGAAGTACAGACTATGCAGACTTTTCAGGGTTTCCAATAATGTCCTTTTCTTTGCTCCAGGATGAAATCCAGGATTGTACATCACATTTAGTTGTCATCTCCCTAGTCCAGTCTGCAATATGTTTTCAGTTATTCCTTGTCTTTGGGATCTTAACACAGTTGAAATGGACTGATCTGGTATTCTGTAAAATGGTCCCCAATTTTTGTTTGACTGATTTTTTTCTTGTGATTAATTTTTAAAAATAACTTATTTTTGATTTGGTATATATAACAGAAAAAAATCACCATCTCAATATTTTTTAAATACACAGTTCAGAGACATTACATTCATTATGTTGTGCAACCATTAACACTACCCATTTCCAATTTTTTGCATCACTTGTTAAAGAAATACTTTATTGTGTTTTAGATGAAATTCCTTTATATTTTAAACAGAGACAACAATATAATTGGAGTCTCTGGGTGGTATAGTTAATGCATTTGGCTGCTAACAGAAAGGTTGAAAGTTCAAGTACAACCAGAGATGCCTTGGAAGAAAGACCTGGCAACTGACTTCCAAAAAATCGGCCATTGAAACTCTATGGAGCACAGTTTTCCTTTGGCACACATGGGATTGCCATGAGTTGGAATTATTTCGGTGGCAGTTGGTAACTGGTAACCACATAGTTCAATCTTTTCTTGGTATATTAGGAACACAATTATGAATGCCCATTATTATGGTGATGACATGGCAACCAAAGTTGACAACACTATATAAGAAATATGGCCCAACACCAAGTGGCTCTGGCTCCAGACCACAGTACTTCTTGCTGAGTTCTCATGTCAGCTTTTCTGTTTCTCCTTGTACGGTCAGGTTCTCAGGGAATCCTCTCAGCTGTGGTTAATACTGGCTTCTTACCCCCCTCAATTTATTCACTTGTAGGTTGGGGATCAGGATGCCCAAATCAGTATTTAAAATAAGAGTAAACAGACTCAAATTCTGAAAGCCCGAGCAAAAAGAAACCCTGGTGGCACAGCAGTTAAGTGCTCAGCTGCTAACTGGTTCCAACCTATTAGCCACCCCATGGGAGAAAGACATGTCGGTCAGCTTCTGTAAAGTTTACAGCCTTAGAAACCGGAGGGGCAGTTCTACCCTGATCTGTAGGGTCGCTAGACTCAGAATCAGCTTGATGATACACAGCAAAAGATCTGAGTGAAGCAGGTGACGTCTGGTGGACCGACTTTGTAACATCTACCTGAGTAGCCTTTTTCTCCTTATTTCCTCATTACTGACTCGTTTTCTGGATAGTAAGGTGGCACACACAGCGCAGTGGGTGCCTGTGATAAATACTACTTGCAAGTAATAATGGTTTACAGGTATTACTGAAACAAGTATCACTTTTATTATCCAGTATGATGCAATGCACATTAACTGCCAGTTGAAAATCACTTATAAACCATGGATTCGAATCCTGGCTTTTCCATCTTTCCTCTTCAGCTTTTCATTCAAAATCATAGTTTCTTACAATGCAGAAGGTACAATGGAACAGGGTGGAGTCTTCGAGTAAGTTGGCTAAGCACAACTAAAAATAAAAATGTAAAGGCATAAATGGAAAGTCGTAAGTCACAGCATTATCCAGTTTAAAAAACAAAAACGAAAACTTTAATGTTTACTAAGCACCTATTGGGCAGTAAGGGCCAAAAAATAATTTATTCCTCACATTAACCCTAACCATCAAAAAAAACCCACCAAACCAATTGCCTTCAAATCGATTCCAAATGATGGCAATCCCATGCATTGCTCAGTAGAATTGTGCTCCATAGGGCTTTTGAATCGGTGACCTTTCAGAAGCAAACTGCTTTTCTTTGCAGGTGGGTTCCAACAGCCAATCTTTTGGTGAGCAGTCAGCACTTAACGATTTTGCACCCAGGACCCCTACTTGTTGCTGTGTGCTGTGGACTGACCCCCTGTTACAGAGAAGAGCTGCCCCCTAAGGTTTTCTAGGCCATAACCTTCACAGGAAAGGACCAACAGATCTTTCTCCCGTGCAGCGGCTGGACAGATTTGAACCACCAGCCTCTCAGTTAGCAGTTGAGCTTTTAACCAAACCGGTGTGCCACCATGGTTCCTTACAGACTAATGGAGTTAAGGAACTCACCGGAATCCCCCAGTCGGTAAGTGACCCACCTGGAATTAACACCACAACAGTCCTTTTACCGTTGACATCTGTGCCCTTTTGAAAACACTGAACGTGCATTTTCTACAGTGGTTTTCCAGATCTGGTGCCGCAGTAGTAGGCTGGACGAGCTCTTCTTCTCTCTCTGCGGGCGTTCTCTCCCGTGGGTGCAAACTGCTAGGCCGTGGTGACTTAGCACCACCTGCTGACCACTTCCCTGAACATCATGATGAAGGACTGAAGGCCAGTTTCAGACTCCCTGGATGATACAAGGAAACTGGTGGTGTACTGGGTTAAGTACTGTCTTCTAACAGAAGCCAAGCCAAGTGCCATCGAGTCGGATGTCAGAGCAGCCTTCTTTGTTGTTTGCTTGTCTGTGGTCATGATGTTTTTCACTTCCTTGGTTGAGCTACTTGGATGGTCAGCTTTTCATCTTTCAGGATATCAGGGAAGTTTTCTGTTGGTAGTTCTTCAATGATCTTGTGTTTCCTTTTTTCCCTTGTTATGGAATTCTGATCACCAGCAAATTTTTGCTTTTGATTGTGTTCCACATAATTATCAGGGTTTTTTCCTTTTTCTATGCTCTTTTTTTTTCTGATTTTTCCCCAAAGAGAGTTATATCCAAGTATTTGCCCTCAGTTGCACTGGTCTCGTCTTTCATCATCTCAAACCCTCCTGAGGTCTTCTAGGACATTGTCCCTTTCTGAAATCGTTTGTCCTTTGGACTCCCAATTGTTATTTTTGTATGATTTCCAGCTGTGAATCTATTGTGGCATTTTGTTCTTGTATTATTTTCATGAATCCTTCCATGAATTTGTTTGCCTTTTCCAGAAATTTCTCTATTTTTTCTTCATTTTCTCTGCTTTTTGCTTCAACTCTTAGGTATCTCTATACATTAGAGATTTGAATTCGTCAGGTAATTCTAGTGCCTTTTCTTCCACCAGGAAGCAATCTGGCATTTTATTTTGGACATCTACTAGAACCAGCCTGCCTTGTTTTTTTATGTTTTATATTGTTTGCTGTCTTCAGGACATTTAGCAGTTGCCTCATTAACTGTAGACCTGTTTGTTTTATCTGGTTATGTCAGAGCAGGTGGTCTGTGCATTCTTTGTTGTTTGCTCATCTGTGGTCACAGTATTTTTCACCTTCTTGTCCAAGGGGAAGGACCTCGTGCTTAGCTGTGGTACTGCAGGGCAGGTCCAGCTGTAGGGGAGGAACCAGGATGGGTTGATTGAGGCAGGTACCAGGACTGACAGAAGCATCAGGGATCAGTGCTGGGCAGGTTCTGGTAGGCTGTGCCTGTGCAGCTTGGAGATGTGATGGTCAGCACACGCTGCAGGTAGGCAGGAAGGAACAGGGAGGCTGTGATGTGTGGAGCTAAGATGGGTATGGGAAACAGGAGTGGCAAGAGAGAGAAACAGGAGCCAGAAACAAATAAACAAGCAAACAAAAATATTAAGAGAGCTTGACATTGCAGTATAAAAATCAAACACTGAGAAACAAAGAAAAACAAAAAGATTTTTTTTTATTGTAAGTGAAAGTATACAATCCAAATTTTGCAAGCCTGCCTGTCTGCAGCTCCTTCTGCTCTTCTTGCCCAGTGACAGCACACTCCTCCTTTTCATTCTACACTTGTCATATCCTCTTAACAAGCTCCTGTCCCATCCTCTCCACCCTCTTCTCTCCCATCTAGAAAGAGACCAGTAGGACAGCATCCTATAAATGCACAGAGCCATAAAGTACACACACTATATGGTCACAGTGTGTCCCCGAGTCCAGTCCATTTTTGTCCCAAGAGTTGACAACAAAAAGATTTTTCCAACAAAGGAGAAAAATAGTAACTAGTTGAAAATTTGAAAAAGAAAGGCCCCAGGAGTCCCACTGGTGCTGTCTGGAAGGCCAGAAAAGTGTCTCTCAGGCTGCACAGTACAGCCTGGCTAGAGAGGGAATAGATGTCACACAGTGTCCGGTATCAAGCAGACAGGAAAAGAAGGTAAATATAGGAGGATGAGAACTGGGAAATGAAGAAAAACAGGGAGCAAAAAGGCGGGGGGGAACAGAAAGAAAGAGATAGAGAAAATGCCCCCCAGTGATCCCACTGATGTGAGCGGGCAGCCTGGGGATCTGTTTCCTAAGCCGGGCAGTACAGTCTGGCTAGAAGGGACTCCCAGGCTGTGAAAAGAAAACAGACAAAACACAGCAAAGCAAAACAAAAGAAAGAAAGAAAGTAAAAGCCCCAAGGAGTCTACCAGCTTGCCGTCCTGGGCCCGGGGGGTGGCTCCCCCAGGTGACAGATACTTGACAGCTTTTCAAGAGGCAAAGATGGCACACATAGAGCCAGGCATTCAAGAGAAAGGACGGAGGAGGTGGCAGGAGGCACAGAAGAAACCAAAAGAAATGGAACAAAGCAATACCAGCTACAGACAAGTGGCACTCAGGGAGCTGGACAGTGGTGGGGACGGGGGTTCGAAACCAACTGGCGGCACTGAAGAAACTTCCTCCTGTCCAAGAGGCGGTGGTGGCCCGAAGAAAGCAGAGGAAGCCAAGAGGCGGGGACGGAGGCGGGGGCGGGGCTGCGGGCGGAGGCGGGGCTGCAGGCAGAGGCGGGGCCAGGGGGCGGGAAGATAAGGTTAGGAAAGCATACGTCACTGGTTACTAGGTGATTGTGCCCTGCTGGGATCTCCTGAAGGTGCTCTGATGTACTCCCTACCTGCTAATCTCTAATGTGAGTCGGGGACTCCAAGTGGCGTGGACAATGCACTTCCCAGCCAGCTGAGCCACCACAGCTAGCCAGGACGCATGGGAGGTAGAGCAAAGAGAGAAGATGGGGGATGGGAAATTGTGTACTGCTGGGTACCAGGTACTGTCTTTTGCCGAGATTTCTGTGCATCAGCTTCCCGTGTTCCATCTGCCCCTCTCCCACAGGAGTCCAAGATGGTGAATCTGTGCTGTTAGCTGAGGGGACTTCCTTTCGTAGCTCTGCTTGCTCTCTGCTCCCTGTCAATTTCTTTTTCCACCTGGTGTTTGGCTAAGATCTCTATGTCTTCATTTGACACTTTGGTTTCCAGGTCTGATGTTTGTCTCTGTTTTACTTAGTTGGGGGGGGTGGTCTTTGCTGTGGAGGGACAGCATGTTGGCTAGAAGTTCCTCTATACAGATTTTCTACTGTTGAACCACCCTGCTTTGGTGGGAAAATCCCATTTGATCATGGTACATAATCCTTTCAGTATGTTTTTGCTAATATTTCACTGAGGGTTTAGGATTCTGCATTTTAAGCCCCCCATCCCACAACAAATTCTTAAACTTGGAACAATTTGAGAACACTGCTTTAGGCCCTGTGGGTCTTTCCATTTCTTGGTCTGAAAGTTCTGGAGCTCAAAACTCTTCGAAGGTCAAGTTTTCTCACTCCCCATCAAGGTTCACTGTTATCCAGAGATACAACAGTCATGAAGATGGCGCATGGGCAAAGGTTCGTTCTGCTCTATGTAAGGTTACCGTGAGTAGGGGCTGACTCGGCGGCCACTGTGATGGATGGAATTGTGCCCCCCCCAAATACAAGTCAACTTGGTTAGGCCTACATTCCGGGTATTGTGTCGTTGTCCTTCATTTTGTGATTTTCCTACCTGTTATAAATCATAATCTCTGCCTATGGTTAATGAGGATTAGGGTGGGACAGAACATCCCTGCTCAAGTAACATCCTTGATCCAATGTAAAGGGAGTTTCTGTGGGACATGGCCTGTACCGCCTTTTGTCTTACAAGAGAGAAAACGAAAAGGAAGCAAGCAGACAGGTGGGGACCTTATACCACCAAGAAAGAAGCACTGGGAGCAGAACATATCCTTTGGACCACAGGTTCCTGTGCAGAAAGGCTCCTAGTCCAGGGGACGATTGATGAGAAGTTCCTTCTTTGGCGCTAACAAAGAGAGAAAGCTTTCCCCTGGAGCTGACACTCTGAATTTGGACTTCTAGCTGACTAGACAGTGAGAATGTAAATTTCTTTGTTTAAGCCATCTACTTCTGCTATTTGTGTTATAGCACCACTAGATGACTAAGACAGCAACTAACAACAACAACAGTATAGGTATTTGCTATTATTTTCCTGATCAAGGATCCCTTTTATTATAAGGAAAATTTCAAACAGCCCTCTAAGTTCAGAACTTGAGAGGATGGCCTAAGAGGAACCTGAATATCAGTTACCCCTGAGGTGCCAAGTAAGAGAAAAGTGTCCTAGGCAGCCTCTAAAGCCCCATCTCTCTGTGCCCAGGAACCAAGTTCTGCTTCATCTCATGGCTATCTGACCATTCTCTGGAGCAAGGACACTACACTTACCTGTGTGTTTCAGGGCAAAAGATGTGTATTTGTAAAGCAGAACATGGTCCTTTGTCAAACAGCCAAATGATTCCCAAATAAAGATCCTTTTCTACACAGATGCTATTTCATTTAAAGCTGACACCCATCTGTGCTGAAATACCACTTGGGAAGTCTTGGCATATCCCCATGGGTACAAGTACCCTGTCTGAAAACCACTGTGAGGTTTATACCATTGTGGAACCTAGCACCAAGTTAGTGTCCAATCTAATTTTGTTGAATGAGGGAGTTCTCATCTAGTAGAATTTTTTATAGTATGCAGGTCTCCTAATTTTTTCCAGCATAATCTCAATTCCATGTTATTTCATTATTTTAAATAAAAGTAAGCTGTAAATATTTAACTGAGTAGGATTTAACTTTTAAATGACTGTATGCCTTTTCACATAGAGTGAATCTGTTGCTTATTTTTTATACATTAGCCATATGTACCAAATATGTTCGAGACACTCTTCCCTAATCTCCTCTGAACATATTCCAACTTGGCCATACCATTTTTGAAGGGTAGTACCCAGAAGCGAACCCAATGGTCTAGGCATATTCTGACCTGCAGAGCATAGTTCTGGGGTGATGCACTGAAACTACCAAATCTGTGTTGAGTAAGTGGTGGAACTCTCACTGGCCTGATGCCAAAACCACAGGGCTCTTTTCACCCTACTGGAAAATAGCTAACCTAGCTGTGTACAGTGTTTTGTTTTATACTTTCTAGGACAAAGTCTATATTCCCCTAATATGGCTTCAAGTTCCTTCGGGGATAAACCATTGTATAACTTTATAGAATTTGCATTTATTAATACCTCTTTGTCAACCATAATTTTCTCTCCTGACACTTAGGAGTATGAGGACAACATCTCAGGTTTCTGCCAAGCAAAACTATTGTTTGGCAATTTGGCGTATTTAACTATTTACTGAATTTCTACTATGGAGTCAGCTCAAGTATTATACAATGAGGTACCTGCCTTCAAAGAGCTCCTAGTCTAGTTAGGAATGTAAAGCTAAACACACAAATTATTAGCCCATAAAGAAAATTAAATTCTCGACCATTGTTGGAGTATCATATGACCTACTACACAATAACAGACGGATATTCCCACCTCATCAAACCATGCTCTATATTTGCTTTACTTACTGCCTTGTCTACCTCAGCCAGAATGGAAGTTCCAGGAGAGGACAAGCATTTGTTCGTTGATGTTATTCCCCAGTACTTGGCACATATGCCTGGCACATAACACTCACCAAATATTTGTTGACTGAATAAGTTAAGTTCTTAGAATGGTCCAGCAAGGATAGAGCTTCATGGAACACTGCTCTGAGATGAGCCTTAAGTATACTTTTATTCCACAGATTTTTAGCAAACACCCTTTTGTTTATTTCTATAATTAGGAAGTGTTCATTAAATTAAAATAGAAGAGAGGGATGGGATGAAAAGAATTTTAATTGAGTGTTAGGACCCCTGTGGCCTTCTTCCTCATTTCTACGAGGACGAGTTTGTTCAAGAATTGTTTTGAACATTATTTTAAAGAACCAGGACCTTGTTTTCAAACAAAACCCCAATGAAGGAAACAAAAAACACAGCTGCTCTGGTTGACTTTGGGCTGGAGTGGATCAGAGACAGGGGAGAACCGCTCTCTTGGCCTCCTCCCTCCTGCCACACAACTGTGGTTTCTGAGAGAGTCTAGGAACACAATCTGAAAACTCACAATTCCAGAGTCTCTCCTCTCTCAAAATTCTATTAATGGAGGTGGTTGAGGAAGGGCCAACCAAGTCTTGGTGACAGAAGACCTGAGCTCCCTCTGATCTCTGCCATTTTAAGCTGAGGGCATACCTCCAGTCAGTTACCAGAGAGGAGAGGGAGAGAGACAAAGAAAGAAACTAGCTTGGGCCGAAGCCAGTGTCCCTTCTCGCAATCAAACCGAGGGAACTGGCCAGACTCGAGTCACATTTCTCTGGCCCAATATCGATGAGAGATAATTGACTTAAATGGCCTGGCCTTGACCTTGGCTTACCTCCCTTCCCCCCTTTATTTGTTAGAACTAAAGGCACACAAACTCACCTGGCAGTTTCTCTGGGCTCAGAGGTGAGCAGCATGTTCCACAGAGTTCATCCCCAGGCTGACTCCAGCACTCATGGAGAAAGCTGTATCTGTCAGCATTCTCCACCTTGTACAAGCGGTGGGTCAGCTTCAGCCTCGCAGAGAGGAAACAGACCTGTAAACACAGGGCTCAAAGGGTAGCTAAGGGGAATTTAAAGAAAGGACTACTTAGCAACGTGGCATCAGCTTTACTACAGGGTCGCCATGAGTTGCAACAAAACCTTAGTATGGTAGCTGCTAGAAGGTACGACTGCTAACCAAAAGGTCACAATTCATATGTGCCAATCCTACGGTTTCCAATTCTACTCTGTCCTATAGGGTCCCTGTGAGTAGGAGTCTATTCAAAGGCGATGCATTTAGTTTTGCTTATGAGTTGAGTCTGATTTATGGCAAACGACAAAGGACTGTGAAGCACTCACGTACAAGCAACAGCTGGTTGCCACCACCAGACTGAAAGAGCAAGGACAAGGAGCTGTCGCCACCCAATAGTTGTTGAATTTTGATCTTCACAACTAACTTGGGAAGCCTAGACAAAAATACCATTTCCATGTTACAGGTGAGGAAACTAAGGATAAACACTGGATAAAGATGCAGGATATGAGATCTCCAAGGTGAACGACCTAGCTTCGCTGAGTCACTTTAAAGGCTCTCTCTGTGGCCAGCCAGAAACGCCGGTGGCATAGTGGGTTAAGTGCTACATCTGCTCACCAAAAAGTCGGTAGTTCAAATCCGCCAGGCGGTCTTTGGAAACTCTATGGGGCAGTTCTACTCTGACCTCTAGGGTCGCTGAGTCGGACCGACTCAATGATAGTGTTATGTGTCAGCTCAGCCAGGCTACACACCCTTCTTGCCACAAACCGACAAAAGAGACCTGAAGACCCTACGATAAACTAGCATACGCTAGGACTACAATTCCCAGCATCTATCAATCCTATTAAAGAGAAGATAAACCGATTTCCGGAACAAGTGCATGTCGGGCTCTGTAGTCAGTCACTCCAGTTGTGGGGTTGGCCGCCGGCCGTCGCGTGCTCATTGGCTTCCAGGTCACCGCCCTCTTCCCCTCGCCTCGCGTCGGTGGCTCAAGCACGCAAGCGCAAAGCGTGCCCACGCCCCCTCCCGGGCGTAGGGCGCAGGCGTGCGCACGCTCCCGGGGACCGGTGGACGGGGGATGGGGGGAGGGAGGGAGTTAGGTTTCTACTCTGGTAAGTAGATCGCAGTGGGGCACGAAGAGCACCACGGCCCGGCCGCCGGCAGGGTGAAGTCTACACTGGGCCTAGGGCTTCCGGGAGCGTCCAGAACCAAGTCGGCACGACCTGCGAGAAGGCGTCGGGCAGCCGAGACCCGGAGGACAGCGCGGGGCAAAGCCCCAGTCTAGGCCCCGCGGAGATGTCCGGCTGCGGCGCTTGCACTTGCGGCGCAGTCGCTGCGAGGCTCATTACCTCCTCGCTCGCCTCCGCGCAGAGAGGTAACAAAGTAGTTCCTTGCCCGAGGACTCAGCTGTGGGGGAACCGGCCGTCTGTGGGGTGGGGATCGCGGGGAGGGCACGGGGCTGTGAGGGATGCGCAGCGTTTTGCCTGGCAACACTTGGTCTCCCGGTGGCATGGGACTCTGCCAACCTCTGGAGCAGCCGTGTATGAAATTCGAAGTAAACTCCTTGTGCTCCCGCGCCCTCGTGCCGTAAGGCCACCTGACTTTGGTGGCCCAAGTGCGGTTTGTTCGCGGAAACTCTGAAAGAGACACAAAACTGTTCCTTCTATTAAAAAGTGTCCTCAGAGCACCTCCAGGATCTCTGCCTGCCCGGCAGCGGCTCCTCTTCCGGAATCTGGCCAGCTTCTCCTCGGGGGCTACGGAACGGTCTCGGGCCACGGGCTGTTACTGTTGCTCCCTCGACCCCCGAGATCGCGGGGCGCCGAGCCGGCCGCGTCCCGGACGCAGCCAGCGGGAGGACCGCAGTGTCACTGTCATTGTGCGGCCGACACCGGGACGTAAACTGCTCATAATGCTTTCCAGCCTCTCCGGCTCCCGACCCCAGGAAAACTTTAAGAGTCCCGCAGCAGTGCAGCCAGGGACACGAGGGAAGTCCCGCAGATCTTTTCAAATTACTTAGGAAACCCTTTTGTCGTAGTGGTTAAGAGACACGACAGCTAACCAAAAGGTCGGCAGTTGAAGTCCACCAGGCGCTCCGTTGAAACTAGGAGGCAGTTCTACTCTGTCCCATAGGTCTGTATGAGTCAGAATCAACTTGACAGCGATGGTTTATTCTTTAGTCAGCGGTAGTTCTCCGGCTTTCCTGGCTTGAAAGTTGGAGATAGTCAGTTTAGGGTGGTGCTTGTTTACCTTTCTGTTTTATTTATCTGCAGCTGTTGAAAGAGTGTAACCATCTCAGCTAAAAGGTTCTGAAAAAGAAACCGTTTTTCTCTTCTCCAGATCTATGAATATCAGACCATAAGCCTAGGTCCAGGTATAACCTCAGACTTGTGGACGAATTCGTCTTATTTGGGCTTAACAGTTTACAACACTTGAATAACTTCTTCAAAAGCCCTGTTTTATTAATTTCTAGATTGATTGTAAGATCCTTACCGTTTACTAAATGTAGGTTTTCTTTTCAGAGAGACTAAATGAAGTTATGTGTACAGAAGCATTTTGTAAAATCATGCATACTAGGTAGTGAATTAATTCTAAGACATTGTTACCTCTGCAGGAGGATGTCCCTATTCTGAGAATTTGATTTGCAAACACTTCAAAGTGGCAGATATTTTTAATTCATTTATTTAACAAATATTTGTTGGGGGCCAGCTAGGTGCCAGGCACTGTTTTGGTTCTGGAGGTAAAGGGAGCATGACCCCCCCCCCCCCGTTGAAATCTAGTGGAATACACACTAATCTTTTCTGGGATTGACTGAAGTGTGTGTCTGTTCTCTTTGGTGTGGGAAGCCTTTTTTGAGAATGTTCTTGATGCATTTCAGCCAAGAGTTCATGAAAACTAAATCATAGGAGATGTGCAGTTATGTTTTTCTTTTCCAGCAACCATAGTTTTCTTTTAAAAAATAAAATACACTTACCATTATTGGAAGTTCTGCTGGTGCAGCGGTTAAGACCTTTGCAGCTAACCAAAAGGTCAGCAGCTCCTTGGAAATGCAGTGAGGCAGTTCTGCTCAGTTTTGTAGGATCTTTGTGAGTCAGAATCAACCCTAAGGTAACAGGTTTCCTTTTTTTTTGGCTTATCATTAGGTAGGAAACTGTGGGTGGGGCAAATGATAAACCTGCTTGGCTGCTAATCAAAAGATTGGAGTCCACCCAGAGGTGCCTTGGAAGAAATGTCTGGCTACTGCTTGCAAAAAATCAGCCATTGAGAACCCTGTGGAACACAGTTCTCAGACATACGTGGGGTTACCATGAGTGGAGTCAGCTGAAGGGCAGCTTTCTAATCATTAGGTAGATCAACACAAATGAATGGCATATTTAAGAATTATTGTCTACTTACTTATAAGTGGAAGCCATGTGACATGGTGCTTTAAGTGCCACATCTGCTTACCAAAAAGTCTGCAGTCCACCAGGCGCTCCTTGGAAACTCTGTGGGGCAGTTTTGTGTCCTGCAGGGTTGCTGTGAGTTGGGATCGACTCACCGGCAATGGGTTTGGATTTTTGATACAGTATATCCATTAATACAGATTTGCCAGAGGTTTTCAGAAATACAGAGCCATTATTTTTACTATACAGGCCAAAATTCAGCTTCAGATAAGACTGCCCCAATCCAGTGATAGAATTGGATATTTTCATGTTAACAGTGAAACATCAAATGATTTTCACATTCATGACTTTCCCAGACCTTGTTGGTAGGTGCTGTTGAGTAGTTTGACTTGTATGTACAACAGAATGAAAACTAATTTCATAAAACGTTTATTTCTCAGGAATACTATTCAAAAGTTATAAGAATACGAAAATGCTTTCTGTAAGGATTTAAAAAAGAAAAAAGCCAGAGGGCTGTTTTTATTTAATGTTCCTAGAAAGAAGAAGTAGGATGTAGATAAAAAGTCAGGGTTAAAATTTGCCTACTTTATAATTCTTATGAAGAGCAGAGTTAAGAATCTCCTCAGAGCTGGAACAGATTTTGGGGGGATTGCCTGTAAAATGAGCTAAGAATGGGAGAAGTTTTAGAGCTTTTGTGCTGATCTGTGCTTCCATGGGCTTGTCGGTAGACTTTAAATTTTGAATGGTAATTTGAAAATAATTATTTGATAAATTAATCATGCAAGATCCTGATGTCTTTTGTTTATGGCTGTGCAATCAAATGTGTTTTCTGTCACTAAACCAAAAAAAAACCAAACCCATTGCCATTAACTTAATTCTGACTCAGTGACCCAATAAGACGGTGTAGAGCTGTCTTGGAGGATTTCCAAGAAGCAGCTGGTGAATTTGAACTGATCACTTTGTGATGAGTAGCCAAGTTCTTACCCACTGTACCACCCAGACTCCTTTCCCTCACTTAAAAAAAATTTTTTAAAAAAGCCACTGCTGTCGAGTTGATTCCGACTCATAGTGACACTATAGGACAGAGTAGAACTACTCCATGGCAAGGAGCACCTGGCTACGCCACCAAGGTTCCCACTGCTCTCTGAATTTGAGAACTCTAGTAGGGTAGAAATTTAAAGAATTTTCCCCACCCAAATTGCTAGTGGTTTTAAGTTTTTATTTATTTTTTTTAAATATGCTTTGAAAATACAGTTTGATGAATTCGTATTCTAAGTGAGGGCATATTCAGAAATTCTTAATTCCATCTTAAAAATTTTCAGTGACAGCACATGATTGGAATTTAGCAGAGGAACTGTAGGATCCCTGGGAACCCACTTGATTTCTGACTGCCTTCTGTTCTTCCTCTTTCAAATGCTGTAAGTGAAGAGAAGGTTCTCAAACATGGTACCTTCTATAGTTTTCATGCTAATTACGTAATGTGTCCCTCTAACAATTCTCAGCTAGATTTGAATTCCCCTTTTTCTGTCTCTCTTTTTTTTAATAGTCAAATAATATGACAGCAGTAGTTTTTTAATACAGACTCAGGCAAAGTGGACAAGTGATAAAGCATTTTTATTTCAGCATTGCAAACCATTTCTCAGTTTTTTTAATTCATCTTCAGATTGGCAGTTAGCTTTAGAGAAAACCTGTTACATGTTTTGAACTTGAGAAAACCTGTCAGGAATTACATTATTTTTCTTTATTAACTCATAAAACAAGAAATGAAGATTTGGGATTTAATAAAATTAAGAAAGCAACTACCAGGTAGCTAGCATTGTTTTTGTTCAGGTATTTTTTTCAGTGTGTGTTACAGGTTAGAGGTCACATGTTTAACCAAACGTTTAACTTGATTTTTGCCATTTCATCAGTTGTACATGTAAATATTGCCACCACAAATCGATAATTTCAGTTTTTGTTATTTCTTTCACTGATTTATTTCTAAAATACAAAGATACTACTGTTTCAAAACACATGCTTTGAAACTCAGAAAGCTTAATCTGTGTGTCACAAGTTTTGTAAGTAGTTAAACTTGTAACTTTTTTTTTTTTTTTAATCATTGCTGCCAAGTAGTCTTGCAAAATATGATACTTCACATGGAATGCTTCTCATTTTGGCTTTTTAGGGGTTCCTTACCTGGGGAGACCCTGGTGGTGCAGTAGAGTAAATGCGGTGGCTGCTAACCAGACAGCAGTTCAAATCCACCAGGCACTCCTTGGAAACTCTTACAGGCCAGTTCTGCTCTGCCCTGTAGGGTCACTGTGAGTGGGAATCAACTCGATGGCGGTGGGCTTTTTTTTTGTTTTGTTTGTTTTTTCCCCTGAGGTTCACAAGTCCTCAAGGGGTCCATGGATAAAATCCAAATGTTCTGTGAACTGTATTTTCACTAATTGCTTAGTGAAATGCGGCATTTCCTTCAGTTATGAGTGTAGCAACCACTAGAGTAATGTTAGCGGTACCTGTAAACTTGTCACCTATTCTCATTATCACTTTACAGTTGCTAATCTTTCAAAATATTTTTTATGCTTTTTGCTATTGAAATTAATGGCAATTATTAGAGCTGCTGTCAGATCTTATTTTTGTTTGTTAATAAAAAAGTGCTTTTTAAAACACTTTGATAAGTAATGTAATTGATTTGCTTTATTACATTATGTATTTACACATTTAAGAATATTAATCTGAGGTGAGATCCATACCATATTCCATAAGGCACAATAAAGGTTAAAAAAAAAAACCAAATCCTAATTAGCTTGCTTCAGTGACTGATAGTCTCTGTGAAGATTTTGTAAGATTCATTGGTTAATGAGTCGGACCCGACTCGACGGCACTTGGCTGGCCCATTGGTTAATGGTCATTGTGATTATTTGGTAGAGTAGATTTTTTAAAAAATATTTTACTGTGTTTTCAGTGGAATTTTACACAGCAAATTAGGTTCCTATCTGATAATTTCTACATAAATTGTTCTGTGATGTTAGTTGCTTTTTTCCCAGCGTCAGCATTCTGATTGTTCTGTTTCAAGTACTCTAGTGTTCCTTCACCCCAATACAGTGGTTTTAAAATTGTGGCCCCCAGACCAGGAGCTTCAGCATAGACTGGGAGCTTGTTAGCAATGCCTGTTTAGGTTGCCAGAATGAGGGAGGAGCTTGCAATCCATGTTTCAGCAAGCCCTCCAGAGGAGTCTGATGCCAGCACAAGTTTGGGAGGTGTAGTGGGTCAAGTACTCTGGCCTTTAACTGAAGGGTCAGCAGTTCAAATCCACCAACACTCTTTGGAAACCGTATGGGTTGTTCTGCTGTGTCCTGCATGGTCCCTGTGAGTCGGAATCAATGGCAGTAGGTGTTTGGGTTGATTTAGCAGTGATGGCATCCTTCTGGTACAGCAGAGTGCCTTTGTTGCTAGTTGTTAGGTGCTGTGGAATTGACGGCCTAGACTCAAGGCAAGCTGATTTTTGTTGGCTCCTTTTCAGAGGTAGATCGCCAGGCCCGTTCTTCCTCGCCTGGTGCTGTCTGGGTGGATGCCATGCTGAAATGGTTTCAGCCTCATGACAACATTCCAGCCTCTACAACAGACAACCAGCTGGTGGCGGCACATGAGGTGCCTTGGCTGGGAATAAACCTAGGTCTCCTGCATGTTGTTGTTAGAACAAAGCAAAAACATTGCGACATGTCCACAGTCATTTTTATGCTTAAGCCCATTGTTGCAGCCGCTGTGTCAGTCCATTTTATCAAGAGTCTTCCTCTTTTTCGCTGACCCTCCACTCTACCAAGCATGATGTCCTTCTCCTGGGACAGATCCTTCCTGACAGTATGTCCGAAGTATGTAAGACACAGTCTTGCCATCTTTGCCTCCAGGAAGCGCTCTGGTGGGACTTATGTTGGTGCTTTTGTCAGTCCGTGGTATGGTCAGTATTCTTTTCCAGCACCGCAGTTCAAAGGCGGCAATTGTTCTTCTGTCATCTTTGTTTATTGTTGAGTTTTCGCATGCATGTGGTGCGATTGAGAATACCATGGCTTGGGTCAGGAGCAGGTTAGTCTTCAAGGTGACGTCTCTACTTTTCAGTACTTTAGAGGGGTCCTCTGCATGGAAGGTGCGGATTCTACCACTGGACCGCCTACCACTGCCCCACCCATACTGACTCAGCTCCAGCTCACGTCCACCACATGTGCCCAGGAGAAGAACCATGCTCTGTGGGATTTTCAGTTACTGGTTTTCAGAAGCAGATGGTCAGGCCTTTCTTCTGATGTGCCCTGGGGTGGACTGGAACCTCCAGCCTTTGGGTTGGCAGCGGTCTCAGTTACTAGTGCTGATACAGCAGAAATGCTGTAAATGGATGGCTTTATCAAACAAGTTTATTTTCTCAGTTTAGAAGGCTGAATTCAGGGTGTTGGCTCTAGAGGAAGATCCTTGTCTCTTTGAGCTTCTGCTCCTAGTCCATCTTCGTGGAGCTTGGCATGTTCTCGCCCCATCTCTGCTTCCTGGCTGGCTCGTTTAATCTCATATCTCAGAAGAGATTGACTCAAAGTGCATCCTCATCCTGCCTCATTAACATAAATACAACCCATTCACAGATGGGATTATAAACACAGGCTTAAGTTAGAATTTACAACTCTTGGGTGACCCAGTTCAATCCATAACAGCCTCTGAGTGCCTGTGTGTGCTACCCAGGGACTCCCTGGTGACATTAGATAGTATAAATTGTTCAGCCATTTGAAAAGTATTTTATTATAGCATAAATGGGAAATAAGACACTATGTGATGCTTCAGTATTAAATGTTGCTCTTCCAGGTACAAAGAGCCTCACCTCAGTGTTATTATAATGCAGAGTATAGTTTTGTTTGGTAATACATCAACTGGTTCAGGTAAAGAGTTATACGTGTTGCATAGATTAAATAATAAGTTATTTGATTATACTACCTTTCGTAGACTTGTATTTTTTAATTTACAGTTTTGTTTTTTTTCCTTTTTGTTTAATATGACTGAGTGAAAATGTACATTCCCGTATAAATTTATATGCCTACCTATATGCAGCTTCCACTGCTCTCCCTGTCTGGTGACAGCACACTGTTCCTCTCTGCTCCACACATGTTACATCCTCCCAACAGTCTCCTTTCCCCTCCTGTCCATTAACTTACAGTTTTAAACACACAAAATAGAAGAGCGAGCCACCGAATACCTGTAACCCAGTCTGAGGACCATTAACTTTCTGCAGTCTTTATTTTGTCTATCCTTTCTATCCCCTCATTATTTCTTCTAGGATTGCTTTGTACTTTTACCTAGAGCTACAGCCAGGTGGACAGTTCAAATCTACCACATGTTCCTTGGAAACCCTATGGGGCAGTTCTCCTTTGTCCTGTGGGGTTGCTGTGAGTCAGAACTGACTGGACAACAGTGGGTTTGGTTAATCTGTGCAGTGGTTAAAAGTCTGACTGCTAAACAGAAAGACTGGTAGTTTGAATGTACCAGACGTTCCTTGGAAACCCCATAGGATAGTTCTACTTTGTCCAGTAGGATCCCTGTGAGTTGGAATCCACTTGATGGCCACAGGTTTGGTTTGGGTTTTTAAATGAGGAGCCCTGGTGGTACAGTGGTTATAGTGCTTGGCTAGTTGAAAGGTTGGTGGGAAAGCCGATCTGGAGAGAAAGGTGTGGCTGTCTGTTTCTGTAAAGACTTCAGCCTGGAAACCCAACTGGGGCAGTTCTACTGTCTTACAGGGTCGCTGTGAGGCGAAATTGACGGCATCAGCTTCGGTTTTGGTTTTTGGAGTCTTTATAGTTTAGCCTTGGGAAAACATTAACAGTTTGCTTAAAATGAACTAATTACCTTAAATCTCATTCTGCTGAAAGAGTAATGGTGCATTTAGTGCAAAACATGAGAATGTCAGACTTCAGAAAACTTGAAATGTCTTGAAAAATTACCTAGAAGAAAAACATCGTATGTAATTTTTTTTGCTTGCTGATATTCTGGTACAGTTGTGGTAAGCAAAGTTTTACAGGCTGTGTAAGTTCCAGTTTTGCTTTGTGCACCTGAATTCAGCAGCCTAGGGAGTCAAAGCAGAGGTAAAGATGCTCCAGTTGCTGGCAGAGGGGGTTAATAGAACCAGTCAGTTGCATAACCAGGCGTTTGTCCTGCAGTTGTCTGAAGGGCATACCTTTTAAACCGGTTTCTGTGTTTGGACACATTGTGTGTGTGCAGACATGTGCATGATCTGATAAAAAAAACTCCTGGCAAGCCCTAGAAACCCAGAGGCTAAGTTGGAAGTTTTGCTTAGAATGAAATGAGGGAGACAAAAGCAGTTTCTTAAATTTATTTCAATGTAGAAACTACTTTTTTTTTCAGCCTTTATTATTTTCTAATAGCATTCTTTTTGTATGTGTGCTTTAGGTGAAAGTTCACAGAACCAATTAGTTTCTTATTGAAGCTTTTGTTTTGGGATGTTGGTTGCAATCCACACAGTGTCAGCATTCTTGCCTTTCCACTCTGGATTCCCTGTCTCCAGTCATTTCATTTTCTGTCCCTTCCTACCTTCTTGTCTTTGCTTTCGGGCAAATGTTGTCTATTTTGTCTCGTAGACTTGATTGATCAAGGATGCTCGTTGCTCACTTGTGTTGTTCTATAAAAAAAAACAAACCCACTGCATTTGAGTCTATTATGACTCAGCGACCCCGTAGACAGAGTAGAACAGTCCCGTAGAGTTTCCGAGGAGCACCTGGCCGATTCCAATGGCTGACCTTCTGATTTAGCAGACATAGCACGTACGCACTGTGCCACCAGGTGAGGCAGATTTTGAACTCCTTACCTCTCCGACTTTGAAAGAGCCGCATAGTGTGAAGATGTGGGTAGTCTTGCCCCGTTTCCAAAGGGCACCCTTGGAAAGAGCTGTCTTCGTGCAGCTGGGATTGTCTGAGCCCCAGGCTGCCCTGTGGCCGAGAGGGCCTGACCTCGGACCTGGTGCTGCCGAGTTGGTCCTGACGCAGCTACCGTCCACTTCCGATGGTGCCAACTGTGTCTTCTACCAGTCTATCTGGCTGCTGTGAAACGAGAGCTTTTCTCACCCTTCTTTACATTCCAGGACTTTCTGCTGCCAGGGGATTTACTGAGGCCTGTCTCTGATGTGTAGACTAATTGGTCACGTTTTCATTTCAGGTGTTTGTTGTGGTCGCATTCACATACCAGTGTTAGGAAGGCTTGGGACTTTGGACGCTCAGATTCTACGAAGAGCTCCTTTTAGAACTTTTACAGAAACACCAGCATACTTTGCCTCGAAAGATGGGACAAGTAAAGATGGTTCTGGAGATGGAAATAAGGTGATTGTTTTGTCTTTATTGGCACCTGTGTGCCCATTTGGGTTTCCTGTGCTTTCTGGTGGCTTATATGTGATCTCTGTAGGAAATAAGGAAGAGTTAAAATGACCTGAAAATTTTTATGTAATTTTATTTTGTGTTTCAGTATTAACTATAAAATGCTTTTGTAAGAGAAACCCTGATGCTGTGGTTATTAAGAGCTACAGCTGCTAACCAAGAGATTGGCTGTTCAAATCTACCAGACATTCCTTAGACACTGTTTGGGCAAGTCTGCTCTGTCCTATAGGGTTGTTGTGAGTCCCAGTTGACTAGACAGCAACAGGTTTGGGGTTTTGGGGGCACGTACTAAGCAGTGATTTAAAATTTCTAACATCTCAAACTAGTAAAGGAGCTTCATTAAGTAATTCATATAGCTAGTCAGTGGGGTTGAGTTAGGGCTAGCCATCGTTTCCTGCAGTCACAGAACTCTTATGGCTCCTGGTAGTATAAACCATCTACTTCAACATCTTGGATTTCTTGTATTAATATTGTGCTGTTTTGTAGCTAACAAGTAGATGATTGGTAGTTGTATTGGGTCAGTGAATTACTGTTGGTTTCTTCTCATTATGTAAATTTGACATTTGAACTAATACATTGTCTAGACAGAATGCTAGAAACTTTCATAATCCACTGCCGTCAAGTTGGGTCCGACTCATAGTGACCCTGTAGACAAAACAGAACTGCTCCTATAGAGTTTTCAAGGAGCGCCTGGTGGTTTCAGTCTGCTGACTTTTTGGTTAGCAGACATAGCTACGTTGCCAGGGTTTCCGTGTACTTTCACATATGCACTTAATCCTAATGATGATCTTCTAACATAGGTGAATTATCCCTATTTGAAAGGTGAGAAAAGTTAAATTAAGAATGTTGGTCCCTAGCTGCCATGATAGTAGCTCTTGACTTTTTTCTGATGCTTATTGAGTTGTTGAAACAAATTTACTTTTTATACATGCTGGCACATACCATGTGAAGTGGGAACACAGAGAAATAGGTGTTATTAGAACTGATTTGATTTTTGTGGTACTGTATTTTCTGATACCGGTGATAGTAGGGATATTAGTTACATGAATAATTCTACCTAGAAGCTAAAAAAATTGTAATACTATTTATAAACTGTATAGTTCACATTTAAGTTACACATAGTAAAGTTGCCTGAGACTAGAATTTGACACTTGTTTTTCTCCTCTACAAACACTAGAAATCTGTAAGTGAAGGAAACAGTAAGAAATCAGGCTCTGGGAATTCTGGGAAAGGTGGAAACCAGCTGCGCTGCCCTAAGTGTGGTGACCTGTGCACACATGTGGAAACCTTCGTGTGTAAGTATTGTTTCTGCTAGTGTTCTTTATTACCCTACACACACTTTTTCTATGAATTCATAGAGACAATATAAATTATATACACCAGAGTTATTTTTCTTATAGGCTTACTTATTTTTTTCTTGTGTTCACCAGACACTAAAAATCCCCAGGATGGATACACTTTGCACTGTAGTGCTGTAGTATAAGAACTAAGCTAAGAAGAATAGTTGCTTCTTGTTTGTTTCTCTTGCACATACATTTATTGTGAGTTTCCATGTTTGCGACCACTGTACTGTATGAAAACCAAGACTCATTTTACTACATCCTGAAACCCTGGTGGTTAAGGCTACTGCTAACCAAAGGGTCAGCTGCTAACCAAAAGACTGACAGTTCAAATCCACCAGGTGCTCCATGAAAACCCAATGCGACGGTTTTACTCTGTCCTGTAGGGTCACTTTGAGTCAGAAGTGACTCCACAGCAGTGGGTTTGGTTTTTTACTATGTTCTTCACGTACCCGTGGAGCGTCTCTTGTGGCTGTGGAGGTGAGTCATTCAGGTGTTAAGGTAGCTGCTCTCTCAGTATCTCCCAGAGGACGTGAGTCCTCAGGTGAAGGAGTGTCTTGAGTTGTTACTGACTCAGATGCTAAGAGGAGGAAGAAGTCATTTGTCCTGCTTTTGCAGTTATTGCCGGTAAATCTGACATACTTTGATGAATCAAGTAACTCGTTGCCTGTAGAAATAGGGTTAATAATAGTGACTCAAGGGTGCATTAAGTCACCCCACCCTCTCTTCTTCCTAAACAGTCTAGTTCTGGGAAGCTTGATGGTTATGTTTAATAAGGCTTTCAGTTTGTAGTAATTAGGAGAGGACCTTCTACACTCTAACCTTAATACTGAGGTTTAGTCAAAATTTTACATTGACCATTATTAATATTAGCTGGCCACCATATGGAAAAAAGACTACACGCATCATGTTTTCACAGTTTCAGAGAGATTTAAAGTAGTTTTTACACCTGGAATACTGGAGATTCTGAACAAATAACTAATCTGGATGATGACATAAAAGTGGTAGAACTGGATGATGAAACTCGCTAAATTTTTTAACATATTAACATTGTTATTATGTTATTAACACTGTTAACATGTTAACAATTGGATGTAATAGAAAAATTTAATTCATAATGGTAGTGTTTCATTTAAATACATTTTAATCAAGAAAATTAAAAAAATTTTTCTCAGCAGAACACCAGTTCAGCAGTTCCTACAGGAACACTTCAGTGCCTTGGTGACATTTGTCGGGGCCACGCCACCTTTCTCCGTAGCCTTTTCCAAATTTTGTCCCCATTTTTAACACAGCTGTACAGGCCTGTGAACCTCTCATCTAATCTTAGGTACTCTTATCAGTTAGATCTCTTAAGAGATCGCTGTGCTCAGGTAGACATTTTTTCTAATTGAGCTGAACTATTGTGTATTGTAAGATGACTTCAGGGGATAATTTTGGCTTAAGGTTTAAAGATTACCTCAGCGTGCCCATGCAGGGAGGTCATCCAGTCTCAGTGACTCCAGAAAGTCTGGGTTCTATGAAATATCTCCCATTTTCCCCCTAGAAGAAGATTATCAACCTTTACAAATGTACAGGTAAATATATAGTTGTTTAGACTAGGAAAAGGCAGAAACAAGCAGTTTATGAATGCTGATGTGTATAATTTTATTTTTATAACCATAAATTTTCATAATTGAAAACACTAAGGCTTAGCAGACTTAGTACTGTCTTATCTAAGATCACAGAGCATTAAAGATTTGCTGTTTAGATGTTCCTATCCCATACATTTCTACTAACTGGAGGTCACAGGGATAACTAAAAGCAAACTTGTTACCATAGAACACAGGTTTAGGCCACCTGCCACAGAAAGCCAGGGGTAAAGTAAATGCCCAAGAGGTTTATTACATGCCAGCACGTAAGGGATGGGGGATTCGGGTCCTTACAGCTCTTCTGTTTGCCAGACAAGCTCAGGGTTTGTATTTGGTGGGGAAGGGTAAACATTTAGGTGTGAAGGAAAAAAGAATGGGCAACTGGCAGAGGGAGACATCTGTGCTGAGAGGTCCCGCGAAGCTGTGCATTTGGAACTGGGGGCTCCCTCTGGCGGGAGCAGGCCTCTGGTCATCTGAGCAGGGGGCCAGTGGCTGGTGCTTCCACTTGTTTGATGATTCTAAAAAGAAGGCTATAAAGGCTGCAAAGATTTTATCTCAGTATCTCCTACAAGTTAATATGTGATTTCCCGGGCGAGGTAGTACTAGGAATCCATGGCTTTTAAGAAAAACAGGTAAAGACATGGGGTTAGACCTGGCTGTCTTCTTCAAACTTGTTGCTACTAAGTTGATTCTGACCCATTATGACCCTGTAGGACAGCGTAGAACTGCCCCTTAGAATTTCCAGAGGTCAGCTGGGTGGGTTGCAAGTGTTGACCTTTGGTTAGCAGATGAGCTCCAAACCACTTAACCACTAGGGCTCCCTAGCTCCTCTAGGCATTAGTTAAATTTATTTTTATTTTATGTGGTATTTTAAAGACTTGCAAGATTGTATTAATCCCCTGGGGTGGTTGTTATACATATAGATTCCCTGCTGCTTTCATACAGATTAAGACGTGGTCTGTAGACCTGCCTGGGATAGGGTTCTAGAAACTGTATGTTTAATAATTAGACCAAGTGTGGAAAACAGTGTTTTGGTGTTATCTAGGCAACTCCAGGCTGCAGTTAGTTTCCTTTGGTTCTTAATGCTTCTTCATTTTTCTTGTTGCTTTTTTCTGATTTCTCCTCATAGATGCTGGAGTCAGTGGCTCTGTCTTCCAGATCAGAAATTCACTTTTCTGTTTGTTCCATTCTGTTTTCTTGGCTTTGAATTGAAGTTTCTATGTCTTTGGTTTTGTTTCTGATCTGTTGGATTTCAGAGTACTGATGTTCCATCAGATCGAACAGCTTCCTTAGTTTTTCATTTTGCCCTGCTACATTTTGTATAATGTCTAGGAGGGCTCTATATATAATCCTTTTGTATTCACCTTCTGATAGTTTCAGAAAAGCTTCTTCGCCCGGGAAGTTCTGAGTCGGTTTCTTTTGGGGGCCTTCTGATGCCATTGGTGACTTCCAGGTTACTGTCCTCTCCAACGTTTGCAGCTTTGGGGGCATCATGTAGGTCAGTAGAGGCTGGGAGAGATGCTGTGAAGATGTACCAGTGTTGTTTCTCTAGGCCGTCTTAAGATGAGAAGTAAAAAGTATTTGGCACCTTCCAAAATCAGTCAGGTTTTCAGGTGTATGTGTCCCTCTTCTGAGCTGGCAAAGTAAGCACCTCTCTGTTGAACCCCAGATGTTATAAACTAGCTCAAAATACAGAAGGGCTACTGGCCTGCTGGCCTCTGCTGTCAGGCCCCAGCTGTAGGCGATATTGTGTAGACCTCTGCTTTTCTGCTGGAAAAGCAGTCTCTTCAGGGTAGCAACTGCCTCCCAGCCCAGGAATTAGGTCCAGCTGAGGATTCCGAATGGATGACCCTGCCTCCCAGCAAAACAAGATGGCATCCCGTGTGAGCTCGCCAGCTGGCTGGGACCAGGCTCCTGGTGTATAGAGAGGCCAAGAGTGCTGAAATGCCCGGAGTCCATAGCCTCTGCCACTGGGCCCCAGCCCCAGGTGACACTACGCAAAACACCACCTCCCTGCTAGAAAAGTGCTCTCCCCCCAACAGGAGCCACCTCCCACCCTAAGAACCAAGTCCAGCTGGGGCCTCTGCCTGGGCTTCTCTGTTTCCCGATAGGCCAGAGGAGCTGAGGAGTATAGAGTCCAAAGCCAGGCTCTTAGAACCTGGCAATTACGCTTGCCAGTCCCACCAGCAGTGCATCAGAGACCAGCATCTAGTGAAGTCCCAGTTCTGCCCGCCGGCCAAGACAGGAAAAAAAATCAAAATGGTGAGTTACCTTTGGTTTGTGCAAACCTGTGCTTGCCAAAAGTGGGGTCAGTGAAAAAGAGGAGGTTTTGTGTTCAGTGGTATGAAGTCCAAATAAACAGCCCTATGCCACATCCCAGGGCTTACTAGGTGTCCAGAAGGCTCTGTTTAACTATCATATCAGGTCTTGGTTTCCAGAACGATTTAGGGAGACATGTATAGTGTGCCATCTTGACTCTGCCCCCCCACCCACCCCACCCCCGGCAGCTAGTTTCCTTTGGGAATTCTGATTGGGAGTAGGCTTTGAGAGTGTGGATGGTAAGAGTGACAGAGAGTACCACTTAATACATAATTTAGTACTCAGTTATCTGTTGAGCCAGACACTGCTAGGCTAAAAAAACAGGCAGATGAGCAACACCTAGTCTCTGTCCTCTGGGTTGTAGGATGTAAGGATAGCAGGCCCCAGTGGTCAGTGAGTCCCCTTGGTTTTGCTTACTCCTGGTAGAACTCTAGAATGCATATTTATACAGTGCTTGGGAACCTTCTGTGTCTGCTCATTGAAAAGAGTATTTTGTTTGAATATGCATTTACTTATTTAATTAGTTTATAAATATCTTTTTATATACTTTTTGGCCACTTCTTTTGTGACTGTCCTGTTGAAGTTATTGTCTACTTTTTAAATACCTGAGGAATTACATATGTCTTAGATACCTAGTGATGCAGTAACAGAAATGTCTTACATACAAATAGATGGCTTTAACAAACAGAAATTTTTATTTTCTCATTGTGCAGAAGGCTAGAAGTCCAAATTCAGGGTGTCATCTCTAGGGAAAGGCTTTACCCTTATGTCAGCTCTGAAGGAAAGGCCTTACCTCTTTGAGTCTCATTCCTTAGCAGTCTTTATATGGCTTGGCATCTTTCTTCCCCCATCTCTCCTACCTAGCTGGCTTGCTTCATCTCAAAAGAGATCACTCAGAATACACACTGTGCTAAAATGGCATCATTAATGTAACAGATACAACCCACTCCCCAGTGGGATTATAACAGCCTTTTCCTCCATGGGATTGTAACAGCAGGCATAGAGGTTTGGATTTAACAGCACAGTTAAGGGACATAATTCAGTTCATAACAACATGTGTATATATCTCCCTTAAAAAAAAATTTAGAACATTATGGATAAAAGTAGTTTTGTGATGTATCTTCATGGGATGTGATTTTTAAAAACATAAATTATGTCATATTGTCCCCAGATTTTTATTGCATTTTCTTAAAACTCAGTGTTTTTGAGGACTAGGCATGTTGACGTATGAATCTAGTCATTTTGTAAATTAATTTTTAGTTGTTTATTGAACACGTATCATGCAGTTCACCTTTTTACAGTGTATAATTCAGTGATTTTCAGTGTATTCACCAAGTTGCACAACTATCACCACTACTTAATTCCACAGTGTTTTCACCACCCAAAAAGAAAACCCATACCCACTAGCGGTCAGTCTCTATCCTTTATCTCCCAGCCCCTGGCAAACCTGGATCTACTTTCTGTCGCCATTGGATTGTCTATTCTGGACATTTTGTGTAAGTGGAATTATGCAGTAGGTGGTATTTGGGTCTGGCTTTTTTTTTTATTATAAAGTAAGGAACATAAGTTTGCCTTTTAAGTAATTTTTAAGTGTACAATTCCATGACTTTAAGTATATTCACGGTATTGTGTAGCATTACAACTATTTCCCAGACTTTATCATCACCCCAAACAGAAACTCAGTACCCACTTAACAATAGCGCCTGTTCCTCTCCCCTCAGCCACTGGTAAACTCTGTTTCTGTCTCTGTGAATTTACACCTTTTAGATCCCTTCTCTAAGTGGACTCATGCAACATTTGCCCTTTTGGGGTTTTGTTCTTTCATTTAGCATAATGTTTTCGAGGTTCTCCCATGTTGTAGTGTGTATCAGTACTCATTCCTTTTTATGGTTGAATGATTGTACATTGTTCAGTGCATGACACTCCACCATTTGGACCCCCAAAATCACATCTTTGAAACATGTTAACACAATCATCCTGTCATAGCAGAAGTCATAGCAAAAACATATCCATCCCATATGCTTAAAGTCTTAAATGAATTCTAAGTCCAAAATACAAAAGCTCTTCTACATCTGTGAAATCTGGAATGTAAGCTGTCTCCTTCCAAAGGTACAATGGCAGAACAGGCCTAAGTTAGACATTCATGACAAATGGGAGAAACTGCTGGGAAGGAAGGCACTAAGAGGCAACAGGCAAGTCAGCAGAACATACAACATTAGCCCTCAAAGCTTTGAAAATAATCTTCAGTTTTCTGATACATTTTACACAATAGCTTTGCTCTCCAGACTCAGGGTGTTGGCCACATTCTCTGGATTCTCAATGGAGAACCCCAACCCTGTGTTACAACTTTGCTTTCTGGGCCCACTTAGACAGCAACGTGTCCCCTCAACTTTAGGTGCACCCTAAGCCCAGCTGAGGGGCAGGTCCACCCTTACAAACACAGAAAGCCCTGGCTCTGCCCTTTCAAACCCCTGAGGTCATGGCCATACCTTTTGAGCCTATGGCAGCTCAGCTCCTCGTGTTCTTTGTCTCTTCAGTTCTGCTTCCTGTGGTGTCATGGCCTGGGCCTCAGGCCCACATCTGCCCAGCTAGGGCAAGTGTTCCAGAGCTCTATAACTCCATCAGTTCAAGTGTCCAGAGGTACCCCACTCTGCCAGTAAGCCTCCTGTGCATAGGCACTCAGCCCTCTCGCTCTGTGGGTTGGCTCCAGTGCTATCTCATACTGCTGTAGTTCTGCTGCTGCTTCTGGACCCCTGCTGCTGATTCCTCACCATCTGCCTTCATTGGCATTAACATTTCTTCTTGGTTCCTTTTGAGTCTTTCATCCATTCACAATTTTAAAAGCACCTCCAGATTTTAGGTATTTGTGAGAGCAACACCCCACTCCCTTGGTACCAAATTCTGTTTTAGTCAGCTAGTGCTGCTCTAACAGAAATGTGACAAAGTGGGTGGTTTTAAAAAGAAAAAAGTTTATTCTATCACAGTCCAGTAGTTTGCAAGTCGGAATTCAAAATGTCCCCTGCAGGGGAAGGCTTTCCCCCTTCTTAGCTCTGGAGGAAAGTCCTTGTGTTGCATCAGCCTTTGCTCAGGGAGCGCCTTGGCACAAACCTCAGGTCTGAAGGATGCAGTCTTCTCTTGGTGCTGCTTTCTTGATTATGTGAGGTTCCCCATTCTCTGCTTGCTTCGTTTTCCTTTTCTTGTAGGATAAAATGTGGTACAAGCCACACTTCAGGGAAGCTCCTTTTACTGTGAAGTGGGGAGGTGATCTTAAGAAGAGATGTACAGTCCCATCATAATCGTCTAACATACTGCATAGGAATATCACAGAATGGTAGACAATTATAAAATACTGTAAATCATGGCCTGGGCACATGGCTACACACATCTTTGGGGGACCACAGTTCAGTCCATGACATTGTTTACACATTCATCAGTTGATGGACATTTGGATTTTTTTCTTACTTGTCAATTGTTTGAAGAACACCGCTGTGTACATCTGTGTACAAGTTTTTGTGTGGACTTGTGTTTTTGATTCTCTTTGGTTTATCTATATCTAGGCATAGAATTGCTGTGTCATATGGTAAACTGTGTTTAACTTTGAGGAGTGCCAAACTTTTCCGCAGTGACTGTGCCATTTTACAGTGCCAACAACAGTGTATGAGGTTTCCAGTTTCTCCACCTCATCACTAGCACTTGTTATTATCTGTCTTTTGAATTATTTCCATCCTGGTGGGTGTGAAGTGGTATCTCACTGTGGTTTGGCTTTGCACTTCCCTAGTAACTAATGATGTTAGCATCTTTTCGTGTGTTTATTGGCCATCTGTATATTTTCTGTGGAGAAATGTCTGTCTAAATCATTGGCCCATTTGTAATTGGATTATTTGTCTTTTGCTGTGCATAAGGTGAAAGTTTGCACGGCTAATTGGGTTCCCATTTAACAGTTGCTACATAGGCCACTCAGTGATACTGTTTACATTTTTCACGCTGTGTCTTCCTTCTTGTCCTTTTTCTTCTGGTCATACCACTTTCTGTATTCTAGTTTCACCACTCCCTTCCCGTCTTCGCTTTGGACTGATTTGATCTGTGTGTTCTCTTTAGGCGGTTTTTTAAAGGCGCTCCTTAGTTATGGATGAGATGTTTTAAAACTGAGCCAACCTGATGTAGGTGAAAGGTGACCTCAAGGATCATTTCAGTTTAAGGCTTAAAGAGTACCTCCTGGCAGTAATCTCAGGGAGTCCTTTCATCTTAACTGATCCAGTAGTGTGGACTTTGGAAGCATTTTAGTTCTCGTCCACGTTTTTCTTCGGTCAGGATCCATCTATTTTGGCCCTGACCAGAATGGTTGGTGGTGGTAGCGGAGTATCGTCTAGTTCTGCTGGTCTCAGGTGGACGAGGTCAAGGTTCAAGGTTCATGTAAAGCATTCTTCCTGTAGACCCCTTTCTTCTCTGAGTCTCCGGTTTCCTTCTTTCTCCTTTGTTGTGGACAAGTAGAAACCAGCAGATGTAACTCAGACGGCCACCCACTAGCTTTTAGGACCCCAGGCTATACTTACCACATTGGGATATAGAACATACACTTTATGAACTCTGTTATGCTAGTTCACAGAGTTGTCTCACAAGACAGTGGTTCTAAGCCTTCAAAGCCGGAACACCAGTCTTGCCAGGTGTTTGGTCATGTCTAAGAAGTATCTGTAATTTTGGCCCCTATGTGGTTTATCTTTTTATGGCTGAATTATGAGTCTTTTACATAGTCTAGATTTTTTTTTAATCCATTGTCCTTTAGTTAATTTCTGTCTCATTGTGACCCTGTGTGTTACAGAGGAGAACTATAGGATTTAAAATACTTACTCTCCACAGCAGCAGGCCATCAGGCTTTCTTAGGCAGAGCTGCTGGGTGGCTGGAACCGCAGGCTCTGAGCTTAGCGTGTGAGTGTAGCCGTGTGTGCCACACAGGGGTCTGTGTTGTGGATAGTAGACCCGCATAAGAGTCAGGATTTGTAGATATCGTCTCTCACTCCTTTAATGCCACATAGCAGGAGTCAGTAAAAGCCCAGAGAGTACACATTGTAGCCATGGTGAGCCACATGATCTGTGTTGTGTATCTCCTCTTCTGTTATAGTTCAGAGAAAATAAAAAAAAGCCAGACTCATTGCTGTCCAATCAATTCTACCTCATAGTGACCCTGCAGGATAGAGTAGACTGCCCCATAGGGTTTTCAGGGAGCACCTGATGGATGTGAACCACTGACCTTGATTTGTTTAGCAGCCACAGCTCTTAACCATTATGGCAGCAGGGTTTCCAGAGTTAGGAGAAGCTACAGAAGTATAAATGAATGAGTGTTCCAGCAAAACTCTGTCCTCCTCCTCCCTCTGTGTTGCTGCGGAGTTGGTTATGACTCATGGTGACTTTACAGGGACCCGGTTGAACTGCCCCATTGGGTTTCTAAGGTTGTAATCTTCGTGTAAGCCTACGCCCCAGTTTTTCACCTAGGGAGCAGCTGATGATTGGAACAGCTGAGTGCTTAAGCTGCTGCGCCACAGGGGCTCCTAAACTTTGTCTATGGATGTTGGAATTTGAATTTCATACAAATTTTAGGTGTCATGATTTTTTTCCCACATATTTAAAATGTAAAAACCATTGTTAGGTCATGGACTCTGTGAAAAAAGGTAAAATAGACTGTAATTTGCCAGATCCTGCTAAAGGTGTTCCATCTTGAAAGTATATTAACTTTAGTGACTCTCTGTTTTCTTAGAAAACCAAAAACCAAACCCATTACCATCCAGTTGATTCTGACTCACAGCAGCCATGGAGGACAGAGTGGTACTGTCCCATAGAGTGTTCCAAGGAGTGCCTGGTGGGTGTGAGCTGCAGACCCTTTGGTTGGCAGCTGTAGCACTAAACCCCTGCCCTGGGGCTTCCAGACAGTGGTCCTAGGACAGGATATTCCTGCTTGCCTTCATGGAAATAAAGTATTTTTATACGTACATTAGAAAATCATCGGAAATTGAGAGGGTGGAGCCTTTCCCTGGGTGTGTTTGGATGTAGGTAGTACTGTTTGAAGGGTTACTGTAGCTGTCTCTTGGGATAGGGATCAAACTTTTCTGTAATTGTTTAGAGATTTTATGTTGGACCCTGAAACTTGTTCAGGAACTTGAATCTTAAGAAACCTGAAAAGGTTTTTGCTAAGGTAGGCTGTCTTTGCCATAATATGCAAGCATGTTTACTAGGGGGCAGGAATCTGTACACGGGAATATAAAATATTTATGACTATCTTTAAAAGGAAAGGTTTATTTGTCCCCTGATAATTTAAGAAAATTAGATTTTTGTTCTTGTTTTTATGAGTAAATAAAAAAGACTTTGTAAATGCTTTTCTTTTTCTTTTAATTTCCGTAAATAAAACTAAAACCATGGACTTAAGCATATGTTGAACATATTTCGATGAAAAATCATATTTCAGATATTCATGTAGAGTTTAAACAGCCCTCCAACACTAAGAAAAGAGGAATGTAATTTGTTGATGCTGAAGCTCCTTCCTCTTGCCCTCATTTCCTCAGACACATGATGTGTTTGTGTTCTCGAGCAGGATTTTCCTTTCATACAGCCTGGGCTAGATCGGAGGCCTCTCTGCCCTTTCCCTGCAATCCCAGCCTGTTTACCGTCAGTGATAGCAGTAGACTGATGCCTCCTGAGAAACTGGAGGCGCTGACTGCCCTTCCCAACCCTGGGAGCTGGTGACTGTGTGTTTGGGCTTGTGTTATTCAGAGGTGCTGGGAATAGTTGGTCATTTTAGGTTAGCATTTATAACCCACTGCCGTGGAGATGGCTTGCTAAATATTTGTAACTAGTCAGTAAATAGAAGGCATAGGATGTTTAATTTACTGGTCCTTAAAAAAAAAAAAAAGAATTTTTTTCTTTCACAGTTTATCCAGAGTGTATTTGATTGGTCTTGTATTTAAAAGCAGAAATATAAGAATTAAGTTAGTAATTAAATTTATGTTTTTAAGTTTGGAAATGACATTTTTTTCACTTAGATTATTTGTTAAGATTTAGGTGTGCTTGCCGGTATGGTTTTTCCTGTTCTGTGGATAGATCTCATGAGAAATTCTCATTAGTTTTCTTAATTCTTTTTCTATGTAGTTCCACTTGTCTGTCTGGATTACACAAAGGTAACACACAAATGTATTATCTAGACATACCATCAGGTGGCTAATTCTTAGGTAACTTGTGTTTGCTAATAGTCTGTAGGAAGTTCTCTGCCTTGCCACTTTTTGAGGTAGGGCTAGGCTTAGAGAAGGTTGAGGCTATATGTCCATATGTTTACATTTTAAAGCTATATTTTTTAAAAAAGAGAGAAAAGAGAAATCATCTTGGACTTAACCAGAGGATGTTCTGTTGTTGATGAATTAGAATTGAGAAAGTCTTTATTCTCGCTTTCAGCTGCCCTTATGTCCTCGTTGACAGCCACATGGTAGTCTTTAAATGAAGCCAGTATGACTGAGAAAGTTGTTACTTTGTTTCTTAATGCTTTCAACTTTTATGTATATTTGAAAATTTTCATGATGTTGGAAATAAATTAATCTAGTACTGTAGTTTTTTCACAATTCAAGTGTTTCAGTGAAATAACTTACTACCCCTACTCATAACAGTGGGTTTTGAAATTAACTTTAGTGAATGGAAAGTAGAAAGACTATAAACCAGTTGTTTCTATTCGTGAAATGTATTACAAAATGAAAGAACCTAGTGGAAAAGAATAAAAGATCACTCATTCTACTCATTAGGTCAGCCACTAGCAGGGCAGACTACAGCATGTGAGGGGCCTGGATTTCTTTGCCAAGGAGTCTTTGGGTGCGGGGGTGGGGCAGGTTTAATGCAGTATTTATTTATTTTTTGTTGTGACTGAGTGAAAGTGTACAATCCAGGTTAAATTTGCATGCCCATCTGTCTGCAGCCCCTTCTGCTCTCCTTGCCCAGTGACAGCACGGTTGGCCGCAGAGTTTTTGAATACCATTGCAATTCTTCATTTCCTGTGCTGATCTTTGTTTTCTTTTACAGCATCCACTCGTTTTGTGAAGTGTGAAAAATGTCATCATTTTTTTGTTGTGCTGTCTGAAGCCGATTCAAAGAAAAGCATAATTAAAGAACCAGAATCAGCAGCAGAAGCTGTAAAATTGGCATTCCAGCAGAAGCCACCACCCCCTCCCAAGAAGGTATAGGTCTTAGCTCAATCTTATAAGTATTGTATCTCGAAAACATTTCACTGTCTCTGTTCTCTCCAGCTTCTACTGAGTGCCAACGCTGTAAGGTCACTATAAGTCAGAATCAACTTGACAGTAGTGGATTTGGTTTGGGGTTTTAATGATAACAGTATGTAACCAAGTATTAAACCCACTGTCATCAAGTCAATTCCAACTCATACTGACCCTATAGGACTGAGTAGAATTGTACCATACAGTTTCTAGGGAGCTCCTGGCGGATTCAAACTGTCAACCTTTTGGTTAGCAGACGTAGCACTTGACTATTACACCACCAGAATTTTCAACCCAGTATTGTAAGTTCTTAATATGGACTGTTTCCAGCTAAGCTGTCATAGACATTTGATATTTGGAATTTAATTTAGCTGTGGAGTCCACTGCTTTTTTCCCATGTCATGATTACTACATTCAGTAACAGTGAACTATAGTTAGATGACTGTTAAAATACTGGTAATACCAAATTAATATGAAATAATAGTATTACAGTAGAGTTTGTGGATTTATTTTTGTTAGGGCATGTATAGGTATTCTAAGTGACTTTAGTATTTTTAATTAGTATCAGTTGCATGGTTTGTAGGATAGAAACTAGCGTTATACCAGTAGAGAGATATTTTGTTAGCTAAGAAACAAAGGAATTGTGTTTTTGTTCATTTAGGGTAAACCCTAAAAGACCTCTGAATCGTTGCTATATAATGCATCATGCCCTTGGGATTTGATTTTTAATGAGCATCTATCTTCAAGTTTAAAACTGTAGGCAAATATGCTTAGTATATAACTTTTTAATGTACATTTTTATGCTAGCTTGTAGTAAGTTAATCATCCCAATCATTTTTCAGATTTATAACTACCTCGACAAGTATGTTGTTGGCCAGTCATTTGCTAAGAAGGTGCTTTCAGTTGCTGTGTACAATCACTATAAGAGAATATATAATAACATCCCAGCTAATCTGAGGCAGCAAGCGGAGGTTGAGAAGCAGACATCATTAACACCTAGAGGTTAGTGTTTTCGACAGCTAAGCAAAATAGAAGTTATTATGCTTGGAGGTGATCTTTACTTGTAACTCTTTCTTTTGGTCTTAAAATGCTTTTAGTGTAGTACAGTCTTTTGTCAGAGTACGAGTCATGAAACCGTTTTGGTTGCCAGTAGCATTTTTTTTAAGTGTTAATAGGCAAGAATAAACAACTTCAGAATGCATTAATTTGTAATTAAGGTAAGTGTCATTACTTGAAACTTTTGTCTTCAGTTAAATGTGTATGGGTACCAAGTCAGGATAAAATGTATTTTTATTAAGTGTCTCAGTAAAGAAATGTTTGAGAGCCACTATGATAGAGATTAAGAGGTCATTGTTGACCGTGAATGGATCACAATGGATCACATTGTACTAATCTGAAATTCTTCCCTTTTGAGTTCAGGATACAGAATTTCATCTGCCCGAGTCAGAAAGCAAAGGAAATTTTAACTGTTGCATGGCATACCCATCACCCTTTTGGGCCTGAGCTGCAGAGTGCAAGGTTAAGGGCAAATGTGCCCATGATTCATAGTACAGTTTCTATAAAAGTTTCTGGTACACCAGTAATATAGTGTATAATCTCAACTTACTGTGGACAATAACATCTATCAGAATGACTATATAAAACAAAGTATCCATTTAGTAAGATGGAGACATTTACGGTTTTATTTTTGAAGACATTTGCGGTTTTATTTTGTTGGCTGAAGAGCCTTGATTCCTGGCTAGGCCTGGGGCCCATCCCTTTAGATCCTCTCAGCCATCGCTTTTCAGCGTGGGGGAGCTCTGCTAAATCCTTACAGCTTAACTAAATTTATAAAACTGATATCTTGATACAGAAGCTAAAAATATTTAACTGATTTCGGTGAAGACAGTTGTTGAACTACTGCAAAACCATTATGTGGCAGTATCAGTTACATTATTTTTAGAAAGTGTAAGTCATGGTAACTAGTGAGAGATTTGGAACCCTTGTTTTTATAAAGTCCAAACAGTACCGTCTCATTATGGAGCAAAGTGATTTTATTTTTTCTGGCTTATCCCATCAATAAATCAATGCTTAATATAGTTCGGGTGCTGAATGTGCAAATGGTTATATGGTATTTGTCGTGTGAGGGATTCTAAGTCTTATTTTATTGAAGACTTAAATTATTACTACTCTCTTTAAACAGATACAACTTTGTATGTGAAAAATGTGGCTGTTAGATTCTGGATAGCTGTCATGAAGCACTTTGTTTTGTTTTTTAAATATGGAAAGAGTTAAGCATATAGATTCTGTTATAGACTGAAAAGCTGAAAAAAATGTTAATAAACACATTCTTTAAATATGTTTGGAAGAGGGCAGGAAGTGGGGTACTCCCTATGTATTCCCCTAAACTGAACAAATATGTGATATTTTCATGTTGCCATTTTCATCCTCTTTCTTAGAGTTAGAGATAAGAAGACGGGAGGATGAGTACAGATTTACAAGTAAGTGGTCTCTCCTCAGGTCCTTCCCTGGGGTCCCTCTGCCTTTTGAGATCTGCCTCAGGGAAGTGTGTCAGCAGTAGTCTCAGTAGCCACCTATGTCCTTGTCTATTACCCAAAAAGATGAATCTTGTCTAGATGTCCTTACCATTTATATTATATACAGTTTTGCAGTAGTTTACTGTAGCTAACATGTGTAGTTTGTATGTGTTATTTCAGCTGTTTATCTTTCTGATTGTGATATTTTATAAAAACATAACTTAGAGAAACCGTAGAATATTGTATATAGTTTTTTTCTATAATTATAATACCTTCATGTTTATAGGAATTGTATTTCTGCAAAAATCTAGTTGGCTACTTTATGTCACTTTTTTTTTGCCAGACTACACTTAGAGTTGGCTTGCTTAAAGGGGAGGTAGATTATCCTCTAGCTGCTATTCTCCAGACACTATGTACTTTATTCATCTTGGGGTGAAATTTACTTTAGCCTTGCAAGTTATGTGTAAGTCCCTAATCACTGTTTCCAGCCCTGAACTGCCCCCTGAGCATCAGCTGGTCTGATGGAGGGTGTGGAAGGATCCCATATGCCAAAGAGAACAGCCATTCAGATGTCTTGCATCCACTCTTTTGGTAGTGGATACAGGAACTGCACAGAGAGCAGAGGCTCTAGGGCTGGCATAGGAAGTTCCACGTGCCCTTCTGTTTCAGTAATTAGAATAACACATAAAATACTAATAGATAAGCCAGTGTGAAATTGTATTACTAATATGTGTGTTAGTTTTAGGTTTACATTTGTAGCAAGCATCATTATTATATCCACTACTTGAAGTGTACTGCAGGGTTGCTGTGGGTCGGAGTTGACTTGATGACAGTGGGTTATGGATACAGGCGAGGAGTCCTGGTGTTGCAGTGGTTAAGAGCTCAGCTTCGAACCTAAAGGTTGGCAGTTCAAATGCACTGACCGCTCCCTGGAAACCCAATGTTCTGTCCTACAAGGATACTGATTGGCTCAGTGGCAGTTAGTTTGGTTTGGGGTTGTGTGTACAGGCCAGGAGTCATGGTGGCGTAATGGTGAAATACCTGGCCTCCAGCTTAAGATTGGTGGTGTGAACCCATTAGCTACTCCATAGGAGAAGGATGTGGCAGTCTGCTTCCATAAAGCCTACAGCTTTGGAAACGTTACGGAACTGTTCTACTCTGTCCTGTGGGGTCACTGTGACTTGGAACCAACGTGACGGCAACAGGTTTCGTTTTAGAGTTTGGTTACAGGACAGGCCATGGGAAGAACATACCTGGTTTGTCAGCTGTGGCTTGATATTTATTATGTGTCATAGAATTATAACACTCCTAGTAGTTTTTAAACTATATGGAAATGCGATTACACTGTGCATAGTAAAATTGAGAAATATAAGTGAGTGGAATATATGAGAAGTTAAGATCTAAGTAATAAATGTTAGGTGTTTGTAATTTATGTTTGTGATTACATTGGTTGACTTGGAAATAAATGTTTTGAAGACTTAAATATAATTAATTGTTATGTACTATTTGGTCTTGTATGGGACTTCAGGTTGTAAAGTTGGGGCATTAAACCAAATATATAGTCAAAGTTACTATTTTTTTTTTCTTGTGCTTTAGATGCAAGTTTCCAGAGCAGATGAGTTTCCCGTTGGGTAGTTGGTCACAAAGTGTACCATGACGTTGGCTGCATCCGCCTCAGGGTGTCAGCACCCTCCTCGTTTCCGAGGCTCATTGCGTTCCTTTCCTCCTGAATTGTTACTCCTTCCTACCTTCTCATCTTTGGCTTTGGGGCAAATACTATACATTTGGTCTTATATAATTGATTGTCCTGAGGAACATGTACCTCTCAGGTATTAACTGTTGTTTGGCTGAAAGGTGGTCTTTGAGAATGGCTTCAATTTCAGATTGGAAAGGGTCTTAGGACCATAGTCATGGGGTTTCTCCAGTCTGTCAGACTAGTACCACTAGTTTGGTCTTTTTTAGAATTTGATGTTTTGTTCTACATGTTTTTTTCGACTCTGTTTGGGACTCTCTGTTGTGATCCCAGTCAGAACAAATGGTAGTGGTAGCCTGGTACCATCTGGTTCTTCTGCTCTCGGGGTCAGGTAGGCTATGGTTCCTGTAGCCCATTAGTCCTTTGGACTAGTTGCTCCCTTGATTCTTTGGTATTCTTCACTCTTTGTTGCTCTAGATTAGAAGAAACCAATAGTTGTATCTTAGAAGGCCGCTCACAAGCTTTTAAGACCCCAGATGCTACTCACTGAAGTAGGATATATAACATTGTCTTTATGAACTCCTTTGGGCTATTTGACATAGATGCCCCTGTGGTCCTTTGCCTGTGAGCCTAGGAAATCCGTCTTGAGAGGTGTTTGGTTATGTCTAAGAAGTTTCTGCCCCTCATCTGCTGTGGTGTCTGTTATTAAACATGCAGCACCTACAGTTAATGTTCGTAGCACTGTCCAGAGTGGAACGTGTATCTGCAGGTGGATGTCCTCTCTTACACCTTCCCACACTCCTTGAGCATACCAATCTACCTATGTGCAACTTGAATGCTCCTTGAAGGCAAGAATGGCATGACTGTCGCAGTACTTTGGACATTTATTGGGAGGGGTCAGTCCCTGAAAAGGACATCATGCTTGGTAAATAGATGGTCAGCGAAAGACAGGAAGACTGTTAACAAGATGGACTGACACAGTCGCTGTAATGATGGGCTGGAGGGTGACAGCGATTGTGAGGGTGACACGGGCCTGGGCAGTTTTGCCTTCTGTTGTACACAGGGCCTCTGTGAAGCAGAACCCACTCATCGGCACCTGCCTGAACAGCAGCGTCTCCCCATGTATCCGTTCGTAGATTCCTGTTGAATACTTCGGTTTCAGGATTGTGTACACTATAGTGGCATAGAAGTTAAGTGTTATGTCTGCTAACCCGAAGGTCGGCAGTGGCAGTTCAGATCCACCATGTGCTCCATGGAAACTCTGGGGCAGTTCTGCTCTGACCTGTAGGTTCTCTGTGAGTCAGAATCAACTTGACGGCTATGGGTTTGTGTTTCTTTGTTACAGGGATTACCTTAGTTGCCCTTTATTCTTGCTTTCGTCTGACGTCTTCCTTTTCAAAATTGTTGTTGAAGTCTCTTGGAAATCACCTGTTAAAGACCTGCTCTTAGAGAAACTAATGCAACTGGTTTTTCCTTCATCATTAGGACATAATATTGCTTCTTAAGTTGAGCATTAGATAAAATATTTGGTTTGTGTGTAAGGACTACATTGTACAAATAACTAAACACTAGAAAAGGGGCAGTAATAAAAGCAGACTCTTCTATAACACCTGTAGAACCATCCATTTGGCCCTGTTGTAAGTGTTTGATGTACACGTATCTGCCCCAAGCCCTGTGAGATAGAAATTGTGTTTTTTACCCCCCATTTTACAGATGAGAAAACTGAAGCACTGACATTTTAAGTAATTTGCCCAGGGCCACACAGCTGGTGTGGAGGGGACTGTAAAGGTCACCTGTCTCAGTGTTTTCATTTCAGGTAGGAGAGCTAGCTGACTTGCCATGGTCCCACAGAGGTGCGGCCACGGAAGCAGGGCTAGAGCTGAAGTGACCTGATTGTCCGTTCAGTGCCCCACCCCGGCCCTGCTTCTTCTCATTTGTACTGGGTCTAGACACGTATCTTTGCTTAAGCTCTCAAAGTGCTGCCGCATCAGTTGCATTTTATTTTTACCCCTTCCAATCACACATTTGAAATTGGTAGGAAAAGTGTCATTGCCGTTTTATAGATTAGGAGACAGAGACACGAAGCTTGTGTGACTCCGTAAGATCACATGGCTGTGTAGAGTCAGAGACCGGAGCCTGAACTGTCTGACCCCAGATGTATTCCTCGATGACAATGCCTTCTCTTACTCTGTTTCTTACACTTGTACAGGAATCAGGAAAGTGGACAGAGTCTGTTTTCTCTACTTGAAGTTCTTCTGTGTAATACGCAGTAATAATGACATCCTGGACATGTGTCACTAGATAATTAAAGGGCTCCCCCCCCCCGCCTTTTCAGGAAGATAGAAGATGAAAATATTTAAATTTTTCTAAGTAGATGGTTGGTTTTTAGAAATAGGATTTTCCTGGGCATTCTTTCCAGGAAGTTCCAATACTCTTGTAATTCTTGTGGCATCTTCTCAGAGTTGCTTCAGATCGCTGGGATCAGTCCGCATGGCAATGCCTTGGGTGCGTCGGTGCAGCAGCAGGTCAACCAGCAGGCCCCTCAGGAGAGGCGGGGAGGTGAAGTGCTCGATTCTTCTCATGACGACATAAAACTTGAAAAAAGTAATATTTTGCTACTTGGACCAACTGGGTCAGGTAAGTAACTTCCTGAGAAAACTACTCGTTTTTAAAAATAGAATGTAAAGCATTCTTGTCCGTGTATCTGGTGACTGGGGGATTCTGGCTCTTTAGAGGAAAGTCTACAGCTGGTCACACGGGTATGTTGCTGGTGCTCCAGGCTTCCTGCTGAATCAGAAGCACTGCTGTCGCTGTTCCTGTGGGGCCAGTCTTGAACGTCTTAATAGCATATATAAAAATATATCAAACACAAGTAGGTCACAGTCATGGGAAAGATGTAACAGCCATCTTTTGTGTGTCCTGCCACCAGCTTACCGGGCGTTTTTGTACTGATGGTTTGTGCTGGCGTATGTCTCGTAAACATGCAGTCACTGTTTCTGTTTGTAGGTAAAACTCTGCTGGCACAAACACTAGCTAAATGCCTTGATGTCCCTTTTGCTATCTGTGATTGTACGACTTTGACTCAGGCTGGATACGTAGGTGAAGATATTGAATCCGTGATTGCCAAACTGCTCCAAGACGCCAATTACAATGTAGAGAAAGCACAACAAGGTACGTTTTCCGCAGAGCCTGTCTGACCCCAGGTGCAGTCAGCTAGGGTTGCAGTCTCACCCTGAGATCCCCCTCTGAGTCGAGGACTAAGTTGTGTGGTTACAGAGGAGTGCCTGTGCTGTACACTTGTAACATGCCAAACACAGGCCAGGAAGTTTGCTTTGCCATGCGATCCCTAAGACGGCAGCTGGGGTGAAAAGCCAGATGAGTTTTCTGTTGGGTCCTTACTAGTGGAGGGACCTTCCCTGGTTTTATTCCTCACCAGACTTGGAATGCTGAGGTTGGGGCAGGGCTAAGACAAGGGGAGGAAAGCGCAGTGTATGTAGACATGGTTTAGCGGAGTGACTTGCGGGGTGCCTTGGGTGCTGCCTTTCTTCCCCATCTGCTGCCTGTCCTTGTTTGATTGAAGACCATGACAGCTTCCTGTCCAGACTCCTGTAAGACAAGAATGTAGGTGGGGGAGAAGGAGCACACGTTTTGCCAGTAACCACACTGCATATACTTCCTGCTGCCACATACTTGTATCTCAGCTTCCTGGACTAAAGAACTTGAAAATATTAGTAAGGTAGATAACTACTGTCAGAGTAATTGTGACCAAATGGTATATTATAAAAATATCAAACATTTGCACAAAAGGATGAATGGGACAGAGAGCAGTGTGTTTTTCGTAATATGAAGCCATTGCATTGCATATGTTAAGTGTCATGTGTTGAATAACCTTGCTGTCTAGCTACGTAGTCTTTTAAAGCTGAGGTTACCTTGTGTCTGTCTTTTCTGCATTATAAATAGAATCCTCCTTAAATTATAGGAATTGTCTTTCTGGATGAAGTAGATAAGATTGGCAGTGTGCCAGGCATTCATCAGTTACGGGATGTAGGTGGAGAAGGCGTTCAGCAAGTAAGCAGTTGAATATTTTGTTCAAGCCCACTAAAAGGAAGGGAACACATCAGCCTCCCAAATATTGTACGTTTGGTTTCACATTCAATTAGATTCTGTTGAGTTTGTTGTTTTCCCACCCTGAACTCCACATACCACTGAAAAGTAGCTCAGATCCTAAAGTAAAATTGTTGTTGGCTACTTTAAATCTCAAATTGCCTTTCTTAGGAAAATAAAAATATTTTGAAGAACAGCAAAGATGAAATTCATGGATTGTTGTTTTTATTCCTCCAAGGCCCAGTTAACGTTTCTAGAGGACTCGTGAGGAAAGTTCTGGTTCTAAATAGATGTGAATGACCTATATGCATGTTCTTCATTCCTTCCGCTTTAGTTAGAAGACAGGTATAGGATGGTATTCCATCCCTTGGAGAGCTGTAATTGAAGTCCTAATGATTGCTTGGCCATCTTGACATTTTAATGGTAAAAGTGCTTCAGTTTTATTGACTGACACATAGAGAGGTAGGATCACACTTACAAATGTGCTGGATAGTTTGTTTCTAAAGGCATCCTAAAATATAGGTATTCTGAAAATGTAATATTGGGATAGAAATTTATGTGAAAGACCAATCTTCATTATTTTAAAATTTTGAGTGCTCTCACCATGGTGACTGCCATCTTATAGAGCTGATAAAGAATTACATTTTTATCATCAAAAACAATGTCTCAGGTTGACTGCTTCCTGAGTTAATGCAGCAGGAGTCCTGTAACCAATCTAAATAAATACATGGAACCGGAATGTGATAAATGCAGTAGATCTTTGTGTTAGTTGTGAAAACGTGGGAGTTGGTAGTTAGGCTCCTTGACTATAACCACATATTGTTTTCCCCATCAAGTGCCATTATCTAATGTATGATAAAGAATGCACTTATATAATGATACTGTAAATCATTTGTTCTTTATTTAGGGCTTACTAAAACTACTAGAAGGTACGATAGTCAATGTTCCAGAAAAAAATTCTCGCAAGTTACGTGGAGAAACAGTACAAGTCGATACAACAAATATCTTGTTTGTTGCATCTGGTGCTTTCAATGGTTTAGACAGAATCATCAGCAGGAGAAAAAATGAAAAGGTATGTTTTTCTTGAGAGGTTGCTGGCAGGGTGGAGAGCACTGGAAGTTAACAGAGGATAAACACTCAGTTCGTCATCTCATATCTGGCTTGCTACCAATCATGGATTTTAAAGAGGTGATTTTCTGAAATGTATTGCTAGTGATTGTCCAACATTTCAGAGTAGTAAGTTGGAATATTTCTGAACATTTCTGTATGAGCACTATTAAAGTGTGACTTGACAAGTTCATTTTGTTTCAGGAGTCATGTAGTATTGAAGGTAGCTGCTCATTCATTCCTCTTGCCCACTTCACTGGAAGCCACCTAGAGTTTATCTCCGTTGTGCTTACTGGTGGAGCCCATCACAGATCCCTGCTGACATTAAGAAATGAACAGAGGCTGTTTGAGGATCAACAGCAGGGGATTGTGATCCCACCTAGTGTTGTAGATGTTTCTTAAACATGTTTATCAGCTCTGATTTCAGCTGGGACTGGGACTTACCCCAGTGTCTATTTGTTGATTGAGGGCAATAATACAGTAGCAAGAATCCCAGAGCACGTACTAGCCACAGATCAAACCCAAGAACAAGGAAGATGCAAGTGTGGCAGTTCCCTGTCCATGGATTGCTGCAGCCAGTTTTTTAAATTATCTTCAGCGTAATTTTACTTGCATGTGATAAATTTCTGCTTTCTTTTGTTTACCTTTCTCTGGAGTAGCGGCCAGGTCGCTGTCTTCCAAATTTCTTGGCATAGATGAGTGAGTGCTTCCAGTGTTGCACCCGTTAGCTCAGAGGTCTCAGTCGGCCTTCCACTGGTTCCCGGGCCTTACTTTCTGCCAGTGCCTTCAGTGCCGCTTGGACTTCTGCCGTCAGTTCTGGATCACATGCTGCCTCCTGAAATGGTGGAATGTTGACCAGTTCTTTCTCTTACAGTGACTGTATATTCGTTCCATCTTCTGATATTTCCTGTGTTCCCTTTTTTGCCCATCAGATCCTTCAGTATTGGAACTCCACAGGTGAATTTTTTCTTCAGATCTTTCAGCTTGAGAAATGCCAAGCGTGTGTTCTTTCCTCTTAGTTTTCTAACTTCAGGTCTTTGCACATTGCATTATAATGCTTTGTCTTCTTCAGCACTATGAAATCTTGAACAGCTACGCTGTTCAAGAGCAAGTTTCAGAGTCATTTGACAGCCTTTTTTTTTTCGCCCCTGTCTTTTTGATGTTTTCATGAAGTGTTAAAAACATCCGTATGGATTTTGGTTTTATCAACACATATATGTACCTATTTGCCAACCATATGAAACTACTTACTGGCCTAAGTTTTGTTCCTCTTGTCTTTGCTAATGCCTGTCCTTATGTCAGTGTGGTTGGCAAATGCCTGTCCATCGTTCAGGACTGAGCCTGTTTAATGATTGGTCATCTTGTCTCAGAAGCCTTTCTTGGTCACCTTCCTGTTCTCCATCCCCAGTACAGGGACCTTTCCCTCTTGTCTTCTGTCCTTGTGCCTGTCCTCCAGTGCCCTTTTGTGTCTCCCCTGAATGACCCCCGCAGGGTGAGTAACGGCCATCAGCAGGCTTGTAACCCCAGTGTTTGGGACAGGGCCTGGCATAAAACAAATACTTAGTAAATGTTTAAATTCTTGAGTGTAAGGTATTTTGCTTTTTGATACACTGATATCTGTGGACACAGCTTAGGGAATCAGGAATAGACTTTAAGTAGGCTGTCGTCTTAGATATCACGTGCTTCTCTTTTACTTTTGACATTAGATACACAGCCTTGTGCGGGAAAGTTGACATTCTTATCTGATACCAGCCATATATAGTCGACGGTCTAAATTCTAAATTTGGCTTGGCAAATTCTAAATTATTCTGACAGATTGATGTGTGCAGCCCCAAACCATAATTTCAGTAGAATGCTTGGCTTCAAAAAAAAGTAAGATTCCCATCTCCATTTTCACAGTTCTACACCTTTTAGAAACTACCCTCATCTAGACGTTCTGGACAAATGCTGCAATCTTGTAATCTGAGTTTAAGTGACCTGCCTTCACAACCTTTTCTTACTCTGCTGTTTCTAGGATTCACTCTCTGAGAGATAGATAGTATGTGTATAGTGATTAGGTTCTCAGTTCTAAAGGCAAACAGACCTGAGTGTGAAACCTAGTCTTGGCCCATTGTAGCAGTGAGACCTTGGTGAAGATACTTTCTTCTCTAAGCCTGCTTTCGTTGTTTGTAAAATGTGAATGATAATAGTAGTTGCAGAATTCACATGAGATACCCATGTAAAGTACTTAGTACAGTTCCAGGCATATAGTTAGTCCCCGGGAATTAAGATCAGCAATAGTTGTTGTTTATAATAATAGTAAAAAGTAGAGAAGAATTCCATTTCTGTTTAGAAAGTACTATGTACATCTTTTGTAGTACTCATAAGTCAAGATCTTAGTGGCCTCTTACTCTATAATTAACAAATTGCAGTTGTAGAATGTGTTTCAATATTCTCATTAAGGTAGAAAACCTGTGTAATACTTTTGTAACAATTTGAGATTTAAAGAAGGATCCTTTAAAAATGTTCTTTTATAAGATTGCAATTGATAGTCGAAGGCCTTAGAGTTTTCCTGGGAGTTTGGCCCCTAGACCTGATGCTGCCCCTGATCATAGATCATTAATGAGTTCAACTCTTCGATAGGAATGGATGGAATGGACTCAGTGACACAGAGTGGCCGTTAACGTGTGTGCACTTTATGGTTCTGTGCATCTATAGGATGTTGTCTTACTGGCCTCTTACTAGAGGGGAGTGGAATGGTAGAAAGGAGGGGACAGGAGATTGTTAAAAGGATATAACATTTATGGAACGGAAAGGAGAAGTTTGCTGTCACCAGGCAAGGAGAGCGGAGGGAGCTGCAGATAGGCAGACGTGCGAATTTGAATTGTGTTGTAAACTTTCACTCTGTCACAATTAAGAAAAGAAAATGTTCTTTTACAATGTTACATCTTTTTTTTATTATTATGATTGAATGAAAATGTACATCCCCATATAAATTTGCATGCTGACCTACGTGCAGCTTCCACTGCTCTCCCTGCACGGTGACAGCACACTCTTCCTCTCTGCTCCATACATGTTGTATCTTCCCAACAGTCTCCTGTCTTCTCCTCTCCACCCAATCCCCTTCTTCCAGTGTGAGGTCAACAGGATGACCTCCTATAGATGCCTAGAACCATAAAGTACCCACACAATATGGTCACTCAGTGTCACCAAGTCCAATCTATATAATGTTATATCTTGACTAAGGAAACCTTAGTAGCGAAGTGGTTAAGTGCTGCATCTGCTAATCAAAAGGTCAGCAGTTCGAATCAACCAGGCACTCCCTGGAAACTTTGGGCAGTTCTCCTTTGACCTTACAGAGTCACTGTGAGTCTGAATCGACTCAATGGTAGTGGGTTTGCATTTTGATGTCTTGACTAAAGAGCTGCCTATTTCTGTAGCTTATGGAAATGCATGTGTGGCCAGGACATTGCGTGGAAGGTATTTTGATAAGATTTAAAATGAAAAGACTTCAGGATTGTGTGCATCCCTCACGGTGTATGTTAATATTCCAGGGTTCTGTAGTGTAAGTAATAGAATGCAGATTCAATTTTTTAATAAATCATGTTAGTAGAGAAACAAAAAAAAAAAAAACACAGAAGTAAAGTCTTTACTTCTTTCTCTTATTGAACCAGTCCTATTGGCCCAGTTTATGTTTTCTCTTTTGTCCTTTAAACACTTCTTCCTTTTCTTATGAAAAGACTACTGTGCCTAATTAGACATGTTCTGCTTCTAAACTAGAAATTCCTTGTCTTGTGACTTGCAAATTTCGGTTCCTTTTTTGCCTAAGTAAACAACCAGAAATGACTTTTCTAGTATATTTATTCAGCTGATAGTAAATATATTTCATTAATGTTTTAGTCATTCAGCCTATGTGTATGAAATTTTCACAACTGTTTTTTAGGAAAAATCTTTAAAGTTACTTAAAACCAGGACAATATTCCTAGCCTCACTGGAGAGCATGCGGAGTGGCATCTATCGTAAATAGGCTTTATTATAACATTTATCATATTTTTATTTGTACATTGCGTGCATTTTATACCCCGTTTGAATTACCTACTTGAAGTTTGGTGATGACATGAATCATCTCTCTGGCAGTATCTTGGATTTGGAACACCACTGAATCTGGGAAAAGGCAGACGGGCTGCAGCTGCAGCAGATCTGGCCAATCTAAGTGGGGAATCAAATACTCACCAAGACATTGAAGAGAAGGACCGGTTGTTACGTCATGTGGAAGCCAGGGACCTCATCGAGTTTGGGATGATCCCTGAGTTTGTGGGCCGGCTACCCGTGGTCGTCCCTTTGCACAGCCTTGATGAGAAGACGCTGGTGCAGATCTTGACGGAGCCTCGGAACGCCGTCATCCCGCAGTACCAGGCCTTATTCAGCATGGATAAGGTGACTTGACTTTGGGGGCGGGGGGGCGGGTCATACTTAGTGGTGTTTTTCCTGCTACTGGCACTTGCATGGCTTAATCCAGTAAATTTTTTAAAAGATTATCTTGGCTACCAACCTACTTCTCAGTAAATATGGCCATGAGACATTTGGGAGTTGGCTTCATTTCTGCCTAATTGAAATGGTCATTATAACATAAATCCCAGAGATACAGACAGAGAGAAGAGAGAAAAGATGTCAGAAGACTACCCCAGCCTCTGGAAGCAGGACACACAGGACTGTCCTAAATGCTTAGGCAGTGACATCCTGTGGATGCTTGTGTGTATGTTTGTCCAGGTGAGGCTCCCTTGGCTCTCCCATTTCCTTCTCTGCACCCAGACACCTACAGGTCACTGTAGCCCACATGTTCAGTCAGATAGCAAAGATTTCTGGCTTTATGAACTTCATGTCTCAAAGTAGCAGTCATCTCTTCTCTGTTGCTGGTGCTGGTCAAGCCCCTTTATCCTTCTTCACCTTGGCCCATGCGTTGGCTTCTGAGTGGATCTCCCTGCCTCCAGTCTGTCTCTGACCACTGTCACCAAAGTACCAGTCTTCCAGTTTATTTCCAGCTGGATCATTTTAAAATGACTGAGCACAGTGCACAGCAAATACATACTAAGTTCTCGAATGAATAAACCCAGAGCTAGTTCTGTCACATGTCTGTGTCACACTGACCGGCGGCCCTCAGCTGTACATCGCCCCTGCTCGTCACTCCCTCAGCACCACGCGCGGGCCCCGTGCCGGAAGTTCCTGTCGGCTACTCTGTCGGCACCCCTTTCCTGGGTGGCAGGGGTGGTTTGTGTCCGTCGTTCAGGCCCTAATGTGTCAGCACATGGGGCTCCAGTGAATGGTGGAGAAAGTGCTGGGAAGTTGATGGTAACCTAGAAACCGCTCCAAGGCCTAAGAACAGGCTAGTGATTCAGAACACTGATACCTGAGCAGCCAGCCAGCCAAGTGCCGTCGAGTCGATCCGACTCATGGCGACCCTAGGGGCCAGGGTAGGACTGACCCCCAGAGGACTCAAGGATGCCTGGTGCACACCTGAACAGGGCCTTCTTAAAGGCCAAACTCTAAAGCGCCCACAGAGGTAATTACCTCACTTAAATTTTATGTTTTCTGGAGGCAGAAATCAACACCGAAAGCTGTTAATACCAGGACCTGTGGAATCTAATATCTCAAGAGTATTTTGATTTTTTTTTTTTATCTCTGTCATTTGAACCCTGCTATTTTGAGGTCGGTAGTAATTTAGAGAGGCCTGTCTGAAGTTTCACCTTTCTTTATTAGGATGACAGGGTCATTAACTCTAAGATGTCATTGTATAGACCCAATAAACATGTTCTAGGAGGAAAGTAAAAGTCCCAGTGGTCCTTCAGTCTGAATGGAGGCAGGTCTGTCAGGGCACAGGTGCTGACCCTGCCTAGGTTTCTGAGTGTCAGCAAGTCAGTTGACTTCAGCCTTTGTCCGTGAGTAAGGTACTTAGTTATCTTAAAGTCAGGACTTTGGTCCCTTTTAGTTCTGCAGTTGTGTGATTCCAAGACTGATAATGGTGGTAAACCAGAAAAATGAAGCCCACTGCTGTTGATTCCAACTGCTAGCACCCCTGTAAGACAGAGTAGAACTACCCGACTGGGTTTCCAAGGAGCACTGGGCGAATTCCCACTGCTGCTAGCCTTTTTGTCAGCAGCCATAGCACTTAACCACTTTGCCACCAGGGTTTCCAGTGATGGTGATAGGTAGTGTTAAGAAATGTGATGTGATTGTATCGGAAAGATACCATCACGGGTCATCAAAGTTCTCACTTCTTTTAAATGTATTTGTAGTGTGAACTGAATGTTACTGAGGATGCTTTGAAAGCTATCGCCAGGTTGGCACTAGAACGGAAAACTGGTGCAAGAGGCCTTCGGTCCATAATGGTAAGTTGGCATTATTATACAAAAATTTGTTTATTTACAGCCTGAATTTTCAGACTGTTAAGCCTCTGGGTTTTGGGTTCTTTTGTACTGTAACCAGAAGATGGACACCTGTTTTTTGGTCCTGTCATTTTTGCTGTTAGGTGCCGTCGGGTCAGCGCTGACCCGTAGCAGCCCCATGCACACCACAGTGACACACTGCCCAGTCCCTTGCCATTCTCACGGCTGCTGCTATGTTGGAGCCCGTTGCTGGAGACACCGTGTCGATCCGTCTTGTCGAGGATCGTCTTGTTTATTGATCCTCTGCTTTACCACGCATGGTGTCCTTCAGGGACTGTCAGTAACATGTACAAAGTACATGGGACAGTCTTGCCATCTCTGCTTCTAAAGAACATTCTGGCTGTACATCTTCCAAGACAGATTTACTAATTCATTCATCTGACAATCCATAGTATTTTCAGTATTCTTTGCCAACACCATAATTGAAAGGCATCAATTCTTTGTTCTTCCTTTTTCATGTGTAGCTTTCACATGCATGCAATGCAGTTGAAGTGACCGTGACTTGAGTCAGGTGCATCCTAATCCTCCCAGTGACGTCTTTGTTTTTTGAACGATTGAAAGAAGCCTTTTGCAGTAGATTGGCTTGATGCAATACATCCTTTGATTTCTTGACTGCTGCTTCCGTGGATGTTGATTGTGGATTGAAGTAAAATGAAGTCCTTGATAACTTCAGTATTTTCTGTTTATCATGATACTTGTTATTTTTTGTCACGGTAATACATATTTTTGCTTCTTTCTGAAGAACTTAAAAGTGTTTCCCATGAAAGGACTCCTAGTGACCCTGTAGGACAGAGCAGAACTGCCCCGTATAGGATTTCTAAGTTAGCAGCCACAGCTCCGGCCACCATGCCAGCACCAGTTCCAGAGGACACACACATAGACAGATAGTGACACAGAGGGAATCCGGATTATAGGAAGATGACTTGCAGAACATTCAGCATGTGTCTTTTGACTAAGTTCCAGAGCCCCTTCTCAGGCCCTTTGAGACCTCTATCTGTGTGTTTTATTTGAAAGTAAGTTGCAGATGCCATGACACTCTACCTCTGAATTCTCCAGCGTGGTATAAAGTCCACTTTTTTTTTATTTTGTCAACAGTCCTTAGAACCCGCTGCACTTTCCTGCCACCACCTGCTCCCAGCCTGAGTGTGCTCGGCCTCGGCCCCAGGTGTGGCTGTACGGTGGGTTGGTCATTGTTTGCCATCTGCAGCAAAACAGGTCCACGTTCTTGCTCCCTTTTAAGGATTTCACTGTGAAGTAACACTGCATAGTTTTAGTCAAAAGTCTTGATAAGTAGGACTTAGATTGGAACTACACATTCATCACAGACAGCTTGAGACTATACTCTGTGACAAGGGTCTGCGCTTTAGATGGTACTGGTAAGGACAGACTTAGAACATGCAGACTAGAAGAGTGATAGAGTTGACATTTTTTGGAAATTAAGGTACTCAACCAATATTTTCCTTCAGGTAGAATGTAACTCAGCCACTGTCTGTAGGCAGAACACCTTTTCTCTAGTGAATACCCATAGATTTACTGCAGCACTGGAGATAAGTGCTCATTTAAAGTCATAGTATGGAACTCCAGAACTTAAGAGTGAACAGTTTTCAGTCAGGATTCCCAGTTGACCGCCTCTGTAATGCTTCTGCAGAGATTCAGAATCTGAACATATGGCCTTTTTGTGTGCGTGTTGACCAGACTAGGCAGAAGTGCAGAGAACTGGAGCTTTCCCTGATGGAGTGACTTCTGTCTGGATTTAGTTAGAAGCTGCTGGAACACGAAGAAGAAATGAAAATTTTCACCTGGACTTTTTCCACACTCACTATTGGTGCATCACAGGGACTCGCTGCTATTGAGCGAGTGAATGTAATTGGTGACCTATATGACACGCGTATTGTTTGTGTAACTCCAGTTCTCCATGTCATTCATCACTTCTTATCTCTTAGGAAAAGCTGTTACTAGAACCAATGTTTGAAGTCCCTAATTCGGACATTGTATGTGTGGAAGTTGACAAAGAAGTAGTAGAAGGAAAAAAGGAACCAGGATACATCCGGTAAGGTGTACTCGTCAGTCCCCAATAGACAGTTTAAGATGAACTCCTTTTGCCATAGTTTACTGGTCTGTCATAAGGGTTGCATAATAGCCTTTATGTTTGTAAGGGAAGCAGCATTTACTAAGTTTTTCATTGGTTTTGAACCACTGTACTTCCTAGAGGCATAATCCTTAGTGTTTTTGATTTGTAACTTTGCAGAGGAATTATGGCAGTCTGAGCTGTAATTTTGACTAATTTGAATCCGGTTGGATTTGATCAGAAGCCAGGTTCTCCCATAGGCATATGCTAAATGTCAAGCATTTTCATTGAAGTAACAGATTCTACTTTATTACCTAAATAAGTTTTTGTTTTTTAAACCTTCAGAGTTGAAGGGTCATCCATTTACTTCAGTAGTAAATTTGTTGTGGAAAATGTCAAAAAAATTACTCAACAACCCTTGGTTGTGTGGTTTAAATGCTCCCATCTGACCACTAAGGAATCCTGATGTTAAAAGTGCTCTTAGTAGTTCCTGCTTCCATGGCTTTTGTAGCTAGATGGATTAATGGACTATTTAGAGTATAGAAATCTTGTTTGTTCTCAATTTTTTTTTAATTTTAATTTTGGTGAAAATATACACCAAACATACTCCTGTTCTGCAGTTTCTGGTCACACTGATCAGTGGTATGGATCACACTTTTCACCTTGGGTCAACATTTGCATTCTTTTTGTCTTAGTTATCCACTTGTGTTGATTTGTCCCCTTGCCCCCTAGCTTTCCGATCAGTGCTTTAAAATAGTAGTGACCCTTGGTCTTACGTAATTTTTTTCTGTATCCTTAATTTTTATTTAAGAAAAAAAAAATCACTGATGGCTTTTTATTGTAGGGCTCCAACGAAAGAACCCTCTGAAGAGGAGTATGACTCTGGAGTTGAAGAGGAAGGGTGGCCTCGCCAAGCAGACGCTGCAAACAGCTGAATTGTCAGACTCCTCTCCTGTATGGAAAGCTTCCTTTGGTTTAGGGTCATAACTGTGTCTGCAGTCTGACATTAAAGGCATTGGCTCTATCTTGGATAGCATACATGGTCAGGAGCCCTTAGGATGAGAATCAGATCATGTATTATATTGTAACATCAAATTGATTTATACACAAGGACATTATGTGGACTTTAATGATACATTGTTCAGAGATAAATGTATATTATTTTGGTTCAGTTTTTTAAAAAACATGCTTTAACAAAATTCTTAGGCATTCTTTTAAGCAACACAGGTGTTGCAGTAACTATGGATTTTACAATAATGTTGCTCTATAAATGGGAAAATAAATTCTTTAACTTTGAAGATTGAGGTACCAGTCTTCGGTTTAACCTTTTTCTACCAACATTTGTGACCTGAAAATACAAGAATTTTTATTCATTTTAAAAATTAGAACAGGTAGTTTCCAGATAGTTAAAATTTCATGAAAAGAGCCCTGAAGAACTATATTTTGATAATTTATGTTTAGTTAAACTCTTAGTCTTATCTTGCTAGTGCATGACACTAACTTCCCAATATTAGCACTCTAAGAAAAGCTTTTTGCTGATATGTCTGATTGATTTGTCATCTTTGATCCATTTTAGTACCAAGAGTGAGCAGATGGAATTGAAGTTTGGCTTGACTCTTCCGGAAAAAGTATACATCTAATTTTATAAATAACGTACAATTAACATACAGCATTGGTCAAAATAACTGCCACGTGCTCAACTAAATGAAACATCCCAACATTGTGTGTTCCCTAAAGTACTTGAGCTAGTGTCTGTCCAGTTATTTGCTTTATGGTCCTGGATATTTGTCTGATTTTTTGGCCTCATAGAACATTAAAGGCAATCGATGTTTTGCTTTCAACAGAAATAAATGTATTTACGCTAAAATATAATTTATTGACCTTCATTATAAAGCAAAAAAGTGGAAAGTAATTTGAGGACCTGATGAAAATTTTATCAGTTGATTCCATAAATGTAGAATATTTGGGTACCTTTAAACTTTTTTTTTCTGTAATCTTGATATGCTTTTGTATTACTCAGTTCACCCTCATTTGAAATTATTTAGATCAGAGCACATTGAAATAATGTATTTTCACATTTTGGTGTATAGTCTTGTGAGTTCTCCTTACTTCCTTTTCTTAGGAAAAGAACTTGAAGCTATTAGGAAATTCCAATCTTGTGATAAAGAGTTAGACTTTCTGTGACGTAATGAATGAGACATAAGACATCTGTTTACAGCTGGCATAAGGCTGGAGATGCAGCTGTGAAGAGAGCACAGGCCTGGGTGGTGTGGTCTGGAACAGAACAAGTACCTTTTTAGTCTCCCCAGTGATAGTTACGGTTCTTTTCAAGAAGTTGTTTGCATTGTAACTTGGCTCATCTTCTTCCGACAGCATCATCATTTTCCTTTTTGTAGAGTGAAGATTGGAGTAGCCTCTAAATGTGTTAAGGGTAACCTTCCAGACATGGACGGGGAGCCATTTCAGACACAGGAGACTTACACTTGGTTTTGGAAATTGGTAACAAAGCATCATCAATGATTTTAAATCCAAAACAAATGAATAGAACTACAGTTTGTATCTGGAAACTTAGGTTTTGGCATTTGAATAAAATGAGTACAGGAAAGCTGGTGTGCTGGTGTGTCTATAACATGGCCACAGGAGCCCTCTACCAGCAGTGCCACTTCCCAGAGGGCACAGATGCCACATGAGCTGCTGTCTTCTGGGGACTGGTTTCTCCTTGGCACTTTCATCTCCATCTAAGAAATTCTTCTCATTTGTAGATGACACAAACGAAACATTAAAGATGAGGTTAAATAGTTGTTAAAAATCTTTATTAAAGGTTGCTCGCAAAACTCAGCAGTAGGGACACGGGGCAAGCTTTTCAAGAACCTTACTAGTCTGACAGGGAGGTTGACACAGACTTGGGAGCATTGTGATAGTGGACAGGGTGTGGCACAGACTGAGGTGGCCCTCAGGAGGCTGGGAGACCAAGCAGGGATTTGCTAGACAAGAAGAGGGAGAACTAAGTCAAAATCTCACAAGAGGGAAACAAGAACCAGGGAGGTTTAGGAGTTAGAAATAGGCAGCAGCTGTGACTTTCTCTTCCTCCTCAAAGGTGACCATTGTTGGGGAGAGGGTGGCCTGAAATGAAACCAGAGACAACCCAGCCCAAGGGTCCAGTGACATTTAATCCAAGAGCGAGAGTAGAGTCCAGCCCAGAGTGGCTTAGCCTGCCTCTTCACAGCAGGGCAAGTTTTTTATGGTTTTAAAGTTTCAGTGAGGTAGTGTGGGATGAGGGGCTTAGGGTTTGATAAGGAAAGAAAGAGAAGAAATACTGGTTACGGGATTTATGGTCTGATAAGGGAAAAGTTGTTTAGAAGGGAGAGGTACAAGGTTTGTTTACAGTCAAGATTTTGGTAAGGGAAGAGCCTTCAATTAGGAGGGTGGAGAAGGCAGGCATCAAGTTATTTATGGTTTGTGGTTACACATGGTGGGGCCTACCAGGCTGGGACATGCATACCAGGCTGTTTATAGCCAATGGCAAGGTCTGATCATTGGAAAAAATGACCTCGCTAAATTTCATGGACAGGGTCCTCTCAATGACCTCCCTGAATTTCAGAGACAGAGTTCCCTGAACCATATTCTCCCCACCCAGCTGAGGACCTTGCTTGTGTTTTCACTAGAAACCATCAGATGGAGCACATCTCTTGCCCATTAAATTTGTCAACCTGCTCCAGCACCCACTTGCCTGTCACCATTCAAAGGCCCCTCATTCTCAGGGTCCCACCATCCCCTATCATTTGTCAAGGGCTTTGGTTCACTCCTTTTGTTGTATGACGGGTCCCCTTGCTGCTGAATCCTGTCCAGCAGCGCGTGAAGGTTGTCTGCTGTCTCCTGTCCCGGAGCAAGTCTCCCAAGCCAGTTTGTTTACGGGTTTGTCTCTCCATTGGCGCCCTTCCACTAGGATGAAGGCCATGCCTGTTCTGTTGACTTGTTAACTAGCACTTAACGTATTCATGTATTTGGTGCTCCATACATTTTAATTTGTGGTACAGATTTTACACAAGATTTGCCAATTTAAATATTTTCAAATGTACAATCCAGTAGCATTAATCACCCTCCCAGTGTGCAGCCATCACCAGAATGTGCGTCACCCCAAACTACCTGTGAAGCAGTAACTTCCTGTTCCCTCTTCTGAGCCCGTGGTAGCCACTGATCTCTGTCTCTGCATTTGCCATCTCCAGATATTTCAGATACGTGGGATCATAGAACACGTGTCCTTTGTGACTGAGTTCGCTTAGCATCATGGTTTCAGAGTTCACCCATGTCGTAGCAAGTGTTAGAACGTCATTGTTCACATGGCAGGATTGTATTCCACTGTACGTGTTTTGTGCCGTCGAGTCAATTCCGACTCACAGTGACCCTACAGGACAGAAAGCAGCTGTCCATGGGGTGTCCTAGGCTGTAAGATCTCCAGGTCTTTTCTCCTGCAGAGCCGATGGTGGATGTGAAGCCTCAGCCGGTCAAGCCCTTAACCCTGCTGCCCCCAGGTGGTAACACTGTGCATATGTAACACCTATTGTTTATCCACTGATGAGTGCTTGGTTGTTCCCACCACTGGTGTACAAGGAATCTGTTTGAATCTGTGCTGTCAGTTCTTTTTGATATTTAACTAGGGGCGGAATCTCTGACCCTCATGGTAATTCTGGAAAACCTGGTGGCATAGTGGCTATGGCTGCTAACCAAAAAGTCAGCAGTTCAAATCCACCTGGTGCTACTTGGAAACCGTCATGGATTGAATTGTTCCTCCCCAAAATTATGTATAGAAATTTGGCTGCGCTGTGATTACCAGTATCTTCCATTTTGTGATTTTCTGATGCTGTAAATCCTAATCTCTGCCCATTGTTAATAGAGTGGACTAAGTTAGAAGGGAGTAAGGTGGGACTGTAATGCCCTTCTAAAGGTCACCTTCCAGCTCCAGCATAAAGGGAGTTTCCCTGGAGTGTGGCTTGTACTGCCTTTTATCCTACAAGAGATAAAAGGAGAGGGAAGCAAGCAGAGAGCTGGAGACCTACCATCAAGAAAGCACCACTGGGAGTAGAACGTGTCCTTCAGACCTGAGGTCCTTGTGCCAGGATGCTCCCTGACCAAAGACTGATGCAACACAAGGACTCTGCTCCAAGGTTGACTAAGAGGGGAAGGCCTTCCCCTAGAGCAGACTCCGTGAATCCGGACTTGTAGCCTACTGAACTGTGTAAGAACAAACTGGGTTACATCAGCCACTCACTTAGGTTAGAATAGTACCAGATAACTAAAACATAAACTATGAGGCAATTCTACCCTGTCCAATAGGGTTACTGTGAGTCAGAATCAGCAATGTGGGTATTTTTGTGTTCTTTTTTTTTTTCTGTTTTTGTAATGGTAATTCTGTATTTAACTTCCTGAGGAACCCCCAAGTCTTTCTCCAGGGTGCACCATTTTACATGCTCACCAATCAGGGCAGGAGGGTTCTAGTTTCTCCACATCCTTAGCCACACTTGTTATTTTCCGATTTGCAAAATAACAATCACCCTAGTGGATGTGAAGTCATGCCTTGTGGTTTGGATTTTCATTTCCCCCATGGCTACCTGATAAAGTTGTTGCATTAAATGAGCATATAACACTTTGTAAGTGTGTGGTATCATTTTGCTTATTTATCAGTGTATAAGGTATGGGTCTTAGGGTTTTTTTGTTTGTTTCGGCGTGTGTGAGACAAGGAGGCTACAGGCCTCTGTGAACAACCTTTCAGTAAACCTTGTAACCAAAACTACAGACAGGTGGTAGAGGATAAAAGCACCCAATAATTAACCACATCCTGGGACAGGGAGATAGGAAAAGCCCATGAGGCTCTCTCAGTAGCCCAGAAACCCACAAGAATGATTATATTCTAAAACAGTCTGCAGGCGATCTGACCAGGACTACTAATGAATGTACTACAGACACCAAAAGAACAAACGTCTCTGTTTTTCAGGATGAATCAGAATGTACTAATGCCAGGAGCCTATGCAGTGGTGCCAGGAGTGAGCACTGTTTGTGACCTTCCACCTGAAGCAAAGGAATATAAAGCTGAGGCTGGGACTCGAACCAAGATCTCGAAGGACGACACGTACAAGATCCCATAAGTCCTGCCAGCACCTCCCAGAACTCTATTGCCACCTTCATTTTGTACAAAGGGTGAGCTACCTAGTTTCCCTCACCCTGCCACTTCCTGAAAGTCTCTGCCTCTACCGTGAATAAAACATGAAATCTTCTCTCCCCCAACCCCTTATAAGGCCTGACAAAACCTTTGTTCCACAGAAGCAGGGGTAAGCATTGCCTCCTCCCTCCAATCTCCATTTGCAAGATTTTTAACAAAGCCTTGCTAGTAGGGAAAGATTCTCTGTGCCTTACCTGTTAATTCTTGATCAATGAGGGGCAAGAACCTCAGGTGGCATCCAACCTAGTCACTCAGTACTGCTCTAACAGAAATACTGTTTAAGTGGATGGTTTAACAAAGAAAAGTTTACCCTTACACAGTCCAGAAGGCTTCAAGTCTGAATTCAAAGGAAGGCTTTCCCTCTTTTTCGGCTGTTGCATCAGTCTTTCTTTGGTCTGAGAGCATCTCAGCACAGGAATGTCAGGTCCAAAGGGCACGCTCTGCTTCTGGGGCTGCTTTCTTGATGGGATGAGGTCCCCAGCTCTGCTTGCTTCCCTTTCCTTTTAGGTCTTGTAAGATAAAAGGTGGTGAGGTGCAAGCCACACTCCAGGGAAACTCCCCTTACAGTGGAGCAAGGAGGTGACTTTAGGAAGTGTTTTAGTCAGCTAGGCTGCACTAACAGAAATACCACAGAGTGGATGGCTTTAACAAAGAAAGATTTATTCTTACACAGTCCGGTAGGTTGCAAGTCCATATTCAGGGTGTCCGCTCCAGGGAAAGACTTTTCCCCTTGTCGGCTCTGGAGGAAAGTCTGGTATTGCATCAGTCTTTGTCCAGGGAGCGTCCTCACGCAAGAACCTCTCACGCAAGAACCTCTGGTCTGAAGGACGCGCTCTGCTCCCGGTGCTGCTTGCTTGATGGTAGCGAGGTTCTCAAATTGTCCTTTGTCTCTTTTTCCTTTTATTCCTTGCAAGCTAAAAGCATTAAGGGTGGGGCAAGCCATACTCCAGGGAAACTCCCCCTACAGCAGGAATTCAGGACCCCACCCTAATCCTTTAACATACAGGTTAGCAAAACCACACAATGGAGGACAGTCCCAAGATACTGGGAACCATATCCCAGCCACGTGGCTGCACACATTTTTGGGGGGACACAATTCCAACCATGACAGAAGGGTGTTACAGTCCCACCCTAATCCTCTGTAACATAAACAAATCAATTAACCCCAGGCTGAGATTCGCATTTAAAGTGTAGGAAAATCACAAAATAGAGGGCAGGAATTTCAGGTCCAAAGGATATGCGCTGCTCCTGGCACTGCTTTCTTGGTGCTGAGGTCTCCATGGCTCTCTGCTCAGTTCTGTCTTCTGTATCTCAAAAGAGACTGCTGAAGACACTATCCAATCTTGCAGACCTCATTAATAGAACTGCCGCTAGTCTGTGTTATTCAATTATAGTGATAGATATACAGCACACAGAAAATCCCATCAAATGTTGAAATGGTGGGCAATCATACAATATTGGGAATCACAGCTCAGAAAAATGGATACACACATCTTTGGGGGAACATAATCCATGACACCATGTATCAGGACTAATCTACAGTATGTAAAGTACTCTCAAGATTCAACAATAGAAAAATATTAGAAAATGTGCAAAAGACACAAACAGGCATTTCACTTAATGCCAGCCAAGCCAAGTGCCATCTTAATACAAACAGCAAATAAACATGAGAGATATGATAAACATATGAAAAGATGGTCAGTGTTTAGCCATTCCCAAACCACACTCAGTGCTGGCAAGTCAGTTCCGATGCTGAGCTACCCTGGAGGATGGGAAGCACTGCCCCACTGGGCTTCCAGGGCTGTAAGTCTTGACAGAAGCAGCCAGCCACCTCTTTCTCCTGTGGAGTAACAGTTGGCTTTGAACTTCTGACCTTTCTGTTAGTAGCTGAGCACCTAATGGCTTGCTAGAGGGCTCGTAATTATGCATTGGAGAAATGCAAATTAAAACCACAATGAGATACATGATAACAATATATACCAACCAGAACATCTAAAGTAAAAAATAGTGAAACACAAAATACCAGCAAGGAGGCAGAGAAACGATCACTTGTATGTGGGTGATGGAAACATAAAACGGCAGAACCACTCCAGAAAGCCATTTGGCATGTTCTTAAAAAACTAAATACCAAACTGAGCTCCTGGGCATTTATCCCAGAATATTAAGATTTATTTATTTGTTCTGGAAGAAGTACAACCAGAGTGTTCCTTGGAAGCAAAGATGGCAAGACTGATTCTTACATACTTTGGACATATTGTCAGGAGAAAACAGTCCCCGGAGAAGGACAGCATGCTTGGTAGAATGGAGGGTCAGCGAAAAAGAGGAAGACCCTTGACAAGATGGGTTGACACAGTGGCCTCAACAATGGGCTTAAGCATAAAAACGATTGTGGAGATGGCACATGACCCAGCAGTGTTTCTGTTGTGCATAGGGTCGCTATGAGTTGGAACCAAATCAATGGCACCTAACAACAACAACACAACATTAAAGATTTGTGTTTACCGAAAGGCTGTACCTGAATGTTTATAGTAGCTTTATTCATAAAAGCCCCAAACTAAAAACAACCCAAATGTCCTCAAAGGGGTGAACAGTTAGACAAAAACGGTTAGGCAACAGATAGACAAAAGGTGTTATATTCACACCATGGAACGTTGTTTTTAGGTGCTGTCAAGCAAACTCACCGTACCCTCTTGTGACAGTAGGACCGCCCATAAGGTGCCCTAGGCTGTAGTCTCTGTAGGAGCAGATGGCCAAGGTTTTCTTCCTAGGAGCTGTGGGTGGGTTCAAGCCTCTGAGCTTGCAGTTAGCAGCCCAGCACTTACTGACCTTTGCACCTCCTGGGCACTTCAGAGCATGGAATATTGCTCATGAAAAGGAACCAGTTACTGTACACAACAACCTGGATGTATTCCCCAAATAATTTAGACTGAGTGAAAAAAATCCTGAAAGGTTACTGTATGATTCCACTTGTTTAACATGCTTGAAGGGACAAAAATGACAGAAATGGAGACCAGATCAGTGGTTACCTGGGGTGGGGGCAGAAAGGAAGTGGACATGGCTGTAAGACGGCAAGTGAGGGGTCCTGGGGTGATGGCAATGTTGTCTTGGCCATGTCAATGTCAGGACGGTGGTTGTGACACTGTACTACAGTTCCGCCACATGTTATTGCTGGTGGAAACTGGAGAAACAGTACACAGGATCTTAGAACTGCCGGTGAATCTATAATTATATTAAAAAGTTTAATTTAAAACTCTAATCATGTAGTATACATGGTCTCTCCTTCCCCTCCTGCTTTCCCCTGTTTTTAAGATGTGAAGACCTGAACACCCCACCCTCTGGCCACCTCCCCAACCTGACCAGGCTCCCCCTCAGGCTCTTCTGCTCTGTCTATACTGGTTGTCTGTCCCCTCACTGGGTATGCCATTTACATCTGAACTATTTCTTCTTTGCTTTTGTTTAACTCCTACTTACTCTTCAAAAAGGGAACCCTGGTGGCTGGTGGGTTGGTTAAGTGCTGTGTCTGCTAACCAAAAGGTTAGCAGTTCAAATCCACCAGGTGCTCCCTGGAAACAATGGGGCAATTCGACCCTGAGCTATAAAGTTGCTATGAGTCAGAATCGACTCAGTGGCAGTGGGTTTGGTTTGGTTTGGGGGTTCTTTCGGTACCCTTCAAAAGGTACCCCGATGGAGCAGTGGTTAAAGCGTCGTCTGCTAACCTAGGGGTCAGGTTTGAACCCGACAGCAGCTCTGCAGGAGAAAGATGTGACAGCCTGCTTCCGCGGAGATTTATAGCTTTGGAAACCCTCTGGGGCAGTCCAACTCTAGCTAGAGTCCGCTGTGGGTCGGAATTGACTGGATGGTAACAGGTTTGGTTTGTTTGGTTGGGGTTACCCTGCAGACCTCAAGTCTCAATTCTCTAGGACAACTTTCTTCAGCAACTTTCCTCAGCTTCCCTATTGTTGCTGTTCGGTGCCATCTAGTCGGTTCTGACTCATAGCGACCTTATGAACAACAGAACGAAACACTGAGTGGTCCTGTGCCGTGTCCAAAATCGTTCTGATGCTTAAATCCATTATTGCAGTCACTGTGTCAATCCATCTCGTCCAGGGTCTTCCCCATTTTCGCGGACCCTGTACCTAGCATGATGTCCTTCTTCGGGGACGTGGACCTTCTTGACTAGGTCAAATTTTGTCCATTCTATTGCCCAGTGTGTTTCTCTTTGGCAATATTTATATTTAACACTGCACTTTGTACATTTTTGTGTATGATAATGCATGAAGAACATTAGACAGTGAGTTCCGCAATGAGAGAAACGTAGTTTTCGTTGTGCTGGCGCAACTAGCTCCACACCTAGGCTGCTTACTAAGTACCCAAACCAAAAACCATTGCCAGCGAGTCCACTCACATTCATAGCAAACCTGTAGGACCGGGTTAGAACTGCCCCAGAGTTTCCAACAAGCAGCGTTAACACTTAAATACCACGTCATGAAGTTTTCCTTACTAAGTACCAATACTAAACCAAACCCACTGCCGTCAAGTCGAATCTGACCCATAGCGACCCTATAGGACAGAGTACAACTGCCTGGTAGAGTTTCCAAGGAGTGCCCGGAGGATTCGAACTGCCGACCTTTTGGGTAGCAGCCGTAGCACTAAACCACTACGCCGCCAGGGTGCAGTATTTACCAAAGAGTGAATGAAAACCCGCCCACTGCCGGGCTTTCTGCGGGGCGCGTCGTGATGCCGTCACTTCCTTCCGGAAGGCGCTCCCGGGAACCGCGCCGCTCTTGTCATTTCCGAGTCTTTCAGGCGTGATAATGGCAATGCCTCCCTTCTTCCCTCCGGGTCGTCCGGGACCGCCGCCCCCGCAGCCACCGCCTCCCGCTCCTTTCGGCTGTCCGCCGCCACCGCTGTCCTCCTCGGCTTTCCCGTCGTCTCTTCCCCCGAGGCCTGGCCCTTTTTTGGGGGCTTCCGGCCCATTTTCGGGTCCCTCCGCCGCTTTTCTCCAGCCCCCGATGCCTCTGCAGCCCCGGTCCCCCGCGGAATCCTCCCGCGGCGGCGGAGGCGGCGGCGGGACCTTCTACCCTGTGCCGCCGCCACCGTTGCCTCCGCCGCCACCCCAGTGTCGGCCTTTCCCAGGGCCGGACACTCGCGAGCGCCCGCGGCCGCCGCCTCCAGGCCCGGGGCCGCCCTGGAACCCGCGCTGGCCTGAGGCACCCCCGCCGCCCGACGTGCTCGGGGAGGCGGCCCTGCAGCGCCAACGCGACCAGCAGTGGCTGGAGGCAGTGTTCGGCGCCCCACGGCGGCCTGGGGGTCCAGCGTCTTCTCGCGAGCCCACCGGGCCTAGCCTAGGCGAAGTTCGCGCGCGGCTGCGCGGGGCCCTGCGGCTGGTACGGCGGCTGCGGGACCTGGGCCAGGCCATGCGTGAGGCCGAGGCAGACGGCGCTGCCTGGGCCCTGCTACACGCCCAGGCCGCGCCTCTGCGCGCCGAACTGGCCGAGAGGCTCCAGCCGCTGACTCAGGCGGCCTACATGGGCGAGGTGCGGCGAAGGCTCGAGAAGGTCCGGCGCCGCCGGCTGCGGCTGCGGGAGCGGGCCCGGGAACGCGAGGCCGAGCGAGAGGCGGAGGCCGCGCGGGCGGTGGAGCGCGAGCAGGATATTGACCGCTGGAGGGTCAAGTGCGTGCAGGAGGTGGAGGAGAAGAAGCGGGTGAGAACCGCGCTTACGGGGTAGGGGTGGTGGAACCTGGGGGGATTGGAGGCTTCGTGCTGCCAGTTTCTAAGGCTAAACTTCTGCTTCCTCGTTAGTAAAATAAAAAGATAGCTTGCTCCTCCGACCTGACACCGTACCTCTATGTTGTGTGTTGTGAGGCACAGTGACAACAACGAAGCTTTTGTGGCATTGCAAGGATACCAGGTGCCCTGTCTCCTACTCCGAAGTTCTGCTCTCTTAACTAACATTCGAGGCTAACAACTGCCTGGATTTCTGTGTCTTGGATTGCTTTAAGTGATTTTAAGATGACAAAATACAGAGAACTTGAGGCCCTGCCTCAAGGAAAGTACACCCTCATTGGCTGGTGGGACAGTAGGGGTGATTACATCAATTTTCTTCTGTTTACAAGTTTTAAACCACATAAGCCCAGGTTCAGCAATGGTGTGCTTGAGCGTTAACTGTGTGCAAAGTTCATCACGTACACCTGTTCATTGAATCTTTACAACGACCCTACGAAGAGGCAGAGTTAATCCCACTTTTATAGATTACAAAACAGGTGCAAAGAGGTTAACTTCTCTATAATCCCACAACCGGTATGTGGCAACTTCACTGGGGATTGAAGCCCAAGTTGTCTGCTCCTAAAGCCTGTTGATGTTAACGTCCCCACCCCCCAAGGGCCAGGGTGAAATCGGAAATGGATCAGATGGTTGTTTAAGGCATTTTCTCTCCTTACCTTTGAGTACCCCTTGGGATTTCCTTGGCCTCTCCCTCTACTCTCTGTAACCAGCTAGTGTCGTCTTCCTCCTCCTCCTCCTCCTTTCTGATACTCTGCTTTCCTAGAGTGCAAGCTTTGTCATTGTGTCCCTAGGAATATCACTGCTTTAAAGGACAGTGCCTGAAAAGGTAACAGCTTAATCTGAGGACGTTTGATTCAGCTCAGGAGACATTTAATGAGCTTGTGTTATGTGCCAGGCTTGATGCTGGGTGCTGGAGGTTAAGACAAGTGTAGGTACAGCTTTTGTCCTTGATGGGTTTAGAGCCTGCAGGGGTGTTAGGGTTTCAATTGTATGTGTTACAGGGGCCCAGAGGAGAAATAACTTAGCTGCTGCGGCAAGGTGTCCAGGAAGGCTTCCTGGGGGGCTACAGTGATATCAGCTAAGTCTTGACCAGAATGTCAAAGCCAGGTGACAGCGTCATTTGCGCATCTAGGGTGAGGGAGTCACACAGGCAGGAGTGAGACAGCATACTGTAGCTGTTAACGATGGAATTCCAGGCCTTTATTTGACCAGTGAGAGAGAGAAGTTTAGTCAAGGGTCTTCTCTTCACCAACCACAGTGAGTGGCTTGAGGAACCATGGGTATTTGTTTAGTCTGTCTGTGAGCCAACTTTTAGGATTGTGGTCTTCAGATATTTGAAAGGTTGTCACCTGAAAGAGATCCTTGTGACACTAGAGCAGTGGGGTCCAAACTCTGTGTTGGTTATCACTTGGAGAGCTTTGTAGAGTCCTGGGTCTCTTCAGCCCCATTCTTTATCTTCCATGGGAGTCTGAAGTGTAGTGTCTAGGAGCTGTACTGTTAGCAAGGGAGCCCTGCGCTGTGGACCACAGTTGGACAAACACTGAAGAAGAAACAGAGACCAGTGCCCAGGTGACAGCTGCAGAGAGAAGCAGTTTTCCTTGCTGACAGTTGTGCCGTCAGTTGAGGGAGATGACTGCGTGGCCAGGCCAGTGTGGAAGGGTGTTGTGCTCGGCCCAGGAAGCTGAGATGGAGATAGAGTGGGTCTCTTACCCCCACGGCTGTCGGATGCCCTGAACCCTGACCTGCTGGGCAGCCGTTCTTGCTGTGTGGTTGTTGCTAATGGTGGGCGTGTGGGCTCTGCTTCTCCAGGAACAGGAGCTCAAAGCGGCTGCTGATGGTGTCCTGTCTGAAGTGAGGCGAAAACAAGCAGACACCAAAAGGATGGTGGACCTTCTTCGGGCCTTGGAGAAACTGAGGAAGCTGAGGAAAGAGGCTGCAGCGAGGAAAGGTAACCGGCTTCAGCGCTGCTGCTTGCAGTCCTTCCCCGTGTTTACCATAGTTCCCTGAGTATTGTGAACCAAAAAAAAATGTGTGAGGCTTCCTCATTGTTTTCACTGTATAAAGGAACTGAGCTTGCTAACAGTAGCTCAGAACTTCTAAAGCACGGTGCCACTGATGTTTAGCCCTTGGTAGCAAGGCATGAAAAGAGACGCACCTGTGGGGTTTACGTGCGTTTGGTCTTTGTCTTTTGTTCCTGAGAAATAACATCTAAAACTTCAAAATTTTCCCAATTCTAATAGGTGTCTTTGATGAGGGCTCCAGACTGCATCTAGTCTGACAGGCTGTGCTTCTGAGCTGACTCCTGGGGAGAGCTGGCCCGGTCAGAAAGACCTGCCTTTTTTTAAATTCGACATGAGGTGAAAGGTTATAGTTTCCTTTTCATTCAAAAATGTGTGTACATGTTCTCTTGTAACATTAATTGCGATCCCTCCAGTGTGACAGCCCACTCCCTGTTTCCAGCCTGGGCTCCTGTGTCCCGTTTGCCCCATTTCTGTCCTGGCCTGCCTTCTCATCCTACTTTGGGACAGGAGCTGCCCATTTGGTCTCTAACATGTGATGATGGAGCTTAGATGCACGTTCCTCATGTGTATTTTTTTTTTTTATTTTACAGTTCTGTTTAACCTTTGTTTAATGAGTGGGCTGTGGGAATGGTTTCAGTTCTGGGTTAATAGAGTGTCCGGGGGCCATGGTTTTAGGGGTACCTCCAGTCTGTTAACTCTAGTCTTTTTCTGTGAATTTGAATTCTGTTCTACAGTTTCCTCCTACTGTGTTGGGGACTCTGTTGTAGTCCCAGTCAGGTCATGGTTTCTGGGCGCCATCTAGTTCTCCTGGTCTCATGCTGATGGAGTCTCTAGTTCACTTGGTTCTTTAGTCCTTTGGGCTAGTATTTTCCTAGTGTCTTTGGTTCTCTTCATTCTCATTTGCTCCCAGTGGGATGGGACCAATAGGTGTATCTGAGACAGCCACCTGTTAGCTTTGAAGACCCCAGACACTACTCACCAAAGTAGAATGTAGAGTATTTTCTTTTTCATTTTTTGTTAAAAATTTTATTGTGATTAAGTGAAAGTTTATAATCTAAGTCAATTCGCCATATAAAACCCCTAGCACTTGCCTCCGTGCACCTGTCTTCCGTCCTTACCCTGTGACAGCGTTCTCTCCCTTTCCTCTTTTTACTTCCAGTGTCCACTCAACCAACTTGTCACCTCCGCTCCACGCTCTCCTCTCTCCTCAGTATTTTCTTTATAAACTCTTATGCCCGTTGACGTGCCCGTTGACGTCGATGTTCCCAGAAACTAAGGTCTCCAGGCCCTACCTTCTCTGTCGTTGAAAGTGTTTGGATGTGTCTAGGAAACTGCGTTGTTTTTGCTTTGGTCCAGTTGTCCTTCTCTTGACTGAAATTGACCGTTGAAAGACCCACCTCTTTTTTTTTCTTATATTTTAGGTGAAGTTTTACAGAATAAACAAGCTTTTCAGGAAACAGTGCACATACTGTTTTGTGACATTGGTTAACAACCAGCCACCCCACAACAGGTCAACACTGTCCTTTCTCGACCTTGGGTTCCCTGCTACCAGCTTTCCTGTCCCCTCCTGCCTTGTAGTCCCTGCCCCTCGGCTGGAGTGGCCCTTTAGTCTTGTTTTGTTTTATGTGCCTGTCTGGTCTTTGGCTGAAGAGTGAACCTTAGGCGTGACTTCTTTTCTGAGCTGAAGGTGTCTGGGGGTGGGAGCCTGTTCTCGGGCAAGGCTGGTCTTTCTTTTTGAGCTAGAATTTTGTTCAGCATTTATCTCCAACCGTGTCCAGGGCCTGCTGTTGTGATCCCTGTGAGAGCAAAGACCAATTTTTTTTGTTTGCTTGCTTTTAGATTGTTTTACTGTGATTAAGTGAAAGTTTACAGTCCTATTCAATTTGCCATATAAAACCCTGAGCACCTGCCTCTGTGCAGCTGTGTGTATCTGCTGTCTTCACCCTGTCGCAGCACACTCATCTCCTCCGTTCTTTCTTTCCAGTATCTGCTCAGCCGACACCTGTCTACTCCTCTCCAACCTTTCCTCTCCCTCTAAAAGGAGACCAGTTGGACAGCCTCATATGTATTAAACCATAAAGTATACACACCATCTGCATTGCTTTGTGTCCTTCGGTCCAGTCCAGTCTTTGTCTGAAGTGTTGGCTTCAGGTTCTGGTCTCAGCCCTTGGCTAGTAGCAAATCCAGGGAAGCCTGCAGGCTGTAGGACCATCAAGTCTGGTTGCAGAGAGCTACCTCTTGATCACCTGTATAATTAAGCATACTCAGAGAGCAGCTGGTGTTTGAATTACTTAATGAGATGCCTGGCGGAAGCTCGGGACACAGATGCACCATGGCTTCCTGGCCTGTGAAAGAGAGTGGCGTGTGTGGAAGGGTAGCAGGTCCTTTTTCAAGCCACAGATGCTCTGTCTGGGGAACCTTCCTAGACCTTGACCTGTGCATCTCTTCATTTGTATCCTCTTTGCTGTAATAAAACTGTAATCCTCGGTATAGCACTTTGCTGAGTTCTGTGAGTTATCCTAGCAGATTATCCAACCCAAGGGAATAGTGGGAGGCAGGACATCAGCAGTGAGGGGAGCCTGAGGACCTCTGAGCTTATTTCTTGTTAAGTAAATTACAGTGCATTGCTGAGATGAAGTAGCTGCTAAATAATTAGGACAACTGGAAAAGAATGTGGGTAATTAATGGTGTTTGTACAGGCACGTGGAGATTATGTCTGTTAGGTGGAGCCATGTGAACTTGCTCATGTACAGGCACAGAGGACTAGAAAGGAGCGTAGTGATTATGCTTATGATAAGGGGTTGGGATTGTTTTCTTCTTTGTATCTAGTGTTGTTAGTGGTTGTATGATAAATACCTTTCCCATTAGAGTCTTCAGGGACTGGCAGGATGGGCTGATCCCACCATGGCGGGTGCTCAGTCGCCCAGAATCCTCAGCAGCTTTTAGTTGCAGGGCCGTTAGAGTGGTGGGCACAGATCTGCCGTCCACTCTGGTACTCACTGAGCATTGCTTTGTTTCCTTAACTCTGTGAAGCAGTGATCCTTTCGTGTCACTTAATAAGCAGGTATGATCAAACAGTACCATTTGTTCCTTCCTAAATGTTAACTGTACTCTTAGCTGACCCTGCACTTAACTAGGATGACTAACCATTCTGGTTTTCTTGGTGCTGAGAAGTTTCCCAGGACATGTAGCTTTTAGTGCCAAAACCAGGCTGATGGAGGCCAGTGACCACCTGTCCTCAGCAGCAGACTGTGAGGTCAGTGTGGTTGGTTAAGTGTGTCCTCATCTTCACCACATTGTGTGTCCCCAAACTTCAGGTTGAGTCAGAGGGTATACTGTTCATCTCACGTGTAAGTTAGTGGGAATGTAGGGCTCCTTGACAGATACACAGTCAAGGGTTAAGTGGTGTGGTCCCAAGTAAGGGGTTCAGAGAAAGCTGGGCCAGGATCACAAGAATGGGTACTCAGGAAAACCAAACTGAGCCTTGAAGATTGGGTAGAGCTCACAACTAACTCTGATGGTAAACAGGACTCGGAGTCTGCTTATCAGAACACAGATATGCTCTGTGTTGGGGATATAAAATGGTTTTGTCTCAAATGCCACTCGGCTTTCTTGCCCAGGAGTCTGCCCTCCTGCCTCAGCAGACGGGACGTTTGAGCATCATCTGCAGCGACTGAGAAAACTCATCAAGAAACGCTCTGAACTCTACGAGGCCGAAGAGAGAGCCCTCCGAGTTATGCTGGAAGGGGAACAAGAGGAAGAGAGAAGAAGGGAGTTAGAAAAGAAGCAAAGAAAAGAAAAAGAGAAAATTTTACTTCAGAAGCGTGAAATTGAGTCCAGGTTATTTGGGGACCCAGGTAAGTTCCTCTGTCACCAGTAGAGAAGTGGAAAACACTGAGTTGGCTGTCATCACAGGTGATCTCCGCTTAAGCTCCAGGTGGTATTGTCAGGTGGTGTCAGTTTTCAACTCACCACAGCCCCATGGACAGAGTGGCACTGCCTCGGGATTTTCTTGGGCACGCTCGTCACAAGAGCAGATTGCCAGGTCTTTTCTCCCACAAGTAGCTGGGTGGGTTTGAACAGCTAATCCTTCAGGTTGCAGCCACAGGGTTCCCCAGGCTAAGGGGTAGTGGACAAAAAAAGACACATTCAGCATATCCTGTGTCAGGAAGATAATGGGTAAAGATGGAAGACACTTGATCATGTTGTCACGGTCACAGGCTCAGTCACCTTGCCTTGAGAAACACCCGCTGGATAGAAACTTGGGTGACATGGTATTGTGCCTCTTTTTCTCAGATGAGTTCCCCCTGGCTCAGCTCTTGGAGCCTTTCCGGCAGTACTACCTCCAGGCCGAACACTCGGTGCCCGCGCTCATCCAGACCAGGTACGGGGGAGCTCTTCGCCTGCAGCCTGTCTGTGGGCAGCAGGACGCAGCTGATGCCTCTTAACACTGTTAAGGTCTGTTACGCTCTTTTATTTAAAGTTCCTTAGAGTTTATAATGTTCTCAGTGTTCAGCAGTATCACATGCATCTTGTTTAAAAACTCCAAAAAATAACCCCAAAACATCTTGTTTAGTTCTGATTAGTCCTTGAGAAGTGGATGGCAGTGGCCCTGTGTTGACAAGTGAAGAGATGGAAGCCCAGTTGTGACTGACTAGCCATTTTGTATTTTTCTTTATCCCATGATGGAGCTGTTCACCAGTTTAAAGCCTTGGCGCCCTCTTCCTGCTTCTCTGTCTGGTGCTAAACAGACCAAACGAGAGAAACCCACCTCAGTGTTCTTGCCTGTGGAGACTGTTAAGACCTGTAAATGGCTTCTGAGCAGTCCCAGGTTAAGGCCAAGAAAGCCAAACATGTGGGAACTGGAGTCTTAGCATAATGTGCAGTTACTGATGAGCTAGAAAGTTCTCAGCTCCCCAGATGAAAACAGGGGGCTGGAATGGTGGCTGATAAAACTGGCTAGTGCCCTCAAGCCTCCAGTGCTTCGACCCAGTCTGCAAACCAGAACACATGGTTTCACATGGGGTGTCAGTTGTCACTGACTGAAAACACTGTGTTGAGTCTAGAGCCCATGAGAGCATCTCCTGGGCTGGGGGGTAAGGGGTGCTTCCAAGCAAGTTTGAAAAATCACAAAACAAAGTCATTTCTGAGATCCCTCCTGAAGCTCTAATGATTTGTGGTTTTTATGAAAGAAAGATACCTTTTAGCGTAACCAAGCTTATAGTCTGGGAAAAATGCATCTCTGGCTTGTATACAAGCCTTAGCTTGTGAATACATGTGTATTCATTATTTGGTTACCCATAAGGTTGTGTGTTCTCTTTTTTTAGAGTATTTCCCTCTCTGTGTGTACATTTGAGAAGTCAGTCTCTTGCATGATTCTAGGAATCAAGTGCTGTAACAGATTAGAGCATCAGTCGGAGCTAAGTTCTAGAAGTAGAATATTTAGTTACTGAACACTATGCTGAGAAAAATACAGAAATGAGCAGTTGCTGTACCATGTTTTTATTAAGGCACGACTGGGATCAGTACCTGGTGCCATCTGATCACCCCAAAGGCAGCTCCATTCCCCAAGGATGGGTCCTTCCGCCGCTCCCCAGCAACGACATCTGGGCCACTGCCATTAAGCTGCATTAGGAAAGATGCTGCCAGAGTGAGGTCCAGCCAAGGCCCGGTCCAGCTCTGAGCATCGAGATGCTGCTGTCTTCCTGTGCCATGGACTAAACCGGTGCCTCTGACTTCGGGTTTGTTTCCCTTCTGTGTCCTCTTGAATCAGGAGACTAATACGGTTCTTCAGGAAAGGACCTGGGTGAACTGGTAACGCAGTCGGGGGCCTCAGTTCACCAGATTTGCCTCTGTTTTGAGGGGCTTGGTCCAGTTTGAGTTGGTGATTTACTCTGACTCATGTAGTGATGGTTAAGTGCTCACACCCAGGACACGTGTTTGGTGGGTGGGTTTAGCTGCCATTCAACAGGAGAGAGTTGGGGGCCAGGTTGGTGCAAAATCCCCTCACCTTTTGCCCAGAGAGCCCCCCTCCCTCCCAGGGTGCAAGGCCAGAGCCACTCTTCATCTTGAGCTTGGTCAGCCCTTTCGGTGCAGCTTGGGAGGCTGCTGGGAAGGATAGTGGCTCTGGGCAGGCTGGGCTGCCAGAGTAGGCTGTGGCCTAGCTTGGTGGTCATGTTGAGAACCTGGAGAGCCTGCGAAGTGCCTCTGCCGACATCTGATCGTGATTAAACAGGCGAGGGCTGTGTTTTCCTCAGGTGAAATGAGTTCCAATGGAAGCACCTGTTTCGTAAGTCCCTGGGGTCTAGCTCAGAATCTCCAAGGATGGAAACCCCAGTTGGTTTCCCCTAATGGAGCAGGAGTTCACACTCGCTCAGTTGCACAGGAGGAGCTGATTAAACTGTGGAATTTTGTTTAGGACTCAGGCTTCCCAAAAGCACCCATGTGGGTAGAAACTCATTGTCTGGGTGGGCCAGACTAGAACTCCTCATCAGGTTTCCAGGCGATGATTTTGAACTGTCAGCCATGTGGTTTGCAGCTGAGTGCTTCAGCACTGCACCACTAGGGTTCCCGTGTTGTCAGAACTGGGAAGAAATCAGACGGATAATAATAAAATTTATTTTTGTATTCTTGAATAAATGCTATGCCTGGAAATGGTCAGTCATAGTCCATTTTTGTTTGGTTTTTGTTTTTTTATCATTTATTGTATTATTTGTATTTCCAAAAAGCTAAATAGAATTATCTAGTTTGAGGAATCCTAATTTCCTGCCATCAGAATCTCTAAACACAAAATCTGTATAGATGAAACACATTGTCACTGCAAAATTAAAATTTATTAAATAGGATTTTCTGTGGTATGGTGAATCTTTGAGAGCCAAAATTCTTCCAGAATCCACCCTTGTGTAATCAGAAAGGACACAGACCCCTTTGCCCCTTTTCTGTTACTTAATTTGCACTGTTTAATTGATACGTCATGCTTTACAGAGTTCACACAGAGTGTGTGAGGGCCGTTGCTCCCCCTCTGCAGTGTGTGTCTAAGCTCATAAACCCCTAGTCCCATCCGATTAGCCTCAGGTAACCCATGGCTCTAGATGGCTTTTTGTTGTAGGTCTCCAGTGTTTGCTCTAAGGAGATGCAGGAAAAGTAGAAATTAAAACTGGGTTGTGTCTCTGTTGGGAGTCCAGGCAGCCTCCCCACTGAGACATCTGTGTTGCCAGGCGCGGGTGGGGTGGGGTGGGGTGGGGTGGGGAGGCTCAGGCAGCAGAACGCAAGTAAAGGAAGGCACTGAACCCCCAGGTGGAAATCAGCAGACTCTTTCTTCTTGACCTCTGCAAGGTGTGAGTCGAGTGGTGTTTTGTGTTTGAAGAGATACTTTTCCCTGATTTATTACTTGTATCTAGCAGTAGCCACTGGTCCTGTACAATTTCAGAAAGAAAGACTACTTCAGAAAATATGAACAATGCCATTGTAATCTTGGCCCACTATACTTATATGTGTGAGTGCGTATTTTAACTTACAGAAAATTTTAAACCTCACATGTAAAGAGACTGGTGTAACAGTTGCCTGTGCACCGAGTACACAGGCAGTCAGGTACTTGTCAGCTCAGGGCCATCTTGTTTCATCAGCACCCGCACCACTCATTCTGGATGATTTTGACACAAATCTAAGATATATTATGTGATAAATATCTCATTATTTATAACTTTAAAATTTGAATCACATATCACCATCTGTTTAGCCATTTATGTCTACATTTTGGTCAACAGGAAAGCTAACCTGGGAATTACATCTAAAGAAAATAGTCATAATACCATCAAAGTCTATCAGTGTTCAAAGTCCTTTGTCTCATAAATGTTTTACTGTTGATTTAGATTAGGATGTAAATGCAGTCCACAGATTGATATTAATAGGCCTAGATCCATGAATTCATAAACCAGAAAACCAAACCCTCTGCTGTCGTCAGTGCCAACTCAGTGACCCTATAGGACGGTAGAATTGCCCCACAGTTTCCAAGGAGTCTAGTGGAATCCAATGCTGACTGTTTTTGTTAGCAGCCATAGTTCTTAACTGTTAGATTACCAGGGTTTCCTGGATTCATGAGAGATTATGAAATGGTGATGGTTTAATCATTCTTCATTTGTTAGTTGAACTATTTCTAAAAAGACAGACACTGTCAATGATTGGTTACTGTGGGGTACAGTTTGTATAGGAAAGAAGGGATAAATCTTTATTCTGTTTACCAATTGTGAAAATAAGCTGTTTCTCTGGCACCTTCCAAAGGTGGCCAGTGAGTTAAGTATCATTATCACTGGTCTCTGAATATCATTGTGAATGCCAATCTAAACATATTTTTGTTTCAGTCTGTTGATAGCCTTGTTGATTGTGTCATCTTTGGCCAGTGAGAGCCTCTCCACCTTGGCTCCTGAGACCTTTTGACACAGCCCCAATGTTCTGTTCTAAGCTTATCTTGTACATTTTCTGTCCTGGATCTGAAATCAGTCATTTCTCCATTGAGCTCTGAAAAGGATATTTAAAGGCCGCAATCTATGTGACACTGGTGTTTGTTGGTACCAGGTTAGTGGTTTGTCGTCATTTACACTCAACAGAACAGGGAACTTCAGTTTTGCTGAGGCTTTAGCCCTTTGGTAAATAATATACTTTTTACACCTAAGCCTAAATTCTTTATATATTGAACATGAATTAATGAAAATAGAAGAAAAAAATCAAAGAACAACCAGAAAATGAACTGATTATCTGTTGATTAATCATTTCCTATATACAAGAATATTGTTTGATATTGTTTCATGGTAGAGAAAACTCCAGGCTTGTGAGAAGCTCTAGTAAAAGGATTTATTTTTAAGAAACTAGACAAATAAGGAAAGATTAGTAAGCTATGAAATAAAAATGTTAACTATGAAGGATGTTCACCCTGAGTGACTTGAGTTTCTGACGTCAGAGGATTTGCTGCTATAAGCTGGTTAGCTTAGTCACTCTAAAGCCATTCATGTTCCTGTGTCCATGTGACTTTTGTGCAAGGATGTATCAAGAAGCTTAGCTGTGTAGCCTTTTACTTCCACAGTTTTGTCAACAGGGAAGCTAGCCTGGGAATTACAAGGTGGGTACAAAATATGCCTTCTATATGGTATGCAGTATATAGAAGAAATGTGAATACTATGAAATATTAGTAACGCTGTATTTTGAAGAATAGAGATACGGTATTTCGAACTAGACTCTTATTAGTATTTTTAATGTTTAGAGCCAACGAACTTTTCCTAGGTGATCAGCTGCTTGTTTGGGTATGCTTCCATGCAGTAGTTCCTGGATGGACACCCATGAATTTATTTCCAATGTAAGTTCTGACTTGGGGAGTAAACTGTACTTCCCATAGGCTCTAAGCCACAGATTGAGGTCTTTGAAGCAGCTTAATTCTGTAGAGCAGTACATGCTTTTTTCAACTTTATTAATTCGTGCTTGCCAGAATCAAGACACCAGGATTTGAATTGTATTCTTCAGAAAATGCTTTTTATTTACCATTTGCCAGGTACTGTCCTAGTGCTGGAGACATAAAAAGCAGCAAGACAGATTTCCCACCCTGTCCAGCTAGATGTAGTGTCTACAGTAGATAAGCTTAATGAGTATATAGAAAATTAAAGTTACTAATTAAAATCTGTCATGAGTGCCTTAAGAGAAAAGTACTTACTAATGCATTTGTATTTTTCACTGTTCAAATATTTATTAAGTGTCTGTTGAGGTCAAGATAATATGCGAAGTCCAAGGGCTATGATGTTGAGCAAAATACCCAGTACTCCCTAACCTCGTATGGAATAGAGGGAGATAAACCCAACTATAAAAATGTCTAGATGCCTTGAAGGAAGGCCTGATTCTGTGAAATTATGCATGACAACTTTCTTCAGACTGAAGATTCTATAATACATTTAGGTGAAACAATAGAAAATATCAGTGTATCCTATAACCCCCCCTCACCCCCAGGAAAAAAACCATTGCTGTCAAGTGAGTTTTGAGCAAAAAGAACCATTTTTTTAGCTTGTATATGTTATTGCAGGTATCCTGGTGGCACAGTGGGTGAGTGCTTGGCTAGTAGCCAAAAAAATCAGTGGTTCAAACCCACCAGTTACCCCATAGGAAAAAGATAATGGCAGTCTGCTTCCATAAACATATACAGCCTTGGCAACTCTAAGGGATCATTCTGTGAGTTGGAATTGACGGCTATGGGTTTTTAGAGGGTTGCTATGAAATGGAATCAACTTGATAGTAATGGATTTGGCTTTTCATACGCTAGGTTACAAACTCAAATGTATTTCACGAGTCACAGTAAAAAAAATCTTGAAAGCCACAGTGCGAGGGGAGTGTAACCCAACTGGTGGATGAGGAAGAAAGTCTTTGAGGAGGTGATGTTTCAATTAAGACTTGAAGTGTAAACAGCTTTTAACTAGGGGAAGAGATGGAGAAAAACATTACAAGTATCTGCAGTAGCATATGCAAAAGCCCCGTCGTGGGCCAAGAAGACCACAGCAGTAGAAGGCCAGTTTGGCCATCTGGGATCCAGCTACCTGGCCAGCTGAGCAGAAGAGATCCATATCCGTGTCCATTCCAAAGAAAGGAGATCTGATGGAGTGTGGAAATTACTGAACAGTTACCTTGAAGTATAGCCAAAATGCTCGTGAGAAGCAAGGATGGCAAGACTCGATCTCATGGATCTTAACATGTTACCAGGAGAGACCAGTCCCTGGAGAAGAACATCATGCTTGGTAAGGCAGAGGGTCAGCCAAAAAAAAAACCCTTAATGAGATGAATTGACACAGTGGCTGCAACCATGGGCTCAGCATTAGCAGTGGACCTGACCGGTCCCTATGAGTAAGAACCAACTTACTGGCACCAAACAAAAGCATGGCTGAAGTCAGGTAGGAGGTGATAGCTAGCGTGGACCAGACCCTATAAAGCTTCCAAAGCCCTATCAGGAGTTTGATTCTTATTCTGAAAGTTTGTGGGGGCCATTGGGGGATTTTAAGTAGGTGAGTGGTTTAGTTTTGTGTCTGGAACTGATCACTCTTGCCACGTTGTATGGAGCAAAATTACAAGAGTGCGTGAAAAGGAAGAAAGCCAGTTGTCGAAGTGCTTAGATTCCCATAATAGCTGTGGAGATAGAAAGGCTGGATTCCAGAGATTCAGGAGATGAATCATGGCAGGGAATTTGAGCTGGGTAACGGTAAGGGAGAGGGAGATGTCAGGGATGAGTTCCAAGCTGGTGCAACCGGATGAATGCCACCATTCCTTGAAACAAGGAACCCCAGAGAAGGAAGAACAGTATGAGGGGAGAAGAGTTCACTTTGGATTTTTGAGTTTGAGGCATTCTTGAAACATCCTGGGGGAGATGCTCTGTAAACACGTGTGTTTATAAGTTTGGTCTTGTAAGAGAACTGGAAAATCTACTTTGTGACTCATGTGGCATACAGATAATTGAAGCTGGGGAGCTGTAAAATGCATTTCTAATGTCATTGCCTGGGACCTGCCCTAGATGAATTACAACTCCCACCTCTCACCCCTACCCTCCCCTGCAGGGATGGATTACCCAGTAAGTAAAGTGAGCACGTGCTTAGGGCATCAAGAAAACAGTGCCCCAGTTGTCCAAAAGAAAGACCCATAGGTGCCAAGCAGACAGGGCACAAGGAGAAGTGACCGCCACAGTGGAAGGGAACTGATACCAGCTCTGATGGGTGAGAATCAAGAAATCGAGCTCACACAGGGTCACGAGAGCACCCACACTGGAGTTGTTCAGTCTCTGAGGCCCCTACCACTTCAGCATCTTTGTTGACTCCTGTCCCCTATGGTTTCCTTATGTGTAATAAGAGAAACTCCGTATCGCAGCAGGTCTCTCAGGAGTATGCTATTTCTAATACACAAGAGGTAAGGGTTGGCTGTTGACTCTAACCATTGTTGCATCCACCCAGTATGCCACTGGACCGAACGTGAGCAGGTACTGGGCAGGGACAGATTATAATAATGGGTAATAATATCTGATTCTTTTTTAAGAGAACCTTCTTGTACCTCCACATCTGCTGAAGCAGCAGCTCCAGCCAGGAGGGCCAGCAATGCTTTCTGTCGTGATACAAACACAAAGGTATAATCTTATGTCCTGGTAAACAACCGATGGAACCGCTGTCCCACATGATGGACAGTATCAAGGGAACTCAAATAACTTGACCATTGCAGTGAATTCAGTCAAACTATTTTTTAACTGTACAGTATTTACATACAGTTATGTCCTAGGTTTTGAAAACAATGTTTTTAACTTTAAAATAAGTGCAGCATACCAAAAACCAAATCAAACCCACTGTCATCGAGTCAACTCTGACTTACAGTGATCCTCTACATAGCCACTATTTAGCATACATGGTATATGATACTAACATGGGTAATACAATGCTAACATAGCAAATGTCCAGAAAAAACTGGAACCGCTAATATATGTCTAAAGTGAAAAGTTTTAAGTTCTGTGTCAATTGAGATTCATTATTATTGTCTTGTGTGGGACATGATTCTTGGTATTACTCTATATATGCAAATAAAGTATTAGGCACATTAACAGGACACAAAAGTCAGTATTTACCATGCAAAATATGTTCGTATTTTGCAACAATGAATGTGTTTCTAAATTCATCTAAGAACATAACAAAGGGTGTTTATCAGAACATTGCTTTTGTGTTTTGTCAGAATATTTGTGTGTCTCTGTGTAAGGAATTTGAACAGTTCTTGAGGCAGTAAGTGAATATTTAGATAATAAAAAGTATATAAATATATTTTATTTCTCATTTGCCTTCAGACTGACTTTTTTTTTAAAAGAAAAAAAAAAAGGAAAACAGTTCAATTCGCAGAGATTGTATGTTGTCATATTTAAACCAAAGACATGGTTTTGCTTAATTCATGAAAAGACAAAGTAATGAAGAATGTCAGTGTTGAAACACTGCTTTGCAGTGTGTTGTTGCTGTCATTATGATCGCTGAACATGGACTGTGTTTTTGAGGTAGAAAGGAAGTGTTTGGGTCCCCACAAAATGGAAATTTGGGGGGTTTACTTGAACTTGTTGCTCAGTTTGATGCACTTTTAACAGGTCACATCTCAGAGTATGGGAACTCATTGTAACTTACATGTCTAAACATGAGAAGGATTATTGAACTTGGTAAATGATATGATCAAATTTAACTATTTTCAGCAAAATGAATATAGCTCAGTAATTTAGCTTGTCTGTAGATTCTCCATCTGACCTTTCTCATACAGATCAGCTGAGTATTGTTTTAAGGTACTTGTCTCCAACAGCTGGAAAACCTGTCAAGTGATTTATCATGTTTACTAGCTTAAACAGCTGTATCAGTGAAGCAGTTGCAAATCAGGTACTTTACTATTTATGCGGAAGTTTGTAAAATTGCCTTTTCTAGGTGCAGAGGTCAGTGCTGTGACAATGCTGCCAGTATGTCAGGGCATTACACAGGCATGTAACAGAAAATTACGTCCGTAATCTTAGAGCATAATCAATATGCCATTTTCGTACCGTGTGCTTAGTAGTCACTTAATCTTGTAGGATGTAGCGTGGCAGATTGCTGTCTGGAAGCAGTTGATTTTTTTCTCCTGTTCAGTTACTATACATATTTTGCCACATCTGCTGACCAGTGGGCAGTTCTTAAAATGTATTTAGGCAAAGCTGGAGTACTAAAATGTCTTTCTGACACACACTGAGGAGCACATGTTAGTGCAGTAAGTGCAATCTCGGAATCTTACTCTCAGATTCTAGGTGCCTTAAAGAATATTGCTGAAGACCAGACACAAAAAAGATGAAAACATCTTCAGCAGCATGCAAGTGCCTGAGTATTTATGTTGGTTATGTGGGCTAGTATATTACAGTGTTTTCACTGGACAAGTCAGGCTGTACAAAATTCATAAGTAAATTTAAAGACATGCACAGATCTCTACCAGTTGTTAACAGATACTTACATAATTTAAGAGGAAATTTTGAAACTACAAGGAAACAAGTACTGCCCAATACTGATTATCAAGGAATCCACCACTGCAGAAGCATTCCCACTGCCTGAGTCATAGCGACCCTGGACATCAGAGTAGAACTGCCCCATCGTTTCCAAGGTGCTCCTGGAGAATTTGAGTTGGAGACCTTTTGGTTAGCAGACCTTTGGTTAGCAGACGTTTTGGTAGCCCTTAACCCACTAGGCCACCAGGGTTTACACAGAAGCATTAGAAACAGGGAAATGACAGAAGAGTTCCAGAAGTGTGAAATGCCAGAGATCAGTCTTACCTAACCGCATCCTTCACCGTTATCGACATTCTTGAATCTTGCATGAAAAAAAGGGTGAAAGCATGTGAAGTTCTTTCAAATAGGTTTTCCTTCTTGAACAATGTGGGGATATACCTGATGAGGAATGTGTGAAGCCATCCAAGAAATCACTGTGGGCTTATCCTGAGGACTTCAACACAAACCATTACAGGGAAGGGCTGTAATTTCATTCTCACATGAGAACTAAGTTTACAGATTGAGGAGAGACAAATTCTACTCATGTAGATATGTATGCTCCCATAATAGAAGATAAAATACAGTGCATATTTTCCAATGCTGAGACTGCTTCACGCTTATTCCTAACTTTGATGATCACCAGCTGTGTTTCAAAATGTTCATTTTCATCCCTGAGGAGACCCCAAAACCCTCGGCGTCAACAGTGATTCAAGAAAGACTTGACTCATTGTCCGTCATAACTGTGGAAGTAGGTATTTTTCAGCTAGTTAACTGAGATGAAATCATGGAAGAATTTGTAAGAGCAAAGAAGAGGAAGAAAAGTTTTTAATTATAACATTTAAGAGATGAAAGATCTATCTAAAAATAAAATAATTGGTTGTAATATTGTATTTCTGATCATTACATTTTATTTTATGACATCTTTTCATTGGTTCATTTATAATGATAACATTTACAATGAAACATATCAAAATTGAAGCATGAGCCATTTAAAGCAACTTTGGAGAAAATCAGTTCTCCCTCGTGGTGGTTCAACCGAATTTTATATTGATGGTTGAAATAACTAAGTTTTCTGACTGATTCTCCCTGTTGTAGAAGACGTATTCTTTTTTGTAGAAAGTGAGGTATACAGTAAAAATCTTAGTACCCCATTTTTGCCTTCAATTGCTAATATTATATTTGCATTTGAAAAGATGCTGTGTTGTGGATAGCTAAGACATACATACGTGCAGGAAAACCAAACCAAACCCATTGCTGTCAAGTCAGGTCCAACTCACAGCAACCTGATAGGCCAGAGTAGAACTGCCCCATGGACTTTCCAAAGAGCGCCTGGTGGCTGTGAACTGCTGATCTTTTGGTTAGCAGACGTAGCACTTAACCCACTGTGTCACCAGGGTTTCCACGTATGTGCACACACACGAATATACATGTGTATGTGTGTAACTCGCGCTGTTGGAAGGAGCCGAGGCAGCACCACAGACGAGCTGTTTAGGGCCTCACGTGACTTCATCTAGCCCCGCCCCCTCCCCGGGCTCCTAGGTCGTCAGATAGGCGCACACACACACACTGAATGGTCAGGGACCCAGGGTTTCTTGGGCTTGCCTAATACCCTCCTCTCCTCCACCCCATCACACAGCCGTCTTCAGGTCCTTTCAGGCGTTTCTCTATCACGTATCTACTGAATGAAGTCAGCAGTAGCTTCCAATTAAGGCTCTCTCAGCTCTGCCCTCATCTACCCTTCAGTCTGATGCAGAGGCTTCCCATCTGCTTAAGTCAAACAGCTGGTCCCCTCCTCAGCAAGCTCTGCGGTTCCCTGGCTCTGCTTGCTTGTCTAAGCTGTTCCCTCTTTCTCAGCCTCACCCTTTTCCCTGCTCCCAGGCTGTTTTTCCGTTGTCCAGGGCCCAGATCAAGTCCCATCTGTGTTCTGAAGCTTCTCTGGGCACCACTAAGGTCTAGAGCACTCCCCTTCCTCTGGAGGATGTCATTCCTTAATGATAGGTACCTCCCATTTTGTACTTAGCAAAGATGACCCTCATTTTATTATTTTAAAATATTTTAATGTACTTTGAGTAAAAGTTTACAAACCAAATCAATTTGCCGTATGAAACCTGCACACACATCACTGTGTAACTCTTTAACTGCTCCCCCCAATCCCTGTGACAGCACCCTCCTTGTTTCCACCCTATCCATTCAACCAACTCCTGTCCCATCCTCTCCACCCTCTCATCTCATCTCTGGACAGAGCTACTCAGACAGCCTCATGTATATATTTAAGCCAAAGAGGACACTCTTCACCAGCATCACTCTTTGTCTTATGGTCCAGTCCACTCCTGGTCTGAAGAATTGACTTCAGTACTGGTTTCAGCTCTGGGCTAAGAGTCAGGGGGCCGTGTTCTCGGGGGACCCTCCAGTCTGTCGAAACATCAGGTGTGGTCTTTTAATAGAGTTCTAGTTCTGCACACCCATTTTTCTCCCACTATGGCAGGGACTGACCCTCATTTTAGAATACGCTCTAACTAGGTCATGCCTGACACTGTAACCTTTCCTTGCCATTCTTAAGAGATGCGTGCCCAGAATCCTCAAACTCTTAAACTACCTCAGAAGCAAGTGTAGGACCGAGCAGGGATTAAGATGCAGATACTGGGTCAGATAGCCCTAGGCAGGAGTGTGGCCATCTCTATGCGCTCAGTGGGCAAGCAGTTCATACTTGGGTCTCAGCAAAACTGTGGCCCTTCCCGAAGGCTCAAAATTCAAATGATAACAGAAAATGTGAATGGTAAATCTGAGAGTGGCAAAGTCTTGACCCTTCTTGTGTCCCCTACAAGACCCTCTACTTCCAAGGGCCTCTGTAAAAACAAGCCAATGAAAGATTGAAGAGATTTGCCCACCTGCTCTCATCTGACCTCTTGCACACAGATTCCCTACCCATCCCTCACAAGGAGGAAACCCTGTTGGTGCAGTGGTTAAGAGTTATAGCTACTAACTAAAAGGTCAGCCGATTGAATCCACCAGGCTTTTCTTGGAAGCTCTGTGGGGACGGTTCTACTCTGTCTTGACAGTCAATATGAGTCAGCTGTGACTCAAGGCAAAGAGTTTGGGTTTTTTGGTTCTCATGAGGAGCAATATATTCTTGTGTAGAGGTGGAGATGACCCAGTGACCCCAAGCAGCAGGCACAGCAGACTGAGTTGAGCCGCTCTCTCTGGTACAGGCTCTCTGGTAAACCTTGACCATTTGCAAAATGCCAGACAGTGGTCAGGAGCCTAGATTTCAGTATGTTGTAGGCAGTCATGAACTTGAACTTGGTGTGAATGAGTTTTTAATTCTGAGATTCCAGCTAAAAGAGATGCCTTTGACTAATACCGGTTAGTTTGTCACCAACAGTGCACGTGATGTTCCACATCCTCATCAACACTTAACGTTGTCACTTTTTTATTTTAGCCATTCATATGTGCATGTGTGTGCATGTATAGTCATGTCTATTTTGCATCTCCCTGATGACTGATGAGGTCAAGCAATTTATCACATGTTTATTTGGGCCTGTTTACATCTCTTGCTTATATTTCTGTTATTTGGTCTTTTTTGTTGTTGCTGTTGGTTTGTAGAAGATGTTTTTGTGTACTGGATATGTGTCTTTTCTCAGATACCTGTGTGGCAAGGATCATCTCTTTCTGTGATTTGTTTTTTACTCTCTTGGTGGTGTCTTTGATGAATGGACATTCTTAATTTTAATGTAATCTGATCTATCAGTTATTTTCTTTATGGTTAGTCCTTTTTGTAACCTGCTTAAGAAAGGTTTGCTTATTCCAAGGCCAGTGAAATTTTTCTTCAAGCTCCGTTATTTCACTTTTCACATTTAGATCTACAGTCTACTTGCAACTGCTTGTTCCATATGATGTGAAACAGAGGTCAAGATTGTGCTGCTCTCCCCCACTCCCCAGATGTATATGTAGCTGACCCTGAACCACTTGGTGAAAGTAGCATCCTTTTCCTATCACCCTGCAGGGCCAATTTTGTCCATATACATGTGGTCAGTTTCTGGACTTTCTTTTCTATTCTATTGTCTGTTTGTGAGTCCGCACACCAATGCCACTGTGATGGTTGATGTGATGGGTCAACTGGGCTAGGCTATGATTCTCAGTATTATGCAGTTTTCCTCCTTTTTGTCATTTGATGTGAGGGGAGTTTCCCTTGGGGTGTGTCCTGCACCCACAGGATATTCTGGCCAAGCTCTCTTCTTGGATCCTGCGTCTGACTCATCATTGTCTGACTTCCAGTTATTGGGACATGAGCCAGCAGTCTGCCGCCTGACCTGCAGATTTTGGGGATTCACTACCTCCCAGCAGCCTACTGTCTGACCTGGTGATCTGGAGTTTATCAATCTCTGCAACCATGTGAGTTGGGAGAAGTCTCCATAGAGGCTCCAAGTCCCATAGATTTGGGACTTGCCAACTTCCACAACAGCATGAATTATTGCCTTGAAATAAATCTTCATATATACATATACCAACGCTCCCCAAATCAAACCACTACTATCTAGTTGATTCCAGTGGATTTGAACTGCTGAATATGTGTATACATATAGATGGAAACCCTGGTGGCATAGTGGGTTAAGTGCTACATCTGCTAAACAAAAGGTCGGCAGTTCAAATCTGCCGGGTGCTCCTTGGAAACTCTATGGTGCAGTTCTACTCTGACCTCTAGGGTCTCTATGAGTCAAACCTGACTTGACAGCAGTGGCTTTTGGCGGGGGGATATATGTGTATACATATACATATACACACATGTATATGTATACGCTTCACTGGTTTCGTTCCTCTAGAGAATGTCTTGGCTTTCCTAGGCCCTTGGCATTTCATTTAAATTTCAGAATTAGCTTGCCAAAAAGTGTGCTGGAATTTTGATTCCTGAGTCAATAAATCAATTTGGAAAGAATCAATCTTTTAGATGTTGGGTCTTACAATCCATGAACATAGTATGTCCCTCAATTTAATCTCATGGTTTACTGTTTTCTACATCTTGTATTACATTTAGTTATAGGTAGTTGATGATAATGTAAATGATATCTTTCTAACATTTCAATCTCCAATAAAATTTCATGTGGCTTGTTTGTGTACAGAGATGCAGCTGATTTTTTTTATAGTGACCTTGTATCCAGTCACCTATCTAAATTAAACATGCAGTCAAAACCCCAATTCTAATTCTAATTCTAATAGCTTGATCCATAGATTCTTTGGGGTTTTCTACATGTAATTAAGTCATATACAAACAATGGTAATTTTTGTTTCTTCTTTTCTAGTCCTTATACTTTTGTTTTGATAAATTGAGGCCTGAACCAGGTCCTCAGGACTGCTCTCACTCCCTGCCATCAGGTGGTCTGTCCCAGCCCTGCTCAGCCATCTCTGCACTGACAGAATGGATGCCCTGGATGGTGTTCCCTTCAGGGTGTCCAAGGGCTTTGTGATAGACACAGAGCCCATCTCTGGGCCAGAGCTCAGTGTTCTGGACTGCAAGGAGCTTCTGCTGGGCTCCATGGTAAGTGTGTCTTCTGTCTCCTAGCTCCTGGGTTTGTGGGTCTGTAGATAAGGCTGAGCTCTTATGGTGCTTCATTCCTTGGCTTTAAAGAGCAGCCAGTCCTGTTCTGGTATATTCTAGGGAGTTTGGAAATAACCCAGTAGAGGAACAGGTGTTTCATGAAGAAGGCTGGTAGCCTGGTAATGTAGATTGTTATTAGGGCTTATTTTAAGAGCTCCCTCTGTGAAGTGACTGAGAGTCCTTGCAAGGATATGCCAATTCTTTTCTATCAGCCTGTCACCGTGTCTAAAATTCCATCATTAGACAAATTCCTTAGGGCCAAGACACTGTTTCCAAAATCTTCTGTTAGAATTCAGACTGTTACTTAGGACACTTTAGAAAGGATTACGGTTCCACAGACCTACTGCATATCTGCCCTGGACTTGGCCCGGAGGTAACTCATATTGGGATATGCATCCCTGCATGTGATGGTACCCCCTATGACCTCAGGATAAATATGGCTTAACTTCCTGGAGAGTCAAGTTTACTTAAAGATTTAGAGAAAAGAAATCGATTGCACTTATATTATTATGCAAGTTTATCATAGGGTAGCAAGCATTTTTAAAATTCATGTGAATTTTAAAAAAGGAACATATTTGCTTATGGAGCTGGCAGTAGGCCACTTGGGGCTGGGTCCCCAGGCACTTGTATGTTCATTTGCACTGCCTGCAGGTAGAAAAATTTGAAATCTGGTTCAACTTTAACCCATTTTACAAATCAGGAAACTAAGGCTCAGAGAAGGGAAATGATTTGCCCGAAGTTAGTGGCAAGAATAAAACCTAGGTTCCCTAATTCCAGATCATTTCAGGTTACCTGAAAACAGGATTCAGAACATAACACAGGACAGGTAAAATGTGAAGGAAAAAAGATTACAGGGAAATCAGGAGAAGAGTGCACAGTCCAGGAAGGAGAGACCTGGGCCCAGAAGGCAGAATGGCCTGGCCTGGAGGCTAGGAGGAGACTCAAAGCATGAAAAAGCTTTGTGAAGTCCAGAGCACAGCTTCCAGGCCCCCCTTTCTCCTGTGGCTGGAGCTCCCCCTCCCCCTTCCAGCCTGTGCTGGGACCTGTCACTCAGGCAGCAGGTCTGTGTTGGGGAGAGGAACTGGCTTTATTAAACATGCAGTCAAAACCCCAAACTGTTGAGTTGATTCTGACTCATAGCAACTCTATAGGACAGAGTAGAACTGCCCCATAGGGTTCCCAAGGATCAGCTGGTGGATTTGAACTGTGATCTTTCGGTTAGCAGCTGGGCTCTTCTTAATCACTGCACCACCAGGCTCCAAACCTGCACTACAGGTAGATTATAACAGTTTTTCCGCTCCTGTTGGGCTCAGGCCCAGCTGGGAAGAGGCTATCCTGAAAGTTTCCTCTGGAAGTAGAAATGAGCACCCACCCCACCTCCAGCTTCTCAGCAGTTCTGCAGGGCTTCTCCAAAGCTGGGATGACATTGAGTCCTCAGGGAGGACTATTCTGGTCATAATCTCTAGAGACACATGGGGAGAGAAGGCCAGAAGGACAAGCAGGCTCTGTGGAGGACAGACCCCCTCCGTATTTCCTCATGACACAGCTCAGCTCACCCCCACCCCCCAAGAGAAACTTTCTGTGGGAAGACTGGACACACTAATGCCCCAGCTATAAGGGAGCTGAGATCACCTGACCCTATCACATGGAGACACTGAGGCCCAGAGAGGGCAAAGGATTCATAAGAGCCAAGCATCGAACCAGGGCCACAGCTGGTCAGAACTGAGTCTCTGTGCCTGTATCTCACCCACAGCCCCCAACAGCAGTGGGAGGGAGTCACACAGCATTCCAGATTCCCATTCTGCTGCCCAAAAGTCCATCCTAAGAACCGTACTACGAATGAAGCCAGATGTTTTCCCCAACTGACTTCTTTATAAGGCCTCTCACCCCAACCCAGCCCTGCCCCAGCCTCAGCCCCAGCAGGCAGTGAGCCCTCCTTCTTCTAGTCTCCTTCTCTGCTGGAAATTTATGTGTCTTGCTGAACTGGATACCCTGGTGATGTAGTGGTTAAGTGCTATGGCTGCTAACCAAAAGGTCAGCAGTTCAAATCCACCAGGCACTCCTTGGAAACTCTATGGGGCAGTTCTACTCTGTCCTGTAGTGTTGCTAGGAGTCAGAGTCAACTCCACGGCACTGGGTTTGGCTTTTTATTTTTGGTATTGCTGAACTGCCCTCCGCAGGCCAACAATACACCAGACTGCGGCTCTTCACAGATGCCCCAGCAGAACGTCACCAGACTTCAAAGTCTTCCCAGAGGAAGGCACAGAAATGGTGTCTCAAGGGAGACTTACTTGCCTTTCTGGTATAATGCGCGTCTTTTCATATACTGTGCCACTTCTGTACCCTTTTCTACGGACTGGCCCTATCTTTCGCCCTTTTGTTCCATTGGGCTGTTGCTTGTTCTTACCTGTTTCTAGGCAGTGGTTAAGAGCTTGGCTGCGAAGCAGAAGGTCAGCAGTTCAAATCCAGCACTCTCCCCTTGGAAACATTATGGGGCAATTCTACTTTGCCCTGTAGGGTAGCTATGAGTCAGAACTAATTCCAAGGCAAAGCGTTCAAATTTTTTTTTAATTCTACATCAGTGAACTTAGCCATTTATCTTTGATGTGAATGCTATTTTTCCCCCAGTTTATCATTTGCTTTTTGACTTTGCTTATGGGATGTACTTGTCATGCAGGTTGTTTGTGTGTCTGAACCACTCTTTTTCTTTCATGGCTTCTGGGTTTTGATTCAGTGTCATTTTTTTCCATGCTGTTATATAAGGATTTCTCTCCTGTTTTCTCCCACTACTTTTATGATTTCATATCACACATTTGAATTTTGATCCTTTTAGAATTTGTCTTTGTGTATCACGTGAGAAGGAATCCAACTTATTTTTTTTTCCAGTTAGCTACCCAGATGACCAAGACGCCCTGGTGTCACAGAGGTTATAGTTTCGGGTGCTAGTTCCTCTTTTGCTCACGGACGCCCCTGGTGGCACAGCGGTTACAGCTCTCCGCTGCTAGTTCCTCTTTTCCTCACTGCTTTGTGATTTTCCCTCCTCTGTCCTTGGCGAGCAAACCCTGGTGGCATGGTGGTTAGGTGCTACAGCTGCTACCCACAACGACTGCAGTAAGATTCTCCAGGAGCTCCTTGGAAACTCTATGGTTCAGTTGTACTGTGTCTATAGGATTGCTATACATCGGAATCGACGGCAGTGAGTTGGTTTTTGAGCCCTTTAGCTAAGGAGCATGGCTGCGCAGCGATTAAAGCGCTCAGCCGTTAACCGAAAGGTCAGTGGTTTGAACCCACCAGCTGTTTTGCCAGAGAAAGATGTGATAGTCTGTTTCCGCAAAGATTACAGCCTGGGAAACTCCACGGGGCAGTTCTGCTCGTCCTGTAGGATAGCTGTGAGTCGGCATCCACTGGATGCTCGAGGGTTTGCATTTGGATGGTCCTTCGCTGCCTGCCTGGTCTGCTGTCATCTGTCTTCCATCATTCATTCTGCGCTCTTTGTCCTCACGCCGGCTTCTCCCCGCAGCACGACTTCAGCCTGGAGAGGAGGGCACTCTTCTGGCTGGAAGCCGCCGTACGGGAGCCGGGCCTGTGCCGCTGCGGTGACCCGGGAACAGCGTCAGCGCCACCGGCCTGGCTCTTGTTGGTCAGCCCCGAAGACAGGCCAGTGTGCGCGCCTGCCGCAGGCCAAGGCCCGGAGGCTGGGCCACAGGAGCAGTCGGAGGACGAGGACGAGGACGAGGACGAGGACGAGGAGGAGGAGGAGGAGGAGCAAGAAGTTTCCTTCCCCAGCAGGGAGGAGCCGGACCCCTGCGCCCTCCGGCCGGGCTCCGCGGCCGGCCCCGGGCGGGCCCAGCGCCTGTGCTCGCTGGACGTGCTGCGCGGCGTCAGGTCCGAGCTGGCCGGCGCGCGGCGGCGCCTCTCCGAGGGAAGGCTGGCCGCCGGCCCCCGCGCGCTCCTGCACCGCTTCCGCAGCCACCGCGCGCACAGCCTCTGCCCGAGCCCCGCGCCGCCCCCCGGGCCCGCGCCCGCGCCGCTGCGGGTCCCCGCGCCGCCCCCGCGGCCCTCCACTGCCGGCGCCATGCCGCCGCTCCGGAGCCACAAGCCCACGGTCGCGGTAAGAGCCCCGCGCGCTCCGTCCCCCGAGACGCCGCAGGCAGCGTCGCCAGCACGGCGGCAGCCTCGGTCCCCTCCTTGCGGGCCACTTTCGCCTTAACCCGAGCCCACCTGGCCCTGAACCGCACTGGAAAAGTCTCTGCTCTGGAGCCCCCATGCCCTCCGCTCCCCGCTGTGCCCGCTTCGCCCTTTAGGGCATAGGTCGCAGTGATTTCGATGGTCGAGTTATCAATTCCAGTATAGCGGGTAAATCGATAGGATCGCAGTCATTGTCTTCAGGGTTGGCAGCAGCCGGCTGGGCCGCTGGGGGGCGCTCAGTGAACGCCGAATGCAGGAATGTGACTGACACCTAGGGGTTCCCCCCGCCCCAGGGGGAGGCTTGCCGTGGGCTCCCTAAGGCGGAGGCTCGGTCCAGGTATGCTCCCTGCGCGGTGCCCTCCTGCCAGGCCCTGTGTTGGGAGATGAGACCAGAACCACGAGACAAAGAGAGCTGGCTCAGGGAGAGGGGGACAGGGCCCAGAGCTGCGTGTTGGGAAGGTGACTGAGAGGGAACAGGGCTGCTGCAGGCTGACGCAGCTTCAGGACCGAGGAGGTAGACCCCGAAGAAACTGGGAGAAGAAGTCAACTGACAGTGAAGCCTCAGGCTCTTCACTTGGTGTCTTCTAGGCCCTTGTAGCTAATTCTGTATTCATAATTATGTGTGATTTTTCTTTAAGACGGTTCTTCCAAATTGTTTAAATATCAGACTCCATAAAGCCTACATGGGTCAGCGTGAGCAGGTCAGGATGGGCAGCAGGAAGCAGCAGTTAGGGACAGCTTTCTGCCCCACAGCCCCCAGCAACCCCGGGCAGGCCAGGGAGGTGACGCAATAAGACCAAGTTGAAAACAAATTCAAAAGACAGACCTGAGGTCTGACTGTTCCCACTCCTTGGCAGTGTGGCCTGGGTAAGTTGCTGAGCCTCTCTGTGCCAACCCATTCTACTTGTCAAGTAGGGGCATTGTGAACTCACACAGCTGTTTAGAGCCAGCATTGCTAAGGATAGCTTGGATGTGTTTCAGCTGGTGTTTTAGTTGGTTTGGCTGGGAATGAGCCCAGCCATGTCAGGGTCCGGATGCTGATGGAAGATTCTTCCCCAGGGGCAGATTCAATTGAACACTTGAGCAGCATCCCTGTGTGGGGTGGGGGGACAAATGTCGTTCTTGTTCTAGAGATGGGGAAACTGAGACCAGAAGAGGCTAAGCATCTTTTCAAGGTCCGAAGAATAGACTTAGCTCCTAAGATTTGCACGTTTTCCTACCTCGGTGTGAAGGGCAGGCCCTAGGACACGAAGGATATCCGTCACAAGGTGGGACTGTGTGGGGGACTCACAACACATGTCCCTTATCCCCAGGAACCGGGGCAACAGATAGCCTTCCTGGAAGGTCAGTTGTGCAGGGTTGGCTGTTGGGGGAGGAGTTGGAGTGATGTTCATCAAACTGACTGAAGCACCTCTGAGCACCCTCCCTAGTGCAGGGTCTGTCTGAGTCCCCTCAGCACCGCAGCGGAGGGGCAGGTGTGCCCATTCCCCACCTGCTCCATGCGCTGCCAAGTCCCAGCCCAGCCAGGCTCAAGAAGACCTTTCTCATTGGGAAGATCATGTTATACTAAGATGTGAGGTCAAGAGCCCTTGAGTTTGATTCTAGGTAGGGTTCAGGTCCCACATGCATGTGGCTTATCAGATCATTAACTTTTCTGAACCTAGAGTTCAGTATCTATGAAATGGGCTAATAGTTTGGACCTATCGTCTTTCTCTTGCATGGTTGTTGACAGCAGTAAGTGAAATATTAGCATTTACCATATGCTGGGCACTTCACTAATCACGTTTCCCACCTGGTCTTATCTAAGCCTCACAACAACCCTTTGTGTAGCCACAGTGATGCCTCCATTTTCCACACAAGTAAACTGAATAAGTGGCAGGGAGCTGGGCTTTGGACCCAGGCCTGCGAGACTCCAAGCCCTTTGCAGTATTAGCCCTTACATTCTGTATATATAAAATAGTGCATCAAAGCACCTTTAAAAATGTCTGGCCCAGCAGAGTGTCACATCCTGTGATAACTAACATGTCCAGTCTTTCTGTATTTCAGTCCCTCAGCCCGTACACCTGCCTGCCGCCCCTTCGGACACTGTCCCAGCCTCTTGACCCCCACCCATCACACCCTGATTCTGCAGCTGATCTGCTGTCTGCCCTGAGTCAGGAAGAGCAAGACCTCATTGGGCCTGTGGTTGCTCTGGGGTATCCCCTGCATAGGGCCATTGTGGCTCTGCAGAAGACGGGCAGGCAGAGCCTGAGCCAGGTGAGTGGGGAGCCCACGGATGGGAGCTGTGGCGTGGGAAACAGCTGAGTGGCCATGTGACTTTTATCTTTAACTTGAAGTTTTATTTTCCTCTTTTTAGGCATAGTCATTAGGCATCATGAGCAAATTTCTAGACCCTAATGCTACCTCTTCCATAGACTTTTATCAAGAATCCTTGTGATTACCTGGGGAGTCTTAATGTTATAATGTTTCCCTCCATCTCTGCCCCAGATACAGGGGAGATTAGAGCTTGGGCAGCCAAGAGTCTCTCCAGCACTGCCCAGTAGAACTTTTTGCAATGATAACTGTATCTATTCTCAAAGACCACGTATTCTTATTAGACGACTGACAGACACTTACGTAGACATTCAAGAGATAGCACGCCAAGTTACTCTAAGATTTAGGAGCAGGTTTTGATCCCCAATGCAACCAAGAACATGAAAGCATTTTGAGGGGAGTCAGGATGCCTGAAGTGCCAAAAAAGAGGTGCCAGTGACAAGTTACCTGGGAACAGGACAGTTACAAATGTTTTAGTTATTTATTGATGTGTAACAAACTATCCCAAAACTTAGTGGCTGAAAATAACAGTCATTTATTTGCTCATGATCCTGTGGGTTGGCAGACTGGGGAGGGCTCAGCTGGCTGGTTCTTCTGCAGGTCTTACCTGGGACCTCTCATGTAGCTATAGTCTGTTGATTCAACTGGGAATGGATGGCATAAAATGGTCTCATTTATAGTCTAGTGGTTGATGGTATCTTGCAACTGAACCACGTATCTCCAGCATGCTAGCTCTGGCTTCTTCACATGGTGACAATTCCCAGAATATAAGTGTGAAATTTCCTAGACCTCTTGAGGTTTAGGCTGGAAGTTATACTGTCATTTTCATCTGATTCTATTGGTCACAGCATGTCACAGGACAGGCCTGGATTTAAAGGCTGAGAAAATAGACACCAATGCTTGATGAGAAGGAGCCCTGGTGATGCAGTGGCTAAATGCTTGACTGCTAAGTGAAAGTCTGGCAGTTCAAACCCACCAACTGCTCCACTGGAGAAAGATGTGGCCATCTGCTTCCATAAAGATTTATAGCCTTGGAAACCCTATGCAGCAGTTCTGCTCTGCCACACAGGGTTGCTATGAGTCAGAATCAGCAGCAGTGGGTTTCTTTTCTTTTTTTTTTTAATTTATTTTGATTGAGTGAAAGTGTACAATCCAGTAAAAATTTGTACACCCACCTATGTGCAGCTCCTGCTTCTCTTCCTGCCCAGTGACAGCATACTCTTCCTCTCCATTCTATACGTATCGTGTCCTTCTAACAATCTCATGTCCCCTCCTCTCCACCCTCTTTGACCTGTCCAGTAAGAGGCCAGCAGGACAACATCCTAGAGATGCATAGAACCATAAAGTGCACACACGATATGGTCACTCTATGTTACCGAGTCCAATCCACTCTTGTCTGAAGAGTTGACCTCAGTAATGATTTATGGACAGGGGCAGCATTAGGACCAGGGCCAACGCTCCCAGGAGAACCCCAAGGCCCCTGGACCATCAGTTGCAGTCTTTTAGTGGAGTTCTCAGGGTGTGCCCCTTTTTATTCTCATATTGCCAGTGAGACTCAACTTTGTGAGCCCCATCACGGCTGTCCCTGGTAGTGGCCAGGCACTATCTGGATCCTCTGGTCACATGTTAATGTAGTCACCCACTCATGAGGATCTCTCTGTCTTATGGGTTCTCTTTCCCCACTGTTGCTTTGGTCCTTGGTGATCATCTGTTCTTGTTGAGTTGAGACCATTTAATGTACCTCAGATGGCAGCTTGCTAAGTTTTAAGACCCCAGATGCCACATATCAGTATGGGGTAGAGAAGACTCTCTTAGCAATAGGCTAGTTATGCCAGTTGGTCTTGATGTCCCCTGACAGCATAGTCCCCGGACCCCTGCCCCTACTACTCTGTCCTTGCAATGTTGGGTTAAGAGTGGAGGAATGTTTATGTTATGTTGAAGTCCAGTTAAATTGATCTTTTTTCTAATGTGTACTGTCACTGATTTCACCCAACCAAATTTGTATCAACTACCTAATCTATAACCAGCCCTCACCCTCCCTCCTAGCAGTGGGTTTTTTGATGAAAGGAGCTGGGAAGAATGTATGGCCATGCTTAATCTACCACAATGAGGTTCCAGTGATCAAGACAGGCTTCATAGCGGTTTGAGGCCTTGAGCTGGGCTCAAAGATGGATGAGACCTGAGTTGGTGGGAAGCAGGAGGGGTGATATTCCAGGCAGGTGGGACAGCACGAACAAAGGAATAGAGGCAGGAAGGGAGTACTTGGGAGGCCCTGATTCACACCAGTCTTGCTGAAATAGAAGGTGCATGATGCAGGCTGGTGGGAGATAAGGGTGGGAAGCGGATTTGGGGCAGACAGAGGGGTGCCTTGAGTGCCAGGCTGAAGCAGCGGGGAGGCATGGAGGAACTGTGAACAGGCTCACGGCGGGAGGTAATGCCAGATGCCATTGTCTGAGCCCCCATCCCTCTGCCTCAACGCCACCTCCTCCCTTGTATTGTTTGGCAGTCATCAGACCAGGCAGTTCATCCACTTCCACAGCCCGCTCTCTCTGTCTCGGTCTCAGTCTCTGTCTCTCTCTCTCCATGGTTGGGAAGCTGGACCACCAGTATTGGAAGGTTCTGCAGTGGCTGGCAGTTAATTCCTTTCTCCTGTCCTGCTACCACCAGAGGCCTCGGGACCCCCTCTCTGTAATCGCTGATGCCTGCTGAATGTGGGGTCTCTGCCCCTGGGGGAAGGAAGGACAAACTGAAGCCAGAAGCAGGACACACGGCTCCCAGGTCGGGAAGGCGAGGAAAGCTTGTCTCCTCCCTCAGCCTGTCCTGCTTCCTCTGGCTTCGTCATCCCATGCTCTGTCCTGGAGGAAACATTTCAGAGGAGTAACCCCCACCCAGCTCAAATGGAGGGGAGGGGGCAAGCTGGGTGACACTGATTGAACACTTTCTTGGTGCCAGTCCCTCAGTCTGAAGGCAGCATTCTTTAGGCCCGCTCGATTCTGCAAGGTAGCCATTATTGTCCCCACTTTGCTGATGAAGAAACTGAGGCCAGAGAGGTTCCCATAGCTTGTCAGTGGTGACACCAGGATTGAAGTCAGTCTGTTGTGACTCCAGATCTTTGTTGCACAATCCTGTGTTTTCTTCTGTGGGGGAACCTCACAGGAGGTCTCCCCAGGCTGATCTAAGATTTATGAGTAGAGTTAAAGCTGCTCTTACCTTCAGCTGTTGAAGAAAAGTGAGGACCTTGGCCAAGAAGCCAGCCAGCAGAGCTGTGAGAGAACAGACACACAGCGGGTGCCCTGACACGCCTCCCCAGGCCCTCCAGGCTCAGTGATGAGGACAAGGTATCAGACCATCTCTTAGGGTAGAGGACATCTTATGATTAGTCAAAGCACCCAGAGCAGGGGTGTCCCTGTGGGTGGGCTGGAAGGATACATGCAGCAGGAACATTGTGTCTCCAGATACAAACTGACCACCTGGCTGGCCCCCGGAACCCTGGGTGGCCTTCTTCCCTGGTGGACAGGCAAGGACCAGTGCTGAGGGGTGGATGACTTCGTCCTTGTGTCCCAGCCAAGTTAGTCTTTTCCCCTGTCCTGTGCAGTTCCACCACTAACTGAGCATCTCCTCTGGGTGCAGATTCCCTCTCCCCTTGAAAGACAGTCAACCGAAGCCCACTGCCATGGACTTGATTCTGACCCACAGAGCCCCTTAGGGCAGGGCGGAACGGCCCCTGAGGGTTTCCAAGGCCGAAAATCCTTAGGGAAGCAGAAGATTGCATCTTCCTCTTATGGAGCAGCTCGTGGGTTTGAACTGCTGATCTTTCAGTTAGCAGCCAAATGCTTAACCACTGTGCTACCAGAGCTTCTGAAAGGTAGACACACAAGACAGTATGTTCTTTCTGAGTTGAGAGCTAAACAGTAGAAGCCCAGGAGGGAGGGTGTCAGGTGATGGAGACCGAGTCTTTAGAAGAAGCAGGGAGAAGGGAAGAGATACAACAGACAAACATTGTCCATTATTTCTTCTGTCCTCCACAGTGATCAGTGCGCCTACCGAATGCCTGGTAGGACAGGTGTAAGACTTGCTATGGGACTCTAGGGACACCAAGCCCTCTCTTTGAGCTTCAGTTTCCCCATTCACATCATGGAAAGAGCATGTTTGTTTGGAGATAGTGATTTCTGGGTGCCCCTTCAGCTGTGACAGGCTGTGGTCTGAAGGAGACACCATCACCCTCCCAGGGGCCTGAGACAGGCCAGGAGGCTCCCCTAGTCCTGCAGTCCCCAAAGTAGAACAGCTGAATCTTTGCAAACACAGATTCCCAGGCCACGCTCTGGAGGGTGCCAATCCAGGGATCTGGGGCAGAGTTCAAACAAAAGGAAAAAAAAATCCTGATGCCATTGAGTCAATTCTGATTTACAGCAACCCTACAGGATAGAGTAGAACTGCCTCTTAGGGCTGCTTAGGCTTTAATCCCTGCAAACACAGGCTGCCACACCTTTCTCCCATGAAATAGCTAATGTATTTGAGCCACTGACCTCTAGGTTGGCAGCTGAGTGCTTTAACCACTTTGCAACCAGGGATCCTTTGGGTGGAGCTCAGGGATCTATAATTTTAAAATATCTGGAGACAGCTCTGGTAAGCCGTCTGGTATGAAGCCTACTGGATTGAGTCAGCAATCTCTTGAACAAAGGACTCAAAACCTGGCTGCACGTTAAAACCACATGGAGAGCTATTAAATCCCCAGATGCCCAGGCTACACCCCAAAGCGACTGCAGCAGAATCTCCAGAGACGGGGCCAAGCATCTGCCATTTTGGAAGCTCCCCAGGTGTTTGCAGTGAGCACTAACCCTGAGAAGCCAGATGCAGATGCACCCGAGGTGAGGGGGCGTCTACCATCTGGCCTTGCCTTCTCCCCTCTTTTCCCGTGTGGAAAGTCTGTCTACTTTCCAGCCAGCTCGGAGCCATTTCCTTAGCCGCCAGCCCTTGGATGAACAGTACACTGGTGAGGCTCGCCATGGTTGAACCTCAGTTTCCCCAACTGTGAAAGCAGGGCACGGGTGGGTGGGTGGGCTTTCAGAATGTACTCAGAGGGGACAGAGTAAGTGGCTGGGGCATCCCTTTGGGACGGGACATCTCCCAGAACAGCTGTGATCTTATCCTGTTATTGAAGCTGCCTTGGGCTCTGGAGTAACAATTCAGAAGCAAAAACAGTTTGAAAACCATTAGTCTAGATGGCCTGTGCTTTCTGCTGAGCTCTGAAGGTCTGCAGAAACCCAACCTGCACCTTTTCAATGTGCACCCATCATTCTTGCGATCGGGCGTCCTCACTTGGCACCAACTCTTTATAAACCCTGCTTTGATTTGCCTGGCAGGGTTGCTTTCATGGATCTGGTTTCTCTCCCCTACTAAACTGGGAGCTCCCTGAAGGCTGTTATTAGTTCGTTTTATAAACTCGTCATACATGCAGTGAGCTCCCTCTGCCTGCCCTGCTTCATGCTGAGGACACAGTAGTGAATGTGACAGACACAACCCTTCCCTCATGGAGCACAAACTGAGTGAGATGACGAGGAGGATAAGGAAAGCAACTACAGAGTCCTCCATGCTGTGAAGGGGGAGCACAGGCTGCTGCGGGAGCTCCACAGCCGCGGGCACCCCCTCAGACCCAGGCAGGCTTCCAGGGAAGGGAGCGAGGCTTGCCTTAGCTAAGGGAGAAGGATATGCAAAGGCCTGGGGACAGTGACAAGGAGCTGAGGCTAGGGACAGGAGCCTGAGCAGGCCTCTGAGGCCTAGTAAGGAGGCAGAGAGCTACGTGGCCAGCCAGTTAACAGAGAGCCATATTTATGCCCACTCCAAAGAAAGGTGATCCAGCAGAATGTGGGAATTATAGAACAATATCATTAATATCACACACAAGTAAAATTTTGCAAAAGTCATTCAAAAGCAGTTTCAGTAGTACATCAACAAGGAACTGCCAGAAATTCAAGCTGGATTCAAAAGAGGACGTGGAACAAGGGAGTCATTGCTAATGTCAAATGGATCTTGGCTGAAAGCAGAGAATACCAGAAAGATGTTTACCTGTGTTTCACTGACTATACAGTGCCATTCAACTGTGTGGATCATAACAAACTATGACTAATATTGCAGAGAATGAGAATTCCAGAACACTTAACTGTGCTCATGAGGAATCTGTACGTGGATCAAGAGGCAGTTGTGCAAACAGAACAAGGGGACCACTGCATGGTTTAAAGTCAGGAAGGGTATGCGTCAGGGCTGTATCCTTTCACCATACTTATTCAGTCTGTATGCTGAACAGATAATCTGAGAAAATGGACCATATGTAGGAGGTAGCATCAGGAGTGGAGGAAGACTCGTTAGCAAGCTGGGATATGCAGACGAAACAACCTTGCTTTCTAAAAGTGAAGAGGACTTGAAACACTGAAGAAGTTCAAAATCTACAGCCTTCAGCATGGACTGTACCTCAACATCAAGAAAACAAAAATCCTCATAACTGGACCGATAAGCAGCATCATGATAAATGGAGGAAATACTGAAGCTGTCAAACATTTCATTTTACTTAGATCCACGATCAGTGCCCATGGAGGCAGCAGTCAGAAAACCGAACAGCTTAGTACATTGGGCAAATCTGCTACAAAAGACCTCTTGAAAGTGTCAAAAAGCAAAAAGGCCACTTTGAGGACTAAGGTGTGCCTCACCCAAGCCATAGTATTTTCAGTTAACTCATATGATTGTGAAAGACCCAAAATAAACGCGTTTGAATTATAGTGTTGGTGAAGAATATTGAATATACCGTCCATTACCAGAAGTACTTTGGAAAAAGTACAACCAGAGTGCTCCTTAGAAGCAAGGATGGTGAGACTTTGTCTCGCTTATTTTGGACATGTTATCAGGAGGGACCAGTCCTTGGAGAAGGACATCATTCTTGGTAAAGCAGAGGGTCAGCAAAAAAGAGGAAGACCCTTAACAAGATGGATTGACCCAGTGGCTGCAACAATGGGCTCAAGCTTAGCAACAGTGGCGAGGTGGCCTAGGAGCTGGCGGCATCTCCTTCTGCTGTGCTCAGGTGGCTGTGCGTTGGAACTGACTCCACAGCATCTGACAACAATGAGGCAGGGCTTTGTCCTGGGCCCCAAAGGAGCCCCTTGTGACTTAAGCAGGGAGTCACTTGAATGGGTTTTCAGCCCCTAGAGGGTCTTCTGCTGTCCCCCTCCCCTGCCGGGGCTTTCCATCACTGGTACAGACCTGCTGCATGGTAGGGGCCTGTGGCACCCTGGGTGACTGGATGTGGCTGGGTTGGGTGCTCACCAGGGAAGGCGGGCAGGGCTTGATGGGTGGTTCACATACATGCAGGGTGGCTGGAAGGTGGGGGTGAGACTGTGTTTGAAGCCTGGCCCCTCCCCAGTGAGGCTCTGGGAACACTCTAACAACCTCCCCCCGCCAAAAAGAAACCCTATTCTGAATGCCAGCCCCCAGCCTAGGACAATTGGTCAAGACCTACTGCCATCTATTGTCCCAGACCTAGAGGAGGCCTCTGGCCCTCTTTTTTGGGTCACAGGGTCTCTGGGGGCATGTTGTGTGTGGTGAGCTGCCTGTGCCAGCTCCACCTGGTCTCCTGTCCCCACCACTCTGCTTACTGTCCCTCCCTTCCTGTCCTGTGGCAGTTTCTCAGCTACCTCAGTGCCTGTGACCGGCTGCTGCGGCTGGGCTACGAGGAGGGCCTGGTGGAGGAGGCCATGGAGATGTTCCAGTTCTCTGAAAGCCAGGTGAGCGGGGCCCTCCACCCAGGTCCCGAGGGAGGTGGGGCCCGAAGAGCCGGCTTGTGCTTGGAGCCAGGCCACAGCTGTCTGCTCAGTCCTGGGGAGAAGGCAGTGGCCCAGACAGATACACTCCAGGGCTGGATGTGTATGTGTGTATGTGTGTGTGTGGAATGGAGTCGAGTGGGAGCCAACAGGAAGCACACACAGAGAGGCAAGGGCTTCATTCCATTACACTACACAACCAACACAACAAATAACATCAAGCACCCCATCCTTGCTAAATACCCAGTTGGGCCTCAGGGTTAATGCAAAGAGGCTTATACCCTCTGACTGGGGAGTTTGTCCACCTGGAAACCCAGAAGACACCGTAACTGGGGCCCACCGTCAGTCTCAGTGCCCGGGGATCTGCAGGGGGGCTCTTCAGAGACTGAGGGACAGAGGAAGTGGGGAATGGACAGAGGTGGCAGTGGGGGGCACAGAAGGGAGGGGGCTGGGGGGGTGGAAGGAGGACAGAGGAACCCCGGTAGTGTGTGGAGGGCGGCCAGAGACCCCAGGCTGTTCATCCCCTGGGCATCAGGGTGCAGCCTGGCTCTTCCTGCCTGCAGCACCAAGCGCAGGACAGCGTGAGCCAGAGAGCCGGGAGGAAAGCCAGGCTGGAGCCAGGAAGTGGAGGCCAAAGCTGGGCCAGGCTGGGGCTTTCCTTCCTTACTAGAGGATGGGGAGCTGGGGCTGCAGGCACCCCAGGAGTACAGGCAACCTGCGGCGGCCGCCCAGGAGCAGGCTCCTATGCCCTGGAGGTGCCCAGCTCCCAGGGACTCATCTTCCCTCCTCTTCCCTTCAGGCCGGAGAGTTCCTGCGGCTCTGGGCGCAGTTCAGCGACATGGGCTTCCAGCAGGACCGCATCAAGGAAGTGCTGCTGGTCCACGGTAACCACCACGAGCGAGCCCTGGAGGAGCTGGTGGCCTGTGCCCAGTGACCGCTGGGTCGCTCTGCAACCTGAGGCCAGGCCTGTGTCAGGCCCTGCAATCTGTCCTCACTGTGAAAAACAAATAAGAATTCTCAAGTAACACTGGAAACCAGTGGGTAAGAATGTAGCTACTAACCCAAAGGCTGGCAATTCAAATCCTCCATGTAGTCCTTGGAAGCCTTGGGGGGCAGTTCTACTCCGTCCTGTAGGGAACTGACTCAGTGGCAACAACTTTTTTTTTTTAAATTACGCATACCCGCTGATGCCAACTGCCATAGAGCTGATCCTGACTCATAGTGACCCTATAGGACAGAGTAGAACTGCCCCATAGAGTTTCCAAGGAGTGCCTGGCAGATTTGAACTACCAACCTTACAGTTAGCAGACATAGCACTTAACCACTGCACCACCATGGTTTCCAAAGTGAGACACACTCATTGTGAAAAGCAAACCATGCCAAAAACCAGACCCACTGCTGTCAAGTTGATTCCTAATCATAGCAACCCTACAGGTCAGAGTGGAACTGCCCCTTAGGGTTTCCAAGGAGTGCCTGGTGGATTTGAACTGCTGACCTTTTGGGTAGCAGACATAACACTTAACTGCTATGCCACCAGGGTTTCCAAACCATGCCAAGGATGGGAGTAAATCCCAAAAGAATCAGCAGACAGAACTGAGCAGGGTGTGAGTCAGCTGGGGTGACAGAAATGGGTTTTCAATACAAGCCTTGTCAGGCTACCTGTTTGTGACTCTTTTAACTGTGTGTATTAGTGACTTTGATTTTAAGAAAACTAGGACAAATAAACATGATGGTTCTCTCCTTTGGATTCGGCAGGTTTTTGGTGTTGGTGCTGAGAGAACATGTCTTGATTTCTGATTTTGGTTCTGTGTTCACTTGTTCCATGCCTCTTTAGGCCTCATTTTCCCCAGGAAAACTGGGGAGCCACTAGACCAGGTCAAGACTTCTGGACCTGGTGGCTGTCCTTGCGCAGCTCCTGGGGAGTTTGTTAAAGAAGCCTAGGCCCCAGCCCTGGATATTCTGATTCAGAAAGCCTGCTATGGAGACACTCAGGAATTGGAGGGTGTTTTTTTTTTTTTTTTTTTTTTTTTTTTTTTTTTAATGAAGCTCTCTGGGGAGTCTCTGATGGAGCTGGAGAAAAGGAGGTGTAGAATTCAAATTTTAGTAAAAAGACCAGACTTAACGGTCTGACTGAGACTGGAGGGACCCCAAAAGACATGGCCTCCAGACTCTCTGTTAACCCCAAACTTAAACCATTCCCAAAGCCAACTCTTTGGACAAAGATTAAACTAGACTGTGAGATATAAAATGATACTGGTAAAAAGCGTGCTTCTTAGTTCGAGTAGATACAGGAGACTAACTGGGCGGCTCCTGTTTGGAGGCAAGAGAAGAGGCAGAAATGGACAGAAGCTGGCCGAATAGACCCAGGAAATTGAGGATGGAAAGGTGGAGTGTGCTGTCACTTTATAGGGAAAGCAACTAGGGTCACATAGCAATAGGTATATAAATTTTTGTGTGAGAAACCAGTATGAGCTGTAAACTTTCACTTAAATCACAGATGAAAAACAAAAGAAGCTCTCTGGGGAATCATGCTCATCAGGCCCACAGCCAGGGTGTGGGAAGCCTTGATTGGGTGACCTTCCGCTCTAACAATCTCTGGTGCTGGATTACGCTTCCTCATTTGGGGAGTGGACATATTGGGACCAAGGTCATCTCCAGTCACCCCAGGCCTATGTTCAGGGGGTCCCAAGGGATTGAGGGACCCGTTGTCAGAGCTGCCCACCGCTACAGAGGTCAGAGGCCAAGACCCTGGTGCCCTGACCCTTCCCGACTGGCCTCGTGCAGAGACTTGTAGCAGTTACAAAGGAACCAAAGCCTCTTAACATCTCCCATCCAGCAAACAAGGCTGGAAAGGCTGGACCGGGCTGAGGCCTGTAAAAAAGAAACAGCAACATCTATATTTCTCAGAATTTTAACCCAGCCAGACACTTGTTTAAACAGGCAGGGATCTTCTCTAAGCCTACAGACTCAAGTTTGAGACTGAAAACCAAGTCTCCTGAGGCCCCTCCAGCCCCTGGGTGCTTTCCACTCAGCCTCGATGCCTGCCAATTTAAAATCATATTAAAAGTATTCTTTGTATTCAAAGTTTAAAACTTGCTTTGAATAACTTACAGGCAGTACAAAAACTATTTGCGAAAATAGGCAAGATGGCATCAAGTTAGTCATGTTTCTGTTGCCAAAACTAAAATTACACTTGGGAAAAATACTATAAAGTTATTTTTTTTTATTGTGCTTAAGTGAAAGTATACAATCCAGATCAATTCTGCCTGCCCGCCTATCTGCAGCTCCATCTGCTCTCCCCACCCAGTGACAGCACATTCCCCCTTTTCACTCTATACTTCTGGTGTCCTCTTAGTGAGTAAACTGCAATTTTCACGTGCAGTTTTTTTTATTCCAAAGTTATCTGTACTCTGATTAAGGGAACTTCTGGGCCTTCATCTGCTTCTTTCATTAGTCTCTTGATTAGAGGTGGCTATCTGGGGACAGCCCCGCAGGCTCTCACTCATGTCATTCTCCCACCAGTTCCAAAAGCTTTCCTTCCTAGAAAACTGTTGCTTGATTAAAAGTGAGACATCAACGGGGAAACTGTTAGTTTAAAATGTTTTTAGGAAGTAAAACAGCATGGTCTTGTAGGCATGAACTTCAAAGCCAGGTCTGGGCTGAAACTACAATCTTACCTCCCACTAGCTGTGTGACCTCTTGATGGCCACATAACTTCTCTGTGCCTCATTTGCTTCTCCATAAAATAGAGATGCTAAAACTTCTCAAATGGGATGGTTGAATGGGATAGTGCACTGGAACTTCACGGTATGGTATCTAGTGCTATTTACTTGTTTGTAATGCTTATATCTTACCTTGTTCCATAATCACTACTCTCATTACTGGGATCATTTTTCTTCTCATTATGACAGTTCACAAATCTCCATCCAAACTCAGAGAACCTGGTAGAAGTTTTCCTCAATGACTCAGCCTCTCTGGTCAGCAAAGCTTAAGAAGGTGGCCAGAGCAGAGGATTCTGGGAGTGCCACCTGGACTATGTCAAGTAATATATTCCCGGTTTCTGTGGATTAGAATGTGAGCATCTTTGGGGACCATTACTCAGCCCACCACACCAAATCCAACCACCCAAAACCAAATCCACTGCCCTCAAGTCGATTCTGAACTCATAGCAACCCTATAGACAGAGTATAACTGCTCCATAGAGTTTCCAAGGAGTGCCTGGCAGATTTGACCTGCCGACTTTTTGGTTTGCAGCTGTAGCCCCTCACCACAGTGCCACAGATGGCAGTGTTTAACCCCAAATAACACATGACTAGTGGTGGCATTTTAGGCAATTAATTATACAGCTTTTTGCTGTGTTTTGTATCCCTCTTTACACAAGGGGCATTTCTATTTTAGAACAGAATGACAGCAGGATAAGCCTTCTGGTGACCCTCGGAGTACCCGCCTTTATGAGTTGGGTGGGGTATCTGCACAAGGGCAGCTGCTCCCAGAGGTCAGGGCCTTGGGCTGGGCTAGGTGCCGGCTGGCCCATAGACACAGACGGCTGCTCCTCTCTCTCTGCTGGAGGGACCTCTGCAGCCTTTGCTTCTCTGAGTCAACCTCCTGCAGCTGGCAGTGTTCTCTGGGCACTAGGACCAGTGCCAGCTGAAGACCACAGACCACCCTGAGCCTTTTATGCTGGGGGGGAGGGAGAGGTGTAAGGGGCTGTACCACCCTGGGTCACAGCTGGCCTCCAAGGACCAGATGGAAAGTCAGGAGCACGCACTTCCTGGACCCTCCTCCCCCTCAGCTGCTTCCTCCCACCCTCCTCCCTGGCCCCTTGCCCCAGCTTCTGGCTGCCCTGGCCTTTGAGCTGGTGATTAGAGAATTCCATTGTTGACCCTTCTAAGGGTACACTCTGCCTTTTAAAAGATGACTTGGGGGACAGGCAGTGCTCAACTAAGAAGCACATAAATGGTCAGGTTTCAGGCCCACTAAAACCTGGAAGGAAACCCTGATGGTGCAGTGGTTAAGTGCTACAGCTATTAACCAAAAGATCAGCAGTTCGAATCTGCCAGGCAGTCCTCAGAAACTCTGTGGGGGGAGTTCTCCTCTGTCCTTTGGTGTCGCTATGAGTCGGAATCAACTCAGTGGCAGTGGGTAGTTTTTGTTGTTTGTTGTAAAATCCGGCAGAGGGAAAGGTGACCATCCCTGCTCCTCCACTCGTCTGGCCATCCATTCTGTCCGTAGAACACTGCACAAGAAGGATCTGGGGCTTCCGGGAGATCCAGAAGGGGGCCGGGAGGGCTTTGGTCCTGGTGGCCTCCAGGCTCCCAGCCCTCTGTAGCTTTAGGGCTAGAGCTTTGTTCCCAGAAGTGCTGAGTCTGAGGAAAGCTTGCACAATCAGGGTGCTCCCAGAAACTGTCTCAGTCTCACACATTGTCCTCCAAAACCAAACCCACTGCCAACAAGTCGATTCTGACTCATAGCAACCCTATAGGATGGAGTAGAACTGCCCCACAGAATTTCCAAGGAGAGCCTGGTGGATTTGAAATGCCATCCTTTTGGTTACCAGCTGCAGCACTTAACCACCAGACCACATTGTCCTCACTGGGAGCAAAGCACTACCACCAGGTGTTATCTAGATGAAATCTAGGGTGTGTGTGCCTTCATGGTGGGGACAAGGGAGGGTGTTCCTGAGCAGGGTGAGACCCAATTGCTGTCCTTAAAGGGAGGACCCGCTCAACCGAAGAAATCCTTTAAACACCCAGCCCTGCACTGACCCCTCGGATAAAACACTTCCTGTGTTCCAGGCACTACTGTCCAGTGGAGGAGCCCACACTGCCACCAACAAGCCATTCATTCATTTGCTCATCCTTCCATCCCACAGACATTTGTTGGTGCCAGGTACCCCTGAGCCAAGAGTGGGGAAGTTGCCAGTGTTGGGCTGGCAGTGCCAGGCAGCGGGGCAGCTGGTTGAGAATAGGTTGGTACCCATGTGGTGATGATGGCTGCCAAGGCAGAGGGACAGATGAACTTTGGCCCAATGAGTGCCTCTGGAGGTGACGTTTTACCAATTTCCCCCTGAGGAGCTGGGTCCTAGCCAGCACCCCTGCTAGCTCCATACTCAGCCCAGCGGCCAGGCACCCATCCCTGCCCAGTCTCCCACACCCTGGCGGGCAGCCCGCCCTGCTGCCCATTCTCCTCCTGAACCTGTCCTTATAAGGCCACCGACTCAGGAGATGTGTGCTCTGTGTCCCCTGGGCTGCTGCCCATACAACGTCATCTGCTGCTTCACTGCTCTACGGTTTAAACTGACGAGTTTATGTGTTTATTTATCAGGTTGTCATTGAGAAGACATCTCCAGGCTGAGCATGAGTGTTAACTGAGTGACAGAGGGTGGGGGAAGTGGGAGGGAAGGATGGAAGCCAGGAGCCAGGGGAGCCAGGGACCCAGGACAGACCAGGCCAAGACTTCACCATAGGCTCCAAGTGTTCCCAGATACCAAACAATTCTAACAGCCTCAGCAGACACTGAGTTGGACACAAGGAGAAGAGATGGGGGCCTCGGGGGCTCCAGCATGGGGACAGAAAATTCATAAGTTACCGATTCTGGTGCAGGACAGACGGAGGTAAGACCACACAGCAGGAGCAGGAGCCACGCTGGGCCTTCAGCTTCAGGCTGATGAGGAAGTCTCCGAGGAGAGGGCGCAACAAGGTGGGCATTGTAGGCTAGGCAGGAGTTCTTCACTTGAAAGAGGTGAAGAAGGACATTCCTGGTAGTTCTTACCCAGGCATGAAGCAATCCTGGGGTGGAGGAGAGAATGGGGAGGGAGAATGCCTAGAGGGCTGCGACCAGGGAGGTGCTAGAGCGGGAAGCTGGGCAGCTGATGACACAGCCTGTGCAGATGGCAGAAGGGAGACCATCTGGTCTTAGCTGCGTTCTGGCCGCCTACCTAGGGACCACTCACTCTTAAGTTTACTTGGAATAATTACCTCTCTGCCCATTGTGGGCCTTCCTTGGTGCATGGTCAGTCAAAGTGCCTTGTCCTGCCCTGACCAAGTCACTCACACAGAGCCAGGGAGACCCTGGCACGGAGTCGTTCCACCTTTAGCAAGTTCATTCTGGCTGCAGCCTCCGAGGGACTGCTGCCTGGCTGCTTGCCGCCGCTTGCCTCCTGTCCTTGTGCAGCCCGGGGCCCTGTTTCTCCCCAGGAGCCCTCAGTTGCCCAAAATCTTTCCCACAGAATTCTCTTTTACTTAACTCAGCCAAAGGCAGATCCTCTTGCTGGTAATCAGAGTGCCCTGTGGGATGCAGTGACAAAACATGGCGAGGGTGGGCAGAGTGGGGAGGGAGGGTGTGTGGCAGGCCAGCCTGCTAACCTTGAGGAAGGTCTGAGATGGAAAGCTGGGCCGAGGCCATAGGCTGCCATAAGTTGGCAAGTCCTAGTTCACACAGGGAGCTATCCATCAGGGAACCTAGCATGCAGCCCCAGTACTGATGATGGAGTATCAGTGTTAGTATTCAGTACTAGAAACAGAACTGACTTGATGGAAACTGGACCAAAGAGACCCCAGTGGCTGCTGGGAAGGTTATTCTGGAGCCCATGCCCTATCCTGGAGGAATGGCACAGTTGAGACACTGTCATTGTCCTCACTGACAGATGCCCGCTAAAAGCACACAGAAGTGACACATTCACCCACGTTCACAGCCATGCTGTGCACCAGACTGGGGATCCCTGTTCTCAACAAATGCAAAGCTGGGGCTCAGAGAGGTGGTGCAACCAGTCCAACGTCACACAGCAAATGGGTGGCAGGGCTGGGTCTGGAGAAGGTCTCCAGGGCTCTCTTCCATTTACTACAGGACCTCTTGTTTAAATCTGAAATAGTCAGGTTGGGCCAGGGCATAGAGAGCCAGGCCTCACCTCAAAACCGGGCTGCAGACCTGCTGGGACCCTCGCAGAGGAGGAGGAAGAGGAAGCTGTGCCCCATGGAGCTTCAGCATCTGGCTCTGTTTTCACTACTGGCCACTCCTCAGAGAGCTTTAAAGGTCACTTTTTTCCCCTTGAATCGGGAGGCGAGGCCCCACTTCCTGTCACTGTGGCACCGCCCTCTCCCATAAGACATTCCTCTGGTTCCATCACCGTGCAGTCAGACCGAGACACTGAGAGGGATGTTTCCCAGTATCCTTTGCTGTTGCCCAGACCTGGGCTTCTCAGTGCCAGACACCCAGGGAGTCAAAGGCCAGAGGGGACAGACTGTGTCAAGCAGGGTCCTGACAGGAAAGAGTTGCCACACACAAATAGGGTAATTTCAGAAGAGTTGAGGAAAGAATCAGAGGATATAAGGCAACTTACAAGGAACAGAGTAAGTCTTCGGACAGAGTGGCTTTTGCCACTCTAAGGCCTGAAGAGTGAGCATAGCGGGTTACTGGATAAAAGTTGTGACCTGTGGCCCCTAAAGGCAGCCCTGTGCACTCGGAGAGCAGGGAAATACCCCGGCCTGACTCTCCTCCACACTGCCCACCATCTGCCATCTGCTGGTGCTCCCCTTTGGGGGCCAGAGTTAAGGAAAGCCGTTGACACAACTCACATTTATTGTTGTGGTTGTTAGGTGCCATCAAGTCAATTCCAGTCCACAGCGGCCCGATCTGTGTTTAACAGAACAACACTGTCCAACACTGTCGGGCCCCATCCTCACGATCACTGTGAGGCTTCAGTCCATGGCTACAGCCACGGCGTCAGTCCATCTCACAGAGGGAGTTCCTCTTTTTCTCTGACTCTCTATTTTACCGAGCATGATGTCCTTCTCTAAGGATTGATCCTTCCTGACAACATGTCCAAACGATGCGAGATGTAGTCTGACCATCCTTGCTTCTCAGGAGCGTTCTGGTTGTGTTTCTTCCAATGCAGATTGATTCATTTTTGGCAGTGTGTGGCATGGTCAGTGTTCCTTGACACCGCCATTCAAAGGTGTCAGTTCTTCTGCCTTCCTTATTCATTGTCCACTTTTCTTATGCATATGATGCAACTGAAAACACCTTGACTTGGGTCAGGTACACCTCAGTCCTTAAATGGACACCTTTGCCTTTTCACCCTTTAAGCTCACACCACCCGTTAAACGGTAACTTCCCATTTCTTCTCCCCTGCAGTCCCTGTTACAGCCACTAATGGACTTTGATCTCTTTGCATTTGTCTCTTCTAGTGTTTCACAGAAATGGGATTATGCAACTTGTCTTTTTGTGTCTGATTTATTTCACTTAGCATAATGTTTTCAAGTTTCATCCATGTTGCAGCATGTATCCAAATTTCATTTCTGTATATAGCTCTATAATATTCCATTGTGCCTGTATGGAGAAACCCTGCCGGCCTAGTGGTTGTGTGCTACAGCTGCTAACCTAAAGGTTAACAGTTCAAGTCTACCAGACACTCCTTGGAAACCCTATGGGGCAGTTCTACTCTGTCCTATAGGATCACTGTGAGTTGGAATCGACTTCATGGCCACAGGTTTGGTTTTTTGTTTTGGTACCTGTATGGAGCCCTGGTGATGCCGTAGTTAAAGTGCTTGGCTGCTAAGCAAAAAGCCACTAGTGCTCAGCAGGAGAAAGATGTGGCAGTCTGTTTAACAATTTATAGCCTTGGAAACTCTTTGGGGCAGTTCTATTCTGTCTCCTAAGGTCACTATGAACCGTACCAACTCAACAGCAGTGGGTAGTCAGTATGTTTATCCACTCATAATGGTCACCTTGTTTTTACCTTTCGGCTATTGTGAATAACGCTGCAATGAGCTTTGCTGTACAAGCATTAGAATCTCTTCTCTCAGTCCTTCTGGATATATACTAGAGTGGAACTGATGACCCTATGCCACTTTTTTGTTTAACTTTGTTAGGAAGGAGCGAAACTGTTTTCCCCAGTGGCTGCATGATTTTGTGTTCCCACCAGCAATCAATGAGGGCTCTAATTTCATCACATCTGTGCCAACTCTAGTTGCTTTCCATTTTTCCAATCATAGCCATCCTAGTGTGCGTCAGGTGGTCTCCCTCTGTGGTTCGGATCTGCATTTCCCTGATGGCCAATGATGCTGAGCACCTTCCCGTATGCTTATCAGCTCTTTGTTTTTTTTTTCTTTTTTCCTTTTTTATGACAGTGAAAATGTACATTCCCATATAATTTACATGCCCACCTATATGCAGCTTCCACTGCTCTCCCTGCCCAGTGACAGCACACTATTCCTCTCTGCTCCATACATGTCTCATCCTCCCAACAGTCTCCTTTCCCCTCGTCTCCACCCACTCTCCTTCCTCCAACTAGAGGTTAGCAGGCTGATATCCTATAGATGCATAGAACCATAAAGTGCATCCAATACATGGTCACTCTGCATCTCCAAGTCCAATCCATTCCTGTCGGAAGAGTGGACCTTCATTACAATTTATGGGCAAGGGCAGCATCAGGGCCAGGGGTCATGCTGCCAGGGGAACCCCGAAGCCACTGGACCATCAATTGTGTTCTTTTAGTGGAGATCTCAGGTGCACCCCTTTTTATTCTTGTGTTGCCAGTGAGACTCAACTTAGTGAGCTCCATCGCGGCTATTACTGGTGGTGACCGGGCACCATCTGGTTCTTCCAGCCCCAAGTCTATGTAGGCACCCACTCATGTGGGTCTCTCTATCTTCTGGGTTGTCTTTACCCCATGCTATTTTGGTCCTCAGTGATCATCCATTCCTACTGAGTTGGGACCATTTGCTGTGCCCTCAGATGGCAGCTTGGCAGCTTGTAAGACCCCAGAGGCCACTCACCAATGTGGGGTGCAGAGAGCCCTCTTAGCAAAATGCTAGTTGTTGTGCCAATCGGCCTCGATTTCGCCTGCCAGCATGGTGCCCGGCCCCGCTTATCAGCTCTTTGTATGTCCTCTTTGGTGAAGTGGTCTATTCAAGTACATTTCCTGATTATCTTTTTGTTTCCTTTTAGTTGTTCTGTTGTATATTCTTTATACATATTCTAGATATTAAACCCTTATCAGAGACATGAGGTCTGACATTTAAGTCCACAAACTTCCTTGCTCTAAGTGCCACATACCTCATTGCCGAATACCACTACAGTCCCCTTTGAAGTACTCCTCTTGGAAAGCTATGCTTGGCCACCAGTGCCTAGTCCACCCTTCAAAGCAATTTTGGAAGTCTTTTTCTGGAATCTCCACTGTACACGGTGGCATGGTGGCAATTTCACAAACTTAGTTGTCTAGTTGTCTATGAGGACATTTTTTGCCAGTAAACAAGTAACTATGTTGGAACACCCTGCCTACTTATCTGATCTGGTCCCCCAGTGACTATTTTCTTTACCCAAAGATAAAGGAAATATTGAAACGAAGATGTTTTGATGACATTCAGGACATCAAGGGTAATACAATGACAGCTTGGATGGCCATTCCAGAAACACAGTTCCAAAATTGCTTTGAAGGGTAGCCTAGGCACTGGCATTGGTGCACAGCTTCCCAAGGGGGGTACTTCAAAGGTGACCACAGTGACACTCACGATGAGGTATGTAGCACTTTTTCTAGGATGAGTTGGCGAACTTAATTGGCAGGCCTCGCATGATCCCCAAATGTTTTCTCCTGTTCTGTTGATTGCCTTGTCGCTTTCTTGTTGAGGCCCTTTGATTCATATAAGCTTTCAATTTTGATTAACTCCAGTTTATTTTGTCTTTTGTTGTTCATGCTTTTGATGTCATATCTGAGAATTCATTGCCAAAAACAAGGTCTTGAAGATTTACCCCTGCATTTTCTTGTAAGAGTTTTATAGTTTCAGATCTTGTATTTAGCTCATTGACCAACTTTTGAATTTCTGTATATGGTGTGAGATAGGGGTCCAACCGTAATCTTTTGCATGTGGAAATCCGGTTGGGCCTCTCTTTACGTCTTGTTAGTTACAGGGATGCCACGCAGAGAGGCTCTCTCTTTTCCTGCTCCCCTACTCCATCTGGCTGCAGAAGACACTGTGGAATGAGTCCTCAAGGGGCCCCCTCCACTGGGGTCCATCTCCCATGTAACAACAGACACTCTCAGAGGCAGCCCACTGGGCCAACAGCTGGTCTTCCACCAGCACAGTTAATTTGCTTTGGTTCCTGGGAAGTGACAGCAACTGGAAACAAAGCAATTAGGATGAAAAAGAGGCCCAGCTGGCTGGGGCCAAAGGAAAATAAACAGAGTGGCCCTGTGTGTATTCCACCGCCAAGAGGAGCAATTCTTCACCAGATGATTAGTATTTCCAATCCCGGCCTCTTCCCCTCCCTGGATGGAAGAAAAGTGACTCATTGGCTGCTAGCCTCAGATCCCAGGCTTCCCAGGGTGCACTGTAACTTGACAGTGCTAATCAAAAGGCCTGTAGTCTGAACCCACCAGCCGCTCAGAGGGAGAAAGAAGTGCAGCCTGCTTTCAGGTTCCTTCTGAAAGTCTTCCTTGGTCCCCTCCCCAGCCCAACCGGAGATGGCATCCCCTCCTCTGAAGTTCGTGAGACTTTCTCTGCTTCTTTCCTATGAAATTAGCTCTTTCTTGATTAATTTATTTATTCCTTCTTCTTTCAACAGACACTCATTGATGCTGCTGGTTCATTTACTCAACAAGTAATGCACTGAGGCTCTACGCACAGTCTAGTCACTGTGCTAGGTCCTGGTGACACAGTAATGAACGAAACAGACAAAAATCTCTGTCCACACAGAGGAAACAGACAATTGACAAACAAGTACAAAGACACTATGGCAAGTGATAACAGAGGTCATGGAGGAAAACAAAATGGGAAAAGGGAGCCAGGAACAAAGAGGAGGAGGAGGTCAATTTTCCGGAGGGCGGTCCGGGAAGGCCTCAAAGTGACACCTGAGCAAAGACCTGAAGGAGGTAGTGGAGTAATCCAGATAGCTGATGGGGTTGTGTCAGGTGAAGAGAGACTTGTGCAAAGGCCCTGAGGTAGGAACGTGGCCTGGTGTGTTTGACGAATAGCAACCAGGCTGGGGGACAAGCGGTAAGAGATGACGTCACAGAAAAATGGGAAGATCCTCTGAAAAGACTTTGGCTTTCAGTCATATGAGGTGAGTTGCCACCGAGGGTTTCAGGCACAGGAGCAGTGTGCTCTGACATTTCCCTAGGATGCCTCCGGCAGCTGCGTGAACGGGCCGAAGGGAATCAAGCGAGGAAGCAGAGTAGGGTGTGGGAAGGCCTAGCTTCTCCTTCCGTCTTGCCAGACCAACTCGATCCATAGAACAAGATCATTTACAGGGAGAGGAAAGCTTGGGGGTGCAGGGCATCCAGAACTGGGGGCAAAGAGTTTGTACAAAAGAGAAATGAGAGCTTCAGAGTCTGACCTTGGCCCCCTACCACTGTGTGTGTATGTGTGTGTATGTGCACGCGCACACATATGTATCAAATCTGGCTCTCAGGGCTCAGTGACCATTTGGTGGCTTTGAAATTGCCCACTGCACCTGGTTTATACCCCAAACACCTCCATATAGTGGTTAAATCTATGTAGGAGAGGCTGAGCTTTCCAAGTCCTATGTTCGCAGACCTGCTTTACCAGTTGTCTGGCTGTGAGCTGCGAGGCAAGTCATTTTGGCTTTCTGCTGGTTTCCTCACCTGCTAGCCAGGCACGGCACCCTTCCCTGACCAGGGCGGTGGGCGCTGGACAGGCAGTGGCACTGGGGAGAGCTACAGAGCCTTGACAGGGAAGCCCCTCGGGCCAGAGAAGAAATGGGTTGAGCTTTGGAAAGTTCCCCTCCACTTTCTGAGAGAGAGGGAGTATGTCTGTACAAGTACCTGCCCGGGGCCTTCACCAGTCACTAACACCCCCCTGTAGTGGCCCACCAGCACCCTAGCTCGGGTCCCAGGAAAGCTACTTCTCCTGCAGAAACAGAAAGAAGGGCTGGGTTCAAGGGAGAGGATGAACTCCCAAAGAGGTAGGGGGTGCAGAGAGAAGTGTAATTAGGAGGAGATATTAAAGAGACAGGCAGAAATACCCTGCCCAGCTCAGAACTCTAGCCAAGCAAGTGGCAGCACAGAAAACAAGCTTCTGGCCCTGGGTTCAAAGTCCCTGTTGCCACTTAGTGGCTGTTCTTCTTCTAGTCACCTTCCCTTTGGGGGATCTGTATCTTACTTTGAACGTGTTATTAGAGAGACTGGTCTCTGGAGAAGGGCCTCACGGTTGCTGGAGTCAGTGACAAAGGGGAAGACTCCCAAACAGATGGCCTGACACACTGGCTGCAATAATGGGCTCAAGCTCAGCAAGGACTGGGAGGCCGTCTTTCTGCTGGACGCAGGGTCTCCTTGGGTTGGAACTGACTCGATGGCACCTAACGATAAAAGCAGGGACGGGGATGTGGCCTAGCATTTAACCACTTAAAATTCTTAGAAAGCAAGGCAAACTGGGAGAGCTCGCTGTGAACACCATGTTACTGTCAAGCTCAACAGTCGTCTCAGGATGGGCAGCTCTGGATCAAGGAAACACCGAACCCAGAAACCAGAGGGCCCCATCGGAGCACAGACACGGGGCCAGCTCTGCGTGTACAGCTCTGTGGGTTGGGGACACGCGAACAGATGGATCTGGAAGTCACAAGTCTCAGGATGTGCAGCACTGCAGGAAACGGGAGGGAGGAGGAATTTGTTCTCTTGGCTGACTTGGGAATAAAGCAAAGAGAGGCCTGCATGACCGCCTAATGTCACTCTGAGGCAATGCATCATGGTTCCCCTCAGAACTATTTAAATCTCTAGGGGCATGTACCCTGGCTGCACAGTTCACTACTGATTAGGGCCCAGACTTTAGCAAGTTACATGCTAATGCGTAGATTTTTCTGGCAAAGATGCAAAAGAATTTTGTCCAGTAGAGAAGGTGACCCAGAAAGTTAGTTTATTGCCCTCTGAGGCCTTCACCAGTTACGCCTCTAATTTGGCAAGCTTATTTCGACACTTCTCCAACTATGTAAATCTGTCTGGCAAATGCTCTTTTGAACCAGTTTCAATTTCACCATTTTTCTGATTCACTCATTACCAAAAAAACAAACCCAGTACCATCAAGTCAATTTTGATTCACAGTGACCCTACAGGACAGAGTAGAACTGCCCCATAGAGTTTCCAGAAAGTGCCTGATGGATTTGAACTGCTACCCTTTTGGTTAGTAGCCATAGTACTTAACCACTATACCACTAGTTAAATAAACTATTGACATGTGATCATTTTATATTTATATGAATCCATTTGAACTTTTTAAGAATACTAATGCCACAAATCGAAAGTGAGGGACTCTGCCGCATTGTGTGGCTGTGGGTCACTCAGTGTCTGAGCTTCCTGTGTCTCATCTGCCACAGGAGAGGGTACCTTGCTCCCAGGTCTGTGATGGGGAGTGTAAACAGATGTGAAGGACTCTGCATACCAGTCACGGGATGCCAAAGTCAGGCTTTATTGTCACGACTCAGCCGTTCCAGGGCCAAAAAGTCCCTGCTTCTGAGGGTAATGTTCTGCAGGGCTTGGGGTAGAGGTCAGCCAAGCCAGAAGAAGAGGCAGCTGAGAAGAGCCGTGATACCAGCCTCCATGCTCCGTGGGAGCTATGCCAACGCAGCGTTCTCCACTTCTGAAAAGGCCAGGATTTCCCACAAGCCCCAGTCCTGAAAGGATGGAGACCACCACTCAGTGAAGTCCACCTGAGGGCTTGGAGAGGCTTCAAGGCCAGAGTGGGCACCTGCCCAGACGCCAGGGCTGAGGTATTCTAGAGGCGGCACAAGAGTCTTCACTAACGCCAGAGGTCACCAACAGGTCCCTTACCAGTGGCCTCTAGAACGCCTTTGCTGCCTAGGTTCTTTCAAGACCCTGTCATTTTCCTCTGCAGGCTGGGAAGTCCCCCAGCTCAGTGGAGGGTGCAACAGGACCTCTGCCCTTACTATGTGCAGACACACACACGTACACATGTAGAGAGTGATGTGACATCAGGGGGACAGAGCTGGAACAGCCAACCCTGGACACAGAAGGTGGCTATCAGGTCAACACAGACGAAGAGAAAAGGCATTGCAGGCCAAGGGAATGGCGGGAGCAGAGGTCAGGGGAGCACACGAATGGGGGCGGGGGAACAGTAAAGCAGAGCCAAAGTCAAGGACCCAAGAAGACCTGGACCAGACCGGTGCGGGCTGAGCTCTTGAGTGAGCTGAAGTCACAGGGGTTAAAACAAAAGGGGGATAAAACAAAAGGAGGTGGGGAAGGGGGACTGCTAGCTCTCCTCTGAGGCTGTCGTGCCCACAAGGGCTGGGAGGCACCCCCCTCTCTCAGACAGCTGTCTCTTCCAGGCTAGCTAATTACTGCCTGCTTCTGCCACCAGCTCGCCCAGCCTCACCCCTTCCCCCAGGCCACCAACCACAGCTGGTCTGCCTTCAGGCCGGGTGCACGAAGTCCCTTCCCATCCGCAAGCCCCGCATCTCTCATCCTCTGCACTCTCTTGTCCCCAATCTGAAGCTGTCCTTCAACAGCCACCTCCTGTCTTTCCCACCCAGCTCGTACACTCTCCTCCTTCCTAGAATTATCTGTGCTTCCTCTCATGTTTTTCTTTGCTACTTATTATGCTGTGGGATCTCCCACCCCCGCCTCTGCACCATGGCTTCAACTATTTATGGATCAAGACATGTCTGTGTAAACCTTCTGTTGTCCCCTAACTGTTGAGACTAGGTGTTTTTCTGGGCTGGTGCAAAGCCCCATCAGGTCCCCACCCAGCACCTACCACCTATGCTGGGCCTGTCACAGCCCCCTACTGCTGGCCAGTCGATCCTGTCTCCGAGCGACCCCACAGGGTTTCCAAGGCTGTGTCTACGGAAGCACAGTGGCCAATCTTTCTCCCACTGAGCGGCTGGTGGTTTCAAACTGCCAACCTTTCGGTTAGCAGTTGCTTTAACCATTGTACCACCAGAACTCCTCTGGGCCTACCAAAACCAAAACCAAACCGAACCAAATTCATTACCGTCAAGTCAGTTCTGACTCACTGCAACCCTGTAGCACACCAAACCCAAACAAACCCAACCCACTGCTATCGAGTCGATTCCAACTCATAGCGACCCTAGAGGTCAGAGTAGAACTGCTCTACAGAGTTCCTCAAGAGCACCTGGCAGATTTGAACCACCAACATTTGGTTAGCAGATGTAGCACTTAACCACTATGCTGCCAGGTTTTCTCCATAGCATACAATAGGTGCCTAATTCTTGCCTGCCGATTGACGATTTAACCCACTCCTGGAGCTCCAGTGGCAGAGTGGTTAAGAGCTAAGGCTGCTGACCCACCAAAAGCTGTGCAGTTCAAACTCACTAGCAGCTCCCTGGCATCTCCATGGGGTAGTTCTACTCCATCCTCTAAGGTGGCTTGTGAGTCAGAAGAAACTCCAGGGCCACGGAATTTGTTTGCTTGAATGCACTCCTAGCCAAACTCAAGTTAGCAGACCATTCACACACAGCTTGGATTATTCAAATCCTATCCCTCCGCGCACCACTTCCACCGACACTGTGACCCACCAGTTGTTAGCAGAGCCCAGGTAATTTGAGGGTTCTGACCCTAGTGTCCTCATCACTCCTTCCCTGGACTGACTGATGATATTCATGCCACCAGAAGGCACAAGGCTTGAGTGTCTCAATCAAGAAGAGAGAAATCCTCGGCACCAGCTAGTCCCAGAGCCCTAGTGCCACCGGCTAGGGCTAACCCCACAAACTCATCCATGGCTCAGGGAAGACCAAGGGCTGTCCCCATCCTAAAGGCCAGCCCAGGGGTCACAGTTCCTGCGTCGTTGAGGCCACAGGCCCCCGGAGACCTGGAGGCAGCCTCAGAAGAAAGGTCTGCAGGGATCCTGGCCGGGGAAAGCCCGCCTTCTCCCTGAGCAGCCGCCAGGTGCCGCCCTCGATGGCATAAAGCATCGTGAACATGCGGTTGACCGTATAGACGATGTCACCACGCACGACCGCTGTGAAGAGCGCCCCCTTGCTGTTAACGAACTGGCCAGGCAGAGCCGTCCACTGGCCCGTGACCAAGTTGAGGCAGTCAATGGCGCAGTGTAGGAAGTCATCGGAAGGCCCATTGCGCACCACGTAGAGACTGTCGCAGTGGGCCACCATGCAGTGGCCGTAGCTCTGAGGGCGTCGCAGCTCGGCCACAGGCAGCCAGGCATCTGCCCGAACTGTGTACTCCATCACGGCCGTGGTGTCAGCTGGTCTCCACAGGCACACGAACAGGCGGCCGCGCGCCTGGGCGCAGGGCACGGCGGCGGCTGGCTGTGGCAGATCCGCCACGAAGCTCCAGCATTCCGAGGCCGGGTCGTAGCGCTCGACGGAGCTCATGGGTATCCTCTGGAACTCGCCACCGATGGCGTAAAGGCGGCCGTCAAAGCCAGCCAGCGCCACGTCGTAGCGTGGCTGGTGTGGGCTGGGGAACTCGCGCCAAGTGCCGCCATCTGGGTCGTAGCAGAAGCCCAGCTCCACCACCTCCTTGTTGGCGCCACGCACGCCCCCCACGATGTAGAGCTTGTTGCCCAGTGTGGCCACGCCGGCCAGCAGCGTGCTCGCTTCCAGGGGCAGTGAGGCCAGCGTGCGCCATGCATCCTGCTCCTCGTCCAGGTAGCACATCGTGCGCGACGCGTCCTCCAGGAAGCCGGGCGCAGGCGTATGGGCGCTCAATGCCACGTAGCAGCTGGGGCTCAGGGCCGCCACATAGGCGCGTGCCTCGGGCAGCACCAGCTCGGCCGCCAGGTCTCGCGCGCCGTCGCGGATGAAGAGCGCGGCGCTGTGGAACACGTCGTGCAGACCGAAGGCGGCGGCCGCGTCGCACAGCAACGCGCAGTTGTCCGACGTGAGGCGATGCTCCAGGAAGCGCGCCAGCGCGGGCGCCTGCAGGAAGGCAGCGCACTCCACGGCCTGCAGCAGCTCTTCCGCGTCCGCCAGCGCCGGCTGCTCGCCGCGCAGCACCTGCAGGGTGGTGAGGAAGCCGCTGGCGCTGAGCGCGCCCAGGCGCACCTCGGCCGCGCGCGCCTCCCGCATGCCCGAGCGGAAGAGGCCACGAAAGAAGCCGCAGTGCTCCACCAGCAGGGTGCGATCGGCCTGGAAGAGCTGGCCACCCACCCAGACCTGAACAGGGGCCACCAAGTCTGGCGGCATGGCGAGTCCGACGGCGGAGACAGGTGTTGGGGGCCTGGAGTCACCCGCTGCAGAGTCTGGGGCTCCCCGGAAGAGAAAACATTTCCCCTGGGATATAAATATCTCTCTGGCTAAAGATAGTGTGTCTCATGTGATGGCATGGCCAGCAGGCTGGATGGCTGCAGGCCCAAAGGGCATCTGAAGACGCATGGCTACTCATTTTCATTCTGTTGTACACCGTGGTGGTAATGGGACTGACCACCAGCATATCGGCACCGTGAGGGCTGCCCTGCAAAAGATACTCAATGTAATCCACACAATACCAGTTCTGGGCCCTGTGTAAGTACCTTAACTTGCTGACCCTTCGTTGCCTCACCTGAGAAATGTGGCCAGTAATGACATCTATTTTATGATGTTGGGACAGTATCTTAAAGTGTTCAGAATCAGACTCAGAGAGTTTACATGGCTTGTCCAGTCATTCAGCTGGGAAAAAGCATGGACAGGGTTAATACAAAAGCCACCGGCACTGGCTCAGAGAGGCAAAGGAGAGACAAACAGAGGAGGAGTAAAGGAAGTGGTCCGGCTGGGGTTTACGAGCCGGGTTCTGAGAGGCTGGGCCTCTGCATCTAACTTCTTGCTAGTTGCGTCTGTTTTCCAGCCTGAGTTTCTTACTCTGTAAGATAAGGAGCATGACAGTTCTGCTTTGCAGATAAATGCCCAGTAAGCCACTGTATGTGGACCCAAGCCATGGCATTCTTGAGTTGGCTTGTATGTGTGTGATACTGGAGAGTGAATAAGGAAGCCTGAAGAATTGAGATGTTGAATTGTGGGGTTGGCAAAGAAGATCAAATTATAGTATGGACTGCCAAAAGATGGGCCCGATTTGTCCTGGAGGAAGCACTGCCAGGATGCTCCTTAGAAGGTAGACTTTATCTCACTTGCTTTGGCTGGACGTGTGATGAGGAGGGACCAGTCCCTGGAGAAGGACATCACGCTCGGTCAAACAGAGGGTTAGTGAAAGAGAGGAAGTTCCTCAATGAGACAGATTGGCACAGAGACTACAACAAGACCACAAGCATAGCACCCATTATAAGGACAGCACAGGCCCAGACAGTGTTTCCTTCTGTTGTACACAGGGCCCCTGTGGGTCAGGACCGACTCGAGGGTACCTAATCTCAATGACAGTGTGTGGATGTCCTCCCTGACTCTGGGTGGGATCGGGAAGCCAATGTGGATTCCCTACTTGCCTGACTCCTGATTTCTCCCTGTCACGTGGTCCTGGACCTTGGGAGGAAAGTGGGGCTGTTGAGAGGATCACGTGTCTGTGGGTGGGAGAAAGAAGGGCTTCTTTTTTAGTGGTTAAAAGCTATTGGTGCTAACCAAAAGGTCAGCAGTTCAAACCCACCAACCACTCCTTGGAAACCGTATAAGGCAGTTCTACTGTGTCCTCTAGGGTTGCTGTGAATTGTAATTGACTCAACGGCAAAACAAACCAGTTGTCCTCTTCAAGGTGAATTCTTACTAAACATGTTATAGGCATTTTGTATTAAGTCATAATCCTCATAACAATCCTATGAGAAGATGCTACTCTTTTCTCTTTAATAGATATTATCCATTTATTGCTTACAGCAACACTATGTATTAAAAAATAAATAAATCACTCACCATCGAACTGACTCCAGCTCATAGCCACCTACAGGGCAGGGTAGAACTGCCCACAGGGTTTCCAAGGAGCACCTGGTGGACCCGTTTTGCTTGGGTCCACAATCAATGCCCCTGGAAGCGGCAGTCAAGAAATCAAAAGACATACTGGATTGGGAAAATCTACTGCAAAGGATCTCTTTAAAGTATTCAAAAGTAAAGATGTCACCTTGAAGACTAAAACGTGCCTGACCTAAGCCATGGCATTTTCAATGGCATCACATGCATGCAAAAGCTGGACAGTGAGCAAAGAAGACAGAAGAACTGATGCCTTTGAATTGTGGTGTTGGAGAAGAACGTTGACTGTATCATGGACAGCCAAAAGAACAAAGAGATCTGTTCTGGAAAAAGTACAACCAGAGTGCTCCTTGGAAGCAAGGATGGTGAGACTGTGTCTGACATACTTGGGACATGTTGTCAGGAAAGATCAGTCCCTGGAGGAGGACATCATGCTTGGTAGAGTGGAGGGTCAGTGAAAAAGAGGAAGGCCCTGGATGAGAGGGATTGACACAGTGACCGCAACAATGGGCTTAAGCATAAAAACGATTGTGGACATGGCACAAGACCAGACAATGTTGTTCATCGGGTCACTGTGAGTTGGAACCAACTTGAAGGCACCTAACAGTAACAACAACCTGTTAATTAACAGCCATAGCTCTTAACCTCTTTGGCACCAGGGTTTCCACACTATGCATTAGATATTATTAATGGCCCCATTTCACAGATGAGGTTAAGTCAGTGCCCAAGGTCATGTGGTTAGAAAGTAGCAGAGCTAGGCTTGGAATACAGCAAGTCTGGCTGTAGAATGTGTACCCTTAACTACTGGCTCTACTGCCTCTCTGTGCCACAAATGCTAGGCAGTCACCATATCACCCACCAGGAGGCCGCATGCCACCCCAGATTCATGTGGTGAAACCCTTCCATTTACAGTGGAGGATCCTGGGGCAGAGAGGGAAGGAGACTTGCCTGGGGTCATAGATCACGGAGCAGACAGCCCCAAGCCTCTGCTGCCTACCCTGAGACACTTTTCCTGCTGCACGAACTTTGTGGGTGACCAGCTAAGACCTTGACTCTGAAAATGTCAGGTGGAAGGGAGCTTGGCAGTTGTCTCCCATTGCCACCTGATTCTGCCAAATCCCAGGTGAGTGGGGTAACCATCAAATCCCAGAAAACCAAGACCTGACCTAGATAGGGTAGGATCTGCCAATCAGGAGACACTCAGCTGTCCCGTTCTCACGGAAAGCCTTTGGAGAATGGAGTGACTCCCAGTGCCCAAGCAGGAAGTAGGGTGAGAGGAAGAAGGGGATCTCTCTATCTCTTGCCACAGATGTGTGCACAGACTCTCTCATACGAGTCTTCAGAGCCAACACCAACGTGTATCTCCTGTCAGAGCACTCCCACACAGGTCACCATCAAAGTGGGCTGGGGTGTTAGGGCCACTTGTATGAGCCTGGGAAGCCAGAAGTTCCAAGGAGGAAGCAGCCAGAAATAGCCTGGACACTCTGCCCCGGGGACCGGTCAGGAACAGGGGGAAGAGATGGGAAGGGTGAGCAGAAGACCCACGAACACTGCCCCAGGCACCCTGCCAGCTTCCCTCCGTCCCTGAATTCAGACACTGGCTGAAGGGTCTGGAATATCCAGACAGCGGGCATGGCAGTCCTCTCTGTTGGGGGCAGGTGATCTCTGTTTTGCTGAGTCCTAACCAGCTGCTTTGAACTGACCTCAGTTTTGGAGACAAGATTGTCTGACCCGTTTCACAGATGAGGAAGAGGAAGCCTAGAGATGGGATGGCTTTTCCAAGGACATGAATGAGGATGTGGGACTGAAGTGAACCCGCCCACTGACCTTAGATCCTGCTCACCAGCCACAGCCCAGTTGTCCCTCCTCACCCATGATAGCCTTGCCACAGGCTTTGGGGAGGGAAGCAGCTGTCTCTTGCAGAGTTCAAGCTCAGGGTCAGGGTCAGGGAGGGGCTGACAGGCAGGATGCAGGGCACTGCTGTCTAGGTCACTCCCAGGCTCCTCTTCACTGTTAGACACAACCAGATAGAACCACTGTTCATGTCTCTGCTGAAAGCAAGCAGGGGACAGTGTGTAAACCCAGGGGTCCTGGCTGAAGCTTGCCTGATTTTTCTCAAGTCCAGCACCCATTAAGTGGGTTGGGGCTCCCACCTTCAGCAGTGAGGCAGTGGGTAGAGGTCACCCAAGGTGGGAGGTTATACTTCTGAGGCTGGGCTAAGGATCAGCTCTTTGGCCCTGCCCCCAGGGCCTTAGTGGGGTGTTGTCTGCAGCTGGTGAGAGTTTCTTCTCTGGGACAGCAAGTGTCCCTCTGGGGTTTGCAGAGGACAAGGAACTATCCTGGCTGTAGGCAGCCCACGGAGTTCCCAGGCCCTGCCTGATCTCCAACCCACCCCCTCTCCTGTTTGCATGCCCCCAACTGTGCAAGGCTGGGGGCGGGACAAGGAAAGGAAGTCTTCAGACCCAGCCTTGTTCCTCTCCGGATCCACAATGATTGGCACACACTCCGGGCTCTCTAGGAGTCTGTTAAGTACAGTTCTGGACCCCGAGCTCTGGGAGTTCCCAGTCTGATGGGGGAAGACATGGCTCCTGCTGAAGTATGGGACAGGAGGCACAGCTCTTGCCCGGGGAGTCCTCCCAATCTGATGGGGGAGCCTTGGCCCTCACCCCTCCGTGGCAATGTCTCTGCACACGGGATAGTGAGTAGCATGCACAATCTGGACCTGAGGAAGGGAGAGCACTGGACTGGGAGTCAGGATTTCTCCCTGGGCTGTGATGCTGGTGTGCTCACTGACTTGCCAAAGCCCTCCCGATCTCTCCAGGCCTTAATTCTTCATTTGTAAAATGGAGTTTGAATCTAGCTTCTAAGTTTCTACTCTGTTCTGACATCTGAGTTTATCATAGACCAACTGCAGAAATGACAGTGACATCACAAAGAGATCTCAAAGCCTAACTTCACAGGACAGCTCCTGGGCGGTAGGGGTGGGTTGGATGGCATGGGTAGGACGTGCCCCCCTGGGTCCTTCCAGAGGCCTCTGTTTAGCTCCTACTGTATGCCCTATGGAAACCCTGGTGGCATAGTGGGTTAAGTGCTATGTCTGCTGACTAAAAGGTCGGCAGTTCAAATCCTCCAGGTGCTCTTCGGAAACTCCAGGGGCCAGTTCTTCTCTGTTCTGTAGGCTCACTATGAGTTGGAGTCGTCTCAGCGGCGGGGATAGGTATGCCCTATGCTGGATAAAGCGCTGTAACCTTTGCCTTCTGACTGCCTGAGAGCCCCCTAGGGGAAGAGATGTGAGCTGCTTGTTCTAACAGAAGAACCTTTCCCTTGACCTGAAACGTACAAATTTATGGACAGTAAACAGTTGTGACCTCTTGGTAGGTGAATGACTCCCTGCCCAAGGATGGGACATTTCCATGTTATCTAATCCTTTACCTTACGCCCAATTTAAAATGAAGCAGTGAGGCCCAGAAGGGCAGAGTAGCTCATTCCAGGATCTGGCGTTAAGTGATTCCAAAGGCATTTCCAAGTCTACAACATGCATGCCTGGGTGCTGGACGGGCAGCCCACGGACACAGAGATGCAGGAGAGGGGCCTGGCTGGAGCAGAGAGGTGGGCGCCTTTCGGGCACTTAGTAGTCACACTCAAGTAATCTCTGAATTAGAAGAGAATGAAGGGTCATCTCATTCCATCCAACCAGCTGTGCAGAAGTCTCGTCTTCACTGTGAAGTGGTCATTTCCTTACCGGAAAAACCAAACCCACTGCCGTTGAGTCGATTTTGACTCATGGTGACCCTATAGACAGCGTAAAACTGCTCCATAGAGTTTCCCAGCAGCATCTGGTAGGTTTGAGCCGCTGACCTTCTGGTTAGCAGATGGAGCACTTAACCACTCGCTACGCCACCAGGATTTCCTAGTCACGCCTTTGGCTGTCTTTAATATCATGGGACTCATTTCCCCCCAAAATGGCTACTTCTGACTGTGGACAGGGTTCACCCTCACACTGAGCTAGACCCTGTTTCCTTGCAGTTCTCACCTGACTGGCTTGAGTTTTAAAGACTGGAAACCCTAAGAACACACTGAGGTTAGGTAGCTAGCCCACCATCAATCACAAAACTGGAGGGAGCAGAGTCCAGGCTTAACCCCTGTTGGGCCTGTGGGGGTGCACAGCTGCCCTCTCCCTGGCCCCATCCAGAACCAGTCTGTCCTCACAGGCCTGGGGCCAGCCCAGGGATGTGGCTGGAATTTGACTCCCCTTTTTCTCCTCCTACAACTCAGAAGAAAACCCTTGGCCATTTGCTCTGCAAAGGATTCTGGCCAGAGGGTGTAATCTAAACAAATTCTTCCCAATCTTAGTGTCTTAATAACACAGCTGGTTTACCATAATCTCCCAGAAATACAATTAGGCCAACTCAGTATTCGTGTTTTATCAAGAAAAATAATTTTCCTTCTTGGTTGAGAAGTTACTCCCACTGGGCTCTGACCTCTGCCTCCTGACTTGTGTTTCCATGGTTTCTTTTGTGGGTGGGGGGTGTGATGGATTGAGTTGTGTTCTCCCCTCCCCCCTGGAATATATGTTGCAAACCCTAATCTCTGTGCCTGTGGTTATAATCCCATTTGGAAATGGGTTGTCTTTGTTATGTTAATGAGGCAGGAGCAGTGTAGGATTACCCTGAGTCAATCTCTTTTGAGATATAAAAGAGATGAAGGAAAGCTAGACACAGAGATGGGGTAAGACAGGTGCCAATACGGGGAACCAGGAAGCAGAAGGAGCAGAGACAAGGACCTTCCACCAGACTTGATGAGAGAAACAGCCTTGCCCTAGAGCTCTGTAAGAAAATAAATGTGTTTGTTAAAGCCACTCACTAGTGGTATTTCTGTGAAAGCAGTGCTACGTGACTAAGACAGGCAGGGAAATAAAGCAATTGTGATTTCCCGCTCTAGCCAGCGGATACTGCAGAAGATGGGTCCCACGGGGTTCTAGAAGGATCAGAGCTGATTCTGCCACTGTCTGCGAGGCCCGAGCCACATCATGGAATTGTAGATTTAATTCTTCTTCCTATAGCAGTTTTAGATGGGGACACAGAAGTCCAAAGAAGCGAGTTACTTGGCCAAGGTCACTCAGTAAGGAGCTGGCATTAGATCCCGGGTGCAGGTTCCGGGTGTGGACCCCCTGCCCTGTTTCCGCCATGGCCAGGAGTTATCATACTGGGTCTCAAGGGGAATACCAGGCTCATCAACCGAACCCAGAATTCCTGTAGGCAAATAGGGGTGCCAGGTTTTGGAACAAATAATATAATGTGTATCTCTAAAACATTATGGTAAAAAAATAATCCAGACACAAAAGGTTACATATTATATGATACTACTTATAGGAAATACCCAGAACACATAAACCTGAGAAACAGAAAACAGATTGGTGGTTACCAGTGAAGGAGCTCTGGTGGCACAGTGGTTAAAGCACTTGGCTGCTAACTGGCAGGTGGTCCAGATTCACCAGCCACTCTGCAGGAGAAAGATGTGGCAGTCCACTTCCCTCGAGCTCACAGCCTTGGGAACCTGGTAAGGAAGGTCTTCTCTGTCCTATAGGGTTGTTATGATTTGGAACAGACTCAAAGGACCACAGTGGTTTTGGTTTTTCTATTTTTGTTTTGTTGTATGTGTGTGTTTCTGTAGGTTCCCAGGAGCTGGAGGGAGAGGGACGTGGGGTTTTATTTGCGGATGATGAAAATGTTTAGGAACTGGAAGTGGTGGTTACACAATACTGTGAATGCACTGAATGCCACTGAATTGGTCTCTCTAAAATGATCAATTTTACATTATTTGAATTTCATCTAAAAAAAATAGATAAAATGCCCTATTTACCCACTAAACTGTGAACACCTGCAATCTGGGAGCACTCAGCACCCAGGATGGATTAGGTTTCTTGAAGCTGGACCTTACTGGCCATGAAAGATTACTACTGTAAGGAGTCTGGGTGAGGTGAGGTGTGGCCTGAGTTTTGCAGTGATGTCACTAAGAGTCCCCACACTGAAGGGCAGGGTAATGTGGTCAGGGAAGTATAGCGCCAAAGCTGAGCAGGCTGTAATCCCAGAGAAAAGGAGAGGTGTGGAGATGAACTGGGAGGCTTCCTGGAGGAGGAGGCAGGGCCAGCTCGGTAGGACAAAGGGATAGATTTTTTGGCCTGTGTGAAAGTAAAGGCTAGACTGGCAATTTGCTTCCCCTGTGTCCCTCTCCCCCGGGGCTTCCTTTCTTCGGTCCTTCCCTGAAGGCTCTGGGGTGCTCCAGACCTTGTGGGCGCCTGGGGCCTTGGAGGCTCGCGCGGTGGCGGCGGGGGCGCGGCCAGAGCGGGTCGCCCCGAGGGGGGCTCCCGCAGACCTTACAAGGAGCGCGGAGAGGGGTGACCCCGCCCCCGGCCCCTCCCCCGGCCCGCGGGCCCCCGGGAACGCCGCCCGCTGGGTCCGCTCGGCGCCGCGCGCCAGTGCAGGGGAGCCAGCTCCCGAGGGCCCGACGGCGGGCGCGCGGCTCGGGGACCCTGCAGCCGAGGACCCTGTGTCGCTCTCCGCAGGGTCATCATGTCCTCGGTGTTCGGGAAACCCCGAGCGGGCAGCGGGCCGCCGAGCGCGCCCCTGGAAGTCAACCTGGCCATCCTGGGGCGCCGCGGGGCTGGCAAGTCCGGTGAGTGGGGTTGGGACGGGGGAAGGGCAGGAACCAGGGAGGACCTGAGAAGCGGGGACAGGTTCTGCACCCAGGTAAGTTAAGAGACTGGTTTTCTTTTTTGCCTCGGTTTCTCTGCTGCGGGATCGTCTCACTTCTCAGCTTCCTCATCTCTTTCAGCTGTTTTCTGTTCCTCAGCCGTGTCTCGGCCCTTGGTGTCTGTGACCGCTGCCCCTGTCTCCCGTCTGTCTCTGTGTCTCGGGTCCTCTCTGGTCTCCCCACAGCCAGCAGTCCTACAGACTGGCGCCAAAGAGACCTGTTAAGTGGCTGTTCCCTGGTTTAGGTGGGGGTGAAGGGCGACCACCCTGGCCACTGAAGGATGAAAGAAGGCATTGGATGTTGGGATTCCCAAAGGAGGAACTACCACCATACTCCCTCACCCCGATTCCCTGGTGTTCTGAGACAGCTCTGCGTTCTTAGCTAACTTAATGCTTTCCAGCTACACCCTCGTGGACTTTCTGAAAATCGTTTTCTCCCATCACTGCACTCAGCCTTTGCCACTCCTCATAGCTGTCACCTGCTGGAGCCTGGGTGTGGGTGCTGGTGGGGTCCTGGAGGCAGAGACTCCGGAAAGAGCCCTGTCCTGGAGCTCCTAGCCCCAGGTGGCTGAAGAGGGTGGGAGGCTCCTTCACACTGTTAGTGCAAGGCCAGCATGGGCTCCCTTAGGTGTGAGTTTCCTTTTCCAGAATGTTCCCTGCAACCTGCTCCTGAGAGGACTCCTCTCCCACTTGGAAGCTAGTCCCCAGCTCGCAGTGGGAGGGGACTCTGAATCCAGTTTTCCTCCAGAAAAGGTTTGCGTTCTTCCTTGCATTCTTCCCTTTGAAAATCAAACTGTGATCCGGAGCTGATTCACTGATCCAGTCCAGCCAGGGATTACATGAATGAAATAATTTAACTTTTACAGTATGTATTCCCTGGGTATGAATTTGCAAACTGACACGGTTGGAAATCCTGGGAAAGAATTTTAAAGATTTCCTTAAAAATATCACGTTACTTTTTGGAGGCTGGTGTACTGATTGGCTTTCTGCAGCCACATTCGGAACAAAATCCAAGTCCCTTAACGCAGGTCACCTGGGAAGAAGTTCCTTCTCAGAGTATCACACTCGGTTAAGCTTGTGAAGTGTCCGGAGGACCTAGAGTGAGCCAGGACTTGAGATTGAGAAGGAGTGTGTTTACTTGGGATGCAGATCCTGCCTGGGTGTTGCCTGGAAACCCTAGCCCCTGGGGGGTTCACACCTCTCAGAGGTCGCCCACCCATCAGCTCTGCTGTTACTCTGTTTGGCCTGCAGCCAAAACTGGAATAAATGCCTGTATGTGAGAGTCTTCGTTACTTGTCCAGGATTAGGATATCCCCCTTCAGTCTGGGTCTTCAGTATGACCCTGATAACTGACCCTGTGGGTCCTCAGAAGTACCTGTCCTGGCTTTTCTTTACACAAAATAAAATAAAATGTCCCAAGGTGCAGCTACAGGTTTATGGCCCCCCATATTTCTGGTTTCTTTTGAACCTCTCAAACCAACTCCTGAGGGACACAGAAGTTAGGTCAGTCCTCCCTGAAACAAGGAGGGGGGTGGCCCAGGAGGAGGAGGGGCAACAGCCAGACATGGCAAGGGGCCCTGAGCTAGCTTCTCTCTGTTCCTCACAGCCCTGACCGTGAAGTTCCTGACCAAGAGGTTTATCAGCGAATATGACCCCAACTTGGGTAAGGACCCATCCTCCTGCCGCCTCTATGCCCACCATGAATACTTCCCTGGCATCTACCCCGTGGGTGGGCCCAGGCTCAGCCAAGGGAGGGGGAGGGGCAGAGAAGAGTGGTCACCATAGTGACTCATCCTGTGAGGAAAAGGTTTCAAGTAATGCATCCTTCCACAGTCCACCCCAAACATTTAGGGGGGTGGGCTCCGTTGGGAGCACTGAGAGAAGCCAGCTTGTCCTAAAATCAGACATCCGATGAAACTGTTAAAAAGCAAATCTAGCCTAGCAAAGCATCCAGGTCTAGTTAGGTGTTGTTCTTCAAACCAGTCACTTTGGTTTGGTTGGTTTTGGTTTGCATTTTCCCAGGAAAGCTGGACATTTTGAGGAATTCTCTTGTGGAGCTGGCTTCTGAGCCAGGTTTTGTTTTTATCTGTGGTGAACTTACGCACCATAAAACATGCCGCAATTCAACAACTCAGTGACACAGGTTTCGTATTTCAAGTTGTGTCCCCTTTCTCAGTACCCTTTTCTGAATGAGTCACCACCCTTAGCATAAACTCACTGCCTACGCCAGCTGCTCATCTAACCTTTCGAGTTGCTATTGTTAGTTTGACTGCATACAGATAATGCTTTTAAAAAGCATAATACTCAAGGCAAGCATTAAAGTAAACTATTGTTTGGTTTAAAGGTGACTTCTGGGATAGTTTTGGTTTAAGGTTTAAAGATTTCCTCAGAGCAGTGGTTTGGTGGGGTGGGTATCATCCAGACTCAGTGGCTCTGGAAAATCTGGATTCCGTGAGAATTTTCCATGCTGTTCCCCAGTTTTATACCTTTTAATCAGGATTCTCCTACAGAGTCTTTGTTCCTGATCCAGTTTTTAAACTACATGAGAAAGGTAGTCTCAAGTTATTGCTGTACTATGGTATATTGGGGAGAGGGGTGGATTGGTGTCAAAACTGGGTATGAATCTTGGCTGGGCCACTTACTGTGTAACCCAGAGTCAATCACCTAGCCTCTCTGAGCTTCCATTTTCTCATTCATCAAATGTGCATAAAAATGCCTATCTTAGAGATAGAGTATTAAAGATACTGAATCCACAGTAAACCCACTGCCATTGAGTCAATTCTGACTCGTAGTGACCCCACAGACAGAACAGAACTGCCCCACAGAGTTTCCAAGGAGCACCTGGTGGTTTTGAACTGCTGACCTTTTGGTTAGCAGGCGTAGCATTTAATGTCTATGCCACCAGCATTTCTGAATCCACGGTTGACTATGTGTATTCCCTGCCTTCCCCCCTTCCTCAGATGGCTTCGCATCCACGGTAGCTGATAGGCCCTCAGATTAATCAGATAAATCAGTGTTTTTAAAAATGGTTTTATCAGCAGGGATTTTACCCCAAATAGCCTCTCATAGGGCACCTCAGTAGCTAAAACAAATAAAAGCATACTTTTATCAGTTTAAATTTTGTATAAAGTTCATGTTTTTAGTATTTTCTTATTGTAAACTGGCCACTGAGAATGATGGGGTGTCTGCATGATCTTAGCTTTTCTTTCTTGTTTCTTAATAGACTTTATTTTTTGGAGTGTTTCAAGTTTACAAAATAATTGGGCAGAAAGTACCGAGAGTTTCCATCTGCCATTCCCCCAGCTTGCTTTCTGCCTGTTAGTGTCTTGCATTCCCATACTGATGCATTTGTTGTCATTGATGAACTAAATACTGATGAACTAATACTGATTCATTATTATTAACTAAAGCCCACAATTTACACGAGGGTTCACCCATTGGGTTGTACCATACTGCGGATTTTGACAAATGTGTAATGTCATGTGTCCACCGTTGTCACACAGAATAGTCTCACTGCCTTCACAATGCCCTGCGCTCTCTCTCTGTTCATCCCTCCGTAACTCCCCAGCAGTGACTGACCTTTTCACAGTCTGTATAGTTTGGTTTTTCTCCCTGGAATGTCATATATGGTTGAATCACACTGTGTGTAGCTTTTTCGGACTGACTTCTTTCACTTAGTGGTATGATTTTAGCCTTCTTGAAAATGGGGGCTGCAGTCTTAGATTATTTTCCCCATTCATAAAAATTGAATAAAACATTTGCAGGACTGCCCGCAAGAACGGTCCGAGGAAACCTGGGGCTCTCTGGCATAGCTTGAAAACCCCCATGGTAAGGTACTGCCCTCGGTAGGCTCTGATGGGGTACAGCTACAATGCCTGGGGGAACAACCCCATTACCCCACTGGTGCCCACAAGCCCATCAGTTTAAGCCAGAGTATCGAATCCCTGTGTTGGAGCTGGAAAGGACTTCACGACTGCTTAGTTCTATGACTTATAGGACTTTTTCCTGAAGTAGCAGAATCCTTTCATCCAAAGAAATCCTAAACAAAACTCCAGAGAAAGCAGAGGGGGGTCTCGCTGGTTAAGTCAGAGCTGCAGGGCAAGTGACAGGCAGGCAACCCTGAAGGACCATTCCTGACAGCTCTGGTTTAACCATCTGGGTGCTGCAGTGGAGGGAGTATCCCCAAGGGAGTTGGGGTCTCTAGGCCAAGGTCACCAGTAGGTCTTAGGGGAGCCCATTTGATTAGCAGAGGTCAGTGCCCGGAGTAAGGTAGGACGCAGGGTGGATTGTGTGCGGCTGGCTGGGGTGACGCTGCAAGGGGCCAGAGTATGGATTCAGAGCCAGGGTGGGAGAATGGAGGGCAGGAGATGGGGAGGGTAGGAAGGAGTGTTTGGGAAGGGAAATGGAGAATCCCTAGAGAGAGCACCCCAAAAGACTATAGATAAACTGAGTTCAAATGTTGCTGGGGACACATTATGCTACAAAGTTTTCACTGTTCTATCTGAAATTCAAGTGTAATTGAGCATCTGGTATTTTACCTGGCAACCTCCCTTCAGTCCATCTCTGTCCCTGCCCTCCTAACTTGGGGATCCCCCCTAAGGAGACTGTCACATTGCTGCTTTGAGCTGGCTGAGTGGCCTTCTGACCTGGCAGTCAGATGGGGTGTAGAGAGGAGGACAGCAGTCCTCAGTGGTTACCTTGGCCTTTCAGCTCTGAGAGCCCCTTGGCTGGAGAGATGACCAGACACCCTCCGCCGAGACACTCCTCAGGAGTTCTGTCCCACTGAGAAGGGCCTGAACGTTCCAGCCTCTTTCCCATGGTGGGTTCCAGTGATGGCAAATATCTCTGGGGCCAGAGCCTTTCTTTCTCCGTGGACAAAGATCTGAGAGTTCACTGGGAGAGTTAGCCGTCAGGCAGATGTTGCTAAGACAACTCTTTACCCTTTTCGAAGCTCTTCTGAGAGCTTGAGTTCATCTGAGGAAACTCTTGAGGGCAAAGACCTGGCTTAGTCATTCCCATTTCAGAATGTGACACAGTACTAGGCATGATACAAATGCTCCAAACCACAGGACTAAATTTTGGTTTGAGGACTACCCTTTAAAAAAGAATTCCTGTTATGATTCCCATTACACAGGTGGAGAAATGGAGGCAGAGAGGGCTCTTTGCCTAATATCCCAGAGAACCTCAGCTGCAAAGGGAGAGGAGGCGTTACTCCAGTAGACCTTCAGTAGGGGCAGCTTGTGCCATTGAGGGCTAGAGTCAGAGGCTGTGTGACACTGGGCTGTCTGAGCCTCAGTTTCCCACGTGGAAGATGAGACTCATTTATGGTGTCCTGTCCTTGTTATGCACTGCAGCTGTTAAACAGGTGACGGAGCTGGGAGATCCAGGGCGTGGGAACAGGCTTTGCCTGTGCCGAGCACTACCCCCGTCCCCCAGAGGGGCTTGGGCGTCTCACCTGGCACGTCCTTTGATGCTGTGAGCTCTGACAGGCAGAGCCACGTCTTCTTGATGGGAGGTTCTGCTCACATCCTCCGTGAGGGTGAGAGATAAGACTCTCCCACTGGTCTCAGCTCAGCTGGCCCCAGAGCAGGTCCTAAGGACTACTCCTTCTCTGTGTTAGGGCACACAGAACATTATTGGGAACCAGGAGCTATGGCACCTATAGATTTAAGAACAGCAGGGTGCCCTGAGGGCAGGGACTTGGCACTGGGAAGACTAGGCCTTAAACTGGCTCTGCTACCAACCTGCGATGTGTCTTGGACAAGTGCCTCTCCTTCTGTGGCCTGGACCAGTCACCTTGCCTATAATGGAGGAGGCTGGACAAGATGACTTTCAAGGCTCCTGGCCTGCCCATGCATGCCCCCCACTGCCCCGCTGGCCTGCGAACTGCTGGTCCTTCTTGAGGCTGTTGGTCAGCTCTGGACTTGGCCCAGAAAAAGCTGGAGGATCAACACCTTCATAGATCAGCCCATGGGGCAAAAGCCTGAGTTCACGTTCTTCTGCTGGTGGGGCACTGTATGGCCTTGGGCTTGTTCTCTCTCTCTCTCGGGGCCTCTTCTTGTCATCTCTCTGCAGTGGAGGTGACAGCGACCTCAAAAGGCTACCGGAGGGGCTACTGGAGACCAGAGCTGGGCCAGAACTTTTTCCTGGACAGAACATGCTCCTGTTTTGGGGTAAGGGGAGGGCAGAGTGCCTACAAGGTGTGCATTAGGCAGCCGTGGCAGGAAAATAAAGAGAAACCTGAATGAGACGTAGGCATCCAGAGATGGCTTTCCATGGACCAAATATAGTTAGACATTTGGGGCATTTTTTCCATTTGATTTTTTTTGTCTTTGAATAAGAGCAGCCATTTATCCCCATCCCCAAAGCCAGCTCTGGATGAGAGCTGTCTGTGATTCATGCTGGGTGCTGGAGGACCTGGAGGGTGGCCAGGCCCAGCCTGGCTGCCAGTGGCCCTCGCAGAGAAGTGTTTGACTGCACATGCTGCCACTGCGGGGGGTGCACTTCGCACAGAGGAATGTGGCTGGGAAGGCAGAGGGGCCCCAGTTCTGTCCACAGGGGTCCTCAGGGTCACTTGGGGTAGAGAACAGCCAAGGACAAATGAAAGCCAAGTACACACACACACACAGCCAAGGGCATGAGGTCAGGCTGGGGACGAGGGGGAATGATTGCCAGAATGGCAGCAAGGTCCTCTTTGCATGCCTGGTGTCTGTGGCTTTTTCATGTTTGAGGCTAGGAGAAATTGAAAAAGAGACAGAGAGAGTGAGAGTGCATGAAAAAACTTGTAAGAATCCAAATGAGGTGAGTAGTTCAGTGACTTTAAGGTACCTGTGTCGATCTGATTTGGACGATTGTGCTATGGTTATGTAAGATGTTATCATTGGGAGAAGGTGGGGGAAGGGTACCCAGGAACTCTCTGTACTATTTAAGCAACTTTTATGGAGTCTAACTTATTCCAAAAGGAAAAAGAAAAAATATCTGGGCATATGAACCTACCCTGAGAGCTATGGCGAAACATAGACCCACAGTTGTTTTCCAGGTGCTTATAGAGGTGGCTGGAAACTTTGGGTATAGTGCTTATCCTAGAGGGCCGCGATGAGCTGGAATCTGCTTGACGGCAACAAGTTTAGATTGTTCAGTGATGCTAGCCCCCTCACCAGGATCCGATCCACTCCTCACACAGGAGGAGCTGGTGCCTGGACAGGCATTAACGTGGTGCCTGGCACGGACCAAAGGTCCATTATCATGTTATTCTCACTATGACAAAAGGAGGAGGAAACAGATCCTCAGAGAGATGGTGTGACTTGGGAAATCAGCCAGCTGGAAACGGCTGAAGGTGTGCTTGATCCTGCACCCCCACAGTGAAGCCTTTGGGCCGATCCCCTGTTCTGGGCTGTTCAGTTGACAATAAACTTCTGTTAAGACCTTCTTGGAACTTCTAAATGGGGTCCTATCCCCCTTCTTCCCACTGGTCTACTTGTTTTTTCCTTGTCTCTTCCCCACTGGGGGAAGGAGGGTTGTCTTCCTGTGAACGAGGTACTGTAGCTGGAGGGGACGGGCATGGAGCTGGCCGTGCAGCTCTTGAGGCCTCTGCCCCTTACTGGGCCCATGCAGTCCACCCTGCTGGCTTCCTGGCACACGGTCCCATCCCCCTTGACATGTTTCAAGACTGCCCTTGGATCCCATGGGTACTGACTGGAGCAGCAGCTCCTGGGTGGGCGGTTCTGCCCATCGTACCTCCACATGGCTGAAAGCAAAGCATTTCCTTTGGTCCCAGCTCAGCCAGCCCCAAAGCAGGTTCTTGAGGAACCCACCCAAGACCCCACAGGGTTTCGGTGCAAAGTGGTCATCTCAGAGGCCTGCTGTGCCTCTGACCAGCTGACTGCCTGTGTTACAGAGGACACCTACAGCTGTGAGGAGACTGTGGACCACCAGCCCGTCCTCCTGAGGGTCATGGACACCGCAGACCCGGTAACTTTTATCACGTCACCCAGGCAGCTCTGAGAATCAGTGCAGCCGCTGGACAAGCCCTGACCCCAGTTCAGGGGTCCTTAGTTGGGAACTCAGGCTCACTTTAAGCTCTGATCTGCTCAGTGACGTTGGGCTCTCTGGATGTGACTCACTTCCTTTGGTGATGGCTGGCACCCCACTCTGAGGCCCTGTGCTTCTGCTTTGTGTTTGTGCGTGCACCATGAGGGAGGCGTACACGTGGGTGCATGGTCCCCTCAACCAGAGTCCCTGTGCCACACGCACACACGTGTGTACGTACACACACACTTCCTCTGGGTTCTCGCCACCCTCTGCCAGGCTGGATGCCACTGTTCTCAGAAACCAAAGGGGCAGCACGAACTTGACCCCAAGCCAGCAGCACAGGGGGACAGCCAGGTCTCCATAGGGGTCATGCCAGGAGGCTTTAGCTCCGTGTGCAGCGGGCCAAGGTCTTCAAGCGCCTGGCTGGGTGATGGGAGGGAAGTTCACGAGACAAAGCCTCCTTTCAGGCCAAGCCAAGTCCACACTGAAACGCCCTTTTGAAAAGCCCTTTGCCAGGGAACAATATACAAAGACCCTGGAATGGCGAGGTGGGCTGGGCCAGCTCAGGTGAGGCCTCTGCCCGACCTTCTGTGTCCCCGACTGGGGCTCCCCTCCTTCCCCCCAGGACACGCCCAGGAACTCCGAGCGCTACCTGAGCTGGGCCCACGCCTTCCTGGTGGTGTACAGTGTGGACAGCCGTCAGAGCTTTGAGGCCAGCAGCAGCTACCTGGAGCTGCTGGCACTACATGCCAAGGAGAGCCAGCGCAGCCACCCGGCCGTCCTGCTGGGCAACAAGCTGGATATGGCCCAGTACAGGTGAGCTCGGCTGCCTCGTCCCGCACCTCTGGAGCCCACTTTGCTCACTTGTAAAGGGAGCCATCATCTTCCAGTGTTATCTGGCAGCTAAGAAGAGTTGTCGGTGTTAGTTGCTGCAAGTCAGTTGCAGCTCAGTGGGACCCCGTGTGCCGAGTAGGACTGCCCGGCAGGGAAGCTGATCTCCAGGCCTGTCTTCAGAGGCACCTGGGGATGGGGTGGGAGGGGGCAGTTTGAACTGCCAACCTTTTGGCTGGTTGCTAAGCTCTTAAGTGTTTGAGCCACCCAGGGAGTTTGCCAGGAACAGCAGTCACTCCGATTCTGGTAAAAGGAGGTGTGTGGTAAGAGTACCATGGGTTTGGTTGCCCGAGTAGCCAAGGACAGGCAGGGAGGGGCATTTGGGCCACACAGAGACCTAAACATCAGAAGAGAGGCCACTCCTTCCATCCCCACGGGTCCCTGGGATCTCTGTTGATCTCACCCTTTCTTGCCAGCATCTGTAATGACCTTACATCCCTCCTTCCCTCTCCCCGACCCAAAGCACTCATCTGTGCTCCTTTCCAGTTCTGGGGAGACAGACGCTGATTGGCTCCCTCAGGTCAGGTAACTGCTCAGGTCCCTCTACCTGTCGCCTCATCCAGGTCTGGCCCTGGGCTGTCCCACAGTTGTCCGTACTGAAAGCAGCTTCTCTTAGCACAGGTTGAGTTTGAATCCGAGGTCCCAGCTGGGGCCAGAGGGCAGGTGACCACGGAGCGCTGCGGCCATGTTTTGCTTGGCTGGCACCGGGGTTCAGCAGAACTGGAATGTTTCTGAGGCGGGGCATGCTCCTGGCCTCTGACCACAGCTGCCCACTGGCTCCCCGCCACCAGTGGTTGGACTATCCGCACAGTCAAGTTGCCTGCCTGCCCCTGAGACATTTGAGACAGATACCTACACTTGAACAGTACTCCCTGTGGACTTAAGCATTCCTTCTCTGTGGCGCATCCACCTGGGAGGTGTGGCAGGGGAGAGATGGGGCTGGGAATGGTCTGCCTCTGGCCACAGGTGGGGCCTAGCATAGGAGACCCTCCTTGCTCCCTGCTGGTCAGTAGTGCTTCCCCACACCCCACAGGTCCATTTAGCATTGGCAGGAGGAGGTCAGATGGGTAAGGGGCGAAAGGCCAGGGTGTCTGGTTAAGGTGGGGCCACAGTCCAGAGCCTTCAGAAGGGGTCCAGCCCTTAGACCCAAATTGCATCTCCAGGAACAAGGGACTTTAAAGCCCCTGGCAGTGCTCTCTGAGGGATCACAGAGCCTGGGAGAGGGATGAGAAGATTCAACACGGGAGAATGCTGACCCCAATCTTTGCCAAAGAGGTTGTCTAGAAATGGTTTGACAGCAAATCACCAAAAATACAGGGCTCAGAAGCAATGACAGTTCGCTAGGAATAAGTCTTAACAGTTGGTCCCATTTCCTTCTTTGGTCAGGGTCAGTAGATGGGGAGTCAGTGACACAGAAAATTTAACTTTCAGCCATGCATGGGTCGTCATGTCCCACGAGTGTCCTGAAGCCGAAAGTGTGACTCCCAACCTACTGATGAAACTTTGAGTAGGCTGCAACAAACTAAGAAAAGCAAAAGGATGACATTATCTGTGTGTCAGCTGTTCCCACACGTGTGCATACACAGGGGATCTTGTTTCTGGAAGTCCAGTTATCAAGTTCCCACAGTGACAAGTTTACAGATGCAAGGTCATCATAAAAGAAGATGATACTAAGTATTCTTTCAGAGAGGTTCCCCAGGACACTGGTCGGGGTGAATTAGACGCTCAGCCTCTGATGTTTTTTTGTCCCCCTAATACTTACCTGACCTCGCACCATGGAGCAGTACCTGGGCAGCTAGCCCCTGCTCCTGCCAGATAAACCTTGGCTGAGAAACCTTTCCCCACCCTAATGTCTCCTGTCATCTCATGGGCCGTGCCATTGTCCTTAGGAATGGTAGTAGGGCCAGCGCAGCAGTGGGTGCAGTGGGTGCAGTGGGTGCAGTGGGTGATAGAGAGAAACATTCAGTTATTAGAACCTTGGCCTAAGATGCCAGGGACTGCTGCCTATTCCCTCTTCCATATACCTGACTTCTTCAAGAGCCAGATCCTTTTCTCCCACCTAGATTCCCATGGCATTCAGGTAGGAAGCTTCTAGAATGTTCTCAGCTACGCATATCCTATTAGACCGTCATGGGAGCAGGCAAAGGACCAAGTTGGGAATAGAAGCTGCTGCCTCTCTCCTTCCCCGCTCCTCCTGTGTGGTCATCCTGTTCTCTTCAGCCACGCCACTGGGCAGGCCAACAGAACTCCTAACAAGCCCTGAGAACTCTGCCAACCCAAGGCTTCCCGAGTTGCCTCAGCCCACCATGCTTCTATAAACTGTGGTCTACCACACTTTCATCTAGACAACTGCCTTTCTCTAGAGCTGATCCCACAAGCCAGGGTATGAGTGGTCCAGTTCCTGGCCAAGGGACCCGTGTTGTGGAAGGAAAGACATGGAGCAGGAAATGGCCTTTTTTCTCTGGCCACAGGCAGGGCCTAGCATGGGAGACTTGGGGGCCAGCTCCTCCCTCTGCAGTAGCCTCATTCCTGGATTTTGGCTCTGGTGACATCAGACAGGATTAGTCAGGGGGCTGGTGTGGAACCAGGTCCACCTGACCTGGAAAGGACCATCCTAACTTCCCTGCCATGCCTGTTCCCCTCACCAGGCAGGTCACCAAGGCCGAGGGTGTGGCGCTGGCAAGCAGGTTCGGGTGCCTGTTTTTTGAGGTCTCCGCCTGCCTGGACTTCGAGCAGGTGCAGCAAGTCTTCCACGAGGCGGTGCGGGAGGCGCGGCAGGAGCTGGAGAAGAGCGCCCCGGCCCGGCCCCTCTTCATCTCTGAGGAGAGGGCCCTGTCCCCCCACTGCGCGCTCACTGCCCGACACGGGCTGGCCAGCTGCACCTTCAACACCCTCTCCACCGTCAGCCTGAAGGAGATGCCCACTGTGGCCCAGGCCAAGCTGGTCACTGTGAAGTCCTCCCGGGCCCAGAGCAAGCGCAAGGCACCCACCCTGACCCTGCTGAAGGGCTTCAAGATCTTCTGAGGCCCCCCTCAGGGTCCTGGGCAGGGCTGTGGGACAGGCTGGTTTTGCACCAGTGACCTTTTCCTCTGGTAGATAGCTAACTACTCTTGTGGCACCAAGCAGTTTCCCTTTCACTCAGTCATTGTGTGAGCTGGAGGGACAGGTAGGGACGTTGCTCCTGTTGCCTCCAGGCCCTGGGCTCCATGGTAGCCCAGCAGGGACACAACCACTGTGACAGCCTGGTGTCACTAACCCCTCTCTGCTGCAGAAACAGCTGGGCCAGGCTCCTGAAGGCCTGCAAATGTATAGACTTCATAGCTTACAAGGAAACCCTGATGACATAGTAGTTAAGTGCTCCAGCTGCTAACCAAAAGGTTGGCAGTTCATATCTGCCAGGTGCTCCTTAGAAATTCTAGGGGGCAGTTCTGTTCTGCCCTGTAGGGTTGCTATGAGTCAGCATCAGTTGCATAGCAATGGGTTTGGTGTTTGGTTTTTAATAGCCTACAAGAAAACCATCATGGCTAGTGGTTAAGGTCTACAGCTGCTAACCAAAAGGCTGGCAGTTTGAATCCATGAGGTGCCCCTTTGAAACCCTACTTGGCAGTTCTAGGCTGTCCTATAGGGTCACTCTCAGTTGGAATCCACTCAAGGACAACAGGTTAACAGCCTGCAGGGGAGATAGCCCTGAGTTCGTAGCGCCACCTGGTGGATGGGAAGAGAAGGGTGGCTGTGGGTTTTGGAGGCTGGAGGAGGACTCTGCCATTGCCCTGTGACCTCAGAAGCCCTGGGCTAGGCCCTACAGTTTTTCAAGTGAAATCCAGTTAAAATAGTCTCATGGGGCAGCCTTGAAGAAATCTCAGGAAGAGGTATTTCCAGCACTTTGCCTCTCCAGCAAGAGTAAAGGCTGTGGGTCATCAGTGTATGCGAGGCTGTACGGACTCGACTAGCAAGCAGGGTCCCCTTTTCCCGCTGTTAGGGATGCCGTCCGTGGACCCTCAGGATCAGGCTTATCAAGTTTAATGGTCAAAGCTACAGAACAAAATCATTCTCTCCAGTGACAATCACCCAGGACTCCAGGGCACCTACAACTGACAGTGTCTGACACCACCCAATGGTACTCTTAGCACACCCCAGGCTCCTAGGGAAAAAATATGGTGTATAAATTACACCCATCTGTAGTCTGGTCAAAGGAACCCTGGTGGCACAGTGGTTCAAATGCTTGGCTACTAACCAGAAGGGCAGTGGTTTGAATCCCCCAGCTGCTCCTCTAGAGAAAGATGTGGCCGTCTGCTTCCGTAAAGACTTACAGCCTTGGAAACTCCATGGGGCAGTTCTGCTCTGTCCTGTAGGGTCCCTATGAATCAGAATCGACTCAACAGCAGCGGGTTTGGCTTGGGAAGTCTGGTCTGGTGGGACCCAGGAGCAATGGGTCTGAGTGTTCAAAGGCCACTTCTGTAAGATACAACCTAAACCACTTTCGGTTAATAAAACAAATTTTTATGTAAGTTATCTGGTATTGCCACCACAACTACATACAAAACCGTGGGAACTCAGATACAGGATCAGGATGTTGTCTCGCGCGCTGACGTGATTTGGGGTCTCACTGTTGGAAAAGAGTCTTGGAATCAGGAAATTCATAGACCTTTTGTTTCTTTAATTTTTTGGTTAACTTTGTTTACCACAAGGCCCCAGCCAGGTGGTCTTCCCTGGATGCTCAGCACCTAAGCAGGTAAAGGTGGGTTCTGCTGAGAGCAAAGAAGAACAGAATCCTGCCCCTTGCCCTCTCAGCTGTCCCGGGATCTGGACTGAAACTAGCCTTGAGCTGAGGTCATAGGGGGGAGGTGGTGGCCCACTCCAGAGCACACGTTGAGATTCCTGGCCGTGCCACCTGACGCCCAGGCCCGCTACTGATTTGCACTTTGGCTCCGTCACGTGTGTGTGTGGACCACAGCTGTGTGAACTAGCTATCCAATTCCAGCTGCTCACTTCCAAAAGCATTTTTAATAAAAAGGTTTTTTTAAATAACAACGTTTAGTTTAATTGCAGTTCATTGGTTTTATCAGCTAACCAAAAAAAACCCCACAAAAACCCTGCTTGAGAGAAACAGCAAAACCTGAGAGGTTTCAGGCCAGTGAGCCTGACCAGGTCCCAGGCCGGGATGGGCACTGTTCTCAACTCTCCCTAGCTCTCAAATTCTGGGGGGTATGGAAAAGAGAATCGATGGGTCACCTCTCTCTTTAAATTCGATTTCCACTTGGGCCAAGTGTGGCTTTTCTGAGAGCAGAGTCTCTTTTAGGGAGTTGGTGACATTGTCGTCCTTGTGTGTAATGTCAGCCACATAGAGGACTTCAGGAGTTTGTTTTTCCAGTGGCAGCATCTTTCGATTCCTGGGAAGAGAAGAAATACTTTTGAATGTGAGATCCTTGAGCCGGGATACTGAGTGGTTAGGGCAGGATTGGGCTTTTCCAAATGTGTTAGAGAGTTTCGGGAAAATATCCTGTAGGCTGTTTTGAGTGCTGTTGGGGGTAAGCCAAGATGGGATAATGTTCCTTCGCAGAGAGAGAGCTTGCACCCACACGTCATTGTCTCCCTAGGTTCTCACCACCCCTGTGAGCTCAACTATTACTGCTCCCCCTACAGGTGAGGCAGTGTGGCTCAGTCCCGGGACATACACTTAGGTCTCCTGACTCCAAAGCCTGTCTTCTTTCTACCAAACCACACTGTTCCTGACCCTGGGACTGTCAGGTTCTGATTCCCCATGTCCGATCCCCACCCTCACTCCACCCATCCCCTAAACAAACTAGTAAATCAGATTCTAATGAATGTCCCTGCTTGCTTCTCCAAACCAACCTCCACATACTAGTCAGGATGTATGCACATACTACTCCCTAGCTCAAGCACCTTCAGTGGCTCCCCATTGCCCACTTAGCCTTCCAGACCCTCCATGATTCTGTTCTGCATTCATTACATCTGCAGCCTTCTTTCCAGGAGCAGAGTTCTGATGGTGCAGTGTTAAGAGCTCAGCTGCTAACCAAAAGGTCCGCAGTTCAGATCTACTGGGTGCTTCTTGGAAACCCTATGGGGAAGTTCTACACTATCCTATAGGGTTGCTATGAGTTGGAATTGACTCGATGGCAGTGACTTTGGTTTTGAGTTCTTCCAGTTGCTCTCCCAGATCTATCCTCCCTCCAGGTTGGTTTCACTCACAGTACCCCCAGACTTCCAATTGCAGGGGGAAACAAAGTCAGATGTGATCCCCATCCTCGAGGACCCCACAGGGAGCCCTGGTTGCACATCACAATGATCCCACTCAGATCCATTAGGTCAGACCAGTTGTGTGAGGTCCAGCATCTGTATTTTAAATATTCTTCCTTGAGTGATTCTATTTTGCATCTGCATTAAGAAGCACCATTGTATGAGAGTGTGAGGAACAGTCCAGGAGCCCCGCTGATCTCAGCTCTCTCTCTGACCTTGGATTTGGCCTTGGAGCAGGGTGAGACTTTCCATCTAACCAGAGTCCTAACTCTGCATTTACTCAGCACAGTCCTGGGAGGAAAGTGTGTCTTGTCACTGCCATTTATAGACGAAACGGTGGTTTGGACATATTGAGTGACTGGCCTCACTAGTGAGTGGCAGCACTGGGATTTGAACTAGCTCTGTGCAACTGCACAGCCAGAGACCATGACCTCTGGGACACACCAACCATTGCCCTGCCTGCTAGCCTGGGCTGAGGGGATGATAATCAGTGACAGCTCCTGGGTTTTCAGCAGCTCCCCTCGAAAGGGCCCTGAAGGCTGTATTTTTCTGAACCAGAGAGTGAGTGGGCAGTGACGATCTAGGTGATGCCTGCCTGGGTAGAGTCACAGCTGCCCTTAGGACAGACAGGGCCCCACCCTCCAGAGGGCCACCGCCAGACCAGTGCCTCACCTGTTTGCCTGGATACTCCTTGCCAGGAGGACGATGCTTATCACGATCACCACGGAGGCCAAGGTAAGCATGGCATAATTCCAGCGAGACGCTGGGGATGGAAATACAGAACAGCTTAGAGGGAGAGGCCAGGTACCTCATGGACCCACCAGAGATTGGGGTTGTGCTCAGACCGAGCTCCGAGCATCAACTGCCCCTGCTGTGGACTGGGTGTGGTGGGAGGAGACAAGCCCCTGGACTGGGGGGAAAGGGAAAGAAGTGACAAAATGACAAACTGCTCTGGAGAAGCCTTAACCTGATAGGGAAGATGGCCGTGGGGCTGCACTGTAGGGAGGAAATGTGAGCAGGACAAGAGATTGGCCGAGGCAAGCTGCACAACCTTCAGTTTTCCAGAGGCTGGCCTTGGGTAGTTTGGGAAAGGAAGGAGGAAAGAGAAGGAGGGGTAGTTAAGCTGGGTTTACCACCTGGCTGCAGAAAATATGTCAAGTGGGCAATGTGAACTTGGCCGGTCAAGATTTGCCCACACTGCAAGGAAATGAGACACCATCCAACCTGGGAGCTTTTGCACTTACTGTTCTGTACGGTCTCTAAGAGTTGGAATGAACTCATTGTCAGTGGGTTTGGTTTGGGTTATTCCTCTTCTGGAAAGTTTTTCGTCAAATAATTTGTCAGGTTATTTCTTCCCTTCCTGCAACTCCTCATTCATAGGTCACCTTTGGCTTCAGACCTCCCTCAACCCAACCCCATTATCCTGTTTCAGATGCCTCTCGGCTTGTCACCACACCCATTCTCCTCTCTGATTTTTCTCCTTGTGTCTCATCACCAACATGCGGTACATTTCGGTCCCTTATCTTGTTGTTTTTCGTTCTCCCCGACTGTAATAAAGTACACTTGACCAGGGCAAAAAGTGTGCGCTTTATCCACACTGTAAGCCCAGCGCCGAAAACCGTGCCTAGTGCACGCAGGCGCTGAGTCAATTAGTTGCTGACTGAGTTGATGGATGGGAGGAGGAAGAGGTTGTTCGGGCCCGCATCCTGCTGCCCCACTGTGTGCCAAACCCCACTGGGTGCTGGGTGCCAGCCTCAGCCCCTGCTCAGGACGAATGTGCCGCTGTCCAGGGAGGAAGAGCCCCGTGTCAGGGGGCTTCGGCCCAATTCCACTCTTCATGTTGAAGAGCGCTTCCCTGCACCCCAAATCTACCGCCACTTACCGTCCTCTACCCGAAAAAACCAAAGCATTTCTTCCAGCAACTCCTGGGGCACGGCTGTGCCAGCTGGGGCTTGGGCAGCCCCCTCCTGTTCCATGCTGCTCCCGGTTAGGGAGCGTCCCCGGCAGCAAAGTCCTCAGAACCTCTTGTTCCCCTAGCTGCCCTTCTGGCCCTCAGGACCCCTGGAAACAAAGCAGAGAATGCGATTGGAGAGCCACCCTAGTATGGCCTCCTCTCCCTGCCCAGGGGGTCCAGTGGGTGGCACAGTTACCTGTGCGATTATTAGCTGAAAAGTTGGTGGTTCAAAGCCCTCCAGAGGTGCCGTGCAAGTGGGCCCGGTGGTCCGTTTCTGAAAGGTCCCTGCACACGCACCATGAGTCCGAATTGACTAGACAGCAACTACGAGCTACGCTGCCCAAATCCAGCCCTCCTCTGGCCAGGTCACAGTACAGACACCCCAAACTCAGGAGCAAAACGGGACTGGAAAGGCAATGACCACGGGGGTAGAGTGACAAAAGTCTTCACTAACGCTCATCACGGAAGGAGCACTGATCTGAGAAGGAAGAGGACCCAGCCTTGAAGATGATACCCCACACCACTTCCAGAGCCCCACCCACACCCGTGCGCTGTGGTTTCTTAGCACTGACCCACCGCACCCACGTGAGGCTGATGTGGTAGCCAATCACCACGCCCTTTCCTTCCCACGTGACTCGGGTGGACCTATCCCAGTCTCTGGCGGATGCAACCATCAGCTGCTTCTTGACGACCCTAGGGTGTGGGGTTATTGCGAGTTGGAGTCTACTCGGTGGCATTGGGTCTGTTGTGGTTTGTCGACACCAGCGGCTGAAATTCCCCCTCCTAAGGTCTGACGCCGGAAACCATGAGGGCATCATAGGTCAGTGCTAGGTCTGCTAACCAAAAGGTCGGCAGTTCGATATGCTTATAGGGTCACTATGAGTTGGCATCGACTTGATGGCACCGGGTTTGGTTTTTGGCTTAAGGTCTAGCTGTTCAGTGTGGTCCTGGATTCACCCATCGCCTGGTAACAACTTCTTCTTTTGGACAACCTAAGAACCTGAATGGGAACCCATGCTTCTGAATTTGAGCCTGTTTTATTCTCCAAATATAAAAATAAGTTTAGCTGTTTGACTGACACACCTCAGTCAAAACACAATTTTTGACATACTCTTGTACTACCTTTATTATTAGTATCTGTCTTCAAATTTGGGGGGTTAATTAAAATAGATTTTTAGAAGGAAACTTTATGTTATTGAAAACCGGTTGCTGAAAGCAGCCATCCAGAGGACAGCAACTGGTCTCTGTTTATCCAGAGTGATAGAGGAACAAGGAGAGGGAGGAATAGGAGGAAGAAATGGAATGTGTGGCTAACTGCCTCCGTGAACAACTGCTGGCTTTGCCATGAGACCAGAACTGCATGGTGTCTGGCTACTGTACTGAATGTTTGGCTCAAAGACTCTATAGAAGAGTCCTGATCTAAAGGGAGAAAATGGAGAACAAACTTTCAAATTCTCATAGAATCCAGCTTTCTGGAGCCATTGGAATTGGATGAACTCCCAAAATGATTGTTCTGAAAAAAATCTTTAAACCTTAAACCAAAAATATTCCTTGAAGTCTTCTTTAAACCAAACAATACCCCAACCAAAGCCATTGCCATCAAGTCAATTCCAACTCATGGTGACCCTATGGGGCAGAGTAGAACTGCCCCTTAGGGTTTCTGAGGAGTAGCTGGTGGGTTTAAACTGCTGACCTTCTGATTGACTGCTGTGCCAGCAGGACTCCTAGCAAAAACTAACCCAGCTTAATTAGTCAAGTATGTCTGCCTTGAGCATTCGGTTCTTTTAAGAACTGTCTATACCCATTGCCATGGAGTTGATTCTGATTCACAGGGACCTTAATGGGATCAGATTGATTGAAGATAAGGCCACTTTGGGTGCCATAAGAACCAGTCACTAGTGAAGTAGAAGTGACATCCTTTCTGGTCACAACACTTGGATGCCTGATCTAGCATCTCAGCCACCTGGGCATTGGGAAGGAGCTATCCTTATTGGTGGACACAAGTAGTTCTACTCCTGTAAAAGTGTTCCCTTCATGAAAAGACACTGATGGCAGGGAACTCAGGTCCCAATGAGTCTGGCCAATGTGAGTCAAAACATCTGAACAAATGCACTTGGGTTGCCAAGGACTAAACCTGAGAACCAAACATCTCTTTTAAGTATAGCCCTGTGTGACATGCACGGAGGGGCTTCTGCTCCTCTTCCCCATAAAGGGGACCACTGCCACCAGTATGGTCAAGTCCACCCCATGTATGTCACAGTGGAACTGTGCCCCATAAGGTTTCCAGTGGCTGATTTTTCAGAAGTAGGTTGCAAGACATTTCTTCCAAGGTGCCTCTGCGTAGACTTGGACCTCTAACCCTTGGGTTAAGCGTTGAACGTGTTAACCCTTGGCACTATCAGGGACCATAGAGCCTTCTACCTTCAGAACGTCTACTTTTGCTGGCCTGTGTTTGACCCCAGGCTGATTGGGAAGCTCTGGCCTAATGCTGGGCAGTGTGGACTGTCTGTGGACAAGGCCTATCTGTAAACTGTTTGTAACTGGTCCTCTGCTGTTGAGAAATGAAGAGTTACATGGGGTCATCATGAGTTGGAATTGACTTGAGGGCATCTAATAATCAAAGAGCCCTGGTGGCACGGTGGTTAAGTGCTCTGAGGCTAACCAAAGGTCAGCTGTTCGAAATGACCAGCTGTTCCACAGGCAGAAGTTGAGGCAGCTGGCTTCCATAAAGATTACAGCCTTGGAGACCCTGTGGGACAGTTCTACCCTGTCATCTAGGGTCTCTGAGTTGGAGTTGACTCAATGCCATCATCAACAACAAAATAACAAGCACAATTTGATAGAGTAATTTCATGTCTATTGAATCTCACAGTTGAAAAAAACAGGCTTGCATTGTGGAAGTTGGAGCCGTGGTAGTTCAATGGATAAGCACCTAGATGCTAACTGAGATGTTAGCAATTGAAACTTACCAGCTGCTCCATGGAAGAAAGGTGTGGCCGTGGGCTTCCATAAAGATTACAGCCTTGCCATCAGGAGCAAGGGAGAATGAAGAACACCAAAGACACAAAGGGAAAACTAGCCCGAAGGATTAATGGACCACAACTACCACAGGCTTCTCCACAGTAAGGCCAGCACAACTAGATGGCGCCCAGCTATCACCATTGACTGCTCTGACCAAGATGGCAATAGAGGGTCCCAGATGGAGCCGGAGAAAAATCTAGGACAAAATTCTGATTCAAAAAAAATAGAACAGACTTAATGGCCTGGCAAGGACTAGAGAAACCTGAGAGTATGGCCCCCGGACACCCTTTCAGCTCAGCAGTGGTCACTCCCAGGGTTCACTCTTCAGCTAGAGATTAGACAGGCCCATAAAGCAAAATGAGACCGTGTGGTCACACCAGCCCAGGGGCAAGGAGTAGAAGGCAGGAGGGGACAGGGAAGACAGTAAAACAGAACTCATGGTCAAGAAGAGAGAGTGTGGACATGCCATGAGGTTGTTAAACAATATCATAAAATGATACATGTACTATTTAAGGAGAAGCTAGGTTGTTCTGTGAAACTTCATCTAAAGTACAAACCAAGCAAACAAAAATCTCAGCCTTGGAACCCTATGGGGAAGTTCTTCTCTGTCCTTTAAGGTCACTATGAGTTGGGATCAAGTCACTGGCAATGAGTTATTTTTGTGTTATCTTGATTTTTTTAATTTTTGTTTCTTATCTCGCTCTATTTTTATTTCCCAAGACTATTGTCTCAGATAAATGAGAAGTAATAAAAATAGTAACAACTGGTCCTTCTCTGTATGTGATTTGAGAAGTATGGTCTAGCACAGCATTGTCACATAGAAATATAATTACAGACACATACTCATACATAATTAAAAATTGTCTAGTGGTCACATTAAAAAAGCAAAAAGAAGCAGGTGAAATTAATGTTGACAACACATTTTGTTTAAGCAAACACATCCAACAAATTATCATTTCAACATGTAATCGATTTAAAATTATTAGTGAGATAGTTTACATTTTCTTATATTAAGTATTTGAAATGAGGTGTAAATTTTACACTTCCTTAAAGTCTCTGTTCTCACTAGATACATTTCAAGGGCTCAACAGCCACATGGGGCTGGTGGCTGCCACACTGGATGGCACAGACCTATGTCTAGGCCCAAGGACAAGCCTTGGCAGCAGGTGGCTCTGGGCTCCTGGCATGAGGCCCACGGGCCATGAAAGGTGAGCGTTGGGCTGAGAGCCAGGGAGTGACTCCTGACCTGGTTCTGCCTTAGCTTAACTGACTGTATGTAGGCAAATTCCTGCCTCTGGGTCACTGAACCCTCTGAAAAACAAACAAGGAAATAATAAAAATAAAGGTAGAAATCATTGAAACAGAGGGGGGGAAATGGAGATCAGCAAAACCAAAAGTAGATTGAAAAAAAAAAGATTAATAAGATGTATCTCAGGCAAGATTGATCCAGAAAGGGAAAGAAGATATGCAAATAAACAAAAGCAGATCCGGAATAACTAGAAACACCAGAGTCTTAAAAAATAATGAAGACTATTAATGAACTCTATGCTAATAAACTTGACAACCCGTATGGAATGGACACAATTCTACAAAAATATAAAATACCCAAACTAGACAAGAAAGAAATAAAGAACTTAAAGAATAAATAAATAATAAAGAAATGAAAATGATAGTCTAAGATCTCCTCTCTGAAGAATAAAGCCCAAGTGTGGATGGCTTTAGAAGTATGAACATTAAGGTTGAGTGTCCAGTCAGCTGGGCCTTGATATCAGTGATTTATCAGTTAGGATATAATTTGTCAGTCATGATGACGTGATCACTTTCATGACGAGATTTTGATCTAATGTGATCACCTCCATGCTAGATTTGCTACAAGTAGCCAGTCAGTTGAAAAAGAGTTTCTTTAGGAGTGCGGCCTGCATGCTACATACGTGGATTTTTTGGCAAGGCTTGCAAGTTTTTGCTCATTTCTGGGTCCTACAGCTGGCTCCTGTTCATCTGACCTCCAGTTCTTGGGACTTGAGCTAGTAGCTGACCTGCCATCTGACCTGCTGATCTTGGGTTTGCCAGCCTTTGTGGCTACATGAATCAAGAGATACCTGCGGTTGACCCACAGACTTGGTACTTCCCAGGTTCTATAACTGTAGGAGCAATTTCCTTGATAGAACTCTTTCTCTATGTATATTTATATACTTTATTGGTTTTGCTTTTCTTGAGAACCCAGTCTAACACAAGACGTGTGTTCTAACAAACTTTCAGGGTCGCTATGTGTCAGAATTGACTCAACGGCAGTGGGTTTGTTTCAGTTTATTTTTTTAAATTCTTACTTTAAACAAGTTGTTCGAAAAAGTTCCAAACTGCCTTGCTAATTTAACACTGATTTCAAAACTAGGGTTCTATACAAGAAGAGAAAATAATTAGCCTATTTTATTTATGTAAGTGGGTACAAAAATCCTAAGGTATTAGTCAAATCCAAATGTTTTAAGAAAATAACTTTCATGGTCAAGTAAGTTGGGTATCAGGACTAGAAGGACAGTTCAACATCAGCAACTATACTGATGTAATTCACCACATGAATAGGCAAAAGAAGAAAGACTGAACAATTGATGTGTATGATACAGTAGAAGTGGGAGAAAACTTCAAAGTGGCAAAGGAGATCTGTTGATCTATCTGTGACAAACATTATATATCACAGAGAAACTTTAAACACATTTCTTTTTAGGCAGGTATAAGACCACCATCTGCTGGCTGCATTTGACCATATGATTTAATATAGTCCTGGAGATCCTGGAAAATGCCCTAAGGAAAGAAATAGCAGCATCAGAATTGATAGGAAAGAGATAAAATGACTGATTTGCAGGCAACAAGGTCATCTACCTATAAAAACAATTAGAACTCATGAAAGCATTTATCAAAGTGGTTGCATACCAGACCAATAGCATTTTTTATCATAATAACCAACTGGAGAATTAAATAAAAATAAGATATCATTCACAATAGCCACAAAGCACCTAGGTTAATTTACCCAAAATGCAAAAAGCCTTTATGGAGAAAATTTTAAAACTCTAGGACAGAAAAAAAGTCTCCTACTGTCCTCCTGGTTTCTTTCTAGAGGGGAGAGCAGAGGTTGGAGAGGAGGGGAAAAGTATTGGTTGAGTGAATGCTGGAACTAAAGAGTGAAAAACAGTGACAAGGACTCAGAGTTGCAGGGAGGCGGGTGCTGAGGGTTTTATATGGAAAATTGAGTTGGATTATAAACTTTCACTTAGTCACAATAAAAAAATTGAAAGAAAGAAAGATAACATACTTCCAGCACTTAAAACCAAGAAGGGACTGACATTAGAATAAATATCTGATCCCATGACCACTGAATAGATTCCAAACTCATAGCGACCCTACAGAACAGAGTACAACTGCCTCATAGAGTTTCCAAGGAGTGCCCTTGGACTCGAACTGCTGACCTTTTAGGTTATCAGCCACAGCTCTTAAAACCACTGCACCACCAGGATTTCCAGAATATAACATATATTCTTGCACAAATGGAACACCCACAGATAAATGAGCAAAGAATATAGACAAATCGTGTACAAACCAGGAAGCCCAAAAGGCTAACAAGCTTACAAAAAAATGTTTCCACTCCTTGGTAATCAGAAGATTAAAAATTAAAGCCAAAATGAGACACGACTTTCTACCTGTTAGATGGACACGGTTAGAAAGCTGAGTGTGTCACTTGTTGGTGTGGCTCAGGGTTCATTGCTTTAAGCACTGACAGAAGGAACGTAGACAGCACAGCTACCTGAAGAGCAAATTAAGTCAGTTGCTGTTGAGTCACTTCTGACTCATGGTGATCATGTGTGTCAGCCCAGGTCTCAAACTTCCCCTGCCACTCTGGGGTGACTGATCTCTTGAATGAGTGTCCTCAGAGGGCAATAGAGCTCCGCCTGGTTTCACAATCCAAAAGAACCCAAAGCCTAATTCTTTCCTTCTTGTATGTTGGCCTCAATTGAAAACATCCAGACCCTCCTGCAAGTCTCAGGGAAACCGGCTGGGGAGGATCCATAGCCTGTGGGTCTGGGCATAACAGGGGTATGTGTTGTGCCCACTCCCGGCATCTGTCTCCTGGTATGATCAATACTTAACCACGGAACAGGGAACAAAGCCTGGCCTTTTCCCACCTGTTCTTTCTCGCACCCATGGTGACCACATGTGTGTCAGAGTAGAATTGTGCTCTGGAAGGTTTTCAATGGCTGATTTTTTGGAAGTAGATTGCCAAGCCTTTGTTCCAAAGTGCCCCTGGGGGACTTGAACCCCCAATCTTTTGGTTGGCAGGTGAGTTCATTAACTGTTTGTACCATCCAGGAACTTAAGATCAAACTAGTCAAATTAAACATACACACACCGTCACGATATAGTCGTTCTGCTCCTGAGTTCATATCCCAAAGAAATTATCCCCAATAAGGGGACATACCTTACCATTTATGGAAATTCAAAATATGTGCTCATGAAACAGCCTGGATTTTACAAGAATACATACCAGAAAAGGACATACATGAAACACGTGCCTTGGGCCTTGCAAACAAGTAGAGAGAGAGGGAGAGAACATGAGGGAGACCGGCACTGGTGATCTCGGGCCTCCTCCCAGTTCTGACACTGCCGTTAGGGGGCCACAGACCTCGGCCAGAAGCAGTCTTTGGACACTCAGCCGGGAACACTCAGAAACATCCGGCAGGAAACAGAGATAGAGCACCTATCCAAAGGGTTAAACAGAAAACTAGTTCATCCAACAGCCAATGTAGAAGGAACACTGACAATTCTGAGGAAAATACACAGATGTGAACACAATACTGTGTTAAGCTTCGTGTGTCCAGGTGGAGGTGGAAATCAGAAAGATCTTTGAAGTCTTTCAAAAATTCAGATGCATACTACCTGTTGACTGGGTGGCAACATGTTTAGATTTAACTGTCTGCGATTGTTCTCCTGCCAAGGTCCCTGGTCCTTGCATCCCCAGGGATGTTGGGACTCACCCTGAAGCCTGAGTTCCTGGGTCTTCCCTGGATCCTCTCTCGGTAGCACTGACGTCTGCGTCCTCCGTCTCACCGGAGCACTGGATGGTCTTTGCTCCTGAGCTCTGCCAGGTGGGCACGCCTGTCACCTGGGGGGCAACGCCTGCAGAACCTAATGGCAGCTGGACCCACCTGGTAGCTGTTCTCTGAGCACACGCCCAGGCTTCTAGCTTTCCCTGACACTCCAGGGTGACTGACCTCTAGAATGGGTGTCCTTGGAGGGCAATCAAGCCCCACCTGGTTTTCACAATCCAAACGAGGCACAAGGCCAGTTCTTCCCTTCTTACGTGCTGGCCTCAAGAGCAAACACCCAGACCCTCTTGTGAGTCTGAGGAAGCGGGCTGGGGAGGACCTGTGGCCTGTGGGTTCCAGCATCGCAGGGGTATTTGTGTCGTGCTCACTCCAGGCCTCTGTCTCCTGGTGTGATCAATATTTAACCATGGAAGAGGGAGTGAAGCCTGGCCTTTTACAGTCTGTGCTTTCTTGCACTGAAGGTCACGGCATCATGTGAATTCCTTCCAAGGAGTTATAAAACGAGACCTTTGGAGATGGGCCATTGGGCTGTGAGTGCCAGTGACTCAGAGTGGGGAGAGCAGCTGGGTGGAACAAAACAGAGCGGGGAAGGCTTGGAAGCAGGAGTGAGGGGCTCCCACCAGGCCGGACCCAATCAGTTCTGGTAGTCTGTGGGTTCTCGGCCTTTCTGGCGTCTTGCATCCCCAGCAACCCTTGGAGTTAGTTGGCTCAGCCAAGTGTGATATTCCCATTTCATAAATGAGAAGAAAAGAGACAGTGAAGTCAAGCGACAGGTCCGATTCTTCTGTGACTTAAGCAGTTGGCAACGTGTGGATGACAGTGTAGACAGCATGTATGATATGTAGATGACAATGTGGACAACAGTGTGAATAAGGACACCATGGATGACAGTGCGGGCGTCTGGATGGACATCAGTGTGGACAGCAGGTGGAGGAGGACCGTGTGGATGATGTAGCAGATGACGGTGTAGACAACTGTGTGGACAGCATTGTGTACATCAGTGTGGGTGATGAATGGGTAACACTGTAGATGGTGTGAGGGACAGCATAGGTGACAGTAGCTAACAGTATAAATGAGTGTGTGTATGTCCGTGTGGGCATAGTGTGGACAACAGTATGGATGACAGCATGGTGCAGAGAAAAGGAGACCCCACGGGGACTGTAGGGGGCCGGCATGGAACCATGGAATCCTAGCTCCTAATCATTTTGTAAGTCATTCATTCATTCATTTAAATAAATATTAACTATGGTGAGCAGGACAGGTGAGGACATGACTCACCTGGCACCAACACACTGGGGGAAATTGGCAACAAGAAAGGAAACAAATGGGTAAATAAAATAATTTCAGCTAGCAATAATTTCTGTGAAAAACTGAAGCAATGTAATGATATAGAAAGAGACAGGGAAGGGGAACTAACACTGCAACAGAGTTAGGAAAAGCCTCTCCGAGGAGCTGATGTGAGAGCTCAAAATTGGGTGAGGAGTTAACATGAAAACATCTGGAGGCAGACGAAACAGCAGGTGCAAAGGCCCTGAGGAAATAATGAGCTCAATGTGTTCAAGAGACAAGGGAAAGAAAGGCCAACAGGGCTGAAGCCAGCGGTGAGGGGAAGTGATATGGAATGAACCTGGGAGCTGGGTCGTGCAGGCCCTTATGAAGCAGCGAAAGGAGCGTGGGTTTGCTCTAAGTGTGGTGAGAAATCCCCGGAGGGTATGAGGCTGGAAAGAAAGTGACACGACCTGATTGACATTTTCTGAGATCACTCAGACTGCCAGGTGGAGACTGGATCGCAGGGGAGCAAAAGCAGAGCCAGAGACCTGTTGAGGGGGCTGCTGAGAGGGTCGTTGAGGGGGCTGTTGAGAGGGCTGTTGAGGGACTGTTGAGGGGGTTGTTGAGTTGTTGAGGGGGCTGTTGAGGAGCTGTTGTGGGGACTGTTGAGGGGCTGTTGTGGGGTCTGTTGGGGTTGTTGAAGAGTTGCTGAGAGGTTGTTGAGGGGGATATTGAGGGGGCTGTTGGGAAGTTGTTGAGGGGGCTTTTGAGAGGGTTGTCGAGGGGCTGTGAGGAGGCTGTTGAGGGTTGTGGAGGGGCTGTTGAGGGAGTGGTTGAGGAGCTGTTGAGGGGGCTGTTGAGGGGGTCGTTCAGGGGTTGTCGAGGGGGGTTGTTGAGGAGCTGTTGCATTCAACAGGAAGGAAACAGGTGGTTGATTTGGACCAAGGGGTTAACAGTGGAGATGGTGAGAAATGATCAGATTCAAGGAGCATTTTGGAGAGAAAAGAAAAAGAAAGAAACTAATTCAACTCTAGCTCTCTTAAACACAAAAGGAAATCACTGGTTCATATGCCTGTAGTGACTAGCTGTACAGCCAGAATGCTCCTTGAAGAAGGATGGTGAGATTTTTGTCTCACATACCATGGACATGTTATCAAGGGGGTCAGTCCCTGGAAAAGGACGTCATGCTTGGTAAAGCAGAGGGTCAGCGGAAAAGAGGAAGACCCTCAACAAGACAGACCGACACAGTGACTGCAACAATGGACTCACATATAACAACAATCATGAGAAAGGTGAAGTGTGAGGCAGTATTTTGTCCTGTCGTACACAGGGTCACTATGAGTTGGAGGTGACTCGATGGCACCTAACGACAAAAGAACCGAGAAGGGCCAAGGTAGAGGTGACCTTAGGGATGACTGGACCAGAGACTTGAAGATCCTTAGTTCTCTCTCGTGCAAGATAGTGGGCTCATTTCCACACAGTGTGCACAGCCAGCTCCACGGAGCTGCAGGAAAGCGAGGCGCACACCCACACAGCTGTATTCTCACCGCCAGTTTGCACATTCTCGAGAAAGGACTCTAACTACTCTGTCCTAAGTCATACACTCACCCTTGGCCCAATTGTTAGGGCCAACAGCGAGGTACCACGGCGGCCCAGCTCAATTCTTACGTCCATCAGGTAACCAGGAGGAAAAGGCTATGAGCAGATAGCCACCCAGCAGTCCCTGTAGTGACTGGCTGGCCACAGTCCTTCGAGTTTGCTTTGGGGCTATCAGGGACTCTAAGATTGTGTTCCACTTAAGACAAACCTGCCTCCACCTCCAGACTTTCCCACTCTTCTTTCTCTGTCTCTTCTTTCTTCCTCCTCTTACCATAGTGCTCTCTGCTGTAGCTTAAGAACTATTTGTCCATTCCTGCTCTGCCAGGAACTCTGAATGTTACAAATAATCACAAGAACTACCCTTGACCTCACGGAGACTGCAGTCTAATGGGGAAACACACATCAAGGATCATGTAATTGTAACTGCTGTGTGGCAAGTGTCAGGAAGGAAATACAGTCACAGAGATGAGAGTATGTCACCAAGTCACCTCATCCTCATAGCTCCAAATATCACCACTGGACTAATCAAGGAAACCGTGGCGCCCTAGTGGTTAGGCGCTACATCTGCTAAACAGAAGGTCCACAGCTCAAATTACCAGGCACTCTGGAAATTCTACAGGGCAAGTTCTACTTTGCTTTACAGGGTCACTGTGAGTCAGAATTGACTCAGTGGCAGTGGGTTTAGTTTTCGGTGGGACTGATTAGTCCTATCCTGTAATCTCCTTTCCGGCCTCTCCAGGCTTTTATCCCTTGCCTGGAGTGGGCAGTTAACAGTGGGGTGGAGTGCGGTGCAAAGGCATTTGACCCTCCCTACTGCTCAGATACTTGCCTGCTCCTGTAAACCTTCAAGTTTCAGCTCAACATCCCCTTCTTCAGGAAGCCTCCCATGTCAGTTAAGCAATGTGTTTGGCTCTGAGTAAACAAAGACCCAATTTCAATGGTTTAAATCCACAAGGGTTTGTTTTCCTAATGTAAGAATTCCTGAAGTAGCCGATTACTAATATCAGAAGCTCGAGGACGTCCAGGCTGAGGTTTCTGAGCATCTCTCGACCTTTCCCTCACGTGGCCGATGCAGCTTCTGCTATTGTATCTAGTTCCAGGCAGAAAAAAAGCAAATGGGAAGAAGGACAAAAAGTCATAGCCATGGAGAGTGTTGGACAAAGAAATTTCCAGAGATCAAATCTTATCAAGGACCATGGACCAGGGATTTATTGCCATGGAGGAGTTGAGGGCAGCCAGGCGGGCTAACCAAGGGCCTTACTCTACTGCCCGAGCAAGGAGTCTTTGCAGTTACACTCAGCAGAGTTTGATAACTTTCATGGATCAGTGACGGCTGTGTAAATTGTAGCAGATCCTGCTAATTGTCTCTCTGTATAGTGACCCTATAGGTTAGACTTTCAAAGGAGTGCCTGGAGGATTTGAACTGCCAATATTTGGTTAGCAGATGGAGTACTTAACCACTATGCCATCAGGTAGGAAATGGTTAAATTACGATACCATTGGAGGAATGTATTTCTCTTAGAGACCATTTTTATACTACACCCAGAAGGGAGAGAACAAATACTGGAACTAGTGGCTACACTTTCCGAAGAGGTAGATTAACTGCAGCCAGGATTACTCGGGTTTGAGCACTGACTCGATGCCTTCATCTGCAGCAGTATGGGTGAGGGCACGGACAAGTGTCCAAAGAGAAGCCATCTTTATACTTACAATGATCTCAATGGCCAGATGTTTTGTGGGCACACACATATTTTACTGGAAGCATTTTCAGGGCATCTGCAAAGTGCAGAAAGACTGAGCACAAATGGGTGCGACACAGTAAAATGAAACATGTACTTTCTCTAAGAAAAGACACCAGGCAGCTCCCACCCCATCCTTGCATATCTTATCTACAGCATTCAAGACTTCCTGTGCCATTAACCCGTATTTATAATCCTTGATTATTTCTCTGTCTTTGACCTCTTGCTCCTGGTCACAGTATAACCAAATACCTTCTTTAATCCCAGATAAGATCAAGAGTCCAGGAGTAGAATGAACTCAAAGTCTATTAGGCTTTTGTTTCAATCGCAGAGAAAACTGTGAGAGCCGGAACTCTGTGGACCTGCCTTGTTTTCCTGGGTCTCATGAGTCTTCTGCCTCTCACTGGGCGCAGTCTTGCTCCTTTGAGTGGAAATATTTGTTTTCCTTCTCTGACAGGTTTCTGCCTTATATCGGTTCTGCCTTTCACAGGTTTTACTGTATGCGAGTTACTTAAAGCGCCCCACAGACACTTTGAGAAGCCTTGTTTTGAAGGTAAACTGCTCAATAGTGTGCTTGAGAAATGTCAAAACAACTTGGTAAATTAGCACTGTTGGTTAATTAACACTGGTAAAAAAAATATATATATGTTTGGTCAAAAGGCCACTAACTTGTTTTTTTATTGTGACTGAGTGACAGTGTGCCATCCGATTTAAATTTTCATCCCCACCTATCTGCAGCTCCTTCCACTCTCCTTGCCCAGTGACAGCACACTCCTTTCTGTTCTATACATGTCATATCCTCTCAACAATCTCCTGTCCCCTCCTCTCCACCCTCTCCACTCCCCTCTAGGAAGAAGCCAGTAGGACGACATCCTATAGCTGCATAGAACCATAAAGTGCACACACAATACAGTCACTCTGTGTCCCCTAGTCCAATCTGCCACTAACAGATGTCAGCTAAGTGTGTGGGCACCTATTTTTTCACTCCTTCAAATTTACCACAAAATTTCTTACGCCTTTTGTCAGGAATCCTAATTTCTGTCCAGAAGGAAATTGTGGAATAAATTATGTAAAAAGAAGAAAAAGTTCTGTACTAGACAAAGTTTGGGACCATTTTTTTCTTCAAAGTCCCTCATTTTAGTTCAGATAACTTTTAAAAAACCTGTTTCTGTCAAGAAAAGGGCTATCTCTCTGCGTTAATTGAATTTGCTGCTTAATTGTCCACTTTGTACGATTTCTTGATGGCACCGGGTTTGGGATTTTTGGTTTGGAGCATATTAAATGTATACGTCTGCCAGTGCCACAAGTATTTGCATCTGCAATGATGTTTATTTTCTCAAACCCAGCTTCCCAGATTTGGAGTTTCCAAACAAAACTCGTATGATGACTTGGTTTGGTGGAAACTATTCCATGCTGTTTATGAGCCTGAATTGTATATCTTCTATGTAGGTTGCAGGTCTGCATTCAGAGAGGTGACAGGAGCTGTTGATAAATGCACAAAGTCCTCCCTGCTCAAGGTCACAACAAAATTAGAGCCAAAGAATTAACTTTTGTGTGGAGATCTCCTAAGGCCCCCAGGCTGAGTATCTGTTCCTTTCACAGCACCAGAAATGCTTTCTACTGACAGTATCCAAGTATCTTCTTTGATACTAGGGACCATAATTCTTCTAATTCACCCCACTGGACTTGGTCATCACTTCCCAAATGTCTTCAGATCCGTAGAAGAGCAACTTTACTTCTTGAAAGACTGTAATGCTGGTAGTCACTTCCTGGCAAGATGTTGTAGCATTGTTTACATACATGAAGCACAGTCCTACCTACTTCCTTACCTGTGAGAGATTTTAAACCCCACTAGAAGAAATTCACCTTAAAATTTGACCTCCCTGGCTGATCTTCCTAACACACAGGTTTCTCCAGTTGTATTTCATGGGAATGTTACTGGAGAAACACCAGAGTTCATGCCACCTAGTGCAGGGCCAATCACTGAGACAGGAAGTCACGGTGAATTAAATCAAAGATTTTATTTGTGTGCTAGCTTACATAAAGTGGCAGAGAGAGGGTATAGCTCCTCTGAAAATCTGCCCAACCTAATGTTTCATGCAAGAGTTTTCAAAGGGCAAGGCTACATGCTCAGATCAGAGGTAGGGAAGTCAAAAGGTTAGGGAATATGCTTTGAAGAGGACTCTGGGCTTCTTTGATCCTTTGATCTTTCTTGGCTGTTCCAGCAATAAGGTACTAGGTGCTACTTGGGCCTGCAGTATCACAGACCAGTATCAGTCTTCCAGGCCATGAGCATTGGGTTCGGTCACCAGCTCAGACACCTGGAAGGGAAGACTCAACACGAACCAATGGCCGTGCCCTCCCTAGTTTCTTGTCGAAGTCCTCAGTTGTTGGCCTGAAGCCCAATTACTGGCCTGGAGCCCAAATATCGGGGCAGGAGGTACTACCCCCGGCCCACAGTGAAGCTGCCGAGTTCCTGTCAGTGTTTGTCAAGGCTGTGAGTTTTCCTCTTAGCATCGCCCATCTGGGCCCTGTGGAATGTGAGTGTTATGTTTCCCAAGGGGGGCTGGGGCAATCGCTTTGTAGCAAAGCTGCTGAGGCCTCCAGCCTCAGTTTCCCCCTGTTGCTAGAACAACTATGCTTTTCAGGCCTTCAGATTCAGGAGGAGAACCAAGTCTTATTTATGCAAAACATCTCCATGTCACACGAAGTAAAAGTCCCTCTGCAAACCTAAGACCCAAACATTGTTCAAGATATTATTACAGAGAAAGGTGAAGCAATACATCATATTTCCATAGACTCATCAGAGAATTTCCAAAGGGCTCTGTTTACAAATATGGTTTGATTATTTGAAGATATATTGTTGCTATAATAAAGGAATTTTAACTCAATATTTTTGAGGAAATTTTTTTCTTTTTGCAAAAACTTGGCACATTTTAAAATGAATTGCCATTACTAGAAGCATTGTCCTTAAACTCATCTGAGGACTTGTTCAATCATTTGGATCAAATTTTCCATTTAAGGTTTTTCACTGAATTCTAATGGGGTGCGCCAGTGTGGGAAGGCATTCTGAGTCCCTTGCTTCTAAAAATTGAATGATCTAAACTATGCAATAGTATTCTTTTTGTGTATGTGAAGGATTATCTGCAATCAAACAGCAGTCAAGGAGAAAGACCCAACAACATTAATAGGCAACACAGCTTGGAAGTTCCTTAACTGTGGGTGTTAAGAGAGAGTTCCTTTCTGTTTGAACAGCTAAAGCCTGATCAGGTGGAGAGTTAAGGATGGAACAAGAGGGAATTACAAGGCCTTTATCCTGTGCAGACTACAATGTCAGCTGCTGTCACGGGGACCCCCGATTCACAGCAACCCTGTGACCGCATGGATGACAGAGTAGAGCTGCACCACTGGGTTTTCTTGTCTGCAACCTTCAGGGAAGCAGTTACCAGGCCTTCTCTTGCACAGAGCCACTGCGTGGGTTCAAACCACTGTCCCGTTGGTTGGCAGCCCATTGCTTCTGCTACCAGCTCTCCTTCCTAACAGAACAGGACATAGGGGGGAAATCATTCTGAAAAAAACACAGTCCTGTTCCATCGTTGGTTTCAGTCGGTCCTACACAATAAATTCTCCGGAGGCAGACCGTGGGTCACTGTCCATACTGACGGGATTATCTACTTCTAGATTGGAGGTAAAAAAAAAAACCTAAGCCCATAGCCATCCAGTAGATTCCAACTCCTAGCAGCCCTATAGACAGAGTAGAACTGCCCCATAGAGCTTCCAAGGGGTGTCTAGTGGATTTGAACTGCCAACCTTACAGTGAGCAGCCATAGCACTTAACCACTACACCACAAGAGTTTCCTCTAGATTAGGGAATCCTGAAAATCCTGATACTTACTGCTCTGATAGTCTCCAAGAATGGTTAAGCCCTTGGCTGCTAACCAAAAGATCGGTGGTTTGAAACCACGAGAGAGAAAGATGTGGCAGTCTGCAATCATGGAGATTTAAGCCTTAGGAACTCTATGGGGCGGTTCTGCTCTGCCCTGTAGGGTCACTATCAGCCAGAATCAAATTAGACAGCAGTGGGGTTGGTTGTGGTTGGTCCTCTCTGCCGGGTGTCCCCGCCCATGACGTAGGCGGCTCACACTGGGAGGCCTGAACTCCTGGGGCTAGTCCCTGCAGAAGCACCAGCTAACAGCAGCTGGTACATGCAGGTACACTGTTGGTAGCTGTGTTAAGTGGTGCAGCCACTTTGGAAAACAGTTTGGCAATTCTTCAACATTTTCAACACAGAGTTGCCATGACCCAGCAGTTCCACTTGTAGGCACATACACAGAGAATTGAAAGCATACATCCACACAAAAACTTGTACATGAATGTTCACAGCAGTGTTATTTGTAATAGCCAACAAGTAGAAATAACTCAAGTGTTCATCAACTTATGAATAGATAAACATGATGTGGTACATCCATGAAATGCAATATTAAAGATTGATACAAAGGAAAGAAGTACGTATGCATCCTACAACATTTCTTGAAAACATTATGCTGAGTGAAAATCTAATTATAAAAGATCACCTATTGTATGCTTCTCAGTATGGATGGCACCTCAACCTCAAGAAAACAAAAGTCCTTGCAACTGGATCCGTAGGCAACACTGTGATAAATGGAGAAAGGATGGAGGTTGTCAAGGATTTCATTTTACTTGGTTCCACAATCAATACCTGTGGAAGCAGCAGCCAAGAACTCAAAAGATGTATGGCACTGGACAAATCTGATGCAAGGGACCTCTTTGAAGTATTGAAAAGCAAAGACGTCACCTTGAAGACTAAGGTGTGCCTGACCCAACCTGTGATATTTTCAATCGCATCATATGCATGCGAAAGCCGGACAATGAATAAGGAAGACAGAGGAAGAGTGATGCTTTCAAACTGTGGTGCTGGGGAAGAATATTGAAAGTACCATGGACCCCCAAAAGGACAAATAGATCTGTACTGGAAGAAGGACAACCAGAGTGTTCCTTGGAAGCAAAGATGGCAGGATTGAGTCTTACACACTTTGGACATGTTGTCAGGAGGGATCAGTCCCTGAAGAAGGACATCATGCTTCAAAGAGTGGAAGGTCAGTGAAAAAGACGAAGACCTGCCACAAGATGGATTGACACAGTGGCTGCAACAATGGGCTTAAGCATAAAAATGATTGTGGCTGTGGTGCAAGACCAGACAGTGTTTTGTTCTGTCGTGCACAGGGTTGCTATGAGTCAGAACTGACTCAATGGCACTTAACAACGGCAACAATACTGGATACTTCTATTGACACAAAATGCCCCCAAAGGCAAATTTATAGACATAAAAAGTACGTGGAAGTGGTTGCCTGGGGCTCAGAGAGTTATGTGTTTGGGTAGTTCAGGGAAGTGGGATTTATTTTTATGGTGATGAAAATGTTTCAAAACCGTTGTGAGAAATGCACAACTTCATGAACATACTGAAGATATCAACCTGTACACTTGAAATGGGTGAATTGTATGTGAATTATTTCTCAATAAAACTGGTTTGTAAAAAAGAGTACCTGGTACTGTTCTTATCACCAAGGCTGTGTGAACATATTTATCACCCCAAAAAGAAATTCCATGCCCACTAGTAGTCACTCCTTATTTCCCCACACTCCCTGCCACCTCCTTGGAACCATCAGAGTCCACCTGCTGCCTGCCTAGATTGGCCTATTCCAGATATTACAGATAAATGGGACCATACAGTATGTAATTTCGCAACTGGCCAGAAAAATGTATTGTGCAGTGACCAAGTATTTTTATTCTTTCTAGGTCAATGCCTTTTAATTTCTTAATTTTTTTAAATAACCAAAAGCCATTTATGAATTACTTTAATTTTAGACTAAGTTCTTAAATCTAATTAGTGACCTTGGAATTATAATTTGGATGACACTGTTGATATTAAATGTAACCCAAATTTTAATCGGGTGATGAAAGTGGAGTAATTCTGTGGGTTCTACATAATTTGCAACATTGCCTGATGTTTGCATACTGGTTATTAAGATCGAGTTTAGTTGAGACCCCCATGCTTACATCCAAGCAGTCTTGTGTTTTTAGTCTTGTATGAACAAAGAAGTTCTGTTGGCATTGTACTAACATTGCTTTTCATTGCAGCATACACATACAGAATCCACAACTCACAAATGTGCAGCTTGCTGACTTGTGCTGATAATACCTCTGTTATCAACCCCTAGACCAGGCAGCAGGACAGAAACAGTCATCTAGAAGCCCCTCTTGTGTTCCCTTCCAACGTGACAACTATATCAACTTCTAATACCATGGAGTAGTTTGCCTGTTAACATTTTGGAACCCTAATATCTTGTAATATGTTTTCGCCTTTTCAGAATGGGTAGTTGGGAGCTTGACATAACTAACGCCATAATGATACTCTAAATAATCTCTTTAAGTGTTTGTTATTGCACCAGCTCCACTGGCCTCTTTACAAAAGGGTGTGGAGCCTGCTCAGCTCTTGCAGCCCTGGTCTCCCTCCTCTTCTTGGCTGTCTTGGAAAATGGCCTTCAGCCTGTGAGACAGAAGCTAGGAAAGCTACTGGGCATTTTTATATCTACAACTTTCTTTCTTGGTCCTTATCTCAGTCAGAGTGACCCTGGCAGGCCGGTTCCACCAGCTGAGAAACTTTTATTTAAATTTTGTCTTTGCTTGTTACAAACATACAGATTACAGTCCAGATGTCTGACATACATTATCTCTAGTTTAGTAAAGAGTTTCTTGTGATTATTTTGTGATGTTTACACATTATCTGTGGGCTACTTACTTGAAAACATGAAGTAATCCTTGTCAAAATGATATGTAGACTCTGATGTAAAAATCGTCTTTTGAGACTCAGTGAAGAACAGCTTGCGTTGCTGTCCAGTCTGTGTGGTATCCTACATCCTAATACTCCTTCTTCCTCTTTCTGACTTGGAATTTGTTTCACTGGCTCAACTGCTCCAGGGCATGGACCCCAATGGGGTAACAATAGTCACAGCTCTTTTACCTGGGGGTAGGGGATAGGGAAAAAACTGAAGCTGTTAAGACTCTCTACATCTGTCTGAGGAGCTCCTGCGTGGTACAGACAGCAAGTCCTTGACTATGAATTAAAAGATTAGTGGATCAAACTTACCCAGAGGTGCCTTGGAAGAAAGACCTGGCAATCCTCTTCTGAAAGTTCACAGCCTTGAGAACCGCATGGAGCACGATTCTAGTTTGCATACATGGGATCACAGAAGCCTTGATGGTACAGTAGTTAAAGTGGTTCAAGCACTGGGTTGCTACACTGGAAGGAAGATCGGCAGTGCCAACACACCAGATGTTCCTCTGGACAAACATGGCCGTCTGCTTCCATGAAGATTATAGCCTTGGAAGCCCTATGGGGCAGTTCTACTGTGCTCTGTATGGTCACTGTGAGTCAGAATCAACTGGACGGCATGGGTTTGGTTGGGTTTTAAACAATGGGGTCACATTAGTCAGAAGTGAATGGTTTGGTTTTGGTTAAGTCCGCTTGAGATACCCCTTGGTTTACCTGTTTTCTAGGTTCACCATCAGCAGCACAGGGACGGTTCCGTATCCCTTGGATGCTTCGGCTGCCTGTGGTACACATGTGCCGTTCTCCCAGGGGCTCCTGATGTTCCTCAAATGTCATGTACCTCTTCAGTTTCGCTCTCCTTGAGCACATTCAGTCCTGTGGGCCCACACTGCCTCTTCAAGCTCTCCCTCGGATCGAAAGACATCCGAGTTTACAGGCTGGGGACAGTTTGTTGCACAGAACAGCCATCTTAACATTTGTGTAAGAGCTTGGTGCCCTAACATTTCCCGGTCTGTCCCTAGCAGGTGGCCTTGCACCCTCAGCCTTGATTCACCCAGCAGATGGACGTATTAGGGACTGACAATTTCAAACTAAGACCCCAAATCCAAAAGCCGAACCCACTACCATCAGTTCGATTCCAATTTACAGAGACCAGAGGGCAATTCGGCAATTGCAATAGTGTGGTCAGAGTTGAAGGCACGAGAAGCCTCAGCCACGCTCAGTGACCAGAAAGCTTGTGCGCAGCGCCACCTAGTGGACATCGACGGTAACCAGGGCTTGGGCGTAGCTTGTGTGGGGCTGACTTTCCCCGGGTCACACGTGGGGCGGCTGTGTCTCTCAGGTCACAAACAGGAGTTCTGAGGGACTCAGGCATCTGCCACCTTAAAGACCAGAGTTGTGGCCATTTTTTTTTCTTATATGCCTGCTCCATCCCTCCCAGGGATCTGACTGCCCTCGGGTTTTGACCCTCATTTCAAAAGCGTTGATTACACAACAGGCAGAGTAGACCCACTCGCCTTTCTCCTGCGGACCGTTCTGCGCAGAAGAGGGCAGGATACTACCGGGGTCACCCCAAAATGATTCGTTTTCCTCAGGACTCAATTCACATTCTGGTATCTCTCTAACCAAGGTGGAAAACATATACTCACACACACACATTTAATCTGTGACCGACCTCCTCACCTGGATAGAGGAAATGATGGAAACGGGGAGAGGAGAAGACGCTTCCTGCCCTCCCACTGCCGGATCAGCTCTCCCCCACCCTAGCCACGGAGGCCGACCCCACACGCTTGGACTCCACTTCCTAGGACTTCGTGTGATGAAGGTGGTGAGAGGAAGATGGGAGAGGAATCTGATCTCCCCTCTATAGCTCAAGTCAGCTTCCTGAGTATGTGCCCACACTCAGTGAAGAGGCCGCTGAACAGGCCTTGGGACTGAAGGTCCTCAGAGGTCTTCTGGGGATAGCTTTCCTGCCTGTTTTCCCTGCGAATCTTCTATACAGTATCCCGTTTGCCAACCCCCTGTGTGCAAGGGAGTCTACTGGGTAGGGGCAGGAGTGGGGCCTTCAGTTCACAGACGGTGACTGTTATGAATTGAATTGTGACCTCAAAAACTGTGTGTTGTAAATCCTAACCTCTGTGTTTCTGGAGGAAACCCTGGGGGCCTAGTGGTTAAGCGCTACAGCTGCTAACTAAAAGGCCAGCAGTTTGAATCCATCAGGCACTTCTTGGAAATTCTATGGAGTGGTTCTACTCTGGCCTATAGGGTTGCTATGAGTCGGGTTCTTTACAAGGATTGTCGGAATAATGCAAACAAATACAACAAAAATAACCGGGCACTTGAACCACAAATTGATTCACCGTCAACCACGCAAGCAGATCACGCCTCCAAGACGCAGGCCACGCCCCAGTCGATTCAGACCCCGCCCCCAGGACCACTTCCGGGTACGAGCCCCGCCCCCGCCACGAGCCAATGAACTCCGCCTCACGGCGGCGTGCCTACGCCGCGTAGGCCGCCGGCGCCGAGGCGATGAGGGTTTTCGCTCGGCGCTGCTGGGACCCGTGGCCGGTCACCCGCACCATCGGCGTGAGGTGGAGTCGGCAATGGCGAGCGCTGGCTGGGCTCGGCGTGTCTTCTGGCGGGGAGGAGAGCCTGGGCCCGCGAGCCCGCGAGAAGCCGCCGTGGCGGGTCCTCTTCTTCGGCACGGACCGGTTCGCCCGCGAGGCGCTGCGGGCGCTGCACGCCGCCAGGTACCAGGCCGCAGGCTGAGGAGTCGGGGGACCCGGGCTGCTGGGGGCGCCGATGCAGAGCCTCTCCGGCCACCCCCGAGGGTTGTGGATTCCAAGTTCAAAAAAAGCAGCTGCGCCGGAACTGGTCGAGCTCGGATCGCGGCGTCTTCCAGGCGCCCTTGAAGGTGCGCCGCAGCCGGATCCCTGCCGGTCTACACCGTTCCCCGACTCCAGGCCTGAAGCAGCCGTTCTCCAAGCCCTCGCTCGGCTCTTTGAGTGTGTACCTTCGTCCTGCCCCACGGCGTGGCCCCCGGCCAGCTTGCAGGCGAGGAAACTGAGGTTCAGAGATGTTAAGCGACTCGCCCACGGTCATCAGTTGAGCAGGTGGAGACTCACAGCGGGTCTGATTTCGAAGCTTTCTTGGTGTACACTTTCTCTTGCTGCTTTCCGCCCGTCTGACTTGTCACCTTGGACCGAGTTGTTGATTAGCAGGCACGTGCTTCCCTCTGCACAGCCTTGGTAGTCTTTAACAGCCTTGGTAGTCTTTGTCACCCTCTTTGCTTCCTGTAAACCCTGGTGGCGCAGTGGTTACGTGCTATGGCTAACAGAGAGGTCGGCGTTTTAGATCCACCAGGCAGTCCTTGGAAACTGTAGGACAGTTCTACTCTGTCTCTAGGGTCACTGCCAGTCAGAATCGACTCGACAGCACTGGGTTAGGTGTGATTGGGTTTGGTGCCTCCTCTGTACAACGGGACCCAGTATTCTGAAGCTGAAATGAGGATGAAGTCCAAAGTAAGCCTTTTATCAGATGAGTAAACTTACAAATCAGAACTCTTAGGTATACATTTAGTATTTATGCAATTTTAAGAAACCTTGCATGCTAGGATAAATTAATACATTTGAAATTCAACCTGCCCTAGAAGTTCTATGGTATGTGGTGGCTATTCCCATACATACTGCCCTGCATCTTCACCTACAGCGTTCTCTCTTGTTCTGACACGCGCTGCCCCCATACTCCGTTGTCATTCTGCCTTGTCTTCCCTACAAACACTTCGCAGCAGCCTCCTGTCCCCTCCCCCCAGCGCAGACTCTCATCAATTCCTTGGTATCGTATTCCTCCCTCAACACACTCCCCTCGGTACCCAGACCCAGAAACAAGCCCTTCACGCTGTGTTCCTATGCACCTGCTGTCATGCTGTTACCACGGGCTTCCATTTCCCCGTGTAGCTACCTGCGTCGCTCCCTGGGCGTCCTGGTCCTTCCGACGGTCCTTCCTGGACAGCTCCATATGCTTGCAGTTTCTCTTCAGTGCGGGAGCTTACCTAGTCCGTAACTCCTCACCATGTGTCAGCAGTACCTGTTGAATAAAAAGTCCCGCCCCTGGCCAATCGAATGCGATACAGCTGATACAAAGAATGAGGCAGTAGCTCTTCAGACAGAAATGAAACTGGACCATCCCATAGGGTCACTGTGAGTTGGAATCGCCTCCACGGCAGTGGGTACAAAACAGAATGATGCAGGTGTTGTGTGTACCCTTTGGCTTAGCTGTATGAGGCTGTCCAACGGCGTTCTCCCTAGAGGTGGGAGGAGGGGTGGAGAGGGGGGAACAAGTGTTGGCTGAGTGAATTCTAGAAGTACAGAGTGAAAGGAATGCGTGGTCACAGGGTGAGAGCAGATAGAGGTGCATAGAGGCATGTGTTGGGTACTTTGTATGGCACATTGACTTGGATTGTAAACTTCCACCTAATCACAATGAAAATAAAATTAAAAAAAAAAAGAATGAGGCAGTGCTACATGTCCTGCTGTGGAACAGTGCCCATGGTGTATGTATTTATCTTTGGAAAAGTGTCATTTGAATAATACATGGTTATGGTACAAAATTTGACAGGATATACAGTGGAAAATTAGTGCTTTCCATCTCTTCCTCCCAGTTTCCAGCTCCTCTCTTCTGCGACAGCCTTGTTTTCAGTTTCTTATTCTTCTAGAAGTGTTCTGTATGTATAAGTTAATGTGTGCATATAGCCTGTTTTCTTAAAAACTCACGTAATAGCACATTATGTATAGGTAACATTGTGAAGGGGAGGAAAAAAAAGCCATGTGAAACAGTGTAATGTCCGCACTGTCTTTGTTTGTGCATGCACAGGGAATCTGTAGAATCCTTCCATGCAAACAGTAGTCCCTAGCCACATGTGGCTTTCTATTTTTAAAGTAATTAAAATGAAATAAAAATTCAGTTCCTGGTTTTAGTCTTTTAGTGCTAAATATGTCATGAGTTTAATCGTAAGTACACCTTACAGGTGCGTGACACAGTTTGAGGTATTGTCTGTAACTGTCACGTTTTCTTCCCATCTTTCCAATTTAGGCAAAACAAAGAGGAACAGTTAATAGAAAAACTGGAGGTGGTGACAGTGCCCACCCCGTCACCAAGAGGCCTCCCGGTGAAGCGTTACGCCGTGCAGTCTCAGCTCCCGGTGTACGAGTGGCCAGATGTGGGATCCGGGGACTATGATGTCGGAGTCGTAGTTTCATTCGGCCGACTTTTGAGTGAGGCCCTTATCCTCAAATTTCCCTAGTAAGTCTTAGTTATAAGAAAAAATAGTATAGAAAAACCTTGATCTATATTATAAATGGGCTTGGTATCTCAAGTATGGGAACTTGAACTCTAATTCTACTTTCTGTAGTATTTTCTCTTAAAATAGAAAACTTTGTAGTGGCAGGAATTGTCATAGTGTGTTAACTGAAGCTCCTTATCATTCTCAATGGGCTCTTCTAGCCTCAGTTAAATCCCATATCCATATGCTGACAACTCCCAGACATGTCCTCCAAACACCATGTCCCTCACAGCTCTGCCTGGATGTCTGAGAGACAGCTCATATTTAAAACTACATCTCTGAACTTTTCATCTCAAACTTGCTTTTCCTCGCATCTTCATGTCAGAAAATAGTGACTCCATCCTTCTGCTGGCTCAGGTCCCAAACCTTGCAGTCATCCTTGGTTCCATACCTCACACCCCACACGTAATGCATTAGGGCATCCTGTCGGCTCAGCCTGCAAAATCTGCCTGCATTGAGTGTATTTCATCAGTCCTGGTACCATGACCCCTGGTCGTCGCTGCCGCAAGTGCCTCCTGATGGTCTCTCCTGCCGTCTGCTTTTTACAGATTTGGTTTTTATCGTGTTAGTCTCAAGCCCTGCACATAAATAAGCTCCCTGAAGGCAGACTGTAGTTTTTTGTATTGGGTTCCTTGCCACGTGTAGCCCCAGCAGCACTTAGAACACAGCCCGCACTTCAGCTGTGCTCCGTTAATGTTTGTTGGATGAGTGGAACAGGGCTGAACGTGGAACCTAGCAACGTAAAACTCTGCACTCACACACACCATCAAGAGCACACTCATGTTTCAGGAGACAGCCAGAAACTAATGGTGAGTTTGTTGAGTATTGTAAATTACTCATCAGTTTGGAGAAATAGGTTATTTGATGGGGACTCAAGAAGCCTGTGTGAGGCATTCTGTATGCAAACTAATTGAAGTGAGAGTGATTATGTGACTGAATTGTCAGTGTAATTCACACTGTCCTTTGCTCGTGTCCCCTGTAAGATGCGTAATAAGGTTTGAGTGGTTCTCATACCATAACAGACACAATTTTTTTGTTTTTATTAAAGAACTCCCAGATATCAGATGTCAGACATTGTTGTAGAACATCTTTAGACCAGTGCATAGTTGTTTTTGCTCTGTTTTTAATTCAGTTTCCTTGTTTTCTGCTGGTAGACAGTGAACTTAATGTCTCTCACACCTTCCTTAAAGGTCAGACACAACTAGATTTAACTCATGTTTTTAAAGTTCCTAGAAAACTTTGATGATGAAAAATATCTTTGTAGTTTATGTAGGAGTCAGTAAATGGTGAACCTCACTCTTAAATGTTTTTGTGCTTTTACATTTCAGCGGCATATTGAATGTCCATCCCAGCTGCCTCCCCAGGTGGCGCGGCCCAGCCCCTATAATCCACACAGTGCTCCATGGAGACACGGTTACTGGAGTGACAATTACGCAAATACGACCAAAAAGGTACAACACCTTTTCTTTTCTTGAACTGTGATTTTTAAATGTTACTGTCTGTGTGTTTGGAGGGGAGGGGCGGGTAATGGTTAGCAGTCTCTAAGTCCACAGTGCTTCCTTTGCTCATATCCCTTTTCTGTTTATCCTGTTTGCTAACACAAGCCTCATGTCTTGTTGTATTGTGCAATGTCTCTTTGAAGTTCTTGGGAATTACTTGTTTTTTAATTGAAATATATTAGAACAACTCGCCTTGTGTAGAGTAGATTATGTAAGTGAGATAGGATGGTGTGTTCATCTTTAGGAATCGTGATTATGCTGGCCTTGTTTCTAAACTGACCAGAATTTTGGGGGAATCTAAAGTAAGACTACGTTATGTACCAATATGTAATGTAATTATCTTAAACATTTGTTTTTTTAGATCATACCTACAATTACAGAAACAATTGTTTAAAATTACTTGAGGAGTTATTAAGCCCCCTGCTTTCATCAGCGATGGAAACCCTGGTGGCATAGTGGTTAAGTGGGATATCTGCTCACCAAAAGGCTGGCAGTTCAGATCCACAAGGTGCTTCTTGGAAACTCTATAGGGCAGTTCTGCTGTGCCGTCAACAGTCGCTGTGACTCAGAATTGACTCAGTGGCTGTTGGTTTGGTTTTTGGTTTTCATCAATAATATAGAAAAGGGTAATTCATGAATTGAAAGGAAGAATAGGATGTAACTGAGGGTTTGCTTTAATGTACTTGGGTGGTTAGATGAAACAAGAATAGTATGTTTGTCCTAAAATCTGGGTGATACGTATATGGTGAGTCATTATACTAAAAACTATTTAATAAAGCATCTGACTAATGAAAACCCACGGCCATGACCTACCATATCTAAGACCCATGGGAGTGAAATTACATTCTCTCCTCCTTAATCCTCAGTGATTATATTCAAGAGAAAATTTCTGTTCTCTGAGAAAGGAAATATAGGAAGTATTAATTGTACATCCTTGGAAAGTAAAAACTTGGCTCTAGATTGTTGATGTACAAATAGAGACTTTCAATACTACTAATTCTAAACAATACAACTATTTATAACTGCAATTAAATCCCTGATATACAACTGGATACCTTTTTCGCTTTAGGGGAAAAGGAATTTAAAATCTAAATATTGGCCGATGTTTGCTTTCTCTTCCTCCAAACTGATATTTCTCACTTGCTAATGGTAATGGTCAAGTTCATGGCCAGAGTTGAGCTGACATTGTGCTCTGTAAATGTTGATATAGACAAACCTGTTGATCTTAAGAAATAGTCAGTAATCATGTTATTTTCTTTTGATTTTTTGCTAGGTTTGATGTAGGCCCAATTCTCAAACAGGAAACTGTTCCCGTCCCACCCAAGAGCACCTCAAAGGAATTGGAAGCAGTGTTATCAAGACTAGGTGCCAACATGGTACAGTTTTCCAATGTCCTATTGCTTTTAATTCATTCAGTAGGTTTCCTAAGCGGTTAGTCTAAAAGGAGCAATTTTTTACAATGTCTAATTTTAAGCTTCTTTAAATAATTAAAAAAAAAAAATTGGGGGAAGGGAGGGTATGTCTTTCTGGCTTCCTAAAAATTAGCCTGGCATTTGTGACCTCACATGAGGCTTTTGAAAATTTTTACAGAAAAGGCATTTAACGGAGCCCTCATCATGCAGTGGTCAGGAGCTTTGCTGCTCACCAGAAGGTCAGCAGTTCGAATCCACCAGGCACTCCTTGGAAACCCTATGGGGCAGTCCTAGTCTGTCCTCTAGGGTCAGTCTGAGTTGGAATCCACTCGACAGCAGTGAGTTTGGTTATTTGTGCTTTAGGGGCTTAATAAGGCTTTCCACTGGAAAAAGTGACCATATATGGTCTACTGTGTTTCATAACAAGGCCTTTAAAATCTTCCTGATCTCACTGTGCTCCCTCATGGTGGTGTAGCAGTTAAGCACTTGCCTCCTAACCGAATGGTGATCAGCAGTTATGCTTGTGAAAGACCTCGTGATCTATTCCTGTAAAGATTACGGCCTAAGAAACACCATGGGGCAGTTCCTCTCTGTCCTATAAGGTCACTATGGGTTAGAATCAACTCTGTAGCACACAGCACTCATATACGTACCTGCCTTCCCTCTCAGAATGAACCAATGGCCATTTCCTAAGTGGCTGCTAGCTTCCTTCCCACTTCTGTGCCGATGTGTCAGTCATGACATCCACACACACTGGAATTCTGCCGGCCTTCCTTGCTGTCAGTCATCTCTTGAGTCTGTGACTTTATGTACAGCTCTTTGAATCTCCATACAGTCGGGTCTGTGTGAATGCTGACTGATTTTCATAAGAAGTAGTTAATTTTATACAGAAGAAAAGATGTTTCCCAACAATAGAGATAGTGCTTCCTATTCTAGGCATTCACCTCAGAAAGGCTATTGTAATAGTGTTGCCGTTGACCACTGGCTGGGTGCTGGGACTGTTCTAGATAATCATCAGACCTTAAAAAAAAATTTTTTTTTTCATTGTGCTTCAAGTGAAAGTATACAGTTCAAGTCAGTTTGTTGTACAAGTGCTTACTCTCATTGTTACGTGACCCTTGTGGCTTACTCTCCCCACACTGACATCACACTCTTCCTGTCCACTCTATGTTTCCTGTGTCCGTTAACCAGCTCCTGTCCCCCTCTGCCTTTTCATCTTGCCCCTGGAAAGGAGCTGGACAGTTAGCCTCGTGTATCTGCTTAAACCAAGAAGCACACTCTTTGACAGTATCATTTTAAGTCTTATAGTCCAGTCCAATCTTTGTCCTGAGAGTTGGCTTCAACACTTGGGCTTTTTTATTTTACCCTTGTGACAATCCCTAGTGTGGTCATTGCTATTGGTTGTTTTCCAAATGACATTGAAGGCCACGGAGAAGGTAACTTTTCCACAGAGACATGGGTAGTAGGTGGTGGAACTTGGATTTGAACCATTCTCCTCTTTAAGGCTCTACTGCTTTCCTGTGGGGTGAAGGTGTGGATACCTGAACGCAGGCTGTCCTACACAGACCCTCACACAGCCAGGCAAAGCTCAGTGCCCTCCAGAAGCCAATCACTGACGTGTGTTGTCCAGAGAGTGGCACCTGTGCTGACAGCCCACCAAGGAGACACTTACCTCCTAGCAGGAGCTGTTGTACCACCCTACCCTTCCACACAGCTCTTGGAGTTCTAGGGGGCCTCATGGTGCTGAATTGTAATGTCCTCTGCTTTTGTTCTGTTCGTCCTGCTTATATTGCATTCTCTCTCTCTTTTTCTTTTGTAGCTTATTTCAGTTTTGAAAGATTTGCCTGAAACTTTGAACAGTGGAAGACAGCAGCCAACGGAGGGTGTGACGTATGGTGAGTGAGGGCTGCAGACTGTTAGGTCTTTGATAAGGTTTTATTTGTGGTGGTGACATCCCAGTATTCTGCCTTTCTCACCTGTACAGCTTCCTTAATTTTGAGGAGGGGTCGAGTGCCCACTGGAATGTCCTTGCCCTGAGCCTGCCTGGTGAGGCCTCCTGCTTCTCCCCCTTTTAGCCTGCAGCCTCCTAAAGCATGAGGTCATTTTTTCCCAGCTTTATTGTGGCGAGTACCAGAAATGAGTTGAAAAACTAGTGCAGTGAGTGTCCATTCATCCAGGATCAATAGTTACCAGCAGTTGACCATGTTTTCTTTCTCTGTATGTTTATTTAAATTTTGCTTAAATGTTTGGAAGTATAATAACCTTTTACCTTCCCTTCTATTCCTTCCCTTCCCTCCCTTCCCTTTCTTGCATCTACAAAGAAAACCAGTTTCTTACTTTAATAGCCAAATTATAGCACTGGTTTTTTTTTTTTATTATGACTGATTAAAAATGTACATTCCCATATAAATTTACATGCCCACCTATATGCAGCTTCCACTGCTCTCCCTGCCCGGTGACAGCACACTATTCCTCTCTGTCTCATCCTCCCAACAGTCTCCTTTCCCCTCCTCTCCACCCGCTCCCCTTACTCCAGCCAGAGGTCAGCAAGATGATATCCTATAGATGCATAGAACCATAAAGTGCATCCAATATATGGTCACTCTGCGTCGCCAAGTCCAATCCATTCATGTGTGAAGAGTGGACCTGCGTTACGATTTATAGGCAAGGGCAGCATCAGGGCCAGGGGCGTTTTTTGTTTTTGTTTTTCTCCAAACTAGGGTCTAATTGTAATGTTTTTGCCTCTTTTATATAGAATAATTACTCGACTTTGTTTGTTTTTCGTTGCCATTGACTTTGAAGAGACTAGACTTTGTTTGTGTTCCTCCAATGTTTGTTTAACTTGTTTTTCCATCCCTTAGCACTTTCTTTAAATTAGAAGTTTGAAAGGCTCAATTAGATTCAGGCTAATTGAGTATCTCACAGATAGCACTATATTTCTGTTGTATGTGTTTCAGTTTGCCTCTAACTACAGGGATTGCTTGTTATTTTTTATCTAAACAGTTTATGATTTAACTCTATTTTTGTAATATGTAGAACATTCACATGACTCTAAATTAAAACTGTTTAAAAGGATACACTTGCTTCTGTCTCAGTCTTAGAATATTTCATCAGCAGGTTGTGATCTCAGGTTGCAGTCAGACCCCTGAGTTTGCTTACCTGGGTGAGGTGCTAACCTCCAGATCTTTCCAGAGCAAGCTGTGTCTCCCCTTTTACAATTAGCAGGTGATCTGAAGGGTGATACAGGGCCATAGTGCCTATCCCATTCCCTAAAAACCTTTCCCCTGATGGTTTTAGCCTGGATTGACACTCTTTGCCTGAATGAATTACGGTGTTCCTTGCTATCTGAAAGTAGAGCCTGCCTGTGAAACCTTTCGTAAGTCAAAATGGCATAAAGGGAAGAAGCACTTACCATAAATTTATATGGTAGAAGTGTGTTGAGCATTTCCAGACCCCCAAAATACTGAGTAACCAAGAAAACCCGTACAATATCTCCTGGGCTTTTTGAGGTACCGTAGGACCCATCTTGCTAATGGATACACAAAGTAAATCCAGGGAAAGCAGTTGAAAGCCCTGGCAGATTGATGCTGAGATGCTGGGTGTGGTTCCTGAGGATGGAGCTTGGTGGTGGCATGTGCTTGCTCCAGGTGCGCGTTGTGCCTTTAATGACTCGCTGAGTGCTTTTTCTGCTTCTCACCTTTTTGTGTAAAAGTGGAAATCCTCTTTAGATTTTTTTCTGGTTAGCAAAAGCAAGTACTAATGTCGGTCTTTCCTAAAAGTGAAGTGGCATAAAGGGAACTTTGGAAAAGGGAGTGATGTCTGTATTTCTTTAAACCCATCCATTGCGTCTCTCACTGACCGTACAGAACGGAACTGCCTCATGGGATTTCTGAAGAGTGGCTGGTGGATTGGAACTGCTGACGTTTTGGTTATCAGCCGTGACTCTTACTCACTGCACCACCAGGACGCATGTGTTTCATGAGGGCTTGCAAAACGGCGGTTTTCCAGTTTCCTTTACTTTTAGTAGTTGGGTTGTTCTAGAAAGAACTTCTCTTTGCTCGTTGGGTGAGAGTAGATTTTAGTTCATCTCAAAATGGCAGGGTAATTGCTGAGTTCTTTCTCTTCAGTTGTCAGTTTTTAAAGTTGGTTTGCTGCCGTAATGGCCTTCAGTTGTGGTGGCAATTGAGAGTTTTTTGTAAAACATCGTTGACTTGTGAATATTTCTTTATTGTGTTTCGTAGTTAATTACAGTCATACTTTTTACATGCTGCTTAAATTATCTCAAAATTGGTCAGTGGGTGCTTCTTAAAGTTATCTCCTGTATCTTTGATGCCGCTTTGTGTAGGAACTATACACTCTTAACATGACCGTGGCCATTTTGAGCCACCATAAGCCACTTATCACAGCTCTGCCTAACATTTTGTGCTACGGGACGTAATATTAACATCTGGAGTCCTTTAACCTAGAAGTGACCTAAGAGTACATCCAGAACAAGGAGATAAATCATGGAAAACCATGAGAAAATAAAGGGCACAGAAAACTGTCCCTTTCAGATAAGGAATTAAACAGATCTGGATGTCTTTAACTTTTTAACATAAAGAGATTAACCTCATGTAGTACAAACGCCTATAAAGCTCAGTTCTGGGCTCTCAGCTGTGATGACTGTTAACCCCCTGATCCCCCTTTTTTGTGTCTGTTGTCTTCCTTAATCTCAGCGTGGCCCGCATCTCTGACCTTGTTTGTCAGGGAACTCTCTGTACCTGACAACTTTGCTTTCTGCTGATCAGCCATTTCTCAAGAAGCACTGTTCATTTTAGGGGGTGGCATTTAGAAACCACCTGATCCAACAGTGTCTCTCTCCAAGATGATGTGTGAGTAGGCAAAGCTATACATTTTTTTTTAATGATGAGTTCATGTTGTTTCTGATTCATATTTTACGTTACAGAATTTTTCTTATATTTTCTCTTATACTTAATATTTTTTTATTAGTATTAACTTAGTTATTTACTTGGGAAACCCTGGTGGTGTAGTAGTTAAGTGCTATGGCTGATAACCAGAAGGTCAGCAGTTCATATCTGCCAGGTGCTCCTTGGAAACTCTATGGGGTAGTTCAGCTCTGTTCTCTACGGTTGCTGTTAGTTGGAATCGACTCAACAACAGTGGGTGGGTCAATTTACTTATTTTGTATATATAGTTTCCAAATTACAGTACCAATATTATTACTAATAATAACACTAAGTACAGTTTTAATTTTTCTCTTATATTTTCTTGTGTTTAGAAGGTATTCTACTAATAGTGTGCATATAGTTATAGTGGGAACCCTGGTGGTACGGTGGTTAAGTGCTACATCTGCTAACCAAAAGGTCGGCAGTTCAAATCCGCCAGGCACTCCTTAGAAACTCTGTGGGGCAGTTCTGCTCTGTCTACTCTGCGTCAACTGGACGGCACTGGGTTTGGTTTTGATTTGGTTTTATGGTAAGAGTGCTGGGCTGAGAACATTCTGGAGTTAATTTGTTTCTGATTTCGTCTTCCAGTCTTTCCTGTTTTCAAAATAAGCAGAGATGCACATAGTCGTCTTTTTCTTTTTCTTTCACGTGGCATAAAATACATACTTTTTTGTACCTGTTTTTCACTTGGCAGTCTGGACACACTGTAGTGCTGTATGCATGGTGTATGGCACCAGGAGGTCATTTCCTGTCTCTGAGGAGAGCGATTCCTCAGTCTTTCTTGTGGCAGCATAGTTCTGAGTGTGAGTTGTGTGGCTGTATCATGATTTATTCTATTGACAGACATTTGGGTTGTTTCTAATCTTTTACTACTTCAGATTTTACCACAGTAAATAAACTTAGGCATATGTTACTTCCTAATCTAATAGGTAGGAGCCCAGGTGGTGCAGTGGTTAAGCACTCAGTTCCTGACTGAAAGGTCAGCAGTTTGAACCCAGCAGCTGCTATGTGGGAGAAAGCTGTGGCAACCAGCTCTGTAAAGATGACAGTCTTACAAACCCTATGGGACAGTTCTACTCTGTCCTGGAGGGTCACAAAGAGTCAGAATTGACCCAACGGCCATGGGTGGATTTGGGCTTTTGGGGATGATGTGAATTGCAAGTATTCTCTTTCAGTTTGTCATTTATCTTTTGACTTCGTTCATGGTGTTTCTCTTCATCTTGGAAAAGTTTATTTTTATGTTGTAACATTTACCAGTTTTTTAAAATTGCTTCTTGCAATGTGGTGATTTCAGACCTTGTCTGACTTTAGGGGGATAATGAGAGCTGTCATCAGCATCATCCCGAAGCTGACTCCTGTGAGGTGGAGGGGAGAGACCTCCACTCTCCAAGTTTTTCACCTCTTCTGGCACCACCCATCCCCCCTCCACAGCACTCTGTTGCTCAGCTCGGTTCAGTAATGTGTTGCAATGTGGCCCCCCGCTCCCAGAACAGACTTCCATGAAGCAGGTTGTTGGGGCAGTAACAGGGTACAACTTGGGAGCAGGATCAGGCAGCACACAGGCAGAGCCTGGAGGGCTCCCCTGAAGTGGAGAGCACAGCCACTGCTCTTCAGTGCAGCACAACTCTCTCAGCTCCTCTTGGCTACGCGGCCCAGCCAGCCTTCTGTCTGCTCTGCAGGCCTCCTCACTGCCCCCCAGGACAGGCCTCGCCCTCCATCTCCCTGCTCCTGGTCTGTCCGTGAGTGACTGACCCAGCTCACAGCTGGTATAGATTTGCCAGCTCTCTCTGCTGCGTTCCTAGCAGCAGGTCCCAGCCATCCCCACGGACTCTGCCGCAGGGCCCTTTCCGGGTCTGTCGTACCTTCAGTGTTACAGCTCTGTGAGAGGTTTCTCGCCTTCTGTCTCCCTGCCACTTTTTTCTCTCTTTCTAAAACCTCTGTGCATTTGGCTGCACATACAAGCAAATTTCTTGTCAGTTTCAAGGCATGGCCGTCCCAGCAGGGCCACAGACTTACCTATACCTTCGTGGACCATAGTCGTTTCACGTGCTTAGTCTACTGACCATTCACTGAAAGATGTGTATCGTCACAAGGCAGGCTGCAGCCCAGGGCCAAACAAAAAGTATCAGACCATCAGGTGGTTTACAGCTTACCCAAGAAGGGTCAGTCAACCTAGACAGATGTAACAAGCCCTCAGGGGTAGAAAACCAGAGCAAAGGTGACTCCTCCAGGCTTAGGGGAAGCTTCTCAAGCTGTTTTCCCAAAGAACCAAGTCTGAAGGCCAAGTAAAAGAACACATAGCACCCTACTTCTAGATTCTGAGTTATAGTTAGAAGGGCTTTTTTACTCCCAGGTTGTTAAAAAATATATATCACAGGTGTTTCTTTCTACAGGTTGCATGGTTTATGTATTTATTTTTACCTTATGTTTTGGAAAACTTCAAACATATAAAAGTAGACAGATTAATAAAATGATTTTTTGTTCCTGTTACTCAGCTTCAGTAATTATCAATTCATGGATATCAGAGCTGATAGTCATTCTTGTACTGGCTTTATCTTGCAGCCCCTAAGATTTCTGCTGCCACTAGCTGTATAAACTGGGAGGAACAGACCTCAGAGCAAATACTCAGACTTCATCGTGCCATTGGAAATATAGTAAGTCAGAAGTCAGACTGCACTTTTACTGAATCGGTGTGCACATGTGATTCACTTCCTCAATGTTTTTATTTAGGAATAAGTCTCATAAGCTAAAACTGTTAGCTACTCTGGAGCCAGCCCATACAAGAGGGGATCAGAGCATTGTGACCCATGGGGTTTTATTGGTTGACTTTTGGAAGTAGATCATCAGGCCTTTCTTCCTAGTCCCTCTTAGCCTGGAGAGCTCCGCTGCAGCCTGCTCAGTGTCGTAGCAGCTGGTGTGGTGGCTGCATGGGAGGCACGCTGGCCAAGAATTGAACTTGGGCATCTCACAGGAAAGGCAAGAGTTCTACCTGTGAACTACCACTGTCCCACACTAAATTAGGAAACCTGAAATGCATTGTAAAAATAATCTTTAAACCTTAAGTTTTTATAAGGCCCTTAGAAATCACAAAGCACTTTCAAATACATATTTTGGTGTTTCAAATAAGTAAATTTAATTATCCCCATTTCATAGATGAGGAAAATTGGGATGAAGTAGCCCTCTTTGGGCCATCCAGTCACAGAATAATGAACTTCAGTTTTCTAACTTCTGTCCAGTGCTGAGGAGCACTGGTGGCACAGAGGTTAAAGCACTCAGCTGCTGACTTAAAAGTCTGTGGTTTAAACCCACCAGCCACTCCACGAGAGACATGTGGCAGTCTACTCCCATAAAGATTGACAGCTGTGGATACCCCATGGGCAGCCCTGCTGTCCCCTGTAGAGTTGCTGTGAGTCACCGTCGGCTTGGTGACAGTGGATTTGGTCCAGTTTGTGTTAATCCAGTGCTTTTTCCAGTACTCCTTTTTCTCTGTTGCCAACTGTTTAACAATCAAATTCTTAAACTCTGACAGCTTGCTAAAAACCCTCAGTTGGAGCCTCAGTTCTGTGACAAATCCATTTTTTCCCTTCATTTGGGGAGCCTCTTGTGTTGTGTGAACCTTGGGGCCCACCAGGTGTGAGGTGTTAATTGGACCCCATCTGTTACTGACATTGGTGAGTGAGGAACACCCTTGAACTCCTGTCGGTCCGCAGTGGGGATCACAACCTCATGTGTGGTTGTGGTCACCCCATTTTAAAGCTGAGGAAATGGAGACTAATGGAGAAACTCGGTGAAGGGTCACTGAGTGCTATTCTGATCCTGGTTCTACCACTAAGTGGCTGTCTGACACTGTAAAGATAGCTGCATCTCCTTGGGCCTCAGTTTCCCTGTCTCTGAAATAGAGGGTTGAATTATAGTCTGAAAAGAAACTTAATTCAGAAATTAGAGAGAACTTATTTCTTGGCTAACTATGGGGAAAGGAGAATCTTCAAATCCTGTCTTTTAAAATGAAATGTAGGTGAATCAAGGATTTACATGTTAAAAGATGAAACCATAAAAGCTGGAAAAAGCCCAGCTGAATGATTTTACAGTATTTAATAATGATGAAGTGGGGAGCAGGCTTTCCAGAAAAATGGGAGCTGCTGAAGTCACAAAAACTGAGAACTTGAACTCTGTCATGTGCAAAACATATGCTTGGGAAAAAAGACTGTTCTCAAGAGTAAAAGCCAGCAAAGCAGAAAAAAATAGAGCACGTAGGAGAATTAGAGAGCTAATTTTGTAATGATATACAAGGCTTTTGCAGCCTAATGAGATGAACTACCTAGTTGAAAAACAAATAAGTCAAAAAACAGGCAGTTTACAAAGAAATAAGAAAAGATTTTAATAAATACTTGGAAGGTTTTTCTGCCTAACTAGCAGTCAGCTATCTGTGTTTTCAACTTATACAGGCAGGTTAACAATAAAATACTGATGTTCTCTGACCTAGGCATTTTGCTTAAGTAAGTACCTGTTCTCCAGAAATATAAAACTGTTCAAAGATGTATCTACCAAGCTGCTTATTACCACATTGTTTACAATAAATTTACAAGAAATTGAAACTAACTGAGGTAGCCACCTTGATGGTATTACTGCACAAATTGTGGTTATGTTCATAAAATGTATATTCAGAATGGTAAAAAACCAAAATCAAACCCACTGCCACTGAGTCAATTCCAACTCATAGCGACCCTGTAGACAGAACTGCCACCATGGAGTTTCCAAGGAGCACCTGGTGGATTTGAACTGCTGCACTTAACCACTGTACCACCGGGCTTCCCTCAGAGTGGTGTAGCATATTGAGAAAGTCAGATGTTGTGCAGCAGTGCAGAAGAATGTAGTCATGTCGTGTGCTGATAGAAAAAGTTGTCCTCGGTTCGTGGTTAAGAAAATGTGTGAAACAGTGTTCTGATTTTAGCGAAAAAAATACAGGGGAATATATCCATCAAACTATTAATGGTGGTTACCTCTGGAGAGGCAAGTAAGGATGCTTTCATTTCTAAAGCATTTTATATTTTTAACCTTAGTGGTTTAATGTTTGTGTTTCTTTTAATGAGCATAAATTTTTAATTAGATAGAGTAATAAAGATACAAATGTTGGTTTAAAAGTAACATTTAAGATCTAAATTCTAGAAATTAAGGAGAGGGTCCTATTTATATTCTGTTCCATGAACTGTGTACACTGAATTTCTGATTGCCCTGTAATTGGAAGAGTCAGACCAGATGAACACAAAACAGTGGTTACACACAGTTTGGGGCTGAGTGTATTTTGTCCTCACACCTTCCTGAATTTTATTTGCAGATTCCATTGCAGACGCTCTGGGTGGATAATACCGTGAAACTACTGGATCTGGTAGAAGTCCACAGTTCTGTCCTTGCTGGTACTAACCTTTGAACAGCTGGCGTGGGGAATGTTTTCACTGTAGTCTGTTTGGCAGTGTGCATGTTTTAGTGCAGGTCATATTTACTAAAAGTAAGAGTGGTTTTTGTTTCAGTTCAGTATGACAGTACTTGACATGTTGGTGGTTTTAGTCCTCGTGGTATCTGTTCACGTGGATTTTCAGTCTCTGTCACTTCCGTCATTAAGGTGTTCAGAGAGTGCACAGTGACGTGGCTAATTTCATTCTTTTGAATGGCATAATGAAAATCTCCTGGCAGCTCAGGGAGAGTCTTAGGCGAATGTGGAGCTTTCATACTAAGCCACCCACAGGCCTGCTCTAAGGCCCATCAGTACCCTGCCAACGTGGTGGTCTTATGGAGTGTGAGCCCTGGAGGATGCTGGTCTAGCTCACTGGTGGTCCAGGAGTTGTCCAGGAATCCAGGAATTTGGATTTGTTTGGTCAGGGATGAGGGGCGCAGCATAGAACCGACCCCTCTTGTATAGCTCTTCATCAGTGGGTAGATACTTCTGCAGAATGGTCAAAATTTCTAGATTAAACATTTCAGATTGATCATTGGAAGACTGGTAAAGAGCTTCTTGGGTGTATGGAAAGCTTTTGGGTTCGGGATGTTACAGAGCACCACAACTCTGTCCTAATTTGGGGTTACAAAGCCTGGGCATCTGTCCCAAACCAAACCAAACCAAACCAAAGCTATTGCCAATGAGTCGATTCTGATGCACAGTGACCCTGTAGGACATAGTGGAACTGCCCCTAGGGTCTCCAAGGTGGGCAGTGGACTCAGACTGCTGGTAGCAACCCGGCTTTTAGCTGCTGTACCGCTCAGCCTCCGGGACATCCTTAGATATGTCTAATATCTCGAATATTAGAACTGCCCCTCAGGATGTTTTTGTCTTTCAAGAAGCATCATAAAGTTGTGTAATTTATTTCTCTCTTATTTTTATTTTTTAGACCATAAATTAACAGGACAGGCTGTTATTCCTGGTTCCCTAATATACCACAAACGGTCACAGGTCCTGCTGGTCTGTTGCAAGGTACGTCTTCCTTTAAGTTTCCTGCTGTCATATTTGTTTACTGAGTTTATAGTTTATATCTTTATCATTTCCTTTTTTTGTCATTATGATTAAGTAAAAGTATAGAATCCAAATCAATGCCGCATGCCCACTTACCTGCTGCTCTGTCTGCTCTCCTCACCCTGTGACAGCACGTTCCTCCTTTTCACTCTCTACTTCTGGTATCCTCTTAACGAGTGCTTGTGCCCTCCTCTCCACCCTCCCATCTAGAAAGAAACCAGTAGGACAGCCTCCTATAAATGTGTAAAATCATAAAGTACACACAGCATATGCTCACACTGTGTCCCCGAGTCCAGTCCATTTTTGTCTGAAGAGTTGACAAGCTCTGTCTCCTGTACTCATTTTACCTTGTGTCTTTGATGTTCTCGGTAGTTATCTGTTCCAGATGGACTGGGACCATGTGGTGTACCTCAGATGGCAGCTGGCTAGCTTTTAAGACCGTGGATACCACTCACCAGTGTGGGGGTGCAGAAGACTCTGTAGCTAAAGACTAGCTACTGGTTTCAGGTCAAGGCCAGCAGCAAGCTTAAGGGCCATGTTCCCATGGAACCGTCCAGGCTGTCAACCCATCAGTTTGGGTCTTTTAGAAGAGTTCTTGAGCTACACACCTCTTTTTTGCACGTTGCCTCAGGGGCTCTATATTGTGTCCCCCATCACGGCTGTCTTAGGTGGTGGCAGGCACCATCTGGTTCTTTTGGTCTCATGCTGATGCAGTCTCCCATTCACATGGGCCCTTCTGCCTCCTGTGCTCATTTTCCCTTGTGTCTTCCATGTTCTCGGTCATTACGTATTCCCGATGGGCTGGGACCACTTGGTGTACCTCGGGTGGTAACTTGCTAGGTTTTAAGACCCCAGATACCACTCACAAATGTGGGGGTGCAGAAGACTCTCTTAGCTAAAGACTAGCTATGCCAATTGACCCCAGCGTCCCCTGAAAATGTGGTCCCCAAGCCCCCGTCACTGCTACTTTAGCCTTTGAAATACTGGGTTGAGTGTAGAACACCTTTCAATTTATGATGTAGTCCAGTTATATCATTTTCTTGACCGGGGGACTTTAGCCAGCTAACGCCTATTCATCAGATTGGGCCAGTAGATAATTTAATGTTTTTTAAGAAATAGTAGAATTTCTAGCATCATTTTTTGGAAGGTGTGTGGTTTTGCTAAGCCATTATTGTTTGCTGAAACTGTGAAAGATTTCATAGCTTTAGTGCTTTCTGAAATCCAGTTTAATAAACAGCTCTCATCTTTGGTGACACAGAAGGAGTCACCCAGGTTTCTAGTTGCACTCCCACAGCACATGCTCCCTCCTGGCTGTCCTGCCCCACAGTAGCTGGGGCGGAGATTTCTGCGCTATCTGCGTTGACTTGGGGACCATTATTGTTTTATAAGACAGTGGTGTTGTCCTGAGAAGTCTTCTCCATTCCTTCCATTTCCTCAGTGTTTTCCTTTATGTGGTGCTTATGTGATCTATCTCTGGCTTAAGCACGGGTATTTAGGAAGTGCTAGATTGACCCTGACTGTAGATAAAAGAACCCCTACGCTAGCCTGTCTTCACTGCACCTCAGCTTACTCTGGAACAGTGGTGGGCACATGTATCTTACTGTTCTTTTGCAGGGCTCTGTATGTGTTGTGTGTCCAGCATTTTGTTCCAGTAGAAAAGCCAGGATTGTCCCAACACGAGCATGCAATCCCCACCAGTTGTGTCGCCTGCAACAAATCAGTGTCCTCTTCTAAAGAGGGTGAGGTGTTGGCTCTGCCTGCCCTTTACAGCTGTCACGCTAACCGAAAGCCTGGTCTCGCAGACCCACCCTGTGGCTCTGTCCGGGGAAAGATGGCAGTTTGCTTTCCTGAGGACTACAGCTGGTTAACTAGACACACGAGACTAACTGGGCAGCTCCTGTCCGGAGATGAGACAGAGAGGGCGGAGAGGGACAGGAGCTGGTAGAACGGCTGCAGGAAACACGAGTGGAAAGGAGTGTGCTGTCACAGGGTGGGGAGAGCAGCTCGGGTTACATAGCAGTGCGTGTGTAAATTTTTCTATGGCAAACTGACTTGAATTGTAAACTTTCACTTAAAGCACAATAAAAAAGAAAAAATTACAGCTAAATACATATATGAGGCTCTCCTACTGGTTCCTTTTTAGAGGGGAGAGGAGGTGACAAGTGTTGGTTGAGTAGATACTGGAAGTAAAGAGTGAAAAAGAGTGTGCCGTCGCAGGGTGAGGAGAGCAGCTAGAGCTGCAGAGAGGCAGCTGCTCAGGGTTTATATGGCAAATTGACTTAGATTGTGAACTTTCACTCAATCACAGTAAAAAAAAGAATTTAAAAAAAGATTACAGCCAAGAAATCCCTGTGCTGCCGTTCTTCTCTGTCACATGGGGTCACTGTGAGTTGGAATCGACTTGATGGTACCCAACAACAATGTGTTTTGACGACAGTCACAATAAGATAAATGGGTATATTCTGAAATTGTTAAAGCATCATGCAAACGTAACGTCATACCTTTTCGTCTACTCTCTTTATGTTTAGGTAGGTTTCCACGTGGCTATGTATTTGTTACCTCTCCTTGGTAGTAAGCTTTGAGAGTCAGGAATGGCACCTGTGTTATTTAGTGCACTGTTATTTAGTGCACTGCTAATTGCAGATGGGTGTTGAGTAATGCTGGTTGGTTCATTTGTTTTCTTGATAAAGTTTTCTAAACTAAAATTTCCGTAGATTTTTCGGTTTTACCACCACTGCCTGTTGATACTTTGTCTTTGGCCCTCCAGGATGGCTGGATTGGGGTCCGATCAGTGATGCTGAAGAAAACACTAACGGCGACTGACTTCTACAATGGGTATTTGCACCTGTGGTACCGGAAACACGCTCAGGCACAGCCAAGCCAGTGCCGATTTCAGACTCTCAGGCTGCCAACAAAGAAGCAGCAGGAAAAAAAAATTGTTGCTGTGCAACAGTGTTTTAAGTAGTCAGGAAGAAGATGGACAAGAATCTGTCTCGACTTTGTAATTTATGAAAAGCCTATTTACAAGGAACTGCGTTGGGTGGCGTGAACAGTTAATACAGTCAGCCGCTATTGTTGGAGGCTCAAGACCACCCTGAGGTGCCTTGGGAGAAAGACCAGGCAGTCTGCTTCTGAAAGCCTCGTGGAGCACAGCAGTTCTGCTGTGACACACGTGCGGCCACCATGAATCACAGTCAGCTTGACAGCAACGGGTGATCAGTTCCCTTAACAGTCAGAGATGACACTGTTGAAAGAAGAGATTATTGTCCAAAAGGTAGATTACCTCCCTTGCCATTTTGTGTTTAACAGTAATTACAAGCAGCATTTTCTACCCGAATAACAAAAGAAGCTTTAAGTAAAATTTGTAATAATATCAAACTCAATGAGATTGTATATTTCCCTGTGAGCAAGGGCAGCTAACTCGTGTGTTTATGTGTCTGTGCTCCAGAGAGATGCTTTCACCGACAGTGCCTGTGCTGAGCCTTTTCAATCCTGTTTCCCCATTGGTTGAGTCACCATTTTAGGAATACTTCATCTGCACTTCTAATTTTCAGCGAGTAGGTGAATCAGTTCTGTACACTTCTCTACCTGCGGCTTCCATCAGCTGGTAAACATGGTATCTAATCATCTCTGCCACGTTCATCCGTATTATAAATTCACATCTTACATGTAGGTTTTCCTGTATGCTCACATTTTCTTCACCTTACTTGGAAATTCTGCTGGCGTAGTGGTTAAGAGCTACAGCTGTCAACCCAAAGGCCAGGCGTTCCTTGGAAACCCTATGGAACAGTTCTGCTCTGTTCTGTAGGGTTGCTGGGAGTTGGAGTCATCTCAGCAGCAATGAGTTAGGGTGTTGTTGGTTTTTTGAAAACAAAGCTTGTAGAGCAGCTGGTCTGTGCAAACTCGTCTCCTCTGTCCCCAAAGGAGCTGAGCACTTGTCGAAAAGGAAGGAGGTGCCGTGGCCATCTGCTGACTTCTTATGTGAGACCCTTTTCACGTCAGCTTTTTCTGCCCAGATTCCATCAGTTGCAGTCTTTCTCCATGCATTAGTTCATCTATTCATTCAGCAGCATTTATTGATAGGGTGATCATGTAATTGGTCATCCAAATTCGGATACTGTCAGAGGTGGAAGTAGGTGTTAATATCGTGACTCTGGGACAACAAGCATTAATGAGGACTTTCCAGGCAAACCAGGTGGTCTGGTCATCCTATTTATTGAACACTTGGGTGTTATGAGCTTTTACACAGGTTGCCAGAGATTGAGAGATTAATGGCAAGCATCTTCAGTTTAATGGGGAGGCAAGCATGTAGACAAATCCCGAGCTATCGATTCCATAAGGGGGGTATAGTGGACACACTCGGCCTCCCTCAGGGGAGTCTGCTGAGGCTTCCCAGAGGAAGTGAAGCTTAATCCGGGGTTCAGGTGATGAGTTCAGCATGCAGACTGAGGCCTGAAAGGGCATCCTGACGTGTAGAATATAAACACATGCATAGATAGATACACACCCGCAAACACACAGATGTGACTCTACATCTGTGGAACTCGAGTGATGTAATAGTTGAGAGATGGGCTGCTAACCAAAAAAGGTCAGCAGTTCAGATCCACCAGCCATTCCCTGGAAACTCTTGGAGCCACTCTGCCCTGTCTATAGGATCACTCTGAGTTGGGGTTGACGGCAAGAGGTTTGGTTTTGGAGGGGGTGACAAGGGTAGGGGCAGGCTGGGGAAAAAGCTAAGGCATCATGGAAGATTAACAGCATTTTATAAGTTGAAAAAGCACGTTTTGTAGGAACTGGCAACAATTGATGAAAATGAAACCTGATGGCATAGATCAGGCTGGGAAAGCCAGCTCAGGCTGGACCATGGCTCTGAGACCGCAGTGAGAGTCTGGGCCTTGTTGTGTAATCAAAAGATGTCCTTTTTTTTTAAAGTGTAAATGTATGTATCATGCAATGTTTGCCTACGCAGTAGAGTTTTCATCAGGGAGTGACGTGACCAGTCTGCATTTTGGAATGGCTGCAGTAGTGGCCGGGCAGGTGACACCTGGGCAGGAAGACATGGGGAGGTCAGACGTGGTGAAGTGTCCACAAGTGCAGCAGTGGCTGTGGGGATGGAGAGAGGTTTAAAAGACATTCACTGTGGAAGTGAGAGAGTCCTGGGTTAGGGTTTGGTTATTAAATTTTGGGCTCACCACTGCCCAGGACTTTCATATCTGAGAAACCACTGAATGTCACTGAACTTTAGTTTCCTCACATGGCAGAATGGGACTGACGGTAAAAAAGTGAACAAACATTGTCAGGGTAGTTTAAAGACTGAGGAATATATGAGAGGGGCCCCTGTGAGCTGGGATCTTACAGCTAACGTACTGATCAGTCACTCCCCGACAGGCACTGTGCTCCACTAGGGAACAGAGAATGAAGAGCATCTGCTCGTAGCCTGACAGCACTGGGGGAGTCTCTGCAGGGGACCAAAGGGTGTGCCAGGTCAGACGCTGCCACAGAGTGGGGATCCTTGCTGAGCTCACAGTTCACTGGCCCCAGGACTATGACTCAGAAGAGGCTAGGCTCCACTTAGGCCATCTGAGCAATTTTCTGCCTCTCCCACTCCCCCAAAACGGGGAAAGAGCCTTGGTGAGAGGACCATTTCCAGAATGCTGGAAGGAACCTCATTGACGGCGCAGACCTGGACTTTCAGTGAAACCAACAACTCTCATGTATGAAGTTAGGTTCTTGGGTGTAAACAATGTGACCGGAAACACTCGTGATAAAGTGGAGGAGGGAGGAGGCTATTACAGGAATGTGGATGGGCAAGGCCTGAACGTCTTCAGGAATGAGGCAGCCCTGGGCTTGGTTTGGCTTTCTCTGTTCCTCCCTACCTCCTTGTTCCCTGTGGTCTCCCTGGCGCCAGGTTCTGTTTATCTCATCTCTTAAACCAGAACCAAACCCACTGCCATCAAGTGGGTTCCGACAGAGCGATCCCTGTCGGACAGAGTAGAACTGCTTCATAGGGTTTTCAAGGAGCAGCTGGTGAATTCGAACTGCCGGCCCTTTGGGGCTACAGCCAAACTCTTCACCACTGTGTTACCAGGGCTCCCAAAGTCAAGGCTGGACTGACCAGTAACGGGGCCCAGGTGACCTGGGAGGCAGGTAAGAATGCTGCCACCAGCTACCAGTGTCCACCCAGCTGGTCTAGTGCATGTTGATGTAACACTTTCTGAGTGGGGCCTGCCTCGTTGTTTAGTTGATTACCATTGCGTGTACTGGACAGAAACTTTTGTGTCTGGCCACCTTCTAGTCCTTGGCCAGACCAAATCAGTGCCACCCCACTTCGATGATTGTTACCTTCCTAACAGTCTGAGCTAGGTATATTCAGGACTATGTGAAATACCTTTCATACCCATGAAATCTTGGGCAAAAGTGCAAGGCCTACCCCACAGGAAACCTCAAGGCCATCCTGGGACTGGAAGGTAAACACAAGATACAAGAATGGCACCTTTAGGCTGGGAGTGCATTCTCGGAGAAAAAATGATGTGCATTGCAGACGAGCCTCAGGCAAGCATGCTACCCTCTCTGTTGAGGCCACCACAGAGACCGTGGTCCAGTCTCGGGAGGTTTCTCACAAGAACTAGATTCACGTGGAGTACTTGTTTAAAGTGTAGATTCCTGATCCTCACACCAGATCTTAAATCAGAATCTCTAGATACAGAACTCTGCATTTTATCAAACTCATCAAATAAAATTTTATGCTAGAGCAGTGTCTTAGTCTGGGTTCTCTGAACCAAACCAAACCAGACCAGTTGCCAGTGAGTGGATTCTGACTCCTAGCGACCGTATTAGAGTGGAACTGCCCCATAGAGTTTCCAAGGAAGACCTGGTAGATTCAGACTGCTGACTCTGATTAGCAGCCATAGTACCTGGCCGCTATGCCACCGAGGTTTCCTTGGGTTCTCTAGAGTAAAATTAGTGAAGTGTGTAGAAATACATGAAGAAATTTACTTCAAAGAAATGATTCTCATGGGGACTGACAAATCTCAAATCCATGGGTTAGACAGCTGAAGACCTCTGCTGCCTCACAGGGCTGCAGGGGCCACCAGACACAGACTCTGCAGCTCAGGTGGCAGTCTGGAGGCTCCTGCTGGCTCACAGGGTTGCAGGGGGTGGTGAATCCAACTCTGCAGGTCAGGCAGCAGGCCAGAGACATCCGCAGGCTTACGTCCCAAGAACCACAGGTCAAGTGATGAGAAGACTGCAGGGTGGAGAACGAAAGCAAGCTTTGCCAGAACATCCACTTACATTTTGGAAGCAGGCCACACCCCAAAGAAACTCTCCTTCCGACTGATTGCATGCTCATCAGATCACAAAACAGTACTTGCCAAACTGCTGAGATTCGTCACCTAGCCAAGTTGACACATAACAGGAACCATCACAAGCAGTAACAGCTTTAACTAACTTAAGATGCATGTGGATCTCAGCCTCATGCTGGCCTCTAGGACCAAGGTCCTTCGGAGGGGGTGTTGTGTGCTGTGGAGCTGATTTCTATGACAACCCATACCACAGAGTAGAACTTCTCCCTAGGGTCTCTTAGACTGCGATCTTTATGAGAGCAACTTGCCAGATCTTTTCTGCAGCAGAACAGCCAACCTTTTGGTTAGAAGCTGAGTGCTTCGCCATTACACCCCCAGAGTTTCATGAGGAGGGCGTGAAAAGTCTGCTGTATGCTCTGGCTGAAAGGGTGGGTTTATATTGCTCCCTTGTGCAAGATGCTGCCGTTCTGGTTGTTTTCAGAGTGGAAGAAACACACGTGGTTTCCAATTCAAAACACAACTGTTACTAGTTAAGTGACCCAGGACATGTAACTTAAACTTTTTAAACTCAGATTTCTCAGTTTACAAATGTGGATAATAACCTGCCTTGCAGAATAAGCAATAAAAAGCCAAAAACCAAATCACTGCCCTTGAATCGATTTCAGCTCAAAGCAACCCTACAAAACAGAGAGGAGCTGCTCCGCAGTTTCCAAGGAGCACCTGGCAGATTTGAACTGCCAACGTTTTGGTTAGTACACATAGCACTTAACCACCACACCATGAGGTTTTCAGTATAGCAATATTTATGGAAAGTGCCCAGGGCAGTGCCTGGCACATAAAAACCAAAGCCGAACCCACTGCTAAAAGTGCCCCTAAAGGAAAGAGTAGAACTGTCCTATAGAGTTTCCAAGGAGCACCTGGCAGATCCAACTGCAAACCTTTTGACTAGTAGACATAGTGCTTAGCCACCTAGCTCATAAAACCCAAACCAAACCTGCTGCCATGGAGTCAGGTCTGACTCATAGTGACCCTAGAGGTCAGAGTAAAACTGCCACATAGTTTCCAGGGAGCACTTGGTGGATTTGAACTGCCAATCTTTTTGGTTAGCAGGCATAGCACTTAACCTACCACGTGACCAGGGTTTCTGCCTAGCACATCGCAAGCAATAAATACTTGTTATTGTCACCAAAGAGCACTGGCAGTGCAATGGTTAAGCACTTGGCTGCCAACCAAAAAGTGGGTGGTTTGAACCCAGCAGCCACTTGGTGGGAGGGAGATGTGGCAATCTGCTTCCAGAAATATGACAGCCTCAAAAGTCTATGGGGCAGCTCTGCTCTGTCATCTAGGTCACCACGAGTCCGAAGCCTTGAAGCCCACGGTCCTGTTCCACTGCCTCCTGCTGTTCTAATCCCTGCCTTGGAGCAACAGTGTCTTTTCTCCTCCGGATGGCAGCACCCGCCTGCGGGCATGCCTTTACATCGATGCCGGAAAAAAAAAGGCTTGGCGTGCAGGAAAGGATCTGATGTAGTGGTCCGAAGTTTTATTTTAGAGACAATGGAGTGAGGGTGTAGCTGCAGCTAGCTAGTGACGACGCCAGGATTAGAACTGATCACCACAGTAGATTTCGTTTGAAAAAAAAAAAAAGTCTAATCATGGCTTGGTTTGGGAAACAAAAGAGATGTTTCTGAGCATAAAATTTAGCTCTTACGAATGGCCACTGAAAGGACATTTATTGCTTTTATACTTTGTTCTTCAGGTAGTCTATTTGGTAGTGAAAATTTGTTTTTACTTTTTTCCTTTACAGTCCACAAACAATTCTAAGGTGAAACATTTTAAGAGGCAGAGTCCCTGCCCTCACCCAGTTGACCTTAAGCCTAGGCTAGTTACTTGACTGCTCACCGTCCATTTCCTTATCCATGATGGCGACATCACTAAAATTGGTGTCATGCAGTGCAGTGACTCACGTGTCAATCCCCCATGCTTCTCTCTCCATACTACAACTTACAGAATTCTCAGTAATGTTGTTGCTACTAATGTTACTCATAAATTATAATTTCCACACACCACTCCTTCTCTTTCTTTAATTGGAAACTCTGGTGGTGTGGTGGTTAAGTGCCACAGCGGCTAACCAGTTAGCCGTTTCAATCCACCAGATGTACCTTGGAAACTATGAAGCAGCTCTGCTCTGTCCTTAGGGTCTCTGTGACTCGGAATAGGCTCTACGGCAATGGGTTTGCTTTGTTTTGCTTTTTACAGAGGGAAAGGTAATGAGATCGTGGGCAGGCAGATGATACAAAACATGTGGCACCTTTGCTTAGCCATTCTTGTTTTCATGAGTTAACAAGAGCAAACAATAATTCTTCTGACAAGTTAAAGTGTTTCACTTAAACAGGCATTGTTCGTGTGTACACTAAGAAGGAGGGGTTAACAGAGAAGCTTCAAGGAAAGGCTATTTTAAAGATTTTTAAATAAGTCCTCTATAAATGGCTCTATAAATGTATAGACTATTAAGTCTTAGAATTGGAAAGGACATAGAGATTGCTTAGTCCATCCTTGGACTCATGTTATAGATGAGCCAAATCAGTTCCCAAGAAGAAATATCTGCCCAAGGATGGAACTCAGGTTTCTTAGTTACCCAATGATAACTAAGAAATTATTAACTCTGTGTAACTCCTATTTCATGAGGTCTTTAGGTAGAACAACCACGTCAGCATCTTTCTTGGGGCAGTTCCTCAATTCCCGTTTGTCTGATCCCTGTACTCTGGCGCAGTGTGCATCTGACACAGAGTTGCGCTCATTTTCAGTCTTGGGGCTCAGAATAACTGGTACATGCCACTGCAGTTAATTATATCTTGAGAAGTTTAAGAAGTGCATTTCAAGAATTGGTACTTGTCTGAAAGACCAAATGTTTTGTTAGAGATATTAAATTCACAGATCTTAAGTGTTCCTTGTTTGACTTAGAAAATGAACAATGTGCTTGCCATGTGTTAATGGAATAACCCAGGATCCAAACAAGGCCATGAGGTCCTCTTCACTTTTCCACACATCCCTAGTTCCTGGAGCCAAAACAGGGGTGTTTACTCTTAGGGGTCCTGTGTAAGAAAGAGCAAATACCATACGAGACCACATGGGATATTTGGGACCCTTCCAGCAGTTGGTATGATGAGAGTAGCTTGCTCCCACAGACGGCCCAGCTGAAAGCTCAGACCTGCTCAGACGAGTGTGGGCTTTAGTTTGAAGGCAGTGGTACTGAAGGGTTTAAAACCCAGGGAGTCACACAAACACCAAATACCCCAAACACTAAAAATGGATGAAAGTGAATTGAGTCCAATTCACAGTAACCCTATAGGGCAGAGGAGAACATAGCTGCTTTTAATTATTTTTCTCATGCAAATAATAACATGAATGCCTTTTTATACTAAATCAAAACCTTCAAATCCTAAATCGAGACCAAAAGATTTCCTTCACCACTCCCCTACCCTTCCCTTACTCCCCAAAGATAATCACTGTCCTGTTTGGTGCATATTCTTTCAACATTAAAGAAAATGGATTCACTTATATATATGCATGCACAGACATATATCTAGGAATGTTTTGCAGGAGTGTTTGAAACACTGCACATATTTCTCATACATAAGTGAATGCAATTGCTTGGGGCTGAGCCCTTCTGAGAGCCAGCTGGCCATGTTTACTTTGCTTGGTGTTCACAGCATATTTTGTGAGCATTCCAGTTTTAAAATGAGATTCTAACACAGGAACTGGTGCTGTGGGAACCATCTGGTAGACCCCAACTACAACAGCTGCTGACAGTCACACCCACGGCCATGGTGTGGCCCGCCCTGTGGTGGACCCTGGGTCAAAAGTTTGCTTCCTGCAGCTGTGTATCACAGGACAGCTGGAATTCCCAGACATTAAATGCTCCTTATTCATATCAGAAAACGGACAACGTGCTTGTCAAGTGTCGTGCAACAACTGAGGATCCAAACATGACCATGGGGTCCTTTTCTAAGAGAAACAATGAAACTATTCATTATTTGGGGAGGAGGTTGATGTTTTACATTGTAACAAAAGTAAGTAAGTAATAAAACATAGCTTTGTACCTGCTGCCCTCAGTCAATTTCAATTCATCCTATAGCTTTCAGTGATATATATGTGTATTTTTATTATCAACAGTCAAGTTTAAAAGTATTAGTACCAAACTAACTTACAAGGACTTGTAATATGTACAGGCATAGCCAATCATAGTTTAGATCTCATTAGGGTTGTTACTAAAGTGTAGCAATGTAAAGTGGAAGGGATATACTTTTAGGAATACATGTGGATAGAGTTATCCATTCATTCATTCAACATGAGTTAGAATTGACTCCATGGCCCCAAACTCTCTCATATACATACCTGGCCTCCCTGTCAGACGGAACCAACAGCCATATCCTAAGTGATCTTAGCTTGCTTTCAACTTTTATGACAATGTTCCAGTCCCCTTTGTGTTTTCCTTTGTGTTTTATCCTGATTGCAAACAAAGACTTGTCCTTTTGTATCTGTGCAGAGTCTCTTTAAAACCAAACCAAATCCGTTGCTATCAAGTTGATTCCAACTCATAGTGAAACTATAAGACACAGTAGAACTGTCCCATAAAGTTTCCAAGGAGTGCCTGGTGGATTTGAACGACTGACCTTGGTTAGGAGCCATAGCTCTTAACCACTACACTGGCAAAATTTCCAGAGTCTTTATTTAAAGTTCTTCCTATGTTTTTAATTACGATAAACTATTTTCTTAGGACCATGTCCTAGGGCACTGGCTGACTCACTGTTCCCTCAGGTCTACACTGAAGCTCCTAGGCCACTTAGGAGACAAAGAACAAGTGTGAGTGCCCATAATGGTTTTACACACAAGCAGTGATTTGTGAGCCATTCCATTCGTTAAACCATTCCAAATTTTTGAGAAAAACACTACAAGGTTAGAAACATGCCCTATACACCAATGTGGTGCTTATAATGAAAGATTACTTCCTGTGACTCAATCTCAGTTCCGAAAGAGGTGACTTGGAGAAAATAGGGGTGACTGTGCAATGCATTTGGGATGTGTCCAAGTTCTAGACAGGGACCCACAGCTCCTGGGCAGAGAAGACAGAGGTTTTTACTAAAGATTCAATTTACTGGTAGCCTCCCCTGACCTTAATACTGTAAACATGAGGCAGTGTAAGGGCAAAGTCTGAAGCAAGTCTTTAAACGGGAAGCAAGTTTTCCCTAAAAGAAATTACGGAGAGACACTTTTAACGGAATCTTGTTGCAGGATCCTTGGAGAACTTCAGATTTACATATTATTAACGTCACCGTCCCTTATTTCATCGCAATCTGCGGCTGTTTTATTCAGACAGGGTGTCGTGACTCTTCCAGGCCCTCGAGAACACTGATCTTCCGTACATTCTCTATGCCTTTAAGGTGTATGATGGAGCAGGAAGCTCCTTGGCAGTGTGTTCCGGAAATCCCCTAGAATCCCTCAGCAAAGAGCTGGAAAGGGGGTCGGAGTGTTGCCATTGTGGAGGAGTACGGAGAGCGTCTGCGGTTATGCCAACGAAGAGTATACAGAACGCTGTGCACCAAAACCTGGAACCCAAGGGGATGCCTTCCTGCTTTACACGGCAAGAGACGAAACGGCGGGCATCTGCTCTCCCCAGGTGTATGTGAACTAAACATCGGAGCACGTCCCAGGGGGCCAAGTGCCCTCTTCTTCTTTCTCACAATCTTCCTTTGATGCCCGGATCTGAACAGAAGACCCAGAGCTTACCAGAGACAACTCAGACCTGCGCCTGTCTGCCGCCACAACCAGGTACGGCCCCAGCGCGCCAGCCTGAAGCCGGAGAGACTCGGATCCGCGTCTCCAGCCGGCCCCGTCTCCAGGGAGACCGCGGAGCACGCAGCCCCGCCCCCCTCGTGACGTCGCCCCGCCCAGCCGCCGAACCCGGAAGCGGGAGGCTCGCGCCTGCGGCAGACGGTGCGGGCGGGGGAGCGTGGCGGCTCCGGTTCTCTCGGCCGCGCGCCCCGCCCCTCGGAGGCCGGCCCTCCAGCGCGCCCCCGCCGCGGTCAGCCCTGCGGGTCCTGAGCGGTCCTAACCTGGTCCCTGACCCCCGAGCACCCCCGCCCAGCCGCCTCTCCGGCCCGGAGCCGGGACTGAGGGGGCGCCGCCTTGAGGAGGAGAAAGGGACGCGGGGTGACCACGGCAGGTGAGGGGTGGGCGAGGCCGGGGGGGTGTGATGTGTGTAGGATGGGGGGCTGTGTACGGCAACGCGGCTGCTACGGTCGGTGAGACTGTGTGGCCCCGAGTGGGCTGGTCCGTGTGATGGTGCACGTGACTGCAAGCCAGTGTGTGGCTGTGTTTGTGTGTCTCCGTGAGGCCGAGCTTGGGTTCCTAGGGATAGTCGGTGTTTCTGTGGCTCCGCCTTTGTGTGCCTGTCACCCATAGGCCCGGGTGAGGGTAGGGGTTTGTGTGGGGGTCACCTCAGGGGGGATTGCCCAAGGCATCCTTCTGTAAACTCATTCTGGAGCTACACAGCCTCAGCCAGGAACACGTTTTTCAGTAAACTTTTAAGAACTCGGAGCAGAGGCAGGTTATTTTGGAGATTGCACCTCAGCCAGAAAGCGACAAAAGTGTTTGTCATTGCTGAGTAGGGCCAGGTGTGAGACTTGTGAATGAGGGACAAGGCAAGTCGCAGGGCTAGGATTTCTGTTTATCTCTTCTGGGGAATTAGAGGCTGCTCCTTGGTTTTCACCTACAATGGTGAAAATTCAAAAGACTGAGGAGTAATTTCAGTTGTGTACACATTTCCAAAAACTGGATGCCAAGACAGAGTACCAGGCACGGTGTCACAGAAGGGATGCCGAGCAGGCAGCGTTTTTCTCCAGGAAGTTTAGAAAATAATGGAATAGATTCCTGAAGAAGGATACATGTTGTCTGAAAATGTCTTTTTTTTAAAAAAAAAAAAAAAAAAAAGCTCTGTGTGCTGGTATGGTTAGGCCTGGAGACTTGCGGTAAGTAGCCGAGTGTATTGCCTGGAGACTCCTGGGTTCTATTTTGTTTTTGGTGAAGTTAATAATAATTAGTACTGTCCATAGGTTGAAACCCTGGTGTTGTACTGGTTAAGTGCTATGGCTGCTAACCGAAAGGTCAGCAGTTTGAATCCACCAGGCACTCCTTGGAAACACTATGGGGCAGTGCTACTCTGTCCCATAAGATCGCTGTGAGTCTGAATTGACTCGACAGCAACAGGCTTTTTTTTGGTTCCTGTATAGACCAACAATGTATTGAGATAAAAAGCTAGCTGCCTCTGAAACCTCGTTAAGTGGCTTCTGAAACCTGTTTGTGAGGGCCGTTGTATTGCCTGTAGCTGGCTAGTGCTGTTGAAATCCTGAGGGACAAGAGCATGTGATCCTTTACGCACACTCACAACTGGCAGTTTTGTTGTCCAGTACTAGCTCAAGGGCTAGAGAGATCTGGGTGTCCGCAGCACATCCCAGAACAGGTTTCCTTAAGCAAGACTGAGGCTAATCTGGCCCATTTCTCACCAGTGTGAACAGGTGCTTCTGTGTTTTGTGAAGAATCCAATTGTGAGAGGTCAAATCCACGTGTGCTCATGACGTTCATCCTTGTTGAGTATGGCCAGTTGGGTCACAGTCTCAGTTCACCTTCTCTGCCATGTTCAGACTGTACCTCTTGTGACTTGGGGAGGTATTCCCCGAGTAGATGAAGGAGTTCCTGGGGTGTGCACACAGTTAAGCCCTCAGCTATAAACAGAAAGGTTGGTAGTTCGCATCCACACAAGAGTGCCTTGGAAGAAAGCCCTAGTGATGTACTTCGGAAGATCGCAGTCACTGAAGCCTTATGGAGGAACTCCTGTCTGGTTCTTGCTGTGGGGATGAGGTCTGGGACTGTGTGAGTTTGTGTACCTGTGTGATGCATCCTGCATGTTTGTCTATTAATTTGGTTTTTACATTGCAACTGGTCCCCACACTGCTAACAGTAAATTGAAAATTAATTTTTTACTCTGAAACACATGGTGTTGCCATAGGGTGGGAGTTGACTCCGCAGCTACTGGCTGGTTTAGTGGATGAAAAGGAGCTGGGAGAACAGACTTCCCTTTTCATGCCATCACAGCTGCTTTGCATTTGCACCCATAGGCTCTTTTTCCCGGGGATGTCAGTTGGCCAGCTACAACATCTGGTACCGGTGTTACCTTTCAAGTACTGCCAGACCAGCACAAGTGTTAAAATCACTTGTCTCTGTAAAAATTTAGTCACAGTTGGTTGTGCTCTCTCCATCCAGCAGTTATTAAGTGTTAAGTGGCTGAGGCAGTTTTGAAAAGTACTGAGGACGTTTGGTAAGAATGCCTTTGTACGTATTGTGAGGAAGAAGGCTGTGGCAGAGTGCATTTGTGTGTCTGTGTGTGATACAAGCATGCGTGTTTGTATACTAGATTGGTTTGTATGTTACATCTGATCCCCAGACTGCAGTTTGTTTTATCTTAAATTTGGTGAATCCAGAAGCAGACTGGCTACCTTTAACTAGCAAAGATGTTTTTATGAATCTCTTAAGTAGATTTTATTTGCTAAACATGTTTTTTGTATTGCCTGCTATAGGATACTTATTTCTAGTAATGCATTACTGTGAAATGTCTAGTATTTCAAGGCCACCCAGGCAAAAAATATAACAGGATTAACTATGTGCTGGTTCCTTTTAACTAAAAGTAATAAGCAGCTTAGAGATTCTAGTTCACATGACTTAGATTTCCGAACATGCTAATATTTATTCAGATGATATAGATGTGGAAAGAATGGTTTTCTTTATTTCTGTGTGAGTAATAACCACATCTGTGCACATTGATTTCAGCATGAGACTGGCTGATGGTTTTCTTGGCACTTCAAAGCAACTTATCATTTTAATAAGCTTTTCTAAAAGTACCGTCTTAGCCTTGAGACAAGAGATCATGATTACAATGTCCGAGCTGTAAATCAAGTTTAGTATTGGAATGTATAGGTTCCTGTTTCCGTGGGGTTCAGTTTAGTAACACCTCAAGGTTAGAGGTAATGGCAGAGTCCAGTGAGTGCCCATCTTCCTGGAGGCCTAAGGAGGAACAAACAGTTCAGTTAGATTTGGAATCCCTTTCACCTTGCCAGTCCAGAGGACCCCCTCTAAAGGGACCGTTCAGAGTCAGCCCAGGAATAAAATCCTGGCGTCCGGAGTCTGTCTCAGCCCTGTGAGGAATCCAGGCTTGCCCCAGGGCACAGAGCAGGCCGAAAACAAGTGTTTGAATCCGTCCAAACAGATGACTGGGCTGGTAGTTCCTCCTGTATCGGTTAAGAATCTGCAGCAGGGAGCTCTCATTTCCAGTTCCTGTTTGATGTAACACAGATGCCTGAGCAAAGGAAAGTCTTTAAACTGAAGGTGGTCAGCCTGTCCCAAGTGCACACAACTGCAGGGTTAGAGGGGACTCTCAGATCGCCTAGTTCAGTCACGTTAAGATATATTCACTTGGTCAGTAAATAACGCCTGCCATGTGCCAGGCGTGAGTGACTTCTAGTGACTTCTCATCAGTGAGAAAACAGCTGAGCCAGAAATCACTAACCTTACAACAAAAAACAACCAAAGCCACTAGTGTTGAGTTGATTCTGACTTGTAGCAGCAGTACCTTTTTTTTTTTTTTTTAAATAAAGGCAGATGTTTCATTTTGTTGTTGGGTATACTGCCACCAACTGCACTGAAAGTTCTGTCCCAGCAGGGGTAGATTGGCCGCATATTGTGAACTTCTGAGGAAGCAAGCTCACATCGCCTTTCTCTAGAGGGACCTTGTCCCCATGACAGTGTTAGAGAGGGGCAGCTTTATTAAGATGATTCTTAAAATATTGTCAGAAGGTAAGTGATGATACTGTCGTGTGCTGGATCATTTAACTAGGACAACAGTGTGACGTCAGGGGCGGGCTGTCCTGCACCCAGCTTGGCCATCGCCATGTGATCCTAGCTAAGTCACTTCGTTTCCTAGAACAGCCTCCTCTGCTAGAGGCACTGGAGTGGTCAGTTTACTCATCTCTAAGAGCTCTTCCTGAGATTATAGGATTTCACCCAGTTGTTTTCAGTAGTCTGAGTATATTGTGACAAGCTAAAATCACCCATTTCCTTGGTTTTACTCTTAAAAAGTATTGTTGGCATGGCTGGACAAGACTCTATACTCAGTTCTGATCTAAACACAAATTGTTGACATGAAACACCGTGTGCTTTTATTTCAGGATTAACTCCATTTCAGCTCATCATGGGAGAGATTAAAGTCTCTCCTGATTATAACTGGTTTAGAAGTACTGTTCCCCTCAAAAAGGTAGGTCTGGTTTTACTGCACCTCTCATTTGCAGCATCTTGTGTGTTTTTTTCATGTGGAATGAGGTGAAGATTGTTGCCCAGCATCAGGACTCTGGGGTGCAGAGGGACGTTCACCCCTGTCCTCTCGAGTGCAGTTGGCTTTGGAGAGTCATCCAAGATTATGAGCAGTTGTAACTATACTCATCAGTTTTGAATTGCTTTTACATATTCCAACAGGCAGTTCTGTGTGTACTGCTCCGTGAGGCTCAGTGAGAAGCTTACAGCAACAGTCAGACTGTTATAAAGTACTTTTCTGTCCCTTGGATTTAAGATTTACAGTGGGTGACGTTATGCATCCCCTGTTAGCATCAACGCCCTCACTGTAGAAACCTTATCTGCCAGGCCTGTCCAAAAACCCTGAATACGTGTCTTGAAGTTTAACATCTGACTGTGAGTCCCCAGTCAATCCTAAATGTTATAGGATCACACTAGACAAAGGCTGTTTAAGCTGCAGGTAGAATTTTGGTGGATTCCCTCTCAGAAATATTAGAATACTGTGATCTTAGGATCCTGTGCGTCTCTGTTAGGGTTGCTTTGTTGGGATAGATAGCTGTGGAAGTAAACGCAAGTTTGTGTTAATCGCAAAATTACTTTCCATTTTGGGACGCAGAGGCAGGACACTTCTGCATGTCTGGCACTGTTGTGGGAGCTACTCGGGTAGCTCATTGAATTCTTGCAGCAGCTTGGTGAGCCCACTACACAGAAGAGAAAACAGAGATTCATATAGATGAACTAATGTGTGTGATTTTTGTTTTCTTTGTTCCCTTTTGGCAGTACGTTAACTGCCAAACATTTGCCAGTGTGTATTGTGCTTTTATGCTTAAAAAAAAAATCTAAGACCTTGTAGAGTCTGGATTTGGAAGAATCTGGATTGGAAATCAGGTTGACACACTGTTTACTACAAGACACCCCTTTACCTTTTTGACCCTGCTGATGCTGAAAGGGGAGTGGGCCCCTCGGGTTCTTGCACCCTGTCCCGTCCCCCCAAGTGACTCCTCAGCAAGCCCATCACAAGACCCCAGACAACCCAAGCTGCCTAAATATTCTTAGAAGTCATTCTAGGAGATAATTTTATTGATGTCATTTCCTGTGGGGAAGTTGTTAATCATAATAAATTTCCTTGAAAACTTGTGGCACTAGATTTTAAAACATCAAACAGCCATTATAAGTGTCTTCTGAAGATGTCCTGACAAAATTGCCACAAGTGGAACTTGGAGAAAGTTCAAGTGGAGAGCCAGGGTTACGGCTCATCTTTAGGGATGTTGAAATCATTTCCTAGAAAATTTTAAAGAACAAATATCTTGAGTCATGCTACTGTAAGAGTCATTACAAGAGTAACAGCGTTCAAAGCCTCTGAGGGTTTTTTTTTTTTAACCACTCAGAGCAAAAAGAAACATGAAAAGTGAGATCGTGAGTGGCCACACAGAAGGCAAAAGGACAAGTGTGAGGTCTGGTTGTCACGTTCCTGGCCTAGGGAAATCCAACAAAGAATTGTCGGGCCTCCTGGACTTGCTTTGCCCCGTGTATCTGCTCCTGGTGACGCCAGTGACGCCACGGAGTCCATGGGACTGCCAGTTGGTAGCTCTCAGGAAAAGGGCCCGGAGGCCTTGGGGTTTTTTAAATATAAAAGTAAGATACGTACTGATTGGCACTGGCAAATGTTCAAGCAGTTAATGTACTTTTTCAGATAGCACCAAAAGGTAGCAAATAAAAAGGATACTATTGTGCAGCAAATAGTAATAATAGCTAGCACTCAGGGAACACTTTACCTTGGGGCCATGCTTGTCGCTGAGCACTTGACTTATCCCAGCTCATTTAGTACTCACCTTTTTCCCGTTGGCTCAAGAACCACAAAATCAAAAAATTCCTGATGACAGTTTCCCCACCTTTCCTAAAAAAGCCAGTTTCTGTCTGCATCCATTCTCCCACTGCCGACTGAGTGGTGTGAAGCATTCTTCTGGAACAGTTATACCTGGACCTGTCTCATCCATCCAGAGCAGACATCTCCCCTGGGAAGCTTGGTCAAGATCTGGTTCCAGAAGCATCTTCTGAGCTTGGGCTTGTCTTGGCCCAGGTTATTGCTAGAGCCTGGAGCCTGTGTCTGTCACCTACCCTGTTCAGACTACCACACGCAGCTGACTCCAGCCTGTCCTCGGGAGGACAGTGACTGCAGCTCGCCCTCCCTCTATACACGCATGCAGGCATTTTTGCGAGCACACACACACAGAAGTATGGGGAAGAAATAAGATGCCGTATACAAAGTTTACTGTATGATGGTAAACAAAACACATTTCATCATATTATCATGGATGGAAAGGAAACCAGTAGAAAAAACAGCGCTGTGGAAGATACCAGTCCTGGTGGAGCAGTGGTTAGAGCTCAGCTGCTAACCAAAAGGTGGGCAGTTCAAGTCTACCAGCCACTCCTTGGAAGCCCTGTGGAGCAGTCTTCCTCCTTCCTGTAGGGTAGCTATGAGTCAGGATCAACTGCACAGCAGGGAGCTTGGGTTGGGCTTCTGGAAGACACAAAGCAGTTGATACAGTATCACCGGCGCAGTAACATATCATACTCTATGATACAGTAACCCTATGGAAAGAAAAGGAGACCATAGTAGTTTACATGGTGCTCTTCAGCTGTCTGGTTTGGAGGTTGCCCTTTAACAGGCAAGATATCAGCATTCAAATCGTCCGTGAAATTATAGTGTAAAGTAACACCAAAAAAGCCAAGTGGATAGGATTTTCATTTTTGTGTCCTTACAACATCCCCCCCAGATTATCGTAGATGACGACGACAGCAAGATCTGGTCACTCTATGACGCAGGCCCCAGAAGTATCCGGTGTCCTCTCATATTTCTTCCTCCCGTGAGTGGGACCGCAGATGTGTTTTTCCGGCAGATTTTGGCTTTGACTGGATGGGGTTACCGGGTTATAGCTGTAAGTATTTATTAATTTTACCTTAAAATTCATGTCCAAATAGTGTGTGTTTTTTTTGTGCTTTTGTTTCTAATCCGGAAACCCCGGTGGCATAGTGGGTTAAGTGCTATGGTTACTAAGCAGAAGGTTGGCAGTTCAAATCCACCAGGCGTTCCTTGGAAAGTCTCTGGGGCAGTTCTACTCTGTATAGGGTCGCTATGAGTTGGAATTGACTCAGTGATAGTGAGTTTGGTTTGGTTTGGAGTTTCTGATCAGCTGTAGTAATGGGCATGATTTTTATGGAAGTAAGCTACTGTTTTCATATTTTGAAATGTGAAGCCAAGTGCCGTCGAGTCCGATCAAATGAAACCTTTTTTAAAAAAATATTGTGTTTTTGGTGAAGGTTTGCCCAGCAGTTGAGGTTCTCATTCAGCAGTTTCTACAGAGTTGTTCAGTGATAGGTACCATTCTTTATAGTGTATGGATGCCTTCACCATTTCTGTTCTGGTTGTCTTGTTTTGAAGTGAAACTTTTTGAAGGAAGGTAGTACGTGTACACAGACACACCATGGGGCAACCTTTTATTGGATACCCGCCCTATGCCCAGCTTTTCTGTGCGTTATTTCCTATAATGCCCAGGACGGTAAGAAGCATTGTCCTCGTTCATAGAAACTGAGGTCCAGGTAATGTCATTGATCACCGAGGGTCACTCAGCCAGAAGGTGGTGGCAGGGGACGCTGAACCCGGTCTTCTTAGTCTCCGCTTCCACTCTTGGGCCAGCACACCGCCGCCTCCCTGGGAGCTGACCACCGGGTGCTGGCCAGCAGGAGGAGCTTCTGATGTACAGGTGACGGAAAACTTGCTTTCAGTTGACACCTGAGATGAGGTTCATTAATTAGCATATGTCCTTAGCATTTGGTTAAGAAGGTGTTTGTTTCTAATATTTTATAGCTGAGTTTGGTCTGAAGCCAGCTTTCCACTGATCATTCTTTTTTTTTTCCCAATTGTGTTTTAGGTGAAAGTTTATAGTGCAAATTAGTTTCTTATTCAAAAGTTCACATGCAGACTGTTGTGTGACATTGCATGCAATCCTCGCAATGCGTCAGGACTCCTTCCCTTTCTCTTTTCACCTCCAGTTCTGTGTGTCAGTTTGTCCAGGCTTCATGTCCCTTCCTGCCTTCTGTCTTTGCTTTTGGGCAGGTGTTGCCCATTTGGTCTCGTAGACTTGACTGAACTCGGAGGAAGCACGTTCCTTACATCTTATTGTTTGTTTTATGGGACTGTCTAAACTTTGGCTGAAAAGGAGACTTCCAGAGAGGCTTCACTTCTGCATTAGCCGGGTATCTGGGAGCTATCGTTTCTGGGGTCCCTCTGAGCTCTGTCAGACCAGTAACTCTGGTCTTTTTTGTGTGTGTGTGTGAATTTGAATTTTTTCCTACGTTTTTCTTCCTCTCTGTCTGGAACCCTCTATGGCGATCCCTGTAAGGATAGTCAGTGGTGGTAGCCAGGCACCATCTGTTTCTTCTGCGCTCAGGCCGTGAAATCTGTGGTTCATCTGGTCCATTAGTCCTTAGACTGATGTCTTCCTTGAACCTCTGGTTATCTATGTTTTCCTTTGCTCTGAATGTGATGGGCCCAGTAGATGTAATTTAGGTGGTGTTCACAAGCTTTGAAGATTCAAAATGCTACTCACCAAAGTAGGATGTAGAGCATTTCCTCTGTGACCTTTGTTATGCCATTGACCTAGATGTATCCCAAGACCATGGTCCTCAGCCCTCAGCCCCTGAGTTCCTCAAGGTGTTCGGATGTGTCTAGGAAGTGTGTGTGGCTTTGCAGTGGTTGAGTTGTGCTCATTTTCCCTGTGTTATGGCTGTCTTTCCACTCACCAAAGTTCACCCTTATCAACTCTCTAGTGATTTCTCTTCCCCGTCCCTCCCCTCTCTCTGACCATCAAATATTTTTTTCTGTGTGTAAACCTTTTCTTGAATTTGTCCTTTTCTGACTGTTTTATTTCACTCAGCTTAATGCCCTCTAGATTGATGCGTCTTGTGAGATGCTTCCCAAATTTATCATTGTTCTTTATCACTGTATAGTATTCGATTGTATGTGTGTACCATAATCTGTTTATTACTTATCCATTCATCTGTGGAGGGGTACCTAAGTTATTCCAGTGATGATTCTGGAGTCTCCCTCTGGGGGAAAGACGTAAGCAGGGAAGAGACTGTTACGTGTAACTTTTTTTTTTATTAATTGCTTGCCTTGGCTGTGTAAAGTTGGTCTCTTACCTTCCAGGAAGAAAAGAGACTCTTCTTTAGTTCTTTGGAGCTGGCAAACAAAAACCAAAAACAAACAAACCCACTGCCTTCGACTCATATCCAACTCATAGCAGCCCTAGAGGTCAGAGCAAAACTGCCCCATAGAGTTTCCAAGGAGCACCTCGTGGCTTTGAGCTGCTGACCTTTTGGTTAGCAGACATAGCACTTAACCTGCTATGCCACCAGGGTTTCCCTTGGAGCTGGCAGCAGTGTTAAAATGTAAATGGTGCTCCTGGTGGGAGTACTCCTGTTAGATATTTTACTTATTTATTGTCTGAAAGAGAGAAATGTGAGTCAGATCTCTGTACTCTCTGAAAGTAACTGAAAATTCTGCCAGAGTTACAGCCAGGTATGGTCACTCTAGACGAATCCCATTCCTCTTCCTCCTGACAGCCCTTAATCACATGAGAAAACGATTGTCACCAGTACCACTGGCTACCCACGTAGGTCTTTGCTTCTCTGCCTGAATATCTCTAGCTTCCTCACCCGTGTCACTTGTGACATGTTTGAGTCTCTGAAACATCAGCCTCTCTTTTTCTAGGTAGTAAGTCATCCCTTTTCAAGCACAGTAAGTACCCCAGGGGAACAGGGTGGTCAGCACCCCTGTTCTAGCCCCCTGCAGCCTAAGATCCATGACAGCACCTTTTTGGTGTTCATTCCTGAACAGCCGGGAGAGGGAAGCCGAGCAGCACCCAGGTGTCTGTCGTTCCCACCTGAGAGCGCTGTGCTGAGTGACAGCGCTGCCTTGTGTCTGGCGCTCCAGACCAGCAGGTCCGGGAGCTGTGCTTTTAGCTGGGCGTTTCTGTGTGGCCACTGATCCTCCTGCTCAGGGCTTGCCCTGTTGCAGCAGCTTGATGATGAGTGAGGAAAAGACCAGTGGGGATTCTAAAATTACTTTGTCTTTAAGAGTTGGTGAGAGTACTTTACCCCGTAAGGAGCTGTTTTTTCCATATCTGGGTAATTGTTAGTATGCAGTAGTTAAGATGAATGGTTTTTTTTTTTTTTTTTTTTTTTAGTTTTTATTGAGATTATTGTAGACACACATGCAGTTATAAGAAATAATACAGAGGAATGTCGTGGACACTTTCTAGTTTCTGTCAGTACTGACATTTTGAAGAATTACAGCACAGTGAGCCCTCGTAGTATGGTGGTTAAGAGCTCAGGCTGCTGACCAAACGATCAGCAGTTCAGATCTACCAGCTACTTCTTGAAAACCCTGTGGGGCAGTTTTGCTCTGCTCTGTAAGGTCACTATGAGTTGGAATCAGCTTGACAGCAAGGGGTGTGGGTTTTTATTTTTTTTGTTTTTCTGTATAGCACAGTGAGTCCTGCTGGTGCAGTGGTTAGGAGCTGGTTAAGAGCTCAGGCTGCTAACCAAAAGGTTGACAGTTCAAATCTACCAGCCACTCCTTGGAAACCCTCTGGGGCAGTTCCGTAGGGTCACTGTGAGTCAGAGTCAACTCAGTGGCAATGGCTTTGGTTTTTATAATACAGTGAAAGCGCTCCAGCTAATCAAAAGGTTAGCACTTTGAACCCCCCAGTTGTGCACAAGAGAAAGATGTGGCCGTCTGCTTCCAGGAAGCTTTGCAGCCTTGGAAACCCTGTGGGGCGGTTCTGCTCTGTCCTGTTGGGTTGCTGTATGTCAGAGCTGACTCGTCACCAGGTTACAGATGGGATCTGTTCTTAACTGTGCCTTTAAGTCAGATGTGTAGGTAAGCTAGAACAGGTGCATGTGGTTCTGATTTAGCTTTACATGTCCTCTAGTTACTGCAAGAAAGGTGCTTTGCTGGTGCAGTGCTAAAGCGGTGGACTGAACCAAGAGGTGTGTGGTGGGCAAGCACCAGCAGCTCCGTGGCAGGAAGTGTGGCAGTCTGCTCCCGCAGAGCTGGATGGCTGGTGAGCCCTGTGGGGCCACTTGGACTTGGAATCCGCCCTGGCAGTAGGTCAGAGCAGGAAAAGGCTCAAAGCCTTTTCATGGATTTAGAAGCTGCGCGTGCAGCAGGCGAAGGTGACGGGGATGAAGCATTTGGTGGGAGTTGGGTTGGTTCTGTCTTTCAGAGTGAGGGCAAGTTGACGTCCCATTAAAGGGCACGGATGAGTTGTCTGTAAACTGGACTGTTGTAACCCAGGAACTGCCTGTGCTGGGAGCCCTGGAAGAGCCAAGCACGATGGGGCTGCCTTGTCTTTCAAGGGCTCACAAGTATTCTACCTGTGACAGGGTGCAGTCTTACCACTTTTGTGTCTCTATCTTTATGGAAGATATTTGAGTTTTCCTTCTGTGACAGGTTTCCGCCTTACATGGGTTACAGCTCTCATGTGTTTTACTGTACAGTATCACGGCCTAGGATATTGAGGTTAATACAGTCTACTGGTTCAGATTTTTCATCTTTATTTGTATTTGTGTATGTGTCTTAAGTTCTATACAATTTTATCATCTGTGTAAGGCACAGCTGTTTTTAAATGAAAGGTTTTATGAAAATATCACTTTTATGCTGTCATCTGACTCATGTTCTCAAATTTTCGGATAGTCTTTTCTCCAGACTTTCTCAGAATGGTGGCAGTCTTAACCAGAAATGGAATCTTAATAGTAAAATTGACATATTACATCAAATCAAGAATTAGCTCATAATTTACATGGTGGTGTCTGTTCTCGTGATCTATCAAAGACAAAATGGATCTAAATACTTAAAACAAGCCTACTTTATATAAAGAGAGGGAAATTCTTAATTAACAAGCCAGAGTCCCCTAGAAATGAGTTAGTAACTTGTTGTTTTTTTTTTTTCTCATCATCACCAATATTGATAGGCTGCTTAGGATCAGGCACCATACTTTTTTGTCACAAATAAAAATACAAGAAGTCAGGTGGAATGACTAAGTCAGTTAAAAGACACAGAAAAATTGTGTTGAATAGTGTCTAAAGAAATGTGACCGAAAGGAGAGGGAGTTCTCCGTAGAACAGCCTGTCCTGCCCCAGTTCTCTTGAACATAATTTAGAATGAAATTAGATTTATGGGGAAAAAAGTATTTTCTCACTTGAAAGAGTTTTCCGTGCACACCCTTGAACCTCAGAATGTTTCTGCTGTTTAGAAAGGAAACTGATGTGAACTGAAATTGCCATTCAGGTAACACCATCAGAGGATGTTTACATAGCTCTTTGTTTGTTTGTTTTTAAATTTGTTAGGTAAAATGAATTAGGAAGCTAAGGAGCAGGTGAGAGCTTATTTACACAGATTTTGATTAAGGATCAGCTTGAGCAAATGAGCAATGCTGTTATGTGAGTCCTCAATTTTTCAGATCTATATCAGTTGTGTTCCACCTTTATGGTTTTAGAAAGAGATAACATTGTCATTATTATTGCAGTTACAGTATCCAGTTTATTGGGACCATCTTGAATTCTGTGATGGGTTCAGAAAACTTTTAGACCATCTACAACTGGATAAAGTGAGTACCCAGCTACTGATTATTTAGTGGGTCACTGATGCAGCGTTTATATTGGAAAGTCGAGTGCTTTCTTTTTTTCTTAATAGCTTTATGGAAGTATAGTCCATGTACAGTATATCCTGTTCAAGTACATAGTCCCGTGGGTTTTTTTTGTGTGTGTGTATTCACAGAATTGTGAAACTATCATTGCAGGTAACTTTAGGGCATTTTCGTCATCCCGAAAAGAAACCCTGTGTCCATTACCGGTGGCTCACCGTCCCCCAGCGCCTCCCAGCCCTGGGCAACCACTGATCTACTGTCTCTGTAGATTTGCCTCTTCTGGACATTTCTTATAAATGGAATCATACATTGTGTTTATCATTCCACTTATATGAAATCCTATGTGGTCGTTTGTGACCGACTTGTTCTACTTAGTATGATATCTTCAAAGTTCATCCATGTAGTAACCTGTATCAGTGCTGTGTTCTTATTTATAGCTGAGTAATAATTCATTGTACAGAAAAACCACATTTTGTTTATTCATCAGTTATGAAACTTCGAGTTGTTTCCACTTTTTGGCCCTCATGAATAATGCTGCGATGAACATTTGTGTACAAGTTTTGGAGTGGACCTTTGTTTCTCTGAAGTGTGTACCTGTTAGCGGAATTACTGGATAATAGTTTTCAGAAGAAGATACGAAACAGGGAATATCATGGCTGATGTCAGATGGATCTTGACTGAGAGCAGAAAATACCAGAAAAATGTGTATCTCTGTGTTATGTACTATGCAAAGGCATTCACCTGTAAAGATCATAATGAGTTATGGGTAACACTGAAAAAAATGGGAATTCCAGGACACAGAATTGTGCTCATGGAAAACCCGTACCTAGACCGAGGCAGTCATTCAGACAGCACGAGACGATACTCTGTGGTTTATAATCAGAAAGTGTGAGGTTGTGTCTTTCGCTATACCTATTCAATCTATTAGAAATCCTGGTGGCTTAGTGGTTGAGAGCCATGGCTGCTAATCAAAAGGTCTGGAGTTCGAATCCACCAGGCGCTTCTTGGAAACTATATGGTACAGTTCTCTGTCCTGTGGGATTGCTACGAATCAGAATTGAGGTTTTGTTTTTTTTTTTTTAATTCAGTCTGTATGCTGAGCAAATAATGTCAGAAGTTGCATTATATGAAGAAGGAGGCCTCAGGATTAGAGGAAGACTGATTAGCAAACTGTGATCGGTGCGGATGTCACAGCTATGCTGAAAGTGAGGAGGACTTGAAGCACCTGCTGAGGAAGATCAAAGACTACACCCTTCTCTGGATTACACCTCAACATATGAAAAACAAAACACACTCACAACTGTACCTATGAGCAGCATCGTGATAAATGGAGAAAAGATTGAAAATGTCAGGGATTTTATTTTATAGTCAACACCCATCAAAGCAGCAGTCAGGAAATCAAACGACATACTGCATTGGGTAAATCTACTTAAAAAGATCTCTTTAATGTGTTAAAAAGCAAAAGTGTCACTTTGAACACTAAGAGGGGTTTAACCCAAGGCCAGGTGTTTTGACTTGCCTCATGTGCAGGTGAAAGCTAGTAAAGGGCTAAGGATGACCACAGAAGAACTGACACGCTTGGGTTGCGGTGTTGGGGAGGAATGTTGTGTTTACTGTGAACTGCAAGAGGGATGAACAAAGCTGTTTGGAAGACGTACAACCAGAGTGCTCCTTGGAAGCAAGGACAGTGAGATTCTGTCTTGTTTATTTTGGACCTGTTATAAGAGGGACCAGTCCCTGGAAAAGGATGTCATGCTCGATGAAGTGGAGGGTCAGTGAAAAAGAAGACAACCTGCAGTGAGATGGTTCGACAGTCCTGTAACAATGGGCTGAAACGTCCCGTTATTGTCAGGATGGTGCCAAACCACGCCGTGTTTTGTTCTGTTGTGTGGAGGGTCGCTGTGAGTCAGCACCAACTTGATGGCACCTAACAACAACAACAGTAGTTTTTTTTTTTAAGTAAACTGCTAAGTGGTTTCATTTTCTATAACGCAGTCTGCGAATTTTTTTTTCACTTGTGTAATTTGGATGTACAATTGTAGTGTTTTCTGGACTGGATGTATAAATTGCATTTAAGTACAGTATTTCTTAAGTTCTGACCGTTAGAGATATTGCAGTGTGTTGGCTGGTGATGACATTTTGTTCTGTGATTGGCAGCAATTACAGTTTTTCCCAGTATCCCTGTTCAGGATGGCTCAGTGTTTTAGGCTCCTTCTTGTGTCTGTTTATAATTAGGTTCATCTTTTTGGGGCATCTTTGGGAGGCTTTTTGGCCCAGAAGTTTGCTGAGTACACTCACAAGTCTCCCCGAGTCCACTCGCTCATCCTGTGTAATGCCTTCAGTGACACGTCTATCTTTAACCAAACATGGACTGCGAACAGGTGAGAAAGTATGCCTTAGGCCCAAATTAATTCTATCTTTTTTCCTTCTGATTTGGAAAATGTTGCATCTGTGGAGGCTTTTCCGTTTGCAGGGAGGAGAGGATGGCAGCAGTGATGGCTCAGTGTTAGAACTTTTGCCTTCCATGCAGGAGACATGGGTTCGACTCCCAGCCAGAGCATCTCAGGTGCAGCCCGCACCGTCAGTCAGTGGAAGCCTGTGTATGGCTGTGATGGTCAGCAGTTCTCAGCAGAGCTTCCAGACAGAGGTAGACTGGGAGGAGAGGCCTGCCAATCTGCCTCCAAGACGCAGCCTCTCAAAACCCTGTGAATCTCGGTGCTCCTATCCGTGACCGATCACAGCGATGGCATGGGATCAGGGCCCATTGTGTTCTGCAGGGTATGGGGTCGCCGTGACGTGCGGGCTGACACCATGGCAGCTACTTGAGCAACAATGAGAGGAGAAGAGTTGTATTTCTATTTCTGAAACAACTCTGGCTTTTAAAATTGGGAACAGTTAACTTTTCAAAAAAAAGGGTGAACTCAGTTTCCATTCCTCTAAATCATTTTTTAACTCTTGCATAATATCAGAATGTCTGCCTTGGTAAACACATTCATATGGCTTTCCAGTTTCTTTTCAGTGCAGATATGACTAATATTGCCTTCTCTTTGCTTTCTGTGCATTGACTGACAGTGACATTAGGCATTTGGCTCTCCCCAGTGTTTTCACCATGATCTGTTGTAAGCATCTCTGCACAAATGACTTTTTTCCTTCTCTTTCTGGACATTTCCTTGGGATGTGTTCCCAAAATGGAGAGACGGGCACATTCAGCCAGTGGGTGCTGTTCCCCTCAATAGCACTGATGCTAGCCCACCCCCCAGAAATCTGGAGGTGCTTTGAGGTGCTCCAGTGGGATACCTGTTTCCTGGGAGCCGTCCCATAGATTTTGTCACTTCAGTTAGTTTGGGGCATCTAAGGACCTCAAAGCTGGCTTAACGCACATCTCTCTCACTGCTGGCAAGGCTGGACTCGACCCTAAAAATAAAGCCGAGTGACTGTCTTGATTTTCCAATAATGGTCCAGGTAAACTTTGCTTTAACAGTAGATTTAGTTTGCACACTGATAGCTGTAGAACTTTCCCATGTGATCTCAGAAGTTTATCACTCAGTGTGCACATGGCCTGGGCGTTTCTTGTCCACATCAGCTACGAACACTTCATGCCCAGATGAGCACTTGAAGCTCACTTTTATTGTCATTGTCTTGGTTGTGGGGATACTAAGACTACCCCCACTTTGTGCTCTTGAGTGTCAGCTGCCTTCAGCTCAGTGCCTGAGTGCTTACCATGGGCCACATGCTGAGGACAGGGCTTCGCGCAGAGCCCTGGTCCCCACTCCCAGAGCTGACTGAGGCAAAGGAGAAGGCGGTGGGGGCCGGTGAGAACTTAGAGTGTTAGCTGGAAGGTCATGGACTGTTCTCTGCAGAGAGCCCAGCACCCAGCGAGGCTGGCCCACCAAGAATGTCTATCAGAAGGCACTCTGCTCTTTTTTTTTTAATAATTTTGTTGTTGACAGTATGCTCAGCAAAAGATCTGCTAATTCAGCAATGTCTGCATGTGCCATTCAGTGACATTGGTTACATTCAAGTTGTGCACCCACCGTCACCCACCTCTTCCAAATCATTCCTTCCCGCGTTGACATAAAGCCACTGCTCCCTAGGCGTCCTGTCTTCTCTTTCTAGTTACTGTTGTTGGTTCGATCCCATATAGGTAATTCTTTAAAAGAGCACAGTGCTCAAAGCAGAGATTCTACTTAAGTAAGCCAAGCTGTTAGCAGTCTAAGGAGCCCTGGTGATACAGGGGTTAAGCATTTGGCTGCTGACTGGCAGTTCAAAGCCACCGAGGGAGAAAGATGTGGCAACTTCTACAAAGATAACAGCCTTGAAGACCTATGGCCATTCTGTACTGTCCTCTAGGCTCCTTATAAGTAGCAATCAGCTCAGTGGCAATAGGTTTTTTGTTTGTTTTTTATATTGTTGATTTATATTTTTTGTAAATAATTTTCAGCATAGATTTAGAGAAACTTGCTTATCTACATAATGGCTGTCACCATTTGAAATTAATAGAATAAACATCAACCAAAGATTACATATAGAAATCCATAAAGATCAAATTACATTGTGTCAGTCCGGTTGAATCTAACAGTAACAGACTTTGGGAGATGCACTAACTCTTGTTTTACTGTTTTGAAGTCTCTTGAAATACCGGTTCATCGAAGGATGGTATCATTTAAGATCTATCTGTATGGGTTTAAACTGACAACAGCAACTTGAAAGAGTCGGTGGGAATCTCAGGGGGCAGCGAGTTGGTGGGAATGGAGGAAGGACAGCTCTGCAGAGGAGGTTAGGAGTGCTTACACAGCTCCCATGGGGTCAGTGCCACTGGATCATGAGTGGAGAAACTGTCAAACTGGTGTATGTTTTGCTATGCGCAGTCTCCACAGCACCAAAAAGTACATGAAAGAGGAAAAACAGGTGAATAAAAAGATGGTTACGCTAACATCTATTAAATGTGTATTTTAAAGGTTAAAAGTAAAGGTGATAACAGCCTGAAGGAAGGAATATTTCTCTTAAGTACTCAGTTTTCCAGAGGATGTAGCTTAACCACTGGGAATAAGCCAATTTAAAAAGGAGAGTCAGGGAGTCATCAGAATGTCTTCATGAAAAGTATTTTGAAATGTTGCTTATGATTATTCCACATCCTTAAATGAAAGTTGAATCATGTTGCACACTAATTCTTTACGAGTTTGGAAGACTGGAAGTCAGAACTAGATACTGACTGCAAGGCTCGGTGTGCTTAGTTCTAAAGTGGCCTGGTGTGTCCTTCCGGGGCTTGCAAAACCATTCTCACAAGATCTGAGACTGCTCTGTACAACCTACAGAGCATAGCCATAGAAGTTTCAGACAAATGAATAAAAATTTTAAAAAATAGATACTGAGCTCTTTGAAGGAAGGGGCCAGGTCTTTTTATGTGTAGATCCTAATACCTAGCTACTACAAGGTTCCACTGTTGAAGGGATAGTTGCCGTCTGTGTGCCTTGGTCTGGGAAGGGTAAATTAACAGGGCTTTTGTTTCACAGCTTTTGGCTGATGCCAGCATTTATGCTCAAAAAAATAGTCCTTGGAAACTTTTCATCTGGCCCAGTGGACCCTGTGATGGCAGATGCCATTGATTTCATGGTGGACCGGGTAAGGATCATGACCCTGGGGTGGGGACACCTTGTGCTGACACTGTCCGTCCTATCCCTGAGGCTGTAGCAGTTTCATTGAATGTCCATTTGAGGTGTATGTTAAGCCATCTTCCCTACTAACATCCCAACTGGTCAGGCTTCGGCTACATCAAACTCCCTGCCATCGAGTCAATTTCAACTCATAGCAACCCTATAAGTCAGAGTAGAACTGCCCCGTAGAGTTTCCCAGGAGCGCCTGGCGGATTTGAACTGCCAACCTTTTGGTTAGCAGCTGTAGCACTTAACCACTATGCCACCAAGGTTTCCATGGCTACAGTAGTGCTTCCCAAGCCAGCCATTTATCAGAATTGCTTAGGGGGGCTTTTAAAAATACAGCTTCTAAGGCCTCTACTTGACACCGTCTGAACGAGAATCCTTGGAAATGGGGGCTTCAAATCTGTATTTTGTCCCCGACCCCCAGCCCCAGGGCCATTCTGCATGTGGATCTGTAGAGCCACATTGAGGGCCAGCTGGACTGGATGGCTGCGGAGGTCTTTGCCAGCTCTGAGGCTTGCTGGGTGCTTATTTGTCACCTTTGAGCTGCAGCATTGGCTTCCTGCCCACAGGCACCTGCTCAAGCAGGCAGTGCAGGTGGAGGGCTGTGAAGTTCAAGTTCCTTGGGTAGCACCTTACCAGGGTGCCCAAAATGGAACAAGCTGCCACCTGAGAGGCCCAGCTCATAGCCCTCACGTCCACTGTGGTTCCACAGTGTTTGCCTTTGTGACCTCACCACACTTGTCGCCACCTTTACAAGCACAGTTGTCACCTGTGAATGTCACGTAAATGCTGAAAATGAAATTAATTCACAGACTTGACCTGTGTTTCTTCCTGCAGCTAGAAAGTTTGGGTCAGAGTGAACTGGCATCGAGACTTACCCTGAACTGTCAGAATTCTTATGTGGAACCCCATAAAATTCGGGACATTCCTGTGACCATTATGGACGTAAGCTCCTGTTAATTAAGAGATGCTTTCCCTTTAAGTGCATGTGGCAATGCTGTCCTTACACGTGAGTTGTCGTTGTCAGCCTGCCTCTTCCAATGCTGCTGCTGCTGTCTCGTGTCCCCTTTGCTGTGTCCCTCCAGTGTCACCTGCTTAGGGTTTATCCTGGATTTTCTGGGCAGAAGTAATACCAGTGAAATCAAAATAAATCTATACAAAAATGGTAACCCCTTACCCACCCTGGAGTTTTTTTGTTTTTTTTTTTTAATTTTTATTCTCTACTTACTGTGATTGAAAGTGTACAATCCAGTATAAGTTTGCATGCCCACCTGTGTGCAACTGCCGTTGCTCTCCAAGCCCGGTGACAGCACACTCCTATTTGTTCTATACATGTCATATCCTCCTAACAATCTCCTGTCCCCTCCTCTCCACTCTCTTTGCCCTGTCTAGTAAGAGACCAGCAGGACGACATCCTATAGATGAATAAATCCATAAAGTGCACACACAATATGGTCACTCTGTCGCTGAGTCTAATCCATTCCTGTTCAAAGAGTTGACCTCAGTAATGATATATGGACAGAGGCAGCATCAGGACCAGGGGCCACGTTCCCAAGGGAACCCTGAGGCCCCTGGACCATCAGTTGTGGTCTTTTAGTGGAATTCTCAGGGTGCACCACTCCAGGAGTATTTTTGGCAGGCTCTGCACTTCAGCTTTTCCACATCTGGGTAGCAACCAGCAGGTGCCTCGCTTGGACAGAGAACTAGGAATTCCATAGCCTACTAATGAGCACCAAGGGGGACTTCCTACCATCAAATTACTACTTTTTTTTAAAGCACAGAATTTTAATTTTTTAAAATTGTGTTTGGTTGTTGAGAATCTCAAATTGCTCTTTGGAAAACTTGTGCGTGTATGTGCTCATAACACATTTGTATGGGTACGCAGGTGCCTCCAGTGCACACTCAGCTGCTCGCAGCAGCTCCTGTAAGAGGAGCTGTTTTTTTTTTTTCTTTAACAATAAAATTAAGACTCTCCTTTGGGATTTCATGGAAATTAACTGGCATTTTTGACAACTGTCATTCACTGTAACTGTCCTGTCAATTCAGTCATCTCCATTTGAGCAAACGGGAGAGTCACTGTGGAATTGTTTTCCCCGGAGGCTGCAGAGAGAGCACCCAGCAGCAGAGCCCCGGGCCATCATCTTGTGTTGGACTTTAGAGGTCTCCAGGGCTTGGCAGTGGGAGGTGGCTTGGGCTCCAGGACTCAGTGTCATTCTTCATGAGCAAGAATGCTGCACTTTGGGGTAGCACCTTCGAGAATGTGAGACAAGTACATGGAAATACCGGTAGGTCTCAGCCTGTGTTTTTTTAAAAGGTGTTTGACCAGAGTGCACTTTCAACGGAAGCGAAAGAAGAAATGTACAAACTGTACCCCAACGCCCGGAGAGCACACCTGAAAACAGGGGGCAATTTTCCCTACCTGTGCAGGAGCGCAGAGGTCAACCTTTACGTGCAGGTGAGGCCAGCTCAGGAGCTGGAGCACGGAAGGTGCCGTCTCAAAGATTAAGTTTTTCTTTTTTGTTTTTTGGTGGTAGAATATGGGACATTTGATTCTCTGTAGGATTGAGGCATTGACTGGATAGGTGGTTTGCATTTGTCATTTGTAGGAAGTCCAGGCAGGTGTGTTAGAGAAGGCCACACGACCCTCTGTCCGTCGTGCATTTTCTGGTGACAGTGGGCCCACGTCCACGCCCAGAGGTAGCTATCTGGCAAAAAGTGGCCTTATCTCTGGACACGACATCCACCAAAGCACGACACTAAACAGATGGGGTCAGTCTGTGTCCCATGAAGCTGCTTCTTGATCTAATTTTCATGCATGAAAAGACAACAACTCCTCCAGCACCTCCTTGTCCTGTACCTAAGTGGACAAATGAGGGGCAGTGAGAAGTGATTGCTGTGGCATTTTTTAAAAATATATTTTATTGTGTTTAATTGAAAGTTTACAGTCCAAGTCAGTTACACAAACTCTTGCACACACACTGCTATGTAATTCGAGCTGCTCTCCCCACCCTGTGATGGCACACTCCTCCTCTACCCTGTGTGTCCCTGGTCTGTTCAACCTGCGCCAGTCCCCCGCCCCCCCGCCCTCTCATCACACTTCTGGACAGGAGCTGCCCAGTTAGCTTCATGTAGCCACTTAAGCCAAGAAGCACACTCTTTGCCATTTTATATCTTAGAGTCGAGTCCAGTCTTTGTCTGAAGAGGTGGCTTGGGGAATGCTGTCAGTACTGAGGTAACAGAGAGTCCAGGGACCACGTCTTCTGGGGTGCTTTGGCATTTGTCAAGCAGCATCAAGAGCCTTGACAACAGTCATGCACTTTGATCTGCTGATAGACGGGAAGGAAAGGGTGCTACAGATAGGAAATCCTGATGCCCAGAGGTGGCGGTCACAGGAGAGGAGGGTAGGCAGGTGCTGGCTTACAGCAGTGGGGGAGGGTTTATGTAGCCATTTAGGCTGTTTGTGAAAAGTTGCTGAGTTCTTGGGCAGTACAAGGGGTTAAATGCTGGGCTGCTCTCCAAAAGGTTGGCCATCCAAACCCTCCCACCTGTGCCTTGGAAGAAAGGCCTGGTGATCCACTTCTGAAGGTTCACAGCACTTGGTTCAGTGCATTTATAGGAGGCTGTCCTATGGGTCTCTTTCTAGATGGGAGAGGAGAGGGGGAGCGGGGAGGACAAGATATTAAGAGGATACAAGGATAGAGTAAAAAGGAGGAGTGTGCTGTCTCTGGGCGAGGAGAGCAGGAGGAGCTACAGATAGACAGGCATGCAAATTTAATTTGGATTCTATGCTTTCACTTAATCACAAAAAACTGGTGGTGTAGTGGCTAAGTGCTATGGCTGCCAACCAGAAGGCTGGCATTCGAATCCTACAGGCACTGCTTGGAAACTCTATGGGGCAGTTCTGCTCTGTTTGTAGGGTCGCTATGAGTTAGAATTGACTTGATTGCAGTGGGTTTGAGTTTTTGGTCAAAAGTGTAAACTGAAATTATACATGTAGAGACTGTTAAATTGGTTAATATTTTGCTGTGTATACAATTAAAAAGTATAAAGTGACAAGGAAAAATAAAAAGGTTATAGCCTTGAAGACCCCATGGTATGCAGTTCTCCTGTGCACACTTGGGGTCGCCATAGTCAGAATCGACCCCTTGGCAACAGTGATGAAGAGTTTGTAGGAAAGTTTGCTTGAAGGAGAGGAGTGAGGAACAGTAACCCCAAATTAGGATTTTAAAGAATTCTTTGGCTTTCCTGTGTTCTTCCAGTTTTTCTGTAAATTAGCATGTGGTACTCTGGAATTGTAAAAGTAGAAAGCATTCCTATGCTGTGGTGGCATTTTCCTACCAGCTTTTTATATGAGGCAGTATACGTTATGCTCTGTGATGCAGCCAGTGAAAATAAGGACTCTGCATTTCTACAGATACATTTGCTGCAATTCCATGGAACCAAATATGCGGCCATCGACCCGGCCATGGTCAGCGCCGAGGAGCTGGAGGTGCAGAAGGGCAACCTGAGCATCAGTCAGGAGGAGCACTAGTCCCGGCCGTCGGGCAGTGCCGGGCCCACCCAGCACGGTCTTCTACAATCGGTGGCATCAGCGCTGCTGTCCACTGCCGCTCGGCTTGGCTGAGTCCGCCAGTCATCGCTGTGGTTTGGAAGTAGGACCGATGGTCATTTCAGTGGCGGGAGGCAGTTCTTCTAAGCCAGTGCAACTGTTCCCTCTTCAGTTTTTCTAGCTCTTCTTGAATTTGCAGCAGTCCTTTTGAATTACTCCCATCTTAAGGACTGTGGAAATTTTCCTACCAAAAGTCTTCACCACTGTGTTCTTAAGTGAATGTTAATTTCTGACATTTTGGATTTTATAGGAGTTTTTTTTCTTTTATGTCACTTGCTGTAAATGCTTCCCATCTAGGTTGGGTATTAGAAGGACCATTGTTATTTTTATGCATTCTTGATTCTAACCGATAACCAGAGTGCCGAGGCTCTCACCCTCCTGTTGGCTGTCCTGCAGATCGGCTGCTTCTAACTGCCAGTTAGACAAATTGTGGTGGGTTGTAGCTGTTATCTTTCTAGCCACTACAGTCATTTTGAATAAAAATTCAATTTCATTGAGTGGCTTTTGTGATTATTGTGGCTGCCTGACTAAGCTGCACAGACACAGGCCTTTCTTGGAAATGTACAGTAGTTTGCGCCAGTGCTGGTGCCTCTAGGGAAGTAGGGCCGTGGGGGCACCGTGGTTTAGGGTCAGGCTGCCAACCAAAAGGGCAGCATTTGGGATCCACCAGCTGCTCTTCGTAGGCCTTATGAGGCAGTTTTGCTCTGTCCCATAGGGCTTCTAAGAGTCAGAATCGACTCAGTAACAGTGAGTTTGACTTTTGGGGGTTAGCTAATTTTTTTATTTATTTTTTATTATGATTGAGTTAAAATGTACATTCCCATATAAATTTACATGCCCACCTATATGCAGCTTCCACTGCTCTCCCTGCTCAGTGACAGCACACTATTCTTCTCTGCTCAATACATGTCTCATCCTCCCGACAGTCTCCTGTCCCTCCTCTCCACCCGCTCCCCTTACTCCAGCCAGATGCATAGAACCATAAAGTGCATCCAATATATGGTCACTCTGCATCGCCAAGTCCAATCCATTCGTGTCCGAAGAGTGAACCTTCATTATGATTTATGGGCAAGGGCAACCTCAGGGCCAGGGGCTATGCTCCCAGGGGAACCCCGAAACTGCTGGACCATCAATTGTGATCTTTTAGTGGAGATCTCAGGGTGCACCCCTTTTTATTCTTGTGTTGCCGGTGAGACTCAACTTGGTGAGCTCCACTGCAGCTATCACTGGTGGTGGCCGGGCACCATCCAGTTCTGGTCCCAAGTCTATGTAGGCACCCTCACATAGTGTGGGTCTCTCTATCTTCTGGATTGTCTTTACCCCGTGTCATTTTGGTCCTCAGTATGCATTCTTTCTGAGTTGGGACCATTTGCTGTGCCCCTGGATGGCAGCTTGACAGCTTTTAAGACCCCAGACGCCACTCACCAATGTAGGATGCAGAGAGCCCTCTTAGCAAAATGCTCGTTGTGCCAATTGGCCTCAATTTCGCCTAAGAGCATGGTCCACTGCCCTCTGCCCCAGCTACTCTGTCCTTGCAATATTGGGTTAAGATGGAAGGAGTATTCAAGTCATGCTGAAGTCCACTTAATTTTGCTCTTCTTTCTAATGTGTGCTATCACCAATTTCACCCAACCAGATTTCTAGCAACTATCTAATCTAAACCCTCTCCACCTCACCCTCTCTTCCTTCCCTCCCTTGCAGCTATCAAAGGGTCTTCTATACATAAGTCTGTTTTTAAGATCTTATCGTAGGGATCTCATGCAATATTTGTCCTTTTGTCACTGACTACCTTCACTCAACATAATGTCTTCCAGTTGAAACCAGGTTAGGAGATGTTTCCTGGAATCATCGTTGTTCTTTATCGTTGCATAGTGCTCCATTGAGTATATATATGATAGTTTACCTATCCGTTCCTCTGTTGTTGGGCATCTGGGTTGATTCCATCTTTTTGCTATCGTGGACTGTGCTGCGATAAACATTCTTGTGCATGTGTCCGTTGGTGTGAAAGGCCTTGATTCTGTAGGATATATTCCAAATAGTGGAATTACTGGGTCAAATGTTATATCTATATCCATTTTTTTAAGGCAGCGCCAGATTGCTTTCCAAAGAGGCTGGACCATTTTGCAACCCTACCAGCAGTGTAGGAGAGTTCCACTTTCTCCACAGCCTCTCCAGCATTTGTTGTTTTGTGTTTTTTGGATCATGGCCAACCTTGTTGGGGTGAGATGGTATCTCATTGTCTTGATTTGAATTTCTTTAATAACTAAAGATAGTGAACATGTCCACATTGTTTTTTGGCTGCCTGGATCTCCTCTTTAGAGAAATGTCTGTCCATCTCCTTTGCCCATTGCTTAATTGGATGATGTATCTTCTTGATACTTTTGTAGTACCTTATAGATTATGAAGATCAGGCTTCTGTCTGACATAGAGTTTCCAAATATTATTTCCCGTTCTGTAGGTGGCCTTTTAATTCTATTAATAAAGTCTTTGGATGAGCAAAAGTGTTTGATTCTTAATAGTTCCCGTTTATCTATTTTCTCTTCTGTTGATTGTGGTTTGTTTGACAGAGGTAAGTTATTTAATCTCCCTAAATCTTAGTTTGCTCCTTGTAAAGTAACATCAGTGGTCATTTACTGAACTGCTTCTGGGTGCCAGGGACTTACACCTTTTATTCCCCATCTCACTGGAAAATTTTAAACACAGAGGAGTAGCAAAATTAGTATAATGAACTATGCCGTCATCACTGAGCTGCAGAAATGACCAACTCGTGGCCCGTCTTATTTCCTGTTTTACCCATGCTCACTCCTTCCACACATTCCTCCAGGACTGGATTATTTTAACTTATAATACTATACTATTATGTTAACTTCTGACTATTTTAACTTCTAATACTGTATCATTCCATCTGTAGATATTTCTATGTGTATCTTTAAGAGAGAAAATAGCCGTAATACCACTGTCACACTTAAAAATTTACCAATATCATATCATCTGATAATCTAACCATTGTCCCCACAAATGTCTTGTTACAGCTGACGTGTTCCAATCAGGTTCCATATAAAGCCCTCACTTCATATGTCACTGAAACGGTTCTTAAATCTCTTTTAAAGTTCTTCCTCCCTTTTTATCCCCCCCTTGCCCTTTATTTGTTGAATAAACAGGCTCATTTGCTGGACCTGGCTGATGGAAACCTCACAAGGGCATTTAACATCTTTCTCCATCCCCAGTATGGCAGTTACACCTAGACGCTGCTGAGGTTCAGGCTGAGTCTTTGTGGCAGGCACACTGCACAGGTGAAGGCACGTGCTTCCCAGGCGTGACCTCTGAGATGCGTGTGCTGATTTGTCTCCCAAGTGTTCCCAGTGGGTTGCTGGGTTCAGGCCTTGTCGACCTCACCCCAGTCACTAGTCCTCCTGATGGCGTGGCTGCCACTGCTGGCCCTGGTACATCCATGTCGTTTCGGGCCAGGCTGCAGAATAGTGATGGTATTCTAACTTCAGTCCTTCCTCTCACATGTACTAGCTGAAATTCGTCAAATAAAGAAAGACCCATCCTCTCATCAAGTGGTACAATTTTGGAAAATCGCTGTCAGTGCTTCCTTCTGTTACCAGTTTTCAGAATGTCAGGTTGGCCACAGTCTCTGATTTCATCCCCACTACAACCCTAATTGTACTGATTTTACGGGTGAGGTCACAGAGACTGGGAGAAGTCTATAGACTGCTTAGGGTCTCACACCCAGGGGTGGAGCTGAGATCCAACTCAGGCTGACTGCCCCTAAAGCCAGTGATCTTTCTGCCTGGCCAGTGTCTTCTCTGACTACCTTAGGCTCGGCAGTATGAGTGATGGAAGCCCTTGGTAAGCCATAAAGGCGGGGCTTGGTGCTTTCAACTGTTAGCATCTTGAAGCTTCCTGGAGGCTGCAGGTTTTCCTGTCTTCACTTCTCAGCCAAAAAGAGCTCTGTGGCCAGGACCATGGCCCATGTCTCCCACAGCCCCGTGTCACCCAGTGCAGTAGGTGGTGGTGAGCACTGCCCTCCCCTCTCTTTGGGTTCTCCTTGTGTTAGCCCATACCACCAGACAGCATCAACGGCTCTCTGGCTGTGTATCCTGACAACCATAAGCTGCTACATCCAGCCCTGGCTGTTACTCAGCACCAGCCTTGAATACCCAGTGACTGCTTAGGCACCGAGACTTCACCTAGCAGAAGCCACACACAAGTCCCCACTGCCCAAACCTGCCCCTTCTTTACTATGCCCTGTTATCTCAGTTCCTGGCATCACTATACCTCAGATTTCCTACTTTGAAACAGGCTTTCTGGACCCCCGCCCTCTGCAGCTCCTATGTCGCAGGCTGTAGCAGATGCTGAGATGAAGCTTTGGATGCAAGATACTAAGGTTCAACACCTGTGAAAGGAAGAAGTGAACTGTGATGTAGTGGCTCCTCAAAGTACCAGCCACCCCGGGGCCTGGGGACCACAGTTTCAGGGAACATCTAGGTCAACTGGCATAACAAAGTATGTTCTGCATCCTATTTTGGTAAATGGCATTTGGGGTCCTAAAAGCTAGCATGCAGACATCTAAGATGTACCAATTGGTCCCAACCTACCTGGAGCAAAGGAGGATGGAAAATACCAAAGACACAAGGTAAATATTAGCCCAAGAGATGGAAAGGGCCACATAAACCAGCAATTCCATCAGCCTGAGACCAGAAGAACTAGATGGTGCCCAGCTCTCATCAGTGACTTCCCTGACAGGAAGCACAGCAGAGAGTCCCTGATGGAGCAGGAGACAAATAGGGTAGAACTCAAATTCCTAGTAAAAAGACCAGACTTAGTGGCCTGACTGAGACTGGAGGGATCCTGGAAGATAATGGCCCCTGGAATGGCTTACCCTAGAACTAAAACCGTTATTAAAGCCAAGTCTTCAGACCGAGATTGGGACTGGAGTGTTAAGACATAAAATGATACTCATGAAGAGTGTGCTCATCTAAGCAGATACACAAAGCTAGCTGGGCAGCTCCTGTCCAGAAGCCAGATGAGAAGGGAGAGGCGGACAGGGGCTGGTGGGATAGACACCAGAAATCTAGGGTAGAAACATGGAGTGTGCTGTTACATCATAGGGAGAGCAATTAGGGTCACGTAATAATGCGTAAGTTTTTGTATGAGAAACTGAAAACTGGAAACTTGCACTTAAAGCACAATTTAAAAAAAACAATACCAGCCGGCCCACCTCCCCCCTTGATCCACACACAGGCCTTGTTACTCAACAGTGTGTGAACTTGGGGACCTCTTGTGGAAATTAGACCATGATCTCCAAAGTCTGAAATAGGTTTTTACAATCTGCTGACAATGTGCAAACAGGAAGGAATGAGGGGAGTGACCACCAGCGACAGCCAGTGACTCCCTCTCAATTCGGCAGCCACCTTTCCAGAAATCATCTGGAGATCCCCAGGAGGAAGACAGAGAAACCTTGTACTCTAAGTAAACAAACATATATTTGAATAGATTACAAGTATTTACTTTGAAAAAGGAGCCCAGGTAGTGCAGTGGTTAAGGACTCAGGTGTAACTGGAAATTCAGCTGCTCAGACCCACCAGCTGTTTAGACCCACCAGCCGCTCCTCAGGAGACAGGTGTGGCTGTCAGCTTCCTGCAGGGTCACAGCCTCGGAAACCCTGTGGGGCAGTTCTACTCAGTCCTATAGGGCCGCTGTGGGTTAGAACTGACCTGATAGCAGCTGGGTAGATTTTGAAAACCAGAAGAGAGGAAAGGTGATCAAAGTAAACATACGTTGCAAAAAGATTTCAATACACATTTGGAAAACATTTGGAATTTCACAATTAGCAAGTAGTATGCTCTGACGAGAGAGGCCTGTGTACATTCCCCAAAAATGGGAAGCTATTTTGTTCAGCTTTTAACTTTACAAAATGAAACATGAAAAAACTTCTCATAGGTTGGAGGGCTGATTTCCAACATCCTTTCTGCTCACCAGGCCCCTCACACCACCCTGGGGCCTTCAGTTCATTTCTTCCCCCTCTTCCGTGTTCCTAGGTTCCAGCCACACTGTTCCCCAGACACATCTCCACAAGAATGTCCTTTCCTCACTACTGTCTTCTCTGTGAGCCTCTCAGAGTCTTCAGTTCCTTCCCTTCCCCAAGGAAGAGCAGATCCCATAGTCCTTTGCACACTAACCCAATTCCTACACAGTCATGGGTGACCAAGTCCCTTGCTCCTGCTGACTCGAAGCCTCTGGAGGGCAGGAACAGTGGGCTACTCAGCTCTGTACTCCAGCTCCTAGCAGAAGGCCTGGCACAGAAGATGCTCAATAAAGATTTACTAGTGCTGGTGAGCTGGACGCTTGTGCGGACACAGAACCAATCCTACAAGCTTGTCTGACTCCGAGTGTTGTCGTAAACTTCCCAAACAAAAGAAATGAGTGTTGAATTTAAGGGAGTTTTCAGCATTTCAACTTTATTTAAGAATTTTCTTTTCCACCTTGGAAAAAAAAATGCAAAACTCATCTAGATAAATGATCTAAGCCTCGTGTGGTACAAAATACAGCACAGGTCCCAGAGAAGGTTTTTCCACCTCAGCCCTGAGGGTGCCCGGAAGGAAGGGTTAACAGCGCCACGCCCGGGATCTGGATCTCACCCACTACACATTTTGAGGACAGGCTGGTCCTCAGGCCACTGCTGGTAAAATGAGTTAGTTTCAAAACCTCTTTTTCTTTGTTTCCTTGTTGTAAGTATACTTTTTAAAAAGATAGGCCTGACTTTTTAGAAGTTTTAGGTTTACAGAAAAACTACAGAAAGTACCGAGAATTCCTGTATACCCTTTACACACGTGTACACCCCTTTATACTTGTGTACACCCCTTTATATGCAGTTTCTCCTGTGACTAATGTTTTGCTTTCTTGTAGTACCTTTGTTACAACTGACGAGCTGATACTGATACCCTCTTATTAACTAAGGTGTCCCTATATGAGCTCTAGGGTTGCTAGAGTTGGAATCCACTCGACAGCAACAGGTTTGGTTTTTGGTCTAAGGGGTCCTTGGGTGGTATAATCATTAAGCTCTGGCTTGCTAACTCTGCTAACTGAAAAGTTCCAGGTTCAGATCCACTCAGAGGCACCTCGGAAGAGAGGCCTGGCAATTGATTTCCAAAGAATCAGCTGAAAACCCTCTGGAGCACAGTTCTACTGTGACACACAGTGTGTCCCCGTGAGTCAGAGGCAACTCCATGGTAACAGGTGGGTTGGTTGGTTAGCTGGCTGGTTGGTTGGCAGGTATTATCAACTAAAGTTGTTAGTTTGCCGAGGGTTCACTCTCCACGCTGTTCAGTCCATGGATTGTGGCAAATACACAACGTCATCTGTCTGCCATTACAGTATCAAGCAGACAGTTTCAGTGTCCTAAAGGTCACCTGGGGGCCAATTACTCATCCATTCTCTTCCCACCACACCGAACCCCTGGCAGCCACAGATCTTTCCCTGTCTCCATAGTTAAGCCTTTTCCACAACATATATACTTTTAGTTTTGAGCAAAGAATACACTTACACATTCTGAAAACCAATACAGGGTAAAAGGTCTCACTAAGAACTCTTTCTTCCACCCCGTCCCAGTCTGGCTGCTGCCCAGCTCCTCCCACCCCCAAAATGCCCTTTCTGCTACTTTCTTACTCCTTTTTCTCATTTTACACACCGATTGTTCTGTGACACGGGTTGCCAACCCCACGATGTGTCAGCACTGTCTGCTTTTCCACCCGCCTTCCCTGTTTCTATCCGTGGTGGTCCGGTCCCTTCCTGCTTTCTTGTCTGTGCTCATTAGTCCTTTGCACACGTCTGAACCGTGAAGCATGACTCTCACGTGTGTTACTGTGGGCCCCACAGCCGTGGCTAATCTTTGGATGAGGGGTGAACCTCAGGAGTGACGTCAGCGCTGAGTTAAAAGGGTATCCGGGGCCATATTCTCGGTATTTCTCCAGCCTCTGTCAGACTGGTAAGCCTGATCTTTTGTAGGCAGGTGTGGATTTGAATTTTGTTCTAGATTTTTCTCCCACTGTGTCCTGGACCCTCTGAGATCCCTCTCAGAGCAGTCAATAGCGGCATCCCGGTACCATCTAGGGGTTCTGGGCTCAGTCTGGTGGAGCCCATAATAGTTGTGGTCCACTGGTCCTCAGACTAGTCTTTCCCTTGTGTCTTTCTTTTCCTTCGTTCTCCTCTGCTCTAGCCAGGTGGGGATTAGTAGATGCACCCTTGATGGCCTAATGTTTATTTATGTGAGTACAGGCCACTATGAATACATTGTATCCTCCCTTTCTTACACAACTGATAACATGCTTTCCGCACTGTTGTGCACTTTGGGCTGTTTTCACATATGTTTATCTGGGAGGTCATTCCATAACAACACTTGGAAAGCGTTCTTTCTTTTTTCACTGCTGAAAAGCAAGTGTTTCATTGTGCAGATGGACAATAGTCTGGTTCATCAGTCCCCTGCAGGTAGTCACTTGGGTTGTTTCCCATCTCTTGGTTTTCCAAACAACGCACCAGTAAAGAACCTTAGGTGTCTGTCATTTTGTGGATGTGCAGGTTTATCTGGAGGATAAATCCCTAGAAGGAGGATTTCTGGGTCACATGGCAAATGTATTGATAACTTTGATAGGTAATGTTAAATTCTTTCTTAGAAGAGGTGTACCACGGTGTACTCCAGCAGCAAAGGGTTGTAGCTAAGGTCCTTTTGGCTCCCACATTTGTTCTGTCACTTTGCCAGGTCCCAAGCCTGATTGCTAACAGTAAGGGGGAGTTTTTCTAAGATGTGAAATCCTACACTGGCCATAGCAAACCAAAAACCAAACTCATTGCCATCGAGTCGATTCCAACTCATAGCCACCCTGCAGGATGGAGTAGAACTGCCCTACAGGGTTTCCAAGAAGTGGTTGGAGGTTTTGAACTGCCGACCTCTCAGTCAGCAGCCAAGCTCTTAACCACTGCCCCACCACACAACAGGAAACTCAAATGAGACAGAAACAAGTTCCAGACAGAACTTCTGGGCGGTCCTGCAGCGAGTTTCACATTCTGTGAAAACGAGAACCTTCCTAAGGGTCACAGAACTACATCCCTGGACCCACACTTTCTCCCTGACACAGCAGTGACCCACAACCACCTGTGCTCATCTGGCATCCAGCAGCAAAGCTCTGGACTAGCTGTGCCATCCAAGACGGTCACCACTGACCACCAGCGGCTATTTAAAAATAGTCGAAATTTAATATAATTAAAAATTCCCTTCCTGAGTCTCCCTGGCTAAATTTCAAATGCTCAATAGCCATACAGAGCGTATGGAGCTGCACAGATCTAAAATATTCCCATCATTGCAGGAAGTCCCATCACACAGCACTGGCCTGGAACGGCAGCTCTTTCTGTGGGGCTATTAAAAATGAGAAAAAGAACAAGGAAATGCAAAGTATGATTTTGGAGAAAGGACATTAATGACTCAACTGGAGATACCTGAATTAAGTCTGTAGATAAGTTAACAGTCTTTATTCATGTTCATGTTTTGTGGTTAAAAAATTATACTGTAATTATGTAAGATGTTAACATTTGGGGAAGCTCTGAGAAGGGTATTCAGAAATTCTGTGGGCTGTTTCTGCAACTTTTCTGTAAGTCTGAGATTATTTCAAAATGAAAGTTAAAAGACATTTTTAAAATTGTACGACAGGAAGGTAAAAACAAAATTGCAGGCTTCCTGAAGTTGTCGAAATATACAGATAAATTTGCAAATACCAGCCGCTGTGGTTTGGCACTTGGAAAGGCCGGTGAATGAGGTGCCGTTGTTAGGTGCCTTCCAGTGGATAGGGACTCACAGTGACCCCATGTGACAGAGTAGAAAACTGCCTCGTAGGGTTCTCTAAGCTGTTATCTTTATGGGAACAGATCCCCAGGTCCTCCTCCTGAAGAACTGCTGGGTGGCTTTGAACCAGGGCTAATTCCTGTTTGACCCCTGCTGAGAATCTGCATTACCACCCCCAGATACACTGAGTCAGAATTTACATTTTAATAAGATCCCCAGGTGATTCTTACGTATGTCAAGAATGACATACGTCTTACGTATGACATATGTCAAAAAGCCAAAGCAGTGTCAACTCTGACTCATAGCAACCCCATAGACAGAGTAGAACTGCCCCGCAGAGTTTCCAAGGAGTGCCTGGCAGATTTGAACTGCTGAACTTTTGGTTAGAGACATAGCACTTAATCACTATGCCACCAGGGTTTCATAAGATCTTATTAAATGTGACAAAATCCCTAGGCAATTCTTATGTCTACAGGTGTGTACACAAGAATCACCTGACGATCTTATTAAAATATAGGTTCTTATGTACACATTGGAAACCCTGGTGGAGTAGTTTTTAAGTGCTACAGCTGCTAACCAAAAGGTCAGCAGTTCAAATCTGCCAGGTGCTCCTTGGAAACTCTATGGGGCAGTTCTACTCTGTCCATAGGGTCACTATGAGTCAGAGTCGACTCAATAGCACCAGGTTTGGTTTTTGGTTTGGTATGTATACATTATGTATACAGGTATACAGGTGATTCTGAAGTACACACAGATCTCATTAAAATGCAGATTCTGATTCAGTATATCTGATGTGTACATGCCAGTTCTCAGCAGGGGATCAAACCAGAACTAACCAGTTTGAAGCCTGGTTTGAACTGCCAGCTTTTCCTCAGCAGCAGAGCTCTTAACCGTTGATCCACTGGGGCTCCTTAGTGAACGAGGTAAAGGGGTCCATTCTGTAGGTGATGGCTGGAGCCCTTTTCCAGCATGGGGTGGGAGGAGTGGTGAGTTTGGAAGCTGGTCCTGCTGCCTGATTAGCGGTGTGACCTAGGGAGGCTGCTTATCCTCTTTGAGCCTTGGTGTCCTCTCTGTCAAAATGCCCCGGGCTTCTCCAGAGGATGCTGTGAGGTCTGAGGAGATGAGGAGGGGAGGGCGAGCTTACAGCCACAAAGGACTGACCTGTTGGGAGGAATTCCCTGTAGACCCAGCAGCCCCTGGACCAGGGTTTGCGCAAAAGACCACAGTATCTGTCTGCTGGTTGCTGTGCAGCTGCGTGTATCAGTAGCAGGAGCTGGAGGGCTGTTCACAGTGTCTGTTTTTCTACCATTAAAATGAAGGTCGTTGACAGTTGAGGTGGCCCCACATTCCGAGGTCCCAGGTCGGGGCTCCCTCAAGTTACATGGCTGTGCACCTCCTGGGGGGGTGGGGCTCTGCATTGACTTTCTTCCGGATGCTTTCTGCAAAGGACAAGGGTCCTGTTGCACATCCTGCCTGAACTTGACCGGCAGGGGCTGCTATTATGTTTTCAGGGCCTGTCTGAGACTGCACTAAGAGATGCAACAACACAGAAGAAAAAGATCATCCCAAATTCCTGTGCTCTTTGATTTCCTGCTCTTGTCCTAACGCCGTCTGTCTTTGCTCCACAAGCCTGTGGCAGCTGTGGGTTAGCCACCAAGCAGGGGCTTTTCCAGTCCCTTCAGTCGCACACTAAGTTTTCCCATCCTGTCTCACTGCTAACCAGCAATGCTGGAGTCGTGGCTCGTCCTGTGGCTGTCCCATGATGCACCACGCTGAGGGGCATTCTGGTGCTGATTTTGTTCTTAATGAGAGATTAACAAGGGAGCCTTTTATCCTGCAACTCTCATGGTACCATGAGACTCCTGAAGTCCCAAATTGGGCTTTCCTGACAGACTCATCAGGAGTCTGGTGGCGTAGTGGTTAAGTGCTAGGGCTGCTAACTAAAAGGCCGGCAGTTCAAATCCACCAGGGGCTCCCTGGAAACCCCAGGGGGGCAGTTCGACTCTGTCCTTTAGGGTCGCTGTGGTCAGAATTGAGTCAACGGCAGTGAGTTTGACAGACTCAAGTGGGTTTGGGTGGCCTCAGACATTAAACCAACTCTGACTGCTTCCTGTTATATTCATCTGGTTCTCACTGATATAGATTAATGTTAGTGAAAGTATAAAAGTACTTAAAATATCCTGAAGAAGTTTAAAGGCTGTTCCACCTTTATTGCAAACTGGAAAGAAAGGAAAAAAGCAAGTACAGAGGGCTGCTATTGGCTGTAGGGCTGTGAAGGTCAGAAGGTTCATATAGGCCAACATTCCCACTGCACAGATGGGAAAACTGAGGCCAGAGGCATCATGGTTTGCCCAAGGCTCTCACTTCAGTTATCATAGGAAGGGCTACCCATCAAGTCAAGTCTAACTCATAACAACCCTATAGGATGGAATAGAACTGTCCCATAAGGTTTCCAAGGAGCAGCTGGTGGATTTGAACTGCTGACCTCTTGGTTATCTACCAAATGCTTCACCACTGCACCACCAGGGGTCCAGGAGCAGGAGAAGGACCAAGAATATGGAGGGTCAAGAGAGCTGGCCTCTCTGCACTGTGATCTGAGAAGACCTTCACAGGCTACCCCCATTCCACTGAGCCAGTGTGCCTCCCCAACCCTGGGGCCCAGTACTGCCCTGAGCGGGAGTCAGACTATGCACACTCTTACCAGCCAGGTCCCTCCTGCCAATGGCCACAAGGCCCTCGAACAGTGCTTTGCTGGGGTTCTCGCTGGCTATGACCACCCCATGAAGCCAGATGAGCAGCATGCGGTGACCGTGTTCCCGGTAGCTCTTGGTGCCTGAGGACCAAAAGGGGAGAAAGGAAAAGAGCAAACCAGCCAGCTCTGAGCCCGTGTCTGTGCCACCCCAGGGTCTCCTGAAGTGCCCAGGCATGAGAGAGAAGTCAGGGTCACCTCACCAGGCCCTCCCAGATGCCTCTGAGCTTAGCCTGGACACAGGGGAAGGGAAGAGAGGAGCTGCCTCTCAGACCAGGTTGGGGCAGAGGCTTCGTGTCAGGGCCTCAAGGGCCTCCCAGACCCAGGCTTTCTGCTGAATACCCACCATCACCTTGTTAATGTCATGCTGAAGGGAGACCCGGTGATTCTGTGATGCCCGCAACTGTACATTTTATCTCTGTTCAGTCGCTCACAGTAATCTCAGCCTGGCATGCTATTTGGAGCCCTAGTGGTGCAGTGGCTGATCGCTCGGCTGCTAACAAAAGGTCAGCAGTTCAAATCTACCGGCTTTTCCTTGGAAACCCTGTGGGGCAGTTCTATTCTGTCCTATGGGGTCATTATGAACGGCCACAGCAGGTTTGGCTCTGGAGGGTTTGCATGCTACTGGCCCCATTTTACAAAAGAGAAAACTGCTGTGTCAGAGACAGAGCGGGCCACGCTCTCCCCTTTGCACAGCGGGCCTCAAACTTCACTGACTGTTGGAAATACCTGGGGAGCTTTGGAAAACACTGACACCTGGGTCCCACCCCAAGGCTTCTGACGCACTCGGCTCGGGTGCAACCCAGGCACTGAGGCTTGTGAGAGCTTCGCAGATAATTTCAAGTCACAGCCACGCGTGGAAACTACTGCCAGTACTGAGTGTCCCACAGTGGGGTGACTTGTTCCTCAGCTCTGTGACTAGGTCAACTCCCCAGGCTGGGCTTTCCACATGGTAGGGACACAGATGCTTGGGGACAGCCACCAAGTCGAGGCGAGTCCAGTCACTGCCTCCCCTGACTTTCTGGGTCTTGCTCTGGGCCCTTAGCAGGCCTGTACTGACGGCCTGCCCTTGACAGGGTAGCTTTCTGGTCCAGATTGTGAGTTTGTGGAAGGCGGAGTCTCTCTGACTTGTTGTCATGTATGGTAACGGGCCCTGTGTGACACACCTGACCTACTGCAATGAGGAGAAGAGTGACCTGCCTCCAGCCCAGCTCCATGGGACTTGAGCCGAGAGCCTTAAACACCAAGCCATGCTACCTCCCTCCCTTTATACCCCAGCGCCTTGCCCAAGGCCTGCATTTAAGTACATATTGACACCAGGGCTTGACGAGGCTGGGCTGTGGGTCACACAGGCGCTTCCTCAGAAGCACAGAAAACTCTAAACGCCCCAAGCGCCCCCACCCCTCTGCTCAGCTGGTGGATCTGGAGCAGGGAGAGGCGAGGTGGCACCTGTCCACTGTTGCTCGATTGCGTGGACGTGGGCCTCCGTGAACCCCCAGGAGTAGGCCAGCTTCTGCCACTCCCCCGGCCGCAGGTGCCTGGTGGCCAGCTGCCACAGCACAGAGCGGAGCTGCTGCGTCTCCCGCCGGTGGTCCTGCTTAAAGGTCAAGCTCTTCCCGGAAGGGTCGCTGGGGTCCCTGCACGAGAGACGGTCCTGTGGGGCAGATCCCGGAAATGCAGAAACTGGGGGCGATGCCTGGCCCGCTCACCCTGTGATCCTGGACAGGGCAAAGCAAGGCTGAGACCCGGGGACTAGAGGCTGGGGCTCATGGTCCACAGCATCCCCTAGGTTTCTAACTCCAGACCTTGCCTTGACTTCTGGAACCCAAGCTGCTTCTAGGGCTCCTCCACCCAGAATTCCTTTTCTTACCTCCGTGCCCCCAGCCCCACCGCTATAGTTGAGAGACTAGCCATATGCCGCCTTTTCTGAGAAGCCGTCACAGTGCCTCTGGTCGGATGTCTCCCTTTCCTGTGTCCTGATAGCACGGAAATCAACAGTGTTCCCTCAGCAGCTGGGGCCAGGACCAGGCAACTCAGGTCTCCGGCGCGAGGCTTGTTGAATCCCAACGGTAGTGAGGCAATCTGGGTGAGGTTACAGAATTCTTTCTACCCCAAATAAAACGGGAGGTGGCAGAATGAATGGTGTAAGAGCACAAGTTAAGCCCAGGAGCTCCTAAGCCGTGGGTTCTGGTTGTTGAAGGTGCAAGGTGAGACACACGGTGTCTGCAAAAATTCTTGCATCCTGGTCAACATCTCTGGCCAGTTATCCATGATCCGACCGCCAGGCAAGCTGGGCTCTTAGCTGAGGAGATTAAAATGATTGTCTTACACAATGTGCTTAGCATTGTCTGTACACAGAAATCATCTGGGGGACTTTAGAAAATATTGAAGCCTGGATCCCACCCCAGTAACTCTGACCCAAGTTGGTCTGGGGTGGTAGGGTAGGGAATTTGTGATTCTAACATACAGTTGGAAACCCTGGTGGCACAGTGGATTAAGTGCTACGTCTGCTAACCAAAAGGTCAGCAGTTCAAATCTGTCAGGCGCTCTTTGGAAACTCTATGGGGCAGTTCTACTCTGACCTCTAGGGTCACTGTGAGTCAGACCTGACTCCATGGCAGTGGGGTTTTATTTTTAATGTACAGTCACTGCTTTAGTGGGTGAGGACCTTCAAACCCTAAAGTTGTTTACAATTAAGTACCAAGATGAATCTGTTACTCAAACCCTTAAACCAAACCAAGGCCCCTGTCGTCAAGTCAATTCTGACCCATAGCAATCCTGTAGGACAAAGCACAAGTGCCCCATAGAGTTTCCAAGGAACATCTGGTGGATGTGAACAGCCGACCGGTTGGTGAGCAGATGTAGCACTTAACCACGGCGCCACTAGGTTTCTAAACAAGCTATACACAGGCTTAACTGTACTTACCAAGGTGTAGTGCATAGTTTTGCTTGGTGGACAACAGATGAAATTACGCACCACAGATCAGGAAGTAAACACAGACCAGCTCATGTGTACCTTGCTTATGGGTAATCCATCCCTGTCAGCTCAGGCAGCTCTCTCTGAGCCCCAAAGGAAAGCATGCCGGGATCGATTAGTGATGTCTGCTGTGAGACTATGACAGAAGCCAGCCACATGTAAAACCACCAGTTTGCTATTTCTGTCACAGGCAATTGGGGGTGGAATGGGAGTTCTTTTTAATATCCTTTGTAGTGGTTGAGTCACAGCTGCTAACCAAAAAGTCAGCAGTTCGAATCCACCAGCTGCTCCTTGGAAACCCTATGGGACAGTTCTTCTCTGTCCTATGTGGTCACTACGAGTGGGAACTGACCTGATGGCAAAGGGTTTTTAGTTAGTTGCTCTTATAAAAGAAAGATTTTTTTTGCATTTACTTTGGTTTTTAAAATTAACATTAGATTTATTAAGTTACAAATGTAAAAACCTACTCCTAAACTTTTAAATTCATTTTGCATATCTTATTATTCTTTTTATGCAACTAGTAAATCAAGGGAAACTCTGGTGGCTTAGTGGTTAAGTTCTATATCTGCTAATCAAAAGGTTGGTAGTTCGAATCTGCCAGGTGCTCCTTGGGAACTCTATAGGGCAGTTCTACTGCATCCTATAGGGTCTTTATGAGCTGGGATTGACTCCACAGCATTGGGTTAAGGAGTAGTAAATCAAGTGAAGCCTCTGACTGACAACTGGTCCCTTGTTTAAACTTAGTTAATTAAACTACATTAAACCTTTTAAACTAAATGAATAACTGAAATTTTCTTTTTCAGCACTTTAGAGGCTTCCTAAATTCTTAAATTATTGTAGTAAATCCCATAAATCAAACCTGTAAATAGAGTGAATCTAAAATGTCTTAAACATTCAGATGTTGTTTACAAACTTAGGAAACGTCTCTTGCTCTCTCAAACATCACAATTCCACCGGCAATTCCTCGATAAGAAATTTCAATAGAAATCATAAAACACTCTCTTCCACTGGTTTTCTTAAACATTACAGCCCTTTATATGTGACAGATTACTTCTACATGGAACACCAAAATATCAATATTAAGCGTTTGATTGGAAAGCCTGGTGGCGTAGTGGTTAAGTGCCACAGCAGCTAACCAAAAGATCAGCAGTTCAAATCCAGCAGACACTTCTCAGAAACTCTATGGGGCTGTTCCACTCTGTCCTCTAGGGTTGCTATGAGTCAGGACTGACTTGATCACAGTGGGGCATCGACTTGATGGCAGTGGGTTTGGTTTTTGGTTGTTGGTACACTGTTAGCTGTGCATACTGGTCAGTCTGCCCACGTCTGAACACAATACACCACTCACTGGAGACGGCAGTAAGATGGAACAAACTAGCCACCTCCTGTCTACACATGCAGGCACGTGTACATCATTTGTTCATGCACGCATGCATTCATTCACCCACACATCCACCAGGAACTACAGAAGTGTCTAGGACGATCTGCACGGTGGCACAGGCCTCACCCAATGGAGTTTCAGAGTGGTCTAGACATTCATCCATCTCCAGAGCCTCACAGACAACCTGGGGTGGTAGGTAAGGCAGCAATTATCACCCATGGGGAAACTGAGGCGCCCCAGAATTGGTCAAGGCTGGGTGCCTATGTCCTACTGCAGACCCTGCTTGGCCTCACGCTGCACTGGGTACAGAGAGCCCGTACCTTCTGCCACCTGTAGAATCGATCAGCCTTTATGATCATGTCCACCATGCTGACGTGGTCGCTGCGGGCAGCCACTGCCAGGGCAGTTTTTCCCTGCTGCAAGTAAGAAGTGACAAGAAGAAGCAGCATCACTGGGCATTTCCAAGGGAGGGCTGGGGGGTGGCTCTAGCCTGGCTATAGACCACACTACCCAGAGGAAGTAGCTTCCATCAGAAAAGTCACATACAGAATAAGGTAATAATAATAATTTCAGCAACTACCCCTTGTGCTTGTTTTAGAATTTGGAATTTAGAGTAGGAACTTGGGTCAGTGTTGCGTGTCAACATACCCCTATAAGTGTCACTGTGCCCATTTCTCAGATGGAGAAATCAGAGACCAGAAAAGGGGGCTTGGGCTTGTCATATTACCTTTGCCTCCCCTCAGGCCCCTGGAGTCCCTCAGGGTACAATGGTTAATGAGCGTGACTCCTAACTGAAAAGTTGCAGGTTCAAGTCTGCCCAGAGGCCTGTGAAAAGAAAGGGTTGGGGATCTACTTCTGAATAATCCTATATGGAGAAAACCCCATGGGGAATAGAACATAAAGTCCCCAACACAGCAGGAGAAAACAGGTATGCAGAACTTGTTAAGAAGACCAAACGTGAAGGTCTGGTAGACCAGAGGGTCCCCAGAAGACATGGCCCCTGGACCCTCATTAGCCCAGAACTGAAACCAGTCTTGAAGCCAACTGTTCAGACAAAGATTGGGTTATATTATAAGATATAAAATGATACTGATGAAGAGTGTGCTTCTTGGCTTAAGTACATGCGTGAAGCTAACAGGGTGGAAAGGAGTGTGCTGTCACAGGGTGGGGAGAGCAGCTATAGGCCCACAGCAATTAATGGATGGGTAAGCTCTTGTATGACAAACTGACCCGGATTGTAAACTTTCATTTAAAGCACTGACACACACATGGGGTCACCTGCTGTGAAAACCAACTCGACAGCAACTAGTTTGGTTGGGTTTTCCTCAGGCCCCTAGATTCCCCAGCACAGAGCCAGCCCTGGCCTCCTCCAGGGACCTTTGTTGAGACACTCCTCTGCATCTGGGGAGCTGGCCTCCTCCCAGCTGTAAGCCCCTCCCTTCCCAGTCCTATCCCGTGATCCCAGGGTGGGCTTGTCTGGATCACGAGACTAAGCACCCTTTCTCTCGCCAGCCTGTGACCCCCCACCAACCTCAAGGAGCCCAAGCCTTCAGCAACTCTGCCATGCTCTGGCCTGCAAAGGAAGTAGCCACCCCAGCAGCATGATGACCCCGCAAGCGTCCCTGCACCTGCACGTCTCCACCACCTCCCCCCGCCCCCCTGCACACACTCCAATGATAGGCATGGAACAGCAAACAGCCACCCCACAGACCCAGACCAGGAGAGGGGCCAAGTGTGGAGGGACTTCAGAGGAGAGAGGGCAGGTGGTAGAGGGGCAGGAGGGCTTCCTGGAGGAGGCTGCATTTCAGCTGGTATATAAACCGATAAAGAGGCCTTGAACATTCAGACAGGGAATAGGGAGGAGGCGTTCGTGTCAGGATCTTTGGCAAAGAGGGAGCTGTGGAAGCTTGAAGGGAGACGAGGGGCGAGGGGAGGTACCTTGTCTCTCAGGTCTAAATCTGTGCCTGCGATAAGGATCATCTCTGCTATGTCCTGCCAGGCGTGCTCTGCGGCGAGGTGGAGGGGTGTCTGCTGCCTCTGGGGAAGAAGTCGAGGACACAGGTAAGCAGAAAAGCATGTAGGGTTGATCCACGGCTCAGGCCAGGCCAAGACCAAGGCAAAAATACTCCCAACAGGGCCTCAGCAAAGTTTCTGTAAGAACGTTGGGTGCAGGCTGGGTAGAATCACACATTTACTCACCAGAGAAAACTTTCAGAACACGAATAAGGAGGAGAAAGAGAGAGAAAGAAATAGAAAAACTACTCACTAGCCTGCCACTTGAAGTCAACCGTTGCAATTTCTTCTAGTCTTTTTTCCTAATGCAGAATTTCTTACTCAGTTTTACATATTTTAAATGGTCCTGTATATATATTTTACATCCTGTTTTTCTACCTAAAATTTCACCTGTCTTATAAACTATGATAAAGACCTTTTTTCTTTTTAATATTTTAGTATGCTTTAAGGGAAAGTTTACAATCCAAGTCAATTTGTCACACAAAAACTTGCCCACATATTGCTGTGTAACCCTAGCTGCTGTCCCCATCCTGTGACAGCACTCTCCTCCTCTCCACCCTGTATTTCTTGTGTCTGTTCAACCAGCTCCTGTCCCCCTCTGCCTTCTCATCTCACCTGGGACAGCAGCTGCCCACTTAGTCTCCTGTATCTGCTCAAGCCAAGAAGCACCCTCTTTGCCAGTATCATCTAACGTTTTATAGTCCAGTCCAATCTTTATCTGAAGAGTTGGCTTTGGCAATGGATAAACATTGTTAACAGCTCCATAAAACCCTTTCTATGCATGCGTTGTAGTTTATGTAAACACTTCCCTACTATTAAAATTAGGGTCATTTTCAAAAGCAGGGCTGATAAACAATGCTGCAAGCTTTTAATATATTTCTTGAAGCTCAAGTCTCAGAAGTGCAAAGACATTTTAAAGGTACACGCTATATTCTGTCAAAGTGCTTTCTACTCCCAGTGGTTGTGGGGTTCACAGTCTTGCCAGCACTTAGTTTTATATGATTGGAGGACGGATTGTGGGGATAAGGATTTCAAAGTGCTGCAGGCTGACTTGTACACCTTCAGGACTCAGAAGTCCCTTGTTACGTAAGACTACCCCAGTTATCCCAGCCCCGGGAATTTTCCCTAAGGGTGGGTGGGTGAAAACCAATGAAAAGAAAAGGTTAAATACAGGAAGCTGTCTAGTGCAGTGTTACATTTATCAAGACAAAAAACTTGGAAATGACCAAAGTGTTCAAAATAGGGGAAAGGTTAATAAAACAATGCTACCTTTAACAAACATTCAGACAGCTTTTTAAAGACTTAAAAAGCAATACCCGGAGTTTGGACTGCTAGGAGACAACAGTTAAGCCCTGTCCATCTGGCAGGGTGACCAGAGGTGGCCTGGGCCCAAGATTGCTGCTGAGCTGCTTACATTGTCAGTGGCATCCAGGTCGCTGTGGGTGTCAATGAGGAGGCGCACCAGGGCCGGACAGTTGTGCCTCACAGCGAGGTGTATGGGAGAGGCACCTTGCTGTGGGGACAGAGGGACAGGTCAGTTGATGGGTCCCTTCCATGATCACCCAGTTGCAGCAGGGTGCTAGGAGGTTGGGGTGGAAAGGAGTGTAGGTGTCTTTGTTTCGCCTCTGTTGCTTGTGAGCCTACATGAGGGGAGCCTGAGGCATTCATAGCACTTCACCTTGAACTCTTGGAGCCCAGTGCTGATCCTCAGGGTGAACAGACCCCTAAAGAGCCAAGTTTGAGACCTTGCTACACCAGGGCCTTGCTATGCGACCCGAGGCCAGCCCTCTCCCTCCTCCAGTACTCTGCGCCTACCAGCAGGGTGGGCCCAGGCCCCCTCCAGCCTCAGCACCTGGAGATGCTCCCACATCTCCTGCGATGTACACAGTAACACCAGAAGTGCCGAGGCTGGCCTTCTCATTAGTAGTCTCACCTTACAGACGGAGACACTAAGGTTCAGAAAGCTGAAACAGCTTGCTCAAAAGCACATAGTTAATAAGGTTTTGTTTCCCTGGACTTTCTACCCCAGCAGCTAGTTTGATGCCTCCCAACTATCCGAGTAGGGAAAGAAGTGACAGCCACCAAGGCCAGAGCAGACATCTCATTCCAAGTTCAGAGCTCTTCCCAGACCTCTCTCAAGGCTGGTGGAAGCCACCCCCGCCAAAGCCCCCTTGCCCAAGGTCATTCGGCTCATGAATGGCGGGGCCAGAGGCAGAGCCAGGCTGCCTGACACCACGGTTCATGGCTTACTTGTGAGGTTACACTGTTTCTTGTGTACCAAACATGTCACAACAGGCAAAAAGATAGAGACTTAGAGGCCTCTGCTGTCTGTAATATGGAAGAGCATGTCTGCGACCCAATGGCTAAATGAGAGGAGAACAGAGACAGATAATCCACTTGGGGGGAAGCTCAGGCTTCCAGTGTTTCCAGCTCTGTTCCAGCTGTAACACGGCTCCCTCGTTCTCCCGGGTGTTGCCAGCATCCCTAGCCCTGGCCTCACGCCAACACCCAGGCCCTGAATTCCTTGTCATTTCTGGCTGTGCCTTAGCAGCAGGGTCACTAGAAGGCTTCCCAGGGGAGACCCCTTCAGTCCCAGCCCCACACTCACGTGGTCGGCCACGTTGGTGCAGCCTCCCGCGCGGATGAGAGCCCGGGCCACGTCCTCGGAGCCACCGAGGGCCGCGTAGTGCAGGCAGCTCCGCTTGCTCTGGAGGGAAGCAGGCGTCAGCGTGGTGCCACGAGGACCCCTCAGAGCAGGGTCCAGGCTTCTGCATTCCACCTGGGCCTCACCACCACCCGTGGAGTCCCCGTGAAACCCCGAGACTAGAGAAAGCAAGGACTTGCAGGCACAAACAAAAGAAGTTGGGTTCCTGAGACACACGACTTCCAGCTTTAAAATCAGGACAGCACAGAGCAAAGCAGGATGAGTGGGTCTCCCTGCAAGAGTTCCACCAGAGAGCGCACATAGTGGGTGGGAATCACTCTGCCTCCATGGAAATACTTTCCCTCTTCCGAGACCCTGAGAGGTGGGATCCAGTGTCAGAATGGAAGGTGGTCTTTGCCAGAAACGCCAGCCAAGGCTGGGCCAAAAGGCCTAGTGCATGGACAGCTCCAAAGCCCAGGACCACCCAGCTGGGCACGACCTTCCCTCCATCTCTGAAGTTCTGTTGCTCCTACAGTTAGGGAGGGGTGCATGCCATTTCACTTCTCTGTCCCCTCCCCAGTACCTAATACCATGAGGGACACAGAGATGGGGCCTTGCTGACCAAAGGGCAACACCGTGCCAACGAAGGACGTTAGCTCGGTGCCCTGGGATGGTCACTTCCACAGGGGAACTTTGCAAATTGTTTGGTGACTTGTAAACCATTATGTACGTTCACGGCGGTCTAACACTGGCAATACTGAGCTCGCATTTGCTAGTTTGCTCTTTATTCTCGATGTGTCTTCTGTGCTCTTGGTTCCTCCTTGACTTCTGCTGTAGGACATAAATATTTTTAGCATGCCACTTTAATCCCTCTGTTGATTTTTAATCTATTCATTGCTATTATTATCAAAATTTAGAACAAAGAATTCCAGTCCCTGAAGCTATTCAAGGAGCCAAGAAAAGTTACTTGTCATTGCCTTGAAAAGAAAGATGTTACCTAAAGAAAAGTCACAACTCTCCCTTTCCGAATAGGTCTAAAGTCAGACTTGAGAAGTACAAGAGGAGTCCATCATAGTGTCACACCCTAGCCCCAGCTCCATCCATGGCACAGGTGTGGCTCCGTGTCAAGGGACCCCTACCACTGGCCATAAGTTTCAGAGTCATGGAAACAAGCTTTTAAGATTCATTTTTGCGGTTTTCCAGCTCTGTGACCCTCAGAAAGTCACTGACATCTCTATGCCTCAGTTTCCTCATCTGTAAAATGGGGGACATTCTTATGATACAACAAGTATGAAGGAGCTTTGTGAACTCTCAAGTGCCCAACAGTAAGAAGACAATACTAACAGGTGGTGAGTCCCTGCTATGGCCTGGGCCCTGGGCTAGATACTGAATGCTCACAGCAATGTTAAAAAAAAAAACAAGCACATGTCAATCAAATTTTACAGTTGGTAAACAACGCTCAGAGAGGTTAAGTAACTTGCCCAAGGTCACAGAGCTCAGCAGTGGAGAAACCTGGACCAGAACCTAGCCTTGTTGCCTCTAAACCTCAATTCACTGGACATTCAGGGATCATTGTGGCCGTTGCTGCTGACACAGTTCTGGCTCGGCGGCCAAGGGCAGAGGCAGGTGTGGGAAGGCCTGGCTACCTGGGTGAGGGCATTGACGCAGCTCCCAGCTCCAAGGAGAATCTGGACGCAGTCAGGGTGGACCCCTTCAGCAGCAGCGTGCAGGGCGGTCAGGCCCTCCTGGAACACACAGGGAGAGGCCGAAGATGGGGCAGAGGCTGAGGCCGAAGCCTGAGGTCAGAGGACACTCCTAATACCACGGCTGCAGAGGTTGAGTTCTCACGAGCTTGTCTACTGAGGACAAGGACAATGACCTTGAGCCCCACCCTGGTTTTCTCACTTTGTGGAGCATGGGGTGCACTCCTCCACACCTCGGCTTATCTGCTCCTTGCCCTCAAGTTCCCTCACCCCTGCTCTTTCTGTTCCCTGCTACTCTCGGAAGCCAGTCCTGCCCACCCTGGCTACAGTGCTGTCCCCTCTTTGAGGACACACCCTGCATTTCACGTCTCAATAATCACCACGCCTGATGCTCCCCACCCTTCTAGCCCTGGGGTCTTGTGCTGATGGCTGCTTGTCTTTTCCTGGTGGCTGCTAGTCCAGGAACATGTCTTTGGCTTCCTGGTTTTGGGGTCTCTCCACCAGGTGAAAATCAGACCACGCCTCAGGCTGCTGATTTCTCGAAGACAGGACTCAGTGAGAATCACATGCCTCTGTACCACCACCCCCACCCACCACCCCCCCCCACCATCCCCAGGCCGGAGCTCGGGCCTGGAAGGGTGGCCAGGCTTCAGTGGCTGACTCACCATGTTCTGCTCCTCCAGGTCCAGCCCGAGGTCCACAAGTCGCTGCAGCACAGCCATGTGGCCCCGGCTGGCAGCTAGGTGAAGGGCTGTGTTCCCCTCCTGCAGGGAAACGACTCCTGACGGGCCAGCAGAGTCACAGATGCTAGCAGGTCCTGAGGCTCCCCTGGGCCTGCCCTCTCCCACTACAGACACAGAAGCTGAGGCCCAGAGAGTGAAGTGACATGCCCAGGGTCACAGTGCAGGCCCATGGTAGCTCAGTCCCAGACTCTGGGCCAGAGCCACCCTGCCCTGAGGACTGTGCAAGAACTACAGCCAGGGCCGCTTGGCGGGGCCATGTCCTGGTCTCTCATGGAGTATCAAGCAAACACATTGCTTTAAAAAGCAACAACAAAACCCAAACCAATTTTCCATGCTCCTGTGTAAAGACCATCCCCCCTCGAGCACATTCTCACTTCCCAAGGACGTGGCTTGGGCACTCCATTGTTCTAGCTGGGTCCAGACAGCTGCCTGGCCCAGTCACTCTCCGCTTCTTCACTTGCCAAACCAAAGCCACTGCAGTCGACTCAATTCCAACTCATAGTGACCCTACAGGACAGAGTAAAACTGCCCCACAGAGTTTCCAAAGAGCACCTGGTGGATTTGAACCGCTGACCTTCTGGTTAGCAGATGTGGCACTGACCACTATGCAACTAGGGTTTCCCCTCTTCACTTAGCATAATGTTTTAGGTTCTTCTCTTTGCCCAAGATGCTGTCTGCTCACTGAGGCCTACCCTGGACACACAATTTAAAACAGACACTCCCACTCCCTGTACTGCTGGCCCCCGCATCTTGTTCCGCCTACCTTCTTCTCCCCGAGCTTTCTACCTAACATACTGAATTACATAAAGTACTTGCAGGCTGTGCTTGCCGTTTACTGTCTGGCTGCCTCTGCTAGAACCTAAGCATCTCACAACTGGACCAATAAGCAACATCAAGATAAATGGAGAAAACACTGAAGTTATCAAGGATTTCATTTTACTTGGATCCACAATCAACGCCCATGGGAGCAGCAGTCCAGAAATCCAACAATAGGTTGCCCTGGGTAAACCTACTACAAAACACCTTTTGACAGTTTTAAAGAGCAAAGATATCACTTAAAGGACTAAGGTGCACCAGACCCAAGCCTGGTGGGTTTTTTTTTCCTTCTTCAATCACCTCATTTGCATATGAAAGCTGGACAATGAATAAAGATAACCAAAGAATTGACACCTTTGAATTGTGGTGTTATGGAAGAACAAAATGAATCCCAATCTGTCTTGTAAGAAGTCAGAAGGCTCCTTTGGAACAAGAATGGCAAGATGTCATCTCACATAACTTTGGACACAGTATCTGGAGACCAGTCCCAGGGTCCCCAAAGAAGGACAGCATGCTTGGGAAAGTAGAAGAGTACGGAAAAGGAGGAAGACCCCCAACGAGATTAGCTGACACAGTGGCTGCAACAGTGGGCTCGAGCATCACGACTGTGAAGACGGTGTCAGACCAGGCAGCGTTCCCAGTCTGTTGTAAGTAGGTCTAACTGTATGCTGATGGTATGATGTCCTTCTCCAGGGACGGATCCCTCCTGCTAACACGTTCAAAGTATGTGGGATGAAATCTGGCCATCCTTGCTTCTGGACTGTACTCCTGACCCCTGGCAAGACTAGTGACAAGAAAGAGATTGGCCAAAGCCAATTCTTCAGACAAAGATGGAACTGGACTTTAAGGCACAGAGTGATGCTAGCAGAAGAATGTGCTTCTTGGCTCAAATATATACATGAGGCTGACTGATCATCTCCTGTCCAGAGGCGAGATAAGAGGCAGAGGGGGACAGGAGTTGGTGAAACGGACATGGAAGTACAGGTTGGGAAGGAGGTATACGCTGTCAAGGGGGAAGCAGTTAGGGTTGCATAATGGTGTGTGTGCAGGGTTTTATATGGCACATTGAATGGACTGTAAACTTTCACTTAAAGCACAATAAACTGTTTAAAAAATGAGAGGAAAAGAGATTGAGTGAGTATAAATTACCAATATCAGGAATGAAAGAAGGAACTTCACTACAGGTCTTATAGATATCACAAAAAAAAGTAATGGAATATCACAAGCCATTTGATGCCAATAAATTCAATAAGTTAATGAAATAAGTAAGTTTCTTGAAAATCCACAGCTTCTAAATCCAACTAGAGAAGAACAGAACATCTGAGTAGTTCTGTATCTATTAAAAAATTGAGTTAGCAATCAAAAACCTTCTCACAAAGACAGCTGCAGGCCCAGCTGGTTTCACTGATCAGTAAACATTTCAGGAAGAGAAAACATCAATATTGCACACTTTTTTTTTTTTTTCAGAAAACAGGAGGAGGAGGGGACACTTCCCAGTTCATCTTATGAGGCCAGCATAATCCAGATACCAAGACCTGATGAAGACTTTATAAAAAGTGAATTAATTGTCTAAGGTCTCTCAGCTAGTAAGTAGTTACAGTGCCACTTGCCATCAAGCTGATTTAACCCATGCGTAGCAGTGTAGGATTGTACTCCATAAGGTGTTCAACAGTTAATTTTTCAAAAGTAGACTTTCTTTCTTTCTTTCTCTCTCTCTCTCTCTCTCTCTCTCTCTCTCTCTCTCTCTCTTTCTTTCTTTCAGGCTCCTCTGAGTAGACTCAAACCTCCAACCATTGGGTTACAGCCCAGTGAGTTAACTATGCCATCCAGGGATGCCTACAAAGTGGTAGACCCAAAATTCGAACTCATGTCTGTCTGACTCGTAAGCTCAAGTTCACCTCCAACCTTGCCTGACTCAACATCTTCCTGAGAAAGGAATCATGAAGTCACATTACGCACAGATCTTTCAGGGTCTGATAAAGATTTAGACATACACCAAATTCAAAAGCCAAGTGCCGCCGCTCAAAGTAGCTCTTAAAATACTGAGAAACATAAACCCCACTTTATAAGCCCACATGTGCATAAAACAGCGGTCACCACTTAGTGGGATCAAGAACCAAACATGTAAATTTCCTACATGATCATCAAAATGTTATATTAACAGATAAACATTAAGCTTAAAAATCTCTCCTCATGGTAGGGATTCCTGGAGCACATCGCTTTGATACATATTTCTGTATTGTGGAATATTTTCCACAATGAGTATGTGCTATCTTGTAAATTTTTTAAGTACTTTTTTAAAATTTACAAATCTATATACAGGGAGCTGCTGCTTAAGAGGTACTGAGTTTTGGTTGGGGTGATGCCATGACTTGTGTCTGCCCCGAAAATGTGCATATCAATTTGGCTGGGTCATGATTCACACTTTCATGTGGTTGTCTTCCATTTTTTTATTTTAATTTTATGTCAAAGAGGATTAGGGTGCCAATATAACACCCTTACCCAGGTCACACTCCTGATCTGACAGAAAGGGAGCTTCCCTGGAGTGTGGCCAGCCTGTTTTTTGTCTCATGAGATAAAAAGGAAGGAAACAGAGAGCAGGGGACTTTGTATCACCAAGAAAGCAGTGCCGGGAGCAGAGCCGAGAGTGGGGAACCTCATATCACCCAGAAAAGTGTCGGGAGCAGAGCACGTCCTTTGGACCTCAGGCTCCCGGGCTGAGTCACTGGCAGACCAGTGGCAGACTGATGACAGGACCTTCCTCCCTAACTGATGGAGAAAGGAAGCCTTCCCCTGGAGTCAGTGCCCTGGATTCAGACTTCCAGCCTCCTAGACTGTGAGAGAGTGAAGTTCTTTGTGTGAAAGCCAGCCACCTGTGCTATTTCTGCTAGAGCAACACTAGGTGATGCAGACAGGGGATGAAAATAGTCAGAAAGGGACAGCGGGGGCGGTGGCTCAGCGATGGTAAAGGTGATTAACGTCACTGAACTGTACAAGTAAAACCAGCTGAAACAGCAAATGTTTTGCTATACACGTATTTTACCATAATGACATTTTCAAAAATCTGAAAAAAAAGACCCTCCTCAACCGCTATGCATCCCACCCCGGCACCTTCCCTGGGACAGCACGTGGCCAGCCGTTGGCTTGGTGGCCCAGCAGCTGCTTGTCTGCTCCGCTCTGAGCAAGGATGCAGGCTACGGGAAAAGCAGCCCCGGCATGCAGTCTCTGTGTTCAAAGAGACATAAAGGAAGTGGGCAAGCTGTGGGGGGCTGACACATGCACCCCCTTGGCAGAAGTGCCGGGAGAGTGCAGGGCTTGCTTCTTTCTGGTTTTTAAATACCCACGGCCTGCCCTTTGAAGCTGCATGTGGCATGGCCCACCTCACAAGGCCCTGCACTTGGCCTGGGGCACAGCAGGGGACCCAGAGGCAGGAGAGCAGGGTGGAAGGTGGCCTTGGCCTTGGCTGGGGCCCTCCTGACTCCACTCATGGATATGCAGAGTCTCCACCTCTGTGACACCTTGCTGGTCCCCACACGACTCCTGTTGGGCTCTCAGCGTCACTCCACCATTACAGCACCTGTGTCGTGACCTGTCTGTAGTTCTGACAGCTCTATTCACCTTCACGATCCCTCAGGATTTAGACCGTTAGTGTCCCAAAGGCTTGAAAAACTTACTGTGCCCCTTTCTCAAATGAAATTTAAAATGGAAACAGTTCTGATCTGGAAACACAAAATTTAGCCCGCGCCTGAATCAGCTAGTGCTGCTGTAACAGAAACACCACAAGTGGAGATTTTAACAAATAAGTTTATTCTCTCACAGTCCAGGTCGCTAGATGTCCTAATTCAGTGTGTCACCTCCAGGAGTACACTCTCTCTGTAAGCTCTGGAGGAAGGTCCTTGTCATTAATTGTCCTCGGGACTAGGGGCTTCTCTGCGCAGGAACTCTGGGTCGAAAGGATGCCCCCTGCTCCCAGCACTGCCGCCTCAGTGGTGTGGCACCCCCAACTCTGTTTACTTCTCTTTCTTTTTATCTTAGAAGAGATACGATAAAAGCTGCCGCAGGCCACCCCCCCAGGGAAACTTCCTTGACACTGGATCAGACATATGACCTAAATGAGGGTGTCGCAGCACATGTGTGTGAATTTTAAAATATTTTTTTAATGTGACAGAATACATACTGTAAAGTTTGTGAAAGCTAGCATATGAGTAAGGCAGAAACCTGCCAGGAAAGGAAAACTCAAGTATTTTCCACTAAAATGCACTGACCTTGCCTATTGGACAATCTGCCCCCACCTGCGGTGTGCCACATCAATCATTTTTTCTGTCACCGCCTTATTAACAGGACTTTCTCGATCCTGGCCAAACATATTGATCGTCTTTTTACTGGAAGCATCGTTTAGCATCCACTACAGCAGATTTTACCAATTGACTTGCAATGGAAACCCTGGCGGTGTAGTGGTTAAGAGCTAGAGGTGCTAACCAAATGGTCGGCAGCTGGGATCCACCAGACACCCCTCAAAAACCAGACCGGGCAGTTCTACTCTGCACTGTAGGGTGGCTATGAGTTGGAACTGACTTCAACAGAAATGCCTTTCTTTTTTTTTAAACTGAGCTGAGTCGTTTGCTGGCTAGTGTCCTCCAATCCCTGCTCACACTGGTGAAGTCCTGCTCACAAACTCCCCCCTGAGTGAACTGCCCGCCCCCTTCCTCGGCACCTCTGTCCTATTTTTGTCTTGGCCATAGTAAAACCAAACACCAAAGCCACTGCTGTAGTGTCGATTCCAACTCATAGAAACCCTATAGGACATAGAAGACCTGCAGTTCAAGGCTTCCAAGCCTACAGTCCTTACCGAAAGCAGATGACGTCTTTCTCCCGTAGAGCCCCTGGTGAGTTTGAAATTTTGACCCTCTGTCTGCAGCCAACTGTTTAATCCCTGGGCCACTAGGGGGCCACCAGAGCTCCTTTATAACCACAGGGCCACTAAAGCCGTCTCCGTGGAGTGGATTCCACGTCACAGCAACCCTATAGGATAGGGTTGAACTGCCCCATGGGGTTTCCAAGGAGCACCTGGTGGATTCCAACTGCTGACATTTTGGTTAGCTGCTGAACTTTTAACCGCTGTTCCACCAGGGTGTCCTTATCCATTGTTGAGCACTAAGTTCCAAAAAAAGCATGGGGAAGGGGGCAGGGAAAGCGGGTCGCCACCATCCCCCTAACTTTGACCCCGTCGCCAACAATAAAAAACCCCAGTTGCCATCAAGAGGATTCCAGCTCGTGGTGCCCCCGCGTGATCTTGATTGGAACTGCACTCCATAGGATTTTCGGAGCGGGACCTCTCAGAAGCAAATCAGCAGACATTTCTGCCGAGGCACTTCAGATGGTCTTGAACCTCCAGCCTTTGAGTCAGCAGCCAGCAAGTATAATCTTTTTCACCACCCAGCAACTACCCCCCCCATCTGACATAAAGCACACCCCTAAAGGAATCACAATCCTAGTCAGCCTCTCCAGGCAGCTATCCCCAGTTGCTCAGATGCACTATCCCAGCTTCCCTACATGACATTGTGACTCTTCACTAGGACGCTGGTGCCGGGATCCTGAGTAAGGAGCCTGTCATGGGCATCTCTGTATCCCAACCTGAAGCTCGGACCTGACCCATAGAGGGCGCTCATATGATGTTGCTGGAGGAACATGAGGGCATTCGTGCCTGGTGCCATCCCCCTCAAGCACAGGTGGGGCGCCACCACGTGGAAGGTGGCAGGGTAGTGTTCTGCATCCTGTTACGAACCCAGAGATTGGACCTCCCAGCAGCCCAGAAGTCACAGCCATACCTTGTCTTTAACACAGTGGTCACAGCCAGAGCCCACAAGGAAGTCCAGGGCGTCCAGCTGCCCATGCTCAGCAGCCCGGTGAAACGCCGTCCTCCCCAGCTGCGGGAGGAGAAAGAGACTGAGCCTTCTGCGTCCTGCAGGGCACACACCACTGCCCTGCCTGCCTGGTCTCTGCTCTCCAGCCACTGCCCTTCCCCCTCCCCACACCCCGCCTGGAAAACCGGGACCCAACTTCCCAAAGAGCCACTCGGTGGGGTCCATGCTCCAAGTGCGTGAAGGACAGACACCCGAGGCTGGGGGCCACAATCTCCACGACAGCCAGCCACCACCCCTCTAGTCTTAACACCCAAGGTCCCGATGGATCTAAACACACATAAAAAGTCCCTTTCCACCCTGAAAGCTCTGGTGATGGGCTCCCTTCCTGTGGAATGCTCATGTTTCCCAAGCTTACCCACAAAATCCAGTTCAATCACCAAATGCCACCTCCCCCAGGAAACAGAGTGCAGGATTCCCATCTCTGAACCTGTCTAGTCCTTGCCCAGGGCCTCTCCAAGGGATGGACCTATTATTATTCCCCTGTAACCTGCGCACATGCTCCCTGACACTCAGTCCAGATCAGGAGCTCCCAGAGGCAGGCCTGGGGTCTATCACCATGGTTCCAAGGATCCGTTCAAGGGATGAGGGGAGCCAGGGAGCAGGAGAGGCCGCAGAGCCCCAGGCCCAGCAGGAAGGACCAACAGCCTTCAGACAGCACTCACCTTGTCAGTGTGGTCCAGGGCCACGTCCTCCAGGTCCTCCATGATGAATGCCAGCACCAGCACGTGGCCTTTCTGGGCTGCACAGTGCAGTAAGGACAGCCCATCCTGCAAACAAGACCAGGGTGGCCTGTGCAGTCCGGGAAGGGGTCAGCCTTCTCACAAACCAGCTGACCACCAAACTGTAGATGCCTGGGACTCAGAATTACAGCAAGACCAGGGTGGTTCCTATAGTCTGGGAAGGGGGTTGCCTTCTCACAAACCAGCTAGCCACCAAAGTGTGGATGACTGGGACTTAAAATACAGCTTCCTCATGGAAGCCACATGGTGAGTGGCAGATGGGCTCCTGGGATAACCTCAGAGTCCACTCAGACTGATGGGGAGACTGGGGATCAGGATGTCAAAGTTCAAACCCCAGCTCTGGGATGTATCCATACCTTGTTCTTGGTGAGATACATTCATCTCTCTGAGCCTCTGTTTTCTCATAGGTTGCACTCCTATTGCCACCCTGTTGCCACTGAGTCAATTCTAACTCACAGCAACCCTACAGGACAGAGTAGAACTACCCACATAGAGTTTCCAAGGAAAGCCTGGATTCAAACCGTTAGCAGCTGGAGCACGTAACCACTGTGCCACCAGGGTTAGGACGCTAATTTCTGACTACCTCAGGCAATAATGAGAGGATCGATAGCATCACCTACATGAAAGGTATTTTATGAACTGAGAAAAAGATTCAGATGAGATCACACAGCACTGACAGTGTCCCAGACACGCCTGCTGGACATGCTGTGGAGGCTACAGACCTCCCTGCAGCTGCAAGGGAAGAAGCAGATGACAGAGTGCGCCGGGTGGCATGGGAGGTGACCTCCTGAGCCAGCAGCATCAAGAGGAAGACTGAGAGCAAACACACTCTGTAGCGAGGAGGAAGGAAGCAGCCTGGGGATGACGGTAGGCAGGATGGCGGTCTCCCGGCCCGGAGGCAGGCCTCGCTGTCACTGACACCACAGGCCCCATGCTTCAAGGCCTCAGCGGAGCACACAGCAGGCGCTCAACAAGGGCTGTGGAAACTCCCAGTGAACTGAAAGCTGAATGTTCTCAGAAGTAGAAATGTCTTAGAGCTCTGTCTTGAACTCCTTTTGTGCACCTCCAAAATTTCATCTGAGTAGACCACCCTCCCCACCCCCACCCACCATGTAAAGCCCTGTGGGGCAGTTCCACTCTGCACGCAAGGGTCAGAATCAATGTGATGGTAGCTAACAAAGCTAGCAATGAACACAGAAGATAGAAGAAGAACTGATGCCTTTGAACTTGGTGTTGGAGAAGAATGTTGAATGTACCATGGACTGCCAAAAGAACAAATAGATCTGTTCTGGAAGAAGTCCAATCAGAGTACTCCTTGGAAGCAAAGATGGCTAGAATCATCTTACGCACTTTGAATAAGTCATCAGGAAGGATGAGTCCCTGGAGAAGGACATCATGCTTGGCAGAGTGGAGGTGCAACAAAAAAAAGGAAGACCCTCGACAAGATGGATTGACACAGTGACCGCAACGACGGGCTTAAGCATAAAAACGATTGTGGACACAGCACAAGACCAGGCAGTGTTTTGCTCTGTTGTGCCTAGGGTTGCTACGAATCGGAACTGACTTGACGGCACCTAACAAATACAACAGCATGGTAAAAAACCACCAACGCCCAGCAAGATAAAGCCAGTGCTAGATGTGTCTTTTTATTAATCTATTAAACTAAATCTAGTGGTGGGCCTAACAACTGCAGTCATTTCCAAGTAAAAAGCATAAATAGCACTCTGAGAAAACCGCAGAAACTGTAATGAGATAATACAAAGAAGAATGGCCATGTTTTCTACAGGTTACAGAGTCACAAAACCAAAAAAACCCAACCCACTGTGACCCAAGTAGATCCCGACTCATAACAGCAACCCTACAGACAGGGTAGAACTGCCCCACAGAGTTTCTAAGGAGCGCCTGTTTCATTTGAACCGCCAACCTTCTGGTTACAGGCATAGCACTTTACCACTACACCACCAGGGTTTCTGACACTGATACTGCTACAGTGTCTTTCCTACACCCAACATTGAAAGAAACGCTAATCTTCCAAGTAGAAGACAATGAAAATAAGTATTTTTCCCACCCAAGTTCATGGATCCCGTGAGTTCTCTCCAAGGACCCAGGTGGAGAAGCCCTAGCCCAGGGTACGAGGGCCTCGAAGCATCTGCATCTTCATAAGGGCCACCGAGTCCCCACAAGCTGAGATCCCAGTGGATGGGTCCCAGGATTTTGCCTTACAGGGTAGATAAGCCCTCAGCAGGGCTCTCCTCCAACCACAGCCCGCACCAGGGAGGGGAAGGCTAGGTCCCCTCGGCACCAGGCAAGACACCAAAGCTACATTATCTTCTCCCACAGTTTAGCGGGTGAGTGCCAGCATCCCTGCGGTCACATGTGTTCTCAGGGCAGTCAAGCAGCTGGCCCAAGGACCCAGAGTTGAGTAAATGGTGCCTGTCCTCCTCCCAACTCACCACATTGACCACAAGGGACGTGGGGACCAGCAGGAGGTCTCTCTCATTCTCTCCTCCTCACAACTTTAAGGCTGGTTTCTCAATGGTTAGTGCTTGGCTGCTAACCGAAAGGTGTCTACAATTCGAACTCACCCAGCACCTCCACAGAAGAAAGACCTGGAGATCTGCTTCCTTAGAGATTACAGCCAAAGACACCCATGGGGCGGTTCTAACTCTGCCACAAATCACTGTAAGTCAAAAAGGACTAGACAACCACCACCCCCCTCTGAGGGGGTTACTTTGGTTCCTCTTTTGTAAATAGGAGACTGGCCGGATGCAGCAAGGCTGTCCCAAGATCACTGAGAAGCAAAAGATGAGGGGGTGGTCAGAAGACGGAGGGTCCCAGGCTTTCCATGCTGATGGAGGAGGCCTTCCAGGCCATCCCAGGTCCCCTGGAAGAGTTAGGGCACCCAGCTCCACAGGCCTGAGTCCAGCTGGGGGGCTCACAGGGACACGAGAGGGCTATAGCCTGTAGGGCAGAGGCAGGAGGGGCTGGAGGGGCAAGCAGGGGCAAAAGAGGTTGGCGGAAGCAGGTAGGGGGCAAATGGGTGCAACTAGGGGTAGATAAGAGCGGGAGATGCATGGGCCCAGAGCCAGGGGGCAAGCAGGAAGCAGGCAGGCGGGGGCCTCACCTTGTTCTCACAGTGGATCTTGGCCCCTGAGTTGACCAGGATCTGCAAAATCCGTAAGTGGCCAAACCAGGCAGACAGGAGCAGCGCGTTCATCCCAAACTGGGGGAGAGGACAAGGGGCGGTGAGGAGAACACGAGGAGGCGTGGTTGTGTCACCTGGGTCCCGCTGGCCATGCGGCAGAATCATCAAGCCGTGAGGGACTCTAGGCTCACCTAGTCCAGAAAGCTCCAAGCTTGGGACATAAACAGCAGGACTTGTTTGAAAAACAAATAAAACAAATAAAGGCTGACATACCATTGCCAACTTATTTTTCCCCAAATAAAGATCTCAAAAGAACTGCCACCTACTCTCAACATCACATCATAAAGAAAGGCCATTTTAATGCCCCAAACTTGGACGGCACCAATCTCAGAACATACTGTTTCAGACACAGCTCCAGGAAAAGGCTGATGACAGCTGACCTCAGGCTGGCACGGGAGAGTCGCCTTTTTTGTTTTTTGATCATGATTAAGTGAAAGTTTACAATCCAACACAATTTTCCATATAAAACCCCAAGCACCCGCCTCTCTGCAACTCTGTCTGCTCTCCTCACCCTGTGACAGCACACCCTTCTTTCTTACCCTTTACTTCCAGGATCCACCCAACCTACACTTGGCCCCTCCTCTCCACCCTCTCCTCTCCCCTCTAAAAAGAAACCCGTAGGACAGCCTCATGTGTGTGTGTATGTGTGTGTGTGTGTGTGTAGTTATATATATACCAGGAACATGGCCTTAGTGGTTGGCACGAGAATTTTTCTTAGGGAACAGCTGTTTGTTAGGGTGAAAGCCTTGACAAGTGGTCAGGGTGACAGGTGAACCCCTGTGGGAAATGACTGACCAACAGGCAATAGAGCATCCAGAGAATCTCTCTCTTCTCTGCCTTAGATAGAGTGTGCTGGAATGTGCAGCTGGGCACGCAGGAGCTAAGAGAAAAAAAGAAAACACTGAAGAGAGGAGGGGGACCTGAGGCTGGGGCCCAAGACAAGGAAAAGGCTGAAGGACTGCAAGAGTAGATTGTATCAGTTTCCATTGTCTTCATGTGTGTAAGAAGTCCCCTCTGTCTCCTTGCTGCCTTGGGTACATGGGGTCTATTGTGGAAACTGGGAAGAAGAACTGAGATCCATGTTTGGGGTGACACTAGGGTACAGACAAAGAACTATCTGCAAAATATCAAGAGAACAGCAAGAGTTGAGCAGAGGCTAGAAGAATCAGCAGTGAGCACAAGAATTTAAGAGCTCCCCCGAACACCCTGAGCAGGCCGCAGGGTCCACCACAGAGCCCCCCATGGAGCCTGGCGCCATTCTCAGCTGGAGCTGATGAGGCCCGGAAGCCCACCCTGGTCAGAGCCCAGCACCCGGGAGAGCATCGGTGACGTGGGCTGGCTGGCTGAGGAAGAGACTGAATAAGCCAGGGGCAGAGTCCACAGGCAGATGCCCACGAGAGCCCAGGGATGAAAGAGGTCACGGCTCAGGGCTGGGAAATGAGAGTCATGGGGGCCAGAGCCTTCCACCCGTGGGAACCAGAGATACCTGCCAGTCCTAGGCCAGCTCTTACCCACTGCAGGGGTCATGGAAGGTGCCAGGACTGAGCCTTGTGGTGTATCGCTACAGATCTGTCCCCAACAGGAGGACTGCCTTCTCTCCTGCGTCTCCTCACGCTCCAGTTACTAAGTAAGCAGGCCCACTGGCCAGCCACCACTAGCTCTCATATTTTTCCAAGTGTATTCAATGCTGTTAGCAAAGTCTTATGGATTGAATTATGTCCCCCCAAAATATATGTATCAGTTTGGCTAGGCTGCAATTACTAGTACTGTCCACAATTCTGTCCTCCAACGTGATTGTCCTAGGTGTTGTATATCTTGTCACCATGACGTTTATGAGATGAATTCTTGCCAGTGAAATGGATGGGAGCTGCAAAATTAGATTTTGTAATGTAATAAGCCCATCTCTTTTGAGATATAAAGGAAAGAAGCAAGCAGATAGATAGGGAAACCTTTTACCACCAAGAAAGCAGGGCTGAAATAAAGCATGTCCTTAGGACTTGAGGTTCCTGTGCACAGAAGCTTCTAGACCAAGGAAAGCTTGATGACAAGTATCTTCCAGAATTGACAGAGAAAGCCTTCCCTCTGAACTGGCCCCCTGAATTCAGACTTGTAGCCTACTAGACGATGAGGGAATACTCATCTGCTTGTTGAAGCCATCCATTTGTGCTATTAATGTGCTAACAACACTAGATGACTAAGACACAAAGAAAACAGAGGATATCTATAAAAAAGACTCCTTGAAAAATGCAAAACAAAGTTCTAACTCAGAAAGAAAGACCAGACTTGCTGACCTGACAGACTGGAGAAAGGGAATCCGGCCCCCAAACAACCTGTCAGCTCAGTAATGAAGTCTCCTGAGGTTCACCCTTCAGCCAAAGAGTGGACAGGCCCATAAAACAAAATGAGACTAAAGGGGCACACCAGCCCAGGGGCAAGGACTACAAGGCAGGAGGGCACAGAAGAGCTGGTCATAGGGAACCCAAGGTCGAGAAGGGAGAATGTTGATCTTTTATGGGGTTGTCACCTGATGTCAAAGAATACGGGCCCTCACTTTAACGAGAAACGAGTTTGTTCTGTAAAACTTCATCTAAAGTACAACCTACAAAAATAAGTAAATGAAGACTGCTTAATGTTCTTCCTCATGCCTTCTCTCACTTAGCCCCTGAAGGAAGAAACCGAGCCGAGTGGTGACAATGGGGGTCTCTGGGGACAAAACGTTGAGGCAAAGGTCTGCAGTGTTTCCTTGGGAAACTCAGAGTGAGGACCCTAGGTTTTCTCTCTCCCGAGCCACCTTGAAATGAGGCCTAAGCAGATTTGAGGAAGATGTGGGGAAGGGAACAAGGTGGGTGTTGCAATGTCATCCCCAGTTCTGGGTTATAATAAAGCCCCCTCGCCGGGGGATCTGGGAGCAGAGAGAAGCCCGGACCAAAAGAACAAGTGTTTCCACGGGCAGTTACATCTCTGCAGGGGACAGAGCTTTTCTGAAATTTACACCCTATCAGCGTCAGCCCTGTGTCTCACAGCAACTGTCCCTCACCACGGAGACCAATCCCGCTCCTCTCCAGCGCTCTTTCCCGGCAACACGCTGCCTGCCAACTGAAGTAAGACTATTGGTCTTTAACCATGTGGTTGATTAAAGGGTTAACTAGGGCAGAGCCTTGTGACATATCATGAGAGACTTTCTCCTGATGACTGTCAATCCACCTAGTTATTCCCACAGCTTGGTCACATGGCATCGCACGGGGCTGAGAAGACTCTGAGAACTGAAAATTGAAACTCTTGGAAACGGACAGATCCTTTAGTGGGCATCAAATCTAGGGACAAATAAGATTAGTGCGGTGTCACCAGCACGTAAGACCGCAACGCCCTATCCACTTGCACCTCAGCAAAGACAGCCTGCTGGCCCACGGACCACAGGCAGCATGGAAGCCTCCCCCACCCTCAGACAGACAGACAGACAGGCATGCCTCTCAGCCCCTACCGCATCCTCATCGTCCACAGCAGCCTCGTGGTCCAGCAGCAGCCGCACAGCCTGCTCATGCCCCGCACCCGCTGCCCAGTGCAGGGCCACCCTGCCCACCTGCAGGAGGAAGACACCTGTCAGGCGAGCCAGCTGCCTGGCCTGCCTCCCACAGCCTCCCCATGGCCCCCGCTGGGAGAGCTGGTCAGAGGCTGGAAGAACCTTTGCAGGCTTGAGACACCCTTCACTCTGTCACTCAGCTGTCAAGGTCTCAGTTGTCAAGCTCAGCTTGTCATCCTGAATGAGGCCTATAGACATCCCTGCCCCCACACCAGGGTCGACCCTTCTCCCTTTAACACACCCGTACTGCTCAAAGTGCCTCTGGGACCAACTGTGCTCCTCCCACTGTGCCCCAGGGCCCAGCAAGTGTTTGGGACAAAGTGGCCACACAAGAGGAAATGAGCTAGGAACGAAGGCCCCTTAAGAGTCTCTGCCCAACCTGCTAAACCAAGGCTGCCTCTCACTTGACTCTCAAGTGATTATTCCTGGGCAGGCAAGGGGCCATGCTGAGGGGCCGTGGTGATGTGCCTTGTCAAGGGGCACAGGCAAGGGCCAGTGGTGAGGTGCCTATGCTTCCTGCAAGCTGAGAACCTCCTCAAGCTTCGTCCCCCTCCAGTCCCCGGGCCTGCCTGCTTCTTGCTGTCTAATCACTGCATCCCTCCTCCCAGCTCCAGAAAACAAACCGGTCCCCTAGGATTGGTTTATATCCAAGGATCTCAACAGACTAGCATTATTCTCCAGATCCCCATGGGACATTTGAGTGCCTGGGTTCTGTCACCGCCTTCCTTCGCAGCAGCGCTGAAGAGCCGTGATTGCCACCTGCCTCCTTTCCAGTCCACCATCATGGTCTCTGGCCCTAAGGACATCTGACAAGGACTTGAGGAAACCCAGTCACAGATGCATGAGCCCACTTTCCTCTTTGGCTTTCAGTTTATGAGCAGACAATGAAAGGAAACATTAACTTGTTGTGTGGTCTCAGGCAAATCTGATGCCCTGTCTGTAATCACCTTTTCCCTCCATCCTCAGGGCTGCATATCTGCTTGCCTCTGACTCCTGACCTTTGACTTCCTGCCCTCCTGCCTCTGACCTTTGCCCCTTGGGTGTGTCTTTCAGGCATGAAGAGCCTGGACAGGAATTGGTGCTTCTGGGTAAGCCAAATGATGTGTGTTCATCACTAACCCAAGCCCAGAGGTGCCATGGAAGGGCTGGCAAATTGCTTCCAGAAAGACTAGGCAAGAAGACTCCATGGAACTCAGTTCTGTCTGTAACACCTGGGGCTGTCATGAGTTGGAATTGACTCAACGGCAACTTTTTTTTCAGGAGGATGGAGAAGGGTTGGCTCAGAATCCTGCTGCTGACCTTGAGTGACATCCCTGGCTGCTCTAAGCTGGCCTGGCGGCTTTGAATCCACCTGGAGACACCTCAAGACAATAGAAGTGTGCCTCCTTCTGGCCCAGTGAGCTGTCCTGCCTGCATGGTGACATCACCACAGCACTATGTGGGGGACAGATGGTGCCCTGATTTAGCAGAGCCTGTTACGTACATGGTTTCTGGCTCTGACGTTGACACTTCTCCCGATCAGCTCCTTCATCCTACTGACGTGGTTGTGGCGCGCAGCCTCATGCAGCTGCCTCTCCAGAGGGAGCACTGACGGGAGAAAAAGAGGTGAGGGACAGGGAGGGGGTTCCCCCACACTGCATAACGAGGTTGATGCGGAGAACACAGACGGACAGCCTTCCCTGCCCTTGAACACTTCTGGGGGGTCCTTCCAGCTGCGGATGTGCTCGGGGTGCTGGCAGAACCACTCCAGACAGGCTGTTTTTCCGTACTCACTGCCTGCACCTCCATGTGACCATGACCAAGCTCTGAAGCTGGGAGGGTAGCAGCCCAGGCACGTGGCCCTTGGACTCTCAAAGTGCCCACATCCAGTGTCCTCATGTCCCCTCCCCGAGAGCTGCCTTCTGGGAAAGAAATGGAATTCATTCCCTTGGGATCCAACACTGAGTCCCTGGGGGCTGTGAGTACTGATCCATTTGATTACCAACTGGAAAATCTGCTTCCTAAAGGTCACAGCCTTGAAACCCTAAGAAGCACAGTCCTTCTGTATAACACATGGGGACACCACACGTCAGAATGGACTCAGCAGCAGCTAGTTTGTATTTTTGGGTTTGGAGTCAATAAACACGTTTTCCCACCTCTGCCCAGCACAGAGGGACACCAGATTTCCCGGGTCACCTACTGTGTGTCAGCCCCAGACAAGGACACAGAAGCCACATTCACCCCACCTCTATGCCTTTCTCAGGTCATTCCTCCATCTAGTCTCTCCATAAACCCAAATCCTTGCCACACCTCCCCATGGAGCCCACCGTGATTGGCCTCCTCCATGGTCTCCTGTTCCAGGCAAGTGAGCTCAGGGGTCACTGTAGTTGGCTGAATAATATCACCCAAACATTCACACCCGTTCAGAACCTGTGACTATGATCTTCTTTGGAAATAGGGTGCTTGCAGATGTAATTAAGATGAGGTCACACCAGATCAGGGTGGGCCCTAAAACCAATGGCTGGTGCCTTAGTCGTCTAGCACTGCTGTAACAGAAATACCACAGTGGGTGGTTTTAACAAAGAGAAATTTATTTTCTCATAGTTTAGGAAACTGGAAGTCCAAATTCAGGGCGTTAGTTCCAAGGGAAGACTTCTTTACTCTGCTGGCTCTGGGGGAAGGTCATTGACATCAGTCTTCTCTTGGTCTAGCTGCTTCTCAGTGCAGTAACCCCAGGTCCAAAGAATGCTCTCCACTCTTGGCTATTCATTCTTTACGGTAATGACGTTCTTCCATGTCTCTGCTGCTTCTCTCTTTGACTTCTCGAAAGAAACTGACTCAAGATACGTTCCTTATCCTGCAGGTTGTGTCTTGCCTCGTTAACTAACTGACTTTAACCCTGACTCATCCATATCACAGAGGTTAGGATTTATAATAGGTTGGATAATTGCGTCAAATCACAAAAGGGAAGACAACCAACCACACAGAACTTCAAATCACGGCCTAGTCAAGTTGGGGTAGGCACACGATTCAATCTGTAACAGCTGGTGTCCTTACAAAGACAGAGGAAGGCACACCCTAGAGAAGAAGACCACGTGAGGATGGAGGCAGAGGTTGGCGTCATGCTGCCACAAGCGAAGGAATGTCTGCAGCTACCAGGAGCTGGGTGAGGCAAGGAAGAATTCTTTCCTAAGGCCACTGGAGGGAATGTGGCCCTGCTAACATCTTGATTTAGGACTTCTGGCTTCAAGAATTGTGAAAGATTAAATTTCTGTTGTTTTACGCCACCCAGTTTGTGGTATGTTGTTACAGCAGTTGTTAAGTTGAAACTCCAGGCTCTGCTCGGCAGGACTTGTTACAGCCAGTAAACAAGAGGCCAAGCTGGGAGAAGAAGGGTGCCTTTATTTTGTTGTACAAGGAAAGTGGCAATTAGGGCTGCTGCCTCCAAAACTGCTGACAGTCAGGGATGTGGGCTTTCAGAGCTAAGGCAAGTTCATTATAAATAGTTAGGATTGACCTTCACTCAGGTGCTGGGAGCTTGAGGTTGACGAGGTATTTATTTATTTTTTTAATTGTGATTGAGTGAAAATGTACAACACAATTTAAATTTGCATGCCCGCCTATCTGCAGCTCCCTCTGGTCTCCTTGGCTAGTGACAGCACACTCCTCCTTTCCATTCTACGCGTGTCATAACCTCATAACAATCTCCTTTCCCCTCTTCGCCACCCTCTCCAAGCCCCTCTGGTAAGAGGCCAGTAGGACAGCATCCTATAGAGGCACAGAACCATAAAGTGCACACACGATATGGTCACTCTGCACCCCAAGTCCAATCCATTCCTGTCTGAAGAGTTGACCTCAGTAATGATTTATGATCAGGGACAGTGTCAGGTCTAGGGGCCATGCTCCCAGGGGAACCCCCAGGCCTTCAGACCATCAGTTGTGGTCTTTTAGGGGAGTTCTTAGGGTGCACCCCTTTTTTTTCTTGTGCTTCCACTGGGACTCAACATTGTGGGCCCCGTGACGGCTAGGCATTCTCTTTAGACAAGTGTTCTAGTCTCTGGGATGGAGGAAGAGGTTAATTTCCCTCCATCAGCAAGTTAAGTCACTACTTGAAGGTGTGGTGAGGCCATCTATGACCTATTCTCCAGTCATCTTGTCAAGGACAATTTCAGAAGAATATGTAGTCTATTTGGCTTGGTGAAGGAGGACCAGCCACAGCAAATGTCTCTTAGAACGGCTGGGCTCTGAGGCTGCCACAAGACACTGATGTAGTGACCCAGTGGGTGAGTGGGCACAGCACAGTGAATTCCCTAACACGGCCCTTCTAGCCATCACCTTGGTGAGTCCCACACAATGACTGCCAATAAAGCTCACAGAACCCGAAGGAGGTAGGGTGATTAGTGCTGTGTCTCCACTTGGCTAGCCCATGATTCCCAGTATTATGTAGCTGCCCTCTATTTTGTGACCTGAAACAATTATCCTAATTATCCTCCGTATTACGTGATGGAAATCTTCATCCTGGCAGTGTAGCGGTTAAGTGCTACATCTGCTAACCAAAAGGTCAGCAGTTTGAATCCACCAGGTGCTCCCTGGAAACTGCGTGGCAGTTCTACTCCGTCCTATAGGGTCACTATGAGTCAGAATCAATTCTATGGCACTGGGTTTGGTTTTCTGGTTATACGTTGATAGGGCAGGATTAGCAGGGGGTGTTTCTTAACTCCCAGCTTTGCAAGAGAGGCGTACTCAAATTCCACCCTTGCTCAAGTCATGCCCTGCCCAGGGTAGTGACCTGCACCCAGTGGATACATATGGGTGCTCTGGAAGGCCTCTTACTCCCTATCTCTGCATCTGGATCCTGCATCTGGATCCTGCATCTGGCTGGTCCTTGTCTGACCTCTAGTTCTTGGCTCAGCCAGTGGACTGCCCTCTGGCCTGCCATTTCTGGGGTTCATTGGCTTCTACCACCCCACTGGTCACCAGCTTTCCCAGCCTTGTGAGTCAAAAGCCTGGTGGCTGACTTGCCAATCTGAGTTCACTGGCGCCTGAGAAGGCCTTGATAGAGTTAACGAATTCTGTGAGATGCTATAGAAAACTGCAAACCCAAAGATGGGAGGGAAGATGCTGAGGGCAGGAGTAGCTGCTGTTAGAGAGCAGGAGTCTGGAAAAGTTAGCCACTGGGAGATCCTGAATCTCCACCTCACAGGAACCATCTTTAAGCTGATCCTTGTAAAAGAAATGATTCAGTTGTTTGGTGCCAGAATGATGGTTTCATTGTAATGACCCAGACTTGCTGGAAAATGCGGTTTTAGAAAAAGAGGATAAATAGGAGAACGGGAAACAACAACACCCACGGACTGAAGCAGCCGCTGTGTTGCCATCAGTTACTGAGGCTCAAGCTGTTTACGGGACTTCGGAATGGTGGGATCTAACTCCAGAGGAACAGGCTAGATGGGTGCCCATGGAAACGCAGAGTGACAAGGAAAATGCCAGACATACAGTTCTTTGGTTTCTGTTCTCAATGATAGCTGCAAGAGCAGGGGAAAAAATGTAGGGGTGGATTTCAGCAGTGAACCAAGCCCCGAGCCAGTCTGCTGGGAGCTACAGCCCTTAGACAGACCTCAGGGCCAACACAGGAAGACAAAACTGGGTCTGAACAACAGGAAGGACTCCTATGACTTTTGGTCAGCGCAGAGGTAGTCCCGAAGGGGAACGGGCAAAACCAAGAAACAACTAAAGGCCGGGAGGGGAGAGGGACGGGGATAGTGCAAAGGAGTTGCTTCAGTTTGTAGGCTGGTATTGTCAGCTTCCTGAGGAATCAGTACTAACAGAGCAGTGAGAGTGACTAATTTAGGGGCAGGATCTCTAGTTTAGAGCCCCAGTGGTGCAGTGGTTAAGAGCTCAGCTGTTAACCAAAAAGGTCAGTAGTTCGAATCCACCAGCTACTCCCTGGAAACCTTATCGGACAGGTCTACTCTACTTCTAGGGTCACTGTGAGTCAGACTCAACTCGACAGCAACAGATTTGCTCTTTAGTTTTGGTGCTAAAGAATGAAAGAGTATGTTCAGGTTGATGCGAAATCCATGACTCACCACAGAACACTCATGAATAATGATACTAGACAAGATCTAGTTACGCAGCAGGTTAACCTGGAGGGGATAGCCAGCCCAACAGACCAGAGAAAATGTATGACCCTGCAAAGGGGAACGATGTCCCTCTCCCCCTCTAAATACTCAATGGAACATCCTAGAAGGCTAGCTGATGCACAGCTTATGAGAGCCATGTAGGAATGGCTTTACAGTGATCTGGATCTTCATCCAACAAATAGGCCCCTACAACAGGTCATGGTAGTCATGGTAATCAAGGGAGCCCCTTGTACAGAGACACCCCACGTAACTTGGCTTCCATGAAACAAAGCAACAATCCAAGGAGCCTTGTTGAATCTGCTGGAATGGGTCCTACAGATGCCAAAAACAGGGGTGATTCATAGAAGAATGGGAAAAGGCAGCAGGTAAGTTCTTCAACTTATGCCAGCAGGACAGAGATTTTTAGATGGTTACTAGGAATCAGACAAGTATAGCCAACTGATAAATTTGATTCAGAATTTCCAATACAGCCTGACAGGAGGCTGGGCAGACCAGGAGGACCCGGGCTGGTAACCTGGAGTAGGATTCATCCCCCTGGAGCCCTATACTACCATCGTCTCACTGCTCCTGGTTTGTGAGGATACTGGTCTCCTCGCCTAGACTGCCAGCCCCTGGGTGACTCCCACCATGCCTGACCCCTCCCGACCCACCTACAGCTCACAATAGGCCCAAAGCTGGGCTCAGAGAGGTATCCACAAAACTCCACTTCTGTGAATGACACCAATAATCCCTGACACTGATGGATGCCCATCCCTCCAGAAGGTTTCAGACACGCCACCTCAAGGGACAAACATTTGTTGGCCCTTTACGCATGTCATTACAGGGCAGTATGAATGTCTGGAGTCAGCCACTCTATGTATCTGGGCAGAATGGCCAATGTCTTATTTGGCTTCCCTGACAATGAGGGATGGAGCATGTTGAGGTGGCAGGCAGACCTGCCATGGAGTTTAGTTTTCCAGATAAATTCCATATGGCCTTCCCATTGTGGGACTGAGACTTGGGGCTTTCTGGGGACTTGTAGACACAACTGGTGGGCCTAAGAGCTGCATCCCAGGGCAATCCTGCAGCCCTGGGTTCAACTCCAGCTCAACATTTAGGTTACTTACCTATCCCAGGCCTCAGTTTCCTCACCTGCAAAATGGGGACATGAGGTGTTCTGCAGGGTTATTGTAAGGATTAGAAAGAAGATATAAAAAGCCCTTAGCACCGTGTCTGGCAAACAGAGGCCACGTCACCATCATCACTATTAATCCTCCTAGGGAAAAGTCAGAGAATCAATTCTGGGAACCAGGGACCTACAGGTGATTGGGTCCCCTTCATTCAGGGTCCTCTGAGCCAGTGACGCCTCAAGCCAGGAGGGCATCTCCCTGTCTCCTTCACCACACGTTGATTGTTCTCCATAGCACCCATCGCCGTTGTCACGTGCAATATTTACATATTTATTAGGGTTACTGGTATTTTCCTCATTACCACATAAGACCTGCAACGGGAGGGATTTTTGTTGGATTCGTTCACTGCTGTATCCCTTCAATTCAGTCCCTGGCACATATTTTGTCAAATGAATTTGTGACACATGAACCATGAACTCTCCTCAAGGGCCTGGGAACTAGGAGATGCTGCCCCAGTTAAAACTCATTAAAAAAAGAAAGCAAAAAAACAGTGCTGTCAAGCAGATTCCGACTCATAGCAACCCTATAGGGCAGAGTAGAACTGCTCCACAGAGTTTCTGAGGAGCACCTGGTGGATTGAAACTGCCGACCTTTTGGTTAGCAGATATAGCACTTAACCACTACACCACCAGTGTTCCCTAAAACTCACTAGCCCCTCTGAATTCAATGCCTTTGAACTGTGGTACTGGTGAAGAATACCGAATATCCCATGGGCTGCCAGAAGAACAAAAAAAATTTTGTCTTGGAAGAAGTACAGCCAGAACCTTCATTAGAAGAAAGGATGGTGAACACTGCCTCTCCCATACTGTGGACGTGCTAGCAGAATGGACCAGTCCCTGGAGAAGGACATCGAGTTTGGTAGACTAGAAAAAGAGGAAGATCCTCAACCAGATGTACTGACACAGTGGCTGCAGCAGTGGGTTCCAGCAGGACAACTGGGAGGACAGTGTTCGGTTCTGTTGTACCTAGAACCGGGCAGTGTTTTGTTCTGCTGTACATAGGGATGCTGTGAGTCAGAACCAATGTGACAGCCCCTGATGATAACAAAGACCCCAGAGAATCCAAAACACCAACTCAAGTAAGTGGCAGGAAAAAGGTTGTGGGGGCGGCGGCTTCATGCCAGTATTTCTGGAATGGGAGAATGTTCCCGAGAAGCGCCCTTCTGTGTGGTTCCTGTTGATAGCTCCATCCTCCCTACCCCAAAAGGGCTCTTCCTTCCCATAGGAGAGGAGGGAGATCTTCACAATGTACAATACAGGCTCTGGGAGGCCTCCTTACAGATCCAAAGCATCTCCAACAAGTACTGCAACCTGAGCTTTCTTTTGCCTTCAACTCTCGTCTGAAATTCTCCATTATCCATGTCCAGGCAGAGATGGCACTTCAGGTGTGAGCTTTGAGACACATGGGTTCTAGTATCCACTCTGCCTCTTACCAGGAGCAGGATCCTGACCTAGTCACATCTGTGTGTGTGTGTGTGTATACGCACACACTTGTGCTTATGGATGCTGAGGGGTCCTCAGCATTCTAAGCTATAAAATTGGGGAGGGGGAAGAGAGGGATCTCTGCAAACCTTCAGGTCTCTTACTCTGGACAAGCCATCAGGAAACACCAGTTGCGAGAAAGGGACATCATGTTTCGGTAAAAAGGTTCAGAGATGCAAAGGGAAACCCTGGATGCGTGGTTTGTCTCACAGCAGCAGGGACAATGGATGCAAACATATCAACGAATTGTGACTGCAGCAATGTAGCCGTGGGCAGAGCAACAGTTCCTTCTGTGATAAGTGAGTCAGGGTGACCCAACACCAGCTAACAAGGACAATGTAGTTCCTGTCCAGTTCTGTCCCCTCTGTCTTAGGGGAAGCCTGGGCCAATGGCCTGGGTGGTGATGGCAAACACCAAGAGGCAGCACAGGCCCTGGGAGGCCTCCCTGCAGGTCCACAGCGTCTCCAACAAGCACTGTGACCTGAGCTTTTTTTCCCCTTCAACTCTTGTCTGAAAATCTCCACTATCCCAGCATCAGGCCACGAAAGCTTTTGGGAAAACCAAATCAAACTGAGACTCTCCTCTTCCCTCCACCTGTACCCTGCCTCCCCTTCCAGCCGCATTGGAGATTAACCCCCTTCTCTGGTCTCTGAGCCTCTGCCCACACTAGGTAGTCCCCAGAATCCCTTCCCCACACCCCAGTGGTCCACTGCTACACAGATTTTCAGGGCCCCACACAGGTCACCCTCTGTCCAACGCTGAACCCCTGACCCCCTTTGAAGGAGTTATCACCTTAACTGAGCCCTGTACCCTGCCACCGTTTCCTAGCTGAGTAGACAGTTGGCTGAAGCATTTTGCACACTGTAGGTCTCCAAAGTGCCCCATGCCCTGGTGTGCTGGGTCACCGGGTGCTGAGCTGGCACTGCAGGACTGAGGGCTGGCAGCAAGGACATGGCTCAGTTCTCTCCCTTCTCTCAGTCAACCCCCTGCAGGCCAGTCTGCTCGTTCGCCAGGTGCCACTGCCTGGCCTGAAGGGCCTAGCACTGGGCACAGTCCCAGAGCAGGGCTCCAAGGTCTACTGAGGTCCTCTCATCACGCCACAGCCCGTCTCCTCTGGATCTCAGCTTCCCCATCTGGTATGGTCTCCATTCTCCATCCAGCCCTGACATGCCAGGGGGTTAGGGCCTTCACCCCTCTACCACTTAATGGCTGTGCAACCATGGACAACTTAACCATCCTGTGCCTCAGCTTTCTTCCTGGAAAGTAGGGGCAACAACAGGTCCCATGCATCAGGACACTGCGAAGACCAAACTCTGTGCCTGTCCTGGCTCAGGGCCTAGTATACGAAGTGTACACTCAATTGAAAGGAAAAAAAAAAAACCTACCGCCATTAAGTTGATTCTGACTCATAGCAACCTTATAGGACAGAGTAGAACATACACATAGACTTTCCAAGGAGCATCTGGTGTATGTGAACTTCCGTCTTTTGGGTTAGCAGCTACAACGCTTTGCCGTCAAGGTTTCAGCACACTCAGTAAGGATCACTATTATTATTATTATTAAGGAGTTTTACTCGCACAGGGTCCTATAGTGTCACTGTGATTTGGAGTTGACTTGCCGGTAACGGCTTTTTTTTTTTTCTTTCTTTCTTTCTTTTTTCTTTTTATTTTTTTGGCTGCACATCGGTTAAGCGCTCAGGTGTGAACCAAAAGGTTGGGGTTTGAACTCACCCAGCCATTCCGTGGGAGAAAGATCTAGCAATCTGCCAGGAAGACTCGGCCCAGGAAACCCCAGAGGGCAGTTCTGCTCTGTCACATGGCGTCCCTAAGAGTCCGAATGGACTTCACAGCAACAAGTGTGATTCTTGAATTACTATTATTATTATTGACGGTATTAAGGAGCCCTGGCGTCCCAGTGGTTAAGCACTTGGCTACCAACCGGCTGCTAATCTAAAGGCTGGCGGTTCTCACAGGGAACCCCAGGGGACAAGTACCAGTGTCCTATAGGGTCGCTATGACTCAGAATCTACTTGACGGTAACATAACACCACCAATTACCGTTAATATTTCTAGCTAATGTCTCCTTAGCGTCCTCTCGCCTACGAAGAGGGCATCTTCCCTCAGCCCCGGACGCGCGGCCAATGTCCTCGCGCGCTCGGCTCGAGGCCAAAAAGCAGCTCAGGACCCAGGTGACCACGCGAACGGCTCCCACCTCACCCTTGGTGGCCTCCGCGGGGACGTGGGGTCCCCTCAGCCGCCCTCGCCCGGGGTCGCGCGGCCAGCGGCGAAGGAGCCTCGGGCCCAGGGCTGGGGCCGGCTCTGGCGGGCGCTGCAGGCTGCGGCGGCCCCGGCGACCCGCACCTCTGCCCGCGCCCGCTGCGCCCGGGACTCAGGGACTCACGGCCGTCCGTCTCCCACGCCAGCTCCTCCGCCATCCCGCCGCGCCGCAGCCCCTGCTCGCTGCTGCCCCCGCGCCAGGTGCGTGCCCGCCGAGACCCGGCCCTTGGGGAGGCCCCTGGGAGCGCCGGGGTGGCGGAGGCGCCCCTGCCTCAGCCCCTCTCCAGATCTGACCGGGGGCTGCTGCGGTCTCCTGCCCCCTCCCTGCTCCCCACTAGGCTGCATGTCCCTCCCCCTGCTCCCCCAACCTCCCCACGGCTCAGAGCCTCACAGCGCAGATAAACGTATTATCAGTGAATGCGCGCAAAACCAATAGATTTGCAAAAACACCTGCAAGCACAAAGATACACCTTAAACACATCAGGTTGGATTGCACTTCGGTCTGGTCTTCACTTCTCAAGGCATTTTTTACTGTCTCTTGGGGTTGGGGATAGTCAGATCCCAGACAAGAGCAAACCCATCGCCGGCAGAATGGACCCCGATTGGGTCACTATGAGTCAGAATCGACTCCATGGAAATGGGTTTCGTTTTGGTTTGGGGTCTTCAACGTGGACTTTGGTGGTATACTGATTAAGTGGTACGGCTGCTAACAGAAAGGTTAGCAGGTCTTCAAGGGAGTCAAAGCGGACAGACAGCAGGCGTGACTCTCCAAATCCTGGTCCCCCAGATGGATTCGGGACCAGAGGTGCCGAGACGCCAGTACAGCTGTCTGGCTACCACCCTTGATGTCCACGGGTCCCAGGAGCAGCATAGCAAAGTCGCTGCTACTTCATCACCTTCCTTCCGCAGCGGCTGCTGCCTGGGCACTGTCCCCCGCTCCCAGCTGTCCCTGGAGAGGTTGAGGATGAGACCTCAGACACCTTTAACTGGCACTGGTGTGACCCTTGGACAGTGGAGTGACTGACTCCACTGTCCCAGGGTTCCCAGGTGAGCCCAGAAGGTCCTGTGAGGCTTCTCCCAGGATTTCCCACCCTCCTCCTTCCCCTCAGTCCCCCTGCGCTCCAGAGCTCCCATAATCTGCCAGGGATTTTGTATAACGTCCAACAATTAAGTCTGTGAACTTAATTGTTCTAAATGTTACATACCTCATTGCCAAATATCACTACGGTCCCCTTCGAAGTACTCCCCTTGGGAAGCTATGCACTGATGCCAGAGAGTAGTCTCCCCTTCAAAGCAATACGGAACTCTTTCTGGAATGGCCACTGCATATGATGGCATGGTGTCAAGTTCACAAACTTAATTGTCTAGTTATCTGTGAGGGAATTTCTAGCCAGTAAACAAATAACTGTGTTGGAATACCCTCCCTACTCTTTTGATCTGGTCCCAGTGACTTTTTCCTTTACCTGAAGATAAAGGAAATATTGAAAGGAAGATATTTTGATGACAAGCAAGACATCAAGGGTAATATAATAACAGCTCTGATGGCCATTGCAGAAAAAGAGTTCCAAAATTGCTTTGAAGGGTAAACTAGACACTGGCATCAGTGCAGAGCTTCCCAAGGGGAGTACTTCAAAGGTGACTGTAGTGACATTCAGCAAAGAGGTACATAGCACTTTTTCTAGGATGAGTTCTCAAACTTAATTGTCAGGCTTTGTATTCCTTACCTCTCTCCCAACAGCAATTCTGCAGGACAGACATTGTCATCCCCATTTACTGCAGTGGGAAACTGAGCTTCAGAGAGGTTCAGTGACTTGCTGAGGTCACAGAAGCTTGTAAACAGCAGAGCTCGGATTCAAGCCCACAGCACCACACTGCCAGTTCCATCTGGACCAGCCTGGCTCATTCTATTCAGCTCCTTCCCTTCCTTCAAGTTCTGTTCCCATAGCACCTCTATCCTGTAGCTCCCTAGAAGCCTTCCACCGTGAAGCAGGTTGGCTTGACAGTGGGATCTGTGAGTCATCAATTCTTGACTGCGGTGGTTGATCTCGGCACAGTGTGTCTCCGGCACAGGTATCAAAGCTGTGATGGTTAAGGCTATACATCACATGCACCACACACCACACACACAAACACAGCACACCCACTACACAGACCTCAGGTCATTCTCAAAGCTGACTGATGGGCTCCCTCCATCTCTTTGGCTTCCAGGACTTTTGGGGTTGAGGAACAAGAAGGATCTGTCATTCAGAGAATCCAGGGTGGACAGGATGGAGAGAGGCCCCAGTGCTGGGGCTGAGAGCAGGCGGGTGGGGAGGGTAGCTTCAGGGCCTGTTCATATAAGGATGAGGGTCTTACGAGCATGGGTAACAAAAGGAAGTGGTGGACCTTACCCTGATCAGAAATAGGAAGAAGGATGCAAGTGAGGTAGACGCCATGGAGAACATGGTTGGACTGGGAAGGTAACAAAATCGTTGCCTTCTATGAGCTCTGCCTTTTACACTATAGCTTAATAATGATGCATATTACTTCAAATGCCATGTTTTAAGCCTCAGGAAGTTAACAACCAAATTGCGCTTGTGCAAGTCCTCTAGCACGCTGGCCTCTCTGCCCTGCCTCCAAGGCCTTTGCCCTTGCTGTCCCCTGCTTGGAACAACTCTTTCCATCCTTTCCTCATGGCTGGCTCCTTGTCCTTCTTGGAGACCCAGCATGAGTATCAAATTTCCAGTGTGAATTGTGCTGCCCACACGTCCAGTGTCCTTCACAGCTGCTTGTCTTTTTCTCCAAAGCAAGGTCATGATTCAGGATACAAACTGCAAGCCTTTACAGACTCTGGGTAGGAGCTTGTCACCCTGTCATTTCATATTCAGAAGCAACACAAATCTGATTCCAAAGGATTTGACAATAATGCCAGCCTTGGTTTTCAAAGTGTCAAGGCATTGGTTTAGACACAGCAAAATTTTCCAAAATACCTCTTTAGCCATCTCTTGCCCCAAAGGCCCATTCATCCCAGTAAAGCCCTCTTCCCTCCCAAATCTCCCTTCCCTACTTCTCTCCAACCTCTAACTAGATGGGCTCTCTTTGCAATACCCAAATGCCTTCTGCTGAGCCCTGTTTCTCATGCAGAATACTTTTGTGTGCTCCTGCTGTGGGAACTTCCCCCATGACCCCACATCCTGACCGGGTACCCACAAGCAGAGGGGCCAAAGACTCACAGTTTAATACCTTTGAATAGGACACAAGGATATTTCTTTTCTATCTCTTTTGCTGTCACATTATATGGAGGGCAACTAGGGTCACCTAACAATGTGTGTGTGAATTTTTGTATGAGAAACTGACCTGAGCTATAAATTTTTGCCTAAAGCACAAAAATATTATATAAACTATTCTTTAGTTTTAAGAAGACTTTGAAGTATATTTTTGGCTTAACATTTAAAGATTATCTCAGGGAAAGAGTTTCAGAGGTTCATCTACCCTCCCCACCATGGCTCCAGAAAGTATGGCATCCATAAGTCTTTGAAATTCTGTTCTGCATTTTCTCACTTTTGATCAGGATTCTTCCATGAAATTTTGATAGCTGGGCACCATCCAGCTCTTCTGGTCTCATGGCAAAGGAGGCAGTTTTTCATGGAGGCAACTAGCCACACGTTCCTTTTATTCCTCCTGTTCCTGACTCGCCCTCTTCCTCTGTTGTTCCAGGTATATATAGACCCATTGTTGTGCCTTGGATGGCTGCTTGCAAGATTTTAATACCCTAGGCATGATACAATAAACTAGGAGACAAAACAGAGGCACTAAACACTTTACTAGGCCAACTAGCATGTCCCATGAAACCATGACACCAAACCTCCAAACCAAGGAACCAAACCCGTGAGATGTTCGGGTAAACATCAGCAGCCTCGGCAGTTACTCTACTCTGCCTTTTTTTTTTTTTAACCTTATTGTAAACATATCTACAACACAACTTTTGATAGGTATACAACTTACTGACAATAATTACAATTATTGGCTACACAACCTTACCCTTAATCAATGCAATTTCTCTATCACCATTAACCCTCTATGCCCCCTTCCTCCCTCTGCTGGTAAGCGCTAATAAACTAGTCTCTGTAGAGTTGCTTTTTCTTATCTTTTCAGGTAAGTAAGGTTATACAGACTAGTCCTTTTGTGATTAGCTTCTTTTGCTCAGCGTAGTGACTTCAAGTCCCCGTCATACAGTGGCGTGTATCAAGACTTCATTTCACCTGCTGGCTGAGTAGTATTGCACTTTATGGATGTGCCACGTATTGCTTATTCATTCATCTCTTGATGGACATTGGTATATCACCTTTTGGCTGTTGTGAAATGTGTCACACTGGACACCAGTGTACAAGTCTCTGTTTCAGTTTCTGCTTTCAAGTCTTTTGGAAATATACATGGGAGTAGAATTGCTGTGCCCTATGATTTTTTTTTTTTTTTTTTTTTTGAGGAACTACCACTGGTTTCCACGTGACTGTCCCATTTTGCATTCTCACCAGCAGTGGATAAGGTTTCCAGTTTCCCAGATCTCTTGCCAACATTCGTCACAATAATCTTTGTGCTGCTATTGCTTTCCTAGTGTATTTTAATACAATCATATGTGTATGTGTGTGCACTGTACATGATGTCCCCTTCCTATACTAGCATACTACACTCTTGTTGTTAAGTGCCATCAAGTTAATTTTAACTCATAACAACCCAAGTGACAGTGCAGAGCTGCCCCACAGGCTTTCCTAGCATATAATCTCTACGGGTGCCGGTCACCAGAGCTTTTTCCTGTGGATCCTCTGGGTGGGTTCAAACCACCAACCTTTCAGTTAGCTGTTCAGTGCTTACCCATTACTGTGACACCAGGGCTCCTTGCTACTCTGCTAGTGTAACAGTAACATCCTCACCCCAGCCACAAACACTTTGACACTGGATTCCTATGCATGCAAAGCTGGACCATTAATAAGGAAGACTGAAGAAAAATTGATGCTTTTAAATGATGGTTTTGGCGAAGAGTACTGAATACACCACGGCCTTCCAGAAGAGCTAACAAGTCTGTCTTGCAAGGAATATAGCTGGAATGCTCCTTGAAAGTAAGGATGGCCAGATGTTGTCTCACTTACTTTAAACATGTTATCAGGAGGGACTAGTCCCTGAAGGAGCACATCATGTTTGGTAGAGGGTCAGTGAAAAAGAGGAAGACCTTTCAGAGATGGACTGACATGGTGACTGCAACATGGGCTCAAACACAGCAACGACTGGGAAGATGGTGCAGAAAGGGCTGCATTTTGTTCTGTTAGAAACAGGGTCACTGTGAGTGAGAAAAGACCCCACAGCACCCAAAAGCGAGCACTAATTCAAAGAGATTTGAATTTATCTAGCAGCACGGCAGAAGAAAGGCCTGGCAACTTGCTTCCGTGAAGTTTACAGCCAAGAAAATGCTATAAAATAGTTAGACTGTATAACACACAGCGTCATCACGGGTTTTAGAGTTTGTTGTTGCTATGCTATTTTGGTTATTTTTTAAAAGAATTTGATTGAGCTATAATCCACGTACCACACAAATACATCCAGTTAAGGGTACAATCCAATAGCTTTTAATACGTTCATAGAGCTACACAACCATCACAGCTAAAATTTAGAACACTTTCATCACCAGATACCTTTTAGCTATCATTCCAAAAGCACGTAAGCTCCCCACTCTATCTCACCCTCCAGCCAGACAGGGAGCGGGCAATAAAGGAACCTCAAGCCTTTGCGCCCCACTTTCCATGGATGAGACAGGCGCCCCGCCAAAGGGCGGCGCGGCGCTCCCTCGGCTCCTTCTAGTTGTCAGCACGCCGGGGAGCCAGAGCCCGCGGAGAACCGGGGTTTGATATTTACCGTAATTTCCTCGGGTGTGCCCGAATGCAGTTCCGGTTATCGACACGCGGCGGGGCCAGAGCCGAAGCAGAGCCCCTGCTGGGTATTTACCGTAATTTCTTCAGGTGCGCCCGAGACGTAGTTCCGATTACAGACACGTGGGGGAGCCCGAGCCGGCGGGAGAGCCGCAGTTCTCTCCTACCGCAAATTCCTCAAGCATGCGCTTGTCCCCGAGACGGACACGGCAGAGACGGACTCCAGTGGGGCGCGCGGAGAGAGGCTAGAGGGAAGGCACGGGCTGTGGTCTAATCTAACTGGGGTTAGATGGTAGATCTTGGGTTGGGGGCGGAAGAGGCACGTTGGGGCTGTAAGGCGGTGTGGGGTTAACTGCCTGTCCTAATTCCCGCTGCCTTTCAGGGACCTCGGTGGTGCCATGGTTAGTGCTATGCCTGCTGATGAAAAGGTGGTCAGTGTGAGCCCACCAGGCACTTGTTGGGCAGTCCTACTCTGTCCGGTAGGGTCACTGTGCGTCAGAATTCACTTGACACGATGTTTTTGTTTTTGTTTTTCCCTAACCTACCCTTCAGACAGCCTCTGGCATTTACAACTCTGAAGAAAAACTAGAATAACTGCATTCACACAGAAAGTTTGGCAGGAATGTGCATTTAAAACCTGCAAGAAGAAAGCGATGCTCCGAACGGTCGCTTCAGGTCCCACTTCTGAGACTGCGGCAGGCAGATGGAGAAGGTACTGGCCTGGAGACTCGCTGAGAAGACCAGAAGGAATGAGGCAGTGCCTCAAGGCCTGGGCCCCAGAGCAGACCGGGATCCAGGCTGTCAGGAAAGTACGGCCCAAGGCAGACAGCCCAGCAGACAGACGGGTTCTGTGTCCCCCACCCCCCCTTCTCAGGCAGAAAACCCCAAGGGTGCAGTGTCCATGGCCCAGGGCCCTGCCAGTCCAGCCAGTGTGGCACAGTGATCCAGCCCTCAGTGCCAGCCCTGGTCTCACTGCAGTGCTTCCTTGGGAGCTGTCACCCCACAACCCTTCTATCCCCACCTCAACACTTGCCAGACTGTGAACATTTGAAGGTCACATGGTGACTGATCCACCCTTGTATTCATTTTAAAAACAGCCAGATAAGACTTGGCAACTGGATACTGAAGTTCATCTACAAAAACACTTGTAAAAACAGACAGCAACATTATAAAAACAAACAGCAGAGGAAGGGGAGACGGGAGCAGATACTGAAGCAACCTGACCAGACTGTAAGAATTTTTTAATGCACGTACCTTCTCTGCTCCATAATTCCTTTTCTAAGAACCTATCTCACAGACCAAATAGCAGGAACTGGCAAAGAGAAATGTGCAAGGATGTTTGCTGCAGTGCTGTTTGTAACTGGAACAAAAAGCTGGAGACACCCCAAGTGTCCATCAGGAGGGGGCGCAGCCATATAATGCAATACCGAGCCATTGTTATCAAGAAACGAGTGGTTCTGTACGTGCTGAGATAGGAAGAGTCTCATAAGAGAGAACAAGGTGCAGAACAGGAAGCACAGTCTGAGTCCACATCTTTGAAAGATATTGAATGGGCACTAAGGGGGGAAATGGAGTGTGTGGCTAATCGCCTCCGTGAACAACTGCCTCTTTTCATGACACCAGAACTGGGTGGTGTCAGGCTACCATTACTGAAGGTTTCAATCAAAGATTCTGTAGGATAAATCTGATGAAAAACAGAGAAAACATAGAAGAGAATTTCAAATACTCATGGAATCCAGATTTTCTGGAGCCACGGAGGCTGGATGATTCCCCAAAACCATTGCTTGAGATCATCTTTAAAACTTAAACCAAAAATAGTTCCTGAAATCTTCTTGAAAGTAAACAACAGCTCAGCTTAACCAGTAAAGAATGGCTGCCCTGAGCATTACACTCTTTTACGAGGTATCGATATGACATCAGACTGACAACAGCAACCCAAAAGAGTAGACAGGACAGTGAGTTTACATTAACGAGGAAGAACAATTCAGAAAAGGAGGTGAGAATAGCCGCACACCTTGAAGAATGTAGTTAATGTAGGATTGTACTTGTAGAAAATGTCTATTCTGTGTCTATGCTCAACAGCAATATGAAAATGTATATACATATTGCATTATAGATATTCTCTTGCCACTGCCTCCAAGTCTTCATTTATCAAATATCCCTTCCTTGCTCCTGGAAGGAATCTTGCAGATCCGTTGCTTTGGAGTCGCTGTAGGATACTCAAAGTCTGGTCTAACTCAATTTAAAATTCTAAGGTCTTTGTGTCTTCAATATACATGTACAAGGTCCAACCATTAAGTTTGTGAACTCATCCTAGAAAGAGTGCTACATACCTCATTGCCAGCTATCACAGTGGTCCCTTTGGAAGTACTCCTCTTGAGAAGCCATGCACTGACACAAGCGCCTAGTCCACCCTTCAAAGCAGTTTTGGAAGGTTTTTTCTGGAATGGCCATCAGAGCTGTCATCATATTACCCTTGATGTCCTGAATGTCATTCAAATGTCTTTCTTTCAATATCTCCTTTATCTTTGGGTAAAGAAAAAAGTCATTGGGAGCCAGATCAGGTGAGTAGGTAAGGTGCTTCAATCCAGTTATTTGTTTACTAGCTAAAAACTCCTTCCCAGACAACCATACAACTAAGTTCATGAACCTGTCACCATACCACTGTGAGCAATGGCCATTCCAGACAGAGTTCCAAAATTGCTTTGAAGAGTAGACTAGGTGCTGGTGTCAGTGCGTAGCTTCCCAAGGGGAGTACTTGGAAGGTGACTGTAGTGATATTGGGCAATGAGGTATGTAGTCCTTAGCACAATTAAGTTCCTGGGCTTAGTTGTCAGAACCTGGTAAACCAAAGTCCAAACCCATTACCATTGAGTTGGTTATGACTACAGCAACCTTATAGGACGGCCAGAACTGCTCCACAGCGTTTCCTAGGCTGTGATGTTGATAGGAGTAGACTACACATCTTTCTTCTGCAGAGAGAGAGCCTGGTGAGTGCGAAAGACCTGCCTTTCAGTTAGCAGTTGTGCCCTTAGCCACTGCGCTAGCAAGGTTTCTTCAAAATACAGCTCAGGTATACACCAGATTTGTCGTATTAACTTGTTGGTTTCTTACCACAACGCTCTGAAGTAGACACTGTGATGACATCCCTGTTTTACAGATGATGAAACTGTCTTGGAAAGATTAAACAATTTGCCCAAAGTCGTACAACCCAAAAGTGGCAGAATGAGGAAATACGGCTCTAGAGCCTATTCTCATAACCACTCTGTTATAATGTCCTAGGCTCGTGGAATCTTGAATGGGACTCTTCCTTGACCTAGGCTTTCAGCAGGCAGGGTATATCATTGACTAGATATACCAGAATTCATTTAGTCATTCCCTTAGTAATGGGCATATTATTTCCAGTGTTGTGCTATTACAAACAATGTTGCAATTAATTTCCTTGGATATTTTTTGTGTGTTTTTTAATTCATGGAAGTAGAATTGTTGGTTTAAGGGCTAAATGCAAATCTGGGTAACTGTACTTGTGCTTCTTTATGGTTCTGTACATCTATAGGGTATCATCCTGCTGACCTCTTACTGGAGGAAGGGGAGTGAGTGGAGAGGAGGGGAAAGGAGACTGTTGGGAGGATGGGACAGGTATGGAGCAGAGAGGAAGAGTGTGCTGTCACCAGGCAGGGAGAGCAGTGGAAGCTGCATACAGGTGGGCATGAAAATTTATATAGGAATGTACATTTTCATTCAGTCATAATAAAAAAAAGGAAAAGAAAAAAAAATAAGACACTAGCAGAGAGGTTTGGGGATCTTATACCACCAAGAAGCGGTACCAGAAGCTAAGCAAGTCCTCAGAAAGGACGAGGGTCTGTGCACCTCAGAAGCTTCTAGTCCAGGGGAAGATTGATGACAAGGACCTTCTTCCAGATCTAGCACAGAAAGCCTTCCTGTGGAGCTGACACTCTGAATTGGGACTTCTAGCCTACTGGACTGTGACAAAATAAAGTTTTTCTTTAAAAAAAAAAAAAATTGTGCTTAAAACAACCTTTATATTTTATTCATGATTTTGTGGGTCAGGAATTCAGGAAGTGTTCAGCTGAGTGGTTCATCTCTGTTTCAGTCAGCTAGTGCTGCTCTAACAGAGATGCCAAAAATGGATGGCTTCAGCAAAGAAAAGTTTATTCTTATGGAGTCCCAGTAGGCTACACGACCAAATTTAGGACATCTGCTCCAGGGGAAGGCTTTCCCTCTGTCAGCTCTGGAGGAAAGTCCTTGTGTTACATCAGTCTTCAGTCAGGGAGAATCTCGGCACAGAAACCTCAGGTCTGAAGGACACACTCTTTTCCCAGTGCTGCTGTCTTGGTGGTGTGAGGTTCCCAATTTTCTGCTTGCTTCCCTTTCCTTTTAGCTCTTGTAAGATAAAAGGATAAAGAGTAGTGCAAGCCACGCTTCAAGGAAAAATCCCTTTACATTGGAGCAGGGAGGTAACCTGAAGAGGGAACTTACAGTCCCACCCTAATCCTCTTTCACATACAGCATAGGAAAACCACAAAACAGAGGACAATCATAAAATATTGGGGATCATGGCCCAGCCGAATGGCTACACATATTTTGGGGGGACACAGCTCAATCCACGACAATCTCTGACTCTTTCAAGATGGCTTTGTTGGTCACATGACTGAAGCTTTAGTGCCTGCTGACTTCTCTCTCTCCATATGGTGTCTTATCCTATAGGACCATAGCATATGGTGTAGGCTTTTCAAATCACAGTGGTGCCATGTAGTCAAAGATGATTTCTGAGAGGCAGGAAGTGGAAGCTGCTGTGGAAGTTAAAAGGTGCACTTAGAAGTGAGAAGCTGTTGTTTCTGCTGTATTTTATTGGTCAGGAAATTAATAGATGAGCCCGAATTCAAGATAAAGTGATGCAAATTTCACCTCTTGATAGGATGAGTGTGGAAGAATTTATAGCCATTTTACTCCACCACAGTAGCTCTTGCCAACTTCTCCAAAACGTTGGTCCACATACATTCCCCACATCCTCGGCGGTTCTTTAGGTTATAAACCTTTTAATTGGTGCCAGTTGAGCAGTTGAAAATGGTTTTTTGTTGTTATTTTGTTAAAGATTCTTTAACTGTCAAATTGTGTATTTTTGGTTTTTGACTGGTGTTTGTTTTTGTTTATTTTTGGTAAATTGCCTACTTATGTACTTGGCTCATTTTTTTTTGAAGTTCAGTTGCCCAATTTTTTCATATTGATTTGTAAAACTTGTGCGCTGAAGTGATTAGCCCTTTATTCTGTGCAAACCAAACCAAACCCACTGCTTTTGAGTCCATTCTGACTCGTAGAGATCCGATAGAACTAAGTGGAACTGCCCCGGAGAGTTTCCCAGGAGCACCTGGCAGATCCACACTGCTGACCTTTGTGGTTAGCAGATGTAGCCCTTAACCCACTATGCTACCAGGGTTTCCAATCATTTTCTCCATTCAGGTTTTTAATTTTTGTATGTTCAAATCATTCATCTTTTTTCTTTAAGATTCCTGGGTTTTGTGTTGGTGCATTCATTTTTCCCTTTCTCAGAAATCCCCTGCTAGTTTCAAATGTTTATTTTTCCAGCTTATGATTAATACCATTTTTCAAGGCTCCCTCCCCAAATTCTGTTGGTGCTTTGACTGAAATAACTTTCAGCTCCTGTATCCATCTGAGGAGATGCGAAACTTTATGATGATGGGGCTTCCTGTTAGGGAGCTAGGTTGGACTTCAGATTCTTTTGTAAATGCCCTCTCCTGTGGAACACGGAGGCTTACTGAAGGGTACAGTGTGAGTTCAGGGGAGCCCCAGCACGTCTACCCCAACCCCACACCTGAGGCTTCTATATAGGAAGGAGCCCAAGAGCTCACCAAGGAGAATCCTGGGGTCAGGCAGACCCACAGTTCCAGTTCCTGGAAATCTGAGGCCAAGGAGGAACTCACAGCTTCCAAGCTTAGAACTCCAAGACCTTTCACTGCAGGGTGAGTTCAGGACTCCATGAAGGAAACACTCCTTGGAGGTCCAGGAGAAGGGCCAAGCCAGGGCTACCCTCAAAAAGCTGATTCACAAGGTAGGAGATTGCACAGAGTCGAGTCTTGTTGGAAAGGCCAGGCTCAGGAAGGCCTTTGCCAAGGAAAATTCCTACCATTCTCAGTCACAGCCAGGGAGAGGGAGGAACCTTGGAGAGACCTTGCTGCCTTGGGGTGAGGGAGGTTGCTGTAGGTGAGCCTGCAGGGCTGGCTTCCTCCTGCTCCTGGGTTCTGCAGGCTTCTCTCTCCACACATCTTGGAGCAGACAGCAGCGCCCACATGCTCCTTAACCCACCAGGGGCTGCTGAGGGAGACTGCAGGGGCGTTCTGCACCCAGCAACTATTCCCTGAGTGCCACTCAGCGTTCCAAGCACTTTGGATACAGTAGAGAATGGAAAAAACAGTGTTCCTCCCTCCTGGAGTGTATAGATAAGAAAAATAGCCATAAAATGTATAAATCATTTAATATGTTGAGTGCTAAGTGCCATGGGGAATAACAGGGGAAGGTAGGAGTTCTTGGTAGCTGGTGAGAGCTCAGAGAAGGTGACCACCCGCCGTTCATTTGCCCTCAGGACCTGCACCTACCAGAGGGCTGACCTGAAGCGTTTCCTTTGGCTTTGGGCTGAGGTTGGTCTGCAGAAAGACTGCCAAGAGACCCAAGGGGGAGGCAAGGAGGTGTCTGTCCACCTGGCCCCCCCCTTGCAGTGTCACAGTGCCAGGTAGCCCTCTCCCACAATTCTCTCCTTTCTGCCCTTACCTCTTTCCTCACCTCCTCAATCCAAAACCCCAAAGTCAAACTCAGCACCACTGAGTGAATTCTGACTCATAGCAAACCTGTAAGACAGAGTAGAACTGCCCCATAGAGTTTCCAGGTGGATTTGAACTGCTGACTTTTGGTTAGCAACCATAACACATAAAACCACTGTGCCACCAGGACTTTCCAGTCCAGAGGGTAGCAAAGGCACCCCTGCTACTGGGCCCAGGCCTGTGCTCTTCCTGGGGCTTCCTTTCATTCCATCCCTACCTTTGTAAAAACCCCAAAACCCCAAACCCACTGCCATCGAGTCAATTCCAACTCACAGTGACCCTGTAGGACAGAATAGAACTGCTCCATAGAGTTTCCAAGGAGCACCTGGCAGATTTGAACTGCCAATCTCTTGATAAGCTGACCTAGCACTTAACCACTTCACAACTAGGATTTACACCTTTGTAAAAACAACCCACTGCTGTTGAGTCAATTTCGACTCATAATGACCCTTTGATAAAGACTCCTTGTATCAAACCTTCCTGGGAGAATCTGAATTTGAATACTGTTTCTCTTTGGGATGCTGAGAAATACAGTGACATGTGAGACGACTGGAAGGCAGTGAGTGGTTTTCCCTGCAGATATAGGAGACTCTGCTCTGGGCAAAGGCCTGGAGTTGGGAGGCAATGCCTGGCCTGTCTGAAGAGAAACAAGAAAGCCAGAGTGGCTGGAATAGAATAAGGCAGCCGTGTGCAGGGAGGTGGGGTGAGGGTAGGGCCTTGGGAGAGTTTAAAAGTACTTGGCTTTTGCTCTGAGTCAAGCAGAGAGCTATAGAAAGGCTTTGGACCAAAGAGTGACCTACTCGTTAACGTGGTTGCTCCAGCTGACGTGTTAAGGACACTCCAGGGACAAGAGAGGAAGCAGCAAGGCCAGTGAGGCCTGCTGCGCCTCCCAGTGAGAGAGAGGATGACAGCTTGGATGGCAGCGAGGGAGGAGGGAGAAGCGGTCAGCGTTTGGAGGTGGCAGCCACAGGCCTTGCTGACAGGTTGGATGTTGAGTGTGACAGACAGCAGGCAACAGTGGCTTGGAGGCTTCTGGCCTGTGGCATCTGGCAGGGCTGTTAGGTTTGGGCTGCTTCTCTGTGTCCCCCAGCTTGACCCTCCTATCCTGTCCCTCTGCGTATTGCTGTGGGCACATCTCAGGCCCTGGGACTGTGCCCTGGAGACCTGCGTCTTCTCCACAGTGACCGGTCAGCCTTTGTCAGGACGGGTCCTCACGCAGGTCTCAGCCCTCTCTACTTGGGGCTCCCTGCCGGCTGGTTACTGGTCTGGGTTGCAGGGAAGGGAGGCCAGGCCTGATCCCTAGAGGCGGGCCAGTAAGTCCATTGTTCCCCCATCAGTGAAGCCCTCTCTGGGGCACTCCCAGCCTGTGACCTTCAGCCCAAGTCCTGTGGGTCAGCCAGACCCAAATGTGGCTTGCTTCCTCTTCCACTGCTTGCTTAGCTGGCTTCCTCTCAGACCCCAGCCCTGCATGGGGGCAGCAGAGACCCCTGGTAAAGCCTGGCAGGGGTGCCCAATCCCTTTCCTTAGACCCCTTGGCTTTGCCCCTGTCCGTGGATGTGGTCTTCCGAGGAGTCCCATTGTGAAGACTCCCTCCCACAGCGCCCTGCGGGGCAGTCTGTCTCGGTGTCCTCTGCTCCAGCACCTGAACTCAGCCTGGGAGCACCTCCAGCCAGCCAGCCTGACCTCTGCTGATAACAGCTCTCTCCAGTCGGCTGTGCACTGAGCCGGCCCCAGGGCTGTCTCACAGGCTGCCCAGTCTATTCCGCGAGCAGCGCTCGTCATCTGAGTGGATTTTAGAGACAAGCTGTGCACTGGGGAGCCACCTCGCCTCTCCACACTCCCGTTGCCTCATCTGACCTCACTGTGTGCTCAGCATACGGCAGGCCCTGTAAACATCCTGAGTAAGTTACTGCATGAAGGGCATGCCACCCAGGGCCTGACCCATGGCACGTGCTGAACAAAAGTCAGGAGAAGAAACAGGCTCAGAGTAGAACCTACCTTGCTCCAGGCCAGGCTGTCAGGAAGGGACAGCGCTAAGACCGATGCCTGGTGTATCCCCACTGGTTAGACCGAATCGTATTCTCCCAAACATAAATACTGTAAATAAATCCTGGGCCCTATACCTACGTTTATAATCCCACTTGGGAGTGGGTTTTTGCTACATTCATGAGGCAGTATTAGTGTAGAGTGTGTCTTATATTCATCTCTTTTTTTAATTGTGATTCAGTGAGAGTTTACAATCCAAGTCAATGTTTCATATAAAACCCCGAGCACCTGCCTCTCTGCAGCTCTGTCTGCTCTCCTCACCCTGTGACAGCACACTCTTCTTTTCCATTCTTCACTTTCAGTATCCACTCTACCAACACCTGTTCCTTCCTCTCCACCCTCTCCTCTCCCCTCTGAAATGAAACAAGGACAGCCACATATATGTATTAGTAACTGTAAAGTACACACACCACCTGCGTCACTCTGTGTCCCCACATCCAGTCCATTCTTTCTCTGACGTGTTGGCTTCAGTACTGGTTTCAGCTCTGGGTAAGCAGCAAGTCTAGGGACCATTTTCTCAGGGGACCCTCCAGGTCTGATCTTGTAATAGAGTTCTAAATCTTTTTCTCACACTATGTGGTGTATTCTACATTGTGTTCCCTGTCAGGGCTGTCTTTGGTGCTGGCTAGGCACCGTCTAGCTGTTCTGTTCTCCTGCTGCTGTAGTCTCCCAGTCATGTGAGTCCTGTGTCTCCTGGGTTCATTTTTACCTCATGGCTGATGTCCTTGGTTGTCATCTGTTCCAGTTGGGTTTGGACCAATTGATGTTCCTCAGATGACAGCTTGCTGACTTTTAAGACCCCGGGTGCTGCTCACCAATATGGGCTGCGGAGCACTGTCTTAGAAAAAGACTAGTTACGCCAATTGACTTCTATGTCCCTTGAAAACATGGTCCCCAGACCCCTGTCCCTGCTTTTCTGCCCTTTAAAGTGTTGGATTGAATTAGAAAATCTTCCGACTCGACAGCACTTGGCTTTTATAGTGCAGTCGGTTATGCTGATCTCTGTTCTACTCCCTTCACCTAACCCAGTTCCTATTGACCACCTAATCTATGAATAACCCTCTCTGTCCCTCTCCATCCATGTAGCTATCAAAGAGCATTTTCTTCTGTGAGTAGGTCTCTTTGACACATAAATGACCAGATTAAGCAAAGGAGCAAGGAAGCAGAGATGAGGAAAGAGAGATGCCTGCCACGTGAGATCTCCAAGGAAGTGAAAACAGAAACTGAGAAGAGACAAGAACTTGCTTCCAGAGCCAAGAAAGAGAAAGTCTTCTTCTGGAGCCAATGCTCTGAGGTGGGACTTACAGCCTTCTAAACCCTGGTGGCATAGTCTTTGAAAGGTATGTGTCTGCTAACCAAACAGTCAGCCGTTCAGATCCACCAGGCACTCCTTATAAAGCCCATGGGCAGTTCCACAGGGTCCCCTACAGAGTCACTACGAGTCAGAATCCACTTGACAGCAACAGGTTTGGGTTTGCGTGTTTTGAATAACAGTGGGAAAAAATAAACTTCTGTTTGATACAGCCACCCGCTTGTGGCATTTCTGTTACAGAAGCACTAGATGACTGGGACACTCTGTTCCTACTCCTCCCTGTCTCTAAGGAGTCCAGCATGCAGTAAGTGTGGGCTCCTGCTAGGGCAATGAAGGTGTGAACAGAGAAGGACTGATTCTTTGAATCAAAAAGTTTGTAAGAAAGGGCAACCACACAAATTGAATTTTCTAGAACAGTACAGCTTTCAAACATTCTGAAGACTCCAATACCATAGCATCTAAATGACCCCTTGAAGCCAGACAGGTCATGAAAATCCATTATACTTCTCATTTTCCATAAGACTATTGTCATAGAGTCGATTCTGACCCATAATAACCCTGTAAGACAGAATAGAAGCGCCCACAGCATTTCCAAGGAGCGGCTGGTGGATTTGAACTGCCGACCCTTGGGTTAGCCGCTGTAGCTCTTAACCAGTGTGTGAGCAGGGTTTCCACTCATGTCCCAGCTTGTGGAAGTAGGGTGCCCATGAGGCTGGACACACAGAAGCCTGCTGCCCCCATCTTTGTGGGTGTGTGCACGTCCGCACAGACACTAACGTCAGCTGATGCCAAGGGTCAGCCATCTGCTAACTGATGACTCCGTGCTCTCTGCCCTGCCACCAGCAATGACCCTAAAACTAGTGCTGAGCCCTTAGGTCTGGAGGTGGGCTTTGGTGCTCAGAATAAACAAATGTTTGCCTTGCACCTTTTGAGTTTCTAGCAGCACGAAGTGGTAGGCCTGTTCTGGGTGACACCAAGGTTGCAGCCAGGATGTCTTCAAGGGACTGCCACCCTCAGATGTAGCAGCTTTCCCTCCCCACAGCCTCTACTCCCTGATCAGTCTTTCAAATTAACTCCTGCTGGGACTTTGGGTTTCAGTTTCCAGAGCAGACAGGCCCGGGAGACCTCCTCCACCACCACCCCCTGCGCCCTCCCCAGCACCCCCTGCACCTCCCCTCAGCTTTTCTTCCCTTCCCCTTCTGCACGCTGCTGGGGAAAGCCCCTGCTTCCTAGCCCTGTGGGAAGGAGGAAGAGGAAGAAGCCAGGGCACAGAGAAGTGGGGAGAGTTGACGGAGTCCTTGCTCCTTTTCAGGCCCTGGCAGTCACTCAGAGTTGAGCAACTGTGCATTGCACAACCGCAGAGGTCGCCAGTTAGCTCAGGGTCATCACAGATTTGCCTTGGCTTAAAGCACTTAGCCCTGGTGGTGTAGTGGTTAAGTGCTATGACTGCTAACCAAAAGGTAAGCAGTTCAAATCCTCCAGGTGCCCACTGGAAACTATGGGGCAGTTCTTCTCTGATCTATGGGGACCTTATGAGTTGGAATCGACTCCATGGTGGTAGGTTTGGTTTGGTTAAGAGAACTTTCCAGGCAGATGGCAGGAAAACATCCTGAGCAGGGATTTTTCCTGAATTGGCTGCACAGGTGGGATAAAGGAAGTTCCAGTCTCTCAGAAGTCCCCAGGCAGGCTCCATCCCCCAAATCATCCTCCCCCCAATTCCTTGCACCAGCTCTGCTCATCCCTCTTTGTTCAACCTCCTAGCTGGGCTAGAGTCTCCATGAGAGACTCAAGCTCAAAAGAGGCTGACCATGCACCCCTAAGGCCACTCGTGGGACCCCAAGTGAGTCACTTTCTCAGTTTAAACATCTCAGTCTGTGCAGAAGCTGCCAGGAAGTGGATGAGTCACCAGTGGGCTGAGGCCTCAGGGTCCACTTGACTCTGAAGAAGGTGATTTTTGCTTCCCTAAGTGACAGTGGAAACCTTTGTGGCATAGTGGTTAAGTGATATGATTGCTAACCAGAAGGTAGACAGTTCAAATCTACCAGGCGCTCCTTGGAAACTCTATGGGCAGTTGTACTCTATCCTGTTGAATCTCTATACATTGGAATTGACTCCATGGGCGTGGGTTTGGCTTACTTATTTATTTATTCTTTTAACTGAGAGCAGAGCTTAGTGTATGCTTCTGTCAGGTGATGATGTGGAGAGGGCCCATGCGGTGATCCCCACAAAATGGGGGTGATCATACTCCCCTTCCAGGAGGTCGTGGGGATTAAAGGCAGCCACTATGTGCAAACCCACTAGGAGAGCTGGGGCTCAGGGGAGGGCAGAGGATAGGACACAGGGGAGGCAGGCCCTGGAGCCCCTACCCAGGAGGAGCCCATGGAGCACAGAGACCAGCAGCCCTGGCCTGGCCTGGCCACAGCCTGAACTTGGGCACCAGGTCAGGGCAGGAAACCGGCCTGGTTTCCTCTGCACCTACCTGGTCTCCCTGGGCTTCCTGCCCCTGCCGGCCTCCCTCCCTCGCCTCTTTGCACAATTACCCTGCAGTTCAGGAGGCTGCCTAGGGCCTGCAGAGCCCAGTGAGAACCCGGAAGAGGCTGACACATGAGGCCCCGCCCCATCTGCCCACACCACTCCAACCCCATCCCCTTCCGGGCCACTTGGGTCATTTGACACCCCCCAAAAAAAGTCACACCCACCTGCCTTTGCTGTACCCCTTCTGTGTCATGTGCCCTCCTTCCTCCCCCTGACCCCTGCTGCTCAAAAGGGCTCAATCCTGCTCACTGTTTAGTGTCCAGCTCAAATACCACCTTTTCTGGGAAGCCTTTCCCTGATCTTCCAGAATAGTAATAATGACCTCTCTTCCTGCAGGCTCCCCCAGCACTGGACTCAGGCCCAGCTCAGGCCTGCCGCAGGAACTGGAGTCAGCCACAGCTCCACACCCAGCCTCAGCGTCCTCGTCTATGAAATGAAGTATTCGATAGACCCTAGATCTCCAGAAGAACGAAATCAATCTGTCTTGGAAGAAGTACAGCCAGAAGGCTCCTTAGAAGCAAGGCTGGCAAGACTCAATCTCACATACTTTGGACTTGTTGTCAGGAAGGACCAGTGCTTGGAAAAGGACATCAAGCTCGGTAGAGGGTAGGAGAAAAAGAGAAAGACCCTTAACGAGACGGACTGACACAATGGCTGAAACGACGGGCGGCTCAGGTGTAACGACTGGGGACAGCTGGGAGGGGGACTCAGGACCGGGCGGGTTTTGTTCAGCTGTTACCTAGGGTCGGGGTGAGTCCAAACCAACTCCAAGACACCTACCACCACCACCTCGGAAAGTATGGGGAGACTGAGATCAGCGGGACATAGGAAGCCCTAAACACACGTGGGGCACACAGCACATGCACAGCGAACCCTGCTGAAACTTCAATTCTAGCGGGCCAGCCGCACACGGAGGGATGGGTGGGTTCAGGCGCACTTTCCATTCCTGCCCAGGACCACACCTAACCACAGCTCATTGGTCATTGGGAGAGCAACAGTGACGGACAGGCCCCCAATGGCTTTGTCTGTGTTGGGGGCCACCTGAGGAAGGCAGAGGCCAGAGATGTTGGGGGACAGGCCCGATTTCCCACACAGCTTGAGTCAGGCTCTGCCCCTCATCGAGACTCAGAGCTACTCCCCACCATCCGCTTCAGGAAGAGGCTCTGTCGTTGACGCAGCTGTGCTGCATAAAAATAACTCCAGTCCCAGAGAGCCAAGCCCAGGCCTTTCCACAGAGGAGAGACAGCCCCTTCCCCCAACCCGCACGCTGCTTGTCCTCTGTTCAGAGCAGAGTCTGTAGGTTGGGGTCTCAGTACTTCTCAAGGGGCGGCTTTTTGCCGTTTCTCAATCAACTTCACATGCTTTTTGTCTGTCCCCTTCACCAGAGATGTGAGGGACAGCAGCTGAGGTCACAGCCACTATTTTAACTGTACCCATTTTGTAGGTGCAGAAACCCAGAGACAGGTGATTTCCCCAAGATCATATACTGAGCTCACGTAGAGCTGGGCTGTAGGTGCCTAACTCATCCCTTAGGGTCTCTGGTGGCACAAACAGTGAAGCGCTCGGCTGCAAACCAGAAGACTGGTGGTTCATAGTGACTCAGCCGCTCCTTAGGAGACAGCCCTGGCCATTTGCTTTGGCAAAGATTACAGCCAGTCCACTAAGAGATGGCAACTGATGGTCCAGGGGCCTCGGGGTTCCCCTGGGAGCACGGCCCCTGACCCTGATGCTGCCCAGTCCGTAGATTATAATGGAAGTCAGCTCTTCAGACAGGAATGGATTGGACTTGGCGACACAGAGTGACCGTATTGTGTGTGCACTTCATGGTTTCATGCATCTGTAGGATGTCATCCTGCTAACCTCCTACTGGAGGCAGGGGAGAAGGTGGAGAGGAGGGGATAGGAGATTATTAGGAGGATATGACATGTAGAGAATGAGAGGAGGAGTGTGCTGTTACCAGGCGGGGAGAGCAGTGGGAGCTGCACATGGGGGGACATGCCAATTCATACGGCATTATACATTTTCACTCAGCCATAATAAAATAATAAATTAATGAATCAAAAAGCTTACAGTCAAGAAAGCCCCTGGGGCTGACCCTTCTGTGCGGATGGTGGCTGTGAGTTGAAACTGACCCAAGGGATCTAACAATAACTCCTCAGACAAGGCTGTTTCTGCCCCAGCTATGTGCCTTGTCCTGGGAAATGCTGTCATCAGAGCAATGGCAAAGGTGAGGAGAGAAAGGCTGGGAGAACAGCCAGGTGGGAGCCAGGGGTCACCTTGGTTCCGCTGTTCCTTCCTTCTTTCAGCAAGGCTTCATTGAGTGCCTGCCCCATGCACGCTGGGGTCATGGTGATGAATACGATCTCTCAGACAGATTGGAGGGGCAAGACATTCATGCCACAAACATTTACTGAGTTTCTACTACATGGCAGGCATGTTACTAGTTACTGGGGATGCAGTGAGAACCGAAATCAGACCAACTTTCTGCCCCTGTGGGATCTGTAGTTTAATGGAATGATGGGTAATATCTATTGAGTACTTTTTTTTATATATCAGGTATTTTACTAAGCACTTTTTCATTTAATTCTGACCAGTATCATCATAAGGTAGGATAGTGGAGACTGGTCATTCATGTTGGTCACTCAGCATCTAACTCTTACTAGATGTGGGAAATTCTCCACTCATAAGAAAGCTTCCACTAATGAGGCTAAACACGCTAGATACTTCTTCGCTCAGACTCCCTTGCAGCTAAAGCTGCTCACATGACCCAGACTTGGCCAATCAGCACAACCACCCTAGAGTCTGCACTGAATCAGTGACCATACTGATTCATGATGGTAATTGATAAATGCAGTACTGGTAGCAGCCGCATCTGGCTTCCAGAAACCAGCAGCCAATCCCGGGGCAGGGCCTGTCATTTATGCTGATGGAGCCAGTATCTGTGCCCAGGGGTGGCAGCCAGTGTTGTCCTTCCAGCTCTGCAGAGTGATTCTGAGCATGGCTCCTTGGCTGATGGAGAACCAGAAAGTCCTGCTTGGCCTGCAGATGGAGGGTCCTCTGATTCCCTCCAGGGGGAAGTAGGTGGGATGCAAAGAAGATGGAAATGTTGAAGAGCCTGTGGTAGGATGTGACTTCCTATGAGGCCTTCCAGTCTAGACCCAGTGAGTGGCCTAGGCTTGGGTGGAGACATAGGGCAATCTCAGAAGCCCAGAACCACCCCTGCCTGAATTCCTCAAGAATCCCCGTGTACCCTCAGGCCATCTCTCCTCTCTGTCCCACTTCTGCAGGCCTGCTCTGATCCTCGTCCCATGGCCTCCTGTGGACCCTGGGTGACCGTAACAGCTCCTCCAGGGACCCCTGCCTCAGCCTCTCCCTGAATCCATTTACTACCATCATTCACCCCGAAATCAGAGCAAGTTCCTGGAACACAGAACTGATGGGGTCACACCCTTTCTTAAGGGTATCCTGGTACCCAAACATCTTCGCTGGGCCCTCAAGGCCCTTCCAACTCCTCCTACCTTCATGCCTGTCTCCAGCCCCAGCCCTGAGCTCTGACCACACAGCCCCTCTGGCCAGCCCCCCCCCTTTCCGTCACCCCCTTGCCCTGGCACGGTCCTGTGCTGCCCTTGCTCATCCCGTTCCCTCGGCCAGGAATGCCCTTCCCTGCCCCTCCACTCTTTTCTCTCTAGTGAAATCTCATCCATTCTTAGAGCAGCTTCCCACGCCAATGTATGGAGTTTCGCTCACCCCTGCAGTCTCCCTGCAATGTGACGGTTTCATTGATTTAGCCCTAGACAGATTCTGGTGGTATTTTATGGGTAGGGAAACCGCTGCTGCTCGGATCAGCTACTTTAGTTAGAGGACCACAAACCTGGGCTGTGGAGTCAGACAGACACAGGTTCAAACCTAGATTTTGCCGTTTATATGCTGGGACATGGTGGGGAAGTCAATAAACCCCTTCAAGGCACTGTATCTTTGGCTACAAAGTGGGGGTATTAGCCTCCCTTGTCAGGGTGCCGTGAGGATCAAGGAGGTAAGCAGGGGAGGAGCCCAGCCCGGAGCACCCGGCCCAGGGTGGGCATACACGTGTCAGTTTTCCTTCCCTGCCTGACCCCTCAGTGGCCTGCTGCGGGCCCAGTGACAGATAGGCAGTTTCCCCATTGGTCTGCATGGCTAGACTGCTGGCAGCTGTGCCAGGCCTGCAACGGATGGGCACCAGCCACGAGCCTGAGGTGTGGAGGCCTTGATTGCCCACTGAACCTCTGGGGTGCGGTCACCACAAGACGCATGCCCGGACTCCTTGTCTCGACTCCTCCCATCAAATCCACCATCAACATGTAAGGCAAGTCAGAGGTGCGGGGCAGCAGCCAGACAGAAAATGCACATGTGTGTTCCCGTCTATGTGGTTAAATACCCAAGAGTGTGAGCGAGTGCCCACAGCTGAGTGCAGCTGGGTGGGCATGTGGGCGTTCATAAGTGTGGGTACAGGGGGGGTGTGTGCTTCTGTGTGTGTGTGTCTGCAGCTTCTGTGGTTGTTACTCAGAGTGAAAAACCCACACTTCCTGTTAAGAATCAATTAGAACTTTTTTAGAATAAAATGGAAGTTCCAGATCTCCCCAGGAGTGTTATCAGCACTGGAAGACCAGCGGTGGAAGGCTGGGAGGAGGCATGTCTCCCTGAGGGCCATCTCCCAATCTGGATCTCAGAGGTGCAGTGCTAGGAGCTGAGGTCAGGGGCTTGGGCTGTTATCACACTCTGCTGCTAAGTCACTGTGTGACCCTGACAAGTGACTGTGCCACTCAGGGCCTCAGTTTCCCCTTCTGTAAAAACAGGAGAGTAGATTTGACTAGGTGAACTCTGGGCTCCCCCTCCACCCTTTTGAAGACCATAATTAGTATCCAGAGTCTACTCCTGGGAGGAAGACACCAGGCGCAGAGCAGACAAGCCACTAGGTCCTTAGTCCTTCATCCCATGTCGGAAGAACCCCAACCAGGCAATCCTTGGGAATGCATAGATTCTTCTTTGTGATTATATAGTGGAAAGGTCAGGAAGGGGGGTTCCCGGAGGGGAAGGACTTAGCCAGTCTCTTACCATCTTCAGTGACTTCCTCTCCGCCTTGATGCCTACCACACCCTACTCCCTCCAGCTTCCCCCGTCTTCAACCAGTGGATGCTAAAGAAACAGAAATGCATTCCTCAATAGGAAAAGGCAGGACAGCCCTCCCTCATCATGCCCACTCCGTCGTCATTCTGGGAAAGAGAGTGGGAGAGAGGCCTGGTTTCAAGTCAAAGCTGGCACTCTCATTTTACAGATGAGAAAACCTACACCCAGAGAAGGGCAGTCAAGTATCCAAGGGCACACAGCAAGACAGTGGCAGTGTCAGGACATGAACTCAGCTTCCCGTGAGTCTTTTCACATCATCAGGTTGTGCTTCCATGGTGAAGTGGCTCTCTGACCAGTGTCCATGGCCACTAAGGATAGAACACAAGAGCAGGAGCTGACATTGCAGCAGGGGGCTGTAGGATAGATGCCAAGAAGCACTTCCCACAGGATCGGTAGACCTTAGGCAGGTGACAGAAGAGCAGTACTTGCTCCCAGATAGGCATTTAAGGTAGGCACCCTGGAATGCAGTTCCCTGTGGTTAGGGAGAAGGCTGGAGACAGCAAACTACCCTACAGCAGGGAGAGAGAGTAAGAGGGGAGGAGCAGGGACACTGCCATGGCCCGGTGCTCAGTGCTGCTGGGAAGAGAATCAACTGAAGCTTAGAAAGATGAAGTGACTTTTCAAAGCCTACACAGCTACAAAGTGGTGGCATCTATGAGAAGTGGCCTCAAAATCTGTCTCTTCCACAAGTTTCCCAAAGCATAGATGGCAAGATGAATTGAAAAGTGTGGTCCCCGAGATGAATTTAGATGATATGCGAGTTCTCATTGTCCTCACTTTTGCTTCCGACTTTTAGAAACCATATACGACCAAGGTAGAACTGCTCGACAGAGTTTCCAAGGAGTGCCTGGTGGATTCAAGCCGCCTACCTTTTGGTCAGCAGACACAGCACTTAATCGCTGTGCTACCAGGGTTTCTGATATGTGGGTGGACTTTTCTTTTTTTAAGACTACGTATTGATCCAAATGTACATCAGAGAAACTAATTAATCAGCTTCTCAGATTTATGATTTCACAGAGATTATAGCTTGGGACTAGGCTAAGGTTTAAAAGAAGTGAACTGATTTATAGGAAAACATTAAATACATGATAGTTCAAATAGCAAAAGACTTGGAGGTGATACATGAATGACTGGAGCTTTAGAAACAATGCTTGAACCCCCTCGTTGGAGGCAGTGCACGTTTGGGTCTCTTGATCTGGCCACCACAGGGTGACTCCTGAGTGTGGGCGCCAGTTGTCTTTCTGGCTCTGCAGCTCCAGGCTCTGGTGTGTGGGGTCACCCTTGGTAACTCCGCCAGGAGAAGACGTGGGCAGAAGAGAGCTAAACCTGAGTGTCTGGCTTCTGAGGGTAGGGAGGAGAGGGAGGCCTTGGGGGGGCTCAGAGGTGCAAGGTACAGTCCCTAGACACCTGGAATCAGCTCTGAGAGAAGACCAGAGGCCCAGATTTTATTGCTCAGCAGCTTTCTGTGCGGGTGTTCCTTCGTCTCTCAGTTTGAGCTCCTTGTTTCAGGTCCCAGTTCCTGCTGGCCTCTGTCGGGCTCAGTTTCAGCCCTGCTCATTATCTGAAGTGTCATCTAGGCAGCTGGGGACTCGGGGGCTCCTCACTGAAGAAACTTCTGTCTTGGGCCTTCCCTCACAGGCCACCAGTCTTGGCTGAAAGAGGCAGTTTGATGGAGCTGAGCATCAGGCCTGGCAGCCAGCCAGCTTCCTGGGCCCAAGGGACTGCAGGAAGACACAGAGCCCAGCAATGGCCTGGCCGGCTGACCCCACAGTCTGGGGCAGGCCATCGGGGAGGTCCAGTGCACCCACTCTGAGATCCGACACAAGAAAGACCTCTGGCCTCCGACAGCACGCGCCCTGTCGGCAGGAAGCCCTGAGGTGGCGGCGAGGGTCTCATCTTCTTTCAGTCACCCTACCATGATATGTGGGTTCTCACCCTCCTCACTTCTGATTCCGACTCCTAGCAACCATATAGGACAGGACTCCTCCCCTCTTCCTGGGCAGACGCCAGGCCACTTTGACTACTCCTGGCCTATTTATCCACTCGGTCGGACTTGAGCCCTGATCATCATATGTATCAACAAACATTTGTTGAGATGATTCCCCACAAAGGTCTGGGAGAGCACTCTCCTCACATGGTTTTATCTACTCTTCACCACAACACCCCCAACCCCCCAGAAGCCAGCAGCCCAAGAAGGGATCTCTAGGATTTGGCAGATGACAAAAAGGGGCCAGGGAACAAAAAAGGGTTAAGAACCCCAGTTTGGGCCCTTCCAACATTATTTTGGGAGACCTCCACATTTTCAAAATTGATCCCGATTGCTTTAAAAATTATCTTCCAGTTGTACTAGAGACCTGAGGGCTCCCCTGGTGATTTTACAGAACCAGTGACAACGAAAACACGACCAGACAGACAGAGATGTGGTTGAATGCATCAGAGAGTTTATTAGCAGAAAAACATCTTCTCCCGAAACAGGGATTTACATTGCTTAAGTCCAGTTGGAAACAACCTGAAGTCCTCTGGATGCTTCTCTTCCCACATGTGTTAGTTACCATAATTAGACAACGTACCAAGAGGCCTGGTTCCAAGACACCAGAGTTATTTTGGCTGGAAGAGTGGCTGACGGTGGACGCTGGAGAGGGGGACAAGAAGGGGGAGAGGCCCGGGGCTGCTGTCTTTGCTCTCACGAAGGGCCCCTACATTCCTGCACAGAGCTCTAGAAACCCAAGGACTGGAGGTCTGAAATCAGGTCGACCCACAAACATCCACACTGCCTTGGTCTCTCCCCATAACACCTGCTCCTCCTTTTCACCCGCTCTCTCCCAGGTCCCAGTTACCCTCTCTGTTTCCCTCCCTCTTGTCAAGACGTGCGACTGGGGAGAGAGAGAGAGAGAGACAGAGAGAGAGAGAGGGGCTGGGTGGTTTGGATGGAGAGGCTGGACGTGGAGAACCGATGGGCTTAATGCCGGCCAGGGCATTGTCCACCCCTGCGGTTTAGGGCTTCACTTCCTCCCCTGTAAAATCGGATAATAATATCTGCTCTTGTTGACGGGAAATGAGAAAACACGCATAGTACAATGTCACAGTGATCCAAACCCCACTCTGCTACAACAGAAGAAAGCACTGCCCGGTCCTGTGCCATCCTCCTGCCATCCTCCCGATTGTCCCTCTTTGAGCCCGGCAGCCACAGTACCAGTCCATCTCACTGAGGGTCTCCCCTTTTTCTGCTGTCTCTTTAAATGTGATGTCTTTCTTCAAGAGCTGGTTCCTCCTGATAACATGTCCACAGTGAGACAAGTCTTGCCATCCTTGCTTCTAAACCGCATCTTATAAAGCTTCAAAGGTGACTTTTCCAAGTGGATTTTGCATTTAAATAGAGGCTCAAGGACAACCTTCTTTTCCAGTGACCTTGTTGTAGCAGAATAACACAGGTTCAGAATCTGACAAATCCGGAATTGAACTTTATGTTTGGCCTTGGACAAGATGGTTCACTTCTCTGAGACTCAGTTTACCATCTGTCAAGTGGGCATAATAATAAGATCTACTCTCTGGAAGGGAATAATAGAACTCAAGTAAAGGTTAGCGCAAATAAAGAGGTAGTATTTTTTCCCTTTTCCAGATTTCTAGACTCCTTGAATTCTATCTTGGATCCCTTCGGGGGTGAGGGTGAGGTTCCACGGACCCCAGATTAAGACTCCCTAATCACAATCTGTTGTGATTGTCACTGGTTCTGTAAAATCACCCTAATCTCATTCTATATTTTATAGCAGATATCTGTAACTGCCAGGAGCCTGGTGGCATAGTGGTTAAATACTGCATCGGCTAACCAAAAGGGTGCCAGTGCAAATCCACCAGGCACTCCTTGGAGACCCTATGGGGCAGTTCTACTCTGTCCTACAGGGTCACTACAGGTCAGAATCAACTCGGTGGCACTGGATTTGGTTTTTTTGGTTTACATATAGCTGCAAGAAGCCCTGGTGGTGCGGCAGTTAAGGCACCCATCTGCTAACCAAAAGGTCTGTGGTTGGAACTCACCAACTCACATCAGGAAAAAAGACCTGGTGACCCACTCCCATAAAGACGAAACCCCACAGGGCAGTTGTGCTCTGGACTGCAGAGTCACTGCAAGTCCCCAGTGACTGGGCAGCAACACCTGTAATTGCCTTGAACGTACTTGTAAAACTCTGATTAAGTTTACAAATAATTGAATGTCAGGCAAGTAGTAAAAAAATAAAGCCTATTGCTGTCAAATCAAATGACAGCAACCTTATGGGACTGAGTAGAACTGCTCCATAGAGTTTCCAAGGACATGGTGAACTGTTGACCTTTTGGGTAGTAGCGCCAGCACTTAACCACTACGCCACCAGGGTTTCCAGCTGGATCGTAGGTCTTGGTAAATGTGGGTCTCTCAGCCCAGGGCCTAGGGTTCCTGCTGTGGTCACTCTGCTTGTTCTTCCTGCTCATCCGGAGAAGGACCTCCCATGGCTGTGGTGAGACACTGCCCTCTCCACACCCATCCCCACCCCCAGGCAGCAGATGGCCTGTCACTAAGCTGGTCTTCCTCCCCTCAGTGGTTTTTGTGGCCCTTTTCCCAGTGATGCCACTTGGCAGGATAGAAACTGCATTGGGCTTGGGGATCTGTTAACTGGATCTGCCCCCAGGAGGGCGACTTCACAGCCCATCCCTTGGGGCTCCCAGACTCTGAGGCCCTCCCTTGGAGGAGGCCTCCCTGCCCTGGGCACTGAGCTGCCTGCAGCTTGGGAACCACCCACCCCTTGCCTCCTGGCAGGAAGCTCTTAGGCCCTGCTTCCTCTCCTGACTCATCCACTGAGGTGGCACAAGAAGCAGAGTCACGAGCCAGCAGTGACTAGGTCAGTGATGACAGGCTCACGAGACAGCCTTGAGTGACTCTGGGAGTCGGGTAGCAGCGGGCAGAGCTGGGAAGCCCACAGACCAGAGGAGCAGCCAGGCCTAGAAGACAGGGTCCCAGCCAGGGTCTCACAGCATTTGCAGACACAGTCCAACCAGAACTCAGAGTCTGGCTCCCCAGAGCTCGCCCCACTGCTCCTTTGACACCTCCTCCCCACTGCGAGGCCACCTTTCCCCTGTCCAAACTCTTGATGCCCTGGGAATCTTGCTCACCCTCTGGTCGGGTCGACCATCCAGATCCCCTTGCTCCAAAACCTTTCCCGTCATCCCCTCTGCTTTCCTATCAAACTCCACCTGTTCTGGGTCCCGGGAGCTCAGAACCCTCACTTCTCTTCCCCAAGGCAACTCCAGCTACCTGGAATGAGGAGAACACCAGAGCTGATGAGTTGGCTCTGATTAGCGATGCAAACCCTCCGCCTCTCTGAGCCTGCCTCATTGTCCTCTTCTGTTAAATGGACCTGTTTGAATGGCTGCACAACCTTTCAAGGCTGTTAGGATGATGTGAAATCCCTTTATAAACTGTAAAGCACTGTTAATAACTATGATATGAAACTTCAGGGCTGACAAGGTGTTGGCTGTTTCCATTAATAGGGTCTTCCAGAGAATTGAAACAAAGGAATGGCTTTGTTATTGCTGTTGTTAGGTGCCGTCCAGTTGGTCCCAACTCACAGCAACCCTATGCACAACAGAACAGAACACTGTCTGGTCCTCTGCCATGCCCACAGTTGTTTTTATGCTGACAGCCACTGTGTCAATCCATCTCGACTTGGCTTTAGTGGCTGTGTTTAAGGCCACGAGAGAAATCCACAGACCAGAAGGCCCTCCTAATCCCGCCCACTACCCGAAATCATACCCCAAGCAATGCCCTGAAGGCAGACTGGCTGGAATCTGCAGGGCGATGGTAAAAACTCCTAAGGGCTGGCACCAGTGAACTCAACACAGGAAACTGACTGAGGAAGTGATGGGGTTGATGTGGTCTTGCTTCTTCTTGAGATGTGATTCACCCAGTTCATCTTAGCAAGCCAAGAGGGCAACAGGATAATGGACTAGCCAAATCCCTGGCCAAGAAGGAAAGCCAGGAGAAGTGGAGACCCTACTCCAGGAGCAGAGACTGAGGGTCACAGAAGGTAATTTCAAACCACTCATTGGCTTAGGGACCTGGAGTGTGACCTGCTAAGAATCACATGAGGTTGAACATCAGAAGACCTGGGTTTCATACCTCACTCTGCCATGCCCAAGCTGTATGCCCATGGTAGGTGACTGGTCATCTCTGAGCTAAGTTTCCAGTATGAGAAAGACCTGCAATGATACCCAGGGGTTCAGTGGAGTCTGATGGTATTTCATGGATTCAAAAGAAGCAGAAATGCCTGCAGTTGAGTTGGGGTCAGGTGTACACCCGCCCTGGTCCGCATTAAGCCCAGCCCCTGTATACTGCCCCCGGAACAGCCCTTGTCCAGCTATCTATGGTAAGTCCTCTTAACATACAGTCTCCGTGTTGGACCAGCCTCCTCAAGAGAGAGCCGCGCCTTCTCATCTTAGACTTACAACGCGGAGCACCTGTTCGGTGTGCAGTGTACAGCCTGGCCGAATGGTGGAAGGGAAGGCGGTGCCCTGTAATTATTACTCAAAAGCTCACACTGCACCCCTGCCCGAGGCCCGGGCAGGCACCTTCCACCAGGTGAGGCTGCGATAACTTATCTATATCTGTGTTGCTCTCTGACATTTCACTTTGCTTTCCTTTGCGGGGTCACAAAGGCCCCAGCTCCAGCCAGCAGCTGCCCCAACATTTGGGAGTGTTTCATCTGTGCCCTCTCTCCTTCTCAGGGGCCGGAGAAGAAAAAAAAATGTTGCTGTGGCATTAACTCCAACTCTGGCAAACCCGTGGATGTCAGAGTAGAATCCTGCTCCACAGGGTTTTCACTGGCTGATTTTTCAAAAGTAGATCACCAGGCCTTTCTTCTGAGATGCCTCTGGGTGGGCTTGAACTCCCAACCACTCTGGGCCTCAGTTTACTCATTGTAAAATGAGAATAATAATACAACCTACCTCCGGGTAACTATATACGTATACATACCACTTGATAAGAAAATGCAAATTTTTTTCTTAAGTGGATATGCCAGTTTATATGTACAGCCACCATGTAAGAGATCTCATGACCCAGGTCGCCTTCCATCTTTGTCTTGTCAAACTTTTTAATCTTTGCCAATGAGTTCAATTCAAAACACTGTTCATTATGGTGTTTGTTTGCATTTGCATGCGTGCTAATGAGGCGGAACATGTCTTCATATGTTTACTGGCCATATATGTTTTCCCTTCTGTGAAATACCTTTTGCTCATTTTTGTAGTATATTGTAAGTATTATTGTTCATTGACTTGTAGGAGTTCTCTATACATTCTTAATACCAATCCCTTATCAGTTATATAAAATAATGATCTTCTCCTAATGTGTAACCTTGTCTTTTCATATTCTTCAAGGTGTCTTTGGATGAAAAGAAGTTCTTGATTTTAATGAAATAGAGTATCAGAAAGATATTCATCTGTATTTGTTCTAAAAGTTTACAGTATGGTGTGAGGTAGGGATTTTTTTTCCCCCCACATGGATAATTAAATCTTCTAGCTCTATTTGTTGTATGTTTCTGAAGTCACTCTTAACCGAATCTTGAAGGAGCGAGGAAGAGGGGCCCAGGTGAAATTTGGCTGACACCAAAGTCCCTCTAAACGTGATCAAGGATATCCAAAGGGGAACACAGCAAAGGAAGTTAGAGATCAAGGGAGTCATGCTGCATTTGGGCCAAGCAGCCCGTCTACCTCTAAAATTGGCAGCAGGCATTTGATTAATAGATATAATGATATACAAGGCAAATAATAATAATTTCTGTAGTACAGAAAAATATTGAATAAAAACTATAATTCTCCCAACACCAGTACCACTGCTCAGAGGTAATGAATACTGAATGCTTTCTAGCTCTTAAGCAATATTTCCCTGGCTGCAAATAATATGTCCATGCTTCTATTTCCTCGTTTATCAGCTCTAGAATAATTCTGGAAACCCCGGTGGTATAGCGGTTAAGTGCTACAGCTGCTAACCAGAAGACTGGCAGTTCAAATCCACCAGGCACTCCTTGGAAACTCTATGGAGTTGATCTGCTCAGTCTATAGGGTCGCTATGAGTCAGAATCGACTTAACGGCAATGGGTTTGGTTTGGGCTTGGAATAACTCCAGTCAGTCTCAACTGAAAATGTAAGTGTCCTTTCATCTGTCCCATCTCTCCTCCTTTCTCACCCCATTCCCTATATTTGATTTTTTTTTTTTTATTAATGCTAAGCATTATGCCAAATCCGACAGCGGCTGCCACAGCTGTATTGCAGGAAGCCCAGCCCTGTGAGGGTGTGCCCCCCACAGGAGGAAGTCAGACTGGACACTTCCCATCACCCCGTTTCCTGATTCCAATCATCAAGGCTGAGCTGGATAGAAGGAAAACAGCTGCTTGGTGTCTGGAGCTCTTCCCAACAATGGTGCAAATGAAAGGACTGGGCCTGTTTCCTGAGTGGGGGAGGGGAGTCAGGGAGGGGGTGGGGAAGGAGCTGGCAGTGGATTCAGGCTTGCTAATGCCCAGCCGCAGCCACCCTGTGTGACCTTGGGCAGTTCCTTCCCCCATCTCCCCCTCGGAGAATTGCAGATTAGTAAAGTTGCTCCCCCAAATCCTGGTGCCTGGCAGTTAAGAGCTATGGCTGCTAACCAAAAGGTCAGCAGTTTGAATCCACCAGCTGCTTCTTAGAAACCCTGTGGGGCTGCTCTACTCAGTCCTATAGGGTCACTATGATTTGGAATCAACTCCACAACAGGGTATAGTGCGGTAAGGTCCCTCCCACCTTAGACTTTCTGTGATTGGAATTACAGGGTGGTAGCACTAGGATTGACTCTCAGAGAGTATACAAAACCCTCCTGTGAGACAATATGATAATAATAATAATCTTGTTATTGTGCTGTGTGTCTCCTGTAGGCCAGGCACCGTACCAGGTGCTCCACATGCATGATCCTATTTAATCCTCACCACTCTCAAACGGGCACTGTTCTCCTGATTTAACAGCTGAGGAAAACAGAGGATAGAGACATTTGTCCAGAGTCACAGGACTGAGGCTCTCAGGTTTTCCCTTTTGGTCCTCCCAGCCCAGTCACTAACCCACTTCAATCCATCATCTAGTCCTGCTGAACAACTTGAATATTTGAAAAGGGTGACAACCACTAGTGTCCCTCTGGGCCTCCAGAAACAGGTTGAAAGGCAGGAGCTCAACCTTCCTAAGACTCTGCCTCCCAAATCCACTGCAGAGACTGGCCTTGGCCCAGGCTTCATGGGTGATTCTGAGACAATTCCTCTTTGGATGTCTGTTCAGCCAGAGAAGAGAGGGGGCTGTTTGACCCGAGGTCTCTCACCCAGCCAAAACCCCAGACAGTTCAGGATGCCTTGGGGATATTTCCTCTCCCCTATTCCTCCCTCAAGGCAGAGCTGTTCACATTCTCCCCACCTTACTGACCAGCATACATTACATCCTGGGGACTTTGGGGACCCACAGATCTCAGCCTCAGAGTGGCCTGGTGCTGGCCATGGCTAGGGCAGGACTGTTTCTCTTCAGATCCAACGCCATAAAGAAAAATGAAGTGGGAGGGGCCCAGAAACGCTGACTCAGCTGGGAGGCTGCCTGGGAGGGGGAAGTAGGAGAGGCTTGGCCCAGCTCTGTGGGCAAAGCCATCCTGGGCATCTCTGTGGGTTTTGGGGCCACAAGGACCTCCCCTTGGCCACGCAGCCATGGCTTGTGCCCAGTAAGCTGGTGGAGGGTCCTCATTGGGTCACAGTGAGCAACGGGCTAAACCAGAACCTGGCCTGACTCTCGAGACTAAAGACCCCCCACTTTGTCAGCTGCCAAGGGGGTGGCTGGTGGGCAAAGAAATGCTCGGCTCTGAAAGCTGCCCCTTCATGGATGCTCCAGGCTGGGACTCTGCATTTTTGAGCCCAACATTAAGAGAGGAATAAAACAGACTCAAACAAGGCAGTCTCCTTTCTTGTTTTCTGTGTAAGGGCAGGACCCCCCACAAGCTGAGGCAAGTCTGACAGTCCCCCAGAACTTAGGTCACCCGATGGACACTCCAGACACCGGAGTGTCCTTCAGTGGCAGCCAAATCCAGTCCTAAGTAACACACAGATGACATATCCATGCTGGTGGCTTCTGCCATCAGCAGACACCTGTGAGTGTCAGATCGGCTTACAGCCCAGTTCTGGCAGCTCCCAGGGCCCCCTCCACGTGACTGACCACCTTCTCTCCCCAACCTGCCCCTCCTCCAGTGCTCGCCAGCTCAGGAAAGGACCCCTGTACCCTCAGATTCCTCAGTCCTCTCGGACTTCCCTCCCACCCACTTCATCTCTCCCACATCCACACAGCCTCAAAAGCCCCCATTCTACCTCCTCAGTGGAATCTGTATCCCTCTCCTCTGCACTTAGTGGCACTGTCCCAGCTCGTGCCCTCACCACTGCTCACCTGGTCCGTCATAACCACCTCCACCTGCTGTCCCTGCCTCTAGCCTCTGTCCCGCAGCCTGACCTTGCCCTGCTCAAAAGCCTCCCACATGGCTACTTGAAAGAAAGGCCTGGCAATCTGCCTCTAAAGGTCACAGCCCAGAAAACCTGATGGAGCTCATTTCTACTCTACGACCCGTGAGGTTGCCCTGAGATGCAACCTCTGCCACAGCGAAGAGTTTGCTGGTTTGGGTTTATGACTCCTTTCGGTCTTTTAGGACAAAGCCCAAGCTTCCTAGGTATCTGGCATGACCCCGAGCCTCCTCCCACCTCAACTCCAAGTCCCCTCACCCTCTCTAGCACCTCCCGCTATAGTGCTGCACCGGAGCCTGCCCCCCTGTGATTCTCTGTGGTTTTGTACTTGCTGCTCTGTCTTGAAGGCTCTTCCCCTCTTCTCTACAGTAAACTCATTCTCCTCCTTCAAGGCCCGGGGTCTTGACCTTCAAGGTCCCCTCCTCAGGGAGGCCCAGCCAAGAGCAGCGGGTGGCGTCTGCTCTGCGAGCCACAGCCCTGCCTGTCTCTAGCACAGTGCTCAGCCCAGGGGGATGTTCCCTGAGTCAGGCTGTCTGTCTCCCTGCCGGCAGTGAGCTCCTTGGGGAGGGAGCCTGTTGTCTTGTTCTTGGAATGCACCACACCTAATGTAGTCTTGGCAGGGTGCAGCCCCGACATACAGTATTATGGCCCATTTATTAAGCCCCACTTAGATACGCCAAGCCCTGAGCTAGACACTTTATCTAAATGACCTCACTTCATCTTCAAAATCCCCCCACAGGCATAATTTTCTCCCCCGGAGATGAGGAGATGAGATTCAGAGAGGCTGAGCAGCTGCCTCAGATCACACAGTGTGCACATAGCAGTGTGCAAAGCGGGTGCAGAGGGGTGCAGAGACTGATTCTCCAGGGTGGAACCTGGCCTTGGTCCCCTGCCAGCCCTTGCTGTGTGTCCCAGGGAAGCACAGAGGCCCAGAGCCAGCCAGACAGGCAGGCGGAAAAAGCCCAGTGCCCTTTTAGTCAGCCCTTTGAGCAAGCTGGAGTTTCTTAAAAAGGAACGTTAATAGGAAACCAAGAAAAAGTCAAACCAAAAAAAAAATTTTTTTTAAACAAAACAGACGGACAAGTTCAAGTCCTCACTCTGAGCTTTTAAATCTTTCTAAAGCCAGTGGTGAGACTAGACAGTCTCAAAGATTCTTATCAGTGCTTGTATCTTTTGAGGCCAGGATTGGTTTGTCACATGGTGAGCTGTGATGGGGACTCTGTTGGAGAGACAGTCCACTTGGGCCACAGGCTGTGGGGGGAGGTCAGGACGTGCTGCAAACAGACCAACCCCCCGCCTCCTGTTTATGGACTCAAGTGGATCTTAGAGAAGCCCGGGGAGAACCACCACAGAGCCTCCTGGCCTTGAATCCTGTGGGACAGCCCTCCCTGCCCAGTCTGAGGAAGGAACTGGAGCTGGACAGGCCTGTAGCTTAGAGTTTAGACACTTGTGCGTCCTGCAGGGCCCTGAAGGGTCCTATCCCCCCTAGTCAAGATCTGCGCCTCAGTTCACACATCTTCCTTCTGGCAGGTCGCCCTTTCTGGGCTCAAAGCCCCAGTCCCTTCTCCAGTCTCCTGTCCTGAGAGACCCTTTGGAAAGTCCCAGTCAGGCCTCTGGCACAGGAAGGGGGCTGGGGAGGCCTCCAGGTGGCGGTGGCCGTGGGTGAGTTCCTGCAGAGGCCAGAGCTCTCAGCTGTAACTGCTGCAGTCACCGTCATTTCCCGCCGGCCCAGCTGGGAGGCCCAGCATTTTGTCACCGCTGAGCTGTTGTCCTTATAAGGGAAAGGCCTCCAGAGCCTCTCCCTGGGGCTGACCGAGAGCTGGCTGGGCCTGGGGCGATCCTCTCTAATGCCCAAGTCAGCCAGCAGTGCCCTGGCCAGAGCCTCACCGAAGTCACAGACTGGCCAGAGAACTAGTAGCCAGCAGTCAGCAGCCGCCCAGGTCCTGACACTAACTAGCTCATGTTCTCCTGGGCAAGGAGTTTAAGCCTCCCTTACTTCACCTGTAAAACAGAGTGGACATAACTCCATTCTCCTCCCTCATGAGGCCACTGTGGTAGCAACAGGAGACTTATAGCTTCAGAAAACTGTAGGTGCTCTGAGCCAGGCCTCTGGGGATTATTAAGCATTTTCTATGATGTAGGCCGTGGGCTGTTCTACAGCAACCCTGTGAGCGAGAATCATCCCATTTTACAGGTAGGAAAAACCGAGGCAGTGTGCCTAAAGCCAGCTTTTTGTGACTGGGATTTGAATCCTCCTCCAAATCTAAAATCATGTTTTTTGTTTATATCCTGCTGTTTCCTCCAGGAATTTTTATTTTTTAATAAATCATGACAACATGGAGGAATTTTTGCCATCATCTCTCCACCCTCAAGTTTCCTCAGAGAGCCTCCTCAGTCACAGAAGCCTCCATATGAGTGAGGTAATGTCATCTTTAATGACAGAGATGAGGGTGAACGTGGCTTTAGAAAGATACAGGGGGGCTGGGGCTCAGGTGGGGACACAGGGAGGGACAACCTCATGCTCCCTTCCCCCGCCAGGTCGTCCCCCCCCCACCGCCCTGTCCTCGGTTCTGTTTGAAGGCCCAACCTTGTGGTTTGCAAAACTGTACCATAACTACCCACAGGACCTCAGGCCACTGAGATGTCACAGGCTGAACTGTTCGGAAAGGTGGCTGCTCCTCGCTGCACAGGCCCCTGCCCTCGAGACCACAGGGAAAGTTCTCACCACATCCTTCCTCAGCCCTGTAGCTGGCCACTGACACCTTCTCAGCAGCCACTCCCTTCAAGGCCCCAGAAGGGACCTAGTTCCTAGGCTGTGGTGGGGGACACCCCCCAACAGAAAAGGAACTTCTCTTCCACATCTGGTTTCCTGTCCTCACAGATGACAGGATCCTGACAGCTAAGCAATCTGCCAAAGCGCCTTTGCCTTCTACAGGTCACTCACTGGGAACAACCAACGGCAGGGGAATTCAGGAGGGGCTCCAGGGCCACAGCCAGGCGATAAGCCTAGAGTCAGATGCTTCCTGTTGTGTCAGCCACTGGACCTGTCCAGCAGCCCTCACCAGCGAGGAGAGAGGCAGACAGTCATCAAGTCAATCTGACTCACAAGGACCTATAGGACGGGGCAGAACTGCCTCACGGGGCTGCGGTGTTCGTCAGTGAAGGTTGTTACCCCAACCCACCGCCCCAGATCAACTGGTGGGTTTGAATGGTGACTTTTCAGTCAGCAGCTGAGAGCATACCCACTGCGCCACCAGAGTGGGGGGAGGGCACTGCACCCCTTGGAAGGGTAGAGAAATGGGATGAGCCCTGAGGCTGAGAATACGTGACCTCAGGCTAATTATGAGGAAACCTCAGACAAACCCAGACAGGGAAGAGTCTCCTTCAAAGGCACTGGATTCCTTGTAAAATGCCCGCATCGTGAAAGACAAGGCCAGGCTCTTCCGGTCGAAGAGACTAAAGGTGCGTGACAGTTACATGCAACACCCCACTTTACCCTGGACTCGGGGTGCCTGGGGGAAGAATAAACGCAGTAAAAGGATATGATTGGGTCAAGTGACAGAATTCAAATACAAGCCATGAATTATTTTATCAGTGTTAAATTCACAGTTGTACTGCGATCACAGGAGAGTCCCCTCATTTGTGGGTAACGTAACTGGAAGTATTCAGGAGTAAAGCGCGATGGTGTACACAGCGGAACTCTGACAAGGCAGGAAAAAACTACGTGTCTATGACAAGTGTGCATTTAGGGGAAAAAACACACAAATCCCACGGCCATTCCCAAGGAGCCAATTCTGACTCACAGCAACCCTACAGGACAGAGCAGAACTGCCCCATAGCATTTCCTGGGAGTGGCTGGTAGATTCAAACTGCCCACCTTTTTGCTGGCTGCTGAGCTTCTAACCACAGAGCCAGCCAGGGTTCCAACCTGGGAAAAGGGTACAAGGTATACTTGTATACTCATGCTACTTACATTCTTGCAACTTTTCTGTAAATTTGAAATTCCTTCCAAATAAAAAGTTTACAAAATATTTTGAAAAGCACTGACCCTTAGCTCCTGGCCTGAGAGACTGGTGGGAAGGGCTGAACCCGGGAGGGCCTGTGTTTCGCGAAGATGGAGCCCCAAGGGGCAGCGATGCTCCCAGCCCAGCCTCCAGAAAGGGCCCCAGAACCAGGTCTGGGGGAGCAGTGAGGTCACTAATCACCCTTTCCTCCTGCTTCCCTGAGGCCAGTCCTGGAGCTAGTCCCCACCTCAACAGACAGTCTAGAGCAGAGAAGTTTTGTAGTAAAGGATTTATTGCCAAACTTCACGAAAGGCGCTTTGTACGCAGAAGTCACAGAAAGCACCCTCCTCGGGGAGGCAGGAAAACAACCCCTGGACACGGGGGTTGCTGCCTCCACCCTATGGAAGCCAAAGCATGGGGACCCCACAGGCACTGATGTCATCAGACCAATGAGGTGGCCCCCGAACTACCTGTCCAGCCTAGAAACTGACAAATGGGGAAACTGAGGCTCCAATTCCTGGAAGCAGGTGACTTACTAAAGCCTCAGCCAGTGCTGGCTCCTGGTGGGAGTGTGCTGTTCCCGAGGGAAGGTGGCAGAAAGGGCCATCGCTGTGGGCACCTGGTGACATACCTGTCCTCGTGTCAGAGACAGATGGAGGGAGAGAGGCAAACCGTGGCGGGGGAACCCACTTTGCCTTGGGAGTGTGGTTTGAGGGGGCTAGCAGGGGACTAAGGAGCCATGGTGCTGCTGCTCACTCCTGCCCCTGCAGGCCACAGGGGCCTTAGTCCCTTGGTGACACCTGCCACTCCCTGTAAGAACAGAGGGAAAGCACTGTAAAGGCCTCTGCTTGTGCTGTCAGGCCCTTGGTGGGCACAACTGGTGGCTGGGGCTGGGGCAGTGGGAAAAAAGGCCAACGTGTACTACTGAGCCCTCCCTTTCCAACTTTCTGTAAACAAAGTGTCCAGGCAGACAGGCCCTGGGCAGCCCAGGGAGAGTGGCTGGGCCAGGGGAGCCAGACCCCAATCGTGGCACTGCCTTGGGTACAGCTGCTGTAGCAGGATGGAGCCTAGAGTGCCACAGAGCTGGAGCAATCCCAGAAGGGCCAGGGTGCAGGAGCAGGGGCTCTTAGGCCCTAAGACACCCTATCAGCACTTGAAGAAAGGACTGGGATGTTAACCTGTTTGGATGGAGAAGGAACCGGAGAGCCAGCTATAAACCCCACCTGGGGAGGCACAGCACTTGGGGGTGGGGTATCTTCTGAAGATTGGTTTACGCTCATCACCACATACAGCTCTCTCTGAGGTTGACATCAGGTGCACTGTGTGGGGTTACCCCTTCAGAAATGGGCAAGGCTGTACTCTTCTACCTTAAGTCCTGCAGGTCTAAGCCCTCCACTCAGCTCACCAGACAGGAAGGGCCTATAGAAAATGTCATTCTGCTGACAAGGAACCACAGGCCTAAGGAAGTGCCACACAGCCACGGCCTCAGCAGAGCTGGCTCCTGCCTGCCTAAAGAGGCCCCTTGGGTTCCAGGTCTCTCCCAGCTGAGGGGTGAACAGAGCCCCATGGGGCCTCTGCAGCTACTCAGAATAGGTGGATGGGGTAGAGGGGGGCTGGCTTTAAGGTGGCCTGGGCCACGAGGTTTCCCTGCAGGGGAATGCCTGGAGGTGGGGGCTGCAGGGGGCTCAGCTGTGCTCTATCTGAAGTCAGGAATGTAAACTGCTCAGGGTGGGGAGCAGAGGATAGGCTGCTCCCAGACACCTCAGGTGCTGTGCCAAAGCCCTGGGGCATTAAGAACAGCCATACAAGCTCCCAAGCCCACAGCCTGGAGACTAGGCCAGACGGCCTGGCACTGGCCTGGGTGACAGTTTGCACCACTGGCCTGCCCAGGCCAGGGTGGGAAGGACACTCAGGAGTCTCGGCAATTCCTGGCCGAATCCTGACATGACTTGGTGGCCCTTCTACGTCTCTCGCAGGCCTGGGCGTTGATGGATTGGGTCAGCAGAAAGAACTGTGCCTCCGGCCCGGTGGGACCTAGGGTGCACTTCTCCTGTAGAAGGTTACCAGCTCCTTCTGCTTCTTCCTCAGCCCAGGTGCTTCCTGGCTCAGTTCCCCCAAATCTCTGATTTCCTGCAGGGCCTGTGTGGCCTGCCTCAGCTGCTCCACAGCCTGGGTGAGCAGGGCCTCGGCGCTCACAGGGGCTGGCTCAGTGCCCCGTACCGCATTCAGCAGTTGCTCCGTCTGTTCTGAGGCCACCCTCACCTCCAGCTCGGCCCGAAACAGCCGTTCCCTGGCGTGCTGTGAATGCTGGGGGCCCACCAAGAGCAGATTCCCAAGGGAAGAGGAGCGGGGATGAGACTCAGGTGGCGGGTGCTGGACAGGCAGTGCGGTGGACACTGCTGCGTCTTTCTGGTGGGTTCCTGGAGTGGCTGTGGCCTTGGACAGCTCGGCAAACTCAGAGCTGTCATCTATGCCATTCACTGAGACCTGGGTTGGGCCTGAGGCAGAGCTCTCAGGGACCCCAGGACTCTGGGGTGGCCCAGAAGCCTCCCTGCCACTCATGGAAGCTCTCAGTTTCTCCGATAAGATCTTGGGTGGGGGTGTCGGGGGCTTCCCAGCCTCCCTGGGGGCGGCCTCAGAAGTCTCAGAACGGGGCAGCTGGGGTGCTCCTGAACCCCCAGACACAGAGGGCTTCTCAGGGCTGGAGTTCTCCCAGCTCACCTTCAGTTTGTCAGGCAGGATCCTGTTGGGGGACAGCTCAGGGCCTCTGTCCTTCCCAGCTGGGGTCTCTGAGTCCTCTTGGCTCTCAGGGTGGTTCTCAGCGTTTGCTGAGATGGGGGTTGGCGCTCTCTTGCCCACCGGTGTCTCCACGCTGTCACCAAGGCTGGCCATCTCAGGTGCTGGGGATGGCTTGGTGGGAGGCATGAGGGGCCGGGGCTTCTCCTGAGGCAGGGCTGCACTAACGTCATTGCTGGGGGTAAACACGGGTGGCCCGCTGTCTGGAACATCAAGGTCCAGGCGCAAAAGCCCGTCAGAAGCTGCGCTGGCCACCTGGGGAGGGGTGACACATGGCATCATCTTGGGTGACTGGCCATCAGGTCAGGTGGGCCCTCCCACAAGCGTTCTCAAACTCTCCCACCTGTGCTACCCACCACCTACCTGCCACTTCCTCTGCCCTGGAATCCAAGGCCCTGTGGTTCGAAGCAGAAGAGATTCCCTAGAGATGCCCCTTCCACAACCCCAGAGAAGCCTCTCTCAGAATCCTAGGTCAGGAAGTACAGCGAGGGTGCCGACCCTCTCAGTGCCCCAGCCCGGCCTCTCCCAGCTGGTGAGAGGCCATTCGTCCTCAGTGGCAACTACGCTGGCCTGGACAGCAAGGGACATGGTTCCAGCTCCGTTTCTGCCCCTATCTGAAGGTCCTTTCTCTATAACCCACCCACCTGCCCCCATGCCCATGCGTTCCTCAGACAGCTGGTGACAGAAACAGGACTCAGATTCAGGTCTCCAGAGTCATCTCAAGTTCATTCATTTCTGCTTCCCCTTCCTGGAAACCTCTGTCCAGTCTGCCAGCCTGCACCCAGCCCCCTGGCCAGCCCTGCACCCAGCCCTCAACTCTCCAGCGGCTCCACCCCCTTTGCCCACTCTTCATGTTGTCAGATGGGGTCCCAGACCCAGGCAGCCCCAGGCCACAGCTGGCTGCCACAAAACAGCTGTGCAAAGTGGATGGCTGTCCCCTACCTGGCTCCAGGGACCCACGAGAACACCCAACACCCCCATGGTTCCTTTCCTCAGAGGCCCAGTCGTGGGGCTGGGCAGGCAGTCCCTCCCAAAGCTCCTCAGAGAGTAGGGTCCTGGCTGGGTGCCTCACACCAGCAACAAGCCCCACCCTCACTCCTTTCACCCTTACAGACCAGTGACCTGGGAGACACGTGTAGTCGGCCACTATGACCACCAGAGACCCTGCCCCACACAGCTCACTCCCTGCCTTCTTCTCAGAGGAGACCCCTCTCCAAGGCCGCCCCTTGCCCAGCACCCCTGGCTATCCCCCTCAGGTCCTCCTTTCCTCTCTGGCAACTGCAGCCACCCTCTGGAGGCCCCTCTCCCTCAGTTGACAGACAGGAACAGGAGGCCTCGTCTCTGAGGCAAATCCGCCAGCCACCTGGGCCCCTGGCCGCTAAGTCTGGTCCTGCCTCTTGCTTGTTCCGCACTCAGCTTGCTCCGCACTCCCCACAACAGCCCTCAGAGGGCTCCTTCTCTTGGAAAACATGCTGTAAAGGTCCCCACCCGCCCTGTCCTCAGTCCTGCCCTTACAGCCTGTGGCTGCCACCTGACCCTAAGGGGTCATCAGCCTTTCGCCCTCTGCCAACCCCTTATTGGCTGCTTTTCTCTCATCCCACAAATGTCGCAGTTGCTGGGGTTCTCCACCACCAAAAAATCCTAAACCCACTGCTGTCAAGTCGATTCCGACTCATGGTGACCCTATAGGACAGAGTAGAACTGCCCCAGTTTCCAAGGAGCGCCTGAAGATTGAAACTGCCAACTTTTTGGTTAGCAGCCACGGCATTTATCCAGTACACCCCCGGGGTTCCCAACAGGCCTCAGAAACCTCTTCCTCACCACTCACTCACCACAGACCCATCGGTGCCACTGGTCTGAAAGAAGGGCTCTTCCCTCTTTCAAGTTTCCTGTGCTCAGGGCTGCCACTCTCCCGTCTCGGGCCTGGGGAGGACCTTCCTCACCTCTGTGCAGTCCTTGCCGTCAGGCAATCTCCCAGGCAGCGGTGCCACTCAGCACACCTTCAACTCCCCTGCCTTGAACCTCAGTGTCCCCCACTCCCTCTACCGCTCACCCCTCTTGCCCCCAGTCTACCAAGTGAAACCCCTGCCTTCCTTCAGGGCTCAGTTCCTCGGTGGTCCCTCTTGGCCCTGGCCTCCCAGACCCCTCCTCCGTCCATAGCTCCCCTCACAGCAGTCTGCAGACAGGTCCATTTTTCTGCAAGACCTGGAGGCTGAGCTCCAACGGACAGGGACTGGCAAACGTCAGTGTGTGGGTTCAGCAAATGCAGCAGGCTGTGGGCTCTGGGCCATCTACCGTCGAGGAATGGAACACAGGTACCTCCGCACAGACACCCCTGTGGACTACGCAGGAGCCCCCACCTCCAGACATCTTCTGGCAAGGCTTCAAGCCTGGCTGCCACCCCAAGGGCTTGTGTCCAGGCTCAGTGATCTCCCACCCAACCAGGCTGGGGGCAGGGCCTTACTTCTTTCAGGTGGACTCTCGTAGGTGGCCGGCGCCGCTGGCCACCCCGTACTCGGTCCCGTGTCACATGTTCCAGGGCACAGCTCTTGTCCACCTTTACCTGGGAAAAAATGGGGTACCAGGTGAGCCCCAACCAGGCCTTGGGGTGACTAGGAAATGCCCAGGCATCAACATGACCCAGAGGCAGGGGTCAGTGTCCTGCGCCCTACCCATTGCTCCTCTCTCTGAGGCATCTTCCTGGTTCTGGATCCCTGCCTCTGTGTCCCTACACCGCCATGTCTGTCCCTGCAGAGTATGAAACACACCCTCTCCCCCTCAGTCCTCCTGCCCCATCATGGGCTATCAGCCCTCTCCTCCATCTATTATAAAGACCCAGGCAGCCTGAGGCTGTCTGGAGGCTTAGCTGTGCACTGGGGGCTGAGGGGCTGTGGGCTGGAGGACGGGCTGAGCAGAATCTATTTGTCCAGCCAGACCCTGTGTGTGGTACCTGAGTAAAGGCCAGTCTCCCGGGACCCTGAGGCTAGCCTAGCTAACAGCAGGGCCACCACCTTCACGGTGTGGGAGTCTGGAGGGAAGCATCTCTGCTGAGGGAAGAAACCAGGGTCAGGGGGAGCTGTGAGGCCCTAGAGATAGGGTCTAAAGGGACACCAGGCTCCGGGCCAATGGGAGCAAGGCTAAGACTCTTCACCCCATGTCTGGCCAGGATCCAGGCTCACCTTGGGGAGGGGGACTGTTTCTACTCCTCAGTGGAGGAACAAGCCTGCTTCGCCAAGACTGTAGGACAAGGCCCAGCCCACGGCTCCTGGGACCTCTACTAACCCCTCCAATACGTCCCATCAGTCCCTTTCCCCAAGATGGGGATACTCTCCCCAGGTGGTGAAGGGCTAGGCACGACATTGGTTGCACAGGACGGACACAGGAGCCAAGGCTGAGTCACGGCACCCGGGTGTCAATGCAGGACTTGCTGAGGAAGATTCACCTCCCTCAGGCCTGAGTCCATCTGCAACCAAGGGGTCACTCGTGAAGGCCCCCAAGATCCATTTCAGCCCAGACAGCTAAGAATATATGGTGTCAAAGGCACTCTCCCCAGGAGCTGGGCCTCACAGGACACCCTGCCCCCTCAATCAAGAGTAATCAAGGCCACCACGGCCACAGTCACTGCTACCAGCACAGGGGGCCGAGGTCTGCAGAACTAGGTCACTACAGCAGACAGCGAGGCCCAGAGTCAAGCAGGTCCAGCCCAGGACTCTGAGGCCAAGCTGAAAAGTGAGCTTTCCATCTTGAGGCTCCCCAGGCCTCTCTCTGTAGCCTGAGCCTGCCTGCTGTTGCAGCTGAGCCTGGCTTGAAAGGGTGCAATTTGCATAGCTAATCAGATCAATTCCACCCCATCAGTGACCTGCTTTTTCATTTATAAGAGATTACTTAAGTTCCTTATACCTCAGTTTTCCTCGTCTGTGAAATGGGAACTATCACCATCAACTGCAGGGGCTGTAGTGAGGATGAAATGAACTAACAACAGCAGATGACCCAGTGTTTATGGCAGTGACATAATCAAGGAGTTCTCTGGGATGAGGTGGGGGCAGGGTCCTCTCTCAGATGGCACAGGGTCAGGTGGAGAATGGGGGAGGGAAGCAGAACCACCCCCAGAGCTGCACCGTACCTCGTCAAGGATCTTGTTTTTGCCTCGGCTGATTCCTTCATTGAGGGCTTTGATCCACGATTCCTTCTCCTCCCCACTGGGGGCCTGGAATTTGATGTCACTAACCTGCCGAGGAGATGAGAAGTGGCAGACATTTAACAGGGCTCGTATTTGGGGTTTTAAGGAAACTTCCCACCCAGCTCTGGGCATCTGCCTCAGGCACAGCTGGTCAGGAACAAATCAAAATGAACCCCACAATGTGTCTGACACCAGAGTGTTAGGGGTGGGGGGCGAGGGGTAGATCCAGCAGAGGAGGGCCAGCCCCCCAGGAGCAGCCAGAGCTTTGGATCAGAATCAGCCTTGCCCACTGGCAGGAGTCCAATCTGGGACCTGCCCCATGGAACTCTCTCAGCAGCAGCCAGCTGACCTCTGGGCTTCAATTTCTTCTCTGTGAAGAAGTCCCAGTATCCATCCATGCCAGGCACGGCAGCAGGTGTCCACTGGTGAAGGCCCACTGGCTCCACCAGGGGCCCCACACCCAGCCCAGACCCCAGCTGAAAAATCTGCCCAGTCTCCCCCCAGAGGAAGTCTCTTTTCTGGCCCAGAATCAGACAACTGGTGAGGAAGGGCACTGGGTGTTCTGCGTCAGAGGGGGAGGCTCAGCAAACGGGACAGCACCTGGTCAAGGTCCTATGTGGTCTGAAGGAGATCCTATGACCCCTGATCTACCCGACTCCACCTCCATGGGTCCCTTTCCATCTCAGGCAGCAGCTCCAAGCTCCTACATCAGAATCACAGGTTAACCTAAGAAAGCCCCTTCTTGGCAGGCCCTGTAGTCAGACAAGAAATGAGTAGGAAAGAATTAGGCCATGGAGACCGAGGGTAGACACAGCAGTGATGTCTCACTGTAGGAGAGTCCTCTTTTATAGCTGTCTGACCTTAAGCCTCAGTTTCCTTATCTGTGAAATGGGAATACCCATGATCTGCCTCTTGGAGATAAGATCACTGAAAAACCATCACTGTAGCTCCAAATCTAGAACCAAGCACAGAGTGAGTGCCAGGTAAGAGAGATCACCACTCTCTGTTTCTGGACAAAACGCTCCCAGTTTCCTCTTCTGTGAAATGGGGTGACACCGCCTACCACAGAGCAATGCTGAGGGAATCAAACATGATGAAAGCAGGGTCTTGGACACAGAAGGCACTCTCAATGTTTACCATGTGAATGAACCCATCAATGAATACACCGGCCAGAGGTTCCTTCTCTCACCTTGTTTTTGGACACTGCCCACATTCTAACCTCAAGATGCCCGAGTTCTTTGTCCAGTGGGCTGCCAGCTTGCCATCCCCAGCCTTGATGTTAGCTAGCATCGTTCCCTCGCTACCTCCTGGTTATGTAGCACCCAAGTACACCAGGCACCCCACTTCCCGCTCTTGTCATATACCTTCCTCCTGGCTGCCACCTCCTTCCCTTCATATGGGGCCTGGGTCCCCCAGCCACTCCCCACCAGCCACAGCCAAACTCTCATTTGCATGACCAGGGGGAATTTGATCCTGGCAGGGCATCTGCAGTGAAGTCAGAAACCCCAGAGCACCTCAGCCCAGCCACCACGGCTGCATGGGGCTCGGGGTCTAGGGGACACAGCATCACTTCCCAGGTCCTGTGATGGGGGCTGGCAGAGAGGGAGCCAGAGCAAGCCCCTCTGACCCAGCTCCTTCTCCCTCTGGGACCTCGCCTGCAACACCCGAGGATGACACACTTGGCCTGAGCAGGAGCAGCACAAGCGTGGACAGGACAGAGCACTGGCCTGGGCCTCAAGGGAGTAAAGTCACCCTCACAGGCCTCTTTACTTTGGCCTTAATGGCACCAGGACAGAACCACTGGCCCCAGCCCAAGTGGATTGCTTCCCTCCGGCCCAGTGGGGCCACAGCAGGCTTGGGAGAGAGGTCTCTGCTTTCTTTCCCTCTGCAGAGGGGAAATGTGGCCCAAGGGCTTCCATAACAAATTAAATCCAACCCAAGCCCACCCTAAGGAACCCATTAATCCCAGTCGGATAAATCAGGCAGTCTAAGAGGACGGTCAGAATGGATATAATTAGAATATCAGGAAAATGAAGAAGTCTCACGCCTGTGCCCCAAAGAGCTTCGGGCTGCACAAGTCCCTGTCCTAGCCCCTTCTGAGAGCCACTGAGGACAGGCCCTGCTAGGAGTGTAAAAGGTCACAGGGACAGCCTCAGAATAGACCCCATGGCCTGGGAAGAGGGGGAGGACATAAAGGGCAAAGAGGAATAAAGTGGGAGGGGGAGAGAAGGCTGAGAAGAGGAAAAGGAAAGGCCAAGCTGGCGGCCACCAGTGGGGCAGCAAGGCCCGGCACGGCCACCCTGCTTCCTGGCAGCATCCGCCTATGACCTCATGGGCAGGGTGTGAGGATGGGAAGCCAGGGGGAGAAGGGGCATGCAAGACACTGGAGTCTTTGTTTATTTGATTAGAGGGAAAAAAGGCAGCCTCGGGACCAGACAGCCAGGGTCACATGGCCTCCTGGCCGGCCGGCCTTGCTAAGGATGGAGAACACCCAGGGTTATGGGAACAGAAGGTGAGAGCATGCTCTGCGCAGTCCGCCCTCTGACCTCTGGACAGCCCCCACCCTCCAGGAGCTCCTAGGTTAGGGTGTCCCTGAGCTAGAATCTGGGTGTGTTGTCCTCATGCCTGCCTCTCCCACCAATGGCCGCACAGCCCCATAACCCCGATTGATTGTCCTGCCCCCCAAGTTGCCCAGGACCAACCTGAACTCTTGGCAGGGCTGGAAGGAGTGGGGAAGCAGCAGAGAACACAGCAGCACAAACAGGCCTCTCTGAAAGTCCCACCTAGCCCCCAACTCCAGGAAGGGATTCAGAGCTGGGGACAAGAGGCATGCCCAAAGCAGCATGGGCAGGGGACAGCAAGGGCCCTCTGCCCCAGATCCATGTCAGCACGCTAAGGGGCACACAAGACTCACAGAGCCTCATGCAGGGCTGACACCCACCTTCCCATAAAGAGGGACACGTGTGGCAGACACAGAAATAGACCTTCCTAGGTAGCGCACCTGCAATCTAACTCCCTGCCCCTACAAGGCACCCACTTAAAGAAGAATCAGATCCCAGGGCACAGTAAGGGCTCTCAGGCCTGAAAGAGCAAAGCTAGGCTCTCTCTTGCTCAGTGAGTGCTAAGCAGCAGACTTGTCAAGTGAGACCTGGGCCCAGGGGCACAGACCTGAATAGTCCCTTTGAAGGGTTTGGGCAGTATGAGAAGATACAAGGTGACATTACTGTTGTCTTGGCTGCTACCCTGCCCCCACTGACCACAGAACAAGGCAAATGTTGATAAGCAAAGTATCAGGGTTTCCGCCAGGCCCCCAAAGTTGGAGGAAAACCACAGTATCCTCCAGCAGGCCCTGACTCAGAACTCTTCCCCAGCCCCCTCCTCAGTAACTCAGCCCCACTCTGCAAGGCACCACATGACATGCAGAAGTCAGTGTCACTGTGGTGTGGTCCAGCTGCAGATGGGCACAAGCTGGCGAGAGGTGCTGTGCACACCAGCATCAGAATCTCAACTCCCTGCCAACATCTGTGAAGCTATGCTGCGTGTCAGCACCCACTTGGACTCCCCAACAGGGAAACCGGGTACCAACAGCAAACTTCTCATCTGCACACACAGAGCATCACCAGGAAAGAAACTTACAGGCAAGAAACTTTCCTCAGCCCCAGCAGAAACAGAAGTGTAAGAAGAAAGCTGGGCGCTGCAGGCCTGTGAGCACTGGGTCCAGGATGGGGGCAAAAGGGTGGCCCACCCACAAAGGCCTGGACTAAAGAGAAGGCCACACCCTTCCCGACCCCAGCTCACAGCAGCATGTCAGAGGCCTCCTCCACAGCTCTCTGGCCCTCAGCCCTGGGCCTCCTGTGTCTAGGGTGTGAGGGAGGGCCAAGGGCCTCACCCCTCAAAGACTCCTTTCCAACTACAGCCTAGGAAGGAGGCCCCGGGAGAGAGGGAAGCTGCACTCTTCTCACAGACCCGAGATGCCTCTCTGTCAGCCAGAGTCTGGGGTCTGCACCTTCCAGGGTGATCTTCCCAAGCAGACTGGTCTGGAGGAAGGCCAGGCAGCAGTGGGCACCTGCCTACCTTGTTCCCTGGCGACCGCAGCAGGATAAAGCGGTGTTTTCGCTTGAGGAGGGCACGAAGGTCCTGACACTTCTCATAGCTGCCAAGCTCCACCGTCTCCACACATTTCTGCTCGTCCTGGGAAGAGACAGAGAGGACACGCCTGCTGAGAGCCAGAAGCCACCCAGGCCACACCCTAAACTCTGATACACTCAGCAGGGGCGTTACAGCCAGGGAGAAGCCTCAGGCTGCCCCTCACTCACTAAGACGTGGTATTCAGACCCCACCAGGCACCGAGTCGGTACTCAGCACACGGCTGGCTGGAGGGCTGTGCTGTAGGCTCACCACCCAAACAAGACACCGACATGCACCCTGGGTTGGGCCAAATGTGCCAAAGGCCAGAGGAGGGCACAGGGGGTTGCTGGAGAGGCTCAGAGAGGGGGCTTGGGATCCATACAGGCCCAGAGAGCAGGCAGAGGTGTGTGCTAAGAGGTCACCGGGAAGAGGGAGCCATATGCCATCAAGAGAGAAGACAGGAAAAAGCAGAGCTACAAAGGGAAACACGAACTTGCATGAACTTTTGGGGCTCCATGCCTTGCCTTCCCCATAAGCCGGCTCCCCCACCTGACATGTCCTCTGCGATCCCATACCCCAGCCTAAGGCCATGAAGAGGAGAGGCAAGGGCTCTGGCTCGCCACCCCGAGGCCTCTTTCAGGCCATTCCTGGACACTGGCCAGGCTGCCTCCCTGCCCCGCAGCCCTTGCAAGTTTTCTCTCTGAGGGCTCAATCCACCAGGTTTCTCTCCAGGAAGCTGCCAGGGACAAGCTCCCTCCCTCAGTGTTGGTCAGTTGCTTGGCCTTCCAGGGATGACCAAGCTGGAACAACTTCAGCTTGCTTCACTTGAGAAGCAGGCCCTTCCCGAGGCACACTGCCCTGAGACCAGCCAACAAGTTACAGAAACCCTGGCTGGGGGACATCACACAGACAGCCAGCAAGAGCACCCACCCAGGGAGCACTCGGTGCTCTGCAGCTGTCAGTTTGGGAGGCAGGGGCTTGACTGCTTGCAGAGAAGATGTCCCAATTCCCCTCCACGCTCCTCTGCATGTACAAAGAACCCTGACACTCAGTGAGTGCTCCTGCATGGCCGTTAGCAACGGACTGGGCGACAGAGGGAATTCCCAGCCTGGTCCTTCAACCAGCAGTACCAGCAGCCTGAGAACTTATTACCAACGCAAATCTTCAGGCTCCATCCCTGCTGATTCACAAACTTGGGAACCTGGCAAACTGAATTTTAACAAACCCTCGAGGCGATTCAGATGTCACTATGCCAATGGTTCTCAATTTTGACGCTTGGGAGCTTGTAAAAACCCAACACAGAGGCAGTGTCCCACAACAACTACTTTAGGGCCTCTGGAGATGGGGTCTACAGAGATAACAGCATATTTTAAAGCTCCCCACAGGACCGTACAGCCAAGGTGGATAACACCAAGTTCTCTTCAAAGCCAGCAATGCTTCAGTGGTAGAGTTCTCTCATGCCATGAAGAAGACCAGGGTCTGAGTACCAGCAATGCAGCTCACGCACAGCTATGGCTTACTTGTCAGTAGAGGCCTGCATGTGGCCGTGACGCTCAGCAGGGGTCAGCAGAACTTTCAGACTAAGGTAGACTAGGAGGAAAGGCCTGGAGATTTAATTCTGACAGTCAGCCAATGAAGACCCTATGAACTCATCATGGTCTCATCTTGATGTACATGTGGTGACCACACACCGGGGGCTGACTTGGCTCTAGCCAACAACAACATGCTGCCTTCACTCACTCAGAGAAAAGGGACCCGATGGACAGGGCAGCCCAGTCTCTCCCATCCCGATTTATCCAAGTGTGTTTTCTTGTTTTTGCCTCCATTCCATTCCCTGGTCTCTGTTCCCTTCCAAGTTCTTCCACTGAACACAAGGGCCAGGAAAATCCACCTGCTCCAGGAAGCTGGACCATCCACGGGCCCCTGAGCCTTGGGGCTCTCTCCTTCTCTCCTCTGAAATCTCCCATCACTTACCGCTGAGAGCACCAAACTAGGCACCACGGACAGAGCCCAGCCTCAGGGATGCACAGTGCCAACTCCCTGCTTGGTCTGTCCTTGCTACCCTAAGATGTGCAGAGGGCAGCCCTTGTGGAGGGGGGGGATGGCATCGCACCACTCTGCTGGAATGAAGGCCTGGCACAGAGGGGCCTCTAGGAAGCCCCTCTACCCTGGTATCCAGAGAAAGGAAGCTGCCTGGGGAAGAATCCACATCCAAACCCCATGTCTTCAGTTTTCCCTCAACTGGAAAACCACTCACTCGCTCAAACACACCCTACTCCATCCCCACCACCAGACACCAGCTCCTCACTGCTGCCTGTACTGGGTCTCCTCTCCCCCAGAAATGCTGACTCATCCTGACCCTTCTGCAGCTCCAAAAAAACAGATAAACCAGCAGCAGGCACTGGGCGGGGGCAGCATCCTTGGAATGTCAGCCTGAGAGCACCGATCCAGCCAAGAGCCACGGGCTAGTTCCTTACATCAGAAAGAGGAATTGAGCTAATAAGCATTTCTCAATTCCTACTCCTGCGCCAAGCATCCTCCCCCTACTGAGTGCTAAGTTCTTGAAATTGCATTTACGTTTTTAATGGTGATCTTTTTTTCTTTTTAAAGCATGATTTGGATGGTTCATGTTTAGGGGATATGGAATTCTTCCTGCTCCCCAGCTGTGACCAGATGTGGAGAGGCAGCCCAGACAAGTCTGGCAGTGCCTGATGAGCCAACAGCTGGGGGCCTGTCACTCACTATTACAGCAGCTGGGACTAGAAGAAGCTGTGACAACCCCTTTATTTATAAAAATATCCTCCTGCTGCCATGTCTCCCATTATGGCACACCTTAATCTGGTGACAGCAGCAGTACAGAACATCTAGGGGCTGTCTGTGTGCAAACCCGGACCCCTCAGATCTCCCCACTACTGCCTCTCGCAGCCCACAGCCAGGCCGCCAGGCCCAGCACACTCAAAGGCATGCTCTGATCTCAGCTGCCCAGGAGCTATCTCTACTGGGTCTGGGACAACTGTGGACCTGCCAATACCCTGAGGCACACAGAGAGGCTGATGAGAAAGGGGCATGGGCCTTCTTTTTCTGCCCCAGGCCAGCTCTCTTCTATGTATTTCATCATCAAAGGCACAGAGCGATACCTCATCTTAAGTAGGTAGGTCGATTGCCTCAACCCTAAAGTCAAACGCCATCTGAAAGTAACAGCCACCAAAAATGGTCACTAACTCCCAGTGAAAGAATGTTATTTTGCCCCTCAGCTTCTCACAAAGAGTTTCATTGACTCACTTAACACACAATGTTACCATCCCTAGCAGCTAAATTCCAATCTGCTGAAAACTAGGAAGACCACAGTCTGACAGGAAAAGATGGGAGGACTGTCAGAAGCATGAGGACAACAGAGGGGACAAAGGTAGCTGGATGCAAAAGGAGAAAGAAAAGCTCAGAAGTCCAGGCCAACAGTGTGGGACACTCGGACAGCAACAGACCCCAAGCCATCAGTATAGGTCAGTGCCTTCTGCTAAAAGAGATGGTAAATGTTAAACGTGCTTTAGAGGGTTACAGCAAAAACAGTCATCAGTTCCCGTGCTAGTGTCTCCCAGGGGAAGAAGCCCTGGGTCCACTTCTAGACCCATGTCCTCTGTGTCACAGTGAGGCTCTCAACAAGCCACCCCTCTCCCCCACCCTCAGGACCCTCTGCTGTGATATGTCCCAGAATGCCCACTCTTGGGGGCTGTGGTGAACGTCCAATGAGATATATGCATTCTAAGTATGCATAAGCACCAGTTACTATTTCAACTATCATTGCTCAATGCAGCAAGCTTCAGTGTTCTGGAACATTCGTTTATGTGAAACTTTGTCCAGCAACCCAAGTCGAGTCAATGCCGACTCATAGCAACCCTTTAAGACAGAGTAGAACTGACCCATACAGTTTCCAAGAAATACCTGGAGGCTTCAAACTGCTGACCTGTGGGTTAGCAGAGATAGTACTTAACCAGCTCCCAGTGACAGGGAGTTACAATGTTTTGGGCATACAAGTAAGGAAACAAACACACATATGTACGCACATACGGTTCAAAGAACCTCTCATCCTATCTAGACTTGTCCCTAGATACACTGAACTCAGACTGAAACAGAAAGTTAGGCACCTGTCCAAGTTTGTACAGCACATCCAACACAGAGCAGGTCTTCCAGCCTTGTCCCAGACTACTCCTGCTGGCCTGGGCTACTCCCAGAATCTCCCAAGTAAGGGCCAGGCAGGTCCTTACCTCATTCTCATAGACCAGCAACTGGGCATGGGAGAGGAGCAGGTAGCGGTCCTTCCAGAGACTCAGGAGGCCCCCGCCACTCTTCTTGATCCAGCCGGCCTTGTCTGCTGTCCTCGCTCCCTGTGGCTTCTCACTCCCCTCTTTCAGGCCCTGAGAAAAAGTAACAGGACATTCCATGAGAGCTGCTGCCATGGGGCCACAGGTCTACAGGCCACACAAGGGGTGGGTCCCTGTGCTCGGTACCCACAATTCCCAAACCGAATATTCTCAATCCAATAACGGTAGTAACAGTAGCAGCTGTAACAACCATAGCAGCAACCACCTTAGTCTGAGCCGCTGTGTTTAGTGTTACACGCGTCGTCTCATTTAACCTGCACAGCTAACCACCCTCTGAGACGTGGCCTCATCACCCACACAGCCCAGCAAGCCAAGGCTTGCAAAGGAGAGATGACTTGCACAGAGTCATGCAGCCAGAGGGACAGAGCCAGGACTGCAACCAGGTTCCTTTAGGCCCTCCTGTCTTCCCACTCTGCCATTCTGCCTCTTTTGATGTCCAATAACGCGTTCACTCAGCCAGTCAACAAACATCACACCGAGCACCTACAGCATCACACAGGCAGGACGAGGCTGACACAGTTCCTGCCTTCATGGAGCTCACAGTGGCAGGCGGGGGGCAAGGTGAACAACTAAACACCAGACAGAAGCACAGTAACAACTGTGAAAAGCTAAGAAGGAAACAGGCCAGCAAGCAAGGGCAGTGGGGGAGCTGGTTCAGGTCAGGGGTGATCCAGGAAGGCCTCCCAGAGGAGGCAGTATTTACTCAGGGATCAGAAAGATGGAAGGAGGCAGGCAGGCCAATGGTAACTGGCCTCTATATCCCCTTCTTCTAGACAGCCCACTCAGCTGGCCCTGTTTCCTGCCCCCATCCCCAGCTCAGGCCAGGACCGAGGGCAGCCACCCACTTGACAAGCTCCTCTGGTGAGGCTCCAGGGCTCTTTTCTTTGACAACAGGCTGGACAGGGGCAGTCAACCTGGAGCCTCAAGGCTGGCCACCACCATCCCGGGCCTGTGAGGGCACAGTGAGCCTATCAGATGGGATCAGATGCATCTCTGAAAGCCCAGCACCCAACACTTGTTTCCCACCTAGTGAGTGCTCAAGATATCTGTGAAATGAAAATAAATATACACTCAATTTGCTTTAACACTTTGCTTGAGTGACTGGTAGAGAGTGTGAAGGGGTGGCAGAAGGAAGGGGGCAAGGTGTCAGAAGCAGAGGTACCAGAAAGAAATCAGCACTAATTCTGAATGTACTTTTTATTTACATAAAACTCAAAAAAGGGGCCCCAGTCAAAAGAGACACACCTCTCCTCGGGGACACCCTGCGGCCACAGCTGCCTTAGGAAGGACAAGCCCAGGCAGAGGCAGGTGTAGTGAGCTGTCAGCCGCTGGGCAGGGCGGCTCTCCGCTCTGCATCAGGGCAGGGCAGCCCCAGCCTGGTTCTCAGTTGGAACTGCAAATTCTGGTGGTTGGGAGTCTGGCCTCTGAAACCCAAATCAAACAGACTAGAGGCAAATCATTTCACCCCTGTAAGTCTCAGTTTCTTCATCCATGAAATGGAGATATTAACAGTAGAAGCTGCAAGGAAGAGAACCTCACGAGAGCAGGGGACTTTCGTGGGGTTCACTTAATGTCTACAACAGTGCCTGGTACACAGTAGAAAGTCCAACCCATTGCCACAGAGTCAACTGCGACTCAAAACAACACAGTAGATGCTTAATCACTGTCCATGGTTGAATAAAAATAAGGTATGTAAAGCAGAGTCTAGCATCGCCTAAACTTGGTCACTAGCAGCTATCAGTATTGTTGCTGCTGCTGGCATTGCCATCCTCTCTGGTTCTTATGGACCCTCTCCTTGGGCATGGCACAGAAGGCGGGACAAGGTCTCCCTGGGCAAGAGACAGTGGGCCTCAGTGCTCCAGGAGCTCGAGGATTGTGGGATGCCCCCTCAGGGTCTCTCCTGACTTACAGAGAAATGGAGAAGTGGGAAGAGGAATGAGGAAGCGAGGCTTGTCCATAGGTCAGTTATGAGCCACTGTGTCCAGAGGAAGAAGGGACTTCATTTCAGGGCCCTGTAACAAGGGCGAGGCTCTAACAGTGTCCTCTGCACTTAACTACCCCTCCCTACACCAATGCTGACACTCGTGTTCCGCTCCCAGTGAGCCATGTCGGCACCCCCCGAGAGGCTGAGACCCCTCAGTGGCCCCCCAAAGGCTTTCCCAGGCCCCGGGCTAGCAGGGTAGAACTGAGAAATGGGAAAGCTCACTTCTATATCTCACAAGCTCGTATCCCTACTATGGGAAGAACCAGCTACAGAGCTGCTGGCCATGTCCTAGGCCTGCTGGACTCTGGGTAGGCGGACTTTGGTGTCTCAACTTCCACAAGGCAATGGGGGCTTGGAGCATACAGGTCGTTACCCAAATCTCTCACTCTGAACTCCAGGCTTGCTTTCTGCTTTTCAGGGGGCTCACCTACTACCCCAGGGTCTCACGCCCCTTTGCTAAACTTCCTCTACTTAGACCCTTTTCTGCCACACCAGCTATCTGCTGCGTGATGTTCCCAGGTGTCAGGCTGGACCTTGTGTCCTGACCACTGCCCTCTCTGGCCTAGCAGAGCAGCCCAGGGCACACGATGACTGGATGGGCCACAGAGGCAGGCCCAGGGGTGGTGGGACCAGGACAGGGCTGAGGCAAGAAGTTTTGGGGTTGGGAGGTGGGGCAACTAAGGAGTTGGAGGTGGCAAGAACCAAAGTTTGGGAGAGGGTTTTCCTGGGAGGATCACCCACCACCCACTACAGCAGCCACCCTGTGGTGGGCCTGGCTAGAAGCCAGGCGTGCCTGCCACTCTCCACCCAGCCCCTCTCCCTGCCTCTCAGCCCCCTGCCACTGCAGGGCCTGGCTTGGTCCCAGTAAGTTTTAATAATCGGCCCTTTCCCTTGGCAGGGCTCACAGCAGAGGTTTTTGTCCTGCTCAGCCCGGTTTCTCGGCCTCCTCCCCTCTGACTGACCAGCTGACCACTCTTCTTCCTGTTTCACTCTCTCCCCTCACGTCCATCACCCAGGCCCTTCCCTCCCTCCCTTGGCTCCCCTCTGCCCAAGGTGAGAGGGTGTCCGGGTCACTCGTTTAAAAAAAAAACACTGGGTGACCCCAAGCCTGTGCACAGATAGGAATGAATAGAAAGCCACCGCACACAACACGAACCATGACAGAGACAAAGGCCAGCAGAACAACCCTGTTGGCTAGTCAGTACCTCACATCACAGGGAGCTGAGGACAGCTTCTGCCCTTTGGCCAAACTCAGGATACTCTGACCAAATTCTACTAAAAAAGCAGAGAGAGGAGGAGCAGGCTCTGTCCAGGAGAAACTCCCAGTCTGATGAGGGAGACCGAGTCTCCACCCTTGGGGAACACCAAGACAGATGAGGGACACAGCAACCCAGGGAACTTCCAGTCTGGTGGGTGACATAGACCCTGCCCAAAGGAAGTTCCCAATCTGGAGGATGCATGGGTACTCCCTGCTTGAGAGGGTCCCCCAGTCTCTTGGAAGAGACATATGACCTACCCTAAGGGATCCCTAAGTCTTGGCTCTCAGGTAGGGTAAAGGCTTAGGAGGCCCCTACGGAAGGCAGTGTTTGGGTAGGGAAGAGCGGAAGAGGCCTATACTTTGGCTCAGAAGATAACATGCAAAGATATTAAAGAGCCTGCACTCAGCCCTTTTACTAATAGCACAAGAAAGACAAGCCCATCTCTGGTGACATCTAGGTCAGCTGACATATCATAGTCTGTAAAGAAAATGTTCTACATCTGACTGCAGTGAGTAAAGACAGGAGTCTGAAGAGGCGGCTAGCAGCAATCTAAGACACATCTACTGGTCCCATCCTGGCTAGGGCGAAGGAGAATGAAGAAGACCAGAGACATGGGAAAGATGAGTCCAAAGGATTCACCAACCACAGCTACCACAACCTCTCCCAAACTGAGCCCAGAACAACTAGATGGTACCTGGCTACCACCACTGACTGCTGTGAAAGGATCACAGTAGAGGATCCCTGAAAGAGCAGGAGAGAAATGGAGAAAAAAATTCAAATTCATACCCAGACCACACACAAAAAAAGAAGCTTGCTGGTCTGACAGAGTCTAGAAAAACCTCAAGACCTGGCCCCTGGATATTCTTTGAACTCAGAACTTAAGTCACTTCTGAGGTTCACCCTTCAGCCAGGCTAGACAGGTCTGTAAGGTCACCCATAACAGACAGGAGGGACACGCTACAAAGTTCAATCACATGAATGGGACAAACGGGCACAAAAGCCCAAAGGCAAGGACGGGAAGGTTGGAAGGGACAGGAAAACAGTATGAATGGAAACAGGGAACCTGGGGCTGAAAAGAGAGTGTGACACATCACAGGGTCGACAACCAATAGCACAAAACAATTTGTGTATTAACTCTTTAATGGGTAACTAATTTGCTCTGTAATCTTTCACCTAAATCATGGTAAGAAAATAAAAAAAGAAAGTCATGCTCAGAGAGGACAAGAGATTGGCCCAAGATCACCAAACCAGCACTGCCTCTCAAGGTGGGTGAGGCAGCCTGGAGTCACCCAAGGCAGAGCCAGAGAAAGGCAGGACTGTGGGACAAAAGGAGGACAGCACCCCAGAGCAGAGACAGGAAAACCTGGCAGGAGTGTTTTCAACACTATTCCAGCAGCAGTAATAATGCTCTATGCTGATATTTGCAGTTTTCAAAGCTCTCGCACACACACATCATGACACTTTTGGGCATCCCTCCCCTCACTTCACAAATGGGGAAACCAAGGTTCTGAGAACACAGGTAGGCATGTCCAGACCAGCATGTCTTCATCAAGCCGAAGCCTAGTGTGGAACGAGACTGGAGACCGGGGACTGAGGTGAAAAGGCCTACCCTGGGCCTAGGGGCAGATGACAGATGAGGTGACTATGACATAAGAGGTGTTTTAGAAAAATAAAGATGGGCACTGAGGCTTAAAAGAAACAGAGGAAGCTATAGGCAGAGAGAGTGAGAGAAAGGGGAGGTGGGGACACCAAAGGGGAGACATGGACAGGGGCCCTGGCTGCGTGGATACGGCTGGGACAGGCAGAGAGCAGGTGGTTAACACCACAGATGTCCCGGGGATGCCAGGAGCCACCGGGCATCTGGGAGTCAGTAAGTGACCACACTAGAGACTTAGGATCAGACGAAGTGGACAGAGCCGGGCTGCCCACAGAAGAACCATTGGCCCAGGACTTCTCTTAATTGGGGGACAGAGCTGACAGGGAAATGAAGAAATCCTGACCCATATCCTCTGGGAGCAGGGGAGGGGCCTCAGGCCAAGAGCCCAGCTCTCAGGCAGCAGGGCCAGGGGTAGGGGAGGACAGCCCCACCCCTGTAGGCAAGAAATCACAGCAAATCCTATTGGCCTGACTTTGCTGCTTACCTCCACCCACTCCAGAGAACGGGTCACAGCCATACTGTCAAGAGCCCAGAGAGACTAGGCCCTATATTTCATAGAAGAGGAAATGTAGCCTGAGAGGGGAAGTGACTTATCTACCACCCCACAGATATGCAGGGCCTAGCCTGAGGGGACTGCTGATGTCCAGCACCAGCTGTTTCTGGGCAGTGGCCCCAGAAGTAGGGAACTGTGTACTGACAGAGACTCAGGCTGCCTCTTCTAGTCAAGCTCCTCAGTCAGCCAGGGTCACCCCAAGAGTAAAAGTGTGACCTTTCTTCCCACCCACCCAGACACAGGCCTATCCCTTCCAGTGAACTAAGAGGGACAGAAATGGGACTCCCTCAGGGGACAAGAAGCAAAGTCAGCAGCATCCTCCCAGACCCAGAAGGCCCCTCCTAATTTACTCATTCCACAGGAAAACAGTAAGTGCCTGCTGTGTGCTGCAGCCTTGGAAGATGGGGCTGCTGGAAGAAGTGGGCTGACAAGGAGAGGACAGGGGCACAAACACTGGACCCCACCTTTGACTAGCGGTGTCCTGAGAGGGGAGAAGGAGGCTCAAAGGGCACTGCGAGTCCAGCAGCCAAGCTCTTGTCAGGAGGTCGTTCTCCCTCGGAGGTGACAGAGACCAGACCAGCCCTTGTGCAGACCCGACTCCGAGGACGAGGGCAGGGGGTGAAGGGGCTCAGGGAGACTTATACAAGCCAAACATGAAACTTCTTCAGGGCTATCACTACCAGGCACAGCTACGGCCTCAGTTCCTTAAAGCGGGGACCCTGGAGTTCACAGACCCCTGACATACACATCCAGCTTGTGCTCTCTCGGAATCCAGTCTCATATGAGGGATTCGACAGTAATCTGGGTTCGAATCCAGCTCATTAGATTACTTTCAGCAAGTCGCCAGACTCGCTTCAGTCTCCCCATTAGCCAACAGCGACAATAACAACCACGACCCCCACAGTCACAGGAGAAGCCGGAGATAATAAAGCAGGATGCGGTCCTCGAGGTGTCCAGCGCAGATCCCAATCCCCGCCCCTGCCCCACCTGCCTAAACTGTCTGGGGGGTGCGGAGTCCCTAGACGGGCGGGAGTGGGGCGGGCAGGGCAAAGGGCCTGAGCCCGGGAATCCAACCGCAGTGAGGGGCTCAAAGACCCCAGCCCAGCCCAGCTCCGCCGCCGAGTCCGGTTCTCACCTCCTCCTCCATGGCGAATCCGCTGAGGTCTGGCTGCTCCTCTGCTCACTCCCGGGGCCACGCGGTATCTGCGACCTCCATCCACGCTTCGCCGGGCGGCGACTCTCGACGTTCTGTCCCGCCAGGCACTAGGGGCCCAAGAAACTTCGGGGGGGCGGGGCCGGGGGCGGGGAGAGGCTTCCGGGGGCCGGGGGCGGGGCCGGGGGCGGGGAATAACGGGGCCGAGAGGCCGAGACAGGGCTGGGAGAGGGGGAGGCGGGGCCTAGGAGGGGTGGGGCCTGGGAAGAGTAGGGGCAGGGCCAGGGAAAAGCAGAGCCTGAGGGCCTCGGAAGGGGCGGGAAAGGGGAGAGGCGGGGCCTTGAGGGGCGTGGCCTGAAACGGGCGGGTGGATTGGGCGGGGGCGGGGCGGAAGCGGGGAATAACGGGCCTGAAGGCCTGGAAAGGGGCGCGAAAGGGGAGAGGCGGGGCTGGAGCTGGGGTGGAGGCGGGGCGTAGGAAGGTTTCCCGGACTAGCCGAGGTAGAACAACCCGGAGAGGGTATGGAGCAGGAGGAGAAGGAGGGAGCTTCCGGTCCAGTGGCGAGGCGAGAGTGCGGGCGGGGCTCGGGCGCGGGCTCGTGGGCGGGGCTCATGGCTGGGCAGTGGCAGGGGCGGGGAGGGGGCGGGGCGGGGCGGAGAGAGCATCCGAGTCGTTGGTCGCTGGTCCGTTTGACGTCTAGACGAGTGGGCTGGGGGTTGCTGGACTGGGCCGAGCAGCTCTGGGTGGCCCAGAGGTGTGGCCACGAAGCATCTCCGCTTCTTTTGTTCCCGAAGCTAGCTCCGTGGCGACAACCTGCCTCTCTTCTCCCTGGAAGCTCCGGGAAGGGTCCATCCTGGAGCTCACCCCTCCCGCCCCCACCCCGCCCCCAGGCTGGTAGCCTGGACTCTGAGTTCTCCTTGGGGGGGTCGACCCTGCCTCTCAGAGGTCCCTCACGATGTCTTTTCAGTTCCCATATCTGAAGGCCACCACTACCCCTACCTGAGGGAACTCGGTCCCTGAAACTCAGGAAGGTCATTGAGAGGACTCTTTGGGGGAGGTCATCTTATCCAATGATCAGAGCTGCCATCAGTGAAAATAGCCTGGTAGGCCCCACTGGGTATAACCATAAATAACTTTAAGACTGTCTTACCCACTCTCCTAATTGAAAGCTCTTCCCTTATCAAAATCTTGACCATAAACAAACCTTAGCCCTTCCCCTCCCAATCAACACTTCTTCCTTGTTCAGACCACAAGTCCCCTAACCAGAATTTTTTGCTGCCCCTCTTTCCTTCCTTATCGAACCATAAATCCCTTCACTCCACGCTACCTCTTTGAAACTTTAAAAAGACTGCCATAGTAGGCAGGGGTGGGCTGAGCCACTTGGCTCAGACCTCACTCTCTTTTTCTTCCGATAAACTTCCCTGGACCCTTGGACTGGTGTGTCTCTGCCTCTGTTTCGGGGCACCCTCTCCCCAACACTACTCAGCAGTGGTCTAGCAGGCTGGACAACCTTGTTGGGGAGTGAAGTGTAGGGTAGGGCACTTCCCTCCAAAGGAAATCAACATAGAAAATCATTTTAAGTATTCTCTGCACCCCAGTTACACCTGGAGAAACAGGCACAGAGAGTGACAGCGAGGGGTTCCTGCACCCCACTCTCAGCTCTTAGGCAAACCTTGCCCCCATGTCTCAGGAGAAGAGTGAATACGTGTGGGATCAGTGGTGACCTCCTTTGGCTCTGGCTGCCATAGCAGCCACCTCGCCAGTTAAGGGAGCTCCTCTTTCAGCTCTGCCTTCAGCCAGTGCTAAGGCTCCCAGGCCACCACTTCCCAGCCTTGTCTGGAAAAGGACAGCCTGGGGCCCCTGGGCCAAGGGGCAAGGATATGTTAGCACTTTTTTTCCTCAGGCCTGGACCTGTGCTCCGTCATCTGCAGAGGTGAAGAAATTCACCCTGGGGATTTGTGAAAGCCTGTGTATGTGATGACCTCTAACGGCTTTGTCTCCTAGATCTGCAGAGCTGTCTGTGTAGCCACTGAGCCCTATGTCTGTGGACCCAGAGGATCCTGTACCTGGAAACTCAGACTTCGCCTGCAGGAGACCGGGGATCCTAAGGAATGCAGGAAGCTGCACGGGAGCAGCCCATTTCTCACTTTGGGGTTTAAGCACTGATAACCACTCTGGTCTCAGTTTCCCCACACAGCCTTGGGGAGCTGATCAGCCAGTAGGAGGATAGATAAGCCCTGAGAAGTGATATGATTAAGGAATACACAACTGTTGGTGACAGCCAGCTCCCACCAGAAGGGGCTGGATTGAATTCTACCAGTGTTAGCTGAACAGGGGTGGGGACATTTTCAGAAACAAGAACATCATGCACAAAAGTGAGAACATGTAGGACATTATGACTTGTTAGGGGAACTGGAGGTAGTTTCTGTGTGGTCATAAAGCTGGGGGGGGCAGAATGAGGAGAGATGCTGATACGGATGCCGCGGGAACTAGAGCCCTGAAGGGCCTAAGTGCTGACCTAAGGGATTTGAAATTCCTCCTGCATGTAGCACAGGGCCATGGGGAGGCTGAGTCAGGGTGTGACACAATCCAATCCTCGTTTTAAAAGCACCGTTTCATGGCTGCTGTGTGGAGAATGGAATTAGGGGGCAAAGGAGACAGGGGATCCACCAAGTAGGGAATTATTGAAAAATCCAGAAAGGAAGTGGTGGAGCCTGAAAAATCAGAACAGTCATTACAAGGATCAGATGGACAGACTCAAGAGATAGTAAAGAAACAGAAGTGGGGTCAAAACTTGGAAAGACTGATTTCATTCTTCATTGGTTCATTCATTCCATAAATATTTGTTGGGAGTCTAGCATGTATCAAATGATTCTAAACCCAGAGGACACAGCCGTGAATATGACACGCAGGGTCTCTGCCCTTGTGAAGCTGAAAGAGAGAGAGGACAGGCAAGTAAACAAATGAATATGCTAACCTCAGAATGTGACAGGTTCTATGAAGGAAATTAACAAGATAGTGAAACACTAACTGAGGAAGCCCACTTTAGATACAATGCGTGTAGTGGGGAGAAGCCTATTTAAAGAGAGAATGTTTCAGCTGAGACTGAAAGAGGAGAAAAAGGCAGCCACACAAAGTGGGGAGGGCATATCAGGCAGAAGAAAGGATGCAAAGACCTGGCACAGGAAAGGACTTGGAGTACTCAAGGAACATTAAGGAGACCAGTGTGATAAGTGAGTTGTGAGCTAGGAAGAGAGTGGTAGACTTGAGGTCACAGTGGAAGGAAGAGGAGTTGGTCTCATGATATGGTGAAGACTGCGGGTTGTGTTCTAAGAGGGACAACATGAGAACCCGTTAAGGACTTTGACTAGGACAGTGGCAAGATCTGAGTCATGTTTTTGAAAAGATGCTGCTTAGTGCTCTTTGGGGATGGGGTGTAAAAGGGCCAGAGTGGAAGACAGGAACCCAGTGCAGATTAGGAGGCTACCGCAGTGATACAGGAGAGACAGGCGGGACTGCTAGCTCCAGGGCACGGGATGCGGGTGGAGATGGGAAGGTAAATGGATTAGAAACACATTTCAGAGGCCGAAACAACCTGGTTTCAGTGGTGGCTTGGGGCAGAAGACGGAACTGAGAACGTGGTGTAGGTTTTTAACTTGAGTCAAATATGGTGGTATCATTTACTAAAGTAATAAAGACAAGGGGAAAAACAGGTGTGCATGGTACTGAGAAAGGTTAAAAGCTCCATTTTGGAGACAGTGAGTTGACATGCCTCATAGGCATCTGAAAACCCTGATGGTGTAATGGTTAAGTACTACCAACAGGTCAGCAATTCAAATCCACCAAGTGCTTTTGAAACTATGAGACTGTTTTACTTTGTTGTATAGGGTTGCTAGAAGTTGGAATCAACTCGATGGCAATAGTGATCACTTGTCTATGCTGAGAAATTTGGAAGACAGCTACCTGGCCAGCCAACTAGAAGATTCTTATTTGGGGTCGTTTCAAAGAAAGATGATCTAATAGAACACAGAAATTATCAAACAATATCACTAATATCACATATAAATAAAATTTTGCTGAAGGTTCCATATGAGTTGGAACCAATTTGATAGCACCTAACAAAGCAGAGGCGAGCTGATGTTTTGAGTTTCCACTGAGATAAATGTCAAAAATGTGCTTTGTAAACTGATCAGGTTTGTGCTAAAGACACTGTCATTATTAAAGAGTTGGGGATTGGACTGAGACCTCCCAGTGAGAGGGGAGAAAGGAAGTAAGATGGAAGAAGTTGCAGGGGAAGAAGTTTCATAATGCAGCAATATACTACAAGGAACTGCCAGAAATTCAAGCCAGATTTAAAAGTGAACATGAAAAGAGGAATATCATTGCCAATGTCCAATGCATCTTGACTAGAAGAAGAGTGTCATGGATTGAACTGTGTCCCCCCCAAAACAGGTGTAGCCATGTGGCCATGAGTCCCTGTATTCTGTGACTGTCCTCCATTTTGTAATTTTCCTATGCTGTATTTTAAAGGATTAGGGTGGGACTGTAAATGCCTTCATAGGGATCACCTTCTTGCTCCACTGTAAAGGGAGTTTCCCTGGAGTATGGTTGCCCCACCCTTTATCCTTTCATCCTGCAAGAGATAAAAGGAAAGGGAAGCAGAATTGGGAACCTCACACCATCAAGAAAGCAGCACCAGGAGAAGAGCGCGTCCTTCAGACTGGAGGTTCCTGCACCAAGATGCTCCCTGTACAAACACTGATGCAATACCAGATTTTCCTCTAGAGCTGACAAGGGGGAAAACCTTCCCCCAGAGTGGACATTCTGAATTTGGACTTGTAGTCTGCCAGACTGAGTAAGAATAAGTCTTCCTTTGTTAAAGCCATCCACTCTGTGGTATTTCTGTTAGAGCAGCACTAGCTGACTAAAACAAAGGGAAGACCAGAAAGATGTTTACCTGTGTTTTATAGACTATGCAAAGGTATTCAACTGTGTGGATCATAACACATTATGTGTAAGGCTGTGAAGAATGAGAATTCCAGAACACTTAATTGTAGAATGTGTAGATGTGAAACTTGTGCATAGACGTAGACAAAGAGGCAGTTACTCAAACAGAACGAGGGGACACTGCATGGTTTAAAATCAAGAAGGCTATGTGTCAGGGTTGCATCCTTTCACCATACCTACTCAATCTCTATGTTGAACAAATAATGAGTAGCTTGACTGTATGAAGAAGAACGTAGTATCAGGATTGAAGAAAGACTCACTAACTACCTGCAACATGTAGGTGACATAACCTTGCTTTCTGGAAGCCAAGACATGAAGTACTTACTGGTGAAGATCAAAGACTACAGCCTTCAGTATGGATTATACCTCAACATAAAGAAAACAAAAATCCTCACAACCAAACCAATAAGCAACATCATGTTAAATTGATAAAAGACTGAACTCATCAAGGAGTTCATGGTTCCATGATTGTTGCCCATAGAAGCAGCAGTCAAGAAATCAAACAACATATTGCACTGGACAAATTTGCTGCAAAAGACATTTTTAAAGATGTTTAAAAGGTATTAAAAAGCAAAACGGTCACTTTGAGGACTGATGTGCCTGGTCCAAGCCATAGTGTTTTCAGAAAGCTGAATAATGAATAAGGAAGCCGAAGAAGAACTGATGCCTTTGAATTACGGCGTTGGCAAAGAATATTGAATAATACCATGGACTGCCAGAAGAATGAACAGATTTGTCTTGGAAGAAGTAGTCTTAGAAGTGAGGGTGTTGATGCTTCTCTCACATACTTTGAACATGTTATCGGGAGGAACCAGTCCTCGGAGAAAGACACAACACTTGGTAAAGTAGAGGAGCATGGCAAAAGAGAAAGACCCTCAATAAGATGGACTGACACAGTGGCTGCACCAGTGAGCTCACACACAGGAACCATTAGGTGAATTGTGAGGACGGCCCAGGACCGGGCAGTGTTTCATTCTGTTGTGCATAGGGTCCATATGAGTCAGAACCGATTCTACAGCACCTAACAAAATGAAAGGGAGGTGATCTGTTGACTTTCCACTGAGATAAATGTTGAAAATGCGCTTTGTAAACGGATCAACCCTTAGCTAAAGTCACTGTCATCATTGAAGAGTCGGGAATTGGACTGAGACCTCCCAGTGAGAGGAGAGAAAAAAATAAGACAGAAGTTGCAGGGAAGGGAGTTTGACAATGAAGGCAGTCTATTCGTTCTGAGAGCTTTCTTTAAAATCAGGCGTCGCATTAGGCGAAGGGACAGACAGCAGCATTGCGCTCCGCTTGGAATTGACCTGTAGGTGGCAGCAGTGAGCGAAGGACTGGGCGGATGCCGAGAACCGCCCGGAGGAGGAAGTCCGGCCCTCTCCGGAGACTTCCCTTGGCTCCGCCTCCCTCCGCCAGTGACCAATCAGGATCCGGCAGACGCCGGAGCGGAGCAGGGGCGGGCACAGAGTCAGTGAACCGTTATCCTCCGGGAGGCGGTGCCTAGTTATTCATTCAATTCCGTTCCCCATACGGTCTTAACTGTTGTTCCCTTTACAAATACACCAGTGGCCCTACAACTATTTTGGAAAGAGATCTGGCGGTTTCACATAAAACTAAATATGAACCTACCCCACAATTTGTCACCTTGGTATTTACCCAAAAGAAATTAAAACATAAATTGACAAAAAGTGGACTTTGTATCAACAGGAAAAGGGATAAATCTTATGCATACAACGGAATACTACTCAGCAATAAAGTGGAACCAACTACTGATAAATGAATGGAAGAATGGATGAATCTCAGAATTACTATGCTGAGTGAAAGAAGCCTTCCACGTAAGAAAATAATACTGTATGTTTCCGATTATAAGAAGTCCTAAAACAAAGCAAATTAATCTATGGTTAAAAACAAAATCAGAACAACGGTTGCATGGGAACTGAGGGTGGAGGATGATCAGGAAGGGGCACGAGGAACTTTCTAGGTGACAGTAATGTTCTCACTGCTGTCCAATGGAACTTTCTGCAAAGATGTAAATGTCTTACACTGTGCTGTCCAGTATGGTAGCTACTGTGGTTGTTGATCACTTAAGTGTGGTTAGTGAGACTGAATAACTCAACAGGTGGGGTTTATTTTATTTTAATTACTTTAAAATTAAAACTAAACAGAAACATGTGCTGAAAAAACAATGCTGACGAGTCACTTCCAACTCTAGTGGCTACTATGTTGGACACTACGGTTATGTGATAGCAGTTTGGGTTACACAGATGTATGCATTTGTGAAAACTCCTCTAATTACATACCTAAGATCTGTGTGTTTCACTACATGTAAATTTTACTTTAGAAAGGTAAACAAATATTGAACTCTAGTTAATGAAATGCATGCTAAAGTGTTTAGAAGTGAAATGTACTGATGTCTGCAATTCTAAAACGCATAACAAAAAGATCAAATGATGGATGTATGGGTAGACAGATTGGATAACCCAGAACCCATTGCTGTTGAGTTGATTCTGACTCACTGTGACTCTACAGGACAGTGTAGAACTGCCCCCTAGGATTCCTTGGGCTGTAATCTTTGCAGAAGCAGATTGCAACATCTTTCTCCCAAGGTGGGTCCCAACCAGCTACCTTTCAGTTAGCCGTGGAGGCTTAAACCACCAGGGGTCCTTTGGATAGATGAGTAGACAGGCGATAAAGCAAATATAGCAACAATATTATTTGTGGGATCTAGTGGTGGGTATATGTAAAAAATTATTTTAAATTTTCCGTATGTGTTTTAATATTTTCATTATGAAATGCTGGGTGAAAAAACTCACGTGGAAGTTCCTGTATCCTCCCTAGAGGCAGCATGGGGTGAACGCAGCAAGCCGTTTTGAAAGAGCCCTGGTGGCATGATGGTTAAGCACTCAACTGCTGAGTGTTTGGTGGCTGGAACCCAACCAGCAGCTCTCCAGGTGAAAAGACCTGGTGATGCTCTTCTGTAAAGATTACAGCCTAGAAAATACTGTGGGATGGTTGTACCTTGTCACGTAGGGTTGCTATGAGTCAGAATCAACATGATGGCAAACCACAGCAGTTCCTTTTTGAGCATAAGCTAGTAGGAAGAGAGAAAACAGGCTTTGGAAACAGACAGGTTTGGGTTCACAAATTCCAGCGTTTTACTTTCTAGCTGTGTAACTGTATTAGCTTCCTACTGCTGCTGCAACAAATGGCTACAAATTCAGTGGCTTATAACAGCACAGTTTTATTATCTGACAGTCTTGGAAGTATAAGTCTAAGATGGGTGGTCAAGGCTGTGTTCTTTTCAAGTGCTATAGGGGAGAATTGTTTCCTTGCCTTTTCTAGGTTGCAGGGACCTCCTGTATTCCATGGCATTTGGGGGCAGGGCATCATTCTGCCTATGATGGTGATTTTGAGAATTTTCCTGCACCTATTTGTTTAATCATTGTAATTGCCTAAATCAAGACAGCACTGAATAGGAAAAATATTTCTCACGATTTTGGGGGGGGGTAATAGTTTTATTGAGGTATAATTTATATACCAGACAATTCACTCATTAAAAGTGTACAATTCAGTGGTGTTGAGTATGGTCACAAAATTATGCAACCATCAGTACTATTTTAGGACGACTTCATCTTTCTCTCACTTGCACTCATGACGATGTGCCACGTGAGACATAAAGGAAACTTGCCTAGGTTAACATCTAATAGGTAGTCCCGGGATCCTTCAGCGGGTCTCAGGAGCTGGATTCTAGTTATAGTTTTGCCTCACTCCCTTCCTGAAGTTAGGCTAGTTGCCTGATGCTATGTGATACAGATGTCAACGCAGCAGGTTCTTAGGTTACACCTGGGTTCAAGGAATGGTTCTGCAAGCTAAAAACTCTGTGACCTTCAATAAAACCTTCTGGCGCCTCGGTTTCCTCATTTGAAGAATCAGAGTAATTGAATCCACGTTAGCTAACATTATCTGTAAAATGAGTGGCTACCCTCACCTCAGAGATGCCTTCTAGCATGTAATTTCAAGCTTCAATGAGGGGAAAAAACATAATTAAAAATAAATTTCCCAAGCATCCGGTGCAACAAGAGAGATTAGAATTCCCTGAAGATGGGGGCTCACATACTTCCTTCGGAGCACCTGGCATCTCATCTACTGGCACAGACAAATTATAAAATGACCCCTACAAGGCACAGAACGGTGGAAAGAGGAGGACAGCAATGATCCTCGGAGCAAAAAGAGAGGTGGGAGAGGTCTTAAGGCCGCGTCTAGGCGCTGTGTGCCGGCCGGAGAAGACCGGCTGGCGATAGCGTGCGGTGGGGGACTGCTGCTGGAAGGATGGTTCTGAAAATAAATCCTCAGAGCCGCGCTGGAGCACGTGACAAGCTGGGATGTGGGGGGTTCCCTCACTACATTCGGTATGCTCCGGCCACAACAATCAACCTCCCTGCTCCTGCATGCGATTGGTACAGCCCGAGCTGCGGGCGTTGGGGCCTGCGGGAAGGCACGCCTTCCGACACGCCCCTGTCTCTGATTGGCTGAAGAATTAAAGCTCCGTCTGGTGATTGGGTGATGTTCTACGCAGAGTATTTGAAAGTTCTTAGTTCTGGGGTTCTGCAGTTCCCAGCCGACACGTTCTGGTCCTCCTAGTGCCGGCTCAGGAGAGTGAGTGTCCGCTCTAGTCCCAAGGTGGGAGGCGGAGACTCTGACTTCTTGAAGGGCTTAGAGTCCCTGCCAGGAGGGTGCAGTTGAGGAGGTCAGAGCATCCAGGCCCGCGTGGAGGTGGGAAGCGCTTAAGAAGAAACGCAGGGAATGGTGAGACCAGATTTATCTGGAAGATCTTCCCCCACCCCTCCCCCCCAAAAGTTGCCGTGGAGTCGATTCCGACCCACCGACTCACAGTGACTCTACAAAACAGAGCAGGGTTTCCTTGGATAAGAGCCTAGTGGATTCAAACTGTCGACCTTTTTGCGTTAGCGGCCTGAGCTTTTAGCCACTGTGCCACCAGGGCTCCATCTGGAAGACAAAAGGCACTTATTACCTGCCAGCTGCCTCCCCACGTCCCCACGTCCCCACGTGCAAGTCCTGTGCTTCGGAGAGAGGACCCGGAGGATTGCCGTGCCCGCCCTGGATCTCTTGGGAGCAGTTGGCTTCCCTGAGCAGGGTGCAATCCAGTGGGCTTTGCTTTCCTTTGAAACAGCCCAGGCCTCCCCTGGGTGCACGTGACATAGCCCATCCGCCGCCGCTCTGTAATTTGTTCTCAGACCAGAGCAGACCCACTGCCCCAGAGTCGATTCCGACTCATAGTGGCCCTAGAGGGCAGAGGAGAACAGTCCCCAGAGGGTTTCTAAGGCTGTCAGTCTTTGTAGGGAAGCAGACTGCCACATCTATCTCCCCCAGAGGGGCTGCTGGGTTCCAACCCCTGACCTTCCGGTTAGCAGCCGAGGGCTTTCACCGCTAAGCAACCAAGGATCCCTAAAAAACCAAACCCAAACCTATTGCCGTCAAGTCGATTCCGACTCATAGAGACCCTATAGACAAGAGAACTGCCCCCACAGTTTCCAAGGAGCTCCTGGTGAAATTGAACTGCTGACCTTTTTTTTGGTTAGCAGCCCTAGCTGTTAACCACTACGTCACCAGGGTTTTCAGGGCTGCATAAGGGAGTACATTTCTGAGTTAACTGTCAGCTGGCCACAAAGCCTTTTTACCGGTAACTACATGTGTTGTCACCCGGGTCCCCTATAACCGCCCAATACGTCCCCTGAACCCACCGTGACCCCAGCGCTCTGGTGCCTTTGTAGACCTGAGACGGTGGCGGTAATGGGGATGCTGTCGGGCACTGGTGCACGGTCAGCCGAGTACGAGGACGCAGAGCTGCGGTGCCGCGTGGCGGTGGAGGAGCTGAGCCCCGGCGGGCAGCCTCGAAAGCGTCAGTCCCTGCGCGTCGCGGAGCTGAGCCTAGGTCGCAACGAGCGCCGAGAGCTGCTGCTGCGGCTACAGGCGCCGGGGTCCGCGGGGCGGCCGCGGTGCTTCCCTCTCCGCGCAGCGCGCCTCTTCACGCGCTTTGCGGCCGCCGGGCGCAGCTCGCTGCGTCTCCCTGCCGACTGCACTCCCAGGCCTGGCGCCGGCGCGGTGCAGCTGCTGCTCTCCGACTGCCCCCCGGACCGCCTGCGCCGCTTCCTGCGCACGCTGCGCCTCAAGCTGGCGGCTGCCCCAGGGCCAGGGCCCGTGTCCGCCCGCGCGCAGCTGCTTGGCCCGCGGCCCCGCGACTTCGTCACCATCAGCCCGGTGCAGCCGGAGGAGGTGCGGCGCGCGGCGGACACCCGGGTCCTGAGCACCACACCAGACACCGTGCCTGCGAAGTTGCCGGAGAAGCCCGGAACTAGGGCTGTGCACGGCAAGGTGAGGACAGGAATGAGGGCATCTTTGGGAGTGAGGCCCAAGTTTGGGGGGAAGATGCTGGTGGTAGTTGAGGAGGCTGCTGGTTATCTCAGAGGAGACACCCACCTCACATCTGAGCATGACAGGGCTGAGGGAACCGTGCGTGTGTTTCCCATCGTGGAATACCTGAGACTGGATGAGACCAACCAAGAAAAGAAAGCCTTGGGGACCTGCCACTTGTAGAGATAAATTTTAAACAAAGGAAGTCTGGAAAGGAAAGAGAGAGCATGGCAGCCCAGGACAAGAGAAGAGCTTCTGGAGGGAGTGAAGTGGCCATCAGTGTCTGGGGCAGCCAAGAGGTCCAATAAGAAAAAGCGGACAGAGCGGCTGTTGGGCTTTGACATGTTTGTGAACTGGGGCAGGTGTAGCACAGACCTTGGGGCCTTGCGATTAAGCAGAGGGAAAGACGAGATGAAGCATCTGGCTAGGGAGGGTTCTGCTCAGGAGTTTTGGGGTGAGAGGGACAGTTCTGTAACTGGAAGGAAAGGGCAAGGGAAGGCTGGGTGAGAACACTAGGAAGGTCAAGGAACTTGAGGAAGGAGCTAGAGGGTCCAAGCCCACACTGGGGGACCTCAGGGCGCTGGAGGACACTGGAGACCCAGCCTTGGTTCTTTACTCAGGCAGAGGCCTGGACCCCAATAGCTGCTGCCAAGATCTACAGGTAAACTGGGCTGGGGTCACATGCCTGTCTGCCTCTGCCCAAGGGTTCTAGGGAAGGAGGCCAGCAGAGAGACTAAGAGCTGCCTGGCTAAGAAGAGTTGGGGGGAGTAGCAGTGTCTTGGTGGTGGGAGGGGACCCTGAGATACCCCTGCCCTTGCCCCCAGGAAGCCCCAAGGTGGCCCCTGCCTGTGAAGAGGCTGAGCTTGCCACCCAAGCCACAGCTTTCTGAGGAGCAGGCTGCTGTGCTGAGGGTCGTGCTGAAAGGCCAGAGCGTCTTCTTCACTGGAAGTGCAGGTAGCAGGGGTCAGAGTGGAGTGAGGGGAGCAGGGCACATGGAAGAGCAGATGGCTCTGACATCACCCCCTGCCCAGGGACAGGGAAGTCATACCTGCTGAAGCGTATCCTGGGCTCACTGCCCCCCACAGGCACTGTGGCCACCGCCAGCACTGGGGTGGCAGCGTGTCACATTGGGGGTACCACCCTCCATGCCTTCGCAGGTAAGTGGGAGCCTCTGGGGCTTGAGCTAGGAGCAAGCCAAGACTATGGGAGGGGAGGGGAGTCGGGGTTGAGAAGGGGCTGGGGTCACAGCTCAGGCTGAACAGTGTCCCTCACAGGCATTGGCTCAGGCCAGGCCCCACTGGCCCAGTGTGTGGCCCTGGCCCAGCGGCCAGGTGTGCGGCAGGGCTGGCTGAGCTGCCAGCGGCTGGTCATTGATGAGATCTCCATGGTGGAAGCGGACCTGTTCGACAAGCTGGAAGCTGTGGCCAGGTCAGTACCTGCGGTGAGGGGGTGAGTAAGATCTGGAGTCTGGTGCTCTAGGCATGTGGCACCTGCCTACCACCCTGGCCCCTAAAAAGCTCCATGCTCTTCCCCAGAGCTGTCCGGCAGCAGGACAAGCCCTTTGGAGGGATCCAGCTCATCATCTGTGGGGATTTCCTGCAGCTGCCACCTGTGACCAAGGGTCCCCAGCCTCCCCAGTTCTGTTTCCAGGTACCACTCTCCCTCTGGCCCTGCTCTCCCAGCCCCTTGCGGCTCTGATCTGCTCCCTGATCCACCCCACCCAACCAGGCCAAGAGCTGGCGGAGATGCGTCCCAGTGACCCTGGAGCTGACTGAGGTGTGGAGGCAGGCAGACCAGGCCTTCGTCTCTTTGCTGCAGGCTGTGAGGCTGGGCAGGTGGGCCCTGGTGGGCGGGGAGGGGGCCATGAGATAAGAACCCAGATGCAGGTCAGACCAGAGTCCTGGGAAGGGGAAAAATGCTTGTCCTTGGAGCACAGTCTATACAGGCAGAGGAGGCTTGGGAAGGATGGGTGGAGAGGCACAGGGGGAATCCAGATGTCAGTACCCTCGTTTTACAGATGCAGAAACTAGGGCTCAAAGAGGTGAAGGGATCTGACCAAAGTCATAGCCAGTAAGTGGCTGAATTGAGACATGAAGCCGAGCATGTCTTGACTCCCAAACCCAAGCTCCTCTCCCCTTAGAGTCAGGGGGGCTGCTTGGCGGGAGGTGGGCAGTGCTGCAGACACATCGCCTCCCCACCCAGGACTGAAGGCGGCAAAGCCACAGCTCCTGTGAAGTGACAGCAGAAGGGAGACTAGATCGGGGAAAGAACTGGATCAGAACTGGTCCGTAAACGACAGGCCTGACTTGGCTAGGGACAGTGGGGAACCCAGGAGCTGTCTCTGCCTGACCTCCTGGCACAGATCCAGGAGTCCAGGAGGCAGATAGGAAGTGTCACAGCACACACGGGAGCAAGAGGAAGGCTCAGTGGCAAAACAGGTCGAGATGATCCCCAGGCTGTCCTCTCCTCCTGTTTGAGCTGCTGCTGTGTCTAGGCCTGAGACTGGGGAAAGTGGAAACACAGGCTGGATTTTACCTGAGGGTAGCAGGCAGGGCCTGCAGAGTTGTACCCTGGAAGCTGACTGGATTACTGAGGTCCTTGTCCAGATCCTACAAACCACTGGCCTCTGCTCCCTCACCGTGGGATAGGAGAGTGGTTAGCTCCTTCCTGCCCACCTGTGATCACAGCCCAGCACCACCACCCCTATTTCCTACATTTGGAGTCCATGTAGTGAAGGGACACTGCCCAGCCTGGGGGCTAGCACATCTTGCCCGAGTGTTCCTTCCCAGTCAGAGGCCTGGCTCCTGGCCTGCTGCTTGGGTCATACACCCACATGGTTCCCACCCTCCCTAGTGTTCAGGTAGGCTCTACCCTGATGGCCTGGCCCCTGCAGGTGCTCAGATGAGGTGACCCGCCAACTCCGGGCTACAGCTGCCCACAAGGTGGGGCGGGATGGGATTGTGGCCACAAGGCTCTGCACCCACCAGGATGACGTGGCCCTCACCAATGAGAGGCATCTGCAGGAGCTGCCAGGTGAGCAGGGAGCTGGGGTTGGGCAGGGCCAGCTGGGAAAGCCACAAGGCAGGTGTGGCTCCTATGGTTCCACCCATGGGGTCTTCTGACCTCCGACCAGGCCTCCGACCTCAGTGGCCATAAAAGCCCTTACTTATACAGGTATAGCTGTGGGTACAGTGAGCTGGACAAGGTCCCAGTTAAGTGCTCGAACTGAGACTTAAATTCAGGCCTCTGACTCCAAGGCCCCCCAGCCAGGCCTGAGCTGTCCCCACAAAGCCCTTTCATGGCCACCTCACCACCTTCCTCCCTGACATCCGTTTCTAACAAGTGTTTTTGGAAACTGTCACAAGTCATTGATTTATCATCTGTTTTCCCAACTCTTTTTCCCAGGTGAAGTGCACAGCTTTGAGGCCATGGACAGTGACCCAGAGCAAGCCCGGACCCTGGATGCCCACTGTCCTGCTGGTCAGCTCCTTCAGCTAAAGCTAGGGGCTCAGGTCAGCAGGAAGCTGGGCCTAGTCCCTGGGAACTTGGTCTGTCCGGCATGGTTCTCCCTGCACCTTCCCCTCTTCCCAGACAGCATCGAAACCAGTGGGCCCAGTAGTGACGTGCAGTCACAGATGGGCTCATGCCAGATCTCCCTCCATCCTGTTCCTCCCACCTCCCACCTTCAGCTGTCACTGCCCTTCTTGGAGCTCCCTGGAGCTCCAAGCGGTGTCGCGCCCCTTGCTGTAGCTAGTTTCTGCCTTGGGTAAAATGGGGAGCAAATACCCATCATGCCTGGCTGTTTTCTGTAACGTGCCCTAATTCCTGCTTCCTTCCGTGGTATTGGGGGTGGGTAGAACAGAAGAACTTTCCTTGGGTCCCAGTGTGCACCCAGTGGGAAAAAACAGGTGCAGTGTGGCTAGGAGAGAGATAGGGTGGTGGGATCTGGGGGCTACCCCTTGAGATATGTGGCCCACGTGCGTACCCCCACCAACCGTATAATTTGCAGACCACTGTGATATGTTACCTCCTTGATCTTGACCGCTTCCTTCTTGGGCATACTGAGCAAATGTTATCCTCCTTGAAACCCTGGTAGTGTAGTGGTTAAGTGCTACATCTGCTCAACAAAAAGTCGGCAGTCCATATCTGCCAGGCGCTTCTTAGCAAATCTATGGGGGTAGTTCTACTCTGTCCTCTAGGGTCACTATGTGTCAGAATTGACCCAGTGACAGTGGGTTGGACATGAGGAGAAACTGAGACTCAAGAAATGAAGGCGGCCTCCCCGCCAGGGTCATAGCCAGCCAGTGGCAGACCAAAGCACAGGGACATGGTGACCTTGTATGATAGCCCCATACTTCCGGCCTCTGAGAATAGCAACTCTTGGAGGTGAGACCAGGCTGCCCTCCATTCATCCTTGTTTTTCACTCTTGCAGGTGATGCTGGTGAAGAACCTAGCGGTGTCTCGGGGCCTGGTGAATGGGGCCCGAGGGGTGGTTATTGGGTTTGAGACTGAGGGGAGAGGTAAGTGACAGGGGAGATGGCAGTCCTCTTGCCTTGCTTTGTAGCAGTGGGGAGGAAAAGACCCCTGCCCCTACCTCTGAGCCATGACACAGGCTGAAAGGTTCCACACCTACCCCAGGGCTGCCCCAGGTGAGATTCCTGTGTGGGATCACCGAGGTCATCCGTGCTGAGCGCTGGACAGTGCAGGCCACGGGGGGCCAGCTGCTCAGCCGACAGCAGCTGCCCCTTCAGCTGGCCTGGGCGATATCCATCCACAAGAGTCAGGTGGGCACCCAGTGTGGGAAATGAGGATAGGGTGAGGCACAGGGTAGACAAGACAGACCTGGGATGTGTTAACGGGGAGTCTTGGAGGGGCTAAGCTTGCCCTAGATGGAAAATTCCAGACCAGTAGAACAAACCTTCCTTTAGTGTATTTCCCGCTTTGCCCCCTTCTCTGCTGTACCCGGATACATACCACTCTCCGCTGCCATTCCTGCCCCTCCGTTTTGTGAGGCCGTACTCCAAAAAAAACTGTTGCCCATCAACCCTGCAGGACAGAGCAGAACTGTCCCAATAGAGTTTCCAAGGAAGCTAGTGGATTCAACCTGCCCACCTTTTGGTTAGCAGCTGTAGCTGTTAGCCACTGTGCCACCAGGGGTCCTTGGTAGATATGTTCAGTTGTATCTTTACAGTTGTGTGAGCTATAGATGTAATTATTCCCGTTTTACAGAGGAGGGAACTGAGGCTCAGGTGTTAGCTAGTAAGTGTGGCAGGGCCAGGATTTCGCTCCAAGCCAGTCTGACCCAGAGCCTGAGCTCCTTCCTTTCACTCCATACTTCCACTCTCATTCCAGATCCGTAGGAACCCCCCATTGTACCCAGACACCCATCTGTTTTGAGCATCTCTGGACTGGGCAGAGACCCAGGGACCGCAGATGTGCTGAAGGTGGGGTCTAGGGTGGGATCAGCTCTTGGGCACCAGGGCCTTCAGGCTGAGGTGGCTACTCTCTGTCCCTCAAACCCCTAGGGCATGTCCTTGGATTGCGTGGAGATCTCTCTGAGCCGTGTGTTTGCCAGTGGCCAGGCCTACGTGGCCCTTTCCCGGGCTCGCAGCCTACAGGGCCTGCGTGTGCTTGACTTTGACCCTATGGTGGTGTGCTGTGACCCCCGTGTGCTGCGCTTCTATGCTACCCTGCAGCGGGACAGGGGACTCTGTCTGGTAATAGGGAGTCACCTGGTGTGGGCCCTTGTGGGTGTGGGTGGATGGGGAGCTGGGAGAGAGGGTGGCCTGGTGGGGTCTAGGGGTAGAGGGACAAAAGAGCCCTCTGCTGGCTCCATGGAGGACAGCTACAAAGGGAAGGAGATGCAGACCCAGGCTGCAGACCTGGGGAACGGTTCTAGCCCGTGACTGCCTTCTCTTGTTCTGATCCAGGAATCCCCAGATGACGAAGAGGCAGCCTCAGACCGGAACATGGACCCAAATATCTGAGCACAGCCCTGAAGACAACACAGAGTGTCTCTCTTTCTACTCCCTGGTGGGGCATAGCCTTAGAAAGTAACCAGGGGATGGTGGCCAGTGGCCATTACTCCTTTCTTTAGGGGCACTCAGGCCCTACGGGACTGAAAGGAGAGTTCTTCTCTCTACTTGGCATCTGCCTGTTCCTTCCTATTCTGGGTGAGCTGCTCCAGGGCCAAGAGTAACCCTTTCCATGTCAGCTGGGAGTAGTCCTGTGTGCTACCTGCTGTCCAAGGACAGAGCTGTCTGCAAGGGCTGGCCACAGGGCCACAGAGTTCTCACTGATGTTCCCTTTGGGCTGCAGAGGAGAGAGGCAGCCCAGATAGGTACTGGGAACATTAACAGGTCTCTCGATGAAGGGGATCTGGGGAGGAGTCAGGCCAAGTTCAGGCCCAGACCAGAAAATGGAAATTCGGGGTATCTAGCTGGGCCCAGCCAAGTGTAGCTCAGACCCCTCTTGGGCCTAACCTAAGAACATGCACTACAAATGTGTGCCCATATTTTTAAGCTGCTTGTTAGGGAGAGAGAGAATACTGGGGGGTTTGAAATGGAAGCCCTCAGGTTATATTTATTTAGGACAAATAAACTTATGAATTGTCTAAGAACCGTGGATCTTCTGCTGTCTCTAAAAGCGCAGCTCTGCCTGAGGCCTGGAGTCCCCTGGAATTCCAGGAAGGCCTGCTCCTGCTTACTTTCTCTCGGCCTCTGTCTCTGTCACTTGTGCTCACACGTGCAGTGGGATTTATGTCATGCTGGCTGAGGTGACAGCATCCTGGCTTGGTTGATGCCACCAGTTGTTTGGGAAGCTGAGTTATGTGAGGCTGGTGACTAAGAGTGAAATGACAAGGTGAGTCACATCACCCAGTAGTCAAGGGAAGGCAGACAAAAGAATTCACGTGACGGGAAAAGGCCAACACAGCGCTGGAAGAATGTTGGTGGCCTCATGTGCAACTGTCTCAGTTGGGGCCTGTCTTAGTCATCTGGTGCTGCTCTAACAGAAATCACACAAAGTGGATGGCTTTAGCAAAGAAGCGAGAAATGTTTATTCTTACACAGTCCAGTAGGCTGCAAGTCCAAGTTGAGGATGTCGGCTCCAGGGGAAGGCTTTCCCTCTTTGTCAGCTCTGGAGGAAGTCCTGTGTCACATCAGTCTTTGGCCAGGGAACATCTTGGCACAGGAAGCTCAGGTCTGAAGTCCGCGCTCTTCTCCTGGTGCTGCTGTCTTCATGCTGTGAGGTTCCCAACTCTGCTTGCTTCTCTTTCTTTTTATCTCTTACAGGATAAAAGGTGGTGCAAGCCACATTCCAGGGAATTTCCCTTTACAGCACAGCAGGGAGATGATCTTAGCAAGGGATTTACAATCCCACCCTAATCCTCTCTAACATAATCCACTCTGTTAACCACAGACCGAGACTGGGATTTGCAGCATCAGAAAATCATAAAGTGGAGGACAATCCCAGAACACAGGGAAACCCAGCCCACCCAAATGACTACACGTATTTTTCTGGGGACACAGTATGATCCATGACGGGGCCTTGCTTGGAAGTTCTGATAGGGAGCAGTCACCCACAAAATCTCTTCAGTTTATCCAAAAAACTGGTGAATACAGAGGATGTGGAGAAAGTGGAACCTTCATCCACCGCAGATGGGAATGGAATGGTGTAGACTCCATGGAACATAATTTTCCTCAAACAGTTAAGTACAGACTTATCACATGACCCAGCAACTCTGCTCCTAGGGATTAAAAAGAAACTAAACCCACTGCTGTGGGGTCAATTTCGACACGGAGACCCAATGGAACAAAGTCAACCTGCCCCATGGAGTTTCCAGGGAGTGCCTGGTGGATTTGAACTGCCGACCTTTTGATTAGCAGCCGTAGCATGTATTTTATACCCCCCCCCTAAATTAGAAGCAGGAATGTGAACAGATTGTTGTACACCCATGTTGACTGCGGCATTGTTTTCAATAGCCAAAAGGTGGAAACAACCCCAATGTTCATCAACAGAGGAACAGAGAAATAAAAGGTGGTGATCCATTCCCAGAGAAAAACTTGGTGGCTTAGTGGTTAAGTACTATGTCTGCTAACCAAGAGGTCAGCAGTTCAAATCTGCCAGGTGTTCCCTCGAAACTCTGGAGCAGTTCTACTCTGACCTATAGGGTCTCTATGAGTCAGAATCAACTCAGTGGTGGTGGTTTGGGCTTTGGTGGTGGACCTCAATCCCAGAGGTCACCTTTCAGCCACATGATACATTGGTTTATGAAATACAGAACATCGCCTTTTGAGTAAGATGCTCCCTTAACAACTATGTGGGACCAAATGATCAACATTTTCTCCAAAGCAGAGAAGTTAGATCACTGGGAACACAGAATGAAAATAATGAGAATACTGACACACTAAAAATTGCAACCAATACCACTGTTTGCATGAAAATTGTTAAAGGGGACCCTATTTTGCTAGGTAAACTTTCACCTAAAATACAGTGAATCTTACTTTTTTAAAAAGATACACCCGTACAACAGAACACTACTCAGCCATAAAGAGAAATAAGACCCTGGTACCTGCTACCGCATAGATGGACCCTTAACTCAAACTGAATGAAATACATCACCAGAGGACAGGTAATGACCCCACTTACATGCAGTATCTACAAGAGACAAGTGTACAGAGAGAGTTTGTTAGTGGGAGGTGACTACAGGTCACAGTGGCAGTATCATGGGGGGCGGTCGGGAAGACAAGGCTCCAGGAGTTGTTGGGACACTTTGTCACTTGTTTCTTCCCCTCAACACTGTGTGGGGATCATGTGTTTCAGCACAGTCATGCTTCTAACAACCTTCTAACAACCAAGGGTCTTCATTTCCTCCCTAGCGGTGGGGTGTTCCCACTCTCCCCTCCACTGTCCCTAGGGAGGTGGGGGTTCCTCAGGTGGCCAAGTTAGAGAAAGGCATTCAGGAAAAGACAGAAACCAAGAAACCCAACGCGCTGCCTTTGAGTCGATTCCAACTCACAGTGACCCTGTAAGGACAGAGTAGGACTTCCCCACAGGGTTTCCAAGGAGCGCCAGGTGGATTCAAACTGCCAACCTTTCAGTTGGCAGCCAGTTTCCTAGTGACCCTATCAACCCACTGAACCCCGTGCCATTGAGTTGATTCTGACTCATAGCGACCCTATAGGACAAAGTGGAACAGCTCCGCAGAGTTTCCTCAGTAGTGACCCTGTAGGACAGAGAACTGAATCGTCGACAGTGGGTTTGGCTTTTTGGCTTAGGGTTTCCAAGCAGAGCCTGTTCGATTGCGCTGCTGACGTTGTGGTTACCAGCCATCGCAGCTCTTAAGCACTGAGCCTCCAGGGGTTTCCGGGAAAAGGCAGGGAAGTGTGAAACAGGACTTTTCCGCCACTGGAGGCTTTGAAACAAGAGGTGGTGGGAGCTGGGGGAGGCAGGCCTATCCCTGAGGGGCGGGGCTTGTGAGTAGGGCCCTCACCCCCTAGCAGGCAGGCTGGGGTCTGGGCAAGGAGTAGATAGCAACATCACCCCAGAAAGATAATCCTACGACGTGATTTGGCCTTCTACTACTCTGAGCACTCTTCTGCGGGCCTAGCAGGTCTCCTCTGCTGTCCCCAGTAGTCCTCCTGGCCTCAGTGACCCCTCCCAGCTCCTGGTCTTGATGTGCATCCAAGGGTAATGAGTTTAGGAGTCTGTCTGCCCTCCCTGACCCCAGAATGAGGTGGGTCACCAGGTAGCTAGAGATCCCGCTCAGACCTGTTTCCCAAAGCTCCTGTGGTTTTAGAAAGCTGACCTTTATAAAACGTCTGCCGAGTGGAAGGTCACTTGTGACAGGTCCCCTGACCCGGTCCCATTTTACAGAGAGATCTAGTGTGTGGCAGGGCTGGAACCAGAACCTCTGTCCTCCCCGGGTGGTTTTCACTGAGCTGTCCAAAGAGAACAACAGGATGCAGGAAGGGGGCCTCAAGGGCTGATGAGGGGGGTGGTGGGGTGCTACCTACACTCCAGGGAAGGACTTGGCTAGATAGGTCCCCATCTTTCCTGAGGTCCTGGCACACTTTGCTCGCCCGCGGTGAATCACATCGGGACCCCCTTTCCCAATGCCGAGAACAGCCTGATTCTCAAGCTCACCAAGCAGCGACCACCAGGTGGCGCCAAGTGGTCAACCAGTCCCTCCCGGTCACCGGGCTGGTCCTCCGCCGGCAGGTCGGGATGCCTGGCTGGGGCAGGGGACTTCTCAGGAGCTGGCTCAGGGTGGGGCAGGCTCCTTTGTTAACTGGCTTCCCACTCGTTGTCTGGGAACCCCGGTTTTCCCCTAGCCTACCGCCACAGTAACCCTGACGGGATGGTAGGCCAAGGTCCCAGTTTTATGGAGAGAAAAACGTCATCTCTGAGAGGCTAGGTGATTGGTCAGAGGCCACACAGCAAGCAGGATGTAGAAATCAAGTTGCAGATACTGGCTCCAGGGGTTTATGCAAATTTAGCAGAGGGCCCTGAAGCCAGATTCCTGGGTCGAAATACCGGCCCCACCACTTCCAAACTGTGTGGCCTTGGCCCTATGGCCTAAATCCTCGGAGTCTGGTTAGTCCTTAGGGAAAGCGGGACAAATTGCAATTGACAGAGCTGGAGCAGGGCAGGGCACCCGGCAAACCCTCACAGCTACCGCTCCCTTGCCTTCATTACCTGAAAAGGCACGGTAACGTAGGGCCGCCTGGAGGGAGCCCCACCTGACTCCACAGCAGTGGTTAAGGCCACCCTCCCCCACGCCTAGCCCCCCCTCCCCTCTCCGCCCCTCTCCCCTTGCCCCCCCAGCCCTCTGAGCGGCCTCCAGCTCCAGGTAATGACAAAGAGAGTTAATGGGAGCCGGTGTAACTGAATGAGCTCTTTCACAAAGGCTTCCTGCCCTTCTTCCCTCCCGGAGGGCCAGGCTGTGCCCACCCACTATGAGAAGGGGAGAATTCAGCCTTGCCCTCCCCCGTCCCCCTCTTTCTCCTCACTAACGGGAGCTCCTGGCCCTGGTCTGTCAGCGTAGCCCTCTTTCTTATCAGGGTGTCATGGGGAGTGGGTGTCACGGGGAGCGGGGCAGGGTCCTTAGGCCCAGTTTACAGAAGGGGAGATCAAGGCTTAGGGAAGAGGGCAGACGTCACTGTTGCGGAAAGCAGAGCCAGGATGGTTTGAGGCTTCACCTCAGTGCTCAGATCCTTCCCACAAGGGACTGAGTATGGCGTGCTGGCTTTGTGCCAGGAAGCCCACTCAGGACTTCTTGATTCCAAGAGCATCACCTGCTGGGACAGAAACTGTTGGAAGAGGGGCCTGAGTTCTCAGGCCCAGGAAGACAAGATGGCAGTGGAGGGACCCGGAAGGAGACCCTGAACAGGGAAGCAGAAACCCAGATGCCAGACAGGGCTTCACTGCAGGGAAAGAGCGACAGCCACCCACCCCCAGCTCCATCCTTCAGCCCCTCTGCCCTCTGAGGCCATCTGGACCTCCACACCAACACCGTGCCAACCCCAGGGGTGCCCCTCACTTTTCACACCCCCTGCCAGTGTTTAGTTCCATAAAGCAGAGCCCTAGCTCACCCGGGAAAGTGCAGAGAGCATCTAGCTACCCTCTGAGACTGGCAGGGGGATGGGCAGGGGCAACCTGGGGCAGGAGCTAAAGGTCTAGGATCTGATTGTGGGGTCAGGGGTCACTGGGAGGCCCTGAGGCACCACCACCCTGTTCTACTGTGCAAGGGGGCAGCTGTCGCAGAAAGACAGGCTGCATCTGGCCTCAGAAGCTGCTTGGTAGCAGCACAAGTCAGTCCCTGGGAGCAGGTAAGGATAAACCTGCCTGACTGATTTCTCTAAGTCAGTGCAAACCCAGAAGGTGCTTAATAAACTGTGAAGGGCTGTGCACACCCCTGAGAGGCTGCTGTCTTCCAGGACCTCCTCCCTGACACGCAGCCTCATACCCCGCCTCTCTCCAGGATGGCCCTGGCACACCGCTCCATGCCTATTTAAGGCAAATCTGATCTCTTTTTAAATAACATTCATCCTTGTCATGGAGAAGGCAAAAGGGGCCTGAGCTTAGGGAAAGGGGAGGGGAGACCTAAATATCCTAACAGAGAGTGAGCAACAGACAGCTCTGACAGCCTCATCACCCCAGGCCACGTGCCACCCAGCAGGAGCCACAGAAGGTTCTTGACCCCCATCCTCAGCCTCCCTTTCGGTCCCCTGACTACAAAGGCCCTGGATTGCCTCACACTGTTTTAGAGGGCCTGCAGCACAACAAGAATGCTCCACGCAGCTACTTGGGGGAGAAACCCAGAGGATGAGGAGTAATGCCATTCGACGTCACAGGGGACCTATGCTTGCTTGAAACAGAGCACAGTGAGCATCATGGATTGAGTCATGTCCCCCCCAAGATGTATGTATCAATTTGGGTGGGCCATGATTCCCTGTATTGTGTGATTTTCCTATATGTTGTAAATTCTAGTTTTTGCCTGTGGTGAACAGGGCAAAATTCAACTATGTCACAGAGGATTAGTGGTGGACTGTAACACCCTTACTAGTCATATCCCTCATCCAGTGTTAGGGGAGTTTCCCAGGGAAGTGGCCTGTAACAACTTTTATCTCTCAAGAGATAAAAAGGAAATGGAAGGAACAGAGAGGGGATCTCTTACCAACAGGAAAGAAGTAACAGGAACAGAGCACATCGTTTGGACCTGGGGTACCTGTGCAGATAAGTTCCCAGTCCAGGGAACCATTGACAAGAAGGACCCTCCATCAGAGCTGACAAAGAGAGAAAGCCTTCTGGAGCTGATGCCCTGAATTTGAACTTCCAGCCTACTAGACTATGACAAAATAAACTTTTCTTTGTTAAAGCCATCCAGTTGCGATGTTTCTGTTATAGCAGCACCAGATGACTAAGACACCCAGTGTGACTGTAAAAATGGCATGATGGCAGTGTTGTCTGACTTGTCTAACTTTTCAACCATGCCAGCAGGTGGGCATCTCTTGGCCCCTTGGACTGTTGACCTACCCTCTGCCTTGCCTGTGCAAGTGTTAAAAAGAAAGTTCCTTCGTTTCAGCACTAAGAGCCCAGGGGCACCCCACTCCACCAGGAAACCTCCTGCCCAAAGTCACTCAGCTCTCTTGCTCTGTGGTTTAGCAAACCCACTGTAACAGCTTTGCCCTGTAGGACAGGAAGCCCACTTCACTCTCTGGTGCCTGTCTCCTGGTTCACTGCCACTGCTTCTTGCTGTCTTTCACTGTCTCTGATGTTACAGCTCTCTCTCTCTCTCTGTCTTCTGGATCTAGAAGGTACTCAGCGAAGGATCCCAGGTGCAAAGGACGTAATCTACTCCCATCCCTTCTTGGTGGTAGTGAAGTCCCCTGCCTCGATATCTGGAGTGGCTCATTTTAAGTCTAGCAGCATGGCAAAACTGACCAACCCCATCGTTAGAGTTCTATACACTTTGTTTGCATGATTCCACCCCACAAAGGTACCATGTACTTTATTAGTATTATTAGCAAGTCATCTAACCCCTTGGTGGGCCACAGATAAGTTATTTGCGTAGTTCCACCCAAGACCATGGCTAGAAAAGCCATAAGAAAGCATCTCATCGCACTTCAGTGACCAAAAGGGAGTTAGAGGACCTGGGGTAGGATGGACTCTGACATCACAGCTGCCTGGTACGAAGGGTCAAAGGAAGCTGTGATGTAGTTCTTGTAACCCAGGGACATCACCAGGGATCCTCACCTAGCATGGGAAAAAGGTCTGAAATCCACACCTGATCAGCTCACATCACATGCTTTCTATCCTCCATGCCAGGCTCCCTGGGCCTGAAGCTGGATGTGACACATGACAAGAATTACAGGATATGACACCCTTCCTCAGCCTGTGCAGCCCCTAGGCAGAGTTCCCAAATCCCTCCCTCCCTTCTACCTCCCCCTTCTTTCCTCCAAGCCCACCAGACCTTCCCTTCTCTATCTGCTGGGTCCTCAGCCCAAGCTGGCCCCCAGAATTGCTCCCTATCACTCGGTATACATGTCATGAGAAACTTAACATCTGGAAGACAGTGTACCCCACACCATCCCCCATGGAGCCAGACTGGGGGCACCGTCCCACTGACAACAGCTGCAGTTGGGACCCAAGTGACTCCAGCTCCCAGGGGCTCAGTTCTCCTCACTCGTCCCCAGCCTTTATTCCCAGTCTTCTCCCAGTGGGTCTCCTTCCAGGTGGTCACCTTCCTAGCTTCCATCTCAGCATCCCTAATCCTCCTGTGGTCCTCATGTGACTGAGACACCCTCTCCAGGGTCCCAAAGGAGTGGCTCAGGGTCCTTTTTAGATCAAGTTGCCTCTGCAATCTGTGAGGCCCAGAGGGCTGTCACCCCATCCCCATGGTGGGTGAGATGGCAGTGGGAGGCCCAGGTGAGGAAGAAACCCCAGCCTGGCCTTCCTCTGGGCCTGCAAGGCTGCCCCAGGGAAGTCCCCTCAACCGTATCTGGGCTGGCTCATTCCTGATTGGGCATCTTGGGACCCACTGGTCCCAAATGAGCCTCCAGGAGGTCAGAAAATGAGGCCCCAGAAGGACCCACAGTAGCCAAAGCCATGCCAAGTGCCCATGAGGACCCACGGACAACTGAAAAACTAACTCAAACTAGATCAAAGACCTGAATATAAGAGCTAAAATTATAAAACTCCGGGGGGAAAATACTTATGATGCCAAGCCAAAAAGCCAAGTGTAGATATTAATTTTTGTGCACTTATGGGGTATGTGGGTTACGTGCTACCACTGCTAACCACAAGGTCGGCAGTTCAAATCTACCAGGCACTCCTTGAATACTCTGGGGGTCAGTTCTACCCTGGCCCCTAGGGTCGCCATGAGTCGGATCTGACTGTACAGCACTTGGCTTTGGCATGGGGTATTAAAACCAAAATCCACTGTCATCAAGTAGATTCTGACTCATAGCGACCCCACAGGACAGAGTAGAACTTCTCCACAGAATTTCCAAGGCACATCTGGTGGATTCGAACTGCCAATCTTTTCTTCTTTTGTTTTGTGATTGAGGGGAAGTATACAATCTAAATTAAATTTACATGCCCGACTATCTGCAGCTCCTTCTGTTCTCCTTGCCTGGTGCCAGCACACTCCTCCATTCTGTTCTGTTCATGTCATAGCCTCTTAACAATCCCCGGTCCCCTCCTCTCCACCCTCTCCTCTCCTTTTTAGTAAGAGGCCAGTAGGACAGTATCCTGTAGATTCCTAGGACCCTAAAGTACCCATACCGTATGGTCACACTGTGTCCCTGAGTCCAATCCATTCCTGTCTGAAGAGCTGGCCTGAGTAATGTTTTCTGGTCAGGGGCAGCAGCAGATCTAGGGACCATGCTCCCAGGGTAACCTCCAGGCCTTCGGACCATCCATCAGTTGTGGACTCTTAGTGAAACAACTGCCAACCCTTTGATTAGCAGATGTAGCACTTAACCTCTACATCACCAGGGTTTCCAGGTCATTAGAAATGGCTTCTTAACTATGACACCAAAAGCATAAGCAACTAAATAAAAAAACAGACAAATTGTAATTCACCAAAATTGAAAAATTTTATGCAGCAAAAGACACTCTCAAAGGAGTGAAAAGACAACCTATAGAATGTGAAAAATATTTACAAATCACGTCTCTGATATGGGTCTAGTATCTAAAATACGTAAAGAACACAACTCAACAACAAAAAGATAAACTAATTAAAAAATGAGCAAAAGACTGGAACAGACATTTCTTTAAAGAACATATACAAATGGTAACAACCACCTGAAAAGATGCTCAACATCGTATTAGCCATTAGGGAAATGCAGATCAAAATCACAAAGGAATACCACTTCCCATTCACTAGGATGGTGATGATCAAAATAAACAGAAAATCACAAGTATTAGTAAGGATGTAGTGAAACTGGAGCTCTCTACATCACCAGTGGGGCTGTACAAATAGGACCACTGTTATGGAATACTTTAGTAGATCCTTAGTAAGTTATGGACAATTATCATAAGACTCAGCGATTCTGCTGCTTAGTATACATTCAAAAGAACTGAAAAATAACATCAGCACAGGCCAGAAGAACCAGGTGATGCCCAGCCACCACCAAAAGACAGCCCCAACAGTGAACATAATGTAGAGTCCTTGATGTAGCACTAGAAAAAGGGGTGTTCAGATCTAGAACTCTATTAAAAGACCAGCGCTGATGGTCTGACAACCTGGAGGGTCGCCTGCGAACATGGCCCCCAGACCCGCTGCTAGCCCAGAGCTGAAACCAGTACTGAAGCCAACCCTTTAGACAAAGAATGGACAGGACTCGAGGACATAGAGTGACGCATGTGGTGTGTGTCCTATATATATATAGGCTGTCTTACTGGTTTCTTTCTACAGGGGAGAGAAGAGGGTAGAGAGGAGGGGACAAGGGATGGTTAAGTGGATACTGGAAGTCAAGAGTGAAAAAGAAGAGTGTGCTGTCACAGGGTGAGGAGAGAAGAGAGAGTTGCAGAGAGGCAGGCACGCAAAACTGACTTGGATGGTAAACTTTCACTTAATCACAATTTTAAAAAAATTTAAAAAGCAAAAAAAAAAAGGCAGAAAAATGAAAAAACAAAAGCAATGAATACAAAGTATAATATTGGGAAAAAAGGATAGAAAAACAAAAAAAGGACTTGAGCGTGTGTACAGCAGTGCTATTCACAGTAATCAAAAGATACAGACAAACTAAAATGTCTATCCACTAACCAATGGATAAATAAATTATGGTATAGCCACACAATGGGATATTATTCAGCTGTAAAAGGAGTGCAGTACCAATACCTGCTACAACATGAATGAACCTTAAAAACATTATATGAGGTGAAAGAAATCAAGCAAGAAGAACCTTATATTGTATGATTCCATTTTTTTAATTTATTTTATTCTTTTGATATTGTTGAGCATACATACAGAACACACATCAACTCAACAATTTCTTTGCGTATGATTTGTGACATTGGTTAAATTTTTCAAGTTGATTCCATATATTTGAAATATCCAGAACAGGTAAATTCTAGAGCCAGAAAGCAGATTAACAATTTACAGGAACTGAGTAGCATAGGACCTAACAGTGATGACTTATTGAGTATGGGGTGAAGGAAAAGTCCTGGAACTAGACAGAAGGGAGAATTATACAACATTGTATGTGGACTTAATGCCGCTAAGTCATACACTTTAAACAATAAAAACAGTCTGTTTAATGTTATGTATACTTTGGTATTGCTGTTAGTTGCCCTTGAACTGGTCCCTGAGTCCTGGAGACACAATGGACAGAGGTGGAATCGCTGCCCAGCCTGCACCATCCCACTGCGTTGATCCTGCTCCAACTCACACATGCTAGGACAGAGTAGAACTGTTCCACAGAGTTTCCAAGGAGTGCCTGGTGGATTTGAACTGCTGACCTTTTGGTTAGCAGATATAGCACTTCACTGCTATGCTAAAGGATTTCCCGGTGTCAAAGATTAGGCCCCTGCAATTCACAGTGTGTTCACTGGCTGATTTTCCACAGTAGATTGTCAGGCCTTTCTTCCTAGTTTACTTTGTCTGGAAGTTCTTCTGAAGCATGTTCGGTACCATGGTAAGCCTCTAGTGACAGACGGGTGGTGGCTGTGGAGGAAGTGCATTGGCTGGAAATCGGTCCCAGGTTCCCTGCATGGAAAGCAAGAATTCCACTACGCACCAACAATACCTCACGTCTTACAGATAAAAAGTTAAATTAAAAAAAAAAAGACAAACTTTAGTTCCTGTGGAAAAAAGGGGAGTTTGATGCAGAAGCTTCCGAAGTGCTTCCCAGCTCGGTAAGTACCTGGAGTATGTTAGTTTACAAAGTACTTGTCCCTACCGGCACACAACTAGTTAAAGAAAGAGCTGGGGCCAGAACCAGGTTGAATGCCTCTGTCTTTCTCCAGAGCCCAGCATCAGGCAGTTCTGGGGTAGGCTGTATAGCCTCTAAGCCCCTCCAAGCACTCACAGGAGGGGCTGGCCCTGGAAGGCGAGGATGTCAGGATGTCACGGAATGCCGGTGCTGGCTGTTACTGGCACCCAGCTCTGTTGGGCTGGGTCTGGAACTCATCAGCCCCACCTGTCAGCCCTGTCCTGGCCGGCGCAGGGGCATGGGTTATCGCCGGGGAGACGGAGGCTGAGTGTTAGGGTGGCCTCTGCCCAGGGCCTCCTTCCCACTCCTGCTGCTGGCTGTGGGGTGGGGAGTTGAGTTCCTGTCAGCCATGCACCCCAATTTGTGTACATTTTTTAGATATTTTCTTTGTGGTTACCACGGGGATTACATTTAACCCTCTGCAATTATAATATCTAATTTAAATGGCTATCAACTTAAAAAAAATTTGATACAACTAGAAAACTTCAATAACAAGAAAATTTGTTCTTATACTGCCCTTACCAGTCTTATGTTGTTACAATTTGTGTCATTATACAGCATTGTGTCCAGTGCCATAGGTTTATAATTATACTTTATAAATGTGTCTTTTCAGTCACGTAAGACATAAAAAATAGTGGTAGTTGTTAGTTACTGTCGAGTCACTTCCGACTCATGGTGACTTGACATAGGACAGACCTAAACATTGCCTGACTCAGTGGCATTCTTATTGCCAAAGGTGATGTCTCTTTCTAGTGACTAGTTGCTCCTGATGACCTGTCCAGTGTCAGCAAGTAGAAATGTCACAGTCCTTGCTCCTAAAGAACATTCTTGATTTTTGTTCTGATAATCTTTTATTGTTTTTTATTGTACTTTAGATGAAGGTTTACAGAACAAGGTAGCTTCTCATTTAACAGTTAGTACACATCTCAAGAGTGACTTCGTTACTGAGCTAAGCGGGTGTCCTGGGGCCATACTCTCAGGGTTTCTCCAGTCTCTGTCAGACCAGTAAGTCTAGTTGTGTGTGTGTGTGTCTCTGTGTGTGTCTGTGTGTGTGTGTGAGAGAAAGAGAGAGTTACAATTTTGTTCTACATTTTTCTCCAGCTCTGTCTAGCACCCTGTGTTGTGATCCATGTTAGAGCGGTCAGTGGTGATAGCCAAAAACAACAAAAACCAAACCCCACTGCTGTCGAGTCAATTCTGACTCATAGTGACCCTATAGAACAGAGTAGAAGTGCTCCACAGAGTTGCCAAAGAGTGCATGATGAGCTGAAACTGCTGGCCTTTTGGTTAGCAGCCGTAGCACTTAGCCACTATGCCACTAGGGTTTCCAGGGAAGCCTGGCACCGTCTAACTGTGCTAGGCTCAGTCTGATGGAGGGTGTAGTACTCGTGGTCCATTGTACTAATCTTTCCCTTGGATTTTTGGTTTTCTTCATTCTCCCTTAATCCAGATGGGATGAGATCAGTAGAGTATCTCAGAAGGCCACTTACAAGCTTTTAAGACCCTAAATACTACTCACCGAAGCAGAACGTGGACCATTTTCTTTATCAGCTACATTATGCCCGTTGAGCTGGATATTCCCCAAGGCCATGATCCCCACAGCCCTCGGCCCAGGAATCCAGTTCCTCAGGGAGTCTGGCTGTGTCTATGGAGCTTCCACGACCTTGCCTTGGACAGGTCGTGCTGATTTCCTCAGTATCGTGCGCTGTCTTACTTCTAAGCTGTGCTTCTTCTGAGACCTATTTGTTCTCTTTGCAATGGCATATTCAATGCTCTTTACCAACACTCCAGTTTGACGGCATTAGTTCTGTCCTCTTTTTCGCTGTCCAGCTTTCACTTGTGTAAGAGTTGACTGAAAATACCATGACTTAGGTCAGAAACACTTTTTCAAAGTGGCGTCTTTGTTTTTAAACTTTAAAGAAGTCTTTTGCAGCAGTTTTGTCCAATGCAATGCATCATTAAATTTCTTTTCATAATTTATTTTATTTGCTGTTGTTGTTATTGAAAATATACACAGAAAACATACATAGAGTCAACAATTTCTACATGTGATTCAGTGACACAGACCATATTCTTCAAGCTATGAAACCGTTCTTTCCTCCTTTTCTGAATTGTTCCTTATTAACACAGAATCATTGCCCACTAGGTTTCCTATCTAATTTGTTGTCAATTTGATCCCATATAGATGGTTCTTACAATGCTTAAGACAGACATTCCTTGATAATTAAGCTAAGCTATTGTTTGGTACAAAGAAGACCCCACAGGATATTTTTGATTTCAAGTTTAACGATTATCTCAGGGTAATGGTTTCAGGGATTCAGCTACCCTCCATGGTCCCAGCCATTCAGGATTCCATGATAATTTGAAATTCTGTTAAACATTTCCCCCCTTTTGATAGGGATCTTTCTATAGACCCTTTGATCAGAATGTTCAGTAGAGGTAGCAGGGTGTCATCCAATTATTCTAACCTTGTGGCAAAGGAGGCAATTGATCATGAAGGTATTAGCCACCGGTTCCATTTATTCCTCCTATTCCTGACTCTTCTTCTGCTGCTCCAGGCAAATGAAACCATTTGCGGTACCTTGGATGGCTGCCCTAGGTGCTACATAAAGAAGCAGAAGATAGAAAAGAAGTACTAAACATGATATTAGGACCAAGAAGCAGCATCACAATAGAGAGAAAAAAATATCAGAGTTGTCAAGGATTTCACTTTACTTGGATCCACAATTAACACCCTTAGAAGCAGCAGTCAAGAAATCAAATGACATATTGCACTGAGCAAATCTGCTACAAAAGACCTCTATCGTGTGTCAAAAAGCAGAAATTTAGTGACCATATCATGTCTGCACTTCATGGTTCTATCCATCAGGATGTTGTCCTACTGGCCTTTACTAGAGGGGAATGGAGAGGGTGGAAAGGAGGGGACAGGAGATTGTTAAGAGGATATGACGTGTATAGAATGGAAAGGAGAAGCGTGCTGTCACCGGGCAAGGGAAGCAGAAGGAGCTGCAGATAGGCGGGCATGCAAATTTAAACTAGATTGTACACTTTCACTCAGTCACAATAAAAAAAAAGCAGCAAGGATGTCACTTTGAGGACTAAGGTATGCCTGACCCAAGCCATGGTACTTTCAATCCTCCCATATGTATGCAAAACCTATGCAATGAATAAGGAAGACAAAAGAAGAACCGATGCCTTTGAATTGCAGTCTTGGGGAAGAACATTGAGTTTACTATGAGCTGTCAGAAAAATGAACAATTCTGTCTTGGAAGAAATAGAGCCAGAGTGCCACTTGGAAGAGAGGTTGACAAGACTGCACGTATTTTGGACATGTCATCAGGAGGGACCAGTCCCTGGAGAAGGACGTCATACTTGGTAAGGTGGAGGGTCAGCAAACAAGAGGAAGACCCTCAACGAGATGGACTGACACAGTGGCTGCAACACTGGGCGCAGGCATCTCGAAGGCTGTGTGGACGGCCAGGACAGGGCAGTGTTTTGTTCTGTTGCACAGAGGTTCTCTGAGTAGGAGCCAACGCGATGGCACTTAACAGCAAGCAGAAGAAAGGCTAGAATGAAGATGTGAGTAGAAACCACCAAATGGAAAACAAAAAACATCAATGAGAAAAAATACTGGGTCTTTGATAAGATCAATAAAATCAGTCAGCTTCTAGCCAGACTGATCAGGGAAAAAGAGATAAAGCCCAAATAACCAGTATTAGGAATTAAAGAGGTAGAATCACTTCAGTTTGTACACATATTAAAAGGTGTCATGGGTTGAATTGTGAACCCCCAAAAGGTGTGTAGCCATCTGACTGGGCCATGATTCCCAGTGTTGTGTGACTGCCCTCCACTGTATGATTTTCCTATCCTGTAAATTGTAATCTCTGCTTGTTGTTAACAGATGATCAACAAGAACCAAAAAAAAAAAACCCCACTGCTGTCAAATTGGTCCGACTCATAATGACCCTAGAGGTCAGGGTAGAACTGCCCTATAGAGTCTCCAAGGAGACTGGCAAATTAGAACTGCTGACCTTCTGGTTGGCAGATGTAGCACTTAACCCATAGGCCACCAGGGTTTCCATTAATAGATAGGATTATGCTAAAAGAGGATTAGGGTGGGACTGTAACACCCTTCTTATGGGAGTTTCCCTGGAGTGTCGCTTGCACCTTCATTTATAGAGGTAAAAGGAAAGGAAAGCAAGCCTCAGATAGTGGAGACCTCATACCATCTAGAAGCAGGTCTGTGAGCACAGCATGTCTTTTGGACCTCATGTTCCTGTGCCAAGATGTTCCCAGATCAAAGAAAGACTGACACAACATGAGGACCTTCCTCCAGAGCCAACAGAGAAAGAGTGCATTCCTCTGGAACCACAAGCCTGAATTCAGACTTCCAGCTTACTAGACTGTATGAGAATAAACTTCCCTTTGTTAAGTCACACACTTGTAGTATTTCTGTTAGAACAGTACCAGATGACTAAGACAAAAGGTAAGACCTTTACGTCAATACCTTTGACAATTTAGATGAAATTGACCAATTCCTTAAAAGACACAAAGTGCCATATCATGTGTGCACTTTATGGTTCTATGCATCTATAGGATGTCATCCTACTGGTCTCTTACTAGAAGGAAGAGTGTGGAGAGGAGGGGACAGGAGATTGTTAAGAGGATATGACATGTATAGAACAGAAAGCAGGAGAGTGCTGTCACCAGGCAAGGAGAGCAGTAGCAGCTGCAGATAGGTGGGCATGCAAATTTAAACTAGTTTGTACACTTTCACTCAATCACAATAAATAAAATTTTAAGAAAAGACACAAAGTGGGAAATTTGATGAAACATTTTTTTATTGTGATTGAGTGAAAGTTTATAATATAATTCACATATGCATGCCTGTCTATCTGCAGCTCGCTCTGCTCTCCTTGCCCGGTGACAGCACACCCTTCCTTTCTGTTCCATACATGTCACATCCTCTTAATAATCTCCTGTCCCCTCCTCTCAACCCTCTCCAATCCCCTGTAGTAACAGACCAGTAGGACAACACCCTATAGATGCACAGAACCATCAAGTGTGCACATGATATGGTCACTCTGTGTCCCCAGGTTGAATGAAATATTTAAATACAAAATGGTATTGATTCTATACACACGCTTCCAAAAAGGAGTCAAGACTTCCCAAGTCATTTTATGAAGCCAGCATTACTCTAATACCCAAACAGCATTGCAAGAAAAGAAACCTACAAACCAACATCCTTCATAAAAATAGATGCAAAAGGTTTAAAATTTTAGCAAGTCAATCTTACACCTTATGCAAAAACCAACTCCAACTGGATAAAAGACCTAAATATCAAACCTAAAATGATAAAGCTCATCCAAGAAAAGGTAGGAACAACAATGGAAGTTTTAATACACAATGAGGACAGACTCCAAAATCTGTCAAAGAAACCTCAATCAACAGAAGAGAAAATAGATAAATGGGAACTATTAAGAATCAAACACTTTTGCTCATCCAAAGACTTTATTAATAGAATTAAAAGAACACCCACAGAATGGGAAAAAATATTTGGCAACTCTATGTCAGACTGACGCCTGATCTCCATAATCTATAAGATACTACAAAATATCAATCAGAAGAAGATAAACCATCCAATTAAGCGATGGACAAAGGAGATGGACAGACACTTCACTAAAGAGGAGATCCAGGCAGCCAAAAAACACATGCAGACGTGTTCACGATCTTTAGTTATTAAAGAAATTCAAATCAAGACAACAATGAGATACCATCTCACCCCAACAAGATTGGCCATGATCCAGAAAACACAAAACAACAAATGCTGGAGAGGCTGTGGAGAAAGAGGAACCCTCCGGCTGGCCTACACTGTTGGTGGGGTTGCAAAATGGTCCAGCCTCTTTGGAAGGCAATCTGGTGCTTCCTTCAAAAAATGGATATCGATATACCATTTGACCCAGTAATTCCACTACTTGGAGTATATCCTACAGAATCAAGGCCTTTCACACCAACGGACACATGTACCAGAATGTTTACCGTAGCACAGTCCACGATAGCAAAAAGATGGAATCAACCCAGATGCCCAACAATAGAAGAATGGATAGGTAAACTATGGTACATATACTCAATGGAGCACTACGCAATGATAAAGAATAACGACGATTCCAGGAAACATCTTCTAACGTGGTTTCAACGGGAAGACATTATGTTGAGTGAAAGTAGTCAGCAACAAAGGAACAAATAGTGTATGAGACCTCTACGATAAGATCTCAAAAACAGACTTATGTATAGAAGAAAAGATTCTTTGACAGCTGCAAGGGAGGGGAGGGAGGGAGGGTGAGGGGGGGAAGATTTAGTTTAGAGAGTTACTAGAAAGCTAGTTGGGAGAAAGTGGTGATAGCACACATTAGAAACAAGAACAACATTAAGTGGACTTCAGCATAACTTGAGTACTCCTTCCATCTTAACTCAATACTGCAAGGATAGAGTAGCTGGGGCGGGGGGCAGGGGACCATGCTCTTAGGTGAATTCCAGGCCAATTGGCACAACCAGCGTTCTGCTAAGAGAGCTCTCTGCACTCCACATTGTTGAGTGGCATCTGGGGTCTTAAAAGCTGCCAGGCTACAATCTGAGGACACAGCAAATGGTCCCAACTCAGCAGGAACGGATGCTCACCGAGGACCAAAATGACATGCGGTAAAGACAACCGAGAAGACAGAGAGACACACAAGAGTGGGTGCCTACATTGACTTGGGACAGGAAGAACTGGATGGTGCCTGGCCACCACCAGTGATAGCCACAATGGAGCTCACAGAGAGGAGTCTCACTGGCAACACAAGAATAAAAAGGGGTGCATCATGAGATCTCCACTAAAAGACCTCAATTGATGGTCCAGCAGTTTTGGGGTTCCTCTGAGAACAAGGCTCCCGGCCCTGATGCTGCCCTTTCCCATAAATTATAACAAAGGCCCACTCTTTGGACAGGAATGGATTGGACTTGGCAATGTAGAGTGACCATATATTGGAAGCATTTATGGTTCTATACATCTATAGGATATCATCTTGCTGACCTCTGGCTGGAGGAAGGGGAGTGGACGGAGAGGAGGGGAAAGGAGGCTACTGGGAGGATGAGACAGGTATGGAGCAGAGATGAATAGTGTGCAGTCACCGGACAGGGAGAGCAGTGGAAGCTGCATATAGGTGGGCATGTAAATTTATACGTGAATGTACATTTTCACTCAGTCATGTTAAATAAAAATAAAAAAAATTTAGCAAATCAAATGCAACAATATGTGGAAAGTATCATCACCAAGTGGGATTTATCAGAATGTGAAGTTGGATTAACATTAAAAAATTATTCAATGTATGTAATTTATCATATTAACAGACTGAAAAAGGGAAAACTGTATGATTGTGCCAGTCAAAGTGGAAAATCCTTTGACAAAAATCCTACACACATTTCTGATTTAAAAAAAAAATTTCCAGCAAAGCCAGAATAAAAGAGTCTAGATGGAAACTCTCAACCACATGTCTGGGATTAGTAGTCATATACTCTCCCCAGCACTGATGTGGGGGGTAGGGCAGTGGGTTGTGGAACACGCGCTAGAGATATTTACACTTCACTGGCTCACTTTTCAATCCCTGCTAAACCAACCAACTTCACCCCTTTTTGGAGTCACCCTTGGGTAGGGAACAAGTCATCATTCACGATTCTGGAGACAAAAGATTAGAGTTCAGATCTGACACAGCCAGGCTGCGTGAACTTGGGCGAGTCACTCAGTAGCTCTAGGGGGCATTACGGTGGAACCTTGGCTCAGGTCCCAAGAACTGGAAGTCAGATGATGAAGAGCTAGGTGAGGGATCTAGAACAAGCCAGCTTCTTTTTTAATTTTTATTTTTAACAAGTCAGCTTTGTCAGAACATGCTTATATACAACAAACAGGCCATAACCCCAAGAATATTCCCTTTACAACTGATTGGCTGCTCACATCAGATCGCAAAATGAGGTATGACTGCATCATTATGTAACTGTCAAATCCCTGAGAATCAACTAGCCTAGTTGAAATACAATAGTAACCATTACAATCTAACCCTTATCAACATGGTACCTGTTCACATCTCGTTAAAGTACGTGCTCTCTAAATAAAGACAATGATAAAGTCATACTTGAATCTAACATGATGAACACATGTACAACCAAAACCCTGTTTACATCTTAAGTAAGTGAAGAAAACAAAAATACTTGATACATATGTACAAAGAAAAATACTCATAACAATTACAGACATCATTCCTCAACTGGTCATATGATTATGGCTAATATTTAGGACTACCTTCTTCACCAGTCCTTCTACGTTCCCTTTACCCTGAGCAGGAACCTCGGTAGTGGTTCTTGGCCTGGTGGGGTTAATCAAACCTTCATTCCTGAAAGGTCTGTGCTATTAACAGTCATGTCAGAATTGGGTTGCTGTAGTTTTCCATTGACCTTAATCATGAGTCATGGTACTGCTAAGAGATCCCCTATGGGATTTCCTGTATTACAAATATATTCTTTTTACTTCAATTATGGAACATCGATTTCCTTCCCCCCCTGGGTAATCAGGATCAACTGTACCAGCCAGTATACTAATTCTCTTCTTTGCCTGTTGATCCAGAGGCATGAGGACATCAAAGTGGCCAAGTAGCATTCTTAACTTCCAATAAAATCCATGCTGAGTCTCCAGGTGAGACTACCCCTCCTTTTGGAAGGAAGGCTTCTAGACCCACAGAGAATAAGGTTGTAGGACAAAAAGCAAAACTCCCGAGAGTGCGTTACTCGGAGTAATAGTGAGCAGTGCCACTCCCTTTTCCTCCGCTTGATTTCTGAACCTGCAAATTCTGGCTATGGGAGAAAAAATGCCATATACTGGATGCTAGTTTAGAGTATGTACAGCCTCTTGGAAAACACTGCCCCAAGCCGGCAAGGTGTTGCCCCCTAGCTGACACCATAATTGTGTCTTTAGACGGCACTCCATAGTTCTGTCAAGCCAGGTGCTTCAAGATGATGGGGAACACGGTCAGACCAGCGAATTTCATGAGCATCTGCCCCTTGTTGTACTTCACTTGCCGTGAAGTGAGTTCCTTGATCCAGTGCAATGCTTTATGGGATACCAGGACAGTGGATAAGGCATTCTGGGAGTCCACAGATGGTAGTTTGGCAGAAGCACTGGGTGCAGGGAAGATAAATCTGAATGAAATGTTGCCCTTTCTGGGATGAATGAGGTCCAAAGTAGTCAAACTGCCACTAAGTTGCTGGCTGATCACCTCCAGGAGTGGTGCCGTATTGAGGATTCAGTGTTGGCCTCTGCTGCTGACAAATTGGGCACTCAGCAGCGGCTGTAGTCAAGTCTGCCTTGGTGAGTGGAAATCTATGTTGACTTCCACTGTTGCTGAGCCCAGGCATAACCTCCATCCCTGCCACAACGGCCCCTTTGTTCATGAGCCTGTTGAGCGACGACAGGAGTGGCTAGTGAAAAAGGGTGGCTGCTTTCCACAAAAAGCATCATTCTATCCACCTGATTGTTAAAAGTTCTCTTCTGTTGAGGTCACTCTTTGATGAACATGTAAGACACAAATGTCTTCACATTTTTTTACCCATTTGGAGAGGTTTATTCACGTGCCTCTTCCCCGCAGCTCCTTGTCACCCATGCTCCAATTGTATTCTTTCCGAGATCCTGATCATCCACACGAACCATTGGCCTTAGCCCATGAATTAGTAGTATACATTTGCACATGTGGCCATTTGTGTTTCCAAGCAAAGTGGACAACGAGGTGCATTGCTTGAAGTTTTTCCCACTGGGAGGGTATCTCTTCACCACTGTCTTCCAGAGAAGTCCTGGAAAGGTCCTGCAGTGCTGCCACTGTCCACTTTCAAGTGATGCCTGCATATTGCACAAAACCATCTGTAAACCACGTTTGTTTTCTCCTCTTCAGTCAGATAATCGCAAGCAACTCCCCATGAGACCATAGATGCAGACTGGGAGGGAGAAAACAATGTGACTGGAGTAGAAACAAGGGTGTTTGGGCCACTTCTTCACCGAGGTTACTTGTGCCTTCAGGCTCTGCTCAAACCTGATCTCATGCATGAGGCCAGACAACTAAGTTCACAAACTCATCCTAGAAAAAGTGCTGCGTACCTCATTGCTGAATATCACTATGGTCACCTTCCAAGTACTCCCCTTAGGAAGCTTTGCACTGACACCAGTGCTTAGTCTACACTTCAAAACAATTTTGGAACCCTTTTTCTGGATTATCCATCAGAGTGGGTCATTGAACAAAGTCTTCCAATTAAGTTCACAAACTCATCCCAGAAAAAGTGCTACATACCTCCTTGCTGAACATCACTACAATTGCCTTTGAAGTATTTCCTTGGGAAGCTTTGCCCCTATGCTAGTACCTAGTCTACCCTTCAGAGCACTTTCTCAGCAATGAAGTACATATCACTTTTTCTAGGATGAGCTCACAAACTTAGTTGTCCAACCTTGTACATGACTTCCATTTAATGATATAGTGCTGCTGCGTACATTTGACCTTACAACTCTATGGGTCACACAGTACCCAGTTCATGATGGGCAGCTTAGACTGCTTGGTGACTTGGTTGTCCATGGTTAGAGGTTCAGTCTCTACTGAAGCCCAGTAAACAGCCAAGAGCTGTTTGTCAAAAGGAGACTACTTAACTGCAGGAGACGGCAGGGCTTTGCTCCAAAATTCTAAGGGTCTATACTGTGATTCACCAACAGGGGCTTGCCAAAGACTTCAGACAGCATCTCTACCTGCCATGAACGCTATAAGCACCACCAGATCAGCCAGGTCATATGGCCCAAGCGGCAGAGCGGTTTATGGCACAGCCTGAACCTGCTGCAGAGCCTTTCCTTGTGGGCCCCACTTAAAACTATCAGCTTTTCTAGTGGATAAATAGGCCAGAGCAGTACATCCAAATGAAGGGTATGCTGCCTTCAAAATCCAAAGAGGCCCACCAGGCATTGCATCTACTTTTTAGCTGTGTGTGTGTATGGTGAGGAGAGGAGGGGGACAGCAGATGCAGTAATTTGTGCTTCACATTAGATGGAGTATTTTAACATGTCTCACACCACTAGATCCCTAGGAATGTTACTGAGGTGAAAGACACCTGAATTTTGTGGGGTTAATTTCCCACCCTCTAGCACACAAACAGAAACCTTGATGGCATAGTGGTTGAGTGCTACATCCGCTAACCGAAAAGTTGATGGTTTGAATCCTCCAAGCGCTCCTTGGAAACTCTATGGAATGGTTCTTCTCTGAACTATTATGTCATTACGAGTTAGAATCAACTTAACAGCAGTGGGTTTGGTTTTTTCGCTTGTAAACGTCTATCCAGGAAGTCCAGAGTCATTGATACTTCTTCCTTACTAGGTCCAATCAGCATAATGTAATCAATGCAATGGACCAGTGTGACCTCTTATGAAAGAGACAGGCAATCAAGTTTCCTGCACACAAAATTATGACATAGGCTGGAGAATTGACATAAGCCTTCAACGGAACGGCAAAGGTATATTTTCTGGCCTTGCCAGGTGAAGGCAAAGTGTGTCTGGTGATCATTAGAAACCAGAATTGGCAAAGAGGCATTAGCCAGATCAATAGCTGCATACCAGCCACCAAGAGACGTATTAATTTATTCAAACAATGAAATCACATCTATCTGCCTATCTATCCACTTCACTGGCTTGCTTCTGTAGAGAATGCAGCCTTAGACATTTGGTACCAGGAGTGAGGTGTTGCTCTAATAGATACCTAAAATGTAGAAGTGGCTTTAAAATTGGGTAAGAGGTAGAGGCTCACAGAGTTTGAAGGTGTATAATAGCAAAAGCCTAGATTGCCCTGAAGAGAGTGTTGGTAGAATTATAGACATCAAAGGCAATTCTGGTGGAGGTGCAAAAAGAAGGGAGAAAAGCTAAAAAAAGAAAAAAACATCACACAAACAAAAAAACCTTTATCTTCTTAGAGAATACATATAAATCCAAAACCAAGTCCATTGCCATCAGGTCAACTCTGACTCATAGTGGCCCTACGGGGCAGCACAGACTGCCCCTAAAAGTTTCCAAGGAATGCCTGGTAGATTCGAACCACCAACTTTTTTGGTTAGCAGCCATAGCCCTTAACCACTATGCCACCACAGTATCCAAGAGTACATATAGCACCAGGAAAACAATGTTGCTACAAATGGGGACATTAAATGTGCTTCTGTTAAGGCTTTAAAAGAAAATGATGACTACATGATTGGGCAATGGAGAAAGCATGATGCTTCTTAAGCAGTGTGAAAGAAATTCTCTAAATTATGTTCAACTATTTGGTGGAAGGTGGAACTAGGAAGCAATGAACTTAGGTGTGTGGCTGATGAAATCTCCAGACAAGATCTTAAAGGGGCCTCATGGTTTCTCCTTACTACTTATAGTAAAATGCAAGAAGAAAGAGATGGACTTAAAAAGGAGCTATGCAAAATAAAACTAGAATTTAAAGACTTGGAAAATTCTGTTGTACAAAGTAAGGACACATCTCCTAGAATGTTCATCAAGGATGTGGCTACACAATTGTTAAAGAGATTAAGCCTATGGCCAATAGATCTAACTAACTACCACAGCAGAAAAGCCATCAGCTTAAACTGAAGGGGACAGAGAAGGAACAAAAAAAACCCTATCTAATTCTACAGGTGGGAAACAGGCCAAAGGAGCTACATCTGTTGTCCTTCAAGAACAGAAAAGGACTGTCTCTGGAACGGCTCAGAGATCAACAGAACGGTTGAAAGGAGCATAAGATGCAGAGCTGCCTTGATCCCAAATGGTGGCAGCCACCAGCTGTCTAGGTGTCAGAGTTGGATCTTCATCAAATTGGCTTTGGAGTGCAAGGGTGCTGTTAAGGTATGCCAGGCAGATGGGGCCTCCAATCAAAGCTGAGAGAGGCGGAGCCATCAGGGTATACCAGTTCCGAGGAAGTAGGGTCCTCCCTCAGATGGACTAGGAGAATGAGCCTGCCTACAGTCAAGGGGGCACAGTTGTAGTCCTAGTGGGCCTGTACGGTGGAGCTGAAGCCCGGGACTTAGGCACCTCTGGCCGGAATCCAGAGGGCCCAGCCAGCACCAGGCAGGGCCACTGTTGAGATGATCTCAGAATAAAGCAACCTTTTCCAACCTTGAGGGCCAATGTAATTTGTTTTGCTGGTGCCTATTGTGCCTTCTTTCCCTTCAATCTCCCCATTTGTAATGGAGATACCCACCTAGCATCTGTTCCATTTTACTTCAGAGGCCGATAACTTGTAGTCTAGATTTCACAGGTTCACAGATGAAGAGGAAATTATGAGTGGTCCTTGACCACTCTCAGCTGACTCTTCACCCATATTTGATTTAGATGATTCGGAAGATGAGATCTTGAACTTGGAGTTGATTTAAGATTTGGGGGGATGACGTAAGGGATTAATGTGTTTTACATAAGGCAAGGACCTGGATGTTGGGGTTAAAATGTGAAATATTATGGATTGGATTGAACTATGTCCCCCCAAAATATGTGTGGAAAATCCTAACCTCTACCTATACTTGTAATTCTATTTGTGAAAGGGTTGTATTACGTGAGGTAAGATTAGGTTACATCATTAAGGTTTAAAACCAAAAACCAAACCCACTGCTGTTGAGTTGGGACCAACTCACAGGGACCCTAGAGGTCAGAGTAGAACTGCCCCACAGAGTTTCCAAGGAGCACCCGGTGGATTTGAATTGCCGACCTTTCAGTTAGCAGACGTAGCACTTAACCCACTCCACCACCAGGGTTTCCCAGCAAGGATTAGGTTGTACGTATTATGTGATGAGACAGGATTAGGGTGTATGTAGAGTCAGTCTCTGGAGAAGCAAAAACCAAAACAAACTCATTGCTGTCGTGTCATTCCAACTCACAATGACCCTATAGGACAGAGCATAACTGCTTTGTAGGGTTTCCAAGGAGTGCCTGATGGATTCACGCTGCTGTAGCTCTTAACTATTATGCCACCAGGGTTTCCTTTGGAGACACGGAAAAGATTAAACAAGCAAGGGAGAAAAGCAGCAATGGGAGAAGGGAGATTCCAAGCCACAGGGAGATTGCCCAGAAGCAGAAGCTGGGACAGACAGAGACCTTCCTCTGAATAGAGAGAGGCTGTATCCTAGAGCCAGTGCCCTGAATTCGGGTTTCACCCTACTAAATCCTGACAAAAATAAATTTCTGCTTGTTAAAGCCATTCACTTTGGATATTTTTGTTATAGCAGCACTAGATAATAGTTAAAAAAAAAAAAAAATGGAACCACACAGTGCATCACTGTTTGTGACCGGTTTCTTTAAAAACAAAACTTATCATCATTGAGTTGATTCTGTCTCACAATGATCCTGGAGGACAGGGTGGAACTGCCCCGAAGAATTTCCATGGAGCACCTGGTGTGTTTGGACCACCAACCCCTTTTTAGTGAGCAGCCGAGCGCTTAACCACTGTGCCACCTGGGCTGATTTAACTTAGCGTGTCGTTTTTGAGGTTCATACACACTGTAGCATGCATACTTCATTTATTTTTATGGCTGAAGAATATTCCATTGAGTGGTTGTATCACATTTTGTTTATCTATTTGTCGGTCGATGGACATTTGAGTTGCTTTCAGAGTTGCTATAGGGAGCCACGGTGGTGCAGTGGTTGGGAGCTATGGCTGCTAACCGGAGAGGTCCACAGTTTGAATTTACCAGCTGCTACCTGGAAATCCCATGTGGCAGTTCTACTCTGTCCTGTAGGTCACTAAGAGCTAGAATCGGCTCAATAGCAATGTGCTTGTTTGGGGTGTGCTGTAGAGATCAAGATCACAGGCTTTGGGTTCAGAGACACTTGGGCTCCAGGGCTGACTTTAGCATCTTCTTTTCCATCTGGAAAATGAGTTAAAAACTCCAGTCTACTGAGTTAAAATGTGACGGCCAGGGTTCACATCAAGTTAGGAGGTCTGACAATTCAGTTTGCAATCTCCTCCTAGAAAAAGTGCTGAATATCACTATGGGAATCACTGAAGTCCTCCCCTTGGAAAGCTATGCACTGCTGCCAGTGCCTAGTCCACCCTTCAAAGCAATTTTGGGACTCTTTTACTGGAATGGCCATCAGAGCTGTAGTCGCATTACCTTTGCAGTCCCGAATGTCATCAAAATGTCTTCTTTACAATATTTCCTTTATCTTTGGGTAAAGAAAAAATTCACTGGGTCCAAGATCAGGTGAGTAGGTAGAGTGTTCCAATACAGTTATTTGTTTACTGGCTAACACCTCCCTCCCAGACAACTATACAATTAAGTTTGCGAGCTTGCCATGATGCCACCTTGCACAACGGCCATTCCAGAAAGAGTTCCAAAATAGCTCTGAAGAACAGACTAGGCAGTTGCATCAGTGCCTAGCTTCCCAAGGGGAGTGCTTCAAAGGTGACCATGACCAGTAGTGATTGTCAGCTATGAGGTATGTGGCACTTAGAATAATTGAGTTGGGGACTTAGTTGTCGGGCTTCATAGGCATTGTCAGATGGTTGCATCTTTTTGGTGCCTTTCTTTCTGTTGATTTGTCTTAAATGCCCTTTCAGGAAGTCTACCTAGCAGAGGCCACAGGGATTCAACAGGCTAACTGGGGCCAGTTTTGTGTCTAAACCAGCTGGCCAAGAGCTTGACAGGTCTTCTGGCTCAGGTTGTTTCTGAGCCTTTCACATGCTAATGCACACTGGGAGACCCTCCCAGTGTGAATTCAGGGATGAGTGAAAAGGAATGTGTCATCCCCCACCCCCCGCCAGTTTACTTCCTAAGGTCCAGTGTTTGTCCTCTGAAAACACGGCTAGTCTCTGACATCCTGGAGTTTCTGTGCGATGCAGTGGTTACAAGCTAGGCTGCTAACTGAAAGTTTGGTGATTCAAACCCACCAGCTGCTGCATGAGAGAAAGACGTGGCAGTTGGCTTCCTTAGAGACTGCAGCTTTGGAAACCGAGGGCGCAGTTCTACCCAGCTCTGTAGGGCCACTGGAAGTTGGAATCTACTCCCCAACAACAGTTTCGTCCACTAACCAAAAGACTGGCAGCTGGAACCCACCCGTGGCTTAAGGCAGTGGAATTCTGAGCAGCATGGGGACTTCTGCCTCACCTCCGGGTCCTGAACCACCTGTGGGTCCCTTCACCTTCCTGTTCTGTGGGTCCCTTCACCTTCCTGAGGCTCCCCTCTTCTTACCTGATGCTCCTGACAAACCAGGCCCTACACGCACCAGTTTCCTATATCCATCCCCTTCCTGAATGCCCCCAACTCCACTGAGGCAAATCTGACTACCCATCTTCAGGGTCTCGCTGCAGTGCTGTCCACCCGCCCCCAACCCCCACCACCCCAGATGGCCTGGCTAACAGCTGTAAATGGCTTTTAGTTCCCCTTGGGCATACTTTTGTGCTTTTCATCACCGGCAGGGTCCAGTGTAGACCTTGGTGTACATACAGGAAGTACCTTCTATATAGTAGATGGAATGAGCGAGTGTGACCACCTTCCTCATTTTAAAAGTGGAGGCAGAGAGCCGTGCTCGATGCCCAGTTCGGAGACTGCTGCGGACGGGTCTCCTGCAAGGCTCCTCTCCTCCCCAAGCTGGGCTTGAATCACACTCACTATGGGAAAGAAGTCCTCTGGGGGACAAAGGGGTCATGCTTCCCTGGGGAGACAGCTATCCAGAGGGCATGCTACAGACTCCCACAGAGAAATCAGCTGGAGGCCTGCAGTCAGTCAGCCCTTGGGGTAGTGTTTCAGATTATGCCATCCTCTCCAGAAGTCCCTGAGTCTTCTTCTGGCCATTCCACAGTCCCCAGCATGCCCATCACCCAGTAAGAGGAAGCTTAGGGATTATCCTTCGAGGGGGTCCATATACAGGCCTCAGAAAAGTCCTTGACCACCCTCAGCTCACCCCTCCCCTCCAGCTGATATGCACAGCTCTTGTGTGCCTCTGTGTGTGCAGACTTCTGGAGCCAGCATCCAGGCATGCCATCTGCATCTAAACCAAGGGGAAGAGCTACTTACCTGCGCAGTCCTCCACGATATCAAACCTGTTGCCATGGCGTTGATTCTGACTCATTGCATCCTTCGTTAAAGAAAGTGTTAATACGTGCGAGACTGTCTCCGTGAACAGCTGCGTATTTTGCCACAGGACCCAGAGGAACCAGATTCTGTTCTGCCATTATTGAACATTTTGACCAAAGAGTCTATAGGAGAATTCTCATTCAAGGGAGGAAAAATGCAAATTCAAATTCTGATGGAATCCAGGCTTTCTGGAGCCATGGAGGCTGGATGAACCACTGAAACTATTGCCCTGAGGTAATCTTTGAGCCTTAAACCAAAAATATCCCTGAAGTCTTCTTTAAACCAAAGAAGAACTGAAACCCACCACTACTGAGCCGACTCATAGCAACCCTGCAGAACATAGCAGAACCGCTCCATAGAGTTTCCAAGGAGGGACTGGCGGGTTCAAATTACTGATTTAACTGCTGTGCCACCCGAGTTCCCAAGAGAAACAATAGTTTCGCTTAATTAGTAAGGAATGTCTGTCTTGAGCATTATAGTCTTTCAAGAGTATCTGTGTGGAATCAGACGGAGGACAGATTAGATAGGCAACTACGGAGCAGTGAGTTAATGCTAACAGGGGAGAAACAATTCAGAAATGCAGAGAGAGAAGGGTGGCACACCTTGAAGAATGCCATCAGTGTCACTGAATTGTACAAGTAGAAATTGTCGACTGTATGTTCTGCTGTGTATACTCTCAACAACAGCAGGAATAAGTAAATAACAAACAACGCTCTTACAACTGTACTCGAAACACTGCATGTCTTCTCTAAGGCAAAGGTCAGCTCACAGCCTAGTTTTATAAATAAAGTTTTATTGAAACAAAGTCACGCCCATTTGCTTTAGCAGCATGCGTGGAAACCCTGGTGGTGTCATAGTGAAGGGCTAAGGCTGCTGACCAAAAGGTCGGCAGTTCGAATCCCCCAGATGCTCCTTGGAAACTCTACGGAGCAGCTGTACTCTGCCCTATAGGGTTGCTATGTGCTGGGATTGACTCAACGGCATTGGGTATTTGGGGTTTATGGCGGCTTTCAGCTACAGCTGCAAGAGCAGAGTTGAGTATTTGCAGCAGAGAGGCAACTGCGAGGCTGACAGATTGCTCTGAGCATTGGCCACCATTGCTACGACTGTTACACAAGTGAAAAACCAGAGGCTCCGAGCTACACCCATAGTAATCCAGGCCTGTAATCTGTCTCTGTTCAAGGTTTTCCTAACATAGTCCTCTGCCTTTCTCTCCAACCACCTTTAAGACAGGAGACCTCCTGAGTTTATTCAACAAGAGCCCAACCAAGGGAGCCCCTGCTGTGCCTTCTAGGCTAGGCTGGGGGCAGCTGAGGGAATCTGGTGACCCTATGACTTTGCAGAGTGACCTCTCACCCTCCTCCAAGCCCTGCCCAACTCTGCCATCTCACCTCATCTGCTACAGTCTCATGGGCCTCCTTTTTTCTTCTTTAAGGTCCACGAATCTTACTCCTACCTCAGGGCCTTTGCATATGCTGGCCTCTCTGTCTGAAATGCTTATCTCTGGCTGTTAGTTTAGTTAGCTGTACACTGTTCCATCTGAGACCCCTGGGTCCAGTTGCTCTTTATTTTCTAAAGGCACTTCACCCCATGCGGGATATTTTTTGGAGTCATTTTTTTTTGTCAGTCTCCTTGAAAATAATGCAAGTTCCGTGAGGGCAAGTGTTTGTCTTGCTCACTGCTGTAACCCAGTGCCTGGCACAAGGGCATTCAGGGCACTCTATAACCATTTGTTAAGTGATTGAAATGACCCATGAAAGTAAGCAATATGGCTTCTTCTCCCGGCTCTGTTAACATACTTGTCAAGTCACGTTTCCCTCCTCTGTGTGTCAGGTGCCTCCTTTGTAAAATAGAGTGTGAGGGTGGGAAGAGGAGCCCCTACTCTTTGAACATTCTACGATTTTCTGCAGGTGGCTTGCCACTGCTAGGTGTGGCGGGAAGGGCTGTACTTAATCGTGAGTCTCCGTCCCAGCTTCGGCCCTGGGGATGGACGGGACAGTCTATACTAATGGATAAAGGGAGGGAGGAGTAGGGGAGGGGAGCCCAGGGTCAGGCTGCAGGGCTGGACAGAGCTGGGCAGAGCTGGGGAGGCAGAGAAGCCTCCAGGGGATGGCAGCAGCAGGCCAAGGGGCATGGAGGAAGTGCTCAGAAGAGGAGGGCAGACAAGTGAGAGGATGCACCCACCACCTCTGAGAAGTGGGACTGGGCTGTTAGGGAAGGCTTCTTTCATTTTTTAGCCTATGTGCTTTAGAGGTGTTTGAAATTTTATTACAAGTGTGTATTACTTTTGCAATTAGAAAAATTAAAATGCATATGTCCTTTGACCCAGGAACTCCACTTCTAGAAATTTCCTGGCAGATGGAGGTCTGCGTGAAAGGACCATGGACACAGATACTCACAGCAGCCTTGGTTAAGCTGGCAGGACTAGAAACGACCGGGACGTCCATCAGTAGAAGACGGGTTAGACAGACCCGTGTGTCCTCCAAACAAAGCAGAGACTTACATAGTGAGTCTGCAAGCACTGATTTGAATAATTTCCAAGACTCACAGTTAAGCAAATCAAACAAAGGTCTATAAATGCTCAGAGTATCTCTGGAATTTATGCTGGCTGCTGGAGAACAGCGTAGAAGGGAAAGTCATTGTCTAGTATTCTACTTACTATTATTATTATTATTGAAGCAAAATTCACATAAAATCCACCATTTTAATAATTTTAAAGTTTATAATTCAGTAAATCCCAAAACCATTGCCGTCGAGTCAATTCTGACCCACAGGGACTCTTTATAGAACTGCCCCATAGGGTTTCCAAGGAGTGGCTGGTACATTCAAACTGATGATCTTTTGGTTAGCAGCTAAACTCTGAATCACTGTGCCACCAGTTTCCAGAACACTCTCACCTCGTTCCCATTAGCCACCAGTCCCCATCTACCCAACACTGTGTCTTGGGAACCACTAATCCTTCTAGGAATTTACCTAGTAGATATTTTATGCCTGCATATAAATGCAATCATGTGCCCTTTAGTGTCTGCCTTCTTTCGTTCTGCACATTTTGTGAAATTCAGACAGGTATTAGCATTTAATTTCTTTTTACAGCTGAGTAATATCTCACTGTATGGATACACTGCATTTGGTTTACCGACTCATCAGCTAGTTGATGATGTTTGCTTTGTTTCTACCATTTGGCTGTTGTAAATAGTGCTGCTGTAAACATTTGTGCAGTGAGTTCATTTGAATATCTGTTTTTCAATTCTTTGGATTGTCTGCCGATGATGGCATTGCAGGAGCACATAGTAATTCTGTTTAACTTTTTGAGCACCTGTCAAACTGTTTACAGTAGTCTTTTGTGCCTTATGGACTTTATACCATGAGCTAGTATTAGCTTTTCCCCAAAACAGAAAAAAAAACAAAAGAAGCAGCAAGGTGTACATTCACGGAAAAAAAGAAGTACATTGTAAACTCAAGACATTATTATTGTTAATATGAAGATTATGCACAATTCTATGAGATAGGTACCATACCCATTTTACAGATGACAAGCCTGAGGCTGAATGCTTAGTTACTTGTCTAAAGCCACACAACAAATATAAAGTGCCGTAGGTGTTTGAACCCAGACCGGTTTTTGTCCAGGCTTTGAATGAAACCTTAACCTCTGTGCTAAGAAGTCACTGAACAAATTACCTGGCAAATGTTAGTAGCTAGTCATAGCTGAAAAGTAAAAGGTGTCACCTTGAAGACTAAAGTGTGCCTTACCCAAACCATGTTTTTTTAATTGCATCATATGCATGTGAAAGCTAGACAATGACTAAGGAAGACAAAGTAATTGATACCTTTGTACTGCGGTGCTGGAGAAGAATGTTGACTGTACCACAGACCACCAGAAGAACAAACAGATCTGTTCTAGAAGAAATACAACCAGGGTGCTTCTTGGAAGCAAAGATAGTGAGACTACATCTCACATACTTTGGATATGTTGTCAGGAGGGATCAGTCCCTGGAAAAGGACATCATGCTTGGGAGAGTGGAGGGTCAGTGAAAAAGAGAAAGACTCTCAACGAGATGGATTGACACAGTGGCAGGAACGATGGGCTTAGCATTAAAAATGATTGTGGACATGGCACAAGGCCAGGCAGTATTTCGTTTTGTGGTGCATAGGGCCGTTATGAGTCAGAACCAACCCGATGGCATCTAATAACAACAATAAGTCATATTTGGTGAACAAATATTACTGTAATTAGAGTGGAAAAGGGCAGTAGTAATGCCTTAGGGGTGATGTTCATTTTAGGGATGAGCTCATGGCTGAGATTCAGATTTTTTTAAATTTTTTTTTATTATGACTGAGTGAAAATGTACATTCCCATATAAATGTACATGCCCACCTATATGCAGCTTCCACTGCTCTCCCTGTCCGGTGACAGCACACTATTCCTCTCTGCTCCATACATGTCTTGTCCTCCCAACAGCCTCCTTTCCCCTCCTCTCCACCCACTCCCCTTACTCCAGCCAGAGGTCAGCAGGATGATATCTTATAGACGCATAGAATCATAAAGTGCATCCAATATATGATCACTCTGTATCGCCAAGTCCAATCCATTTGTGTCCGAAGAGTGGACCTTCGTTACGACTTATGGGCAAGGGCAGCATCAGAGCCAGGGGCCATGCTTCCAGGGGAACCCCCAAGCCGCTGGGCAGTCAATTGCGGTCTTTTAGTGGAGATCTCAGGGTGAACCCCTGTCATGGATTGAATTGTGTCTCCCCAAAAATATGTGTAGCCACGTGACTGGGCCGTGATTCCCAGTATCTTGTGACTGTCCTCCATTTTGTGGTTTTCCTAAATTGTGTGTTAAAGGATTAGGGCTGCAAATCCCTTCATAGGATCACCTCCCTGCTCCACTGTAAAGGCAGTTTCCCTGGAGTACGGCTTGCCCCACCCTTAATCCTTTCATCCTAGGAGAGATAAAAGGACAGAGAAGCAGGCAGAGGATTGGGAACCTCATACTATCAAGCAAGCAGCACCGGGAGAAGAGAGTGTTCTTCAGACCTGAGGTTCCTGCGCCAAGATGCTCCCTGGACAAAGACTGATGCAATACCGGACTTTCCTCCAGAGCCGACAAGGGGGAAAGCCTTCCCCTGGAGCGGACACCCTGACTATGGACTTGCAGCCTACTGGATTATGTAAGAATAAACCTTCCTTTGTTAAAGCCATCCGTTCTGTGGTATTTCTGTTAGAGTAGCCCTAGCTGACTAAAACAACCCCTTTTTATTCTTGTGTTGCCAGTGAGACTCAACTTAGTGAGCTCCATTGCGGCTATCACTGGTGGTAGCCAGGCACCATCCAGTTCTTCCAGTCCTGAGTCTGTGTAGGCACCCACTCATGTGGGTCTCTCTATCTTCTGCGTTGTCTTTACCCCATGTCATTTTGGTCCTAGGAGAGCATCCGTTCCTGCTGAGTAGGGACAATTTGCTGTGCCCTCGGATGGCCGCTTGGCAGCTTTTAAGACCCCAGACATCACTCACCAATGTGGGGTGCAGGGAGCCCTCTTAGCAAAATGCTAGTTGTGCCAATTGGCCTCGATTTCGCCTAAGAGCGTGGTCCCCTGCCCCTTCCCCCAGCTACTCTGTCCTTGCAATATTGGGTTCAGATGGAAGGAGTATTCAAGTTATGTTGAAGTCCACTTAATATTGTTCTTGTTTCTAATATGTGTTATCACCGATTTTACCCAACCAAATTTCTACCAACTATCTGCTCTAAACCCTCCCCACCTCACTCTCGCTCCCTCTCCTCCCCTTACAGCCATCAAAGAGTCTTTTCTTCTACGTATAAGTCTGGTTTTGAGATCTTATCGTAGGGGTCTCATATAATACTTGTCCTTTTGTCGCTGAGTTCTTTCATTCAACATAATGTCTTCCAGTTGAAACCAGGTTATGAGATGTTTCCGGAATCATCATTATTCTTTATTATGAGATTCAGATTTTATGCAGATGGATGGATTCGGGTTCTGGGTCCTATTTGTTGCAGACAAGGAAATTCTCAAGGTACGTCCTTGGAAGTTTGGATGCAGCTGCTCTTAAGGAATCATTTTCAAAAGGTTATTTTGTTCTGCAGTCAGGCATGGGGGCCACTGGCTTGAAAGTATTTTTGGGTTTTTAATAATGTAGATTTTACAGTCTATGGAAACCATGGTGGTGTGGTGGGTTAAGTGCTATGGCTGCTGACTGAAAAGTCGGCGGTTCAGGTCCGCCAGGTGCTCCTTGGAAACTCTGTGGGGCAGTCCTATTCTGACCTCTAGGGTTGCTATGAGTCAGAACCGACTTGACAGCAGTAGGTTTGGTTTTGGTATAGCACCCTAACACCATGACCAGGACATGTTCTTTTAGGTTAGCATTGCCCTCTCCTTGTCAGTTGGGTCCTGACTCATGGCAAGTCTAAGTACAAAGCACCAAAAAGCTGCCCAGTCCTGCTCTATTTCTGTGATTGCTTGCGGATTGGATCACAGGGTTTCCATTGACTCATTTTCAGTCACTAGACCTTTCTCCCTTATTCTGTTTTAGTCTGGAAGCTCGGCTGAAACCTGTTTGGCATCAGGGATGGGACTTCATAAAGGTCACCTAGATTGCTAAACTGCATTCCATCCCCTGTTTTGTTATCATTCTCCCAACTGGATCAGTGGACTTGTTTCCAGGGTTGTAAATCGGTTATTTCAAAACTTCAGGGAGATAATGATATTTTGAGTAATTTACATTGTTTTGTAAGATGTAATGGGATCTTGTGACTCCCTGTTCTTTCCTATGACAACGTTTGACATTTTTCAGATGCAAACCCTTCTGTAATCTAGGTATAAAAGCCACTGGAATTGTAACCAGTGGAATTGTAACCAGGTGGACCAGTCTTGGAGAAACCATTCTCACTGTTCCCAAGATTCGCACGCTTGTCTGTTAATAAAGCCTGCTTGAACCTCTCCCCATCTCCAGGTTTGGCTGTAGTGACAGGTGGAATGAACTTGCTTTGGCTGGGCAGCAATAGCAACACCCAAGCCTCCAGTGACAGAGAAGGTAGCTGGGCTGAGCACACTGGCCAGGGATGGAACGCAGGTCTCCTACACAAAAGGTGAGAAATATACCAGCGAACCTCCAATGTCTCCCCCTCTCCCACTAACCTGATGCATTTGAGTTAACTCCAACTCATGGCAACTCCCTGTGTTGCAGAGAACTGCTCCATAAGGTTTCCTTGACTACATTCCTTTTTAAAAAAAACACAAGCGTCTTTAGAGAAAACTTACATAGCAAATTAGGTTTTCATTGAACAATTTTTATAAGTTATTCGGAAACCCGGGTGGTGTAGTGGTTAACGGCTACATCTGCTAACCAAAAAGTTGAATCTACCAGGTGCTCCTTGGAAACTCTGTGTGGCAGTTCTACTGTCCCACAGGGTCGCTGGTGGAGTGTCTGGACCACATGACCCCTTCCGTCTGCTGGACTCCTATTTTCGTCGTGTCTTTGATGTCTTGCATACTCCTCTGCTCCAGGTGGGTTGAGACCAACTGATGCTGCTTTGATGGTCACTTGCTAGCTTTTCAGACCCCAGATGCCCCTCACCAAGGTGATACAGAATATTTTCTTTAAAGGAACTTAGTTATGCTCATTAGCCTTGATGTCCCATGAAACCGTGATCCCCAGACCCTCGTTCCTGCTACTCTGTCCTTCAAAATGTTGGGCTGTATTTAGAAAATCTTTTAGCTTTTGGTATAGCCCAGCTGTGCTAACCTTCCTCCTCCTGGGTGCTGTCACTCCCTTCACCTAACCCAGTTCCTACCTACCATCTATGAATACCCCCTTCCACCCTCCCCACCCTTGTAACCATCAAAGATTATTTTCTTCTGTGTTTAGACCTTTTCTTAAGTCCTTTTAATGATGGTGTCTTTTAATATTTATCCTTTTGCATCTGACTAATTGCACTCAGTGTAGTGTCTTCCAGATGACTCCATGTTATGTTTCCTGAAGTCACCCTTGTTCTTTATCGTTGTATAGTATTCCATTGTGTGACTGTATCCCAGCTTGTCTACCCATTCATCTGTTGGTGGGGAGCTAGGCTGATCCCATCCTTCTGTTATTGCAGACAGTGCTTCAGTAAACATTGCTGTGCATGTACCTGCTCTTGTGACAGCCCTTCTTTCTCTAGGATATTCTGTTTTTTGATTGACAGGTAACCATTGGGAGCGGTTTGAATTCTGAAGCTTAAGGAGTATCCTAGGGGGAGAGTCTCAGGGATTCTGCCATGGATTTAGTTGTGTCCCCCAAGACTGTGTGTAGCAATGTGGCTGGGCCATGATTCCCAGTACTGTGGGATTGCCCTCCATTCTGTGATTTTCCTAGGCTGTGAACCCTAATCTCTGCCTGATGTTAACAGGCTGGGCTGTGTTAAAGAAGATTAGAGTGGGACTCTAACACCCTTCCTAAGGTCCCTTCCTGCCCTAATGTAAAGGGAGTTTCCCTGGAGTGTGGCTTCCACCACCTCTTATCCTACAAGAGATAAAAGGAAAGGTAAGCAAGCCGAGAGTTGGGGACCTCATACCAGGAAGAAAGCAGCACCCAGAGCAGGGTGCATCCTTCAGACCTGAGGTTCCTGTGCTGAGTTGCTCTCAGACCAAAGAAAGACTGATGCAACACAGGGGACCTTCCTTCAGAGCTGACAGAGAGAGAGTGTGTTCCACTGGAGTCAGCACCCTGAATTTGGACTTTTAGCCTACTAGACTGTGTGAGAATAAATTTTTCTTTGCTAAAGCCATCCACTTGGGGTATTTCTATTAGAGTAATACCAGATGACTAAGACAGAATTCCTTGGTCTCTACTGGTCCCGTAAATCTGGCCTTTTTTAGGAATTTGAATTACATTCCACATTTCTCTCCCATTCTATCCAGGACCATCTGTTGTTTCCCTGGTTGGAAAGATTGGTAGTAGTAGCTGGGCACCATCTAGTCCTTCAGGTCTCCAGGTAGGTGAGGCCACGGCTCCCAGAAACCAGTCATCCTGTAGGTTAATTTCTTCTCTGAGACTGGTTTTCTTTCTTTTGCCGCAGGTGTATAAAGACCAATAGTTGTAACTTAGATAGCCATTTGCAAGCTTTTAAGACCCTAGACATTGCTAGACTAGGACGTAGGGCATTATTTTTGTGAGCTACGTTATGCCAATTGACTTGAGTTGCCTCCTGCCCCATGACCACGGCCCTAAGTCATCAAACCCAGTAACCCATTCCACGAGGTGTTTGGTTATATGTAGGAAGTACACATACTGTGCTTTATTTTATACGTGAATATATCTGCAGCACACAGAAGCATGTATGATACTGACTTACCTACAGTAACACCTACACGTGTGCATGCACACATTTTTATATGCTTACCTACACATCTATAGGAGCCCTGGCAGGGCAGTGCTTAAGAGCTCTGCTGCTAAACAAAGGTCAGCAGTTCAAATTCACTAGCTGCTCCTTGGAAACCCTACGGGACAGTTCTACTCTGCCCTATAGAGTCACTGTGAGTCAGAATCCATCAGTGGGTTAGTACATACAAGGTCTGACAACTTTGCAAACTTCGTTGTTCTAGGCGCTACATACATACATTGCTGAATATCACGATGGTCACCTATGAAGTGCTCCCCTTGGGAAGCTGTGCACCAATGCCAGTGCCTAGTCTACCCTTCAAAGCAATTTTGGAACTCTTTCTGGAATACTCATTGCACAGAGTGGCAAGGTAGCAAGTTTGTGAACTTAATCATATAGTTGTGTGTGAGGGAGTTTTTGGCCAGTGAACAAATAACTGTATTGCAATATCCTTCTTACTCACCTGATCTGGCCCCCAATGACCTTTTTTCTTTACCCAAAGATAAAGGAAATGCTGAAAGGAAGACATTTTGATGGCATTCAGGACATCAAGGGTAATGCCATAACAGTTCTGACAACCATTCCAGAAAAAGAGTTCCAAAATGGCTTTGAAGGGTGGACTAGGCTCTGGCATTGGTGCCTAGCTTTCCAATGGGAGTGCTTCCAAGGAGACCGCAGTGATATTCAGTAGTGAGGTAAGTAGCACTTTTTCTAGGGTGGGTTTGCAAACTTAATAGTCTGACCTCAAATATTAGCATGGGTATCTACCTATGAAACCATCACATATTTCTTAGATATTATTGTTGTTGCAAAACTATACATGTCACAGCTTTTACCCAAATCTTCCCTTATTCTTGTGTCATCATTCATCTTGGTCGAGTTGTACTGACTTCACCTCATTCAGTATTGTCTTACCCACCTATCACCCAAACTAGTAAGAAGTAGAGCCAGAATGCTCATTAGAAGCAAGAATGGTGAGACTTTGTCTCACACACTCTGGATGTCATCAAGAGGGACTAGATCCTGGAGAATGAGATCGTACTTAGTAGATGGTCAGAGAAAAAGACGACGACCCTCAGCTGGACTGGCACAATGGCTGCGACAATGGGCTGCAGCACAGTAACAACCGGGAGGACGGAGCAGCGCCGGGCAGTGGTTTGTTACACACTGGACCTGCCTCGATGGGACCTAACAAAACCAGCTATCTAGAAAGTGACTCCCCCTCCCCCTCCCTCTGGACCCTGATAACCACCAAAAAAATGTTGGCTTTCTGTATGCATACCTATTCTTGTATTTTCTAATAGTGAGATGGTACAGTATTTGTCCTTTTGTGATGGACTTAATTCATTCAGCAGAATGTCTCCCAGATTCATGGATGTTACAGTGTATTTTGAGAACTCATCATTCTTTTTTTCTTGTGATTGAGTAAAAGTATACAACCCGATTTAAATTTGCATGCCCCCTGCACCTCCACCTATCTGCAGCTCACTCCACTCTCCCTGCCAGTCACAGAACGCTCTTCCTTTCTGTAGTATACATGTCATATCCTCGTAAGAATCTCCTGTACCCTCCTCTACACCCTCTCCCCCTAGTCCAGTAAGAGGCCAGCAGGCTGGCATCCTACAGATGCATAGAATCATCAAGTGCACACAGGACATGGTCACTCTGTCCCCAAGTCCAATCCATTCCTGTCCGAAGAGCTGACCTCAGTAATGACTGATGATCAGCGACACCATCAGGTCTGGGGGCTGTGCTCCCAGGGGAGCTCCCAGGCCTTCGGACCATCACTTGCAGTCTTTTAGTGGAGAACTCATGATTCTTTAGAGATGCATAGTATTCCATCATGTATGTACCAGTTTGTTGGTCCATTTGTCTGTTGATGGGCACACAGGTTGTTACCATCTTTTCAGAAACTATCATGAATAATGCTGTAATGAGCATAGGTGTGTATATGTCTGTTTGTGTCAGCAGCTTTAATTATTTAGGGTACATGCCTAGAAGTGGGATTGCTCAATCACAGGGTATTTGGAGCTTTTTGAAGAAGCTTGACTGTAATCCTGATGAAAGCAGATTGCCAGACCTTCCTTCCATGGCACCTCTCGGTGGATTCAAAACACTCACTTTTCTGTCAGCAACAGGGGACCTTCTCTCCCCCCAGTGTCTTCTTAAATCCCTAAGACCCCCAAGACAATAACTGTGCCTGTTCCATTCCTCCTCCTGGGCATGGGCTCTGCTAGGTGGCAAAAGGCAGCAAAGATGGAAGGCACAGGAGACTCTTCTTCAGTGGCAAGAGTACCACCTCACCCTCCCTACCCACTCTGCCCTACACTGCTCTGTGCAGAACCCCAATCCCTAAAAGACTGTCACTTGCCCCTCTGGAATCTGGTCAAGCACAAAGTTTCTTATTCTCAGCCCCTTGGTCTTTCCTGGAAACTCTACCCGACAGGGCCAGCTCCTGGGGGCATGCTGGGCAATTCTGCAGAATTGCTCTGGCCTGGAAGGCCCTCCCCAGGCTCCAGGAGCCAGGGACTCAGGCAGGGAAGAGGGCCAGTGAGACTTTCTCAATGACCTTTGGTTCCCTGGGAAAGACTGAAAACCAGTAAAAGTTTAGCAAGCAACATTGAATGGTTGCCAAAACTTAAAACCTATTTTTTTCCTCCCAAACCCACACTTTCCGGGATATAAAATGGTCATTTGAGGGCTCCATGCAAAAAGATCTTTAGTTTTGTTTTTTTCTTAGACAATTTCCAACCTATGTGCTTTTTAAATTAGAACACAATATGACACAAACTCAATAAGGTCTTCTAGTACCTTGCTGCGTAACCTCGGGTGGGTTGATTTCGAACCCTGAACCTCAGTTTTCCCTTCCATAAAGGAACTGTCTAGATGACTGGACAGGAAGTGGTGGTGAGCCAGGGGCTCTGGCTGCTGAGACCAAGAAGGGGCCAGGTCCAGGTCACAAACCTTTGGCTGGCTCAAACGCCCCTTATAGATTTTTGTTTGTTGTTTTTCAATTCTCTGCACTTTCCTCATTCAGGGTGTCCACTCTCTCTCCTATCTTGGGGGAAGGGAAAGGCAGTCATTCACATGTTGGTATAAAATGATTTCTCTTAGAGATTTTTTTCCCATAGTAACCCTGATCTTTCACTCACTCAATATTCATTGCCAAACTCTGTGTTAGGACTTGGGCTGGACAATAAACCAAACACTGCTGTCAAGTGGATTCTGACTCATAGCGACCCCACTGACAGAGTAGAACTGTCTCACAGAATTCCCAAGGAGCACCTGGCAGATTTGAATAGACAACCTCCTGCTGGGCAGATGTAGCACTTATACATTGTGCCACCAGGGTTTCTGGGCTGCACAGCAGGAGTCACAAATGAAAAGACACCATGCTTGCCCTCCAGTGGTTTCCCTAATTTTCAGCCATGTGGGAATAGATAGGGGAAAGAAAATTTAGGGGAGTGGAGGGAAATGGCTGGACACTATTTTTCAGGAAGGCTGAGTTTGGAGCCCAGTTCCCGGTTCTGATCCATTTCTGACTTTAGAGTCACCCTTCTAGCTGCCTCAAAGTTGTGAGGCTGTTAAAAAATCTTCAGAAGCATGGCATCCCCCATTGGTGAGTGGTGCCTGGGTTCTTAAAAGCCAGCCAACTGCCATTTAAGCAACATCAATTGGTTCCAACTCACCTGGAGCAGAAGAAAACCAAGAACATCAAAGACAGGAGGAAAACATGAGCCCGGGAGACAAAAGGGTCCGTATGCTTGACAGACCACATCAACATGAGACCAGAAGCAGACGATGGCTGGCCACACCCAAGACAGCCCTGACAGGGAGCAGAGGAAAGCACGAGAAAAAGGGGAGTGCAGCTCTAGAACTCTATGAAAAGACCAGACCTTACAGTCTGACAACCTGGAGGGTCCCCTGAGAACATGGTCCCTGGACTTGCTGCCAGCCCAGAGCTGAAACCAGTCCTGAGGCCAACTCTTCAGACAAAAGATTGGACTGGACTATGGCAACCCCCCCACCCCCCCAGCATAGTGGTTAAGCGCTACCTCTGTCAACAAAAAGGTTGGCAGTTCAAATCCGCCAGGTGCTCCTCGGAAACTCTATGGGGCAGTTCCACTGTGACCTATTGGGTCACTGTGAGTTGGAATTGACTTGACAGCTGTGGGTTATAGGACATGGAGCGATGTAAGTAGTGTGTGTACTTTATGGTTTAATATATATATGAGGCTGTCCAACTGGTTTCTTTCTAGAGGGGAGAGGAGAGGGTCGAGAGGAGCGGACAAGTACTGGTGGAGTGGATATTGGAAGTACAGGGTACAAAGGAAGAGTGTGCTGTCACAGGGTGAGGGAGCAGATAGAGCTGCATAGAGGTGGATGCTTGGGGTTTTATACGGCAGATTGACTTGGATCGTAAACTTTCACTTAATCACAATAAAAATAAAATGAAAAAAATCTTCAGAACCAAGACTGCACTTAGCATCAGCAGAGCCTGGAAGGTGTGTCTTGTTTTACCATGGGAAAATAAAAGCATCAGAGAGATAGACAACCTGGTGCTGGGGGGCTCCAGGCAAGAGAACAGAAAGGGGGAACCCACAGGGACATGATGCCTGGCACGTGCGCGTCACTGACGAGTTTGCTCGAGGCCAGACTGGCTAGCCGGGTTCTAGCGGGAGAGACAAGGTTCCTACCACCCAGGCAGTCTCCCGAGCTGCACAGCCCTGTTTGTGTCAGTACACCTTGTGGCTGGGTGGGCACTTTGCCTTTACAAGGTCTAGCATTCCTTTTGGGGGCCAAAATTATAACGTGGAGAATTTAAAAAGAAATACTCCTGGTGAATGTATGCAAAACACAAAAATGAGTACTTAAAACTTTCTGCTCAGAGTAGATTGCAATTTAAATATACACACACACATGCACACACACACACACACACATATATATATACACCGAAAAAAAAAACTGGAGGAAAATAATAACCTTGCCCCCTAGGTGGCTGGGTGGTCTTCTAAACTATTTTCTAGCTTCCGACTACTGTATTCATTGAGTATGTGTTGCCATTATCATCAGAAAAGTAACACAGGTTATTTTTTTGACCTAGCATCAGCCAATCATTGACACTGCATCATAGATCACCTTTTGGGGCCTCAGCCTGCTCACCTATAAAACAGAGAGCTGATCTACAAGATCTGAGTCTCTTTCTCTATGAATAACTCAGATTAACTTACAGGGGGGACCTGAATTTAGAAAGCCAGCCAGGCATCTGGCTCCTCCCGGAAAAAGGGACGCTGAAGCAAGATCTCCAGGGAAGAAGAGGCTCTGAGATGATGGGTCGGGTGGTGACTGACAGCAGGGGAGAGCCAGCAACAGACTGTCGAGGTCGACTGGTCTGAAGACAGGTTTGAATGGAGGCATCTATTCCAGGGATTCGAGGAGCGGAGGGGATGATGTCAAATTGGATTTAGACAGTCAGGAGGCTGGCCAGGACACCCGAGGATTCACAGGGCTGGCTCTATTCAGAGGTTGCAGAGGCTGGAAGTACCTTGAAAAGGCTGGGCAACGCGAATCATCACACCACCGTGCATGGGGGTACCCCATTCCCACCAGAGGCAGTTTCCCTCACTTTAGGGCCTGAACCACGCGTTGGTGAGGCCAGGATGCTCCCGCAAAGCCAGCTTTTCCCACTCCACGATGCTGCGCGACACTTGAACCGAATGACCTCTGCTGCAATCTAGTTCTGCCGGCAGTCTGGACAGAAAGTAGGCGCACCAGACCTGGTGACAGTTGGCTAGAGGCGCAGCCCCGCAGCCTCCTCTCCCCTCTCGCCACTGGCATCTCAAAGCCCTGTCGCACATCTGCTGGCAACTCGAGTTCGAGGAGGACGGCTCCAGAAAGGGGCTCAGTCCTGGAGCTGCCCCAGCGGGTTCGATGCTGCTGCGCTCAGAGCCTACCGCGCAGGGGGGAGGTTTTTACCAGGTGGCGACAAGGTGGCTGTGAGCGCCGGCGGGGGGTGGGGCGGATTCAAAAGCGGGAGGAGCCCACTGGCGTCTGGGAGGCCCTGCCCTCCGGCTACCAGGCTGCAGTCCCTACTTCTGAAGAGAAGGCGGGAGAAAGCGTGGGTAGGGGGTCTGAGGCCGGGGGAGGAGGAGTGGAACCTCCTTGGCCATTCGAAGTATCCTGTCCCGGGATTAATAACCATTTGGGTTCCAAGGACTCGTTTCCCCGCCCTGAGTCCTATTCAGTGACTGGGAGCAAGACGGGAGTTTGAGATCCTAAGTCCCACCCTCTGATCCGCAGGCCGAGGCCAAAGTTGGGAAGTGATCGCTTCAAGGTCACGCAGCGAAAGAGCGCGGAGCCGGGGCCAGATTCCAGGTGTCTAGCCGCCTTATTGTCACCCCCAAACTTGGTCGCCTAGCAGCCCTGAGCTCGGGGAAAGGCGTAGAGCGCGGATGAGAACTGGGCGACTACATCTGGGGATGAGAGGAGCGCGCAGGGTACCTCAAGGTCCCAGCTCGAGATATAAAGGGAGCCTCCTTTCGGAGACCGAAGATCCCGGAGCCCCGCTGCAGGCGCCCCCTGCGCGGGACAGCAGGAACCCGGACGCCTAAGGATGCGGGCGCAGGGCGCGCAGCCTCCAGCTCCACCTCCCGCGGGCTCAGACGGTGCAAACCGCGCGGCCCCTTTAAGAAAGTTCTTGGGGAGAGCTCATCAAAGTTTAAAAAGTTGTCGTGGAGAAGGGAACCGGGGAAGAAGTGCTCGGGGGAGCGATGGGGAGAGGAGAGGAAAAGCTTCGCAGGGGGCGGGCGCGCGGCGGCCCGGGCCGGGGCGAGCCCGCAGTGGGCGGCGGGGATTGGCTGCGCGCGCCTCCGGAGACCGCCGGCGGGAGGGCGGGGAAGGGGCTGGCCGGGCCCCAGCTGAGGCCGGTTCCGGCCCCCGCCCCCCGCCGCCGCCGGCCTCCGCCCCCCGTCGCCGCGGGCACACTCGCCGGGCGCAGTGAAAAGGCGGAGACGGCGGCTGCTCGGGCTCGGCTCCGGGTCCCAGCGCCTCCCCCGCGCGCCCTCCCGCGCCCGCCCCACTTGATGTGACCCCAGCCCTCTCACTCCCCGCGCCCTCCCCCCACCGCCACGCGCCCTGCACCCCCGGAGCGCACCGCTCACCGCACCCCTTCCCGCCACCCAGCCGGGGCCGGGCGCAGCGCTCGCGCTCCGCGTTCCCTGCCCCTCACCCCTCCCCCCGCACCATGAGCAGCCTGAAGTCCGAGGGCGAGCACGGCCCCGGCCCGGGCTCGGGCTCCGGCAGCACCTTGGAGGAGGAGGTGAGTGTGCGGCCCCGGGACCCGCCCGCGAAGTAAGCGCGGAGGTAGGCGTGGACGGGGGCCCTGGAGCCTGCCGCGCAGCGCGGGGTCCGTCCGGCGGTCGCTCCTGGCGCCTTCCCGCCGCTGCCCTTCGCCCAGGGAGGAGCAGCCAGTGTCCGGCGGGCGGGGGCGGGCGGCCTGGACTGTCCCGCCCGGCGGGCATTGTCTCCCCGCCCTCACGAGCTCCGGGCGGGCTGCGCGCCGTCCGTGCGTCCGGCGGTGGGCGAGCGGGGCCGTGCCTGCTGCTCGCGCGTCCTCGCTCCCGCGGGGCCCGGACCCCTGTCTCAGCTGGAAGGCGCTCACAGGGTGGGCGGCACCTTCACCCACTTGCCCTTTCCACCCCGACCCCATGGAGGCCTGGGCCTGCAGCGCGGCGCCTTGGTTCCAATGTACTGTGGTCAGCTAGGTGGGGCAGCCCCAGAAGCTGGGCTTTGGCAGAAGTGACAGCAGGGAATAGGGGTTAGGAAGAAGACTGACAATACTGCCCCCCTGTTTCCTCCCTCGGGTTTCTGCCCTTGCAGTGGAGCCGGCACCCCTAAGCTGGCCTGAGTGAGATTCTTCTAGGAGAAGCTACGTCTTGTCCGCAGGCCGTGTGCTAGGCGGAGGGAGTGGGAGGGTTTTCGTGGAACCAACCACCGGCAGCTGGGAGTTGAATGGGATGGTGAAATGGGGAAGGATGTGTGTGGGGGGTGGGGTGATGCGTAAAAAGCCTTTAAGCTATCAGAATGGGGACCGGAGTCTAGGCCAGCAGACAAGAACTGGTGTGGGAAAGGGCTTAGGCTTCCTAGTTGCCTGGAAGGGCCTCTGGCCTCTGCTGTGTCACTCCCGGCTGAAGGACCCTTCCTGTCCCGCCCTGCTATGTCCTTGCGCAGGAAACCAACGGCCGGTTATCCAGCCGGAGTGCCTTTCCCCTTGGGATGGGGACAAACCGCAGAACCTCTGGTCGGAGCTGCTGTCGCTGCCTGCCCCCACTGTTGTGGCCGGTGCCTGGCCGTGCTATCGGTGGCGGTGGGTGGATGGCTGGCTGCTGGGCTGCACATTGCCCGCCGGGGGTCTGGTGGGAGGGTCTCACTTCCATTTCCCACTTTGGGGTTCTTACTTGCCTGCTGCCAGCCTTAGTCCAGAGGTGGCATGCCATCGTGGGAATCTAGGTCGGGCTCCTGCCCTTCCGGGGAAGGTGCTGACAAAACTTCCTTACCCTGAAGGGTGTGTCCGTTGGTGGCTCTAGGGTAGGGCGATTATTTAGGCCCCTGAAGGCCTTGTTCTCCTTGGACCGTGATGCTGACAGGCCATGCGATTTAGGGGATGCCTTAGTCATCTGGTGTTGCTATAACAAATGTCCTAAGTGAATGGCTTTAACAGAGAGATGTATTCTCTCACAGTCACTAGTCTACAAGTTGGAATTCAGGGTGCCATAGCCACCGGAGGAGACCCTGGTGGCGTAGTGGGTTAAGTGCCACGTCTGCTAATGGATAGGTTAACAGTTCAGATCCTCCAGGTGCTCCTTGGAGATTGTATGAGACAGTTATACTCTGACCTCTAGGGTCTCCATGATGAGTCAGACACCCTGGAGACTCGATGGTAGCCAGCAGAAGGCTTTCTTTCTCTGTTGGCTGTGGAGGGAGGTTCCATCATCAGTGTTCCCACGGTCCTCGAGGAGTTGCTGCATGCCAAGGGCCCAGGGGCCAAAGGATGAGCTCTGCTCCCAGAGCTTTCTTGGTCCTAGGAGGTCCCCTCACCTCTCTGCGGGCTTCTCTTTTATATCCTAAGAGAAACTGATGGAAGACGCGCACAGTCTGATCTTGTAGGTTGAGTCCTGCATCATTAACATACCTGCCTCTCCTCTCATTAGCATTACAGAGACAGGACTTAAAACCGACCGGAAAATCTCAAATGACAACGTGGTGGTCAGTCACACAATACTGGGAATCCTGGCTTAGCCAATTGGAGAGATTTGGTGGAGGGGCACAGTTCAGTCCCTTATGGGGGCTACTTCACCTATTCTGACTCCACCTGGTTGTCCAGAAACAGAGTTGGGGAGAGAGGAGTGGTCGCTGGTGTAAGGGGCTCTGCTTGGCCTGCTGGGACTGGAATTGGGGGTGGGTGCGACCTCCCATGAAGCTGGGTAAGGGTCAGGAGCACTCCCTTCGGCCAGAAAGCTCACCCTCCGACCCACTGCTTGACAGTGGAGAAAGTGAACCCTGTAGCTAGGCTAAAATTGTGGAGAAGGCGGTTAGGGTATCAGTCATCTTTTTTAAAGTGGATTTCCTGCTCTCTTTCCCTGGGGGCGAAAACCCTGGTGGCTAGTGGATTAACTACTATGTCTGGCTGTTTAAATCCTCCAGGCACTCCTTGGAAACTCTGTGGGACAATTCTACTCTGACCTCTAGGGTCGCCATGAGTTGGACACCACTCGATGGCAGTGGGTTTGGGTTTTGTTTTTTTTCCCCTTTGGGACTGGGTGGGCTGTAGCACTGTGGTAGACCAGAGCATCAAGGTGACTGGCTGATGCTGGGACAGAGTTATGAGCAGAGGTCTGAAACCAGGGGCCTGGGCTCTCCTGCTGTGGTCAGGTAAGAGCCACGGCCATCTGCTTCTCACTAGCTTTTTGAGCTGTAGGTTGGGGACCCCTCTGCTGGAGTCTGTATCTTGGATTTTGGTGTTTCCAGTTCAGACTGGGCTCCTTCCTTCCTGCATCTGGGGAATCGGAGAGCGTGATGGTTTCCTCGTGGCTGACCCTGGGCAGGCCCTTCCCAATTGACTGTTGGAGAGATGAACTTGAGTCCGTGGAAAACCAAAGGACCCTACTGCCCACCATACTGCTTCTGTGTGTTTTCATGGTTTCGGGGGATGACAGTGGGACTGCTTGTTGTCTGGAGTCCACAAAGGCCATAGATGGTTAGGTGCTCGGCATGAGGCCCACACCCTCTAGGAGGCATCTGTGAAGAGGGGTCTGGTGCTCAGCTTCCGGAAGGTCCCAGCCCTGCAAACCTGGGGGAGTATAGGTCACACGTGGTGTCACTGTGAGGCAGAATGCACTCAACAGCAAGAGGTACAGAGCTTTTTATTTTTTTAATATTAAGTTTTTAAAAACTTGTGATTAAGTGAAAGTTTACAGTCCAAGACAGTTTGCCATATAAAACCTCAGGCACCCATCTCTCTGCACCTGTCTGCTCTCCTCACCCTGTGACCGTGACAGCCTACTCTTTTATACTCTTTACTTCCAGAATCCATAACAGCAAGTGCAGAGGGGAGGGGACTGGATTGTGGGGCTCAGTGTCTCATCTAGGTAATTACTGGAATGTGGTATGGTTGCGGCAATATTGGGGGCCAGAGTATGAAATCCGGTTGGGATAGGGTGGGAGGATGTTGGCATTTCTCAGTCACTTGGGAAGTTACAGGGAACAGAAAGGAATTCAGGGGAGATGCTAAGTGTCTTGTTTCAATCCTAAAACAAGTCCAAGGACTGTTTCCTTCCCCCCAGGGGGATCTGTGGAAGGTGACACAGAGCCAGTGACATGGAGCAGGCTCCTGAGGGGTGGCTGGGACCAAGGGTGTATGTGGTTTGAAACATCCTATCTTGACAGCAGGGAGCTGGGCTGAGGATGGGTTTTGGATTCTTGAGTTGGGGTGGAGGTGCCTGCTTCTAAGAGTTGATGTTTTATGAGTGCAACAGTGTAAAAAACTGAAACCCAACCCAACCTAAACCATTGCAGTGACATCATTTCAGACTTACAGAGACCCTGTAGAACAGTAGAGACCCTGGTGGTGTAGTGGGTTAAATGCTGTGTCTGCTAACCAACGGTTGGCAGTTCAAATCTGCCAGGCACTCTTTGGAAACTCCAGGGCAGTTCTACTCTGACCTCTAGGTTTGCTATGAGTTGGACCAGACTCGAGAGCAGTGGGTTTATAGCACAGAGTAGAACTGCCCTGTAGGGTTTCCAAGGAGCACCTGGTGGACTTGAACTGCCAGCCTTTGGGCCAGCAGGGGTAACTCTGAACCACTGACCACCAGGGCCATAGAAAGGCAGGGGTTTCATGACAGCTAAGGAGCTACAGTGTTTTGTTCTACTGTGTATTGGGTTGCTGTGAGTTAGAACCCACTCGACAGCACCTAACACACAACACTGGGCTACAGCTTGACCAGCCACACCTGCCAGCCTGCCTGCCTCTGTCTTGGCTTGTCCCCTGCATGCTGTGTATCAGGACCAAGGCAGCTCCTTACAGGCCTGGTACCCCAGGGTACCAGGAAATGGTGAGCTAGCCTGCTAGGTGAGTGTGGAGAGATTCTGGAGTCCAGTGTGTAATGGGTACCTCCACTTTTTGCTGCCATCAGAAGCATTTTCCAGAATCTGGGACATCTAGATGCTCAGCCAGCAGGCTTTCTGGGTGTGAGAGGTGGGGGTTGGGGCTTCTTTGCTTCAGGAAGCAGGGCCCAGGCACATTTTGGTATGAGGTCAGGCTTCCCTCCCCCCAGGGCTTGTGGGGGATGTGTCCCCTCTGCTCAGATACCTAACAGAGAGGCCGTACTAGTAATAGACCCATATATGGTATCAGGCCGGGCATCACGCGGAACACTTGACCACTGTAACTTCTCTAACTTTCATAGCAGTGCTGTGAAGTAGGTACAGTATTGTCACCTTCGTAGAAATGAGGAAACTGAGGCACGGAGAAATGAAGTCCCTGCAGGTGGCTCTTAAGTGTGGGCACTGAGATTTAAACCCAGAGCTTGTGCTTTTAACCACACACTGTACCTGCTGCTCTTTTTTATATTAGGAGTTTTGGCAAGGCTTGGGGATGGGGAAGAAAAGGTCTCTTCAGCTGAAGTTTTTAAGGGCGGAGCTTCGAGTGGTGCCAGGGTCCTAGCCAGAAGCCATAGACTGGCCCAAGGCTAATTTCTTCTGTGTGTGTGGCATCCCAAGAGTGGGTGATGGGCATTGTCACCCCACAGGGAGAAGCATTTTATCACCGATGTTTTCTGTGGGGATAGTAAAAAGACTGAGTCCATTTCTACTTAGGTGTGAAACCACCCAGACATCTGCCCTGTTCCATGTACCCCAGGCTGACTGCCTTCTCCCTCCCCTTGGGACCCTACTGTTGTGGGCATCTTACTGAGGGAATGAGTTTGCCTTGAAGTGGCTGCTTGTTGTTTTGAGGCACCACTCACTTGGGCCTCCTTACCCTGTCCCTCCCCATGTGTGGTAGGTGGTGGCCTGGCTGCTTTGCCCCAGTGAGAATCACCTTTAAATCCCACCGGTGGACAGACTCAAGGTGGGCTGTGAGTGTGCTGCATGGAGAGGCCTTGGGTGCTCTGTGGGTGCTGTGGGTGGAGGCCGTGGCCGATGCAGGTGGAGGCTGTGGGTGCCCTGTGGGCCCTGCAGGTAGTGGCCATGGGCAGTTCAGGTGGAAGCCATGGGCCCTGCAGGTGAAGGCTTTGGGTGCCCCATGGGATATGCATGTAGAGGCCATGGGTGTGCAGGTGGTGGCTGTGGGCCTGCAGGTGGTGGCCGTGGGCTATGCAGGTGGCTGCTGAGTCTTTGCTTCCCGAGCTTCCTTTTATCCCACTGGGCCTCCAGGCAGTCCTGGGAGGAAGAAGAGGAGACCGTCCTGCCTGGTGTGGCCCCAGGACCACGCACCTGTGGTCACACAAAGCAACTGTGGTCCACTGAGTGGGGGTACTGCCACTGCCTGGCCCAGTGGCCCCTGGTCTCTACTGCACCGTTGGTTACAGGCAGCGGACCATCTGCTGCCTGGTCAGTTCCTTTGCATCCCCAGACCATGGCTGCCCCAGTGGGGTGCTTATGCCCCTGGCAGAACCACGGGGTAGAGCCTGTCTGTCACCCACCCGTCAGAAACCACACTGCCCTGAGGTGGGAACTGCAAACAACCCACAAGGCTTCCTGTGCTAGAACCTCTCTGCTGCCTGTCTGGAGACCAGCGTGGCCTCCTTGCTTTCTGCTGCTTTCCACAGCCCCTCCTTGAATGGACAGAATAAGCTTGCCTCTGAATGTGCTAGGCAGGTGCCGGAATCGTGGGGGGTTCCTTTGTTGGACCCAGGTGGGAAGATTCACTGGGTCCTCAGTCCTGGAGGCCTCCAGCATGCCCTGGGGGCCTGGTGTGGTAGGAGGAGGCTGTCTGCTCCCACTGGCTGGGGTGTTCAGTCATTCACGGCCAAGTGGGCAGAGGCTTCTGGCTGTCACAGGCCACTAAGGCCGCCTGTGTAGTTTTGAACATGCCCTTGATCCCGCAACAAGAGGGATGGAACCTAGGCTGTGATTGAATCTAGAGTACTCAGCCCCTCTTTGGGTGGGCTTTGCCAGCCTTCCCTCATGGGGCTTGGGCTTTTATTGAGGGAGTAAGGGAAGGTGGGAAACTTTGGCAGCATTAAGTGCTATGGCTGCTAACCTAAAGGTCAGCAGTTCAAATCTACTGGGCTCTCCTTGGAAACTCTGGTGTGATTCTACTCTGTCCTAGATGGTCACTGTGAGCTGGAATTGACTTGATGGCAGTGAGGGGTTTTTTGTTTTGGGGAGATGGTTACTGGAATAGGACCTGAAACCAATTTTTATTTTATTTTATTTTATTTTGATTAAATGAAGGTTTACAATCCAAGTCAATTTGCCATACAAAATTCTGAACACATGCCTCTGTGCCACTCTTATATGCCCTCTTCACCCTGTGAGAGCACACTCCTCCTGTCCACCCTGTCCTTCTGGTATCCGCTCAGCCAACACTTGTCCCCTCCTCTCCACAGTCTCCTCTTCTGTCCCCTCTGAAGAGGAACCAGCTGGACAGCCTCGTGTATTAGTAACCCAAGAAGTACATGTACCACCTGCATCACTCTGAGTCCTGTGGTCCAGTACAATCTTTGCTGAGACCATTTTTAAAAATTGTTGTCAAAATACATAAAACACCGCATTTGCCGAGTCAGCAATTCAGATCTGAGACTGTCTTTGAGAACCCTTGTAGCTGTGAAGGCTTTCCTCTCGACTTCTGCCCAGACTGGTCCCTGTTCCTGACGTATACTGCTGGCTGCTGAGTCAGCCCCTAAGCCGTGGCGACCCCATGCAGAACAGAATCAAGTGCTGCCAGGTCCTGTCCCATCTGGACAATTGGCTGTGGAACATAGTGTTGTGATCCATGCAGTTTTCATTGGCTACTTTTTGGGAGTGGATCACCAGGCCTTTCTTTCTGGTCTCCTGTAATCTGGGAGCTCTGCAGAAGCCTGTTCATCATAGCAGCATGCCAGCCTCCAGTGACACATGCAGGGGTGGCTGCTACACAGGAAGTGCGTTGGCTGGGAATCAAATCTCATCTCCCTCCCAGAAGGCGAGAATTCTGCCCCAGAGCTCCCAGTACGCCCTCTTAGCTAACAGCCATGGCCGGGTCGAGGCACAGCTTGGGATGCAGGGGTTCTCGCTGGTTGGCATCTGGGGAGCTCTGAACCCGAACCAGCTCCATCCCTAAGCAGAGACCCTCTTGCAGCAGGAGCGCCAGGCATGGTCCTGTCCCATCAGGCTTCATTGCCTCGGTCCAGCAGTGGGCGGCGTGGCGTGGCAGGCCCCTTGCCCAGGTAGGATGTAGCATCACGTGGCTCCAAGCTTAGAGGAGCCCTGGTGGCACAGAGGTTGAGGGCTCAGCTGCTAGCCTAGAGGTCAGAAGTTTGAATCCCCCAGCCACTCCTTGGAATCCGTATGGGACAGTTCTCCTCTGTCCTATAGTGTCTTTATGAGTTGGACTTGACTCAGTGGCAGTGGGTTTGGTTTTTTTTTTTTTTTTGAGGGGTAGGCTGTAGGATTCTCCTTGTCCAGTGCCCTTAAGCCTCCTCTCTGTGAGGGTGGTATGCCAGCGGAGATAGCTGCAACACTTGTCAGGCACACAGGGCAGGGGACAGATCAGCCTTGGCTTGCCACACAGCCCTGGAGAGATGGGAGGTAGATAGCCCAGAAGGGAAGGGAGGCTGTCCCAGGAGGCCTCCGTGCTGGGTCCCCCACCCTCGGTTGGATGTATAGCTGAGCCTTGGCACCTGCCTCTGGAGCCAAATGGACTGCCCCGCCCCCAGCCTGTGTAGCACCCAGCGTCCCCCCCAGGCATGCCACCCCTCCAGAGGAGCCTGTGTAGCACCCAGTGCACAGCGCGCAGGATTCGTGCTCTGTTTGGTCTGCCTCCCTGAATGAGGCCACAGTTGGCTCCTTTCTACCAGGTCTGTCCCTAGAGGTTAAGCCTTCTGTTCCTTGGCTGGAAGTAGCTTGGGGTGTGGGGTCTGAATCTGCTTCATGCAGCACAGCCCTGTCCCTGCATTTAGGGAGCTTCTTATCACTTCAGCTTGGCTCCCTTCAGCTTTCCCACCCCTACACACAGACACAGACACACATAGCTGGAAGTGTACAACATATGTTGGGTGAGAGGGAAGAGCCCCAGACTTCCTAAGTGGCTCGAACTTGACCTCCAGCTCTACTATTGGCAGGTCAGCCACCTGATCCCTGAGCCAGTGTCCTCTGGAAAATGGGGCCCAGACCCTCTCTGCCTGTTAAATCAAAACCAAAAACGCAAACCCACTGACATCCAGTCTTTTCTGACTTATAGCAACCTTACAGACAGAAGACAACTGCCCCATAGAGTTTCCAAGGAGCACCTTCCAGCTCTTAGCCACGACACCACCAGGGCTGGCACCTGGGTTTCCATTACATCAAAGGACTGTTAACATCATGTGCTAATGGTGTGTGTAAGAAGGGGAAACTACAGTACTGTCTCAAACGGGGCTTTTGAGCCAACCCCTGGTTCTGTGATCAGGGCCGGAGCTGTTAAGGCCAGCTGAAGAACAAAGCAGACCCTCAGCCCGGAGCTGCTCGGATGCCGGTCGGCTGCGATGATGTGGGCTCTGGCCAGCATGGCTGTCAGTGGGGGCTGCTTGAAGGGGGTCTGGCAGTAGAGAGCCTGGGTGGCTGAGCAGCCTTGCGGTCCCTGGGTGGAAGCCTGGGAACTGCGTCCTGCGAGCGTCCAGGAGCGTGTGTGTCTAGGTTCACATCCACGGGCAGGCTGTGTCTTGCTAGTTTTTTCTCTCCCCCATGTCCTTGCTCAGAGCCTTATAAGTCCTGGGTCTGCAGCCCTTGTCGCCACATTCCATCCACCTCACGTCAAGTGGCCCCACTCAGAGGGACTTCTTTTCACTGGGGAGGTATAGGAGTGACCTGTCAGTACCAAGCCTAAGCATAGGACCCAGGCAGGACCCAGCCCGTCCCCATCACACACTCAGATACCTAGAGATCTCTGCAAGCGGGAGTGTAACTGCTGAGCTGTCTGCCTGCCAGCCCCACCACTAGCCTGGTAGAGACCCTGGCACCACCCAGGCCCATCTTGGCCTAGGACTCCAGGACCTGCTCTCCTCTTGTTCCCCGCTTCCATCTTCCTCCCTTCTTTTGCCTCTGGTAGGCAGCAGGCAGGCACTGAATCCTGGAGCAGATAGAGGACCATGTCCAAATCTGATCCTGAGCCTCAGTCACCTCCTGCTTCCCTTAAGAAATCTAGTGTCTTAGAATGTTAGATTGTGAAGGCCACCAGAGCTCTCTGTCCTGGCTGGTGGCAGGCCTGGGACTTCAACCCAGGCCTCCTGGTGATTGGCTTGAGGCTTTTTTCTTTTTTTCTCCAAATGTGGGGCAGCAGAGGGTGCTGAGTGGGGTCTAGCTTCTTGGTTCTCAGCGAGGTCTCTCCCCTTGCCCAGGCCACATCTGATTTCAGGCACAGTGATGGCTGATAGCTGGAGGAGCGTTCCAGATGATCACAGCAGAACAGCTGTACATTTCATTAACACGGGTTGTAGCCGTACACCCAGTGGTCTCGCAGGAGCAGTGGATAGTGAGTTACCGATATGGGAATGGCCTGGGCTTCTGTTGAGGCCCAGCTTCAGACAAGGGGCTTCCCCAGGCTGTCTGTGGCCCAGCTGTCTGGGTGCTTCTGTCCCTGCTCCCCACCCCACCTGTCCCACTGTCAGTGAGACAGAAGGCTGTTGGTACCCGGTGGCGGGGTGTTGGCCGCCTGACTGGCCGACTTTCCTGTGACTTTCCTTGTAATGAACAGTCAGTCCTCTCTCTGCCATCACACAGCAGATTCACCACCATCAAGGCACAGTGACTTGAGCCTTCTGCAAAGGGCTGTCACCGCTCTCTCCACTCCAGTGAAGGCGCCTTGTTCCTGGGTATGTCAGTTTGACTCCGTTGGGGTCTGAGTGGGTTGGTGGGATTAAGGCCTGCAGAAGGGCACTGCTTCAGGAGCTGGGCACCTAGCCACTGCAGCAGCTGCTGACATGCTTGGGGACCGCGAGGAAGCCACTGGGCCTCTGGGCCTTGGTTTCTTCACCTGAAAGTCAGGCCTCTTCCAGCTCGCAGGTTCTGGATTTGATTTGCTAGGAGGGCTGGGAGCTGAGGGAGGAGGTGGGAGGGGCCTGTCAGAGGCTTGCTTTTCCCGTTTTGGATTCCCTCTCCTCGCCACCCAGTGCACTAAGCCATGTTTTCCACCCAGATAGCGTGTGAGAGCTCAGGACGAGCAGCGAGTGGGCCGGGACTTGAAGCCAGTCCATTGCTTGACCATTTTGATGGAATGAACAACTGAAACTTTTTTCTAGACATAATCTTAATTTTTAGAGGTAGTAACTTGTAGGGTGACTGGAGTCCTTTGTGGCTTAGTCATTACATATCACATCAGCTGACCTAAAGGTCAGCAGTTCAAATCCGCCAGGCATTGCTTGGAATCTCTTTGGGGAAATTCTGCTCTGACGTGCAGGGTCTCTGTGAGTCAGAATTGACTGGACAACAGTGGCCAGTAGCTGAAGTCCCTGAGGGGTGCCAACCCATACACACTCCACTACTAGCCAAGAGGTTGGTGCTTAGAACCCACCCAGAGGCACCTCGGGGGACGGCTCTGGTGACCTGCCTCTGAGCAGGAGTGAAGGGGAGGAGGCCTAAAAGTCCCATGGAGCAGAACGCTGGACAGCTGGCATCACCGTGGATCCAACAAGGAACAACCACGCTTTTATCTCTCGTAGGGTATTTCTGGTGCCCGGGTGTGCCTTCTTGCTCAGTTCCATTCTTTGTGAGGCAGGAATTTACCTGGAAGGCCTGAGTCTGCCTGAAGGGGAGACCTGCTTGTATACTGAAGGGGTGGTTTGGGTGTGGGGTAAGGGAGTGGCCCTGTTGTTTCATCCTTAGGGGAGGAAGGTCTGTCTTTCCTCTGGACAGGGCTGGTCACTTGAAGTGCAGAGTCCTTTCTTGGAGATTCCTAGGCTTAAGGTTTGTAGAAAGCTATAGCTGTTCTTCAGAGGTGAAAGATGAGAGGGTTTTAATATCCATGGGCATGCATCTGTTTTTGCCAGCAGCATTTACTTCCCATTTTTAGTAAAAGCCTCTGCTAGGGAGCCTGTCTTGGCCACGGTGCTCTGCTGTGGCCTTGACTGCAAAGTTTGAGTGTTTAACTCAGTGAGAAGAAGGCCTGCCCCCTTTCCTCGTGGCAGAGGACCATACCCTATGAGGGCAGCATGCCCAGTCAGGTCTCTCACCGTGGTGGAGGAACTTCCCTGGTGAGGGCTGGGCCCAAGGCCGAGGCCCCCAGCTGACCCTCCTGGCCCAGTCCTGTAGCACAGAGCCTCTGCTCAGCCACTCTGGAACACTACCCCTCAGCCTCTCCCACCAGCCCTCTTCCCCCACAGCTCCTACTGTCTCTTCACCCTTCAAGTCTCTTTCTAGCAGCTTCTTGGGCAGCTGTGCCTATGCTTGCACTATGCAGCCACAGAACTCCAGGCCAACCCGTCCTTCCTAGTACTGTGACCGGGGCCTCCTTATCTGCTGTGCCCACTGGACAGACTCAGTTGGCCAGGGAAGTGGCTGGCTCTTTGATTTCTCCTCAGCACCCGGCCTGGTACCCCATCGTGTTCACTGAGTGGCTGACTCCTGTGTATCTCTCTTTTCCTCTCCTCCACCCCCTTAGCCGGCCCAGTCCGGAAGGGGCTTAAGGACCACCAGTGTGAGCTCGGCCCTAGGAGTGCCCCAGAAGGAGGGAGACGTGAGCAGCCGAGCAGCCAAGAAGTCTGGCCTTGGTAGAGGCAGCTTAGGGACAGGTCTGTTCAGGGAGGTGTCCAGGACAAATGGGTGTCCACTTGGACCGGTGAGAGTTAAGACCTGCCTGGCAGCCCGTTCCACAGAACCCTGGATGTGGGCTCTTGAGCTAATGATCCCTGAGTGTAACTCATTCTAAAGGCTTTTGTTGAGATTAGTTTCATTTTTTCCTGAGGATCGTTAAACAGATGTGGATTTATCTGCAGGGAGAACATCGCTGACACCTTCATGTGGGTGTGTTGCTCGGTCTCTTCCTACTTCTTTCTGAAATGTGGGCTGGGGAAGGCTGCCAAGGGGCAAGAAGAATCCTGGGTGTGACCTGCAGCTGTCACCTTTCTGGAGGAAAGGCCTCCTGGAGGCCAGACCCTCTGCCATTCTCTGCTGGTAGTCCTCCCTCCTTCCTTCCCGATTGTACTCGGCCCTTGTGTTCTGCTGGGATTACAGAGAGATTGAGAAGCTCCTTTTAAACCTGTTCCTAGCAGGAACAGGCCTCAAGGACAAGGCTGAGGGTGAGAAGCTGCTATTTCTGTGCCTCTCCTGTCCTCTTCCTTTACTCCCCTCTTTTGGGGACCCCGTGCTGAGCTATGACCCTGATACTCAGAGTGGGTTTCTGGGGCTTTCCATGGAGGAGGTGAGGAGGGCTCACAGGGAGCCTCCAGACATTCTGGGGTCAGCATTGGCTAATGGGAAAGAGCTCCCAAACAGGAAGGCCCTTATTTGTGGAGTTGGACATGTAAACAGTTGGGAACAGCCCCAGAGAACCCCAGCAAGTGTGCTGACATGCAGCATGGCCTGTGGTATGGCTTTAGCAAAAGGCGCGAGAGTCTGCTGCCTCCACTGCCACTCCAGGCGAGAGAAGGGCAGCCGGGCAGAGCTGCGTCAGGGAAGAGCAGTCTCGGGAACCGCCAGGCCCCTTGTGCCAAAGGCCGGTCAGATCCTCAGACAGGCCAGGTGCTCTTGGGGCCCCCAGCAAGGCTAAGGTCTGTTCCTGACCTTGGGAAAGGTCACACAGCCAAGACTGTCATGTTTGGTGTGGGGACACCACCCTGGCCGGATTCTTTGTCTCTTGAACTTTTGGTGCTTTGAGAAGTTCCGCCACAAGAGTTGTTCCTCAAAGTGTGTCTTTCGCTAAGTTCTAAGATTCTTCATCCAGCAAATGGGGGTGCCTTCTAGAAGTTCCACCAGAAGAATTATTCCTCTGAGTGGGTCTTCTCTGACTGAGTTCTAAGATTCTTCATCCAGCGAAGTGGCGAGGGTGCCTTCCTTCCCCAGCACCCCACCCCCCACCCCATTCCTGACACTTTCCTGTGATAGGGACGTGGTTGTGGTTCTGCAGTATCTGCTCTTGTTTCTGTGAAGATGTTTCAGGACAGGAAGGAGATAATCCCTTGGGTTGACTGGAAGCTTCCAGGCAAATGGTGGGTGTGTGGAAGGAGAAAGGGGTCTAGGGGAATGAGGTTCTCTGGGAATCTGGGGATTGTGACTAACCCGTCATGTGTTCTTAAATACTCGAAAGCATACTGTGTGCATCCTTACAATAAACTTGGCGAGTGGGCAGATCGCGGGCTCTTGGGCTTGTTTCTTTGTCTTGCCATCAGACTGTGGATGGTGCCTAAATCCTTGTCTACACCCAGCCTCTTTCCTAAAGGTCACCACGAGGCTTGTCCCAAGAAAGTGGCACAGGAGTAGTAGTCCCCAATGCCGGCTGGCTGTGGAGAAGAAGCCAGCTGCCTGTCTTTCTTCCTGTGCCGCTAAAGATCCAGCGAGGCCATCAGCTTGGTTTGTCAGGATCTTATCAGGTTCTGTTTCCTCATCTGCAGAGTAAGAGTGTTGAACTGGTCCATCTCCATGGTGCCCTTCCACCTCTGACCTTACAGGCCTCTCTGAACCTCCCCTGCTAAGAGGGAAAGTGAAGAACCCAGTGATTGCGTAAGGTTGCTTCATGGCTGCTCCCAGCTCCAAACTGATCTGGCCTTGATCCAGGCTCCCTCGGTGTTTGAGTTACCTGGAGCCACTTTTAACAGAAATGCCACAAATGAACAGAATGAAGAGAAGTCTGTTTTCTCACTGTTTAGGAAGCTAGAAGTCTGAATTGAGGGTGCCACCTCCCGGGGAAGGCTGTCTGTCTTTCCATTGGGTCTTGGGGAAGGTCCTTGTCTCCTTTCAGTGTCTGTGGGCCAGGAGTGTCGTGAAGATCTCTGTGTGTCTTGTCATCTGTCTTCCCCTGGATCGAGGTGGCTCTTTGGGCTAGGACCCCTGGCTCCAAGGGACACATTCCACTCCGGCCCCTCCCCTCTCTTGTCCCTTCTCCCTCCCTCTGTCTCTTATAAGGTGCACCTCAAGTGAAGATGTGACTTCAGCAATGGTATAATCTTATAAGGCTGTGACCCGAGATCCACCCCACACTCATCTGCCTCATTAACATTACAGAGGTTTGGATAGACAGCACATCACAAAAGGAGAGAGAGTTACACCGAATCATAAAAGTCTGACAGACTGCCATCCAACACTGGGAAATCGTGGCCTAGCCAGGTTGATGCATGCTTCTGGGAAATGTAGTTCGATCCATGACCCTGGGTGGCCTTCATAAAATACGTAGTTTGGGGTACCTTCCCATAGGCGAGGTCCTAGGCCAGAAACAGCAGTGTGTACAGGAGCCCTGAATGGAGCCAGCCTTCGGCTGAGCCCCTTCTGTGAGCCAGGCCTCAGTGAAGAGAGCTTTCCCTCCTGGAGGCATGCGGTGTCCGCTCTGTACCGATAGGGAAGCTGATACTGGGATAGGGAAGCTGCCCCAGGCACGGGGTGAGGCTGAGCTGCCAGCTGAGGCCTAACTGAAGCCTGTCCTCACTGTCACTGTCACAGTCTCTCTCTGCCTTGCTGGGCCACATCTCGTCATCAGAGTGCGTTTCTCCTTGGGAGGAACTGACGTGTGAAGACACGGTGTTTTCACATACTGAGCTCTGCGTTGCACCTTGGAAGACGCCACAGGTTTGGGGACCAGGCTTCAGTCTGTAGTCAAAGTGAGGAGGGGTAAGCTCAGACGGGTGGGAACAGTGTGAGACAAGGTCAGGGCCACTGTAGGATTTCAGAGGCAGAGTAAAGGGGTGAGCAGACAAAGGACCTGAAGGGTGGCTGCTGTTAAGCCAGGAGGGAAGGACTAGTGAGCAGCTGTCTTAAGGCAAGACTAGGTGCTGTTTGGGGACTGGAGTAGATGGGCCTGGGATGGGACCTGGTGGGGTTGGAAGCCCAGGGTGGGTGGGGTGAGCTCTGGAACTTTCTGCCCTCCTGGTGTGTGGCTCCCTCCCCTGGGGCTGTTTGTCTCCTTCTTTCCTGCCCCCTGGATCCAGCTAGCTTAAGCCAGTGCTCAGGAAAGGGCCTGGGCGGTCATGTAGACAGGGGCAACCCTTGACCCGTCCGTGGGGTTGATGAGGCCACCCAGCTGCCATACCCTGTTCTCACAGCTAAATGACGGTTGGTGGCCCACTCCGGATAAGTGTAGGTCCTTACCTCTGCTACTAGGTGAACTGAGCTGCGTGCCCTTGACACGTGACCCAGCCCTTCTGGGCCTGTTTCCCTGTCTGCGGAAGGGAATAGGCGGGTGGCCTTCAGGTTTGGCTTCCTGTGACTTAGTCCCCAGACTGAGTGAAGGCTTCCCAGTGATGGGCCTCACTTGGTGGACAAGGACCTACCTCTAATTCATCACCACCCTGCCTTCGGCTGGTTGCCTCAGAGGTGGCCAGGGACATGAAAGGACCTGTAGGGCAGCTTTTAGACACTTTTAGAATTGGACAGCCCTGGTGACCTAGTGGATTAGACGCTACGTCTGCTAGCTTAGAGGTTCAGCAGTTCAGATCTGCCAGGCGCTCCTTGGAAACACTGGGGCAGTTCTACTCGGACCTTTAGGATCGCTGTGAGTTGGACCCAACTCGACGGCAGTGAGACTTTTTAGAATCCAAAAGGTGAAAACCAGAGGAAAAGGATTGTGTGGACAGGAGGGGAGGATGGAGACCAAGATCTGAGCTGGAAAGGCGGAGGGATCCCTGTACCCCACCCCCACTCCAAGCAGAAAACTTTGTGCTGAGAACTTGCTATTTTAGGGAGCCCCTGGGGAGGCCTGGCCAGAAAGGAGCCATTTGAGGGAGCATTTAAAATTAGCCCGGGTGTGCGGGGTGGTCCCTGGGGAGGAACTGAGGCAGAAGTTTCTTTCTACAGGGCTGCGCTGGCTCTGGGTCTCGGTCTCCTCTTGACCCAGACCCCCTCCTGATGTCCCTGGGAAGGCAAGGGAGGAGGGGTACAGGGGCTGCTCCATCCAGTGGGGCCCTGATGGCCACACTCTGTCACTCCACTGGAATCGGGGGGAACTGCCTCTAAGGGTGAGGTGGGGCAGACCTTAAGAGCTACCCCGATGGCAGGTGTCCAGGTCCTGTTGTGCTGTCCTGTCACCTAAAAGCTGGGGCCGTCTCCGCTGGCCTGGGTGGAGGAGCAGTAGGGAGACCTGGGTTTCCAGTCGCAGGTCTGCTGCCATCAAAGAACAAGCTGTGTGTCCGTGGGCAAGTTACTTCTTTCTGTTTGGGGTTTGCGTGTAAAATTCAGGGCCCAGGTGGAGAGATGGTTGTGCTCTGGATTTTAGGAGCTCTGTGTAGCTCCGCCTGGATCCTTGGCTGTCCCGTTTCCCCCAGGTGCTGCTGGGAGCAGGGCCGGACTTGAGAGCTGTATGTTGGGCTGCAGAAGCTGCCAAGGTCTGTGAAACGTCAGCTTCTCCCAGGCTAGGGAGCAGAGGAGGGAAGTGTTGGCTTTGGCTGGAGAAACGCCTTACCAGAGTGGGAAGATGTATCTTACACAGTAAGAGATCCCTGCACATCTTTGCAGGGAAGCTTGTCTGCTCTGTTCTCCCTCAGCCAAGGGCTGGGGCTCACCAGTAACCCCCAGCTATCTTGTTGGGGTTTTTTGACATTCCTGTCTCTGTGGAGGTGTGTCTGTCTGTCTGTCTGTCCATCTGTCTCTGTCTGTGGGTAGCTTTGCCTGGCACTACTCCGGTTCCTGATACAATCCATTGTATTACAAAGATTGGTCCAGCACTGGAGCGTGGAGGATGCCTTTGGTACCTCTGGAGAAGGTGGAGTGGTCCACTGTTGGGCATCCACGTGCCCTCAAGAATGACCACATGATGGGCTGGGGTGCAACATACCAGTGTTTCTGAGACCAGTGGTGGGTTGAGATCTGTGCTTGCCTTCGGGCGTTAGATGGAGCTCCAATGATTTGCCGTCCTTCAGGAAGCCTTATGTTGCTACCATTAAAAGGGATGTTTTAAGTAAAATGTTACAGACTGTTAAGTGCGCCACTGTTAGCAGAGAAGTTGGCAGTTCAAACCCACCCAGAGGCACCACAGAGGACAGGCCCCACAATGTTTCCAGAAGATTGCAGCCTTGAAAACCCCAGGGAGCAATTCTCTACACGTACGGAGTTGCCAGGAATCTGAATGACTCAACAGCAGCTAACAACAAACTGTAAAATCTGACATAGTGGTGATCAGGTGGTCCGGGCTTGTTGGCTTCACAGGGTGCCTGTAGCATGGGAACAGTGAATTAGGAGCGTGTCCCTGCCAAGCACCTTCTTGTGGGCTTTACCTGCTGTGTGGGAGGTCAGGCCTGGTAGAGTCACAAGGTGGATGTCTGGTGTCTAATTCTGGCTGTGCCACCAACTTGTAACCACCTTGTAATTTCGGGTGCCACCTGCCTCACTTGAAGCTGGTGAGATCCTACTCCTTCCAAACCCAGCGTGAGGCCTCACCCCGGTACCCTGTCGTTCAGGGAGCACCTAGTGCCAGGAATGTGCCTGGTGACGCGAGTGCAGCACACACAGTCCCTGCCGTCCTGGTACTTGGAGAAGGCTGAAATGGACCATAGGGTGCTGGGCCCTCTTAATCTCTCAAGGACAAACGGTGCCTTGGGACTTGTATCTGTTTGCATGTCTGCGTCTCCCCTAGACCAGACAGCCAGTAGCCCAGGGGTCTCTTGGTATCTTCTGAAAACACACATCTTTGCTTGTTAGATGTATTGTCAGTTAGATGAGTGGCCTTTGGGAGGGTGTGGAGTGTGACGCAATGCAGGTACGCTGTCTTTTTCTTCTGGCCCAGCCTGCTGGTTTGTGATCTGAGGCCAAGAATGTGTCTCTGAGTTTTGGGGTCAAGGCATGTAGCTGGCTTCAGATTCTCAGAGGAGTCCTGGATCTGCAAAAGGGTTCCTTGTTTCCTGCCCTTCCTTACTCTGCGGGCCTCCGAGTCTCTGCACAGAGGTGTCCTGGACTCTTGTTAATGACATGTCAAGGATGCCCTGAGCCTAGAGAAAGGAGGGTCGCTGGGAAGGCTTTGGAAAGTCAGGTGCTATGATACCATTATTGTCATTAAGTACTGTTGCTGTTTTGACTCATAGTGACCCCATGTGATGAGAGCTGCATGCTGGGATTGTCTGGCTTGTGATCTGTGCGGGAACAAGATTGACAGCTCTTCTCCCCAGAAGCTGCAGTGGATTCAAACAGCCAACCTTTTGGTTAGCTGCTGAGTGCTTAACTGATGTGCCACTGGGGCTTCTTGCTTATGAAGCTTATGAGAGGTGGCTTGCCTCTGCACCCAAACGAGGCCCAGGAAATACCAAATTCCCACCTGAGTTCCAGACGGACTGTGCTTTCCTGCCCTGTCTAGCTGGCTCTGACCGCTGTGGTCTCCATCCCCAGGTCCGCACACTGTTTGTCAGTGGCCTCCCTGTGGACATTAAACCAAGAGAACTCTACCTGCTCTTCCGGCCATTCAAGGTGAGTCAGAGGCAGGGCCTGGGACTCAGGACAGTCTGCAGGGCTGGGAGAGTGTTCTGGAGGCAGGGATCACAGACTGATGTCTCAGTTGGTTCTGCTCATTCACCTGTTGGCCTCAGTCAGGTTGCTTATCCCTTCTGAGCCTCTGTTTCCTCATCTGTAAAGTGGGGGCAGTAGGGAAACTTTTAATAGACTCTGCCACATAAAGAATCATTGCAGTTCAGTCTAGCCTTTTCAGTTTATAGAAGAGAAAACTTGAAACGTAAGGTCTGTAATTCGGGGTGATGATCAGGGAGCAAATAGAGTTTACACCTGAACCAGTGAAGGCTGCCATGTGCTGGGCCACTTGATGTCCTGCACGGGACAGGGGCACCAGTGGTGGAGGTCAGGGTACCAGGGCCAGGGGCACTGGTATAGGGCTCGGGTGGGTCTACTTGGGGGACCAGGGGAGTGAGCAGGAAGCTGATGATTCCTGGGGAGGGAGTGTGGCTGGGATAGCCTCCCCCAGATTCTTTCTCCCCCTCATGGTCCCCTCTCTCCACAGGGGTATGAAGGGTCCCTGATCAAGCTCACATCAAGACAGGTAATTTCCTCTGCTAGGTTTTGATCTCCCCCAGCCCAGAGTGATGGCTGAGCTTGGAATGGAGCTCTGCTGCTCTTTGCCTCTCTGCTGCTCTTTGCCTCATCTTGAGGCCTCTGACCCACGCCCATCTCTGTCCTCGGCTGGTGGAAGGACAGCCTCCATGGGTCCCATCTCCTCACTATTGACCATCTGGGCCCCACCAGCTATGAGAATCAGAAACCCCAGCCTGGCCTCCGTGGCTAAGGAGCAAGGAGGGCAGTGTCCGGAGCCTTCAGGGGCTGGCCAGAGTCCATACCAGTCCTTGGTGGTGTGAGGTTGGAAAAATTTTCAACCTGCTGCCCTGTGATGTAAGCTCAGAGCCTTCCTGAGCCCTGGAGACTTTGGGGGCCTCTTTCTTGTGGGGGAAACACTGAGGCTCACCCTTCATTATCAGCATGGGAAAGATTTATTGACTGGGTAGTGGTGTTCAGTACAGTGGAATAAAGCTTTCTGGCACTGTTTCCCACACTGGTACCTGGGGGGCAGGGGGAGACCCTTGGGGTGTTTGGCTATACTCAAACCTGTTCCAGCAGACTGTGGGCAAGGCGGGGCCCAGAGGTTGTTTTTCCCTCTCCTTCTCTTCTCATCAGGAGGACAGTGTTCCCGGTTAAATGGTGGGCCCTTCTGGGAGGGATGCAGTGTGGGGAGACATGCAGGGTGTTCTCTCTTTTTCCTACTAGCCTGTTGGTTTTGTGATCTTTGACAGTCGGGCGGGCGCAGAGGCAGCCAAGAACGCGCTGAATGTGAGTAGGTGGAGGGCAGGTGTTGCTCTGACCCGCGAGCTCTGGGGCAGTGGGCGCCCTGGTCCCTCCTCTGCAGACCCCTCCACCCCATCCCTGCAGAAAGGGCATGTGGTTATTTCCCGGCCATCCCCATACAGTCCTGGGGGCCAATGTCTGGGCCAAGCACCCTTCCTCAGGGGCCTGAGCCACGTTTCCCGGGCCTCATGCCCCGTGGAGGGGCTCATCCCTGGGGCCTGCTGTCTCCCTGGTGGATGACCCTGGTTTCTGCAGGGTAAGTCTTTCTCCTCCCTTCCTTCCCGTGTAGGGTATTCGGTTTGATCCTGAGAACCCACAGACCCTGAGGCTGGAGTTTGCCAAAGCCAACACCAAGATGGCCAAGAACAAGCTCATGGCAACCCCCAATCCCACCAGTGCTCACCCTGCCCTCGGAGCCCACTTCATCACGCGGGACCCCTGTGAGTGGTGCCCGGAGCTGCCTCTCGGTGCCCTGATCCCTGTCTGAGTTGGGGGCCTGCACACAGTTGCATACAGAAGGCATTTGCATTCTGGTGGGGGGGTCAGTGATGCCTGTCTGTCGTTTTCTGAGGGGCTTTTAGCCACTAAACTCTGAAACGGGCCCCTTCCTCCCCAGGAAGGGCTGAGCTCCAGGTCTATCAGGGTTGTCTAGTCTTCCTGAACCCTCCTGTGATGTCTGTCGTCTGGGACAGGCTGGGGTCATCTGGGGCATCTCAGAAGCAGGCAGGAGGCTCTCCAGGCCAGGCTGAGTTATGAACATGGCTTCTCTTCTGGCCTCGGGGCCCTCGGGGAGCCTGACCTGAGTGGGGTCTCGTGGTCCACTACAGTGCTGGGCTCCCTCCTCTGTGAAAGGGGAGCAGAGGAGGGACCAGCAGTGTTAGGATGATGGCCGTTATCACCCTTTGTAGGTGACCTGATGGGCGCTGCTCTGATCCCTGCATCTCCGGAGGCCTGGGCACCCTACCCTTTGTACACCACAGAGCTGACGCCGGCCATCTCACATGCTGCGTTCACCTACCCAGCTGCCACCGCTGCCACCACCCTGCATGCCCAGGTGAGCCCCTCGGGGGAGGGAGCAGGGACAGAAAGGACAAGGACTGTAACCTGGGCAGACCTCCTCCTAGAGCTGCAGCCACACTGGAGTGTCCTGTGATGGCCTGAGAGCCCAGGTCCAAGGGAGCCACCTTCTTGTCATTGGGATTTGGGATCTGACTGAGGGGAGAGGAATGATGAACTGAGTAAGCTGAGCCAGAGGCCAAAGGCTGAGGGTGACAGACCCTGCTGGGTCCTACCTCTGAACATGCACCAGCAAGCACTGGATTATTTTGCCAGTGGTGGCCGTCTTCCATCCCACCCGAGTGTAGCCTGTGAGACCAGGACGCCTGCCTCTGCCTGTCTGTCTTCATGAACTTAAACAAGCCATTAAACGTTGATGTACCTTGATTTTTACTCACATGTAAATAACAATAACACAGGATGCCTCAGAGTTGCTGGGGGAATTAAAAACTAACATACATAAAGTGCTAGAACCTTCCCTGGCATGCTTGTGTGCTCCTGCCTTCGCTAGGCCTGAGCCTTCTCCGCTGTGGGAAACCTTGGTGGTGTAGTAGTTAGTGCTAGGCCTGCTAACCAGGAGGTCAGCAGTTCAGATCTGCCGGGAGCTCTTTGGAAACTCTATGGCGCACAGTTCACCTCTGACCTACGGGGTTGCTGTGAGTTGGCATTGACTCGATGGCAGTGGCTTTGGTGTTTTGGCTTCTCCACATGAACTTGTCCTGAAATGGCAAAGCATACGAGCCTTTCTAGGGGAGAGGTCAGAGCAGGCCAGGGGGGCTCCACCCACCCCATAGGTCCTTGTCGGGTGCCAGAGCGACCATGAGAGCAGGACAAGGAGAAGCCCAGTCTTGTCAGACACTGGCCCCCACCTTCCCACTGTTGACTGTGGTCTGACTCTGTCCCATGTACAGGACCCTCAGGAAATACATGCAGCAGGGGTGGCTTGTCCTGTTGTGGTGGGGGACCATTCACAAGGACTGGAAGGGTATGGATAGAACACTGATGGGCAGCCACAGGAGGCATGGTGACAGCTGAGACCTGACCTCCAATCAGTGCAGAGACTGGGTGAGCTGAGTGGTGGCCAGTGTCACGTGCTACGCTGCCTAAGAGAGGTCTCTGAACCTGGCTGGGTGGGCAGTAGGGCTGGAGGGGAGGGCAGGGGAAAAAGACCTGAGACAGCCGGGAAGGGAGAGCTGCGGGTGGAAGAGGGGGCAGGGGGCAGGGAGCAGGGAGCAGTACTCTGATCACACACTGCCTGTCCGCAGGGCCCCCCCAGGGGTTTAGTGACATCTGGGTTCTTCCCGTTTCAAGGCAGAAATCTCCGATCCAGGGGCTACCTTGGCCCAGCCAGTTACCCCAACAAAGTGCCCCCCAAGCGGTGGCAGCATTAGGTTGTGCAGAGGGCTGGAACGAGGCTGAACCTGGCTCTGTTCCCCCACAAAGCACCACAGACAACCAGGTAAATGATCAGAGTGTGGGAAGGTGGAGAACTCCCAGAGGGAGGCATTTAGCATCAGCAAGCTTGACCCTGTAGTGAGAACAGAGACTCGGGCAAGCAGACTGGCCCGGTCCTCTGACCTGGCGTGTGTAGGAGGCCAGCAGCTACTCCTGGCTCCCCTGGGTGTCCGGCATCTAATTGCAGGGGGCCCTTGAGGCTCTGGGTGGGAGACAGGCTCACTCACTCATGTCTGGCTGGGCTCCTGGCCTCTGATTCTGGATTTGTCACCCATCAGCTCCATGATCTTGGGCCTTGGCCTTGTGTCCTCATTCTGTGAAGAGTTTCTGTCACAGCTGCTTAGGGATGCTGAGCCCTGAGACAGAGGCAGCGGCGGGCAGCCAGGGACAGTGCGATGGTCAGATAATCCAGGGGAGGGACCTCCGCCCTTGGTGGGGTGGCTCCCCGAGCCGGCTGGGCCTCGCGTACTGCTCCACAAGCTCCGTCCTGTGTGCCGGTGGGCTCTCTGGGTCACCGTTTCGCTGTCTAGCCTCCTCCTGTTCAAACAGCCACTGGACTGTCCGACTCTAGGCCAGCTATTGTTGCCATCTGGTCAGTCCCAACTCCTGGTGACTGTGGAGAGTAGCACTCTTCCACAGGGTGTCCAAGGCTGTGACCTTTCAGAAGCAGATTGGCAGGCCTGTCTCCCAAGGCACCTCTGGGTGGGTTCAGACCCCCAGGCTTCCATTTAGTAACAATGTGGAACCGTTTGTGCCGCCTACGAGTCCCCTGGTCTAGCTGCCTCTATTCAGATCCTGACTCGACCTCTCAACAGCTGTGCGACTCGGGCAAGTGGTTTCATTGTGTTTCTTGGTTTCTTTATAGGCTGGTAATGATGGTAGCTGCCTCTTTGGATTGTCACGTGCACAGAGAAAGTGCCCCGGAAGTACTGGTCATTCATTACTGTTGTCACTATGGCCCGGTTCCCTCTCAGTCCCCTTGCTGGGGCCCCCACAGTGTCTGAAGTCCTGGCTTCTGCTTCCATGAAGGGGAATGGGCTCATCTCAAAGGATGCTGGCATTTGAGGAGGCGGGGCAGGCAGACCAACAGCAAGAGATTAGACCAGATGATCGTTAGTGCTGCTTTTGCTGCTGGAGCTCTCTGAACCTCCATTTCCACATCTGTAGAGTGGGCTGTTAGATCCACACAGCAACAAGTGTGAAAACAGTCTTTCCAAAAAGCCGTAGTTACTGTTGATCCCAGGCAGATTATTCTGAAACCAGAGGACCGATTAGAAAAGCAAATGGGATTTTTCTTTGCCTCAGAGCAAGGAGGTGACTGAGAGAAGTCAGTAGTTAAGACAAAAGGGATGAGAACCAGTACCTCCTTTCTCTTCACCAGCCAAACACGGACACCCTGACTGCAGGCCCTTGGGCACTGCCTGGGCCTAAGCAGAGGTGCCTGGGGGGCGTTCAGTCCTGTGCCATCCTGGCAGAAGGCTGTCTCAGTTGGCCTCCTAGTCATTTTGGTAGAATCTTTGTCTTGCAGGGGTGAGGCAGGCAGGCAGAGGTGGCTAGCAAGGGGCCCAGGCCCATGGAGGTGGTAGCCTCTAAGCAGGGATTCTCTCTGAGCCAGAGTCCTCCCCAGCTGGATTCTGGTTCCCATTTTAACCTGAGGAACTGGGGGTCTTTCACCATGAATTCTCCCCCCTCAGCCATTTATTCATAACCTCGAAGGTACATAAACTCCCCTGCCGCTGTTTTCTCACCTGTATAATGGGAATGGAACCCTTGGACAGTGCAGATGTGCTTGATGCTGGGATGTTGGGGGTTCAAGTCCACCGATAAGCTCTTTGGAAGCCTGCTGATCTACTTTCCAAAAATCAGGTATTGAAAACCCTGTGGAGCCCCAGCTCTGCTCTTGGCATGCACGGGACTGCCCCAAGTCAGATTGCCATTGGTGGTGCACAGTGAGGATATTGTAGGACCAACTTTATAGGGTTTTTGGATAGATTAAAGGAATTTAACTATGTGAAAACTTTTTAAGTCAGTATCTGGCACATCGTGTTTCAAAAGCATTAGCTGTTGCTACTGTTAGAGTTGTGCCTTTAAATAAAAAAAGGCAGGTATTATTCTCTTCCTTTTGCTTATTATTTTACTCCCAGAAAGCCACACCTGCCATTTTAGTCCTTAGGCAGGTAGGTGGTTGGGTGCAAGTATGTAAATAAATCCGTAGACGTGAATCTGCTGCAATCATTTTTTTATTTTAACATAGACTTCTTTGGGATTCGTGCAACCCCTCTCTCCCAAGCCCCTGGCAGCCACTAACCTTTGTCCCTATGCCTGGCCCTAGTCTAGATATTTCATTTAAGTGAGATCATACACTGTGCTTTTGGACCTGGCTTATTTCAGTGATGGTAACATTTTCAAGGTTCACCTGTGTAGTATCATGTTTCAGAAATTAATTTCTCTTTATGGCTGAAAAAGAGTTCATTGTATGTATATAACACTGTTTGGTTAGGTCCAACCTTGTTCTTTCTCATATGATCAAGTTGTCCACACACTATTTGTTGAAGAGACTATTCTTTTCCCCATTGAATGGGTCCAGCACTCTTTTCCAAAATCAGTTGACCACTGATAGATGTGTGGGTTTGCTTCTGGGTTCTCAGTTCTTTTCCACTGGCTGTATGTCTGTCCTTGTACCAGTACCATACTGTTTTGGTTACTGCAGCTTTGTAATATACTTAGAAATTGAACAATGTTAGCCCTTCTACTTTGTTCTTTGTTTTGAAGATTGTTTTGACTATTTGAATCTCCTTGCAATTCCATATGAATTTGAGGATCAATTTTTCCATTTCTGCAAAATAGACTGCTGAGATTTTAGTAGGAATTGGGTTTCTGCAGATTGCTTTGGATCGAACTGACATCTTAATATTGCCTTTGATCCACTTATTTAGGTACTTTTTGTTTTCTTTCTGCAGATTTTTATAGTTGGCAGTGAAAAATATTTTTTGCCTCTTTGGTAAAATTTATTACTAGTCATTTTATTCTTTTAGATGCTATTATAAAAGGAATGGTTTTCTTAATTCCCTTATCAGATGTTCACTGTTGGTATATGGAAACAACAGTGCTTTCTCTGTGGTGATCTTGTATCCTGCAACTTTGCTGTGTTATTTGTTGGCCCTAGTAGCTTTATTATGGACTTTTTGTATGTGGCATTAAGTTACCTGCCTGTTGATGGTTTGACTTATTCTTTCCTACGTGCCCTGGCAAGGACTGTCTGGTACGGTTTGGACAGCACTGGTGAAAGCTGGCATCTTTGTCTTCGTCCCGATTCTGAATGAAAAGCTTTCAGATTTTCACCACTGAGTACGATGCTTGCTGTGGCTTTTTCTTAAGTGCTGTTTATCGTGTTGAGAAAGTTCCTTTTTATTCTTAGTTTGCTGAGTATTTTGGTCGTGAAAGGATATTTGACAGAATGCCTTGTCTGCTGCAATCAAGATGAGTGTGAGATTTTTTTCCCCCCACATTCTGTTGATGTGGTATGTTACACTGATTGATATTCTTAAGTTGAACTGTCCTTGCCTTCTGGGATGTGTAATCGTTTTTAATATGCTGTGGCTTATGGTTGGCTAGGGTTATGTTGAAGATCATTGCATCTGTATTTACAAGGGATGTTGGTCTGTAGTTTTCTTTCCTTTGTGGTGTCTTTCCTGGCTTTGGCATCTCAGTGATGCCGGACTCACAAAATCCATCAGGGCACCTTTTCCAGGTCTGCAAATGTAGGGTGACATCTTGGATTGGCGGGCTAGTCCACTGTTGTGTAAATGAGCGTGGCTGTCTATTGATGGAAGCTAGGCTGCGTACACAACTGTTTGCTCCTGATGGGCTACACAAGTGCGTGCCCGTGTTCACACTTGTCTGGACGCTTGTTCAGTGTATTTCTCTTTCAGTAAATTCCTAGAACATTTCAAGGTCAGAATGGAGACTTGGCCAGCCTATGTTAAACAAGACTAGGGTATTATGGTAATTGACCTTGTGATGTGGCTCCAGTGTTTATTGGCTGTTGACGGGTGTCCCCCTTGTGAATTCATTCCTTTGTCTGCTCTGTTCCATGTCCTCTCAGTCCCCAGCTTCCAGAGAGGGCTGAGCGTGTCCTCCCTGCTGTCCCATCTGTGCTGTGCTGCTCTGTGGCTTGGAGCCCCTGGGCTTGTCCCTGTGCACTGGCCTCTCAGGAGGCTCCACCGCCCCCATGTGGACAGCCGGGGCTCTGCAGGAGACCAGCTGCCCCTGGGTGTGCTGGTCCAGTCCTGCGGGGCTGGGGCGAGCAGGGGTCCTCTGCCTTCCTTGATCTGAACGAGGGTAGAAGGGAGAGATCCCAAAAGGACACCATTCTTCTCGTGAAGGACCCTAGGCCCCCAGCGCATGCTGGATGTCCAAGGGACATGGCAGAGGGCCCCTCTGAAGACATTCTGTGCTCTTCAGTGGCCCAGCTCTCTTGAGCCCACAGATGGGCTGTGGCCTCTGCTTGCTATCCAGCGAGTCGTCTGACTCGTCTCTGGCTGGAGGGGAAACTGCTGTCAGAGATGACATCTCAGCACCTGGTGGTGCTGGCTCAGGTGTCCACTGAGCAGGTGCCAAGGCCTCAGCCTCCCCGGTGTGCCCCTGGCTGTCAACTGATAAGCCTCCCTGGTCCAGTACTGCAGGACACCTCTCTACTGCAGGGCTGTTGCCAGCTGGAGGCTGGGTGAGGGCAAAGTTCGGGGCCCAGCAGTGTGTTCCTGAACGGGAACATACCGTGGGCCTCTCGTCACAGCAGGCCGCTGACCATGGCATCACTGGTCCTCGTCCATCTTGTGAAGTAAATGCTGGTGTCCAGCCAGCCTTCCCCCGAGAGAGTTTCCCATTGCTTGGTGAGGTGAAAGAGCGGCTTCTTCCTGCTCCCCTGTCAGCTGGGAAGGGAAGACTTGTCCAGATGTTTTGCAGACAGGATGGAAAACAGAGCCTTGGGCTGGGCAGTTTGGAGGCACATAGGCTCCTGAGCGTGAGGACGGAGCCTTTGGTGTGGTACAAAGCTGCTCTGGAATTGGCTGTCTACTGGTGACAGCAGTGCCTTGTCCTTAGGCGCCAGGGAGGGTGAGGTAGCCAGGGCCCCTGGTCCTGCTGTGTGCCAAGTGTCCTGGCATCATAGAGTAACCAGCTCCTGACTTCCTACAGAACTTCTGGGAGGGTGTGATGGCCAGAATCCTGTGCTGGGGGATGTGGCACCTAACATATGGAGGCTTTGGGAACAGCTTCCTGGGAGCCTCCCTTCCATCGGCTCCCTGATGGCCTGGCATTGTTAAAATAGGTGCTTACCCAGGAGGCAAAGATTCCAGGCAGCCAACTAGGTAACTGGCCACCTGCTTCCGCTCATTTCCACAGCAGCTCCTGTGTGCTGTCCTTTCCCTTCCTAAGGGGCTGGGATCTTTGCTCTGGCTGCTCATCTCTCCTCACCCACGGGGTCCTCTGAGACCTGGCCCCCACTCTCCCAGGCAGCCATAGCTCAGGCCATGTGTGGAGACGGGGCAGGAGCCTTCCCTGTAGCCTTGCTTGGTGGGCCAGCCCCAATTCTCTTCCTGACAATTGGCCCCTTGGGGTGCTGGGGCATGTGTCATTTCCTTGAAATTGTAGAGTAATGCCTAAGCTCTGGAAATCTTTCTTTGCGGCTGGACACAGAGAGATGGGTACTGCCCTGGGAGGCTTTCCGGCAAGTTGCAGGGTTTAGGGACCTGCCTGGCACTGGTGAGGCTGACCCAGAGCTGTCTCCCACTGCCCCGAGAACTGGCTGATGGCTTTCTGGTCTCTTTGAGACTCCGGAGGCTCGTAGTGAGGAGCGGGTGTGGGCAGGAAGCGTCAGCTAGGTCCTCGTCCATGGCCACCTGAGAGAAGCGTATGGGGTGCTGCCTTATCAGATCATCCTGGGCCTCAGTCATCGCCGTGCTGTAGCTGGATAAGGACGTGGGAACTCAAAGAAGTCAGAGCAGACTGCCTTAGCTTACTTCTCCAGTGTTAGGAATTCTCGCTCTCCCAGTAAAGGGGGGGAGAGGTGAATTGCAGGCTCCAGGGTCCCCGGCTGTCGGGACCCCACCTGGTAAACAACCTGGTACGGCCAGACTTAGGGTGTATAAAACACTTCCATAACTGTGATCTCTTCTGAGCCTCTGCCTGGCGGGGAAGGCAGGTCAAGCGGTGAGCTGATGGTTAGCAGGATGGAGAAAGGGATGTCTTTCTGCAGGTGAGCGGGGGGTCTGGAGAGACCCTGGCGGGGCGGTGGTTAAGGGCTACGGTTGCTAACCCAAAGGTTGGCAGATCCACCGGGAGCTCCTTGGAAACTCTGAGGCGGTTCCACTCTGTCTGTAGGGTTGCTGTGAGTCGGAACGGACTTGGTGGCAGTGGGTGTGGATTTGTTTGTTTAGCAGTTCTACTCTGATCTCTAGGGTCGCTATGAGTCTGAGCCGACTTGACGACAGTGGATTTTTTTAATGTCTGTCAACCAGACAGAGACAGAATGAGGACCCCGGCGGGGACATCGAGGCCACAGTAGTGGACCCAGCTGTAGGCTAGTCCTAACTTGTGCTTGTCGTGCAGGTGCGCTGGTACCCTTCCTCCGACACCACCCAGCAAGGATGGAAGTACCGTCAGTTCTGTTAGTTCTGCAGTAAGTGTCAGCCCCGACGCTTGGGACCGCGAGCCTCGCGGGTCCTGGCTGCCCCCAAGGCTGTGCTCTCCCCCTCTGTCCGAGTCCTGAGAGCTTGTCCTAGGGCACTCGCTGTCTTTCCCGCCCTCCCCTGCCTCCCATCTGCGCAGACACCTCCGGGACTGTGAAGAATGCAGGGAAGGCCTGGCTCAGCTTCCCACTCCCGCTCAGGGCCACTTCTCTCCCCTCCAGGGCCTGCCACTGCAGCGTGAAGCCTCTACTCCCTGGTGGGATCCTGGGACCCAGTTGTGGGGATCCTGTATGACGGTCCCCAGAGCTTCTGCTGCCCCCAGGTAGCTGTGGAGAGCTGCTGCTTCCTCCAGAGACTGTGAATTTTAAGCCTGACTCAGCGGACTGCCTCCTGTTTCCTGCTTCCTCTTCCTCAGCCTGTCCTTGCTGTGGTTTTCTCCCTGGGCGGTTTCAGACCCCTGGAAGGATGCCCTGGGACCTAGCAGGACCCACTCACCTGTCCAGACTTGCTCAGCAGCACCACCTCAAGGAAGTGAGGCATTTATTTCATGTGTTTTCTGGCCTGAATTAAGAGACTTAAACTTGGGTACATGTGAGTCTAGCTTGTTTTCACTGTGATGTCACCACAGCAACAAGTCTGGCCACCACTCATGGCTCATCATTCTGGGTTGCTGCCCATGCCTCCCCGACCCACATCCCCTCCCACTCCCATGGACTCCGCTTCGCAGCCACTCGTGCCCCATGGCCTCACGTCACACACGTCCAGGCTGGACAGCTACAACAAGCCCCCAACAAACATGTAGTGTTTTCTTTTCCGTTTCAAACGTGCGTCCTCCACCTACTTCTCCTCAGATGGGCCGGCAGCTGTCAGAAGGGCACAGCAGCCCGGGCTGCAGCCACTCGCCCTTCTGTGCAAGTTTTCAAACCAACCAAAAAGTGAAAGTACTTTTGTACCCTGTGTAACAAAATATTTATGCATCATAAAGGATTTTTCGTGTGTGTGTGCAATTAATTATTAAAGAGACCTCGTTCTCCCTGTCAGATGAATTTAGTGTTGGTTTGAGGCATGAAGAAGAGAAGCGTTTCTGTTCGTTAGCCGTGTGCCTTTTTTTTTTTGGTCAGGGGTTACTTTAGGAGAAATGAAATGAAGGAAAAGGGTGCAGTTGTATTTGTTCTGTGAGCAGACAGGTGCTTTAGCTGCTGCTGGACCTGTGCTGTGGATTGCAGACCTGGGAGTCTAGGTGGCTATTGTTAATCGCAGATCCTGTGAGAATGTGAAACTGGATAATATATAAAATGCAAAATAAAAGTCTATCATCCAAAGTGACCGTTCTCTGATGCTTGTTCTGCCTTCTCGGGTGCAGGCTGCCCCTCGGACCGGCATAAACCAGAGAGGTGAGGGGTAGAGACCCAAAGGGTAGAAGGCAGGTGGCCCCAGCTGGCCCAGGCTTCCTGTCCCTGCCTGGCTGGCCTGATGAGGACACCAGAGCCGTTTCACCTTGCCCTCATTCCTGTGACTTAAAGTCCTAGAGGCTAAGGGGACTTGGCCAAGGGCCTTAGGGCTGGGGACAACAGATGATCATAAGCCATGATCTGCTGTTCCTGACACCCTGTATCTGATAAAGGGATCAGCACACAAAGTCACCTTGTTTTGTCAGGGTCTGGTGCTTAACCCTTCACGGCCCTTTGGTAGGAAGGGGGAAACCCTGGCAACTGGTCAGGGGCTGGTATCTGCTAACTGGAAGGCCTGCAGTTGGGATGTGCCAGGAGCTCTCTGGCAACCATGGGGCAGTTCAACTGTGCCCTGTAGGGTCGCTGTGAGTCAGAACCCGTGGCACTGAGTTTTTGGTAGTAGGAAAGAAAGAGCCCTGGTTGCGCAGTGGTTGAAGCACTCACCTACAAGCTGAAAGAGTGCGAGTTGAACCCACCAGCCGCTCCCAGGGAGGAAGGTGGTGCAGCCTGCTTCCATAAAGCCTCATGGGGAAGTCGTCTGCACTATAGGGTCGCTGTGAGTCGATTCAGCACAGCAGTTTTGCTTCTTGGTTCAGGAGGAAGGGGCTGCGGTTTGGAATACTGGGCTCCTCCCCAAAGTCTTGTGAAGCTGTGTGGCAGCTGGGCCAGCCCTCGAGGGGAAGAAGGTTCCCAGGAATCTGGCCCAGAAAGGGTGACGTGATCCTCCTGGCAGGCTGCAGTTCTGACTCCTCAGCAGGGTTTGCTGGGAACCAGGAGCCAATGGCAGATGCCTGTCCTGAAAATCAGGGACCTTGTGTGGGCCAGACCCAGGGCTGCACCCAGGTGTCAGGGTGCCAGCGGCTGGTCCCAATTCTTTCCTTTGGTGATTTCTGGTCTCAGTTTACTCATCTGTGAAATAGCGCTTTGAATTCCTAACCAGTGTCTTCTGGAAGTTGGGCAGCACTGGCCTGAAGGTCTGTTACCTCACGGCTTGGCTCACAGCTGTGCCTGGAGAAGGAGGGTGGAACCCCTCAGAACCTCTGTCTCCAAGGCCTTCTTCGCTGCCTGGCTCTCATCAAGAAGGAAGTGGCTGTGACTGGTCACATTCACGTCCTCACCTGTTCCTTGGCCAATGTGAGGTCCCTCTCCACTCCCTGCCTCTCCCCTTTTCCTGACTCCCAGTCCTGCACATGGTAGCTTGGGTCTGTTTATTGCTGGTGAAGGTGTCAGCTGCTGAAGACTTGGGGTGCAGGCACCCCCCAGCTGGTATCTGCCTGTAATGAGAGGACAGTTCCTCCAGGAGCCTGGAGGGAGAAGCCTGCCCAGGCCCAGGCCCTGCAGCCACTGGTGGCAGGTGAGTGGGTTACATGGGGCCCAGATTGACAGTGGGAGCAGAGCAGTTGGTGGCAGCATTCACACCAGGCAGAGAAGGGGTATCATGCTTTTCTGCTTTGCACCCCTCACCTGATCGTAATATCTGGACGAGCTGGGCACTTTGGCCAAGGCGGTGAGGCTCCCCCCCCGCAGCCCCCACCCTGGGGAGAGCCGGTGCCTGACCCACTTCAGCTGTGAGGAATCACTGGATCTTCCTGACGTGGTGAATTATTTAGCTGGGGCACCTGGGCCCTGCTGAAAGGGACTAAGTAAGCCGCTCCGTAATTCAAAAGCACTCGTGCCGCTGTGTCCCCTGGGGGAGACTCCTTTATGCTTTGCTGAGCAGGGCCCTGGCCTGGGCCTGAGAGAAGGGATGGCAAGTGGGGGAGGCCCTGAGGCCATCTCAGAAGGGGCTCTTCTGCAGGGTGGGGGCTTTCCAGGAAAGACTGAGCAGATGGTCATTTATGGACTGAACTTGTTCATAAGGACACAGTGAGGCTGGAGCGAGATGCTACTGGTCATTGGCTCCCCACCCTGCACTCTTTCCAGGACACACCTTAGTCCTTTCTGGGGTATTAAATCTTGGAATCAGATTCCATCTGGAAAGAATTGAGGCATCTTGGAATAACCTTCCAATAACATGGAAGATTCCCTGTAGCAGAGAAGGCATCTTTCTCTAGATCCTTCTCTCCCTCCTGCTCCAATGAGGCCAGTGCTAGGCTGGTGCCTGCTGAGACCAGGGAGGCCCTGCTGCTCCCTGTATCCTGGCCAGAAGCCCACTCTGTATCTTCAGGGTGAAGTTAACACACCTCAACCCTGACTGGGCCATTCCTTCCTGGGAGCTGCTGCCTGGTCAGTTAAGGGCAGGACAGGAGCATTGACAGGAGAGTGATGTCCCTGGGTCGTGCTGAAAACGGAAAGGTTGGCGGTTCAAGTCCAGAGGTGCCTTGGAAGAAATGTCTGGCAATCTACTTCCAAAAATTAAACTGTTGGGAACCCTGTCGAGCAGTTCTGGTACAGATGGGGTCTGCGTGAGTCGGCATGGCAACTTGTCTGGTTCACAGGACAGCAGGTGCCCGGAGGGTCTGCCTCTGGTGCTTCCAGGCTGTGGCCCCGCACTGGGCTTCCCGGTCCCAGGGATCCTTGTCTGCAGAAGCTCAGTGCCGTGTTTAGGATGCAGATACCCTTGGGACCAAGTCCCTCAGAGAAGTAGAAAGTGACAGAAGGGGACCATGGAAGGGAAAGGTGAAAGTGGGGGAAGGAAGAAAAGGTAAAACCTCTCCAGCAGCTGAAGGCTTCTCACCATTTAGGCCAGTCCTTACAAAGCCTCTGTGGTGGGGGGACAGCTCCAGGGGAACAGGCCTGATCCTTAACAAGCTCTCCTAGAACACAGGAGGCACCAAGGAGCTGGGGGCCCAGCCTCGTGAGAGGGAGAGAAACCAGGCAGGTCAGTGCACTGGCACAGTTTGGGGGCCTGCAGGAACCGGGCATGAGCTCCTAATGTTCTCCTTGGGCCTCTTTGACCATCACCCAGCCCACCGACCCCTCTGGTCAGCGTGGACAAAGTGCACAGTGCCCCCACCTTCCGGCTTCTGGTTGCGGGGGTGAGCGGAAGCCCCAGAAGGGGTCTAGAGCAGGGTCAGCGAGTGAGGTCAGGTACCCCCGGTGCTGACACAGGCTCTCAGATGGCTGTAGGAAAGCAACCCTAGTGTTAGCTCTGACAGTGCTTTGTCTGCTGTCCTCTCTCGTTTTACAGGAAGTGGCAGCACAGAGAGGTCAAGTGGTGTGCTTTAAGATCATCGAGATAATGGCAAAGCCATGCTCCTGACTCCTAGCCTTGTGCTCTACAACCCGTCCCATGTGATCATTCCTAAACCACTCTCAAATCCTTTAGGGCAGAGGCGCAGAGGCAGCAGAAGCAGAGTGGCCACAGGCCTGGAACCCTCTCCCTATGAATTACAGCCCAGGTAGGCTGACCCCCCTTCTGTCCCAAGCATGCCACTTGGTCTACCTTATACCTGGGGTATCTTGGTTTCTACATGACCTGATCTCTCCCTGAGATACTAGGTCCTGCTTCCTATGTTAGGGACAAGAAGCCTCAAGCAAGTCATCTTAGCTTCAGCTAAGCCCTGTGCACCTTGTCTGGCCTTTTTAGCTAAAGGTGAGGGGAACTGGGCTGTGCACAACACACAATCCAGGAGTGGCCCTCAGAACCAAGTCAGTGTGTCTCCATTCCTGCCTGTGGTTGAGAAAATGCAACACAATTTAGTAGTAGGACCCCAAGAGGTAAGTAATGAATGGCTGTATCACTCCATGAAAGCTTCCCTTTCTCCCTTGGAATGGGTGCCTATCTCTTGGCCAGTTTGTGTGGTTTGCTCACAGAGTTATCATGAAGGTGAATAGTAGCACAAGATCGCACCTAACACATAGTAGCTGCTCAGTAAATGATTGCTGGTGTTATTTTAAAAAGAGCACAACATTTTAATATCCATAACAAGACATGAAATCTAGTGGATTTTAATTTATGCCAATGGATATTTATTTTTTACTTATTCCAATGGATCAATAGTCCTCAAAAGGCTTTTAAATCCCATATGTTACCAGGAAGAGAGGGCTGAGGGCCCAGGGATCATAAAGAACACTTAAAAGCCCCCAAGCTGGCTTTTTTCTCAGACCATTTAGGATTTCAGGGTTGTGACTGTAGTGGTATAGCAATAGCAAAAATCACTCACACACTGCTTTAGAGTTTGCAGAGCACGTTCAGATACTCCATCCCAGTGACTGCCAAAAATGTCTGATAAGAAATAAAGTCATATGAGGCCTGACAATTAAGTTCATGAACTTGCCACCATGAGCTTATGTTGGCAGCACTGTACAAACAACTCAGTAAGGTTTCATGACCTTGTAGATCAGTGTCTCACAGCTGTGTTCCTGTCAATGTGTGGCAGTGTCTTGCTGAGTAGCATTCATTATTGTTCATGTTTTTGTGTGCCATTGTGTGGATGTCAGAGCTTGAATTAGAGCAATGAACACACATTAAATTTCTTGTTAAACTTGGCAAGAGTAGAAGTGAAATCAGGGACATGTTAGTCTAAGTTTATGGGGATAATACCAAGAAGAAAATAGCAGTGTACAAATGGATTAAATGTTTCTCTGAGGGGAGAAGAAGTGTCATTGATGAAGAGAGGTCAGAGTGGTCAGTAACAAGCAGAACTGACAAGAGTATTGCAAAAATTTGTCAAATTGTGCATCAAAATCATCGGCTGACTGTGAGAAGCATAGCAGACTATGTACATGTTGATGGAAAACCTTGGAATGAGAAAGATGTGTACAAAAATGGTCCCAAAGGAGCTGACCGATGAACAAAAGCACAGTTGAAGTTTGCCAAGACCTTTTGGAGAGGCAATATGATGTTTTGGGCCATGTTATCACCAGGGATGAAACATGGGAGCACCAATATGACCCTGAAACAACATATCAAAGTGCTCCATGGAAGTCAGCCAAAGCTCCATGACCAAAAAATTTGCTCAGTCAAAATGAAGAGTTGAAATGTTGTTAGTAACCTTTTTCAAAAAATTTGCATCAGTCCAAATGAAGAGTCAAAACGTTGTTGCTAACCTTTTTCAAAAAATCTGCATCAGTCCAAATGAAGAGTTGAAATGTTGTTGCTAATCTTTTTAACATCGAGGGATTGTTCATTGTTAATTTTTACCAAGTGGACAAACACTTAACCAAGTTTACTATTTGGAGGTGCTGAAAAGGCTGCCTGAAAAAGTTAGACAAAAATAACCTGAGATTTTCACCAACAACTCATGGCTCTTGCATCATAACAATGTCTGTGAGGGAGTTTAGAGCCAGTGAACAAATTACTGTATTGGAACACCCTCCTTACTCACCTGATCTGGCTCCCAGTGACTTTTTTCTTTACCTGAAGATAAAGAAAATATTGAAAGGAAGACTTTTGGATGACATTCAGGACATCAGGGGTAATAGGATGACAGCTCTGATGGCCATTCCAGAAAGAGTTCCTAAATTACTTTGAAGGGTGGACTAGGCACTGGCATCAGTCCATAGCTTTGCAAGGGGAGTACTTGGAAGGTGACTGTAGTGATATTCAGCAATGAGGTATGTAGCACTTTTTCTAGGATGAGTTTGTGAATTTAGATGTGAGGCCTCGTGTTACCTGTGTTCTGCAGCCAACAAGGAGCCCTGAGGCCCAGTGGTTAAGAGCTTGGCTGTTAACTAAAAGTCAGCAATTTGAATCTCCCAGCTGCTCTGTGAAAGCCCCGTGGGGTAGTTCTGCTCTGTCCTGTAGGGTTGCCCTGAGTCAGAATCAGCATGACAGCAGTGGGTTTGCGTTCTTGTTTTGGGGCAGTAGCCCAAGTTTAAAAGTTCCCTCAGAAACCCCACGATGAAATGTGTATGTAAAAAAAAAAAAAAAGAAATGTAAAAAACCACAGAAATGGTGGCTATTTTACATATAGATTGTTGTCAGGTGCTGCTGAGTCAGTTCTGACGTGGAGTGACCCCACGTACAACAGAGCAAAACACTGCCGGGTCCTGTGTCATCTTTACAAATGATACTGTATATTCCACAATTAAAAAAAAAAAAATGTCCCATAGAACACAGAAGACTCAAGACCCAGGTTTTCCCGCTCTCTGTCTATAACTCAGGGGCCGCAGGTCCTGCAAGAGCCAGAGCTCTTTCCACTCTGGGAGAATTTCAAAGGGTCCGAGAAGCCTGGTGTGGACTTCACGGAAAACCAGCCAGTGTACCCACACCACTCTACTAACCTGGTTAAGAAATGGACTCGAATGAACGAATGAATAAAAACAAATGCCACGTACACTGACTGACGTTCATTGCAGCATTGCTGACGAGAGCTAAACGTGCGCATCAACAGACGGATGGATAAACAAATGTGAGGTATACATAGAGTGGATTCTCATTCCACAAAAAGTGAACCTGTTTAAGACCCAAGATCCTCCACCTTTTTCCATTGTTACTGACATTGGTAAATGTCAAGACTTGATTGAGTTTTATATATATAAAGCAACTGAGAGCATCAAAGACAAGAAGAAAAATGAGCCCAGCAGGCTGAAGGACCCATATGACTGGAAGACTACATTAGTAGGACACCTGAAGAACTAGATGGTCCCTGGCCACCACCAAAGACAGCCTTGACCAGGAGAACACAATGTAGAGTCCCTGATGTGGCACGAGAAAAAGGGGTGTGCTGATCAAGAGCTCTATTAAGAGACCAAATTTGATGGTCTGACAACCAGGAGAGTCCCCTGAGAACACGGCCCTAGATCGCTGCTAGCCCAGAGCTGAAACCAGCACTGAAGCCAATGCTTCTGACAAAGAATGGACTGAACTTGGAGGCACAAAGTGATGCAGGCGGTGTGTGTACTTTATCGTTTAATATATATATGAGTCTGTCCTACTGGTTTCTTTTTTGAGGGGAAAGGAGAGGGTAGAAAGGAGGGGACAAGTGCTGGCTGAGTGGATAGTGGAAAAGTAGAAAAGAAAAGTGTACTGTCACAGGCCGAGGAGAGCAAACAGAGTTGTAGAGAGGCAGGTGCTTGAAGTTTTATATGGAAAATTCACTTGGATTGCAAACTTTCACTTAATCACAATTAAAAAAAAGCAATTCTGACCCTAGCAGCCCCTCCCAAGGCACTCTGCTGCTCTGTTGAGTTTGATAATTCTTTGCAACGGCCACACAGAACTCACAGACCACACTCACAGTCTGGGGGTTATTAGGGAAGTAGCAACTTACAATTCTGGATCAGGACAGCCTCATCTCAGCCGTGCCCATAGGCAGGCCACTCACTCTCTGGACCCTCGCTCTCTGGACCCTCTGTCCGGCTTCTGCCCAGCTTCAGAAAGGTTACAAAGCCTTTTAGCTCTGCCCGTAAGTGCCTGAGCGCATCCCACTCCATCAGGAAGCCTCCTGCCCAGAGACAGTGAGCTCTCCTGCTCTGTGGGCCAGCATGCCCACTGTGACCCCCTTGCCCCACAGGCCAGGAAGCTCACAGTTCTGTCTCCTGGTCTAGACTTTTTCTCAGCACAAGGACTCTAGGTCCACTTCTGTGAGGTCATCGCTGTCCACTTCTGGGATGGCTCATTTTAAGCCTAGCAGGATGGCAAAACTGACCAATTCCCTCCTTAGGGTTCTATATACCTTATTTGCATGGTCCCCCTCCGTAAAAGTGCCAGGCACTTTATTTGCATTACGAGCAAGCTGTCCAATCCCCTTGGTGGGCCACAAGCATGTTATTTGCATGGTACCTCCTAGTCGTTTGGTGGGAGTTTCAAGACCATAGTGAGAAAGACCATATGAAAGCAATCCACGCCCTACAAGTTTGTTAGCAGCCATGTCTTTGCAAGACTATTTCCTTGAGTTTGTTGTTTTCGATAACTTAAAATTATGGAGGGGAGAACAGAGATGGAGGTGGCTCAGCCCACAGGCTGTAGCCACAGAACACCCTTATAGCTGACCTTCGATTAGTTGCCTTGGGAAAGGGGTCTTTATGGACAGGAAACCGAGGCTGGGATAGGCACCGAGATTGTGCTTGGTGGTAAGACACCAAGTGAGTGCTGAGCTCTGGGTACTTGTCACCCAAGGAAAGAGACCTCACTGTTGGCCCATTCATTCCTTTCTCTGTTTCCTTCCTTGTAGCTAATATTTGGTGCTGGCCTATCTCTCCCAGAGCTTGCATTGACTGCTGAGGTCAGAAGAGAGGACATAGCTCCTCTCCCAAGTCTGGCATCTGCGAGTCTGGGCTGGGGAGCCACTCAAGTGGGTAGAAACAAGCAGGGGAAGATCTAGGGATCAAAAGCTCCACCTGGTGAGGGGTCCTTGTATCACAGAGGTTAAGCACTCAGCTGCTAACCAAAAGATCAGTGGTTTGAACTCATCAACCTGTCTGCAGAAGAAAGATGTAGCAGCTTGTGTGCGATGTATCCCCAAACCCAAACCCACCGCCGTTAAGTTGGTGCAGACTCATAATGACCCCATAGGGCGAAGTAGAGCTGCCCCATAGAGTTTCCAAGGAGCTCTTGGCAGGTTCAAACTACTGACCTTTAGGTTACCAGCTCTTAACCATGCCACCAGGGTTTCTGTAAAGATGTGTATAGCTTTGGGAAACCCTATGGGGCGATTCTATTCTGCCCTACAGGGTCACCATGAGTCAGAATCAATGGGTTTGATTTTCCTTGTTTCCAGGTGGCTCAGTTTCCCTACTGTCTCCCTCCACCCCGTCCCTACCTCATCTCTGGGCCTGTGTTACTGTGGTTCTGTGCTCGTTTCTCAGAACGGCTTCACGGCTGGCTGGAGGGGGGGTCAGCAGAGAGATACCCCTAGCTCCCACCCCAAGGAGACTCCTCAGCTTCAAGGCAGGACACTGTCAGGCTGTGACCCTCAGTGAAGGTGGTCTTGCATAATCCTAAATGAGATGCCAGGTTCACATTCCTGGAACCAATGATATATCTCCCGGAAGTGAGCCTGCATCTTAGGAAGAGATGGGGTGTGGGGGGGAGCACACCCCAAGGGAAAACAAGGAGGGAATCAAAAGCCCCCTGAGCAATGGTTCCCACTAGGACTTTCTCCAAAGACCATACTACCAAAGATTTATTTGCATGTACTTTCCATAGAGTTACATATTTTAATTTATTTGTAGCTGGATGGAAGCTCTGGTAGCTTAATGGTTAGTGCTATATCTGCTAACCAAAAGGTCAAATCCACCAGGTGCTCCTTGGAAACCCCATGGGGCAGTTCTACCATGTCTATAGGTTTGCTATGAGTTAGGATCAACTTGATGGCAGTGAGACGGCTGGGAATCCTGATAGTGTAGTTGTTAAGTGCTACGGCTGCCAACTGAGAGGTCAGCAGTTTGAATCCACCGGGTTTTCCTCAGAAACCCTATGGGGGATCTCTCTATGGGATCACTGTGAGTTGGACCTGACCCAATGGCAATGTTTTTTCTTTTTTTTTTATCTAGAGTTGTCAAACGAATCATGACAAAACACTATTTTCACCAGTTTCAAAGAACTTTCTTTTCCATGGTTCGCTAAAGTTCTGGGGCTAAAGGCCTGCCTGTATGCTGTCAATCCTGCCTCTGATGTTTGTGAGGGAGGATGTGCCGTGGTTGTGTTAGTGAGGCTGGATTCAGCCTATCAGACTGTACTGTGCCTTAAGGCTGTCTCTTGGGACAGTGTTGGGGACCTCCTGCCGCCGCAAAGAAAGCAGTGCGAGGAGCAGACCATGCCATTTGAATCTGGGGTTCCTGAACCTCAGAAACTCCCAGTCCAGGGCAAGATTGATGACAAGGACCTTCCCCCAAAGCCAGCAGAGAAAGTCTTCCCCTAGAGCTGACTTTAACACGAGGAAATCAATTTCTCTTTTTCAAAAGCCATCTACTTGTGGGTATTTCTGTTATAGCACACTAGATAGCGAAGATACTCAGTAAATCCCCTTTGTGTCTCCATCCCCCCCCTTGATGACCCGTGTTTACCTCCCAGGCTTCTTTGTCTGGTCCAGTCCTGACCAAGTGAACTGTCTGCTCCGCTAAGCCTTGTGGGGTGTCCGACCTACCAGGCTAGTGGGTGGGTGAGTGAGTCTAGGGCGCCCCCTCGTGGTCAAAAATGCTCACAGGCTGCATGAACCAAAATTATTCCAGAAGTCCTCTTGAAACCAAATAACTACTTAACTAATTTGGTAAGTAACGTTTGCTGTGAGCATTCTTTTAAAGAATGAGCTCTGTGAGATCAGACTCTCAACAGCACAGATGAGAAGTTCCAGGTTCAGTCAATGGTAGTGAAACTGTGCATAGAAGGAGCCAGAATAGGAACCCTAGAGAATGTAACCAGTGTTTACGAACTCCGTGGAGACACTGACCAAGCAGTGTATGTTCTGCTGTGTATGTTTGCACAAAGATAAAAAAAAATTAAACTGCAAGTTTGAGGGATATCCCCCTGTCCTCTGCCTCTTCTTTTTCCCTCGAGTTGTGGTTTTAAGTATGGAAATCCTAGTGGCGTAGTGGTTAAGTGCTATGGCTGCTGACCCAAAGTTTGGCAGTTCAAATCTGCCAGGAGCTCATTGGAAACTCTATAGGGCAGTTCTGTTCTGTCTTTGGGGTCGCTATGAGTTGGAATCAACTAGACGGTAGTGAGTTTGCTTTTTGTTTTTTGTATGCACATATAGGTCCCTGGAGGAGGGAAACTGTTTGTGGGGGACTTCTGATCTAAAACTTGGCAGCAGAAATCACCCAGTGGCTCCAGAGAAGACAAGTCTGGCAGTCTGCCTTCGTAAAGACTGTTGCTATGTGTCGCTGGCTTGATTCTGACTCACGGCTACGCTATAAGACAGAGTAGAGCTGTCCCCACATGGGTTGGCTCAGCTGAGATCTTCATGGGAGCAGACTTTCTAGTCTTTTCTTACACCGAGTAGCTGGTATCTGAAAACCAGCTGACCTTTGAAAGAACAGCTGAGTGCTTATCCACGACACCACCAGGAGCAGTTCTGCTTTTTAACAGGTGAGGCAGACTGAGTCAGAATCACCTGGAGGGCAGCTAACCAGAAGAAGAGGCATATGTCTAACAAAACATTTGCCATTTCAACAATCTTCTCTTTCACTCTTCCCAGAGGACTGATGCCCAGGCCTAGGCCCAAGTCTAGGCCCAGGTCTGATGTTCTGGACATGCTGAGGCCCTTCTGACCCAGGCTTTCAGAGGCAGAGTTAGGCAATCGTAGACATTTATGGAGCACTGGGTTTGTACACAGCTTACTTTCAGGGGGCCAGGCACGGTACTGGCACTGGAGGTACACAGTGAGTCTAGGCTCTGATAGGGCTGGTTCAGGCCCCTCCATTCACAGAGGGTGGAAGCCTTGTCCCTAAGGAAAGAGAGATGGACCGAACTTCATTCAGTTATGCAGAATTGACATAAAACTCAGCAGTCCTGACTCACGGCTTTATAAAAGATCAAGTCAATTACTGTCCACACTCTCTGCCTTAGGCTGGGTTCTCTAGAGAAGCAAAACTTGTGAAGCATATATACACACATATGTGTGTGTGTATGCATATGTGTGTGTGTTTATCGAGGCCCTGGTGGTGCAGTGGTTAAGTGTCTGGCTGCTATCCCCAAACTGGCAGCTTAAACCCACCAATGGCTCCTTGGAAACTCTATGGGGCAGTTCTACTGTCCTGTAGGGTCTCTATGAGTTGGAATTGACCCAGCAGTACTGCATGGTTTAGAGAGAGAGAGAGATTTATTTCAAGGAAAAGGCATCTCCAGTAATAGGGATTGGCAAGCCCTAAGTCGGTGGGTCAGGCATCAGGCTGGAGGCTTCTGACTCACATGGCTGCAGCAGCTGAAGAATCCAAAATCAGCAGGTCAGACAGCAGGCGGCTGACTCACGGGCCGCAGAGGCCAACAAATCCAAGATCAACAGGTAAATTGGCAGGCTGCTGGCTCATGGGTTGTGGAGGCTGACAAATCCCAAGAGTGGCAGACAACATAGTAGGTCTCAGGCTCAAGTCCCAAGAAACAAAGGTCAGATGATGACAAGCCAGATGCAGGATCCAGAACAAATGACCAAGCTTTGCTGGAACATCTGTGTATTTCTTGGATGCAGGCCACACTCCAGGGGAAACTCCCCTTACCCCTGGTAGGCACAGCACATCAAATCACATTAGGGAAAATGACCGTATCAATACATAACTGTCAAATCACGTCATTACATAACTTCCAAACCACCATGAATCATGGCCCAGCCAAGCTGACTCCCAGCTTTAATCGTCACTTCTTACTGTCCCACTGCTTCAACTCCTGAATGTTCATAGTAACGCGCCAAGAGTGGCACTAACCTTCATAGCCACTGTCCACATTTTCAGAGCTTATGTTCCTTATTTCTCACATCCGGGAGTCTTTACCTGCAGAAAAGGCAGGAATAGACCCTCCGGGAACACACAGCATTACCGCAAATCTAAAAGGAATCTGTGCTGCCTGCCACAAACAGCCAGTCTTTGAGACACGGGTGGGATGAGAAGCAAGATGTTTATTGTGTATCAATAGGCAAGGAGACAGAGGGGACACATTCCTTCAAAATCTGCCTCCCCAACATGGAGACTGGCTGGATGTTTTATAGGAGAAGGGAATTAAGTTTTGTAAGTCCTAGAAATTTATAGAAAGTTAATCTTTTTTTTTCTTATGATTGAATGAAAATGTACATTCCCATAGAAATTTGCATGCACATCTATATGCAGCTCCCACTGCTCTCCCTGCCTGGTGACAGCATGCTTTTCCTCTCCGCTCCATACGTGTCTTATCCTCCCAACAATCTCTTATCCCCTCCTCTCCTCCCGCTCCCCTGCCTCCAGTACGAGGTCAGCAGGATGACATCCTATAGACGCACAGAACTATAAAGTGCACACATGATATGGTCACTGTGTGGCCAAGTCCAATCCATTCCTGTCTGAAGAGTGGACCTCCATTATGATTTATGGATGGGGCACCATCAGGGCCAGGGGCCATGTTCCCAGGGGAACCCCAAGGCCCCTGGACCATCAGTTGCTGTCTTTTAGTGGAGATCTCAGGGTGTACCACTTTTTATTCTTGTGTTGCCAGTGAGACTCAACTTTGTGAGCTCCATCACAGCTATAACTGGTGGTGGCGGGGCACCATCCAGTTCTGGTCACAAGTCGATGTAGTCACTCACTCATGTGGGTCTCTCTGTCTTCTGGGTTCTGTATCCCCTGCGTCATTTTGGTCCTTGGTGATCATCCGTTCCTGCTGAGTTGGGACCATTTGCTGTACCCTAAGATGTCAGCTTGGCAGAAAGTTAATCTTTAAGTGGTCACAGTGGTCACATCTCAGATGTGTTGACATCTTAATTGAGTTTGGGGCCTAGACGTGGTCTGGCCATCATATAATCTCCCAGCTGACTTGTTTTTCTGTTATGGCCTTTAGATTTTTATCACTTGTCTTTCCACAGTCCTAAAAAGAGTATAGATTAGTCTTTAACCTTGAAACTGAGGGAAAAATAGACTCGTGCTTGGAGACAAAATTCCAGGAAATAAAATAGTACAGGTTATGCACAAGACGCAGCCACTCCTTTTACGCTACCTCTTCCAACGTGTGTGCTGTTCCCCGTCAGCGCGCCACTCCCAGATAGCACTCTACCCATCAGCACTGTCCCGTGCTGATCTCATTTTGTTCACCTGGATGGTCTCCACCCCAACTAGAAGTTCCTTTGGGGCACAAACCAAGCCCTCCTTGCTAGCCCTACATTCTACAGGCACCTGGTGGTAGCTAACAAGTACCTGTTAATGTGGTACTTTCCTTAGGAGACACACTGAAGGCAAGTCCCTTGGCCTTTCTCAACATGTGTCCTCAGGGGGGCAGCACCCCAGGAACGCTATCAGAGGTATCCAACATGCCATGGGCTACCTTAAATGGCAATGGCTTTCTTGTTCCAGAAGAAGGATGATAGTTAGGGAAGTCTGGAGGGAATTCAAGCTTTGGAAACTGGCTGGCCTCTTCCTGATGGCTTTTCAGCCCAGCTCTCCATCATGAAATGCCAGCCTTAGTCAAGAGAGGCAAACTCTCAGCTTCTAGGGACCAAGGAGGAGATGAGACTGAAGAGGCAGGCTGGGTGACTGGGTGGCGGGAGAGAGCTCACACCCTTCTAAAAAGGGCAGGGCTGCTTCTCAGCCCCTACCAGTGATGCTCAGCAGGACTGAAGCCCCCTGTGGCTCTAGGTTTTGATTTTTCAAGAGAAACTGGACATTCATATCTTAAGGTAGAGATTCCAGATTTTGAACGGTGGTGACTACCCCCCCCCCCAATAAAAATAAAACCCATTTCATGGCCTGAACCATGACTCAAAAGCTGTCAGTTTACAACTTCAGGTAGAAGGCTCTGTGGGGCAGTGAGTTACTTAAGGTGGCCCTTCTAGCCACTGTCTTTGTAACTCCCACCAAATGCCTGGGTGAGGACCATGCAAATGAAGTGCTTGTGGCTCACCAAGCGGATTGGATAGCTTGTTAATAATGTAAATAAGGTGCGTGGCACCCTTGTGGCTGTGGGACCATCTGAATAAGGAGTGTGGAAGCCTAATGAGTGGATCAGTCCATTCTGTCATCCTGCTATGCTTAAAAGGATAGTCAATCCCAGAACTAGGAGTAGGGGGATCGCGGCAGGAGGGGCGGAAGGGGGCTGGAGGTAGGGGTGGGGGAAGGGGTGTGGATCTAACACCACCTAGAAAGAAGAGTTAAGAGGTGAATACATCCACTGGAGCTGGGATCCCTGCACAGAGACTGCCTAGACCTGGGGGTGGGGAGAGAGGACAGTGAGACAGAGCGAGAGCGAGCCAGAGCTGTAACACCTATGAGAAATGCTAGCGCCGGGTGCCGCTGAATCAGCAGACCCGCAGCAGACAGTGCGGTGGGCTTCCAGGGCCACAGAGCAAGGCTTTCACGGGGTGGGGCTGGGGGGTGTCAGCCCACAGAACAGAAAGGAGAGCATCTCTAGTAGGCAGGGTATGCCCCAGGGGTACTTAACAGCAGAGCGAGAGTTCTGTAAACACTTGCCCGAGCAGGGCACAGCTGGGAAGAAGCCGTCCAGACAGTAGGACTTCGTTAAGACACCCCAGAAGCGTGAGTATTGTCTGTGAGGTCTGTGTGGCTGTTGCAAGGAACTCTGGACTCCAGCGGAGAAGGCGAGGCCTGTGGAAGGGGCAGATGGGTCAGAAGTGGTACAAAGGCTGGAAGGTGGCGACCTCTGACCCTGCCTCACAGGAGTCAGCCTCGGGCTGTTGATGTTAGTTTTGGGTCTCCTCCTCCCTGCCTTGTTTACTGATTCCTCCCAGTTCTCACTTCTTGCAGTGGGTCTGGGGTTACAAAACGTACCCACATGCTCGGTCCCCCTCAACCCACGTGCGTGGTCTCCTCCTCCCTCCTTTTTCTACGGAAGCTCCAAGGCCAGCCAAGGAACCCCAAACCAATTCCACAGCCGCAAAATTGGTCCTGACTCCTGGGGACCCCGTTGGGCTTCCGAGGCTGTACAGGATTGTTAGAAAAGCAGGCTGCCGCCTCTTCCTTCCCCAGAGAGGCTGCAGGGTTAGAACGGCTGACCTTTTGGTTGTTGACTGAGTGGTTTAACCACTGCGCAACCGGAGCTCCTTGGCCAGCAGAGTCGGCTGCAAGCACGGGGTTACCTGAGCGCCCCTTCCCCCGCATCAGTCCTAGGTCTCTTCCGATGAACCAAAATTCCGCTTCCTTATAGCACTGCGGAGAAAACCCTGGTGGCCTCGTGGTTAAGAGCTATGGCTCCTAACCAAAAGGTCGGCAGTTCGAATCCATCAGGTGCTCATTGAAACGCTATGGGGCAGTTCTACCGTGTCCTATAGGGCCACAATTCAGAATCAACTCGATGGTAATGGGTTGTAGCACTGTAGCGGTCCCCAGATAGCATAAACTGTTTGCACCTGGCTGTTAACCAAAAGATTGGCGATGCGGTTTCTTTAAAGCTGAATGCTGTTGCCCTCCATTGGGTTCTGACTCATAGCAACCCCATATATGCAGAGTAGAACTGCTCCATAGGGCTTTTGAGGCTGTAGCTTTTCAGAAGCAGATTGCCAGGGCTGTCTTTTGTGATGGTGCCAACCTTTCGGTTGGTAGGTGATTGCTTAATGGTTTGCACCCCACCCCCTCAGGCACTACCCTGTAAGCTTTACAGCCCAGAAAACCTCCGAAGCTCAGTTCTGTTTAACTGACAGCTCTGTATCCGTAATGCCTCTAGAGGCCACCAGAGGGCAGGGTCGGGACGCGGACAGGTATGGGTTTTGACCGGGAAGGATCGCGGACTGCAGTCACCCCTGGCTAGCGTTGCGGATCCCAGCCTGGAATCCGATCTGGAGGTTCAGGGAGGCAAGGGGTCACTCACGGAGGGCGCACTGGGTCCTATTCTTTGCCACACCTCCCCACCGAGTCTCCATCGCCTCCTTGTTGGATCATCGAAGTAACCGATCTGTGTGTGCTTCCTGCGGTCAGCTTTTTCTGCACTATGTTGTCGGTGTCAGCCAGCCCCACCCGGAGTCCCCGATGCGGGATTGGTCAACCCCAAATTCCACTTCCCACAGACTTTTTAGGGAGTTTTCAGTGGCTCCACGTTACCTGCTCGGTGGTTGATAGGTGCTATAGAGTTGATTTTCAACTCCTAGCACGCCTACAAGATAGAGTAGAATCACCCCAGAGCGTTTCCTAGGCTGTAATTTTTATGGGAGAAGCTCTCCAGGTCTTTTCTCCCGCAGAGCCACTGAGTGGGTTCAAACTGCCCACCTTTCCGTCAGCAGACAGGCGTTTAACCGCCGTGTCAACAGACTTCTCCTTGCACATACTGGGTTCTCAGCGTTTCAGAAGTGCAGAGTGAAGAAGCTGATTTTCCGTGACGGGGAGGGGACGGAGAAGCTTTGACCTCTAGAATCTTCATTGATCCTGCCACATTGAAGTGTAAATGGTCAGGGCGAGCTTGTTATCCCAGACGAGGAGACTGAAGCACAGTTCAGTCATCGAACGAACTCAAACATTTTCTGAATGTCCTTGCTACATAGGGTAGGGGATATGAAAAACTTGAAGAGATGATTCCCACCCTCAGAGACTCTAGAGCTTGTGAGGAAAACATGATCTCGCCAAAACCAAACCAACCCAAACGGAAAAAGCCTCAGACCAGCTGCTGTCTAGTCAGTTCTAACTCCTGGCACCCACACGTGTGTCTGAGTGGAACTCTGCTCCATGAGGTTTTCAGAAACAGAGCACCTGGCCTTTCTTTGAGGTGACTCTGGGACACGAACGTCCGACCTTTTTGACTTTTGATTGTACTTTAAATGAAGCTTTACATAGCAAATGAGTTTCTCATTCAACAATGAACACACGTTGTTTTGTGATATTGAATGCCAACCCCCACATGTCGAACACTCTTCCTTTCTCCACCTTGGGTTCCCAGTTACCAGCTTTCCTGTCCCCTCCTGCATTCTCGTCCTTGCTCTTGAGTTGGTGTGTCCATTTAGTCTCGTTTTGTTTTGTGACCAAAAACAAACTCACTGCCATCAAGTTGATTTTGACTCATAGTGACTCTATAGGTGACAGTAGAACTGCCCCCGAGAGTTCTGAGGAGCACTTGGCGGATTTAAACTGCCAAACTGTTTAGTTAGCAGACTTAACACTTAACCACTACGCTACCAGGGTTTTGAGCCTGTTTAATCTTTAGTGAAACTCGGGAGTGACTTTGTTATTGAGCTGTAAGGGTGCCCAGAGGCTATGTTCTCAGGGTTTCTGCAGTCTCTGTCAGCCCAGTAAGTCTGGTCTTTGGGTGTGTCTGTGTGTGAGTGTGTGTGTGTGTGTGTCTGCTAGAATTCTGTTGACTGTGTAGCCTTTGGGTTAACAGCCAAGTGTATGAACTGTCCCCACCACTCCAGGTCTTCAGGAAAATGTGATACACACATATAAAAAGGTAACAAACTCTCAATTGCTTCCAGATGGATAGTTCAGGTAATACCGACAACAGGAACACCAGAGAGAGGTTCTGTAAGTCAAGGGCCTCAGAGAAAGGCTTCACAAACAACTGGTGGTCCGGCAGCCTGTGGGATCACCTGGAGCATGGTCCCTAGACCTGCTGCTGTCCCAACCAGAAAACACTACTAAGTTCAACTCTTTGGACAGGAATGGACTGAACTTGGGACATAATGCAACCATGTGGTATGTGTAATTTATGGTTCTAGGCATTTACAGGATGCTGTCCTACTGGCCTTTGACTAGAAGGGAAAGGAGGGGGTGCAGAAGAGGGGACAGCAGATTGTTGAGAGCATATGACATATATAGAATGAAAAAGAGGAGCACTCTCTCACCAGGCAAGGAGAGCAGAAGGAGCTACAGATAGGCGGGCATGCAAATTTAATTTGGATTGTATACTTACCCTTAATCACAATTAAAAAAATAAACAAAAAATAAGCAGTGGTCTTCAGACGGAAGTGTGTGTACCCTAGAGTGCGAAGAGACGTTCCAGGGGCCAGTGGGAGAGCCTATAACAAAGAGAAGAAGCTCCCAGGCCCTCAGCCTCGGTGAGTGCTAGTTGGAGCTTGAGAATGCCTCTGCTCCACTGTCACCATCCCATGCCCTCCACGTGGCAAGGGGAAGGTGTCAGCACGCGCTGCTCTTTGGGTTTTCTGGTTCTCCTCCCAGCCACCTTCTTTCCCACCTTTTAGAAATTCAGTCTGGTCATGTGGCTTCCTTTGGCTTGTGAAATGTCAGTAAAATGTATCTCTTCTGAGTAACCAAATCAAAAAACCTGCTGCCCTCGAGTCAATTACGACTTGCGGTGACCCTATAGGACAGAGTCCCTTGCCCCATAGAGCTTCCCAGTTGTGCCTGGTGGATTCAAACTGCCAGTCTTTTAGTTAGCAGCTGTAGCTCTTAACCACGAGGCAGAAACATGAAAAGTCAGTGCCTGGTTTTTGTGGCTTTCTCTCTGCCATGGTGACCGATGACATTCCCAACAGTGGAGGCTGGGTTCCCAAGCGACAGTGATAGGAATCCGAGCCAAGCAGGTTAGCGGAGACGGACACGGAACTTGAGTGGAGGTGGAGGGGTGGGGAAGAGCCTTTGTTCTTTTAAACAACACAGATTTTTGAGATTATTTTGTTACTGTAGCAAAAAGTCTTGGGTGACGCAAAGTTTTAGCATGCTTGGCTATTACTCAAAGGGCTGTAGATTGAAGCCCACCAGAGGTGCCCCCCAAGAAACAGCCCTGGTGACTGACTTCCGAAAAGTCAGCCACTGACACGGCTGCGTAGAACAGGTCCTGCCATGGCTAAGTTTGTATCTGCAGCTTCGTTTAGCTTGTCCTCTACAAACGTATACGTCTTCCCCATCCTAAATCTTACTTTGATTTGTTGTCCAGGTGCCTAAAAAATCTCTGGGATCCAAAGAAAGAAATAATTTAAAATAATGATTTCAATATTGAATAAAAGGAATGACTCAAAACCAGTGGGCAATAAATCCTTTTGCAAAGCAAAGGGTTCCTGATATTGTACTTGCAGCCCATGGAAGGAAGAGCCAGTTCTGTAGTGACCTGCTCAGTTGTCACCTGCAGCACTGAGGGACTCTGCTAGAACCTCTCCCGTTCACCCGCACTTGCTTATGTGAATAGGATTTCTCAGTATTGACACCTATAAAAAGGGAAAAGTAGGAGTCAAATTGACGCTGATTGATGTCTCATTCCAGCACGGACATACCCATCTCAACAGGAGCTGTAGTTCCTCTAAACTTCTGCTTGTCATGTTTAATAATTATCTGTCAGTGTTTGTGGTATATTTATGCTGTTTTGGATTAATAGTGAACTAATAACAATTTTTTGGACAATGAGTAAAGCAGACAAGAGGAACTGATGCCTTTGAATTGTGATGTTGGAGAAGAATGTTCACCTACCACAGACCACCAAGAGAACCAACAGATCTGCTCTGGAAGAACTACAACCAGAGTGCTCCTTGGAAGCAAAGATGGCAAGACTGTGTCTTACATACTTTGGACATTTTGTCAGGAAGGATCGGTCCCTGGAGAAGGACATCATGTGTGATAGAGCGGAGAGTCATAGACAAAGAGGAAGACCCTCAACAAGACGGATTGACACAGCGGTTGCAACAATGGGCTAAAGCATAAAAATGATTGTGGACACGGTGCAAGACCATGCAGTGTTTTGTTCTGTTGTTCATAGGGTCTCTATGAATCAGAACCAACTCGACAGCACCTAACAGCAATAACAATTTTAGTAGTAAGCCAATCCAAAAGAAATATTTAAGTGCTAGAGTTTTATCCCCACTACCACCCACTGCTGTTGAGTGGATTTGGACTCATGGCAATCCTACAGACAGACTAGATCTGCCCCACAGAGGTTCTAAGGAGCACGTGGTAGATTTGAACTGCCGATTTTCTGACTAAAACAGACATAGCAGTTAACTGCATCTGCCAAGCTTTCCCTAGAGCCTTATAGTCATAGAAAAAAAATAAATAAAATTTTGATGTTCATATATTTTCATGGCAGAGAAGTATAGCTCGAAGATCAATAAACGATTTTCTAGCATAATCTATGTTTTATTAGGGTAGAATTATGTGGAAGAAGTGCAAAGAAAATGACTTCAAGAAAAGAAAGCATTGCCGTAAACTTCCCTGTGTTAAACACATACTTTGCACATAGTATTAAATGATAGATACCAAGTCACTGTGGTATTTAAGTTCTATTGGATACATTTAGCTGCATGTTATTTAAAAATGTCACTGTTTCTATGCACCAGATATCATATCATTTGCAATTACTCAAACCTGGTTGAAAAATTTTTCAATCAAATTTTTAAGTTCCAAAGAAATATGTAGTATTCACAGATGAGCTTTGATGAGTGGTGTATACTGTAAACAGTTTTGAGAGCATCCATGAGCAAAAACATTTAAAGACTACCACTTGGAAGAGAAAAGGTGTTGCGTTCATGGTCAAGATCTCTCCTGAAGTCCAATGCTGTTAGGATAATGTCCACATGTCTACAATGAAGACCAGTCAATAAGACCGTTATTCAAATTTATTCACCGATCACTAAGGCCAAAGATGAAGACTCTAAAGATTTTTACTGACTTCTGCAGTCTGGACTGATCAAACAAGCAATTAAGAAGAACTGATAATTACTAGGAATGAGAAAGTTGGAAATGAAGTATCAGGGTTGGAAAATATGAGGTCTGCAAATAAGTTCATGAACCCATCCTACAGAAAGTGCTACACACCTCATTGCTGAATATCACAACGATGACCTTCCATGTCCTCCCCTTGGGAAGCTAAGCACCACCGCCAGTGCCTAGTCCACCCATCAAAGCAATTTTGGAACTCTTTCTCGAATGGCCATCAGAGGTGTCATATTAACCTTGATGTCTTAAATGTCATCAAAATGTCTTCCTTTCAAGGTTTTGTTTGTCTTCAGGTAAAGATAAAAGTCTTTGGGGGCCAGCTCAGGGGGGTAGGGAGGGTGTTTCAATACAGTTATTTATTTACTGGCTAAAATCTCCCTCACAGACAGTGCCATGTGCATTGTTGTGATGCAAGAGCCATGAGTTGTGGGTGGAAAGTTCAGGTCATTTTTGTCTAGCTTTTTCACTCAGCCTTTTCAGCACTTTCAAACAGCAAAATTGGTTAAGTGTTTGTCCAGCTAGTACAATCCATAATGAACCATCCCTCAAAATAGGTTAGTAACATCGTTTTCACTCTTGATTTGGGCTGACAGAACTTTTTTGATTTGACTTCCATTGTATCCTTGGACGCTTTCTTTCAGGGTCGTATTGGTACACCCATGTTTCATCACCAGTTGTAACACAGCCCAAAAGATTATCTTGCCTCAGAGGCTCCTTGGCTTTTGTTCATCGGTGAATGCCTCTGGGACCATTTTTGCACACAGCTTTCTCACGCCCAGATTTTCAGTTAAGATTTTCCTGTTTCTCTTTCTCCGTGCTTACTTCTTCTGCTGTGCTTCTCATAGTCAGCTGATGATTTTGACACACCATTTGATTAATTTTTTGCAATGTTTTTATCAGTTCTGCTCATTACTAACCACCGTGACCTTTCTTCATCAGTGACACTTCCTCTCCCCTCAGAAAAACATTTAAGTACACTGACATTTTCTTCATGGCTTGATCACCATAAACTTGGACTAACATGTCCCTGATTTCACTTCCACTCTTGCCAATTTTAACAAGAAAATTGATGTCTACTGGTTGCTCTAATTCAAGCTCCAACATTCTCATGATGGCACACAAAAACGTGCAACAACAATAATAAATGCCACTGAGCAAGACACCGCCACATGTCGATACAAATCCAGCTGTCAGACACTGATAAACCATGGTTATGAAATCTTACCTAATTGTACAGTGCTGGCACTGTTAGCACACAGTGGCAAGTTTGTGAATTTAACTGTCAGAACTTGTATGACTTTAGTGATAGAAAAGATGTTGGAGATCACATGATAGAACTTTGTATGACCAAAGACTTCTTTCTGTAAATACTTTTTTTCAACAACGTAAATGAAATCTATACACATGGACCTCACTGGGTGGAAAAACACAGGAATCAAATCAACTGTATCTGTGGAAAGAGACAATGGAGAAGCTCAACATCATCATGAGAATAAAGCTGGGGATTGATTTGGAATTGACCACCAACTGTTCATATGCAAGTTCAAGCTGAAGCTGAAGAAAATGAAAATAAATCCATGGGAACCAAAATCCAACCTTCAGTATATCCTACCTGAATTTGGAGACCATCTCAAGAGTTCTATGCATTGAACACTAATGACCGAAGACCTGACAAGTTGTGGAATGACATGAAGGACATGGTGCGTGAAGAAAGCGAAAGGTCACGTCATTAAAAAGGCAAGAAAGGATCAAAGTGGATGTCAGAAGAGATTCTGAAACTTGCTCTTGAATGCCAAGTAGTTAAAGTGAGAGGAAGAAAAGACGAAGTAAAGAGCTGAACAGAGGATTTCAAAGGGCAGCTCAAGAAAACAAAGAACGAGGTCTGAGAATTAAGTTTGCTGACTTGCCACCATGTGCTTGTATTGGCAGTGATGTGCAAACAGCTGGGTAAGGTATTGTAACTTGGTGTATCAGTGTCTCACGGCTGTGTTCATGTCCATGTGTGGCAGTGTCTTGCTGAGGGGTGTTGATGCTCTTGTTCAAAGTTTTTGTGTGCCGTCTCAAGAATGTCAGAGCTTGATGTAGAGCAACAAACAAACAATTTTTCTTGTTAAATTTGGCAAGAGCAAAATTGAAATCAGGACATATTAGTCCAAGTTTATAGGGATAATGCCATGAAGAAGACAGCAATGTACAAGTGGATTACACATTTTTCTGAGGGGACAGAAAGTGTTGCTGATGATGAGAGGTCAGGGTGGTTAGTAATGAGCAAAAGTGATGAAAACATTGCAAAAATTCATCAAATAGTGTGTCAAAATCATCAGCTGACTATGAGAAGCATAGCAGAACAAATAAGGATAGAGGGAAACGGGAAAATCTTAACTGAAACTCTTGGCATAAGAAAGGTGTGTGCAAAAATATTCCTGAAGGAGGTCACCAATGAACAAAAGCAAAGGAGAGTTGAAGTTTGCCAAGACCTTTTGGAGAGGCCAGATGATGTTTTGGGCCATGTTATCACTGATGATGAAACATGGATGTAACAATACAGCCCTGAAACAAGGCGTCAAATTATACAATGGAAGTCAGTCAATTCTTCACAACCCCAAAAGTTCTGTCAGTCCAAATCAAGAGTCAAAACAATGTTGCTAACCGTTTTTCCTATCAGAGGGATTGTTAATTATGAACTTGTACCAACTGGACAAACAGTTAACCAAGTTTACCATTTGGAAGTACTGGAAGGCTGCATGAAAAAGTTAGACAACGGTGACCTGAACTTTTTGCCAACAACTCATGGCTCTGGCATCATGACAAAGCACCAACTCACACAGCACTGTCTGTGAGGGAACTTTTAGCCTGTACACAAAGAACTGTATTGGAGCACCCTCCCTACTCACCCAATGTGGCCCCCAATGACTTTTTTTTTTACCTGAAGATAAAGGAAATATCAAAAGGAAGATATTTCGATGACATTCAGGGCATCAAGGTCAATGCTCTTATGGCCATTCCAGAAAAGGATTTTCAAAATTACTTTGAAGGGTGGACTAGGCGCTGGCTTTGGTACATAGCTTCCCAAGGGGCATGTTTGGAAGCTGACCATAGTGATATTCAGCAACGAGGTCTGTAGCAGTTTTTCTAGGATGAGTTTGCTAACTTCATTGTCAGAACTCGCATTACAATGAAACATACCAAGATCTGGAATTATAAAACCCAAACAAAAGAACATGTTTGACATTTCCCCAGCTCAAAGAACTGAAGGAAAATTTAAGCCTTGAGTTGCAGTTCTGAAGGATGTTATGGGCAAAGTATTGAACAATGCAGGAAACATCAAAAGCAAATGGAAGTAATATGGGTCACTATTAAAAAGAATTGGTCCCTATTTAACCATTTCAGGAGCTAGTATATAATTAAGGACCAATGGTACTGAAATAAAAAGTCCAAGCTGCACTGAAGGCATTGGTGAAAAACAAGACCCCAGGAATTAATGAAATAGTAAGTGAGCTGTCTCACTAAAGGGATGCGATGTTAGAAGTGCTCATTATGAAATTTGCGGGACTGCTATCTGGCCAAGCAACTTGAGGAGATCCATATTTGTGCCCATTCCAAAGAAGCTGATCCAACAGAATGGGGAAATTAATGAATAAGATAATTAATATTACACACAAATAAATTTTGCTGATGATCATTCAAAAGCAGTTGCAGCAGTACATCAACAGGAAACTGCCAGAAATTCAAGCCAGATTCAGAAGACGATGTGGAATGAGATACTATTGCTCATGTCACATGGATCTTGGCTGGAAACAGAATAGCAGAAAGGTGTTTGCCTGTGTTTTGTTGACTGTGCAAAGGAATTCAACTGTGTGGGACACAACACATTATGGGCAATGTTGCAGAGAATAAGAGTACCAGAATATCTAATTGCGCTGGTAAGGGACATCTACATAGACCAAGAGGCAGTCATTTGAACAGAGCAAGGGAATAAGTGCGTTGTTTAACATCAGGAAAGGTGAGCATCAGGGTTCCATCCTTTCACCATACTTATTCCATCCGTATGCTGAGCAAACAATCTGAGAAGCTGAACTTACAGAGAATGTGGCATCAGGATTGGTGGAAGACTCGTTAACAAACTGCGTTATGCAGATGACACAGCTTGCTTGATAAAAACAAAGAGGACTTGAAATAGCGATGAAGATCAAAGACTACAGCCTTTAGTGGGCTTTATATCTCAACATAAAGAAAACAAAAATTGTCACAACTGGCCCAGTAAGTAGCATCATGATAAATGGAGAAACACTGATATTATCAAGGATATAATTTTCTTTGGATTCACAATCAATACCCATGGAGCCAGCAGTCAGGAAATCGAATGAAGTATTGCACCGGGCAAATGTGCTGCAAAAGACCTCTTTAAAGCATTTAAAAGCTAAGATATCTTTTGAAAACTAAGGTGCACCTGACCCTAGCCACAATATTTTCAGTCACTTCATGTGCATGTGAAAACTGGACAATGAACAAGAGAGACCAAAGAAGAATTGATGCCTTTTAATTATAGAGCTGGCAAAGAATATTGAATACACCAGGGACTATCAAAAGAATAAACAAGTCTGTCTTGGAAGAAGCACAGCCAGAGTGCTCACGGGAAGATAGGATGCAGAGACTTCCTCTCACATACTTTGGACATGTTATCAGGAGGGACAGTCGTGCGGAAGGACATCATGCTTGGTAGAAGGTCACTGAAAAAAAGGAAGACTGTCAGTGAGATGGGCTGATAACTGTGGACGGGACCACGGATTCAAATGTAGCAACAATCGTGTGGATGGAGCATGACCAGCAGCTCTTTGTTCTCCTGTTTACAGAGTCACTGTGGGTGGGAATCAACTCTCAGCACCGATCGACACTTTGAGGGATGGGCTGGATTTGGCTTGGTAGAAAAGGGGGAGGAAAGCATTCCGGGTAGGAGGAAGAGGGAGACCAGCTGGGGAGGCCGAGATAGGGCACACTGAGGGAGTGGTGAGTAGATTCGTTTGTGGAGGTGAAGACTGAGATAAACTGGAAAGGCAAAAGGGGCGCAGACTAACAGGTACTAGGCAATGGCATTTCTGCCTGGTATTAATTTTAATTATGTAAGTTGTGCATGAATACAGCCTCTTTGTAAAAAATTAAGGCTTTATGGATAGGCCGGGACCTTCCCCTCCCTTTCTGATCAGCTCTTCCCTGCCCGGAGGTGACCTTGACGTTGAGTTTGGCCTCAACTCCTCCAGGCACTCTCTCTCATCTCTGTGTGCAGGTGTCGTAGTCTCAGTGTGACTGTCGCAGTGTGAGAGAACACAAGGGTCGAGGAGTTTCAGTTTCGCCACTGGATCATCAGCAGTCTGGTGGCCAGGGAGATATTAGGAGTGTTATGAGATATTATGATTACGTCTTCATGACTTGCAGCTGAGATTTGCTCACTAATAAACATGAGTTGTGACTTAGGGCGGAGAGAAGGCATGTGCAGTAGCTTGCGCAGTGGACTACGGCATCTGAAGGCAGAGGGGAGGGGGACAGAAAAGGTGGTGGGAGGACACAGAAGCCATTTTTTGTTTGCTTACAGATATGTCTTCGCAGTTGCTGGTTGCTGTGGAGTTGGCCCCCAATGCCAGCGACCCTGTGCACCAGGTGATGAAATGCTGTAAGGTCCTGCACCTTCCCTGGGATTGCTTATGAACCAGACCATTCAATCCGTGGGTTCTCATTGGCTAATTTTCAGAAGCAGACCACCAGCCCTTTCTTCTTAGTCTCTCTTAGTCTGCAAGCTCTGCAGAAACCCGTTCTGCATTACAGCGACACACAAGCCTCCAGGGACAGATGAGGGGCAGCTGCACGTGAGGTGCCTTGGCCAGGAACCAAACCCAGGTCTCCTATGTGAAAGAAGAGAATTCACCACGGACCCACTGATGCCTTACAGATACATCTGGCTGGGTAGAAATTATTTAAGGGACTCCTTGGTGTCTTTTGTGCCCACACTGTCGACAGACAGGAACAGAGAGCACTGTTTAATAATCATGCAGACATGATGAACAACAGCACTGACTACTCAACCTTGGTGTTGGCGACAGTGACAAATAGGCAGCCCCACTACTTTCTAAAGGGGGCTGTCGTGGACTGAATTGTGTCCTCCCAAAAATGTGTGGGGCAGTTGTGCTGTGCCATGATTCTTGATATTGTGTCGTCATCCTCCATGTTTTGAATGCTCTCTCTATGATGTTAATGAGGGATAACGGGTGTATGGAAGGGCTCGATGGTATTGGACTTTAAGGCTATCTTTTGGGATATAAAGGAAAATAAAATTAGTGGAGACAGTCGGGGACCTCTTACCTTCAGGAAAGAAGCAACGCTGGGAGCAGACTGCATCTTTTGGAAGGACCTCAGGGTCCCTGTGCCTCAGAAGCTCCCAGTCCAGGGGAACAGTGATGACAAAGACCTTCTAGAGCCAGCAGAGAAAGCCTTCCCATGGGGCTGACACCTTCAATGTGGACTTGTAGCTTACTGGACTGTGACAGAATAAAATTTCTCCTTTTAAAGTCATCCACTCATGGTAGTTCTGTTAAAGCAGCACTGAATGAGTCAGACGAGGCCCTTCATTCCTCAGCCCAATCAACTGCTGTCCTGGGTGCATATGCAATCAGTATTAGCCCAGTCTTCCTATAGGTCAGAGTAGAACTGCCCCACGGGGTTTCCAAGGAGTGCCTGGCTGACTTGAACTGTTGACATTTTTGTTTAGAAGCTGTCGTGGATTGAACTGTGTCCCCACAAAGATGTGTGCAGCCATTTAGCTGGGCCATCACTCCTAATATTTTGTGATTGTCCTCTATTTTGTGATTTTCCTGTGCTATAAATCCTAATCTCTGACTAGCCCCGGAGTGTGGTTGTACCACCTTTTATCCTAAAAACAGAAACAAAAACAAAAACTCACTGTCATTGAGTTGATTCCGACTCATAGTGACTGCTGGACAGAGTAGAACTGCCCCATAGTTTCCAAGAAGTGCCTGGTGGATTTGAACTGACAACCTTTTAGTTAGCAGTTGTAGCACTTAACCACAATGCCACCAGGGTTTCTGATTATTCAAGAGAGTGTAGAAATTCAGATTATTTTGTGTGAAACCTCTCCATTCTAAATATTGGTTCAAGAAATTTCTTAAGCATTGTGCTGGCCTAACACAGCACATCTGGCCTGTGGGCTGCTGGTTTATGATCTCTGCTTTAGGGCTTCTTACCTGAAGGCAGAGCCCTGGAGGTGTATATAATCTCTTGGCACTTTGGCTCTAAGATCTGTGGGAGTGTGAGGGATTCTGGGCTTCTCAGGGCGATGCTGTGGGAATGGTTGACTTCCCTCTCCATGATTGGTTCCCCCCACTTTCCAACATCCATCTGTAATAGAGCTCTGCCAGGAAGCTGGAAACTTCACGGAAGGTTCCAGAAGCACAGCCATAAATCCAAGGAAGCCAGCCAGCAAAGCCAAGACTCCTCCAGGGAGTTGGTCCTAAGGCCTCTGGTGTCTTCTCCCTTGGCTTTGGGGCGGATTCTTATACCTCTCCCAGGGCAGAACCCAGTGGGAACACAATCTGCTGACTTTTCCTCAAAGGGCTTTGTCGTGTGACTCAAACTAAACAAGGCACTCTGACACAAGTAAACACACCCACACCCACACCCACACCGAGTCCCAGGCACTTCCTAGACCTTTTCCCACAGGGTCTCAGGGCAGCCGGAAGGGCAGCCAGTCATGGGAATGACCCCGAGGCGCCCTCCACCTCCGCCCCCGTGGCAGCCTCACCCCTCCGCATGCTCCTGGCTGGGCCGTGTAGTGCCCTGGCCTCTCAGTCCCTGTTACTGCTTCCAGAGAAGGAAGTGGCCCAACAATGCGGCAGATCACAGAAAGGGCGCAGAGCCGGGGGCCCAGGCCTGGCCCCGGGCAGGCTATGGGCTCTGACCCCTGGCTGCCCTGCTGCTCCCATGCACCCATCCCTCCCAGGCAGCTTGCCCTGCCCACCTTTGGCTTCCCCGAAGGCTGGCTCTCTTCAGAGCTTCTCTCAGTCTTCTCTCCACCCTGTGGAACTTCGGATGGCTGATGACTGTCTCCTTTCTCCTGTGTTCTCCACACTGCCTACTTCTCTCTCTCCTTTCTCGTCTGCACTTCATTTCGGTGCAATTCCCAGTCTGAATGGATGAAGCTAGGACCCGGCGGGGGAGGCAGATGGGAAGGGTCATTTTTGTGCTCAGGTGTTCTGCAGAAGGCAGAGAGAGCAGGTCCCGAGAGTGGAGACACGACTGGATGGAAGCCCAGGGCCCTCCAGTTCCGTCCTGTCGCTGTGACGCAGCCATCCAGGTGGAAGGAGTAGATCTCACAGACTGGTGGAGGCTCCCCTCTGAGGGACAGAAAGGAGTCTGTCACCGTTTCCAGCATGCTGGGGCTGGGAATCTGGCGGGAACCACCACTGTTGGTCTTCTTGTTGGTCTATAATAAAGCTCTGCCTGCGACCGGAACCCGACGCCCCTGGCTCATTTTCAGCTCTAGGGTTTTCAACCCTGCCCCCCGCCACCTTCCACCAGGCACTTCCTGCCCTGTGAGCTGAGGGGCAGGGTTCCCGCAAATCTTTTGTCCCCTCTAAAACACAGTGTCTCCTGGATCCTGATTCAGAGAGCTGGTAGTGAATAGAAGCTAGATCATGTTTGCTGGGTCACTGAACGGGGTAGGTGACAACAGGGGAATCTTCCTGTCCTTCTCCTGCACACCTGGTGTGGTTCCAGGGTAGGGGTAAACTGAGTCCTGAATTTTAATCCCTTTCTCCCGATGTCTGATGTTACCCCTCAAATGATGTGTGCCCATTTGTGGCTCAGCCATACACGGAAGGCCACTCAGAAACGTAGTGCCTCTTCAGCTGCAAGTCCTAAAGATCTGTTGCCAGCCTCATCGACACACAGAGTACATGTGCATTGCCCGAACACCCAGTAAAAGGGGAGAATCGGGACTCTCAGATCCGCTGGTTCTGAGACGGTATCTTTCTAGAACACTTTACAGTCGTCAAAGATAGTTCTGGTAGAAGAATCTGGAAGGAAATATGCCAGTCTCTTGGTACGCTTATCTCCTTGCTTAGGCCTTTCATAACCTTTATTTAGTCTTCTTGTTCATGCTGTCTCAGTCACCTGGTACTGCTCTAACAGAAATACCGCAAGTGGAAGGCTTTAACAAAGAAAAGTTAGTCTCCCACAGTCTGGTAGGCTAGAAGTCTGAAATCCAAGTGCTGGCTCCAGGGGAACACTCTCTCTTTCTCTGTTGGCTCTGGAGGAAGGTCCGGTGTTGCCATCAGTCTTTCTTTGGTCTGAGAGAATTTCGGAGCAGGAACCTGAGGCCCCAAAAGACGTTGATCTGCTCTCATTGCCACTTTCTTGATGGTATGACGTCCCCAACTCTCTGCTTGCTAACCTTTCCTTTTATCTACTGCAGGATAAAAGGTGGTAAAAGCCACACTCCAGGGAAACTCCTTTTACACTGGGTCAGGGAGGTGACCTTAGGTAGGGTGTTATAGTCACACCCGAGATCTCTTTGACACAATCCAGTCTATTAACCCCAGGCAGAGATTAGGATTCCCAGCAAAGGAGAAATCACCAAATAGAGGGCAACCACACAGGATCAGGAATGATTATGGCTGGGCCAAATTACCAGGCACGTTTTTTTGGTGGGGACATAATTCAATCCATGACATCATACCCTTTGGCCCCCCAAAAGCCGCATCCTTACCACACACAAAATGTATTCATCCCATCATAGCAAAAGTCATAACAAAAACATATTCATTCCATGTGATACCAAAAGTCTTAAATCCAAGTCCAAAATTCAGAAATTCCTCTTCAAGTCCTGAAGATCTGTTGCCAGCCTCATCGACACACAGAGTACACGTGCATTGCCCAAACACCCAGTAAAAGGGGAGAATTGGGACTCTCAGATCTGCTGGCTCTGAGACAGTATCTTTCTAGAATGCTTTACAGTTGTCAAAGATAGTTCTTTGACACCCCGTTCTGCTAGGAAGCCTCCTGTGCCCAGGCTGTCAGCCTCGCTCCTTGGGTAAAATCTAGAACACAAGTTATCTGATTCCAGACTACAATGGCAGAACAGGTAGGCACAAGCTGTGCTTTTCTGTTAGCAATGGGAGCAATTGCAAGGGTAAGGAGGCGTAACAGGCACCAGCCAAATTAGCAGAACACATCATGTTAGCCTTCAAAGCTTTGAAAAACTATCTTTTGTTCTCTGAGACAATTTACACAATAGCCTTGCCCTCAGACTCAAGCTATTTGCCACACTCAGATTCTGAGTGGAGGCACTTTGACCCTGGGCTATACAGTTCTACCTTCCAGGTCCACTGGGACAGCAACTCCACCCTCTCAGCTTTCGGTACACCATTTTCTAAGCAATTCCACCCTTAGAAACGTCAGAGGCCATGGTTCCACCGTTTGAAACCCCTGAGGTCATGGTCACACGTTTTGAGGTCAAGGCAACTCAACTTCTTGTGCTGCTGGTCGCTCCAGCATCTACTTCCTGTGGGGTCATGGTCTCTGGCCTTATGCCTCCAGTTGCCTTGCTTCACCAGTTTAAGTGACTGGAGGCACCCCATTCTGCTAGGAAGCTTCCTGTGCCCAGTCTCTCAGCCTCGCTCCTTGGGTCGGCTCCAGCACTGTCTCCTGCTGGTTTGGTTCTGGTGCTGCCTGTCCACTGCTGCTTCTCACCATCTGTGCTTTCTATAGTGTTAAAAGTTCTTCTGGTTCCTTCTGAGTCTTCTCTCCATTCACAGTTTCAAAACTGCTTCCACATTTTAGGTAACTGTTAGAGCAGCACTCCACCCTCTTGACCACATTCTGTTTTAGTTATCTAGTACTGCTCCAACAGAAATACCACAAGTGGATGACTTTAACAAAGAAAAGTTTATTCTCACATAGTCCAGTAGGCTAGAAGTCCCAATTCAGGGTGGCAGCCCTAGGGGAAAGCAATCTCTCTCTCTATGGGCTCTGCAGGAAGATCCTTGTGTTGCATCGGTCTTCCTTTGGTCTGAGAACATCTTGGCACAGGAAGCTTGGGTCCAAAGGACATGCTCTGTTCCTGATGCTGCTTTCTTGAAAGTATGAAAGTCCCCGGCTCTCTCCTTGCTTCCCTTTCCTTTTATCTCTTGTAAGATAAAAGGTGGTGCAAGCCACACCCCAGGGAAACTGCCTTTAGGAAGGGTGTTAGAATCCCACCCTAACCCTCTCTAATAAAATCCAGTCTGTTAAGCCCCCAGGCAGAGATTAGGATGTCCAGTACAGCAAAATCACAAAATGGAAGGTAATCACACAGTACTGGGAACCATGGCCCAGCCAAATTGCTGCACACAACTTTTGAGGGGACACAATTCAACCCATGACAAGTGCCTTAGGCTTTGTTTTCACCTTGAAAAAGTGGCATTTGGATGGTTTGTGTTCTTAGGAGGAGCCGTGGTGGTGCGGTGATTAACAACTGGGACTGCTCACTGAAGTCAGGAGTGTAAACCCACTACTGCTCCTTGGAAATCCTGGGGGGCAGTTCTGCGGTGTCCAGTAGGGTTGCTGTGAGTCAGAATCCCTTGACATCAACAGGTTTTTTTTCCCCCTTAGGAAGTTAAAGAAACCGATGCTAATTTTTCTAAACTCCTCCAGAACCTGAAAGCTGGGCAACTGACTTTCACCCTACCTATGTTGTCTTTATTTTGTCTCCTAGTTGTTTCATACATGTAAACCACATCTTCCAACTATCTGTAAGCTTTCAGCCTTCAGCAGATAATTAGCTGAGTGCCTCCAGTGGGCCAGGCTCTCGCTCTCATAGAGCTTTCAGCTGATGGGGTGTGGACCCAATGAAATGATGAACTAATCACAAACTGTCACCCAATAAAATTTCTCTTTTTAAAACCATCCTGTAAGAGCAGCACTAGATGACTAAAGCTGGAATGCTTTACAAAATTATCACAACAAGGATATTGACACGGACACAATGCATCTATCTTACCCAGATTTCTCTGGTTTTACTTGCACTTAGTGGTGTGCTTATCTATATATATAATTCTATACAACTATATCCCATGTGAAGGCTTGTGGATTCACCACTACAGTCAAGATATTGACGAGTTCCAGTACTGCCAGGATCCCTGGTGTTGTCCTCTTATGACCATTCCTGTCCCTCTTTGCTGTCTCCTTGATGCTGAGCTTGCCAAATGAGCAATGCTGAGCTTGCACCAAACTTGGTGCGGAGAAGCAATGAGCCAAGGGCCACATGATGGGTAGTGATGACATTAACTGAGATGGTAAATCCCGGTGGCAAAGGCTCAAATGAATAGAGGTTTAAAGGAGGAAGGGGGAGCACTAGCCTAGAAATGGCAGTGATGGGTAGGGAAGGAATATACCTGTCCATTTCTTGTCTTTGAGTTATGTGAGAGAGCGAAATCTCACTCTCCTGAGACAACTGCCAAGAAAACGGTAAGGGCTGAATCTGACCTCCTCTAAGTTCACACAGGAAAGGGAGAATTGACAGCGACCTCAGCAGCCCAAGGCTGAGCTGTGTGAGATGAAGGTCAGCCACTCCTCCTCCCTCTGTAATGATCTTGACCAATTCTGACACCAACTGTTCCTGCTATGGTACTCTCTACTTTTCCACTGGGTTTGATGATTCCTTGCCATGGCCATGCAGAACTCACAGACAGCACTCATGATTATGAGATTTATCAGAGAAGCGACAATTTAGCGTTCAAGTTCAGGAACACTAAGGCTGCAGTTCTTGGATCAGGACAGGCTTTTCCCAGCTGTGCTGCAGGCAGACCTCTCTCTGCAGCCCTCAGCCTCTGGCCTGCTCAGGCAAGTGTTACAAAGCTCCTTTAACCCTGTGTAGAAATGCCCCGAGGCACCCACTCCATCAATAAGCCCTGGACCAAAGACAACAGCTATCTTGCTCCACAGGCCAGGAAGCTCACCCCACGGTCTCCTGCTGCACTCCTGGTTCTGTCGCCTGTTTCTATCTTTTCTCTGCCACTGGTGTTCACCATCTCTCTGTTAAAGCTTGCTCTCTGTCTCTCTGTCTGTCTCTGTCTCTCTCTGGATCTAGCAGTTTCTTAGTGCAGGGATCTTTGGTCCAAAGGATGTGTTATACTCCTAGCTCTTCTTTCCTGGTGATGGTGAGATTCTCCCTTCCTTCCTCCAGAATGACTCATTTTAAGCCCAGTGGCATGGCAAAACTGACCAAGCCCTTCATTAGGGTCCCATACATCTTATATGGATGGCTTCATCCCCACAAGAGTGCCACGTACCTTATTTACATTATTAGCAAGCTACCCAATCCCCTTGGTGGGCCACAAGCACCTAATTTGCATAGTCCTCACCCAGTCTTTTGGTAGGAGTTACAGAGACAGTGGCTAGAAGGGCCATGGCAAGTAATTCACTGTGCTGCAGCTGCCGATGAAACCTCATTCGTAGGTGATAGCCAGGTTTCAGGTGAGGCAAGGAAGTAAAGCCAGCATCCTGACAAAAGGCTGAGGACATGGAAGTGTGCTGATTATGGCTTGCAGAGGGCACGGTGGAAGGGTGTGGCTGGGACAGGGAGCCAGGAGCAGGGGTGGGCGACTGCCGGTGTGAGGACCAGGGTGTGATAATCCAGATTGAGCGGGAGTTCAAACTGGAGGCGGTGATCGAGGTAACTAGGGATGGGACGTGACGTGATGTGATACAGCATGCCGTGCACTGGACTTTCCGTGATGAGGGAAATAGTCTACATCTGCGCTGTTCAATGTGGGGGCCACAGCTATATGTAGCTGGTAAGTAGCTTGTGGGACTGGGGAACTGAGTTTTGAATTTTTATTTCATTTTAATTAATTAAAATTTAAATAGCCACATGTGGCTGCTGGGTATCATATTGGGCAGCACAGGTTAGATGAAGGTGGCTCCCAATTATTGTGAATTTTTCCCGTGCTGGCCAGGTAGCTACCACCCCACTCAGCAAGTTGTGGCACAGACCTTTTACTCCTGCACCGTCTGAATCCAGAGAAAACACTGGACTAGGCAATCCAGGTCAAATCCTAGCTCCACCACTGACTAGCTTTGAATTAGAGCAAGTAAAAGAACTTGTCTGTGATATACAGGCCCTCAATAAAAATAAGCTAGCAGAATAAATCTTTCTGAGGTTGAATACTTCTCATCTGTAAAATGACATGGGGAGAAGTTAGAAAAATTCGTACTCCAGGATGATGTTCAAGAAATGGTCACCATTACTGACGTGAACACTCTGGTGGTATAGTGGTTAAGTACCATAGTTGCTAACCAAGAGGTCGGCAACCCCAATCCTCCAGGTGCTCCTTGGAAACTCTATGGGGCAGCTCTACTCTGTCTATAGGGTCGCTATGAGTCAGGATTGACTCAGCGGTAGTGGGTTTTGTTTTGTTTTTATTATTGACATGGTGTAGTGGTTAAGAGCTACAACCGATTTTAATCAAAAGTTCAGCCATCTGAATCCACCAGGTGCTCCTTGTAAACTCTATAGGGCAGGTGTATTCTATATTGACATGGGGTGAGTTCTCAATATTTGTTGATCAAAAACTGTCCTTCAACAGCAAATGGTCCCAACTCAGCAGGAACAGATGCTCACCGAGGACCAAAATGGCATGCGATAAAGACAACCAAGAAGACAGAGAGACCCACAAAAGTGGGTGCCTACATCGACTTGGGACCGGAAGAACCAGATGGTGCCCGACCACCACCAGTGATAGCCACGATGGAGCTCACAGAGACGAGTCTCACTAGCAACACAAGAATAAAAAGGGTGCATCATGAGATCTCCACTAAAAGACCTCAACTGATGGTCCAGCGGTTTTGGGGTTCCTCTGACAGCATGGCCCCCAGCCCTGATGCTGCTCTTTCCCATAAGTTATAACAAAGGTCCACTCTTTGGACAGGAATGGATTGGACTTGGCAATGCAGAGTGACCATATATTGGAAGCACTTTATGGTTCTATGCATCTATAGGATATCATCTTGCTGACCTCTGGCTGGAGGAAGGGGAGTGGATGGAGAGGAGGGGAAAGGAGGCTGTTGGGAGGATGAGACATGTATGGAGCAGAGAGGAATAGTGTGCAGTCACCGGACAGGGAGAGCAGTGGAAGCTGCATATAGGTGGGCATGTAAATTTATATGTGAATGTACATTTTCACTCAGTCATGTTAAATAAAAATTAAAAAAAAAACAAACTGTCCTTCAGGGATATTGTTGTAGGTGCTGTCAAGTCAGCTGTGACTCACAACAACCCTGGGCACAGCACAACAAGACACTGCCCAGTCCTGTGCCATGCCCACAATCGTTTTTCTTGTTAAGCCCATCGTTGCAGCCACTGTGTCAATCCATCTCGTTGAGGGTCTTCCTCTTTTTTGGCTGAACTCCTACTTTGCCAAACATGGTGTCCTTCTCCATGGACTGATCCTTCCTGACAACATGTCCAAAGAATGTAAGGTGCAGTCTCACCATCTGGTTGTGCTTCTTCCAGAACAGGTCTGTTGCTTCTTTTGGTGGTCCATGGTTCATTCAACATCCTTCTACAACACCACAGTTCAAAGACATCAATCCTTCTGTATTCCTTATTCATTCTAAGTATGGAGTGACAGAAAAGAGCCACGCCAGCTCCCTTTGAGCCAAGAGGACTATCCAGGCACCTGGGACCATGAGATGGGTGAATCAGAGCTGGCTTTAATTGTCCCATTCTGCTACATACTAACACAAGAACACACCTGGCTTTGAACTTGAAAGAGTAGGTGTGGATGACCAAAGATACAAGGTGGAAGATGGTTCCAACCAGACTATGGGACCAGCCTTGCCCAGATTATCTAATGGTAATCTGGGCTGTTCAGGTATCATTTACCATTTTAATATTTGCTGAAAAAGCTGTAGTTTGCCAGCTCTGACCTTCTTTCAGTCTCTTCATCCTCATCATCTAAAAATCAAAACTGTGTTGTTTGTGAAGTACAATAATTGTCATGGAGAACATCAGTGATTGGAGGGTATTGTGAACAGGGAGTCAGAGTGACCTCTAATCTGGAAGGATTGTAATTCCCCTTTCTGCAAAGCTGTCCCTAATTCCCTAGGCAGTAGGTTACTTTCCCCATGGCTGAGCACTTATATTTAGAGTGATGGCCTCTGTGTCTCTCTCTCTCACTCGACTGTGACATCTTAGGTGAGAGTCTTGTCTAGTTTATTGTATTTTCCTGCATTCCATCAAAAATGCTTGAGGCACATGGTAACTGCTTGATAACTGCTGTTGAATGAATGAGTGAATACATGTGATCTGAGGTAATAGTAACTCACTGAATGAAGTTACTGAAGACTGACTTCTCTCTCTTTTTTTCCCCTTGGTAAATTCTCATTTATTCAGAAAGGCTAGGAAGAAGGATATTCTAGTCAGGTGCATATTCTTTTTTTAAATTGTGCTTTAGATGAAGGTTTACAGAGTAAAGTAGTTTGCCATTAAGATATCAATAAACATTGTTTCATGACATCAGTTGCCAACCCTGCAATGTGTCAACACTCTCTTTTTCTTGACTGTGACTTTGCCATTACCAGCTCTCCTGTACCCACTTGTCTTCTTGTTCTGGCCCTTCAGCTGGTGTGATAGTTAATCTCATTTTGTTTTATGGGTCTGACTAATCTTTGAAAGGTGAACCTTAGGAGAGACTTCAGTACTGAGTTAAAAGACTATGCAGGGACTACACTCTCAGGGTTTTTCCAGTCTCCGACAGATCAGATAAGTCTGGTCTTCTCTTGTGAGTCGTAATTTTGTTCTACATTTCTTTCCAGCTCTGTTTGGGACCCTCTATTGTGATCCCTGTCAGAGCAGTCAGTGGCAGTAGCCGCATACCATTTCGTTGTGCTGGATTCAGCCTGGTGGAGGTTGTGGTAGTTGTGGTTCACTAGTCTTTTGGACTGACCTTTGCCTTGTGTCTTCAGTTTCCTATATTCCACCTTGCTCCAGGAGGGGTGAGGAGAGTGGTGTGTCATAGACGGCTGCTCACAAGCTTTAAAGACCCTAGAAGCTATTTACCAAAGTAGGCTTATCCTAACTTTTTGAACTTGGCTGCTTGGAATTCCATATGCTGCTTTCACGTGAGTGCCATTTTATTACATGAGTTAAAAACAGGAATATAATAAAAAGCATTACACGAATAGTGCAGCGATCAAGCCAATAAAATATGACTTCTTTTATGAGCAGGAATGTCCAGAAAGCTTAAAGGTGATCTCTGAAACACTGGGGCAATGGTTATTAAAAGTCCTCGGATGCCTCATTCTGTCCTTGACTGCACCTGCTTGATAGCCAAGCTGAAGAAAAGGTACCAATACTGACCCAGAAAACACATAAAATAAAGCAAAATACACAAGTCTTCTGAGATTTGACCCTGATAATGTAGCTATGGCAGGAAGACTGACTTCTCTTGATTGTAGTCTGGGTTGACTGTGAACAGAGTTGGGACCGTTGATGTGAGCCTCGATGGTAACCTGCGATGACTGTCATCTGAGGGGTCTGTGTACCAACAATTGTGACCCTAGGCATTAGCCTGTTATTAGGATCACTAAGGACTATGAAGTGAGGTGACCGTGAACTAGTGGCCTTACTTGATTGATCTGTGGAAAACTGCATCGATTGTGATCTGAGGTGACTGTGCACAAATTATTGGTAGTACCTTCCACGGTTTCTGTGAGGGGACTTTGATTGTGACCTACCGAGATTCGGCTTGAAGTGATAACGAATCAGTGATTGGGGTGTTGACCACTGGCCTGGCATGTGGAGTCGGGGAGAGGAGGCTGTAGATAGCTGATGGCTCAGGTTATCGACTTGCACTGTGAGCTGAGGTAACTGATATAACTGATGTCTCTGGGCCTGGGATCAGATTGGGAATGGTGCTAACATATATGAAGCACTCTTAGATTTCCGACTTCATTTTAATAGAACATCATCCCTTAGACTACAAATGACATTGTCTTGTTGAACTCGTGACAACAAGCCGTAGGGACGAAGACGACGAAGTCAAACTAGTTCTCAGGAAATGTGAGGTGAACTACTACGCATCCTTCAGGCCGGTCGCGTGGCACGGCATCGGCCGCAGCGACTGCCACCGTAACGCCTAGCCCAGAAGCAGCCCAAAGCAGCTCTCAGCCCGGGGACCGCTCCCTCCTCCCCCACCAGCCACCGGCCTTTGGTGCGCCTGCGCAAAGGTGGGGCGGAGCTTTGCCCTTTGTTGTGGGTCCCAGTTTCCCAGGACACCTAGCGGTGCTGGGGTGGGGCTATGCAGATGAGCATTCGGGGGCGGGGCGGTTGCGGTGGCGTCGGCGGCGGCCGGGGAGGGTCAGTTGGAGGCAGGCGCTCGCTGAGGCAGGAGGAGGGCTTTCGGCCCGCGGCCTGACAGGGACTTACCCCGCAGCGACAGGCCCCGCGCGCGCGCGACCCCACACCCACCCAGTCATCCACCTACCCACTCCCTGCGCCGCCTCCTCCCACCCTGAGCAGAGCCGCCGAGGATGATAAACACCCAGGACAGGTAACGGCCCGGCCCAGGCTCCTCGCCCTCGTCCCCCCTCATTTCCAGAGGGTCTCCTCCGCCACCACCCATCCGGACCCCCTCCCCCGGACAGGGTCCCACCTGCCCCCCCCCAGGGGTCCGGACCCACTTCAGCCACCCTTATCCGAGTCCCAGCCCCGCAACTGGGCCTCCGTCGTCTGTCCTTTAGCCCCCTCCCTCTCTAGCCCGGCCCATCCCCCTCCTTCGGGCCTCCTTCCCGAAGCCCCCACAAACCCGGACCCAGCCTTCCAATCAGGTCCCTTCTTCCCTTCCGTGCCACCGAACGGCGCCCCGCTCCCAAAGCTGGGCTTCCTCGGTCTTCCTGATTGCTCAGATCGTTTCCCATTCCCCCCATTTTTCGTTCTCCCCCTTGAAGACCCCCCTTTTAAGGTCCCCCTGTAATTCAGACTACCCCTTTCAGGCTCCATCCTTCAGCTTCGCCGCTGGAGCCATCACCCCTACTTCTTCCCCGCCAGGACTAAGGGTCTTTACAGCTTGGCCAGCTCTCCCCTTGGTCTCCGTCTCTCTTCTCAGCACCCCACTCCCAGGGAGGCCCATTTTCCGTCTCTCCCAACGTCACTCCTTTATCAAACGCGGCTTGGTTCCTCTCATTTGAACGGAACCCTGCCTCGGGATCATGGACTCCCCAGGACTCAGACCCCTGACTTCCAGCGAAGGCCTTTAAGGGCTGCTCGTTTCCCTGTCCTTCCAGTCAGGGCCCATGACCTGGAAACTGGGTCTTTGCAAGTGTCTCCCTCAGAACCTGACCCCAGCCTTCCCCTGTTCGGTGGAGACGGATACTGCAGCCCTTTTGAACTGCGCCCCAGTGGTCAGACTTGTGGCCTGTGTCCCTGCTGAGCGGCGCCCCTCTTTCCCTCTCTGCTCCCCCCTCTCCTCGGCAGCCCCTCTGCCCATGCCGCCTCACACGGACTTCAGGTTTCTGCCCCACACCATCTCCATCACTCTTCCATCACGCCCCGAGTCTCCAGTTTTTACTCCTAGTTGCCCCTTATACATCAGGATGACTTCTTTTTAAAGTTTGGTCCCAATTCCTTTGCTCGCCTTTTCTCTAGACCTGTTGCGGTCCTCTCCAGGAGGACTCTGAACCTCATCAGTTACCCATGCCACAACCTTTGTCCCCAGAGTTGGCCTGGGCCCCTCACCTGGGGCTCATTGTTGGGCAGGCAGACCCATTCCCTGCAAACCCTTCCGTTTTACCGTGGTCTGCCCTGCACCAGACTTGCAGTTCCTTTGATTAACAGGCCATCGTTGTCCATTTCTTCCCACCTGGGGCTCTGAGGGCCACTCAGGGTTCTTCTCCGGTGGGGGCTTCCCTGTCCCTCGGGGGGGTCCCCAGCGTTGTTTTCTGCCCTTTCAGCAGCACCATCCTTTAATACTCTCAACTGAGTTCTCTCAGCTTTTCTCTTGTTTTTCAACCTTGGCTGCACATTTGAAGGATCTGTCACCTGAATTCCACCTTCGGAGAGTCTGGTCTGATTGGCCCGGGGTGGCGCCTGGTTATTTAGTATAGATTTTTCAAGCTCCTCAAGTAATTCTAATGTGCATCTAGGGTTGAGAAACATTGTCCCTTCCCACCCCCCGGAGGGTGGCAGCCTGTCCCTTCATATTCGTTTAGGGGTGTCAGCCCTTTCTGTATTGACAGGAACCTTGTCTCCTTCAGGGATCTCTTGTTCCCAGGTAGTATTCAGAACTACTCAGGGGACCCACAGCAACCTTTAAATTCTACCTGGAGTTACTCAGTTCTCAGCTACTGTCCTCCTCCTTCCCTCGGTTCTCAGACTGTAAATTTCCCCCACCCCCCTTCATGTCTTTCCTGCGTGGAGAAAGAAAATAAACTCCCCATTTCCTGGTTTGTTCTGGGCCCGTTTGACCCTTCATCCCCGCCTCCGAGCCCTCTTTACCCACAATCCCATTCTGCTGCTCGGTGTTCCTTTCCCGAGACTGTCCAAGGCCGACCCCTTCGCATTCCTGTCTCGCCCTAACCCAGCCCCTTGGGAGCTGAAGAGGTGGAGGTGAATATATCCGTGTTGGGGTTGGATGCAAAACGTGTTCCTTGTGGTAAAGCAGCGGTGTGTGCGGAGGGTGGAAGCAGGTGTGAGAGAGGGCAGGGTGGCATGCAGGGGTGGGGCAGAGCAGGGGAACCTGCGGGGCAGCGCACTGAAGCCTCCTGTCCGGGGGTCTCCGCAGAGCGAATGGGAAGGCGAGTGGTCTCCCCTGGACTGAAGCTGGTCTAGGGGCCGAGTCCGTTGCAGGCTGAGCCCAGGAGAAGCTGAGCACCTGGGGCCAACACAGGAGGGTCTTCTCGGGCTGCAGTGGCGAGACCTGTGTTCTGGTGCTGCCGCGTGGAGCTGGGCTGCGCACACGTAAAAGAGGGCAGGGTCGGGCTAGCTGCACTTCGATTCCTTCCCGCTTTCTGAGTGGCCAAACAGGCTTGCTTGTCTCCAGGGCCCTTGCTCCCGTGTGTGGGTAAGGTGAGGGGCTTGGCTGGCTCCGGGCAGGGCAGGTGAGGGGAGGAGCCAGCCGCCTGCCAGGCTTGGGCGGGATCGGGCTTTTCGCCTAGGCCTGGGGGTGGGGTAGGGCGTGCAGGGTGTCTGGTTGCTTTGAGTTATGGCAGTCCTGTCTCGCAGCCTGTTTTCCAACCACCTCTGGCCGGCCCCTGACTTGCTAAAAGGAATCCTGATAGAGTCCGAACTAGGGATTCTGATAAAGAGCCGGATGTGCTCCTCTTCAGGGCTGTTTGTGTTTCCTGTCCACAGAGGAGGGAGCTGGGGGAGGGGGGAGTTGAGCTCTCCCATTGGGTGGGGGATGGGATTTCCAGTTTCTCTGGCTCCAGTGAACTCTTAGAGGTGGAGACTTGGTTTCCTGGAAGAAATAGTTGCAGGGTAGCCTGCCGTGTGTTTTGAAAACAAGGCTCTTCCTTTACAGTCTCCTTTTGATCAGTACTTTCCGAGATGTCAGAATTCCTGATGGTGGGAGAGGGAAGAAGGCACAAGCACAAGCACTTTTATTGTGACTTTTGAACACGAGGTTGAAATCCAAGGAGATGATTGTCGCCTCAAGCTGCATAGCTTTTCTCTCTTTAGATTTGCGGGTATAAGAAGTCAGTTACGGTCTAGGGCTTGCTGTGTGCATGTTGTCTGCACAGTATGTGGAGAAGAGCTAGTCCTGGCTTGAAAACCAAGTTCAAATGGCAATCTCAGGGCTTTGAGGAGAAACATTTTGTTCTACCGGTAGGTTTTTTTTTTTTTTTTTTGGAGATGTTGGCAGGGCACAAGCACACACAAGAGCTAGCATAAACATCTTCACTGGGTTTCTGGGTAGTGGAATTTGTTTATTCCCAAAGAATCTGATTTTGGTCATCCTCTGTTTATCGGCACTCTGGATTGTTGGGTGTGGGATGGTAAGGTGAGCCAGTTTTCGTAGGATGTACCTCAGGGTCACCCCACCGAAAGAGTTAGTATATTCAGGAATCTCCCCAAATTGGAGGTATGCTTCAGAAAGCAGTGTGGACTAATAATAGCAGTTCCCTGCTCTGCCATGAAATCTGAATTTAGCTTGGGAGCTGCTCAGAAATACAAAAAGGGCCCTGAGAAGTGGGGTAGAGGGATGTTACCAATGTGCAGGTCTAGAAAAAAATGAGTAATTCATCTCTTTTTGAAACAGTATGCAGTGCTGATTCAAGTTGGTGCCGGGATTTGGAAGGCTAGGAAGCCTAATTGATGGCTGTAGGCCAGAAATAGCTGAGTAGATGAGCAAGAATTCTGTCACTAGAAGGGAACAGAGCAGGTAGCTTTGGTTAGCAGTAGCAGAATAAAAAGGTTTGTATAAAATAAGCCTTAAGAAAACTTCCTAGGTCTTTTGATATTCTGAAGTGATTCTAGCCTGGGAAGGAAGGCTGGAGCTGGGTGATGAGCTGACTATACAAATTAGATATAGGTACTAAAATACAAAATCAAGGTCTTTAAAGCCTGATCCCCTAGCTGTTCATCCACCTCTGGGAGCCAGTATTACTGAGCTTACCTTTGGTGGAAGACGTACCAGGGTCAGCTGTGTAATAAAATCTGCCTCAGAGGCACAGATATTGTTACCAGGACTGTGTTCTTGTAGAAAAGCAACAAAAGTCCAGTTTTGGTCCACCTGTGGTTCGGTGTGATGATGTCATTTTCTTTATAATCTTACTTAGTAACAGGTCGAGTCCCTTTGGAATGCAGGACAGCCCCAGTTGAAATGACTTAGGCCTGGCATCTGCCCAGGGCCCGTTTCTCATATGGAAGGGGGTTGGCAAATAGAAATCTGCCTCATGGTTGCAACTAGGCTGACTGGCCATCACTTGCCTACTTACTTTCTTTTCAGCTAACTGTGGTGGAAATCCTGGTGGCACAGTGGTTAAGTGCTGTGGCTGCCAACCAAAAGTTTGGCTGTTCGAATCCACCAGGCACTTCTTGGAAACTGTGGCAGTTCTGCTTTGGCCTATAGGATTAGTGTATGTTGGAACTGACTCGGCAGCAGTGGGTTTCGTTTTTTCTTTTTTTAAGTGTGATGGCAGCCCTACATTGGTCCCACTTGGGAAGGGATTAGTCACCAGAGACATTCCTAGTCTCAGAGTAAAAGCAGTCTGTGTGAGAGAGGTCAGCGTGCCACAGAAAGGCTTTTGTGGATGGGTGAGAAGAGGCTGAAATGAGAGTGAATGTGGAGTACCAGGAATGTGGCTTTTCTGTCTTTTCATTCATTAGCAAAAGGTCAGTAATACTAGGGCCATCTAACCCTCCTCTGACAGTAATAGATACCGGAGAGAAACGGTGTGGACTTGAACAAGCTCAGGAGGCCACCATTCAAGTGCAACTTGATCAAAAGCATGTCAAAAGAGAATCTGAGGTCTGTGTAGCAGGATGGAAACCAGCCACAGAATCATTTTTCTATTGAACGTCTATTGTGCTGTACCTTACTGTGAGCAAACCAACTATAAAAATCAAAATTGATGTCAGAGTCAACTGGAAGAGGTTCTTCCTTTAAAAGGAGCTGCTTTAGTTCATCAAGAGATTTAAGGTTAATTCCTTTAAATAGTAAGCAGTGTAGGGATTTTAAATAGTATTTGAATGATAAAATTTGATTTGCCATCAACATTCCCCAGGAATACGTCTGCTGCATGTATTTTATGTCTCTGTAGGCAGTATATGAAATTATAACCTTAAGGACATTTCAGACAGCAGTTTCACAGAATGCTTTAAATTAGGAGCACCACGAAGTGCTGTCTTGCTCGCACTCACAGATGTGTCCTAAGAGTGTTTCCAAGGGCATGTCTGATAAGGAGTCTGAAAATAAAAAGCTGTAACAGATTGGTTCTCTTCTTTCATCTCTCTTCCTAATTGACTTAGATGTTGGAAACCTGATACTCTCATTTCCCATGTGGTGAATTTTTTTCCTCACCCAAGCAGGACCAGCCTGGCTGGGTGTTTGGCTTCAGCCTGATACGTCTGATTCTCTAATTAGCCTGATCTTGACAGCCTCTGGACTGAGCTGCTCAGACCTGCTCTGTGGTGGTAGCGCCTGCACCCCGCGGCCCCCAGTGGAGTGAGCAGGATGTAAAGAAGGACAGGAAAAAGCTGGGCACGGCCGGGAGAGACGGGAAGTAACTGAATGTGAAACCTAACCTGGTTTGCATCTTGTGATAGGAAGGCCTGTGTTCACAAGCTGCTTTCTCTTGTGCCCAAGTGCCTCCAGGACTTAATGTTCCCAGTGAGATTGGTGGCCTCTCTCTCACAATAGCATTTTGAACCGGAAGCCAGTATGAAAAGAGTGGGCAGTTTCATGTCCTTTGATTTCTGTAACCCCCACAGATTTACCCTTGCCCCTTCCTGTCTCACCTCAGAAATGAAAACCAGGTTTTTTTTTTAAAGAGCATCGATTTACCATTCACATTAAGTAAAATCAGATCCACTGTGATGGGCGATGAAGATAACTGATCCTGATCTATTGTCTGCTAAACTTATCTTAAACCCCAGCTGTTTCTGTTAACAACCAAACCCAACCCATTGCTGCTCAGTCAATTCCAACTCATAACGACCCTATAGGACACAGCAGAACTGGCCCATAGAGTTGTCAGGTTGTGGCTGATGGATTTGAACTGCCGGCTTTTCTGTTAGCAGATGAGCTCTTAACAGCCATGCCACCAGAGCTCTGTTGTTTCTCTTCGGAAGTTGGGATTGGGTTCCAGGATTAGGGGCTTGAGTTATCTCTGCATCCTCACTCACACAGTTACACACTTGGTTTCTGGTGCAGACTTTGTTGGGGAGGAGTCTCTGGGATCCTTGTGTGGGGAACCAAGTGACCTGTTACCATGGTGTAGACTTCTTGCTGAGATTAGGAATCCAGAAGCCTTGAGCTCAAGGATTAGTACTGGACCACAGGGCAGGCCCCAGGGATTATTCCTAGGAAGACGGATTCCAAATCTAAAAGCCCCACCTGATTCTCATCTCATTGCTTCTGCTATTCGCAGGTGTAAACTGGCTCAGAATCCAGATGGTCGGGTGTGCAGAGCAGGAGCTGGATGGGGCTTTCCCGTCCAAAGACCAGTGGTGTGGTTCTGCAGATAGGAGTCTGAGGTTAATTGGGTTAGCACCAGAATTCTGGAATTGAATGGGCCTTGGCAGTCTGTCTTGTGGTAAGCTCCTCTCCTGGCATGTAAGGCCGTGCCTTACCTGTCTCCCCAGAGGGGGTTGCCCGGTTGGGGAGCTTCACTAACCAATACAGTGAGTTGGCTCCCAGCCCTCCATAGCTCAGCCTCCCTGGTGCTCCTGTGGGGATCTCAGGACAAGCTGGAAATGGTCACTGCCCAATGAACGGGAAGGGTATCGTCCTGTGTGGCCTGGGTGCCTTTCTTGGGGAAGCCTGTCTTACCATTTCCGCTTGGACACTCTGTTAATATCTGCACCTTCACGTACTAGAAGGGGGAATCAGAGTAGCTCCTTGTCTCTTGCAGAACACAGATCCGTCTTTGACAGCTCAGTAGCCTAGTCCTGTGTCGTGCACCTTGTGTTAGAAACTGTTGGTGAGCATGTGAATGGGGGAGATAAGGATGCCTGTGGTTTTCCAGGGAAAGTCAGGGGATGACAAGTGGTTATAGCCCCAAGTGTCGATGCCGTTCCAGGCCCACACACACTGCTCGGGGATCTCTATTTCCCAAAGAAACAACCAAGATGTACTTCTAGGCCCTCAGTGGAAATCTTTGTGAGAACAGCTTCTAGGAGTTGGGCTAGAGCAGGGAGGAGTCTGGGGTGCCAGAACTACGGGACCAAGTGGGCTGCCCCTTGGGTGGTGGCACCATCACCCTGAGAGAAGTGAAGTGCCCAGATCTGGCATGCCATGCTGTAAAGCACAGCGTGCAGAGGGGACCTTCCCGCCATTTTAGCACTAGCTTTATGAAGAAGCCCTGGTTGGTAACATTGGCTGGTTTCAGTGGTGTAAATACCCCTGCTGTGGATAGCTCCAGCTGCCCTGAGGCTGGTGTATTGGGGCCCCAGGACAGGCCTGCTGCCGGTCCCGGTGCATACCCGATGTGCCCTTTTTCCTGCTTCAGTTACCCTTTGCCTAGGGAGTGAGTTTCTTTACTCACTTGGTGGCGTCTCAGTCTGAGGAGCTACTCAGCTGGGTTCCCAGAAGGCAGTGCAGCAGACTTGGAGCTCTGGTGGCCATTAAGGGCACACACCTGGGGGTAACAGCATGCCTGCCTCCTGCCAGGACCTGCTCCCCTACCTGAGTAGTCCATTCTGACCACATCAGTGTCCCCCAACTCCCATGCCCTATGGAGGTCCTTGGGGAGACAGGACCCAGCCCAGGCACCTCTGCCCTCCGTCCTGAAGGATTGTGTAGACAGACTATGGTTCTGCCACAGTGTTCTGGTGGCACTGCTGGGGTCAGAAGAGGTGGTGGGTACAGGGTGCTTCCGGGCAGGCTTTGTCTGGAAGGATGTGGTTCCTCCCAGGGCCTGCCCGGAGCCACAGAGATTTGTCTGAAGCTGTCGGACAGGTGCTTCTCTGGTGAGACGTGTCCATCAGGACTCCGCATGCCTCTGAGAGGGCAGGAGCAGTTCTGGAAGCAGAAAACTGGAGACCAGGGCAGTGGTGTACCCTCAGAAGGAGCACCTGTTTAGGGACAGGGCAGGCAAGGGACGAGGGGGGATGTCCTGTTGAATCTTCAAGTCTTCGTGTTGACTGTCACCTGCTCTCTCTCTTGCAGTAGTATTTTGCCGTTGAGTAACTGTCCCCAGCTCCAGTGCTGCAGGCACATTGTTCCGGGGCCTCTGTGGTGCTCCTGATGCCCCTCACCCACTGTCGAAGATCCCCGGTGGGCGAGGGGGCGGCAGGGATCCTTCTCTCTCAGCTCTAATCTACAAGGTAAAGGAGGGTCCTGGAGCGGGGGTCCCTTTCCTTGGTGGTTTAGTCTTGGGGGGAGCCCCTGTGGCCACAGCTCTTAAGTGTCCGGCTGCAAACTAGAAAGTCTGAACCCACCACCAGCTTCATGGGAGAAGGATGAGGTGGTCTGTTTCCACAGGAACTGACAGCTTTGGGAACGCCATGAGCAGTTCCACCCTTCCCTTTGGGGTCACTGAGTTGGAATCAACTCGATGGCAGTGGGTTTGGTTGGTCTTTGGATTCTAGGCTGCGCCAGTGAGGTAAGTGGGAAGGACTCTGGACTGAGGCTGCTGGGTGATACCTGGGTCCTGGGGCAGGGTGTCTCAGCTCAGTGGCCAGCATTGAGGAGTGCTGTTTCAGGGTCCTGGGTGGGAGTGGCATGAGAGCTTTTCCTGATGGTGCCGACAAACATTTTCCCCATTGTCCCTGACTTGTGGGCATTCTGACTTCTGCCTCTGACAGCCTGCTGCAGGGGGCGGGAGGCAGTGTGTAGATGGGAGGTAAGCAGAGGGGCCGTGCAGCTCAGTCATCTGTTAGCTGGCAGGACAGGGCATGGCCCAGGAGCTTTAGAAAACCTCAGGATTGCTTTACCATCTCTCCATTTTTCCCCTAAGAGTGTTCTAGGCTGGAGCAACCAGCTGTTAGCTACCTTTTAATCTTCTGTGATTGTGGCTGCGGCTGGTTTAGTTGCTGGCTCCCTAAGACTGGGACTGAAGGGGAGCTGGGCACGTGAGCGCTAGTCTCTCGCAGTTGTGCCCAGGAGCAGTAACAGACTCTGGGCTGATCCTGGCTGATCCTCGCCAGGTCCTCCTACATCCCCATTTCAGACGGGGAGGAGAATGGCATGGTGCTGTGGGAGGCCTGGCCTTGAGCCTTATCTCTGCCATTTACTAGCTGTGGAGTTTTGGGTCAGTCATCTCACCGTTCTGGGCCTTAGCACCTTAGTAGGGATACTAATGTAGGCTTCAAGTGCTTGTCGCAGTGATTGAGGTGAGACATGAAAAAGCACTTGGCACCATCCTTGCAGCTAGCAGACACCTGTAAACACTCCCATTACACTGGCTCTGTGTGCTGATGAGCCAGGGCTCCATCTAACCAGCATGTAGCTCTCCATTTTCAGGGTGCTTCTGTTCCCTGCTACCATGAGACTTGAGTCAGGGGGACGCCCAGCACCACCTCGGTCAGGCAGCCTATGATGTGGCCAGAGGCAGTAGTGACCTGGTCCTCAGGTCTGATCTCCTCCCCAGGACGAGAAGCTCACTGTGACCCAGGACCTCCCTGTGAACGATGGAAAACCTCATGTCATCCACTTCCAGTATGAGGTCACTGAGGTGAAGGTCTCTTCCTGGGATGCAGTCCTGTCTAGTCAGAGCCTGTTTGTAGAAATCCCAGATGGATTATTAGCTGATGGCAGCAAAGAAGGGTAAGGAGCACGTGCTGGGCAGGAGGTCCTGGTCCAGAGAGGGGTGTGCGCTTACTGGGTAAGAGAGGAGGGTGCACCCGGGCCTTCTCCCCTAGCTTTAGGCTTCCTGAGCAGATACCAGTCTGTGACAGATTATTTTAAGCTGGTGCAACAGGCCTGCTCTAGTTACAGTTAAAGCAGATCCCTATCACATAATGAAGTCTCGGCCAGTTAATCGCCCCATGGTTTGTTCTTTGCAGCACACACTAAATCCTTGTGTACCAGCAGTGGTGCCGTTCACAGGCAGGAAGCTCAGAGATATGGTGGGCTGCCACTGCATCAGGCCAGGCCCTCCAGGCAGCCAGATTTGTGACAGCCACCCTGAGGAAGGAGTCTTCTTGGGTGGCCCTCACCTTCTTAGGAAGATCCTTTAGGCAGTGTCAGGGCCCAGAGTCTGTCTCATAGATAGGCTGCTGTTGTCAGACCTCGGCAGTCTTGGGGTAGCCCGAACAGCTGGTTCTCTTTCTGGGCCCCCGACTCCTGCCTTGTGAACTTTACCAGTTAACTTCAGGTGAAGAACCCAATTCAGCGACCTGGCTCGGGTGTTGTAGCTACACTCGGAGCTCCCAGGGTCTTGAACTAAGAACCTCCCTCTGGGAATGACCCTATTCATAATACTGGCCCTAAACATCAAAAAGAGCCTTTTGTCGGGGGTTAGGGTGCAGGAGGGTGGGCAGAAAGGTGGAGGGACAAGAGGTCTAGGGGGAGGGCTCTGAATTGTCACCTGTCCTATTGGCAGACTATCAGCACTACTGGAGTTTGCTGAGGAGAAGATGAAAGTGAACTATGTCTTCATCTGCTTCCGAAAGGGCCGGGAAGACCGAGGTGAGGAGTCCAAGTGACCCGAGACCTACTGCCCAGACAGTGGGGGGCTGGAGAGGACAGAGGGCTCCTGTACTGCGAGCTGGGGCTGACAGTGTGTCTTACAAACCCTGGGAAGTCACAGTGGGGGTTGCCCCAAGGGTTAGGAACTGCTTACGTCCTTGTCTTGGTTTGGGGTTTCCCTTGATGTGAGCCTGCCCTCATGTCTCTTGCAGCTCCGCTCCTGAAGACCTTCAGCTTCTTGGGCTTTGAGATTGTGCGTCCAGGCCATCCCTGTGTCCCCTCTCGGCCAGATGTGATGTTCATGGTTTACCCCCTGGACCAGAACTTGTCTGATGAGGACTAATGGTCACAGAGGATGCTTCGCCCCAGAGCCACCGGGGAAGAGGGAAGGTCAGGCAGCCCTGGGACTGAGGCGGGGGCTCCTTGCTGTCCAGGGAAGGATGCTGAGGGGTGCAGGGTGAGGGTTGCCCTTTGTGTTCTTGGAGTTGACTTGTTGAAATTGTTTTCCATAAAGAACAGTATAAACATATTATTCACATGTAATCACCAATAGTAAATGAAGATGTTTATGAACTGGCATTAGAAGCTTCTTAAACTGCGCTGTGTGATGTGCTGTCTAGCCTAGGGGAGGACATGGCCTAGAGGGGCTATCTGGGCCCAGGGGCAGGGGCTGGTGGGCAGCACTGCCAGGCTCAGGTTCCCCTGCTGTTGGGCTTTCTTTTTAGGTTTTTAAGATGTGTGTTTTTTCTTTTCCTTGCTCCTGTCACCCCAGGACTCCTGGGGATAGGTTCTCTAGCCCCTGGCAGTGTCCTTGTTTTTTTTTGACACTCTACCAGGCTTCTCTTTGTGCATCTATGTCTGGCCCCTCCTCCTTTACAGCTTGGTGTTAGTCTGGCACTTGGCTAAGCTGGCTTATCTGTTTAATGTCACCAATGCATTTTAAATGGGGGCATTGAAGTTCAGTCCTACCACTAAGGCTTTTTGGGGGTACCTGGGCCTTAGAAAAACACTAGCCAAATTATAATTCTTGAATTGTTAACCAGTTCTTGCTCCTAGCTGCAGGCTTGGGCCCCAGGATCTTCTCCCTAGGATCATCAAGAGTGGGAGGAATAGCAACTTAGGGCCTAAGGCCTGTGGGGGGATCCCCTTAGGGATGGGATGCCTCTGGCTGGCTGAGATGAATGGTAACATCCCTCTCTCACAGGGTCTCAGCAGTGCCTGCAACCTGCTCCCCAAGACCTGGGGTGGCACTGGGGATATAGGCGTGGCCTGCCCTTGTCTGTTTCCACCAGCCAGCTTGTTCTGAGGGGGAGAGATCTAGTTTGGGTGAGGGGGTGGGGGTGCCAGGGAGGCAAGTGTGTTGTGTTACTGTGTCAATAAACTGATTTCAAGTTGTGGTTGGTCTGTTCTTTATTCCTTAGCCAGGATCCCCTTCATGCCATAACTGCCTTTTCAGCCAGGGTCTAACGTGGTGGGGATGTGGGAAGAGCTGCAGTGCAGGTAAACTGCCCGAGGTCTCTGGGGCCACCTGACACTATGCAGTGTGGCGTTGCTAGGAGCCTGGGAGCCGCACCGGAGCCCCTGGAGATCACATGTGCACATTACCAGCTCCATCCAGAAGAGAAGCGAGGCCCAGCCAGGCTCTGCAGTCTTCTAAAGCAAACAAACCCATGGCCGTTGAGTTGATTCCGACTCATAGTTACCCTATAGGACAGGGTAGAACTGCTCTATGGTTTCCAAGGAGTGCCTGGTGGAGTTGAATGGCCTCAACTTTTTGGTTAGCAGCTCTAGTTCTTAACCAGTTAGGCCATCAGGGTTTCCACTCTCCTGTTAGGTCTTTCTTTTTTATAGAAGGCTGGATGCCGAACCTGTCTTGGCTTTTGCATGGAGCTTCTAATAGTCTCATTCCTGGGAGTACAGTTTGTTTTGCTGCTATCTGCTGGTGGCTGCTCTTCAGTGCAGTCAGTTAAAACTGGGGACTGTGGAACATGGCGCCCCCATTTCTGTCAGAGGAGAATGGTGCTCCACAGGGTTTTCAATGGCTGACTTTTTCAGAAGTAGCACATACCTTCCTTAAACCAAAAACCAAACCCATTGCTTTCAGGTCGAGTCTGCCTCACAGCGACCCTACAGGGCACAGTAGAACTGCCCTACAGAGTTTCCAAGGAGTGCCTGGCGGGTTTGAACTGCTGACCTTTCGGTAAGCAGACGTAGCACTTCATGATTATGACACCAGAGCTTCCCACCTGTTCCTTAGGAAGACAGCTTTGTCCTGGGGAGCACAGGAGGGTTAGCCTCCCCTTCACCGGTGTTCTCTCTCCATTTCCCAGGGGCTCACTGGCCTCTTTCCCTGTTGCTTTCCTTTTGCAAGTGAAGTGCTGGCCATGTCCTTTCACCTCCTCACTCTGGAGCTGCCTGCGGTGGAGCCAGGCTGTCTCAGTTTTTCTATAGTCCTTGGTTCATTTTCCCATTATTCTTGGAGCTTGCTGTGTTTCTGCTCTGGGCAAAAGACTCCCCCCAACTATTACAGCAGGTCTGGGCCTAGAGATTCCACCATATAGCCTGTATTACTACAGTGAGATCTTGACCAGAGGTCCACATAGATGGTGTAATGGCCAGTCTCTATTTGTAGGCAGTTTACTATGGTTCAGATGTGAACCTCAAGGCCAAGGAATTCCGTAATGACAGAACCAGACAAAATTCAGTCCTTTTCCCCAAAGCAGAAGGGCTAGGAAACACAGCTGAGGTTCTGGTGCCATCTGCTGGTGGCTGCTCTTCAGTGCAGTCAGTTACAACTGGGGACTGTGTGGAATAGGGCGCCCCCATGTGTGTCAGAGGAGAGCGGCTTTCCACTTAGTTTTCAATGGCTGATTTTTTTTTAGAGGTAGATCACCAGGCCTGCCTTGTGAAGCACCTCTGGGTGGATTCAAACCCTTGACCTCTTGGTTAGCAGCCAAGCTCATTAATGTCTGCACCACCCAGGGACTCCTACAGCTGAGCTGGAAAAACCTGGGCACTCAGGCAAGATCTCCCCTTTAAAAAGGAACACTTTTCTTATTGAAGACCACTGATGGGAAAGAAATACAGCTCTGGAAGGCTATACACCAAGAAACCACGGAGGCGTGGAATATCTTTTGGGGAGATGAAGTAGGATAAGGGGAGGTATGTGAAAGGTAAACTAAGTCTAAATTTAAGAACAGGGACATTAAAAACTTTATTCAATAAATACAACAAATAATTTAAAAATATACTTCAATTCCAAAGCCAATTAAGAAAAGGAAGTAGAGAAAGGAAAAAAGAGGCAAGGAGGAAAGTAGAGGAAAAGGAGCACGTTTAAGAGGCAGAACATGGTTTGGCTGCATTGTCTGAAAATGTTAACGCCCTCTGAAGTTCTGACCGTGTGCTCTGACCCACACACCCACAGCCCATGTTGTGGTAGGCAGGCACAGGAGTCCGTCAACCAGGAATGACCCTCTGTCTGAGGGATCAGAGCACTCAGGAGGCTGAAATCGGAGGGAGCTGGGAGACAACTTCTCCCTCATTTCCTAAAAACCATCTGTCCTAACTCCCAGGCAAGTTTAAAAAGTGCAAACTCTCAGGCAGAGACTCCCAGCTGCATAGGTTCATAGGTGAGTGTCCAAAGCCACTTTGGTGAATAGGACCTAAGGGTGATAGGAGTGGCCAAGCCAGCCGACAGTGCTGGGCAGGAAAGGGCTGCAGGGCAGGGAGCCTGGGTGCAAACAGCCTGCCTTCGGCCAGGGAAGGTAAAGCTGAGGATGCCCACGGAGCCTGGGGACCAGAAAGCCAGGGCGAGGGGAATGCTGGGGAGGGGAGGCAGCTCAGCAGCAAACTCCAGGAGAAATAACCAGCAGCCCTCACAGATTGGTGATTGTCTCTTAAAAAGATTTATTTTCTCTTCTTGCCTGAATGTACAAAGGCAAAAAGAGTACAGTTTGTATATATATATATTTATATATATATATAAAAAAACAAGGAACTTGGTAATGTACACTTTACAGAAGGGAAGAATCAGGAAGACTGAAGTTAAACTGAACAGAACAACACCAATGAACAAAAGCTACGAACAGCAACACTGCCCCTCCGGCCCGGGCCTCCAGCTCGCCCCAACCTGCTCCCAGTGCGGGGCTGAGCACCAAGGCAAGCGGGTGGGCTGGGGCAGGAGGGGCTTGATCCAGGGAGGGCCCCATGCCGGGGAGCCACTGGAGAGCTTCCTGGGATGCCCTAGTAATGAAGTAAAGGACAAAGGCCCAGCATTATGGGGCCAACTAGCTGCCCAGTTGAATCTTGGGGGCATTGGAGTAGACACTGGGATGGTGAGCAGGCTGTGGGGGATGCTGATGGAAATGGGTGGCCTCAAAGCCTGTATGTTCTAACTCTCCCTCTAGCCCTTCTGCAGACTTAACCCCATCTTCTTAAGCTGAGTCCCCTGACCCCCACCTCGGAGCCTGGAGATGAGATCCAGGAATAGCCATTTCACTTCACGGGTCCCTCTTCCTATTCTGTGTGAGGTTTTCTGACCTTGGAAGATGTGGGGAGGGTGTGGCAAGAGAAGAAAACTTCAGACATATGCCGGGCAGGAAAAGAAGGGAGCGGGACACCCTGATGAGGAGGAAGATGTGAATCCAAAGAGCAGCTTGCCTCCAAGCCTTAGCCAGCCCACCTGGCGGGGGGGGAGGCTCCTTTTCCTCTTTTCTAGGGGGGCCCGCATGAGTGACACCCAGCAGGGCCTAGGTGGGGTGACTCAGAGACAGATGTGGTCTGGTGATCTCGGCTCTTAGAAGCCTACTTCTCCGGTCTTGCTCCTAGAGCGGGGCAGGGGTTCCTGCTGTGTCCCTCTGACCAGACCACAGGTGCTGAGTGACCCCTGGCCCTGTGCTCCCCTCCCCAGAGAGGCTGGGGGTGGCCAACAAACTCCACTCAGTGCTTGTCAAGAATCTGTATTGCCTCTATAGCCGCTGCTTCGTGTCCTTCAGGGAGGGAAGACCCAACCTGGTCAGGATCAGGAACCTGGACAAGGCAGTGCCCACTCAGCTGCTGTTGCTTTCAAGGCATTATGAGACAGAAGGATCAAAGAGCCAAATGGTTTTTAAGGGAAAAAAAAGAAAAAGCTGTTCCCTTCTGCAGAACCCAAGACTGCCCTGCTAATATAGAAGCTTCCCCCTCTCTGGTAAAGAATGAAGCAGAAACAGCAGGGATGTGGGGCCACACCTGCCCAACAGGAAAGAAAATGACTCCAGTTTCTTTACAATATGTACAGAGCACGCTGTAGGCCAGGGCCACAGATACAAAACACACAAGAGTACTTAAAACCAACAGGATCAGAGCTGGACCCGTGGTCTACCCCACAGGAGCCTGACAGGGCATCCTATCAGGCTGAACTTCAGTCACCTTGGAGGTGGTGACTCAGGTTAGGTGGGGTGAAGGCGTCCACAACCAGCTACTTGCTAGGTTAAAAGGGGGAGACACTGCTCCGAGCACCGCCCACCGGGGCAGCAGGAGTAACGGTGAGAGGGAGGCCGTGGGCAGCCAAGAGGTCAGAACGGGAGTTCCTTCAGGGGCGGGAGGCTCAACCCAACTTGAATGGAAACAGACAGGAACCTGGAGGAGTGTCTGCAGGTTAGAGACGACAACCTCAAGCCTGTCTACATCTAGGGCTCCAGCTTCTCAGAAACACACCTCCACAGGGCATTGTGCTTTCTGTCCTCTGTCTCCCTCTTTTCCAAATGGGGCAGAGCCAAGTCCCTGCCATTAAATCATTCACTCTTGACATTCTTGTCACAACACCCTTCTTTAGCCTAGGCTACTATCTGTCAGTCTGTCTCAATCTGGAAGGCCAAAGACAGAGAACAAAGGAATGATACCCCAACAGCAAAATGCAAGCCAGGGTTCCTCACCCCTTTGGGAAGGAAGTGACTCCAGTGAAGCTACCAAATCACTGTCCCTTTCCAAGCAAAACCAACACAAAGCCTGGGCCGAGAGACTGCCATTCTGAAGACATCTGAGAAATGTCTACAGCTTCAAAGCATAGCTCTGCTGAGTACATTGTGGCTTGAGGATTAACGGCTTAGGTGTGTTATTCCAGGGGCTAAGAAACATAACTTCCCATGGCCAGTGGCCCCTAAGACAGAAACACGTGTGTTACACAGAAAGACAGCTTATATTGGCACGCACGGAGCCTATGGATTGAGCTGTATAACATCATGTACACAGAGGAACCTCGGCTGTATGTAACGGTGGCCCTAAATGAGCAAGATACTCAGATGGCTGAATAGGCAGGACATCTCTAAGAACCACTGCGTGCTGCCAGGATGCTGTTTTATCTGTCTGAGTCTTCAGAGCCAAGCAGTGGAAAAGAAGAGAAGAGATCAGTGTGGGGACCCTTCGGAAAGACACCAAGGGGCCAGGAGGGGCGAGAGAAAGGAAACAGGAGTAGGGGGAAAGCAGCAGCAGGACTCATCGGGGAGACAGGTTCTATTTCACAGACCCCATTCATGTCCAGCCCCAGCTCACTCCCAGCATCGCCGGGGAGCTCTGTGCTGGTGTTGGGACCCCCGCTCTCCGCCTGACAGGCAGCTCGAGGCCTTGGTGGGGCAACTGCTTTGGGTCCTCCTTTCCAGGCTGGGCTCCGAGCATTTACGTGTGCTCATGTGAGGGGGAGAAGTCTTCATGTGTGAAGACCTGGTTTTTACAATTACAGAAGAAAAACAGCCCCCAATTTCTTTCCTGAGATTCTAATTCCTCCACGTGCTGCCGGTTCCCAGGGCCCCCGCCACTGGGGAGACGCAGAATCTGGGGATGGTGGCGATGACGAGGGCTATGGCTGCTGTGCTGTCTTCAGACCTTACCCAGTGCTTGGGGGTCCCTCCCTGGGGGTGGGGGCTGGCACTGCTCCGGCAGCTGACCAGGGGCATGGGGAACAGAGCAATGACTTCTCTGGGCTGAGCCATGTTCCCTTGGCTGCTCCTCGTGCCTTCATCTCCGCAGAGGCCACCAAAGTCACAACTGTGGCCAAGAGAATCAATATTTTTGCTAAGCAGCAGCTCTCCAGCTCCTGAGGCAGAGGGAGGGGCGGGGGCTCAGGGTCTGGCGGAGGCGAGAGAGCCAAGGGTCTGCCTTCGGCTGAGGTGGGCACAGCCAACAGGATGATCAACATCATTTAACTGATGTCTCAGTGGCACCTCCGGCACCTCCTCGGGTGAGCCGTCCAGCCCGTGAAGCTGACTTTATCCGGGCACTTGGTGTTCTGCAAATGGAAACGTGGACAGATAACCAAGTGCTCAGCCTGCTGGAGTTACAACCACAAGGTGGCACTCCAAGAAAGGAAGCCACAGCAGGCTGGACAGGGCCCTGGGGGACATTTGGGCTTCACAGGTCCTCGCAGACACACGAGGCTTCCTGGGCTATCTCACAGGCGAGGCTCTCCACACTGCTGACCCCACCGAGCCAGCCCTCCCACTCAGGCTCCTGAGGGATTCCATGCCGCAGGTGGCAACCCCGCTCCGTGTGCTGCCCCAAGTTAACAGAAGCCACTCACCATTCTCACCTCCGCGGGGGCGGGTACAGTGAGGGAGCTGAGCCTTGCTGGCTGGCCACAATCGCGGTAGAAGAAAGCCCTGAGGGAGGGAGGCTGTGTCACCGCCTGGAGCCTCCTAGTGCACGCTCACCTTTACTAGCAGGGTGGGACTGGGAGGAGCTGCCCCTTACATTCCCAGCTCCCCTGAGTTTTGGGGTGTGAGAGGGAAAAGAAAACATCTTTTATCTGGCCAGAGCCAGTAGCTGGGGATAGACAGATAGCAAGGCTCTAGTCCTCAGCTGTTTGTTTCTCTTTGGGGGTAGAACACCTGTTCTTTATTCTTTTGAATACCTAAGCACTATTCTGGGAGAGTTTGAGGGTCTCCCAGCTCCAAGGGAGGAAATAAATGTTGTGTTTTAATGGCTACCTGCAGGAGACTAGGACTCTGGACAGACTGTTGGTGTCCATTACCACCAACTTGATTTCGACTCATGGTGACCACGTATGTGCCAGAGTGGAGCTGTTCCATAGTGTTTTCCTGGCTGTGATCTTAACAGAAGTGGACTGCCAGGTCTCCCTGCAGTCTGCTGGGTGGTTGTAGACTGCCAGCCTCTAGGTCAGTAGTTGAGTACAAGCCATTTTTACCATCTTGGGACCCTCTGGGCAGACCAGAAGTTATTAAAAAAAAAGGAAACATGTTCCTGCCTGCGGTCCCCTGCTACTGGGATGGAGACGAGGAGAGGCTCACCTGTTGCATAGGGTAGGTTGTACTGCGCTGGGAGTAAGGAGTAGCCCAGGTGGTGGTGGTGGTGGTGCGCGGACAGGAGGCGCTGGGAGGGGGAGCTGCGGGGCCGGTCGGCACCCCTCTCACCCCCGCCTGCGCCCCCGGCGCTGCTACAGCTGCCGCCACCCCCGATCACCCCACAGCCTCCTCGGTCTCTCTCCTGAGAAGTTTTATCACTTATCTGGAAAGGAAGGGAGACACAAAAGTGGCAGGGTGAGACACACAGCAGGGTGAGACACACAGCAAGGTAAGATGCCCAGGGCCCATGTTACAACTCCCGAGAGATGCAGGACACCTAAGAGGCCAGGAAGCGCCCAGCCACGCTGTACTGGGGTCAGGACCCAAACTTGCCCACCTTCTCCAAGACCCTGGATCTGGTCTCACTGGTCTTTTGGTGGACAGTGCTGTCACTGTGTGTCCTTACCGTGGGAGACTTGCTCTTGTAGTGACTGGCATGCTGCTGCAGGATGTCCAGGGCTTTGGATTCCGAGCTGGCCTTACAGCTCACACTGGGGCTGGCCCGTGCCTTGTCGGCATCTTCACCCCCCGAGACCTTGCTGCCATAAGGGGAGAAGGAGTAGCTGGAAGGCAGATAGGAACCTGGGAAAGGAGAAAAGGCAGCTTTGGTGAGGGCTGTCGGCTGGCCTTAGCTTTCCCAGGCCCAGGTGGAGACCTTGTCTACCACAGTGTTCTCAGGCTGATGCCACTGGCTTGTCCCTTCTTCCCAGGTGGGAACCCAGAGCTCTAAGGCAAAACTAGCTGAGGGACATTAGGGACGTGGCGGTCAACTTCCACCAGGCAACTTCCCCAGGCCCACTGTGGCTGTCTGACTCAGACTCAGAGAGGTGATACATGCCATGGAAAGATCACAGGACTTGGAGTCATGTGGCCCTGGGCTCAAGTCCTCCTCCTGAGATTTACTAGCTGGGCAGCCTTCAGCAGGTGAACCTGTTTCAGCTTCAGTTTCTGTATCAGCCAAATGAAGGCACCAACACTTGTTTCACAGGCTGATAGGAAGGGTTAAAAAGATGATGGATGTAAACCACCGACTGCTGTCACCACACCCCAAACCAAACCCACTGCCGCGGAGTTGACTCCGATTCACAGCAACCCTGTACAGGTCCGAGTAGAATCGCCCCACAGAGTTCCCAGGGAGCTCCTGGTGGATCTGAACTGCTGACTTTTAGGTTAGCAGACCTAGCACTTAACCACTACACCACTAGGGTTTCCACAATCACCATTCTACTCAATAAATGGAAAAAGTATTTTTATACAGGTGAGCAGGGGTGACAGGAGGAAAGAAATGCCACAGTGCAAGACAACTCACTTTATACATCTCTCTGAAAAACTTGTTTACACCAGAATGTGAAGACTCTTTAGGCATGCAGCTCCTCTCTAGGGAACTGGGAGCTCCTTGGGGTGAGTTAACCAAGAATCCTCCTACCCCAAAAGCATCCTCTAACAAGTTAACATTTCACCTCCTACTCTGTGACTCTGTCCCCGGCCCGAACTCATTGAAGGTTGTGTGAAGAGCTTCTCCTTCCCCAGCTGGACCTTTCTGAGCTGGAGCTCTCCCCATTCGGATTCCAGCTGCACTCCCCACCCGCTGAAGGTATCCTGCAGTGGAATGCATGCCCTGTCTGGGTTTGAAGTTCAACTGTTGCTCACGTCTCCCGTTACAATGAATCTGCCAACTTTCTGAGGTGGGAAGCTGGTCTTTTCAGCGGGTTTGGTTTTTGGTTTTGTGTTCTCCCCTAGTGCCCAGCACACTGCAGAACGTAGAGGATATGCTGAAAACACCAGCTGAGGGAAGAGAGCAGAGGTGGGCAGCCAGCTTCACCTGGAGTTACCAATGACAACTGGCAGAGGCAGCCCCCTCACTGAGCCAGGGAGGGAGAGGTGGTCCCACAGGCTGTCACTGGGGGGCCCTCAGGGCGGAGCAGTCCCCCGGATCTGCCCTCTGCACCTCCCGCCTCAGGTCAGCGGCGGCAGCAGCAGCAGCAGCAGCAGCTGCGTCGCCGGTCGCCATACCTGGGTAGTTCTGCATCATGACAGCAGGCACGCTCCGGTAGCTGGGGTGGCTGGGGTCGTAGGACTGGCTGTAGGAGTAGCCATGCATGTACGGGATGTAGGACTGGTGCTGGGTCAGAGGGGAGGACACCGGCACATGGACACTTGGCCGCGGCTCCTTGCTCCCGAGCCGGGACTCCTCGGCCGGGGGCAGCTTGCAGTCAGCGCCTGTGCTCTCCTTCCCGTCCTCCTTGGAGACCGAGTCCTTACTGCGGCCTCTCTCCTCCTTCAGTTTGCGGTCCCGCTCCTCTCTCCACCGCTCGTCCTCCGGCTTGATGTCTGAGTACTTGGCAGGATAGACATATGTCCACATCCGGGGCTCTGCCTCCTGGAACCACCACAGAATGAGGGTGAGGGAGGCACAGCTCCGACAGAGAGCTGTTTCCAGCCCAAGGTCCCGCACAAGTACCAGACGATTACGGGACACAGGGTGTGACTGTGGCCCTACTCATCTTCCTTTACAAGCCATCCTGGGTCTCTCCTGCCTGAACAATCCCATCCCCTTCTCCCCTGAAGGGAACAAGATGGGAGGAAGAGAAGGGAACGCTACCGGTGTGAGTTTTCACTCTGAGTAATCACTGCCACAAGCACAAGAGCTGGCCCTTTCCAAGGCTGTTTAGAGTGTCTCAATGCTTCAGAGCAGACTCAGGGGTGGCAAGCTGTGACGAGAGCCAAGGTCAGGGGAGGCAGTAGGAGCAGGGCACCAGGAGGGAAGGGAACACATCCTGTCTAGAGCAGCCTGTGAGACTCCACGTTCTCAGGGCTGACTGCACCTGTCAAACCCGTCCTGAAGTCACTCAGGTGTGGAGTACACTTTTGGTCTACTCTAAAATGGGGGGACTGTCACGAGCCCCGTCCAGAGCAGCCAAACACTGGAAGAAACACTGGCCTCTAGCAGCCAACATACCTGGGTTCTAGCCTAAGCTCTGCTAGTCAAGTCCTGGGTTGCCTTAGAGGAAAGCTAACTTAAACGGGAAAAATGCCTTTTACTGATGCAAAAGGGCTTTTAAAAAACATAGGAATGATTTACAAAGGTAAAACCAAAACTCACACCAAACTCACTGCCACTGAGTCTATTCTGATATATGACAGAGTAGAATGGCCCCACAGAGCTTCTAAGGAGTGCCTGGTAATCTGAACTGCTGCTCTTTCGGTTTGCAGCCATAGCACTTAACTACTACACCACCTGTGTTCCCTTACAAAGGTAAAGAATCCTTAAAATGAAACTTCTGTCCTGCTACTCTTACTTCTCTTGAAGACCTACATTAAGGACAGACCTAACCTGTGAAAAAACAGAAAAGACCCTCAAAGGCTACCTCCACTTCCTACCAGGACCACTGTTACCTGTCGGTACCAGAGGATCGGATCCACCTCTGCCTGCCGGCCGCACTCAGCACCTGTCTTGGCCTCAGAGACCTCCTTGCCTAGGTGGCTGGCTTCACTCTGCTTCACTTTAAGTCCTTCTGGGGCCTGGCTGGGGAGTTTCGAGGCGTCATCTAACTTGGGAATGATGACTGACTTGGCAGGGTCGGTCCCTGGCTCCTTGGCCTTGCCAGGTCCCAACTTCACCAGGTCCGTCAGGCTGGGGGCCTTGGTGAGGGTGGGTGGGACAGCCGGCTTCTGCTTCCATTCTTCCTTGAGGGCCGCCTCCCGCTCCTTCAGGCCCACCTCGGCCTTCTTGTCCAGGCCCCGCTGCTGCTCCAGGCTCTGGCGCTTCTGCTGCTCCTCGTACTGCTGCCGGTAGGCCGTGCTGGTGCTCAGGAGGTGGCTGTGGTAGCTCTGGTCGCTGTAGCCATACGGGGGCACGTAGGCGTACTGGTTGTAGTAGAGGGACTGCATGTACATGTTGGGGCGCTGCTGGATGACAGAGGGCTGCTGGCTGGAGGCGCTCAGCTCCGGTTTCTTCTCCTCACAGAGATCGCCCTTCACCTTCCCCTCTGTGCCCTCAGGCTCCTCATCTTTCTTTGCCTTCAGCGACTGGCCCTCCACTCCCGCCTGGCTGCTGGGGTTCAGGGCCCCTGGGCTGGACTGGGCGTAACTTGGAGAGTAGTAACTCTCAAAGCCTTGATAGTACGGGGAGTCTTTGCTCTGTGGCTGAGGCGGGAAAAGAGTTTTCTTAGCTCCTTCCTTAACCAGCTGTTCGGGGTCCTTGGACCTGACGCTGTCCGCCTTGCCCTCTCCGTCCTCCCCCGCGTCCGAGATATCGGAGTAGGCGGGGCTGCTGGTCTTGACCGAGCTGGCTTCGGCCCCGTTCTGGGTCACGACGTGTAAGGGGGTCATGGGCTGGGTAGGGGTGGTGCTGTCCAAGCGGCTGCTGCCGCCAATGGAGGGGCTGGGAGCATTGTCCGTGAAGCTGTAGATCTTGTCTGCTTCGGCCTTGATGCTGGCCAGCCGGCTCTGGTGGGGGTCTGACGAGCCATTCAGAAGGCCGTCCATCTTCACCCCATCTCCCGATGATTCCCTGAACGGGCTTTTGCCTTCTTCTGCTCGACAAACCTTCCCAGGAGTCAGAGGCCTTTCAAGGTCCTTGGAAGATTCCTTCCTTTTCTTGTCCTTCTTCTTCTTGTCCTTGGCTGGGGTCAAGGCGGGGCTGACTGTGAAAGGTTCTCCCATCACAGTGGGCTTGGGCTGGATGGGCTTGAGCTGGGGGCTGCTGGGCATGGCCTGGACCACGGTGGTGGTCAGGCCCGAGGAGGAGCCCGGGCTCGCTGCTGGGAAGGTGGCCGTCTGGAAGGTGTAGATCTGCTGGGGTGGAAGGGCAGGGGCAATGGGCCGGGCTGACTTCAGGCTCTTGGAAGGAATTTTTTCAGGTTTCAAACTAGAGGGCTTTTTACATTTTTCTTTTTCCACACACTTCCTTTCTAACGAGTCAAAGGCATCATTGCTTGTTTCGTCCATCACTGAGGGTCCATCATCAGAGCCATCGTTGGATAAGGCCCCGAGGTCTGCGTCCCCTTCCCCACTCAACTTTTTCTTACAGAGTCCTTTTGTGCTGAATTTGCCTGAAGGAGAAGGGCTATGGGGCTCCAGGAGCCGCACTTTGGGGGTAGCTGAGCGGGCAGGGGACAAGCAGCCCTTCTGTGAGACAGACGCACCATTGCAGCTGCCCAGCTCGGCGTGGAGGGTGGGCTCCTCTCCGTATTCGCTGTCTCCGTCCGCTTCAGGCTTGCTGTCGTCATCCGTGTGGGCATGAGCTTGGTGGTACTTAAGTCCATTGATGTGCTTGTACTTCTTGTTGCAGTTCGGGTGGGGACAGTCAATCAGGACAGGGGAGGGGCAGTTTCTGTCTAGAACAGTGGGTTCTACCTTGGTCCCAGGGAGGGAGCCAGTGGCCGAGCCCATGGAATTTGTACGGACACGTTTGCTCCCTTTGGAGTCCTCTGAGCTAGAGTTTAGCTCCATGTCTGAAAGGGGTTTGTTTTTTCGTTTATTCGTGGAGGAAGGGCTGGCCTTGACGTCCTCGGAGGTGCTGCTTGCAGGTGGGCGATGCTCGGAAGAATTCTGGCTACCCCGACGGCCTTTGCTATTGGCTCCCGCCCGGGTTTTGCTGCTACTGCTGGTCCCTTTGCTGTCAGAGGCTGCAGCTGTCTCGTTGACAGGTGTGTTACTGTTGGGACGCATTCGTTTGCCTCTACCCCGGCCATTACGCATTTCCAAATCACTGGTGGGGGAGTCACAGAACCTTGGCAAGAAACAAACACAAGAGGATATTATTAAGAGCTGAAAACATCTTGAAGCCAGTTTCACTGCAGCCTCTAGAACTCTGCAGGTGGTAATGATCATTGTCAGTGAATGTGGTTTGTTAAGAGAACTTTCTGAATGCACAGAAACCACAGTAAGTGGTGTGAGCTCCTAGGATGTTATCTCTGTGCTTGTTGTAAAAGATTCTCCTACATTCACTTCTAAAGCCACAAACGCGAAGAGCAGTCGTGCCTACACTTCTTACTTGCAGCTATAGCCAAAGCTTCAGAACAGACTTCAGCTATCATCTGGGAAACCGAGATCAGGCATACTGAATGACCTGGCCAAGGTCAGTCAGAGCTGACCAATGACAATGCATGGACCAGAATCTAGCTCTAATTTGAGCCCACTGCTTTTTCCCTATACACCTTGCCATGAATGCACAGACAAGTCGAACAGAACACCCATCCACACTAAGAGGTCCCTACAAATCAGATACAGTCAGTGGTATAAGAGTGCTTGGTCTGGAGGCCTGCAGCTAGAAATCGTCCCTCACTGGTCTCAGCGCAGCTCTTCTCGGGGCTCAGCACACTGCCTGCAATGAAATCCTCAGTGGAGGCTGGTTCCTCAGTACATCTCAAGGTTGTTCTGTTGTGTCCCAGGGGACAGCTGGGACAGGTTGTTTCTAAGACTGTGGGAATCACAGTCATGGCAGGAAAAAAGGCAAACTGTCAAATGTGTCCCTTGGGTTCACAGGACAATCTTACTGTGAAGTCCCTTACTTTTTCCTTGATATCACCTCCCGACTCAGCTCCTGTTTTTCTTGGCTTTAATATGTCCAAAGTGAAAATAAGTCCGTCTAACAGTTTTCCCAGAAACGCAAAGGGAGAGTGGAAAGAACTTCACAAGTTGGTCTTAGGTTCATCTGTTTTTGACTCTTGTCAGGGCAACTTCTGGGATAGTGTGAGTAGTGTCAGGCAATGCTCCAAGACCTCAGAAATCTGGCCTAGCACCCCAGAAAACTAGGAGGTATAAATAACCACACATCTCTAGGTAGAGCACAGTTATACATACCTGAGAAAAAGTAAGTGGTATGATGAAAAAGATGAGATTTAAAATATTAAAAATTTTTTTTTCCCCTTCGGACATTCCTGCCCATCATTGTTTCATGGAAACAACAGACAGGTGAAGGTTTAAGATAATTTTTCTAAAGTCCCAAACCCTGGCAAACTGGATACTAACATTAAGAACTAACAGTATGGTAACATTCACTGAAATGCCAATCTTAACGTCCTTGTGACACCTACATGGTCTGGTAGAGTTTATGAAACTGAAAATGTTTCGGAGTTTAAATTTCTGGGAGATACTTACCAACAAAAGCCATTAACAATGAGTGCTCACTGAGTGTTAGATTTTATGACTTTGGTCTCAAGGCACTACAGGTAGAAGCCAGAATTCAATAATTCTAGACAAATGCAATTTAAATAAGGTTTCCTATTCATTCCTACTAACCCCTCCTCTCCACACCTGACATTCCAATAACTAATCAATTCTGCTTGAATGCAGAGGACCACAGTGCTTCCCTTGTCTCCGTGCCATAATGTCCTTTACAAGCTGGGGGCATGACTCTAGCAGGGTAAAGGCATTAACGGTTCACTGATTGGGGTGGTTCAGATTAATTTATACTAAAAAAGTATGGGCTGCTGCTTACCTTGGAGGGGCCCAATCATGGCGTGTGCAGTCAAGAAGTGTACCTACGTATGTCTTGTTCCTCCATGTGACATTTACCACCAACATCCCTGGAATACAAGAAGACTCAGGTATAGGCAACTCCGCTGGCCACTGACCATGGCTTCCATGTAAGCCCCATTCTTGTTTCTGGAGAAGAGTCTAGAGGTGCACATGGTTGCAGTGGGACAATAAGGATGGGGCCAGAAAAGTGCCATGAGAACTGTCTATAAGGTCAATGGGTACCCTAAGGACAGGCAACAGCTGCAAAAACTTTATGGTCTGGTTGAAGTTCATTTACTTAAAAAAAAAAAAAAAATTATGTAGTATTTCAAACAAATGGCGGCGGGGGGCGGGGGAGAATAACAACAACTCGTACTCACCAGTGGGTTTATACAGATTTTGTGCTATACTGACATCACATTTTTTTTTTTTAATGAACAAAACATATAATGTTCTACTGTAAGCTGAAGAGAATTACTTACTAATATTTTTAAACTTCCCGTGAGTGGGATCATGCTGAGGGTATAAATCTGCAACTTAGCTTTCTGACTTAATATAATAAATCTGAGATTTAGCCATGTTGACATTTTTAAAAAGTCCATTTATTTGAACTGCTCTCAGTATTACCTTGCATGATTTCACAATTTGTACCTTCTCCTGCTGATGGACATTCAGGTATTTTTGTACATTTTCACTCTTAAATGATGTTTCAGTGAACTTTCCCGATGCGTGGTTCATTTCATTTCAAAAATGTTTTTGAACAGGTAATACAGCCATACCCAAACATTCAAAAGGTATCAAAAAACTGCCTCCCCAATATTAAATAATGAGTCCCTCCTGTAGCTATTCTTCAGGCCCCCAGTACCCCTTTCATGTTTTTGGTAAAGTCTTTTATGGGTACATGTTTAACTTTTGAGTCCTACTGATTTCTTCTGTCTTTGGCCATAGGTGCTTCTGTTTCTATATGAGATAATCCACTGTGAAAAGTGAGGCCTGACAGCACTGCTCTTGCATTTGCTTCTAAAAATTTTACGGTTTTAATGGTTCTACATTTCTGATAATAGGAAAAAATGAAGATGATTATTTTGTGACATATGGAATTACATGAAATTCAACTATCAATGTCTATGAATAAAGTTTATTGGAATATAGCTGTGTGTGTTCATTCATGCTACAAGGTCAAGTTCAACAGGTGTAGTAGACTGGGGGGCCTGCAATGGGGCCCACAAAGCCTAAGATATTTACTATACAGCCAACTCCAGAGTCAAATCCTTTTTTGTTTTCTTTCTAATGTAAGTATTTTAAGGTATAAATTTCCCTCAAAGCATTCCTTTGGGTGTTGTCTCACAAGTTTTGCTCTGTTTTCATGATTACTCAGGTCAAGCTGTTTTCTAGTTTCCTTGACAGTTTTTTTTCTGGTTCCTCAAGTAATTTAGAAGTTTCTTGTCAAATTTTCAAATGCCTGGGGATTTTCCAGTATCTTTTTGTGACTGATTCCTGATACAATCCTACTGTTGTAAGAGAATATACTGTGCATGATTTTAATCCTCTTAAGTTTACTGAGATTTCTTTTGTGGTCTAATACATGGTCCATTGTGAAGAACATTCCACTGGTACCTGAAAAGCATATTAAAGAAGGTATATGTTACAGTTAGGTGTTCCATAAAGGAGGAGCTAATTTAGCAGTACTACAGAAGTCTTCTGTATCCCCACTATTTTTACTGTCTTCTTGCTCTTATCAATGACCAGCTCCTTGTTCTCACTTTCTGTAATTCCTACTTATCTGGAAGTTGGATTTGTAGAGAAATCCTTATGTTTTTGCCCATGTATTCAATTTCTTTGCTTTTTGCCCTATATTTTAAAGGATTTCCTTCAACTTGTACATTATATATTAAAACTTTCATGTTTACTTTTGTATTCATTTTTAAAAAACATTCTGTTTTTCTTTTATGGATGCAGTATCTTATCTATGAAGACACTTTATTACGAAATATTCTGAAATCCCCTTTTACTCTCTCACGTCTTTTTGCCTCTGAGCCTTTTTTCCCTGGATGTATCTCTTGCTTTTCAGGTTTTCTTCAAAAGTTGGTGATCTTTGGATCTGTTAGTATTCAAATGTGAGGTATCAAACACCAGACTGGGAGTGCCATGTGGGGGACACCCAACTGTCATCATAAATCTCTGCAGGGTTTCTTCTTCCGTTCCAGAACTTGTCAAACCTCTGAGAGGAATTCTTCAATCTCTTACTTGGCTGCCAGTTTCTCTACGCTGGAGAGACTTTTACTTAGTTTTCCATGCGCAGCGTCCCTGAATCCAGAGCTATTTTGACTCAAATTCTTTCTCCAGAGTAAGCATCAGTTTTCCGCTGTAGAAAGGGGCAGCCACCTGGCTGTGTAGGATGGAAAAACAAGGTACAGCTTCAGGGTCTCACACAGACTTTCAACCAGTCCTCCTGTTTTCAGCCTTACTCATATACCTTGCATTTGGAGGTACCCAGATGTCTGTAATTCCTGAATTTTTTTTGAAATCTGTGGTGCAAAACTTCACATTTCTTGGCTTTTAAATTTGCAGTATACTCACCTGCTTTCTTTCACTTGTGAGTTTAAACAAAATCCCTTTACTGGCACTTGATTGGGTCACATGGTGGGCAGAGAGAGAAACCAGCTCTATCTGGTTCAGTCGTGACTGATGAAGTGAAACCTGAATGGACCCCAAGTTTTAAAACGTACATGAAGCAGAAAAATAAACGAAGTAGGAAAAATTATGGGTTGAAGTCCTGCTAGAAACTTAATCTCCCTCTTAGAAAACAAGGGTCTAACACGGTTGGCAATAATCCAGGAATCACAAAACAACAAACCCTAGAGAGCTGCAGAGAGATTGGAATTCTCCTGCACTGTTGGTGGGAATGCAAAATGGTACAACCTCTTTGGAAAGCAATTTGGCGTTTCCTTAAAAAGCTAGAAATAGAAATATCATATGATCCAGCAATCCCACTGCTTGGAATATATCCTACAGAATTAAAGGCAGTCACACGAACAGATACTTGCACACAAATGTTCACTGCAGCACTGTCCACAACAGCAAAAAGATGGAATCAACCCAGTGGATAAACAAGCTATCGTACACGTACTGAGTGGAACACAGAACAATGAAGATTTTAGGAAGCCTCTCATAACCTGGTCTCAACTAGAAGACGTTATGCTGACTGAAATCAGTCAGCAGCAAAAGGAGAAGTATTCTATGAGACCTCTGTTACAAGGACTGAAAAACAGACTTACGTATAGAGGAGAAGACTCCTGGGTGGCTTCAAGGGTGGGGAGGGAGAGAAATGATCGTAGATTAGATAGTCAACAGGAATTTGGTTAGGTGAAAGCAGTGACAGCATGCAGCAGAGAGCAGATCAACATAATAACGGGACTACACTATCAACTGAAAGTTTTCTAAACTCAACCCAGTATTTCAAAGCAGAAAGCAGCATGGACGGGGGTCTGGGAGCCATGTTTTCAGGGGACACTAAGGCCGACTGCTAAGAGAGTCTTCTGCATCCCACATGGGCGAGTGGTGCCTGAGGTCTTAAAAGCTAGCAAGCTGCCATCAGAGGTACACCAAACGGTCCCAAATCATCTGGAACAGATGATGAACAAGAACGACAAGGACACAAGGAAAAATGAGCCCAGGAAACGGAAGCACCCATATGAATGGGACACTGTATCAACATGAGACCAGAAGAACCAGATGGTGCCCAGCCACCACCAAAGGCTGCTGCGATTGGGGATACAATGGAGAGTACCTAAGGCAACATGAGAAAAAGAGGAGTGCAGCTCAAGAACTCTACTTGATGGTTCGACAGCCTGGAGGGTCCCTTGGGAACACGGCTCCTAGACCCGCTGCTGCCCTGACTGGAAACCAGTACTGGGGTCAGCTCTTCACACAAGAATGGACTGGACCTGCTGGCCTCTTACTGGAAGAGAGGGAGAAGGTGAAAAGGAGGGGACAGGAGATTGTTAGGAGGATATGACATGCACAGAACAGATAGAAGTGTGCTGTCACCGGGCAGGGAGCTGCACATGGGTGGGCACGCACATTTGTATTGGATTGTACACTTTCACTCAATCACAAGTAAAAAAAAAAAAAAAAAAAGAAAAAGAACAGACTGGAATCAGGAACAGTGTGACGATATGGTGGGTGTACTTTATGGTTCTCTACATTTATGAGAAGTTGTCCTACCGGTTTTCTTCTAGATAGGAGAGAAGAGGGTGGACAGGAGGGGATAGGAGCTTATTAAGAGGATATCAGAAGTACAGAGTGAAATGGAGGACTATGCTGCCACTGGGTGAGGAGAGCAAATGGAACTGCAGATAGGATGATATACAAAATTGATTTGGACTGTACACTTCCACTAATCACAGTAAAACAAAGGACAAAAAAGAAGGACAACATGCAAGTTGCATGGTAAGCAAATCTGAACTGGCAGAGTCAAAAGCAGCTCTACCCTACTCACTGATGGTGGTCAACCACACTGCTTTGAATGTAAGTCCCTCTCCACTGGCCTGGCAATAGCCTGGTCTCACACATCAGCCTCCTGAAATGGCTCACTACAGCTCTTCTGAGTCTCCATGACAGGGCTTCAACCCACAATTTTTCCTGTTCTGCTTCACCCTAGGTCTGTTCTAATTTCGCTCCATTGGCCACGACTAAAAAGGTATCAAGTTCTGAGAAAAACCTGTATTTTCAATCTACCATGTTTAACTAGAATATTGGATTTGCTTTTCTGTAGTATGTGGAGTGCAACACCTCCCTCACTTAACTCTTTCTCTAATTCAGGAAAATTACCACCTATTATACACTCCCTAACTGTGTCTCTGCCATGACCTTCATTCTTTCCCAGAACTCATACTGGATGTATAGCAGAGCCTCTTAAGCCATTATCTCCATATTTAAAATCATCTCCTTTTCTCTCTTTGTGCTTCATTCTTCCACTTCATCTCTGACTGCATGCAGTTTAGAATTTACCTAAGACATTGAGGTTGGTTTGTTATTTTTTAATTTCACTATCTCTTAGTGCCAAGACTTTAAACTTGTTGGTTTTTCGTATCTACCTGACATTATTAATTTCTGACTGTGTTCAGTTTATGGTTTTATTTTTAATAGACAATACTATTCTATGTATCTTTTTAAGAACATTAAATGTTTTATAGTTTTTATTTGATGGTACCATAAATTTAATTTCATTAAGTGTGCACTTGGTAGTTAAAATTAACTTTTAAATTTTGAGATAACTGTAGATTCACAGTTATCTATTCTACAGAAATAAGAGAGATTTCACGTGCCCTTCACTCAGTTTCCCCCAAAGGTAACAGCTTGCAAAACTGCAGTACACTCTCCCAACCAGGATACCAGCAGTGCTACACTGAATTTGCAGAACATTCCCCTCGCCAAAGGGATACTTCATGCTGCCTGCTGCCCTTTTTAGCCGGGCCCATTCCATTTTACCTCAACCCCACCCTTAATTCCTGACAATTGTTGATCTGGTCTCTTTTTCTATAATTTTGCCACTTTAAGAAAGTTATACAAACAGAATGACAGAATATGTAACCTTTCAGGGTCACCTTTTTCAATCAGCATCAATTCTCTGGAGATTAACCCAGGTTGTTACATGTATTAACAGCTTGTTCCTTTCTAATCACAGAGTAGTATTCCACAGTTACAGATATGCTGCTATACTTTGTCTTCCTATTCACCCACTGAAGGACATTTGAGGTGTGTCCAGTTTGGGACTATTCTGAATACTGCTATAAACATTTACATATACGTTTTCATGTGAACACAAGTCATCGTTTCTCTGGGACAAATGTCCAGGGAAAGCAACTGCTGGGTTGTACAGCAGCTGCATATCTAGTTTTCAAAGACATTGTCAAACTCTTTTCCAAGTGGCTGCACTGTTTAGCCCTCAGAAGTGTATGCATGATCTCGTTTCTCTGTATTCTTGCCAGCATTTGGTGTTGTTACTATTTTTCATTCTAGCCGTTGTGACAGCTCTGTAGTGATACATAGTTTTAATGGTCATTTATTTAACGGAAAATAATGTTGAACATCTTTTCAGGTGCTGATTTGCCATCTGTACGTCTTCTTCGGTGAAATGTCTGTTAAAATCTTCTGTCCATTTTCTAACTGGATCTTTTTTAATGTTGAGTTTTGAGAGTTCTTTATAAGTTCTAGAGACTAGTCCTTTGCTGGACCTTTTCTGCTATTCTATAGCTTGTTTCTGTGTTTATCTTAATAGTCTTTCACAGAACATTTTAAATTTAGACAAATTCCAGCTTACTGAATTTTCCTTTTATGAACCATCCTTCTGGTATCAAGTCTAAGAACTCTTTGCCCAGACCAACAGCTGATACATTTTCTTCTCTTCATGCTTTACCTTTAAGCCCTTGACAATTTTGAGTTAATTTTTATGTAAGGTGTGAGGTTTCAGCTGAAGTTCCCTCTTGTTTTTGGCCCACAGATGCCCACTGCTCTGGTACCACCTGTTGAGAAGGCTCTTTCTCCTCTAGGGCACTGCTTTTGCATCTCTGCCAAAAATCAGTTGGGCATATTTGTAAGAGTCTATTCTGGGTTCTCTGTTCTGCTGCACTGATCTATGTATCTCTCTCTCTGCCAATAACAAGCTTCATTTTGGTGCCTCTACAATAAGCTTTAATAATACGGAGGCCAATTTTTCCCACTTTATTCATCTTTGTTCTTGTTCCTTTGCTTTTCCACATAAGCTTTAGAATGACATTGTATCTACAAAGAAACTCTATCCGGGATTCTGACAGGAACTGCATCAAATGTACACCACTTTGGGCAGAGCTGACATCTTCACTATCCACGAGCACAGGATGCTTTTCCATTTATTTTAACCTTCTTTCATTTCTCTTATTAGCACAGTGGCCTCTAAAGTGTTGAAAAGCAAAGATGTCCCTCTGAAGATTAAGGTTTGCCTGACCCAAGTCATGGTGTTTTCAATTGATTCATGTGCATGTGAAAACTAGAGAATGAATAAGGAAGACAGAAGAACAGCTGACATCTTTGAATTAGGGTGCTGGTGATGAATACTGAATACACTGTGGTCTACCAGAAGAATGAACAAATCTGTCTTGGGAGAAGTACAGCCAGAATGATTGTCTCATGTCCTTTGGACGTGGTATCAGGAGGGATCAGTTCCTGGAGAAGGACATTATACTTGGTAAAGGGTCAGCAAAGAAGAGGAAGACCTTCAACGAGAGGGACTGACAACAGATTGTGAGGAAGACACGGGAGCAGGCAGTGTTTCCTTCTGTTGCACACAGGGTTCTTACAAGTTGACACCAACTCGAAGGCACCTAATGACATGCTGAGTAAGAGCTGTGACAGAAGACATCCTGGCTTTGTTTCTGATCTTATAGGGAAAGCATTCAGTCTTTAACTTTTAAGTAAAAAGTTCAGCTTGAGGGGTGGAGTCAAGATGGCGGACTAAGCCCACGTCTCCTTCTATCCCTCTGGAAACCAAGACCTGAATTGACAATCAAACAGAGCCTTCTGAGCACCTAATCAGCCTCAGGACACGGCACAGAGCTGTTAATTGGGACTTCATATCACTCAGCAAAAAACCTCCTCTCTTTTGCTGACTCCCACTCCTGGCTAGCCCCGGCTCTCACGGACGGAAGGTAAACGCACCATTTTCACTTTTTTTTCCCTCTGTCTCGGCTGGCGGGTGGAGCTGGGCCTTGCCTGGAGGCTGGACTCAGACGCGCTGCTGGGGGGATAGGCAGGCGAAATTCCCATATTCTGAGAGCCAGGCTCAGGACTCTGTTAATCTAGCCACTTTGAGCCTTTCGTTTTGTAGCTGCCTCAGCGGGGTTTGTGCGGAGCTTCGTGGTCAGGGTGCGGGACGCCATGTTCGTACCGAGATTTTAGCAGGACCTCGTTCTTAGCCTGGGAGACAGCGCCTGCAAACGGGACAGCGCTTCTCTGACAGGAAAGTATTGATTTTGCACAGTGCTGCCTATGTTGGGGCCCTGCAACAGAAGCAGAGGAATCACTACCTCTGGGCATCTTTAGCCCCTCTGTCTGCTGCCTGTGTGGAGGACGCCATCTTGGATACGGTGGCCGTAGCTGGACCTAATTCTTAGCTTGGGAGCCAGAGCCTGCCCACAGGAGAGTGCTTTTCTATCACAAAACCAGTACTTGACGCAGTGTTGGCTAAGACTAGGCCCTGTCAGCAGAGGCCACCAGGGCAGTAGCATTGCTGTATTCTGAACTAGTTTGTTATCATCTGGGGTTGGATATAGTGGCGCTTACTTTGTCAGATGAGAAGAGGGACCTCTACACCTGAAAACCTAACTGACTTGTGAACTGGTCAGATACCTTTTGCTTTACATTTGAAGACAGTCTAGAGAAACATTTGCAATCCATCCTCACATTACCTCTTCCAGCCTCTACATACTCACATGGGACCCAAAAAGCAATAGACAATTGTGGCATACAAGCAATCACTCATGGCTTCAGAAGGCTCCCAAACAAAGCAACCAAGGAGTTTTCCAGATGAAGAAACTTTTATGAAAGCATCAGAAAGTGAATACAAATTGATTATATACAGAGCCCTTCTAGACCTTATACAAAATGCAGCAGAACAAAATGAAAAATTAAGCAAGTTGTTTGATCTGATGGAACACCAGTACTCTGAAATCCAACAGATCAAGAAGAAAATCAAAGACACAGAAACTTCCATGTAAAGCCAAGAAAACAGAATGGAACAAACGGAAAAAAGAATTTCTGACTTGGAAGACAGAGCTACTGATGCCAGTGTCTATGAGCAGAAATCAGAAAAAAGAAACAAGAAAAATGAAGAAACATTAAGAAGCATGTGGGACTCTACTAAGAGGAACAACCTTCGATTAATTGGAGTCCCTGAACAGGGTGACACATCTGAGAACACAGAGAGTATTGTTGCTGAGCTGCTGAAAGAAAACTTCCCAGAAATCATGAAGGAAGAGAATATAGACATCTCAGATGCATATCGTATGCCACGCAATATAGATCTCAAAAGAAGGACTCCAAGACATATTATAATCAAGCTTAACAAAATGAAACACAAGCAGCAACTCTTAAAGGCAGCAAGACTCAAGGCAAAGCTAACATTCAGAGGGAAACCCTGTAGGCTCTCGTCAGATTTCTCAGCAGAAACCATGCTGGCACAGAGACAGTGGCATGACACATTCAAAGTCTTAAAGGAGAAGAACTTCCAACCAAGAATTATATATCCTGCAAAACTATCTTTCAAATACGAAAATGAAATTAAGACATTCCCAGATAAACAGAAACTCAGAGACTTTATAAAAACCAAACCCAAACTACAACAAATACTGAAAGAAGTTCTTGGCTTTGGCTTAGAAGAACGAAACCACTAACTTTATATTTTAGAACGGCACACTACTCAATACTCTACTCATTTAGAGAAGGCTTCAAAGTAAATCACAGCTTTGATATGGAAAGAAGCAATCCAGTGATCATCATGAAAACTATGGTGTCATCATAATAAAAAGAGGGATGTACTACAGTTGTTATAGTCCTTCCAGATGGAGAGGAAGATGACAAGACTGGTAGTAATTAAAATTGGGTTTATAAACAGTTTATTAAGGGAGTTCATAGGGGCAGCTGTAAAGCACAACAAAGATGTATCATGCCATTTCAAGAAATCTAACACACGAGTCTCAACAACTATAAAACCAGCTCTGAAAAAGGTGAAAAATCAACTCACAAAAAAGAGTGTCCTAGAACAGACTAATAAGAACAACAGAGAAAACATCAACATAAAAACAAACATATCACAATGGCAGCAGTGAACACATACCTAGCAATAATTACACTGAATGTGAATGGACTGAATGCTCCAGTAAAGAGACACTGTGTGTCATCTTGGATCAAAAGACACGACCCATCCATATGTTGTCTACAAGAAACTCACTTGAGACCTAAAGATAGGAACAAACTGAAAATTAAAGGATGGAAGAATATATATCAAGCTAACAATGAACAAAGAAGAGCAGGGGTGGCAATTCTAATCTCAGACAAAATCGATTTTAATGTCAAATCTACCATCGTGGACAAAGATGGATACTATTTATTGCTGAAAGGTTCAGTACACAAGCAAGACTTAACTATATTAAATATTTATGCACCTAATGTCAGAGCACCTAAATATGTCGAAGAAACACTGACTATGCTCAAAAGAGAGTTAGATGACTCCACAATAATAGTGGGAGACTTTAACACTCCACTCTCATTACTAGACAGATCATCTAGAAAAAAGCTCAGTAAAGATACAGAAGACCTCACTGACACAATTAACCAACTAAACCTCATTGATATATACAGAACTTTCCACCCATCAGCAGACAACTACACCTTCTTCTCCAGTGCACATGGAACATTCTCCAGAATTGACCATGTGATAGGCCATAATGCAATGCTCAACAAAATCCATACCATTGAATTACTGCAAAGCATCTTCTCAGATCATAAAGCCATCAAAGTTGAAATCAACAGCAGAAAAAACAGAGATAGAAAGTGGAACTCTTGGAAACTGAACATTATCTTGCTCAAAAACACATGGGTTATAGAGGAAATCAAGGATGAATTAAAGAAATTCATGGACTCCAATGAGAACGAAAACACTTCCTACTAGAACCTATGGGATACAGCCAAAGCAGTGCTCAGAGGTCTGTTTATCTCCATAAATGCACACAGCTGGAAGGAAGAAAGAAACCAAATCAAGGTACTAACTCTACAGCTTGAACAAGTAGAAAGAGAACAACAGAGGAACCCCTCGGGCACCAGAAGAAATGAGATCATAAAGATTAGAGCAGAGCTAAATGAATTAGAGACTAGAAAAACAATTGAAAAAATTGAAAAGACCAAAAGCTGGTTTTTTGAAAAGATCAACAAAATTGATAAACCACTGGCTAAACTTACTAAAGAAAAGCAGGAAAGGAAACAAATAACCCAAATTAGAAATGAGAGGGGAGTTGTCATGCAACAGAAATCAAAAACATCTAACAGAATACTATGAAAGACTGTACTCTAACAAATTTGAAAACCTAGGGGAAATGGACCAATTCCTTGACTCATACCACCTACCCAAATTATCATAACGTGAAGCAGCACAACTTAATAAACCCATCACAAAGGAAGAGATTGAAAACGTCATCAAAATACTGCCAACCAAAAAAAAGTCTAGGCCCAGATGGCTTCACGGCAGAATTTTACCAAGCATTTAGAGAAGAGTTATCCCCAATACTACTGAGACTATTTCACAGTATAGAAAGGGATGGAGTACTCCCAAACTCATTCTATGAAGCCAGCATAACCCTGATACCTAAGCCAGGGAAAGATCCAACAAAGACAGAGAACTACAGACCGATATCACTCATGAACAAAGATGTAAAAATCTTCAACAAAATTCTTGCCAACAGAATACAACAACATATCAAGAAAATAATCCATCATGAGCAAGTGGGATTCATACCAGGGATGCAAGGCTGGTTCAACATCAGGAAAACAATTAATGTGATTAGCCACATAAATAACACAAAAGACAAGGATCACCTGATTTTGTCCATTGATGCTGAAAAGGCATTTGATAAAGTCCAACACCCACTCATGCTAAAAACTCTTAGCAAAATGGGCATAGACGGCAAATTCCTCAACACAATAAGGGCCATTTATACAAAGCCAGTTGCCCACATCATCCTGAGTGGAGAGAGACTGAAAGACTTTCCCTTGAGATCAGGAACTAGACAAGGATGCCCACTCTCACCTCTCCTATTCAACATTGTGCTAGAAGTTCTAGCCAGAGCAATTAGTCAAGATGAAGAAATAAAGGGCATCTGCATCGGCAAAGAAGAAGTTAAACTCTCCCTGTTTGCAGATGATAAGATTGTATATGTAGAGAACCCCAAGGAATCTATAAGTAAGCTACTCAAACTGATAGAAGAGTTCAGCAAGGTCTCAGGATACACATAAACATAAGTAAATCAGTAGGATTCCTTTATATCAACAACGAGACTGTTAAGGAGGACATTATCAAACAACAGGCCTTTACAAAGAGAACTACAAGCCCTTACTACAAGAAACTAAGAGAGACTCAGATAAATGGAAAAACCTACCCTGCTGATGGAAAGGAAGACTTAACATTGTGAAAATGTCTATTTTACCCAAAGCAATTTATTTATATAATGCAATCCCAATACAAGTTCCAGCATCATTTTCTAATGAGATGGAGAAACCACCAATTTTGTTTGGAAAGGGAAGAAGCCCCGGATAAGTAAGGTACTACTAAAGAAGAAGAACACACTGGGAGGCCTCTCATTACCCGACCTTAGAACATACTACACTGCCACAGTGGTCAAAACAGCCTGGTACTGGTACAAGAACAGACAGATGGATCAATGGAACAGAACTGAGACCCCAGAGATGACACCATCTGCCTATAAACAGTTGATATTCGACAAAGGCCCTAAGACATTAAACTGGGGTAAAAACAGTATCTTCAACAAATGGCGCTGGCAAAATTGGTTGTCCATCTGCAATAAACTGAATCAAGATCCATATCTTACACCTTATCCAACTGGATAAAAGACCTAAATATCGAACCTAAAACAATAAAGCTCATCCAAGAAAAGGTAGGAACAACAATGGAAGTTTTAATACACAATGAGGACAGACTCCAACATCTGTCAAAGAAAACTCCTTCCATCTTAACTCAATACTGCAAGGATAGAGTAGCTGGGACGGGGGGCGGGGGACCATGCTCTTAGGCGAATTCCAGGCCAATTGGCACAACTAGTTGTTTTGCTAAGAGAGCTCTCTGCACCCCACATTGTTGAGTGGCGTCTGGGGTCTTAAAAGCTGCCAAGCTGCCATCCGAGGACACAGCAAATGGTCCCAACTCAGCAGGAATGGATGCTCACCGAGGACCAAAATGACATGCGGTGAAGAGAACCGAGAAGACAGACAGACCCACAAGAGTGGGTGCCTACATCGACTTGGGACCGGAAGAACCGGATGGTGCCCGGCCACCACCAGTGATAGCCACGATGGAGCTCACAGAGATGAGTCTCACTGGCAACACAAGAATAAAAAGGGGTGCATCATGAGATCTCCACTAAAAGACCTCAATTGATGGGCCAGCGGTTTTGGGGCTCCTCTGAGAGCATGGCCCCCGGCCCTGATGCTGCCCTTTCCCATAAATTATAACAAAGGTCCACTCTTTGGACAGGAATGGACTGGACTTGGCAATGCAGAGTGACCATATATTGGAAGCATTTTATGGTTCTATACATCTATAGGATATCATCTTGCTGACCTCTGGCTGGAGGAAGGGGAGTGGATGGAGAGGAGGGGAAAGGAGACTGTTGGGAGGATGAGACATGTATGGAGCAGAGAGGAACAGTGTGCAGTCACCGGACAGGGAGAGCAGTGGAAGCTGCATATAGGTGGGCATGTAAATTTATATGTGAATGTACATTTTCATTCAGTCATGTCAAATAAAAATTAAAAAAAGCTAAATAAATTTTTCTAATAAAAATCTAATTTAATAATTAAAAAAAAAAAGTTCAGCTTGAAGTCTGTGATGTAAGAGTCAAAAAGAAAACTCCAGGCACCGGCTACGATGTAGTTCCTGAGGTCCCCAGATGGTCTGTGTTCTTTTCTCTACCTTTCAGTCTTAGTATCTGTTTCATACAGAATGCCCAGGGTTGTTAGCTGTACTTCGTGAGAGAAATCAGAAAAGCATGTCTACTTTATTTTCCCAGAAGCTGAAATCCTGTGTAATTTTTATTCATTATCCTTCTTAGCATTTGGTTTCCATTATATAAATTTTTGGCTTGTAGGCTCTTTTTGAGCGATTATTTTAATTTTTTCTCCTTTCTCTAGCAGCTTTATATGTTCTTCACCTGAAACTCTGAAAGTCTGGTCTGAAGAGGTCTTCTAATGACCCTTTTGGGGTTCCTGAACCACAGACCACAGGGCAACTAAAGATACCACAGTTCTAACCATTAAGCTGGCAGGTAGAGCTCAACATAGTGCCTTCTGTAGGTTTCCTTCCTCCCTGTGTTAATTACCATTTTTTAAAGATTCTCCCTGTCAGTTAAAGGCTTCTTTCATGGCTAGTGAAGAGTAGGCATCTCTTCCCCGGCTTCAAGTCCTCAGTCTCCCTGAGGGGCATTTTTACCCCTCAGTAACCCACCTCTGTCCCCTCTCTGGTCTTGATCTGGGGGCCAGCAGGTCTACAGCTTCAGCCTCATTCAGTGCCTTGTTACTCTCATGATTTTTGCCTGTGGAAAAGTCATTTTGTTTTTGAGCCAAAATGTGTTCTTTGGTACTTGATATTTTACTTCTTGCTACGTGTTTGGAGCAGAGGGGAATGTGTTACAAGTTTGAACTCAGTAAGCCACTTTGATGGGAAGTCCAAGGGTACATTTACTACGTAGTGTGTCTATAGAATACCTAAGTCTGAAGAATCTAGAACTGAGCTTGTGTTTGTCATTGGTCATGCACTAACAACACACTACTTGATTCAGTAGTATTGGTAGTAACTCTCCTAGATTCATATTCTTCTCTGACGCAGAATGCTGCCTAAAGATCACTAGACTTGCAATCAGAAAACCTCAGTCCAAATCCTTGCAATATGACAGCATAATCTTGGACAAGACACTTAGTCTCTATGAACCTCAGATTTCTAATCCAAAATACAGGGTTACAAGATTAAGAAATTATAAGATTATTAAATTAGATAAATGACCCACTGTTCGTTTCCAATAAATCAACATACAGTGAGTGTGTGGGCAAAACCATGGAGTCTCAGGACTTGAGCTCCGGACTGGCAGGCACAGGTTTAAACGATCAGCCCTGTCTCTTTTCAAAAGACCTTATTTAGCCCTTGTTTTCTTGTGAATCAGTATTTAGGATGCTCTCCTAAAACCAGATCAGGAAAAGAAGGCTACCCACCCACCCGAAAAGCGATTATCCTACTAGAATTTGTCATTCTAACAACTAAGGGCAGGAAAGAACTTAATCAGCTGGATTCCAATTCAAATGTTTATTGTACATCTACTATGTGCTAGCTATTTTCATATTCATAATCTCTTCAAATATTCACAGGCTCAGACTGCTACCTGAACAATGCAGGTCATAATGAGACACAAAGCACAACCCTTCCAACAATCCTGTTACATACGGATTCTTAAAGCTTCTCTGCAGATGAGGAAATGTAAGTCCAGAGTCAGGTAATTTACTGAAGGTCTCACTATTGGTGGTCCTATCTTTCAGCCTCTAAGGCATGCCAAAGCTGTCTCTAATGGATTCACATTTTTTTTTTCCCTTCACATGATTTTCTTAGAATGTCCCTTTATCTTCATCCTAAAGACACCAACAGGATTGTAGGGGGCATCTGAAAGGCTAGGACTCTTATCTACTCCAGGGCCCTGGCATCTTAAGGAAAATGGTAAGACTGAGGAAAGTAATTAGGCTAAATTCTCTCTGGCTATCAGCATAATGAATTCAAGTGGATGTCTCCTTCCACTGATACACTGCTCTGATAATTGCAGAACTAATTTGAATAGGAACAGACAAGGTATGCCTCAGCGATGGACACCTCATTTACAAGGACATATGAGCACAGCTGTGCAGAGGGCAGGCAGACAATTAGAAGATGAATGCTACTTCTATTCTTGAAACAGCTGAGTATGAACACATGTTTACAAAGCTGGCTTCTTCCTCTGATATAGACCGTAAACCTTCGGAAGAATGAAAGAGTTGAAAAAAAGGCCAGACAGCGTGCTGGAAATGTGAGAGAGAAATTTCTAATATGGAAAATTCTAATATGGAAAGACAAGATGGAGACTTGTTTAAATGTCAAGCCAAACACATTTTCATGAAGTGTAACTAATTGTCTTCCTACAAGGTTCCAAGTTGAGACAGCTAGAATAAGAAGACAGGAAGGAACAGCAGAAAATAACACTCGACAGACCTAGTTTAGGGCAGCCAGTGTGCTGAAGAGAAAGAAAACTTGGTCTTTATTTTAGAAAGCTGCTTATTTTAGTAAGTGTTCATAAAATAAGGAGAGGTCTGACATGTTTGAAGATGATAATAATAATAATGCTAAAATAGGATTAAACAGTTCTTTGTGTTTCTCTAGATGGTTATTTTTGTCTTTACCACAGGTCTTACAGACAAAGGCTCATCAAGCACTACTACATTTTAGATGCTGAGGATCCTCCCTCCTAAGAGGTTACCAACATCAGAGCCGACGGCAGGGGCAGCGGTCAGCAGACTCCAAGTCTCAGGAGACATACAGCGGTGGGACAAAACACAATCCCCATTAAACAGCACTGCTCTGCTTTAGAAAACAATTCAAAACCTCAAAACAGTTGCATAGTCAAATAGGGCGAGTGAACTTTACCTTTGGGGCCCCCACTTCTACCACCTCTGCTAGAAGGCACTTGTCTCCTGTGGACTGAGTACTGTCATGCCCAGCTGATCACTCTCCGTGAAACAACTCCTTCAACTTGGTTTCCAGGATGTCATACTCTCCTGGTTCTGCTCCTATTTTTCTGCTCACTCCTTCTCAGCCTCCATTGCTGTTACTACTTCATGTCTAAATAGTCCTGGTGGCAGAATGGTTAAGCACGCCACTGCTTCCCCAAAGGTCAGAGGTTGGAACCCCCAGCTGCTCTGTGGGAGAAAGACGTGGCAGTCTGCTTCTGTAAAGATTTACAACTGAGGAAACCCTATGGGCCAGTTCTACTCTGTCTTACAGGTTACTATGAGTCAGAATTGATGGCAATAGACATTTCCTGTCTAGCTGACAACTCTGCCATTTTTATCAATCTTTTCCCCTAACTCTATATACCTAAATGCATACTTGACATGTCCAGCTGATGTCTGAATAGAGACCTCAAACTTCGCATGACCCAAACTGAGCACCTGATATCGACCCTGCCCTCCTAAAACAACAACAACAGCTTGCTCTGAATTTTCCTTATCTCAAGCAACAGCATCTCCAGCCTTCTCGTTGTCTAGCAGGTCAGAAACTGTAAAGTTTTACTTGACTCCTTTCAGCCCCATGGCCCACATCTGATGGTGAGCAAATTTTGTTGGTTCAACCTTCCAAATCAATTCAGATTTTACCATATCTCACCCTTCCCACTTCTGCTACTCCTAGGACTAGATTACTGTGCAGCCTTCTAGTCTGAGTCTGTCCTTATCCCCCTTTGATGTGTTCTCAGCGCAGGAGGCACAGGGATCTGCTAAAACTTAAGTCATGGTCTCCAAGGTCCAACGATGAAGTGCAACATAAGTCACTGCTGAATATCACTACAGTCACCTTCGAAGCACTCCCCTTGGGAAGCTATGCACCAATGCCAGTGCCTAGTTTACCCTTCAAAGCAATTTCAGAACTCTTTCTGGAATGGCCATTGTGCACAGTGGCAAGTTTGTGAACTTAACTGTGTAGTTATCTGTTAGGGAGGTTGTAGCCAGTAAACAAGTAGCTGCACTGGAACACTGTCCCTACTCACCTGATCTAGCCCCCATTGACTTTTTTCTTTACTTGAAGAGAAAGGAACTATTTTTCTGGAATGGCTATCTGGGCTCTTGTTGTGTTACCCTTGATGTCCTGAATGGCATGCCATGTTAAGAAGCCAGAACAAAGAGAACACACCATGTGAATTCATTTATATGAAATTCAAGATAGGAAAAACTCATCTATGATGATTAAAAGTCAGGTTAGTGGTTACCTCTGCAGGAGATAACAACTGGGAGAGAGAGTGTAACAGAAAATTCAGGGTACTGGTAAGGTTCTAATATTGATCAAGGCAGTGGCTACACAGCTATATAACATGTAAAAATTCATCAAACCATGTACTTAAGATTCGTGCATTTCATGCAGTTATATTTCAATAAAAGATTACAACGATCTCTATCACACAGCGGGATCACTTTCAGCAGCTTTCTAATCTATCCAAGAGTAAAAATTCTCTGGAATACAGTGACCAATTCAATTGATCAGCTTTCACAGAAAAATTCCATCTCTTTTGAAGATTAATCAGTGAAAATTTACTGGATGGTGGTTTGGCAATCTCCTTCAAAAAGCATGAACTGTTTGACCTGACAAATCTACCTGTGGGTACCCTAAAAAAACCCACTGCCATCGAGTTGATTCCAACTCATAGCAACAGAGTAGAACTGCCCCTTGGAGTTTCCAAGGAGTGCCTGGTGGATTTGAACTGTTAACCTTTTGGTTAGCAGCCATAGCACTTAATCACTATGCCACAAGGGTGTCTACTTACAGGTAGTTATCCCATAAATAGTCTCAATGCACAAAACAGAATATTCACTGCAGTGGTGTTTATAACAACAGGAGACAGGAAATGAACTAGATGTCCTTCAGTGAGGGGCTAATTATTACACACTCACAAATGGAATATTATGCAGCTGTTATAAAGAGCAAGGCAACTACAAATATACTAAAATGGAGCAAGCTCTAAGATATACAAGTAAGTGAAAAATGGCATAGAAAAGTGTAGTATGCTACCATTTGTGTAGGAGAAAGTATATAAGTACATATTTATAAGTACACAGAAGGCCTCTGAGAGGATGAATAAACTAACAGCGATCACCTCAAGGGAAAAGAGCTGGGTGGCTGGGGTTTTTGGTGAGGGAGGCTCCTTTTTCATTGTATCCTCATTTTAGCTTCAGAATTTTGTGCATGTATTATCTATTCAAAAAAGGTAAAAATTAAGATAAACATGCTTATTGTTTTTAGGAGGAATACTTTAAAATGCTGCTTTTAGGCATGAGTGGAGGCAGTATCGGACTTGAAAAGGGCATACAAAGGGCTCTGACAGGCACTGTCTCTGAAACCCTGTGCCTTCTGCTCTAGAGGGCAGCTTCTCTTTATATTCAATTCAGAGTATCAGAGTGTCTGTGGTAGCTTAAAAAAAGTTCACAAATTCTTTTACAAGCCTCCCTTTAAAGGGAGGGCTAGCCTCCCCTACCCTTGGTTGAATGTAGGCTGTACTTAGTGACTTGTTTCTAACAGAAAACAGCCAAAGTGATGGTGTGTGACTTCCGAGACCAGGTGACAGAAGACACTGTGGCTTCCTTCTTGCTTTTGCTCTTGGGTGGCTTGCCCTGGGGAAGCCAGCTGCCATGTCGTGAGGACTCAGACAGCCCACAAGCGAGAACTTGAGGCCTCTTACTAACAGCGATGAGAGAAAGCCATCTACGAAGACAGCTCCTCTAGCCCCAGACAAGCTTTCGGATGACTGTGGCCCCAAGCCCACATCTTGACTGCAGCCTCATGAGAGATCCTGAAAACAGACCACCCACCTAAGCCACTCCTGAATTCCTGACCCACAGAAACTATGCGAGATAATAAATGTTTACAGTTTAAGGCTGCTATGCTTTAGGGTAGGTAATTTGTTATATAACAACAGATGACCTAGACCAGTGCCTTATCCTGTAGAGATAAAAAATTCATTTAACTTATTTATTCCTTCCTGGAACAAATATTTACTGAGCCTCTGCTATTTGCCAGCATTGTGTTAAGTACTGAAGTTACAAAAACCAGTTAAGATGGCACTGAGGTTCATTCTGGGGCTGAAAGCAAATTATGTTTTAGATGTCTACTTCGTGGAACATGCTGCATGAGGCATGGTGGAACAAAGGTGCCTGCCAGCAACAGAAGCGACTGAAAAAGAGAAAGACCATGGGAAGAGGTCAAGTATGTCTAAACACCCCAGCAGTTCTGAGCTTTCAGATGGAAGCATCAGCATTTCCCTATATGCTGCCTTTAAATCTTGTTTCAATTCTGATCTTCGATTCTGGTTGACGTTCACACATACTCTCTTCAGAGAGGGGACAGAGGCCGGCACAAACCATGACGCACTCATACACACATCCATTCAACAAATGACACTGCCCTCAGTGCTCTAAGTGCTGTGATACAGTCATGCACAAAGTGGACTAAGCAAAGCAGGAAAAGAAGAAAGGAGCACGGCAGGGTGTGGGGAAGTTGCTACCTGATAACGAGCAGTCAAGAAAACTCTTACTGAAAAGGTGACATCCAAGCACAGAAACCTCAGGGCAGGGAGAGAGTGAGCCATGTAGAAATTAGAAGAACATTGCAGACAGAGGAGACTGCAGGTGCAAAGGCCCCGTGGTCGGAAGGCATTTGGCATATTCTAAGGAACAGCAGGGGATAGCGTAGCTGAGTGAGAGGAGGTGTTCAAAGAGATGAGGTCAGAGAATGTATGAGAGTAAGGAGGAAGGTGGGTCTGATCCTTCAGATCAGGGGTTGGCAGACATTTTTATGTAAGGGTCCCAAAACCCATTGCTGTTTGGTTGGTACTGATTCACAGCAACCCTACAGGACAGGATGGAACTACTTTATAGGGTTTCCAAGCTGTAAATCTTTTTATTTTTTTAAAAACTGTATCACTATTTATACTTAATTGGGTTCTTCCCAGGAAACCTAGAGCACCAGTTTGTGAGGGCGCATTCCATCTTTGAACATGAACAGAGAATGCAGGTAGCCTTGGAGCTGGGGACGGCTTTGATATGGGGCAAAACTGGAGAGTCTACAGCTTTCTGATCAAACTTGCACTGCTCTGTAATCTCGTCTTTCTCTTTTCCCGTGTCAAAGATCTCGCCTTCTTGGTGTCTGGTCTTACGCAGTTTCTTCTTTTTGAAGTAAGCATCTGCGAGATGTTTTGGGATTTTCACATCACTGATATCAATTTTGGTGGCAGTGGCAATGACAAACTTCTGGTGTGTTCTACACAGAGGAATGCAATTGAGGGACAGAGGCCCTGTCACAGGGAGCAAGCCACTGTCCAGTTGCTTCAGCAAAACGACTCTCTTGCCTCTGTGGTGCCCAGTGAGGATGATCACAACAGTCCTAGGAGTGATGCTGGATTGCAGTTTCCTCACGTGCTGACTGAAGGGTTTTTTGCCAACAGCTTCCGAGGCACGTCATCAGTAGGGTAACACCTAGGCATTTTGTGAAGTTTAACCACTCAGGTGCCACTGTTCTCATCATCACCAACTGGTTTTGTAACAGTAGCAAGAATGGATTTCGCAGCAGAGTACTTCCTCTTGTACGTGGCGTTTCTGGAATACATGGCTGATTGTGAGTATCTGCCGATCCCTCTGACTAGGACTGGATTTTGGCTGCAGTGGGGCTTCCCTTTCTTGGACTTTTTGGCCGCAAGGTTACCCTTCTTCCCCTTGGCCTTGCCAGTAGCATCTGTTTTCTTGACTTCAGGCTGCTTCTCCTTGGTGTCCGGCTTCTCAGCCTTTCACCCACAAGCTTGTGAGATGGAAAAGCAGGCTGTAAACTCTTATGGAAGCAGACTGCCACATTTTTCTCCCATGAAGCAGCTGGTAGGTTCACGTTAGCAATGTTTTTATCAGCAACTGAGTGCTCAACCACTGGGCAACAAGTGCTCCTTATAGAAGTGACAGTAAATATTTTGAGCTTTGTAGTGCACCTGGTCTCTGTCCCAACATCTCAATTCTATTATTGTAGCACAAAAGGAGCCAGAGATAATAGGTAGACGAATGTGTGTAGCTGTGTTCCCATAAACTTTATCACAAAAACAGGCAGTGTGTTGAATTTGAATGCTGAGCCACAGCAGGCCAGTCCCTGATATAAAGCATCTAACTCTGACAGGCAGATGTTGGAGGCCACAGGGGACTCCATATGTATCCGGGCTTCAGCCTCAAAATGCATTCTCTCACTGAAACAAAGCTATAATTGGGAGCTAGGTAAAGCGGGCAAATCTGCTGCAAGACACCTCTTTTAAAGTATGAAAAAGCAAAGAAGTCACCTTGAAGACTAGGGTACACATAACCCAAGACATGGTGCACACAACAGCTGGGCAATAAATAAGGAGGACTGAAGAAGAACTGATGTCTCTGAATTATGGTGTTGGTAAAGAAGACTGAATATGCCTCGGACTGCAAGAAGAATGAACAATCTGTCTTTGAAGAAAAAGTGCCAGAATGCTCATTAGAAGCAAAGACGGTGAGACTTCATTTCACATACTTTGTATGTTATCAGGAGGGACCAGTCCCTGGAGTCAGTGAAAAAGAGAAAGACCCTCAAGGAGACAGACTGATGTGGTGGCTGTCACAACAGGCTCAAGCATGACAAGGATTATGAGGACGGCACAGGACTGGGCAGGGTTTTCTTCTGTCGTACAGAGTTGCTATGAGTCAGAACCAACTCGAAAGCAGCCAGCCACAGCAACAGGTATAACTGAAATACTTCTGTTATTACTAGGCATTTAAAAAAAAGCTGTTTGCCAAAGTGATGAAACAAAAAAGCAAGCTTGTCCTGGACCCCAAATACCAGTTATTTCAGTTTTTACAGAAAAATCCTTTGAGTTCCAAACAACTGACTTGAAAATTAACTTTGGCACACAAGCCATTCATTAGTTGGGGACTTCCGATGTACAGACATTTTAATCTTTCCTTGATTCAGAGACATTATTCTGGATATAATTATCTTATACTGCAGTAAAGAGACATCCCTTTAAAGGTTACTGACGTATTAAGGATTAATAGCCCTCTGTTAATTGGGGAAACAGCAGGTGCAAAGGCCTTGTGGTTAGAATGTGCTTGGCATATCCTAAGGAACAGCAGTAGGACAGTTATAGCAGAGCAAAAGAAAGAGAGGACTTCAGAGAGAGAACTGTATTAGTAAGGATGGAAAGTTGTAACGTCCTTGGTGACTCAGGGGCGTTATTTTGGATACTACTATCCTATGTTGTAGTAGAGAGATGTCCCTTTAAAGGTTACTGAGGTAACAAGGGTTAATGGCACTCTAATAGCTAAGACCACACCACTCTGTTGAGTTTTTCCATTTTGCTTTTGGGTCTCCTCTCTGGCGCTGCCAGTAGTCACTTTTTGTGGTCACCAAAATGTCTACCTTTTGTAGTACCTAATTCCTAACCTTTGCATCAACACCCAAAGTCCTTCTTCTAATCTGTCCCAGGTATGGAGATCAGGAGTCAGTCCTAACACAGCTCTGTCACCAGACCTCCCGGGTCATCTCATTGGACTTTGTGGCGATGTTCACTCCACATCTTTTTATCTATGACTCTCTTATGATTTTGTTATCCGCAGCTTAAAGTCCTTTACAAAAAATTCTATAGCTAGTAGCCAAAGGACTCAGTCAGTCAGACAAAGCTATTTTGAGGAACTTCCAAAGCTAGAGTTTGTCAAAGAACTTTCAATTCAGTGTGTGGGCGTCTGTGGTCAATGTCTACTAAACACATTTTCAAAAACCAGAGATGTACTTTTATTCCTAGTTTTGAGCACAGTGTTTCTACCTCTTGGTAATGTGGATCTCAGTACAGATACCAAGAATATCTAGACATGGCCACAAAATAAAATAAAGGTCTTTACACCTTCCTAACTCCACTGCCACTGAGTTGTGTCCTAAGCAGAGAAATTAAAAAACACTGCTTAAGGCAGTAGTTCTCAAAATGTGGCCCAGGGACCCTAGGGAGTTCCCAAAAATACTTTCAATACTGCAAAGTCAAAGCTATTTCATAATAACAGTAACATGAACTTGTCTTTTTCATTCTCATTTTCTTATGAGCACACACAGAGTCCTCCAGAGAGTGCGTGGCATGTGATGCCTCCACAAGCTGAACGTGGAAGCATTTAGGAGAAACCAGTTGGGGTTCCATTAAGTCAGACGTTAAAAAGATTTGTAAAAATGTAAAACATATCACGCACTAAATATTTTTTGTTGGGATAATAAGTTTTTTTTCCCCATAAAAACATCTTTTTTAGTTAACACATAATAGGTTTATTTTTAAATGAATTTATAGATAATTCAACAACTCAGTCTTAAAGTCAATAGACACGCTCTACACAAACAAAAGCTCTTGGAAACCCTCAAGAAATTTGAGGAGGGAAAAGGCGTCCTGAGACCAGAAAGTTTGAGAACTATGAACAAACTCAAGGCACAAAATCACGATCACTGTTTTACCTGCTTTTTTTAACAGAGATGTGAACTAGACTGCTGCCGCTTCCACGTTTGGAGACAGAAAGTTGGGGACTAGCTAGTGTTATTGCTGCAGCTAGTTCTCCCTTATGGGGCTCCTTCTGCCCAAGTGAGAGTCTCCTAAGTTAGGAGAATTCTGGACCCTGAAGAGAAGCAACTGGTGGTACATACAGGAAGCGGGAAATTCTGGGCTTTTCCAGGAAGGTGCATGGGCCAAAAGGGGAGGAAGCAGAGCCTGCTTTCTGTGGCATCTGGAGAAGAGCCAGTCACCACGGCCTGTCCATTCTGCCTGTGAAATATTGATGAGGAATGCCTTCATCTCCATTCCCACCGCAACCACTAGGGCCTAGCCCTTGTTCACTCACCTGGAGACAGACTATTTCAAAAGCCTTTTAACTGTGCTTCCTGACTCCAGTCTTAAGTTTCTTTTGTCAATCCAGCTGGTAAAACACTGTCAGATTAATCTACCTTAAACTTTCACACAATTAACCAGTAAATATAGTAATACTTACTATATGTTGGGAAACTCTGGTGGCAGGTTAAGTGCTATGGCTGTAAACCAAAAGTTAGGCAGTTCAAATCCACCAGGTGTTCCCTGGAAACTCTAATGGGGCAGTTCTACTCAGTCCTATAGGGTCGCTATGAATTGGCATTGACTCAGTGGCAATGTTTTTTTTTTCAATTTGTTATGGCATAGTGGGTTAAGTGCTACCTCTGCTAATCAAAAGGTCAGCAGTTCAAATTCACCAGGCACTCCCTGAGAACTCTAGAGGGCAGTTCTACTCTGACCTCTAGGGTCACCATGAGTCGGACCTGACTCAACGACAATGGGTTTTGAGTTTTTACACTGAGAGCAATGTTTTTGTTTGTTTTTTTTAAATTATACATTGTGCTAAGTGGCACTAGAAATTCACAACAGAATACAGATATAGTCCCCAAATTCACAACAGAATACAGATATAGTCCCCAAACTGAAAGTTCTTACACTACTGGATGGTAGCCTGAAAGACCAAAATAGGCAAATCTATTACTGTTGAGTCTATTTTAACTCACAGTGACCCTACAGGATAGAGGAGAAGTGTCCCACAGGTGTTCAAGGTTGTCTATCTTTACAGAAGCAGACTGTCACAACCTTCGGTTGGTAGCTGACTGCTTGGGCCCCTGAGTTACCTGGGCTTCTCAGGGTGGGGACAGATGGACATAAAGAAAACTGCCGGTAGAAACAATGTATGTTGTATACTGTGCTCGAGCTGGGAAGTACGCTAGGTCAGACAGGAAAGAATGGGCATGGCCTTGTAAATCCCAAAGGGATGACCCATTCTACTTTAGTCCGCTACCGTGTTCCTTCCCCTCATAGCCATTCCTCCTCCTCTTTTAAATATTTTTCGGTGCTTCCAGTGCAAGTTCACAATCCAAGTCAATTCGTCACACAGAATCTTGCCCCCACACTGCTATGGAACTCCCGGTGCTCTCCCGACTCTGTGACAGCACTCTCCTCTTCTCCACCCTGTATTTCCTGCGTCCGTTCAACCAGCTCCCGCCCCCTTCCACGCTTCCATTTCAGCTCTGGACAGGAGCTGCCCGGTCAGTCTCATGTGTACACTTAAGCCAGGAAGTGCACTTTTCACCAGTATCATTTTATGTCTTAAACTCTAGTCCAATCTTTGAAGAGCTTTCCATAGCCATTTTTTATGTTGTGTACGTATTTTTGTTGGCTGTATTCTTACAAAAGGTAAATTACATATATTAGTTGAGTTTCATGTTTTAATTTGTATATGTAGTATTGTGTGACAGATTTCATTCTGCACCCCCTGTCCCCAAGTTGGTACTATGTTTTTCTAAGAACCATCCATGCTGCTAGGTGGAAATCCTCATGGTTTGGTGAGTAAGAGCTACGTCTACTAAACAAAAGGTCAGCAGTTTCTTGGAAGCCCTATGGGGTATTTCTACTCTGTCCTATAGGGTCACTATGAGTTGGAATCAACTTGATGTCAAAGAATTTAGCTTTTGGTTTTATGTTCCTGTTAAATATCCAAACTGGAAGGTTATATAGGGAGCCTTGGTGGTGCAATGGTTAAGACTTATGGCTGCTAACCAAAGGGTCAGCAGTTTGAATCCACTAGCAGCACCCTGGAAACCCTCTGAAGCAGTTCTACCTGGTCCTATACTGTCACTATGAGTTGGAATTGACTGTAGTGGGTTTCAGGTTTTAAGGTTATACACAATGTCTACTACTATCATTGGAGAATCAATATTTAGTGGGTTCCTAGCAAGTAGTTAGGGGTTTTGGAGATACAAAAAAATGGGAGACATGGTCCTTATTCATCATACAGCTCAGTTGGAGTCAGTCAGTTAACTGCTGTTCAGTCAACGGTGACACATCACAACCCATGCAACAAAGGGGAACTGCCCCACGCAGCTCTCTAGGCTGTACTTTTAGGGGAGAGATCACTAGGAGTGGGTTAACCACCGAACTCAGCCAGTGGCTGAGTGCTAAAACTTCTGCATCAACCAGGACTCCTGGCCAGTTGGAGGAGACAATATAAATACACAAAAAAGACAACTCACTATTAAGTATTACATGAGGACAGAGTGAAGTTTGGTTGAATGGCTGAGTGAACTATTCCTTAACATATCACAACATACTCAGTATAAAAGATGACAGGAAGGATGTGATATCTAGATTTAAATAACTATGTTGATATTGTAAATAGTATATATATTTTTTAAACAATTCTTGACTTTCCCCTAGGTGGTGCTGGATCAGCTGGAATATCTCCTGTAACTCAAGTTTCCTTCTATCTTTATAACAGGTTAAGATTCTTTGGTAACTTGAAGGGTCCTCCAACGATTTCACAGCCTTCTGGCTCTTAGTCTGGGAGAGTGTGAAATCCTGGACATTGCTGAGAAACTAAAATCACAGAGAACTCAAGCCCTAAAGCTTTTTATCTAAGTTACCAAGAGCTACTAATTCTAAAGCAATGCCTATTTGTACGTGTGGCTGGGGGTTGCAGGAAATTTATCATCTAGAATGAAATAAATTGCACTAAACTAATATGAAGCAGAAAGCATCTTCTCAGCATTGTTCGTAACAGTCAAAAAGTGGAAACAACCCAAGTGTCTATCAATAGATGAATGGATAAAAAAATATGGTAATACATACAATAGAGTATTATTCAGACATAAAAAGGAATGAAGTTTTTGACATATGCCATAACATGGATAAATCTTAAAAAGAGTCAACCAGCCAAAGGGATAAATATTTCATGATTCCATTTACATGAGACATCTAAAAAAGTAAGCAAAAACCCAAACCCATTGCCACTGAGCTAGTTCCAACTCACAGTGACCCTACAGGCCACAAGAGCACAGTCTCAGGGTTTCCAAGGAGCAGTTGGTGGATTCCAACACGCTAACCTTTTGGTTAGCAGCCAAGTTCTTAACCACCATGCCACTAGGGTACCTCACGAGGTGTTTACAATAGGAAATTCCTAGAGAATACAGTACAACAGAAGCCAGCAGACACTGGGGGTGGAAAGAACACGGAATCACTGTTTATGGTACAGTGTTTCTATCTGGGGTGATAACAAAGTTCTAGACATAGATAATGGCGATGGTTACATAATAGTGTGAATGTACTTAATGCCACCAAATCACACACTTAAACATGGTAATTTTTATGTTGGAAAGCCTACCACAATTTTTTTTAAAAAGAAAAGAAGAAAAAGATCCTAAGGTGATGAATATTCTAACCTACCTAAGGAAATAGGGGCTCTTTAAGGATTAAGTAGTAAATCTTGAAAGATGGATTTAAATAGAATTTCTGCTGGATACACTTCATAGCAGCCACCCGAGACACTCTTGTATCAGGCATTTGGAGGCAGATGGAGGCCCTGGCTGCCAAGTGGGGCACAGAGCTGGTGGCCCTCTGCCAGAACAGCCACCGCACCCATTCTGTGCAGACCTGCACTATCCTAAGACAGACGTGGACAGGGCCCTAAGATTCCCTGTTACTGAGTTTTTTTTTTTTTTTTTTTAACTGAACGTTTGGGACATAGAAGAGTTGGGGATAGGGGTGACAGCAGTGGTTAATGGACGAGGAAAGTGACAGAACTAACATCTAATATACAGATGGAAACAAAAGTGACAGCTCTAAGAGGAGAGTCCTGCAGATAATGACTGCGTTGGGGTCTGAAGAACACCTACTGAGAAGCCTCCAACCAGACCTTCTCCACCAGCCACCACTGCGAGGGCAGCTTCAAAGTCTCTAGGTCACTCTGTGTCCATGCTGTGTCACAGCTGCTTTCCCCCTGCAGAGTCCTCCTGACAGCTGCTGTCACCCGCTTTCCCAGCACTGCTGGAGATGAAGCGGCTGGCGAACCTCCAGTCTAACCACTCACAGTGGCAGGCGCTCACTGCAGTTACCCGGTCTCTGGTCAGAAGTAACCAGGCTGAAGAAGAGAGCTGCTTTATGCCCAGACTCACTCAGGAAAAGCTGGAAATGAACCGAACTCTCTAATTTAGCAAAAAGGGACCTCTTCCGGATCTCAGTTATATGGCATTTATGTGTCATATTATTAAAAGGGCTCTTACTAATGCTACTTGGTAGTACAGCTATTTGCATATATACTTGAAGATATCTTGGTTATGAAATGTCCTGAAAATGAAGCTTCCATACATAGAGCAAATGGGAAAAACAACACCCACCCCCAAACTCTACACATCTCAGGAAGCAAGCTGTCTATGTGGCATTACCTGGTGACAGTGAGAGGGTACAATTTCTTTTCATTCCAGCCCATCTAAAACTAAAGACCAGCCTCAGGAAGAGACAGTTATTTATTTAGAGTGTTCTTTGACTTAGTAAAGTTCTATATCTTTAATGTCAACAAACTAGTCAATCTTTTTCTTCATGATTTCTTCCATTAGATTTATACTCAGATAATCTTTTCTCATCTAGAAATCTGTACATTCACTTAAATATTATTTTAATTGAATAGCTTTAAAACAAAACAAACATGTACCTTTTTAATCAATCTGGAAAATGTATGTGTATGTGTCTATAAGTGTCACAAACACATATAAAAACACATGTTATATAAAGAAACCATTTCAGGGAAGTTTCTAGATCAATTTTCTTTTTCCTAATAGAGGGTCTCCCCAAGTTACTGTAAATATTTCCCATTTCCCATTTCCACTGGTTTGCTTATAAATCAGGACCTCTTTCTGGACTACCTCCCTGGTTCTAAGGGACAGCACCAAAGAGTATTTTTCTAATTTTAGATTTACAGATCTGACACAGGACTCTCCTGTGTCACCCTCTAACACACAGTACACTAAAGGACTACCCCATCTCACTCACACTCACATCCGCTCTCCTTAGTCTAAGGCGGAGATATCAACCATGCAAAGAGCCTTCTCAAGAGGTGCTATCCGATGGCTTCACCCCTACCTACACTCAACTGCTTACCTTCCCCCTTCAGGAGATGGCCTGAGATGTCACCGAACAAGACAACTTCTTTAACTATTACACCCTTTTGATTTATTGGTTGCTCAGTCTCACTGTGTTTCGTCTACAGATTTTCTGTACCTCTTGTAACTTTAATCTTATCATGTTGTCTATTATGATTTAATTTATTTGATTTATAAATTAATGATTTACTTCACCTAATTTCTTATCTCACTGATGAAGATCAAGGACCACAGCCTTCAGTACGGACTGCACCTCAAAATCTCAAAGTCAAGAAAACAAAAATCCTTACAACTGGACCAGTAAGCAACCCAGACATAAACGGAGAAAGGATTAAGGTGGCCAAGGATTTCATTTTACTTGTGTCAACAATCAATGCCCACGGATGCAGCAGTCAAGAACTCAAAAGATGTTTGGCATTGGGAAAATCTGCTACAAAGGATCTCTTTCAAGTACTCAAAAGTAAAGATATCACCCTGAAGACTAAAGTGCGCCTGACCCAAGCCATGGTATTTTCAGCTGCGTCATACGCACGTGAAAGCTGGGCAATGAACAAAAATGACAGAAGAATTGACACCTTTGAATTGTGGTTTTGGAGAAGAATCCTGAATGCACCATGGACCACCAAAAGAACCAACAGATCTGTTCTGGAAGAAGTACACCCAGAGTGCTCCTTAGGAAGCCAAGATGGCATGACTGTGTCTTACATACTTTGGACATGTTGTCAGGAAGGATCAGTCCCTAGAGAAGGACATTATGCTTGGTAGAGTGGATGGTCAGCGAAAAAGAGGAAGACCCTCGACGAGATGGATTGACTCAGTGGCCACAACAATGGGCTTAAGCATAAAAACCACTGTGGACATGACACAAGATACGGCAGCGTTTCATTCTGTTGTTTATGGGTCTTTCCGAGTTGGAACTCAATCGACTGCACCCAACAACAACCATTTCTTGTCTGATATCCTAGAATGTAGATCGATGCCGGCTATACTATTTGTATTTCTGGAAAAATGTTCTAATTTAAAAATCAATATTAAAAATTATACTTTGAAATTGTAACAGTAGTTGCTTCAAGGCAGTGGAAATAGTAGTCTAGGAAGACTGAAGAGGAAGTTTTATTTTTTCACTGTCCATTTTTTTGTGCTCTTTGAAAGTTGTGCCACGTATTTGTATACAAAATAATCTCTCTCTGTCTTGTAAAAAAGACCAACCATGCTATACTAACAGAAATAACATCTTTTCCCTACAAAAATGTTGTTACGTGCCAGGCATTTTCAACTCACAGAGACAGACTACAACTGCTCAATGGGTCCTTCTAGGCTGTAATCTGCACGGAAGCAGACTGTCAAGTTTTTCTCTTGTGGCACAAATACTTACAACTGAAAGGTACTCAGTAACTACTAAACAGAATCAATAACTTCAGTGCTGGTTTTAACCCATCAACAGGTTAGGAAAGGCTCCTGATCTCATCTCTGAGCTGACAGCGGAACAGGAACTCAAGTACTTAGCTTCCCTTTTTTCAAAGATAAGAATCTCAGTTACTTTCTGATTCTCAACCTAATATGGTTCACCAAATTTCCAGCAATGTGTATGAGCAAGCACACACATGTGTATGTGTGTGTTTGTGTGTGTGTGCATGTGCTGAGAGGAGGGGTTAGTAAGTCTCAGTGACTGTATCCTATATAGTTAGTGAGTTTATGCTATTAAAATATAAAATACAGTGTAAAGACTTCAGAAATTTTTGTAAACTACAAATATAATTAAAAAGTCCTATCTGATGCTTCTTTTTAGTTATAACAATTTTACTTTTTCAAAATGCATCACAGCTATTTTACTGCATTGGGATCACATTTAAAAGTCAGTGTCTGAATCTGTCTGATAAAAGCTTGAGTCAGTTCAAATTCTTAACTTGTAGTTATTTTTTGCTGCTAGACAGAATTTGTTATGGATTTTATAACCAACAACGGCCTTGTTCCTCCACCTATGAGATGAACCACTGGGGGCCTCCTGGACCTTCCCTGTCCTTGTGCCCTAAAAAGTGGCTTCTCAGGAAAGATCTGCTGTCACCAGCTGCTGTGGAGCTGTCCCCTGCTCACAGCACACCCAGTTGGTCCCGGACCATCCCCACGGGAAGCTGAGGGTCAGGCTGTTGTGATCCACAGGGTTTTCACTGGCTGACTTTTGGCAGCAGACCACCTGGCCTTTCTTCATAAGAACTTAGACTCTATTATATTCCCACCAATGTTGAAGTTTCCCAAGTTCTAATAAACAACAACAAAATGATACAAAAACTAAAGATGCTTAGTCCCAGATACATACAGTCTGTCTCTGATTCTGGGAGGCGGGACACAATCTCTAAGAAGTCTTCTGGCTGTAGCAACAGCTACAGCTCAATGAGCTTCAGTGCCTTCCATACACATCTCACTGTTAACTCTCTCAGCAACCGCTAACATACTGTCACTCCACTGTACAGATGAAGCAACGCAAACACACAACAACTTACTGCAATGTTACAAAGCCATTTCTGGAATGGCCACTGCACACAATGGCATGGTGACAAGTTCACACACTTAACTGTCCAGCTGTCTATGTGGAAATGTATTGGAAAACTCTCCCTAATCACCAGTGACTTTTTTCTTTACCTGAAGATAAAGGAAATACTGAAAGGAATATATTTTGATGACATTCAGGACATAAAGAGTAACATGACGACAGCTCTGATGGCCACTCCAGGAAAAAAGTTCCAAAATTGCTTTGAAGGGTGGACTAGGAGCTGGCGCTGGTGCACAGCTTCCCGAGGGGCGTACCTCAACAGTGACCACAGTGATATGCAGCAATGAGCTCCATAGCACTTTTTCGAGGATGAGTTTGTGAACTTAACTGGCAGCTTCATAAGACAAAAAGCCTGGATCTGTATCCAAAGCAGTCTGGCTCTGAACTACAGCCTCTGCTTTTCACCATGCCGCCCTGCAAGACGAGAATATACTTTCTCGGTTCTTAGCAGCTCACATTTCTCCCAGGTGTAAAACACTAAATGGCCCGTGTACTGCACTTGGGAATAAAACTGGTGTACAGTGAAAGACATCTGGCTGAGAAGCAGATCACTGATTTTATGTTTGAAGCAAGCAGAAATAAAGCTGCATACTGGCGGCAAAAGCACGGGTACACACAGCAGAAGAAGTAAAACGAAAACACTGATGCTAGCAAAAAGCACTAAGGATAGAAAGAGGAAAAAGGGTAGGTGGCAGAAATTCAAATGTCTAGAGCTGCAAAGTTATCATTATGAAACTCAGGGTGTGCTCCCTTTGTGAGGCGTTTTATTGATAAATAAACAAAATTCAGTCCTTGAAGAGTTAGAAATTTTCAGGAGCGGTATACTTCTTAAAACCATAAATAAAACAAATGCAATGATTAAATCAGCCAACATGCATCCTTAAGGTAGAATACTATGTGGCCAGTTAACATGCTATAGACCCACTGCTACTGAGTCAATTCCAACTCAAAGTGACCCGCCACGACAGAGAAGAAATGTGCCACAGGGTTTCCGAAAGGTGGCTGGTGGCTCAGAACCGCTGATGTTTCTAGTTATCATCTGGGCTCTTGACCATTGTACTATTGGGACCACCAGAGCTCCTAAAATGTTATGGAAGACCAGCTAGTGGCATGGAAAAATGTTCATGATCTATTCCTCTAGGAATAAAGCAGGTTATAAAATGTAAAGAGTAGGATCCCATTTTAGCAAAAATAAAACAACAAAAATGCATGCATAATAAATCCGTAACAGTTATCATCTCTGGTTGATTTATTATTTTCTTCTTTGCAGTTTACAACTGCTTTTTCTTTGGTTTCCAAATTTTCAACAATAAGCAGATATTTACTTTTTAAATCATGAAAAAGTGTAACTGTAGTATACCATCAGAGGAAAGAACAGTCGTTGCTAACGGAAACCCTGGTGGCATAGTGGTTAAGAGTTTGGCAGCTAACTGAAAGGTCAACAGTTCAAATCCACCAGGTACTCCTTAGAAACCCTGTGGGGCAGTTTTACTCTATCCTGTGGGGTCTCCAGGAGTTGGAGTCAATGCGAAGGCCATGGGTTTGGGTTTTTTTTGGTAACGAGGCAGAGAATGTAGGAGCTATAGTTTACTGTGTCTTAATTTGAATTCAAAGCACAATATAATACATTGGCTAACAGTGTGTTTCAATCATCCACACTTCTTCTCTTAAAAGAATGTGACCAAGTAGAGATCTGCTGGTCCAAATATACATATAATAGTTTGTGTACTTCAAATCTTTTACTTACTACCTTTTAGAATGAAAACAAAGCCACCTGCCGGATCAGGAGTTCATCAGTGTCACCTACCACCTACAAATGGCATCGCAAGTAATTTGCAGCATGTTCCTTTGCAGTTAAAAACGGTAAAACTTAGCAGCGGTCCTGTGGTACACATCGTTTTATGCAGGGGAAGGCAAGCTGTAACGTACCAACACCGAAGACTCAGCTCACTACAGGAGCTTACATGGAAGGACTGATTCACTTCCTAGACATGCAAACCTTAGCTCTGTCACCTGGTATTTTAGAAAGACCCCTGTTGGTTTTTCTTTGTTCTTTTGCTTTTAAAAACTTCTCACCTTGAAAAAGGTTTCTTTGAAAGCTGTCTTTTCCTAGCTTGGACCGAAGAATAAGAGGTGGTCAGCCTAACTTCTGGAGCTAATGATCTGTTCACAGCAAACACTAACGGCTGTGGCTCACACACACAGCACTGGTGCTAAGGTGCTGCCGACTTCATTTCTGCTCTGTGGCCAATTTGTTAGTTGCCAGAGAGTCAACTCTGCCTCACGGTGACCCCACCTGTTAGAGTAGAAATTCTTCATACAGATGGCCAGGCCTTTCCTTTCACAGTACTGCTAAATGGTCTTCCAAAAAGGATGTCCTGTTTCTGACAACTCACGATGGCCTATCTGTGAAGCTACAGCAGCCCTATTTATCACTTTTTCTGATTAGTCTTCACAAACAGCCATGAAAAGTTACATGATTCTGTAACATATAGAAATTATCAAAGTTTATTATCAAAATGGGTGTTCCGTTTGCCAAACACTTTGTGCACTATGTGAAATTTATGACGCACATAATCATCCCACCGAGAGAATAATTCGACATTTAATCAAAAAGCTGGAGACAATTGGGTCTGTTGCCCATCAGACAACGCCTTCTGTGTGTCAACATGTTCCAATGAACACAACGCCACTGCTGGTCTGAGTGGATGTGAGAATCCATATCCGTCAACTTCTCGCCAAGCACAAGAACTGGGCCCTTCCCTGACCACGATTTGGCAGATTTTGCATCTGGTCCTGAAGCTTCACCCTTACAGAATCGTTTTAACTCAAGAACTAAAGTCCAGTGACTGCAGGTTGTGCCTTACATTTGCTGACTGGGCTCCAGAGCAATCAGAAGCTACCCTGCTTTTGACCATAAAAATTATCTTCAGCAATGAAGCCCATTTTTGGATGAATGGTTCTGTTAACAAAACAGTTGCATTTGGAGTGATGAGAATCCAATACAGATTCAAGAACGTCCACTTCATCCCTGTCCTGCTGGCCTCTTACTGGAGCTGGAGAGCAGGTGGAGAGGAGGGTACAGAAGATTGTTGGGAGGATATGACATGTATGGAACAGATGGGAGGGGTGTGCTGTCACCGGGAGGGGAGGGCGGTGGGAGCTGCACATGGGCAGGCATGCAAATTTATATTGTATTGTGCACTTTCACTCAATCACAATACATAAAGAAACAAAAAGAAAGAAAGAAAAAATCACTGGCCCTTATTTTTTTCCAAGATGAATAGGGAGAGGCTGTGGCTGTCAATGGCAAAAAGATATCAGGCTAAAACTGATTCTTTTTGGTCCCATTGGAAAGGTGCTGAGGAGCCATTTACCTGAAGGTCTTTTCCACACATAATGCCATCAAATGTACTTCAAAATAATAAAACAATTTAAGCTGTATCATTTACACAACTTGTTTATTCAAGTTCAAAGACTGGACACCTTTATTGGAAGACCCTTTAGATGGATCTGAACTGCCAACCTTTCATTCTCTTAAAGCCGAGTATGTCTTCAGCTGTGCTTCTGATTTCCTTGCTAAGTCTTGTTTATTCCTGATCCTTTTAGATACCAATGAATGATCACAGAGCCTTGTCAGCACAGTGGGTACGAGCTCAGCTGCTAAGCAAAAGGGTGGCAGTTTGAACCCTCCAACCACTCCATGGAAACCCCATGAGGCAGCTCCACTCTGTTGTATTACGGGGGCTATGAGGAGGAATGAATCAACATGACAGGACAGTTTTTTTTGTTGTTTAAATGATGACAAACCTGTTACAGGGGTTTGTGCAGCTCTAATTCTTTCTAAAGCAGAATGACAGACTTATCATGCAGGGGACAAGAGAAGGAGGAGGCAGCTGAAATAAACATTTCACCTCCCACTCAATACTTGTTCTGAGTGTCCCTGGTGGTACAGTAGTTAAGAGTTTGGCTGCTAACCAACAGGCTGGCAGTCTGACCTCACCGGGTGCTCCTTGGAAACTCTATGGGACTGTTCTACCCTGTCCTATAGGGTCACTATGAGTTGTAATCGACTCAACAGCAATTTATTTTCTTAAGTTTTCTTCAGAGACCATGATGGAGGGAGAAGTCAAAGAAAATAGGTATGTCACAGTTTCTGAAAACCCATAAGCACAGCTTCTTCTTGGCCTTGGACAGTATACTGCGGGAAACTGGCTGGGCCGGAGCCAGCAGGGAGGGCAGCAGGAGGACGGCCATGAGGACGGCGGGTTTGGAACTCGGGTAGTACCTCAGTAGAAGCCCCAATTTGGGAATACAGAAACCGTACTTCCCACAGGCTGATCTCCAGTATGTTACTGCCTGATATTTAACCTTGCCATATACTGAGAGGTGATGCAAATTTTTGAGCATTGCTTCGTCTAGGAGAAAATTTTAAACCAGGGATGTGGGGGAAAGGTAAAAATAATCAGAAGTTCACAAGAATGAGTAGTCTTCGAAAAAGAAAGAGACCAGGGAAAATTAGAAACATTTGTGGTTAACTACCAACTAAGACTGCTTTCTAAATCACATACATAGGAAACACTACCTGAAAACCATTCTTAAGGCTTTGTAGTCAGTAGTATCAGGAACTTGGGTTAAAAGCCGCCAGGGAAATTTAGGGTAAACTTCCCTAAAAGAGGAAAAACTCCAGTCCCAATCTGTCTACTGCAATGAAAATTACTAGACAATGTTTCTTTGCCATGTTATAATTTTCAAGTCCTACCAAACCTCATGCAAGTAGAACTTCAAATCAGCTTCACAGCAACATCTCCAGGTTTTCACCCCACTCGTCTTAGCAAAGGCGTCCTGGTGACACAGTGGTTAAAAGGTCAGTGGTCTGAGTCCACCAGCTGCTCCATGGGAGAACGAAGTGCCAGTCTGACTACATAAAAACTTACAGACTTGGAAACTACGGGGCAGTTCTTCCAGTCCTATGGAATTGCTATGAGTTGGAATTGACGGCAGCAGGTTTTAGTATCCTGGCAATCCATTTATCCGCAAGTCATGATTTGACTCTAGGGAAGGATCAACTCACATGTGGGTCTTCCAAAACCAGAAACTCGGTCAGGAAATTTGGTCATTATTTCTTTAGAGATGATATTTTTAAAGAGAATCTACCAAAAACCAAAAGCAAACCTGCTGCCGTCAAGTTGATTCTGTGTCATAATGACCCTACAGAACAGGAGTGCCTGGTGGACTTGAACTGCTGACCGTTTGGTTAGCAGACATAGCATTTAACCACTAGGCCATCAGGGTTCTACAGGCATCCTTTATTAACTTGCTTCATATCAAGTCTCTGAAATGATATGATAATGCAATTTAGGGTGCAGTCTACCGCAGGGAACACCTGAGGCACTGGTTCCTAGATTCTGCTGAACACTGGAAGCAGCTGCAGATTCCCACTTGCCTTCTGATTTAATCTAATTGGGTAAAACGGGGCATTGGATTCTTACAATCCCCACCTCCATGTTCTAATGCACAGCAAAAGTGGAGACCAACTGCTACAGAAAACTCTGTGTTTAAGTTTTTCTGTCTTCAAGTCAGGAATGGACAGAAAACAGAAATTCTAAATCCTTATTTTTGGGATCTTCTGAGGTTGAAGTGCCCAAAGAAAGCCAAAAAGGTAACATCCATCCCTGAACTATTTTCACAATACCATGGCATTGTCTTGGCACAGAATTTCTGTCAAAGGTATAATCAAAAGCCAGCTGAAGCTATGATCAAGCAAGTTCAAATTTTTGGAGCAACTGGGTAGATCCGCTACTGCTGAAACTACATGTAGGAAATGAACTGGTGTCGGGGGGGTAGACAGACGTAGGGCCCAAGTGGAACCTCCACCCAACAGGAGCCACTCCACCCAGACTCTGCTGAGGCTGTGGAGAGGAGGCTGGAGGGGATCTCTACAGATCTGACAGTTCCACTTCCTATCTCTGAGGTCTGGAACCATGGAAACTTTGTATAAGTGCGATACAGGCGTGCTCGCCACACCCTAAATCACACATCCTCCTTGCTGCAGCAACCACACTGCACCAAACACACTGCACCCATGGCTGGAGAAAGGCGCTCAGCAGAGGTCATCACACCCTTGGCTGTCCAGCTAGAGTCTTTGTCTGGCAGCCATGGAGAACAAAGAGAAGGGTATCGTCCAGGGGGACAGTTCAGAGGAACTGCTGCCTCGGGTTAAGACGGGGTCAGAAACATGGAGCTTTACTGCTCCATGACCTAGCAGACAACTAGCAGGAGAAGACATCTAGGGACCAGGGGCCTACCTATGGAAAACAGTGCTTGTGGCAATTTGTTTCAAATTGTTGAGTGCTCTCTCACAGCTGGGGAAACAGATGACCCAGAGAAACTGCTCCTTAGGTCCCCTCCTCAGGCACCGGGCCCACCTTACCTGCCCTACTTTAGGTCCACCTCTTTGCACAAACTGACCTATAGGAGACACTTTTCCTTTCAGCCCTATCCAGTCAGAGGCCAACAGGTTCAGTCAACTGCTAAAGCCTCTCTTTCCTTCTGGTACTATCTACTTGACGTTTTCAGGGTTTGTTGACAACCTCGAGCTGAACCACACTGCGGCTCTCAGTGTTCAGGAGAGAAAATTAGTATAACAGGGAGAAGGACTCAGTAACCGCAGGGGTCAGAGGGTGGAAGAACTTCTGCCTAGACTAGCGGTGGCAAGTAATGCCTCTCATTATTATTATTTTTTATTCTGTTGTTACTGGGAACATATACTGAGAAAAACACCAACCCAACCGTTTCTTCGTGTACAGTTTCATGACACTGACTGCCTTCTCTCAGTTAGGCAACCATTCTTGTCCTCCTTTTCTGAGTTGTTCCTCCTCATTAACATCAACTTGCTGCCCTGAGGTTCCTAAGTTTTCTAATTGTTGTTGTCAACCTGACCCCAAGGGACTGTACTTCTTTTAGGGATAGTTCTTTAAAGAGCATAATGCTCAAGACTTTCTCCACTAACTTAAGTTCAACTATTTTTCAGTGTGGAAACCCAGGTGGTGTAGTGGTTAAGGACTATGGAAAAGACAGGCAGTTCAAATCCACCAGGCACTCCTTGGAAAGTCTATGCTGCAGTTCTACTCTGTCCTATAGGGTTGCTGTGAGTTGGAATTGACTTGATGGCAGTGAGGTTGGTTTACTGTTCAGTTTTAAGATGACTTCAGGGGATATCCGGTTTAAGGTTTAAAGGTTATCTCAGGGCAATTGTTTCAAGGAGTTTATTCACCCTCCATTGCTCTAGAAAATTCAGAGCCTATGAGAAACTGGAAATTCTGTTCCACATTTCCCCCCTTCTGATCAGGATTCTTTTATGGAATCTGTAATTAAGATGTTCAGTACTAGTAGCTGAGGTCCACACAGTTCTTTTAGTCTTATGGCCAAGGAAACAGCTATTTATTGGAAGTAATTGGCCACACATTCTATATCCTCCTCCAGTTCCTGACTTGCCTTCTTCTTGTTGCTCTAGGTAAACAGAGACCAACTGTGGTGCCTAGTGAGCTTTCAACATCCTGGACTCTACCTAATGAACTAGGAGGTAGAAGAAAAGCAAGGAACACATTAGTAGGAGTATTAACTACGATGTTCCATGAAATCATGACCCGAAACTTCCAAGCCAAGGAACCAATCCCCATGAGGCATTTGGTTATACATAAGCAGCCTCAGCAGTGCTTCACCAACGCATTTTTCTGTCATAGTTATCGCATCTTCCCCCACCCCCTGCCCCTGTAACCACTAGCAAGCTTTGGTTTCTATACATTTCCCTTTTTGTTCTCTTTTTATATAAGTGAGGCCATGCCATATTTGCCCTTTGGGATTGGCTTATTTTGCTCAGCATAGTGTCTTCAAGTTCTGTCCATACTATACCATCTGTTAAGACTTCATTTCTCCTAGTGGCTAAGCAGTATTCCACTGTGTGTAAGGACTACATTTGGCTCATCAGTTTGTTGGTTGATGGGCATTGAGGTCATCTCTACCTTTCGGCTGTTATGAATAGTGCTGCAATGAATACCGGTTAAGCCCAGTTTTAGACTTCTTTCCTCTCTCCCCAACGTAATTATTCTGAAATTTTCAAAGGTAGAACTGGGACGTGCTCTCAACTAGTAACCATAATGGTGGCGTTTGGAATTCACCTCATGAGGCTGTGAAGGCAAGGCCTGGCGATCTACTCTGTAAGGTCACAGCCCTTGAAAACCCGATGCAGTGCATTTTTGCTCTGAAACATACAGTCACCATGAGTCGGAACTGACTTCCCAGTAATGGCCTACAATTTCATAGGGGTAGAAAATTATTTGCTAAGCTCTTGTAGGCTCTCTCCTTTTTTTTGACCCTCTAAAGAGAAAGTAGAGTACAACTTGGAGGTGTAGGGGAGGCTATTAATTTCTCAGCACAGCCTTTTTGTCATATAGCTTGTTGCCATGGAGAGCCTGTGAAGGCACCAACTACAGGAAGTAAAGGATCTGGCAGCAGTAAGCAAAGGGACAGTGGATTTTTTAAAAAAAATTCCATGAGCAATTAGCAAGTAGCAGGGCCTATAAACGATGCACTTTCCATGTTTTTCCTAACCCCTACTCTTCTGAAAGTACATGGGCTGGGTTTGCCACTACAATTTAACACAAATACAGAGACGCCTGAACGGGCCTAACAAAGCCTAAGTCTGGCAGACACAACACAAGGCCATTTAGCAACGCTGTCTCATGCCAGGAGGAATCAGCTACCTACCCACCCAATCCTGGGGAAATTATCCCCAGCTGCCTACATTATCAAGTTGATGCCCTGTGATTTCTTTGTTCAGTAAAGCCTAAGGGAGAAGGGATAATGAGGTATCAAAAGGGGTGGAGAACAGCCCCTTCTTTCATAAAGTAGAGAAGGGGGGCCTAGAGGGAAGAGGGAAGGCAGTGGAGGGGTAAGGGAAAAGGAAAGAGAGAGGGAGAGTTCTCACTGGCATCATTAAGAGGTAGGGACTGGCGGCAGCACTGGCAGCAGCAGCGACCTGGGAGCAGAGCTCAGCCTGAGCTGGTCTGGAATCACTGCTGCCCTGGGAGCAGAGGCTGGCTGCCAAGTCTGTTAATAGATGCTGCCCGTCATTGCTGCAGGAGCTGTACCAGCCAGGGCAAGGCCGGGGCCTGTTTCTAACAGTCTGCGCGCTGAGACGGGAGGGGTCAACATCAGCCTGCAGACCTTGCCAGAACCACTGACTAACAAAGACAGGTCCCTCTCCCATCCTACACAAATGATTACATCATCTTAAAGATCGGAGCTGGGAGGGATTGCAGAAATTCGCCTCATTTTACAAATAAGGAAACTACAAGCCCGGGCCAATTAAACAACCTTATCAACAGGGTGAGAAAACACAAGGCTCTCAAGTGGGGCCTTTTCCCTTGGAATCATGCTTCCTAAAGTGGACTCGACTCTTAACTAGCGATCAGCCCAGTTTCTACCAGAGCTGTATTTACTGTCCAGCCATCCTTTACCTAGTTCATGTATAATAAGTGTTAGGACCTGAATTATTTGTTCAAGGGCAGCATTAGTAATAAAATGGGTCTCTGAGCCTACTTGAGAGGAGTCTCCTACTAAAGTAACAAAAGAATCTTGTTTTAAAACAAGTCCACAGCCTGCCCCCTGGCCTGCCTGACTTCTGCCTTGCAGTGGGAGAAAGGAAGTGGGTAAGACAGCACGAGAGCAGGACACCTGTCTCCTTTGGAGATCAGCTCATTGTGCAATTTGCAGAATGAAATTCAAAAAAGCCTGGGCCCCAAAGTCTTCCTTAGGGCTTCAGGATTTGAATATGTGACAGTGGACTGGTAACACAATCCACAAGAGAACAGAGACACACCAGGGCCCTAAAGCATCCCCTGAGAGTGAGCTGCTAGGTGGGAAGAACGTGTTGACTGTTGGTTTTGATGGGAGAGAGGAGGAAGAAAGCAGGTATTGATTTCCTTAATGTTTCCTTTGTGCGGCTGCGTTGCCATGCGGTGGTCGGTTGCTATGAAGATCTGTGGTGCCAGACAATGGCTGCCAGGCTCTTTCCTGACTGTGCAGTTGGCAGAGCTGTTTCGGTGGGAGTCAGGCTAGTAGCCACTGGCTCAGCCAGGGAGAAACCTTGGTCACCGTGGGTACCACCTCTCCAGGGGAGTGCTGCCTGGGCAAGGCTGAAGGTAGAGGGCTATTAACTATAGTTAAGGAGACAGAGACACCGGCACCCTACTTTTCCAGCATGAGCACCTAAAATAAGGTATGTCACAGTTCAAACACAGAGTTTCCTGTATCAGAATCACAGAGAACAAACAAGGCTACCATTTCCAGGAAAGAAGATTAATGGGCAGCTGTTTCCCTTTGGTAAGAAGGATGAAGACCCCCGAAGGGCCCTGCAGTCAGATGAGGGTGAAGAACTGCTGGGGCAGGCTCTCGGCAGGGATGCTGCCAGCCAGCTCCCTTCCCGCGAAGCCAAACCGCTGCCTGTGACTCTGGTAATGAGAAAGCGGCCGCCCGCTGACCAAAGACCAGGGCTCAACCGCAGAGCTTGAAACAGGGCCAAGCTCTCTCCCGGGTAACAGGGGCCAGAGTACACAGAAGTCACCCTGGGCCTGTCGAGCTGTCAGCTGCTTACTCCCCCTCCTGCTCCCCCTGCCTCCCACACAATCACTCTTCTTTTCAGCGATGAGCATATACACAACTTCAGAGATGAAAGGGACTTCAAAGAGGATCCGCCTCTATACTGCCCAATACCACAAGCCGCCAATCACATGTGCCTACTGAAACTAAAATTAAATAATAATAAAATAAGGCAGTTTCTCAGTCCCACTGGCTTTCCTTAGGGCGTCAGGATTTGGCCAACTATTATATGTGACCAGTGCTCTGGTGGCACAGTGGTTAAGAGCCGGGCTGCTAACCAAGAGGTCAACAGTTGGAATCCACCAGCCACTCCCTGGAAACCCTATGGGGCAGTTCTACTCCCTTCTACAGGGCTGCTATGAATCAGAACTGACTTGACAGCAAGAACTGCTACTGGTGGTGGCTACTGCTTTGGACAGCACATTTTCATCATGGCAACGTGTTCTCATGTTCTACTGGAGAGTCCAGATCTCATCCAAGTCTTTCCTTTTCTAAATCAGAAACCTAAGACCAAAGGAAGAGGTTTACCCAAGGCTACACAGATAGCTAGAGGTAGACTGTTCTAGAACCCAACTGTCTTGACTCTAGTTCTGAAATAGCTGCATTGTCATTATTCTGTCTTTAAGGAAACGTTATTCCTTGAAACAGTTCTCCAAACACTCCTGGACATTCCCGATTGCTGGAATAAAAATGTACACCCTGAGTTGGAGACGGGGCTATGCAGCCTTTTAATGTTTGCTCCTATGTCTCCACAACTAGGTCGTTAACAGGAGCAGAAACTGAAAGCTCCTTTCTCCCCACTAAATCATTCAGTTAGACTGCAGCTTTGGGATCCAGACCAATCTATCTCACAGTTTTTCATGTCTCCCTGATATACAAAGGGGTTTGCATTCACTTTAGTTTCAGAGCACTACAGTTTCTTTCTCTCTGGTATTCTGGGAAAAGACCAGACTGATTTGAGAGATGTTAAAAGATGGGTGGGAGGGTTAACCTAGATAAATGGCTAACAAAACTATTTTAAGCAGCAGAATCCTTTTGAAAAAGGAGCCTAACACGTAAGCCATTCAAAAGTAGAACTAACTGCTCTGCACGGAGCTGGTGGGGCAGCAGAGGCTGGGACTAGTGTCTGCCTGCTTGCCACCTCCTATTCCCATTGGCAGTTTCTGAGATTCCTCCATGTTCAAATTCCTCAGAGTACAATTTGAAATCATTAACTCTGAGATGAAGGTTCCATCTCTGACTTCTATAATTTCAAAAGGTTGGTGAAACTAATTTTTTTTTTTTAAAAGCAAGTACAATGCAAATTTCTTCCCTGTTTATAGTTAATACTTAGCAAATAAGTGCCAAAGAAGCTAATTATTACTTTTTTTGTTAACATATTCACCTACATGCCTGAAACACATGGATAAGAAAGCACGATAAAACTTGTTAATCAAATATTTATCAGTTATATTTGTATAATGAATGAACTAGTCTTTGGTGAGATAACATGATGCATGAAACAAAAGACCTGGCCTCAACTATGTTACTGTCTAATAAAAAAGGCGCGTATGAGTCCTAGGTGGACACAAATTAAGAACTGGTCTAATGTTTGGCTCACTGTCATCCCAGAAGGGCAAGAGAGTAAGCTGAAGAAGAAAATGTATGAAGAAATAATAACAGAAAACTCTTGAAATTTGGCAAAACATAGAAACTTACAGACTCAAGAAGCTAAGCAAACCCCAAACAGGATAATCTCCAAGAAATCTATGCAAGGTTTTATAATCAAGCTACAGAAAAAACCCCACTAAAAATTCTGAAACGAGAATAATTACACATCACTTACAGGGCACAATTCAAATGACTGTGTGTTTCTCATCAAAAAACATGGAGGAAAATGGAACAAAATTTTTAATGTGCTGAAAAAAAATGTATAAACCCATAAATCTGTATTAACTAAGGACATCTTTTAGGAATTAAGGGAAAGTGACCTACACAGTGGTGAGATCTCCACCCTCTTCTTGAAGTGGCAATTTTCAGCAGGCTGTGCAAAGTGAAATATGTATATTACAATCCCTAGAGCAACCACTATAAAAACAGAGAGACAGTACAAAATACAGTATGTAAATTAGAATGGAATATTTGAAAATGTTCAAATAATCCAAAAGGTGAGAAAGGGAAAGCAGAGGAAGTACAGAGAAGATAAAATGATAAAACAGAAGACAGAAATCCATCTATATCAATAATTACATTCATGTACATGATCTAAACACAGACTATCCAAAAAATCCAGTGCCTATCACAGGAGATAAAAAAGAGATCCAATTACATGCTGTCTATGACAAATTCACTTTAAATATAGTAAGTTAAAAGTTACAAGAAGGTAAACACCGTAATATTCAAACAATAATCAAAAGAAAGCTCCAGTGGTTGCCTTAGTACAGATAAAAGGGACATTCAAACCCAAATTTGTTGCTGTTGAGCTGATTTCAACTCACAGTGAACCTACAGGACAGAGGAGAACTGCCTCAGAGGGTTTCCAAGGAGCAGCTGGTAGATCTCAACTGCTGACTTTCTGATTAGCAGCCAAGCTTTTAATCACTACACCACCAAGGCTCCAAAAACAGAGTACCACAGAGTGAAAATTACCATAGACAGGGACATTATATAACGATAAACGAACCAATTTATTAAGAAGGTTTCAACAGTACTAAATGTATATACAGCTAACAGCATAGCTTCGAAATACATAAAGCAAAAATTGAAGGGAGAAATAAATTCACAATGATGTTCACAGACTAATTCTCTTCTCCAGGTAACTGACAGAACTAGAAGACAGAAAAGCAACAATGATACTAAAAATTTAACAATACCAGCAACCAACTGGATCTGACATTTATAGAACATGCCATCCAACAAAGAGGAAAATACATTCTTTCCTAAAGTGTATGGAATATTCACCAAATAGACCATACATCAAGATTCATAAAACAATCCCCAAGGAACATAAAGCAACTAAAATCATACCAAGCATAATCTCTGACCATAACGGAATTAAACGAGAAACTAGTAACAGAAAAAGAGCAGCAATATTTCTAAGCACTTGGAAGTTATAACAAGACAATTCTAAATAACCCATGAGTTTCACACACAAATTATTTACAAGTACACTGTTTAATTTCAAAGGAAATTAGAACATATTTTGAAAACAAATGAAAATATAACATCAGAGTTTGTGGGATGCAAGAGCTGAAACTAGTACTGAAGGCAACGTGACAAAGATTGGACTGGACTGTAAGACACAGAGTGATGCTGATGAAGTGTGTGCTTCTTGGCTTGAATATATAAAGAAGGCTGTCTGGGCAGCTCTTGACCAGAGGTGAGATGAGAGGGTGGAGGGGACAGGAGTTGGCTAAATGTATATGGGGTGGAAAAGGGGGGTGTGCTGTCACAGAGTAAGAAGAGCAGCTACAGCAGCACAGTGGTCTGTGTGCAGGGCTTTATATGGCAAATTGACATGGACTGTAAACTTTCACTTACAGCACAATAAAATATTTTTAAAAATTTGTGGGATGCAGTAAAGCACTGCTTAGAGCTAGTAACATTATTAAATGCTTATTTTATAAAAGAAGAAAGGTCTCAAGTCAATAATCTATGCCTCTAAGGAACTAGAAGAGTATAATAAACTCAAAACAAGCAAAACAGTAAGAGCAGAAATTGATGCAATTAAAAACAGAAATAGAGAAAAACAAATAAAACAAAAACCTGGCTCTTTGGGGGGAGCAATAAAATTGATAAATCTCTAGCAAGACTGAGAAAGAAAAAAAGAAGACATGAAAGAGGGGCTAAAACAAACAAAGAAACAAACCAGTTCCCAGAGAGTTGATTTCAACTCATAGCACCCTAACGAGCTGCAGAGTAGAGCTGCACTTCACAGGATGTCACAGCTGTGATGTTCTGGGAACAGATCACCAGACTTTCTTCCAAGATGGCTCTGAGCTGGTTGCCAAATGTTTAACCACTGGTACCACCCAAGGACTCTTGAGAGAGAAGATATTATTATTTAATATTTCAAGGACACTAAAGGAATAGTAAGAAAATTAGTCTTTTAACATCTTTGAGATATTAAGAGAATATCTTTGGGATATATTAAGGGAATTATTCAGGAGTCCTGGGTGGTGTAAGTGGTTATGCATGTGGCTACTAACCACAAAGTCAGCAGTTCAAATCTGCCTATGAACAATGAAGGAGTTAAGTTTCGGCCGCTAAATGAGAGGTCAGGGGTTTGAACCCACCAGCTGTTTTGTGGGAGAAAGATGTAGTAGTTGGCTTCCATCATGATTCCCGCCTTAGAAACTCTATGGGGCAGTTCTCTGTGTCCTGTATGGTCAGTATGAGGCACCATTGACTTGATAACAACAGAATATATGCATGGAATGAATAACTCTCGCACGCAAAGCTGGTAACTTAAAAGAAATGTATATATTCCTAGAAAACAACAAACCACCCAAACTCATCCAAGGTAGTACGGACAAAGTGATTAGTTCTATAATAAAGAAACTGAATTCATAGTTAAAAAGCTTAAAAAAAAAATTCCAGATCCAGATGATTCTAACAGTGAATCCTACCAAACACATTCAAAAGAAAGAACGCCCTCAGGAATCAGAAACAGAAGAAACACTTCTTAACTCGTTGTCTGAAGCTAGCATCACACTAATGCTAAAACTGCATGGAACAGAAGAAAAACTGCAGACCAGTTTTCCTTATAAATACAGAAAATCCTCAGAAGAACATTATCAAATCAAATCTAGCAGTAAATAAAAAGAATAGTATACACACAAATTGGTTTCATCCCAAGAACACAAAGTTCATTCAGTATTAAACAAAAGTCAGTCAATGTGATACACCACATTAAGTCTAAAGATGATGTGATCATCTCAACTGAGACAGCAAAAGCATTTGATAAAATTCAACATCCAGTCATGATAAAAACTCTTAGCAAAGAGAGCATCTACAGAAAACCCACAGTGAACATCAAAATTAACAGTAAATGTTGAAAGCTTTTCTCCTAAGATCAGGAACAAGGCAAGATGGTGTAGTCTCACTATTCTTCCTCAAATTGTACTGGAAGTCCTTGCAAATACAATAAAACATGAAAAAGACAGACACACAAATTAGCAAGGAAGAGTTAAAACTGTATCACTCACAGATGACATGGTTATCTATATAGAAAACCCCAAGGTTAGCACACCAAAATCGACTACATTTCTATGTATCAGCAATGAATAACCAAAAATCAAAATGTAAAAACACCCAATGTGCTCCAATACAAAATACAACAGCTTCAAAAAACAAACAAAAAACTTATTTATCAGTCTAATAAATCAATTGTTGCTAAGAGTTAGGGTTGCAGGAGGGTGTGCATGAGCAAAGTTTTGGGGCATAATATTACCGTTATTTATCCTGATTATATGTTAAAACTTTGAGAACTGTACACCAAAAAAAGGTTAATTTTATTGTGTATATGTGCTCCCCCAACCCAAAGGTGATAAATTCTTTGCAGGTTTTCCTATCAACAGGTAGAAGCTATTTTTCCACTCTTTGAACCTGGGCTGAACTTATCTTCCTTTAACTCACAGAATGTGGAAAAGGTGACACAACATGACTTCTAAGTCCTAGTCTCATGAGGCTGTGCAGTTTTCACTCTTGCCTTCTTGGAATGCTTTCACCATTATGAGAGGAAGTCTGGACTAGGTTCCAAGAAATGAGAAGTCATATGGAGGAAAGCTAAGGCCCTAACAGTCCGCACTAACTGCTAAACATGTGAGTGAGGCCTTCTTGACCCATCTAGCCTCACTTAAGCCCCAAGATCACACCAGCCACATGAGCGAGCTCAGATGAGACCAGAAGAAGAACCACTCAACTGTGCCCAGTCCAACCTCTGCACTTACAGAATCATGAGCAAATGGACAGTTGCTATTTCAAGCCACTGAATTTTAGTGTCATTTTTCACACAGCAAGAGAAAACTAATTCAGTGACAGAGATCAGAAATGTCAGAAGTTAGGCTATGGGGAGAAAGGCAGGTCTAAGAGAAACTCTGATAAATAATGATGATTTTGCTGGCTTTGCTGACTGAAAATTTAAAAATGGAAGCAAAGTCAGTAACACAGCCAAGAAGATGCTTGAGGAAGATAAATCTGGTAGCAATGTGAATTAAAGGTCCATTAAAAGAAAGAACTACAGAGAGTGATAGAAATCAGGACACTAAATTCAGTATAAGAATTCACGTGCAGAGTTCTAGATCCATGAGCTAGAAAAACAGGGATTGGATAGAGGGAAGAAACACCAACATTTTTACATTTGTATAATAGGAAGAACTTGACAATTCATTAAAATCAGACTCTGTTATCATGCTTTTCAGCTACTCCTATGGTCCCCCTTAAAATTCTAAGTTTATACCCAATTTTAACTTCTGTGTATCTTTTAATTTCCTCTCTATCTGGAAGGGATTGTAACTATTGTAATATATCCATTTTTTTAGTGTGATGACATCACAGTTTATGTGATATGATCACTGGTTCCTTTCTTTTAATATTGTAGCTTTGATTGAGCTTTGAGACTTCCCTAACTGAGTAGGATTCTGGATATTGTGTCCTGAACTACCTCCTTAAATGTATACTTAATGGTTTTGTTTATCTAAGCAAAAAGCGTCTTTCAGTATTTCTTGTAGTTTTGATCTGGTTTTTACAAAGTCTCTAAGCTTCCGTTTATCTGCAAATGTCTTAATTTCATCTTCATATTTGAAAGAGTTTTGAATGTGTTTTCCCACTGCCTCCTTGCCAACGCTGTTTCTGCTGAGAAGTCAGATGAAAGCCTATAGGGCTTCCCTCTGAATGTTAGCTTTGCTTTCAGCCTCACTGCCTTTAAGAGCTTCTGTTTATGTTTCATCTTATTAAGCTTGATTACAGTATGTCTTGGAGTCTTTCTTTTGGGGTCTATTTTTTGTGGTATTTGATACACATCTTGGAACTCTGTTCTCTTCTTGCATGACAATTCATTGAAATCAAATGGGCTTGACAGTTGACTGGGTCTGCAGATGGAAGAACACGGGGTCAGAGAGATAACTAGACAGGTTTGAGCCTAGAAAACTGGTGATGAAGGTAGGTGTAATAAAAAAACAGGGAAGAAGAAAAGAAAAGCAAATTTTTAGGAGAAAGGTCATTATTCTTTTCAGATATTCTGAATTTAAAGTCAATTTCTAGTTGATGTTTAACTCAGCAGCATGAAATGGAGTTAGGCACAGGTTAAGCCTACAGATGAAGTTTCGGGGATTAGCCACACAAAGGTTGACAGCTGAAGAAGACAGTTGAAGTAATAACTTTTGTGAGTTAGGATGTTTGGAGACTATGCAGAACAGAAGAGCAGCAGTCCCTTATTCTTCTTTTTGTCTTAGTAAGAGTCCTTATTTGGTGTGAAGCCATGTGGCCAACTAAAAAGCTACACTTCCTGGCCTTTCTTCCAGATGGGGTAGCCAATGAAGGTGCTGGCTTCTGGGAAAACTCTTTAAGAGGAATAGATTAAGACAGGCATGGACTCTTTTGTTCTTTTGCCCTTTCTTCTTTAAGCCTGAAAAGTAAATACGATGGCTGGAACTACAGGAGCAATTTCAAAACTGCTTTGAAGGGCAGACTAGGTGCTGGCATTGGTGCATAGCTTCTCAAGGGGAATACTTCAAAGTTGACTGTAGATACTTGGCAATGAGGTATGTAGCACTTAGAACAATACTGTTGTGGCTAAAGGAGGAAAGGGATCAGGGTGCCAGCTGCCCCAGGCCCCCATCTAGAGGGTAGCAGTGCTAAGTTGACCAATATTTCAATAAATTTTTAACATTTCAGCATCCTGAATCTCAGACCCAACAACTATAAAGAGGGAGATGAATCAGTACAAAACAAAGAAAGAGAAACAAGATCCCAACTCATAGTGACCCTACAGGACAGAGTAGAACTGCCTCACACAGTTTCCAAGGCTGTGAGCTTTACAGAAGCAGATCACCGGGTCTTTTCTCAGGTGCACCACTGGCGGGTTCAAACTCCTGACTTTTCAGTTAGCAGCTGAGTGCTTTAACCATTTTGCCACCATAGCTCCTAAAAGTCTAGGAGAACTGAAAGAAGAGCTTTTGGAAAATAGACGAGCATGTCAGTATGAGCTGGTGGAACACATCTGACGGCAGCATGTTATATGGTAGTGAGTGGGTAGATTAGAAGCAGCAACAGAAAGCAGTAAGGAGAGGAGGACATCAGTAGTTTAAAGGGGGGACAAGGAGGAGGAAAATATTGTCACCATATGGAAGCGCTGCCGAAGGAAAGAGTTTAAATAGAAGAAGAAAGACAAGATGAAGAAGAAAGAGCAGATAATTCATGGTATAAAGGCTGTCACGGATTGAATTATGTGCCCCCTCAAAATGTGTGTACCAATTTGGCTAGGCCATGAAACCCAGTATAGATTGTGTGGTTGTCCTCTGTTTTGTGATTGCAATTTTATGTTGAAGAGAATCATCAGGTGGGACTGTAACAACCTTAACTCCGGTCGCATCCCTGATCCAACATAAAGGGAGTGTCCCTGGGGTGTGGCCTGCACCCCCTTTTCTCTCTCAAGAGATAAAAAGGGAAAGGAACCCAAACAGACAGGGGGACATCCCACCACCAAGAAAGCAGCTCCAGGCACAGAGTGTGTCTTTAGGACCTGGGGTTCCTGTGCTGACATGCTCCTAGACCAAAGGAAGACTGATAACAAGGACCCTCCTCCAGAGCTGACAGAGAGAAAGTCTTCCCCTGGAGCTGGTACCCTGAATTTGGACTTCCCTCTAGCCTACTAGACTGTGAGAGAATAAATTTCTTTGTTAAAGTCATCTAACTTGTGGTATTTCTGTTACAGCAGCACTAGATGACTAAGATGAAGTCTTAAAGATTCTTCCGAGTCAAGAGAGAAAGTGAGAGGTTAAGTAGAACACATTTTAAGAAAGATAGGACGGATGCTGGGAAGACTCAGGTGAGTAGGTGTGACCTGGGTTTAGAGAACAGGCAGAGAGAAGCTGGCTAGCGAACCTTGAAAATGAAGTAAGTGCTGGGGAACAGGAACGGAATGGTGGGATAAAGGGGTTGCTTAACAGTTAACTGCGGCTCAGCCTCCATTGGCTAGCATACACCTGCATTCAAAAAAGCTAGGTTTGGTGTATTCTTCCACTTGCCAGTTTACGATTGGAGTTGGAAAATGAGTCTCCCTGAATTTGGGACCACCAAGGCGAGTTCCTTTTATTTTTCTGATGAAACAAATAGATATAATAACTGTAAAATGGAATTTCAACACTGCTATTGTTATTTTTCAATTTCCATAGGCATGGTTGCAGTGGTTTTCAAGATGTCCCAATCAATGGGCACTGGATCCACACTAGCTCTACGATTCATGTTATTCTTACACCTGAAGAGCTGGGTGAGTCCTTACTTGTCACTTCATTCACCTCAACTGAAGTGGTGTGATGATTAAGGCCTAGGCCCAGAGAAGTGAAAGGACTTGCCCCAGGTCAGAATAATAGAGCTGGAGGTACTATAAAGTGCATTTGCCAAAGAAATCCTATCATCTAGTGATGCTGTCTAAAAAGGAGAAGCTACAGCCTCTACCAGGATTGTCATTTAAAGTCAGCCTTTCTATAAGACATCAATGCAGCCAGTAAGCAATTATCCCTCAGAAAAATGGTACACATGATCTGCTGTGAGGCTACTCACACACTGTCTCAGGACCCCAGGGGACGGGAAGCCTTGTGAACCTGGAACAGGCTTGGTACTTGCTATTTTGAAGTGAGGTGGCACAAAGTGCAATCAGATGGTATCAGACCCTTGTGTAAGCACCAAAAATAAGTCTCAGAAAGGCCAAGAAATGATCCAACTTAAATGTTATGTACTTGAGTCTTCAGAATGGCAGAAATGCCAGTGCTGGCTAATGACCAAGAACCTAAAGAGAGATGGAATCTGCAAAACTTTCAAAATGACACCCAGGCAAGGCTTAAAGTGCAAGATGAGGAGGGAGAGGGAGACAGGTAAGCAAAGAAATCACTAAGAATTGAGGCAGTCCCCCTCAGCAAGGTGGCTCAGTTCTCTGTGGACCTCAGCATCTCCCATTCCCTCGGAGGCTACCCATTCACAGCCCCTCTTGAAGCTGTGAGAGCTTTTCTACTTGAAGGCAGGAGTTTGCTGGGAACAGGGACAGAAGTACAAAAAGCTGGACGGCAAACACAAAGCCTGGAAGCCTAAAAAAGTATCTGTGTGGCTGAGTATACAGATCTTATAAATCTGTACAGAATGATCTTTGCAGGAAATCTCTGCTATCTGAAGATGAAAAGAAATGTGAATCAACTCTGATCCCAATTCAGATCATCACCAGCTGACAGTTCAGGTGAGGCTCTCTGGGGTGGCTGGAAAGTAGAGTGTAGCACTGCAGAACAGATCTCTTTTCCTTGGGAGGAAAGAAAAAAAAGAAAGGAGAGAGATACTAAACCCTGCATCAAAAGGTGGTTAGAGGGAGAAAATCACGTATTTAAAGTAGCAGGCCTAAAAAGTTCTCAGATTTAGATTATGAAAGAGACCTCAAACCTGGTGAAAGTAACACTGGTTCTGCATGTCAGAGAATGTATAGATTTTTAGAAAATATTTTGACATGACTACTAAGTTGAAACAACATTTAGAGCACCTGTTAGATACACAGTAACATAGATCCAGAAGTCACAATGACAGAGAGATATGCATCCATTCTTTCAAAGAAGTGTTTTCTAAGGGTTTACGATCTGTGCCACTTCATAGGTGGCACCAAAGGTTTCTGCTTGTTCACTGAGCTAAAGGTTGAAGGTTCACACCACCGAGCAGCCCCACTGAAGAAAGGAAGGCCTCATGTGCTCCTTCAGTAACGATCGCAGTACAGAAAACCCTACAGAGCTGTGCTACCCTCTGACACACTAGGTCATTGTGAGCCCACAGCAGACTGATGACAACAGGTTTGATTCTGTTGTTGTTACAGGCGCCAAGTATCGTGTTAAGTGCTACAGATACAATGTTGAGCCAAACAGAATTCCTGGGCTCCTAACACTCCTAAACAGTAGAGAGACACACATTAACAGAATAATCACAGAATTATATGCAAAATTACACATTATGATAACTGCTGTGAAATATAGGACAGACTGCATTAGGAGTGCATAGCACAGGAATTTGGGAACAGGCTGCTGGTAACAACCCAAGAGCTCATCGGAGCAAATGACGAAAACAACCCATCCTGTGCTAACAGCATCCTGGCACAGAAGGAGAACAAGGACCCTCAGATAAAAGTACTCATTGTCCTCAGAGAAGGAAAGAGTTAGCTTCATGCTCTTACAAAGGTTTCATCAGGTTCACGGGCATCAAAAGTATCTTGCCCTTGGGAAAAAAGTCACCATCATAAACACGGGTGGAATAAACAGGCAAGAACCTGATGGCTATCTTCAATATACTGAGGCAAGAGGCTTAACGGATGCTTGATGGCACACAGCTGTGGTTTGTCATTTCAACAGACTGAGGCTGACTGGGCATCCGGCCACAGGCTAATGCTACCTTCCTTTTTGAAATCAGAGATAGCCACTTTGTGATTTCTAGATGGTATGTGGTGTCCACATTTTCAGATTCTACCCCCACTTCCCATATTCCCTGCCCAGTTTCTACACAACAGTAATTCTGCATTGTGGTCTCAGGCACACAACAAAAGCCCACGAGCAATGTTCCTGATATCGCTAACGGAGAGATCCAAGAACAGAAAGCCCTTAGTCTACAACACATCAAGACTACAGTGCAGTAGCTTTTACATAAATACTGAATCACAGCAAAATACAGAGGGGAAGAGAACTTTACTAGAATGATCAGTGTAAACTGTCTGAGTTTCCATAGGCAGACTGATGAGCCAACTTGTGATAATCAGAGATAATGAGCTATGCTCCTCTGGGCCTCCAACTCCTTGGAGTGGGTTCATTTGAGAGCCTGGTTACTGATGCAGAGACCTGATGGGACCTGGGGGCCCAGCACAAACCGCATATACTCTGAGACGGACTTGGATTTTTCAGAAAGAGAACTTGCTGAAATTCAAATTGCAATCAGATGTTACCAAGGGATCTGAGATACCTAGCTAAGTCCCTATGCACTCCTGTTCCATTTTTCCAGGTTTATGGACTTATAAAATCAGAGAAATCTTGTTCTTGGGGGCAGATGAAACATCCACAAAGTCTGGATGGTGGCCCTGGGCAGCAGCGGTACCCGAGAGTGAGTGAGCCACTGCTTAGTGGACACCTGGAGACAGGACTGGGTATACATTTCTTTGTCCTCTAGGCCCATAAAATCTGCATTAAGTGACAGATGACATGAGGGGGTCGGGGAGAGGTGGTGGCTGGGCAATGAGGCAGCCAGTGGGTGAAGGAGCTGGCTGCACCTCCAGGTGTCAAAAAAAGGGGAAAAAGAGGTGCACACGCAATGAGCCTGCACTAAGTCACTTCCAGAGGGCGTGTTCTCGGTGCCCTCCACTCCCTCAGCCATCCCCTTATCCCTTAGCGTCTTCACACCTGACCCACAAGTTCATTTATATTCTAATTCTCCCATATGAAATAACAGAGGGGGTCTGGAGACTACAGACACAGTTTTAATTACCTGGCCAGCACCTATTAAATAACTGCTTACATATTGGGGCCAACACTGTTGGATAGCAATGAAGGGGAGCTAATCAATCTAAGAAACCAACAATGGCAGTCCCTAGGAGCTGGGAGACTTTGCTGCAATCTGTGTGGGTACCATCAGGAGCATCTAAAATTCCTAATAAATACTTGGTGTTATTTGAAACAATCAGCCCTTGTTGGCTTCCCTGTGAAACGGGCTGAGAAGGGATGGGAACGCCACACAGAGCACTTACCATCCTCCGTCTCCTGCCACACGATGCCCTCGAGGTTGACACTGGTCCCAGGTTCACAGGGGCCCAGGCATTCAGGTTCTGTAGCTAGAGCCACATCACAGGTGTTGACCCCAACTGACCGGGTGCGAACCATGATCTGCTCACAGGGGGATGAGATGTCATTACTGACCACTGGCACCAGAAGGTGCAGTGGCAGCACCGCTGGTGTGGAGACAGGGGACTCCATCTGCGGGAGAAGAGAGAGGAGGAGCTGAGTTGCAGGAGAAACATTTCAAGGAAATGCCTTGTTTGTATTTAATCTAATCCTACATTCTTTCCTGCCAGGTGCGGAGGACTCCAAATGGAAGACTTCAGTCCCTCCTTTTAAGTTCCAGCTCCTGATACCATTGCAAACCTACTGATACAGATGACTGTACCCTGTGCTAGGAGAAGCTGTATTTTTTATTAATGACTTTCCCCACAAACTGCACTTAGCTTAAAGCGTATACATAACAGCTCTAATATTTGTCCTCTCATTTAAAAATTTCTACTGAATGGGGGTCAGAGCCAGATCTCACTAGTTGTTCAGAGCACACTGATGAGAAAGGCCAGCTGCTGGAAAGTGTCTAACTGCTGCCTCCACTCTTCCCACTATGCCAGCATTCAGCAAACAGTGTATCTGTTGGTGTCATTAGATGCAACTGAGTTGATTGCAACTTGTAGAGACCCCATGTGCACAGAGTTGAACTGCTCTACAAGGTTTTCAAGACTGCAATCTTTCCGAAGCAGATCACTAGGCCTGTCTTTGTGGGTGGAAGGGTAGGTCCGAACTGCCAACCTTTCAGCCAGTAATCAAGCATTTAACTGTCTGCACCACCCAAGACTTCCGAGCAGTGCATTAATCAAGTATAAAATCCATTAATACAGGATGGGATAAGGAAGCGGAGAAACATCCAGATGTGAGGAACGCCACCTCCAGAAGACTGGGAGCTTAAGACATCTTTAGCTAGAAGGAAATCCACTTAAAAGTTATAGAAGGGCCGGGAGCAATCTGATGGAGGTTTATAATCCCTAGAGATCTTAAGAGAGGTTGGTTAACGAGAAAGGCCTTTTGGGGTATACCTCTAATATAAATTTCTGGAAGACACAGGAGATGCTTTTACTACCCAGAAACATCCATAGCAGCCTGCAGACATACATGAGTCTGTATGCATGTAGAAACTGGCAAACACAATGACTAACACTGCTCTCCAAAACTAGACCCCTCACAAGAACATACTTATTTAGGTTCCATGAAGAAGGTAACAAGCAGAAAAGGTACAATGAAGAGGGATCTTTGTAACTCTTTTAATCCTAACCTTTAGCAGGCTGACAAAACAAAAACTCTTGAGTTTGTGGTGCCTGAGCACAATGTCTTGTATTTGTAATGATAATACACATGCTGTTTCTCCTCAATTCGTGGAAGCTGAGTCACGGAAAGACTTTTCAGCCCAGGTAAAGTCGCCCTCCAACAGATCTACATGGACAGAGTCATGCAGGCATCCATAATCTGAGCTGCTGGACAGCTCCGCACCAGGATTCTGCTTCTGTGCATCTACTGCAAGACCCCCACTCTACAATCCACCCTCTCTCCAAACACACACATACCTCTCTAGCTTTGTGGCCTTGACAACTACTCTGGAAGCTGAGCCCTGGGTACTGCATTTACTCTCGGTAGTTAGATGGGGCTTCTTGGCTTAGAAAGGCAGTGCTGTTAACAGATCATCACTGTCAGGGTCCACAGAAGGCGCAAACTCTGATTCAGACTAATTCTGGTCCCCGAACAGCTGCCAAAACATAATCCTCCTCTCCGTGCTGTCACACAATCGTCCCCTGCCCTGTACTTCCCTGTCTTTGTTATGAAGTGAAATGGAAGCGAAAGCCTTTATAATCAATCGTCTGCATTACGAAAAATGTCAAGAGGCATTTCTGGTCTCGCTCTTTGAAAACTGAACATTTATAATTTAACCTGGAAATCTTTCTGGGATGTGGAAGCTCCTTAAAAGATACTTTAAAATTTCCACGTACAGATTTGAAGGTAAAACCAGGAGAAGTTGGAAAGGGGTGGCTGGCTGCACAGAAAAGGTAAACCGGAGCCTCCCTACTACTCCAGGGTGCTGAAAGCTGGCTGCTATCCCAGGGCTTTTCAGGAAGGCTGTAAGAAGGTGGCGTGTGATGCTCTGGAAAGAAAGTTTCCTGGAACTGTTACCACTGAGAGTCACCAGAAAAGGTAAATTAGAGACAGAGAATACACAGCGTATTTACTCCTGGCCTCAGCTCAGTTTCTCTGTTCTTTCTCTTGGGAAAGAACTGAGACAGAAGCAATTTCACTATCAGCACGAACATTTCCTTTGTTCAGGGTTTGTTCCCTTTTCTCTCCTTCATTTCTACTACCGAGACAAATTCCTGTAAGATCCTCCTCCTTGGACAAAAATTTTGGCCTCAGTCTTTTTGGTTGCTCCTGAGAGCTTTCTGGCTGCCCTGGGTTGAGCACGCCCTGCTGCCAACTGGTTCCATCTCGGAAGCAGCCATCCCAGGCACAGAGGGCGGTAATTCTCCAGGGAGACACCTGCCCGCTGCCCCCTCCCCCGAGCCACTGTGGGCAGCAGCTCTTCTCTGGAAATTTTTTCATTTTCTGAGAGGCTATTCAGTGCTGTGGGAGGCCAGGGAAAGATGCTATCATATTCTAGATAATGCCCAGTTCTGCACTGAGAAACCCAGATCAAAGTTGGGCACACCACTGTTTCATTTAAGCAACTTGCAAAATTAAAACCCCACTACAGAACATCTGAAGACATTTTCTCAGCTGAGTTGATCACCAAGACTAACAGAACTGACTGGAGGAGGAGCCGATTAAGAAGTGAAGGTACCAAACTTACCCTTACTGACAGAATTACTGAGTTCAGGATCTTAGCTGTGTGAAGATGACTTTAGCCAGTTAATTAAAAGATTTTAGGGGATGGGAAGAAGTGAAGAAATCTACCTGTAGCTTGGGAACCCTGCAACAGAACTCTAAAGAGAAATCGCAGAGCAGCACAATAGTGTTTAATTACAGTTCCAGCTCTGCTAATTACCATCTGGTCACATCTATAATCTACATTAAGCCATAGTGCACAATAAGCAGCTCTGTGATATCCATCTAATAACCTATGCGGCTTTATGGGATCTCATATCCTACTATTCATTGGAATATGCAAAGCTTTATTTATCACTCTCCAGGAGAAGATAAAAATCAGAAGAGGACCCACTTTGCCATCTTTCCCACATACCTAAGACATCAGAGCAGGATTTATGAGGAGATTGGTGCCAACAGGGAAAACAGAGATTAGGAATGTAAGGAAGCTGAGGTCATTAGACGACAACTACAGACCAGAAGCTGAGCCAGTTCTCAGTCTCTCAAGTTAAGAAGCAACACCACAGCTCCTGGGCCCAGGTGAACACGGTTGGTAAATAACAAAATAAACACTTGAAAGTGATTTAGAGAGAAGTGAAAAGACGCAAATCTATCAAGTTTCCCAGCAGTTCATATTCTTTTAATAACACTTTTTTCATCTCACCTTTAGATATCAGTCTGACAGCATCTTTTAGGGATCTGAATGCCCAGAAGCGGGTGACACAGAATGGGGACGGAAGAAAAGAAAGGCCAGTGTCATGGACTGAACTGTGTTCCCCCGAAGATATCTGTCAACTTGGCTAGGTCATGATTCCTAGCACTAGGATGACTGTCTACCATTTTATCATCTGATGCTATTTCCCTCTGTGTTGTAAATCCTGTCACTATGATGTAAAGAGATTGAGCGGAGGCAGTTATACTGATGAGCTCTACAAGATTAGTGTCTTGAGCCAGTCCCTTTTGAGATATAAAAGAAAGAAGCAAGTAGAGAGACTTGGAGACCTCTGACCACTAAGAAAGCACTGCCAGGAGCAGAGCATGTCCTTTGGTCCTGAGGTTCCCAAGCAGAGAAGCTCCTCGGCCAGGGGAAGAGGATGACAAGGACCTTCCTCCAGAGTCTTCCCTGGAGCTGGTGTCCTGAATTTGGACTTCTAGCCTACTGGACCGTGAGGGAATCAACTCTTCGTTGCAGTCATCCACTTGTGGTATTTCTGTTACAGCAGCACGAGATGACTCAGATGGTCAGTCATTAATCTCCTCACAAAAAGTAATTATACAATGACTTACGCTGTCTCCTACACAGAGTCAAAGCTTCAAAGCTGCAACAGGATTTTAAGAGTAGAAAATACACTGAAGATATATTTATGACAGGCCCCTTCTCCTCCCCCCTCCCCCACTGAGTTTGATACCTTTACCTGCGTGGTGAAGAGGCAGAGAGAAAGCTAGTTCTACAGATAATTATAGTGGCTCTAAGAAACTCCCTTGTACCCAAAATGAAGGCTGAGGACAATGCTTAGATGAAATTCAGCCCCCATCATTTCATAAACAGACACTTAAATACCCGAAGTAGAAAAGGCTGCCTCAGAAGAACAGTACTTTCCCAAAAAGAATAAAAATATTTCAAATATGAAATATTTTTACTTTTCAAATTAAAAAGTTTTTCCTGCATAACCCTTCATTCTGGTAAATTATTTTTTTTACATAATTAAATCAAATGGAGAGATTATATTCAGTAGGGACATTGTGCGAACAGGACTCTTTGAATGGAGGGCAGAAACTAGAATAAATGCTCACTAATTCAAGGACAAGCATTTAAATACTTGCCCTTCAAAGGTACTATGCACAGCTTAGAGGACTCACAAAGTCTTACCACTGGTTATCAAAAAGAAGAGCATGTAATTTAAAGAATTCCATTTATCAATTTTTGTTATTTCTGTCCCTCCATTTAAAATACAGAGATGGCAAATCCTTAGTTATTTGAACTGTCTTCTCTTGGCTGGAATATTGAGAGAAAGTGAGTTTACTGCACTTTTTTTTTGTAATGAAGGATTATTTTTGCTTATTCTGAAAAATCAGCAATTCTTTGTTGTGAGAGGCTGGTAGGTAAAGTTACAGAATAATCTGAATTCCTCCTTTTAATGAAGCTTTTGCCAATAGGGAGTTAAAATATTCCAAGTAAATCTCAAAACAACAAACACAATTACTAGTGCAGGAGGATATCCAACCCCCATTTAAACACTAAGTACACACTGACATAGCTTCACATTTAAAAAAAAAAAGCTGCTGGTCTTCTAAGCTTTCAGATATTAAGTTAGGCTGCTTTAAAAAAAAATTAATTATAACTCTGGTTTATTAACTTCCAAGACATCTTGTATCAAAAGGCAAAGACGATAATCAGCTAGATAGGGTAGCCAGCATCATACCCAGACTTCAAATAGTACTCAGAAGCTACATATTCTATTATTCACAGAGGACTTACTTTAGCACTCAATTTTAGCCAATCATCACCAGGTCAAGGTCAGCAACGAAGGCTGTTTCAGAGTGCACTGAAAATGCAAGTGCTGTGAACATATAATTTGAAGACGACAGACCAGCCACAGGGAATTTCCTACAACGATTCTCCATACAGTTGCAGGTTCAGACCCTGCAGACCTCTTCTAGTAAAGAGGAGACAGCAGATCAAACAATTCTAATATTCAAGCCTGTCTCAACTCCCAGTGTGTGGGGATGGGTAAGCTAGGTTGGAAACTGAACAAAGGGAAAAAACCCTGTAAGTGAAATCAATGCAACACGAATCACACGGCAGCGCCCATGACTGTGGCAAAGATTTTGCTGAATGGAGCATCGCCTTTGTTCTTATCGTCTTCTGTGCAATCAACCTCCTGCTTTAGATTCACAACATTTTCCCTTAACAAAGGTACATACTCTGTAGCTGAAGAGGACGATAGGGACCTATGTACCACCACGGAAAAGACTGATGACACCTCTCCATATTCCTGAATTTGTCCAGTGGTAGTGCCTGAATTAGCTTCCCAAGAAAGAAGAACTTGAGAAAAATTCATCCTTTGGTGGCAAGTACTTCCTCACCTGAACATCCTTCATTTCAAGGAGCCCAGGTGGTGCAACAGTTACGTGCTCAGCTGCTAACTCAAAGGTTGGTGGGTGGCTATGAGTTGGAATCAGCTTAATGGCAATAGGCAGAATGTGCCATCTCCACTTTCCTACTCCTCAAGATACAATAAAAACATACAGAAAAACCCCACAAACGAAGGAAGGTGAACACTACGCAAAGCTAGAGCTGTGATTCTGGAGCATCTGGAATGACAACTGTCAGAGCCCACACCAGCTTATTTCACCTACAGCACGTCTGAACTGTATTCAACAGCCCAGCCTTCATTCATAATGATGATCCTATGAGAAAACAGGAAACAGTAAAAGCCACATCTTGTCCAGCTGTGCTTTAGAAAGGGGAAAGGTCCCTGGCTCTCAGCCAGCCCCTCTTAAGCTTTTTGGTCTCAGGAATCCTCGTATTTTTAAAAACTGAGAAACCCAAAGTGATTTTATTTATGTAAAAAAAAAGTTCCACTGTACTTACTATATTAGAAACTAAAAATGAAAAAATTTTACTTAAATTAACTTTAAAAAAATAACAATTTTGAATTGTTGAGATTACAGGAATGCAGAAGAGATCAGCAGATACAAGGGACAAAGGCTGGGAAAGGCAGACTGGGGAAGGGCAATACCAGGGCAACAACACCCCTGTGGCTCTGGAACTGTCCTGTGACTGTGTGGTGCAGACCCAGACTTACATGTGCAAGAAAATCACACAGGACTAAATATACACACACAAACGAGAACAAGTAAAACTGGGGAAATCTAAGAAAGAGAGGTCAACTTTATCAGTGTTAACATACCAGCTTTGATTAGTTTTAATTCAGTTTTGCACAACGTTACCATCCAGAGAAGTCAGGCAATAGGTACACAAAATTTCTCTGAGTTATTAATGCAACTGTAATTACCTCAACATATTATTTTCATAAGAAAAAGAAAGCCCCAAAGAGCTTTTATTGACATAGGATATAGCTAATGACACCATTATTAGAATTTAAAATACTAATGGATATGCACCAAGGCTCTGACCTGTAGTTTTTCCAATTCCAGTTACGGCTCCAGTTCACCCAAATTTACAGCATCTGGGTCTGTTCTGATGCTGCTTCCTCAGCCATGACTGAACTAGTAACTGATTTGAAGCCCTGATATTTACTATTTAAACTAGCAATGAAGACAGCATACACCTATTCAACATTCTAAATAAAAACTGTTATAGTTTCTCAAAAGAAAGATAAAAAGGAGAAGTGTGACACTGTTCTATTACATTTTTGTGAATTTCCTTAGTGTCTGGTTTAAGAAAAGAGAGCTGGATTCTCACACATACCTACTTTTGCATTTAACCTGCTGGTGACAAGTTCTCGCTGAAGCATATGAAGAAAATTAGCCTTGCACAGACAGATAATCTGTACACATATATACCACACATACATATATAGTTTATGCACACACACATATTTTAATTGCTTTTCCAGATGGACATTCCGAAATTCAGACGCAAATTCTTTTTTGATACAATACCAACATTTAATAAGTGATAGTTCTTAAATGTTAGTGGCAATGTGGAATGTCAGGTTTTATCAATGAACTATTCATCAATGAAAATACATGGTTCTAACTTGCATTTTCAAAGTTTCTTCTACCCATGCATGGTTTTTTCTAACCTCATGCATGGATCATTTGAAAAACAGTGGTGCATTAAGTTACATCACTCTTTCACATCGTGACATATTTCACTAATCAATGTCAAAAAGTTACCTTCTTTAATACTGCACCTGATTGCATCAGTAGAGTCTAAGTATTAAGCTCATACAATGGAGGATGTAAGCTTTCAAATTATAATTTTGGCTTGAAAGCTCAAATTTTCTTATTAACTACAAACACTGTCAGGTGTTTTCCTTGAAATTACAGTCTCCTTTCACTCATTTTTGAGAAAATGTCTGCCAAATATCCAAACCCGAATAACTGTAATTTGCCGGTTGTTCTTTCCAGGAAAAATGGCATTCCATGAAAAAGCTGGTTAGCACAGCTCACAACACAGTGGCACAAGTGCTTTTCCTCAAGACATGTACTTACCATTTTGTCATACAGAACGGAAAAGGCTGGGTATATAAAAGTTAAGATTTAATAAAATTAGTCTTTTTTTTTTTTTTTTACCAATTCATTAAGAGCATTTTAAAGTGAAACTGACTTTAAAAAAAAAGAGTGTACAGCAGTGCAATCAGGACGACTGCTAGCACAGCTTGGGGCTGTGATTTTGATTTGTATCAAGGGGCAGCCGTTCTAACCCCCACTGATTTTGATACCAGCAGTGCACAGTGTTCACGTCCATTGCCATCCGGTCTGTTAAGACTCACGGTGACCCCGCAGGCAACCTTGTGTTTCAAAACGGAATGCACACAGAGTTTTCAGCAGCTGTAAAGATTCCAGCCCTTTCTTCTCTGGCACTGCTGAGTGGATGCGAACCTACTGGTTAACAACTCGATGTATCCACTGTTTGTACCATTACATATTAGTAAATTTCAGCAACTGGGTAGTAAGTTGATATAAAAAAAAATCTGTGTGAATGAGGTCCTCAGTTGTTTATAATGTGGATAAATGGATGACAAATGGCTACAGACTTAGTTACTGACAAAATTGATTGTTACCCTTACAGAGGGAAAGGGTGTCAGTGCCTGTCTTGGAGGAAATGGCCAAGGATAAACAAGACTTCTCTGAAACTGTAACTTAGTAGTTCAGAAATGAAACATGCCAGTTACCTAAAAGAAAATGTAAAACAGGCCCTTAATTAACCGGAAGTTGACATTTCCTCCAGAAGCCTACCTTACCCTTGCCATACAGGCTCAAGTAGAGAACAAACTTCAAAGAGTCATCATCAAACATCCAAGCGCACAGTATGGGTTATAACACTTGATTACTGACATGTCAGCACAGGTGAACCACAGAAGAAATAGTCATCTACTTAGACAGTACCCAGTGTCCAAGTCTCTCCCAGGTGATTCTGTGTTCCAGGAGGTCTCAGAAGATCCAATGATTCTGTGTAACTTTACAATCCAGACTAGTGGATGACAAAAGACACAACAGATGATTCTAATGTGAGGTCATTCTACCCAGAAAGCACCTTAAGCAGCAAGGCAGATTTGAGTTGCCAGACAGCATGTTATTATCATGTATATGTGCCTAAAAGAATATACACCGACAAAATCAGAGCTTCACAGTGTAGGAGAATCTTAACTAGCTATATACCCAAGGGTAAAATCCTTTCTGTAAAAGGCAGCCATCTAACTTCTATTTGAACTCCACCTCCAAATATCCGGGTGTGTGGAGAAAATAACTCTTACTTTATCAGGGTTGCTGAACGGATTAAATTCTATAACATATGTCAAATGCCCAGCAGTCTGCCTACAGTATTCTGGCAATCTGAAATAACAGCATATAACAGTCAAGTCACTCTTTCTTGAAAGCTCATACTGAATTTTGAACCTATTAAGATCCCTAGGATGTTTTTCTACTCAAACATTTAATTATCTAGGCTTTACAAGGCTTCATAGTTTTGCTGTTGATGATGATTTTTAATTAAAAATACACAGTAGCACAGGATATACAGTGAAAGCTTCTTTCCCATCCCTCACCCCTGGTTTCCGTTCCCAGAAGAAACACACATGAACATATTTATTTGTTCTTATATATCTTTTCCTGTATTCTTTTTATACAAATGTGAGTTTACTATCTACACTGTTCTAAACTTTATCGATTTTAACCATTAGACACTTTGAATGCTAATCTTCCTGAAAACCAGACCGGTTGAAATTTCAGCTCTATTAACTAACAGCTGGGTGACCACAGACATGTTACACCATCTTTCTGAGCCTCAGTTGCCTCTTCTGTAAAATAAAAATCTCAAGTGTACTTACACTGCATAAGCTTAACTGTAATGATTAACTGAATACAAAGTGTTGGTGTACACTGCCCAGCACACAGTAAAAGTTCAATAAGTATTTGCTAATAATAACAAGGATTAAAAAAACCATGAACCTACTAGCTGTTCAGTGGATTCCGACTCATAGTTACTCTATAGGACAGGGCAGAACTGCCCCATCAAGTTTCCAAGCAGCACCTGATGGACTTGAACGACAGATCCTTTGGTTAGCTGTTGCAGTACTTAACCACTATGCCACCACGGTTCCCAATAACGGTGACAGTAATAACAGTACCGTTTTACTTTCATCTTTCCCATCTCCTGTAACACTGCCCATCTCTATTTACACAGTCAGCGCTTCAGCTTTCCCTGCAGTGGTTCCTGGTAGCACAGTTGTGATTTTGTATCACGTTTCCCTTCTCTCTTTGTCTGGTACACAAATCTCTTTCCTGTAGGAAATCTACTTCCTCAATGTTGCTTCACTAAAGAAGGTGACTCAGCTTTAAGAACACAACTACATGAAATAGGATTTCCACAAACTACAGTCTCTTTGTCTTTGGTACTTTACACTGGAATGACTAATAAAATCTAGTGCTGCCATTACTCTTGATGCATGAAGAAGGCCTGTCTAAGAATAAAGTGAATCCGGGAGAAAGCAGAATAGGAAGATAAGCAAAGACAGGCTCCTGGTGCCAGGATCTGAACCTCTGCCTGAAATGAATAAACCTGTGAGAACTTACCAATTCCTTGTTGCAGGAAAATACGAGTCCAAGAGACAGAAAGGGCTACATAAACCAGAGACAGCATCGACATGAGACTGGAAGAACTAGATGGTGCCTAGCCACCACCAATGACAACACTTACAGGGATTTCAACAAAGAGTCCCTGATGCAGCAGGAGAATTGTGGGATGCTGAACTCAAACTCTAGCAAAAAGACCAGAACTGATGGTCTGACAGACTGGAAGTTTCCTGAAGACATGAGTCTTACACTTGCTGTTAGCCCAGAACTGAAAACATTCCAGAAGCCAAATCCTCAAAGACTGAACTGGTATATAACACATAAAACAGTATTTGTGAAGAGTGCATGGAACAGAGGTGGGACATTTCAGCTGTGTCTTAAAGTGCTTAAGCAGACACAGGAGAGTAAATGGGTAGTAGCTCCTGTCCAGAGGTGAGATGAAAAGACAGCAGGAGACAGGAGCTGGTTGCACAGACACAGGAAATCTGGGGCGGAGAGGAGGAGTGTGCTGTCACAATGTAGGGAAAGCAGCTAGGGTCACATAACAAAGTGTGTGTAAGTTTCTGTATAAGAGACTAACTCGAACTGTAAACTTCCATTTAAAACCAATTCTTTGTTGCTTCAATCCAGCTTGAGCCAGGTTTCTATTAGTCACAACTGGGAAAGTTCTGACTACTTTTATCAGCCACTAAAGCTATAATAAAAATGCTAAACAAGACCGCACCAGAGACAGAGAGGACTGTGGTATACCACCTTCATCCTTGCGACAAGCATCTACTCATCAATACTCTTTAAATGTAGCTCTTCAGCCAGCTATAAAGTCACCCAACTACAGCACTGTCCAGTCCACAATTCACTGACATGTCATCGAGAGTATCATAAAAAGCTTTTTCAAAGACCTCAAAGAAATCATGGCACTCTAATCTACCCATGTAACAACTCAACTGAAAGAAAAACTAGTAACAAGCAGAGTAGGTTAGTTAATGTCTTGCTTTAGAGCCTAATTTGGTTCCTGTCATTTTTTTCTTTTACTATATCCCACTGTTCATTCAGAAACATTAAACAGCTACTATGTGCTACGAGATGGAATTGATTCAGTGGCAACAGGTAAGGTAAGACATGTGCTCAACACTGTATTATGCTAAATGACGAATCTAATACAATCCCTGGCCGTAGGTTGGGAGAGGCAGACAGATGTGCGCAAGTAATTAAAGCAGTGTCACGAAGGATGTGAAAGCGGCAAACACAAAAGGGTAGCAACACTTGGATCTGCTTCGGACAGAGGTGACATTTCACCTGTGTCCTAAGGTGCGAGTTCTCTGAAAAGTCAGGAGAGGTTAGGCTACTGTAGTCAGGAGCAGGACCAAATGTTTGGCCTCAGAGGGAACCACAAATAGTTTGGCATGGAGGAGATGAAGAAAGCAGTGGCCAATAACAAGTCATGGTTAAAAAAAAAATTCACTGCAGAGTTTTGAGCAGCAAAGTGATGTGATCCAATACGCTTTTTATCCTGGTTTTGAGAGCAACTAATCAGAAGGCAAGAAGACCTGCTAGAAGCCCACTGTAACAGTCTGGTAGATCAGGATGACAGCATGAACCAAAACAGTGGTAGTTTTAGAACAAAGTAAAGAATGGCTTAGAGGTGAAAGCAACAGGACTTGGTAACGGACTCAATGTCAAGGTAGTAAGAAAAATCTATGTTGCCTTCAAGGTTTCTGGTGCCATTTTAACAATAGCAAAACCACCACTGCCACCAAAAAAAACCAGGAAGACAAAACAAAAACAACAAAAATAAACTGTGGATAAGACAAGATGAGAGAATAAGTTCTACTTTATACAGAATGAGATCTTCAGTGGATAGCTGGAAACACAGGGCTGGAACTTAGAAGAAACATCAGGGCAGTAGATAATAGACGTCATGAGCTTGCCTGGGTGAGGCAGGCCAAGGAGAACCGAGAGGGAGAAAAAGAAAGCTTGGGAGAGAACTCAAAAAAATATCATTATTTAAAGTAGTAAATCCAGGAAGAAAAGACTACAAAGATGTCTAAAAATGACAATAACCATGAAGACAGAGGTGCACTTAAACTTACTTCTTGCCATGCTCATCTCTCAAAGCATTTTATTTACTCCTCAAAACAACACTCGGGTTAATCACGATTAGTATCTGCTTTTAAACATGAATATACAGAGGCCAGAAAGGTTAGGAAACTTGCCCAAGGTCAAACAGCCACTAAGTGATGAAGCGGCCATGAAAACGCCAGCATTCTGGCTCCAGTAATAGTCTGAGTAAGAGTGTGAGAAGTGAGAATCCAAACCGAAGGTGTCACTGCAGCCCTGTGACACCTCTCAGACTCAGAACTGCACTCCCTGAAACTAATTTCTCACCAAGTCAGACAGGCCTATAAAATAAACAATAACACCAGGAAAAAACTAGCCTTCTAGAACAAACAATCATAAACGGCCGAAAGGGTAGCCCTTGCCCAGAAGCAAAGATTAAAAAGCAGGAAGGGATAGGAAAACCTGAAGAAAGGAAACAGGGACTCAGGGTGAAAAAAGGAGAGTGCTGACACAGCGTAGGCACTGCAACCAACGCCACGCAATAGCCTGTGCACCATTTGTTGAATGGGAAACTAATTTGCTGTATAAATTTTCAACTAAGATACAATAAAATATTAAAAAACAAAAAAACCTGAATGGTATCATAAGACACCAGGAGAAAATGGAGTTTCAGGAAGTAGGCTGGTCCTAAAGAACCTTAGCAAGAAGAGCTGCTAAAGGTAGGCTGGGCCGCAGACAGTAACCTGAACCAGGTCAAGAAGAACATGTCAAGGTGAGTGGCAGGTACCGGATTTGCTGTGTGCCTAGTGTATGACAGTTCTACCAATGTTTTTCATCAACTGTCTTAACAATCCTAGGAAGCAGATGGTAATTTTGCTTGACAAAAAATAAAAGAACCTCAGGAAGGCTGACTGACTTGCCCGCAAATTATCCAGGGCCAGGATTTGAACTCAGGTGTGTCTGACTCTGAAGCTTATGCACTTTTCTGTAATACCATGCTACTCCAAAGCTGCTTCACCACAGTCAGGAGAGTGCAAGCAGCACACAAACCATCTGTTCAACATTCTGTTCTGGGATTTTGCTGAAGATCAGTGTCAAGCTCAATGGTCTGTAACTCTGAAAATTTGAACATTTGCTTGTCTGCAGGCTTCTGGTACTCTCCGTTCCCAGGATTCCAATTCTTCCAATAGCCTCCAATATGATTAATTTTGACACAGGCAGAAGAACGCAATCAAAACTCAAGATGCTGTGTCAAGAGGAAAAGAGAGTACTTGCTATTTAGGAGACCACTGGTAACACAAACTGACCTCTTCATAAAAAGAACAATCCAAGATTAATCCATATCCTATCTCTTTTTAGATCTGAAATTGCTTATTAGTTTTGGTAAATCCTTAGTTTCATTTACTGATTTCTACTTACGGTTGCGTCACAACACGGTTCTGATTTTTCAGCATAAGTATCTTCCGAAGTGGCACAAGTGAAACACCTGCCATACAGCAGTCTAGCCTTGCTAAACTGTATTTCACTTTCCAACAGCTACTCCTTAGCTTATCTCTCCTAAGGCAGTTAAAAACCAAAGCTACACCTACCGCCGTCAGTTTGCACTCACAGGGACCCTACAGGACAGAGCAGAACTTGCCCACAGGGTTTCAGGCTGTAAATCTTTACAGAAGCAGACCACCAAGTCTCTCCCAGTTGGTGTGGCCAGCGGGTTCAAACCACTGACATTTCAGTTAGCAGCCAAGCGCTTTGACCACTGCACCACCATGGCTTCCTTCAAAAGCAGTTAGGGCACCACACCAAAATACTGAATAACTACATGTAAATTAAAACTCATACAACATACTTTTACATAAGAGGCACACAAACCAAAAAACCAAACCCATTGCTGTTGAGTCTATTCTGGCTCATAACGACCCTAAATCCACAAAAAATTCTATAAAAATCGAGAAGGGCAATTCATCTTACAAGGGACAAAAGTTTCTTGAAAACCATATCTCAGAAAGACATCAGAGCATTAAAGAAAACGCTGTCCCTTAAATATCTTTAACCAAGGCAGTGCATTACCCAAATCCAACAAGGCAACAGCTGTCATATTCTAGTTAACAGATGTTTGCTGCCTTCATTACTACACATGGTCCTTATTTTAATAATCACAAAACCAAGCAACCATTCAACAACAGGGTAATGAACAGGCAATCACATAACTCTACAAGTCTCACAAAACCAGGTATCTTATATTTGAAGGGTTTTTTTACTTGCAAAACTTTGTTTTAGAATAGGAGACAAACTGCTTTAAAAAAAAAAGTCACAACGGAGGTGAGCACAGGGCTACAGGTACTCTGCCCAGTACGGGACGTCCAGAGACAACAGAGAAACTTTGTACCACAGTGGACCTAAAGGAAAGCAGTGTGCCAAGCCAAGCCAAAACTAAACAAAGAAAAAATTAAAGACAAAGGAGAAAAGAGGAGGGAGCAAAGAGGCTGGGGGAGAAGAAAGGAAGCCTGGCAAGAATGGAAGAGGGCGAAAGAGGAAGGTGGGGGAAGCAATTTGTGTCTGGTGACTCCTGAAATCACAGAAAGAAGGAAAGAGGAGAACTCACAAGGAAGCAGCATTTTGACCCCCTTAAGCATTAGACATACAGGAAGAAGGAAGGAACAGGAAGGAGGAGGAGGAAAAGAAGGGAAAGACAGAGAAGGGGAGGAAGAGAAAGAATAGCACACAGAAGGAAAAGCCTGTTCGAAGCTTGCATGAGCAGGAGCAAACACAATATATGAACAACTGCAGGCTGGTGGTTTGGCTGGAGCAAAGAGTACAGAAAGAGTGATATTTGAGCTTAACCCAGTAGGCAATAAGAAACGACTGGGAAATTAAAGCAAGGGAGTGGTGCTATCAGACTTGTATATTTAAAGGTAAAATCAATGACAGAAAGAGACTAGACTAGAAGATTGAAAAGCAAGAGTCTGGAGAGGACAGATTTCTGTTACAATAAACCCAGTAAGTAATGAAAGCCAGCAGCAGGGGCATAACAGGAAGCACTCAAGAGATCATATAAGCAATGTGACTCTGTGAGGCATCAGACTCAGAGGTAACCTGGGAAGAAGTCAGGTATGATTTGAAGGTCTGATTCAGATGGCTGGGAGACAGTCATTCCACAGATATTTACTGAACACCTAATGCATCCCAGGAAGTATTCTAAGTTCTGAGAATACACTTATGAACAAAACAAACAAAAATCCCACTCTCTGGAGCTTATATATGAGTAGACAGCCAGCCAACAGCCAAGTGCCGTCAAGTAGTACTCCCTTAAACAACAGAAAAGGCCAAACCCATCACTGTCACATCGATTCTGACTCATAGTGACCCTACAGGACAGAGCAGAACTGCCCCATGGTATTTCCAAGGAGGGTCTGATGGATTCGAACTGTTAACCTTTTGGCTAGCAGCCAGAGCACTTACCCACTATGCCATCAGGTTTTCTAGTATTCTGTCAGTGGAGGGAAAAAGGGGAACACATTTTGGTTAGAAGGGAGGTTTGGGAGAGACAAATGTGACTAGGTTTCTACTTAACTCTCTGGGAAAAGAAGACTGGAAGCATAAGGAAGAAGTGGACACATCTGCAATACACACCATCTGTCTTCTGAGTACTTTTAAAGATTTTAGAATAATACTTAAATACAACTTAACACAAGATGATTTTCCACCCATTTGAATGGCAAAGGTAAAAGAGCTGTGCAATTCCCAGGCTGGCAAGGGTATGAGGAAAAAACACGTGCTTGTCTGGAAACAGAAAGCCCGGTGGCCTAGTGGTTAAGAGCAATGGCTGCTAACCAAGAGGTCAGCAGTCTGAATCCACCAGGTGCTCCTCGGAAATTCTGTGGGGCAGTTCCACTCTGTCTTGTAGGGTAGCTATGAGTCAAGATTGACTCACTGGCAGTGGTTTTTTTTGTTTTCTTATGGAAAAACTTGGGGTGGTATAGTTAAGTACTACAGCTGCTAACCAAAAGGTCAGCAGTCTGAATCCAACAGGTACTCCTTGGAAACTCTATAGGGGCAGTTCCACCCTATCCTATAGTGTCATTATGAGTTGGAATTGACTCAACAGGAAGAGTTCCTCCCCTCCTTGGGCAGTATTTGTTGGTGAGAAATTAATTGGTAAGCACTCTGAAGGGCAGTTTGGTAATATGCATCAAAATTTAAAATGCATATAACCTTTCATCCCCAAATACCACTTATAAAAATCGACACTACGTGGATAACAGGGCAGATGCCCAAAGATGTCTCCTGACAAAGAGAACAACAGGGCAGGTGCCTGAAGCAGTGTCTTGCACAGGATGTTTGTGCCAGTGCCAGTTTTAACAGCCAAATAAAACACCGCAAAACAGCCCAGGGACAATGTAAATGTCCATCATAGCAAGAATCCCTAAAAAAATGAAATAGTTTACAATGCAGAATGTACAAAACAGCCTGCTAATCTCATGTAAGTACACACACAATGTAGATATACATAGATCAACAGAAATTGACAGCTGGAAGGATATTCCGGCAGTCATCTCTGGGTAGTGAAATTCTGAAGGGCTTTTAGTTCCTCTTTTATATTTTTACTAAAGATTTTTCATTATCTTGGTAATTTATCATTCTGGTAAAAACAGGTATTTTTATTTTGAAGGATAAAGGAGGATATTTAATGCACATGAATTTACCGTAAGGAAAGAGCCTCTTGGTGGTGCAAATGGTTAAGTGCTCAACTAGCCAAAAGGCTGGCAGTCTGAACCCACTCCAAGGTGCCTTGGAAGATGGGTCTGTCGATCTGGACATTCAAGTTAGAACATCCCATCACAGGAGTCCCTAGGCTACAGGGCTGGCTCAACACAGCTAAGTGGTCCCAAAGGCGGGGAGGGAGCAGGACTACACAATGAATTACCTTTGTGACCTCAAGGCAGCTATCTACAACCTGGGCACTGTCCAGTCATTTGATTCTAGTTGTCTAGAACCAAGCAGCATCTCCCACACATGTGAAGATATGCAAATATGTCGAGGAATAAACAATAATCCCAAAGCCCATTCTGTAGCAACCAGAATTGCACCTGGAACACAGCCAGGAAAAGCCATGCCTCCAGCACTTTTGAGAAAACCATGGCTGCTGTTTATCAAATTAAAATGCAAAGCAGCTCACCCCAGTGTCACCAGGAACTATCAGAAAGGGATTATGGTTCCCACCCCACAGGCGCAGGTCAGCTCAACAACACCCATCTCCTGGGCTGAGGAGGAGGAACAGGGAGGAGAAAGATTAGGCCAGCTTCCAAGTGGCAGTCCTGCCTGCTTGTTACCGTGGCAACCTCCCTTCCCTGAGCTGCTCTCATTTGTCGCTTTCTGCCTGACCTTCGTGTTGCCCTGACAGTCACTGAGGAAGAAAGGTGCCCGCCTGCCAGCTAAGCACTCAAGCTGAGGGCAACGAGCAAGAAAGACAGCCACTCAAAGTCCCTCTTATTCTAGACTGTGACCTCAGGGTGATTAGAGTCCTGAAAGAGATTTCTGGTGGCCCTTGTCATGCCATTCTTTCTCTCCTGCTCTCATGGCCACCTCACTTCTCTGATACTCACTTTCAGTAAGAGAAAAACTGAGTCAGAGCCAAGCGGCTAGATGAGAAGTCACAGAGAAGAAAAAAACAAGGCTGGGTGAGCGGAGGAATAAAGGTAGTGAAATAACAACTCAGCAGCACCCGAGACAACAACTGGCACAGTGGAGGTACAGTCTTTTGCTGCCTCTCTTGTTGGGATTCATGAAGTATGTTCAGTCTGTGCTACACAGGGGCAAATTACGGTACCTGGGACAGGGCGTGTGGTGGGGCCGAAGTTTTTATGGCTTTTTATTATTTTCCTTTAAGCTTTGGGTCTGTAAAACTCATTCACTAAATAATCACAGGCACACCTCATTTTACGGTGCCTCACAGACACCGAATGTTTTACAAACTGAAGCTTTACAGCAGCGCTGTGCTGACTCAATGTAGTGGCACCATTTTTCCAACAGCATATGCTCACTCTGTCACATTTTGGTGATTTTCACAATATTTCAGACTTTTTCATTATTATTGTACCTGTTACGGTGGTCTGTGACCAGTGATCTTTGATGTTACTACTGTAATTGTTTTGTGACACCACTAACCTTGACCATGAAAGACAGCAAACTTAATTGATAAATGTTGTACGAGGTCCAACAATCAAGTCCGTGAACATCATTGTTCTAAATGTTACATACCTCACTGCTGAATATCACTCTGGTCACCTTTGAAGCATTCCCCTTGAGAAGCTATGCACCGAATGACAGTGCCTAGTTCGCCCTTCAAAGTAATTTTGGAACTCTTTCCGGAATGGCCATTGCACAGAGTGGCATGGTGGCAAGTTCGCGAACTTAATTTAATTGTATAGCTGTCTATGAGTGAGTTCTGAGCCAGTAAACAAATAACTGTATCAGAACACCCTTTCTACTCACCTGATCTGGCCTCTAGTAACTTTTTCTTTACCCAAGATAAAGGAAATATTGAAAGGAAGATGTTCTGATGACATTTAGGACATCAACGGTAATATGATGACAGCTCTGATAATCATTCCAGAAAAAGAGTTCCAAAATTGGTTTGAAGGGTGAACCAGGTGTTGGCACTGGTGCATAGCTTTTCAAGGGGAATACTTCGAAGGTGACCGTAGTGATATCAGCAATGAAGTATGTATTACTTTTTTTAGGATGAGTTCTCGAACTTGGCAGCCCTCATATGTATTCTGACTGATCCACCGACTCGCTGTTCCCCAGCCTCTCTTCCTCTCTATTCTGGGACATAATAGGTGCCTCCCTATTCGGAGACACAACAGTACAGAAATTAGGCCAATTAATAATCTTATGATGGCCTCTGTGTGTTCAAGTGAAAGAAAGATTCCCACGTTTTTCAATTTAAATCAAAAGCTAGAAATGATTAAGCTTTGTGAATAAGGCATGTCAAAAGCTGACACAGGATGAAAGTGAGGCCTCTTGTACCAAACAGTAAGCAAAGCTGCGAATGTAAAGGAAAAGTTCTTGAAAGAAATCAAAACTGCTACTAAGTAAATATATGAATAATAAGAAAGCAAAACAGCCTTATTGCTCATATGGAGAAAGTTTTAAAGGTCTGGATAGAAAATCAAACCAGCCACAGCATTCCCTTAAGCCAAAGCCTCATCCAGAGCAAGGTCCTGACTCTCTTCAATTCTATGAAGGCTGGGAGAGGTGAGGAAGCTGCAGAACACAAGTGTGAAGTTAGCAGAGGTCAGGTCACAAGGTTGAAGGGCAGAAGCCATCTCCATAACATAACAATGCAAGGTGAAACAGCAAGTGCTGATGGAAAAGCTGAAATAGGCCACCCTGAAGACCTAGCTAATTGATGAAGGTTAGTTCAACAGATTTTCAGTGTAGCTGAAACAGCCTTCTACTGGTAAATAAGAGCTATAATCGTGACATTAGTTTTCTTTCAGCAGCAATTACTGAAATTCCAAAAGTTACTTTTGATACTTTGAGTGAAAGCAGTACTGACATCCATTAGTTTATCTTAAATGGAAGCCTTAAGCCCCTCAAAATTTTGCTGAAGATCATTTAATTGTGACTGTTAGGAACTGGTACATAGATCAACAGGCAGTTAGTTGAAGAGAATAACGGGAAAAGGTGTGTGTCAGGACTGTATCCTTTCACCATATTTATTCAGTCTATATGTTGAGCAAATAATCTGAGAAGCCAAACTACATGCAGTAGAATGGGGCATCAGGATTGGAGGGAGACTCATTAACAACATGCCTTATGCAGACGATACATCTTACTTGCTGAAAGTGAAGAAGATGTGAAGCACGTGATGATGAAGATCAAAGTCTACGGCCTTTAGTATGGCTTACATCTCAACAAAAAGAAAACAAAAATCCTCACAACTAGTCCAGTAAGCAGTATTATGATGAACAGTGAAAACACTGAAGATGTTAATGGTTTCATTTTGGTTGGATTAATAATCAACACCCATGAAAGCATTAGTCAAGAAATCAAACAACACACTGCACCGGGCAAAGGTGGTGCACAAGACCTCTTTAAAGTGTGACGACATGAAGATGTCACCTTGAAGACTACAGTGGTGCACCTAACCGACACCATTTTCAACTGCCTCAAATGCATGTGAAACCTGGGCAATGAATAAGGAAGGTGGAAGAATTATTGATGCCTCTGAGTTATGATGTTGATGACCAATGCTGAATGTACCGTGTACTAACAAAAGAACAAACACGTCTGTCTTGGAAGAAGTACAGCCGAAGTGTTCCTCAGAAGGAAGGATGGCGAGACTTTGTCTCATGCGCGTTGGACATGTTACCAGGAGGGATCAGTCCCTTGAGCAGGACATTGTGCTTGGCAAAGTAGAAGATCAGCAAAGGAGAGGAAGACCCTCCAGGAGACGGAGCACTTGTAACAGTGGTCTCAGAGATCACACCAATCATGTGGATGGTGCAGCATCAGGCAGTGTTCCTCCTGCTGCACATGGGACTGCTGAGTCAGAGCTGAATGGACTGCACCGAACAACAACAACAACAACATCCATCACTGACTTTATCCAAACCCACTTAAACTGATTCATATGCAAGTTAAAAGGAGGTAGTAGGGCCAGGCTTTTATTCTAGTTTTCCACTATTTAGATGTGTAACTTTGGGCAAGTCATTTCAACTTTACAAAACAAAATAGTTACTGGACTCTTTCAGTTACAAGTGATATAAAAAGCACGGCCAAACTTCCTTAAACTTATGTAAATGGAAAAAAATTCCAATCAGTCATGGCTGATGTAGGGCTCTAATGCTGTCACAGGAGTCCATTCCTATCCCTCCATCTCTTGGCTCTGCTTTCTCTGGCCCAGTTCCACTTTCAGACAGGCTCTCCTACTAGGTGGCAGGCCAGGTGGCTGCAGCAGCTCCAGCTTTGTAAGCTCGGAACTCCAAGCCCAGTGGAAAGAGAAAGGTTCTTTCTAAGCGCTCTAAGAAAAGTCCTGAGATTCATTTTGACTGAACCAGTTCTATAGTTTGAAAGCCCCTGCCCCTTATAATCTTTGTATTTTACAAATATCTCACCATATCGCCTCCAAATCTTTGCCTTTTCAGGTTTTAATTTTTAAAACCATAGCACACACGTAGCTTGTCTGCCTGGCATCCCTCTTTCCCTGTCCCTTCCCACAGTCCGTGTGCTCCTAGTGAGATGGGCAACCCCAATGCTCCACCAGCCCTCTTTCAAACAGAATGGGTTTAGAGTCAGTCTATTACTCTATTTCTCTTAAAATAAGCTGCATTGAATATTTCTTTTTCCTCTGGAGGGGAATGCATGCCACACTTTATCCTTAACATGTTTGATATAAAACCCTGTAAACTTCTCCTATTCTTCTAAGTATTGAATTTTTTCATCTTTCTTAAACATAATAATACTTGAATTCTACCACACCAAAAACCAAGCCCACTGCCGTCAAGTTGATTCCGACTCCTAGCGACGCTATAGGTCAGAGTAGAACTGTCCCACAGAATTTGCAAGGAACGCCTGGAGGATTCGAACTGCTGAACTTCTGGTTAGCAGGCATAGCACTTAATCCACTAGAGAAGTATTAACACGGTCAGAGTAAACACTAATCCTTATTCAATTTTACCATAAAATAAATTATAGTTAGAAAGAAAGCTATAGAGAGTAGATTATGAGAACATTCTGGATTACTCTCGAATACAGGAACTTTCTTAAAGACCAACTGGGATTTTCAGATTACAAAAAGCTAGACTATCAGAATTTTACTGTATCACAAATATTTGCACCTTTTATTAATTGAAAACATAATTTAAGATGTTTAAATAGTATTCTTTTCAATGAATAAACCAAAATTTGACCAGTTCCCTTTGTTGTTGTTGTTTAGTTGCTGATGCATCAATTCTGACTCATTACAGATGTGTACTGTCACAGATCAAATTATGTCACCCAAAAATACATGTCATCAATCCTAACCTCTGTTTGTGGTTATAATCTTATTTGGAAATGGTGGTCTGTTATGCTGCGCTATTGAGGCAGGATCAGTGTTGGGTTTATCTGAGTCAACCTCTTTTGAGATGTAAGAGATTAAACAAGCCAACAGAAATAGAAGTGGGGTAAGAGAGATGCCAAGACACAGGGAGATCCCCAAGAGGCCAAGAAGCAGAAGTGAAGAGACAAGGACCTTCCTCCAGAGGTGAGAGACAGAGAGCCTTTCCCTGGAGCCAGCACCCTGAATTCCAGCTTCTTAAAAATTGTGATATAGTTCAGTTTATCCCATGCTCTTGCTCCCATATGCATGATCTTGTGTTTATCCACAGGTATTATTCAAATAAAGTAGAGCCAGGTAGAAGCTGGGCAGCCTGAACTCTGGGCCGAGCTGGAATGCATCTGCCAGGACAATAAAAGGCTTGACTTCCTAGAGCACAGGTTGGGAGGTGAGATTCTTAATCAGCAAGCAGCTGGCAGGCAGGAAAGATTTAGGTTCTTAAATGGGGGCCACCTGCATGCAGCATGTGCCTTTTCTCACTACTTCCAATTTCTCTGCCTGATCAGCCCAAATTGAGCTCTTCTCACAACCAGTACAATCAACCAGATCTTGTTTCAAAAGTTACTGTTCAAAAGGGATCTTGGAAGGAGGAGTGTGCTGTCATAGGGTGGGAAGGGTAGGAAGAGCAGATAGATATGGAGAGGTAGGCATGTAAAACTGATCTGGATTGTATACTTTCACCGAGTCATAATAAAACAAAGTTACAGTGGAGAAAAAAACTGGAATAAAATGGTATGGCACAAAGAACCAAATTTATCAGCATTAACTGACCTCAGTTTTGAGCCACTTATCTATGAACACCATCAAGTGCTTTCTAACTGGATGGAGGTTTTCCCGCCATATTCTTATAACGAACAAACCTCTTTGATATGGGTTTGTTTCTAACAAGTGACATTTCTTAGCCATTGTATTTATATTTTTAACCTTGTTAAAATGGAACTCTCACATAAAAGAATATCCTTGAAAAGTTACACAGATAAGGATTATTTTAGGAAGGGTGAGAGAAAACTTTGGTTTAAGAATGGTGCAGATAAGGAAGGACTTCAAACAGCAGTCAAGGGTGAAGATGAAGACAGCTGGAGTTTGAAGACAGCAAACTTGGGTTCAACTAGATTGTCCACCACTAGCTGAGCGACTTGAGGCAAGTCATTTAACTTCTTTAAACCACCTCACAGAGTTTGGGAGGATATAATCTTAACAGGAGCAGACTGCCACCACATCTTGCTCCCACGGAGCAGCTGGTGGATCCGAACTGTCAACCTTTCACTTAGCAGCTGAGTGTTTAACCGCGGTGCCACAAGGCTCTTTTCCTATTAATGAAATGGAAATTATACTGATACCTGTCTCACAGAGATACTGCAAAAATTAAATGAGATACCATATAGAAAGTATTTAGTATTCTTGCCTTGCATACAGTCTAATAAATGTGAAATGTTGCTGCTGCTACAGTTTAATATCATTAAATGCACCTTATCAGTCTCCTAGGAGTTCTGGTACTGCAGTCATTAAAGCTCTCAGCTGCTAAGTGATCACTCATGGTTTGAACCTACCAGCTGCCCTGTGGGAGAAGAGGCAGTCAGCCTCTGAGAAGATTTACAGTCTTGGAAACCTAGTTCTACTCTGTCCCATGAGACTCGAAAGTAGTAGGTTTTATGGATTCTCCACCGGGGTTGCATCCAGTGATCTCTATCCCTGGACAAAAAGACTGGAAAGTTCACAAACCAGATCTCAGCAGCTCCTTTCAGGATAGAGATTGTCTGCTATACTATCAATTAAAAAAACGAGTGTTTCTCCTTGTCCAGCCCGTCCTCACTTCAAGCTGGAACATGTACATACAAGGCAGGTGCACCTCCCATAATTCTTGTACTACTCTGCACCGGGCTCCCTCAGAACAGCTAAAACAGAACTTGCTAGTGTTTCTATGAGCAAGCCAAGAAAGATGAATTCAGAGAGTGTCCCCAGATGACATTGTGATGTGTAGTTAAACCACCTGCCTGATCCACGTAAGAGAAAATATTGTCCACACTGCACTAGCAAGTCTGAGAAATAGACTGTCTTAATCTCCAACAGTCTCTATAATCTCATGCTTGTAGAAAAAATAAATTGAATAATCCAAGAACATATAGTATCCCTAAAGCAAACAAAACTGGTCAGCAGGTGACAAGCAGATCCAAACGAAAACCAAATCCACTGCTGTTGAGTTGATTCTGACTCACAGCTACTGTATAGGACAGAGGAGACCTGCTTCACAGAGTTTCCAAGGAGCCCCTGGTGGATTGGAACTTCCAATCTTTTGATTAGCAGTTGCTACACTTAATCACTAGTTCTTTGTGATGCTGGAGAGAAAGCACTTAATCTCTGCTTTGATGAGGTAGGCAGCTAATCATCTGTCTGAGAAGGAATCTTTGGAAATACAGACGGGACAACTTCTAGGAAGGGGGAAATACCTACTGCACAAATACTTGAGCTGTCTTTTAAACAGATTTGGGAGGTCTCCCTCAACTTGCTCCTCTTCTTCTCCTATAACATACAATCCAAACCCACTGCCTTCAAATCCATTGCAACTCATAGCAATCCTACAAGACAGAGTAGAATTGCCCTGTAGCATTTCTAAGGCTGTTAATCTTTACAGAAGCAAACTGCCTATCTTTCTCCTGTGGAGCAGCAGGGGTGTTTGAACTGCCCAGCTTTAGGTTAGGAGTGGAATATTTTAACCCCTGTGCCACCAGGGCCCTCCCCACTATTAACAAACCAAACCCACTGCCATCTAGTTGAGTCTAACTCAGTGACACTATAGCAAGCCAACTATAGTTCTTCTGCAAAGGAAATTTTTCTGGTTCCTATTAGTTTTCTAGCATCCTCAGGAAACCCTGGTGGTGTAGTATTTAAGTGCTACATCTGCTAACCAAAAGGTCTGCAGTGTAAATCTGCCAGCTGCTCCTTGGAAACTCTATGGGGCAGTTCTACTCTGACCTAGAGAGTCGCTGAGTCAGAATCAACTCAGTGGTAGCGGCTTTTTGGATTCTTGGCACCTTCAATATTTCTAGACATTAGCTGTGGTCACTTCAGCTCTCCTGGCACCAGTCTCCCTATGAGATAAATAAAATGTAAGGACTTATTTGCTCTTCTAAATTCTAATCTTCTATAAATCCAAACTGGTGTGACGGTATGGGGGCAGATATCCTTAACAGCTATTAACTTGAGCTTTGTTATAAGGTTGTCCATCAAAATGAGAACCTCTATGTTCAGACAAGCATTTTTCAGGACAAAAATGAAACACTGACAAGCAGCAAGCTTTTTAAAACAGTATGAGGACAATAAAGGCAGCCTGGCACCTAAACCACAATGGCCCTGGGCTGACACCAGGCTAAAGGTCCGCGCATGACAGATGAGGGAAGAATTATACTATGCCTCAGCTCCATAGAGATATGTGTATTTCAAATATAACAAATGGTGTAATCGTTCCGATGCATTTATCCCTCAGGCAATGAGATAACCGCTCTCAATCTATAAATATTAAAATTGCCTATTTTGGTATGATTTTCACATCTCCAGAGTTCCACAGTCTAATTCTAAAGATGCTCTTTTTTTCCCCCCTCCCCTTTTCTTTGTGGGTTTTGCTCAGTTTGCTGAAAGAGATTCCATGGATTTCTATCAAGCACATGTAGGTAAGAATCACAAGAAACGAAGCCAACCAAGTCACAGCTGCAAGGACGAAGAGACCACTATGTTTGAATTTCTAATAAGTACATGTGACAGAAACACATGTCTTTAAACCTTACTGTTGACCTCATACCCTCAATCAACCTTCAATTAATTCTGAACAGAGACTCCTGGTAAGATTTCACTCCGTGCACCACTCTGTACTGTAAGAGGTGCTCACGCTGTCATTAGTCACACTACTGGTCATATGTACACAGGTATTGTGTACCCACCATACTGGCAAAAAATCTTTAAAGTTGACCATGTCAAAGAAACAAAGAAAACCCACTGCCGACAGAAGTACAAACAGGTACAACTACTTTGGAAAACTGTGCCCTTAACCGTAAAGTACACCATGTACATATCATACCACCACCAACTCTACTCCTAGGCGTGTACCCCAGGGCATCCCCTGCATACGTGCCCATGTACACGAGACATAAGAAACAATATTCATAGCAGCAACATCTGTAACAGCTAAAATGTCAGGAACAACCCAAATGCTCACCAGCAGAAGTATGAATGGTATGTATTTTCATATATTCAGAGTGGAACAACAAAAGAAGTGAAAATAGCTAGGCTACACATGTCAACATAAATGAATTTCAGCTACAGGGAAAAAGCATCACAGAAAAAGATATGACAGTGTGATTTCATTTAAATAAAGAACCAAATCAGGAAAAGCTTTGAAAATTGCTCTGAGATACAAACACAAAAATGTAAAGATAAACAAGAAAATGATTAATACAAAATGCCAGGGTAGGGTGGAGAGGTACACATGAGATTCTAAACCTAACGTGCTGCTAATGCTTTATTTCTTAAGGTGGCTGGTGGGCTCAAGTGTTCTTTTCATTATTAGCCTTTCAACTATACAGGATATATTTCACAGTTTAAAACTAAGAAACAAATTGTACTGCAGACAAAATATTTCGTATTCTCTGGCCTACACGCGGCCACAATGAGGCAACACGCCAAGTTTTCCTGACAACCTCTGTAAGTAGTAAAGAAATTCTACTAACTGTGTTACTAAAAATTATGCCAGAGTCCATTTCCATAGCATCTAATAGGTATACTTTTTCTTAGAAGCATTTATCTCATGCAAAGTGACTATTTTTGTAATGTCTCCCTCTCATAGTACTGTACACTCCATGAAGGAGGGCGTGGTAAACGTCCCGCTCTGTACTCTACTGAAGGTTCTAGCACAGTATCTGATCACAGAAGTCCTCAATAAATGTATCTTTCATTGCTGTAAAAATACAGACAACACACTTGCCCAGTCAACATTTTTCACATGTATAACTTGGTGACACCAATTATATGAATCATTTTTTTGAATGCAAGAATAAATTAAGGGCCCTGAGAATTCTAATATAGTTGAGACTGCTTTAACTCGTCTCTCCACAATGAAGGAAAATATATCACAATTTTCTACAAATTCAATGTTTCATCCCTGTTATTAGGGCCTCTGAAGCAATGTCCCCAAATGAGCAGTCATTTCAGCTTTCATGCAATACAATCCACCAAAGCTCTCCCGGAGGCAGGTACTGTGCTATGTGCCGAAGACACGATACTGACATGTACCTATGTAAGAACCACTATAAAGAAGACAGTAAGACAGGATTTTTTTTTCCTCTAACCTCTTATGACACTGAGACGTACAATGATAAAGCTGAGATTTCAACAACCAGTGTGTGACAAGATACACTTTACAGAACAATAGGCTGCAATTTCCTTTAGCTGCTCTGAAAGATGAAAATAATTCCTTTAGTCTTCTGTCATCTTGTGAGTTAAATTATATCATTCTCTGTTCTGCAGAGTAGCCTTTCCTGAAAAACAAACAAACAGCAAAGCTATTCTCAGTCTAGAACCTCTTGCAGAAAGCAACAGGCACAGACAAGAACTCATGGGGAGAAAACTACAAAGGAAAGAAATTATCATCTTGAAGGCAAACATATCTACTCTGGAGATAAAAGAGAAGAGCCACACATTGCCAATTAGAAGTGCTGCTCTGGCAGCAATGTATACGAAGAGGTTCAAGTTCGAGACAACTAATGAAAGCGCATTAAATGGGGTCTAATAAACTTGAGAACTATTTCCTTTCACTAGACCGACGATTTTCACTGTCTTTGTACTGTAAGAGTCATCATTCTACCCAGCATTCCTTTAAAGGACACAGTAAAAAATGTCGCCGACACCCATTATCAGCTCAAGTTTTCATCTCCCTTCTCTTCCTTTCATAAGCCAACATGAAGTTAAGAAATCACAGATGGTGAGAACTAGCGAAAGTAGGTAGGACCCACAGAAGACCACCAGCAGCCCTCAAGATGATCTTTGCTTCTACTGTCTCCTTTGGGAACTAACTTCTGCAAATTTAACAAGGTCATCAAGTAACTTGACTTAACAAGGCATACTTCCTCCCGTTCACTACATCTTAATTAAGATCATGCAAAGGTGCTCAGTGTCATTAGTCCTTAGGGAAACGCAAATCAAAACCACTGGGAGATACCTTTTGTACCCAATATGATGGCTATGACCACAAAAAGGGGGGGAAAAGTAACAGGAAGGATGCTGAGAAATTAGAAATCAGTTCATTAGAACTCAGTCACTGTGGAAAACAGTTGAGTGGTTCATCAAAAAGTTGAATACAGAATTATCACATGACCCAGCAGTTCTACTCCTTGGTCTATCCCCAAAGGATGTGAAAGCAGGATCACAGAAACGTGCACACCAACACTCACTGCGGCATCACTCACAACAGCCGGAAGGAGGAAACCATCCAACAGTCCATCAACAGGTGGATGGATAAATAAAATGCAGTATATGTGTACAATTAAATACTGAGTCGTAAGGAGAAATGACGTTCTGAAAACACGCTACAACATGGATGAATCTGAAAGCATGATGCCAGGTGAAATGTTACCACCACTCACTGCTGTCAAGTCATAGCAGCCCCAGGGGGTTTCCTGGCTATAAATCTCCACTGAAGCTGGGTGCCACATCTTTCTCCCACAGAATCACTGGTGGTTTTGAACTGCCAGCCTTCAGTTAACAGTTGATTACTTTAACTACTACATTACCAGGGTTCCTTTAGGTGAAACAAGCCAGACATAAAAGGGCAAATACTCTATGATCCCATTTCTATGAAATATCTGAAATAGGCAAATGCATAGAAAAACTCTGCACACAGTAGTGATGGCTGCACAAGATGAATGTAATTAGTGTCACCGAATCGCAGTTAAAGATAAAATGGCAAATTTTGTCTTATGTGTATGTTACTACAAAACAAACAAACAAAAAACCCTCAGAGCCAGTCTCCTGATTCAGTCACAAATGTGGTCTCTGTCTCTGTGAGTCATTCCTTATGGGAGAAGAATTTGGCACTCAGAATGCTGAAGTAATACAGTCAAGCCTGAATCCATTGTGGATTATGTCACACAGGGTTCACTGAGGCCAAAGTTAAAGGAACCTTAAGAAGGGTTACTGAGCACCCAATCAGGTGGTAGACAGCCACACCAGAAACCTGTGAAGAGAGAAAGAAACCACTTAAGAAGATTCAGAAATAAAACTAATTTATTACTACATAGCAATATTAAAAAACAAATGAATAAATGAAAAACAAACAAACTCTGGTAACTTAACACAGTAAAAATATTCAAAATTTGCTACAGAATTAAAAGAATAAAGCAGAACAACACATTAGCTTTAAGTTAATCAACCCCAAACCAGACCCACAGCCATTGATTCCAACTCAAGTGACCCTATAGACAGAGCAGACCTGCCACATAGAGCTATTAGCTAAAGACAAGAATAAATGAACCTAAACCCAGAGTGATCACCATCCTAACGCTTTTGTGAATTAGAGAGAAACTGGCTCCCTCTGGGCTAACCAAGTTCAAGGTGCTATGAGCTAAGCTCTGGCTGGATTTCAAGCCTTCATTCAAACCCTCTAAGCAGGGTACCCTCATGAAGGCATACCTTGCACAACTGAAGTGACTGCCCAATATGTGTTTCTCTCCTTTCTCCCCACAAACCTCACAAAAAATGAACCAAATAAACAGAAAAAAATGAACATAAATCACTGAACACAAACAGAACAAGAGAGATGTCAAAACATTTTGCAGTCTAGAAAGCAGATGGACGAATGTTAACCTAGCCATGCAGAGGGTGCTGAAACCTAAGCCTACGAGAAATGAGAGGTTAGAGGAGGAGGTGGAATGTGTTAGAAAATACTCAGACACCAGGAAAAGCTCAACAGCTAGTGGCATCAGGTACTTCTGAAAAGAGAGCATCTGGCAGGGCTGAAAACAGGAAGATCAGCTCTAAGACTTCACAAGATAAAATCAGACCATATTCGCTGACTGGTGCAACCAAGAGACCAGCCCCTGGCATGGCCACAATTCTAGCAGACCTCTGAAGGTCCGCTCTGGATATGACGAACAGACTGGCTTTGGACTCATCCACACCGTGTCTGAGAAAAAATACTTACAGGTGTTGGCAGACGGGCGACCTCCGTCTAACTGGCCAATTGTGTGCTCCATCGCCCCTACCGTAAAGACCACCAAGTGACAGCCTACCAATGAAGAGAGAACTGGTAAGAAATGACGTCAGTGTCTCACTTTTAATTATGAGTGGACAATCAAGAACGGCAAGACATTTGATAAAAACCTTCCAATACAAAAAAGTCTAAATAAACTGAAAGAATGAACTCGTAGCAAACAGAAACAATGCAGGAAGAAGGACAAAACAAAATAAACAAAGGCTAATAACAGACACAAGAGATTATGAAAAAAGTAAGAAATAAATAAAACAACACTGATAGTAGGAAGCTGGTTAATAAAGCTCAGGAGATATTCTAGAAAAAAGAATAGAAAGACAGAGAGATGCAAGATTGGAAAAAACAAGAAATCGAGAAGGACAGTACAATTAGGCTGACATTTAAAAAGAAAGAGGAGGAAAGGACGTTTACTGAAACGAAAACAAGAAAATGCCCACACAGGAATTTCTAGATTAAAAGAGCAATCTAGGATTTAGAGAGGATGGGGAGACTTCATCTTACATGCTTTAGAAATGTTATCAGGACGGGCCGGTCCCCAGAGAAGGCCTGCAAGAGAGACGCAGACGGTCTGTGGGATGGGACGATGCGGTGGCTGCAGCAGTGGGCTTGGGCCTACTGACCGTGAAGGTGGCGCAGGGCCTGGCAGCGCTCTGTTGTCATACACAGGGTTCCTGTGTGCCAGAACTGACTCAACAGCACCCGACAGCACCAGAGATAAAAGGAGCCCCAGTGGTGTAACAGTTAAGCGCTGGGCTGCTAACCAAAAGGCTGGCAGCTCGAACCCACTCGGCAGCTCCTATGGAGGAAGACCTGGTGATCTGCTCCCGGCCTAAAAAACCTCACGAGGCAGTTCCACTCGGTCACCCGGCTCACTATGCGCGTCAGAATCAACTCAATGGCACACAACAGCAGTACAGAAGAAAAGAAACTCAACCCCAAATACATCACAATAACATTTCAGAATATCAAAAATCAAGGAAGATGATGCTAACTGGAAGATGGAAGGTAACAACACAATTGTTTCAGAATTCTGAGGTAAAATGATCAGGTCACACACGTGAAACTGTCATTTTTGTTGAGTTAAACTCTTTTTAACCATCAATGATTTCTTTTTGTTTTTCAGTGGTTTCTTAAGACTCAATCTTATGTTTCCAATTTTGGATTATTGTAACGAACCTTCTCGACAGGTAAACAAACAAACAAACAAACAAAAACACAACAAAACTTGCCATCCAGTCAATTCTAACTCATGGAGACCCCACAGGACAAAGCAGAGTTTCCAAGGAGTAGCTGGTAGATTTGAACTGATCTTCCAGTCAGCAGCCATAGCTCTTAACTACTATATCATCAAAGTTTTCAGATAAGGTCTCCCAAATTTTACATCCCATGCTCCCTTTCTCAGAAAGCTACTATTAGAACATGTGCCCAGCATCTCAAGGAAATAAACCAAAAAAGCAGTAGCCACAGGATCCAGAAAGAAGAGGATCTAACACAATACAAATTCCAAGGGTAAATCCTAATAGCTATGCAGCTGTCCTAGAAGTCCACCGGTCACACCTACAGGAAGTGGGCTCATGGAAAGATGTCTCTAAGAGGAAAACACTGAAAGCATATCAAACATGTCTGAACATCAAGAACACGTTTTTAGTACTAGGGGAGAATTTCAGGAGTCCTGTGGTACAGGAAACCCTGGTGGGGTAGTGGTTAAGTGCCATGGCTGCAAACCAAGAGCTCAGCAGTTCAAATCCACCAGACACTCCTTGAAAGCTCTTGGAAATCCTAGTGGTGCAGCTGTTACGTGTTATATGTGCTAACCGAAAGGGTGGCAGTTTGAATCCACCAGGTGCTCTTTGGAAACTCTAAGGAGCAGTTCTATGTTTACCGTAGAGCGTCACTAATGAGTTGGAATCGACTTGATGGCAATGGGGTTTTTTTTTTTTTTTTGGTTTGGTGGTGCAGTGCTTACGTGCTCAGATGCTAATCTAATTGTTGGCAGTTTGAAACCCCCAGCCACTTCACAGGACAAAGATGTGGCAGTCTGCTTCTGTGTAAAGATATATGGCCTTGAAAACCCTAGGGGACCCTTCTACTCTGTCCTGCAGGATTGTTAGAACTTGGAATTGACTGGACAGCAGTGGGTTTGGAGATGAACTGCTTATGGATACATAAAAGCCTAAGCAAACAAACAAAAAGCAAATTCAAAGAAAACAAGAGTCTGTACCAGAATGGGTAGAAGAGGCAGGGGACATGCAGCTGGGCTAAAGGGGAAGAGCACTCAGCCTCATCTTGCGTAACAGCAAGTGAATAGATAATTCGATAAATCTGAAATATTTTTTAAAACAGCAGATTAAGCATGTTATTTGAACTAGAGAAGTAAATAACAGAAGCAAAAGAGAAAAGCTTAGAAAGTAGTGTTTCTGAGGAGTAAGAATCTCCAACGAGGAGGGCTAGGGAATGGGGCTATGTATTACAAGTTATACTTTCAACTTCTAAAATTACACAGACATTATTTTAATAGATAACTCAAAGCAGTATACCAAATTTGTTAAAATATAATCAAATAATATGCACAGTGCCCTTAGAGTAAACTAACCTTTTTGGAAAGTCGTCTAAATTAAACATTTCAAAATTACGCATCAAGAGATTCCATATAAAAAAACCAAAGTAACGTAAGCAACCTCTGTAAATACATTTGTGAATTTAGATGTTTACAGTGCAACTGATGAGGTTCTTCTTTTGATAAATTTGATACAATTGGTTGATATGCCCTTGATAAAACATGCATTGCTGGGCTGATTTCCAAAACTATGTTAAATTCTATTCCCAATTTTTGGTTATTTTAGAGGAAAAACAAAACCTATCTACCATTTGCAGTGTAACAGAATGTTTTTATATGACCTTTCTCATCAGGGTCTTATAACTCACCCGTGACTGGGTGGGACCACCATGTATATGTGTCTGTGGCCCATCAAGGGTACTAGACGTCATCATCATCGGGGTGGGACCATGCAGATAAGATGCACAAGCAGAATGGTCAGTTTAGCCATCCGACTAGGCTTAAAATGAGTTATCATAGAGGCAGAAAGGGGGGATTCTCATTACCCCTAAGAAGAGACTGAGAAGAGAATGCACATTCTTTGACCCCAGGATGCCTGTACTGAAAATCTCCTAGACCCAGGCCCAGGTGACGGAGAACGAGAGCAGTAACATCGCACACAGCATACGATGGTGAGAAGCAGCAGCAGAGAAATGGCAACACCTGAACTAGGAGACTGGCATGAGACAGCACAGTGAGCTTCTGAGCCCAGAGAGTAAGGTGGGTACAGTGGGTGAGCTGACCACAGAACAAGAGAGCTTACTGCCCGTTTGGCTGGAGGCTTCCTGGAGGAGCAGGGTGCCTCTAGGCACTTGGCAACAGAGGGAAGCTTGCCAACTGAGAGAGCTGACCGCCTCCTGGCTGAGATTAATTGATAAAGTGGGGTGCCCTCGGGCATTTAATGGTAGAGGTAAAGAGGACTGTAACACCTGGCTGGGCAGGGCAGGGCCTAGGCTGGCATGGACCAAGGGGCCCAAGGAGCTGAGGGCCCAAAGGCTACAGAAAGGCCTGCCTGTGGGCACAGCTGAGAAAATGTCCTGATTGAAGAACTGTATCCTGACTCATTTCAGATTCTGATGTAGTAATCTGTCACTCTCCTAGTAAACCCCTGTGAGTACGGTCTCTGAGCTCTGTGAGGCTGTTGCGATGGATTACTACAGCCAGCAGAGAAGCAGAGAGTGCCATGGCAGGGATGCTGGTGTCAGAATTGGTTGGAGGGTGGGGGTACGTCTGACTTCTGCCTTACAGGAATCAGCCTTGGGCTGCTGATGTTGATAATGACTCTCTCCACTTGCCCTTGAGAAACATGATGAGATGAGACACAGCTCACTCCATTTTTACACCATTAAAGAAAACAAAATTAAATACCCTAGTTGCATATTGCCTCCTGAAAATACAAAGTTAATCACCATTCAAATGAGAAAGAATCTTATATTTAAAAAACAAGTCAACATGCAGGTGCTGTGATGTGACACTGTTTCCTAAAAATAAACAAACAAAACAACTTATTTCACAAAGCTGTCTTCTCTATCTGAGAACCAAAAAAATCTCCCACACTACCAGCAGCCTTTTAGGTTCTTCTAGATCATACTAGAGTCAACACTGATTTTTAAAATTTCATTTAAAATTATAATTGCCTAATAAATAATAAATGTTTGTGATAGAAAAGTATCTTAAAATACACAAAAGTAGAGAGAAAGTTAAAAAGCAACAGTATGGAAACAACGAGGAAAAAAGAATTCAGGAGACAGAAGGACTCATGTAAATGAGAGAGTGTATCAACATGTCACCAGAAGAATCACATGATGCCTGACTACCACTAAAGACAGCTGTGATGGGGCACACCATGTTGTGTCCCAGAGACAACACAAGAATAAGTGGGGTGCAGCTCAAGAACTCTACTAAAGGACCACAGGTGATGGTCTGACAGTCTCGGGGATCTCCCGGGAGCACAGCCCTTAGGCCTGCTGCTGTTCCTGTCCAGAAAATACTACTGAGGACAACTCTTTGGACAAAAATGGACTGGACTTGGGGACAAGATGTGACCATATGGTGAGAGTAGTACTTTATGATTCTATGCATTTATTAGGATGCTTTCCTACCAGTCTATTTTCAGAAGAGGCTGGAGAGGAGGGGACATGAGCTTGTTAAGAGGATATGACAAGTGTAGAATGAAAAGGAGGAGTGTGCTGTCAGCAGGCAAGGAGAGCAGAAAGAGCCGCAGACAGGCAGGCATGCAAAATTAATTTGGATTGTATACTTTCATTTAATCACAATTAAAAAAAAGTAACAGTACGCACTTCCTTGTGAAAAACATCTATAAATGGAATTATTGTATCAAAGGATATGAACATTCTCAAATTGTATTCCAGTAAAGTTATATCTATTAACTTTCCTGGTAACAGGAAAGTGAGTTCAGTTTAGTTTCATGTCTTAACAGCTTGAATATTTAAAAAAAAAAAACAACCAAACAAACCACCAAACCCATTGCGGCTGAGTTGATTCTGACTCGTAGTGACCCTGCAGGACGCAGCAGAACTGGACTCGAGAGTTTCTGAGTGCCTGGTAGATTTGGACTGCTGACCTTCTGGTTAGCAGCACTAGCAGTTAACAACTACGCCACCAAGGTTTCCTAATGAGGTACAACTGAGGCAAATTCATAAATCAACCACACACATTTATTTCTTTGTGTTTTAGGTGAAGTTTACATAGCAAATTAGGATGCTCTTTAATGATTTTTATACAAATTATTAAATATGAATAAAATGCCATTGGTTACAGTTTTTTTAAAAGTATTATGATTGAATGAAAATGCACATTCCCATATAAATTTGCATGCCCTCCTACAGTTACAGTTTTAAAATGTGTAAGTATTCTCTCCACTGTTTGTTACACGTTTCAATGGATCTAGGTTCCTCTTCCCTATCTGCCTTTTCACCTTTGCATGTGGGTCAATGTTGACTGTTTGGATTCACACAGTTAATTGTTTAAGGGAGTACATTAATCAAGGGTGATACTGTTTATTTTACAAGCCAATCTATTATTTAGCTGAAAGGTGACTTGCAAAAACAGCTTCCATCCCGAGTTCAAAGGTTGACAGTCTTGGGAATTCCTCTAGTCTTTATCAGTTTAGCAGGTATGGCATCCATTTATTTTTATTTTTTTGGAATTTCAGTTTTGTTCTACATTTTTCTCACATTTTATCTGGTCCTTTCTCTTATGTCCCTAAGTTACAGTGGTAATGGCAGCTGGACATCGTCTAGTTCTGGTCTCAGATTAGAGGAGGTTGTGGTTCATTTAGGTTATTAGTCCCATGGACTAGCTGCTGCTTTGAGTTTGGGATTTCCTTTTTTCTCTCTTCCTCCATTCAAGTAGTGACAAACAGCTGTACCTTACATGGCTGCTTGTAAATTTTTAAAACTCCAGATGCTATTCACCGAACTAAGGTGCAGAACATTGTCTTTGTGAACTATGTTATGCCATCTGGGTAAGTTGTCCCCTGAGACTTCACACTAAATTTTTTAACCCAACTAACCAATCCCATGAGTTGTCTGGTTATGTCTGGAAAGCCTCTGTAACATCCCCCCATGTGGTGTACTACATACAAGGTCTGACAAATAAGTCTACAAACTTAATTGTTCTAAGTGCTGCATACTCACTGATGGGTATCACTACAGTCACCTACGAAGTAATCCTCTTGGGGAACTATGCATTGATGCCAGCACTTAGTCCACCCTTCAAAGCAATTTTGGAATTCTTTCTGGAATGGCTACTGTGCACAGTGGCAAGAACTGTTATGTTGTCTGTGAGGGAGTTTTCAGCCAGTAAACAAATAAGTATATTGGAACACCCTCCCTACTCACCTGACCTGGCCCTCAGTGACTTTTTTCTTTACCCAAAGATAAAAGAAATATTGAAAAGAAGACGTTCTGATGACATTCAGGACACCAAGGGTGGTATGATGACAGCTCCAATGGCCACTTGAGAAAAAGAGTCTCAAAATTGCTTTGATGGGTGGACTAGGCACTGATGTCAGTGCACAGCTCCCCAAGGGGAGTACTTTGAAGGTAACCATAGTGATATTCAGCATTGAAGTATGCAGCACTTCTTCTAGAATGAGTTCATGAACTTAGTTGGCAGTCTGTGTATGTGGCATACATAGAATGCACACAAACATGTATGTACACACGCCTATGGATACACCTACATATAGAATGCATTTACTCACATATGCTCCCATATCTACCTTTGTAACCACATACATACTCTTTGGTTGTTTTCACTGCCATTGCAAAATTGTATATGTTACAGAGTTTATCAAAATTGTCACTTTATTTTGAGTACGTCTTGGTGTCTTTATTTACCTTGGTCAGATTCTACTGACCTCACCCATATTTAGTCTTGCCCTTCCCATCACCAAAAGTAACAACTGTCTGCTATCTAGAGAGTGATTCCTTTCCTTCTCCTTCCCATTCCTGGTACCATCAAAGAATTTTGCTTTCTGTGTGTGTTACCTACTCTTGACTCTTCATAATAGTGAAACCATACAAGATTTGTCTTTTTGTGATTGACTCGTTTTACTCAGCATAACATCCTCCAGATTCATGCATGCTGTTTCCCAGACTCCTCAAAATCCTCTAGAATTGCACAGTACCACACTGTACGTACATATTACAAGTTGTTTACTTATCTGGTGATGGGCATTTATTTCCATCTCTTTGCTACTGTGGATAATGCTGCAGTGAACATAAGAGTGCATAGATCTGTTTAAGTTGTTGGACTTATGTCTCTAGGACACATACCTAGGAGTAGGACTGAGGGATCACACACTATTTCTAGCTTTTTGTGGAAGTGTCATACTGTTTTCCATAGTGGTTATAACATTTTATAATCCCACCAGCAGGGTCTCAGAGTTTCAATCTCCTACAACCTTGTCTGCATTTATTTATTTATTTATTTTTGATCAGTGCTGTTTTTGCAGGGGTGACATGCTATCTCATTTTATTTCCATCCTCCTAGTGTTTGATGAAGGAGCCATGGTGGTACAGAGAGTTAACAGCTTGGCTGCTCAGCAAAAGGCCAGCAGTTCCAATCCACCAGCCACTTGCTGGAAACCCTATGGGCAGTTCTACTCTATCCTACAGGCTGCTATGAATCTGGATTGACTCGATGGCAACAGATTTTCTTGTTTTTGTTTTGTTCAGTGGTAATCATCATGAGCCTCCTTTCCTGTATTTGCTGGCCACCTGAACAACTTCTTTGGTGACATGTCTGTTCATGTCTTTGGCCCATTTTTTTTTTTTTTTTTTTTTTTTACTGGACTGTTAGTCTTTTTGTTGTTGAAACCTCCTATCTATATTAGAGATTAGACCCTTACCTGATATGTCTTTGCCCAAGATTTCTGTATAGTCTGCAGGTTCTCTTTTCACTCTCTTGGTAAAGTCTTCTGATGAGATAAGCTTAAGTATTAATTTTTAGGACGTCCCAGTTATCTAATTTATCTTTTGTCATCTTGCATTTTTAGCTTTGTTTGATAGGCTACTGAAAATTAATTGTGACCCTATGTGATAGTCCAGGAACTTTATAGTTCTAACTTTAACATTTACATCTTTGTTTCATTTTGAGTTAGTTTTTGTGCATGGCATGAGACACACACCCTAACTCATTTTTCTTCATATGATATCCAGCTTTACCATTAGTTAGACTATTTCTTCCCCACTGAACGGGCTTGGATCCTTTGTCAAAGGTCAGCTGTCTCTAGATGGATATATTTACTTCTGGGTTCTTAATTTATTCTATTTGTCTATGTACCTGTCTTTGAATCAGTGTCAGTGTGTTCTGATTACTGTGGTTATTCCAGGATATTTAACGCTTCATACTCTGTTCTTCAACATAGCTTCAGAAATTTGGAGCCTCCTTAGTTGCCATATAAAGTTGGAGATTAGTTTTTCCACTTCATTAATAAGTGCTATTGGGATTTGGATTAAGATTGCATTGTATCTACATAACACTTTTGGTAGTATTGACCTCTTCACAAGGTTAAGTATTCTAATGCATGAGCATGGAATGTTTTTCCATTTATGTAGATGTCTTTCAGTTTCTTGCAGTAACATTTTATAGTTTTTCCTGTAGAAGATTTCACATAACTGGTTACGTTTATTCCTACTTTTATTTATCCTTTTGGGGGCTCCTGTAAATGGCATTGCTTTCTCAATTTTCTTTACAGAGTCCTCCTTGTTCAGTGCAAAGGAGCCCCAATGATTTTGTGTAATCTTGTACCCTGCCACTTTGATGACTCCCTGTTTGTTCCAGTAACTTGCTTGTAGAATCTCTCAGATTTTCTTTGTACAGAGTCATGTCATCGCCAAGTAAGGATAGATTTACTTCTTCCTTTCCAATTTAGATACTTTTTATTTCCTTTTCTTGCCTTACTCTTCTACTAGAACTTTCAGTTTATACTGAAGAAGAGTGGTAATGAAGGGCATCCTTGCCTAGTTCTCCTTTTCAATGTGAATACTCTCAATCTTTCTTTCTGCGTTGAGAACTGTCCCCTGTTGGGTTACATACCATTAATTATGCTGAGGAACTTATATTCTATTCCTATTTTGTTGAGTTTTTATCAGGAAAGGGTGTTGGATTTTAGCAAATGCTTTTTCTGTGTCACTTGACATGATGTGTGATTCTTTTTGTTTATTTATGTAGTGAATTACAGTGATTGATTTTCTAATGCTGAGTGATCCCTGCATCCTTGGTATGAATCACAGTTCATCATGATGTACTGTTTTTTCGATATGCTGTTGAATTCTGTTACTCAGAATTTTGACAACTATATTCATGAAGGATATTCGCCTGTAATTTTCTCTTTTCATGGTGTCTTTGCCTGGCTTTGGTATCAGAGTTACACTGGCTTCAAAGAATGGATTAGGCACTATGTCTTCCTTTGCTATACTCTAGAACAGTTTGAATAGAATTTGTGTTAACTCGTCTCTGAATGCTTGGTAGAATTCTCCAGTGAAGCCATCTAGGCTGAGGCTTTTTTGTTATTGCTGTTTTTAAATGACTTCTTGGACATATTTAAGTTATCTGTTAGTTTAGGTAGACCAGAAATCTGTCCAGTTTCTTCTAGTTCTGCAAATTTGTTGGAGTGTATTTTTTTCATCATACTCTGTTATGATCCTTTCTATCTCAGTTGAATCTGCTGCAATGTTACTCATCTTACTGTAGTCGTATCTTATTTTTTGATCAATTTGGCCCATGAATGTTTTCAAAGAGCCTACTTCTATAGTTTTGTTGATTCTACTGTTTTTCTGTTTTCAATGTCATTTATTTATACTACAACCTTTACTATGTCCTTTCTTCTCATTAATATGGACTTCTTGTGTGGCTTCTTTTCTATTTGTTCAAGTTGTAGGGTTAACCTATTGATTTTGGCTCACTCTTCTTTTTCGATGTGTGGGTTTATTGCTATAAATTCTCCTGAGCACTGCTTTTGCTGTGCCCCAAGGGTTCTGGTATGTTGTGTTTCAATTCTCATTTGAGACTAGGAATTTTTAAATTTTACTTTTAAGTTCTTCTATCACACAACAGTTTAAAAGTAAGGTGTTATTAAGTTTTCATATACTTTTTTTCCCCTCTCATCCTTTATGTTAATGATTTCTAGTTTAATAATACTATGATCAAAGATGCTTTGGATTTTTCTGATGTTTGTAAATTTATTGAGGGCTTACTTTGTGGCATAAGATTTGATTATGTGTGCTCACGGACTGTGCTGCTGGTTGGGTGACGCGTTCTGTATACACTTATGACGTCAAGTGGGGTGACTGTTATTTAGATCTTTTGTATCTTTGCTGAGTTTCTTTCTAATTGTTCTGCCCATCACCAAAAGTGCTGTTCAGGTCTATTATTATTGTGATCTGTTTCTCCTTTCAGTTCTTTTACAGGTTATATATCCTGGAGCTCTTTCATTGGGCATATAGGTATTTATTATGGTTATATGGTGTTGGTGGGTTGGCCCTTCAATCATTATACAATGCAGTTCCTTGTCTCTTATAATGGACCATGACATAAAGTCCACTTTATCAGGGATTATTATTGCCACTACTGCTCTCTTGGGTTACTCTGCTTGATGTATTTTTTTTCCCCCATCCTTTCATTTTTAGCCTATTTATGTCTTTGTATTGGTGTGTTTCTTGTAGGAAAAACACTGGTGGTTCATGTTTGTTTTTGTTTTTGATCTATTCTGCCACTGTCTCTTGACTGGTGCATTTAAACCATACACACAGTGAAATTGTCAAAAAGCATACATTTTCTGCTGCTATTTTGTTACATGTTTGTGATGTTAATGGTTTCTTTGCTTCACTTAATTTTCTGTGCTTTCTTTTAGTTTATGGATTTTATTTTCATTTCCTTCGCTGTTAATTTTGTGTTCACCAAGTTTTTCACTTCTTTATTTTGGTGAGTAGATTTGTTTACCTTCCTGTGGCTACTCTGAAATTTACATTTATCTTCCTAAGTTTAAAACAGTCTGTTTTATCTTGGTATTTCCCTGACTTCCTCTCCGTATGGAAGTTCTACAACCATTTCATTCCCCCTTTTTTGTTGTCATTTACAGACTCACATATCTGGCTCTCTGTTTTGAGTGTGGTAGCTTTCTTTTACTTCTGACAGTTCTCTATCGGGGTTGGTATCTGGATGATGCTGTCATGTGTCTTACTCGCAGGCTGTCTGATCTGTTCTCTGTGTGAAGGACTCCTTTAGAACTTCTTGTATAGTGGTAAGGTTTAAAACAAATTCCATTAACTTCTGTTTGTCTGGGAATGTTCTAGCCTCACTATCATATTTGAAAGTCAATTTTTAGGATATGTGATTTTTGGTTGGCAATCCTCTTCTTTCAGAGTTTTATGTATGTTACCCCGCTGCCTTCTTGCTTGCATAGTTTCTGCTGAGAAATAAGCATTTAGTCTTATTGGTGACTAGTATTTCATTTTACACAAGCTGCTCTCTGAATTCTTTATCTTTGGTTTTGGAAAGTCTTGGGGACTTCCTTTTGCAGTCTATCTTGTGTAAGATTTGAGCTTCTTGGGTAGAAACCTTGTCTTTTCTGATATTAGGGAAGTTTTCTGCCAATAATCTTGACAAATTATATTATTGTTCTTCTTCCTCTCTTCTGGAATTCCAATTATGCACAAATCACTCCTGTTGTTAGTGTCCCACATACCTCAGGCTTTCTCTATTTTTCATTCTTTTTACCGACTGACTTCAAACAAATTAGTATCAAGGGATTTGTTCTCTATTTTGCTAGTTCCTTCTTCCACTGACTGAATTTATTTCTGTGTCCTTTCACTGAATTATCTATTTCTGATATTGTTAATTTTCTGAATTTGTAGTTGTTTTGTATGGCTTCTAACATCTAGTTTGTCATTTTGTTCTTGTACCATTTCCCTGAATTCTCTAGGGTTCTGTCTGTGCTTTCCTTGATCTAAAGCTCTTATATACCAATACCAAGACAAATCCACTGCTGTCGAGTTGATTCCAACTGACAGTGACCTTACAGGACACAGCAGATCTTCCCCACAGAGTTTCCAAGGAGCGCCTGGTGGATTTGAACTACTGCCTTTTGGTTTGCAGCCACAGCATTTAACAATTATGTCATCAGGGTTTCCACTACACCACCAGGGTTTCCCACTATACCACTAGGGTTTCCAAGGATCTTATATATAAGTCTTCAATTCCTTATTAGGTCGTTCTAGTGCCATTTCTTTCTTGGGTTTTCTGCCTCTCTATTTTGCTCACTTGCTTGAGTCATCTTATTCTGTTTCATACACATGATTTGTTACTATCTGCTGTCTGAAATATTACAGTGTTTATTTATCAATGTATTTCCCTATTGATTGTATGAATGTTGGTTTTGTGCTAATTTGTTTGTTTTGTTTTGATGTACCTAGAGCTTTGTTTCATCTCTTTCTCTTCAGAATGTCTTTCTTTTTTGTATTATTTTAATTGTTTGTGGTTCTGGTCTATGTGTGACTTTGGTGGTATCTGCTGACTGGGTGTGATTTCCTCTCATTAGCAGGTAGGATGGTTCACACCCACGTGCGAATCCTCCGTGGTTAGGCTTGTATGTTTTCCCTTACCAGGCTGAGTAGAGGCTGAGAGCAGCTTCTTTCCCTGACATTGAGAGATACGTGTTGAGTGGTCAGGGTCCCTTCACAGCCCTTGTGGGACCATGGGTGCCCTTCTGGGTTGGTGTTAGAAGTCAGTGCATTCTCTGGAGGTCAAGGAAGGACATATCTGTGTCTGCTGTGAGGGAGCACCACCCAAATGAACAGGACATCTTGCTGTGTGTGTGGACAAACTGGTGTCTCAGCAGGTAGTGGTGCACCACAAAGTGTTCATGCAAGTGTGGACGGCCTGCAGGAACCGTCTGGGTGCAGGATGTGTGATGCTACAGTTAGACGGAAATTGGATGATGGCACTAGGATCTCCTTCTCATCATCTGGCAGAGGTGCAGATGGTATCTGCAGGAAGTGACTAGCATTGCTGGTGTCTGCCCAGCCAGTTTCTGGGGAAAGGAGGGGGAGCACAGGGAGTGTTCTCACTGGTCACTGGGCTGGGCACCACATGTGCACACTGCCACTTGCCAAGCGGTCAGGACAAGGGTGCATGGGTTACTGGTCACTGTGTATGTGGCACAGAAAGTCATTTATTGCTGATTGTAGGGTATGTGGGGGAGTGGTTCTCATGCCTCTAGTTGCCAATCTGTTAGGAGCGTACACCACCAGCTATCAGGCTGGGTGGCAGGGGGTGGTCAGAGCAGACATGAGCCTCTGGTTGTAAGTTTGGAAGTGTGAGATTGTGTGTTGTGGTAAACCAGGTAGGCAGGGTGGTGTAGGGATAGGCAGGGGTAGGCATAACCCCCCAGTCACAGGTCTAACAGTGCGGAAGTACACACCATGGATCACTGGGAGGGGTCGGGTAGTACACCACTAGTCCCTGGGAGTTTAGAGGTCAGGAGCACTGGCCATCATGTCCCCCCAGATTCCAGTGAAACCACGGAAGTTTAAAGCAGAGCAGTTCTGACACACGCTTAATACCATGAAGCCATCACCAGACCCAAGATAGCGAACATATCCAACACATGGAAAGGTTTCTTCGTGTCTTCTTGCAATCCTTCCTTGTAGGTGCTTCCCAAATCTTCCCTGTCTTCCACCACCCTCTCACCCTTAGGCAACCAGTGACCTGCTTTTTGCTGCTATAATTAACTTTGCACTCTTCAGAACTTGATAAGAATCATATAACATGTACTATCCATTTTCCATGTTTTTTTTCATTCAAGAGGATTATTTTGAGCTTCACTCATGTTGCTGTGTGTCAACAGATTGTTTCTTTTTATTGATCATTCCTTTTTGATTTTTGCATGGACATCAAAACATTTTTATTTACTTATCTGCTGAAAGGCATTTTGGTTGTTTCCAATTTGGAGGTATAATAAATAAATTGGCTATGAATATTCATGTAGAAGACTTTGTGTAGACAAATGTTTTTTTTTCTTTTGGGTAAATACTTTGGAATGGAATGACTGGGTCATATGTCAGATAAACAGTTAACGTCCTCTTTAAAATGGTAAAATGGTTTTCCAACGTGACTGTATTGTTTTATATTCCTACTAGCAATGAAAGACACTGGCTCCTTGCCAACACTAAGTGCAGTCAATCTTTTTAATTTCAGGTTTTCTTACCAGTGTCTAGTAATTTCTCATTGGAGATTCAATTTACATTTCCTACTGACTAATCATGCTGGAAATCTTTTAATATACTTATATTTGGTGATGTCTCTGTTTAAATTTTTTGCACATTTTAAATTTGGACTGTTTCTTCAGTGCTACATTCTCATCTTCCATGTGGAAGATTGACGTTTGATTCCCAGTCAAACCACCTCCTGTACGGCTACCACCTGTCAGTGGAGGCCTGCGTGCTGCTATGAGGCTGCGCAGGTTTCCAGTGGACCTTCCAGACGAAGACCAGTCAGGAAGAGAGTTCCAGTGGTCCACCTCTGCAAACCAAGCAACGCAAGCCTACTGGTCACCGGATCTCCCCTGTAGCTCACCACGGTGACGGCTCAGGGCCCGGGAGTGTCTGGTTTTGCTGTGCGTGAGGCCGCCACGCGTCGACGGCTGGTAAGCTGGCAGCTTACAGTAACAGCAATTTTCTTATGGATGATTGTGGACAGTTCTTGTCCCAGACTAACGCTTTCTTTTTTATTCTCTTGATAGTGTCTTTCAAAGAGTAGAACTTCCTGATTTTGAAGAAGTTAAATTTAACAATCTTGTCCTTAGTGGACTGTACTTTTGATGTCTTATCTAAGAAATCTTTGCCTAACCTAAAGTCACAAAGGTCTTCTACAAGTTTTTACAGCTTAGACTTTACATTTATGCCTAGGAGCCATTTTACATTAAATTTTCTTTACTCTGATCGAACTTCTGCATATGGATACCTAACAGTTCAAACACTATTTGTTAAACTATTTTTTTCCTACTGGACTGCCTTTAGATCTCTGAAGGGAATCAACTGACCATTTCTGTGTGGTCAATTGCTGGACTGTTTTTCACTCATCTGTTTATTTTGACATCATGCCACACTGTCACGTTTTAATAACAGATCTTAAAGTTACGTAGTATAAGTGTATTTCCATATGAATTTTAAAATCAGGTTTTTGATTTCTACTAAAAAGTCCTCTGGGAATTATGATTCATGAATGTTAATTTGGGGAGTATTGACATAGTAATAACAATGAATCTTTCAATCTATGAACATGGCATATCCATTTAATTTAGTCCTTAAATTTCTCAGCATGTTTTGTAGTTTTCAATGTCTAGGCCTTATACAACTTTTGTTAAGTTTATACCTAAATATTTCCTATTTTAGATTCTATTGTAAGTGATACTTTTTAATATTAATTGCCTGTGTACAAAAAATACAATGGATTTTCATATATTGATCTTCTCTCCTGTAATCTTGTTAAATTTCATGTATTGGTCCTAAGAGCCTTTTCTGGGTAGTTTCCATAGTATATTCTACATAGATAATCAAACTGTATCTGAATGAAGGTAGCTGGACTTTTCCCTTCTAATCTGGCTACCTTTTATTTTTGCTTTCCTTGTCACACTGGCTAGAACCTCTAGTGCAGTGATGAAAAAAAACTGATGAGAGAGGACACTCTTACCCTGTTGCTGATCTTAGGGTAAAAAGCATTCAGTGTTTCACCATTAAGTATAACATTAGCTGCACGTTACGGTAGATATCCCTTATTGGGTAGCATCTCCCTCCTATTTCTAGTTTTCTGATCAGAACCAGCACTAGGAAGAACTAATCACTGAAGAAGTACAATTTCAAGAAGCACCCTCAAAACTCAGCAATTAAAATAAAAATATAGTAATGCAATATTTTTAAAAAAAATAATGTAAAAAACCCCCACAATACGAGTGCACTTCCTCAGGTTGCAACATGGCTCCATGCTGCACTAATACTGAGGCCATTAAGATAACTGATGGATTGGAAGTGCAGACAGTGTGGCTGGAGAAGAGTGAGGAAGACGCATTAAAAACAAACAAACAAAAAACTGTAGTTGATGAGTTCTTAATGACTCACACAGTGACCCCACAGAACAGAGCAGAACTGCCCCACAGGTATTTCCAGTGAGTGGATGGTGGATTTAGACTGCCAACCTTTTTGCTTAGCAGCCAGGCTCTTCACCATTGTGACACCATGGCTTGGAGGAAATAAATAAGGTCAGAAATGGAAACAGAGGCCAAACGATTTAAGGAATTATAAGGACTTCAGATTTTCCTGAATGATACGGGAAGCCACTAGAGGGTTTTAGGTAGAGGACTGAAATAATCTGACAGGCTGAACAAAAACCACTCCAGCTGCCATGCTGAAAACAAACTACAGAGCACTAAAGACAATCAGGAAGACTCTATAACAAACAGGAAGACCCTAACCTCTTTAAGAGACTGAACAGGGGTTTGACCAGCTGGTGACACTTGAGGTGGTGTGAAGAGGGTAGGTTCTAGACATATTCAAGGGGAAGCCAGTAGGATTTGTTGGTGGATTAGATATGGGAAGGGAGGAAATGTGGAGTCAAGGATGATTCCCTAGAATAAGCGAACAGAAAAACAAAAATGCTATTTACCGAGATGAGGAAGACTGAGGGAGGATAAGGTTTTGGGAAAAAATACAGGAGTCTGAATTTGGACACATTAAATTTGAAATGACTATCTGATATCTAAGTGGAAAAAGTCAATTAGGCACGTGGATATATATATGTGAGTGGTAGTAAATGTGAAGCTGTCTTGTAAATGAGAGCAGAGGAGATAATGCAGAGAGTGGGTGTAGACAGAAAATACCTAGTCTGAGGTGTACGCCCTGGGTTACTTCAATCTTACAGGTTAGAGAGATTAACAAAAAGCAGCAAAGGGGAAGGAGCTGAAGTAACCAGTGAGGTGGAAAGAATATTAGGAGAAAGCAGTATTCTGGAAGACAACTGATGAAATTACAAGCAAGACAGGGTAACCACATCTGCTGAAACACTGAGAACTGACGGCCATCAAGAAAGTCAAAAGACAACCCAAGAATAGGAGAAAGTACTTGCAAATCAAACATCTAATAGGGACTTGTATCCACAATATTAAAATGTTAAAAAGTAAAGATGTCACCATGAGGACTAAGATGAACCTGACCCAAGTCATGGTGTTTTTTTTTTTTTTGGATAATAAATAATGAAGACCTGATGCCTTCTTAGTGCAGTGTTGGCAAAGAATACTGAAAATACCGCGGACTGCCCAAAGAATAACTCTGTCTTGGAAGGAGCACAGCCACAATATTCCTTAGGAGCAAAGATGGCGAGACTTTGACTCACGTTGGGATGTGTTATCAGGAGGATTAGTCTCTGAAGCAAGACATCATGCTTGCTAAAGTGCAGAGTCATCAAAAAAGAGGAAGACCCTCAACGAGAGGGGCTGACACAGTGGCTGCAACAATGAGCTCATGCATAACAGTGACCGTGAGCATGGTGCAAGACCAGTGTTCTGTTCTGTTGTATCTCGGGTCAATATGAATCAGAACTGACCTGACAGCACCTAACAACAATAACAACGATGTCTAGAAGATGTAATAAAAATTGTTACAGCAATAAAAGACAAACCAAACTGAAATTACAGGCAAAGGACCTGTGTAGACTTTTTGCCAAAGAAGATATGCCAATGCAAATAAGCACATGTCCGATGCTCACAGAAGTCCCTGGGTGGCTCAAATGGCTAAGTGTGTGACAACCAGCTGAAAGACTAACAGTCTGAACCACCCAAAGACCCCTCAGAGGACAGCAACCTGCTTCTTAAAGGTCACAGCCTTGAAAACTCTATGGAGCACAGTTCCACTCTGACACACACAGGGTTGCCATGAGTTGGAACCGACTCAATGGCAACTAACAACAACACCACCACCTAATGCCTGAACCTCTCAGGAGTCCTGGTGATGCAGTCAGAACTCACCTGCTAACCAAAAGGTTGGCAGTTTGAATCCACCACACTCCTTGGAAATTCACTCCTTGGAAACTCGTTGGAACAGTTCTATTCTGTCCTATAGAGTCACTATGAGTCTGAATTGACTCAATGGCAGCAAGTTTGGTTTTTTGGGACATTTATCTCTCTCAAGCACATATGCAAAACTCAACACATGGTAGCCTAACTCATGTATTTGGAGACTAACAGTTAAAAAAAGCTCAACATCATTAGTCATTCAAAAAAAAAAAACCCCAAATCTGTTGCTGTGCAGTTGATTCCAAATCACTGCAGCTCTGTGCAAATTGAAATTACAATGAAATAGCACTCTGTACCCACTAGGACAGTGAAAATCACAAAAGCAGAGAATAACAAGTATTGATAAGAGTGCAGAGGAACTAGAATCTTTATACAGTGTTGATGGGATTGTAATGTGGGGCAGCCATGTTTTGAAAAAGGTTTGATAGTTCCTCAAAATATTAAATGTTGAGTTACCGTGTGACCCAGCAATTCTATTCCTAGGAATACACCCAAGAGAGGTGAACAGGCAGGACCACACAAGAACTTGTACATCACTGTTTATAGCAGCATTATTCATAACAGCAAAAAGTAGAAATACTTCAAATGTCCATCAACTGAAGAATGGATAAAATGTGGTACAGCTATATAATGGAATACTGTTCAACCGCACAAAGGAACAAAGACTGACACATGCTACAAACTCAAATGATCCTTAAACATACTATGCTAAATTAAACTGCCTGACAGAAAAAGCCACATGTTGTGTAACTTCATTTCTACAAAACTTCCAGAATAGGTAACTTCACATCGTCAGGAGGAGGACAGGTTGTTTCCAGGCACTAAGGAGAAGGGAGAATTGGAAGTGACTTCTTGAAGGGTACCAAGTTTCTATCTGGGGGTGATAAAAACATTCTAGAATAAAACAGGGATGACAGTTGCACAAGCATGTACATACTAAAATGCACTGAATTTTATGCTCTTTCAAAAGGTGAATTTTATGACATGCGAAATTATATTTCAATAAAGTTGTTATTTTAAAAAAGATTAAGAACTGATCACTGGATTGTTCAATGAACAGGTTATAGGTTACTTTGCAAAGGAAGCTGCCGTGGAATGGTAGAGGCAAAAGCCTGGTAAGAGTCAGCTGAAGAGAGAAAGTGACAAGAACCGGAAACAGATGTGTATGCTATAAATGGAGTCCACAGTGTACGAGGAGTCTAGACTGCCCTCAAGTCTTTTGCCAAGGTGAGGACAAGACACTTGCCGGATGGTAACACAGGTTCAACACAGGTATTTTGTTAAAAGATTAAAGAAATTTAGGGCATGTTTGTGGCAGGAATGAACCCATACATAGAGGCGGGGTGGGAGGCGGGATTCTGTGAGAGAAAAGAACTGCTGGAGTGATGTCCTTGAGTAAGAGAGAGGATGAGGCATCAAGCATGAAGGGGAGGATTAGCACTGGAGAGTTGCGTAAGCAGTTCACGGGCAAAGAGAACATGACTGGACAGATGTTGAGTAAAAATAAAAGAGAAGATGTGTGCAGAACAAGGGGAAGCTCCTGCTTCTATCCGTCTGAATGAGGCAGGTGAGACTGAGAATGGGAGAGGCAAGCAGGAAGTCTGAGAAGATGAGAAGGTATGAAAGAGTGAACGGACAGTGCGGTGTCACAGGGTTGCTCTGCATTAGCGACCCATTTACTCATGAACTTTAAAGGTGAAACCAGGTACAACAGTTGTGTGGTGTTCTCTAGCCACACTGAGATGCACAGGTACACGGCTGGGATTTTGCCAGCAGTCAAATTAAAAATGTATGAAATCCCCTTGCCGTTCAGTTAATTCCTACTCACAGCACCCCTACAGCACAGAGCACATCAGCTCCCCGGGTTTCCAAGGAGTGCCTGGTGGATTCCAACTGCCGGCCTCTTGGTTTGCAGTCAAGCTATCACCACAGAGCCACCAGGACTCCTAAGGTGGTACACAGCGAAGTACACACGGTGACCCCACGCTGCATACAGTGGGACTGGAAGAGCATGGAATGCAGTGTTGAGGTCTTGAATGCAGTGTTGAATGCAAAAATGAAGGAGATGGTGGAAAAAATGAGACGTTTAAAATTGAGATAATATAGTTCTAAGCACAAGGTCTCAGACAGATAATCCATTATTTTAGTCTTTGCAGACCCATGGTCTCTGTTGTAACTACTCAGTTCTGCCACTGCCATGTGAAAGCAGCTACACACAATAAGTAAAGAGAGGAATACGGCTGTATTCAAATAAACCTTATTGACAAAAATGGACGGTTAGGCCCACAGGGCACCACAGGAGAGTATGACTGTGGAGGCTGTAGGTGAGGCAGGATGCAAGAGAAAAATCACTGGGAGAGAAGTAGTCAGGGGTCTGAGAAGCAAAGCTGCTGGAAAGATCATCAACATGGATACTGAATTCACCAAGAATTAAGCTAGGAGCAGTGGCAGAGAGAGCGACTGTGAACAGGGAACTACAGCCTTCTGGAGAATGAGAAGAGATGTCAGAGACAAGAGCAGAGTAAGAATCTCTTTCCTCCATAAAATAAAGGACAAAACTGACACACCTCATCAGAATCAACTTATTTAGAACTCTGGAAATTAACCAAAGGCTTAAAGCCATATGCATATTTATTCAAGAAAGACAGCTGAATCTTGGTAAGAACTGTGAACTTTGTGGCATTTAACTTGCTGTATTTTCCGTCTTCCACTCTGAAAATACAACATCCTGCAATTACAATGAAAACCAGCAGCCTGACAGCTACCAGAAGAGGTAAAACAGAGTTGGTATGCCTTCAAAGGTTCAGACCCAGAGAGTTATTGGTATTTAACCTTTCCGATGGTCCCCTGGGAGAGCCACTTGCAAGGCTGTCTACATCTGACCTGACTTACAGCTTGCCTTGTAAGAAAAGGGTTTTCTCTAGGGCCACATTCCCAGGTTGAGCACAAGCTCAGGAAAGACCCAGAAGGCCCTCAACTCAGGAATCTGGCTGACCCTGAGCACTATATAAGCAGGAAGTAAAGAGTAAAACAAGACTTGATTGGCAAATACCTGTCTAAGTGTTGAAGGCACACCCCAGAACAGAAACAGGGCCCCTCGGCAAAGGCTGGGAGACTTAACTGGTTCCAGGAGTTTGGGAAATCTCTGTGTAATCGTTAGCTGACCATCGAGATAACCAGAAACTTCAGTGGCCACAGAAGGCAAATAATACAGACTTTCAAAAATTAGCTCAGAAACGTCACTAAACAAACAACAATAAGAGTAACAGCAAACCCTGGGGAAGAAGGCGTAATTGATTTCCAGAGGTCCCTAATTACTGTATTTTTATACAAACAAAGCGTGCCTTCTCTGTTTGCCACCCATGCCCACCCCAAGTGAAGTCTTCTCGTAAGTGCCTTGATGCCAATTTTTTCTTACATGCTGTTGTAAAAACATCAGCACAGTGCACTTAGGAAGATACCTCATGGGGGAAGGGCACAGTTAACAAAAAGGTAGAAGACATGTGTTATTTGGGTACAAATATATCATTTAAAATGGGTTTCAATACAAAAACATGAGACATGAAAAGAAAAATGAAAATATGGCACATACATAAGAAGAAAAAGCAATCAGAAACTGTCCCTGAGAAAGCCCAGACATTGGACTTACTAGACCAATGATTTTAAATCAGTTCTTTGAAATACTGTTTCAAGAAACTCTTGTCATGGAGCTGATTTGGACTTATGACGACTCAGGTGTTACAGAGTAGAACTCAGCTCTGCAGGGTTTTCTTGGTTGTACTCTTTATGAACGATTGCCAGACCTTGCTTCCATGGTGCTGCATGATAGGTCTGAACTACCAATCTTTTGGTTAGCAGCCTAGCACAAACCATTTGTGCCACCCAGGGACCCTTAGTTGTCAGGAAAATGTAAATCAAACCCACAATGAGATACCATTTAACACATACTAGGATTCTTTGTTTTTTTTTGGTTTTAGGATGGCTATTATTAAAAAAGATGTCACCTTAAAGACTAAGGTATGATTGACCCAAACCACGGTATTTCCTTTTTTAAAAAATATTTTATTGTGCTTTAAGTGAAAGTTTAGATCCAAGTCAATTTATCATACACCCCCCCGCCCCCCGCTATGTAGCTCTAACTGCTTTCCCCGCCCTGTAACAACACAGTGCTCCTCTCCATCCTGTACCCTCTGTGTCCTCCACCTCTCAGCGCAGCTTTGGAGAAGAGCTGCTCATTCAGCCTCCTAAGCCAAGAAGCATACTCTTTGCCAGCATCACTCCATGTCTTATAGTCTAGTCCAACCTTTGTCTGAAGAGCTAGCTTTGGGACTGCAAATCATGGTATTTTTAATTGCATCTTATGCACGCATAAACTGGATAATGAATAAGCGAGAAAGAAGAACTGACACCCTTGAACTGTGGTGTTGGAGAAGAATGCTGACTATATCACGGACTGCCAAAAGAACAAAGAGATCTGTCTTGGAAGAAATACAACCAGAATGCTCCTTAGAAGCAAGGATGGTGAAGACTATGTTTCGTGCACTTTGGACATGATGTCAGGAGGGATCAATCCCTGGAGAAGGGCACCATGCTTGGTAAATTAGAGAGGCAGCAAAAAAGAGGAAACCCCTCAGCAGGACAGACTGACAGAGTGGCTGCAACAATGGGCTCAAGCACACCAATGATTGCGGGCATGGTGCAAGACTGCGCAGCAAGTTTTGTTCTGTTGTACACAGAGTTGTGAAGAGCTGGAACCAACTCAGCGGCCGCGAACAATGACAGCAATAATCATCAAAAAAAGGGAAAAATAACATGCGTTGATCAGGCTTTGGAGAAACTGAACTTTCATCCATTGCTGGTGGGAATGTAAAATGGTGCAAAAATCATGGAAAACAGTTTGGCAATTCATCAAAAAGTTAAACACAGAATTACCTATACGACCTGGCAATTCCACTCATTGGTATATACCTACAAGACTTGAAAACACGGACTCAGATATCTGCACACCAGAGTTCACTTTAGTGTTATTCATGATGGCAAAGGTAGAAACAACCCAGAGTGTCCGTCAACAGATAAACAACATGTAGCATATACGTAAGGAGTATTATTCAGTCATAAAAGGTGTGATGTTCTAATGCATGCTATAACACAGATGAACCTTGAAAATATGCTAAGTGAAATGTCAGACAAAAAAGAACACCTATCGCATAATTCCATGTCTATGAAACATCTGGAAGAGGCAAACACATAAGGACAAAATAGATGATTAGTTAGCCAGGGACTAGGGGAGGAGAAATGGGAGTTACTGCTTAATGGGTACTGTGTTTCTGTTTGGGGTGATAACAAACTTCTGTAACTAGTGGTGATGGTTGCATAACACTGTGAGTGAAATTAACATCTGTCAACTGTACACACAAAAACAGGTAAAATGGCAAATTTTACTTTGTATTTTAGCACAATAGAACTTTTAATAAAAAATGTAAATAAGCTGTGAACTTCAGTTAATAATGTTATCAGTCTTCATTCACTACTTACACAAAGATGTACCAAACCAATAATAAATTAAAAGAAACAAGCTTGCTGCCATGGAAACAATTCTGAGTCATGAGAAACTAGGCACAGAGTATTTGGGGAATCCCTATAACTATCCTAGCATGCTTCTGTAAATTCAAAACTGTTCTAAAAAATGAAGTCTATTAAAAAGGAGGAGACAAGAAATAAAGAAGGATCCATGCTCTCAGACCAGAATACCATTTGACTAAATCAGGGTGAGAGAACTTAAAAATCAGAGTTCACAAAGAAACACAGATCACACACTTCCCCTACCTGAGAAAAAATTGGCACGTAATTAACATCAGGTCACTTCCTGATCATAAAGATATCGACATTTCAGAGTAACTACATCTTTGTAAGTCAGAGTCAAGTATCCTAACAGACCTACGGGTGGCAATAAACGTGGATGATCTAACCAGAGAACTGTGGGAAGGGTAGCTGGATATCAAAAATCCAGTAAATAATTTCAACAGAACAGCTTTGCCTTAGGGTAAAAATTGCTAAAAAAAATAAAAATAAAAATTTTGGGGGGGAGCCTATCACATCTTAAGAGTCAACAATGAGAAAAATCAAATCAAATTAACAAATAATGACTTCAGTCTTACCTACCCATGTGTGAGGCATTATCCTAGGTCCCAAACCAAATCCACTGCTGTTGAGTTGATTCCAACTCATAGCAACTCTATAGGACAGAGCAGAACTTCCACTTGGGGTTTCCAAGGCCAGAAATCTTTAAGGAAACAGACTGCCACATCTTTCTCCCTTGGAGTGGCTGGTAGGTTCAAACGGCTGACCCTTTTAGCAGCCGAGTGCTTTAAGCACTGCACCATCAGGGCCCCTTATCCTACGCCAGTACTATTCAAAGTGTGGTCCCCCAACTGGCAACATCAGCACTTCCAGGGGGCTTGTTAAAAACAAATTAATAAAGGTCTCTCAGCAGATTTACTCAATCACAAGCTGCGGGAATGCAGCCCAGAAATGTGTGCTTGCGCATGCTCTCCTGGTGAGCCACGTGCATGGTTCAGCCTGGGCACCGCTGTGCTAGGCACTGTGCTCCTTCTCTGAACACAGCAAACATATACAGCGAAGGGTCTGGGGCACAGGTAAGCAGGTGGGAATTCATGTCGCCCAGCAACTTAACTGCCACATGATTAGCTGGTAGTGCTAGAAAAGCAAGCAGTCAACCCTCACCTATGAAAAGTGTAGCAGAAACACAACAGTAAAATCCTGTTAAGCTTTTCAGGGCAATTTTCAGACAAGTAGAAGGGATCAAAAGTCCTCACGAGGTGGGATAAGCATGCTGGCTGGGAAGCTGACATCCGCCAACAGCAGCTGTACTGTATCTTCTACCCAATGACCTAAAACAGCTGAGTTTGCAATCCTGCCTTCTTAACATTTCCAGGGTCCTGTTTTCCATAGAAACCTCTGGATTTGGTTTTGTCCCTTCTGCACTCTGAGACTGCTGTCTCCTCCCTGTTCTCTCCTAGTTAAAAATGAAAAGCACTTTCTGTATCACTAACAAAAGCGTTCCAGCAGGACACATTTAGATACACTGTGCTGCCAAAGAGAAGCCCTGTTAATGAACAACACAAGGCACTCGGGGTTGGCGGGGTGCAATGGTTCGAGTGTCATGAGAAATCCAGCTCTGCAAGCTGCTGCTGTTAGAGAACCACACTGAATGTAGGCACAGGTCCCTCTCTCCTCCTGCTTCCAGATCAGATGTTCATCCATCCCTAGCAGCAAGATGAAGACCTTAGAGAGAGGGCCCTGACAGCAAACCACAGAGGCTGCAGACACATCTCGTTTTAATTGCATCAGCAACTGCAATGCAATTAAAGAGAGGAGGAGGGAGGGCGCAAAGAGAAAAAGGACTTGAGCAACCATGTGGAAATACTTCATCCTCACCCCAATGAGAGCAAGTTATTTATGGTAGCTGCACAGAGAGCATCAAATCCTTAGATCTGAAGTCTCCGACTACTTCCCAGGCAGCAATAAAGCTGCAGAGTCTAGATTTCCTCTTGCTTACAGTTTTATATCTCCCATATTCCTCCCTGTAGTCACCCACAAGGGCGAGGGAGAGAGAAAGGCAACAGATCAAGTGCGTGATTTAGCTATTCAGTCCTTGGGGGCAGATTCTGCACTTGGCACAATACTGGGATACGAGGATCAGTAAACACTAAGTACTAACTGCAGTGATTCATCAGAAACATGCACATACTGGGCCTAGGGCACAGTGGGGCAGGAATTCCATCAATAAACCTCTACAGTTTCCTTCTTTGTCAAGCCTGGTCTTTATCCTACCAAAAGAGAGAAAGGCAGTAACAAGTACAAAAAAAAAGGTCTCTGAAAGTGAATCCCCAAATGTGGCCTTGGGTGCCAAAAACCAGGAGCATGAAAGAGGAAAGCTCTAATAGTCATTGACTACCAAGATTCCAGCTGTCATCTCTTCAGTCAAGAGGGAACCCGAAGTCACAACATCAGTAAAGGCTGGTGCTCTTTTGGGGAGGGGAGGCTGGAAGTTGATGAGAAAATAAGATGGTCTTTACTCATACAGGAAGTTCCTAGATAGAATAGTGTTGCCTCATCTTCCCCTTGAATATTTAATCACAAGGACCACAGGCCCTGGGTTTTCTGCAACAACCCTGATTACAAAATTCTATCCTGCAATATCTGGATAAGAATTGTTATTTTATATACAGCTCATCCCAGTGCAGCTTTATAAAACATATGCAGGCAAAATGCAACGTCATACACCTGACCCAAACCCAAACCCACTGCTGTCAAGTTGATTCTGACTCATAGAGACCCTAAAGACAGAGTAGAACTGCTCCACAGAGTTTCTAAAGGAGTGCCTGGTAGATCTGAACTGCTGAACTTCCAGTTAGCAGTCACAGCACTTAATCACTGTGCCACCAGGGTTTCCACATAGACACAGGCACAGCAGGCAGAAGAGAAATCACCGAGGCCAAGGCTCAAAAGTCTCAAAAGCTGGACTTCAGCTAATTTGGCTGGTGACTTTCTCTACTACATTGATTTTCACACTTGTCTGAGCTTCAGAATGTCTTGCATCACTAACTGAAAATACAAAAGATTGTGATTTAATGAAAAATTATTCCCCGGATTTCCCAGCTGCCTGCTATTACAGGGGGAAGAAAAAAAATTCAAACTCTTTTGAAGTCCCTAGAAGATCTAGTCTTTGTCTAACTTCTAACCTCATAACCACTGTTCCCCCCCCCGAATTATTCTGTCATTCTGCAAATATGTATTCAATGCCTGCTACATGCTGGCACTGTTCTACATACTGTGGGTGCCTTCCGCATAGCCATGTCATGATGACTCAGTTATGTCTTGCATAAGAGCTTCCTCATACAGGTCAGAGTAAATGGACTGAGATGGGCCGACACGGTGGCTGCAACACCGAGCTCAAACAAAGCCATGACAATGAGGAGGGCGCAGGACCGGGCACTGTTCTGTTCCATTGCACACAGGGTCACTATGAATTGGAACCAACTCAACAGCACTGAATAACAACTTATTTCTATGTTCTGTATCTTTTTTTAAATTTAATTTTAATTAATTACAGTAAAAGAATAACAGAAATTTCTAACATCTATCAATTATCTCATCTATGATAAACCCTCAGCCCCCACCTACCCATGTAGCCAACACGGTCATTTTCTTCTGTGGATAATTCTGTTGTTAAGTCCTTACAGCAGGGGCCTCATACAAAATTTGTCCTTTTGACAGTGGTTGATTTCATTCAGCATGATCTCTTCCAAATTAGACCATGTTATGAGACATTTTCTAAAGTTGTCATTGTTTTTTATCACAGCATAATGTTCCACTGAGTATATGCACCCTAGTTTGCTTATCCATTCATCTGTTGATGGATATCAGGGTTGATTCTAACTTTTTGCTATTGTGGACTGTGCTGCAACAAACATTCGTGTACATGTGTCTGTTCATGTGATAACCTTTGTTTCTGAATGGTAAATTCCAAGTAGCAGAATTACTGGATCAAATGGTGTATCTATTTCCAGCTTTTTAAGGAAGTGCCAGATTGTTTTACAAAGAGGTTGTACCATTTTGCAATCCCACCAGCAGTGTAAGAGAGTTTCAATTTCTCCACAGCCTCTCCAGCATTTGTTGTTTTGTGTTTTGGATCATGGCCAACCCTGTTGGGCTGGGATGGTATCTCATTGTAGTTTTGATTTGAATTTCTTTAATAGCTAATGATTGTGAGCAATTTTGCATGTGTCTTTTGGCTGCCTGGATATCCTCTTTAGAGAAATGTCTATCTCCTTTGTGCATCGCTCAATGGGATTATTTATCCTTTTCTTGTTGATATTTTGTAATACCTTATAGATTATGAAGATCAGATGTTGGTCTGACATATAGTTGCCAAATATTTTTTCCAATTCTGTAGGTGGTCTTTTAATTCTTTTGATGAAGTCTTTGGATGAGCAAAAGTGTTTGATTCTTAGTAGTTCTCATTTGTTTATTTTCTCTCCTGTTGATTGTGCTTTGTCAGATTATGAAGTCTGTCTACATTGTGTATTAAAACTTTCATTGTTGATCCTATTTTATCTTGGATGAGCTTTATCATTTTAGATTTTATACTTATGTCCTTTATCCAATTTGAGTTGGTTTTTGTATAAGGTGCGAGATATGGGTCCTGTTTCCATTTTTGGCACATGGATATCCAATTTTGCCAGCACCATTTGTTAAAGAGACCATTCTCACACCAGTTTAAAATCCTAGGGCTTTGTCATATATCAACTGTTCATAGGAGGATGGTGGCATCTATGGGGTCTCAATTCTGTTCCATTGGTCTATATGTCTCTTTTTGTACGAGTACCAGGCTGTTTTGACTACTGTAGCAGTGTAATAGGTTCTAAAGTTGGGTAGTGAGAGGCCTCCTAGTGGGTTCTTCTTCTTCAGTCATGCTTGACTTATCTGAGGTTTCTTCCCTTCCTGAACAAAGTTGATTTGTTTCTCTGTCTCATTAAAAAATGTCACTGGAATTTGTATTGGGATTGCATTATATAAGTAGACTGCTTTGGGCAAAATAGACATTTTCACAATGTTGATTACTTCTCCTATCTATGAGCAGGGTAGATTACTCCATTTACGTAAGTCTCTCTTAGTTTCTTGTAGTAAGGTTTTGTTCTCTTTGTAAAGGTCTCTTATTTATCTAGTTAGATTTATTCCTAGGTATTTTATCTTCTTGGGGGCTACAGTAAATGGAATTGATTTGGTGATTTCTTTAATAATCTCACTGTTGGTATAAAGGAATCCTACTGATTTGCTTATGCTCATCTTGTATCCTGTTACTTTGCTAAACTCCTATTAGTTTCAATAGTCTACTTATGGATTCCTTTGGATTCTCTGTATAATCATATCATGTGCAAATAGGGAGATGTTTACTTCTTCATCGCCGATACAGATGCCCTTTATTTCTTTGTCTTGTCTAATTGCTTTGGCTAGAACTTCTAGCACAATGTTGAACAGAAACAGTGAGAGTGAGCATCTTTGTCTAGTTCCCATTCTCAAAGGGAATTCTTTCACCATTCAGTATGATGAAGGCAGTTGGCTTTGCATAGATGCTACTGATTGCATTGAGGAATTTCCCCTCTATTCCTATTTTTCTGAGAGTTTTAAGCATGAACGCATGTTGGACTTTGCCAAATGCCTTTTCTGCATCAATTGACAAAATCAGGTGATTCTTATCTTTTGTTATTAATGTGGCTGATTACATTAATTCTTTTTCTAATGTTGAACCAGCCTTGCACCCCTGGAATGAAACCAACTTGATTATGACAGAGAATTTTTTTACATGCTGTTGAACTGTATTGGCTAGAATTTTGTTGCAGATTTTTGCATCCAGGTTCATGAGTGATATTGGTCTGTAATTTTCTTTTTTTTGAGGGACCTTTCCCTGGCTTTGGTATCAGGGTTATGCTGGCTTCATAGAATGAATTTGGGAGGTTTCATCCCTTTCTATGGTATAAAACAGCCTCAACAGTATCAGAGTTAACTCTTTTCTAAAAGTGTGGTAGAATTCTCTGGTGAAGCCATCTATGCCACAACATTTTTTGTTTGGTAGATTTTTGATGACTTTTTCAATCTCTTCCTTTGTGATAGATTTATTAAGTTGATCTACTTCTTCTTGTGACACTCTTGGTGAGTGATAGGAATCTAGAAATTTGTCCATTTCCTCTACATTTTCAAACTTGTTAAGAGTACAGCCTTTCATAGTATTCTGTTATGATATTTTTTATTTCAGCTGGGTCTGTTGTTAACAACTCCCATCTCATTTCTTAATCTGGTTATTTTTATCTTCTGCTGTTTTTCTTTTGTAAGTTTAGCCAATGATTTATCAATTTTGTTGAGCTTTTCAAAGAACTAGCTTTTGGTTTTGTTAATTTTTTTGATTGTTTTTCTATTCTCTAATTCATTTAGTTCTACTCTAATCCTTATAATCTGTTTTCTTCTGGTGCCTGAGGGGTTCTTCTGTTGCTCTCTACTTGTTCAGGCTGTAAGGTTAATTCTCTAATTTGGGCCCTTTTTTCTTTCCTAATGTGTGTAGTTATAGAGATAAACCGACCTTTCGAGCACTGCTTTTGCTGTATCCCATAGATTCTGGTAAGATGTGTTTTCATTCTCATCTGATTCCATAAATTTCTTTATTTTGTCCTTGATTTCTTCTATAACCCAAGGTTCCATATGTTAAGTGAGATATCATGAAGTGAAAGCATGTCTAGGAAAGGATGGTAAAAAAACCTAACAAACACCAATGGCTTGATAATCAAAGAGGCAGGGGAGGCCTAATTCAGGTCACTCTTGGCTATCTACACTGTGTAACTAGTGTGTGGCCACAACCTCTTACAAGGGATACTTTTTTCTAATTTGCTAAAAGAAGCCACATGACCTAAGAGAAACTCTGGGTATAAAACAAACAAACTGAACAAAAATCCCTGTCTTCATGGAGCTTATCCTCCATTGCCAGGTACAGACAAAATCAAAACAAATTTTACAGTATGCTGTTATGGTTGTTAATATCCAGTAAGTAGATTCCAACTCATGGCTACTCCATGTGTGCAGGACTGAACTGCTCCACAGGGTTTTCTAGGTTGTGACCTTTCAGAAGGCAACTGCCAGGCTTGTCTTCCGAGGCACCTCTGGATGTGTCTGAACCATCAACTCTTTGGTTGGTAGTTGAGTGCTTTGCAGTTTGTGTACCCAGGGATTCCACACAGTATGTCAGACAGTGATAAGTGCTACAGACAAAATAAAACAGGTAAGAGGAAATAGTAGTCCATGCAAATGTGTAAATCTAAATAAAACATTCAAGGAAAGACTTACTGAGAAGGGGCCATTTCAATGTTTAGAACCATTATCAAGTCCATTCTCGCCTTAAAGCCTATGGACCTGGAACTACTTCCTCCAGATTTTTGCATGGCTAGCTTTTCAACTTTTAGTGTTAGCCTAAAGCCACTTCCTCAAAGAGGACTTCCATGACTACAAAAAAAAAAAAAAAAAAATGAAGGCCTATACCCTTAGGCATTCCTAACCAAATAAAGATTTAACTATGTACAACTACAGAGTTGAATCCTGCTGTACTACTTCCTGGACTAACCTCTTGTATTCAGCTTCCTCATCTGTGGGAATGAGTAACAGTACCTGTCTCATAAGGCAGCTGTGAGGATTAATAAAACCACCGCCACAATAAAAATGATAATAGCAACTAATATTTATAACTCTAATCACATGCTAGGCATTATTCCACTGTTCTACATTTATTAACAGGCCTGGAGATCTGCTTCTGAAAGGAATAGATAAACTATGGTGCACTCACTACTAAGCCATGATAAAGAACAATGATGATCTTGGGGAACACCTCATCACATGGAGGAATCTGGAAGACATTAAGCTGAGTAAAATCTGTCAGTTGCCAAAGAACAAGTATTATATGAGACCAGTATTGTAAGGATTCAGGAAAAGGTTTAAACACAGAAGAAAACAGTCTTAATGATTACAAGCCTGGGGGTCAGGGGGGTGCAGAGAGATACCCATTAATTAGACAGTAGATAAAAATTAAGTTGGGTGAAGGGAGGAACAACACACAGCAGAGAAGTCAGCACAACTGGACAAAACCAAAAGCTAAGAAGTTTCCTAAATATAAGACAACAGTTTGAAGGACAGAGTTGCAGGGGTTGGGTCTATGGACCCTGATTTCTGGGAATATATACGTCAACTGGCATAACAGAGTTTTTTCAAGAAAGTGCTCTGTACCCCACTTTGATGAGTGGTATCTGGGGCCTTAAAAGCTAGCAAGTGGTCATCTAAGCAGCATTAATTGGTTGCAGTCTACCTGGAGCAGAGCAGAGTGAAAGAGCTCAAAGGCACATAGAAAAATATGAGCCCAAGAGACAGAAAAGGCCACATAATTCAGAGAGACCACACCAGCGTGAGACTGGAAGAACTAGATGCTACCTGGCCACCACCCATGACTGCCCTGACAAGGAATACAACAAAGAGTCCCTGACGTAGTGGGAGAAAAATGGGTGTGCAGAACTCAGAATCTATTAAAAAGGCCAAACTTTATGCTCTGACAGACTGGAAGGTCCTTGAGAACACAGCCCTTCCACTCTGTTCGCCTAGAACAGAAACCATTCCTGAAGCCAACTCTTCAGACAAAGACTGGACTGGACTACAAAACAAAATGATACTGGCAGAGGACACTTCTTGGCTTATGCAGATACACGAGGTTAACTGGGCGGCTCCTGTCCAGGGGCAAGATGAGAGGACAGAAGGGGACAGGAGCTAGCTGAATGATCAAGGGAAATACAGAGTAGAAAGGAGGAATGTGCTGTCCCAGTGTGAGAAGAGCAGCTGGAGTTAACCAACAGCATGCCTAAGTTTTTGTATGACAGATAGACTTCGATTGTTAACTTTCACTTAAAGCACAATAAAATACTAAAAGGGGGGAGAGAGGTTACAGCCTAGAAAATTCTATGGGGCAGTTGTTTTCCTCTGTCGCACAGCGTTTCCACGAGTAGAAAGTTGACTCCATTGCACCTAACGATAAATGCTGGCTGTCCTTTTATCATCATCAGCAGCAGCAGCATTATGAACTATTCTTCTGAGAGGTCTAAGCATTCTGACTGGCTTTCTGCTCCACTGAGAGACCAGCACCTCAAAGTTTTGTATTTTCCCTTCCAGGATTAAGTGCAACAGAAAAAGTTTATATATAAACCTTAGCCCTCACTCTGTATAAAATGGCCTCTTGTTCCAGGCATTGGCATGGACTTTAGTTTGATGATTTTACAATAATATGAGTAATTTTTACTGGTCTCACAAAATGTAATACAAAAGAAGAAGTCATCTCATTTTAAAAACCTCAGTAACTAAAATGAATAAAAGATACCTTTAGGATTAAATATTCCTTCTAGATCCTTCCCTAAAGACAGCCTTGGCTCCATACATTTTACACCACAGACATCAAAAGAGAACGAGAGGCTCGAACAAGAGCGAAGTCTCGAGTTTGGTTTTATTTTGCCGATTCCATCATAAGCACCTTATTGTTATAGTGGTTGCCAGCTGTGGATTCCAAATCATGGTGACACCAAATGTTAATGCTACTACTTGCAATGAATAGTGATTAATTGGAACACAGTTTTCTGGGCAAGGCCACCCACAACTGTTTTCCTTGCTTTGGGACATAAAGTTACTCTGAACCATCTCCAGTGTCTTTTACTGCAATATTTAAATGCCAAAAAAAATGAGGAGAGAAAAAGAAAACTGTTAATTGTCTTCAGTCAGCTCCAACTCACGAGAGCCTTATAAGGAAACACCGCCCAGGCCTGTGACATCTTGATGACCACTGGTATGTCTGAGTCCAAAGCATGGTTCCAGGTGTGGAATACACAGTCAGCCTATCTATGCTTTAATGTTGGCTTTCTAAGATTCACTCTGCTCCTGTCTAAAATAAGAATAGTGCATACTGCCTGTCTGGTACTGATGCTGTGAAGTACATTGAGTTGACTCACTGTGACGACTGGAACTGCCCCATTGGGTTTTTTAGGCTATAATCTTTATGGGAGCAGATCCCCAGGTTTTCCTTCCATGGAGTCTCTGGAAGGGTTTGAACTGGTAACCTGTTGGTTAGCAATTGAATGCTTAACCACTGTGATACCAGAGCCCCTTCCTATTTCATACAGCTGACACGTTGTGTTTGAAACATTTAATGTCTGCCATATAAGACAAGATCAATATACTGAAACTTAAAAAAAAAAATAATAGTACATTAAAGAAGTCATGAGTATTCTATATGCATTTATTATGTTTTTTAGCTTGGAAAAGGCAATGTAGAAAGAAAGTTAACTAACTGGCTACTGCTGCCTCCTTCTTGACTCTCTGGCATACACAAAGATCGTACCAATACTGTCTATTTCTCTAGCATTATTCAAAGTTTAAACAACAAAATTCTGTTCAGAGGGAGAAGTGTTAGATAGCATGATTACTATCTCAGGGACACTCAACTGTGAGAGCTGAAATGAACCCTACTTGTAACCTCAGTCTGGGGAGGGGGCTACTGAACACAGAACCAACACACTTCGTTATATATTCAACAGAAGTAGCCTCCACCTGCTTAGATTTTCCAAGCACACACAACAGCTTTGGCTTTTAGCATCTGCAAGAAAAGATGCTCCTTGGAGAAAGGGCATGTGAGGTGACTCCAGTTTTTCATAAGTTTCCTCAAACATGAAGTAGGAATATTGCGTTACTGTCACCACTTTACTGGTTCATTAAGTCAATTGGTATTTGTGTGACTCCTCACACGTCAGGTATTTTTCTACAGTTACTGGGAATTCCAGAAACAAAACAGAATAGAGACTAGCTTGCGGGGGGGGGGGGGGGAATGAAAGGAGATCACAACAAACAAGTAAGCCGACATCCAGAAGGGATAAGGGCCAAAACGGAAATCCAGCACGATGACATGATACGGACTCTCTGGGTGGTTACTTTAGATGAGGTGGTCAGGGGAAGCTTCACTGAGATGACATCTGTGCTAAAGCCTAGATTACTAGCAAGGGCTTGCCTTGTTCTGGCTGCAGGGAGGGGGAGGGGGGATGTGAGGCCAGAGGATGACGCCAGTAAAAAGGTCCTGGAGTTGGGACACGTTTCATGGGTCTGAGGAACAGAAAGGCCGATGTAACTGATGAGGGCGGTGAGAATGGCAGAGACAATGTCCACCAGGCAGACCAGGTCATCCCAGAGCCTCAGAGAGGTCTAGGATTCAGCTGAAGTCCTGTAACTTGTCCACAGAAAACCCAGAACTGAACTCCAGAAGTCTGACTCCAAGTCTACTGCCTTTGCTGCATGTAACAATTGACATATGTCATTCCCCACTAGGAATGGAACACTGGGGCTTAATGATTTAAACACTGTACACAATAAATGTTTACTGAATGACAAGGAAAACCCCCAAATACCTTGGTATACCATTCTTCATCTCTGTTCCAGTGGAGGGGGAAAAATTTGACTGCCCATCTAAACACTTTCGAATATTCTTACTGAAGATTACTGGAATCTCCACTTGTGAGTGTCCATCGTGGCTACACACTAGAATCACACGGCAAATTTAAAAAGTATTCACGTCTGGGTCCCACCCCAGAGATTCTGATTGAAGTGGTCTGAGGTAAACAGGCACTAGGGTTTTCAAAAGCTTCCCAAGTTATTCTAATGTGTGGTCATATGTGAGAACCAATGCTCTAGAGTTTTTCCAAATTGAAAACCACGTGAACATTCAAACACCTCCACTGGCTGCTGCTGGGCATTAGGTCCATGACAAAGTGACACGGAAATATAAAGCTCTGGAAGAGGTGGAAGTGTCCCACAGCTCTATTCTGTCCTACAGGGTCCCCATGAGTAGGAATGGACTCAATGGCAGTGGGCCTGGCTTGGTTTCTAAGGGAGAAATAGGGGAGTTATAGGAAAAAGGAGCTAGAAACTTAAGTAAATAGCTAAACAAAATATGCCTGCTACACGATACTAGGGAAATACTGTATAGTGTAATAATGGCATTGTGGTGATATAAGCAAATATCCTCATTTTTTTTGCAGATGCACGTTAAAGTATTTGGGAAGAAATGTCATGATGTCTCAAACTTGCCACTAGTTCAGCAGAACAAACAAATAAAAAAAATATATATAAAGCAAATGCAAAAAATCTATTAACTATCAAAACTAGATGGTAGGTGGTCATTTTACTTCTCTAAAGTTTTCTTTAAGGAGCCCTGGTGGCACCATGGATAAGGGCTTGGCTGTGTTAACTGAAAGGCTGGCAGTTCAAAAACTCAGCAGCTACACTGAAAAAAGACCTGGCCATCTGCTCTTCCAAAGACTGTAGCCTAGAAAACCCTCTCTCTGTCACATGTCATTGTAAGTCAGAGCCAAAACTGAGCTGCTTCTATGAAATTCATTCCACATTGTGCACGCAACTTCACAGGCATTCTCGGCAGCCATAAAGGCAACTAGGGAGTAATTCTGTAAACTGTCAATAAAATATTTCCTTTATCGTAGGTGAAAGTACATGATAATAAGCAAAATGAAATTAAAGAACTGAAATCTATCAGTGAGTAAAACTGTGTGCTAATGAGAACTGTACATACCAATGGATCAGTGACATACTGGACTGAAGGGAGCTGGGTGGCTGTGACATGCTCTTCTATAAGCCAGCGTAATGACACCTACATCACACAGACCAAAGCCACAGTGAAACGAGTTATAGGTCTCTTCACCTGCTGTTGAGTAGAAACATACAGATCCTGGTTTCCCTTGTGAATATGACAAAATACCACGGAGGATCAGTTCTGAGAGAGGGATATCACTGTGCCTGAAGACAAGCAAAACGAAATGCTTTCCTTTTAAAGTGTTGTACTAAAGCAAAACAAACCTTAGCTGTGCGTTCTTAACCTGTAAACAATGACCTCTCCCTTATACCACCCTGCCAACTTAAATAGGACTAGACAAGTGTGTTAAAACATCCTATGTATTTGGACATCCTCTTCGTGTGTTTATCTTGAGCTACAGTGATTTCACAATAAGCAGCCGCCCTGACCACAACAGCTCTCAGCCACTGGGGCCAACAACCGTGTGATCACTCACCACCTCTTACACTGTTCACTTTAGTTAGTGCTCTTCTTAAACTTTCTTTTTATTAGCATAGGTTACCTTTCCCCTCTTCCACTAACAATCAGACTTCAGCAGTGACTTTATCTCTACTTTGCATAATAAGAAAAGAAGTCTCTCTCTCCAGACACAAACTTAAGAAGCTGGTGCTAATACTAAGGCTAAACTTTTGCTGGTTTCCTCTTCTGACTTTTATACTCAGTTACAGCTCAATTATGACAATAATGACATCATATAACTGACAAGTGTAAAATCCCCTTCCTATTGGTCGAGCACCATTAGTTAGATCTGAGGCATTTAATAGACTCATGGAGAGCTGTCTTGGCCAGGAACTCCAAGAATGTCTGCGGTCGTGATACAGAAGGATTATCAGGCAACACGAGCCCAGGCTGTGTATCACATTAAGCGTCTCTGTCACATTCCATGACACAAGCAGCCAAGCACAGTGGTAAGGTGACTGGCTTTGAAGTCACACAAATCTAGATGACAGATCAGCTTCTGCTCCCTTCTATTTGTGTGATCTTGGGGACGTTAGTATTTCTAAACCAGAGTTTGTCCAAATATGAAACAAGAATAGTTACTACCTATTCATCAAGTTTGAGGTGAGATCATTAAGATAAATTGCTGCATAGCACAGTCTACTTTGGAGGCACTCAAAAATAAATGATAGCTATTACAATTAATTAGAATGACTTTAAAGAATAGTTTTTACATTAATTTGGGGCCAGCACTTACCAACACCCTTGGTACTACGACAAACTGAGCAAGAGGCTTGGCATAGAAAATGAGAAGTGGACCTTGGAGACTGAAAATACTGAACAGAAATTATGAGGTTTTATACTACAGTTTGGGACTTACTGTCTGGAGTCTATAAATTCTGAAGCTGGATGATTTGTAAAACTCAAAATTAAGATTCAGATGTCAGATGACGCATTAAGCATAATATCAAAAATTTCAAAGGCAGCAGAAAGTACACCCTTATCTCACTGAAACTTAATCACAAACTCCTGTTCTCAAGGTCATTTAAAAAAAAGGCACACAAAAAAACCTGTTCTAAAGAGCCTGTGAGTGCAGTGGTTAAGCACATGGCTGCTAACTCCCAAGCAGGTGGTTGAGCCTACCAGCGGCTCTCTGGGAACAAGGCCTGGCAATCTGTTCCTGTAAAGATTACAGCTTGGAAAACCTGAGGGACAGTTCTGTTCTGTCCTAAGAGGGTCCCTCTGAGTCAAAATTGACTCACTGGCATATATACAGACACATACACACGAAAATAATTCCTGCAAAATAACTGAGTGATTCCATCCTCACAATACCCAAACACAAGAATGCTCCAGTTTCTGATCTTCAGAGAAAATGTGAATACCTGATTTGTTGACTGCAGTAGACTTGAGGCCATAATACCTTGATAGCACAGCTTTCTCTCTAGAGTCTGGCTCTGAAAACTCAGAAAGGAAAACTATCTTGAGAGAATCTAGTTTGCATTATAAAAAAGGGAGTTAGGATATGGAAACCTTAAGCAATCAACTCTTCATAAGCAGTATCATCGTTTTTTGGATCTATCTTGCTAACCAGAAGGTTGGGAGTTCGAACCTGACAAGCACTACTTGGAAACTCTATAGGGTGCTCTACTCTGTCCACAGGGTTGCTCTGAGCCAGAACTGACTCAACAGCACAGGGTTTCATTTGAGTTTTGGTTTATAAACTTATTAAAACTGGTAAGAAAAGAAGGTGGAAGGACCAGCAAGAAAAACACTGAGGGAAGAATGGAAGAAGGCCTACGTGGACGGTGTACCTTAAATGAGGTGTAGGGCGCATGCTAAATGAGGCATAGGGTGCACACCGAATGAGGCGCAGGGTGCACACTGAATGAGACACAGGAGTGAGAGCAGTTAAATGGGCAGCCATGGGCAGATACATAGGACTTTTGGGCCGTGGTAAAATAATTTGTACTTTATCCTACTTTCGTGAGCCATTTTAAGATTTTTAAGCAGAGGAATTAGTAGCACTGAGCCTATGCTCAAAATCTAAGGATGCTATTTTCCTATTAAAGTTCATAAGGTCATAAAAAGCTAATAAATCTTTCAAAGTTCACAAAAAATGTATGGAGGAAGTTTAGCACTTAAATTCAAGCATACATTCCAAGGACTTCAGTCACCCTTGACGTTTCAGTTCCTTGTTCCCCTAAGCCAGTCAACTAATAAATCCTGCCAATTTCTGTTGACATTCATTATCTATTTACTCAGTTTGCCAAGTGCTCCACTTCAAAACCATTTCCTTCTCTTGTTCTTTTTCTTTCCTTCTCTCAACATGTGCTCACAGGTACACGCATACAGATGAGCAGAAAAATTAAGAGACAACCCTGCTGTAGAGTAAGGGACCCCTAAGTTTTCTAAGTTAGAATCTAAATAATGAGTATTAAAGAGTATTACATTTTCAGTAATACTAAATGTGGTATCTGTGAAGGCACTTACTAAATAATCAAGGTTAAACAAGCTCATTTATTCAATAAATATTCAGCAACTACTATGTGCCAGACGTAAAACAGATATAATCTGTGTTCTCATGGAGTTTATATCCTTGCACGTGGCAGGGAATGTTAGAAGTTATTCATTACATGTCCATCTTTCCTACTAGATGCTGAAGGTCTCTCTGAGATTATGTCATTCCTTTTTTTTAATTCCCCCTAGCAATCCAAGCACCTGGTACACAGCAGGTGATACATACATGTCAGTAAAGAATACTTCACACAAAGGTTTCTCTAGAGCTCAGCTGAAGAGCCCTTTCTCAGGTTTCACTTGGCCACCAACAAATAGTCTCTTTCTTGCTACAGACCCAGAGTCTCAGCCTATTTTCCCTTCTCCTTGTTTGCTGCCACTTGAACCTTTGTGGTTTTCTTCCACTCCCATCACAGGCTGACAAAGAATATCAGCTCTGGGCCCTCCAACTGTCATCTCCAGTAACGGAGTGTCAGAAGAAGTCTTGGTAGTGCCATGGTCAAGTGCTTGGCTGCTAACAAAAAGCCTGGTGGTGTGAACCCACCAGCCACTCCACGGGAGAAAGACGTGGCAATCTGTTACCAGTTTTCAGCCCTGGAAACACTATGGGGCAGTTCTACCCTGTCCCATTGGGTGGCTATGAGTCTGAATCTACTTGATGGCAATGGGTTTGACTGGTTAAGTTCATCTGAGTGTCACCACTACTATCTTTTGACTCTATCTTTTTTCTTTCCACACAAGTTGCCATCAAGGGAAAACAAGTACCTAATTGTTTTACAATGAAAAAATTGAGATCTCTGAGGCACTAGGTGAAAATGATCCAGAGGTTATGCCCCAGTTGGGAATTATATTCTCTGAGCATTCTTTTCCCCATATGCCAGCCTAATGTGTTTAACTGCAAATTCATGAATCTGTTTACAGTCTAAGAAGGTCACTGAATGCAACAGCTGAATCTCAAACTGTGTGATGGAAACAGGGTGGAATAGTCAGACAAACCTTAACTTTGTGGGTCAAGGTCCAGATGAAAGACTTGCTGACTGAAACAGGGACGGGGAAAAAAAAGGAAATGATTTGGAGTTTCAAAACTACATAAATAAAACTCTTTCGAATAAACTACAACAGTTTAAATACCAGTTATTTCCCCACATCGCATCAATTTTTGTTTTGTGTTTGAATAGCACACGCGTGCTACACAAGAAATATTTCCTGAGCAGTAAAATCGCTCTAATGAAGAAGGATATGATGTGATAGAAGCAAAAAAAGAACCTACAGAAGTTAGAAAACAGGAAATAATAATACAACATGGTGGGGAAAGTATGGGAATCTGTGGGAACACACAGAAGGCTTATCTAACCCAGCCCTGGGCCAGGGAAGGCTTCCAAGAAGGAGAATACAAAGATCACAAAAATGAGCATGAGCAAGACAACAATAATAATTAATACTTACACAGAACTGATTAAATTTAAAACAGAATTTACAAAGGAAAAAAAATAGGTACAAAAAACTTGAGAAATTATTCAACTTTACTCATATAAGGTTCAAATCTTTGACCTAGTTACTGTACTTCTAAGAACCTACCTGAAACAAGAAAATACAAAACAAGTTACATGCACGAAGATAGTAACTCTAACATTTACAGCTAAGCATATTCATAAAAATAAATGTAGATTAAGTTGTATGTAGGTAGAACCTGACAAAATTAATTTATAAATAAAAAGTTGAAAGCAACCTAGAAGTTTTACATTAGGGAAACAGGAAAATGGCTGGGCAATTTATGATACATCCTGACTCTGGAATAGTTAGCAACAGCTGAAAATGCTTAGAGAATTTTAGAGCTCTCTTCAACTAAAGAAAAAAATGACCAATGTTTAAAATGAATTTTTCACAATGCCTGTGATTCCCATAAACATTGTTACGCTCTAGATTTCCCCAACACTGTGAGCCACCTCACCTCTGGGATGTTACTAATCCTGTGGCCGTAATTCCCATCCCTTCTTTCTAGGTTCCTGGCCCTACGGAATTTGCTTTTAAGCCTCTGGAGAACTCCAGACTTGGATCTCTCAGTTATATTCTAGGAGTTCACCTTGATCCTTGCAACACTTCCCTCATGATTCAGACTGGCTTCAAACCCAATCATTTCAATCAGGATCATACTATGGTGGATTTCACAGACTATAATGAATTTTGAAAAGAAAAGGAATGAGACTAATACATGGTCGAAACTTTTAACCTGGTAGAATACCAATCCCATTGCCGTTGAGCAGATTCCAACTCTCACTGATTCTACAGGACACAGCAGAACTGCCCCATAGGGTTTCCAAGGCTGTAAATCTTTATGGAAGCAGAATGCCAAATCTTTCTACCTACCACAGAGCAGCTGGGGAGTTTGAACTGCCAACCTTTCAGACAGCAGCTGGGCACTTGACCACTGTGCCACTAGGGCTCCTTTTAAATGGCTAAAAAGAAAACACGGCAGCAACACCTACCATCATTTCATAAACAGATATTTAAATATCAAAACTAGGAAAGGCAATCTCAGAACAAAGGACAGTACTTTCCCAAAAGAGAAAAGAGAAAGTAAAAACAAACATCTCCAATGTAAAATATTTTTACTTTTCAAATTAAAAAATTTAAATTTTTCCTGTATAATCTTTCATTTGGGGTAATTATTTTCTTTACATAATGAAATCAAATTGGGAAAGGACATTCAAACCAGACTTGAAGCTTGAATGTTAATTCAGAATTTTCAGTGAAAATAAAACAGGAACGGGATTCCACCAGCACATGTGACATTTTTCTGAAAGGCTGGGATGGCATATTAAGTCTCGAAAAGACTATAGGACCATCCTCTATCACTCAACAAGACAATGACAAAATGTGTCTGCAAGAGAAACTGGAGCCCAGAAAAAAACAGACAAGCACATCTTGTTCCAGAATCCACCTTCTCGAATCTCTACTTAGAAGATATTTATTTTCTACTTCAGTACTTGTTCTGCCTTTCCAGTGGTCCCAATCTAAGAAATCTGTCCCCCTCCAAAGCAGCCTCCTCCAGGGCCACCTACAATGGCTGAATGGATCCTATGGGAGCACCAGGATGGGAGGAACTGTGAACACCCAATCCAAACGAAACCAACCAGATGATCCAAGGTACAGAAATTTTGGGAAAATTGAAGCAAGTGATGGAGAGTTACATCAATGGCCTCAACTTTTTGACAGCAACATACAGCCAAAATTGTATTTTATTTCATCTTTTCTTGACTGGATTATTGTTTTTCTCTGCTAACTGGTCTTTCCTCTTCTACCCTTGACAACCTTCAGTCTATTCTCAGTACAACAACTAGAGGGATCCCACTAAAAACTAAATGGTGAGCTTCCAGTTGCAGCCAAGACTGAGTAACAGAGATGATATGTACGTACCCTCCTACACAAAACAACGAAAAAAGTAATCAAAATGTATGAAAGCAAAGACTTATAAAGACATCAGGCAGAATGAAATGAAAATAAGTCCTCGAGACATGGGACGCAGATGATGTAAGCTTTCCAACTGACACAGCTGACTGTCTGGAGGGAGCTTCCCAGGTGTGGGGCAGAAAGGTAGAATCCAGGCAGAGCCAGAAGTCTCCCAGAGTTCAGAAGGCAGAGCTGGAAGTTTAGAGAACACAGAGGAAAAGAGAGCTGCACACACTGTGGAGATAAGCAGAGGGTCCCTCTCAAGGCTTCAGTTGAGTACTGGTCTACACAAGTATGAGGAAACCAATCAACGCTGGAAAATGAATTAGAGGGAAGAGTAACGAGCTCACACAGGACAGGGAATAGTGTAGAAAGAAATTACAGATGATCTAAAATAGATGAGAGAGACTGAACTGTTAGGATGTCAATTCTCCCCAATTTATCAACAGATGTAATATAATCCTAATTAAATTCTAGAAGACTGTTTTTTTTTTAAAGAAATGGACAAGCTGAGTAAAAAATTTATATGACAATCACAGGACCTGGAACAGCCAGAACAACTTTGAAAAAAAAGAGCAATCTGGGGTAGAGTCAAGATGGTGGACTAAATACACATCTCCCTAAATCCCTCTGGAAATAAAGCCCTGAACTGATAACTAAAGGGAGTCTTCTGGACACCTAGTGAGCCCTAGGACGTGGCACAGGACTGTTAATTTGGACTTCATACCACTAAACGGAAAACTTCCTCTCTTTCACTGACCCCTGCTCTTGGTGAGTGCTGGCTTTCACAGATTGAGAGTTAACTCACCATTTTAACTTTTTTCCCCTCTGTCTTGGCCAGCGGGCAGAGTTGGGACTTGACTGGCAGCTGGTCTCAGGCGTTCTGCTGGTGGGATCAGCGCACAAAATTGCCACACTTTGAGAGCCTGGCTTTGGACTCTGTGCATCTCGGCACCTTTGGTGTCTTTCTGCCTCTGCCACTGAGTGGCCTGTGCTGTGACATGTGGGGAGCTTGTGTGGGATGCCATCTTGTTCCACTGGGAGGTGGCTATAACCATAGGGAGGCCTCAGCAGAACCTAATTCCTAGACTGAGACACAGCACCTGCCCAGAGGAGAGCACTTTTCTGGCAGAAAAGTAGTATTCTACACAGTGTTGCCTATGGCTGGGGTCTGGAAACAGGCCAGCAGGGCAGTAGCCTTTCTGTATTTTGAACTAGTTCATAACATCTGGGGTTGGATACAGACATACTTACTTTGCCAGATGGGAAGAGGGACCGCTACACCTGAAAATCTGACTAATTTTGGAAGTTCTCAGACACCTTTTACCTTTCATTTTAAGATGAAACAACTGTGGTCCATCTCCACAGCATCTCTCCCAGCCTTTATTGACTCACATGATGCCCCAAAAGCAAAAAACTCTTGATAAAAGCATAACCAAGAAATCACCCATGGCTTCAGAAGGCCCCCAAAAGAATGAACCAAAGAATCTTCAGATGTAGAAACCTTTCTGAGACTATCAGAAGGTGAATACAAAAGGATCATATATAGAGCCCTCCTAGACCTTATACAAAATGCAGCAGGGCAAAATGAAAAATTAAGCAAGCTGTCTGATCTGATGGAACACCAGTACTCTGAAATCCAACAGATCAAGAACAAAATCAAAGAGATAGAAATGTCAATTGAAAGCCAAGAAAACAGAATGGAACAAATGGAAAACAGACTCTCTGACTTGGAAGACAGAGCTATGGACTCTAGCAGCAATGAGGAGAAATCAGAAAAAAGAAACAAGAAAAATGAAGAAGCATTAAGAAGCATGTGGGACTCTACTAAGAAGAACAATCTACGATTAACTGGAGTTCCTGAACAGGGCAAGACACCTGAGAACAGAGAGTGTATTGTTGCTGAGCTGCTCACAGAAAACTTCCCAGAAATTATAAGAGAAGATAGATATCCAAGATGCACATCGAACACCACTCAATATAGATCTCAAAAGAAAGACTCCAAGACATAGTATAATCAAGCTTAACAAAATGAAACATAAACAGAAACTCTTAAAGGCAGCAAGACTCAAACCAAACATTCAGAGAGAAACCCTGCAGGCTTTCGTCAGATTTCTCTGCAGAAACAATGCTGGCACAGACACAGTGGTGTGACGCATTCAAAGCCCTGAAGGAGAACTTCTAACCAAGAATTATATATCCTGCAAAACGATCTTTCAAATATGAAAATGAAATGAAGAAATTCGCAGATAAACAGAAACTCAGAGACTTTGCAAAAACCAAACCAAAACTACAAGAAATACGGAAAGAATCTCTTGGCTTAGAAGAACAAAGCCACTAACTTTATATTTTAGAAGCAAACACAGGGCACATCACCCAGAAACTTAGTTAGGGAAGGCTCCAAACTCAATCAAAGCTTCAATAGTGAAAGAAATGATCCAGTGAGCATATCATGAAAACTATGATGTCATCATACTAAAAAGAGGGATATACTACAATCGTTACAGTCCTTCCAGATAGAAGGAAGTTAATAAGACCGGTAGTAGTTAAAATTGGGTTTATACATAGTTTATTAAGGGGTATCATGGGGTCGCCATAAAGCACAATAACAACGCAACGTATCAAATCAAGAAACATAATACAGGAGTCTCAACAACCACAAATCCAACCCTGAAGAAGGTGAAAAATCAACTCACAAAGAAGAATGTCCCAGAACAGATTAATAAGAACAACACAGAAAACATCAACACAAAAATAAACATATCACAGTGACAGCACTAAACACATACCTATCAATAATTACATTTAATGTGAATGGACTGAATGCCCCAGTAAAGAGACATTGCGTGACATCTTGGATCAAAAGACAAAACCCATCCATATGTTCCCTACAAGAAACCCACCTCAGACTTAAAGATATGAACAAACTTAATATTTAAGGATGAAAGAATATGTATCAAGCTAACAATACACAAAAAAGAGCAGGTGTGGCAATTCTAATCTCAGATAAAACAGATTTTAATGTAAAATCTACCATTGTGGACAATGATGGATACTATTTATTGCTGAAAGGTTCAATACACAAGCAAGACTTAACAATATTAAAATTTATGCACCTAATATTAGAGCACCTAAATACATCAAAGAAACACTGACTATACTAAAAAATGAGATAGATCACAATTACAGTGGGAGACTTCAACACTCCACTCCCAACATTGAACAGATTGTCTACCAAAAAGCTCATTAAAGACACAGAAGACCTTATTGCTGCAATTAATGAACTAGACCTCATCGACATATACAGAACTTTCTATCCATGAGCAGACAGCCCACCTTCTCTAATGATAAAAGAACAATAATGATTTTACGAAACATCTCATAACCTTGTTTCAATTGGACGACATTATGCTGAGTGAAAGCAGTCAGTAACAAAAGCACAAATACTGTATGACACCCCTACGATAAGAACATAAAAGCAGACCCATGCATAGAAGAAAAGACTCTTTGATGGCTGCAAGGCGGGGAAGGGAGGTAGGTGGTGGGGGGAGGGTTTAGATTAGATAGTTGATAGAAATTTGGTTGGGTGAAATCTGTGACAGCACAGATTAGAAAGAAGATCAATACTAAAGGACTTCAAGATAACATGATTACTCCTCTCATCTTAACCCAATATTGCAAGGACAGAGTAGCTGGAGCAGGGGGCCAGGGACCATGCTCTCAGGGGAAATCGAGGCCAGGTGGCACAACTAGCGTTTTGCTAAGAGAGCCTTCTGCACCCCACATTGGTGAGCGGTGTCTGGGGTCTCAAAGGCTGCCAAGCTGCCACCTGAGGGTACAGTAAGTGGTTCCAACTCAGCAGGAACGGATGATCACCAAGGACCAAAATGACATGGTGGAAAGGGAACTCAGAAGACAGACAGACCCATGTGAGTGGGTTACTACATCGACTTGTGACCAGAAGAACCAGATGGTGCCTGGCCACCACCAGTGATAGCCGTGATAGAGCTCATAAAGTTGAGTCTCACTGGTAACACAAGAATAAAAAGGGGTGCATCCTGTGATCTCCCACTAAAAGACCACACTTGATGGTCTGGGGGCCTTGGGGTTCCACTGGTAGCATGGCCTCTGGCCCTGATGCTGCCCTGTCCATAAATCATAATGGAGGTCAACTCTTTGGACAGGAATGTGTTGGACTTGGCGACACAGAGTGACCATATCAAGCGTACACTTTACTGTTCCATGCATCTATAAGTTGTCCTGCTGACCTCTTACTAGAGGCGGGGCAGTGGGTGGAGAGGAGGAGATAGGAGACTGTTGGGAGGATAAGACATGTATGGAGTGGAGAGGAAGAGTGTGCTGTCACCAGGCAGGGAGAGCAGTGGGAACTGCATATAGGTGGGCATGCAAGTTTATATGGGAATGTACATTTTCACTCAATCATAATAATAATAAAAAAGAAGAGCAACTTGAAGATTTATTATAAAGTTATAGTAAACAAGACAGCCTAGTATTGCCATTAAGGTAGACAAACCAAATCAGTGAAACAAAATAGAGTCCAGAAATTACAACCATACATACTTGACACATGGTCAACAGATTTTTCACAAAGGTGAAAAGGCAATTCACTGGAGAAGAATATTTTTCCAACAGATGGCACTGGAGTACTGAACACCCACCAACAAAAACAAAACACCAGAGAGAATCTTTGTGAGCTCGGGTTAGACAAAGATTTTAGATAGGACAGCAAAAGCACAACCCATTAAATAGTGATCACCTGAACTTCATCAAAACAAAGAACTTCTGTTCTTTGGAAGTTATTGCTAAGAGAATACAAAGACTGGAACACAGTATCTGCAAAAGCCATTATCTGCTAAAAGACTTGTGCCTAGCGTATATGAAGAACTCTCAGTAAGAAGGCAAGAAACAATGCAATTTTAAAATGAGCAAAAGATTTCAAGACATACTTCATCAAACAAGATGCATGGATGGTAAGCAAATACATGAAGAGGCTGTTACTGGTCAGAAGGGAAATGTAAATCTCAAACCAAAAGAGACAGAACTACACATGTATTAGAATGCCTTAAAATATGATCCACCAAGGGTTGGTGAAGACAGAGCAAGTGGAATCTCATACACTGCTGATGGGAACAGAATATGGTACAACCTCTTTGTAAGCCTGTTTGATGGCTACTAAGAAACTTAAATGTACACCTACCATATAATTTGGCCATTCCAACACTAAAAATCTATCCAAGAGAAATGAAAGCATATGTCTATCCAAAGACTTGTACATGAATGTTCACGGCAGCTTTATTTGCAACAGTAAAAAACTAGAAACAACACAAATCTTGGAAAACAAACTGTATATTTTACAAAGGAATATTATTCAGCAAGAAGAAGGAATGAACTGCAGATACACGCAATCTCAAATTATGCTGTAAGAAGCTACACAGAAAGAGTATATCCATTTATGTAAAATTCTAGAAAATGCAAACTAACATACAGTAACAAAACACAAGTCAGTGATTGCCTAGAGACTGAGGTAGGGTCACAGATCGATACGGGATGTAAGGAAGATCACAAAGGGGCATGAGAAGGCTTTTTGCATGATGGACATATTCATTATCTTGATTGCAGTGGATTCTGCAAGTGAAAATATACCAAAACACACTAAGTTATATACTTTATATATATGCAGTTTACTGTATGTTAATTGTACATCAAAGTATTAAAATATTTGCTTAGTTTTTAAATTAATGAAAACAAATGGTTTTTAACATCAGAGCACAACTTTAAACCCCTCTAGTGCATTTCGCTCCATTTACTTCTTTGATTCTATTCTCTACCACTTGTTCTCCTCTTCAGCTCACTAGGCTCTGAGTAGCACTGATTCCATCATCGTTCCCTGACTACCCCGCACCCTCTCACGGCAGGACCTCTGTCACCTGTTTGTTCCTCCTGGAACACGTTTTCTTCCAGATATCCTCTTGGCTTACTTCCTGGCCTCCTTTAGCTCATTTATCAGATGCTTTCTTCTCTGATTCACTTCTGCATAACTCCTCCCTACTTTCTTCTCTGCTTTCTTTCACTCTATAGCACTCATCACCATCTAACATACGAGGTATTTATTTTGCTATTGTCTCCATCTGCCACATTGTACGTTCCATAAAGGCAGGGATTGTTCCTTTAGATTTTTTAACACACTAATTACAGTTACTTAAAATCCCTATTTAATAGCTCCAACATCTGGACAATCTCTAGGTCTGGTTCTGTTAGCATTGTTTTTTCTTCTCTCTTAATTTTTGATTAAACTGAACATTGTGTCTAAAAGAACAGTGGAGATGAAGTAAACAGTATTTATGCCTGGTAATGAACACATCTGTTTCTGCTAGGCCATGGGGTAGAGGCAGGCTGGGTCAATCTGACGCAGACTGGGCTTTATTGTTGCTTTAGTTAGCTTCAGTGCCGCAAAGGCTTCAAATTCTTCCAGTGGTGAATTGCCACTGCCTTGTGTTTTAGTGTGAGTGTGGTGTGCAGGACAGTTCTCAGAATTCCTGCTCCACACTCAGTTTTCACCAGGTCTACACACCTGGATCATCTTGCTACAGTGGTAGATGGCTACTGTCTTTACACAGCGCAAGGCTAGTGGTGGAAGTAACATTCTCTTGTTCCAGGCCCTGTGTGCTTGAACTTCAAGGGGACCCCAGTGGGAAGCAACCTGTTTCCTACTCAGGAGAGTTTCCTCCTTCCATGCTCTCCCTTCCCCTTCCTCCACCGGGCAGCTGAACTCTGTCTACTCTGATTCTGCCACGTTTTGGAGGAGTGCGTTCTTGGGTGGGTGCAGGGAGCTTTGCTTTGTTTGCTGCTGTATCTCCAGCACCCAGATCTGTGTGGCACATAGTAGGTACTTCACTGAAAACAACCTTACTGCATACGTTGAACTCCTTTATTTTTCAATCCTGGTTGTAAACCACTCGAGTCCAGAATCCACTAATGAGTCAAAATCTGTTAATCTGTGAGGAAGGTGGGGATTTACACAAAGCAAGGACTGTGTCAGGCACACACAGCCAAGCGCAGAGTATGTTGTTGTTGTTGTTAGGTGCTGTCGAGTCAGTTCCGACGCATAGCTACCCTACAGGTCGGACCAGAACTGCCCCGTACAGTTTCCAAGGAGTGCCTGGTAGATTGGAACTGCCAACCTCTTGGTTAGCAGCTGTAGCACCTCACCACTGCATGACACCACAGTTTCAAACATGTAGATGGCAGTTAAGAAAGGAGGAAGGGAGAGAGAAGCATCCGTGAGTACACTCAGGAAGCCTAGTTGTGTTTTTACTGTCTTTGGTTGCTGGTATAATTGTTTCTTGCATGTCTTACAGTAATTTCCCTCACAAAGCTCTGACTTGCAACTCTAAATCCTAATTACTAAAGCCTAATGAATAACCCACTCGAGCCCTGGTGCTGCAGTGGTTAAGTGCTCATCAAAAGCCCGGCAGTTTGGATGGAAGCACTATGGAACTGCTCTACCTGTCCCCTGGGGTCACTATGAGTCAATCAACTGGATGGCTACAGGTTGTTGTTTTCTTTGTTCCTTTTAAATATATAACCCTGCTCCAACTCCTACCATCAAATTTTTTGCTTTTGGTTTGTTCTTCCATTTTTCTCCTGGGCTGCGGGGCACTACTAGTAAATTCACATAAGCGTGCTGTCTCTTCCAACAACAAATTCCTGCTAATCACTCTTAGCTAGTTTTCTAATGCTATTTAGCAATCGCCTTAATTCATTTCTCTCTGACTCCCTATCCTGAATGTGTCAACAATTTCCAACCAACTTATAACTCCCAAACTCACCCATGTACTCCCTTTTGAGGCTCAGAAACAACTCTGCCACCAAAATGAGACCAAGGTTTATCTATCCTAGATCCCTTTAAACTTTTTTTCTATTAAAAATTTCTTATCTTTTCTCTGCCTCCATCTTAAGAGGAAAATCCAATCCTCTCTTTGGTGTGGCTAAACTTTCTAATCTTTATTCTTTCATGTCTTGTTTGTTTTAATTTAGATTATTCTTATCATAAAGTACTTCAAACACAGATAATAATTAAGGACCTGTGTACTTCAGACATTGCTAGCATTTTTTATTTTCAATCGAAACATAGACTGAGCCTCCTATGTACCTTTCCCTCATCCCATTTCCCTTTTTCTACCCCAAGGGAGGCCCCATCAACATTTAGGCTTCATCACTGACAAGCCTGAGTTTTAAATATTTGCTATGTATTTTATGTATCCATACTATTTTGCAAGGTGTTCACGCTTTTTCTTTACACTTTTTTGGTATTCACAAATTCACTTCAGAGCACTTGTTACTTAGAAAAATATCTCCTATATACGTGAAGCTGTCGGAGTAGCTCCTGCCCAGAGCTGAAATGGAGGGCGCAAAATGGGGGACAATAGTTGGTTGAAAGAATATGGGAAGTCCAGGGTGGAGAGGAGGGGTATGCTGTCACAGAGTGGGGATAGCACCTACAGTCGCACAGCGCTGTCGGGGGGAGGTTTTTATTCAGCAAACTGACTAAGATTATAAACTTGCACTATTAAACCTCAATAAAATACACCTATTTTTAATTTCTACTTAAAACATGACACTTCTCTCCTCCTAACGACTGAAATTTCTATGTCAGTGATATACACTTGCTACTGTCACGTTCTTACCGCCCACTTTTCTTTTTTTTCAGTAATTGAATTGTATATTTAGAAACCTTCAATTTACAAAGTTTCCAAGATCCATGTATCCTAAAACAATCAAAATGGTTTCAAAAAGGACAAAAGTGGTAGTTTTTTGTGGTATCTCCAATTTTTACACCGAAAGTCACAAAAACAAGGGAGAAAAATGGAAATAGTTATTTTTCCTTGCTGAATTCATGATTACCAATTATTTCATGCTCATTTTTTTAAGGTTTTGATAAATGCTTCTTTTTTATTTTATATATATATTTTATTACGATTGAGTGAAAATGTACATTCCCGTATAAACTGACATGCCCACCTCTATGCAGCTTCCACTGCTCTCCGTGCCCGGTGATAGCACACTATTCCTCTCTGCTCCATACATGTCTCATCCTCCCAACAGTCTCCTTTCCCCTCCTCTCCACCCACTCTCCTTCCTCCAGCCAGAGGTCAGCAGGATGATACCCTACAGATGCCAAGAACCATAAAGTGCATCCAATATATGGTCACTCTGCTTCATCAAGTCCAATCCATTCCTGTCTGAAGAGCAGACCTTCGTTATGATTTATGGGCAAGGGCAGCATCAGGGCCATGGGCCATGCTCCCAGGGGAACCCCGAAGCTGCTGGACCATCAATTGCAGTCTTTAGTGGAGATCTCAGGGTGCACCCCTTTTTATTCTTGTGTTGCCACTGAGACTCAACTTAGTGAGAGCCATCACGGCTATCACTGGTGGTGGCTGGGCACCATCCGGTTGTTCTGGTCCCAGGTTATGTAGGCACCCACTCATGTGGGTCTCTCTATCTTCTGGGTTGTCTTTATCCCACGTCATTTTGGTCCTCGGTGAGCATCCGTTCCTGCTGAGTTGGGACCATTTGCTGTGCCCTCGGATGGCAGCTTGGCAGCATTTTAGACCTCAGACGCCACTCACCAATGTGGGGTGCAGAGAGCCCTCTTAGCAAAACGCTAGTTGTGACAATCGGCCTCGATTTTGCCTAAGAGCATGGTTGTCTACTTTTCTTAAATCCTTTATGCCAGATCTTCAAATTGAAGTAAAAGTACCCACCCTTGAAGATAACAACAATGGGCCAAAAATTAAGAGAAGTCATAAAATAAACACAGGCTGCATCTCCCATTTTAATTAAGATAAAAACATATCACGGAAATAAATGTGTGCGTGCATGCAGTAGAAAGCAGTATGAATGGAAGAAAAAATAGCACAAAATTTAAAGACAAAAAAAATCCCAAAGCATCCTGTATCTAGGAACAATTCACTTTCCTCTGACCTAAAAGACCAGTTTTACTCTGTCCTACAGGGTAGTTATGAGTTGGAATTGGCTCGATGGCAGTGGGCTTGGTTTTGGTTTTGAAAGGGTCTTTTGATGAAATAGTCCATCCCTCACCTTGCTGTTGGCACTGCAAGCACTGACAATCACTCATCCTCAAATCCAAGATTACTGCTAAGCCCTTCTCCTTGATCTCTTAGCCTGTGTTTCCAAAAAATTTTCACATCATGGCACCCAGAGAAAATGATGCTAATTATGTGGCACACAGGGTCACTGGAGGAAAGATGTGGCTATCTAAATGCAACTTGGTGAAAAATACATTATTACTATTATTTTTATATTTATGAAATGGTCATAACAGTAAAAATGTATCATAAGCAAGTAGGTGGCAGCAAATGAAATTCTTCTGTCATTTACCAAAATTCAGTTAAACCATTTCTAAATCATAAAGTATTCCTTTCCATTTACTGACAGAAGTATGGCTGAAATTTCTTATAATACTACATACAAATTTCTAATTCAATTTAACTTCATATCAAGTATTTCAAAAGAATGATGGTTGTTTTTCTCACAATCACTCAGAAGTTATTTGTCTTAATGCTGTTTCTTTGATACTCAACTTATCACACCAAACAAACATCACTAACGAATCATTTTTAACCCAATTTTTCCCAGGTTTCACTTTTCTTTGAATCCACTGACGGTCAGTACACAGTAAGATATTTTTATGTAATTTTAAAAATTTTTTGTTAATATTATTTTGGTGCTCAAAAATGTCCAAGGATTCCTTTTCAAGCCAATTAACTATCCCTCAACAAACCTACACAATTAGAGCATTCCTACAGACACACACAATATTTAAATTATTGTTTAAGCACCTGAACTCTTGACAGCCAACAGCAGAAGGTGGTATTCTGATCCATTTCTTGGTATACCACATAGACTTTATATATACATATACATACATTACATATATATATATACACACACACACACATATATAACTATATAGACTCTACCTGACTTTAAATCCTAGCTTTGCTACTTCGTAGCTTTGCTAACGGGAAAATCACCCAACTTACCCTTAGTTTCCTCAGCCGTCTATGGGAATAACAGCAGTGGTACTTACTAACTTGCTGGGAAGATGAAATCAGTAAACACAGTAACGTTCTCATAACAGTGCTGGCACACAGTGAGTGCTACTTAAATATTTATTATTTCACTCACCATTCTGAAAACATAATTTAATATGGAATTCAGTTTCTACAAACAAAAGTGAGTTTCTCCTATGCCAAACTGGAAAAAAAAATGCTTTTGAATTTCAGGTGAATTCTTAAAACGTCTGTACACTTGTCTCTGCAGCAGCAGCATCACTACACAAACTCTGAAAAAGGGTTTCCATCGTACTTGTTCCAAAGATTTCACTTACAGCTTTCGATATTTCATCTCCAGTAGTTAGTTTTGGAAGTTTAACATGAAACAAATAATGTTCTGCCGTGAATTTCTCTTCAGGGATTCTAATTGGTACTATATTAACTGAACCCCTTTAATAATCTCTAGCGATCCATCAGTCTGCAACAAAAAGCACCTGGTTTCACAGCCATCCGGTTTAGTGCTGTTTCTATGGCATCTGATGTTTTGCTGAGGTGTCCACGAGCGGAGTTACGCAACACTGCAGCTGTGATATCTCAGCGTCTTAACTGATCTCAACTACAATAGTGATAATTCTACACAGAATGGTAAAGTGAGCAATTCTTCAACTGTATAAGAGTAGGACTTTTGTTTATTTTGTGAAGGTGTTCACACTTTTTCTGTGAAGACGGAGTATTTTGTGGTGAGGGATCAATGTAGGTTGCTTAGAACCCTGTATTTTTCTGGAAACTGTTCCGTGCAATAAGACAATTAGATTGGGGAAGAGAATCATTGGAGTGTATTTATCTAATGACTCATCATAGGATCATAGACTGGATAATTAATTATAACTTTTTTTTTTTGGCTACTTGTTTTGGGAGGTGAATCTGATCCCTTTCCAGCTTTAATCACAATCGTCCACAAGGGTGTAAAAATACAGCACTTCTTCTACATTCTACTCTTCTTCTCAGGCTCATTTTACTCCCGAGCCTTGTTCATAATTACCAGATATATAGGAACACAGAATTTTTTTTTTATTATGATTGAATGAAAATGAACATTCCCATATAAATTCACACACTCACCTATACATAGCTCCCACTGCCCTCCCTGCCCGGTGACAGCACACCCTTCCTCTCTGCTCCATACATGTCCTATCCTCCCACCAGTCTCCTATCCCCTCCTCCCCACCCACGCCCCTTCCTCCAGCAAGAGGTCAGCAGGATGACATCCTATAGATGCACAGAACCATAAAATTCCCACAAGACACGGTTGCTCTGCATCGCCAAGTTCAATCCATTGCTGTCCGAAAAGCTGACCTTCATTATGATTTATGGACGGGGGCAGTATCAGGACCAGGGGCCGTGCTCCCAAGGAACACAGGATTTTTAATATTTATTATGTACTTCCTGACTAAAATGTCACTAAACAGGGATATGTGACTGTCCTGTTAACTGGTGGATCCCAAGCACCAAAACAGTGCCTGCTACCTGGTAGGCACTTACTTAGTTAAGTATTTGCCCAATGAGAGAATTGGTAAAAAGCTTTACAAATGCACAGAGCCAATGCTGTCAATATTGAATATATCATGGACTTCCAGGAGAACAAACACATCTGTCTTGGAAGAACTGGAGCCAGAAGGCTCCTTGGAATTCGGGATGGTGAGACTGTCTCATGCACTTTGGACATGTTATCAGGAGGGACTAATTCCTACAGAAGGATATCACACTTTATAAGTAGCCAAAGCCAAGCCAAGTGCAGTAAAAGAGGATGACCTTCAACAAGAGGGACTGACACTGTCACTGCAACAACGAGCTCAAGCACTGCCAACAACTCTGCGGATGGTACAGGGCTGGGCAGCAGTTCCTTCTGTTGGCCACAGGGTCGCTGTGAGTTTGAAAGAACTCGATGGCACCTAACAACAACAATGCCATCAACTTCCTGAGTAATCTGGTTTGAGGAATGCTTTTGATGTGGAGCTAGAGTCTAGTTTTATTGTTTAGAGCACTGGGCCTACTTTCTAATATTTTCAAGATCCCAAAGGCAGAAGGCAGTGGCCTTTGTTTACTAGCTGCCATGCCAACCCTAAAAACTAAAACCCAAACCCACTGCTGCTGAGTCAATTCTGACTCACAGTGACCCTACAGAACACAGCAGAACTGCTCCCTAGAGTATCCAAGGAGTGCCTGGCAGATTGGAACTGCCAACCATTTGTCTGGCAGATGAAGAACTTAACCACTCACTACACCACCAGGATTTCCATGCCACCCCTAGACATGATTACTTGTGACTATATGCACCCACTTTGTATTTATGGTTCCCAATTCAATTAGGTCATCTTAGCTTGCACAGAGACCTGTAAAAATAAGGTCTTCCAATATCCAGAAAACCAAACAAGCAAAAAAATCTCGATTATGTGGCTCCTAGCCTCTCTACTTAAAATCGAATAACATAAGTGCAAAGCTAACACAATGACTGTTTATGTAGAAAAACTCATGAAATCTTAAAACAAAAACCAAAAAATAATCAACAAGACAACTGCTAGAAACAAGAACTAATGACTTTTATACAGGTCAACACCCCAAAATCAACCTTATATCTGCATACTAACAAAAGTATGTGGAATATAAAATTTTAAAAAGTATTATTTACCATAGCATAAAATACAAAATTAAAATCACAATACTACTTCACATCCACTAGAATGACAACGATGAGAAAGACAGACAAGACTAACTGCTGACAACGAAATGCAGTGACCAGAACTCTCATACACCACTAGTTAGGGTGTAAAATGGTATAACCATTTTGGAAAAGTTTGCCCATCCCTTCTTATAAAAGTAAACATACACTTACTATATGACTTACCACCACTTGTACTCTCAGAAATTTTTCCAAGAAAAATGTTTAACTATATGCCCATAAGGAGCCTTGTACATGGAGGTGAACAGCTTCATACATAAAAGTCCCAAGTTGGAAATAATCCAAATTTCCTTCAGCTGGTAAATGGATAGAGAAATTGGGATATATCCCGACAATGAAATAGTACTCTGCAACAAATAGAAACTACTAATACATGAAACGACACTGGACCATTTTCCCAGACTATACTGAATGAAAGAAACCAGGCACTCAAGAGTATACACTGTCTGAATCCTTTTAGATAAGGTCTGAGAACAGACAAGTTACTACACAGTGCTAGAAATCAGACTGGTTGTTGACTGCCATGGGTTTACAGGGTTAGGAGACTGACGGCAAAGGGACACAGAGGAATTTTCTGGAGAAATTAAATTGTTATACAATCTTAGTGGTTAAAAAGGAATGTTCATTCACTGAAAGCTATTCATCTGTACACTTAAAATTAAACGTGTGCTCTTGTTGTATGACTACCACACCTTAAAAACTGATTTAAAAAAAATCCTGATTATCTGGATTCTCTTCTCACCATACCAGCCCTTCCTCCTCCCTGTTTTTATCCAATGGATGTGGCTACAAAGCAAAGGGCTGGAAGTATATCCAGGATAGACACAAAGGCTTCAAGAAAGAACTAGGTTTCTAGTCTCATTTAATTCTGCTAAATAGCTAATCTTAATCTCTTTCACCTGCTAACCATGAATGGCAGAAATCACTGGCAGGTAGTTCCTACCTGAAGAGGAAAGCACAGACTTGAACAACTGTCCAACATCTCTGGGCCACCTTGAAGCACGCAGCCCAACCTGATAGCCCAACAGCAGAGGAGACTGCACTGCTGGGCCATCTGATGATGGAAAACCAAAGGCCTTTTAACAACCATGGTACCTGCCCTGCACATGGCTTCCATGCTAGCCCGCTACAAAGAGGTTTGTTTGCTGACAGCTTAGAGGATTTAAGAGAAGGATTAGCTGGCTTTGCTCTTAAAAGAACTCCAGGCAATCCCTGACAACGACCTGTGGCCTTACAAAGGGGTTTCAGAGGAGGCTGTGGCAGAAACCAGGCCGTCACCAGGAGCTAGAAGAATGTTGTCCAGCGTTTCAACCAGGGTTTTTAAGAAGGCTGTCCCTATCTGAATCCCTGCTGAGACCCTGCATTCCCCACCACCCCAGCTAAGCTGAATCAGAATCCACCGCTGACAGATGCCCAGGTGATACTTTGGGATCATAAATCTGAAATCCACCATCTCCTGAATCGGAATCACCTGGGAGGCAATGGGTTTGTTTTATGGGTCTCTATGACTTAGAATCCACTTAATGGCAAGGGGTTACTCTACTAGTGGTTCTCAGAATCGGTCCCTATCAGGCAATATTAGCACTTCCTGGGAACTTGCTGGAAATGCAAACTCTCAGTAGGGGTTTGAGCTGGAAGAAACCAGTTCAAAGCCCTGGTTTCACCACAAAGTGAGAAAACCTGCTGTTCCAGCTGAGTCAATTAGCAACCCTATCCGACAAAAAACTGCCTCCTAGGATTCTGAAGGCTGAAATCTTACTGGAAGCAACTGACACATCTCGTGCCCCCCATCTGCTGATGAGTTCGAACAAGTAAAGAAAGTCTGCCAGAAAAGAGAGCTTCCAACTTGGGCATCATTTGTCTGGTTGACACTGACAGCCAAAAAAATTACCTTCATCCCATTTTGCATAAATCTGCTTACCAAAGACTCCATGGACATAAAAAGAACATCAAATTATGTTTCAACAAGCCCAAAGACCTTTCAAATACTTTCAGTTTGCTAGACTTTGTTTCTAATGAATATTACTTGGACTAAATGAATCCAGTGCTCAAGCTGAAAATCTTTCTGCTCATGGCATTTGTTTTCCTTTTTAACACTGGATAAGATTCAGACAGTGAACACTTAGAAGTACTATGTGCCAGGGAGTGTTAAGGAACATGGAGCCCATGACAAAGACACAGCCCTTGTCCTCAAAAGGCCTTATGGTTTAGATGGAAAAGAGAGCATTAAACCATACATGGTGGGGTAACTTGAGAGTAGTTCTGGGTTCACCTTTCTCAGAGTGAAACCAGAAGAAGCCACTTAAACTGAAGAAAATAAAAAGCTCAATTCAGTAAATGGCAGGACCCAAAAGACAAGGCAAGGATTCTAGCTGGGTAACAATTCCCTTTCGGTATCAGTAACAGTCCTAGAGCAATTCATCTGCAGATGTTCCCCTCTGCAGAGTATTTATCCTTCCAGGGAAATGCAGCTCTTTACAGCTTTCCCACAGATCCATTTGGTAGACAAGAGATAGAGAACTAAAATGAGCTTGGTTTTCCCAGCAGACTCAGGAATTTTTGGGAGATGTGAGAAAAAGATCTTTTTCTAAAAGCCCAGATTCGATGGTCTGACAAACTGGAGGGTCCCCAGAAGTCACGGCTCCCAGACTCTCTGTTAGCCCAGAATTGAAACCATTCTCAAAGCCAACTCCTCAGACAAAGACTGAACTGGTACACAGGACATAAATGACACTGGTGAAGAGTGTGCTTCTTGGTTGAAGTAGAGATGGGAGACTAAGTGGGCAGCTCCTATCCAGAGGCAAGGTAAGAAGGCAGAGGGGGACAGGAGCTGGTTGACTGGATACAGGAAATACAGACAGGTGAAAGGGGAGGAGTGTGCTGTCATAATGTGGGAAGTGCAGCTAGGGTCACAATTGACTTAAATTGTAAATTTTCACAATGAAAAAAAAATCTTGTCATGAACTGTGTCTCCTTTGTCTAGGCCATGATTCCCAGTATTAGTGACTGTCCCCCATTATGTGATGTTCCAATGCTGCAAATCCTAATCTTCACCTGCAGTTTAATAGATTGGATTATGTTTAAAGAGGATTAGGGTGGGACTGCAATAACCCTAAGGGAGTTTTCCTGGAGTGTGGCTTGCACCATCTTTTAACCTACAATAGATAAAAGAAAAAAGAAGCAAGCACAGAGCTGGGGACCTAATACCACTAAGAAGCAGTTCTGGGAGCAGAACGTGTCCTTTGGAGAAAAGGACCCTGGGTACCCGTGCCTCAGAAGCTCCCAGTCTAGGGGAAGACTGACGACAAGGACCTCCTGCAGAGCCAACAGAGAAAGCCTTCCCCTGGAGCTGATGCCCTAAATTTGGACTTGTAGCCTGCTGGACCATGACAGAATAAAACTGTTCTTTTTAAAGTCATCCACTTGCGGTATTTCCGTTACAGGAGTACTAGATGGCCAAGACAGATCTTTTTCATGATGTATTACATGGCAAAGAAGATCTATGGAGTGAGCCTCAGAAATCAGCTGCAAATCCTCATCTTCAAACAAGATTTAAAAAAAAAAAAAAAAAAAAACACTTCTCTGATCTCTGTCTATGGCCAATTTTACTGATAAATGATAGACCACTGTATAACGTGAAAGTCTCAAGTATCCTGGTGAAAAAAAGTTCTTTTTCATTTCCCAAAAGCTTAAATGGTCAAGATGGTTTAAAAAAAAAAAAGAAAGAAAAAACTGTTGTGGTCAAGTCAATTCTGACTCCTGGTAATCCTACAGGACAGAGCAGAACTGTCCCACAAGGTGTCCAAGGCTGCTGTCAGCTCTACAGGAGCAGCCCTGGTGGCACAGTGGTTAAAGCAATTGACTGTTAACCTAAAGGTCAGCAGTTTAAAATCACCAGAGACTCTGTGGAGAAAGATGTGGCAGCCTGCTCCAAAGAGATCTATAGTCTTGGACACCCGATGGGGTTGCTAAGAGTTGGAACTGACTGGAGGGCACGGGGTTTAATTTCTACAGAAGCCAACTGCTGGCATCCTTCCACACAGAGTGGCTGGTGGGTTTTCTGACTACTGACGGTGGTCAGCAGCTGAGTGGTTAGCCAGGGCAGTGCCAGGGTTCAGGAAAGTAACAGCTTGTACACCTGCTGCCAGTCAAGAGAAGTAACTTAGTAACTGGGTTAGAGATCTTAAAAGTGGATTCCCAATGTGCTGTTCTAATACTGCTATGGACTGAACTGTGTCTGTATACCATTATGAACTGAAGTGTGTCCATCCAAAATGTATGTCAGGCTGGCTCAGTCACTATGTGAGTGGCCATCCTTTTGTCATCTGATGTGACTTTTCCGATGTGCTGTAAATCCCACTTCTGTGTTAACGAGGCACGATTACAGGCAGTTATGTTAATGCAGCAGGACTCAATCTACTACAAGATTAGGTTGTGTCTGGAATCAGTCTCTTCTGAGATTTAAAACAGAAGCCAGCAGAGAGACAAGGGACTTCACACCATCGAGTCAGCAGCACTTTGGCAGGGCATGTCCTTTGGACCTTCTGCACAGAGCAGCTCATACACCAAGGAAGGATTGATGACAAGGAAATTTCTCCAGAGCCAGAGTGAAAGCCATCCCCTGGAGGTGGTGCCCTAACTTCATACTTCTAGCCTCCTGAAGTATGCAAGAATACACTTCTCTTTGTTAAAGCCAGCCACTTGTGCTACTTCTGCTACAGCAGCACTAGGTAACTAAGGCAAATACCCAACATCAGGTATTGCTGGGAAATAGCAAACCCATCTGAGATATATATATATATTTTTTATCTCCTAATGCAACAAAGGTATGAGATTCTCTGTGAAGGTGATACAGGCCCCCAAAGTGGCAAACACTGGTTCTTGGGGGAGAAAAAAACCTTAAGATATGTATTACAATGGTTTGAGGCCTGTTAAAGGGCCATAGCACTTAGACAGTATATTTGTTGTATTAAAATTTCATGGGGGTTAGGGAAATAATTAGCAGGATTACGTCCAAACAAGGCTTGTTGGGGAATGATAATGAAGAAAAACTTAAACACTTCTCTAGATGAGGGATCAGACTTTCTCTGTAAAGGGCAAGACAGTAATAAGCATTTTAGGTTCTGAGGCCATACAGTCTGTCACAGTTCAACTCTGCACTGTAGTAACAAAACTGTCAAGGATAACAAGTAAACAGATGAGCACTGCTGTTTCAATAAAACTTTGTGGACAATAAAATATGAATTTGATACAATTTTCACGTTATGAAATGCTGTTCTGTCTTCCAATCACTTAAAAAAACACAATAAGCCAAACCAAACCCACTGCCATAGAGTTGATTCCGACTCACAGTGACCCTACAGGACAGAGTAGAACTGCTTCACAGAGTTTCCAAGGAGCGCCTGGTAGACCTGAACTGCCAACCTTTCGGTTAGCAGATATAGCCCTTAACCACTATGCCACCAGTGTTATCCATCAACTGACGAATGGATGAATTAAATGTGGCATATCCACACACTGGACCATTGCTGGCAATAAAAAGGAACAAGGTACTGATTCATGCTACAATGTTTGAGTAACCCTTGAGACCATTATGCTAAGTCAAAGAAGCTAGTCACAAAGACCATGTATCAAATGGTTCCATTTATATGAAATATCTAGAATGGGTAAATTTACAAACAGAAAGTAGATTACCGATTGCCTGGGGCTATGGAAAGGTGACCTGTCGGTACAGCAATTAACCACTCCACTGCTAAATGAAAAATCAGTTGTTCAAATCTACCAGCCGCTCTTTGGCAGAAAGACCTGGCCATCTATTCCTGGAAAGTTTACAGCCCAGGAAACCCCATGGGGCAGTTCCAACCAGTTTTATAAGGTCACTAGGAGTTGGCATCAGCTTTATGACACACAACTACGAGGCTGAAGGTGACTACTACAGGTTACAGGTTCCTTTTTGGATAAGAAAGTTCTAAAATTAGACAGTGGTGATGATGCACAACTGTTGAGTACACTAAAAACTACTGAATTGCATATTTTGAGTGAGTGAATTTTATGGTACGTGAACTATATCTCAATAAAGTGTTTTTTTTAAAATGGTATAAAACAGGAAGTGGCCCACTAGCCATGGTCTGTCAAATACCAATTCATCAAATATGATCTCAAGAGCAGAGAAGATAAACTAATCTTAATAATATAGGAGTTAGATATTTTGATCAAAAAAGGGAAGATTTTGCAAGGACCTGTAGGGAAAGCAAACACCACTTGGAGCTAGTAAGTCACAAGAATTGCTATGCAAATTTCTATGCACAATCAGTGGCATTCAAATGCTACAGTGCATGGTAACCACCTGGAGGGCCTGCTAAGACACTAACTGTCAGAACCCAGCCCTCAGGTTTCTGAGATCAGTAGGCCTAGGATGAGAACAGAGATTTTGCATTTCTGAAAGGTTTCTACATGATGCTAGCGATGCTGGTTGATGTACCACACTGTGAGAACCACTGATCTCAACTACCAGTCTGGGACTAATGCATTATTGACAGTAGCCCAATTTCAGTGATGTGTCATATATAAACATTCAGGAAAAAGTTAAGAAGTGCAGTCTCCTATTTACTCCGCTGGTCTTGGTCCTAATGCAGTGTAACAAATATTTTCTTTCAATTTGCAGTGTGGCTGGCAACACGTAGCCACATCATCTCTCTCCTTTTTGACACAGATGGCTGCCTGTTCTGAAACCTGCAGAGTCCTAGGTACAGTTTTTTGAACACAGGTACCTAGAAAAAAGTCAGTGTTTATTAGAAAATCACGAGATTTTCGAAGCAAGTTCAGGCAGCTAAAACCAAAAACTAAACCTGTTACTGCTGAGTCAATTCCAGCTCATAGGAACGTTACAGGACAAAGTAGAACTGCCCCGTAGAGTTTCCAAGGAGCGCCTGGTGGATCTGAACTGTCAACCTTTTGGGTAGCAGCTGTAGTACTTAACTACTACGCCACCTGGGTTTCCAGGTGGCTAAAAGAGATGAAATAAAAAGAATCTGGGCAAACAAATCCAAACCCAACAGCGTTTACTCAGAACACCTGACATGAGTTTATCGACAGAGGCCAAGAACGTAGGGAGTCTTGGAGCCAGGGAGTTCTGGCGATCACCTCGGCAGCCTTCCACCTTCCTCGAGCCACCGTAAACTGAACTGTTAAAATCTGAGTCAAGTTGTTAAAAATCATAGCAGAATCACTCATGCAAAAGAACTCCAACTAGTTTAGTAGATACTCCTCCTCAAAGAGGGGAAGTACTCCCTACTCTTTATGTGTGGGCTAAGCATAGTAACTTTCCTTCAAAGTGCATACAGTATGGAAGGGGAGGAGAGCAGCTTTACAGTGGAAAAGTGTGAGAAACACTAACTCAGGTGATCAGGTCAACATCAAGTGATAAGTCATGGTGATAGCATGTACTCAATGATGTGATGGAATGAAAACAGCACTTTACCTCTGTGATTTTTCTTCCCCAAACCCACAATCCTAATCATAAGAAAAACATCAAATTCAAACCAAGGGGTCTTATACAAAATATGTGGCTAGTATGCCTCAAAACTGTGGAAGTCATCAAAAATGAGCAGTCTGAAAAACAGTCATAGCTAAGAGGAGCCTGAGGACACAACTCAATGCAATGTGATGCCATGAATGGGTCTCTGGGATAGTAGAAGGACATTAGTTACTAAGGAAATGTGAATAAAACATGAAACATGGGCTTAGGCCAATAATAATGTATTGATATTAGTTCATAATAATAACAATGTGCTGTATTAACATGAGATGCTCGTAACTAGAGACTGTGGGTGTGGGATATATAGGAATTTTCTTCATAACTTTTCTGGAAATCCAAAAGTATTCTAAAATAATATTCTTTTAAAAAAAGAAAAAAGCATTTAAAAGAACAATTTCAGGCTAGAGCTGACAAACTGTTAGAAATCACTAAATTTCAAAAGAAATCATATATGCCAAGGCCTCTCTTAAAAAAAATCAGGCCAGTTACTCAATCTTGAACATTCACTGTAATTCTGAGCAGAAAAATCTTAGTTTTTTTTTTTTTTCTCAACTCCTTACAAAGAACACTTAACATAAGTAATTAATTAAACCATTTAAGGGGAAAAAAAAGGTATCAAGAGGTCAATTACATGCCCAGCAATGGAGATGCCAGGATATAAAGAACCCCTGTTCTCAAATAGCTTGCGGGTGGAGGGAGACAGGGACAAGCAAAGAAAAAAGTATACTCCTCAACCTGTTTGTTGGAGAAATACAAGGCCTTAATTAAGACTTTAAACAATTTTGAAAATATATTTACAAAATGCAATGAGAGCAAGCTCCAGTATGCTTGCTGAGGCTTGGGATACCTGCTGGACAAGTGAATCCCTAGCTGTCAAGAGATTTACAGAGATCAGTTTTAAAACCAGAATCACACAGCTCAATTTTCTTGTCCCTTAAAAGTAAATGTTTTGATAGTCTTTAGAGCATTTCAAAGAAAGACATTCTGGAAAAACAAATGTTGATACATTCTTCCACAGGCTGACTTTTAACACTCCCATTTATTTATATACAGTCATGAAAATTACAGAACAGTGACAACACACACTTTTCTGGCCTACCTTAATATGACTCCTAACACTGCCTGGGCCTCCTTTTTCCTTCCTGATTTCTTCCAGTTTGACCCAAGAGTACGTAAGTATTACCAGAAGTTCTGAATTACAGAAATTAACAATTACATGTACCCGATTAACTTGTAGTTTCTAAACATTTCTTCTTTCCTCTACCCACTTTTAAAGTCCCACTTAGTCTATGAACCTGTTTCAAACTACTCCACTGATTTTTCTTTCCTTTCTGTCATTTACAGTCTGTATTACATAGCCTATCACATTTCTGTTATTACAGTTCTATTATGTTATGAGTCTAGTCTCCCCAGTAAGATGGTGTGTTTCTTTAATATGTACTGTGGTCTCCACTCTCAAAAGTTCAATACTCACTGTATCATTCAGGGTTCACGGCTGCTTACAGAAACCAACAGTGGCTGATTCAAGCAAAAGTGAAAAGGTTAATGGGTGACTCAGAGAACTCCCAGGGAGTCTGGCATTGAGTCAGCCTCAGAAAATAGCACAAAGAGAAAAGAGGATATGCATGCAGCCAGGACCACTTACAAAATAAAGCCACATTGACTGCTCAGGACACTCTACCGCTGAAGCACTGATGTCAGCAGAGATCTGGGTGGTGCTATCACAACTATTACCATCAAGAATTCTTCACCACCCCCAGCATCACTACTGAAGGTATCAGGGGTGATGCATCTATCTGGTTGGTGACGCCTGGGTCAAGGTTCCAAGCCCTAGCTGCTAAGGGAGCAGAGAAGTATTGGGCATTTTCAGATTTTAGACTAGATAGTGGCCTTATAAAGCAAAGATTTCCCCTCAAGGACAAAGGCCTAGGTAACGGTTAACAACAACAAACAAGACAAATATTCATTCATTATACGATTAGATTATTCCGTCTTTCCAAGTACTGAAGGCATACCTATTCCACTTAAAATCACAGTATCCCAGTAGAAATGAAAAATTTCATTAAATCAAATAATACGAGTTATCCAAAGAAGTAGCAGCAACTGTTTACATAGACATATGGTGACACTGGACCTTTTCTCAGTAACTGAAATCTGTTTACTAGCTCTGCTATCTAGTCCAAGCAGCACAGTTATATTCAGATAGCACCACTGAAGATACTCGAGGATCCCTTCCACAACTTCATCCATCATTTAAAAAAATTTGCTTGTCAGACAACAGAGATACATAAAGAAGCTTCAAGTTCAGTAACCGAAAACAGACATGAAAACAACTGACTGCAATGAAACATTCTTGATGCCGAATGCTGCCATAGGGGTTCCCAAAGAAAGATTAGAGGGTAGGGATGGGATGACACAGAGTCAGAAAAGGCTTAGTTAATGAAGTATTCTTTTGGAATTATAAGATGACCAGCTAATAGGGGACAAAGGCAGGGAGGGGAGGCAGACAAATAAAATAAAGATACCACCCTAATGTAAGATGGCACAAGCCCAGTCCTGTGCACGACTCTAAAGCTGGTGAAACAAAAGCAGAGAGAACTGCTTATCAACAAGATGCCAGTCAATGGAATTTATTTTTCCTAAGCAAAAAATGCAAAATAAGGGTCTGGTAAACTGCAAAATAAAAAGAGGTTGTACATCCTCTCCCTCCTTGTACCCCCACACTTAAAATTCTCTCATCAAGAGATGAAGCTGGACATCTTTTATCACTTGAATCTGTGCCGGCCTCCTGACTTGCTTGGGCCAGCGGCATGTGCAGAAGCAAAGCTGTGCCCGGTTTCTGTTTGGGCTTCAAGGGGCCTTGCATACATTCCTGTTTTCTCTTGGAGAGGAAGACCACCACATGAGCAAGTCTGAAACAGCCTGTCACAAAGAAGGTAGCGCAGCTGTTCCAAACAAGGTCAGCCAGGATTGTGTGGCCCAGAGCAGCAGAACCAGGTACTGAGCCCAGCCTAAATTGCTGACTCTCGGAATCCAAAGCTAAATAAATGGTGGTGGTTTTAAATCATTAAGCTGAGGTGATTTGCTACACGGAGAAAGCTAACTGAAGTAACGAGTAACTAGTTTGCAGAATATGCCGACTGGTAAGTTTCTAGACCAAAAGGTGTTACATTTATCATTACAGAATTTCTAAAGCAGAGAACTGATATGAAATTTCAGATTTTTCCATTAGTATATTTCAAAAAATGTCCATAGTCCCAGCAATATTAAAAGAAAGGGTATTAAAAAGTGAAAGGGCGAAGGGTGTGTGAGGTACTCTGAAGTATAAGATGCTCAAATTCCCATCAACCATCAAATTCTTCGATTGTGATATAGTATCACAATGTAGTATAGTCTCAACAATGTACTATAAACCAATGAAAGCAAACAAACCACAACTACATGCAGTTATAGATATGAATCCCTCACGCAACTATATATATACGAATCCCTCACGCTCATAGTATATAAAGTATGATTCCATTTATGTGAAAACTAAAAACAGACAAAACAATGTATGTTGCTAGGAGTCAGTGAGTGAGTGGTCTGAGGGGAGGTTTATGATTTTAGAAGGGGGTACAAGGGAGCTTCTGGGGGCTGGTCATGTTCTGTTTCATGATCTAGGTGCTGGCTACACAGATGTGTTCAAGTTGTAAACATCCTTTGAGCTGTAAGCTTGTAATGAGGCACTTTTTTTGTGTGTGCTTCAGTGAAAAGTTTTTTAAAAAACAATGCATATCATTACTCCCTTTTTACTTCTTTCACCTGCCAAGCCAAGTGCCACTGAGTCAGATCTCTCACCTGGGTGATGCAAATGGTTACTACACTTGGTTGCTAACAGAAAAGTTGGAAGTTCAAGGTGCCTCCACCCAGAGGTGCCTGAAAAGAAAAGCTTGGAATCTACCTCCAGCAAGTGTAGGCACTGAGAGATGACTGGCGCAGTTCTACTCTGACACACATGGGGCTGCCGAGGGTCAGGAACGACTCAACAGCAATTGCTTTTAAAGAACTCTTTTGAAACCACTCTAAAATGCTGTTACAAAATTTTGCAACCATGTGTAAAAATACAAAGAATAACATATATAGCTGTGCTTTGATTGGCATCTCACCATTCAATCAGCCTAACACTTCCTAGTCAAAATATGTAACTACTTTGTTTTCTACCCCTTATTCAACCCTCCCCGCCACAAACATAACCACATATCAAATCTACACATTTCAAGGGAAAAAAATCCAGAGAATAGGAGCAAACCTGGTTTAGGGAACATGTATGAAACATCTCCTGTATCCCTACTTGCTATTTCCCTGGGGCAGTTAAGAGATGAACGCTGGGCACTGGGTTTCAAGAAGCTCAATTACAGATAATCACAGTTTCTCCTTTCAAGTTTTTTAAAAAACCTAAAATCAAAAGATTTTTGCTTGAGTTTGCAAGCAAGATGGTAAGAAAGACTGAAGAGAAGAAAAAGGATACTGATAGAAACACAAAACTGACTGCAAGGACAGATATTCTCTCCTAGGGCAGGGATGTCTCAGAGGCTTTTTTCCCCTGGGAAAATCCCAAGAGCCAAATTCAAAAGAACCTGTTTCATTTGCATATATTCACTTTGGCAATTTTCTGAGTTTTATTATTAACTCTCTAAAGGTTTCCATTCCTAGATTTTCTTCTCCTTTATTGACTCGATGACAGTGAGTTTATTCTCTCAAACATGCATTTTAGGATACAAAAACTTGAGACAGCACTGAGAAGGCCTGTTTAAGTCATTGACACTGGTACAAACACACAGCATCTCATTGCTGTAGTCCACAGCATCATGCTTTCCTGTTCTGACTCTTCTGTGGGAAATGCATGTCAACAATACGTCTGTGAAGCTTATATAAGGTTCCAACACTTCTCTTTTTATATTTTGAGGTTAGATGGGAACAGAAAACAATTTATTCATTAAGTCCAGTAATTGCATGAGACTGCTGCTGCCGTTAGTCACCCTGGACTCAAGTCCTGCAGTAGGGTTTCTGTGAGCTGGAATCAATGTGATGACACTGAATTTGGTGTTTTTATTTATAGGAATCTAATTCTTTTTTTTTTTTTCTTTTAAATAAGCTCAATTTGGGAGCCGTTTGTCTCCATATCATTTACTGAATATTGTTCGTACTTTCTTGTTGATCTGAGATGCTATCTTTATCCTGTTGTGAATTGTTATATATATTTCAATCTGTTTGCTTTGTCAGTCCAGTCATCCATTACATCATCTTACTGTATCACACTTTAATAATTTGTGAAGGCCTATGAAGCACTGTAATGCTTGAGTAGATGAAATGATACACCATATTCATACATGCTATATCAATAATAAATAATGATGACACAATGTTTTATTACATTATTATAAAGACCATTATTACAAAGAGCATTTCTCCCTCAAATGAAATCTATAAAGTCAATGTAATTCCAATGAATGTCTCAACTGGATTCTGGAAAGAATATAGCCAAATGTTTTTAAAGCTAATTTAGAAAGAATTAAAATACGGGCAATTTTGCCCTGTTACTCATATAGCCTATTCTTAACACAACTTACTATGCTATTTGAGTGTTATAAGAGCTTTACATATATTAATGTATTTAACCCTCACAATAACCCTATAATGTATGTAACATTATAATTGTTAGACTAAAGCCCAGAGAACTTAAATAATCAGCATTAAGTCATCCAGACGGCAAATGACAGAGTTAGTATTCAACTAGGCAGTCTGACCACAGTGCTAAGTATTTAATTATCATGTTATGTCCCCTCCTAGACATTACAATGCTTCATAGGCCTTCACAAATTATTAAAGTGTGATACTATAAGATGATGTAATGGATGACTGGACTGACAAGAAAGCAAACAGATTGAAATATATATAACAATTCACAACAGGATAAAGATAGCATCTCAGATCAACAAGAAAGTACGAACAATATTCAGTAAATGATATGGAGACAAACGGCTCCCAAATTGAGCTTATTTAAAAGAAAAAAAAAGAATTAGATTCCTATAAATAAAAACACCAAATTTAATGCCATCACATTGATTCCAACTCACAGAAACCCTACTGCATACTAAAATAAATACCAGGTGGTTTAAAGAACTAAATACAAAACCAAACTATTTAAAGAAAAAAATACTGATTAATATTGTAATAATTTTGGGGTAAAGTCTTCACTAAATTAGGCATGAAATTCAGGTGCCATAAAAAAAGCCAGCCAAGCCAAGTGCTGTCGAGTCGGATCCATCTCATGCTATAAAAAAAAGGACTGACAAATTTCACTAAATACAAACTTCTGTAAATCTAAAGAAATATAAATGAATTTATAAAACAGATGTCAATTTGTCCCAAATTGATTTGTAAGCTCAATGCAATGCCTATCAAAACCTTAGCAAGGATTTTTGCAGACACAGATAAGCTAAAATTTACATGAGAAGGCACAAGTCCTAGAAGAGCTAAAATAATGGTGACAAACAAGGGGAAGGAAATCACTGTACCCAATATTAACGCTCATTATATAGACAACCATAATCATGACATTTTGATATTGGTAGCGAAACAGATACACCAGTAAGTGGAACACAAGAGAGAACCCAGAAACAGACCCATACAAATGTAATCAATTAACTTTTGACAAAGATACCAAAGTCATCCAATGGAGGAAGAATACTCTCTTCAGCAAATGGTTATTGGAGCAAGCGGACATCCATAGATGGAAAAACCTCAGACTAAACCTCACACTTCATGCAAAAATCGATCCAGGATGGAACATGAACGTAAGTATAAAATAAAGCTATAAAACTGTTAGAAATAACACAGGAGAAAATCTTCTGCATATCAGGCTAGACAAAGAATTCTTACATCTGAAATCAAAAACATACTCCACAAAAGGAAAAGTTGATAATTGGACCTGATCAAAACTGAAACTCTTACCTTGTGAAAGTCTTTGTGAAAAGGATGAAAAGACTGCTGCAAGTTGGGAGAGAATGTTTGCAAACAATGCATCCGATAAAGGACTAGTATTTAGAATACATAAAGAACTCTCAAAACAACAACAACAAAAAAATTAGAAAATGAGCAAAAGATATGAAAAGACAGCTCCTCTACAAGTATGTACAGAAGGCAAACAAGCCCATTAAAAGATGTTTAATGTCATTAGTCATTAGGGGAACAAAAATTAAAACTCCAGTGAGAAATCATTGAATGCCTATTAGAATGGCTAAATACAAGGGCAAGCAAAAACCAAATACTCCCAAGGACATGAAGAAACCAGATGGCTTATGAATTGCTGGTAGGAATGTAAAATAGCTCAGCCACACTGGAAAACAATCTGGCAGTTTCTTAAAAAAGGAAACATGCAACTACTGTATGAGGCAGCAATTGCATTCTTAGGCATTTATCCCAAAGAAATGAAAACTTGTACTTCCACAAAACCAGCACACAAATGTGCAGAGCAGCTTTTTTCCCTAATAGCACTAACCTGGAAACAACTCAGATGTCCTTCAACACGTGAATGGTTAAACTGTGGTACATAAACACCCACACTATGAAAATTCATCAATAAACAGGAACAAACTGTTAATACATGCAACAAACTGGGCAGATCGCCATGGAATTATGCTGATTAAAAAAGCCAACTCTCCATAACAAAGTTTTTTAAGAAAATGTTCTACATCTTACTTTGGTGAGTGACATCTGGGATCTAGCTTTCAGCTAGCAACAGGTGATCTAAGCAGCAACAATTGGTCCTAATCCACATGGAGCACAGGAGAATGAAAGACATTATAGACATAAGGAAAACATGAGACCAAGAGACAAAAAGAGCCACATAATCCAGAGAGGACATCAGGTAGAGACCAGAAGAACTAGGTGGTGCCCAGCCACCATCAATGACTGCCCTGTCCAAGAATACAACATACAGTCACTGATGTAGTGAGAGAAAAACGACTGTACAGAACACAAACTCTCATTTAAAAGACCACACTTGACAGTCTGACAGACTGGAGGGTCCCTGGAAGACATGGCCCCCAAACAGACTCTCAGTTAGCCCAGAAATGAAACCATTCCTGAAGCCAACTCTTCAGACAAAGATTGGACTGTACTGTAATACATAAGGAAACCCTGGTGGCATAGTGGGTTAAGTGCTATGCCTGCTAAACAACAGGTCGGCAGTTCAAACCCACCAGGTGCTCCTTGGAAACTCTACGTGGCAGTTCTACTCTGACTTCTAGGATCGCTCTGAGTCGGACCCGACTCGATAGCCATGGGTATAATACAGAAGGAAACCCTGGTGGGGTAGTGGTTAAGGGCTATAGCTGCTAACTAGAAGCAGTTCAAATCCGCCAGGTACTCCTTGGAAACTCTATGGGGCAGTCTACTCTGTCTACAGGCTCACTATGAGGCAGAATCAACTCAACAGCAGTGGGTATATAATATGTAAGATGATACTGGCAGGGTCACCTTCTTGGCTTACCTAGATACCTGAAGCTAACAGCATAGCACCTGTCCACAAGTGAGATGAGAGGCCGGAGAGGGACAGGAGCTGGTGAGATGGACACAGGAAATACAAGGTGGAAAGGAGAAATGTGCTGTCACAGGGTGGTGACAGCAGCCAGAGTTACACAGCAGTTTGTGTAAGTTAAGTTTTTGCGTGATAAATTGACTTGGATTGTAAACTTCCACTTCAAGCACAATAAAATACTTAAAAAAAGAACCTAAAAAAAGAAAAGCCAGTTACATATCATTCCATTTACACAATATTTTTGATAAGACAACATTTTAGAGATAGAGCTGCGAATGGCATAAAAGAGCAACAGCGAGGATCCCCATGGTGAGGGGACTGCTCAGGGTCTTGACAGTGGTAGAGACCAACCTACGCATGCCATAAAACTGGAGAGAAGGAAGCACAGTACGGAAAAGTAAAACTGGGAAAACGTGAGCACGATTAGAGGCTAAGTCAATGCTACTAGTATCCACTGGCTATGACAATGCATTACAGTTTTGTAAAATGTTCCCACTGGGGAAAATGGATCAAGTGTACACTAGATGTTTCTGTATTATCTCATTCAACTGCATGAAACTCTACAGTTCCCTCAAAACAAACGTCACCTAAAAAAATAAAGACAAATACCAGACAAAAAACATAAAGGAAAAATACAACTACAATAAAGTATTTTTTTTCTTTTTTAATAAAAGACTTAAACTCACAATAAAGGGAAAAATCAGAGAGAAGACAGATGTAACATTTCAGAACCTGGAGAGCAAGAGAAGGAACGGTACCTAATCAGGTACTGTTGTTGCTGTTACTGTTGTTAGCTGCCCATCCTGCACGCCGCTGCATGACAGGCAGCAGATCAGAACACTGCGGTCCAGTGTTTTCACTGGCTGACACTGACACCCATTCAGCATCACAGCAACATACAAGCCTCCAATGACAGACACTGGTGGCTGCGCATTAGGCGTGCTGGCACAAATTGAATCCAGGTCTCCTGCAAGGAAGGTGCGAATTCCACCACTGCACCGTCAGTGTCCCCAGACAGGCAGGAGAATGGTGAACACTCAGTCTGCAACAGGACAAACCTCACACCATGCTAGTCACCATCCCCAAGCCCTCCCCCAGAGACTCAGGAATTAACACCTCAGGCCACTTCAACTTAAGATGCAGAGGCAGGGAGCTGGGGAAATGAGTAAGACTGATCAAAAACTGTGAAAGAAGCAGTTACATCCTCTGATCCTTTTTTCTCTCAGCTCTCCACCAACCCCAGCTCCCCCTGCCACCCGCCAAACCCCAAATACACATTCAGAGATGAGATTTACTCTCTGGAGGTACTCAGGGGGACTGCACACTATGGACTAGGGGGTACCAAGCACCACATCCAAAGTAAAGGGATTAAACATGCACTTAAAAAACTGAAGGATGAGGCCATATCCGTACTTTTTTTAAAAAAACAAACAAAACTTCACACAGAAAGTTGGCAGTCAGGCCTCAACCTCCAGGATTGGAAGAGGCTTTTTGCAAGGCCTAAAGATACTGACATATGGGGTTTCCTATTTTAATAGTACACCAGTGGCATTCCTGATGAAGCTCACCATGGATACGCCCTGACCATGCACTCAGAGATTCTAATCAATCTTTCAGATTTTAATCAATCTTTAAACATTTAAAGATGTTTAAAAAATGAGCAGACAACCAAAGGTTGCTGGATACCTGAAGAGAGTCTCTAACATGAAAGACACAGATCAAAACCAACCATTTATAAATGAGTCAATGGAGGCTCATCTCATCAGCTACAGTGTTTGTACTCACCACACTGCACAGCTCACTCATACCTTTGTAACAGATATCTGAACTAAACAAATCTTGGTGCTGACAGAGCTTACATCTGAGTAGGTTTATTATGTTTATACGCAATATGCGTAATAACGTACACTACAGAGTAAAGTGGGGCCTTGGTGGCCTGCCAGTTAATAGCTACGGCAGCTAACCAAAAGGTCAACTCTTCCAATCTGTCCCAGCAGCTCCTTGGAAACCCTATAGCACAGTTCTAGTCTGTCCTACGGAGTCACTATGATGGGAATCAACAGGTATGGGTATGGTACATAGTAAACTGGAAGGTGATTCTTGTCAGGAAAAGTAACGAGGACAGTGTAAAGGTGTGGAGGGAGTGCAGACGTAGTTGCAAACTTAAAAAAGGGTAGCACTTGACTAAAGACTTGAAGGCGACAAGGGAGCTGGCCATGCTGTTCTCTGGGAAGCAAGATTCACAGCAGGCAAAGCCTCCAGCATAAAAGCGTGAGGCCGATGCCGGAGTAGGCCTGAGATGTGGAAGGAAAAGCTAGGAGTCTAGTGCGGCTGGCTGAGAACACCGAGAACAGGTGAAGAGGTCACCGGGGTGTGGCAGGGAGAAACACAGATCACATAGCCCTTAAGCCACGAGAGTTTCCTCTGAATGAAACAGCGAGCCAAAAGGGAGTACTGAGCCAAGGAGTGACACTGAACAAGACGTGAAAGCATCTCTGTGGTGACTGTCTTGAACAAGAGATGCCGGTTAGGAGAGAGACGACTTTCTCAGAATCTTAGAGATGGCAGGCCTTACAAATGAATTTTTCCAAGTCTTTCATTTTAAGAATAAGGAAACAAGCCCAGGAAGTTAAGTAAGTTTTCCCAAGTCATGTATTAAATTCTGGAAAATCCACTTTTTATTGCTTTCTGGCTAATTTCTTTTTGTGTTCAACAATCCTCTGGGCAGCTGAGAGGTGACATTTTACTTACAAGACTGCTGGTTGAAATCAGGGATCAGGTCTAGAATATTCTTCCACAATACTCAATACAAAACTGTTAACTGTCTACGGAGAGACTAAGTACACAATCATGTCTATAATGCCACAATGTCCTAAATAATTTCATTCAGACCTTTGAGAAATTGCAAGGACTCACTTACACAAGATCTCACCCTAAAAGGCCCCAGCACAGCCAAGGGTACCAAATGTGACCCCTTCGTGTCAGGGACCACAGTGCCCACCTACAAACTGGTAAAAAGGACCAGTAATTCTGAGGTCAAACAGTGGTTTTCCTCCCTTAATAGTCCGTACTCAGGTTTCTTCCCTTCCCCAGCAAGGGCCTTCTCAGACTGATAAACAACTAGTACCCACTATACACAAACCCTGGTGGCACAGTGGTTAGGTGCTTCATCTGCTAACCAAAAGGTTGGCAGTTCAGATCCCCCTGGCACTCCTTGGAAACTCTACGGAGCAGTTCTACTCTGCTTTCTAGGGTCGCTATGAGTCAGAATCAACTTGATGGCACTGGGTTTGGTTTGGGTTTTTTTTTTTTTTTTACCCATTATGTGGTTGTCGACAAGCGCTCAAGGTATTCTCTCTTTCCAGAGCTGTGTGTACTTTAATAGGAAACTCAAAACTTTCAAATGTCAACGGGACCTCAGTCAAGTTAGCAGGAAATATTTTATTTTACAGAAATATTATTTTGAAAATCTAATGGCATTAAATCACACTAGATAAATTCAAAGTGAACAACTCTTTCTGTTGATGTACCATAGGTCAGTCACAAACACAAGACATGGTTTCTGCCCTTAAGATGCTATGCCTTAGTGCAAGAAGACCACAAAGATAATAGTTTTTGTTATGACATGCCTACTACATGTTAAGCACAGCACTAAAGGTTTTTCATGAACATTATATGTCAAATACTAAATTTGGCACAGCACTTGGCGAATACTGATGTTCAATATATTGTAACTATGATTAGTATAACTACTACCTTCATAATTGCACTTATCTTCCTTTCTGTTCTATGAAGTCAGTATCACCTTTACAGATAAAGAATCTGAGGCTCAGAGAGGACAAGTAATGAGCCCAAGGTTATACTACTATCAAGAACGAGTATTTATACTCCATGATTCTAAAGTGTATGTTATGAGCGCCAATACAATAACCAACATTTTTCTAACATTGATAAAAGGTGTTTAATTTCACCTGGAAGCCTGAGGACTTGACTAATAAGAATATGCTACAAAGAGGAAGTACGACATTTGAACTGGGTTCTGAATAACAATTAGTTCACCAAATAGGAAAGAAAGAAGGTGAGACTGGAGTTTCCAGGTAAAAAATGGTGAGGGTCTAAGCCAAGGAAGTGGCAACTTGTGCAGAGCAGCTGGAGGTGACGAGAGACAGGTGTGCAACGGCTCCTCAAAGTGCCTTTGTGAGACACCAGTCGTGAGCTGTACGGAAAAGGTATCTAAGATGACTCAAAAACTTCTATGTTGGGTGACTGGGAGGCAGTATCCCACCACTAAAATTGAGAAGGCACAGACAGAGGCAGGGTTATATGATAAATAATGATTTTTGTTTTGACACTGTAAGCTTAAAGAGTACTTGAGACAACCAAGCAAGGAAATCCGTTGGGCAGCTGGAAATAACAGTCAAACTTAGTCAAGATGTCAGGGCAGGGGACAGAGATTTGGGAACCACTGCTCTATCTATAAGTAGTTTGAAATAATGAGAGTATAAGAGACTGGTACACAGGTAGCACTGGTGCCACCTATGCATTAGGCCAGTCCTAATACTGAGACTATACACGTGTCCACAGATCAATACATGCCCAACATCTCCATCTTCACAAATGAAAAGACTGAGGTTCTAGGCGCCCCCCCCAAAACAATTCCAAACCAAATCCACTGCCATCGAGTCAATTCTGACTCATAGCGACCATCAGGACACAGTAAAACTGTCCCATAGAGTTTCCAAGGAGCATCTGGTGGATCCGAACTGCTAACTTTTTGGTTAGCAGACTTCACCACTATGCCACCAGTATTTCCGAGGTTCTGGGCATAAATCATAAAGGGAAAGCATAAAGGAAGGAGGCACAGATAAATCAAACTAAATGCCCAAAGTGATATATTTTTAAGTGGTGGAACGGACACCAGAATTCAGATACTTTCAATCTCATATGTTTTATATTCTACAAGTTTTCCAAATTCCCACTCCCCTCATACACACACACACACACATCTGTGCACACATACACTCTCTTAACAAGGGTTACCTTGTTATGCAAGAAATAAAAATATTCTTGTATCTCAGACAACAGTACATATGTTCCCTCAGAAAAAGAGCATCTAGGAAAAATGCACAGCTTACATCAAATCGACAGCAAAACACTTAAAGCTTCCACCCTAAGAGTGGGAATAAGTTAATGTCTGCTCTTGCCACTTTTATTTAACATTGTCCTAGAGGTGCTGGCCAGGCCAATTAGGAAAGAAAAAAAGGAATAAAAGACATCCAGACTGGAAAGAAAAACTAAAACTACTCTATTCATAGATAATATGATCTTATATTTAGAAAATCTTAAGAAATTCATCAAAAAAACCACTAGAGTCAATAAATAAGTTTAGCAAGGATGAACTATATCAGATCAAAAAACCACAATTGTTTTTCTATACTCGAGCGATAAATAATACAATAATGAAATTAAGAAAAATCCATTTACAATAACATCAAAAGAAGTAAAATACTTTGGAATAAATTTAATCAAAAAGGCACAGAATTTACACATTGAAAACTATAAAACATCACTGAAAGAAGTTAAAGAAGTCCTAAAACAATGGAAAGACATTATGTGTTTGCAGCTTAGAAGACTTAATACTATGAAGATGGTCAAAACTTACTGCAATCAAGTCAATTCTGACTCATAGCAACCCAATTGTCTCGTTGGGTTTCCAGGGAGTGGCTGGTGGATCTGAACTGCTGACCTGTTGGTTAGCAGTAGCTCTTAACTGTTTTGCAAAAATGACAACAGATCGTAAAATTCATGTGGGAAGGTAAGGGGCCCCGAATAAAGAACTATCTGTATGAAACCTGAAGGTCAACATTTACTCTTAAACAAGGGCAAGGGGGCAGGGAAACTCAAGTACTGCAAATGGAACAACCAGAATACAATTAAAAAAGAATGCTGACACACTGTGAAAACTTTAATGTCACTGAACAATTTCTGTGCAAACTGTCAAATGGGAACCTAACTTGCTGTCTAAACTTTCACAAAAAACACAGTAAGACATTAAAAAAATTAAAAAGTTAAAAAGCTACCAAATGACCTAGAATTTCTGCTTGTAGGTATATGTGAAAGAGAAATAAAACATACGCCCATACAAAAACTTGAACACAAATGTTGACTAGTTTATTAACAGGCAAAATATGGAAACACTTCAAACATCCACCAATTGATGAATAAACAAATGTAGTATCCCTATACAACACATCCATACTATTTAGCCCTAAAAAGGAATAAAGTACTGATACATACTACCACACAGAGGTACTCTGAAAACATAAGTGACAGCAGAGTCCCTGAGTCCCTGAGTGGTACATACACTTAACACCCTCAGCTGCTGACTGAAAGACTAGAGGCTGGGGTCTATACAAAGGGGCCTCAAAAAAATAAAATAAAATAAAATAAAAAAGGCATGGTGATCTACTGCCAAAAAAAAAAATCAGCCATTCAAAACCCTATGGAACACAGTTCTACCTGGACACACAAGGTATTAACATGAGTCAGGCCTGACTTGATAGTATTTTTTTTTTTAAGTGAAAGAAGCCACACACAAAAGGTCACATACATGATTTCATTTATATAAAATATTCAGACAAGGTAAATCCATAGAGACAGAAAGTAGATTAGCACTTGCCAGGATTAGGGAAAGGGGGAATGGAGAGTGGCTACTAACGAGTACAGAGTTTCTTTCTAGGGGATAAAACAAGGGTGATGGTTTCATTACTTTGTGAGTATCCTATAAACCACTGAATGGTACACTTTCTAAAAAGGTGTATTTTTCAATTGAGAATTACATCTCAATTCTTTAAAAATCATAAGACAGAAAAAGAACTCTATAGAACCTGACTAGTTCACCTCTTCTAAAACAATTTTCCAACTACCCATCAATGGATTCTAAAAACAGATTGTTCTAGAACAGGAAAGTCATGAATATGAAAATGATGCTGAAATGCCAAAGGTCCCAGACATCATCTCTCAATCTTTCATTCACAAGGAAATTTAGTCAATGTGGAAGATTTTTCAATGTTTTTCCTAGATTCCCTTAAATTCTTACATCAGACTTTTGGTCAGAGCCTACTATCAGGTAGTTAATCCTTCATATGAAGACCTCCATGTCCAATGAAAAGAAATCTTACAGTAACAATCCACCTCAGGATAAAATGTATATTCTCAGAAAATATAAATTAAAATACACCACTGAGCATCTCTCTCCCTTGCTTTTTTGGTCCTATCAGCAACAAAAACAAATTTTCTTCTGATACGTGCCACAACGTGGATGAACCCTGAAATCATTATACCAAGTGAAACCACCCTGACACAAATAACACATACTGGGTGATTTCATTTACATGGCATACCTAGAACAGGAACATCAGTGGAGACAGAAAGTGCACCAGAGGTCACCAGGGTCTGGGGAAAGGGATAGCTGCTGAGTTACTACTGCTCAACGGAAGCACTGCTGGTGGTTAAGCTCTTGACTGCTAACTGAAAGGTCAGCAGTGGGACCCACCAGCAGCTCCGCAGGAGGAAAGACCTGATGACCTGCTCCCATAAAGATTTCAGCTCAGAACACCAAGTCTCCTCGGCCCTGCAGGGTCACTAGGAATCAGAATCCACTCAATGGCAACTGACAACACTGCTCAATGGATACTGAGTTTCTGTTCTGTTTAGGGTGATGAAAAAATTCTGAAAACAGTGGTGATGGTTGTATATGCCACTGTGAGTGCTATCAATATGCTTAACTGTATACTGAAAATAATTAAAATGGCAAAATTTATGCTAAATATATACTTTGTCACAAATTGTAAAAAGATCATGAGGGTATGCTAATGCAGGTCTTGAGTATAAATATATCTCATATTGCAAATGTCTAAAAATACTTTTAGGTACCAGTCTCTTATATTCCTGTCCCTTTCTAAAATTAAAACAAACAATAAATAAATCCAAAATACATTTCCCTACTGGGCCAAGATTTCCATTTTCTTTACCACAAACCTAAGACAGCATAAATCTAAACATCTACGTAAACATCTAATAAGTAGAATCTCAATCTAGTCAATTTATAAATCCATGTGACGGTGCCTAGAAAAGGCCGTGAATTTGCTTTTGACCTGCTGCCTTCATTAAGATGTTACTTCAGGAGAAAAGAAAAAAATCCCTGTGGCTCAGCTGTCTCCAGATTCCATGACAGCCTGTCTCAAGATTCCAAGACAAGAAATTCCAAACAACAAGAAATCTCTTAACAGAAGACTATTTCTTGACTAGGCTCATCAACGAAAGTCAATTATTGCGGAAATTGACACCTTTCCAAAAAGGAGAAAGCAGGTCAACATTTAGCCTTTAAAACAAAAAAACCAGTCCTCTCTCCATACTCCTTCATCACCACAAGTTTGAAAAACAAATAAACACTCAGACTTATAAAGACAATCACAGACGATGATAAAAACTTGGCTCAAGACGAGTTATAAAACCTAAACACAGAAGACAGAGTTTCATACTCCAGGGTAAGATCTCGTCAAATGTAATAAAACCTAGCCAAGCAGGGCCAGCCCAGGTCATTTCTCAAAAGGAGAAACATCCTTAATTGTTAAGGATGTTTAAGGGAAGACTGATGAGATTCATGCCCAAGTCAAAACGGAATCAATCATCTCAGTCAGTTCAAAAACATGAAGGAAACTCTGCTAAGAAAAAGGAAATGGTAGAATCGAATCTGGTTTTTCTTTTCTTCCTTTTACCTTTTCTGCCCTTTTCCAAGCTCCTTACAATATTTATTACTTTCATGATATTCAAATTATTTTTAAATAAAATTTTAATTATTTTGCTGTTGCTGAGAATATACACCACAGGAAAATATACACAAATTCAACAGTTTTTACATGTACCATTTAGGGACACTAATTGTATTCTCTAGTTCTGTGACCATTCTCACACACCTTGTCTGAGTCGTTCCTCCCCCATGAACAAATTCACTGTCCTCTAAGGTTCCCTCCTGGTCTCACCAGTTGCTATTACCCATTTGATCCCAGACAGACAGCTCCTAAAAGATTTTTTTCTTTTTACTAGTTAAACTATTGCTTCATATTAAAATGACTTCCTGGGATATTTTTGGTTTAAAGTTTAAAGATTATCTCAGGGCATTAGTTTTGGGGTTTCTCCAACCTTCCCAACTGCAGGCAGTCTGGATTTCCTGAGAACGTGAAATTCTGCTTTGCATTTCCCCCATTTTGATCAAGACTCTTCAATGAAACGTTTGATTAAAAAGTTCAGTAACGGTAGCTGGGCATCATCCTGTTGCTCTGGTCTAATGCCAAAGGAAGCAGTCATTGATATTTACATTGTTCTTAAAAACATTAATAGTTTCAATGTTGAAATGTCACTAAATCCCCCCAAAACCCCACTGCTGTTGAGTTGATTCTGACCCACAGTGACCTATAAGACTGAGCAGAACTGTTCCTTACAGTTTCCAAGGAGTGCCTAGGGGACATGAACTGCAGACCTTTCTGGTAGCAGATGTAGCTTTTAACCACTTAGACCACCACGGTTTCCGAAACCTCACTCTCAGTCACTGCTGTTGAGTCAATTCCAACTCATAGTGACCCTATAAGACAGGGCAGAACTGCTCCATAGAGTTTTCAAGGAGTCCCTGGTGGATATGAACTGCCAACCTTAACAGTTAGCAGACAGAGAATTTAACTACTATGCCACCAGAGTTTCTGAAATCTCACTAGTAGAAAACAATCTCAAATAAACATACAACCAAAAGGACAGACTGCTGTAAACTCACAAGGTCAAGTCTTTCCCCTCCTCAAGTAGGCAGTTTGCCCTGGGGTATTAAGCAGTAACAATGCTTGTACTTTGCCCCAATCTTCTCTCTGATAAAACAGGCTTTTGTCTCCAGTCACCAGATGCCTCAGCATTAATTAGCCAAGTGCCAGAGGGCGAGGACCCAGATAATTTTCAGTATTTCTACACAGGGATCAAGAAACAATCCCCAGCCTACAGCTCTCTTGAGCAAGCTTTGGCAGCTGCCAGGGCCAGTGAACAGTAACAAGGGGACAGGGATCCAGAGGCACAGGTACACCTTTTCCCACACCAATGCTCCCCTTCTTTCTTCCTTCAGATGGCCCACCCTGTTGCCAGCTCCTAATTACAATCTCACTGGCCCCCTGGACTCAGCCACATGGCTGCCTATTCTCTTCACATACACACACTTAAAGCCACACAGGCAATGACAGGATATCAGTAAAATTTAAACATTTCCAAATAAACCAAGGACCCCTTGCTTTGGGTACCTTCAAAAGGTTAGGAGGCTTGATTCTACCTAGTTAAATCCTGTATGGCTTTTCTCTTAGCAAGCCAGAATACTAACAGGTGATCCCAGAATTGTAAAACATTCAATATCTGGCCATTTCCTGAACCTGGAAACATTAATACTAAGGGGTGAAACGAAAAAATAAAACTAGAAAAAGGGGAAAAAAATACCTTCTCAGGGCAATGCTCAGCTCCCTGAGACCCGGCACCAACTTCCTCCCTGCTGCATTTCCAGCCCCAGAGCAGCCACAGCCACCAAGAATCCTTCTGCTCACAGGGTTCTCTCCTCAGCCAACTCTCGAGTCAGGACAGAACATTTGACTGGCACATGCCCGCTCTTGTTTATGAGCTCGTTACCACCTCAGAGGCTGCCTGGCCCAAAGCCTGGCCTCCCTGCACAGGATCTTTCAAACTTCAAAATGGGATCTTTTCTTGGACTTCTCTCAACACACTGAGGTGAGTTACTTAACCTACTGATTCCAGCTTGGGCTCTGTCCAAGGACTTCTCTGGGAATTCCATTCCCTCTCAGGGAGCAGTCATCATCATCCAACATGTGAAGGTTTTCTACTCACCCACACAAAGCAGGGAAAAACTGAAAGTTTCCATATCAAAAGCAAAAAAGAGTATTTCTTGTTATGAAATCAACATTTTTAAGAAGCAACTTCAGCGACCATCAGGAAGTGGGGTATGAGACTTTCAAGTGACTAAAATCAGGTGTTCATCCTCTTTGCTGTCACAGTCAGTAGAAAAGGGGGAGAAGAACGAGATTTACTTCACTGATCATTCAGCTCTGTTCTGTGCCCAGGGATTATTTCTGAAATCTTGTAATAGGAATTTTCCTAGGCAGACTTCCACATCCCAACGCTCACACATTACAAAGATACATCTGGAAGCCAGATTCTAGGACTATTTTCTGCTGTGTTTCCAGCCTGCCATACGTCTCTTTCCTTAATTCCACCTCACTTTTTAGGGACAAATAAACAAAGAAACCCTGGCCTTAATTAAACATAGTTGTGGGTCAGAGTCTGGTCCTTTACTGTCTGGTGAAAAGGGAGATTTCTTTAATGTTTTATAGAAATTCTGCATTCACAACAGAAAACTGCATGTATTACACATATACAATTCACTGCATTTTCACACCTGAACACAGTTCTGTTTAAGTAGGACCCAGATCAAGAAACAGAGTACTATAGCAAATGATTCTCAAATTGTGATTTGGTCCCCAGGGGACATTGTGACATTTTTGGTTGTCACAACTGTGGAAGAATGTTACTGGCATTTAATGGGCATAGCCATGTCAGTTGCTGAACATCCTACAAGTTATAGGACAGCCCCCAACAAAGAATTATCCAGCCCCAAATATCAACTGTGCTGCTGTTGAAAAACACTGGATTACAATTACCCAGAAATCTTTCTGCACTTCTCCAGACAGGGCTTTTACCATTAACATGTGTGTCCTGGCAGAAAAGCTACCATTATGTGCTGTTATGAGGAGGCGGGACCCGAATCGCAACAACCAACTGCTGTTCACTCAATGTGGGTTCACAGCTATCCTATAGGAGAGAGTACGATTGCTCCACAGAGTTTCCAAGGACAGCATGGAAGATGAAACAGCGGATCTTTCGGTCAGCAGCTGCAGCACTTAACTACTATGCCACCAGAGTTTTTGGAGGCAAGACAGAACCTAAATCACCACAGATGAAACAACTCACCTGCCTGGAAAAACAGGCAAGGCTGTCACTTGCAGTCAGCGAGGAGGAGAAAGAAAACAGACGTGGCATTTGTTGCTGGCCTACTGCTGCCAGACACAGGTGTGCTTCCAGTATGCCTCTAGATCACTTAATCCACTCAAAATCTAAGGACAGTGAGATTCAGAGAGGTAATCTGCAAAAGATCCCATGTTTTTTAGTGGATGTGCTAGGATTCAAACACTGATTTCAAGGTCTGATTATAAAGTTTATGCATTCATTTTAATGAAAAGCATTGATAGAGAGGTTAGCTGGGAAAAGGAGGGATAATACGGGACTGACCCTGAAGCAAAGACCAAAGCTTGCTCTTTCATTGTTCGCAAGTAGGGGAGGACCACAGCCTTTCCTTACAGCCTCAATGCAGCAGCAGCCAAACATAATCTAATTTCAGAACCAACCCAATTCTAGAACCCTTTCAGATGATTTTCAAGTGCTCTGCAGAATATGTTCCCAGCTGTGGTTGTGTGCACTCTCCGTCACATGGGGAAGCAGATCCTAACTTGTCATCTCTGTCAGCTGCCTTTTTGCAGTTCCTCAGGGAACTACCTGGGACCTTCATCCTTTTGTCTCGTCTGCCACAGACACCCAGTCCCCTGCGTGAGCTCATCCACTTCTATGGAATTATTTATCATTTACTTTTCACATATTGTTAAGTCTCATAGTTTCAGACTTTTCAGTTCTCTCTCAGAGCCCCCAGACCTCAAGGGACGTTTCGACTTGGCTGTTCATTCATTTGACTCTCTCCTCCAAATTAACATCTATTTATTCTTCAGATTATTTTACTGAAATTCTTCCTGGATACTCATTTTCTCTAATCCCGCCGCCCTCCCTGCCGCCTGTGGGTCAGGGCTCATTAAAGGCTCTCACGAACCTGGTGTGACTTTTTGACCGAGATCTTCCCCAAGAGTGACAAGCTAAGATTTGTCTTTTTACTCAGCAGCCTGCAAGATGAACCTTGGAAACGGTTCTGAAACATACAGAAAGACACAAGCAGAATAAATGCAATTATAAGAGACCATTTCTGACATAATATCAATACAGGAACATTTAAGGAAAAAATATTTATTTATATGCACACATGAACAGTTGGCACTGCCCTAAAATCTAAGCTCCTTTAAAAGCCTGGTTGGTATGGTTTTCGGAAAGTATCACTTAAACCAAACACATCATCTCCTGCCATCCATTCCTAAACTATTATAGTCTCACATTCCTAGCCAAAACCATCCCCAAGAGAGCAACAAACCAGTCGTTTGCTATTTTTCTGGTCCATGGCAAATAAACAGGTGGCAGAAAAAGTACTAAGATCTATTAGTTTTAAAAAGTGAAAATAAACCATCGAAGTTTATATTCAAGCACTCATTCCCCTAACATCACAAAGCTCACCCAGCACCTCTTCTCTACCGCCACCTTCCAAACACACCTCTCGAGGGCTGCTCTCAGTTCCACAAGTTTCCCCCCCCCGTGGCCAAGTTTCCCCCCAGATGGCAAGGGAATGAAGAGATGGATTAGAGGGGGATTTGCTGGCGCTTTTCTCCTGCCTTCAGTTATCAGATACGGGAACAGCAGAGAGGATAAAATGTGACTTTGAAATAAAAGCAAATGAGAAATCTGAAACTTTTAATCAGATATGAAAATGTAATTAGGGTATTATTGTTCAACTATCAAGACTTTGCTCTGAATGCCACTTTAGGTCACTAATCCAGCAGAAGCTGTAGGCAGACCTATACAACTGGCCAACTAAACAAGCCAATCTTTTCCACTGTGACATGAGGATAGTTTCCTTCTCATTTGTGAGAAGGTGACTGGGGGTCAGCAGGCGATGTTATTTTAAACCATCAGACTTCTTCTAGCCCACCTTTAAGGAGCCCTGGAGGTGCAGTGGTCAGGTGCTCAGCTGCTAACTGAGAGGCTGGCAGTTCAAACTCACTGGGCACTCCTGGGAGACAGATGTGGCCGTCTGCTTCAGTAAAGATTTACAGCCTTGGAGAGCCTGGGGGCAGTTCTACTCTGCCCCGTGGGCTCGCTAGGAGTCAGAATCGACTCCATCACAACCGGTTTGGTTTCTTTTTGTGTCTACTTCTACTCCTCCTTTAGGTAAAGAAGACCCATTTGACAAAGGTTAGGGGGTAAATTACACTTTAAGCAAACACCCAGAACTTCCCAATTCAATAAGGTTAGAATTTCCATTTCTGGAAGCTCTGCCCTGGTCCAAGTGCTTTCCAGCCAGAGGCAAACAATACTTTTCTCCCTCCTCAGTCATGCTGTATTGCCTGACATCAAGAATCATTTTTACTCCGTTCTTCAACATGAAGGCTTCAGTCTCTCCAGTACCACAGGGCAACTGCAATGTCCTTCCCAGCAGCTGCCTAGACAAGTACAGGCTAAAAATACAGCATCGTGCCAAGCCTTCAAATAAGGCCCACTATTGACAGCAGTGTCATTTCCGAGCCCTAGCTAACAGCACATGTGAACTAGGAGTAAAGCCTCATTGTCAAAAGCAGAACAGTGGTTTTCATGATACAGCTAATGCTGTGTCCAGACTATAAGGTATGCCCATAGAAGAAGAGATAAAGAATGACTCCTTTTTCCTGGTTAATTATGTTTAATTAAGGGGCCCAAAGGGAGGGGGGAGTACCAAACAAATGGTTAACAAAAGGGTGGCTGGAATCTACCAGCTGCTCCTTTGGAGAAAAGACCTGGCAATCTCATTCCACTCTGTTCTACAGGGTCACTATGAGTTGGAATCAACTCTATGACACACAAAAACAACAATTATTTTCAGTTGAGGAGGAGGGAAAGCACCTCTGTTAAATCTGCATAATAAATATGTCTGCATCTGGTAAAGACATGACCAACAACAAATGTAAGTTTCAAGAACAGTGAAAAATAATTCAAACAATGACAAAATAAAGCATTGCTTTGAGTCCTGCTGAAAGTCACAAAAGGCTAGGAGGTGAGGAGTGGAGTGGTGTTACTTTGAAAGAATTCCCAAAGGCAAGAGAGACTAAACTCAGGGATACTAATATTGGTAAGAGGGTACCAGTTTGCCTAAGGGATAGGCAACAGGGTGAGACCTTGAGGTTACCACACAGAAATGGCCTTTGTTTCTCAGTGAACAAGAAACCTAAAGAGCAGAAATCTGTGGGTATTTTATGAAATCTCGGTGCTGGCATAGAAAAGTAAATGCCATACAAGAATAATTTTTGTATTGAGCTGGATTCCATTCACGGACCTGTAAATTTCCACTGCAGAGAGAATCTGGACCCCAAGATTTCCTGCACTGTCGCAAAGCTCCTTTGCACATTACACAGATAGCTGGATATACACATTTAATATAATCAAATAAACTACAGGGGCTGGCAGAAGGGGCTAGCTATGGAGACCTGAAATGGCCTTGAATAAACCCTTAATCCGGCCTCCCTTCGTGTTTGCCCCTATAGTAAAAAGAGCTCACAAAGCTTAGGGCCAATCCAATTCCAGCATTTACACACATGTACTTTTCATCAACACAATCCTTAAATAAGTCAGCTTTTACAAAGGGACCTCAACCAAAGAAAAACCGGTTTGTTTCAATGCTGGGAAAAAAACCAAAAAAACCTGGTTGCATTAAATTTATGGAGCCAGTCTGTCAATCTCCAACATGGCATCATCCTAAGTAATTTTCTCAAGGGTAATTTCTGACTGAATGCCTCATATCCTGACTTTGGAACCTGATCCTTATAAGAGATGGGAAAAGGCAGGAGACATACCAGATGAAAGAATTTCTTAAGACTTTCTGAAACCACAAAAAGCAATCAGCTTGTTTGGTTTCAAGCCCCTGTAGCCTTAACCTAACCACATATGAATAAGCAAAACGAAGACTGCCTTATGGCACATTTTATTTAAAACAGACATTCTTCCAGATATTTAGGAATCTGATTACTGATGGAATTAAGGCCTAGCCTAATATGGTATACATAAACACGCAGTCACTTTGGATGGTCACTTTCCCCCCACATTTACCAACGTCTCCTCCTCTATTCAGTGGCATACACATCTGAGATACTCCAAAACCTAAAAAGATGCATACGAGGTACTAAACCAAAAAATCAAACCCACTGCCACCGACTCAGGTCTGATTCACTGCAACTCTATAGGTTAGAGCAGAACTGCCCCACAAGTTTCCAAGGAGTGCCTGGTGACTTTGAACTGCCAACCTTTCGGTTAGCAGACACAGCCCTTAGCCCACTATGCCACCAGGGTTTCCACATAAGGTACTGGTTAATATAAATCCTGAGAGCACAGATAACGCATGTACTAAAAAAAGTTTTAAATTCTGTTATACGAGAATTTAAGGTTATATAATTATAACTTTGGCCCAAATATAGCATTCCAAAATGTTGCTAGCTTTGTTTGCTGCATATTCAAATACGTGTTAAAGGGAACCAGCGACGAGACAGGCTGGTCTGCTCGCCTGTGGTAACCACCTGGCTTCACTTGACAGGTGGCAGTGGGGATCTGCAGCAACCAAGACAGGCTGGACTTGCAGCTGTTCCGTGGGCACCTGCTTAGCCCTATGGGGGCTAGGAACGAGAGAGAAACATCTGGCTGGTCTGAAGTATGGGGCGTTGTGTAGATTCCTGAGCCTAAAGGTGGTGCCCACTGTTCTAGCCCAAGAGGGTGAGGGAGAAGTAGGGGCCAGTGACCTGAAGATCACACGGGTGTGTGGACTCTGAGCCTATGGCTGGTACCCACTGACCTAGTACACAGGGGCTAGAAACGATCTGACCAGAACCTGACCGAATGAAGAGCAAGATGTCTGGCACCATGAGCTGGTGTAAATTGCTGCAGTTTCATGGGCTGCTCTGGACTGGACTGTGCTTAAGGATGATCAAAGCGTCAAACAGAACAGAAGATCTTCCAATCAAGCACGTGCTTGTCTCCTCAAAGTACTGGGAACTGGTTACCCGAAATGAGAGGAGATAAAAGGATGAAGTGGCTGGCTTCCATGCTTTCATGGATGTGCTTACACCCCAAATGAGAGGGACAAGAGAGGAACCCCACTAAATAGATTCCTCTTTTCCTGCTAGGTTTGAGAAAGAGGAGGTACAGGAAGATGCTGATAGGACTGTGTGATTCAGCTGTGAATGCTGATTGTTAACAGGGTTAACTGTGATTGCAAAAACCCTAAGTGTTGAAGCAGTTAACTGGGAAGGATGGATTAAGCAGGAGGCACTGCTGGTGCTCAGATACGAAGTCTCTTAAATTATTTTGCTATGCTGATAACTCAAGAGGCTCACAGTAAGGGAATGATCTCTTAAATTTTGTCAGACACCAGAAAGGGTAATGACTTTTAGAGAGTCTGACCAGAGTAGACAAATACCTGCAACAGACTCAAATGGCTGGTACCTGACTAATCTCACCCTGAGGACTCTCTTTGCCCTAGTGAAAGGCTGAGTGTCAGTGACTGTTTTGGACTGATAAAATGACTGGGAGGAGTAAATCAGTCCTTCAAATATGAAAGAGCCAATGGCTAGAAGAGCCAGGGGGTGGCCTACAGTGCAGTAAATTAGTTAATAAAGCCCTTCCGGCCAGTTTTTTTGACTGCCACACAATGACTGGGTGGGACTATGGAAATCAAGCATATGGTACCAGTGATGGTAAAGCTTATGTGTCAACTTGGCTGAGACACGATTTTCCACAGTTTGACAGCTGTGCAATAATACAGCCATCTTTCATTTTTGTGATCTGATGTAATTATCTTCCATTTTGTGATGTATTATCAATCCTAGCCTCTATGCCCATAGTTATGGGCCCAGTTGGGAATGAGTATCTACAATATCAATGAGGCAAGATTACGGTAGGGTGTATCTTGAGTCACTAGCTTACCAGTGCGTGTAACTCAAGTCACCACCCTTACTCCAGTAACTACTGTTTTTCAAGTCCGATTCTTACTTTAGTTCTTATCTTTTTGACCTTATAAGCAATAAGGGGGTGGGGGCGACCTGTTACCAAGAAGAGCTAAGGAATGGGGGGGGCGGAGTTAAGATGGCGGACTAAGCCCACGTCTCCTTATATCCCTCTGGAAACCAAGACCTGAATTGACAATCAAACAGAGCCTTCTGAGCACCTAATCAGCCTCAGGACATGGCACAGAGCTGTTAATTGGGACTTCATACCACTCAGCGAAAAACCTCCTCTCTTTCACTGACTCCCGCTCCTGGCTAGCCCCGGCTCTCACGGATGGAAGGTAAACGCACCATTTTGACTTTTCCCTCTGTCTTGGCCACGGGCAGAGCTGAGTCTTGCCTGGCGGCTGGACTCAGACGCGCTGCTGGGGGATAGGCAGGCGAAATTCCCATATTCTGAGAGCCAGGCCGGGACTCTGTTAATCTAGCCACTTTGAGCCTTTCGTTTTGTAGCTGCCTCAGCGGGGTTTGTGCGGAGCTTCGCGGTCAGGGTGCGGGACGCCATGTTGGTACCGAGATTTTAGCAGGACCTCGTTCTTAGCCTGGGAGACAGCGCCTGCAAACGGGACAGCGCTTCTCTGACAGGAAAGTATTGATTTTGCACAGTGCTGCCTACGTTGGGGGCCCTGCAACAGAAGCAGAGGAATCACTACCTCTCCGCACCTTTAGCCCCTGTCTGCTGCCTGTGTGGAGGACGCCATCTTGGATACAGTGGCCGCAGCTGGACCTAATTCTTAGCTTGGGAGCCAGAGCCTGCCCACAGGAGAGTGCTTTTCTATCACAAAACCCGTACTCGACGCAGTGTCGCCTAAGGCTAGGCCCTGTCAGCAGAGGCCACCAGGGCAGTAGCATTGCTGTATTCTGAACTAGTTTGTTATCATCTGGGGTTGGATATAGTGGCGCTTACTTTGTCAGATGAGAAGAGGAACCTCTACACCTGAAAACCTAACTGACTTGTGAACTGGTCAGATACCTTTTGTGTTACATTTGAAGACAGCCTAGAGAAACATTTGCAATCCATCCTCACAGTACCTCTTCCAGCCTCTATATACTCACACGGGACCCAAAAAGCAACAGACAATTGTGGCACACAAGCAATCACTCATGGCTTCAGAAGGCTCCCAAACAAAGCAACCAAGGAGTTTTCCAGATGAAAAAACTTTTATGAAAGCATCAGGAAGTGAATACAAATTGATTATATACAGAGTCCTTCTAGACCTTATACAAAATGCAGTAGAATAAAACGAAAAATTAAACAAGCTGTTCGATCTGATGGAACACCAGTACTCTGAAATCCAACAGATCAAGAAGAAAATCAAAGACATAGAAACTTCCATGCAAAGCCAAGAAAACAGAATGGAACAAATGGAAAAAAGAATTTCTGACTTGGAAGACAGAGCTATTGATGCTAGTGTCTATGAGCAGAAATCAGAAAAAAGAAGCAAGAAAAATGAAGAAACATTAAGAAGCATGTGGGACTCTATTAAGAGGAATAACCTTCGATTAACTGGAGTCTCTGAACAGGGTGAGACATCTGAGAACACAGAGAGTATTGCTGCTGAGCTGCTGAAAGAAAACTTCCCAGAAATCATGAAGGAAATATAGACATCTCAGATGCATATCATACGCCATCCAACATAGATCTCAAAAGAAGGACTCCAACACATATTATAATCAAGCTTAATAAAATGAAACACAAGCAACAACTCTAAAAGGCAGCAAGACTCAAGGCAAAGCTAACATTCAGAGGGAAACCCTGTAGGCTCTCGTCAGACGTCTCAGCAGAAACCATGCTGGCACGGAGACAGTGGTACGACATATTGAAAGTCTTGAAGGAGAAGAACTTCCAACCAAGAATTACATATCCTGCAAAACTATCTTTCAAATATGAAAATGAAATTAAGACATTCCCAGATAAACAGAAACTCAGAGACTTTGTAACAACCAAACCCAAACTACAAGAAATACTGAAAGAAGTTCTTGGCTTTGGCTTAGAAGAACGAAACCACTAACTTTATATTTTAGAACGACACATTACTCAATACTCTACTCACTTAGGGAAGGCTCCAAAGTAAATCACAGCTTTGATATGGAAAGAAGCAATCCAGTGATCATCATGAAAACTATGGTGTCATCATAATAAAAAGAAGGATGTACTACAGTCGTTATAGTCCTTCCAGATGGAGAGGAAGATGACAAGACTGGTAGTAATTAAAATTGGGTTTATAAATAGTTTATTAAGGGGGTTCATGGGGCAGCTGTAAAGCACAACAAAGATGTATCATGCCATTTCAAGAAATCTAACACACGAGTCTCAACAACTATAAAACCAGCTCTAAAAAAGGTGAAAAATCAACTCACAAAAATGAGTGTCCCAGAACAGACTAATAAGAACAACAGAGAAAACATCAACATAAAAATAAACATATCACAATGGCAGCAGTGAACAGATACCTATCAATAATTACGTTGAATGTGAATGGACTGAATGCTCTAGTAAAGAGACACTGAGTGTCATCTTGGATCAAAAGACACGACCCATCCATATGTTGTCTACAAGAAACTCACTTGAGACCTAAAGACATGAACAAACTGAAAAATTAAAAGAACACCCACAGAATGGGAAAAAATATTTGGCAACTCTATGTCAGACTGACGCCTGATCTATAAGATAATATAAAATATCAATAAGAAGAAGATAAACCATCCAATTAAGCGATGGGCAAAGGAGATGGACAGACACTTCACTAAAGAGGAGATCCAGGCAGCCAAGAAACACATGTGCACATGTTCACGATCTTTAGTTATTAAAGAAATGCAAATCAAGACAACAATGAAATGCCATCTCACCCCAACAAGATTGGCCATGATCCAGAAAACACAAAACAACAAATGCTGGAGAGGCTGTGGAGAAAGTGGAACCCTCCTACACTGTTGGTGGGGTTGCAAAATGGTCCAGCCTCTTTGGAAGGCAATGTGGCGCTTCCTTAAAAAAATGGATATCGATATACCATTTGACCCAGTAATTCCACTACTTGGAATATATCCTACAGAATCAAGGCCTTTCACACCAACGGACACATGCACCAGAATGTTTACCGCAGCACAGTCCACGATAGCAAAAAGATGGAATCAACCCAGATGCCCAACAACAGAAGAATGGATAGGTAAACTATGGTACATATACTCAATGGAGCACTACGCAATGATAAAGAATAACGATGATTCCAGGAAACATCTCCTAACCTGGTTTCAACTGGAAGACATTATGTTGAGAGAAAGTAGTCAGTGACAAAGGGACAAATACTGTATGAGACCTCTACAATAAGATCTCAAAAACAGACTTGTGTATAGAAGAAAAGACTCTTTGACAGCTGCAAGGGAGGGGAGGGAGGGTTTAGTTTAGATACTTACTAGAAATCTAGTTGGGAGAAAGCGGTGATAACACACATTGGAAACAAGAACAACATTAAGTGGACTTCAGCATAACTTGAGTACTCCTTCCATTTTAACTCAATACTGCAAGGATAGAGTAGCTGGGGCGTGGGGCGGAGTACCATGCTCTTAGGCGAATACCAGGCCAACTGGCACAACCAGTGTTTTGCTAAGACAGCTCTCTGCACCCTACATTGGTGAGTGGCGTCTGGGGTCTTCAAAGCTGCCAAGCTGCCATCTGAGGACACAGCAAATGGTCCCAACTCAGCAGGAACAGATGCTCACCGAGGACCAAAATGACATGTGGTAAAGACAACCGAGAAGACAGAGAGACCCACAAAAGTGGGTGCCTACATCGACTTGGGACCAGAAGAACCGGATGGTGTCTGGCCACCGCCAGTGATAGCCACGATGGAGCTCACAGAGAGGAGTCTTACTGGCAACACAAGAATAAAAAGGGGTACATCATGAGATCGCCACTAAAAGACCTCAACTGATGGTCCAGCGGTTTTGGGGTTCCTCTGAGAGCACTGCTCCCGGCCCTGATGCTGCCCTGTCCCATAAATTATAACAAAGGTCCACTCTTTGGACAGGAATGGATTGGGTTTGGCAATGCAGAGTGACCATATATTGGAAGCACTTTATGGTTCTATACATCTATTGGATATCATCTTGCTGACCTCTGGCTGGAGGAAGGGGAGTGGACGGAGAGATGGGGAAAGGAGGCTGTTGGGAGGATGAGACATGTATGGAGCAGAGACGAATGGTGTGCAGTCACCGGACAAGAAGAGCAGTGGAAGCTGCATACAGGTGGGCATGTAAATTTATACATAAATGTACATTTTCACTCAGTCATGTTAAATAAAAATAAAAAAAAAAAAAAAAAAAAGAAGAGCTAGGAATGCAGTACCTCCTTTGGACCTAGTGTCTGTGGACTGAGAACTTCCTAGACCCAGGACACAGACAGCCACAACAATGAAGACAGCATAAGATGGTAAGAAGTTTAAGTGTCACACAGAACCAGCAGCAGCGGGGCTGGTATGAGACAGTGTGGTGGGCTTCCTGGGGGCCCACTGAGAGACGCAGCTATAGTGAGGGCACCAAACCCACAGAGTGAGAAGACCACGCACCTTTAGACAAAGGCTTACTGGGAGACTGGTGTACTCCTGTGCACTAACTGACAGAGCTAAAGAGATATGTAATGCTTGTCCAAGCAATGCAGAGGCCAGCCAAGGGGCTAAGGGCCAGAGAGAGGCCTGCCTGGGGGCATGGCTGAGAACAAACTGTCCTAATCAAAGAACTGGATCAGGAGTCATTTTTGATTCTGAACTGTCACCTGCTACTTCCCTAATAAACCCTGTAATGCTGAGTATTGTCTGTGAGTTCTGAGCCTACCATAATGAATAATTGAACTGAGCAAAGAAGTAGAAAGTGCCATGGGAGGAACAGCTGGTGTCAGAATTGCTAAGCAGGCTGCAGAGAGGACATGTGTCTGACCTCCCTGTCACAGGAATCTGCTGGGGCTGCTGATGGGCTAATGATTTGGATGTCTCCCCTCACCATTTTTTCACCTGTCACAGTAAGTGCTCCTCTAATGACTCTCTCATAGCCCTAAGATTAAAATTCTAGCAGAGAACGGTTTATACCCAAAAGCATTTAATCCTCTTTTTGACTTCAAAGATGCTGTATGTGTTTAAAAAAAAAACCAGAAGGCTAGAGACAGGACTGCCACCATCCCCGTGAGGTGCTGCCCCCCCTTCCTTTAGCAGTATGCTCGAGGCGTTGCACGGCTTCAACGGATCCACTCGCGGTTCAGGAACAAGGTGTTTTTTGGATAAGTGAGCTACTTTATTTAGCAGTGTCATGGATTTCCAGAAAATCAGAAATTACTATTGTTCAAAATAAGCACAGAAATACATTCACAAACCAATGAAAAAAAGAAACTACCTTTGGATTAGCAATAAATGCTGATTACCCAAACCTATACCTATAGTTTGTTCTCATCTATACAGGGAAGAAAAAAAAAATCACAAGTTGTCTATGTATGACAAATGAATCTAGTTTTAAAGTTACTCAAATCTGCCTTAAAATTTATGGAATAATAATCTAAAATTGAATCAGTAACACTGATGAATGTTCTACCTTAAAAGATTATAGGTGTCAGAAATACAATAATTAATTCACCTAATTCAGGTGATGATAAGAAGTCAGGTTCATTAGAGCTATATTCCTAAATGACTGTCCCCAACACAAACATCTTGTGGGATGAAAAAAAAAAAAGCAGAGTTGAGTAGAATCTTCAGTACACAGTTAAGATATTTCATCATCACACAAATCTAATGTGCAGAACATAGCTCCCCCTGGAAACAGCAGAAAAAAAGGACAATTTTAAGAGCTCCCCAGCTAAGGGGGTTCCAGGGATCCTCAGAGGCATTCCAGCGCAGCCGGAGTCCTTTCCATCACAGCTGTAATTTTAAACCAAGAGGTATGTTAAAAGTATCTGCTGAACCTTAAAAAATACACGCACATGCCTGGGGTTCCCAGTCCCAAAGATTTTACTTCCGGAGTGGGCTTGGTACCTTGAGTGTCTGTGACCCAGACGTTAATTTATCCAACTTTATGCTGTGCTGGCTGATGTCTACATGCTGACTATGCACAACTTCTTTCTGCGACACTCTCTGTACCTTCCACTATGGTTTGGTTCAGCGCGGACCTAAGCACCTGACATCCCAACGAGGAAATATCAGCTCGGAGTTGGTTATCAATTTCTGAACAAAACTTTTTACAATGAAGAGAACCCATTATTAACCAAAAACATAGCCCAAGAAAGAAGTAAATGGAATGACCAGGTCTGGCTCATCAAAACACACTGTTATTTGCCACTGGAGCTAGGAGTCAGTGGTTAAAAAACACAATCTTGAGTATTTTTCAGGCACACAGTTCGAATGTCCTCTCCCAGTGGCTAGCACTTCAAGTTGAAATCAGACCACCTCCAAGACCTAAGAACTGTCTTTTTCTTCCCCGCAGCTAGCGAGACATTCACAGGCAGAAGTATCTCAACCCAGTCTGCTCCTGACTGCTCAGGCTACCTGACAGAGTGCTGGTCCCCTCAAAAAGGCCAATGTCTGCACTTTACAAGAATCTGAGGGACAGGCACACACAAACTTTCTAAATTAAAACAATCACATTTTATTTTAATCCTTAGGAAAATAATTCAGGAGCTGAGAATATACCCCAGCAACTGACTTTAATGGAATCGAGTCAAGCCAGAGCCACGATTTTTCAACCTAAGATCTCCCTTACCAAAAGAAGCCCAACGAAACCCTTCCAAACCAACCAGTCAATCAAACAAAGCCCCAACCTCCATGGCTCTACATACTCTGAATCACCCTCTCCGGCAGCACTTCCTGGAAATGCGAAGGAGCTGAAGTACTAGCTATCATGAATTCAGTACTTTCTAAAGCCTCCAGGGGCTTAGTTCTCCCATCTCTAAGGAGATCCTTAATTTCGCCAGAACCCTGCAACTCAATGCTAGTTATATCAGCAACAGCTACCATTTACTGACAGGCACTATTCATGGCCTATAATCTTCACACAGTTTTGTAAGTCGATTCTATTACTTTACCTCCACATTATCAATAAGAAAAGTGAGGTTTAGAGAGAAATATTCTGTCCTCCAACTTCCAAACCCTTAGGCAGCCCTCGCAGTTTTAGGTTCCTGTAATTTGTCCACACACAGAAAAAGTGTATCAGGTATCACTCACGGAAAACAGCACCATCACTACTTCCCAGGGCTACATCCTAGCCTCCATGCTGCTGGTGCATTTCATCTTCACCATTCAGAGGGAAGCGTGCTCCACAACAACCATTCTCAAACTTGAGTGTGTTATCACCACCAGTGGCAAAGCCCATTTAATACACAGACTGTTGGGCCTCAACCCTGGAGTTTCTGACTTGGGGGTCTAGGGTGGGGCCTGAGACCCTGCATTTCTAGAAGTTTCCGAATGATGCTGATGCTGTGGTAAGGGGACCACTGCTTTATTAGAAGGGAGAAGAAAGTAACTCCCTCCCCCTCACCTTGGCTGTCACCTCCTCATGTGAAAACACTTCTCTGTGGAGCACTTCCAATAAGAGAGCCACTCAGAGTTTAAAAACACTTCCAGAACACTTTATGGTTCTATACATCTATAGGATATCATCTTGCTGACCTCTGGCTGGAGGAAGGGGAGTGGACGGAGAGGAGGGGAAAGGAGGCTGTTGGGAGGATGAGACATGTATGGAGCAGAGAGCAATAGTGTACAGTCAGCGGACAGGGAGAGCAGTGGAAGCTGCATATAGGTGGGCATGTAAATTTATATATGAATGTACATTTTCACTCAGTTATGTTAAATAAAAATAAAAAATTAAAAAAAAAAAAAACACTTCCAGGGTCTGAAAGCTAAAAAACTTCTCTCTTTTCCCACTTCATGAAGGCTCTAATAGCACCCATGGCCATAAGACAGCAGAGACCCAGACGAAGGAGAGCCGAGACCAGAATGGTAAACTCTGCTCAGGAACCTCTCTGACCACCCACATTTTGCTTCTTCTGCTCATAAAGTCATCCCCCAGGTCTCCTAGGGTACAAGAGAAGCCAAAAGGTGGGGGGGGAGGGGGGCGATGCTTGTTTCCTAATACCAGCCTTCAAAATGAGGACACGCTTCTAATGAACAACAGAAATTTGACCTATAAACAGAAAAATCTCAAAATGCTCTAAATTCCCATCTGGTTGTTTCTTTCTTTCTTTTTTTTTTTTTCGTCACACCATCCTCCACCACAAAAGAGCAACTCCTCTCACCTGAGACCGTCCCAAAGCCTCTACTTTCCTAGGCTGATTAAATACTGTGTCAGTGTCACCCAGGAAGAAAGATTTCAGGAAACAGGATTTGCTGAAAATGGTTCCTCAGCCAACCAGGGAAGCTTCTTACTGGGGAGAGTGCTCTCAGCCATGACTGAAGTGTATCAAGAGAAATATATTTTAAAATATTAATATGGTTTGGCACCTTCCTGCTGCTAATACTTCCAGGCCCATCCCAATGGCACAACTGGGAAATTTGCTGCAGAGAGAAGCAATCACCCGCTGCACTCCACTTTAGATGCCCCTCCTCCACAGCCTTGCCATGCACAGGCTCATTCTACACATACACACAGCGACTGAACATGCACACACGCACACAAATAACTCTCGGCAGGAATCAAAAATCAAAGCCTAACCCCATGGTTTTTAAGTGAGCAAGTCCAATTTCATTCTTTGTAGCTCTTGACACACGCTGGCTGGGAGCCGTCTGGATTTTTTCTGCCTTGTTCCTGCACCAGAAGGCTCTGCACTGCAGGTCAGGGGATGATAAGGAAATGAACAGTGTAATTTCCAAGGCCTCTGAACACGACCCTGTCAGCAGCTCTGGAGGCGGGTTACTCAAGCATGGCTTGAAGAGTGAAAACCACAGAGAGCAGGGCTCAGGCAGCCAGCAGTGGCAAGATCTCAGCTGTGCATGTTACTGCCACCTCCAGCCTGAAAGCCCAAGCCCTGCTGCCAGCCTGGATGAGCTCTTCTGGTAAAAGCTCTCATACCCAAACGGCAAAAAGACAAGTTCACACTAGGGGAGGAAGATTAAGGACTAGGACTTAGATTTTCCATGCACTCTTGTATAAAAACAAAAACACAGAGTGCTCTCCAGCTCCATGAACTGTACATACTGGCAAACCCACAGTAATGCCTATCTAGCATGCCCAGTCCCCACACCAGGGATACGGCCAGAGAGAAAATTCAGTTCATATGAAAAACAAAAATCAAATGGCCACTTCAATATCCTTTGAAACCGGCTTCTTGTCTTCCCACCCTTCCCCCACCAAACTAGAAACACCAGGGGCTTTAGAACATACCACCGACACTCAAATTTCCCAGCCTAGGTTTGGAACCTCTGAGCATAGTGCTGAAAAATCTCAGCCAACACACAAGTTTATCTGTGCAGAAGGGGCTTTCTATATGGCAGAACGCTGTAATATTCCAGGCCATTGCCAAGGGCAGACTAATACCAGTTTCAACTCAAATTATGTTTTTCTTCTTCCCAATATTTACTGAACATTTCCTGTGTGCCAGGCACAGTTCTAAGGTGTTTTTTTTTTTTTTTGTGAATTAACTCATTTAACTTCACAACAACCCCAGGTGCATACTACTGTCTCCTCATCCTGCAGATGAGAAAACTGAGGCAGAACAGCTAAGGAACTTGCTCAGACTTGCTCAGTTAACAAATGGCAGAGTTGGGATAAAAACCCAGGTGGTTTACTCCAGAGTCTCTATACTCCTAACCACTGAATTATATGTAAGAGTTGATGTGAAATGTAAGTTTTGAAGGCTAGTGTTTTAAGTCAAAAGTGGCTGGCAATATCCATCTTCTAACAAAATTTCAGTTGTCCTCAAACTTCAGTGTGTACAGCAATTAATTACCTGGAGAACTTTCCAGGAGTACAGATTTCTGGACCCCTCTGCCCAAAATTCATTTTAGCAGATTTACAGCAGGGTTCAAAAAGCTGCCTTTCTGATACTCCAGTGATGTGATGAAGATGAGTCCATGGATCCTACTCTGCGAAACTGCTCTAGGTGGTCAACGTGAGTTCCCCCCCAAAGCACGGACCACATGTTTTGTTCACCAGTGTACAGTCAGCACCAACCACAGTACCTGGGATCTAAAACACACTCAGTGTACTGAATGCATGAAAAGTGATAGAGGTATCCAACCGAATAGCTTCTCTTTACAAAACCCGCAACCAACAAAACCCACTACTGTTGACTCCAACTCACAGTGGCACTATATGACAGAGTAGAACAGCCCCACAAGGTTTTCAAGGAGTGGTTGACAGATTCAAAATACTGGCTTAGGGAGCAGCAGCTGAGCTCTTAATCACTACACCATCAGGGCTCCAACAGTATCCACAATACATTTAAACGTAAAGGTCTGCCTGTCAGCCGTGTGTCTGACTGAGAGGCGCCACAGCAAGGGGGTTTTTCTACTTGCAACTGCCAAATGAAAAAAGGGACTGGCAATGCCTCAATTACAATGAAAATGTGGCCCAACAGGACATTCCAGTGTGTGAGTGCATGCGCGTGCGCACACATGCACGCACGCATGTACCCACACACACACGAGCCCGGGCAGTACAGTGCTTAAACTGCTGGCTACTAACCAAAAAGTTGGCAGTTCAAACCCACCAGCCACACAATGGGAAAAAGATGTGGCAGTTTGTTTCTGTAAAAGATTTACAGCCTTGGAAACCCTATGGGGCAGTTCTACTTTGTTTTATAGGGTGAATACCAGTTTGGAATTGACTCGATGGCAATGAGTTTTTTATATATATATACAAGCACAAACACAACTCAAGGAGTAAAGATCAAAGACGCAGTTTAAAAGTTAACTTGCCCTCTTTATATATGATGAGCTATAAATGCTTGTTCTTCACAAACGTCCTCACCTTAAGAACCCTAAACTAAAAGCTCCTTTGTTTACTGAGTGTCTACAAAGCTAAAGTCGCTACAAAAACCAACTGGAAAACAGTCTTGGAGTCTCTGGGTATTTACATTCAATGTTTCTAAAGTTGTCTTTAAAGTGGGAAACGTAAAATCTCCCTTGACATTTAAAGATTTGCTAAGAATCCTAAATAACCACATGTCTTAAGAACTTGGAATCTAGAAACCTGGCTTCTATGCCTGGATTTTCCACTGATTACCTGTGAGACCCTGGGCAAGTCACACAACCTCTGGGTCTTCATTTCCTCTTCTGCAAAACAAGGAAATTAGACCAGATCATCTTTCTCTGGGCCCTCCCTGAATTACAACACCCAGATGGGAAACAGAGCTGCTGGATGAAAAACTAAATTAGGTTCAGGCTCCCTTGTAGTTACAGAATGCATCTTTGTCTCATACAAATATCAGCTTCTTTTTAATCTGTTCCATGAAGGAAAAAGTCTGAAGGCATTTGGCTTTGGGAAGCAAGGCTGACTGCTCTGCGACCAATAGGTCGCAGAGAAGGAACAGCTAATTAACAGAGGAAAACTTTGGATCATAGGAAGTAAAAGAGACCTGATCTTGACTGGGCAATGAGGGACTGCAACACAAAAGAACTGAGCTGGAAAGTATACACTAGGTCAGCAAAATAAAACCGAGGGCAAAGGAACATGCTCTTAGAACACCGATACGCTAGGAAGCATATTACGGGAGCCCAAGAGCCCAGAGCCCAATGTCTTTGTCTTGTAACCTAATGGGGGGGGTGGTACACCTGTATGCGGCTTTCGGGGGAGAGGGTGCCCACCTGCGGTGGCTGAAGAGGGGCCCTGGCTGCAAACTTCTAGCTCCTTGAACCACTGCAGCCTGCTGGTTACTCTATGATTTGGGGAAAGAGGAGTCTCACACTCCCAGTCGTAAGCCCTGACAGAGACGGCACAAAGAGATCACTGCCACATGCAGTTTGTGAGTTCCTTTTTTCCTGCTTGTCAGAGTGGCAACATGAGCACTAAGCTCAGGACACCCCGACAGTCCCCCTCCCCACTCCCTATCTTCCCTTCCACCCTTAACTTGAACAATCTATCAATCAAACCAAGCAAAGGAACAGGTAGGAGATGGAAGGCTCTGTCTTGTTTATGCCTCAACATTCCCTCTCCCAGCCCGTCAACAGCAGGGAGTCAGAGACAGGAATATTCAGTCACAACTCAGGGCAGCAGCAGTTATGAAGAGCCACCTCTGGTCTCGCCCAGAACTCTGGAGAGGGCACAGTGAGCCATGCCAGAGAGCTGTGGTGAAGCCAAAGTGGGATCCCATGAAAGGAAACACACATTCTTGGCTGAAGAAAATTCTCTTCTGCCACAGCCTGAGATATCCAACTGGAAAGAGAAAAGGCCCTGGGGTAGACAGTTTGAATACTTCAACTTTCCTAATTAGCTTGTGGTTCACATGTGACTATTCTAGCCTACACCACAGACTCCACTGTCTTCTCTTCTATTTCCAAGTGGTCAACGATTCCAGTCAAGTCAGTTTACAAATCTTAGGAGTTTTCCCTCTACATGACAGTTCCTGACTGTGAGTCTACAATTCTAGATTATATCGAAACATCTGTTTTGCTGTTTTCATTCTGCTAGTTGTCCCCACATGGAAAGAACATTCCAAACCCATTAGGCCATAGGCAAATCCACATCTCCGAGAGAAAACCTTGAAGAAGTTCTCAAGACTATTTATATGACATTGCATTAATCAACAAACACGGAATCTATTAGGCTCCAAACCCTGGGATCCCAGTTCTTCAAAAGCCATTTCATGGCAGGGCTGTCAGCTTTTCAGTCCTTAACTCACCTCTTCCCCTCCTCTCATTTCAAAAACACTCTCTCCCTGCACAAGGCGTTTTCATCTCCTAGCAACTTCCAAACATTTATCTAAGTAATTATTCCAACAGCCAAGGGCTTTATGAAAAAGCACCCTCAGAACCAGACCATCTGAAAGGGCGGAGAGAGCAGGACCAACGGCTGAGACAGCAGGCTCTGGCTTACAGCAACATCACACTGCACAGCCAAATTTCTGCTTCTAAAAGTACTTTTCAATTGTATCTTCCTCTCAAAAATTGAAGCGCTGCCTCTTTCCCTGTTCTCTCCCATTCCACTGCCCAGTTCTCACAGCCTCCCTGGAAGACAAGGCTTGTAGCACGACTGCATTATTAAAGGCCAGAACTCCTTGGCACCAAGGTTTGACTGTACTTAGCTCAATGTACTGCATCTTTCAGCCCAATTATAAGCTGAAGGGCAGCCAACCAACCAGCCCCTGCACCTCCACAGAGAGAAAATGGGTTCCAGTTACTTCTCTGCTGGAGACTCACTGTGGACATTTAAACTTAAACCCCAAACGAAGCTGCTGTCACTGTTGTCAGGTGCTATGGAGTCGGTTCTGATTCACAGTGACACTGGGTACCACAGAACAAAGCCCTGCCCGGTCTTGGGCCGTCCTCACAACCGTTGCTGTGTGTGAGCCCATTGTTGCAGCCACTGTGTCATGCAGCTACGCAACATCAACCCTTGCACCCCCAGACAACTACTGGGGTTAGACAACTGCAACCAGAGTCAAGTGTTCTAAACAGAAAAGGGAGGGCTAGTCTAAGAAGTCCTTCTTAGCACAGGAAGAACTGATCTCTGTGATCACCAATGACTATGAACATGGATATATGGCAAGAATTTCCCAAAGCCAAACGTAGGGAACAGTCTAATGGGCCCGGAACCGAAGCAAGAACGGCTGGTACTCCTAGGCCTCTTTCATACCGTGTTCTCCATCTGCACACCAGAGAAAGTGGTGACTCACAGCCAGCCCGGGATGAGCCACACCAGTCACCAGCTGGAACCTGACTCCATGAGGTGGCCTACAGCATCTGCCACCTGAACACAGGCAGCTTCTCTGGCAGGTGCCACGAGTAAAGGGAATGAACAACTGTGTTATCAGTGTAAGAAATTCGCAGCCCTGTTACCAGGGAAGCCCAGGTGCCGCCAAGAGCTACCGATGTGCAAGAGGCAAAGACTCAAACACCTACATCAAAGAAAGCCCGTGCTACTTCTGGAAGCCAGGCACTGAAAGGCCACCAGCACCCAAACATACACATCCAGCCTCTATTTATTAACACTTACATATGGAAATAGGTATTCCCCGCTGCAGCTGATGTAATTACAGAGAAATCAATTTATACTGCATCTCCTGGGATCAGCTGAAAGCACGGGGTGAGCAGAGCACAGAGCAGAAATCAAGAGCCACCAGACAGCTCCTTACCAGGCCGGCCACTAGATAGGAAACTGGAAGCTACAGGAGTTGAAGGCAGCCTGAGCTGATCCCAGACTCACAGCTACTTGGCTCCATTTCCTGAGACATTAACTAAGATAATCTTCCCAGAAGGGACTCGGCTGGAACCTCCAGGTGCTGCAGGCACCTGTCCTTCCCAGCTAAGCAGAAGGAGAGGTATCATCACACTGCCTGGCAGCCATTGAGCCAGGCATACTTTGACTTCCAACTGTCCAGAGAGATACCTGGCCACAAGCTACACCTTTAATGGCCAAAGAACTTTTTCTAAACTGCCCTTTCATAGCCACACCACCACTCACAATGCTCGACAAAGCACCTCCCAGTGTGCTCAGTGCCTGCGACACCAAAACTGTGCCCCTTCGCTCTTTAACAGCTGTCAACAGAACAAGGAAATCAATGAAATGCATTTTACCCATTGCAACTTAAGTTTCAGAGACCCAGCAGCACCATTTATTCCTTAAGAATTGCATTCAACCTATACTTACAATTTAGAGAGACAAACCACTAGTCAAGCTGGGCACTGCATAAGGGTTGGAAGTGGGACACAAACAAGCTGGGAGGTTCTCTGCTTCGCCTGCAGACAATTCATTCTACCAAAAAGCTGCCCCCAACAACAGACATCCTACTCCAAAATGTCTAGACCTGCTGTTAATGAGCCTGTGGGGAATCCCCTAATTTGGAACAAAACCACATTATCATTACCAGCTGCTCTGACCTTGTAATTGGTCATTACCCACAAACTAATGAGCCTCCCACAGAGTAGCTTTTGGCGGTTAGTCTAGGGCAGTTCTGACGGGCAGTGAGCAGCCAGATCTGGCCACCTCTTACCTTTTCAGACTTGACTTTCTTGAGCGGGCGACACTCATTCTCCCCTTCCTCTGGCTCCGGTTTAGCTCCCAAAGGATTGAGTGCTGCCCCTGGCTCAATGGCTATGCTCCCAAGCGGCTCCACAGCTCCTGTATCCACCCCTGCACTCCCGTCATACTGGCCACCCCGTCCTCCCAACGGAACTGGCTGGAGGACCCCGGAATCCTTTTCAGAACAAGTCCCCACTCCTTCGCTTCTCTCCTTCTTGCTCTTCGATGAGCTGTTCTCCTTCTCCTTCTTGGAGCTGGTGACGCTGCGGGACGCCTTGGCCGCCTTCTCTGAGCCCTTGGGAGCGATGGCCGCAACCAGGCCTCCCACACTGGCACCATCTCCCGAGCGTCCCTGCACCTCCTTCTTGCTAGCTGCCCCCTCACTTGGTGTGAACAGGGAGGTCCCTGGAGTGGGTTTGCTAGCGTCTTTGCCACTCTTATTCCTTTTGGATTTGGATTTGCCTTCCTTCCCTTGAGGACCTGGCACTGGGGTCACAAACTTGATGTTGTCTGGCAGCGTGGCCACAGCATTGGGTGCCGGTATGCCCACTTCCTTTGAGCCTGACATTTCCAGTTTCTGCTGGTCCTTTTCCAGATCGGCGTCCAGGTCAATGATGAGATTCCCTACTCCAATGTCCCATTCATCCCCACTGTCGTATGTCTCAACCGGGTTTGCATCCACTCCTTTCCCTCCGGAGGCTCCACCGCTCAAGGACATCTTAGAGTCAACGTCCCACCTCAAGATTCAAGGCTCTTCCTTGCCCCCAGCTTTCCTATTTTCAGCTTCGGCTATGTGCTCAGACCCAACACAAAGGTCAGTATATGCCCAACGGACAACATCATTGCTGGAAAAAGAAAATTTAAAAATCTGTTAAAGGAAACAATATAGGCAAAGGGACAGGCTGAAATAGACTCCCACAGAACAGATATCTCCTACAGGGCTATCACGACACCACAGACAAGACGAACAGGTTCAACTGTATTTCTAAACAAGTCACACTGGGCCTGGAGGAAAGCTCATTCTCACTCTATCTCCTCCAGGGAGAGTCCAAGATTTCCAATAGCCCGTTGATACTATGGTGAGCCCCACGTAGGAGTCCTTGGCAGTTAGTTTCACATCCCTAAGAGGCTTATTCCTACTCCCACAGCCAGCTGGCAATCCTCCCCCAGTCAACAGGGGCCCCATCATCACACCAGAGATTCAAGTTCCAGCGTAACTGTACTCACACCTTCTTTCACCGGTTTCTAGGGTGATCAGAGACTCAGACATGGCCTAGCAAAGGCCATTGAAGCCCTCTTCTAACTGGGCCCATCCCAACTACAAATAGAATAGATTCTCTGTCATTCTGCTATGGGGCGACAGAGAGTATTATCTATGAAAGCAAAAGAGAAAAAAGCCAGCAAAAATTGGAAGCATGCAACTTGATAATGGTCAAAGATGGCCACTGGAGAAGACACTTCTCCAAGCGAGTACTACCAAGAGCCTAAGTTCACAGAAGTTGCACTGGCTTTAGTAAACTCATTCCAGACTTCAAATTATGTCCAGACAGCAAAACTGAAAGTGGCCTTTCCCAAGTCCCACTAAAATAACCATGATGGCACAGAAGAAGCGAGCAACGTCATATACCCTATCAAAAACTGCAAATCCTCATGGTGTAGTGGTTAAGAGCTATGGTTGATAACCAAAAGTTCACCAGTTCGAATCCACCAAGTGCTCCTTGGAAACTCTATGGGGTAGTTCTACTCTGTCCTACAGTGTCTCTATGAGTTGGAATCAACTGGATGGCAATGGGTTTTGCTTTGGTGTCAAAAATTGAAGACGATCAGAAAACCAAATGCTAGAATGCAAAGTAACACTCTACTTTGATACATGATTAATAGCATTATATTGACAAACACCAGGGACCCAACACATGAAACTGAGACTGGTATTTAAACAAATAAAGAAAAAAAGCATCAAAATGCAATTTATACCTCTCCATTGCCTCCTAATTTATGAGACTGGGGAGTATATCATCTAGAAAACCTGGCAGCCAATATATATTATCCAGGTATTATTTTATGGTAAAGTCAAAGAATTTCGTACTTGCTCATTGCTCTGTTCATCAACATTTCATATCCATTCAGACAATAATTCTCATAAGCTATCCGGGCAGAGACAACAAACCAGTGGTGGCAACATGTATCCTACAAGTGGATACCGAACAGATAGGACAGAAGGAGGACACTGTCACACTTTTTCAGCGTCACAGAACCAAGGTACAGGGGTAAGAGAAGATGTCATCCTAAGGAGGACAGAGCTGTCCAGGTGGATGCCTCCTAGCAATGAGAATTCAAGGGTGGTGTGTATATCAGGCTCCCATCTAGCAGCAAATATGAAAATATGTCCATTATGCAAATAGGGTGCCAATAGCCACTGACCACTGTTTATTTGCAAATAGTAAGTCTACATAAATCTTGCTTCATTTAAGGATGAGCAAAACAATGCTGGGACATGATGGGGAAACTATGAAAAAATGTCACAAAGGAAAGGAAACATGATCTTTCAAGAGTAACAAAGAATACCTCTGAAAATAACCTAGAACTCTGAAGAAATGTTTAGTAAACTGTGGAATCCTCAACTGCATGAAATTAGTTGTACAGTACATATTTGTTCATTCACTCAAAAATTTCTTGTCTACTAGTGCCAGGCACTAAAGGAACCAAAAGCCAGTTGCCACTGAGTTGACTGTGACTCATGCAGATGCCATGTGTTGCAGAGCAGAACCACATTCCACAGGGTTCTCAAGGCTGTGACCTTCCAGAAGAGGATCACTAAGCCTTTCTTCTGAGGAACCTCTGGGTGGGCTGGAACCACTAACCTTTAGATGAGCAGTTGAGTACTTAACCCTCTGCACCACTGAGGGAGTCCCTAGGCATGCAACTAGGTGCTGGGAACACAGCAGTAAATAAAACAACATACAAGGGTCTCATGTTTTCATAGAACTTACAGTCCAGTACAACACAGCACTGAAAACGACACTGTGAGGGGCAGAGAGCACTTCTGGAAGAGGGGATGCTCAGCCTGCATGATAAAGGATTACTACAGTGCAGTTCCTCCCAACACCATAACACACTACTGCTGTTATCTCTGCAGCGGTGGCTAGACTTGAACCTTAACCCACAGACACCTAAGGCTCACCAACTATCCTCCAGACCTGTGCTACTGTCAGCACGTCATTTAAACATTAAAACAACCTGCATGTGTTTGTCCTTGGGAAAAGAATACACGTTTCCTAACGGTCAGAAGATTTTCCTCTAACTAGTCCTGCAGACAACTCTTTAGACAAAGACTGGACTGAACCATGGGATATAGAGTAAAACAGGTGGTATGTGTGTGCTATGGTTTAATATATATATGAGGCTGTCCAAATGGCTCCTCTCTAGAGGGCACAGGAGAGAGTAGAGAGGAGCAGACAAATGCTGGCTGAGTGGACATTGGAAATACAGAGTGGAAAGGACAGTGTGCAGTCACAGGGTGAGGAGACCACACAGAGTGGCACAGAGGCAAGTGATTGGGGTTTTACATGGCAAGTTGACTTGGATTGTAAACTTTCACTTTATCACAATAAAAATAAATTAAAATGATTTTAAAAAAAGACTTTTTCCTAGAATATTGGTCAGTAATGGAATGGATACTCTGCAGGAGTATATAAAAGAAAGCATATAAAAATTAATGCACACCGACTGAGAGCTTCTGGCAGTTCTCACTCTGCTTACTGGCTGACCTGTCATACAGGGCAGGATAAAGTATGGCAGTAAGGAACAGAAGGAAGAGAGCACATATACAAGACAACAGGCTGAAATTAAAAGATAGGAACTCAGATGAAAAGACAGAGACATCAAGAAAAAAAAAAGGCAGATGCAAGGAAACAAAAATTGCAACAGTATTAATTATAACCCACACAGAAATCAGAAAAACACAGAATTGACAAATGGCTAAAGAATTACTGAAAAAGAACAAGGTAGGAGGTCTCACACTTCCAGATCTCAGTATTTACTTGACAGTCACAGTAACCAAACAACCTAGTACTGCTACAACCACAGGAACACAGACCAATGGAATAGAACTGAGAAACCAGAATAAGTCCATCCAGCTATGGGCCGCTGATCTCAACAAAGGGTTGAAGTACATTCAAGGAGGGAGAAACAGTCTCTCTAACAAATGGTATGGCAAAACCGGACATGCATTTGTAGAAAAACAAAACACCATCCATACCTCACATTATCCACAAAAAAAAATACCAAATGGATCAAAGACCTAAATGTTAAACCCCAAACTATAAAGTTCCTGGAAGATGACAGAGAGAAAAGACCAGTGGTCCTACGATCAAACAGAACTAAAAATGCACAAACAATAGGAGATACACTAGATAACAGGGACCTCCTAAAAACGAACTTTTTATGCTCATCAAAATACTGTACCAAAACACATTTTAAAGAACAATCACAGTAGGAGGAACAGCACTCTAGGGACTACAGTTTCAAAGGATATCGAGGTCAACTGGCATATCTAGTTTTTTCCCTAAGAAACTGTTTGGCATCTCATATTGGTGAGTGGTGCCTGGGGTCTTAAAAGCCAGCAGGCTGCCATCTAAGGAACATCAGCTGGTCCCAACTCTCCTAGAGCAGATGAAAACAAAGAACATCAAAGACATGAGGAAAATATGATTCCAAACATCAAAGACATGAGGAAAATATGATTCCAAAGGACAGAACAGTCTATATGATTGGGAGATTACATCAACATGAGACCAGAAGAACTAGATGGTGTCCAGTCACCACCGAAGACAGCCCTGTCAGGGAACACAATATACAACTCCTGATGTGGCACAAGAAAAAGGGGTATGCAGATCAAGAGCTCTATTAGAAAAGACCAGACTTGATGGTCCAACGGCCTGCAGGGTTCCCTGAGAACATTGGTCTTAGACTTGCTGCTAGCCCAGTGCTGAGACCAGTAGTGAAACCAACACTTCAGACAAAGACTGGACTGGACAAAGGGGCTCAGAGTGATGCAAGTGGTGTATAAACTTTATGACTTAATATATATATGAGGCTGACCAGCTGGTGTCTTTTTAGAGGGGAGAATAAAGGTTGGAGAGGAGGGGACAGGTACTAGCTGGGTGGATACTGGAAGCGAAGTATGGAGGGGATGAGTGTGCTGTCACAGGGTAAGGAGAGCAGACAGAGTTGCACAGAGGTAGGTACTCAGGCAAACTGCTATGACAAATTGGCTTGGATTATAAACTTTCACTTAATCACAACAAAAAATGAAATAAAATAAAATAAAAACAGACTGTATCAAAAGAAACAGAAAATAAATGGTGGTGAGGTTGTAGGGAGATCAGAACTCCTACAAATTGCTGATGGGATTGTAAAATGGTACAGGAATACAGAAACAGTATGGTGCTTCCTCAAAAAGCTGGAAACAGAAATGCCATGTGATCCAGCAATCCCCCTCCTAAATATATATCCAAGAGAAATAACAACAGTGACATGAACAGGCATATTCACAACCCATGTTCGCTGCAACATTATTCACAACAGCTAAAAGCCAGAAACAACCTGAATGTCCGTCAACGGATGAATAAACAAACTGTGGTACATACGTACAACAGAATACTACATGATGATAAAGAATAATGACGAGTCCATAAATCACAATATGGATGCATCTGGAGGACATTATGCTGAGTGAAGTAAGTCAATCACAAATATTGTATGATGCCATTTTTTATAAAAAGTCAAGAATAGGTTTACATACAGAAAGCAATGTTTTTTGATGGTTACCTGGGACAGGAGGGGAAAAGGAGAATCACTTACCAGACAGTAGAAACATGTTATTCCACTAATGGTAAAGGAAAGGCAATACAAAATATGGGGAGAGTTAGCACAACATGACCAAGGTAAAGGAAAACACTGGTAAGTACACAAAAATAAAGGACAACTACAATAAATGCTGTAACTTACACAGTTCTGCAACAATAGCAACAACCAAAAATTGATGAGTGGTTACTCGGGTAGATAACTGAAACTAAACCACACCCAGTGCTGTCAAATCGATGTCGACTCATAGCGACCCTTATAGGACAGAACAGAACTGCCCTGCAGGGTTTCGAAGGAGTGCCTGGTGGATTTGAATTGCTGACCTTTCCGGTAAGCAGCCACAGCTCCTAACCACTACACCACAGTAGACAGGCACGCTGTAGAGGTACAGGACATACGAAGCAGATGCACATGTATATACCAATACATCTATGGGTGTGGGTATATGCATATTTGTATGTACTGCACATATATTCATATACATAATAGAGCACTTGGGGAGAACAGTTAGGGAAATTTCTTAGACATACCCAAACCCCTTAAATGGACTGGGTTCTCGGCTTGAAAACTAAGGACCATAGTCTCAAGCAGACATCTGGGTCAACTGGCATGACCTAGTTCATTAAGATAATGTTCTACAACCTAATTTCGTGAGTAGACTCTGGGCTCTTAACAGTTTGCAAGAAGACATTTAAGATACAACTATGAGTATCTTCCCATCCGAAGCAAAGGGGAGTGATGGAGACCAGACGCTTCAGGAAATAAAGTCCAGAGGACTAACGACTCACAAGAACCACAGCCTCTTCTACCCTGAGACCAGGAAAAAACAGGTGGTGGTTGGTGACCTGCTCCCACTATGACAACTACTTCTGACTGCTCTTATCAGAAACAGATGCTCCTGGCTATAATGAGAGAAAAATGCAGAACAAAATTCAAATTCATAAAGAAGACCAGCCTTACTGAACTGATAAAGACTGGAAAAGCCCTAAGCCTATGGCCCTAAAACATCTTTTTATCCTGGAATTGAAGCCACTCCCAGAGGCCGCCTTTCAGCTTAAATAGCAGATTGGCCAAAAGACCATGCATTGAACTGTGTCACCCTAGAAATATGTCTAGCAATGTGGCTAAGCCATGATTTCTAATATTGTGTGGTATTTCTGCATGCTGAAAACTCTGCTTCTATGATGTTAATGAGGGAGGATGGGTGGCAGTTTTATTGGTAAGGCAGACCTCAATGGGTAAGACTGTACTGCACCTAGCAGCAATCTCTTTGGGATATACAGAAAAGGGAAGCAAGCAGAGTTGGGGACCTCACACTACCAGGAAAGAAGCCGTATTAGGAGCCAAGTGCATCCTTTGGAGAGGACCTAGGGTACCTCTGCCTGAGAAGCGCCCAGTCCAGGGAAAGACTGACGACAAGGACCTTCCTCCAGAACAAACAGAGAAAGCCTTCCCCTGGAGCTGATGCCCTGGATTTGGACTTAAAAGCCTGCCAGAGTGTAACAGAATAAAATTTCTATTTTTAAAGACTTCCATTCATGGTATTTGTTAGAACAGTACAAGATGACTAAGCCTACAAAATAAAAAAGAATGCAATGCCTGTGAGGATGTGCTCCTTAGGACAATTAGCTATGAGACCAAGTGGACAACATCTGCCCAAAATCAAAGGCAAAGAGGACAGCTAAACTGGAGGCATGGGAACGGGGAGGGCGGGGTGTGGACAGAGCGCTGGCACGCTGCAGGGACAGGAACCAGTGCCACAGAACACTTTACGTGGGAACTGCTGAACAGAGAACAAAGATACTGTGTAAGCTGTCGTCTGAAACAAACCAAAATGCTCAAATAAAAGACTGATGGACCCCAACTAGCAGAGCTCCCACCAGGATGCGTGCAGGGCAACTAGATGGTGCCCAGCTCTCCCACCAAGTACTCTGACAGGGATCACACCAGGATCCTGCAGAGAGGGAGACAGAAATGTAGAACAAAATTCTAACTCACAAAAAGACCAGAGCTACTGGCCTGACAGAGATTAAAACCCCCTAAGTATGGTGCCCTGATACCCTTTTAACTCAGTACAAAAGTTACTGCTGAGGTTTGCCCTCAGTCAGAGATTAGACAGGTCTGTAAAACAAATAGTAACACACATAGTTCAACCACATACAGGAGATGAAATGGGCACACCAGCCCAAATGCAAAGACAAGAAGGCAGGGAGGGACAGGAAAACTGCAGAAAGGAAATGGGGAACCCACGGTCAATAAGGGGGAGAATGGTTGACATATCACGGGCTGGCAAACAATGCCACAAAACAATCTGTGTATTGCTGTGTAATGAGACACGAGTTTGCTCTGTAAACTTTCAGCTAAGGCACAATTTTTTTAAAAAAAGCACAGAACTAAAACTGTGGTAAATGAATCAATGAATTACAAGAAAAACTGAGACCTTCTTTCAAAATGCAAAAAAAGGCAGTGAAAATAAAACAAGGAGGGAAACCGAGAGAACACAGCTAATACCAGAAAATAGGAAACTGAAGATGATCAGGACAAATGGAAGCGCAGCCACCTATCAAAGGCTGAATAAACAGAAAAATACCTCGAGGTGAACAAAGATCATGCATGCACATTGAAAAGGCTCACTGCATTTTCAACAAATCAATTAAAATGTCACATTTGCACACATTCTGGCAAATTCTCAAATTACAAAAATTGGACAGACCTCAGATGGCCCTGTAACATGAAATGTTGAGAGAGTAAACCACAGAACTATGAAGAGAAAAGCTGTTAATCAAGAATCTAATACTGAGTCAAACTGCTGGTCAGATGCAAAAGCAAAAGATGTATTTTTAGTTACCTAAGCCCTCATACATATCCATCTTGTAAAAAATTACCTGAAGCACCGAAATTAGTTAAATGAAGCATAAATGGGAGTAAAAACCAAACCCAATGCCACTGAGTCATATTCGACTCATAGCGACCCTAGAGACTGGAGCAGAACTGCCCCCACGGAGTTTCCAAAGAGCGCCTGGCAGATTTGAACTGCTGACCTTTTGGTTAGCAGACGAAACACTTAACCCACTATACCACCAGGGTTTCCATAAATCTGAATACTTCTTATAAATACAAATACTAGCTGAATTTTATAATCTGAAGAGTAAACTCAATGCAAGTCTTAAAAATTATTCCTGATAAAAGGGAGGATTATGCTGTCACTGGGTGGGGAGAGCAGATGGAGGTGCAGATAGGTGGGCACGTAAAATCGATCTGGATTATATACTTTCACTTAATCACAATAAATAAATAATAAAAAAAGACTGTAGAAAGCAAGGAAAAAAATTATTCCTGAAAAAGATGTGAAGCAAAGTCAGAAATTTATAAAAATGTAGCTCAAAAGCTTCATCCTTAACACCTATAAGAAAAAAGACCTAAGTTATAAAGCTGACGTGTCCCCCAGATTCCTTTGCCCTTATTCAATATGCTACACCAAGTGTTGTTTTTTTGTTATTTTCTTCTACTAAGTAAGAAATATTGCCATTATAGTTTCAGAAAGCTGTAAGTCCTCTCAAAAAGAGCAGGGAGTTAGAAACAACATTTATCTGATGGTCTGGCATTTCCAGAAGAGACTCTGACACTCGCTCTTGAATGCCATGTAGATAGAGTGAATGGAAGAAATGAAATGATGAAGTAAAAGAGCTAAACAGAAGACTTCACAGGGCAGCTTAAGAGGACACAGTATCATGATACGTGCAAGGAACTGGAGTTACAAAAATAAAAAGGGACAACACATGCTCAGGATTCCTTAAGCTCAAAACACTGAAGACAAACTCACGCCTAGGGCTGCACAGCAGCTGCAACCAGGGGCTCAAAGGTCACCATGACCATGAAGACAGGTAGGACCACGTTCTAAGGGTTTGGTCTTGCGCACAGGGCCATTATGAGTTGGAATGGACTCAACAACCCTTAGCAACAACAACAATAATGATTTACTTCTAGGTTCCATATCTTAACTGAAATATTCTGAAGTGAGAGCACATGCAAGAAAGTATGGTAAAAAACCTGGAAGTCATTTCATAACAGAAAGGGTCTTAGAAAGGGCATTTCTTTAGTAGGAATGGGAGGATACTGAGGGAGAGGAGCTGGTTAGCTTGAAACAGATGATGGTTGCAATATAAGAGACAGACACTCTGAGATGCTAAAGGTAGAAATTTGACTAATAAGTAGAAGTTACAGGAAGACAGATGTTTAACTCAAAAAAAATAATAAAATAAAATAAACTGAATAACCTGAGATTTGCAACCATGACCTACAATGCTTAAGGAGGCTATGGCCTCAACCAGCTCTCCAAACCCAGCACAAAAGCACAATCACCTGTCAAGCGAACATCACCAAGTGTTCCTCTGTGTGTGATGGGGTTGGTCTGCACATGCCCACAATTCTGAATCCTACCATTCAATAAAAGTACCTACCAAAAAGGGCTTTCTCCACTGGAAGACAACTCAGAATTTCTGAATAGACGGAAAGAAAACATATCATAAGGACAATCTTCAGTCATCCTGGTGTTCATCTGGAAAGCCTCTTTTATTTTTCAGGGTGTATGAGTTTTCATTATTTTAAACAATGGTTTTCAAAAAGTACCACTTTTCAACCAGGTACCTTTTCAAAAATCCAGCTCTCCAAACCCAGCAGGCTTCAGAGTAACTTTGGTGGTACATTTCCAAAGATACACTGTACAATTGCCAAGGACTCTTTAATCAGCCTGGCTGTAGCAGCCAAACCACTTCCCACTGCTCACTACAGCATCCCTGGTTTCATACAGCTAATAATCATCTCACTGACAGGTCACGGCAGAGATGTTTAACTCCAGGAGGTGGGATAACTAACATGCTAGCTGGAAATGAAAAGCATGGACCTCTCCTTCCACGGCAGACAAAGTGCAGAATCAGGAGAACTAGTATCGTACAGAGACTACCGGCATTTTCAGCTTGCAAGAGCATCTGTGAATATTTCCTCTCCTCTGTTTCTGCCTAAACGTACTCTACTGCCTTACCTAAGGGTCACAATTCTTCTAACTCCATGGAATGAACTTGTCCACTGTGACCTGTCAGTGCCATTTGTGCTTTGTTCCTACACCTGACCCCTAAGAAACTCCCCTTTGTAAGGATGCGGCAAAGGGACTGTACATGAGATGGATCATGACAGTCACTCGCCATACCCTGTACCAAAGCAAAGCATTCATCCTCAAAAATAACAGAAGTTCAAATCCTAATTTCCTGTTTCCAACCCAAATTCATCTCTCAGACTCCGGGACCACAGAGTAGTACATGTGTAAATCACGTGTTTCAGGTCACAGATCACACTTCAAGTGACCTCAAGAATGAACAAGGCCTCTCTTCAAGAAAGCTAAGAATGAGAAAAGGTTTTCATCAAAGGTCTGTGCTCCTGCCCAAAGGCATAAAGAACAACTGACCCTAACTTACGTCCAAAGATAGTAAGAAAAACAGTCCTTCTCTTTCCACCCACACAGAACTCTGTATCCTATCCAGAGAATTTCAAAGAGAACGTCTCTTTAATTGGTAAATACTCAACAGACAATCCAGCCTAAGCAGCAAATAGCCCTACGCAGCTCTACCACAGAAGTGTCTGTCCTCCCTGCTTCTTATCTGGATCATCTTCTTATAGGCTTTGGCCCGGGTTACTGTCAGTTCGGTATTGTGTATAATCTGCTTAGGACCATGTATGTCGCACAAATAAAATGTGAGAGCCATCTGCCTGGCTAGGTATTTCCCTCCAAAAGCTGCATACTGAGGGGGAGAGGATGCTATCCTTAATTACGGAACGGCAGTACAGTGGAGTGAAATGAGCAATGAAAGAGAATCAGAAGATGAGATTTCTGGACTCATGTTTCCACTGACCCTACCTAGGCTGCTAGCCAGACACTTCATTAAATATTAATTTTCTCATTACAAAATGGAAGGGAATCCATCACGCTTCTGAGCATGTTATGGGGATACAAATTTGGAAAAAAAAAAAAAAGGCCTCCCAAACATAAGACGACACAAATAATACATATTACCCATAAGTACTGTGCTCCTTTAAAAAAATCACTTACATGAGGCCAAATGGTCAACAATTATCTTAAAACAAAGACAAAAATGTAAAGAGACAGGGAAACTAGACTACTAGAAACGAAAGAACTAGAGCAGAAACAATCAGAATGTTTATACACTGTCAAGGGCGTAGCCAGTATCACACATGAACTTGTGCAGAAACTGTTGACTGGGAACCTAAACTGCTGTGTATATGTTCACTGAAAGTGCAATAAAAATCTATCAAATACACAAACACACACACACACACAAAATGACCTAAATACTCTCATAAGATGTCTGAAGTTAGAGGAAAATCTAATAAGTATATTTGTTCATAGGGCAGCTCAAGTATTAAAAAAAAGTGAAAAAGTGGGGGGGGGAGAATGTTTTTTACTTTTAACAAATTAAGTTACAGACCCAGTCAAGTTCTATGAAAGAAAATGGCAATCATTTCTTCTTCAGTGATGGAGGTTTCCGTCTTCAGGTGTGGTTCCCAACACCGTACACTGCAGTGACTGCCTACAGAGACTTGACCTTGCTTTGAAAATCCCTCAGGGCCAAAGTTCCAACCCCAAATTTCATTGTTTTAACATCTGGACTACCTCTTGTACCAAATGTTACAACCTACCACACTGCTAATAACCCCACTGACAGGTATCCAAATCTAAACTGTGTGAGATTCACAGGGTTTGATGCCCCAAAGAACTGTCAATGAATCAGTGGGCTACAGTAAGTTGCTGAGCCTACAACCAGATTATACCATCTTCACTGAACTCCTGATGCAGCCCTAAAGTCTCACTCTACTTAGCCAGCCTCAGGTGAGGCTAGTACAACATGTAAACCATCCTTGGTGACTCTGAGCTTACCTAGCCGGAAGGACAGGCAACTCCCTCTCCACCAGCCACACTTCATAGGTGCTCTAATCAACTGAATTTCCACCTAGGGCTCTAACGAGAAACGATCAACTTCCCTTTGGGCTCTCCCTTTAATTTATTGCATTAATTACTCTAACAAAGGAACTGTGTCATCTCAAGTACCATAGCTCTCAGCCTGTCTCTCCAATGGGGATCAGATAAAGAACAGACTAACAGCGCCAATTTGAGAGGACAGATCCAATTCAACCGGTCTCATCTGACCACGGGTCACCTAAGGACAGAGCAGTGAAAATGCAGCACCTATCAGCCCCTGAGCGCTTATATGCTATAGCTCAGGAATAGTCCTAGGGACCTTATAGGCTGCTCTTCTCAGACAAATATTATGACACTTGACCTACTTCATTTCACACAAGCAACGGACTCTTCCTCCAGGACATAACTAGTGCAACAGGTCACAGGTGTAGAACTTATGTGTGTTACTAATGCTGTGTCAGCCTACATTCCACAATAGATTACACAGCACACTGAATATGTACACAATTCAGTCTTGCATCTACAGGGACTGACTTGGTGGCAGTAGTCCTAAGAGAACCCTTACCAAGGACTGTAAGTAGACCAAAAAGAAGGCAAAGATCACCTACAGTGAACCCTAAAGAAGGCACAGCTGCCACCCCAACAGTTAGAAGACTGGTAGCTCCTTCTCATTTGTTCTTATCCTCAGAGTTAAACTTCCTGTGCTAAAAAGCAGCAGCTGATGTCAAATTTTCAGGAAAAAGTGAGTAGCAGAGATGATCAGTTAGTATGACTCTTACTCAAATCTATGCACCAACCACTAAGACCAAAGATGAAGAAACTGAAATTTCTACCAACTCCTGCAGTCTGAAACTGATCAAACATGCAATAAGGGCACTGATAATTACTAGCAATTGAAATGCAAAAGTCAGAAATAAAGAAGGCTCGGTAGCTGGAAAATATGGCCCTAAAGACAGAAACAATGTCAGACATGGTATGACAGAATTTTGTGAGACCAATGACTTATTCACTGCAAATATCTTTTTTCAACAATATAAATGTTAATTATACACATGGAGCTTGCCAGATGGAACATGCAGGAATCAAACTGATTACATCTGTGGAAAGAGATGGTGAAAAAGCTCAGTATCATCAGTCAGAATACGGCCCGGGGCCAACTGTGGAACACATAATCAACTGCTCATATGCAAGTTCAAGTTGAGGCTGAAGAAAATTGAAACAAGTCCACAAAAGCCGAGATATGACTTTGAGCATATCCTACCTGAATTCAAAGGCCATCTCAAGGTCAGATTCAATACACTGAACATTAACGATAGGTAAGTTGTAGGAAGACATCAAGGACATCATACATAAAGCAGGAGATCACTGAAAAGTTAGGAAATGACAAAAAGACCAAAATGAACACCAGAAGAGACTCTGAAACTCGTTCTTGAATGTAGACTAGTTAAAGCAAATGGAAGAAATGGCAAAAGAGCTGAACAGAAGACTTCAAAGAGTGGCTCGAGAAGACAAAGTACTATAACGAGATGTACAAAGACCTGGAGTTAGAAAACCAAAAAGAACATGTCCGGCATTTCACAAACTGGAAGAACTGAATAAAAAATTCAAGCCTCAAATTGCGATACTGAAGGATACTACAGGAAAAATATTCAATGAAGCAGAAGGTATCAAAAGATGGAAGGAATACAGTTACGCATCAAAAAAACAAACAAAAAACTGGTCGGCATTCATCCGTTTCAGGAGGTAGCATACGATCAAGAACCAACGGTATTCAGGAAGTTCAAGCTGCACTGAAGGCAGTGGTAAAAAACAAAATTCAAGGAACTGACAGATTATCAGTTGAGATGTCACTCATCTAGGCAGAGAAATTAGGAAGATGGTTACCCGGCCAATCAACTGGAAGAAATCTATTATTTGCACCTTGTCATGGATTGAACTTTGTGCCCCTAAAATTGTGTGTAGCCATTTGGCTAGGCCATGATTCCCAGTTTTTTTTATGATTGTCCTCCATTCTGTGCTTTTCCTATGCTGTATGTTAAAGAGTATTAACGTGGAACTGTAAGTCCTTTCTTCAGGTCACCTCCCTGCTCCACTGTAAAGGGAGTTTTCCAGAAGTATGGGTTGCACTACCCTTTATCCTTTTATCCTGTAAGAAATAAAAGGCAAGGGAAGCACACAGAAAATTGGAGACTTTGTACCATCAGAAAGAAAGCAGTGCCAGGAACTGAGCATGTCCTTTGGAAAGGACCAGGGTCCCTGCACCTCAGAAGCGTCCAGCCCAAGGGAAGACTGACAACGAGGACCTTCCTCCAGTGCCAGCAGCAGAAGCCTCCTGAAGCTGACACTCTGAATTTGGACTTTTAGCTTACTGAACTGCGACAAATAAAATTTTTCTTTTTAAAGCCATCCACTTGAGTAATTTCTGTTGGAGCAGGGCTCGCTGAATAAAACACATCCATTCCAAAGAACGGTGATCCAAAAGAATTCAGAAATTACTGAACAACATCATTTATATGACACAGGAATACAATTTTTTGCTGATGATAATTCAAAAGCAGTTGTGGCTGTACATTGACAGGGAACTGCCAGAAATTCAAGCCGGTCTCCGCAGACCACACGGAATGAAGAGAACTATCACTGCTGATGTCAGACGGATCCTGGCTGAAAACAGAGAATACCAGAAAGATGTTTACCTGTGTTTTCTCGACCATGTGAAAACCTTCAATGGTGTGGATCATGACAAGTTAGGAATAACACTGGGAAGAACGGGCCCTGTACCTAGACCAAGCAGCAGTTGTTTGAACAGAACAAGGGAATACTGTGCAGCTTTAAGTTAGAAAAAGTGTGCATCAGGGTTGTATCCTTTCACCATACCTGTTCAATCTGTAGGCTGAGCAAATAATCCAAGAAACTGGAATACGTGAAAAAGAATGGGGCATTAGGAATGGAGAAAGACTCCTTAACAGCCTGCGTTACACAGATGACACAGCCTTGCCTGAGAAACCTAAGAGGACTCGAAGCACTTAATGAAGGAGATCAAACACTATAGCCTTCACAATACGGATTACACCTCAACATAAGAAAACAAAAATCCTCACAACTGGACCAGTAAGCAACATCATGATAAATGGAGAAATGACTGAAGTTGTCAGGGGATTTTGTTTTACTAGGATTCACAATCAACACCCACACAAGCAACAGTCAAGAAATCAAACAACTTACTGCACTGGACAAATCTGCTACAAAAGACCACTTTACGGTGTTAAAAAGCAAAGATGTCACTTTTAGAACCAAAGTATATCTAATCCAAGTCATGGTGTTTTCAGTCCACTCCTATGTATGTCAAAGCTGACAATGAATGAGGAAGACCCAAGAAGAACTGATGCCTCTGAAATATCCTTTTGAATTATGCTATGAATTATAATTGGTAAATAATACTGAATGTACTATGGACTTGTCAGAAGAAAAGAAGAAATCTGTCTTGGAAGAAGTACAGCCAGAACGCTCCTTAGAAGTGAGGATGGAGAGATTTCATCTCATGTATGTCAGACATACGATTACGAGGAACCAGTCCCCAGAGAAGGACATCCCGCTTCGTAAAGCATAAGACCCTCAGTAGGATGGACTGACGTGGTGGCCACAACCATAGGCTCAAGCATAGTAAGGTCTGTGAGGACGCTGCAGGAGCTTGCAAGCTTCGTTGTGTTACACACAGAGTTGACATGAGGCCAACACAACTCCAGTGGCACCTGACAACAGAGATGGCTGGAATCAATGAGGTCTAAGAAACTGACCCTTTGCACAAAACTGCTTTGTCACAATATTCAATTTCATTAACTCTAATAGAGGAAATAACATGGGTTAAGCTCACAGGGTTGAGAGACACGAAAAAAATCTTAGCAATTGTAAAAGAAATTACCTTCACTTTTTGTATTCTAGACCTCACCTTCCTTTCCAAATCTCTTGTAGAAGAACAACTACTGCCCTGTGGTAAATCCTATGAGGGCACAAAGAAAATTTCTCTTATCAAAAGGTTTTTATATATTTATCTCCACTCTACTTGACTGCTATAAAAAAAAATGGTGGAATCCACATGCATACCCTTATGGATATTTAACCCTTGTCTCCTTCTCTAGCCCTGTCTCATAGTTAGACCATATCTCACGGTTCCCTCCAACCCCCTTTACTGTCTCATGGTTTTTACATGTTAAGACATTCTCTGCACATAATCCTGTGTGTAACCATGTGGTTAACACCTGTGTTCTCCACTAGACTGCAAGTACCCTGAGGGTAGCAGCTGTGCCGGTTTTACTCATCATGGTATCCAAAGAACACAAGTATCTGGTTCACAGTCCACACTCAGTAAACATGTTTCAATAAATGAGTGAATGACCACGGATTTCCTTAATGGGCATTCAGGATGGCGTTCTGCTGTCTCTCTCCATCCTTACTTCAGCTTTGTTTGTCACTAGCTATCAACTATCTCAACCACCTGCCAGCCTTCAAATCTACTAGGACAGTGTCGATTCCTCTCTTTGGGATAAAGGATGCAGATTCTTTAAGAAGAGGAAAGTTAGAAAGCAAATGCCCACCCACTCCTCAGCATTCTCTTAGCCTTCAAAGGGTCTCATCCATTCAGGTGCTTCCCAAAATAGGGCTAGTCTACAAATCACATGTTCTGGACATAACCAATTCCTGGTAACCCCCATGTATATACTTAAACGTGTATGTTCTATCAGACTTAAATCACTCAGTTGTCACATTTTACATACCTATAAATCAAAGGTGACAGATGAGAAAAACGGTTATGTCTAGAAGGGGGATGCTAAGTAGGAAAAATACGACAGAACCTTAGGGGATGCCAGATACATTCCATATTTTAATCTACATACTGGCTATATGGCTGTATACACATGTAAACATTCACAGTTGTACACTTAAGATTGCTGCACTCATCTATGAACTGTGGCAGTTTATGTGACCCCAGTAAAAGGGAATCATGCCACCAATTTTCACAAGTTAGGATATTTAACACAATAATTCTAAAAGAAAAAAAAAGGAACTTTTGGAATATCTATCTTTGACTACATTGGAAGAGATTTAAAGATCTGTTGGAAAGCCTAAAATTAGGGATAGTGATATAACAAATTTAAAAAATACACGGTAATTAATATTAAATCCTGAAAAAACAAAAGCCACACAAGAAAATATAAATGTTAAATGGCTCGATAATAAACAATATTTACTAACACAACAAATACTAAATATTAATCTAATAAAAAAATTTTACGTAACTACATTAGGCTTTGGTAAGAAGGCAGTAGTAAAACCAAAACCAAGGGATGCTGAGTCAGTTCTGACTCATGTGATGTTGTGTTTCAGAGCAGAGCTGCACTTTCTGAGGTTTTCCACAGCTGTAACCTTCCTTCCACGGTATTGTGGGTGGATGTGAACCATCCATTCAGCTAACTGTCCACACCCAACCAGGGACTCCTTTCACTTAGAAATAGAGAAAGACTAAAAAGTTGAAAGGCACTGACTATGGGGAGTGAGACTTGGTGGGAATAGGTAAGCAGTTTTTTGTTTTTTTTTTAATTATATTTTTTGTTGTACTATTTGACTTTTGATACAAAATTTCTGAGAGACCAGGGTCTTAAAAGCTAGCAAGCTGCCATCTGAGGTATACCTAATGGTCCCAACTCATCTAGAACAGACAATGAACAAGAATAACAAAGGCATGAGGTAAAAAGAGCTAGGAGATAGAAGAACCCATATGAATGGGTGACTGTGTTAACATGAGACCAGAAGAACCAGATGGTGCCTGGCCACCACCAAGGGCAGCTGTGATAGAGGACACAAGAGTCCCTGAGCCAACACGAGAGAAAGCAGTGTGCAGCTCAAGAACTCTACTAAAAGACCAGAACTGATGGTCCGATAGCCTGAAGGGTCCCCTGGGACTTCTGGTGGAGGCAGGGGTACTTACTAAAGGGCAACGTGGTGATGACACTGGCCTGTATCTTGACTATGGTGATAGACATACAAATCGACAAGTATTAACATAGCACAGAACTAAACATACACACGAATGAGTACAATTCAAAATGGGGAAATCTGAACAAGACAGGTGAACTGCATCCATGTCGAATCTGATTAGGACAGTGCAGTATGGTTAGGGAAACGGCTACAGTGGACAGGAGATCTCCGCATCATTTCTTCAGTTGTAAGAGACTGTGCAATTATCTCAAAATGAAAACCTCAGTTCAAAAAAACACACAAAAACTTCTTGATCTTATTATTTTTTAAAAAATTTCTACCAGCTCTATGGTTAAAAGGGGAGGTGCACTGGTAGTACAGTGGTTAAACACTCAGGTACTGACTGAAAGAAGGGCAGTCTGAACCCACCAGCTACTCCACAGGACAGAGATCTGGCAACTTGTGCCCATGAAGATTTACAGCCTTGGAAACCCTATGGAGCAGTTCTACTCTGTCCTGCAGGGTCACAATGAGTCAGAATTAACTCCACAGAAACAGGGTTTTTGACTTTACAGTTAAAACATTTTTTTACTATTCATAAAAGCCCAATAAACCAAACCCGCTGCTGTTGAGTCAATTCCCACTCATAGCGAACCTATAAGACAGTGGAGAACCACTCCAGTTTCCAAGGAGTGACTGGTGGAGTCAAACTGCCAACTTTTTGGTTAGGAGCTGTAGCACTTACCCACTAGGCCATCAGAGTTTCTGCCCTTCATAAGGGTAACCCAGTAATTACGTTAAATCCCCTTCTAATTTGAAGGGTACTCTCCATCCAATACAGGATTCTACTAGTTGATAGAGTTGAAGCTTTTTGGATGTATCTTCATTACAGCCTTCCCCTCATTTAGTTACCAGCTCTGCTAAGTGTTTCTTAGGCATCAACAGAATACACATTATCACAAATGTACACAAACCTTGATTTTACATAGAAGTAAGTTTATTTTTTTACCCTTACTTAGTTTTGATTCTTTTCCTAATGATGCTCAACATTTTCCTGTCCACACACTGACCTCATTTTTCTAGGAACAGCTTACCAAGATTCCTAGTTTCCTCCAGGGACTACAATGGTTAGTGGAAAGTTAGTCATCTTAAGAGAGAGGTTTGGACTTTCTGCCTCCGTAAACACTTGTCCACACTGAAGGCTGGCTCCCACTTCTCATCCTGCTCCCACAATCCTATGTCTCTAAAACTGACGCTTAGCAGTTCTGGGATCTGTTACGGGTTAAACTGTGGACTCCAAAAAGACATGCAGAAGCCCTAACACCTACACTGGCCAATGTGACCTTGTTTGGGGAAATAAGGTGTTCCTTTGCAAATGTCCACTTAATACAGTGAAGTAACACCAGGGGCAGGGTGGGGCCTGATCGCCTGTGAGGGACTGCTATAAACAAGGACAGAAAGAGTCACATGCTGGGGGGAAAGACAACAGGTAAGGATGCAATTAAAAGCCAAGGTAAGCCCAGAAAGGTCTGTGGCTTCCAGTGGTTGAAAGAAGTAAGGAAGGCCCGTCTCCTAGAGCCGAGAGGCAGCACAGCCAGGCCAGCGCCTTGCATCTGGAGTTGCAGCCCCCAGAAACGTGAGAAAATAACTTTCCTGTTCTTCAAAGCCACCCACTTGGTGGTCATTGTTACTGCAGCCCTAGGCTGCTAACAGAGGCCCTATGGAAGAGCTTAAAATCACAGGAAAGCCTGGATACTTCACACATGCAAAACATTTTCGTAAAACATCAAATAGATGTGTCACTGCTTAAACTCTTTGACCGAGAAAAACTTTATCAAGATAGTCTTGGAAGGTAATGTCACCAGGAAGCAGTACAGTGCGATGGAGGAAGAAAAACAAATGAGGAAGCAGAAAGACTCAATTCTAAACTCTACCTATACGTGTAACTATCTAAAGCAAGTTACTGTGCCATTTCAGCCTCAGTTATTTCATCTGTAAAAAGGTAGGACAATTAATACATCAGATACAGTGTCACTGGAGCCCTGGTGGCAGAGAGGTTAAGAGCCTGGCTGTTAAGCAGAAGGTCAGCATTTCGAATCCATCAGTCACTCCCTTGGGAGCCTTGTCTTATGGAGTCCCTATGAGTCGGAATTGACTCAATGGCAGTGAGTATTATACAGTGTAATACTCTCAGTGGAAACAGGAACAGCATGCTAAACTCAAATTCAGTAATAGTCCCACTGCAAAATGGGTTAAATATTCACCTGAAATAGAACAAAACAAGACTATAAATAGTCTCTCAGGTGCTGAAGTCAAGTATGTGTCTACCTTACAAAAAATGTCAGTTTGGGGAGCTTTGGGGATTTCAGAACTATAGATAAGGGACTGTGGATCTACAGCAGTGTTTACTGTGGAAGGCCCTTCTGTTCATGGACAACATTACATTTTTCTCCCATTCGGCTAAAAACATTTGTAAGTAGCCTTTGGCATGACCTTACCAAAAGTCTTTTCAAACTAAACAACGTCTACTAGTAACAATTCTGTCCACACACAACTGTTAATAATTCATCATATGTCACTTCCCATGTAAACTACATTACCATCATTTGACCAATAATCTATAATCTGTTTAAAGGAAAAAAAGAAATTCTCCTGTTTCCATCTTTGAAAGCCTCTTTCCATACCATAATCAATCTCACCACTTCTCTAGCTGCCTCTCCAGTTTTAGCATGCCTTCTAGCAAAAGAAAAACAGACAATGCTTACTATCAGCTCAAGAGGCTTATCGAATTCATTTTTTTCCCTTCTATCTAATTTCCCGGTTGAATCCAACCATCATCACTCTGTGGGCTTCTTTGGTCTTGATTGTAAAGGTTTCTAACATTTTAAAGGATGTCATTCTCCTTTCGAGTCTCTAAGACTATGCCAACTAATCATCTTTTTTATATGGTTGTTCTGATTTTTTTGCACAATTTAATACGGACTCCTAATACAACAGTTTTTTAAGTCTTTAAACTTCAGTGGGTCATTTACTTTTTGAAATCTTTTTCTCCATTCTTCCTAACGCACATACTTGATCACAGACTGACTTCCCAAAACTCAGTCATCTTATGACAGACTCTGTGTTCCTCTTCCTTAAGACACGCTGAATTTAACTATGGTGTGATTACTATTTAATACTAGCTGACCTACAGAAACCTGTATCAATTCTTGTTTGTTCCTCAAGGTAAAATTCAGGTTATGTTTTTGCCTTGCAGGTTCTAAAATTGCCAACTGTAGGGTATTATTTATCTTAATTAAAACCACATCTTCGTATCTGCTCTCAGTGAGGTATGTAACCAACTTGTACCTAAATAAGCCCCTCATTATTACTATTGGGCCTAATTTTTGGCTTTTCCCATTTCCTTTACCATTTCTAGTTTTAAAAAACCCACTGCCGTCAAGTGGATTGCAACTCACGTTGACCTTACAAGACAGAGTAGAACTTCCCCATAGTTTCCAAGGAGCATCTGGTGGGTCCAAACTGCCAACCTTTTGATAAGCAGCCATAGCACTTAACTGCTACACCACCAGGGTTTCCACTTCCAAGTTAGCCACATTATTTTCATTAGGACTGTGATATTTTTATTTAAGACAAGATTTCAACCCTTCAAGATTCCATACCCCTTCCTTTGCTATGGGGCCCTGGTGGCACAGTGGTTAAGAGCAGGACTGATAACCAAATGACTGGCAGTTCAAAGCTACTAGCTGCTCTTTGAAAACCCTATGGGACATTTCTACTCTGTCCTCTGGGGTCACTATAAGTTGGAATTGACTTGATGGCCACAGGTCCTTTGTTACAGGACAAAAGATTCTGTATCAACACTGTTATTCCTTGTAAAGTGTACTCCCTTGCTGCCGCTATCACTCCTATGAAATGTGTAGTCTCACAGTATGCAATCTCCATGGCTAGTTTCCTTCCACCAAATATCTGAGATACGAATCAGATCATTATGACATATTTTGCCTATCAAGAAAGGAGAAAAAGTACTGAAGTCAACTCTCCAGACAGAATGGACTGGACTCAGAGACACAGTGTGACCACACAACATATGTAACGTTATAGTTTTATAGATTTATAGGAGGCTATCATACTGGTTTCTTTCCAGACAGGAGAGGAGAGGAGAGGAGGGGACAGGTGCTCATTAAGAGGATACTAGAAGTATAGAGTGAAAAAGAGGAATGTGATGTCACTGGGTGAGGAGTGCAGATGGAGTTGCAGACAGGTAGGAGGGCAAAATTGATGTGGACTGTACACTTTCACTTAATAACAATAACAAAAGGAGAAAAAAATTCTACATGAATGGCAGAAATGGCATTAGTACTGTCTATGTCAGTAGCGCTGTTACAGAAATCTAACATATCAGATAACATAATCAGGTATACTATACCTAACTGTTGTAAGAAAATGTCACTTCACGTCATCTACCCAAACGCGACACTGCTGAACCTGAGTATTTGTCTTACAGAAAGGCTCCATATAAGTAGAAACTGCCAGACACTGGCCTGCACCCTCACTCTGTCAGACAGTGGTATGGAATTCATCTGAAATGCACAGTGCCTGGATTTCTGGCTCTATGAGGACTGGAAGGGTCTACTATTACAAATTACAGAAACATTACCACTAAAAAAACAGTTTTCGCTAGCAAACTCAGCTGTGTTAAAGCACTTTTACTAATAAAAGCGCTACAGTTTGGTCAGTTAAACTGAGTGCCTTTCAACCACCAAAGGAATAAAACAACATATAGCTGAACCGACAGCTGCTGGCTTTCAGTTCATAGTATCAGTATTATGTTATTGCACCACTTAAGCATATATAGTGAGACTACAGGATTACAATTTTGATTTAAATCCTCAGAGAGACAGCAATGTAAAATCTGCCTAGGACCTCACCCTCCACTGGAATTACATCCACCTAAAAGTAGCAGGGAAACTCTAGTGGCATTATGAATCAAATCAAGGGGACAGCAGTGGATGCGGTTTGGGTTAAAAGTAAGATATTTTCTTAGCATGGTTTTGAGTTCATTAGAAACCATTACACACTTGTGGAGTCCCTGGGCGGTACAAATAGTTAATGTGCTCGACTATAACCAAAAGGCTGGAGGTGTCTGCCCACCCAGAGGTGCCTCAGAAGAAAGGCCTGGTGATCTCCTTCTGAAAACTCAGCCACTGAAAACTCTGTGGAGCACAAGTCTACTCTGAAACACATGGGGCTGTTGCGTTGCAATCAACTCAATGACAATTGGTGTACTCAGTAAGAACTTTTATTCTAAACCAAAAGAGATCTACGTAAGTGGAGAAACACTTTGTTCACGGATGGGAAGACTCAAAATTGTGAAAATGTCTATTCTACCCAAGGTGGTCTACAGATAAAATGCAATCCCGATCCAAATTCCATGACATTTATTAATGAGACGGAGAAACAAATCACCAACTTTATGTGGAAAGGGAAAAAGCTCTGGATAAATAAAGCATTATGGAAGATGAAGAACAAAGTGGGAGGCCTCATATTACCTGACCTCAGAATCTATTACACTGCTACAATGGAACAGAACTCAGAATCCAGACATAAAATCATCCACCTATGCGTAGCCAGTATTTTATAATAACCCGAAGTCCATAAACTGGGGAAAAGACAGTCTCTTCAGCAAATGGTGCTGGCATAACTGGATATCCATCTGCAAAAAACCAAACAAGACCTATACCTCACACAGTGCACAAAAACAAAATGCCTCAGAGACCTAAATATAAAATCTAAAATGATAAAGATCACAGAAGAAAAAGCAGAAACAATGATGGGAGCCCTAATACAAGGTTAACAGACTACAAAACATTCACAACAATGCACAAATACCAGAAGAGAAAACAGGTAACTAGGAACCTCTACAAATCAAACATTTATGTGCATCCATAGACTTCACCAAAAGAGTAAAAAGACAACCTACAGACTGCGGAAAAATTCTGGCCGTGACAAATCTGATCAGTGTCTACTCTCTATAATCCACAAGATACTGCAAAACCTCAACAACAAAAGGACAAATAATCTCAATAAAAATTGGGCAAAGGATATGAACAGGCACTTCACCAAATAAGATACTAGAGTGGCTAACCGAAAATGCGCATGATCATTAGTAGAGATATGCAAATTAAAATTACAGTGAGATACCACCTCACCCCAACAAGAGTAGCATTAATCAAAAAAAAAAAAAACACAAAATAATAAACATCAGAGAGGCTGTGGAGAGACTGGAAACTTACACACTGCTGGTGAGAATGTAAAATGGTACAACCACTTTGGAAACCAATTTGGTACTTTCTTAAAAAGGCAGAAATAGAAATACCATATGATCCAGCAATCCCACTTCTTCAAATATTTCCTAGAGAAACAAGAGCTGCACACAAATACATACACGCATACCAGTATTCAACGCAGCACTGTTCATACTGGCAAAAAGGTGAAATCAACTTAGGTGCCCATGGACAGAAGAACAGATAAACACAGTATGACTATGGTATAGTTACATGATGGAATGTTATGCAGTGATAAGAACAATGATGAATTTGGGAAACAGTTCATAAAATGGATGAATTTGGAAGGCATTATGCTGAGCGAAATCAGTCAATTGCAAAAGTACAAATACTGTATGAGACCACTATTGTAAGGACTCAAAAATTACTTTAAACACAGAAGAAAACATTCTTTGATGATTACTGGGTGGTGGAAGGGAGAGTATTCACTAATTAGTTAATTGACAAGAATTATCTTAAATGAAGGAAGAGACAACACACAGCAGAGAAGTCAGCACAAACAGACTACACCCAAAGCTTAGAAGTATTGTAAATAAAACCAAACACTTTCAGGGAGAGAACACCTGGGTCAGGGGTCTGGGTACCACTGCTTCAGGAGACATCCAGGCCAACTGGCATGACAAAGTTTTTAAAGCAGATGTTCTGCATCCCACTTTGGTGAGTGATGTCTGGTCTTATGAGCTAGCAAGCTACCACCTAAGAAGCATTAGGTCGTGTCAGCCCACCAGAAGCAAAGAAGACATGCATCCAAGACATAAGCAAACTATGATCCCAAGAGACAGACATATATACCAGAGGCTACATCAACAGGAGACCAGAACGAGATGGTGCCAAGCAACCACCCAAGACTGCCCTTAGAGGGAACTCAACAAACAGTCTCTGATGGAGTGGGAGAAATGTGAGGTACAGAATCCGAACTGTTGTAAAAAGAACAGACTTGACGGTCTGACAGACTGGAGGGTCCTTGGAAGACACAGCGCCCGGACTCTGTTAATTCAGAACTGAAATCATTCTCAAAGCCAACTCCTCAGACAAGGACCAAACTTGGATATAAGCCATAAAGTGATGCTGTGCTTCTCGGTTTGGGGAGATACAGGAAGCTGACTAGGCAGCTCCTTTCCAGAGACAAGAGGAAATGACATGGGGGACAGGAGCTGGTTACATGGATACGGGAGATCCAGGTCGGGGAGGAGGAAGTGTGTTGTCAGTGTTGGGAGAGTAGCTAACGTCCCATGGCAAAGTACATGTTTCTGCATGAGAAACTGACGGTAACTGAACATTCACGTAAAACACAATGAAAAAAATAAAAATTTATAATTAAAAAAAGCTTTCATTCTAATACTGCCTACCAGAAAGACCACATTTCTGCAGAGCAGCACCATGTCTCCTTGTGCTCTGCAGCTGCACAAGCGTGGGATAAATAAGTAAAGTATACAGGTCCCAATGGACTGCACACTGCAACTACCTCAAACGACATGTAGGCTGAAAACCTGATGCTCACACGCTGCACCCTACATACCCCAAGGACAGAAGTAAGATATTTTATGTCTTGTACATTAGATTTTTTTTTTTAGCTTCCAGCCAAGTACCAAAACAGCAGTCTGGCCTAAGGTGTTCTGTTCCCTATCAGCTTCATGAAGTCCCAACAGCACAGCGTTGAAGAGTTTGGCCGCTCACCAAAAGGTCAATGGTTTGCATACAGCAGCTGCTCCCTGAAAGCTCTATGAGACAGGTTTTACTCTGTCCTATTAACCTACTACGAGCCGGAATCGACTCAATAGCCAAGGGTTGTTTTTTTTCCCCCCAGCTTCATGTAAGGAAAAAACAGAAGAAGCAACAAGAAAAACAGCAAACTAAAAGAGCAAAAGAAGGGTAAGTAAATTACAAGAAAATGTACAATACATATCTCAAACAACAGAACAGTTTCAGCTCCTAAAACAACTTCACCTTCAGGCTGCTGTATGTTAAAATCACAGCTCTACACTGAAAGGAGATTCAAGTACCACAAACAAACCTGAAGATTCAACTTTTTAAGCTCAGAACACAGTCCACACTCTTCTTTTTAAAAGGCTACCCATAAAAAGTGGCCAAGGCCTCACCAGAAAGAGAAAGGGTTTGACACTGGGCTTTTTCTCTTTGAGGAAGGAGAAAACTCAGAGAACTAACTCAGTCATAAACTCCAGGCACCCAAGGTCCAGTCAGCGAAAGGGCAAATCTCAGCCCTCAGGGAACTGGTTAGAAGGCCTGCAGTTCCACCCCTGGTGTTTTCCAGACACGACTGACTGCAATTTTCACCCTGATTAACTTCCAGGAATGCCAGCCAGAGGAGCAGCCAGGAGACGAGAACATAGACGAGTAGCTACTTCCCCTCACTGTCAGCTGACCTCTCTGGAACAACTGCAGACACTGCCTCTTTCTCTGCTGGGCTGAGAGCATCCAGCAGCCTCAAGGAAACTCCTAACAACCCAGCAACACAGTGACACTACCTTTTTTCAAAGATGCCTGCCCTGAGCATCATATTTAAAAAGGCAGGCTTCCCACCTTCCTGACCTATACCTTCCAGCCAGTCCCCCTTTCTCAGCTCTATTTCCCCCAGAGCAGTTAGTCTTCTCTGAATGCAACCTAACTCCCTTTATTATGTTTATTTCTATCTCCTTCTGCTGAAAGAGCCATGACAGCAGGGGTTTCTTTGTCCTTTTTGGTTTGTTTTGTTTACTAATAGATCTTAAACAGCTATAATTAGGCCAAGCCTACAGTAGGATTCCAATAAATATATTTCAAAAGAGGTAAACTGAAACTAAAAAAGAAACCTCCAGAGATCAACGACCCCCGGAGGGCCCAACAGTACCCATGCTCCACTACCACAACCAGTCTGGTTCCTAAGAATAACCTACTGGTCTTCTACACCTTTGCACCTTGTCCCCTCCTCTAGCTGCCACCAGGGACCATGTGTGGAGCCAGAGCACTATGACAGGCAGCAAAGGCTTCTCCTCAAATCTGAGCATTTCCCAATATTTTCAGTTTGCTTTCTTGCCAGTTTATTTAATTTTGGATAAAATATGTTGAATAGAAGTCATCTTAGCATAAAAAGTGGCTTAAAGACAGTCTTAAGAAGTTCATTTTTTTCAAGAATGAAATTCAATTCAGCAGGTATTAATTATGCATAAAATTATATTCAAAGCTTTGGGCTAAGAGCTATAGGACAGAGGAGACACTAGTCTTACAGAATGAGTGAAGAAGAAAACATATATTCACAAATAATTATCATTACAGACAATGTGTGATGAAGAATGCTACAGCAGAAATCCTAGTAAGAACTCAAGAGGTGTAGGGGAAGGTGTCATCAATTCTGGGGTTGGGGGATGGGAAGAAGAGGGCTAAGAAAGGATTCAGGGAGGAGATGCTGTTTATTTCCAGCTTGAAGGAAGGGTAGGTTTTGGATCTGTATGCCTTGGGAGTAGCTAAGGGCACTCTAATAGAAAAGAATAAAGCTAAGTATAAACCAAAACCAAACTCACTGTCATCAAGTCAATTCTGAATCATAGAGACCCTATCAGACAGAACTGACCCATAGTTTCCAAGGAGCCCCTGGCTGATTTATCTACCAACGCTGTGGTTAAGAGCCTAGCACTTAACCACCATGCCACCAGGATTAAAAAAAAAAAAAAGCCATTGAGTCAGGTCCAACTCATAGCAACCCTAGAGGTCAGAGTAGAACTGCCCCATAGAGTTTCCAAGGAGCACCTGGCAGATTTGAACTGCCAATCTTTTGGTCAGCAGACATAGCATTTAACCCACTACACCACCAGGGTTTCTATGATAAGATATCAAGACTAAAGATATCCTGGGCAAATTGCAGAAATGGCTGTAAATACACCTGGATGGAGTGGGACATAATGTAAAATAAAGCTGAAAAAGGCCAGGTTTGGTCAAGTTATAGTGGATCTTCAATGCTGGTCTAAGCTAAGACGTATGATCTTTATTTCGTGTGGGAAGTAAGAAGCCATTAAAGGTTTTTCAGCAAGAAGTGAGACGATTACAACTGCTGAAAAACATCTATGCTGGGATCCTTTGTTAAATCTCTTCCAGAACCACACTGTTTTCTTTCAGAGTACTTCAGTTCATAATCACCCATTCACTAGTTCGCTGTCTCACAAACAGACTGTAAGCACCCTAAAGACAGGGACCATGTTTGCCCTGGAATGTAACTATGCAATGTCCTTAATAAATATTACAATGTTATGAATACAGCAGCAGTAAGTAGGATGGAACAGAGAAAGAGGAATTAACTATTAGATTACTATAATAACACAAAGATTAAGGCCTGAACTAGTTTGGAAGAATGAAAAAAATTTAGCAAGTTACAAATGAGGGAGGAAGGAAAGAAAGAAAGAACCAGACATAAGTCCAAAGTTCTGAGTCATAGCAACAGAAAGAACAGTAGTGCCTAGTGGAGAAAATGGTGGGCAGGTTTCAGAAACGATGGATTCGATGAATTCAGTGCATTCGAAAAGAGATGCCAAGTGGAAGCTATTTCCCCTTTCTCTGTATATGTCTCCGATTCACAGACCTCGTAAGCTTTACAATTCCATTTCTCTTTCTACAGTTTCATTTCTGACACTATTCTTTAATACTGCTCTAGAAGCGTCAGCTTCAGAACAGAGATAAATGGGAGTTTCAAACCACGCTTCAGAATCTGTAGCCAGGTAAACTAAATTCTTGGACATCCACTTCCGTCCATGTGGAAGTTCATGCCAACCATATCCAAAGTGCTCCATCTAGGACTGCTGCTAGTAAAATGCGAAAAGCCCATAGACTGTACTCTGTACACAGGAACACGGACACCGCTTCCTTCCTCTACAAATACCAAACTACAGCCTAAGGCACTCAGGTGCCAGCATGCAATGTGGTGTCAGCACACAGTGTGGCCTGTCAGGATCCGGATTTCAAAGTGTATCCTGATTTTCAAGGGTGGAGGCAGCCTAATCTTGGCCCAGTGTTCCAGTCTCTGAGGCCTGACATCATACCTTTTTTTAAAAAAAATCTATTTACTAAAACAACTTGTAGCTCTAAAACCTCACATTCAAGTGAAGCACCTCCCAAATAACCTACAGATTATCTGAAAATTAGTAACATGCTACACACGGCTGGAATAAAGCAAAACACTCCGGGACCTTCCTAAACAGACTAATGAATATTTTAAGATATTCAAAAACAGTGAATGTTACTTGCAACATTCAAAGCCACATTAAACATGTAATTCTGTTATATTAACAGGAAAAAAGAAAAAAGGATGACCAAAGAGAACGTCATTCTCCTAATATTCAATAAATAGCTGCTATACCACGTCCCAAATCCAAAATCTAACTGGGAAATGCTGTTAAAAATCCCATCTTGGGGAAGAAACAACTTGGCTTTATAATTCTACTCCCTTAAACTGCTTGAAAGCAGACTTTTTAAGGATACTCTCAAAGTTCCCACAGTAACCCACCAGCTTCCAATCTCTCAGTCCCTTTTAGAAGGTATTTTTACAGACCTCCCTTTTGGTCATATGTGACCAAATGTCACTGATTTAGCATTCCCAGCAGTAAAAATACTATAATGTTCTATTCCAAACAAGACATTGTTGGCAACTCATATTCAGTTTCAAGAGGTTAATTCAAAGTAGAGTTTCCTCTCTGGTTGAAATGGACAAGTGTCCAGCCCACAAAAGAATCCTAATCAGTCCCATTCGGCTCCAAGATTTCAGATGAGGGATTTGAAGATCTTAGATCCCTGACTGAACACAGAAAGTTACACCTTATTAACACCTAGCAAATCTTTCCAGGTATGATTTCCTTCCCTACAGCTTTCTGATTTCCAATCCGACGCCTTCAACAGACTACAAAAAGGTACACCTGCCAAGCTGGTGAACTTAATGAATGAAGGTACAAGACACTCCAAAAGAAGATGGTCTAGAAAAAACACAGCATAAGCTCCACATACACGTCAAAGAGCAGGGACAGTCTTGCCCCCAGGGAGCCAAGGCTGCCTTCCTGAGTCTTCTGAATACTGACTGCACTTCTGACACAGTAATAAAAAACTGCTCACCTGTCAACCACATTTGTTTCTTCCTACCCTCTTCACAATCTTAGTATCATGAAATTCTGCATCTAAATAGAACTTAGAGATATCCTTCTAAGGTACTCATTTTACAGATGAGCCAAGTCAGGAGTGGAGGGACTTGTACAAGGTTACACAGCCAGTTAAGAGGCACAGCAATGATCACAACCTGAGTTTTACGACTCCCAGTTCCATGCCTTCCTTCTATGCTTTGAAAAGCTACACTAGCAGTGAAAACACACAACAGTATCAGACAACATCTTAACTTCAGCAAGCCATGCAAAAAGGGTAAGAACAGGAGCACCCCATATCAAACAAAAGGCAGCATCTGTTCACACAGCACAGGTTCTTAAGCACATGACCTCACACATACTGTCAGGTCATTTTACTAATTACCACCTGCTAGGACGTGTGTCTTGTATGTCCATCAAAGGCACCTCCTTGAGATGATGCCCCAACGACCCTGTGGCAAAGGCTCAAAAAGTGATGACTTCTGGCCCAGGTATAAAAGGAATCTATAAATACAGTGCCAGTAGTCAAGAAGAAGGGACTAAGCTAGAGGTGGAGATATTGCAGGCAGTAAGTAATTCTGAAAATGGAATAAGAGTAAAAATTCAGGAACTCCAAGTTGGCCCGATGCTAATGACCAGAGAGCACAGGAAAAAGAAGGCACTTTCAGAGGCTATCTGCTGGCATCAGACAGCTCTCACCTATAACAAAAAGAAGGAAAGTATTCTCACAGAGACAAGAGAAAGATCCTAGGTTTGCCCCTGAGTGATGGACTAGATATGACCTAACAGGCATTTGCCATCTCTTATTGCTGGGACTCTGATCCCAGAACAAACAGCAAGAGAACCATGGAAAATCAGCCCTGCTGGACCTCAAGTTCTGCCTTGACACGACACAAAGCTCATTCACAGATCTGACTGTGCTCGGGAGAATGCAGTTCAGCTCCTGCTGCTAGAGTGAGAGGAGGGAAAGGAAAGTAGAAAGGGGCAAAAGGGAAGGAAGTGGAGGGTCTGGGTTGTGACTGTCATCGCTGCAGTAATTAGAGTATTTCCAAGCTGCTAGAGAAGTCTCCAGAGCAGAGAAGTACGATGGGAGCTGGGGGAGAGGACAAAGGTGTGAGGAAGCAAACTACTGACAATGCTGGGAGAAAATACAGGTTTTAAACAGCCTACCAAATACACACACACACACACACACACACACACACACACACAGAGCGAGAGCTCCACACAGGGAAGGCAAGAAGTTTATATTCTTTCCCAGAAGTAAATACTGAAGAAGTACCTGGTATCACTAGGCTCCCACTTCTGTTAGATCTACAAACCAGGTTGAAGAAGAGTCTTGCAAACAGCCCTTTCTCTATAGCAGTCCACAGTCCCAGAACTCAGAATCAAAGCATTCACCTCCCCTTCCCCTAAATAGCCTCTGTCTCTCTGACAGGTCAGATCCTTTACTCTGCTTGGGCTGAAGGAAAAGAGATTTCTAAACTTCCAAACAGTTAATGTCCTATTTCCCCTCCATCAACTGTTAATTATTACCCCAGGAATTCAATTACAGTATGTGTTTACGTGTTTCCATAGAAGGCACTACTGGTCAGTCAGCCTAATAAACAGCAAAAGACTGGTAGACACTAAAAAGGCCAGAATTTTAAACTTTCTGCCACTGCCTACTATAGTGGTGGCATACACACACGAAAGAAAACTAAAATCACACTGACAGAAGATGATGATAATTTACAACAAAAATCTGGGAATCTGCAGAAAACCCAAAAATAGAAAGTCCTCTTTGAAGTTATAGGAAACACTCTACTTGTTTTTAAGATGACTATTTTACCATCACTTGGGCCCTCTGGTGATGATCTGGTTCTAACAAGGGACGTTAATCTCAATACCAGGGGAAAGGTACACAGATGCTGCAAGAAAATGAAAATGGAATGAGATAAACAAATGAAGACATGCAAACATCTTGTGGAGAACTACATTCACAAAATAAAAACACATGCAAATTTCTCAGGTAAGCCCTGTCAGGCAGGCCTAGCACAAAAAATCAATTACACCCTTTGCATAAAACTTACTGTGGGGGATATTCTGCCAGCGGGCTAAATCTTTTTGACCACCCTGAAAGCAAAGAATTTTCTGCTTCCCATTATATAATAAGTATAATAAACGAGCACTAGAAACAACAAATTACCACTATTTCCTTCCCATTCATAAGGCATAAAGCCAGAACTCACAGAAACACAATAGGGCCTTCAAGAATCATCTCTAGGGCATGCTACACAGCAGTCTCAAAGAAAAACAGAGAAAGAAGAAATCTCTTTCCTTGATCTCACTGCTACAGCACTACAAACCAGTATCATGCATTAAGAAATGTGAAACAAAGTGCAATTTCACACGTACAATCTGAATCAAAAATACCGAAGACCAAGCATTTTCTTGTCACTGTGGCATGTGATTCTTTAACCACCTGCTCAGTAATCCCTCTTGGGCTGCACAGCTGCTGCCAATCCCACACGCCCAGCTAGGCAGGTGCTTTGGTGAATTACCTGCTCCCTAGTGAAGAGAGTCCTTCACTGACTCTTAGTGGGCCCAGAACCTACTAATCAGCATTGCCTATCTTTATCTTGCCTGTCACAGCCAATTTAAATCTGAGGAATATCAAGAAGACGTATTTAGTATACTACATGATTGTGTATTTAAAGAGGTTTTGTTGTTCTTTTGGTCTTTAAAAGAAACTGATTTTTAAAAATCAAGCAAAAGTGAAAAGCTACTAAAAAGACAATTTACCACATAACATAACGCTCGCTGCCTTCTTTCAGAGTGGCCCATCTGCCTGGCAGGCTTCCTAGCTATGCCCAGTTTTTTACAGGGGAACTAACAACTGCTTATTAGCTACCTTCAGAGCAGGAGAAGGTGACATGGTACACGGCAGGGGAGCAGTACGGAACTTCTGGAGAACATTCATTATTTCTCGGTCTCCAGGGCTGAGCCCAGGCAGCAGTCTCCTGAGTGAAAAAAGTAAGGAGTGGCACCTCCACTCGACAGCTGTCATTAAATCCCCTCAACAAATTATCCTGTTCCAGTCACTTACTCGCTATATGCTAACTGCAACATACTTATTACCAGGAGCGAAAATTATGCTTCCATATTCTCACACAAATAATTACTCATCTGTCCAGCTATCCAGACCCCTTGTAAGACAACACTTTCTACCAAGAAACTGGGAGAAAAATCTAAAGGGCTCTCTCAGAGATGGTGACAATCAGAAGACTCACTCACGAAATACTCCTTATGGCAAGGGGCCCAATTCTGAAACCACTAAATCTAATCAGGGCAAATTTAATCTGAGCCTGCTGCCCTCACTGTCACCTGACAGGATTCAGAAACGAACATCAACCCCAACAGCAAAAAAGCTTTTAGGCTCCTTTCGCTGAGGCTTCATTCAAAAACCTAAGGCACAAAGTAGGAAACCGTGTCCAGTCAGGCCGCAGACAGATGTGTCATCAGGAATCACAAAGGTCAGAACCACTGGATCCTGCCTATCAAAGCTCAACACTTAGGTGGCAAGCCATCATTTTAAGAAACTCACTGCAACAAGGGATGTAGCAAGGCAAACCAGAAAGATCTGCTTACAAAGACCTTTACCCAAACCAAAGGGTGAAGTTCCCATTCAACATACTCTACGGGAAACGACGGCTTTTGTGCAGAGTGTATTGTGTAGAGTTCCCTTCTCACAGTAAGTTATTTCTAATCTCTTTGTAAAGAAAAGTTTTCTTCAATGTCTTAAATGGAAATCTCTTTTTTAACCCTCAATAATTTTTCTCCCACCTAAGAGCACCTATAAAGGAGCTGGTTAATGGATTTGGCTGCTAACCAAAAGGTTGCCGGTTCAAACTCATCCACTGTCCTGCGGGAAAAACATTCTGTAAAGATTTACTGACTAGGAAACCCTACAGGGCAGTTCTCCACTGTCCTACAGGGTCGTTGTGAGGTGGAACCAACTCGACAGCAATGGGGTTTGGGGTTTTAACAGAACCTAAATTCTACCTGTATATGTTCCTTCTTCCTTGTTCTCGTCCTTCTCTCAATAAACCCCCAAACCTACAACTATTATTTTTTTTAACGTTCATCTCTGGCAAGTCTCTCCGTAATACAGAAGCAAATGTGGATTTCTGCTCAATGAGCAAGTCACCTTCTTTCATCAGAGTAAAAATAAATATTCAAGGGAAAGTTGTTTGTCCCCAGGGCCCTTGCCCTTGTGGCTTTTTTGTTGTGCAATTATTACTGACCAGGAAGTCACCATGAAAAAGGTATCTGGCATCCCTAAACAGACAAAACAAAAACCTTGTATGACTGTCCGTATCTATAAAAAGAACACACATGACAGGGCTAGTTAGAGTAGAAACCTCCCCTTGCAGTCATCTTCCTGAAAGATCCTACACAAACACCTAGGTTAAGCCTCCTCAACACTATTCCTCCACAACTCAGCACAGGCTAGCCAAAGAGGCAGGCACAACATGGCTGGCATCCCCTATTCTTCTGAAAAATGTGTGCCAATGAGCTTTGCATTGTTCCTCACTCAAAAAGAAGAGCCTTTCTGTCTGGCCTCCTCCAATGGCAAGCCCCAGTCTGGTAAAGGGAAGAAAATGGCACTGAGGAGCCTGGGAGACGGAGCATATCCCAAGCTCCCAGACAAGACTTGAACCTATGACCTTCACTGTGTACACAAAAGGCGGCTGAGAGGGACTGGTTTATCTCTGCAGCAGCAGTTCCCAGCCCTGGGGTAGCACTCCGGATAAAATGACACGACTATTGTGTGTGGCAGCGGAACAGTCAGCTCCACACAACAGTCTAACCCAGCACTCCCTCCCCCCCAGACAAAGCAGCAGGGGTGAAATGAACTCAGAGCTGCAGAGCAAAGCCTGAGACCGAGAAGAGGAGGGCTGGGGGGGTCTGGGGACTCTCCTCGACCCCTGGGGCTCTGGACACATGGCTGGAAACAGACACTCTCTCTTCCCCCGTCTTTCCCACTCTCATTTGGGTAGGAGGCTGTTTTTTCGAGAATTGAATCATCCGTGATTTGTTCAGAAAGATTCCCCCGGAAGGGCTCTGATCTCTCCACCCTGTGTGAGCCTAATTCCTAAAAGCTGAAATGACTGTTTGCTGCTGCCTGTTTCACAAACACATTAATTGGTCAGATGTGTCTCCTCCTCCTCAACCCCAGAGGGAGGAAGGAGAATCCCAGCACAGCACTGAGATGATCCAACCGTAATTACACATAAAGGGAAAAGAGGGCAGCGTGGGTTTTGCAGCAGGACGGGGTCACCAGCCCTCCCGGGGCCACAGGGACAGCGGTTAAGGGCCAGGCCCAGGGATCCCTCCATCTTGAAGAGAAGGGCAGGGGTAAGTGTGACCCGAAGCTGGAAGAGGCGCACACCCTCAGCCGACTCGCCGCACGCTCCAGGCCACCTTGCTCCCCCTCCGGGGCGGCGCACACGTCCCGCTCCTAACCCTCCGCGCTGAAGCCCCCGAACTCCCTGACTCGCCCCTGGCGCCTGGGTCCCCTCCACACACAAGACTCGCCTCTGAAACTCTCCGGCCTGTCCCCACCACCTGACCAAATCCTGATCCCCTCGCGGGCACCCCGACTCCCAGCCTGAAAACGCCCTGGCCACGCTTTGAACTTCACCCCCGCGCCCCTCGACGGCCCCTCCCCGACCCACGACACGACCCCCCCTCCCCCCATACACACCTTCCCTTCGCTCCGCCCCGGCCCCCCAACCCCCACTTCCTCCGTCAGGCGCTGCTGCTCCAGGGCCCCCCCCGGTTCCCCTCAGCCCCGGGCCCCTCAGCGCCGACGCCTCCCTCCTCCCGCAACCCGGCTCCACACAAAGCTCCGGACTCACCGCGCGGCCGGTCCCGGGTGCCGCCACCTCCGCCCGCTCGGGGCCCCGGGCCGTAAAACCGCTGCTGCTACGGGCCCCAGGCCGCCATCCGTTCCCGCGGCCCCTCCCCCCCTCCCCACCCCGCCTCGTCTCCGGCTCTCCGCCCCCTCCCCTTGCCGCTCGCCCCGCCCGGCCGGTGCCGCTGTGTCCGGGGCCGCGGGTCCCTCAGCCGCCGCCGCCGCCGCCGCCGCCGCCGCCGCGATCCGGGACAACCAGGGTCTCCCGGAAGACCCGGACACTGGATTCCTGGGCCTTCGGATCCGGATTCCAGGATGGCGTGGAGACCGGAGCGGGAGAGCGCAGAGAAACCCGGAATCTGGATGAAGGAGCCAAATCCTGGGTCTCGGAACGCGCGGTCACCCGGAGCGCGGATTAGACTTCCAGCGCGGGGAATGCTGGAAAACCCGGCGGGCCGGTTAAGACAGAGAGAAACCTGAAGAAACCTGGACTGGAGAACTGGAACCTAACGCCCTCTCCTCGTGCGTAGAACTTCTGCTGGACCGGGCTTCTCTGGGGAGGGATCTCTGGAGAAGCATCGTATCTAAAGTACAAAGGACACCAATTCTTAGGTGACCTTCAGTTTTGGGGAGAGGAAAGGGCTATTTGGGTTTGACGGGGAGCACCCACAAAGAACAGAAGAGCATGCATGGCTCTTGATGATCTCATCCATTTTAGCCCTTAGTTCAACAAAGTACCAGTATTCTAATTTTCCATCTTTGGTTGTCTTTTTTTTTTTTTTTTAGGATTACCAGTTGTTTTCCTCTCCAAAATACCCATTTCTAATCCTTTAATACTTTTTCACCTCACCATTGTATATCACCAAATCTTTTTTTCTTCTTAAAGTCCTTGTGTACCCTCCCCCAACCCACCATTATATTTCTAAGGATTGTAAGAAGCTCCAGTTGCCCAACACGTTTTAGTAATACTTCCCAACCCTCCTCCCACTTGAGAAGCCCAGACTCTCCATGACCACCTCCCTAAGACTTCCATCCCGGGAGCAGCAAGTGGAAATTTATTTAAATTCCCAGGACTCCCCACTTCTTAGCCCCTTTCCTGTATCTGGGATCATTTTATCTTGCTCTGCAGTTTTTATCTTTTCTTGCTTCCCTTATCCTTAGGCATCCTTCAACAGTGCCTGTGACTTGGAGATAGAGCTCAGGTCAAAAAATCCCTTTACTTCCCTTCTCTATCTTACAAAGAAAGAAAAAGCTTACTAATAATGAACACTAACCCTATCTTATCTAGGAAACAAGAATGCCCTGTTTGGTCCACCAGTAGTCAAGTTGTTGCAGGATAGAGTAGGGTCAGAACTGATCCCAAGTGATAAATTTTCAATCTGTACTGGATGATAGTGCAGGTTACAGGTGAAGATTCAACCGCTTAATAAGCAGAGTGTGTTAGACTTTAGCAGAGTTGTAGGTAGCCCTGGTGGGTCAGCAGAAAAGGTGGCAGTTCAGACTCACTGGATGGTTCTATCCAAAGACAGACTTGGCAAACTGTTACCAGAGGGGCAGTTGCACTCTGTCACAGGGGGTGCCTGTGAGTGGTAATCAATTTGATGGCACCTAACAATAAGCGTGACTTAATGGTTCGTCTAGCTGTCATCTGTTACTGAAGGGGTATGGCTGCACCCCTGGAGGGCTAGACTGCAAAGCAGAGAAAAAAGGCAAAAACATTACTACAGTGAACTCTGATTCTGAGCTAGGGAAAGTTCTCAAACCTGGAGGAGCAACTAAACATTTTCAAATGATCAGGTGTCCTGTATGGTCTGCAAAATCATTGGTTTTAACTTCCTGGTCCTCTAGACCAGGGGCTAGCAAACTACAGTCCATGGGTCAGCTCAGGCTCACTATGTGTTTGGGGACATTCCACAAGCCAAGAGTGGTTCTTACATTTTCAAATAGCTGGGGGGAAAAATTCGGAAGATATTTTGTGACACATGAAAACTGTGAAATTCAAATTTCAGTGTCCATTAATACAGTTTTATTGGCTCCCAACCACATTTACTCATTACATACTGCCCATTGCTGCTTTTAACTGCAAGTTACAACAGACACTAAATGGGCTGTAAAGCCAAAAATATTTGTTACCTAGCTGTTTACAGAAAAAGTTTGCCAACCCCTGCTTCAGACAGGTGCTGTCCAGCAAAATTTTTATGATGATAAAATGTTCTGTACCTGCACTGTCCAATGCAGAGTCACTAGCCGCAAGAGGCTCTGGTTAGTTAATACAACAGCACAACTAAATTCTGGAAGTTCAGTTAAATAACCATGTGGGGCTGGTGGCTACCACACTGGACAGTAGGCCCTTCCCAAATATCCTATGTCCCTGTCTCGTATCCTTCCTATGACCTGTCTCTCTATGGATTCCCAGCCCCCTATATTCCTGCCACCAAGCTAGAGAATCACATCTACTAGGTTTTCTTTTGGGGAGCTCCGTCGTCACAAATGAAACCTAAAACAGGATCAGTTTACCAACTTTCACCCCATGAATTAAGACACATTGTTTGTACACACATAAACAGACACACAAGTTTCTATGTGCCAGAGGATGACACTGTGGCTATGTTCTTTCTCTCTGCATAAGAAAAGTGGAAAAGCCTTTCACAAGCTGGATCCTTTGGAGCCTATGATAAGATTGCCTCCCTCTAAACACATGCACAGAAGCTGAGAACAGCAGATGTATACTTGCCATTTGAATCTCAAGGAAAAAAAACTTCCTTTATCACTGCACTGTGTTTCCTCCCTCCAGGCCCAATAAACTGAAGCTCACTCATTTCTCTAGTTTAATAGATGCTTGCTTTTTACTGTCACTTTTAGCTGGGTAAGAGAACAACCCCCATACTGTCTTGATCTTGGCAAGGAACTCTAGCACAGGCATAAAAACATGACTAAATTAAATGAAATCCACATGAATGGACTTTCACAGAGACAGTATTTAAATGGAGAGAGATTATGTTAAAACTCATAAAAGCCATAATTTCCAAATGCCTTTAAAGTCCAAATTTTTCACACTTACACTTTAGGAAAAAGTGGATTTCTATAAATGTCCAGATTAGAAAGGGAGGATATCTCATTATCTTTCTCCAGATTAGCTGTAGCAAGGAAGAAAAACACTTCCTCCATTCCAAATATCTGACTCCAAGGTCAGAGCCTGTTAAACGCTTACAGAGAAAGCCTCCACTCTTACACACATCCTACTCTGAGCGTACGTGGAGCCCTGGTGGTACAGTGGTTAAGAGCTTGGCTGATAACCAAAAGGTAAGCAGTCTGAATCCACACAGCCACTCCTTGGAGACCCTATGGGCAGTTCTAGTCTGTCCTACAGAGTCACTAATCCACTGCCGTCGAGTCAATTCTGACACGTAGCAACCCTACAGGTCAGAGTAGAAATGCTCCATCGAGTTTCCAAGGAGTGCCTGATGGATTCAAACTGCCGACTTTGGGTTAGCAGACTGAGCAGTCGACCACTACTCCACCAGGGCTCCCACAGGGTCACTAGGAGTCAGTATTGACTCAAAGGCAATGAGTCCGGTTGTTTGATTTCCTGAGCTCATACAACAGACAGGGTCCTGCCTAGAAAAGCAAAGAAATAGCCCCCCCGAATCCTTTAGGTACTGTACAAATGAGTAGCAAGTGAACTCAATCATTCCAAAGGGGGTGGAGACATTTAGGCTACAAGAGAAAACCACCTCCAATGTGAAAGTTCTCGTGGGCCAAGCTGTCCTAGAATTACAGGGTCATAGCAAAGTGCTGTGAAGCGCTGAAAAGCTATTCCTAGGTGAGTTTGCACTCAAGTTGCTAAGAATTTCTACTAGGCTTTAAATTACGCTATCCATCACTGAGCAGCTGAGGGCTGTCTACCCCCAGGTTTCTCCCACACTCCCTCCCCCCCCCCCCCCCCCCCCCGGTGTCTCTGCAAACAGCGAGAACTTATACCACTACCCTGGGAACCAAAGACAGGCTTTCACAGTCTAACCATGAAAAGGAGAAGTTTCCAACCAACTCTGCCGTTTACCCATGTGGCTCCAGTTGCGTATTTGGGCTGGTGAGGTGAGTTCCTGTAAACTTTGCTTTTATCACAGCACACCAAATGGTTGCATAACCAGGTCTCTTACAGCTCTTGATGGTTTTCCTTAGGCATGCAAACACAATCCACCCAGATGGAAAATCAACCCAAACTCCTCTGTGCTCCAGCTGTCGCTCAAAAAAAAAAAAAAAAATTTTTTTTTTTGCCTCCCTAAACTCTTCCCTTCCTGCCTTTCAGTTTTATTTAGGTATTAAGACCAGAAAAAATAAAATAAAATAAACCCATTGCCATTGATTTGACTCTGACTCCTAGCAACCATACAGGACAGAGCAGAGCTGTCCTTGGGGTTTCCTAGACTGTAATCTTTATAGGAGGTGCAGAAGATTTTACCAAATCTTCCTCCCACAGGACATCTGGGTAGATTCGAACAGCTGACACTGGGGTTAGCATCCATATTCTTAACCACTGAGCCACCAGCACTCCCTTAGGTATGAAGAGGACCCAGCAATTCCAGTACAGAATTCAGGGTGCTACTGCCTGGTAAACTGTTAACTGCTTAGTTAATAGTTTGTGACTTCATTAATAGAGCTAGGGTCTGCAGGAGGCCATAAAGAGACTTTTCTCTCTCCCAAAGAGTGCCATTAACTACCCGTTCCACTTTCTCCACACAGATTGAACAGGAGAAAAACAAGAGAAGACTGCATGTTGGCATCAGTAGAACAAGTATGATGGGGTGAGGTTTCCCTGGGAATCCAGAGTGGCCAGGCCCTGCAGAACCAATGCCGAGAGCAAGGCAACGAGCAGGGTTCACAGCTCAGTGAACATCAATGCATAATGAGTGGAGGCATTTCAATGCAAATAAACGCTGAGTATGAAGGATTAAAGAAAAGGGAAATTAATCTTTTTCATAACACAGGGCACTCTTTTCCTGTGCCTCTCTCTCTCTCTCTTTAAAGTCATGCATACTACTGCTGGAGGGAATCCAACTTCCCCAGTGTGATGGTGCTGGTTTATAAAAAGCAGAACATACACATTTAAGGCCATGAATTTCCTCAAGGTGCCAGCAAGTGAGATTCTGACAGCTTTTCAGAACAGCCTCAGAAACACTGTGCTTTACTAAGTGGGGCCAGGCCGTCTAGTAAAAATCTTATTTCAAACCAACCTCCTGTTTTTCCAAAGTTCATAGCTTCCTGGGGTGTGGGTGGTTTAAATGGTTCGGTTTCAGGGCTTAGAGGTATTTGGATGCTTTGACTAAAGGGATTTTATTTTTCAGTTTGTTTCTGACTGCCCTTTCCAGGTGATGCTTCTGGAATGGTGACAAACAGCCACTCTGTGCTGCCTTAGCAGGTGGCTCTGTCTCCTCTCAGGTCAATCCTCTCACATCCTAGCTTCTCAAACCAAAGAACAAACCAGCAGCACTTCTTCAGGTTATCCCCCCCCACAAAAACAGCTGCCAATGGAGGTTAATTAGTCTTTGAAGACTGTTCACTTACAGAAGCTACACTGAAGCAGAAAACTCATCAAAACTCTTTTTGTCTCATCACAGGTTTGTACAAAATACAAGATTCCTAAAACCTCCTACTTACTTGCCTAGGCAATCACTTTGAAAATAAATGATAAAATCCAAGTGATCCTCGCCAAAAATCATTACCTTGGGTTAAGAATTTTCCTAACTAGGAATTCAAGCCTCAGGGAGGAAATTTCCAACTTGTTCTTTTTCTCTTCTCCAGCACCATCCTGAGGAAATGTCAAAGACTCAGAATGTCTGAAATTGGTTTTATATAAATAATGTATTCAAAGAATCTGACCTACTACAGAAGGTAAGAATCCCACTCTTAAAAAAAAAAAATACAGATTCTGGTTAAGAGTTTAAATTCTGAGCAAGTCAAGCCTGATGCCAAGCCTTTAGATTTCTACAGCTTCAATTCCAAAGGACAGCAATTCAGTTCACAAAACCCCACGCCGCAGTGAGTCCCTTTTCTCCTGGGTCAGACAGTTTTATTCTGCTTCATTAACCCCTTCTTTGCTCCTTGATGGATCTTGGAATCCAGCTTCCCTGTAAGGGAGAAAAAGAAGTCTCATTATTTATTTTTGATATTTGCAATGCAAATCTTTTGTGGCCTCCCGGGTCTTCTGGTTACTGTGCTCCTGTCACATTCAATTATCTCGCTTTAGGACTTAGGCAGTTCCAAACTTCAGCATTTCATTCTCTAAGAACAGGGAGGCAGTGGGAACACTATACTGAGGAACACACACACACACACACAGCATTGCTCTAAGAATCTAAAAAGTTAGTATTTCTCAATCTGCAGCTACTAAAAGAGACGGATCACATTTTTCAGGGTATCTGATGGTCAGGCGAAATGCTGAAGGCAGATTTCTTACACATGAGTGTTTTGCCCCACGAGGCTCCCTTCTCTGGCCTGTTCACTGGCTGAGCAGAATGCAGTCAGGCCCCTTCACAGGGAGAAAAGCAGCACAACGCCCCCTCTGCTGCCTCGGCCTCAACAGGGGGAGTGACCTGAAATGGTGCAGCAGAATCCACATGAAGGCCCTACTGACAAAGGGCAAAGATCATGGGCTGTGTTACTCTTCTAAGTGTTAAACTTAGAAAACAAGCAACCTCCCTGTCCCAGGTTACCCTAATGAGAGGTTCTGCACGGATGTGGTCTCTGACCTCTGACTCTAAGCTACTAGGAGAGTTAGGTTCAGCAGCGGCAACCACAGGAGACACCTGTCTCCTGAGAGAATCTCCCAGTTCCTGTCAGTCTGGCCTGAGAACAGGTCTTGCAATTTGCTGCATCCCACAAAAAGTCTCATCTAAGCCAACAGCAATGTAGGACAATGGACAGAGAAAAAGAGCCTCAGCACTAAAAAGTACGCAAGTAAAACAAAATATAAAGACCCTCCCTTCAAGGACAAGCAAGGGGTGCCACATGCAGTGCCACTGAACTTGTCACAGCCCTCAGCTGCAATGCCCTCAGCTAGTGGTGAGGCTACTCCAGGCTACTCTTCTCCCGAGTGATTAGCTGTATGGCCTGGAGCAATCTCTCATCCACTCTCTCTGGACTTCACTGTTCTCAACTGCCCGAGGAAGACAGCAATACAAACAGCAACTGTGAAAGTGCTTTGAAAAGGACATTTATATATAGTATTCAACCTCCCTGGACACCTTGGTAGTATAGTGGTTAAGTGCTACTTCTCCTAACCCAAAGGTCGGCAGTCTGAATCTGCCAGGAGCTCCTTGGAAACTCTATGGAGCAGTTCTCCTCTGTCTTGTAGGGTCGCTATGAGTTAGAATTGACTCAGCAGCAGTGAGTTTGGTTTGTTTTATTTAACCTTCTCAGTCTAATAAGCTTTCCTGATTTTTTTAAGTTTTTGTATTTCTCTTCTCATCTCTTTGGGGCTATACCTGCTTCTGACGTAACAGTACTTCCTTTTCTGGGCTTCCTCAGAACTCATAACTAAGTGATACCCCAAATGACATCCACAACAGTCACAATGCTGTTAATTTTCACTGAAGCTTCAGAGCACAGGATATTCCCAGGGATTCATGAGTTCTTTAATCCCAAATGCTGCCTGGCTGAAAATGCAGACATGTGTCAGTAGTCTGGCAAAGGGCCCTGTTACAAAGCAAGTTTACCTCTGTATCTGTAACACCTACCATAAACCAAAACCCACTGCTGTTAGGTCAATTCCAACTCATAGTGACCCTATGAGACAGAAAAGAACTGCTCCATAAAGTCTCCAAGAAGCGATGAGTGGATAACCACAGCATGATCAGGGCTCCAGCACCTACCACAAACCAAGCCCACTGCTGCTGAGTCAATTTCTGAGTCACAGTGACCCTACAGGACAGAGCAAAACTACCCCATAGAGTTCCCCAGGAGTGCTTGTTGGAGTCAAACTACTGACCTTTTGGTTAGCAGCCACAGCACTTAACCACTATGCCACCAGGTTTTCCATAGTAACTGCTGAATGGTAAGTGTGCAATAAATTTTTTCATCAAATGAATTAAACAAAGGAGAGAGACACTACAAATTACAAAACCTTACATTATAGGGCCTACTAAGTAACCCTAAATAGCAAGTATCACAAACACAAGTGTATCCACTGTGGAGGTGCCAATACCCCAAAGTACAAAGAGTACTGTGTCTTACTCTGCTTTATAGAACAAGCTATGACAGAATTTAGAATTCCATGTAGGGCTACAAGCTTCTAATTCTCTGTATAGAGTAAGTCAAAAAACCCAGGTCCCAAGTTTTAGGCCTCAATCTACCTAGATGTATAACCTTGAGGAAGTCACCTAATCACTCTAGTTCTCAACTTTGTCAACTCTAAGAGGTAGCTGGACTACACAGACTTAAAGGTCTCTTAACAGCTCCAAGATACTGTGTCCTAAAAATGACAAGGCGCCTGTGTATCCCTAATACCTACCACAAAGACTACTGATAGCAGCAACTCATGGACCAGTTGTGGCCAGTGGAGGCAAGGAAAGAGAGTATGTCTGGGATCCTCCCTTGGAGAAGCAGTCATCACAGCTACTCTTGGACTGTAGGACCTCTGAGCTCTGATTCCCATTCAGTCTGGTGTTTTACGACTTGGGATCTGAGCACAGAACAACCTTAACATATCTCCTCTTAGTAGCAGAATGATAATGCTTAGTTTCTCTCTATTTCTCCAATACTCTTAACAATTAGCACCTACAGCGTTTCAGTGTTCAGCCACATCCTCAATCGTAATGCCTAAAAGAAAGTCAAAGGCACCTGCAGCAGATGGGCAATAAGTCAAAAGAAACTATTTACTATTAATCACAGAGGACAGTCGTGCTTCGCATAATATGCAATTTGCCCGAGTTTATAAGAACATATAGTTAAAAGTAATAAGGTTTCCTTTATCTCTCTATTTGAGCATTATACTTATTTATTTTACTATACTCAACTTTTGCATTTTCTAATTTGAGCAGAAACAACCAAGTGGTAATGTATTGTGCATTGTTCTTTCCTGAATTATTTCAGTGTCAAGAAACACAATGATCCTCAGATCAAGCAAGCTCAAATACACATAGCTAGAAACAAAAACAAATCAAAATATGTACACCTGTTACTATCAAACTGATTCTGACTCAGCGACCCTACAATACAGAGTAGAACTACCTCATGGGTCTTCTTATTAGTGGCTGGGGGATTCGAAATGCCAATCTTCTGGCTAGCAACCAAGCTGTTTAACCACTACACAACCAGTGCTCCCCATTTAAGGCATGTATATGTAAGTAAATACAAATATGTATACATGCAAGAACATACACATGGGCTGTATTCTAAAAGTTTATCTGCAAGCCAGAAGTTCAGAACTTAGAATACACGGCTCACAGAACTCATCTATAAAGGGTTGCTGGTTCCTAAGCTATCCCTCCTCCTTGCCCCTGGGCCAAAAAAAAAAAAAAAAATTAAGTCATAGTGCTATAGGTGAAATTGATAGCTGTCACTGAATCAATCCATTCCAACTCATGGAGACACCCTGTGTGCAGAGCAGAACTGCTTCACAGGGCTTTAGTGACCTTTGGGATGCAGGTTGCCAGATCAGTCTTCTGAAGTATCTCTGGGTGGGTTCAACACCCCCCGCCCCCCACCTTTCAGCTAGTTGTTAAGCGCTTAACCATTTGTGCCACCCAGGGACTCTCCAAAGGTAGAGTATTAATATTATTAATACCGTGCAATGTGATCAACATTCCAATTAAGAAGCAAGTATGTGTTTTCCCTTTGGCAGTGGAATTAGACTTTTACAACTCTGAGTCACTGGCAGTGGTCCCTATGGCGTAAGAGAGGGGAGTTATGGCAGAGGGGAAAGTTCTGAGAGATAAAATACGCAGTCCAAAGGAACTTCACACCAGATTAAACTTGCCCCTCTCAATGGAAGCTTTTTCTTACACACGTAAGGATTGCCCTGCCTATTTTTTTTCTTTTTTAATTTTCCTACCTATTTTTTCTGCTGGACGTTTCACCTTGTCTGGTCAACAATGGAAGAAACTGCAAACTCCCAATTTTTCTCCAAGCCTCCTCCTCCCAAAGCACATACACAGCACATGTGGCTTTTCTAAAGATTTTTAACTAGTGGTGACAAGAGGAAAAAGGCGGGAGGTACTCAGGCTTTCTCTGAAGAGCATCACTTCTCCTCCTCCACAAAATCTTACAGTGAAGAACAAAGACCACATATATAACAAAGGGGAGCAACCCTCTGGGTAGAGAAAGTACTAAAAGTAAAACATTTCAGGGAAATATTTAAACTCCGTTGACCTGAAGCATTTTCTCACAGGAGCTTAACCAGCGGATGAAAATCAAGATGGGAAGCTAAGAAAAGGGAAGCAGAACTGCAGATCAAGCAGCAGAGAGTCCGGGAGAGAAGACCCAGCACCTCCCACCACCAGTGGCCACAGCGAGGTAAGAAAGGAACCCAGCAGGAGGGGGTAGGATGCCACAACCCAGACAGAGGAAGAAGAAAATGGAGCTTAAAATCCTAAATAGAAGAAAGAATTTCCAGGGCCACTTGGCCACTATCTGGGGTTCAGTCTGAAGCAAATCATTTGGGTAAGTGAAGAATAACTTACATTTACATATTTTCTGACTTGCAAAAACCTCAGGTACATGTGTCTCATAAACCATGAACAATGACTGAATGTACAAGAACTGAAATTTGTACTCCAAACATTTTATTTTGAGACAGAAAATAGCATCATGCAAAATATACTCTGCTGACTAACAGCATCAGTATCACCAGGGGACAGTGCCTAGGAACCTGTGTTTTAACAGCCCTCTACATGACTTTTATTCCCATTCAAGTCTGAGAAGTCCTTCTCTAGAGAACACACTTACAAGATGGCTAGCTGGTTCCCAAGCTACAAGGTGAGGTAGAGAATCACACAGCTCAAGACAGTGCTTGCCCCAGAACCGTCGAGTTCATGCAATGGGAGAACAGGGACAGGGGCACAGGACAATGACAGTGACAAGAGCAAACCTGATCATCTAAGACGAGACGAGAGTTGGTGGCGGTATTTTTAAGAGGAAGTTAGGTGGGGAGGGCATCACTGTATTTTTTTTCAAAGAGCTTTGAGACAGAAGAGGATCAGACAAAGGAAGAGAAGCTGGCAGCTGAAGAAGAGCTGGAAGCTGGAAGAGTAAGGTCAACAGCATTTCCTGAGAAGGGACTATAAAGATGGTACTACGGTCACAAATACGCAAGGTCAAATGTTACAGAAAAAGAAATCATCTCAAAGTTTCAAAAAGAAGACGAAAAGCAAGAGAGTTAGGGCAAAACTCTAGGAACCAAGAATCAAGGAAAACAGGGCAAGGGGTGTATCCAAAGGAGACAATACAGGAGTGGTAACAAATTAACTCTTTCTTCTTAGACGAGCTATGAGCAGCAATAAGTGAATGACAGTGCTGTCACTGGTACTGGGTTACTACTTTCCTTAACGAGCAGCGAGCCCTGGTGGCATAGTGCTTAAGCTCTCAGCTGCCAACTGAAAGGTCAGTGGCCTGAACTCCCAGCTGCTCCACTGGAGAGGGAAGTGGCAGTCTGCTTCTATCAAGATTTCTACGCTTGGAAACCCCAAGAGGCAGTTCGACTCTGTCTTGTAGGGTTGCTATGAGCTGGAATCAACTCAATGGCAACAAGTTAATGAGAAGTACTGTGGGGCAAAGCACACTCTTTGGGCTGACAAACGGCATTTTAATGTCATGGGTCCTAAATGGAAGATCAGGGTGATTCACAAGCATGCTGAGAACTGCAGATCAAAGTACACTTTGAAAAGTCTACTGGCCGCCCACTGCTGTCAAGTGATTCCAACTCATAGTGACCCTATGGGACAGAAAAGAACTGTCTGTTCTCTAGAGAAGGACTTCTCAGACTTGAATAGGAATAAAAGTCATGTAGTGGGCTGTTAAAACACAGGTTCCTAGGCACTGTCCCCAAGGATCACATGGCGGATTCAAACCATCAACCTTTTGGTTAGCAGCCATAGCTTGTAAGCACTACACCACCAAGGTTTCCTGAAAAAGCTACACTGTAGTTAAAGCAGCCCTGGGGGCACAGCAATCAAAGTGCCCAAAGTGCCGGGCTGCTCACTGACAGGTGGGTGTTCTGAACCCACCAGCTGCTCCACAGGAGAAAGATGTGGCAGTCTGCTTCTGTCAAGACTTACAGCCTTGGAAGCCCTACGGGGCCACTATGAGTCAGAACTTGATAGCAATGGGTTTGGTTTATACTATATTTAACCTAAACCAAAAAACCCAAACCAAACCCACCGCCGTCAAGTTGATTCTGAATCATGGCGATCCTACAGGACAGAGTAGAACTGCCCCATACAGTTTCCAAGGAGTGCCTCGTGGGTTTGAACTGCCAACCTTCTGGTGAGCAGATGTAGCACTTAACTACTACACCACCAGGGTATTTAACCTAAAGTTATCAATAAATATAATAACCCCCCAATACTAAGGATGCCATTGAACAGGGTAAAAAGAGAAAAAAAAATTAAGTTAAACAAGTGAGTTGCAAGACAAAAATAAATTTTAACATTAGATTATCACAGATTATGACTTACAGATTTTTGGATTTCCTTTAACAGGAAACTTCACAATCATTTCCCGGGGATTTGTACAGATGAAAACAAATGGAGAATCAGACTCCTGACTGATGTCTGGATACTGCAAAAAAGAAAAAGAAAAATTTCAGTCTAGTTGGGACAAATTTTGAACTTCAAATCAATCAAAGAATGTCCTAGATTTCACCTCAGCATGTGGATGGTATTACTCTCTATTTCACAGTCACATAAAGACTAAGCTCAACAAGCCAGAACAAACCTTCACCTTTCCCCAGGTCTTAGCACAGTGTTCTTATTCTCCTTCTTTTCAAACACATTTTATTGTGCTTTACGTCAAAGTTTAGATAATAAATTAATTTTCCAATCAATGATTCTTACACAAATTGTTTCATGACCTTTGGCTGCAATCCCCACAGTGTGTTGGCACAGCGTCAGCACGCTCTCCATTGCCTCCTGGGTCTCCCGCGTCCATTACTTTGTTTCCCCTGTCCTTCCCTGCCTTCTCATCTTTGTTTTGGGGCAGATGTTGCCCTTTTGGTCTCCTACAGAGGACTGTTCTAGGAGCACGTTCTCTGCAGATGTTATTGTTGACTTTATGGTCCCAACTATTACTAGGCTGAAAGGTGCCCTTCGGGAGTATCTGTAGTTTCAAGTTAGAAGGTTGGCTTATGGTTCCTCCAGTGTCCTGCAGACCAAGTATGTCTTTTTTTGTTTTTTTTTGAGTTTGAATTTTGTTCTACATGGTTTTACTCACTAGCAGAATATTCTTACACGGTCTATTCCCTGCCATCTCTGACTTCCTATAATAAGAGCAACTTCATTAAAAAAGCACGCCTGACACACTCCCAAAAGCAGCATAAGCAACTACAAAATCCTTCAGGAACATCACGCACCCCCGCCCTCACCCCTGTTCAACTCAAGCAAAGCAATGGAAAGGCTTAAGAAAGAACATTTGTGGCAATCCAGCCAGAACCAGTCAACAGAGGCCTTCTCTCACTAAAGGGAAGGAAGATGATTCATTCTGAAAGGTATGAACATGCAAGAGCTGTTTTACTGGCTGAATTCCAGGCGTACTTGTGGTGAAAAGGTAGAGTAATTCTGGAAATTACTGAGAGGCCTCCTTTGGATCCCCCTCACAAAATAAATTTGTGTGAATATTTAGGACTTCGATTCCTTCTGTTGAAGACAGACACAGACTACGCTGGCCGCACAATCACAACTCAAGAACCACCTGAGGGTGGCAGAAAGTATGCTCCAGCAATTTCCAACTGATCGGATAATTCATTATTTCCTCTCTGGGGATGTCTTGTGTTTATCATGTTCAACAAGTATGACTCATGAGCATCTGGTCAGACGTCATCCCCAGAGGAGCCCTGCTGCTGGAACTACCACTGAGTTGTTGGAAATGCTTTTCCACTTCCATTTGCCTGCTGGGATGTGTCCTCTAAAGATTTAAATAAGCCTCTGAACTTGAAATGGAGCTTCTGGTAAATGAGTAAGAAACTTCAAACAGCTCTGTGCCTTCTTCATTGTTCACTCTGTCCCAGGTGAGAAGACATTTTCAGCAGCTTTTGGTCCTGGCCACATACCATGTCACAGCTTTCAGTGTGAAACAGATGTGACAAGTACTTTGATAAAACATAAGCAAGCTTACTACCAGGTATCAGCCACCATCATATTGGTGGGTAGGGTCAAAATGCTCACAGTGGAAAAGAAAGGGTAAAGATGGGAGGGCAAGCCCTTTTCTGTCCCTGCCCCCTGGATCTTTAGAACTCAAAGGATCACACAGCCTAGCTATGATTGCTGGATGTCAGGAGGAGGAAATTCTGCACAAGACACATGCTGAGGTGCTCTGGCATGAATCAGACCAGAGCCTGCCATCAAGATCTTTAAACCTAATGCTGCAGAGGCCACAGCAGCAGCAGTCACAATGACTGCCTCTTCAATTTCCCCATTCCTTCCTCTCTATGGTCTAGAGAGTCCAAGTCAAAGGGCACTGCTGCCAGGACTGCACAGCTCTATTTTGCTGTGACTGCAAGCCCTTCTCTCCTCTCCTGCATCTATTGCTTTCCCTTGTCTACTGATCAATCCCATTAGCATGCATACATTTTGGAATGTCTCCCATAAAACAAAAGCAAAACGTCCCTGTCCTGATCCCACATCCCTTTCCAGCTACTGCGCCATTTTTCAGATGCCCTTTACAACAAAATTCATCAAAAGATTATCTACGTTATTGAATTATACATGCAGAAATTGAGGTGGCATACATTTTGTTATGTATATTTCATCACAATAAAAAAAAAAGATTACACCCTACCTCTGAGTCCTCTCCCATTTTTTTCTCTTGAATTCACTATAAACAAGTTTTCAACTCTCATCATTCCATCAAAACTTTTCTTATCAAGGTCAGTTGTCTTCTGTGTTGCTATATCAAATCCTCGATTCTCATCTTAATTGATGTATTTGTAGAGCTGGACAGAATCCATCTCTCTCCTTCTTGAACATGTTCTCCACTTGCCTTTCAGTATACCATTCTCTTCCTGGTTTTACCACTTTCCTGGCTGGTCCTCACCTCCTCAGCTTTTCAATACTGGAAGGCTACAGGGCTTAGGCCCGTGACACATCTCTCTCTCGATTCATAACCTTCATGTTGTCCTTTAATCTCATCGTTTAAAATATATCCACAGGCTAAAGAATCCCAAATTTACACCTTCAGCCCAGACCTCTTCCCTGGACCGCAGGTTGGCACATCCATTTTCCCACTTGTTATGGGTTGAATTGTGTCCCCCAACATATGTGCCACTCCTGAGAATAAACCCTAGAGAAATAAAAGCTGTCACAGAAATAGACATACGCATACCCATGTTCACTGAAGCATTATTCACAATAGAAAAAAGATGAAAACAACCTAAGTGCCCATCAACAGGTGAATGGGACAGCCAAATTATGGTAAACACAATGGAATAGCACGCAACAATAAAGAACAAAGATGAATCCAAGAAATAGCTCACAGCTAGATGAATCTGGAGGGTATTATGTAAGTCAATCACAAGGGACAAATATTGTATAAGACTATTATTTTAAAAACTAAAGAAAAACTTTACATAATCTTTGAAGATTACAAGGGAGGAGTGGGGTAGTGAGGGGAAATCACTTAACTAGATAGCTGACAATTGTTACCTTTGGTCAAGGGAAAGGCAACACACAATATAAGGGACGTCAGCACAAGCTGACCAGGGCAGTCACAGCAGCTTCCTAGGCAGATCCAGATACCTCAAAGGAGTGAATTACTGAGACTAAGAGCTAGGGACTGTGGCCTCGGGGGACACCAAGGTGAAACAGCACTAACATAGTTTGTAAAGAAAATGTTTTCCATCCTACTTTGACAAGCAGCATCTGGAGTCTTAAAAGCTTGTAAGCAATTATCTAAGATAAATCTATTGGTCCCAATTTGTCTAATGCAAAGGGAGAGAAAGATAACCAAAGACAAAGTAAAGTACTAGTCCAAACGCCTAACAGACCCCAGGAACCACAGCGTCCACCAGCCTGAGCCCAGAAGAACTACATGGTGCCCAGCGACCGCCACCAACTGCCCTACAAGGGTCACAACAGAGAGTCCTGGATGGAGCAGAGGAAACTGCAGCACAGAACTGTAACTAACAAAGAACGGCCAGATACATGGTCTGACCGAGACTAGAGGAACCCTGGAGACTGCAGCCCTAGAGACCCTGGTTAACTTAGAACTGCGGCCATACTTAAGTCCACCTTTCAGCCAAAGATTAGACAGGCCTATAAAACAAACAACATACTTGAGGAATGTGCTGCTTAGTTCACTCAGGTATATGAGACCAAATGTGTAACATCTGCCAAAAAACAAAGATGAGAAGGCAGGAAGGGACAGGAAAATTGGACAAACAGACATGAGCTACCTGGAGTAGAAAGGGGGAACTGCCAACATATCATGGGGGTTACAACCAATGTCACAAAACGATCTGTGTATAAACTTTTGAATGAGAAAGTAATATGCACCATATACTTTCATATAAAGCACAATTTTAAAAAAATCCAGTATCTAACCATTTCTTAGCGCTCTCCATGGCTGTTTCCCTGGTCTCAGCCATTGTAATTTCTCCCCAGACTGCTGTAATAACCTCCTAATCGGCCTCTCTCTTTCTCACTTAACCTCTCCTTGCTATTCTCAACACAGCAGCCATAGCTATCTTTTTAAAATATCAAATCATTTCATTCCTCTGCTTAGAGCTCTCCAATGGCTTTTCACTTCAGTAACAATGAAAGTCTAAGTTCCTATCATGGCCTAGAAGTCCCTAGACAATCTGGTGCCCAGTTTCCACCCCAACACCTTCTCTTACTACTCTCCCCAATTTTCTAAGCACAATGGTTTCCTTTCAGCTCCCACCTCTGTGTCTTTGCACTTACTGTTTCCTCTTTCTGGAACACTCCCTCCCTCCCCCTGCCCAAATATCTACCCTCTTCCTCAGGTCTTTGTTAAAATGGCAACTTCATAGTCAGTCTTTCTTGATCACTCTTATTTAAAAGTAGTATAGATTGCAACTCAACATCAAGAAAACAAAGATCCTCACCACTGGACCAATAAGCAACATTGTCATAAATGGAGAAAGGATTGAAGTTGTTAAGGATTTCATTTTACTTGGTTCCAAAGTCAACACCCATGGAAGCAGCACTCAAGAAATCAAAAGACACATTGCATTAGGAAAATCTCCTGCAAAGGACCTCTTTAAAGTGTTGAAAAACAAAGACGTCACCCTGAAGACTAAAGTGTGCCTGACCCAAGCCATAGTATTTTCAGTTGCATCATATGCATGCAAAAGCTGGACAATAAATAAGGAAGACAGACAAAGCACTGATGCCTTTGAATTGGAGTGCTGGAGAAGAACACTGAATGTACCATGGACTGCCAAAAGGACAAACATATCTGTTCTGGAAGAAGTACAATCAGAGTGCTCCTTGGAAGCAAAGATAGCAAAACTGTCTCTCACATACTTTGGGCATGTTGTCAGGACAGATCAGTCCCTGGAGAAGGAGGGCATCATGCTTGGTAGAGTCAAAAGTCAGCAAAAAAGAGGAAGACTCTCGACAAGATGGACTGACACAGTGGCTGCAACAATGGGCTTAAACATAAAAACGAATGTGGGGTGGTATATGTACTTTATGGTTTAATATATATATGAGGCTGTCCTACTGGTTTCTTTTTAGAGAGGAAGGAGGGGGTGGAGGGGGGGCACAAGCGGTAGTTGAGTGCATACTGGAAGTAAAGAGTGGAAAAGAAGAGCGTGCTCTCACAGGGTGAGGACGGCAGGTAGAGTTGCAGAGAGGCAGGTCCTAGGGGTTTTATAATGCAGATTGACTTGGATTGTAAGCTTTTGCTTAATCAGAAGAAAAAGAAATTTTAAAAAAGATTATGGGCATGGCACAGGATCGGGCAGTGTTTCATTCTATTGTGCATAGGGCTGCCATGAGTTGGAACTGACGTGACGGCCCCTAACAACAACTGTCCCCATAAACCTCGTAGTCTTAATTCCCTTCTCCTTCTCAGTTTGAGCACTAGGATTATTTTAATCATGCTGAATATATGTATGCTAGGAAATAGACATTCTTAGGGCTACAACTCTGTAAAAGAAGGTACTACTCTTTAATCCATTTTATCCCACAAGGTAAATGAAAATTGTTGTGTCTTGGTAAGTGGCCAATACTTCTATATTTGATAAAAACAAATACAGAAGTTATATTAACAGAGTAAGGTGTCAAGTCATGGAAAAACTGGGAAAACAACAAATACATCAAATCACAAAAGAGGTTCCCAGGATATACTACAGACAAATGTTAAAATCAACCTTCCCACAGAATCTCAAATTCAAGTTCCATGTGGAAACCTTTTTTTGAGCTCTATCACTAAACTTCAGGGAACTTATAAGAAACAGAGGTGAAAAGCAAAGCAGCCTAAAAGAAATAAAGAAAAGCAAGGCTAAATTAATAAATTAAATTAAAAAAAGAAAACAAGCAAGGCCTATGACCTAGGAGAAAAGGTTCTTTTTCATAGTAAAACGCATTAAGGCAAAGTCAGCCTGGCAGAGCTTCAACCAAGGACAACCAACCTCATTGCCGCTGAGTCAATTCTGACTCCTAGTGACTGCGTAAAACAGTAGAACTTCCCCAGAGAGTTTCTAAGGAGCAGCTGGTGGATTCAAACTGCTGACCTTCCAGTGAGCAGCCAAGTTCTTAACCACGATGGCACCAGGGCTCCAGCTGACCCTCAGGAGCCCCTCCCTTCCAAAGCACAATCTGTACAACCAGGGACTGGGCACTAAGGCCCACCCTGCACACTGACAAATCAGGGACCACTGATCTGAGAGTCAACAGATTAAAACACAACTGACCCAGACAAAGAGCGCACGGAGAGAAAAGAGTAGAAGTTCCCATTTGTGGAGAATACGGAAAAGCTCTACCAACGGTCTGGAGAGGAGGCTGCTTTAAAGGTCACTGAGCTGGCACAGTGGACACGACAGGGAACACGGGTCTCACCAACAGCCACACGGAGCAACTGTGGACTCAAACCCAGTGACGGGCTCGGCAGGAAGTTGCTGCCCACAACTCCTGTCACCTGCTTGCAGCTTGACAAGCGGGGGAGGGGGCCCACTCTTCTTTCATGCCTCCTGAGTTCCACAGCTGTCTAACATAGCTACTCAACAACAGTTTCTTCTCTTCACCAGAGGGAAATCACTCACCAGTCATCTAGAAAATATTTCTTTGGCCATTTCTATTAGACAGAAAAAAAACTTGGTAGCTTTTAGCAACCACTACGGATTCCAAGCCAAGTGGGCATTTTCATCAAGTCTGCAAGCCTCCACTTAATCTGCGCACTGAAATGACTGACAACTCCTCAGCCATGTCACTCTTCACAGCGAATCCCCAGGCAACCTATAAACCTTACACCCGTCTCCAGAGGACTAGCAGCTAAAGTAAGCAGTCAAGAGGGAACTCAATGAAAAGGACATACATATATTCTGTATTTACCGTAAGTTTTGGTTTGAACTTTGGCGAACTAGACAGGATGAGAAATCAGGCTCTGCAGTCTAGTTACCTGAAAGATTGAGGTGATAATACTCAGAAAAAGTGAAGGAGATGAGTGCAACAAAGAGGCCAAAGGAAGAGGCGATCCAAAGCACCATATGAAAGCAACTGTGTTCTCTGATAAGTACTTTTCATTTGCATTCTCCTTCACAGCAATTCAAGGTGCTCACAGTGTAACTAGCACCTAACGCCTCACTAAGCTAGCAGACAGATTTTCTAAGGTTAGGGCAACGAACTGATCACAGTCCTTTGACCAGATAAGGACTGCATGTTTGACTAGGGACAGATAAAGATCATGCCAGCTGGCCCAATGCAGGACAGCTGAACTCACATGTACCAGTACCTGGTTGAACTCATGTGCCCAGTATAGACAAAGGTTTCCAGCTCAGTGCTGCAGCGACAATTCATAAATGCTCTCGTTTAAAGAATAAAGGATGAGAGAGATCTAACTTACGGGTTACACTGTTGTTTATAGGAAAAGGTCTGGTTGAAGCCATACAGCAGGTCCTACCTTACAGTAAAATTTCCTCTGTGGCTTTCCACACCCTGTAAAATCCTACGCTGGAACCGTCACAGGCTGAAAAGAACCCACGCAAGTGTATTTTCCCCAGAATTAACCTCAGAGCTTTTCTGGCCTGACACTTCAGGTCTAGCTGGGAATCAACAGTTCACTGCAAATAGTGAGAACTAAAAGAAAATTGCTCTTAATTAAGATACTACACTGTGAGGCCCTCAACCACTGAAGTGTACCTTGAGACTAATACCTCAGAACGTCGAAGATGACTCTTCAGTTAAGGGCTGCGCCAGTTTTAGATCTTACTTTCCCAATGGCTAATCTGACTCAACTGAACACAGCTATTCTGAGAATTCTTTGGCCTCACTTGACATACTCAGGTAAGATCACTGTCAGGCAATCTGGCATTATGAATATCAACAATGCTCCTCTATCAAATAACATTTGTCTTTTAGAAGAAAACAGATTATTTTTTTAAAAGTTCAAATTACAGAAAAACTGATTCATGATGATCAGACAGATATTACGAAACATCTTTACTGCTATGCTACAGGTGGTTTTCTCTGCCGCAGTTCACATTTTTTATACCTTAAAAATTTTCCACTGTATATATAAAAAAAAAAATTGACAGCTGCCGTCAACTCCAACTCCTGACAATCCTGTGTGTGTCAGAGTGGAACTGTGCTCCATAAAGTCTGCAGTGGCTAAGTTGTCAGAAAGAGACCTATGGGCCTTTCGTCCCATCTACAGTATACCGCGTGTTAAATAACGGTACCATCATTTGCGCACACACCTCAGCCATAAATCTAGGTTTATCCTAGACTTCTGTCTCCATCCCGCACATCCAGTCATCAAGACTTCCTAAACATTTTAATCATCTGTTCCTTTCTCTTCAACTCAATTGCCACAGCACCGCTGCAGGCCTTCCTCACGCCGCACCTGGACAACGGTGCTGACAGTCTAACCCTTCTCCCTGTTCTCAGGCTTGCCCCATCCATTCCTTCTGCTTCCAGGACAATCTTTCTGAAATGCACAGCTCATTGGCTGACTTATGTAGCTACCTTCATTTCACAATGCATTTTAAATCCTTCACATGACATTCAAAGCTTTCCATACACCAACTACTGCTTGTCTGTCAATGTGATGTCACCATCATTTACTGGGGACTTATGTGACAGGCTATATACTAGGGCACTAGAGATATAAATAAGACTTGGATGGTGATCTAATGAAACCACACATGAAGATGTAATTACCAACACAAAGGTAAGAGAAAAATACAGTAACAGAAGCATGAACACAGTAGCCCAATCTTTGCGGTAAAAACCTCTTCCAGGGAGGAAATGGGCTGGGGTCAGGAAAGTGTCTACAGAGAGAGTGACATCTCAGCTGTTTGGGAGGATGAACAGTAGTTCCCTTGGGGGACAAGGGTAGAGAGAAAGACAGGATAGATAATAGTAAGTACACTAAGACAGAAGTAGTTCAGATTTGCTTTCTGTACTACTTGTGTCTTGTTAAAAATTTCCTTGATCCTCCCAACCCTCCCTAGTTAAGCTGGTTAGCTCCCATTCTTGGCTCATTCCTTTCCTACGATGTAATTATCATGGTTGGATTTTCTCATCACAGTCTCTCCTAGCAGACTCCAGGGGAGACCTCAAAGCAGATTCTCTAGAGGGCTGTGAACTGTCTTGTTCAAACCCTGTATCCCTGGTTTTGAGCACAGTTGAGGCACATGGCAGATGGGCAATAAAGACTTGTTGAGTATACGGTTATGTAATATTCTGAGCAATAAAACTAGGACATAATTTACCATCTGGTTCACACAGTACAAGAAAACAAACCAAGAAGCCTTGGCCAGACTGCAGTCTCCTGCTGTATCAAGCAGACCACTTTCTCTCTCTAAGCCGTAGTTTACATACAAGTGAAAAGTGAAGACACGCAATGGAGGCCAACCACATAAAACCTCGGGCACCTGCCCCTCTCCTCTTCAGTTCCAATGCCATTATCATAGAAAAATTTTTTAATCACATTTCTACCCTGAACTGTCTTCCCTACCTTCAATCTCTTTCTCTTCTTAAGTCCAACTTCCACATTAGTTTTCCTCAAGCAAGGCTCTGCTCATGTGATTTCCTACATAAAAACTTCCAGCACATTTCTGTCCTTGTCTCTCAATTGACTACAGAAAAAGGTCCCACCTCTGCAGCCTATCATTTAGAGCTACTCGCTGTCTGACTACAACCTACCTTTACTATCTTGATTGAAGCAAGCTTGTTCCTCTTTGCCTACACTCTTCTCTGAACAATGTGGTCTGCTTTTATTCTCCATTGTTGCTGGCTGCTGTTGAGTCAGTTCCAGCTCCTGGAGACCATGTGCACAAAGGCTAAAACTGCTACACAGGGTTTTCAAGGCTGTAACCTTCTGGAACCAGATTACCAGGCCTGTCTCACAAGGTGCTTCTCAGTGGATCTGAATGGCCAACCTTCTGGCAAGTAGGCAAGCACCCAACTGTGTGCACCAGGCCTGCAACTTTCCACTTCTCTGTGACCTCTATACAAGCCTGTGACTTCCCACCTCTGTGCCTTTGTTCATGTTTACTACCCCTCCTCAGAATATGCTTTTCTACCACCTAAGCAGAAGACTTGAACTATAATCCCAATTCTACCTTTACTGTCATTATGAAAGTTATTTTAATTCTCTGAGCCTTAAATTCCCTCATCTCTGAAAGAGGCATGAAAAATGCCTTGCTTGGAACTGTTACGAGAATTAAAAAACAACATACACAATGGACCTGGCACCTAATAACTGATCAAAGACTGATAGATATTATTATTACTATCCATCAAGACTAATTAAAAAGGCCACCTTCTTAATAACATAATCTTCACTTTTCTTAAGACACTTATCTTTGCTCTTTACTTTGCATTTGGCTGTGTACATGCATATTTTATTCCCCTGGTGGTCTTTCACACATCTGTGGACAGAAGCCACGGCTGACTCATCTCTCTGTTTCCGTTAGCATTCAGAACAGTGTCTGACTTACAGTAAGTACTCAAGTATTTATTGGAGAACAAAGATGTAAGAAGATATTATGAACTGTATGTTTATTTTCAGAAGAAAAGCTAAACATTAAAGAATTTAGGCTAATACATAGAAAAGTGGTAATATTCCTTTCCTCTCTTCAGGACAAATCCAACAGAAAGCAGCATACTTGCTAGATTTAAAAAAAAAACAAAAATAAAAAAAGGTACACAATTGTTCTTTAAACCATCTTCCAAGTTGGTACTTGACACTCAGGCTACAAACAACTCTAAAGATAGTCTGTTCTGACCTAGAAACTCTAGCAAATGTTCTAGATGTCATGAGAGCTCTGATGACACAGTCTTCGTCTCTCACTCAAGTAAGCAGTGATGTCAAAGAGGGTTAGGCTGGTTCTTGAGGACACACATACAGGTTAGCTTTGCTAGGTTTACAGACAGCCCTTAGGATCCCTTAGGAGGATATGTGGTAAGGTCTGTGAGTAAGCAGACTTCCTCAGTACAACTGAGAGGACATTTTCACCTATTTTAAAAAAGAATTTGAGGACTTTGCATCTTTCAGGCCAATGCCTGCTTTGAACAGTGAACAGTGTGCTTCCTTCATTTTCTAATTTCTCACCTCTCAGACTCACAGATAACTGACAGAGGACAGAAGTCAGTGGTTTCCATACATGAAATGATACCTGGAATTTCTCTGAAGATCTGTGGATCTTCATTCTCTTATAAAGGAGGGAACAAGTACTCCTCTCTTCTCCACTGGAAGGCTGCAGTTCCGTGGCTGATGTCAATTACTGGCTAGAGGCGCTCAGAAGCAGATTCCTCAGCATAATTCTTTGAAGACACTCAGGGTCTTGGCTCTCATAAAAGCCATAAGATCAAATGGACTAAGGGGTCAGGAAGCTGGCAGGAGAGGAACGGACCCAGTTCAGAAGAAAGAAAGTAATCAATGACCTCAGGATTTGAGATAAATCACACTTGCTATTGATTCAGGGATATAAATAGCACAGACACACAAGACACAGACACACAGAAACAAAAACCACCAGCTTAACTTTCTGCTTGAACACTTGTTAGGTCTAGAGAACCGTTCATAACCACAGCTGCTAATGGTTATGGATTTGGCAATCAAAATGTCTTTGTTAAAAAAAAAAAAGAAAAAACAGTTTTAACTGCCTTACTATTGAGGTTACAAACCACAGCCTGGATGCATGCTTGTAGTCCACAGCCTCTCTGCGGCTTGTCAGAGCTCCCATACACTGCTGGCAGAGAAAACACGGCAAGTGGCACGTGGCACGGGCTCCTCCCAGGGAAACGCCAGAAAGCCTGCCTAGATGGCTCTTGACCGCCTTCTCCCCTGACTGGAGCCCACAGCCTGCTCTTCATCACTCTGCTCTTGTCTAGGCTGGCCCCCTGCCATTACTCTTGAGGACTGAGGATGTAGTGAACTTTTTTGTTTTCTGGCACAAATGAGCCATGCCAGCCATACTAGTCTTAGAAAGTAAAAGTAGAAGACAAGCTCAGGGGAATGTATTTTAAACACATATTTTTTAAGTCCCTTACATAGGATCGTGCACTTGATTTTAGAACAACTACTAATAAAACTTATCCTTTTTTTTTTCTTAAAGAGAAGTAAATGATCCCTCTATGCCAAAGAAATCATGAGTGCCTCATATATTTTAACTCACCAGAGAAAGGCCAAGAGTGTCAGGCCAGGAAGTAAACTACCGTGTTTTTTTAGAGAAGGAAACAATAAGGAACAGGATGAGAAAGTAAAATGTGATCCAAGTCACATGGGATCACTTTCAGTTTCAGCTGAAATAAAGAATTTCTAGATCCACACTGAGTCTCAAAGAAAATGCAGTTCAGCTGGGTGATGAGAAATAGGTACTGAGATGCAGGAGGAGAACACAGGCCAGGAAAGTGGTTCCTGGATGGTTCGCCGTCAGTGAGTTTACCTATGAGGATAAACCAAATGTACCTAAGGCCAGCAATTCCTAAACTGCATATACCACAAGATGCCAGTTCTGCCACATGTAAATGAGTAGTGGTAGTCGAGAGGTGAGAAATTATCTGTTCAAAAGTTTTGGGAACACTCCATGTTACATGCACCTCTCGAAGCATCACAATGCACGTGAGCACAGTAAGGGCTCTGTGAAGTTCTGCAAATGTGCTCCACTTTGTTTCATCCAAATGCCTTGTCCCAGTACATTTGCCCACAGACTGCTTTTGTCAGAGCACACCTGTACCATGGAAGAGCTTGGGAAATTCTACTCTAGGGCTATTATTCTTAAACTCTCAACTCACTGCTTCAGAAACAAAAATGAGGCTGGTATAACATAAGACAATCATGTTTCTTCCATCCCTGAACTCAAGCTCAAATACAGACAGGTAGATTACTCAAGCAAGTCCTGACATTTTCCAAGATGCAACTAAATACTAAAGCTACAACTTTTAAAAGTAGTAAGATCCCTACCTAGTAGATAATCTCCAAAGAGGTCTAATGTCCATTCTGAATAGATTCGTGGGCTACCCTATAAGACAGGAAAGAAACAGTGCAAAAACCACAGACAGGCTGACCATAGGGGAAATGGTTATAGGTTCCTTGTTTAAGGAAGCCTACTGGCTTCTGGCACTGGAGTATATTATAATGTCATATATCAGGGAAATTCATAAGGAAAAGTTGCCAGAACCTGAAGCTGGGAACATATGGGAAGATTCCTGCACTTGTTACGTGCTGCTCATAGCAGCCTTAGGAGAAATGACAGAATACAGGCTGTAACAGAAGTATACTGATCTGAAAGACAAGTATCCTTGACAATCCAAAAAGATATGCCCTATTAATTTGATTCCTAATTTTTGTAACCCCTGTAGTATTCCACAGACTAGGATTACACATTCCTGCCATTCTCTGCACAAATTTGTGGCAGAAAGGTGACTGAAGTCCTTTGGCCTTGTATCAGGTAGTGTTTGCTTGAGAGGTAAATGAGAAAGCAAAGCAAAGCCAAGCCCATTGCCAAACCCCGCCACCGGCTGCCAGATGCTCTTTGGCTTACTTTTAGAATGCAAATATCCCAGGAGGAAAACATGATCCTTTAAGTTATACTAAGCTGTTAATCACTGGGAAAGTCTGTATAACTGTACAGCTCACAGCAATCTAAAGTATTTTTATAGTTACTTCTAGACTGAAAGAAAAAAAGAAGAGAGGGTAGCCAAGAAAACATTTAAAAAAGGGGGTTGGGGGTGAGAGGCCCACCAAGGGGTTGTAGAGGTGCAAGAGGCTGAGAGACGCAGGGCCTCCAGGTGTTCACAGTGTAGCCCAGGTCTGAACCAGGTACTCGGGGCAGGAAGAAAAGCTGAGCATCATCAATGACACCCAAGTGCATGCACTGTACTCCCACAAAGTCATCAGAGGAGGGCTAGGACCCAACCCACGAGAAAACCCAAGGCAGAAACCTAGAGGAGTCACACTGCAGCTGGCTAAAGTCTGTGAGGAAATGACAGAAGTAGGGAGATGAATAGGAGAAAAAAAAAATTAGATTTAACACAGTAAGGAAAGGCAGTTAAAACTGGAAAATTAGGAAGTTTATGAGAAAAATTAAGCTGAAGCACATTTCCTTAAGGACAATGGTGGAAGCCTTATTGCCTAAAGCAACTGTTTAGGGTACAGAAACTTAACATTGTTAGGAAACACTCTTCATGCTTCAAGGGTGGGCTTTCACATTTCGGATTTCTGCTAGTCTTGCCTAAACCTGGAAACCCTGGTGGCATAGAGGTTAAGTGCTACAGCTGCTAACCAAGAGGGTGGCAGTTTTAATCCACCAGGTGCTCCTTGGAAACCATGGGGCAGTTCTACTCTGTCCTACAGGGTCTCTAAGATTTAGAACTGACTTGATGCCAGTGTAATTTTATTTATTTACTTATTTATGAAGCCTAAGCCTACCAATCCAAAACCCAATGCCATCAAATCTATTCCAACACATAGCAACCCTGCACGTCAAAGGAGAACTGCCCCACAGGGTTTTCAAGGCTATAAATCTTTATGCGCACAGACTATCACATCATTCTCTCTCGGACAGCCTGGTGGATTCCAACCACCAGCCTTCCAGTTAGCAGCTGAGTGCTTAATCACTGTACCACCAGGGGGGTGGATGGATGGATGGGGGGTGGATGGATGGATGGGGGGTGGATGGATGGATGGGGGGTGGATGGATGGATGGGGGGTGGATGGATGGATGGGGGGTGGATGGATGGATGGGGTGGATGGATGGATGGGGGTGGATGGATGGATGGGGTGGATGGATGGATGGGGGGTGGATGGATGGATGGGGTGGATGGATGGATGGGGTGGATGGATGGATGGGGGTGGATGGATGGATGCTGGTGGATGGATGGATGAGGGGTGGATGGATGGATGGGGGTGGATGGATGGATGAGGGGTGGATGGATGCATGGGGGGTGGATGGATGCATGGGGGGTGGATGGATGGATGGGGGTGGAACCTACTGCATTTCAGGAGTTTGCTTACTAAGAGGAAGTCCTTCAGCTCCCTCTGCTGTTCACAGATGTATTTTATTTATACCAATTCCATCTTCAAATAAACCAAGAAACTAAACCCATTGTCATCAATTCAATTCCAACTCACAGCGATCCCATCAGACAGAGTAGAACTGCCCTACAGAGTTTCTAAGAAGTGCCTGGTGGATTCAACTGCTGACCTCTCAGGTAGCAGCTATAGCACTTCACAGTATGCCACCAGGGTTTTCATTCAATCTTTAGTGACCCAAATAAACAAACATACATCATACACACATATGCACTACATGATGCTGTCCAGGTGACTACAATTTAAAGATGCACACCTATCAGGAGATTCCTGTCCTAGACCATGCACTCCAGACTAAACAGTAGCCCTTTGCACTCGCGAGGCCCCTCTCAGGCAACCCTGCATTTCATGGGATAACTCAGGCACCCCAGCATTCCATGCAGTAACTCAAGTCTCAGGCTACTGAGCGTCAACAGTTGCTGTTTTTAACCAGGACGATCTTAACAAATAGAAACGAATTACCAGATGAAGTAAAAAAACCAAAATTCCTAAAAAAAAAATCCATGGTGGCATATTGAAAAGGTAACACTCTACTTCTAGTGTGGAAAGATAAAAGGACTTTCACTTGTTTGACCACTTAGGATAATGCAGGAATGACTCCCGTAAAAAGGATTTTACAAGGTGGTATTGAAGTCAACGTTGAGAAACCTACTATTATAATATATTACTTAAAACATATGTGTGGCATTGATCGAATTGATCAATATGCCTCGACATACTATTTTCCACCAAACTCTTTAAGTGCCTTTGTGCAGGAGGCTTTTCAGGAAGAGTGGGGCTACAGAGCTTTGGAACACTTGCCCTGGCAAGCCAGATGTAGGCCTAAGGCCCCAGCCATGCAGCCATAGTAAGCAGAAGATGAAGAGACAAAGAGCCTGAGAAGCTGAGCTGCCTCAGTCTCAAAGGGTACAGCCATGACCTAAGGGGTGTGAAAGGGTGGAGCCAGGGCTTTCTGTATGTAAGGGTGGAATGGCCACTCAGCTGGGCTTAGGGAGCACCTAAAGCTGAGGGGGCAGAGCTGCTGTCCAAGTGAGCCTTTCTAGACAGAGTTGTAGCACAAGGCCAGGGGTCTCTGCTCAGAATCCATGGAGTGGGGCCAATACCTAGAGACTGGAGGGCAGGGCCATTATGTAGAATGTCTCAGAAAATGTAAGAGTATTTTCAAAGCTTTGAGGGTGGTTTTTATTGTGATATGTGCCCTGAGAAACCAAAGATGCACCTCAGGGATTGTTTCATAAAATACTGTACGAAAAACAAGCACAAAGCATGATATTTAAAAGATTTTTGTTTTGTAAGATGTAGAAAAATATAAAATGTTAAAATATATTATTTGTATATACTTGTTTGAGTATAAAATCATTTTAAAGTAGCTCTAAGAAACTTGTCTAATGTACACAAAATCATCTGGAGTTCGCCTGATCGAAAAAGTCCTTGAGTGCAAATTACAGATCTGACCATTCCCCCCACTCATTCAAAAGGGCTTTAGAGATAATCATGAGCTTCTTCACTAAAACCAGCCAAGTTTTAGTAAGGGATGAGGACTCCGCACTTCTTACCTCGATTTTGGTCAGCCCTTCTAATAAATGTACATGCGCTATTCCATACACCAAAAGTCAAAGCATCACTACGTTTTTTCCCACTTACACCCTTGTCCTTTCTCTCCCCAGTATTTGTGTATCAAAAGACTCTGCTCACTTGTCTAAATACAAAACTGCTAGCACCTTCCTTCCTATCTCGAGGACAGTCTAGGATCAGTCACGGTGAGACACTTCCATAATGGTAAATCAAGCATCTGTCCAAGAGAAGCAAATGTTTACTCACCTGCTCCTTAAACTCCTGCTGGGACAAGCAGTCAGTTAGGTCCACACAGCCGAGGAGACAGCCTGATGGGTAGTCAGTGGGAAATTCCAAATCTGAATCAAGAAAAATAAAATGACTAGATAAATTTCTTTCTTTTGTGACCTGAGAACTCACAAGTCTGTTTTCATACTGAACAAATCACATTTTCCATCGTTTATTCGTAGATAAAGTAACAAGGAGGCTTCTACTGGGCACAACCACAGCCCTGGCAGCACTGTGGTTACACGTTTGGCTTTTAACCAAAATGCTGAATGTCAATGGTTCAAATCCACCAGCTGCTCTAGAGGAGAAAGACATGGCAGCCTGCTACTATAGGGATTATAGCCTCAGAGACCCTAAGGGGCTGTTCTACTCTGTCCCAAAGGGCCAGTATGAGTTGGAATCAACTTGATGGCAACAGGTTTTTTTGTGACAGAAGGCTGTATTTTAGGGAAAAATCTACTGAGTAGCTTGATTAGTCCCTATCCACATAGTTGGATAGGATAATTTTCCTTTTCAAATTTACTGCCCTCACGACATCCAAGTTCAAGGACAACAAAACTTCATTCCAAACAAATCGATTCTATTATGCTGAACTGGATCAGACTACAGTTTGGTGGTGACAGGTTTTGGAAACAAAGAAAGGCAGCTACAGCTGTCAGGGAAACAGACCCTTGGTGGCCTAGTGGTTAAGCGCTATGGCTGCTAATCAAAAGGTCACCAGTTCAAATCCACCAGGCACTCCTTGGAAACTCTATGAGCCATTCTACGTTGTCTATAGGGTTTCTATGACTTGGAATGGACTTGACAGCAATGGCTTTGGTTTTGGGCTTGGTGACAAAAACCATAAAAAAGTTAGAATATAAATTTAAAGCAAGCTATTTAAATGAGTCACAACAGAAATGCGTTTTTAAGGAAACACACATTTTTGATTCTTAGTGATTCCTGATGCTTAGTTTCTTAAAAACCATCTTAAAGATGAGTCTACAACTATGCTCTCATTCTACCTTCAAAAAATTCTGAGCTGGATAAGGAGTGTGGGGAAGAAAACACCCAAAGACCAGAAGTTATTACTTAGGGCCCAAATTATAGTGGGTAATTACTAAAATATGCTGCTTAAACCTACTTTTCTCTGTCCAATTCTGACAGCAGGTGTCTATTTGGGTCACTTCAGATTAAAAAATGATCATCAGCGGCTATTGTTCCCAACCTAAAAATCCCAGAGTCTATGGCGGTCATTTCGGCTTCCTAATAAAAAAAATGCAAGTTTTCTCAAACTGACTACTGATTTACAGTATTGGAAACTGGTGTTTTTATTTGCACTGCTTGACAAACAGTGCTTTGAACAGCTGCTCACGATCTGCTCTAAACAAACTATAAATACAAGGTTTAAACACCATTTTAGCCAAGAAAAACTCACAGGAAGAAGGAAGTAGATGAAAGACAGTCAGTGACTTGTATCCACAAAGGAGGAAGAAAAGGAGACCACATGGCCATTACCTTTCCCATGGAGAAGACGGTAGGTGGCCTGGAGTTCTGAGACTTGCTCAGAGGAGGGCTTTTTGGCTGTGGCCGCTATCCAAAGGCGTCCTCTGTGAGGAGTGTACCAGGTTCTGCCCTCCACCCTACACAAATACACATTTTGTAGGATCTAAATTCTAGTTTCCTGGAGAATCACATAACACATAAGCCCAGAAAAACTATCCAGTGGGACTAAGAGCTCTACAGATGATATTTTATTACAAGGGATTACTTGGGTGAAAAACATTTTTTTCCCCACAATCGTCTTCACTTGAGGATGAACTCTGCTCTCTGATTCCTCCTGACGTCCAATAAAAAGAATTCATGCCTCTCAACCTCCCAACACTTTCCACCTGACCCCTCTACCCAGCTCAAACCCAGCACTTTCAAAGGACCTACACTATTCTGTATGAAAGTCTGTCCTTCTTTGAGTCAAACACTAACCTTTTCCTAGAATATTCGCTGATTGTTTTCTAGCCTGATAGAAAAATCCTTAAACACAGACGGCTTCCGTAAAGTAGCAACGTATAACTATTATTTAATTGACTACTGAACAGGAGACTTCAGCAGAGCTTCCAGGCTAAGACTTACTAGAAAGCTCTGGTGATCTAGTCCCAAAATTCACCCAGTGAGAACCCTGTGGATCACAAGGCAGGATCCACAACCAGTCACAACGGGGTCAGGCCCTGGCAACGCTCTGTTCCACTGTCTGTGCAGGTGCCTGAGCTGGGGGCCTATCAGCAGCTAACAACAAGGATGATCAAAATGTCGATCATTTTTCCTTTTTAAATGACAACCTCCCTCACTGATATTTTCTAATTATTCTGTACAGGATTTGTTGCATAATTTGAAGTAATCTTCAAGTGGAAAAACAATGCATTCAAGAGAATTTAATTACTTTGCTACTCTCAAAAGAGTTTTAGGATGTTTCTCTTTTACCTCCCACCAAATAAAAGTGTTTCGATATACACCGTTCTTACAGGTGGGAAAGAGACTTGTGAATGTTTCATATCCTTGATTTTCCAATACAGATGAAGTGGAAGAGCTGCCAGTACACAGGAGGTGCTCAATAAATGAGAAATGAATCAATATATGTCTGCCTTCTACACTAACTCACCTGAAGGGCTCCTGGGCAAACGGTCCCAGGAATGAGGTGGAACCACCCACTGTATTTGGTCAGATTAGTGACTGTGTATGCCACTCATCCTGTCCCTCTTGGTGAGAGAATATGAGTAACACAGATCCAAAGCAGGACAAGAGAAACATAAACACTCCAACTTCCTTAGCAGAAGGCAACCTGTTTAGTTTTGTGCTTTGGAAAAGGAAGACACCTGAACCGGAGAGAGATGAATGCCAAGTGCCGACATCCACAGCCCAGCCGTACTAGGCAGCAGCAGACTGCTGTGCACTGGTCCCAGCCCAGCCGCACTAGGCAGCAGCAGACTGTGCTGTGCACTGGTCCCAGCCCAGCCGCACTAGGCAGCAGCAGACTGCTGTGCACTGGTCCCAGCCCAGTCGCACTAGGCAGCAGCAGACTGCTGTGCACTGGTCCCAGCCCAGTCGCACTAGGCAGCAGCAGACTGCTGTGCACTGGTCCCAGCCCAGCCGCACTAGGCAGCAGCAGACTGCTGTGCACTGGTCCCAGCCCAGCCACACTAGGCAGCAGCAGACTGCTGTGCACTGGCCCCAAGGGCACCATGCACACAGAAAACAATGAGCCAGAGTTAGAGAGCCTGACCTTCCAGAGGGGGAACAGCAGGGTTCACTAATACAGGAGGGAAAGCACAGCTAACAGTGAAACCAGAGAGTAGAAATGACTGTTCTTAAATGCTGGTCATCTTCTTCACAAGAAAGTGAGGAGGAGGAGGAAATGACTGAAGCTGCTCAGCAGAGTGGAAACAGCACTTTGAAAATCTGAGTGCTATTTCCATTTCTGCCACCAACAAGTCAAAGCCTGTAATACCACCAGCCTGACCCATTTCATATAACTTCTACTTTGAAATTTGTAGAATTCTATTTAAATACAAGGCATTATTGCTGTTAGGAGTCAGGATACTGCCGGACCTATAAAATTCTAATAGATAAAGAAGAGAAAATGAGTATGTTGTACTGATAGGTGAAAGAAAAGAATACATGATCATAAATACATACTAGGATTTCACTGACTGGAAACCCCAGTGGCCTAAAGGTTAAGTGTTACAGCTGCTAACTAAAAGGTTGGCAGTTCGAACCTGGCAGGCGCTCCTTGGAACTCTATGCAGCAGTTCTACTCTGCCCTATAGGGTCATTATAGGGCAGTTCCACTCTGTTGTGTAGGGATGCTGTGAGTCATGGGTTTGGTTTGGTTTTTACATAATAATATGCAAAAGAAAAAGAACATGAACACTCTGAAATATTAACACCACCACTATGAGTGATACTTCTTTTTCTAGCTAACTCTCTGTATTTTGCAATTTTTAAATTTATATTTATGAAAGAAAAAAAAAAACACCTATTTTAAAACCTTAAATTGTGAAGAAGCACATGAAACCAAGGAGCAGCAAACTCTTACCACCCCAACAGACAAGGCTAGTCTGCGACACTTCCTACTCGCCCCTTAACACCAGCTCTGCTTTTTGTAGAAAAGGAATTGGTGGTTAAAATAAAGTTTCTCAACATAGCTACCCAGATTCACAGACAGACACGTACATGAAAAAAACAAAATCTCAGGCTGATATCTTAACAAAATGAAGACACAGGCATAAAAACATGACACTTCAAGTACGATGAAACCATTTAGGTAGCTGAGTAGTGTATTACAAAAGCAAAACCAAGACAGGTTTTTTCAACAGATTTCCTTTCAAAGATTTTAAAAACTGATACTTTATTTGTGGTTATGACTCAGATTCTTAGCCTCTGTAACCTCAGGATTTTAAGCTATTCAATGAAAAAATTTACTACCAAGTCAGTAACATAAATATTTATAATTCTATGTACTGAAGAATAGTATAAATCACTGCTAGATAAGGGAGTACAAATTCCAGTCCATAATTCTAAACCAAGTTTCTATCACCCTAAGATCTTTCACTGCCAAGATTCATTTCAGCTCTTACCTTTTAATTCCTCTGACAAGCAGAGATGCCCAGGGCTGATGCATAGAGAGGCACCAGCCACCATCAAAGCCTTCCTGAAACTCCCGGTCCTGGATTCGCATCTGATGCGGATGTGAATGGAGCTGCAGTTCTGATTCTGCTAAATGCAGAGCCTTCTTCTGCGAGGCTGCACCTGTCTGATCTACCCACTAAGCAGAAAAAACAAAAACAAATATACAGTTCAGTCTGACAAGGGAAGAACCTGCAGGTTTAGGTGACTGAGGCAGGTAGACAGCATTAGATGAATGCTAACAATGGGGCCATCATTCGGGCAGCATTTTCTTAGAAAAATGTATTCCACCTTTATCTGAAATGAAACAAACAAAAAAAAAGTGATGCCATGTATTCAGTAGGATCCCAGGCATGAAAACAAGCCTCCCTCTTGAAAGCTAATATAGAATATAGATTTTTATATAACGCTTTTCAATTCTCACAACACTTCTGAGACCAAAGAGCTGTAATTATTTTTATCTTATACTTATTAATGATACTTATTAGTGATTATACTGGATTCTGGACAACTTCCAAACATAATTCTATCAGCCAGAGGAAGGTTCAACATTTGGGTCCACATATTCGTCAAGAGTTTAGGGCTGGTCACATAACAAGCCAAGCAGACGCTATCAGTGGCAGCAGTTCTGACCACTGTGTGCTGAAAGTACCTCCCTACCCCGAAATTAACAACTTTTCCCCTGAAAGAGAAGATGAAGCTTGACTGAAACAAGGCTCAGACAAAGGGAAGAGAAAATTACAGGGCACAGGTAATCACAGGAGGCTAAGGAGTCCTGGAAGTTCAGTCAGAGGATGACTGTCCATGGATTGAATTGTGTCCCCCCAAAAATGTATGTGTTTATTTGACTTGGTTTGGAGTTCCAATATGGTGCCCTTCCTCTCATGTGTTGTGAATCCTCCCTCTGTGATATTGATGATGGAGAATGGTTTGTGGTTGTGTTAGTGAGGCAGAACTCAAGCTTGTGGAATATAAGGGAAAGAAGTGAGCTGAGGAAGTTGGGAACCTCATACCACCAAGAGAGAAGCACTGGGAGCACAGTGCGTCCTTTGGACCCAAGGTTCCTGTGCCGAGATGTTCTCACTGGATGTAGACTCAGCCTACCAGACTGTGATGATTTCTTATTCTGAATGGACTTGTATCTTGTTAATGGATTTGTGGCTTACTGGACTGTGACAATAAAAGCTTCTCCTCATGAAACCTTCCACTCATGGTATTTTCTGTTAGAGCAGTACCCGGTGACTAGAACAATGACAAAGTTTAGTGTTTCCTCCACAGCAAGAAGATCAACTCAACAAAACCAAACCCATTACCAATGAGTTGATTCTGACTCACAGGGACCCTACAGGTCAGAGCAGAAATGCCCCATATATATCTGGGGTCTTAAAAACAAACAAGCTGCCATCTGAAGTACATCAAATGATCCCAACTCATCTGTAACAGATGATCACCAAGAACAACAAAGACACGAGACAAAAAGAACCAGGAGACAGAAGGACCCATGTGAATGGATGTAACCAGAAGAACCAGATGGTGCCCGGCCACCACCAGATAGTCGTGATTGGGGCATACAATGTTGAGTCCCAGAGGCAACACAACAAAAAGAGGGGTGCATCTCAAGAACTCCACTAAAAGCCTGCAATTGATGGTCTGGCAGCCTGGAGGTTCCCCTGAGAATATGGCTCCTAGACCTGCTGCAGTCCTTGACCAGAAAACATTACTGAGGTCAACTCTTGGACAGGAATGTCCTGGACTCAGGGATACGATGTGACCATATGGTGTAAGTACTTTATGGTTCTATGCATCTAGAGGATGCTGTCCTACTCACCTCTTTCTAGAAGGCGGGGGGTTGACAGCAGACTGTTAAGAGGATACAGCATATATAGAATGAGAAGGAGGAGTGTGCTGTCACAGGGCAAGGAGAGCAGGAGGAGCTACAGACAGGCGGACATGGAAATTTAATTTGGATTGTATACTTTCCCTTAATCACAATTAAAAATAAATAAATAAACAAGAAATGCCCTATCGAGTTTACAAAGAGCACCTGGAGGATCTGAACTGCCAGTCTTTTAGTGAGCAGACGTAGTACTTGAAGATCAAGTGCTCCAAAATTAACAACAAAAGGCTCTGTTAGGTGACATTTGGGGTTAGCTGTCCTGATTTTCTGGTATCCAATTTCAACAATTTATAGGGAAAAAAACCATTAGACTGGCAGATTTCAGTTTCCTCAAGTGGAAAATGATGAGGGCAAACTAAGTGAATCTCAGAATCTTTCTGCAACATTTCATGTTTCTAACCAACTGTGTTGTCCTTTTCAAAAACCCAAATCTACTGCACTTAACCATGTGTAAAGCACATAAAGAAGACACATATAAACTACAAATAAGATACGGTTCTTGCTTTTAAAGAATTTATAATCCTAGTGGATGACTGATACATATTTAAATAATTAAAGCATAAACCAGAACAGAATAACTACTAAGTAAGGATACAGTTATTATATGGGTATGCAGAAGAATCAATCCATTATGGGGAAAGAAGTGATTTCATAAGAAAGTCAGCATTTGAATAATCCTGGGGCCCATGTTCTTTCTATTCTGTCTCTCCTACAGCTTGTCAATAATTCCGGGGACTGCCAATTAAAGTTCGCAAACTCATCCTAGAGAAAGTGCTACATACCTCACTGACGAGTATCACTACAGTCACCTTCAAAGTAATTCCCTTTAGGAAGCTATGCACCAACGCCAGTGCCCAATCTACCCTTTAAAGAAATTTTAGAACTCTTTTTCTGCAATGGCCGTCAGAGCTGTCATCGTATTACCCTTGATGTCCAGAATGTCACTGAAATGTCTTCCTTTCAGTCAGGTAAAGATCATTGGGAAACAGATCATGTGAGTAGAGAGGTCATTCCATTACAGTTATTTGTTTACTGGCTAAGAACTCCATCACAGACAACTACACAATTAAGTCTGTGAACTCGCCACTGTGCACAATGGCCATTCCAGAAAGAGTTCCAAAACTGCTTTGAAGGGTGGACTAGGTGCTGGTGTCAGTGCATAGCTTTCCAAGGGGAGGACTTCAAAGGTGACCATAGTGATATTCAGCAATGAGGTATGTACCACTTAGAACAATGAAGTTCATGTACTTAATTAATTGTTGGGCCTTGTACTTCAAGGCTAAACAAATGATGACAAGAGCAAGAGAATTACAGTTCTATGGGACTAGCCACATTCTATAAAAGAAAGACTGTTAACACAAGGACCACTGGTTAACTGTCTAAATTTACACTGTATTTAACAAAAAGCTGTCTTGGGAAATACTGAACTGACAGTGGAGGTCAACTTGTCAAAAGTGCTGCAAGAAAAATTTGATAAAACTGGGTTACGGAACAAAGTTGGCAGGTGTTTGGAGAGAGTTGAGTTTGTACCTAAAGCATATAAAACATATCCATTTTAAAGGAAAGTATCTGGGCCCCAACTTCCCTCATCAGCTAGATCAACAGGCCACTAACCTGGGGAGGGGGCTGATGCATGCTGGGATTCACCAGAAGTCCCAAAGGCTCTGCAGAAGATCTATCCAGTTTGGTCAGTGACTGGTTCAAGGTGCCATTGGCAATGGCCTGTACCGTCTCATCTAGTCTGTGATAACAAACCAGAAGGATACAATAACAGGTTACATTCTATGCTCACAATATGCTGACTTACCATCAACATAAAACTCTTCAACAGTAATAAAATTTATACTTCAAAGGAGGATCCCTGGATGACTCTCCTTCCCCTACAATTTCCTTCACTTCATTCCGAGAATCCTAAGAAATATGAGTTAGGAAAAGTTCCAGAACACTAAGAAAACAGGTAGGGCACACTACAATCATTCATTTGTTTAATGGGATCATTAAAAAATAACAAGATTAGAAAAGCTGCCTAGAAAGAGTCTGGCCCATGGAAGAGAATTTTATTGTAGTCTCTCTACTCAACCCACCGTCTTCTCAACACACCCTACACATACAGTATTCCTCTGCCCACTCCTCACTCCTCCATGCTGCTCTAAATCCTATGGTCATTTCAACTTGCAGAAGTTCTAAAGGAGCCCCCTCCTGGCCCAGCCCAAAATGCTTGCTGCCTTCTTGAGGTCACATGGCACCTGTTACAGAAACAGTCATCTGACCCCTCCCATGTCAGCCTGTGCCCATGGTGTCTGCCTTGACTACTTAGCTCTAAACCTTTACAGACTGGAAATAATCCCACTGGTAATTAAGAGATCACAGTTCCTGTAAGAACCAGATCTCATTCTGTAACTCTACATTACATGCTGCTGTACTCCATGCCATGCTAGGGGCCTGACAAACGTTTGTGGGTGGTGATAACTTCGAGGCACAATCCAATGAAAAGTTTCTACTAGTGGGAAAGGCTCAACATGCTACTTAATTCAAGAACCACTTGTTGTGAATCTCTCATATGCACAGCAACCTAGAAGGCGTGGAAGACACGGTGCCTGCCTTCAAGAAGCTTTCGATCTAAGTGGCAAGTTTAAGACAGCCACAGTGATGATGAAAATAAATGGTAAGACGTAATAATTAGTGAGACAGACACAATCTATCTGGTCATTATTATCGCATCATTCCACGTGTCGTACCCAGTCGGTTCAAGGCAGAGGCAGAGATACGTAAGGCAAAGACTGAGGAAGGGATTTTCAAACCAAGAAAAGGACAGAAACAAAAGCAAGAGGCAAAAAGAAAAAAAGTGCTAAAAATGGGTCTAAAATAGGGTAGAGATAGCGGGACCTGAAGGCGGGAGATGGAATGAAGATACAATATCAAACCCAGCGCCGTCAACTCAATTTTAACTCATAGCGACCCTACAGAACAGAGCAGACCTGCCCCACAGAGTTTCCAAGGAGCACCTAGTGGATTCGAACTGCCGACCTTTCGATTAGCAGCCAGAACATGTAACCACTACGCCACCACGGTTTCTATGAAACATATGACAGGGTTAAGCATAGACAGAACTCTAGAATCTACAAAACAAATATCAAAAACAGCTAACCAATATACTTTAAAATGCTGAAATTTACTAGCAACAATCAAAGCAAAGAAATGTGAATTAGACACTACGATGAAGTGTCATTTTGGGGGGTGCCAGAATGGCAAATGTTTAAAAAAGTTGTTGACAAAGAGATGAGTAAATGGTATTTTGGTATCTGGCATGCAACTGTTAAAAAGTATGCACAATTTCAATTTTGGGACACTACCAAACTTCCCTTCTAAAGGGCTGTACTATTTTCTAGTAAGGAAGGACACCCTTCTTCCTACACTGTCACATTACAGAGTATCACACTTTTTTAAGCCAACTTAATAAATGAAAAATGATACACTGCATATTTAAATTTTCATTTCCTTAATTATCAGTTGAGTATCTTTTCAAATGTCTACTGGCTAATCACATTTCCTTATCAGTGACTCGTTTGCTCCTAGTCTTTGCCCATTTCTCTGCTGGCTTTTTTTGTCCTTTTCTTTTAATTTACAGGAAGTCTTTACACAGGATGGATATCATTCTTTGTACATCTGTACTATACTGAAAACATTTAAAATATTTTCTCCCCATCTGGCAGTTTATTTTATTCATATAAAAACACAGTTACATTTCTGCATTTCCTTCTGATTCTTTTATTTCTCCCTTTGACACTTAACTCTTTGGGTGGGAGGTAGAGGTTTAACCTAATTTCTTTTCAAACTGGTGGCTAGTCATCCCAACACCATATATTTAATCCTTTTCCTACTGCTGAGAAATGTCACCTTTGTTGCTGTTATTAGGTGCCACTGAGTTAAGTTCTGATTCACGGAGACCCTGTGCACAGGAGAAGGAAATGCTGCCCGGTCCTGTGCCACACCCAGCAGGATTTTCATGCTCAAACCCATTATTGCTGCCACTGCTGTCAATCCACCTCCTGGGTCTTCACCCTCTTCACTGACCCTCCGCTTTACTTTTACCTGTATCCATCACAAAACTCACATACACAGTCACACACACACATAGACATGTGTCTCTTTCTGGGTTCTACTGTTTCATCAATTTATTCCTGTGCCCAAACTATACTTCACTGTTTTAATACTGTAACTTAAAAAAAAAAGAAAGGAAGGAAGAAAAGGGTTTTATCTAGTAGGACATGTTACTCGGTTTTTCTCAAAATATTTTAAGTTATTCTTATACATTTTGCATTCCAAATGAACACATTATTTTAAAAAACCAACAAGAATGGATTCACCAGCTAAGAAAAATCCTTCACAATAACCCTTCTGCCTGTCAGACCTCCGGGAGCTGCCCACTCACTTGCTGTGATACTCTGCTAGTGGATTTCTCTCCTCCAATATCTTCCTCCCTGCAAAGTCGATGGTGATCTTCTTAGAGAGTCGGGAGGCGTGTCGCAGTTCTCTCAGCTCCTCCTCTCGTTTCTGCAGGGTTTCCCGCTCAATTCTGGACAACCACTGGTTAGAATCACTGGCAAAGTAATCTGACTCATCATCAATGACTTGGGTCCTTCGAACACTAACAACAAAAAAAAACACAGCATTTAGGTCACCAACTGACAAACTGGATCTGATTACTAAGAGACTGTTTGAAGGTAGCTTATTTTTCTCCTGTCCTGGATGTTAACATCTCCAATGCAGGGCCGAGAATGTTCCCATTATCAAGCAGGCTCCACCTAATCCCCAGCTTCTGCTTGTATCTTGTCCCCACTGCAGGCTCAGCCCAGCTCCTAGTGCTAACATGAACCTCAGGTGGAAAACACACAATACCATACATAATCCTTTGTTTAGTCCCCACTTTCTAATAATAGAGCTTTGCCTGGTTTTGCCACATCTGAGTTCACGTCTTGGCAGCTTACTCTACAGCCTAATCCCTCCATAGGAGGCTCTCAGTCTTTTCTTGCCTGGCCCTTTGCTGCTCTTTCCTTCAGGATATCAAGTTGTATCCTACAAAGTCCTGCAGCTGGGGTTTACTTACTTACTCTTAGGACGTCCTATTTCTATGCTACTATACATCAGTTTCCCTCTGCCACAAAAATCCTACCTCTAGTCCCTCCACCACTAGACACCAGGCCAAGTTCCAAGATATGGCCATCAGGCCTATCCTTAGGAGCATACAAAACATAGAAACTGAGAACCAAGAAAAACTACAAAGATCCAGCTCTCTTGGGCCACAGAAGTTAAGCGACTCTCCAAAGTTACAAATCCAGTTCCGGCTAATTTATGCATCACTACAAATTAGTGATATGAGTGTACACAGGCATACAGAAAATACTGAAATCAAATTCCTATTTTCTGCAGACTCAGTTGGACATATAAAAAGACTTTAACTCTTAAAGTAGAATCTTCCTAAAATAGGATGCCTACAAGTGTCCAGGACAAAACACTGGTCCTCCACAATGAACCTATGTTTTGAAACTGGTGATGCTGAACACAACCAGGAAAGCAGCAACATCAGCAGGAAGAGGCCCGTTTCCAGTTTTTATTTATCAAGAAATGCAATGCACTGAGAATTCCATTTCTAATGCTACCTGGTAATGAGTAGAGCAGAGCTAAATATGATATTTAAAGGATTAAGAATGAGAGTTACAAATCTTGAGATGGGTTTATTTAAGGAATAATTTCCTAATTATATCTCATATATTCATAGTAAATGGTTTGGAAGGACATAGCAGGTGTTGGTTCATCAAAGGACTACAATGGCAGGAATGGACTCCCAGATCAGTTACATAAGAGACTCCAGGGCTGTCTCAGGACTCGCCATCTGAGAAGTCCCATCTAAACATTCTTTACTACCTACTGGTTTCCTATATGTGTTTTGTCCAAATGAAAAATATGAGAGAGAAGAAAATAAAATACGGAACTAGCAAATCCATAAATCTGTCTCTGAAATAGACATCAACAAACTAAAACACAGTAGTACAGGCATCTAAAAACCAATATAGATTTTTTTTTTTATTATGATTGAGTGAAAATGTACATTCCCATATAAATTTGCATGCCTGCCTATGGGCAGTTCCCATTGCTCTCCCTGCTGGGTGACAGCACACTCTTCCTCTCCATTCTGTGCATGTCACATCCTCCTAACAATCTCCTATCTCTTCCTCTCTACCCTCTCCCCTGCCTCCAGTAAGAGACCAGCAGGATGACAACCTATAGACAATTTAGATGTATTTTAATATACTTAAAATTGAATCAGAAAATAAATCAGTATCAAATGGAAAGGAAAGGGTAAGGGATGTCTTGCTATAATCTAGTGATAACTACGCTCTCCAGAAAGAGTCCTGGTGGCACAGTGGTTAGGTACTAGCCTGCTAACTGAAAGGTCAGCAGTTCAAACCCACCAGCTGCTCCGTGAGAGAAGGATGTAGCAATCTGCTTCCAAAAGGATGACAGCCTTAGCAATTCTATGAGGCAGTTCTAGTGTATCCTATAGGATTGCTATGAGTTGGAACTGACTCAATAGCAATGAGTTGGTTTTCCTTTTTCTTTTGGTGGGTATGCTCTCCAGAGTTAGTCTCTAGAATCTCCAGAGTCCAGCACAGCAGCTGGCATGTGGTAAGCACTCTAATGTTTACTGACTGAGAGCACAAATGGCTGTAAGTGAAACAAGGGGGAATTACATCAGCCTAAATCAGCTTTCTAAGGGGTACACCAGCATTTGCCAAGAATCAAAAACTGCTGCCACTAGGACCTTCATGGTGGGAGGCTTTCTTATTCAACCATGGCTTCAAAGACGGGATGCAAGTGTCCTGCATACTGTAGCCAGCTCTGCTTTAGCTTAACTTCCCTGGTCTTCCCTGAGAAGCTATCAGCTTCCAAAACAATGTCTTAAAGGTCAGAATCTGAGGACTGATCTGTTCCTTAACATGTGTTATTCCATCCACATCATACCTAGTTTTGTCAAACTCTAACAGTTTGTCTTTGTGCTTCACAGCCTTCTCGAGGCCAGACTTAATTCGAGACTCCTGGTGAGGAAGAAGGTCCCTGGGGGAGATATCCACCTTTCCAGAATTTTCCGTCCCTGAAATTCAATAAGGAAATCAAATGGTTTCAGCCTATAACACAAACTTAGTTGTATCATGGTGCAGCAAGCAAAACATCAGCAGATCTGGTTTGGCTGCAGAAGGCCTGGAGCCTTCAGGTCAATGGGAAACAAACATGTGCACAGGCCAGGCTCTATGGGCAGAGCATCCAGTGATGCCTGACGCATAATAGGTTCTCAGTAAACATGAGTGTTCTTCTCTTAAGAAAATTTCAGTCACTAAGGCTATCAAATTATTTAACAACATAATGTCACATAAGTAGAGAATTCTACTGAGCAGGGCTGAATGTCACATTTAAACACACCTTTACATATTGAAAACAAAACAAAAGAAGGAAAAATGACATTTCAGGGGTTAGAAATTGTTAGTGAGAACCTATTAGATGCTAAGGCGGTTGCTACACACACTATCTATATTACATAATAACTCTGTAAGGCCATTTATATTTTCTATTTTACAGATAAGGAAACTGAAGTTCATAGATGGTAGTCAATATATTGAGTTGACTCAGTTAGAAGTCAAAAGATAGCAATGCAATGTGAACCCAGATTTAACTCTAAAGCCCATATTCCTTCCTCACTCACATTTTGTCTCCTCTGTAACAGAACATCACAAAACCATAGACCCCAGAAGAGAGAGCCACTGATGATAAAACAACCAAGATCCAAAATGTGTTACCAAAAAAACAGGCTGTAATAAAGGCTGAACTTTCTCTTTCACTATAACCCCAAGTCTATTTCAAGTCTTGTCAAGTATTTATTTTAAAATTGAGAAGAGAAAAATCATTCTTGTGTTTTCAATATTTAAAAAAGCACTTAGGACTACCTTTTCTCCTAGTAACAATCTTACAAAAATCCAAACAGAAGAACTATAGAGACATGCAAAAAAAAATTTAAGCCTAAGAAAACAAAATTTCAAAATTCAATAGTGACAGATTTGGGGTACATTACTAATATTTCTGTATAACATCCAACCATCTTCCATCAGTGTTAAAATCATGCTTACATAAGCATGGTACAATTATGAAAACTAAAAAATTTGACAATGGTACAACACTATTCATAAACTAAATTACAGATTTTATTTGATTATCAACATTTTTTCCATTAATGTCCCTTTTAGTTCCAGGATTTGGTCTCGGCTCCTCCGTAACTGTCATGCCTCATGTTTCCTTCATCTCCTGCAATTGGTGACAGTTTCTCAGTCTTTCCTTATCTTTTATGATCATGCAAATCTCCTGATCTTAAACATTCACCTAATAATTTTAGCTTCAGTCTGTGGATCTTACCCATAGCAATTATGTCCTATGGTGTTCTAATGACGATTTTCTATTTCTCTGATTTCTTCCACTTTATTAAAATTCTTCTACAAAAAACAGTGGTCCTTCCTCCCCACTTGTTCATTTATTAAATTAGTTATTTATTTATGAGTGTTATAGGTTGAGAATTATGTTCCCCCCCCAAAATATGTTGGAAGTCCTAGTCCTAGGTATGAATGTGACTTTATTCAGGAATAGTTTTCTTGTAGATATAATTAATTAACGCAGGCCATGCTACAGGAGGGTGGACCCTTGCCCAATATGACTGGCATTTTTACAACAAGAGACAGGACAGAGAAGAGGACACAGCCATAGGTAGACAGCAGCAGAGCTTGGTGTTACCATGCCTCTGGAGAGAACAAAATGCAGCTGACACTTCGCAGTTGCCCAAACTGTGAGACAGTAAATGTCTATTGTGCTAAGCCACCCAGTTTTGCTGGTTGCTATAATGAAGTAGCATAAGCTGCGTGACTTAACAAAATGGGGGTGGTATCAAGGATATTCATTTTACTCTTTGGGTTTTAAGCCACTACCGTTGTTAATTTATTTTGTTCCTCAATGTTACTTGGTTTTAATAATAGACTTAAAAAAACAATGCTTGTAGAACAAGTGTCTGAATGAACTACACACAGCACACCAGGATACAGGTGAGAGAAACAGTCACAGACGTAACACAATGTACCCATCACCACGGCGAGCCAGTCACAAGCAGCCTGCCTACCTGACATGAGCTTCTTCAGCAGTTTCTGGCTCTTGTTTGAGTCACGCTGTAAAATATCCTGCTCTTCAGGAGTACAGACCTACAAAGTAGTAACAGTAAAAGGACCTGATCTGGTGATGTTACACTGTTTGCTTTATATACCTAAAAAGTAACATCCAATTACATGAGATATTACAAATAAAATAGTAAGACTGGTAGTGTTTTCTTTAAACTGGACAAATATCCAAAAATATATAAAATGAGTTTTGCCTTAGATCTTTTTCCATTTTTCTCCCTTTTTATGAGCCACCTAATAAAACCGATCTCAGTGCAAACTGTCCCTGAACGACCTTACAGTTAAAAAAAATCTCATTGACTCACAAAGAACAGATTTGCTGTCACAGAGAATGCTCAAGAAAACATACAGGACTTTTTTTTTGTCTAAAGCCTTCTCATTTCTAATCTTGAAGGCTGAGTCTTCTACAAGAAAGTACAAGCAGCTGTTTTACTACAGTCAGAAAACGAAGCAATTTATATTCCTAATCAGGGAGAACTAGTCTAGCTTTTACACTGTTTGTTTTGCTTCTTTGCCTTTGAACATTACCTACTTATAAAATAATGAATACATTAAGCAAAGAAAAAAGTTTTATTATAAAATCACTGCATTTTAAGAAGGAAGGCTGAGATGTAGCTGCATAAACACGATTTCATATTGAGTTTATAAAACTTTAATAAGACTTCAAGGCACATCTGCTGTATACTACTGCTCCTTCCACTGAAGGGTCCAAAGGACTCAAGGGAAACAGTGTACTGTCTGACAATTCCCTCAGTGGTGCGGAGCCCTTGCTAGCAGCTGTCGGGAATTCCTCCAGAGAAAGCCTCATCTGAGAATAGACTGACTGTCATTTTTGCCTTTATTGGTGTGTACTACATTATTCAAGTCTTCTATGGTCTGTCTGCTTATTCTCTGGGTATAAAGGGAAACAACTGAGAGCTTCAGCAAAAAAGAGGAGAAAATAAAGCAATAAAAAAAGGATGCCTTCGTCAGCACCAAATGCCACTGCTCCTGCCAGCCAGCTCAACTGGCAGCATAAACTTCCCAGACAGTTCATTAGGGCTTTTGTGAGCAAGTCTTTAGTGCTCCTTTCTTGAGACCATTCTCTCAGACAGAGCAGAGCCCTAACAGTGAAGTGTCCTGGAAACAGAAATTATAATGACCTGAGGGCTCTGTTCCCCTAAGAACATAAACCAAATCCAAAGACTCTTGACAAAATGTTTTGACATTTCAGGCCCTAAAGTTCTCTGGCACTGAAGTGTACGTAACGCAAGAATTAAATTCCTCCACAATGTACTTTCTCAAAACCTTCCCACTAACAAGCCTCAGCACCAACATGCAACCTTGGGTTTTTGACTAATCAAATTCTTGCTGAGTTCAGTGGACATGTTGGGGGAGAAACTGACTAAGAAAAAGAGAAATTACTAAGGACCTGAATGGCTCTACTTATTAATACAGAGCTCTGTGCAATAAAACAGAAACGGAACCACTTACTAGGGAGCCACAGAAGAAGCAAGGGCCAGAGGCCTCTTGTTCACAGACAATGCGCCCACAGATCAGACAGTTATTGATGAGCTTGTGCTTCTGGCCCAGGCAATCACAAGGGTGGCGACCGGGGAGCAGGACTGCAAGCCTGTCCTGTCCCTCCTTTGTGTATAAACTGACAAACTTAGTCTTCTTCTTTAAGGAGTTACTGTTTTCTTGTGCCTAAGGTAAAAAAGACATCAGAAACAGATTAAGGACAACGAAGAGAGCCAAGGGAGAATAACGTCTACCTCTGAATACATTTATACACTTTCCACGAACTATGGAAGAAGGCAGGGAGTGGGAGAAACATGAGCAAGTTATAACCAAGGGTCCAAGGAAAGGTTCTATTCTAGAAAAACCAGCTAATAATCAGTTACCTGACTTTTTCTGCTAGTAGCTTTCAGTCCCCTAATATGGCTGGTGGAGATAAATATAGCACTCAAGACTATGTATCTGACATTTGTAATTAAGGACAGCTAAATTACAGACCATAAGAAATAAGGAGGCATCTACAAGCAAGTAGTAGTCATGGATGTGGAATCACAGACAAAAAGAAAAAGCAGTAAAAAAATCGACTCAATAAAAAAATAACTAAGAAAAAGGCAGAGAACACAATCGGAAAATGAGTAAAAGACTTCAACAGGCACTTCATTAAAAAAAAATCCAAATGATCAACAGAAACATGAAAAGGTACTGAACTTCATTCAAAACTGAACTCACTGCTGCCAGGTCAATTCCAACTCATAACAAGTATATAGGTCAGAGTAAAACTGCCCAGTAGAGTTTCCAAGGAGCCTCTGGTGGATTTGAACTGCTAACCTTTTGGTCAGCAGACAGAGCACTTAAGAACTATGCCACCAGGGTTTCCATATACTGTCTCTAAACCAAAAAACCAAACCCACTGCTGATGAGTTGATTCCAACTCACAGCAACCCTACAGGACAGGGTAGAACTGCTCCATAGTTTCCAAGGCGTACCTGGTGGATTTGAACCACTGACATTTTGGTTGGCACTATTAAATTAAATAGGAAGTCAACTCAGATAAAAATGAAAATCTAAGTGCTAGAGATTGCTTCTAATCTAGGAAGTCAGGAATGGTGGTAAGGAGGAGATTTAAAATCTCTAAGCAAAAGCTTGTATTCTGACCCCCATTAAGGTATCTGGTAACATTAAGATAACACATTCAAGGGACTGGGGCTGTGGTTTGATGAAGTCTCTTACAAGTAAAGGGCAGTAAGTACTTATTGCAAGGCAGGAGGACACAACAGAGTAAACAGCAACATTGAAAGCATATCCTCCAGTGCTTAAAACCATTCACTGGCTTCCTGCTGTACTCAGAATAAAATCCAAACAACCTATAAGGACCTGCAAAGCCCTACATTCGGCCTCTTGGTCATTTCCAACTTCACTTACATTCTGCTCCTCTGCTGCAATCACACAGGCCTTCTGCTGCTTCCTCAACACTAGTTACCTGCTCCCCGCAGTGTTTCCAGCCTCACTCCTCACACACTGGCTTCTTCTCAGTTCAGGTTTTAACTACAGTTTCATCTGAACACCCCTGTAAACTAGCTTCCATCCACCAGTTATTGCCTAGCACACCATCCTTTTTATTTCTTATGTCACTTTTGACAATACACAGTTACTTTTCTTCTTCTTTTATCTTCTCTAGTTTTTCATCTGAACCACTGTCACAAATTGAACTGTGTTCCCCAAAACTACCTGTCAACTTGGCCAGGTTATGATTCCCAGTACTGTATGACAGTCTACTATTGGGTCATCTGATTTGATATCCCTATCACTGTGATGTAATTAGATAGACCAGAGGCAGTTACACTGATGAGATCAACAAGATTAGATAGTGTCTTACGTCTACTGCTTTTGAGATAAAGAGAGAAGTAGACACATGGGGATCTTGTACCACCAAGAAAACAGAGCTGAGAGCAGGCACATCCTTTGGACCCAAGATTCTACACGGAGAAGCACCTAGACCACGGAAAGACTGATTATGAGGACCTTCTTCCAGAGGCCACAGGGAAAACCTTACCTTGGAGATGCCCTAAATTTGGACTTTTAGCTTACTAGACTGTAACAGAAAAAACCTGTATTTGTTAAAGCCATCCACTTGTGGTGTTTCTGTTACAGCAGCACTAAATGACTAAAACTACTAAAATGGAAACGCCAGGAGAATAAGAAAACCTAATGTATCTTGTTTATTGGTTTACTTCCATTCACTAAATCAATGCTTGACATACAGCAGATACCAATAAAATTTCTCAATAACCAAATGACTTGCCAGTGGAAGATCCAGAAAGATTTAGCTATAGGTTCCAAAACGCAACTCTAACTATTTAAGGGGAATAAACTACTTTTTCAAATTTTTTTTTCAAGCTTTCTTTTAACGAGTACCAAACACCCAAGGACAAAATATAGACAGGTTGTTGGTATATAAGTAGCTTTTAAAGTATCAAGAGACATGAAATTAACTGGTAAATGGTTATCCATTTGAAGATCTTTCCTCACCTAAGTCTAGGAACACAAGGTGAATCACAGCTTTTATGTCACCTTATTAATCCTACGTTAACAGCAAGCATCATGGCATCTTATTCATTAAAGGCCACTAATATGCACAATAAAACACTACGTCAAACTAAAATTGGCATCTACAGCATTAAAAAGGTAAGTCTCAGCAGTATGAATAATATATAGTCAACGCAAGTTTCTTTAATGTAGATTCCTAAATGAATGAGTTGATCAAATGGATTACCAGAAAACAGGATGAATTAATCAAATGGTTAAAGAATTACAAAAAAGTAATACTTAAAGAAAACGGTTTTCGCTGATTTTCAAAATTACTTATAAGTAACCTCAAAATATTTTTCAAAAAAACTAAGAATTCTGGGAAAAAAAGTATCTTTAGGAAAACAATTTAAAGGAGAAAATGTAGATACTAGCTCTCACATTGTTTTTGACAATTTTCTCTTAAATATTAAAAATTAATTATTAAAAGTTCACTATTGTATTTCATATTAGTATTTCATAATTACTAAAGTTATGAAACAAGGGTTTATAAAATAAGGCCTGAACAACTTCATCCATTGTCTCACTCTGACTAGAAAGCATTTTCCTTTTGTAATGCTTCTACTCTCACCTTGTTAGTCTCTATACTTTCAATCGCCATATAGATAATACACACACACATATATACACTTTATACTTAAAAAAAGACATACACACAAAAAAATCACTCAGAATAGTGTTCAGGTGGATTACATACTTAAATGTGAGAATCAAAACTTTCAAATACTAGATGAAAATTTCTTACTTTGAGCTTACATAAGCCACAAAAACCACAAAACACATGATAAAATAAATAAAAGATCAATACATCTAACTACATAAAAATTTTAGTAGTCTGTGAGTCAAAGATTACCAACTGAGGATAAAACACAAACTAGAAGAGATCTATGATATGTATAACAAATACATAAAAAACTACAAATCAATTTAAAAACACTCTTAATTCAGTAGGAAAACAGGCCAAGAATATGAATAAGTAGTTGCTACAAGGAAACTCAACATTGTAAACCTTTCACCTACCAAAACAAAAAAGAAACCCTCCAAAATGATATTTCACTTCTCCTTAGGAATCATGGGACTGCAAACTTAGTGAGTCGGACAACACTATGTACTGGCAATATGTACTGGCAGAGAGGAGAAAAGAGAAATCTCTGGCCCTGCTAGGGGAAAAATAAAGTAGTGCAATCACCTTAGGGACTAATTTGGTGGCATCAATTTGGTAGCACAACCCTTCTAGATAATATATATTTTTGCCTCTACTGTCCATTAACAAAACCTACAACCTAGTAACTCTAAACCAAAAAACCAACCCCACTGTAGTCAACTGGATCCCAACTCATAGCAACCATACAGGACACAGGAGAACTGCTCCACAGGACTCCCAAGGACAACCTGATGGAGTCACACAGCTGACCCTTTAGTTAGCAACTCTTAACCACTATACCATGAGTGTTTTCCTAAGAATTCTAGGAATTCAAGTAAACACATCTTAAAAAAAGTTTCTCAAATGTACACAGAGATGTATGTACAAGAGTGCTCACTGCAGCCCTTTTTAAACTAGCAAAATGTTATAAAAGCACAAGTATGTATTACTATGCACTGATTTCATTGATTACACAGAAAAATTAAATCCATGTACTATTATATAGGAGTTAAAAGAAACAAAACAAAATCTACATCAGCACAGAGTGCTGAAAAAATACAGTTTGAAAAGATACCTACATATAGAAAAACGGACTACTGGGATTCACATCACATTCAGCACAGTATAGTCACTTGGAGGGTAGAAAGCAACGGGGCTGTGTGAGCAGGGTTTCTCAACTTCAGCACTGTGGCAGTACTGACTCTTTGTCACAGGTGCGATCCTGTGCACTGGAGAACGTACACCAACATCCTGGGCTCAATCTACCAAATGTCAAGAGCATTTCCCTGCCCCATGTAGTGACACCTGAAAATGTCTCTAGGCTCTATCAAGTGTCTCCTCCTTGGGCATTGGGAACAAAGTGGCTTTTGATTTTATCTGCAAGATTCTATCTATATAAACAAACAGAAGAAAGCTTGAAGCGAACAGGAAAAAGCGGTATCGCCACCATTCTGGGAGTGGCTGTTTGTTACACGATTTTATTTTCCCTCACCTAAAAACAGCTATTTATATTCACTGTTGAAAAAAAGAAGAAAAACGAAATACAAGTATAAAGAAAAAAATTTTAAACAATGACTACTGCATCACCTGAAGAAAGAATATCCCTGACATTTTCCTTATGGTCTTTTCTACGTATGTATGTGGCTTTATGGGTGGAAATCAGAAGTGTGTGTGCATTTGAAAGGAATTTCTGGATGGCAAAACTGGTTAACCACTAAAATGCTAGCTGAACCCACCCAGAAGTTCCTAGAAGGCACTCCTGGTGATTTGCTTCTCAAAGGTCATAGCCTTGAAAATTCTATGGAGCAGTTCCACTCTGCACATGAGGCTGTCTTGAGTCCTCATCAACTTGACAGCGAGTGACAACTAACAGCCAAGCCAGGCACTGTCTAACAATGCATATGTAAATGTATGTGCACGTGTGTGTGTGTGTGCGCGCGCGTGTGCGCACGTGCATATATACATACTGTCAAACTTCTGGTTAGCAGCCAAACAGTTCACCACTGCATCACCAGGGCCCCATGTACATATACATCTTTAAGTATGTTTTTTTCCCACTTAGTACTCTACGATGTGCATTTTCCCAAGTTATACATTTTGAAGAACAATTTTATTAGCAATATGGTATCCCACCAAATGAGGGAATAATTTAATTAAATCTTTACCCTACTGCTAAATGATCAGGTTAGTTTATGAGTCAATATTATTAACACTATGCAGAATATAAATTTTTTCTGTGTATTTCTGATTATTTCCTTAAGTTAAGACTTCTAGAAAAAATATTAATAATCAGAAATACATGAACATTTCCAAAGTTCTTAACACATGCTGTGCAAACATCCCACGGAAGGAAGGCTCGACCCAAGGGACAGTGCCACGAGTGTGTGAGAGAGGCCTGCTTTAGAACCTCACCGTCATGGAGTGTTTTCTTTTTAAAATCTCAGACAATTGGACAGGCAGTATTTCAGTGATTTAATGTATACTATTTGATGACTGGTAGGATAGCCCATATCTTGTCTGGGACTGGGGTACAGGGGAGATTCCCAGGAGGCACGATTTTCAGTGCTTAAACTGGGAAAGCTGAGGGCAAACCTGGACAAGCTAGTCACGTAATGACTACTAAGAGTAAACATCTGTTTTTTTGAGCAGTCATGTGTGCTTTTACTTGTCATGGTTTTTTGGTCATCTTTTTCCTACTAATAAAAAAGTTTTACCACTAGTTTATTACCTTTAACTTTACTGTAGAAATGCATTTCCATGCTTTTTACACAGTCAGTTCACTGAGAATTTTCTGGTTACTATACTTCTGTTGTAGCTCATTTAAGTAGCCCTCTCTTTGGGGAAACGTAGCCTGTAAAACTGCCATAATTGTAAATATTTCTGTTCATTCTACAAAGTTATTAAAAAATTCAAAAGAGAGACTGTGACAAAATTCTAAAAGCTGAAGGAAGACGATGAAGGTGGTGGCAGAGACGGGCTCCAAACAGTAACACACCCCACAAGAGCGAGGACTGTGCTTTCCCTTTTTTTTTGAAGTATCAGCCCACAAAAAAATGTTGAAAAAGAAGTATTGGTGACCTTTGTTAAATATTTTCCATCATATATAAAATATAGAAACAGATGTATCTCTATCTCATGTCTAGGCATGGATCACTGATACAATCATGCTACTGAAAGAAATCTATTCTATGGAAAGCATTATGTTGTAATTACAATTTTCTCTCACACGTTTGTTGAAAAATTGCCACTCCTGACCAATCTTGTATACTTGGTTCTCTGAAACGTATTAGCCACTTGTGCCTCTTCACAGTGCCAGAAAAAGATTCATTCTGTACACACCCACCTTGGCCAGATCAAGAGGTGTTTTGACCTCTGTGGCTGTCTCAGGTTCAGCAAATGTAGGGACTTCCTGCCTGTTTCTCCCTTTCCGTCTACTCCTCTTTATTGGGTCTCCTGATCTCTGCCCATCTGAAATGTCTACCAAAAAAAAAAAAAAAAGAAAGATACATAGGGTGAGAGACTGATAATTACAGCATTTATTGACAAATTTCTAAAAGCTAAGAAAGAGAAAGCAATTCTGAATATTTTAAGCCAATGTATCAAGCCAAGCAGCTTTTTAATTATCTTTCTCTACCAAATCAGAATTAAGTTTATGCCACCATTTTCAGGACAAGACTGTGTACAATTAGAAAGGTAAAAACAACAATACTACTGGTTAGAATTAAGAAACTGAATCAAAATCTGACATCATACATTGTATAATAATCTACAGTTACATGAGTTAGATTCTTTAGTTGTTCATTTTTTCTACTGTTTAAACACATAACCTCTAAATGCTATTCATACCATAATTAATCAACATTTTATTTTCACCTAGGTATAAACATAGCTGAAAAATATTTTTTTAATCCACATATAAAATTTCCAAATTATTCTGAAGCCACATTTTGTGCCTAGCAACAGGTGCTCTTGGTATATTTTCTAAGTTGAAAAAGTCTGACCTAGAACAACAGTCATTACAGATTATACAGCACTGAATGCTAAGGACACTTAGCATTCTATGTAAGCTAGCTACGAGGAAATGCATGCTAGCAGAAAATACGATAAGCCTTGTGATGAAATAAATAATATTTCAACCTTCACTTACCATCTTTTTTGAAGCACTGCTGCAAAGGATCAGAAATCGACTCCCGATCATTATTCTGCCATTTGATTATAAGTTCTTCAATGAATTGACCTTTTTTGCCCTCATTTCCCTGGAGGAGGTCAGTAACATAGTCTCGCATCTCTTCAGCACTCTCAATTGACAAAACATACCTCAAGAGGAAAAGATGTAAGCTGTTTAAACAAAGCTAGCTTGCGTTTTTCAATAATCACCAGGGTAGTAAAATCCATTAATGTATTCCTCCATTACACTGTTTATATCGAGCTAGCTAGGATGTTAGATGCTATGACAGAAATCCGACAAGGACCCTGACCTCACATAGTGCATGTTGTACGCACCATGCATACTTAACCATTTACTATTTTCCTACATTTGTGCATTCAAATCAAAGTTGTGAAGACACTGGGGCTGCCTCTAACACAGAACTATGTCTTTACCCTTCTGCACTCATATTTTCCTGTCAACAACACAAATTACTTAAGTGCTATACTGCGAAATCTATAATTTCCCTACTTTTTGCTAATGGCATGTATACTGCGACTGAACCTGTTGCTCTTCCTATCTTTAAAAAATTTATAAACCAAGGATAGCATCACATCAGAATAAAGAGATTTTAAGAAAATGATATAAAGTACTTAAAGTGCAAGTATAACCTTTATACTTGTACAACCAACACAGTGTCTATATATCAGCCAATATATTTTAAGTTCCTTAAAAATGAACCAAGAATTCTATTTCTAGGATCCTATATGAAATAACAGACACAGGAAAAAATGTACGCAAAGAAGTTAATTGCTTCATTACTTGAATTAGTGAAAAGAATACTATTTAAAAACATCTGCTGGCACGGTGGTTAAGTGATACAGCTGCTAACCAAAGGGTCAGCAGTTTGAATTGACCAGGTGCTCCTTGGAGACTCTATGGGAGCAGTTCTAGTCTGTCTTATAGGGCCACCATGAGCTGGAATCACCCCAAAAGCAGTTTTATTGTTATTATTATTGATAGGGGAAGAGATAAATAAGTTCAGGTTTTTAGATTTTATAGAATGTACTGCTACACCACCAGTGAAAGTGAAGTTCTGAATAACTGTTGAAGATGTATAATGAATAACTCATGAAGATGTTCCCACTGTGATGGGAAATACAACGGTGAGGTAGCTACGCAGCATCTGGTGCCCACTGCTATGAAAAGAATGTATATATACACACACACACATACGGAAAAAGGCTACCCAGTTACACCCTAAAATGATTACCACCAAATGCTAGGCTCAAAGGCAGTCTTCATTTATTTGTGTTTTCTTTTTTCCTACAGTGAATATGCTTTGAAAATATATCACATGATAACATATGTAGGAAAAAAGACATGAAGAACACGTGAAGACTGTTGAAATGGCAAATGTTCTGTTACCTGTATCTACCATAATTTTTTTAAAAATTGCCTTTAAAAAAAAAGACACAAAGAAAACACACTCATGGAAGTGGTGGTTATCTGTGAGTGGCGGCATTACAGTCATTTTAGTTTCTTTCTTTATCCTTTTCAGATTCTTTTGTTTTCCACATCAAATAAGTCTTAACATTAGAAGGAATACAAATTACCTATACATCAAGATATCAGAACTTGGAAGCATTATAAGGCCTGAAGACATAATTTGGACACACTGGTAAAAGAAGCAAGACAAATGATTATAAACCTATAACCTTTTCCTCAGAACCTTGGTTGCACAGTGGTTAAGAGTTATGGCTGCTAATAAAAGGGTCAGCAGTTTGAATCCACCGGGCACTCATTGGAAATCCTAAGGGGCAGCTCTAGTCTGTCCTATAGGGTCACAAACTGACTTGATGGCAGATTTGCGGAGCTATGATCTACAGACAAACAAATCCGTGCCTTTGTGCTAGGGTTTCAAACTGGTTCCTTTGGATATGAACCCCTGTTGAAAAATCTGCATTTCTACCCAGGATGCACTGAATCAGAATCTACATTGTAACAAGATCCCCAGGGAATACTTAAATTCTGAGATCCACTGCTCTACTCTCAGAACTGGTCCCTAAGCAGCAGCGACAGCATCACCTGGAAGCTTGTCAGAAATGCAAATTCTCAGCAGGGGTTCAAAGCTGAATAAACTTGCTCAAAGCTCAGCTTGGGGCTCATTAAGAGTACATTCAAACCTACCATTAAAAAAAAAAAAGGACAATGGCTTTTCAGAACTTTTACATCTTAGTCAACTTGATTCCCAAGTTTACTCACAGATTGTGCTGCAAACAGCTAACACACTCAGCTGCTAACCAAAAGGCTGGAGGTTTGAGTTCATCCAGAGGTACTCTGGAAGAAACCCCTGGTGACCTGCTTTAAACAAAGAAGCCACAGAAAACTTCACAGATCACAATCCTGCTCTGATACTCATGGGTCTCCCTGAATATGAATCGACTCGATGGTAACTGGTTTACTGGTATCCAAGGCTCACAGAGCTGCAGGAACCTCAAAACAAACACCAAACTAAATTGACAAGTCAGTTCCGACTCATAGAAACCCTACAGGACAGAGCGGAACCACCCCACAGTTTCCAAGGAACACCTGGTGTATGCAAACTGCCAACTGTTTCGTTAGCAGCTGTAGCTCTTAACTATGAAGCCACCAAAGCTTCCGCACAGAACCTCACAGGATCACTTAACCTTGGCGTTTTCAATCCATACGGAGGAATTTAAAGAACTCCCAAAACATTTGATTAAACTTCATTTTAAATATTCAACAAAACATAACAAAGGACAGCATTCATCCAAATGTGTTATATACCAAATATAAAAATGGAGACAACCAAAACACGGATTTATGCAGACTGTGGAGTAAAGTTTATCTTGCTAACTCTGTGTACAGTCTTACAAATGTGTCACTGATTAAGAAGGTAGCTCTGTGTGCTATCTTTTCAATTTTTTTATATGACTGAGTAAAAATGTACATTCCCATATAAATTTGCATGCCCACCTATATGCAGCTCCCACTGCTCTCCCTGCCCAGTGACAGCACACTATTCCTCTCTGCTCCATACATGTCTCATCCTCCCAACAGTCTCCTTTCCCCTCCTCTCCACCCATTCCCTTTCCTCCAACCAGAGGTCAGCAGGATAATATCATATAGATGCATAGAACCATAAAGTGCATCCAATATGTGGTCATTCTGCATCGCCAAGTCCAATCCATTCCTGTCTGAAAGAGTGGACCTTCATTATGATTTATGGGCAAGGGCAGCATCAGGGCCAGGGTCCATGCTCCCAGAGGAACCCCGAAGCCACTGGACCATCAATTGTGGTCTTTTAGTGGAGATGTCAGGGTGCACCCCTTTTTATTCTTGTGTTGCCAGTGAGACTCAACTTTGTGAGCTCCATCACGGCTATCACTGGTGGTGGCCGGGCATCATCCAGTTCTTCCAGTCCCTCTTTTCAATTTTTTTAAAACCAGGCCTATTTGAGGCTACTCATGTGAAACTGTTCATGGTATTACACATTTACAGCACACTTTGATCATTCCTAGAAACCTGGTGGTGCAGAGTTTAAGAGCTACAGCATCTAATCAAAAGGTCAGCAGTTCAAATCCTGCAGGTGCTCCTTGGATACTCTGTGGGGCAGTCCTACCCTGTCCTATACGGTTGCTATGAGTGAGAAATGACTTTACAGCAATGGATTTTTATGAGTTTGGTCATTTCCAATTAAATGTCATGCAGGTGCAGCAAATTTCTATAGCAAATGCTTTCATCTTGGCAATAACATCCTCTTGTACAATAACCACAGGGCATCTAATAAGTGGTTCAGTAATTATTATATCACTAGTAGTTTTAGTACTTCAGTTTTGGGCACTTCTTATTTAACATATTTATGATTTCAAAAAGCACAAGCAGGTGTTTATCTTTGTGACACAACTTGAAAACTTGTTTTTCTTCCAATTTCAAGACTGGGTAAGTTTCACTGAAAAGATCTGGGGCTGCAAAAATGGGCTGTAAAACAATGATAAGAATCAGCGTTTTCTTGACACTACGTAATCAAACAAAATACAACTAGATTCTGAGACTGAGAAGATACAGCTATCATCCATATCCCATTTTAAACTGTTGATTCATCAAAAATAGCCTCACTGTTTTAGCTGTCTCATGGTAAATCTGAATTTTCTTCCATCTGTATTAATAACTAGCTGTAAGTTTGAAATGAGTCAGAATTGACTTGACAGCAGTGGGTTTGGTTTGGTATTAATTTAAAAAACACTTTTTGAATTTTATATATAACGAATTCTAGTGATTTCACTTAATAGCATTTCACTGATTTAAAGGAAAGTTTCTTACTTGTTGTTGCCCTCCAATAAGGATACAGCCAAACCATACAATTTTTTTTTGTTTTTTTTCCTTTTTTTGGTAGGCTTTTCCACTATTTTTTTTCAAGTCCTTTGAAATAGGCTCTCATATGAAGTTTTTTCTCCCAGACTCACCTAACTTCCCACAAAAATCCTTAAAACAGCAATTTTGGTTCCAGCGTCAAGGAACTACTTTCGGTTCCTTAATTAAGTGCCATTTTTTGCAGACGTTCCCACTCCAACTCCCCATCAGGGGAAAAGCCATCCGTTTCAGAAAACCTCTCAGTGAGGACCCTTTATTCCAGCTCCCACCACACCCTCCGCACACCCACACCGGAGATACTCTTCAAGGAAGCAGAAATCCACCGTACTGATCGTCTCTGATGCCCTAACATCTGCTAACAACAAACATCTGTTAAATAAAATCAACTGGAAGCAGATATTAAATCATGCTCACTCTCTCCATTTTAGGAAACCCTGGTGGCGTCGTGGTTAAGTGCTCGGTCGGCTAACCAAAAGGTCGGCAGTTCCTTGGTCGCTCTATGGGGCAGTTAGTTCTACTTTGTCTTACAGAATCGCTCTGAATCGAAATCGACCTGACGGCAGTAGGCTTGCCTTTTTGGTTTATCTCCATTTCAAACGAATTAGAATCTTAAAGATAAACTGTATTAGTTATTTATTTTACAGATGACGAATCTGAGCTCCGAAGAGGGAAGTTATATTACCCAACATTGCAAAGCAGGTGTATTACACCAGAAAACAGAACCCGGGCCTCCCAAAGCAGGAGCTGTTGGTGCCCTGCAAGGACCCCTCCATTTCAATTCAAGTTTGACAGAATCTTGCAAGTCTAACTGCCAGAGATTTCGCGTTTTCCTACGACAAAGGGTCCCGCTGGTAGATTGTGGATCCTGACAACCTACCCCAGACGCTAAAACGTAAAACGGGAGGCCAAAATTCAGCACCTCAACAGCGTCCTTTTTTCACATTTCTTCGCAACGTTCATCAACTTTTCAGTCCTCCCCTTTTCCCCGTTCGCTACCAGTGCCCTGTCCGGAGCTCCTTCCCGCCCCGGGCCCGGACCGGACTCACTGCATGATCTCCTCGCTGACATCAAGGCCGAAAGTTCTCCGCAGCTCTCGGGTGCACCAGTCTACCAGCTGCCCCCCAGCCGCCGCCCCAGCCACCGCCATCTTTCCCCGCCGGAAACAGCTGGGCTGCGGAAGCCCGGCGTCCTGCGCCGGACTCGTCCCCTAGGCAACACGGACCTCGTTCCTGCGGGTTCCGCCTGTCGGCGCCGCCGTGCATTGTCGTGCCGGCGCTGACGCGCGAGGTCGCCACCTGGACCCTTTTCTTGCCTGTTGGCGTTTGTCTGCGAGCTCGATCTGCCCTTGATTCTCCCACACCGTCAGATTTAACAATCAAGGAAAACCACTGGCAATTCTGTAGAGAAGAGAGCAAATTTGTATAAAAACTAAAGTTTAGTGGGAAAAATATCCAACGACCTGCTTTTATGTGAAACATTTAACACAGCATTTGAGTAAAGTAAATGCTGTAAGTGTTTGCACCGATTGCTGTCGTTATTATTAATACGCCTGGGGTTTGATACTAGATGGGCGTTGCTACAGCCTCTTCCTACTTCAGTGTTGAGCCAGATCGTTTCCAGGAGGGCCGAGACACTTCAGCAAGCTCGAAGAAGAAACTTTGTAATAAAATAGTGGAGAGGTTGGACTCTGAAGACCTTCCACAGGAGTCCTCTGTGGTGACTTGCGAGACATTGAAGGTGATCATATTTAAGAGTCTTCTGCAATGCCTTACCCTGCTGAGACAATGTGATGGGAAGAATTCGGCCAGACTTTTCTGTGGACATAATGTCTTCTGCCATTAAATCAATCAGTAAACTTCATTGTCTGGCTTTGCTTTTACATTCATAGGTTAAAAATTCTTCAGCCTCATTAGGCTATTTAGATCAAGTAATTACATGAAACTGAATGCTGCTTTCTTTTGTGCTGTTTTAGTTGGCATAAATAATCAAAATCCTACGAGTATCCTGATTTAATTAAATTGAATGTAGATTGGTTTTGTGAATAATTTTTAATGTATGATTTTGTAACTTTTTAAAACGAAATACTCTGAATGTTTTTGTTTCTTCATAAAAACCTGCTATATTTAGTACTAATGAATGTATCCACGTTGTTTAGTTCTATGTTTGTTCAGTCAACATAACTGAACTGTTACGTAGTTGAAGACAGAGACTGTGCCTTAAGTTCTTTTGTGTGCTTGTGCCCCAAGCTTTAGCATATCCTATATATTATAAATGAAACCGTGATGGTATAGTGGTTAACTGCTGTGTCTGCTAACTAAACGTCAGCAATTCGAATCTGCCAGTCGCTCCTTGAAAACTCTGTGGAGTAGTTCTACTCTGTCCTATAGGGTCGCTATGAGTGGGAATCCACTGGACGGTGGTGGGTTTTGTTTTGGTTTGGGGCGTATTATAATGAAATGACTAGGTCCTTAAGAATTACATTGTTAATAACTGTTATCTCTAGTTATAATGTTATTTACAATCACTTATTAAAACACGTTTCTAAACAATGCAAGCCCACCCATTTTAATATGACTTAAAAATTTATTTGATGTAAAACTAGGCAGAAATCTTATTTATAAATCTACAACTTTTCTTTAATGCCCTGGGGCCTTCGAAATTTTCAGGTTCAGTGCTCCACAGAGTTTTCAAGCCTCACTACTCCCTCTGTGTTATTTAACTGTGAAAGAGAACCCCCTTTACAAAGCAGATATTTAAATGATAGGTTTTTACTAGGCAACACTGCTTTTTTCCTAACTTTATTTTTTTCTTTAACGTGCATCCATCACTATTATCAGCTGTACTAAAAAGACAACATTACACACAAAAACAATTAACACAGCTTTAATAAGATGTACTCTGTGCCTGTGGGCAAAGATATATTTGCAGTTCTTTCTAGTAATTAACTTGGCAAGTGGACTAGGAGAAAAGACTAGTGTGATTCTCTCCGAATTTCCAGTCTTTGCAAAGATCTGGGATGTGAGTTCGAATTAAGTAATTCAGACCAATGTGCAAAACCAAACGAAATCTGTTGCTGTTGGGTCAATTCCAACTCATAAAGACCCTGTACTATCGGCTGGGATTGGAACTACCGACATTTTGGTTAGTAGCTGAGCTTTTAGCCACTGTGCTGTAACCACTTTCACTGAAAAGGAAACCGTGCAAGTTGAAGAAGGACCTTTAGTTTCTGAAGAAACAAGAACAAAGGAACACCCTGGGGCTTGTTGATTTTTCTGATAGGAGTTTGGCTGTAATCTTAGGCTCCAGGGTTTAGACAAACTACGGGTAGTTTTCAACACGTTTCCTACTATTACAATGCTAATTTAACCTGTTGCCTAGATCCTTTGGTTTTGTAACCTAAAGTAGTTGTTGATTGCAGGTAAAGTACCAAGTAGCCTGTTTTGCCCTACTGGCATTTTCAGGGTTGCCTTTCTAGTGAGCATTTGACAGAAGACATCCCAAGGCTTTAGCGTGGACATTATAAATGGATGGTATCCAGAAAGTGAAAAACTACTCTCCAAGCGTGTTGGAATTAGGAAACAGACACCGGAACAGAAAATAGTTAGCTCCTATTCTGGAATTGTGTCAGGAGTGTAGATCTCTACCCTTTGTATATTTGGCCAGATTTTTTTTAAAGCAGGACCATACAGGTCTGGGGGAAACGTTTTATTGATTTGGTTCTTTTAATGTATGTATGTATATACAATTCACCTTTTCTTTTAGTCTGTCATCCTAAAAACATAGAAAAGCCCTATAAACCAATTATATTGCTTTCTTTTCTCCCACTCCGTAGAACTGATTTAGTATGGATGTTGTAGCCTGGGTATTAAAGTTTCTTTCTTTTGGTTTGTATCAAAAAGCTAGCTTAATTTCAGGTTTCACTTACAGGAGTCAAGCATCAGGCACTGAAGCCCGTAGTCACTTTTGAAGAAAAGCTGGAATCGCTGTCTTTGCCTGTCTGGTTTTCTTTTTTAAATTGCTCTGGAAAGCCCACGCTACCGGCACTCGGCATCCCGTCCCCGGTACCGCCCATCGCGGACAGTGACCAATCACAAGCCTCTGCGAGTTGATGGGCAGCGAGGCGCAGAGAGGCGTCCTGGGCTGTCATCTTTGGACAGTCGCGATTGGTCCGGGGAGCACGGCGGTCAACCAATGGGGCGGCGCTTCTGGGGAGCCGGTGGAGAGCGCGGGAAGGCGAGGAATATAAACTGTGGCGGGAGACCCGTTTTCGGCTTCTTGTCCCGTGAACCATCCTAGGCTGGAAGGGGGCTCAGTCCGTCCCTTTTTTTCTCTTCCGGTTTCGACATGGTGCGGACTAAAGCCGACGGGGTCCCAGGCACCTACCGGAAAGGTGAGGCAGCCGAGCGCGGTAGTGGAGGGCTGAGGGTTCCCCCCAGCAGCTGGGGCTCCCTGGAACCCCAAACTCAACCAGCCGCTCAAGAAACCTGCCGGGCGAGGGGGTCTGCTGGGGGTGGTTATCTGGCTGCTGACCTCTCCAAGCGTCCAGGTTGGGGACGGTGAGAAGGTGGCTCCCAGGCTCGCTGTCCTCTTCTTGACGCCTTCCTTTGCCTCTGTTTGCAGTGGTGGCTTCTCGGGCCCCCAGGAAAGTGCTTGGCTCTTCCACCTCTGCCGCTAACTCCACGTCACCCTCGTCGAGGAAAGGTAAAATGAGCCCTGCAAGCTCCTGGATTAAGAGGAACCCTGCCCAAAGGGCATCAAGCCTGGCACCACAGTCCTCCTGATGCTAACGCCCCTCCACCCGCTTTGGGATGTATTTGTCCTAAAACTCTCACTCCCTAGTATCTTCCCTGCCTTTTGATATAATGAAGGTACCTTGACCTTTTGGCGGGCTGGAGTAGAGGTGGGGTCGCATGGAAGAGCCTTGGAGTTAGGGGTGGACACAGTTGAATTTCAAACCTTTTTTCTTTTTCAAAAATTTAGCGTTGTTTTTTTCTTTAAAAAGATTTTTTTTTCTTAATATCGACAGATGGTTTCTTCTTGTAAGAGACTATTTAAAACACCACGAGCAGGTTAAGAATCAGCACGACTGACAGTGCTGACCACGTTGTCTTCTAGTGGAACCGTTTTTCTGTTGCTTCTACACTTTTTTCTTTTTCCTCCTTTTCTTCTTTATTTTTCTCAAATATGACGTTTCTATGTGTTTTCCAGCTCTGCAGCTTCTGATCTGCCTTGGGGAGAGTAGGAGGTGGAACAAGGCAGGGGAAGCAGCTTCACACCACTCCTTCTGGTGTGGAGAGCAGGAGAAAACACTGTGCCATCTGGAACTCGAGTCCTCTCAGGAGGAAGTTGAGCAGGCAGCGAGATTAATTCCCCAAGGTCCTGTTAGTAACATAAAAGGCTATATTAAGACCAGGGCTTTTCTTCTGGTTTGGCTACCTGCTCAGAATTTGCCTTTCCACCCCAAAGACATTGAATCAAATGGGGTGGAAAAACAAATTCTAAGCAGGCAGTCGAACTGGTTCAACCATTTTGAAGCCCTGGTAAGGACTTCAGGTATCAGACATCTTTCTAGGCATTTTAACTCAAATTTCACTTTATTTTAAACATTTCCATAGAAAATATGTACTCCTCTGTCTCTTTAGATAAGAGGGAATAGTAATCAAAATTTTTGAAAGATTAACTGAGAATCTCTTATACCCTGTGTGGCTACCAGCCCAAATGTTGGCAGTTTGAACTGACTCAGAATTCACTTTGGAACACAGGTCTGGTGATAATGTTGCTGAAAAGTCACAACTGTAGAGCTGTGTGCAGTTCTGCTCTGCACATATGGATTGCCACGAGTCAGAATGGACTCAAGGACAACTAACAACAGCCACAAATTATTTGACTAAATTCCATTTGGGCCACTAGACAGTGGTCTGATGTACTGCTGGACCACCAGAACCAGAACCAACTGAATAGGCCCTTAAGAAATGTGCATTGGGCCACCTATGTTTCAGGCACCCTTTTAGGCATTTGACAGATCTCTATTTTTAACTATGAAGCAGGCAATATTCTCATTTTAAAGATGAGGAAATTGCAGCCTGGGTTATGTAACTTGGTAAAGGCCATACACAAAATCAGCGGAGCTGGGTTTGAATCCTGCACTTGTCAGTTGATGCTGTACATTTAACTAGTGGTGAGAACATTTCCATGCATTTCCTTCAGGAAAGCTAGAAACCAAAGGATCACTATTATTTTTCAGTGCCATGTGTACATTTTGGAAAAAGAGTCGGATCCGACTCGACGGCACTTGGCTGGCTTTGGCACATGCAATATAATCTCATACAGTCTATGTGGAAGCAACTTTTGTAAGCTTTTTCTAGCAGCTGGAGTCAGACAAATATGTTTGAAGCAATAGATACATGTGGTAACTTAATAATTTGTTCCTATTGGTCTTCTGTTCACTACTTTCTTAAAGGGTCAGGGATTTTCCCTCAGTTTTTCCTTCATAGCACTCTTAATATATAATCAGGAATTGGGTTTACTTTGTGAGCCTAGTACTTTGAAAAATGGAACTTATTTTTGTGGAAACTTCCATAGTGCTGTGTACTTGTTTTGGCCTCTTTATACGTGCTTTCACTCAATGGCCTTAGCAAATAAAAATGTGACAGTCCATACTACATGGTGCCATCTTTACATTAAGAAAGTCTGTCAAACTTTAGTACACGAGTATTTGAATAGCTGTTTGTGGACAAAATGTGAACAATATTTTCCATTGGTAAAAATTTGTCAGTACTCACAGTATGACCATATAGTGTGTGTACTTTATGGTTCTATGCATCTGTAGGATGCTATCCTACTGGCCTCTTACTAGAAGGGAGAAGAAAGGGTGGAGAAGAGGGGACAGGAGATTATTAAGAGGATATAAATATAAAGAACAGAAAGAGGATTGTGCTGTCACTGGGCAGGGAGAGCAGAAGGAGCTCAAGATAGGTGGGCAAGCAAATTTAATTTGGATCATATACTTTCACTTAATAACTTAAAAAATTCTAACTCAAAAAAAATTTGTCAATACTGTTTATCTAAACCGCAGGACTGCTATCAAACTGAGCTTCATTGACTGACTATAGCTTTATATGTTACATTTTCTAATTTTTTAATTTTAAGGTGGATGTACTGCCATTTCACAGTGCTCTTGAGAATTTGGAATTAGAGAAAGGAATTGAATTCCCCTTAAGGAATGGCAGTTGTGTTCTGAGTTGTAATTAGTTACATCTGTTTCTGTTTTACAGCTGAAAATAAGTATGCAGGAGGGAACCCAGTTTGTGTGCGCCCAATTCCCAAATGGCAAAAAGGAATTGGAGAATTCTTCAGTTTGTCCTCTAAAGAGTCCGAAAAAGAGAATCGGATTCCCGAAGAAGCAGGAAGTAGTGGCTTAGGAAAAGCAAAGAGAAAGTAAGTTGTATTTTCTGAAATATGAAGAAAGTAGTTAAATTCTGGAAAACAAAGGACAAATGGAATAGTGAATAACTGAAGTTTCTCTTCAAGCTGAGAATACAAACCAAAGTTTATTAAAAAAAAAAACAAAAAAGCCAGCCAGCCAAGTGCCGTTGAGTCGGACTTGTCTTAAATCTTTTAAGTCATTCCTCAAATTTCAAACATCAGCAACAGATTATTTTTACCCATTCCACTCACTTGAAGAGGAACAATTCCCATTCGAGTGATTAAGTGCTACATTATGAACTGTGAACTTCTTGTCTTTAGTTTTCACAATCTCCATCCTGTAGTTGTGTGGTTAAAAGCTAATCCCCTGAGAACCCCAGTGGTTCAGTGGTTAAAAGTATGGCTTCTAACCAAAAGGTTGACAGTTTGAATTTATCAGTCACTCCTTGGAAAGCTAGGGGGCAGTTCTACTCTGTCCTATATGGTAGTTATGAGTCAGAATTGATTTGAAGGCAATAGGTTTGTTTTTTTCGTGTTTTTGCTGTGATTTGTTCTAGCTTGAATTCTGTCAACACCATCTATCCAGAAACTACTAGTTCAGCTTCCCTAAGAAATATATAACCAATGTAGAAATGATGGAAAATACAAAACTTTGTCACATAGAAACAACCAAGACTAACACCAAGGTGTATTTTCTTTCCCATGTCTCTGTAATACATAAGAATCGTTTAAGAACAAAATAATGTGGGGATAAATCTATACACAGAGATCAGCATGCAACCTTTTTAAGAAACTAATCATGGTTTTTTGCTTTTAAGTTTAATGATAAATATCAAGCAAAAAATTTGGATATAGAAAAACAATTTATTGTGTAAAAACACATGCATATGTGCTGTGCAAAACCAGTAACTGTCAACAGGGATTATCTCTGGGTAAAAGTCTACTCTTGCGCTCATCAGCTGTCAGTAATAAACACGCCTCACTTTTAAGATCCATGAAAAAAAATGCAACTTGGAAAAAAGACAAGGGAAACCTTTTGTTGTTGTTGTGTTTAATTAGATTTGTAAGTAATATTGTCCAGACTTGCTAAACAACTTTTAAAGATCTTGTTTCAAAATCATAGTACTTGGCTGGGGTTGGAGAGGATTGGCTGGTGTGGTGAGGGGGCAGCCTCAAGTCAGGGCCATGGTGATGCTCTAGATACGTGGGGTCCTGCTGGTCAGCAACACTTGTCAACTCACCTGTGCCAGCCAGGACCTAATGACCCTCCAGTGCACAGAGTAGCCAGTTAGATCAGCTGTGCAATGACCAGGCAGACCCGGGCAAGAAGACAGCAGCTGGGCTTGGGTTGGGGTGGTTGCTTCCAGCAGTGCTCCTGCCTAGGCAGGCTTTACTCACAGCCGACCACAGGCAGAGCAGAGCAGGGACGCTGCGTCAGCCACCACCAAGGGACGCGCAGGTCCACTGCTCTGCAGTCTACAGCCAGCCAGCCTCCCTCTCCACTGTCAGCAGACACAGGCTCAGAAACATCTACAATTCTCCCACCTTTCTTCTAAATCCAGTCCAAAAGGCATCTGGAAGTCCACCGTGGCAAGCGAAAAAACAGATCTTCATCAAATCTACTAACTCAGTGACATAGTGATACAGAACATGTTGAGAATCCCAGATTTGACACATTTGAAGACTACCTGAAGGATGAGGTTATCTCAAGTGCCAGTGTTATATAGTTGCTTAAGTTTCATGTCTAGGACTGAAGAGAGAGGGACACAGCGTGGAATGTTAAGGATGTGATTTCATTAAATGTAACTTAAAAAGTACAGAAATTTTAGACTTCACCTTGATTTAGAGGAAAGGATGGGCTGTGAAATGGAGATTAAGTTTTCACTTTGGTTCACTGAAAGAGTTAGGTAATACTAAAAGCTTTCATGCTTCTATTTATATGTACCTTGGAGGGAACCTCCAGGTGTTTCAGTAAATCGTTAGGATATTGTTCCACCAGTGCTAACATAATGCTGACATCCACCAGATCCAGTTTTATGTTGCAAATCATTGTTGTCTTGTCAATTTAACTTTGGGGTCTTGGATTTGACATTGTATTTGACTTTCTATGTAATATTTGACATGTGCCAGGGGCAGTGATGGGTTGGAATCTACTCTAAAGCCAGCCATAAGCAGTAATTCTCGTATGCGCACTTATAAAGTCAAATGATAGAAATTTCCCATCGTACATTCCCACTCAACAAGAACGCCAGATTCATAGCTACTATACTTAAGTTGATTCCAAAAACTAGAAATGCACAGACTTTGACTAACCTTAAAATGATTTTTATTTCTGAGTATTTTGAATAATTTTTGCAATTTAAAAACTGATCTATTTTGAAGGCATATTTGTCAAATCTTGAAATTAAGAAGCCAACACAAAGGAGCCAAAAATAAGTCATGTAATTGAGAAGTAAAGGCTGGAAGCTTGCCTGCTTTCAATTCTTAAACACTCGTTTGTGCTCTTTTTTTGCAAATACTGTTTGTTTGCTTAAGATTACTGATCAAAAGAGCCACATTTGAAACTTTTCTATATAGTTAATATTTTTTAGTGGTTACAACTTGGTTGACTCTGGGAAGTACATCCTTCACTCACATGAAATCTTTGTTCACACGGTTAGACACGGATGTTTAGATGCTGCAGTGGCGAATATGGCCACAGTAGTCCTAACAACTACAGCCACTACTTGCCATCTTGAGAAACTCACATGGGAACAACCAAAGCTAGTAGATCTCAACCTATGGACTATGAATGAATACCCTCTTTTGTTTCACGTCTGAACATGGTACATATTTGGATTACAATGTCTGACAATTAAATTTGCAAACTCATCTTAGAAAGTGGTACATACCTTGTTGCTGGATATCACTACAGTCACCTTCAAAGTACTACCCTTGGGAAGCTACGCACCAACGCCAGTGCCCAGCCCACCCTTCAAAGCAGTTTTGCAACTCTTTTTCTGGAATGGCTATCAGAGCTGTCATCATATTATGCTTGATGTCCTGAATGTCATCAAAATGTTTTTCTTTCAGTATTTCCTTGATCTTTGGGTAAAGAAAAAAGTCATTGGGGGCCAGATCAGGTGAGTAAGTAGGGTGTTTCAATATAGTTATTTACTGGCTAAAAACTCCCTCACAACAACTGTACAATTAAGTTTGCCAACTTGCAACCTTGCCACTGTGCACAATGGCCATTCCAAAAAGAGTTCCAAAACTGCTTTGAAGGATGGACTGGGTGCTGGTCTTAGTGCATAACTTCAGTGGTGACCACAGTGATATTAAACAATGAGGTACGTAGCACTTAGAACAATTAAGTTCATGGACTTGTCAGACTTCATATACATTGTGTAATTTCCATGGATTTGCATTGAAAACAAACTAAAAAAAATGGCTTAAAGAGCAGTTAAAGTATTTGACAAAGGAAGCTTATGCATTTAACATTTTAAGTTAGTCACTACTGTTCATATGGTCATTAGTGTTTCTCAGTTCCCACTGTCCAACTTGTAAGACAAGCTCTGGGGCGGTAACTGAGTCTTAGGCCTTGCTGCTACATAACTGTTATGATTTGTGGTTTCACTAAAAATGCTGATTTTTAACCAAAGGAGATACATTTTGAGATAGAGCTATTTTAAAAGTCTTGCTTTTATGGCCCTATTAGTCCCTTCTAGTTCCCTCTCATTGTCTGGGGCAGCATTATTCCCTGTTCTTTCTCCTTATAATTTAAATAAACTAATAGCTCTAAAAAGCTAATATTACCTTTAGACTGTAATTCAATCCTCTGAATTATTTGTGACTTTCATTAAGGAAATAAAATATTTCTCAACACAGTCAAATATGATTATAACACTGATCATCACAGGAATCAAACTGACATTACAGGCTTTCCATCACATGGGGAGAGATTCTCTAAAGAACTATATAATCTGTGGTGTAATAAGATCTGTAAAATAATATTCTTCTAAAACGAGGTAATAGTTTTACATTATTCCTTTAGGTACTTTGTTTAGATTTGTCTTTGTTTAGGAGAGTTGTAATTACCCCTCTGTAGAAATAGTGAGTTTATTGAAGGACTTCTGCATTAAATTCCTTAATTCATTTCTGAATGATGCTTAATCCAGTGGCCTTATTTTTCTCTCACATGATCAAGCCTTTTCAAAAAGGAAGTCCGGGTCATGGAAGTGTGCATTTGTTAATTTATTTTCCAGGGGAATGCAATGAAGAGCTCTCTGTAATCTAATAGTAGGTTAATCAGTGATAATCTTATACCAAGTCCAAATACCTGCACTGTAGCTTCCTTGTTTCACTACCTATCCCTATGACCACTCAGACTCGCCAAGTCTAATTTGAAAACTCAGGACACCAGAGTAGTGCTCACAGAACTTTCCAAGATCTAAAAAGAAATCTGATTTATGATTATGTTTTTATTGAATTTTTTCTCTGGAAAAGATATATTGAGTACAAAATGACTTTGGCAGAATGTAAATTATTTCTAATCTATAACTTTCATATGCCAATTTAAACAACTTTAGGGTTTTTCTAATTAAGTAATATTTTGATATTGTTCAGAAGGATATATCGTCAAATATGACAATTTGCCCATATGTTTTCTCTGCTCAAATGTGTTGGCTAATTTTTATTTATCTATTTTGCATTTTATTGTCACAAAGTTCTTGCTCAAAGAGTATACTATTTATCAGTACACTTAGCAATATGTTGCCAGGTGCTACTTAAATGAAGATTCTCTTTTTAACAAAAATGCAACACATCCTAAAGAGGAAACATGGATTTTGCTAATTAACAGGTAAAACAAATTGTTGCACTAGTACTGGAAATCTGTAGGTTTGTCAACTAATGGCCTTCAAATTGTCTCTCATTTTGAGTCACCTGACCAGACTTACTGTACTGTTAATATTCCTATTTACGTAGATTTGTAACTATTTTTCTTTTGTTGTTTAAACAGTTGATCCTTGGGTGTCTACTGAAGTTCTCTATTCTTTCCACAGAACACGTCCTTTGCAACCTGATCACACAGATGACGAAAATGAATAGAACTTATTTCACTTTTGACTAATGTCTCCTGTTTACTTTGGTATTCTGGGATGTAAATTTGCATAAATATCTTTGTTCCAATTAGATTTGTTGAATAGGCATTTGTTGGAAAGATTAGGCTTAAATTTATTTAAAAGAAAGTAGTTATGACATTGGAGAATTTGCAAGAATAGTATAGAGCTACTTAGCTTTACATGCAGTATAAAGCAGTATTTGGTTTCCTCCTTTTACCTAGTGTTCAGCTTTTTGTTCTTACTAAGAACAAATCATTACATGGTGTTCTGATTACAAATCTGCAGTAACTGAGATGTGCTTAGCTCTTTGTACTGCTGCCATTTTTATTGGCATTTGATTATTGGAATGGTGCCATACTCTTGTTCCTTTCATTTGCTTAAAAAAGCAGAGTTAGACTTTTGCACATTAAAAAAAAATTCAGTATTAATTAAACTGAATTATAGCCATTTTCAGAAAGGGGCCAAAGATGCAATATTGAAAAAAATTTAGGTAATTGAAGAGTGTTTTGGTCGTGAGAGTATAAAACAATTGATAATCAAAGCTTTCAACAACAACGAAAAGGTTAAATACCAGCAGAGAATTAGGAAGGAGGATTCTATGGAATACACTGAGAGGAGTTTTTCTAGGATATGCATTCGGCCTAATAGCATAGAAAATTACCCTTTTGATCTGATTTTTTTTTAATTGGAAAGAAATCAATAAAACCTGAAAGACAAATTATGCCAAACCCAGAGGAATGTCCAAAGTCCTCATAGCTTCCATTATATTTTTAAAGATAATTAGGGGTTTATTGGTTATATTGTAACTTGGTAACTGATATTCTTGCTTCTTCATCAGACTTTTTGTTCACTGACATCCTGTTGTAAAAATTAACCATGTTTTAATGGTCATTTTTTTCCTGAAATTTGTTTGGAATAATACTAATTTTCATAATATTCTTTCCAGTTGTATGCTTCTTATTATTATGTCCTCCCAGATATTTGTATTTTATTCCTTCTAAATACAAATCTGCATTGGTATGATTTTATCAATTCCCAAAGTGAGTTCTGATGATTGTAAATTTTGTTTTTTGCTTTGTTGTTTAGAGATGTATACTCAACAGAATGTTGCTGAATTGAGAGGTGAAAGTTTTTATCTTACATACTTCCTTGATACTTTGGTTTATTATTAAGGGGTCTCTCAAACCAAATTATTAAAGTCAGGTTTATACTTTAAAGTGGTGTGCCCAGTGAGGTCTAACTTTGATATGTAATTGTTTCTAGACAATTTGACTCTTAAATGACTTGCAGTCCTTTCAAGTGTGCAGTTTGATGTTTCAGTTTTATTAGGCAAGGGTCCCCTGTAGTATGTTTCCTTTTCAAAGCTTCCTTACAATGTAGCATGAAAATTTAGCATCTTTTAAATATAAAGGAAGAACTGGTTCTTCTGCAATGGATTAAAAAATGAAAGTTTATGTATTTAAAAGACAGTTAAGCCAAGTTCTTAATTTTGTAACTTTCACAAGGTTGATCTGGCTTCCCCTGAATAGATTACTGAAATTGTTGATGCTAGTGTCAAATTCCTAACCAAACAGTGATTAAAACTACTCCAGAATCTCTGAATACTAAAATATTGTGAGGATTCTACGTATCTTATATTTATGTAGTTCCACAAAGGAAGAACACTTAATAGAGAGAAAAGTGCTCAAAGAACTGTTTCAAAGATAACAAATGCTCATCATTTTTAATTGCGAGATAAAACCAAAATTAACTGAACTTTTCCCACACATGACCTCTTACATATCTGACTGTACTTAGAACTCTTCAGGCTAGCTCACTATTGCAAAAAGTGGATGGTTCAGCCCTAGGCATGGGTCTAACCAACAGTGTCATGAATGGTTCCTTTACCTTTGAATATCCTGTGGGGATGGTGAGGGGAGAGCCTCACTGCATCAGAGCTCGGACAAATACTACAATTTATCCTGTTCAACTCAAGCCAGTTTCAGCTATTTACTAGGTAGTCTGTTCTCTGGAAACTCCTAATTGTGGAAAATGTCATGAGTTAAAATTTTATATATCTTTTAACTTCCTCCCATTCTTTGTTTTATCCTTGAAATAACATAAAAAAAATTGTTTCTTATACTTAATAACCTTCAAATATTTAAAGAAAGCTCTTACATCTTTATCCTTTTCTTCCTAAGGCTATACATTATGGTGTTTATGTCACATGGCTTTCAGGCTCCATGGTATCCTAAGTGAATCTGAGCCCCTTATGTAAAGGGGCTATGTCTTTTGTGTATAATTGTTAGGTACGTAAAAGTAAATTTGATTAAATTTCTTTACTAACTGTTGAACTCTAGTTTTGGTATCTTACACTAGGAGATGCCAATGGAATTCTATGAATATTTAAATATTATTAAGTAGCACAGTATAGGATTTCTCAAAAATATAAATTAGATGTGCTAATTTTTCCTTAGATTATAGCAAGGGGCAATTTAAGGAATGAAGGGGGAAAAATTGGCTTTCAAGAGACTGAGGGGAAAAGGCTGGAGGTGCTGTACTGATCTACGGGATGACGGTTCTGCACTGACTCATGAAGACTATTTGACATAAGCTTATGGTTCATGTCAAGAATTTGGCTTCGTCTAGTAACAAGAAGGAAACCCTGGTGGTGTACTGGTGAAGTGCTGTGGCCGCGAACCAAGAAGTCAGCAGTTCAAATCCACCAGGTGCTCCTTCGAAACTCTATGGGGCAGTTCTGTTCTGACCTGTACGGTTGTGATGAGTTGGAACAAACTCGACGCCACTCAACAACAATGATAACAACAACAACAAGCCCTGGTGGCACTGTGGTTAGGAGTTTGACTTCTTTGTTCTTTTAGTTCTGCTCACAAAATCCTACAAGGATAACTAAACCCAAAAATCCAGTGTTAGGTGATGGTTGTGCTATCTGTCTTCAAAGATCCTTCAAGCAATAAGTATGTTGAAAATGACAGAATTTATATAGGTCATGTGACATTTAGAAATCAAGCCAGTTATTCATATACCTACATAAAAGTGACCAATTTTTTTTAAAGCTGAACAAATGCTGCTTAGAAGATATTTTTCTTCAGGCAGTGGTAAAAATTACTGATGCACAGAAATCTGCACTTCTACATTGATTTAAACTATCAGTTTGAATTAAGAGTAAAACTTCTAATTTTGCTAAAATATTTCCACAGAACACATGTATTTACCATAAGCATGGTTTAACTTTTTTAGAGACATCTAAGTCCAGCATGGTTTTAGATGTGTTGTTACTCATTGGACTTATAATTTTATTTACTTTTCTAATTTGAAGTTTTTAAAATATATTTATCCAAGTTCTATTTTGTTATGGCAGCAGGTTTATCACTTCTCATTTTCATTAAAGAACAATTACTGCATGTGCTCAGGTTCCATTTGAATTGTGTGTGTTTGCATACTCCCACAAGGATGCACGTTGACTGCAGGGGTGGAAATGTTTTTCAATTATTAAACACTCTCCTACTGACACACTGAAGAGTGGGATCAACTCCAAGGCAACTGTATGTGTGTGTGTGAACTGATTTTTACCTACAATGAATCAATTTACTGCTGTCTCATACTTACAGGAAACCAACAGACCTGCTGTTTCTTTTAACTTACCAAAGCTCATTTCCTCTCTGCCCAGCTGAGGTGGACAACAGCCCAATCTCAGTGACTAAGAAGTTATCACAACCAATAAAATTGAAGCCTTCAGTTGCAAGTACCTTCACTGCTATAGATCACAGGAAAAATCAGGAGCTGCTCTTAAGTTTAATAACTTTTAAGTAAGAGACCTATTCGAAGATAATGGAGCCTTGATGGTGCAATAGTTAAGCACCCAGCTGCTAACTGTAAAGTGGTGGGAGAAAGACCTGGCAGTCTGCTTCCTTAAATACTGAGGCCAAGAGAACTCTATAGGTCAGTTCTCTGTCACATAGGGTTAGTATGAAGTGAAGTCAACTGGAAGGCACCTAACGACATTCCAAGTTAGGAAAGTTAAGCAAAAATTTTTACTCACCTTTCTCTGAGTGTCCAGATATATTGCTCTGATTATTCCATTTCCATAATAATATAGTTCATTTTTCTAAGAAGATAATTTATTGCTGTCTTTTACTCCATTTACTTTCAAATCCGGAATCACCCCAACACAAGAATAAACGAGGTCCTTTATTGACTCCTGTCCATAGTGTGGCTATGCAGTTCATTCTGCGTTGATGGGCGATGTCTTCCTACTCCTCAACCTTGTTAACCAGCTTCCTGGGCCTTTCCTCATTGTTTTCTCTTTTAAGAATTAAAATTAGTCTTTTTGCCCTTTCCATTTAACTAAATAATATTTAGATAGTCAACATGTACCACCCATACATAGATAAAACTTTTCTCACCGTTTAGCTTCAAGGGCTGTCACAAGAGAACGAAATGCAGGAGGAAAAAAAGCTTTCACAACTTTGAATGAGATTTAAGAAGCCTGGTTGAAACATAACTGGAAATCCACAAGAGGGAGATCCCTCCTAAACTGCTAGAAAAAGAACTCATTCGAGGGACAGGAGAGAGTAAGGCGGAGCCATTGGGTCTGCCTCGGATTCAGACAGTGCATATGGGAACTGGGGATAAGGGACAGCTAAAGGGAAAAGCAGGATGGGCTTCAAAACTGTGGCAGCGAAGCGTGTGCTCTGTTTTAACACCGTGAGCAGAAGGCAAGGGGGTGTCACCACACAGAAGCACAACGCTCTCAGTTACCTCCTGGTAGTCTCCGAAGATACGGGCGTGGGAGTCCTGGAAGGTACTTCCGCCTAGCAACCCCACGCGGTTGCTAAGGAGGGGGGCAGCAGCTGGGATGACCCGGAAATGGTTGTGTCTCTGTCTCCCTGCCGGCTCGCGGTTTATCCTAGCCAGCTCTCCGCGGGCGCCGGCCTGTGGGCGGGGCCAGCACTAGCGGTTCCGGTTCGGCTCCCACTGCCCCTCCGCTCCTTTCTTCCCCCCCTCCCCGCCCGCTCCTCTCCTCCCTCCCGCTCCTGGGAAAGAGAGAAGGCACCGCTGCGGGTGGGCAGAGAGCGCTCGGCGCTGGCGAGAGAGGACCGCGCCTGCCGCACCTGAGCCTCAGGGCACAGCTAGACCAGGTACCGGCTTTGGCTTCGACGGGGTCCGGGAAGCTAGGCTCGGAGGAAATGTGTTGTCTGTGGAGGCTGGCTGGGGGCCCTTCTCCGAATCGGGGCAGGGGGACGCGGGGATCCAGGGTGGGGCTCAGGCCGGCGTGTGTGTCTGTGAAGGGTTGAAGTTGAGGAATGGAGGGACTAGGGAACACCTCAGGAGGAGAGTTCTGGGTGACAGGGTTGAGGCAGGCGGCGGAATCGCCCCCTTGGAGTAGGAGACTTCGCCCGTGCGGACGGGGAGTTGGTCCCCTGGAGAGCTTGTTCTGAAAGGAAGAGCATCCTCCAGAGCCAGAAAGAGGCATGGATCTCGGCGGATCGTCTGGGCAAGCCCATACTTTCATTGCCCGCCTCTCCTGCCCAACCTGCTGGGACCGAGCTGAGCTTCCAGGGTCGCGGGGTTCCGAGTCGCTGGGCACTGCGGGGAGCCGCCCTTGGCAGAGCTAGGGCAGCAGAGAGGGTAAGGAGACCTCACTCCACCCAACTTCCGTGCGCTTCCCCCACTTCCTTTACTGCTCCCACACCCCAGCGCCCTATAGGAGCAGTGTCCCCCGGGTGGGCAGGCATCACAGTGTAAAGGAAAGAGGCTTTGTTGTTCCTTCTGAGTCTTAAGATGCTTGGGAAGTGCTGGAATGGTATATTCAACCAAGACTCTTAGTCGATTGGTAAATCTGGTATAAATACTCTTAGAAAAGTGCAATGCTTTTTGAAAAGCACCAAACTATAGGCTAGTCAGGAGTAGCCTTGTGTGGTAGATGTATGTGTATAATGACTGGGGGAACCGTACGGATATAGAGGTCTAGGCGAGACATGTTCAAACAAGCCTTTTCCAACCTCTTCCGTACCTGCCCGTGAACCTGCCCTAGTTTAAGTGAAGCAGAAAGATCCTCATTTATATTTCAATCAGCGACTGAATTGCTAGGTACTGTGCAGTAATAGATGTCTCAGCATAGATATGTGAGTTCAGAGAGATAAGAATCTCAGCCTCTTGATCTTTTAAGGAGATAATTGGTCAAGTGGAAGCATTGACTTTGAGATAGGTAAAACTGGGAGAGAGCCCAGGCTATGCCACTTAGTAGCTGTTGACCTTGGGCAAGTGGTGGTACCTACTAGCCCTCATTTTTTTCAAGAGGAAAATATGATTCTAACCAGTATTGTGAAAGGCATGATATATTTAAATAACAACTTTGGAATTGCAAGATGAAGTATTATTAGTCTTAAACTATCAGTGGTAGCCCCGTTTTCTGGAAGAACACTGGGGTAGGAAGAGGACTGGAGTAAAATATTCCAAGACGTACAGGTATACAAAGGGACTTTCGGTGGCTTCTAGATACTATTAAGTAGAATGAAATTCAAGTGTCAGTGGTTTCTTAAAACTCATAGTAAAAAAGCAGAATCTGTACATTTATTGAAATGACTAAGGTCATTTATGGTGTATCTAGTATTGACTGATAGCAAGAAAAACACTTCAAAAGGAGGATACTTAAATCTTTATTAACATTACAAATTCTTTGAAGAGACCTAAAGTTGGGGCATAAAGTAGAAAATAGTTGTAATTTTAAAATTAAAGTCAACACCAGTAGCATGACTCGCCTTACTTAAACTATTAGGAAAACTTTTAGAATTTTTATATAGGTATAATGCTGTGTAAAATAAAAGAATGTATTTTTGCCTGTAAATCACTTATGATCAGGGTATAGAAATACAAGAAACATGAAGGTTTTACATTCTTTTTTATGTGGATACAGTGTAATCTATGCCTACTTTTCAGCTAATATGGTTTGCATTTTGACATAAATGTTAATATGTTTAATTTTAAAATATACTTTAGGCAAAGGACAAACCCTGATAACTAGCTTTAATAATAATTAAGTTTGTGTGAGAACTGGATGCAAAGTTTGTGATTTAATACTCACTTGGGAATACTTTTTGGAGAGATTTATGGGTATGTGCAGGGAACCCTAACTGCTCAGTGGTTAAAGTGCTTAACTGTTAACCAAGGTTCTCATCCACCAGCTGTTTGCTTGGGGAAAGAAGTGGAAGTCTCAGGAACCTCATTGGGCAGTTTGCTCTGTTATGTAGGATGATTGTGAGTCAGAAGTGACTCCATGGCAGGTTTTATACATGTATGGCTAAACTTGAGAGAAGATTTCAAATATATTTCTTTCTCATGTTTCTGTGTTTTAAAGAGTTGAGATTATTTTTTGCTACAGTTAACAGATTTGTTTTTTTGTAAAGTTATCCTAGTTTCTAAATGGCTCTCCTAAGATGAAGTTTTTTAGTCTGTGTCTAAACTTTTTGCTGTTTTTCTTGTTGTTTCTCTTTCTGTATATACTTTTTATTGTAAAAATATATAAACAAAATACTTGCCATTTCAATTCTCTCTTTTTTAATATGTTTTTGCACTTTTGGTGAAAGTTTACACAGCAAGTTAAGTTCCCATTTAAAGTTACTACCCAGATTGTTCAGTGACTTTCATTATAGTTTTCACAATGTGTCAACATTCTCATTAATTCTATTCTGGATATTTCATTTCCAGTAAAACTGGTTTCCTTGTCCCCTTAGCATTTGATCTTTAGAGTGGTTGTTGACCATTTGGTCGGATAGAGATGATTTTTTAAAGGTCTGTGGTAATCACTGGTAATAATTCTTTATTTTATGAGCTGATCTTTTGTCTACCTAAAAGGTGACCTCAGAGTAGTTTTGGTTCAAGATTTATTAAGTATCTCAGGACAGGCAACAGTCTTCAGGAGTCTTCTAGTCTCAGTTGGTTCACTACATCTGGACTTTTTAAGAATTTAAATTCTCATCTACATTTTTCTTACATTCTGCCAGGATCCATCTGCTGTGGCTGTGATCAGAATAGATGTTAGCAGTAGCTGGACACCATCTAGTTCTTCTGGTCTCAGGACAGATGCATTCATGGTTCATGAATGTCCTGTAGACGCATTTCTTCTCTGTTGATATTTCTTGTACAGTTCCGTGGCATCAGGTACATTCACCCTGTTGTACAGCCATCATCACTATCCGTTTCCAGATATTTCCATCACCCTTAACAGAAAGTTAGAGCCCCTTCCTCCCGCCATCTTGTTCTTGGCGGTAAACTCAGATCTCTGTATATTTGCCTATTTCAGATATTTCATGTAAGTGGGGTCATATAATATTTATCCTTTTGTGATTGACATTTCATTCAGCATAATGTTTTCAGGGTTGTTCTGTGTTGTAGCATGTATCAAACCTTCATTTGTCTTTATGCCTGAATAATATTCTTTTGTATGTATATGTATTTTGTTTGATCCATTCATCTGCTGATGGATATTCAGGTTGTTTCCACTTTGGACTTTTGTGAATATGCTGCAGTGAGTATTGGTATACAAGTATCTCTGTGCATTCCTGCTTTCAGTTTTTTTAGGTGGTATTTTATGCTGCTATAACTAAAATACTGCAGGTGGGTGGCTTTAACAGACAGAAATTTCTTTTCTCACAATTGAAGAGAGTAGAAGTGTAAATTCAGGGTGCCAGCTCTACTGGAAGGCTTTTTCTCACTGTCAGCTCTGGAGAAAGGTCCTCCCTTGTTTCTTAAGTTTCTGCCCCTGGACAGCCTTCATGTGGCTTGGTATCTCTTTCCCTCCATTTCTGCTATGTCGTTTATTTAATTTCTTCTATATTTCAAAAGAGATTGACTCAAGAGACACCGTAGTATAATCCTGCCTCATTAACAAAGACAGTCCATTCCTGAATGGTATTATAATCACAGGCATAGAGGTTAGGGTTTACAATACATGTTTTGGGGTGACATAGTTCAGTCTCTAACATTCCATGCCACCCCCCCAAAAGTCACACCCTTTCCACATGCAAAGCGTATCCACCCCATTGTGGCATTGCAAAAGTCTTAAATCAGCTTGCAGGTCCAAAATTTCATCTTCTGAAGCATCTTAATCAAGTATAGATGAACCTTGAGGCATAGTCCACACTGGGGAAAAATTCCTGTTGATACGTGAACATGTGAAATCTAGAATACAGATTATTTACTTCCAAAGTACAGTGGTAGAACGAATGTAACGGAGATATTTCCATTACAAATGGGAGAAATTTGGAGGGAAAGAAGGGATAACAGGCTCTAAGAAAGTCTAAAATCCAGCAGAACAAAGTACATTAGCTCTCAAGACTTGAAAATAAACTCTGTTCTCTGACGCCATCTGGACAGTGACCCTGCCCTCTAGACTCTGGGTGTTGGCCATGCCCTGTGGATTCTGGGTGGAGGCTCCTTGGCCCTGGGCTTGGGCTCTGGCTTCCAGGCCCACTGGGATGGCACTTCTGCTCTCAGACTTTGAGCTAACCCATCTTCTAGTCCATCTGAGTGGTAACCCCCACCCTCTTAGCCTTGGTTGGCCACGTTCTTCTGCCCCTTGGTCATGGCAGCCCTACCCCTCAGCTTTGGGTGGTGACCCCATTCCCCTGGCACTTGTGAATGTCAGCCACACGTTCCACAACTGCATTGGTGATCTTTCTCTTTGAAACCTGAGAGGCCATGGACCCATCCTTTGAAACTGAGGCAGCCCTACTTCCCATGCATCTTTTCAACAGTTCTGCTGATCTCCAGTTATTTCAGGGATGGTGCTTGTTTCCTGCCTGTGTAATTCCAAGAGGCAGGCAGCTTTCTTTTTGTCTTACCACTTTGTGCTACAGTCTAAGCTGATAGGTTTTCTGTTGCTTAGATCCATCAATCACAGGCTTAGTTTCTCTAACAAAAGATTGTGTGGTCATGTCCTAGGTGAACATTCTTTGTAGTTACTTTATACAACAGAATTTTCCAAATCTTTGAAGTTCTGTGTTCATTTTGCACAGTTCATTTTTAAGTCTGTCTCTTTGATCTTAACATTTTACTATAAGCAGACAGAAACCATGTGGCCCCTGTAAGATCTTGCTTAGGAATCTTGCCAGCCAGATATCCAAGTTCACACTTCGAGGTTCTTCCTTCCACCAAACATTTAAACATAATTTAGTCAAATTCTTTGCCACTGTGTAAAAAGTACCACCTTTCCTCTGTTGTCCAATCACATGTTCATTCTCCTTTAAAACCTCACCAAAAGCACATTTAACATCTCCACTTTTGGGAACATTCTTTGGCTGGAGCCGTATGTATTCTCCAGGACGATAGAAACTTGAGATCTCATCACTTCCTTGTGAGCCCTCCCCAGACTTGCATTGACTTGCATAATTCTACCAAAAGTCTCTTCAGGGAAGGCTAGGCTTTTACTCATAGGTAACCCTGGTAGCGTGGCGGTTAAGAGCTGTGGCAGCTAACCAAAAGGTCAGCAGTTTGAGTCTACCAGGCACTCCCCAGAAACCTATGGGACAGTCCTACTCTGTCCTTTAGAGTCACTATGGATTGGAATCGACTCAACAGGCACTTTAAAACTCTTTAAAGCCTCTACCCATTACTCAAGTCAAAAACCACTTCCACATTTTAGATATCTATTAGAGCAACACCCTTCTCTTCATATAACAGATTCTGTCATGTGAGGTCTGACAATTAAGTGCACAAACTTAATTGTTCTAAGTACTACTGTAAACCTCGTTGCTGAATATCATTACAGCCACCTTCAAAATACTCCCCTTAGAAAGCGACGATGCACAGATGCCAGTACCTAGTCCACCCTTTAAAGCAATTTTGGAACTCTTTTTGGAATGGCCATTGTGCACAGTGGCACAGTGGCACGTTTGCAAGCTTAATTGTCTGTGAGGGAGTTTTTAGCCAGTAAACAAATAACTATATTGGAACACCCTACTTACTCACCTGATCTGGCCCCCGGTGACTTTTTTCTTTACCTGAAGATCAAGGAAATATTGAAAGGAAGATACTTTCATGACATTCAGGACCTCAGGGGTGATATGACAACAGCTGTGATGGCCATTTCAGAAATAGAGTCCCAAAATTGCTCTAAAGGGTGGACTAGGTGCTGGCGTAGGCACATAGTTTCCCAAGGGGAGTACTTTGAAATGACCATAGTGATAAATTTAGTAATGAAGTATGTAGCACTTTCTTTAGGATGAGTTCATGAACTTAATTGGAAGTCTTACAGTTACTGCTGTTACTGCTGTTATAACAGAAATACCACAGTGGGTGGGTTTAACAAACAAATTTATTTTCTCACAGTCTGGGAGGCTGGAAGTCCAAATTCAGAGCACTGGCTCTAGGGAAAGGCCTTCTCTGTCTGTTGATTTGTGTCTCCTGATCTTCTGCTCCTGGGAGATCTTCATGTGGTTTGCCATCTTTCTTCCTCCATCTGCTCTGCTCTTGTTCAGTTTCTTTTATGTTTCAAATGAGATTGAGTAAAAGGCACATTACACTAACCCTTCTTCATTAACATAACAAAGACAAACCATTCCCAGATGGTATTGTAACCATAGACATAGAGGTTGGGACTTTTGCAACACGTATGTTTGGGGGATGTAATTAAATCCATAACAGATATGTATACCTTGGTGTATAATTGTTGGGTTGTATGGTAATTCTGTGTTTAAACGTTTGAAGAACTGCATTTTTTTTATCATCTTTCAAAGTTTTCGTTGGTAAAGCAACCAGAAACATTCATTTTCTTCCTATCTTATAATAAAATTAATAAATCTTTTTTTTTTTTTTAAACAAAAGACAGGATATTAGCCGTTAGAGTAAAAAGGTCTCTGAGTTGTGGCTATTCCAAGGACCTTTGCAGTTGTCATTTATGGAATGTGCTTGTCAGGAGATCTAAAAATGACCAAACCTTCTTTTAATATCTGTCTCTTGAATGACCTCAGAAAGTTTTATGAAAGATTGGGAAGGTTTATATACCACATACTAGAATCATGTAATGAATAAAATACAGAATTAGGCATCAAAGAGTTACTGCTGTGGAAATGTTCTGTGTCCAGGCAGTGCTGTCTCTCCTTAAACCAAATGAATATTTTCCAGATCCTGTTTCTATTTCAGATTACTTTTTATGGAGATATAGTTTGGTCTCTAATAAGGGTAAATCATCATTATACCCAGAAAAAAAGGCCACCAGACAGATTTTAGTATCTCCCATCTTGCTAGAAACTGTTTCAGTGGCTTTAGATAAGTGGAAGTAGATTTTCCTGAAAGAACTTTTGGATTTGTGGAATAATGGTTTTTCTGTTTTTAACTTCTGACTTGCCTGGGCTTATAGAATCTTTGAGAAGTTGAAGGAAGAGGGGAGAATGAATTTACTCCAGAATTACCATGTTAAATTTTGCAGATTAGTTAATTGGAGAGCTAAATTGAATTTTGACATTGTTGGGATTGAGTTCAAGGTGGACTCACGAAAAAATATTAGAGATATGCCATCTGTTTCAGATTCCTTATTCCCACACCCTCTTCATGTTTCATGGCTTCAAATTCGTCAGATTATTTTCAAATAGAAAAACCTTTAATAGATTTAGGTTATATAGTTTTAGCTGTATTAGTGAACATGTTACTAAAGAACTTGCATTTTTATGTTGAGTTATATACAGGATGACCAAAGATGTTGGCTAAAGGTAATTGTTATTTTATGACTGCCCTGACAGGCAACACAGCAAAGAGTCCCTTATGTAATGGGAGAAAAATGCAGTGCAGAATTTAATCTACACTAAAAAGACCAGACTTGGTGATCTGACTGGCTGGAGGGTCCCTGGAAGACATGGCCTCTGAACTCCCTGTTAGCCCAGAAAGGAAACCGTTCCTGAAGCCAGCTCTACAGACAAAAGTTGGATGTGAGTGTAGGACTTAAAATGATGCTGGTAAGGAGTGTGTTTCTTGGCTTAAGTAGGTACATGAGACTGGGTGGGCAGCTCCTGTCCAGAGGCATGATGAGAAATTGGAGGGGAACAGGAGTTGGTTGAATGGACCTGGGAAGTGCAGGGTGGAGAGGAGGCGTGTGCTGTCCTAGTGTGCGAAGAGCAGCTAGAGTTATGTAAGAACATGTGTAAGGTTTTTGTGTGACACACTGACTTAAACTGTAACTTTCACTTAAAGCACAATAATTTTTTTTTTTGGAAAAAAATGCTAAAGGTAGCTGTTATTTCGAACGGAACATTTGGTAGTTTCATGAATCTTTAATTGTCATCATTCATTTAATGAGCTATTTTTGTCAGTAGTGTTTACTGTAGTCTACTTAGTGGTTGCTAAAAAAGTGGGTCGGGAGGTGTTATCATATGTTGTTCTTCTCTGGTGAGTTTAATAAACCAGAAGGGAAGCTCCTGCTGAGGATTCTTGATTTATTGATAAATTGATTTATATTTACTCTTTCAGCAGTGGGTTTACCTCACCTATATACCTATAGCTGTAGTTTTCATCTAAATGTGTACCGTAAACACGTTTATAGGCCCCACTTGGTTTGGGGCCACACTTGACACTTGTCAGATTGGATTCTTAGTAAATCCTAAGGACAGACTTTTGGCCTTATTGAGCTAGAAAAGATCGTAAGTTGCTAAGATTATTGATGGTTCCTAGCATGGACTGTAAACAGCCAGACATGTCTGAGAAATTAGAAAATGGATCTAGTACTCGACAGCACTTGGCTGGCTTGGCAGTATAATATACCAGAAATGGCCTAAAGCAGGAGTCATCTAGGTAGAAGAAAGCAGTGCCCTTTGTGTGGCAGAATGTTCTGGTAAGGTGGGAAGACAGATGGACTGCTCCTCCACCTCCACCTTCTCTCTGAAGCTCCAGGTGGGCAGTGTAATACTGGCAGAGGCGGAGGTACCAGAGGTAGAAATTGTTCTTTAACAATCTCTCGTCCATCACAATGGAGGTATGGCCATATTGGAGGTAGAGAGATTGTCTTGGAGTTAGCCTTGGCTAGAGAAGCAGGTTGGACAGGTAGTGGTTGCCCCTGCCATCTAAGAAGGCTTGGCGCCACACTGCACTTCTAGATGATACAGCTTTGATGTTACCATCAAAAAGCCATCTAGCTGTACGGCATCAACAGCACTGGACCTATGTTAATCTCTGTTGTTTACACATGCTAACTCCTTCTTAGCCTGGAAAAGGGGTCTAATAAATATACTTTAATTTGCTGACATAAATGAATGATATGACAATATTTCGTTTTTGTGTTTGAGTGTCCGTGATAATCACCAAATCTCATTGTAGCTCATTCAGTCTAAATGACTAACTGCAGCTTCTGTCAGGCAGCTTCCCAGCTGGATTTCTGCTCCGTTTCTTGGAGGTCACGCCTTGATCGAGGTGCCAGCGAGCAGAAAAAGGACCAGTGCCAGGAAGAAGGCAAGGGGATAGAAAACTTGGAAACTTAGCAGTCCTTAAGTGATGGAAAGCAGTTTTGAGATATGAGTATTTAATTTATGTGATTTCCTTACTGTATGACAATAGATGACAGATATCCGGGTAGTCCCTGACTTACGACGTATTTGAGTTACCACGAACTGCACTTAGACCATCGGTTTTCTTCTGTTATTGCTTTTTTTTGATACATCTTATCGTTAGCAATATGTACTACATACAGTGTTGAAATATATCTGTAGGTTTGTATGTAATGTTTCCAACCTCCAAAGATACATAAATGTTGAATTTATAAAGATACTGAAAATAAAAGGCAAAAATAATGAAAACTTCAAAAAAAAAATGACATGTTCAACTTATGTCAGAACTGACTTACAATGGAGTTGTTGGACTGAAACTATGTTATACTTATTTATTATATTATGCTGTATTGTACTAATTCACAATGAGAATGTAGGGTCTTGTAGTGATGTTTTGATCTTTTTTTATTTTAATGGAATTTGTCTGCTGTGTAGGCACAGTTCTACTTTGACCTTTATGTGGTTGCCACAAGTTAGAATTAACTCAATGGCAACTCGTTACTGATTAAAGTGGCAGTGTCTGCCCCTTGGGATGGTAGATTTTTATTGAATTTTTTTTTAATAATTAAGACGTTACTTTTTTTGTTCTGTTTTTAAAGACTTTTTAGAACAATTTTAGATTTACAGAATAATTGAGCCGCACCGTCTAGCATTCCACGTATCTCATCACCCCCCTTACCCTCACACATAGCTCCCCTTGCATCCTTGCATTGTTGTTAGGTGATGTGGAGTTGGTTCTGACTCATAAGACACCTGATGTACAACAGCACAAAACACTGTCCAGTCTAGTGCCATGCCTATAATCAGTGCTATGCTAGAGCTCATTGTTGCAGCCACTGTGTTAGTCTGTCTCACTGAGAGTCTTCCTCTGTTTTGCTGACCCTCCAACCTACCAAGTATGATATCCTTCTCCAGGATCTGATCTCTCCTGACAACATGTCTGAAATATGTGAGACCAGCCTTGCCATCCTTGCTTCTAAGGAGCACTCTGGTTGTACCTTACCCAAGACAGATCTGTTCATTCTCTTGGTTGTCCACTGTATATTTAGTATTCTTTCTCAACACCACAGTTCAAAGGCATCAGTTCTTCTGTGTTCCTTATTCATTGTCCAGCTTTCACATGCGACAATATCTTGGGTCAGGCACACCTTAATCTTCACGATGACTTCTTTGCTTTTCAGTACTTTACAGAGGTCTTTTGAAGCAGATTTTCCCACTGCAATGGGTCTTTTGATTTCTTGACTGTTGCTTCCTTGGGTGTTGATTTTGCAGATCCAAATAAAATGCAATCCTTGACAAAATCTTTTCTCCGTTTATCATGATGTTGCTTGTTGGTTCAGTTGTGGAGATTTTTATTTTCTTTATATTGAGGTGTAATTCATATTGAAGGCTGTGATCTTTGATCTTCATCCGCAAATGTTTCAAGTCCTCTTCAGTTTCAGCAAGCAAGGTTGTGTCATGTGCATAATGCAGGTTAAAGAGTCTTCCTCCAATCCTAATACCCAGTTCCTCCTGTAGTCTAGCTTCTCAGATTATTTGCTCAGCATACAGATCGAATAGGTGTGGTGAAAGGACAGAACACTGACGTACACCTTTCCTGACTTTAAATCACACAGTATTCCCTTGATCTGTTTGAACACCTGCCTCGTGATCCATGTACAGATTCCTCATGAGCACAAATAAGTGTTTGGTCCCATTCTCTGCAGTGTTACCCATAATTTCTTAGAATTTAACAGTCAAATGTCTTTGCATAGTCTATAAAACACAGGTAAACATCTTTCTGGTATTCTCTGCTTTCAGCCAGGATCCATTTGACAACAACAATGACATCCCTGGTTCCCTGCCCTCTTCAGGATCCAGCTTGAATTTCTGGCAGTTCCCTGTCAGTATATTGCTGCAGTTGCTTTTGAATAATCTTTAGCAAAATTTTACTTGGGTGCGATATTAATGGTATTGTTTGATAATTTCCATGTGACGTTGGATCACCTTTCTTGGGAATAGGCATAAACATTTGGATCTCTTCCAGTTGGTTGGCCGGGTAGCTGTCCTTCAGCTTGGTACAGACGAGTGAGCACTTTGAGGGCAGTGTCTGTTTGTTTAAACATCTCAGTTGATGTTCTGTCAACACCTGGAGCCTTGTTTTTTGCCAGGGCTTCAGTGCTGCGTGGACTTCCTCCTTCAGTACCCTTGCTGCCTAATCATATATGCTACCTCCTGAAATGGCTGGACGTTAACCAGTTCCTTTTGCATAATGACTCTTCCTCCCATCTTCTTTTAATGCCTTCTGCATTATGTACTGTTTTCCTTGTAGGACCCTTCATTATCACAACTTGGGGCTTGAGTTTCTTCTTTACTTCTTTAATTTTAAGGAATGTCGAGCTTGTTCTTCCTTTTTGATGTTTTATCTCCAGCTCTTTGCACATATCATTTTGATACTTTGTCTTCTTTGAAATCTTCTGTTCAGTTGCTTTATTTCATCATTTTTTTTCCTTTTGCTTTCCTTACCGGAACAAGAGCAGATTTCAGAGTCTCGTCTGGCATCCATTTTAGCCTTGTCTTTCTTTCCCTGTTTTTTTAATGACTTCTTTCTTCATGTATGATGTCCTTGATGTCATCCCACAACTTGTCTGGTCTTTGGTCTTTAGTGTTCACTGTGTCAAATCTGCTTTTGAGATGGCTTCTAAACTCAAAAGAGAAAGACTCCAGGTGGTACTTCGGCTCTTGTGGACTTGTTCTAATTTTCTTCATTTTCAGTTTGAACTTGCACATGAGCAGTTGGTGGTCTGTTCTACAGTCGGCCCCTGGCCTCATTCTATTCTGACTGATGATATTGAGCTTTTCTGTCATCTCTTTCCACAGATGTAGTTGATTTGATTCTTGTATATTCCATCTGATGAGGTCCATGTGTATAGTTGCTATTTATGTTGGTGAAAAAACATATTTGCAATGAGGAAGTCGTTGATTTTGCAGAATTCTATCCTGCGATGTCTGGCATCGTCTCTTTCACTAGGGCCTTATTTTCCAATTACCTATCCTCCTTCTGTTTCCAACTTTTGCATTCTAATCACCAATAAACATCAATGCGTCCTGATTGAATGTCAGATCAATTTCAGACTGCAGAAGCTGATAAAAATCTTCAATTTCTTTATCTTTGGCCTTAGCGGTTGGTGTGTAAATTTGAATAATGTTTGTATTAATTGGTCTTCCTTGTAGATGTGTAGATATTCGCCTGTCACTGACAGCAGATCTTGAAGTGTTCTCTTTGACAATGAATGCAATGCCATTCCTCTTCAAGGTGTCATTCCCAGCATAGCACGGCCAGTACTAGTCCACTTCAGCCACTGATGCCCAGGATCTTGTTTATGTGTTCCATCTCAGTTTTGACAATTTTCAGTTTTCCTGGATTTGTACTTTGCACATTTCAGGTTCTGATCATTAATAGATGTTTGTGGCTGTTTCTTCATGTTTTGAGTTGTGCCACATCAGCAAATGAAGCTCTGGAGAGCTGGACTCCATGCGCGTCATTAAGGCCAACTCCGCTTTGAGGGGGCCGCTCCTCCGCAGTCATCTTCCGAGGGTTTGTCCGTCCGAGGAGACTGCATGCCTTCCTGTCTTCCCGCACTACCTCAGGCAGTGTTCTGCTGCTGTCCATAGGGGTTTTAGTGGCAAATTTTTTTCAGAAGTGGATTGCTGGGTCCTTCTTCCTAGTCTGTCTTAGTCTGGTAGCTCAGCTGAAACTTGTCTGCCGTGGATGACCCTGCCGGTATGTATCAGTGGCACAGCTCCTAGCATCACAGCAACACACAAGCCCCCACAGCAAGACAGACTGACGGACAGGCGGAGGAGCATTAGTGTGTTACCTTTGTTGTAATTAGTGTCTCAATGTTGATGTATTATTAATTATAGTCCATAGTACAGTTCCGTGGGTTTTAACAAATACACAGTGACGTGTAGAGTTTCATACAGAATACAGTAAAAATCCCCTGTGATTCGCCTGTCATCCCTCCCCTTTCCCCCGGAGCCGTGGAGACCACTGGTCTCCTACTGTCTTTATAGTCGTATCTTTTCCATAAGGTCATACAGTACCTAGCTTTTTCATACCGCCATTTTTGGCTTAGCATGTGCCTGTAAGATTCCTCCCTGCCCTTTTATGTCATGATAGCTGATTTCTTTTTATCACTGAATAGTATTCATTTGTATGGTTGTGCCAGAGGGCCTCTGGGTGGCTCAAATGGTGAAATATTTGACTACTGGCCGATAGCTGTTTGAACTCACCTCGGGGCACCTTGAAGTCAGGCCTGATGATCAGCTTCCTAATGGTCACAGACTTGAACACTCTGTGAGTGTTCTGCCCTGCATGCCTGGGGTCACCGTGAGTTGGAACTGACTGAGGGCAGCCAGCAGCAGCATGGACGTACCATCATTTTTCTGTTCACCTGCTGAAGGATGTCTGTCTTGCTTCTACATTTTGATGATTGTGAATGAAGCAGCTGTGAACCTAAGTGTGCAGGTTTTTGTGTGGACCTTTAGATAAATACCTAGGAGTGCAATTGATGAATCTGTGGTAGAACTATGTTTAGCTTTGTCAGAAACTACTAAACTGTCCTCCAAAGTGGTTGTACCATTTTTATTTCCATCAGCAAGGAGCAAGCATTTCTGTTTGCTGTTGTCGGTGTTTCGTATTTTAGCCATTGTAAGACATATGTAGCGGTATCTCCTTGTTTTAATTTGTAATTCCCCAGTGACCTGATGTTTAGATCTTTTCACACCCTTATTTGCTGTTAGTGTGTCTTCCTTGGTGAAGTGTTTGCTCAGATCTTTTGATCATTTAAAAAGTTTGTTTTCTAACTGTTGAGTGTGAAGAGCCCTTTGTATATATTGTGTATAGGTACTTTGTCAGATGTGTATCTCACCAATATTTTCTTCCTCTCTGAGGCTTGTCCTTTAACTCACTTAACAGTGTCTTTGACAGGTAAGCTTTTTAATTGTAATGAAGTCCAACGTCAGTCTTTTTCTTTCATACGTACTGCTTTTAGTGTTCTAACCGAAAACTCATCCCAAAGCCGAGGTCATCTAGACATTTTTTTTAGAAGTTTTATAGTTTTGCCTTTTGGTCTAAGATTCATCGTGAGTTAATCTTGGTAAAACATGTAAGGGCTGTGTCTGTATTCATACTTTTGCGTATGAATGTCCAATGGTTTTAGTTTTTTATTTGAAAGTTGTTTTTTAATGAATAGAATAATTTGTGCGAGTGAAAAGTATTTAATTCTGTCTTTGAGGTGCTTACTAGGGCATTAGGAAAATCCAGATAACCAAACGCATTGCTGTCCAGTTGATTTGAATTCATAATGGCCCTAGGGGACAGTGTAGAACACGTGTGAGCTCAGTTAGCTAGACTACAGTTGCTGATATTAGCTGTGCTGCAGTTGCAGGTGGTAAAGAGGCTTGATAAAACCAAGAACACCCATTGTCATCAAGTTGATGCTGACATATAGTGACCCCGCCTGAAGAGAGTGAAACTGCTCCAGAGAGTTCCCAAGGAGTGCCTGATGATTCAAACTGCTGACCTTTGGGTTAGCAGCTGTAACATTTAATTACCAGCCACCAGAGTTTGAATAGCCTTGATAGATCTCAGTGTGTTTGCATGTTCATTTTTGTGCCAGATTTTAGCCACACAGATTGCTTGGCCACATTCTCCAGTGTTTGCTGCTGAGGGTGACACTTGCTGAAGACCATCCAGAAGCTTGAGCTTGCAGAGTGTGAGTAGGAGGAGACAGCAGGGATACTGCTGTAGCTGCCTTGTTATTCTAATCCTTACTCAGGGTGGGAAGAGCAACCCTGAAAGTCATAGTACGCTTTCTGGAAACTGTTTTTCCCGTAACCTGAATAGTAACTGCTGGCTTTCGTTGGGCTTTGTAACGGTCTTGTCCCGGACTTCTAGGATACCTTCGGTTTTCTAGAACCCCTTAACCTTAATCAGGATCCTGGCATCCCCATTTTCTGGTCATCTTGGATATAATGCAGAAATTGCTTAATAGCTCTGTTTGGTGGTTTTTTGTTTGTTTTTTTCACCTAGTTAACCAGTTTGTTGTATGAGAGTACTTAGATTCTCCAGAGGCAGATGGTGTCCAAATCAATCAATACCCATGCTTACTTTGTATTTAATGGGATCCATCTGGTTAGTGCTGTGTTTCTTGAGCTTCACATATTGTGAAATCATAAAAGCTAAAAGAAAACACAGAGATGCTTCAGTTAGACCCTTTTATTTCATAGCCAGGAATACCTAAGTGCAGAGACTAAGTGACTTGCTCAAGATTGAATTAGCTTGTTAATAAGTCAGACTGAAACCCAGGTCTCCTAGCTGTCAGTCTTATTTCTGATACATCCACACTGACTTCTTTCACTTTAGTTAATAAATTACGATTTATAAGAAATAAATCTTCCAAGGAATTTCAGTGGTATGTTAAACTGTTAACTATTTCTTAGATCCAGATGTCTGGTTGAATTCCTGTTTAATGCCTGAAGTACTGAGTGTATATTTATTTTGAGTACCAGGTGTCACTGATCCTGAGTTAAGAATAAATTTGTTATGTTTCACATTTACATAAAAATGGGCTAATTGAAAAATGATGATGGTGATGTTACAGCCTGTATTTAGCAAGTACGCATTTAACTACTTTTAAGTCAGTGTTATTATTTATTTATTTATTTTTGCACAGTGGAGATAATCTGTCAATATTGAATTCCACAGAGCAACACTGAGACTCTGCTTTCACATGGTGGTGTATTTATAAAACTAGAGTAGAGTGTTACGTAAAAACAAAGTACAGATTAACTGAATATGCATCTGATGAATTCAGGGCTGGAAGGAGGCACATCTGTTGAGAAAACAAATCATAGGACTATTCAGAGCTTTAATATCTTTAAATACATGTGCTTTGGCTTTCTTGAAACCATCTTTAATGGATTTAGCAAAGGCCATTTGCTCACAGGGAAGTTACTGTGATACCATTTCTGGTGAGATTAGTTTCTTATATTCCACAGTGTTTGGATACATTAGTATTTTTCTTTCCAGTTATTTGTTGGGGGAGGAAGGGGTTAAGTGACTCACTTACCATAACAAAATAAGTTTGTTGCAGAACTTTATGGGAAAAGGGGGGGAGTATTGTTTCTTGAATTGGACAGTAGGTAAAAAATATTTTAACACTGAGCTCTAATTCCAGTTGACGGTCTATAAAAAAATAATTAACAGTTTATGTACATCACCGTAGTAGGTGCTATCAGAATATAAACCTTGAAGATAAGTCCCTACTTCCACTGCTCAAGTAAGATAAACATAACTTACAATGAAATGTATAGAGTGGCACAATCTGTTGTGTAACTTGGTGCAAACTTGGTAACAGCCTGTGTCTGTAGGAATTTAGAGCAAAGAAAATTAAATGCTGTCCTCATAGTTCTGCACAGGGAAGGAGCTTGAAGAGTGGATCTCAACTCAGACTGCTCATTCAGATCACTTGGGAACATTTACTGCGGGATCAATTGCATCAGAATCTCAGAGGTGGGACTTCTTGCATTTTTAAAAAACTTCTTCCAGACAATTGTAATACTCAGGCCGAGTTGAGAAGCACCAGCTGTAATGATAGGTAGGATCTGGATGGGCAAGAAAGAGTTTTAGGGCAGCAAAAGTAAGCAGGGAGAGAGAAAAGAACACGGCCTGTGAAAAGACTAATGCGATCAAAGCTGTGTGCTAGTTAGGAAGTAGCAGAAAGCCTTGGCAGGCAGCATGGGGTCATATTTTAGAGCAGAGCTTCTCAAAGTGTGGTTTCCCGACCACACATCAGCATCATACAGCATCAGCATCAGGCCCTGCTGCAGACTAGCAAAGTGGAACCCCTGGGGGTGATCTGAGCAAGCTGTATTCTAACAAGCACTCCAGCTGATTCTTCAGATGCTATTAGCGATTTCCTCACAAGAGGTTTTACAGGCAGAGAAATTTGAGTCTGACATCGTAGCCCCACTAATTAACAGCAGCATAAACTTTAGAGTAACCTCCCTTTCTGTGCCTCATTGCCTCATCTGTAAAATGGGAATAATGGAAATCAAAGAAATACAGCTGGAGCTTGAGAACAGTTCTAAGTAGAGGATGATGAAACTCAGGTAGGAGGTTAGAGTTGGTGTGTAAATAGATAGGGACCCCTTGAATGTTCTTAAGTTGTAAAGTAACAGAATATATTTGTGTTTATAAAAGGTAAATCTGATGGTAATGTGCAGAATCCTTTGGACACTACAAGTTGGGAATGCAAGGACAGTTCAGGAGGTGTGTACATAATTTAGCAGCAGTGAGGGTCTATTCTAGAGAAGTAGTCAGAACAGTGAGTAATAATAATAGTAATGGCAATAGCTATATTTTTGAGTATTTATGAGCAGACAATATGCTAAATACTTTGGACACTATCTCACTTCATTCTGACAGCAAGCTACTGAGGTGGCTGTTATTCCCACTTTATGATGAGGCAATGAGACACAGAAAGGGAGGTTACTCTGAAGTTTATGCTGCTGGTACTTAGTGGGACCAGGATGTCAGACTCAAATTTTTCTGGCTATAAAGCCTCTTTTGAAGAAATAGCTAATAATACCTGGATACCACGAGACAAAGGACTTCTGTACTGTGCCATTTTTGGTGATGTCACTCTGTGTGTTTTTTTTCCCCAAAATATTCTTATTAAAACTTTCAAAGCATTTAACTCATTTTAAAATATTTTTAAAATTACTGCAGTAAACCTATGGGGTTATGTATAGTTTGAAAACTAAAAATGAATTATTTGTGTACCTATTATTCAAGTGAAGAAATAGAACATTACCAGTGCCTCAGAGAAGGCTCCTTGTATCTTTCTAAGCTGTAAGGTGTAGCCCCTATCCTGAATTTTGTATTAACTAGACATGCAAAGAAGTAGGAAAATGTCATGTATGGCTAGAAGAAAAATCAGTCAATAGAAACAGACTGAGCAATGTTGAGATGATGGAATTAGCACACAGGGACATTAAAATAATTATAAATAAGCTTAAGGATTTGAAGGCAAGCATGAAAAACTGCAGAGAATAGAAGAGGAAAAAAAAAAGCTACATCAAAATTTTAGACCCTAAAAAATACGTGAATTGATGTGCTATTAAATTCCACATTTTCAGTTTTTAGTAAGCAGGTTCTTTGAGTAATCTGCCATACTGCCAAAAATAGAAGCATAGCTCCATTTTTTTCCTTCCAACCTTTTTGTATGTAGTAATTCCCAGATCATGCTGCTAAACAGTTTAATCATTTTTCATATCTTTTACTTTATATGATGTAATTTTTTTAATTGGAGAAAAAAATTAAATACAGTTTTAACATAACCAAATGAGGAATGTCAGTAATATTTTAATGTTGAACAAAATAAAAGATATGTAACTTTCAGCAATGGATTATCTAACACAAAAGCAAAAGCACAAACAACAAAAGACCAAATAAATGAGACCTTGTAAATATTAAAACCTTTTATTCATCAAAAGACTTTGTGAAGAAACAAGCCACTGATTGGTAAAGTAGCTTCAGAAACCATATATCTGATGAGAACCTAATAATCAAAATCTGTATAAAATTTCAACAGAATAACAACAAAAAAGACAAGTAAACCTGTCATCAGGTGAGAAAAGGATCAGATATTTCATCAGAGAGGATATTCAGATGACCACCAAAGACATAAAAAGAAAAAATACTTAGCACCCTTAGCCATTGGAGAGACATAAATCAAAACCATAATGAAATACCATTTCATTCCCACTGGGATGGCTAAGATTAAAAAACAATAAAGTAACAGATGTGCTAGGATGTGGGGAAACTGGAACACTTGTCCACTGCTAGTGGGAATGCAAAATGGTACAACTGTTGTGGAAAACTGCATGGTGGTTCCTCAGAAAACTAAAAATGGAACTACCATGTGACCACCCAGCATTTCCACTCCTAGGAATATACCCAGAAAATTTGAAGCAGAGACTTATACAGAGACTTGTACACCAGTGTTCTGTGCAGTGCTATTCACAGTAGCCAAAAGGTAGAAACAGCCTAGATGCCCCTCAGCAGATGAATGGATAGACAAAATGTTGTATGTATATATATACACACGTACATACAGTGGAATACTACTCAGCTAGTAGGAGAAATGAAGTCATGATATGTACTGCAGTGTGGATGGATGGAGCTTGAAGACATTATGTTGAGTGAAATAAGCAAATCACAATAGGACAAATATTGTTTATGACCTAACTTATCTAAAAATACAAGAAAAGGCATATAATTTAATAGTGGTTACCAGGGGCTGGGAGGGAAAGGAAAGGGGGTTAATGGTGATGGAAAAATCACACTGATTATGGGTGGGGTTGCTGTTAATAAGTCATACACCTATAAAAAGTCAAATTTGCCAAAGTTGTATAATATATTTACAACCATGACTAAATAAATAAAAAGAGCAGATGCTGAGTCGTCTTGTGTACAACCCAGTACCTCATGGGATTTGGTTCCTTGGTTTCGAGGTTTAGAGTCATGGTTTCATGGAACATTCCAGTTAGTTGGCCTAATAATGTATGTAATGCTTCTATTCTACTTTCTAGTTTGTTGTGTAGTATCTAGGGTCTTAAAAGCCTGCAGGTGGTCGTCTGAGGCACAACAGTTTATATTTATTCACCTGGAGCAACAGAGTCAGGAGGAGTTAGGAACAGGAGAAGGATATGGTATATATGGCTCATTGCTTCTGTGAACAGCTGTCTCCTTTGCCATGAGACCAGAAGAACTGGATGGTGCCCAGCTTCCATTACTGAACATCTGGATCGAAGATTCCATAGAAGAATCCTGATCAAAAGGAGAGAAATGTGGAACAGCATTTCAAATTCTCGTGGACTGGGAATTTGCTGGAACTGTGGAGGAGGAATGAACTGTTCTCTGAAACCATTGCCCTGAGGAAATCTTTAAAACTTAAACCAAAAATAGTCCCTAAAGTCATCTGAAAGTTGAACAGTAGTTTAGTTTAACTAGTGAAGACGGTCTGCTTTGAGCTCTGTAGTGTTTTAAGAAGTATCTATGTGGAATCAAATTGGTAACAGCATCTGGAAAGATTCCGTAAGAACTTCAGGAGGTAGTGATTTGATGTTAATGAGGGAAAAACAACTCAGAAAAAGAGGGTAATGATGATTACATAACCCAGAGAATGTAATCAGTGTCACTAAATTGTACATATAGAAAGTTGGTGTATGTTTTGCTGTGTATACTCTCAACAAAAACAAAAATGATAAAATTTTAAGATACAAAAACAGTGTGACTGAGTATTGAATGAAAGAAATAAGGCTTAGTATGGTTAAAGTAGAAGCCACGTATCTACTATAGAATTATTTGAGAATGATTGAATACAGACTGTATGTCATGAACTGTATCCACATTTTTACTGTACGTTTGCAAAGCTAACTATTATCTTCTGATCTTGAAATACACATTTTTAGTCATTTTGTTAGACAAGGCTGTGCTGTATCCTCCTTGAAATTTAACTTCCTGTTGTTAGGCCAGTACTGACAGCATAAACCTCTTTATGCACTCAGCTGTGATTAAACCAAGGTTACATCCTTGGTATTAAAATACCAGCTTCCAGTTGCTAAACCTACTTTAACTCTTTCTAAGTTGCCACAGTTACCAGTCCTGGTTTCAGGGCCATTGGAATTTGTCTGTGTGCTGTCCAGGTCAGGACAAGGAATTCTTTTTCTTTGGTTAAAAATATATATATATATGTGTGTATTTTTAGTTCTTTTTTCAAATATTTTATTATTTGTATTTGAATATTCATATCAATTTATGGTTGAAAAAGCTGAGGTTAAAAATGTTGGCTTGGGACACTGGATTTATCTCTGATAGGAATTTAGAATTTGTAGCCTTTAATTCAGTTCTTACATTCAGTTACTCTGAGACATTCTTCCCTATCCTCATTAGGTTTTGGTTTTCTTCCATTAGTTTTCTTTTGATACTGAAAAATACTGAGGTATTGAATTAGATATTCAGGGTCAGCAAGTTTTCTGAGGGGGCGGCATGGTAGCTGAAGATTTACTCTACTTAATTCTTAATACTAAAATGAGATGGAGTCTCCAACTTGTTACATAAATCCTGGGTCCAGGATGACCAGTTACAGGGGTGGGAGATTTTAATTTTGCCTTTGACTAGAGTGACTGGAGTAGAGTTCAGGCCTCTGGCTGACTTGAGGATGGTCTTTTATGTGCCCTGTAAGAAGTCAAGTATGCTGAGGACAACAGCACTGCTATGTGAATATTGAAGAGCCTGGCCTAGAAACAAGTCACTGCGGATCTTCAAATGCTTCTCAAGAAGTTCCATATCTCTAATTGCAGTAGAAATATGATTGTTAGTTTTACAACAGCATTGGATCTATATGTAATTTATTTGCAATATCAGAATAAGGTAGTGGAGATCAAGTTGTATTTACTTAGACATAATGTGCGTAATGTGTGCCACCAGCCAGTAACTACGTGTACTTGTGGTGGTAGTTTTATGTAGTAACTCTTGGGCTAATGTTTTTTTTTGCAAATGTCACTTTTAATTTAAACATTTAGATTGGTAGACTATTATTGTAAGCTGTTTACAGAGGTGAATATATCCATTGTAAAATACTAAGCTTTGTGGCAATTTATGACAGTGTAGAAGGGCTTATAAATTTACCTCCATTAAGAAATGTAACAGATTGCTGTGTAGTCTTCTAAATTTTATTTGTTCATATATGCTAACATTTTAACATTATTTCCTTGTAGAATAGATATTAAAAATAAAACACTGCCATTGAGTCAATTCTGACTCAGAGTGACCGCATAGGACAGAGTAGAACTGTCCCGCAGTTTCTGCCAAGTGCCTAGTGGATTCAAACTGCTGACATTCTGGTTAGCAGACATAGCACTTAACCACTGCACCACCAGGGTTTCCACTGTAAAATATACTATCTACTGTTTATTATTTTGTTTAAAAATGCTTTTGCTGTGATTTTCTTTTGTTTCAGAAGCGTCTTGGTATTTTGTTGTTTTTTTGAGGATAGGTATTTGACATCTTTTTTCAAATAACTTATGTGATAATTTCATATGTGATCATTGTAAGAATTTGAACAGTATAAAAAATTATGAAGAACAAAATAAAACCATGTGTATTATTTTCTAGAAGATAATCAACATTAACAGTTATGTTTTCTTTCCCATTTGCTCTGTGATTATATGAGCTATATATTTTTATGAAGTTGAAAATGTTACCCCGTATCATCTCATAGTTATTTAGAGACTGTATCACACATAAATTATTTAACTATATCTCTATTGTTAACTTTTATATTGTTTTCAGTTGTCTGTGGTTATACATCCTGAGATGAACATCTTTTTACAACAGGTTTTTGTTACTGCGTTGCTCTTTACAGTGGTATGCCATCAAGTCATTTCCAACTCTCAGTGACCCTGTGTGTCGGAGTAGAACTGCTGGTAGTGTTTCCTAGGCTGGAGTCTTTAGGGGAGGAGGTCACCAGGTCATTTTTGCTGTGGAGCTGCTGCTCGGTGGGTTCAAACGTCTAACCTGTCTTAGCAGCTGAACACTTAGGAAAACTTATTTCCTATTTATTTCTTAGAGTTCAGTAATGAAGAACATTTTGCCAGATTGTCTAACAGAGAAGTTGTAATGTGGTCCCCTCTGCAAAACCTGAGAGTGTGTTTCTTTGGACTTTGTCAGCGGTGGTATCATAGTTTTCTGTGATCTTTGCTAATTTCATAGATGAAAATTGTTATATTTGTGTTATGTCTTTTGTATATACTACATATTTATAATACAACACAGTATTGCTTTTGATACTATAAATATTAGTTAACTAATTGTAAACCATTAAATGGAACAATATATTTAAAATGAGCATAATTTGAGCTATATGAATATTGTATCAATTTCTGAACTGTTAGGTAGCTGTGGAAATTGCAAAGGCCCTGCCTTTTCTAGTTGTTAGTGCATCTAAGACCTGGTAGAGGTGGCTGACTGGTCACCTTGAGTGTTTGGTGCAAGTAGCACTCAGCCCCAGAGGTTGTTTGGTGACAGCTGCTGAGAATGTCGTCGTGTGCACCTGAAAACATCTGTGGGGAAGAGGGTTTGGTAAACACCATATGGAGGAATCCAAATTAGAGATGCAACAACTAACCTTAGAGTAAGTTGCTTTAACCTAAAGAGCAAATTGCTTTGGAGGGCTTTACCTTTTATGCGTTAATTTTAAACCTTTCCTGTTTATTGTACTCCTAATTGAACTCCTAATTAGAAAATATTATTTTTATTAACTTGATTTATTGCCTGTATTTGAACATAGAAAACAATACTGTTTTTGGTTTCCTTTAGTGTTTTTAAATGATTATAATTCATAAGTTAAGAAAGATATGATTTGTTCTCATCTTCAAGCTACCCTTCCCTTTTCTGAGTTAATCTCTTTTGTGAGTTAAAACTCAAATGACTGTTTTCAGTCTGTTCATCACATGTCTTGTATCTTGCTGCTGGATCTGCTATAGTTCGCTTAATTACGAAAGGCAGTGGCTCTCTTTATGCAGCTGTACAGTTGCACCCAAAGGAGCTTTGATGGTTTTACTTCCTAGAACTAAAGTGTAGAGAACTAAAGTGTAGTCTAGGAAGTCTTTGTTTCAAAAGTATGAACCCTAAAACTCCTTCATTCTGCTCCTGTATGGACTTCTGAAGCGTCCATGAGCTTAGTCACCTGAACTTTTTAACTTTATCAACAGGTTTGGTTAGAGTCAGTAGCAAATTCAAGGAGTGAGATTGTAAACCGGAGAGGAAGATGCTGCTTGAAGCTGAGCACACCAGCGACAGCAAGAAGCAGGTTTTACTGTAAAGCTTTTAACATAAGGGAAAGCAAAAAAGCATACTCTTAGAACTTAATAGCTTAGGGCCATTCGGTGTAGTCGCATTTGGCCTAATACACTTCACTGAGGCTCGAGGACATTATTTTTTATACAACACAGTGATTATTCTCAGTCACCCGAAAAGGTTAAACTTACACAATTTTATGTGTTTGAAAATGTAAGAGTTTTATGTAGGAGAAAATGGTGTAAAATTCTAATCTTTTCTTTCCTAGTATTTATGTATCTAATTTATTTTTCTTATCATATTGGCAAGGGCCATTGGTTAGATTATTTTCATTTATTTATTTTTAATTATGACTGAGTGAAAATAAAACATTTCCATATAAATTTGCATGCCCACCTGTGTGCAGCTCCCACTGCTCTCCCTGCCCAGCGACAGCACACTCTTCCTCTCTGCTCCATACATGTCTCATCCTCCCAGCAGTCTCCTTTCCCCTCCTCCCCACCCACTCCCCTTCCTCCAGTCAGAGATTAGCAGGATGATATCCTATAGATGCATAGAACCATAAAGTGCACCCAGTATACAGTCACGCTGCGTCGCCAAGTCCAATCCCTTGCTGTCCGAAGATTGGACCTTCATGATGATCCATGGGCAAGGGCAGCATCGGGGCCAGGGGCTATGCTCCCAGGGGAACCCCAAAGCTGCTGGACCATCAGTTGCGGTCTTTTAGTGGAGATCTCAGGGTGTGCCCCTTTTTATTCTTGTGTTGCCAGTGAGACTCAACTTTGTGAGCTCCATCGTGACTATCACTGGTGGTGGCCGGGCACCATCTGGTTCTTCCGGTCCCAAGTCGATGTAGGCACCCACTCATGTGGATCTCTCTGTCTTCTGGGTTGTCATTTTGATCCTTGGTGAGCATCCGCTCCTGCTGACTTGGGACCATTTGCTGTGTGTTAAATTATTTTTATAATGATTGCGTTTAAATATACTTAGAGTATATCATAAACTTAACTTTAGGGTATAAGAGACAAGTTTTAAATTTCTAGCAAATTCACTTATTTAAGACATAGTTTACTAGTGATTGGACTAATATAGTATCAATATATGTGGTTAATCTTTGCACTCATACACTGTGGAATATATACCTCCATACATATTTTTTTAAAAATTACTTAGACAAAATCGTGGTTGGCAGGGCATGAATCGATTAGAAGGTAGGACAAGATAAAGTCTAATTAGAGAACAAGTGGAAAGATAAGGTAACTAATAGTGACAGCTGGAGGAGAGAAAACAAGAGTAGTTTGAAGGTCAGTGTGCTAGTAATTTTATTCTTGGAATTTTTATTAAAAGGAAGTTCTATTTTTTCTATTTTAATTGTGTCATATTTTTCTGGGCAGTTTGAAAATATCAGATATTGTCCTTCAGTGTTTGAAAATAAAGATTTTATATAGCTGCTGATAAAAAATGATTTGTAATTATTAACAAGTGGCGTAAAAGGAACAGGGGCGAGTGAACAGCAGTTATTTTTTGAGAAACAACTTTTCTCCTGTTCTAAAATTATAGAGCATTGTTTCAGACATGGACTTTTATGTAGCCAGATGTGTGAAATTACATGAGTTTCACTACACTGTCTCTTGATAATTGAATTTGGCCGAGGCTCGTGGGAATCCTGTGGGTGTGTCAGGGTTTTCCCCTCTCTCTGTTTGACTTCTGAACAAGCTGCTAGAGGAAAGTTGGCTTTAATTAATGCTTCTCAAAGCAAAGCGAAAACATGGTGGTTTTTCTTTTTGCTTTGTTGTAGTGGGCTAGCCAGTTGTTTCTTTTCCCATTGTGCCCTTTTTTGGCTTTCAAGAAAAAGCACCCTTCTTTTATTATTTCGAAATGAAACTGATAAGCTTGTCTCTTAGGGTAATGGCAGTGATGTTGAATAGAGTTAGCTGGACTCTTCTACTTTTCTCAGACATTATTTCCTTAGTGTTCACATTGAATTTCCAACTGAGGAGTTCTTTCCCAGTTGGGGGCTGTCCATCTCTTAATTCTGGTGATCTCGTTGGGCAGCTAAAAGCGATTTGCAGACAATTGTTTGTTTGTTTTTCTCCTTTAAAGTGTTTGCCTTTACTCACTGCCACTGCAGGTAGACCCAGAGGCCTTAATGGATTCTTGCTAGTTCACTGTGGAGTCACCGAAAGAAAAGGAAAACCTTCTGGCTCTATCTGTAATAATAAATGAAGACAAACTGGCAGACAAGCAGGAGGCGTAAAGAGGCCCCTTTACAGGTTATGGCAGTCTGTTGTGGGGTGTTCCTTCCCTGCTTACCTCCTCCCTCCCACACACTGCTTTGAAGTTCTTTGCAGGAAAAGCAGGGAGAGGGAGAAAGCACTGCCTACAAGGTTCCCCCCCCCGCCCAGGTCAGGGTCATTGTTTTCGTGTAGTGTCATTTTTGTTTTACAAGTGAAGAAATTGATGCATAGTCGGCGTGGATCTTGTCAGTTGCTTTACCGTTCGCACCCTTCCAAGAGTCAGTCTGCTTCCCCTCTCTGGGGCTTGTGAAAGCTCTCTGACTTCCTTCTCTGACCCACTGAAGGAGTCATCACTTAGCTCCTCCTGATTGCAGTCCAATTCCTTTCATAGGCAAATGGCGATATTCTCGTAGAATTTCTGGTTTCACTGATTTTGATTATAAAATTTACATCTAGCTGATTTCTGACAGCAATGAAAAGTGGGATTTGTGTGAAGATCCTTTCTATAGTTTATGAAAATACTGCAACATGACAGATTTTTCAGAGATTGTTTCTTAAGTTTGATTGCCCACAGAAATGTACCAACATCCTGAAACAATTACGAGAGGGTGTGTGATAGGCTAAAGCAGCATGTTTTCCAGCCAGGAGTGGTAAAGGGAAGTTAGAAAGTTTAAACTGGTGGTAGCAGTTATTTATTTACAGAAATAATGTAATGAAAATAATGAGAAATTAAAAAGAAAAAGAAAACGAGGATTTTGCTGCCTTAACACATGAATCATTTATTTTCTGTTCTTATGTGCACTTGGATTTGTTCATCACTTTATGTAATTTTTATTATTTGGTAATATATCAACACATTTTTATAGTCTATTAAGCTACATTTAAAAGAATTAAGAGTACTGGGAAAATTTTAAAGGTCCGAGGATCTTTTGTCAAAGTTTAAAAATATTTTCTTGATAGTATGATAAAGGATACCCCTTAGTTACTTGATAAAGGATACCCCTTAGAAAGAAATTCTGAAGGGTAATGGAAGAGAAAATTAAAGAAATTAAATGTACAGGGACAGTATAATTTCAGAACCACTGATGTAACATAAAGGAGTCCAGTCGTGCAGTGGTTAAAGTGCTTGGCTGTTAACTAAAGGTTTGAACCTGCAAACTGCTCCCTGAGAGAAAGATGTGACGGTCTGATTCTGCCAAGATGACACCCATGGAAGCGCTGGGGGGCAGTTTACTCTGTCTCACGAGTTCAGGTCACTGTGACTGTGAATCAGCTCCACGGTGTGGAAGGGGTCTTGCCTTGAGAACATCTGCCAGTTCCTAATGGATTTTGTAGTTTCAGATTTAAAAGGTAACGTGGAATCCAGGAGACAAAAAAATAGAATCATGCAGTGTCTCGAGTCTTACCAGATGTCTGTCTTCCTGAATCAGAACCCCTCTGCACTAGTGAGAAGCAGAGAAAAATCAGCTTGGCAGAGAGTAAGAGTCATGCCATTTATCCTCTCAACCTTGACTGTGGATAAAAGAAGTTTGCCGTGAACATTTTTAATTAGTAACAGGTTTTCACAGAGGTTTGGGACCATGTTACCTGTGTGATTTGAAAAAAGTCTGTAAGCTGAGACTTGTTTTAAGTAATTACAGCTTGATACTGTGCCCAAACATTTAGCAGAAGTATGTTTTTTCGAAACTCTTTCTGGAGAAATATCCCACCAAAGGCCTCAAAGAATTACCTAAGATGATACTCCAGAGAACGTGAGCTTCCTGTAAAACAAGTCACAAAGCACAAGAGGAAATATAGCAGCATGAGCAAAACAAAACGTGAACATCAGATCCACAAGACTTAACAACAAATAACTATTCATTACTGTTGAGTTGATTGCTACTGACAGCTACCATGTAGCACAGAGTAGAACTGCCCCATACGGTTTTCAAGGAGCTGGTGAATTTGGGTTAGTAGCTATGACTCACCATATCCCTTAACAACTTTACCACCAGGCCTCCACAAACATTTGGGATATTATTATCATTGAATGAAAAACTAAACCCACTGCTGTTAAGTTGATTCCGACTTGTAGTGACCCCATAGGACAGAGTAGAACTGCTCCATAGAGTTCCCAAGGAGCACCTGGTGGGCTCCAACTGCCAGCCTTTTGGTTTGTAGCCATACCACTTCTCCACTGTGCCACCAAGGTTTCCTGTTATTGAGTTGTAAATGTAAAATGTGTGTTTAATAGATCTGAAGGTATAAATGGAAGAATTGAAAGAATGAGTAGGGAACAAATCTGCGCAAAATAATCAGATTCCAGACATGAAAATCTATAAGAATTGAAGTTGTGAATTCAAGGGTAGATCTAACAGCAAATTAGACTGAAGGGAGAACTGGTGAATTTGAAGACAGAGCTGAAGGGGTAATGGAGTATGCTGTACGCGAAAGGAGAGGTGAAGACTGCCAGCGTGCGGTTAAGACGTACAGAAGAAGGAGGGAAAAGCTCTGATACACATCTGTGGTAAACAGAGTAGTGGCGCCCGAGGAGCTTCATACTAATTCCTGGGACCTGTGGGTACGCTATTTTACGTGGTAAAAAGTAGTGTGAAGGTGTGATTAAAGATTCTGAGATGGGGAGATTATTGTGGGTTATCCAAATGGGCCCAGTGTAATAATAATGCAGGAATCTTTATAGGGTGCTATGAGTTGAAATTGACTCGATGCAGTGGGTTTTTTATATATATAATATATATGTATATATAAGGAAAAGAGGGAGAGTCAGAAAGACCCAGGAGAGTCAGAGAGACATCTGAATGTACTCTGCTGTTAGCTTTGAAGACTGAATAAGAAGCTACAGGATGTGGGTGGTCTCTAGATATCGGAAAGGACAAAGAAATGATTCGTCCCCAAAGCTTCCAGAAGGAACACACAGCTGCTAACAGTTGACTTTAGCCTATCATTTCAGGCTTGTAACCTCTAAAACTATACAGTAATGAAGTTCTGCTGTTTTAAGCTGAACCATAATTCTACAAGTAGGGGAATGAAAATTTTTTGAGTAATTCCTGAGAGAATAAAAGTGGAACTAAAAGGCAAAATGGAATTGTGGAAAGAGAAGTGCTCAAACAATGCAGGAACAAAGCAGAGAGAGAGAGAGAGAGACATGACAGTGGGACAAAGAGAAAACACAAAATTATGTGGTAGAAACAGGGCCGCATACATCAGTTATTACAGTCAATGTAGTGGATCAAATTGTGTCCTTCCAAAATATGTGTTATAAATCCTCACCTCAATGCTTGTGGTTATAGTCCCATTTGGGAATGAGTTGTCTTTGTTATGTTAATGAGACAAGATTAGTGTCGGCTGTGTTTTGGGATATCGTGCTTCACATGAAAGTTTACAGAGCAAATTAGTTTCCCATTAGATAGTTTGTCATGCACTGTTCTGTGACATTGGTTGCATTCCCCACAATATGTTAGCTCTCTCTTCATTTCCACCCTGGGTTCCCTTTTTCTTTTCCTTGGGATTTTCTACCCCTTCCTGCCTTCTCATTTCTGCTTTTAGGCAAATTCCTGTAGTTGACTGTTTAAGGAACATGTTCTTCTGGGTGTTACTGTTTGTTTTATGGGCCTGTCTATTGTGTGGCCACAACGTAGTCTCCAGGAATGGCTTCAGGTCCAGGTTAAAAGGGTATCCCGGTCTCTGTCAGACCAGTAAGTCTGCTCTTTTCTAAGAATTTGATTTTTTTCTCTACATTTTTCTTTTAGTCTGTCCTGGACTCTCTGTTGTGATCCTAGTCAGAGCACTTGGTAGTGAGAGCTGGGCACCATCTATTCAGGGTTATATAGGCTGTGGTTCATGTGATCCATTACGCCTTTGGACTCATCTGTCATATGAGTCTCTGGTTTTCTTCACTCTTTGTTGTTTTTAGATGGGAAGACACCAATAGCTATATCTTAGATGGCTGCTCACAAGCTTTTAAGATTCCAGACTCTACTTACCAAGGTAAGATACATAATATCTCTCAGAACTATATTGTACCAGCTCACATAGGCATCCCCCAAGTCTGTGTCCTTTGTCTTCAAGCCCAGGAACTTCATCCTGTGAGATACTGGGTTATGTCTGAGAAGTTTTCATGACTGTGCCCTGTGTGCTCATCTGTGTTAACATACATGCAGCACCCACAGATGTTAGGTGCCATTGGGTTGATTCCAACTTGTAGCAACCCAGTGCACACCAGAAAGAAGTACTGCCCAGTCTGGAGGCATCTTCTCAATTGTTGCAATTTTTGAATCGGTCATTCCAGCCGGAGGGTCAGTCCATCTTGTTAAGGTCTTCCTCTTTTTACTGACCCTCTAAAGCATGATACCCTTCTTCAGGGAGTGGTCCTTCCTGATAACATGTCCAAAGTACATGAGATGAAGTCTTGCTGTCCTTACTTCCAGGGAGCAGCATTCTGGCTATACTTCTTCCGAGACTGACTTTTGTTCATTCTTCTGAAAGTTTATGGTGTATTCAATATTCTTCATCAGTACCAGAATTGAAAGGCATACCTATAGTTATTTCTGTTACAGCAGCAGTGGATAACTAAGACAGATAAGAGTGGGGCGCTGCTCTAACAGATACCTAAAATACAGAAGCCGTTCTGTAATTGGGTAATGGGCAGAAGCTGAAAGAGTTTTAAGGTGCCTAAGAGTAAAAGCCTAGAACTTCAAAAGCAGTTCTGGTGAGAATTCAAAATGAAGTGAGGAGAGTTATAGAAAAAGTCTTGGTTGTCTTAGCGAATACGTGTGGTACCAGCAAAAGAATGTTGCTAGAATGTGAATGTTAAATGTGCTCCTGATGAGGCTTTAAAAGGAAATGACAGACATGTGATGTAAACAGTGGAGGAATGTTGATTCTTTTATGCAGTGGCAAAAAACTTGTCAGTTGTGTTTGAGTGTTTGATGGAAGGTAGAACTTGGAAGTAATGAACTTGGTTATCTGGCTGGAGAGATTTCTAAAGAAGATCTTAAAGAAGTCCCGTGGTTTCTGTTTGGCTGCTTGTGGTAAAATGTGAGAGGAAAGAGATGGACTTAAAAATGAACTGTGCAAAATGAAAGTAGAACTTAAATATTTGGAAAATTCTGTTGTACAAGGTAAGGACACATATCCTAAAATGTTCCTCAAGGGTGTATCTACCATCTTTTGTTAAAGAGATTAAGCCTGTTGTGATAGCTCTAACTAACTACCACAGGAGAGTACCCCTCAGCGCAACCTTGAGGGGTCACAGAAAGTACAGAAGGAAAGAGTGCTGTCTGTTTCTTAGAATCTGCAGGCAGGATGTAGGCCAAAGGAGCTACATCTGTTGCCCTCCAAGAAAGGAAAAAGACCATTCCTAAAGCAGCTTGGAGATCAACAGAACCGTTGAAAGGAACAGAAACCCTGGCTGCATAGTGGTTAAGAGCTGCGGCTGCGTGCCAGAAGCTTGGCCTTTCGGCTCCTCCCGGTGCTGCTTGAAACTCGGTGGAGCAGTTCTGCTCTGTCCTGCAGGGTTGCTGTGAGTCAGAATTGACTCCAGTGCACTGGGTTTGGGGTTGGTTTGTTGGTTGGTATTAAAAGGAGCCAGGGAAGCAGGGCCTTCTAGGATTCAAAGGGTGGGGCCACAGTTTCCTGGATCTTAACGAGTGGGACCAGAGCTTCCTAGGTTTCCAAGAGTCAGATCTTTGCCAGCTCGGGTTTTAGAGTGTTGTGCTGCCATTAAGGTGGGTGGGGAATGGGGGCCACAACCCAAAGATGAACGGGTGCCGAGCTCAAGGGGCAGATGAACAGGGCTAAGGAGCTGAGGTTGCCACTCAGTTGGCCTAGGAGACTGGGGCCTGGGAGGTAGAGCTGAAGGTGGGGGTCCTCCAGAAAGCCTGGCGAGCACCTAGAGGCTGGAGACAGGCATTGTCCAGGTGGTCTCAAAAAACAGGGTTATTTTCAAACCTAGAAAACTAAATTGTTCTGCTGGGTTTTGGACTTGCTTGGCACCTGTTATCCTGTCTTTCCTTCAGATTCCTCTCATTTGTAATGGAAATGTCTAACTTATGTCTGTTCTGCCATGGCAGTTTGGAAAGAGATAATTTGTATTCTAGATTTCATACATTTTCAGACACAGAGGCATTTTGCCCCTGTATAGAATATGCCTGCATGTCTCACCCTGATTTGATTTTAGATTATTCAGAAGATGAGATTTTGAACTTGAAGTTGTGATAGGGTGACTGTGTTTTGCATGTGACAAGAACATAAATTTCAGGGTCTAAAGAATGGAATGTCAGAGAGTGAATTGTGTCCCTCAAAATGTGTGTTGGAAAGCTTCATCTCTGTGTCACTAGTTATTACTGCATTTGGGAACGGGTTGCCTTTCTAACATTAATAAGCAGAGTTAGTGCAGAGTGTGTCTTGAGGTGCTCTCTTAAGATATAGAAGAGATTAAACAGGAATCCAGAGAAGTAAAGACAGAAGAGAAATTCCAAAGTGCATAAAGATTGCCTGGGAGCAGAAACTGAACGGACATAGACTCTCCTCCACAGCTGGTGGAGAAGGTCTTTCCCTAGAGCTGGTACTCTGACTGCTAACTTCTAGCCTCTTAAACTGTGTGAAAATAAATTGCTGTTTATTAAAGCCACCCATTTACAATGTTTTTGTCATAGCAGCTCTGGATAACTAAGACAGTCTATCTGGATTAAAGACTGTAGTTAAAAGACAGATATTGTCACTCTACAATTCAGGACAACTATATGCAGTTTCTAAGAGATTAAACCATTAGGACAATGGCAGGTTAAACTTTTAAAGATGAAAAATTGTGTAATTGGCAAATACTAACCAAAAGAAATTGCTGTGATTACATTAATGTCATAATAAAATATACTTGAAGGGTATTACTAGAAACTGTATTAATGTTTCAGATGGGAATTGTTTTCTGCTGCTAAACAGATGAAAGTAACAGTGGATTAAACAAGACAGATTCCCCTTCCTCCCCACGCCCCCCATCCTCCTATCCTCCTACTCAAGAATCTGAAGATTGCTAGGTTGGGACTGATCATGGAGGTTTTGTCAGCAAGGTCCTAGGGTACGTCTGTGTTTCTGTACCACTATGAGTCAGTGTCAGCTTGATGGCACTGTTGTTTTTTGTTGTTGGTTTTTTTTGTTAGTGTGTTGCTCATTTTATGGTCCAGGATGGCTGTTGGGAGCACCAGCCCTCAGGGAATGCAGACAGGAGGAAGGACACAGGGAGTGGACAGGGCACCCGCCAGCCATCAGCCATCTCTGACAGTGGTTTCATGTAAGTTCCGCTTACCGACTTCATTGGCCTCAGCTGCAGAGACACTAGGAAATGTATTTTAGGGGAGTGTATTACTGCCCACAATAAAACTGGAGTTTTCTTGCTGAGGAAGAAACACACCACCACCGAAAGAAACAATAAATACTGGGACAGCCACATATAGTAGTTTCTGCCACATCATATAATGATAAAAGGTTAAGTTTACCAGGAGGATAGATATTAGGATTCAGAAGTATTTGTGCCAAATGACACAGGTTCAGAATACATAAAGCAAAGATATCCCCTACAAGGAGAAATTTAGAAATCCATCATCATAACAGGAGTTTTTAGCACAAAATTTAGAAAGGATTCAGAAGATTTGAACAAAACAGTCAGCTAACTTGAGCTGCTGAATGAATATAGAGCATTGTGCTTAGCTTTTGAAGAGTCAGTATTATATAGTTGCTACTATGTGTAGTACTTTGTGGAATTTGAGGTTTCTGATAATGCAGTTGCTGATTTGTTGTTCATACCTGCTGTTGAATTGGCCCTGACTTGCGGTGACCCCGTAATACCGTTGTGGCCCATAGAGTTTTCTTTCAGAAGTGGATCACCACATCTTTCTTCCTCATCTTTCTTAGCCTGAAAGCTCCACGGTGATGTTCGGTGCCATAGCAACACACAAGCCTCTGCTGAGAGATGAGTGGTGGCTGCTCTTGAGGCGCACTGGTTGGAAATTGAATCTGGGTCACCTGCAGGGAAGGTGGATTTAGGTTTGAGCCCCCAGACTTTTACTTTTTACAAATTCACGAGTGATGTTGATACTGCTGACCTCAGAAGCATGCTTTGGCAATGACGTGTTCTAGAGACTGCATTGTATTGACGGTGTTCTTTGCACCCACTGTTGCTTTTTCCTCCAGCTCCTTTTCTCTGCCTCCCTATACTTCACCTTTCTTCAAAACCCCCCAATTTGAATCTCCCCTCTTGGAAATATTTTTAATACCAGATTGTTAGCTGTTCTTTGTCTGTGTTTTCTTGTGCTCCCAAGTATCTCTTGCACATCTATAAAAACCCTAATAATACTCTTTTAAAACCGTTAAATGCACCAAACAACAGCGAAACTAAATTATGTATGTATGTGTATATGTATATATATATATAATAAAATTTTAAAAACCGCTAAAAGCAATGTTTTGTTTTTGTATCCCCTGGGTCTTAATGCATGGTGCATTGAACAGGCTCAGGAAATGCTTTTTGAATAAATGGGCTTCACCGTCCATATTTTATTGACTCTGTTTAAGAAGAGGTGATTATGGAAATTTATCTGAGATGTTACATAGCACAGGGTTATGTTTTCTTTCTGCATTGTATATTTAGAAATATATGGTGGAAATACACTTTGGGAAGTTCATCTAGGCTTGGAAAAGTTCCTTTTGTCTTCTTGCCGTTCATGTCACTGGCTGGAACACAGAATAGAAGAGTGAAGATGTTAAAATGAGAAATGACTGCTGTAACTATTTTAATGAGGATAAAGAGCGAGCTCTGCCAGGAGGCGTTCATAGGTCATCTTATCGGTTACAGCTCAATCAGAGAAGTAGAAACAGCAGAATGTGTGTGTGTATCGGGAAGAGGTCTGTTACAGGAATTGGACCACGTGTTTGTGGGAGCTGGTTCAACACTGTCAGGCCCTTTTCTTCGAGTCTTCTCAATAGTGCTTGGAATTCACAAGGCAGGTGACTGGAAACAAGATGGCTATAAAATGGAAGAGAGCAAGGAAAATCTGGAAGCCACAGGCAAGGACTAGAGCCCACAGAGACAGATTGGATGCCTTAGTTGCCATGACTTCAGGCTTGCTGATGTGGGTGTCCTGCAGAGGAAGCTGAGCACCCTTATTCGAGGAGCTAAACACGCACCTGGCACCGGAGAGGGAGAAGCTGAAGGTGGATCCTAGGGAAGGTAGAGAAGTGGTGGTCCTGGCCTGCTGCCACACACTAGCAAAGTGACCAAGCAGATAAGTGACAGCATATGTGAGCTATAAAAGCGCCTCCTCCAATCTTCTAAGTGTGAAAAACATAAAAGTGTCTGCTGCTTCACCTACACCCTGCAGGTCTTGCGTGACACCGTCTTTTGTGGCCCAGCCTAACCAGAAACATGGCGAGGGGAATTCTGGGAAATGTCATCCCAGCTAGCTAAGTTGACACCGTGCTGTCACACACATTTAGGAATATCTACATACATAGTAAGTAAAGCTTCCAGTGCTTGTCTGAGATTCAGCACAGAGGATCTAGGGAGCTTATTAAAGTATACACACTCCTGAGTTTTGCATCAGAATTTTGATTAAGAGGATCACAGGAATTGTGTGTTTTGGTACCAAACACATGGGATTGTTGTATCACTCTTACCAAAAGACTGATGATAGCAAGTATTACAGTGACTGTTCTCAGCCCTTGCTGCACATTTAAAAAATGTCACTGCCCTATCCATCCCCTAGTATTGAATTGTGGTCATGAGAGACGTGGCATCTAATTTTCTGTAATGAAATGTACTATCAAGGAAAGAAGTCCAAGATAAGTATTTTTAAAAAAGCAAGCTCTAAAGCTGTGGTGTGATCCCATTTCTATTTTCACTTAAAAAATGTACATTAAAAAAAAGTTCTTTGGTGTTGAGGTTTTTGTTTTTGAAATTATGTTTCTGTAAGTTCTGGGTTTATTTATTTATTAGTTCTGGTTTTTAAAACATAAGCATGTGTTGCAATCAGAAGAAAACCCAAGATACATAAAAAAGGAAAATTTGACACTCCTCTAGTCTAAGTTTTAAAGATAGTTTGTAATGTAAATTTCACCAATTAAGAATTTTGGATTACTTGGATAAATACTTGTCCTTAGGACTGGAATCAGAAGTCCTAAATCTTGGGTGGTACAGTCATTTAAGCACTTGAGTACTATGGGAAAGGCTGGCAGTTTGCGTCTACACAGAGGGACCTTAGGGAGCAGCCCTGGCTGTCTCTTTGGGAAAGATCACAGCCAATGAAAACCCTGGAGCACCGCTCAGCCCTGACACATGTGTTGTCACTGTGAGTTGAAATCAGCTCAGCTGCAGCTAGTTTGGTTGAATTTTCAGAGTCAGTCAAGCAGCTGTACTTAACTCTTAAGTAAAAGTAACTTGCACATTAATAAAAGTTATATTTGCCTTGGCTATAAATGTTTTCCAATTTGTTAATCTTTATCAGTTATTCTTGACGGCACTTGATTTGGCATCAGTTATTTTTAATCTATATTTTCATCTTGAAAAATTTTTAATGTATGAGTTAAGGTATAATCAAAAAAGAAAAAAACGAACTCACTGCTGTTGAGTTGATTCCGACACTCCCAGCGACCTTGTAGAACAGAGTAGGACTGCTCCTGCCTGTAGGGAGCACCTGCCTGTAGGGTTCGAACTGCTGACCTTTTGGTTAGCAGCTGCAGCACTTAACCAGTACACCACCAGGGTTTCCGAGTTAAGATGTAGGTATGAAAAAGAAACAGATCAAACCCAGTGCCATCAAGTGGAATCTAACTCACAGTGGATTTCCAAGAAGGACCTGGTAGATTTGAACTGCCAACCTTTTAGTTAATAGCTGTAGCACTTAACTGCCATGACACCAGGGTTTCTAAAACACAAAAAATAATGTTTAAAAAGCCAAAACTCTTTGGGGCAGGTCTACTCTGTCACCCAGGGTTGTGACGGATTGAAAATCAACTCAGTGGCACCTAATAACAGTTGTGTGTGTATATGGTAGTTTTTTCTTGTTCAAGATCATTTAAAAATATATTAGTTATATTACTGATACTGCTGATGTGTGGAATAGAATGGGCCCTCTATGATGATATCAACTGTAAATATTATGTTTTTACTTTGAACAAGAATTTCAAACTTAGTGACGCTGTCTTGATTTGAATTCAGGTTGCATTTACAATGATTCTAGTAGACTTCTGGACTTAGAAAAAGGAGAAAAGTGAGGTACTGTATGAAGTATGTGGGTTGTAGATGTTGTGAATATTACAGTTTTGTTGTTTTATAGTTTTCTTGTACAGGCAGTCTTTGGTTTATGAATGAATTTTGTTCCTAATCCAGTCTTTAAATTGAATTTGTATGTATGTTGTAACAATTAGGTCTGGTTGGTATCTAACCTCAGTCCATCAAATGTCTTAGTATGCAGTGTACCTTTCTGTGCATAAAGATTTAAACACTGATTATACTTAACATAAGCAGTAATGATGATGGTGATGTTTTGATGTTAGTCACAAAAGCATTACCCATTTTTATTGTGAACCATTGTATGTATCTTGAATTTTTAATACAGTTAGCTTTAAGGGGGAGAGATGGCTTGTAACTAGGAGTTCTAAGTAAGTCAGATGTTCATAACTCGGGACACTGCTTGCATTGAGAATGGGTGGTGAGATGCGGATGTTGTCGTCGTTGTTATGTGCCATCAAGGCAGCTGTGACTCATACCCCTTGTTGTCAAATCAGTTGACCCTATATGACAGAGCAGAACTGATCCATAAGATTTTCTAAGCTTAATCTCTACATAAGCAGATCACCAGGTCGTTTCTCCTACAGAGCCGCTGGTAGATTTCAAACACTAACCGTTTGGTTAGCAGCCAAGCACTTAACCACTGTGTTGCCAGGAAATTGAGAGTGTACTTGTTAAGTAAATTCTAGTTAAGTGAAAACAGTCAATTCAACTTGACATTTACTTACCGCCCTCTGTTTTGGGCATAGCCCTTGATACTACCAGTACATACATAGCTATCTTTGGTCCCAAAGAGTTCCGTAGTCTGGTAGGCAGACAGGTGAAAAATAGCTGTGATTAACTAGTATAGTGTTTGGTGGATGTATGAGTTAAGGATCCCCAAACCAACCCACTTGCCATCTAGTTGATTTCAACTCATGGCAACCCTATAGACAGAGTAGAACGGCCCCATAGGGTTTCCAAGGAGTACCTACCAGATTTGAACTGCCAGCTGTTGAGTTAGCAGCTGTGGCACTTAAGCACAAGGACAGTGAGATGTGAACTTGCTTATACTTGTCATCAGGAAAGATCCATTTTACTACAGAGGAACATCCCCAAACAAACTGAACAAATTCTGCTCATAGCAGCCCTATGGGATGGAGCAGAACTGCTCTCTAGGATTTCCGAGGGTGTAATTCTTTTTTTTTTTTTTAATTTTTATTTAACATGAATGAGTGAAAATGTACATTCACATATAAATTTACATGCCCACCTATATGCAGCTTCCACTGCTCTCCCTGTCCAGTGACTGCACACTATTCCTCTCTGCTCCATACCTGTCTCATCCTCTCAACAACCTCCTTTCCCCTCCTCTCCATCCACTCCCCTTCCTCCAGCCAGAGGTCAGCAAGATGATATCCTATAGATGTATAGAACCATAAAGTGTTTCCAATATATGGTCACTCTGCATTACCAAGTCCAATCCATTCCTGTCCAAAGAGTGGACCTTTGTTATAATTTATGGGAAAGGGCAGCATCAGGGCTGGGGGCCATGCTGTCAGAGGAACCCCAAAACTGCTGGACCATCAACTGAGGTCTTTTAGTGGAGATATCATGATGCACTCTTTTTATTCTTATGTTGTCAGTGAGACTCCTCTCTGTGAGCTCCATTGTGGCTGTCACTGGTGGTGGCCGGGCACCATCCGGTTCTTCCGGTCCCAAGTCAATGTAGGCACCCACTCATGTGGGTCTCTCTGTCTTCTCGGTTGTCTTTACCGCATGTCATTTTGGTCCTCAGTGAGCATCCGTTCCTGCTGAGTTGGGACCATTTGCTGTGTCCTCGGATGGCAGCTTGGCAGCTTTTAAGACCCCAGATGCCACTCACCAATGTGGGGTGCAGAGAACTCTCTTAGCAAAACGCTAGTTGTGCCAATTGGCCTAGAATTCACCTAAGAGCATGGTCCCCCGCCCCCCACCCCAGCTAGTCTATCCTTGCAGTATTGAGTTAAGTTGGAAGGAGTACCCAAGTTATGCGGAAGTCCACTTAATGTTGTTCTTGTTTCTAATGTGTGCTATCACCGCTTTCTCCCAACTAGATTTCTAGTAACTACCTAAACTAAACCCTCCCCCCATCATCTTCCCTCCCTCCCCTCCCCTTCTCTCCCTCCCCTCCCTTGCAGCTATCAAAGAGTCTTTTCTTCTATACACAAGTCTGTTTTTGAGATCTTATCGTAGAGGTCTCATACAGTATTTGTCCTTTTGTCGCTGACTACTTTCACTCAACATAATGTCTTCCAGTTGAAATAAGGTTAGGAGATGTTTCCTGGAATCATCGTTATTCTTTATCATTGCGTAGTCCTCCATTGAGTATATGTACCATAGTTTACCTATCCATTCTTCTATTGTTGGGCATCTGGGTTGATTCCATCTTTTTGCTATCGTCCAAGGGTGTAATTCTTGATGAAGACAGAATCCCACCACTTTCTCCCATGGAGCAGCTAGTCGATTCAAACCACTGACGTTTCGGTTGGCAGCTGAGCATTTTAACCACTGTACCACTGGGGCATATTGGAAAAAGACATCATGTTTGGTGACGTAGAAAGTCAGTGCAAGCAGGGGATGCTGTTTATGAGGTGGACTGACACAGGAGTCGAAACAGTTGACTCATATATTCAGACAACAACTGCGAAGATGGCAGAGGACTGGACAGTGTCCCCTTCTGTTGTGCACAGAAGGTCATGCCATGAGTCAGAGCTGACTCAGCATCAACTACCAACAAGAAGTATGTGTCAGGCCCGTTGTGGACAGTGGGAGGTACAATGACAAACAAGAAAGACTTGCTTCTGCCTTGAAAGAGCTTACAGGCAGGGGCAGGTTGTAAACAGCTTGTCTTTCCTCCCTGTCCTCAACTTTGTAAAAAGAACTACGACAAGACCAGGGAGTTAGTAAGTTATCTTTGAACATAAGAGGAGCTCAAATCAGAACACAGTTTGTGTGACAATCGAGTACTTTCATGGTGATCAACAAAAAAACTGAAAAACTCACTGCATCAGAGTTGATTCCGACTCATCGCAGCCCTAGAGGTTGCTATGCCTCATAAAGTTTCCGAGGAGCACCTGGTGGGTTCTGACTGCCCAACTTTAAGTTAGCCACTGTAGTTCTTAACCACTACACCACCAGGGTTTCCAAACAGATTGAAATTCTTGTTTTTCCAGTAACATCAGAGACACTCTTTGCTACTTAACTTGTGTGACAGGGTGTTTTCTCATTTCTGAGGAGTCACTTATTAAAGGTTAACGATTCAGATCCTCAGTCATAAAGCAAATATTTGTGGAGGTAACATCCTAGCTCCTTGTGTTGGAGGTGAGGATGAAGCAGTTCACAGAGAAGGACAAGACTGTAATTACTTGGGACTTTGACCGAGCCTGCCTGTTGGTGTTCTGTAGCCAGTTACGCCGACTGTGCCTCTGCTACCAAATTGCAGTTATCCAAGCCCTTATTTAAAAAATTTTGGAAAAGGAAGATTAAGAGTCCTTGGGGTTCTGTATTGTCATCTAGAAGTGTTTCGGGCTTTTCGGCACTGTCTTCCTCATGATTTTGATGCTCAGTGAAAGTTATTGTTTATTTCTTTTTTAGCATAGGTTGGCTAGAAACATATTTTTTTGTGATATAGAAAGAGAAGATCATTTTACTGGTTATTGAAAGGTATTTTTCTTGTAAGCCTGTATCGGGTTCCCTGTAGAGGATGCATTCTGAAACAGCAGGTGGAAGAATTTGATATAAATTTTTGTGTTCTTTATAAATTTATCTTAAATAGCATTTGTAATATTAGCCAATAATCTGAATCTTTGTATTAACTTTTCTGGAAATACCAGTAGGAAAACTAAAGATTAAATAAATTGAGATCTCTAGGCTTACCCCAAGTTAGAGAAAAGCAGAAAGTTCTAGGAACAAGCTTTTTTTCCTTTCTTTTATCAATTTAAGACTAAAAAGAGAGGAAGTGTAACTGCTCTCATCTATTACAGTAGGTAAAAGATTTCACTTTTTTCAAGCTTTACTGGTTTGACTGCTTTAGTTTTAAATTAAAAGCACCTCTGTCAAGCTCTCTGACTGAAATGGTCTTAGAAAATAGTATCCTTTTGTTTTTACTTCTAGGATGTACATGTTAGGATTTCTTTATTCTCCTCTTAGGTGATTTTAGCTCATGTTTAATTTCAGAAAGTAAAGATGAATTTCCTAGCCGTATGGTAGCTTATTATGCTAAAATTGAAAGACTCTATAATTAACATGTTAGTTGATCAGAAGAACTGCTTTTATTTATAGGTTTAATACATGTTGATAATTTTAGCAAAATTTTAAAAAGTAACATCTTTGTTTTTGTGATCATATTAAAAATACTTTCCTTTGGAATCTATGTCTCAAAAACGGTAAAACTTTCTCTTTGAGTGACACAGCCTCTTGGTCTGTGTACAGGATCTGTGCAGGCACAATTAAGTGTTCTGGAATTCCCATTTTTTGTACTGCTATCCATAATTTGTTTTCATCCACACAGTTGAATGTGCTCGCATAATTAGTAAACCGTAGATTGTGTGTATCCCCCTCCAAGAAAACCACAGCAGTAACATAGGGTTGCTCTGAGCATGAGCAAATTTGACAGCTCCTAACAACAACAGCAGCACTAGTCAGGGCAGTGGGAACATCTGTGTGGAAAGCTCTGCAGTTATTTCAGACTCTCACTTTTGACACCAATTCTTGTTTTTTTAATTGCTAGAGTGAACAAGAATCTTTTTCAAAAGGGTACTTTTTTCTTGTTCTGTGAGTTCTCATCAGTGTTTTGGGGGGAGGTAAACAAAGTAGACATGGTTCATTTTAAGAACTTTAGACCAGAGATTGCAAAGTGGTGACTTGCACAGTATTTGAAATTTTTAAAACTTAATAGCAACATGTAAAATGCAGAGATTTTATTAAAAATCTAATGTTTAGCAACTCCTAATCCATCATCGAGCTAGCAGCACTGAGCCTGTATTATATATAAGCGCTCAGCAGGATCTGAATTGTAGTCATCTGTGTTAGATGGAATGCCCGCTGTTCACTCCGCTGTCTTACACCCATGTAGCAGCTTCACTAGTTTTCATTCTGTATCTAATTCTCCTTGCATTTGGGTCACAACTTTGCCATTAATCAGTGTATTTCTTGATAAATGGTGGCTTAGATGGAATTATCTGGAAAATAAAAAAAAGTTCTGATCTGCTTAGGTTGTTGTTCCATTTTCTCTCTCTTTTCTGCCTTGAAGCCTTCTAGGCAAGTACTGTTAGGCTGCTAGCGAAAAGGTCAGCAGTTGGAATCCACCAGCCACTCCTTGGAAGCCCTGTGGGGCAGTTCTCCTCTGTCCTGTAGGGTTGCTCTGAGTTAGAATCAACTCAGTGGCAACCAGTTTGGTTTTGGTTTTTAGTTTCCTTTTATGCTTTTCCTTATTCAGGTGAAAGGTATTCTATTTTATGTTTGTAACACTAGTACAAGGGAGTAACCATGGTTAACTAAGCTAATTTTGAAACAAGCTTACAGTAATTTAAAATCCAAGCAAAGGTTGCTATCTTAATCAGGAGATGCTTATTCTAAAGGCATTACTCACAGCATTTTTGGGAAAAAAAAATGGTAGCATATTTTCTCTGAGTATTCTCTGGAATGTCAGGTTTTTATCCTTGGTAAAAGGCCGAAAGCCGTGTATAATTTGACAAGTAATAAATTGACAAATAATAAATTTCATGAAGCAGCAAAAAGTCATTCAGCTGGTGGGTGAGGATCTGGAAGAAACCAGGTTTACATATGTTTAAACATAAGTAGTTCTCCCAGAAAGAAGGTATCCTAAGTGCAGATTTATACTCATCAGCCTCACAACCTTACCTACCCATCAAAGAACATACTATATTAAATTCATGAAAAAATAAAATAAAGGAAAAGTAGCAAAGAACATTCCACCAGAGTTGAGAAAACAGACCTATTTTCATGTCACACATTTCAAGGACTGTCTTTCAGGAACAGTGTAATTTGGATCAGATAGAAAGAAAATCAGCTACAACTGTCCTTCCTTTCCAGGAGGGTCACACACTTGTGCAAATCACAGGAAGAAGAAAGGCAGTTCAGTTCATAGTTGAGTTATGTTTTGAGGCCACAATAGCAGGGCTAAGGAAGAAGTGATATGTGATTTATTTATAGTATTCATTTATAAAAATATTTCTGTAAATATTTTTTCTTTTCTCTAATGAAAGCTTTTTGTACCGTAGTTGGCTCACTTCTGCATGGAAGAAGTCCCCACGGAACTTAGATGGACAAGATTGAGAGGTGAGGTCTAGAGGCAGGAAGAAGTGGGTAGCATTCTTCTCTAGCCCGTAGCCGTTGCTCAAGGCCCAAACTCCCTCCCCATCCTTATAAGGTAGAAAAATGAATGAGCCAATTAGAGACACAGATGAGATAACTGCTTTCAGGTAAATAGAAAAATCAATTGCACTAATTGTAGGCTAAAGCTAGACCCAGTTTGAAATCTCTTGGTTTAACAATTATTTTAAAACACAGTAAAGTGCCCTTTAAATTGATGTATTTTATGGTATATGAAATTTATCTCAATAAAGTGTCAAAAAACGAGCCAACAGTGAGACCCCTGGAGAAATTTTGCTGCAAACAAGGGCAGGAATTCAAATGATAAAGACCATTCATTCACTATGGGAAACAAAAGAAACTTTGAAGTTACTGGAAAGAGAGTTAGGCTCCCTAGCAAAGAGTTTGTGGACATGTTTTAAAATCACACGCCTGTTGTTTGTGTTTTTATTGTTTCAGGAAGACAGTGGTGAATCCGGGGCACTTCTGACTCAATGGGGCTAAATGGGTGAGTGAGTGAGTGTACAGGTAGGGTCCTGGGTAAATGTGGCTGGAGAGAGCAAGCTCAGGCCATGGACTGCAGGCTGGGTTTGGCTGTGTGACCTACGCAATGAAGTCAGCCTCTCTGAGCCTCACTTTCCTCCCTTGTGAACATCCTCATCAGTGAAGAGGCTGGTAAGTCCGGGGGAACTCCTGGTAAGTCCTTCGATTAGGTCACACATTGCCCAAAGCCAGTCATTTTAAAGATTTAAGTTTTTCTCTAAACCTAAATCTTTCTGAGTATAAATGTTACTCCCCTTCTTTAAATGTTCAGATGGCTTCTCTGCACTGTCGATGGCCCATCAGGTTCTGAATGGTGGTCTCCTGATTCCTGTACACTGTGCTGTGCAGTCCCCACAGCGCTGACTTGCTTTCTCCACCAGCCTTGCTTTCTGGGCTGGTCCTCCAGCTGGAGGCTCAGTTCGTGGTTCTGTACAAGGCTGATGCCTTCTTTCGCTTCAGAACACTTTTAAATGTGGCTTCTAATAAGGCCTTGACTACCCTCTCTCCAAAACTCTCCTCTCTGTTTTTTTCCCTACCCTTTGTTTTAGCAGATCTTTCTTTCCTTTGTACCATGGCCCCAGTTTGTAGTTTTTTAAGTTTGGTTGTGTGTTTGTCTAGACTAAGCTCTGAGAGCGCAGAAATTATGTATGTTGAGGTCACTGTTACGTCCCCAGTGACTAGCCAAGTTTTAGATACACAGGAGGCATTCACTAGGTACTTGTTGACTGAATCAAGAACTTCACTTTAAACAAATATTCGCCACCACTCCAGTTGCCCTTGCGTCAGTCCCACGTGTCGGAGTAGAACTGTGCTCCATGGGGTTTCCAGTAGCTCAGAGGTGGATACCAGGCCTTCCTTCCAAGGTGCCTCTGGGTGGACTCAAACCTCTCACCTCCTATCAGATTAACCATCTGCAACACCCAGGAAATCCTTGAGTCAATACTTGAAAAAAATTAAAACCCGTTGCCATTGAATTGATTCTGACTCGTAGCGGCTCTGTATGGCAGAGTAGAACTGCCTAAGGGCTTCTGAGGATGCCTCGTAGATCTGAACTGCCAGCCTTTGGGTTAGCAGGGGAGCTCTCAACCACTGTGCCATCAGGTTTCCCAAATCCATATGGGTGCTTTTAGTTATGCAGACTCCTTCAGTAATTGCTATAATCCCTTGAGGCTCATTTATGTAGAAACAGTATTTGAGAAAACATGTACTGTGTTTCTTTTCCTTTTTCACAGTTCTTAAAAAATTTTTTTTTCCTTCTAGTGAAAAGATATGGTAAGTTTCAAATATATCCCATTTCCCATTGGAGAAGGTGACTCGAATGGAAGGAAGGAAGGTTGGTGGCAAAGGTTGAAAAAGGCAGATTTCTCACCTTGGTATTTTGTCTCACAAGTTTTGTGCCTTTGTTAAAAAGGAATGTACTGAGTGACTTCGAAAAATGCATAGGAGTGAAATATTTGTAATACCAGAGAAGCTTTCAGACACAGAATTGGGTTTAAAACAGAGCCAGTTTCTTTGGTCCTTGGGTGTCATCTTCTGATGTCCTCCTATGTCACCTGAAGATGGTGAAGAATTGGGTTGAATGCTTCTGATGACCAGTGCCTTTTCCGCAGTGTGATGCACTGCCCACAGCGGGCATGAATTGTAACAGTACCTGCAGTGGCTTTTCCTTCCCCTTAAAGTGATGCCGGAAATGACGATCTCTCTGGCTTTTCGGTTTTTCAACCTTGTTACATTGGTTTACTGGTTGAAGACCAAGATTGAGACCTCATTCATTCATTCATTTATTCACTAAAGATTTGAGAACATAGAATAGTGGGCCCTACAAATAAAATGGCAAATGAGCAACAGGCTCACCTTCCCACAAGTTTCGTAGTGTTAATGATACCTGTGAGCAGACGAGTACAGTGCGTTGTGATGAGTGCTGTCAGTGCATTCATGAGGGGACATGTGATCCAGAACGGCAGAATCAGGAGAGTTTTCCAGAGAAAAAGGCATGTAAGGTAAAAGTGAAAGAGAAGCATTAATTAACATAAAGAAGAACAGAGAGACCAGAGGAATCCACACAGAGGGTCCTTTGGAGGAACTGAAGTCGACTGAGCATTTGGGAATGTGTACTGTTGCACAGTGGTTAAGTGGTACGGCTGCTAGTCAGAAGGTTGTCAGTTCAAGTCCATCAAGTGCTCCTTGGAAAGTCTATGGGGCAGTTCTTGTCTGTCCCATAGGGTCAGTATGAGTTGGAATTGACTTGATGGCGCTGGGGTTTGTGTTTTGTGTAAGGTGAGGATTGAACAGAAATGAAGTTGGGAAGGTAAGCAGGTACCAGAGTTTACAGAACTTTAAATCTTGTAGAACATGTGACATCTTTTCCTAACCGCAGTGGGAAACCATTAGAGGCCTTTGAGTGGGAAGGTGATGTAATTAGACTTATATTTTAGAAAGTTCCCTTTGGCTATAGTGGTGCAGGAATTGGTGTGTGAGGTAAGGGAGTTGGGGCAGAGACCTGGAAGCAAGGAAACCAGTTAAGAGATTCTGTTACCAAAACCAGAAGATGGAGAGCTGTTTATAGGTTTGAGTGTTAAGGGCTGGAATGGAGGCTTTCTCTGTGGTTTGGGTCTCTGGATAGATAGATGGTGCTGTTATTCACTGAGGTAACCCTCGGGAAGAAATGACGTTTTAAGTCATATTAGGGAGTGGGATGGGAGAAGGAGAAGCCAAGAGGAGATGAGTTCATTTAGGCTGTCTAGGGAAAAAAAGTGACGTGTATTCCTGACTGTGTAAGTATGAATCTCAGGAGAAGAATAAGAGCTACAGATGCCAATTAGTACTGGTTACTCTGTCAGTGAACATATGATCTGAGTGCTTAGGACAGTATGCAGTTTCTAGAAACTGTGCCTGTACACCAGAAAAATCAGACTCATTGCCTTTGAGCTGCACCCCATGTGTTTCAGGATAGAGCCGCACTTCACAGGCTTTAACAGCTGACCTTAGGTTTGCAGGTGATGAAGTGGTAGGCTGCTAACTTTGGAAGAGAGAGTTGTTGATGCACTGCCAAAGTAACTTTTCTTTTTTACATGTTATCTGCTAATAACTGTGAATAAGCCATTCACTGTCCTTGTGAAATGGAAATCCTTACTAGTGAATTTAAATAAATTAAAAACTAGTTTCTTGATGAATTCTAGGAGTTTTTAGTGTTAATTAGGGTTCTGCTTATTTCTGTTACTTTGAATAAATATTGGGTTATGTCACTGGGGACCTGTTCCCTCATTAGGCCAGACTGTCAGAAATATTACTCAGCATTCATTAAATACCAACTGTATGCAACACTGGAAACCCTGGTGGCACAGTGGTTAAGTGCTGTGGCTGCTCGGTAATCTTTCACTAAATACATAATTTTTAAAAAAAAGATAAAAAATATTCAGTCACAGTTTCAAAGAGAATTGATCAACTTTCAGTCATTGCGAGAGGTAGGATATAATCAAGAACTGACAGTCCTGAAAGAAGTCCAAGCTGCACTGAAGCTGTTGGTGCAAAACAAAGCTGCAGGAATTGACAGAATATCGACTGAGATGTTCAAGCAAACAAGTCTAGCACTGGAAGCACTCACTCATCTGTGCCAAGAACTTGGGAAGACAGCCACCTGGCCAGCTGCCTGAAAGAGATCCATATACATGCCCATTCCAAAGAAAGGTGATCCAGCAGAATGTGGAAATTATAATATCCTTAATATCACATGCAAGTAGAATTTTGCTGAAGTTCATTTTAAAACGGTTACATCAGTACATAAATGGGGAACTGCCAGAACTGCAAACCACGTTCAGAAGAGAACCCAGAAAGAGGGATATTGCTTATGTCAAATGGATGTTGGTTAAAAACAGAAAATAATAGGAAGATGTCTACCTGTGTTTTATTGATGATGCAGAGGCGTTCAACTTTGTGGATTACGACAAATTATGGGTAACATTACGAAGAATGGGAATTCCAGAACATACTTAACAGTGCTCATGTGGACCTTGTACGTTGACCACGAGGCAGTTGTTGGAACAGAACAAGGGGATACTACTGCATGGCTTAACGTCCAGAAAAGTGTACATCGGAGTTGTATCTTTTCATCATACTTATTCCATCTGTATGCTGAGCACGTAATCTGAGAAGCTGTACTATGTACAAAGAACACAGCATCAGGATTGGAGGATGTCTCAGTAACAACCTGCATTATGCAGATGACACAGCCTTGCTTGCTGAAAGTGAAGAGGTCTGAAAGCACTTACTGATGAAGATCAAAGACTACAACCTTCAGTATGGATGATATCTCAACATAAAAACCCTTACAGCTGGACGAATGAACAACATCATGATAAAAGGATAAAGGACTGAAGTTGTCAGGGATTTCGTGTTACTTGGATCCACAATCAGCATCATGAGAGTAGCAGTCAGGAAGTCAGATGACATACTACATTGGTCAAGTCTGTTGAAAAAACCTCTTTAAGTGTTAAAGAGCGAAGATGTCACTTTGAGGACTAGCGTGTGCCCAGCTTAAACCATGTTAACTTCAGTTGTCTCATATGTGTCAGAAAGCTGGGCAGTGAATAAAGATTGGGGAAAAATTGATGCATTTGAATTATGGCACTGGTGAAGAATATTGGGCATACCATGAACTGCCAAAAGGATGAACAAAGCTGTCTTGGAAGAAGCACAGCTGAAATGCTCCCTAAATGAGGATGGCAAGTTTTCATCTCATTTACTTTGGACATGTCAGGAAGGACCCATCCTTGGAGGAGGACATCATGCCAGGTGTAGCAGAGGGTCAGCAGAAGGAAGGAAGGCCCAAGACGGTTGACACAGGGCTGCAGCTGTGGACTGACACAGAGCAGCGGCTGTGAGGACAGTGTAGACCAGGCTGGGTTTGGCTCTGTTGCACACAGGGTCTCTGTGAAGCAAACCCAACTAGATGGCAGCTAACAGCACCCTAACAGTCTAAGCTAAACGTTTTGCATTTTATTTCCTTTTTTCCCTCAATTTTGTTTGAGAGATTTGGATAAAAGATGAAGTTAATTAGAAAATTTTGGATACAGTTGGAAAGAAGAGAAAACAAGAGTGCACAGGAATATAAATTTCAAGAAAATCCAGCAGAAATTGATGTAGGATCCAGGAACTGCTGATTTTCTTTATCTACTTGATTTTCCTTTCATAACAGAACATACATTATAAATGTAGATATGTTTGTTTTTGTTTTTTTTCATGAATTCAGAGAAATGTGTGTTACTGATGACTGTTGTGGAACCCTAGTGGAGTAGTGATCACATGCTGTGGCTGCTGACCCAAAGATCCGCAGTTCAGGTCATCAAGGCTCTCCTTGGAATCTCTGGGGAGCAGTTCTGCTGTGTCCTGTAGGGTCACTACAAGTCAACACAGACTTGACGACAGTGGGTTTGGGTTTTTTTGGTTATTGTGGAAGTTTGCCCAATTTCAATAATGCAAAGAAGACAAACAGAAAAGACGAAAATAGGCTATTTCTTTTTTACTTGTATAATAAACAGACTATATTCTTGAATTACATACCAACTCATTTCAGGCAGCTCACAGCTTTATGCACATATTAGAGAATTTAAGATGTCCTTATGAAGCTTACAGTCTAGAAAGTTATCAAACAGTTATTATTGTAATTCAATTCTTCCTTAGAGCTTTATGGAAGATACATCTGAAAGTGAACTATGTGTTTAGTGAGTAAGCAATAACAGAATATCTTCTCATTGAAGACTCTCGTCTCTGTTATTAAACTATTTGAGAAGAAACTCCCGACATTATTAAATGATCAAAGTTATCTCATTGTGAACTTTTGCTTTGAGCTTGGTTGTAGTTTAGGACACTGGTTAGTTCCAGGAAGGATGAGGTTTATGTTTAAAAGTTTTTGTTGTTCAATGTTACGGTTATTGTAGGACTTTGTAAAAGGCTCAGCTGTAGGTGCTCTGACACTGCATACTCACGTGACAGTGGAAACGAGCCCAAGCCAGGCACCCACAGCGCTAGGCTGGGACTGTGTAGTGCCACTAGGATTTGGGAAAATCGTGTAGAGTCAGTGTCGGTAGCTTTTGGAATGGCACACCTGCTGCTCCGGAGATGGCCAGATCAGTTGCCGTTGAGTCAGTCGCAGCTCATGGCAGGCAGCCACATGGATTTCAGGGTTTTCAGTGACTCTGATCTTTCAGAGGTGTATCAGCAGGCCTTTCTTTTGAGGTGCCTTTGAGTGGATCTGAACTGCTAACCTTCTGTTTGGTAGCTGAGAGCTTAACTGTTTCTTGCCATCGTTATTGCTACCAAAAAAAAAAAAACAAACCCAAAACCCAAAGCTATTGGTGTTGAGTCAGGTCCGACTCACAGCAAGCCTTTTACGAGGAGTGCCTGGGGAATGCCAGCTGCTGATCTCCTGGTTAGCAGCTCTTCACCACTACGACAGCAGGGCTTACTGATTGCTGCCGGGGCCTCTTAACTGGCGGGCGTGAGAGAAGACAGGGGGGGAAGTAGCTTTGTTTGTGATGGGTTCTGGCCAAATTAAAAGGAAGAGCTTTTAATTAAATTACCCTCTGTTTATGTGACTTGTTTTACCCTCACCATATCTTTCCGTTAGCCAATGATGAAAAAGTCAACAGGTACCTTCTGTTTTTTGCTCATAGGTACAGTACTTAAAGAAAGCATTTTCAGTTAAAAGCTTGGGCGCTTCCTCAGTGGCCACGGTCTGCAGCCTACTGAGCGTATGTTACCAGCTGAATAACTAGTCCAGATGGCTAAACTGTTGGAGGATGTAAAATCAGAATCCATTTCAGGAAGCTCTCTGCTTTGCTCATTTTTGAACAGAGTCCATTCTGATTAACGGTGACTTTCTCAATTTGTTTTAAAATTTAAATTTTAACTGCATGTGTTTTTGATTTGTACCTAGGTTGCAAAATATCTTCCTATGCTTGAGATCTACAGACTACGTGGCCTACAGGAATTAATGGTTTTTCACCTCCTGAAGAGCATTAGAAACAAATATGGTGCCAGAGGAACTCCTTCCCTCTCTCTGACTACAGTTCATTTGGGCATCCTTTTCTGCTGAAGAGAAGCATACACAGTGAGGAGGCACGTTTTGCAGAGACTCTGTCGTGTAGGATCATGGACCATCCTAGTAGGGAAAAGGATGAAAGACAGCGGACAAGTAAACCCGTGGTGCAAAGGAGTGCACACTGCTCCCGGCCATCTGGCTCAGCAACATCCTCTGGGGTTCTCATGGTGGGACCCAACTTCAGGGTTGGCAAGAAGATCGGATGTGGGAACTTTGGAGAGCTCCGATTAGGTAAGAGCCTGCTTTTGTCGGTGGCTTCTGCAAACAACTGAAGTCAAGAAGAGCTTTGGTATGTTTCAAAGCAAGCAATTTGTATTTTTATGAGAAGTTTTTCATAACTGGGCCCTGCTGTGAGAACTAAAGAATTTGTGAAGGGAACTATAGTCATTATCAGTTATAATTGTTATTTGAAGTTTAGCAGTCTTTATGTGGGATAGGAGAGCTTTTAAAAATTTCTAACTTGGAGCTTTTATGAAGCAGGAAGATCCACAGACTGATACAAGCGAAACACAGGTTATGTTTTAGTAGGTGGCTCTGAGATAGAGCCTGGTCTTCTTCATGGTCCACAAGCCCTCAGGTGATGCTGGCGCTGCTAGTCCTTGAACTACGTTTTGAGAAGTGAGGAAGTAAGGCTTTAGTTTAATTCCGCCTCTGTCCCTGAAAAGAGCAGAGTCAGTCCTTGCTCCATAATGCCCAGGCTTAGTCTGCAGAGATAAGAGAAGTTACCTGTAAAGTTTAGAGAGATTGTTTGAGAGATACTAGGTTTGCATTTTTCTTTTGAGGTCCACCTTGAGAACTGAGTTAGAACTGTGACAGGAGAAATTATGCAGCTGTTTGTCCCAACCATGGAAATGAATTGTCTGCTTCAAGTATGACCTTGTGGGTGAGTTGGTGAATAGTGACAAAACCAGCCAGTTTGGAGAGGTGAGATTGGGAAGAAGGCATGTTGGGTCTGCGTATGCGTTTTTTATGCCGCCCTGTAGGTGAGTAGTCCAACAGAAAGTGGAAGACCTTGTAAGTGTAGGAAACGCTAGTGGCGTAGTGGGTTAAATGCTACATCTGCTAACCAAAACGTTGACAGTTCAGATCTGCCAGGTGCTCCTTGTAAACTCAATGGGGCGGTTCTTCTCTGACCTCTAGGGTCGCCGTGAGTTGGACCTGACTCGACAGCAGTGGGTTTAGTTTTTTGGTTTTGTAAATCTGTAACGTTGGCGATCAGCTTGGAGAATGTGAAGAGCTTGGCTTTCAGCTCACGTGTGTTATTTTTCATCAGAGCTGTTGTGGCTGTGAGTTGCTATGAAGACCCACCGTAAGACACTTTGGCCCTTAGGGAAACAAGAGGGCAGGAACCTAAGATGTTTATTGTTCTGTTATGGATGCTACTTAGGATTTTGCAAAAGGATTTGGCAAGTGTTAACTTCTCATCTCCCATAGAGAGCCTTGGGAAGCATCACAGTGCTAGCCAGAGATCAATCCCGGACTGCACAATGAGGTTTGGAGATACTGAGAATGAATTAACTTTTACTAGAAAAAACTAGCAGCCTGCAATTTGAAGACCTCACTAAGATAATGAAAGGCTGTTTATACTTACAGATGTGTTCATGTTCAGGTTAGCAAAAGCCAGTGGAGTGAGCTGTGTAATTTCATGATGCTTGACTTCTTAGCAAGTAGGGAGTTCCTTTAGCAGCTACTTCTGGGAATATTCATTTATGTAATGGATCACTTTGTTCTAATATCTCAGCACTTATATTAACTTGATGTGATATGAACATCTACGAAATGTTGAGAGACCATCTCTAATGCATAGAGATTTATGCCTTCTCAGAATATCAGAAATTTGTTTAATTTTTATAAAAATGAAAAACTGGTTGGTTGAGACTGAAAATCTGTTTTATCTGATCATTTACATCTAAGTTTATATTATGATTTTTAAATTTATATGGGTATGGAAAAATTTGTTCTTCTGAAAGGATAAATTTTTAGCCCACATATCTTTTCAGAGTAGCAGGGTGTTTTGCTGCATTTTCTTCAATGAATTGGGCATAGTTTTGAGGATTCTACTTTGACTGCCTTGTAGTCCGTAGAAAGAACTCTTGCTTCTTCCTGAGTTTTTTGTTCTTGCAGGCTTACCAGGTTTCTGTTAACCCTGGGATCCTACCAGTACAGCGTTGTAGCTAGCAATGCTTTTTACCAGCAGAAACCAGAAAAGGAACTTGCAGGATCATTTAACTAACGTCTTCCTGACAACAGACTGGACTGGATGCTCCACTCTGTTATCTTGCTGTAGTCTTAGTGGATAGAAGGTTGTGCAGACAGCAGAAGATGTGCACTGAGAAATTCCAGACTCCAGGCAGGTGCCAGCTGGGCCTCTAACCGTGACTGCCACCACCAAGGTCCTCCTTTCTTCTCCAAACTCATTTTCTTCTCTGGCCACGCTGTATCTCCTGTTGCTCACATAGCCAAGTACATTTCTGCTTCAGGGCTTCACATGTGAGGTTCCTTCTGCCTGCTAAGTTCTTGCCCTAAAATTTTGCATCGCTACCTGTGTCTTACTCGTCAGGCTTCAGAATGCGTTATCTCCTCAGAGACACTGTCTGTGATTCCTTGACCCCTGTTTAAGTCAGTGTGTTTTTCACAGCCCCACCTTATAGCCCATCAGACCGCTTTATTTTATTCATTGCATTTATCAGTGTTTGAAATAATTGTATCTGTTTGTTTACCTTTTGGTTACTCTTTGGATGTAAGCTCATAGGGGGCAGAGAATGTGTTTGTATTATTACTGTTGTTATCTTTAGAAAGATGGATGGATAGAGAAGTAGAAAAATTAAAGCCTGGGCCTCCTTGGGCTCCTGTTGAATGAGTAGTAGTCTGATCTCCGGATTCCATGCAAATTACCCCCTAAGGTAATCTAATCATTAGTGCATTTTGGTTTCCTGCAGATCTGTTTGCCCCTCGTCGTCTGTTTAGCTGTAGGAAGCTCCTCTCACTGTGTGTGGCATGTCATTGTTAGCTGATACGGAATTGGCTCCAAACTCACAGTGACCCCGTACAGGACAGAACAAAACACTGCTCAGTCCTGTGCCATCGTCGCAATCATCACAGGTTGGACATTTTGATGCATAGATTTTTTGTTGGCTGAGATGTGATTGATCACCAGGCCATGCTTCCTAGTCTCTCTTGGTCTGGAAGCTGTGTTGACTTCTGTTCAACATCATAGCAACATGCAAGTCTTTACTTTCAGATGAGTGTGGGCTACCCATAAGGTGCATTTGGCTGGTAGTTGAATAAGTACTCAGAAATGTTTGGCTGGACTCAAGTTATTCTAGGTCAGATCATGACAAGGGCCAAGTGCTTAGCTGTGAAAAATGGAGGGAGATGGGGAGGAAAGGATGAATTAGAAAAAAATTTCAGAAGTAGATTATAAGCAGGATTTGGTCACTGTTTGAGGGGGAACGGTGGGGTAATTGAATTTGCCATCTTGGGGGTACAAATTGGATGATGAAGGTTTTAAGGGAATAAGAAATACAGGGTTGGACTGGGTGATAGGTAGGGCAGGTAGACAGATGTTGAGGAGTGTGGCATCATCAGGAAAGTTGAGATGATGCTCTTTGAAGCTTCTGTGAGTGGGAGAGAGAGAGGTATAAGGGGTGCTGGCAGAAGAAGTGTTTAGAAAGGTCACAGGTCAGAAGAAGAGGTTCTGGAGTAGCGCAGTGGTAAGCAAGACTTAACAGTTAAGCAGGAGGGGAAGGGTTCATTGTTGTTTTACTTCTGTGTTTTGTTTTGTTTTTAAATAAAAAAATGTACTTTGTAAATCAGAAAAAAAGGCAACAAAGTAAAAAATTTCCTTTAAAAGCAAAACTTAAAAAATGAAAGTAACACTTGTTGCAATTTTTTTTTAATTCTTCTTTTGATGTATCTGTAGAGATAATCACTATTATTGTTAGGTATTGATAGTTAATTTTTCCAGGATTGTGTAATGTATAACAGGATATATTTTTAATATTTATGTATTATATAATAATATATTTTTTTCATCTTCCTCCTACTATATGTGTCAGTTGTTTTCAGCCTTTTAATATTATAAGTAACACTGTGCTGAACATTGTTATGGACATTTCTTTAAAATGTTGGCTGAGGATTTTCTGACAGTAAATTCTGAAACTGTGTTTTCTGAGTCACAGGATGTGCACATTGGCAGTTTGGTTACACATTGTGGGCTTGCCCTCCAGATGTTTTCAGTTTACTCTCCATTTGTGTGTCTGTACATGTCTGTGGTCCTCTGTGTGTGTGTGTGTGTGTGTGTGTGTCTCGGTTTCTCTGCCCTTTAAAAAACCCTGAGCATTATTGAGGATCCTTTCATCTTTGCCAACCTAATGGGAGAATATGTATTGCTTAAATGTGTACTTATTTATGGTTGAAGTTACATAGCTTTTCACATATTTATATTTTCTTTCTTTAAAAGTTGCTTCTTTGTGGCCTTTACCCATTTTCCTACAAAAGGATTATTTCTGTAGAGGCTTACTTGTATACATTGTCTTAACATAAAGGGGAATGTTGAAGATTTAAGATAAAAGAATTTGATGGAGAATGATTGTGGATAAAAGATAGGAAGACATAACAGTGTGTAAACAGATTTGCAGATTGATTTTCCTTAATTGGGAAACAGAGTATCTTGAAGACTTCTCTTTTTTTTTTAAGTTTTGAGCTTTTTTTTTTTTAGGCCTGATAATAATCACCTATTAAAATGTGAATTATTGTAGCCCTCCTTCTTAATTTTTCAGAAAATGTATACTCTTACTCTATAGATCACTGTATAGCGATTATTTCTTAGTTACAAGAATAAGTAGATAGAAGATACTTCTTTCATATCCAAATAAGAATGTACTTATTATGTTTATGGGAGATGCTGTAAAGGGAGTTTCATACAATTTTAACAGTCTTTTATCCTTAAGAAACAGAGTATGATTAGAAGATGTTTTTATTTGCAAACAAGAAAATGGAAGCACAAAGAGTTGACTTGTATTCTTTTCCATCTTTGGTGTCTGGTGAAATATGCAAAAGTACATTAGCACAGAAGTATGTTTCTGACACAGGTAAATCGGCTAAGAGTAGCAGCTTTTCCTCTGACAGACTCCTCCTTGGCTTCTAAAATAAGGCACTTCTTCCTATGACTAAAGCAGCGTGTGCTGACAACTTCTCAGCACATTGTTCTTTCCTCATCTGAATTAACAAACCACCACTTACAAACCTAAGTGAGGTCCTACCAGTCAGTTCCGTTTTTGTCAGTTGTGATCATTAATGACTTACAGATGAATGTCTTCTAAAGCAGTTGGTTTCATAGTGTACCCCACAAAGCCCTGGAGCCCCTATTCTCTGTTCATTCCAAGGGAAGGAAGGAGAAAGAAGTGAGCAAGCAGTATTGTCCATGTTATCAGTGTTATAAATTGAGTTTTCAAATAAGAATTTGTCTGAACAAAAGTATTGTTCTGTTACTTTAAAAAAAACTTGAGTATCAGTCATGCATCTGAAAGAATACAGGCTTAATTACTATGAAACATAGAGTGTTTAAAGTGAACACACTTTGAAATCAAAAGTTACTTTTGTGTATTAATAGTTTCTTAGGCAGTCATAGCATGTGGAACACATGAAACTGGGTCTGTGTCTGCCAGAAAACATCCAGCCAAAGAGAAGATTGACGTGTTGTGCTTTTGCCACAGTGTTGAAGTTTTCCTGAAAACTTGTGGATTTTTAGATTCTGTGAATGGAATGAGGTGTAGAAGTTACGTTATTACTCTCTTCCCCTGTAGAGCCCCAGGAGCCTTGGCTGCTAACTTAGAGGTCAGTGGTTTGAACCCACCAGCTTCTCATTGGGAGAAAGGTGTAGCCATTTACTTCTGTTAAGATTTACAGCCTTGGAAATCCAGTACGACAGTTCCCCTCTGTCCTGTGGGGCTCTGTGTGTTGGAATTGACTTGACAGCAGTAGGTTTGGTGGTTGAAAGTAGGAATTTGGAGTCTGATTTCATTTCCCGTTTTCCTTTTCTTCCTCTGTAAGGTAGGATCGACCACTCATCTCTCAGTTTTTCCTACTGTGGCAGCTTATGTGTTCCTGTGATGCTGGAAGCTATGCCCCCAGAATTTCAAACCCCAACAGGGTCGCCCGTGTCAGTGAAGCTTCCACACTGAAAGACTAGGAAGAAAGGCCTGGCAGTCTGCTTTTGAAAACTAGCCAGGGAGGTGCTTACAGCTCATAACAGTGCACTATCAGAATCCCTTTCTTTGGCCTCGTCATCAGGAGGGATCCAGCATGGTTGGTGACAAAGAGGCCCGCACGGTAGGGGAGACGTTGGGTGAAACAGATTGGCACAAATGCTGCAACAGGAGACCCCAACACACCGGTGGCTGTGACAGTGTCACAGGACTGGGGCATTGTTCTTTTCTTTTGTACGTAAGGATATAAGGTCTCCATGAGTCAGAGTTAACACCAGAGCAGCTATCCGGCTGTCTTGTCTGCCTGCCTGTTTATCTAAGGTGAAGACGATTCACAGGGTCGCTGTGAGTTGGAACCAACTGGATGGCACCTAACAACAAGATAACCGTGTCTGCCTTATAGATACTGGGAAGCTGTAAGCCATATAATGTGTATAGCGATAGCAGACGGTGTTCCCAGTGTCGTAAGTGCTTGGTTTGAACGTAGTATAATACATAAGCTTTTCTAAACTTTGTTTTAATTTTCTCCAACTTTATATAAAGGAAATTTTTGCTATTATGAAAAAGTAAAAAGAGTAGAATGATTCACCACCTAGATTTACCAGTTGTTCATATTTTGTTCTGTATGCTTTCTCTCTTTTGAGAGATACATATATGTATCTATTTTTTTAAGTTTTTTTGTTGTGATTAAATGAAAGTTTACAATCCGAGACAATTTTCCATACCTGCCTCTCTGCAGCAGTATTTGCTCTCCTCACTCTGTGAAAGCACACTCTTCTTGTGTGTGTGTATTTTTGAATCATTTAAAAAGAAGTTATAGACCTAACAATAATTTTTTTCCCCTCAGTAATATATGCAGTGTGTAACAAATTCTGTTATTTTAGTTCTCCAGCATCTTGTGGAAGGATTCAGTTTAAAATTGTGCCCCTAAATAAATGCGTTATTTCTCTTTGAAAAACCACAAATGTATGTAAAATTCTTCTTCCTAGTAAGTAGTAGTGTAGCTTAAATATCTCTTGGAATTGCACCTGAAGTTTAAACAACCTGTTGTCATAACTGAAGCATAGTTTGTTAAAGGTTAAATAACCTTAACAAATCTTGAGGAAGAATTATTTATGTTAGTAGTGTAATCCATCAAAAAACAGTAGGAGGAAAGAGTTTTCACACATTCGTTGACGCACAATGTGCGTCAAATGTTCATACGATAATTTTAGAAAGGTTACAGATGCAAAAATTTCAGGATTATGCATTGACAACTTGGCTAGTTAATTAGAAGAATTAAACCATACAGTTTCCAGGCTTGCTGAGCCAAATTGGAATTCTTTTTTTTTTTTATGATTGAGTGACAATGTACATTCCCATATAAATTTGCATGCCCACCTATATGCAGCTCCCACTGCTCTCCCTGGGCGGTGATAGCATACTCTTTCTCTCCGTTCTGTACGTGTATTATCCTCCCAACAATCTCCTCAAATTGGAATTCTTGAGTGGGACTATGAAACTAGGTAATTATGAGCAACAGCACCTTATAGGAAGGAGGATTTCATTACGAGGGGAGTTAATGTTTATATGGTATCAGAACAGGCTGATCCTGTTGTAACGACAGATGCGGACCGTTGGGACGTAGTGGAGAGCCCAGACATAAATTCATCCGCCTGTGGTTAGCTGAGCTTTCACAAACGATCAAAGTCCATTACATAAGGAACAGGCAGTCTTCCTAACAAGTGGTGCTGGCGAAGTGGATGACCATCTGCAACAAAATGAAACTGGACCGACACCTCACAGCATGCACAAAACCTCGCTCAAAATGGATCAAAAACCTAAATATAAAACCTAAAATGATAAAGATCATGGAAAAAAAATACAGGCAGTACTAACCGAAAATGAAAACCACTGCTGTTACGTCAATTCCAACTTATGGTGACCCTATGGGACAAAGTGGAGCTGCTCCATAGAGTTTCCAGGAAGTGCCTGGTGGATTTGAACTGCCAACCTTTTGGTTAGCAGCAGTAGCACTTAACCACTATACCACTAGCGTTTCCAGGACAGTGCTAGGGGCCCTAAAACATGACATAAATACAGTATAAACCATAACTAACAATGCTACATGAAAACCAGAAGTTAAACCAGGTAACTGGGATCTACTAAAAATTAAATACTTAATGCTCATCAAAAGACTTCACCAAAAGAGGAAAATGAGAGCCTACAGACAGTGAATAAATTTTGGCCATGACATATCCAGTGGGTCTCATTTCTAAAATGTGTAGAACACTTGAACACCTCAACAAAAAAGACAACCCAGTGTAAAATGTGGGCAAAGGATATGAACAGACATTTCACCAGAGAAAACATTCAAGTTGCTGACAGATACATGAGGAAATGCTCCCCATCATTGGCTGTTAGAGAAATGCAAATTAAAACTACAGTGATATACCCTGTCTCACCCTAGTATTATTAGCACTAAAAAACAAAAGGGTCGGCTAGGTTGCAGGGAGATTAGAACATGTATGCACTGCTGGTGGGAATGTAACATGGTACAACCATTACAGAAGACAATAAGGTACCTCTTTAAAAAGCTAGAAATAGAAATATATGATCCTGCAATCCCACTCCTAGGAATATAGCCTAAGAAATGAGAGCTCTCACACAGAGAGACGTAGGTGCACCCACGTTCATTGCAGCATTAGTCACAATAACAAAAAGATGCAGAGAGTCTGAGTGCACATCAGCAGCCAAATGGATGAAAATGAGTGATGAATCCACAAAACATCTCACAGCAGGGATGAATCTGGAGAGCGTTGTGCTTAATAAAGTGCGTCAGTCACAAAAGGACAAATACTATATGGCTCCACAATTATAAAAACCCAAGAAAATGTTTATACACCGAAGAAAAAACAGTCTTTGATAATTAAATAAGGAAGGGGAAGGATAGGGAGTGGAAATGGCTAGGTCATAGATGATTGTTAACTATGATAAAGAGGAAGACGACACACAGTATAGGGATAGGCAGCACACCTTGACCAAGACAAATCCACAGATGCTCCTAGACACATCCAGACAACTGAGTTGACTGGGCTGATGCCTGGGGAATATCTAGGTCGACCGGTATAATTCATAAAGAAAATGTCCCACTTGCTATGTTGGTGAGTTGTGTCTGGGATCTCGGAGCCCTGGTGGCACAGTTGTGAAAAGGTTGGCTAGTAACCAAAAGGCAGCAGTTCGAACCCACTGGCCCCTCCTGGGAGCCCCATGGGGCAGTTCTGCTCAGTCTTGAACGGTTGGCATGAATTGGAATCAACTCGCTCGCAGTGGGTTTTTGTTTTTGTTTTTGTTTTAATTTTTATTTAACATGACTGAGTGAAAATATACATTCATGTATAAATTTACATACCCACCTATATGCAGCTTCCACTGCTCTCCCTGTCCGGTGACTGCACACTATTTCTCTCTGCTCCATACATGTCTCATCCTCCCAACAGCCTCCTTTCCCCTCCTCTCCATGGTTTTTGTTTTTTTTAGTGGTTTATCTAGGGTCTTAAAAGCTTGTGAGTGGCCACCTACCATACATCTATTGGTTCCATCCTACCTGGAGTGACGGAGAATGAAGAAAACCAAAGGCACAAGGAAAAAGGTTAGTCTAAAGGACTGATCATGGTAGAAGGTCCCCAACAGAGCAGGAGAGAAACCTAAGAACACAAATCCACAAAAAAAGACCAGACTTACTGGTCTGACAGAGACTGAAGGAACCCCACCCACCCACCTACCCTGCCCCTGCCCCCGGCAAGACCGTGTACCTCCTGGACCCGCTGCTAACTCAGAACTGAAGCCATTCCGAAGTCCTGGTTTCAACCAAAGATTAGAGGAGACTGTAAGACAGACAATAACATGCAAGAGGAATGTGCCTTTTAGTTCAATCAAGCCTGAGACCAGTACCTGCCCAGAACCAAAGACGAGAGTACAGGAAGGGATCAGGAAAGTGGGCAGGTGGACATCGGAACCTCAGGTGGAAAGTGAGAGAGTGCTGACACTTTGTAGGGATTGTAACCAGTGTCGCAAAACAATTTGTGTGTAGATCTTGGATGAGAAACGAGTTTGTGCTGTAAACTTCCACCTTTAGCACACTAAAGAAAAATCAGAGAATGCCGCGCTCTCCAACTACCTAGCACCAAGGCAGTGAGTGGCACGTTCTGCAGAGACCGTGGCAACGCATTGACTGGGCAGAGAAAAATAACTTTTGCAAACAGTTAAAAAACAAAAAAAAGTTAATAAAACTTTTACCATTTGATTCATATATATATATGTATATATATATTTACATGATATCACCTCTTAGGTGAAAACTGCCTGAACTTACGTCATACTTTTCCAGAAAAATAGGCATAGCTTTTACTGAACTAAGGGAGGCTCACTACCAACTATAGTGGGCTTTCAAAGAGCAAATTAGGCCCAATTAATCCAGATGTTTTCTGAGTTGAGATTATTGGAGGAAGAGACTACCACGGTATTTAGTATATATTTTTTGCAATTTAAATTTTTTCTGCAATATTCTATACACTTTATAGTTTTATTTCGTACGTATAGGTGCGTGGTGCTTCTAAGTTAACTTACAGTCATGACATAAGTGTCAATTATGTTTTTGCATGTGAGTACCCAGTTATATCCCAGCACTGTCTGTTAAAAAGATAGTTATTTCCCCCACTGAGCTGTCTTAGCACCTTGGTCCAAAATCAGTTGACCATGATTGCAAACATTTATTTCTGGACTCTGGTGTCTTCCGTCTGTAATCTGCATGCTTCTCCTCAACCCAGCACCAGACTGTGCTTGCTGGAGCTTTATAGTCCACTTGGATGTCAAGCACTATAAGCGTTCTTTCAAAGTAAATTTGGCTAGTCTAGATTCTTCACATTTCCTTATGAATTATCAGCTTGTCACTTTCTACAAAAAAAGCTGCTGGGATTTTGATTGAAATTGTGTTGAATCAACAGATCATTTGGGGAGAAAGTCTCCTTTAACGCTGTTGAGTATTCCAATCCATGAGCATGAATGGCATTCCATTTGGTTAGGTCTTCTTCAATTCCTTTCAGTACTCTTTTCTACTTTTCATTCTGTAGATCTTACACTTACTTGGTTATCTTTATTCCTAAATAATTTTTTGAGGCTACAGTGATTTTTTTTTTAATTTCATTTGCAGATTGTTTACTGCCATTGTAGAGACTCTATTGACTTTTTTTAAATAATAAATTTATATTCTGTAATCTTGCTAAACTTGTTTATCAGTTCCAGGAAATAGGCATGTATGTGTGTCTATTCTTTAGGATTTTTGACATATAGGATCATGCTTTCTGTGATTAAACAATTTTTTTTCCCCTAATCTGGGTATCTTTTTTTTTTTTTTTTTAATTGCCTCATCACACTGGCAGGAATGTCCTGTTCAGTGTTTAATAGAAATGGCACCAACAGATCCCAGTCTCATGGCGAAACATTCCGTCTGTCAACATTAGGTTTTTCTTTTTAATTATGATTAGGTGAAAGTGTATAATCCAAATCAGCTTTGCCTGCCTACCTGTCTACAGCTGTCTCTGCTCTCCACACCCAGGGACAGCATGCTCCTTTCCACTCTGTGTATCTAGTATCCTTTAACAAGTATTTGTCTCCCTCTCTCCACCCTCTTCTTTACCATCTAGAAAGAGACCGGTGGAGGACAGCCTCCTGTACCATAAAGTACACACACCCTGTGATCACACCGTATCCCTGAGTCCTGCCCATTCGTGTCTGCAGGGTTGACTCACTACTGGTTTCTAGTCAGGGACAGCAGCAAGTCTAGGGGCTGTGTTCCCAGGGGATCCTCGAGGGTGTCAAACCATCAATTCAGGTCTGTTGGTAGAGATCTTGGGCTGCACACCTCTTGTTTTCGTGTTGTCTCAGGGACTCTATATTGTCAGTCAGTCAGTATTAGGCTTAACATTATTAGCTTTAGGCTGTTCTTGGATGCCCTTTATCTATTTGAGGAAGTCCCCTTGTATACCTAGTTTATGGAGTGTTTTATCTTCGTTTTTTGGATTTTGTCAAATGCTTTTTCAGTGTTAAGATCATTATATACGTTTTGTCCTGTGCTTTATGCATGTGATGTCCTATGGTAATTGATTTGCAAATGTTAAAACCAGCCTTGAATTCTTAGGGTAAATCCCACTTGGTTGTAATGTATATAATCTTTTCTGTGTTGCTTGATTTGATTTACCAATATTTTGTTAAGGATTCTTTTTTTTTTTTTCTGTATTATGTGCTATGTTGATCCATAGTTTTCTTGTAAAGTCTTTGTCTGGCTTCCATATCAAGAGTAATACTGGACTCATGCGTTACATTAAAAACCACAAATTGACACTGATTTATCCAATCCCAATCCAACACCAAAGCATGTAATTCTAGCTTTCATACTTTTTCTATTTTTAAGCCTCTTCTTTAGCCCATGTTATTCTCAGTGCATTTATTTATTTGTTCAGTCTCCTCCTCTGTTTGTAACAGCCTTCCTGCTGTGCTAGCTGACCAGGCATTGGACATGCTCCGTCACCATCACCAACTGATTAATTAGACTAGAACTGGTCACCCTTCAGAGGAGAATGGGAAAGGAAGAAAGGACATTTAAAAAGTTTGACCCCGGACACACTGGCCTACAGCTGGTCATTTGACATGGCAGGTTATATCTGCTTAAATAATATATTATTTTGCTGCTTTTAGCTTTTAATATGTAAGCTTGACCCTGGATGCAGTGGGTTAAAGCTGGTCTTTTGACATGGCAGATTGTATTTGCTTAAATATTAATTTTAGCTTTTTTGAAAAGAAAAATTTTATTGTGCTTTAAGGGTTACAGTCCAAGTCGATTTGCCATATAAAACCCTGCACACACACTGCTGTGCGACTCTAGCTGTTCTCCCCACTCTGACAGCACACTGTTTTCCACCCTGTATTTTCCGTATCCATTCGACCAGTTCTTGTCCCCCTCCATGCTCTCATCTGGCCTCTGGACAAGAGCTGCTCAAATAGTCTCATGTACTTAAATTTATTTTAGCTTTTAATATATAGAAACAAAATATATATGATAACTTCTGCTCTTTGTTTATTGCACTGGATATGGTGTGTGAGATCTATCCATGTTGCTATATGTTGTTCTAATAATTTATTTTCATTGCTGTATCTCAGCTTTTAAAATTATTTTAAATGAATAAAAATTAGAGTTGTTGATTATCTAAAATTAATTCCCAAAACTTCTTCTGTTGCTACATGGATGTGATAAGTGTCATGTTAAGACATACCAAAAAAACCATGAAACATGTTACTGATATTCAGCAATCTGAGCAGAGATAAGATGCCTGAGGAACAAGATTGATGTCTTCCAAAAGATGAATTGTTTACTTCAATCATGATTAAAATGAAAAAAGCAAATTTAATTAACTTTCAGTTATATGAATTAAGTTGAGCATTCATGCACTGGAACCAGGGAATTTGTCACATAGTATTAAAACATTATGGAAGAGCATAGTGTCAGAAGAATTTATTGATTGGCATTTAGGTGACTTCCTGAACTAGGCAAGAAGAGGCTCCTCAGCATGTGTCTCCTGTGTCCAGCATTCCGTATGCTGGTGGCAACAGTGAAAGGGGTGCCCCCCTTCTGTATGAAACCAAAAGAAACTTCAGCATTTAATCCTGTTAAGCACAATTGTAAGGTGCATTCTTTGTACCAAAATGTCTACATTAAGTGAACTGAGAGCAGCAGCAGCCACTGGTGAGGAGGTGGGGCCGCTGCAGCCCTCATGACCTGCTAGTGAGGGTGTGATTTTGGGCAGCTCCCACGGAAGACAGTTCAGCAGGACCTACAGCTGTGTAACATGCGAATACTCTGTGTTACTAAGAAATTCCACTTTGAGTAGGTCCCCAAGAAAATATATATATGTGTATGTCTAGACATCTGTTCCAGAATATTCATAGCAGCATTATTCCTAGTGGTGGAAACTGAAAACAACCCAAATGTTGAGCAGTAGCAGAACAGATGAATAAATTTTGTTATATTCAGACTATGGAATATCACACAGTAATAAACTATTAATACATGCAACAAAATAGACAAATCTCACAGACATACTGTAGAGCAAATGAAGCCAGATACAAAAATGATTATTGTGTTAATTTCATCTAAATGATGTTCAGATCAGTGAAAACTTCTGCAGTAACAATCAAGATAAGTTACTTGATGGTGGCAGGATCATTGACTGGGAAGAGGCACAAGAAAGCCTACTGGGATGCCAAAAATGTTCCTCCCTTGATGGGTTTACATGCTGATATTTTAAAAGTTCACTGAGCTGGCCGCTTAAATTTATGCACTAAACTGTAAGTTAAACCTCAATAAAGAAGAAAAATAGTCAATGTGAAAAATACGTCTCTTGGACAAGAAGACTAACATTTGTGTTTTAAAGGTTAACAGACCTTCACAAAGCTGGAAAATTCTTTACCAGATTCTTTAGGCAGTGGTACAGATGCTTAATGGTAAAGTAAGACTTTTTTTTTTTTTTTAATAAGATGTAGGTCACCATAGCTTGTGTTTCTACAGACACTTCATTAGGGTGAGAAATAAACAGATGTGGGACACAGGTGCATCGTTGGGATGGTGACGTTTTCAGCAGACCGGCTTCTCCGTTTTGTGTACTGTCTGATTTGACATAGAACATTTTTTCAATTTTATTGTGGTTTATAACAAAACATTTGTCGTTGCAGCCATTTTTACATGCACTATCCAAAGACATTAGTTTGTGTGCTGTTTTAGACAGTCGTCAGCCCTTTTTCAGAAAGGAAGCTTCAGTTGTGTTTGCATTGGTCATGATGTTCTTTATTGATCCATTTATGATGATTTTTGCTTCTTCAAGTTCAAGTATAATTCCTACTAAAGGCTGTAGTTACTAGCCTTCACCAGTAAGCACTCACTTGCCTTATGTTAAGACGTTTGAAAGACAGCTAACTTGGCCAGGCAACTGGAAGAGATACATACAAGGACTGCCAGTTAAGTTCATGAACTCATCCTAGAAAAAGTGCTACATACCTCATTGCTGAACATCACCATGGTCACCTTTGAAGTACTGCTCTTGGGAAGCTGTGTGCCAATGCCAGCGCCTAGTCCACCCTTCAAGGCAATTTTGGAACTCTTTCTGGAATGGCCATCACACCTGTCATTGTATTACCCTTGATGTCTTGAATGTCATCAAAAGGTTTTCCTTTCAATATTTTCTTGATCTTTGGGTAAAGAAGTCATTGGGGGCCAGATCAGGTGAGTAGGGAGGGTGTTCCAATATAGTTATTTGTTTACTGGCTAAAAACTCCCTCACAGACAACTATAAAGTTCTCGAATTTGCCACTCTGCCGCTAGGCACAATGACTGTTCTGCAGAGAGTTCCACAGTTGCTTTGAAGTGTGGCAGTAACATTGGACCCTAGCTTCCCAAGGGGAATACTTTGGAGGTGACTGTAGTGATATTCAGCAGCGAGGTATGTGACACCTAGAACAATTAAGTTTGTGTACTTGACTGTCAGACCTTGTATTCTGAATGGATATTTAATACCCAGTCCAAAGAAATGCTATTAAATGGAGTGTGAGGATTATCAAACAATATCATTAATGTGACATGCTATCAAAATTCTACTGAACATAATTAGAAATTAGCTTACACATATATCAACAGGAAACTGCCAGAAGTTATCAGATACATGGTTCTTAAATGTTTCTGTACTTTTTTGATAAAGTCCTTTGATAAGAATTAAAGTTTTAATACTGATAAAGTCCCGTTTATTTTTCTCGTCGTTACTCATGATCTTGATGTCATGTCTAAGACTCCATTGTTGAGAGCTAAGTCTTCAAGCATTACTGCTCTGTCTTTTGTTAAAAGTTTCATGGTTTTAGTTCCTACAGTGAGGTCATTGATCCATTCTGAGTAGAAGTCTTCCTTACTCCTGCTACGGCTTCACTAACAGCATCTATAAAACCCATTGCCATTGAGTCAGTTTTGCCACACCGTGACCCTATAGGAAAGAGTACAACTGCCCCCATTGAGTTTCCAAAGACTGTCTGGTGGATTCAAACTGCTGACCTTCTGGTTAGCAGCCGTAACTGTTACTTACCATGCCACCAGGGCTTCCAGGAGCATCTATATTTCCTCTTAAAACTTGTATTATCATTTTCATGGCAGGAAAGTGTATTAGACTTATTTTTTGCCCGGTGATCTAGTCCAGTTCATTGACAGTCCATGCTTATAGTTGTTCTGGAATCAGTTTCTTTACTTTGTAATCCATTTATAAAGGTTCTCCACTTTAAACCTTTATTACTTTTCAAAGGGCCATCTGTAGCCTTTTCTCCCTGCATGGCTGAAATGTCTCACTTCTTTATTTTTGTGGGGTCTCCTCTGGAAGCCCTGGTGGCATAGTGGGTCATTACTACAGCTGTCAACCAAGAGGTCAGCAGTTGAGATCCATCAGGTGCTCCTTGGAAACTCCATCGGGCAGTTCTACTCAGACCTGTAGGGTTGCTCTGAGTCAGAATCAGCTCAACGGCACTGGGTTCAGGTTTGGTCTTTTACGTTTTTCATGTTGATATTGCAGAGGTCTTCAAATAACAAGTAATCCTTCCGTTCTGAAAAAGTACCTCCAACCTATTAGAGATTCATCATGAAGTTTTTACCAATGAAATGATACAATATTTGGGACTTGCTTCAGAGTAATCCAGTTACTGAAGTTGAGTGAAGTTGCACGGGGGAATCCTTGTACAGTTTTTATATTTACGTACTTTTAGAATTTTACAGAATAAAGGTTTAAAAGATGAAAGTATATCAACACTTTTCTGTTACAGAGGGTCCTGCTTTGGGGAGTGATTCATCCTAGGTTTTAATCTCATCCACTGTGACGTACAAAGGACCACAGATTTGCCTTGTAAAGAGTCGTTGTTGTTAGCTCCCGTGGAGTTAGCTTTGGACCCAGGACAGGCTCATGCACAATAGAACAAAATGCCGCTGGTTCCTGCACCACCCGTGATCGGGTGCGAACTCGAAACCACTGGCAATCCACAGGGCTGTTATTGACCTATTTTCACAAGTAGATCGCCAGGCATTTCTTCTTAGTTTTTCTTGGTCTGGAACTACACTGAAACCTGTTCCACGTCGTAGCAACACGTAAACCTCAGCTGACAGATGGGTGGTGACTACGCTGCTCTGTTGGGGGCCCTCTACTGTGGTCTATAGCAGAGTGGTCAGTGGGTAACTGGGCACCATCTGGCTCTTCCAAGCTGCCTGGGCACTATATTTAGGGATCTTCTCTTTACAAACATAAGGCATAGGTGCCTCAGTAGCAGTTCTTGGTTTTCATGAGTGAGGCATGTGAGTTTTTATATATAAAGCAATTTTAAAATGAGAAAGTAACTTGTGCTGAAAACTTTCACCTAAAGCATGTTAAATATATATATGTATATACACACAAATTATTTTGTGATGTTGTTGGCAATCCTGCATTGTGTCAGTACTTTCCCCTTTTCTGACCCAGGTGCCCAATTTCCATCATTCAGTTTTTCTGCCTTGTCTTCCCTTTTGGGCAGGTGTTACCCAGTTTGTCCTGAATACTTGGTTGACTTAAAAAGCATGTTCCTCACATGTGTTACCCCATCTAATCTTTGTCTGAAAGCTGGACTTGGGGAGTGGCTTCAGTTCTCAGTTAGCAGGATGTCCAGAGGCCATAGTCTTGAGGGTCCCTCCAGTCCCTGTTGGACCAGAAAGTCTGGTCTTTTTTTTGGTGAATTTGAATTTTATTCTACATTTTTCTCCCACCTTGTCCAGGAGTCCCCAGTGTGGTCTCTGTCAGAGTGGCAGGTGGTGGTGGCTTGGCACCATCTAGGTCTTCTAGGCTCAGGCTGGTAGGGGGCATGTAAACCTTCAAATGGGAAATGAATTTGCTATGTAAACTTTCACCTAAAGCACAATTAAAAAAAAGAGAGAAAGAAAATACCACCTAAGTTCACCTTCTTGAAAATGGAGTATGGGTCCTGCTGTAACCCCTTTCATAAGTATCTTTTACCTTCTCCCTCCTCATTCACCTCCACCCACTTCTACCTCACTTTGCCTGCCCTTACTTCAGGATTGTAGTTGCTAGAAACACCTTTATATTTCTTACTAACAGGTTGATGAGAATATGATGACTAGTAGTTTAGGGAAGTCATAAAAGCTAGTCTAGTTACTGAACTAAACTTATCTCAAATAATTGAAACTGCTTTTTTTTAATTTTTTTATTTAACATAACTGAGTAAAAATGTACATTCACATGTAAATTTACATGCCCCCCTATATGCAGCTTCCACTGCTCTCCCTGCCCGGTGACTGCACACTATTCCTCTCTGCTCCATACATCCTCCCAACAGTCTCCTTTCCCCTTCTCTCTGTCCACTCCCCTTCCTCCAGCCAGAGGTCAGCAAGATGATATCCTATAGATGTATAGAATCATAAAGTGCTTCCAACATATGGTTACTCTGCATTGCCAAGTCCATTCCATTCCTATCCAGAGAGTGGACCTTTGTGAAACTGCTTTTTAGAAGAATTTATTGGTGGCTTTTATTCTTTTTATTTTTCATTTTGTATTTTTTTTAACTATGACCTATACTGAAAAAACAAATTTTGTGGCCCAGTACACACAATTAAATAGGTGTGTATATCTAAAGCAAAAGTTTCGTAAAATAATACTTACCCTTGTTAAGTGTGAAACACTTTTTTCCCCCACTGTTTCACTTCATAAAGAAAATTCAGAACCTACTGGATTTCTTTATTTATTTTATACCCACTAATAGATCATATCTTGTAATCCAGAAAACATTTTAGTACTATCTGTTTTGTTAGTGATAAGAACATGCTCTACCATCACCAAGTTTTGATCAAATTTTTTTATAATAACTCCTTATATTTGATAAATAATGCTTTGGAAAACTTGAGAAAAGCCAAAACGATTCTTGCTTTCAGTGGTTAACTATTTGGACAGTGCATCTACGTAGTGTATTAGTATACTGGTAGCTTTAAGGTAGTAAATATGACAATGACACCCAACTTTGTTTTTTCAAGTTTAAGTTGCACTTATTGCCCACCTGAAGGGGTGCTTTCCCTGAAGGGGTGCTTTCCTGGGTGGTGGAAGCAGTAGTCCAGTGTGTCCTCTTTGCCCTAAGTTAATGTGCTTTCTTGTTTTAAGTACTTTTTACCAATTGACTCAAGTACCTTTGATGCCTTTGAGTTGTGGTGTTGAAGAAGAATGTTGGACGTACTATAGACCGCCGAAAGAACAAACAGATCTGTTCTGGAAGAAGTACAGCCAGAGTGCCCCTTGGAAGCAAAGATGGCAAGACTGCGTGTTATATACTTTGGACATGTTGGCAGGAAGGATCAGTCCCTGGAGAAGGACATCATGCTTGGTAGGGTGCAGAGTCAACGAAAAAGAAGATCGGTGATGAGATGGATTGATGCCATGGCCGCAACAATGGGCTTAAGCACAGAGATGATTGTGGACATAGTGCAAGTATTTTGTTGTTCGTAGGGTCGCTGTGAGCTGAAACCAACTCGACAGCACCTAACAACAACGTTTGACTTGATTTTTAAGAAGTTCTAGGCAGTGATTTATAAATGTGTTACTTTCACTTTAGGGCAAGACAGCAAGACAAGCTGGAGATAGTACAAAAAAGGGGACCCGAGGCTGTATATTCCTTTATCGTTGTGGCTCTAAGAACGGAGACCTGCTAATTCTTTGAAATAATGCTGTGTTTGCTGCAGTTTACGGTAAATGTTGTCTCTGTAAGTGACTGAAACAGAAGTCTTCCTGCCGTTTTATGGGCAACATGAAATCCAGGACCACTGCTTTGAAAGGGCTGTGTTTACGTGTAAAGCTCCAAAGCTGCAACATAATACAGTTTCTTCTCTATTAACAATAGAAGAACCTAGAGCCAGGAAATGAAATTGGGAAGCCTTGTAGATTTTCTGCAGTAGATACTAACAGCTTTGAGTGTTTAGGATTGTGCCATCAATGGTATTTTTCTGTCCGTTAAACTACCTGCCTGTCTCACAGACATTGATACGTATCTATATATGTTTTTTAGCTGAAGCATTCATTCTAAAGTGGGCAAAGATTTTAACCCTCCATCTTTGTAATTAAATTCTTCCAGAGTAAAATTTCTCTGTCGTGTTTATCGCAGACAACAGTACCACGGTTGGTGTTGTGTGTTATTATTGCTTGGTGCTGCCAGTGTGCTTCCAGGTCACTGCTGCCCGATGTGTAACAGACCAAAGGCTGCGGGTCCTGTGCCCGCCTCATGGCCGTTGCTGTGGAAGCCCACTGTGGCATCCACTTGCCAGTTTATTTCATTGAGGGTCTTCCTCTTTGCAGACGTTCTCCAGGGACTGGTTGCTCTCTCATGGTGAGCTGTCAAAGTATGTGAGACAAAGTCTCACCATTCTTGCTTCTAAGGACCATTCTGGCTGTACTTCTTCCGGACAGATGAGTTCATTCTTTGGGCAGTCTATAGTGTATTCGCCAACACTGTAATTCAGATGCATCGATTCTACTTCCGTCTTCTTTATTTCTTGTTCAGCTTCCTACTGCATATGAGGTGAGGAAAAATACCACAGCTTAGAAAGACAGACCTTCATCCTCCAAGTAAGCCATTGTTTTTTAACACTTTAAAAGAGGTCTTTTGCAGCAAATTTGCTCAATGCAATATGTCATTTGATTTCTTGACTACTACTTCCATTGACATTGATTATAGATCCAAGTGAAATGAAATCCTTGACATCTTCACTATTTTCTCCATTTATCATGACATCACTTACTGGTCCAGCTATGAGGATTTTTGTTTTATTAATGTCGAGGTGTAATCCGTACAGAAGGCTATGATCTTTGATCTTCATCAGTAAGTGCTTTGTGTTCTTTTCACTTCCAGTGAGCAGGGTTATGTCATCTGCATATCACAGGTGGTTTATAAGTCTTCCACCAATCCTGGTGCTCTGTTCCTATAGCCCAGCTTCTCAGATTATTAGTTGAGCATACAGGTTGAATGAAAAGGATACAACCCTGCCATACACCTTTTTCAGTTTGGAAGTACATGTCATATACTTCAGATATGGAGTTAGTTCTTTAAATAGTGAAGGTATATGAAGATTGAAGAGTGGATTTTGATGTATCTGTTCCCTCACATCCAGTAAATCCTGTTGCTGAAATTGGGGACAGAGAATGTCAGCCACTCAGAAACACATTTATAATTTTACAATTTTAAACCCTTGTAACCTGACCTTTTTCCTTTAAGCCCTGCCGAGTTCTTAGGATGTAACTTTGTACTGAATCATCAAGGGCTGTCCTGAAAAATCTTTATGTAACATCGTATCTCATGTGGAAGAAGTTTCCGGGCCAAACTGGAATCTTACTTTGCTTGGGACTTGCCTGTTATTGTGTCCTCTGTTCTTCTCCCATTTATTAGTATCCCTTTTACAATTTCATCAAGTGTGTTAAAATTGTTTGTTGTGGGGACATTAATCATAAACATAAATGAAACTTAAGTTTATTGCAGCTGATATATAAAAAGGAAAAAATACGCCTATTTTCTTCCTGTGCTTCTTTGAAAAAGAAGTTATATACCTTAGAATGGTTTTTTAGATACTTGTCTGGCAGCCTGTGAGTGTGCCTTATTGTGTTAGTTATTCCTGAATTTGTGGACTCCTTGATATGTGAAGGTATTGCACAATCTGACAGTATTATGAAGTCGTTTGCAAAGGACATCTGTTGTTCAGAGCTTGGTAAAAATGAGAGCTTGTATTATAAGCAGTTTTTCAGTAAATTTTCTTTTTAAATGAAAGCTGTATGTAGTGTTAAAATCAAAATACTAAGAAACAATAATTTTAATATCTTAGTATAGACCTGTGTATATATGTGCACAGGTGCGTGTGCACACACACACATTAGGGTATTATTCAAGAAAAACAAAGCAACTTCATTATTCATTATTTTTAACAATTTGATATATATCTGGACACCCTAGAAGCATAGTGGTTAAGAGCTACCTCTGCTAACCATGAGGTCAGCAGTTCACATCTGCCAGTTGCTCCTTGGAAAATCTATGGGGCAGTTCTACTCTGTCCTATAGAGTTGCTGTGAGTCAGAATCAACTGAATGGCAGTAAGCTTAATACAGATCTTTTTATATCCCTTTCCATATTATATATATGTCTGTATATGGACAAATAAATATAAAGTCAACTATGTATATCTAAATACCACGTTTTTGCTTGTGTGTTATTTAAGAAGTAGTCATGCTATACTTACCAGGAACTTTGAATCAAAGTTTTGAATGTCTAATATGTGCAGAACATGGTCTTAAGCCATATAGGTTCTTGAGAGAAATACTGGGTAAAATCCTTACCCTCAAGATACTTCCAGTCTAGCTGGATAAGATGGGACAAACATATAGGAAGCACTAAAAAGCAGTATGAAGTCCCATGTAGTGACTAAACTATATGATGTATCTAAACACTCATGAAGAAATTAAAAGTTAAGCTTTTGAGAATCAGTGGTACTAGAGAGGTGGAGGAGTGAAGCACCTGGTATGTAATCCAGGCTGGCTAAGTGGTGGTGGTTGCTCTCATCCCCGTCCTCATCCCTGTTCTCATCAGAGGTCCTTAGACTATCTTTTAGAAGAATTCTGATTCCATTTATGGAAGTAACTTTCACCTACAGCACAATAAAAAAAAGAAGAAGTGGGAATGTTGAGAGGGAGAACTGTTATCATCCCAGAAGGAACTTGGAGATGATAGCACTGTAGAGGTGGAGACCTGTTTTCTGCACATGGAGATACAGACCTGGAATTCTTGTGAAAAGTCAGCACAGCTCTGAGATTCGTCTCTTCCCACACAGCTGGCTGAGTTCTCCAAGAGGAGGGACAGGCAGTGACTGGTTTTATTTCTTTCTTCTTTATGTCTGCTAGCAAGATAGATGACAGAGAGTATGAAAATCATGATTTGTCAGGGAGTTTGCAAAATGCGGGTCTGTGCCAAAAATTATTATCTCTGTATCTTTGAAATTCTGGCATTTCTCCTTTTTTGTTTGTTGCATAGCTTAATAGTTGAGAAATGATGAAAATGCGTGAGGTATACATATGTGCGTATGTTAGAGACAATTTGTTTTCTCTTTTAAAAAAAAACAAACTTGTGTTGAACTTAAATGTCCTTATTCTCAAGCTGTTTTTGTTCTGTACTGGCTAAGTCTCGTCTTTGTGTAGCTGACCACTTATCAATCATGTTTTACACATGTGAACAGTATGGGGAATGTGACCTTTCACGTGACCTTGTGAGCTCAGATTGTACTTTGCATTTCCTAGAGTAAATGTCACTGAAATGTATACATTCTGCTTTTTCCCTAGGTAAAAATCTCTACACCAATGAATACGTAGCAATCAAACTGGTGAGTAGAATCTGTGTTTGTGGTAATTATGCTTGGATACTCTTACCTCTCCTATACCCCTTTTCAGGAAATAGAAACATTTACAGAAATACTAATTGCTGCTGTTTTCCTGCATAAGGTTCTGTACAGATGTTTTCCTTCACATGTAGTCAGGGGTCACTATGAGTGGGAATCAGCTCGATGGCATTGGTTTTTTAAATAATATTATAATAATGGATCATTGTATATTTTGTAAGCCCATGTAGTTAGATGGTGCTAACTATACTGGTAGCAATGATGAATCAAAAATTAGTTGATTAAAAAAAATTACTTAATAAATAGAATGGAAAGGAGGAATGTGCTGTCACCAGGCAAGGACAGGAGAAGGATCTGTAGATAGGTGGGCATGCAGATTTAACTTGGATTGTATACTTGCACTCAATCACAATAAAAAAAAAATTAGTGGATAAAATATACTGGGGGAAAAATGACTGGAAGAATTCCTATTTTAATTCTGTGCCTTTACAGTACTGTCTTAAAAAGTAAAATCATTTGAGAATTATCTTATGTGATAGGCCATTGCATTGCCCTTTCATTTTGTTAAACTTCAGTGAACTTTGGTCAGTAATTAAAAGTAAACGTCGACTTCATACCATCTAGACAAACGATATGTCTCAGTATCTCATTTCCCTTCGAGCTAAGCTTGAAAGATACTGTACAGGCTAACTATCCTGTCTGTGGGCCTACTCTCTAGTCTGTGGGCCCACTTGCTTGCTGATAATAGTCCCTGGAGACACAGAGGCTGTAATAGAACATTGTAAAAGTATAGTCTGCCTTAAGTATTACACACCTACAAGGTGGTCATCTGTCGTTGGTTTAGGATTTCGGACAGGCATGTGCGTTCCAGAGTAACTGTGATTCTGGCCAGTGGCCAGGCCGCTATGGAGATGTAACCAGCATTTGGCACAGAATGTGCAGAGGAGCCATGCTGCTGGTGTTTGAGTTTTACTTTGATTGCGTCTTTACTGTGGGCTCTTATTCTTTGGATTTCTAGGTCCTTCATTTAAATACATATATATGGGGCAGTTCTGCTCAGACCTCTAGGGTCACTATGAGTAGGACTCAACTGGACAGCAGTGGGTGGATTTTATACACACACACACACACACACACACCCCAAATAAATAAAATAGTGTAAATAGGCCCACCCTTACTTATCATCTAAATTTTTTCAGGGCTCCTTTTTAACAGGTTTTCTAACAACTGTGATTTTCCTTTTCCTTTCCATGCTGCTAGTGTCACTGCTCTCTCACTAGCTGTAGACTAAGTGTCTGCAGTGCCCTCTCTTCATGGTACCACAGAAAAGCACCTTGAAGCCCCACTTGTCCTGAGCAGGCAATAGCTGTATGCTGATGGGTTTAGCTAAAGAGAGTTGGTCTTTCCGTTTGTAATAAAAAGCCTGTCTTATCTGAATATATTGAGATGTAGGCCCGCTTTTAGCCCTAAATTCTCTGAAGAGTTCTACCCGTTTGGATTGTACACTTTCAATCACCAAAAAAAAAAAAAAAAAAATTCAGGGGAAAAAAAATTTGACTGTCAGAATTGACTTGACAGCAGTGGATTTAGTTTGGTTTTTTGCTTTAATTAACCCAAGATTGGATTGAACATTTTCTGTTAAGATTTTCAAAAATAAAAGTTGAGAGGTTTTTGTTTGGAGAAGATTACAAGGTTTCTGAATTACTGTCTTTTGGTTTCTCAGAATCCAAAAGGTATTTCCTCTTTCCAGTGCTAAATTGACCCTCTTGGGTTCAACACTGATTTGTCACCAGTGTTCTTGCTTGATCCCTTGTGACCTGGTAGTGATAATTAGGATAATTGTTCTTAGTAGGACAAGTTGCGTAACATCTTTGATAGTGATCTAGTAGGATCTAGTAGGATCACTATTAAATGGAGACTTTCAGAAATGATCCCTGTCCATTTGAGGAGATAAGCGAGGAAGGAAATGGCTCTGTAGTAGAATATGTATTAAATACTGTTCTTTTGACTACAAGAATTTTGGGGAACTTGGAATTCAACTCTAATGATTGCAGAATTTACAGAGTATGAGTTCTTCTTTCATGTAACTCCTTAGTCATATGAAATGTCCCAGTGTGCCTGAGTTGATTTAGGTAAAACCTTCCTGGGAGCAGAAGAATAGATTAGATAACGTCAAAAAAAAGTCTGAATTCTGTTGACATATAAATTCAGTATCTTAATAGGTACGACTTGCGTGTCAGTTTGTTGTACGGTGGTGGCTTATGTGTCTGCGATGCTGGAACCTGTGCCACTGTATTTCACATGCTAGCTAGGTCTCTGTCTCAGTCATCTAGTGCTGCAGTAACAGAAATGCCACAGGGGGATGGCTTTACAAAAGAGAAGTTTTACTCTGTCCCAGTCCGGTAGGCTAAAAGTCCAAATTCAAGGAATAGCTTTAGGGGGAGGCTTTCTCAGCTGGCTCTGGAAGAAAGGTCTTGTAGTCAGCCTTCCCCTGGCCTAGGAGCTCCTGAGGCTCAGGGACCCCAGGTTCTTTCCAGAGGATGCACTCCCACCATTTCTTCTTTCTTGATGGTGTGAGATCTGAAATCTGTCTGCTAGCTTCTTTCTTTTATATCTTAGGAGATTGCCCCAAGGCACAGTATTATCTTATACATTGAGTTCTACCTGATGAACACAACTGCTGCCCACCTTCCCTCCTTAACATCGTGGATGCAGGGTTTACAGCATACGGGAACATCACACGGTACTGAGAATCATGGCCCAGCCACACTGCTGCGCACCTTTTGGGGGGGCCACAATTCAGTCCGTGACCGTAGCCTATGGTGAACAAGTTTCAGTGAAGCTTCCAGACCAGACAGAAGACCAGGTGATCTACTTCTGAAAAAACTTGACAAGTGAGACCTTATAAACAGCAGCAGATCATTGTCTGATGGGAAGACACACTTGACATTTCTCAGGCTGAAGGAATTGAAATAAAAATTCAAACCTTGAGCTGCAAATTAAAGGATTCTTTTGGTAAAATATTGAACAACATAGAAAGCATCAAAAGCAGATGGGTGGAGTACACAGAGTCACTGTACCAAAAAGAACCAGAGACCATTCAGCCGTTTCTGGAGACAGCATGTGATCCAGAACCTGTGGTGTCAAAGAAAGAAGTTGAAGGTGCATTGAAAACATTGACCAAAAGATCAGTCTCCAGGTCCTGACAGAATGCCAATGGCGATGTTTCAGCAAGTGGATGCAGTGTACTCACTCATGTATACCAAGAAATTTAGAAGACCACTACCTGGTCAGCTGACTGGAAGAGATCCATGTGCATGCCCATTCCAAAGAAAGGTGATCCAACGGAATGAGGAAGTTATTGAACAATGTCATTAGTATTACGCACAAATAAAATTTTGCTGGAAATCATCCAAAAACAGTTGCAGCAGTACATAGACAGGGAACTGCCAAAAATAAGCCAGATTCAGAGAAGGATGTAGAATGAGTGACATCATTGCTGATGCCGGATGGGTCTTGACTGAAAGCAGAGAATACCCGAAAGATGTTTATATGTGTTTTATTGACTATTATTTTGGTTATGTGCATCATAACAAATGATAACATAGTGAAGAATGGGAATTCAGGGGCATTTGATTATGCTCATGAGGGACCTGTATATAGACTAAGGAGCATTCATTCGGATAGAACAAGAGGTTACTGCATGGTTTAAAGTTAGGTGTATGTCAGGGTTACATCTTTTCCATATACTTATTGAGTCTGGATGCTGAGCAAATAATCTAAAAAGCCAGGCTCTTTGAAGAAGAATGTGGCATCAGGGTTGATGGAAGACTCATTAACAACCTGTGATATGCGGATGACACAACCTTGCTAACTGAAAGCAAAGGGGATTTGAAGCACTTATTGATGAAGATCAGAGACTACAGTCTGCAGTGTGGATTACACCTTGATGTAAAACAGAAATTCTCACCGCTGGACCGGTAAGCAACATCATAATAAATGGAGAAAATACTGAAATTGTCAAGGATTTCACTTTACTTGGATTCGTAATCAGAGCCCACAGAGGCAGCAGTCAAGAAGTTAGATGACAACGCATTGGGCAGATCTTCTTGCAAAACACCTCTTTGAAGTGTTCCGTTTTTTTGAGGTTATTTTGAGGACTGAGGTACACCTACCCAAGCCATGATATTTTCAATCAGCTCACCCATGCAAAAGCTAGACAATGAATAAGGAAGATCAGAGGATAATTAATGCCCTTGAGTTATGGTCTTAGGCAAGAATATCAGATACGCCATGGGCTCTAGAAAAGGAACACATCTGTCTTAGAAGAAGTACAACTAGAATCTTCCTCAGAAGCAAGAATGGAGAGACTTTGGATGTGTTACTAGGAGGGTCCAGTCCTTACAGAAGGATATCATGCTTGGTGAAATAGAGGGTCAGTGAAAAAGAAGGTCCTCAACGAGATGGAGTGACACTGTGGCCACGACAGTGGGCTCACATACAGTAATTCTCGTAAGGATGGCACGGGACCAGGAAGCATTCGGTTCTGTTGTTTTGAGGACTGCTAAGAGTCAGAGTCCACTGGACAGCACCTGACAACAATGTCTTCTGAAAAAACAAAGCAAACTTCAAGGGGTTTCAGGAAAAAAACCTTCAAAGATGATCAAAGAACTACAAAATAGGATCAGTGAGGAATGTTAAAGGAATTGAAATTACTTTGCCTGGAGAAAGGAAGTCTAAGAAATGATTGACTAGTTCTGGTTTTTTGAAGATAGTATTTAGAGTATTCACCAATTATCGAGGAGCTGTTTTATCTTGTTACCAAGGACATAAGAGAAATAGGCTTAAGTTCTGGTAGTGGAGATTTGAACTAAATACAAAACACCTTTTAAACCATAAAACTCATAAAACACTGGCATGAAGGGAAGCTGAGCGTCTCCTTCCTTGGGGTCTTAGTCATTTGATCTGCTTAGAACTAGGGAAATGAGTTAAATGACACTGTTGTCCCTGTGGTTATTCCTTTTCTTTGTTTGTTTTTTTATGATTGCATGAAAATGTACATTCCCATATACACTTGCATGGTCACCTGTGTGTAGCTCCCACTGCTCTCCCTGCCCCGTGACAGCACACTCTTCCTCTCCACTCCGTACATGTCTTATCGTCCCAGCAGTCTCCTATCCCCTCATCTCCACCCACTCCCCTGCCTCCAGTAAGAGGTCAGCAGGATGACATCCTATGGATGCATGGAACCATAAAGTGCACACATGATATGGTCTGTCTGTGTTGCCAAGGGCTGACCTCCATTATGATTTATGGACAGGGGCAGCATCGGGGCCAGGGGTCATGCTCCCAGGGGAACTCTGAGACCCCTGGGCCATCAGTTGCTGTCTTTTAATGGAGATCTCAGGGTGCACCCCTTTTGATTCTCCTGTTGCCAGTGAGACTGAACTGCTATCACTAGTGGTGGCCAGGCACCATCTAGTTCTTCCAGTCACAAGTTAATGTAGTCATTCACTCACATGGGTGTCTCTGTCTTCTGGGTTCTCTTTCTCCCATGTCATTTTGGTCCTTGGTGATCATCCGTTCCTACTGAGTTGGGACCATTTGCTGTACCCTCGGATGGCAGCTGGGCAGTTTTTAAGACCCCAGATACCACTCACCATTGTGGGGTGCAGAAGGCTCTCTTAGCAAAACACTAGTTGTGCCAGTTTGGCCTCAATGTCCCCTAAGAGCATGGTCCCTGGCCCCCTGCCCCAGCTACTCTGTCCTTGCAATATTGGGTTAAGATGGGAGAGTAATCATGTTATGTTGAAGTCTAGTTAATATTGATCTTCTTTCTAATGTGTGCTGTCACAGATTTCTCCCAACCAAATTTCTATCAACTATCTAGTCTAAACCCTATCCACCCTGGCAGCTGTCAGTCTTTTCTTCTGTGCATGAGTATGTTTTTAAGTTCTTATTGTAGGGGTCTCGTACAATATTTGTCCTTTTGTCGCTGACTACTTTCACTCAGCATAATGTCCTCCAAATGAAACCAGGTTATAAGATGTTACCTAAAATCATCATTGTTCTTCATCATTGCATAGTGTTCCATTGAGTATATATACCATAGTTTACCTATTCATTCCTCTGTTGTTGGGCATCTGGGTTGATTCCGTCTTTTTGCTGTTGTAGACTGTGCTGCGATAAACAGTCATGTGCATGTATCAGTTGGTGTGAATGGCCTTGATTCTGTGGGTATATTCCAAGCAGTGGAATTACTGGGTCAAATGGTATATCTATATCCAGCTTTTTAAGGAGTGCCAGATTGCTTTCTAGAGAGGTTGCACCACTTTGCAATCCCCCCAACAGTGTAGGAGAGTTCCAGTTTCTCCACAACCTCTCCAGCATTTGTTGTTTCGCGTTTTTTAGATCATGGCCAACCTTGTTAGAGTGAGGTGGTATGTCATTGTAGTTTTGATTTGAATTTCTTAATAGCTAATGATCATGAGCATGTCTGCATGTGTTTTTTGGCTGCCTGGATCTCCTCTTTACAGAAGTGTCTGTCCATCTCCTTTGCCCATTGCTTAATTGGATTATTTATCTTTTTCTTATTGATATTTTGTAGTACCTTATAGATTTTGGAGATCAGGCATCGGTGTGACATATAGTTGCCAAATATTTTTCCCCATTCTGTAGGTGGCCTTTTAATTCTGTTAATAAAGTCTTTGGATGAGCAAAAGTGTTTGATTCTTAGTAGTTCCCATTTATCTATTTTCTGTTGTTTGTGGTTTTTTTGACAGATTTTGAAGTCTGTCTACATTGTGTATGAAAGCTTCCATTGTTGTTCCTACTTTTTTCTTGGAAGAGCTTTATCATTTTAGATTTGATATTTATGTCTTTTATCCAGTTTGAGTTAGTTTTTTATAAGGTGTAACATACGGGTCTTGTTTCAGTTTATTGCAGGTGAATACCCAGTTTTTCCAGCACCATTTGTTAGAGAGACTGTTTTTACCCCAGTTTAATGTCTTAGGGCCTTTGTCAAATATCAACTGTTCATAGGCAGATGATGTATCTCTGGGCTCTCAATTCTGTTCCATTGATCTATTTGTCTCTTTTTGTACCAGTGCTAGGCTGTTTGATTACTGTGGCAGTGTAATAGATTCTACAAGTGGGGTAGTGAGAGGCCTCCCAGTGTATACTGCTTTACCTATCTGGGGCTTCTTCCCTTTCCAAACATAGCTGGTCATTTGTTTCTCCACCTATAATTATTACTTTTATCTGTTTTGGGCATGAACTTTGAGGATGAAGGTCTCAGAACAGAACTGACAGTAGAGCCGAAAAACAAATGAGTTACCAATTAAAAACAGTTCTGAGTCCTTTTTCTGAAAGTGGTTACTGTGTAACAATAAATCATGTTAAGTAACAGTATATATTCAGTTTTTAAAGAGATTATTTTGCCTGTCATTTGCACAAAAGGGGCTATCCTTTAAGGAGATTAGGGCTTTTAGGGTAATGTTTGTCTTCACTAGTTGTCAGTGACACTGTTGATGCAGAGTAATTAGCCAGCCCCTACCCCCTTCTTGATGTTTAGACAGAGCAAAAAGTATGCCTCCTGTATCTCTCATGTCATCAGAAAACTTCAGTTTTCAAAACTTAAATACCACACTGAACAGTTATGTATTTTTATTGCATATACAATCTTTAATTCTGTTAAGTATGCAAAGAAATACAAGAATGTTTCTAATGGCACTGTTGATACCGTTGAAAGCTGCAGACGATCCAGATGTCCAAAATTTATAGCCACACATCTGTGTATTTACATACATACAGAGGAATACTGCAGACAATAAAGATGGTATAGCTATCCTTCCTGCCGTGAAAAGACATTGTTACGTTGCTGGCTTCAAAGAGAGGTACATTATACTTCAGCAAATACAGTATGATGTCATTTATATAACATTTATGAATTGTATGTAAACAGGTATAAAGAAATTCTTTGGAGGATAATCACTGTTAATAGTGGTTATCTTTAAGTGATAGAATTTCAGACTTATTTTTACTTTCTTTGTGAATATATATATGTATTTATACAGAATTTGCATCATTTTTCTGAAAAGCAGAAATCTGTTTACTATCCAAAATTCCTAGTAGAAGGAAGTACATGCTGGTGTCCAGAAAAGTCTGGCATCTGGTTTCTTAGGAGAATATATTTCAGGAGGAGACTTCATGGTAACAGAGCTATACTAGAAAGCTATCTTTCAGAGTTGTATGTAATGTAGCTTCATCTCCTCTAGGCGTGCTTTCAAAGAGAAATTGTAGTAAGAAAATACAGTCATGTGTGGATATTATGTCTAAAACATGCAATTCTTAGTCTTGGCATACTCTGAAAATTTAGGGTTGAAAACATCCCGTTCATCTAATCTGATCGCAGCTACTCTTCTTGGGTTTCAGGAACCTATAAAGTCCCGTGCACCGCAGCTTCATTTAGAATACAGGTTTTATAAACAGCTCGGCAGTGCAGGTAAGTCCTGGCTTTTCTCTCCATCTCCTTAGCAGATGTCTTAGTTGGCAGCCCTAAAATAGGAAAATCCTGTTGTCTAGTTTACCCCTTTTTATCAGACCATATAACCCTCTTGCTTGCTGGGTAAGTAAATAAATGCAGTTAACCAAAAAGCCCCTTGCCCTCTGGTTGCTAGAGGGGTGGTGGAGTTGACTGGGGACCAGTGATGCCATGACTGCCCACAGACCACCCTTGGGCTGCTTCTACCTGCCTCAGACACATCTAGTGTGGGGTTTTGTTTTTCAGTAGTTCATTCATCCTCTTCATTTTTTTATGAATACCAAGAGAAAGGAGCGGGTGGTTTTTGCAAGCCATATTGTACCTCATTAATACTCTGTGTTTTAAAGACATCTGAAATACAGTGCCATAGCCTTGTCATTTTGTTTATTCTTATTAATTTACAAGAACTACCCATCCCTGGTATCACCATGGCTAAGAGCTCAGTTGCTAACCAAAGGGTCAGAGGTTTGAATCCACTAGCCTCTCTTTGGAAACCAGATGGAGCAGTTCTGCTCTGTCCTGTGGGGTCCCTATAAATCAGAGCTGACTCAGCGGCACTGGGTTTTTGGTATTCACTTGTTTGTTAAAACAGTGACATTTGCGGATGTTTTAAGATTAAGTTTATGATGTTTTAAACCTTGTCTGTTTTTAACCTGAATGCTCTAATTTCTCAGCTATCTCTCTGGCTTCCAGAAAAATATCATGTCTAAGCTAATGTTACCAACCCTAAGGATGGTGTGCCTGTAGGACACTTCTGTGAGAAGATGAAATCCTTCAGAGCTGGTTTCATCATTTGGCTTTGTAAATGTTCCCTGGCTTTATGCTTCCTTTGGTGTTAACAGTTTTATGTGAGTGACTGAAACATGGTTTTTGTTTCAGATACCACTGTTGAAGGTAGAAGAAATTTGAGGTTTACTTCCTAGAACATGCAGAACTGTATAAGACCCGCTCGGGTTTACCCACGTCTTAACATATCCTGACCACAGAAGTGATCGGCTATGGTCAAAACCTGGAGAGGTCAGGAAGGACATTTGTCTTGCATTGAGTCTGACATAAATTCTTACAGTACAATGGCCTCATCTGTTTGTTGACTGGTTATATCCTTAAGCACTGTACCTGGCATAAGATTTAAGATTGGCAGCTGAGTTCAGAGGATGTAGGTGTTAAGTGGAGGCTTGTCTTCCAGAATGCTCCAGACCTGAACCTGAAAGTTGGCTGTCTTGCTGTTCCTGAATTTGAAAATTTCGTGATAATAACTGTATGTAGCTCACTTATGATAAACAAGAAGATTCCCATCATAGCTATTTTAACAGCTGTAGGTAATCTCAAAAAGCAAAATAGTAAGGCCAGGAACAAGTGAATCACCACTAACTTCATTCAAGACCTAGACGGCTTTGTGACTTTTAGATATTGGCAGAAGATGTGCTGGGAAGAAGACCAGTGATGGCCAGCCTACCTTCCCATGAGTTAACGGCTGGCCATAAGCTTTTCCAAGATAGGAAGGGCCTTAAAGAACTGCCTCAGATTTCCACCAAGTGTGAGAATTAGTTCTAGAATTTTGTTAACCAATAGTCATTCATCTCTGCTTGACTGCTTCCATCCATAGAGTCTGCCAGTCTGCCAGGCACTTTGGTGTTGGAAAGCCCAGAGTACTGGGGTTCTTCATACTGGGCCAGTAGTGTCTTCTTTGCATGGAACAGAATGGGGCCCCGTGTTAGCAGCTGTGAGGTGCTCATCCGCAGCTGTCGTGTGCTGCCTCTCAACTGCCTTCCTCCAGTTTGTCTTTTTAAGCCAAATGCCTTCAATTCCTTTAGTATTTTTTTGCATAATATGATTTGCAGATATTTTTCTATCATTGACCAGTGGCACTGTATATAAAAAAGATTTGTAAGTTCCAACTGAGTACAGCTTCTTAAAGACATAAGAGCCAACTATGTGAAATATCTACTGGAAAAGCCAGTAAAAATGTTAAATTAATAGAAGTGTATCTAGATCATGGACAATAACAATACCCTGTTTCCATATCTAGAGTAACGCTGTTGTTTTAGCAAGCTCACTTCAGAGGAATATCATAAGATTAGAATTCCAGTGTCCTGTCTTTTTCTGGGTGCTGGTGCGTACCGGTGGGGAGGGACTTTGTGGAGCACACACTGCATTTTTGTGGTTATGGAATGGATTTGAGCACCTGAACTTCTTAAGTGTCATTTCCTGTTTTGTCTCATTATGACTAAATACTACAATACCTTGATTCAGTACCTGATTGATGCTTAGTTGCCCAGAACATGGGCCTGTATGTTCTTCACCTTCATGTCGGAGGAGTCTCAGGGCCCAACATAGTTCTGTCACATGTCAGGCTCCCCCTGCTGTCACGTCCATCTGACACATAGTGACCCTGTGGGACAGATGAGAACCGCCCCCTTGAGTTTCCAAGGAGCACCTGGTCGATTTTAACTACTGACCTTTTGGTTGGCACCTGTAACTCTTAACCACCACCCTACCAAGGCTTCCCTGCATGACAGGCAGTTGGTAAGTATTTAAGTGATGGAAAGAAGTTAGAAAGATGTTAAAGTTGCTTTTTAGATTTTTAACTGGTTGCTGTTAAAAACGTTCCTTAAGGATGACAAAAAGGGGCATTTATTTTCAAAGTAGTCCAATTGACAAAATAGAGAAGATATGGTCATTTCTCATTGTAAAAGTGAGCATGAACGCTGGAACTTGTTCCTAGACACAAGTGTTTTCCCCCTTGTTTTACAGAGTAAGTTCCCAGCTGCAAATGTACTTAACATTTCCACAGCCAGAGCAGATGCCACTCTCTGCAGAAACAGGTGATGTCACTGCACTGTGAATACACCAACAACTCTTCATGCCAGAGACACACAGGCACCACAACAGTGTAATCGGTGTTCTTACTGCCTGATGCTGTCTTTATTGCTACTCGTCGCAGGCCAGTGCTTTGCCAAATATTTGGGTCTCTTGACAAGCAAGACATTAAAATAAAAACAAAACATTGTGACATGAGTTTGTTCAAGGCATTAGTCAGAGCTTGTAAAAGTCAGAGATGAAATTCTTTGGGCGGTATGATTGATTATGAATTTAAGGAATCCTGCTACTGTAGTTGTAATTTGATATTTTAAATTTCCCAAACAGGAATTTTTGTGTTACTGTGGGAGTATGTCCGTTTATTCCCTAAGTACCCAGGTCTGAATTATTACCTCGGCTTTTTGGACATCCATTTCATCCTGTCCATACAACCTGGCAAGGTAGACCAGTTCTCTAATCACTTGTGGAAACCCTGGTGGCATAGTGTGTTAAGTGCTACATCTGCTTACCAAAAGATTGGCAGTTCAGATCCTCCAGGTGTTCCTTGGAAACTGTATGGGGCAGTTCTACTCTGACCTCTAGGGTCACTACCTGACTTGATGGCAGTAGCTTGGTTTTGGGTTAATCACATGTGGAAAAGAAGAAAACTGGCCGCTGTGGATGACTGTGAGCAGGTTTACGTTGGCATCCTTCCTCATTGTTCTCTCTTGTTTGTTCTCTGACTGCTTGCTTTCCTTGCCACTCCATTATCTAGTGGACAGTCACATTTCAAGCTTTGTTTGCTGGTGCTAGCTTTGCCATAAGGAATTTCCAGACCTGTTGATGTACTGTTGCGGTTAATGCATCCAGGTTAATCAAGGAAGAACACAAATAGGGCCTTGAGAGTCTTGAACCTGAGAGCAGGTCATCTTGATCTTCCCAATAACTATCACTTTTTTCTGTTTTCCTTTGTTGTAGAAGCCAAATGAAAAAATATTAAAGGATATTTGGGGAGGAGGTGATGATTCATCCAGTTCCCACCCTACCCAGCTCTGTGTCACTTGGATGTTTATTTCTCTCCTGTCCTTAAGCAGACATATTTCATCATTAATCTCACTTCTTGTGAAAGTATGTCTTTCACTTAATGTTTTCATGAAGATCCGTAGTCTTGATGTTTCCATCCATTGTATCCCATCGGCTTCACAGGCCGTGATTTAGGCCCCAGTTTTGTATTGTCATACATTTAGATGGTTTTTATCTTGAGAAGTCATTTTTCCCTGTTGATCATTGAAACCTGAGTGTCATAACTCTTGACTTCTGTACGCTCTTCCACTTAGTCCCCATTTTGTTTCTCTTCTTGCCTCTGGCACAGTGTCCTTTCACCGGGAGTTGCTTTGCAAACCAAATGTGTTTTATTTGCTACCTAAGGAGTTTAAACATTTGACTTTGAATATTTAGAGGAGTGAAATACTACCATGCTTGAAACCGCCTAGAAACAGACCGTGGTTAGAGACTGCGGGTGGCGGTGGGTCTTTTCCTCTGCTTTCGCCCATGCCTGGCTCTGCGCCTGCACAGCAGTTGCGGCCCCAGCTTCCAGCGCTGCACCTGCTGGCCAGCAGGCACCTGGGGAAGCTCACATGGTGGCCCTGCTGAAACAGCCAAATCAGAACACCGTCCACTTCCTGGAGGCTGGAGGTGGGTTAGAAATAGTGGCTAGCTAGAGATTGCTGCCAAGGTTTTACGTTTTAACTCGTTCATTTTTTTGTACCCTAGTAATAGATGAAAAAATTTTAAAGAATGTTCTCTGTTTTTCAGAAAGGCACTTAAGTGATACAAATTTATATCTCAGTTTAAGAGCGATTGTATGGCTTTTCCAAGGGGCCCAGATACCAAGGACTGTAAAGTTTTCTTATCTCTGACACAGACACCGTGTGGTGATGGAGACTGAGAATTTTAAGCTTTGGTAGATTTGAGGTGTGGGTGATTGCTGAGCTGAGGATTACTGACCCTGTTTTCACTGCCTTTTAATTATCTTTAAAATCTAATTCTGCTTGGGCAGGGAAGAAATGACCTCCACATTCTTACCATCCAATTGGGGTATCTTCGTGTATTTAATGCACACAAAAGGGAAGTGCTGATAGGTTCTTGGTTCTTTTCTGTCTTTAATTTCTAATCTCTTCCTTCACATTTTGGCTGTTGAATATGTCCTTGCACGGTGTGAAGTATCATCTGTGACTGCCCTCCATTTTCAGGAGAGGCGAGGTGTCGGGCTTGTGAGCGTCCACTGAAGATCTGAGAGTTAGGACTGGCCAGAGATGCTGATCTGATTGTACCCGCTTTTATAAGATGAGACTTTTGAGCCTGATTTATAATTTATGCTTTTGGTAAATTTCAGTGTATTTTGTTTCTTGGAGCTGATAACTGTGGACTAGATATGTAGTTTCATAGAGGGAGTATCTCCCAAATGTATTTGATCAGATAATGTATTTCTAAGTGGAAATTTATTGAAGGGATGCTAGCAGCACACGTGAAATATAATGTACCTTTACATTTAACCTGATAGAAAAATAGGAGAATTGTTCCGATTTTAATTCCCTTATTTAGCATAATAGTATTAAATACTATGACACGTCTGTCCTGAAAATACAAAATTACACACAGCATAAACCAGTTATCGTGACCCAGAACCTGAGTGTGGTACCGGTGGGTCTGCAGGGCCTCGGCCATGCACAGTCACGCGTCAGCTTCTTGGTCGCCGAACTTCCTGGCAATCTCAGCTGGGATGCTGTATTTCTTGAAGGCATGTAGCAACTGTGTCCTTGTTGACTTTTTCTCATACGCATTAGTTTTGAAAACCTCACGGAAGAAAAAGTGTTAGCGTTGTCAATTTTCCTGGCAGTATCTATTTTTATATGTCACAGAGCACTAGCATTTGTAGGATGATGTTTGAGAGGTAACTGAACTGGGCTGCTCAGTATTGAGACCGTGCCTGTCCTTCAGGACCTGACTAAAGATCTCCAGCTTCATGAGTTCAGTAAATGTTTATAGTCCTGGTGTCAAAGACTTGCTGGGATTACAAGGTGAAGAAGGCCGAGTTCCTGTTCTCAGGGTTTAGGCCAGACTGTCGCGAAAGGCTACCGTAGAAGGGGCTGATGCTCCCGGTGAATCTTGAAGACTGGCGGGTCTTCCCCGAGATGGTTGGGAGGGAAGCAGAAAGGCAGAGGACGACCATATTCTGAGCGTGAGATAGCGGGCAGGAGTAGGGGTGGGAGAGGGGATGCAGCAGTGACTTCTCTGTCCCGCCTCATCCGTCGCCAGAGCCTGGCTGTGAAAACCTGGCCATGGTTTATCCTGAGCCATTATCGACAGCTGCTAGCACCAGTTCAGCTAGTGCCCGCCAAGCGGTGATGTACCTTGTCTCCTTGCCATCCAAACAGCTTCGTGTGGGAAGACAAGAGGAGCCAGTTGTAAGCTGGAGTGAGCTGTTTTGCTCAGTATGATTTCCTGTCTCTGAGTGAAGGGCGGCCAAGGGGCATTCGGGTAGAAGTGGAGGGAAATCTGTGCACAGGGTCAAAAGAAAGCACAGATGACTTTCTGCGATCTATTTGAACTCGTAAGGTTCTGTGGTTTAAAAAAAAAAAAACTCTGAAAGAAGACATGTTACTACACATGAAACATCATGGTTGTGTTTCCTGTACAGATATTTATACTTAGTTGTCTTCTTCAGTTTCAGAAAACAAACACTTTGTAGAAGTTCATTACAGTATAAGTACAGTGTGGGCAAAATGAATGTCTAGTGGTCAGTGAGTCAACATGGAAACATTGCCTAGCATTCCCACATAATGTAATGGCAGGGAAGCGGGTGGATTTTTACTGTCAAGAAGTGGTACAAATTATTGAGCCTGAGATTTTTGGAGAATTTCCAGATTTATTATCAGCAAAACCAAAAAAATGTTTAATATGAAACTCATGTAATGGTTATGAAAATTTACTGTTTATGTTCCTCACTGATGGAAAACCAAAAGTTTTAGATCTTTTCCCATAACTAAACCAGATAGGTTCTTCAGTTTTGTTTTGTTTTTTTTCCCCTAAATCTTTGTATATCATTTGTTTTGATTTTTTAGGGCACAGAGGACTTTGGCATTGAGTACAGTTACGGTTTTCTTTTCAGATGTAGTCTCTACAGATTGCTGTGAGTACACAAGATTAGGAGTCAGGGACTTGAAGATGGACTCTGGATTCCCTGGAACTTGGTGTCCTCCTGGTAGCTTCAGTGTTTGTCTGGTAGAGGGGGTCTGCTTGCTTCAGGAGAAGGAACAACACTGCTTAATCCTGGTGGTTAAAGGGCATGAGCCGTGTAATCCCACAGACGAGAGCACCCCAGGAGTTGTAGTCATTTTGTTATTTTCTTACCATTTTCTTTAAACATCAGTGTTCTGTTAATTGTGTTGTAGTCACTATGGGCTGTATTTTCCTTTTGTGGGAGTATTTTTAGGTTTCCATGTGACTACAACATTCTCGTACTTAGGAAGGCACATATGAAGCCAGGAAGGCACATATATTGTCAGTAAAAAAGTTTCCCAGCCTAGGAGTCTTTTACCCACACATGTCCCACTTGTGCTTGTAGCACACAGGAATAGGCCTTGGTGAGTGACAGATCTGGGGCAGATATGCAAGAGCCACTGCCCAAAACAGCTCCGTATGGGACAGTAACACCAAACCGAACCCACTGTCTGAGTAGATTCTGTCTCTTAACTCTATAGGACAGAGTAGGGCTGCTCTACAGAGTTTCTGAGGAACACTGCGGTAGATATGAGTGAAAATCTGTAGCTAGAAATGTCTTCAGACTGGTTCCTGTTACCCCTGCTGAGAGTTTGCTGTTTGCACCCAAAGCTCCCTGCTGTCAAGTCCGTTCCAACTCCTAGCTCCTAGCCCCCCCCCCCCAGATGAAAAGTGCTTACCTTTTGGCATTTAACCACTAACCGCCAGGATTTCCATTTCCACCCCAGGTATACTGAATTAGAATCTACATTTTAACAAGCTGTCCAGGCAGTCCTTCTGTATAGTAAGTTTCAAGATCCACTGCTCTGCTGACAGCTAAAGAGGAACCCCAGCGTCGTCTGGGAGCTCCTTAGGAATGCAAATTATCAGCAGGGATTCCAACCAGAACAAATGGGTTTGAAGTCCTCGGGCAGATCAAGAGCTCTACCCTATTACAGCTGCTCTCAGCTTCAGCTGCCTAGTCCTGGCTTTTCAGCAGCTTTCAAAATCTGCTCCTGACTCCGCTGCTTTGCCTCTCATGTATAAAGGAGATGCTGACCATCAAGTACAGACAGCCAGGTCCTTACTGCGACTTGTCACAAGCGGTCAAGCCCGGGCAGAATCTCACTGGGCCGAGAGAACAGTGAATTTGTTAAGTTCCTCAGTAGGTGCTTTCATGGTTATTTCATGTTTTCCCATTTGGGGGGCTTAGGTTCTTTGAGGGTCACACAGTGGGTACGTCTGAGCTCGGAGTGTGTTTGTCTCATGTTTCTGTACAGTCTCTGTCTTTGTGCATACAAACACAAATATGTAGCAGAAGCCCAGGCTTCCACCTAACTGTATAACAGCCGTGAAAGGTAGTCGTATAAACATTTAACTGGGACAAAGGCCCAGAACTCTGCCACGCAGTGAGGCAGCAGAGTTTTCTGTTTCACGTGGTACCTCCGAATTCTGTAACTCCTGCCTTTGTTATCTCCAGATCCTTTCATGACTATGGGCTTCTTGGGTTTCAAAACTGTCTTTTCTTCCCCAAACTAAATCATTTGTGTTGACTGCATGTGCCGTGTATACAACTGAGGAGCTTAGAGCTGTCACAGGTAAGCCCTTTTCTCCCACAGAGACCTTTATGCTGTGAGTAAAGAAAGAAAGCGGTCAAGGTGCTGGTCAGGCTTTGCAGCTTTCAAGCTGCCACGAAAGAATGGTTTTATTTACCATCAAAAAAGATAGGAGGATAACTAGAAACATCATTTCATCCTGCTATTTCTTTCATAATACTTATCACAAAGACATACCTCAGTATCTGTTTACTTGTTTGCTGTCTCTAACAGTCTGTTACTCTCCCACTGGCATTTTCAGCAGTGTCCAGGGTCAGCTCTGATGCTTGGCTCGTATTAGGCTCTGAATACATCCTTAGTGGATGATTTCTGTCCTTGCTATATCAATGAGCCTTCTGTAGACTCCTGAACTGATACTGAAGAGTTGAGAGCAGGGACAGTCCTGTGGCAGGCTGTGTTATAAGGGAGTCACTCCTTACTTGGAAGTTAGATTCAGTATTAGTATGCAAGACAAAAATCAACACAGAATGACTTGAAAAGCTCTCAAGTCACTCAAAAGTGCGTTTGTGCACAAACATACACCCACACGTGTAATGTACACAGCAATGTATACTATAGAACTCCATGGAGATTATATTGAAAAATGAAATCAATCAAATAAAATTTACAAAGATTAAGAAAAAGACTGGAGGTACTAGTTGGTACCAGAAAATAAGCTTTGAATTTAGGCAACTGTTAAATTCACAGGGCCATAGTTCTACTTCAAGAGGAATATAACATAGATCTGAAGAAATCAGGAGAAATTCGTTGTATAAGGTTGACCAGATGCTCGTAGAATGTTGTGGTCCTCTTCATTGTTAAGTGCTGTTGAGTTGGTTCTGACTCACAGTTACTCTGTAGAATAGAGGACAACTGCCCCATAGGGTTTCCAGGGAGAGGCTGATGGAGTTGAACTGCCAACCTTTTGATTAGCAGCCAAGCTGTTAACCACTACACCATCGGGGCTCCCTGGACTTCCTCAGGAGCACCGTAAGTAAACTGAGCAAACACAACGGGGAAAAAAAGAAAGCCCACTGCCATCAAGTTGGGTCTGACTCATAGTGACCCTACAGGTCAGGATAGAACTGCCCTGTAGAGTTTCTAAGGAGTGCTTGGTGGATTTGAACTGCCAACCTTTTGGTTAACAAATATAACACTTAACCCACCACAGCACCAGGGTTTCCAGGCAGACACAGAGGAAGCACTCAGGAAAATCAAGAGTAAGAATATCTGAAGAGATAAAGAATGAAAACAGTGAATGTGGTAAAAGACAGAAAGCTGGACTGTTTCTTGCGGGGCACGAGTTTTCCGTGTCTTTCTGCCAGAGACATTCTAGCAGGAGGAGACACGTGCCACTAAATTCAGACAACATGGATCTTAATTAGTATAATGGGCAGCCTTGAAATTACATTTTGAGGACAATGGGGATTTAGATCCTTGTCATTTCTAATTATGGGCAGTGTGAATGAATTAGTAGAGACAGGCAAAAATTAGTGAGGAAGAAAGTTTAACCAAAGTTTTCCCATGGCTCAAGGTTCACTGTTTGGCTCTGCGGTGCCTCAGTTTCTTTGTTCCTACAGGAGAAAAACTGTTTCTTAGCATGTTTGCAGACCTGTTGGAGTTGAATGAGAGAATGCCTATCAAGGCCTTGAGTCCATAAGGGAAGAAGGACGAGGCAGTATTGTTTCATGTTGAAACTGAAGATCTAACTTGGCTGTAGAAATGGAAATGTCCTGGTTACATTTTTCATAGCTTTTAAAAAAAAATCAGAACAAAGAGCTGCTAATTTCAGTTTGGGAGAATTTTTGATGGATTCGTACGTAATAGTAAAGGTACTTCCCAGTAGTAAATAGCACTGCTGGGGAGTAAATAGTAAACGCACTTCGTAGTCCTTCCCTGACCCAGTAGAGCGGGAATTCTAGCCATGAGGAACTGACCACCTTGCTCGTCTTGAGGGAGGTGTTTCTTTCAGAGAAGCAGAGTGGGGTTAGGCTGAACTACAGTGACACACACTTGCGCCTCCTTGGTGAGAAGGCACACTCCCGCTCCTGCAACGCCATGACTTTTTATGCCAGTTTTCGACTCTTTACCACAAGTGTCTTGTAAGACCAGGAAAAGAACCCTAGAAAAGCAGCTCAGATTACCACACCTGTTTGTGTTCTGTAACACTGAGTTTGTTGTACAGGAACCAACTGGCTGACTTAATAATGTTGGGTACTTGACACTGGATTCACGTGTGAAGTCTCGCTGACAGTGTCATTGGTGCTGAGGTTCTGAGACATCACGGGTAAGGTGTATCACAGAGTTCTGTGGAGGCGACAGTGAGGGTTACACTGCCCAGAAAGAAAGTAGAGAGATCTCGGGGCTACCTCCTGCCTCCAGTGGGGGCAGTGAGATTTCTTATGGAGGCAGACAGCGTAGCCCGTGTACCATGCATAACTTATTGCTGTAGAGTTAGTTCCAACTCATAGTGACCCTAAAGGTCAGAGTAGAACTGCCCTCATAGGGTTTCCAAGCCTGTAAATGTTTACGAAATCAGGTTGCTATGTCTTTCTCCCGACTTTCCAGTTTTCCTAGATTCATAGTTTGTCCATTCCATATTCCATTTGTTAATACATGTGTGCAATGTTTCTTCTCATTTTTAAGTCATGCCACATCAGCAGATGAAGCTCCCCAAAGCTCTGAGGAGATACCTCTTCCTCAGTCACGTTTTGAGCATCTTCTAACTTGAGGGGCTTATCTTCTGGCAGTGTACCAGACAGCGTTGCGCTGCTGTTCCTAGATTTTCATTGACCGATCTTTTTAGAAGCAGCTAGCCAGGCCCTTATTCCTCATCTGTTGTAGTCTGGAAGCCCTGCTGACACATGCCACAGTGGGTGACCCTGCTCCCTGCTGTTATGGGAGATACCATAGCACGGCTTCCAGCATGCAGGCAGCATCCACATCACCAGTATGACAGACGGAGAGGAGCAGTGGACTGAAAGGCTTGGCCTGGGGTATTTGTGGTGTTTGTGTTAGCTGGTTTACCTGTCCTTTCTGTCTACTGAAGTCTCCCTAATGGCAGAGTCTAGGTCTTAATTATCTCTTTTCCTCTTCCCTCCCTGGAGCATCTAGCCTGGTATCTTGCATCTAATGAGCGCTTAGGAAATGATGATTAGCAAGAGGACAATGAACAGTTATTTGCATGTGTGTCTCAGTAAACACCATTTTGATTACAAAATAAACTAGCTTAGCCAAAAAAGGAGGGTGTTACTGGAAGACCACACCGATCAGCCGATCAGCCGATCAGCCATGGATTCATTCAAGGAAGGGAAATACACAGGGGGACAGCCTCCAGGGATCAAGACACCGCTCTTTGTCCCTGGCTCCCTGTCGGACCTGTCCTGCCCTTAAATGACCCTCTGTCTACTCAGGGCCATAAAGCCTCTTGCCTCTGCTTCTCTGTTTGCCTGCTTCCTTCTTGTCTCCACGTTATTAGCCTTCTCTACTTGTCTTTGTTTGGTGGGAAAAGGCCTCCCAAGTCGCCGTTGCCCTTTGTGCCATTGATAGGTCCCTGGGGGAGAGACTGGCGGCTCCAGCTTGGCTCCACTTACCTCGCTGGTCTCAGATCGGAAAGCTTGTGCAGGGTGCAGTGTCAAGTGGGCTTGGAGAGCTGGCGGGAGACAGCGGGCAGGATGTCAGGAGAATGGTGCAGTCACAGACTGTACTTCTTCTCTTCGTGTAACACTGAAAAAGCAGGACATTCTGCCTTAAGAATGTGTTGAGATCCCAGAGTTGAGAGGAGCACCTGAGAACAGCTGTGTGAGGTCCTGGCAGGGGACAGTGAGTATGTCCAGAAAGAGAACACGTCACGCCTGTGTTTGTGGTAGTCACTGTAAATCTTGTTGGAAAAACATGATCTTAGGAAAACGGCCTGTTTATGGCCTCTGGTAAGAGTCAGCCTTCTCATCCACTTAGGGAGTCTGGAATGCTGAGCTGAGGTGTAAAGCCACACTGGCCAAACTGTCACCCTCTGAGGACCCTCTTCTTGCAGTGTGAATGGCTGGGCGAGAGCAGGTGCCTCATACGAAAAAAAGAAAAGAAGTTACAGTCCTCTTCCCTGGGTTGTTGCTAAAAGCTGGAGTGGGAGTGTTCACAGCTCTCTTCGCCTTTGAATATCGTTTGCAGAAGGAGCAGTGCTGCTGTCACCGCTGTCCTCGCAGGGCACAGAACCTAAGTATAAACATGGGTCTGAGCTGATGAGTCAGTAGCAAGAACCTGAGACCAGCGTGTGACAAGCACCCCTGCCTTGTCGTATGTGGAACAGATTTCAGACAAGGAAACATGCAGGGAGGTCCTCTTTTGCTTGGAAAGTGTGTCCGCGTGTTTCCAAATCTGCTTCCCAGAAAATACATGTAGAATGTTTTCTTCCATTGATTTTACAGCTTAAATTCAGTCTATGGTTAATGCAATCCTGTGAAGAAAAAGGATAGGATTCTTTCATACACTGGTCTTGGCGAGGTGCAGTTCACGTACCCAGTACTGATAATTGCTCTTTTTAGTGGAGCTGAGTGAGGGGTGAGTGTGCTGGGACTTTCTAGTTCAGCCAGTGCTGACACAGCATGATCTCGGCCTTTATTAACTAGCTATGCTGGTTAACCGAAAAGGGAGCAGTGTTTCTGAAGCCCAACACTCAGTACACAGCATCGGTTTGATGGTTGTGTTTTCCGCAAGTAGATACCTCCTGCCTTGGAACAGCATTTCTCATTATTGCTGACAGTGCACTCTATTGAAATATAAGCCCCAAGCATTCACATGTAATGTTGTAAGAGACTTGTTCATCTGCTACAGCCAACCACCACAGGGCCCTTTTCTGCCCCATAAAACTCTCAAGTGTCTCTAAGTCACACAGGGCATATAGAGCAATTGCCTTTAATTATATACATAAAAGTTTAGAGAATTGGTCCTTCTCCCTCCTACACAGCAAAACCACTTCTATTTTAAAACATTTTACTGGTGAAGGCTTGTGGGCCAGTCATCTCTTTCATTGCACATAGAGTGTTGAGGGTTTATTATAGAAATCCTTTGCCCTGCATACACCTCTCAGTATCACCGAGTGCTAACACCTCCTCAGTGCGTTGTTTTGCAAAGCTCAGAACTGCTGGAGGCATTTGCTCAGTGTGAAGGCAGAATTTGTTACTTGATTTTCTTGTCTGCTAAGGAACTTCATGAAAAATAGAACATATGGTTTTGAAAATAGACCCAAGCAGTTTATGTGTAAGTGGACTTGGCTAGGGAGCTGTGATTAGTTCAAAAAGTTGGTAGGGTGCTTATGCAGGTTAAGGTTTGGAAAGAACCGCTTCCCCGGAGCTTGTCAGTGTCACTGAGACTTGTCACTGGAGGCTGCCTTATAAATAGGCACAGACTCTGAAGATCCCACTGCCGTTTCTCCCTTTATTCAAGGTCCTGCTTTTCTTTACTGGCTTGGCTCACCTCTCCCTTATTTGTGTATCTCTGCGTTTCTCTTCCTTCCGCATCCTCACTGCCATTCTTCAGGCACTGATAATGGCTTTATGACTGTCCTTAGACAGTCTCATCAGGGGTCAGTGAGTATTCACAGGAACAGAATTGTCCTTTTCACAAGTGGTCGTGGCTGCGTTTGTTGGTGTCACTCTGCTTGTTTAAGGAGGTCACAGGCAGTGCCCACTGGGGTCCACACTCAGGGCTAGGCGGACTGCTGTACCATCTGTCATGGTGATACGTTGAGAAGAGAGGTAACAGTATCCCTGAAGCTGTGAAGTTCTTCGGAATAAAGAGATGCCTCCCAGAAGTGGGTCATAGAAAGGTGGAAACATGTAGCTGTTCTCTTGTTATTTAAACTTAACTACTTCCTTTCCTGTTTCTGTCAGTCTCATTGACTAGACACACTGCTTTAAGTTTCAGTAACAGACTTGTGTGTGCTGCCGAGTCGATTCCAACTCCTAGAAGCCCTGTATGACAGAACAGAACTGCCCCATGGAGCTTCCTTCCCTTAACAGGAACAGATCTCCAGGCCTTTCGCCGCAGAGCTTCTGGGGGTTGAACTTTTCGGTTAGCAGCTGAGGGCTTAACCATCGTGCCCCTGGGGCTCCTTAGTAACAGGCTGCATGTAGGTCATTTCTCACATCTCCCGTCACGCAGTAATCTGGTTGCTACCTAAGCATTTTCATATTCATAGAAGGTAACTTTTCTATAAGAATGCTCATGACAAAAATCGATTTTAACATTCATAACCAATATCACTGTGCTCTACTCTCCTAAGCTCCTAAGCAGGTCATGTATATCCCACATACTTCAGGGAAGCTTGCCAGCTCTCTACACGTCTGCACTCTTGTTTCTCAGCAGCCTAGCGTTCTTCTCCAGCTCTTTGCACACGTCATTATAATACTTTACCTGGTCTTCTCAAGCCGCCCTTCAAAATCTTCTGTTCATTTCTTTTACTTCATCACTACTCAGCATTCAAGAACAAGTTTGCGAGTCTTTTCTTTCTTTCCTGTCTTTTTAATGACCTCTTGCTTTCTAAATAGGTGATATCTTTGATGTCATTCCTCAGTTCATCTGGTCTTCAGTCATTAGTGGTCAGTACATCAAATCTGTTCTTGAGATGGTCTTTAAACTCAAGTGGGATGTACTGAAAGTCATACTTGTGCACTTGTTCTAATTTTCTTCAGTTTCAGTTTGAGTTTGCAAATGAGCAGTGGATGGTCTGTACCACAGTCAGCACTTGGTCTTGTTCTGACTATTGATAGGGAGCTTTTCCATCATCTTTCTCCACAGATGTAGTTGATTTTGTTCTTGTGTATTCCATCTGATGAGGTCCATGTGTACAGTCACTGTTTCTGTTGGTGAAGAAAAATATTTGCAATGAAGAAATCATTGGTCTTGCAAAATTCTATCTTGTGGTCTCTGGCATCGTTTCTCTCCCCAAGGCTGTATATTCCAATACCGATCCTTCTTCTGTTTCAAGCTTTTGCATTCCCATCACCAGTAATTATCATTGCACCCTGATTGCATGTTTGATCAATTTCAGAGTGCAGAAGCTGTTAAGAATCTTCAATTTCTTCATCTTTGGCCTTAGTGGTTGGTGCCTAAATTTGAATAATAGTCATATTAACTGGCCTTCCTTGTAGGCATATGGATATTATCCTATAACTGACAGCATTGTACTTCAGGACAGATCTTGAAATGTTCTTTTTGATGACGAATGCAACACCATTCCTCTTCAAGTTTTTGTTCCCAGCAGAGTAGACCATATGGCTGTCAGATTCAGAATGGCCAATACCAGGCCATTTCAGCTCACTGATGCCTAGGATATGGTCTCCTCTGCTGGGAATGAAAACTTGAAGAGGAGCAGTGTTGCCTTCATCGTCAAAAAGAACACTTTTTCAATATCTGTCCTGAAGTACAATGCTATCAGTGATAGGATAATATCCATATACCTACAAGGAAGGCCAATTAATACAACTATTATTCACAGATACACGCCAGCCACTAAGGACAAAGAAGAAGAGGTTGAAGATTTTTACCAGCTTCTGCAGTCTGAAATTGATCAAACATGCAATCAGGATGCATTGATAATTACTGGTGACTGGAATGCAAAAGTTGGAAACAAAGAAGAAGGATCCATAGTTGGAAAATATGGCCTTGGGGACAGAAATAATGCTTGAGATCACATGGTAGAATTTTGTAAGACTAACGACTTTTTCATTGCAAATATTTTTTTTAACCAACACAAGCGGTGACTTTACACATGGATCTCAGCAGAGGGAATACACAGGAACCAAACTGACTACATCTGTGGAAAAAGATGATGGAAAGCTCCACATCAGCAGGCAGAACAAGACCAGGTGCTGACTGCAGCACAGATTATCAATTGCTCACATGTGAATTCCAACTGAAAGTGAAGAAAATTAGAACAAGTCCACGAGAGCCAAAGTTTGACCTTAAGCATATCCCTCTTGAGTTTAAAGAACATCTCAAGAACAGATTTGGTGTGTTAATCAGTAATGACCAAAGACCAGATGAATTATGAAATGACATCAAAGATATCATCCATGAAGAGAGCCAGCGATTGTTAAAAAGACAAGAAAGAAAGAAAAGACCAAATTGGGTGTCAGACTCTGAAACTTGCTCTCAAACTTCAAAAAGCTAAAGCAAAAGGAAGGAATGGCGAAGTAAAAGACCTAAACAGAAGATTTCAAAGAGCAGCTCGAGAAGACAAAAGAAAGTTTTATAATGACATATGCAAAGAGCTGGAAATGGAAAGCATTTCCATTCTGCATTTCTCAAGCTGAAAGAACTGAAGAAAAAACAAGTCTTCAGTTGCAATAGTGAAGGATTCTATAGGGAGACTATTAAATGACTCTAGTAGCATCAAAAGATGGGAGATACACACAGAGGCATTATACAAGAAAGAACTGGTCAGTGTTCAACCATTTGAAGAGGTAGCATATGATCAGGAACCAGTGGTACTGAAAGAAGAAGTCAAAGCTGCACTGAAGGCACTGGCAAAAAACAAGGCTCCAGGAATTGATGGAATATCAACTGAGATATTTCTACAAACAGATATAGCACTGAAAGTGCTCACTTGTCTATGCGGAGAAATTTGGAGGACAGCTATCTGGCCGACTGACTGGAAGAGACCATATTTATGCCCATTCCTGAGAAAGATGATCCAACTGATGTGGAAATTACTGAACAATATCATTGATACCACACGCAAGTAAAATTTTACTCAAGATCATTCAAAAGCAACTGCAACAGTATATTGACAAGAAACTGCCAGAAATTCAAGCCGGATTCAGAAGAGAACATGGAACCAGGGATGTCACTGTTGATGTTAGATGGATTTTAGCTGAAAGCAGACAATACCAGAAAAATATTTATTTGTATTTCATTGACTGTGCAAAGGCATTCAACTGTGTGGGTCATAACAAATTATGGCTAACATTGTGTAAAATAGGAATTCCAAAACACTTCACTGTTCTCTTAAGGAATCTGTACGTGGATCAAGAGGCAGTCATGCAAACAGAACAGGGGGACACTGCGTGGTGTGAAGTCAGGAAAGATGTGCGTCAGGGTTGTATCCTTTCACCATACCATTTCAGTCTGTATGCTGAGCAAATAATCTGAGAAGCTGGATTATATGAAGAAGGATGAGGAATCAGGATTGGAGGATTCATTAGCAACCTGCGTTATGCAGACGACACCACCTTGCTGGAAGTGAAGAAGATTTGAAACACTTACTGATGAAGATCAAAGACCACAGCCTTCAGTGTGGATTGCACCTCAACATTAAGAAAATAAAAATCTGGACCAGTAAGCAACATTGTCATAAACGGATAAAGGATTGAGGTTATCGAGGATTTTGTTTTACTTGGGTCTATAATCAACACCCACGGAAGCAGCAGTCAAAAAGTCAAAAGATGTGTTGCATTGGGAAAATCTGCTGCCAAGGACCTCTTTAAAGTATTGAAAAGTAAAGATGTCACCTTGAAGACTAAAGTGTGCCTCACCCAAGCCATGGTATCATCAGTCACATCACATGCATGCAAAAGCTAAACAGTGAACCAAGAAGAAAGAAGAATTATTGACACTTTTGAATTGTTGTGTTGGAGAAGAATATCAAATGCATAGGCTACCAAAAGAGCAAACATACCTGTTCAGGAAGAAGGACAGCCAGAGTGCTCCTTGGAAACGAAGACGGCAAGACTGTGTCTTACAGACTTTGGACATGTTGTCAGGAGGAATCAGCCCTTGGGGAAGGACATCGTGCTTGGTAGAATGGAGGGTCAGTGAAACAGAGGAAGACCCTCAAGAAGATGGATCGACAGGGTGGCCACGGTGATGAGCTTAAGCATAAAAGTGGTGGTCATGGCACGAGACCGGGCAGTGTTTCATTCTGTTGTGCACAGGGTCTCTGTGAGTCGGAACCAACTCGTCAGCCCCTGACAACAACACTGTTCACTTTTACCTGGGTTTTTCTCTTTGTACTTCACATTGCTTTACTTTACCATCCCTTTTCAGCTTATGGGCAGTCTCTTGCTGAACTTTTTCAGCCATAGCACAAAGACTAGGTAGCTAACTTAGTACCAAAAAGAAAATATTTGCAGCCACATTCGTAGCACTAATTTGAGGGCCACAGAGGCATAAGCGAGATGGTCTGCTCTGTCCATGAGACTAGAGCCTCAAGGGAAAGAAAATACTGTGTTAACTGAGCTTCTAGGGTGTTCATGGTAAAACATCGTAGTTGTCAGCTGCTGTCCCGTTGGCTGTGCCTCATGGTGTAACGGTGAAACACTGCCCGGTCCAGTACCATCTCTGTGGCTGTTGGCAAGTTTGAGTCTGCTGTTGAGGCTAGTCTGTCAGTCTATCTTATTGGGGGTTTCCCTTGGTTTGGCAGTCCTATGCCAGACTTGATACCCTTTACTGGAGATTAGTGTTTGCTGATGATCTGGCTGAAGTAGGAACTGAAATCTCTCCATCCTCACTTCTAAGGAACATTCTGGCTGTATTTCCTTTAAGACTGACTGATTTGTTCTGGCAGTCCACAGTATACCCCACGTGCTTCATCAATACTACAAATGGAATGCGTTGGTTTTTCTGTTTTCTTTTTCATTGTCTGTCATTACATACGTATTAGGCAACTGAAGAGACCATAGGTTGGGTCACCTTAGTCATCAGGGTGGCCTTTCTCTTTTTAAAACTTGAACGAAATCTTTGCATCAGGTTTGCCCAGTGGAACACATCATTTGACTTCTTGACTGCTGCTTTCATGGACATTTATTGTTGATCCAAGTGAAATAAAATCATTGACAACTTCAGTTTCTTCTCCATTTATCATAATATTGTTTATTGGTCCAGTGGCTACAGTGTGGTCATGGCGTCTTGAGTTACAGGGTCTGACCGTTCAGTCCGTGAACTTCATTGTTCTAAGTGCCACATACCTCCTTGCTGAAAACCACTACAGTCACCTTTGAAGTGCTCCCTTGGGAATCTATGCACCAATGCCAGCGCCTCTTCCACCCTGCAGAGCAATTTTGGAACTCTTTCTGGAACGGCCATTGTGCACAGTGGCAAGGTGGCAAGTTCATGTACTTAAGCAGTAAGCAGATAACTGTGTTGAAACACCTACTCACCCAATCTGGCCCTCAGTGACTCTTTTCTTTCCCCGAAGATAAAGGAAATATTGAAAGGAAGACATTTGGGTGACCAAGCAGGTTGAGTGCAGCATGTATTCCTCAGACTGACTGCGAGTCAGCAAGATAAATGAGTTTGCTTTGCTTCCCTGGCATTCTTGGTGCCTCCTCAGTGACCAGAATTAAAAGGTCATCTTGCGTGTTCTATCAGGTCCCATCTGCTGTGACTGGAGGGCGGGTCAAGTGCAGACTGAAATAAGACAAGGAGGGCGGGCTGCAGCAGCTGTTCCCTTGACCAGAGTTCTTTGGCAAGCCACTTAGCCCCTACTTCCCCTTCAGACAAGGAGGAAGCCACTTGACTGTTCACTTGCCCAGGGCTGTTTTGATGCTTAAGGAGAGACATTACGGTATTAAGAGAAGTCAGTAATGGGACACTCTGCCGTAGTGCTGTGATTAAAGGAGTGGGTTTGTGTTTTGCTTTGTGCTTTTTTTCTTCCTTTCCAATCAGGAGATTTCTGGGAACAATTTATTAAATGGACCCCGGTTAATGAAACATATACGTATCTGCTTTTCATGTTTATATTAATCTAAGCATATGCCAAGTCACTTTCTGAATTCCTAAATGGTGTGCTTAATATACTAGGGTTTAAAGATTGACTGCTTGGTAGTCGTATTAGAAAAATACTTCTACTGTAATCTGGATGTCGTGTTACCGGTGCTTTTATAAGGAGAATGTTGCTGTTCTTTTATGATGTAAGTTTACAGTCTGTGAACAGTGTCGTCAGTACCTTGCAGTCTTCCACTGAGCTCAAAGAGACCATGTTTCAGTAAGCCTGTGAAGAACTCAGTTACGTTCCTGTCAGAGATATGGGACCCAGCAATACCTGCTGCCTCTCTAGATGTTGATGAGCTGAGAACACGTGGTGTTCATAGGGAAGACAGACACACAGACAAAGAAGGGGGGCGGGGATGGGTGGGATTATCAGAAGGGCCTTCACTCTCCTCTGGGTAGCCTTCTCTTCTCATTTCAGTCTAAATACTTGCTGGAACTTTCTTGAAAGTGTAGCTGTAGCTGTAGCTGTGTGTTGAGAATCAGGCATCTTTCTGCTTTTGAGGCACCTTTTGAAATGCAACAGATACTGTATCTGTATAACTTAATGATAGGAACTTCAGCACTAAGTGGGAAGGTTTCAGACACCAGATTTTTCGTTGCCTAAGTTTAGCAGTCTTGAGCAGAGGTAGTCTTTTTGGAAAAGAAATACCTACCTCCTTCGATACACAACGTTCTTTAGAAAAGGGTTTTGCCTTAGGTCCTGTCTGCTATAGAAGAAATCCATCCTCTCGTCTTGAGTTTTCCTGACTTCTTTGGAGAACTTGGAAACTGCTTCGAGGCCGAAGGCTTTGGTAACTGAATGTGTGTCATAAGCCAACTGTAAAATCTCCATGTGAGGGTTTCCCTCTGCTCTAGCCTGACCTTACCAGCTCCTTCCCCACCATACCGTTTTGAGCTCATGTTAACAGCATATACTGGTGATAGCCCAGCTCCTACAAGGCCTGTGAATGGTGTGATTGTAAAACAGTTTTCATTGTAGGGCAGACCAAGTCATCCTGATTCTTAATTCTCTGTCTAGCTGTTTTTGTTATTAAACCAGCCTTTTGACTAGATTCATAAGTTGAGCTGGTTCTTACTGCAAAGAGGCATTTTTCAGTCAGAGCAGTGAGCGGGATTTGGTTTGTTTTTTAAAAAAAAAAAGGAGAGAAGGAAAGGCTTTGTATTATCTGGTATCTTTACAGTGATACATTGTTGTTATATAGTTACTGTCAGCATTCTAAAGGCTATGCTTTCATGTTTTCCTTTCATCTCTTCCTATGGAATATTGTCTGGTTTATCTGTGTGTTCCTTCTGCTTTCTTGGAGTGGATTTGTTTGATGTTCTTACCCCGATGATCTCCTGATCTCCCACAGGCTTGTCAGGACATTTCTGAAGTTCTGCCAGAAGCTACTGCTGCTAATGGAACAAAACCAAATAGAATTTGATTTGGAAGGAAAAACTATTATTTTGTCTTTAAAAAAGCAGCAGTAAAACTGTATAAAAACAACAAAAGGGGATTACCAAAGTCATTATACCCATAGAGATTTTCTTCAGCCTTGGCTCTATAGGACAGTCACCACCAACATATACTTACTTTTTACGTTGAAATATTAATACGGATATTTTTTCATCTCCAGATAATATAGATAACAGGATTTGTGTGAATTTGCTTCACAGTTAGAATGAAAGCAGGCTAATTATTAGGCAATAATACCATCAAATTACTAAAAGCTTCTAGGTGGTTCTATTTCAGTTCTCAACCTGATGTGCATTTAAAAATTTCTCCACTTAGAGTAGTTACTGCTCATAATGCAGTATGGAACCTTTTTAGGTAACAGCTTCGGTGGATAAAGAAACCATCATCTTGATTTTGGTGTGTTTAACTCAAGGTGGATTTATGGCACTGAAAATTAGCTGTGGTGTTGTACACTCACTTCCTGTTGTGTACAAGGTGATGTGTGTATTGTATACTCACTTCCCATTGTAGCAGTGTAGTATATGTGTGAGCCTGTGACTGGCAGGGCTCAAAAGAACACATTAATGGTGAACAGAAAAGCTGTTTCCTAGTAGTCAGGGAAAACACAAGATAACATGTGCCATGTGCGTATAACTTGCAGCTTTGGTTTACCGTAGATTTATGTTGTGGCTGAAGAAAATGTAATGAATATGTTGGATGTCCTTCAGAAGGAACTTCAGCACTCCCCGAACTCTCAGGCTGCTATGCAATTAACTTATTTAGGAGGGAGACCTCCTCAGTGCTTTTTTCCCAGAGTAGATCAGGGATTGTAAAACAACCTTGGATCAAAGAATTGGCCGTTTCTGCTTTGCCTGCCACTCTCACCCCTCCCCGTCCCTCCTAATTACTTACAGGAAGCACCTTGCTGACCAGCATCTAGCTTAGGTCGCCTTGAAGGCTCTGCCCTCAGCCCTGGTGCTAATTAAAGGATCCCACTGTATAATGTTGGCTAATTATAAAAGAAGAGTGAAATGTACAAGATTTCTCCGTGAAACGCAGCCCAGGTGGTAAATCATTACTGTACGGTCATCGCTGATCAAAGAGGCCAACTTTCTTCATGGGCCTGTGTCTGTGTCTTTCAACATATGCACTGGCCGCCTTACAAGCAGTCATGGAAAAGCCAAGCACAGAGTGGAACTCGCATGGGCATCGTCCTGTACAGGCTGTTCTAACAAATGACAGCTACGTCTCCCACAGAGACTTTTGTACTCGACAGCACTTTTTTTGTAAGACATAAGAAACTTTTAAACAGACAAAGCTTTTAACTAGCCTCAAAATGATTCCCTTCAAAAGGTATTGAGTCCGTTTGTTCTGATCAGAAAGAACTTCTGAGATGGATCTGTTGCTGCATTCTGAGTCCTCATAATGTATTAGTCATGAAACACAGCAATGCCCTTTATTTCTACCCTTCAGGTCCAGTGTTTCCCAGCTGAGGTTGCATCTCAGGGTCTCCCATGGAGCTGTGCTTCTGTTCCCTCCTGGAAATTCTGATTAATTAGGCCTGAGGTGACGTCACTGCATCTGTTTTTAAAAAGTTTAAGAGATGCTTTCTCACAGACACACGTCCAGCTGAGTTCCTCTGCCCCCTTGCCCTTGAATTGGTAGTGCACGCATCCCATGCAACATGGAGGTGTATGGTTCTGTGGCTTTACAGAGATGAACCCTGAAAGATCCGAAAATGAAGAGAGCAAACCCACTGCTGTCCCGTCAGTCCTGACTCATAGCAACTCTATGGACAGTGACATTGTAGTTAGACGTTATACATGCCACCCAAAATGTGCTTGTGACTTTTTCGTAAACGTGGAAACTTCTGGCAAGAGATTGCTAGATTGGTACTCCATAGAGTTTCCAAGGAGTACCTGGTGAATTTGAACTGCAGACTTTTTGGTTAGCAGCCATAGCACTTAGCCACTACACTACCAGGTTTCCCAAGCAAAATCCTAGCCATAGTGAGAATATGGAATGTAAAAGGAACCAGTGAAAGGATTTCCTTTCTACAGATGAAAAAGCTAACACAGAGAGGTAGAGGTGTTTGTCAGAGTTAGTGGTAGAACCAAATACTAAATCCAGGACACTGACTGAAGCTCTGTCTACATGGGCATCTTGGACCCCCCTCCAGCCCCCCCCCCATGTTGCTATTCGAAATAATGAAGAGTTCTGTTGTTAAGAAAGAAAGGAAGAGTGGGCATTAGGCAGACAACCAGAGGTACTTCAAAGCCGTGTAGTGGTCTACAAGTTGATTTGAGCATCCCGTAGCCTACCAGGTCCTTGTGAGTTCACAGGGTACCTAGAAGGAACAATACCGCAGCAAGCAGGAATTTGATACTTCTTTGAAGATCCTAGGCAGGAGTTACCAGTGACATTGTAGTTAGACGTTATACATGCCACCCAAAATGTGCTTGTGACTTTTTCGTAAACATGGAAACTTCTGGCAAGAGATTGCTAGATTGGTACTAAAGATTGTCAAGAACAAGAAGATTGTTTGTCTCATTTAAACTAATCTTTAAGTATTGGCAGGAAATCTAGGAAAGTTTGCCAATATTCTGTTTCTAAGCCGGCGTGACTTTTAGCTTCTACTTCAAAAGGAGGATAGCATGCCCAGATTTGCAAGTTAACCATCTAAAGTAATAACATGCTGATTCATTAGGATTAGATGGGACTGGGGGGACATCCAACTAACAGCAGCTTGTTCAAGGGCAGGAAACTCTGGTGCGTAGTGGTTAAGTGCTACGGCTGCTGGTTAAAAGGCACACCATTGAAACCCTGTGGGGCAGTTCTGCTTTGTCCTTTAGGGTCACTATGAATCAGAATCGCCTTGATGATAATGGGTTTTTAATGTTGTATTCAAGATAGAGATTGATTTTTCTCTTGAGCAAACAAGTCCAAAGGAAGTAAAATCAAACAGGTATGACTGCTTCACAGCCGTCAGAGACTCAAGTTCTCCCTTCCCACTCAGTCCAGGTCCTTTGAAATAGCATTCCCAGAACCACTCAACCTGACATTTCTGCTGCCTTCGTGTTGGTCAATCTTACTGTCAAGGAAGGGTAGACAGTTATAACTGTGCGTGTTGTCATTTGCAGTAAGAGTTCTGTTATTAAGAAAGAAAGGGAGAGTGGGCGTTGGGCAGACAACCAGCAGTCTCTGCCATTACCTGCTTTGAAGAATATACTGTCCATGTGTTGAGTAAATCAGGTGATAGTGACATCAGAAACTGTTACCGAGGGCATAAATTTAGTAGACCTTCAAATTGGGTGTACTGTGTATCTGATTAATAAAAGTCAGGGATCTTTAGGGTAGAGTGTTCTTTAGGGTAGAATTCTCAGCAGGACTCATTGGGAACAGCTGTCAGATTAAATCCTCTTTGTGGAGATTGGACAACTTTGAGCAACCATAGCCACAATTCAGAAGATATTTACTGAGCTGACAAACAGTATGTTATAGTCCAGACCCAGACCCAGACTCACTGCCATCGAGTCGGGTCCGACTCATAGCGACCCTAGAGGTCAGAGTAGAAGTGCCCCATAGAGTTTCCAAGGAGCGCCTGGAGGATGTGAACTGCCAATCTTTTGGTGAGCAGACACAGCACTTAACCCACTACGCTACCAAGGTTTTCATGTTATGGTAGATGATAGGAACTAGAAATGAATGTGTTTTTAAAAAAAAAAAAACTTGAGAGTTTAGAGTGGAACGAGATAGGCTGATGTGTGTGAGGTAGTGAAATGCACACACTTTAGAGCAGTAAGCTGAGTTCAGATACAAGACCTGCCCTCGAGAGAAAGAGGGCACCCTGGTTAAAGTTTAAATAGCTCCCCATCCAGATAAAAAGGGAATGAGAAAATCTAGGGAGGCTTTTGCTGTCTACAATGCTTAGAGGCAGAAGAAGGCAGTCCTGCGCAGCCTTCACAGTGACAGACTATGGTAGCCGTCAGTGTGGTGGTGACAGTGTTTCCGTGTGGGACCAGATGATGCAAAAATTGTATGCAGTCCCGTTTGTTTGCCCTGTTCAGAGGGCACCATTTAACACACGTTTCCGGAGTAACTCATATTTACAGTGCACTTTAAAGAAAAAATTCGTTCACAAATTACCACTTGGATGAGAAAATCTTAATTTTGGCATATTACGGCTGTGGATTTCAAATCTGAGGAAAACCTGGTCTTGTATTTTTTTGGTCCCTGTCGTAATTACTTGTCAGCGACCTGACTATTGACTTCTTTTCAGCTGATAGAGAACAGCAAACTACAGAGACTCCCTGTGAGAAGAGGGCCAGTGGTACTGGCCTGGGGCCAGGCTGCACCCTCTGTGACCTCAGCAGTTCAGGCGGAGTTCACGGGGGACAGTTGCAAACCGCTCCATGTGGCTTTGGCAGTCAGCATGGGGAGCGCTAGTGAAACCAGCTAATGCAGCAAGCTCTGCTAGCCAGCCTTGGGGCTCCTTGAACCGTCCCTGGGACCTTCTATGACACTGCAGTTGGGGCGTCCTCGGAGGAGAATAGTTTACACTCTGATCCAGCGGTGGCTCAGGCCATTTTCTGTATCTTGCCTAGCAGTGGAAGTGCCTTTGGCACCCTGGTATTAAATAACTGCTTATTTGAACAGACAGTGCAGTGCCTTGGCCCTTCCCTCCTGTGGTTGGTTCCCACTGAATTCCCCGCTCAGCCTTTGTTCCCTGGGAGGGCCCGTCACAGGAACCGGGGACCTCCCAGCTAGTGCTTCCTTCACTTCTGCCCGGTGCTGCTGCAGCACCTCCTCTCTTGGCTTTGTGTCTTCCCCTCTGCCTGCAGGTGAAGGCCTCCCACAGGTGTATTACTTCGGGCCGTGTGGAAAATACAATGCCATGGTGCTGGAACTTCTTGGCCCTAGCCTGGAGGACTTGTTTGACCTCTGCGACCGGACTTTTACTTTAAAGACGGTGTTAATGATAGCCATCCAGTTGGTAAGTTGCTGTGGCCACTGTGTCAGAGAAGCTGTTTCCAGCCACATCCTTTGGACTTCTTGACGATTCACCGTAGTGAAAGCTCATTCAGTCTTGATGGCATTCTAGGAACCCGGCTGGGGCAAAAGGGGTTAACCCAGAGAAGTCACACTGTGTCTGCAGCTTGCTCTGTTTGAAGCACTTGCACCTTGGAGCAATTCCTTGCCCTTGACTGAAGTGGAAGCATATACTTTATATTAGGTTAGGGATGAAGGGTATGATTGGGTGAAACTGTAAATACAAGTAACTTCTTTAATGTTTTAGTCATAGGCTGTAAGGATTTCTTACTATTCTCTCACTCCCCTCACTGTTGCATCCCAGAAGAGATTGGGCCAGAACACTCCCATTCCGAAGGGTCCGTGGCCTCTGGCTCTCACAGACAGAATGTGCTGATTCAAGGTTACGTGGCCAGAGGGCTGCCTTTGTTCCATGACCTCTGGCTCTCACAGACATAACACTCCCAGTCAAGGTTATGTGGCTGTGGCCAGGAGGCTGCCTTTGTCCCATGGCCTCCAGGTCTCCTCAAGATTGAGACCAAAACCACCACAGCAAGAGGCAGCCCCCTCATTGCCTGGCAGTTTACACACCAGTACCACTTTGAGGCAGTTAATTCCTTTGAGAATTTTGTCAGCTTCTCAGAAAGAATTCAGCTGCATCTTGATTTCTATGGGTCTCACCCACTGTCTAGTACAAACTTGGAGACCTTAGAAAATTGATCCTGACCTTTGAGTCCAAAGTTCTAACTGTCCAAGCTTCCCTTTTATGCCGAGTAGAAAAGCTTTGTATATAAAAATATTTAATAATATTTAAAAGACTTTCATTATGTGGGATTATATTTACTGTGACATAAAAGCTGCAGTCATGTGTCTGCTGCTGACTGTGTGACGTCAGACCAGTGTTGGCTTCTCAGAGCCTCATTGCCTTATTTCTACAGCAAAGAGAGTTGGGGGAGAGTCCTGTCCCACCTGTGCGGCCACGAAGTGGACGTGGCAGTGGCCCTGTCTCTCAGTATATAGCATTTTCTGCTGTCCCACCTAAGACTGCGTCTTTCATCTCAAATGCTTAACTTCTGATTACAGCATTAGAACAACTAATTCTGATGATCATGTTAGCTGAACTGTACTATCTCATTTGCTTTTCCTAAGCTTGATATTTGTTATGTATGTATTTGTATCAAAAAAATATTTTTAGCATACAAATCAGTAGTGTGAATCTGGTAGTGAAAAAGATGATTTTTTAAATTTTTATCTCAGTAATTAAAACCTTGGGTTCTCTGAGAGCATGGCCACCGGCCCTGATGCTGCCCTTTCCCATAAATTATAACAAAGGTCCACTCTTTGGACAGGAATGGATTGGACTTGGCAATGCAGAGTGACCATATATTGGAAGCACTTTATGGTTCTGTACATCTATAGGATATCATCTTGCTGACCTCTGGCTGGAGGAAGGGGAGTGGGCGGAGAAAAGGGGAAAGGAGGCTGTTGGGAGGATGAGACATGTATGGAGCAGAGAGGAATAGTGTGCAGTCACTGGACAGGGAGAGCAGTGGAAGCTGCATATAGGTGGGCATGTAAATTTATATGTGAATGTACAGTTTCACTCAGTTATGTTAAATAAAAATAAAAATTAAAAAAAAAACCTTGGGTTGATAAGAGAAAATGTTGTGATGTGTTTTTCCAGTATACTTCTGTAGAGATTACTGTCATTTTTTCCTTCTCTGTTAGCTTTCCCGAATGGAGTATGTGCACTCAAAGAATCTCATTTACCGAGATGTCAAGCCAGAGAACTTCCTGATTGGCCGGCAAGGCAATAAGAAGGAGCATGTCATACACATTATAGACTTTGGACTAGCCAAGGAATACGTTGACCCTGAAACCAAAAAGCATATACCGTACAGGGAGCACAAAAGTTTAACTGGAACGGCAAGATATATGTCGATCAACACCCATCTTGGCAAAGGTGTGTTCGTTTTCTGCTCTGTAAAAGGGGAAGATCATTAAAACAAGCTTTTGATTCCAATAACACCTTTACCCCCATTGTGTGGTACAACTTGTGATTCTTACTGCTACACCAGGTAAATGACTTCTGCATTTGAGAATATAAGATGGTAAGTTAGGTACTGTCTTAAAGTGCCCTGTTGTGACTTAAGGATTTTTGATTCTTTACACCATGTTTCCGACTGTGTATTAGTTTCTCAGCACCATGGGTACGTGGAGTCTTATATTTTAATAAGGTAATGTTATTTTAATGAGTTTAGTAATGGGTTTGGTCTTTATATACCTGTGACTCTATGTGTGACAGTGTGAAAAAGGTATCAAGCATCAGGTATCTGCTCTGGGGATCAGAGGTGCCACCTTCCCACTCTCATTAAGCCCTGGTTAAGACAACCCAGCATAACTTCGGATTTAATGATTGAGATGAGACAAGGACACGGGGTAACCTTGCCCCTTCTCTTTAGTGAAATACATTTGACACCTGAACTCAGGGACATGACACATGTAAATCACGCACATCATTCTGATTGGTTAAGCAAGGCTTAAAAGTGTTGTCTCGCTGGTATTGAGCCCTTCCTTCCGTGAAAATGAAAATAGCCTTCAAGGAAGTCAGAGCATGCGGGAATTCTGGGCCTAAGTACCAAGTGGTCAGAGAATCGTGGTGGTGAAGCATGGCTCCAGCCCTCAGGCTTGCCTTTTATTCTTGAAAGGTTCCCCTCCATGAAATTATCCTGGAGCTAGAAGGTGACTTTACAGATGATCTAAACTGGCCACTTTATTTTCAGATACAGAAACAGACTCAAAGTAAGTGACGTGGCCATGGTTGATTTCACATGGATTCAGTAAATGGGGAAGAAGGGATGTCCTGACTCAGGAACCATTGTTTTCCTCCTATCCTGCATTCCACAGCTGTATTTCTCAGAATTTGAAAAGTTACTTTATTACTTTCCAGTGGGTTCTTGTTTAAATCTCATTTTATAATTGGTTCTGCTGCAAAGTCAGGCTTTTTTTCTGTGGGTCTGATCAGTACAAGGAAGCCCTGGTGAGCTAGTGGTTAAGTGCTGCATCTGCTAACCAGAAGGTTGGCAGTTCAAATCTGCCAGGTGCTCGTTGGAAACTCTGGAGCACTTCTGCTGTGACCTGTAGGGCTGATGAGGCAGAATCCGCTGGACAGCGGAGGATTTGGTTGGGTTTGGAGCAGTACGATAATGTGGGAAGTTTTGCCCTCTAGTGCTCAATTTATAAACTGCAATCGTTTGTCCAACCAACGTTGGTGACCAAGGGGCCCCATTCCAGGAAGCTATTTAATCTGCAGAGGGAATGAGGGGGTGGAATCGAGTGTGAGAAACTGCAGGGTGTGGTTTTCCTTTGGGCCCTGCTTTGTGGGCGGCCTGAAATCACCCACTTGTTCTTTTTGTTTTCCATTTATTCACCCTTAGTTCTGTTCACAGACTTTTTGTCAGGCATTTCTTTGTTTTTCCCCAAATTATATATGGTGTTTTATTACAGTCTTCAGGCAAGCCTTATAGACAAAAGCTTCCAGTTGTTGTGCTGTTTTATTTTGTTCTTTTTAAAATGATTTCAGTCGATGTGCACCAACTTAGTTTTATGTTATTTATATCTTCTCAGGGCAGTCCCCTTCCCAGCAGTGACTACCTTTCCAAAGACCCCTTTCCACTGGCTTGCTAGCTAGAAAATTGCCTGTGCTTTTTGCACAGGGTGCCCTGGAAAGGGCTGTTCACTCTCTCATGCTGATGTCTCGTAATTGGAGGCCTCTGTTAGTTGAGCACATTGGCCCTCTATGTGAATTGGCCAAGTGGCCTGCCTGCTCGCCTGCCTTCCTCTTTGGCTTCACTTTGCAAAAAGCAGGCACAAGCCAGCTAGCCCTGAGGCTGGCTTCTGCAGCTTGTTTTGATACAGCTCTGAAGTTGATTCTGAAAAACACATAAAACGATGAGGTGAACCATAATTGGCAAAATTAGAAATGGAGATGTGCTCTGCTTCAGTCTGACACCCAAAGAATGAACGAGATGTTTTCTGAAATGAAATTGCAGTTTTGTTTTCTGTTCTGCAGTTCTTTGCCATCTTTAACTTCCCAATAGAAAAAGAAAAATCTAGCAACTTGTTTGAGATGATAAGTTCCCAGAATGCAGGAACTTTATGTGCCCATAGGAGGCACCTTAGTAATAGATTTTAAATGTTTAAGGTGGTAATGGACATGATACAAATGGGATGAAAGCCAAGGGGCTGTGCGTTGCTGTTGGCCTACATGAAACTGAATTTTAACCGTTAATTCTTCTGATGAAGCACTAAGCATGTATGTCAGGTGATCTACGGCTTGTATCTTTGCAGACCTAGCCAGAAAGGGCTGTCTCCACAGCTTCGGCTGCTGCTCCCTTCCCCTGGCAGTCACCAAAGGGTACATGGGGCCTATGTACTGGAAATAACACTACATTCAAATTGTCTCACTTTCAGGAAGGTCACAGCATTGGGTGAGGGGTGGTGGCTCATCTTTCAGGGATTTGGGGTTGGTTTTAGGCTTCGTTCTTTTACTTTTACGTTTACTTGCCAGGGACAGATGTATGCAAAGAAAAATACATATTGTTTCTCATTTTGGTTTAGAATACTATCCCTGGTTTAGACATACAAAGAATTAGTAAACAGAGCCTTTTCAGAGCAGAAGGTTTCTGGAGGGATTACTTGGTTTTTGAACCCTTTTCCACTGTAATAACTGCAAACATAATGTGTGATCTGTCTTCCTTCTTAGAGCAAAGCCGGCGGGATGATCTGGAAGCCCTGGGCCATATGTTCATGTATTTCCTTCGAGGCAGCCTGCCCTGGCAAGGACTCAAGGTATCCGTGAAAGTGCTCTGCAGAGGGCTTCGTTTCTGTGCTCACTTGTTCAGCCAGGGGCTGTGGACTCAGTCCCTGAAGAAGCACGGAGGGGAGATGGGCTCCCCAGAAGGGGCGGAGGGGCTGCGGCCAGAGCTGTCAGCTCTGACCTGGGCTTTGGAGGCCCCGTAGCATTCGCTGGTCTTCCTCTGCTCCTTCTCCGTTCTTCCACATTTTCCCCCATTCCCTCCCGGTCTCAGCAGCCCTGCTTTCTTCTCTCTGTCAGTACCCCTCCCCCGCCACCATCATGGAGCAGACGGAGTGTTCCCAGTGTGTCAGGGAATTTCTGGAACAAATTGTTGACAGCAGCTGCTACACATTTTACCAGCAAGGCCAGCAGGGCTGGGGGTGCTTTTAAAGGGAACTGAAAACTGTTTGCTCATCATGCGTAGTCTAAAGGCCCGCTGGAAATAACATGAAAGGAAGGCTAAGCTTAACAGTGCTGTTTTTCAGGTGTATTGCTGGTAAGACATCTATGCAGATAAAGAGCCATTCCTATAAAATAGAGGATTTAAATAGCCTCCTTTAGGTAGGTGTCAGTGCAGTGCCTGCATGTCAAAATTAACTACTAATTACTATAATTATAAGCATTATAATTACTCTGTGCTCAGGCTGTTAGATGAGAAAGTGGTAAGCTTCTACCTGAAGTCCCATTAAGGAAGTAAAAGTGAGACTTGCTGAGAGCTCATTTATTTTAATGTGTTAATACAGAAGGAAACATAATCAGTAGCTTGGGGTACTTCTGTACACTCTCCCTTCAGAAGGGCAGAAGGATCCCTATTGCTCTGCTTTCTAGGACATCATCCTTTGGGGCGATTTTCTTTCTCACCCTTATGTTCCTCTCCTAACATCGCCTCCATGATCTTCTCCCAATCGTGTGTAGCTTTTCAGTGAAATTGACAGCTTTCATTTTGGTGAAATTGACAGCTTTCATTTTGGTGAAATTGACAGCTTTCAAGTGTAGTTGTATGTACTGCTTACACATCATATAGCCAAATAGTTCATTAGTATATGACTAATTGCTTGAATTTGTCTTACAGACATCTTTTTTCACAGTCCATAGAACATTTTAGGGGTAGTCTTAGACCTAAATTTTTTCCAGCTTCAGAATAGTATTCTAAAAACTGAATACAGCAGTGCTAGGTAGAAACTCACAGAAGTTCTTTCAGAACCCACTGTTGGTCCGAGGTCCAGGAGTCTCTGTCCATAGTGCTGAGCACACCAGACCTGGGCTGCTCTGGTCTAATAAAATGTCTAGTAGACATGTGTGAATCATAGATGGCATTTTTTTCCTCCAGAAGCACCTTATTGAAAGGCATGTTTTCATTTCTTGTTATTTTTCCTATTCGACTTCTTGATAAACATGCAACAGAGCTGTCTGTGTTCCTGTCTGTGCTTGGATTAGCGGTACTTTCAGTTTTGTAGAACTGATCTCAGGGGGCAGGGCAAATCAAAGCTGAACTCCAGTGGCAAGGGGCCGTTGCTGAGCTTCTGTAGTTTTGAAAATATTGCTACATAATGTTTTTATTTTCTTATCCTGGCCACTTAGTAAATTTGATGCTGTTTGTCTAATACCACTGAGGGTATTTGCGAGTAAAACTTTCCAAAACACGGCAGATGTTTTGCATGTATCTAGATACATCCCCTCTACTGTATTTCTCATTAGGGTCCTGCCAATTTGAGGGAAACGATTATGTGTCCCCAAACATACTGACCCTCCTGTACTTAGCACTGCCTTCCAAGTAATGTTCGCTCTCTGTCCACTTCGTACAGGCTGACACATTAAAAGAGAGGTATCAGAAGATTGGTGACACCAAACGGAATACCCCTATCGAAGCTCTCTGTGAGAACTTTCCAGGTAAGCTTGAAGTAGAAGGAGACTGTGACTTGGTATCTCCTAATAAGGATGCTAGCTGGCTAATGGACATTTCCTTTTAATATTATTTAGACCAAAGTAGTTTTTAATCCCTTCATTTGAGCCATAAAGAAAACATCATTGTCCCAGTAGTCCACACAGGTAACTCTGGCTTGGGCCAAAATTTCTTCCGGTGGGGAGAGTCACCCAGCAAGCATGGCCTTTCGTGTCTGTCCTAACAGAGGAGATGGCGGCCTACCTTCGGTACGTCAGGCGATTAGACTTCTTTGAAAAACCTGACTATGAGTATCTGCGGACCCTCTTCACAGACCTCTTTGAGAAGAAAGGCTATGCCTTTGACTACGCCTACGATTGGGTCGGGAGGCCTATTGTAAGTACTTCTGTTGAGCTGGTCACCTCCTTCCCTAGGCCGGCGCTGACCCAGCCCTTTGCTTGTCCTTCTTTCTGCTTAAATCTTTGGAACAGTCATTCCTTTGACTCGAGACATAATTGACACATACCAGCCTTTTCAGAGGATTGCTGTGTGTGCTCTCATGAGAGTTAGGAAATAGGAGTAACTCCTTTTCCTAAGTCTAGACTGACCTGTCTGTTTAAGACACCAGAATTAAAGTCAGTCTTTTAGAAAAAAAATTTCATTTGTATGGTTCAAAAGTAGGTGCTACATAAGCTGTGAAGGACCATGGTTTCTTTGGGAGTGGAAGTCGGCACCCTGGGGAGCTTTCGATTTACTGTTCTAGCGAGGGGTCAGCAAGGCCCAAGAGCATGCCCACAGATCCCACTCGAGGGTGGTTTCTTATTTTCAGAGGTAAGCTAGTCCCCAGCGAGCTGTTGAGGGTCACACTGCCTCCCTTTGCAGACGAGTAAACTGAGGGGACAAGGAGACTTAAGACTGCCCTCAGTAGCTGACAACAGTAGTCCCACTGCTCTAGTGGGATTATAACAGCGCTGTCCTTTACAGAGGCATCGTGTTGCACCCGTTTTCCCCATCTAACTTTGTGCTTTGTTTTTCCAGCCTACTCCAGTAGGGTCAGTCCATGTAGATTCTGGTGCATCGGCAATAACTCGAGAAAGCCACACACACAGGGATCGGCCATCACAGCAGCAGCCTCTACGGAATCAGGTACATGGTGGTCCTCAGTTCCTCTAGACACTCGACTTCTTTCATGGTTGTTACTGAAACCCACACCCTCCAGCTTTTCTCCTTAAGTGTGTGTACTGAAATGAGAGACAAAACTGACCGCTTCTGAATGGTGTGATCCAACATTCTGGCATCCTTCAGGACGTGTCTAACAGCTCTGAGACGTGGCCAAAGGCCTTCTGTGAAGCATCTGCTCTAGAAAATGTGGTACTTTCAGAGGTGGGGTTGCCTGAAGCGGGGACCGTCTCTGAGTTGGGGCCTGAGGCAGTCTGCCACAGACCCATAAGAGTGGCTGGACAGGTAGGAGCTGTGAGTAGCCCGCTTCAGGTCTTGTTTGCAATCCAGGCTGGAGCTCTCACCAGTTCTGATTGGTCCTTACTGGTTAATTAGGACAGGTAATTTTGACTTCTAGCTGACCTGGACATGAACTAAGTGCTCCAGCCCACCCCCTTGTCTCTGTGCCCACGTTAATCCTGGAGGTGGCCAAGACCTCGGATGGCTGTGATGTGGACCGCTCCAGAGAAGGCCATGTTCCTTCCGTGCTCGTTGTCTGGGAAACTGGTGGTCTAGTTGAGGGACATCTCAGCCTAAAGACAGAGGACACAGTCACACACAAAAAAACAAAAACAAATTTGACCACATTAAAAAAGAGCTAACTGGTGAGGAAGTGAATATGAAAAGGGTTTTTATCTTTATGTCTTCTTTATTGCTAAGAGAAAACTGGGGCCATGTTAGGTAGATAAGCAAAGAATAATGAACAGGTTTTAAAAGTTGCCTCTCAAATTAGCTTGTTCTGCCTTACCCCAACCTCACTTATGTACATAATGGACGTTTTTACAGTAAAGTATGAAAGCACATCTCCCCTGACAGATGCACATGCACAGAGGCTGGCAGTGATCTACACAAGTAAACACACGTGTGTATACATGTGCGTGGACACCACACACACACTGCATGTGCTAACACTGACAGGTTTACCAACAAGCACCCGCTGTTGGTCTCCTAGCTGAGTCTGTGGCTTGGTGGACAAGAAAACAGCAGTGTGAAGGAAAGCTGTGTGTTAGAGAATGAAAGAGAGAGGACGTGGGCAGAAAGATGGGGCTCAGCGAACTGTTGACGTTCTTTGGGTGTGCAGAGTTCTCGCGTCAGTTGAAGTAGTTGGCTAAGACTTCAAAAACATTTATTGTATTCTTAGAGTTTACAGTTCAAGTCAGTTTGTTGTACAAAAACACATACATCCACTGCTGTGTGACAGTAGTTGCCCTCCGTACAGTGTGACCGCTCACTCCGTCTGCCCGTCCTGTGTCCCCCGCGTCCCTTCAGCCAGCCCCTGTTCCTTCCCACCCTCTCATCTTGCTTACGAACAGGACCTGCCCACTTAGCCTCATGTGTCTACTTGAGCCAGGGAGCACACTCTTCACCAGTAGCGTTTCATGTGTTACAGCCAGTCTGATCTTTATCTGAGGAGTTGGCTTTGGGGATGGTTTTAGTTCTGGGCTAACGAGTCTGAGATCCACGTTTTCCAGAGTCCCTCTAGTCTCAGTCAGACCATCAAGCAGACGCAGATTTGGCTGCTAATAATTGTTCTTCCCCACTCTGTCCACCTTTTTTAAGACTAACACCCAGAGCGGGTGAGGGAGGGCACAGGTGAAATGCCACTCTCATCTATTGCTGCAGACTTTGCCAATTGGTACAAAGTCTCTAGAAAGTAATTTGACAATGTGGCTTTCCTCTCTGCTAGAATAATCTTACTTCTTGAAGTCAGACATAATAAAACAACACAAAATGTGGATTGTTATGTGTGTAGAACTGTTGCAGTGTCATGCATAGCCAAAGTTTAGGAGTGACCCACTGATCCACTTCTGAGACTAGTTATGTAGCCACCTCAAATCCTTTATTGAATAAACTGGGTTATAATAAATAAACTAAATTAGGTGAAATACTGTGTAACCATTTAGGAAGTAATAGTTAGGAAGACTTGTAGCAGCCTGAAAATGTTTATGCTGTGTAAAGTAATCAAAATACAAAATTATAAATGGCCTATGACTTCTCCTTAGGGAATAATGAAACAAGAAAATGCTAGAGGGATATAATGCTAAAATATTAACAGGTGATATTGGAAGTGATGGAATTGTGAGTCATCTTCCCTACCATGAAGTTTTATTACTGTCTGTTAAAGAATTTACTTAGATAGAAAAGGTATGGAAGGGAAAAAAATCAGTAATTTAAGTAGTCAGTGAAGTCACAATCAACATATATGCTGAACATTTTTAGGCTATCTTAGAAATAAACTGTTTTTCTTTCAGGAAAAAAATCAGTAATGTATTTCCCTTGTCTTCATTGAATTTGTAATTAGTGCTGTTGTTTTTAATGGATTTTAAAAGTATGGGGAAAAGTGGTTGGTGATTGAAAACCTGGATTGCCACGTTTTGCTCATTTCTACCAGTGAGTTCGTATCTCCTATCTGAGTTAAAGGGAAATGAGTTTTCGTGTACTTTTCATGAAACTTCACTAGACAAGTGTGTATAATTATTTAGGAAAATCTCATCTTGAGGCAGTAAACTTCTTTTTAAAAAGTTGAATCTTGAAAGTCTCTGATTTTTTGTTTTTTTTAAAGGGCTTTTAATATTCCATGGCTGCTAAGGGACTGGAATTCTGCATAGTAATACAAACTTTATGCCTCCTTCTAGGAGGATCCTGAATCCTTGCTGGATAGAATTCTGTCTTCACTGGTTAAAGAGCTTTGTAGTGTCTTTTCAGTCATTATGCAGTATCTTAGTCTGTGGGCTTATTGTTTTTGTTCCATCTTCAGGATTGTTTTCTTATCCTGTTTCTTTTCTGTACAAAAACAATTGTAGCCAGATACATCCCTTTATGACACTAGGAATTGACAGCAGTGTAAAGTTTTGAAGTCAGCAAAAGAAGAAAATAAAAGGTGTTGTTCCTGTCTTGAAATGAAAAGATGCTACTTTCAAAGACAGCTAACCTTTTCTCAGCAGCTTTGACTCAGTAAATCTGAGCTGTGGGTGTGCTATGTGAAAATACGTCCTGGGGACACCGTGAAAAGTAAGACAGTCCCTGTCCTCCCAGAGCTGACAAGCTGATAAGCCAAGTAGGCAGATAGTTCTGATGCAAGCAGAACAGGTAAGCAGTCGCAAATTGTCATCATCAGGGATTGAAAGGAGGAAAAATTTCATCTCATCTGAGCCTGACAGAGAGGCTCATGGAAGAGGCCACATTTCCTTGTAGGAGTGAAGTAGAGATGAAGGGAACATTCCAGGCAGAAAGGACGCATGCATAAACGATAGCAAAGGTTGTGTCTAGTCCCATTTTGCTAGAGTATGTGGTGTGAATAAAGGTATCCTGGGATGCAAGTCTAGGAAAACAGATTAGAGTCACTGGTGGACCTCCTGGAATGCCAGGCTGGAGAGCTGGTACCTGATTTCAATGGGGAATAGAGACGAAGTGATATGATGGAAACTTCGCTTTAGAATTTTTTTGGCACAGAAGGTAGTAATCACCCAGCAGCTAGCATGAAAGCCAATAAGAAGACAGTGTGTTCCTTTGAGAGGTAAAGTGTCCCTAGGTGAGCTTTGTCACTGTAAAAATGAGAAGGAACGAGAACTGCAAAATAATAATAGGGATAGAATGTACCAGAATTGGCAGCCCAAATGTGTGTCAGGAGAAGGACGATTCCAAGCTGCTGGTGAAGTTCTGCGCCTGGCCGAGGAGGAGGTAGCTGATACTGCCACCGGAGATGGGAGAGCTGGGGTTCAGAGTGACTTGTCAGAGTTGGGCAAATTCTAGCTGAATGAGTCTAGCAGGTATAAGATGACTAGAGAGGTCTGTGGGCATCTGGGTGGTAATGCCTATCTGCCCATGAGCTGTGTGCAGGAATGAGCGTGAGAACTTTATTCACGGATTTGACAGCAAGAAGAGAGCTCGGTGGTAGCGTACCCCCAGACTTCTATTGCAGGGCGTTTAACCTTGTGGGGGCCTTGCCTTTCTCATATGAAAGTCTTGTATGGGCTGAGTATTGGTTTGTTCACTGTTCATTTTCCTAACACTGAAAATCATGTCTGGCCCATAGCAGGTGCTCAGTAAATGTGTTTGACGAATGATGACTTCATCTGTCAGATCAACTGCGTTATGCCAGTTGACCTAGATGTCCCCCAAAACCCCAGCCTCAGCCACTCTGCACCTCTGAGTATCTGGTTGTGTTTAGGAAATGTCTTAGCTTTTGCTTTAGCCAGTTGTGCTGACTTCCCTGTGTTATGTGCTGTCCTTCCCTTCACCTAGGATGATTCTTGTCTACCATCCAGTTGGTGATGTCCCCTATATTTTAAATACAGACTTTTATTTAATCTTTCCTGAAAAATAAACTGGAAACTTCCTACTTGTTCTCTTTTCCCACAGAGGGCCTCTGTTTAGTGGCCAGAGCAGGGCTGGGCTGTCTGTCCAGGGGAAGGGTATTGGAAGCAGTGGGCTCTCGCTGCGGAGACCACTCGGCCAATCACACTAGTTGCTTCTCCTGCGTCCTGCTGAGAATCACTTTGCCTTATTCAGGGGAAATTCTGCTTTGCTGCTCGAGATGGTGGGTGTATTGAAGTGGGTGTTGTGTGGTTTGCAGAGGCAATAATAAATCCCAGGTATATTCCCAAAGAACTGCACCCAAGCTCACCGTATTGGATCTGTCTCTGAATACTGTTTTGACAGCAGATGCCTCAGAATCACTTTTCTGAACACGATCTTGTTCACCTAGAGAACTGTGATTAAATCATGAGCTTGGATAGAGGACATTTTCCTAACAGCGAAATCCATTTAGAAAGATTCTGATTGGGTCAATCTTTTCCATCATTTTACTCTTACTTTTTTGTCCTTTCCCAGCAACAAAGGTGGTCAGTCTTGCCCGGGCTGTGACTCCTCTCTAAAGAAGTCCGCATTACCTGTCCATCAGGAAGGGGGTGGAAACCAGTAGCTCCTCCTCTTTCTACCTGGCAGAGCTTCTCTAGCATCTTCTCATGAAGTTCTGGCAGGAAGTAAGTCCTGCTGGCGTGCACAGCTCTGAGAGCGTGGCGCGACGCAGCATCGCGGGTTTGCTCGGGTTGCTTGTGGAGCTCGCGACGTGCGGCAGTGCTGGCGAGGATGCCCACGTGGACGCTCGCTGCGCCCTTTGGGGACTTGAGCTTCTCAGCCTGTGGCAGTCCTTCTCGGGTAAACGCTGCGCGAGCACACAGCCGCGGCTTGGCGGTCACATGCAGGTGGTTGCTGTTTTCTCCCGCTGGCTCTTTTAGGCTGTCTGTGGTGTGCAGAGGAGCGCTGCCTGGCCTGTACAGTGAGGATAGATGGATCCTGTCTGGAGGTTAGAAAGATTTGTGGTGGCTACCAAGAGTTCTTAAACCATACCAAGCAGAACATCCTACCCCTGGGCACACTGAATCCCCAAATACTACTCAGTCCTTCTGATTTTTCTTCATGCATGGTATGCTAAAGGAAAGAGTGTGTTCTTTGCAGTTTTCTGCTTGGTGGACTGTTCCCTTGGAAATTCTCCAACTGAGATAGAAAATGTGAATAAGTAAAGCTGAGCCTTCATCTCTCCAGAGGAATCATATTTAAAATCACTCACTATAAACACAAGAAACAGGGAAACTTGAAAGAGTCATTCTAATGAGTCCTGGAGAAAATCTGCACCCAGTCCAAGTGGCTCTGGATTTGTTTATGTGTTGTTTGTTTGTATCTAGACTCCAAGGAAACATATGCAGGGAATAGATAACCTTAGAACAAGGAATGTGGTTTAGTACTCTTGTGCTGGCTAAATAAAGCTTGTGAGGACTGTAGTGTTTCCACAGGGGAGACTAGGCCAGACTGCTAAACAGGCACGAGTGTCAGAGATACTGATGAAGTGAGCACCTCAATGAAAAAAAAATTTCCATAGCCTTACCGAACCAAAACCTAATTAATTCTCCAACCCTCTTCCTTTTACAGAGTGCCTCTTAGTTCTCATGGAGGTTCAGGGTTTTCTAGTCGATAACATACCTCCTCCTGTCCTGTGTGTCATTCCCTAACTGGCTGCCTGCGGTCTAGCAGAAGCTCAGGCACAAAGAGATCATCACCCGCCCTGGCCCCACTCTGGCACAGAGCTCAGTGCAGGGTAGAGCTGCCCTTTCTTACCTGCGACCTTAACTCTGACAGAGACATTGAAACGAGCAAGTACAAACTTAGCTGCTTCTGCTCTCTGCCTCTGCTCTTAGTTCTCTGTGCCATATTAAAAGCTTTCTCCCATCTGTGTGAATTCATCAATATTTTATTCTGTTGACTAGTATTCCTAGAGTGATAAGATGGAAACTTTACTGTCTTTTGCTTATTTTTTAAAAAAATTAGTAAAGCTGTGCACCTGATTTAAAGGCCTTTTACACCAAAATGTTGACCTAATTTAATATTTTACCCATGCTCCATAATCCTGACTCTGTTCCGCCTTTAATCCTGATCATTTAGCCTCTGGCTTAAATTTTATTCATTTCCCACATTGATCCATAGCTTTTTAGAAAAGTCAGAACACAGTTTTCCCTCTGCCTAGGAACAAACTTGAAGCACTGTGGTGCTTTGGTTAACAGTTTGGCTGGTAACCAAAAAGGTCAGCAGTTTGAAACCACCAACCACTCTTGGAAACATATGGGCAGTTCTGCTCTCTCCTATAAGGGTCACTGTGGGTTGGAATCAACTTGATGGTGACAGGCTTTTTTTTTGGTGAACAAACTGAAAGAGAAGTCGGAAGTAGACCTTGGGACGCTAACTGGCATGGTTGTATAGTGCAAGCGTCCTTGTAGTTCAGCAGGTGCTGAGGGCTTTCCTTATAAGACGGGACTTGGCGGTTCTGGATTAGTCGTACCTGGAAAAAGGGTACCATTATAGCGGGAGATGTCTAACCCCCTTTGGAGTGAGGGTGGGGCAGGGTTGGAGTCAAGAGTTGTGAACCTCCGGGATGGCCCTGTGATTTTTCTAAAGCTTCACAGAATTGATGCTTTTGTCTCTGGTCTTGTAGAGTACTGAGTGTGGGAATAATTCCTTCCAGGTTTCTGTCGGTGAGTTTTAAACATCCCCATCGTTGGCCAAGTTCACAGAATGCAGGAAGGCACTGTTTGCATGCATGACAAGTTGTGCAGGATAACCCTTGTCTGGCACAGGAAAATTGATTCTGTTTCGGGAGCTTCATAGAAGGAATTTTAAAATTTTGTCTTAAGTATACACTTTAACAGCTTTGCCAGTTTTTTCATTTTTTATCTGTCAAAATTTGATATACCAGGAAAAAAACTTTCAGATAATTCCTTTTCTTCGTTTCCATTCTTTCTTCCTGTACTGCACCCTCCAAAGACAAAACCACTGCTGTTGAGTCAATTCTGACTCATAGGAACCCTATAGGCCTGAGTAGAACTGCCCCACAGAGTGTCTAAGGAACACCTGGCGAATTTGAACTGTTGACCTTTTGGTTAGCAGATGTAGCACTTAACCACTGTGCCAACAGGGTTTCCATCACACCCTCACCTCAGCAGAAAAGAGATCTTTTGTCTTGGAAGTGGGATAAGGGAATGAAATCCAGTGTGTTTGTTCCTGCCTTTTTGGTATGTTTGGGTTCTATTCTTGGTTACAGTTGAAGACGAACGCTGAGGCCTGGAAGACCAGCATCAGAAGGCAGTGTTCTGTACAGGTGGCAGCTTCTTAAGATATTTTGGAAGCCATAAACTGAAGTTGATAAATTTCTTGAAATGTTATCCACATTTTTAAAATTTAACTTTATATGAAGAATAGGATTTGGTGGGGGTGTTTCTTCAGGACAAGAGAAAGATGTTTGTTATCTTTTTGTTTCAAAACAGTACCTTTGTTTCCTAGAAGAACTTGAAGTAACATTTAAACCACAGATAGGATGGTGTCTGAGACCTTTTTAGACTGCATTGTCTTCACTTTGTGTTTATGTGAATTTCCTTACTGTCCATTAAACCAGTTCTGACTCAGTTCTGACTCAGCAATCCTGTAGGACAGAATAGAACTGCCCCATAGGGTATATTTGCAGACAAACCTTTGCAAAAGCAGACAGCCACATGCTTCTCTGAGGGGCAGCTGGTGGGTTCAGATGATGTCCTTTTGGTTAGCAGCTGAGCACTTTATCCATTGTGCCACCAGGGCCCTAGAATGTCTTTCCATTAATCCATCCCTGCTAAATAATTTCTGGGAGAGATCTGTTTCTCCTGCCGTAGGTACTGGTGGTGGTTTTCACATTTTTACACTGATTTTCTGTGTATTCTCCTCAGTATTTTGTCATTTGCTTTGCTGTATCGCTCCTGTCTTGTCCTCCACGTTCCCCCACTGCACAGGAAACCCAGCACAGCCATGCAGGTGACACAGTCAGAACTGAACATTTTACAGTGTTCCCCCAAGGAGTCACACTCCTTGAGATTCCTAGTCCTGCCTTTGGGAACTGCCACACTTCATATGGACCTTTCCCTTTCAAGTAATGCAGAGAAATTGCTTTTGCAGAATGACTCTTCTACCCTTGGACGTTTGTGATTGCCTTATACGTAGATCTGTGTGCATGAGTGACCTTAAGAATGAAGGGTTTGTGCACTGATCTCTTCTGCTGGCTCACTTACTGTAACTAGTAGTCTGCTGCCTTTTTTATTGTCAGTATCAGATCATCGCTAATCCCGACGCTTTTGTGCAGAATGCCTTTCAGAGGAATTATCCTGGTAGAATATAGGTATCAACATTCCTTGGTATTTCTAGTTCCTAGACACTGAATCAATTTCTGGAGCTGGCAGATGGCCTTATCAGCTACATCAGCCTCTAGATAGCAGGTGAAGCCTTTAAATTCCGGGAAAGAGCCCCCTGAGAGTTTGCACTGTAATGAAAGGTAGCTCCCCAAAATCACAAGCCAGCAGCCCTCAGATTCACCTTCCCGCCCTGGTTTGGCTGCTTTCAGTGGACACAGAAGGCTCTAGGGGCTGAGAATGTGCTGTTCCGTTCTTTTATCATGGTGTAAGTGTTTAGGAAGCAATCTGGGATGTTAACATTATTTTTCTATATTTAAAAGGTAAATAACACATTGCTTTAAGGATAAAAATACACTGTAGCTTTTTGACCTTTGAAAAATGTCTTGTTATTTTCAATTAAACTAAAGTCTTCTTCCAGTAAATTGTTTGTTTAGTTTGAATGAGTATAAACAAATAACACTGTCCTGTGAATCGGACAGTAGTATCCAAGCAGAATTCTGATCTCTGTTCCGATCTGTCTGTATATTTCAGCTGTCTAGGGCTTCTTCAACCTTAAAATTAAAAGCGCAAGGAACATTTTACCACGGTCTGCCATTTCAATTTTTCTGCCTTAAAAGCAGATGCAGAGCAGACAGCATTCGTGAGACAAATAATTGCATTAAACATGTACCATAGGACTCAAAACAACACTAAATGGCTCACATAGCTAGCAATATAAAACTAAAGATGAAATGGCAGGAGAATTAATACAGCTGCCTTCTTGTGCATTGTGCTCTTCCCCTGAATATCAGAGAAAACATGGCAGGATTCTTATAGGGCTGTTACCCAGGTGACCTCCTAATCCTCAGCCAAGAAGCTGAGTGAGTTGTAGTTGGTGTATAAGATTCTTTTTTATGGGAAAAGCATCCTCATATTATAGTGACTTATGGGTGAGCTTTAAAAAGCCCTTGTGGATGAGATATACAGGGAATAGTGGCTATAAAGCCGCCTACTGTCATTTCCTCCATCATCTGTTTGTCAGAATCCAGCACTGGCAACTGTGAACATGGCTGCAGTTGACAGCATCCTGCTGGCTTTCTGGCAGAGCAGCAGGTCACACCCCAGCCCCTGCTGTTGTTTGTATCAGCAGCAGATGACATTTGATGTACTCACCCCTCAGGGCTGCCTCTCCAGCTCCTCCTTAGCTTTGGCAGAGCCCTTGGGCTGGTGCCACTGAGCATCCTGGTACTAAGTCCTCAGCCATCTGGCACAGGGGAAGAGGCACCGACTCTTCAGACAGAAATCATGTATGAGCGAGACCAGAATAGTGTGACATCTAAAGACCAGGTGAAAGGGGCGAAGAGAGCCCGGACCAACAAAGTGAAAGCAGGGCCCAAGGGAGCTCTGCGTCGAGGGCTCTGCCTTCTACCTTCCAGAAGAGAAGAATGCATAGTAGTCACCTCCATTAAACTTTGCTTCGTGCCAGACAAGAGACTGTTAGCCCGAGGAATCAGGACAACACTATCGTTTTATTTTTTCTCCCACCTTTTCTTGTTCTTGGCACGTGAACTTGCTTCTGAAGAGACATTTTGTTCGTTCTGTTAGGAAAGAAAGCCTGTCCCAGCTGCTGCTGCCACCTCGTTTGCCTCAGGAGAAAGTCTCCTGGCTGTGTGAGGGCTCAGCTCTGTAAGGAAAGGCGTGCTGTCTGGGTTCCTGGCACTAGGCATGTCACTGTTCACTGCTGTCCGTTCAGGTATCTTTACAAGATAAAAGGATTTGTGAAGTTGACTATTTCTCTGTCTGATGGTCTTAGCGTTCTGAATTTCATCTGCTTAGTGGCCACAAAATGTGAGTAACAGGGAAGCTTGAAAGGTGATTCTGGCCTTTTCCGTTTTCTTCCTTGTGACGATCCGTGTCTTCCATTGTCTGGGTGAGGTTGGCGTGTGCTGTAGACTGTCACGTGCTGGCTGATCAGGCTGAAATGAACGGAGCAGAGCTAACCTTCTCATAGTGCTTTGCAGTGGTTCTTAGTTTAAAATCATCCCCAACAAAGCCAGACCTTAAGGGACATGAACATATGTGACTTTGTTGTTGCTTGCTGTTGCTTGACCTTTCCTTCCATCTCTTGCTCTCACGCGTCCTAATGCCTGAGCAGACCGCACCGTCCGAGCGCCGAGGAGAGTGGGACGTCCCGCACAGCCGGCAGACCAACGCCTCGTACCTGACGTCTCACTTGGCTGCAGACCGCCATGGGGGCTCAGTGCAGGTACTCACTGCCTTTCTATGGCCTTCCCAGCTTGGCTGGTAGGATGCTGCTTGCTTCTGAAGCTGTGGTTCCTTCAGAGTGGAAGCTTGGAGCCAGAGTGAGCGGCTTCTGTCATTAGCTTAGTGCCTGTGTGCTGATCTCCTGCTTAGGTGAGACCAGGAGTCACTGGTGGAAGTGACTGCTGGTTGTGTTCACTGACTAAGAAAGTCCGATTTCTGATTAACCTGGTTCTACAGCCCTGACCCACTCACGAGGGACCATACAAATAACATCGAGGTGGAAGTGTGTTAGTGTCAAGTCAGTGAATTGGGAAGAGCTGAAAGGTAGAAGACAAATGTTTTTTGGATAGAGGACTGTGTGTTAGCTCATTCCCCAGTAGGTGCTTAGAGCACAAGAAGACAAGAATGTTAGCTCATCCAAGTTAGCTGTTTATTGAGAAGTTATCCAGGATGGTGGGTTGTTTATTTATTTATTTATTTTCCTCTTCCCTGCAGTAAGTGTGGTCTTAGGAGAATTACTTTGGATTTCATTTGGGTTATCTCAAACGTGTCTCTTAACTTTTGTTACGTTTGGCTATTTTAATAATCTTAACCTGAATATTTTTTCTAGACTGGTAATTATAACACCAGTTGGGCACACAGGTCAGCCCACAGCCATGAAACATAAATGGTTATAAAGAGATCGCCAGGTCTTTTCACGTAGAAGTGCATCTAGACAGTTTGATTGTCTAGAATATGCTTTAAAAGAGTGATTTGTTGAAAGAGTCAATTTATCACAGGAAGTTAGGAGTCGGCTTTGGCCCTCTGCAAGCCTCATTGGGTCATCTGCTTTTACCCCTCCTGAAACAACACTGAAAATGTGGTAAAATGATTAAAGAAAACACATGAATCCACGTGAGCATGGAGGAAACAAGAGCGGGCGGCAGCATCGAAATTTCAGAGAATGAAAGGCAGGTGGACAAGCATTAAATGACGTAGCTGTCCCAAGAAAGCTGGTGTGGAGTCGGTAGCTGGGGAGACGTCCTCAGCAGGCCCAGGAGTTGACACTCTGGAGGTGCAAGGGGGTGGCGGAGCCTGTGGGTGAATAGAGGAGGCTGCTTTACAGACTGTTGAAGAAGCATTAGATCTCTAAATCCTCTCCCTTTTCCTGATAAAGACTGAAGTTTTATTATGTGGAGAAGGGAAAGTAGGAGGTATCCGGGCATAGTTGAGGGCAGTGTGGTATACTGAAAACAGGAAGATGAAGTAGAAGTGGACATACGGACTGCCAGATTTCCCCATTTAGGGTTTCAGAAGGCTGACAAACAGGTCTGGGCCTTCCAGGCAGGAGGCTGAAAGACTCTATGGTGAGAAACCTGACTACCCCAAAAGAAAATACCTAGGCCTGTAGACAGCGATGTTTCTTCAGTGAAATGGGCTGACCAGGCCACCCTGCAGTGAGACCTATAGCTGACAAATTCCACCTATACATGTGGTCCAACAATTAAGTCCACAAATTTAATTGTCCTAAGTGCTCCATGCCTCATTGCTGAATATCACTACAATCACCTTCAAAATAATCCCCTTGGGAAGCTATGCACTAATGCTAGTGCCTAGTCTACCCTTCAGAACAATTTGGAACTCTTTCTGGAATGGCCATTGCACAAGGTGGCAAGGTGGCAAGTTCATGAACTTAATTGTATAGTTGTCTGTGAGGGAGTTTTTAGACAGTGAACAAATAACTGTTGGAACACCCTCTCTACTCATCTGATCTGGCCCCCAATAGCTTTTTTGTTTTCCAAAAATAAAGGGATCATTGAAAGGAAGACATTTGTGTGACATTCAGGACATCAAGGTTAATATGATGACAACTGATTGCCATTCCAGAAAAAGAGTTCCAGAAGGGGTTTGAAAAGTGGACTAGGCACTGACATCAATGCATAGCTTCCCAAGGGGAGTGCTTCGAAGGTGACCGTAGTGATACTCAGCTGTGGGGTATGTGGCACTGTTTCTAGGATGAGTTTGTGGACTTAATTATCAGGCCTTGTACTCACAGTGTCCATTAGCTTTGCAGCCCCCACTTTTAAACATAATGATGAAGGATTGTCCAAATCTGGGAAAAGCCTTGAATAAGAAAGAGACCAGAGCAGATAGACAATAAAAACAGGAAAAACCTTGTTGTTAAAACTCTCAGATGGTTAAGAGACCAAAAGTTATAAAACTACGTAGTTCCCTTCCAATAAGCCATTTAGTTGGCATGCTATTAAGAAAGGAACATTCTGAAAACAAAAAATAAATCTCACGAAAATTTTAAAAATAATAAGTAAAAATTAAAAACTCGATGGAAGTATTTGGAAGTCACCCAGAAAGTAGATTAAAAAGACTGATGGAAAATAGGACAAAAATTGCCAGCAAATTTCAGAACAGACAAAGAGGTCTAGTTTCTAAAGACTGAGAATTCTAGGGGAAAAGAAAAGAGTGAGAGACAATGGAAAGGAGGGAATCAACAAACTCCCTTTCCAGAAGTCAAAAACTTGTTTCCAGATTGAAATAATGGACAGCAGAACCATGCCAAGGCGTACCATGGTGAACTTGCAGAACACTGAGGACAAAGAGAAGATCTTTCAAGCTACTGGAGAGAAAAAAGTCACGTGCAAAGGGAGGATCAGAAATGATCAGATTTCTCAGCAGCAGTACTGGAAGCTAGAAGCACTGAACTGTACCTTCCGATTTTTGACGGAAAAAATTTTTTGATATAGAATTCTATACTTAGCCAAATTGTAAAGCTGATGTCAGTATATAAATAAAGTTTTCAAAATCTGTAGTCTCAAAATTTTATTTCTCAAGTAAGCTTTTTTATGAAGCTGTAGAAGGATGTACTCTAAAATGAGGGAATAAACCCCAAACGAGGCCTGTACGGGACCCAGGAAATAGGAGACCCAACACAGGAAAGAAGCAGAGGGGATCAAGTAGTGACGTTAGAAGATCGGGAAGTGACAGTAGCACACCACAAGAAGAAGAGGGCAGCTGGTGCTGAACAGCGGTGCCCGGGAGGCCCTGAGAACAATGGCGCCAGAATGATTCCATCGGAGAGGCTGATGGAGTCGGAGCATCTGCAGAGAAACAACATAGCAGAGTGGCAGAAAGTTTGAGCAGAATTAGTGATTAGCAATTAACATATATATAAAAAAAAAAAGTAAAAATAACAGTGATTAACTCCGAGGACAGTAGCAGGTTGTATAGGGAAGAAAAGCAAACCGTGGTATACTAGGCTCAGCTGCGAATAGTTTTTAATAGTCATAATCGTGTAAACACCAGGACCCGACCTAGCCCAAGTTATAGTCTAGGCAGCTGTGGGGAGGAGGAGGGTGAACTTAGTGCCTGACGGTGAACAAGACTTGTCATTCATCGAGGGAGTTCAGGAACGTAGGAACCAGCTAGGAAGGAGAGAAAGGTGGAGTGGAAGAAAGAGGCCACTGCTTTCCTGTCAGTTCTTTTAGAAATACTCTTCATGTGACGTGGATTCCTAACTCTGATACAAGCAAAACCCTCGGATGTGTACTCTGAGTTTTGCCTGTGACACTGGCCGCAGTTCAAAAATTGAGTACTGTGAGTGTTTTCTGGCCAGTCTGTGCGCGAGTGGTGAGCGCTGTGGGCGTGGTCCAGCCTATGTGCTGTGGGTGCTGTGGGCGTGGTCTGGGCTGTCCGTGCTCCACTGGGGAGTGTTGTGGGCGTGGTCTGGGCTGTCTGTGCATGACTGATAAGTGCTGTGGGCGTGGTCCGGCCTGTCTGCACCACTGGGGAGTGTTGTGGGCGTGGTCTGGGCTGTCTCGTGCATGACTGGTGGGCGCTGTGGGTGCCATCTGGCCTGCCTGTGCACGATTGGTGAAAAGTGAAATACAACTTTCTGGAGAGTAGTCTGGCAATGTCTTCTGAAATCTTAAGAACTTACACTTTTGTCCAATGAATCCAGTTTTGAATAAATATACTTCAGAAATGCATCGACAAATACGTGTTCCAGAACACTGCTGTCCAAAAGTAATCTGATGGGAGCAACACTTGTCATTGTAAACTTGCTAGTGGCCACATTGAAAAAGTAAAAAGAAATAGGTAAACTGATTTTACTAATATATTTTATTTAACCCAGTAAGTCTAAAGTATTTCACCGTATAATTAGCATAAAAACTTATTAGTGAAATACTTCATGATCTTTTTTTTTTACTAAGTCTTGGAATTCTTGTGTCTGTTTTATGATTACAGAGCATCTCCGTTTCGACCGGCCACATTATGTGGTTAGTAACGTTGTGTCTGCGGTTTATTGGAGAAAACGGTGTTAGAGTGTTCATTGGCAGCTTGTTTGTAATTCAGGGCAACTCTGTTCATCAGTTCAGCATTAATTAAACAAGTCTTATGTTTTCTTAAAGAGAGAGCTCTCTGGGTGTTACAGGAAAATGTCCAAGATGTGTTAGGAGAAAAGTAAATTACAAAACAACATGTAAAATGTTGTCCCATTTTTGTGTGTGTAACATACTTGTTACTGTATGCAAAGAAATAAAAGAATCGCCAGAAGGGTGATAGTGTTAGTTACCATCCTCTGCCTCTTGTTGTGAGTGAGGTTTTGTTGGAGCCTGACTGCACTTACTGACTTCTGTGGCTGCTCTCGTGCTGCAGTGGCCGAGTTGTTTAGTTTAGCAGAGGCTGCGTGGCTCATGAACCTGGCATGTTTCCTGTCTTTCCCTTTACGAAAGACTTTGCCAGCTTTTGCTGTAGAGGAACACATATCAAACTTCTCACTGTCCGGTTGCATGTGATAGCACCTTACATGTTGACTGTTAATGGTCCACTGTTCACAGACTACATATTTACTTTGTAATTAGAAAAAATATCTAAGAAATATTTTATATGGAAAAAATTCCATAGTTTGAATCAGACCGTTGGTCTACTGATCTGTGTTCCAAGGACGCAGGGTACTCGGCTGGTGTCTGTGACTGTCCTGCGTGAGGAGCTGTCCTTCAATCAGAATGCAGCCAGTCAGTGTCTCTGGCAGTACTTGTGAAGACTGCACCCTCCTTCTGAACTCCCCAAACCACACCCATTGCCATCCAGCTGATGCTGATGCAGGGACAGTAGACCCATCACGTTTCCAAGCTGTGGTCTTTGCAGTAGCGGCTTGCCACCTTGTTTGTTCTCCTGTCGAGGGGCAGGGGGACTCAAGCCATCAGTGTCTGGGTTAGCAGCTGAGCACTAGGGCACTGCGCCACCCACTGCTTTCTGTAAATTAAGTTCTGCCAGCTTCCCTGGCACTTGGATAGGGAACAGGCAGTTACATTGTTTCCCTGGTATTGTATTAAACTCTGCTGCTCTGCACTGCATCTTTGTCTTGGAACCTGTATGTTTTTTAGACATGGTTTCTGTGAACTCGTAATGACTGTGCTTCTGCCAACCCAATCAGCAGTCCCTTTCTGGCAGAACAGAGGCCCACATCTTTGGGAGGGTCTCACTTCTCGGAGGCATGTGGTCAAACTATGCGTGGACTGACCCCGAGGACCTGCAGACACCATGACCCTGGAGAGAGTGCGGATTGCTGAGAAGAGTTCGTTCTGCTAAGATGTAGACACCCTATCCCAGCCTGTGCTACCCACAGTGCCCATGCTTCCAACATCTCCACAGATCCTCCTTGTATAAAACCAGATTGGTTTATGTGAAACCATTCCAGCTTACGGCAACCCTGTAGAACAGCGTAGAACTCCCCCATGGGATTTCCAAAGGGCAGCTGGTAGATTCGAACTGCCATCCTTTTGGTAAGCAGCTGAGTTCTTAAGCACTGCACCACTGGGGACTCCCGTCTGTGTATCAGAAAAGAAAAAAGAAACCTGTTGCCTTCAAGTCAGTTCTGACTCATAGCAACTGTATAGGACAGAGTAGAATTGCCACATAGAGCTGTCCTATACATGCACTGCCATCATGTCAATTCCAACTCATAGTGACCCTACAGGACAGAGTAGAACTGCTCCGTGGAGTTTCCAGGGAGCTGCTGGTGGAGTCGGATTGCGGTCCTTGGAGTAAGCAGCTGAGTGCCGACATATGGCATCACCGGGACTCCCATCTGCATATGTGAAAACAGCAGCAGGCCTGGTCCTGGCGAGTCGAGTCTGACTCACAGCAACTGTACAGGACAAAGTAGAACTGCCCCGTAGAGCAGCCCTATAGCAGTGCTGAATTCAGGAAGGCAGTGTATTTTTTTCTCTTTGAAAACTGTTGCTCTAAAATTATTTAAATTGAAACATATAGGCAATTGGTATAAATTTCCAGAACAAAGTAAGTTATAGGATGAATTTAGTGACATTTAACACTTAGCTACTATTTACTTTGCTCAGAATTTTTACAGTTTTCGACGACTGTATTTGTGCACAAATAACGCACACTTTCTACTTGCCAACCAAGTCCTGTCCCCCTGAGGTATTTTCAGAAGTGTCACTATGACAGATTTTTTTTGTTTTTTTGCATGTTGCTCTAAAAAACTTAGTGTACTTTTGAAAATACATTATGGGAGGAGGACGTCACTGTTGTTGTTAACTGCTGTGATAATTCTAAGATGTTCAGGACCAAGGTTATTGGCTCTATCTTTCAGAATTAGAAACCAAGGCTCCAAGAGGAATTGACGGTGGAGCTGGGCCTGCGCTGGTGTTTCTTTTCTGCACAGCCAGGCAGTCGATTAGTGGTTTGACAGACGGGGCCTCTGACCTGAAACCATTCTTAGGTGCATCTGTTCCCTGGCATGTTTTAGGTGTAGTCAAGTTTAAGGGTAGGCAGCTGGTAAGTTTTAATTTGTGGCTGATTCTTTTGAGGCAGAGCTCATTGATATGGAAAAAGAGGCCTGGTCTGTACAGTAGGAATGACCTCTTTTTCCTTCGCATGCCCAAGGACATTCTTTCTGGGCCAAGTGGCAATTCATAGAGAAGGAGAAGCTAGACAGTATGAGACAAGAAACACTGGGAGCAGGCACTGTGACCCAAAGTCACGAGGGCGTTTTTGGTAACCATGCTTACTACTTCATTTGTGTCAGGAGAGGGTAAGGCCTTTATTTAACAGCTTGCCTAACTCCTGGCTGACTCATTAAGAAACAAGATTTCCCCTTTAACCCCTGTGCCATCAAAAGGGACTCGCCAGCATTGTGCAGCTGGGGTCTGTTCAGAGAGGCATGCATGGGACTGAGGAGGTGGATGGGCCTGGGCTGGAGCCTGGTGTAGGACTGAGGAGATGGACAGGGCCACACTGGAGCATGGTTTAGGACTGGGGAGATGGACAGGGCCACACTGGAGCATGGTTTAGGACTGAGGAGATGAACAGGGACTTGGGTAGTGTGGTATAGCTGAGTAGTGGACAAGGCCACACTGGAGCATGGTATAGGACTGAGGAGATCCACAGGGATGCCCTGGAGTGTGCTGTCGCTGAACAGGTGGTCCGGGCTGCACTGGAACGTGGCATAGGACAGAGGAGGTCAGCAGCGCCATGCTGGAACTTGGTATAGCTGAGGAGATGGACAGGACTGGGCTTTTGGTTTTGGCCATTCTGTCCCCAACTTAGTGTTTTGAAATTTTCAAATCTCCAGAAGAATGTAAAGCGTAATGCAAAAACCCCTTGTGTGTCCTTGACCTAGATTAACCAATTCAGGTTTTGCCACATTTGCTTCAACTGTGTGTGTGTGTGTATGTGTATGTTCTGCATTTTTTTTGTCTAATCCACTCAAAGACAAAATGTTGTAGACACCATCATACTTCCTCCCGAAATACTTAAGCCTGCATCTCCTCCACACAAAGACAATGCTGTCATGCAACCAACAAGACCATCAGCAGGTACCTTAGACAACCAACAGTGCTTCCATAATACCTCATACCCAGTTCATACCGGATTTCTCCAGCTGTCACCAAAGTTAATTGTATAGTGTTTAGGATCTAACCAGTGTTCATGCATCGCATTTGGTTGTTATGCCTCTTTGGTCTCTTTTAATCTGTGACACTCCTGTGTTTGGGGAAAGAAAAAAAATTAAGATACACTCTTTTTTGAAGAGCTCAGGCTAGTCGTCCTATAGAATTTCCCATATTTTTTATTGGTCTAATTTTTCTCTCCATCATGATTAGATTCAGATAAAACATTTTTTGGCAAGAGTACTAAGTAGCTAATATTTTATGCTACCTATCAGATCGTGTCAGACCTGTAATGGTAAATTTGATCACTGGCATAAATATGCTTTTCTCCTGGGCAGGTGTAAGTGTCTTTTACTAACTCCTGCATTATTGTATTACTTTTTAGTATGTTATTATTTATAAGAACAATGAATATTTTCAGTGCAGAAATGTTGATGGATATAGACTACTAGTAAGTGCTAGTCACCTGTCTACACCATTCTCTTTGAGTAAATACCCCAAAGGCTTCTTATACTAAATATTTCTTCTTATCTTCCTTTTTATGACTGTTAAGGGAATTTTTACAAATTAGCTATTAAAAAAGACCTCAGGTCTAGAGAGACGTAAGAGTAAACAAGCATTTTACGAGGGAGAGTAACAGTATAGGAGCATGTATCGAGCCTTTTCCATATACCAGGCACTGGGCTGAGCACTTTCTGTGGATGATCTGGGCAGTAACCCAGTTAGGTAAGCATCATTATTTCCCCATTTTACAGATTAGGAAGCTCAGGCACAGAAAGATTGAGGATCTTGCCCAAGGACCCACAGCAAGTAAGTGGTGAAGCTGGGCTTCGCACCCAGGGCTGACTCCCCCTGGAGCCCAGCTCGCAGTTACTGTGCACGCTGCCTCCATTGTTGTGGTGCCAGGTGTCACACCAGGTATTGTCTCGTATGTTTTCTCGTGTAATTCTCACATCAGCCTATAAAACCATTCTCAAGTAGATGAAGTTAATGACCCAGGGGCATATAGTACCTGAACCGTTGACCCTGTTTTGTGGTTCTCTCCCATGTTTCAGCGAAAGTCTCTAACAGCAGAGTGGTTTGTCCAGTGGGGTCCCCTTTCCCACTCCCCAGCACCCACATAAACAGGAATCTGCTGGAAGTGAAAGCAGGTGGCAGAAGCAGCTGCACAAGCAAGAGAAGCCTGATCGGGGCCACGATGACCAGTTGACAGGAGTGGGAGCCATCAGTGACAAGTGGGATGACACTGAACCTGAAATAAAGCTTGTTGCAATAAGACTGGTCTTCCAAGGGATGCGTTCCTTATTGTGTGCCTGCTCACTGACGAGGATGTGGCAGTCTTGTTATGTGAGGACCTTCAAACTGGGGGGCAGAGCCATGAAGAAGTCTGTGAAGGAAGATGTGATTGTTTGTGGTTTCTGGTGCCCACTCTTGATTTCCATTGTAGAATTTTTTTTTTAACATCCTAGCCATGACACATAGCATAATAAATGGAGAAAATTAGAATTGACCCATTAGGTTCCAGGAAGCCAAGTGATTTTGCCTTTAGGAGTCATCCGTGAAGTTTCAACTTTAATAAAGAGCTGTGTGCATTTTTGCAATATGAGCAAGAATCTGTGTTTCAAACAAACTTCCCTCATGGAAGTCCAACAGACCTTCACTTTCTGCTGTGGTTAAGTCACTTAGAGGTGTTTCTGTGTCTAAAGTGTGACTTAGTTTACAGGGTGTTTGTGAGATTAGATGTGTACGTGTGTGTGCACACAGCGCAGCACAGTGCCTGGTATGGAGTGGGCAGTCAATGCAGAAGAGATCATTATCATTCTAAGACTGCATCTTTGAAGTTAGCTTCCTCACATGCTGTGACGGGGGGATCTTTGATGGAATACACCTTTCCCAAATGAGGACAGCTGGCCCCTCAATCCAGGAAAGTAGCCATTTGAGACATTGCCTTGCTAGGTCCTCAGCTAGACAGTAGGTCTTCTTTCGTGACCCCCTCTGTACTATTACCATGATGCCTGTGACACATGGTCTTTCTTTTGCAGGTGGTTAGCTCAACCAATGGCGAGCTGAATGTCGATGACCCTACGGGAGCCCACTCCAACGCACCCATCACAGCTCACCCCGAGGTGGAGGTAGTGGAGGAAGCTAAGTACGTCCACCTTTCAAGGGGCTCTGCCTCGTGGGTTGCAGAATCTTTTCTGTCTCTTCCTCTCTGTGCGCTGCCCATCTCAGACTGAATTCCTCACGCTTGTGTCTGCAGCTTCCTCTTTTTGACATCTCGTTTTTTTGCATGGTACCGTAAGGCTGCCACTGCCCTTCTTTAGCTGTGAATTCTGGGAGAACATCATGTTTTCTAGTCCACATGGCGTAAAAGACTCAGTGAACTGAAAGAATCGTTATAAGAGATAGAACAGATAGTAACCACAAGCCTCTTGGAGCCTGGGAACTTCTTCCTCCCTGCAGGATATGGAAAAAGTCTGCTTAAATAAACCCTGGGCCGTGCTTAACAGCAGCAGATTTCTGGTTTTTAGCCAGTAACTCTGGCTGTGTAGTCCTAGAGCAGTGATTTCAGAGCTACTTTGTTCTCTCTCAAATGATTCTGGATTCAGGGACACTCAAACAGGTCAGGCAAGAAAAATAAACCGTGCACCTGAGAAAGAGTTTTTGGGAAGGAAAGGAAGTCCCGTCAGTACCCAGAGGATGAGGTGGCGACTCTGTGCCCTTTTCTGCTTCTGCTGCATGTGTGTGTCTTGCCCTGCCCACACCACCAGCTGTCCACCCTTTGATGCTGTCTGCATGGTCTGTGTTTAAACTCTGAGAATCTAGGATAGAAAGTGAGATAACTGCCAGTTGTGCTGCAGAAATGGCATTTATATTACGGATTTCCCTTTTTCTTCGTACCAAATTCAAAGTCAGGTTTCGGCTCCCGGGAAGACCTAAGGTAGGGAGAGATGGCTCTCATGAGTCAGCAACCACTGCTGACCAAGACAGGGATGATGTTTGTCTTAAACCCTTTGAGGACATCCAGCATGTCCCCTTTTCGTGTGATACTGTTCCCCATGTGGTCTCTTGAGCTCTCACGTAGCCTAGACACACACCAGGACAAGCTACACTTCTGGTTATAAGATGGAGAGGGGTCAGAACAGGCTACGTTTCTGGTTGTAAGGTGCTGAGAAGCCGGCCAGGACCTACAGTCTTTCTCCTTCCGGAGATACTTCCCGTAGTTGTCACCCCCGCTCCCTCACCCGAGCCCCTGCCCATCCATCAGTGAGCTCTCTCTGCCTTCGAGAGGTTGGTCCTTTGGAAAGCCATGCCTTGGTCCTTCCTGCACTGTGGATAACAAGCAATTGAGGATGATTTGGCCTCACCTGTCGAATCCCAGCTGACAGGGACAGCTTCGGATACTGTTCCCCTGGTTAATGTAAGACGCTGGTGACATAAGGAGAGAGAGCCAGGAACTTTTAAACTAGGAAGAGAGACCATCTCAGGGACTGTGGAATCTTGAACGGTATTCACAGCTGTTCCGTTTCCATGGCAAACTGCATAAACAACATGGTATGCCTACTCCCTAAGGTTATCAGGCAGGGCTGCAATTTGAAGTCACCTGAGTGAGACGTCTTAGAAAACACCAAAGCCTGACAAATAATAAACCTAAATTCTGGCCCCAGAGATTCCAATTTAAGTTATCTGGAGTGTGGCCTGAGCATTGCGTTTTGTTTTCTTTTTAAGTTCAGGTGATTTTAATGTGTAGCTGAGAATGGGAACCATTATATTAAATGTGGTGTCATCCAAACATCATCTGGGCTTTCCCATCCCCGGCTCACCTTCTGTGGCTGGTACTCTGAAGGCTAGAAGTTTAACCCTGAATTTAATAGTAGGCTTTGAATACAACGATTGGATAGGCTTTAGTCTTCTGATATGTCTCAGACAGGTTCATTTTTTGAACCTATTCATCTCTTTTCATGTTGGTAAATGTGTATTCTGATTGTGTATCTGAGTGTAGTATCTGTGTCTTGTGTGTAAGACAGGGGCCATTTACACAAGTAGGTTTCAATGTGGTGTATCTCTTCTGATACCATAATCTAAGCCCTAGAAGGTAAGGGGAGTTTAAACTCTTTTCATTTAACAAAGAGGCCACTACGCCTGTTTGCCAACTGGCCCCAGGTGTGGGCCTTCTGAGAGGTGTGGAAACCAGAGGGGAGCAGCTGTGTTTGACCAGATGTTACCCAAAAGCTCATGGCTTGGGGCGTTCGGTGTGCTGATTGCCCCAGTGCTTTCATGAGTTGCCGAGGCACCTTGCCCAGGGAGTTGTTGGCGTATAGCCATGTGTTAGTTGTCAGGGTACAGCCATGTGTTACTCCTCTTGGGCTTCTCTGTGTCGGGGGATACTGAGGGAGTAGTCATGTGTCCACCTGTGTGATCCATTTTATGGGAAGAAGTCACAGCTAGAGAAGCTCAAAACATCCGAAACGACCCTTCATTGCACGCAGCTGTGATGCCATTTGTTCATGCAGCCTGCTTAGGGGAAAAAGGGACGTTGCCTCTGTGGAGACTCAATTGAGGGACTTGGGGGACTGTGGGATGCCATCTTTTCCAGGCTTGCGATTTTCGGTTTCTCATACAGATTTGTGTAAAGGAAGCTAGAAACAACAAGGTCTGGTTTTTTGTTTTAGGTACAAAGTATCTGACTTCTCATTTTCAGTAGCTGCAGGACACATGTCCTTGTTTAAGTGTAATTAGAAGGGTAGTGAGGGCAGGGAGCTTTCTGCTTGGCTTCAAGAACACCAGGAATTTTTAGTTGTCCATCAGCTTTGACTAAAACTTAACAGTTGTGGGCCTCACTTCTCCAGAGAATTGACCAAGTGGAGTCAGGCCCTCTGCTGGCAGTTATCCCGTGCCCTCCGGCACATCTTCCAAGAGGATCAGACGAATGTGCCCCCCTGCAGAGGAAGACCACCCTGCTGGATGCCCTGGTCAGGCATGGTGGACTTGTGGAAGGCCCAGAATGTCCCTGGCCCTCAGAGCCGCCGAGAGGCTGGCTGACCACTGCACACTGACAGCGGCGTCTCCGCCCTGGTGTCCCAGTGGGACCTGACCCCTGACATGCTCTTTTGCTCCTCTCCCTGGTGCCTTCCTAGAAAGGGCTCAGGAAATCCCGTGCTGGCCTCCCCCTACGCCGTCTCGCCTTCCCCCTCACTGAGATCCAGTTTAGAGGGGGGACCACGTAACCCACACTGTAGAGCAGCCAGGGGGACCTCCTCACTCCCCTTGGCAGAGAAGAAACTAAACACAAACACGTCCTGCATGTTTGCATGGCTCAGAGGGAGTCGCTTCCATCTCACCTCTGTGGACTAATATCTCTCTTTCTCTCTCTTCCTTTCTGTGTTTTCTCTGTACACACTCTGTAGCTGCCTGAAAATGCTCAACCTGTGGTGAGTCCCTCTCTCCGGTCCACACGTGAGGGGAGCGGACCAGACCAGGCTGGGGCGGCCGGCGCACCGGGTGTCCTGGGAGCCCGCGCGGCTCGCAGCGCCCCCTGGCGGCCCGACCACCCGGCCTGGGCCCTGGTCCGCGCGGCGGGGAGGGGGCAGGCCTCGACCCGGAGTGGGCGCTTCCTTCCCCCCACTCCCCGCATCGCTGCCCCTCCTGCCACACGGCCCACCCCAAAATTAGCTGTGTACTTCTGACGGAGTGAATCTCCTCCCGACGTAATGTGACCATATTACTGGAAAGAAAGGGATCTACGTCAGAGAACAAGCTAACTGCCAGCTGTGTACCTTACCTCTCACAAACCCCGGGGACAGCGCTGTTGCCCAGCGATCCTACATTCTGCAGCTTGGTCGTTAACCCAGAAATTGGCTGCTTTGAAAAATATCTGTGACTTTTCTTTGTGATTCACCTGGTTCCTTCATCTGTAGCATAGGAACTCCCCCTCCCCCCCCAAACGAGAGCTCCTTCTTGGGGGAGAGATGGACATTTTGATGTTGCTGCTGTTGTTGCAGGGCTTTCTAGTGTGTGTTTTATTGTTTGTTTGTCTTTTTTTGTTGTTTTTAATTCCTTGTAAGAGTGGATAACAGGCCAGGGGCTGCCTCAGCTAATGTGATATTTATTGGTCCCAGTTGTTTCCACTTCTGGAAAAGGCTCGTTGAAAACATTCTGAGCAACAACAGAGGGTATGCATAAGGGGAAAACCAAAGAAATGAAACTCACTGCCGTCAAGTCGATTCCAACTCACAGCGACCCTGTAGGACAGAGTAGGACTGCCCCATAGAATTTCCAAGGAGCACCTGGCAGATTTGAACTGCCAACCTCCTGGTTAGCAGATGTAGCATTTAACCACTGCTCCAGTGGGGTTTCCACAGAAAGGTAAGCCCTACTAAACCCTTGTGTGGTAAGGAACATTCCTGCTACAAGACAGCGGTCCCTCTCAGCCCTTGTCCTGGACATCACCTGTGGCCATCCAGCTTTTCCGGAGCTCTGTGGTCTGGTGCAGTCTGGAGCTGTAACTCTGTCTGGGTAGAGTCATGTTCTGCGTGGTGGTAATAGTCTGGTGAACTCCAGGACTACCTTGCATCTGTTTCTTTTCAGTGACTGGCTTGGGCACAGGTTTCTCCTCCCTAACTCTTGAAGCCTCATTGCCTAGAGGGTTTGCCTGGGGACAGGAATGTACTGAAGATAACAAATGGATTTTATGGAGACAGGACTTTGTAATCTGTGGGAAATCAAGGAATATATTTAGTCTACTCAGTAGCAAACATTTGTCTGTGTAATCCGACATGGTCTTGGTCTTTTTTTTTTTTTTTTGGTGAAATGTCAGTCACCTATCTTGAACTAGTCCACACATACTTAACAGCATACTATGTGCTCATCCAACCCTGTGCCTGAAGTCTAAGGGATCTCAAGGCCTGGACCCTGCCCCAAAGAGCTTAGGGTACTTAGTGATCAAGTCCTGCTGTGACTGCAATACCACCAGTGCATGGCTTTCACAAACTGAAATGCGTTCTTTCACAGTTTAGAAGGTTGGAAGTCTGAAGTCAGGGTGCCAGCAGCTCCCGGGGAAGGCTTTGTCTCTGTCACCTCTGGGTGAAGGTCTGGACACCAGCAGTCCCCTGGTTTGGGAGCTTCTCAGCACAAGAATCCTGCATCCAAAGGACACGCTATGCTCCCAGCTCTTATTTCTTGGTGGTAGGAGGTTCTTCTCTTTACTGGCTGCTTTTCTGTCTCAAAAGAGGCTGACTCAGAATACAGCCTAACTGTGCAGATTGTGTCCTGCATCATTAGCGTGACAGTCCCTAATCCTGCCTCATCGCATCGCAGAGGTCAGGGCTTACACCACGTCAGATTAGCAGAGCACAACACAGGTGACAGGCACACAGCACTGAGAGTCATACATTTTGGAGGGGGCACAGTTCAATCCCTAGTTGGTACTATCTAGCTGAAGAAGATAAAAGGTACACAGACCTCAAAGAATAAGTAGTTCTTGGGGCACTTAAGTTTTTGCCTCTCTATAGACTGGGGGATGAGACATCACTGTGGACAGAACCAGTCAAGGAGGACTTCCTGGGTACTATTGGTATTAAAACAGAGGGAGAATATGCAGACATGGCAGAGATGAGGACCAGAGCCAGAGAGGAGCTGAGACGGGTGCCTCCAGGACAGAGGAAGGGAGCAGCGTGAAATCGGGACTGGCGGAGAGGTGGAGGGGAGAGCCTCACTGGACCACTTTTGACCCCAGCATCACTAAACAGTCACAGGTCAACTGAAAGGGAGCTTCGGACACAAGACAGGGCCACCACCTCTCCTCCTTTTCCTCTGCAGGTGGGCCAGTCTCTGTGCAGTCAGTTACCTGTCGTGGCCTGGGGTCTGACCCAGTTTGGCAGGTCCCCTGCTAGCTGTCACCACAGAGACTGAAGAGCTGAAGAGCACATTGTAGGGCCTGCTTCCTCGTGGCTAGGATCATTAAGAGTTCCTCTGTTAATTGGAGGACGGTTAATCAAAGGGCTCTGAACTCACCTCTGGGCACCTGGGCACTCCCCGCAGGCGACGCGCGCACGGGCAGTGGCCATCGTGCTTGCTGCTACTCCCGAGGGGAAGGAAGCCCCTTTGGGTGGGAGAGGCCCCTGTAGGAGGGAGAAGCTCCCATATGGTTGGAAGGGGGGCTGAACAGTGTTTCACACTTTTTTAATTGCTCAGATTGGAAAACACCATCAATATTTTAGTATCCTTCAGGAAGAAAACGGCTAGAGATGGACTCACGTTAGTGCCCCTCTAACAAGCGTGTTAAACAGGGGGCAGGTGAGTCACTTCAGACACTTGTGCCCCCGTGAAATGTTAGTTTCCTTATTTCATATTCATTTCAGGACATGCGGCACAGAAATGTCCATTTTCTAAACTAGATATCTCCAGAAATACCGCTTTTTCGTGAATCCTTCCCCCACAGAGTCCAGTGAAGACTGTTTTAAACCATTAAAAATGTTGGCTGCTTGTAAATATTTCAGTCTTTATGACACTGGGTTTAGTGATGCTTCACACCTGTTGATACAACAAATGTCATTGATACTCATGGAGAAAATCTTTTATAAAACCCTCCTAGGAAGCTATTTCTGAAATGTCCATGTTGGACTCAGTAAAATAGGGATAAGCCCATCGTGGTCTGTGCACACCTCTGTTTCTCCATTTGAAGGAGCTTTCTCTGAGCTTTTACTAACGGGTCTGTTGGGTGCGGGAATACCAAGGGGTCCAAGTAAGAAGGGAATCTTAGCCAGTGGAGAACTGAGGACTGTGGGAAGTCAGCAGCAGGCTGTATTTCCATGTGACTGTTCCTGGCACTCAGGCTGGTGGAATGGGCCCAGGAGATGCAAAGACAGTTTCAGCACACCGTTTTTTTCACGATCCAACAAGTCAGGGTCATTCCTCCAACATGACTTGCCTCCATCGAGACCATCTTTGACTCGTCTGCCACCTTCTGGCCCTCCCATGCTCATTGCCCGTGTGTCAGCTTCCTGGAAAGGACTGCCCGTGCCATAGCCCTCATCACCACCGTCTGGGCTCATCACTGCCCACTGTTCCAAAGACAGGAGTGAGGACAGGAGGAGACGCAGGCCAAGGGACATGTCAGAACTGTGGCTGTTCCCCATGAGGTAGCTGGGGAAGGTTATGAAGAGTTTAGGCCCCAACCTCCACCCGAAACAGGACCAGCAGCAGTCTCAGGAAGCTGGGTGGAGGTGGGTACCCTGCAACCCTGAGACTTCCTGGTAATCACTCCGGGGTGGGGGTTGATCTCCTCCAGCTGCAGGTGGGGTGTGCTGATCTTGGTCACAAGACCTAGACTCACAGTTACCACTGATGTCAGAGTTTCTCTTGTCTCTTCCAGGCGTGAGATGGGGTTGGGGAAGGAGTCCTTGATTCTTCATTGGTAGAATTACGAGATCCTCCCAGAGTTCCAATTGTGCTTTTCTGGAATCTGTTGGCCTCCCGAACCACTGGCCATGGAATAAGATAATTTTCTCCTCAGTATCATAGGGTAGGCAACATCCCGGCAGCCCTGAGGACCCCTAGCCTTGATGAGGCATCTGGGTTGGGTGTCAGAGTAGGAAATAAATCTCCTTCGTCCTCCTCCTAGAAATGCCTGCCTGGCCCTCGTCTGCAGTGTGTGGTGATTGGGTTGGGGAGCCCTGGGAGACCCAGCAGCTGTCTGCTTTGGCTTTGCTGGCAGACACTGCCCGCAGCCTCCAGTGTGCTCGCAGTGGATGGTGGGCAGCCCTGTGGGTGGATGCCAGGGTGAGAATCCCACCCCTGCAGGCAGCTGAACCAGGCAGAGCTCTGCTGGAAGCCGTAGGTGCCCCCCGACTCACTGTGATGTTTCTTATGCTCCAGGTGCTGCTGTTTCTTTAAGAGGAAAAGGAAGAAGACTGCTCAGCGACACAAGTGACCAGTGCCTCCCAGGAGTCCTCAGGGCCTGGGGACTCTGACTCGATTGCACCTGAAGCTCCTGCCATTTCTCATTGGAAGAGACTCCTCTGTGGGGGAGGGTGGAGATCCAAACCAAAAAGAAAGCCTGCGCAGAAGGAGCCAGTGCAGGCAGCCAGGGCCTGATGATGGTCAGTGGGCATCTCCGCCTGCCTGAGGCTCAGAGCCGGACCTCGAGCCACTGCTCCCCTGCTCGCCCTTGGGGCTGCCCGCCTCCCCTACCCACTGTTTACAGTGAAGGCCTCGGTCACAGAAACTCAAGGACTACTATCCCACCCCCTTAGTTTGCCCCCAGGTCTGGCCCGCTCTCAACCCCTCCAGCCTAAAAGCGAGTGAAGGGAAGCTCGGTCTACTGAAGGCCTCCAGGGGCTGGGGGTGTGGCTGAGAAAGGAGAAGGGAGATGAGAGACCTGGGGTGGAGGAGACCCTTCTCTGCCTTCAGGCGTGCCTGGCAGGCAGTATGGCTTGGGTCCTCTGCCAGTGCTGCCTCCGTCCCCAGTTCTGGGTTCAGGCCTACCCCCACCCCGTGAAGTGACACTGTAGGACACAAGCTGTGAGAAGTCTGCAGTCTGCTGTCCCCGTGTATTGGTGTCCTAGCTTTCTGGACAAGCAAACATTTTCCAGACGGTAGTAGGACAATGCAAATTGTTTTAAGCAAAGAAAAAAACAAAAACTGACTTTATTGCACTTTTAGTTTTTTTTTTATAAACAAAACGTGACAGATGCATATTGTGTCTGGTTATATTGGGGTTTTCTTCTTTCTGTCTTGATGGGGATGGGGCCACCTAAGCCATTCAGAGAGACTGGTTCCAGAGGACATTCTCATGGAAAGACTTTGATATGCAGCACTGAGAAGAAAAGAAGCCAAACCCTGTGCCATCCCGACTGTGGCCCTCAGGCTGGCAAGGAAATGTATACTTGAATTTTCATCTAGCTGCTGGAGAACGTCCTGACCAGAGCTCCTCAATCCTGTTGGCCTGCAGCTTAGACAGCATAGCTCTCAAGTGCTTGGGTTGAGCCAGGCTGAGCCGGATGGTGCTGGGAGACAGCTCGTTCCAGAAAGCAGAGGCTTGACAGAAATGTGTTTCCTCCACTGCCAGGGTTTTCCAACCAGATAGCCATGTGATTTCCTGGTGACCTGGGGACAAAATGATGAAACAGCCACTACTGTATTGCCACTAGACGGCAAAGAAGAGGACTCTGAGCCTGCCTTCTAACTGCCAGATGAACCTCAGGGCGCAGCATCGTAAGGCCAGGAAAAGACAACTGATGTGTACTGTCTGCCCTGATAACTGCACTCCAGCGCCTGGGCTGGTCCGCCTTACCAGGAGCCAAGCCTACGAGGTGCTCCCGTGAGAGCAGTAGTGGTGGGATTAGGACTGAGGACATGGGGCCACGGTGAGCAGGAGGGTCACACTGATTGATGCTGGAAAATGTCAGGGAGGAGACTCAGATTGAAGGTCTGACATAACCTCCTCAGGTGGACAGAAACTCCTTCCAAAGTAGATGTCTGTGTGTCTAGAACATGCCATCTGATATACTCTCTCTGCCCGTTTCAAGTGTTTTCACATGACCTACTTCCCAGGAAGGGTCATGATTCCTCATTCACTGCTTGAAAAATCAATAATCAAAATCAGCAATTGAAAACTCAACTCTTGGTTCCCATTTGAGTTCAGTGGCTTATTCAGACAGTGACTTGTCATTCCAGATGTGATGGGAAAAAGGATTTTTTGCATTAAGAAAAGAGGTCTTGTATCCAGGAGAAGAGAGACAAGCCAGCGCTCCTTCTGCCTTCCCTTTCCCACCTCTCAGTGGCACTGGAGAGAATGAATTATGGAAGACAGCAGCTGGTGGTATGGCCTGGTGGCTTGGGGAACACAGCAGTCACCACTTCTGCCTTGATATGTGGGGCTGTTGATTGACTGGACGGAGTGGAGATGCACTGTGGTACGTGACATTTTCTAACCAGTCCCTTGGTGTCCTCATGGAGCGGAACTGACAGCAGTCACGTGACTGTGAGTCACCGGCTTCGCCTGCCCCACTGGGCCTGGGCTTGACAATATCACTTCACTGGCTTCAGACCTGCTTGACTTATGTGATGATTGTAATCTTTTTCTTTGAAAAGAATTTTCTTGTATACAAAATACATACAGTGGCAGGGAACCTCAGCGTCGTGCCCCTTCCCCACATGGACTTTGAATACAGAGCTTTGCTTCACTGCAGTCATCTCATGGTTTAGGGGCTGTCACTGAAATTTCCACGATTTCTCATTTGACATTTGAGCAGCTCTTTAACTTCCTGTACAGAAACTTGAACCTCCTCATCCCTGTAGAGAAAAGGCCTCGCCTCTCCTCTTGGGGAAAGGCAGGGGGAGATAGTGGAAAAGCCTGGAGCGTTCTGGCACTCCGTACCCCGCTAAGTGCCTCCCTCCCCCCTATTCATTCCCCTCAAGAAAAGCAGTGACCAGTGTGGCTGTGGGTCACGGCCCCTTGCAGCTGTTTGTAAGGGTTTGGTGGTGTCTTAAAATGTTGTAAAGGCTGGCTCTTGAGAAGGGGCAGTGGAGGAAGAGCCTTCTTTATGCACCGTTCTTGCCCTCCACCTTCTTCCCAAAAGTGAAGCACCTTGGATTTCTTTAGCTTGCAGGGATCAGTGCCCTTGATATCCCACAGTGGTCCCGGAACTGTGGCAGATCCTCTGAAAATCACACACACACACACACACACACACACTGTTCACACTGTTAGAGTCTTGGTACACACACACGCACAGTGGATTACCCCTGAAGGAATGTGTTCACACTGTTAGGATCTTGGTACACACACATTAGGATCTTCCTTCACACACACACACACACACACACACACACAGAGTGGATTACCCCAAAAGGAATGTGGCCATCAGCTCCATCCCCCCAGATCTTGGAGTTGCAGCCATTAAGATCAGTTGGCATCTATTAATTCAGAAACCCTTGTTCTTGTACCATTAGATGTTCTCTCAACCTCTACAGCTCCTCAGGGGTTAATTGCACCCTGAGCCGATGGAGGCCGGTGGCCAGGATTTCACCCAAGTCATGAAAGGCCTCTCCACATGACGGGGCTGTGTTCGTGCCCACTCTCTAAGCATGTGAGGGTTACGTAGTCACTCCCCACCTGGGCACTGCCTGCAGACCTGGCGGAACGCTCCTCCAGTGTACATTCATGACAGCCGTAATTAACACTGTCCTGTTAATTGGAGTCTCGTGGGGAGTGAACGGTGTCTAGGAAGGTACGAGTCAGGTTGCCTGAGCCTCCCACACAGGTCTCATGCTGGAATGCAGAGGCTGCCTGAGAGCGGGGTCCTGCGGGTCCCCGGAGGAGAGGTGATGCCCAGTTCATCCTCAGGGAGCTCCAGGTGCGTAGCAGCAGCCCATGTGCATCAGCTGGAAGGCGTGTCTGTTGCCTGTAAAGGGACTTTCCACTTCATTCCATGGAACGGAACAGTGGTGATGTGTACTCAGTGCTGCTTCTCGGTGTTGGTAGCCATTTTTAGTGCCAGAAATATGCAGTGTTTGGTAATGTTATATCACAGTGGTTACTGAATGTCATAGCCGTCTTTTTTTTTTTTTAAGTATGAAAGATACCATTTGTTTCTTCTCCCTGGTGAGCAAAAGAACTTGATGTTTTGAGGCATCTCTGTCTCCTAAGTTCTGGGCCTCCCATGTCCAGCCACCTGCTGCATTTCCATATTTACATTTTTCTGTTTTCAGTTGTCCTGACAACACTATCCACTATCAACTCAAATTAAGACTTGAGTTTCTTGGGCCAGGAGCTTGCAGTACCATACAGCTAACACTGCCTTTGGCAGGCCACTGCCACTATCCCTACCACTGACCCAAGGTGGACAGATGGATCCCAGGACTCCCCGGGGAGCCAGAGTGTCCCACAGGGATTGGCCATGTGGATGGCAGGCACTTAGCTCTGGGATTCTTTTGAAGACTCCCTAGAGCTCCAGGGAAGCCCTATCTGGAGACTGCTGGCCAAAATCTCCCCACCTGCCCCGTGGTGGGTTGGTAGAAATCAGATAGGATTACTTTGGTGGTCCCTTCCACCCCAGGTGAGGGGAGGAGAGTTGCTTTTGTTTCTCAGTAAGAGAAGGAAACCATGATCCTTCTTGAGAGTTTATCTCTTTTTGAGCAGTGTTTTAACCACAGGTAAGGAATTTTGGAAGTCTGTTCAAGTAAGCAATCTAAACTTTTTCCCACTTCCTTTAGCTGGTGACTGAGTGGGAAGGAATAGGTTTCTCCAGTGTAGTCAAAACAGTAAGCAGGTTCCCTGGATATAGACAGTAGTCACTGACTTATTTCCTCAAAAATCAACCAGGAAACACTCCAGTATTTGTAGATCAGCTTATGAAGGTGAAAGTTGACATGCACTCCATATATTTCTAGGCTACTTTTCAAACTTGATGTTAAAAAGAAATCTCAGTTTTGTGGGCAGAATGTGTATGGTTACTTTCCCTTTACTCCTCAGTCACCTTTCTGGTGCCCTAACTGCTGTAACTGCCACCTTCAGGGTCTCAGAACAGAAGTCACGTGGTGATGCAGGGGTATGCTGCAGTGCGGCAGTCCCAGAAACAACAGGGGACAGCTGTCCTGACTGCCTCACCTTGACATTCTCAGTGGTCCTCTTCTTGAGCTCCAGACAAATCCCAGGCTCACCCATGTACCCAAAGCCTTCTCTGGAAATCTTTCAATCTGTTAGGAGTGTCTCAGGAAAGATGAGTCATTTCTTTAGGGGGAAAATGGATTTACAGATGAGTATGTGTATGATTGTGTGAGTGTGTGCTCTCTGTACATTTCACTTCCATTAAGACTTACAGCCCAGGCTGGGAGAGTCAGGTGTTCATGAGTATTCTGGGAAGTAAACAAGTGATGAGTGAGTTTCTCAGATTAGTGTAGCATCAGGCTGATGGGCCCTGTTTATCAAGCCAAGAGATGAGGAACAGCAGAAAAGATGAAACCAAAAATCTTGAAACCCCCAGTGGAAAATAATGTTGATTTAGCCCTTCTCATGGGATGTATTATGTGCTCTAATTTATTCTCTTGTTATTATATTGTCTGTTTTGTTTATCCTTGCCCATTGTACTTTGCAGAGATGTTGGGTGTTGATTGCAATTTTTAAAGACTAGACAATGTATTAATCAGCTGTGGGAATCAGTCGATGTGTGGTTGTGTCTGATTTTGTTAAATGCCTTTTTTTTTAACCTTCCATTTTAAATATGTCATGTTTTCATAAACCCTGGCACTGGTCACAAAGTTCAGCTGTGAAAATGAAACTTGTAATATTTTTTAACATGAATGTCAGTTTCAAATATATCTGAACTGGCTCCTCTGGGAGAGAGGGTCGTATGTCGGTAGGGAAGGCTCCTCTGCAGAGGAAGTCTCCTTCTTTGGAGAAAATGAAAATGGGTCCCGATGTGTTATCTCAGAATAGCCCATTTCCTAGGGCACCATGAAAAACAAATGTGATCTTTACCTATACCTCTTCCCCAGTTTGGGGAAGAAAGGACTCAGTTTGCACCCTTTTTGTATGTAAAATAAAATGTCTTACCTTTCTTGACTAGTTCTGCTTGTTTGTTTTGCTTGCTGGGTTTCACCTGTTAGTGTTCAGTCTCTCTGGCTGGTCTGTAACTAGGAAACTAACCGATTGACTTTGATGGGATTCAGGTGCCTGTGGACAAAAGTAGCTGCTGGTGCTTTGGCATTCTTGCTCCATTCCTTGGGGTTGAACATTGCCTTTTTCTGTGGGTCCCTTTCAGTGTTCCTGGAAGAATTTGAACATTAACACTCACATGTCAGGTCCTGTACCCCTGTAATTCTCTGCTGGTGGGACACCAGCAAGTCAGGATCTTCTCTGTGGAACACTTAGAAATAGTACCTTTCTAATTCTCTACTAATGAGGAACATGAATGCGGACGAAGTACAAGTGACGTGTGTTATAAAGCCACAAGTGCATGTACAGCCACAAAACTGGGACTCTTGGCATGACTGGCCAGTTCCAGCATTGTCACAGTCAGGCAAGGAAGAACTGATCATCGTGAGAGAAAAACTTCAGCTGGAGAGCATTTTATACATCAGTCTGAGTTCTTCAAAGTGTATCTGTCAGGTGGGTGCTTAATGGTATTTTAACTTCAGTTCCTCATTGCCGGACGCCACTCTGAAAACATGGTTTGGTAAACATTTTTTCTCAGTAGCTATGAGCGTGAGACAGGAAAAGAAAAAAAACAAAAATGGAGGAGTTTAGGAAGATAATCGTTGCTAATTCAACAGTTTTACCAAGAACTTCACCTGATTGAAGCGCAAGAGTTGGAAATAACAGATGTCATTTGTGGTCCAATAAGAAGAAAGTGCAGGGCATGTGGCTGCAGTGGCCACAGGTAGGCAAGGACAAGTCAGCTGATGCTGGCAACCAGGCACGCAGCCTCACACAGATCAGCACCTTATACACGGGCTGCACAGGTCAACAATTCCCGCTGCCAAGACTAGGAACCTCTCTAAAGCCAGTCTTTGGAGAGTCATTTGAAAGATGTCTTATGATGCTATAGGCCTAAAGTTGAGAAATTTTGAGTGTTCTTTTTTTTTTTTTTTAATTCCAGGTGTGTAACACTCGCACTACCTAAATATGTATGTTGTGGACTGGAACATCACTGTGTGTGTGGTGTAGGAAGACCCGAGAGCTGTCTTGGACCTCCCTGAAGGTTTCTAGATAAGGGAGACTTGGAAGCCACAGGCCAGTGAAATCAGTATTTGTTGAGCACTTAGGCCTGCAGCAGTCAGTGTTGAGGGAGCTATACACAAAGTGAGTGCAACACACTTTCTCGCTCACAAAAAAACAGTAGAGTCCACTTGCAAATAGTAATAAAGAAAGCATGGAAGTCTGAAGCAAAGTGCATGGAGCCACATTTATAAAAAGCACAGAATTCCGGGGGCTCAGTGGTTAAGAGCTACATAGGGTTCTGGCATCAGAGTCTGCACCAGGGCAAAAGGCTTGTTTTGTTCTTTTTTTTTTTTTTTTGCGTGGAGTCAGAGTTTTATTTCTTTGTAAGCACAGTAGGATTGGGGGAAGGGAGAGAAAAAGGGTTAGTAAAGTAACAGAGACTAAGTAAAAAAAGTAATGTAAGGCAAGTGGGAAGAAACTGCATAAGTCATACTCTGTATAAGTATAAAAGTGCCCTGAGTTTTTGGAAGCTACTACTGTTGGGGTTCGGATTTCAAGACATGACCCAGAATTTCTTTAAAGGTAAAATTTTATTAAAAACATACCCAATAGGAAAAAGACTGGTGCACCAGGGATGCACCCCAAACTACGCAGAGCAGGGGGCGACCCGGAGCTTCCTCAGCACCCAGTATTTAAGTGTAAGATTACAAAGCAGGGAGAGGGAACTGACCTTTACATTGATTGGTTAAGGCCACCTGGAATTCCTGTTAGTTGTAAAATGTGGTCAAGGTCTAGGGGTCACTTGCAAGGTTGTCCCCAGGCTTTGTCTTGTGGTAGATGTTTTGTAAGACAAAGGTGAGATTACTCTATGGTATTTTCTGCTATTAAGTTGTTTCCTGGGGCTTTCTTTAATACCTTGAATTTTTACTGCGCCCTTCCTCAAAATGGAGTCACTTATGCCTCATTTCAACACCACTTAAACGTAAGTTGGTGTCGCTACTAACCGTAAGGTCAGTAGTTCGAATCCTCTAGCCACGCTCCTTGGAACTCCTATGGGGTGGTGCTACTCTGTCCTCTAGGGTCATTATAAGTCGGTAATCGACTGGACAGCAAGGAGTAGTAATTCCAGACTGACCCAACACAACGATGCCGAAGTGTCCTCTCCCACTGTCCCGGCCAACGCAGTTCCTATCTCAAGTATCCACCGCCACCCACCCGAGATTCTCACTCGGGAAACGCCGAGTGGGCTAGGGGCTGGCCGCTCTGCATGCTGGGATTTGTAGTCTCTTCAGAGATCCAATCACCGTGCTCTCTGAGTGGGCACCGCCTGTCTCTGCTCCCTTCTTATTGGTGAGAGTTTGAGAGCTGGGCGTCCAATCACGTAGTAAAAACGTGGCAGCCACCCACGAGTCCGCGTCTCGACCCGCGAGCCGGGCCTCGCCCCGCCCCAGGAACCTACCATCCGGCGCCGACCTGGAGGTGGGAAACGGGGTTCGCCTTCCGCTGGGAAGCCGGGAGGAATGCGGCCCTCCCCCCCCGCCTTCCGCTGGTGGCGGCGCCGAGGCCCAAGTCCCGGTGTCCCTACCCTCTTCCGGCCTCGGCCGCCTGGGCCCCGCTCCGTGTCTGGTGGATGCTGCGTGTGTCCGAGCGGAACATGAAGCTGCTCTTCGCCGCCGCCCTTATCGTGGGCTCCGTCTTCTTCCTGCTGCTGCCAGGGCCCTCCGTAGCCGATGAGAAGAAGAAGGGGCCCAAAGTCACCGTCAAGGTCCGTGCTCCCTTCTCTCCGCGTCCCAGGCGAGGGCCTTGGAAATCTGCCTCTCCTGATTGGGTCCGGCGCCGCGGGTCAGCGGTGTCCTTAACATTTAGAGCTCTGAGCTCGGGCCTGGGTGTCCTTGGCGCTGGCTCAGCCCCTCCGTAGGCTGGGCACCTGAGACATGCTACCCATTCAGACCCGAGAAGGACCCCCAGCTCCTACCCGGACTCGAGAATCACGCTTGGGGTGCTCTCAGCTGGCCGGCACTACCCGCTCTCAGACCCTCTTCAGATCCTCTTCTGCCAATTTCAGAATCCTTTCTCTCCTTAGCCCACACGTTCACTCCTTCCAGTTCCAGAGCTTGGGCTTTCCTCCTTGTGATTTTCTTAATGTTAATTTCTAGAATCAGAGCCCGTTGTTTATTTGAAGCAAAGATTGCTGCCCTGCTGCTTACGGGGAGTGTAAAGAAGCATATCATTGGAGAAAAGGGTCTGGAATTTTCATTAGCTCCCAAGATTTTTGACTCCACCAAAAACTTTCTTAACCACTACTTTAAAGCTAGGGGAAAAAATGAATATGGCTATGTTTTCTCTCCCATCCTCGCGTAGCTTCTATCAAAGGCCGTTCCTTCGAAGGGGCTCAGTTTGAAATGGTGTTTTCCTTCAGGTGTATTTTGACCTACGTATTGGAGATGAAGATGTAGGCCGGGTGGTCATCGGTCTCTTTGGAAAGACTGTTCCAAAAACAGTGGATAATTTTGTGGCCTTAGCAACAGGTGAGGTAAGTAACTAGAAGAGAGATTGTCAACCCAGATGGCGTGAAGTTGGCAAATGGGGCTGACAGCAAATTGGACGCTCATCTGTCCCAATCACCCCACTCTGGGTACCAACTGATGGTGACCTATGGCTCAGGAACCCAGTATTGTCAGACCTTCTGGGTTTTTTAAAATGGAATCTAGAAACCTAGATTTTGGGGGGAGTAATTTACATCTTTGAGACACTGCAATAACCGAGGAAAAATTTGTGGATGCTGTTGGTGGCCCTTGCACCAGAGTGTTTTCCTGAGCGAACAGCCCAGAGATTCCTGGGTTTCAAGGAGAGACCGCCCCATTTAAGAAAGTTTGTGTTCTAACCTTTCCTTTTTCTCAGTCTCTTTTTGTATCTGATTCAGTAACTAGAATAGATGAGAGGCAGAAGGGGGCAGCACTAAGTGACACAGAACTGTATCAAGTTTGAGACATTACAGGGAAAGAGAATGGGTGTCTGTGGACCCCGTGCCTGGCCCATGGTAACTGCTCACCCGGTAGCATCTTGACTACCACGTTGGCCGGCAGTCTTGTCTCTGCTATGAGCAGTAGTTGCATGGGCTGGATTCCTCCAGGGACTGTTTGAGGTCAGCCTGACATCTCATGCCAACTCTTCACCTTTGCCTCCTTTTTTCCAGAAAGGGTTTGGCTACAAGGACAGCAAATTCCATCGTGTGATTAAGGACTTCATGATCCAGGGCGGAGATTTTACCCGAGGAGATGGCACTGGAGGTACGATGTCATCCCTTTAGGGAGAGGAGTGTGTCGGTGCAACGTGATGGGCAGCACGGCTGGGCTGGGTGGGCAAGGCCTCTTCTTTTTCCATCTGCAGTCAGTCTGGTTATCTGTGTTGCAACCAGCTGTACCCTCTGTGTACATGGAACCCAGTACAAAGAAGAGAGAGTAGTGGAGGCCAGGTAGGTGACCTGCGAAGTGAGACCTGTATCCTGTGACTTTTCTCCTGAAACCTTGTGTGGGGAGGGAAGCAAAGTGGAGACACATGTGTGGTGACTCAGGATCAGACTGGCAGAGCCCATGTAGGCCACTTTGGAAGCCCCAGCTGCGGTGCTAGAAGTGTCCTTGGCAGCTCCCACCAGACCTTACCTGTAGGATAGACAGATATGCTGTCCTAACCTAGAGGCTTCCCTGCACTTGGGTGCACATGTACTGTCCCCGAGACCGCTGGTACAGTTGGAGAATGCCCAGTGCCAGAGACTAGTTTGTGAGCCAGGCTCTGTGGTGGGTGCTGGGACCACACAAAGATCACGGGGGCAGTAGCCCCCTTTTGTTCTGGCATACAAGCCCTCACAAATAGGCCACAGGTCAACTTTTAGGGGTCAGGCTCCGCCTTCAAGATGTCCATCGTGTAGGTGGGAAACTCCAAAAGCTGCACAGCAGTCCAAACTGAAGTAGCAAAAGGCAGGGGTGGCAGGGATGGCCCGAAGCAGAGCCTGGGCTCCCGGAGTCATACCCTCTTGGTTTGAGTCAGCATCTGCCGCCTTCTTGCCTTGTGGCCGCGGCATGTATCTGCAGCCCTCCAAGCTTTGCTTTCCTCTTGGGCAGAGACAATGCTGAGAGGTGGAGGTGCTATGAGGATTTGGGGAGATCCTGAGTGTGCCTGAGTCTTGGCACGTGGTGAGTGCTCAGTGAAGTGCCCATAGGCAGAGGAGTCACTGAAGGCCAGGGTAGTCAGAAAGTGCGTTGTGATTGTGAAGGAAGAGTTGCATTGCCCAGGATGGGGAGAATTTAAAGAGGCCGAGAAGAGGCAGAGTTGAGATGTGAAGCATGTCTGTTCTGGGGAGGAAGCTTGGCTAAAGCTGGTCTGGGGGGTAGGGGGGCGTACAGTACCGCTGAGAGCAAGAAGGTGGGTCAGGCCACACCAGAAGCTGGCTTTGTCCTGTAGGATGTGGGGTTCTGCTGGAGAATTGAGTGAGAGGATGACCGGGTCCCAGAGATGTTTGAGAGAAAATAATGTGGTGGCAGAATCCCACGTGCAGAGGCAGGGTGCTGGGTGCACAGGCAGGAGCAAACAGACTGGCTGGGGAAGGGAGGCAGCGGCCCCTGGGTAGGGTGTTAGGGGCCTGTTACCCCGAAGAGAGTCTGCCTGCTGGGTGAGAACAGAGCGTTGACAGCCAGATCCGCAGAGCTCCTGCCCCATAGGGTAGGTTTCTGTTTGTGTGGAGTGCCCAGCAGAGCCCCTGGCACACTGTTGTACCCTAAGGGCGAGGGTTATTGCAGTGGGCAGCAGGATGGGAAAGGCTAGGATGAATCGGGGGTGGGGACAGTACTCAACCCCGTATAGAGGGTAGGTTGTCAACAGAATAACTGGGGTCTGGGGCCAATCTAAGGAAGTCAGTGAAGTCCGAAGTGAAGAACTAGCTGCTTGAGTTTGAAATTCCCTCTAGCTTGAGAAAGTGGTGCCAAGGACAAAGACTGGGTGGTTTTCTGGGTGGCGGCAGTAACTAAATTTCTGTACAGAGAGAATTTGCACATTGGGGAGGCTCTTAGCACCCCAGCCAGGAGGTATTGCACAGTGGGGAGTCTTGTCCCCTGTCCCCCAGAGACTCTATGGCAGGCTCTGCAGGTAACAGCCGGGAGCAGCTATTTAAAAAAATAAAAAGCCAAACTTGTTGCTGTCAAGTCGACTCCGACTCCCAGTGACCCTATAGGACAGGACAACTGCCCTATAGAGTTTACAAGGAGTGCTTGGTGGATTCAAACTGTTGACTTTTTGGTTAGCAGCAGTAGCACCTAACCACTGCATCTCCGGGGTTTCTGTGCCTTATTTAAAAGTCATGCAACTGTCCTCGGGAAGTCCTCTGTCATATGAGCTTTTCACTGAATCAGCTTGGTCTTAGGGCCTGCTTGATCTCAGTAAGTGTAGTTTGGCTGTCAGATCAGGACAGGAAGGGGACACATTTTAAACTTCACTCTGCCTGGCCTGTCACAGAAGACAAGTTGATTTTGAATCTCCACCCTAGAAATCTGTCTGGTTTGGGCCACCGCAGCTCCCCCAACCCCAACCCAGACTGCTGCCTCTGTCTTCCCAGGAAAGAGCATCTATGGTGAACGCTTCCCTGATGAGAACTTCAAGCTGAAACACTACGGCCCAGGCTGGGTGAGCATGGCCAATGCAGGCAAGGACACCAACGGCTCCCAGTTCTTCATCACCACAGTCAAGACATCCTGGCTAGATGGCAAGCATGTAGTGTTTGGCAAAGTTCTAGAGGGCATGGTGAGTTCTGGAGGCTGGGGTCCTCACCAGGGGTCTGATGGGGCTGTAGGGATTCTGTCCCTTCCCCCAAATAAACAAACCCACAGATCCAGATCTGTACTCATGTCTGTGCACCTGGGGGAATCAAGAATCAATAGCCTGCGTCATGAGCCCCTTAAAATTCTAAGCCCTTGTGGGCCCCAGACACAGGCCTTCTAGGAGGCCTTGCTAGGGGTGCGTGACTACAGGAAGCTTCTTCCGTTAACTTAGATGGTGGCATGCGGGCTCCCTTCGAGTTGTACAAGGTACAGCAGAGTACCACGCCCCTGAAAGCCAGCTACTACTACACTCCCAGGCACCTTCCTCCTCCCCTCACCCCTGGCCCAACCTGGGTCTTCCTTCAGAGAAACAAAACTGCTGCTTCCCATTGTCAGGCCTGCCCTGGCTGGCACTGTTCCCTGAGTTCATTAGAAAGGTGGTGCCTCAAGGTTCATGAGCCCTCCTGAGCCAGAGGCTGGGGCTCAGATGCTTCGCCTGAGTGGCCGACCTCCTGACCCACACTGCTCCCCTCTTGTGCCTCTCCTTCCAGGATGTAGTACGCAAGGTGGAGAGCACCAAGACAGATGGCCGGGACAAGCCCTTGAAGGATGTGATGATCGCAGACTGTGGCAAGATTGAGGTAGAGAAGCCCTTCGCCATCGCCAAGGAGTAGGGCCCCAGGAACCTCTCTTCCTTTGAACGACCTTCTTGGCAGCACTGCCGCCCTCATGGGGGAAGGTGGCCCGCCACTGGGCTCCACACGGCTCTGGCCCTGGTGCTGCCATGTGACGGAGTGGACCCCCACACATTCATTCCACAGGCCCAGATTTTTTTAACAAACTTCTGCCAATGCTGACCAATAAAAAAGGTGGGTTTTTTTTTAATAGCCAGTGTGTGGGCTGGGTTCTTGGGCTAAAGCACCTCCCTAAGCTGCATCCCAACACACCCAGGGTTCTCCTGGGGCTACAGGTGTCAGCTTCTCCCCTGGGCTCCCCCAGGCTGGACCTTTCCCGCAGACGCCAGCCACAGGAAGTTGGACTGGAGCCTGTTGCTCTGTGCTCCCACACTCACTAGCTACTGAGGTTCAGCTGTTGTTGGTTCTTTCCTTCTGGTTTAGGTTAAGAAATACCTTTTAATATTCTCACAGTAGCCATAGCAGCTTTTCCCTTTATCCTGGTCTTCCACGTCCTTGCGTTGGCCCTTGGGCTCCAGGAAGGCCTGAGCCCTGGCACCTCAGTGCCCATGTGGGCCGAGTGTGGTCCTGGGCCAGGGCAGGACTCCTGACTTACTGCTCATCGGAGTAAGGCGTGCAGTGTCTCGTAGATGGCCCGGAGGTCTCTGGGCTGATCGGGGTCAGTGGCAGAGGAATGGTGTGACAGGCGTCTTATGGCTGGGCTGTGATGGGGCTGACACTGAAGTCGTAGAGACCCTTCAGCACGCCTTGTACCACCACATCGGGCAGAGGCTCTGCAGGAGGGAAGCGGAACAGGAGAAGGCCACAGGGACTAGGACGCCTGTGACCGCCCTGGCCCCAGGCCCCAGCTCTCAGCTGTCCATAGGACAGGAAAAGCAGCAGAGAGCAGCTGGCCACCTCATGTGCGGCTTTGGCTTTCCTAGGTCACTGTCTGCTCAAGTCACCTTGGTGAGGTCAGGCTGCTGAGGGCCAGAGATGACAGGGCCTGCCACTGGGGGCGAACCCACAGAAGGCACCAAGGGGCCCCAGAGGAGACCAGTGGGCGGGAAGTAGTGCATGGGGCTCCTGGGAGCTGAGAAATGGCAAGTCCCCCTGCCCCCCCTCACCTGGAGAGGGGCTGCTGATGTAGGGATCCATGCAGAAACTGATTACAGGCCGGTGGTGCAGTGGGGAGCTGAGGAAAGAGGGTCGTGAGCTACTGTGGGTGGTGGAGGTGCAGTCCCACATGGGATGGGCACCTTAGAGTATGTGCTCACCAGGGACCCACAGAGGGAAAGGTGAGTGGGAAACCCAGGTAACTCAGGGAAAACCAAGGCCATGAGCAGATGCTGGACAGAAGTAGCAGGCCCACTCTTGGCACTGGCCACCAAGCAGTGGCAGGAGCCGGCTCAGGTGGGGACTGTAAACTTGCCTGCGGTTGCTGGGCAGGAACTCCTCCAGGGTGCTGAAAAGGAGACAGACCAGTGAGCTCACTGGAGGTACCCAGGGGAGTTGGGGGGGGAGGTGGAGACAGAAGCCCAGAACCTTACCTCCCCAGGGGCCACTGCTTCTGTTTGTAACAAGCCCAGTTCCAGAGTTGGCAGAGTAAGCAAGACTGTCAGAAAATAATCCCACCACGAACAAGAAAGCTGATAATTGAAGTAGGAGTCATAACCAAAAAACAGGTGTATAGCTACACAGGTAGATCAAAAGACTTGTGTGAGTACATGTGGGTGCACACGTGTATCAGCAGGAACATATATATACATGATTGTATGTACTGCATATATATAATAAAGCACACGGGGACACAGTTACATAGACTTCTTGACACCCACACAGTTCATGCAATTGCTTTACTGCCTTAAAAGGCTTGGGACCATAGTCTTGTGAACAACTTAGTCCACTGGCATAGTCTGGTTCCTAAGAGAAATACTGTACACTCTAGTTTTGTGAGTAGTGTCTGGGATCTTAAAAGCTTGTTAGTAGCCATCTAAGAAAACTGGAAACCCTGGTGGTGTGGGTTATGTGTTGTCTGCTAACCAAAAGGTCGGCAGTTCAAGTCTGCCAGGTGCTCCTTGGAAACTCTGTGGGGCACTTCTACTCTGACCTGTAGGGTCACAATGAGTTGGACTCGACCCAGTAGCAATGGATAAGATAAAAGTATTAGTCTCTCTTCATCTGGGGCGAAAGAGAATGAAGGAAACCAAGATTTGAAAGTTACTAGTCTATGGTTACTAATGACCCCCACAAAACCTCAGCTGCTTTCTAATCTGAAACCAAAAGATCTGGCTGAAGCCCGACTAAAACTACTGGCCATTGTGATCAGGAACATAAGAGAAGATCTCAGATAGAATGGAGAAAAATGTAGAACAAAACTCAGATTCTTAACGAAGGCCAGACTTAGTGTGGACTGATTAGAGGAACATCTGATGTGGTTGCCCTAAGATAACCTTTGAACTTGGCACTGCGGCTACTTCTGGAGGATGTCTTTCAGCCAAATAACAGACTGGCCTATAAAACAATATTGCCTCAGAGTAATGTGCTCCCTTCAACTACGAGACAAAATGGCCAACATTTACCAAAAAACAAGAGGAGACGGCAAGGAGGGGAAGTGTCATAGATTGAATGGTGTCCTGTCAAAAAGCCTGTCAACTTGACGAAGCCATGATCCCCTGTACTGTATAATTGTCCTCGATTTTGTCTTCTGACGTGGCTTTCCTGTGTTGTAAATCCTTATCTCTGTGCCGTTAGTGAAATGGGAGTGGCAGCAATTGAGTTAATGAGCAGGATTCAGTCTACAGGACTGGATTGTGTCTTGAGCCAATCTCTTTTAAGACACAAAAGAGAACACACTGAGGTAGGGACCTCACACCTCCAAGAAAGTATAGCCAGGAGCATGCGTCCTTTGGACCCAAGGTCCTTGCATTGAGACGCAGCTGCTCCAGGGAAGACTCATGCCAGGATCTTCCCCCGGAGCCAACAGAAAGAAAGCCTTCCCCTGAAGCTGGTGCCCTGAATTTGGACTTCAAGCCTCCTAGACACAGAATACACTTCTGTTTGTTAAAGCCACCCACTTGTGGTAGTTCTGTTGTAGCAGCACTAGGTAACTAGGACAGGAAGGGAAGCTAGATCAACAGAAAAAGAACAAGCAGAATGCTGACACATGGTGAAAATGGTAACCGTCACTAGTTTGTATAGAAATTGTTAAACGGGAACCTAATTTGCTGTGTAAACTTTCACCTAGAACACAGTAACTTGTTCTTTTGTTTTTTAAAAAAACTGACAAGGGAGGCAGACCTCAGGAGGAAGAAGATCCAGGCTGGGACCTGGCAGACAGAAGCAACAGAAGTGGGGCTTAGCCCCCAAACCTTTCCTTACCTGCTTGCTGCCAAGAGCCCCTATACCCCAAATACTGGCCCTTCTCCCTTGCCAAGCCTCAGCCCTGGAAGGTACTTACTCCCAGCTGTTGGCCTTGGGATCTGTGGGGAAGTGCCGAAGTCTCAAGAATTCCAGTAGTTCTTTGGGCACGTCCTGGTTCAAATACAGGATGCCCTGGAGAGGATGGAAGAAGCCGGTAATTAGACGCAGCCTGGTACTCTGTATAACCTAGTGCAAGATGAAAATGCGGGCCTTTGCTCAAACGTGGGAAACCCTGGTGGTGGGAAGTTTTAAGAGCTGCAGCTGCTAACAGAAGTTCAGCAGTTCAAATCCACCAGACACTCCTCAGAAACTCTATGGGGGCAGTTCTACCCTGTCCTATAGGGTCATTATGAGCTGAAATCAACAGCAACAAGTTTTTGTTCAAAAATGATTTAAAGGGGAGAGCAGAGCATTAGACGAAGCTCAGAGCCATTCTGAACACCGTGCCTGATCAGCTCGGTGCCGATCAGCTCCGTGCCCATGAAGTCCTCAGGCTGTAACCCCCCATCAGTGTGGCTTCCTCATCACGGGGCAGTAGAGGGTTCTACCCTGGAAGGTACGGAAACTAACTTCCATTGAGCTGGGGCCTCCAGCCTCCTAGTTATCTTCTTCAGTGTTTTCAATAAGCCAGCAAAAGATGTTTAGACCCCTCCTTGTCCAGGAAAAATTGGGACCTGGGGTAGTGAGTAACAGGCCCAAGATAGGGGTCCCCTTCCTCTACGGGCAAGCGGACTAGAACACCAGGGGTGGCCCACGGTACCTGGATGTAGGCCTCCAAGCCCTGTCGGCGCTGTTCCAGCCCCCTGGCTCTCCAGTTGGGCAAGCGTTTCGAGGGGAAGTCTGGCACTTTGTACAGTTTCTTGATCTGCCGGAGGTTACACGGTGCGGTCACAGCTCCCTGGCTGAGCCCTCGAGCCTACTCCACTCTAGCCAAGAATTCTTTCCACTCCTTACTGCCACCCTTCTGAGCTCGACCTTCCGACCGACCCCGGTAAACGGCGGTAGGGCAGGGCGGCCCCAAGGCCCCAGACTCCCGAGCGCCGGTCGCTGCGCAGAGGCATGGTCATTGCCGGCTGGACCTGCCCCCTAAGCCCTCCTGATGACGGCTGCGCAGCCCGCGGGCGGTCTGTGCCCAGGACCTGCTCCATCCCTGGACTGGGGCCATAAAAGGGGTGCGCTGGGCCACCTCGTCCTCCCGCTTCCCGGGGGCTGGCCCGGCAGGGGTCCCAGGGATTGGCCGGGCAGGGGTCGGAGAGTAGTCGGCGCTGCCTCACCCGCTTGTGCAGCGCGTGGAACTCGCTGTAGCGCCTCAGCACCGTGTGTCTGCGCCCGCGGCACAGCACCTCCACTCGGAACACCTGGCGGGCGGGCGGGCGGCAGGGCGCGCCGTGAGGTCCAGCTGGGGACCAGCGCCGGCTCTCCCGCGCGCCCAAGGGACTCCCCGGGGACCGTCCTCTCACATCCCCGTATCCCCAACACCCAGGAGGAGGGGCTGGTGGAACCACCCCTGTGCTTCGGACAGCTCCTCAGGGGCCCGAACCACGGTCCGCGGGGCTGGCAAACCCAAGCGCCCCCGAAGCCCTCGACACGCTGCCCCCAAAGCCTGGCCCACCACCTGCCGATGCCCCAGCCAGGGGGCAGAGTCCCCAGGGCGCTCTGCGAGGGGAAATTCCGCGGCGGGGTCCCGCGTCCCTCCCACTCGGGTCCCCGCTCACCATGTGCCCTTTGTCTGGGCTCTGTCCGGATTCCTCGGCCTCGGGCCCCACAGACGGGATGTGAACTTCCAGCATCGGTACTCGGGCCAGCTGCTCTCTCCAAGCCGGGAGACCTAACTCGGCGCCGCAACCCAGAACGCGGGGCGGCAGGCCCCGCCCCACCGCAGGCCCCGCCCCCGCAGCGACGGGACCCGGCAAGGCAGGCCCCGCCCCTCCAGCCCCGCCCCCAGGCCGGGTCCCCGCGCCGACCGAAACCCCGCGCCGCGGACTCCAGCCCCGAAGGCCCCGTCCCCGCCCCAGGCGTTGCCCCGGCCGCCCGGGTCTGCTCCCAGAAGATTAAGAAGAGGTTCTCTGAGCCTGGCAGGGATCCTCTGGCGGTGTCACCTGTTTGTCACACATTTACTGCATGTCCACTAATGGTGAGAAACGCGGGCCAGTCAAAATTACACCTACTCTTCGTTGAGTGCGTAAGGACCTGGGCGCAGCCCTCGCCTCCTGCCCAGGGAGCCAACCAAGAATGTTCCTTGCTTTCTCCCTTCCTCGGGGGCCGTACAGCCCTCCTGTCCCCTTCTGTCCACTTCAGGGCCCGACTCTGGCTGAGAGTCACCACTTGAAGACCTTGGCTAAGGCCATGCCTGGGAATGCTAGGACCCAGTCCGGCTTTGCCAGCACCCACAGGCCTGTCCGTCTATCGCTCCTGCTCCAGAGGCAGTTTAGGGACCCAGGCGCTGGGGTGAAGGTGGAGGGGGGGAGTGCAGGGTGAGACAAACTGGATTTCTGGAATAGTGTTAGATGCACGAACATTTGCCTCCCTCGAGAGACTAGAAATTGAGACGGTCCTTGCTAGGCAGAGCAGGCTGGCCTAGAAAGGAGGTGCATGGTGACTGAGGTGGCCCCAGGCTGGCCTTGTCCACCTTCTGGGCAGGATTTTAATCCAGAGCACTCTAGCACTGTCACTGTGCCTACTGCTGTATAGGGCCTTGGCTTCCATCTGGTAGGCACCCTCACCCCAGTCAGAGGGCGCGGCTCTTGTTCAGAGGCACCCCTGGCTTCTCCCTCCCAAAGGTCCTGGAGGTAGGGAAGGGCCAAGCCCTGCCTTCCAAGAGCTCACACCTAGTGGGGGATCTTGGGGTGGGAAAGAGGAAGTAAAGTGTCTGTCTTGGGGACTGGAGGAAGGGCAACCACTGAACCACCCCGTTTCCCTGCTAGGCTGAAGCAAAAAATCTCCATTCCAGCTCTGCACCCCCGAAAGAGCTGGGAGAAGGGCCCCCTAGGTGGCCAGTAGGTATCTCACCGGTACTGTCTCCAACACTTTCTTCTCCCAAATTCCATCTCATATCAGCCCCAGAATCAGGAAGCTGAAACTGCCGGAACCTGATGTGGTCCCCTGAGAGGGAAATGACCAGCCACGAAGAGAAGCACCGGAGTTTCATTTCCTCCCTGGCGCTACAGGGCCCATCATTCAGGGACCCAGCGCTCCTGAAGACCGCGCTAGGTCCTCTGATGGGCCTCCCTGCTTTGCCTTGCCCTTTTCCCCCATACAAATTTCAGGATCTACCCAGTAGCACCAACTGTAATCACAGTTATCTGCTTAAAACCCTCTTGTTGATGGTTTCCCACAGCGCTGAGGATCGTCTCCTTGGCAGCCTACAGGGCTCCAAATGCCTCAGCCTAGCCCCCTCTCCCATCTCCCCTCTTGCTCCTCCCCACTGAGGGACAGCCTCAGCCAGTGACTGTCTCCCAGTTTTTTTGAGTCAAGCTTTTCCTTCCCTCAGGGCCTTTGCAATTGTGGGTTTGCCTCTCTCTTCCCTGGTGGTTAAGTGCTATCTACTAGTGCTAATCAAAAGGTCTAGTCAGCAGTTCAAATCTACCAGGTGCTTCTTGGAAACTCTATGGGGCAGCTGTACTCTGTCCTATAGGGTCACTATATATAGGCAGTGGATTTTGGGGTTTCTACCTCTTCCATAACTTTTTATCTGGTGGGCTTATGCTCAGAGTCTCAGTCTAATACCTCCTCCAAGAAGCCTTCCTTCCTGACACCCTGTAATCTCCCTCAGCTCTGCACTTACTACCGTCTTTAATTAGTGTTTGTGTAGTATGTTCACCCTTGGTTACCCCAGGTTTCCCCAGACCAGCTCCATCAGTCCGGGGACCCGGTCTGGGTGTCAGTGGTTGCCTCCGTGGTGCTCAACACAGGGAAGGCACCAAGTGGCCATGGAGGGCAGGGGAGACCTGGGGAGGGGCAAGGAGGGGGTAGGGAATGCTGAAGGGTTGGAGGAAAACCTGTAGGGGATAAGGACACGAAGCTTCAATCTTCGGTGGGCTTCTGGTCAGATACTCCCCTGCCCCCAACCCGGGGACCCGAGGCGCCCTAGGCCCGCTGCGCGGACTGCCGTGGAGCCCCGGGCTCGCAGAAGACCAGGGGATCCGCAGAGCGGGCGCCAGCGGGTGGCTGGGTGTGAACACGCCCCTCCGACACGGCCCCGCTCCTGTGGGCGGCCCTGCTGGCCGGGTGGCACTTTAGCCGAGGCCCTCGCCCTCCGCCGCCGGCGCACAAAGCCCCCTTTCACCGGCCGGGCTCCTGCTGGGCGGCGGCGGCCGCTCGGAGGTTTGGTTGACCCTGTTAAGAAAACAAACAGTCCTGCGCTACGGGCCGGCGGGCGCCGCTGCGCACAGAGGCGCGATTCTTCTCGCAGGCGGGCTGGGGGCGGTGGCGGCCAGCCACCTGGGGGCGTCACCTGTGTAACCCTTGGCCAACCCCTTGAGCCTCAGTACCCTGCTCTGTAGACTGGAGAGTTGTGGCGTGGATGAAATTCGGCCACACTGGACAAGAGTTCAGTATGGAGACTAGGAAGCAGTAAGTAAATATTAGCTATCATTGTCCCATTGAAGTGCACAGATTTGGTGTTTTTGTTAAGTCCGAATCGATAGGGCTCATCCAAATATAGTTACCGATTCTGCTGTGCGACAACAAAATTGTACCACTCTTCTTTCAGGATTCGGACATCGCAAAATTAGCTCTGAAGACAAGTATTTCAGTTCCTAACCGTGATCAGGACTTTTCACGGATTTTCTTGATACTGGCAACCAGAAAGAAGAAAAAAAAAGGAAGCAAAAAACTAAATTGCATGTAGTGACTGAACATAAATTTGGCTTCATCAAAACACCCTGATAACAAAAGAAACGGATAAATATAACCAAAGCCACTGCCATGGAGTCGATTCCAACTCCTACTAACCCTATAGGACAGAGTACAACTGCCCCATGGAGTTACCACGGCGGACCGGGAGCATTTCAACTACTGACCCTCCGATTAGCAGCCTAGCACTTAACCACCAAGGTTCCCAAACCACCTAATACTTCTTACTAATTGCTTTTTTAATTTAAGTACATTTTATAAATTTGAAATAGTAAGTTTGCAGTGAAACTACATAAGCTATCATCGGGCGGTCCATCCCCACTCATAAAGACCCTGTAGTATAGGCTTAGGCCCCCACCTGCAACCCCACCCCTTTGTCCTCGGGTTCCTGTCTCTAAGGCTTCAGTTACTGTGGTCTGGGCTCAGCTGTACTAAACACGGTTTTTGTCCTGTCATCATTATTCCATAAACAACACAGTGTAACAACTATTTACATAGTTTTACAATGGCTTAGGTAACATGCCTCATCTAGAGAGATCTGAGGTACAGGGAAGATATGCAAATATGATGCCTTTTTAAAGGGACCTGGAACATCCTCCCGATTGATTTTGATATCCGTGGGGGTCCTGAGACCAGTTCTCCAGAGACACAAAGGGATGACTGTATACTAGTATTTTAAGTTACTGAGCTTGTTTAAACTATTTATTTTATAGATGAGGCAAGAGGTGTGAGGAAGAGAAGTGGGTTCTTAAAGGCACCTGAGGCAAGTAAAGCGTGGCTCGGAGCAGGCTGGTGACCTGCTCCCAGGGGAAGGCAGGCTCCAGACCCAGGGTTCCAGCCAGCAGTGTCACTCACAGAGTCCTAGGGGCTACGTGTCCCATGCCCAGATGTGTCAGGCAGCAGCTCACCTGCTTCAGACCACACAGTCCAGGGCTGGCCGCGGGGAGCAGGCAGATACCACCCCAGCCACCTTGAGTCCAAGGCTGCACAACTTTCCAGGGAGATTTCTCCGAAGTAACAGCGAACCCCCTCCGAGTGACATGTCAACTGACTGACTAATCTGCCCTTCTGTGGCCAGTACTGGGGGGTTCAGGGAACTGGCTCTCAGGTATCTTCAGGTGACAGGGTCTTATTGTGAAGATGCCTGTCGGACAAGAAAGCCAGGCCAGGGGCTGAGGCTGGCAGGGGTCAAGCTTCAGGCCTTGAGCTCAGGACTCAAGATGCCCGCCGACCCACCCTAGTTTGGGTTGCTGGCTGTTGGCGTCTCAGTAAGTGGACATTTTAGGGTCACTGATGGTCACCAGCTACTCAATGAAGCTGCTTCTGTCTTCTAGCTACTGATCCTTCTATTCAACTGGGTGACCCTTTGTGTCTGGGAAGAGAGCACCTCAAAAGCACCAGAGAAACTAAGATGTCCACCACATCAGGTGAGTAACAAAACGCAGCTTGCCCTCAACAGACCCAGTGTATGGATGTGGGTCTGTAACAAAACACCTTAGTGGGTGTCTCAGTCCTTCATGTCCATCCTGTCTGGTTGTATGGGGTACAGTGGGGCAGACAAACTGGGTCAAGCAGAACGGGTTGTTTAACGCTGGGGTGGGACCCCGGGAACGCTACTTGAGCTCTCTGAGCCTGTGTGTCTTTGGGTAGAAAATAATGCCCGGTCGGCAGGGCTGTGGTGGTGGCAGCTGCTCTTGAGCTGATGTGGACTTCTGGTGACCCTGCGTGTGCAGAGCGAAACTGCTGTTGGGGTTTCGAGGCTGTGACCTTTTGGAAGCAGGTCCCCAAGGCTGTCTTCTGAAGGACCTGGCTGGGCTGGAACCCCCAACTTGGCTGTTAGCAGTTAAGCACTTAACCATTTGCACCCCAGGAACCTTGGTGATGGGATGCCTGCACTCGCCGTCCCTGGGTAGATTGCCACACAGTGATCCTGTATAACAGGGTGGCACTGGCCTATAGCGTCTCCAAGGCTCTCAATTTTTATAGAATCTGACTGCACATCTCTCATGAGGCAGCTGGTGACTTCCAACCACCAGCTTCTCAATTTGCAGCCTGGCGTTTAATCACTGCATCACCAGGACTCCTTGGTGAAGGGGCAGCCCTAGGACAGGGGCCGACTCAGAGGAGGTGTTTAACAAGTGGCAGCTCTTACCGGTTAGTCCAGTAAGGCCCTGGGGTGAGAGATGGCTGTCAGGGCGGCCCCTGTTCCCAAGGGTTCCTTCCTGGCTCCTGTTGGTAATGGAGGAAGCAGCAGAGGGTTTGGGAGCTTGAAGGGACAGTCATTTGGAAACAAATGTCACATCTCTTTACGGAAAGGTCCTGTTTCAGATTGGACAGGGTTTTCTGTACCCTGACAAAGTGCACCCTATGGAGACCATGCAGATGACTTCCTCTGAGAAGCCCACTTCCTGCAGCCTCAGTGAGGCTGCTTTCTGCCCCATAGGTCTGCGGTCACAGCCAGGGGCCATTTCCACAATGGGAAAAGGTCAGAGTGGAGGAGGCCTGTCCCCTACACTGGGTGCTTGCAGGCCCCACCTGGGGCAATGAACACCAATCCTGCCGCTACTGCAAGGCCCAATGAGCCCCAAATTAGAACGGATTTCTGAGTCTCTCGGAAAAGAATCCCAAGATCTGGCCCTCAGTGGGCCCACAGGCTCAAATGGCAATCACTGCTGGGGCTGAGGAGTGGTCGTGTCCCATTAGGCTGCCTCTGGGGTTAGGGAGAGACACCGAGCAGGAACAGCTAGTCCCTGACCTTTAGGAGCTCAGCACCCACAAAGCCACTGAGGTCATCTCAGAGACAGGTGTGCAAGGATGTGAAAGAGGAAGACAAGACAGTGCCACTCGGAAGCGGTGTGAGAGGCAGGGCCCCGTCCAGGCTGGGGTGGGGCTGCGTGATCCCAGAAGACTTCCTGGAGGTTTACACCTGAAGTCGGCCTCAGAGGATGTGCTAGATTGCTTTTCCGTAATGAAAATAGCTTTATTAAAAAATTTCTGATTATAAATACATAGAAATTTCAAGCAATATAAAATGGCATAAAAAATAAAAATGCACAACTCTACCCCAAGAGGCAATCACAGTTAACAATTCAATCACCGGCCTTTCCTTGTATAAGTGTAGACAAATGTGATTCAGAGCATACATGCAATTCTATAACCTGCTTTTTCACTGAAAAAGACATAATGGAGAGATTTCCCTTGTCAGCCAACACAGCTCCGTCTCGTCTTCAGTGGCTACATACTACTCCACCTGTGTGGCTGTACCGTAATCCATTCAGTCGCTTCCTGTAGACCTTTGGGTTGAGTCCAGTTTCTGCGAAGTGTAGATTATACTGTGACATGCATCCGTGGATAGACATCCTCGGGAACTTGGTTTCTAGAAGCGTCTACAGGGACCCTGAGGGACAGCTGTGGCACCATAGATGCCCTATCTCCTTACACTTGCACTCCCATCCACAGTGCTGAGAAAACAAAACCCACAGTGGTGGGGGCCAATCTGCCACCTCTGACCCTGCTCAGGTCTCCAAGGCTTAGTCTTTACAGGAGGTGACTGCCCTATCTTTGTCCAAGGGACAAACTTCCTGGTGGGTTTCAAACCATCCACCTTTTGGTTTGCAGCTGAGCACTCACCTACGGCGCACCAGGGCTCCTCTCAATGCCTGTTTCAGACTGACACGGGGCCTGGCTGAAACACAAAGGCTTCTCAGGTGACTCAGAAGTGAGAAGGTTAAGAGCACCCTTGGAATCAGTTTCTGTGAGGTGCTGGCTATTGTTTCACGGACTGAGTGACACACAGGGAAAGGTGAGCCAGCCAGGTGGCGAGTCTGCAGGTGGCGAACCATCATTCAACAGTCACCTATCCAGCACCTGTTGGGCGCCACATTCCTGCTGGGGATCATGGGATGATACAGACACACACCTCAGAGAGCTTACAGCTTGGTGGGAGAGCCCAGGTAAAGCCACACAACTGGCATCAGACCTCAGCGGGTGACGATGCAGAGAGCTGACTGTTCTCGTCAGGCTCTGACACTCAGCTCACATCTGACCCCGCGCCAACCTGGAGCAAACCATCTCAGCCAGTGTCTCCAAAGTATACAGTTCAGGGGTACGCCACCTGCAGCACAGGCGTGTCCTCCTCTGCTCCAGGATAGCTCACTATTAACACGTCCGCTTCGCTCCCCCTCCCTCTAGGCTGGTGGGTACTGCAAGGAAAACCCCATGACCCTGGGGCTTCCTGCCCCCTGAAACTCACGGTCTTTAATACCACATGAGCCCTACGCATGTTCCCTCCAACCCCTCAATCCGGATCCCAGCCCCATCTTTAGAAATTTCACCTCATCTTTATTTTCTTCAGGGTTCCCAGCACCAGGTGTATTTAGAATGCAAGTTTTCTGGGAAGCATCCAAGTTATAAGCATCTAGGTGGAAGTGATACTTCTCTCATGATACTACCAAATACTTAACTGGCTACTTGGGTTCCTCCAGCCCCCTTCTAGTCTTGATCTCCGGAGCCCAGAGAGTCTTGGAGAAACCACCCCAGGGGAAAGGCCGACATCCCCACACCTCTTCTCTGTTTCCTCTGGACTCGGAATACATTTTGTCTAGCATAAAGCCTTAGCTTTTCTGCCTTCCTTCTCCCTCTGCACTTCCTTCCCTCTCTCTGAGAGGCTACCTCTGATCACAGTAGCACCCAGGGCTTCCACTGGCACCAACCTCTGCTGAGAACCTGCATTTCTGACAAGCTCCCAGGTGTCACTGATGCAGCTGGTTAGGGACCAGTTCTGAGAGCCTCCAGTACAGCAGAGGGCCTCAGGATTTACTGTACATAAGCATCACCTGGGGAGCTTGTTCAACCGCAGGTTCTGATTCAGGACATTTGAGGTGGGAACACCAACTCTCAGCTGGGGTTCGAACTGGAAGAAACTGGTTTGATGTGCTGATTTTCTCCCAGATCAGGCTCTGGTGGTTATTCCCTTCCTTTGTTCTAACACTCATGTCAACCCAACCTTCAAATACAACCAAGCCCCCCTATTACTCTGGGTCTCACCCGCCTCTAACCACTGCCTTCCCCTCCCATTCAGGGGAGCCTCTACACGCTGTCTGCACTGCTTCCCTTCCCATCTGCTCCAACGCCGTTTCACTGCCTGTGTTTCCCCTGTGTTGTGAAGGCTTCCCCGGCTGTCCCCAATGTCCAGGTCAGATTCCCGGTGTTGTGCTTGCCACCGCCCCCTGCCCCGTCCAGGCCTCTCATCAGTGACTAGACTGCACTGGTCCCTCCTCCATCTCCCAAACCTCTCCCCAATCCCATCACCACTGCCCTCCCCAGCTGTCTGTGGGCAGGGGCGGTGGTGAGGAAGAGCCTGGGTACACCCCTGTCTCCAGTCTCACACTTCCTGGTATTTATACATCACATATGGGACCTGCCTCAGTCCCTTCAGTGGCCTTCTACACTAACTGGGTAACATTCAAAATGCCTCCTGAGCTGTCTCATGCACTTTGTGACCACGGCCTTCTGCTCATCCCTGTCTGTGTGGGGCCTCACTGACCTCATTCTGGCTACACCGAGCCACTCCCACTTCCCCACATGTACCCCTCACGCTGCCAGGCAGACAAGGGAGATCGGACAGTCCCCGCAGGAGGAGCAAACAGATCCTCTCCTTCTGAGACTCACTTCAGATGTCACCCTCGCCACAAACTTCTCCCTCCTGGCTCCTGAGGTGGAATGGTTCCTTTTTCCTTTGCGCTGCCATTACTCCCCACACATGTGTATGGCTCAGTAACCCTGGTCTGCTACTGGCCTTGGTCCTTTGTACATCTCTTTAAGTTCTGCCTAGAAACTCACAGGCCCTGTCACTTTCTGGATGCAGGAGGCTAAAGAGAAACTTCTGAAATACAGGACTATCTATCCTAAGGAAATAACAGAAATAGACTTCCACCAAGATGTTCATTAGATAGAACATAGGAGCAGTTTTTAAAATTAAGTCTCTCTGGGGAAGAGAGTTACAGATACAGGAAAGGTAGAAGACTGGAATAAACTCTATGGGGCTAGACTGCAAGACTAAATCCATGATTTTTAAAATACGTTTCTTTGCTGTGTGCTATAAATCTACAAGCAGTAACACTCTACCACCAATGAGCACACTCAACCACTGTTGGTTTCTAAATTTCGTTCTCCACTAAAAGGAGTCAAGACGTCCCCAAGAAAGGTCTGATTCTGGGCCTTGGGTAGGCAAGATGGAAGTGATTCAAAAATTATGGGAAAGATAGAATGAGGCACTAACAACATCAGAGAACTAACGACATCAGATAGCAACCTGAGACAAAGATGCAAGAAAACAACACCCAGACACCAAACCAAAGAAGTTTCAAAATTCAAATAAAGCCACAATGCTCCAAACAGGTTACCAGAGATATCAGTGTGAACTTGTCAATGAATCATGTAGCTGCAGAAATTCCATATGGAGAGGAAGTCAAAGTGGTATCAAAAAAATTAAGACTGTTTTAAACCTAGTGTGATACAGGTAAACCTGACAGTAACCACCAAGAAAATGAACAGACGCAGCCACCAAAATAAAGAAAAAGACTCAGTAAACACAACATCAACATAAGTGAAGGAAATGAAGACAACCCATGGACAAAAAGAACTCACCACAGAGATAAGGTGAACAAACTCAACACCACAAAAAGAGCACAGTAAAATTGATAGCAGTAAGTTAGTATCTACTTATAATCACACTGAGTGTAAAGGGTTTAAACACACCAGTCAAGAGACAGTGACAGAAAGGATTTAAAACAACAACACAGATCTACTAATATGCTGCCTACAAGAGACACACCTCAGATACAAAAATATAAATAGGTTAAAAATCAAAGGATACAGTGCTCGGCTACCACCAAGGGCAGCCATGAAGGGGAGCACAATGCAGAGTCCTGAGGCAACACGAGAAAAAGAGGTGTGCAATTCAAGAACTCTTCTAGAAGGCCAGAACTGATGGTCCAATAGCCCGGAGGTCTCCTGGGAACACGGCCCCTAGACTTGCAGCTGGCCATGATTGGAAACCAGTACTGAGGTCAACTCTTTAGACAAGAATGGAGTGGACTCAGAGACAGTTGGGAGCATATCGTGTGTATATTTTATGGTTTTATACTTTTACAGGAGGCTGTCCTACTAGTTTCTTTCTAGATGGAAGAAAAGAGGATAGAGAGGACGGGACAGGTGCTCTTAAGAAGATATCAGAAGTAGAGAGTGAAAAGGAGGAACAGGCAGATGGAGTTGCACACAGGTAGGCACACAAAATTGATTTAGATTGTATACTTTCACTTAGTCACAATAAAAAATCAAAGGATTAGAAAAAATGAATCAAGTAAACAGTAATCAAAAAGGAACAAGAGTGGCTATATTAATCTGATAAAACAGATTTGAAATCATAAGGATGGACATCACATAATCATTAAGGGATCACTTCAATAAGAGGACATCACCATAATAAATATTTATGTACCCCACGAGAGAGCTCCAAAATACATAAAACTATCAAAACAATACAGAGCACACACTCCGATCACCATGTTATAAAATTAGAAATCAGTGACGTGAAGTTCAAGGACAGAAGATCAAATACTTAGAAACCGAACAAATTCATGTTTAAAAACTATTGAGTAATAGAAGAAATTAAAAATGAGCAGAAAAAATGATATAAGAATGAAAACACAACATACCAAAGTTTTGAGACACAGCCAAAGCAGTACTCAGGGGTAAATTTATAACAATAAATGTACACACCATCAAAGGGCCAAAATCAATACCTTAACCCTACAATTCGGACACACAGAAAAAGAGCAGCAAAAGAAGCTGACAGTCATCAGAAGAAAGGAACTAATAAAGATTAGAGCAAAAATAAATGAAACAAAAATAATCAACAAGACTAGAAGCTAGTTCTGTGAAAGGATCAATAAAATTCACAGAACACTGGCAAAACTAACAAAAGATGTGAATACCCAAATAAGAAATGAGATGGGTGACATCACAACAGAACCAACAGAAATAAATGGGTTATAACAGTTTGAGATCAAAATAAATCAAAGCAATGGACTGTGAATCTATGCATCCATACTGATAAACAAGTGGATTAAACAATGGGAAGAAGTGATGCTTTTCTTTAGAAGGAAACCATTAACCAGTACCTGCAGAAGGTTATGGAGTTAGAAAATCATCCTGGTCCATTAGCATAGCAATAACTGATTGAGGCAAGACTCATCATCAAGTGAAGCTGCAATCACTGGATGACTGTTTGATAAGGAACAGATATTTAAATGATCTCAAAGTATCTCCCAACAAATCACCTGTAGGGAAAAACAGTCAATTTACAGTGGCGAAATCCAGCAGACATCAACTCAGCCAAGTGATCAGAGTTACCACCACCATTAATAGGATCAACTCACTGACATCATACACTGAAATTAAGATGTACCCAGGACACATGTCTTTTGTGATATTCCAGCCAACGACACAAAGCCCTAATTAAATGAAATGAAAACAATCAGACAAACCCAAACTGAGGAACACTCACAAAGTAATTTGGTCTTGACTCTTCAAAAATGTCAAAGTGATGGAAGAGAAAGGAAGGTTGAGGAAGTATTCCAGATTAAAGATGACGAAAGAGACAAAGAAATATAAAACATCATCTTGGACCAAAAATAAGTAACTATCAAGGACATTATTGGGACAACTGACAAAATTTAAATATGGACCATTGATTAGATAACACTATTCCACCTGTTGTCAAGTTGATTCTGATGCACAGTGACCCCACAGAGCACAACTGCCCCAGTTTCCAAGAAGCACCTGGTGTACGTGAACTGCCAGCCTTCTGGTTAGCAGATGTAGCTCTCAACCACTGTGCCACTAGGATCACAGCAATGCTGAGTGTCCTGACTTGGCCACCATGCTCCTTTCTGGACATACAGTGAAGCTTCTTTCAATTGCAGAAGGTTTAGGGCCCTTGGATTATCCTATCTGGAAGCAGAGTTTGTGAAGATATACAATTACACTAACGATGATGAGGTATAAGAGAATGTCCTTGTCTTTTAAAGAAATACCTTTATCAATACCTATATGAAGTTTGGGGGACAAACAGGTACATTATCTGCATGCTGCTGTCCTATGATTCAGAAAATACAATATGCAAATAAAGAGAAAACAAATGGGGTGAAAGAGCAACACTTGGTGAATCTAGGAAAAGGACACAAGGGAGTTCTTTGTGATCTTCCCACAACTTTTCTCTGAGTTTGAAATTATACTACAGTTACACAATTTATAGAATTACACAAAAGTCAAGAATACAACAAGGCATGAGTCAGAATTATGGTACAGTCATTCTAAGAAAGCCTTAAATTACAGTCTTACAAATTGAGTTTGTGAAGACCTAACAGTAGGAAAAAAGGCTTAAAATACATACAATGTTGAAAGATCAAAGCAGGGTATAAGATATTCTGTGTCTGTCATTGCATCTACATAAAAACAAGCACATAAGAGAGACTGGGAGGATAAAATTAAAGAAGATAATAAGACATTGGGGAGGTGGGGAAAAGAGAGGCTTTTCCCCAAAAAACTCAATCTGCTGAAAAAAGACCCCCTTGTGTCAGGGCAGCATTGTGGGTACAGAGACTGTGTCTTGTGCTCTCCTGTCTCAGGCGGCCCCTCCCCAAACCCTAACCACTCCCTGAGAACACTGACAGAGCCGGTCCTAGAGACCTTGGGTGGGCAGGAGCACTCCCTTGGCAGTGGCGCTTCTGTAGCTGCTCAGCCTGGTGGTGGGGCTGCGATGGCACCGTTCCCATGGAAGGACAGCAGTCACCATCTGAGTGCCCTTGGTAACATCGCTGAAGCAGAGGTGGAACAGCAACAATGGGGCCTGGCAGTGGCTGATCTGAGTCAGGCATCGGGCCAGATCAGCTCAGACACAGCTCGAGTGCCCTCGCCCGGGGGCTCTGGCTGGCATGCTCCCTTTCGGGCATCGACAGTCAACTTTCTTTGCATTGTAAAAGCTTAGGGACCCTTGGATTAACCCACCTGGAGGCAGGGTGCCTAACTCTTTTATCTATGGAGCTAACATGTTAAGTCCTTGTCAGTCTTTTACACCTTGATACAAACAAGTGTACTGAGGACTGGTTGGCTAGATGGCCACAGGTGACCGGAGGTGAGACTCAGAGCTCTGGGCAGTGTCTAGGCAGAATAAAGACAGGTCTGCGTCCCTTGCAGAACAGGCTTTGTCCCTCTTGGTCTAAGGGACAGCTTTACACCTCCTTCCCTAACGGAGTAGGAATAAGAACTAAAGACAGTCAGAGACCCTCAGGCAGGGAGTAGAGGCCGACAGAGGAGAGGCAAGCTGGGCTCCCCAGGGAGGGAGCAGCAGCGCGCCTGTCAGCACCCGGGGAGACCCACGGGGCAACGTCCAGGCTGGGAGGGTTCCAGACCTGCTTCCCAACTGCTTCCAGCCTGAAGTGAAAAGCAGCACCATTCTGAGGCATGGGACCCGATTTGAAAATATTTTATTACATAATCTTTTCATGGCACCCTCAGGAGTAACAGAAAACGTTATTCCCAGTTCCTAAACCACACCCTGAAAAATATACATTTGTATTTATATATTTATATCAATTCCCCCCCTCCTACCCCGTAATTCCACCACCTATTGTAGGTCTTTGCTTAAAGCAGGAAACTATTCTCTTAGGTAAGAAAATATAGATGGAAGCTACATAAAATACAGTTAGAGTGACTGGGGACAGCGTGGGTGTCGGAGCCGTGGGGAAGGGGTAAGTCCAAGGGAGGCAGGATGCATCACGGGTTCTGTCAGAAGTGGAGGGGGGCAGTGTATAAAAAGGCAGCGTCAGACAGGTGGGCACTGGTGTCCTTGGTCCATTAAGAGATGGCCTTTGCTTCAGGAAGGAAGGCTTCCCAGTACTTTGCCAGCTGCAAGGAAGTGGGGACAGTAAGCTGGTGCTGCCATCAAAGGCTCCTCAAGCACCTTGGTCACTCACAGGATGCTGAAGAAATCACTGGCCTGAGAGTGGCCCTGGGCCAGATTGGCCAGCCAGCACTGCGGCCCTCACCCCATCCCAGGCTGAGGGGAGGTATCACTCCCTCAGCACAAGTGCAGGGACAATCTCTGAAGACAGTCTTGGTTCTGCCCCAAAGGAACCCTGTGGAGGCCGCCAGAGCTTTGTCCACTCAGTAGGTCCTCACAGTGGGGCAGCTGTCCCACACGGACTGGAGCCTGGACCACAAAAAGGCGAGGTGCTCCCACAGGGCAGCCGCTCAAAGGATGAGGCATTTCAGAGGAGAGAGGCAGGGTTTGCCCTCAAACTTACTCATCCGAGGCCCACGGCAGCAGAGCTGGGTCTCCCTGATTAGCAGAAGGCCTCTGGGATGCCCCGCCTGACAGAACAGGGCCCGCTCCGCACGGCCTGGCCTTCCGACGCGGAACCCAGCCTCCCCACCACCAAAGCCCCAGGCAGGCAGCCGGCCTCCGGAGCAGGCGGCCGAGGACGAAGGTCCTCCACACGCACGTACCTGCTGCTGGGAGTACAGGAGAGTCTCCAGGTACTTGATCACGTGGTTTCTGAAGTCCTTAGACTTCTCTTTCTGTAGGAGACAGGATTCTACACTGACCCACGGTTTACTGCTGACAAGGCCAGACATGACCTCAGAAAGTGCAACAGCTTCAGCCTGGCCCGCCAGCCTGTGCCGAGGCTGGGGGTCAGGGAGGAGGGACAAGGGCTGGAGGGGGCCCGGCACACCCCCCCCACACCCCCACACCCCCACACCCCCACACCCCCCCCCCCACAGGGACTGCCTGGCCTGCTCATGACGACTGCCCAGTTGCTGGCACCACCGTCTGTCTCCCTTCTCCACACACACAGACCTAACTACTGCTGCTGCCACCGACAGCAGGCTGCGCGCTGAGGAGGGGCTCTTCCATCTCACCTCAAATCGTATCACTTCTCTGCGAACCACTGTAGAAATCCTCTCAAAGTCCCTTTCGTACTGAGTCACCCGAGACTCCCACTGGGAACACAGAGGACAGAGAGGACCACTTAAAATTACAGAGTTGTTAGGACACCTGAATATCTGCATAGCAACTCCTCACGAGAAACCTCAGTTCATTGCTGTGTCTGTCTGTCCATCTGGGTGAGATCAGCTATCAAAATGGGATTCACTGCATAATTCAGAATCCAGCAGAAAGCCACTTTAGGGGGTGGTGGGAACAAAGGTGCCCCGAGGAACTTAATTTAGTTCTCACCAGAAGGGCACACCTGAATCAGACCAGCACCAGGCCACCATTCCCATGATGCTGATTTGGCCAATCTGGGATGGGGGCCAGGCCTCCAAGCAGGCCTGGAATCGCTGTCAAGGATGTCACGGGGAGCTCTCTGCCTGCTGCCAGCTTCTGAGCATCTGGGTAGGAGGGGACCCAAGCTCACCCAGGAGCCAGCAGGGTATCCAAGCCTAGGGGACTCGCCTCTGCGATCTTGTCCTTGGCCAGCCTAGGGGACTCACCTCTGTGATCTCGTCCTTGGCCAGCTGTAGCTTGTCAGGCTTGTTGGCCCACAGCAGCCGGGCCTCAGCCTCCCGCTTCTTCTGGAGTGTGGCCTGAGCATCCTGCCACCGCTGCCACGTCTTCATGCGCTGGTCGAAGGCGGCCTGTAGGGGGAGAGCAGCATCAGCCACTCTGCAGCCGCTGGCTCTGCCCTGGAGGTGCCGTCCAACTGCTGGGCCAAGGAAGGGCAGCACTGGGACAGGTTTTGCAGCCACATGGGGTACCCAGCTGGGAAGCTGAATGCAAGACTCCTTTCCAAGCCATCAGGGGGCCAGCGCCATGCTGCTTCTCACTACTCACAAGGCCAGATGACCAGGACCACAGTGGGCGGCCTGATGCCCATGCCCCAAACAACAGCTTCTGAGCTGTCTCCCTCACTCAGTCTGCCCACGAGTCTACACTCCCCTCCTGAGTTCCCACAGTGTGCCTAGAGTCAAGGACATGGAGAGGAATGACACAGGCCTGGCCCCTCTTTCTAGACGCTTGGATTTGACAGAGGCCAGCCTTACATTAACAGTTCCTAGCACAACAGTTATGGTGGGCAGCACCGAGCAACCAGGGCTTAGCCTCAGAGATGCCAGGGAGGGCCAGCCTGGAGAAGCCACCTTTTAACCAAGACCCCAACAGCACACAAGGTTAGACTGATGAACCTGTTAGTTACAACTACTCTGCTGCCACCTTGCTTCCACCCCAACCACACGCTCAGCTGCCCCGGGCTGTTGAGGCCTCTGAGAAGCAGCCCCCAAGTCTCCTCGCTGGATTTCCTCGGCTTTGGGCCCCAAGCACAACTGACTCTCCGGGGAAGGGCAGCTGTGGGGCTAACTCGGCCACCCCTGCATCTTCTTCGTGTGCCTCAGGGAGTATCCTGACCCCACGCTCTGTGCCTGGGGCCGGCTCCCCGCTGTCCTGTCACTCCCCTTCCCTGAAGCAGTTCCTAGCATAGGCCTCTGCCAAAACCTTAGGGAGTGCAATGCCACTAACACTGACGCTCCCCAGCACTGTCACTGTGATCAACCTGTGAAAGGGTTAGACAAAGGGTGACCTCATTTCCCAGGGAGACTCAAGTTACTAGGCTAACTGTGTTACAGCTCCAAGTCTAGTGAAGAGCAGGACAGTCCTAACACCAGCCCCTGATCCTGAAGGGGCCGGTGACAGGTCTCTGAGAAGAGGCCAGCTTGTGGCTCTGGGCTGAGGCAGGTTTCCCTAGCCCAGCATCCAGAGCCTGGAGACCTGGATGCTGGGCTTCCCTCACCCCACTACTGACCGTTGTGTCCTTCAGAGAAGATCCCAAGAAGTGCTCCTCTCTGAAGCCTGCCCCTGGAGAGGGTCCCTCCCTGAGTGGCTCCGCACCCTAAGCCGTCTGACCAGTTCTAAGAATTCCACAGCTGGTATTTCTCAAATCTCTTATCACTCCTGAGTCAGCAGCAAACCAAACAGCAGAGAGGGACATGGGTGCTCTCCCGGGCTCTCATCAGCGGCTCCACCACGGAGGACACACGGCCCCGGGAGCAGCACTGAGCTCCTGACGCCACGCAGGGTGCCTGGAGAGGATGTGCTGGCTGGGGGCAGCTCTGCTGCAGCTCTGGGGCTCACACTCCCTGGGCTCACACTGAATAGGCCACCAGGCCTCCTACAGGACAGGTGCCAGGTTCCTTCCTGGCTCTTTCCACTGCCGCGGAGAGGCCATGCGACAGCCCAGTCAGGCTTCCATGGCTGCTCTGAGGCCAAGGGAAGCCAGACTGCCCTGACGGCAAGAAGAGGTGAAGGTGCGTGACCCAAGGGGACAGGCTGCAGTGCTCCAGTGCAGTTAGCACAGAATGTGTAGGGCTCTGGTGACAAGGCTCCCTCGGCTCCCTGGCCACACGCCTCCATACCCCGCCAAGCCTGTTCTGTGGAGCCACCTGACTGCTCACGCTGGAGAGCTCTTAGCAGGCAAGGCGTCCTTACTCTGTCAGGGAGGCCAAGACCCACGGACGTCACTGCTCAGGCTTCGCTTGATGCAAGGGGCACAGAGTCTGCCAGCTGGCTGCTGCACCGAGGGGGAGCGTACATGAGCGTCTGAGAGTGGTCTTCTCTGCGAGTACATCTATGAAACCAGCTGCAGGCCTCAAAACGACTCTCTGACAACCAGCTGAGGTTTCATGGATGTTTGGTTTGCTCCTTCTCTCTCAGGAGCAGAGAAAGTTACATCTCTGACAAGCTCACGGGATGCAACTTGCCCGGAACGGGGGAGAGAAATGGAACATGATCATAGCAGCGCAGGGGAGAGGCAAAACGAAGGGGATGCTTACGCGGACTATGGCCAGGAGGCGGATGTAGTCACTCAGCAGCTCAGCCAGAAGGAAGAAGTCGTTGCTGGCCTGTTCCTGGTGGAGCTGCTCGACCTTCTCCTCCACCTCAGCCAGTTGGGACAGTGCCCGCGAGAGCGCTGTGTTGTCCTCAGAGCTCCCAAGCATGGCAAGACTCTTTGCAAACTGGGCTGTGTTCAGTGCTAGCTCTGGAAGGGGAGAAAGATAGAAGAGGCTCCTCTGAACTCCCAAGGAAAAGGGACAGGTCAGCTGGTGCTGCATGTCACAACTGAGAAATGCTGCCCACCTTCCCAGTGTGTGGCTGGCACCTGCGGGTTCTGTGGCCAGTCCCTTTCACCCCAGTTACTTGTACTGACTAGTCAACCTGTACCAACCAGTCACCCGTACTCAGAAACTCAGGAAATGCAGCCCGGACATAAAGAGTGACAGGACGAGGTAGGTGACTTAAGTTTCACTAAGCTAGGCCAACCTGGAAAAGCCTCTCCAACATTCCTGGAGAACCAAGAACCAGTTAATACAAACAGGCCAAAGAAACGGTTCTCAGCTTATGACAATGCTCACATCTGCATCAGAGAGTGGACAGGTGCACCACACCGTCTTGCAGGCTCTGGACGGGGGTCAGGGAGCTGCTTCTGTGGCAGGCCAGGCAGCAAACATTTAGGTTCTGCGGGTTGCATCTTCCCCTCCATACAATCCGTTAACCCACAGTACACTGGCTGCGTGCTGCCTCGAGTTCTGTCTGGTGGGGTATTTGAGGCAGAGAGGGAAAGTATCCAGATTTGGCAAATCTCACTAGCTTCGAATCAGGTGTCACTGATGGAAAGTGAAGAGTTAAGGAGACAGAAGGTGCCCCCACATCTCGATCCTGCTGGTTTGACCACAATGCTGAAGCCTAAGAGCTACCCCTGTGAATGTAAGCCACCAGTTCAAACCCTATCAACATGCACCAGATACCTGTGGGCCAGATCAGGCTGTATCTGGGGTGGCTTCCCTGAACCCCTCCCAGCTACAGAGTCTGATGCCCACAGTGGCTGGAGTCGTCTTCTGTCAGGAAATACAGGCCATTATCTTTCTGATTAGAACACCACAGATCGGGGGGCTGAGAACTTCAGCTTGAGTGGCTGAGACTTGACAACAGCCTGGCCACTGGTCTCCAGCTCACTGGACACGGGCAGCCACCTCCCCCCCGTCCCAGGGCACTTCAGACACTGTACCTTTCCTGTGGTTGACTAGAGTTTCGACAACAGCGTGCAGTTTCCGGAAACGCTGCTCCTCACACTCCACCTCCTGCAGCTTCTCCTCGAACCACTGAAACACATGAGCCTGAGTGTCAGGGCGGTCACCCCCGACACAGAGCTCGGTGCCTCCTCAGCAGTTAAAAATCAAGAGGGAGGGGACGACTACTTAATTTTTTTTCTTAAAATAGACCTCTCCATTAAAAGACTGCAACAGATGGTCAGAAGGCCTGGAAGTTCCCCTGAGAGCATGGCCCCCAAACCTGATGTTGCCCCTGATCATAGATCATTAGTGAGATCAACTCTTCGAATAGGAAGGGACTGGACTTGGGGACACAGAGTGATCATATCATGTGTGCACTTGATGTTGTCCTACTGGCCTCTTACTAGAGGGAAGTGGAGAGGGTGGAGAGGAGGGGACAGGAGACTCTTAAGAGGATATGACATGTATGGAACGGAAAGGAGGAGTGTGCCGCCACCAGGCAAGGAGAGCAGAGGGAGCTGCAGATAGGTGGGCATGCAAATTTGAATTGTATAGTAAACTTTCACTCAATCACAATTAAAAAAAAGGACTCTCATCTCCGAAATTTCAGGACTCTTAAGGGCTTCTGACCCAGGCGCCCGAGGGGTGGGGACTTCTGAGAGGCCCAGGGCACTCACAATGTCCGACTCGTTCATCTTGATGGTCATTTTGCTGACGGCATCTGTGGCTTTGTTGAACATTTTGAGGAGACCAGCGCCGCTCAACGTCTGGGTACCAACAGCACGTGGCAGCTACAAGACCAAGAAGGTGGCGATGGCAAGTTACCTGCTGCCCTGACTTTAGGTTCAGAAGAATGAGCATCCATCAGATGGGATGCCCAAAACTTGCCAAACACATTATCTGAACTGTCGACTGTTGTCACAGGTGAATCCACAACTAGCAAAATCCAGAAAACCTATGCTACATAGAAGTGGCACATTTTTCAGCCTTTGGTAGTGTGTACAAACCCAGTAGACAATTACATGGCCAGGTAACCTCGCACTGGAACTTGCTTCCCACTTGGCAGGAACTCCTTAAATACCAGCCATACTTTGGCTGAAGGCCAGCGAAGATCCTCTGGGTTAGCACACACTGCACCCAGGTCTTTAGAGACTCGGAAGTCCTGCTGTGAGTTCCTTCTGACTTTCCGCAGGGAACATAGGTTCACAGACAGGGGTATTATTTCTTCAGACAGAGGCGACTCCTAGGGATGACCTAGATGAGCCAAGCCTGCCAAGTCTTTAGAAACAATTGGACTGGTTCTGTCTCACACCGCATTCCCACAGCCTGCTAAAGGGTCTAGGTAGCACAGCATGCTGAAACTGGATTTTAGTGCCCCAACTTGAAGGACAGTGGTTTGCAACAGGGGCCATTTTACCCTCCAGGGGACACTGGATACTGTCTGTAGATATCGAAGGGTTACTGCTGGCATCTAGTAGGTCAAGGCCATGGATGATCTCAACCACCCTACAACATACAGGAAAGATCTCCACAACAAAAAATGGTCTGGCCCCAAGTGTCAGCTCTGCCACTGCAGACAAACCCCGCTTTAGGGGAATGAGAAGGGAGGAAGTGAAAAGAAGGATGGAGTTAGGAACGCCCAAAGGATGAACTCAGAAACTGAAAGCTGACACAGCATTTTTAATTTAAACATTTTTTTTGGGGGAAAAAAAATCGCACATACTTAAGTGTCATTTTATTCATTAGAAAAATACAGAAATATATACTACAAATTAAACTGTAAAAATCAGAAGAAAATGACAGTCCTACCCTGTCCCCGATTTCCTTTCAGTTTTCTTTCCTGAGATGAAAGCTGTGTTTTACTCCATTTCTTTTGATCCTTAGTGACTTGCATGTTTCTGTAGCTGCATCTATATGTTGTTTCATGTCTTGCTTTTTATAATTCTTTTAATACATGCTGAGGCTACAATCATTTCTGTCTACTTTCAGCTTATGATGGAAATAGAGTGTTTGTTGTATTCATATATTTTACTTAAAATCCTCAATTATCAGCATCTGGGCTGTCTCCAGTTTTCCACAATCATGAATGACCTACGCAGAGCCTCTGAAAATAAATTTCTGACCAGTGCCCCTAAGCACCAGGCACAGAAACAGGCCTTCAGTGAGCACCCAGCAGTAACCTCTGCGAGACACGCCAGCGACTGGCTAGTGCGTCACCATGCTGATGCAGTAAGACAAAACTAGGCTGCAGTTTGAGCTCTACAACAGTTTGTTTGTTTTTCTTTTTTTGGCAAGGAGCTTCTTCCATGTTGAAGTCTGAAAAATATTTACTACTCTTGAGGGCTCGGGAAACTAGGAGAGAGCCTGGGGCTAGGCCACAAACATGTAAGTGCTCAAGTATCTGCTGAATGAATTAGTTTCACTTCGCTAAGAGCAAATAAAAATGATGAAATTCAGTTTGAACAATACTAACCTCTTCTTTTTCTAAGAACTCCCTGACATCAGGGTCCTGCAGCATGGTTGGATGATTGACAAGCCTCTGAAGGTATCTAAAGGAGAAACAGTCACCTGGTTAGTCCACCCGGCTTCTTGAGGCTCAGCGCACCACACAGTTCTGGTAGGGCACCATGGTTTTCATAATTTTAAAATGTCCTCAGAGAAGACAGGGAGATGCTGCTTATAACTACATTCAGGTTCATGTTCATCACATTGCCAAACGGGGACAGAAGCATGGCTGGTCGGAGGGAGATCACAGACTCGCTCATAGTTGGCTGTCCAAGAAGGAGAATATGACCGTCAGCTCACTGAAGGTGAGCGAAGAAGAGAAGGTGGTGCCCTGTCCTTAAGGTGGGAAGCAAGTGACTCTGGGCAGAGGTGGCAGTGGGGCTTCTCCGGCTGAGGTGGGCAGGGGGCTGAGAACAAGGCCTCGGCTTCTGCTTCTCACTTTTCCTCTTATTACTCAGGGAAACGGCTGCCCGTCACGACACTCACCTTTCTAGAGCAGCCCTTCGCTTTTCAAGAAATTCTGCTGAAGAGGAATCTTCCTTCCCAACTTTCACCTTTGTCATTCCTGGAATATAATTTAAAAAAACAAAAATAGTCATAAATCATGAAAATGAGAAACCTGCAACGACAACAACAAACCCCCCAGGAGGAAAGGTGACAAGAGCGGTCCTGCTAAACAGACCTGCCCTAGTGAGCAAAACCAGCCTGTCCCATGAAAACCCCAACCCATCCATCAAAACCCCAAACTACCCTATGAAAACCCCAACCCACCCTTATCAAAATCCCAAACTACCCTATCAAAACCCCAACCCACCCTATCATAAAAGCCAACCTACTCTATCAAAAACTCCAACCTACTCTATCAAAACCCCTACCTACCCTATCAAAAACCCCAACTTATCCTACCCAATACCCGAATCTATCCTACAAAAACCCCAACCTACCCTATCAAAAAACCCAAGCTACCCCATTAAAAACCCCAACTTGCCCTACCAAAATGCATGCAGAACTTGAACAGATATCTCACCAAAGCAGATACACCAACGGCCAAAGAGCACATGACAAAATGCTCGACATCACTGGCCATTAATAAAAACCCAAAAAATCCATGGCTGTCTACTCAGCTCCAACTCACAGCGACCACACAGGACAGAGCAGAACTGCCTCAGAGGGTTTCCAAGGAACGTCTAGAGGATCCCAACTGATGACCTTCCGCTTAGCAGCTGAGCACTTAACCACTGTGCCACCAGGGTCCCTCCTTACCCATTCGGGAAACACAAATCAAAACCACAATGAGACAACACTTCACCACTACTACAGTGGCTACGAAGGAGGAGAAAAAAGGGAAAACAAGTGCTGGTAAGGATCTGAAGAAATCAGAACTCATCCATTGCTGGTGGGAATGTAAAATGGTTCAGTCTCTGTGGAAAACAGTTTGACAGTTCCTCAAAAAGTTAAACAGAGAACTACCATGCGACCCAACAATTCCACTCCTAGGAACCTATGCAGGAGAACTGAAAGCAATAAAGAAAACAAACTCGTACACCAATGTTCATGGCAGCACAATAACCAAAAGATAATCTAAATAATCTAAAATAATAATAATCTAAATAATAATAATCTAAAGTGTCATCAGCAGATGAATGGATAGAAAAAATGTGGCATATACACCCCGTGGAAACTTGTTGTTGTTACAAGGTGCCACGGAGTCAGCTCTGACTCAAAGCAACCGCAAGTACAACAGAATAAAACACTGTCTGTTCCAGAACTATCCTCACAGTGCCTGTTCTGCTGCAGCCCACTGCTGCAGCCACTGTTCCACAGACCTCATCGAGGGTCTTCCTCTTTTTCACTAACCCCCTACTTGACTAAGCACAATGTCCTTCTCCAGGGACTGATCCCTCCTGATAACAGGACCAAGGCATGTGAGCCACAGTCTTGCCATCCTTGCTTCTAAGAGGCATTCTGGTCATACTTCCAGAACAGATTTGTTCCTTCTTTTGACAATCCATGGTGTATGTAATACTTTTTGCCAATACTACAATTCAAAGGTGCTAATTCTTCCTTCAGTCTTCTTTATTCATCATCCAGGTCTCCTTTGTGACTGAAAATAGCAAGGCTTCAGCCAGAAGCATCTTAGTCTTCAAGGAGACATCTTTGCCTTTCAACACTTTCAAGAGGTCTTTTGCAGCAGATCTACCCAATGCAACGGGTCACTTGATTTCTTGTCTGTTCCTTCCATGGGTGTTGATTGTGGACCCAAGCAAAATGAAATCCATGACGTCTTCAGTTTTCTTTGTTCATCATAATGCTGCTTGTTGGTGCAGTTGTGAGATTTTTGTTTTCTGGATGTTGAGGTGTAATCCATAATGAAGACTGTGGTCTTCCATTGTCAACAGTAAGTATTTCAAGTCCCCTTCACTTACAGCAAGCAAAGTTGTGTCAACCCATTAACAACAAACATTGTTGGTGCGTCTCCAAATGTGACACCCTATTCTTCCTTATAATTCCTCAATCATTTGCTCAGCATACATACTGAATACATATGGTGAAAGGATACAACCCTGACAAACACCTTTCCTGACTTGAAACCATGAAAGATCCCCTTGTTCTGTTCAAATAGCTGCCTCTTGATTTATGTACAGGTTCCTCGTGGGCATGATTAAGTTTTCTGCAATTCCTGTTCTTCACAATGTTCCACATAATTTGTTAGGATCCACAAATCAAATGCCTTTACATAGTCAATAAAACACACAGGTAAACATCTTTCTGGTATTCCTCTGCTTTTAGCCAGGATCTATCTGCCGTCATCAATGATATCCCTGATTCCACGTCCTCTTCTGAATCTGGCCTGTTGATTCACTGCTGTAGCCAGTTTTGAATGATCTTCAGCAAAATTTTACTTAAATGTGATATTAATGATACTGTTCAATAATATCTGCATTTAGTTGGATGATCTTACTTGGGAATAGGCATAAATACGGATCTCTTCCAGATCAGGTGGCCAGGGAGCTGTCCTCCAAATTTCTTGGCACTGATGTGTAAGCATTTCAGTGCTGTATCCCTTTGCTGAAATGTCTCAGTTAATGTTCCATCTGTTCCCAGAACCTTGTTTTTCCACCAATGCCTTTTAGTACAGCCTGGACTGCTTCCTTCCATACCACATGTTCCTGGTCACACGCCACCTCCTGAAATGGGTGGACGCTGACCGATTATTCTTGCCACAGTGACTTGGTATATTCCTTCCATCTTCTTTTTGATGCACCCTGCATTGTTTACTGTTTTTCCTGCAGAATCCTTCATTATTGTAACACTAGTCTTGACTTTCTCTTCAGTTCTTTCAGAATGAGAAATGCCAGCTATGTTCTTCCCTTTTGGTTTTCTATCCTCTGCACGTCATTACATATAATACTCTGTCTTCTCGAGCCATCCTTCGAATCTATTCAGATCTTTGACATCATTGTTTCTTCCTTTTACTTTAGCTACTCGGTGTCCAGAAAGCCTGGTGGCATAGTGGTTAAGTGTTACAGCTACTAACCAAAAAGCTGGCAGTTCAAATCTACCAGGCGCACCTTGGAAACTCTACAGGGCAGTTGTACTCTGTCCCACAGGGTTGCTATAGGTCAGGATTGACTCAGTGACACTGGGCGTGCTTTGGTTTTTCTTTTGTACTCAATTTTCAGAAGCAAGTTTTAGAGTCTTTTTCTTTTTTTAAATTGCACTTTAGGTGGAAGTTTGTAGCTCCAGTTAGTTTCTCATACAAAAATTTACATGCTTGTTAAGTGACCCTAGCTGCTATGCCTGTAAAGTGACAGTCCACTCCCCCTTTCTAGCCCAGATTCTCCACGTCTGTTCAACCAGCTCCTATCCCTTTCTGACTTCTCATCTCACTCTGACAGGAGCCCATTCAGTCTCAGAGAGTCTTTTGTGACATCCATTTTGGTCTTTATTTCCTGTCTTTTTAGTGATCTCTTGCTTGCTTTATGTATGATGCCATTCCACAGCTCATCTGGTCTTCACTCATTCGTGTTCAATGCATCAAATCTATTCCTTGGGATGGCCTCTAAATTCAGGCGGGATACACTGAGGGTTGTAGTTTGGCCCTCATGGACTTGTTCAAATTTTCATCAGTTTCAACTTGTACTTGCGTAGGAACAACCTGATGGTGTGTTCCACAGTCGCCCAGGCCTCCTTCTGAGATAATGGAGCTTTTCCATCATCTTTTCCCACAGATGCAGTTGATCTGACTCCTGTGTATTACACCTAGTAGGTCCACATGTATAGTCACCGTGCACGCTGCTGGAAAAAAGGCACTTGCAATGAGGAAGTCTTTTGTCTTAAAAAATGCTATTACGCAATCTCTGGCATCATTTCTGTCACCAAGGTCGTATCTTCCAACTACTGATCCTTCTTTCTTTGCAACATTGGCATTCCAATCACCAGTAATTATCAATGCACCTCAACTGCATATCTGATCAATTTCAGACTGTAGAAGTTTGCAAAAAACCTTCCATTTCTTCATCTTTGGCTCTAGTGGTTGGTGTGTAAATGTACATAATAGTCATAGTAACTGACCCTTCCCTGTAGGTGTATGGGTATTATCCTATCGCTGACAGCGCTGTATTTCAGGATAGATTTTGAAATGTTCTTTTTGACAATGAATGCAATGCCATTCTTCTTCAACTTGTCATTCTTGGCAGTTGGCCTGATTGTCCAATTCAAAATGTCCAATATCAAGCCATTTCAGCTCACTAGTGCTTAGGATATCAAGGTCTATGCATTCCACTTCATTTCTGATGACTTCTAATTTTCTTAGATTCATACTTCATACATTTCACGTCCCATGCTTGCAGTTTTCTGTCTCATTTTGAGATGTGCCATATCAGCCAATGAAGGTCCCAAAAGCCCGGCTCTACCCACATCAAGACCGGCTCTACTTTGAGGAGACAGTGGCTCCCCGGTTGTCTTCTGGGTGTGTCCCAACCTGAGGGCTCATCTTCTCACACTGTACCAGGCACTGCTTCTCTGCTATTCAGAAGGTTTTCACCAGCTAATTCTTTTCAGAAACAGACTGCTGCATCCTTCTTCCTTGTCTATCTTAGGCTGGAAGCTCAGCTGAAACTTGGTCACCATGAATGACCCTTCTGGTATCTGAACACCAGTGATGGCTTCCAGCATCACAGCAACACACAAGCCCCCGCAGTATGACAGACTGACAATGGAAATTACTCAGCCATAAAGAGAAGTGAAGTCCTGATACATGCTACAATATGGAAGAACCTTGTAAATATCGTAGTGTGAAGTAAGTCGGTCCCATTTATTGAAATATCGAAAATAAGCAAACAAACCAAAGCTTATTAGTGGATACCAGGGGCGGAAGGGAGTGGGAAAAGGGGAGTCACTGCTTAAGGGGCACTGGTTTTCTGTTACTGTAGATAGAGTAATTTCGTCGGTGTCACTGAATTGTTGTTAGGTACCATCGAGTCGCTCTGACTCAGCGACGCTATGAACAACAGAACGAAACACTGCCTGGTCTTGCTTCATGTCTACAATCGTCTTTATGCTTAAGCCCACTGTTGCAGCCACTCTGTCAGTCCACCTCGTCGAGGGTCTTCCTCTTTTTCACTGACCCTCCACTCTACCAAGCATGATGTCCTCCTCCAGGCACTGATTTTTCCTGACATGTCCAAAGTATGTACGATGCACTCTTGCCATCTCTGCTTCCAAGGAGTACTCTGGTTGTACTTCTTCCAGAACAGATCTGTTTGTTCTTTTGGCAGTCCATCAGACATTCAACATTCTTCTCCAACACCACAATTTAAAGGCATCAATTCTTCTTATGTCTTCTTTGTTCACAGTCGAGCTTTCACATGCATATGATGCGAGTGAAAATACCATGGCTTGGGTCAGGCGTGTTTTAGTCTTCAAGGTGACATCCTTACTTCTGAATACTTTGAAGAAGTCCTTTGCAGCAGATTTCCCCAGTGCAATGTGTCTTTTGATTTCTTGACTACTGCTTCCAAGAGTGACTATGGACCCAAGTAAAATGAAATCTTTGACAACCTCAATCCTTTCGCCATTTATGACAATGTTGCTTACTGGTCCAGTTGTGAGATTTTTGTTTTCCTGATGTTGAGGTGCAATCCATACAGAAGGCTGTGGTCTCTGATCTTCATCAGTAAATGCCTCAAATCTTCTTCATTTCCAGCAAGTAAGGTGGTGTCATTTGCATAACACAGGTTGTTAATGAGTCATTCTCCAATCCTGATGCCTCATTCTTCTTCGTATAATCCAGCTTCTCAGATTATCTGCTCAGCATATGGATTAAAAAGGTTTGGTGAAAGGATACAACCCTGACACGTGCCTTTCCTGACTTTAAACCATGCAGTGTCCCCTTATTCTGTTCACATGACTGCCTCTTGATCCATACACAGATCCCTTAAGAGCACAATTAGGTGCTCTGGAATTCCCATTCTCCTCAATGTTAGCTATAGTTTAGTATGATCCACACAGTCGAATGCTTTTGCACAGTTGATGAAACACAAGTAGACATCTTGCTGGTATTCTCTGCTTTCAGCCAAGATCTATCTGACATCAGCGATGATATCCCTAGTTCCACATCCTCTTCTGAACCCAGCTTGAATTTCTGGCAGTTCCTTGTCAATATATTTTTGTAGTCACTTTTGAATGATCTTGAGTAGACTTTTACTTGCGTGTGGTATCAATGATATTGTCTGGTAATTTCTGCATTCAGTTGGATCACCTTTCTTTGGAATGAGCATAGATATGGATCTCTTCCAGTCAATTGGCCAGGTAGCTGTCCTCCAAATTTCTTGGCATAGACGAGTAAGTACTTCCAGCGCTACATGAGTTTGTTGAAATACCACAAGTGATGTTCCATCAATTTCAGGAGCCTTGTTTTTTGCCAGTGCCTTCAATGCAGCTTGAACTTCTTCCTTCAGTGCCACTGGTTCCCGATCATATGTTACCTCTTCAAGTGGCTGAACACTGACCAGTTCTTTCTGGTTCCATCTTCTTTTGATGTTCTCCGAGTCGTTTAATAGTTTCCCTGTAGAATTCTTCACTATTGCAACTCGAGGCTTGAATTTTTTCTTCAGTTCTTTTAGCTTGAGAAATGTAGAACGTGTTCTTCCCTTCAGGCTTTCCATTTCCAGCTCTTTGCACACGTCATTATAATACTTTCTTTGGTCTTCTTGAGCCACTCTTTGAAATCTTCTGTTTAGGTCTTTTATTTCACCATTCCTTCCTTTTGCTTTAGCTGCTTGATGTTCAAGAGCAAGTTTCAGAGTTTCCTCTGACATCCAATTTGGTCTCTTCGTTCTTTCCTATCTTTCTAATGACCTCTTGCTCTCTTCATGGATAATGTCTTTCATGTCATTCCACAATTTGTCTGGTCTTTGGTCATCAACACATCAAATCTGTTCTTGAGATAGTCTTTAAACTCAGGAGGGATATACTCAAGGTCATACTTTGGCTCTCGTGGACTTGTTCTGATTTTCTTCAGTTTCAGCTGAATTTGCATGTGAGCAACTGACGATGTGTGCCACAGTCAGCACCCTGATCTTGTACGGACTGCTGATATGGAGCTTTTCCATCGTCTTTTTCCATAGACGTAGTCAATTTTGTTCCTGTGTATGCCCTCTGGTGAGGTCCATGTGTACAGCTGCTGTTTGTGTTGGTTTAAAAAGGTATTTTTTAAATGAAGAAGTTGTTAGTCTTGCAAAACTCTATGTGATCTCTGACATTATTTCTATCACCAAGGCCACATTTTCCAACTACCAATCCTTCTCCTTTGTTTCCAGCTTTTGCATTCCAGTCACCAGTAATTATCCATGCATCCTGATTGCATTTTTGATCAGTTTGAGACTGCAAAAGCTGGTAAAAATCTTCAACCTCTTCATCTTTGGCCTTAGTGACCTTACTTGATGCTTGTCACTGAGTTATACATGTAAAAAATGTTGAGTTGGCAAATGTTTTCTTAGATACATATTTGCCACAATTAAAAAAACAGACAAAATCAACCAACCAATGAAGGCAAAACAACCTCAGGCTACTTCTGTGTTATGAGCAAGCATAAACAAAAGGTTTTTACATGAGAGTTATTCTTTAACTAGGCCAGGTACTGAAGGCTCTGAACTCTGGGACCTGTACTGCCTAGATCTGTGCTGTGGGACTATGAGTTAAGGCAAGCAAGCATCAACCGCTGGGGACAGAAAGGTCTCCCCTAACTGCATACGATTTAGTACATTTCAATCTGGGGAGAAGAGCAATCATGTACAACATCTGGATGCTAGTGAAACAGAACAAACAAAAAACTATGGAGGCTGAAACCAGAGCATCCTACTCCATCTGTGGAAGTACATGTCTAATATACACTCTAGACCTCAAGCGATTTATAGGAAAACACTGGATGTATCTTTTTGTAAATTTCAACTACAAGATTTTACACTGTTAACAGAAGTAGTCTTATATCTACTAAGCAGTAATTATATTAAAGGAAGAAAGAAGGGAAAGGAAAACACCAAGTGGAAATAAAGATCATGGTCTTACCTATTAGGCTCTTCTCAGGTGGCGGAGGGACAATGAAGCCATTCTGAGAGTGTTTCTCTGAGAGCTTCTCGTAAAGACCCAGAAAGTCACTAAATCTTCTTTTCACTGAAAACTGTTTACTTCTGAACATTGGTAAGCTCGTCTTGTGGAGAGAGAAAACACAAGGCAAATTCATTCCCAATAGGGATGAATGAATATCTTGAAAGCCATCAGGCTGACATCATGGGAAGGCATCTGCCAGATCCCTGCCCTTCAGCCGTTGGACAAATGACTTTCTCCAGGGCAGAGCTTATGAAACTTTTTTAGGCTACAGTCCTCTTTGGAGGTCTGGGGAAGGCTAGGAAGCCCTTCTCAGAAGGATTTCAAAGACAGAAAATAAAGATTGAATTACAAAGGGAACTGATTAAATTCAAAGAGTTTCAGCTCCAGATTAAGAACTCTTGCCCCAAAGAAAGATGTCAAATCTAGCTCAAACAAGAAGTTTATGGTCACTACAACCCTGGTGGTGTGGTGATGAAGCACTGCGTCTGCTAGCTGAAAGGTTGGCAGCTCAAAACTGCCAGGTGCTCCCTGGGGCAGTTCTATGGGGCAGTTCTACTCGGACTTACAGGGTCACCATGAGTTAGAATTGGCTCTATGGCAGTGGGTTTTTTTTACAGCCCATTCAACCTCTACTGATTTACTAAGGGTATTAGCTGCTGGAATCAGAGCAGCCAGACTAGAGAAAAGGCTGTCTAAACAGTGCTTCTAAGGGGAGTGCAGAGGAAATGTCTAAGCTGTAGACACTTGACTCTCCAGTGCTGGAGGAGCTGGAACTCAGAGGAGGCAAGCCACCAAGCAGTAGAGAGATAATATGAAGGAGACTTCTAGTGAAAAAAGACCAGGCCTAAACCATAATGAGAGATCATGTTATACTCACCAGACAGGCAAAATTTAAGACACTTGGCCTTGCCAAGTGTTGGCTAAGAAGCGAATCAATGGAAACTTCTACACACTGCCAATGGATGCATAAACTGGCACGAAGACTTTGGGAAACAGTTCTCATTCCTTGTGAATTTCAACATCTGTATTACCTATGACCCAAGAAGTACTCCTGGTTACACACTCAGGAGCAACTCTTTCATGCATGCACTAGGAGACCTGCAAGACTGTTCCCAGTAAACAGTTACAGAGACTGGAGCGAGCCAAATGTTCAGAACAGGAAAATGATTAAGTACATTACGGTACAGTAACACAATGGACTAACCACGACTGCTCACAACACAGATGGGTCTCAGAAAAAATGCTAAGTGAAGAAAGCACCATTCTTTCAGTATCATACCATTTTTATAAAACTTACAGCTAAGTCACATGTTGCTTAGGGATACCCGTGAGAAGACTTTTAATAGAGGCAATGGGCAACAGTCTGGGAGAGTGGCTGCCGCTAAGGCAGAGGCAGAGGCCCCAATGGGGAGAGGCACACAAGGAGATTCAGGAGTCTTAAGACTGATGGTGAAGTTCAGGGCTCCATTTGACTATGCTTTGTATCTTTCACCCTGGTGATGCAGCGGTTGAGAGCCACAGCTGCTAATCAAGGGGCTGGCAGTTCGAATCCGCCAGGTGCTCCTTGGAAACCCTGCTGGGAAGTTCTACTCTCTCCTTGCTCCGAGTTAGAACCAATGGGTTTGGTTTCCTAGCTTTTGTATGCTGCTCTGGACCAGGCTGGAGAGGCAAGAGCTTAAGGGAAATATTAAAATAAGTACCATATACGAAACCTCAGAAAAGCCAAGGGTTTTTAAACAGGTGATTACTCTTTCTTCAGAGCAGCCTACCAAACTAGTGGAAACTGCAGTCTGTGAGGGGGCTGGGCTGTCACAGATACGCGGCGCAGCACTGCAGCGCTCACCAGTTCTGCCTGGAAGCGTCAGCTTTGTGGGAGGACGCCGCAAAGCCCCGAGAACACAAAAGGGACGAGGCTGGCCCATCATGGGTGACTGTGAAGGAAGATGCTGGTAAGGAAACTAAAGGGATGACCTTCTTGGTGGGAGTACCCAAGCCTCTTAAGGTGGTCACAGCAGGGTCACCTGGACTCACCTGTGTTGTGACTTTGTAGGCTACGTAGGCATTCATACCATCCCCTGTGGGACAAGAAGAAAGCAAGACAGGATTACTGGGTAAACCAGAGGTGTGTTCACCTACCTAACACTGAATCAGGAATCACACACCACAGGAGTCCTGCAGGAAATGGAATATTTGGTTCATCTCTGAAGTTTACATGCCACCCTAAAATCCAGCTCCTACTTCCCTCCGTGGTACATAGTATGCCCCCATGGACGCTGGCTGGGCCCCAGTTGCGAGTTAGACAAGAAAGTCAGTGCCCTGTTCCCAAGCCAGGCTCCATTTATGCCCTCCACAAAGCAGCACTAGATGGTGACAATCCATCAGTTGTTCCCATGCCAGTATTTGGGATGATCACACACATCTGTCCCAAACCAAACAATCCTCTTGCTGTATACAGCAGGAGGAGGAGAAGGAAGCGACTGATGTCAAAGGAAACAAGTAGTTCCACCCTAGGCTGGCTCTGGGCTCAGCGTGCTCTTTCAGAAATGTCATTACGGTCCCTTGCATTGCTGCTGGGAGACACTGACCCCACTGACCCAGCAGGCTCACTCAGAGCAGAAGGCCTGGCAGGGGACATTTTGGCTGCCTGGTACCACACAATCTCTCTTTCCTGAGGAATTATTTTTCTGAAAAAGCCTCTGATTGTTACATACTTTAGGATTCAAACAACTGTTTTTCTCTGAGTCTCCATGTGGGGAGATAAAGGCACCAGTGACCGTCTGCACACTCCGAGGACACACACTGGGAACTAGACACACAGCTCCAGGGCTGGGCGGTGGATCTTGACACACATAGCTCTGGTGTCTTACTCCCCGCCCTGTGTCCTCCTCACACCAAACACAAAAACTTCATCAACAGTTACCAGCTCTCAACTAGTCCTGGGCCGAGGGACTAAGGACAGGACAGTTCCGGATGAGGAGAGTCAAACAGTACAGCTGGTCTCAAGGAAATGGCAGGAAATGACTGTGTCTATAAAGTACCCAGAGAAGCTGGACATTATACTGGAACAGAGGGCTTGCCTTCTCTACCTACCCAGACCCTTCCACAAAGCTGTGTATCAAACAGCTGAACTTCAGAAACGACTTTGAATACGAACAGTCATTAGTCAAATACCTAAAAGGTCAGTCCTTGCACATGATTTCAGAAATATGTATTTACTCCAATTAAGACAAAAAAAAAAGAACAAGGTCAGTCCCATAATGTAGTTAGTGCCTGCAATTCTGGGAAAGTCCAAGTGCAAACCACTGAAGATGCGAAGCAGAAGCTTGGAGGCACTCTGCCTGTCTGCCAGCTGCTTCACTGAAAAGGGGTATGAAAGCGAACACACCTGTACTTGCCTGGTAACGATCAGTTAATAAAACAGCAGTTTTATTACATCAATTTCCCAAACAATTTCAGAGTATATTACATCATTACATCAATTTCCCAAATAATTTCAGAGTAAAAGATGGGACATGCAAATTTCCAAGGCTTCAGGAATCTCCCGACAGAAACAGGATTCTGATGTCTGATGTGCACGGGAAAGAAAAGCCAAGCTGAGTCAACCGCTCACAGACACAGGTCACCTCCTGAAGGTCAAGCGTGGACCCTGGAAAGGCTCGAATTAGCTGACTTCCTGGCATTTACATGCCTAGAAATCTAGACTATGGGGCAAGTGCATGAGAACTAATCACCTAAGAGTGATCTGTGCTTAAATAAACCTGATTCATGGGGTGTTTTAATCATTCTCTCTCCTGGTTCAAACATCAAGAGTCACTTAAATACTAACAATTAATACTAGTTACTTGTAACTCCTCTTATTCCACCAAAGATTTAAAGTAGCTAATAACTAGCTAGTAAGACCAAAAACCAAACTCACTGCTGCTGAGTCAATTCTGACTCTTAACAACTTTATAAGAGAAGAGTAGAACTACCCCACAGGGTTTCCAAGGAGCACCTGGTGGATGTGAACTGCAGACCTTTTGGTTAGCAGCTGCAGCTTTTAACTCTACGGCACCAAGTTTTCTAATATCTACATAATAGCTGGCTTAAATTCATTATGTGTAAATATTAGAAGCAAATGAGAATCATAGGCATGAACCTGAAGTTCTGGTCCAGGCTCTGCCATGAACCACCTTGGGCCTGAATATAGAAGTGGCTTCAGTTTCTGGTCCTCAGTTTCCGCAACTGTTAGATGAAGGAACTACGTGAGATGCTCATGAGCATCTACCAGTGCCAGAGTCCGGAGAAAAAAAAAATCCAACAGCTTAACGACAAGCTGTTTTGGCATCAAGTTTAATGTGAGTTCATAAATTCCTCTTCCGAGTTCAGAACAGACAGAGGGTTGGGTATTACAATTTTTCCCCTTTACTATACGAACACCACCTATTTAGGAGGACAAAGCTCTGTACAGCCTCCTTCATAAGAGTCAGTACCTGCCACAAAGAAAAGTGAGGCCTACTGTTCTCTGCTTACTAGTTAACCTCCACAGTTTCTTCTCTCGGAAACGGAGACACAGACGTTCTCACCTCATCAGGACATCAAGACCTAAGTGACACATAACGAGGGTTTCAAGCCACTGAGAGAAAAACAAGTTCAGCACCCCAAAATTTTAGAACATGTGTGTCATGGGTTGAACTGGGTTGTCCCCAAAATGTGCAGCAGTTTGGCTAGGCCCTGATTCCCAGCAGTGTGTGCTGCTCCTACACGCTGGATGGGTGGGGCTTGTGTTCGTGAGGCTGGACTCAGTGTACAACAGGGTATCATGCCTTGAGGCAATCTTTGGAGACACAAAGGAAAGGGAAGTAGGCTGAGAGCTGGGGACCTCATACCATCAGGAAAGAAGCTGTGTCAGAAGCTCCCAGGCCTGGGGAAGACTGATGACAAGGACCTTCCTGCAGAGCCAACAGAGAAAGCCTCGCCCTGGAGCTGATGCCCTGAATTTTCACTTTGAGCCTACTTGTCTGTTAGACAATAAATTTCTGTTTGCTAGAGCCATACATCTGGGGTGCTTCGGTTAAGGCAGTACTAGATGACTACAACAAAGAGGAAGGATGCAGTCCCTCACCCTGGCTTGTGCAGTTACGGAGCCAGCGATCCATAAAGCAGCTGACTACTTTTTTCACAGCTGGAGCCCACCATCACAAGGGATCCCAAGAAAGCTTACCTATCTTCTCAGGATCAGTTATACCGACTGTCAAATCAAACTGGTCCTCTTGATCTTCTTCCTCTAGCTTTTTAAAGAGAAAACAGATGATGAGAGTTGATACAAAAAAACTATTTTGAATCTTACCCTGTTCTAACCATATATCAATATGCTAAATTCAAGATGCATCTTTCTGTGTATCAGTGTTCAGCTCTGTCCAATCCCAATAATCCTCATAAATCGACTCCCATGATTTCAGGCTGGGAGCCATTTCAAAAGTCTTGGATAAAATTATTTCCTTAGAACTTTATTTTCATCCGAATGAGTAATTATTGGATTGTGAAAGACTTGGCTCTTTCAGGCTAAGGCGGAAATAAGGAGAGACTGTACTGAATATGAAAGCTTCAAAACACCAGATATCATCAGTGACCATGGAAAGCCTCTGTTGTATGCTTTGGGCAAGAGACATCCTGCCCAAGAAAAGAGTCCTTTATTGGGTTCTGGCTGTCCGTTAAGCATATCTTTGTGGACTCCTCAAGAGTCACAAATATTTTCTCAGGGTTTTTACTCAATTAAACTTCAGAAATGTAGCACAGAGTCCTAAAAAAATCTAGAAAAAAACAAGACCAGTAGTATACATTCTCACCTCCTCATAGCTTGGCTGGGGCTTAGAGGAATGTGTGCCTTCCTGTGGTGGAACAGAAATGAGTGTTTTGGCTGGTACCTTCTTCTGATTATTCTGAGAGCTGTCCAGGGAGAGCTCCACTGTGGCATCTAAAAGGAGATATTTTAAAACCAAAGTCAACAATAGTTACTGATGCTTGAATTTCATTCTATAGGCCAAGAGCCTTAGAAGAATGAGAGCCACTGCTCTCCATACTTACAGGTTCTTAGACTAAGAGAAGAAGAGTCATGAAATTTTGATGCAGCTAAAAGGGCAGGCTGGTTAAAAATAAAATCAGTGTTCCCAGCAGGGCAACCTTTCTTCCCACCACAGGAAACTTCAGAAACAACTGCTTTGGCTATCTCCTCTGAACTAGAATCTGGGCAAGAATCAGAGGTCTAGCAGACTCAAGAAAGACCAAAAAAGAGTATACAGCCAAAGCAAGTGTGGTAATTTAGGACTATGCTTTTAGAAACTTACACAAACTATTTTGTTTTTGTTGTTATAATGGTCTGCAACAGAAAAGTTCAGTTACCTGCTTTACAAACCAATGTGAGGAAAAGGCAGGTGTGCTGACAGCAACCAGTGACATCAAAGAAGAGTCAGGAACGCTAGAAGCTACAAAGACTACATCCAAGGTACAGACCCAATGACACCTCAAAAGACCACAGCTGCACCTGGGGACAGCACGGCTACTTTAGCACAGTTGAAGAATTCTTCACAATTAAAATTTTACATTATCTTACAAAGACTATATTTAACATAGCTGTCTGGGGTGGGGAGGGAGTTCTTATGTCTTCTGGTCTTTTTTTCCCTCATGTCTTTGTTATCCCTGGTGATCATCTGTTTCGCCTGAGATGGGACCATTTAGTGTACCTCAGATGGCAGCTTGCTAGCTTTTAAGACCCCAGATGACACTCTTCTGTAAGGTGCAGAAGACTCTCTTAGCATTAGGCTATTTGTACAGTCTGGATCCCCAGACCCCTGCTCCTGCTACTCTATCCTTGCAATATTGGGTTAAGATTAGAAGAGTTTATGTTGAAGTCCAGTTTAGTTGATTTTCTTTCTACTGGGTGCTGTCACTGCTTTCATCCAACCACATTTCTACAAACTATCTAATTTACAGCCAGCTCTCTCCCTCCTTTCCCCTCTCCCCACCCTTGCAGCCATCAAAGAGTCTTTCTTCTGTACATGAGTCTGTTTTTAAGTCTCATACAATATTTGTCCTTGTGCCACTGACTGATTTCACTCAGCATAATATCTTGCAATTGAAAGCAGGTTAGGAGATGCTTCCTATAATCACTGTTATAATGTTCCACTGAGTATATGTGCCATAGTTTGTTTATCCATTTATCTGTTGTTGGGCATCTGGGTTGATCCCATCTTTTTGCTATTGTGGACTGTGCTGCAATAAATATTCACGGGCATGTATCTGTGACTGCCCTTGATTCTGCAGGACATACTCAGAGCAGTAGGATTACTGGATCAAACGGTGTTATCTATTTACAGCTTTCTAAGGAAGCGCCAGATTGCTATCCAAAGAGGTTGTACCATTTTGCAATACCAACAGCAGTGTAGGAGAGTTCCAATCTCTCCACAGCCTCTCCAGCATTTGTTGTTTTGTGTTTTTTGGATCATGGCCAACCTCACTAGGGTGAGATGGTATCTCGTTGTAGTTTTGATCTGGATTTCTTTAACAACTAATGATCGTGAGCATCTCCTCACGTGTCTTTTGGATGCCTGGATGCCGTTTGGTGCAGTGTCTGTCCACCTCCTTTGCCCATCACTAAAGTGGGTTATTTACCTTTTTCTTGCAGTATTTTGCAGTAGCTTATAGATTATGGAGATCAGATGTCAGTCTGATCTGCCAAATATTTTTTCCCATTCTGTAGGTGGTCTTTCAATTATTTTGATAAAGTCTTTAGATTAGCAGAAGTGCTTGATTCTTAGCAGTTCCCATTTATCTATCTGTTCTTCTGTTGATCGTGCTTTGTCAGATTTTGAAGTTCATCTAAGCTGTAAATTAAAACTTCCATTACTGACCGTATTTTTTTTTTGCATGATCTTTATCATTTTAGGTTTGATATTTAGGTCTTTTATCCAATCTGAGTTAGTTTTTGTGTAAGGTGTGAGATATGGGTCTTGTTTCAACTTCTTGCAGATGGATATCCCAGAACTCTTGATAATGTTAGTGGAAACGGCTTTAGGCGTCAGCAGAGACTCTGTCATCACTAGAGTGGTCACGGTCGGGGTAAAGTCAAACCTGGGTATTACACCTCCAATCAGGATCTACATACCTGAGAGGCTACTCAAGCCCTACAATATCTCACTGCAAACACTCCTTCATAAGCAGAGGCTGCTTATGAACCAGGCAGGAAGGAGATCGAAGGAAATAAGAATCCTCACCAGTAAATAATATGCCCCAATGAAGATTTCTGCACAGCCACGCACAGAAAACCTGACCGTGGGGGCAACTCTTTGGTCATCCTAAGATTCCAGGTTTTCTTGTCAAGAAGGTTATGTAAATGTAACATCTCAAAGACAGGAAATTTACATATGTTTTCAAAATAATTCATTATCTACATTTGCCTTCCAGAAACTTCATGCAAAAAAGTCACTACCAGAATGAACAGTGTCCTCAGCTTGCATGACAAAAGGGGGCTGGAAAATCTTCTAGGTCTTTATATGCCTCCTTCTAACCTCTTCTTCCTGTTTATGTCTTTCTCATTTCCCAGCAGACAGCTATGAGACCATCCTCCCAAGTGCTGACCCTGGGCTCCTTTGTCATTCCTCTTTGCCACCATTCCTTCCTTTGAGGGCTTTGTTCATATGGCGGCTTCCACTTCCAAGAAGCCCCTGTGAAGCCGACTCCCTGCCAGCCTTCTCTGTCTCCAGGTGGAGTATGACTGTTCCAGTGGCTACCTGAGCATCTCTCTGAATCTCAAACTTGCAACGTCTAAAATCTAAACTCACTTCTCCCTCAAAGCCGTTTTGTCTTTTTTCCCTTTAGAATGTGGTTCTATAAGTACTGTCTTTTTTCTCTGACTTTGGACTTGAAACCTTTGACTCTTCCTCAATTCTTGTTTTTTTAGCACACAGTATATTCAATCGCTAAGACCCGATTTTGCTGCTCTCTTTTGAAGACTTTCCCCTTTTCCGTTCCTACTTCTATCACCTTAATTTCAGTCTTGGCCATTTCACTCTTGCACTAACTGGATCCCGCCTTTTGAGGTCTCCAGCCTGGGCCCACTGTAATCCACTGTATGTCACTTTCCTAAATCATAACTTTGACACCTCACTTTCCTTCCTTCAAAACTGACACGGACTCTTAACTGGTATGAGGAGGAACATTCAGGCAATAATAACTGGTGTTGAAAGTCCTCCTGACTACATCTCTAGTAGTTTGTCTTCCCTGGACTCTGAGAAGCCCTGCTCTGGCCCACCGAGCACACACACTATCCCCCAGACACACTGGAGACTTCCTGTCCCATGATCTGCACACTTTTCCTTTCCTCCGAAATAAATCCTGCTTCTTCCAGGAAGTGTCTCCAGTCACTCTAGAGCAGGTTTCTTCCTCTCAGCACTCCTCACACTCTGGGCTGGATAATTCTTTGTCGCGAAAGGTTGTTCTGTCTGTTGGAGGATGTTTAGATGCAGCTGTAGCCTTGACCCACGAAATGCCACTAGCACTCCCTCCACAGCTATGACAACCAACAATGTTTCCAACCATTGATAATGTCTCCCAGGAGGCAAAATCTGTTCAGACTAAGGCAGTCCCCCCAAACAAAGAATTAGCCATCCCCAAATGTTAACAGCACCAGTGCTGAGAAACCCTGCTCCAGACCACTGTTTTCTAAACTGAAGGCTGTAGCTCTTCGGTGGACCGTGAAATCAACAGCTTGCCAAAAGGATTTAAAAAAAATGAAACGAGAAAATTCCAGATTGCATTGGAAGTAGCACAGGCAAGTAACTTCTGTTTCAGTTTTGTACTAACCCACAAAACTGCATGTCTCACTGTGTGTCTCCATCACAGAAGTCTAAAATGACTGCTTTGGTTAGTGATTAGCTAGTGACTAGTTAGCCATCTGGTATTCCCATGACTGCCTGTTAGTATTTCCACCATTCCTCTAGCCACATTTTTATTGTTTAATAGTTATTTAACTCACCTTCTTACATAACTGTATCTGTGTCTCACTCTCTAACCCTGTAATGACGGCAGGCCCCGTGTTGTACCTTTTTGGGGGTCCGCCCTAACAGTGTCTTACCTACAGTTACGTTCCCAATGCTTTGCTTTGCTTCTCGCTTTTGACTGGGACTCAGCTCTTACATTTCCACACTTGCCTGCAAAGAGGTCCTGCGGCTCCTGGTCTTGGCCCTCATGGACTCCGTTTTCTCTGGAGCCGCTGCCAATGGGAAGAAGGGAGGGAGTTCGCTTCGGAGACTGCGGCTTGCTCTGCAAACAAGGATACACTCGGAATAAAACAGCACCACGGGAAACACACCCAACCTGCCCACTGAGTGACTTCTAATGCATGCTTCAGTGACTCCCCTGGGTATTTAGGGGAAGACAGGGCTCAGTCAGCAGCTAGCTCAGCTCTCTGATCTCCCATATAACCAACAATCATCAGTGACATCAGTACTGTTCCTGCAATCTCATAGCTGAAACACATTCAGATTGTCAGGTTAATTTTCTAACACTCCAACCTTGCTGGAATGCCCTACCTAACTCAGAGCACCTGACTCCAGTGCTGGAATGTGTACACACAGTAACTGTCCAAAGAGCTTATCAGGATGCATCTCTCCTGCTCAGTCAAAGACCTTTATTCTTTCAAATGCTGATAAAGGCACATTCTAGTGACCAGGCTGCCACACTGGAGTCTGGAATTCCAGCTCTAATCCTGGCTTACTCTGTTGTTTCTGGCCACCAAGCTGTTAACTGAAATCCACTTGTGTGGCTGGCTATTCCTTACCCATCTGACAGGCACAGGAAGGTGATGAACACTTCACACCCAGTGCTGTCTGTAAACAGCCCATGCTCTCGTCCCTAACTCACAACTACAACCCCGTGTCAGAACAGGAGAATAAAACCCAGCCATGCTGAGCCTAGTGGGTACACAGAAGAAGCACCCTTGGTCCACGCTGTTTACTCGAAAGCTCTGTGATCAGCCGCAAGCAAGGGTGGCCTGGGCCCCCGGAACGGTGCCAGAGGGCACAAAGCGGACTGTGCGGAAGGAACAGAAGGCTTCTAAAGTCTTGGTGTTGTACTGCTGGGTTTTGAAGTTAGAGACCCTCAGGCCAAATCAGTTGAAAGACCTGACTTAAGGGACCTTTTATGAAACATTTCCTTGCAAATCTGAGGGAATTTGTTCTCTGTAGACAGGCCTTTTCTGACCCAAAGGAACAAAGTAAAACAACATGTCTATTGGGTTCTCGGACTCTGCCATGCAAATGACCACATAGTAATACTGGAAGCACCTTCCAAGAAACAAACTGTTACCAGTATTTAGATTTATATTAGCAAACCTAACCAAGTCTAATGAGCACTTCACTGTGTCCCTGATTCCAGTTTGGCAGAGAATCCTACAGGCGGGAAACCCGTCCTCTAGCTGCTGCTACAGACTTAAACCCCGCCCGCAACATGGAAACCCCAGAAGTACAGTAGCTGAGTTCTAGAGCTGCTAACCAAAAGGCTGGCAGTTTGAATCCACCAGATGCTCACTGGCAACTCTATGGGGGCAGTCTACTCTGTCCTGGGGGGTCACTAGGAGTCAGCAATCTCAACGAGTCCTACTCTGTTCTATGGGGTCACTATGCGTCAGCATCGAGTCCACAACAGTAGGCTTGGTTTTCTGTGGGATCTGGAGATGAATACGGCAGCTTTCCCTTTCTGATTTGCCATCTAAACTCAGAAGGTTAAAACCTAAGAATGTTTTCTGGAGCCGTCAGAATGGCCGTCTGTCTTTCTTGTTCTAATCAAGAGACAGACCTGGGTGGATGGCATCTGTACTGCACAGCCAACTACACCCCTCGACCTGTCTCTGTTTTGCTCCATGCCACCTCTTCCAGGCCTAAACCACACACTAGAACTAGAACTAGAACTAGAACTAGAACTAGAACACGCTAGACTAGAACTGTGATTACAACACAGTCCAGCTCCCTCTGTAAGCCAGTAACAACTACCTGTGAGACCAGCCAACTGCTCCTCAGACAGCCTCTGCAATATCAACCCAGAAACCAGACGGCGGAATTCTAAGGGTGCTGAAAATAGTTAAATTGGTTAAATACAAGAGGACTGCCAATTACATTTGCAAACTCATCCTCGAAACACTGCTACCTACCTCACTGCTGAGTATCACTACGGTCACCTTCGAAGTCCTCCCCTTGGGAGGCTATGCACAGACACCAGAGCCTAGTTCACCCCTCAAAGCAACTGTGTAACTTTTTCTGGAATGGTCTTGATGTCCTGAATGCTATCCAAATGTCTTTCTTTCATTATCTCCTTTATCTTCAGGTAAAGTAAAAAGTCACTGGGGGCCAGATCAGGTGGGTAGGGAGAGTGTTCCAATACAGTTGTTTACTGGCTAGAAACTCCCTCATAGACAGCTATACAATGAAGTCTGTGAACTTGCCACCATATGCCATGGCCATTCCAGAAAGAGTTCCACAACTGCTCTGAAGGGTTGACTAGGCACTGGTTTCGGTGTCTAGCTTCCCAAGGGGAGGACTTCAAAGGTGACTGACTGTGGTGATACCCAGCAGCGAGGTATGTAGCACTTGGAACGAGGACATTCATGGACTTAACTGTCAAACCTCATACTTCTCTATCTTACGTAACTTATTGACACAGTGGATCTTCTACTTCTGTTAAGGCTATGTATCCAGCTTTTCCCCTCTAAAATCCGTATGTTCTCATGTCATTAAAAGTTACACGAATGTATCACTTTTAGTGACTTAACTCTCTACCATATGAGTATATCAGCACATTGACTACTCCCCTGAGCCTGAATGTTTAGATTGACATCCAGGATTTCACTATCACAAAGAACGTGCATCTAGTTTATCAGTCCACATCTGATAATCTCCTTTGTAAAGATGATAGTGGCTATAAAATTGTCAAAGGATTTGTTAAACTAAATTGCCTTCCAGAAAGCCTACTGACTTACCCCCCGCCTCCACACTGTGTAAGAGCCACAGAGCATTCTCTTTCATCTCTGCAAGGGCCACTGGTGAAAAGCTGTCTTTTTTCCACGTTTACCAGCCACCTTAACCTGTGCCTAATCTTAATGTCCCCTGCCCGTTTTTCTCCTAGGTTGGTGGTATTAACTGTCACTAGGTCCTCCTAGCAAGCCCACGCAGAGGGAACCAGACGTTGCCGCTGCCCCATCCTGTGCCATCACTGGCTAACTTGGGCCAGTAGATCCCCAGGCCTTTTTTCCTAGTTGATCGCAGTGTGGGAGCTCTGTACCCTAGAACCTCCGACGCTGCTTGGGGTTAGTGTGACTTCACTAGGTGCACAGGCTTCTTAGCTCCTAAATACGTTAACCCTTTTTCCAGAATACTATAGTCTCCCTCCCTCGTGTTATCTCTTCTCACATTTTGGGTTTTTGACCTCATAAATTTATTTGCGCTTTGACTGGTATGAATTGACACTGGACAGATGAAGCTTACTTCCTTTGGATGAAGAACAGCTAGCATACAGTTGGTCTTCAAAGCATAAATATACCCCCAAGTTTTACTTTAGATTCAAAAGAAAATGGAGCCGTCTTTTAGGGCAGAGACGAGGTGCTACTCATGTTCCCCCACGTTTATGCAGCACTGGTAGAGAAAATGGGTCTTCACGGGGCTGCTCTATACCAACAGCCTACTCATCACCAAAATGCACACCTACTTGGGCACCCTAACATATAACACATTTCATACTCTGTGCCTAGGGTCAAAAAGGCTACTTCCTATTGAGATTTACTGAGGTGTAATTTATACACAACGGGAATTCTGAATCAATGCTTAAAATTTATGAAGGACTCATTTTGGGGTTGCACATTTGACAGGGAGAAGACAGCAGACATACTGTCCATGGTGAGTGTCAAAATCAAGACTCAAAATTAGCTTTCCTTTTTAATCCATACTTTAGAAACCTCTTGGGAGTAGTTAGCATGTCATATACCTGTCCATCTGTTGGAAAGAGGGTAGGTAAATTTCTAGGCAACAGATAAAACTTTTCTGTGATGAAAACAGTATGTTTACGATGTAGAAAGAAAATGCACAAAACTGCCCTGTCTCCCTTTCCTCACCACCCCCATGCTTTTTTTTTTCCCTTTGTTTAAATAAAGGAAGTATTCTTTCTTTCAGCAGACTCCTAGACTAGGATACCCAACACTTGCTTATTCCAGCAGGTGGTTCCACTGACAGGGCTGTTTAAACGTTCCAGTGGTTCTGTTTGCAATGATAAGGCACAGACAGTCCCAGTACTCACTCAAGGAGAGCCTCTATCAAGATGTGCCAGTGACCCAGTACTGGTGTTAAGAGCAGACAGGTACTCTTGGACAGTTACCAGCCCGAAACAATGAGGCCCACACCACAAACACTATTTTCTTCACTCAGGGAAGGACAGAAGTGGGCTGGCCACCTCTCAGAGCTGACACAGTCATTTTGCACAGAAACGTGTGTCTTTTGGGGTTAACCAGCTGTGCTTCTCTCTGGTGCTCAGTGCTCTGCGCCATGCAGAACCCTTCATTACATTCAAGGACTGAAAAGGGTAGATACCGTGAAAATTCGTGGCTGTATTTAGGGTCTGACCCAGATTAAATGCTAAAGTAACAAGGCTTCTGGAAGACTGAATAAAAAACAAAAAACAGACCCAGTGCCGTTGAGTCAACGCCAACTCATAGCGACCCTCTGGGGCAGTTCAACTGCCCTGTGGAGTTTCCAAGGCAGTGCTTGGTGGATTTGATCTGCCAACCTTCTGGAGGATTCCAAATCAAAAAACCCACTGCCATTGAGTCGGGTCTACCTCACAGCGACCCCAGAGATCAGACTAGAACTGCCCCGTAGTTTCCTAGGAGTGCCTGGCAGATCTGAACTACTGACCTTTCGGTTAGCAGATGTAGCATTTAACCTACTATAGGACACTAACTTTCTGAGGGAAAATCAGTATGCTTTAGAAAGGTGAGAAGGAGCTGAGGTGTGTGTAACACAGCAACAACCAACCAACCCCAGGAGCTACACCCACAAGGTAACAGCACAGCCATGCAATCTTTAAAAAATTACCACCACAAGGAACACTGCCCCCTGTGGGTCTCTATTCTTAGGGAGAAATGAGTGAGGTGGGACAATACTCCTATACTAGTTCTCAGTTGCCATTGCAACAAAGTAGCACAAGCTTAATGGCTTACACAAGGCAGTTATTAATTTCCATTTGGGTAGAAGGTTTACATAAACTTCCCAAGCCTAAACTCCAGATGTGGGCAGGGCCACACTCCTGCTGGAGGCTCTAGGGAAGGCCCTGCGTCCTGCCTGAGGCTCCTGGAGCCTGCCCACAAGCCCTAGGCTCCGGACCCCCTTCCTCCACCTTCACACCCAGCAGTGCGGCAGCACTCCGGGCCCCCCTTCCACAGGGCATCTTCCCCAGATTCTCGATTCTCACTTCATTTTTCTAAAGGTCCGGAGAAACCCTGGCGGCATAGTGGTTAAGTGCTATGGCTGCTAACTATAAGGCCAGCAGTTCCAATCCAGCAGGTGTTCCTCGGAGATTCTATGGGGCAGTTCTACACTCTGACCTGTAGGGTAGCTGTGAGTCGGAATCGACTCAACGGCAGTGGGTTGAGTCTGGCTGGTGAGTCCATGGGACCCACCTGGACAATCCAGGCTAACTGCCCTCCCTTCGAGTCAGCTGGTTAGCCTCCTGAATTTCTCCTTTAACGTAAATCCCCTTTCCCACATGACCTAAATATTCACAGGTTCTGGGGATCAGGACACTGACATCTTTTGGGGGCTGTTATTCAGCCCACAGCAAGCAGTATCCTTCCAACTCCATGTTTCAAAAGTGGTTACAGACGTACTAAAAGCATGGTGTCTGTCTGTGAATTCTGGGAACAGGACCCATCTCCCTCTACAAATTCAGTGAATATTTGACTATCTCCCATGATTTCACAGCATTAGCCCTTGTCATACTTAAACAGCTAAAGGGGAGAATTTTACCTTGGGGTTCACAGAATTCAGAGGGCCTATGCATGTGGATGTGAATAAAATTATCACTTCGTTTTCAATAACCCTTGCTAAAATTCGTCGTTTTCTTCCACTATAAAGACATACAACAAACCCTACTGGCAACAGCAATAGCTGAGACTACAGCTAATAGAAATGAACCTTTTTATAAAATATATCTGTTGCAGACCTCAAAGTACCATTTTTGCTCATCTCTATTTCAAAATTACGGTATCAGACCTACCCCTTCTACCCACTGCAGTCGAGCTGATTCCGACTCACAGCATTCTTACAGTATGGAGTAGAAGTGTCCCACAGGATGTCCAAGGCTGTAATCTTTACAGAAGCTGACTGCCACGTCTTTCTCCTACAGAGGGGCGGGTTTGAACTGCTGACCTTTGGCTAGCAGCTGAGCACTGTAACTATTGCACCACCAAGGCTCCTTACCAAATCCCAGGTAATTCATTAAAAGGCACACGTCATCAATATAGAATTGTTTTAATATGTTAATAACTATAGTTCAATAGAATTGGTTTTCTTTGTGCTCTGGTGTGTTTTATTTTACGCATTTAAAAACATCACTCTGAGCATGTTCTAACAGCTTCCAGGGGACTGCCAATGAGGCCCTAGCATAAAACACGTGGAGAACCTCTGAGCCAGAGGGCAGAGGGGCAAACGGGAAAGGAGAGCTGGGAGAAGGACGCCCCGAGGTTGAAGCCGGCCGCTGAGCTAATCAAGGAAAACCATCAGCACATCCATTAGAGACCTCAATCTGAAAGGGGAGATTTGAATAGACCAAAATTTAGCTACAGATATTCTTTGGTGTAATTCCCCTACTAAAACTGTTGGGTCTCAAACTGAAAACTACAGAGGACTCAAGAGTATTAACGGGTGCATTATCTTCTAAATTGAAAATGCAAACCCAGTTGAAAAATATGCCTGGACAGTACAACGAGGCCCAGCTGTCCACCTTAGTAAGCAAAAGCAGCAGCCAGAACAAGTGAGCAATGGGCTGTTCAGGAGATGATGAACTTCTGGCCACTTGCTAAGAACTCTCAACTAGTCATGAACTACTTATGCTGACAGCTACCTGTCTTCCCCTCTCAACCTGGGGTACCCCAAAGACCAGTGTCATCAGAGGTCCCTTATAATACCTGAGTAAACAAAGGGGCGGCAACTCCCTACAGAAACCACAAGCCCAACTACAACCTCTGTTGCTTCTCTCTTAAGCCCCCAACTCTTAACTTCGAATAAGCTGTAACTTGGGATCTCAACAGTCATCAGTAACAGACGTTCCCCCATAGTGCTTTGTGACTACTTAGTTTTCCTCTAACCTTAAAAGCTAGGTGTCACAGGACTGAACTGCATCCCCACAACAATCTGTAGCAATCTGGCTAGGCCTTGCCTGGTGGCACAGAGGGTTAAATGCTATATCTGCTAACCAAAAGGTCGGCAGTTCAAATCCACCAACCAGGTGCTTCTTGAAAACTCTATGGGGCAGTTCTACTCTGACGTCTAGGGTCCTCCATGAGTCGGAGGCGACTCAACGGCAGTGGGTTTGGTTTTTTTGGTTGGGTTCTCCCACTTTTGTGTGATGTTCCTTTATGCGGTACACCCTGCCTCCTTGATGTTACTAAGGGAGGATGGGCAGTGGTTGTGTTGGTGGGCCAGGGGATTGTATTGTGCTTTGGGCAGCCTTGTGGGATATCCAGCACTAGAAAGCTGGAGGTCAGCAGAGTACACAGTGCACCCTTTAGGAAGAACCGGGGTTCCTGAACCTCAGAAGCTCCCAGTCCAGGGGAAGACTGCCAGCAAGGTCCCTCCTCCAAAGTCAGCAGAAAAAGCCTTCCCCTGGAGCTGACACTCTGAATTTGGACTTTCAGCTGACTGGACTGTGACAAAATTTCTCTTTTTCAAGCCATCCACTTGTGGTATTTCTGTTACAGCAGCACCAGATGGCTAAGACACTAGGTGAACTGCTAGTACAATTCCACTGCTGAGAAATTTTTTAGTCTGTACACTTCAGGAAACCCTGACGGTGCAGCAGTGGAATGGTTACATACGGGCTACAGCTGCTGAGCAGAGTCAGCAGTTCCTATCTGCCAGGTGCTCCTTGGAAACTCCATGGGGCAGTTATCTGCCAGGTGCTCCTTGGAAACTCCATGGGGCAGTTCTACCCGGTCCTACAGGGTCGTTACGAGTTGTAATTGACTCGATGGGCAATGGGTTTGGTGGTTTTATGTACTTCAGGAAGACACATACATACTAGAAATAAAACTTGTTTGTGATCTGAACTGAGGGTGAAAACAGTCTTTGGACATTATACCAGGACCTGACTCTTTTAAGAATATTTTCATCAGACTTGTGTGAAAAACATGAGGCCAACTTCTAATCTTTGGGCCAGATGTGACCACCTGATAATAGCTCCAAAAACAAGTTTTTGAGGCAAGAGGTATACAGAAAATCCTAAACACTAGTGGGGTGATTACCCACCCACAACTATTTACTAACATTCATTATAAATGACTGAAGAGATTAACTAAAGAGACTAAGTACTAAACCTTTGTTTAAAGACACAGGTACACAGACTCACTTTCCAAAGTCTAGTTAAGACTGAGGAAAGACTTACTACACTTATTACACATTCACTGCACCTCTGGGAACAGCTACTGTATATGTTTTATAAAACAGAATCAAAATATCAGCAAGTTAATCGATTACCTTATGAGTTTTTGTTTTTTAATTTTTATTGTCCTTTAGATGGTTACAGACTAGCTTTTCAAACAATGTATGCATTGTTTTGTGAGACTGGTTGCTGATCCAACATGTCAACACTCTCTCCTTCTAGAACTGAGGTTCCCCACTACCATCTTCCTGTCCCCTCCTGCCTTCTTGTTCTGGACTGGTGTGTCCATTGAGTGTTGTTTTGTCTTATGGGCCTGTTTAATGTTTGGCTGAAGGGTGATTCTCAGCAATGACTTCATTACTGAGCTCAAAGGGGGTCTCAGCTGAAACTTTTCGCAAAACCAACTCTTCAGATGAAGACTGGACTGGAAAGTATGACATAAAAAGATACTGGTGAAGAGTGTGCCCTGTGACTTAAGCAGACACCTGAGATTAACTGGGCAGGTCCTGTCCACAGGTGAGATGAGAGGGTGGAGGGGGATAGGAGCTGGCTGATAAGGAGTGTGCTGTCACAGGGTGGGGAGAGCAGTTGGAGTTACACAGCAACGTGTGTGTAAGTTTTCTCAAGACAAATTGACCTAGATCCTAAACTTCTGCTTAAAGCACAATAAAATACTATAAATGAATGAATGAATGGGTGTCTTGGGGCCATACTCTCAGGGTTTCTCCAGGCTCCATCAGACGCATAGGTCTGTTTTCTGCGTGTGTGCTGGAATTTTGTTCTGCATTTTTCTCCAGCCCTAATTGAGGACCCTCTGTTGTGATCCTTCTCAAAGTAGTCAGTGTGCTTCAGGCTTTTTATAAAGCTACCAAATTCTGTTCGGATCTAAGGAAGTTATTCCATTCAGCACTCACTTGGAAATAAACTGATCTCAAAAAGAGCTGATTAGTTCCCCCTCAGGGCACATGCCAGATTGATCACAGATTTAGGGCTGGATCCTAAACAACCTGTCCTTTCTGGTCTCAAGGTTAACACAGTAATTTACATTTACAAAACCCTCTGCAGTCTATAAATCACCGCTGACTATTATGCATGACTTCTGAAAACCAATGAAAGCAAGTTATATTGCTCATTAATCTTAAAATCCCAGTGTGCACACATAAATAATAATTAGTTCATCTAAGGCTAATTATTCAATGTATGACCCTTCCAGTCCTTTGCTATTTTTTCTTTTTGGGATCATATCTTTTATTTTGTAGGGTTTTTGTTTTTTACTTTAAATAGGTAATATCTGCACATAGTGAAAACTAAAACATACCCCAAAAGTGCCACAGAGTCAATACAAGGTCTCCTCCCCTGGTCACCCTGTTTCTTTGCACATAGGACACCACATCACTACTTTCTTGTGCACTCTTCCAGAGTTACATTACGCATAGTGACATCAATTCATATACACATATATTTCTGGAAGTAGTGGCATAATAAACCTCTGAATCTCTCCTTTCCACTAAACAAAGTATCATGGTATACTGGTGACCTGGGCCTATCATAGCAAAGTACCACACATTAGGTTGCTTAAAACAATACAAAAGTTTTCTTAGAGTTCTGGAACTAGAAGTCTGAAGTCTGTGTATCAACAGGGTTGACTCTTCCAGTGGCTTTGAGGGACAATTTGTTCTATGCCTCCCTCCTAGTATCTGGTGATTTCCTGCAATCCCTGGGGCCATTTCTTCTTTATCTTATTTCCTGTCTTCTGGCCATTTTCCTAATCACAAGGATTTCAATGCAAGCTAAGGGTAATGGAAAAAAAATTTAATTGGTCTGATACCCAGTGCTGTTAATTCTGACTCAGAGCAACCCTACAGGGAGAACAGAACTGCCTCATAGGGTTTCCAAGGAGTGGATGGGAGTTTTAAAATACTGACCTTCTGATTAGCATCTGATGTCTTAACCACTCTGCCACCAGGACTGACACCTTATCAAAAGAAGTGACCAGAGCTAGCCAAACTCTAAGGCAGCATTTATCTGTTTTCCTTCTGCAACTCACATGAGAAAAGGCTACCCAGTTCTTCCCTTTAAATTTAGAGGGCACACCTGTGATCCCGGAATACTGCTAAATAGAAACAGGCATACACGAACTCGTGGGAAAGCCAATAAAAGAGGTTCCTTCAAGTCTATCCTTAGGTTTAGAAGTATGCAAAGGTGACGAGTGAAGTAAAATGAGGTATAAAAATACGTCACTTAAGTCTGTTTTAATGTGTTAATTTTAAGTGGTAGGAAAGCCAAAAGAATAGCTCCAATTTAGTCCCTCAGTTTGTTAAGAAAAGGGGATTGAGACCAGAACAACCAGATAGTGCCTGGCCACCACCAAAGACAGCCCTGATAGGGTGCACAATGTGGAGTCCCTGACTTAGCATGAGAAAAAGGGGTGCACAGATCTAGAACCCTATTAAAAGACCAGACTTGATGATCCAACAACCTGGAGGGTCTCCTGATAACACAGCCGCTGGACCTGCTGCTAGCAAAGAATGGACTGGACTTGGGGACACACAGTGATGCATGTGGTCTGTGTACTTTACCAGTTAACATGTACACAAGGCTGTCCTACTGGTTTCTTTATAGAGGGGAGAAGAGAGTGGGGAGGAGGGGACAAGTGCTGGCTGAGTGGATATTGGAAGGGTGAAAAAGAGTGTGCTGTCACAGGGTGAGGAGAGCAGACAGAGTTACACTGAGGCAGGTACTTTGGTTTTATAAGGAAAATTGACTTGGATTATAAACTTTAATTGCAATAAAAAAATTTTTAAAAAGGGGGGAATAATCCTATTCCATAGCTGAGAAAGTTTTAGCTAAAAAGATAAACAGCTAAATTTAGCTCCAGGTAACTTAGGTAACAGAAGTTTCAGACCTTTATTTATAAGCCCACAAAGAGGCTGTGTCATGAACTGAATTGTGTGCCCCCAAAAATATGCATACCCATGTGGCTGGTCTATGATTTCCTGTATGCTAACTGTCCTCCATTTTGTGACTTTCCCATGCTGTATATTAAAGGATTAAGGTGGGACTGTAAATCGCTTTAGAAGAGTACCTCCCTGCTTCACTGTAAAGGAGTATACAAGTTATATTCTAATACGTTATATTTTAGTTATATTCTAGAATATAACTGGAGTATGGCTTGCCCTACCCTTAATCCTTTCATCCTACAAGAGACAGAAGGAAAGGGAAGCAAGCAGAGAATTGGGAACCTCATACCATCAAGAAAATAGAACCGGGGAAAGAGCACATCCTTCAGACCTGAGGTCCCTGCACCAAGATGCTCCCCAACCAAAGACTGACTTTCCTCCAGAGTCGACAAGGGGGAAAGCCTTCCCCTGGAGCAGACATCCTGATTTGGACTTGTAGCCTACCGGACTGTGTAAGAATAAACCTTCCTTTGTTAAAGCCATCTGCTCTGTGGTATTTCTGTTAGCGCAGCACTAGCTGACTACAACAGGCTGAAAGAAGATAATGTCTTTTAGGTATTTTAAGAGTCAGACCTTACACAAGCTGGTTTTCAGTCTTAAAAAAGTGACTTAAGATTTGTTTTAATAATTCTTTTAACTTCAGTCTCTTGCATTTCAAACAGCTGGCTTGTAGATTCTGAGCTGTCTATTGTGTGCTACTCTTTTGATTATGTATCAAATCATATTTCTACTCATGTATTAACAAAGCCTCTAGGGTGATGAGACAGCAGATGGGCTGTTAACAGCAACAGCTGTTCCATCAATGTCCAGGAAGTGACAGTAACACCATAAATGTGTTTTCCATTTTACATGCGATGCCTTTCTGTCTGCCTTCAACTCCAGCTTCCAGTGCGTAATAAAACACAATATAAAGATAAGTCAATAAGATGCTACTGAAGTCATTAAGTATCTACTTAACGGCTTTTATCTAATCAAATAAACCTTACTCCTAGTTAGTTTTGATAAGCTACACTAATCATTTCTAGGGTTAAGTTCTGTTGTACACAGTCTCTAAAAGTCCTGACTCTACTCAATAGCACCTAACAAGAGAGTTTACAAAATGTTGATCATGAAATACAGCTCAAGCACTCAAAAAAATCAGTACTCTTTCAGTGCTGACTCTGAACAAGGCACTCTCTTAAGTGCTTCACAGGTATTCCAATCTTTATTACATCAACCGGAGCTAAATACTACTATTATTCACACTTTATAGTGCTATTTCTTACTAACAGAAGCACTGCAGTCCCCTATTTCCTCTGGCTTACAACTGTAACATTTACTAGACTATAACTTGTATTTAACGGCTGTTTCAGTTTCTTCCAAGACGTTTCACAGCTTCACTAACGAGGAGTCGCGGGGTCTTCGTGAAGACTAACACCAAGGCAGGCAGCTTCAAAACATGGTTTACACGTGGCCGGTTAGTTTCCTCAGCAAGTCAATATTCCTGGTCAAAATCTGAATGGAATCAATTATAATTTTTGTAGTAGAGTAAGGTCATTCTCCTTCCCTCTGTCCTTTTAGCTGGAACTTAAGAAAAGGATTTTTTTGCAGTCTTATACGAAGAGAGGTATTGATGCCTCTATAAAGCAACCTGGTGAGATCAATCAAATCTCACTCTTTTGAACATCTTTAGATAATTGTAAAAAATAACTCCTCACCCTTCCAAGGTGCGTTTTGGAAATTAAATGAACATTGCCTGTGTAGCCGATCACTTCCAGTGCCAAAATTTCTACTATTCAGATATGCAGTGTGAATACCTACCATCTGGGCAGTCAGTTTACCAACCAGCAGCTGTTCTCCATGGCTTATGGGAGAATTAGTAAAGGAACAGACTAAAGGAACAGAAAACCTAAGACTTGAAATGTGAACTAGCAGGAAGAGTTACATTCTCTCTCAGAACAACACAGCCTTCAGTAAAAGGTCTGAACTGAGCTGGAATTATGAACTCAATTCCTGAACTCAGAGTAGGAGAAATTTTAATAATTGCCACTGGAGGCTTTTAGCAAGCTATTTCCAGGAAACGCAGTCTTTTCCTGACATAGCCAAAAGCAAGGGAGCATAAATGAAGTCTCCCAGGAAATGGTCACACTTTTTCACACATGGCCTGCATAAAGAATTTAAAGTTGTTTTATTTAATCACTTTTATAGTAGCTACACACTAAGCAGCTACTATTAAAAATAAAATTATCTATGGTGAAAAGAAGAATGAATCCGCAGACCCTGCATTGAACAAGTTTACAACTTGGCAAGAACCCTACCAAGTGAAATCAGTCAGTATTCTCACAAAACGACGTCACTGTTTCCAGAAATGATAACCAATTCCCACATTAAAACAAAAAAAGTTTCTTCCAATATCTAAGTGTAATGAGAAACCTAGATATTACTACGAGAAACACCGTTTCTTCCTAGCAGGTACAGATTAGTGCCCACCAAGGCACTTTACAAGGCACCGTTTTAAAAGGGATGCACTTTCTAAGACATCCCATTAAGGGACAATGCCTTCTGGTCTCTCTAGTTCCATCTGGCAGGGCCATCCCTCCACCAGCCAGAGAAGGCCAGACTTTCCTGGAGATGAAGGGAGTCACACTAACGTCCAGGAAGGGTCTTTTGGTAAGTGCTAGGCTAAAGACAAGCTCTGGGTGCGGGTCACTATCCTGGGCCACCTCAGAGAACAGTATTCCCCCTGGGAGCAGTGAGGCGTGGAAAGGACGATCTGCACCCCGTTCTCTTACCCTGACCTATGAAGTCAGCCTGGGCAGGCAGCGACCAGCAAAACAGCCTGGTGGACTCTGTGAGGTCACCCCACGGCTGGGCCAAACGAAGACCTCGGCGGCTCTTCGCAGCCAGGGACCTCCACCGAGAACCACCACACCCCTCATCCCTCACGGTCCGCCCAGACCCTGTAGCTCCAGCTCCAGCCAGGTCCCCGAGCCCAGATTATTGTCACCGAAGCGAGGTCTCAACCAGCCCTCTCCGCTCAGTTTTCTGGACCCTCATCTAGTCTCTTCTCCCTTTTGGGGCGCCCACCCACCCGCCCCGAAGGCTGCGAACTCACGGCCGCTGCGGCGCCGGTGAAAATGTCCTCCCCCTCAGTGTCGCTGTCCTCAGCCTCTGGCTCTGACCCCCCAGCCGCCCCCTCGGACTCCGGCTCGAGGCAGGGAAAGGGTGGAGGGAGTCTCTCCGAAGCGCTACATCCACCACCAACGGACGCCATCTTCCTGCACCCGCGGCGGAAGCCGCAACAACAACTTTATAGAGCGAGAGGGCCGCGAGCAAAGCGTTCCCGCGAGGGGAGGCGTGGGAGCTCGGCGACAGACCCTGCAGGCCTGAGGGGGCGGGGCGTAGGCCCTGGGGGCGGAACCACTGGCGAAGGCTCCCGCCCCTTAAACCGATGTCCTGGCCGGAACGCTGTTCTCTTACTGGGGGAACCGAGAGGGCAGAAAAGGGGGAACCGGAGGCTGCTCTGGTTCCAACGACCCATAGTGCTCCAGATAGCTTCGGCTTCCTAGGGAGATTTCGTTTGAATACATGAGTCTGAGCCCCGGTAGCATGGTGGTAGGAGCTCTGCTGTTAAGCAGTTCGAATCCACCAGCCGCTCTTTGGAAACCCTCTGAGGGCAGTCCTACTGTGCCCTATAGGGTCGCTATGAGTCGAAATCAACTCCACGACACCGGATTACACGTGTCTAAAAAAGTTTGAAAACCTATACATGCCACCTACAGAGCAGAGCATCATCAGAGAGATTCCATAAGTATTTCTCATTGAGGTTTCTCCACAGACTGTTTAAAGTCTTGCCATTTATTCTGTGGACAACAGTCAATTCAAGCATTCAAGAAACATTCAGCAATTACCGTGTGCACCTGGCACCCTGCTGTGCGCTTGAAATACATAAATAAAGCCGCTCGTTGCTCGTTAAGTCTTTACAATTTAATGAGGGAGGCAGGAGTGTCAATAAACAACTTAACATTTTCAATGCTATGGTGTGCTTTGGGGAAATATTGGAAGAGATCGCCAGTCCTGCTTGGAGAAGGCGACAACCCTCACGGAAGAGATGAAATCCGAATGTTCTAAATTTGGTTGAAAGTTACGATTACCTCAATTGCTGTGGGGTGGAAATGAAGTGTGATAGCAGGAAAATTATTTATGCTAAACAACATTTTCCCGGGACTCAAACTATTCACTCATTGGTGAGCCCCAAATGGGATAGATATGTATGGAATAGATCTGCATGATGATACTTTCTTCTCAAACAGAGATGAGGCGAAGCCTGCAATCAACTTTGGACAAAATAGTTTGTTTCCAATTTAAGGGTTGGCTGCCTCACAGGTCTGTAAGCCTCTTGGGGTGGGGGCTGTGTTTTACCTATCTTTGTATCCTGGGCGCCCACAGGCTGTGTCCAGGAAATTAAGTGCCCAATAAATGTTTCAGCTGTGAAAGGAAGGGTGGAGGGATAAGATGTCTAACATTATCAACGGGTTAGTAGCATTTATCATGGGCAGGAACACCAAAGAGCTTACAATGTTCTTTTTTATCAGGGTGATCTCCAATCATTCCCAACCACCTCTTTCAGGGAAAGTTCTCCTGCTCTAAGGTGTCTGTGAAGGCACTTGCAAGAAATAGTCAGTCCGTAGTCGTGCTGCACTGAGGCCCTATAACACGAGAAAACTCAAAAACCCTCTCCCATCTCAACGCCTAACGGGTGTAAGTTCCTAAGACATTCCGTTTCACAGCAACGGAAACTCACTTCCGGCATGACCAGGAAGTATGAAAGGTTTCGGCTGGAAGCGGCGCCTTCGGAGAACTAACAGTCTCTGTGCACATACTTTTCCAGCACTAGGAACCAAAATCTTCTCTTCTCCTACCTCTTCGGGATTCATCTTTAGTTTATCTCGAGAGGTGAATGGAGCAATCAGTAGCGGGTAACGGACCGTTACATCCTACGCCCCTTCCCGGCGGAAACTACAAGCCCCAGAATACAGCTCTCGCTCCCCCGAAGAAAGCGACCCTTACGTCCCAGCATGCAATGCTCTAAACGGCAAAAGGTTTTTTCCCTCGCCTCTTTCCGCCGAAACTGAGCAAAGCATGCTGGGGCTTGTAGTTCACGAGGCGCCCTTCCCTAGGTCCTTCGCGCTGCTCCGTCCGGTCCCGCCTGTTCTCTGCTCCCCTCGACTCTTTAGGCTTATTTTGGCCAGCTTGTAGATCAGGAAGTTTTAAATTCGGAGATTAGCTGCTGAAAAACGACGAATCGGGTGGGACAGTCGCCAGGGATGGCGGAGCGTGAAGATGGAGCGGTTGTCCGGACTGCTCTCCTGGACGCTGAGCAGAATTCAGTGGCTCTCGGGCCTCTCTGAGCGGGGAGCTGCCCGGCAGCCCCAGATCATGGAAGAGAAAGCGCTAGAGGTTTATGGTAATGCACTTAAAAGGGACCGCGTTTGGCGTTACAGGGGAAAGGGGTTTGGGAGCTGGCGGGGGCAGATGAGGGCCTCGTGTTGAGGTCTTGGAGTGGGGACCCAGGTTTGTGCTGGATTCCGTCGGGAGAGAGGGAAGGGTTTCTTCTGGGATCCTAAGTCACACGGGAAACACTCGTGGTGGCGTGGTGGTTCAGTGCTACGTCTGCTAACCCAAAAGTCGGTAGTTCGAATCCACGAGGAGCTCTTTGGAAACTCTGTGGAGCAGTTCTACTCTGTCCTGTAGGATCGCTATGAGTTGGAATCGAGTCGACTGCACTGGGTTTGGTTTTGGGGGTTTTAAGTCACACAGGGGTGTGGAAGGCCCAGAGTTTTTCTAAACGTGGGACAAGGGGAGCCTAGAGGTCTGAAACGACTCATGCCCGTTATGCTTTCTAAGCCCTCGTGGCCATCCCAGGACTTCTGGGCAGAGCAGGAATCTGGGGTGTTGATTGGTAAGCAAAGCTGCGCCCAGCCAGCTGAGTGCACTACTGAAGCCTTCTTGGTTTGTCCCGACGCCCTGGACTCTCAGTCCTCCTCCTCTCACAGCGAGAGCACTGGTATGTGTCACCTGAGTTGGTGACTGGCCCAAGGTCACAGTCATTTTTCTACGGCAAAGTCCCTAAAGAGGACAGATAGATTCCTCAGAGCAGGGCCTCAAACTTGGTTTCTGTAAAACACGCCTGAAACCTGGAGTGCTATATGTATGTTAATGTAAATATGTATATTTTTTCTTCAATATAGATAGTAAACATTTTTGTATTTAGCTTTTGAGGCCGTCTTCATTGTACAGATGAGGCAACTGAGGCTTGGAGTGCCTTAACAACTAGCTGAAGGTGCACACGGCCAGTGAGGATCAGAGCCCAGAGGCCCAACCTAAAGCCAGTGTTTTCTGATTCCAAACTTTGAACACTTTCCACCTCTCTCAGTTGCCTCATGACTCTCCATTTTTGGAATTATGTAGTGTTGTTTTTGAAAAGTAAAAAGACTGGCTCTAATGTGCAGAGACTTTTGCTGCCAGCAGGTAGAAGATCTAACCATAAGAATACGTATATAATTCAGATAAGGATTATGGAAGAAAGCTGGGGATGGGGAAGACTTGGACCTAATGAGCTGCTTTCTCGTTTGCTGGAGGCAGGTCTTATACATCTAAACCAAACCAGTTTTCATACAGTGGATTCTAACTCATCATCGTTATGTGCTGCAGAGTATAACTGAGCTCCTTAGGGTTTTCAAGGCTGTGACCTTTCAGAAGCAGATCTCTAGGACTTCCTACGGAGGTGCCTGTGGTTGGGTTCTCACAACAAGAGCTTCACTGTTTATACCACCTGGGGACTCCTTAAGCAACCTTAGCAAACCAAACCAAGCCTAGCCTACTGCCAGCAAGTCAATCCTGACTCATAGCAACCCTGTAGGACAGAGTAGAACTGCCCCGTAGGGTTTCCGAGGAGTGGCTGGTAAATTCAAACTTTTGGCTAGCAGCCTGAGCTCTTAACCACTGCACCACTAGGGCTCCTGAGCAGCGTGAGCCAGATAATTAAATACGTAGAATGAGGTTTGAAAAGCAGTTGGATACCTTCCTATTCTGCCACGCCTCTGCCGCAAATCTAAGGGCCCAGGGATGCAACTTTGGAGATGATGCTTTGCACTCAGACTTATACAGAGGGAGACCTATACATGTAAAAATATCTGTAGCGTGTAGTAGAAGGCTATGGGCCTCGATAAAAGATGCAGAAATTTAGAGGAAGGAGATTCACTACCTCTGATGGCAGAGGAGGAATCTGAAAAAGCTGTAAGAAGAATTACTTGAGTTGAATCTTGACTAAGGTTTAGGATCTGGATGTGTAGAAAGCAGTCCTGGTTAAGCAGCTTGGCAGCTAATCAAAAGGCCAGTTTGAACCCACTGGCCATTGCAGGGGAGAAAGATGTGGCAGTCCACTTCCATAAAGATTAGAGATCTGGAACCCCTGGAATCTGCCAGGTGCTCCTTGAAAACTCAGGCAGTTGTACAGGGTTAGTATGAGTTGGAACTGACTCAGTGGAAGTGTTTTTTTTTTTTCTTTTTTGGTGGCGCATTTCTACTCTGTCCTATAGGAAATGGTGGTAGTGCACTGAGCTGGTTTGGATCTGTAGAGGATCAGGGCTCAGGAAACTCCAGCTGAAGCGTGGAGATGAGAGAGTAACACGTTTATGAAATGGCAGATAGGTGGAGCTACAAAGCAGAGTTTATGATTAAAGGTGCCGTGTGGTGGGAGCTTGTTTTAGATAGTAGGTTGGAATTGGGTATTGAGATTTTAAGTATAAACAAAGACTTTTATGTTAGTGTGGAACCTTCGAATTTTTGTCAGGGGAGTCATGTGAGTAGAGCAACCTTGCTTTCTTTCTAAAGAAATCCAAACCTCTCAAATCACTAGAGAACTGGAGAAGTGTCAAGGGGGAAGATTGCATTTCAGGGTTGAGTAGCACGTACAGAATATAATACAGCTTGTATGGGTGAGCTTGTATGGCCGGTGTAGGCTGAGGGGCAGGAGTGTCCTTTTCAGAAATCCTGTTTTCCTGAGCTCCGTGATATCACAGCCTGGAGACAGGGCTTTGTCTTACTTTTCCTGCCCGTGTTTTCAAATTCTCGCTTCTAATCAAGTGATAAGCCTAGGAGATAGCTGGTAGAAGGTGCGGTGTACTGATTTGTTTTTCCAACTGCATCTCTGATCACAGGCTTGCTATAAATAGTGATGGAAACCTCAGGCTTGAGCCCATCAAGCCTGTCCTTATATGAGCTGCCTTTACCCTTTTCTGCCTCAAGTGTTTTTCTCATTCTCTTTCTCTTCCTCTTCTTCTGCAACTTACAGTAAGAAGGAGGTCTTGTCCTCTGCAAGGCCAACCCAAACTGAAACCAAACCCAGTGCCATCGAGTTGATTCCAACTCATAGTGACTAATCCAGGTTCCCATTTTCTTGATCTGGTTCTCTTCTGGGTATTTATTAGGCCTTTCCTCCCATCTCCCACCCCTCAATTATATTTTCAGTCCCTCTTCCTATGTTTGGAAACCCAGATGACTCGGTGGTAAGTACTGCATCTGCTAACCTATAAGGTCAGTAGTTCAAATCCACCAGGCGCTCCCTGGAAACTACAGGACGGTTCTACTCTGTAGGGTTGCTCTGAGTCTGAGTTGACTTGATGGCAGTGGGTTTAGTTTGGGTTTCCTTCCTCTGTCTGGAGTGGTTAAGTCTGTAGCCACTAACCAACAGGCCGTCTACCAGCCGCTGTTTTGGAAACCCAGAGGGGCAGTTCAGAAACCCTGGTGGTCTAGTGGCTCCTAACCAGAAGGTCACAGTTCAGATCCCCCAGGCACTCTTTGGAAACTATGGGCAACTCTGTTATGGGTCAGCTACACAGCGATGGGTTTTTGGGGAGGTGGGGTGGGGCGGTTCTGCTCTTTCCTGTATAGTCACTGTGGGGCAGAATTCAGTGAGTTCCTCTTTTCTTTCACAGTTTGATCCTATAAAACATAGTCACATTTTCTTATCTTTGTCATTGTTCTGGCTTCCTCTTAAAGCAGCTGTCCTTCCTCTGCCCTTCCCTTCCCTGCCAGGTCCTAGGACTGTACTGGTTTCCTCTTGCTACCAGTCTTGGAGATGGGCTTCCACCTCCACCTCCCTGTTGAAATTGCTTTCTTACAGATGACAAATCAAAGACCTGAATCACCACTCTGAATTTTTTCTGCAGCATTTTATGTTGTTAGCTCCTCTTGGCTTCTCTACTTCTTGCTCTTCTTTCTCCCCTCACCCCTAAATTCAGTGCTTTCCACTGGTCTGTCCTGGGGCCTGCTTCCCTTTACACCAGCGGTTCTTATGCTGAAATCATGGTGGCGTGCTAGTTAAGTGCTACTGCTGCTCACCAGAAGGCTGGCAGTTCAAATCCACCAGGCACTCCTTGGAAACTCTGGGGCAGTTCTGCTCTGTCTCTAGGGTCACTATGAGTTAGAACTGACTCAATGGCAGTGGGCTGGGGCTTGGGCCTGCACATAAAATAACTGGGAGTTTTGAAAACTCTCAATGCTAGGCCACACTCCAAACCAGTTACGTCAGAATGTCTGGGGCTAGGACCCAGACATCAATATTTACTTTTTAAATATTTTATTATATTTTAGGTGGAAGTTTACACAGCAAATTAGATTCCCATTTAAAAACTTTTATATAACTTGTGCAGTGACATCCGTTACGCTTGTTACAATGTATCGCAATTCTCATTATTTTTATTCAGTTTATTATATTTCCATTAATCTAGCTTTCTTGCTCCTCCTTAGCTCATGTTTGTTTGTTTTAAATACATGTTTGTTTTAAATACATGTTGACTCTTTGGCCTCCTATCGTTGATTACTTAAGGGAACACAAACCCACTGCTGTCAAGTCAGTGCCAACTCACAGCAACCCTACAGGACAGAGTGGAACTGTGATGGTTTCCAAGGAGCATCTGGTGGCTTTGAACAGCCAAACTTTTTCGTGAGCAGATATAGCACTTAAACTACAGTACCATCTGGGTTTCCAGCAGAACACAGTACTTGTTTATTTAACAAGGTAGTTTATAATTTGGCAGAAAGATGACCTGCAGAAATAGCTTTAATTCCAAGTTCAAAAGAAAGATATCTTAGGGTGATAGTCGTGAGGGTTTCTCTAGTCTTTATTGGTCCAGTAAGTCTGGCCTTTTTTTAGGAATTTGAGTTTTGTGCTACATTTTGTTTCCCTTTCTGTCTAGGACCTTCAGTTGTATCCCTGGTCAGAACCGTCAGTAGTCGTCGTTGGGCACTATCTAGTTCTTTTGGTCTCAGGCTGTAGGGCCGTGGTTCACATGGCCTGTTAGTCCTGTGGACTAGATTCTTCTTTAAGTGTTTGGTTTCCTTCCTTCTCTTGTTTCAGATGAGGAGATACCAGTAGTTGTACCTTAGATGACCACTCACAAGCTTTTAGGACCCCAGACACTGCTCACCAAAATAGGGTATAGAACAATATCTTTATGAATTGTTATGACAGTTGACTGAGGTGTCCCACAAGACCGTGGTCCTAAGCCTTTCCTAGTAAACCAATTTGGGGAGGTGTTTGGTTATGCCAGACATCATTATTTTTTTCAAAGCATTCCTGGTGATTCCAGTGTTCAATTTGGATTGAAAACCTGAACTTCATGGGTTCGAAAACCTCTTTAGCATGGGTGCTGACTTGTCACCGTCAAATCGATTATGACTCATAGCAACCCTATAGGACAGAGTAGAACTCTGTGCCATAGGATTTCCAGGGAACAGCTTGGTAGAATCAAACTGCTGACCTTTGGGTCTTAACTGCTGTGTCTCCAGGGCTCCAAATTGCCCCTTAATGACCTGAAAATCATTCTATGTGACATTGAAGTCATTTACTCCAGCCCCCATCCCAATCCCTTCCTTTATTCTAGCAGTCTTGTATCAGACACCTTAAGTTCAAATCTGAATCTTTTCTTTTCTCTTTGTTTTTTGTCTTCTGCGCCCAAACAGTTATCAAATTCCATTGATTCTGCCTTCGAAATTATTTCTTCATCTGGGTCCTCCTCTTAATTATAGTTGTCGTGTGCTTATTTTAGGCCCAGCTTTTCAGCTAGTAAACCTGGCTTAGTTCTGATTCTGCTCATGTCACTCCCTTGTTTCTAAGCCTCTTTACAGCCCCCTATTGTGTGTAGCCTTAGGAAACCCTGGTGGTGTGGTGGGTTAGGTGCTACATCTGCTAACCAAGAGGTTGTCAGTTCAAATCTGCTAGTCACTCCTTGGGAACTCTACGGGGTAGTTCTATTCTAACCTCTAGGGTTGCTATGAGTTGGGCACGACTTGATAGCAGTGTGGTTGGGTTTTTTTTGGCATTGCCTGTAGCCTGTTGTAAAAGATCATTGGTGGTCTCTCCCAAACCCCATATTCCACTACTCCTCTTCAGTTACGCTAGAATCCAGGCAGACTGTTTGTGCTTTAGTTTTCTTCACCTTAAGTGCCAGACATTGAAATGTTACCCATCTTTAAAGGCTTGATTCAGATTTTACCCATGTGGCTTGATACTCCATTCTTCTAAAGTTAATTCATCTTTTTGAGCTTTTGTGACACTGTTTGCATTCTTATTATATATGGTCTTGCTTTTTAAATAATAATAATAGTTGATAATACTTATTTTCAGGTTTGTGACTTGGTACAAAAGGCACTTCAAGTGTATTATTTAATTCTTAGAAGAACTCCATGACATAAATTTTTGTCCTGGTTTTATAAATGAGGAGACTGAAGTTTAGAGAGGTGAACTAACTTGTCCAAGGTCACCAAGCTAGGAAGTGGCAGGATCTGAATCTCCCTTAGTAGATCTCCAGAGTCTATCATCCTAACCATTGGGCATACCAAGTTTCTCTAAACGTCCGTTCCTCCACCGTAGTAGTGACTCGCAGACTTATATACGTAATGACATTTCGATAAGTATGTATTGAATGAGTTCAGAATCTTATCAATGGCTGCTCCTTAACTGTCACTTGGCATTTGAACCAGGTGAGCACATCCACCTGAAATGGGCACAACACCTGCCCCCACTGCCTTCTTGACCTTCACATACTCAGTCTGGAAACAGGCCAATTCTGTAAAATGCTGGATCCAGGAAACTCGATGTGGTCTAATAATAAATCAATAAAACAGTTTTCCCCAAAGGAAATTGGTAGCCCACATTTCTGTCGGAAACCTAGGGAGCTGCTGTACCATTTTGCTTAAACAAGGAGAGCTCAGCATTTGGATTAGGATGGGCAGAATCACCCTTATTTAAGATATTCTTTTTTTTTTAATGTAATACTTTGTCTTTGATGATTTTTTTAGATTTGATTCGAACTATCCGGGACCCAGAGAAGCCCAATACTTTAGAAGAACTGGAGGTGGTAACGGAGAGCTGTGTGGAGGTTCAGGAGATAAATGAAGATGACTATCTGGTTATTATCAGGTTCACGCCGACAGTACCTCACTGCTCCTTGGCCACTCTCATAGGTGAGATGACACACGCACACTTTGTATTCTATGGGTGTGTATTTGGGAACCCTGGTGGCGCAGCAGTTAAGTGCTCCATCTGCTAACCAAAAGGGCGGCCATTCAGATCCACCACTCGCTACTTGCAAACTATGGGGCAGTTCCACTATGACCTATAGGGTCGCTATGAGTCAGACCCGACTCGAGGGCAGTGGGTTTGGTTTTGGTTTTTTCACATGTAAAAAACCCATTGCTGGCGAGTTGATTCAGACTCATAGGATGGAGTAGGACTGCCCCATAGAGTTTCCAGGGAGCTCTTGGTGAATCTGAACTGCTGACTTTTTGGTTAGCAGCTGTAGAACTTAACCACTGCACCACCAGGACCAAACCAAACCTGTTGCTGTTTAGTCAGTTCTGACTCATGGCATCCCTATATGACATAGTAGAACTGCCCCATAGAGTTTCCAAGAAGCACCTGCTGGATTCAAACTGCCAGCCATTTGGCTAGCAGCTGTAGTTCTTAATGAATGTATGAATATATATAAATTTATTGCATGTAAGTTATATATGATTTTTTTATGGTTACATCTTTTATTTTAATTTTTAATTTATCATTAGGTGAGACTTTACAGGTCACCTGAGTTTCCTGTGCAGTAGTTTGTCTATCAAGTGTTCAGTCGCATAGTTTCATCCCCCACAAAATGTGAATACTCCCCACTTCTATCTTAGGTTCCCCATTTCCTATCGTCCTGATTTTCTGCTCCTCCTTGCCTTTTCATCTTTGCTTTTGGGCAAGTGTCACCCTTTCAATATTACATGACTGAGTGTTCTGAGGAGCACATGCCTCTCAGGTGTCATTGTTTATGGGCCTGTCCGTGGTTACTTGGCTGGCTTGGCCGTGGTTACATTTTTGAATTTTAAATTATTTTTGCTAATATTGACTCCAAATAACAATTTAAACCGTATGCCACTCTTTGTGATTCAGTGTGTTCACTTTCCATAGTCCTCATCATTATCCTGTGAAGCAGCTGAAATCCTGTCTTCACTTGATAGTGAGGAACCTGAGGGTCAAAGTTGAAGTGTCTCACTCAGGTTTCAATAGCCAGGCAAATGATGGAGCTGCGGCTTGAACCCAGGACCCCCAACTCCAGATCTTTTTCTGCTTTCTGTGTACCAGGCTCCTTCTCTAATGCACCCATTGCTGACAGTTTGCGGAGTGAGCTCCTCTGCTTGGCTGTGGAGGCCAGGACCAGAGTATCCCAACAGGGACTGTGGCCGTCACCACCTTCTCCTGGCAGCTGCTCCCTTGACTTCTGGGTAGTGTGGACAAAAGCCCTGGTGGGAGGGTGTTTTTGAGGCGGTTTTCCATTTGAGGGGATGCAGTTCTAGTGTTTTGGATTTGTTAGCAGTAAGATAGATAATAGGTAGGTAGCTTTGAACATGTACTTTGTTATAACAATATAAAGGGAGTTTATTTCAAACAAAATGTCCATCAGATTAAATGATGTTGTATGTTAGCAATAGGGAGCCCTGGTAGCAGGACATTGGAAAGTGCTCACCTGCTGACCAAAGGGTCGGTGCTTTGAACCCACCAGTCACTATGTGGAAGAAGGATGTGGCGGTCTGCTTCTGGAAGGATGTCCAGTCTTGGAAACCGTATGGGCAGTTCTGCCATGTCCCATAAGGTCACTATGAGTCAAGATCGACTCAATGGCAATGATTTTGGGTTTTTTGAATACAGACAATGGACATATTGTTAGGGAGAGCAGTCCCTGGAGAAGGACATAATGCTTGATAGAGTGGAGGAAGACCCTTGACATATGGACTGACACAGTGTCTACAGTGATGGGCTTAAGCATAAAAACAACTGTGGACATGGTGCCAGACCAGGCAGTGTTTCATTCTTCTGTGCGTAAGGTCACTATGACCGACCTGACAGCGCATAACAACACAGACCGTGGAATACTGTGCAGCTGTAAAAAAGAATGGTGGTGGGGGAGGGGGACTGTCCATGTATTGATGAAGGAAAATTTCTGTGACATCCTGTTAAATGGTAAAATCAAGTATGACATTGCTACCATCTGTGTGAAAAAAGCAAAAATATGCATTTGTATTTTAAAATTTTTGTATCATGGGAATATGTTACCCTTTGAAAAATCAATAAATTTATAAAAAGAATTGGGAAAGGAAAAACAGAAAAGATTTTTATCAGAAAGATAAGGCAATGTCATAGAAACAAAGTACAAGTAGTTCGGCTGAGCCTCATGGGAATAAGAAAGTTGTCAGGCTGTGTGTGTGTGTGTGTGTGTGTGTGTGTGTCTGTGTCTGTGTCTGTCTCTGTCTCTGTGTGTGTGTGTGTGTGTGTGTGTTTTCCTGGACCTGCATGCTCTTTTTAGTTTCTACTCACTCTTGATTTAGGTATGGCCCCATCAAAGCAGCTGGTTCCTAATGGGTATCAGTAGTTTCTAAGTCTGGCTTCATTTCGCTGTCACCTGGGAGCTTTTAATACACATTCCGGGAGCCTTCCACAAGACCCGGTTCACTGGATAGGGCTGGGAACACTAAGGGGCCCTGCTGGTACTGTAGTTAAAGTGCTCGGCTGCAAACTAAAAAGTCCGTGGTTAGAACCTACCAGCCACACCTGAGGAAAAGGAGGTGACATTCTGCTTCCGTAACGATGACATTCTTGGAAACCCTGTGAAACTGCTCTACTTCATCCTGCAGAGTTGCTGAGAGTCAGAATTGACTTGATGGCAGTGGTTTTTCTTTTGTTGAGGGAGTCTTTAAGTCCGGAAGCATGTTTATTAAAGCTGATTTGAAGTCTTTGTTAGTTATTGTAACCTCATCATCTCAGGGTTCATTTCTGTCTGCAGAGTTCCCCTCTGGATGTGTCTGACTTCACATCTCCAGTAATTTTTCCTATGCTGGACATTGGGTGTCATACTGTTGATGGTGTAATTCTGTGCTGTTTCTTTAAGTAATGTTGAGTTTCATGGAGCCAGTTGCTTTATCAGCAGGAAGTCTTGATTGGAGCCTAGTGCAGCCCTTGTTTTAAGGGTGAGAGACCTGTGTCTCACGTCTGGGCTTCTGGGGTCCCATACGAATGCCTGGGGTGTATAGTGAGATCTCGCTTCCCTCTGGCTCATCGGAACCCTTTTTTGTCAGCACTGTGTGGCCCCCAGAATAGCCACTGAGCTCATAGCTCCTGAGTAAAGAATCATTTTCTGTCAGGCCTCATGGGTCCCGAGTGGTACATGCATAGTTCAGTATTTAGCAAAGATGCCTATGCAGATTTCTGGGACCTTTTACCTCTTCTTTGGGAGTTGTTACAGAGAAAAATTTTAGCGCTTCGGCGGCCTCTAACGCTGAGTTCTGCCCTCAGTCCCACAACAAATGTAGCTCTGCCGTGCTGTGCTGTGGGCCAGAGGGCACCCAGAGGCATGAAGTCCAGGAGGTCACATGCCTCATTTGGTGCATTTTCCCTCTTGTAGAGTTCTTGCCTTGCATTGCTTTGGGTCCAGTGTCTGAAAAGAGTTGCTTTATATATTTTGTCTGGTTTCGGTTGTATGTGGTCAGCAAGTGAGTCCAGTACCAGTGAACCCTGTAAGGGGTGGAAGGAGAAGTCTCAGACCTGTGATTCTGTATTCAGAACAAAAACAAATGAAACTTCCAGTTGATTTCTATGAAGGCCAGCTCTGTGTCACCTCCAGGATTTGCATCTGGGAATCAACTCTTGTCAGTGTTTGTTCTAGGGCCCTAGTGTAAAGCTAGGTGTTAAAAATGTGTGTATTTGAACTGTATCTCCTCAGGCTAAAAACAAATAATAAAGAGAACCAAGCAATCAAAGTATCTGTGTGACCAGTGTTTGAAAAAGCTTGACTCTTAAGTTAGATTTGCATTATGATTGCAGTTACGAAAAAGCATTTGTTTATATGGACAGAAATTGAGAGAGAATGTGCAGTGAAAATAATTATGTGAATGGGTGATCTAGTTAGGTTAGGGTTTCTATTTCAAATGCACAGACTTCTTGAGCAAAGTTTTTGTCCCTTCTTTGGCCTGTTACATGTTTCGGTTGAGAACTTTGGCTTTTTAAAGGCTAGTAATGTAGTTATAGGAAACCCTGGCAGCGTAGTGAGTTAAGTGCTATGTCTGCTAACCAAAAGGTAGGCAGTTCAAATCTGTTAGGCGCTCCTCGGAAACTCTATGGGGCAGTTCTACTCTGACCTGTAGGGTTGCTATGAGTTGGACCTGACTCGACTGCGGTGGGTTTACTATAGTTACGTATCACTGTAAATGTGTTCAGTGAATAAAATTGGGAGGTCGGTGAGCCCGTCCTTCAGGCTGATCTGCTGAGGGCATTTCTTATAAGCAGGTAGGTCTAGTGGGGAAGGGTGTCTGAGGAAGCTCCCAGACTCATTTGGTGGTCACCTGCTGAGTAATCCCAGTAAATAATCCCAAAGACAAGGAGGACTCAAAGGGGACCGATGGGCAAAGTAGGGAAACCAGTCAATCCTCATTCGTGTTGACGTGGCCGAGACGAGAATGGACAGAGGCAGAGTGGTTGGACGGGCAGGGCACGGCATTTGCAGTCAGAGGTCTTGGTTCACCTCCCAGTTGTGCTGCTTGGTGGCTGCGTGATGCTGAGCAGCAAATCGCTCGTCTTGGTTTCTCAACTCTTGAATGAAAAGGATAATATTAGCTAAAACTTACTAGACACTTCAGTTGTGTGCCAGGCACTGTTCTAAGCACATTACATAACAATTTATTTACCTGTTTTACAGATACGAAAACAGAAGCTCAGATAAGTCAAATAACTTGCCCAGGACCATACAGTCGGGGCATGGAGGAGCCAAGTTTTGAGTGTAAAGCGTCTCTCCCAGTTCAGACTGCCTCCACCGAGGATAACAGTGCTCAGGAAAGGGCTTTGTGAATTACGAAGCAGCTGTAATTCACTTTATGGGCGAAATACCTGCCAACAGTGATCATAGCCAAAAGGGCGGTTGGGTCATGCAGGGATACCAGGGAGATCAGCGTGGTGGCAAGAGGAGGAGAACTCCCCCAGACACACCTGGGGGCTGATCCTCTAAAGGGAGACCCCCATTAGGAAGGGATAGAGTCACTTTAGAGGCCCCTAATATTTGTTCTGGAACTGCTGTGCGCCAGACTCTCAGCCAGGCCCAGTCTTGTTGTATCTCATCTCATTCTTTTTCCTTCTCTGGGGCTTTTCAAATGATTCTGTTAAATAACCTAATGGTGCTTAGAAGAGCAAAAGCAGATTAATTTCATACTTTGCCTTGTAAGAAGATAGGTTGTCTAGTAGTTATATTTTACAGAGTTGGGACACTTTGGGGTTTCTTTTTAATATTTCTTTGTAATCAAACCAAAATACGTAGGACTTACGCATTTTGGAGGAGAGAACATAAATTTCCCTAAGTAGAAGCCTGTAAAGCCCCAGGAGTCTAGAGAGGTACTATTCGTTCTGACTCTGCTTTTTCAAAACTCGTTACGGAAATAATCTTTCTTTGTGGGAATAGCAGTTTGATTTATTTTCTGCTGTCTAGAAGTATGGGTTTAGTTACAAATTCATTCCGTAGTTTGGAGGTGGGGAGAGATGGATCACAGCGCCTAAAGACCAAGCCCAGTTTACATTTCTGCTTCAGATCTCAGCTGGAAAAGGTGCTGAATTTAGCACTGGGGTGATAAACTGAACATCAGAGGCACTTGTTTTAGGCAGATAGTTCTATTTGTGTCTTGCAGGCAAACAAGAATCCAAATTTTAGAGGTTTCTTGTGGCCCTTGTTATGTGGCTCTTACTTAGTTTACATTTTTGCATGGCTTGGCCTGTTGTGGACACTTAGTAGCGTTTGATGAATGGATTGACCTGTGCCTGCGGTGGATTGATGTAGCGTAAATAACCTGGGTTTTGCAGTGGTCTTGGGCATCATCGTCCTTGGGCACTGTCCTTGGGCAAGTTGCACTGTGACCTCCGTCTCATAGTTTGTAAGTGTGTCTCACTGGATAGTCACCAGAATGAGGAAGAGTAAATGCCTCGCATGGTGCAGGACTCAAAGGAAATTCGCAGTCAGTGTTAATTCTTGTCTCTGCTTTGGCGGGAATCTTGGTGGTGCGGTGGTTAAAGCCCTCAGATGCTGACCAGAAGGTCAATGGTTTGAACTCACTAGCCAGTTCCAGGGAGAACTGGCAGGCTGCTTCTGTCAAGATTTACAGCCCTGGAAACCCTATGGGCTGGTCACTGTGTCCTGTGGGGTTGCTATGAGTCAGAATCAACTTGAGGGTGGTAGGGTTTTGCCTTTTTTTTTCCCCCTGTTCTTTTGGAGTCACTGGCCATGCTAGCAGTCCAGTATCTCTGTGAAGTCTGCAGAGGATGTCCTCACCCTCCATGTGGTAGTAAGAAAAGAGTAATTTACACCGCTGGGTGAGCCAGCACTGTTTGCAGCTCTTGGGTTGTGAGGAGACAACGTATACACAGCTGTGTGCTTTTTCTAAAACCAACCAGAAGAAATAATTGGAGGGTTTTTTTTTTCCTCTACAGGACTGTGCTTAAGAGTGAAACTTCAGCGGTGTTTACCATTTAAACATAAGGTAAGGAGGAGTCACTTTTTTGTTGCTTTTTTGATAATGGTTTCATTGAGATATAATTTATATTCAACTGCACTGTTGCTTGGTTTTCATTCCGCTGTCAGTTGTGCAGCTGTCCCCACTGTCAATTTGAGAACATTTTTGTTACCCCAGAAAGAGACCCTGTGCCCATTAGCAGGCCCTCCCTATTCTTCGTCTCTTCCCCCTACCCCAGGAAACCCTGCTATGGCTGCTAACCAGAAGGTCAGCTGTTCACATCCACCCGGTGCTCCTTGGAAACTCTATGGGGCAGTTTTACTCTGCCCTATAAGGTCACTGTGGGTCAGAATTGACTCAGTGGCAGTGCGCTTTGGATTTTCCCCTGCCCCAAGACCAAGACTTGGTCAACAACTAATCTTTTTTCTATTCTTTCTTGCATTTATTAACTGAACAAAGAGGGTTCTTTGTAGAACCCAAGCGCTGGAATTCAACCATCTCCTACAGTCTGGATTCTGTTGCTTGTTATCCGTGTCATTTTACACATTCCTTTGTCCCTTCTATTTCCTATGAACTATAGTTGACACTTAAGCAGATCCGTAGTATTGGTTGGTGTTTAGCAAGCTCCTTTCCTAGGTGGTGGTGTGTGCTTCCTTTTGCCTCACATCAGGAGACAGGAGATCTGATTGTCTTGTTGTGTGTTAAAGTTGACTGGTGGGTTGAGGTGTTGTCAGCCTGATTATCCACGAGTTGTAAAATTCCTCCCAGCTTGTCGTTTTCTACTTGTGGCAGCCATTGATGATCATTTCTAGAATAACTCGAGAATGAGCTATCTTTATGCCACCAAGGGAATATCATCTATGGTGCTGTGTCTTTTAAAGAAAGAGGGAACTAGGTCACTGCCCTCGTGTCAGTTCTGACTCATAGTGACCCTATAGGACAGAGTAGAACTGCCCTGTAGAGTTTCCAACTGGCAGATTCACACTGCTTACCTTTTGGTTAGCAGATGTAGCATGTAAACACTAAGCCACCAAGGTTTCCTCTTGGTCATGTGAGGTCCCCACGTCTCTGCTTGCTTTCCTTTCCTTAGTATCCACGTGATGACCCCCAGGACCTCAGGACCCAGCACCACCTCACACATTGTAAGAGTTCTTACACTGCAGACTCCTGGCCCACTGACACTGGCCGCCCACCCTCCCGCACTAACGTCAGAGAGGCAGGATTTACGGCGTGGAGGGGTATCACACCCACCAGCAATCATGGCACCGGCAAACTGCCACGCACAGTGTTGGGGAAACACGGTTCAGTTCATGACAGCGTGTATATGTGTATGTCCATATGTGTATATAAAATTTGTGTAAGATTACGTGTGTAGAGAAAAACCTGGGGAAAACGTTAGCTTGCTGATGAGCCTTTTCCGGGAGAGTGGAGCAGGAGGAAGTTAGATCCTGATTTGGGAGGAAGAGGGAGAACCTGGGGAGTAGTATATCCATGAGTGAAACAATAGGTATGAGATCTCATTTGTGTAAAGTCATATTTGTGTGTAGTTGTTGCTAGGTGCCCCCCAGTCGATTCCAACTCGTAGGGACCCCGTCTGACAGAGGAGAACCACCTTGTGGGGTCTTCTTGCACAAAGGGTTCCTGCCACCTGCCACAAATAGCCAGTCTTTGAGATGGGTGAGATGAGAAGCAAGGTGTTGTATTGCTTCCTGCTGGGTAAGGAGACAGAGGGCACCAGGCTTCCAAGACCTGCCTCCCCACAGTGGAGACCAGCTGGAGGTTTTATAGGAGAAAGGGATTAGGATTTAGGAGTCCTAGGAAGTGATAGATCATTAATCTTCTCTAGGCGGTATCAGCGATCACGTTTCGGATGTGTCAAGATCTTGATTGGTGTTTTGGGCCTGGAGGTGGTCTGGCTATCAGATACTCTCCTGGCAATTCCTTTGTTTTTCTATTACAGTCTTTTTTTTTTTATGATGGAGTGAAAACGTACATTCCCATATAAATTTGCATGACCATCTATGTGCAGCTCCCACTGCTCTCCCTGCCCGGTGACAGCACACTCTTCCTCTCCATTCTGTACATGTCATATCCTCCTAACAATCTCCTGTCTCCTCCTCTCCACCGTCTCCTCCACCTCCAGTAAGAAGTCAGCAGGACAACATCCATAGATGCACAGAACCATAAAGTGCACGCACGATATGGTCACTCTGAGTCGCAAAGTCCAATCCATTCCTGTCTGAAGAGTTGACCTCCGTTATGATTTGCAGACAGAGGCAGCATCAGGGTCAGGTGCCATGCTCCCAGGGGAACTGTGAGGCTTCTGTCTATTACTGTCTTTAGCTTATTGTCACTTGTCTTTCCATAGTTGTAAAGACAGCACAGATTAGTCCTTAGCCTTGAGAGAAACTAAGGGAAACAAGTGGGCTCCTCCTTGGAGCCAGAACCAGGAAGCAGAGGGTGCAGGTGATGCTCAGGACCGGCTGCCTGTTGCGTCGTCTTCACGGGAGCAGGTGGCCAGGTCGCCCTCCTGCGGAGCTGCTGGTTGGGCCGGACCGCCAGCCCCTCAGGGCGCAGCCTCGTGCTCACCTGTCCCACCACCAGGGCTCCTCGTGCGTGTGTACCCATGAAAAAGGAGTGGAAAGGCTTCAGACAACTCTCCCCTAGCTGAAAGACATCAAAACTCCTACTGATTTCCGTCCTCACTTTATAGAGAAGACCACAAGGGCCTTGTCCCAAAGTCTTGGACATTGGCGATAGAATTGGGCTTGCATCCCTGGACTCTTAAGTCAGCTGTGCACTCCTGCCTCACGTTGTCTGAAAGTGCTTTAATGTTTCCTTTCAATGTGTTTTCTTTCTAGTTGGAAATCTACATTTCTGAAGGCACCCACTCAACTGAAGAAGACAGTAAGTGCATGCTGGCCTGGTGACAACCAACCTCAGATAGCAAGCACGTTATGCTAGACCCCGGGTCCTCCTGCCTGTCAAGTGGTATTTGCAAACAAAGTACAAAATGGGTTCTTAGGCCTCCTTTTACAGACAGAGAAACCCAGGCATTTCAAGGAGGTGATTTTTTTCCGGAATGGCACAGTAGGGGTGTGGTGGAAAGAGAGTCGGTCCCTGTGGGTGTTGACTGGTTGAGGCTGGTGGCTGCCCATCTGTAAAGACTCTAGCTCTAGGGACCTGAACTTGAGCTCTAAGGAGGGCTTGATTCTTATCTCTAGTGGAAGGATAGACAGGTGTGTCCTTGAATGTCAGTGCATCTGATGGGCCCTAGAAGGTGTAACAAGTAAAGCTTTAGAGAACCTTGGGGTCGGTGGTCTCTCTCGGGGTTAAAGTATCAAATGATAGTAGGGAACGTGTTTTACACAGTGGACCTTTGGTCTGCAGAGAGGTCAACCAATAGCTACTTAAAGAGCAGAGCCTGGGTTTGGGAAAAGCAAAAGACAAAATGCTCTATGTGACCTACTTGTGAAATTAAAAATAAAACAGAAATTGAACTGTGAATGATAGAGAGCGAAGAATGAGAAATACATTTAAAATGCATGTTGTGCCTCACTTTTCCATCAAACGGAGTCCCTGGAAAATGACGGCAGGGGAAGAAAGAGCTGGTAAGAGTCAGATCCACAGTGAGACAAAGACACAGGGTGAGACAGTGCCTCAGACAGATGCCCACGGGCCAGGAGGAGATGTGCAGAGATAATGGAGAACTGAGAGACAGGCACCCACGGGCTAGGGAGAGATGTGCAGAGACAAAGACGCAGAACTGAGAGTTCCCGGGACTGAGAGAAATGTCAGAGACACAGACGCAGAGCGAGAGGCGCCCACAGGACAGGGAGAGGTATGAGAGGATGTGAGAGTCACAGACAGAACTGAGAGACAGGTGTTCATGGGACAGGGAGAAATGGCAGAGACATAGACCTAGAGCTGAGAGGCAGGCCCCCATAGGACAGGGAGAAATGTCAGAGACAGACAGAGCTGAGAGACAGGCACCTACAGGATAGGGAGAGATGCCAGAGGTACAGACACAGCTCAGAGGCAGGCCCCCACAGGCAGGCAGAGATGGCCCAGACACAGACACAGAGCTCAGAGGCAGGCCCCCACTGGACAGCAGGGGATGGCACAGGCACAGGCACAGAGCTCAGAGGCAGGCCCCCATAGACAGGCAGAGATGGCACAGACACAGAGCTCAGAGGCAGGCCCCCACTGGACAGCAGGGGATGGCACAGGCACAGACACAGACACAGACACACAGAGCTGAGAGAGGGAAGCCCTCTGCTTTCAGAGGGACAGCCATGGTGGTCCTGCTGTGGAAACTCTTAAAATCATGTTCTGTTTTGACAATACCAAGCATGGAGGTTATTTTACTCCTCAGGGGCTACAGTTGTTCAAACCCTATAAGCTGATGGCTTCTACTTGTTAGTTCAAATAATAAAAGAGTGTACTCATTTCTGCTGAGTCAATACTAACTCAGCAACCGAATAGGATGGAGTAGAACTGCCCTCTGGAGTTTCCAAGGAGCACTTGGTGGATTCTATTAGCAGCTGTAGCACTTACCCACCCTGCCACCAGGGTTTGCTGAAAACCCTCAGGCGTGCCTGAGTCCACCCAGGAGCCCTGGTGGCACAGTCATTAAGAACTCGGTCACTAACCAGAAGGTCGGTGGGTTGAGTCCACTAGCTGCTCCTTGGGAAACACCATGGGGACGTTCTGTTCTGTCCTATAGCGTCACTTGGAGTTGGAGTTGACTAAACTGTGGTGTGTTTGGTTGTTTCTGTTTTTAAATCCATCCAGGTTGTCCTTTTGAAATACCTTTTAATTATAGGATATGATAACGCTAACAGTATTAAGCCTTCTCATTTTTTTGTTTAGTAATTATTGTGTGCCTCCTGTCTGTAGAAATAGGTCAGCCTTTGAGATCCATCCTTTTCCTTGTGGAGCTTGTGTGGTAGCAGGAAGAAACGGAAGGAATTGAAATTGTCTTGACACGGGTGTATGTTTTCTTCATGAGACATTTTAGCAATATCCCAGAAAAGTCAGCGTGTGTTAAGAATATAGACACTTCTCTTTCTAATTTTTCCATCAAGGAGTGCAATTAGTAAATTACAGATACTAGACAATGGGTGAGTACCTTTATTATATGAAATTTCATGCTGACTGAATTAAAAACTTAAAAAAAAAAACAAAAACATGAAGAGACATGAACAGAAAATTCAAACCAGAACTGAAAAGTAAACAAGGGAGATGTTCTCACTTGTAATCCCAAACATGTGGCTGTTGAGCTGATCCTGACTCCTAATCTAGGAAATGCAAATCACAACAGTAATACGGAGTTACTTTTGTGTGTGTGTGTGTTTAATAGTAATAACAGGTATTGCTGGCCAAATCAATGCACTTTGTATTGCTGTTGATGTAATTTAGTAAATAATTTTGGGAAGCAATTCAGTGCTATGAATCAAACCATAAAAATGCTCATACTTCTGATCTAATCTACTTTCATGAATTTTCCCAAGAAAGATGTCAGTGTTTAAAGGTGCCCATTGTTGTGTGGTCTTCATAATGAAATAACAGTGGAATTTTGAAAACATGCTTAAGGAGAATTACAGCAAGTTTCACAATTGCATTTACTCAGAACAAAACTGTGTGAGAATGTACATATGGACAAATTAAAATAAATGTGGCAAAGGGATAAGATTAGAGGAGAATTTTTAAAAAAAATCCTCTTTAAGTCTGCTGTCTAGACCTCAAAAATTACCCTAGATGTAAGTAGCCAACCACGACCTCAGTGAAGTTCTCAGAGTTGGATAGCAGAGTAGATGCTTCTCCAGGTTAGCAGCAACATTGTCTGTCCCTCCCTGGTGACACACTTCTGCTCACTTGTGTCTGTGTGTGTTGCAGTCAACAAGCAGATCAATGACAAAGAGCGAGTGGCAGCGGCAATGGAGAACCCCAACTTGCGTGAGATTGTGGAACAGTGCGTCCTTGAACCTGACTGAAGCTGTCCCAGAGCCATTGGACTGTAGTGGTCTGACATCCTTGTTTCAGCTCTCTGTACGGTGTAAGAGACTCACGTTGAATACCTAGGTGATTTGTACCTCAGATTTTTTTAAAGGCTCATTTCCAAGCCAGGTTTCATTGTAAGGTAGTACCTGGTTTGTTCAGTGAATAACCTTCTCAGGATTTGTAACACATAAGTGATCAGACAAATATTTTCTAGTTATTATGTGTAAGATGAGTTACTATTTTTCTGATGCCTCTGATGATACAACTACTTTTCCTGTCACACGTCTGCTGTGCCCAAATGTATCCAGTGGAAATCATTATTCTGTAAAATATAATAAACTGAGATAATTCTTGTAATGGTTCCTTTTAGATTTTTTTTTCCCCGGTAATTTTGGTGTAAATGTCAATTCCTTAAAAATGCTCCCAAATCTGTATTCTTGCTGATTGTGTAGAATCTGAGATCAGAGAACCTAAAGGCACCCGGAAGCGATCCTTATGTCTAGCCCTGCCTTCCTTCTGGGAGAGTTCCGGACACACTAATTGATGAGGGACAGATGCGGGGAGGTCGGGTGGCACGTCCACTGCTGAAGATCAGGGAGCACTCTCAAGAAGTTTGGACTAAGACAGTCAGGGTATGGTCTGTTCTTTATTTGTAGTTGGTTCATTTGGCTCTTGGGGACAGTGGCCCTTTAAGTGTGAAAGGGTTTGATTGGAGGCATAGGAAGGTTTGGGAGGCTGCTTCTAAGACAGCCCGTAGTGCTCCCTGCCTCCTGGCACTCATGCCCCTACATAGTGTTTTTCCATGATTAACCAAAGCTGGTTGGTGTGACCAATAAAGTAGGGCAGAGGTGACAGTGTGTGACTTCTGGGGCTGTGTCATCAAAGGTGATGCAGTTTCCACCTTGGTCTCTCATGTTGCTCTTTCTGCGGGGAGCCAGCCGCCATGTCTGCGGGACGCTAAAACAGCACCATGGAGGAGCCCATCAACAGCCAGGACCAACTTGTCAGCCCTGTGGTGCCCCACCTGCTTTCAGCCTCAGTCAGGCCTTTGGATAACTGCTGCCTTGGCGAACATCTTGAGTGACACCTCATGAGAGCTGCTGGACCACGAATGCCAAGCTGAGCCACTCCCAAATTCCTTATTTACAAAAGCTGTGAGAGGTGATACCTGCTTACTGATGTTTTCTGCCTCTAAGTTTTGGGGTGCTTTGTCATGCAGCAATCAGTAATGAATGTATGAGCTGTTAGAATGGAACTCTTTCTGCCTCTAAATGAGGATTCTAAGGGGGGAGACAGGAGAACCTGTTCTATGACCTTTGAACCGCTTTGTCTACTTCAAGACTTTGTTGGTTTTTTTAAAAATTTTTTATTGTGATTAAGTGAAAGTTTACAGTGCGAGTCAACTTGCCATATAAACCCCCTAGGGCCCATCTCTACACAGCTCTGTGTGGTCTCCTCACCCTCTGACCGCTCACTCTTCCTTTCCACTCTGCACTTCCAGCACTTGTCCCTTCCTCTCCACCCTCTCCTCTCACCTCTGAAAAGTCCTCCAAGAATGTGTTTTGAGAGAACTTGGTGAGAAGCCTGGGGAAGAGGTTGCTTTGGATGAAGCTATTGTGTGAGTCCCTACCTCCCTTTGGCAGAGGGTGGCCATGTAATGCTTTCTGCCACTTTGCCAAGGGGAACTTGAAGGAGGTAATTCAGAGAGTGGAAATGTGACCTCTGCAGTTAGGAAACCCAGAACACTGACGCCTGGCTCAGGCCTGAGAAAGAAAGAAGTGGACTGAAGTGTGGTCTGACTCCTTCCAGGAAACCGAGAGGGCAAGAGGAAGACCAGGCTGACAGCTTTCTTGGCAGAGCCTTCTGGCAAGGGGTGCATGAATGTTCCTTGTGGACCCTGCTATGGGTCATACTTGGACCCTATCCAACAGGCTGTCAGCAAGGCCAAAGGGACCTCAGCAGAAAGAGTCTATGTCCCACCTGGTGGCTGGGGACTGAGGAGGGGACAGCAAGTGGGTAGCCAGAATGGAGATGGCACCTCCTGGGTCAAGGGCAGGGCAAAAACCTCTGCTAAGCTCAGGAAACTACCATCCCAAGGAAAGAGCCAGCTCTGGTCACCAGGCAGACCCAGAGCATGGACTGGCCAGCTAAGGGAGAACTGCCCTGTCTCTCTGGCTCTCCTCAAGCTTCTGGGACAGCAGGAGAGTCAAGGCCAGATGGGGAAGCTGGGCGAGAGGAGAGAAGAGAGCAGTGGATTCTCCTGGTTCTCCACTGGAGGTTTCACGGCTGAAGCTGCTCAAGTTAGCGAGAGCTTTAAAGCTAAGTTGGCCATTTTGAATGTCAGATATGGGTACATTACAGGTACATTAGTGAAATGAGATTGTGTGACCCAAGTGGCAGGGACTTGGCCGTCAGAAGTCGTTTGTCTGCCCCAGTCTTCCCCCACTGACAGAGGAAGATCATACCCCATTCACAAAATTTAAAAGGGTTGTGGGAGACAGAAATAAAACGTATGTGTGTGATACACATATATGTGGCTTCTGAAGTTTCCTGGGACACTGATGTTCCAGTACTGAAAGTGGTCAGAATTTGGGGATTACTGTGACATGGACCCTGGCTTGCGTGCCTGTCCCAGTGTTCTGTGTGTGCGTGTGTGTATATATATAACCCAAAATTGCCATGTTAACCGTTTTTAAGTGTTCCACCATGTTCCACTCTCTGTTTCCAGATGTCTCTAATCACCCCGACGGAGATGCCGTCCTCCGTCAGCGATAGCTCTCGATCTCCCTGCCCCGTCCCCTCGTAGCCACAAATGACATCTATCTCCGTGCATTTGCCTACTTGTTCATTCACAGAGGTGGGATCACACACACTACTTGTCCTTTTGTGTCAGACTCACTTCACCCCGCGTCGTGTTTGCAAGGCTTATCCAGGTCACAGCGGGAACCAGAGATGCATCTCCCTTAGACTGAATGATATGCCATTGTCTGTCTGCGCCTCATGTTGATCTGTCCATCTGCTGGGGAACGTGGGTGGTTTCCACCTTTTGGCTTTTGTGAATCATGCTGCCGTGAACATTGGTGTATAAAATTAATTCTTAAATACTCTAGTGATTACAGAAGTTCCTTTAAAGTCATCTTGACTTCCCCACTAGGACTGCACTGTGGGCAGTGTCAGAGGGCACAGCTCTCTCCTTGTACGGCTCTTTCTCTTCAGTTATTAAAAGGCAGATGTCAGGGGTACCCCCGCCTGCCGGGGGGCACCAGCTCTGTGGAAATGCAGCACTCAGTTCCTGGTCTTCTGCTGTGTAAGTTCTCACTGGCTCCTTTCTTTCTTCCAGATCTTTAAGAACCTGTCACTCAGCTACATAAATGGATCCAGAAGCATGGCCGTGTTCCTAATTTCTAGTTAGTGCTGTAATCACCTCTTTGTAAAGGGCGCTTCTGCCAGAGACGGTCCTGACGTTCAACGTGAAGCTGCTTCACAGCTGTCTGCTTCTAGATGATGGCATCATCTGGGAGGGACCTGGGATGGGCACACAATCCACGGTCCGTGTCAGATTAATCCCCAAATTCCAACCACTTTCCATACTGGAGCATCAATGTCCCGGAAAACCTCAGAAGCCACACACAGGACCCGGAGAGGAGGGCTGTTGTTCCATCCCTTCTCATGGGCAAGGAGAGCAGAAGGAGCTGCAGACAGGGGGGTGTGCAAATTTAATGTGGATTGTATACTTTCACTTAATCACAACCAAAAAAAAAAAAATAAAAGCCTTATTTATGGTGATAGAGACCAGAGGAACCCGTAAGTCATCCCTCTGACTTAGAACTATGTCCATTCCCAGAAACCACCCTCCAGCCAAGCAATAGACTTATAAAATAATAACATCCCAAAAGAAAACTCTCTCTAGAACAAGCAACCATATGAGAATAAATGACAGCATTTGCCCAAAAGTAAAGATGAGAAGGCAGGCAGGGGTAGGAAAACCGGGCAGAAGAAGCAGGGAACCCAGGTGGGAAACAGGAAGGGTGATGACACAGTGTGGGGATGGCTGCCAGCGTCGTGGAACACTTTGTGTACAATTTGTTGAATGCAAAGCTAGTTTGCCCTGTAAACATTCACCTAAAACACAATGAAATTAAAAAAAGAAAAAAATACCCAACTATATATAGGCACAAATTTGAATTTCAGATAGTTTTCACATGTCCTGAAACACCATTCTTCATTGGATTTTTTTCCTAAACATTTAAAAAGACAAAAACCATGCTAAGCCTGTGGGCTGCACAAAAGCAGGTTGATTCTTAACCTTTTTGGAAGGTCTCAGGTTCATTTAAGAATCTGATAGAAAGAGATGGCATGGACCCTGTCCCTAAGGAGAAAAAGACGCTATTACACAAAACTTAGGACTTCAGGGTGTTTGTAGAATTGCTTCAGGGCTCACTAGACCCCAGGTCAGCAGCTCGAGTCTACAGACAGTGGTAGCTGAACTTCCAGGCTTCCACTCTGCCAGTAACTGCTCAGGGCTCTTAGGGTCCGTAGCCCTGGCTGGGCCCTACCACTCTCTTTGACACACAAGCCACTGAGAAGCTCAGCGTCCCCATGAAGTAAGTGCAGATGTCTCCAGCAGGACACTGAGCCTAATTAGTGGGTAGCGGTTATTAGGAAGGAAGGACTTTGCTATAAAAGTGTCATTCATAGCACGATCGGTCAGTGAACCATGAGAGCGGAAGCTCACATTGGGAATGCCCTGTGATTATTATTTTATTATACTCTGGATAAAGGTTTGCAGAAAAAACCAGATTCTAATCAAACAACTAATACACCTTCTGTTTTGTGACACTGGTTGGCATCTCCTTGACCTGTCCACTCTCTGGACCTTGGGTTCCCCGTCACCAGCCTTCCACTGCCTTCTTGTCCTTGCCCCTGGGCTAGTGAGTCTCCAGCTAGTCTTGCTTTGCTTTATGACCCACTGACTCTTTAGCAGAAGGGTGACCCTCCGGAGTAATGTCAGCACTGAGCTGTAAGGGAATCTGCGGGCCATGCTTGGGGTTTCTCCGGTCTGTCAGGCCAGCAAGTCTTTTTTTTCCTTTTTTCTTTTGGTGAGTTAGAGTTTTGCTCTGCCTTTTTGTCCAGCTTTGTCTGAGATCCTCTGTTGCCGTCCCTATGAGAGTAGTTGGTGGCCGTAGCTGGGCACCATATAGCTGTGCTGCCCTCAGTCTTGTGGAGGCTGAGTTACCTGTGAGCCATTAGTTGTTGGACTGATCTTTCCCTTGTGTCTGATTTTCATCATGCTTCCTTGGTCCAGACGGGATGAGACCGTTGGAGCATCAGTAGATCGCTGGCCACCTACAAGCTTTTAAGTCCCCGGACATTACCCACCATAGTAGGATATAGAACATTGTCTTTGCAAACTGTGTTATGCTGCTGAAGCTGGATGTCCCCCAAACTCGTGGTCCCCATAGCCCTCAGTCTAGTAACTTGATCCCTCAGGGAGTTCGGATGTGTCTACAGAGCTTTTATGACCTCGCCTTGCATAAGCTGTGGTGACAATCAAAAGATCAGCAGTTCAAATCCACCAGGTACTCCTTGGAAACTCGATGGGCAGTTCTACTCTGTCCTATAGAGTCACTATGAGTTGGAATGGACTCAGTAGCAGTCAGTTTTTATTGTCTATTTAGTGCTTTCTCCTTCCCTTTTTCTCCCCCCACCCAGCCCTTATAACCATCAAAGATTCTTTTTGTGTGTACACCTTTTCATGAGTTTTCATAGTAGTGGTCTTTTGTGATTGACTTACTTCACTCAACATAAGGTAGTCCAGGTGCATCCACGCTGTGAGGCTTCACAGATTCCCCATTGTTCTTTATCGCTGCGTGGTGTCCCATGGTGTGTGTGTACCAGAGTGTGTCGGTCCATTCATTGGTTGATGAACTCTTACGTTTCTGTCTTTTTGCTACTGTGAACATGGGTGTGTATATCTACTTGTGTGAAGGCTCTTATTTCTCCAGGATGTATTCCTAGGAGTAGGATTGCTGGATCATATGGTATTTCTATTTCTTGCTTTTTAAGGAAGTATATCATTCCCCAAAATGGATGTAAGAACATGCTCTGTTTTTAAAGCTACTGATGGGTACTGAGTATTCGCTTTAATCGTTCCTCATTCATTTTTGTATATACAAATTATTTTACAAGTAAGGATTTGAAGCAAAAACCAAAAAACCAACCCACTGGATCTGTTCTGGGCTGGTGGTCATCCTTGATTTAGGCTAGAGTATTTATAGGGCAGGGATCCACTCTGTCCCTGTGTGAACTTATTTGAGGCAGATGGGCTGGGGGACAGCATATGGCTGTATGGGCTATTAAGTTTTATCCAAGCGCTGTTAGTATCACACAAACCCTGAGCCCTCAGAGAGGATATGATTAAGAGGTGGACCCTGGTTCAAAACTGCTGCGTGTTCCAATGCTGGACTCAGCCACTTAGCTGTGTGACCTTGGGTAAGTTACCTAACCTCTCTGTACCTTAGTTTCCTCGTCTGTAAGATGGTTACTCTAGAAGTAACTAATTCATAGGTCTGTTGTAGGAGTAAACGAGCAGAGGCTCATAAAGTGCTGAGCACAGTGCTTGGACCAACGTATCTGTGCGATATACACAGAGGAGAGGACCCTTGGGTGTCAGCTGTCTGATGGAGTCCAGTCTTTCTCCCGGACTGGGTGCAGTTCCCCAGGGAAGCACTAGATGGCAGCAAAACACGACTCAGCTCAGGTTTTCAAGTTTCCTGTCCTGTTCCGCCAACAGCGGGGAAGCAGGCATTTGCCGGGTGTCAGCTGTCCTAGACGCTGCCCACTGCCCCCGCGGGTACACTCACCACCCCTCTAGGCCGCGCTATTGGTCGAGAGTAAACCTCGGTGGCCTAGTGATTAAGCGCTACGTCCGCTAACCAAAAGGTTGGCAGCTGGAATCCTACAGGCGCTCCTTGGAAACTCCATGGGGCAGTTCTATTCTGTCTGTAGGGTCGCTGTGTAATCGACTCGACGGCAGCGGGTTTGGTTCAGTTTGGTATTGGTCAAGAGCACACAGGGCACGTTGTAGCTCATGCCTTTGTTCATACTGGGGTGATGACTGAAGATTTTCTTAGACACGAAACTACTTTGCCCTTGGTTATGAATAATTTGGAGGCTTTTGATATGCATTGTAGAGTTGGCTCTGAAGTGATACCAACTGATGATGCCACACAAACATGGGGTTTGTGTCCCTGTCTCACACTAATACTGGGTATTATTTTTTTAAAAGCTGTGTCCAAGTAGAGGATGAGAAATGATATATATTTTTAATTTGCGTTTGTTTGGTAAGGTTAAACATTTAAAAATATCCCCACTGGAAATTTTTTTTTAAAATCACCTGTTTTTGTATCCTTTGCTGTTGTTCCCTTTTTTAAAAAAGCCATTTGTGTGATCTTGGTGGTGTAGTGGTTAAGTGCTACGTCTGCTAATCAAAAGGTCAGCGGTTCAGATCCGCCAGGTGCCTCTTAGAAACTCAATGGGGCAGTTCTACTCTGCCCTATAGGGTCACTATGGGTTGGAATCAACTTGATGGCAGTGGGTTTTATTTGTGTAATATGAGTATTAACATTTTATTATATTCATTGCAAATATAATTCTCTGTTTTTTCTTATTTAGGTTTTGAATAAATTATACTGTCATATGGTTCAAACATCAAACAGCTTAGAAAGGTACAGCAAAGCTTCCTTCCCAGCCCTGTTCTCTGACTTCCCAGCTGTCACCGCTCTGCAGTGGGTATCACAATGAATCAGCTTTCAGTTATTGCTTCAGATAACTTTTCTCTCTATAGCACCCAATTTTTTGCTCTATAGCCCCCATTTTTTGCTCAAATTTTAGCCCTACATTGTGCCAGACCACACTGTTCTACATACTGCTTTATTTTTTTTTAACTTAACAATGTATTTTTGAGATATTCCCATCAGTTTACAAAGAGCTTCCTCATTACATTTTCTGTATCATAATGTTCTATTGTATGTATCGTTTATTGAACAAGCCTGCTATTGATGCAGTTAGGTTATTTCCATTATTTTGCTATTACAGACAATGCCACAATGAACAACCTTGTACATGTACATCATATCACACATATACAAGTGGATTTCTAGAGTAAATTCCTGGAGGTGGATCTGTTGAATACAGGCTCTGTGGGTTTGGAATTTAGAGAGACCTGACAATAGCCCGTCCTCTCTGTCCCCCTCCCTGGCTGTGTGTCAGTATACACTCCCATTGTCAACATACGGAAGTGCCTCTTCTCAGCCTTGCCTCGTAGGGCACTGTTAGACTCTCAGAGTTTTGTCAAACTAAAGCCAAAAGCCCAAAGCCACTGCCGTTGAGTCAATTGTGATTCATAGCGACCCTATAGGACAGAGCAGAACTGCTCCATAGAGTTTCCAAGGAGCACCTGAGGGACTTGAACTGCTAACGTTCTGATTAGCAGGCGTAGCACTTAACCCACTAAGCCACTAGGGGTTCCTTACAAATCAGAAGGTGAAAAATACGTATAAGTGGGACTTTTGTCAGTATTTCTCTCCTTATGAGCGAAATTGAACTTCTTTTTGCATGAGTTACAGACATTTATATGTCCTTTCCTGTGAGCCGTCTAAATCTGTTTCGGAAGAAGTACAGCCAGCATGCATGTTCCTTAGAAGCAAGGGTGGTTAGACTTTATCTAGAGGGACCAGTCCCTGTACAGGGACATCAGGCTTGGTAAAGTAGAGGGTCAGTGGAAAGGGGGAAGACCCTGGCCAAAATGGATGGACACAGAGGCTGTAAAAACAGGTGCAAGCATAACAACATTTGTGGGTCTGACACAGGATCACCGGGCAGTGTTTCACTCCATCGGCACCTAACAGCGACAACAATGACTTGTCTTTGCATCATTTGTCCCCTTGCTAGTGTTTTTCTTAATGATTTGTAGGAATTCTTTATATATTAGGGAGAGTAGTCCTCTGTGATGTGCTGCAAGTTTTTTCTTTTTTTTCCAGTTTGTCATTTGTTTCTGACTTTTCTTACTGCCATGAAAATTTTTTTCTTAAGTTTATATGGTTTGAATTTATTGATCTTTTATTTTTTGTATCATGGATTTCATGTCATAATTAGAAAAAATTTTCCCATTTCCAGGTTATGAAATGTGTCTTCTGCTTCCTTTTAGTGTTTTTATAATTTCGTCTTTTTACATTTCAATCTTTGAGCTATTTGGAATTTCTATTTGTGTATGGTGTGAGGAAGGGGCACCACTCAGTTTTTACCCAGATGGCCAATTGCTGTCTCAACAGCACTTGTTGAGTAATCCATCACATCCATGACCATTGTTTTCAAACTCAACTTCACAACCTACATGAATACAGTATTATGTTTGATAATGAAAAATGTACGACTTAATGGCCAACAATAGGCAGAGCTAAATAATTTAAACTATATTCATTTAACAGAATTCTTAGTGTTTTCAAATATTCTTAATTACATAGAAAAATTCCCATGATGTACTGGTTGAAAGAAAAGCAAATTATAAAACAATATACCAAGTGACCTCAGTTACATTAACTGATTTACATATAAAAATATCTAGAAAGAAAATATCCAAACTTTAAGAGTAGTTCTCTCTGCTTTAACATTTTTTTTCACTATAAATATGTTTCCATTCAATATTAGAACCCCCAAACCAAACCCATTTCCATGGAGATAGTTCCGACTCACAGTGACCAGGACAGAGTAGAACTGCCCCATAGGGTTTCCGAGGAGCATGTGGTGGATTTGAACTGCTGACCTTTTGGTTAGCAGGTATAGCAATTGACCATTGCACCACAAGGGCTCCAATAATTAGAAAATCAAAACCAAACTCGTTGCCATCGAGTCGACTGCGACTCATAGCAACCCTGTAGTCAGAGTGGAACTGCCCCATAGAGTTTCCAAGGAGTGCCTGGTGGGTTTCAACTGCCAGTCTTTGGTTAGCAGCCATAGCACAAAGGGAAAAAAATCTTACAGTGTATGTCGCTTTCATAAAAATACTTTAAAAAAATTTTTTTAAGTGGAACATAAATAAAATGTATTTCCCCCCTTGGGAACATCTCCTCTGATTATCCAAACTCCTGGGGCCTAGTGTACACGACTGACATTCTCGGTTCTTTGGAATAAGTAGCATCCTTAGATGCCTGCAGTATCTTTCCCAAATCGGGACACAGTGCCTAGAATATGCCAGGCTCTCCTACAGTTTCCTGTTAAGGTGATTTTAGGCTCACCTGGTCATAATGAGTAGATGTGACTTTCCCCAGGGCTTCAGCTCCTGGCATTTCCTTGAGGAATGTATTTTGGCCTAGGGGTCAGGTGTCTGAACTTTAAGCCTGGCTCTGCCCCAGATAAGTGTGAATTTGTGAGCAAATCACTTTGTGTCTCTGGTCCTCATTCTTTCTTTCTTCTCTAAAGTTGTCAGATGATCTCAAAGGCTCAATCAGTTTAGATGTCTACCTACTAGAAGCCACAGTGGATGTGGGTGTTCTGGGAGTTCCAAGAATTTATTAGTATCATTCACAATCACAAGAATGATTGATATTGATCTTGGTCCACAGTTGTTAATCTGCTGATTCATGAAGAGTTAAAAATGATTATGACCCCTTTACCAAAGCTTATTAGTTTAATAAGTTGTTCCTTTTTTCTTTCTTTTTGGAGAAATATTTTGGTTCTTAGGTGGTGGTGGTGGTTTTGATTAAGCTAATTAAATTAAACTGGGTCATTTCAGCTGAGTTTCCATGCTGCTGGGTTCCTGAGGCTTTCCTATCCATGTTCCTTGGCCACATTCAGGTCAGGGCTGTTCAGATGAATCAGCATATAAAATAAGCCTGTGAGCTAAGCTCAAGGTTGCCTTGAAAGGTGACACTTAGCAACCTGCAGAGTTTTGCTGGATATTATTTTTCCAGCTGAGACCCAGGGCTACCATTAGGGAATTTAGGGGTGGATTCAGTGTCAGTCTCATCCTACTGCTTCATTTTATGGGAAAAAAAACTAGGACAGGAGATAGTGGGTGACTTGCTAACACTCACACAGCCATGGAAGGGTCAGGACAGAGACTACGGGGTTAGTATACGTGGTTTCTAGTTGAGTGTTTGCCAGTGACCAGCTCTATGACTTGGACGAGTCATTGACTCCCTCACTATGAAACTGATACAAAAGAGAAAAAAGTCTGAAACTTTCTAAAACCACTTGCTGTTCAGTTAACCCAGACTCGTGGTCACTCCATGGGTTTTCAATGGCTGGTTTTTGGAAGTAGATCACCAGGCCTTTCTTCCCAGGTGCCTCGGTGTGGACTTGAACTGCTAACCTTTTGGTTAGCCACCAAACGTATTAACCATCTCCACCCCTCAGGGAGTTCAAATCTTTCTCAGTCCCTTAATCATTTTGCGGACTGAAAACTTGTTAAGTAGATCAACAGACTGAAGACTGCTTGGTTAAAAAAAAAAAAAAAACAAGTAGGATGTTGTAAGACATAAAAATCAAGATATGGTGCTTCTCATTTAGTCCTCTCTGTCAATTTCTCAAAGATATTCACAGCTTAACGTATCCTCACGTTAAGACCAAAAGCCAAAGCCATTGCCATTGAGTCTGACTCACAGCAACCCTCTACAGGGTACAGTAGAATGGCCCCATGAGGCTTTCCAAGGCTGTAATCTTGATGGGGCCGAGTGTCGCAACTTTCTTGGTTAGCAGTGAAGTGCTTAACCACTGAGCCACCAGGGCTCCTATATTCACATTAGTGATATTTAATGTTCTTACCAACTTTCTCCCTCTTAGCCAGATTTCATGAAAGAATGCAATCCCCTTTAATAAGTGCTGCTGCTGGGCAGACACAAGGCTGGGGAAGCCTGACTCAGCTCTGAGGATCTCAGCACACACTCCTAGGACTGAAAGTTTATTAAGCATTAATGGGCATTAAACACGATCTTTATTAATTTTTTTCCAGAATGAACAGGCTTACCACTCTCTGAGCAGCCTCTGTTGTAGATATTTGTTTTGTTCGTTAAATTAATTTTCTTATTGGTCATAGAAGTAATATAGAAGCATAACCCCCCTGAAAAGTTTAAAAAGTATGAAATGCAATCTGGAAGTTTTTCTTTCCTCCTATGCCATGTCGCTCCACAAAGACAGCCACTGTCAACTAGTTTTACTGTTAGTTTTTCTGTTAATTAGAGGCATGCCTCAAAAATATTGCAGGTTTGGCACAGACCACCACAATACAGTGAATATTGCAATAAAGTGGGTCACATGAGTTTTCTTCGTTTCCCCCGTGCACTGAAAAGTTTATATTCAATGTGTGATAGCATTATGTCTTTAAAAAAATACATACTTTAATTAAAAATTTAAAAACACCTTACTGTTAAAAAATGCTAACCATTATCTGAGCCTTCAGTGAGCCATAATCTTTTGCTGCTGGTCTCGATGAGGCTGCGGATTGGTCAGGGTGGTGGTTGCTGAAGGTTGGGGTGACCATGGCAGTGTCTTCAAATAACACAGCAGTGTAGTTTGCCACACTGATTGATTCTTCTTTTCACAAAAGATTGACATACAATTCAATTTGAGAACATTTTACCCACCATAGAAGTCCCAAAGTTGGAGTCAGTCTTCTCAAAGCCTGCGGCTGCGCTACCAGCTGACTTTCTGTCGTCATCTAAATCCTTTGTTGTCGTTTCCGCAGTGTCCCTTCCCTAGGAAAAGACTGCATCTCAAAAGACCACTTTCTTTGCCCATCTACGAGAAGCAACTTTTCCACTACTAAAAGTTCATCGTGAGATTGCAGCCATTCAGTCCGACGTTCAGGCTCCCCTTCCGTTTCTAGTTCTCTTGCTGTTGCCACCACCTCTAGAATGACTTCTTCCCCGGAAGTCTTGAACCACTCAGAGTCATCCATAAAGGTTGGCATCTTCTTCCAAAATGCTGTCAGTGTTGATGTTTTGACCTCCTCCCAACATCACAAAATTTCTCAATGACATCTAGAATGAGGAATGCTTTCTAGGCAAAGTTCAGCTCACTGTCCAGATCTGTGAGAGGAATCACTGTCTGTGGCCGCTGCAGCCCTACAAAATGTATTTCTTAAATAATAAGACTTGAGAACTGAAATGACTCCTTGCCTCACAGGCTGCAGAATGGATGTTGTGTTTGCAGGCGTGAGAACAACATTGATCTCGTGCATCAGAGCATTAAGTAATATTTTAAAAGGAATCTGTTTTTCTGAGAATAATTCTCAGATATTCAGTAAATCTCGTTTTAAACAAATGGGCTGTCATCTAGGTTTTGTTGTCCCATTTATATAGAGAGTGTAGGCCAAGTAGATTTAGTGTAATTCTTAAGAGCCCTAGGATTTTGGGAATAGTAAATGAGCACTGGCTTCAACTGAAAGCTACCAGCTGCATTAATCCCTGCCAAGAGAGCCAGCCTGTCTGTTGAAGCTTTGAGGCCGGGCACTGACTTCCTCCAGCTATGGAAGTCTTAGATGGCATCTTTTCCCAGTATAAGGCTGTTCGGTCTACGTTGAAAAATCTGTTCTTTGGTGTAACCCCTTCCATCAGCTAGCTAGACCTTATGGTCTGGGTGGCTTGTTGCCGCTTCCCAGCAGCGCTCGCTGCCTCGCCCCACTCTCTTACATTATGGAGATGGCTTCTCCGCTTCTGTCCTTCAGCCTCGTGACCCGACCTCTCCTAGCTTCACGCTTGGTCTTCTGCGGCTTCCTCACCTCCCCCAGCCCTCAGGGAATTAAAGAGGTTTAGGGCTCTACCGCACTTGGCTTGGGGGAGCCTTGCTGTGAATAAGACCTTGGCTTAAGGGAATGTTGTGGCTGGTTTTATCTTCTATCCAGACCCTTCAAACTTCCTCCATATGGGCAATAAAGCTGTTTCATTTCCTTATTATTCTTATGCTTACTGAGTAGCACTTTTAATTTCTTTCAAGACCTTTTTTTACATTCACCACTTGGCTGACTGTTTGGTGCAAGAGGAGGCCTCCCTTTATTCCTGTCTCAGCTTTCAACATGCCTTGTTCACAAAGCATAGTCATTTCTAGCTTTTGATTTAAAGTGAGACAGTAGAACTCTTCCTTTTAACTGAACACTCAGAGGCCATTGTAGAGTTGTTAATTGGCCTAATTGCAATATTGTTACATCTGGGGGATTAGGGAAGGCCAAGGAGAGTGAGAGGGATTAAGTTCACCATCTGTCATGGATTGAACTGTGTCCCCCCCAAAAAATGTATGTGTTGATTTGATTCAGCTGTGAGTCCCAATATGGTGCCATTCTTCCCATGTTTTGTGAATCCTGCCTCTATGATATTGATGATGGAGGATGGGCTGCAGTTGTGTTAGTGAGACAGGACTCAAGCTACCAGCTTGTGGAATATAAGGGAAAGAAGTGAACAGAGGAAGTTGGGAACCTCACACCACCAAGAAAGCAGCACCGAGAGCAGAGCGTGTCCTTTGGACCTGAGGTTCGTGTGCCAAGATGCTCTCCTTGAATTTGGACTCAGCCCACCAGACTGTGATGAATTCTCTTATGTGATGAATTCTGTTATTAAGTGGATTTGTAACTTGTTAATGGGTTTGTGGCTGAGTGGACTGTGACAATAAAATTTCTCTTGATGAAGGCTTCTGCTCATTGTATTTTCTGTTGGAGCAGTACCGGGTGGCTAAGACACTGTCTGATACAGACATGGTTCATGGTGCCCGCCAAAACTTACAGAAGAAACATCAAAGGTCACTGATCACAGATCATCACAGCAGGTAAAATAATAACAAAAAGTTTTAAATATTGTGAGGATTACCAAAACGTGACGCAGAGACAAAGTGAGCACATGCCGTTAGGTCAGTGGAGACATGCTCGACGCAGGGTTGCCGCAAAAATTCCTCTTGTAAAAACACAGTATCTGCGCAGGGCAGAAAAGCCAAGTGCTATAACATGGGGTATGCCTGTACTACAATAGATTTTACATTTTATTTTTTTCTCAACTTCTGATTTTGAAAAACTTGTGACTTACAGAAAACTTGCAAGAAGAATGCTGCTAAATTTATCAACAGTTAACCATCAACCATGTTTAGCTTTCTCTCACCCTCCCTCCACACATACACATCCTTTTTGCAGAACTGTTAGAGGGACAACTGTTTACATAGTGCTGCTTCTCCCCCAAATACCTTGGCATGCGTGACCCGAGAAAAGAACATTCTTCTGCGTGCCTACCATATAATTCTTACACTCGGAAGAATGTAACAGTGTTAGGATTATGCCAGAAATCCACATTCAAATTTCTACCGTGGTCCAATAATGTCCCTGTTCACGATTTTTTTTTTCCGACTCAAGATCCGATCACTCATCATACGTAGGGCCGAGTTGTCCCGTCTCTTTCATGTTGTGCGGTCTAGAACGGTCACAATTTTCTTTCATGACACGAGTCATTTTTGAGTACATCATTCCGTCTGGGTTTGTCCCGTGATTAGATTCAGACGCTACATTTTTGCAGGAGGACTTCACAGATGACATCAGCTCTGTCTCGGCACAACACTTCCGCAAACAGATGACGTCAGCTTCTCCCGTTACTGGTGAGGCTATGTTTGGGTGTGTTATTAAGGTGGCATCTGCTGGGTTCCTCTGTTATAAAAGTATCTTTGCCCTTTATCACTAATGGGTCCTCTGTGCGGTGACACTTAAAGGACACACAAGGATCCTTTTCTCCAACAACCTTTCCCTCAGTGGCTTTAGTATTCAGTGATGAGTCTTCCCTGAATCATTTAGTACTGTGTGATGATAGAATGATTTTTCTATTTCTATCATTTTTTCCATGCTTATTAGTTCCTATTTTTCTTAAAACTTTTACTTTCTTTTCTCTCCTCTCCTTTCTTAATTTTAGTTTTTAAGTATCAAATTGGAACACGTAAAGATACAGCTACTGGTTTTTTCTCATCTGGAGCAAAGAAGAGTGAAGGAAACCAAAGACTCAAGGGGAAAAAATTAGTCCACAGGACTAAAGACCTACACAGACCACCGTCTCTTCCAGCCTGAGAGCAGACGAGCTAGATGGTATCCAGCTACCACCACCGACTGCTTCGACCAGGGACACGAGAAAAGTGCCAGGTAGAATGGAAAAAAAAATGTAGAACAAAACTAAAATTCATTAAAATAATAATAATAAAAAAAAGACCAGGCTCACTGGACTAACAGAAACTAGAGGAATCCCTGAGACTATCACTGGAAAATACCCTTTTAACCTGGAGCTGAAGCCATTCCTGGAGGTCAGCTAAGGAATAGACTGGCCCACAAAATAGGCAGTAATACTTGTGAGGGCTGTGTTCCTTTAAACAGTCAACTAGACAAGACCAAACAGTCAACAGTTACCCAAAAGCCCAAAGGAGAAGACAATGAGGGGCAGGGAAACTGGACAGACAGACTGGGACAGGCCAGGTGGAAATGGGGAGAGTGATGGCACAGTGTGAGGACTGTAACCAATGTCACAGAACAATTTGCATATGATGTGTTGAATGGGAATCTAATTTGCTGTGTCACCTTCCACCTAAAACACAATAAAATATTCTAAAAAAATTGGGACATACGGATTCTGTATTATTCAAAGCTGTATAGTCCATGTCCTGTCACTACTGATTTTGATGCTCAGTTCATTCCAAACATGGACAGCACCGGCTCCTTGTCCTCTTGACATAATCGCAATCAATTTTTGAGCACTTTCTTACTTTCTGGTGTGAGACATCGGGTTAACTTGGTACTCACCCTGCCCAGCCTTCGCATTGGCCGTGTCTCGTGGGAGTTTGTTGTTATACGTTCAAATAACGTAACCTGGAATTCATACCCTCCTTTCCACCTCTTCTTCTTTTCTGCCTCCAAATTTGTTAGCTGTATACTTTTTCCACTGTCAACATTTATAACATAAATAACATTGTGGTCTTTACCTACAGTTAAAACAAGCCCATTTTTTGCTCATATATTGATTCTAAAAATTACAAACCAATCACTGAGATTTATTTTATGATTGTGTGCATGTGTGTATACATTTATATACCCATAAAGAAAAAACTTGTTGCTGGTGGGTCGGTTCTGACTCATAGTGATCCTATAGGAGACAGTAGAATTGCCTCACAGGATTTCCAAGGAGCAGCTGATGGATTTGAACTGCTGACCTTTTGATTAGCAGCTGAGCTCTTAGCCACTGTGCCACCAGGGCTCCATATGTATATGTATATGTATATGTATACGTACACACACACTTATGTGTGCGTCTGTATTATACATACATGTGTAATAAAGCCAAACCAAACCAAACCCACTGCCACTGATTTCATTCTGATTCCCAGTGACCCTCTAGACAGAGTAAAACTGCCGCATAGCGTTTCTGAGGAGTGCCTGGCGGATTTGAACTGGCAGTCTTTTGGTTAGCAGCTGTAGCACTTAACCCACTACGCCACCAGGGTTTCCACATATATAATACGTGTGTGTGTATATATATATATATATAATTCCCTATAGAAATAAGTGTCGCCATGAGTCAGCTCCAACTAGACGGCACTTGGCTGGCTTGGCTTATAGAAATAAGTATGCCCTCGGCCTCAAATTTGTGTAGATATGAGTCACCCAAGAGAACTGTAAAGTGGCAGAAACTGTGAAGTGTCTGGCTACTAATTGAAATGCTACCAGTGGGCACCCTGCCAGGAGTGCCATGGGAGAAAGACCTCAAGGTCTGCTCCCATAAAGATTATAGCCAAGAGAAATTGGTGAAGCATTTCTACTCTGTCTTATGGGGTCGCTGTCAGAACCAACTCAATGAAACCCAACACAACAAGGGGACTGTGTTCAGTGTGACTTTTCTATCTCATTCTTTGCAGAGTACGTGGAGTCTTAAAAGCATGCAAGTGGCCATCCAAAGCACAAAAACTGGTCTTCACTCACCCAAAGTAACACAAGAAGGACAGCAAGGGAGAAGAAGAAGATGTGAAATGTATGGCTAATTGCCTCCGTGAACAACTGCCTCCTTTGCTATGAGACCAGAAGAACTGAAGGGTGCCTAGCTACCATCACCAAACATTTTGATAGCAAATTCCATAGAAGAATCCTGATTAAAAAGGGGAAATTGCAAAACAGAATTTCAAATCCTCATGGACTCCAGACTTTCTGGAGCCATGGAGGGTAGATAAAACCCTGAAGCTGTTGCCCTGAGATAATCTTTAGACCTTAAACCAAAAACATTCTCTGAAGTCTTCTTAAAAGCAAACAACGGTTTACCTTAACTAGTAAAAAGAAAAATGTCTTGAGCATTATATAAGAACTATCTATGTGGGATGAAATTGTCAACAGCAATTGGAAAGATTTGATAGGAACCTTGAGAGCAGTGAGCTGATGTTAGTGAGGAAGGAACAGCTCAGAAAAGGATAAGAATGTTTGTACAACTTGCAGATGCCATTGAATTGGTATATGTTTTGCTGTGTTTATTCTCAACAACAAAATAAATAAAAATTAGGTAAAAAGAAAAGGAATACAGAGCCGCTGTAGCAAAAAGAATTGGTCAGCCAATGTTACAAAACAATTTGTGTATAAAGTTTTTTTGCTGTGCTAGTTGTTATAGCCCTTGTATTACCGATCGATTGAGTCAGTTGGCGCTCATTAGCAACCCTGCAGAATAGAGTAGAATTGCCCTCTGTGGTTTCCAGGGGCCACTGGTGAGTGAACTGCGGATTTTTCCTTCTGATTGGTTAGCAGTCAAGGCTTTAACTACCTAGTAACAAAGACTCCAGAAGAGACCGTAATCATTGAGTCAATTCGAATTTACAGCAACCTCATAAAATAGAGTGGAAATCCTGGTGGCTTAGTGCTTCCTCCGCCAACCAAAATATCAGCAATTCAAATCTACCTGGTGCTCGCAGAAACTCTGGGGGGGGGGGGGGTGGTGGTGTCGGGGGCGGGGTGTGCAGTTCTATTCTGCCCTGTTGTAGGGTCGCTGTGTTAAGTGAGAATTGACCTGACACAATAGGTTTGGTTTTTGTTTTTCTTCTAGAATCCAATGGCCATTCTCCTGACCTCACAACTGGGGTAAGTGTTAACAACTGCCAGCAATTCAAATGCACCAGATTACGGGCGGTCTAAGCATGTCAGACGTTTTATAGAACTGAAAAAAGAATAAAGCGCAGTGCAGTTTACTGAATAAGCTTTTACAATTCTACTCGAGCAGTTTAAGAGAATTCTTTTAAGACGCAGCTAAAACAGACGGGTCTATAAACTTTTTCCTACAAAATGTTAAGTCTTTCTTTGGACACCGTTAATGAGCCTTGTTAACACAAGGCCTTCAAAAATTAGAGTTAAGACTCGGAATTAGTTCCTCTCCACGGAAATCTTTAGTAAAAGGCGAAAGATTTATACGTTATGAAGAGAAACCAGAGTATACGTGATTTCCCCTTTAACTCCCGCCTCGGGTAAAAGAAACCCCTACTACAGTGATGGTGGTTAGTTAGCACCAATACTTTGTACTTGAAGGAAAAACTCCACGAAATTTTGTAATGAAAAAACGTATAGTCTTAGAAAATAAAAGTTAAATAAAATTTTAAATGTTGCATTTTAAGCTGACACTCCATGCAGTGCATTGTGGGTATGCAAATAAGGCTGAGTCTCCGCCCCTTCACTTTTGGAAATACCTGGTATTGGGAAGACAGACTCTATGTCTTCTGTCTTCTTTTGACACTTTCTGCCTCATTCAACTTTTTGCTCATAGAATCCTTCAACGTTGCAACTCAGGGCTTGAATTTTCAACTCTCTTAAATTGAGAAATGCCAAGCGTTTTCTTCCCTTTTGGTTTTCTAATTAATGATCTTTGCAGTTTTCATTATAATATTTTACTTTGTCGTCTCGAAACATCACTTTAAGACTCAGAATTGTTCCTCTCCCCGGAAATCTTTAGTAAAGGACAGAAGTTTTATACGAGGACTGCCAATTAAGTTCGTGAACTCATCCCAGAGAAGGTGCTACCAGGTCCGACAATTGAGTCGGGGAACTTATAATTGTTCTAAGTGCTGCAGTCTGGCGAACATCACTAGGGTCACCTTCCAAAGTACTCCCCTTGGGAATCTAACGCCAGCGCCTAGTCCACCCTTCCATAATTTGCTGCCAAATAGCTCAGAAGGTTGTGGGGGCTGGTAAGTCCCAAATTTGGGTGTCAGGAGTCAGGCTGGAGGCTTTTCCCCACCGGCGTGGCTGCATGGGGCTGACAAACCCAGACTGGTGGGTCAGACCACAGGTTGCTGGCTCAAGGGGCAGTCAAAGCTGGTGAATCCCAGAATCAGCTGGACGATCGCCCACCAGTTGCAGGATCCCTAATGAAAAAGAAAACTTCCCCAGAACATGCATATACATCTGATGCAGCCTACATCCTCAAGGAGTCTCCCCTACTTAGAAGGCGGTGACTGGAGTCAAGCCCTTTAATAAGTGTGGTTTACCGGTGTAAGAGCCGTGATTTGAGTCATGCCCTCTAGGAAGGTGGTGACTTAAGATGTATCCCTAATCCTGCCTCATTAATACAACCACAAAGAGGCTAGATAGAAAAAACGGACGATCAGGACACCAGATCACACAGATGGAGGTCAGCCTCACAGAACTGGGGGTCTTGGCCTACCCAAGTTGAAAATAACCCCAGTCACCACAGATTGCGTACGCTTATTTGCTCAGTCCGACTGACTGATTTGGAGTCCCAGAGACTTGTTGCTAGAAGGGTCACAGTAACTAATCCACTACCCTGTTGGAGGGGAAGGCTCTCCCCTCCGCAGAGCAGGTGGTGGAAGGTGGTGTGTTACATCTGCTCAAGCCTGATGTGGACACCCTGTGGTGCAGTGGTTAAGAGCTACGGCTGTTTGCCAAAAGGTAAACAGTTTGAATTCAACAGGTGCTCCTTAGAAACCCTGTAAGGCAATTCTGCTCTGTTCTATAGGGTTGCTAGGAGTTGGAATGACCCCACGACCACGCATTTGGTTTATACCCAATACGAGAAACCTTGGTGGTGCAACAGTTAAGTGCTCAGCTGCTAACCCAAAGGTTGGTGATTTATTTGAACCCATCCAGCCGCCTTGTGGGAGAAAGATCTGGTCAGCTGCTCCCATAAATATCACAGCCTAGAATGCCATATGGGCTCGACTGTGTCATATGAGGGTACATCGATCTGATGGTTTGTGACAGCAACACGAGCCAGTTCTGCCACCTCAGGTGTTTCCTCCCCAGTGGGAAGACAGATGTGGAAACTGGACAGTCAAAATCAATGAAAATGCCCACTATATCCTTTGGGTCTCAGTTTCCCCACCTGTAAAATAAGGGTAATAATAACACTTGTCCGTGAAGGCACTCAGAGGGCTAAATGAGGTAACAGGTAGCACTTGGTACAGTGCCTGGTCGTAAGAGACTGTCTGTAAATGCCGGTTTGATGTAGGCCAAGGAGAAAAATATTCCGTGTGGAAGAAGTGATGTAATCTGCAGACTCAGAGACCCCCAAAATCTTACATAAGGAAAAGGCAGAGGAAGGCCGTGGTCTCTCCGCCTGGAGAGCCGGACTGAGAAGAGGAAGCTGGCACCCTCCTGTCGGCTGCAGGGGACCCCATAAATGGCCTCCTGTACCTTGACCTTTGGAGATGCCAAGGGTCTTCACTGTGTGGGACTTGGGGGACTCCCCTGACAGGAGTCATCCTGCAGACCAGGAAGTACAAAGTAGGGTGTTGAAGGGAGGGCTAGCCTCCACAGAGTTCAGAGGTCAGGCATCCATGTGGAAGGAACTGCCCTCAGTGTGGTTAGGTCTAGCCTTGCCATTTCTCTTCAGGGAAGGTGGGGAGGAAACACAGTCCTGCCCATCCTTCCTTCCTTTGGAGATCCACCAGTGTCTCATAACTAGCACAGTGGGGAGAAAGGTGACAGGAATCACCCAGAAGACCCATTAGTAAACGTGAGAATGGGTAATGATGGCTTTAGCTCAGCAGGTAGAGTTGTGAGTTCTGATGTCACCACTCATCACAAAACGGAGGATAATTATGAGGTGCTGACTGAGGGGGACTAGGAAGAGTTCCTGTCCTCAGGAGTTCCTCCCTAGCCCTTCAGGCACACAAGGACCCACCTCTGGGCTCCCTTGAAACTCTGCCCAGAGCCTGACCTGGCCCTGGAACATGGGATTCAGACATTTGTGCCCAGGATATCATTTTGGCTTGGTTGTGAGCTCAGTTCCCTCAGGGCCCAGACGAAGGCCTCCCTCAGGACTATAGCCACTGAGCAATGTCTGAAGGATGACTGAGCTGAACTGGGGTAGACGACAAAGAAAGGAAGAAAGTGTTTTGGAGACAAGAGCCGGGGACAGCAAGGGCAGAGATACGTGTGGCACAAGTGACAGACAGTGCCCAGGAGGGAAAGGTCACCTTGAGGAGAGGAACTCCTTTAGTGCCAGCGCTTTCTCAAATGTCTTGTTTGGTTTTCACATGTGCCCATTTTATACATGAGATGTACTTGTGCCCATTTTATGGATGAGCTAACAGAGGCTCAGAGAGAAGTGGCTTGTTCAGACAGAGCAGGAATACAAACAGGCGTGATTCCCGAGCCTGGGAGATGGGTGGGTGGAGTCAGCAGCCCTAAAAGTGGGTGCAGTTTGTGGGTCCCGTCTGAGCACTCCCTGCCCCAGTGTCAGCAGCCTCTGACCGAAACCGTGGGTGATGGCATATGTCTTGGTCATGACGCCAGTGTGACCCGTGCTCTGGCCTAGATGGGAGTCGAGGTAGTAGTAAAGGACAGGTGGTCTCACAGGCCCGGCCATTTGCACAGCCAGCTGCCCCCACCTAATGTCGCCTTCCTGGCCCCAGCCCACCACGCCCAGACTCTCTAAGTCATGTAGAGAGCACTGCTGTTTCACTTCTGAATCAAGCCTTGTCTGTCGCTCTAAGCCCCTTCTGAGGCCTGCTGGAGTGGACCTGACGCTTCGCTGCACGAGCTGCGGTCTCCCCACACCCAGCACCCAGCCCCGGGAGCTACTTGCGCATGGTTGCAGAGTGAATGAGTGCGCATGCGTGCCCGGGACACCGCCACCCCGCGGGGCCTTGGGTCAAAGGCAGGGCTTTTCGACCCCGGAGCCCTCTTCGCCTTTCTTTCCGTTTCCTACCCTATCACTGCGGCGGGGTCAAGGCCTTGCTGAGTCCAGCAGAGCTAGGGGCCAAAGCGGGTGTTCCCTGGTGCAGGAGCCAATCTGTCTCCTGAGAAGGAAGCATCAAGGGCTGCCAGGCCAGTTCCACGCCCTGACCCCGCCTGGGCGAGCGTGAGTGAGCAGAGGGCACAGGGCAGGGTGAGCAGGGTAGCCCCCTCCTCATGGGGTGAGTTCTGAGGAGGAACTGGGGCCTGTGTGTGTCTGCTGTGACACATGTCAGACAGCCCTGGGTTTGATGCCACACATTACATACCCTCTTCCAGTTCCTGACTCTCCTTCTGTTGCTTCAGGTGGAATAGAGACCAATTGTTGTGCCGTTTGCAAGCTTTCAAGACCCCAGGCACTACACAAAAAACTAGGGGGAAGAACAGAAGCACTAAACACGTTATTAGGCCAATCAACTGGGATGTCCCATGAAATCATGACCTTAAATCTCCAGACCAAGAAATCAAATCCCTTGAGATATGTGGTTGTAACGTACCCGTTTGTTTGTCTGTTGGTTTGTTTCTGTCATTGTTGTAAATGTGTGCCATATTTTGATTTTCTATTTGTCTGACGATGGCTATCATGAAGTCTTGTAATGAACGTTGGTGTACAAGTCTCTTCTTGAGTCTCTGCCTTCAAGTTTTTTAGGTATATATATAGGTATATAGGAGTGGAATTACTGGGCCATATGGTAATACAATTTTTAGTTTTTTTAGAAGTGCCATACATAACATAACAGCTATATGATTTTGTGTTCCCACTAGCAGTGGGCAAGTGTTCCAATTTCTCCATATCTTTGCCAACATTTGTTATTTTCTGTTTTTTAAATCTTTGCCATCAGACCACTGCCACTGAGTCGATTTGGGCTCATAGAGTAGAATTGCCCCACACGGTTTCTAAGACTATAAATGTTTACGGAATCAGACTGCCCCATCTTTCTCCCGAAGAGCTGCTGGTAGGTTCAAACTGCTGACCTTTCAGTTAGCAACCAAGTGCTTGACCATGGTACCACCAGGGCTCCCGCTTAGCCATTCTCCACTGCCTGCTACCACCGAGCTGATTCCAACTCTCAGGGACCCCATAGGACAGAATAAAACTGCTCCTATAGACTTTCCAAGGAGTGCCTGATAGATTCAAATTGCCAGCCTTTTGGTTAACAGCCCTGGCACTTAACCACTATGCCCTGGGGGTTTCCTTAGCCATCCTAAACCAAACCAAACCAACTGCCCATCCAGTCAATTCCGACCCATAGTGACCCTATAGGACAGAGTAGAATTGCCCCATAGAGTTTCCAAGGAGCACCCCTGGGGTTTGAACTTCCATCGTTTTGGTTAGCAGATATAGCACTTAACCTCTACACCTCCAGTGTTTCCTTAGTTATGCTAGTGGTAGTAAAGCAGACCTCACTGTGGTTTTGATTTTCGTCTCTCTGATGGCTAATGACAATGAGCTTCTTTTCATGTGTTTGGTGAAATATCTATTCAAGTCTTTTGCACATTTTATGATTGGGTTATTTGTCATTTTGTCTTTAAGTTGCTGAGTATAGACATGTATAGACTGTTGGACTCTTGTCTGATAGGTGGTTTCCAAAGATATTCTCTCAGTTAGTAGCCTGTCTTTTCACCTTTTGATAAAACCTTTTGGTGTATAAATTTTTAATTTTTATGAGGTCCCATTTATTTATTTTGTTTTTTGCTGCTTGTGCTCTCATTATTATATTGGATAATGCATTGTTGAAAGCTGGGCCTGACAGCATCACCTTTGCTTGTTCTTCTAAGAATTTTACAGTTTTTATTTGCATATTTAGTTTGTACAGTTATGTCCTTTGTACAGTTATGTCCTTTGTACAGTTATGTCCTTGATCCATTTTGCATTTGTTTTTGTGTATGGTGTGAGGCATGGATCCTGTTTCATTTTTGTGCACATGAAAATCCAGTTTTCCCAGTACCATTGTGGAAAAGACTTTCCCCATCCAGTGGACTTAGCATCCCTGTCAAAAGTCAGCTGGTAGATCATTGCATTTTGTAAGACAATCAACTGACTGAGAGTTAGGATGTCTGGTTCTAATCCCAGCTCTGCCTCCCACCAGCTGTGTGACCTTAGGCAAGTCATTTTCCTTTCTGAGCCTCCATTGCTCATCTGAAAAATGACCAATGTGGATGAGTTGATTGACCTTTTCAGCTGTGATGTTGTCTGACTCACTTGCAAGTGTCCAATCCAAGAATGTTTACCTTGGCTCAGGCCAGGGGATGCTGGTGCTGCAAGTCAGGCATTAAGCAGGAGGCTCAGAGAGGACACATGTCTTTGCTCCAGCAGTGTCCCTAGAGCCCATCCTTGGATTTATCCCAGCCTAGACACTGGCCATGACAGGTGAATCAGGAAGCCTCTGGATGACTCCTGTCTTCAATCATTCAAGTTGCCCCTACCCTTCCCAAGTGAAGTCCCAGGCATTACAGAACAGAGAGAAGCTATTCCCGCTATGCCCTGTCTGAATTCTTGACCCTAAGTCTTCATGGACATAAAAAAATTCTTTTTTGCCAACAAGTTTGGGGTGGTTTGTTCAAAAACAATGTTGTTGTGTGTCGTGGAATTGATTCCAACTAATGGCAATCCTATAGGACAGAGTAGAACTGCCCCATAGGGTTTCCTGGGGCATAATCTTTACCGAAGCTGATTGCCAAGTCTTTTTTCCTGTTAGCAGTTCAACTCTTAACCTCTGCACCACTGGGCTCCTTTGGGGGAACTATAAAACAACCAAACCCATTGCTGCAGAGTCCCTTCTGACTCCTAGCGACTCTACAGGGCAGGGAAGAACTGCCCCATAGAGTTCCTAAGGAGTGCCTGGTGAATTTGAACTGGGAACTTTTTGTTTAGCGCCATAGCACTTCACCACCACACCATGAGGGTTTAGTTAGGAGGAAAGTGGTATTTCTACCACCTCACAGATGAGTGAAAAACTCAGCTGCTACCCAAGAGCACGTACCCCAAACCACAGAGCGGGGCTTTGGATCAGACAGTAGCATTGGTAACCTAACTCTGTGTCCTCGATGGCTTTGCTCAGGCTCTTTAGGGTCTTTGCTCCCAATGAACAGCTTCTGGCCTTGAAATCCAGCCACTGAACTTGGCTCCAGCTGTTTCAGCTCCCCGCCCCCCATCCCTGCTTTTCTCATTTCTTTCTCCTTCTCGGAGGACTTTTTGGTAGAAGGAAGAGAGCAGGGATTCGCTCCCAAGTCCTTTATTAAGGAAGCCTTAAAGGTGACGCGGGGGGCTTCATGGGATGCTGACGTTCCCAGAATGAACCCCGTGGTGTCAGGGCGCAGGCTGGCTGGGAGGGAGGGAGCAACCTAGTCCCCGGTGGAATTTTAGCCCACAGCAACATAGCCGGTGAGGGCACGGAAGTATTGTTTTCTGTGGGATTGTCAGGGGTGCGTCACACGTATCAGCTCTAAATCCCTTTCCAGAGGAGGGTCAGGAGACTCAGGGAGGTTAGGTGATTGTCCGAGTCCGTGCAACAGGTGAGCCTCCGAGCCCCGGAGGCGCCTGCCTGCCCGGGGCTGTCCGGAGGGGACCCCAGCAGGGGGCGCCCCAAGCCCCGTCCCGGGCCGCTGGGCGCGCCCCCTATGGCGCTGGGTCACCACGGCCGCTCCGCCCCTCGGCTCCTCGCAGCTCGGCGGCCGGCACCGCGCGCACAGGGAGGACCGCGCCGCCGAGCGCCGCGCTCCCGCCGTGCCACCGCGCCCCCAGAGCGCGCCGCCGCGCAGCCTCCCGCCGTGAGTACGCCGGGGTGCGGGCTCGACGTGCGGGACGGAGCGGAAGGCTCACGGGCCGGGCGGGAGGTGCAGGGGCCGGGGCTGGCGGGGCCACCACCTCCGGGCGCTCTCGTGTCCCGTGTTTGCCACCCTCAGGATGGCCGGCCGTGGCCTTGGGGCTGTGGCCGGAGCCTGACGGCCGAGCGCTGGAAGGTGAACCCCTAGGGCACGCTCTGAAGCCTAGCACCTGAAAGACCGCCGGGGTGGGCGGTGGGCAGAGGACTGGCACCCGGGGTGGATGGGAACAGACTTCTATCAAGTCAGGTCTCTTTGAGGAAGGAGAGCACCCGTGGTCCAGGAGGAGAGACGCTGGGTCTTCTCAGCATCCCTGCGTCTCACGTGCCCTGCAGCCCCCACCCCCGGGCGCGAGGAGGCAATGGGGGTTGCAGGGAGGAGTGCTCCATTCGCAGCCAGCCTCCTGTGTGTCCGAATGAAGCCCTGGTTCCCCGGCGTCGGGAGCCCTGGCCGAGGCAGGGCTAGGGTGGGCGTGCCGCAGACAGCAGATCGTCTGCAGATTGGGGTAGAAGGGCCACCAACAGTGGATCAGGACTCAGTGCTAGGCACCATGGACGTCTGGTGGCCTGTATGAGTTTGGCTAGTCAGCAGTGTGGCTCTGTGAGGTGGGTTAGCCTCCCTGCCTTAACAAAGGAGACCCTGGTGGCTTAGTATTAAGTGCCGTGGCCACTGACCAAAGGACTGGCATTTGGAATCCACCAGGTGCTTCTTGGACACTCTGTGGGGCAGTTCTGCTCTGTCCTGTAGAGTCACTGTGAGTCAGAATAGATGAGATTGCAACCAGTGTACCTTGCAAAGGAGAAGATGAGGCCTAGGGAGGTGAGGTTCTTGGGGCCAAGTGGATCGTGGTAGGTTTGGGAGGCACTAAAGGAGAAGGGACACAGCTGGCTGCCTCAGGGGTGAGGTGGGCAGGTCCCCGAGGGAGGGTGGAGGAACCGTAGGCTTGACACCCTGTTACTTTAGGATCTGGAGGAGAGAGCAGCTGGGGACTGCTGCTATGGTTTCTGACCCTGTATCCCCCAAAATTATCCCTTTGTAAAGTGTTCCTGGGACACCCTCGTTGACTGAGGGGTCTGGGGACTTGGAATCTTCACAGATGGCTTGGCTTCAGAGCCTTATTCCTCCCCGAACTACCTATCACTCAAGGTGGGGTTTTGGGCACCTGCAGTGGCCTTAGAAACCTTGGTCGCATAGTGGTTAAGAGCTCTGGCTTCTAATCAGAAAATTGGCTGTTTGATCCACTAGGTATTCCGTGGAAACCCAATGGGACAGTTCTCCCCTCTCCTGTGGGGTCCCTAGGAGTTGGACTCACCTTGATGGCAGTGGGTTTAGTTTTTTGGTTCTTAAAGTGGCTTTGTTCGTGATTCAGAGACCTGGGCAGGGGTCGCAGGGCGTGGGTGGGTGTGTGTCTGCTGGCGGTGGAATGAAGAGAGCTGAACTGACTGTGACCACTTCCCCAAGTTCTCCCCGTTTGCTAGACGTGGGGGTGGGCAAGCACACCGGCCAGAGGAGCTGGGCCTGCCCAGGAAGGAGAGGATCTTCTCATCTTCTCACGTCTACGCAGGCAGGTGGCTGACCTCGGAGCCCCGGCTTCCTCACAGAGCCTGTGGGTGGAGACAGAATGTGTCAAAGCCCTGCAGGCGTGGAGATCCCCCTCCCTTCTGCTGGCAGCAGCCCGGAGCCTTAGTGTAACCATTCCAAATTAGGGGTGGGCGATAGAAGGGGACACTCACGTGTGTTGGGGCTGGACTGCTGCCTGCCCTCTTGGCTCGGTCCTCTTGCGCTCGGTGACGAGGGCTGAGGAACTTCGGGAGCTCACTTTGCAGAGGAGCTGGGGCTGGGTGAGAAGAGCTTTATGAGGACTGAGAGTGCTCTATGGGGTGATGCTGCCAGCCTGGAGACCCCCTCGTAGGCTGTCCCTCAGGAAGCCATGACTTCCCCTACCCCTGATGCGCCATTGGAGTCATGAGGGTGGCTTTTGACAGAGCTCTGGGGAAAGCAGCTGGAGTGGGCTAGCTCTGTGACTTTTGACAAGTCCCTTCCCCTCTTTGGACCTCCATTTCCTTCTTTTATAAAGCAAATGAGTTACCAGACAGCCAGGCTTTCAAACTTCTTTTTTTAAAAAAAAAAAAAAAAAAATTAACTCTTACCCAGAACCCTAACAGACAGTGCAGAGAAAGTAAAACTGTGCCGGCTCGAGTTGGGAAGACCCTCTGGCTCCTCTTCCTCACCCAGGTGGCCCCTGAAGCTGGGTTAAGGAATCCTCAAACAAGTGAATTTGTGAAGGGTCTTTCTATGAGCGTCTAGGAAATCTGTTGTAAGCCCCTGAAGGGCTGAGGTCAGGGACAGGAATTCCAGAGCCACCGGTAAGAGACGCGTAGGCATCCTGGGGGATCTTATTTGGTGGAATGTCCACTGGAGCCAAGGACCTGTGTGCCTCAGGCCAAAAGTATGTCCCTTCTCTCTTACCTTAGAGTTCTGGCTTTTGCAGCGCCAGGAAGATGCCCATACCTCCCGAGTCCTTCTCTAGCTCCTACGTGGAATCTCTGATTGTGGCTCAGAGTTTCTCCCCTTTTGTTTCACATTGCTGAGCTGGTAAGATGCAGATCCGTTTGGGGGACAGGTGTGAAGAAAGGGCTGTATGTTGGTGTCAGTTGTTTTTACCTGATGAGGTCTCTGAGCAGCAGCCTTGAGAAGCCAGAAGGGAGGCTCAGACATGAAATTCCAATCAGTCAAAATTTATGGACTGCCTGCTGTATACCAGCTGCTTCCGGGGTACAGAGGTGAGAATGTCACACCCCCTGACATCCTGGGGATTGATGATCATTGACAGGAGGGCAGACACTCATGGTTGTTGGGTTCTTCCCCGAACCATTCAAAACCAGTTACATATGTTATCCCTCTTGCCCCATAAAGGACATATTAGTGTATTATGTATTCTATTATGTGAATTCTTTATTATACTCTATTACATAAATTCCTTATTGTGTGTAATAAGTGCACATCTCACACATCCATGTGACCACCATCCAGATCAAGAAACAGTACTGCCAGCAACCAGAAGCTTCCTGGTGTCCCCATCTAGTCACTGCCCCTCCCCACTGTAACCACTGTTCTAACTTCCAAAACTGTGGCTGAGTTTTTAATCTGTTTCTGTCTTTTACATAAAGGGAATCACACTTTATGTCCAGCCTTTTGCTCAGGAGCCCTGGTGGTGTGGTGGCTAAGTGCTGAGCTGCTGACCGCAAGGTGGGCAGCTGGAATCCACCAGCTGCTCCTTGGAAACTCTGCGGGGCAGTTCTACTCTGTCCTGTAGGGTCACTATGAGTTGGAAGCGACTCCACGGCAATGAGTTGTTTTTTTTTTTTCTCTTTCATTCAGTGTTATGCTGGAGATACCTCCATGATGTTGTAGGGAGCAGTGGTTTGTTCATGTTCCACAGGGAACATGTGTAATGATTCCATTGTATGCATATACCGCTCATTATGTGTGCATCTCCTGGTGGACATTTGGTTGTTTTCCAACTTTTACTTACTGATAATAGTGCTTCTGTGGACCTTGTACCGTTACTGCAGTTAGGTGCTGTCAAGGCAGTTTTGACTCACAGTGACCCATGTGACAGAGTAGAGCCATCCCATAGGGTTCCCAAGGAAGGCTGGTGCATTCAAACCCCTGACCTTTTTGGTTAGCAAGCTGAGCTCTTAATGACTGCACCTTGGGGGCTCTCTGAAAGTCTATGCACAGCACTCTCTGAGAACTTAAAGGCAGAAGTTTCCCTCTGGTTTGGGGGGACAAAGGGCCGTGGAGCCTCACGGAGATGATGGTGTTTGAGCTGGGCCTTGCAGAAGGGAACAGATTTCCCAGGACAGCCTCCTGTGGATGGGGCCCAACTTGAGCTGGGTATAGCAGGGGTGAAAGTTTAGGGGGAACAGGAATGGCCTACTTAGGTTGTAACAAAGTATATTGGGGTGCTAAGCCTGGAAAGGCCAGCTGGGGCCAAACTGGTAGGCTTCCCGTCCACGCTGCGACTTCCCAGGAGTGGGACCTGAGGCAGGGAGCTGGGTGGGGCTGCTCCCAATCAGCTCAGCTCCTGATGGCCATCAGAGCCGGCCTGTCACCAAGTAGAGACTCTTAGCCATTCCTGTGACAGCTCTCGTGGTGTCTGCCAGTAGAAATTGTGGAGTTCCTAGTGCTGTCTAACTATGTGAAATTAGTCACCCTACTTCCCAAGGTCTGACACAAATGGTTTATTTGGAAGAATTTTTTCTAGCAGCAAGATGGAAGACAGCCATTCCACCACCTCGAAGCCAGTCTCGGGGAAGTTGCCAGCGTGTTGGGGTGGGGTAGGTTCAGATTCTGATTCTGGTGAAGCCAAACTTGCCAAAGCCAAAACCAAATCCACTGCTGGTAAGTCAATTGTGACTCATAGCAACCCTATAGAACCACATAGACCTGCCCCGTAGAGTTTCCAGAAAGTGCCTAGTGGATTTGAACTGCCATCTTTTTGCTTAGCGGTCATAGCACTTAACCATGGTGCCACCAGGGTTCCCCCACATTTTCTGGGGTTCCTTAAATCCTTTCCCTTGAAAAGGAACCAAACTGATGCCTCAATGACTGTGGGAGATAGAAACAAAGACACTGGCTGGCCGCGGCCGAGTCCAGTAATTACAGTAATGATGATAATCCTTCTTGTTTGTCTCGTGTTCATGGTTTTTAAGTGTTTTCAACACCCTGATCACCGTGGCTCCTTGCAGGAACCATGTGAAGTAGGTGGTGTAGATACTTGTATACAGGTGAGGGGATTAGGACCCAGAGAGGGTGCCAACCTCCTGGGGGGTCATGCTACCATCACAAACCCAGGCTGGTCTGTACCTGGGTTCCTGGAACCTATTCTTTTCTGTATTCCATGCTTGCCTGGGCCTGGCCATGCACAGAGGGAACACTGAAGAGAGAGGAGGAGGTGGGCTGAGCCGCGGGGGCCCCCAGGCATCAGGTTGGTGGGTGACCCTTTGAGCTGTGCCTGGGGGTCTCAGTGGAAGAAAGAGGCAGGCAGGCAGCATCCTGGGAACAGAGTTCTGATTTGCAGATGGCAGCGGTGGAGGAAAGATGGTGACGTGTGTACACAGTTTGAGTTAGACCAGCTCCAGCCACTTGGGGATGGATGATGAGATAGACTCTTATGTAATAGTGCCTCCACCCAGCCTTTCAGGGTTCGTGAGGCTTGGGTGTGCCTGGCAGTAGAAAAGCTGCCACCACCAGCTGAAGTGATTTCTGAGAAGCCTTGGCTGACGACTCTTGAAAGACTCATCCACAGGCTGCTGGTTTTATCTTTGCCTTTTTGTAGACTACGCCCTGTGCCCTGCCCTCGGGGTGCTGATTACGGTGGTGTGGCTCTCTCGGGCTCGGGTCACTCCTTACAATGGGGAATCCTGGGAAAGATGCAGACAAGTTCTGGTGACGTGGAGAGTGCCTACCGTGGGCTCAGAGCTGTCCAGAGCTTCTTGTTGAGGTGCCTGGGCAGGCAGAGTTAGCTCCATTTTACAGATGAGGAAACTGAGGCTCTTGAGACAAGACAGCAGGGGCTAGTGGTAGGCAAAACTGGCACTAGGACTTGAGGCTCCTGATTCCTGGTGCCTGTTGGACTTTGTCACACCATTCCTGCCCGTATTTCCCTTGAGGGATTAGTAAGAGAGTTTACAGATAGGTTCAGCCTTGCAGTTGGGTGGCACAGGCCCTGAGAGAGAGATGAGGTCATGGCAGTCCATCACCCTTGTAAGCATTTCAGAGTTTGCAAAATCATTTAAGAATTGCAGTTGATATCTCAGAGACCCTGGTGGCTTAGTGGTTAAGTGCAACGTCTGTTAACCAAAAGGTCGTTAGTTCAAATCCGCCAGGCGGACCTTGGAAGCTCTATCAGGCAGTTCTACTCTGTCCTATGGGGTTGCTATGATTTGGGATAGGCTCAACGGCAGTGGCTGGCCGTTGATTTTTACAGTATTAGCTCCGCTTTATAGATGAGGAAGCTGAGGCTCTGGAAGTTTAAATGACTTGTCCAAGCAGATTTGGAAATGGAACTCAGCACCTCCAGCTCAAAAACTAGCACTCCTTCTACTATACCACAGCACTGTAGCTGCCTCTTTTCTCAGGAAATCTGAATGTAATGACAGCAAATTGCCCAAGCTTGCCGGGGTCTATTGCTCTCAATTTCTTTTTCAGCGGATAGGAAGAATCAAGGAGGCCTCTTTTCCTCTCTCCGTAATACATTTAAATAAAAGAAATCAAATAAGAATGATCCTTCTTGGGTCACAGGTGAGAGACTTTAGCAGGGTAGTCCTCGGGTTGCTGGAGCTGTGGGTTATCGTTAAATTACTAGCTTCTCTCATGACAGCCAAGTGGTGGGACCAGCCTGCGTGTCCGCCGACAGGTGAATGGATGGACAAAACGTGGTGTCTCTGTGCAGTGGTGTGGCATTCCAGCCGTAAAGAGAAATGACACTCTGATGCATGTTACAACGGGGCTAAACCTAGAGAACAATAGGCTCAATGAAGTCACTCAAGACACCAAAGGACAAATAATGCACGAGTCCACCTGCGTGAAATACAGGCAAATGCACAGACACCAGAGGTGGTCAGTGGTCAGCAGCAGGGGGTGAGAAAGGGCTTAGGGGCCACTGGGTCTCCGTTTGGGGCCGTGGAAACAGTTGAAAGTGGCTGGTGGTGATGATTGTATAGGATGCTGAATGCAATTAACTTCACTGAATTACACAGCTAAAAAAGGCTGAAATGGCAAATGTTTTGTTATGTGTATTTTTACGGCAATAAAAATAATTTGTTGAACAACTCAACAAGTGAATCAATGAAAATTCAGTTAGCTTAAAAAAAATTAATTCTTCTGCAGCCAGTTACTTTTAGACCCTAGACTCATAGGCTTGTGCTGAGTTGCATGGCCTTCCTAATTCCTGTTTCATCCCATTTCAGGTCAGTAGACTCCAGGCCTCAATGAGGAGCCCGAACATGGAGACGTTCAAGCAGCAGAAGGTGGAGGACTTTTATGACATCGGGGAGGAGCTGGGGAGGTAAGAGGCTGCCTGAGAGGCAGAGGGGCTTTGAAATGGAGCCAAGGGTACGCGTCTCTCGGTACAGCTGTCAGCCACACAAGGTTGTGGCACAGGCTTGTCACAAGACTAGTGGGAAGCTTTAAAAACAAGCCTGAAGTTTTTTTCATTTTCATGGATAACTTTGCAGATAGTCGTTTCTCCAGAAGTAAACACTGGCCACCTTTGTTAAATTCTGTTTTCAGTGGGGCCTTGGTGGCACAGTGGTTAAGAGCTTGGCCACTAACCAAAAGCTTGGCAGTTTGAATCCACCAGCCCCTCCTCAGAGACCCTATGAGGTGGTTCTCCTCTATCATATAGGGTCCCTATAGATGCTATAGTTGGAACTGACTGATGGAAATTTTTTTTTTAATGTCTTCAGTAGACCCTGGCTGACAGTTACGGCAAAAGAATAATTCTTGTTTTATCTGACAGCTTTTTTCACTAAGCTGTCCCCAGGCTGAGGACTGAGACCTGGCCTGTTGGTTTTCTTCACTGGGTCCCACTTGGGGTTCTTTATCGTTCTTAGAATTAAAAAAAAAAAAAAAATTGTGATTAAGTGAATGTTTACAGTCCAGGTCAATTTTCCATATAAAACCATGACTGCCCCTATCTCTGCAACTCTGTCTGCTCCCCAGATTCTTGTTTTTAAAACTCAGAGCCTGAACTGTAGATGAAATAATTGCACTGAAAAAGGATTTATTCTGAGCAACAGACTGCCTGAGCCTAGTCCTAAAGCTCCCTAGGGTCAGAGTTATTTGGTGTGTTTTCAGGTTTGCTAAATCTAGAACACAGCCAGGGCTAATCTCTGAGATCTGAAAATCACTACTGTTTGTAGAGAAATGAACATTTTCTGAGGTTATCTTCTCATCTTCCATTTCTGAAATTCAGATGGTGTTTCCCTGACTAACTGAGAGTGATGCACAGTTCTACTCTGACATACATGGGTTTCCTGTGAGTCAGAGTCCACTTGATGGCAACTGTTGTTTTGGCTTGGTGTTTACAAAGCCCCTGTGTTAGACTTTGATCCTTACAGCAGTGCAGGAAAGAGGAATTATTTTTAATTGTTTTTGTATTGTGATTAAGTGAAAGTTTACAGTCTGAGTCAGCTTGCCACACGCACAACCCTGAACACACACTTCTGTGCAACTCTGTCTGCTCTCTGACCCCTGTGACAGCACACTCTGGCTTTTCATTCTGCACTTCTGGTCTTCACTCACCCAACACCTGTCCCCTCTTCTCCACCCTCCCTTCTCACCTCCAGAGAGGAGCTGGTAGGACTGACGCGTACATATGTTTAAAGGCAAGAAGTACACAGACTGCCTGCATCACTGTGTCTTATAACAACCAAAACCAAACCCAGTGCCGTCGAGTTGATTCTGACTAATATCAACCGTACAGGACAGAGTAGAACTTGCCCCACAGGGTTTCCCAGGAGAACCTGGTGGATCTGAATGGCCGATCTTTCGGTTAGCAGCTGGAGCATTTAACCACTAGGCCACCAGTGTTTCTCTGTGTCTTACAGAATGGTCTGATTTTTTTTTTTTTATTTAACACAACTGAGTGAAAATGTACATTCACATGAAAATTTACATGCCTCCCTATATGCAGCTTCCACTGCTCTCCCTGTCTGGTGACTGCACACTATTCCTCTCTGCTCCATACATGTCTCATCCTCCCAACAGTCTCCTTTCCCCTCCTCTCCGTCCACTCCCCTTCCTCCAGCCAGAGGTCAGCAAGATGATATCCTATAGATATATAGAACCATAAAGTGCTTCCAACATATGGTTACTCTGCATTGCCAGGTCCACAGAATGGTCTGATTTTTGTCTAAAGTGTTGGCTTTGGTACTGGTTTCAGTTCTGGCTAGCGGCAAGTCCATGGGACTTGTTCTCAGGGGACCCTCCAGGATGTCAACCTGGCTTAATAGAGTTCTAGATCTGTGTTCACCTTTCTCTCTTGCTGCACCAGGGACTACACTGCGTTCCCTGTCAGAACAGTCATGGGTGGTAGCTGGACACCATCTAGTTCTGGTCTCGCACTGATGTCGTCTCCCAGTCGTATGGGCCTCACTGTCTCCTGGCTTACATTTTCCTCAAGTCTTTGATGTCCTGCATGGAAAGAGGAATCATTCTTACTCTCATTTTGAAACTGTGGTTCCGAGAGTTTAAGCAGGTGTGTCCGAAGTTGCACAGTCACAAATGACGTCTGAGCAGTCCAGCTGTGCCTGCTTGCTGGTCGTGCCTCTTTCCCGTGTACACAATGTTTGCACACTCACCCACTCACCCGTACACCCCGCTGCCTCCTCTCACACATCTAGCAGAATAGAAACCTGGGTAAAAAAACTCCACTACCCAAGAGGTAAATAAAGCAGGAGGCCTTTTCCCTGGATGGAACTCTTGGGCCAGAACTAATTCTCTTGATTTCTTTGATTTTAAAGACAAAACAGAGACACTATCAAAGCCAAGGAAGCCTTATTCTGGAAAGGAGGCAGCAGTTGTTTCAAGTTCAGGGTGGGGCCTGTCCAGGCTGTCTAATGGTCAGTGCTGACTGGGTGGAGGAGGGAGTGAGAGCAAAGCCCCAGAGGGTGATGACTCCTCTGGCTTCTAGGACCAGCTGCCACTGGTGACTTGAGGCCTGGTGAACCGGGCGGGAGGAGGTCAGAGCGTGCCTGGCCCAGGCGTGGTCAGCCAGGTTCTCTTCACCTCAGGTCCTTTCTCCTGACCTTGAGAGCACCAGGGGAAAATTGGCATCCTTGGCCGAAGATCCTGACAGGCCTTGCTTTGGTGTCCTTACCCTGCTCACATTCTGTGTGTGGAGATTTGTGCCGAGTGGCACGGGTGAAAAAAATGGGCTAAGCACACGTAGTCTCACCGACCTTATGGGGAAGGCAGCCATGTACGTGAGAACAAGGACAGAACTGGCTGGAACTCATGTCCCTGTGGGCTAAGAAGTCAGTAGTTGTGGACACGGCTGGAGGGTCTCTGAAGGAGGAGGGGTAAGCAGCAGTTCCCTGAGGAGTCAGGGACACGGGGCTATTAGAGCTGGAAGAGACCCCATGCTTTTTGGTTCTTCTAGTACCGGGTGTGAAGTGTAAAGGAAGGTCCCACATAGCTGAAAGCCTGGGAAACCTTTGAGTGACCCCCTTTTCTAAGGTGCTGACCAGCCATGAGGGGTAAGAAGCAGCAGAGATCTGGAGCCTTGGAACTTTTGAAGTGCCTACACACCCTAGGATTTGTGGCCTAAGGGACAGATGAGCTGGAAGGCCTTTACAGGTCCTCTCTCCCAGTCCGCATTCGACAGCTGTGGACAGGGAGGCCTGGAGAGGGACAGCTCTTGCCTGGGTGCCCAGGACCTGCGGGAACTAGAGCCGCCTTTAGGCGAGGGCTTGGCTCTCCTGAGGACAGTCCAATCTGTCCTTCCTCACCTTTTTTCACTTCACAGTACTGCTGAGGACTTACTGTGTGCCAGGCATTCTTCAAGGCTCTGATAAACAGAACAGACACATTCCTTACCTCCTGCTGTTTATTGTTTGTTTTCTGTGGAGAAGGCAGTAAACACGCCAACAGAAAAGGATATGTTATTCTAATGTGCATTCAGGGCTATGAAAGGAGAGAATAGTTGCTCTGAGAAAGGGCAGTCCAGAGCCTAGGTTAGGCGAGGAGGTCAGGGAAGTCAGTGGGAAGAAGCTACGTAGAGAACGGTTGGGTAAATGCAGGCAAAAGCAACCATGCAGATGCAGACCCTGAGGGAGGCAATAGCCAGGGGTCTGAGGAGCTGACGAGAGACCAGTGTGGCCTCGGAAAGTGAGTTGGGGGCAAGGGATGCTAGCCTGTGAGCTCCCTGCCAGCACAGGGCAGTGGACAAGTCTGACTTTTGGGATTACAGCGTTTGAGGTTGAGACCCCCCTTTTTCAGCTGTGTAACCTTAAAGCAAATTATTCAACCTCTCTGAGCCTCAGTTTTCTTACCTGTGAAATAGGAATAATGACAGTACTTATCACTGGCTGAAAGGACTGAGATGCTGAGGCTAGGAGATCTGACTCAGAGCTGGGCCCAGGGTAAGTGTTCAATAAATAAGGGCATCTGGCTTTCACCACTTGATGGACTGGGTTTAGAAATAGGTTCCGGACATCAAAGCTCCACATCCCACCTCTGGAGCCTCGCAAGGGGGAAGCGGGACTTGAGAAACAACAGCAGAGAATCACTAATCACTCTGTTTGAATACAGAGTGAAAAATAATAAACAAAAAACCAAACCTGTTACCTTTGGGTCAATCCCAGTTCACAGCAACCCTATAGGACAGACTAGAACTGTCCCATAGAATTTCCAAGGGGCACCTGGTGGATTTGAACTGCTGATTGTTCAGTCAGCAGCCATAGCACTTAACCACCGTGTCACCAGGGTTTCTGTTCAGGGTGGCAGTATTTAACCTGCTGCTTCTGCCATCAGTGAGCTTCGCAGCCTGGACTCTGAGCTGCCTGCATGATGTTAGTCATTCATTCAATCCTTGCTCTGACAGTCTGCTGCTTGTAAGGACAGATAAAACTCACAAACATAATGCTCATCAAAAAGGAAGCCAATCTCAAGAGACCACACACTCTGTAATTCCACTTTTGAAAGTTCAAAACAGGCAAAACAAATCAACGGTCCCAGGAATCAGAATAGCAGTCACCCTTGGGGCACTAGTGACTGGAAGGGAGCTTTGGGGGACTTTTTTTTTGGTGCAAGTTCTATTCTATTTCTTGGTCTGGGTGCTTGTTTCACCGATATGTTTATTTCATGGAAGGATACCAAGCTATACATGTGTGATATGTGCATTTTCCTGAGTATATGCTATACCTTGGAATTGTTGAGTGGTGCAAATGGTTAGCACACTCAGCTACTACTCAAAGGATGGAGGCTTGAGTCTACCCAGAGGCACCTTGGAAGGAAAGCTTGGTGATCTAATTCTGAAAAATCAGCCACTAAGAATCCCATGGAGCCCAGTTCTACACTGATACAAGTCGGGGTTGCCATGAATTGGAATCCAGTCTGTGACAACTGGTCAGCTTGTTATTCTGTGAACCCACTGCTATCGGGTCGATTCTGACTCATAGCGACGCCGCAGAGCTTCTGAGGCTGTTATAAATCTGGAAAACAGCCCGCCAGAGGTTTTTCCCATGGAGCCATTGGTGGTTTTAAACTGTTGAACTTCACATTAGCAGCCGATTGCTTTAACCACTGGGCAACCAGGGCTCCTTTACCAGCACAAGTGGAGTGAAAACCTGGAGATGTTGCTGGGAAGCGGATTTGAAGTTCTACTTGTGTGAGGTTTGGTAGGACGTGAGAATTTGCAGCATGGCAAAGGCGCTGTCTAGTAATTTTCATTGCAGTAGAGAAACTTGGGACTGGCGTTTTCTCCTGTTTAGAGACACTTACTCTGAATTTCTGTACCTTAACTAAAATTAGGTATTAACAACAAAGAACCTTAACTCTGCCTGCTGGTCTGGCCTCTGAAGCGTATGTTTCTGGTTCCGTTGCGGCCTTCTCTGTCTTTATTGTGCAAGTAAGGAAATGTCTGTGAAGAAGCTGCAGAATCCCGCTTTGTGCTGGGATGGTGCGCCCTGGCTGCAGAGTCCTGGCTCAGGGGGACCCTGCCTGCCCCCACCTACCTCTCCTGACTTCTGGCTCCTGATGCTGAGTGGGGATCCTTGGCTATACTCAGAGTTTCTATACGAGCCCACAGGGGATGCTGGAGGTTTTCTGCTGCCACTAGGTAGTGTTGAGGGAAATACTGGCCTGTGGATTTCAGCCTCTCCTAGCCTCGGGAGCCCTGGTAGGGCAGAGCAGGGAACAGCAGAACCAGGAAGACTGTGCAAGAGAAACTCGTCCTACCCTTCGTGTTACAGATGAGGATGAGGCTTGAGAGCAGAAGTGACTCACCCGAGGCCACACGGTGAACCTGCGACAGAACCAGGCTGGGGATGTTGGTATCTGACTCTTTGTCTAAGGGTTTGACCACCACACTCTTTATAGGACATAGAGTTTCCAAGAAGCTCTTGGTGCATTCGAACTGCCAACCTTTTGGTTAGCAGTTTTAGTGCTTAACCATTATGCCACCAGGGTTTCCTACTATACCATTAAGCCCCACAAAACAAAATCATTTTATGCTTTAATTGGGCAGCTTCTGGGACTGGGGTACCGTATGGGGTAGGGTGGTGTTTTCTGTTTGACCTTGAGTAGGGTCAGGAAGGGTGCACATTTGGGAGGGAGGAGTGCTTCCCAGGGGGAATGTGCTTATAGAAATGCCCCACCAGACACAGACAAGCACTGTATACGCAAGGATATAGGTAATTTAAGAGAAGCAGAGTGTAATGATCAGTGGTTTCTTCTTTCCTATGCTTAAGTCACTTGCTTTATTTGGATTATTAAGTTCACATAAAGTCATAACACATTAGTGTGAGACTAGAGCTTAGCAAGACTTCAGTTGAAATCCCCCATTTTACAGATGAAGAAAATGAGGCCCAGAGAGTGGAGGCAGTTTGCTCAGGGTCACAGAGCAGGCAGTGCAGGAAGTGGAACTGCCCTGTGTTGGTTAAACCCTGGTGGTATAGTGGTTAGGTACTACATCTGCTAACCAGAAGGTTGACAGTTCAAATCTGCCCTGTGCTCCTTGGAAATTCAGTGGGGCAGTTCTGCTCTGACCTACAGAGTCACTATGAGTTGGAATTCACTTGACAGCCGTGGGTTTGGGTTTTTTGCAGGGAGTGGGGTTGGTGCTGGTTAAAACGAACAGACCCCAGCTCATCTTTATCTGCAGACACACCTTATTCACAGCGTCATCACTCTAGGAGCCCTCCCCGCAGTCACCCCACACATCCTGTGGCCCCCTCTGCCCTAGTGAAGACAGCAATCGTGATAGCTACTATTGACTGATGTTGTTACCAGCTGCCATCAAGCCAGCCTCTGACTCATGGTGACTCTGTGCGCAATGGCACAAAACACCTCCTAGTTCTGTGCCATCTCCACAAATGGTCTTGGATCAGATCCGTTTTGATTCATAGGCTTTTCAGAAGGAGATCGCCAGGCCTTTCTTCCTAGTTCATCTGAGTCTGGAAGTCCCACTGAAACCTACCCAGCACCACAGCAGCACATCAGCCTCCACTGACAGACAGGTGGTGGCTGAGCATGCGGTTTCCTGGCTGGGAAATGAACCCAGGTCTCCTGGATGGAAGCCGAGAATTCTACTACTTACAGGAGGTTTGGAGCCCTGGTGGCATAGTGATTAAGTGCTACAGCGGCTAACCTAAAGGTCAGCGGTTCACATCCACTGTGTGCTCCTTAGAAACTCCATGGGGCGGTTCTACTGTGTCCTATAGGGTCACTGAGTTGGAATTGACTCGATGGCATAGGGTTTGTCTTGGTTTTCACAGGAGGTTTATGTGTGCAAGGCACCTGCTGGGAACTTAATCCATAAAATCATCTTTTTCAGGGATAGAGTCATTCTTCCTAAATACAGCCAAGGAATTCCCTGAGGGTGAGGCGCATTGCTGGGTGCAGCCTGCCAGACTTCAGTCACCTGATGGGTGGGGTCGTCTGTCCATAAGATTGCCTAGCATGTACTCAGTATAGCCAGGACAGCATCTTCAGGGACAGGAACACAGCCGACAGGACACACCTGGAGCTCAAACTTACTCCGGTTGGGTTCTGTAACCAGTCCAGCCAAAGGGGAGCTATGGGAGCCAGCAAAAAGAGGCGTTCAGATTTACCCTCCTCTGTCCTTGGGTCAAGAGCTTCCAAAGTGAACTCTGAGACAAAGAGGATTTTAGTATATCTTAGAAAAAAAAAGAGAAAGTACCGTGGAAGTATAATGCATGCTAAATGTCCTAAGTTATGAAGAGTATGAAGTAAGACGTGGAAACCTCCCCCAGCCCTGCCCTTCCCGTCTCCCGCCCCATGGGTGGGCTGGGGTCAGCGTTTTCTTCACTTGTTGCTCAGACATCTTCCAAACAGAACAAGTGAGATGTGGACCCTGACGGCATCGTGCAGCCGCAGCAATCCATAACTGATTCTTTTCACTTAGCACAGCTGGTGGAATGTCTTCTTACAGCCATGCAGACAGATCTGTGAGACATATTTTGGCTGAAAGTGGTTTTTAATTAAAAATAATTTAAGTTAAGACCATATGACTTGTATAGAACAGAAAGGGGGAGTGTGCTGTCACTGGGCAAGGAGAGTGGTAGGAGCTGCACATAGGCGGGCATGCAAATTTAAACTGGATTGTACAATTTCACTCAGTCACAAAAAAAAAAAGCCACAATAATTTAAGAAAACAGTGTAAGCCCATCAAAGACCAGCAGCCTTAACCCAGTGGCCATATTTCTGAGTCTTCCCTTCTCACCTCTCTGAGGCTCTTTCTCACCCCAACATATCCCATGTGTCTGTGTCAGCTCGAAGCACTACTGTGTGCCCTCAGTTAATGGCCTTGACCACCAGTGCTAGGGTAGTGGGGCCGTTTAGGAGGTCAAGGGGAGCCACAGTGCTGTTGGCCCTGAGAGAATCCCGTAAGGGATAGCCTGTCTCACTTTGTTCTGGGCCCTGAGGATTTGGAAGGCAGGCCCACTTCTGCTGTTCCCATCTTGAGCGTCGCTGAAGCACTGAGACAGAGACCAGAACTACTGTGATGTGTCCTTGCTCTGGCTGTTTCCTCACCTTCAGAATTTTTTTACTTTTTTTTCGTGGTCTGGATCAAATGCTGTCTCCCTGACCAAGCTTGCTGGCATCCACCGTCTTTGGTCCACTATAACTCTTAAGCGCTTCTGTTGTCCTACCTTATGCTCACGAATAGGCTTACCTGGTCACCTTCCCTCTTTTCTACTGCACTGAAGGTTCCCGCCGTCCAGGCCACAGCGTACTTCCTCTGCTCTCTATCCACCCCCTGACCACGGTGGCCAGGCCCAGTGTTTTATGCTAGATTGGTGCTGACCACACACACAGGTAACACACACTGATAACAGTGCACAGGTACTGATACGTACCCACAGATGCCCAGCAAGTTAACTGCAGAGCTGCCTGGAATCTGCCTTGAGTTAAATCTGGGGTAGAAAACCCAGACAAGCCCCCTGTTCCTGGAGATCCTGGAATCTGTGACTGCCTGAACAAATGAATGAACCTACTGCCATCGAGTCAGGTGTGACTCATAGCGACCCCATAGGAGAGAGTAGAACTGCCCTGTACAGTTTCTAGGATTCCCCAAACACAAAGCTGGGAAGCACAATGCAAAAATGACTGCCATTCACTGGACTTAGTACTGGATTCATTGTGTTTAATTCCTTTACTACTCTAGGAACTAGCTCGTATCCCCTGTTTGCAAATGAAGAAATCCAGTCTCCAAAATTTTAGGTAATTGGCTCAGGGAATACCTACCTTATCTAGGGGATATGGCAGATCTCTGAGAAAATTAGAAATAAAAGCCAGATGCGTCTCTGGGCAGAGAGCCCCGTCTGCCACTGTGGGCTGGGATTTTTGTGTCTCTGTGATCACGTGTGCTTGTGTTTCTTGTTGATGGGACAGTAAAAGTCACTGACATGTGGTAAGAATCAATCGGCCTTTCCCGTTCTTGCAGAACAGAATGAACTGGATCACATTCCCATTTCACAGATGAGAAAGTTGAGACTCAGAGGAGTTAAATAGCCTATCCACAGTCACACAGTCTGAAAAAAGGCCATTAGGATTGTATTCTAGATCTGTCAAACTGCAAAGCTCTCTCTATTTCTATTAGTAAACCAGTAACCTCTTTCTACTACCCTATACTAATTCAATAGTTTAATCAAAACGAATCTGGGGGATCTTCGAGGTTGTCTATTTCTAGTGGAGCCCCAGGGCTGGGGTGAATAGCTAGTGGCTGGTGGTAGTGCTGGTTTAGGGACTTGCCTTGGGTCATAGGGTTTTATCATTAAGAGGGACTAGAAGGGGAGGAAAGAGGGAAAAACGGATTTCTGTCATTTGCGCACGTAGCGGCCAAGGGAACAACACCAGACCACAGAAGTCCCTTGGTGAGATTCCATCTCATAGCCTGGGTAGAATTCTACCAGTGAACCTTAAAGTCACAGCACTGTGGCTCAGCCCAGGGTGGGAAGGTGGCCGGAGACAGGGGAAGTGGGCGAGGGTTGCCAATGGCAGCCACTTACCCTTGAGAAGCTGGGGAATGGCATTTGCACCAGTCCTTTGGATATCACAGTGGACTGCAGAGGGGCTCCAGGCCCCTCAGAGCCTCTGGCTTGTGGAACAAGTGAGAGGGGTTGAGGTGGGGGGCTCTGGGAGGTTGCAGGGGTTGTGAGCCAGATGGACGCAGAACAGCAGCACAGGAGAGTGGCCTCCTGTCGCTCTGCCAGGGACTTGAAAGCTTCCCGAGCCTGGCACAGACAGGTGGGTGTTAGATCAAGGCAGCCTTTGAGGTCACAGCTGTACCCTTGATATGCCAGTGGTTTCCAGAGGGTTAGTGGACATGTGCGTATGTGTGCACATGTACAAAAGCTTGTGAGTGTGTGCACACCTGTGCTCTCTAGGTTGTCATCATAGCCGATAATAACTATTTCTATTTACCCACTGGGCATTGGGCACCCAATAGATAGAGCCCCAAAACCTGTTGCTGTCAAGCTGACTCTGACTCACGGTGACCCTTATAGGACAGAGTAGAACTGCCCCATAGGTTTCCAAGGCTGTCATCTTAACAGAAGCAGACTGCCACGTTTTTCTCCTGTGGAGTAGCTGGTGGGTTCCAGCAGTCATCCTTTCAGGTAACAGCTGAGTGCGTAACTGCTGTACCACCAGCACTCCTTCCAAACAGATGCAGGAGACTTAGGTTCAAAGGCGTATTCGGGGTCCTAAACACTGTCCTCAGACAAAGCTAATGAAATGACAAGGTGGAGCAGCCCATGTGCTAACGGAGAGACCCCCACAACGTGCTCCAGGAGTTCAGAGGCAGGGCTGTCCACCTGGGTAAGGCACCTGAAGGGCATCGTGGTCTAATCTGGGAGGAGCAGGGGTGACCACCTCGTGGTAGGGCCTCTGGCTGGGATGAGCAGCAGAGGATTTGGGCTGGGGCAGAAGACGTGTGGAGAGAGAGCTGTGGGATGGGGCTGCCAGCAGGACAGGGAACTGTGGAAGGCCCTGGGTGACAGAGACTGGGTGAGAGAGGGAGGCGCTCTTGTCACCCATTGTTAGGAAAACAAAGCACAAAGCCACTCAGACAAAGTGGCTGCACTGCACACGCGGCAGCTTCTGCCCGAAGCGCAGCACCCGGTGCCAATCATGTCCCCGAAGGGGTCGTTCTCATCAAGCCTCGTAGCCGGTGAGAAAACGGTCAGGGCTGCAGGCTCGTGCGTCAGTGATGGTAACAAAACCACAAAACCAGACCTATTGCCATCCACTCGATTCCGACTGACAGCAGCCCCATGGGAGAGAGTAGAACTGCCCTATAGAGTTTCCAAGGAGCCTCTGGTAGATCCAAACTGCTAGCTTCTGGTTAGTAGCTCTGGCGCTTAGCCACTAGGTCACCTGGGTTTCCATGAGAGTAACGGAAGCCATTATTTGCCTGTGTGTACAGCACATGCTGTCTTTTTAAAAAAATTTTCTTATTGTGTTTAAGTGAAAGTTTACAATCCAAGTCAATTTGCCATATAAAACCCTGAGCACCCACCTCTCTGCAACTATATCTGCTCTCTTCACCCTGTGGTGGTACCTTCATCCCCTCCACTCTACATCCAGCATCCACTCAGCTGACACCTGTCCCCTCCTCTCTACCCTCTCCTCTCCCCTCTAAAAAGATGCTAGTAGGACAGCCTTCTACATATGGATAAAATTGTAAAGGACACACGCCGTCTGCCTCCCCTGTGTCCCCAGTCCATTTGCCTGTAGTGTTGGGTTCAGTACTGGTTTCAGGTCTGGGCTAGCAGCAAGTCTAGGGGCCATGTTCTCAGGGGACCCTCCAGGTTGCTGGACCATCACATCTGGGTGGTGGCCTGTTTTTTTTTTTCTGATTTATCACCAGCATGTAAAATGTAAATTGTGTTGTGGTTTCTTTTTTTTTTTTTCTTTTGGCTAGTTTTATTGTGAACTAGTAATCTTTCTCTAGTACCCTTTCCATATATCCAGAGTCCACATCATGAAAAGAAAGTTTCATCCTGAAATAATTTCAAACGTAATAAAACAGTTGCAAGAAAAACATAGAACTCCGGTATGTACTTTAACCCAGATGACACATGTTTTTAACAAGTTTGGTCTGTCTTTTCTTCCTCCTTTCTCTTCTTCCTTTCCCTCTATCCCTTTCTGTTTTAATTGCTTCTAAACCGTTTGAAAGTAGGTCACAGGTATGATGCTGCTTTATGTCTTAAGACTTTACCCATGTATCACTGAAGACTATGGCCATTATCTTTCAAAACCAGTGCAGTTGTCAAATTCAGGACATTTACCACAGAGCCAGTGTTCCTATCTAAGTCACTAAAGCCAGAGACAGCAAACTACAGCCTGAGAGCTCTGTCTGTGTTTGGAATGGCCCTTGAGCTAAGACTGGTTTTACGGATGAAGATGTGTTTCCAGTTTTATCAGTTGTCTCACTCGTGTCCTTGATGGCATTTTTTCCTCTCCCCTGTCCACGAATCAATGCTGGATCATGTTTTATATTTTGCTGTGCTTTGTCTTTACTCGCCTTTCAAATGGAAGAATTCCTCAGCTTTTGATTTTCTAATGTTGACTTTTTAAAAGAAAATAGATAATCCATATACTTTTATTAACTTCATAATATCTATACTGAACCATCTATAGACATTCCCAATTTATTTAACTTTCCTCTTTTGTTTCTTACTGTGGAAAAACAAATAGTGTTTTCTGTGAACGCATCCATTAATTTCCTCTCTCTGCCATATTTCCTTTGGGTCTATTCCCAGAGGTGGAATACCAGGCCAAAGGTTATGACTGCTTTAATGGTTGGAACTGAAAATACTGAGCCAGTGCCCAGTATCACTAGCGTTACTTATTTCTTTATGGCTTTGCCAATTCTTTTGTTGGTTTTGTCTATTTTGGGTGGTTGAAGGGTTTTGTAAAGAGACATTAGTGTTCTTGCTGGGAGGAAATTTAAAGCTGTTGAACTCTTCTGTGCTCCCTTCTTCGTTCCAAACCTTACCCTTTCGTGGGTACTTGACTTTCTTGGCCTAGTGTTTGTGTTTCATTTTCCTGTTGTTACACACTCAGCCATTTCCATGGATAACTTGAAGTTCCAACAGCAACCCAAAGTAGGTAAGGCAAATGGAATAATTCTCATTTGCTGTGATGGGAAGAAGGCCCGCAGAATGTACCTGGCCCAGCCCAGTGACAACGAGGGGCAAAGCTCTTCCCGTCTTCTCTGGGTCCCTGGGGATCCCCCTCACCCAGAAGTAGGGGGTGCGTGGATGAACCACTGGGATGAACCCAGAACTCCAGCAAAAAGTTGCATTGCTTTGTCTTTACTTTAAAAAGCTGGCTGGAAGTTTTCCCTAAGCTTTCTGAGAGACTGCTGTGGGGAGAAGGGCTGCTTGAACAGGAGGATACTTTTAGAGGGGCAAAGGAGAGAGCTCAGACCCCCTGTTATCCCTGTTGTTGGGGACACCAACCCAAAGGGAAGGTTAGTTGCTAGGAAGGGGTGGCAGTTAGGGTCTGAGTTACCCCACCACCTCAGCTGACGCCTGCAGGTTTCTGGCAGGTGGGTAACTGGGTGAGAGGCCTCCTGCAGAAACGGGGGCTGTGGCCTTCAGGATCTCTCTTGTGGATATCCTTACAGACCTGAGGCAGCCTCAGGGTCCTGAGCCCTTTCCCTTTCAGAGGAAGGCTGGGTGTGGCACACCCCAAATGCCTCCCTCGATAGGCCTTGGAACCTGGAGCTTTAACCCAGAGGACTCCAGCTTCATTCAGTCCAGGAGATGGCCCACTGTGGCCCTGGGACCAAATCTAATCTGCCACCAGTTCTTAAGGCCGAGGGCCCTGAAATGGCTTTACAGATGAGTATTCCCAATCAGTTTGATGATAAAACCCCCTAAACCAAACCTACTGCTGTGGAGTTGATTCCGAGTCATAGTGACCCTATAGGACAGAGTAGAACTGCTCTACAGAGTTTCCGTGGAATGCTTGGTGGATTTGAATTGCTGACCTTTCGGTTAGCAGACACAGCACTTAACCCACTGTGCCACCAGGGTTTCCAGTTGGGTGATAGGGAACCGTAACTTGGACCCTGGTTAGTTAAGCAAAAGCTTATATCCCATCACCAATTCCACTCTTCTCCTTGGAAGAAAAGACCTGTGTTATAAAAATAAAAGTCAGTTATTATTGTATTTAGAATTTCATCAATAAAATATTTATGGCATTTAGTTCTACCCCTTGTTATATTAGGGAAAAAACCAAAACAAAACCAAACCAGAAAATCCAAACATTGCTGTCAAGTCGATTCTGACTTGAAAGTACTGACATAATATCTTTCAGTTTTCCTTTTGGTCTGCGCACCTAAACTACTTACTGTCTGAGACTTTGCAGAAAAAATTTGCTGATTTCTGATTTTCTCTAGTGAGGGTTACTATTTTTTAAGCAGCAAAACTTTTGAAAAGTGAATTAACGTCCATTTACAAAAATAACACGCACCTACTGTGTTTGCCGACCGCTCCCGCTCCCACCATCCCCCATTTTCGCTAGCACGCTGTGATCATTTTTTACAGCAACAGGTAAACAGAGGTGACATAGTGGCTGTTGCAAAAAAACTTGCAGAGGAGGGCATGGTTGGCAAACAAGTAGAAGGCACATGCTATTTTAGTAAAAACGTGGTAGTTATGGGTGAGGATGGAATCTCAACAAATCAAAAGGAAGGTTCTGAGGTATAAGAGGAAGGACTGAGCAGAGGTCCATTTTCCCATCTTCCCTCCACATTGCCTGGAGGAACCTCCAGGGACTCAGAGCTCTGAGGAGCCCTGTGTCAGAACCGCTGTCCCTCAAGGCCATCCTATCTTCTTCTAGAGGGAATGGACGGGAAGAAGGGAAGTAAGTTCCAGGTATTGGGGACTGAGTGTCTTCTCTAAACCTGGCCCTGCAATAGCCACTGTGGGTACATTACCTGGCGTAACCCCCTTGCTGCTCTGTGGATGGTAGATGTTTCCCCCATTTTACAGATGGGAAAGCTGAGGCTTAGGCCAAGGTTAAGTGTCAGATCTGGGGTCTAAACCATGACTTCTGACTCCTAATCCAAGTGCTGTCTTCAAGGACTAACCTATCTAGCACTTTCTCTCTCCCTGTAACCCTCGAGTGCCCTGCAGAGAACGGGAAAAGAAGTTGGTGATATCATTTTATGCTCTTGGGAGTTTACTGGGGAGCCCAGTCGCCCTGGGTCTCATCCATTTCTAGGGCTGTACTTTTGCTGCTCACTCCACCTAGCATCTGACCTGAACTCTTGGGACCCCAGCCTTGAATGCTCAGCTACTGGCCTTGGTGGCTTGGCCCCAGGGCTAGTGGGTGATGATGTATATAGTTTCCTGCTTGAGGTGATGTTTCTTTAGCACTGCGAGGACAGGGCTCACCAAGGAAGAGAGGGAAACTTAGCCACTGGGGGGGCAGAGCAAGTCATGGAGATGGAGTATTCCTACCAGTCTAGGCTTTGGGGTGTCCTGGCTGAGAGGGGAGACCAGCAGAAGGGGGAAGGGCCACTGCTGGACCCAGGCAGGGGGCCGGACTCAGGCAGAGACTGAGTTGCTCTGGCCTGGCCATTACTCTGTTAGGCACTGGAGTCACACAGGCCCAGGTTGGATTCCTGGCTCTGCTACTGTGCACAGTTTGACCTCAGAAAGTTTCACTCTCCCAGGCTCAGTCTCTTAATCTGTGAGATGCACCCTCTCTCACCAAGTTGTAGAAATGCCACTTGTGGAATCTGAGTCTTTTCTTGTTTTCTAGCCTTCTGGGGTCTCCTCTTCTTTAATGTCTAAGTCAGAATAGCCAGCATGCCATTGCAAGCTGCAGGAAGGCCTGTTCCCTGACCCTGCCTTTCTGAGTCACTCCAGGAAGCACTCATCCTCCTGGAAGCCTGGAGTCCTTGGAAGTCGGGGACCACCATCCACCTTAGAACAAGGCCTCACTCCATCTGTGACCTGTCCCAGGTGCAGACGCATTGATTGCAAAGGAAACTGAACAAGGCTTGGAGGTGATGGAAAGAAATGGCTTAAAACTGGGTGACAGGTACTTCTATCCATTGACCCTTGACACCTGCCCTGATGCCAGGACCTTCCAGGCCCCCACCCCAGTCAGGCCCCAAATCCAGGGATCGCTTTATTGTCATTGTACAAGGGAGCAGCCCCCATTCTTTCAAATGCAAGTAGTTTAACTCTTTGTTGTCACTACTATTCCCTAATTGAACCCTGGATCTCTGATTTGTAAAACCAAAGGCTCTTTCAGGTTTTCCCAAAGAAAAAGTTATCTCTGTCTCCCCATCCCCGGCATTTTCTGCCTCCCTTAGTGCGTGGTGACAGCACTCAGCAGCTTTTGGAAGAGTGCTTTTTCTGTCCCTGCCACACATGCCAGCGTCAAGCACGGCAGGAGATCTGCCAGGGAGGGGCGGGACCGGGCAGTTTCTCTTCTGTGACCTCATTTGACCTCTGATCTCTGGTATGTAGGGTGGGTAGACCAGGTGGGAAGTCCCAGTCCCCATTTTCTGCATAAGGAAACAGAGGCCCTGAAGACGCAGTTGAGGACCTGGAGGCTGGGTGGAGCAGAGATGAGGCTGTGTGCACATAAAGTGCTGAAAATAAAGCCCCAGGTAGCCATCTGGAAAAGACAGATTTCATAACCACCTGCAGAGCCAGCTACCTCTGTAGTGTTTCCAGAGTTTAAGGTGATGACAGTCTGTTAGATGTCTCCTCTGAATCCTGAGGCAGGAAGCATCTTGGGGTCCACATGTGTCTGCGAGATGACAGTTCCCTGCTGGTCATCAAGCACTGTCTGCTCACCTGTTCCAACTCTTCCCAGGGTCCCCCTAGCTAAGCCGTCTCAGCTCCACCTTCCCATATGGCCCCCAGGGCTGCTTCTCACCTGGAAGGTCTGTGGGCTGGGCCATCTCTCTGCAGCATGTGGCTGGTGGATACCTAGACATGAATCGCAGCTTTATGACCTACTGCGTCTGTGACCAAGTTACTTCACCTCCTGAGCCTCAGCTGTCTCACCTGTGAAATGGGAACATACCACCTAGTTTATGAGGCTGTGATTGGAACCTACTTCCTTCTGACTCCCCAGGTGAATGACATCATGACTATGAAATGTGCAGAATCACCAGGAGAGGTTTAAACAAATGTACACTCACGCCAGGGACCCAGATATAGAAGGGAGGGGCCTTGGCATCTGTACCTCCATTTGTGTAGGGTCCGAGATCAGTTCCTTTACGATGGTACTAGAGACACATACGGGCCCTCAGAGACGGTGGGTTACTGCCTTCTTCCTTCCCTTGGCAAGCCTGTTGGTGTTCTCTGCCCACTCTGTCCATTTTAACTTTCACTTCTGCCAATGCTAGACACTCCCCGACCCCCACTGCACGACCTACTATAGTCTGTGTTCCCTTTTTGCTAAAACTTTCCCCTCTCCCTTCTACACACAACCCCTGCCCCTCTAAGCACCACTAGGATGGACTTTTTTTTTTAATGATTGAGTGAAAATGTACATTCCCATATAAATTTGCATGCCCACCTATATGCAGCTCCCACTGTGCTCCCTGCCTGGTGACAGCACACCTTTCTTCTCCGCTCCATATGTGTCTTATCCTCTCCACTTACTCCCCTTCCTCCAGTAAGAGGTCAGCAGAATGACATCCTATAGATGCATAACCATGAAGTGTACACATGATATGGTCACTCTGTGTCGCCAAGTCCAATCCATTCCTGTCCAAAGAGTTGACCTCCATTATGATTTATGGACAGGGGCAGCATCAGGGCCAGGGGTCATGCTCCCAGGGCAACTCCGAGGCTCCTGGATGATCAGTTGTGGTCTTGTAGTGAAGATCTCAGGATGTACCCCTTTTCATTCTTGTGTTGCCAGTGAGACTCAAGTGGCTATCTCTGATGGTGGCTGGGCACCATCTGGTTCTTAGGCTGGACCTTTTGCAAACTGGCCCCTGGAACAGGCATGGTCAACTGATTCGAGAGTGATTCATTCATTGGCTGGTTGGGATTTGGGGAAATGGCTGGGCTGGCAAACCTGCTTGTTGGGGCAGTAATGATTAGCTAGAAGTCTATCAAAAGGCCTGTCTCTGAGATTTGACCTTAGATGGTGGGGAGGGAATGGAGCTGAACCGTGGAAATACAAGGCATCTGCAAGGCAGGGGAGATTACTTTCCCTGTGCTTATCTCCGTCCTGCCTGTGCATTGGACATTGTTCTGGGTTCTGCCAGAGCTGGAGTTCTGCTTCCACTTGGAAGCCTTCCCTGACTGCTGCAGACACGTGGTCTGCAGGCAGAGCTGGGCGTGTCTGTTCTGCAGCTTCTTGTGCATACCTCTCTGTTGTCACTATCTGCATACCTCTCGGGTCCACCCTTAACACAGAGCTGCCCTGAAGCAAGTCACAGGGGTATGGGTAGCTGAGTGGCAGAGGCTGACCTTCTGCAGGAGAGCCCGTTCTCTTCCCAGCCAATGTGCCCCATGCACCACAGCCGCCACCTGCCTGTTGGTGGAGGGTTCTGTGTTGCTGTGATGCTAAACAGGTTTCAGGGAGCTTCTGGGCTAAGATAGACTAGGAAGAAAGTCCTGGCGATCCAATTCTGGAAAAGCTCTTGAAAACCTTGTGTATCACAATGGTGAGATCCACAACTGACCGTGTGACTGAGCCAGACCAAGCATGTTTCATCCCATTGTACAAGGAAGGGATCGTCACGAGTTGGGGGCGACTCCATGGCCACTAACGACAGCAAAAGCGGCTCCTGGGCCTGTGGGCTTTCTGAGCACAGGGTCTGGTGCTCCATCGGTTCTGTCGCCCAGGGCCTTACACGGTGGCAGGCACGATACTGTTTGACTTCTCGTTTCAGTTGGCTCCCCAGGTTTCTACTCTGGCTTTGCCACCATGACCTTAGGGAAGTTCCTTTTCGGTACAACAAAAGGCTTGGGACCCCTCAGCTTGGGCAGGAGAGACTTGGGCGGACGCTGGGCAGGCTATGGGAAGTGTGGGGTGTAGGCAGAGATACAGTCTGAACCTTCCAGGAGCTTATGGAGATTGTGCAGGCAGGACACAGGAGAGTACTGGGAGCAAGAGCAGTTCGAGAGCTGCCAGGACGTGGCTCAGCCACAAGAACATCCAGACCATACATGTGGTACCCACTGAGGGCACGGAGCCACCTCCATGGCCAGGCACAGCCTGAGGGGCTTGGGGAGATGGATGCTAAGTGGGGCCCTGAAAGATGGGTGGAATTTGGAAAGGCTGAGCAGAGAAAGTGGGCATTCCAGGTATAAACAGACTCAAGCCCCGCAAAAGGAACAGGAAAGTGCAAGGCACGGCTGGGGTGTTGGTGGTCCCCTGGCAGCTGGGTGCTGAGTTTTGTTTTGGATTAGTGGGTGGACCCAGGGAAACCACACAGAATGGGCCGAAGGCTGGACTCACCATCGGAGCTTTACTAGCATTGGTCACTGGAAGGTGGGCCTATAAGTGATTTAAGTTTTAAAAAATTTATACTTTTTCTGCATCTTTTCTATGTAAAATGTATGACATGTATCCCTTTTGTCACATAAACCTCTCCAAAACGAAACCATCATCGAGTGAATTCTGACCCATAGCAATCCTATGGGTTGGAGTATCCTAGTTCCATAGGGTTTCCAAGGAGCAGCTGGTGGATTCAAACTGCAGACCGTTTGGTCGGCAGCTGGGCTCTCAACCTCTGTGCCACCAGGCCAGTGAGGAGCGGACTGGTGCAGGGAATGCCCAGTGTCAGTGAGTCAAGGTGATAGCAGCTGGAAGGGAAAGTGAAGAGATGGTGAGGTTTGCATGCGGGCATCGACGGTGGCTCTCTCACTCTTGTTAAACTTTTTAAAAAAATGTTGGCCAAACTACCCATCTAATCTGGGTGCCTCCCAGGGAGGCTGGAAAGAGCTGTTTGTTATGAAGAAATTTAGAATTAAGAATGAGAAGTCCCCGAGAGACTGTCTGTCAGACCCCTTCACTGGGCTCTGAGTGCTTTAAGGTCATTAAAAAATTTCCTTTCAATTCCCAAAAGTCGTCTCTTTCCAGAAATGTTCCCTACGCACAAGTCCTTCTTTCATTGGCATTAAAAAGAAGTGATTTGACGTTGTGTGTGTGTGTGTGTGTGTGTGTGTGTGTGTGCTAAATATATGTAACAAAACCTTTACCATTTCAACAGTAACCTGACCTTTTAAAAGTCTCCTTTTTCAAGAACTTGTTTCTTGGGTGAAGTAAAGTATACCTGTGTGTGTTACAGTTCAAGTCCCGATTGCAGCTCATACTGCCTTTCAGAAGCGCTTCTCAAAATCAGTCGAGGAAACCTGTGTTGAAGTCTTTGCAGAAAAGGACCACTAACTGAAAACACAACTTAAACGATTCCAATGTTAATAATTGTAGGTGCTCAGTGAGCGATAGCGTTTCCTCTGGCCTCAGTGAGCTGGTCCAGGAGCCTGCACCGTAGCTGTCGTGGGGGCTTGGGTAGTGCAGTGATTAAAGCACTTGGCTGCGTGCTGAAAGCTTGGCACTCTGAACCACTAAGCTGCTCTGCAGGAGAAAGATGTGACAGTCTGCTTCCGCGAGGACTACAGGAACAGCCTTGGAAACCCTATGGGACAGTTCTTCCCTGTCCTGTAGGGTCACGATGAGTCAAAATTGACTTGATGGCGGTGGGTCTAGTGTTAGTTTTTGTTTTTTTTCAATGGCCATTGTGAAGATCAGTTGACCATTGTTGACATTAAATGGTTTTGGGATGGTTACCCAGTGCCTTCTGGCGTATGTCTTTGATGGGTCTGTCTTCTCTGTTTGTTGCTGTCTTGGTTTCCTTCTTGCAGGCTGAGTGCTTCTAGGCAGAAACTATGCCTTCCCTATACACAGTACAGAATCAGGAACAAGTGGTTGGTAGGTTAAACTGAGGGTGTGGCTAACTTGTTCCGTTTCTTTGCCCACCCTACGTGCCCAGGCTTCAGTTACTAGCCCACTCCAGCTGCTCTGTCCAGCCCCTTTCATGAGATGGCCTTCTCCTTCTTGGAGCTCCTTTTCTCTCACCCCCACCTCCCACCTCTTTCACTTAGTTCCATTCAGCCATCAGGCTCAGTGAAAATTCCTCCTTTCCCTGGGAAGCCTTCCCATAGATACAGCCTCCAAGCCTTATCCATCTCCAGAGCTCTGAGGCTTCGTTGTCCTTAGAGGATAAGCCTCACCCAGTACTGTTTTGAAGTAGGAAGTTTTCTGGGTGTTCATCCTGTCTTCCAACGCAGATTGTGAACCCCTTGGGGACAGGGGTCAAGGTTTATCCTTCTTTTTGTTTCTAAGCTTTAGGGCTGGCTCCATTCCAAAGGACAGGGGCTAGTGCCACCACAGGCTTTACCCAGGCAGAACTGAACCACCGGGCTCTGAGACTGTCTGCAGGACGGTGCTCCCAGGCCAGGGAGAAGGTGGAAGGCTACAGCACCGTTTTCATCCAGGCCCTGCTCACACCACCTTCTTTGTTTTCTCATGTGGAGGGGGAGGACGGGGGATGAGTCTCAGTGTGCAGAGCTGTTTGATATCCCAGCAGCTGCACAGAACGCTCACTTGTCCTCTCTCTCATGTGCCCACATCGTCTACATCACAGGCTTTGTCCTGCTCTGCCGTGGGCCTGGAGGCCTCTGTCTCACCGCAGCCTCTCCAGTGAGTGGCCGAGCCTGGTATGTGAATGAAGGTGGATTGGCTGTTCTCCGGAAGAGGAGATACCAGGATTTCTTCTTGTGGGAAGGGCTGGATTTCAGCTAAAGAAGAAGATACGGAGAAGTCCTATTGCCATGGATGTTCCATATCAGGACTGTGACTTTCTTGGGGCTGTCTGAGGATAAGAGGTGTAGAAAGACTCAGCTGTGACTTTCAGGTTGTCAGCCGTGGACTTGGCATAGAGAGCTTGATTCTGGACTGACTTCAGTCACCAATATGCTGTGTGACCTTGAGCAAGGCACTTTCTTTTGCTGAGCCATGCAGCATGCTGGTGGCAGAAGTGTGATCTGAATGCAGGTTTCCATATTCCTGGTCTGTTTCTCTTTCCACTGCATGGTAGGAACACCATGGACATTCGATGTCACACCAAGCCACCATTCTTTCGCTTCTGACTTGTTCTTTTCAGTATCCAAGGTAGTGTCAGGAACAGGAAATCTCCCCCAGAGCCCTACTGTCAGAGAGCTATCCCCCAAACATTTTCTCCTGTATTTCCCTCATACAGATAATTTTCTTTAGTCTAGATCTGTCCCTTTTTGCACCTACAGAGAAATCCTTCTCAGAAGAGGTGGGCAAAGGGATACTGCGTTGCCCTTCTTATAGTTGGTTCACAGTATGAATTTGTCAAATGACCAAATGAACAACTTCCAGCAAGAGGCAAGAATATTGACGATGTCATGGTGTCACTTTGATCCTTACTGCAAGAGACAAGGCCACTCTTGACATCTGTCTGTGAAATTGGCCATCTCGGCTGCCTTTGACCAATCTTCAGACCTGCTGAAATGGGTTCTGTCTTCTGCTGCGTCCTCAGCGGTCTGTCCACATTGATGGCCTCAGTGACACAGTGCAAGGGAGAGTACTGGTGTCGGAGCAGAGGGGTCCACGCTTTGGTGCTGAAGCTGTATGTCCTGCCTCCTGCAGGTCCTCAGTTTCCCCATTCCGTTGCCATAGAGTTGACTCCAACTCATGGCAGCCTGATGTGTGTCAGAGTAGGACTGTGCTCCGTAGGATTTTCAGTGGCTGATTTTTCAGAAGGAGATCACCAGGCCTTTCTACCAGAGTACCCTGGGTGGACTCCAACATCTGACCTTTCAGTTATCGACACATAACTGTTCGTACCACCCAAGGACTCTTGGGTCCCACAGATCTCGTGTTTCAATGACTTCTAGCACTAAGTTCCTGTGATTTTTTGGGACTAGGTACAGGCACCTTGCTGGGCCAGGGACCACCTGCTCAGTTATAGCAGGCGTCACTCACTTAGTGTTGTGGCCCATGAGATAATAAATCCTCCAGGGTTGGTGAGATTGCTGCTGTGACTCTGCAGGGAAGCTTGGCACCAAATCTGTGACCAGTGTGCCTGTTTTAGCAACACACCTAATAAATATTGACTCTGGGATGCAGGGATGACTATGTCAGCTCATGTAGGGTAGAAGTTCACCAACCCCTGATAGATGTAGTTGGGTAAGGTGTAGGTGGTGTCACTAACAAGTGCGTTGTGTAGGGGTGGGGGGAACAGCAGAGGACGCCTCCCGCAGCCTTTCAGTGGCTGGTTTTCTGACTGTGCTCGCTGCCTTGCTGATTCATTTGTTTTTAAATGAGTGAATACATATGTGCGTGGCATATCGGTATACAGAAACCAGCACATTCAATGTGGCATTCTTGAAAGATGAGGAAATCGTCACTGATGGGCTTTTTCTCTCCGCGTTTTCTTTTTTCCACACTGTCTGCAAGGAATCACAGATTCCTTTTTCAATCAGAAAAAAGACACTGTATTATAAGCAAAGTATTTTTCTTTAAGAGATGGTAGAAACTTCCAGGATCGTTGACTTTTGCTTTTTTTCTACTGGACATGGCGTAGCTATCAAAAGGAATGTCCACGTGAGACCAGCTGCTTGCTTGAGTAAACTCCCATCTAAGCTTGTTTTCTTCTTGATTTGTACCCGTAAAAATGGAATGTGTAGGGGAAAGTTCCAGTCATTTATGCTTTCAGGATTTTGTTTTCTAAGTAAACAGACATTTGCCGTTTTGATTGCTTTCTGTTTGCGAGCCCGGCACCTCACAGTGGCCAGGCCTGGTCAGGCCTGGCACTGGGCAGGTTTGAGAGTAAGTGGTTACCTGTCAAATGAAGGTAGGAGGAGTCAAGTGCAGAGAAGTGACTACCCGCTGCCGTTGAGTTGATTCCAATTTGTAGCAACCTTACAGGACAGAGTAGAGCTGCTCCACAGAGTTCCCAGGGAGCACAGGGCAGATTTGAACTGCTGACCTTTTGATCAGCAGACACAGCTCTTAACCCCTATGCCACCAGAGTTTCCTTAGCTAGGTTAGTAGAGCTAATTTCTGTGGTAACAGTGGCCTCTTTGGGCCCACAGGCCTTGTCCTCACAGCCCTAGGGGCTGGCCAGGAGTCTCGCTTCCTCTCCCACCTCCCCTGGAAATCTCTGACCTGCAAACTGTAACCTGAGAATGTGTGAGTGTGCCCTTGTCACAAGGGAGAAAGGACAGGTCTTCCCAGAATGAATGCCTCAGCGATGGATTTCATCAGGGAAAGCTGATTTCCACTGATTTTATCTTCTTAGGAGAAAAGATGTGTGTTTGGGGAAGGGGCTGGATTATGGTGTGTGTGGCGTTCTTCAAAACTGATTTTTTTTTGGCTCAAGGAGTAGAGATGATTGAAGGCCAGCAGCACGCATTATGGAAATGGATTATCTTGTGGTTCCTCAGATTTGTGGCTAGAATATTTTTGGTTTCAAATTATAAAGCCACGTAGGACTTTATAATTTCATGGGGAGCTGGTAGCGTTGGTGCTCTACGTCTTCTGGCCCAGGAGTCTGTCATCCTCTGTCCTGCATCAAAGTGAATGTCTTTTTTTTTTCCCCTCTGTAATAATGATGACTGTAGTAATCATTTGTATTTGCATAGAACTTTATAAAGTTTATAAAGAACTTTTATAAAGCACTTGCACGTATGTCATTTCATTCAGTTCCCACAGCGACACTTCTGCATAGGCAGGGATAACTGATCCTGCTTTATAGAAGAGAAGAACCAAGGCTCACAGAAGTTAAGTGACCTGCCTCTAGTCACACAGCAAGGAGGAAGAGGCAGTGTCAGAACTTGAACCAAGGTTTTCAGGCTGCAGACCAGGAAAGGGAGGAAGGTTTACACCGCACTGTGGACCTGCCTTTGTCCTGAAACGACTCTCTGGGCACTGGATGTTGTGATCTTTAAGAGACCTGCCCTGGTCTACCCTGGGCCCAGCAGGGCCAAGCCAAGTAAAGGACAGGGCAGCCTCTGAAGTGTGCTTTGGGGCTTTGTGGGGTGCTCTGTTCCCTTCATCAGCTTCAGTGGCTTCTGTCTACTTGGTCTTTATGATGGGTTAGCCAGGGCTGCTGAGTCAGTTCTAGCTCATCTTGACTTTTGGTCCAACAGAGGGAAATGCTGCCCGGTCCTGCGCCTGCTCACATCTTAGGTTGTTGGCGCTGTTGCTCACAATCCTTATGTTGTTGCCACCGCTGGGTCAATCTATTTTGCTGAAGGTCTTCCTTTTTTTCACTGACCTTCTACTTTACCAAGCATGATGTCATCCTCTAGGGACTGATCGTTCCTGGTAACACGTCGAGGTACGTGAGAAGAGGCTTCCTCTTCCTTACTGCCGATGAGCACACTGGCAGTACTTCTTCCAAGACAGATCTTCAGGAGGATATATGGTCGTGTGGGGACTGGAAGTCCATGGTATATTCAGTATTTTTCACCAACACCGTAATTCAAAGGCATCATTTCTTCTTTGATCTCTTGTAGTTCTTGTCCAGATTTTGTGTGCAAATGAGAAGACTGAAAATGCCATGACTTGTGATTGTCCCAAATCTCTGAGGAATCAAGTCTGAGAATGGTGGGACCGGGACCAAACGGGAATGGTCTCTTTGTGGAGGAATTAGAATTGGAGACACCTACTGCTTCTCCCCTGCTCCAAGCAGTGCTGCCTCTGCGTTCCTAACAAACCACACTGCGTTACAGACCACGCTGCTCTGGAAAGCGATCTGTGCTAACCCCACTTCCCAACGGCCAGCTTCTCTGGAATGGGGAAGGCCGTCCAGGAGCCCTGTTAGAGGAAAACTAAGTCCATAAACACTTGATCCACACCCTTATTACCTGCCCAGAGCCCTAGCTGGAAGGTGCTTCTGTCTGGGGAAGCTACCTGCCCCAAGCCAAGAAGGCTGGGCCCTCTTGCACTTGCTAAGAGAATGACGAATTAGTCCTGAAGCAGAAGGTTTCTCTCTGCTCACAGTGTCATAGCATCACAGCGTCACAGCGGCATCATGACTTATTCATGTGAGGCCAGGACTCTTACAGGGATTGGAAGTTTGTTTCCCATTTCACCAGTGTTCAGCCAACTGGATTTTTCCAGAATGGATCATTTCTGAAATCTAGCTTGCTTTACCATGCACTGCCAAGAAACCCATACCTCTGCTCATGTAACAGCATCCTTCTTCCTGGTCTGCAGTCCTTTTAGAAGCAATGTATTGTTATCTGGACCTCAATTACTTTTCTGGCAAAAGGGGTGGAGGGGCAGGACTTGATGGCATCTAAGGGCTTAAGAGCCCTGAGCTTCTTTACTTTCAAATTCTTGCTCCTCCCAACTAAGTCGCCTGTTTTCTTAAGGTATTTGCTCTATAGGACTGCGCACAGGGTAATCGGAGACACCTGAACTCCTGGAAGCCTGTTGCCCGGTTTCACTTTTCTACTGATTACTAAATCTTAAAGGCACCTAGTGGAGTTTAAGCTCTTAGTTCTTGGAATCTTGAGAGATTCATTTGGAGTCTTCTGACTTGCAGCCAGCCAACCTAAAATCTCCGTAACAAAGAACAGGGTCTCAGCCCTGCCAGGGAGGCTAAGGCAGGTTTACTCCGGTCTCCATCTTTTCCCATGCAGAATATGAGAGACTGATCTGTGGCACTGTAGAGGACATTTGAAAGGTTATTGTGACAGCTGTGTGGGTTCCATGGCTGTGCAAGGAGTCAGCCTCTTAATGACTTGGTTGCCTTCTTGTGGGTCATTGGGTTGGGGGCTGGGGGGGTTGCAGGCCAGCTCACCGGGGCTAGACTAGCAGGGACTGTCTTGTGGTTTTTCTTCTATGCTTTCTTTTTTGTCTGTTTTCATTATGATCAAATCGAAGATAACAATTTATATCCCATTTCCTGCAATTCCAGTGTAGGGTCAAACATTTTTCTCTGTCATTTCCTCTGTAAATATATTTTATTGACAAAGCAACGTTGTAGATAGGAGTTATTTATCTTTTTCACTGGTTTTTGAGGGGGTTTGTTATTTTAAAAACTTTACTGTGGTGAAATATATATTAAAACATTCGCCACTTCAAACTTATTTCTTGTACAACTCGGTGATACTGTATGTTCATTATGTTGTGTGACTATGCTAGATAGAATGTTTTACATGACCGTGTTGAACTTTTGTAGTTAAAAAAGAAAACCAGTTAATAAAATGCTTCTTTCTCTGTGCTTCTAAATTCTCCAGGACCAGTCTTCAGAGGGGATTGCTTTTCATGTCACCTTTCAGAAGCTGGCTGTGCACATGTAACTACATAAAGAATACATATGTTCTGTGTTTTTAGACATGTAGATGGAATCAGACCGCACATGTGCATGGCATCAGAATATTGTACTGCAATTAGGTTTTTAAATCTCGTATGCTTTCCCACATTAGCAGATCACACACACACACACGCACACATACATACACATGCATATATACATAAGTAAAAGGGTCGCTGAGTTGCAATCGATTCGGAGACAATGGATTATATGTGTACATGTAGATACATGTGTATTTACTCGTGTTTGTTGTTAGGTGCTGTTGAGTCAGTTCTGACTCGTAGCGACCCTCTGTACAGCAGAGTGACACACTGCCTGGTCCTGTTCCATCTTCTCAGTTATTGTCATGCTTGAGACCATCCTTGGAGCCACCGTGTCAACCCATCTTATTGAGGGTCTTCCTCTTTTTGGCCCACCCTTGGCTTTACCAAGCATGATGTCCCCGTCCAGGGACGGCTCCTTACTGATAACACGTCCAAAGTACGTGAGCCACAGTGAGACCATCTTCCCGTCTAAGGAAATTCATGCTGTATTTCATCCAAGACAGATTTATTTGTTCTTCTGTCAATCCATGGAGTAGTCAGCATTTCTCGCCAACTTCATAATTCAAAGGCATCAATTCTTCTTTGGTTTTCCTTACTGATCACTAAGCTTTTGCATGCATATGAGGTGACCGAATCCCATGGTGTGGGTCAGGCACACCATATATATGTAGATAGGATCAGAATAGTGTTCTGCAATTTTTTTTTTGTTTAATCTTGTATGTTTTCTCATATTAGAATCTCATGTATGTATGTGTACATGTGATAACTGCCAATTAAGTTCACAGACTCATCCTAGAAAAAGCCTTCTGTGCCTCATTGCTGAATATCACTACAGTCATCTTTGAAGTACTCCCCTTGAGAAGCTGTATACTGACGTCAGTAACTAACCCACCCTTCAAAGCAGTTTTGGAACTCTTCTTCTGGAATGGCCATCAGAGCTAATGTCATATTACCCTTGATGTCCTGAATGTCATCAGAATGTCTTCCTTTCAATATTTTCTTGATCTTCAAGTAAAGAAAAAAGTCATTAGGGGCCACATCAGGTGAGTACGGAGGGTGCTCCGGTACAATTATTTGTTTACAGGCTAAAAAACTCCCTCACAGACAACTATACAATTAAGTTTGCAAACTTGCCACTGTGCCACTGTGTGCAATGGCCATATCAGAAGGAGTTCCAAAATTTCTTCGAAGGGCAGACTAGACGTTAGTGTCTGTGCATAGTTTCTCAAGGAGAGTACTTTGAAGGTGACTGTAGTGATATTCAGTAATGAGGTGTGTAGCAGTTACAACAATGAGGTTCACAGACTTAGTTGTCAGACTTTGTGTGTGCGCGCGTGTGTGTATGTGTGTACATGCACACGCAACACATATAGGGAACCCTGGGGGCACAATGTTTTAGAGCTAGGCTGCTAACCAAAAGCTTAGCAGTTGAAATCTGCCAGTTGCTCCGTGAACCCAAACCTAAACGCACTGCTATCAAGTCGACTCCAGCTGGTCGCCACTCTGCAGAACAGAGTCAGTCTGCCCCGTGGGTTTTTTGAGGAGCAGCTGAGATCTTAGCCACGGTGCCTCTGGAGCTCCTTCTATATGCATAAAGAATATAACATTCTTTAACAGCTGCGTAGACCACCTATGAGTGGGCCACGATGAGTTTAACCAGTATCCTGCTGATAGATATTTATGTGGTTATGCAATGAGCATCTTGTACATTTATCAGACATATCTCATTGACTCACCTACTACACTCATTTTCTAGAGGTTCTGTAATAAGACACCATGTATGGAGTGCTTATAAGAGCAGAAATGTATTCTTTCTCCATCCTGGGGGCTAGGAGTCCAAACTCAGGGTGCCAGCGAGTCAGGTTCCTTCCAAGGCTGCAGGGGAGGATCCTCTGTTGTCTATTGGCTTCAGTTAGCCCCGGAGTGTTCCTGGGGTCATAATTGCTATGGAACTCCGCTGTCACATGGCCGTTTGCCCTCTGACTCTGACTCTCAGGTTGGACTAGGACCCACTAGACTCGGATGTGAGCTTCTGTTAACTAACGACATTGTCAGAGACTTTTGTTTCCAAATGGGGCCATGTTCACAGGTACCAAAGGGTAGGACTGCCACAGATTTCACTTTTCACTTACTGTATGCAGGTGTGGATCTGAAGGCTTGGATTTCCTGAATTCTTTCCTGAGTTCACTTAGAACCGCACTGTCTAGTTTGATAGCTACTCGACATATGTGGCTATTAAAATGTCAAGTAATTAAAGGTATAAATTAGTTCCTTTGCCACACTCGACATATTCAGGCACTCAGTAGCTCGACAGCTGGACAGCACAGAGACAGGCCATTGCCATCATCTGTGGACAGAGCTGACTTAGAGGTCAGCAGGTTGCAGTATTATCTTGCCCCTAAAGCCTTGAATGCTGAGACTTTTAAAATCATCTTCGCTTTCCAGCTTTGTCGATAGAGAAACAAGACTCACAGATGGGAGGTAGTTTGCTACCTATGGTCACAAAGCTGGTGGGGAGGGGACGCAAAGCCACCGCTAAAACCAGTCTCTTTCCATTCCTTTCTGCACTCCAACCTGCCCCATTTATCTAGAGGACCCTTTTGCACCTTGACTTTGCTCTGTTCCTCACCCTGACCATTTGCTGATCTGCAGGGTCCAGATTGGGTGCCTACTGTGTGCAAAGCTCTCTGCCAAGTAGCTCTGGGTCATTCTTGTGTCCCCAAAACTAGGAGACACAGAGTAGCTAGCCATCTCTACAGAGGATGTTGTGCCCTGCAGATTCCTCTCCAGCACTGCAGGCCTCCTTGCCCTGACCTTTGGTGGGATCAGGGCAAGCATTGACAGTCTCCGAACAAGGTTATGGAGTTTGGGCTGCTGCCCAGTACACAAGCCTTCTGCACCATCACCTGCAGCGCTGGGACAGGTCTTCAGGAATGAAGGGCTGTGAACCTTGCCGTCCTGGATGGGATGAAACCAGGGATGTTAGGAGGTGGACTCGTGGTCATCAAAGGTAGGAGCAGGAACACAACATAAAGACCGATGTGTGCTGCAGGGACTCGGCACAATTGGAAACCAAACTCTGGAAAGCAAGATGATTGGGAAGGCGGGAAGATAGGCTGGGCCTTTGTCTAAAACGATGCCTGTGGGGCTACAGGCTGGTGCATCACTGGTTTAAGACTGAGATAGTTGTTAAGACTCAGAAAAATCTTTGTTTAAGACCAGGGAGCATTGTCATATTGAAGGGCCAAGAATGCCTACCCACGTGTATCATGGATTGAACTGTGTCCCCCAAAATATGTGTCTCAATTTGGCTGGGCCATGATTGTCCACCACTGTGTCATCTGATGTGATTTTTCTGTGTGTTGTAAATCCTATCACTATGATGTTAATAAGATAGATATTTTTAAAAAAATGAAGACAAATTCATTGATGCCAGTTCGTAATGACTCCATAGGACAGAGCAGAACTACCCCCATAGAGTCTCCAAGGAGCACCTGGTAGATTTGAACTGCTGATGTTTTGGTTAGCAGCTGGAGCATGCTTAAGTAGTACACCACCAGGGTTTCCATGGGATGGATTTGTAGCAGGTTAGATTGATGAAATCAGCAAAATTACATTGTTTTAAGCCAATGTCCTTTGAGATATAAAAGAAAGAAATAAGCAGAGAGGTGGGAGGGACCTCATCCCAGCAAGAAAGCAATGCCAGGAGCGAAGTGTGTCCTTTGGACTCAGGGTCACTGCACCTGAGAAACTCCTAGACCAGGGGAAGATGAATGACAAGAAGAAGGTCCTTGTCAGAGCCAGCAGAGACAAAGCCTTCCACTGGAGCTGACCCCCTGAACTTGGACTTCTAGCCTTTAAGACTGTGAGAAAATAAACTTCATTTTGTTGAAAGTAGTCACTTGTGATATTTCTGTTACAGTAGAAGATGACTAAGACACCATGCCTTCCAAATTTCATCTTCTACTCAAGCCTTTGCTCCTGAAAACAATAGGAAAATTAGCAGAGAGTACTAAGCACTCACTACCTTTAGCTATTCTTACTATTTCTACTACTATTAGTAGCACTAGTAATAGTCGTAGTAAACAGAAAGACATGAGTTAAAAATCATATTCAAACACACAGCCATCAAGTCTATTCCAACTCATAGCCACTCTATGGAACAGGGTGGGACCCCATAGGGTTTCCAAAGTTGCAAATCCTTCTAGAAGCAGACTGCCACAGGTAGGTTGGAGCCTCCAGACTTATGGTTAGCATCTGAACACTGTAACTGCTGTACCCCTGCAGTCTTTACAGGTGGAAGGAATTACTCTTCCTGGTGTATTCCCCTTGTGTGTTTACATTAGTGGCTCCCAAGCTGTGGTGCTCCTCAAAATCCCTGGTGGGGCTTGTTAGAACACAGGCTGGGTCCCCACCCCAGATTCTGATTTGCTGGATGTTCTCAACGTTTGCATTTCATAGGTCTAAGGCAGTGCTGCTGTTGCTGACCTGCGGACCACACTTGGAGAATTACTGGTTTATACCATCATTAGGAGCTATGGTAAAGTAGGGGGTCAGCGAAAAAGAGGAAGAGCCTCAAGGAGATGGACTGACATAGTAGCTCCCAGTAAGGAGTATAAGCACAGAATGATTATGGGCATGGTGCAGGTCCAGGCAATGTTTTTTTTTCTGTTGTGCTTGGGGTTGCTATGAGTCAGAATCAACTCGATGGCACCCAACAACAACAGCATCGGGTTGTAGGAACAACTCAGCTTAAGACTCAATGGCCAAGGTTTATAAACCCTCCTATTCAGGCCCCAGCTGCAACGGCTGCCTGGAACAAGCTGTCATACCACCTGGAAAGTACTTTTGGGATTGCTGATCATGACTGTGTCTCAGATTTTCAGACCTCAGAGTCAGCAAATCTTGAGTGCCTGCAATGCGTCTATCTTATTGTGGGTGCTGTGGGTCCCAAAGATGATGTGTAGGGTGCTGCCCTGCCCCCAAGGAGATGAATCTGCTTTGGGGTGGGGAAAAGGCAAGAAAAGAATACACACAGCTAATTAAGTGTGCTCTGACTTCAGGGTCTGGCACACTCAGAGGATCCTGGGGGGCAGCATGGTCAGGGAAGGCTTCCAGGAAGAGTCGGAGCTTGAATTTAAGTGGGTGGGGCTTAGGTAGGCAGAGGGCATCCCAGGACAGGCAAACAGGGCTAACAGGAGCCCCGAGGTGGGACTGAAGGACTTGGGCCGTGCCTGCTGGGAAGCCAGGGTGCAACTGGGCCAGTAGAATGGCGCCAGATGGTGAAAGGCTCCTGGGTCCTGGCCAGTGAGCTCAGGCTTGATGGGAAGAAGAGGAAACCAGGTCTTGAGCCGAGGAGAATTGGTTGATATCAGCATTTTAGAAGATTGACTGGAGGATGTATGGGGAGGACAGGGCTGTGGGTAAAAGGCTGAGGTCAGAACGTGGATCAGGAGGTCGTGCCTGGGGCTACCCCCACCTCCACTACCAGGTCCTGTCAATCAAGTTGATTCTGGCTCATGGCAACCCCATGTGTGTTACTGCCGATCTGGGCTCTGTGGGGTTTTCAATGGCCAATTTTTTGGAAGTCACCAGGGTGTTCTTCTGAGGTGTCTCAGGTGGGGACTTGAAGCTCCTGCATTTTGGTTACCAGTCAAGCACGTTAACTGTTGGCAGTACTCAGGGACTCCTACCTAGGGGTACAACCAAATAAACCAAACCCACTGCTGTTGAGTCAATTCTGACTTTGAATGACCCTATAGGACAGAGTAGAACTGCTCCATAGAGTTTCCAAGGAGTGCCTGGTGGATTTGAAGTGCTGACCTTCTGGTTAGCAGCTGTAGCACTTCACCACTGTGCCACTAGGGGTACAAGGCTGGGTAGAGGCAGTCTCTGCCCAAGGAGCAGATGAGCAGGAAGAATATATAAAGAGATCATCTTAGTGCCACATGCCAAACATCCTTGTGGAGTGTGCACTGAAAGGAGAAGTGTAGATGAGGCCTTAAGTCCAGAGAACACCAAGAATAGTCTGAAGATCAGTGGTAACCTGATAAATTCTGGGTGACCTTCCTGTTTCTGGTCCTTTTGTCAAAGAGGAGGTCTTATGTTTACTGACTCTCTGCTGCCTGGAAGAGATGCCCTACCCGTCCCTGCCTCCAACAACTCTAAGGCCCTTGGTGACCCTGCAGCCCAGTGGCCTGTCCTGCAAAGACCATTGCCCTCCTTTGAGTGCACCCTTGATTGGGTAATCACAGTGCACTGCTGTGCTGCCTAGGGAGTTTCTGTCCAAGGGGCTATTTTCTCTCCTCTTTTACTGCAAATCAACACTTACAGGAAATTTCACTCAAATATTCATTTTTCCATCAGTATTTTCAAATATTTTTTGCTCACAGAAATGCATTCAAAACAAAGCAATAACAGCAGTCAAACTGCACATACCGTCTGCACATCATGTTCATGTAATGTTATTTTTTGACTTTTTTGTTTTTACTATGGAAAATAGGTAAGAAATCATTTTCCATTTCAACAATCTTCACATGTGCACTTGGTTGACATTAATTACTTTCATTGTGTTGTTGAGCACTTACCTGGTTCCTACTGGAAACCCTGGTGGTGCAGTGGTTAAGTACTACATCTGCCAGCCAAAAGGTTAGCAGTTCGAATCTGCCAGGAGCTCCGTGGAAACCCTATGGAGCAGTTCTACTCTGTGCTGCAGTGAGGTGTCAGCTATGAGCCGGAGTTGGCATGACAGGAGTGGGTTTAGTGGCTTTTGGCTACTGTTACCCATTGCTGTGGAGTCACTTCTGACTCATGGTGACCCTATAGGACAGAGTGGGACTATCCCATGGAGTTTCCAAGGAGCAACTGGTGGAGTGGAACTGCCAGTCTTTTGGTTAGTAGCTGAGTAACCACTGCACCACCGGGGCTCCTAACACAGGGGCTTAGCGTTGTATTATAAGCGTGCCCCACATGATGTTTGTATTTATATCGTTTTTAATGTTTGCGACTCGATGGCACTTGGCTTGGCTTGACAATCTTCCACTGTATCCAGAACAGCTAAACACTGAAACAGCTTCTCAGAGATGTTTATCTCATCTCCAGCTTTTCCTTGTCTGAGTCGTGTTCTTTCTTTTGAAGTTTCTCCATCAGCTAAATTCCCAGAGAGCACTGCATTTGGACCCAGATAATCTGATTCTGGAAACCCTGGTGGCACAGTTGTTGATTGCTGTGTCTGCTGACCAGAAGGTTGGCAGTTCAGATCTGCCAGGTGTTCCTTGGGAACTCTGGAGCAGTTCCACTCAGCCTGTAGGTCGCCATGAGTCGGACTCAGCTTGATGGCAGTGGGTTGGAATATGATTCTAAGTTCCCGTGGCTTGTTAGTGATGGGGATTTCTCTCTGTGAGCCTCAATGTGCTGGTCTGTAAAATAGGGGCAATAGTGACTACACTGGATGTGGAGACATGGCCTGGGGCCGATGTAGGTAGAGGTGCTTTGTCATAGATGAAGGCTGTGCATACTAAAGTATTGCTGACTTTACTTGGTGACAGTGTTTGTGTGATTTGATGATTCTCACATCACACAGTCTATCCATTTCAAGTGCACAATTCAGTGGCTTTTAGTATAGTCATCAAGTTGTGCAGCTGCCATCACTATGATTAATTTTAAAACCTTTGGCCACCCCAAAATGAAACTCCTTCCCCGTTAGCAGTTGCTCCCCAACCCCACAAGCCTAGGCAACCACTAATCCACCTTCTATCTCTGGATTTTCCTATTCTGGACATTTCACATAAGTGGGATCGTAGAATCTGTGGTCTTCTGTGACTGGCTTCTTTTACTTAGTGTAATGTTTTTGAGGCTCATCTGTGTGATAGCTTCTATCAGTACTTGCCTCTTTTTCACTGCTGTGTGATACTCCGTTGTATGGCTGCACCACATTTTGTGTATCCACTCACTGGCTGATGGGCATTTGGATTGTGTGGTTCTCTGTATGGATGCTAAACAGCATTTATCAAGCATCGTCTCATCCCCAAGCTTTTTAATTAGCCAGAATAGTAGGATTCTTTGTCTCTTTTTCAGAATAGAAGCTTGGTGAGCTGCAGGAATTAGATAACTATGCAGGAGAACCCTTGAAAAGCTGTCCCAGCAGGTGATGAGAAGCCCCAGTGTGGGGTAAAGAGAGGCTGTCCAGAAGGGGAGCTCTGCCTTTATTCCCAGCTCCAACTTTCTCTGGGGCTGGCAGATCAGAGAATGCGAGAGACCACAGTGGGTGTCAGAGGACAGGGCTTCCTGGAAGAAGGAGGCTTCCAACTGATCTTCAGAAGGCGGGCAGCTCTGGCTGGAGCTAGGACGAGGTGGGCGTCTGGGGCAGGTGTGAGCGGGCTGGTCTGAGGGGACAGGTGGCCATGACAGGGGAGCAGAGGGAAGTCTGGGGACTACTGGAGCCTGAGTGGGGCCAGATTACAAACCGAGGGGATAGTTTTGGTCATCTGGCGCTACTATAACCGAAATACACAAGTACGTGACTTTAACCAACAGAAGTTTATTTTCTCACAGTCTGGGAGGCTAGAAGTCTGAATTCAGGGTGCCAGCTCCAGGAGAAGCTTTTCTATTTCTGTTGGCTCTGGGGAAAAGTCCTTGTCATCGATCTGCTCTTGGCCTAGGAGCTTCACGGGCGCAGGGACCCCAGGGCCAAAGTACAACCTCTGCGCCCGGCACTGCTTTCTTGATGGCATGAGGTCCTCATTTCTCGCTCCTTGTTTCTGCCTTTTATGTCTCGAAAGACATTGGCTTAAGACACAGTCCAATCTTATAGTTTGAGTCCTGCCACGTAACTGCCGCCAATCCCATCTTCTTAATATCGTAGAGATAGGATTTACAACACAGGAAAATCGTATCAGATGACATAGTGATGGGTAGTCACACAATCCTGGAAATCACGGCCTAGCCCAGTTGACAGATGTTTTAGGGGACACATTTCAATCCATGACAGAGCTCTTACACATCTCTGTTATTTGGGGGTTAAGTGAGAAAGGGTTGTGTGGTGATGAGCCAGCTGCAGTGAAGACAGACCTGTGGCTGCCTTTTAGCATTCTCCCTCCCTGTGGAGATTTTTCTGCGCCATCCTGGAGCCTGTCTGCATTTTCGGTGACTTCCTAGGCTCAGGCTAGCTGTAGGGGAGGGAAGCCGGCAGTCTCCACTTCCTCCTAGGCTCCTGCAAGGTTGCTGTCATCTGTTCCTGGCCTCAGCCCATCCCGCTGCCGGGCCTTCCTCCGTGGTCGAGCCTGAACTCTCTGAGCTGGGAGGCAGCGTGCAGAGGCAGGAGCACCAGGCCCCTGTCAGGAGGACGCCTGCTACAACATCTGTCACTGCTCGGAGAGTAGGTGACTGGCAAGTCCCGTCCCTTTGTAGGCCTCAGTTTCCCCATCTGTGAAGTGAGAGTGATGATAGGTGTTCCCTTTATTTCCAGGGTTCCATGAGATTTACCAAGCTTTATTGTACACTGGAAGACTGGACAAGTTTGCTTAGTTGGCTGTGACCTGCTTTAGCCAGGTGGGAAGGGAGACTGGGGAGCTGTGGCTTCTCTTTCAGGTCCTGATGTAGGGGCTGAGGCTGCACATCCTTAATGTGAGGGTTGCCAGGCCCTGCCAGGAACACTGGTAGCGTAGTGTTAAGTGCTCGGCTGCTAACCGAGAAGTCAGCAGTGTGAATTCCCCAGCCACTCTGCTGGACAAAGACCTGGCAATGTGCTTCCTTAAAGATCACAGCCTAGAAAACTCTATGGGGCTGTTTTACTCTGTCACATGGGGTCACCATCAGTCAGAATCGACTTGACAGCACCCCCTGACAACAGGAAGCGCTGACCTACACTGCATAGACCAGGACATCGGGTGAGGAGATGAAAGTCTGTTTTGGTGTCTGCTGCTCCCTGGTCAGCCAGCCTGGAGGCCTGCCCCTCTCTTCTAGGCTCAGTCTCTGACTCTGGCCTGTTAATGGCAAACTGGCAAGAGCCACATGCATCAGAACTCAGGTGACGTACAGACTTTGGTGGTAGGGACTGCTGTCGTGCTGGAGAAGCCCAGAGGACCAATGAGATGGGTGGGTGCCTCTTGGGGAAACAGGGAGCCAGAGCAGGTCTTGGGAGACAGCCGAGGGACAGTCATTCCAGGCAGGCTGGCATGTCATGTCTTAGAGTTTTGTAGGCTTGAGTGTGGCTTTGCTCTGGATTGCATCCTTGGATTCACTCGCCTCTCTTTGTGGCCAGTTAATTTCTCTGTCACCACGTATGTCAGGCTGTATGTCTCCCTGTGTTTGCTGCTGGCCTCAAGCAGGAGGGACTCTGGGCAGATTGGTACAAGCCCAGCCCTGTGGTGGGCAAGTCCAAATGCTGCTGTAGGCATCCCTGTCCACGCCTTCTCCTGAATTCCAGGTGGTATTCCTGGGCCAGCAGCCTGGGTTTGGGTTAAGGGAAGATAACATTTCTGTCCTTGTTCCTAATATCTCTGATGGCTGTGTTTACTAAATCTTTGATCAAAGCACACAGCCTCATACACGGAGCCTGAGAGTAACGCAGTGTGTTTGAGACTGCAGCTATTGGGAAAATGTAGGCAAGCTGTGGCTGTGAGCTGTCTGGGATTTCCCCTGCCTCCCAGTAGAGCCTACTGGTTTTCATGAGACCACAGAGCCGAAGACCCTCAGGGGAGCGGTATGGGACTTACTCAGAAGACATGTCTTTGCTTTGTTCAAGGCAAACTCTTGCACCCTTATGAGCAGGCCTTAGTCCAGACCAGGACAGTGGGTGGAGCGGCCAAGCTCCCTGGGCTCAGTTTCCTTGTCTGGGGAGTGCACGTTCTCCCCCAGCCTTGCTGCTTCCTTACTGAAGCACTAGGAGGATTATAGCAGAGGGTTTTAATGGCATTAGAAGGAATTATGTTCCAGAGGAAAGAAAGGGATGCCATCACTGTTTTTGGCACAGAAGCCAAGAATGTGAGAAGCCAAGAATGACTGTGGCCGCTGACAAGGAGGGTGTGGCTCTCAGGGTTATGGGATCTGTGGGTTGTGTCTTTGGCTGACTCAAGAAATGCTTCCACACGTGCTCCGTGCGTCTGTGTATGTGTGCCCCAGGGCCTGCGAGCCTTACAGCCCGCTTGCCCAGCTGGGGAGCCCTGGTGGCAGAGGGGTTAAGAGCTACAGGTACTAACCAAAAGGCCGGCCGTTTGAGTCCACCAGCTGTTTCTTGGAGACTCTGCAGGGCAGTTCTACTCTGTCCTATAGGGTCAGTATGAGTCAGAATTAACTCAGCAGTAATGAGTTTGGTTTGATTTTTGGTTTGTCCAGCCCTGGGGTTTACTGTGTGATTGCTGAGATGAAGGCTGAATGGGGGGATCCTACCAGACCTCATGCTGGCAACATAGAACAAAGAGCTCCCATATACCCTACGCCCAGTTTCTCCTAATATTAACTGGTGTCTTAGCTAACAGTGTGGTACATTTGTCAGAATTAAGACACCAACATTCAAACCAAAAACCCACTGCTGTTGAGTTGATTCCAACTCAGTACGTTACTATTAACTCTGGATACTACTTGGATTTTACCAGTTTACCCACCAATGTCGTTTTTCTGTTCCAGGATCCAGTTCAAGATACCACGTTGCATTTACTTGCTGTCTCTCTAGTTTCCTCTGGTCTGTGATAGTTTCTTACTGTTCCCTTATTTTTCATGATCTTGACAATTTGAGGAGTTGTTGTTGTTAGTTGCTATTGAGTTGATTCTAACTTACGGTGACGCCTGTGTCAGAGTAGAACTGCTCCACAGAGTGTTCAAGGCTGTGATGTTTTGGAAATAGATTCTGAGACTTCTCAGCTAATAGTTGAACACGTAACTGTCTGTGTCGTGCGGGGAACCTGTCTAAGGAGACCCACCGAATGAAACCCACTGCCATCAAGTCGATCCCAACTCATAGCAACCCCATCAGACAGAACTGCCTCATAGCGTTTCCAAGGAGTGTCTGGTGAATTTGAACTGCCAATCTTTGGGTTAGCAGGTATAGCACTTAACCAAGCCACCAGGGTTTCCATTTAAGGAGTGCTGGGTAGGTATTTTATAGAATGCTTTTTAGTGTGGGTTCATGCATTGTCTCTCTCGTGGTTAGTGTGGAATTCTGAATTTTAGGGAAGAAGGCCATGAAGTGAAGCACGCTTCCTGCTACCTCATGCCAGAGAGTACGTGTTACAACATGACTCAGCCCTGGTGCTCTTAGCCTTTGTCACCTGCTGTGCTTGTTTTCTCTACTGCAAGTCACTGTCTTTCCCTTCCCATACTCTATGTGTTAGAGGGGAGTCACTAAGTCCCTCCCATGCTCCAGGAGACAGAAATTAGACTCCATTTCTCAGAGTGGAAAGTATCTACATACATGATTTCTGATTCTCCCATGAAGAAGATTTAATGATGTTATTGTTAAGAAGAAACTGAAGCAAACTGAAGCACGCTGGCTAACTTACCCAAGGACTAAATTCTCCATGGGCAACTATGGCCTGTGTCTGCTGAATCTTGGGAATATCTCAACTCCCAACTCAGCTGGTTTTAAAAGCAGCTTGGCCACCTAAGTTGGCTGTAAAAATCACTTTGGCCCCCATCGCCCCTTTTACATTCTTTACAACCCATTTACCCACTGCCGTTGAGTTGATTCTGACTCACAGTGACCCTACAGGACAGAGCAGAACTGCCCCATTGAGATTCCGAGGGGCACCTGGTAAACTTGAACTGCCAATCTTCAGATTAGCAGCTGTAGCACTTAACCACTGCACCACCAGGGTTTCCATTCTCTACAAGCTCCCAGCATAAGTCACGAAATCCCAAGAGGGTAGAGAGGAAGGGAATGTGGAACCCATCTGTCCAGTGGTTTCCAGCTGTGTTCCTTAGAGCCTAGAATCTCCTGGGACCACCTTAGGGGAGAAGGGGGTGGGCAGTTGAGCAGGTGAGTTTTACAAGTTGGGCTTTCCTGGCTAAGAAGTCTGAAGATGACAATTTAGGACAGTCACCTCGTTTAAAGTGAGGACGCGAAGGCTCAGAGAGGATGGCTGATAGGTGCTTGACCGCTTAGCAGGTTCGGGCCAGGTTACTGAATTCTACCATGGATTGGCAGAGCAGGAGTGCCTGGTCGTGATGGAGGCACCAGTGCCCCTAAAGGACCTTGTTTTTGGCAGGTTACAAATGGTGCCGGGTCTCTGCCCCAGCATGACCTTGGCCATGGATGGGGATCTGTTATTAAACCTTCTTGTGAATGCAGATTAATTTCACACCCATCAGAGGTGTTGACATTCTGAGTATTTTTCCTCACACAGTCACCAAACAGGGCAGAGGCTGCGATGTGATCTGGAATGTGGAGGGTTGGGGGGAGCCTTCAGGAGCAGAAGACAAGAGCCAGGGACTGTGTTTTTACCTTCTGCTCCTACAGAGACAGCATGCCTGTTCCCTCCTTCTGAGGCCAGTTCTCCCCACTTCGTCTCACAGCACCCCACCCCTCTGGCCTCCAGCTAGATCCCAGGCCTGTAAACCCGTGAGCTGGTAAAAGATCCGGTCACATTTGAGACCAGAGGAGCAACACCTGCCCAAAAGCCAAGACAAGAAGGGACAGGAAACCCGGACAGACGGACATGGGCACATGAGGTAGAAAGAGAAGGAGTGCTGACACGTTGCGGGGAATGCAGCCAGTATCACAAGACAATTTGTGTATGAATCTTTCAGTGCAAAAATAATTTGTACTGTAAACTTTCACTGAAAGCGTGACTGTCATTTAAACAACAGAAAAAGATTTGGTCATAAGCCTGCTTCGCCAATCCATGCAACACACAGCACTCAAAAAACCCACTACTGTTGAGTCCATTCAGACTCATACAGACCCTACAGACAGAGTAGGACTGCTTCTTAGAGTTTCTAAGCACAGCACAGAAGTACCTAAAAGCTCCTTCTGCTATTAGTTTCATGATCTGGGCGATGCTGTGTTTAACAGCTCCAGGACTTAAAGGAACAATGCTTTAGAGATGCAGTGACAGGAAGTCAGCTGACCGAAGGGGCAAAGGCACCCTGAGATCTTACCCAATAGCTGCCCCTGGGTCTCTGTGTAAACCAATGGTGTATACATGTCATTCCATGCACCTGTGTGGCCTGGTACAGTTTGGGCCTCAGAGCAGTCTCCCATAGGCAGAAATTACCCTCATTTTACAGAAGAAGAATAGAGCAGGCTGTTGGGTCACTAAGAGTGAGAATCAACTTGATAGCAATAGGCTTGGTTTGGTTTCTGGTTATGCATAACAGTAGGGTGGATTGGTGGTTGTTACTTTTAAATAAACGAAAGAGTCTTCAGAAGATGCTGCCGACACTGGAGATGATTCTGGAACTCTCTCCTGAGAACTGCCTTCTGTACCAGACCCAAACTGTGTGAGACCATTGGATGCAGTACACAGTGGTGCCGCTTGACAAAACTTCAGTTCACTGTGTTGCTGGTGTTAGCTGCTGTCCAGTCAACTGCAACTCATAGGGACCTCACGTGACAGTAGATTTGCCCCAGGGGATTTGCTAGGCTGTCATCACCAGGTCTTTATTCTCATGATGTGGGAGTGACAGGTGACGAGTGTCATGGATTTGAACCAACAGCCTTTCTATTAGCAGCCAAGTGCTTAACTGCTGTACCATCAGGAATCTTCTTAGGTAATTACAGCCCTCTGTTAGGTGGAACTGTATGTATGTGTATGTGTGTTTTGTGAATAGGCAGATTAAAAAAAAAAGATATCAAGAATCTAGTTTATATTTTAGGAGTGGGACAGACTCAGTTTCTCACATCCGTGGCTCAGCGTACAGATCTCTCCAGTGAGAGACGATGGAAAGACTTGTTCCGATAAATCTACAGGGCGATCGTTCATCTTTTAAGTGTCAATTCAAACAATATTCATTGAATAGTATATGCAAATCAGTGATAGATGTTATGTAATAGACACAAGGATGAATAGGGGGATCTTCCCAGGTCTGTTCATCTTCAAATAAATATTAGATCAAAGCAGATGCACAGCTCATTACTGGGACAGGTAAAGCCGAGACATGTTCCCGACGAGAAGACCCAAATAAAAAGGGAATTTCTGATGAACTCTGTTATCAAAGATGTATAAACCAGATCATCCTTTCGTCCAAACACTGTAGTAGCCATCATAGAACTGTGGCATTTCCACCAGATGTGGATGGTAAGTGCCACAACTGGTAGCTGGTTATGGCATCCCTTCTAAGATGCTTGGGCTTGGCTCCTCCTCTGAAACAGAGGTTGATAATACCTGTCCCTAAGGGCCTCCTGAGGATTTTGTGACTAGGAATTCAGAGAACTCAGATGAAGCCACTTTGCAAATCATAAGCTATTTACTCTTCAGGGGTTATTTACTATTATTCACAGAAGGAGGCACATTCAGAGATGTTTATGACTTTGTGTTTGCTTGTGATACTGCCTTTAGCAAGGTAAGAAAAGAGTCTCATAGGTTCCAGATTTTCAGTAGGAATGACCAGAACCAAAGGGAATTTGGAGTAGATGTTTGGCATACCCAGGATTCCAACAAACAGTAGACTAGGGCCTTGCTGTGATATTTTCTAAAGTACCACTTGTCAAACTTTTATGTGTCTGTAAGTCACCTGGAAGTCGTGTTACCATGCACATTGTTATTCAGTAGGGCAGGAGTGGGGTCTGAGACTGCTTTTGCAACAAGCTACCCGGTGACATCAATGTTTTGGTCCAGTGACCACACTTTGAGAAGCAACCTTCTCAAGAGCAGAATGTCCAGTGGTAGGGAGAGGAGAGGAGAGGAAAGGATATGCAGCCCAGGGTCCCAAGTGGGGCAGGACACACTGCTGAGGGTGATGGGCAGAGATTTCCAGGAAGGTCCTGTTGGGACCTGGGATGGCTGATCAGTGCCCCCGCTTCCTTCCCATGTGGCATGAAGAGGCCATTGTCCTGGGCTCTATGTTTGCACTGAGTTGTCAGCGGGGAGAAAATGTATATATATTGTGAGAGCTCGAGTCCCATCTGGGGGAAGAAGGAGGAAGGAAGGACTTACACCATTATGGCATGGCAATGGTCTTTCTTGGTGATAAGCAGCATTTCCCCATGCCTAGACAGTGACCTTGAGATAGCAGAGTGAGCCAATTCCGACCTGCAGAATCCGGAGGACAATGCAGCAGAAACCCAGTGTGGATGGGGCTCTTTTGGGGGGTAGGTAGTTGAGGTGGTTGAAGGGTGTTGACATCAGCGTTTTCAAGAGGAAAGGACAGAGGAGTGAGCAGTCAGAGGTGCCCCACGCTTTTCTTTCTACATTCCTCTGATCCCTCTGGTCAGTCTCTGTTCCCAGCTTACCAGGATCCTGGTTCCTCGTGCTGCCTGCTGGTATCCCAGATACCTCTGCTGCAGGGCCGGTCACATTCTGCCTTCTCACTAAGTACCTCACTTCTCACCCAAACCCAACTGTATCCTTCTCCCTGCCTTACGTGAAAATTTCCTCTTTCTTCCTCCTTCATAGCTGAATTCTGCCGATCGGTAAGAAAGCAGTCTGATTAAACTAGTTCATACTAAAGCATTCCAGCTAGCTAGCTGTTAGTTATTTGCATTGTATGACTCCCCACTTTTCTCACACCTTCCACCCCTGAGTCAAAACTACGCCTTAGGGAGTAGCTGAGGCTTTGCTGAGATCTCCTTTGCTGTATGGGTGATGCCTCAGGAGTCTATCTAGGTGTACGGGGAGGTGTGTGGACAAAATCAGATATACCTGGTGCAGGTGTGTCTGTTCAGGGACAAAGGCTCCTTGTGCCTCTATAAAAGGCCCCCTGTAAGATGGGGCTGTGACAGAAGGGAGGTTTGTTCTAGAGGTGTGGTTTTCAGTCGGAGTCCTGCGGTGCAGCCTCAGGGTCTGCTGTGCGTGGGTGCTCCCACCTTTGCATGTGTGTGTGCTTGTGTGCACGTGTTTGTGTCTGTGTGTGTGTGCACATGCACACACAGAAGTCAAGCAGATGCTTTGCCCTGTTCCGCTTTCCACCAGAGCCTCTTTGCTTTCATTTATTTTGCATATCAAGCATCTCTGTCATATTTGTTCAACAAAAGCATTCTTAAATACAGGAAGGCTTAAGAATGGTCACCTCTGGCCACCCGAATCAGGGAGGGAGAGAGATGGGGCAGGGGGTGGTATTTCCATACAAGGCCTTGTGTGTGTTCTGCTTTTACTCAGCTGTGGTCACAGGTGGTCTGCTGATATCCATCTCAAAAATGAAAAATGAGAAGAAACATGGCTTCTCAAGTAGGAAGACTTTGGAATTCCTGATGGTAGTGGACAGGACCCTGGTGTGGGAGGAGGGGGACCCAGAGCTCAGGCTGCTGGGCTGTCATCTACTCCAAACTGCTCTGTGTCCTTGGCGCAGCTGTTCTGGATGTTTCCTCAGCTGTGAAATGGGAGGGGGAGCGTCCTTCCTCCCCTCGGTGATTAGACTCTGCCACTCATGAGAAGTAGCAGTTGGCAGCTACTTCCAACTGTGCCCTTAGAAGAGTTTGGGTGTGACATCTAAGCTGTGGATCGTCCTGACCCCAGCTTGGTTAGACACGTTCTGGACTGGAGACAACAGGGCATGTAGGCCAACTACTTTGTTTCTTACCAGCTTCTAGGATCCGTGAGAAAATCCATCCCAGAACAGAGAGTGATTGACCAAGTGGGAATGGACGTGTTTCAGGCAGAGTGTGCATACCTGAGCTGGGTATAGTCTGTCTGTCAAAGTGCCTACTATGTGCCCTGTGTAAAGTTAGAAGTCCTGGGGGTAAAGAGAAGTCCCACCAAACAACTTGGCCTTCAAAGAGCTCGGAAGAGAAGACATACAGAGTGTTGAGCTTGGGAAAGGGATTTGGGAGGGTAGGGACAGCATAGCCGCTGTCTTTGAATATTGGTTCTTAGAAACATACCAGCCAACCCAGCCAACACCATGGAGATGGCACAGGGCTGGACAACGTTTTGTCCTGTTACACATACAGCGGCTGGGAGCTGGACCTGAGTCAATGGAAACTAACAAGAACCACAACGTGGCTGAGGGGCTCCGTCTTGTTCATCTTGGTGTACCTGAGGCTGACATTCAAGACTCATTTATTCAGTGAATATTAACTCAACACGTAGATGCTGAAAACACGGCAGTGGAAAAGATACTGTCATCTCTGCCTTTCAGGCGTTTACAGTCCAAGTAGGAGGGTGGATTCAGGCAAGTAGGCTGTCAGAACAGTCCAGGATGGTGAGGGCTGGGCGGGGAGGGGAGTGAGAGACGCGTGCTGAGGTCGCCTCTTGTTGGGGCCCCTGCAGTCCTAGCTGCGCCTGGCAGGGCTTCCTGGCAGGGCTTACCCTGGGTTTCCTCCTGGGGGCAAGAACACCAGACAGAGACCCAGGGGAAAGCCTGGACTTTCAGGGGACCTTTTCTGTGTGCATGTGAGCCTCACCGGCCTGATCTGGCCCCAGGCCCAGAGAGGTGTGTAGGGAGGCTGTTCAGGGACAATCTGTCTCTTGGCTGTGTGGGCTCTGACAAGCTGAGACCCAACTGCGCTTCTCACTTGGCTCTGGATGGAAATCTGGGAGTTGCCAACCCTCAAGATAAGTCAGGAATGTGCTGGCCTGGCCGGCGAGGGCCCTGTGGGGAGCCAGCGACTCAGCTGTGGCTTTCTTTGAGGGTGGAGATGATTTTCTAGGATACTGAGGGGCAGGCGGGTAACCATATTCTGGACTGTGATTTCCATTGTCTGATTTATTCACACTTTGTTGTTTACGAATCACTCATGAGCACTGAGGATCTGCCAGAACCAAAACTAAACCCCCTGCCATTGAGTTGATTTCAACTCATAGTGACACCACAGGGCAGAGTAGAACTGCCCCATAGAGTTTCCAAGGAGTGCTTGGTGGATTCGAACTGCCTACCTTTTGGTTAGTAGTCATAGCACTTAACCACTACACCAGGATATGCCAGCTCCATGATAAGTGTTCTTGTATTTCTCTAATTAAAATTTCTCAACAGTCCCGTGAGATAAGTATATTATTTTTATATCACAGATGAGGAACTAAAGCCAAGTAAGCTAAAAATGAAATCATTATTGATCATTCTTTACTGGAGGTCAGTGGTAGAATTCTCCCCCTCCATGCAGAAGACCCGGGTTTCCATACTGCAATGGTTCGTATGTTGCTAGGATGCTGAACAGGCTTCAACAGAGCTTCTGGGCCAAGCCAGATGAGGAAAAAAGCCCTGGTGACCTCCTGCCAAAAAATCAGCCAATGAAAACCCCATGGATCTCAATGGTTTGGTCCTGTTGTGCATGGGGTGTCCATGAGTAGAGGCCTAGTTGACAACAGCTAACAGTGACAACAACCAGTTACCAGACATTGTTCTAGGCACTTCCACGTATCAGTGTATTTAATTGTCATGACAATCTGTGAGGCTACTAACATTTCTACGTTGCTGATGAAAACATGGAGATTTAGAGGGGTTGAGAAACTTGCTCAGGTTCCCATAGTCAGTGAGCTACAAAATGGGGCTGGAATTATCCTGGGATTCTTCCAGATCAGAGTGCCCTGAGCCCTCAAAGTCCTGTGTGTTAATCCTGGCCCCTCTCTGACACAGTGTGTGGGCCGCGTGGCTGTCTTTGCTACTCAGCAGCAGCTTTTGAGGGAGACCTGGTAGGTGTACAACGTGTTGGGGGAGGTCGTTTTAAAGGCAGGGTCCTTTCCAGATGACGATTTGGAAAGGCACAGGGAAAAATGACATGTTAGGTACGCCGTGTACTTTTTTCCTGTGTGCTGACAATTAGGCTTGAGGGAAGCACGTTAGCCGCTGCCAAAGCCTGTTATGTGTAGCAACTTACAGCAGGGTTAGAGGGATGGACCAGGGCCACACCCCGAGGGCGCCTGATGGCTGCTAATTGGCGATAGTGATGACAGAGAAGGTGCCACAGCTCCATGCCAAGCTGCTTGCCCGACAGAGAATCCTGCTACTGCTGAGGAGGGGCTGGGCAGGGGAGAGTTTGGAGGGAGAGCTGTTCCTAAGAGGACCTAGACCTGTTCCACCCCACCCACCGGCTCGCCCTCCAGGCTTGTGGGCACAGGGAGGCCGGGTGTGGACCTGATGTTAAATCTCTTTGAGGGTGGGGGTGAGTAAATGGGCTGCCTATTGTGACCCTGTGGGGGTGAGGGCGTGGGAAGGTGGGAGGGGTGGGAGAGCGTGGGAGTGACACTGTTTCATTCCTGTGGGAAATGCCTTCTGTTCTGCAGACAGTCCACTTGGCCAGTGGGATTGACTGTCTGTGGTTGGATGGTCATGCTTGGACAATGTCTTTAATAGTGTGAGGCTCATTCGGTCACTGTGACATGGACTGAGATCTTTCTCTGAAGGTGAGCCCTGCAGCCCAGGAAGGCCTCTCTGTGTTTCCCAGACCTGTGAGGGCTGCAGCCCTGCCAGCAAGAACCCTTTATAATTCCTTCTGTCTTGTAGGTTGTGAACTTGAAGCAACATTCAATAAGCACAGAAAACCAAAACATCCACTGCCATCAAGTCAATTCTGACTCATAGCAACCCTGTAGAACAGAGTAGAACTCCTCCATAGGATTTCTAAGACTATATATCTTTTACAGAAGCAGACTGCCGTGCTGTGTCTTTCTCCCATGAAGCAGCTGGTGGTTTCCAACTGCCTACCTTTTGGTTAGCAGGCAAGCTCTTTAACCACTGCGCCACCAGGACCCCCAACAAGCACATAAATCCCTGTTAGTTGAAGGTCAAGGTAGAAGAATAGAAGCCACCCGGCCTCCACATGATGATGACTCAGCACACATGTGGTCACCTGGCCTCTGCATTTTTCACAAGCTCCCCAGGTGACAATGATACACCCCCCCAGTGTGAGAACCACTGGTGGAAAGGAGGGAGGAAGGAAATCCACCCAGGGGCTAAGCCACGTCAGTCACTGTCACTGACCACCAAAGCAACAAAAGGGAGACAAGATGGCTCACATAATGTTCATTGTCTGCAAGGAGGAAGGCTCTGTTTTTTAGGACAGACAACTTCATGGTAGGAACTCCTGGAAGAAAGCAATTCTGTGAGTCCTGTTACCAAGAATACTGAAGAACTAATGAACCACCTGGGAGTTGGGGGAGATGCTTTATATCCCTAAAGGGGTCTGTTGTGCTGGTCACCCCACAGCCAGGCTGGCTCTGTAGGGAAATCTGCACCCTCTCCCGTGCCATTCCTCCTTCGGTGGGCCACTGGAAGGGACACTGTCAGAAGGAACAGTATGAGGACTATGAGGAAAGGGCCAGGTGTGGGGGATGATAGATGGTGGCAGTCCTCCTGGGCTTGTGCAGTGAGTTTGAGGACAAAACCCAGATCCAGTGCCTTGGTGACCAACAACGTCAACAGGCCCATTGAGGACAGAATCATTTCCCTTCAGAGTGCTCTTCAGGCACAACCTTCAGGTGAACCAATGACTAAAGTGACAGTCAGGAGGGGACAGAGTGGAAGAGGAGGAATTGGTTGACGTCGTCTGATGCTGAGGAAGACCCAAAGGTGCTTTAAAAACAATCAACACAAAGACTTGGCCTGTAAGACAGGAAGTTGGAGAAAATATTTATAACATATGTGGTAAAGGGTTGATATCTCAAATATGCAGAACCTTGGAAGGCAAATGCCCCCAGAGAAGAATTAGCAAAACATGTATGAGTAGGCAGTTCAAATTACCAACCAACACAGCAAAAGATGCCCACCCTTACTTGAATCAACTACAAGTTCATTAACGTAATCCAAGTTAAAACAACAGTGAGACATCATCTGTCAAGTATCAAGATGGTAAGGTTATAGAAAGTCATAAGCCAGTACTGCTGATACCGTAGAGGGTATTCACAGCTGTTAAGAGTATAAATGAGAAGTCTGTCTGGAGGATAATAATCAAAAACCTTGAGGACGTATATGCCCTTGACCAAGGATTCTGCTTCCTGGAGTTTATCTTAAGGAAAGACGATCAGGGAGGCACCAGTGATGGATCTTTATAACAGTGTTATTAGTAATATTAAAAACTAGAAATAATATAGATGTCCAAAATCAAGAATTTGCTTAATTGTGTACTTAGCTGTATTATGGGATGCTATGCAGTTATTCAAATCAGGTAGTAAAAGAATTTTGAATTATGCAGAGAAATATTCATGATGTACTGTTAAGTGGAGGGAAAATAGTGGGTTCCAAAATGAAAGATTTCAGCATGCCCACAAAATAATCTGAGACAGCAGATGACAATGGTTATCTCAGGAGAGTGGAATTAGAGAAAAGAATGTGTCTTTCTCTTTGTGCTTTTCTGTGTTTTATATTTTTTAAGCAACGAGCTTTTTTGTGATAAAAAATGCCAAGAAGGTTTTGTGTTTTAAGTGAGACTGCCAGGAAAACCCCTTGCTGCACGGTGGTGGCTGTGCGGGCCAAGGCCCTCCCTCCTCAGTCTGAATCATTTCTTCCTACCAACACTGGCCATTCCCTACCTGCTTTGCATCTGGGGCTGGGCTAGGTCCCATGAAAATTATAAAGATGACTCAGGAAGTTCTTACTCCTAGGCTCTTGAAAGCTGATTGGCGGTTGAGCGTGAAGATGAATTCCCAGTATGTCTTATAGAAATACTTTTGTGACACTTGGTGTGCTCCATGTTTTCCTGAGAACAGCCACATAGGACATCTTAACTGAGTGCCCCATATCTGCTGTCCCTGCCCAAAGCCTTGATCCCCTTCTCTCTTTGGACATTTAGTTGGCTAACACATAACTGACTGGTGTCAGTCACCTTAATCTGTGGCTGAGTACTGTGAAGTGGGAAGTCTAGACATGACCCCTTTATGTCTCCAGCTGTGTTTCCAGATGGCTGTGTGACATACTGACCAGAGTCACAGAGTTCTAAGAAGGTGAGCTGGGTGGAGTGGGTGACCTGAAAGAGACATCTTGGTCCAAATTTTTGTGCTTAGATGAGGTAACCGATCCAGAGAGAAAAGTGTCCTAAATTCTTGCGCTAACCCTGTGCTCTGCCCATGACTTGGGGTCTTTCTCATTCAGGTGCCCTGAGCCTTCTAGAGAGATGACCTGGGCCACTGCCAAGTAATGGTGAGGAAACAAACTTGGGTCAAAAAATTCACAGGCATTCCAAAACACAGAGGGTGTCCACTCTAGATGGTGGAAAGTTGAGCAGATTAATAAAGAAGGTGCAACAAGAATCCCTCGAGTGTTGAGATCCAGGTGCACAGAACAGACTGGTTTGTATGGGCACCCACATTTGCACACAAACACACATGATCAGAATCTGCAGAAATGAAGCAGAGTGCCACCTATTCGGTGTAAATTTTAGAAAAGTGGATTGACCTCCATGTCTTCAGGTAGTTTCTTCACTTGCCCTAGTGTGTTCAAACTTGCCACCATTGAAGTCTCTTCTTGACCAAAAAAAAAGAAAGAAATACAGACCAAACCAGTTGCCTTCAAGTTGATTCCAACTCATAGCCACCCTATAGGACAGAACAGAACCATCCCATAGAGTTTCCAAGGAGTGCCTGGTGTATTTGAACTGTCAACAGTTCAAATACGGTTAGCAGTCGTAGCTCTTAACCGCTGCATGCCAGGGTTTCCTTGACCAAGGACCCTGTCAAAATATGAATGTGGCATTCTGGAGGGTAGCTGGGTTGACTTGTTGGAATCCTTTGTTGCCATATATGAATTATGGAAAAGACTGCAGAGTAGATAAAACCTGATGTAGAAGAGGGAGAGGTGAGCGCCTCAGCAGACAGGCTGGCTGGGTCCAGGAGGACTCTACGCTGGGGAGGAGGGGTCTGGCAACTTAGGAGTGAGCACTGCAGACGAGGAACTGCCATTTCACAGAGTCATGAGGACCACCTCAACCATCCTGGGTTTTCTAGTGTCTCTCTGGTGTCCTTCTCTTGCCCTGTAGCACGAGCTCCTGTTTGAGGTTTCATCTTTTACGGCCCAGCTTTCTGGGTTCTGCCTGGCTATGGGGGCCAGCTGGCTGACATTCCCAGGACTGCGTGAGCTGATCTATTCTCTTCACTTTCTTCTGTTAATCAAACGTACGTCTGATTGTCAGGAACTCGGGTGGTAGAAAGAATGCCTGACCCAACGGACTGTCTCTGGGTGCCTGACACCTGAGCGTGTACCTTCTTTATTCTTTCAACCCCCACAAGGAGCACAGGCAAGGGCAAGTTCAGCGTCCTGATGTATTTCCTCAAGAAAGTGGCCACTTAACAGGGATGAAGGGAGGTAGAGAGATGGTAGCTTGGTGCCTGCAGAGAATACATCGATGTATCATTTCTTGCCTTTTCAAATGTTGCAGATGTGTCTAACACATCTGTCTTAGTTACCTAATGCTGCTGTAACAGAAATGCCACAAATGTGTGGTGACTCAGTCATCTAGTGCTGTTATAATAGCAATACCACAAGTGGATGGTGTCTCGGTCATCTACAGCTGCTATAACGGAAATATCACAGTGGATGGCGTGTCGGTCATCTAGTGCTGCTATAACAGAAATACCACAAGTAGATGGGTTTAACAAAGAGAAATCTATTCTCTCACAGTCTTCAGGGTGCCAACTGCAGGGGAAGGCATTCTCTCTGTCAGCTCTAGGGGAAAGTCCTTGTCATTAATCTTCCCCTGGTCTATGAGTTCCTCAACACAAGAACCCTGGGTGCCCTGGATTGAAAATGTTCCGCCAAAATGTATATATCAATTTGGCTGGGTCATGATTCCCACTGTTGCGTGATTGTCCTCCGTTTGTTGGTTTTCCTGCATTGTCAATCCTAATCTCTGCCTGTGGTTAGTAGGGCAAGATTGGATAATGTTAAAGACGATTAGAGTGGGACTGTAACACCCTTAATAAGATCAACTCCTTGATCCAGTTTCCCTGGAATGTGGTTTGCATCAGCTTTTCTCCTACAAGAGATGAAGGGAAGCAAGCAGAGAGTTGGGGATCTCATACCACCAAGAAAGCAGTTCTGGGAGCAGAATGTGTCCTTTGGGCCTGAGGTTCTTGAGAGATGCTCCTAGGCTAAGGGAAGACTAATGACAGGGATCTTCCTCCAGAGCCAACAGAGAAAGAAAGCCTTCCCCTGGAGCTGATGCCCTGCATTTGGACTTGTAGCCTACTGGACTGTGAGAGAATAAATTTCTCTTTGTTAAAGCCATCCACTTGTGCTATTGCTGTTACAGCAGCACTAGATGACTAAGACAGTGGCTCCAAAGGCTGTGCTTCCCTCCTGTTTCTTCATTCTTTGTGATGGGAGGTCTCGTCTCTCTGCTCACTTCCCCTCATTTTCGCTGTCATGCAGCTCACATGCTGGGGAAATTCCCTTTACATCTGATCAGGGCTGTGACCTGAGTCAGGGCACTGTATCCCACCCTAATCCCCTTTAAAAACCAAACCCACTGCTGCTGAGTCGATTCCAACTCATAGCAACCCTATAGGACAGAGTAGAACTGCCCTGTAGAGTTTCCAAGGAGCAACTAGTAGATTTGAACTGCCAGCCTTTTGATTAGCAGCCGTGACACATAACTACTACACTACTAAGGTTTCCTATTCCTCTTTAGCATAATCTGGTTTTGCCTCCTTAACCCGAGGCAGAAATTGGGATTTACAGCATATAAGATGATCACATCAGATCACAAAACGGAGGACAACCACGCACTCCTGAGAATCACAGCCTAGCCAAATTGATCTACACCAAAAATCAAAAACCGAAAACCAAACCCACTGCTGTCGGGTTAATTCTGACTCATAATAACCCAAACTGCCCCCATGGAGTTTCTGAGAAGTGCCTGGTGGATTTGAACTGCTGACTTTTTGGTTAGCAGACACAGCAGTTAATCACTAGGCCACCAGGGTTTCTGACATACACTCTAGAGGGACACAGCTCAATCCCTGACAACATCCATGCTCTAGTTCTTTTCTCTTTGGTGTCTGTCTGATCTCCCCCATTGGATGAAAGGTTGTAGGGTGTGCCTAGTTTATAGTCCGGAGGATAGCCGTCATAAACTGGTGAATGGATGGAGGGCGAATAGATGGAGGGCGAATGGATGGAGGGCGAATGGATGGAGGGCGAATGGATGGGGGGCGAATGGATGGGGGGCGAATGGATGGGGTGCCAATGGATGGAGGGCCAATGGATGGAGGGCCAATGGATGGAGGGCGAATGGACAGTTGAATGGGTGGGTGGGTGGTACCCTCCAAGCCCAACACTGCAGCAGTAACCTACATCATGGCAGCGTCTAGAATCGAGACCCTGGATCGAGGGAAATATCAGATACTGAGCTATGCTTTCAGTGAAAACCTTCGTGTAGATGAGCAAGTCCAACTTAATTTGAGCCTTATTTATTTCTGATCTTTGTTCATTTGACAAGAGCATCAAAACTTGCCTGTGCTTAAGAATAGATTCCTTAGAGTCGTCATACCTTAGCCAACTCTGACCCAGCTGGGCTCGATAACTCCTTCCTTTCTACGCTTTAGGGGTTTTTTTCTGAGAAAACAAAGACCAGAGGAAGGAAGTTAGTCTGCAGGGCCAGAGAGCTAAATGAGCAAACCTGAGACGGCAGCTGCCACAAGGCAGGAACAGGCCCCTGTGACTGTGCTCAGGGACCATTTAGCGGTCAGGCTTCAACTCCGTGGAGACTTCTGGTTTCGGATGCCTGTCCTCTGTGTGTTCCTACCTTGTGTATCCTGAGTGTGACTTGGTCGGAGGGACTTTTTCAAAAATGAGATAATGATTTTGAGAAACATCAGTGTGTTCTATTTCTCTTTTATTTTCACTTAAAACTTGACTCTCCTTTGGGGTTATCTAAGAATATGCTTCCTGCTGTAAGGCATTACTTCTCAAACTATGTTCCCTGGAGCTTTTGGGGTTCCGTGAAGCCTTGTGAGGCGCGATGAAGGTGCGCTGATTAGCGGGTGGGCTCTGACTGCCTGTCCCCCAAAAGAAGCACCATTTTACAGACTGGGCTTTTGGGCAAGATTTGTTTGAGAGAGGATTCTACATCTCTAATAACTGAAAAAAAAGCTGTCAGCAGACTAGGAAGACAGTGGCATCCTGGGCAAAGGGAGGAGCAGTTTCATTTGTACAGTGGCTTGGCCCTCGAGCTATCATCACTGAGGATTAGTTGTTTGAAGCACCCAGGGCCTTCTGCTCTTGGCAGTTTCTTGCACTGATGCTTCTGTCTTCTCGAGATCCTTTTCTGCATGTGGGCTTTGCTGTTTCTGCCTGCCAGCCACCTGATCCTTGTCTTGGCCACCTAGCTCCAGGGGTGCTGCCCCCGGCTTGGGGTGTATTTTCTTCCTTACTCTCACTCTCTCCCCTGGAATCCTGATTGGCATCCTGCTCTGACCCGGAAGCCTGTGTTTCTTCCCTCTAGTCTTGGCTTCCTGTGTTTCTGGTCTCTTGCCTGCCCTGACCCCTAGCAACTGTGTGTCTCCAAGCTTCTGACTTTGTGGACTCTGACACTGCCCGGGGATCCTGTGTTTCTGCAGCCATGGTCCTCTCCAGCACTGTATCTGTTTTTAAGCTGGGATCTGAGGATGGGGCAGGCGGGGGGTGGGTGTCACTGGGGCCAAATCGGGTTCAAAGATACATTGGCACTGAAAGCATGAAGGCCAGGATCCAGATGGGGCAACCCAACAGATAAAAGTAAATATTTCACTTTAACTGGGGAAATTAGAGTCTGTTCAGGGCTTTCACATGCCTTGTTCTCATTACAACCTGGAGAGGCTGGGATAGTCTTATGTCTCCATTACACATGAGGAAACTGAGGCTCAGAGCTTAGTGATTTGCTAAAGGCGGCTGAACTGGAAACAGAACGTGGGTCTTTTGACTCTGAGTCTTGTATGTTGTTGTTGGGTGCTATTGACTGATTCATCTCGTCGTGACTCCATTTGACAGAAAAGAACTGCCTCCCAGGGTTTCCTAGGCTGGGGTATTTATGGGAGCAGATCACCAGGCCTTTCTCCCGTGGAGCTGCTGGCTGGGTTAGCTGCCAAGTATTTAACTGTTGTGCTGGCCGGGCTCTGAGCTTGTGTACAGGAGCTCGGAAACAGGGTGTTGACAGGCAGTGTGGGAAAGGCTCCTGTTCATGGGATTTGAAGCCGGTGGCCTGGTGGGTGGGTGTGTAGGCAAAGGTGGCAAGTAAGGAGCAAGGACACGCAGCTTTAGAGTTGAGCCCCTCCGGGCAGAAGAGTGAGTCGGGGCACTCTGTGACACCCTCCCCAGCTGGGCTGTTAGCTTGGATCTGGGTGTGGGTCCTCTGGGACCAGGCTCATCTGATTCCTGCAGGCTGTAGACTTGAGGGGCTCCTGCCTGAGACATGTTAGCTGAAGGTGCCGCTCGGTTACCCTCTGGGCTGTACCTGAGATGGTCTTGATGAGAAACTTCTAAGCCCTATCCCTGTCCTGTGGCCCTGAGATCTTGCCAGGTAATTCCAGAGGCATTGTGACTCATTGTTCTCCAGGGTGGGAAGAGGTACCCCTGTGAAGGCTGGGGAGGAAGCGGGAGGAGAAATGTGGCCCTCACATCTTTGTGACCTGGACTGCTTCCTGTGTGATATCTTTTACCTCATATGGCATCTTGGCCTTGCAGTTGGGGTTACATGCATCTCTGCCTTATCGGCCCCTTGATAAACTGGTGGCTTTAGGACAAATTGCTGAGCTTCTCTGAGTCCTGCCCAGACAACTGGGAGTTGCCAGAGACAAGGAACCAGTTAGAGCCACCCTGTGCATAATACAAAAACTTCAGCCGCTGGGCCCCTGGGGGTTGACGAAAGGAGTCTCACCAGGGAGGGCAGGAGTGGGAGGGGACGGGGCTACTGCAGGCCATGGGGGTGCATTGTCTGTTGAGAACTTGAAACACAATAATAAAATCAAATGGGAATCAGCCTACATTTTATTATCAGCACGCATTGGCAATTCGAAGCAATGCTAGTGACAACATATCCCTCCGTTCTGGGGCACCCTGTCCCGCACCCCTACTTAGTCCACCATTGTTGGTTAGTCACTTTGAGTCTCCCCAGAGGTGGAGTAAGTAGAACTAGACTTGAGTCGTAGCTCTGCTATCCGGCCCTGCTCATTGGCCCAACTACCAAGTCGTTTAACCTTTCTAAGCCTCAGTTTGCTTGTCTGTATAATGGAATTCAGACTGATAACTGCAAACATTAGAAGAGAGCATGAATGTGATAGTAGTCTGTGAACAAAACCCACGTTCCTCTTGTACAAAATGTGTCCCATGGTGTCACATTTGGGTCATGCCTGTCCTGTTCTCCTTTGGCAGTGAAGAATTTTGGGGGTGGTTGAGCCGGGTTCTGCCATGAAACATAGAGGGTAGTATTAGAGGTTGTGCTGAGCTTTGAGAAGTTCTCCAGATGTACTCCACTCCGTCGGATTCCTAGGAGGACTATACAAGAATGTTCTTGGGTTGTCACTGAGGGCCCCACCACGTTGTGGAACAAAGCCTATCTGTCAGTGACACTGGTCACTGTCCTGCCTGGGGTGCTGGGTAAATGAGGAGTGGGCTCTCTGCCTGGGAGGAAGCATGGGTGCCTGACCTAACTTCAGGAGAGCTGCTGGTAGAAGCAGAGAAAGCCGTTTCTGCGTCTTGGGGATTTACTGTCTAAACCCTCCCATATGACTCCTCCAAGCCAACCTTAGGCCCAGAGGTCCAGGGCTGCGCTGGATGGTGATGGCCTTTCTCAGATAGTCTCTCCCTCTCTCTCCAAGCACCCTGTGAGGTGAGCAGAGTAGGTGTCATCCCTACCTGACAGTGGAGGAAGCTGAGGCCCAGGCTGTTGGACAGGCTGTACAAGGTCATGGCCAGTTAGTGGCGAGCAGAGACAGGAGGAGCCCAGGTCTCCTGAGGCTAAGCCCAGGAGATGGGAATTTGGAGAGTGACAGGAAAGCCTTCACTTCTGTTCTGTGTGGTTGCAGTCTCTTTAGGGCTTTCTGACAGGAAGCCAGGGTGAACTGTCAGGTGGCAGGTGGACAGGGAGGGCGTGACTTGTCCAGGCCCAGTCAGCTTTGATGGCAGAACCAGGCCTAGGAGTCAGGGCTCCTGACCAGCTCTCTGGTGTGTTAGACCACAGATTAGAGGCTGACTGTGGCCATAGGGGGGAGAATTGCAATATGTGTGCTTTGCTTACTTGTAACAATAGTCTAGTGCTTCTGTAATTCTTGCATTAGCATTGGCAATGACCTCCAGGAAGGCTGGCTGTCTCCCCTCTGCCCTTTTTCTGATGATGCCTCGGGTGGCACTGTCCTAACCTAGAGGGGCCCTCACTATCACCCCTCACCCCTATAGTCTAGATGTGTGGCTTCTGCACTGTAGGACTGAATAAGGGCTTTTCATGTCACTGTCTTCACCTTCTGATGGGTACAACGGAGTCACTTCTGCACCAGCTTTTGGGCATCTTCCGTGGATACCCACATGCAAACTTCCATTTCTGCTATCCCCCAAAACTGAAGTAATCACCTGTCTTGATTTGTGAATTAACACAGTGGCAGCTTGATTGCTGACCCCCCCCCAGGAAAACCCATGCTGGTGAGAGACACAGTTCTCCTCTCCTCTCATTTCTCCCCTCCAGACCAAAGGATTAAGATTGTGTGGAACACTCGACAGGGCAGAGGATAATGTGATTGAACGCACTGTCCTTTCTTCACCTGTACAGTGGGGACCATGGGACAGCTGTTGTGAGTCAGGGCTCCTCAGCACATCAGTCACCCCAGGGAGCTCTTCAATATCAGGTGCCCAGGCTGCAGCCCAGACCCAGGGATTCAGAAGCCCTGGAGGTGGGACAGGAGACCCTGGTGACTAGTGGGTAAGGGCTACGGCTGCCAACCAAAGGTCGGCAGTTCAAATCCAACAGGTGCTCCTTGGAAACTGTGGGGCAGTTCTCCTCTGTCCTGCGGGGTGGCTATGAGTTGGAAATGACTGGATGGCAATGTGTTTGGTTTCAGGGGCTTGAGGGTGGGAGCTGGTCACACAGTGGTTAAGAGCTACAGCTAACTATGACTGCTAACCAAAAGGTCAGCAGTTTGAATCCACCAAGTGCTCCTTGGAAACCTTATGGTGTAGTTGTACTCAGTCCACAAGGTTGCTGTGAGTTGGATTGACTCGATGGCAACAGTTTTTGTTTTTATGGGGAAAGGACCCAGGTACTGGAAGTGTCAGCTGTTCTCACTGCTGCCCAGATGATTCCAGAAACGCAGTCAGGGGTGAAAACTTCTGCTCTAAAGATTAAATGTTGGTTAATTGCTTCAAACAGAGATAGTCTCACATGGAATCATCTGTGGAATGTTTAAAATTACTCCGATTCCCGGACTAGACATCCAGACCACTTCAATCAGTACTTTCTGTATCTGGGGCCTTTTACTCAGCCTTCTCATGGACCAGAAGCTAATCACAGTCATAATAGCTTACCATGGATTAGTATCTGCTGTATTATAGTATATAGGAGGCCTGCTGGCACAATCGTTAAGCACTTGACTGCTAAGGAAAGGTCAGCAGCTTAAACGCACAATTGGTTACACAGGAGAAAAGACCTGACAACCTGCTCCTGTGAAGATTACAGCCTGGGAAACCCTGTGAGGCAGTTCTACTCTGTTGCATTAAGACAAACAAATAATAAAAATAATCCGTTGCCATCTGTTTCAGTCAGCTAGGCTGCTCTAACAGAAATACCACAGAGTGGATGGCTTTAACAAAGAAAGATTTATTCTTACACAGTCTGGTAGGTTGCAAGTCCATATTCAGGGTGTCCGCTCCAGGGAAAGACTTTCCCCTGTCGGCTCTGGAGGAAAGTCCGGTATTGCATCAGTCTTTGTCCAGGGAGCGTCCTAATGCAAGAACCTCTGGTCTGAACGACGCGCTCTGCTCCCGGTGCTGCTTGCTTGATGGTAGTGAGGTTCTCAAATTGTCCTTGGTTCTTTTTCCTTTTATTCCTCGCAAGCTAAAAGCATTAAGGGTGGGGCAAGCCATACTCCAGGGAAACTTCCCCCATAGCAGGAATTCACAGCCCCACCCTAATCCTTTAACCTACAGGTTAGCAAAACCACACAATGGAGGACATTTCCAAGATACTGGGAACCATATCCCAGCCACATGGCTGCACACATTTTTGGGGAGACACAATTCAAACCATGACACCATCTAGTCAATTCTGACTTACACTGACCCTAAAAGACAGAGTAGAACTGCCCAGAGGGTTTCCAAGGAGCGCCTGGTGGATTCCAAGAGCTGACTTTTTGGTTGGCAGCTGTAGTAGCTCTTAACCACTACACCGGCAGGGTTGTTATAATTTGGAATCGACTCGACGGCAGACAGCCGGGGCACGTTAGCCACAGGGAATCATGGGTTTCCAGGGAGCACAGGCTCACTTCCTAACCTGCAGTGAATGACTTCATATGGGTCTCACTGGACTAGTCTGTTCTTTACAGATTAGTAAGTAAGCATAACTAAGCCCTGCTTATCTTGCTTACTGGGTCACCTGCCCTGCTGCGAACTGTAATATTGAGAAGAGGCTCTGATCCTGTAGGACGGTGTTTTGGGGTTGGGAAAGAGAGGTACCAGCCCTACCTAGAAGTGGAGTCTTTGAAGTGCTGAAAACAATGTGAAATTGTTTACTACAGAGTTATAACTAAGCATAAGTAAGTCTGTGCTTACCTTATTTATTGGATAAGCTACCCCTAACGTAAATCCCTGAGACCACGCCACTCTGACTCTCCATGTCGAAAGCCCCGTGGCCTGGGGGGGTGGCCCTAAGGGAGGGTGTCCTCCGCTGAATTAGCAGCCCTGGCTTTCCTGGAGGCTCCCCTAGACTCCCGTAGTGGAGGACCCCTCCCCGTGAAGACAGGAGAGATCAACCGTGTTGCCTGGTATTGGCTTTGTCTGAGTTACCTACTCTGAAAACACCTCCTTCTGGCGGAAGGAAGATGCCTGCCTGCACAATGAGCTGACCTCCAGTCACCCCTGATGACCGCAGTTGCTCTCACAGAGAAAACTTGTTTGCTTCTTGAGAACATGAGGAAGAATTTTCCAGGCATGTGTTAGGAAAAATGTCTCCTATATCCTGGTGGCAAGGTAGTTCAGTGCTATGTCTGCTGACCTTTTGGTTCAAATGCACCAGGCACTCCTTGGACTCTCTATGGGGCAATTCTCCTCTGTCCTATAGGGTCACTATAAGTTGGAATCAACTCAATGGCAATGAATTTTGGGGTTTTTTCTCCTAAGAAGAAAAAGCAGAAGCTCTGTTACAGTGACCAGAAACATTGAGCTCTGCTCCACAAACCGTTCCTTCCCCTTTCCTCCAGGAAGTCAAGCCCAAACACTGACTGTGGGGCTGGGAACTGTGGGGTCTGAGGGCCGCACTGGATGCTGGACCTGCCCTTAACACACTCTGGAAGTCTAGACAAATAACTTAGAATTCTCAAGCTTTCGGTTCCCTGAGGGTCAAGTAGAGAGAATGAGCCTCGTCTGCCCTCGGGGCAGCTGTGAAGAGGCTGTGGAGACACCATGTGAGCAGCCCCTTGAGGTGTCTGAGACAGAGGAGAGGAACGTAGCCATCCAGACTCTGGCTGGGACTCGAAGTTTGGTCAAGTGTTTGCTGGCACCCACTAAGGGACCCTATGTCCCCGGGGCCTGAAATGGCTCCAAGTGACCAACTGTGTTAGAGAGTACACTGGACATAGTCACTTTGGCTTTGGGAGGACTGGCGTCATTCCACCTGCGTCAGACCCTAATGTGGGAACAGCTTCAGGCCAATCCTGGGTCCTAAATATCTCACACCTTGGAGTTCGTGGACGTTGTAGTATAAATGTGGCTTCACAAAGGCTTCCCTGCTCTGCCCAGAGACCTCTGCCTCCTCCGAGTTCTCCCTCTACCTGTTGTCTTTACCTGTGTGCCTCGTCCTTTCCTGCCCAGCCCAGAGCCTGACAGAGAAGATGCCCAGGCAGTGCTGGGTGAATGGGAGGATGAGGGGATGGGGAGAGAAACAGATATGTGGTCAGCGACTTTTCTAAGGTGGTTGCCATAGAAGCTATTTATGTGTTGGTCTTTTTATTCCTTGCTTGTTTGGCTTGACTTGTGTGGCTGTTGCCAATTGGGTTTATTTTGGGCACTTGTCTGATGGAGGATTATTCTAGTCATGGGAATGGTCCAGATGTGCCTATATTTTCTGAGGCAGAGGCAAGTATCCCGAGTCTTTCACTGTGTGTGACTCTTACCCCAGAGCCACTTAGATAGTACAACCTTTGTCTAGATTCTGGAGGCCCCAAAGTAAGTTATTAAGAGGAACCATGGAGCTTTCTGTGTTCTGTCCTGAGCAGTGTGTATTTGGGTAGCAGGAAAACATGGAGCACACAGTGAGATACCACTTTACACCCACTAGGATGGCTAGGATCAAAAAGACAGATAATAGCAAGTGTTGGCAAGGATGTGGAGAAACTGGAACTCTTGTGTACTGCCAGTGGTCTTGTAAATTGGTGCAGCCTTTGGAAATCTGCTTGGCTATTCCCTAAAAGTTAAACATGTGGTTACAATATCATCTACCAATTTCACCCCCTGGTAGAAACTCAAGAGGAATGAAAAAACATGTTCACACAAAAACTCGTTCACCAATATTGGCAGCAGCATTACTCATAGCAGCCCAAAAGTAGAAACAACCCCAAATGTCTGTCAACTGACAAATGGATAAATGTGGTATCTTACACAATGGAATATTATTCAGCCATAAAAATAAGTGAAGTACTGATAGATGCTACATGAGTGATCTTTGAAAACATTATGCTAAGTGGAAGAAGTCAGCCACAAAAGACTACCTGTTGTATGATTTTGTTTACATGAAATATCCCAAACAGGCAAATCTACAGGGTAGATTAGTGGTTGTGTAAGGTGGGAGTCGGAGGGAGATGGAGAAATTGGGGTGACAGTTAAGGGGTGCAGATTTCTTTTTGGAGTGATGAAAATGAGCTAAAATTGATTGTGGTAGTGGAGACACAGCGTGAGTTATATCTCAATGAAACCTTTTTTTTTTTAAAGGAGGAAAGCAGGGGGCTATGGTGGAAGGGGACTGGGAGAGTACCCAGGCAGGGTGGCCACTGGACAGTCCCAGGGACTCTGCTGCTCCTGCTGGTCATCTGAAGTGAAATGGTGAAGCAGCAGGGTTGCCCAGTGCCCTTCCCCACATGGTGGGCTGTGCTGGGAGCACCCTGGGAAAGTGGCACAGGACTGACCACTGCCTTTCCTCATGGTCCCTGTCCTGGAAGAATTCTGGGAAATGGCTTAAGGCTGACCACTGCTCTGGCATGGACTCCATCTCTTGGCTGCTGTCTGGGCCCCTGGATGAAGGATTTTCAGGCCCAGCTCTGAGTGTCAGTGCCTGAAGAGAACCAAGTACAGTCTTGACTCCTATAATGTTCTGAGGGGCACTGTGGCCAGTGGTCTGGGTTCCTAGCTTTGCCATCAGCTGTGAAGCCTCAAGCGAGTCACTTGACCTCTCCTCGAGTCTCAGGTTCCTAATATTTTACAACTTAATGGGCAATAGCAGCCCCCACTGTGAGGATGTCCACCGTGACTATTAAGGTTGTCAGATGCCTTCCCTGTGCCCCAGACCAGCCTGCAGGGCTCCTGACCTCACTTTGACGTTAAGGGCGTTGTGCCCATATTCTCAGTCCCCTGTGGTTGGGCTGTGGACACATAACTGAGGTTTTAGTTGCTGAGAGGGCACCTGGGAGCAAAGGTGGGAGATGAAAGTATAGAGGTGCTTTATGTCCTCAAGATGAGCAACCCTGTATTTGTCTCCAGATCAGGGGACCCAAACTGATGATTGTCACTGTTAGTAGTTTGATCATTTTTTATTTGATCTTTTTTATTTCCCACCCTCTTTAACTCTTTCTTTACATGCTATGGAAACCCTAGTAGTATAGTGGTTAGGTGCTATAGCTGCTATCCAGAAGGCTGGCAGTTCAAATCCGTCAGGCATTCACTCCTTGGAAACTATGGGGACACTTCTACTTTGTCCTATAGGGTTGCTATGAGTCAAAACTGACTCAATTGCAGTGGGTTCTGTTTTGGGGTTTACACAGTATAAATCATGAGCTGGAATCGACTCAGCGGCAATAGGTGTGGTTTTTATTTTACCCAGGACAAATCTACAGGCACTGTGATTCCTTCCCAGGGGTACTTGACTTGGGCTGTAGCTGAGGCTTTGGAATGATGAGGCTGTGTCATCCTGATCAAATCACTAACCATTCAGGGCCTCAGTGTTCACATCCGTACACTGGGAATGGCAATGGTATACTGGGACTGGCAGTGGTACACTGGGAATGGCAATACGAAAAGGTAGAGGATTCCTGGGGACAGAAGAGAGGCCTGGTACCTGCCTCACCTCCATCACTGGCTGACACCCGGGTGGGGATGCTGGTTGGTGGCATGCTTTGTCATGCCATGGCAGAATGACCCTGAATTAGTGTGGCCTGGTGGCTGCCAGCAGAGTCACTTCCCTGACAGCCACGGTGATGCCCTGCCTGTATGGCTCTGTGTCCCCACAGCGGCCAGTTCGCCATCGTGAAGAAGTGCCGAGAGAAGAGCACGGGCCGCGAGTACGCAGCCAAGTTCATCAAGAAGCGGCAGAGCCGGGCCAGCCGGCGGGGCGTGCAGCGCGAGGAGATCGAGCGCGAGGTGAGCATCCTGCGGCAGGTGCTGCACCCCAACGTCATCACGCTGCACGACGTCTACGAGAACCGCACCGACGTGGTGCTCATCCTGGAGCTGTGAGTGGGGCGCGGGGGCGGATGGGCGGGACGGCGGGGCTCCTGCCCCGGGCCCAGAGGGTCGCCACCCCCAGACGGAGGCCCTGAGAGGGCGTGTTCCCCGGCGACGGTCACCATCCTCCTCCTTCTGACCCTGGGCCTGGAAGGGGGATGGGCTTGCTCAGCAGCAGGGTGGAGTGCGAGGGTCTGACTTTTATTGGACGATGGCTGGCGTTGGGGTCATTTCCTGGCTGGAGATCATGTGGGAGGTTCAGAGGGAGCAAAAGTTGGGGCGCAGTGAGGCAGAGATGACTCCCTGAAATCTGGAGAGGAAGCACGAGCATCCTCTGAACTCCGGGAAGTCCTTCTACAGCCGTTTCCTGGGGAAAATCGATTGCATTTGTGCGATTTGACATGCTGTTATTACGACGGGCGTCATTTAAGGAACAGCTGCTGTGGGCCAGACCCTTGCTAGGTCATATTTGTCATCTTGTTCGTTCCTCACCAAGACCAGGATGAGGGAAATGTCTTACAGAGAGGTTGTTATATAAATAAACCCCAAACAAACTACATAGGGTCAGAGTAGACCCTGTAGGACAGAGGAGAGCTGCCCCACACAAGTTCTAAGGCTGTAATCTTTAGGAAGGCAGATTGCCACATCCGTCACCTGTGGTGCAGCTGGTAGGCTCAACCCACCGACTTAGCTGTAGCAGGTGAGTGCCTACCCAGAACACCATCAGAGCTCTGTATGATGTAAACAGGAGAGCTTTACTCCTATTTATGACCTGATTTAGCCCCCATAACAATCTTGTCACACAGAGACTCTTACTGTCCCCATTTTACTGACAAGGACATTCAAGTCATGAAGTGGCAGAGCTGAGGCTTGAGTCCACATGATCTGTGTAGACAGCCCTGAGCGTGAGCGAGGTGGCCCTGTGTTGGCCTGGCAGGAGAAGACTTACCAGTCCTTGGTTGAATAGGGGATACCAAGACTCTAGAGGTTGACGGGCCACTCTGGTGTCCCTCTGGAGAGCTTTCTGTGAGTGAGGAGGTAGGGCTCTGGCAAACAGGCTTGAGTCAGGTTCTGGCACAAGTCACAGCAGCTGGGTCAGGGTGGGGAGCCAGACCCAGTGTCAGGAACATTCCAAGCCCCGTAAGCCTGTGCCTGTGTGCCAGTGAGCAGAGGAATGGTGACTTTTGCCTTAGCAAGTCCTGCTTCTGGGACTTTGGACATGTCACCTTGTCCCTCCAAGTTTCACATCTCAGCTGTGAACCAGGCAGCCCCTTTACACCTGTGTGAAGGTGGAATGGAACACCTGACATTTGAGACCATCCTCACTGAAGAACTATACTCTGGCAATGCTGGGATGCAGACTTATGAAGCAGATGGGCATTTGCATACACTTGCATTTGATTCTTAAGTCCTCCACCTCAGTATTTAAGGGCATAAAAATCATCCTGGCTCCCTCCACGTTTCTCTGAAGAACTCCCAGCGAGTTGTACCAGTTGGTGCACAGGCTACCTGGCACAGGCAGAGCCTGGTGAGGTCCCTCAGGTGTGGCCTGCTGCAAGACTCAGGCTTAGCAGTTGGTATGCTGACTCCTGGCTGACAGTGACAAGCTCACCTTCTTTGGCAAGGCCAGGCCACTTCTTTAAAAGTAAATATGCATAGCAAGTAGGGAGAAATTGCATTCATAATTCCGTCACTCAGATGCAGCTGTCAAGGTTTTCTGCAGTCCCTCTCTGTGTTTAGCTGTTTGTGTTGTTCTTTTACAACTTACTGCTCTGCTTTTTCCCTGGTTAACACTTAATCTATAAATAACTTTCTCTCTTTACTGACATGATTGTGTTTCATTGAATTGCTTAGCAATATTTTTGCCTGTTGCTGGGTATTTGGTTTTTATTTTCTGGCTTTTCACCATATAATGGTAAAATCTAATAAGATAGATTTTATTGCCATAAAACTATTTTCTCCCCCTAATGTCCCATTTTCTTTTGAGTTAATAAGGGGTAGGAAGACCAGGTCAAGGGTTGACTTTCTTGGCCTCTTACAGATTCATTTTCAAAGAACAGTGCTGATGAAGCAGTCACCTGCAGCGTAGTAGGGTTCTTCTTTACCTGCAGCCTTGGAGATCTGTCTGAAGTCACACACGACCCAGCAGGGCTGGGGGGCTCTGAGAGGATAAAAACAAGGGCAGGACTGGGCTGCGTACATTTCAGAAGGGCTCTGTACGTTGGAAAAATTGCAGAGGGCTCTAGACAGATCTCTTGCAAATATTGAAGCTTTACTGTGTGTGGATACTTTGGTGGCATAGTGGTTCAAATCTGCCAGACACTCTGCTGGGCAGTTCTACTCTGTCCTTAGGGTCGCTATGAGTTGGAATTGACTCGGTTGCAATGGGTTTGTTTTTTGGTATTACTGTCTATATAGTAGAGATGATGTCATGTTGGTATTCTAAGTGTTTTCTTCCATTTGGTCTTTTATTTGTCAAACGTCTATTGAATGTCTTTCTTGTGCCAGGTACTGTGGAAGCAAAGACAGTCTCACTGGGGAGAGACTGACGGATAGTGGCAGCCCTGTGTAACAAGGGCAGGGGTACAGCTGAACAGCAGTGCCAGAGGACTGCCCAGGGCTTGGGGGGTGGTTCTGAGGCTTTGTTTCCTGCATCAGTGACTCAGGCTTTGTCATATGGGAAACAGCATGGTGAGAAGAACCTGGTGGTCAGCTGTGGCTGAGAGGATCTAGGTCTCAACTCTGGTCCTGCCACTTACTACCTGTGTGATCTTGGGCAAGTCATTTGCTGTCTTGGAACCTTGGTCTGTGTGCCATATAGGGACAGCGGTCCCTTATCTGTGAAGGAGGGCAGTAGTTGCATCTACCTCTCAGAGTGGATGCGAGACTCAAGTGGAGAATGCATGGAAAAGCACATTGAAAATGTGGCCTCCTCCCAACATACTCTAAATCAACCCTCCACCCCTGCCACCTAGACCTTGCTGTGGTGTGTGGTATTTATCTCAAGGGCTTGGAAACCCTGGTGGCATAGTAGTTAAGTGCTACATCTGCTAGCCATGAGGCGAGCAGTTTGAATCTGCCAGGTGCTCCTTGGAAATGCCATGAGGCAGTTCTGCTGGGTCCCGTAACATTGCTTGGAGCCAGAATCGACTATTCAGCAGTTGTTTTTTTTAATTGAGCTCTCATAGCATGTGTTCATCATTTCATCAAGATTTCTTCCATCCCTCTCCCCACCCCCCGCTGCAGGTGGCAATGAGAACCTTTGTTTCTCATTCCTGCTTTGTCAGAAGGAAAGCTGAGCCCTGGAACACTCACATGCCCTACCCCAAGGTCAAGGTTGAGTCAGAGTTGGGAAGGATTGGGGTCACTGTCTTTGTCCTGTACCCAGACCTGCAGGGCGGACTCAGGGCTACTCCTTCAGCAGTTGCAAGAGTACTCTAGGTTCTAGCACTTGACTTGAGTGGGTGTGGGGTGGGGCAGGGGTGACCTCCCCTGGCCTACACACAGGAAAATAAGCATGCCGGGCTCCACCCCCAGATCTTAGGTGGCCACTCGAGGCCCTATGTGGCCAAGAGTCACTGCAGCCCCAGCAGACAGTGTGCTCCTGGGCACCACCCTCTCCTCCCCTCACCTGCTTCACCTTCCCCCTTCTCATTCTCCAAACATTTACTTAGCACCTGTTATGTGCCAGACACTAGAGCCACAAAGACAAAACCGTGACTTGTGGCCCTGCCCTTGGGACATTCCCAGCACAGAAACAGAACCTTCTGACATTCGTCTACCTGTTTGGAGAGATTTTTCATTTTAACCCCTTTGGACAGATGAGAAAGGACTGAGGCTGAGCGTGACTTGCAAATAAATGGTACAACCAGCATTCCAATGCAGATCGTCCTCTCCAAGGCCAGCCTGTATGGAGGGGCTTTGTGCTGCAGACACTGCCCAGTTCTTGCTGTCCCTTGTACTGTCCTCTGTCCATTGCGTTGAGTGCTCACTTGAATCTCACCAGATGTGTGATATCTTCTCTGGCTGCTTAAGCACTTGCTAACCACATGTGACAGACAAATAATCACAGCAGGGACAGAGCACCCACCAGCGGGGCCTTTCTCTGCATCAGTCGGGGTGCCGAGTGTTTCACTGTTTGGTCTTCAGAGCAAGTGTATGACCAGGCCCTCTTTTTCCCCCTGTGTCAGTACCCTGGGGCAGCTGTATCACAACACCGCAAACAGGGTAACTGAAAAGAACAGAATGTATTGATTGTCTCGCAGCTCCGGAGGCTGTGTGTTGACATCAGGGTGTCAGTCATGTTGATTCTTTCTGAGGCTTTGAGGGAGAACCCTAGAACTGTCCCATAGGGTTTCCAAGGAGCGGCTAGGGGATCTGTATGGCCAACCATATGGTTAGCAGTTAACTCTGAACCACTGAGGCACCACGTCTCCTTAGTTATTTGGTGCTGCTGTGACGGCAATACCACAAGTAGATGGTTTTAACAAACAGAAATTTATTCTCTCAAAGTCTAGGAGGCTACAAGTCCAAATTCAGGGCACCAGCTCCAGGGGAAGGCTTTCTTTCTCTGTTAGCTCTGGAGGAAGATCCTTGTCATCAATCATTTCCAATCTAGGAGCTTTTCAGCACAGGGGCCCTAGGTTTAAAGGACACGCTGTGCTCCCGACTCTGCTTTCTTCGTGGTAACGAGGTCCCTAGCTTCTCTGCTCTCTTTTCTCTTTTATATCTCAAAACAGACTGACTTAAAACACCACCTGATCCTATAGATTAAGTCCTACCTCATTCACATAACTGCCTCTAATCCTGCCTCATTGACATCACAGAGGTAGGATTTATGACACATAGGAAAATCACAACTGGTGACAGAATGGTGAACAGTCACACAATGCGAGGAATCATGGCCTAGCCAAGTTGACACACGTTTTAAGGGGACACAACTCAATCTGTAACACATGCCCATCACCCTGCTTCAAGTTATTAACATGCTGCCAATCCTGATTTATAAAGATTCCTACGGACTCAACTTTCTGGTGCATTTGCTGGAGTATTTTAAAGTCAATCCCAGACATCAAGCCATTTTCACTTGTAAATACTGCTCATCTCTAACTGATACCATTTTTTTAAAAAGCGACCATGATGTATTTATTGCACCTAACAGAATCAGTCAGGCCTTGGGGAGGGCTTGTGACACTTCCGTGGTGAGGCCTTTCTGCTGTCCAGTCCGTAGTCCTGGTTCTCCAATGGACTCAAAGATAGTTTTTATAGTCATTTTGTTTTAATCAGGATCCAAATAAGGTCCCTATGCAGCATTGAACTTTCTTGTCTCTCATGTCTCTTGCATTCTATAGTATTTCTTCTTTTTCCCCTTCTTTTTTTCACATCATTGATCTGTTGGAGAAACAGGGTCATCTGCCATCTTGATTGTCTCGCAGTCTAGATTTGGCTAATTCCTTCCGCGTGGTGTTATTTAGCTGGTTCCTCTAGCCCCTGTGTTCATGTAAACTAGTAGCTAAATAATAAATGAGATATCTTTTCTGGCAGTGCTGTTCACTGGAAATAGAATATGAGCCATATACGCATGTGATTTTAAATTTCTTGGTAGCGTCATTGGAAACCCTGGTGGTATAGTGGTTACATGCTACAGCTACTAAGCAAAAGGTTGGCAGTTCAAATCAACTAGGTACTCCTTGGGAACTCTATGGGGCAGTTCTACCCTGTCTTGGAGGATGGTTGTGTCAGAACCGACTTGACAGCAGTGGGTTTGGGGTTTGATAGGCTCATTGAATAAGAAGTCCTTTTTAATAATAATAAGATGAATTAAATTTAATAATATTTTTATTTAAGCCAGTATACACAAAATGTTATCATTTTGACATGTCATCAGTGTAAAAATTATCAGAAGTATTTTCTATTATTATATTTTCTTGCAAAATCTGCTGCATATTTTATACTTAAAGAGCATCTCAAGTCACGTGACATGTCATGGTTAAAGTGAAATGCAATTCTACCAAGACTGTCAAGCTGCATTTAGTGGGATATGTTTTATATTGCTTTAGTTTTTAAATTTACATTATGTAAAATTTTTAAAAATCCTGTACTCAGTCACACTAGCAGTGTGTCATATAAATGCTCCATAGCCACATGTGACTCATGGCCGCTATACTGGACAAGGTAGCTGTGACCATTTCTGTCACTGCAGCAGGTTTTCTTACCTGCTGCTGAACTAATCAGATTGAGATTCAAGTTTGTAGAGGTCAGAATACTTTGTAGGTACTGCGGACTGCTTCCTGTTATGCCTCATTGTGTCTGGTTGTTCTACTTTTCATGGCACTAAGATTAATCATTGGTTCTAGGTATGCCTGTGGATATTTTTAAAGAGAGAATAAAAGAAGTATTTTTGATGCTTTTAATTTAGGATGGACTGGGTAGTAGGGAGATGATTCCCAAAGCTGGGATGGCTGCTGTCTGGCCATATAAGAATCCCCTAAGGAACTCAGCATGATACAGCGGTTAAGAGTCATCCTAACTCTACTGCTTACTGGCTGTGTGATCTTACAGAAGTCACTTAACCTCTCTGAGCCTTTGTTTCTTCAACTGTAAAATAGGAAAATAACAGTACTAATACTCTTTGGAAACCCTGTGGGGCAGTTCTACTCTGTCTTGTGGGATCACTATGAGTCAGAATTGGGTTTTGGTTGGGAAGGAGAATCTAAATGGGTATGGTCTGCTAGGGCCTGGGTCCCCAATTTTTAGCAGTGGATCCTGAGATCCCAGGTCCCCTGATCGAGATCCCAGGTCCCCTGATCCAGATCCCTTCCTGTAGTCTTCTCCTGGGTGATCCTTGTCTCCACTTGAACCCTAGAGAAAGCACAATGCTGGCTGGGTACCCCGGCATGTGTTGCAGGAGAAACAAGCCTGGTGGGGCTGGCAGAGTCAGCAAACAAAAATTTCCTGGTTTGTTTGGTAACCCTAAATCCCAGGGAGAATCTCTTCACTGTGGGTGTCCAGTCCTGTCCCAACAACCATAGGGTGCCAGTGCAAGGGACACGAGGACCCAAATGAGTCGACGATTTAGAGGTGGATGTGATTAATGGTTTCTCATGTCTCAGCTGGAAACCATGCCTCGACCCTTGTGGGCCTGGAAAGACAACGTCTCCTAGAAAATCAAAGTGAAGTGACTCACAGTACCGTCTTGCCCAGTCTGCTCATTTTGCAGATGAGGAACCTGAGGCTTGGCGAGGAAAAGTGAGCTGTGCAGGGTCAGTGGCCAGGGCTGGACTGGAACCAATGTCTCTAGTCTCCTGGCCCAACATCTCTTCCCATTGGTTGCCCCTGGTTACTCACTTCTGCCTTCTGTCTCCTCCATCATACTGGGGTGGAGGTAGCACCGGGACAGTCGGCGACTGGGCCTGTAGTGTAGCCAGAGGCCCTTCTGGTGACACCTAAGGATGACCCCTGCCCTGCGACCCAAAGGGAAAACAGCAACAAGAAACAAAGTCAATCTTGGGTGCTGCTAGACAAAGCCACAGAGATGAGGGAGGGGGCTTCCGACACAGGTTTGGAGGCTGTGCCACCAGACTGGCCTGGCACCCACAGGACTGAACGGGGCTGGGCCCTCCCTGCTGGTGTCTTGCAGAGTGTCTGGAGGAGAGCTCTTTGACTTCCTGGCCCAGAAGGAGTCGCTGAGTGAGGAGGAAGCCACCAGCTTCATAAAGCAGATCCTGGATGGAGTGAGCTACCTCCACACCAAGAAGATCGCTCACTTTGATCTCAAGGTCAGTGAGGGGGGAGGGAAAACACTCAGAGTTCAGGAAGGAGGGGCCCAGTCTCTGAGGATGTTGTCGTCACCAAGGACCACAGCCCACCTGGTCTGCCTCTCTCCCCTATAGTTGAAGACCCTGGGCTTCATGGAAAGCATCCACTTCCTCAGTTTTATGTCACTTATCAGGTTTCTGCACATACAGGCTGGCCACAAGGGGCTTATCAGTCAGACCACAGGTGACTTGTCTCTTTCAGGGAGCAAGTGGAGTGTAATTTTTAAATAAATACCATAGACCAGTAACAGGAAACATGAAACCAAACACATTTCTCAAGACTGAACTTTTCAGTCCTTGAGCGCTGACTCCTCAGTGGGCAGAGCTCAAGGTACCCGAGGGGATGCTGGAGTTGGCTGCTCTCCAGACCCTCCACAGTGCAGCCTCCAGCATCTCTTGGCTGGTAGATGGAAAAATTTGGAGCCTGGAGACCCCACCCTGCCCCAAGCTGTGGCTGGGAAACTGCTTCTGGGGGCCGGGGGTCATCTCCGGTAATTGGCATTTGGGGTCAGGCAAGTTCACTTTGACTGCAGCATGGTGGGTTCCCAGAGTAACTGAGCTCAACTGCATACACTGATGTGACTCTCAAGATTTTACAGTCCTGTAGCCTAGGTATCAGAGGGATCTTTTACTGGGGAGGCGACGCATTCATTTTTCTTATGAGAAGTTCCTGCTGTGTTTCAGTCACTGTGCTGGGTGCCAGGGTGGCGGCTGCAGATACAGAATCAATGGAGTCCCTATCTGGGCTTCATTCCTCTATCCCTGGGAACGTAGTGCAGGGAACAGCAAACAATCTCCAACAACTCTCAGTGTTGTGATAGAAACACAGGAGGCTGGAAACACTTAGAAAAGGGGAAGCTGGGACACTCCAGTGGTATAATGGCTAAGTGCTACGTCTACTCACCAAAAAGCTGGTGATTCAGATCTACCAGGTGCTCTTTTAAAACTCTATGGGGCAGTTCTGCTCTGTCCTCTAGGGTCGATGTGAGTCAGAATTGACTCTACAGCAGTGGCTGTGGTTTTTGGTTTGTGTCAAATGAGGGCATCAGGGAGGACTACCTGGAAGAGGTGATGTTTGAGTTGAATTCTGAAGGGCTGGCAGTAGTTAGCAGAGGGGAAAGGCCTTCTAGGGAAAGAGACCAGCAGTTGACATGGTCATGTAGAGGATGATGCACTAAGGGAAATGCGGGAGTCAAGGGCTTCTGTGCGGGGGTCAAGGGCTCAAGCCAGGCAGAGGGCAGGAAGCAGACACAGGGTACAGGAGCATAGCCCAGGAGGGTGAATGTTACTCGGAGGGATATGGAGGCCAGTGAGCAGATGTGTGTCTCCGAATGTTGTCTTGGCTTGAAGGATGGACAGAATGGGGACAGTTTCCCGAGGCCTGGGACCATCTGGAGACTAGCACAGTGACCTAGGTGAGGCATGCCAAGTGTCAAAGTGACCTGATGAGAGGACAGATTCAGGAGCTGTTCCACAGGTTACTATGGGACTCAGGTGCCCCATCAGGTGGAGGAGGTGAGAGAGAGGGCAGAATCCAGGTTGACATCCTAGTTTCTGACATGGGGGACCAGCCCAGAGAGGGTGAGGTATGCCCACGGTCTCACAGCAGCCGTACCAGGGTGTGGGTTCAGTGCCTGTACATGGTCTCAGCTCCAGCTCGTGTTCCACCCATGGGGTGACATGCTGTGAGTCCCCTCAGAGTGGGCACTGCTCCTCCTGATGTGTGTGTCAAAGTCCTCCGACAGAAGACACCTTGCAGAGCTCTAGTGAGGTGTCGCCAGGTGAGAGCTGGGGTCACCTGAGGAGGGTGTGGCCTATGAGGGCTTTGGACCTCAGGGCCCTAATACACCAAGTAGGAAGTAGCCCACTTGGATTGCACCCTTGTCTCCTTCCTGTAATCCTCCAGGCAATTAGCATGCTGTTTTGTGTCTTTGCTGGATCCAGGAGACCAACCGGAGAGACTCCAGCAGGTCAATGTTGTTTTGTTTGTTTCAGTGGCAGCGAACGGTGGTGGGTGAGCGCTGGCTTGGAGTGGGTGCAATCCAGGTTTAATCCACATTCTGCTGGATAACTCCGTGTACTAGGATAAGACTGAGCCTGACCTTTTCAGCCTTAACACATATCATGACAACCACACTACCTGGCAGCGCGGTTGGAAAGATTAGAGAGAAGCCTTAGGTGCCGAAGACTGAGCACTGTCCAGTAGGCACAGCTGTGATGGTTATTTCCCTACCCAGAAGAGAGGAAAAGAAACCACAGTTCTTGTTATAGGCTTTTGGGTCTTGACAGGTGAGGAAAACAAAGCCTGCTAAGTTACTCAGTGGGGAGCTGGGCTTGGCTGCTGGCTGGGGGCTCCTATCTCTGTGTGGATGTGTCCCCACAACATGCAGACAGTCTGGATTTCCTCTAGATGTGTGGAGGGTTGCTAACCACCGGCCCCCACCATGTGTCCTTGCAACTGTGTAGACTCAGCATTGTGGGCCCCACCTGTGAGTCCCTCAGCCCAGGCCGAGCTGGGCAACATCAGGAAGAGATGGGTAGCCTGAACTCAGAAGGATTACCTCATGACTGGCTAGGCACTTCCTGAAGCCAGAATGTCCATATGCATGCCTCTGGCTGGAACTTTCCACCAGCTGGAGGGGAATTTTGAGGAAGGGCCATCTTTGAGCAGACTTCCTGGTTGGTCTTGTTTCCCACTGTGTAAAATTCACTTTTTTCTTCCTGATTTTCGTTTTCCTTGAGGGGCGTCTGCTTTCCTCTCCTGCTGGTATTGTTACTTCTCACCGCCTAAGTCAGGTTAGTGTCACTGCCCCAGGAATGCAGGCCCCATGCTGTCTGTGGACCCCGTCCCATGGTCTGTTCTCCATGCTGTCCTTGCAGCTTGAAGAAGCAGGCAGTAGGGGGCTCCCCTCTGCCCTACTTTTGGAATTTGAAGACCTCTCTCCGGCCGGCTGTGATGTACAAGTTAAGTGCTCTGGCTGCTAACCAAAAGGTTGGCAGTTCAAATCCACCAGGTGCTCCTTGGAAACTCTGTGGCACAGTTCTGCTCTGTAGGGTCACTATGAGTCGGCATTGACTTGACGTCTGTGGCTTTGATTTTGGTTCTCAGGCCGCTATTTGCTCAGCTCCTGCCACATTCTGGAGGTGAGCTGGGTTGATGAGGCTGTGTCTCTCTGCTCATTAAAGGAGGCCAGCCTGTGACCCAAAGCAGAGGAATGGATAAATGATTGTAAAACAAGCAATCTGCCTGAGATAAACTATGGCATTCTCTTGTCTAAAAACCTGCCCTGAATCCTTGCTCCCCTTAGGATAAATGAACCCATTCTCAACATGGCACCAGGCCTTTCTGGAGCTGCTCTGCCCTCCTTCTGGCTTCATCCACCCCTTCCCACTCCAGAACACTAGCCCCAGGCAACAAGATCACTGAGCCACATTCTGGTCTCTCTGTCTGTGCATGCTGCCTCCAATCCAGAATGCTGCTGGTCTTCCTTTTCTCTGCCTCTGGACTCCTGCTTCTCCCGTGAGACCCAGCTAAAATGTCACTACGGCTTCTGGGAGGCTTGTCCCAGCCCTGTCACCTCCTGAAAGTGTGGCTAAGAACTCACTTGCTTTTTTGGCCATTGTATTTTCACTCAGCTTCTGCAGAGAGCATTTATTGCTGTGAGTCTCTTCCTGCTGCTTGTGTCTGGTATAATGTTCAATGAGTGATAAGCTACTTGGTGTTGAACGAGTGTGTGAATAGAGGAAAAGATACTGGAGTGAAGACTAAATGCCTACCTGAGTGCCCAAGGCCCTTCCACCTCTCATCTGGAAAGTACAAAAGAGGTTGGAAGCAGATTTCAATCCAGGTTCAGTGATGTATGCCATGGGATGGAGTGACAAGCATCAATTAGATATGGATGGTACTTGCCTTCCAAGTGCCTAATCTCTACTGGCGATGGCCACAATGAGACTCAGTAGGGACGTCACCTGAGATAGACAGGTTCTGTGACTCTCGCAAACACCGACTCCTTTCTAAGGGATAAGCCCTCTGCCTCTGCAGAGTGGGAACCATGCCAGTGTGTGCTGTGACTTGCACTGTCGAAAGGCCTGATGATGTGGTAGGTCGGGGTAGTAAGGCTAGGCAATGTCACCCTGTATTTACACAGATGGGAGGGCTGCTGGGGCTGGATGCCCCCTCAGTACCGGGTAGCAGCAGATTCTTCTTCAGATGTGCCTTCCACACAATGGAACATCAGCAAAGGGGGCTCAGTGCCACCCTACCTCACCCGGGTGCCTGATTCTGTCACAAGTGAAGGCCTTGTAGAGGGTGTTTTTGTGCTTATTTTGGATTGGAGAGTTTCCACTGTGAGCATGGGTGTGAGCTCCTCTTCTGTCCCCTTCGCTGCCCTAACTTGATCCAACTTGAGATTTCAAAAATGGAAGACAGTCCTTGGATCTGACGGGTATTTTAAGCAGAAAGAACAAGTCATGAAAATTGAATGCAACTGTGTGTATATAAGCCAAGAACTCAGAATTCTTAAGACAAGCCAAGTGCTGTCTTTTTTTTTATTATGATTGAATGAAAATGTACATTCCCATATAAATTTGCATGCTGACCTACATGCAGCTTCCACTGCTCTCCCTGAACGGTGACAGCACACTCTTCCTCTCTGCTCCACGCATGTCTTATCTTCCCAAGAGTCTCCTATTTTCTCCTCTCCACCCATTCCCCTTCCTCCAGTATGAGGTCAACAGGACAACCTCCTATAGATGCCCAGAACCATAAAGTGCCCACACAATATGGTCACTCTGCATCACCAAGTCCAATCCATTGCTGTCTGAAAAGTTGACCTTCATTATGATTTACGGACAAGGGCAGCATCAGGACCAGGAGCCCTGCTCCCAGGAGAACCCCGAGGCTCCTGGACCATCAATTGGGGTCTTTTAGTGGAGATCTCAGGGTGCACCCCTATTTATACTTGTGTTGCCAGTGAGACTCAACCTTGTGAGCTCCGTCGTGGCTATCACTGGTGGTAGCTGGGCACCATCTGGTTCTTCCAGTCACAAGTTGATGTAGACATGCATTCATGTGGGTCTCTCTGTCTTCTGGATTCTCTTTCCCCCGTGTCAATATCGACCTTGGTGATCATCTGTTCCTGCTAAGTTGGGACCATTTGCTGTACCCTCAGATGGCAACTTGGCAGCTTTTAGGACCTTAGGGGGCTTTTTAAAAGCAACATTAAGAGAGTTGAACTCCTGAGCAAGATATCCCCCAAAATCCAAATCTCCCTTTTCCCAAAGTCATCCTTAGAGCTGTATGTTCATGTGTGATGGGGTCTGCTCGACAAGCGCTCACAGAATGAAACTGATCATATTTTAAATGTGTATAGCACTTTCTGGAAACCATGGTAGTGTAGTGGTTAAGGGCTGTATCTGCTAACCTGAAGGTTGGTAGTTTGAATCTGCCAGGCATTCTCTATGGAGCAGTTCTACTCTGTCCTATAGGGTCACTATGAGTCGGAATTGACTCAACAGCACTGTTTTTTTTTAATGGTACTTTCTAGTATACAAGGTACTCATACATCTGTTCACTCATTTGATTCTCACCCACTGAGTTACAAAGTATTGTCACTTTTTTCCATGTAAGGCAGTTGAGATTCAGAGAAGTATCTTGCTTGAGATCACATAAGTACCTACATTTATTATACATTTTTACCAATAAAAAGGTATGTAACATAACAATATACAGATGAGAAAATATATAACACTCTTCATTGTAAAATATACAACATTCTTCAGGTTGACTTTCACAGAATGTTTTCCGGGTTTTGCCAAATTTCCTGTATGAGTAGCTGACTGATAGGTGCAGCTGATGCATGAGTGTAGCTCTGACAAGAATATTGGCTGATAATTTTGTTTACGTTAACAAGTAAGACAAAAACACAACAATGGAAGTGTATGTTGGAATTTCACTTATTCACCAATAACTGTGATAAACCAAAAAACCGACTGCCATTGAGTCACATCCCAACTCAGTAGAACATACCCACAGAGTTTCCAAGAAGCACCTGGTGGATTTGAACTGGTGACTTGTCGGTTAGCAGACGTAACACTTAACCCACTACGCCACCAGGGTTTCCATGACTGTGATAGTGATTGCAAAGTGGTCAGTTGTTTTCAAATCCCAGAATTCACCAAGTAAGGCCGCAGACACAATACCCACTGAAATTTTATTTTCATCTATAGCAACTATTCCATAACTTTCTTAAGTGTGAAGTCAAGAAAACAATACATCAAACCCTGCTTTGTATTGTCTGCCAGTTTCCGTGGTGTAAATATGTACTTGCTGTGTGGCTGATTTCAAGCAACTGACACGAAGTCACTGGCTGTGGATCTTGGAAAAGAGATATGCAGTGTACAGCATAATATAGTATATGCCAAATATACATAGTATTGTATTTCAATTTCAAGAGCATAGATAATAGTTAAAAAGTGTGTATAACCTTTTTTTTTTTTAACACAATTTCTTTAAAGATAAATACATGTGATTTAAGTTTTGATACAGGCTGGGTTTAACAACTGGCTTGTAAAGATTCTGCTTGTTTAGTAACTAGCTCTCCTAAGCCAGTGCTTACCAGCTCCAGCACGCTCCTGGTTCTTGGAGGCTCTGTAGGTGAAAGTCTTTGGTAAATAGGATCGTGCTGTACACAGGCTGGTTGTTGTGATGGCAGCGAAGATGTAATAACGATGACAGGGGCCAGCGATGTTCCAGAAATTCCTATGGGCAGGCTCTGCTCTGAGGGCTTGGCATGTGTTTACTTGTTTTATCCACAGACCAGCGCTCTGAGGGGTTCTCTGGTTGTACGTATTCTATAGAAAGCAGGGAGCTGTCTAGGGCTGCGCTGTGCCTCCGCTGTAGTAATATTCCCATTTTGCAAATGAAGGACCATAGTAATATTCCTATTTTGCAGATGAAGGGCCCCCAGGCTTAGAGAGATGGGTGACTTGCCACAGTCACACGGCTAACATGGAGCAGAATTGGGATACAAACCTGCCTCTGTCTAATAACAAGGTCCTGTTCAGCACTGGTTTCCCAAACTCCGGGCACTGGCTAATTTTGACCTCCTTGAAGGTGGCAGGAGGTAGGAGGGGGAGCAGGAGGGCCTTGAATGCCGAGTCGAGGCAGGTTTGCGTGTGGGCTGTAGCAGAGGTTTGTGGGGACGGGCTCCCTGCTGTCCTGTTTACAGCACCATGGAAACCTGCCCAGGAAGACCAGGCACTGAGTGGCCTTGCTACCTCGGGTTGCCCAGCACTGCCTGAGTAATCTAGGGTGGTCCTCAGCATTTCTAGTGAAGGCTCCTAAGAGCTTCCTTGTCCCCTGGCACAGAGTGGGCTGGGCCTTGCTCTGCTCAGCTGAACAGCCCCCTAAGGCATTAGGCAGTGTGAGGGAGAGCACAGGCTGGGGTCAGCAGACTCGGGTTCCAGGGTGTTGGCACTGCTGTTTGCTCAGTGACCTCAGGCAGTTTGTCACTGCTAGCATCCCTGAGAAGAGTGAACGAACGTAGCTGCCCATCTCCACAGTTTCTCTGGACACCATATTATTTCTGAATCCCCAGAACACTCCTATGCCATAGTATTGACCCCATCCCACAGATGAGAAATCAGGCTCCCAGAGGCCCAGTGGCTTTGCCCAGGTATCACCCACGTCATTTGAGTGGCAAAGCTGGGATTTGAACCCAGGCCAGCCTAACTATCTTAAATTCTTACCTTTTGCACTTTGCTGCATAGGCCCCCAAGTGCACCTTCATCCTTCGGGGACTTCCCACATACTGTGTTGAGACCTTGGGAATCACCCATCAACATGGGTCCTGGCCTGGGGACCCGCTTCCAGTTGGAACAATGTTGGACACCTTGGGCCAGATCTGTAGAGATACGAGCCTGGCGGGCTGAGCCGGGTGGTTGGTTTTGGCAGGCAGGGGTCAGTCCCAACTCCTAAGGATTGCTCTGAGGGCCCAGGGCTGACAGTTGGCAGCACCTACGGTAATGTGATGCCTTCTTCCAGCTATGCTTAGGAGGGGATGTCAGGCGTGGGGATGAATTACTCGGCTGAAATAAATAAAGCCAGAAGAGAACGACAGGAGTGAGTGTGTGTGGGTAGGATGGCACCACCCCTGAGGGCAGACTGGCTTGAGCCCAGCTGCCTGTGGCCAGCAGCCTTGTCCTTCCTTCTCATTCTGGGAGCGGGAGGGGCGCTGAGACTCTGCCTGTCCTGTCTTAGGGCCCAGATCAGTGGGAGTTTGCCCAAGTAGCTTGGGAAGTCATGCCACCTTTAAATCACACAGCCCAGAGCTCGAAGGGGCCTTGGGTGTCACCAGTGTCTATTTTATAGCAGAGCGGTGGTGGCAGGGTGGGGTGGGGTGGTTGGTGCTGAGGCCCAGAGAGAGGAAGTTGCCTGCTTAAACTCACACAGGTTTGAACTGGAATTTCCCGATACTCAGGCCGGGCCCTCTGCGATTACCCTGCCCCATTTGGGGAGGGAGGAAGCGGAGAACGTTAGACAGAAACCCCGGGGAGCTTCTGTCTTTCTGACTTCTCCCGTGATCCTTCTAGATCTTTCATGAGCCCACTCTACAAAATCAGAACACGACACCAACTGCCATCAAGACAATTACAGCTCACAGTGACCCTGTAGTACAGAGGAAAACTGTTGGTTAGGGTTCCCAAGACTGTGATCTTTACGGAAGCAGACTGCCACATCTTTCTCCCATGGAGAGGCTGGTGGATTTGAACCGGGGATATTTTGGATGGCAGATGAACGCTTTAACTACTACACCACCAGGGCTCCTTAACCTGCTCCCTAAGGGTTCGCAGTGGTTAAGTGCTATGGCTGTTAACCAAAAGGTCGGCGATTGGAATCCACTAAGCGCTCCTTGGGAACTCTGTGGGGAACTTGCACTCTATCCTGTAGGGTCACCGTGAGTTGGAATTGACTTGATGGCAGTGGGTTTGGCTATAGAGAGACGACTCATAGGGTCGCTGTGAGTCGGAATCGACTGGACTGCAGCGCGTTGGATGTTTTGGTTATGGAGAGACGTGCACTCTGGCGCCCCTAGTGGGGGTGGTAGGCCTGCAAGGGGCAGAAGGGGAAGGGACGCAGGGTCAAGGGAGGGGACTTCCTGGCGTCCCCAGTCCTGCAGAATCCACCAGGTTCTTTCCAGTTCATTTCAGCAAAATCAGTGGAGCTAGCAGGATGCCGTAGGAGATGCTAGTAAGCTCAAAACCAGCCTCTGGATGCAATTTTCCCAGGAATGCTGTGTCACGATGGAGAACGCTTCCAGTTTAGGACCCCAGCAAGCTGGTCAGTGCTCAGGGCTGAGAGCACCAGGCCAGAGAAAGCTTCATTAAAGAGCGGTGACCCTACAGGACAGAGTAGAACTGCCCCCACAGGGTTTCCGGGGAGCGGCTGGTGGATTTGAACTGCTGACCTCTTGGTTAGAAACTGTAGCACTTAACTACTGTGCCACCAAGGTTTCCTTCACCTTATAAACTCAGTGCCACCAAATTGATTCCAACTCATAGCGGCCCTATAGGGCAGAGTAGAACTGCCCCATGGAGCTTCCAAGAAGCGCCCGGTGGATTTGAACTGCCAACTTTTTGGTTAGCAGCCGTAGCACTTAATCACTACAGCCCCAGGGCTTCCAGAGCTGCAACAGAGCAGGGTAAGGAGCCCTGGTGGTGCAGTGGTTAACATCCTCATCTGCCAAACAAAACGTCCCTGGTTCAAATCCACCAGCTGCTCCATGGGAGAAAGATGTGGACACAGGGTGGAGGAGGAGCCAGTGGGCTTTGGAAGTGCAGGGGAGTAGGAAAGTCCTGCAAGGGAACTGCAAAGAGTGAAGGTAAGAAGATGTCATTCTACGGGTGGAAATACCTGTCCTGAGCAGACAGAGGGCATCGGGGGCAGGCGATGCACAGCAAGGCTGGAAAGGTAGCTTGTGACAGCTGGAGCAATGCCTCACATGTCTCATTCCTTGGTCTTGGGCATCAGGTGTCTTCCCGTGATCGGCAGGGTCCACTGAAGACACTTCATCAGGCCAGGTGATAGAGGTGACAGCTGAGCTGCCCAGGGAGCCCACCCTGACTCTGCCATTATGGACCTTGGGCAAATCTGAGCCTCAGTTTCTGCACATGTGAAGTAGGAATGAGAACAGTACCACTCGGGGTGGCTCTGAGGGCTTCGTGGTGTACAGAAACACTAAGCTCTAGGTGCTGCCTGGCTTGGTTAACAGGTGGCACATGTTAGTCCCTGCTCTGCCTCCTGGGTGTCCTCAGGCTGTTAGTGGAGGTTAAGGTAGTAAGAAAGAAGTCTTTTTGAAAGCAGGGCAACTATAGAAATTAAGTCTGAATCCCTTGGTGAGCCCAGCACCGCTGGACATCTGACCTAGCTGTTGGTGGCTTGGGGAGGAAGCAGGAAATGCCGTTTGGTGTCAGGGAGCTCTGGCCACAGCCTTGGGCAGGTCTGAGCCTGCAGGCACCTCTGGAGGGGATGGTCCAGCCACTGAGCTGCGGGACAGGGACGGGAGCGCAGGTCCTGACTTCTGCCTCCTGGCTGAAATCTCCAGGCTACATCTCGGTTTATCCTTGACCCACTTTGGGTCGCCTCGCTGTCAGGGCCTTGGTTTTCTGATCTGAAATGAGGAACTGGGCTGTAGGGGCCTGAGGGTCCTTACAGAGTCTGCCTACAGCACTGGGTGAGCCCGGGTGGGCCTGGGGGCTCACGGACCTGCTGATGTGGAAGCCGCCTTGGAGGAAAATGCAGGTTGGGAGGGAAGAAGCGCAGGGATGTGGGGAGAGAAGAGTCAGCATTGCCCCACCCCCACTTCAAGATAAAGAGATGTTGACAGTGGCCACACCTCCCCAGAAACGCCCTTTCTCCTCCTGTCTGGCTGCCTCCGGTGACTTTCATATTTGTGGCCCCTCAGAATGTCATTCTGTGCCTCCTCTGGTGCCCTCTTGGCCTCACTCGGGGACAGTGCCCCTCTCTGTCCCATGCTCCACTCCCCATGGCTCTGAAGACGATGCCAGAGGAGAGTGGCAGGAGCCGGGGTTCTCCCGGGTTGCGGCATTCCCACCTCTCCGGAGACGGCTCACGAGGCCCTTGAGAAGCAGAGAAACGGATCATTTAGCTCTGTGGTTAGGAGCACAAGCTCTGGACACCAGCAGCTGAAGATTCAAATCCTTAGTATTTCAGTCTCAGTTTCTTTTCCTGAAGAATGGAGGCAGCAGCAGCCAGCACATAAGGAAGCTGAGGGAGAGTGCGTGAACTATAAACATGTCACGTGCTTGGTGAGGACTGGGCCCTACACGTTGTAAGGGCTTAACAAATGCTCCCTGTCTTCACTTGGAGAGTTTATGGAGCACTGGGGGTGTGCCAGGCTGTCTACCAGGGCCTGGGGGACATGACAGGAACCGAACACCCAGGAAGCTCACGGTCCAGTGGGGAGACCTAGGCAGAAAAGCTCGGGAGCACAGCAATGGGGAAGCTGCGGGCTGTTTGGGGAGCCTGGGAGTTGTGGGGAGGGGCCAGGGAAGGTCTCCGGGAGGAAGTATGTTTCTCCTGAAAGGTGACTAGGTATTAGCCAGGTGGGAGTCCCAGGGAGTACAGGGAGACTGTACCCTGCTTCTTGAGAGGGGAGGTCACCGTGTTGGGATGGATCTGGGAACAGACAGATTTAAAATGAGAAAACCTGGGCCTGGCCCTCAGCTTCTCACAAGGCGGTGGGGAAGCCCTTTTCCTGGCCTTTGGACCCAAGGGTGAAAGGGTGTGAGGCAGTAATCCTTTTTATCCCTCTGCTGTCCCTTATTCCTGCTGCCCCATCTCGAGGGTCACCAGCTCCAATGTGTCCATCTCTGTCCCCTGTGGCTCCCACCAGGTGGACCAGGTGGTGGCCTGGGTCCTGGTCCCTTGTGTAGTGTTCAGGAAGACCTGGTCACTGACTCCTTGTCCCCAGAGAGAAGTCTCAGGCCTTTCCTCTCGAGAAGTCCCTACCAAGGTAGCCATAGGGATGTGTGTGGAGTGGAGGTAGGAGGAGGTATCTGCTGGGAGGTGGTGGGCAGTAGGCCAGTGCAACTCATCACAGAGGCCCATGGGGTCCCTGGGCAGCCACTGGGGGCTAGGTCAGAGGCTCTGGAGGGGCCACCTGTCTTGGTTCTGTCTCCTTACCTCCCCTGTCCTCCCCTGTCCCCCCTTTCTGCAGAGCCTAAGAGTCTATTCTTCCCTGGGAAAGGACTTTGACACATTTTCCACATAAAATTGAGGGAAATCTCCAGAGAGGAAGAAGAATAAACAAACTTAAAAAATGCAGAAGGAAATGCTTTATTGACATTTTTTTTAGAGGAAAACAAAAAGAGAACCTTAGCCAGTTCTAAGTGGAAGTTTGCAGCTGCTGTGACATGAGGTCACAGAGACTTCAGGAAACCTAGAATTTGGGATGGGGTGTCTAAGATGTGTGTCTACTCCAGATTCAATTCCAGTTCAGTGACTGGTGGCCCCCACCTTCAAGGTACCAGCCTTGAGTGCTTGAGTCTGCAGGGCCAGGATGCAAAGACCTGAGGCCTGCCTCCAGTGGACAACAGGAGCTGAGGCAAAGACAGCAAAGGACAGGTGACCAAGGGGGATAATGACAACTGTCACAACAAGAAAGGCTCACATAAGGACAAAGGTACTTGAGGGAAGGAGGGTTCACTTGTGGTGGGAGGCGGGGCTCAGGGCAGGTGAAGAAAGGCGTCAAGGACAAGGTGGGTTGGGTTAGGCTGACACATGGTGGCTGGCAGTGCCATCATCGATGACAACAGCAGGCTTTCAGTAGACAGAGACCAGGCAGGAGGCTTTCTAGGGAGAGCACAAGCTGTGAGCAGAGGCGTGGAAGCGGGAAACTCTTCAATGCTTTCAGAAGTAGGGACATTCAGCTTTTAAAAACATTTCTTTGTTTAATTTTTAAACAACTTTATTGAGATACAACACACAGATCCTACAATTCACCCAGTTAAAGTGATTCATTTACGGTCATGCAATCAGCACCACAGTCAGTTTGAGTACATTTTTATCACCCCAAAAAGAGACTCTGTGCTCATTAGCAGTCATTTCCCAGGTCCCAGCCCAAGGCAACCACTGATTTACTGTTTCTGCGGATTTGCCTGCATGTAAACGGAATTACACAATATGTGGTCTTTTGTGACTGGCTTCTTTCAGTTAGTGTAATGTTTTCAAGGCTCATCCTTGTAATAATATGTATCAGTCCTTCATTCCTTTTTATGCAGGGTAGTATTCCATTGTATGGATATACCACATTGTGCTTGTTTATTTATTAGTTAATGGACATTTGGGTTATTTCCACTTTTTGACTGTTATGAATAATAATGCTATGAACATTTGTGTGCAAACTTTTATGTTTTTGTTTCTCTTGGGCATATACCTAGGAGTGGAATTGCTGGGTCACGTGGTAACTCCTTGTTTAACCCTTTAAGGAATCGGCACCCTGTTTTTCTGAGCGCCTACACCTTTTTACAACATCATCAGCAAAGTATGAGAGTTCTGATTTCCCCACATCCTTGCCAACACTGGTTATTGTTTGTGTTTTTGATCATAGCCATCCTAGTGGGTGTAAACTGATATCACATTGTGGTACCCTGTGTTTCCCTGCCACCTGAAATACTCACTGCTTGGGCCAGAACTCGGAAAGTTTTATGATCCATCTTAATAGCTTAATAAAACCCAAACCAAAAAAACCCACTGCCTTTGAGTGATTCTGACTCATAGCAACCCTGTAGGACAGAGTAGAACTGCCCTGTAGAGTTTCCAAGGAGTGCTGACCTTTGGGTTAGCAAGCATAGCACTTAACCATCATGCCACCAGGGTTTCCAGGATCTCCAGAATCCAGACAAAGGATGTACTATCTAAGTGACTCTGGGTTAAGACACACAGAGAGAGACTCTGGATATTTGCCTCAACCTCAGAAACTGGCATCACTAGTTTTTGTGTAGATGTATGTTTTCAGGATGTTCAGGTTTGAATGGGGTCTAGGACAGTCACGGTGGAAAGTGGGGGCATCTGCTTACTGCCCCTACTCAGAGTGGGTGGATAGGAGTGAGAAGGAGGGGCTCAGGGGCCTGCGTTGTAGCCCGGGGCAGGACTGCCTCTCAGCACACCGCTGTTGCATCAGAACCCTGAGCTGCTTGCTGGGCTGGAAATAGCCTGGGAAGCTGGTATTTTTCCTGGAAACCAAGTACTTTTTTCTGAGTGTCCTGCTCAGGGTCACAGTGAAAGCCAGAGAAATGTGGTCTCACAGTTGGGCGAGAGGAGGGGGGTGGGGATGTGAGCAGGAAGTCAGCTAGCCCGGGAAGGGGGTGGTTGGGAGGACCACAGAACTGAGGCTAAGCCGCGTTACCCTGCCCCAGCACACTTACGTGAGGTGGTGGATTTGTTTCTAGAAAATGCTACAAGTATCTCATTGGCCCCATTTGATAGATGGGGAAACAGAGGCACTGCAGGAAATAGATCCACCGTTCAGAGACAGAAAATGTTAAAGCCAGAGTCTCCAGCTCCACTGTCAGCAGCAGGTTTGCTAAACGCCAGGTCTTGCCCTTGCCACTGTGCCTGTTCGCAGGTTCTCAGGGGGAGACCAAGGTCACAAAAGCAAGAAAGACTTTACGCTGTTTCAGTCACCTAAAAAAAGAACACCAAACCCCACCCCAAACCTCAGAGCAAAACCACAAAACATGGCTTTAATGACGGTCTTTTTTTTCTTCCTTTCCTTGTTTTGTTCCCCAGCCAGAAAACATTATGTTGTTAGACAAGAATATTCCTGTTCCACACATCAAACTGATTGACTTTGGCCTGGCCCATGAAATAGAAGATGGAGTAGAGTTTAAGAGCATTTTTGGGACGCCGGAATTTGTTGGTGAGCTTTAGGCCTATTTGTCTTCCAGCTGAGGGCCTGGGATGAAACGGGTGAGAACTCCTTAGGAACAAACCCTTTGTCTGGGGGCATGGCCTCTGGACTAGGAGATGCTGCCTGGGACACCCCCTGGGAAATGAAAGGGTGGGGAAGGAAATGCAGCTGGGTGAGGGTCCAGGTGCTGGCTCTCACAACATAGTAGGCCAGAAAGTGGCCAGGTGTGACCCAGAGGCCTTTGCTGAATTAAAGCCTCTCAAGCTGACCCCACATGCTGCTCTTAGATGGGCTTATTTTGAAGATTTAAAATCACCTAGCTCTCTCAAGTCCCATAAATTCAATCTTCTTTTATTTTCTGGAGAGGAAAAAGGAAGTTATCTGCCAGATGCTGGATCCACCCACTTGCCTCTGGGAGTTGGAACAGTCTCAGAGATGTAGGGAGGCATGGTCTCCTCAGAATCCCGGGGGCTGCAACCTGTGTACCCAGGAAATTTGTATTTCTGGAAGAGGGCAAAAATTCAGGCAAAACAAAACAAGAACAGTAACAGCAACAAAAACCCCAGTAAATCATAGTTTATGACCAACAGACTTTCCCTCACAGAACTTCTAAGAGACGTACTTCTGGATTAAGGAGAAGGATCTGAGAAGAGAGGTCACAGTACAAGAGGTGGTGGTGAGCAAATAAAGGAGTAAACGTTAGGCTAAAATGAACATTTTCTGTCTAGAAGACGATGATGATGATGATGAAGAGGTATTAATTGTGTGGTTAACAAAGTCAGAACTAAGAGATGAAGACAATCAAGTGTTTAAAATTAGTGTTCAAGTTCTTGAGTTGTTAGAAGAGGATGAAAAATACTGATTTATGCTGGAGTTTTTTAGATATCCATAGTCTAGTTTCAAGAGTAACCATTACAAAAATAGTTGCTGTGGAAAACAGTAAGAAAACTAATTTTAAAGAGAGAGAGAGAGAAGAAAAGCACAGGAAAAAATGAGCAAATAAATACACCAGTGTGTGCAGTGGCTGACACACTCTGCCGTTAATGAAGAGGTTCGAGCCTGCCAGGTGGGGGAAAGTTGCAACAGTCTGCTCTGTAAAGACTGCAGCCTTGGAAGCCCTATGGGCGGTTCTGCTCAGTCCTGCTGGTTCGCTATGAGTTGAAATCAACTAGGCTTATATGTATATACATGTATATGTGTGTGTTGCAGTGGATTAAGTGCTACGTCTGCTAACCAAAAAGTTGACAGTTCATCCACTAAAAGATCACAATTGATGGTCTGAAGGCCTGGGAGCTCCCCTGAGAGCATGGCCCCTAGACCTGATGCTGCCCCTGATCGGAAGTCATTACTGAGGTCAACTCTTTGGACAGGGATGGATTGGACTCAGGGACACAGAGTGACCATATTGTGCATGCACTTTATGGTTCTGTGCATCTATAGGATGTCGTCCTACTGGCCTCATACTAGACAGGAGTGGAGAGGGTGGAGAAGACAGGACAGGAGATTGTTAAGAGGATATGACATGTATAGAACAGAAAGGAGGAGTTTGTTGTTACAGGGTGAGGAGAGCAGAGGGAGCTGCAGATAGGCGGGCATGCAAATTTAATTTGTATTATCTGCTTTCACTCAATCACAATATATATGTATATATATTTATACATATATATCAGGCAAATATTAACTAAAAGGAAGCTGAAGTAGCTATATTAGTAGAAAAATAGATGTTAAAATAAAAAACATTTAAAAAGACAGATGGTGTGTATACATAAACAGAAAAATTCAGTTCACCAAGAAGTCATAACAATTCTAAACTTAGATATACCTAGTAAAATACTTAAAAAATGCTCAGCAAAATCAATGGAATTACAGGGAAGAATTGAAAAATTCACCTTTCTAGTGGAAGGTTTAAATACACTTACCTCAGTTATAGTAAATCAAACGACAAAAGGTAGTAAAATAGAAGATTTAAACAGCACAGCTAACAAGCTTAATTTCATTGACATACATGGAATGATATACGTAACAATTAGCTTCTTAAGCTCTTGTGTACCATTTGCAAAAATATCCGTGTACTTCTCATAAAGGAAATCTTAGTATCACACCCACGATATTTCTGACAAAAATGTGAAAAGATACTTAATCCTCGTACACTTGAAAATGAGAAAACCTACTTTTAAACACTATTTGGAAGAAATCATAGTGGAAAGGAAAAAAAACGCTAGAATTTAGAAAGCTTGAAGAATGTAGCAAAAAGTGTTGCTTAAAATAAAATTTATAACCTTAATTACTTTCATTGGAAAAGAAGCATTAAAATCAATAAGCTAAGCATCCAACTTAAGAAATTAGAAAAAGAACAGTTGAATAAACCCCCCAAAAGTAGAATAAATATGACAAAGATAGTAACTAAAATTGTACTAGGATATAGTGGAGAGGCTCAACCAAATCAAAGGTTGATTTTCTTAAAAAAAAAATACAAGAGCAAATTTCTGGTGACGTTGAATGGTGAGAAGGGCACATAAAAAGAATTAGAAATAAGAGCAGACAAAGCTGCTAATATAGCAAAAATTGTAATAGAATACTTTGTACAATTTTATACCAATGAATTTGAAAATTTAGGCAAAAAGGACAAATTTCTATAACTTGTCAAAACCAAATCATGAATCGTCATTAATTATATCAGTAGTTATAAAATATTCCTGTGGTCCAAAATGGTCTGGCCATTTTGGAAAATGGTACAGTGCTTTATTAAAAAGCTAAAAATAGAGACGCCATATAATTCAGCAATCCCACTTCTAGAAATACATCCTAGACAAACAAGAGCTGTTACACGAATAGACACATGCACACCCATGTTCATGGTGACATTGTTCACGGTAGCAAAAAAAAAAAATGGGAACGATCTAAGTGTGATCAACAGATGAATGGATAAACAATCTGTGCAGTGATAGAAATCAATGAGGAATCTGTCAAACATTTCACGATGTGAATGAATATGGAGGACATTATGTTGAGTGAAACGTCATTTACAAAAAGACAAATACTGTATGAGAACACTGCTGTAAATACTCATGAAAAAGTTTACACACAAAAGCAAACAATCTTGGATGATTACAAGGGAGGGAAAAGGCAAGGATGGAAAAACCCCAAATAGACCATAGATAAGTGGTAACTTTGGTAAAGGATCCGACAGTACACAGAACTGGGGAAGCCAGCACACCTCGTCCAAGGTAAGGTCATGGGCGTTCCATAGACTCATCAGATCTCTGAGGAACCCAATTACTGGGCTGAGGGTTGGGGTCCAGGGTCTCAGGGAACATCTAACTCCATTGGCATAACATAGTTTATAACGAAAATGTCCTGTATCGTACTTTGGTGATCAGCATCTGAGGTCTTAAAAGCTTGGCAACAGCCGTCAAAAGATACTCCAATCGTCCCACCTCATCTGGAGCAAGGGACAAGAAAGAAAACCAAAGACACAGGGAAAGATACAGTCCAAAGGACTAATGGACCACAAGTACCATAGCGTCTACCAGCCTGAGGCTGGCACAACCAGCTACCACCATCAACTGTTTTGACAAGGGTCACAACAGAGGATCCCAGACCGAGCCGGAGAGAAATGTACAGCAGTATTCTCACTCACACACACAAAGACCAGACTTACTGGTCCGACAGAGACTGGGGAAACCCTGAATGTCTCCCAGACCCCTTTCTAGCTCAGTACTGAAGTCACTCCTGAAGTTCCCCCTTCAGCCGTAGATTAGGCAGGCCTGTGAAACAAAACAAATGGGCATACCAGCCCAGGGGCAAGGACAAGAATTCAGGAAAGGGCAGGAAACGTGATAATGGAGAACCCAAGGTGGAGAAAGGTAGAATGTTGACATGCCATGGGTTGGCAACCAATGTCACAAAACAGTATGTGTATCCGTTGTTTCATGAGAAACTAATTTACTCTGTAACCTTTATTTAAAGTACAATTAAAAAAAAGTTTTTTCCCCCACAAAGAAAAATCAAGTTCCAATGGTTTTTTCAAGCAAATTCTAAACAGCTTAAGAGCTTATTCCAATGTTATATCAATTTTTGTATACTGGAATATTCCCAGCATCACATCAATATTATTTTGTCTTGCAGAGAATATACAAAAGAAGGACTATCCCCCAGCTATTATCTGAGAGCTGTATAATTTTGATGTGCAAATCGTATGGGGAGAGTACAAGGAAGGGAAACTATAATCTCACTTAAGAAAATGTATGCAAAAATTCTAAACTGTTGTTAGTGAACTAAATTCACTGGTGTATGAAAAGATGTGGTGAGTTAAAGATGACCACAGATTCCTTCACACTTCTCTCATTGAGAGGTCGGGGCTGGGTCCCTTCCTCTTCACTGCTACCCAGACTTTCAGTTACTGGCAGCTTCTCTTTGGGTAATTCATTATGTAATAAGAGATAATCAGAGGAACGGGTAATATATCATAGCCAAGTTGAATTTATTCCCCAATTGTAAGAGTGGCTTTACAAATTAAGTGACCAAGTAGCAGATTAAAACAAAGCAGGAAAAAAGATTATTTTATTAGATGCACACAGTTTTTAACTTAAAGAGTTTTCTACAAACTGAGAATAGAAAGGAACTTTAATAACTTAGTAAAAGTATTCACCCAAAACTTACAAAAATATCATTCTTAATAAGGAAATGTTAGGAGCAATCTCTTTGTAATCAGAACCAAGACAACTGTGCGTGTTGTCTCTTGTGTTTGATGTTATACCGGATGTTCCAACTTGAAAAGAAAAATTAATAGAAGCAATAAGAAAATTAAAAGGACAAAACAACTCTAATTATTTACAGAAGAAGCAACTTTCTACATAGAAGACAAAAAATTTGCAGATTATTTAACGAGACATCAGCACAGTAGCAAACAGAACAGCAACTGTTTTTCTATGCTCCGGCAAAGAAAAGTAAAAAGAAGTAATTTAAAAATGGTACCACTTACAATAAAGCAAGATGCCTCAAGATTTCTTTTTAGGGGGATTGAAATGTTTTTAAAATTTTACTGTGGTGATAGTTGTACAATTATACAATTGTACAATTATGGAACATACAAGTTCATTGAATCGGACACTTAAAATGAGTGGATTTATGGCATGTCAATTGTATGATAAAGCTGGTGGAAAAAAAGCCACCTAAGAATCAATGTAACAAAATTATGCTAGATTGTAAAAGTAAATGAAAATCCTGATTTTCCCACACACAAATGTAATTTCCGGGTGGAAAGACTTAAATGTGAAAGACAAAACCTTAAAACTTTTAGAATAAAGGAGAGTGTCTTGATGATTTCAGGGTAGGTAAGAATTTCTTAAATACAACCTCAAAATGCTAACCAACCAAGAAAAGATTGAAAAAACTGTCTGCATTAATATTAAAAACATCTGATTTCCAAAAGAGCAAAAGAAAAACAACAAAAATAAAAAGCAGTTCACAATCTGGGAGAATATGTCTGTACTCTGTATAACTGACAAAAGATTAAAATCTGGAATATATAAAGAGCTGTTACAGATTGATTAAAAAAAATAAATAAAAGAAAACCAATTCAGTGGAGAAGTGGGCATGAAACATAAGCATTTTTTCATAAAGGCAACATAAATCATCAATCAGCATATGGAAAGTTGCTGATGCTTATTTGTAATCTGGGATTTACAAATAAACATCATAGTGAGATAGTAGTTTATAACTACTACTTTAGCAACACTTAAGATTTTGAGTTTAATACCAAGTACTGATCAAAGAAAAAAAAAAATCCAAACCTCACTGTTGTCCAGTTGGGTCTGCCTCACAGTTGACCCTAGAGATCAGAGTAGAAGTACCCCATAGTTTCCCAGGAGCGCCTGGTGGATTTAAACTGCTGACATTTTGGTTAGCAGAGTGGCATGGCACTGAATCCACTATGCCACCCAGGTTTCCAAGTATTGATCAAGATATGATTAAAAAAGGAAATCTTATTCATCACTTGTAGGACTGTAAATTTACTATCATTTTAGAAAACAGTTTGGCTTTAAAAAAATAAACTGAACATCAGCAAACTCTAACAACTCACCAGTTATATATACCCTTAGCTTCTCGAACCCTCTATGGTGAAAGACTTTTCTCTTTTTTTTGTTTTTAATTTCCAGTCTGTCTGGACTACGACCTCAGTATGATATGATAAAAATTGAATTCCTACAAAAATGATCATGTTTGAATGTCTCGGCAATGACAAATTGCTACGGCTGTTTCTAAATGCTTCCTCCTGGTTTCTGTGCCACCTCACTGGACCAGTGACAGCTTGTGGGCTGTTTGTCTGGAGACCACACTTTGAAAATGATTATCCTAAAGAAAGCCTTCCACATGTGTGTCAGGGGACACGTATAAACAAGTTCATGGTAATATTCTTCCAAGGCTTTGGAAAAGAGTCTTCCCCACTCGTATCTCCACGTCCCGTGTCCTGGGCACTCTCTGCGCACTGCAGTGAGTGTGATGTCAGCTCTGATTTTCCAGTGCTTATCTGCTTTGTTGTCTGGGCAGCACATAGTCTTCTCTCCCTCTAGATGCTACACCCTGTCCTCAAAGGAACCCAAACCCATCCCAGTATTGTCGAGTTGATTCCAAACCATAGTGACCCTGTATGACAGAACAGAACTGCCCCATACAGTTTCCAAGGAGCACCTGGTGGATTCCAGCTGCCAGCCTTCTGGTTAGCAGAAATAGCACTTAACCACTATGCCACCAGGCATTCCACGTCCTCTCCCAGTGTCCCAGTAATGTGCGTAGCTCCTGCTTCTACCGGTACCTTAATAACTCCAAACTTGATAGCTCTGAAAAATGAAACTGTGAGAGCTCTGGCCCAGTCCCCAACACCCCAGCTGCCCCCTGGAGATTTTGCTCAGGCATCTAAGGCTCATTAGTTCAGTGGCCCCAGTTATATCCTTGGGCTTCTCAGGCGAGGGGCATCCTCTTTCTCGTTAGACTCTGGGAGCGTGGATTCCCTCCCTGCCGTCTGCTCTCCGGGACTTCCTGCCTGACGCTTGATGATCCTCCCAGAGAGGTGAAGCCGACCTTGCTGCAAGGTCCCCATTTCTCCTTCACTTTCCTTTCCAATCCTATTCTTCCCTTTTCTGGTTTTCCCACGCACTTTCCCTCTTCCTTATTTTCAAGGCCTGTTTGTAAAAGGTTTCTACTGGGATGAAAGGCAGCTTCTTTCCTCAGGACTCTTAGATTTTGCACGTCTTTATCTGCTGCTCTGATTTTCCTCAGGAGGATTCAGGTTGGGGGCATTTGGCACCCAGTTCTCTAAAACTGCCTTACAAGCATCTCTTCTGATTTTCGTGCGCCTCTGCATTCTTCCAGTTCCCTGCTGAACTAGTGGCTAGGACTTGGTGTTTTCAGTGCCATGGCTTGAATTCGATTCCTGGTCAGGGAAGAGTCTTTGGAAACCCTACTGGTGTAGTGGTTAAGTGCTACAGCTGCTAACCTGAAGGATAGCAGTTTGAATGTACCAGGCACACCTTGGAAACTATAGTGCAGTTCTACTCTGTCCTATAGGGTCATTATGAGTCAGAATAGACTCGACAGCAGTGGGTTATTGATTCTTCAGAAACCCTGGTGGCATAGTGGTTAAGTGCTACAGCTGCTAACCAAAAGGTCGGCAGTTCAAATCTACCAGGCACTCCTTGGAAACTCTATGAGGCAGTTCTCTGTCCTGTAGGGTTGCTATGAGTCAGCATTGACTTGACTGCAGTGGATTTGATTTTTTTTTTTTTTTTTGATTGATTCTTCAATGTGGCTTCTTTCAGCTCCAGAAATTGTGAACTATGAGCCCCTGGGGCTGGAGGCGGACATGTGGTAAGTTGTGCATCCCGCCCTGACCCCTGGTCCCTGGGGCCCAAGGTGACATCTCCCTTGCCTATGAGAACCTCTTTCTTCAGACTCAACTTTCAAGGCCTCTGGCTGCTTTAGCTGTGCTGCACCAGCAGCCTTTGCAGCTGGTGGCAGGTAGGCCTGGACCTGAGACCAGTCGGAGCATGGTTGGGCCTGAGGTTTGCCAACAAAGGAGAGGTGGAGGGGCACGGTCAGAGGAGAGGCCAAGGGCTGGCTTCCCTGCTGGCAGCTGCCACAGCCGTGATAGTAATTCTGGCTCATTCCATCAGTCTACCAGGTGTTCACTGAGAGCCTCATATGTTTGTTCTGAGGAGTGTGTTGGGCCTGAGGGTACTGCAGTGACTGGTCCTTTGCACAGATGGACTCCTTCATTTGAACAGTGTTTTACCATTTGCCAAGCAGCTTCGTTACTTGGCTTTCCAAAATCCTGCCAACAGTCCTGTGAAGTCGTTATCATTATCCTGATTCTGTGAGGAGAGAGAGGCTTAGAGGTGGTGAGGGAATCACCTGTATCCGAGAGCCAGCAAGTGCAGGCGTCTGGCCTTGGACTCAAGATCGGACTCAGTGTCCAGAGCTTGATAACTCCCAATGTGGCCCAGGCTGCTGAGAAAGACTGGGATGGAGAGGCGTGTGGAACTCAAGACAGCATCTGGGGGCCACCAGGGAGGAAGCAAGCGATGTCTCCACTGAGAACTGTGTGAGCAGCCTGGTAACCACTGACCTGACTGTGCTCTGTTTTTTAGGAGCATCGGTGTCATCACCTATATCCTGTGAGTATCGTGATCCTGGGGTGCAGACCTGGGGAGCTGGGAGGAGGGAGAGAAGGGAGGCAGCCAGGCAACCAGACAGCATGACTCACCACCCTCTGTGAGCCAGCTGTGTTACGTCCGCACAGCATGCCAGGGGCCAGGTGCTCTTAGCTCCATTTGATGTTTGGCCGTGAGATTGAGGCCATGCAGAAGCGTCCAGTGTTCCAACTGTGACCAGACCCAGCTTTACTGTGAGAACGTCAGCTTTCACCCAGAAGCCTTGGGACAGCCAGAAGCTGGCTGTGCCCCGCCCCCCATCCTGTCTCTTCTCTGTCTCCCCAGGTCCCTTTTTCTTCATCTCATGTTCCCTCTCTCCCTTTTTCTCTGCCTCCATTTCCCCAGTCTCTGGAGTATCAAGGATTTCAGCAGGGATTTCCTGCTTAGCTCTGCTGTGTAGTGGATTCTACCTGGGGTTGGAGTTAGACAGCTCTGGGTCGCTGTCCATTGCTGTGGCCTTGTCAACATATCTACCCTCTGAGCTGTTTCTCTTGTCAGAAAAACAGGAATCACAAACTCCCCGCCCCTGGTGTGCTGTGAGGGTTAAAGGAGCCGTTGCGTGCTTACTTCCCAGCGCAGACCTCGGCGTGTAGCGGGCTAGTAATTGTTCCTGAGGGTTTCCCCGCTGTTTTCTCCTCACAGCACATATGGAAAATGATATTTTCGTAGCACGCTGGGGTAAAGAGTCTGCTCACAGCCAAAGGGACAGGGGGCACCAGCGCTAAACAGCCGAGGGGAGCGTCAGCAATAACATCCCCGTAAGCCTGTTCCCTGATTCTCGCAGCAGCTCTTGGACGGGGAAGCTCTGCTGGAGGTGGCGGACCCTCCTGTGCTGCGACAGAGGGTCTCAGCCTTGGATGTGCATTGTTTGGTGGTGTTGTGTATTGTCAAGTCTATTCCAACTCCTAGCAACCCTATAGGACAGGGTAGAACCACCGCGTAGGGTTTCCTAGGCTGAAATCTTCATGAGAGCGGATTGCCAGGGCTCTTCTCCAGAAGAATGGCTGATGGGTTCCAACAGCTGCCTTTGGTTAGCAGCTGAGCGCTTAACCATTGTGCCACTAGGGCCTCTTGGCTGTACATTTGCACCTTTAGTAACGACCCCACGGCCCAGCTCCCAACCCTCATTCTGGATCTGTTAAATCAGAGTTGCTATGGATGGGGCTGGCGTCAGTTTTTTTTTTTCCTAAATTTTATTAATTTTGTTCTTGAGAATATACCCAGCCAAACATACACCAATTTAGCAGTTTCTGCAGGTACCATTTAGTAACTTTGACCACATGCTTCAAGTTGTAGAAAAGTCTCACCCTTGTGTTTATTTTTTTGTAATTGTTTTATTTGCTGTAAGTGAAAGTTTACAATCCAAGTCAATTTGCCATATAAAGCGTCACACCCAAACCACTATGCAACTCTCGCTGCTGTCCCCACCCCTGAGAGCACACTCCTCCTTTCCACTCTGTACTTCCTCTGTCCGTCCCTCTGACTCCTGTCCCCTCCCCCTCTCATCTTGCCTCTGGAAAGGACAGCCTCATGTATATATTTAAGCCAGAAAGCACACTCTTCGCCAGCATCACTGTGTTCTTACAGTCTGGACCAATATTTGTCTGAAGAGTTGGCTTCAGTACTGTTTTAAGCTCTGGACTAACAAAGAGTTCAGGGGCCATGTCCTCGGGGGACCCTCCAGTGGGAAAGACTGTCAAATGGGGTCTTTTAAAGGAGTTCTAGTTCCGCACACCCATTTTTCTCCCTCTGCAACAGGTACTTACATTGTGTTCCCTATTAGGGCAATTGGTGGTGGCTGGCCACTGACAAGTTCGTCCAGTCCCATGCTGATGTAGTTTCCACATCACAAAGCCCCTTCTGTCTCCTGGGCTCATGTTTTCCTCATATCTTTGAAGTCCTTCGTTCTCCTCTGCTCCAGGTGGATTGGGACCAACTGATGCTACTTAGATGGCCACTTGCTAGTTTTTAAGACCCCAGACGCCACTCACCGAAGTAGTATGCAGAACATTTTCTTTAGAAAAAAAAAGTTCTGCCAATTAGCCTGGATGTCCCCTGAAACCATGGTCCCTATAGCCCTGTTCCTGCCACTCTGTCCTTCAAAATGTTGGGCTGTGTTTAGGAAACCTTTTAGCTTTTGGTATATAGTCTCTCTGTGCTAAGCTTGCTTCCACTGTGTGCAGCTATTCCCCTCACCTAATCCAGTTCCTACATACGAATGATTCTATGAACACTGCTCTCCCTCCTCCCCTAATCTGTGAATACTGCTCTCCCCGCTCCCCGCCTCATTGTAACCATCGAAGACTATTTTCTTCTATCTCACTCTCCTTTCCTGAATTGTTCATTCCTCATTAACATCAACTCGCTGTCCCCTGAGGTTCCTATCTGACCTTTCCAGTTGCTGTCGTCAGCTTCCTCCCATATACAGAGTTCTTAACAGAGCATAATGCTCAAGACCGACTTTTTTTCAACTTGGAAACCCTGATGGCATACTGGCTAAGTTCTACATCTGCTAGTCAAAAGGTTCATAGCTTAAATGCACCAATCATTCCTTGGAAACCCTGTGGAGCAGTTCTGCTCTGTCTTGTAGGGTCTCTATGAGTTAGAATCAGCTTGATGGCACTGGGTTTGGTTTTTGGTTTCATGAAGCTAAACTATTTTTTTGGTTTTAAGAAGACATCAGAGGATATTTTTGGTTTAAGGATTAAAGATTATCTGAGGGCAAGAGTTTCAGGGGTTCATCCACCCTCCATGGCTCCAGAAAGTCTGGAGTTCTTGAGAACCTGAAATTCTGTTCTACAGCACCAGTATTTTTTAAAAGCTCCCAGTGAATCTGATGCAAAGAGAGACCTGAAAACCACTGATCTATATTGTTTCACATCACAGCCAGAATATCCGCTGGCTCTTGACATCTTGGTTTCTGCAGAACTCTGGTGCCCATATTGAAATACTACAGTTTTCCAGCATCTGTGGGGCACAGTCTTCTTGTATTTGAATTCAGCATGACTTTAGTGACTACCTGCCCCCATGGCAGGTCCTGTGCTGGGTGCTTGAGGTATTGCCGTGAAGGAGGTTAGGCTCTGCTTGCCTGGAGCTCCTTGTCTGTGGGAGAGACACCCACATGGCTGACTCTGGTGGGTGCAGGAAGGCCAGGGCCCCGCTGTAGGTGCAAACACTCTGCTGTGAGATACGGACCAGGAAGCAACCATTTTTGTTTTTCTTTTCTCGTCCCCCTGCCCCACTCTCTTTTTGTTTGCCTATGAAGTATTCTTTTTTAATTTTTATTGTGGTGAAATATATGTAAGAAAACATTTCAACCATCTTTATGTGTACAGTTGAATGACAGAGTCCATTCCCTGTGTTGATTCCGTTCGTTGATTTCTCAGGGCTGAGGAAGGTTTAATGAGAGAGAGAGAGATCTGAACTGGTCCGTAAGGACTGAGGTTATTTCATCAGGCCAAGAGGGAGGGGAGGGCTGTGTTGTCCAAGGGGTAGTGTGAGGGAAGGGATGGGACTGAAATGTGTGGAGTGTGTGACACAGAAGTGCTTCTGAGGGCCGTGGGTGCCTGGCTTGGTTTAGATGTGGTCCTGTAGAAAATGCAGCCATATAAGGATTATGTTGTTGTTGTTCTAACAGTAACAATAATGGCCATAATAACATCAAATGGTAGTAATAATAGCTCTTAGAAAGAGCCAGGATTGCACAAAACATTTTGTATACCCTACCACTCTTGTTTATAGGGGCTTTTATTTTCTTTACTTGGCAGATGAGGAAACTGAAGCCCTGAGAAGTTGAGTAACTTCCATGGTTTGACACAGCTAAGGAGTGGCAGAGCTGGGATTAGAACCCATGATTGATATACCTTTTCTTTTTCCCTCATGTACCTTGCTGCCGCTATGCTGAGAAAATGGCAGTGGGGTGAGGTGACATTCAAGAGATGTTCAGTAAATGACAAAACTCAATGGCCAGTTAGATGTGGTGAGGGAAGGGAAGGAAGGGTCAAAGGTGACACCATGTTTCTAGCTAGGGGTTGTCTGTGAAGTGATGCTGTTCATCAAGGCAGGGGTGCTCAGTGGGAGGTCTGGGCCCTGTGGGTTCAGGTAGAGTTATCTCGTGAGCATATGGAACACGCGTCAGGAGATGGTAGATCTGGGTAGTGGTTAAGAGCTACAGCTGCTAACAAAAAGGATGGCAGTTTGAGTACCCCGGCTGCTCCTTGGAAACCCTATGGGGCAGTTCTGCTCTGTTCTATAGGGTCGCTATGAGTCAGAATCAACTTGATGGCAGTGGGTGTGGGTTCTTTATTTATTTTGTATGACACGTCCTACACAAGCCCCGCAAAGGAGCCTTGCCGACCAGACTGTTGCCGCTGGCCCTTCTGTTGCCATATCACCTGGGCTTTGTCTGCTCCCTTAGCCTAGATTGCACCCCCTTCTCCTACTGCTGGCAACCTCTCTGTCCCTCCAGATGCAACTGGTGCAGATGTCACGCCCACCACGAAGCCTCCACCACTGCCTATCTTGGCTGTACTCCCCCAGACTGCTGGCCTTCCATTACATTCTGCACCCTTCTGCAGGAGATTATAGAGCACGGCGTCTCCTTGTTTCTCTCCCCCTAGCCTTTGAGTCTCATGAAGACACAGCTGATCTTTGCATGTTCTTAGTAGGAGATCCACAAAGTGCAGTGAATTGGATTCAGTTGAAAAGATTGTTCCTTGGCTGCCCAGAGGGTGTCTGTTGTGTGGCTGGAGGGGCCCTCCCATCCTCATGCAACAGTGTGGATTAGGGTTCCCCAAGTCCGTCACCCCTATTCCATCGGCTTTCCTACACTCACGTGATTGCCTCTCTGTTGCACGCAGCCTAAGTGGAGCGTCCCCTTTCCTGGGAGACACGAAGCAGGAGACACTGGCAAACATCACAGCAGTGAGTTACACCTTTGACGAGGAGTTCTTCAGCCAGACCAGTGAGCTGGCCAAGGACTTCATTCGGAAGCTTCTGGTTAAAGAGACTCGGTAAGAGGACAGAGAGGGGAGTTGGTTCCAAGGTATCGATGGTCCTTCTGTCCCTTGGCCTTTCCCAAGGAAGTGTCAGTCTGCCCCACTTTGCTGTGAGCTGTCATCTGTCCCATGTGGTCTAATCTGGGCAGGTGCTGGAAAGCAGGGACTGGCCAGGGCTCGGCATTCATTGTGTTTACTCAAGCCTTTCGGCTTTCTTCCTCTGCTGAAATGCAGAAAAATGTTTGTGTATGTGTGTATGCGTGTATGCATGTATTTACTTGTGTATATGTGTGTCCATACATGTGTATTGTGTATACATGTGTATGTTTATGTGTATATGTATATATGTGCATTATGTGTATATGTGTCTATGTGTATTTGTGTGTATGTGTATGCACAAATGTCTCCGTGTATGTCTGCATGCTTGTGTATGTTCACGTGTATATATGTGTGCATGCATGTGTATATGCATGTGTGCCTGTGTATGTATGTATTATGTGTGTGTGTGTGTGTGCATACCTATGTATATGCGTGTATGTCTGTGTGTATGTGTATCTGTGTGTGTATATTTGTGTCTGTGGAAGCCCTGGCGGTGTGGCAGTTAAGTACTATGACTGCTAACCAAAACAGCAGCAGTCTGAATCTGCCAGGTGCTCCTTGGAAATTCAGCAGGACTGTTCTACTCTGTCCTAGAGGGTCACTATGAGTTGGCATCAACTTGACGGCAGTGTGTTTTGGGATTTTTATGTGTGTGTATGTGTGTGTATATGTTTCTGTCTGTCTTTGTGTGTGTGTGTCTAAGTCAGCCTGAGTTTTTCTAGTGCTCATTACCTTGTGCAAGCTCTCCCAGAAGCACCTGGTGCTGGGATTTGAAAGGTCAATTGGCAGGGTTTTCATGCTGATTCAAGTCGGAAGGTGGGGAGCTGGGCTCAGAGGGGCCAGAACAAACACAGTGAGACAGTGGCAGGCACATCAATCCTACCCTGCTAATCAGACCCCTTCTTCAGAGCCCAGGGGAGCACTGTGGCTGTGGGGGTCAGAGAAGAAGATGGACAGGGAATTGCAGGGTGCTAGGTTCCCACAAAATGGCCTAGATAAGGTAGGGAAGCGATGTCTCACAGTACAAGCAGATGTCTTCTCGCTCCTGTAAACTCCAGAGAGGGCCTGAGTGGCTTCTTCTAAAGTGCGGGGGTTCTGACTTCCCAGCCTTCGGACAATACTAGTGAGAGTTACCCGCCCTGAACGCAGAGCAGTGAAGGGTAGAGAATAGATCTGGGTGACAGAGAACAGAGGTTTAACAGTGGAGAGCTGGCTTTAGTGTGATGGCGAGGGAAAGGGAGAGTGACAGAGAACATCCACGACTCTCCTGTGGTGTGATGTTAAACGTTGTAAACACTGGGACTGAAGGTGAGCGTTTGTGTCAGGTCACTGTTCTCGAGGATCTCCTGGTACCCCTCTCCCCTCTGTGTGGGGAAGGCAGCCTCTCCCATTTCTCTCTCCAGACCCTACTGTGCTGGTCTGATGGCAGAGGTCAAAGACTGCCCCAGTGCAGGACTGAAGACTTAAGACTGAGACGGCTGCTCCCAGCGTTTGTCATCATGGGTCATCCCTCTTTTCTGATCCCTGTTTCAGGAAACGACTCACAATCCAAGAGGCTCTCAGGCACCCCTGGATCACGGTAAGGACTCGGGAATGAGTTCCAGCCAGCAGGTGGGTCCCTGCTCTGTGGCCAGGGCTGGCAGGGCGGCTGGATGCAGAGAGCCTTTGCTCGACACAGTGACCCCCGGGCATACACTGAAGGCTAGTCAGGGGCCCTGGAAGGTGTGGCTTGTTCAGATAGGTTTGTGCTGCTTTCAGTCTGTATCTCACTGCTTGAGATGACCATGAAACCCTCTCACATCTCGGCTGAAACCCTTTTTCTTTGAGGTCAGCTTGTTAAGTGTTTTTTTGTTGAAGGACACCAATTCATTGTTACTTCCCAGCAGATATCAGGACTCCCCATTGTAGAGAGAAGCCAGTGGCAATTAGAACACCCCAGCTGTGTAACCGGGGCTCTTCCGGTCTAGTTCTGGGACTCTGAAGTAAAGGATGCCACAAAGCCAGCCGCTCATTTCCTAGGTCCCCATAGGCCTCAGGGAAAGAGCTCTGAGGGGGAAGAGAGGCAGCTACTGTTACGGTAACTCCCTCTGGAAGGGAGAGGGGCAAACAGTGAATTCCTGCCCAACTCCCCCTTGTCATGGAGCTGCTGGTTTCCAGAGGGGTTTGCGGCCTAGTACAGAAGGACCTTGGGAAGGTAGAAGTCAGGACATCAGGATTCTGGCCTTGTTCCACTGGCAGATCATAGCAGCGTGACCCTCAGGGATGGCACCTGACTCCCCGAGCAGGTGGAGAGGGTGATCTGCGAATCCGTCAGTGGTGTAAATAAGAAAAGCAGAGGCCCTTGGAGAGTCCCTGGGTGGCACAAGTGGTTAGGTGCCCAGCTACTAACTGAGTGATTGGCAGTGCAAATCTACCCATAGGGGCCATAGGGCAAAGGTCTGGTGACCTCTTTCTGAAGGTCACAGCTGTTGGAAAGACCCTATGGGGCACAGTTCTACTGTGACATACATGGAGTCACCGTAAGTCGGAATTGAGTAGATGGGAACTTTTTTCTAGAAGCCCGTGGAAGATGAAGGGAAAGGAGACTGGGTGGTCAGGGATAAGGTCAGGCTTGTCTGCGCCTTGAAAGATGGGCAAGGCCAGGGCCTTCCAAGTCTGGGGGTGGCCCAATGCACAGAGCGAGGGGGATGTCTTGGGCTGCCGCCCTGCTCAGCATGCTGGCCCGATGCCCAAGGAGCTGGCCATTGCTAGAGGAGGGACCCCCTTTGCCAGCCGTGGCCTTATGTGCTGCAGCCCCTGAGGGATCCCAGCGAGGGACCTGGCTCTAGTCCGCTTGTTTGTGTGTGTGCCTGTTAAATGCTACGTGTGTGGAGACCCTCTTTAACGGCTGTGGACCCCCTGCCCTGAAGGCAGCATGCGGGCAGCGCAGTGCCCCTCCCACCCTGTTCTTGTCGCGCCTGACGCATGCACTTGTACCTGCCCCCGGAGCTTGCCTGGGCAGCAAGTGTCCGCTAACCTTCTGGTTCTTCTATCCGAACGCCCCCCACCCCGCCCCAGCTGCAAGGAGAAGGCAGAGCCCCAGAACAGCGGAAGACCACGCGCCTGAGAGAGTACACCCTCAAATCCCGCTCGAGCATGCCCCGGAACAACTCCTATGTCAACTTCGAGCGCTTCACGCGCATGGTGGAGGACGTGGCCCTGGTGGAGCGGGGATGCCACTCCCTGGAGGGAGCCCATGACACCATCCAGGACGACGTGGAGGCCTTGGTGTCCATCTTCAACGAGAAGGAGGCGTGGTACCGGGAGGAAAGCGAGACCAGCCGGCACCACCTGTCCCAGCTCAAGTATGAGTTCCGCAAGGTGCAGTCGCTGAAGAAAGCGCTGCGAGAAGACCTGGAGGCGACAGGCGCCAGCGTGGGGCGCGTGGCGGGGAAGCTGGACCTGCGGCAGGCGCAGTTCGAGGCTCTGAGGCAGGAGCTGTCGGCAGACCTGCGGTGGATCCAGGATGTGGTGGGCAGCTTCCGGCTGGAGAGGGAGAGCCCAGCCGCCCTGGGCGCCGTGTTCTACGGGGACACCCGAGAATCCCTGACCGACCTGGTCCACAGAGCGTGCAGCAAGGAGGCCCTGGGCGGCCTGAAGTTCTGATTCCCATCATTCAGCCGGCAACTGGTGCATCCTGGGTGGCTCCCAGAAGCGTGCTCCCAAGTGCCCGCCTGGTGCACCCAGCTAGAATCATCCAGCAGGTTCCAGTGAACGATTTATTCTGCACTTCACCTCATCACGCTAGTTTTCTGAGACGGATACTAACAGGAGACTCAGGTTGTTGGGTTTTCTTTTTAGATTTTTATTGTGAATAAGTAAAAGTGTACAATCCATGTCACTTTGCCATCTAAAACCCCCAACACAGGCCTCTGTGCAGCTCTGTCTGCTCTCTGCACCCTGCGACAGCACACTGCTCCTTTCCACTCTGTACTCTGGGTATTCATTCAACCAACACCAGTCCCTCCTCTCCACCCTCCCCTCCCACCTCTAGAGAGAAGCTGGTGGAACAGCCACATATATATATTTAAGCAGAGAAGAACACACACCATCTGCATCGCTCTATGTCTTATAACCCAAGCCCACTGCCATTGAGTTGGGTCTGATTCATGGTAACCCTAGAGGTCAGAGTAGAACTGCCCCATGGAGTTTCCCAGGAGCACCTGGTGGATTTGAACTGCCTGCCTGTTGGTTAGCAGACGTAACACTTAACATACGCCGCCACCAGAGTTTCCCTGTGTCTTATAGTCTAGTCCAATTTTTGTCTGAAGAGTTGGCAACCAGGCTTTTAAAGCAGACAGAATAGATGCCCCTTGATGGAGAGCCCTAGCTACCCTGCCCTCGAGGAAGGAGCACTGGCCCTGGGAGATGCCTGAAAATTGATGTGAGGTGATGGATTGGCTCATGTCCTCCTTCTCACCTGCCTATACACCTTACAGCTTGCAGACCTTGGGTATTATCTGAAAGAACTGGGGATGACAGCAAGTCACTGTTATACTTTCCTGTAGTGGAAGGAGAGATTCGGAATGAACAGAGAAAATAACACAGCATTTCATTGCATGAATTTTTCACTTACTGGGCCCTGTAGGGCTGTGACCCCATTTGATCCTTGAAAGAACTCTGTGAGATAGGAAGACGGATGTTGTTATTATTCCCGTGTACCAGACAAGGAAATTGATTCAGGGAGGGGCAATGTCTTACACGATCACCCACAGCTGGTCGACGCAGGTGAAGCAGGAACCCCGGATGAGGTGCATGGAAGACAGACTGAGGCTTTGCTGGAAATAACGACCTCAGTATGAAAGTTCAGATCCGAGGCAAAGAAAGCACTTTCATTGAGTCTGCCAGGTGAATGTCACGTCCTTCAGTCAGCTTCCCTAAGAATTGTGTCATAAGGGGTGCAACCTACTGTCCTGCCCCGTCACCATGCCGAGCTGGAGGGAAGGCAGCAGTGTCTCACCCTCCCCCACCTTCTCCCCCATTGTGGCTGAGGGCCCCAACTTTGTGCTGAGAATGAAGACCAAGAGGTGTTCTATACACTTCCTTTTCTTCTGTGTCCAGGGCACTGGGCTCTGGAAGGGCTGAGAAGCTCGCTGTGGGCTTTGGAGGAGGGTGGATCTCAGTATTGGAACGCCCCTTCATGACCCCAGGCTCCAAAAACACCTCCTTGAGGACTATGTGATCTGAGAAGGGGCCGCTCAGCCCCCTGTACTCACAGATCATATAGCTTGGGGGTGAGAGAGCAGCAGATGGCAGGGCTTCAGACACTCTGATCAGGTAAACCCTTCAATGCATCACTGTCCAGTTGATTCTGACTCCTAGGGACCCGGGAGGACAGGTAGAACTGCCCCCACGGAGTTTCTAAGGAGCACCTGGTTAGGTAGGGTAAATGTGATTCCCGGGTTGGAGGTGAGGGAACAGAAAGGGGATGTGATTTGTGCAGAGTCCCATCACTGATGGCAAAATGAAGATTTTCTAATGACCAGCGGTTGCTGTGTCTGCTTCCTCTAAGTGCTCCAGCCTCAGGGAAATGATTATCTGCTTGTAGTAGAAGGAGGAAACCGTGGTTGTGTAGTGGCGAAGTGCTACAGCTGCTAACCAAGAAGTCGGCAGTTCAAATCCACCAGGCGCTCCTTGGAAACTCTGTGGGGCAGTTCTGTTCTGATCTATAGGGTCACTGTGAGTTGGAACTGACTCGGTGGCACCTGACAACAGCAACACCATAGTAGCAGGTTATACCCAGCTTCATCCGTCTGCCTACCAGTTGCTAAGCCCTCTGTTGACAAAGGGGACAATGTTGAGTAAAAACAGTCGTGTTTCCTGCCTCTGTGGAAGTCACAGTCCCTTGAAGGAGTCAGGTGTGACTGCAGCTGTGACTATTCTATCAAGAGGATGTGTGTGGTGCTGCAGGAACCTCCAGTGGGGGACTGAGCTAGTCTGGGTGACATGGTGACGCTGGAGCAGAGGTCAGCTAAGCACACCAGGGAGAAGTGTTTCCGCCAGAGGCGTCGGCAACAGATGTGCAGTGGGAGGAGATGGGCTGAGAATGTGGGACAGAAGGAAGATGAGAGAGCAAAGACCCAGCAGGAGCACAGTGTAGACGAGGCTGGAAAGGGGACAGGCCTTGGCCGCATTAAGGGGCTCTGCCTTCGTCCTGGGAGCCTTGGGAAGCTGCCAAATTCTGCCCAGCTGGTCAGCAGCCCCAGGTGCCTGAGAGGAAATACCCAGTGAGCAGTGTAGCTGGAAAGTGGTTCAGGATGAGACCAGGAAACTCTCATCCCATGGAACCAATGTTTCAAACCCCTATTTCCCTTTTCTATTAGCATGCTGGGTCATTTCAGATACGGTATATAGAATTTATAATAGAAACTTTTTTCACAGAACATAAGAAGCCATGATTATAAGATGCGTGGCGCTGTGGTTAAAGCTATCAGCTGCTAACTGAAAGGTCTGTGATTCAAGACTACCAGTGACATTGTGGGAGAAAGATGTGGCAATTTGCTTCTGTAGAGATGTATAGCCTTGAAAGTCCTATAGGGTCACTAGGAGGAGGAATTGACTTGTCAGCAGTGGGTTTGGGTTGGGGGGTGGTTAAGAAAGAAAAAAGAGTCCCTGAGTGGTGCAGATAGTTAAGGTGCTTGTCTGCTAACCACAAGACTGGAGATTGAATCCACCTGAAGGTGTCTTGGAAGAAAAGCCTGGTGATCTACTTCTGAAGGATCAGCCATGGAAGCCCCGGTGCAGCACGATTCTACTTGGACACACGTAGGGTTACTGTGAGTTGGAATCGACATCAACTGGTTTAGGGAAGAAAAAAAGCCCAAGGCGGGGAGTCCAACAGGAGGCCCCCACATAGAGCTGGGGATACCCTCTGTGAGAAGCTAAATAAAGGAAGGTGGGGAGAGCTGGTGTCTCAGCCTGGATGCTCAGTGAGAGATGGTCAGGCTTCCCCACCAATAGGAGCCCCCGGCCAGCCCTGCTCCTGGAGTCAGCTTTCTGAATCCTCACTCAGTATGAGCCACCTGGCAGCTCCCGCAGGGAGTCAAATGTTAACCGGCCTGGACTGGTGGCCCCAGGTGGCTGGAGAAGCACCATTGTCCTCTCTGGAAGTGTCTGCCTTCATCACTCCAGGAAAACTCAGAGCAATGGCATCACTAATTGGGGATGCATGCTGATTTCAGAGATCTGCAGATGTGCATATGGGAGTCAGTGGGAGACGCAGACATCCTGCTTCCCGTTCCTGACCTGGGAGGATGGGTGCACAGGCCCAGCTGTGCTTCTCCAAGGTCCCACCTGCCCCATCCCAGACATTGTGTGCTGATTTGGTGTCAAAAAAAAACCCTGTTGCAGTGGAGTCGATTCTCACTCACAGCGACCCGGTGACACTGTCTGGCATCAGACAGTGCAAATATGAAAGGTCCCTCTGGCCACGTCAACAGACCTTTGCTCCATCCTGCCAGGCCTCCCGAGGAGGGCACTCTGCAGGGCTGACTTTTCAGTGAAGGTCAAAATAAAACGCAATGAAAGAGGGAAAAGCTGGCGGTGTTTGAGTCACAAAGACGGGAAAGAGCAGGGGCGGGCGGAAGTGGCTGTTTTAGAATCGTGGGGTCAACTGCACACTGTTGGTGCAGGGTGAGCCCTGGGGGGCGAGCCCCCCACACCCTCGCTGAGAAGCTGGGCTTGTCCCCAGGTAGTCACTCCCAGCCCTGGGCTGAGGACTCAACAGTAGTCTTTCTCGGGTTGGTGGGGCTCTTCTCCCTGGGTTGATGTCCATCTGTTAGTAACTATTGCCTGCTTAGATGTTTCACGGACAGATGCTTTTCTGTAAAAAGCACATCGAAAGACAAAGATGAGTGAACCGAGACTTGCCCCCCTCCCCCGCCCCACGTCTTCCGGGAAGATCAGAGAGGACTGTGACCTTTCTGCTGTCCCCTGACCAGCCCGCCTCCTAGTCTCCTTTGGCTTCAGAATCTGACGCCGAGGGGAGCCCAGGGAGGCTCATGGAGACACTGTGTTATGGAGTGCCCAGCTGGGGAACCTGCTCCACTGTTCTCCACGGGCCCAGCAGCTGGCATCTTAACAGTGGCAGGCGAGGTTAGGACGGGGTTAACTGTGGGGGCAGAGGGCGGTAGGTGGCATGGATCTCTGGCACCTCGAGGGAGGAGGGACTTGGGAGGCGCTGCTCTGTGTGCCCCTCTGCCCTCACTGTGGGTTTTTACTTCACTGAAGTGTGAAGTAGAAGATGGACCCCTGTACTCTGCTCGTCCCTCTCCTGGGCTTTCTGGGACAGGAGATTGTGTGACGTTCTCCTGAATGATTCCTGAGGAGAATCGTGGAGTGAGTGGGCACTAGAGGGAGGTGCCAGCCTGTCCTGGCTCTGAGGCAGGCACCAGGTGTGTCATTATCTTTAATGGGAAGGGTGGAGGTGGTCTGGTAATTGAGGATTATGCAGATGCCAGAGGTGACCGGGAAGGGACAGGAGTTGAGTGATAATGATGGTAGAACCAGGGCTGCCCCTGTGGAGCGTCTCCGCCCCAAGTCTGCTGTGGGTGATTATAAAGACGGTGGTTTCCCAGCTCATTTGATCTGAAAGCCCAGCAGCCTGTGCTGAGGTGGCTGTGTGCCCAGCTGTCACCCCCCACGGCTGCCTCCTTTAAATATCTGTGGAGCCCAGTGGCCTTTTCTCCTTTGTCTGTGACACTCTTGGCCTGTAGAGAGGATTCTTTGCCCCATAGAAGAGACAGAACAGCAGTGAGCTTGTTCTGGGAGCAGAAGGTTCCAGTTCAGTTGGATAAACATTGATTGTGCTCCAGCTCTGGGGGGAGGTGACAGATAAGGTCAAGGCAACCTGTAAACTAAAGATGCAATGTCTGGGGCAGATGGGACCCAACCAAGTGGGGGATGGAAAAGGCCCTGTGTAGTGAGAGATAACATGGAGGTACTGGATAGCCCAGCTAAGGAGCCTTGGTGGCACTGTGGTTTAACGGGCTTGTCTGCAAGCAGAAAGGTGGTTCCGACCCGCCAGCTGCTCTGCAAGAGAAAGATGTGGCAGTCTGCTTCTGCAGAGATCTATGGCATCTGAAAACCTATGGGACAAACCCAAAACAAACCCCACTGCTGTAGAATCTATTCCAGCTCATACAGTACAGAGTAGAACTGCCCCATAGAATTTCCAAGGAACACTTGGTAGATTCCAGCTGCCAACTTTTTGGTTAGCAGCTGCAGCTGTTAACCACTATACCACCAGGTTTCCCTTCTGCTGTACCCTATGGGTTTGCTGTAAGTTGGGATGGACTCAGTGCAATGGGAGAGAAACAAATTCTGATTGCAAAAGGGCAGAGAGCAGAAGACTTCTTGGAGAAGAGCTCCCTGCTCCCCGTCTCCCCACTTGCTGCAAGGGGTGAGCCCCAACTGGGGTCAGTAGCCTGAAACTACTGGGTGGCATCATAGAAACTAAAGAGAGAGGGAAGTTTTACTTTTAACTTCTTTTTACGAAAGTTTTTCAAAACTTGCGCAAAAGCATAGAGAATGGTGTTTACCGTGGACGTGTTACCAGCTTCAACATTATTCAAGACGCGGTGAACTGACTTTCATCCATCTCTCCTTTTTTTCTGGAATGTTTTAGAACAAACTTTGCTGTGGTTGTTGTTAGGTGCTGTCTAGTTTGTTCTGACTCATAGTGACCTGATGTACAACAAAGTGAAACTGTGCCCAGTCCTGCAGTGTCTGCGCAGTCACTGCCATGGTGGTGCCCGTTGTTGCGGCTGCTGTGTCGGGCCTTCTCGTCGAGGTCCTCCCTCTCTTTAGCTGACCCTCTACTTTACCAAGCATGATGTCTGTCTCTGGGGCACTAGTCCCTCCTGATAATGTTCCTAAAATACAAGAGATAAAGTCTCGCCATCCTAACTTCTAAGGAACATTCTGGAACAAGCGGTAGGCTTATTTCAATCCTAAAAATCTTTTAGCATGTAATTCTAACTTATGAGAATACACCTTTTTTCTTTTTTCATGGAATTTAAACAACAAAATAAATTTATTGAGATGAATTTATATAACACAGAATTTACCATTTTAAAGTGAATAATTGAAGGCCATTTAGGACAGTCTCGTCACTGTGCAGCCATCTCCTCCGTCTAGTTCTGAGACATTCCCTCCATCCTCAAGGATGTTCCCCCAAGGGAACACTCCGCGCCTGCTGGGCAGTCTCTCTCAATTCTCCCCGCTCCCGCCGAGCCCCTGGACCCACCGTTCTATTCTGTCTTCCTCTTCTATTTCTTGTCAATGGGACCATGCGATCTGTGGTCCTTTGTGGCTGGTTTCTTTCACTTACACGTTGTGGAAATTCACTCCCATTGTTAAAAAAAAAAAAAAAAAAAAGCCAAATCTGTTGCTGTTGAGTCTTTTCTGGCTCATAGTGACCCTATAGGACAGAGTAGAATTGCCCCATAGGGTTTCCAAGGAGGAGTTGGTGGATCTGAACTGCTGACGTTTTGCTTAGCAACTGTAGCTGCTAACCACTGCACCACCAGGGTTTCCGCTCCTATTGTTACGTATATCAATACTTTACTCCTTTTTTGTGACTGAATAATATTTCAATCATTACGTGGCTATTTGTTCATCAACTGATGGACATTTGTGTTGTTTCCACCTCTTGGCTGTGGTGAAAGGATTTTTCTTTGTAATGTCACCCCCATGCCACTATCACACCTGATAAAAGGAGAAATAATTCCTAATAATGTCTGGGTATTCTTTCCCCACTTTGCTCAGAGGTGCCCTGTTAGAGGTGATTTGTTTAAATATGATCCAAACACAGTCTGCACATGACATTTGAATGTTATGTCTCTCAAATTTCTTGTCTTCTGTAACAGAGAGAGCTTTTAAAGATTTCCTTGGGGACACATACACACACACACACACACACACACAAAAAAAAAATTGTCAGGTACATTCCTGGGACCCGGTCATGTGGAACCCAGGGTTTGCACGGAAGGGTGTGTCAGAAGAAGGCAGAGCATAGCTCCATGTCCCCCCATGCTTCCCCCTGATTTAATCAAAAAGTAGTAAAGCCACATTCCTTCTGGAGACCATTCACTGCAGAATTTACACTCCTCTGACTTTCAAGGCGGACCTGATGGCATCAGCATTTGGCCAACTTCTTAGCAACTAAGGGGGGCGCACAGATCAGGAAAGGCCAGCCTGGCAGATTTATAGTGGGGTGGCCTCCCAGGGGTGCAGGCTGCCGTGCGTAGCATACAGACAGGGTCCTGGAAGTGACTGCATCCCCGGCTATCGGTGGCTTTCACTGGGCTCCATTGCTGAGTGCCTGGCAGTACTCACCTAGCCTGCTTGTTGACCTTTTAGATACAGAGTTTGGCCAAAGAGCCCATCCCTCTCCTGGGCAAGGGTGCCAGTAACTAAGTGGACCAAAAGAGGTCTCTTTCCTGTCGGAGTTCATCCCACATTCCCTGCGAAGCAGGAGCGCCCTCTACAAAGGTCGGACTCAAGCTGGTTCATGCCTGAGCCTGAGTCGTTTTCCTCCAGCACCGGTGATAAATGGAGACACATTTTATGGGTTGGGAAGGAAACACTGGGATCTGGGAGGAAGGGCTAACAATAAACAAATAAATGAGCACGGAATAAAGTGCCAGGAGTGACACATGCGTGAAGAACTAGGGCCTGGGTGTAGTGAGGCATGGGGGCAATTAGGGTGCTGTTTTCTACAGGGTGATCACAGAAGGCCTCCCTGAGGAGGGCACCTTGCTGCAAAGACCTGAACAAAGTGACAGAGCGAATATATGAGGGAATAATGCTTTAAGCGAGTGCAGAGAACCCTAGACTTTGGGTCCACAGAGCAGTTAGCTGAGCCATCATTGGAACTGAGCAAACAGGAAGGAGAGAGGCAAGACATCAGGAGGGAGGAGCAGGTGGTACAGGCCTTGGGGTCCCTGTGAGCATGATGGGTTCTGTCCCCAGAACACTGGGGAGCCGCTGGAAGGTTGAGAGGAATGGCAGGTCTGGTGCCTCAACATGTGGTCCTCTGGCCTCTCGTGTTTCCCTTCTGGGTGGGACCTAGACCTGGGGCTGGGCTTGCAGGTGCAACAGAGCAGGGGACAGGGGGTTAAGGAGAGAGTGGGGAGAGGTGGGCATGGCCTGATGGCCTGTGTTCTCCTTCTCCTCCCTCCTCTTTCCCCTCTTGTACTAAACTCAGTCCCAAACAATGAGTTCCCGTTCTGGAGGGTGACTAGCCCTAGCTTTCTTGTCACCCTTACCCATCAAGGTGGCATGCACTGTCCTCCCTGCTCATTGAGCTCCCTTAGAACACTGCACCTCACTGACCCCCACAAAGAGCCATAATGATAGCTTCCCTGGGCTGTCCCAAGTGACTAGGCTGGTCACAGACCCAGGCCTCTCATCAGTGGAAGTGGGCGTGTTTCAGGTCCTGGGATTTCCTTCCAGTTTGTCTCTTCAACAGCTCAGAGAAACAGTATAACGTGCAACTAGTGAGCACCTACAGTTGCAGGCTCTGGGTGAGGGTAGGGTAGGGGTGTGGCAGGAAACAGTGACATAAACACCAAGACGTTGCTTTCTGTGTCCTCAGTTGTTTTCCAGTAGAGGAAGACTGAGTTGCAAAGTTGGCTGAGAAGGTTCTATCCACAGTGAAGGGGCACACATGTGCTGTGATCATGTTGCACGAGAGGTGTTGTTTTATTTTGGAAGCTGTTTTGGAGGGGGACATGTTTGAACTGGGCTTTAAAACACATGGAGTTGCCTTAGGTTGGGTTCTCTAGAGAAGTAAAACCAGTGCAGCATATAAGTGTATAGTAAAAGATTTGTATAAAGGAAATGGCTCATATAGTTGTAGATACTGGAAAATCCCAAGTCAAGGGTCATGCTGGAGACTTTCCTGACTCATGGAGCCACAGGAGCTGGTGACTCTAAGATAGGAAGGTCAGATAGCAGGCCTCTGGCTCCCAGGCTGTGGAGGCCACTGTGTCCCAAGACTAGCAGGTAAGTTGCTAGCTCAAGTCCCAAGAACTGGAGATCAGATGAGCAGGAGCCAGCTGCAGGATCCAGAGCAAGCAAAAGTTATCATTTCTTGCCAGAAACCCCTCCATGTTGGATACAGGCCACACCCCAAAGGAAACTCCTTTTCAAACTTGAGTTCACAACAGATCTCATCATGGAGATGATCACATTATATCAGATCTTATTATGGAGGTGATTACATCATTAAAAAAAGCAGCCAGTCTACAACATAATTGTCAAGCCACTGATAATCATGGCCCAGTCAAGTTGATACGTAACTTTAACCATCAGAGGCCTTCCAGAGGTAGGAGGTGGGAATGTGGGAGGGGTCTCCCACCAGAAGATGTCAGGTGCAGAGCAGTGTGGGTCACAATATGCACTGGCTTTCTTCTGGTACCTAATGACCTCTTGATGTTGTTTATGATGGATGGATGGAAGGGCATATTTAGGAGACAAGATCAGGACCCAGGCGTCACTGAGCTGCCTCCGTGAGCTCTCACCCAGGGGCCAAATAAGGCAGAGCAGAGCTAAGGCTGAAAGACAAAAGAGCACTCCCAGATTTGGGTAGGACCTTGTGCGTCATCCTGGGCACTTCTTCAATTTCTTCAGGAATCTTTGAGAATCAATGCACGCTGATGACTCTCTTCAGAAGAAATGCTTGTGTGTACATACACACTAATTTTTTTTAGTGAGATATAGTTCACATACTAGAGAATACACCCCTGCCCCCACTTGTCCATTAGTTTGTCATGTTGTCGAGACTTCCATGTCACTGTGATACTGGAAGCGATGCCAGTGGTATTCAGATACTAGAAGGGTCACCAAGGGTCAACAGTTTTCAGCTGAGCTTCCAAACTAAGACTAGGAGGAAGGACCCAGCAGTCTACTTCTGAAAAGAATTAGCCAGTGAAAACCTTGTGAATAGCAGCAGAACACTGTCAGATACAGTGCTGGGAAATGAGCCCCTGAGGTTGGAAGGCCCTCAAAAGACAGCTGGGGAAGAGCTGCCTCCTCAAAGTAAAGTTGACCTTAATTGTGTGAATGGAGTCAAGCTTTTAGGACCTCTGTTGGCTGATGGGGCAGGACTCAAAATGAGAAGAAACAGCTGCAAACATCCATTAGTGATTGGAACATGGAATGTGTGAAGTATGAATTCTGGAAAATTGGAAGTCATCACAAATGAAATGGATTGCATAAACATTGGTATCCTAGGCATTAGTGAGTTGAAATGGACTGGAAATTATTGAACAGTATCATTAATATCACACACAAGTAAAATTTTGCTCAAGATCATTCAAAAGCGACTGCAACCGTATATTGACAAGAAACTAGGAGATTCAAGCTGGATTCAGAAGAGGACATGGAATCAGGGATATCACTGTTGATGTCAGATGGATTTCAGCTGAAAGCAGAGAATACCTGAAAGATGTTTGCCTGTGTTTTATTGACTATGTGAAAGCATTCAACTGTGTGGATCATAACAAATTATGGATAACATTGCAGAGAATGGGAATTCCAGGACACTTAACTGTGCTCATGAGGAATCTGTACACAGATCAAGAGGCAGTCATTTGAACACAACAAGGGGGTGCTCCATGATTTAAAGTCAGGAAAGTTATGCATCAGGGGTGTATCCTTTCACCAAACCCTTTCAGTCTGTATGCTGAGCAAATAATCTGAGAAGCTGGACTATATGAAGAAGAACAAGGCATCAGGATTGGAGGAAGACTCATTAACAGTCTGTATTATGCAGATGACACAACCCTGCTTGCTGGAATTGAAGAGAATTTGAAACACTGATGAAGATGAAAGACTAGAGCCTTCAGTATGGATTACACCTCAGCTTCAAGAAAACAAAGATCCTCACAACTGGACCAGTAAATAACACCATGATAAATGGAGAAAGGATTGAGATTGTCAAGGATTTCATTTACTTGGTTCCACAATCAATGCCTGTGGAAGCAGCAGTCAAGAAATCAAAAGATGCATTACATTGGGAAAATCTTCTGCAAAAGACCTCTTTAAAGTGTTGAAAAGTAAAAATGTCACCTTGAAGACTAAGCTGTGCATGGTCTGCACGTGAAAGCTGGGCAATGGATAAGGAAGACAGAAGAATTGCTGTCTTTGAATTGTGGTGCTAGAGAAGAATGTTGAGTGTACCACTGACTGCCAAAAGAACAAACAGATCTGTCCTGGAAGAAGTACAACCAGAGTGTTCCTTAGAAGCAAAAATAGTGAGTCTGTGTCTTATGTATTTGGGGCATGTTGTCAGGAGGGATCAGTCCCTGGAGAAGGACGTCATGCTTAGTAAAGCAGGGGGTCAGCGAAAAAGAGGAAGACCCTCAACAAGACAGATTGACACAGTGGTTGCAACAATGGGCTTAAGCATAGAAACAATTGTGAGCATGGCACGGGACCGGGCAGTGTTTCCTTCTGTTGTGCATGGAGTCGCTATGAGTAGTCGGAACTGACTCGATGGTACCTAACAATAGTAACAACGGAGAATACACCACTTTTACGTATGTAATTCAGTGGTAGCTAGTATATTCACTCTTGTGCAACCATCACCACTGTCTAATTCCAGAACCTTCTCACCACCCCAAACAAACCGCATACCCATTAGCAGTCACTCCCCGTTTTCCCCCTTCCCCAACCCCCTAACCTCCAGAATGTCTCTATGGAATTGTCTGTTCTGAGCATTTCGTATCAGCGGAATCATACCGTTTATGACATTTTGTGTCCAGCTTCTTTCACTTAGTCTTATGTTTTCAAAGTTCTTCTATGATGTAGCGTTATCAGTACTTCGTTCCTTTTTACGGCTAGGCCACATTCTGTGTATCCATTCCTCAGCTGTTGGACATCTGGGTTGAAGCCACTTTGGGGCTGTTATGAACAATGATGCTATGAACATTTATGTCTAAAAATTACCCACTAAAATTTGCAAACCATTTCAGCGGGTTCATGGAATCCCTGAAACTTATCTCTTAGCTAAGGAAAACCTCATTTTGCAAAAGGAAGCATTGACAAGGGCATGGAGCAGGCAGGAAGGCCACTGGCCATTGATTACCACCAACTGAGTAGTGCTAAGCTGAGTGGCAGAAACCCCGGTGGTGTAGTGATTAAGTGCTATGGCTGCTAACCATCAGGTCAGCAGTTTGAATCCGCCAGGCACTCCTGGGAAACTGTAGGGAGCAGTTTTGCTCTATCTATAGAGTCGCTATGAGTCATCTACTCAATGACAGTGAGTTTCAGCTTACGTATCTGTATTCACTGAATCCCTGAAAAACAACCTAGTGACACTGTGTTAAAGTCTCAGTCTTGCAGATGAGGAAACTGAGGCTCAGACAAGCCAGGCCAAGCTGCTTGGAGGAGGCAGGATTGAAGCTGACCCTTGACTGCCACTCCCAGTGATGCCACTGTTTCCTTCAGTTTATTTTTTAATGGAGTACTTAGGTACTGTCTTGGTGTCACAGGTAGTTACCTGCTTAGCCGCTAACTGAAAAGCTGGCAGCTTAAGCCCACCCCGTGGTGCCTTAGAAGAAGGGCCTGGCTATCTACTTCTGAAAGGCTACAGCTACAGGAACTCTGTGGAGCGCAGCTCTGCTCTGTAACACATGGGGTCGCCATGAGTTGGAATCGACTGGACAGTGTCCTGTCTGGTTTGCATGGTGGCTCGGTGGTAGGATTCCCACCTTCTGTGCAGTTCTGATTCCTGGCCAAGGCATCTCATGTGCAGGGCCCCCTGTTGGTCAGTGGAGGTGTGCACGTTGGCTACTGTGATGCTGAGCAGGCTTCCGCGGGGCGTCCAGCTAAGAGACTAGGAAGAAAGGCTTGGCAGTCTACTTCTGAGAACCATCCAAAGAAAACTGTGTGGACCACAGCAGCCTAATCCCCAGCCAGTCACGGGGTGGCTGAGGACCAGGCAGGGTTTTGTTCCATCAGGCATGGGGTCACTGTCGGTCAGGGACTCACTCCACAGCAGCTAACAGCAGTACCCATCTACTAAGGTCGAGACTGGCCCAGTGCACAATGAGTGTCCCTGGGCTACTGTGTAGTGACCTTCTCCTGCAAAGCAGCCCCGTGATTGATACCCCTGCCACCTGCTCTGCCCTTTCAGGCTAAACTTCCTGCCAAACAGGCTGTGTGTCTGGCTGAGGTAATAATAGTCCAGGGGGCCGAGTGTGTCTCCTGGACGGCTGAGACATCTGCAGCCGTGTGTTCACAGTGCTGTGCTCCCACTGCCTGCCCTGGCCAGCAAGGAGGCTCTCGGGTTGGATACTGGACCGCCTGTGGTCGGGGATTCACAGAGAAGGGGGTGCCATGAGGAGCCAGCACACCTACCACCCTCTGCTCTGTCTTACAGCCCGTGGACAACCAGCAAGCCAAGGTGCGCAGGGAGTCTGTGGTCAACCTGGAGAACTTCAAGAGGCAGTATGCCCGCAGGCGATGGAAGGTGTGTCACGGTTTGGGGCTTGGGGGGCTCTTGTTGTACCCCCAGGTCTCCGTGTGTGTCCTCACCTGCGGTTCTGTCTCCCTCCCCTCAGCTGTCCTTCAGCATCGTCTCCTTGTGCAACCACCTCACTCGCTCCCTAATGAAGAAGGTGCACCTGAGGCCAAGCGAGGACCTGGTGGGTAAATGCAGTGCCTTCTTCCTGGAGGCCCTGCCCCTGCCCCCGCTCCAAGGCAGATGGCCTGGAACTATTTCTGGCCAATTTGTGCTGGTCCGATCCTCCTCTGTGCAGGAGGCTGGAACGTGGTCAGCAGAAGCCGTGTGTTCAGGGGGACTTCTGGGGTGGTTCCAGAAGTGGGGAGAATGAACTTCTGGAGGCTCTTGAACCCTTTCCAGAGGGGCCTCCAGAGAAACTGCTGTCACCACTCCATAACCTTCCAGCCTTTCCCAGCCCACCTGGGGACAGTGGGACTCTGAATAATGACAATACCTCAAAAATACCAACCCAAATCCACAGCCATTGCGTCAATCCTGATTCATAGTGATCCTATAGGACAGAGCAGAACTGCCCCCTAGTATTTCCAACAAGAGGCTGGTGGATTCAAACTGCTGACCTTTTGGTTAGCAGCTGAACTCTTAAGCCCTGTGCCACCGGGGCTCCTGACACTGCACACATCTGCTTCAGAATAAGAGATTTACACTCTGTTTTCAATTTTCCCATTTCTGATTTGGTTTAGATTATCATTATCCATGGTAATAATAATAATATTTAGATGATGACATACTTGATTACTTTGCTATGGTTTTATGTACAATTAAAAGAAGAGGTTTATGATGTACTGGTCAAGAGTATGGCCTCTGAAGTAAGACTGTCCGGATTTAAATATGCAGTTACTAGCTGTGTGAACTGGGGGAAACCACTAAACCTCTCTGTGCAAAAATCGCCTCATTTGTAAAGTCAGGTGAATAATAGTCCCTACCCTCAAAGCATCATCATGTGGATTAAATGATGATATATTCTTAGAACATGTGTTGGCAATTATCATTAGTAGTGGTGTTTAAAATCATCTTGCAGATTCTTAAATGCAAGACCAGTGTTGTGTCTGTATTTCAGCTGGTAGGGTTCCCAGGATAGTGTCTTCCCACTTTTCACTGAGTCTGGTGAAGGGACCAGCAGTGTCTGGAATGGTGCAGGTCAGGAGGGAAGGGTGGTCCCTGCTCAGGGGCGGGGGCTTGAGGGCAGCTGCCTGAGACTGCCAGGCCTTCACTGCCATGGGCCTCAGGATATATCTTGCTCAGCCTCAGTAAGCACAGACCCTCCACTCTCTGCCCTCTGCACACACCCTGACTTCTCTTGCTTCCACCTGAGCTCTCGTTGAGTTCGCTGTTGCCCAGGACTCAAGGATTTATGGCTCCTAAGTCCTGAAACACAGACTGGTGGTGCAGTGGTTAAGCTTGTGACTACCAACCAAATGGTCAGTGGTTCAAACCCTCTGGCAGCTCCGTGGGAGAAAAGGCATAGTGACCTGTCCCATCAGGATTGCAGAGAGTACAGCTAGTGCCACAGAACAGTATCTGTATAAAGTTTCTAGTGATAAATAATGATAATAATAAAAGATCATAGCCTGGGAAATTCCTTGGAGCAGTTCTTCATGATGCTGCACCACAGGCCTGAGACAACCGTGTGGCTCTCTCTGGCTGAGCTGTCTCCCTTCTGCTGCTGCTTCCCTCAGCTGCTGTCAGAGGGGACAGGACCTCACTCCCTCTGCAAATCCCCATTAATGACAGGTGGCCTTTCCCCTAGCTTACTCTTTTATTATTTGGCTCTGACTCATGAGAAAAAGTTGCTCTTCAGCAGAGCTTGAGTTATTGTTATAACCAGGCTTGGTCCAGGATGTATTTGGCTAAAGCTGATCTTGACCTTGAGTATCCAGCTGGCACAAGCCAGGGGAAATAGAACAAGCCTTAATAAGGCACGTGATGGGCAGCGGGCATGCCTTTCTGGCTAGACCCCTGGCCCTGCCGTCTGGCACAATGAGGTCCGTGGTGAGAGGACCAGGGAACAACTGAACAAAAAATTGTGAATGTCTTTTAAAATTTTTGTCCTTGTACAAACACTTTTAAGTAGTCCTATTTTTATACCAACAATACAGCACTATCAACTGAATGGCATACACTACACATGGAAAGGATTAGGTCCCAGACATCTGTTTTACAGTTTTCACCAAGGGACTTTCCTTTAAAAAAAAAAAAGATAGGCCTGTTTGTTTACAAAGAATGAAAACTGGACATCTGACATTGTTTTTTTATGGCTTAAGGCTTTCTGGGCCTGCTGGGTGGCCACACATGTTTGCACTTGACTGGTACCCTAAAAGTTGAGAGTTTAAACCCATCCAAGGGTGCTGAGGAAGTAAGTCCTGGTGGTCTGCTTCCTGAAAGATGACAGCCAAGAAAACCCCATGGAGTGTTTCTGCTCCATCACACACAGGGTCCCCAAGAGTCAACATAGACTTGACAGCAGCAGGGTTTTTAAGGCGTTCTGGATTAGCATTTGTTTTAATAACTTCAATGTGTTAGGCTGCATTGGCTTGGACTGGCTGAAAAGGCAGTTAGGCCCTCCATGGGGGCCTGCCCCAGCTCTGACTTAGCCATGAATGAGCTGGAGGACAGCACTTCATCTGTCTCTTTCGTAAAAATATACCCATGATGCGGCTCTGCTGAAGGTGAGGCCTAAGCCAGTGAGGAAAGAGGGAGTGTGAAGTGGTGGCCGTCAGACTTTGGGGAGCCCTGTGGCCCACGCCCTAGCCCCCAGGCTCTCTAGGCTGAGTTGGGCTCACGTCTGCCAGTGGTCTTGATTATGTGGCAGCCACGAAGGACAGCCATATCGCTTCCCTGTTATTAACATGTGGCCTGTCCTGGCGCCTGGTTTCCTTTGGGCACCCGGCCTGCTCTCCTTTCTCCTTGTAGGAAGAAGCCCTGCTCAATCTGGCTGGCTTTCAGGTCCTCTGTCCCTCTTCCCTGGGCCGGTTTCTGGGCAGTGGCTCTAGGCTTCCTCTCAATATTTACTCACAGATCCCTGGCTCAGGGATAGCACCCCAAGGTGCTCAGCTCAGGGATAGCACCCCAGGGTGCTTAGCTTGACCCACTCCTGGCATCTCACAACACTTTGCCCTGGGCTGTTTTTTCTTTTCTTTTTTTTTTTAGAGGAATTGTGAGAGTGACACCGAGGAGGACATTGCCAAGAGGAAAGCCCTCCACCCCCGGAGGAGGAGCAGCACCTCCTAACTGGCCCCGGAGGCCCAGGCCCAGTGGGGCTGTCTTCTGCACGGACCCTGGGCCCCAAATGGTCGCCGGGATCCAGGCGTTCGGCGCCCCTGAGCACTTTATAAGACAGAAGGGTCTGCAGCATTCAGAAGAGTTTGCCGGGGACGGAGAGACCCTGGGAGTTGTGAATGTCTGCTACGGAGGAGGCTGCGGCCTTCCCGAAGCTCTTCATTCTCCAGAAACCAGGCTGTCACTTGCCTGCCAACCTCAGGACCTGGGGTGGGGTGTGGCCTTCAGCAAACTGTGTAAACAACGTCTCTTGTGGGTGTCTGGACCTGTGTGGGTGGATGTGGGAGAGGGCATGCGTGACGTCCCCAGCTGGGAGCGTGGACACAGTGGAATCCCAGCTGGGCTCTCAAGGTCCTGCCTGTCCTGCAGGAAGTGGGACTGCTGAGTGGGGCGGGGCTAACGGTAGAGGGGCGTGTTGGGGCGGGGCAAACTGTGCCCAGTGATCCTTGTGGGTGGAGCTTGGCTGGCAATCTCAGGGGTGCAGGAGGTGGCCCAGAAGGGTGAGACGTGTGGAATGCGGTCACACTCAGGAAACTTTCATCATAGAGCAAGGAAAGTCAGAAGCGGTCAGGTCAAAAACACCTCACCAGGAAGACAGAGGCTGCCTGCATGGGAAGAGGGCAAGTGAGTGCAGTGAACCTTCCGGTGCGGGGGACCAATCTTCTGACTCCCCAGAACCCGCAGTAGTCAGGGAGTCAGGCTGACCAACATATCACACCTTCTAAATCAGCCAATTGCCAGCTCATTGTGTTGTTCTCTTCTTTGTTTTTTCATTTTTATTAAACTTCTGTTTACCGGATGCTTGGTTTCTTTTTGAGCTACCCGCCTCTGATTTCCTTCAGCCCTGGCACCTATGATCTCGGGTGGTACTCGCGGCTGGGATGCCGAGTGGACAGGTCTTACTGAACCACCCCCTCAGGACTGCAAGATGCCCACTTTCTGTATCTTTCCCTAAAGGTCCCCCACCAAACCCACTCCTGTCGATTCTGACTCATAGAGACCCGATGGACAGAGCAGAACTGCTCCATAGGGTTTCTAAGGAGCGTCTGGTGGATTTGAACTGCGGACCTTCTGGTTAGCAGCCACAGCACTTAACCACTATGCCACCAGGGTTTCCGAGGACTCCCACATTGGCCCAGATGGCATATGGTAATACCTGAACCACCTCTGTCATGGGCAGCACTACCCCTGCTAGCTATAGGCAAGACGGAGGCACAAGAGCATTTAAAGATGTGGAAAAAGACAAAGAAGGAAGCACTGGGAGAAAAGAGAGAAAGCAGATGTGTATGAGATCAGATGATTAATTCATGAACTCATTGTAGAAAAAGTGCTACATACGTCCTTGCTGATGTCACTACATCCACCTTTGGAGTATTCCCTTTGGAAAACTATGCACCGATGCTAGTGCCTAGTCCGCTGCTGAAAGTGATTTTGGAACTCGTTTCCTGGAATGGCCTTCAGAGCTGTCCTCCTATGAGGTATGACAATTAAGTTCACGAACTCATTCCCCGAAAAACCACTACACACCTCATTGCTGAGTATCACTACACTTACTCTGAAGTACTTCCCTTGGGAAGCTGTGTGCTGACACCAGCGCCTGGTTCACTCTTCAAAGCACCTTTTCTAGGATGCATTCACCGACTTCATCGTCAGACCTCGTACTACTAGGAGCCTTAATGGGTACGGCAAGGGAACCTGACCCACACAGAAATCTGGGCTCTGCTTTCTAGGCCAAGAGAATGGTGCTGCTAACCATCAACCTAAGAGAAAGACTTCGAGTGTCAGAAATAAAAAGGCCTAGGAGCAGGCATCAAGGCTTAGAAAGTGCAGGGGAGGAGATGGAGAGAGGAGAGAAGTTCTGGAAAGTGAGTGAGGGACCTGAGCTGAGGAAGTGAACCAAGAAGAGAAGGGATAAAACGTGGAGGAAAGAAAGACCCGAGGAGAACAGGAGGCCTCCACACCTTTTGTCCACAGTGAGTCACAGGCACATTGTGTGAGAGGGGCTATGTGCCTTCACCCAGTGGATGGATCCCAGGAAAGTGGCCCCATGGGACAGAAAGGCAAACTGGTTTCAGAGAAGCTTCTGGAGGGAAGCAGAGTGCACCTGCAAGAGGAAGTGGCTCTTTGAAGACAAGAAGTTGACCTTCAGCCCCTGGGCCTCTCCAGTTCTCAGATAGAACTACCTTTGTGGCTCATTCCAGCTTCAAGAGGGCGGGGCCATTGAGGGGTTTGCAGCTGTGGCTGGTCACATGAATCAGCCTGGAATGTTCTAGAATACAGGCCGGCTTACTGGGAACTCCTAGAAAGCCAAATGTGGTAGGTTGGGAGGGCTTCTGTCCTGTTAGGAAGGAGAGCAGTGAAGAGCTTTGACGAACCTAGCTTCAAGTTTCCAGGTCTCATTAGAGGTCTGGCTTTTTAGAACTAGCCTGGCCACTGAGGGGCCCAGCTGATGGAATGGTTAAGTGCCTGACTGCTAACTGAAAGGCTGGCAGTCCAGACCCTCCCAGTGGCCCCATGGGAGAAAAGACCTGTCAGTCGGGTCCCGTAAATGCTTCTGTTACTGCTGTCAGGTCAATTCTGACTCCAGGTGACACTATAGGGTCTGCTCTTGTAGAGGTTACAGCCCCGGAAACCCAATGGGACCATTCTGCTCTGTCACATAGGGTCACTATAAGTTGGAATTGACTCAGCGGGCACACAACAACAGCCTAACCACTACATTTTACTGAAGAGAGAGAAGGTGACCAGTTCGGTGCCACACAGCAAGTTTGTGAACAAATCCAACAAAACCTCAGACTTCCTAATAATGCCTAGCACAGAGCTCACTTCTTCAGTTTGGCAGATGATAGTAGAATGTTCAAGAAATTAACCGACTGTTAGCCCTGCCTCGTTTTTAACAAGCCCTTATCTATCCTTTGCCGCTCCCTGTTTCAGGGAGGAAATGATCACAGTTGTTTCAGCCCACCTTGTCACAGTAAAAGTCACTGCTCCTGGACACCCTGGTAGCCAATTCCTAGTCAGGAAGCCACATTTTGGGGCTTGTGCTGGAGGCATGGCGTTGTTCAAGTTTCTGGATTAAAGGCAGTCATATTCTAGAGGTCCCAGGGGCTGAATTCCACTGTCTTGCTCACAAACTGTTCCTCCCAGTGTCTTCTCATCTGGATTATATAAACTCTGCTGGCTGGCTGGCACCTGCTGAGTTTCCCAGAATCCTTTGGGAACAAGGGGCCAGGCTGGGCAGAGTAGGTCTTTGGGTGTGCACATCTTGCGTTCTTGTCTCAGAAGCCTCCTGTCCAGCAGCCAGACAACGTACCACTCCCTTCCAGGCCCCAGGCCCTGTGGCGTCTCTGCTGCCAGGTGGTGGCTGCCTCCTGGGATGTATGGGAACCAGGTGTGTGCTGTTGCCTCTAAAGATGGTTGACCAGCTGACATTTCAAGGCTGAAAGGACAACAGCGTGTGCTCAGAGGTAAATGGAACACTTCCAGTGATGAAAACCCTACTCAGTTAAAGGACAATTCTTTACGGAGGCCTTGCCCCGGGGTGTTTTCCGGGCATCTGCAGGATGCTGAGTTAATCTCACAAGTACACATATAAATATTTTAGTGTGCTGTGCTTTAATGTCAGTTTCACTGACAGAAATTTTCTGACTCCAGATCTTAGATTGCATTTTAGTTTTTCCATGCATATGTTAATTTACCCTTTTTTTTTCCTGTCAGCAAATGAAGGTCATATCATAAAAGATTAGCCACTAAAGAAAATATTCTGCATTCTACTTTTGCCAGTATGATCTGGGGTCTCAAAAGTGTATGAGCAGCCATCTAAGACACTCCACTGGTCTCACTCCTTCAGGAGCAAGGGGGAGCAAAGAAAACTAGACACCAGGGAAACATTAGTCCAAAGGATTAAAGGACCACAACTGCCATGGCCTCTGCCAGGCTGAGTTCAGTGCCATTAAACAGTGCCTGGCTACCGTCAGTGACTGCTCTGACAGGGATCACAGTAGAAGGTTCCAGACAGAGCTGGAGAAAAATGGAGAACAAAATTCTAACTCTCCCTCCCCCCACAAAAAAGACCAGGCCTACTGGCCTGACAGGGACTGGAGAAACCTCAAGAGTATGGTCCCTGGACACCCTTTCAGTAATGAAGCCCCTCCTGAGATTAACCCTTCAGCCAAAGATTAGACAGCCCCATAAAACGAGACCGAAGGGGCACGCCAGTCCAGGGGCAAAGGCTATAAGACAGGAGGGACAGAAAAGCTCGTCACAGGGAACCCAAGGCTGAGAAGGGGAGAGTGCTGACATGTGGTAGGCTTGTTGACCAATGTCATAAAGCAATTGCTATACAGTTTAAGGAGAAGCTCGTTTGTTCTGTAAACCTTCATCTAAAGTACAAAGGATTAAAAAAAAAGATGAACTGGAAAATCTTCACTAAGGAAAAACCAAGCCTGGTGCACCACGGACAGCCAAAGTAGATACATGTGACAAGAACTAAACTGAAGACTGGGACATTGTGAGGAACTGCATCTGGCATAGTCTTCTGGAACTTTGTTTCTCTGCTTCGCTCTGCTTGATTTCATCCTGACATTGTCCTGTTCACTGTTGCTACACCCTGAAGAATAACACCTTCCAAGATGTTCTGCTGAGATGATCCGTTCAAAGCAAATTTTAATAGGCTTAGGGATTAGTGCAGATGATGAACTGTGAGCAACAGTTAACTGGCATTTCAAAAAGCAGAAACATACTTGGTGACTTCTCGTTAATAATTTCTAAGATGCTTTTCTTCCTGTTTTTTTTTTTTACCTTTTCCTCACTAGTTTCTTTTCTCTCCCTCATCTACTCTTGACAAGTCACAACTTATCACCGAAGTATATATTTTAGTAATTTCTTTACTTATTGATTAAGTCATATTCCCAGTTCTTAATCTAAACAGCAGTTGATTTTATTACCTGGGAAAAATAATGGTGTAAGAATTCTTCCCCCTGTGGATCAATGCTCCTCTCCCACTGAGCTAGAGGGAAAAATGAAAGAAGAAAAAGCTCGCAATAATTTTAAGCACCTGCTATGAAACACAAACGTTTCATATACGGCATCTCATTTAACCCTCCTTATAACCTTGTGAGGAAAGTGAGAGCCCATTTCACAGAGAAGGAAGCTGAGGCACAGAAGAGTTAAGGTATTTGCATGCAGCCACAAAGCTGGAGTACTTGGAGTCTGAATGCCAGCCCAGCTTTGCCTGCCCTCAAATCTGTGTTCTTCTCTCCTCTGGAGAAATGCAAGGTCAAAGTGAGGGGGGCAGCATTCTGGAGAATCACACACAGTATGATACTTTTTAAAAATATATATATTATTGAATTTTTGGTAAAAGTACAAGTAAAACAAATTCCTATTCAACAGTCTACCCATATTGTTTGGTGACATTCTTCACACTATCAATGCCACCATTACTTCTGTTCTGGTTGTTCTGTCCTCACTAAACCAATCTCATTGCCCCACAATCTTCCTGTCTATGCTTTAGAGTAATTATTGGCAATTTAGTCTCATTTTTTCAGAGACCTATGACACAGTGGTTAAGAGCTCAGCCTACTAACCAAAAAAATCAGTGGACTGCAGCAGTCTGACCCACAACCCATCCATGGGGGTGGGGAGGGGCACAGCACCTGGCACTGTCAGTAGGGTGTTGTGTGACATGGCCACAAGCTAACAACCCCAAGGATATCCTGACGGCACATTGAGCATGTCTGTTAGTGGACTTGACACTGGCCACCCGGTTCCTGGGTATAGATTTTCTGTGAATGGGGAGCATCTCTCACCTCTTCATCAACATGACAGCTAGGTGGTGGCTGCTTCCACAGATGCAGGAGAAAGCAGGAGGGGTTTGCCTCCGTCACATTGATGCCCGGGGCTGGCCTACCCTGGGTAGGGGACTCAGCTGACTATCTTTTTCCTGCCCCTCCATCAGAGTCCTGGAATTAGGGATCCCAGCTAGGGAGGCTAGAATCAGGGTGCAGAGAGGATGGTTTACTGAAGCTTTGTCTTTTCATCCAAAACCTGTGTCGTTTGCTTCGAAGGTGTATGTGACACTTTAAAGAAGTAAGTGGAGGACATGGAACATTTGTCTCTCACCCTGTTTTTGCTGTTTTGGGTATGAACATATTTAATTCTTCACTTAAAGAGTAAACACTTTGACTTCTTGTTTCACGTGCCACTTCTGAATACCCCTCAGGCCCTGTCCTGACACTGACTACCCAAGGTGTGTCAGATCAGGTACCCCATGTGTCTGCCAGAAGGGCTTTGTATTCCAGGCACCCTGGGACATTGAGAACTCCGGGTCTTAAGTTACTCAGGAGTTAGTACTGGTGCCCAATATATAATGTTTGCAAAGTCGTTACTTTGCTATAGTTGCAAAAGGCATGTGTGTATAAATGAAATACTCTGGTCTTATTAGGTACCCAAAGAAATGCTCACAGTTTTAGGGGAGTAGATAACTTAGAATGGAGCTCTGGAGGCACAATGGTTAAGCCCTTGACTGCTACCGAAGGGCTGGTGATTGGAACCCACCCAGCAGCTCGGCAGGAGAAAGATCTCACCGTCTGCTTCCGTAAAGACCACAGCCTAGGAAACCCTGTGGGGCGTTTCTGCTGTACTCAGTTACATGATGTCATTCTGAGTCGGAATCGGCTCTGTGACAGTGGGTTAGGAGGTGAGGACCGAAAGGGAAAGAGTCACATTGTCACTGAGACTGACAAGCAGAGAGCTTCCTTGATGTGGCCACCTGGGTCATCTGAGCGCCTGGCCCCCATGAGCAGGGGCTGGAGGCTGGGGTGCTTGTCTGTGGCCAGCGAGAAGAGGGCAGTGGGGGTGCTTGCAGGATCTGTCTAGAGGAGCTGGGCTGCCTCAGGAAGTGATATACAAGGTTCCTCTGTGTGACTGAGAGAGAAAATTCTGGATTGGGTGCCCTTGGTGGAAAGGACAGTGAAGGATTTGTCTACGAACCCCCATGTTGTGCCTGTGCCTGGCACAGACCTAAGGAGGGAAAGGAGGGTAGGAAGGGAGAAAGAAGGGAATGAGGGGAAGTAGGAAAGGTGAGAAGAACGTGGCAGCAATAGGAGTGTGCCACCCGGATCCTCCTTCCAAAGAGAACCCGTGGGAAGGAGTGCTGTTAGCCAGCACCATCTGGATCACACTGGGTCCACTGCCTTCAGAAGTGACAGAGCCTGGCAGAAAGTGAGGGGGCTCTAGAGCCAGGGTACCCCCGTTCCCTGCGGGACCCCGAAAACAGTCTCTCTGCTGTGAGGTGCCTCGTCCTCGTGGCTGACACACTCTCCAGGTAGCACTGCACTTGGACGTGGAGGCTCTTCCTTCCCCCTCTGTTTCTGCAGGTGTCAGGCCTGCCTCTTGGTGTGAAAGCTCTCTCCTGCTTACTTCTGCTCTCCTCTCCTCTAGTCTTCACGAGAGCTTCCTGCCAAAAGTCTGGGCATTTCTAATCCCACTTCAGTGTGGGCTTCCTAGACCTGGACTCAGGCAGAGGGAGGAGAGCGAAACGGGGCTGGAACCTAAATTTTCTCTTGGTCTCCACCCACCTCTGGCAGGTTTCAGCTGCTGCAGCCACTCTGCCCCTTAAAGCTGTGTGCAGGGCCCGCAGTGCTCAGTGAACGCCTGTTTAATTGGTGATGGCTTCTGTCTTTGACTAAGCACCTCTTTTAAAAAAAAAAAATTTGTTGTCCTTCAAGTGAAAGTTTACAATCCGAGTCAATCTGCCATATAAAACTCCATCCCCATATAAAACTCCATACCTAGACTGCTAGGCAACGCTAGCTGCTCTCCACATCCCGTGACAGTGCACTTCTGCTTTCTGCCCTGTACTTCCTGTGTCTGTCCACCCAGTTCCTGTCTGCTTCCACCCTCTCATCTCACCTCTGGACAGGAGCTGCTCAGACAGCCTCATGTATATATTTAAGCCATAAAGCACACTCTTCACTAGCTTCACTCTATGTCTTCATAATCCAGTCCAATGTTTGTCTAAACCGTTGGCTTCAGTACTGATTTCAGCTCTGGGCTGACAGCTCTGGGGCCTCAGGGGATCCTCAAGTCTACAGGACCATCAAGTCTGGTTTCTAATAGACTTCTAGTTTTGCACACCCATTTTTCTCCTGTTACATCAGGGACTCTGTTGTGTCCCTTGTCAGGCTGGGCATCCTCTAGTTCTTCTGGTCTCATGTGGATGAAATCTCTGGGCTTCTGTCTCCTGGGCTCGTATTTTCCTCATTTCTTTGATGTCCTTCATTATCCTTTGTTTCAGGTGGATTGGGATCAATAGATGGCCACTCTAGCTTTTAAGACCCCAGATACCACTCACCAAAGTGGAAGATATCAAACATTTTCTTTAAAAAAACTTAGTTATGCCAATGAGGCTAGATGTATCCTGAAACCACGATCTCCAGGTCCCTGTCCCTGCTACTCTGTCCTTCAAAATGTTGAGTTGTCTTTAGAAAACCTCTTAGTTTGGGTACAGTCCAGCTGTGCTAACCTCCCACTGCGTGCCATCTCTCCCTTCACCAGACCCTATTCCTACCTGCTACAGTTCCCATCCTCTCCCTTCTTCCTTACCTTTGTACCCATCAAAGATTGCTTTCTTCTGTGCTTAAACCTTTCCTTGAGTCCTTGTAATAGTGTTCTCACACAATATTTATCCTTTGTAACTAATTTCACTCAGCATAGTGTCTTCCCGATGACGTGTGATGAGATGTTTCCCAAGGCCGTCATTGTTCTTCATCACTGCGTAGTATTCCACTGTGAAAGCACGTTTCTTAAAGGAAAATCGATTGTTTCTCTCTTGTCTCTTGTCTTCAAGTAAAAAAGTCTTGCAACATAGCCCTGGGGCCCTCGTGGCTCCGCCCCTGCAGCAGCTCCAGCCTTTGGAACCTTTGTTCACGGCACAGCAGAAACTCGGGCCTGCAGCACCTTGTGCTCCTCGAAGGTGCAGGTTCCCTCCTGCTGGCCATGGGAGCTGGACACATGCCCTATGTCTAGAATGTCCTGTCTCCTACCCCGTGACCCAGCCACTCTGTCTCTTGATAGTTAACTCCTAATATCTTAGGTCTCAACTTAAATGACAGCTCCTGTGCACCTCCATCCCTGCTTCTAGAACAAACTAGTTCTCTCATCTCAAACCTCTGACAGCACCTTGAACCTGCACTTATCACATTCATTAACGGTTTTTAAATTGTACTTTAGATGACGTTTTAGAGAACAAACTAGCTTCTCATTAAACAGGTCGCTTTATGACATTGGTTGCCAACCCCACAATGTGTCAACATGCTCCCTTCTTGGTCTTGAGTTCCCTGTCACCAGCTTTCCTGTCCCCTCCTGCCTTCCAGTCCTTGCCCCTGGGCTCGTGTGCCCCTTCAGTCTTGTTTTTTGTCTTGTTGTGGTCCTGTCTAATCTGTGGCTGAAAGGTAAACCTTAAGAGTGGCTTGCTTACTAAGCTGTAAGGATGGCCAGGGTCCGTACTCTTAGGGTTTCTCCAGTCTCTGTCAGGACAGTAAGTCTGGCATTTTTCTGTGAGTTAGGATTCTGTTCTTCATTTTTCTCCAGCTTCGTCCAGGACCCTCTGTTGTGATCCCTGTCAGAGCGGTCATGGGAGGTGGTCGGGCACCGTCTAGCTGCGCTGCCCTCAGTCCGGTAGCAGCCGTGGTAGCTGTGGACCATGAGTCCTCTGGACTGACGTCTCCCTTGTGTCTTTAGCTTTCTTCATTCTCCCTGGCTCCTGGAGGGGTGAGACCAGTAGGGTATCTTAGATGGCGGCTCACAGGTTTTTAAGACACCAGATACTACTCCTCAAAGTAGAATGTAGAACATTTTCTTTACCAATTATGTTACACCAGCTGAACTGGATATCATTAACTTTTTTAAAAGAATTTATTTTATTTGTGTTGTTTTCATTGTTCAGAATACACACAACGGAGCATACAATACTTCAACAGTTCCTAAATGTACCATTCAGTGACATAGATCATATTCTTTCAGCGGAGCCGCCACTGTCACCCTCCTTTTCTGAGTCATTCCTCCCCCTTGATCATAAGCCCACTGCCCCTGAAGTTTCCTGTCTAATCTTCGACGTTGCTGTTGTCAGTTTGATTGCATAGAGATAGAACTAAAAGGGCACAGGGCTCAGAGCAGACATACTTTACTAGCTAAGCTAAACTATTGCTTGGTTTTCAGGAGACCTCAGGGGATCTACATATATACACTTTTTGTGATTGAGTGGAAGTGTACAGTACAATTCAAATTTGCACATCTACCTGTCTGCAGCTCCCTCTGCTCTCCTTGCCTGGTGACAGCACGCTTCTCCTTTCCGTTGCATACATGTCACATCCTCTAAACAATCTCCTGACCCCTCCTTTCCACCCTCTCCACCCTCTCCACTCCCCTCTAGGAGGAGGCCAGTAGGACAGCATCCTGTAGATGCATAGAACCATAAAGTGCACACACAATAAGTCACTCTGTATCCCTGAGTCCATTCCATTCCTATCTGAAGAGTTGACCTCAGTAACAATCTATAACCAGTGGCAGCATCGGGTCTAGGGGCCACACTCCTGGGGCAACTCCCAGGCCTTTGACCATCAGTTGCAGTCTTTTAGTGGAGTTCTTAGGGTGGACTCTTTTTTCTCGTGTTGCCACTGGGACTCAATGTTATGCGCCCCATCTCAGCCGTCATTGGTGGTGGCCAGGCACCATCTGGTTCTTCCAGTCACATGTTGATACAGTCAGTCACCCATTCATGTGGGTCTTTCTGTCTTCTGGGTTCTTTTTCCCTCATGTCATTGTTGTCCTTGGCAATCATCAATTCCAGCTGAGTTGGTACCATTTGGTGTTCCTCCAACTACAGCTTGCTAGCTTTTAAGACTCCAGATGCTACTCACCTATTTAGGGTGCAGAAGACCCTCTTAACAGTTGGCTAATTATGCCAACTGGCCTTGATGCCCCCTGACAGCAGGGTCCTCAGGGGATATTTTGGATTTAAAGTTTAAAGGTTGTCTCAGGGCAATAATTTCAGGGGATCATCCAGTCTGTATGGCTCCAGAAAATCTTGAGTCCCTGAGAATTTGAAATTCTGTTCTCTGTTTTCCCCATTTTGATCAGAATTCTTCTGTACAGTCTTTGATGCAGATGTTCAGTAAGGGTAGCGGGGTACCATCCAGTTCTTCTGGACTTATGGTAAAGAAGGCAGTTTTCACAGATGCGACTAGTCACAGCTTCTGTAGCCTCCTGTTTCTCATTCTCCTTCTGCCTTTGTGGCTCCAGGTGAATAGATATCAGTGGTTGTAACTAGGATGGTAGCTGGAAGATTTTAAGACCTCCAGTGCTACCCAACCAACTAGGAGGTAGAACAGCAACACTACATATGTTATTAGGCCAACTAACTGAGATGCCCCATGAAACCGTGACCCTAAACCTCCAAACCAAGAACCCAAATCTCATGAGGTTGTATGCAAGCAGCCTCAGCAGCTACTTACTTGTTTTGTGATTGTTATGAATGTATCTATCACACAACTTTTGTCAGGTGTACAACTTATTGACTGTAATCACATTAACTGTACAACCCTACCTTTCATACATGGGATTTTTCAACCACCATCAACAGAACTCCAGTCTCCCATTAGCAACAGATCTATTTTCTCCATCATCCCTACCCCTGGTAACTACCGATAAACTGATCTCTGTACATTTGCTTGTTCTCGTCTTTTTTATACAATCGAGTTCTCTGGGGGTACAGCAGGTAAGTCCCCAGCTGCTACCAAAAAGGAGTTAGCTGTTCAAACCCACTCAGCAACTTGTGGGAGGAAAAAAGATCCGGTGATGAGCATTTGTAAACATGAGAGCCAAGAAAACCTGATAGGGCAGTCCTACTCCATCATTCCAGATTGGGACAATCCTACTCTGTCATTTCAGGTTGCTCTGAGTTGGAATTGGCTCAGCAGCACCCAACAAGAACAAAAATTTTAATGAAATACTGTAAGAATCACATGACTGGTTGATGTATGCCTCCTTTGGTGGACTGTAAGCTCCATGAGGCCAGGACTATGCCTTCCCCATTGGCTATTTTCTGTGCACTGCTTGTGCATGCTCAGTAGGTACTTGTGGAATAAATTAATGAGTGAGTTGTTCTTTCTTGTACTACCCAAAATGGCAAGGGTAGCTGCAGCACCTCAGACAGTCAAGAGGACAGGACAAGGCCTCCAGAACCAGGCACTGGGCAGTCCCTCTACCCCAGCACAAGGAGCTTATTATTTAATGCATGGACCAGGAAGGCAAAATAACTGCAAATAAGAGCTAAAGCCAGGCAGAGTGGGAACAAGATGTGCAGGAGATTCCTTATTTCTACCTGGGAACTCCAGAAGACTGCACGGACAAAGGGGTGTTTACTCTGCTCTAGAGGATGAGGAAGCTTCTGATAAGAGAAAGGAAGGAAGGAAGGGTTAGTGTTCTGGCTGCTTGTCCCTAGGTCTTCCCTGACTGGGTTTTGGAAAAGTACCAAATAAGTGAAGGAGTGGGATTCCTTTCTGGATGTTGACTGTGGTGAATTTGCAGTCCTGCCACCTTTCCTGCCTGTGGCCATTGTGGCTTTGGTGCCAGGCTGAAGACCCATGGGTCCTGCCAGGAGAGCCAGTGGCCACCTGTTGGACTGGGCTGAGGCATTTGAGGTCAGGCATAGATGATATCTCTGACACTGGCTGGGTCCTTTGGAGGCATGTATGGGGAGGGGAGTGTTTTTGTGTGCATTTCTGATTGGCTGTCTGAGTGTATGTGGCTGTCTCTGTAGATGGGGCTGTGGATGTCTGGGTGTGCACCTCAGAATGTGTGTCTGGGTGCCTGTGTGTGTGTCTTTCCAACTGTTCTGGTGTGTCTAAGTGTCTCTGTGTCTGTCTGTCTGTCTTTGTTTTGTATGTGCACCTTTGGTTATGCGTCTGGGTATCTCTGTGTGCATACCTGCTTTTCTGGTTGTGGGTGTGTCTGTCTGGTATCTGGGCATCTGTGTATGCGTGTTTATTTGTCTGGTATCTGGGTGTCTGGATGTCTGTTTTGTGTCTGTGTGTGTCTAATTGTCTAGTGTCTCTGTCTGTGTGTCTATATGACTAGTGTGTGGGTGTGCGTCTGCCTGGTACCTTTCTGTGTGTGTATCTGTTTGTCTGGTGTCTGAAGGTCTCTGTGTGCCTCTCTCTTCATTTGCATGTCTGGGCATATCTGGATATTCTGTGTGCACACAAACTGTGTGTCTGTCTTCATTTGTGTGTGAGTATGTCTGTTTGTGTATGTTTCTGGGCTTCTGGATCTATTTGGACACTGACTGTATGTCTGTCTTCATTTTTTGTGTGTGTGTCTGTGCCTGGGCTTCTAGGTCTATCTGAATATCTCTCTATGCATACCTGTCTGTGTGTCTCCCTTTGTGTGTCTGGGTTTCTGGGCATGCCTGGATACCCTGTACACACACCTGACAGTGTGTGAGTCTAGGCTTCTGGTCAGGCTTGGATACTCTGTGTGCACACCTGACAGTGTGTGAGTCTGGGCTTCTGGTCAGGCTTGGATACTCTGTGTGCACACCTGACAGTGTGTGAGTCTGGGCTTCTGGTCAGGCTTGGATACTCTGTGTGCACACCTGACTGTGTGTGTGTCTAGGTTTCTAGGCATGCTTGGATACTCTGTACACACACCCGACTGTGCATGTGTCTGGGTTTCTGAGCATGCCTGGATACTCTGTGTGCACACCTGACTATGTGTCTTGTGTAGAAAGCTCCTCTGGGTTCAGAATTTGCAGCATCTGCTCTAAGGCTGTCAGACCTCTGAGGCTGGTCTGTTTGACTTTCCAGCGGATGGCTTTGAGGACAGCCACATCTGCTGAGTCATAAGAATGTGGGCTGTGTGCTCACAGTCAGATGTATCTCCTTTCACACACACTGAGGGGAAATTTCAGACAGGCTGGCTGACCTCACACTCTTTCAGAAGGTCATGACCTTAGCCAGCCCCAGGAAGGAGCAAAAGAAAGAGTGCTCGTGAGACCTAGGGGTTGTCAAAAGGACAGCTGAGGCTTCCGAGTAACAGCTAGCTTTGAAACTGACTGATCGGACACTTCCTGGTGGGAGAAGACACTGGCGCAGAGCTTGAATGGCACAAAGTGCAGACCTCATCAGACTCTTAGAATAAATACTGACCTGAAGGGCTCCACCACAGAGACTGAGTCCAGGATCTCTGAAGTACTTTTCTCTGATCCAAACCAAACAACCAACTACCAAAAGTCATGGTACACGGTATGCTTAGCTATAAGGCAATCAGGGGAGTCCTTTAAACGTGTCTGATTTAAACAATCTGATTTCCCCTGGGGGTGGTAGGACAGTAAGCCCTGATGATAGTCTCCTCAGTTGTGACAGGTTTCACAGGTTCTTTCCTAAGAGAAGATAGGAAACGTCAAGAGGTCACATGGCCGCTGGTGCGGTGCCTGGCAGGACATCACGGAAGCGGGCAGGGTTCCAGCAGGCCGCGGAAGGAGGGTACATGCGTGTCTGCCTGTCTGTATTTTTGGGTGGGCCCTGGCATGGTCCTAGATGTTGGTATATAAAAAAAAAAAAAAAAAAAAAAACCGAAAAGACCAGACTTACTAGTCTGACAGAGACTGGGGAAACCCTAACAATACGGCCCCCGCACACCTTTTGTAGCTCAGTAGTGGACATTCCCAAAGTTTACTGTTCAGCTAAAGATTAGGCAGTCCCCTAAACCAAAATGAGACTAAATGAGCACACTAGCCCAGGGGCAAGAACTAGTAGGCAGGAGTGGACAGGAAAACTGGTGATGGGAAAGGCAGTGTCGAGAAGAATTTTGGCAACCAATGTCACAAGACAATCTGTGTGTTAATTGTTCAATGAGAGGTTAGTTTGTTCTGTAAACCTTCATCTAAAGTACAACTAAAAGAAAAAAAAACAACCCAAACCAGTTGTCCGTTCAATTTGAAGTCATGACGACCCCACGTGTGTCAGAGTAAACTGTTTTTAGTGGGTGATTTTGCTCCTCCCCTATTAATGTAAACTTACCGCTCCATCAGTTCCTGTTTAACTTTTCGAATTGCTGGTGTTGATCTGATCCCTTATGAATGGTTCTTTAAAAGGCCCCAAGGCTGAAGACAGGCATTCTCTACTTATTAAGTTAAACAATTATTTAGTTTAAAGATGATTTCAGGGGATATTTTTGGTTTAAAGTGTCAAGTTTATTTACATAAGGCCAAAATTTAGGGGGTTTATGTGGACTTCATAGCTGTGTATGATTTGTGAGACTTGATCAGAGCTGTGGCTCAGAGCTGTGGCTCTCAAGTGTGGTGTCCAGGCCAGCAGCATCACCTGGGAACGTCCTAGAAAAGTAAATTTCCAGGCGCCATCCCAGTCCCAACCAAACCAGTGACATTTGAGGTGATTCTAACTATGGTGAGCCCACATGTGTCAGAAGCCCTGGGGAATGGGACCATTATTTGTAATTTTAACAAGTTCCCCAGGAGACTCTGATGTATTGGTTTAGAAAAATAGGGCTGACAGTGAGGGGGAGAGAGATGAGGTGGGGTGTCTGGGGGATGGAGAGCAGTTAGGAGTCTTCGGATCACCTGAGTGAGATAAGAGGCCAGCTGATCTGGGGAGGGAGTGAGAAGAGTCAGACTGGTTTGAATTCCAGTGTCAGACCATTGCCTTCTAGCTGGGTGAACCTGGCTGAGGTGCCTGTCTTTCCTGGTGTCGTGGACTGCATTGAGTCCCCCTCAAAATGTGTGTATTGATTTGACTTGGCTATGAGTCTCTGCATGGTGGCTTTCCTCCCATGTGCTGTGAATCCTGCCTCTGTGATATTGATGATGGAGAATGGGCAGTAGTTATACTGATGAGGCAGGACTCCAGTGACCAGCTGTGGGGTATCAGGGTGGGAAGCGAGCACGGGGAGTCGGAACCTCACACCACCAAGACTGAGAGCAGAGCACGTCCTGGGGACCTGAGTTTCCTGTGCCGAGATGCTCTCCTGGAACGTGGGCTCAGCCTACTAAGCTGTAACAAGTTCTCCTATTGAATGGACTTGTAACTCATAAATGGATTTGTAGCTTACTGGACTGTGACCAAGTTTCTCTTCGCAAAGCCTCCCACTCCTGGTGTTTTCTGTTGGGGAGTGCTAGGTGGTGACTGAAACCCCGGAGTTCAGTTTTTGCATCTAAGAAACAGGATCACAGTTGAGGATGGTGGAGGTATCCCCAACAATGCTCCCAGAGAGGTGACCAATATCCCAGTTTGCCCAGAACTGAGGGATTCCTGGGACAGGGAACTTTCAGAGCTAAAAGCAGGACAGTCCTGGGCAAAGTGGGATGTGATCACACTACCCCAGCATGGTGCCCAGTAAGAAGCTGTACTTAAGACGCTCACGGGGAAAGGACCAGGGAGGAGTTTCTGGGGCGCCCAAAGCAGCCTTCTCTAGCACTTTGGGGGCAGCTGATGTTGCCCTCTCCTCGTGTCACCAGCTTCCCGTGCTGTCACACCTAGCCTGTCTCTGCCCTGACCTGGCTCTGGGGACCACATCTGAGCCCAGAGAGGCAGGCGGGGCCCACGCCTGTGCCTCGGTCACGTGAAATACAATACGACTGACATCTCCCAGGCCCTGCCGATGCTGCTGGAGGCTGAAAATACCCCGGACCCTGGCCCTGGTTCCTGGGTGATTCCTTAGGGCAAGCAGTTGGGGGAGCAGCCGTGGTGACCGTTACCACTGTCCTGATGTCACCAGGCCTCACCGCCTTAGCCGGCTGCCTCAGTGAGTGTCATGGTTTGAATTGTGTCCCCCCAAAAATGTGTGCAGCCATGTGGCTGGGATATGGTTCCCAGTATCTTGGAAATGTCCTCCATTGTGTGGTTTTGCTAACCTGTATGTTAAAGGATTAAGGTGGGGCTGTGAATTCCTGCTATGGGGGAAGTTTCCCTGGAGTATGGCTTGCCCCACCCTTAATGCTTTTAGCTTGCAAGGAATAAAAGGAAAAAGAGACAAAGGACAATTTGAGAACCTCGCTACCATCAAGCAAGCAGCACCGGGAGCAGAGCGCGTCGTTCAGACCAGAGGTTCTTGCGTTAGGACACTCCCTGGACAATGACTGATGCAATACCGGACTTTCCTCCAGAGCCAACAAGGGGAAAGTCTTTCCCTGGAGCGAACACCCTGAATATGGACTTGCAACCTACCGGACTGTGTAAGAATAAATCTTTCTTTGTTAAAGCCATCCACTCTGTGGTATTTCTGTTAGAGCAGCCTAGCTGACTAAAACAGTGAGGTTATTCAGGACCCCAAGATCTCTCACCTTTCCTACAGATTTTTTTTTTTTAGTTGTTGTTATTGTTTTTAATAGGGGGCTAGGCTTTCCTTTCTCCTCTTCCCGCCCATCATCCCACAGCACACATACCCAGGGAGGGTCAGGGTGCCTTTGCCACGGTTGCTAAGGCGTAAATTTACCCTCAGAAGCTTCCTCGGAAAAGTGGAGTGGCTTATTTCTGAAGGTCCCAGCCAACCTTTGTCTTGTTTCGCTTGCCCACCTCTGGACCAATACCTGGGGTCTGGGGATGGAATTTGGTTAAGTCTGAGACCCAGGGAAGGGGCCCCAGAGGCACAGCGGCTAAGTGCTCTGCTGCTAACCGAAAGGCTGGCAGTTCAAATCTGCGAGAGAAAGACCCGGTGATCCGCTCCTGCAAAGATCACAGCCAAGAAAACTCTGCAGGCTGTTCTGTTCTGTCACATGGGGTCACTGTGGGTAGAAATCAGCTCAGGACACCTAACGACAATAAGGAGACACACAACATCAGAGAGTGGAGTGGAGCCAGACAACAGAGGACAAACTGAGGTCATTGCCGAGAGATGGGAAAGGGGATCTTAGGAGGTGGGCTGTCAGTTACCGTCCCCCTCCCTGCTGTTCTGGGCCCTACTCTTCATCAAATTCTGCTAGAGTCATGCTCCCACTTATTCAGAGTTGCCTGATGACCAAACTCTCCAGGGCTCGAATGAGGCTCCCTGTTTCCGGCAAACAGCTGTACCTGCCCAGCCGCTGGTCCTGCAGCAGCCCCCAGAACCTACAGGCCCTGCCCTGTCTACACCCTGCCCCATGAAAGTGGCTGTCAATCCCAGGCAGGTGACACTGGCCTCTGGCTCGGAAACACCAGCCTTGGAGTCAGGCCAGAACTTGATGTGAGGCCCTGTCTAGCCCCTTCCCAACCAAGTGACTTCAGCAAAGAACTTTACCTGAGTCTCAATTTTCTCTCTTGAAAAATAAGGACAATAATATGTCCCTTGCAGGGCTGCTGGGAGGATGGCATGAAATAGGCTAATTTGTGTAGAGAGCCCAGTACATTGTACTCAGGAAAGATCTGCTACTGCAGTGACTATCTCCTTATTGTTTATGATATACAGTAAAAAGATGAAAATAAATACATGCATGGGGAAACCAGAGCAACAGAAATCGGAGGGGGACACTGTCTATAGCATTCCTGCCACTACAACCTCTCTTGTGACTACAAAGGACACAGCTGCCAGGATTTCTTGGGGTGCAGTGTGAATAACAATATGAATAAGGGGCTCTGGCTGCTGGTGTATCCTCTCTACACTTCCACACTGTGGACTGGCCATATGGCCCCACAACCTACACAGGTCTCAAGGTGGGGCAAGTTAGGAGACCTTACCGCACACGCAAGGCACGTTCTGCTTTGTACGCGCCTGGCCCTTTCAGCCAGAACCCTGCTCCCCGTTATGAAGGCCACCGAGTGCAAAGCAGCTGGGCCGGGGAGCAGTAGCAGCCAGCCTTTCTCCTGGAGGCCTGTGGCTGGTCCCCTTTGGGCTAGGAAAAGCAGTGACCATAGTGGTCCTCACTCAGCACACACCTGCTGCATCTCCAGTCCGCACAACAACCCTGAGAAAGAGCCAATGTCTCTGCTTCATAGAGAAGGGAAACTGAGGCTCAGAGCAGTGCATGAATTTTTTAAGACCACACAGCCAGCAAACCGATTGATGAATTTGACTTTATATCCAGTTCTATCTGGTTCCAAAGTCTGTGTGATTTCCACCACTCGGCAGGGCTGAGGAGACTCAAGTTCCAGGTCAAGGACGTCCATTAAATCCTCTCCTCTTGCTGGTCCTCACTTTCCTCACCTGTCAATCAAGATACTGTGCTCGTGGTGCCTTCATTCTAGGAAGTCCTTTGCTGAACAGGTGAAGAGCACATCAGGGCAGAACTAGGACAAGTGACTTCAGTGTTTTCCAGTTTTCTCTTATGAGGCTCTTCCTAGCCAAACTGGCATCTTCCCACTGCCAGATGACCTTGAGCCCAGTCAGCATTGCTCTCCTGACTGCTTTACCCCATCTTCTGGACCATCCTTGCCATGGCCTCAAGCAAACAATCCTCAAACAGGTCACAGCCCTGATCTGATGTCAGGGGAGTCTCCATGTGGTGTGGCCTGCGTCACCTTTTGTCTTACAAGAAACAAAATGAGAGAGAAGCCAGCAGAGAGAGGGACCTCTTGCCACCAAGAAAGAAGAGATGGGAAGGGAGGTGTCCTTTGGATCCAGGGTCCCTGTGCTGAGAATCACCTAGACCCGGGGGAAGACTGATGCCAAGACACATGGAGATCTCCAAGGAACACCAGTCCCACATACTTTGAAGGGAGTCAAGGATCTTCCCTTAGAGCTGAGAGAGAGAGATAGGGTTCCCTTGGAGCTGGCACTCTGAATTCAAACCTGAAGTCTGCTAAACTATGAGAGAATGAATTTCTGTTTATGAGTCATCTGCTTGTGGTATTTCTGGTAGAGAAGCCCTAGGTAACTAAGAGGAAGCAAGAAGGCAGAAGGAAGGAAGAAGAGGATTTAGAAATACCAGTCATATTTAGGTTTCTTCTTCTTCAGTCTTTCCAATGCTTGGGTCCACTCTGGTCACAGGAGCCAGGCTACTCATGTCTTTAGACCAGAGGAGTTCCCTCTATTTCCCCACAGCAAAGTTATCTAGAAGTAACAAAGGGGAAGAGAACTAACATTATCAAGTTCCTGCTATGTGTAGGCATTGTTCTAGGTTGGTGCACAGACCTATCTGACTTACAGTAACCCCCATTCTGTGGATGAAAAAACAGAGGACACAAGAGGTTAAGTTTCATGAGATGACAGTGTCAGTAGGTGGTAGAGCCTGGATTTGAACCCCAATCTAACTGTAAAGTTCATGTGTTGCACGCTCCTGCAGGCTATGCCTGAGTGGCTCTTTGAGACACAGAGGGACACTAAAGGGACAGAACAGACACTAAAGGGACTCCACTAAAGGGACAGAACAGACACGGTACACAGCTGGCTGTTCTCCAGATACGTCTTATTCCACCTGTGATTCAGACATCCTGGAGGGTGCTAGTGACTCCAGGCAGACCATGTGTATGCTGGGCCACCCCCACCCAGCTTGTGGGTGCGATCTCATGTCACCCCTCAGTCCTTCGCTGCCCCTGCTGAGTCTCCCCGCTGATTCTTCAGAGGGAGGTTTGGAGGGTTGTCTGATTGAGGCCACCAGGTGGCGCTGCACAAGCCACAAACCTTCACTCCTGCAGGGAACAGCTCAGTGGGTCCTTTGGATCTCTCGGGATCTTCCACCCCCAAGAGGGTTCCTGAACAACTTTTAGAAAATACAGGGCCAACCTTGAGAGGCTGGTTTGAAATTCTGGATTGGGTTACACGACTCTGTCACTATTTCAGATTTTTATTGTCTCATTTTCTGAAGAGGTGAAACATCGTTCCTCACAGTTCAGAAACTTCTAAGGAGATAGTCTCTTTTTACCCTTAACTGATAGTAGTAATCCCCATTGTTACCTACTTGTAAGTATGTCTAGATATTTATATATATAGGTATATATAAGATTATATAAGAAGGCCAGCCAAGTGCCGTCGAGTAGGATAAGAAAGCGTACATTATATATAATAATACATCATATCACATATTTTTACTTAGCAATATCTAAAACAGAAACAAAATAACCAAACTCCTAGCCATTGAGTCGATTCCAATTCATAGTAACCCTATAGAACAGAGCAGAACTGCTCCCATAGGGTTTCCAAGGAGCAGCTGGTAGATTTGAACTGCTGACCTTTTAGTTACGAGCTCAGCTCTTAACCATGGCACCATATAGAGATATATAACCTTTCTCCCTTTTTAAGCAAATGGTAGCCTAGTATATACTATTCTGTACCTTGCTTTTTCATTTAAAATATAGATTTTTTTCCTCATGCATTTGTGAATAGCTTCCTAGCTCTTTGTGTCAGCTATGTATAGTACATTGTGTGAATGTTGTATTCCATTCTTTCACTAATGACAGACACTTAGGCAATTTGCTTTGCTTTTATAAGCAATGCTATCACGAGTATTCCTGCACATATATCATCTCATATGTGTATAAGTAAGATCTGAGGATAAGTTCCTAGAAGCGAAATGACTGGACCAAAAGATTTGTGCACTCTTTAAATTTTTATAAGTATGGTCAATTTTTTTTTTTTTTACAAGAGTTGTGCAGTTTATACTTAAAGTGCCTATTTCCTGTCAGCTTCATCAACACAGTGTCTTGAAACTTTTGGATTTTTGATAATCTGACAATGTAAAAACAGGTGTCTTGTCATAATTTTAATTCACGTTTATCTGACTCGATGGCACGTGGTTTGGCTTGGCTTATCTTATGAGAGAGTCTGAGTTTTGTCATACTGGTATATTCCTTTTCTGAGATTTGTCTGGAGAATCTGTCACTTTAAAACATTCTTCACTTATAACTTTGGGCAAGACACAAAAACTTAAGGAAAAAGATGGATATATTTTATATTTTAAACACACCCCAATCACAACCATCTGTGTAACAAGTGATAGCACAAAAGAGGTAAAAGACATAGCGGGAAACAACGGTTTAAAAATGTGTTTTTGGAACACAGTTTTCCCCTAGTGTCTATAAGGGATAGGTTCCAGGACTCCTGCAAATACCAAAATCCAAGAATGCCTAAGTCCTTTATGTAAAATGTCCTAGAATTTGCATGTAATCTATGTTCATCCTTCAGTGTGCCTTAAATCCTATCTAGAGTATTTACAATACCTAATACGATGTGAGGAAACCCTGGTGGTGTGGTGGTGTAGTGGTTACGTGCAATGGCTGCAGTTCAAATTCACCAGGTGCTCCTTGGCAACTCTGTGCGGCAGTCCTACGCTGTCTGTAGGGTCACTAATGAGTCGGAATGGCTCCATGGGAGTGGGTTTGGTTTAATCCAACGTGCACACTCCGTAATTGTTGTTACAGAGTAATGTATTGTTTAGGGAATAACAGTGAGATACAAGGTGAACAGTGCTAGAACCCCGAGGGCTGGCTAGAGACTGCAGAGCTGTGGAGCTGGGGCTGTGAGCAGGGGCGGCTACAGCACGGGTGCTGCGGATCACTTTCTTTTCCTGGGTTGAGAGCAGCGCTTGATGGTAAATTCAAGTTTTGTCTTTTGGAACTTTCTGTTTCTTCTTTTTTTGATGTTTTCAGCCTGTGGTTGGGAATCTGCAGACGCCAAACACGGGGATACAGAGGGCAGACTGTAACTTGCACTGGACTTTCAAAGGAGAGGAAAAGGACAGCAGGTCTGCCTGGCCACCAACCCTCACCGTCCTGTAGTTTGCTGGGAAGTCACCGGCACCATGTGTCTCCCTTGAACCTTCACATAAGTCCTCCAAAGTGGGTGCTATCTGGAACTTCACAGATGAAGATTCTAGGCTCAGAAAGGGTGAGTAATCTGCCCAAGGGTGCACAGCTGAGGAGGAGAGATGAGGTTTGTGTCTTCACCACACCACAACTGCCATTACCATGAGGGGACCTGAGCACCCACTCTGGCTTGGCCACTAGTCCTGGTGACCTTGGGCAGGTCCTTACTCTGTCCACCTCAATCTCTCATCTGTGAAATGACTAGATATTTAAGGTCTTTCCAGCTCTAAACCTCTGCCTGTGTGGCGGGGATGGTTGAGAAGGGAAGGAGTAAAACGTGGCATGGTCTTTGTGGAAACACACCGTGGAGGTATGTCCAGCTTCGGGAGACAACACGTAAGTGCATGAGTAATGTATATGCCACCAGGACGCTCTCACCCACAGGTCTCTGACACCATTCCCATAAGTGAGACAGGTGAACAACATTGAGCCAACACCTGCTTGTCTCCAGGGCCCAGAGACTTGCCCTTCCTTTCATTTTCCAGGGCTGATTAGACTCAGGGGTCTGGGTAGTGCAAACAATCAAGCTCTTGGCTGCTAACTGAAAGGTTCGGATCTGCCTAGAGGTGTCACGCAAGGAAGTCCTGGTGATCTGCTTCCCAAAATTCAGCACAGTACTGGGGTCACCACGAGCTGGAAGCAACTTGTCAGCAGCTGGCTAATTTGCTTCAGACTCCTCCCTTGTCCTTCTCCCTGATTCCAGAGGAACTGAACCAACCAAACCCCCTGCCGTCGAGTTGATTCAGACTCACACGCGGCAAGCTCCCCACTTTGAAAGAGGTGTACCCTGAAGAGGCTCCTTATAGGGAGGATCGTGCCTATTCCTGAAGGACAATGGCCATTTGCAGCAGGTGCTGGTGAAGCTGATACTCTGGGGCACACATCCCATGGAGGCTGATTCAGGGGTGTCACCTGTCAGGTCACCTTTTCATGTGGTCAGTCCCGGGGCAACCTGTATGATTGTCCTCAGCACAGACTGGAGGGCAGTGAACTGTGGTGGGACGTCCGAGGTCCGGTCACTCTAGGCCCACTGGGAAGACATTCCCAGGGATAGGCTGGGGCAGGAAAGATGCCAGCCCCACCTTCACTCTCCCCACTGCTAAGGCGGCCTCGTGTGTCTAGCATGGGCACAGAGCTTGACTATTGGCCAACCAGCAGTCTCTTTGAGAAAGAAAGCAGTGGATAAACAAATCTCGAAAGTCAAAATCTAAAATAAAACATGATAATAAAATAAAGATGATATTCTGCACATACAGAAACATCCCAGAGTTCTAAGTCATCTCAGAAGGGTCTCCGTCGCTGGCATTAGTCCTAGCATCTGTGCATGGATGTGTGTGTGTGTGTCTGGGTGGCCCCCAGAGAGTCTTCATCTCTTGTGGACAGTGGGAGGAACAGGTAGTGTCTCTGGTGGGGTACAGGGGTCTATGGGTTGTATCAAGTGACACTGTCAGTGTGGGGGACACTAAAGTGACTGTCTATAAATTTTTTGTGCAGTTTTTATGCAGACACTTATCATTTTTATAAAAACATTCCTGTAATTAGGCGTAACAATAAAAAAATTTTCTTGTAAGCCCCGCTCACATGTATCCATATACCTCCACGGCTCCAGCTCAACGCTGATTTACTTCTTGAACTTTCTAATGTGCTGTGGTCAGAGCTGTCATTGTCACCAGATGACGATGTCGCTTTGAATCCCGCAGTTTCAACTGCGGACACCACCAGTGGGCGCTACTGTGTTCATTGCTGGTGTTTTTACTCACGGGTTTCGTCAAATTTTCTGGTGTTTTAGCATGAGGGGGTGACAGCATGAGTTATGGGCACTGGATGACACCCCCCAACCCTAGTAATGCCGTTGGATCTTCCCCAGGCCCTGTGGCTTTCTGGATGACAAGCACTGACCTCAGGGCAGGATCTGACTCTGTCTCTCCCCAGAGGCCTTAAGCCCCACCTCCACGTCCCTCTGCTACCAGCCTCAAAGCTGAGCTCCCCAGGGCCAGGCCAGTCCTGTGCCAGATGAATCGTGGCTGTCAGAGGACGTGCTGACAGGCTGGTCAACCACAGCCTGGCCCAAGGAGGACTGAGCCGTCCAGTGGGAGGAAGTGAACAGCAGGAGTCGGAAAGGGTGAGGAAGAGGAGACACGTCTTTGGGAGACCACAGTGGTGTACTTGACCTTGTTTCCGTGGCTGCGTGGAAGTCAGCTCCTCTCTGCACCACGTGCGAGTAAGAGCTTGTACCTCTCAGGATGGAGTCAGAGCTCAGAAAATCCACACAGCATCTTACCTTCCTTCCTATCTTTCCCACTCAAATCCTGTGAGAGACACCGAGGGTTGCAGAGAAACAAGCTGCCTTCCAAGAGTCCACAGGACTGGGCTAAGACAAAACCCAAACCCAATGCTGGTGTGTCTATTCTGACCCGTAGCAACCCCAGAGAACAGAGCAGAACGGCCCCACAGGGCCTCCAGGCTGTACATCTTCACGGAAGCACACGGCCACATCTTTCTTCTGCCGAGTGGCAGGTGGGGTCAAACCACCAATGTTCCTGTTAGCAGCTGAGTGCTTAACCAGTGCACCACCAGGGTTTCTTTGTGTGTTCAACAGAGGCTTAGCAATAGTGCCACAGGAACAAGCAGAGGGGAGATGTTCTTTAAAAATGAGGGTACTGTAGTGTTTGATTCCATTTACATAAAGAACAAAAACCGGTCACCCTCATCTGCGGTGTCCAGTGTCAGGACAGTGGCACCCCTGGGCCACGGAGGGAGATCGTCATGGTGACTAGAAGGACCACAAGGGGATGCTGGGCTTTAGGGGCTTCAGCTGGCACTGGTTACACAGGTGTGCCCAGTGGCTGACAGGTGAGTGATGTGTGTACCTTTATGTACAAGGACTGACAGTTAAGTTTGCAAACTCGTTCTGGAAAAAGTGCTACATACTTCATTGCTGATAATCACTACAGTCGCCTTTGAAGTATCCCCTTGGGAAGGTGTGCACCAATGCCAGTGCCTAGGCCACCCTTCAAAGCCATTTTGGAACTCTTTTTCTGGAATGGCCATCAGAGCTGTTGTTGTACTACCGTTGATGTACTGTGTGTCATCCAGATGTCTTCCTTTCAATATTTCCTCTATCTTTGGGTAAAGAAAAAAATCACTGGGCACCAGATCAGGTGAGCAGGGTGTTCCAACACATTTATTTGTTTCCTGGCTAAAAACTCCCAAACAAACAACTACACAATTAAGTTCACGAACTAGCCACCCTGCCACCATGTACAAAGGCCACTCCAGAAAGAGTTTCATAATTGCTTTGAAGGGTAGACTAGGCACTGGCATCAGTGCACAGCTTCCCAAGGGCAGGACTTTGAAGATGAGCAGTGACATTCGGCCGTGTAGTATGTAACACTTGGAACAACAAAGTTTACAGACTTAATTGTCAGACCTCGTATGTGTATTATATTTCAATAAAAAATTGCCATTTTCTTTTTTAATTGTTGCCTTTTTCTTTTTAATGAAGGAAGATTAGATCTCTCCTCTGAGGAGCTCAGAGTTTATATAGGGGAGGAATTGGAACCCTTCACGTACATTAGCTCCCACACAATCCGCGTGCGGGAGGTACCAGCAGCTCAGCTTTACAGATGAGGAAGGTGGAACTCAGAGAAGTTTAAAAGCTTGTCTAAATTTGCAACTACTAAATAACTGAATCTGGAAGCAAACCTAGGCCTGCCCTCTGCTCAGCCAAGCTCCTGTCGCATTGGCAGGCCTTATACAAGCCAAGGTCTGGGGCTGAAGGGCTGGAGAGGACAGGCCATACCTGGCAGAGGGAACAGGGCCTGAGCAAGGGTCTGAAGACACCTCATCCGGAAGGTGGGGAGGAGGAGCCCACTGGGACTGAAGGGAGCTTGAGACGGAGTCAGCACTGGTGGAGAGTGATCTGCTGGAGAATTCTGAAGCCTGCTGAGGAGTTTGGGCTCAACCCTGTAGCCAGGAACAAGCCATCAAAGGCTGTGGGGCAGAAAGTGACCAGGTCAGTCAGAGCTGTGTCTGGATGTAGCCCATTTGCTGTCATGGCCCAATGTTATAGTGTGCAGTCCAGTCGATTCTGACTCATAGTGGCCCTACAGGACAGACAAGAACAGCCCCAAAGGGTTTTCTAGGTTATAATTTTTATAGAAGAGGGGTTGTGGAGGCATAGTCTTTAAACATTTGCCTACTCATTGGAAGGTCAGTGACATGAACCTACCAGTCACTCCTGAAGAGAAGTGAGATCTGGAACTGCTGTGGGGCACTACTGCTCTGTCCTGTAGGGTCTGTGTGAGTCAGAATCGACTCATTGGGAACAGGTTTGGTTTTATGGTGATCTTTAAGGGGGCAGATCTGCAAGTCTCTTCTCTCAGTGGCTGATTGCCTCAAGCCACTGAGCTTTCTCCATTAATAGCCCAGGGCTTAACCCTTGTAGCACCAGGGTTTTTTCCACCACTCGTAGGCCATAAGGCAGCAACAATGGGAAGTTCTCATGTGTAAGAGCTTCCCAGGGAGGGCAAAGGTCATCTGGAGCAGCCTGAACAGGCCGTACCAGGCAGGGAATAGGATAGATAGCATCTCAAGTGTCCTCCCAAGATGATGTGGAACTCTCCTGTGTTTTTCCCTCCTCCTCAGGTCACAGGCCTCCTGCTAGAAAAGTCAGAAGCAGAATTCCAGATCTTAGAGAAAAATCCAGGGGCTGTCTCAGGGGTTAGTGGGAATCCTGGGACCTAACATCTCCTATGACCACAGGGAAGGTACTTGAATGTGGCAGGTAGCTTTACCCAGCTGGTGGCCTTGTCATTGGGCCTTTTGGGGGACCTAGTTGTTGGCCATAGATTCTCATTAAATATTTTCTAACCATGTACCCTTTCTACCTCCCACCACAAGATACAGGAAGACAGAGGTCAAACTTTAAGGAACCCCAAGCTGGGCCCACCACAGGGCCTGCAATTCTACCTCAAAATACTTAATTTAGGAGACAAGGCAGCTGATGGAATTGTAGAGAATTTCAGAGCCTGAATCTCTACTTTATATAAGAACTGAGTTCAAGATCTACCAACTCTGTGACCTTGGGCCAGCTGCGTGACCTGTCTAAACCTTAATAAAACAGGACAAGAAAATCTACTCTGTCTTCATCAACTTATCTCAAGTAAATAAATGTGCTTCACAAACTGTAAAATGCAATGTAGCCATTGGTCCTAAAATCAGTGAGCTTCAGGGAGGTTAGAAGATATTCTTGGCTTGTGGCCTGGCTGCCATCGGAAGAATGTTCCTGAATGTTCATGAAATCCATGCACTGTGCTGTGTGCAGAGCAGTGCTCAGTCTCATTGCATGTCCACACAGTCTCACAAAGTCAGCACTGCTGTTCTTCTTACTTTACAAATAACTAAACAGAGGCTCAGTCAGGTGAGGTGTCTGTAGCTTTTAGACAAGTATAATTGGCTTATTATTTGACTTACTAAGAAGTTCTTGTTAAGGTCAGTCACCTCCCTGGACGCTCTTAGCCCAGAACTAAAACCACTCTTGAAGCCAACTCTTTAGACAAGGATGGGACTGGACTGTAAGACATAAACAGTACTGGTGAGGAGTGTGCTTCTTGGCTCAAGTAGATACGGGAGGCTTAGCTGGGCAGCTCCTGTCCGGAGGGGAGATGAGAGGGCAGAAGGGGACAGGGGCTGGTCGAATGGACATGGGAAATCCGGGGTGGAGAGGAGGAGTGAGCTGTCACCCTGTAGGGTGGACAGCTAGGGTCACATAACTGTGTGTGTGTAAATTTTTTACGAGAAACTAACTTGAATTGTGAACTTTCATTGAAAGCACGATCAATTTTAAAAATTAAGAAAAAAGGGCAGCTCAGTGTAGATTAATTTTGTATCTTTCGATGAGCACCTAGATTCTTTCTTATAAATTAAATGCATTGTGTGTGTGTGTGTGTGTGTGAAATACCTGAAACATTCACATCTAAATGGAGAATAACACACGCATGCTCATTGCTTCTTCACATCTTATTCTACCTGCTTCAGATTCTTCCTGTCTCTGTCTTAGAGACAAATAACAAACACAGCTGAGGTCCCCCGGGGGCCCCCCCATGGCTGCTCCTCCCTTCTCCACCTCCCTGTCCCGCAGCCCCTACCCCTCTGGGGGAGGAAGCTTGATAGTGAATTTAGTATCAGTGCCATATCCAGTTTTATACTTTTATCAGCGTATTTATGTATCCATGAAAATTCTGCAGCATTGTTGTGTGGATTTCTAAACTTTAATTATATGCTATCCTATGGTAGGTTCCTTTCGCTGTTTGGTTTTGCAGATGTTTTGTGGCTTGGGGTGTTAAACTGCATGGGTTTCAGTTTGGTATCGATGCATATTGACACATACAGCTCTGGTTCATTGACTTCAATTTCCATGTAGGATAATTCTAGTGTCTGATTCTGACCATAATTCAGCCCTTCTTCTTGATGGACTTTATCACAAACATTACTAAGAGGCACATTCCCGTCCGTGTATCCCTGCACCTGTGGTCACGGTTTCTCCAGGGTATATACTCAGAGTGGAATTCCTGGGCTGAAGGTGTGAACTCTGCTTTCCCAATCGGGTGTAAGAATTTAAGTTCATACCAGCAATGTCTAGCATGTCACCAACATCCTAGCATGGACTGGTACCTACAGTTACTTTCTTTTGATCTGAGCACAGCTGGGAGCTGGGAAATTTTATTTCACTTTGAAATACTTTTCTCCCATAACATTTCATGGGACCAAACTTCTGAGCGACATGCTGGGGCCTTGGTCGTCACTGCTCACTCTACCCCCTTCTTGTCACACCGAGAGCAGAAAAGCGGCCTGGGGAGCTTCGTTCGCATTTTCCCTTTCAGTCCTACCAACATTTATTGGGTACTTATTGTAAGCAGACACTAGGAAAATTCGGGACTAAATAAGCCTGATTCCTGGTCCTCGCAAGGTTTACAGTCTAAGGGGCAAAGCAGACCCAAGTAAGCAAACAATTATCCACACCCCATAAAACTGCCCAGGAATTGCCAACAAGGCTTTGGGGTCACTTGATAGCAGGAGTGAATCTTCACTTTCTTCTAAAAGAAGATTTCGTTTCAGTTCTAAAGGTATTTGTTTTGGAAAGAAAACTGGCAGTTCTAAGACTGAGAGAGACTTTTCTGCCAGCGCTAGAGTGACTTGTTTGGAGAGCAGGATCCGGTATAAGGCAGCCTGGGAAGTGGGAGCGGGAGGAGATGAGAAAGCAGGAGGGATGCTGGCCCTTTTTCTAGAAAATCTGACATTCTATCCAGCAGAGGGATGCATAATTCAATAAACAAGGAAAGCATGTGCTTAGGGTGTCTGCAAAACACAGTACCAGTTGTACAAAGCAGAGACCCACAGATCCAGGACAGACACTTTTTACTCATGTAGGCATGTATGATTCCGTAATACAAGGTAAAACACAAAGTACATTTCCCAGAGTTGAAATTGCGCTACATGTATGTATCCCTAACTTGAATGATCAAGGCCCGCCCAACAGAATTCTCTTTTTTGACTCTAAAGAGGCTCAAAAAACCCTCAGTGTGTGATGATTCAAGAAAGACTTGATTCATTATCCTTCTTATGTGTGGAAGTAGATATTGTTCTGTGGCTTCACTGGGATGAAATCGTTGAAGAATTTGTAAAAGCAAAGAGCAGAAAGAAATGTTTTTAATTATAACACATTAGAGATGAAAGATCTATCTAGAAATAAGAGTAATTTGTTGTAATATTTGTTTTCTAATCATTAAATTTTCTTTTCTGAAAAATTTTCATATAGCATTTATTACAAAACAAGCATTAAAATCAAAGTATGAGCTATTTAAAGCAAAATTGGTGAGAGTCAATTTTTCATTGTGGGAAATTAATAGAACTTTGGTTAAGTGTTTGGCTGCTCACCAAAAGTCAGCAGTTCAAATCCATCAGTGTCTCTTTGAAAACCCTATGGGGCAGTTCCACTCTATCCTTACAGGGTCGCTGAGAGTCGGAACCAACTCCAAAACAACAGGTTTAGGTTTTTGTTTGTTTATTTTTCTGATTGAAACAATTAAGTTCACTGACTTACTTTGTTTGTTGTAGAATATGTGAGTATTCTTTATGTAGAAATTGTGGTAAATGGTAAAAATCCTAGTATCCCACAAACAGTAAAAATTTTATAATCCAGTTCATCTCATTCTGCTGAAATGGCATTTGCTGTTTTTTCGTTCCATCACTAACATTACAGTCACAGTTAAAAAGAAGTTGCATCATGGATAGTTGACACACACACACACGTGTATGTATATATATCCAAGTCACATGTCCCATTCAAGTACTTGAGTGAGCAGAGAAGACAGCACCGCAGATTGTCCGTGTTTAGGGTGCTCACAGGTCTTTATCTGGCCCTGCTATTCGGAGTAGAAAAATAACCATGTCTTGAGAGTGGAGACACCTGTGTTTAATTCCTGTCCTAGCAAGTCAAGGCAGTTCTGTGACTTCTGTGGGCCTCAGATTCCTCCTCTCTAGAATGAGGGGTGATGGGATAATACCAGGCTTTTTATCTAGATTTCAAACTTGAACAGTTCTGTCCACCAATGGACACATTGCATTTGATTGTTCAAAGCCACATTATTCTGCCTTGTATTCTTAATACCAGGGGAGGGATGCCAAGCCAAGCCCTCCGTCTCTGTCCCACAGCAGCTCCTGCTGTCCCCTCCCTCCTGTCTTTGTTGACTGTACGGCAGCCCTGGGCATTGTCTCCCGTAATCCTTGTCCTGATGACTGCGAAGCTGGAAGTCTGTCTGCCTCTGGGGACCCACAGCAAATGCTGAGACAGTGCTGAGCGAGCAGCCTTATGACAGGCTCGGCAGAGGGTAGCGGTAACCATGACGGGCCGCTAACCTCCCTGGTCCTGGTGGGGAATTTCCCCCATCCGGGCCACTTTCTGAAGGCCCCAGGGCTCCCGCCACTACTATTCTTTCTTCACTCCCAGGGACCCCGAAAAGGGGCAGTGCTTGCCCCAGAGAGAAGTTGCCCAAGGGGATAGAGCTGGGGCAAAAACCTGTGGGTCCCAGCTTACTGGGCATCGCAGGATCGACAGTCCCTCCAGGACAAGTGGGACAGGGAAAAGACAATCCTCAAAAGAAAGCCAAGAGAAGAGATGCTGGCTGGTAAAAACGGCAGATACTAGACTCTGCAAATGGGATTTCCTGCACAGATGACAAACTGCAGAATGTTCTTTGAATTTAGAGCAGAGGCAGCCTTCCAACACCAGAAAGTCTGAGAAGAAGCCAGCTCTGAAGTTTGCTATAGGGTCACGTCCCAAGGTATGGGCAGAAAGGGAACAGAGCCTGGGAAACTGCTGTGGGGGCCAGGTGGTCCGGGGAAGAATCCCAGCTCTGCCACTTACTGAGACTAAGGCAGGTCCTTTCACCTCTTCGGGCCTCACTTTCTTCATCTGTAAAATGGAGTTGATCGTCACTGGTCTGAGATGGGTTGGGTGAAAAACATACTTTCAGAAACTCTTTAGCTGTAAGTTATCGCTACAGATATCCAGGGAAGGACTTCTTATTTATAGAACAGAACAACAACTCATAAACTGAAACCGGAGCCACCTTTGCAGTGTCTTAAATTGTGTCATCATTATTGATGACTTTAGCTGCCATTTAGAATGAAATCAAGCAGGAATTAGGGATACTCACTTTCCATCTGATCACTCAATGGCACTTGGCTTGGCACCTTCCGTCTTGGCTATTCTGTATTTTATAGGGGCTCGGGGTGAATCAGTAGCTAATCACAGAGTCCTTGTAAGACTGTTTTGAAAGTGCTGGTGGTATAGTGGTGAGGAGCTGTATCTGCTAATCAAAATGTTTGCAGTTCAGACCCACCAGTGCTCCTTGAAACTCTATGGGGCAGTTCTACTCTGTCCTATAGGGTCACTATGAGTTGGAATCTACTTGATGGCAATAGGTTTGTTTTCTTTGTTAAGACTGTTAGAAGCCTAGACTGTCCTTCTGTGCTAATGAAAAGAGAGAGCGTGAAGATAGACTCCTTATCAGCCTCATTCTGATGAGCGAGACTAAAGGGACTGATTCCGGAGTACAGCCCTGGTGTTAAATGAGGGTTATGGGAAAGGAGGCAAGGAGCTCCCCTCAAATCACTGGGGAGCTCCCAGGGGCTCCTACAATGAGGTTGTCCCTCTCAAGGTCTCCAGGCTGGAGGAGAGAAGAAGAATCCAGGCTTTAGATCTTACAGATTGACTTTGAGTCCTGGTTCTGTTACTTACCACCAAGTGCTTTGATGGAAGTGATTTATCTCTGAGCTAGAGGTCTTCATCAGAAACAGGAATAGGGACAGGGCTGTTGTGGGGACTGAAAGGAGCCTTGGATGGTGCAGACAATTGCACACCTGACTGTACCCAGGTGCCTCGGAAGAAATGCCTGGTAACCTGCTTCCAAAAGGTCCAAAAACCTAGTCAAGCCCATTGCCATCAAGTCAACCCTGACTCATAGCGACCCTATAGAACAGAGTAGGACTGCTCCATAAAATATCCAAGGAGTGGCTGGCAGTTATCAGCTATAGCTCCTAACCACTGCACCACCAGGTCTCTTTGAAAGCCCTACAGAATGTAGTTCTATTCTGAAACACACCAGGTTGCCATGATTGGAACCAACCCAATGGGAACTTTATTTTTCTTTTTCAGTGTTTGGACTCCAAGAAGCAACCAAGGAAAAGAATCCAGCAACTCCAGTAGCAGCGTCAGTAACAGTGGTGACTTCCCAGAGGGCCTTGCTGAGAAAATCAGTTGAAAAGAGTGCTGGAATCAACTCGCTATGTCTGCTCTGGGTGAGAATGTGGGAGTGGGGACACAGGTGAGACCTATCAGTCACACATGTCTTTGTTGTGCGCCAGCCATCACGTGCGTTTACGGCAACCCCACGAGTCACAGAGGCGAACTGCCCCACAGTGGTTCCTAGGAGGTTGTCTTTACAGGGGCAGAGTGCTAGGCCCTTTCTCTCATGAAACTGCTGGGTGGATTCAATCACCAACCTTTCAGTTAGCAGCCAAGGGCTTAACCACTGCACCACCAGGCCTCTTTGATAGGCACATAAAACTAAAAACAAACCCACCCCCATCAAGTGTATTCTGACCCACAGCAACCCTATAGAACAGAGTAGAGCTACCCTATAGAGTTTCTGAGAGGCTGTTGATGGATTTGAACTGCTGAACTTTTGGTGAGCAGTTGCAGCACTTAGCCACTACACCACCAGGGTTTCCACATACGTGTCTGTGGGCATGTATATGTACGCACACACCCATGTACATACTCAAGAACACACATATATAGTGAATTTATGGCATAACTTTGTTTTGATACATTTATTTTCCATGGAACATGTATTATTTTTGTAATGAGGAATGGAAATGAACATTGAGCAATACATTTACCTGTTTTAGCAATTAGATCAATATTCTCTTTCCTTTGATGCATAGAATTCTGCCCTGTGAGGTGGATCAGGGTACAGATCAATAAACAGCTCAATGTCTTGCAACCTCTTGTGGCTTGTTTAGGCCCCACAAACTCTGCAGACCCTTTGAAACACCCAAACTTCAACTAGTCTTTTACTTTCAGGGCAATGTGTGTTTATTGAATACCATGTGTCCTGCCTCTGGTCCAGGTGCCGGAGGTCTTGTGCTGAAGAGAGCATGGTCCCCACCCTCAAGGACTGTGGCTGGGCAGATGATATGGAGAACCAAATACCTCTAGGTGGGATGCAAAAAAAAACCCAAACCCATTGCCCTCGAGTAGATTCCAGCTCATAGCAATCCTATAGGTCAAGGTAAAACTGACCTCATAGAGTTTCCAAGGAGTGTCTGGTGGATTCAAACTGCCAACCCTTTGGTTAGCAGCTGCAGCACTTAACCGCTACACCACCAGGGTTTTCTTGGGTGGGATAGCATTTATAAATGAAAGAATGGTATGCAGGAAGGAAAGAAGTAGAGTAAGAATCCCTAGCTGGGTAGCAGACAATACAAGCTGTAACCTGGGCCCCCACTGTCTTTTCAATCTTTGCTGAGTCATGGAGCTTTAGGTAGGGGCTCTGGGCCTACAAGGACCCCTCTTCCCTTCATGCTGTAGGGGCAGAGCTGTGGAGAACTGGCTCCCAGGGGCAGGTACTCCAGTGAGCAGCCACTAGGCCACGTTTCTGTTGGCCTATTCCCCACAGCCTTCCTGAGGCCTAGGGAGAGGGCTGGCCCAGGAGCAGGCATCCGCCTGTGACGAGTGGCTCCTGGCTCTGGGGAAGACAGAACCTGCCATCCCTACCTCTAGGCCACCTTGGCAACAGGAATCCTGGGGGAGAGAGGGTGTGCCTGCGGGTTCCTCTGTGGATTCCACTTACAACCGTCCTCATCCCCAAGGGTTAGGGCTGCTCCCAGCTACCGATGGAGAGATGGGAGAAGCAGGTTTGGGTCATGGACTCCAGCAGACTCAAGATCAGGCCCCACCACTAATTCTCTGTTCAAATGGTAATACACGTATCTGGTATGTGCCATGCACTGTGTGAGATGCTTTACACACTTTAAAAAAAAATCGTTATTTATCTGTTTCAGAAGTGAGGCTCCATGAGTTATCCAGGATCACACGGCTGGATTTTCCTCTCTGGCTCCCAAACTGGTGCTCACTTTTCCCTCGCTGGCCTTGGCCTCTGGCCTCCATCTCTTCCTCCTGTTCCTAGAAGGAGCTGGACTTGCTGAGGGAAGGAGGCAGGAGGAAGACCTGCAGCTAAGTGACCCTACCCACAGAGTTTACTGTCACGGCCATCAGAGCCACTGTGGCCTGGCTGCTGCTGCTGTGTCTGCTGCTGTCTCTTCGGGCCGGGTGACAGCAAGGCTGCTGGCTTAGGAAGGAGTTTAGAGGAGCTGGCCTCAGAGGGGGCCCATCTGGTGCAGTCAGACGCTCCCTCCCACCCACCTCTGTTGTCCCCATCCACCCAGTCCAAGTATGGGCTGTCCTTCCTTCCTCCCCTCTCTCTCTCTTTCTTTTTTTTTCACCAGCTGAAGCCAGGAATCACCTTAAGGAGGAAAATACAAACCTACAAGCAAAGCAGTTTCTCCAGGGAAACCCTGATCACACAGGAGCTATGACTGAGGCCTGCTTTCTACAAGCTTTTAGGAATTCTTAGGATGCCAATCCCCGCCCCTGAAGCTCCTCACACTCAGGCTCCTGCCCCCTCATTGCTGCTCTTTGGCTTGGGAGGGAGGTCCTGGGTGTCCTGTCCCCTCTGCTTGGCTCCGGGTGTCCTGGTCCTCAGGACGGACTTGTCCTACGGCTTCCACAGCCCTTCAACATGTGTTGCCTCACTGGACCTCCCAGCAGCCCCAGGCGGTTGTGAGGGGACAGAGGGTTCAGAAGCTACATAGTTTCATGACCGTTTGACAGATGAGAAAACCGAGGCCATGCAACTAGCAGTCTTCCATGTCAGAGTCCTGGCCCTTTGCAAAGCGACTCAGCTTCTGGTAGGGTCACTGCACGCCCTTTTCTCCAGCCTCTGTGGAGCTCTCTTTATGAGCTGCCTTGAGTTTGGAATGCAGCCTGGCTGTCCCTGTTCCCAGGTGTGTGCTACAACTTCCCAGGTGGGCTGCTCTGCACGAATTAAAACCACCCTCTGTCCCATTCCTGATCTGCTGAAAAGAGTGGTGGATTGACTACTTTCCTGTGTGGCCTTTCTAGCTACGGTCTTGTATCACCCACCCAGGTGACTGTGTGATAGAGCAATCGGTCAGTTTTGCCTTAGGAGGAGATTGAGCCAACTCCAGAGCAGAGAGGAGAGCCCACCACCAGAGGTGGAGAGATGCCCCTGGTTCCCGGAGACTGCACAATGGGGCTCCCAGCCCATGGAGCAAGGATGCTGAGTGCCTCTGAGCAGAGACTGAGGGTCAGGGAGAAACCTACACCCAACCTGCAAATCTGAGACTTGCCAGCTCCCACGCCTGTGTGAACATTTCCTAGATACTGTTCCTGGGTTCTGTGAGATCTGTGAGGTGTTGCAGCGACTTAGGGAACACAAAGACAGGAGGGATGGTGCTGAGGGGAGGAGTAGTTGATGTACTGGATGATGGAACTGGATAGCACTTTGGAAAAGTTGGAAGTTTGGGTCATCTTCAACCTCTGTCTCGTAGGAACCAGCTTTGCGCTGATCCTTACAAAAGAAGTCACTCATTTAATAAGAAGGGATAAAGATAAAATATCTGTTATGTCAACACATAGAACAGATAAGCACTGCCAACCCGGGTGGCACAGTGGTTAATGCTGTTGATTGAAAGGTCAGTAGTTCAAATCCACCAGGCACTCCTTAGAAATCCTATGGGGCAGTTCTCTTTCCTGTGGGGTCACTGTAAGTCAAACTGACTTGGTGGCAGTGGGTTGGGGCTGGGTTTCGGTTAGCAGTTGAGGTAGATGACTCTATTTTTCTATATTTCACAGCAGCAGAGGCCTACTGTACAGGTCTTTTGGTAATCTGCTTTTTTGTGTCAATGCATCAGGAGAATCTTTCTGCTGGTTTTGTTTTTCCCCTGGATGAAATCGGAAACAGCTTGGCCTGCCTAGGACTCCAGCAGAAAATACTTCCCCGTCCTGTACCCCACCTTCCAGGATCCAAGCCTAAGGCAGAAACAGCAGGCCTCCGGGGTGCGTGCAGACAGAAGCTTTGAGCCAAGACTTCACCGCAGCCCTTATGTCAGGTGAACGGGGAAGCCACACACTCCTGTTCTCCTTCCACAGAAGATCAAGGGTTCGCCTAGTTCTTCCGGTGGAGGAGTCAACCTTGCCAGGTCCCCAAAATGCTAATAATGCCCCAAGAGAGAGCCTGCCTGGTGGAGAGAGCACAGAACTTAGGGCCCCACAGAGCCTTGCTGGATCCCAGAGGGGTGACTGGACAAACTAGGTTACCTCTCTGATCCCACCTCATAGGATTGTTGCTGCAATGCTTACAGCCTTAGAAAGATGTGACTGGTGTGTTGACATAAAAAAGCAGGCTACTCAAAGGTATGTTAGCAGACCTCCACTGCTGACAAAGATGGCAAAACAGCTGAGAGCCGCATGCCAGGGTGCAGACGAGTGTTTACGCATACTCTGGGTGATACAGTAATAGGTGTCTTTTCTCTCCCTTTTTCCTTATCTATGTATTCTGATTTTTTTCCACAATGAGCATGTATTTTATATTCACCAGCTATGACTGCATAATGCTGCGTAGGAGACCAGCTCAAAAACTCAGTGGCTTGCAATGTAAGACCTTTTTCCTCAAACTTTTGCAGCCCCACGCATCCCGCTCAGGCTGCAGGTCAGCTGGGCGGGCTTCTCACTGCAGGCTGAGCTCAGATCTGCACCGTGTGTCTTCATTCTGGGACCCCTCCTGAAGGAGCAGCAGCTACCTAGGGCTTGCTTCTTACTCCAGCTCACCGTGCCCAAAGCCTAAGCCAAGCTGTGCAACCCTTAGAAAGGCTCTGCTGATCGATTTCTCTGACATCTCACTGGCTAAAGCAAGTCGCGAGGCTGAGCCCTGTGTTAACGGGACAGGGAAGCTTATGCAGCCAACAGTGGCAGTGGGAGGGGAGTGAGAACACGCTTACCTCTCAGTTTGTTACCTATTGTATAATAAAATAGGCTTACTTTCTTACAGTATGATGTGTTTTCTGAAATACATTCATATTATCTGCTAGAGTATTCCAAGGGAGGCTCCAAGAACATGACCACAGAGCCATCTTAAATTTCATTGTAAGAGGACGGAACTAAGGTTAAAGGGCTGGGCTGGCTCTCTCTTCCTCCCTGCTCACTGTCCTAGGATAACTATCACTTCCATCTCGGGCACCTACTTCCCCAGAAAAGAAGTTCATCTCTGTATTGGCACATGCAGCCAGAGCCTGGCCCCTCACTTCTTCCCACCCAGCTCCCTCTGAATCCAGTTCCTGTTGACATCCTTTCTCTTACTTCTTCTCAGTTTATTCAATCATTTATGCAGTCTATTAATTAAGCATCTGCTGTGTGCTGGCAGTTTATTTGGTCATTCATACAGTCTATTTACTGAGCATCTGCTGTGTACTGGCACTCTTCTGTTTATGGAGTTATGTTGGTAAATGAGGGAAAAATCAGTGAACAAAGAAGTCTGCTCCCATCAGGTTTACATGATGGTGGGCACATGGAGTGGGGGCTGGGCATGGGAGCAAATGCTAGGAAATCAGTTACCATCAGGTAGCAAATTGCTAAGAAGTAAATCAAATAGAGCAGAGCATCAGAGAGTGACTTTGGATGGTAAGATCAAGGAAGGCTTTTCTGAGGAGGTGTTGCTGAAAGTTATTAGAAAGTACCTCTTGGGAGCTGACATTTGTGTCTGGGCTCTCCAGCCCCTGACTCTGAACCTTCCTCAAAAACTTGGCTTGTATTTTTCCTACCAGCTCATCCTTCTCCCTGAGGGCTGTCTCTGGGAACCCTCCCATCCTAGCCGTATTTTAGGGCCCAACCCAGCCTCCCATTGACTAGCTGGTGCCGCAATCATCTTAGCCAGTCCTCAACAAAGAAGAGACCCAGAAAACCCTATTAGACTCAGTCACTCATGTATTGAGCTTAGATTGTGCCTCAAATTAGCAGGCCTTTATTGAATTCCAAGTCAATAAACATTTATTGAGTAACTATTATGTGCTGAATCATAGGTATTTATTGAGCATCTATATTCAAATTGGTAGTCATTTACTGAATGCTTACTGCTTATCCAGGCCAACGAGTATTTATTTACTGTGAGCCTGGAACCTGAAGGGAACACAAAGGTGATGGCGATTGTTTTCTTAGGAGCTTGCAGTTGAGTTGAGGAGGCACATTTTACATGTATGTTGATCATTAGCTATAAAAGGCAAGACTCAGTAAAATAAGTGCTATGTTGAACAGAGCAGAAACCCCAGTGGCTTGGTGGTTAAGTGCTACGGCTGCTAGTCAAAAGGTCAACAGTTTGAGTCCTCCAGGTGCCCTTGGAAACTCTATGGGGCAGTTCTACTCTGACCTATAGGGTCATTATGAGTGGGAATTGATTCAATGGCAGTGGGTTTGGGTGGTTGGACAGAACAGCTTCTAAGCCCCTTGAGAGTCTAGAGCTAGGTTCAGAGAGTAGCATGGGCTGAGGGGGACACAGAAGGCTTGGTGGGGGAGTGGAGGTGTCAGCTGAGCTTTAAGGGGTGAGCAGGATCCACACAGACAGAAAGGTAACGCCTGATGGCAGGGACTGGACCTGGAGACACGTGTTTTGGAACCCTAGGCTATAATTCTGGACATTCATTATTTGGGCCTGGTGTCTGCTTTGTGGTCCGTTAGCATTGTTCTAACAGCCGGCTACACTAGGACCCGCTTTTGCAAGCCTGTAGCTGGATTCCTTGACAGCCTATAATAATTTGCCAGGGTGATTAAGGCATGTCAGAATGGGCAGTCATGCAGAGAGGTATTTGTTGTGCTCTAGGAAGATAAAGGAAACTTTGGTGGCATAGTGATAAAGTGCTACAGCTGCTAACCAGAAAGTTTGGCTGTTCAAATCCACTGGGCGCTCCTTGGAAACTCAGTGCAGCAGTTCTACTCTGTCCACAGGGTTGCTATGAGCTGGCATCAACTTGATGGGCAGTAGGTTAGGTATTTGGGCTTTTCTGGTAGATAAGGGCATAAAAAGGCAAATATTGGCCTCGGGGTATTCAAAGAGTCTTTTTCTAGTCCTCCCGCATCCATCTAGTGCAGGCATCTTCAAAAAGATCACGTTCATTTCCTCTGCCCAGAGCCTTGAGGAAGCATCCAGGGCTATTTAAAATTCATGCGATTCCAGCAATGGGCTCCCTGGTCTCTTAATAAATTTCTGGAAGCAAGAAGGATGGTATATTATTCTTTCATTACTTGCTGGCTAAAACTGTGTTCTGCTTTCCAGAAACCAGTCATGAGGAAACTTGAACAAATAAAATGACTCCATTAAGGATAATCTTTTTTTCATCGTAGAAAACTTGACTCTACTCTGAATACTTGACAAGCACCCTGAATAGCTGGGCCTGGAAATAAATAAGGTAAATGACTCATAGATTCAAGTTTCCTTTAGAGGAAACTTTAGAACCTTCACACTGTCCCTTGAATATGAGGTCTGACAATTAAGTTCGTGAACTTAATTGTTCTAAGTGCCACATACCTTGTTGCTGAATATCCCTACGTGGCCTCTGAAGTACTCCCCTTGAGAACCTGTATACCAAAACCAGTGCCTAGTCCACCCTACAAAGCTATTTTGGAACAGTTTCTGGAATGGCCATTGCACATGGTGACATGGTGGTAAGTACACAAACTGAAATCGTGTAGTCGCATGTGAGGGAGTTTTCATCCAGTAAACAAATAACTGTACTAGAACACACTACTTACTCACCTGATCTAGCCCCCAATGATGACTTTTTTCTTTACCAGAAGATAAAGAAATACTGAAAGGAAGAGATTTTGATGCCCTTCAGGACATCAAAGGTAGTATGATGACAGCTCTGATGGCCATTCCAGAAAGAGTTCCAAAATTGCTTTGAAGGGTCGACTAGGCGACTAGGCACTAGCATCAGTGCATAGCTTCCCAAAGGGAGTACTTTGAAGGTGATCGTAGTGATATTCAGCAATGAGGTGTGTGGCACTTTTTCTAGGATGAGTTCACAAACTTAACTGGCAGTCCTTGCATAAAATTTGATGCAGTTTGCTGTGTGTCCACACAGCTCTTCAGGAAGCTTGCTCCTTCTCCAGTCTGGGGCATCCCGACCACCTGTAGGATGACTTCATTCATGGTTTATTTGAAAGCAATGAGGCCTGTGGGAAGCTCAGGATCCTTTGATCAGTCTCGTTGCACAGGGAGCTACTTAGACCTTTGGCAGAATTAAAAATAAAACCGAGAGACAGGGTAAAATAGGCCTGAGGATTCATTCTGAGGGAAAAAATAAACCCACATAGGCTTTCTTCGCTGCTGGAGCTCTGAATAAGAGCCCCAGATGAGAGCGTGAGGCAGCAGGCAGGCACACAGAGTTCCCTGCAATTACACTGTCAGCCAGGTGCTCACCGTGAAGGAAGTGGTGGGCTACAGGAAGCAGGAAGCCAAGAAACATGCTCACGTGCATGTCTGAGGAAAACCAGGCAGCCAGCTCAGTGCTAGTTTCAGATGCTTCTAATTCTGTGGTGACAGCAGACACCAAACACAGAGCAGGGCCTACAGTCCATCCGGCCCTTGTCACCAGCTCTGTGGCTGTGTGAGCCTGGATCTTCTGGGAAGAAGACACCAAGACAGGATTTGACACATGAAAGGTATATTTGGGGAAACGCCTATGAGAAAACTGGGGAAGGCTGGGCGGGCTGCCAGACCTCTTTACTGGTCTGACCCCTGTGAAGGACAGAGGGAAGGCTGGGTAGAAACCATGCAGACCACGCTGCAGTTCTAAGGGAAACCGTGGTGGTGTAGTGGTTAAGCGCTGCATCTGCTAACCAAAACGTTGGCAGCTTGAATCTGTTGGGCCCTCCGTGGAAACTCTAGGCAGCAGTTCTACTCTGACCTATAGGGTCACTATGAGTCAGAATCTAAGAAAGCTAACAGGGAAACTTCTTGCTAAAGAGGTTCACCCTAGGGGTTCCCAGACTTCCAAAAATTAAGCCCACCTAATATCCGTGCCGTTATGTTGAATTGTGTCTCCTCTACAGTTGTGTTGAAGTCTGAGCCCCAGAGCCTGTGAAGGTGACTTTGTTTGGAAATACAATCTTTGAAGATGTCATCAGATGTCATATGGAGTAGAGTGGGTCCTAATTCCATTTTTTAAAAAATTTCCAATCAAATTTATCATCTTTAGTTTTTTGCTTTGAAATATAATTACTAAGACATAAAGGTGGCTGGACCAAACTCCATAAACGATGTCTTTTTAAAAGAGGCGATGCAGAGAGACACATAGGGAAGACAGCTCCATGCAGACACAGCTACACATCAAGGAACACCAGACGCAACCAGAAACTGAGAGACAAGAAAGTGTCTTACTCTAGAGAATTCTGGGAGGACATGGCTCTGTAGACTCCCCTGAATTCAGACTACCAGCCTCCAGACGTGTGAGATGACAAGATTCTGTTGTTTAGGGCCACTTGAGTTGTGGTATTTTGCTCCAGCTGCCACAGGGAAGGAGTACACCCACCCAGCTCTGCCATGGTCTGTGAACTGCCTGTGGGAAGTGTGGCCTCAGCGTGAGCACCCTGGGAAAGTTACTTCACTTCTCTGTATGCCTCAGTTTTCTCAGTTGTAAACTGAAGGCTCTGGTGAGGATTAACTAAAATAGCATCCTTCGCATACTTGAAAGAGAGGTAAGTGTCCAACAAACGTTCAGCGAGCATAAATTCACCTCATGCCCTGGTCAGACTCCATCCTAAGGCCAGTTTAGCGTGCCTAGATGACTCTCCCTCACAGTCCTTCCATAAACCGGTCTGCACATCTGCCTGAGTTCATCCTCTCACACACACAAGGAGGCAGGAGTATGACCCAAAGTCCAGGACCTGAGGGCAACTCATAGTGACCCTTTAGGACAGGGTAGAACTTCCCCACAGGGCTTCCAAGGAATGGCTGATGGATTTAAAATACTGACTTTTGGTTAGCAGATGAGCTGTTAACCACTGCACCACCAGGGTTCCGTGATCGTATAATGGTGAGGATTAAATGAGATAATGAAAAAGTTGGAAACCCTGGTGGCACAGTGGTTAAGTGTTATGGCTGCTAAGCAAAAGGTCGGCAGTTCAGATCTGCTAGGTGCTCCTTGGAAACTCTACGGGCAACTACTCTGTTCTATAGGGTAGCTATGAGTCAGAATTGACTAGACAGCAGTGGGCTTTTTGAATTGGTAATAACAAAGTCATCTGGTACCTTGCATAGTTGTCACTGTAACAGCCATGTGTCTGCAGCCAGTTGTTAAGACTCTATAACACCACATGGTGGGAGGGGAGAGCCCATGGGGTGACAGTGTGGCAAGAGCACAGCCTCAAGGTGGGGAGACCTGCTTCTACTGCTGAGGGCTGGGAGGCGGGCCAGCCCTTGCTCTCCTTTGCATGTTTGAATGCGACCTCCTGGCTGGTTTGACTCCAAGGCTCTGGAGTCCTGCCATCTGCAGTTATTGCCTGCACTCTGAGGCCCTGCCCAACTCCCTTCTTGATGATGGACAGCTCCCATGGCATTTCTGGAAGCAGCCGAAGCTCCTCATTCTCAGCATCTGGACAGCACCAGGGGCCGGGAGGGCAGAGATCCGGCTGGCCGTCAGCCTGGGGCTCCCAGTGAGGAATAGACGGCTGGAGAGCTCACTCGCAGAAGGTGGACAAGAACTTCAGGGCCTCAGATAGGAGTCAGGAGGGCCAGAGAAGCCCTAGCTTCATAGTGGACGAGCTTAGGAACTGCAGCTTTTGGGGTTTGCCAACAATCTTTAGGGCCAAGATCATCAACACCACCTCATCATTTAGACCTTGCTGCCTTGATGGGGTTCTATTAAAATACAAGGCAAAGGATTCTCAGTGGATTTTGTGGAGAAGAAAACATTTCCATAGTGTGTGTTCAGAGAAAGTCTTCTTAGCAGTTGAGGGCTTCACTGCACACATGGCAATGTTGTCCAATCCTAGAATCTAGGAATTCCTTTTGGAAGCCCTTCACTGTCTTTGATACTGGATGCAGTGTTTGTTTCTAAAGTCTAAAGGCTTGGCATGTTACGGCAAGGCATAATCTTTCATTAGCATACCTTGTTTTATTTGCCTGATGACACCGATAGCCCCAAAGATGACACAGGGTTGCTGTGAGTCAGACTTGACTCAACAGCAATGGATTTGGTTTTCTTTTTTTTAGGATAACATGGAGTCCTGGTAGCATAGTGGTTAAGAGCTTGGCTGCTGACCAAAAGGTCAGCAGTTCAAACCCACCAGGCACTCCTTGGAAACCCTATTGGGCAGTTCTGCTGTGCTCTGTAGGGTCACAATGAATTGGTAATTGACTTGATGGCAATGGAGAGAGATGGGAAAAGAGAACATGCATTGTGTGCAAACATTAAAACTGTACTTCTTTGAGTGGATTTTGTAAGGAACACTTTTGCTAGGCCATTCATCCATTTTTGCACTCATCAAGTGTTCCTCTAGTGTCTCTCATGCCAGAACCTTCTCTGACTTTCACACCCGTAACTTCATTTCATCCTCATGACCACCCTTTTCACAAAGGAGAAAAATGCGACTCAGAGAAGTTAAGTGCCTTGCTCAAGGCCAAACAGTAAGTGACTGAACCAGGATTTCAACTTTGGATGCTGAACTTCTATCAGATTGCCTCCGCTGACCTCTTTGGTTTCCCACACTCGACTCTCCCCAAGCCAAAGTTCCCACACTCTCCCCACTATTTTGAAGCAGAGAACACTAGGGAGAGTTATGGTCTGGTAGACACGGCCAAAGAAGGATCTTCCTAAGGGTCAGTTATTTTTCTCATGTTTATTAGTTCTTTCAACACAAATTAGAGCCGGCAGAATAGAGACATTTGTTTAAGACCTAAAGATAGAGGTCACCTAGTACTTGCCAGAGCCCCACTCCTCTCCCTGATGAAGAATGACATTTGAAGAAGGGACTCATGTGACTGTGACCGAGATAGGGGTACCTGCTCTTGTAGGAGGGGCATCCAAGACAGCAAGAAGGAGAAAGACCCACGAACTGGAAATTCAGCCTGAACTTAAGACAGGAAAAGAGTAAAAAAAAGTCAACTAAAAAAATAACGCTTACATGTCCATTAATCTCCTAAACTTCAGATTAAGGTGTTTCCATGGCGGCAAGATAGGATATAAAACTGTATCCTTGGGTGTCTCTATTTCCATACCTCCCTCCCATGTTAGTTCCAGTCAAATCTTAGATAGTCTTTTAGGCAAGCAGATCAATCTCTTCTAGCTTTTATTTCTCTACCTGGAAAATATGAGAGGCTTCCCATATTTTGTTTTCGTCCTATATTGGAGAGCTGTTGAGTAGATTAAACACATGTGAAGCCCTGAGCACAGTGCCTGGCATGTAGTAGCTGCTCAGAAATTATTATTGCAGTCCCATGATATATGTTTGGAATACCTGGCCCAAACCTGTTGCCATCAAGTCGATTCTGACTCATAGCAACCCTACAGGACAGAGTAGAGCTGCCTCCTAGAGTTTCCAAGGGGCACCTGGTGGATTTGAACTGTCAGTCTTTTGGACAGCAGCCTTAACTACACCACCAGGGTTTCCTGGTCCAGAGCATGGGGGGCCCAAATTTGAGGTCAAAGGAGGAACCTCCCTCGGAGATTTAAGGTCCCCATAAACTATTCTAACTCATAGAGACTGTATAGGACAGAGAAGTGCCCCATAGGTCTTTCAAAGAGCAACAGGTGGATTCAAACTGCCAATCTTTTGGTTAGCAGCAAAATGTGTGACTACTGCTTCAGAGCTCCGTAAGATAGACCTAAATCTCAAAGACATCGTCTTTTCCACAATGGTGCTGATGAGCAACGCTTCCCTTCCTAGAGTTGATCTAAGTGAAAGTGATAGGTAGGTAGATAGAGATAGCTGTCATGGAGTCAACTCCAACTCATGGTGACATCAGGTACAACTGTCACAGATTGCATTGTGTCCCCCCCCAAAATGTATGTATTGATTTGATTCGTCTAGGATTCCCAGTGTGATGCCATTCCTCTCATGTGTTGTGAATCCTCCCTCTGTGATACTGATGATGGAGAATGGGCTGCAGTTGTGTTAGTGAGGCAGGACTCAAACCACAAGCTTGTGGGATATAAGGGGGAGAAAAGAGCAGAGGAAGTTGGGAACCTCACACCACCAAGAACGTATGACCGAGAGCAGGTACACCCTTTGGACCGGAGGTTCCTGTGCCGAGATGCTCTCCTTGAAGTTGGACTCAGCCTACCAGACTGTGATAAATTCTCTCACTGAATGGACGTGGAACTCATAAATGGATTTGTGGCTTACTGGACTGTGTCAATAAAATTTCTCTTCATAAAGCCTTCCACTCATGGTATTTTCTGTTGGAGCAGTACCAGGTAACTACGACAACAACAAAACTAAAGATTGCCTGGTCCCACATCAGCCTCATGATCACCAGCATGTTCACGTCCATTGTTGCAGCCATCATGCCAATCCATTCCACCGAGTGTCTTCGGGGCACTTAGTGGCCCTCCATTTCACCAAACATGACACCTTCCTCCAGCAGTTGATCCTACTGGACAATGTACCCAAAGCAAGCAAGTTGGACAGTGATCTGTTAGATCTGTAGGGTTTTCTTTGGCTACTTTTCAGAAGTAGATCATCAGTCCTTTCTTCTGTTGTGTCTTAGTCTGAAAGCTCTGCTAATACTTGTTCTTCATGGGTGATGCTGCTGGTACTGAGACTGTTGGGGGTGGAGTTTCCAGTAGCACAGCAACATACAGGCCACTATAGTAGGACAAATTGGGTGGTGGAAGTGGCAGGAGCTCTCATTTGACAGCTCCAGCATGCCAATTATGGGCCAGTATGGATGCTAATGATGACTGCAAACCAACAGCAGTGCTCTGCATGGAGCCTAAAGAATAAATGGGCTTCAGAATGTTCTGGAAAAAAAGGAGCACCTGTCAGAGACTCCATGCTTGGGTGCTTTAGGCTGAAGAAGGCTAATACAGTAGGGAAGACAGCATGGTGGACAGAAACCTGGGGTTAGAGCCCGAAGACCTAGGTACAAAGCCCAGCTCAGTGGTTAAGAGTTTGGCTGCTAACAAAGAGACTGTCAGTTCAAATCCACCAGTTGCTTCTTGGAAACCCTATGGGGCAATTCTGTCCTCTCCTATGAGGTTGCCAAGTGACCTGCATCTGTCAATCCTAAAAACTGACCTTTTCCTAAAGTGACAGATGCGCTTCTGCAGATGCTGAGCATTTCCTCATAGTTAGCAGTCCATGATAGTTAGAATGTGAGGTTGGTTGGTGCCTAAGAGCCAGGGAAAGGCACAACACACTGTGGTCTCAGGTAGCTCCTGGGTTGGCCTTTCTCCACCAAGGCTGGTCCACAGTTATCTATGCCCTCCTTTCAGCCCAGACATCCATCCTCTCCTGTGGGCTTGAATGAGCCACCCTACTCCTCTTAGCCAAGCTTCTTGAAAGAAGGACCTGCCTGAGCCTGGGTTCTCAAGAGAAGAAAAACCAATGAAATCCCTGTCTATGTATATACATAAATATAGAGAGAGAGGGAGAGAGATTTATATCAGGCAAGAAAACGCCTTACATGGTAGTAGTGGCTGAAAAGCCCTAAGTCCTTGGGTCAGGCTGGAGGCTTCTCCTGACTCACATAGCTGCAGGGGCTGGTAAACCCAGGATCAGCTGGTAAGACAACAGGACCCTGGCTCACAGGCTGACTAATCCCAAGATTAGCAGGTAAACTGCTAGCTCAAGTCCTAAGAACCAGATGGAGATCGGATGAACGGGAAGCCAGCTACAGGATCCAGAGTGCACAAAAGTCCATGCTCTTTGCTGGGGAGTCCACCAATATTGAATGCAGGCCACACCCTCAAGGAAACTCTCTGCTGATTGGCTACTCACAACAGATCCCATCATGAAGGCGATCACTTTATATCAGATCTCATCACTGGAGTGATTATATCACTGATAGTTGCCAACCCCCTGGGAGTCGTGTCCCAGCAAGGTGACAGACAACCTTCATTTATGATCACAGCCCTGCAGTGTCGTCTGCTTCCTCATTTCTTGTTCTTCCACCTACCGAGATTCAACCAATCCCATCATTCTTCTGGCATCATCCTCCTTTGTGTCACTGGCAGCCTTGGTGACCACATCCAGCGAACATTTCTTTTGGCGGCTGTCTTGGATACCACTGTCCTTTCTTTTCTCCTGGAAGCTGCTTTCCCATGGCTCCCATGGCATCCCACACTCCAGGTTTTCCCAACTAGGACTGCTCCTCCATCTCCCTCACTCTTCCTGTCCCTTTGATGCTGGACTTCCTCGGAGCTCAGTCCCCAGCCCTCTTCCTGTTATACTGGCCTGCCCTGGACAGCCTCCCCAGCTCTCTTGGCTTCAGAACCATTAGTGTGTGACTGATGACTGATCTGACTCGACGGCACTTGGCCGTGGCCATGACTGACCTATGTCTCCTGCCAGGCCAGACCTCCCATCTGAGCTCCAGCCTCACTCCCTGCCTGGCCACCACTCCCTGGTCATCCTGCAGGCTCTCCAAACAAAGCACGTCTGAAACAGAACTCAGTATCTTCTCTCCACACCAGCTTCTCTACCTGTGTTTCCACCTCAGTAACAGCCCCGCCATCCAACTGGTCTACCAGAAGCAGAAACCTGGGATTCAGTCTCTGGAATATAAACTCCATGAGGGCAGGGATTTTCCTTTTTCTTTCTAGCCCTGTAGTCAAAGCACCCAGAACTGAGTCAGGATATAGGAGGTTCACAATAAATATCCATTGAATGAATTCTTGCATGTCCAAACCATTCCCAATAGCTGTCCATCCTGATTCCTAATACATTTTCTCCAGTGCTGCTTCTTTTTCCAGCAAATCTACTGCAACCCTGATCCAACCCCTCTGAATATATTGCCTGGGTAGGTGTAAGAAGCTCCCCACTGGTCTTTCTGCTTCTGATCTCCCCATCTCAATACTACTCAGGCCTGCAGCCAGTGGGATCTTTCTAAAGTCTGATTATGACCTTGACCTAGCCTGCTTACCACCCTTCTCTGAGGTCCTGTTGTTCTCTGAATAAATCTCCTGGCATTGAAGAGGTCAGAGAACGGTTTTGGAATAAATTTGTCCCTGCCCCCTGTACCAGGAAGAGGGCCCAAATGCTAGGCCTAGTTGAGCTCAAAGCTTCCTTCGCAGTGGCTGTGTTGAACAGCTCAGGGACATCAGAGGCCTCTACCGGCTCCCTTCAGATGCTGGCCTGGCCGCCTTGACCTCTTCCTCCCTGAACCTCTTTCCTTGTTCCTCCTCTTTACTGTGAGTCCACTAGGGAGATGACCTTGGAGTTGTTCCCAGCAGTTCTGCAGAGCCAAGAAAGCAGAGTGGCAAGAGGGTGGAGGAGCTTTCAGGGAGATTTATCGCTGTCCTGCTTGGGATCTACCACCCACACTGGGTGTCATGAGCTTCCTCAAGGAAAAGTTCGTGGAGTTCTCACAACTGGGTAAGGATGCAGTTATCTTTCAGATCCCAGATAAGCAAAACCAGAGGCTGGGAGAAGACAAGGTCAGGCGAGTAGGAGGCGCTGGGTCAGCCTTGAACTTTGCACTTCCGATTTTTAGTGTTCCTTTTTTGTGATGAGTTACTCAGAAATTAAATCTGATTTGCTGTTGGTACCATGAAGCCTGGAAGTATTCTTTGTGACCCTCTTCCAAGTTTATGCCCTGAGCTACTTGGCAGATATGGGCCTTGGGCTGCCAGGAAGGGGCAGAGGCTTTTGCCTGGTCAGCGGCAGGTGAAAGACCTGACCTCCCCTCTGCTGCAGGAAAGGAAGCCTGACATCTAGCTGCCTTAATGAGCTTCTTGTTGTCGCCCCCATCAAGTGGATTCTGACTCCTGGCAAGCCCATGTGTGCATAGTAGGAGTACTACAGAGGGTTTTCAAGGCTGTGACCTTTTGGAGGCAAACTGTAGGCCTGTCTTCCAAGGTAGTGTTGGGTTCAAACTACCAGCGTTTGGGCTAAGTAGTCAAGTGCTTAGCCATTCTCGCCGTGTTTAAAAGCAAAATCCATACCTGTTACTGTCGAACTGATTCTGACTCCTCTCGGTCCCATAGGACAGAGAAGAACTGTCCTATAGGATTTCCAAGGCTGTGCTTCTCTGTTGGAAGAGGACTGTCACATCCTTCTCTCATGGTGTCACCGGTAGTTTTGAACCACTGGCCTTTCAGTTAGTGGTAGATCACTTTAATCACCGCACCACCTACCAAAAAAAAAACCCACAAAACTGTTGCTATGGAGTCAATTCCAATTCACAGCGACCCTGTAGGACAGAGTAGAACTGCCCAAAGGTTTCCAAGAAGCATCTGGTAGATTTGAACTGCTGATCCTTTGGTTAGCAGTCATAGCACTACACCACCAGGACATTCATGTCATCTGTGGTACCCAGCAAACAGTGGGTGCTCAACAAATATTTGTTGAATGGGCGAATGAGTAAATGAATGAATGAATGAATGCTGGAAACCCAGTAAATACTTGCTGAATGGAATGGAATTTGACTCTATCTTTCAGCTTTGTGGGTCCCATAGATCTATAGCTTTCTTTTTAGAGAGTCTAACCAAACCAAACCCAAACCCAAATCCACTACCATCTACTTGATCTTGACTAGTAACCTAGGATCATTTTCTGAACCAACTATCAAGGATGTTAGATGAGAAGATCAACACCTGGTCTAAGGAGGGGGCTGAGGACTCCCAGAACAGTGCAGGGTGCATGAAACAGGACCACCGAAAGGGTGAGTGGAACTGTGTTCGTTATGTCTAGCCTGGAGACAAACTCCACTGTCAAGACTGAAAACAGAGTAATGTTCACAAAGAGATAAAGCTACACCCACGATTCTAGAAACAGGAAACCACCAGGGAGGGTGATGCAATCCAGAGATTAGCAGCGGCAGGAGCCATCTCTGCCCCCAGGCTGGAGGGTCAGAGAAGGAGGCACCAAAGAAGCTGAACCACGAAGGAAAAGCAGAGCTAGAGCCAAAGGTATGTGTGTTGGGGAGAAGTAGCCTGGGTTCTTTGCCAGCCTCCCAATCTCCCTGAGGCCATGCTGGAAGACAGCTGACCCAGGGACCTGGGAAACACAGTCTGCAAGGGTCGGTTCCTGCAGTGCACGCCAAGAGCATGGGAAGAGAGAGGAAGGGGTCTGAGGGCCAACAGGCCCAGAGGGGTACAGAAGTGGTCGGTGGCTCCAGCAGACGAGTGGGAGAGGGAAGCAAGGGGAGAGGCTCGGGTGGCAGCAGGGCACGGAATCTGAGCCAGGATGAGAAAACAGCCCTGAGCTGCATTTTCAGTCTGGACTAGGGCTGCAGGAGGTGCCACCTCTTGCCCTCATACACATTTTTATCACTCGCTTTCAGTCCTTGCCCTCTGGCAGCTGCTGCAAAGAAAGGAGCTCAGGGTACCAGTTTGGCTTCCAAACTTGCTTTTGTTCTTCAGTTTCAAGGTCGAGCCAGCCCTGCTGTTGGATACCAGTCCAGGGCACTGCCTTTTGAGAGCCTTTTATTGTGTATCTGGCACCAGACTGGCACTGTCCATAGGCACGTGGGACTCTGATGGCACCCAGAGTATCCATTGTCATTGTGGCACTTTTGAATCCCAGCTGGAGAGGAGGATGGGACACAGCCCAGGTGAAAATAGTGTCTTTGATTTGGCAGGAGGAGCAGCACACCTGCAAGCCTCCGTCACCAGTGAAAGCCTCCCTTGCAGCTCTGCAATCTCAACAGAGCCAGGACCAAGGTGCGCACTTACAAAGAGGAAGTCTTCTAGACCTGTGACCATGACACCGACTGCCTTGTGACGGATGGGCTTCCCCTCCAGGAGGTCACCTAGCAGGCGTTGGACACTAGACGGTGGTTGAAAGAAATCTGCTCTGGTCAACTGGACTGAAGGCCTTCCCTACTGCTTCTCACTTTGCCCAACCCTGAAATCTGTGGCTGACTGGCCAACTTCTTTTATTTTGACTCTGTGTCTGCTTTCAAAGAAACCCTGGTGGTACAGTGATGAAGTGCTACGGCTGCTAACCAAAAGGCCAGCAGTTAAATCTACTAGGTGTTCCTTGGAAACTCCATGCGGGCAGTTCTACCCTGCCTATAGGGTCACTATGAGTCAGAATCCACTTGATGACTGTGAGTTTGGGTCTACTCTTGATACGGCCTTCAGCAGACCTACCCTATGTCCCACCTTCTGTGATTCTGATGAGGGAGCTTCTAAGGGAGGGAATAGGCATGAATCATTCTCTCTCTGGGCCTTTTCCTTACTCTCTCACTCTCCATCTCTATGACCTGCCAGTTGGCACTTGGGTTGAGGAGATTGAACCTTGCCAGTCTTCTGATCAACTCCCATGGCTACCATACAGCCTGGTAGTAGATTCGAGTCTCAGTTGCCACTGACTCAGTTCTAACTCATGGTGACCTCATGTGCACTGGAGCAGACTGCCCCCTATGGTTTCATTGGCTGATGTTTTAGTCATTTGGCACTGCCCTTGGGTTTGGGTTTGGTTTAACAGAAATACCACAAAGTGGATGGCTTTAACAAAGGAAAGTTTATTCTCACACAGTCTGATAGGCTACAAGTCTGAATTCAGGGTGCCTGCTCCACGAGAAGGCTTTCCCTCTGCTGCTCTGAAGGAAAGTCCTTGTGTTGCCTCAGTCTTTGTTCAGAGAGCATTTTGGCACAGGAAACTCAGGTCTGAAGGACACGCTCTTCTCCCACTGCTGCTTTCTTGATAATGTGAGGTTCCCAACGCTCCGCTTGGCTCACTTTCCTTGTATGTCTTGTAGGATAAAAGGTGGAGCAAGCCACACTCCCTTTACAGTGGAGCAGGGAGGATTTGCAGTTCCACCCTAATCCTCTCTAGCACAGCTGACTTTTCAGAAGTGTACTGCCAGGCCTGTCTTCTGAGGCGCCTCTGCGTGCACTAGAACCTCCAGCCTTTTGGTGAGCAGACAAGCACACTAATCACTTGCATCATCAGGGACTTCTGATACAAAGGAAACTTGTTTTCTGTAAGGATGGAGTAACCATGGCAATGCAGAGCATGAGACTTGGAGACACACAGCTCTGGGTTCAAAAGGCAGCTCTGTGACTCAGGTAGTGATGGGGACCTCAGACCTCATTTCCTCATGTGTGAAGATAAAACCCAAAACTATTGCTGTCGAGTCAATTCGAACTCATAGTGACCCTAGAGGACAGAGTAGAACTGCCCCATAGGGTTTCCAAGGAGCAACTGTTGGATTCATACGGCTGACCTTTTGGTTAGCGGCTGTTAGAACCAAACCCACTGCCATCAAGTATGGTCCAACTCATACTGGCAGTATAGACAGAGTAGAGCTGCCCCACAGAGTTTCCAAGGAGCAGCTGGTGGATTTGAGTTGCCAGCCTTTTGGTTAGTGGACAGACATAGCACTTAACCTGCAAGACCACCAGGGTTTCCTAGCAGCCATTAAGCATTTTACCCAGGCTTGTTGCAAAAATGAAGTAAAAAGATGCAGCTAATGCACTCAGCAGAATCCCTGAGACATAGAAAGGGCCCAGGTAAGTAGGACAGTAGTTTACTTATTTCTACCACCGTCACTATTACTACTGATATTAATAATATTAATAACAATGTCTGTGGCCGAAGAGCAAAGTAGGTGCCACAGGGAGAATGAACAGAGACTGTGGCTGCAGTGAGGGGTTAGGAAGGATCAGAGGGTGGAATGATCAGCTTCGGTGGGCTCTCTGAGGTTACTTTCTGAATCTGAAGCCTGGCCAAGGGTTCTGGAGGCTGGATAACATCTGAACCCAGTGGGGACCTGGGTCCAAGTGTCTGGCTCTGGGGGTGCGGCCTTCTGGCTCTGGGGCCCTTCCTCAGAGTCACCAGCCAAAATGTTGCATCTGTGCTTCTGACTGACACCAGTGTCAGTTGGGTGGCATGGAGGGGGGACACTGGCCTTAGGGGCAGGAGGAACACTAGCCCCAGTGGTGGTGGAATCCTAGGGAAACGCCGAAAAGCAACTGAACTCCAAATCCAGTGGAGCTCATCTTTTGCTCTCGGAGACAAACCAACAGGCTTAGCCCAGTTACCCTCGCATTTCCTCACGTTATTTCCCAGATAGGGAGAGAACGTGTGGGTAAGGTACAAATTCCTCCCCCTCATCTCTGCCATTCTCTCCCAAGGCCCGCTATTGTTTATGGCTCACCCTACTTCTTTTTGAATGCACAGAAAGGTATTTTATCAAATGTACGAAGTGCTTTTTTTCCTAAGACATGGGGTTTTTGTTGAGTAACACGCTGGAGACAATAGGCCAAGTGTATTTTTAGCATTCAGCCCCACCTGACCCAGCGGTTAGGGGACCTCCTGTACCATCAGGCAAAACCTGCCCTCACTCACATCCTGCCTTTGCAGCTTTGTAGCTGTGTGGGCTTGGGAACATTCTTTAACTTCTCTGAGCCTCTATCTCCTGCTCTTTAAATTAAAAGGTTTAAGAGCAGGCCTTGTAAAACAAGAAGAAATAATTGATGGCAGTTGCCCAGCACCCTACCTGACAAACACTCAGGAGATGTTAGTGACTTTTGTTCCTGCTATTGTTATGTTAGTACTATTTTGAGAGCCAAGCTTTTGCTTAAGACCAGGGGTAGCCTTGGGTCCAGATGCCAACTTGGCTGTGCCTGTCTGTGTTGTCACAATGGCCTGAGACTGCGGCTAGGGCCAGGACTGGGAGGTCAGGTCCCTTTTCCCCTCTGGGGTGCAGAAAGCTGGGTGGTCTGAGAGTCTCTTAGGTGAGCCAGCTGGGCCAGCTCTCGAACACCAGGAAGACACGTTCCAGAGGTGCTCTGCAGCTGTTGCAGCAGTTTTCAGTGTCCTCCGCTCTATTAAGGAGCCCTAGGATCACAGCAGTTAACCACTTGGCTTCAGAGAGGTGGATGGTTTGAATCTGTCACCTGCTCTGCAGGAGGAAGATGTGCAAGCTGCTTTTGTAAAGCATTTACAGTCTTGGAAATTCTACCTAACGACTACAAAAAGCAGGTGCTGCCCAGCTGATTCCAACTCATAGCCTGCCTATAGTACGGAGTAGAACTGCCCCTTAGGGTTTCCAAGGACTGGCCGGCAGACTCGAACTGCTTTTCGATTGGCACCCTGAGCTTTTACCCACCCGGCACCAGGCCTACAGGGCAGCTCTCCTCTGTCTCACATGGTTGCTGTGAGTTAGAATCTACCCAGTGGCAACAGGTTTTTCTGTTCCGTTAAAGCATTTTTTAAAAAAAGAAGAAATAGTCATCTTCGGTTTCTAACTTCACATATTTTTAGTCAAAAGAGTTGACTGGCTAATTCAATTATGACCAAAGAAAACATCCCTGAGTAATCATGACATTTCAGATTTTCATCCCACGTGACTACCTAGGGACCAGTTTTGCCAGGGTGAAAGGATACAGAGGATGAGTCAGATGCTATTTGGCAAGGGCTATGAATTCTGAAGCCACACCTATGGTGCGACAATTCAGGTGCCATCAAGCATCATCAGCTGTGACAATGAAATCACTGCAACCTTTGGGAAGGTGATTTCGCTGCTCCTGTCAAAGTGTTTACTTTCTTACGCGTGGTCACCATCACCTCTGGGGAATCTATCCTGAAGAGATAATCCACTGTTCTACCAAGAGCGATCTTATCAACAGTGTGAACATTGTTTCATTGTTAACCGAAGTTGAATTTTACCTAAGCCTTCTGTTCCAGGCATCTGCCCACCCTCTTAAGTTCTGGAAAACTGCAGGGCTTACTGCAGGAAACTGGTTCTTAGATGCCTGTTGAGTCATCTCCAACTCATAGTGACTCTACACATGGCAGAACAAAACACTGCCCAGTCCCACACCATCCTCCTGATGGTTGTTATGTCTGAGCTCACTGCTGCAGCCACTGTGTCAACCCACCTCTGGAGGTCTTTGTCTTTTTCACTGACCCCTTACTTTAACTATCCAAACTCTGCAAGACAAAATCTAGCCACCTTCTCAAGGAATTTGCAGCGAGACTGAATGATTTACTCTGAAAAACTTCAGTACCCTTTTCCTTGTCTTCTCCATGACATCCTCCTGAGGGGCCCCAGATCTAGGTGGCCTTATAGAAATGTTTTTAAAAAGTAGAAACAAAGAAAGAAAATATTCTGAGCAACCTGACTCTGATTGCAACCTTGTTTCATCACTCACCCAGCACTGTCTTGGTTCCCTCACAGAAATCTCACAGAACGGTCTCAGTGGAGTTGGAGTAGACAGTTCTCAGGTATCTCTGCTGTTTCTACTGGTCCCCTCCCTCTGATATAACGCTTTCTCTTCCTACCTTCTCTCCCCACCTCACCTTGCAATTTCCTTTTGAATCAAAGTCACCCTTGCCTATCGACAGTTCACAGAAGAGAGAGAAGGCAGAGACATCTTCAAGTCCAACCCAACAATAAAACTTGTTGCCATCAAGTTCATTCTTCCTGACGCACAGCAACCCCACATGTGTCTTAGCAGAATGGTGCTTCACAGGGGCAGCAATGGCTGACTTTGGGGGAAGTACATCTCCAGCCCTTTCTTCAGCAGCACCTCTGGGTGAGCTGGAACCTCCAATCTTTCAATTAGCCGCTGAGTATCTAAACAGATTGCATACCCAGGGACTCCCAACCTAACAGTAAACCCATTGAAAACTTGTTACCATTGAGCTGATTCTGATTCAGAGTAACCTCACAGGACAGAGTAGAACTGCCCCATAGGGTTTCCAAAGCTTTAATCTTGATGGAAAGAGTCTTGGTAGTGCAGTGGTTGAAGCGCTGGACTGATAGCCAAAAGGTCCGGTCAGCGTTCAGCAGGGCTGAAAGGATACCACAGACTGGTGTGCCCTGAGGTCATGACCAAAGCAACCAACAGGAAATACACTCAGCCTGCTTAAAGCGGAGATACAATGCAAACCTACTTGTAGTTTGAGAGACAACCCCTTTTTTTCTGTCAAGCTGGCAAAACTTGATAAGCCTGATAACATATAGTCCTTAAGAGACTGTGGCATCAGGCACCTCACCCTCAGCTGATTAAAGCCACCTCATGGATGAGGAGCAGAACTGTGCTCCATAGGTTTTAAGGCTCTGACCTTTCATAAGGAGACTGCCAAGGCTTTCTTCTGAGGCACCCACTTGTACCGTCAACCTTTTGACCAGCAGCAGTCAAGGACTGACCTGTTTGTGCCACCCTGAGATGCCTACTGGGCTGATAGAAGTGGAAGTTATTACAGCTTTCTGAGAAAGTAGTCTGGACATACGAATAGTGATGTTAAAATGCACATATAGCCTTTGATCTGGAAATCTCACTTTTGTGAATCTGTCCTGACGGCCTAGTGGTTGAGAGCTATGGCTGCTAACCAAAAGGTTGACAATTTGAATCCACCAGGCTCTCCTTGAAAACCCAATGGGCCCGTTCTACTCTATCATATAGGGTGGCTATGAGTCAGACTTGATTGGACAGCAGTGGGTATCCCACAAAAGGAAAGTACCAAATGCATTTCTTGTTGATCTTTTCACAGGTGATAGCTCCCTGTGGAGGTGGGCCCATCTTGTGTCTTTAGCTGTATCTCCAGAAGGGGCCATACTCATCTTTGTTTTAAAAACAACTAAACATTTGATGTGGAAACCCTGGCAGCATAGTAGGTTAAGTGCCAGGTCTGCTAACCAAAAGATCGGCAGTTCAATTCTGCCAGGTGCTCCTTGGAAACTCTACGGGGCAGTTCCACTCTGACCTCTGGGGTCACCATTAGTCAGACCTGACTCGACAGCAGTGGGTAAATAAGTGATGTGGATGGTGGCAGAGGCAGCCAGCTGTCCCCAGTAGCCATTGTGAGGGCCAGAACTCAACACGACTGCTTTGTTTTCCGGGACTTGTGAGTTTTCCGGCACTTGTGAGTTTTCCGCCTTTGACAGGGTGCATTCTTACCACTGGTATTTTATTGGTCTCTATTAGTGGAAGAAAACCCTGGTGGCATAGTAGACTAAGTACTGCATCTGCTAACCAAAAGGTTCGCAGCTCAAACCCACCAGGCCCTCCTTGGAAACTCTATGGGGCAGTTCTATTCTGTTTCTAGGTCGCTATGAGTTGGAATTGACTCGGCAGCAGTAGGTTTCGTGTTAGTGGAAGGAAACTCTGGTGATGTAGTGGCTAAGTGCTATGTCTGCTAACCAAAAGGTCAGCAGTTCAACTCTACTAGATGTTCCATGGAAATTCTATGGGGCAGTTCTACTCTGACCTATAGGGTCTCTATGAGTCAGAACAGCAGTGGGTTTAGTTTTTGGTTTGGATTAGTGGAAAACATTATAGTTTTCCTTCTCTGACAGGTATCTGCCTTGCAGCGTTTCTGGCTTTTGCAGATTTTACCTGCAGAGTCTCTGACCACCCAGCCTTAGACCACGTAGCCTAGCCTCCCTAGGGTCATGTGAATCATTCCTGGACAGTGAGATGTGAGCAGAATGGATGTTGGCAAGCTCCAGGAGTGGCTCCATCAGATTTGTTCATCTAGAAATTTTGACCCTTGAGAGAAACTAATGAATATTTAATGGTCTCTAGAAATGAAAGGCATAGACTTGGAGGTCACAGACTGGCTGCTTTCTGCTGTGGAGACAGAGAAGCACAGACGGCAGGGTAGTCTGGAGAGAGAAGAGAAGAGAAGAGAGGTGGAGTGGGGACACCTGGAAGTCCCAGGGTGTCCAGGGCCCTCTAGGCCCGGCTGTTAGTTCCCCGTTGCGAGGTCACAGCACTCCTAGCCTTCTAACAGGTTCCTTGTTTTCCTACAGCCAGTTTGAATGAATCTTTTGCTATTTGCAAGAAACGGAGCCTTCATAAAGATAGAACCTTCTAGCATTAACCTTTAAAAAAAAAATCTGATGGCCCTAGATACGGCAGGAAAATTTATGAAGATGTATGTTTGCTTTAGCATCTGTAGAATGGAAAGAATAACAGCTATTTGTTTACCATTCTTGGGATGTCTTCCTACCATATACCTTCCCGACTTCTGAGAAAGCAGACAGCCTTGGGTTTCCTGCCTCAGAGGAACCTTGATTTCTGAGGGTGTTAATCTGGGGGAAGGGAGAAATGTTTTAGGGTGGGGTAGGTGGAAGCAGTTGAGAGTGAAACGAGGGTCCTCGGGATGGGAAGGGGCTAGCAGTCTGGGGATGCTATGACTTTCAGGGGCCAGAGCCCCGGCTGCCCGGCAGTTAAGAGTGCTGCTGCTAACTGGAAGGCTGGCAATGTAAATCCACCGGCTGCTCCTTGAAATCCCCATGGGGCAGTTCTACTCTGTCCTATAGGGCTGCTAGAAGTCTAAATCAACTTGGCAGCAACAGGTGTTCTTTTCTTGGTGCCCAACCTGGTGAGTCCCAGAGGGACAGTGAAACCTCAGGGGGAAACTGCAGCTTGGTCTCCAGAGAGACTGGACCTCAGGTTCTAGCTTTCCATGATTTCAAGAGACCAGTGGGTTTGGGAGGTGAGCAGAGCAGTGATGACCAGAGACTGGCAGGCAGCGGGGACTCCCCTAATCCCTTGCCCTCCACAAGGCCCTGAAGCTTTTGCAGAACCCAAGGTAAACAAGTGCCCTGGTTTTCATTCATTCTGAAGGACGCAGCCTTACAAAGAGGGTCTGAGGGCTAGTCATTTATTTCTGAGGTGAAGCCCAGAAACACCAGCAGGGAGCGGGAAAGTCAGAGAAAGGAAGACAGCCCACAAAGGTGTGTTATTAAGCAGTTGCAAACTCTGGGAGTCAGCTTAAAACACACATGTCTGAGTTTTCCCACCAAGGGGCTACAAGATCTGGGGTATTTATACACCAAGGCCAATCAGTGTTTGTTGAGGGACGTTCCCAAGGAAGATAAAGATCCAGGTCTTTGTTTGCCTTGTTCAGGCCGAACAGGCCCCAGCTGCCCATGGGGAGCAGGCAGAGGTCAGGACTCTTTGAACTGTAGCTGCTGGCAAGGCCTAAGGGGAACGTGAGTAGTGCCACCAGGTACCAGAATGCTCTCTGCAATGGTGACAGAAGCCCAAATAACCGCTGAGCTGGATTTGCCACCCTTCCAGCAGGGTCATAAACCAACACCAAACCCACTGCCCTGGCGTCAGTTGGACACATAGCGACCCTAGAGGTCAGCGTAGAAGTGCCCCATAGAGTTTCCAGGAAGTGTCTGGCGGACTTGAACTGCCAACCTTTCAGTTAGCAGATGTAGCACGTAACCCACTATGCTTCCAGGGTTATAGGGAATCCGAATCAGATTGTACTAAAATCAAGAAATAAGTGTGATATTTCTTACGCCCCCTAGTTTGTGGAGTAACACTGTACCTGTCACACAAGCTATGTGGCTGATAGGGGATTCCTTGTGTTACCCTGTCATCTATCTAGCACTGTGCATTGAAGTTGTAGGGCTGTGCAATTGCCTGTTAAAGGCAAATACTTCTGCATAATATTATCTCATGAAAACTTTTGCTTACAGGATTCATATCTTTGTCAAAACCTTGAAAATTCCTTTCTTCCTTTATTAAAACATGTAAGTGCCTTGTCAGGCACATAAACTCACCCCCCCATCCTCATCCCCCAAAACTAGACTCTCAAAAGAGTTTGTAATTACGCAGCTGAACACCCCGTGTGTCAGAAGTCTGTGGGTTTCATTTTCTCTTGTCATAGCTGCCTCTGTGGCTTTTTCCCTTAGGCAAGGCCAGGGTGGTGGGAACCTGTTAACACGCGAAAATGACAGCTTTGGAGGTCAAAGACAGCAAGGCTGCATATCAGAACTGCCAGGGGAACTGAGAGAAGCTTGGCTAATCACTGCTCCCTCCAGATGTTCACTCCAGGCTCCCCAGATGTCCAGCTCCCACCCCTCAGGGCTGGTGTGCTCGCCGGAAGAGAGACCCAGTAGTCCTAGAGCCAGGTTTTCCAGTGGCCTCTTCTCCAGGAAGAGGCCTTCCTTCTTTCTCCAGGAAGTTCTGCTTCCCTGGCCTTTGGTGGCACTCAGTCTGCTCTCTGTTGTTGCCAGCGTCTCTATCTTGATAGGTTACTGTTTCCTACATGAGACAAAGCCATCATGTCCTTCTGGCCTTACCTCCAGGAGGTGCCAGCCACCAAGGATCCCACTGAGTTTTAGCAGAGCCTGTGACTACCCCTACAGACCCGTAACTCAGCCTGTCTTACAGCTAGAGGTGGCCGTGTGGTACATGGGTGACAGAAACACTGGCAGCTTCCAAGTCACAGCCTTGAAAATAAAGCTGGTTGTCATCGACTTTCCTTTTCCCACTAGCTGGGAAATGACAACAATGGAAGTCTTGGACTCAGAGCTGAAAGCCACTGTAAGTCGGGCAGAAATCACAGTTCCGGATCACTCATGTCTAGACTGTTCCTCCAAAACTGAGTCAACCTTTCTATCTAATTTATGCAAGTATATATTGGGAATCTCTTCTTTTCTTTCTTGTTTGAATTTTTTTTTAAATCTTATCTGTGGGGAAAATACACATAACAAAACCCAAATACACACAATTTCTGCAGGTATAGTTCAATGTTATTGGATATAACCTTCCCTGTTATGTCTCGATTCTTTTTTCTCTTCTCCTATCGTCTCCCCACTGTGCCCTAAACTTGCCGTCTGTGCTTCAGAGTTCCCGTTGTCAGTCTGACCTCCTCTAGATAATTCTTTAAAATTGCTCAATGTTCAAGGCAGACATTCTTTACTAACTGGGCTAAACTGTTGTTTAATTTAAAGATGACTTCGGCGGTTAGTTTAGGTTTAATGGTTAAAGATTATCTCAGGGCAGTAGATTTAAGGGTTCCCCACGTCTCAGTGGATCCAGTAAGTCTGAATTTTGTAAGAATTCAAAACTCTTCTATATTTTTCCTTTTTTTGATAAGAGTCCTTCTTTTGAAGATGTATACCTGGGGTAATCACTTCCCTACAGTAGTTTAGCCTGTAGGCATTTTGTTGTTGTTTTTCTCTGCCCAACATATTCTGTTAAGAAACTAAGATAGGATTTCCTCCTCATTCTGTGTCATTCACAGAGCCTTACTTGAGCCAGATTTGACCCATCAACATACTCCACTGCCTATTGATCATGATTGGTCAAGAAGTAAGCATGTGACCTAAGCAAAGCCAATCAGAATTGCTTTGATACACGATTGCTGAAAGACCGAGTACTCTTCTAGGATCAAGAATGGGAGCTCTCATAGCAGCCTTGGTTAAGTGTTTCACTGATAACTGAAAGGCTAGCAACTAGAATCTGCTGGCCACTCTGTATAGCCCAGTGACCTGGGGTACAATCTTCACACTGTGTCTCCATTCTTGCCATCTCTGCCCTACTGTTTCTCTACCGTGGAAGAAAGATGTGGCAGTCGGCTTCTGTAAATCTGACAGCCTTGGAAACCCTATGGGACAGTTCTACTCTGTCCTACTAGTGTCCTATGAGTCAGCATTGAGTCTATGGCAGTAAGTTTGTTTTGTTTCTCACGGTCTTGCCAAAGGAGCCTTGGTGGCAGTGGTGAAGCATTCAGCTGCTAACTGAAAGGTTATTGGTTCAAACCATCAGCTAGTCTGCTGGAGAAAGATGTGGCATTGGCTTCCACAACGATTAGCCTTGGAAACCCTACAGGACAGCTTGACTGGATGGCAATGGGAGGGATATGGTTTTTCCAAATACGAGCTGTAATCTTGTCCAGGGGGACGAATATGTCTAATCTAGTCTCTAATGCAACTATAAAGCTCTTGGTTGCCACTTTAAAGGCTGATAGTTCAAATCTTTAAAGATGCTCTTCAGAGACCCATGTGACTGGGTGACTACATTGACTTGTGACCGGAAGAACTGGATAGTGGCCGGCCACCACCAGTGATAGCCGTGATGGAGCTCATGAAGTTGAGTCTCACTGGCAACACAAGAATAAAAAGGGGTACACCCTGAGACCGCCACTAAAAGATCACAATTGATAGTCCAGGAGCCTCGGAGTTCCCCTAGGAGCATTGCCCCTGACTCTGATGCTGTCCTGGTCCATAAATAGTAATGGAGGTTGACTCTTTGGACAGAAATAGATTGGACTTGGCAACACAGAGTGACCATATCATGTGTACACTTTATGGTTCTATGCATCTATGGGATGTCGTCCTGCTGACATCTTATTGGAGGCGGGGGAGTGGGTGGAGAGGAGGGGATAGAAGACTGTTGGGAGGATAAGACACATATGGAGTAGAGAGAAAGAGTGTGCTGTCACCGGGCAGGGAGAGCACTGGGAGCTGCATATAGGTGGGCATGCAAATTTATATGGGAATGTACATTTTCACTCAGTCATAATAAAAAATTTAAAAAAAAGCCTGGGTTTGTGTTGGCCCAACTTGGTGCCACTTGTCTCTAAACTTGGGTCTGATTCAATCCTCTCCTCTAGCTTCTGAAAGTTCCACTGTTTGAATTATTTCTTAATACTGTTGCATGACTCCCCAAACCAAAAACACGGAACTCACTGCTATAGAGTTGATTCCAACACATAGCGACCCTATAAGTCAGAGTAGAACTGCTCCATAGGGTTTCCAGGGAGAAGCTGGTAAATTAAAACTACTGACCTTGTAATTAGCGGCCACACAGTCAACCACTGGTGCCACCAAGTCTCCTCCATGGCTTACCAGGGAATCCAATTTCAAGTGTAAAAAAATGCGTTAATTAAGGAATGAGCACATCATCTCTTGAGACCCCAGTATCACTATGGTGGAGAGTAGGAGGTCCTCTCCTATTCTCTTGATAAGAAGACAGTCCTTGGGAAAAATCTGTGGTCTGGGCACCAGACAGTGTTGTCCAGAATAAGAGTGTGGGGAAGGGTGACGACCACAGCAAAAGGGATTACAAAGAGACGGTGAGAAGCACCTGTATTTCCCCAGGTTTCTCACATTTCAGAAGTACTCGTGACCGGGATAGCTCTCCCTTGTACAATGGGATTTATTTTGTAGTCCAAGCCTTGAAGTTGCACAGACCTGTATATGAATCCCAGCTTTGCTACTTACTAGTTGGTGACATGCACCAATTCACTTTTAAACTCTGAGCCTCAGTTTCTTTATGTGAGTTTTCCAGAGAAAATATCCAGTGTGCTGTGTGGTTGGGGGATTAAATAAGAGTGATGCACATGAGAGAGACCTAGGGATCCAGTGGTTAAGAGCTACGCTGAGCTACTCCTTGGAAGCCCTATGGGGCAGTTCTACTCTGTCATGTAATGTACATAAGGAGCTCAGTGCAGTGCCCACACACATTTGTATCTCTTGGTGACCATTAGTTCCTGTCCTTATATCTCTTGGTGAACATTAGTTTCTGTCTTTGTAATGTCTCTTGGTGACAGTTAGTTCTTGCCCTTAGTGTATCTCTCTGTGACAGGTAGCTAGTTCCTGTCCTTGGTGTATCTTTTGGTGGCCATTTGTTCCTGTCCTTGTTGTACCTCTTGGTGACTTCTCAGTGACCATTATTTCCTGTTCTTGGTTGAATAATTCCAGCTGCTTAACAACATCCAGGTCAAAGAGGCGACACATTTCAAATGGTCCTCTACAACTTTATAAACCCATTGCTACTGAGTTGATTCCAACTCATAGGCACCCTATAGGACTGAGTAGAAATGCCTCATAGGACTTCCAAGACTGTAATTTTTGATTGGAAATCCTGGTGGCATAGTGATTAAGCTCTATGACTGCTAACCAGTAGGTTGACAGTTCAAATCTGCCACGTGCTCCTTGGAAATTCTATGGGGCAGTTCTACTTTGTCTATAGCGTTGCTATGAGTCAGAATTGACTTGACGGCAGTGCGTTTGGTTTTGGGGTTTTTAAATCTTTGATTATACATCTTCCTGTGGAGCAGCTGGTGCAGTTGAACCACTAAACCTTTGGTTAGCAGGCAAGCACTTAACCCACTGTGCTGCCACCAAGGCTGCTAAGATCAACTTTCTAGGTAAGGTTTGGGGGGTAAGTTTTTATCCTGTTAAGTGCTCATTCCTTTGACCTTCCACAGCCATGTCTTACACTATCCTGCTTTCTATTTACTTGTAATTATGAAGTATTCCTGGCTAATTTCAGCCTCTGCTGAGTCACACTGTAACTACCCCCACCATCACCCATGTCAGAGATAAGGAGTGGTATAGAGTTCTTCCCTTCCATTTGTTGTTGTCTTCTCAAAGTATCAGCCTCTAGTGCTCAAGGCAGTCAGGAAGTCCAGGGAGTTTCCTTTTCTGGGCAACGGGTAATTAAAAATAATGATGTGTGGAGTGCTGGCTGTGTGCCAGGCAAATCACATAGGCATCTTACATGGGTTCTTTAATCTTTAAAATAATCCCAAGGGTAGAGATTATGACACAGTGGATTTACAACACAGTGGCTAAGCACGCACAGCTAATAAAAGCTCAGTGGTGGTCCAAATCTGCCAGTCACTCTGGGAGCAGTTCTATTCTATCCTATAGGGTCTCTGTGAGTCTAAATTGACTCAATAGCAAGAGGTTTATCAGGTTAAGGATTAAATGAAATAATGAAAAAATTGCCTGGAACAGCAATGCTCAAGGCATGTTAGCTTGTCATTACTGGTATTATTTTTCAGTGAGGAGAATGAGACTCAGAATGGTTAAGAGAGTCTTTCCAAGGTGACTCAGCTACAAGGCTGAAGAGTCAGGATTGGATCTCAGGACTTGCTATCCTTAAAACCAATGTGAGAGAGTCACTATGTTTCTCTGCATCTTGACTGAAATGTCAAAGCATGATCAATTTGAACAGTAACAAAAGAATTTCACCGCCATTTTCACAGGTTAGTCCAGCAAGTAGTCACCACCACTCTGGCCAGAGTATTTCAGTCCCTGCTGACATGCTCCTTGTGAAGATGCTGGCTTGAGTCCTTACCAGCTCCCTGAGCACAGCCTCACAAAGCATGACATCTCACTTTTTCTTGTACCGTTAGCACGCATTATGGTGCGGGTTGATAGTATGCCCTGCCTGGACTGGTCTAGGGTTGTTGATTCTAAGCACACTTATGCTTATGCTGGTCCTTGTGTCTAGACTGTTCTCCCTTCTCATACGTCCAAGACTAACTGCTCAATCTTTAAAGGCTCATTTCTCTGAAACTGTCCCTGATCCACATTACTAGACTTCAACTGTCCCTCTCCTAAGTTCCTTGGTCTTTAAAAGAGAAAAATGGGAATTCTCTTTTATTTTACTCAGAACTTGCTAACTTGTGTTCTGCATTATGCTTAATACAGATACGTATGTAAATGTTGTGATTATTAAGGTTGTGTGTCAACTTGACTGGCCCTGATTCTCAATAATGTCAGCAGCTCTGATGTACTCTATTGTTAGGTACTGTCAAGTTGGTTCTGACTCAGTGACACTGTGCACAACAGAATGAAACATTGCCGTTCTTGCATCATGTCCACAATTGTTTTTATGCTTAAGCCCATTGTTGTGGCCACTGTGTCAGTCCACCTCATTGAGGATCTTCCTCTTTTTCACTGATCCTTCACTCTACCAAGCATGATGTCATGCTCCAGGGACTGATCCCTCCTGAACAATGTGTCCAAAATGTGTAAGATGCAGTCTTGCCATCTTCACTTCCAAGGAGCACTCTGGTTGTACTGCTTCCAGAACAGATCTGTTGGTTCTTTTGGCGGCCCATGGTACATTCAACATTCTTCTCCAACACCACAATTCAAAGGCATCAGTTCTTCTCCTGTCTTCCTCGTTCATTGTCCAGTTTTGCATGCATATGATGTGATTGAAAACACCATGGCTTGGGTCAGGCACATTTTAGTCTTCAAGGTGATGATGTAGTCTGGCAGTTGTACAATGATGTGATCACTTCCATGATGAGATTTGATACGATGTGATTACCTCTGTGATAGGATCTGCTGTGAGTAGCCAAACAGTTGAAAGGGTGTTTCCTTGTGCGTGTGCCCTGCATCTATCCATTATAGGTGGATTTTCTAGCAAGGCTCGTGGCTTTTGCTGAATCTGGATCCTGCAGCTGGCTCTTGTTCGTCTGACCTCCATCCAGTTCCTAGGACTTGAGCGAGTGGCTTAGCTGGCGTCTTGCCTTCAATCTTGGGATCCATCAGTCTTCCCACCCTGTGAGCCAAAGCCTTGCTATGCGACTCGCCTGTCTTGGGTTTGCCTGCCCTTGCATTTCTGTGAATCAGTAGCTTCCAGACTGATGCATGGACGTGTGATGTGTCAGCTTCTACAACTGTGTAAGCCATTTCTTAATGTAAATCTCTCTGCATATATTATACACTTCACTGGTTTTGTTTCTCTAGAGAATCTAGCCTAAGACATAAGTGTGAGTGCATTTGTGTGTGTATAGATCTGTGATATATGCATACATGCCAGCCAAGTGCTGTCGATACACACATATATATAAATACACACATATACACATACACACACAATCTCTGTTACTGTCTTTCCAAAACAAAGATATCCTTTCCACATTTTGTTCCCACTGTTACCAAAGTGTCTGGCATGAATAGCACTCTATAAAGGTTAGCTCCCCTCTGCTTCCCCTTTTCCCCATTGTAGGCACATTTCTTCCCCCGTAGCTTCAGTTTCTATCCCTGGCATCAGCATTCCATTCCCTGCTGCTGAGTGAGAAAATGCTCATCTGGGTCTGCCCCAGGCAGTAGTGCTTTGATGAAAAAACTCCAACAAACTGTTGTAAAAATAATGGATCTATAGTTGTTATTGCACTGCAGGCTTAAGGAACAGCCAGTGGTGGAAGCTGTTAATACTGTTTAGAGGCTAGGTTGTCCTGATATAGGTGATGTTTCATTTTGGATATGATCCTCAAGCGGAAACCTTGTAACATTTCCATTCAGAGAGAAGGGACTGTTTCCAAAAGAACTACCTGCCAATCTTGTAGCTCTGTTTTTAGTATCCCTACTTCTCCTCAAATCTCTTTGGCAAATCAATTATCCTTTAGTAAGAAAGGAGGCAGTGAATGTGTGCTTGTATGTGGATACATTTAACAAAAATTCTAGGCAACTTTTTTGGCTTAGAGATTGATATTTTGAAAACATTATTATCAGTTTGGGAATATTTATTTTTATGCACCTTCTTCTAGCTTGTATCACACTGCATGTTATTGGTGGCTGTTGTTTGCTCAAGCCTTTGTCTTCCAGTATTAATTTTAATTGGTCCTTGGGTTTGGCCAATTTCAAATGGTCACTGTACCAAGAGAAAACTGTAATCATTGCACTGCTTAAAGGATGATGTATTCCAGAAGACCTACTAAAATACCTATCACAGATCTATAAATATCAAGTTGTAGTAAACACCTTGCCCTTCCCTGGTATTCTGCTTCTGAAGAAGAGTAGGTGGGTAAACTTATTTCAGAATTTGGCCACTTCACTACAATTTTGCTCCTATCACCAATGACAGACAATGTTGTTGTGTGTTGTTGGGTGGATTCTAACTCATAACGACCCGATAGGACAGGACAGAACTGCTCCATAGGGCTGCCAGGGCTGTAAATCTTTATGAAAGCAGACTGCCACAACTTTCTCCACAGAGCTGCTGGTGGATTTGAATCACTGACCTTTCAGTTAGTGGCTGAGCACTTAACCACCATGCCACCAGTGCTCCTATGGCAAATAGAAAAACAAACAAAAACCCCAAATCTGTTGCTGTCAAGCCGATTTTCACTCACAGTGATCCTACAGGACAGAGTTGAACTTGTCTATGAAGTTTCCAAGTAGTGGCTGGTGGATTCAAACTGTTGACCCTCTGGTTAGCAGATGTAGCTCTTAACCACTACACCACCAGTGTTCCCATGGCCGATAGAGGTGGGTAGAACACCGCTGATTATTCATCTATCTTCCCACGGATATTTATCACCATATGAAATTCTCCAGGCCCTTGAAAGGCATGGATTTACTTTATAGAGCCTCTAGTTCTAGCACAACGCCTTGCACACAGCAGGCCCTCAGTAAATAGGAGAACTGATTGGCTGACTGATATGCATGTTCTCTTAGAGTTTCTTGGTGGGGAACGTGATTGAGAACTAGGTGCTGATAGCTAATTCAAAGTCTTTTTGTAATGAAGCACAGTCTACATAAACCCATAAGTGAAAATAAAGTAATGTGCTCATGTTTTGGAAATGCCTCTTGGACTCTGATCTTCAGTACTACCTGGATCAGAAAGACTAGCTGTAGAAGATTATTGAGGATGAATAATGTGAGGCAGAATATATTCTCTCTCTCTGTTTTCACAGTTTACACAAACTATAAAAACCAAATGTATATAATTAAGAAACTACTGATTTATCCCTTCATTAATTCTACCTTTCTTCAAAGCTAATGGAGGCCTAGAGTGGCTCCACATCAAAGACTCTATTCTGATGGTTCAGGAGATGTGAGTTTTATTAGAATAAAGCAGAATTCACAACCTACAGCAGAGCAATTTGTTGAAATTATTTTGGAGTTGACTCATGAATCACTCTTCATGAAATGGGCTGCATTCTCAACGTGTGTGCTCGCCTTCTAAACCTCCAAGCAGCCTGTCAGCTTCCCTGCCTTCTTCCTCTGCCTCTCCGCCCCCATTCCTTTATCATTTCACATTCCAATTAGCCATTTTCTTCTCCATTTCCTCCCGTGATGCCATGAGCAACTCCAGAGCAGGTCCTAAAATTTTCTCAACTTGGTACAAGTATCTCCTGCTTTTCAAACGTTCACTTTACGCCACCTGGCTTTTACAAAACGCCTACATTTGTACCAACTTTCTTGCTAACCAAGGAAGACCTGTAGAGGATTTTCACCGTGACGAAAAAAGGTGAAAAAGCGCAAACAGCATTCAAGCTTTGTTTTGCAGAGAGTGGTTAACGTGGCCAGGTGAAAAATGCAAACAGCATTTAGCATTTTGTTTTGCAGAGCTGTTTACGAGTGCACGCAGTCACCCCCGGCAGTGAGCGCCTACCCTGAGATCCAGACGTGCATCTCAGCACCAAGCACCATAGCTTCAAACTGTCTGTGCGCATCTGTGCTTTCTCTCCATTTATTTTGTTCATCTGCTATCAAGATGTGCCCTAAGGTATCAGAAAAGTCAAAGAGGGCTCCTAAGGTTTTATGTGTTGTTTGGTAGGTTTTTTGGGGGGGATCTGGAAATGCTCAAAATTTTTTTCCATATCAATTAGTGGTAATTGTTTCTTGGCTTTATGGTATTCTGGCTTACGAATGGTTTCATACTTGAATGCTTTACTTTCAAATTATACTTTCAGTTATACAGGGGCAACTTGTATAATTTCAGTGCCTCAGGTAATGCCTGACTTACAATAATTCCACCAAGATTTGTTAAATGAATGAACGATAATGATGTCTCACATTTATATAGTGCTTCATGCTTACCAAGTATTTTCCTCATGGTTTAACTGTCAGGATACTCCGAGGTAAGCAAAAAGTCCATTATCACCCCTATTTGCAGATGTAAGACAAAGCTCTAAAAGACTATACAATCTCAGGGCAAAGAGGCTGTAGTCTGATGAGATGTGTCCGCAGATTCCTGCTCTGGAACACTTCCCTGTACATACATCAGAGCTGCTTGTTTCCCCAGGCAAGCACCAGGGGAAAAAACAAACTTGTTTCTGGAGTCCTTTTCACTCTGCCAACTCTGCCCCCAAACTTCCCTCTTCTGCTGGGTCCTTGCACTATCACCTTAACCCTAACTTTTCTTTAGGAGCCATAGATCTCCTATCTGCAGGTAAAAGATGAAAAAAAAGTGTATGCTGTTGATTCTCTAGTTTACCCAGCCCAGTACCTCCTGGTTGAGTTGTACAATTGTGGAAGAAAGTGTATGAATTGAGGGTGATGTGGGGGGGGGGAAGATGTGCCTGACTCATGTGGAGCATAGAGGATTATCTGGGCAAGGGCTGGCTCTACTGAAGGCTTGAACTTGGTCTTGAGTCCTCTCTATCCACTGCTGACATTTGCCACACTTTTCTCCAGGGAAAAATCTGAACAGAATACACTGGTAGAGTAAGGAGAATGAAGTTAGCAATAAGGCTCCAGCAGATAGCTGGTACATGTAGGAAAGAGTGTTTAGCAAAGGAGTGATCAAGAGGAGGGAAGCAAGCGGTCAGGGTTTACTTCCTGTCCTAACACGTTGCATAACTGTATGCTGTTGGGTTCCATTGCATTCAGTCCTTTTTTTCTCTAAAGTCCTGAGGATGGAAGCTAAGAGGAGGACAAAAGAGAGATTTCTCATTTGGTGTTTAAAGTAAGCACAGGATGTTTTCTTGGAAGAGAAAAGGAAAAGCGGTACAGTCAACAAGTCCAAGAAAAAAGAGGATGTCACAAGATGTTTGTCAATAACACAGATGCCTATGTCATCTGTGAGCTAAAATGAAGATGACCGGGGAGTTTGTTGGCCTTATCTCAGCTTGACCACAAAACACTAACAACGTCATTTTTCTCCATAGTCCTGCTCCCTCACATCTAGTTTACAAAGTAACCCAGAAAGAGACTATTTTATAAATACAGACAGAAGTGACACAAAAAAGAAGATCTGTCATTTGATAAGTACTTAATATGTATCCTTATATACATATATGGGAAACCCCAGTGGTACAGTGGTTAAGTGCTAGGGCTGCTGACCGAAAGGTTGGCAGTTCACATCTAGCAGGCACTCCTTGGAAACTCTATGGGGCAGTTCTACTCTGTCCTATAAGGTTGTTATGAGTTGGAATTGACTCCGTGGCAATGAGTTTACATATATTTTACTCTTCTGAGGAAGACTGCAATAAGATTATTGTTAAGTTGACAGACGAGAAAACTGAGGCTCAGAGACGTTAAGCACCATGCCTAAGGTTACACACCTGATAGGTAGTATTTCAGAATTCGCATTCGCACATATGCTACTACACTGCCACATGACACACACACCTATCCCCCAAACCAAGCTCATGGCTGTCCAGTCAGTTTCTACCAATAGTAGAACACAGTAGAACTGTCCCATCTCGTTTCTAAAGCTGCACTATTTACAGCAGCAGACTGCCACATCTTTCTCCTGTGGAGTGGCTGGTAGGTTAAAACTGCTGATCTGTATTGTGTTAGCAGCTGAGTACTTTAACCGCTGTGCCACCACCGCTCCTTGATACACATATACATGTATCCAATTCAACCATGATCAATCAGACTCTCTGTCTTCTGCCTGTACCATAATATTTTATACCACTCCCGATACATAGTTTCATATGTTGTATATTCCTCTTAGGTACCCAGTTGTGAACTTTTGGAGGGCAAAGACTGGCTCCATTATTTTTTAAAATCTCATATTCTCACAGTCAGTTATACATAACTGGTCCTAAGAGCCCGGTGGTGCAATGGTTAAGTACTGGGCTGGCTGAAGGGTTGGAGGTTTGAATCCATGAGTCCCTCTGCTGGAGAAAGATTGGGCAGTCTGCCCTTCCTAAGATTACAGCCTTGGAAATTCTGTGGGGCCGTTACACCCTGCCTTTAGGGTCGTGGAATCTACTGGACTACCTAGGGACAGAGCGCTGCTAAGAGGCTGGCGACACGAACCCACCCAAGGCTGACAGGGAGGACGACACGGCCATCTGCTTCCTTAAAGATAACAGCCTAGAAAACCCTTCTAAGCAGTTCTGCACTGTCACATGCGGTGACTATGCGTTAAAAAATCTTCTCGAGGGTGCCCAACAATAGACTGTTTTGAATGAAGGACACCAGGAAGACGGCTAGAAAGGCAGGAAGAAGGCTCACTAAAGGGCTACTGATTGAACAGCTGGCCCTCAGCTAGATGTGGGAGATGCAACAGGACCAAGCTAGTGAGGGTCATCTTCCTCACGGGGGGGGGGCGCATTGTAGAGACTGGGGTCCTGATCAAGGACGTCAATAGCCCAAAGGACAATTCGCTGAGCGTTCCTCAGTAAAAAATGGAAAGCGAGGAGCTACGGGCCCAGCCGTCTGCAGGATTCTGGCAGTCCCGCCGCGCCCAAAGGCACGACAAGGTAAAAGGAGGTCAAGTGAAACGTTCTCACGTGGTTGAACTTGACCGGCCAGAGGTCTCGGCCCGCTGTGACGCGCGATAGTGAGCGCAGAGCTGGGGGACCTACGAGATAGAGGGGCGTGGCTGCTGCCTGTGCCGCCAGCCTGCCGACGCGTCCCTCTGTCCCCGGCACCGGGGCACTGGCGGTGGGATCCCCCCTGCCGACCATGAGAAAAACGAGGGGCGCCGGCTACCTTCGCCCGACCCCCGCCTCACTGTCCTTCGTGAAACACCCCCAACTGTGCCTTGTTGGGGGATCTTGGATTCCGCAGGCTGGCTAGGCAGTACGGGCCTCTGAGGGACTGAAAGGTGAGAACAGCGCGGTGGCGGCGTGTCCCCAGAACCTCCCGTTAAATCCCCTTCTCCCCTCCCCTCAGGCGGCAGCCTCTCTCCTGCGCGTGAGCGACCCACGCCCCGCCCCTTTCCCCTTCCGCTCTGCTCCTGGGGGAGGGGCCATGGCGCCGGGCTGCGCGAGAGTTCCGCCAAAAAACCGCGAGACTCTCTTGCCGCCGCCGCCGCGGCCGCCTCTTACGTCTTCCCCTTTGACAAGTCGCCGCTGCTGCAGCGAAAATAAAGGACACGGCCACCGCAGCCGCTGCCGAGCCGAGCTCTGGTCGCAGGAGCCGCGCCCCACCCCGCCAGCTCCGGAGCCGCGCACGGTAACGCCTCCTCTCCTGCACTCATTCCCGCCTGTGCGTGCGCCCGGCTGACTGGGCGAGGCCGCCCGGGCCGTTCCGGGGCCGTCGCCGAGCGCGGCCGCCGGGGTACCGAGTGGGCGGCGGGCGGAGGCCGAGGGGGCCTGAGGGAGCCCTCTCGGCTCGGTGCGCTCCCCGGCTCCCGGGGCCGCCGGTCGCTCGGAGTCTCCACAGCGGGTTCGAGGCGGAACCGCCGGCCAGAGGGGGCGAGGGCCCCGCCTCTCCGAAGGCTCGCAGGACGTGCCCCTAGGCTCTCGGGGGTCACCCCTCCGAGCGTCTCCCCCGCCCCTTCGTCCGGTAACGAGCGCCCCTCCCCCCGCCGGGCTCGGGCAGCAGCCCGACTCTGTCGGAATCCGGGTGTCCCCCGTCGCCGGTGGCCTCTTGTGAGGCGGAGGTTGGGACGACGTGTCTTCTCTGCCTTTGGGTGGGGGTAAACCTGTCCCTAAGTCTGTCCCCTACCCCATTCCCTGATAATGTAACGGTTTATGAGCCTCCGGAGGGGAGAAGAGATACATTGTTTAGTTTCCCGGTTGAGCTCAGGGGGCTGATGACAGGAGCTGTCCCAGGGAACGTGGTGATGGTGGCAGGTTCGTGGGAGACGCAGGGAGTGCTGGAGCCGGCAGCACCTCTCCCAGGAGGTTATGTAAAAGCCTTCCTCTCCATCCTGGAGGCTGTGAGACTCGGGGATAGTGCTTGCCTTCATTTTGACATAATAACTGTTAAATAATAGTACTTGCCGTCGAAAATTTGGATGATCAGAATAATAGGAATGACACATCGGAACAAACTAACCTATTGTCACTCCACCTCTAGGGATAGCATTTCCTGTTCACATTTTGGTGTATTTCCTAAGGACACTTCCCCCCCCCCCCAAAGAGCACTTGCACGGGACTTCCTCATTCTATGCATGTTCCAAAAAAATGAGTGGCTTTATTTGAGTCACTTCATCGATCTGCTCCATTAGCACTGGCTTGTTTATTATCACCGGTTGTATTCTGTCGCTTTCTTCAGGCCCTTGTTGGCTATGTAGTTTTAGAAATCAAATGTTAAAAAAAGATTTTGTATGTGGATCTCGTAGATAGGTCTTCCTACAATTCTACCTGTGGCAGGTGCGGAAAAGGGCCAGTATTTGTAGAAAGCAAAGAAACCTGATTATTTGTAGTGGGGAAAAAAATCTGGTTGCCTCAAGGTTTTACGGAATTGATTTTCATTGGTTATTGTTAGAGCAACATTGTTGTATGGCATTATTTGGTTCATAGTGCTGTCTGTGATTGTGTGGGATGGATATGTGCCTTCGATTTTGTGTGTGTATCTCCATAGTATGCATTTATTTAAGCAAAATTGAATCTTCTGGGTGACTGTATGCATAATATGCACATACATGTGCTTCTCTATATAGACACATATAGATGTACTGTGTACATTTGTAATCCTTGTGAGTTAAAATATGTTATTGCAGTATTTGAGAAAAGATAGCATTATATAGGCAAAGAACAGTCTTGTAATAGTTCTCCCAAGTCATGTGACAGGATTGTATGGCAGAAGGGAGACATCTAGGGAGGTTGGAAATCTGGAGGCTTTTAAAAATAGGGTACGTTGTCATTTGTCTGGCGTTTTTGCCATTGGAATGGATTAAATGGCCTATTAAGATTTCTTGTAATTCTAAACTGTTATGAATTTGGCTGTCTTTAAGGTTCTTATCAGTTTGCTTCTTAAATTTCCAGTCATGCTGTTGGCATGTGACACATCTTTTTATTTGCTGGTCATGAATTCCACTCCCAGTGCAGGCACCCACATGGTGGTGCATGGTAGAGAAAGAAAATGTAAATATGTTAGTTTGCGTGCTTATTAATATAAAAATATTCCCTGAAAATCTCATTTGAGTTCTAGGAATTTGGGAGGATGTGTTGCTGAATGGGCTGGTTGGGTTAGTAGAGGATGCAGCTAACAAATACAGTTCTGAAGTCCCATGTGTATTTCCCCTAGAAAGTAAGACTGAATCATTCCTGTTTAATATTTGAAATTCAAAACAAACAACTGCATACATGGAACTGCTGATCTTTTAACATTCAGATTTTCAGAACCTAAAATGATAATAATGACGACATGCTTGGGGAGTGGGGAGGCGTCAGTGTTAGGGTTAAAACATAACCGTGAACAGCTAGTGACTTGTGAAACACAACTTGAATTTTGTGCCGCGATAACTGTGTAATGCTAGATAACAAATTTACTGTAACCTGTTGAGAACTTTTTATTATAAATAAAACTTGGGTTAAACAAACAAATGAAATGTGTAATTATGGGCACATGCCGTACATCATCATGATGTTGTAAATGTATCAGAGCTTGGTCAGATTATTTTAAAAGTTTGGAAAGCCAGCAAAGTCACATCAGGTAGCAATCTTTTTTTTTTTTAACTGTAAGCCTTGCTTAATGAGAAAAAAAGTAGTATAGTAATGGACCATAAAATAGGTAATTTACTTTTTAGATGCCAGATCTGTGATTTTTATAACTTTCCCTTATTCTCCTGCCACTCTGGATTAATGAAAATATTGAATTCCAGATGTGATGCCTGAGCAAGGAAATGTGACAGTCATATCGGATGACTGATTTTAACTATTTATTTTGAATTCATGTTAGATTTATTTAAAAAGTTGTAAAGATAGTGCAGAGTTCCTACACTCCCTGCATCCGGCATGCCCTAATCTGAACAGTTGACATAACCATACATAGTACAGTGATCAAAACCATGAAATTAGCATTGATCTAACAGAATTAATGAAACTGCAGACTTTTTGCATTTTACCAACCTTTTGGCTAGTGCCTCTTTTCTGCTCCAGGCTCCTACATTGCATTTAGTTGTTTTGTCTCCTTGTTGTTGGATGCCGTCTGGTCCCTTGCAGCTCATAGTGATCGTGTATGACAGTAGAACTGCTCCGTGTGGTTTTCTAGGCTGTAGTCTCTGTAGGAGCAGATCACCAGGTCTTCCTCCTGCAGAACAGCTGGTTGGTTTAAACCACTGACCTGACCCTTCCTTAGCAGCCAGGCGCTTACCAGCGTCTTCTTTGGCTACTGTGACACTTTTGATGAAGCCTGGTTGGTTACTTGTAGAACATTCTGAATTTGTATTTGATGACTGTCTCATGATTTGGTTGAGGTTATGCATCTTGGGCAGAAAAATTCAGAAGTGATGTTAGGCATCGTGATATGTTTTATTACCAGTAATATTAACCTTGATAACTTTGTTCAGGTGGTTTCTTCTGGATTCTGCACTGTCAAGTTACTGTTCTTTGTTTTGTAATGGATACACATCCTGCAAGAGACTGTGCTGACCGTTTATTTCTCCCACTGATTTGAGCATCCGTTGCTGGCTCTTCTCTGCAACAGTTTATTACAGTGCTATTTGCCTAATGGCAGTTTTGTATTTTCCTCTTTCCATTTATATTTGCTCATTAGGAATCTTCTGTAAGTAAGAAGTGTTCCTTCACTTGTTGATTGAGTTATTCCTATCATTATGGTCTGCTGTCTGTTAAGAATCATAAATTCATATTGATACCTTCTATTACAGCAGAACGTCTGAATATCGCAGCTTCATTCTGACTTTCCCCTTTTCCTTACCTGTAACTTATTTCTGTCAATTGGGAAACCTGGCTTTTATTATCATCAGTGTATTCACTCCTAGTTTGTAAGTCAGGGCCTCTTTCTGTGGTAAAAATGATTAAGGTATTTGGCCACTAAGCAAATTTCTGGAGGTTCAAGTCTGCCGTGATTACCTTGGAAGAAGGGTGTAGAAAGCTACTTCTGTAAAAATTAGGCATCCACAATTTTATGGCTCACAGTTCTACTCTAACACGTGTAAGGTCACAAGGTGCTGTGAGTCAGAATCGCTTCTGCAACTTTTGATGAAGAGCCAGCAATGAATGCTCAAATCAGTCAGAGAAATAAACTGTCTGCTCAGTCTCTTACAGGATATGTACCCATTACAAAGGGAAAAACAATAACTTGACAGTGCAGAATCCAGCAGAAACCACCTGAACAAAGTTATCAAGGTTAATAGTACTGGTAATAAAACATATCATGATGCCTAACATCACTTCTGAATTTTTTTGCCCAAGATGCATAACCTCACCCAGATCATGAGAAAGCCATCAAACACAAATTGAGAATGTTCTGTAAGTAACTGACCAGTCTTCATCAAAAGTGTCAGACTCTGCAACTTGTTTTCATTTACGCCTCAAGTAGTTACAGAATTGCTAACCCATGCGGTTGTGACAGGCTGTGAGGTATTCATGTACAGTTGTTTTTTTCTGTTTAGCCTCATAGCCTCCAGTCAAAATAATGTTTTTCAAAATTACTTAGGTTAGTTCTTTTCTTCTCCACCTTCTTTAGTGTCATTGTTACTCAATTGTGATATAGTTACATTTGTTACTGTTTGCATTCATTTGAGTTCCTCCGTCTTGGTTGGTTTTGTTTATTGATTTATTTTACTGTAATTAAACAGTGTAGTAGAAGTGTCACTCTCTTACCTGCAATCCTTTCCCCACCCCGACTTTTCTCCTTTATCTTTCCCCTTCCCAGTAACTGATACCTTTAGTTTTTAGCTTATTGTTTTTAGATTTCTTTATACAGATAATATGTATGTTTTTTCTTTTTTTCTTTTTTTACAGCTGCTCCTCACCAACTACCCTGTTATCTGACATTTTGCATTTATGACACTGTCAAAAATTCTACCATCAGACTATTTTGTGCATTAATGACATATGTAGTAATGAAAGTCTGGGTGTGAGATGGGAATAATGCTGGCTGTGATGGTTAAGGATATGTGTCACTTTGGGTGGACAGTGATTCCCAGTGGTTTGGTGGTCGTGTAACAGTGTAGTTTGGCAGTTGTGAAGTGATGTAGTCATCCTCCATTTTGTGATCTGTTGTGGTCTTCCTCTATTTTTATATAACATCAGTGTTTGCATAATGATGTGGTCTTTGGTACCTAACTGTGTTGATAAGTGAAGAGTGGGTTACTCTCTTTTTTTCTCACACAGTTTTAAAAAATTGAGATATAATTCACACATCTGTGAAATTGCCTCTTCTGGACATTTTATGTGAGTAGAATCCTATGATGTATTTCTGGCTTATTTCACTTAGCATAATTTTTTCAAGGCTTCCATGTTGTGGCATTTATCAATACTTAATTCTTTTTTATGGCTGAATGATATCCATTATATACCAGATTTTCTTTGTTGCTTTATCAAGTGATGGGCGTTTGAATTTCATGTTTTTGGCTGTTACGAATAGTGCTGTTATGAACATTTGTGTACAAGTTCTGTGTGTATGTTTTCATTTCTCTTGGTTATCTACTAGGAGAAGAATTGTTGGGTCACATGGTAACTCTGTTTCACACTTTGAGGACCTGCCAAACTATTTTCCTGTTCCCTTCTTCCTTACATGAGGAGTGGCATACTATACTCTTTTGTATTTTGATTTTTTACTCTTAATATTATATCACTGAAATCACTCCAGACCAATTCAGAGAATTATTACTATTCTTTTACAGCTGACTAATACTCTGTTGTACATATGTCTTAATTTATTCAACAGCTCTTCTGTGTATGAGCGTTTAGATTGTTTTCAGTTGTAAACTATCTTGTAATAAATGACCTTGTGTGCTTTTTTAGTTGTTGAAGGTGGTTCTTCAGGGTAGATTCCTGTAAACGGTGTTTCTGGGTCAGTAGTTAAGTGCATATGTGCTTTGTTAGGGATTGCCAAATTTCTCTCCAAAAAGTAGTATATGACACTGGTGACAGAGTGTGCTGTCATGCCTTTTAATTTTTTTTCTTTGCCAGAGATGATTGATTCAAAAAGAAAATGTTCTGTAGGCATTGCAGTGACCCAAGCCTAGAATAGAGTCTCCCACTATTATTGTGGAGTCATCTAACTCTCTTTTGAGCATAATCAGTGTTTCTTCGACGTATTTAGGTGCTCTGATACTAGGTGCATAAATATTTAATATATTTAAGTCTTGCTTGTGTACTGAACCTTTCAGCAATAAATAGTGTCCATCTTTGTCCACGATGGTGGATTTGACATTAAAATTGATTTTGTCTGAATTGCCACCCCTGCTCTTCTTTGTTCATTGTTAGCTTGATATATATTCTTCCATCCTTTAATTTTCAGTTTGTTTCTATCTTTAGGTCTCAAGTGAGTTTCTTGTAGACAACATATGGATGGGTCATGTCTTTTGATCCAAGATGACACTTGGTGTCTCTTTACTGGAGCATTCAGTCCATTCACATTCAATGTAATTATTGATAGGTATGTGTTCACTGCTACCATTGTGATGTTTATTTTTATGTTGATGTTTTCTCTGTTGTTCTTATTAGTCTATTCTGGGACATTCTTTTTTGTGGGTTGATTTTTTACCTTTTTCAGAGCTGGTTTTGTAGTTGAGACTCCTGTGTTACATTTCTTGAAATGGTATGATACATCTTTGTTGTGCTTTACAGCTGCCCCTATGATCCCCCTTAAACTATATATCAACCCAATTTTAATTACTACCAGTCTTGTCATCTTCCTCTCCATCTGGAAGGGCTATAACAACTGTAGTACATCCCTCTTTTTATTATGATGACACCATAGTTTTCATGATGATCACTGGATTGCTTCTTTTCCGTATCAAAGCTGTGATTGACTTTGGAGCCTTCCCTAAATGAGTAGAGTATTGAGCAGTGTGTCATTCTAAAATATAAAGTTAGTGGTTTCGTTCTTCTAAGCCAGAGCCAAGAACTTCTTTCAGTATTTCTTGTAGTTTGAGTTTGGTTTTTACAAAGTCTCTGAGTTTCTGTTTATCTGGGAATGTCTTAATTTCATTTTCGTATTTGAAAGACAGTTTTGCAGGATATATAATTCTTGGTTGGAAGTTCTTCTCCTTCAAGGCTTTGAATGTGTCATGCCACTGTCTCTGTGCCAGCATGGTTTCTGCTGAGAAATCTGATGAGAGCCTACAGGGTTTCCCTCTGAATGTTAGCTTTGCTTTGAGTCTTGCTGCCTTTAAGAGTTGCTGTTGATGTTTCATTTTGTTAAGCTTGATTATAATGTGTCTTGAAGTCTTTCTTTTGAGATCTATATTGGGTGGTGTACAATATGCATCTGAGATGCCTATATTCTCTTCCTTCATGATTTCTGGGAAGTTTTCTTTCAGCAGCTCAGCAACAATACTCTCTGTGTTCTCAGATGTCTCACCCTGTTCAGGGACTCCAATTAATAGAAGGTTGTTCCTCTTAATAGAGTCCCACATGCTTCTTAATGCTTCTTCATTTTTCTTGTTTCTTTTTTCTGATTTCTGCTCATAGACGCTGGCATCAGTTGCTCTGTCTTCCGAGTCAGAAATTCTTTTTTCTATTTGTTCCATTCTGTTTTCTTGGCTTTGCATGGAAGTTTCTATGTCTCTGATTTTCTTCTTGATCTGTTGGATTTAAGAGTACTGGTGTTCCATCAGATCGAACAACTTGCTTAATTTTTCATTTTGTTCTCCTGCATTTTGTATAAGGTCTAGAAGGACTCTGTATATAATCATTTTGTATTCACTTCCTGATGCTTTCATAAAAGTTTCTTCATCTGGAAAACTCCTTGGTTGCTTTGTTTGGGAGCCTTCTGAAGCCATGGGTAATTTCTTGTATGCCATAATTGTCTGTTGCTTTTTGGGTCCCATGTGACTATGTAGAAGCTGGAAGAGGTACTGTGAGGATGGATTGCAAACGTTTCTCTAGGCTGTCTTAAAATGTAAAGCAAAAGGTATCTGACCACTTCACAAGTCAGTTAGGTTTTCAGGTGTAGAGGTCCCTCTTCTCAACTGACAAGTAAGTGCCACTATATCCAACCCCAGATGATAACAAACTAGTTCAGAATACAGCAATGCTACTACCCTGTTGGCCTCTGCTGACAGGGCCTAGCCTTAGGCGACACTGCGTTGAGTACTGCTTCTGTGATAGAAAAGCACTCTCCTGTGGGCAGGCTCTGGCTCCCAAGCTAAGAATTAGGTCCAGCTGGGGCCACCGTATCCAAGATGGCGTCCTCCACACAGGCAGCAGACAGAGGGGCTAAAGGTGCGGAGAGGTAGTGATTCCTCTGCTTCTGTTGCAGGGCCCCCAACGTAGGTGGCCTTTGGTAAATGACTGCTTTTCTGTTGGAGAAGCGCTGTCCTATTTGCAGGAGCTGGCTCCCAGGCTAAGAATTAGGTCCCGCTAAAATCTTCGTACCCACATGGCGTCCTGCACACTGACTGCGGAATTCCGTTCAAACGCCACTGATGCAGATATAAAACAAAAGGCTCAAAGTGGCTAGATTAACAGAGTCCTAAGCCTGGCTCTCAAAATATGGAAATTTTGCCTGCCTATCCCCCCAGCAGCGTGTCTAAGTCTAGCCACTAGGCAAGACCCAGCTCCACCTGCTGGCCAAGACAGAGAAAAAAAAGTCAAAATGGTGCGTTTACCTTCCATCCGTGAGAGCCAGGGCTAGCCAGCAGCAGGAGTGGGCGAAAGAGAGGAGATTTTTCGCTCAGTGGTATGAAGTCCCAATTAACAGCTGTGTGCCGTGTCCTGAGGCCGATTAGGTGATCAGAAGGCTCCGTTTGATTATCAGTTCAGGTCTTGGTTTCCAGAGGATATAAGGAGACGTGTGCTCATGTGCTCAGTCCGCCATCTTGACTCTGCCCCCCAAGCCTAGTATAGAAGGACACCTAATGCCTGCTGTTGATAGATTCTCATAGCTAGAAAGTGATATATATCGTCTTCTAATATTGCCTTGATGCATGCACACTGTTATGTGCAGGAGAAAATGATTGGAATGCAATTCTTGGCCTAGCCAAGATTGCTTATTTAAAATGTTTCTCATTGAATGGAGGTGCTGCTTTGATTCATAATACTTGTGCTCTGAAATACTGGTGAAGTTTAGCAAATGATAACTGAAATCGTAAGGAGACTATCTTTTCCTGTAGCATATGTGTGTTTGAGTAGTCAGCTGATGGTTTAAACTGTATCCTGTTACTCTGAACACTACTTGAAGTGAATATTTATACCTGTAGTATGGTAGGTTTTTGTTTTGTTGTTCTGTCTCTTACATGGTAGTTATTTTGAGCAATAGGGGCAGTACTTGGAAGCTGACATATTTCCATAATGAAGAAGGTCAATCTTACATGAAGAAGAAAGCGAGAATTTCAAGTTCTGGATTAGGATAATCCAGTCAGATTTTCATGGTGCCAATATACTAAAACTGTACGAAAAACACTTCCCTTTACATGGTTGCGAGAGTTCTGTCTAGCAAGGCTGGATACTTAGGTTCCTACCAAGAAAGGGCAAAAGGTCCAAGAGAAACCAGAAACTACCAAGCTGCATCTCCTTGGGCAAGTCACTTGATCACACTGGATTCAGTTGTCTCTTTGAAAGGGGAGCATAGGGCGTTACACACGGAAGGCATTCCTTACTGTTTTTGAATTACTCCTATTATGTGGAAGCAGTACTTCTTTACTGGCTTCAAGGTAAATTCTAATCTCTTGATTAGCTGACTTCTACAGGGGAATCAGATAGTTCTAGGGTGGTGCTCTAGGTATCATTCAAACCAAGCCAAACCTGTTGCAGTTGACTTACAGAAACCCTATAGGACAGAGCAGAACTGCGCTATAGCGTTTCCAGGGAGTACTGGTAGATTCAGACTGTCAGCCTTTTGGTTAGCAGCTGTAGCTCTTGACTGCTGTGGCACCAGGATTTCCATGGTTTTAACCAGAAAGGTACAAATAAGTGAAGGGAGTTATTGATTGCCACACAGCCAAAGGAAGGTTTGGAACCGGAACCCAGGGCTCTCTGAAGAGGCTTTTTTGGGAAGATTCTGGTAGCTGGATGCAGGATGGTGGTGTTGCTGTTGACCAGTGCTGTTAGGTCAGTTTTGACTCACAGCAACCCCATGTATAGCAGGACGAAACACTGCTTTCTCCTGCACCATTTTCAGTTGTGATTATTCTTGAGTGCATTGTTTGAGCCACTGTGCCAGTCCATTTCGTTGAGGGTCTTTGTCTCTGACCATCTACTTCACCAGCATGATGTAGCTCTCCAGAAACTGGTTCTTTTTGTTCAAAGTGTGTAGGATCAAGTCTTGCTATCCATCCTTCTGAGGAGCACTCTAGCTGCACTTTTTTTTTTTAATTGTGATTGAGTGAAAGTGTACAATCCAATTTAAGTTTGCATGCCTGACTATCTGCAGCTCCTTTTGCTCTCCTTGCCTGGTGACAGCACACTCCTCCTTTCCATTCTGTATATGTCATATCCTCTTTTAACAGTGTCCTGTCCCTTCCTCTCCAATGTCTCCACTTTTTTATAGTAAGAGGCCAGTAGGATGACATCCTGTGGATGCATAGAACCATAAAGTGCACACACAATATGGTCACTCTGTAGCTGTGCTTCTTTTAAGACAGATTTGTTCATTTTTGGCAGTCCATGATATATTCACTATTGTTTGTAAACACCGTAAATCAGAGGCATCAGTTCTTCCTTGGCCTTCTTTATCCACTTTCTCCTGAATAGGAGGCAATTGAAAATACCGTGGCTTGTGTAGGGTACTGCTGAGTTCTTAAAATAACATCTTTGCCTTTGAACCCTTGAAAGAGATCTTCTTTTTTTAATTGTGATTGCATGGAAGTATACATACAGATTAAATTTGCATGCGCACCTATCTGCAGCTCCATCTACTCAGTGACAGCACTCTCCTCCTTTCTGTTCTGTACATGTCATATCCTCTTAACAATCTCCTGTTCCCTCCTCTCTACCCTCTCCTCTCCCTTCTAGTAAGAGGCCAGTAGGACAGCATCCTATAGATGCATAGAACCATAAAGTGCACACATCATATAGTCACATTGTGCCTTCAAGTCCAATCTATTCCTGTACGAAGAATTGACCTCAGTAATGTTGTCTGGTCAGAGACAGCATCAAGTCTAGGGGCCATGCTTCCAGGGAAAACCCCGGGCCTTCAGACCATCAGTTGTGGTCTTTTAGTGAAGTTCTTGAGGTGTACACCTCTTTTTCTCATGTTGCCACTGGGACTCAACATTGTGTGCCCCATCACGGCTGTCTTTGGCAGTGGTCGAACACTATCTGGTTCTTCTGGATACGTGTTCATGCAGTCACCCATTCACATGGGTTCTTCTGTCTTCTGTGTTCTTTTTCCCTCATGTCTTTGTTGTCCTTTGTGATCGTTTCTGTTCTGGCTGAATTGGGACCATTTTGTATATCTCAGATGGCAGCTTGCTAGCTTTTAAGACTTCAGATGCCACTCACCAATATGAGGTGTGGAAGACTCACTTAGCAATAGGCTATTTGTGCCAGTTGATGTCCAGTGAGAGCATGATCCCCAGACCCCGGCCCCTGCTACTCTATCCTTACAATATTGAGTAAGATTAGAAGAGTTTTAGTTTATGTTGAAGTCTGGTTAGGTTGATCTTCTTTCTACTAGGTGCTATTACTGCTGTCACTCAACTGAATTTCTATATGTAATCTAGGACCAGCCCTCTCCCTTCCCCCTCTCCCTTGCAGCCATCAAAAGAGTCTTTTCTGTATATGAGTCTGTTTTTAAGTCCTTGTAGTAAGGGGTCTCATACAATATTTGTCCTTGTGCCGCTGACTGATTTCACTCAGCATAATGTCTTCTAGTTGAAACCAGGTTATGAGATGCTTACTAAAATCATTGTTCTTTATCATTGCATAATGTTCCATTGAGTATATGTACCATAGTTTGTTTATCCAGTCATCTGTTGTTGGGCATCTGGGTTGATTCCATCTTTTTGCTGTTGTGGACTGTTCTGCAGTTAACAGTAGTGTGCGTGTTATCTGTTCGTGTGACTGCCCTTGATTCTGTAGGATATATTCCGAGCAGTGGGATTACTGGATGAAGTGGTATATCTATTTCCAACTTTTTAAAGAAGTGCCAGATTGCTTTCCAAAGAGATTGTACCATCTTGTAAAGCCATCAGCTGTGTAGGAGAGTTCCAGTCTCTCTCCAGTCTCTCCAGCATTTATTGTTTTGTGTTTTTTGGATCGTGGCCAGCTTGTTGGGGTAAGATGGTATCTCACGGTAGTTTTGATTTGGATTTCTTTTATAACTAATGATTGTGAGCATTTCCTCATGTGTCTTTTGGCTGCCTGGATGCCCTCTCTGGTGAAGTGTCTGTCCATCTCCTTTGCCATTGCTTAATTGGGTTATTTACTTTTTTCTTGTTGATATTTTGCAGGACCTTGTAGATTATGGAGATTATGGAGATCAGATTATGGAGATCAACATATAGTTGCCAAATATTTTTTCCCATTCTGTAGGTGGTCTTTTAACTCTTTTGGTAAAGTCTTCGGATGCTCAGAAGTGTTTGAGTCTTAGTAGTTCCCATTTTTCTTTTCTGTTGCTTGTGCTTAGATTGTCAATTTTTGAAGTCTGTCTAAGCTGTGTATTTAAACTTCCATTGTTGCCTTGAGTCATTTCCGACGCGATGGCACTTGGCTGGTTGGCTCGTTGACCCTATTTTTTCTTGCATAATCTTTATTGTTTTAGATTTGCTATTTAAGTCTTTTATCCTGTTTGAATTGGTTTTTGCATAAGGTGTGAGATATGGGTCTCGTTTTAGATTTTTGCAGATGGATATCCAGTTTTGCCAGCACCATTTGTTAGAGACTGTTTTTACCACTTCTTTACAGTCTTTAGGGACTTTGTTGAATATCAACTGTTCATAAGAGGATGGTGGCATCTCTGGGGCCTCGACTCTGTTCCATTGGTGTATATGTTACTTTTTGTACCAGCACCAGGCTGTTTTGACTACTGTGGCAGTGTAATAGGTTCTAAGGTTGGTTAGTGTGAGGCCTCACAATGTGTTCCTTTTCTTCAGTAGTGCGTTATTATCTGAGGTTTCTTCCCTTTCCAAACAAAGTTGGTGATTTGTTTCTCCATCTCATTAAAAAATGTCACTGGAATTTGTATTGAGATTGCATTGTATGTGTAGATCACTTTGGGTAAAATAAACATTTTTACAATGTTAAGTCTTTCTATCCATGAGCAGGATAGGTTTCTCCATTTATGTAAATCTCTGGGAGTTAGCCCCGGCTGAGGTCCTCCAGTTGGGTAACTCCACCACTTAGCCAACCAAGATGGTGTCCCGGTCAAGCTGCCTGTCCTGCTGTGGAACAGCAGAATCTATGGTAGAGCTCAGAAAACAGAGGGTGGAGGGGCTGTATGCCCTCAGTCTGCCACTAGGCTCTCAAAATGTGGCTATCCCACACATTGTCTCTTCACTTCACCATACACTGTTCACTTCAGCACTGCAGCTCAGTGTATCTGTGGGCTCATGCCCATTCCCCACCTACCAGCCAACAAAAAGAAAAAAAAATTAAAACGCCAGTACCTGTAGTCCACCCAGGCTGTGAGTCAGCAGGAGTGGAGCTCAGTGAGAGAGAGGAGGTTTCCCGCTTAGTGGCATGTAGGTCCAATCTGACAATTCTGTGCTGTGTTCTAGGGTTCACTCGGTGTTCAGAATGCTCCAGTCAGTTGTCAGTCCAGGCCTTAGTTTTAGAGGGAGTTTAGGAGATGTGTGTCTAGTCCACCATCTTGGCTTTGCTTCAGAAAGGGGTTATTTGAAACAGATTTACCTAGTGCAGTGCATCTTTTGATTTCTTGACTGCTGATCCCATGGGCATTCATTGTGGGGTCCAAGTAAAATGAAATCCTTGAGTAGCAGTATTTTCTCTATGTATCATGATGTTGCTTATTGGTCCAGAATATTTTTTTGTTTTCTTTCAGGGAAGCCCTGATGGTATAGTGGTTAGGTGCTACAGCTGCTAACTAGAGGGTTGACAGTTCACATCCTTGAGGCACTCCTTGGAAACTGTGGGGCAGTTCTGCTCTGTCTATAGGGTCACTCTGAGTTGGAATAGACTTGATGGTAGTGGGTTTTGTTTGTTTGGTTTCTTTTGCTTTTATATTGTGTAATCCATAGTGAAGGCTGTGGTCTTTGATCTTCGTCAGTGAGTGCTTCAAATCTTGTTTACTTTCAGCAATCAAAGTTGTGTTATCTGCATATCACACGTTGTTACTGTGTTTTCCTTCAATGCTGATGCTTTGTTCTTCTTCATATAGTCCTGCTTCTAGGATTACTTGGTCAGCATACAGATTGAATAAGTGTGGTGAAAGAATTCAACCCTGGTGCATACCTTTCTTGACTTTAAGCCGTGTAGTATTCCATGTTTTCTTTGAACAGTTATCTCTTGGTCTATATACAGATTTCTCATAAGCACAGTGAAATGTTCTGGAATTCCTTTTTTTTTTTTGCAATGTTATCTGCAGTTTGTTATAATCCACATAGTGGAATGTTTGGATGATCACTAAAACACAGGTAACAATCTTTCTGGTATTCTCTGCTTTTAGCCATGATCCATCTAATATCAGCAATGGTATCCTTCATTTCATGTCCTCATGTCAATTCAGCTTGAATTTCTGGCTGCGGTGTTTTTGAATGCTCTTCAGCAAAATTTTACTTGTGCATGATATTAATGATTGTTGTTTGCAGAGTGGACATAATCAAAATCAGCTGTAGTAGAGAGGTGTGTGTGCTTATCTTTTTGTCTGTGTAATTTTTAGATGTTTTCATTCTTCACTGCTTTTCAGTAGTGAACACCTGCTGTATGCTGGACATTGTTTCAAGTGCTTGGAACACATTAGTAAAAACAAAACAGTACAAAAAGATTATTACATGTGAGGAGCTTGTATTCTGGTGGTTTTGTGATGAGCCAGCATTTCCTGAAAAACAGGTGCTGAGTGCTGATTTTTAATGGATTGAGTAGAGATCTAATACAGCCTTAAGTCAAATCACATTGGGCACTGTAAAACCCCAAATAACATTTGATGTACTGGTTACAAAGAGAAGTCCATGAGAAGTCATAAGGTGGTAACTTAGATTGTGTCCCGATCTCATTCTCTGCTACTTTAGTAGTATTAGACCAAACCAAACTAAAACTCCATAGCATTGAGTTGTTTCTAGCTCACAGGAATCCTATAGGATGGAGTAGAACTGCCCCATGGGCTTACGTGGGAGCGGCTGGTGGATTCAGATGGCTGGCCTTTTAGTTAGCAGTCGAGCTGTTACCACTGCACCAGCAGGGCTCCAGTAGTAGTAATAACATGGAGTAATAATAATCATACTGTAACCTTCCTTAACTGGGGTTCCATAAGAGAATTACACCTAAATGTTTTAAGGTGTTTGTTGTATGTAAAAGATAAACATCTCTCCATTGCTTCAAGAATAGTATTAGTTATTTACTGTCCTTGAGAGAATTGACAAAATATTCACTCAGATTTTCTGTTGTTCAGATGATAAACCCCAGTTGAGAAAGGTCATGGATACTTTTTTTTCTTCCTTCCTAACTATACCACTTACCAGAATGAAGTTGGGCAAGTCTTAATGTCTTAGCTTCAGTTTCTTGATCTATAATGTTCCATCTTAGAGTGTTGGAAGAATTAAATAAACAAGGCTTGACTTGGCTTGGTTTGGCTCCTGTTTATACTTGTCCACTTCTGTGGCTTTAAAAACCTGTGAGAGCTGGAACTGGAAGGGAACTGTCCTGTTTTTCCGGCTCTTAAAAGATTTCCACCTTTGACAGGGTGAAGTTTTACCATTTTTCTGTTGCTTGTTATAGTGGAAAATATTTGCGTTTTCCTCCTTTGACAGATTCCTCCTTGTACAGGCTCTAGCTTGCATAGGTATTGTGTATATGTTTGTAGCTTCAGTCTGAGACTCTTCTTTAAGGTCCAGATTCATATTTCATTTGCTTATTCCACATCTCACTTGACTGCAGTAGGTGCAACTCAGACTAAACTGGAACAACACAGATGTGTTTCCCATGTGCCATCTTTTTGTCTGAAATAAATAGCAGGACTATTTAACTAGTTCACTGCTCAGGCCAAAGGCCCATTTGTCATCCATGATTCTTCTTTTTTTTTTCTTTTTATTGTAAATTAAGAACAATTTTAGAGTCTATATCATGTTGCCATGTAACACCCAGAACTTTCACCTCTATTCTATTCTAGCAGCTCCCCTTCCCACCCACATGACAGTACACTTCCCTTTTATTCAGAACTTTCTATGACCTTTTGATAAAGGTCTGACCTTCCTCACCCATCCACTTGGTTCCAGCAGAGTGTCTCTCAGAAACCCCATGTATGTACGTTTTTACATGTTTGTTTGCCTCCAGTACTATTTTATGTTTTGTATGGTCCAGGTCATTCTTCAGTGTCTGTGTATCTGCTTGTCTGCCTCCACATCTGGAAGGTCTGTATATCCCTTTCTTTGGCCCTCTTTTTCATATAATACAGCTGTCAATTATATCTTGAGATTTTTGTGATTTGGTTTTGTTACTGTCTTTGAATTTTCTTTCCTGATGTTATCTAGATGCTCTGTTGAGTGCTAGATGTTTAAGTATATATCTAATGCTACTGATTTTCTAATATAAGAACATCCTGTAATATTTCTTGTAATTTTGGTTTGGTTCTTACAAATTCTCTAAATTTCTGTTGATCTGTGAAAATCTTAATTTCACCTTCATATTTGAAAGATGGTTTTTAGGGATATATTATTCTCAGTTGACAGTTTTTTTTCTTTAGGGCTTTGTATATGTTACCCCACTGTCTTCTGGCCTGCATCGTTTCTGCTGAGTAGTCTGAGCTTAATCTTAATAGTTTTCCTTTATAGGTTATTTTTTGCTTGTTTCTGGCTGCCCTCAGTAGTCTCTCCTTATCTCTAGTTTTATTGAGCTTGATTATGATATGCCTCGGTGCATTTCTTTTGGGATCTATCTTGAGTGGGGTTTGATGAGCATCCTGAATGCATCTTTCATGGTATCAGGGAAGTTTTCTGTCAGCAGGTCCTCAGCTATTTGCTCCATATTTTCAGCTACCCCACCTTGTGGTTTTCTGATCACACAGATATTATTTCTCTTAATAGAATCCCACATCACCCTTAGGGAGTCTTCAGTCTTATTGAGACTTTTATCTGGTTTTTCTTCATGTATGCTGGTGTCATTTACTTTGTCTTCAAGCTTACTAATTCTGCCTTCCATGCCCTCAATCCTGCTCCTTTGACTTTCAGTTATTAAGCTCAGAGACTTTATTGTTAGTCTGTTGAATTTCAGATCATTACTGCTCAAGCATTTCTTGCAGCTTAACTTTTGGTGTGCTCTACTCCATTTTGCCTGATCTCCTGTTATCTTGCACAGCTCTGTACATCAGTCTTTTGTACTCTGTGTCTGATAGTTGTAAGAACTCTTCTTCATCTGGGAAATCTGTTGATGCCTTATTTTGGGAGTTTTCGTAAGCCATAGTAGTATGCTTCTTCAGATGTTTAGAGACTCATCATTGTCCCTGAGCCATCTGGAAGTCATCCTAGTGAAAGACACTTAATGAGTTGGTTGGCCTGATCCACGTCTCTCTGTTGGGGCTGGGTGGTAGATTCTCCATGCAGTCTGATTATTTTCTGTTGCTGCTCTTACTGTCCTGCACTGGTCTGCTGTTGCTGCTGGAGCAGTGCCTGGGTGGGTAGGGTAGTCCTGCCTGCTTTCAGCAGCAGCACCACCACTTCTGCCTCTGGTCTGCTGGGGGCTGTCCTTTACGTAGGTGCTGTGCTTTCACAGCCACTCCAAGGTGGGCAGGACTCAAGTGCTGCTGGTGCAGCTGCCTCTGCTTTGGGCAGATCCCTCAGGGAGCCTCAGACTCAACTGTAGGGAGTGGTTGCTTGCTTCTGCCTTTAGCTGCCTAGTTGCTGGGACAATCACTCCCCCCTCCCGGGTCGCCTGAGTCTTGTTCTTCCTGGCACACATGGCACCAATGGCTGGCTAGTGGCTGGGCTCACTGCCTTTCCCCCATAGTTGTGTGAGCCCAGATCTCCCCAGAGCAGGTGGCTCCAATGGTTACCCAGCTGCTGTGATGATAAATTCACTCCCCCTGGGGCATGAGCTCAGACTTCCCTGGTGCACTTGGCTGTGATGGTTGCATAGCTTCTGGGGCATCATTGCACTTCTGGGTCACCTGGGCCAAGCCAAAGCCTTCCCAGTGCACGCAGCGCTAATGGCTGCCTAGCTGTTGGCGCTCACTGCCCTCCTGCATATCTCAGGCTCGGGCTGGCGGCTCCAGTGGCTGCCCAGATGCTGTGGGGATCACTCTGGACCTGTCTGGTTGGTTGAGCCCAAGCTTCACTGGCCCACAGGTTCCAATCCTCTCCCAGCTGTGAGTGTGCTCTCTCAGCCTCCCAGCCCCCAGGCTGTGGGAGCCCAGAGCTTCCTGGCTCACTGGCTCCCAGGCCGGTCCCAGGTCTGCAGCAGCAGGACTATTCACTCAGGCCCCCTCAGGTCCCGCGATCTCCGGAGATCCTTAGCCGTGAGGTGCCTGGCCCGGGCCTCCCAGTCCCACACAGGACTAAGGCCTGCTGTGCGGAGCAAACTTGGGTGCTCTCTTCAGTTCTGCCCTCTCCTGCTGTAGTGCACTGGGACGCTGGGAGTCCTGGCCTCCTGTCCCCACGCTCCTGGCCCACCCTGTCTCTCTGCTCCTGCAGCGGAGGCCTCCCACCTCTTGCCACTCTGAGTCAGTGCCTGGCCGGTGGGTCTGGCAGGCCACTGACTGATGGCCGCCCTCGTCCCAGAGTGTTCTAACCTGGGTGGGGGCCTTCAGGTCTGGGCTGCGGGCTGCGCTGCGATGCTTAGGCTGGAGCAGGTTTTTTTCAGTCACATTCAGGGTTGCTACAGCTTCTGTTTCGCCCAGCTTGCTTGCGAAGATTTGCTAGAGGTGGATTTTTCTCCCCGCCTGGGTTGCCTTCAGCTGGGACAGAATCTCTGCCCAGGCCGCGTTGTTTTATCCGAGGTGGTTCAGGATTCCTAAGATCTTCCTTTGGCTTCCTTTGTACTTACGGTTTTCTAAGTACAGGTTAGTCCTTCTAGATTGCTGTGTTTGGCGGATTTCATTAATTTTGAGGTGCTTATTTTTAGCGGGGACGCATTGCGACTCCGCCACTTGGCTCCGCCCCCTCCGTGATTGTCTTCCCCTCCACTCTTTGACCAGCCTGTCAGTGGGTCCTCGGGGCTTTGTTGCCTGAATATGTTTCTTACTTGATCACATTCCTCCCTTCCACCTAATAACCCTGGTTTCAACCACACCATCTCTTCGAGTAATGGCAGTGGCCACGTAACTGGTTTCACTGTTTTCCTTTTGACTCCTACAGTGTATTCTCCACATCATAGCTAGAATTATCTGTTTAAAATGTCAGTCACATCAGGTCACTTCTCTGCTTAGCACTTTACAAGGAGTTCTTTTGCATTTAAAATAACAGCCATATTCCTAGGCAGGGTCTAAGAGGTTCTGGGTGATTTGGTCCCTGTGTGCCTCACTCTGTTCGCTGCACTTCTGTTTTTAGACTTCGTTGTGTTCCACGAACGTGCTAGGTGCATCACTAGGGTGAATGCTGTCTCTTACTCGTGCTTGGAGACTCTTCCCTCCGGGTCTCTCTGCAGTGCTTGGTCTCTTATATCACTTAGGGGGCTGCTTCCAGAGTGGTTCTCACAGTCCATCTCTTCAGAGAGGTTGTTTTAGTCAGCTAGTGCTGCTCTAACAGAAGTACCATGAGTGGATGGCTTTAACGAAGGAAAGTTTATTCTTACACAGTCTAATATGCCGAAAGCCCAAATTCAGGGTGTCTACTCCAGGAGAAGGCTTTCCTTCTATCAGCTCTGGAGGAAAGTCCTTGTGTTGCTTCAGTCTTTGGAGCATCTTGGTGCAGGAACCTCAAGTCTGAAGGACACACTCTTCTCCCGGTGCTGCTTTTTTGATGACATGAGATTCCCAACTCTCTGCTTGTTTCCCTTTTATCTTTTGTAGAGTAAAAGGATAAAAGGTGGTGCAAACCGTGCTTCAGGGAAACTTCCTATATAGTGGAGCAGGGAGGTGACATTAGGAAGAGATTTGCAGTTCTGCCCTAATCCTCTCTAACATAATCCAGTCTGTTAACTACAGGCAGGGATTAGAATTCACAGCATAAGAAAATCATAAAGTGGAGGGTAGTCACAGAATACTGTGACTGCAGTACTGATTTGACCCAGCCAAATTAGTGCACATATTTTTGGGGGGACACAATTCAATCCATGACAGAGATCTTCAGTGATCACATTATAGAAAATAGTGACCCTCTTTACTCCCCTCGTGTCTTTTTCTTTACTTATTGGCACTTAACCTGTCCTGAAATTTAATTATTTATTTGTCTGCCTGCTGTGTTGTCTTCGCTACAATGTAAACAAAATTAGAACAAGAACCGTTTATGTTTTGTTCATTTCTGTGCTAGAAAAGTCCCTGGCACATAGTAAGCCAGGGGCACAGCTCTGAGAAGTTATTTGTGGAGTCAAAAACTCTCTAAATTAGATGGTTCTAGTCATTTCAGGTTTTCATTTATACAGTGCCCTGGATTTGTGTAATGTTACATGTGAAACAATGTGGTTTAGAATTTGTAACATTAGCAAGAGCACCTGGTTGTGCAGATTATCTTAAGTAATAAGTAAAAAATAAATTTGGATTTTTTGTTTTTGTGTTTGTTGCAGTGTTTAACATACTTTTTGGTTGTCCTGTAATCATAGTGATAGTGATGTTAACATAGTAGTAATAATATCACCTCTAGTTCTGGCAAACAAGTTTTCTTGATTTAAAATCTATTGAATTTTAAATTTTTTTTAAATGCAGGATCATCTATAGAACCATTGCCACCATGTTGATTTTGACTCACAATGACTCTTTACGACACGGTAGAACCACTCTGTGGCATTTCCAGGAGCTCTGGTAGTGTATGGTTAAGAGCTTGGCTGCTAATTGCCTATCACCAAAGAGTTTAGTATTCTATTGATTAATAGGAAAGGCCCTAATGTCCGAGTTTTTTAAATGGCTCCTATAAATAAGAAGCCCTAGTGACACAGTGGTTAAGAGCTCAGCTGCTAACCGAAAGATAGGCAGTTTAAATCGACCAGCTGCTCTTTGAAAACCCTGTGGTGGCAGTTCTACTCTGTCCTGTAGGGACACTGTGAGTCATAATTGACAGCAGTGAGTCTTTTTGTTTTTTTATAGAGTTTCCAAGGAGCAGATGTTGGATTTAAACTGCCTATCTTTTGGTTAGCAGCCAAGCTCTTAACCACTGCACCACTAGGGCTTCATATTTATAGGAGCCATTTAAGAAACTTGGACATTAAGACCTTTCCTGTTAATACAATATTAAACTCTTTGGTTATGGACAATTTTGTATTATTAAACTTCAGTGTTTCCAGTATGAAACCAAAACCAAACTAGACCCACAGCCATCGAGTCAGTTTTCACTCAGTGACCATGTAGGTCAGAGTAGAACTGTTCCATAGAGTTTCCAAGGAACACCTGGTGGATTTGAACTGCGAAGTTTTTGGTTAGCAGATATAGCGCTTATCCACTATGCCACCAGGGCTTCCACTGTGCCACCAGGGGTCCTTAATTTAGAACTAGGAATGTTTTACACTCATTGGCATGGTCATGCAAAGATTGGTGTTTTGTGAAAATGGAAGGTGACCGCATCATATTACAAGATAGAGAATGACTACATCGTAACATAAGTGCTAAATTACAGTTGCTTTATTACATAACTACCAAACCACTGAAAATCATGGCCCAGCCAAATTGACACATAAACATCACTGTCACAGCCAGCATTATTCTCGCCTTGCACCTCTGCATTTGTTACTGTCAGATGTACATTGTTAATGCATAGAATAGTCAGAATAGTTGCTTTCTTTCTTTCTTTTTTTTTACTGTTGTAAATATGAAATGCTGGGATATGAGATAGTTGCCAAGTGAAGTGTAGATATATTGTCTGTGTGTCAGTATAATTTAAAAGTATGTATCTGGGGAGAATCAGGTATCTTTTCTGTAAGTTATCATTAAACTTTCTTATATGACCAAAAATACAGTCATATATAATGAAATTTTGTTAGTAAAATGGCCATAGTTTCTGCTTTCTCAGAATTGCCCATGCTTTTGAGAAGAATCAAGGGGAATGTAAGATTTATGTAATCTGATGATGGTGGGCCTGATGGGACAGCAGACAGATGCATGTATGTAAAAATAGTGTGGTGACAGCGTCTGACCTCTAATTTTACAAGGGGAAAAGGAAGTTAAGATCAGCAGCCCAAGGCTGATGCCCATGACAGAGAGGTCAGACATCCTTCGTCTCCCACCATCTTTACTGTCCCTGACACCAGCTGTGCCTCCATGGCGTTCTCTGTTGCTCTGCTGGGTTCAGTGACTCATTGCAATGGCTGCGCAGAACTTATAGACCATACTTAGGATTGTGGGGTTTTTTAGACTACAATTTACGGATTATAGTTAGGCTGAGGAATACTCAGGGATATGATTCTTCCGTCAGAACAGCCTCTTCCCAGGTATGCTCCTTTGAAGGCACACCTCTCCAGAGCCCCCAGTCTCTGCCCGGAAGCACTCAGCTGTCTCAGCTTGTGGGCCGGGAAGGCCAATGTACAGTCCTTGTGGGGGTCTCCTCTCTTGGCAAGTGTGCTCTTTCCCATCATGGGGGTGGTTCATTTCAAGCCCCGTGGATGGTAAAACTGACCAGTCCCTTTGGTGGACCACAATTACCCTGTCACACTGTACTGCCCAGTCACCTGAGTAAGTGTGACTTAAAAGACCAGGACGGGAAAGGTCATGCTAAAGCAATCCTTTATAGTGCAGCATATAAAGAACTAATACTGGCTAGCACTTATGGATCATTTATTGTGCACCAGGCACTGTTCTAAGCACTTTCATCTATTATTTAAACTATGTTTAAACCCTGAGGTAAAAGCCTATTTTGCGGATAGGGAATGGAAACACAAAGATGTTAAGTAACTTGCCCAAGATTACACCACTAGTAATTGACAGAACATTGATTAGAATTCAGAGGTAAAATTGGGAGGAGGGTCTTGCCAGAGACCAAGTGGGACAGGACATAGAAGTAGACAGCCTCAGTGTGATGGTCTTACATTTACCTAAAATCCCGTCCAGGTAGCATCGTTTGGGCAGGACTTGTGTAGGTGGGTGTTAGTAACCCATGGTGACAGTGAGGCAGAGTTTCAGGAGCCGCATACTGCTTTGATTTCTTAAAGCATATTTTTAGTGCTTTTCTGCCATAAGGGGCAATAGATGTTACAAGAGATGGTAACTGATTTAGAACTGCTTCTGAAAAGTATTAGTGAGTTTTTGTACCCTGAAACCTGAAGTTGTACTTGGCAAACCTTGAAGCTGAGAGATAGTGAGAAGGATCAGATTGTCTAAAGTATAAGCAAGCAGTGAAATAATAATTTGTATAACATTTTTTAGTTTGTTGAGTACTTTTGTAAGCATGTTCTCAGTTAACATTTATAGCAGCTGTGTGAGATTGGCAGGGCAGATATTATTCTCCTGTTTGATAAGCTTCCATGGAGAAAAGGAGTATACCTGAGGAATGAGGCCCTGAATAACCTCTAGTGGACAGACCCTCTTTTGTGAGGGTTCTGTGGCTGGAGCAGGGAAGTTAGAATTCATGTGCAGAACTGCCCGAGTGTCCCTGCTGGATTTCTGCGTTGAATGGTATTAACATGCATGATCTCTTAGTAAGTGATTGGAAAGTGCTTAATTTTAATGGAAGCTGAAGGTGTGGGACTTAATAGGTCAAGATGGCTTTGTTGTAACTGGCGTGTTCTAAACCATGTTTGTTGTACTTTATGTTTAGATGTATACTTTAAGAAATGTTAGATTAAAACTTCAATTCTAGTAACAACACTCTTGCAGTAACTACTCTTTAAATCAGTATCTGAATTAAAACCTTCTGTCCAGTTAGGGTGCAGTAATATTGATGTTGTTCTGGTTGATTAGAACAGTGCCAGGTGCACAATAAGTGATCCATAAGTGCTAGCGAGTATTAGTTCTTTATATGCTGCACTGTAAAGGATTGCTTTAGCATGGCCTTTCCTGTCATGTTCTTGTAAGTCACACTTACTCAGGTGACTGGGCAGTACAGTGTGGCAGGGTAATTGTGGCCCAGCAAAGGGATTGGTCAGTTTTACCATCCACTGGGCTTGAAATGATCGATGCTGTTCTGGTAGATTAGAAGTGGATGTTTTAGTTTTTTGAAATAGAAAAAGAAATAGTGATAGCTATAGTGAAAGCTGATAAAAATTAAGTATGTCCCAAATTCACCTTGTTTATTTTGAAAATGGTTTGAGTTGCTTTGGCTAACTTACTTTGGTCTGAGATGTAAAGAGGGCCTTTTCAAAACTCTTAAAGGTACATTGTACAAATGAGTTAGGTCTGAGGCTAATTCACAAAATTGTTTCACTTTAAGTTAGTAATTGACAGTGTGACCATTTTTGAAAAATCCTGAGGAATCACTGAGTATTTTTATTTTTAAATTTTTTTCAAGATGTCTTTTAGTGTGCAGTATTTTTTTCACCGTGGTAGATCCCACGCCCTTGTGTACTGTCTCCTCCCTCGTGGTCTGCGTCTGTTGGTTTGGCGCCTTCTTTCAGAGCTGGAAGGGAAGAGAGGGTTCTTGTACACAGGATAAAACTAGCCTGTTGAGAAGCTCAGTGAACTGGAGTACTTATGCAGTAAGCTGACTGATCATAAATTCCAGAAGTACCATAGGCTCAAAGGGACTAGAAAGATAGTGATGACTCTGCAGTAATGTCTGCAGATTTTTTTCTGTGGCATTTTATTCAATAAGTAAAAGTGAGAAAATAAATGACACTTAAAGTACTGTTTTCTTCATGGGAAGCTATACGTTGGTTAGATACTGCTAACAGGCTTGTAAATAAGAGTTACAACATGGGAGAGTTTGGCAGGTTGATTGTTAGTGAAATTCATATCAACTGATTTCTTACAGTACTCTAAGTCTAATTTGACTGTGGACAATTTGTATTCACTTATTGCCAAATGTGGATAACCTATTAGGAGAGTGTAGTTGTTAGGTGCTTTCCAGTTGTTTCCAGCTGTTCAGCCATCCTGTCTACAGGAGAACAAAACACCACCCGCTCCTGTGCCATCCCCAGAATTGTTGCTGCTGTTGAGCCTGTTGTTGCAGCTTTTGTTTGTCAGCCCATCTCCTAGAGGGCTGCCTTCTTTATCGCTGATCCTGTACCTTACCAAGTATGATGTTTCTCTGCAGGGGCTGGTCCGTCCTGATGACATGTCCAAAGTACATGGTACAAACTCATGCCATCCTTGCTGCTAAGGAGCGTACCAGCTGTACTTCTTCCAAGACAGTGTGTTGATTCTTCTAGTAGTCCGTGGTCTTTTCAAGATTTTTCATCAACACATATTCAAAGGCATCATTTCTTCTTAAGCCTTCCTTATTCATTGTCCAACTTGCACATACATGAGGTGATTGAAGATATACCAGATGTTACCAGATGTGTTTCAGTCCTCAAGTGTGACAGCCTTGCTTTTTTTTGGTAAACATTTTAAAGAGGTCTTTTGAAGCAAATTTGTTTCAAAAGATGATTTGCAATATATTGTTTGATTTCTTTCTTTCTTGATTTCTTGATGTCTGCTTCCATGATACATTCTTTGTTTATCGTGATGTTGCTTATTGGTTCAGTTGTGAGGACTTTTGTTTTTTTTATAACGAGGTTAATCAGTACTGAAGGCTGTGTGGTCTTTGGTCTTTATCAGTAAGTGCCGCCAGGCCTCTTCACTTTCACTGGGCAAGGTTGTTTTGTCTTCATGTCACAGGTTGTTACTGAATTGTCCTTCAATCCTGATGCCCCGTTCTTCATGTAGTCCAGTTTCTAGGATTATCTGTTCAGCATACAGAGTGAGTAAGTATGGTCAAAGGATACAACCTTGACACACACCTTTCATGGTTTTAAACCACGTGATATCGTTGTGTTCTGTTTAAACAACTGTGTCTTGTTTTATGTACAGGTTCTGCATGAACACATTAAGTGATTCTGGAATTCCCATTCCTCTCATTGTTATCTATAATTTGTTATGATCCACACAATTGAATGTCTTTGCATAGTCAATAAAGCACAAGTAAACATTTTTCTGGTGTTCTCTGCTTTCAGCCAAGATCTGTCTGACAACAGCAATGATAGTTGTTATTCCCTGTTCTTGTCTGAATTCTGCTTGAATTTCTGCAAGTTCCCTCTAGATGTATTGCTGCAGCAGTTTTTGGATTATCCTCTGCATCCATACTTATGTTTGATATTAATGATGTCGTTGGAGAATTTCTGCATTTGTTTGGGTCACCTTCTCTTGGAATGGACATGAATATGGATCTCTTCCAGTTGTTTGGCCTGGTAGCTGTCTTCCAGATTTCTTGGCGTAGAGGGATGAGTGATTCTTAGCATTGCATTTCTGTGTTGAAACATCTCAATCATTATTCTGTCAATTCTAGAAGCCTTGTTTTTCACCAGTACCTTCAGACAGCTTGGGCTTCTTCATTCGTTACCATCTGTTCTTGTTCATATGCTACCTCCTGAAATGACTGAACATCTACCAGTTCTTTTTTGGTACAGCGACTGTACATTCCTTCTGTCTTTCTGTGATGCTTTCTGCATCGTTCCCTATCTTGCCTGTACAATCTTTCAACACTGCAACTTGAGACTTGAATTGTTTCCTCCATTATTTCAGCTTGAGAGCTGCAGAGCATATTCTCTCTTTTTGGTGTTTTATCTTCAGGTATTTGCACATTTTGTCACAATACTTTGTCTTCTTGAGCTGACTGAAATCTTCTGTTCACCTCTCTTACAGCATCGTATTTTCTGTTTGCTTTAGCTGCTCTGTGCTCCAGAGCAAGTTTCCAAGTCTCTTCTGACACCCATTGTGGTCTTCTGTCTTTCCTGGCTTTTTAATGAGCTTCTGCGTTTTTCATATATGATGTCCTTGATGGGATTCCACAACTCGTCAGGCCTTTGGTCATTAGTGGTCAGTGCATCCAGCCTGTTCTCCAGGTGGTCTCTAACTTCAGGTGGGACATACTCAGGGTCATACTTTGGCTCTCATGGATTTGTTTTAATTTGCTGTAGCTTCACCTTGCATGTGAGCAGTTGTTGGTCTGGTCTCTAGTTGGCCCTTGACCTTGTTCTGACTGATGATTTTGAGCCTTCTTTAGTGGCTCTTTTCCACCCATGTAGTCAATTTGTTTTCTTTTTGTTCTTTCTGGCAAGCTCCATGTGTATAGTTAGTTACTGTTTAAGTTGTAGAAAAGAGATATTTTACAAAATTTTATCATGCAGTCTCCAGCATTGTGTCTGTCACCAAGGCTGTATTTCCAAGTACTGATCTCTTTGTTTTCAAGTTATACATTCTAGTCACCAGGTTTAATATTTGATCAATATCAAGACTGAAGAAGTTATTAAAAATCTTCACTTTCTTCATCTTTGACCTTAGCAATTGGTGTATACGTTTGAATCATTTTTGACTACTTCCAGAGTTTCAAGAGTCATATTTCATATATTCTAGGTTCCGGTTATTAATGAATACTTGCAGCTGTTTCTTCTCCTTTGGGTTGTACTGTATCAGCAGATGAAGGTTCCGAAAGCTCGGCTGCATCGTGTAATGAAGGCCAGATTCACTTGAAGGAGGCAGCTCTTCCTCAGTCACATTTTGAGTGCTTTCCAAGCTGAGCGACTCATCTGCTGGCACTATAAGTGCTGCTTTGCATAATTTCACGGACCAGTTTTGTAAGAAGTCGATCTCCGGGTCCTTTTCTCTAGCCTCTCTGAGTCTAGAAGCTCGGCGGAAACCTGTCCACCGTGGGTGACCCTGCTCATATGTGAAATACAAGTGGCACAGCTTCTAGCATCACAGCGTTAGCCACCACTGCATGACACACTTACAGATGAGTGGTGAATTACAGGAACGTGTAGAGAGAACTTGCAGCTGTAGTCAGCTAACCTAATTCTAGAGAGTGGATTTTTTAAATCTTTTTATTACAGAATCATCTTAAACATATGCTAATAAAAATAAAAATAGTATGAAGAGCTCCTATTTATTTGCTACTGAGCTTCCGGAGGAAATTCTGGTGGCGTAGTGGTTAAGTGCTGTGGCTGCTAACCTAAAGTCAACAGTTCGAATCTGCCAGGTGCTCCTTGGAAATTGTATGGAGCAGTTCTGCCCTGTCCTGTAGGGTCACTGTAAGTTGGAATTGACTCAGTGGCAGTGGGTTTGGTTTTGGTTTTTGGAGCCTCAGGAATTAGCAACTCACAGACAGTCTTGCTTCATCTGTGTTTGCACCTGTCACTCCTCGCTCCCCAATTCCTAAATTATTGTTGATTAATTCCCAAAGGTGTTTAACCTGTAATATTCAGATATTTCTGTATGCTTTTATAAAAGTTACAGTGTATCTTTCTCTTAAAAGTATAACCGTAATACAGTGATCACACCTGCAGTATTTATAGTAAGTTGTTTATATCAAATATGTAGTCTAGTTTCATATTTCTCTCACTGTCTCTCTATAAATATATAATATCTCTGTGCACAGACACACACACAAAAATGTGGTTTACTTGAAGTGGGATCCAAATGAGGGCCATTGTTTGACACATTTATTAAATAACTTTTGATCTGTAGGCTCTTCCTCCATCTCTCCCCCCCACTTTGCAATTTTTATTAAAAGACACCAGATTGTTTTTCTTTGAAAACTTTCCCGTATCTGATTTTGCTGATTATGTCTCTGCGGTAAGTTTTAACATGTCCTTTTTGTCTCTTGAATTGCTTATAAGTTTATTATTCGTATTCAGTTTTGATTTTTTTCTTTTTTTCTTAAGAGTACTTCATAGGAGTGATTTGTGTGTTTCCATCACGAGGTACATATAAGTTCTTGTTGTCTTTTGTGGTGGTGTTGCCATGTATCTATAATTGCGTGGGTTTTTTAATTCAGCTGGGGATTGCATAGTAGTGAACTTCTGTTTCTCCTTCTTTGTTGTATTAGGTGGTCTTCTTTGGATTGTTCTTCAGCACTAAGTTGTATATTTATTCTGCTGTATTTATGGCAGCACTGAAACTGGAATGACTTGACAAAGTTCTGTAGTGGAATTCCTTTAGGAGAAAGTGCAGGGTATGATATTGAACACTCAGGGATAACTTAGGGCTGTTGAATAAATACACTTTGTTCAGAGAACATTTGGGCCCTAAATAGGTTAACACCTCATCATGAGATCAATAGCCCGTGACCTAGAATGTGTAGTTGGTAATTGGTGTCAGTGTTCGTATTCAGAAACTGCAAAAATAATTTACACAGGCAGCAGTATTTTCCTGAGCCAAATTTCTCACAAGAATTTAAGAACAGGCCTTCTGTGTGCGAATCAGATTAACAAAATACAGAGTTTATATAACCAACATATTTTGTATTAAAGGGTGTCAAAGCACTAGAATAGCAGAATTCCAAGTGTGCACAGTGATAGAAGGATTCTGGGGTCTAATAAACTCAGGAAACAGTGTATACTTTATCCTTGCTTGAAATGTCATGGTACAGTATCAACACGTAAAAGATTTACAATAAAGAAACCTGTTTAACATTAACTGAGCATTTTCCAGATTTATTTGATCACTGAAACTTTTCCCATCCCCTTAAGGAACTAGTATTCTGAGGAACAATTTTTGGGAAATTTTGGATCAGATATTTGAATATAAACCCGTTGCCATTGAGTTGATTTTGACTCATAATGGTAAGTACAGTCCTACAGGAGAGAGTAGAACGACCCCATAGAGTTTCCATGGAGCAGCTTTTGGACTCAGACGGCCAACCTTTTTATTAGCAGCCAAGCTCTTAAATCCCTGTGCCACCAGGGCTCCAGCTTGACATAAAATGCGTAACTCATTTAATCAGCACCACAACTGTATGTGATAGGTGTATGGCTGTCCTGTTTTACAAATGGAGAAGCTGAGAGAGAGAGAGAAAGTCAATTGTTTGCTGTTACATTGCAGAGCTGGTGACATAATGAGCCAGGATCTGAACTTAGGCAGCCTGGCTCCAGAGTACATGTTTGTGATATAGTCACCACTGTACATTGTAAGGTGTGGCAGATTAAGAGCATGAAATAGAAATTAGGTAAAAGAAGGTTTGAAATTTCTTTAGAGGGAACAGACATTTTGTTTAACTTTCAGGCAGTCAGGGCCATAAAGGGAAGAAAACTGGCTGTATCCTAGTGAAGACAAAATATGAAGATGAGAGAGCCATTATCCATAAAAAAGGTACACCTAAAGAAAAGGTAGATTAGATGCAGGTAGAAGGCTGAGTTACGAAGAGAATTAATACCACAATTTCAGACTTTGAAGTTGTTTGGAGATCATTTACTAAGACTCCCTCTGTACATGCACTCAGAGGTTACAGCTTGTTCTTGAACTCGTAGTCAGAATAACTCACATTTGTACACTGGTTTAAGGCACTTTCTTATGGATTCTTATTTGATCATAACATCCCTGGAAAGTAGTTTAAATAGCTTATGTATTTTCCACAGCATAGGTGGTTCTTGAATCTAGGTTTTCTGCATCTTTAAAAGCTAATATTTTCTTAGAATATGTTTTGATGAGTGTTTTAGTTATCTAGTGCTGCTTTAACAGAAATACCACAAGTAGATGGCTTTAAAAAGAGAAATTTTATTTGTCATATAGTACAGTAAGTGAAAAGTCTAAATTCAGGGTGTCAGCTCCAGGGGAAGGCTTTCTTTGCTGGCTTTGGAGGAAGGTCCTTGTCATCAGTCTTCCCAGGACTGGAATCTGAGGCACAGGGACCCTGGTCCTTTCCAGCAGACATGCCCAGCTCCCAGAACCGCTTTTTGTTGTTCTGAGCTCCCCAGATGTCTCTATCAGCCTCTTTCCTTTACATGCAGAAAACTGCCTCAGGCACAACACCGATTTACACATTGAATCTTGCCCTATCGATGAGTGCCACCCCCCAACCCTTATTAACATCATAGAGGCAGGGGTTTCAACACAGAGAAACATCTCACAATACCAGAAATTATGGCCTAGCTAAATTACTACAGATTTTGTAGGGCACACAAGTCAATCCATGACAATGAGTGAAATAAGTCCAGTCACAAAAGGACAGTGTGATCTCACATATGTGAAATAAGCAAATACGTAGAAACTGAAAGTTATTACTAGGAGCAGGAGGAACAGGAAAGAGAATTTTTGCATAAGGTACATTGATTATGTGTTAATGGTGGTGGGATAAATTGCAATAAGGTAATGAGAATGGTTGTACAGTATAATCACTATCATGGAATTGTACATGTAGAAATTATTGTATTGCTGTACTATATGTTTTGGAAAACATACAGTATATTTTCATTACAATTAAAAAACTAAAGCCTAAGAGGAATAAACTTCTTTGATAAACTGCGTTCTTTCCAAAAAGGGAAAAAAGGTAATATTTTGTAGACTGTATTCTATTTCCTGTTTTTGATAAATAGCATATGTTAAAATTAGATAAGAATTGAATCAGAAAAGAAAAGCTGCTTTTAACAAATGGAAGTAAGTCCCTCCCAAATGTGAAAAGAAGTGTATGCTCATGGTGAAAAATATTTTTTTAGGCAGTGTGAGAATATATATAAAAAAAGTGAAAGCCATCTGTAATCCCACCATTCAAAGTAACTGCTGTTGAATTCTAATGTGTAGTTCTCTTTAAAAAAAAAAAAGAAAATTGTAATACCATTTTATAATCTGAAATCCTGCATTCTTAGGAGAGGCTGTTGGTAGTTATTTGCTGTCTTACCTGTCACAGTAAAAAGGCACATACAAGGAAAACAGGCATAAAATGGTGATGGCCTGGGCAAATGGAGGTACGTCTGTGAAGCTCCCAAAACACACACTAGTAGCTGACTGATTAGTAAAGCCTGGGTGAGTAAGTAAAAAGTATGTTTGAGATTAGGTTAATTTAGGGAAGGAATGAATAGCATAAAGTTTTGTTTTATTGTTTTTATATGGAATTTGATATTATTGTATAATTTGATAGAAAATGAGTTCTTTTTGCATTGTGCTAGATCGAAAGATAAGTGACTCAGACATCTCTAAACAGACATTAAGAAAAATACAGTTCTTTTGGAGGTACACTGTAAGTTCTTTTGGTGTGTGTGAGCAACCATCTCTGATTATCAGTGTGATTGTGGTGGTGGGAAGGGACTGGAGCCTGTTATTAATCATAAAATTCATCAGCTGTTCCCCTTTCGAAGAGTTTTTGTGCTTGAAGTCAGTTCTCACAAAACCATCTGTAGGCCTTTGGCAGTATAGTTTATGGAATGTTGTAGGACTTGTGGAGATGGTTGAACTGCTGTGTGTTTTGTTATGTGTATTTTCACCAGTGCCTTGATAATCATTCTTTCTGCCCAGAGTTTTGAAATAGTCTGTAAAAAAAATTTTTTTTTTCCTTTTATCCCTCTGTACTTCCTTGTTGCTTTTAAGTTCGTGGCAAGGCTTATATTTTTTAGCTGTTGTAGTTCCTTTTCCTTTCTATATAGATTTTAAAATAAACTTGTCGATTGCCACATGAAATGTTACTGGCATTTTTATAATATTGAGTCTTCCAATCTAAGAACTTGGTAGGTCTCCATTTATTTAGATTTTCTTAGATTTCTCTCATCAGCAGTTTGTAATTTTCAGCATGTAAATCCTGTACCTGTTTTATTAGATGTGTCTGATGCTTCACCAAAAACATATTTTTTAAAAAAACTTTTTATCGAAGTTAATATACATTTATAGACATGAACACAGAATGAATGTACAGCTTGATGAGTTCTATAGAGATGTGTTTATTTTTAAAGTCTTCCATTTTCTGTCAACCTGAAAGATTTTTCAAGAGAGAATTTGGTAGGGTTCAAGATGAAGAGACAAGAAAAGCTTCCTTCTCCTGAGTAAGATTTTCATAAGGTGACTTGATTATTTTCTTTAAAAGTGAATTGACGTACAATAGATATAGTCAAAGAAAACTGAACAGAGACAAATTTCTAAATCAGTTTTACTATTTAGATATTTTCTGCTATGACTGAATCTCCAGTTGTGTTACAATAGAGATTTGCCTAGGTGTTTTCTGATATGGGGATTTATAATATTTTAAAAGAATGAAGATCTGGGTTGAAGATTTAAAAGATGACAGTTCTCTCTTCCCGTCACTTTTGTTGAACTTAGCAGTTCCCTGCCCTTTCACTTTGTTCTGTGTGCTTTGTGCAGCAGACAGAATCTTAAGTAAACTTGTGTTATTGCTGCCTGGCTTGTATCTTCCCTGTAGGCAACTTAATGTATATGCTTGTTGGAGAGGTATTTTTCCTACAGCTTTTTTTCTGAGCGAGGGTTATAAATCTTATTCTGAGTGTATGGAGATGGAATCACTGTAATTACTTAAAGAAAAATGATTATGTCACAAGGAAATGAAAAGATGTAATTGCTTAGCACAGGTCCTCTTGTGAAAAATGAGCGTATTACACATGCTCTATCAGGAGAGATATAGTTCGTTATGGAAAAAAAATACTTAACTGGTGGTATAGAGATTAAGAGTTTGGCTAGTAACCAAAAGATGAGCAATTCAGATCCACCAGGTGATCCTTGGAAACCCTAAGGAGCGGTTCTACTGTATCCTCTAGGGTGACTATGAGTTGGAATCGACTCAGCAGTGGGTTACTGTCAGTGTATACAGGAAGTACTTTCATGTTTAAATTATTAGTTCTCAACTCTCCCCATCAGCAATTTCTACACTCCTCTCTAATCCTTATTTTCAAAATTTCTCAATTCTTTAGAGGATATGAACACCCACATAATTTTCACTTAGTGCAACATTTTGCTGCAGTTGGCTTTTTTCTTCCCTCTAAACATACACGACTCATAGTGACTCATAGCAGCCCTGTAGGAGAGAGCAGAACTATCCCATAGGGTTTCCAAGGAATGCCTGGGAGATTTGAACTGCTGAGCTTTTGGCTAGCAGCCAAGTTGGAATCAACTTGGCAGCAATGGTTTGGTTTCTTTTTGGTTCAACATACACATTCTGCTTTAAGTGAGAGCAGATTATTGTCGTCACTGATATTCCTCTCTCCTTAGTACCTGAGCATCTCTTGCCTAAAGACAGTCTTCAACATAATCACAGTACCTGTAACACAGAAAAATAAGAACATTTTTTCAAAATAACCATAATGCTTGTTATCATACTTAAGGAAAATAACAATTCAACATCTCATGAAGTGCCTATATTTAAATTTTCGTACTTGTTGCACACTCCTCTTGTAGCTGTGTCCTCCTCTCCCAGGAGCCAGCCATATTCACATACTGCTTTTGGTTTTTAACTCTTAACCTAGAAAAATTCTACTGCCACCTTCTTCTTCTTCTTCTTTTTTTTTTTTTGATAACAGTGATTTTTATTGGAGTGTAAGCCAGTTGTCTTGTAGGATGTCTTCCTGTTTTAGTCATCAAGTACTGCTCTAACAAAAATACCATACAAAGTGGATAGCTTTTAACAAAGGAAAAGTTTATTCTTACACAGTTCTATGATAGGCTACAAGTCCAAATTCAGGATGTCCCCTCTGGGGAAGGCTTTCCCTCTTGTCAGCTCTGGAGTCTTTGTGTGGCATCAGTCTTATGTCAGGGAGCGTCAGGGCGCAGGAACCGCAGGTCTGAAGGACTTGCTCTACCCATTTCTGCTTTCTTGATGACGTGAGACTCCCAATTCTCTGTTTGCTTCCATTTCATTGTATCTTGTATTGGATGAAAGGATAAATGGTGGTGCAAGCCATAGGAACTCCCTTTACGGTGGAGTAGGGAGCTGATCTTATGAAGGGATTTACAGTCCCACCCTAATCATCTCACATACAGCATAGGAAAATCTCAACATGGATGATAATCATAAAACACTGGGAGTCACGGCTCAGCCACATGGCTACACACATTTTGGGGGGACACAGTTCAATCCATGACACCTGCTAACCTGAATTTACTGATTGTATGTTCAAATTAAGCATGTATTGCCCAAACACTGAATACCTGATGTTGTGACCTTGTATTACCTCTGGAAGCACTGAACACTGAGTTTGATCACTTGTTTAAGCTGGTAACTATCACTAGGTCACTAGACTGTAAGTGCACTTTTCTACCTTCTATGTAGTTAATAAGGAATTTAGTGGGTAGTGTTTTGAAATTGTATGAAAATGCTCTCACATTTTTTTCCCAGTGGTGGTTTTAGCATTCATGGGAGGATGACTGCTGCATGCCTGAATACTTTAATTGTAGTGTGTGTGTATAAAATAACACATTTGCCAATTCAACAGTTTTTACATATGTAATTCAGTGACACTGATTACATTTATTGTGTTTTGCCACCATTATCATGGGATTGTAAAATACTTAGTGTTTGTGTCTGGCTTATATCACATTTCAACATGGGAGCATAACGTTTTCAGGGTTCTTTGAGGGAAATCATATTAAACACTTGACATAAGTGAAGCCATCTTGGATGCTGAACCGTTACTTCAACTCTGTGTAACCTCCTGTGATGTTTGTGTACTGTAACCTAGCAGCAGCCTGGGAATACTTCCAAGCCCTTGGCCCGAACATGTAGAACAATGTATGGCTGAAACTGTAAACAACTTACTTAGTTACTGTATGTTTCAGTTCCTTGTATGCCCAGTTACCAAAAGAGTATAAATGCTGTAATAAAACTTTGCTCTGGGCTCTCGGCTCGGATAGCCGTTAGCCCCCTTACTCCCAGACTGTCTCATGTCTATTCTTTCCTAAAGTGCTCGGCGCAAGCCTCCTCCTCCCACCATGTTCATCAGGGAACTCTCCGATCTCGGACAGTTCTTGTTTTACATGTATCAGGACTTATTCTCTTTATGACTGAGTAAATTATTACTGTATACATACATCCTCCCCACACCTGCCCCGACTACATTTTGATTATCCATCTGTTGGATATTTAGGTTGTTTTCACCTTTTGACTGTTGTGCATAGTGCTGCAGTAAACTTTGATGTACAAGTCTTTTCTTTTTTCAATAAAAACTTTATAAGTAGTCTGTGCACATGGTGAGAAATCCAAATAATAAAAAGCGTGTTACAACAAAATGTATTTTTCCTTTTTATGCCCTTTCCTAATTTCTCTGACAGCAGTGGGTTTTGGATTTTTTTAGTTCTTACATGTCCTTGCAGAGATTCTAAACCCCTCCAGTCATTCATTCATTATGAGTGATGTATTTATATGCTTTTCTCTTCCTCATGCAAATGGTGGTATATTATAGACTTCTATATTATATGCTTTTTAACTTAATATATCACAGTTATCATTGCAGTATATTCCAGATCAGTTCACATCATTCAGTTTAGTGATTGCTTTGAATTACAATGCATTTTATAGTTTACCAGTTTCTTATTGATGGACTTCTGTTGAGTTCTCTCCTCCTTTTTCCTTTTTTAAACAAGGCTGTAATGAATAGGAAATTTCCTAGTTTATGTGATAGCTTATTCATTAATTAAAAATACAGTACTCCCAAGGAACTTACCTTCTCAGTACCCCTAAAATTTGTCTCCTCACAAGCCCTGTTGTTGTTCTTTTATTTTAGACCCTTATCTCAGCCTTTGTAGTGGCCTTCCGTTGACTTCTTGTGTCTGCCTGTTCTGTGCTGCTTCCTACTCGGGATACATTTTCATGTTTTTTTTTTTTTTTTTTTTTTTTGTCAAGTTCCCAGTAGTAGTAAGTTGGAATACCTTTGTTAAAGGTAGCATACAGAAGATCTTTTTACATGCACAAAAAGGACTGATCTTAGTTAATTACTGAATGTTCTAGGGGGTTATCTCAAGAATCCATGACTATGTTTACATGTATTTTATTCAGCATGCAAAAGCATTTGACTGTGTGGATCATGGCACATTAGGATAACATTGTGAAGAGCGGGAATTCCAGAACACTGGTGTTATGAGGAAGCTGTATGTGCGTGGATCAAGAGGTAGTCATTTGAACAGAACAAGGCATACTACATAATTTAAAGTCAGAAAAGGTGTGCATCAGGATTGTATCCTTTCACCATACTTACTTGATCTGAATGCTGAGACAGTAATTCAGGAAGCTGGACTATATGAAGGATGGGGAATCAGGGTGGTATGAACACTCATTAACAATCTACAATATGTAGATGACACAACTTTACTTGCTGAAAGTGATAGGGACTTGAAGCAATTACTGATGAGCACCAAAGACCACAGACACCAGTATGGCTTCCTCAAAATGAAACAAAAATCTTCACAACTGGATCAGTAAGCAACATTGTAATGAACAGAGAAAAGACTAAAGTTGTCAAGGATTTCATTTTACTTGGGTCTGCAATCAACTCCCCTGGGCAAACAGCAGTCAGGAAATCAAAAGACGCATTGCACTGGGCAAATCTCCTGTGGAAGCCCTCTTTAAAGTGTTAAAAAGCCAGAATGTCACCTTAAAGACTAAGGTATGTGACGCAAGCCATGGTGTTTTTAATTGTCTCATATGCATGAGGAAGCTGGGTGAAGAATAAGGAAGACCAAAGAATCGATGCCTTTGAGTTGTGGTGCTGGCAAAGAATGTTGAATATATCATAGACTGCTAGAAGAACAAATGAATCTGTTTTGGAAGTACAGCAAGAATGCTCCTTAAAAACGGATAGTGAGGCTTTGTCCTACATACTCTGAACATGTTACCAGAAGGGACCAGTCCCTGGAGAAGGACATCATGCTTGGTTAAACTAGAGGGTCAGCAAAAAAAGAAGACCCTCAAAGAAATGGGTTGACGTATTGGCTGCAACAGTGAGCTCAATTGTAACAGTGATTGTGAGGATGGCCAAGGACCGGGTGGTGTTTCCTTTCTGTTGTTTATATTGTCACTGTGAATTGTAACTGACTCGGTGGCACTTAACAGTAACAACAACATGTGCACGCGCACAGACCCACACACACACTGCTGAGTCAATTCCACCTCACAGCGACCCTGCAGGCAAAGTAGAACTGCCGCATAGTTCCAAGGAGCGCCTGGTGGATTTGAACTGCCGGCTTTCTGGTTATCAGGAAGTCATCTTCATCTGGAAAATTTTTTGATTCTTTTTGTTTTGTGAGTTTTCTGAAGCCTTGGTGGTTTGCTTCTTACAATGATTAGAAATTAATGTCCCTGAGCCATCATAAATTTGTTGTAACTTGTTTGGTTATTGGGTTCTAACATATGTATATATGTTAAATATGTGTGTGTGTGTATATATACGTATATATACACATATATGTATATAGGTACACACACACACACAGACACACACACTTAGTTTTTGGGTGTCCAAATAGTCTAGTGATTTGAGCTAGTTTGATTATCGAGCCTTAAAAGTTCTGATTGCCTGTCATCTGGTGATTAGAGCTGTGAGCATGCTGAGAAAGGTAGGAGAATTCATGGTGGGGCGTTTTTAAATTACTTTTTCAATCTTTTGTGTCGTGCTTAGTAAGTTGTTCTACTTTGGTTTGTATTAGTTTTGGTAGGTAGTGTGTTTCTAGAAATTTGTCCATTCCCTCAAGGTTTTCAATTTTGTTAGAGTATAATTTTTCATAATGTTCTATGATGATTCTTTTAATTTCATTTGGATCTGTTGTGATATTACCCATCTCATTTCTTAATTAAATTATTTGCTTCCTCTCTTGTTTTCTTTTGTCAGTTTGGCCAATGGTTTATTGATTTTGTTGGTTTTTTTAAAAGTAGGTCTGTTCTCTAATTCATTTAGTACTGCTCTAATTTTCATTATCTGTTCTGGTACCTGAGGGGTTCCTTTGTTGCTGTCTTTCTACTTGTTCAAGTTGTAGGTTTAGTTCTTTTGATTTTGGCCCTTTTTGGGTGTGTGCATTTATTGAGATAAATTTACCTCTGAGCACTGCTTTTTTTGTGTCCCATAACTTCTGGTAGGATGTGTTTTCATTCTCACTTGACTCTATGAATTTCTTATTCTGTCCTTGAATTCTTCATGGCTCCAGGGATCTGTGAGACTTGTTTTTCTTTCCCTCTGTTTACTTCCCTCTCCAAGTCTAGGAGATTAAGTCAGGGTGTGTATCTAAGATGCCCCACTTTTGGCCTGGGTAGTGTGCCAGTTGAGTGCCCAGTGAAGAGCAGAGAAGGGAGGGGAAAGTGCTGGGAAAGGGAGAGATATTAGCACGTAGGAAAGATTTAAATCTGCAGGAGTTAGCAAGCACTTAGCTTATGATGCTCAGGTGAAAGTCCTCTGCAGTTCTGTGGGTCCAGGCATCCAAAGTTCAGCTTCCCCGCCAAGAAAGATGGGCTCCACTCATGGCACCCTGTCCTGTTGGCCTGCTAGCTGCCATGGTGCGTCTCTGCTTGGCTGGCAGAAGTGGGTCCCTCTGTGGGGTGTGAATTTAATTCTAGCTGAAGTAGTTGCTTGTAGACCTATTCTCCCCTCTCTGTCAGCCAGTCCAGTCTCTCAGTTTTCCATCTCATATTCAGGGGTCATAAAATGTCCTTTGCAATCCATTCAGTTTATTTTCCGGTGCTTTGTTGTTAGAGGGGTCAGAGAATACCTATGGCTACTCTGCCATCTTAGCCCCACCTCCCTGTTTCATATAATCTTTGAAGTCTTTTTTTTTTCATTCCCCAAAGCATATTTATACACAGAGTTATGTGTTTGAGGATCTACCCACAGTACCTGCTGCTTTTGAAGAGTATGATACTTATGCTATTTGTCTGTTCTTTATTTTAGGGAGCCTCTTAGAGTGTACATTGGAATATCACTGGGAGTTTAGTGAGGATGAATTTACTAAAAATATTATGATTAGGATGGTTTAGAGTGTCCTCTATAAATACTAGAAGGCTGACAATTCTAAAGAAGGAGAGTTTGTCTACAGACAATTATGATAAGGACTACTGGCCTCTTCCCTCCCTAAAAAATTTGCTTCTGTTGAAGTATTGTCTGGTTTATGGCCACTAAACTGAACCCACTGCCATCAAGTCGATTCTGACGCATAGTGACCATAGGACAGAGTAGAATTGCCCCATAGAGTTTCCAAGGAGTGCATGGCAGATCTGAACTGCTGACCTTGTGGTTAGCAGATGTAGCACTTAACCATGAAGCCACCAGGGTCACTAGTGAGCTGCAAATTAAAGGATCTTTTGTGTCCTGACATTCTTGTGCTTTTGGTGGATGCGGGAAAGAAAGTTCTTCTGTACCAGTTTCTGTACATACGCAGACTGCCAGTTGAGTTCATGAACTCATCCTAGAAAAAGTGCTGCATGCCTCATTGCTAAATATAACCAGTCACCTTCTAAGTACTGCCTTTGGGAAGCTGTGCAGCAATGTGAGCACCTAGTCTACCCTTCAAAGCAATTTTGGAACTTTCTAGAATGGCCATTGTGCACAGTGGCATGGTGGCAAGTTCATGAACTTAATTGTGTAGTTGTTTGTGAGGGAGTTTTAGCCAGTAAATAAATAATTGAATTGGAATGTTCTCCGTACTTACCTGATCTGGCCCCCAATGACTTTTTTCTTTGCCCAAATTTGAAAGGAAGACATTTGGGTGACATGCAAGACATCAAGGCTACCACAATGACAACTCTGATGGCTGTTCCAGAAAAAGCATTCCAAAATTGCTTTTAAGGGTGGACTAGGCACTGGTGTCAGTGGATAGCTTCCCAAGGGGAGTACTTGGATGGTGATAATAGTGATACTCAGCAGTGAGATGTGTAGCACTTAGTAAAGTTGGTGGACTTACTGTTTAGTGACTGGTTATATTCTTCATAATGTATGAGCATTCTTGTTACATCCATTTTGGTTGTTGTGTTTCCATTATCTAGCTCTCCCGTCCTCCTAGCCTCCTCATCTTTGGTCTAGCATAAATGTTAAATGTTTTGTTACATCTAGATGATTATTTTGAGGAGGACAGTATTCATGGTTGATACTGTGTATTTTATGGCTGAAAGGTGACCTATCTCTGGGAATGGTTTGAGTTTGAAGAATATTTCAGGGCACAAATCTCTGATTCATCTAGTCACTGCCAGTCTTCTAAGTCTGATGTTTTAGGAGTTTGAATATTCTCCATTTTCTCCCCTGTTCTATCGAAACCATCCACTGAGTCTGTGGTCTGAACGATCAGTAGTTGTAACCAGGTGCCACCTAGTTTCCAAGGATTATTTCATTGAAAATTGCATTAATGTTTCCCAAAATGCTGAAGTTTGATAGTAGCCATTGATTGTAGACATCATATTGAAAATTAAACCTGGAAGAACAGTAAATTTGCCTGTAGCTCATAATTTTTTTCTGCTAGAACATAGTAGTGGCATATTTTTATTTTTGTCAACAGAAGTTAATGTAAGAAAAAAGAGCAAATGTATTTCCAGTGTTACTTTAGGTTCAGTGAAGGACCCTAGCAAAGAAGAAACTTAGGATAGCTGATGTTACTTCTTTTGAGGGGATATGTAGTGAGCAATTAGAGATCATTCAAGGCAGTACTTAACATCTGTTTTTACAGTTTTCGAAGTGTTTCTGTATAAGAGGCATAAAAATTCTAACATGAAAAAGATAATAATGGGTTAAGGTTGTTAGAACAGGTTTAATTAAATTAAAAAGATTAGGATCTGAATTAGTGCCTGTAGGTAAATGAATGCCAGCTGTTATTATTGCTGTGCTAAAAAGCTTCAGAATTTGATGAACTAATTTGTACGAACTATAAGTCTACTCCTTCCTTCAAATATTTTAGACTTCCTCATTTATTTCAATTTTAGAAAGATAATGGTTGTGCTAATTGGTTTATTTCCCTTAGTAGTTTTTCTGACCATACTTTTCATTGATTAATTTGGTAGTTTATGTATTTAATTCAGTTTGGATTTATGCTTTTGACAAGGAGGGGAAAAAAGAACAGTAGGCCTTTAGTGGTATAAACCGTTATTGTACATTAAAACAAAACAAAACAAAGACAGCAGCATTTTTTTTCTTTGGCAGTGTTTAGCTGACTCATCAGAGTTGTGAGTTGGTAGTCTTCTGGAATACAAGTGAAAACCCTTCAGTTTGATTTTGATTTTGTCTGTAGTGTTTACTTGCTGAATAAGCGTGTCTGCTTCCTGGTTTATTTGACTAGTTCTCATTACCGGTGTAGCAAAACCATCTGCCAGCAGACTCGGCAAGTCCGTGCCTTGTCTGACTGTGCTCATTTTCTAAATAGCAACAGTGACAGAAAGGCTTTTCCTTTTTATTTTATTATGTGTTTGATTTTGTGCGGCTAAACAATGGTAGTTTGTGTGATTTAATGGGTCAGAGTGCTAAGATCAATCATTTAGTCTAAAAAAGCTCTCTAAAAGGAAAGTACTTGGGGCAGATGCAGGAAGAAATGGACCTGTATGTCTGCTTAAGTTTCAGTTGCAGAACTTTGAAGATGGGATCTGGCTTCTGCACTTTCCAGAATTACCCTTGATGGTGTTCTTATTGACACCTACCTTCTATGGATCTTTTAGTACTGTAAGTGTAGGGGAAAGAGGGTCCATTTGCAAGTACAATGAATTTGAGATTCCTTTGATAGTACAGTGAGCTGGAATTCTAGAACACTTCATTGTGCTTCTGCAGAACTTGCACCTGGATCAAGAGGCAGCTGTTCCAAAAGAACAAAGGATATTGTGTGGCTTAAAATTGGAAAAGTATGTAGCAGGTTTGAGTATTTTACTGTACTTAGTCTCTGTCCTGAGCAGATCATCCAGGAAGCTGGACAATGTAAAGAATAATGAATGAAAAGGACTGGAGGAAGGGTCATTAGAAACTGCGATATGAGATGACACAGCCTTGCTTGTTGAAATGAAGATGATTTGAAGCATGTACTAAAAAATGTCAAAAACTAAATAACGCCTTCAGTATGGATTACACCTGCGCATGAAGAAATGAGAATCCTTGCAGCTCAACCAATAAATGGACGATAAATAAAGAAAAAATTGGAGTTGTCATGGATTTCATTCTACTTAGATCAACAGTCAATGTCCATGAAAGCAGCAGTGAAGAAACCAAAGGTGCATTGCATTGCAGTTACTGGTTGTTCACAAGATTCCAGTTTAAACAGCCTAGTACCTGGAATATAGCAGGTGCTCAGTGATTTAGTTGAATTAAACATTGCTTCTTCAGAGAAATGATTTCTGATGACACCCATGAAAACAGGTTTTGGTGCTTTCCTGAGGCACACAGCAGTCTGCAGAGTTGTAGGGCACATACCCATACCCTAGAGATGATATGTCCATCAGCTTTCTGCCTCAGATACTCTGAGATAGTTTCATTTACATCTTATCACTTTGCATGTGTATTATACTTAAACATCCAGAAGACAACCTTTGGGTATGTTCTGATCAGTATATCAAATGTAAGTGTTGATGCTTTTCAGAATAATTACGATCAGCAGAGGATGTTCAAAGAAAAAAGTATGTCATGAAACAAATGGTATCCTGGATCAGTCCTTCCGTTAATGTGTTATGTCATAGGCAAAGGAAGAATAAAAATAAGTAGACAATTTATCAAGGGTGTTCAAATTATAAATCATAGTCCCTTCAGTGTTGTAGGAAAATCAGTTTAAGGCAAATCAGTTGGAATGTCTGATGTTCTGATGTTCTCAAGCTTGTAAGCCCTCCTCACATCAGCTATGACCAGCATTCCCTTCCTCACTGAAAAATGAAAAACCAAAAAAAAAAAAAAGACCAAACTGACTGTTGTGGAATCGATTCTGACTTACAGTGACCATATAAGAAGAGTAACAAACATAAAATAAGAATAAACACCTTCTCTACTTCACTAAAAGATACAGAATAAAGTAGCTAGTATTTCATGAAATGTTTTATAAAAGTTAATTTGCAGACCATCTGTTTCAAAGTTGAAGAAATAGTAATATCCCCAGCATTGATGCCCCACAGTTGTTACGAACCAAAGCAAAATCATTCACAGTCAGCTGCTTTTCAGTGTAGTTCTTTTTCTCAGCAACTGTCAGATTGGAGCTGGGGGCAGTCGTTGATAATGAAGTTGATAATGAATGCAGTTTTGTTTTCATTTTTTCTCTAAAACTCCAAGAAGATACATAGTACGTTTGCAGAGTTGATGGCTTTGTGTTCACAGTAGCTTGAATAGTTTGCTGCTGGCTGCTCACCTGAAGGTTCTGACTCACCCAGTGGATCTGCAGAGGAAAAGCCTTGGCAGTCTGCTTCCGTGAAGGATACAGCCCAGAAAATGTTTTGGAGCAGTTCTGCTGTGTAACACAGGGGTTACCAGGAGTTGGTACTGACTCAGTGGTAGCTAATAGCAACAACATGGCTGCGTTTAAATCAAATCCATTGCTCTCAAGTCAATTGTGTAGGACAGTGTAGAACTTCCCCATAGGATTTTCAAGGCTGTAACCTTTACAAAATAGACTGTCACATATTTCTCTTGTAAAGTGATTGGTGGGTTCAAACCCTTGAACTTTCAGTTAGCAGCTGAGTGCTTAAGCAGAGCTCCTTAGCTTTACGTTTAATCTACCTGTATTCGTAATTAAACCTTAATGGTTTAAGGCAGGTTATCAGCCTCCTGCCTCAGATACAAGAAGCTCAGCATGATTTAATAAAGACTAGAATGGAATCAGGAAATTAGAATTCTAACCCAAGAAATGAGCTTTGACAGACACTTTTTATAAAGGATTATGATAGACTAATCATCAAGGTTTTTTCTAGTTGTAAAATACTGTGAGCCTTTAAGTCTCTAAAAAAGAGCCAAAATTGGATCTCACCCCATTCTACCCACTTCTGGGAAGAATACAAATACGCCATAAATAGCTTCTCGAGTGTAGAAAATACTGTTGATTTCTCAAACCTCTTCCTGGATACAGCCCTTTTAGCAGAGTTAGAATGAATGTGCACCTCCAGGAGTAGTTTAGGGTATCCCAAACTAAGTGATACATTTGCAGCAAGAAAACAAATCCCTTCTATTTTGTCCTTCTTTTATGTTATGTGGTATAGTTTTGATATAAAGTAATGTTTCAAATTATGTACCAACTACTAAAGTTGCTGCTCTTTCATCTTGGAACAGTCACCCACCCCAACAGTCCCCTTTCCCAGGAGTTGGAGAGAAAAAGCAAAGGAATAATTGTTCTTTTTCCTGCTTGAAAATTTAAATGACACTCTTATAAATTCTAATACTTAAAAATGTAGCAATAGAGTATTGTTAATAGACTGTTGCTTAGAGCTGTTTTGGACTTATAGAGAAACTGTATAAAGTTCAGAGTTCACATATACCCTTCTCTCCCTTACACATTTTATTTCTGTGTTACATTTGTTAAAATTAATAAGCCAATATTGGTATGTTATTAACTGAAGCTTATAGTTTACATTAGAGTTACTGTTTGTGTCCTCTGAATTTTAACAAGTGCGTAATGTTGTGTGTCCACTGTTACAGTATCATACAGAATAGTTTGCCCTGAAAATGCCCTGTGCTCCACTTGTTCATCCCTCTCCTGTTCCACTGGACCTCCTGGCAACCAGTCAACTTTTTACTGTCCCTATAGTTTTAGTTTTTCAGAATATTATAGAGTTGGAATCATATAGAGTCTTAGTCATCTGGTACTGTTCTAACAGAAATACTACGAGTGGATGGATTTAACAAAGAAAAGTTTATTTTTAACACTCCAGTAGACTACAAGTCTGAATTCAGGGTGTTTGCTCCAGGGGAGGGCTTTCCAACTTTGAGGGCTCTGGAGGAAAGTCTTTCTGTTGTATCAGTCTGTTTGATCTGAGAGCATCAGGTCCAAAGGAAGCACTCTTCACCCAGCACTGCTGTCTTGAAGATGTGAAGTCCCCACTCTCTGCTTGCTTCCGTTTCCTTTTATCTCTTGTAGGATAAAAGGTGGTACAAACCGCACTCTAGGGAGACTCCATTTACATTGGAGCAGGGAAGGTGGCCTTAGGAAGGATATTACAGTCCCACACTAATCCTCTTGAACATAATCCAGTCTATTAACCACAGGCATAGATTAGGAAAATCACAAAATGAAGTCATACAGTACTGGGAATCATCACATTGCCAGATTGCTTCACACATTTTTTGGGGACACAATTCAATCCATGAAATGTAATATATTGCTTTTTCAGACTGGCTGTGAAAGAATATTCTTGGCAGTGTTCATTAAAGGTTTCTCTGTGTCCATAGCCTGATAGCTTGTTTCTTTTTATTGCTAAATTATATGTCATTGTATGGATATACTACAGTTTGTTCATCCATTCACCTATTGAAGGATATATTGGTTGTTTCCCCTTTAGGGCAATTACAAATAAAGCCTCTGTAAACATTTTATGTGGACCTACATTTTCAGCTTGTTTAGGTAAGTACTTAGGAATTTGATAGCTGCTTGATAAGCCTGTGTATTAAACTATCAGATTGTCCTCCTCATGTTGTCACTTAGGAATTTTAGCCATTCTGATAGATGCGTAGTGGTATCTTACTTTTTTGGTTTTCATTTTCTTAATGACGTATAACATTGAGCGTATTTTTTGAGTGCTGACTTGCCATCTGTATATCTTCTTTGTTAAGGGGGCAGTTCAGATCTTCAGACCATTTTGTAATTTGGTTGATGGTTTCCTTATTATTGAATTTTAAGAGTCATTTATATGTTTGGGTGTATTTTTTCTTCAGCTTTCCTAAGTCACTGGTGGCTTAGTGGGTAAAGTGCTACATCTGCTAACCAAAAGGTCGGCAGTTCGAATTCACCAGGCACTCCTTGGAAACTCTGTGGGGCAATTCTACTCTGACCTCTAGGGTCACTATGACCCGACTTGACAGCAGTGGCAGTGAGTTTTTACTAAATCACATTGTTTTAGACATATTTGTTATAGATAGGAGATTTCATATATATATAATTTCGTATATATAACATATGGACCCGATGGCAGTGGTTTTTTTGTTTATATTTTATATATATATATATATATAAAGTACTTGTTAGATCCTATTATTTTGTATATTTAATTCACAGCTAAGTTTATAAACTCTGGGTGTTATTGCTTTTGGGTGTTATATACCTGCACATGTTTAGCTCAGATAGCATATAATTTTTTTGTTATTGGTCTCTGGGTTTCAGTAGGTGAATTGCAGGTAATGGTGTAGTAGATGTGCTAGGTCTTATGGGCAATCTTTTATCTCTGTTTTATCCTTCTAGATGAAAAAAAGTGTTTCTGTTTTACATACAGTTATCTTTTACCACCTTTTTTTGTTTTCAGTGCTTTGCTGTTTGTCTTTCTTTTATTTATCCCCTCCTTGTATCCGTGAGTAGTTTGAAAAAGTATGTGAATATATTCAGATGGTTGGATAGCAGTCATTACCTAGAAAAGAAAATGGGGAAATTTTACTTAATGATAACCACACAGAATATTTATTTTATTTTCTTAGTTTCTTTCCTTTTTTTAAATTAATTAATTTATTTTTATTGTGATTGAGTGAAAGTGTTTTAAATTCACATGCCCACCTGTGTGCACCTCCTACTGCTCTCTTTGCCTGGTGACAGCACACTCCTCCTTTCTGTTCCATACAAGTCATATCCTCCTAACAATCCCCTGTACCCTCTTCTCCACCCTCTCCACTTCTCTCTAGTAAGAGGCCAGTAGGACAACATCCTATAGCTGCATAAAAACATAAAGTGCACACATGACATGGTCACTCTGTGTTGCCAAGTCCAATCCATTCCTGTCCGAAAGCTGGCCTCCATTATGATATATGGATGGGGCAGCATCGTGTCTAGGGGCCATGCTCGCAGGGGAACCCTCAGGCCTTGGGACTGTGAATTGCAGTCTCACACAAAATATTTAGAATCCGTTTAATAAGAAAGATACAGGACTTAAATATGAAGAAAATCTAAAATAAGATTGGTATATATGAAAAGACCTAACTAGCTATGAGTCAGATTTGACTTGATGGCAGTGGTTTACATTCTTGGGTGGGATAGATTATTAAAAAAAAGTTTGTTTCCTGAAAATCACTGCATGTATTTAAGGCAATTTATGAGAGAACCTTAGTGTAGGATATTGGGAGATGGTGGTATGGAATTGAATAAAATTATCGTAAATGTTAGGGGCTCATTTTACCATCCATCAGAACACTGATAAAGCCACTGTTATTAGGTTACTAATAGGCATAAGAATGGGTCAGTGGACCAGAATAGTTTCCATTAGTGGAAGGAACAGATTAATTTGATCCTTAGATCTTCTTCTATTTCCGTGGAAGGAACAGATTAATTTGATCTTTAGATCTTCTTCTATTTCCTGATTTATTTTTGTCCATGTGCTCTCTCTGTACTTAGAATGGTATATTAATGTCTCGGTAGTGTGTTAGTGTGTTTCTGTGTTTCCTTGTATCTCTTATAGTCTTTGTTTCATTAAAAGCTGTCATTGTGCTGCTTTGCTACGTAAAGATTCTTAAGTGTATGGCTTCATTTTGAGTTGTGACTTTTAGCATGAAAAAGTATCCTTATTTTTACATTAAATCCTTTTGTACTTGTTGTTAGGTGCCATGGAGTTGATTCTAACTCATGATGACTGTATGTAGGACAGAACGAAACAGCATGTTGTCTGGTGCCACCTTCACAGTATACGTTTGTGCCCATTGTTGCAGTCACTGTTTCAGTCTGTCCGGCTAAGGGTCTTCCTCTTTTTCACTGACCCTCTAACTTTATCAATTATGGTGTCCTTCTCCAGGGACTGGTGCCTCCTGATAACATGTGCAAAGTATGTGAGAATAAAGCATCACGATTCTTGCTTCTAATGATCATTCTGGCTATATTTTTTCCAAGACAGATTTGTTCATTTTTCTGGCAGTCCATGGTGTATTCAGTATTGTTTGTTGTTATTGGGTGCTGTCGAGTTGGTTCTGATTCATAGTGACCCTGTGCACAACAGTGAAACACCACCCAGTCTTGAGCCATGACTACAGTCATTTTCATCCTTAAGCCCATCATTGAGGCCACTGTGTCAGTCTATCTCGTTGAAGGTCTTCCTCTTTTTCGCTGATCCTACACTCTGCCAAGCATGATGTCCTTCTCCAGGGACTGATTCCTCCTAAACAATATGTCCAAATTGTGTAAGATGCAGTCTTATCATCTTTGCTTCCTAGGAGCACCCTGGTTGTACTTCTTCCAGAACAGATCTGTTTGTTCTTTTGGTGGTTCATGGTACATTCAGCATTCTCCAACACAATTCAAAGGTTTTGATTCTTCTTCTGTCTTCCTTGTTCATTGTCCAGCTTTTGCACACATATCAAGCTATTGAAAATACTACAGCTTGGGTCAGGCGCACCTTAGTTTTCAAGGTGACATCTCTACACTTTTCAATACTTCAAAGATCCTTTGCGACAAATTTTCCCAGTGCAATGCAGTTTTTGATTTCTTCACTGCTGCTTCCATGGGCATTGATTGTGGACCCAAGTGACATGAAATCCCTGACAACCTCGATCCTTTCTCCATTTATGATGGTGTTGCTTACTGGTCCAGTTGTGAGGATTTTTGCTTTCTTGATGTTGAGGTGCAGTCTATACTGAAGGCTGTGGTCTTTGATCTTCATCAGTAAGTGTTTCAGATCTTCTTTACTTCCAACAAGTAAGGTGGTGTGGCCTGTGTAATGCAGGTTGTTAATGAATCATGTTCCAATTGTGTTGCTTCATTCTTCTTTGTATAATCTGGCTTTTTGAATTTGTTTGTGTGGCACACAGGTTGAAAAGATATGGTGAAAGGATACAACCCTGACGCATACCTTTCCTGAGTTTAAACCATGCAGTGTCCCTTTGTTCTGTGCACATGACTGCCTCTTGATCCATGTACAGATTCCTAAGAGCACAATTAAGTGTTCTAGAAGTCCCATTTTATGTGATGTTAGTCATAATTTGTGATATACACAGTCAAATGCCTTTGCATAGTCAGTGAAACATAGGTAAACATCTTTCTGGTATTCTCTGCTTTCAGCCAAGATCTGTCTGACATTAGCAGTGATATCTCTGTTTCCATGTCCTCTTCTGAATCTGGCTTGAATTTCTGGCAGTTCTTTGTTAGTATACTGTTACAGTTGCTTTTGAATGATCTTGAGCAAAATTTTATTGCATGTGAATAATAACGATACTGTCTGGTAATTTTTGCATTTGGTTGGATCACCTTTCTTTGGAATGGGCATAAATATGGATCTCTTCCAGTCAATTGGCTAGATAGCTATCCTCCAGTTTTCTTGGCATAGACAAGTGAGCATTTCCACTGCTACATCGGTTTGTTGAAATGTCTCAATTGATAGTCCATGAACCCCTGGGGCCTTGTTTTTTGACCAGTGCCTTCAGTGCAGCTTCAACTTCTTCCTGCAGTATCATTGGTTCCTGATCCTATGCTGCCCCTTCAAGTGGCTGAGCATCGACCAGTTCCTTCTGGTATAATGACTCTGTATATACCTTCCACCTTCTTTTGATGCTCTCTGAGTTGTTTAGTATTTTCCTTGTAAAATCCTTCACTGTTGCAACTTGATGCTTGAATATTATTTGCCAGCACCATACTTCAAAAGCATTGGTTCTTCTTCAGTCTTCCTCTTTCGTTGTCCAGCTTTCACATGCATTTATGAGACAGTTGAAAACAGTATGGCGTGAGTCAAGTGTGGCTTTGTGATTAAGGTGACATCTTTATTTTTTTTTTCAAAACACTTTGAAGAGATCTCTTGCAGCAGATGTGCTCAGTGCAGTAAGTCATCCTGATTTCTTGACTGTGGCATTCATGAGCACCGATTGTGGATCCAAACAAAATGTTTATATCATGATGTTGCTTATTGGTCCAGTTGTGAGAATTTTGCTTTCTTCATGTTGAGGTGTAATCCATACTGAAGGTTATGCTTTTGATCTTTATTACTAAGTGCTTCAAATTCTCTTCCTTTTCAGTAAGCAGGGTTGTATTATCTGTGTAGTGCAGATTGTTAATGAGTCTTCCAGTTTTGATGCCCTGTTCTTCTTCATACAGTTTAGCTTCTCAAGTTATTTGCTCAGCATACAGATTGAATACATGTAGTGGAAAGATACAACCCTGACACACACCTTTCTTGACTTTAAACCACTCAATATCCCCTTGTTTTGTTTGAATGACTGCCTCTTGGTATAAGTACAAGTTCCCCATGAGCACAGTTAAGTGTTCTGGAATTGCTGTTCTTTGCAATGCTGTCCATGATTTGTTGTGATCCATGCAGTCAGATAACCTTTACATAATCAATAAGACGTAGATAAACATCATTCATGTATTCTGTGCTTTTAGCCATGATCCATCTGACATAAGCAATGACGTACCATGTTCTGCATCCCCTTCTAAACCTAGCTTAACTTTCTGGAAGTTCCTAGTCCACATACTATTGTAACTTTTCCTGAGTGCTCTTCAGCAAAATTTTACTTGTGTTTGATGTTAATGATATTGTTTGATAATTTCTGCCTTCTGTTGCTTCTCATTTCTTTGGAATGGGTGCAAATATGGATCTCTTCCAGTTGGTTGGCCAGGTAACAGTCTTCCAAATTTCCTGGCATAAGCACTTCCAGCACTGCATCTTTTTTTTTTTAATTGTAATTGAGTGAAAGTGTAGAATCTGGTTAAAGTTCTCATGCCCGCCTGTGTGTAGCTCCTACTGCTCTGCTTGCCTGGTGACAACACACTCCTCCTTTCTGTTCTATACAAGTCATATCCTCTTAACAATCTCCTGTCCCCACCTCTCCACCCTTTCCACTCCCCTCTAGTAAGAGGCTAGTAGGATGACATTCTATAGATGCATAGGACCATAAAGTGCACACATGATGTGGCACTCTGTGTTCTCAAATCTAGTCCATTCCTGTCCAAGGAGTTGACCTCAGTAATGATTTATGATCAGGGTCAGCATCAGGTCTGTGGGCCATGCTTTCAGGGGAACCTGAGGCCTTTGGACCAGCAATTCCAGTCTTTTAGTGGAGCTCTCAGGGTGGACCCCTTCTTATTCTCGTATTGCCCCTGGGACTAAACTTTGTGAGCCCCATTACAGCTGCCACTGGGGGTGCCCGGGCACCATCTGGTTCTTCTGGTCACATGTTGATGTAGTCACCGATTCACGTGGGTCTCTCTGTCTTTTGGGTTCTCTTTCCTCCATGTCTTTTTTGTCCTTGGTGATCATCTGTTCCTGCTGAGTTGGGACAATTTGGTGTACCTTAGATGGCAGTTTGCTAGCTTTTAAGGCTCCAGATGCCGCTCACCAATATGGGGTGGAGAAGACTCTCTTAGCAGTAGGCTAGTTGCCAGTTGACCTCAATGTCCCCTGAGAGCGTGGTCCGTGGATCCCCACCCCTGCTACTGTGTCCTTGCCACATTGGGTTAAGATTCCAAGAGTTTTCAGGTTATGTTGAAGTCCAGTTAAATTGATCTTCCTTCTCATATGTGCTGCACACGTGTCAGTACATTTTATTTTTGATGCATTTCAAAATAAATTACAGATGGTAGTACACTTTGCTGCAGATACTGGAATTGTGGATCTGTTGAGGTGAAATATACATGGAGTAGAACCCAGAAATCTTAAGTGTACATTCAGTGAATTTTCAGAAATGTTTTCACCTGTACAATACACACCACCATCAAGGTATAGAACCTCATCACTGTTCCTGGAGGTTTCCTCATACTGCTTCCCAGTGAATTCATGCCCTACCCTTTAAAGGCAACCACTATATAGATTTTTTCCCCCAAATTAATTTTGACTGTTACAAAACTTCATATATGGAATCATACAGTACATACTTTTTTGTGTGTAAGACTTCTTTCATTTAGCATAAATTTTTTGAGATTCATCCATGTTATTGTGTGAATCAATAGCTTATTCATTTTTTTGTTGTGTTTATTTATAAATATAAACCACTTATTTACCCATTCTCCTGTTGGTGAATACCTGAGCTGTTTCCAGTATATATGTAGTAAAGCTTTTCTAAGTGTTCTACTGTGTTTTTATGAACCTATATTTTTTCTTTTGGATAAACCTCTAGAGAGAGATTTTTGAGTCATAGGGTAGTTATAGGTATACTTTTTTTGAGAAACTGCCAAACTTCTTTCCAAAGTAGTTTTCCATTTACATTCCCACAGTGTATGAGAGAGTTCCAGTTGCTCCGCATGCTTTGTAAACATGTGGTGTTGCCTTGTCAGTCTTTATCATCTTAGCCATTTTGTGGGTGTGCAGTGGCATCTCTTTGTGATTTTATTTGCATTTTCCTGATGAATAATGATGTTGATGGCAATTTGTGTGTTTACTGGCTACTTAACATACCTTCTGTGAATGTTAGCTTCCATCTCTTGCCTATTTTAAAAATTGGTTATTGCTTTATTATTGAGTTGCAGGTATTCTTTATATATTCCAGATGCCAGCCTTTTGTGAAATAAATGTCTTGTGAATATTTTTTTCCTGGAGATCTTAGGTTTTAATTAATCTTTTTTTCTTTTAGCAAGTATTTATTGAACACTTAGTGGGTGCTGGGAATATGTAACAAGCAAAGTGTATTTTAAAAATCCCTGCCCTTTGGAGTCTGTTGTGCTAGTGGTGGTAGTCAGACAAAAAAAAGTGTCCTACATACGGAGTGTCAAATAGTGGTAAATGCCCTAAGTCAGGTAAGGGAGAAAGAGAACAGCTTGATGTGGTTGGGACTGTCATGGTTAGTAGGTTGTCGTTTAAAGTCTCATTTGGGCACAGACTGAAGGAGGTGAGAGAGTGAGCAATGTTGGGATCTGGCCTTAGAGATTTCTAGCCTGAGAAAATAGTAAATGTTCTGCAGCTGAAGGAAAACCAGTGTGTCTGGGGCCAGGTAGGGAGCAGAGAACTAGGAGATGAAGTTGTAAGGTGACCTTTTGTTATTCGTGTAAACAGTTTTAAGGGTTGCACCTTTTGATCTGAGTAAGAGTGGAAGCATTTGAAAGTTTTTAAACAGGGAAAAGTATAATCTGATAGACATATTAATGTCATTTGTTGTGTTTTTCAGTGGTAGCATTTTCTTGTCTTTTTTTTAAATGTTCCCCAGATCTCTTGTAAGATTTTCTATCTTTTTATTTGATTTTTCTATCATCCCTCTTTGGAACCTACTAATTATAGTTATTTTAGATTTGTTGTCAGTTAACTCCAGTATTTGATTCACCTTTGGATCTGCCTTGTTTGCCTTCCTGGGTTTTTGTGTGGTATTAGTCTTTAGGCATGCCTGCTAAGTTTTGGTTATCTGAGTGATGGACATTGCATATGAAAGTTATATAGGCTCTCCTACCTCTGCCAGGCATGGTTGAGTCAAAGCTGGATTGTAGTTTGGTTATGCACACTAACCTGATATGCCTGACTTCCAGGCTGTGCTTTTCATGCCTCTGTGTATGGGGCCTCTTCCCTGGCAGATCTTGAGCTGGAATCCGTATCTCCATAACAGGCCAGACTGCTTAAAACTCTACTATGCTTTTCAAAGATTTTCTGAGTAGTTTCCTGGCTTTCTGTTGTATGCAGCTTTGTAATGCAGCAGATGTCGTAAGGGTGTAGTTCTCCACGTCTTCTCTTCCCGTCCTTGACTCTTCAGGTTTGGTAGAAGCCCAGCATAAACATAAGACACTCTCAGTGAGATGGGGTGACAAAGTAGCTGTAACAGAGGACCCAAACATGAGTCTCATGAAGGTGGCCTAGGACTTGGCGACGCAGCATTGTATTTTAAGATCTTGAGGAGTTGGCATAGACTTGACAGCAGCTGTCAACAACAGCAGCTCGTCAGTACAGCTAAAACTCTGTTGGCTTCTCTTTACTCAGGCAGCCAACTTCTGATTAGGCAGACTCTGATTCTTCACCTCCTGCTCTGTGCTCAGAACTGGCAGTGCCCTTGGGGAAAGCATCTTCAGAACGTTAGCTCACGTCTGTAAATTTTCCTCATCCCTGGAGTCTTGACTCTGTCGTGTCTACATACGTATTTTTATCTGTGTATTTTATCTATCCTTTTTGGTTGTTCTAGTCCTCAGTTATCCTTTACCCTGTTTCCTCTAATGCTAACATCTAACCACAGTACATATATTAAAATTAAAACTAACATGGGTGTGTTATTAACTGAACTCCAGATAGTTTATTTAGGTCCCACCAATTTGAAATCACTAATTTTAATGTAAACTGGAATTTTAGAAACATTTTGTGACTTATTTGGGTAAGTTTTTGACTGTTTTTTCTCTTTTCAGAACTAATGGCTGAAGAGTAAATCATCATGGCAACTATGGTTCCCCCAGTGAAACTGAAATGGCTAGAACACCTGAACAGCTCCTGGATCACAGAAGACAGTGAATCAATTGCTACCAGAGAGGGTGTTGCTGTTCTGTATTCTAAACTGGTTAGCAATAAAGAAGTAGTACCTCTGCCCCAGCAAGTTCTGTGCCTCAAAGGACCACAGCTGCCAGACTTTGAACGTGAGTCCCTTTCCAGTGATGAGCAGGACCACTACTTGGATGCCCTTCTTAGCAGCCAGCTCGCTCTGGCAAAGATGGTGTGTTCCGATTCCCCGTTTGCCGGGGCACTTCGGAAACGACTGCTTGTGCTCCAGCGTGTCTTTTATGCACTTTCTAATAAATACCATGACAAAGGGAAGGTGAAGCAGCAGCAGCATTCTCCAGAGAGCAGCTCGGGGTCAGCAGACATCCATTCTGTCAGTGAACGCCCGCGATCAAGCACCGATGCACTTATTGAAATGGGTGTTCGAACTGGTCTTAGTTTACTATTTGCACTTCTAAGACAAAGTTGGATGATGCCCGTGTCAGGACCTGGTCTGAGTCTTTGCAATGACGTTATTCACACTGCAATTGAAGTTGTGAGCTCCCTGCCGCCATTATCTTTAGCCAATGAAAGCAAGATTCCTCCCATGGGCTTGGACTGCTTATCCCAAGTGACGACGTTTCTTAAAGGTGTAACTATTCCCAATTCTGGGGCAGACACTTTAGGTCGTAGGTTAGCTTGTGAGTTGCTCCTTGGTTTAGCAGCTCAACGAGGCTCTTTGCGGTACCTTCTTGAATGGATAGAAATGGCTTTGGGGGCTTCAGCGGTTGTAAATACCATGGAGAAAAGCAAACTACTATCAAGCCAGGAGGGAATGATCAGCTTTGACTGCTTTATGACTATATTAATGCAGATGAGGTGTTCTTTGGTACGTATTTTAAATCTCACGTTTCAAATTCTTACCTGTCAATTTTGGGAAAAGTGAACCCGACTCTTAATGAATTGATGTCAGTCGTAAATGATTTGAGAGTTCTTATGTTGATTGTTATGTTAGTTAATATTTTATATATGTTGAATCAAGACATTTTTATGCATATTGGTATGAATATGTGATTCATGGACAGTCCAGTTGGTAGACTGCTAAGACCACTGTATGAAGAGCCTGGGTTGTAGTTTTATGGTTTCTTTGTGTTTTGATAAACTTCCATGTAAAATAAGGGCCTTGGCCAGTAAGTGTGGATATTGCTTGAAAAAAATCCAAGTTCATTCTCTTTAGCTTTTATTAAGTATTTATCGTATGCCAGGTATCATTCTAGGCATTCTAGGCAGGTGAAAACACAGCTTCTGCCCAGTGGAGCTGATAGCCTGGTGCAAGCCGGTAGCCTGAAACAGAATTACAGAAAGAGCAAGTTCTAAGGTGAAAAATACTGGTGAGAAAGAGAATAGAGAGTGACACTCAGGGACGAGAGTTGAAAGGGGGGGAGGTATGCTATTTCACTAAATATGGCCCGGAAAGGACTCTGAGTTGTGACCTTGGAGGAAAGAGCTTAATGAGAGAAAGATGAAACTACACAAAAATCTGTGGAAAAGTGCTTTGCAATTAGAGAGGTGGTTAAGAGCTTGGCTGCTGACCAAAAGGTTGATAATTCAAATCGACCAGCTGCTCCTTGGGAATTCTGTGGGGCAGTTCTGCTATCAGCTTGATGGCAGTGGGTTTGGTTTTTTGGTTTGACTATCATAAAGAAACTAATACTGGAATGAGTGATACAGTATGATCAAATATTTTCAAATATCAAATATGATTATATGATCAAACATGATCACACATAACCAAAATATGACCAGCATGGTCAGTTTGAAGACTTTAAGTCAGAAATACACTATCTTTGTGATTAACTCTCAGATTGGTCTTAGGTTTATTTATAGAATTAGATTATTTAGATTATCTATTAGACTATGTGGAAATCCAGGTGGCACAGTGGTTAAGTGGTATAGCTGCTAATCAGAAGGTTTCATTTTGAATCCACCAGATGCTCCTTGGAAACCCTGTGGGCAGTTCTGCTCTGTCCTGTAGGGTCTCTATGAGTCGGAATTGACTTGACAGCATTGGGTTTGTTTTTTTTATTAGACTATTAATCTATTTATTGAATCTGTTAGATTATTTATTGAATTTTGTATTTCTTATTCTTCCTTTCACAGTAAATGGTAGAGTCTGATGCTGTTAGTTTCCAAAACTCATGTTTCTTATACTTTCCTGTATGGTCTGAAAACGCAGAAAATATCTAGAGCCCCTCGAAGCACACTGGCCCCCATCCTGACCCCAGCCTTGTCTTACATTTCTGTATCCCTGAACAACTGGAACAGAACTTATCTCCAACCTAGAAGTTAGAGGGAGAGACTACTAACCATGAATTGAGTATCTGGCATAAGGCCTAAAAAATAAGTTCAGTCTATAACTTGTATTTACTTGTATGATTGTTAACCTCTGCCACTGTGCACACATATCATTAATTGTGTTTGGGAGCATAAAAGATACTCATTAACTTACATTTAAATGTGGACACATCATCAAGAAAGGCCAGTTGCTGGAAAAGGTTATGTTTGGTAAAGTACGGGGTTAGCTAAAAACGAAGAGAACCCTCAGTGAGATGAGTTGACACAATAGCCAAAGCAATGGACTCAAGCATGCCAGTGGCCATGAAGAAACAGAACCTGGTAATCTTTTTGTTCTGTTAGGGATAAGGTCGTCTTGTTGCAGCTGACTCAACACAGCTGACAACAACAATGGGGAAATACCATTACTGTACATCTTTGAACTGTAGAGATGCTAGTAGAGTATACTGAGGATGCTTTTAGGCACTGTGTTAAAAAGATAAATAAGTCTTGTGGTGTCCATAACCTTATGCAGCTCACTATTTAATGTAAGAAGGATGCACAGACAGTTTCCATGTCATAATGGACTGTGTAGAGGTCTGTACAGGAAGAGGGCTGGAGGGGAAGGGGTGAACAATGCCCTGTGGAGGTGGGACCCCTTACAAACACACAACTTGTGAGGAGTGCTGGAGAAGTTTTCATGAGAGGACCAGAGTTCACAAAGCAGCCACAGTGAGGGAGAGCAAGCCCCTGGATGTGTGAGTTAGAATGGGATGTCACGTAGGCAGGGCCTTATATCCTATAGGCCCTAGGGGTTACTGAAGCAGTTTTTGCCTAAAGCTGTGCAGCAACAACATTAGATGACGTACACCATCCAGTCTTTGTCCTTATCTGAATATTTGAAATGGACGAACAAGAAAAAATATACAGTATAGATTATTTTGGATGGTAGATGTTTAAGAGGAAGGCAATTAAAAGGAAGACCTGGGAAACTCCAAATTGTTTAATTTCGACTTTATATTTGGACCATTGAACTTCTTGTAGTACATTAACAGTGTATGAAGTTGTACATTTAATGTGCTGTGTATCCCAAAATTTAAAATTTCTTAAAAAATTCCTAGCAGTAGGTGTATTTTTTAATTTTGTAGTGTGTTTACAAAGCACACTAAAAATTCTCTGTAGAGTGGGTTTTAAAGATGTCTTTAATCTTCACTTATTGGCACTAGAGTACACATGAACCAACTGTATAAGACCACACAAACCAAACTCATTCACTGAATCTAAATTTCAGTTCATAGTGACCCTGTAGGACAGAGTGGAACTGCTCCATAAGATTTTTTTTTTCTTTCTTCTTTTAACATGACTGAGTGAAAATGTACATTCCCATATAAATTTACGTGCCCACCTATATGCAGCTTCCACTGCTCTCCCTGTCTGGTGACAGCACACTATTCCTCTCTGCCCCATACATGTCTCATCCTCCCAACAGCCTCCTTTCCGCTCTTCTCCGCCCACTCTCCTTCCTCCAGCCAGAGGTCAGCAGGATGATATCCTATAGATGTATAGAACCATAAAGTGCAACCAATATATGGTCACTCTGCATTGCCAAGTCCAATCCATTCCTGTCCAAAGAGTGGACCTTTGTTATAATTTATGGGTAAGGGCAGCATCAGGACCGGGGGCCATGCTCTCTGTGAGCTCCATCGTGGCTATCACTGGTGGTGGCCGGGCACCATCCGGTTCTTCCGGTCCCAAGTCGATGAAGGCACCCCACTCTTGCGGGTCTCTCTGTCTTCTTGGTTGTCTTTACCGCATGTCATTTTGGTCCTCGGTGAGCATGCGTTCCTGCTGAGTTGGGACCATTCGCTGTGTACTCGGATGGCTGCTTGGCAGCTTTTAAGACCTCAGATGCCACTCACCAATGTGGGGTGCAGAGAGCTCTCTTAGCAAAACGCTAGTTGTGCCAGTTGGCCTCGATTTCGCTTAAGATCCTTAAGATTTTCAATGGTGTAATCTTCACAGCAGCTGGCTATCACACCTTTCTCCCATGGAGCCACTGGTGGTGGGTTGAAACTGGAAAGCTTTTGGTTAACAGCCAGCCACATAACTGCTTTGCCATTTAGAGATTCTTTTATCTAGATCAACTTACCAAACCAAACCAAACGACCTGAAAACTTCAGTGTATTACAAAACTTAAAAAAATTCTAAGTGCTGTTAAAATAAAAACGATTTAATTTTACATTTGATCCAAAATACGTATTGCTTTTGTGGCTTTGTTAACTTAGGAATCATGTTAATTCATATAGTTTGAATTTATAGTCGTACACTTTTAGACTTGCTTAAGTTCTTACAGGGCTTCTAAACCAACTTCCTCTCCACAGAAGTGATCTTTTTTGTGGTTTATCTGCCATGTGATCATCTATAATATGAGTACTTTTGTAGTATGATATCATTTAAAATAAGGCCACCCAAGTCGAATAATATAACTTAGCCAGCCATTCCAGAAGTCTTTCTGGCCCTGATCGTAATCCCGTCCCACTTCCCCAGAGTAACTACTCTCCTGACTTTCCGAGCTCCCTGGTCCCTGTGTGTCTGTCATTGTGTCCTGGGTGTGCATCATTAGGCAGTAGAGCTCAGTCTTGCCTAGCTAAATATTTCTTTTGATATTTTAAAAATCTCTTAATTTGTCAGTTCCACCTCTATTTCAGAGTTACAAGATTGGTAATATGACAGTTGTATTACCAAAATTTAAAGATAGAGACCATTGGAGATCAAGACAAAGGCTTAGATATCAATTAGAGTATCTGATATATCATTTTTTCAATGAGAGAATAATTTCCTGTTGAAGCTGTTGGGCCCTACTGTGGAGAGTGGGCATAAGGTCCCAGAGAAGTGCTGTAATCTCGTCACTGTGTTAAGAGAAACACACTATATTGCAGTCAGATAACTACACAAACTGACTTCCTGACAGGGCCTTGGTTCTGCTGAAACTGGCAAGGGAGGGACAAACTTTCTCCTGCTCTGGTCAAGGCCTTGAGTCAAGTGGACTATGTTCTGCTTATCTGTATTTTTGAATTCAGTGAACAAGGTAGCCCTAGGGGAATAGAGTATCTCTTGGGTCTCCGTATCCTAAATCTTGGTCACCCAAAGAATGTGCAACTGGCAAAATTTTGCCTCAGTTATTTCTGGAGCCTTGTGACCCTTGGAATAGATCGCTGTCTAGTAAGGCAGTCAGTGGGGGATTGACACTTCATACATGGTTTCACTCTGTAGCCTCTTTTTACAACACTCCTACAGTACTTCTGTGCCAAAGCTGATTTCATGACCCAGTGTTAGGATTTGGTCTCAGTGCATGTAATCACATAACCAGTTCCTGAAGTAAGTACTGTTTTTGTGGACTATTTAAGTGATTTTAATATGTGTGTCTCCTTTCCACACTGTACCCTGTAATGTCTGAATTATAGGGTTCATCTGCTGATCGGAGCCAGTGGAGGGAACCAACCAGAACCTCTGATGGTTTGTGCTCCCTCTATGAAGCAGCTCTGTGTCTTTTTGAAGAGGTATGTAATAATCATGGCTTTTGCATTAAAAATTATGTGGCATGTGTTTATCCCATGAATAGAATCCATTCAGTGTGCAGAGAGACACGAAAGAGAATGGCATGAGTGGTTGTCTCTAGACAGTAGAGCTGGGGTGTCTGGGGTTATACTTGTATAAACTTCTATTCCTTTTTAATTTTGTTCATGTACAAAAACTTGAATTAAGAAAAAAAATTGATGAAATAAAAAAACATGTAAAGCTGTGCCAACAAATGGATGCTTTAATTAAATATTTTTACATAAATATCCTTCTAATCTGTACCCAGGTCAAATAATAGGACTTTGCCAGCCATTCCAGAAGTCTTTCTTGCCCTGCTCGTGATCCTGTCCCTCTTCTCCAGAGTAACTACTCTGCTGACTTTCCGAGCTCTCTGGTCCCTGTGTGTCATTGTGTCCTGGGTGTGCATCATTAGACGGTAGAGCTCAGTCTTGCCTAGCTAAATATTTCTTTTGATATTTTAAAAATCTCTTAATTTGGAAGTGTCTCCTCTATTCCTTTATTTTCTTTTGATGTATTTGATCAGGAATTTGAGCTGTTTAGGTTGATTGATTATTCGTTGTGCAATTAAGTATGTTTCTCTATTTCCTGCAAATTGGCACCTGGATCCAGAGACTCAGTCAGTCTCATGGTTGTTCCCTTTGACAAGACTCTGCATGGTAGTGTGTTCTTTCATCAGGAAACTCCTAATGACTGGCAGTCTGTCTCTGTGTCGTGTTAGTGTGTTGTGTCAGTGTTAGAAGTTCTACTGCTTAGGTCTGTTTATTCGCAGGTGGTGGCCACATGGTGGTGGTCTAGTTCTGTTGTTTCTTTCTCTTGTATGACTTGAAATCGTTTTGTAAAGAGGTGCTCCCTGCTTCAGCTGGCTATTCTTAGATGGTTCACATAGGCAAGGCAGGATAGATGCCTCATTCTCTGTCCCTCCTTTTATTTATTTTTATTTTCTAGTTCTCTTAATAAATTGGTTACCTGTCATCTTCCAAACTTGACCAGTTAATTTTGTTTTAAAAATATTATTCTTAACTCATGGATTTAAACACATTTGAGTTTCAACCCATTGAATTCAGGTCTGTGGTGGAGCTTGTGTTGCCCATTCGTGGGCGATGGAAGTCTCACCGGGGTGGTGCCTGCATTCTTGAGGCTTGAGCTTCGTCCTCCTTGGTAGCTTTTATGTGTCAGTGTATCATGTTGTTCCAAGCTCATTTTGTATGTTTCTCGCCCTGTACCTGGAGTCATGTGGCTGTTTCTCTAAAAAGTATTGTTTTTGTTTGTTTACAGTGAGAAATGATATTTAAGACCATCGTCAGGGTGATAGAAATGCTCATCACTACTGAATTGCTCATTGTGTGCAGGCTTTTATGGTAGAAAGAACTTAGAAGCGTGTGTGCGTGTGTGCGTGTGTGTGCGCATGTGCGCGTGCATGTGCACGTGTGCTTGTGTGTGTATGTGTATTTAGAAGCTAAAATAGCATACTGATAACTTTCAATTTAAATTCAGGACTATAACATTTTTCCTTATCCTTTCCTGTATTACATCTATATTTCTGTTTTCTAAAATGAGAATGGTGGTTTTCAAAGGTATAGGGGATATTAGAATAACCCATGTTCACTCGTGTTTTAAATCACATATCACACATACACACAGCCACCTGAAAACAGCAAGATGAATACTATCCCTGTATGATTAACAATTAATTTTTTACATTTTTTACATCTTTCACAGTTGTGTTATATATACATGAGCCAAAGTCAAGTGCTGTTGAGTTGGACACAGAGTCTGTAGTTATTACATGCTGTCTGCCTTTTAACCCTCAATTAATTGAAATTCAGTAAATAATTACATATTTAATGCTAATCACCCGTATCTGTGTTGACAAGTAACCATTTTTGGTTGTCTGAAGCTCATTCTTTAGCAGATTACTCTAGAAAGGCTCACAGGAGCAAGATTTCATAAATTTTTTACATGCTGATAATTGCTTGGCCCTTCAGGCTTAAATGTCAGTTTTAAGAATGTATTATTTTTGGCTCACTTTTTTTTTTAATTGTGATTAAATGAAAGTATACAATCCAAATTAAGTTTTTATGCTTGCCTATCTGTAGCTCCTTCTCCTCTGCTTGCCTGGTGACAGCACGCTCCTCCTTTCCATTCTGTATATGTCATATCCTCTTTTACCAGTGTCCTGTCCCTTCCTCACCAACCTCTCCACTCTTTTCTAGTAAGAGACCAGTAGGGCAGTATCCTATAAGTGCGTAGAACCATAAAGGACACACACCATGTGGTCACATTGTGTCACCGAGTCCAGTCCATTCCTGTCTGAACAGTTTGGCTTTTATTTTGAAGTGTGATACGGTAATTTCTAAAAGCCAAGTGCCGTCGAGTCGGATCCAACTCATGGCGACCTAAAAGTAATCTTTTATTTCTCATTCTTTCCTTAGTTCCATCACCTCTTCTGAGTGTTCCTAATGCAGATTTGTGTTTCTGTTTTATACCTTTATTTTCTTAATCCCCTTTAGCTTCTTTCAAAATGTTACAATTTGAGCTGCCTTGTGTGCAATTTCCTGTTTTTTATTGTTTCTATTATTCTCCTGATCTTCTTTTCTTTCTTAGAATAACTTTGTGTGAGATTTGACCTTGTACTTTCCTGTTCTTTATTTTTATATAAGTGAAGTTAGTTTTCGTCAGCTGTTAGAATGGGGTGGGATTTAAGGTAGTTTTTCTACTTCTGTAGTCTTCCTTCCTCAATTGTTTTGATATAAAGCTTAAAAAAAATACAGTAGTTTCCCAGGTAGTTCTCTCACCAACACTTCTCTCTCTCTGTTGTCTCTCTCCTGCTCATTTTTTATTTCTCCTTTGTGTGGCAGCCCTGTCTTGTAAGGGAGCTCTAACTGGTCAGATTCAAGAGTTCACAGAGCTAGATCACTCTAGCTTCTTTAGAATTTCCCATCTTGGGTCTCTTGCGCTCACTTGTTATGAGGGTAGGCAGAGCCCTCCCCAGGTGCAGCTCCTGTTCTCAGATTGGTTACTGTACCTTCCAGTGGGCATCTCGTCTCGTTGGTGGCTTGGGGCTTCTCCAAAGGTCTGTCAGATGCTCTGTTGCTTCCTTTTGTGCAGATGCTAATACTGTGCAAGTTTTGTGTTCGGTGGTGGTTTGTCCCCAGCTGCTTATATTATGGGGTTGTTGGTGCTACGAAGTCACCTAGTTTTGTTGTGAACATTAGCGTGGGTTTGGAGTATTGCTTTCCATTTGCCTGGTGGTGGTCATTCAGACTGATTAGGAAACTGTAGCTATCATTGCTGCCATCTTTCCAGAACCCTACCCACCCTCTTTTTTAAAGAAATGCATTTAAAATCCCTGTGAGTAGATTTTTTTTCCTTTCTCCCTTCTCATTTTATTTTTCCTGTAACTTCTTATAAGCCTTATTGTGGCTATAGATCTTTAGGGTAAAATACTGTTAAACCCTCCTGGCCTTACCATCTCCTCTTGTCTCCACCAAAGGTTTAGCTGCCTTCTCAGGGACTAGCACTCTTAAGCATATTTTGTGTCCTCACAGCTGTCCTCATGTTCTTTGAAAATATCCATCTGACACACATATTCTCTTGTTTTGGGTAGTGTTTGAAGATTCTGAATAAAATTACTCTATCCCGTTGTATTAATGGGTTGGCAAACCAATATATTGGCTTTTGAAGATTCTTGCTTTATTGTTTTGCTCGATTAATGTGATTCAGCAAAAGAAAAACTAAAAGGTAGACAACAAATTGACAGTGGCAGCAGTAAGTATTAATTTTGTATTGATTTCATACAAGTCAATAAAAAACATTAAGTTTACTATACAAACAGGCATGCGTTTGTTCATATCACAAAAAATACGTGAATAAATATTAGTTATGCTGATAATAAGGAAATGGTGAAGTTTAAATAGTGGGATTCCTTTCTCCCCATGTTAGCTGACAAAAATAAAAAAAACGTAATAGTCATCAGTGGTGTGAACACAGTGAGGGCTGATGCTCTCGTATATCCCTGTTTCTTGGATAGGGCACTGAGGGGCCTGCCTTTTTGCAGGGGAGACCAGGGGTTTTTTACTTCATGACTTTTATATGTGTGTGTGTGTGTGTGTGTGTGTGTGTGTGTTTCTCCAGGCTGTCACCCTTTCTAGGATAGCCCTCCTTTTGCACATTGCTGGTGACATAGTAAAACTCACCATTTTGGAAACCAATTTTGCATATAGAATATTTCAAGAATCATAAGATAGTTGTCCTTTTTTGGTGGTAGTAAGACCATTTCTGAGGCTTTCTATTAAAGGAAGTAATAAAAAAATACAGTAAGACCTGTATTCTTAAAAATGGCTCATGAGAGCAAACAAGAAGGAAGAATCTAAATGCCCGTTTAAGGAATGAGGTTAAGTTGTGAGTTTTGCGTTAGGTGAAATACATGTTCAATTGTGAAAGTTAGGGAGACACAAAGAAAGTTTTACGTGATATTATTGTATCATTTGTTGCTTTTATGTATTGCTATGATAATATGTGTATGACAAGTTTTGGAAGGATGTGTTTGAAAAACCGTCTATAAAGATGTAAGATTATCAATGGTGGGTGTTTTCAACTTTATCAAATTTTGTTTTTCTTTAGTGCTGTTGTGTGTAATAAAAATTTTAGTTACAAAAGACTCGATTGTGTGTGTTCCCCCTCCCCATTTTGCCACCTTTATTCAGCATCTTTTAGTGGCTTATTCTGCCGCGGTAAGTATTGTAGCTGTCTTTGTTCAGGATCAGATGTCTTATATCTTACCTAGGGTGTTGGAGCAGCTGAGAGTATTAACAGAAGAAGGAAAGTCAACAGTAATTTCAGAGAATATTTATAAAAATGCCCTATGAGGATATTGACTGTTCATTATGTGTTTTACATTTTAATAGGTTTGCAGAATGGCATCTGACTACTCAAGAACGTGTGCCAGCCCAGATAGCATTCAGACTGGTGATGCTCCACTTGTCTCAGAAACCTGTGAGGTGTATGTCTGGGGTAGCAACAGCAGCCATCAGTTGGTAGAAGGCACACAGGAGAAAATATTACAGCCGAAGCTGGCTCCTAGTTTCTCTGATGCTCAAACTGTGAGTTCTCTAGATAAACCTTATGAATTGATTGATGATAAAGTATGTATTGATGTGTGTTTGCTTTAAATAATGTTGAGTGTTTTTTAAATGAGTGAAAATTCTTCATTGGCTGTTTCTTATCCAGTGTTTCTGTACTGTATTGCATCAATTTTTTTTCATTTTAATAGAAAAATATATTTTTGGCTCCCTATAACTCAGCTTTTCCACATTTAAAAAGACTTAAATTGGTGTCTGGATTTTTAAAAAACATAAATGGCAATAAATTTTACCATTATATTCAGCATAAATATTGGATACGTTAAAAACTGGAATTTTCTTTGTCAGATTGTCATTTAACTTTGACATTATGATATTTTTGAATTTGTTGCTGTCTTTCAGTCAAGCAGACCTTTTGCTTATTATTATTTTCATATGAGTTTAGAAAAACTTTTGTAGTTCCTGCTATAATGGACCTTAAGGAATTTATACGAGAATTTTTATTTTCTGCCCATCTCACTTTTAAGAGGAAACTACAACATTATACTTTGTTTCATTCAGCTGTCACCTGTAGATGACCTTAAAAGATAAAATAGACATGAATTTGAGTTCAGCCTAAGTCAGCAAGAAAAAGCCAATGGATTCCTTTGTTTTCTATTCATAATTCTCTATGGAGAGTCATGTGTATTCTGCTTTAAGAATAAAGCTAGCGTTAAGAATTAAACTTTGATTCGTACAGAGGCCTTTTGTAATTGTGATTCTGCTTGTTTGCTTGTAGATTGAAGCTGGACAGTACTGTACGTTTGTGATTTCCACGGATGGCTCTGTCAGAGCTTGTGGTAAAGGCAGCTACGGGAGACTGGGTCTCGGAGACTCCAACAATCAGTCTACTCTAAAAAAGTTAACATTTGAGCCTCACAGGTCTATCCGAAAGGTCTCATCTTCTAAAGGATCTGACGGCCACACTTTAGCTTTTACAACAGAAGGAGAAGTCTTCAGTTGGGGAGATGGTGATTATGGGAAGCTGGGACATGGAAACAGTTCAACACAGAAATATCCCAAGCTTATTCAGGGTCCTCTGCAGGGAAAGGTATATGCCTTCTTTTTTGAATCGAAAAGTAATTGGAGGCAGTGGTGCTATAATTGGTGATATCCTTCAGATTTTGACACATTCTTTCTAAAGGTGCTTTCCCCCTTGCCTCCACCTTTGAACATCTTTACAGTTTATGAAACATTTTCACATATATTACTTAATTTTAATCCTCTAACAACTCTGTGAGGTGCTTATTACTCCCATTTGACAGTTAAAGAAACTGATGCTCATTTAGCAGATACTTACTTAGTCTCTTCCAAATGCCAGACAGTCTTGTAGGCATTAGACCAACAGCAGTGAACTGGCAGACAATGTGCTTGCTCTCATGGGGATGTGCCCTGGGGATAGAGATAAAAATAAAAAAAGAAAATGCAGGAAATGATTCCAGATGGCCGTAGAGAAAAAAATTGAAAAAATGGAATAGACACTAAGCATGGTGTTATGCTGGAGCATGCTGTCAGAAGGTCCCCTGAGAGGTGGTAGTATTTTACAGAGAGCTGAAAGAGGAGATGCTTGCTCAAAGTCACATACTAGTAACTGGTGCCATTAAGAACTGAGCTCATTTCTCCTCTTTTTCCTTCTGTTGTAACTTTCTTTAAAGAAGGAAAGGTATTTTCCTAAATTTGTAAATAGGATCTTCCATTTTAAGATTCCATTTTTCCTATGCAAGTTTCCCTGTATAAAAAGCTTTGTAAAGCTTAAACTGTGTTTGTCTTTCAGAATTACAGTAGGTACTGTCACTCTCAGTACTCGTGGGAGGCTGTCCCACAGGGTCTGCTGTCACAGTAATTTTACTCTTTTGTAACTGCCAGTGTTTTAACTTAAATATCCACTTCAAAGTACTGGGCCTTCAGAGAGTTCACTTTGAAAACTGGGAAATACTTTATAAAATGTTGAATATAGGACCTTAAGAAACTTTAGATAACTACTGTTACACGTTTTATTTTGTTTGGTTTTTCTAGTACCTTCTTTTTTCCTTGACACTCTTTGTAATTTCTGTTACTCATATTTCTTTTTATGCTCCATTGGATAATGGAAATACAGTCATAGTTTAAATACCAGGAGGGAAAAATGTACAAAATTCTAAGTTCATAATTTGCAGATAAGAGTATCAGAAGTTATTAGCATAGTACCTAGTATATATTACTAGATGCTTAGTATTTTTAATTGAATATAATTTTTGAATTTCCTAAAGTGAATTCTGACTTTTAGAGATTAAAAAGAGGTAGTGTTGTTAGTGTAGACATTTTTAATGTGTATCCTTTCTCAGTAGCTGGTAATTTTGGTCAGTGTTAAAAAATGTGAATGATCCCTAAATTTTGTTTAACAGCTATGTAGGTACTTGAGTGTCAAAGAGATATTGTCAGGGATTTAATTAATATAAAATATAATGCTTAGGTCTTCTTGTATTAGTAGCATTCAGTGTTGTTTTTGAGAATTATCTTTGTTACATAATGTATTCTTGATCAGCTAGGACTGGTGGTTTTGTATGAACATTTTAAAAAGTGACCATATTCCAACAGGTGCTTTACCCACATCCAACTCTTTGAGTGAAGGCTTGATTGGTGGTCTGGTAGTCTTGGAAGTGACCAGATTGATAGTGTTAGGGCACCTGCTAGCCCTTACACTGACTTAGCGTGAATTAAGAACAGCGTCTTCTCCTCCGGGTGAATGCAGTCCTGTGTGAGCGTTCGTGACCTGGCAAGTAGTGCACAGGCTGTATTTCCACCCTTACTTTCTCTCTTAGCTAGGTGCCCTTGTCCTGAGTACCCTGCAACTACCCATGGTAATTCCTGGATGAATTGTAAATATCGCTATCTCAAAGTCTCTGTGTATAGGATCAAATATGGAGTAATTTGTTTTAACATCTGTGTGCTTGTCACATTCCCTTTGTGTGCAATTCAGGTGGTGGTTTGTGTATCAGCTGGGTATAGACATAGTGCTGCTGTCACAGAGGATGGTGAATTGTACACATGGGGTGAAGGAGACTTTGGAAGATTAGGTAAGATTTTTGTAAAACTTGAAATTATTTTCACAGAAAAATAGAAGTGATTACAGTTACTAAAAGGCAGCGAAAGTAAATTTAATTGTTAGCAACTGTCATTAATATTGTTCGTTTTAAGCTTAGAGGATGATAATTTTATATAGATGATGTCTAGATTCTAGTGCTAATATTTAAGATGTAATTAAATCCATCAAGTATTTATAGAGTACTTGTTGTAAGCAGGAGATGTAGGGTTTTAGGACTAAGAAAGATACCATTGTAATCCTAAATCTTGTAACCTAGTGGGTAGCAAAAGCAAGCTCATAAGAGCATGATCTAAGACAATGTGAGGTAAAAGCAGTAAGGAGAGCATCAGTTGATTGCTCTAATATTCACTAGAAACCCTGCTGGCCTAGTGGGTCAGTGCTGTGGCTGCTAATGAGAAGACTGGCTATTCAAGTCCACCAGGTGCTCAGTGGAAGTGCTGTGGGGCAGTTGTGCTCTTTTCCTGTAGGGTTGTTAGGAGTCACAGTTGGCTCAGTGGCAGTAGGTTTGGTTTGGGTTTTTTTAATGGTTCATTGAAGAGACTTGGTGCCTCTCAGAAAAGCCTGGAAGATTGTTTGTGAAAATACTGGAAATGAGTCTGTTTTTCATGTTTAATTACACTTAAAACACCCAGAGAAAACCTCAGTCTTATTAACTTATAGTATTTATTCCACCTGTGAAGTAATGACCTAGAGAAAAAGAGTAATTCACCATTTTTGTTTGCTGTTTGTGTTTTATCCAAGGTCATGGTGACAGTAATAGCCGTAATATTCCAACATTAGTAAAAGACATTAGCAATGTAGGAGAGGTTTCTTGTGGCAGTTCACATACAATTGCTTTGTCTAAAGATGGGAGAACCGTATGGTCTTTTGGAGGAGGAGACAATGGTATGTAAAAATTATTTATTGGTAGCTTTGTCCGTTTTATTTTCCAGTTATATGTGATTGTTGTAAAAACACACGTGCAGATGAGCAGAAGGAAAAAACAACACTATTTCTGTGACTTGTTATAACCGTTATTTACATTTTGGCAGATAGACTTTTAAATGTAGACTCCTACTCCTCACTCATTGACTATCTTGTTATACACTGTTTTGCATTTATGTAACAGTAAAAAATCTACTGTGCAACTATTCTGTGCATCAATGATATGTGTCTGGCAGTAATGAACTCCTCCAAGGTGTGAGGCAAAAGTAACACTGACTGTGATGGTTAATGTTACGTGTCTGGCTTGGCTGCGTCATGTGTCTCAGTCAGTGGTTTGGTAGTTTATATAATCATGTAGTCATTTTTCATTTTGTTATCTGATGTGATCATCTTCCATTTTCTTTCTTTTTTTTTTATTTAACATGACTGAGTGAAAATGTACATTACATCTTCCATTTTCGTGTAATTACCTGGTCTTTGGACCCTAACCATGTTGATAAGTAGGATGGGACATATACATTTAATCAGATATGTACATACATTTCCACATAGATGTCTTTTTAAGAATCAAAGTGTGTCAGTATATGCTGTAGATCTATTTATAATATTTTCAGTATCTTTCGTGTGAACATGGTTCTATGTCATTGTTTTAAATGACCACAAAGTATTCTTTCATGTGATTATAGTATAGTTTATAAAATCAGTTTCTCTGTTGAATGTCTAGATGATTTCTGATTTTCTTTCTTTTTTAGTATTAGCAACTACAGAAGGACTGATCTAAGGGTTACATCTTTGGTCACTTTAGCGACTTCTACCAGAGTGACAATGCCTCCTTCCCTGTGTCCCTCAACAACACTGAGAATTAAAATTAGGATTTAAAAAAAAATAGTTTCTAAAGTGAAATGGTATTTAATTTGTATTTTCTTGATTCCTAGTGAGTTTGAATTTACATGTTGACCATTTTTCTTCTTTAGTGATTTACTGTATTTTCTATTCATGAACTACTGAATCTTAAAAGTTTTTTTAAATGATATGCTTATGTGTGGCTATGTGTTGTTGAAGACCTGTGTATTTGAAGTTAAGAATATGATTATTAAGGCAGAGAAAGACAGAGAAAAATGATTTTCCATGTCTGTTTTGAAGTGGTTTAAGTGCTTGAAATTAAGATGCAGAAGGCTATGGGTTATTGATTGTTGCTTCTTATAACAAACATTTTTATGTGCTAACATCTACTCTCAGAAGTTAATAGCTTTGCACCTTGGCTAGGCTTGTGATAGAAAGATTACGTCCGTTGATCAATTTTAGTGCTTAGAAAAGAGTAGGCGTTTTTTAAAAAAATGAATTGTTTCACTTGAATGTGTTTCTTTTTAAAGGGAAACTTGGCCATGGTGATACCAACCGGGTGTATAAACCTAAAGTTATTGAAGCTTTGCAGGGAATGTTCGTTCGCAAAGTCTGTGCTGGGAGCCAGTCTTCGCTTGCTTTGACCTCAACAGGCCAGGTAGGGTGAAGAATGAGCATGAAAGAGTGTTACAGAGTACGAAGTGACTAAGAAGTAATAATTATATTTAAATTTTAGAGTTAAATAATTTTTAGACAACCCACTGAAATAAAATCCTTAGGTTCAAAAAAGTAGAATATCTGAGAGAGAACTAAGCTTTCTGGCCTGGCCCATGTGACCCCAATCAACCTTCCTATGTATTAGAATGGTTTTGTAAAACCTCTTAGCACTCAGCATCCCTTAAACCTTTTCATAGAAATGACGGTGGGGGGGAAAGGAAAAACACACCTTGCTGGAACCAGTGATATATGACTTAAAACAATAACGAGTGATATACAGACAGGGTAAAGAGGACACTCCATGTGGGACATAGTCTGAGGTTCGCTGATTCTGAGAGAGAGTCAGGTTCAGGGTGTCAGAATTTTGCAGTCCCTGCCATTAGCTTTCGAACTTTTCTGTGAATATTTTCACTTCCCTCCTGCTTGTTTTGTGCTTTGTTTGTCTCTTTGTAGATTGCAGCTAGGCAGTTGATTAGAAGTCTTTAAGGGACAAAGAAATAGATTGGCGATAGTCTGGTCATGGCAACGGACCAAGTATGGAGATAGGCTGGTGATGATGTCTCCTTTGCAGCTGCCAATGCTGGCCGTGAGAAGTAGGCTGACCACTCCTCTCGCACTGTGTCTGGAGCCCACTGTGCCAGGCATCAGCCAGTATACGTGCTGTATATAACAGTGCTGTCTGAGTAGTTGGCAAAGCAAGCAAGCAGTAAAGCTGAAATGAACATATAATGATTTTTTTTGAAAGATTAGAATCCTAAAAAAATCTAACTCAAACTGTTCGTCACTTTGTATTTTGTTACATTAGTCATGTATGACAACTCTGGTTGGCACCTTAAAACTTACAAATTCTTGTGTACATATTTCTCACTTTGGATATATGAAAAGAACCCATGACATGAAGTTAGAAGATGCGTATTGTTAGGCATATGGCCACAGACAAATCATAGACCTCCGTTAAGCCTCCTGTGCTTCTTGTGTGTGAAAAGCTCATAATTTCTGCTTTGCCATCAAGTGATCATGTAGGATGATAATCTGAATTGAACTGTCCTATAAATTATCAATCACTATTTGTCTGCTGAAGGAGCCCTGGGAGCACAGTGGTTGAAGTGTTTGGCTACTAACTGAAAGTTTAGCAGTTTGAATCCACCAGTTGCTTGGCAAGAGAAAGATGTGGCAGTTTGTTTCTGTAAAGATTACAGCCTGGGAAATCCTACAGGGCAGCTGTATTTCTGTAAGATCACTGTGAGTTGGAATTGACACGACAGCAGTGGGTTTTGGTCTTTGGTTTATCCAGTTGTTTGTTGTCGGTAACAATTTTCAAGTCAAAGTTTGAGATTGCCATTAGAAAACGCATATCACACATAGACAGTGCGTAGAACCACACTTCCCTGACATAGAAGAGCTAGAGTAAGGTCAGTGTCCACAGAAGGCCCTGGTTCCTCACGGCCAGTGGGTTGTTCCCTGCAGTGCGCACAAGGCAGGTGCTCATTGCTCACACCCCTTAGGCTACAGATGAGAGTCTTCACGCCCTCCTCAGCAGGAAGAGATTAAAAAATGGGATTGATCAGTGCCCTGGTGTCCTCTGCCTGAGCAGCACAGGGCAACCTGCTGTGAGCCTGTAACAGTGCGGGAGGCTCCCCGATGAGGATGAGAACCTGTGAAAGAGAAGCTCAGTTTCCAGCCTCTGTTCCTAAGGTGTGCATTGGGACTGAGGCTTCTGATCAGGTGGCTGAAGTGGAAACTGCCAGGGCTGGAGCCGACCTGTCTACCGACAGTAATGAATTTAATTCATTATACTGGATTCCAAGGGAATTGGTAAATTATTTGCTACATGGATCAGTCATATTGTGAGTGTAGTAAATTATGTGAAATCAAACATGTACTTAGAAAAATTAAAGGAGGGCCATTCTTTTAAATGGTAAGGATAGTTCTGTTCACAATTTTACTGGCTGAGCTTGAGTGAGGATGAGTGTCTATGTCTCCCACACCACTCGGTCTTAATGCCCTCGGGCTCTTTGGAGATAACCTCTTACAATGCTAAGTGTGGTTCATGTGTGGTTCATGTGTTCGGAGGTACAGTGTTTTTTATACAACATAGTCCCTAAATAGAAGCAGATATTTCTTCATCTGGTGCTCAGCTGAGGGAACAGTGCAACAGGAAACTAGCTCTCTGTGCCTTGTTGGATGGTAGTAGTCTGTTACACTTTATAGATGTTCACTGTTCCTTACTTGTGTTTAGTTCTTAATCCCTCCTAAAATATGCCTTTACCGTATTAGAGTTTTTGGTGCACGCTATACTTGTCTTACACTGGAGATGCAGTGGTAAAGAGCTCAGCTGCTAACCAAAAAGTCTGCTGTTCAGATCTACCAGCTGCTTCATGGAAACCTTGCTTTTGTCTTATAGAGTCACTATGAGTCAGAATTGACTCAAAGGCAACGGGTAGACTTGTTTTAAGTTCCCTAGCAGTTGGCACACATACATACTCTTCTTGTTGAAGAGGTTTTAACCTTTCAACATTTTTTCCTGAACTAATTGTAGTAAAAAAAAAAAAGTACGTCTCAAATTTGTTGTTGTAACGATAAGACTATGATGTTACCAAAACCCACTGAAGAATCTTGTGTTGAGAAGCAGACATTCATCCTCTTGTCTCCCTCTTGTCTTCACTGTTTCATTCCCTGAAACATCTTTAGTCTGTCAGTGGTGGTTTGGGTATGATGTAAGTCAGAAATGAAGATGGTCAGGAGAACTGTCTAGACTGCTTCACATGCCCTCTTTACAAGTGATAATTAAAACAGTGATGGCAGTGACAGGAGGCAGATTTTAACTAAAGCATAAACATCATTTTATGATTTATGTAGTGCATTTTATATGATCATGCCTTGCTTTAACAAGGAAGAAATATTTGTTAAGTACCTACAGAGTAAGAAGCCTGTAAAGAAATTTTCTTGTTTTGTTTTGGTTTTTAATTATGGTGAAAATATGTGTAACAAAGCATGACATGTCTACAATTTTTACATGTACAATTCAGTGACATGGATTGCATTTTTCTAGTTTTACAGCCATTCTCACTGTCCTTTTCCAGATCCCTGTGAAGGAGACATTGTCAGATAGCAGCAGTACTTCCAAACTGCTGAGGCTGGGCAGACGCAGTAAAAATCCAGCTAGTCAGTAGCTTTGGTAGAATCTCTCAGAAGGTATTTTTGTTTTTTCTAGGACTAGTTAATTTTTTCTCTTTTAGCTCAGCTGTTTGTCTGCCTGTACAGTCGAGTGTATTTGGGACACCATTAAAAAATGCGAAATAAATCACTATGGCAATCTTTAAAATGACCAAAACAGTAAATGTTGTTTAGCTGTTAGAAAGCTGTTATTTAATAGTCAACTATAGTCTTATGTAATAGGTAATATTTATTCTTATGCAACTTAAGTCCTCAACACAAGTCTTAGGAAAATATATGTGATGTATTTCTGGTTGTGTTTCAGGTCTATGCTTGGGGCTGTGGAGCTTGTCTAGGTTGTGGTTCTTCAGAAGCTACTGCCTTAAGACCCAAGCTTATTGAAGAACTGGCTGCCACAAGAATAGTTGATATTTCTATTGGAGACAGTCATTGTTTGGCTCTTTCTCATGGTAAAAGTCATTTGTTTTTTAAGAAATAATACTATTACCTCCCATGAATATATTTAAATTTGGCTTTTCTTTTCTGTTCTGTGTTTTATTTTTAGATAATGAAGTTTATGCTTGGGGCAATAACTCAATGGGGCAGTGTGGCCAAGGAAATTCCACAGGTCCTATAACTAAACCAAAGAAAGTGAGTGGCTTAGATGGCATAGCAATTCAGCAGATCTCCGCTGGAACGTCACATAGTCTGGCTTGGACTGCTCTTCCAAGGGACAGGTGAGGGAGCTCACTTTTAAACACAGCAACAGAAACAGTAATAAAGGCAAATAACTGTACTTTGTTCATAAAATGCCCTTAGCAGCATTTCCAGTATTGATTTTTTGCCATTATGGAAATGAGATCTGATGTAGGAGGGCTCTATATATAATCCTTTTGTATTCACCTTCTGATAGTTTCAGAAAGGTTTCTTTGTTTGGGAAGTTTTTTGGTGCTTTTGCGGGGGTGGGGGGGCTTCTAAAGCCATGGGTGATTTCTTGGTTACGCTTTTCTCCAGAGTGTTGCTTTTGGGGCATCATGTGAGTCAGTAGAGGCTGGAAGAGATGCTGTGAGGATGGACCACAGTTGTTTCTCTAGGCCATCTTAAAATGAAAGGTAAAAGGTATTTAACAACTTCCAAAGTCAGTCAGGTTTCAGGTGTACAGGTCTCTCTTCACAGCTTGCAAAGAAGCACCTCTATATCCAACCCCAAAAGTTATAAACTAGTTCAAAATACAGAAAGGCTACTGCCCTGCTGGCCTCTGCTGTTGGGCCCCAGCTGTAGGCAACACTGCTTCCAGAAAAGCACTCTCCTCTGGGCAGGCACTGCCTCCCAGCCTAGGAATTAGGTCCAGCCAAGGCCTCTGTATGGGTCTATCTGCCTCACAGTGGAACAAGATGGTGTCCTGCACAAGCTCCCTGCCTACCACGGTGGAGGCCACTCAATGGTGGCCAAAGGTGCCGAGATGCACAGAGTCCAAAGCTGGGCTCTCAAAATAAGGCAATTTTGCTTGCTGATCCTGCTAGTAGTGCGCCTGAGATTAGCTGCTAGTCAGAGTCCCAGCTCTGCCTGCCAGTTAAGACAGAGAAAAAGAGTTAAAATGGCGAGTTACCTTTGGTCCGTGAAAGCCAGCACTCAACCAAGAGCAGGGGTCAGTGAAAGAGGAAGTTTTCTGTTCGGTGGTATGAAGTCCAAATTAACAGTCTTATGCTGTGTCCAAGGGCTCACTAGGTGTCCAGAAGCCTTCGTCTAATTATCAGTTCAGGTCTTGGTTTCCAGAGAAATTTAGGGAGACATGTGTTTAGTCTGCCATCTTGTCTGTGTCCCCCAGAAATGAGGTCTGTTTTTTTTTTTTTTTTTGAGTGTTGAGGGTAGCCATGTTTTATAAGCAGGAAGTTATACTTTATGTTTAATATATTTTCTTAGGTGTCTTCTAACAGCTTTGAATTCCCTGTTTCCAAATACTGACTAAAGAAAAGTAAAGTGTCTGAGTATCAAAGGAAATTAAATTGAATAATCAAAATCGGAACTCACCTTTATTTATTTATAACAGTGCCCTTTATCTGGTTGGTTTTTTGAAAGCAAAGCAGTGTCCATACTTTTAAATTAAGAGAGTTACTTTTTGTGAAAATTTCACTGTTTCTTAAAGTGATACCTGTCTCTTTTTCAATAATCAGATGGGTGGTTTTTTAGTCACTGTTAGGAAAGAGAATTCTAAGGAATGTTTGTGTATTTTTAGGTGCATACCGGCCAGTTTACAGTTTATGGATATGCTATATCTGGGTATTATACTTTGGATTTAAGGGTGTTTATTGTAACATTCTAGCCAATTAAATTCTTGTGGCCTAGTGATTAAGAACTGCAGCTGCTAACCCTAATGTCAGCAATTCAGATCCACCAGGCGCTCCTTGGAAACTCTTGTGAGGCAATTTTACTGTGTCCTGTGAGGCACTGTAAATCAGAATTGACTTGATGGCAACAGTTTTTTTTTTTAAACTGATTAAAAATTTTTAGAGATGATTATCCTTACAAAACAAATGCCAAAAATATTAATATGTTGAATATGAGTAATTTGCTGTTCATATTTTCTATAGCCTTTCAATTTGTTTGTAGACAGTTGACTCCCAAGATGTTAAAAATCTGAGATTATATGAATTTTTCTTTTAATCAGGATATTTTTCCATAATAGAAATACACATTCTATAGACTGTTAGTACCAGAAAGGGCTTTAGTAGAGCCTATGGCTCAGCCCTTTGCCTGTAGGTGACTGAATAGTTAAGCTGTCTAATACAGGTAGTTATATGCTTTCTTCTTGAAGAACTCTAAGGATGGTGACCTCTTGGTTTCACTTAGAAACTAGGGTGAAGAGATTTATCACTTTCATGATCAGGGGAGTTTTTTGCGTATCCTGTTGAAATCATTCAGCATGAATAGTGTTTTAATCATGTTTAAAAAGTTCTTTTAAAACTTTTTCATGATTTTTTATGTCTTCTTATAGACAAGTTGTTGCTTGGCACCGACCTTATTGTGTAGATCTTGAAGAAAGTACCTTCTCACACTTGCGTTCTTTTCTTGAAAGATACTGTGATAAAATAAACAGTGAGATTCCCCCACTGCCTTTTCCTTCATCAAGGTATGTTTTTACACTGTATGTGTGTGTGCGCGCGTACACATGTATTAGCTACTTGTTTTGAGTATCCACTTACTGCTGTTGCTTGTCATTATTGTTTAATTTTTTCCAATTGTCTAGAAAGAGCTGAACTTAGGTATTGACTAATAATAGCCTCTAGAAAAAGTTATCCATGATTTTACAGGTCAAGCTTTAGGTATTATTGTTGGTCATGATTTAACAAAATTTCTAAAAGTAAAATGTTACCCAAATTGGATAGCACATGGCCTTCTGTGTTGCAGAAGTTCACAGCATTTTTTTTTTTTGGTTTCAGGGAACACCACAATTTCCTCAAGCTATGCTTGAAACTGCTTTCAAATCACCTTGCTCTTGCTCTCGCAGGAGGGGTGGCTACCAGCATTCTTGGGAGGCAGGCAGGCCCACTTAGAAATTTGCTTTTCAGACTGATGGATTCCACTGTTCCTGATGAAATCCAGGAGGTAAGCAGAAAGCAGTTGTGAATCTGCAGCTCAAGCTGCATCTTTCCCTGAGGTTGTAGCTCATCAGTTCAGCTTTACATTGAGCAACTTGAGCTGGATGTTCTTTCCTTTACTTTGATTTTACTGGTAGAATCACTTTTTTGGTTAGCTCATGTTTTAAGACAAAGATCATACATCGTTTCTGAGAAGTCTTTATCTGCCTTTCTGTCATGTTAGGTTTCTCTCTTATATGTTCTCATAGAATCACACTTATCGTGATGGACTCTCCGTCTTTTCCTCCAGAAGATGGACCTGAAAGCAGGACCCAGTTTTACTTATTATTTACATAGTTTGATAACTTTTGCACAGTATGGTCAGTGTTGATAGCTGAATTAAGTAGTCTGCACCATCTGTTAGAACCCCATCCAAAGCTAAGACAGAAAGGTTGAGTGTAGGTAGAAATAAAAATCTAAGGAGAGAACACTGATTATTTAGTATTGTTTTATGTAGATTTATAATACAATATTAATACTGTTTATTAATGTGTAAACATTAGTCTATAATAATTGTTATAATAGTTAATACAATATTAATATTTAATACACTGTTAAATTTGGGAATATTAAGAAAAAACTCATTTTTGCAATACAGAACTGAAAAAAAAACTCAGTAATAAGTAAAGGGGAGTGCTATACCAAAAAAACTCAAACTTAATTGCCATCTTGTGAGTTGTGACTCACAGCAACCCCAGAGGACATGTCAGTAGAACTGCCCCATAGAATTTCCAAGGAGTACCTAGTGGATTGGAACTGCTGACCCTTTGCTTAGCAGCCATAGCAGTTAACCGCTGTGCCACCAGGGTTTCCTGTAGATGCTACAGTGATTTTTAAGCAATACATTCCTAAATCACCAATGGATCAAAGAAGAGATCACAAAGGAAATTAAAAAATACTTTTAAGATGAATAAAAATAAAAACACAACATGCTAAAATTTATGGAATGTAGTGAAAGCAGTGCTGGAGAAAAGCTTATAGCAGTAATGTGTTTATTGAAAAAGAAAACTCTTCAGTCATTAAACTGACCTTCCAGCTTAAACTGGAAGAAGATACAACTAAACCCAAAACAAACAGAAGGAAAGAAATACTAAAGATTATAGCAGAAATAGAGACTAGAGAAATGATTGAGAAAAATTAGTGAAACAAGTGTTGATTCTTTGAAAATATTGACAGAATTGACAAACCTTAGCTAGACTAAGTTAAAAAAAAAGTAAATTACTCAAATCAGGAATAAAAGAGGGGAACATTAGTATCATCCTACTGAAATTCCTAGGTAAAGAGGAGAAATTCCTAGAAAAACATAAACTGTTGAATCTGTAGAAGAAATAGGAAATCTGAATAGATGTGTAACATATAAGATTGAATTAGAATTTAAAAAAAAAGAAGCAACTCCTAATCATAGTAAAAAGAATTCCCATGAAGAGAAGCCCAAAACCAAATGACTTCTGGTGAATTCTTCCAAATGTTTAAATAAACATCAGTCTTTTAGAAACTCTTCCAAAGTACAGAAGAGGAGGAAATACTTCCCAACTTATTCTCTAGAGCTGGTATCCACATCTGATAAAGGACATGAAACCCCATGGCTGACTAATACCAAGGGTGCAAAACTGACAGCTTTCCCCCTAAGATCAGGGAAAAGACAGGGATTGTCCACTTTCACCACTTAACTTGTTAACATTGTACATTGTCTGTTCTCACCACTTCTGTTAAAGAGAACTGTCAGGGCTGTTAGAAAAGAAAAAAAAAAAGCCATCTAGTTTGGCAGGAAGGAGTAAAATTATCTCTATTTGTAGATAAGGTGATCTTGTGTACAGAAAATACACACACAGCACAAGGACAAAATTTTATATGAGATCCCTATGATGAGGTCTTAAAAACAGACTCATGTGCAGAAGAAAAGACTCTTTGACGGTTCCAAGGAAAAAGAGGGAGGGAGACGACTGGTTATAGATGAGATAGTTGATAGAAATCTGGTTGGGTGAAATCAGTGACAGCGTACATTAGAAAGAAGATCAGTTTAACTGGACTTCAACATAATGTGAATACTCTTCCAATCTTAACCCAATATTGCAAGGACAGGGTAGTAGGGGCAGGGGTCTGGGAACCATGCTCTCAGGGGACATAGAGGCCAGCTGGCCTAACTAATGTATTGCTAAGAGAGTCTTCTGCACCCTGTATTGGTGAGTGACATCTGGGGTCTTAAAAACTAGCAAACTTCCGTCTGAGGTACAACAAACGAAGACAGAGTGTTATTAACTGGAAGACAGACATAAAGATCAATGGAAAAAAATTGAAATTCCAGAAATGAGCCTTACATTTGTGGTCAACTTCTTTTTGACCAAGGTGCTGAGATAATTCAGTCAGGGAAAGAATAATCTTTTAACAAATGATGCTGGCACAGTTGGATAGCCTCATGCAAAAGAATGAAGTTGGTCCCCTCGCTTAGACCACATTAAAAAATGAACTTAGAGTGGATCAAAGACCTGTATATGAGAGCTACAACTGTAAATGCTTAGAAGAAAACATAAAATCATCCTGACATTGGGTTATGCAATGGATTCTTAGCTATAACAACCAGAGAAAAAAATTAAACTTCATCAAAATTGAGAAAAAAAAACAAACTTAAGTACTTCAAAACACACTACTGGGAAAGTGTAAAGGCAGCTTGTAGAATGGGTGAAAGTATTTGCAAATCATACGAGACCTGCCAGTTAAGTTTGCAAACTCATCCCAGAAAAAGTGCTACATAACTCGTTGCTGAGTATCACTGCAGTCAGTTTCCAAATACTCACTTTGGGAAGCTGTGCACGGATGCCAGTGCCTAGTCCACCTGTCGAAGTGATTTTGGAACTCTTTTTCTGGAATGGCCATCAGAGCTGTTGTCATATCACCCTTGATGTCCTGAATGTCATCCAGATGTCTTCCTTTCACTATTTCCTTACCTTTGGGTAAATGAAAAAGTCATTCGGGGCCAGATCAGGTGAGTAGGAAGGGTATTCCAATACAATGATCTGTTTACTGGGTAAACTCCCTCAAATCTAATACAGTTATGTTTGCTAACTTGGCACCATGCCACCTGGTGCAGTGCCCATTCCGTAAAGATTTCCAATGTTGCTTTGAAGGGTGGACTAGGTGCTGGCATCAGTGTATAGCTTCCTAAGGAGAGTACTTGGAAGGTGACCATAGTGATATTCAGCAATGAGGTATGTACCACTTTGAACCATTAAGTTTGTGGACTTAGTTGTCTGACCTCGTATATCTGATAAGGGTCTATATAGAGAGAGACAGTGTTTATATTGACAATATATATTGTCAAAGGACTTGAATAATGTTTCTTTAAAGGAAATTAAAAATTCATCATAAGCATGTGAAAAGAAGTTCAGCATGTTAGTCATTAGGGCAAGAGGAGTCTTTTGGAAATCCAAACCACAAAAACATAACCACTTCACACCCAGTAGGTGGCTGTTCACAAATGGGCAATAACAAGCTTGGCAAGGATGTGGAGAAACTGCAGCCTTCATACATTGCTGGTGGAAACATAAAATATTACAGCCCTTTGAAAAACAATTAGTCAATTCTTCAAAAGTTAAACCTAGAGTTTAAATGAGCAGTTCCATTCGTAGGTATATGTTCGAGAGATATGACTAGATATGTCTACACAAAAACTCACACATGAATGTTCATAGCAGTATTATTCATGATAGCCCCAAATGGAAGCAAATCAGCATCTATCAACTGATGACTGGATGGACACAATCTGGCATCTCTATGCTCTAGTGGTATTCAGTCATAAAGAGAAGCACTGACACGTGCTGCACTGATGAATGCTGTGAACGTCATGTTAAGGGAAGGAAGCCAGATACATAAGGCCACATGTCGTACAATTCCACTTATGTCAAGTGCTGGAATAGGCAGATCCATAGAGACAGAAAGTGTATTAGAATGGGAGTAACTGCCAATAGCTATGAGGCTTTTTGAGGGCTGTTGAAAATGTTCTGGAATTAGTGATGATGGTTGTACAACTTTGTATAAATTCTGAAAACTACTAAATTGTACACTTTCAAAAGGTAGTCTTTGTGACATGTGAATTGTATATTAATAAGAAGTGATGATGCAGTGATTTTTCAATAGCAAGGTGTATGCAACTCCTGGGGTGAGGATAGATGGGAGGACTGTTAACCTGGGGTGAGTAGGAGCTGTGAGAAGTTAACATTTGTCAGAAACAGGGTGGTACAAGATTTTAGAAAAGGTTGAAGAAGTACCTGAATAATGGAAGAAAAGTAAACTTTAAAGCATTGTCTTTAGAATTGTCTGTTTATTCCTCGAGCCTCCTTTGTAGCCACTGTATTTCAGGGGAGTCCTGACTCTCGAGATGGATTCTTTCAGGATGTATGTAAGGCTGTTTTTGTTTAGGGCTATTTCTATTCCTTTTTCCTTACCCGTGAGACTTCTAGTAGTTTATCTGTTTCTAGTGTACTTTTCCACCACTTTCCTTGGATGGTCATTGAATTTCTTTCTTTAAAAAAAAAAAAACAAAAACCTGTTTATTTTGAACGAATTGTTGCCTTAAAGGTAAAGTTACAAAATTAGTGGTTTTCATACATCTCTCACACAGCCTCCCTTGATGTAAATGTCTTACGTAGCCATAGTATAATTATTAAAACCAGGAAGCTAACCTCAGTTTAATACTGCAGATACCTTATTTGAATTTGTTACCCATTTTTCTGCTAATGTCCTTGTTCTGTCCCAGGTTCCTATCTATAACCACATGTTACATTTAATCATTTCTCTCTGCAGTCTGTAACAGTTCCTCAGTCTTTCTTGTCTTTTGTGACCCTGACACTCTTGATGAGTACTGGTCATTTTTGTCAGCTCTCCGTTTGTGTATTTGCTTATGATTAGACTGAATTTATGTATTTTTGGTGAGAATGTCACAGAAATGATGATATATCATCAAATTCATGATACTTAGATGTCTTATTACTGATGATGTTAATCTTGAACATTTGGTGAAAGTGGTTCTGCTGGGTTTCTGTAGCCTTTAGTAACCTCTGGAAGGAGACAGAAGATACGTTCTTCAAGAATATACTCACCTGTGACCACCTTGGTCTGTGGTGTCTGGGGTCTTAAAAGCTGTCAGGCTAACATCTGAGTAGCATTAATTGGTCCCAGTCTACCTGGAGCAGAGGAGAATGGAAAACATCAAAGACATATGGCAGAGAGAAGGTGCCGTATGATCCAGAGACTGCGTCATCATGAGACCAGAAGAACTAGATGTTGCCCAGCTGCCAGTGACTGCCCTGATAGGGAACAAAACATAAAGTTCCTGATGCAGTGAGAGAAAATGGCAGTACAGAACTAGAACTCTGTTAAAAGATCACACTTGATGGTCTGTCAGATGGGAGGTTCCTGAGGACATGGCCCCCGGATTCTCTGTTAGCCGAGAGCTGAAACCAGTCCTGAAGCCAGCTCTTCAGACAAAGATTGGACTGGACTGTAAGACAGAGTGATGCTGGTGAAGATGTACTTTTTGGTTTAAATGTGTATGTGAGGCTGTCTGAGCAGCTTCTGTCCAGAGGCAAAATGAGAGGGTGGAGGGGAGACGAGTTGGCTGAACGGTACGGACAGTACAGAGCGGAAAGGAGGGGTGTGCTCTCATAGTGGGGGTTAAGCAGGGAGAGCAGTTAGAGCTGAATAGTGGTGTGGATGCAGGGTTCCTCATGGCATGTTGATTTGGATATTGTAAACTTTTACTTGAAGCACAATAAAATATTAACAGTAAGAAGGATATACACAACTTTGAATAGTTTGGGAGTCAAATAGCCTCACCAGTAGTTTAGACATGGAATTCTGAATAGAAAATAATTTTCTCCTAAGAATTGTGAAGTCACTGTTCATTGTCTTCTAACTGCTGATGTCATTTAGAAAATCAGTGCCATTCTGATTTTTGACTTTTTTGTGGAAAACTTTTCTCTCTCTCTCTCTGGATGTCTACATCCAGTCCATTTATTTGTCTTTTATACTCTCACATTTCACTCAGAGATGAAATGATGTAGGTCTAGTTTTACTCGTTGTGCTAGATACCTGGGTGGACTCTTGTAATTTGAAAACCCATACCCTTCAGTTTTAAGAAGTTAAATCATGTTGATTTCCTCTCCATTGTTATCATTTTCTAAAACTCTTTATTGTTTGCATGCTGGGCCTCCTCAGTCAGTCCCTGTAGTTAGTTTTCCTGTTTCCCATCTTGAGTTTTTGTTCCCCCAACACCTTTTACTTTTTTCCTTTAAGTTTTTGGGAAATTTGATTTTATATCCTAATTCTTCTGTTGAGTTTTTTAATTCTTTGATCATATTTTTAATTAGTAAGAATGCTTTGATTCTTTCTTAATAGTTTCCTGCTCTGGTTTGCTATACTATATTTTTGAAGATACTAAGTTTTTATGAAGTGTCTGGTGATAGAGCACATTTCTGCTGTGAACCGTGTGGAGCCACCAAGAGTGGCATTGACTTGACAGTGCTTTATTTTTAATACTCCTCATCTGTTGCTTTTGGCTGTTTTCTCCTCTCTTCTCTCTTTGTTCTTTACTCTCATCCTTTGGCCCCCTTCACTGTCCTTTTAGATGGGGTTTTGGGAAAGGAGTACATACATTCAGTCCCCACTTCTTAGTATTCTGGTACCTTTTCACAGCTCAGATTTAACTATACTAATCATGAGGAAGTCTGTTCTTAACTGTGTTAGAGACCACATGATTTCTGAAGAAGGGGTTATTCCTTATTGTGTACTTAAATTGTTTTCATTTTTTTCAGTTATTTTAGTAATTGAAAGAATTAGAAACACTGATGTAAAAAATTGAGTATTAGAATTGGAAAGCGCTGTAGAGTTGGTCTAGTTTAGCAACCTTGTTTTACTGACCAGGAAGCCCGGATCCAGTCAAGGCCTAAGATAATACATTTTTTTCTTTATAGCTATTCCTACTGTCAGAAACCCGGGTGGCATAGTGGTTAAGTGCTACAGCTACTAACCAAAAGGTTGGCAGCTCAGATTTGCCAAGTGCTCCTTGGAAACTCTGTGGGGCAGTTCTCCTCTGTCCTGTGGGGTCACTGTCAGTTGGCATAGGGTCGATGACACTGGGTTTGTTTTTTGGTTTATTCCTGCTATCTGGACCTTTATCTGCTCATTCTTTTAGACATGCTGAATCCTTAGGGACACCTCCCATGAGCTTGTTTGTTGTCCTGTGCCCTTGAGTTGATCCAGTCATAGAGCTTGTTTCAGACTCTTAACCACCCTATAGGACAGGGCTTCGGCTATAAATCTTTACAGGAGCAGATCGCTAGGTCTTTTCCCTCCAGGGGTAGCTGGTGGGTTGAACCTCTTATTTAGCAGCTGGGCACTTGACCATTGCACCACCATGAACCCATAGGTCATGTTAATTACCCTTCTGTGAGTGTGCACAGGCAAGCTGCCTTTACACTTAGAATTACTTTTTTTCAGAATATGCTTTGTTAAAGCAAGGTCTTTGTCCATCTTCGTTGCTATGTCCACAGCACTTTGCATAGAACCTGTCATCCTTAACTCTGCAAATGCAACAGCAAGTATTTGCTGGGTGATGATTAGCTATTTAGAGGCAAATACAGAATGTCTATATCCTAACTTCTTAGCCAGCCAAGTGCCATCGAGTCGGATCCGACTCATCCAAAAAAGGACTTGCATGCTATGCTTTATTTCTCCAGCATGCCATCTTCTCTGTGTTTTCGATGTAAGTACAAGTATATCAATTTGCCGTATAGCATTTGGAACTCACACCACGGTTCTGCTCTACCTTTTCTCCCTTCCTTCCCTTTGCTCACATGCCAGCACACTGTCCCTGTCATACAGAAGTTCTCGTGTCCATATGGTCAAGACCTGCCCCCCTCATCTTGTCTTCTTGCCTCCAGCAGTGAGCTTCTTGGACAGCCCACTGTGTATCTATTAAAGTCCAAAAGCTTGTTTGGTGCTAGGATCACTGCATGTCTTACATAGTCCAGTTTGGTCTTTGTCTGGGGAGCTGGTATCGTTGCTGGATTTGCTTTGGAGTTAGAGAATCAGGGGGCAACACTCCCAGGGGGCCCTCCAGTCTAGATTTCTTTGAGCCTAATAGTGGATTTGTTGTTCTTATGTCTTTATTACCAAGATAAGAAGCAAGCCAGTAAATTCACTCGTCCTTTTTGATATTAGGTGGTAATTGAAACTCTATCAGTGGGAGCAACCATGCTATTGCCTCCGTTACGAGAACGGATGGAATTACTTCATTCTCTTTTACCCCAAGGACCTGACAGATGGGAAAGCTTATCTAAAGGACAGGTAAGCCCTTGAATGGTATCTAGGTAAACCAGTAATATCACGAAAAGTTAGAAACGAAGCTAAGTGATTCCTATGTGTTCATGACATAATACTTGGTGGGTCTGTTAAATCCTAGTTATTTAATGCTAGATGCTGAGGGAGTTCCTCAATTTCAGTGACTCCAGGTGAAGCAAGTGCTAATTTATGAAATGATTTGAAGTTAATTATGAAAGTTATGATTAATTTTTCTAATGTTGCTTACAGGGTCAAACCAAACTGAAGTCAGGTCACTTAGGTTTACTTGTAGTGTGCTGGATAGAAGTCAAGGGCATGTGCTACTGCTGGTTTTGTGCCCAGAACTTGGCCTGAAATTGCTTATATGAAAAGTTAAAAAAAAAATGCTATTATGAAAAAATATGCAATGAGTATGCATATTCCATCCATTTTTTGATCTTATGTACATTTTAAGTACATTTTGCTCGACTCAGTAAAAACACCAGTTGTAGAGCTACACAATGGAAGAGAAAAGTGGTACTTATTGTTGGTAATACATCCTATTCACAGATACCTTCCAATGATATTTTGCATTAGTTTAGATTTCCAGTGATTTATTTCAGACATTAGAATAAGTAATTGTCTTTGGTAATTTTGTAGAAGAGTGTATGCTATCATTTCTCTGTTACTGTTTCATACTCCTCCCTACCAGAGTGCTGAAACTCTCTGCAGAGCATGCCGTTTTAGCTGCGACTTTGAGATACTGTGATGAAGAATGGAGTAAAAACTTAGGGTCGGTAGGATAGAGAGTAAGCTGCGTTTTCCTGAGTGGTGTAGATTGGATAGTTTTTCTTATAATTACACATTTCCTAAAAGAGTATTGCTTATCAGGATGTTAAGTGGGTTAAACCCACTGCTGTCAAGTCAGTTTGAACTCATCGTGACCCTGTAGGACAGAGTAGAACTGTCCCATAGAGTTTCCAAGCAGTGCCTGGCGGATTCGAACTGCCAACTTTGGTTAGCATATGTAGCACTTAACCACTATGTTACGATGGTTTCCATTAAGTGGGTTAGTTAGCGTTATTAGTATAGTTTTTTCCTGAGATCCCCCTTTTTAATATTTTTTCTTAGTACATTTTAAGCTAATTACTTACTTGTTCCTGTATCCTCAATGGACATATTTTTCTTTAGAGAATGCAGCTGGATATCATTCTGACAAGTTTGCAAGATCACACCCACGTAGCCTCCTTACTTGGCTATAGCTCCCCCTCTGATGCCGCTGACCTCTCTTCTGTGTGTGCTAGCTATGGGAACCTGTCAGATCAGCCTTACGGCGCTCAGAGCTGCTATCCAGACACCCATCTGGCTGAAATTTTGATGAAGACTCTCTTAAGAAATTTAGGATTTTATACAGTAAGTTGTTCCTTTTTATTAAAGTGAAAAAGTAAAGCTGTTCTTATGGAGGCGTATGGATATCTTCAGGTTAATGTATTTTTTACATTTAAACACTTAGATGATATAAATGAAGCTCTGCCATGTCCTCCCCACCCCCCACCCCAAAGGGTGAAAATGTACCAGATCTTCTCAAAGACTGTGTGAGCAGAATGACCTCTATTTGAGAATTCTGAAGAGATTTATTTTACAATTTTACCAAATTTTTCTGATGTAAAATGGAAGAATAATCGCCAACAATATTTTAAAAAAGAAGACTGAGGAAAGGATTAGTCTTACCCAATATAACTTGGTTAACCTTTTGCCACTGAGTTCCTTCTGATTTGTAATGACCCTATAGGAAGGGTAGAACTGCCCCATTGAATTTCCTCTGAGCAGCTGTTGGTTGTGAACTGCTGACCTTTTGGTTGGCAACCAAGCTCTTAACAGCTGAGCCACCAGGGCTCCTGCCAGATGTAATGTTCCAGTAATTTAAACACTGAGGTTGGTGATAAGAATAAGCTGATCAGTAAGGGAGAAGAAAATGGACTCCATAACTTTTCCTGTATGATTTGTTGCTGTCCAGTTGATTCCAACTCATGGAGCTCTGTCTGTAGAGAGCAGAACTGCTCCATAGGGTCTTCTTGGGTGTAATCTTTACTGAAGCAGATTGCCAAGCACTGCTGGGTGAGTTCGAACTACCAGCCTTTAAGTTAGTGGTCAGTGCAGACCACTTGCTCCACCTTTTTCTGACTCCATGATACATACTTGTTTTCTTTCCATTTATATGGGTTCTAACTGGGGCCCTCATGACTTAGCGCCAACAGCAGTGTTATAACTGTTAACATGATTGCTGGTCTCTTCTCAGCATCTTACAACTGCTGGAATAATCTTCTTATACTGGCTAACTCATTGTATTCAAAACCCTTTAGACCCTTTATCATCTGGCTCACACACCACTTCCAGCTTAACTGATGGTTTCCCAAACTGTGCATGGCACACCTACCTTTTGCTCTACCCATCTGTGACTTCTCGAAGACTTGACTGTTGTAGGAATCCTGACCCAACTAAACCCACATAACCATGTGGCTGTAGGTGCACCCCTGGCCCTTACCACTTCTGGGGTCAGAGCATGCCGTGTGCCTTTGCTTTGAATTGTCTGTATATTGTTTAGTATTGCCCCCATCCCCTAGCCTCTGTGGGACCGGGTCTCGTATATTCTTCTTCTTCTGCACCAGGCTTAGTGCTCTGCTCTGCCTACATTAAAAGCTTTCTGACTGAGTCACACTGAAAATAGTTCTTGAAGAGTCTCTTTCTTTCAGAATTAAGAAGGTAAATTTGGGCCGATGTTTAACAGCAGTGGGAGGCTGTGGATGTCTGTGTGGAATGGCTGCAGTGTTGTAGGACAGCCATTTGTTAGGCACTGAAATTGTTTTCCATTTAATGCGTCTTTAAAGTAGCAGCTTTCTCATGTTATTAGGGTTGAGGAGGATGAGTACATTATGTGGAAATTAAAATACTGTGAATATGACATGTTGGGCTGAAAATCATTGTTATTTTTTTTTCTGATGTGATTAAAAGCAAAATTGTTATGTTCTAAGATTTTACAGTAATGGTGCTTGCTTGACAGTTAACAGTGGTACTTATATAGCAAGGATCTTAAAAACATTCTGATACTCAGGAGAGTTGAGTTATGAATACAGATGAAACTATGCATCAAAGTGTTCATCACAGTGTTATTTATAAGAAATAAAAATTAAAAATAACTAAAAATAGAGGACTAGATAAGTCAGTTATGATGTACATGCTCAATGGAATAGTACATGAATTTAAAATTTTACATATACGTAGCTTATAAAATCAATATTTCTGATTCAGTTATAAGCAGCAGACTGAGGATATGCAGTATTGTGGAAAAAAACACAAATCAGGAAAGAAATGTGAAAGAAACACTGATTTACTGTGGGTGGTTGGCTAAACAGTTATTCTAACTTTCTCTTTTATATGGTTTTGGTATTTTCTAAATGTTTTACATTGAAGTTTTTTTTTTAACTATCTTAAAATAATTGAAAACTTAGAGGAATTAATGACAGTTACTCAGATTCAGAGTCAACCTTCACCCAGATTGACTGTCTTTCTGTCTATTTATCTATCATTATTCTGAGTAATTTGAAAGTAATATGCAGATGTCCTGCCAGTTACCTATAAAGACTTAAGCATTTTCTAAACATTTATTTACTAAGATCAGGGCATTCTTCTACATAAGGATTGAACAGTGATCAAGTTTTATATGGTGGCATTATCTGATAGTAATGCATGAAGTGTTGGTGGTAGAACTCTCGCCTTCCACGTTGGGAAACCTAGGTTCCATTCCTGGCCAGTACTTATCTGTAGCCACTACTGGTCTGTTGTTGAAGACATACGTGCTCTGCTATGATGCTGAACAAGATTCAGGAGAGCTTGCAGACTAAGATGGAATAGAAAGAAAGGCCTGGCAATCTACTTCCAAAGAATCAACTAATGAAAATTCCATGGATAACTGTAGTCTGAATCCCAGCCAATCATTGGGATAGCACCAGACTGGGCAGCGTTTCATTCCATGGGACCAAAGCAGCAACAGCTAACAACAGCGACAATGTTGTCTAATATACAGCCCTATATAAATTTCCAGTAATGTCTTTTGCAGAATTTTTTCTCTCAATCTAGGATCGAATTCAGGATCATGTATGGTATTTAGTTGTTATATCTCTTTAGTCCTTTTTTTTAAATATATAACTAAAAAAAGTTAATCTCTAAGAATGAGGTTCTGAGAAATTCAGAAACACACAAAAGCACAGTCTTTACACAAGAGGTCTGGAGAGTAATAATAGCATTAAAATGTTAAATGTCTTGACTTTAGGTGGTAGTATAGTTTACTTTTTGTTTGTATTTTCGAAGTTTCAGTTTCTATAGTAAAATGTATTACTTTTTTTAATGGATAAAAAATTGAAATTGCTTGATAGAGCTTATCGTCTCATAGCTAATAAGAAGGATTATAGCAAAGATTTAAAAAATTGCTAAGGAGAGAAAGGAAGCAGTGGCTTCTGAAATCAGAATCATTGATGGTAGGATATTACTTTCATGTTTTAACTCTTCACATACCGATTTCACTGATATGTCACTGTAGGATCAAGCATTTGGAGAGCTGGAAAAAAATAGTGATAAATTTCTTCTTGGAACATCATCGTCAGAGAACAGTCAGCCTGCTCATCTTCATGAACTACTGTGTTCACTGCAGAAACAGCTGCTGGCCTTTTGCCATATCAACAACATTAGTGAGGTATGTGATTCCTGGCCTCTTAGGAGATCCATCGGGGCCCTTGAAATGCAGCTCTTTGGGGAGCCTATGATGTTTGTGTCCTTTGAATCTTTCACAGTGGTCACTTAGGAAACTTCTTTCCCCTCAGAACTCAAGCAGCGTGGCACTGCTTCATAAACATCTTCAGCTCTTGTTGCCTCATGCCACAGATATTTATTCACGTTCTGCAAATTTACTCAAAGAAAGTCCTTGGAATGGCAGCGTTGGAGAAAAATTAAGAGGTGCGTAGTATTGGGTTTCAAATTTAATTCGTGGTTGAAAAGCAAGAGTCTCCAGCTTTTCCAAAGCCTTACGAGGAGGGGTCGTGGAACCTGTGTGGGGTAATGGTGATCATCAGGAATCTCCAGCTTGTTGGAGATCCCTTTGATCTTGGTTTGGTGGGAGCACTAGCTGCAGTGGTGGATGTGACTGATAGTAAAAGATTCTGATTGGCATGGTAGGGGCCTAACTGAAAGATGTCAGAGAATGTAAACACAAAAAGATGATTAGTTTTAAATGGCCTGAAGTGATATTTTTATTTGCTATTTCTTTACCTTGTGCAACATGTGCTATTGTATTCCTCTTCTTGAAAAGCTTTTCTGTTTGCATATCTGTTTTGTTGAAATCTTTTTTTTTCTGGTATGTCTCTGGCATCTTTTTTCAGTGGGTTCCTGTAGGCTTGTCCTTGTTGCACGTGCCATTTAATTTTGTGGATTCTCTGAATTTTGCCCTCAACCCTCTTTTATTCCTCAGTGATCTCTATTTACTCACAGTATCTTTAACCACCATGTGTATGTTGGTGGCTCTCAAATCTGCATCCAGCTGAGACCTCCTATCCTTAGTGCCAGAACCTTTCTGGGTGCCTTTTCCTGTTGTCCCAAAGGAGCTGAAGTTCAGCATGTCTGTCCAGTATGTCTGTTGGAAGTTTCCCTGCTAAAATAAAGAAAAAAAAGTAGAAAGTAGAAACTCTTGCTTACTAGACATCGCCATCTGACTGTTTCTGAGGCAGCTGTGATTTAATGCATCCAGACTGAGCTTCTGTCTGAATGGTTCTCCTGACCCTGAAATACAAAGAAAAATGGTAAAACTCAAACTTCTTCCTTCTGCAGTTTCAAAAATGAAAACTCAAACTTCTTCCTTCTACAGTTTCAAAAATAAAAAACCCCTCATTGTTGGCTCCATTTTCTTAGTACCTCTTGTCTTCTTCCACTTTTCTCTGGGCCCATGGTTGCCACCTGCACTTATGTGTGTGTCGTCTTGATGATTTAGCTTCTGATTTTCTTTTCACTTTTCTCCACCATGCTGAGCTTATCCTGTACCCTGTGCTTGTACACCCTGTGCGTCCTCCCGTGTTTGTCCTCCCCCTACCCTCAGGTTCTCCTGGCCCTACGGACTGTACTGGAAGGTCCAGCCATATTGAACCACTTGCAGTTTCTAAGAAGACTTCTGGGAGCTTACTCTTCACTTTGTGTGTTTTGCAGCACTGTCTCCTCTTTCTCACGCATTGTTGAAGCTGATTCCTACTTGTTCTTTTTTTAAATATTGTGTTTTAGTAAAAGCTTACATGTTAGGTTCACATTCAACAGTTTCTATATCTATATGTACTGCTCAGTAACATTTGTTGAGTTTTTCACAATGTGTCAACATTCTTTATTTCAGTTTTGATTGTTTTATTTCCATGGCCCTAGCAATCCTGCCTCCCTTACCTACTCATATTTGTTTTAGGGGTGAACGCTGGCTGTTTGGTCTCACATAGATTTTTTCTTTCTTTTTTAAACAGAGTTCGGTGCTCCTCATTTCTGTATTTTTTTTTGTCACCTCATCTGTTATTGAGCCGAATGATGACCTCTGGGAATGATGTAAAGGGTATCTTGGGGCAGTAATCTCAGGGATTCCTTTAGTCTCTACCAGTGTGGGAAGTCTGTCCTTTTTTTAAAAAAGAGAATTTGAGTTTTGTTTCTTACTTTTCTCCCGTTGTATCAAGAACCATTTATCGTGTGCCTGTTTGGAATGGTCAGTAGAGCTTGTCGGGCACCACTTAGTTCTTCTGGCCTCAGGATAGCCGAGGCCGTGGTTCTACCTGTTCTTTATGTCTCAGCTTAGTCATTACAGTATCGTCCTACTTGGAAGGATACCGTGCTGTCAGAGACTGGGTTGCATGCTTCATGTTCTCCTGTGTCACCCTGTGTGTCCTGATGGTAATTGTCTGCTGTCACGGAACTACAGGCATCTTGAGGGCATCGGCTGGGTCTAGTTACTGCATTCATAACTCTAGTGCTAACACAATGTCTGGCACATAGTTGATGTTTGGTAATGTGTGGTAAAAACATGAATGATTTCAAGCAGTTATGCTTTGCTATGCTGTCAACGTAAGTTTATATTTTGAAAAATTGATTTAAAAGCAGTGTAGATAGTGGACAGGTATTTTAAGGTGATCTTAATAAAAAAATAAGTTTGGTTTTAAACTATGTGCTTCTCCCTTCGGAAAGTAAGCCCATTAGGGTAAGAACTTTTGTCTGCTTTGTTTATAGCTGTATCCCCCTTCACCTGTATCTGTGCCTATCATGTTGTAGGTACTTAGTATTTCTTGAGTGAATTTAAAAATTAGGATACAAGCATGAATGAAAAATTCATAGTGTATTTTAGGGAAAGCAGCTGTAATTCTCTGAGTTTGTGGGCACAGAAGATAGGTATGCTTCCCCCCAGAGTGTCCCTTGGTGACACTGTCAGAAAGTGAGTAAATCCAATACCATGCCAGCCACCAGGTAGGTGTTCTGCAAAGGTGACTGACGTAGTCTGCCCTAGCTATAAGTGGAAGCGTTATGCCTTGTGCTCTTTTTTGTTTAGGTTTGTCTGATATAGTTGGTCCCTGTTGCATTTCTTACCCTTGCCAGATGTGATCTACGTCTCTGCTGCCGGCAGCATGCTCTGCCAGATCGCCAACTCCCTGCTACTCCTTCCTGTGTCAGTGGCCCGGCCTCTGCTGAGCTACCTCCTGGACCTGCTGCCACCTCTTGATTGCCTGAACAGACTCCTGCCTGCTGCTGCCCTTCTGGAGGACCAGGAGTTACAATGGCCTCTTCATGGTAAGGATAGATAGTGAGTGAGCAAGTAATGCGATTGAGAAAAGTGGTTCTTACATAGTCAGTATTTGGGTGTTCTGTATGATTAAAAAGATAAGGCTGCTGTTTTCTAAGAGCGTTAGTCTGAAGGGGGAAACTCAGATGGGACAACTGAAGGATATGGGAGTGTCATAAAAAGGGTCTTTATGGTCACCAGGTTTGAATACTCTATCTTGATTCTAAGACATGTTTTGTTTTTTTAATCAGGTTAAAATTGGGTTGCATCTTACAGTGGGAGATAGGAAACCATTGTGTTTCAGTTTAATCACCAGAAATTTTTCTTAACCAAACTGAAACCCAAACTCAAACCCATTGCGTCAAGTCCATTCTGACTCATAGTGACCCTGTAGGACAGAGTAGAGTTGCCCCATAGGCTTTCCAGTCTGTAATCTTTATGGAAGCAAGCTGTCACATCTTTCTCCAGCAGATGAGTTGGTGACCTCTGACCTTTTGGTTAGCAGGAGAGTGCTTAACCACGGCACCACCAGAGCTCCTTTTTTCTTAGATGTGCTTAATATAATGATGCCTCTTACAACTGATGAATTTGATGGCAAATTTTTATTTTTTAAATAGGATTTTTAAATTTTAAATCTTTGACAGTAAAATATTTAAAATTGGTTGGATATATAGATTATCGAATGTAAAAGTGGAAATTGGGAACCTGTTTTTGTTTTTAGATGTAGGGAATAGCATTCTGATTTTAGGCATAGCAGCAGAATTCATTATTTTTTTAAAATTCACTCTTGATTGATAAAAATAAAGATTCTTGATAATTGAATATAGCTTAAAATAGTATGAGGTCTGACAGTTAAGTCTGTAAACTCATTCTGGAAAAAGTGCTACATGCTTCATTGCTATGGTCACCCTCAGAGTACTCTCCTTGGGAAGCTGTGCGCTGACACCAGCACCTAGTCCACCCTTTAAAACAGTTTTGGAACTCTTATTCTGGAATGGCCATCAGAGTTGTCCTTAATACTCCGAATGTCATCAAAATGTCTTACTTTCAATATTTCCTTTATCTTTGGGTAAAGAAAAAAGTCACTGGGGGCCAGATCAATCAGATGAGTGAGTAGGGAAGGTGTTCCAATGCAATTGTTTTTTTACTGGCTAATGGCAAGGGTCATTCCAAAAAGAGTTCCAAAATTACTGTGGAGGGTGGACCATGTGCTAGCATCAGTGCATAGATCCCCAAGGGGAGTACTTCGAAGGTGACCACAGTGATGTTCAGTATTGAGGCATATAGCACTTTGAACCATTAAGTTCTCGAAACTTAATTGTCAGACTTCATATGTGTGGAAGAATATCACTGTGCTTTTAAAGTCATTGGAGTCACTTGTAGGCTATAAAGAAATGAGGCCACTTGTTTCATTCTGAAGAATCCTGGGCTGAGGGTTAAGGAAATCTAGATTTTAGTGTTGGCTCTGCTGGTAACTTGCTGTGTGATCTTGGATAGGTCACCTACAGCTTCTTAGAGCTTTGATTTCTTCCTCTGGGAAGCAGTCAGGTTAGACAAGGTGACCTTGAGGACTTGTCTTCCTTTAGCTTTGGTTCTGTAACTGCTGAATATAAATGAAGTCAAGTGTCATGTTTATAACTGGGTCAAGATATTAACTAGGATTTGTAGAAAGTTGCTCCAGGTTTATTGCTTTGCTTAAGTGTCATGTAATTTTTTTAAGATTCACTCTACTTTGTATCATGAGTTAGGTGTCGTTTTATTTTAAATTTCTGCATTTGTGCTAGTAAATGACATTTTTCTGTAATTTTTTCTCGTATCCTTGTTTAAACTTCCTACCAAAGTTTGACTAATCTCATAGCATGAATTTGGTATTTTCCCTGCTTTTTTTTGTTCCGTGAAATAATTTATAGAAGATAGGGTTTATCTCTTCCTGAGGATTTAGAAGAAAGTATCCGTGAAAATATCTGGCCTCCACGGGAGTCTCTGTAAATGGATTTTAGGTATCAGATATCTTTCTTTAAAGCTTATTGTTTTCTTGCAGTCTTTTTTCCCTTCTTAGGTACATTTTGAAAATTGTCCTTGCCCCCCAAAATGTCATTTTGTTGGTCTTGAAACTTACTGGCATGAATTGTTTGTAATATTTACTTGTAATTTTTAATAATCAGTAGTGTATCTGTGGATACATCTTTTTCTTTTAATTCTGCACTTTTAAATTTAGGCCATCTTTTTCTTGATTAATTTTATTGGGGGTTATCAGGTTTATTAGTCTTTTCAGAAAAACACTTTTGGGATTTGTTGGTCTTTACTTTTCTTAAATGTCTCAGTGGTGTCTGTACTTTATGGCTAAGTGTTGTTTTAATGGGTCACATCTTGTATTGATTTTGGAGGAATGATATACCTTAGGTGCTCATTACAAATGGTGAAATTTTATCTGGATGCTGGAAAGCAGGAATAGGATCCCTTGGAATAATTTTGTCATATGCCGTTTTAATGTTTATCTTAAAATTATTAACTTGACAAAGAAAAACTGTATTGGGTAGCATAACTTCTCTGAATACATTTTAAGTTAACCTAGGTAAAGAGAAAGTAGTATAATTGTGTTTTTACTGTAAAATTGTTTTCAGTAGAGTAGGAAACTGAAAAGTCTTTTGGATCTTAAAAGTACCAGATTAAGACACAATTACTGATCAATGGTTTTTCTTTAGGAGGTCCAGAGCTCGTGGATCCTGCTGGTGTGCCATTACCTCAGCCAGCCCAGTCGTGGGTGTGGCTTGTGGATCTGGAGAGAACCATTGCTCTCCTTATTGGGCGGTGTCTTGGTGGCATGCTTCAGGGCTCCCCTGTGTCTCCAGAGGAGCAGGACACTGCATACTGGATGAAAACACCACTTTTCAGTGATGGTGTGGAAATGGACACCCCACAGTTAGGTAACATGCTTCTCTGAAACGTTTAAAGCGTATGCTTGTGGTTGTAGTTCTGCTGCAGAGTACTGTTCTTCCGGGTTTACTGCATAGAGAGTTGGTGGGAAACAAGGGCAACATCAGCACTGTATGGGGTCTGAGACTGTAACTTGGAGCCCTCAGGAAAACAATGGAATCCTACTGTGTAGAGAAGAAAGAGCCCCGAACTAGGAAAATGGAGATTCTGGCCCCCTTCTGTTCTTAGCTGTCACTCGTTTTAGGCAGGTCATCTAACTCACAGAAATGGGAAAGCGCTAGATGACGTATATTCTGGGGCTGAGCGGTCATAAAATGATTTGATACAACATACAGCATGGCAAGGGTGCTGACCGTAATTTTCATGCTCAGTTGTCAAGCAGACCTCAGGTGTGAGCGACAGTCCCATCTCCTCCCTGTGAGTCCTCCTTTTCTGGTGATGTTACATAGTGTGGGTCCTCAGTTTTTCCTTCCGTTTACAGTGATTTTGGGTTTTCCCTTTCCTGCCACACCTTCCATTTGTCTTCTCTACTAGCGGGCTAGCTTTGAGTTGGTGAGAACATGAGGGCCCTTCCAGGACCTTAATAGGTGACCCAGTTGTCTTACTTACAATGAGTCCTTTGATCTCTCTGGGCCTCTAATTTTGATTTTGTTATAATGGGTTACATTAGATAACCTTATAGCGTTTTACTAGATCTAAAATTCATTGTTTCCTTCATAAGAAAAAGACAAGAGTGTCTCCAAGAAAGGATGTCTGAGAGACACTGAGAGAAGAAACCGAGACAAAATAAGAAAAAGATTTTGCTTTAGGGTTTGGAGCTAGAGTGTGGAAATGGGGGAACAGCTGAAGATTTTCTTTCTTTTCTAAATGGGAGTATATATTATCATTTCCTTTATGAGCTGGAAAATGATTGACTGTGGCTGGTGAAGGCTAGGCTAGTGCTTCTGATACATTTGTGTCAAAGAAAAGTAAAATCAGGGGTCTTCAAGGGATATTTAACGTCATAAAGCTGGACTCCATGCTGTCAGTCTTAAGCTCTGTGACAGTCCCCAGGGTCTTCCTGACAACAAAAGTATCCATATTGCTACTGTCCTCATGTTTGTTGTTATATTTACTCTGCTTACTTAACTGGTTTTAATATGAATAAAATCAATTTCTGCTTTTATGTTATTTTTTGGTTTTTGAATTGTAAAATCATGAAACTATTACAATTTTGTATTTTGTTTAATACTCATATATGTTAGAAAAAAGGCATTGTGTTTTAGAAAATTGTAAATGTATAGTAGTTCAGTTATACGGTGACCACAAAACTAACCATCATGTGTGCTTTTTTAAATGAAATACAAAGTTTGAATGTCACATGCTCTATTGAAAAGTTAGGGACACCAGTAGAAATGTGAATATCCATTGAGAAATTGTTCATAGTAGCTTTCTTATCCGATTATTATCCCCTAAGTTTAGAAAAAAGAAAAGATGCTTATCTAGTCTCTTATTTCTCCATGAGGGTGCCATTTCATTTGTAATGTAGCAATTCTTTATTACTATTCAAGACTGTACTGAGCATTAAGACAGTTAGCTCCCTGTTCTGTGCCCTCCCCAGTGCCAGAAATCCCTGGTTACCTGGGGTAGGGGTGGATAGGAAGGGTGATGCTGTCTTCAACTGCAGAACATTCAAGACTCTTCCTTGCAGCATTTACTGAAAATGTTTTGAAGTGTATCATTTTATGTACATTAAATAAATGTGGTAGGATTTGTATTTGTGGGCATTGGAATTTGTAAGGTTTAACATTGGTGACATGAATAAATTTTTTAGATAAATGCATGAGTTGCCTGTTGGAAGTAGCTCTTTCGGGAAATGAAGAGCAGAAGCCTTTTGATTATAAACTGCGGCCTGAAATTGCTGTCTATGTAGACTTGGCACTGGGTTGTTCAAAAGAGCCTGCACAAAGTCTCTGGATCAGCATGCAGGATTATGCTGTTAGTAAAGGTAAGACTGTAAGGAGAAAGAGGGTGCATGTCCAGTTAGTTCCAGGGTGACTGATGTGTATATGTTTATATGTGCAGGTGGAAAATCACAGGGAGCATTCTCGTTTTTATAGAAAAAGGTATTTAACAGATAGCATTTGAAAAATACGGCTTTATTCCTTTCTGGAGACTTTGAGTGTTTTGTTAAATATGTATATCTTGAAGCAAACCCACAATGTGGAAATTGAGATTTATCCAAAAGATAAATACATAGCAATCAGTGTGTACCGCAAGGTTCCTCGCTGTGTAAATGGCTATGGTGTCAGACTCTGTTGCATGAGTTTGTCTTCCCTGTGCAGGTCCTTCTGCAGGAACTGAAAGGGTACACATATTTAGGCACCTAAGCTCTAGGCTTGGTCTTAGTTTCCTCACTTGTAAAACACTGCTCATTTCAGAATCCTAGTGAAGATACTGAGGTTTGAGAGAATGTATCAATTAAGTATAGGAGTCATTTCATTAGTAAAGTTACTTTTGCATACATTTTTCAATGGATGGACCGTATTTCTTTTGAGCTCCCATGTTTTCCCTTTGACGGTGACGTACATGTGGTTGTCCCTTATCCTGTGTTGGGTTTCTCCATCTGTTTCAGTCTTCTCCCTTCTGTGATAAAAATGATATAAGTAAATACAGTTTCATTTTTTACTGTTTTCTATTTTGTGTAATGTTAAAGTAAAATGGGTATTATTGAAATATTTGAAACACCAGTGAAATGATACCTTTTAAAATTTCATCTTGTTCAGTTTGTTTCTTTATTGTTTATTTGTTTGTTATATTGTTTTCCACCTGAGATGAAAAGTAAGAGAATGGGAGAGAAAACATTTTATTTTCTAAAGTATATTTTCTAATATTCTCATATTTGTATCCTTTGCTTGGAATGTACAGTTTTCTGTCATACTTTTGCTTGTTACATTGTAATTGGAACTTAGAAAAACTAGATATATATATAAAGTGGATAAAACTCATCATGTGGCTCCATATGCTGAACTGCTTGCAGTTTGTAGCATGGGCTTTGTACCTGACTAATGGAAACATTCTGTAGTGCTGTGTGTGAAATGAAAATAACTTTAATGAAGGTGTGTTAAAAGAACCCATTACTTTAAAAATTGTTTAGGAAAATAATCCCTGCTAAATTTGAAGCATGGTAAAGGGTGTTATTTTCATTTGTTTTTTAAATTAAATATTAATCTCTTTGAGTTGGGTCCTATTTGATTCTAAGTCATAACTTTATGACAGGCAAGCAGTCCTTTGAAATAAATTATTTCTCAAGAACCTGATGTGGAAAAATTTTGTATGTAGTGCAGACTGTCATTCTAAAATTCTGTGTAGGCTGTAAGATTTTCTCAAAATACAGCATATTCATATTTTCAAGTTTTTTACCTGTAAAATAGGTAAATCTCAAGCTTTTGATCAAGACATATAGAAACAACTAGAAAACCAAGATATAATGTCTCTTAAAGTAAAAATTTGAAGAAGGGATTAAGAACAAATAAAATTAACTTGGGCCTTAATATTTTCCAAGAGTGTCTTTTTGGTTTGTTTTTCTTGTTTAAGTAACACAGTCATTTAGTAAATCTGTCAGTTGAACAGTGTCTCATGATCATTCTCGGGGCAGGGTAGCTCCTCCCACTTTTGGAGTCTTTTGACTGTGACTGCATTTGTCAAGTCTGGTGCTGGTGTACTAGTTAGTGATTAAAGCAGGGCAAGAAAAGACACCTGAGTAGTGCTTAGAGTTGGGCTTTCAGTTGCATGTATGCATCTCAGTCCACATGTTGTTACATTCCTTACTCACCTGAATGTACATGTACTCACAGTATGTATGTACTTTCATGACTTCAAATGCTAGATAGGTACACAGTTGACTGGTTACCCCATGTCTCCACTTGGTGGATGTTGTTCAAGAGACAGTATTCAAAACCAGACTCCTGATTCTTGCTACCTGTCCACCGAAACTTGTCTTCCTGTAGTCTTCCTCTCTCACTCAGTAAATGCTAGTCACATTCTAAATATACTCGTCATCAGCCTTGACTCCTCTTACCGTTACTACATCACATACCTGATCCAACCACAGATCTCTCAACACTACCTTCTTAATACCTGTGGAGTGTCATTATATGTTACATTGCCTCTAGCCTGAATTATCGTAGTAACTGCTCCAGCTGTTGCCGTCCTAATTGCTGGTTCTCCAGTCAGCAGTCAGAGTGGACTTTTTGACACATAAGTCAAATCATGTCATAGCTCTGTTGGAACCCTTCGAATGCTGCTTCCCATTTTACTCAGTGTCAGATTGCGAGTACTTGCAGTGGCTTCCAAGGCTCTGTGTGATCTGGTCCCCAGCCAGCTCTGTCTCGGCTCTACAGCTCTTGTGCATGCTCTCTGCTCCAACCACACTGACCCTCTGGAACCTACCTTCAGGCCTAGGCGGTAGCTTTTCCACATGCTCTCTTCCCCTGCTTTGTTTTGGTCTCTGCTCAAATATCTTACCAGAGAGCAACCCCACACAGACCATCTTATCTAAAATAATAACACCCCACAGACCACCCTAAATAATATGGAAACCCTATGTTTTAGTCAGCTAGGCTGCTCTAACAGAAATACCACAGAGTGGATGGCTTTAACAAAGAAAGGTTTATTCTTCCACAGTCCAGTAGGTTGCAAGTCCATATTCAGGGTGTCCGCTCCAGGGAAAGACTTTCCCCCTGTCAGCTCTGGAGGAAAGTCTGGTATTGCATCAGTCTTTGTCCAGGGAGCGTCTTGACGCAAGAACCTCTGGTGTGAAAGACGCGTTCTGCTCCCGGTACTGCTTGCTTGATGGTAGCGAGGTTCTCAAATTGTCCTTTGTCTCTTTTTCCTTTTATTCCTTGCAAGCTAAAAGTATTAAGGGTGGGGCAAGCTATACTCCAGAGAAACTCCCTCTACAGCAGGAATTTACAGCCCCACCCTAATCCTTTAACATACAGGTTAGCAAAACCACACAATGGAGGACAGTCCCAAGATACTGGGAACCGTATCCCAGCCACATGGCTGCACACGTTTTTGGGGGGACACAATTCCAACCATGACACCCTACACAGACTATCCTGTATAAATAAGAACACCACACAGTACAACACTCTGTTGTCCTTACCCCCTGTCTTTTCCTCCATGGCACTTATCTGTCTTTTTAATATACTCATTTGTTAGTTGTCTCTTCCCCTTCCTCAGCTAGATTGTAGGCAACTGTGAAATGAGGGACTTAGTTTTGTTCACTGCTGTGTCTTCAATACCAAGAGGAGTGTGTGGGATCCAGTAGGTTTATTTGTTAAGTGATGTTAACATTGAGGTTTGGGACCACCAAGCTGTTAAAATGACCTCAGAACTGTTTGCTGGGCACTTTTAAATGTCAGTGCATCATTTTTGTTTTCAGATTGGGACAGTGCGACTTTAAGTAACGAGTCACTCTTGGACACTGTGTCCAGATTTGTTCTTGCAGCTCTTCTGAAACATACGAATTTACTTAGTCAAGCATGTGGAGAAAGCCGGCAAGTAACTTAAATCTATTCTCAGACCAGTATTTGCTCTCATGAGTTAGGAATTAGCTAACTTCTTTCTTTTGATTCTTCATTTAGATACCAACCTGGTAAAAGTTTATCAGAAGTGTACCGCTGTGTATACAAAGTTCGCAGTCGTTTACTAGCTTGCAAGAACCTTGAACTTATTCAAACCAGGTCATCATCACGAGACAGATGGGTAAGGTTGGAAATCAGTAATTTCTGTGTTTTTCTGAAAGCTGTGAGAGATGGCTTCATGTTGTCCTGTATGAGAAAAATTGTGCCTTGATTTTCACCAATATTCAACAAACATTGAGTAGTTCTTTTTTTTTTTAAAGGGGAAAAAAAATGAAAGAGTGAAAAGATTTGGGATTTGTTTAACTTTACATTTATTAAGTGTGATCTGACCACAAAGAAGTTCATGTAGTTCTAGACATACATAACATGTATCATAACAAATTGAATTGTCCAAATTACAGGAAATATTTTTCTCCCTCTTAAGCTGATCAGAAGCAGTTGCTGTCAAGTCATTTCTAACTCATAGCAACCTCACGTATGTCAGAGTAGTACTGGGATCCATCGTGTGGTCACAAGCTGATTTTTCGGATAGATCACCAGGCCTGTTATTGTGAGGCACTGCTGAGTGGACTCAGACCCTCAACGTTTCACTTAGCAACTGGGAGCATTAACCATCACACCATCCAGGGACTCCTTATGCCATTCAGACCACATTTGAATTACCCTGTGTAATTTAGGGTGCCATAATTTATGAGAAGGAGCTGTGATTAAGCACTTGACTGCTTACCAGAAGCTTGGCAGTTCATACCCATTACTCACTCCAAGGGAGAAAGATGTGGTAGTAGGCTTCTGCAAAAATTTCAGCCTTGGATACCTTATGAGGAAATTTTATTCTGTCTCACAGAGTTGGAACCGACAGTGGTGGGTTTGGTTTTTCAGGTTAATTGGTGAGGAACAGTACTAGAGCTTGGATTGGTGAGAGGCCCAGGAATCATACAAGAACTGGAAAGTATCAAAAATGCTCAGTCTAGAGAAGGGAAAACCAGGGTGGTAACGTGAGAGCTGCCTTAAAAATGTTTAAAGAGCTGCTGTGTGTTCCTTATTCCAGATGCATAGGTGTAGGTCCAAAGAGTAACAACTGAATGCACGTCATTATCACCTGAATATATTTTTTAAAAAGCCTCTAATAGTTAAAGATGTCTGCCCTTGGAATTAAAGATGGAAATCATTTATTGAGGATAGTACAGAAGTAATTCTTGGAATAAAAATGAGATTATTTCTGTAGTTCTTGGTAATCCTGATAACATTATCCTGTAATTATAAATACAAGCCTGGAGAACACATCACCTTCAGAAATCCTGCTTTGAAACTTTACACATTGGATGCTTTGCACTCCATTATTTATTTGTTAGATTAAGAAAACCTGTGACTCTCTACATTTATGTTACGGTAGACTTTGGGTATTGTTTTAGTCAGCTAGGGCTGCTCTAACAGAAATACCACCGAATGGATAGCTTTAACAAAGGAAGGTTTATTCTTACATGGTCTGGTAGGCTGCAAGTCCATATTCAGGGTGTCCGCTCCAGGGGAAGGCTTTCCCCCTTGTCGGTTCTGGAGGAAAGTCCGGTATTGCATCAGTCTTTGTCCAGGGAGCATCTTGGCACAGGAATCTCAGGTTTGAAGGACGCGCTCTTCTCTGGGTGCAGATTTCTTGATGGTGTGAGGTTCCCAATTCTGTGCTTGCTTCTCTTTCCTTTTATCTCTTGCAGGCTGAAAGGACTAAGGGTGGGGCAAGCCGTACTCCAGGGAAACTCCCTTTACAGTGGAGCAGGGAGGTGATCTTGTAAAGGGACTTACAGTCCCACCCTAATCCTTTAACATACAGCATAGGAAAACCACAAAGTGGAGGACAGTCACAAGATACTGGGAATCATGGCCCAGCCATATGGCTACACATATTTTTGGGGGGACACAATTCGATCCATGGCAGGCATGTACCATTTAACATTTGTAGGTGACCTTGAAAGTCCATGGGCTCAAATTAGAAACTTAGATGTATGGGGATAAGTCATTTATGTGAGTCTAATTGACTGGTTAGTTAAGTACCCCATCTCTATGATACTATATTTGTCTTCATAGACCACAAAATATCTTTTATTATAGCTTTTAATAAAAGTTTTATTATAACTTTTATTATCATTTAAAGTTGTTATTTATGCTTGATACTGAAATTCTCGGGGGGGAGATTACATACTGTTATGGTATCAGTGGCTTTCTTAGCACCTGTTGTAAGGAACCCTGTTCTGGATGATGGCTGCGGTCACAATAAGAAAGAAAGTTAACATCGTCATTAATGGACTTCCAAATAGAGGAAACAAACAAATCATACTGTTTTTAATTTAGACTTATCAGACATTTAGGTAGAGTAATAGCATGTGACCATGAAGAATGGCACAGGAGCGGTCAGTGTTTCCTTCTCTTACCCATCAGGTTGCCATCAGATGGAGCTGACAGGCAGCAGCTAACAACAGTGACAACACCTGCAACTTGAGGGAAACTAAGTAGAATCAAAATAGTGTTTGTTAGTTTCCTTTTCTGCTGGTGTCTGCCGGCAGAGCACATTTTAAGGTGCAGCTCTGTAGGGATTTAAAGCTGAAGAGCAGTGTAAATGTAAATCAACTTACAGCATGACATTGTCATCAGAATACCAGAGAAGACAGCACATATGTGTGTCTGTGTGTATACATTGTGTGTATATACAGACATCATTTCTCTTCTTGCAGATTTACCCAGTAGAGCTTTTGGGTTTGTGTAATAAAGTGAATGAGTTGTTCACTGACATCAGCAGTATTTTTCTTGGTAAAGCATCTTACAGTTTTAATGAAGTTTTTTTTTAAAAAAATGTTCAGTGTAGTTTCTGGTAACTTTTTTAAGACTTCAGAAAACCAAGACTCTGCAGACGTTGATCCTCAGGAGCATTCATTTACCCGGACCATTGATGAAGAAGCTGAGATGGAAGAACAAGCCGAACGGGACCGAGAAGAGGGGCATCCGGAGCCGGAGGATGAGGAGGAAGAGCGGGAGCATGAAGTGATGACAGCTGGCAGTGAGTACAGACTTCTTCCGTCATAGATGCTGGTGATGGCCTGCCTCCTGGCAGCGTACTCAGGAGAGGAAGGCCGAGTTCTCCATAGTGATTACGGAAGGGCCTGGTAATCTGCCGGGGGTAGGAGTTTACATTAGCTAGCCGGCAGGTTACTTTGAATATAAAAACATAAAAGGACTCAGAGATTTTAAACAAAAGCAACAAATCAGTTTAACCATGCTTTTGAGTGAGTCTGAATTTCTCATCTTTCTTCAGTGTAATATTCAGAATGTGTTAGGCCTGGTGAAGCCTGAACATTTCAGGGGCTTTTGCAGCTGTGCAGGTATCTTCTGAAGCTGTGTTCAGGGATGAAATGCTCCAGAAGCAGGCACATCAGTCCTTGCTCTGCTTCTGAAAGCCACTGGATAGGGCTCATTCACAGTATGGCCTCTGGGTGTGCCAGGCTGTCTGTCTGATGGGGCAGACCTCTCTGTGGTGAGGGTGAGAGCCCCTTTTTAGGCTTTTTAGGACAGTCCGGTTGTTCTGCATATGTAGAACTTTTAAAATTAGGTATTTCACCCAGTGATTGATCATATTGCTGTTTTCAGTAGGGAAAAAGAGTATGCTTTGAGAATACTACTGGTTGGGTGAATGAAAAATTTCATACCTTATATTGCAAGGCTGTAGATTGTTTATAAAGGTGATTATTTACATGTGTAAAGAAAAATATCAAGCCTTTTTAAGTAATTACAAGTGTCTTTTGAATGATTTGGCTATTTGAAGTGAGAGTATGTCTTCAGTTGTGTAGCCTGAAACATTATTGCCAGCTGTGCATTTGGTGTTGGGGTTGTCTGTGTAGATCCATGAGTTGAACATGTACTTCATTATTAATTTGCTTGTGCTTTGAATACTTCTGAAATTATTTTGTGGTGGCTCACAATGAAACTGAAAATCAGTAAGGAAAAAGGAGGGTACAAATGGAGACAAGGAGATAGAAGGGAAGCTAATTGTATTTTAAAAACCAAGACTTTTAAATTGAATTTAAAACTTAGTTTAGAATTCTTGGAAGCAAAGGCCAAAGGAAAAACCAAAGAGGTAAAATAGAATCCTAAATTAAAATAAAAGGAAGCATAAAGTAATACTTTCAAAACTTGGTCCTGTTTTTTGAGCAGTTGTATGCTGGGCACTGGGTCAGGTGCTTCCCATGGAGAGTCTTGTATCATTCTCACAAGAGACCTACAGGTTGAGTCCTGATATTACCCCTTTCTGAAGATGAGTGTTTATATGTGCAGGTTATGGGGCAAAACGAAGCGCATGTGGCTTGGACAGGACTAAATGCGGACGGCTACAGTTAGACCACAGACTCACCTAACCCTCTAGTGGCCATGCTGTAAACTATTTCACTGGTTTCCAGCTCTGGTTCTTGACAGGTTTTGTGGCTGTGATTTTTATAGAGATAAGGGACATTCAACAGCGTAGTGAAAACATTCTCATAATAATTTCTAAACGATGAAGAACTGTTTTTAAAGTTTATACTTCTTCTATATTAGCAGATGAGTCAAGGATTTTACAAGATTTTTTTGCCAGGGTTCCTAAGTAAGAATTCTACCCTCAGTCCAAATTTGAGCAGAAACTTCTTTTCCGGTTGTGAGGTATCTGCCACTGCACCAGAACCTGCTGACTCCTCTGACCTTTTCCACTCGTGAATTGGGGAAGGACTGGCATTGGATGGAGAGTCCTAGTGCTGCCTTCTGGCTCTGGAGGCAGCCTTCGCCATGTAGTATAATTAGGTTCTTTCACACAAAGGCCTTTGGTAGTTACACTCATTTAATATGTTCAAAATTCATCAAATTAGAGGCACTTTGGTATTAGGAATTGCATGAACTTTGGAAAGGGGGGGGAGGCTTTTCAATTACACTAATACATCTTTAAATTTTAACTTTCCTTTTGTAACGTGAGGTTTTTCATACCATGGTCATGAACATTCCAGAAGTAGGCAGTTGTTTTATCTAACTCATAGTTTCTCAAACTTCAGTGGACCTCAGAGCCACCGGGAATGCTTGTTAAATTGCAACTGTCCAGGCCGCAGTCTCAGAGCTCCTGACATAGTCGGTCTGGGGTGGACCCGGGAGTTTGTGTTTCTGACATTCAGGCGATTCTGCTGCTGCTGGCCTGGTCCTATGCTCTGAAAACCACTGAATTAACTCACTAATGATGGTAGAAACAGAATTAGCCCAATATAAGTTCTGTAAAGACATACAAGTATTTTCTGTTGTAATTATTATGAAAAATATGTGTGTATTTCATATAGTTTTCACTGTAATGCTGTATTTAATGTCTAAAAAATAATTTTTCCCCCTTTTAGTAAGTTTTTGGTCCGAACCTTTTGACTATTTTTATTGTTATTTTCTTTGCTCTTCTCTCCCCATGTGTTAAGACCTGGTTTTTGTGTTGCATGTTACAGAAATCTTTCAGTGTTTCCTCTCAGCCCGGGAAGTAGCTCGTAGCCGAGATCGAGATAGAATGAACAGTGGGGCAGGGTCTGGGGTTCGTGCTGACGATCCACCTCCTCAGTCTCAGCAAGAGCGAAGGGTCAGCGCAGACCTTCCCGAGGGTCAGGATGTTTACACTGCTGCCTGCAACTCTGTCATCCATCGGTGTGCCCTGCTAATCCTGGGCGTCAGCCCCGTGATCGATGAGCTTCAGAAGCGCAAGGATGAAGGGCAGCTGCAGCAGCCTTCCACAAGCACCTCTGAAGGGTGTGGACTCATGACCAGGTGGGACAGTCCCCCTTTGTTACCTTATGCTTTGAGGTGGTTTGTTCTGAAAGTTACAGTGTTCTTCTGAAATTGACATGGACATGAGGGAGGGGATATATTTTTGATTAAATGAGAAGGCATGACTGTTGATACATACAAGTAGCAGCACTGGAGAAGCATGAAATTATCTCACAACTATAGTAGTTATCGATATAAATTTGTAATGTAGTGGCATGTAGTTTATTTTGCTGTAATGGCAAAGGCCTTTTTGTTTGGGTAACAGTCAGATTCCTGTCAACAGATTTCATTATTCTTTGCACTGTCTGTTTTGTAAGTCCTGTGCTCACTAACAGTCCCAAATGTGAAATTTTTCTCTGTGCATGTGAGACAGAAGTGAAAGTCTAACCGCGGAGAGCCGGCTAGTCCACACAAGTCCAAGTTACAGACTGACCAAATCGAGAAGTGAGTCTGACTTGTCTCAGCCTGAGTCAGATGAAGAGGGTTACGTACTGGTAGGTATGCCTGCATTTGGTAAAGAGAGGGCCTTTGTTTGCAGGGAACAAATAGACTGTTTGGAATAAGTAATATACAGTGTTTTAGACACTAAAAACTCCTTTTAAAGAACTTTAAGAGAAATAGGATAATCATATTGCGTAGATATTTATAATGTGTCTGGTTCCTTCCTGGACATTCGACCTGCATATGTCCAGGTTACCCCAGTCTTATCCTGTCCAGACACGAACTCTCCTTTCATATTTGCTTTCATATTTGTGTAGTTACCACAGACTGAAAATTTGGGAATCCTCTTTGACTCTTCTTTCTGTCTTGTCCCCTGACCCTTACATTCCCCCACCTTCACAATGCAAATAGTCAGCAAAGCTTGAATATCTTTCTATTACATATGCTTTGTAATATATTCTTCCTTTGCATCTGTCCAGCCACTTCTCTTTAGAACTCCCTTCCCCGCCATTTTCCTGAAATTGTGCAGGAGCTCCCAAATGGGTTGCCCTGTCTTGTTCCCATCTTCCACATTTCACTAGAATAATACTCAAACCATTGAGTTGCTAATTGATGCCAGAAGTGTAGGGAGTAAGGTGTACTGTGCTGAGACAGGCGAATAGAACACAGAGTGAAAATCATCAAAATAAGAGGATTGCTGCTGTCAGGGTGCTGTGGTTGTGGAGCGGATAACCAGCTCTTTGTTTCGGTTGTTCCTCTGCCTTCTGGTGTGCCCCTGGATCTCTCTAGACCTGGGTGTTCCGCTGTGTGTTGGCAGGGTAGTAGTGCCTGTTGTGTACATGTGTTGATAACCGCACCTTTGTGTTGGTTGTTCCTCTGCCTTGCGGTGTGCCCCTGGATCTCTTTAGACCTGGGCGTTCCACTGTGTGGTGTGACGGTAGCAGTGCTTGTGTACATGTGTTGTGTCAGACTTGGCTGCTAAAGGCTCTGAGACCTTGCTCATGTCACCTAACAGCTAAAACAGAAACTCTGGTTTTTCAGGACTGGTTGATCTCTAAGCTTTGTTTTCAGTACTGAATTCCTGTATTATATAAATTAGCTAATAGATATGAAAATATGTTTGGGAAGTATAAAGTACATTATAAATACAAAACTTTTGGTTAAAAGCAACTTCCAAGAAGGCAATATTGCTTGTCTAAAGAAAGTTGAACAGTATCTTCAGGCAGATTTCATTCTGTCATGATGCTTTTGTTTATCCTCTTGTTACCCTCCCTCCATCCCCATCTCTGTGCTCTCAGGCTTGTAGCTATTGAGATTCCACTCTCAGGTCATGTATATTGCCAGCTGGTCAGTCTCATGGTTAGGCCCCTAATGTTGGGGTCATTGAAGAACATTGGTCAAGGAAGATACAGATTGCTGTTCTGCAGAACTTGTATTAATGATGAAGTATCACAGTTTCTGATAGTAGTAGCTGGGTACTCATTAAACACTCAATTAGTAAAGACAGAAAAATGAAAACGTAGATCATGCCGTTTCTTGGGTTGAAATATCCAGTGATTTCGTGTTTTTTTTTTTCTTTTTGAGAAGAACCCAAGTCTGTACAGGGGCCTACTTGGCGCTGTACAATCTGCCCCCTACACCTCTGTCTTCCACTGTTCCTTATTGTCGCTCTCCTGCTGCCACACTAGCTTCTTAACCATTCATGAATTCAGCAGCCAAGTTCCCTGTAGAACCTTTACGTGCATCTTTCTTTTGCCTGGAGCAAGCTTGTCTGCTTGGCTGATTCCCTGCCTTCTTCGAGTCTTCATTCTCATGTTGCTTTTTTGAGCAGACCTATTCTGACCACTGTGTTTACAGTTGCAATGTTTCCTCCCCTCCACATCCTCTCTCCTTGCCTTGCTCTGTTTTTTCCTTAGCACCTATCATCTGAGGTATAATTGACTGACTTACTGTATTTATTGATAAATATCTGTGAGCCTGCACTAGATTTGAAACACTTTGAGGGCAGGAGTTGTTTTTTTCTATTTTATTCACTGCTGTATCCTAAAGACCTGCAGTAGTGCCTGGTATGTGGTAGACAGTCACTAACTAGGGTTTTGAAAGAGTAAATGAGTAAGTAATCTATTTTAGTAAAATTTTTATGCTCATTCCTTCCTTTCCATTCTTTAGTTGAGACTCTCATTACCTGTAGACTGGTCATTTTCAGACTGATCTGCCTACTTTTTCCAGTCTCACTCCTTAGACTTGACTCCCAAAGTTAGAGCCCTTCAAATGCATGTCTACAACAGTAACAACAACAGCAACAACACTGCTGCTGGCTGTGCCACTCTCCTGCTCAAGAAAACTCAGTGACTCTGTGTTGCCTACCCAGAAATCAGGGTTTCTGGAAAATGTCACCTGCTTGCTTTTGGAGTTTTCCTCTGTGGGAATCTATGTGTTGGCCCTACTAGTCCACCTGCCAGACCTCATGCACTCTTTGCCTTACATCACTGGTTTCCTTGCTGAAGTCCTGTCTCCTCTTCAGTGACTTGTTAAGGTGACACCTCTTCCAGAAAGCTTTCCTGGATTACTTATAGTAAATCTCCTTGTTATTCCCATAGCAACTTGTTGGTGCTTTTAATAAACCATGAATGGTTTGTCTTGTATTAGATGTATTTGTATGTTATTAATGTTTCTGTTTAGTAGACCTTCTAGGTCTAGTTGGTTTATTTTTTAATGCCCCTGATAATACCTGTAGAGTGAATCACATACTGTTTTAGACATATTTGAACTGAAATGAAGAGATAAAGATGAGTATAAAGTGGCATACTTTTGGGGAAGAAGCAATGAATTGTGGCTTGGAATCAGAATAGCTTAAGACTCACTGTGGATTTTGACCTGGGGCAGAACCTGTAAATTTTCTAAGTCTGGTGTTTCTCTTTGTGAAGGATGTATGCTGCCTGTTGTGTTTGCCTTGGCAGGGTGGCTGGGATGAGCAAGTTCAGTAGTAGGATTTCAAAACATTTTAGAAAATTATCAGTGGGGAAGACAAATCGGTGAAGGAGAGTTTAGTCTATAATTGATTGCCAAGATTATTCATTTAGTTTTTACAGAATTTTAAAAAGACTAGTATGTTCTTGAAAAAAAAAGGTCTCTTGATCACCCCACTTTGTGGAACATTTAGAAAGAATAGTGTCAGGATTAGGCGGAAAAGACACGAAGTTGAGAGAGGGCAGATTCCTTTGGAGGTGCAGGACCCTTGGGTTGTAATTTGAGCATCCGAAAGCCTAGGCAGATGAGGAGTGAGCAGTGGAACTAGTTTGTTACCTAAAATGTTACCCTTCTCTGCTGGTGAGGCTCTTGAGGATTACTATTAGGGTTGGGTGGTAAGTAGTAGTGACTTGTTCATGCTGATTGTTAGTGAAGGAAATGCATTTAAAAATGACTGACATTAACCAGTGTTATGTGATAGATCATCTCCTCTGTCTTAGTCAGCAACAAACAACAAACATCAGTCTGTTAGATTAACAGTTGTCAGCTGTCATCAACATCTTACTAATACTCTGCTGATCTATTCCCTGCCCCCCTCTTTTCAAAGGATTTGACTTAGCCTAAAAACATCTGTACTTACAAGAGGATAAATTAGATGAAATGAACTAGGGGAGAAGCTCAGAGAGGAAAATAATGCATATTTCAGCATATGTCTTATGGTGTCCTATATAATTGCTAGATGTGGTCCACATTATTTCATGCTAAACTTTTTAAAAGCCAAATCAAACAGGAAAAGCACAATGATTCACAGTGTCAGAAAGATGAAAAATAAGCCAGCTGTTTAAGAGAAATGCAGATAATTCTAATTCTAAGGCTTTTGACATAAATTTCTCCCATGAGCCCTTATGGCAATGATACTATGTGATGAAAATGTTTCATTGTATAACACAAGAGTAACTGTAGAAGCTGATGTGATGACCAGGACTGTTTTATCTAACTCCAAAAGGCCTATGAGTATACTTATTTCTGTTGATGTGTGTGTATGCATATATGTGAGTAGATGTCTGAGGGAATGTAGAAAATAAAATGCATTTATCTACAGTGTAGGCATATATACCTGTATGCTTGACTAGCTAATAAATGTTTACTACACTGACATTTTCCTTATGGTCTATTGTGACTTCTGCCTCCTTTCTTTGCTACCACTATTTCTGACTGTAGGATAGAGTACAGTTGAGATTTCTAAGACATATAGTATTAAGTCTGTACATAAACTTAGAAACCCTGGTAGCACAGGGGTTAAGAGCTACGGCTGATAGCCGAAAGATGAGCAGTTCAAATCCACCTGTTGCTCCTTAAAAACCCTGTGGAGCAGTTCTGCTTTGTCCTGTAGAGTTGCTGTGAGTCAGCATTGACTAAATGGTGACAAGTTTTTATACATAAAGTTCAGTCATATATGGTTGGCCATATGGGTAGAGATAGTTGTTTATGTGAGAAAACACACACATATATACTCAGAGGAACATGGTTCCATTCTGCCTAAAGTTCTTCACTATGTTTTATTAAACTGTGTGATGTTTCACCGCTTTGAGATTTAACAGTTTCAGGTCTTTCAAAACAGTTAAAAAATCTTTTGAAATGCTACCAGCCGAGAACCATCTCATTTTTCTGTTGACATGGATTTATCAGATTTTCACCCTCTAAACACTTAGCCAGTACAGCTGAGAGTTTTGAAAAGAATGGAAAGTGAGGATGGAGGAAGGAAAAATAATTCTGGAAAATGGGACTTTGCTTTTGGGGCTTTAGACTTTGGGAGGGTATGAATCAGGCCATACCGTGTCTGGAAGATAAGAGACAAGGATTCTGAAAAAAAGAAGAAGATAACAACAAAGGCAGACTTCTGCTATTTGATTGTGTTAGTGTTTACCTCACCTTTGTCTTTGTGTTCTCTCAGTTAGTGAGTGGGCTTGCTTATAGCTCTTCTGTGTGGGTTGTTAGTCGGACTGCTAAGAAGAACATCACTGTAATTACATCGTTATTTTTTTATTCTCTTACTCTAATTATTAAATCTTAATCTGAAACTATTCTCCACAACTAAATTTTTATTTATTTACGTCTAATAGACTGGAAGACGAAATGTTGATCTGGATCTGGCGCCATCTCATAGGAAGAGAGGTGAGTCTTAACATATTAAAAACATTTGGTAGAAGTAAGCAGCTGTCTTTAGATTTCATTGTCATTGAAATGTTATTGCAACAAAAACAATTTAGAAACATTTTATCAGGAAAGTTAAAAAGTTTAAAGGAAGACTTTTTGTTTATAAAGTCTTTTATAATTTTCGGAACGTTTAGCATTTAATAATCAATTGTTTCTCATTTGTCGTATTCTTTGACTTTTTAAAAGTTTTATGAAATACCAGAAACAGTACCCTCTATGATGGGATTTTATTCATAATTTGTTGTGTATTTTAGCTCTCTAAGATAGAGTTCTTGTAGTTTAAATGGTTACAGGGAGACATCTCTTTATCCTGTCTGCCTCCGCCCCCACACACTTGTATGCACGCAATGCACACACACATACATACACACACTCATATTCATACTGATAGTTGCCTTCCAGATTATTTCCAAATCATGATAATCTCCAAACACACATTTTCAAACAGGAAGTTCCTGGGTTTTTCCAATCTTAGCGTCTTAAGGCAAAGCATCTGAAAGATGAATTTATTAATTTTCTTTGAATTTTGTCCCTCAGGAATAATTTTCGTATGTCAAAAAAAGTTAAGGTCTTTTATTAGGAGCTTAATGAATAATACAGTTAATTCTTGGTTATGTGTATGAATAGAGGGAAAGAACAGCAGTTTTAGGTAATGTAAACCCGAAGAGAACTAATAGCTCTTAGAATATTAGTCTCTGCTAACTGAAATTTTTACTAAATTCATTTATATTGTGGTTATGAAAAGGAGAAATGTTAAAAATTGCCAGTAGTGACAGTTCTCTAAATGCCTGTGTGGGCAAAAAATTTTTTTGTGATAATAAATCTTTTGTATTCCAAAATGAAACCCTTCTCTTGTGCTAACTTCCTTATCAGGAAGTTAGTATTCCCCCTTTGGGGGGGAAGGAAACAACAACTTACAGATGAGGGAAAGAAAGACACATGAACTTTTCATTCTTGTGTTTACAACTCATAAGAAATGTTGGAACATCTCTAGGGTAAAATTTTGCAGTGTTTCTTTCTTTAGTTACAGTAGAGAAATGGCTTTTCTGAAATATTAGGAATGATTAGGACAGAGCTGGTGCTTTCATTATTAAAAAGTCTTCTGAAGAGGTAATGTATCAGAGCTTCTTGTTTCTAAAAAAATTACAAGGTGTGTGGGATAACAGAAATTAAGTGATGTTTAGCATAATGTGAAATATCTATTTTTTTTGTATTTTAATTATTTGAAAATTGGCAGTTCGTGTGTTATAACCAGGCAGAGTATCCTTTTCCTTAACCACTTGACTTTGGAATTAAGTGCAATGTTGGTTTAGCTCAGGTTGTTGCTAGATGTATGTCATTTGGTGCTACAAAGAAGATGGATCCCAATGTGTTGAGTGGCATAAGGAACCCAATGCAGAGTCTAGAAGCTTCCTAGTCTACATAATTAGTAAAATTATTGCTAATTATAGAAATACAGTTCTTCATATTTTAAGTGATAGTCCATTTGCCGCTGGTTACTTTTTTTTGCTAAGCTGTCTATCAGGCATATGAAGTAGAAATTTGGGATTCAACATATGTTAACCAAGCATATAGTGAGGTGGTATTTTGGGATAAAACAGAAGTGGTATTTTTATCTTTCATTTAACAACAACCTATAATTAGAATGGAATTGTTTAGGAGGAATTTATATAATACCTTGAAATCACATGAAAAAAATTTTAAGACAGTAATCATACAGGTATCTGTGGATTTCCTGCAGTTTTAGATCTAAATAGATGAAGCTGAATTGAGCCATTAACCCACATTTTGGTTTTGGGTAAACTATTTCACTCAAAATACTCAAGATAGTAACAAAACTGATTAACTTGTCATAATTTAACTGTATTTTGTTGAAAACAGAACTATAAGCAGTATCTAGCGAGTAAATCTTTTTTAGAATTACCTATATAGGAAGTTATAGTAGAGAAGCAAACTACTTACACATTTTCCTAGTGTCATTTAATGTGATACTAATTTGTTCCAGTTATCATTCCATTTTAATGTTCCCAGGGAAGATTTTTGCTGGTGGTTTTGCTCCTAGGGACTGGTGACAAAAACATAGAATTTTTATTTTAGGAAGTACAGAAAAATGAAAAATGACCTTTCAGTCTCTCAAACCTCAAATTTATGAACTCAGCAATGTAAATCTACATTTTACTATAATGGATTTCCTCCTTTAAAAGGAAATTACCAATGAAAACACCTTTTAGATACTACACTTTAAAGGAAATTTTTTTTTTTTGAATGTGGTAGAGTGACTACCCCCTGATCACAGTGGATTTTTTTTAAACTTACTGGTTTTGTTTTACTCTTAAAAGATGGTAAAATAAACCACTCCATCTTTTCCTTATTTATTGTCCATATGGACCACATCCCATAAGGCATAATATTGCTGTCTTCAACCAGGCAGATAAACCTATCAAGTTTGAAAGCCATTTGAGATCATTCATACCACCAGGTGTTTAGAATCTGGCTTGAGCCATGAAGGACAAGCAGATGTCCAGCCAAGTGAGAGCGCTCTGTGTGGCCGTTGACCCCCCTACAGTACTGTGAAGAGGAGTGGCAGCTGTTTTCCTCTCACACAGCTTTCCCATAGCCACCTGCATCTGTTAGCTGCAGTGCTTCCGAGTTTCTAAAAGGCTGGCAAGATCAGTAGAAGGCACGTAATGTTTAATTGGAATTAAAAGGATATATACATCAGTTAATAGTTGTGTGTACATTTTTAGTTGCTCTTCTCATGCCTCCAAAGACTCCTCTTGGAGAGGACCTGCTGCCTGTGACTGCCCACTGCTTGCTGTGGAGGGCGCCGGCGGGGCATGCTGTCATCCCTGGTTGGTCCTTCTCCCCTCGCTCCTGTCACTACTGCATGGGAGTCAAGCTTGTGGTCCGAGAAAGCCAGTAGTGGGGCTGGGTAGGGCAGTATGGAAAAGGGATTTATCCCAGCCCCCTTGGTCAGCTTTTTTTCTAAAATTGTGCTTTAAGTAAAAATTTACAGTTCAGGTCAGTTTAGCATACAAAAACTTACACACACATTGTTCTGTGGCCCTAGCTGCTCTCCCCAGTTTGTGACAGCACATTCCTCCTGTCCACCTTGTATTCCGTGTGTCAGTTCAACCAGCTGCCTGTCCCCCTCTGCCTTCTCCTCTCACCCTGAACAGGAGCTCATTAAGCTTTTTAAAGGCATGAAGGCTAAATTCTAAAACCACAAATATATCATCAGTTACTTTCAAAGTAGATGAAACAGGTATTTCTTCTGCTTATCTCTTAGGAGGCAAGATGAAATTTGCATTTAATAAAAATACTTGTAAACTGTTTATTATATGCCAAGTATTGTTCTAAACACTTCAAAAATAGTAAGAAATTCTCATAACAGCCTATTAAAATTTTTGACAAAATCTATCATAATATGTTGAAATTTTGGTACTTCGGTAAAAGATTTGCTGTGATGTGTAGAACTGAGCTGATTCTTCACAGAAATAAAATACCTTTTGCGGATACTTAATTTCCATTTTTGTGTTTAGGCTGAAGCTGATAGAGTGAAAAATGTTGGGGATATGAAAGCAACAATTTAAGAAGCAGCATCAGTAATTTTATTACAAAGTATATGTCCCTCCTGTTGTCCCCCCTCACCCCCCGCCCCCCAGTTTCTAAGTCGAGTGCTAGGGTTTTATTGCTGAAGTAATGCTGGAAATACTTGTGTCTGGTGGTGTAAAATGTATGCATGAAATGCTAATTTGTTTGTGCACTTCAAACTGGGTTATATAAACAAAGAAGAGCCAATGTCAATGTCTGCTGTGTCAAATTTCTCCTTTTGTCTTCTAATTCTTGTGTGGTAGTGTATTTTCTCCTTTTTGGCCAGTTGAGCCCCAGAAAAAAGAAGAGCTTCAAGCAAGTACATGATGGCATGTTTAATTTTTTTCCCCTTTTAGCTTGCCTACATATTTTATGGTTTATAAAGTATGTATTGCAGTTCTGCCATGTTCATTTTTGAAAGTTCCATTTAAGAACCAAAGTTGTAAGGACAAGTAAACACTAAAAAAATTGCAGTTGGACATTGTATCACGTTTTCATTATATAGTATCATGCTTTCTTTATATAGTAGGTGACTTTGAATTAAGCATTAATTAAAAATTTGGCTTAGTCTCAGTTACTCTGTAGAAACTTCTGATATGGTCTTCAAACATACTGCTTCCTGTATTGAGACAAAACAATACAGAGCAAGCCAGTTGTATATATATATACACATATACACTTATGTGTATATATGTTTTATTATTATTTGAGTCCATCTCCCATGTTCATGCTTAAGTTTTTTTGTGTCAAAGTGTTTTTGATGGTAGACTGAATTTTGGGGTTTAAATTATTTTACTTACTCATCTTAATGCTTTCAGGTGATGTTTTTCCTGTTCTCATATTTTATCATGCAGTTTTATTTGGACCTTGTAAATTGCATCCTTTAAATTAGAGGTTGTCAGCCTTCTTGGACCAGTGGGTCAAAGCTGGCTTGCCACATGTGTGTGTGTAAACAAGATTGTATTGGCACACAGCCGTGCTCATTTGTTTATGTACAATCTCTGGCTGCTTTCACGCTGTGACAGCCGAGTGCTGAGTGGTTGTGATGGAGACCACATGGCCTGCAGAGCCTAAAATATTTACTTTCTGGCCCTTTTCAGAAAACAATTTGCTGAGACCTGCTTGGGATTGCAGAGAGAATTTGGGTTATGCAACCATTCATATCATGGCATATATGAAGACAGTTCACTATGTGCACATAAGGTCCTCATGATTGAATCTTTGTGTAGGCACGCATTTGAGATTTCCATAGATTAATAATTTGTGAGTTGATTAATAGCAGAAATATGTAAGCTTGCCTCCCATAAAATTAGGGAATTCATCTTACTAATTTACCAGGTCAGTTTCTTTGACCCTTCATTTCCTCAGTTTAGAAAATTGGAGTAGATCTTCTTGAAGGTCTCTCTCATTTCTGTAATTCTGGCACTAGTGTAGTTACATATTGTATTTTCATTTTGAAAAATAATTTATAAGCATTAGAAAATAGAAGAACTTTTTGTTCTGAAACTTGATTGTTGAAAAACAAGGGCAATGCAGGGGACCAAAATCTGTTATTTGTAAATTAAGGATAAATCCAGGTTCTAAATTTGGGATGCTTCAAGAAATGGAAAGGGTATATTGCTTTTTTTTACATTAGCAGCTATTTTATTTTTTAAAATACCATTTTTATTTTAGTACATTGCACATCTTTGACATTATTCTTTGGAGTTTTACTGCTTCTATTTTACTTGAAAAGTGTGCTGTATATTTTGGGGAAGTTTTCATATTGATGTTTTTCACATTCAGTAAAACTGAAAATTCAGCCTCTTTAAGAATTTACTTTAAAACATACAAGGCAGATAAGCCATATGTTGTTTGCCATTCTAAATAGTTTTACTAGAATGTACATAAATTGTGTGATAGTTGTTTTATGATAATAGATACCTATTATAAATTTCTGTGGCTCATTTTAAAGACCTGGAGTTTCACTGACAACAGTGTTGTGGTAATGAAAAAAAAGATTATGCAGTTAGTATTATGTCAGTTCATTTTCTGTGTGGGCACTGATTGGTGTCTTAAGTAGTTGCTTTCCTACATCTTTTCCATCTAATTATTTATCAGATACAGTTTTTGCCATATGTATTTTATTGGACACCTTAAAATGTATTGCTAGTAGAGAAGTTTGTTTTATTCACGTGCTAGACTACTGTTCAGCAATCAAAACAAATGAACCATGATTGTATACAGTACTATAGACAAATGTTGGCAATAAATGAGTGTCCAAAAAGATTACATAAAATAGTAGTCTGTTTTAGAAAGTTAAAAACAGCTAAAATTAAGTATTTTTCATCTTAGTTAAACAAAGCTATATTTAACAGTAGCACAGATAAGGCATTGATAAACCCAGGATTTATGGCAGTGAAAACCTTAGCTAGGAGGAGACAAAGGAAAGACAGAGGAGGAGCAGATAGATACAAGTTATTGTCAGTTTCCTGTGTGTCTAATTGCGTATTACAATCAGTGTGTCAGTGCAGTAGCAAGCCATGCGTGGACCAGTGAGGAGGGAGGGGTATCATCACCCAGGGATTATGGTTAATCCAGTTCAGGTATCTAAAATCAATTAAATTTAAAACGACATGCTGTGCAAGAATTGAGCATGTGTATGTTGATTACAGTTAATACTGGCACATGACTTAGACAGTTACTTTTGTGTTCAAACAGGTTAACTTTGCTGTCTAATACCAAGATTTTAGCCTAGAAAATGCCCACTGGCAAAACTAAGGGTATTCAGCAACTATTGTGACACCACTTGGTAATTTTATAGCTATAGGTATCATTTTATACAGTGAAACCTGTGAGAGCTGGAATTTGACGGGACTGCCTTGTTTTTTGCAGGCCTTTCAAGTTTTCTGCCTTTAACAGATTACATACAGCATTACACTTTTGTCTTGCTGTTAGTGGAGAATATCTGAGTTTTCTTTCTGACTGATTTCCACTTTGCACAGTTCTGGCTTTTGCAGACCTCACTGTAGTAAATCGCACATACTCTTGTCTGTGAAACTTTGCTTCCTCTGTTTAGGAGTTTCACAGTCTGTCTGTAATAAACATGCACATGACACAGTGAAAAGGGTTATTCCTTATTGATGAAACCCAAAGCATTATATATGTGTCTCTTTTTTGTGTAAGTTTACTTGGCCTTCGATACTCATTTATTGGTAATGTTTCATTGCAGCTGTGTAGACATGTGCAGTCTTAACTGACCCTTTGCAATGATAACGTTAAATCAGATGAAATCTGACTACTATGAGTAGGTCTCACCATCAGTGTCCTAAGTGCCTAGTCTTTTCTTTTTGTTCATAAATGATAGTCTGGTTTAATACTGCAGAGCATTTTAAGCTAAGCATTTTGAGAGCAGCTTCTGCCTTTCTTTTTCTTGTGGCAGCGTGTTGCTAAAACGCTTACAGGGACACTGGTACATCAAACAAGGCTTTTCCTTTGTTTTCTTACATCGCTCTAGTTTTCGTTTGTTTGTTTTTTTTTTACCAAAGCATTTTGCTGAGAATCACTTAATGCATGCATGTGTTCAAACCCAAGTGTCCATTTCTCACCAGTTGGTATGGTGGCAGTGCTCAGCCCTCACCTAGTTTGGGAATGTTTGCTTGGTTGCCATTTATGTGTGTGTATTCTTTTTGTATATAGGTCCTGCGCACAGTCAGCTGGAATCCCTGAGTGACTCTTGGGCTCGCCTGAAACATAGCAGAGATTGGTCGTACAACTCTTACTCCTTTGAGTCTGATTTTGATCTTACCAAGTCTTTGGGAATTCACACTCTGATTGAAAATGTTGTAAGCTTTGTGAGTGGAGATGTGGGGAATGCCCCAGGTTTTAAAGAGCCGGAGGAGAGTATGTCCACAAGCCCCCAGGCCTCTGTCATTGCCATGGAACAGCAGCAGCTAAGGGCAGAAGTAAGTCTCTTCTGTTTCCTCCGTGTGAGGGGCTCTGAAACTCCTGCGGCACTGCTGAATGTGTGATTCCAGGAAAACCCTCCTCCTTCTCATTCCCTGCCTGCCTCTCTTTTCCACCTGAGCTTTCTGATGTTGTTTCGTTAATTAAAACAGTGTAATGTTTTGTGTTGGACAGAAGCACATTTTTACTTATTGCTATCTCTTACAGTATAATACTCCAATCATAAGTCTGTATCCCCTCGAAACCACAGTGAGAGTGGCTGAGTGGCCATAGGAATTTGCCTCTTCGAGTCCCCACTTTTGACTCATTAGTGTCAGTTTAAAAGGACTAGGTTAGAACATCACAGTAAGAAGTACTATAAGCAGGACTTGCTGATGCGTGCTAATATTAGTGGGCAAAACTTGAAGGAGAAACAGAACATTTGCACAGTCTCAAAGTATCTTTCCCCAAATATTTTGTAATTACTGTGGTTTTAACATGGCTGCAGGGCTTGGCAGAATCTTTGATTCTCTTCCAGGAGGTGGGGCTTAATTCCCCTCCCTTGAGTGGGGCTGGACTTGATGATTTGCTTCTAACAAATTGAAAGTGAACAGAGAGAAAGAATAGCTTTACATTGCAGAAACCTGGCAGACAGCACTTTAAACTAGTCATTAAGATTGTGATCACCAGTGATGAGTCATGTTGATATCAGGTAACCCCTGATAAAATGTGGTAATAAAGGCAGTCACTTCTGTGCTGTTCATCCCAAAAATATATAACTCCAGTTCCATCATGAGACAATATGAGGCAGACCAAAATTGAGGAGTATTCTACAGAGTCATGAAAAACAAGGAAAGACTGAGAAACTGTCACAGACTAAGGGAGACTAAGGAGACATGACAGCTAAAGGCCTTGTGGTGTCCTGGATTGGATCCTGGAACAGAAAAGGCACCTGATGGGAAAACTGATAGAGTCCAGTTCAGGTTTGTGGTTCAGTTAGTAGACTGCACCAGTGTTAATTCCGTAGGTTTGAGAGATATACCCTGGTTTTAGGATGTGTTGACATCAGGGGAAGTTACGGGACAGGTAGGTGGGAGCTCTCTCTACCTTCTTTACAACTCTTGGTAAATGTACAATTACTTAAAAATTTTATGGAAAAGGAAGAGAGAGCTAGGCCGATGGACTGTAGTGGAACGCAGTGTCTTCCTGGGGAAGGTGGGCTAGAAGCTGAAGAGAACCACAGACAAACACTCACTCTAAGAGCTTATTGTAAATACAGGAAGCAGTGTAGTTTTGAAACCTTCACATATGTGTCCTCCTGAGCTTTATGGTAATACTAACTCTGTGAGTGGGTTAGGTAAGGTGCTAATCTCTATTTTATACACAACGCAGCTGGGACTCAGAAAGTTAAATGACTTCCCCAAGGCCACATAAGAAGTGTAGGAGTCTGGCCTTGAAACCAACTGTACATCTTTTCCCTTTGTACTGTGTAGCCACTGTTTTAGTAAAATATTTTGCTTATAGAGTTTATAGAGGTATTTTGATTAAGAAACAGACAAAATAGTACAATGAATGTTTATCTTAAAACCAAGTAGATTCCTAGGAAGTGTCAGAATTTCCTGTGACAGAGTTCCTTTGTATCCAAGTTTAATGAAGAACTCTCAAAGCTGTTTTTTTGACTTTTTCTCAAGCTTCGCTTAGAGGCACTTCACCAGATCCTTGTTCTGTTGTCTGGGATGGAGGAAAAAGGTAGCATGTCTCTGGCAGGAAACAGGTCGAGCTCAGGCTGCCAGTCATCCACTTTGCTCACGTCTGTGAGGCTCCAGTTTCTCGCAGGATGCTTTGGTTTAGGCACTGTTGGCCATGTAGGAGCCAAAGGAGCAAGTGGCCGGTTGCATCACTATCAGGTAGGTGACAGATCTGTCTTACACGGATGACATCCTGCCTTCAGATTTTAGCTGACTTGATAATGCCGATTTCTGATGCTAAACTTCTTGATGTTTAAGATTGAGGTTTAAATATGTAAAGACTTTAATAAAAGTTTTTTTTTGGATATTTCTTTAGTTTCCTGATCAGCACAGTTGGGCTTAGGTGAGCCATGGTACTATTATAGTTTTAGATTCTTTGCTGGCTCAGTTTTATTCCTTAGCCAAATGAGATATACAGAGAGGTCTAAGTTAGAACAGGGGTTGGAGTTGGGGTGGGGGAGTTTCAAGTGTTCTATTTTATATGTGATTATTATGCCTAGTTTCTCAGATTCCTCTGATAATGAAAAATGAATGTTTGTCTTAAAGCCGTTAGTTTATAAGGAAGGAGAAAGGCTATATAGAATTAAAAATTATCAAGCATTCAAAAATAAGTGTATTTAAAACTTTCATAACTGAAATACACTAAGTAATTAAAAACAAATATTGGAGTCTATCTTAAACTAGGAATAAAATGCTAGAGCTTCTTTTTGGCAAGGGGGTTTTATTTTTGCTCGTAGAAAAAGCAAATCTGTATGTGTAATTCAGGATGGGATCAGAGCAGCTAAGAGGAACATTCAGATTGAAATCCAGGTGGCTGTGCATAAAATTTATCAGCAGTTGTCTGCTACCCTGGAGAGAGCCCTGCAAGCAAACAGACATCATGTTGGTGAGTGACGGCCCTGCTGATACAAATGAAGGTGATGTTTTGGCTAGAGTTTGTGTTAGGTTGTTACGTTCTCTACTCTGTGTTTAATATTAATAGACCAGTTAGCAGCTAAAGAATAAATATTTGAAAATGTAATAGCAGATCACATTACTGTTTATATTTTGTAAAATTGTTTATTTTTGTAAATGTTTTGTTTACTTCAAAGAAGAGTCTTAACTATCTCTGTCTCTTTCCAGAAGCCCAGCAGCGTCTGCTTTTGGTTACTGTTTTTGCGCTGAGTGTCCATTATCAACCAGTGGATGTGTCTCTGGCCATTTCCACTGGTCTGTTAAACGTCCTGTCACAGTTATGTGGCACAGACACCATGCTGGGGCAGCCTCTGCAGTTATTGCCAAAGACAGGAGTTTCCCAGCTCAGCACGGCTTTGAAAGTGGCTAGTACAAGACTGCTGCAGATTCTAGCCATCACTACGGGGTGAGCATTGTAGACATCTTAGTAGAGCTCTCTGGGCCCTGTTCTCATTACATGTGAGCCATCTCCGTCTCCCCTTGTCATGTACTTTCTGCTTTTATCTCACTCGACGGCACTTGGCTTTGGCTTGGCATCCTTGCCACTTATTTTTTCCCTTTTATTTCACGTAGGACCTATGCTGATAAACTGAGCCCCAAGGTAGTTCAGTCCTTGTTGGATCTACTGTGTAGTCAGTTGAAGAATTTGTTGTCCCAAGCTGGTGTACTACTTATGGCCTCTTTTGGAGAAGGGGAAGAAGAGGTGGAAGAAGAAGAGAAAAAAGTTGAATCTAGTGGAGAAACTGAGAAGAGAGACTTCAGAGGTATCGCTAAACTCTTGATCGTTATTTATAAGCATTTGTTGAATCTGTATTGTCTACCTATTGGTAGACTGTAGACTTCTTGCCACTGGGAGGATTTGTGTTTGCTGTTGATTTACAAACCTCTTTTCCCTCCAAATGTGTGGTAGAGGAGCTTCTGACGTTTCCTTCTCACCTCAGAGTTGACTAGCCTTGAGGCTGTGGCTTTCCTGCTCTCTCTAGGTTCACCTGCTCCTTGACATCCCAGCTCTCGGACCTAGAGTCTAGGTGACTGATGACCCAGGTTACTGCCTGATTGCCTAGGGGGAGGTCACATGTTTTCTTAGCATGGGACCCTGACGTGCCATCTTTAACCACAGTCCTGGCCTGTGTGTTCTCCCGGGGCTAGGGGTTTAGATTTGGGGGAACTGGGTTATAATTAGAGGGGTTGGAATTCTTCCTAGGCTGTGTTGTTTTTTACTTGTTAAATAATTCTTCACTATAGCTCACCATCATAAATTTTGGTTGCTGTAATGTGATCATCTCCTTATGGCTTAGAAAGTTTAGTGAGCATTGTTTGTCAGTAGAACTGAAATCGTGAACAGCATAACTAATGCATATGTCTGTTACATAATTACTGGAATAGAGATCTAAAATTATCTCCTATTCAAAGTATATTGTGACTGTACCATGTCCCATTATCACAGTAAACTCTGGGAGTCTTTAAGTCTGTTTTGGATTAGAGAGGTGGACGGAAGAAGAAAGCAAGTTATTTAACCTCTCTGTGTTCCAGTTCTATCATCTATAAAGTAAAGATAATAGTAAGACCAACCTTCTAAGGTTGTGAGGATTAAATAATACACATAAATCTCATAGTGAAAGACCTGTAAGTGTTCATATTAATATTGAATTAATGTAATACATAAAAATGATACAAATGTTTTTGTTGATAGGTGGGTGAGTGAGTAGATAGTGGAAATACCCTGCCAATAGAAAGATGGTAAAGCATTTCCCTGCCTACCGGGACTTTCTGTTTAATGAACAGACATGCAAACTGATAACTGCAGTGATCTAAAGAGCAAGAAATATCTAAATCTCTTCAGCCCCAGTCTAGGAAGGTGTATGAGAACAGCTTTTCAGCTGCAGAGATTGAAAGTGGTGAATTTCTTTTCTATTTGTGTGCAGACTGTAACCTTTATACAGAGGACATAAGCAAACTCAGAAGATAGGTACATAGAAGCGAACATTTAATGGTGCCTACCATTTTCCTCAGAGTCACTGAGGGGAGCAAAGGGCTACTAAGGTCACAGTTGCATACTGTGTGAGTTACTACACAGACAGGCAGGAGGAAGGAGATTGTCAGGTTACTTGCCGGCCTGTAGATCCCCAGGAAAACTGAATCTTTCCACTGAAGAGAGAGAGAGTTCTGGGAGTGAGTCTCAGCAATAAAAGCAGACAGTTGACTGAATCTAGGTCCGTTCCCCTCAGATTATCCTGGAGAGGGGACTACTGGACACTCTCCACTTACGAGGACATCTGACAAAGATGCTGACTCTTACCAGCCATGGTCAGCCATTCAGAGGCAGGCTGCCCAGTTACTCCTAAAGTATTTAATTAAAAGAAAGTTATACCTTTAATTTCAAAGATAGTGTTGATACCGAAGCACAAACTACTTCAGTTTACATCTGTCAACTTTGTATTTAAGGTCTCCAGTCTTTGATTGTTGTGTTACAAAAGTATTTGCTGAAGGTTGGGGGGAGAGTGCAGGCCCTCATAAAAGGAGTTTTCCTAGAGGTAACTACCAAGATAGACGGTTTCTTAGAAAAGATAGCTTTTGAACTGGATCTTGAAGGAGCATGTAGCAACAGGTTAGAGTGAGATATGTGGGTACACAGGACTGTCTAAAATGTGATATTCTTGGAATTATTACAAAAATATTCACTTAGCATTTAAGTAAAGAAGAGGTAGAATACTATGGGGAGGAAAAATGGAGAAGTTGTTAGCATTTTGCCCTTGCCAGTTTAATTCTGCCGTAGACTTGGATACCTATTTCAGCAAAACAAAAGCCCTCCAGTCTAGAAGCACGCTCTTTTGAAGATGAATTGGTGTCTTTGGGTGCTGTCGAGTCAGTTCTGACTCATTTCAACCCCGTGTGACAAAGTAGAACTGCCCCATAGGGTTTTCTTGACTTACCTTTATGGAAGCAAGAAAGAACAAAAAACGGACAAAATGGAATAGAAGTCGTGAAAACGAAACAATAGTTTTGCTTCAGTAGTAAAAAGTCTCCACCTTGAGCAGGACACTCGTAAGAACCGTCTGTGTGGGATCAGTGTGACAGCGGTAACTCAGAAGGTTAGGCCAGAACTTCAGGCGGCAGCGTGCTTATATTGACGGGGGTGAATCATTCAGGAAAGAGGGGAAGCATGCTGGTACAGCTTGAGGATGTGACCAGTGTCTCTGAATTTGTGCACGTAGAGACTTGAATTGGTATGTGTTTGCTGTGTATATTTTCATCAACAGAATAAGTTTAAAACAAAAACCCAAGTATACATACTTTATACTGGTATGCTCACTATTATTGTATCCAGATGTAAAAGAGGCTTTTAAGTATGCTTTTGTTTTCCATTCTTTAAGTTTTCAAATTCAGTAACTTATTGACAGCCTGGATTTTGAATCAAGTTTGTGTGTACTGCAATCTTAGTGTGAATGATCTGATGTAACACCGTTTCTGCTGGCTTTTGGTTGTCATATAAACTTGTGTCTTCATTCTTCAGCTGCTCTCAGGAAGCAACACGCAGCAGAACTGCATCTGGGGGATTTTTTAGTTTTTCTTCGCAGAGTTGTGTCTTCAAAAGCAATTCAGTCAAAAATGGCTTCCCCAAAGTGGACAGAAGTGCTTCTAAATATAGCATCTCAGAAGTGTTCTTCAGGTATCTGATCTTTACCTGTATTTTAGAATATTTTTATACATCACATGCTTTATTTATAATTCTAGTTAGCCCATTGAGCACTTAGCCTAATGTCAAGACCTTATTGTTTTCTTGTACTTATTTGATCAAATGAAAACTCTTAATTTTAGGAGTAAAAATTGGTAGGAATTAGTAATAGGAAGTAGCATTGGAGAAGATCTGCACACTGTGATAGTTTGCCACAGGTTGTGACGTGACTTCTTTGATTATCAGGATGCAGACTGAGTCTGTCCGTTTTCTCTTATCATGATGTGTTTCCTGTTGCCTTGATTGTGGTTTCTGAGTATGTAACATACAGCACGTGACTGTTTGTGTCTTAGTTCATAGCCTGAAGACTTGGTCCGCTTGCCAGATGGTTGTCAGTCCTTTCCTAATCTGTTCAGTGCAACATAATCTTCCATGGTACATGTTATTTTGTGTGTTGGCTTTAGTTTTTCTTAATTAGTATAACTTACAATAATTATTTTCTTTCCCTTTCAGTGAAATGAGGCTTACATAACATTGGTTAAGTTTTTAAAGCATAAGAGAAAATCAGATATCCATTTATTTTTTTACTGGTTTTGTTAATGTATATTTAAAAAAAGAGCATGTATTTCTGCATCAGTATTCTATCTCTGCTTCCTTTAGAAAAATACAAATTGCTTACTCACGATTAGTCCTAATGATCTCTGTGAGTGAATTAGGATGTGGATGGGATGGGGGTGGCAGTGAGTGTAATAAGCATGAACTTTAGAGACAGACAGACTTGTTGAAATATCTGCCTGTGTTCTGCTAACCAAAACATCAGCAGTTCAGATCCGCCAGGTGCTCCTTGGGAACTCCCTGGAGCAGTTCTATTCTGCCCAATAGGGTCGCTGTAAGTTAGAATCGACTCAGCAGTGCTAGGTTTGGTTTTGGTTTGGTTTCTGTTGAGCTCTGTGGACTTGGTCTTGGTATTTGATTTCTCTTTCAGTGTCTTTATCAGTAAAATTGGGATATGATGCAGAATTTGTGGAATTAGTGTGTATGAAATTAATTGCACAGCACTTGGCCCCAGAAATCTCGTCATCCTTGGGTGGATTCTGACTCAGCAACTGTAAAGGGCAGAGCAGGTTTGCGCCATCAAGTTTCCAAGGAGTGCCTGGTGGATTCGAACTACCAACTTTTTGTTTAGCAGCTGAGCTTTTAACCACTGAGCTACCTGGTCTCTGTACTTGGTGTGGGTAGTTATAGTGCTTTTCTTATTATTTATACCTCAAAACTGAGGCATAAACATACATATTCCTCTACATTAATAAGTGCAGGATTATTCCAGAGCTTTTATGCTCATAGGTTGAAATGAGCTTCATTCTACCCGCAAGTATTCAGGAGCCTCAAGAGATTTTTTTCAGTCTTGTGAATGTCTGAGTTATAATAAGAAAATTCTTTTCCCTCAGGTGTTCCTCTGGTTGGTAACCTAAGAACAAGGCTCCTTGCCCTCCACGTCCTTGAGGCTGTACTGCCAGCGTGTGAATCTGGTGTAGAAGATGATCAGATGGCCCAGGTTTCTGTTTTTAAAGTTGTTAGGAGTGTCCTTCACATTGTCAAGTTACACTTTACCCAATAGCTTTCACCTCTGAGATTGCCTCATTATCCACACTCCCAGTCGATGGGAAAGAAGAACAGAGTTCTGAGTGGGAGGGGTGGAGGAGGGACAGGGGATGCTTACCAGGTAGGAAGAAAAGGAAAGCCTGTGGGATTGCCTACTAGGCGTGGCCCTCTCTAGAAGGATGTGTGAGGGTTAGGGCCTGATCACAGGTCTGTGTAGTGAGGCAGCAGGAGAGCAGTCGGACCACTTTCTAGAGGGTTCGTGCTCTTTCTGAAGGTGATTAATCAGAACCAGAAAAGGCCACCAACAATTATATGTCCAAGCTTAACATATGACCTGATATGACAGTTTTAGGATTTACCTTGTTCTAAAGTATTTAAAATTGTTCTTTCAGTTTGCACTGTTTTTTTTTTCTTTCACTGAAACAGGTTGTTGAACGTTTATTTTCCCTCCTGTCGGATTGTATGTGGGAGACACCGATTGCTCAGGCCAAACATGCTATTCAGATAAAAGAAAAAGAACAAGATCTAAAATTCCAGGTAATTGATTCTTCCAGAAAGGTAATTTTAAACAGCTAAGTGAGTGTCCTATCACCTGTCACTGGATTCCCTCTCTGAGGGACCTTGCTCTGTCATTATTCCATGTGGTCTCTCTGCACCATCTCCCTGCCCACCGGTTCCCTCTCCTCGGCTTAGAACCTGCTGTTTCTCATCCCCACTCTCCCAGATCCTTTTGTTATCCATGGAGCCTTCTACATTTTCTCTAGTCTTTCACTACTAGGCATGTCAAATGAGTGATCTACACATTTCAGTCTCTTCCTCACTTCTCATTCTCTGTTTGGCTCAACAGTTCCTCTTCCATCAAGGCACCTCTTTTGAATGCATGTCCTGTCCTTCCCAGGGATGTTCAGACTTGGAGCTTTTCTGTTTCTGCCGTGCTGACTGTGACCTGTGCTCCTGTGCTACAGCCCACCTGATGGCTGTTGTATTATCTGGCATTTTGCATTTATGACAATAGTAAAGACTTTGCTGTTGGACTATTTTGTGCAGTGATATGGTGGCAATGGCTGTAGAGTGTCCCTTGTCTTGAAGAGGGTCTCCAGGCAGCCTCTGGGAAGTGCCCACACTCTAGACTCCTTCCTTCTGGTGGCGGCAAAGTGCCCAACTGCTGCTGAACCTGACCTCTGTGACCAGGGCCCCTGGGTGGATGTGCAGGCAGTCCTGAGTCAGCGGGTGCCTGTCTGGGTTCCCAGCTTCTCTGTGTTCTGAGCCCCTGCAGCCCAGACTTGCTGTTGGGGGGAATGCGAGGTAAAGAAGAGGCACCAGAGAAGGTGTTGGGAAGAAAGGTGTTGGGCTTCCGTGACATCCCAGAGTGAGCTGAACTGGGCCTGGAGCCTCTACCTCGGTGGTGACTGGTGTGTGGCCAGGCCACCAGGGCTGCTGAGTGGATCTAGTGTGCCTCTCTAGATCCAAAGGGCGGAGCAGACTCCAGGACTGGGATCATGAACAGGGCTTGCCCGGGTGAGTGTGCGGCTCTGGATCTGGCTCTGCTGGGAAAGCTCTGACCAGTACGGAAGGAAGGTGACGTGGTTAATCCCTGGGCCTTCCAGTTAGACAAGCTGGCTTTATCCAGCTTTGTCTCCTCCAGGCCTCCTTCTCTGCAGAGGGGTAATCCATAACTGGACTCAGCATAGTGATGAGCAAACCAGTAAATTTTAGCTATTATTATGTATGTGATCGTATTTTCTAAATTAAAAAAAAAAAAAAGACAAACACAGTGGTCTAAAAACAGGGAAAAAAAGCCCTCCATTTTTATATAACACCTATTTTCACATAACAACCTGGTCTCTGGACCCTAACTACATTTCAGTAAGTGTGAGTGGGTATAATAATTCATTTTCTCTGTGTCCCTTAATTGAGCGGTTAGCCTTGCATAGGCAGGTTCTGCATTCTCTGTGTCAGTGTGTTCTTATTGCCTTGCACAGTAAGTGGTGCATAAAACCAAAAACCAGTTGCCTTTGTGTGGACTGCAACTTATGGTGACCTCATGTTTGGCAGAGTAGAACTATGCTCCACAGGCTTTTCAGTGATTGATTATTTTAGAAGTAGATCACCAGGTCTTTCTTTCGCAGTGCCTCTGGATAGACTCAAACTTCCAGCCTTTTGTTTAGCAGCCAGACATGATAACAGTTTATACCACTTGTACATTAAAAAAGCAGTTGCTTTTTTAGTTTCAGTTCCAATCAATACTGACCCTATAGGACAGAGTAGAACTGCTCCATAGAGTTTGCATGGAGCACCTGGTGGATTTGAACTGCCAACCTTTTGATTAGCAGCCGTAGCACTTAACTTGAATACCACCAGGGTCTCCACTTGTACATAGTGGTTACTTAGTAAATATTTGTGGAATAAGACCAAGGAGTCATGGAACATGTATTACTGGGGAGCTGGGATTCTCCAGAAGACTGACTCTTTTTCCTGTCTGGCAGAAGCAGGGAGAGGTGGAGGAAGAAGATGAGAATCTTCCTATACAGGAAGTATCGTTTGACCCAGAGAAAGCACAGTGTTGCCTGGTAGAGAACGGACAGGTTTTAACTCATGGCAGTGGAGGAAAAGGATACGGACTGGCGTCAACGGGAGTAACTTCTGGGTGCTACCAGTGGAAGGTGCGTAGAATTCCAAGTAATTTTTTTTTAGTTTTTTACCTTTAAGGCCTTTTCCCCTAGGTTTTATAAAAAGGTGTGGAAATAACTAAAAAATAGAGATATATCATATGCAGTGTTCTATCTTTCTGTATGGTGTTAACATAAATGGAAACCAAGTGAAGGAAACCAAGAACTCTTCTGTTTTTGTAGCTCTTCTTTAAGTCTTCAATTTATAAAAAATGGACTGTTGAACAGTCATGTACTGTCCCTCACATTAGGGTTCACACAGAACAGGGTTCTTCCCTCAACAGTGAAAACACAGCATTGTGTTTTTTTCTAGGGACATCCATCAAAGACTTGGTCCCAAGGTTTTTACTAGGGGCTGGTCACATTGGTCCCATCTGGCTGGCGCTATCAAAATTTTAGATTCCAGAAGGAAAGCAGGTGTGCAGCATAGACCACGTTGTTTGTGCAAAAGACTGAGACGTGATGAGGTACCCTTACTAGTTAGGGGAAATATATGGCGAGGGAGGAAGCTGTGTATCAGGTAAGTTCACTGCTGTTTACCAGTTAAGTAATAGCCAGTGGCCAGCGCTGCATACATTACTAAGGATAGCAGCCCCAAACCTGCTATGTTAACTTTTTTTCCACAGAAGTATGCATATAGAAAAATCTGTACTTAAGAAGTGAAAGCTTTTCATTAATAGTGTTCTGGACTAGACACACTTCCTGAGCTTCATTTTTTGTGAGCCTAAAATTGCTTATTTAATATGTAGTATCTATTCAGAGGTTATTTTTAAATGTACAGGATGAAGAATAAACTTGTGTTAAAACTTGTACAGATTGATGAAGTTACTTTATTTTTATGTTATTTTCACTGAGGAAAAACTTTCTTCCATAAATGCCTCAGTGTTCCTTACACACACATTCTCCAGTATCAGTTATTATAGTTAGCAGTGTATAAGCAGAGTTTTTGAGTATTAATGAACATTACCACTTTTATGTTAGTTTTACATTGTAAAGGAAAACAGAGGTAACGAAGGCACGTGTGTTGGAGTGTCCCGCTGGCCAGTGCATGACTTCAACCACCGCACCACCTCGGACATGTGGCTGTACAGGGCCTACAGTGGGAACCTCTATCACAATGGAGAACAGACTCTGACACTGTCCAGCTTCACTCAAGGAGATTTCATTACCTGTGTGTTAGACATGGAAGCCAGAACCATTTCCTTTGGGAAAAATGGAGAGGTACTGAAACCCATTCACAGGCATCCCGTGTTTTCTTGTTTTTGTTGACAGTTAATCAGTTCATAGATATTCACCCTCCCCTGCTTTTTCTCTAATTAATTAATGTTTTGGTTTCCATAAAATTTGCCAGTACTAAACAGAACAACAGAAAAGAAAGATAGTAAAATCCCAGGAAGAGTGTTGATTTGGATAAAAAAATGAAGCTCTTTTATTTTTAGAATTTTCTTGTTTAGCAAGGTTAATTGAGATGTACTAACTTTTACTCTATCACTTAAAGGCTTTACATTTTACTATTGTTGGATATTATCATTTTTAAAAAATATTTTTGTTCTCTTTCACTTTGTGACACTTCTGTCACATTCTAGGAACCTAAATTAGCTTTTGAAGATGTGGATGCAGCTGAGTTGTACCCTTGTGTGATGTTCTATAGTAGCAACCCAGGGGAAAAGGTAATGAAACTGCAAATCTGTGTATGTAAAGGATAGTTGTCTTTTCTTACGAGTATTTCTTAGTGTGCTAGAACTCATAAATGTAGTAAACTATTTCTACCATTAGAAGTACCCAATTCCATTAATTGACTCTTCTAGAAGAAGTTTACATATTTCGAGAAGTTAACTTTACTCTTTAATAAGATATTATTTGATACTCTGGAATTTTGAATGTAGTGAATCAACTTTCAAATATGTTACTATTGGTATTATAGGAAGTGGTTTAGGGATAATCTGGTTCATTGGCAAGGCACATGAGAGAGGAATCTAAACATGAACATACATGTTAAAAGGTGGCATAGGCTGAAACAAGGACTTCCCAGTGTAGTCCAGAGGACAATACCACTTCTCCTTCTGGCCCATTTTTTGACAGCCATTTGATACAGCATGTGTTTATTAGGAGTACACACATGAGTTCACATGTTCTAGAATTCATAGTATTTTAGGAAGGAGCCCAGATGATCTAACAGTTACATGGTCGTCTGATAATCAAAAGATTGGTGGTTCATGGCCTCCCCGAGACTCTGCAGAAGAGAGACTTAGCAGTCTACTTCCATAAAGATAGCACCCTAGAGAGCCCTCTGGGGCAGTTCTGTCCTCCTGTGGGATCTCTAAGGGTCGAGATTTATGGCTGGTACTTAACAGCAACATCAGCAGTATTTTAGGAGAACAATTAATATCACACATTGGCCCCTTTTTTTCCTGCAGGTGAAAATCTGTGATATGCAGATGCGTGGCACACCACGAGACTTACTCCCAGGGGATCCCATTTGTAGTCCAGTAGCTGCAGTGCTAGCCGAGGCCACTATTCAGCTTATCCGTATCCTTCACCGAACAGACCGTTGGACTTACTGTATTAACAAAAAAATGATGGAAAGGCTGCATAAAATTAAGACATGCATTAAAGAGTCAGGGCAGAAGCTAAAGAAAAGCCGCTCAGTTCAGAGCCGAGAAGAAAATGAAATGAGAGACGAGAAGGAGAGCAAAGAGGAAGAGAGAGGTAAACACAACAGGCACGGCCTTGCTGACCTCTCGGAGCTACAGCTGAGGACCCTGTGCATAGAAGTGTGGCCTGTGCTGGCCGTGATAGGAGGAGTGGATGCTGGTCTGAGAGTTGGAGGTCGGTGTGTTCACAAGCAAACCGGGCGCCATGCCACACTGCTGGGAGTGGTCAAGGAGGGCAGCACATCTGCCAAGGTCCAGTGGGACGAAGCAGAAATCACCATCAGGTATGATCTGTTGAGTTATGCGTCTAGCAGATGAACACTTCATGGTGAAGTGCGCCCTGGCTTAGGGAGAACAGGGATCTTGTGTATTTGTGAGCTGCCAGTTAGCTGTCTTTAGTAATTTTTTTTCATGCAGTTAGATATTGGTACTGTGGTTTCATAAAGGAGTATTGCCCAAACCTGTGTACCTTGGAATACTAGTAGTTTGTAAAATATTGACTGTCTTTGTTGGTTTGTTTTGTGAAGAAATGGTAAGCTCATTGATCTAGGTTTAACTGGGATTTTTCTTTCTCCTTTTCTTATCTGGCTTCCTGCATTTTCATCATCTCCATTACACACTGGAATAAAAAAAGTCTGCCAGACAGTGCAGACCTGCCAAGTATAATTTGTGTTAAGAGGGCTTTGAATACAAGATAAGAACATTTAGGCCACTAAAATTAAGTTTTGGAGTACCTGTGATTTTAAGCATTGCTTTGTCTTTTATTTGTAACACACGGTTTTCTAGTCCCTCAATGTGTAGCATTTTGGATAGATATTAAAAATCATTTTATGTAAGCCAGACTGTATGGTTGGCAGCATTTAGGTATGTTTGCATCCAAATAAGACTTGTATGAAAAAGAAGCTTCATATGTTTAAAAAGAAGTATGTTAAAGTGTCTCCGTTGCTAAGGGAATTCACTTATCTAATGATTCTGCATAATTATATCCATTTGAAAACATGGATTTATTGATGATATTATGGAACTATTCATTAACTCCTAATGTGATTTCTGTTTCATGTTAACATGATAGAGAACATTATGTAAAACAGTGGCTCTCGACTGTTTTTACTGGAGATAGTACTATTTTAGAATTTAATGAAAGGCATGGGCCCTTTGTCTACTCTGACCTTCACCGAGCTAGAAAATCAGTGAAAATTTTACAAAATTATATGAAAGTATCTATTCTTAGTTTTGTTTTGGAAAGGATTTATGATGCCTTATGAGTATGCATGTAATAAGGCCAATTAATTGATTAAGTTAAAATAGGTAAGAAAAATGGGGCAAAGGGAAAATAGAATTAGGAAGGTAAAATGGAACAAATGTTATGTTGCAAAACTTTGTATACTTGATAAAACTTTGTTGCATTTTAAATACAATATTTTTAAGCTTCAAGAAGTTCTTGCCACATATCAGGAAATAAGAGGTTATGTTTTTATTTAAACTGTAAATTAGAAGCATTAATTGAAGACTATAAAGTAAAATTTTTAGTGGAATAGTCTTTCCTGTAAGGTTATAAATGGCCATTACCCACATAATAAACTAGATTTATTACACAGACTTTCCAGATAGCTTACATCATTAATCAGTGAATTACCAGCCTGCTGCCCGTTTTGGTAAAGTTACTCATCCACAGCCATTCGTTTCTATGTGTTGGTGACTGCTTTCATCCTATGGTGCAGGCTTGAGTGGTTTCCACAGAGACTGGATGGCACACAGAGTCTGAAATGTTTACTGCTGGGCCTTTTACGTGCAGTTTGCTAGCTCCTGGTTAACTTTATGTAGTAGTGTCTATTCTCATCCAAAAGCACATGCATGTCTCATTGCTTTTGCATTTAGCGTTACGTCTCTTGTTTACTCGTTACAGACTCATTTATCCCTCTGTTTGTAATGACTTCCAGTTTGTGTAGTTTATTTTCTGTACTGTGTACATAATGCATCTTATTGTGTCTGCGTTATTTTCTGTACCTTCCTCTTGTCTATCCCTCACTTGCTTCTTCCTGTGTCATTCTGATCTTTATTAAAGCTTCCCAACTTTTTGGTCGCCTAGTGATACTCCGTTGTATAATCTGGAGCCCTGTGAACCTCTGCCGTTTGATGTGGCGCGATTCCGAGGCCTGACAGCTTCTGTGCTACTGGACCTAACCTATCTGACTGGCATTCACGAAGACATGGGGAAGCAGAGCACCAAGCGACATGAAAAGAAACACCGACATGAGTCTGAGGAAAAAGGAGAAGTGGAGCAGAAAACAGAGAGTGACTCCGGGTCAGATGTGCGAACAGGCTTAACGTCTGATGATGCCAAAAGTCAGGGTACCGCAAGCTCCAAATCAGAAAACGAGGGATCTTCATTTTCTTTAGATCCAGCACTGCCGGTTATGGAACCCCAGCATCCAATAACAGAAGGGAAAAGAAAAAATCATGAACATGTGTCCAAAAACCATGACATTGCCCAGTCAGAAATCAGAGCAGTCCAGCTCTCCTATCTCTACCTCGGTGCTATGAAATCCCTGAGTGCTCTTTTGGGCTGTAGTAAGTATGCTGAGCTATTGCTGATCCCAAAAGTTCTGGCTGAAAATGGCCACAACTCTGACTGCGCGAGCTCACCCGTTGTTCCCGAGGACGTGGAGATGCGTGCGGCCCTGCAGTTCTTGATGCGGTACATGGTGAAGCGAGCAGTCATGCGCTCACCAATCAAGAGAGCGCTGGGCCTAGCTGACCTGGAGCGAGCACAAGCCATGATCTATAAACTGGTGGTCCATGGGCTTCTGGAAGACCAGTGTGGGGGCAAGATTAATAAGCAAGGTATGTTACCTAGTATGTTTTTGGTTTTGACCTGTTGAAATTATTTAGATTTATAATTATCGTAAGTACTATACTTTAGGACATATTTATTTTTTTGGGAAAAGATGAACAATTTTCACATTCTTTCTTTAGAAGGCCAGCAGTTCTTTTTTGTTCCTTTTTTATTAATAATCATCTGTCTACCTAAGATTTCCTATTTTAAACCCACACAAGCATTAGAAATGGATTGTTATTACTACACTTTGTAAAACTGAGGTTGAACTCCTGTCACAAAAGGCTCTCAGGTATTTATTGATCTGGTTCAACACAAAAATTATTCTCAGAGATGTTTTAAAGTTGGTTAATTTTGTTGGTGATGTGTTGAGGAGTAGGTTATATGTATGTAAGGAGTCCTGGTGCTGTGGTGGTAAGCACTCAGCTGCTCATCGAAGGTTAGCAGTTCAAACCCACCAGCTACCCAGAGGGAGAAGTTCTGCTATGTGCTGTGAGTCACAGGACAGCAGTGGGTTTGGTTTTGGGGTTTTTATATCGAGTCTAAAAGCATTTCATCTTTTATTGTCACCTTGGATAAAAGTTCTGAAATAAAATTGAAATTTATTCAGTAAATGTTTGTTGAGTGCCCATACTGTGCTAGGTACTTTTCTAGGTTCTGGGAGACAGCAATGAATAAAACAAAGTTCCTAGCCTTCATGAAACATGTTTTCTTTTTCTTCCTTCCTCTTGTTTTCCATTCCTTCCTCCCTTTCTTGGTTTAGACACTTCATCGACACGGAGAGGTGCATGGCGCATAAAGAGGTGCATGGCGCATAAGATCATGATGATTATGAAGGGATATGGCCATTTGGCAGACCTGATAGAATTAACTGTCTTTGCAACAACTCCAATTTTGATTTTTTATTTGTAGATTCCTGTACCGTATGGTAAAATATCTACCTGTAACTACCTTGTAAACTTTTCAAGATTTTAATTACTTTTTTTGGTCAAGCTTACAGTATATTTTTTGAGATATTGTTTTAGAGCACGGAGTTTCTGTTTAGGTTTCTATTCTTTTTGTATTTACATGTCTTCATCTGGGCCTGTTTGTGCACTAGAGATAGCAATCAAAATCAGAGAAATACAGGTGTAGTGATTAGCTATTTCTAGAGACTCTCTTGTCAAATTGTACAACCAGAAGTGAGACTACTTTTTTGTTTTAAAGAGGGCCCTCTTTAGAAAATAATAATGACAAAAGCTTGTTCCATTATTACCTGTAGAGTCCAAAGCAATGAGTACAGTGTTAAACACAAAAATATAGTATGTAAGAGCATGTATTTTTCTGAGTCATTCATAAAAATCAATACTTTGAAAAGATATTTGTAAAATTTTCAAATTAAACATCACAAATTTCCCATTTCTGTTGTTGCTCTTGAAAAGACAAGGCCTTACTGCTTTCTTAACCTTTACCTTGTTTTTGCAGAGATTGATCAACAAGCCGAAGAAAGTGACCAAGCCCAACAGGCACAGACACCAGTGACCACTAGCCCATCAGCCTCAAGTACGACTTCTTTTATGAGCAGCTCCCTGGAGGACACCACAACTGCCACCACGCCAGTCACTGACACTGAAACAGTGCCTGCATCTGAGTCCCCAGGAGTGATGCCACTTAGTCTTCTCAGGTAGAGAAGTGACCTTTAGTGGCTGCCATACTAATGTCTGTGGTTCTGACATATATGATGACTCTGATGGAAGCATAGTGAGCCCAGCTGAACTGTGGTATTCTAGAGCTAGAAAGAACCTGAGAAATTGTAGAAACCCACTGCCATCGAGTCAGTTCCAGCTCATAGTGACCCTAGAGAGCCAGACTCATTGTCCTGAAGTTGGAAATATCTCTCAGACACATTTAGTAACCTGCCCCAAGTCTTGCAGCTAGTTAAGGGTTGCCTCTGGTCTAATCATCTATGCTACTGATCGTCAAAGTCTGTCTTCTTATGATCTTTCCTGTCTTCTTATTTTGAGTGGGTTTTTGAATATTTTTTTTCTCAAAAAAAAGTCCACCTCTGTGAAAATAATTGTCTCTTCTCAGACCATTTCTCCTTTAAGCATGATTCTTAACTATGCTTTTATTCTTACTATAAGATCAAACAAGGCTGCTTTTTAAATGGAAGAACTTGTCATGTGATTCTTCTTCAACCAACTGTGTCATGGTGTGTAAATTTCAAATAATGGTTACTTACTTAAATTGCTTCTTGTCCAGTGTGACAAACGTATACACCAGATGAAATCTTCGAGAGAGAACCTTTACAGAAGGATGCTAGAACTCATTTTATAGTTATTTTAACTGAGGTTTACATGAAGCAAAGGGAAGCAGACCAGTTAGCCTCCCTTTTTCTTATTTATTTTCCTCTTCCCTTAATTGAAAGGTGATTATAGATTCCAGTGTGTTGTCAGAGACCTGAGAGGGTGGCAGGAGAAAGTAGTTATTTTCAGTTTTTGGTATGCACAAGGGCCATCTGGGGAGCTTTGGAAAGCTCTGGGACCTGCATCCTCCAGCGGGTGTAATTCAGTAGGACTGGTGTGGGGCTGTGGTATTTACATTATAATTCAATTCCCTAGTGACTCTGAGCACCACTGCGTTCCTGCTCTGGCCTGGGTAGAAGGAGCCCTGAAAGGTAGCTGCCATTGCCTAGTCTCCCCTGGGTAATGGCCACTGGAAGGCCAGTCTGTATAGGCCATTGACTGTATCTCCTCTCTCACTTGAGTAACACAGTTCCAGGAGGTACTTCAGTGCAAGACATGAGGAAGAGAGAATGATAGGCTTTCTGATAAGATCTTTAATCCCTGTAGCCATGACAGAATTTAATGCATCTCCAAACTATCAGGAAACCCTGGTGACTTAGTGGTTAAGTGCTACATCTGCTAAACAAAAAATTGGCAGTTTGAATCCACCGGGCACTCCTTGGAAACTGTCAGTTCTACTCTGTCTGTAGGGTTGCTGTGAGTCAGCATCAGTTCGACGGCAGTGGATGGTTGTTTTTGCTTTTTTTGGTATAAAAGATCAGTAGCACTCCTTGCTCACTTTCAGGCTCTGGCTGCTGTAGTCCTAGGATTCAGAGGTGAAAGGATGGCCCCTTGCTCCCTAGGATTTAGAGGTGAAAAGGTGACCCTTTGCTCCCAGAGATACTCACAGGCCTTTTGCCCGCTTTCTTCTCGGTCTTCATGTTTCTGCTGTTGGCTGGGACTGTAGTAGAGTTTCTGTGGTTAGCCTGGCTGAAAGTCATTTAATAGGAAAAAAAAGTGTTGGAAAACTGCTGCCTCTTCTGTTAATACTGTTATATCACAGTTTTTTGGCATTGGTTGGGCAGTGTTATTTTGATGCTAAGAAGTTTTTCATAGTTCGGTTGGACAGATCTAAAGAATGGTCAGCAAGGATCTTCCTGGACTTGGTTCTCTAGACAGTATTTACCTTCTTATCTTAACAGAGGTTGTTTCTCATACAGCTTTCTGCGTCTATACAGCTGGTATATCATCACTTATGTCTGAATTTTAGTTGTGCTGGGTGACTGGGCAGCTATCTTTTCTTTCAGTAGCTTGCATGTGAACTGTTACTTTGAGTCTGTATGAAAAATTTCATGGCTACTTAAGAATATACGTTTGAAGTAATCATAAGTTACTCAGCTTGAAAAATCTGTATTCTCTACCTGTTGTAGGACTGCCAGGACACCCTTGCTTGTTATCTTGATATTTTATGCTAAGATTTTAGTCTGTTGTATTCACTGCTGTGTTTTCCTTCTTGCTATGTTGCTACATTGCTTTTTACATTTTGTTGAATAAATTACACGGCTTTACTACCTTTATTAAAAAAAAAATCCTATGAGATGTGATTTTTAAAGCTAAGGAATCTGTTTCCTCCTCGTTAACTATAGTCAGCCTTTGTAATTTCTTAAGCTGTGTATTGTTCTGTCAGAAAATTTTGATGAATATATTATTTCCCATTGGATTTTTATGCTAACCATTCTTGTTTTTCCAAAGGCAAATGTTCTCTAGTTACCCAACAACCACTGTTCTTCCCACACGTCGTGCACAGACTCCTCCAATATCTTCATTGCCAACCTCTCCTTCAGATGAAGTAGGAAGGAGGCAGAGCTTAACTTCTCCTGATTCCCAGTCAGCAAGACCAGCTAACCGCACAGGTGCGTGTGCTGCTGTGCACTCTGCCACCCAAAACTCTTAGCAGGCCAGATGTGTGGGATGCTGTTATGTGAGTATCTCTTCTTCCTGGAAGGTAAAGTGGTGATTGTCATCAAGAGGGAAGTGCCCCCATAAAACTATGCTGTTTTCTGCATTCTGAAGCATTGAATGAAATTACAACATTGGGAAAAGAAATAATGTACTGTGTACATCAGTCACAGCAGTCTTTTCTTCTTTTGCAATATAGGCAGTCTCGTGCTATGTATTTCACTCTTAGCACTGCTTTAGTTGCATCCTATGAAATTTGGAATGCTGGATTTTAATTTTTATGCTGTTTAAACTATTTTCTAATTTACCTTTGGGGTCCTCTCTGACATAGGGCTTATTTAGTTTTCAAATATTTGGGGATTTTCTGAATATCTTCCTGTTGTTGGTTTCAAATCTAACTTCATTTTCATTGGAGAATGTATCTTATATGATTTCAATTCTTTTGAATTTAGTGAGACATACCCAGAGTATGGTCTTTTATGAGGAGTGTTCTGTGTGTACTGGAACATGGCCTAGCACTTAGTCCATGATTGCTGAGCACTGTGTTCTGTGAATGTCAAGCATGCCAGGTTGCTTGGTAGGTTGTCCGGGTCTTCTGTATCCTGACTGATTCTCAGTTTACTTGTTCTGTCAGTTACTAAGAGAATACTGTTGAAATTTCTGACATGACTATGGATTTGTCTGTTTCTCCTTTCATTTTTCAGTTTTTGTTTCATGTATTTTAAAGGTATGTTGTTAAGGCTGTTAAACATATAGAATTCTTATGTCTGCGTAATGAATTGACCCTTTTACCTTTATGAACTGACCCATGTTATTGCTGTGGATATTTGGAATCAGAATGAGGAAGGCTCCTTGTGTGGGCAGCAGTGTATGTGATGGTAGCCTAGGATGGGGCATTAGGGTCTGAGTGGGGTAATGAAATCGTCTTGTGGCTGCATGCTGGATATGAGAGCCACGCAGGGTGAGGAGGGCATGTGCTCTCACCATACACAGAGAGGGCCTGAGACCAGTGATTCTGCGGTAACCATACGTACTTCTGGCACCCAGATCTTTTCTTCTAGGTACCATTCTCTCCTGAAAGGAACCAGGACCTCCTTGGAGAAATGGCTGATTCAAGGACTCACTATGAGATGAGCCTAGAATATCTTGTGTCAGAAAATAGTGACATGCTTGGAGAATGATTGGGATATGCCAAAAGGGTGTAGAAGCTAGACTGAAGGAGCTTCCACTGGCCAAATCTGGGAGATGTGGGTCATCAAAGTAATCATAGTCATAGTAACAGATTAAAACCAGGTCTGTTGCTGTCGAGTCGCTTCTGACTCATAGCAACTCACCAGTACAGTGAAATATAGTGAGAATCTGAAAGTCCACAGCAGTGAGGAGATGCTTTGTCTTAATATGGGATGCCAGCTGGTGAAGCTAAAACATGGAATTAGAAAACGATCATTTGGTAACTGTCGTAATTAGTTCACCGAGTAAACAAATGGATGCTAAAACTAGTGAGTAGAACTTTGATGAGAAGTGGAATAGTTACATATTCTCAAAGTACCTCTCCGCAAATCCTCAGTAACCACAAAGGAGAAAAAGAAATAACCTTTAAAATAGTATAAACTGCAGTCAGGGTTACATACCCAGTAATGAGGCAAGCTGAAATGTGCACTGTCTTTTAGGGTGGTGACAGCCTAGCCTTACTCTGTGGTATTTCTGCCACAGACCGTAACCTGGATCTAATCATGAAACATCAGACAAACCCAGAGTGAGGGATGTTCTATAAAATATCTGTTCTGTAACCTTCAGAGTACCAAAGTGATAGAAGAGACATGCCTACTAGATGCCAAGATGATGCTAGGTTGGACCTTTGCTGTAAGGAGCAGTATTGAAACATTCGGTGAATAGGATGGTATCTGGGTTAGATATTGGTTTCCTGACTTTGTGGATTGTGCTGTGGTTATGCAGGACAGTGTCCTTGTTTATAGGAGTCACACATTAGCTAACATACTTAGGGGAGACAGAACAGTATGGCTGTTGCTCACTCTCAAATGGTTCAAGAGAAAAACAGTTCTTTGTGCTGTTCTTGTGAATGTTCATAAGTGAGAGATTATTTCAAAATAACGCTTTTTGAAGGGAATTTTTATTAGCAATTTTACTGTGTGTTACTAAGTTTAACTGAAAAACCCTATGAAGCTATAACAGATTGAATTACATTTGGTGAATACTTAATAGAGTACTATGTCTTTAAATTTGGGCACTCCTAGGATGTGGGGACTGAGGGTCACTTTAAGTGTGCTTTTCACTTGTTGTCTGTGGGCATACTGAGCCCCTTCCTCCTCTCTGTCTTGTCTCAGCCTTGTCAGACCCGAGCAGCAGGCTTTCTACTTCTCCCCCTCCCCCAGCCATTGCAGTGCCCTTGCTGGAAATGGGGTTCTCTCTCCGGCAGATTGCCAAAGCCATGGAAGCCACAGGTAAGAGCAGTTTTGTACATCAGTACATCAGTGTGTGGATAGGAGAAGTCCTGTCTTACCAGGGGTGACTGGTTGTTTTAGAGACTGTAAAGCCTATTAAGATTTGAATGCCAGGTTTGATTGTAAGGGCATCATAGCAGACGCTCTTGAATTGATAGCATGACTAACTTTGCCCGAAGTCAGGATCAGTCCTTTTTTCCTTCCTGTTCAGGTACTCGAGGAGAGGCTGATGCCCAGAACATCACTGTCCTTGCCATGTGGATGATAGAACACCCTGGCCATGAGGATGAAGAAGAGCCCCAGTCCGGGAGCACAGCTGACTCGAGGCATGGGGCAGCCGTCCTGGGCAGCGGGAAGTCAAACGATCCCTGTTACTTGCAGTCACCAGGAGACATCCCATCAGCTGATGCTGCTGAAATAGAGGAAGGCTTCAGTGAAAGGTGGGATTCTGTTGCCTCTCTTTCTGTTTGATGTGTTATAAATGGTGATTCTAAAAGCCCCAATTATTTCTTCCCATAAATGCTTGTAACATTGTGTAAAGTTGATAACCATGTGTATATGGAAATGTGAGCGTTTCAGTTACGGATGTATTTTTTTTTTGTGAACGGTAAAAGTGACCTGATAAGGTTTGACTTGAATGGTTATTTTCATGGAAAGAAGAGAATTGGTAATTTTTGTGTGAAATTGAGCTAAAAAAATAAACTTAAAAATTAAGTTTATTCTTTTTTTGGCTTAGCATGACAATTTCTTTTTTTAAAAAAATATTTTATTATGATTAAGTGAAAGCATATAGTCCAAGTCAGCTTTGCATACCCTCCTCTCTGCAGCTCTGTCTGCTCTCCCTACCCTGTGACAGCACACCCCACCTTTTCACTCTTTGCTTCTAGTATCCTCCCAGTGAACACCTGTCCCCTCCTCTCCACTCTCTCCTCTCCCATTTAGAAAGAAACCAGCAGAGCAACTGTTTATAAATGTATAAAACCATAAAGTACACATACCACATGCTCACTCTGTGTCCCCAAGTCCAGTCCATTCTTTTTCTGAGTATTTTTTCTGAGTATTGACCTCAGTACTGGTTTCAGGTCTGGGACAGCAGCAAATCTAGGGACCATGTTCCCAGGGGACCCTCCAGGTTGTTGGCCATCAATTCTGGTTTCTTAGTAGAGTTCTTGATCTGCACAGCTCTTTTTCTCCTGCTGCATCAGGGACTCTGCATTGTGTCCTCTTATCAAGGCTGTCTGGTGGTAGCTGGGTACTGTGTGGTTCTTCTGGTCTCATGCTGATGTGATCTTCCACTCTTATGGGTCCTTCTGTCTCCTGGGGTCATTTTCCCTCATGTCTTTCATGTTTTTGGTCGTAGTCTGTTCCAGGTGGGTTGGGCCAGTTGATTTCTCAGGCGGCAGCTTTCTGGCTTTTAAGACCCCAGATAGCACTCACCAGCATGGGAGACAGAAGACTCTCTTAGTAAAAGGCTAGTTATGCCAGTTGACCTCAGTGTCCCCTGAAAACACCATGTAGGGGTTTAGCCCTGTCCTTGCTACTCGATCATTTGAAATGTAGGGTTAAATTTAGAAAACCTTTTAGTTTAGGGTGTAGTCCAGTTATACTGACCCGCCTTCTACTGAGTACCATCACACCCTTCACCTAACCAAATTCCTGTCAGCTGTGTAATCTATAAACAATCCTCTCTTTCCCTCCCCACCCTTGTAGCCGTCAAAGTCTTTCCTTCTGTGTGTAAGCCCTTTTTTAAGTCCTTGTAATAGTGGTCTCATACAACACTTGTCATTTTGCAGCTGACTGATTTCACTCAGCATAACATCTTCTAGTTGATATGAGGTTATAAGACGCTTCCTAAAGTCATTATTATTCTTTGTCATTGCATAGTGTTCCATTGTGTGTATACACTACAGTTTGTTTATCCATTCATCTATTGATGGGCACCTAGGTTTATTTCATATTTTTGTTTTTGCAGACAGTGCTGCAGTAAACATTTGTGTGCATGTACCTGCTCGTGTGACAGCGCTTATTTCTGTAGGATATATTCCAAGCAGTGGGATTGCTGAATCATGCTATTTCTGTCTCTAGCTTTTTAAGAGTGCACCAAATTACTTTACAAAGAGAGCCATTTTGCATTCTCACCAACACTGTAGGAGAGTTCCCGTTTCTTCATAGCCTCTCTGGCATTTGTTTTTTTTTTTTTTTATTTAATATAACTGAGTGAAAATGTACATTCCTGTATAAATTTACATGCCCACCTATATGCAGCTTCCACTGCTCTCCCTGTCCGGTGACAGCACATTATTCCTCTCTGCTCCATACATGTATCATCTTCCCAACAGCCTTCTTTCCCCTCCTCTCCACCCATTGTCCTTCCTCCAGCCAGAGGTCAGCAGGATGATATCCTATAGATGTATAGAACCATAAAGTGCATCTGATATATGGTTACTGTGCATTGCCAAATCCAGTCCACTCGTGTCCAAAGAGTAGACCTTCGTTATGATTTATGGGCAAGGGCAGCATCAGGGCCAGGGGCCATGCTCTCAGGGGAACCCTGAAACCACTGGACCATCAATTGAGGTCTTTTAGTGGAGATCTCAGAATGCACCCCTTTTTATTCTTGTGTTGCCAGTAAGACTCAACCTAGTGAGCTCCATCGTGGCTATCACTGGTGGTGGCCGGGCACCATCCAGTTCTTCCGGTCCCAAGTCAGTGTAGGCACCCACTCGTATGGGTCTCTCTGTCTTCTAGGTTGTCTTTACCGCATGTCATTTTGGTCCTCGGTGAGCATCCGTTCCTGCTGAGTTGGGACCATTTGCCGTGTCCTCAGATGGCAGCTTGGCAGCTTTTAAGACCCCAGATGCCACTCACCAATGTAGGGTGCAGAGAGCCCTCTTAGCAAAACGCTAGTTGTGCCAGTTGGCCTCGATTTTGCCTAAGAGCATGGTCCCCTGCCCCCTGCCCCAGCTACTCTATCCTTGCAGTATTGGGTTAAGATGGAAGGAGTACTCAAGTTATGCTGAAGTCCACTTAATGTTCTTGTTTCTAATGTGTGCTACCACCGATTTCTCCCAACCAGATTTCTAGCAACTATCTAATCTAAACCCTCCCCGCTGTTGTTTTGTGTTTTTTGGATTATTGCCAACCTCGGTGGGGTGAGATAGTATCTCGTTGTGGTTTTGATTGGGATTTCTCTAATAGCTAATGATCTGGAGCATTTCTTCGTGTGTCTTTTGGCTGCCTGTGCGTCTTCTTTGGTGAAGTGTCTGTCTCTTTCACCCATTGCTTAATTGGATTATATACCTTTTTCTGGGTAATATTGTGGAGTACATTGTAGATTATGGAAATTAGATGTTGATCCGGTATGTAGTTGCCACATATTTTTTCCCATTCTGTAGGCAGTCTTTTAACTCTCTTGAATAAAGTCGTTGGATGAGCATAAGTGTTTGATTTTTAAAAGTCTGCATTTATCTATTTTCTGTTTGTGCGTTGTTGGTAAGATTTTGTGGTGCGTCTAAGCCATGTATTAGAGCTTTCATTGGTGTCCCTATTTTTTCTTGCATGATCTTTATCTTTTTAGGTTTGATATTTAGGTCTTTGATCCATTCTGAGTTAGTTTTTGTGTAAGGTGTGAGGTACAGGTCTTTGAATTTTTTGCAGATGGATATCCAGCTTTGCCAACACTGTTAAAGAGACTGTTTTTACCGTGGTTTATAACCTTTGGGCATTTGTGGAATATCATCTGTTCATAGGAGGATGCGGATATTTCTGGAATCTGTATTCTGTTCCATTGGTCTACATATCTATTTTTGTATCAGTACTAGGCTGTTTTGACTACCACGGCAGTGTAATAGGTTTTAAGGTCACATAGTCTGTGGCCTCCCACTATGTTCCTCTTCTTCAGTAGTGTTGTTTTACTTATCTGGGGTTTCTTCCCTTTCCAAACAGAGTTGTTGATTTGTTTCTCCATCTCATTGAAAAATGTCATTGAAATTTGTGTTGGGATTGCATTGTTGTGTATGTTGATCACTTTGGGTGGAATAGACATTTTCACAATGGTTAAGTCTTCCTATTATGAGCAAGGGTAGATCTCTCCACATATAAGTTTCTTTTGGTTTCTTGCAGCAGACTCTTGTAATTTTCTCTGCATAAGTCTCTTACATCTCTGGTTAGATTTATTGCTAGATATTTTGTCTTCTTGGGGGCTATTGTAAGTGGTATTGATTTGGTGATTTCGTCTTTGATGATCTCTTGTTGGTGTAAAGGAATCCTTCTGATTTATTTAGGTTTATATTATATCCTGGTACTCTGCTGAACTCTTCTATTAGTTCCAGTAGTTTATTTATGGATTCTTGAGAATTTTCTGTGTGTACGATCATATCATCCTCAAGTAGGGATATTTTTAGTTCTTCTTTACCAGTGCAGATGGCCTTTCTTTCTTTGTCTTGTCTGATTGTTCTGGTCAGAATATGTAGCGCAGTGTTGAACAGAAGTGGTGACAGTGGCATCCTTATCTAGTTCTTGTTCTCAGGGAGAATTCTTTGTCTCTCTCCATTTAGGATGATGTTGGCAGTTGGTTTCGTGTAGAAGCCCGTGCTGCATTGAGGAACTACCCTTCTATTCCTGTTTTACTGAAGGTTTTTTTTACGTGAATGGGTATTTGACTTTGTCAAATGCCTGTTCTGCATCAATTGGTACAATCAAGTGATCCTTATCCTTTGTGTTATTTATGTGGTTGATCACATTGGTTTTCTGAAGTTGAACCAATCCTGTATCCCTCATGTGAATCTTCCGTTGTCATGATGAATTATTTTTTTGATATGTTGTTGAATTCCATTGGTTAAGATTTTGTTGAAGATTTTTGCATCTAGGTTCATGAGTGATACTGATCTGTAATTTTCCTTTTTTGTAGGATTTTTCCCTGGCTTTGGTATCAGGGTTGTACTGGCATCATAGAATGAAATTGGGACTATTTCATCTTTTTCTAGGCTGTGAAATAACCTCAGTAGTATTGAAATTAACTCTTCTCAAAAAGTTTGGTAGAATTCTCCACTGAAGCTGACTGGGCCAGGACTTTTTTTGGTAGTTTTTTAAATTTCTTTTTAAATCTCTTCTTTTGTGATGGGTTTATTAAGTTGCTGTACTTTGTGATAATTTTGGCAGGTGATGTGAATCTAGAAATTTGTCCATTTCCTCTAGGTTTTCGCTTGGGTGGGTCTGTTGTGACATCTCCTGTCTCATTTCTTGTTCTGATTATTTGTTTCCTCTCCTGTTTTTCTTTTGTTAATTTAGCTGATGGTTTATCAATTTTGTTGGTCTTTTCAAAAAAACAGATTTTGGTTAATTCTTTCAGTTGTTTTTCTGTTCTGTAACTCTTTTAGTTCTGCTCTAATTTTTTATTATCTGTTTTCTTTTGGTGCCCAGGGGATCCTTCTGTTGTTCTCTTTCTACTGGCTCAAGTTGTAGGGTTAATTCTTTGGTGTGGGCCCTTTCTTCATTAACATCTGAGCCCTTGCTGTATCCCATAAATCTGGTAGGATGTGTTTTCATTCTCATTGGATTCCATGAATTTATTTATTGCATCTTTGATTTCTTCTATAACCCATGGATTTTTGAGCAAGGTGACAAGTTTATTCTAAAACAAATGCTAAAAAAAGGAATTTTGTCACATGTGATATAAAATAGAATATTCATTTTAATGCTAGAAATTTATTTAGTTAATAGATTTGCTAGAAATGGATTTAGAATGCTTTTTGTCTTAATATAAGTAATTTATAGTTTCATCTTTTCAGTAGTTGTTAATATCCAGAACAATAAGCTCCATTTATAAATTGTGAAAAGAATTCCATGGCAATCCGTAGCCTAAATTGAGATGTGCTAAAATATTCTACATTCCCTTAAAATTTTTCCCCCTTCAGCACTTTGTAGGACTTCAAACCTTCATTGTTTTGGATTCTAACTACCCAGACTTTTGTCTTAATGTAATATGCATACCTTTTCTAACAACCTCAGTATTTTCATAATTTATTTTGAAATATCAGTTTCTCTTAAGGAGAGATTCCCAGTTGTTTCAAGTTGTAAATACTTCATCATTTAGAATGTACTTAAGATCGTATGTGGTCTCACTTAAATTTGAATGTGCAGTAAGCATTATTTTATTGCTGGCATAGTTCGAAGTGAGAAAAAATTATTGCTCAGGGCACAACATGTGACTTTCTTCTAGTTTTTTAATTATGATTAAGTGAAAATTTCCAATGCGAAACAATTTTCCTGTAAAACCATGGGCACCCGCCTCTCTGCAAGTCGATCTGGGACAACACATTCTTCTTTTTCACTCTGTACTTTAGTAACCACTCAACCAGCTCTTGAGGGTATGACATATTTGTAACTTAGGAGTGTTGCAAGGGACATTGAAGGTTTCAAAGTTGATCATAATGTATTTTCGTCTCAGAGATATTTAGAGGAAGAAATAATACGTTAAGTAAGCTTGCACTATGCCTTCTTTTCATGTTTTTTTTGTGTGTGTGTGTGTGTGTTTCTTTTGAACTTGCCTTTGTAGCCCTGATAATCTGGATCATACAGAGAATGCAGCTTCTGGAAGTGGACCACCAGCCAGGGGTCGCTCAGCAGTAACTAGAAGGCATAAGTTTGATTTAGCTGCTCGCACGTTGCTGGCAAGGGCAGGTAATTATGTTTCCCATCATATTTTTGTTGAAAGTGTTGTGTATTTTATTTTTATTTAAAAGTGAACGTAAAAGCAATATTAAAGAAGACATTGTTAGTGATGCTAAGTACTCAGTCCCACCACACTGACAGAACAATAGCCTACATGTTACTTTCTGCACATGTATGTAACTTTACATATTGAAGTCAGAGTGTGCATTCATTGATTTATTTTTAAGTTCCCTCTTGATGCAGAAGGCTGTACTGATCATTTGTGGGACTTGAGAAATCTCTTAACTACTGTCAAGCGGCTTATCATTGAAGAAGTGATGATGCATGTTTAAGTGGTGTGAAGGAAGTAGGAAAGGCACAGGGTCAAGGACAAATAGCCAAGGCACCTGGCTGTTCTCATGTATCCTGTGTTCCATCACCTTCACTGCTAGGCCAAACTCTAGGCCAACAAAAATAACTTCCCTCAATACGTTAGTAAATGCTTCCAGGATTATGTTCTCCATATAGAAAGTCTAAGTTATGGGGAATATGTTTTTCAAACCAAAAACTGAGATATGCGATGTGTCAAAATAGTTTGATCATTGAAATACTAGAACATGAATAATGATTTAATAAGCTAATGAGAGAGCAATTGAGGCTGTCCTGGAAAATACAGTGTATATATTTGTCATATGATGAAAGTAGGCTGTTTTTTTAGAAATAAACCCTGAAGAATAACAGGAGTATTGATTGAGTCCCTTTTTTACATACCAAACACTGTGAAGCATTTTACATGGTTTATCTTACCTAAACCTATCAGCACCCTGGGGAGGTACGAGTGTGCTCATCTGTTTACAGATAAAGCAACACTTACGAGAGCTACAATCCACTAAGTCAGCTGAGCTAGGCTGTTGCCTGCATGTATGATGGTTAATAACTGGCGAAATATTCGGAATCATTTTGTGCATGCAAATAAAATACCTTTTTTGTTTTGTTCTGAGCGGGGTTATACCGCTCTGTGCAGGCTCACAGGAACCAGAGTCGAAGAGAAGGCATATCGCTGCAGCAGGACCCAGGGACGCTGTATGACTTTAATTTAGATGAAGAGCTGGAAATTGATCTTGATGAGGAAGCGATGGAAGCCATGTTTGGACAAGACCTGACCAGTGACAATGATATTCTGGGAATGTGGATCCCAGAGGTACTGGATTGGCCTACCTGGGTGTGTGTGCCTGCAGCGGGGGCTGCTCTGACTTCTCTCCTGCCCTCCTCCTCATGCAGCTTACTGCTAGCCTTGCCTGGAGTTGTAACATGCTGAACATCCTATATCTCAGCCTGAAGCTTGGGGATTTAGTGCTCGAGGTTCCTTTGAAACTTAACAGACTAATGAGAAAAAGTCTAGTGGTGCTTTCTATTTGCGACTTGGTTGCTTCTCTTCCCAGATTTGGATGAATAGAGCTGTACTGTGGTAATACTTGATTCTGATGTCACAGAGTACAGAACAGGCATCTGATCCCAGTGGACTCTGCTGGGTGTGTGACTTGGCTGCTTTGCTCACCTTGCTGTCTGAATCCATGTTTTTCTCCATAGGTTCCATTTGATCACTCTGATGCCTCATTCTGGGGACCAGTGCCCACACAGAGCTTGTCAGTACCTCTGTGCAGGGGCAGGATATATGGTGTGTCTGCGTGTGTATGTTACACTTTAGTAGCAGGGAGAATGCACAATTTGTGGTCTGAATCCTGTGGGAAGGAAGATCTGTTGTACTAATAAGATAACTGAATCTTAATGACTTTTCTGAAAATTAAAAAAAATAGACATGAATGTTACAACCAGATGTAAAATAGTTATTTTCACTAGAGGATTTAAAAGAAATCTTTTGAGATAAGGCAGATTGTTGTTTTTAGTAACTCTTTTCTTAGGATGATAATCAGTTACAGTTACTGTAATTTATTAGAATGAGAGAGAGGAATATATTCAGATTGTGTGATACGAATTCTGATTTGAAAGAAATTTGTTACATCCCATGAATGACCATTTTGCATATATTCCATCGTAAGTCAACCTACTAATTACATAAATACTATATTTACTTCTTAATTTTATGTTACACTGACTGTGATCATTTGATGTGAAATGTTCTGTGCAGCACGTCTGTGAGTCTGAAGACAGGGAAGAAGTGGTGGTGTGTGAGCTGTGTGAGTGCAGTGTAGTCAGCTTCAATCAGCACATGAAGAGAAACCACCCAGGCTGCGGGCGCAGTGCCAACCGCCAGGGCTACCGCAGCAATGGCTCCTATGTGGATGGCTGGTTCGGCGGCGAATGCGGCAGCGGCAATCCGTACTACCTGCTGTGTGGCAGCTGCAGGGAGAAGTACTTAGCCCTGAAGACCAAGTCCAAGACAGCGAGTTCTGAAAGGTGCCTTGACATTGGGTTGATTTGTAGACCATCTGAGTCAAGAGTATAAGGTGTCTCTTATGTCTTAAGGCATGGAGAGCCTAGCTTTCCTGATGTGAGCAGTTACTGTTGATCTTCCCAAATGTCCCATGATCACTGAATTGGGGATGGGAAGGATGGAAGGGGTTGTGGCATGTGTATTCCTGTTACCACTGGAAGCCTGTGAAATCTGTCCACATCCAGGGAGGGGACATGGCAGCAGGTCCTCTCCTAGGGTTTGTTGTATTGGAGTTTGACTTGATGGCAAGTTGTAGTCACAGGTCTTCTACACCATATTATTGGCATCTTAATTAAGATCTTTTTCTTTGTGAAAGTATAGATTGTTTTTGTTTGTGGTTAAGTGTTTCCTCACGTCCTTGAATAGCAATATATAGGGAACAAATTGTTTTGTTCTCATCTACTATTAAAATCTTTAAGCTGTCTAAAACAAGTTTTTATTAGAAGAGTTATAGGTAACCCAGAAACTTCCCCAGTATTTTAGTAATCGTTGATTTGGTAAACATGTTTGTGCCTCCCTACTGGTCTTTTTTTTTTTTTTAATTACATTAGCTTGTAAAATGAAACACTTTTTTTGTTTTGTGTCGCTTTATTAATGACATTTAAAAATGTTCTAATGTCTTAATTTGCATTTTGGGGTACTAACTGTTTTTTATGAAAACACAATGTTCTTTATGTTTGGTGCAGGTACAAGGGACAAGCTCCAGATCTAATTGGCAAACAGGACAGTGTGTATGAAGGTAGTTGTTTGTTTTGAGAGCCTCTTTATTTTGATGTATTTTTATATGTACCCTCTGCTTAACATCTGTACTAAAGTTTACCTTTGTATGTGTGTGTATGTGTATGTGTTAATACAGACTTTTCCCCCTAAAGCTCAAAGTAGTTTGGTAGCAACAGCTCTAGTGTGACGTCAGGGGATGAAGACCTGGATTCAAACACTAGCTTTACAACAGAATGTTGATTTCTGTTTGACGTAATTTTTTTTTTTTGAAGTAGGGAAATTTGTATAGACTGTATATAGTACATTCTGAACTTCAGTGGTAAGCGAGCAAAGTAAGACATAAAATACTGAGCAAGCATCAGTTTATCTGGAGCATTCATGTACTTTAGGCGAATTGTTTCCTAATGAGTGTGGACAGGATAAGAACTCTTGGTTGGCTGTATGCTGCCGTTTCCTCTTTGTGGAGACCTCCATTGCCAGTTGTAACATTGCTGTTGCTTTGTGGCTTTTAAATGGATTTGGCTGCAGGGACTCCCTCTTGCCTTAGTTGCACTGTGCCTCGAGGAGTGCAGTTTGCTTAGATCACCACATGATGGTGCTTTAGTTCATTTTGTGGATAATGGATTTAGAATTCATGTGTTTGGTAGACATATCTCACAAAAGCCCTTACAGGCAGCATTGTGTTGTATTCACATACCATACATTTATTTATTTAAATTCCAGAGGACTGGGACATGCTGGATGTTGATGAAGATGAAAAGCTAACAGGAGAAGAAGAATTTGAATTGCTCGCTGGGCCACTTGGCCTAAATGACCGGCGCATTGTACCAGAACCAGTTCAGTTCCCAGACAGTGATCCACTGGGAGCGTCTGTAGCAATGGTCACAGCCACCAACAGTATGGAAGAGACTCTGATGCAAATAGGTAAATCTGCATGCTGGTTTACACGGATGTCTGGAGCTTGTTTCTTAGATAGGCAAATGTATAGTAAGAGATTCAGCATTGCTTCATCATATATCTTTAGGCAATTGTTTTTAATGTTTTGAAGGCATGTGTAGCACTGTTTTGATTTTTATTTAATAAAATATGGAAATGATAAAAATATATAAGCCAAAGCCAAGTGCCGTCGACAGTAGTAAAATTTTTTCTTTTCTTTTTTTTGGTTTAACTTTGTACGGCACTTGGCTTGGCTTAAAAATTCTATAACTGACTGAAAGCTGTTTTGCAGTATTTTATTTGGCTGAGAGGATGTGGTAACTTGCTGTTGTTAGGGATGCTAATAAAGAATTGGGGCAGTATTTGCTCAGCTACCCAAAGCATCGTCATATTCAAAAGCATCTTTAAGGCTTATCCATATGTCTTAGTCACCTAGTACTGCTCTAACAGAAAATACCATGAGTGGAAGGTTTCACGAAGAGAAGCTTTATTGAGACAGTCCAGTAAGCTGCAAATCCATTTATAAATTGTAAGTCCACTTAGTAAGAGAATTTATTACAGTCTGGCTAGGCTGAGTCCAAATCCAGTGAGAGCATCTCAGCACAGGAACCTCAGGTCCAAAGGACATGCTTTGCTCTTGGTGCTTCTCTCTCAGTGATATGAGGTTCCCAACTTCTTCTGCTCACTGCTCTCCATTATGTTCCACAAGCTTGTAGCTTGAGACTGCCTCACTAATACAGCTGTTGCCTATTCTCCATCATCAGTCTTACAGAGGCAGGATTCACAACACATGGGAGAAAGGGCACCATATTGGGACTCACAGCCATATCGAATCAACAGACATTTTAGGGGGACACAGTTCAATCCATGACACCATATTCAAAAGTGTATTTTATAGGTTGTGTCTTTTCTGTATCAGTAGAAGTGATACATGAGCAGTATAAAGAAAAAAATTATTAGAAGAAAATTTAGTCTATACAGATAGTCTCTGGCTTAGAGCATGTTCGAAGTATGAAAATTGCACTTAGAACCATGTTTTTGTACCTTTTACTATTAGTTATGTGTACTGCATACTGTGTTAAAACACATGTAGAAGTTTGTGTGTAGTTTTTCCAGGATTTATGAAAATAGTGATAGTGATAATAAAAGACAATCATAGTGAAAATGTAAAAAAATAAAAAGAAAGTATTCAGTTTACGTCAGAACCAATTTATAATCAAGTCAAGGGCTACCTAGTATAGATTGTTGACTTAGAAATAACTTTCTCTCAAGGGATGTTGCATAATACAGTTCCAGGTGAGCAAATTAACCTTGGCCGGTCAGTCTCTTTGTTGGTGGTGGATCTGAACCCTGCATTGTATTATGAGGTGTGTTTCTCTGCAGCGTTGAGCTTAAGTAGACAAATTTTCAGTACTGTTGCTATTCTTTTTGTTGTTGAGAGCTAAACAAAATCTTGTGTTTTGCAGGTTGCCATGGCTCTGTAGAAAAGAGTTCTTCTGGGAGAATAACCTTGGGCGAGCAGGCGGCTGCCCTCACAAACCCTCACGACCGGGTGGTGGCTTTGAGGAGAGTGACTGCTGCTGCTCAGGTCCTTCTGGCCAGAACCATGGTCATGAGGGCGCTGTCTCTCCTCTCAGTCAGGTGAGGGCTGGCGAGTGATGCTGAGTTAGCTGTTAGCAGGTGTTACACAGGAGTCTGGAGTGGCTCAGGAGGACAAGATGGAATTTTTAGAAACTTCAGTGTGTTCTCTTCCTTGAAAGGAGTTAGAATAGTCATCATGGCCAGTGATTCCACTAATGCTTGGGTCTTTTTAGGTAGAAAGTACTGTCATTAAATTAACTGAGTCAGCTATGCGTGTTTTATTTTGTGATATGAAATGGGAAACCTAAGCTGTTGATCCGTTTGGTACACGGTAAACAACAAAAGGTCAAATGAGTTTTTCTGTGGTTATCCAGCTTTTTTGCTGAATCAACCTGAAAATTTTGTCACAGGGCTTCTTTCCATGTCCACTCTGCAGAGTGTAGTGTGTAAGTGTGCACATTGTGGGGTGCAGTGTAAACATGTTCACACCATGGTGTATAATGTGAAAATGTACACACTGTGGACTGCAGTGTAGAGATGTGCACATTGCAGTGTGTCATGTGAAGATGTGCACATTGCAGTGTGTAATGTGAAAATGTGCACACTGCAGTATGTAATGTAGAAATGTGCACACTGGTATGCAGTGTGAAAATGTTCACACTGGTGTGTAATGTGACAATGCACACTGGAGTGCATTGTAAAAATGTTCCCACTGCAGTGTGCAGTGTGAAAATGTGCACACTGTGGAGTGCAATGTGAAAATGTTCACATTGCAGTGTACGTTGTGAAAGGTTCGCACTGGTGTGTAATGTTAAACTGTGCACACTGTTGAGTCCAGTGCAGAAATGTGCATACTGCAATGCATAATGTAAAAATGTTCAGACTGCAGTGTGCAATGTGAAAATGTGCACACTGTGGTGTGTAAGGTAAAATGGTAAAGCAGCCAAGAAAACCTAGAAGACACCCATTTAAGAAATGGTTCATTAGTGGTATTTAACAGCACATCAACAAAGACAGAAGGGTACTGAAGGGAAGAATGAGAATGTGCTTTACGTAAGACTGTGTGGTATGGGTTCATAGATAGACAAACAGACCAGGTAATCCAGAACTGACCCATGTATGCGTAGACACTTGATTTATAGCAGCAGTTTACAGAGCAGTGGGAAAAAGGTCAGCTTTTGAGTAACTGCAGTGGGTCAGATGGCTATCCACATTAAAAATAAATAAATAAATCCACTGCTGGCAAGTCCATTCTGATGTGACTCATAGTGGCCCTATAGGACAGAGCAGAACTGCCTCATGGAGTTTCCAAGGAGCGCCTGGTGGATTTGAACATTTCACTAACAGCTGGAGCAGCTAACCACTACACCGTCAGCATTTCCATTATCCATGTAGGGGAAAAAAACAACAAAGAGTCTTGGTCCCAATTTCACATTATATAAAACAATTCCAAGTGAGTTTTAGATCTAAATGTGAAAGTTAAATCAATTAGAGCCTCTGTCGACCTTGGGATAGGCAGAGATTTTTTAAGTCACGAAGTCTTCCACTATAAAGAGAAAGATTCATAGATTGGACTATGCCAGACACCTTTTGTTCAGCAAAAATCACTGTTAAGAAAGTTAAAAAGGCAAGCTGTGGAGTAGAAGAAGATATTAGCAATGCATATAACCAACAGTGTGTAAATAGTTCATATAAATCAGTAAGAAAAAGACAGCCCCAAATGAAAACTGGGCAGAGTGTGTTAAGAAGTACCTCACAAAAATGGATCTTCAGATGGCCAATAAACATGAAAAGATGTCTTATGTTAGTCTTTAGCAAAATGAAGATCAAAACCACAATGAGAAACTTAACATACATCTACCACATGGCTAAAATTAAGAAAGACTGAAAAAAAGAAAAAAGAGAGAGCATGAGGAGGTGGAACACCGGGAACACTGCGGGTGAGAAAACGAGTTGATGCAGCTGCTTTGGAACACTGCTCAATGGCATGCCTGCTCCTCTCTTGTCAGTGCCATTAGTGCTCCAAACCAGGTTGTTAGCACGAAAATCAGTACTATGTGAAAACAAACGGTTTGTTTTTCCTGTTTTCGGGCCATACATTTGTCCATTTTTTTATTATTATTTAGAAAATATGATCCTAGATATAATAGTAAGATTTGCTGATGTACTCATAAACTGTTACAAGTCCAGTTCTAGATTGTTTGTCAGTGGAGAAGGAGACTTAGAGGAGACAAGGCTGGATAAAGCTGGCCTGTGTGACTGGAGAGCTTGGGGCTTAACTATGTCACCTTCCTCCTGTGCTGGTCAGCGCTGCCTCCTGCCCTTGGCAGAGCTGCTGCCAGAGTTCCATCCCTGCCCTGCCAAGCCCTGTTTCATGATCACAGTGCCTACTCTGCTCTCCAGGTCTGGCGAGTCCCTGAGGCCCCAGCCTTTCTACAAGGGTGCTGGGAACGTGGCCACACTCCAGGCCCCACTGAGTCACGGTGGCTTAAGGCCCGATTTAGATCACTTTGGGATGTCACTAAAGTTGCACCCATTTCTACCAAAGCCCCTTCAGATGCCTCTTCCCCTCTTTTCTTCTCACCCCACAGCAACTTTGAGCTTCATGGCCTCAGGGTCTGTAGGAACTGGGAACCCAGGATAGGTGCTGCTGGCTCGCTTGGTGTCACTGCAGGTCTTCCAGGAAGCTGTGGCAATGGAGGAGAGGCAGTACATCTGCTAGCAGGAGGGAGCAGAGGGGGCAGGGCAGCATAGCTCAGCTTCCAGAGGCCACTCAGAGACCTTCCTGGAGGGAGGGGACACAGCGTAGCTGTTGCTGCTGTGCCTGCCGCCTTGTTAAAATGCAGAAGACTTGGGTAGTAGATTTTTTTACTCTTGTCATAAATGGGAAACACTGAGGAGATAGTGAGGAGTAGGGGTATTGTAGAGAAAGTAACAGACATTACATAATTGGTGTAGCAGGAATAGAAAAGTGGTGTCTTAACTATGCTTGAGAAGGGCAAGAGAAACATTCAACAGAGGGTGACTCTGAGGTGCAGGCGTACCAGCTAAAGCTGCGCACGGACATGCTGTGACCCAGGTGTACCTCTAGCAGAAATGCGTACGTGTGTGCACCAGAAGATGCACACGGGAGTGTCAGCAGCTATCCTGCCCATAGTGACCCCAGACAGGAAGGAACCTGCTGGTTATCTGTAGAGTGGAGAAATGGTTTGCGGTGGACTTCATTTATATGTAGGTGAAAATGCATCAACAGCTGATGTAATGCAACAGTCAGGCATTGGTGGTTAGCTTTAGGGTTTTTGCCTTCCACGTGGGAGACCTGGGTTCAGTTCCCAGCCCGCGCACCTGCACTATGGCCACTCCCTCTGTCAGTGGTGCGTTGCTTGTTGTGATGCTGAACCGTTGTAGAACCCTGTAGATCACAACAGTCTGGTTGGCAGCTGGTTGCAGTCTTGGCACAGGACCTGCATGGGGTTGCCATGAGTGTGAGCCACCTTGATGCAGCTAATAGGAGCATGATGTGAGCACGTGGGGGACGCTTAGAGATGCAGTGACAAGTGAGAGCAGCCAGAGACAAGCTCACAGGAGCATGATGTGAGCACGTGGGGGACTCTCAGAGACACAATGACAAGTGAGAGCAGCCAGAGACAAGCTAGCAGGGACACATGTGAGCACATGGGGCATGCTTAGCGACACAGTGCTATATGAGAGCAGCTAGAGACAAGCTAATGGGAGCCCATGTGAGGACGTGGGGGACGCTTACAGACAGAGTGACGAGGGAGAGCAGCCAGAGACAAGTGAGGACATGCGTTATGCCATTAATGTAAACTTGAAAAACAGACAGAAATAGGCTATGGGTAGATAGCATAGTGGGTACTTTAGGGGCACAGCATATGACTGAGGGGCCCAAGGTGGGCTTCTGGGAGCTGGTAACCCCCTGTTTCTTGATCTAGGGGGAGGTTACACAGATTTCGTCAGCTGGTGAAAATTCATGATGGATGAACATTTCTGTATGTTACAGTTTGGTAATTCAGTTACACTTCAAGTATAGATCACTGTTTATTAAAATAGAAGAGAGGTTTAGGTAAAGCTTCCAGCTTGTGTAATTTTTTGGCATTTCTTACAGGACATGTATATATGACTAGTAACAGGGTGGCTTGCCTTTTATCCTGATTGTGAGGATCCAAGTGCCAGAAATCTCTTTTCTTCATCTATCTAAAACGTTTTTCTTTCCTGGCAGTGGCTCCAGCTGCAGCCTGGCTGCTGGTCTTGAGTCTCTGGGGCTAACAGATATCCGAACCCTGGTTCGGTTAATGTGCCTGGCTGCAGCGGGGAGAGCTGGCCTCTCCACCAGTCCCTCTGCCATGGCAAGCACCTCAGAACGCTCCCGAGGCAGCCACAGTAAGGCCAACAAGCCCATCTCTTGCCTGGCCTATCTGAGCACGGCTGTGGGGTGTCTGGCGTCCAACACCCCAAGTGCTGCGAAGCTGCTGGTGCAGCTGTGTACACAGGTAAGCTTGTTGTGGCTCTGATTTCTGAGTGATTCTTGAAGAGCCTTTTGAAGTGAAATGTTTTCTTTTTGTTCCAAAATTATATGTAAAAATTAAACCTGTTTGTTCCAATTGCTTCTTCAGAACTTGATTTCTGCTGCAACAGGTGTAAATCTAACCACAGTTGATGATCCAATTCAACGGAAGTTTCTGCCCAGCTTCCTTCGAGGCATCGCTGAAGAGAATAAGCTTGTAACTTCCCCAAACTTTGTTGTAACTCAGGCCCTTGTGGCATTATTGGCTGACAAAGGGGCCAAACTGAGACCTAACTATGATAAGTCAGAAGTTGAAAAGAAAGGTAGGTTTCGTCTTCTTTAAAAGTGCAGCTTTCTGATCAACTGGATTCATGTTTACAAAATGGTAGTTTTGCATAGTCGTATGTGATGAATTGCATAACATGTAAACTTCGTAAATTTAGATCATAAAAGGAGGGCATGGTTACATTATTGTTGTATATTGAAATGAATACTAGAAAGATAGGTTTCCTCTTCTTGAAAAATGCAGCTGTCTCATCAACTGGATTCATGTTTACAAAATGGTAGTTTTGCATAGTCGTATGTGATGAATTGCATAACATTAAACTTCATAAGCTTAGATCATAAAAGGGCATGGCTACATTTTTGTTGTATATTGAAATGAATACTAGAAAATACAGTTTTGTTATAGGTTATAGTTTGAGTCACCATAGATAATAATCTTGGAGATTTCCTGAGTAAATTTTGGATAAGTGAAGTTATTTTTCTCCTTGTCTTATGATCACACTTGGAGGGCCTGCTTACTCGGTCCTGCCCTTATTCCCCTCCATCAGGACTGTTTGGCACAGAGAGGTGGGCTTTGGGGTCTCTACCAGCCCTGGTCCTTGACTGGCTTCCATGATCGCTTTTGAGCAGCAGAGGCCACACTGTTATGGGCATGCTGCATCTGTCTGGGCCTTTAAATGAGTTCTACTTTTAACTAAGTGACTGTGTCATTAGAGCAAAGAATGTTGGTTGACATTTGTAAGATAATACTTTTGTGATGAATCAAATTTACTATAGAACTGATAATAGAATTAGGTGTTAGATGAGTGTTTTATGTCTTGTATGTATACGTTAATGAGTGACTGCTTTAGAAGTGCTAATTCTTAAAAGATGGGTTGACCCATTTTTGTGTGTTCATTACCGCCAGCTCTCACCTGAGCATTGTTTTGCTGTTTTGTTTGAGCAGGTCTAACTGCCCAATTGCATGCCCATCCTTCCTATGACCCTTCTGCTGTAGGCCCTCTGGAGCTGGCTAATGCCCTGGCAGCGTGCTGCCTCTCCTCAAGGCTGTCCTCACAGCATAGGCAATGGGCTGCTCAACAGCTTGTGCGCACTCTTGCCGCACATGACCGTGACAACCAAACGACTCCACAGACACTCGCCGACATGGGAGGAGATCTCAGAAAATGCTCCTTTATCAAGTTGGAGGCTCATCAGAACAGAGTATGTATGCTGACCCCAGCATATGTTAATTGCTTGGTGTGTGATAAAAGGGGAGCAGTCTGCCTGTCTGTCTCTAAGTTAACCAAGATTTCCTGGTAACAGCCAGTTCTCCTTTCTCAGGATGCTAGATTAATACAATAGTACACAGATGGGAAAGCGGGAGGAAGATAAGAAGACCAAAGGAGTGGCCTCAGAGAAGATGAAGGCTTGTTATATGTGCAAGAGCAAAAGAAATGAACTTCATATTTTCATGTAGACTTGTATGTGATGACAAGGGCCACCTAGGAAATGAAAAGTAACCTCTGTTACTTAAACAGTGCTAATGTTACTTCTTAGTCCCTGTTAATTTACTTGTTAGAACAAATAGACTTTTGGAAGTATTTTAACATGTTTGCTTTACAGGTGTGCTTTAACCTATTGAGATACTAGTAGGTCTCAGATACTTTAAAGCCATCCTTCAGATAGATAGAGATTTAGAAGTCATTTGGAAAAGAATGGGGCCAAGTATACTACAAGACCCTTGATGACATGGATTGACCCAATGGCTGCAGTGATGGGCTTCCCCATAGTAATGGTTCTGTGGATGGCACAGGACCAGACAGTGTCCTGTGCTGTGGGCCACATGGTCACTGTGGGTCAGAAGTGGCTTCACAGTACCTGACAGCAGCAGTGTGGATTTCAGGACCAGACAGTGTCCCATGCTGTGGGCCACAGGGTCGCTGTGAGTCAGCAGTGGCTTCATAGCACTGGACAGCAGTAGTGTGGATTTCAGGACCAGACAGTGTCCCATGCTGTGGGCCACAGGGTTGCTGTGAGTGAGAAGCAGCTTCACAGCACCTGACAACAGCAACACGGATACCTTGCCTTTATAGTTCCTTAATAGATGTTTTTTTCAATTTGATAGAGTTTTGGAGTCTGGTATTATTACTTGAATCAGAACTTGTTTAACTGTTGCTAGACACATCTTTTCAACTTTTCTAGGTGATGACATGTGTTTGGTGTAATAAAAAAGGTCTCTTGGCTACCAGTGGCAATGATGGCACTATCCGGGTGTGGAATGTCACCAAGAAGCAGTATTCACTGCAGCAGACCTGTGTGTTCAACAGATTGTGAGTGCTGACATTAGCTCTGTTGTAACTTTTAAAATCAGAGAATCCTGAATATGCCTCATCTGGGTGCATTAATGTAATCACATTATCACTGAATTTTTTTTAAATTACTTACTATACCTCCAGTGCGTATTTTTTAAATATTATTACTCAGAATGTTGTATTATTTAGAATGTCATTAAATGTGTATTATCCACAATTAAATTGAGGTTTGCTAGCCAATAAATGTTCATTTATTAGCACAACAGAGTAATTTTCCTTCAGTCTTCAAGGACTGTTTAGGAATTAAGAGTAATTATATTGCTTTGTGTGATAATGTAGCACCCTTTATGGTTTGATAGTCAGCTGTAGGTGATAATTTTCCAGGACTTCCTGGAAAATTAAGCCAACGGGAGTCAACAAGTTTGAGTAATAACTGTGTGTAACCGATATGAAATCAGAATGGCTTTGTTAATGTGGGTATTGCATTAAATATGGACAGTCTAAGCACCACATTTTTACCTTATGATAAACATTAGCCAGTGTGTGGTGATCAAATACTGCTAGCCAAACTTTTGAAGTGTAAGACTCTTGTTATATGGTCTAACTGAAACCTTTCTTGTAAGGTTTGAGGGTAGTTTACTTTGGGATGATGGAGGTTAGAATCCCGTACATGCTTTTTATATTCTAGGGAAGGGGATGCTGAAGAAAGCCTGGGGTCACCCAGTGATCCAGGTTTCTCACCTGTTTCGTGGAGCATCAGTGGCAAATATCTCGCTGGGGCTTTGGAAAAGATGGTGAATATCTGGCAAGTTAATGGTAAGAGTCAAGTAAATACCCACAACTATCAAAGGTGCTTTCTCTCAGCCTGCTGCGTACAGACAAACTTCTCTTGACCTTAAAACTCATACGCTGGTCTACAACTGGGAAAACTCAAATCCAGTGTGGTTGAGGCCAGAGAGGGAGATGCTCCTGTCCTGACTTTCCTGTCCAGAAATTTAAACTAACTTGGTAGTTGTAAGCTCAAAAATAATTTTCATGTATTGTGAAGTATTCAGATTAGAGTTTGAAGAGGAGTAATGGCTACTGAATTTTAAGCTGTATAATCCTTTGAATTGCTTTAAGTATTTCTGCTTAGTTTCCTTCACAGATATAAACTCTTGTCAATTTTTATTATAGCTCTCTGGAGAGCAAAAAAAAAATCGTTGTTGGTATTTTAGACTTACTAATACTTTTGTCCATTTTTACATATTTAAGCAATAGCTAGCCTGAAGTGTAGGTGAATTTCATACATTAATTTGGCTTTCATTAATTATTAGGAAAGCACTTAAGTGTTTGGCATTTGTACTCAGTTTTTTCTTTATTTTCTATAAAGCTGTCATCTTTGCCTGATAGTTACAGAAAAGCCTGTTGATTTGGTGTTAACATATAACATATAAATCAACGGTTCAGTCTCGTCCTAAAGTGGACTCTCTGAAATTGGGAATTGCTTTGAATGTCTATCAGAGTTAAGCAATATTTCTGTTCTTATTACTGTTTTAAGAATTGAGTAGTAACTAGTTAACTGTTTTCCTGTCTTTAGGAGGAAAAGGATTAGTAGATATTCAGCCTCACTGGGTATCTGCCTTGGCCTGGCCAGAAGAGGGCCCAACTGCAGCCTGGTCAGGAGAGTCTCCAGAGTTATTGTTGGTGGGACGGATGGATGGATCTCTGGGACTTATTGAAGTTGTTGATGTGTCCACCATGCACCGTCGAGAGCTGGAGCACTGCTATCGGAAGGATGGTAAGGGACTGGACTTCCTTCTAGCTGGGAAAATTCCAACCTGCCAATCAAATACTTAGCTTTTTGGTGCTTGATTTTTAAAATGTGAAGTGGTGCCATAGTGGTTAAGTGCTACGTCTGCTAAGTAAAAAGCTGGCAGTTCAGATCTACCAGATGCTCCTTGGACACTCTTTGGAGCAGTTCTACTCTGTCCTATAGGGTTGCTGTGAGTCAGAATCAACTTGGCGGCAGTGGGTAAGTAAATGTTGTTGTTCGCTTTATTTTCTAGATTATCCAGTGTTGTTTCATTCTAATTAGTTACTAAGTTGAAAGATATTTCTCTCCCAGTCCGTACCACTCATCACTACTGAAATGAGATCCAGTAGTATGGTAGCATATATTGGTCATCCATCCTTTATACAAGTGATTGAGCACTTACAGCAGGCTCTAAGTCTCCCTGGGAGGTTAGGAGTGCTGAAGAGAAGCAGAAGGGTGATTATTGGTAGAGGTGAAATTATTCACAGATGTGTAAAACTGGGGAAACACTGGGGAGGAGGTGGGCTCTTGAGTCTGGCAAGAGATAGCAAGTAGTAAGTCTGCTGTTATTCATTGTCTCATTGTCCTCTTGGGATGGGCAAATACCTTATTAGATAGCTTTTATCTGTTTTGGGGAATTGGATTAATTCAAAGGTCACAGCTAATGCAGTACTTTATTAATACAACAATTTTTTTGTTTTGTTTTTTAGTTTTTTGGATAGGTAATACCGTCCTGTTGTTCAAAAATAAAGTCTTTCTGTATTCACTCAGCTCTCACCCCACTCTACCAGAACATATAAAAACTGGGTTTTTGGGGGTAGCTTTCCAGTATTGTGTGTCCTAAAAGAAGCAAATATGAATATAGATGTTTAGAACAGAACATTTTTGATAGAATATAGAAATGCACTGAGTAGGGGTTATTAAACAAGCAGAAGGGACAGGTGATTTTTTGTTCTGTGACTTATTTTAGTTGTCTGTTTCATGGTAGATCCTTATCCAAAAACAAGCAGCCTTGTACAGTGACTTAAATTCAGTGAGGGAATTAGATTTTGTCTCTCTTTTACAGTAACCTCCTAAGAAAGAATGACAAAAAATGATACAGTTCTTGACACTTGTGGAAAATACTTTAAAAGTAGGTTACATGAGTTTGGGAGTCCCTCACATGGTGAAAGGTAGAGTCACCACCCTCCTCCAGCTGCCTTGGAGTTGCTTCTGCCTTGCAGTCACCACGTGTGTGCCAGAGGAGACTGTGCTCCAGAGGGTTCTTAGTTACTGACCTTTCAGAAGGAGGTTGCCAGACTTGTCCTTTGAGTAGCAATTCCGTGCCTAGGTCTCTACCCAGAAAATCCATCACAAGGGGGCACTGTTTGTTGCAGCCTTGTCCACAGTAGTCAGAAGTGTCCATCGGCAGGTGACAGGGTGAAGAAAGCGTGGGGCAGACACACATTGGAATAGTACTCATCTGTGAAGAGAGATGAAGTTCTGATACATGCTACAGCATGGATGAACCTTGAAAACATGATGCTGAGTGAGATGAGTCCATCACAGAAGGACAGCTGTTGTGTGTTCCCCCTTGTACAAAAGATGGAGAATCAGCAAATGTGTAGAAACCAGATGAGGCAATTGACTTAGTGACAGTGGGGTAGTTTTGGTTTATAGGGGCACAGGGGTAGTCATTGCTTAGAGGCACTGAGTTTCTGTTAAGGGTGGTAGAGAATTTGGGACCATTGCTGAGTGCATAACAATGAATTAAGGTCACTGAATTGTCCACATAAAAAGCACTGAAATAGCCACTGTTTTGTTATATATATTTTTACCACAGTTTTTAAAAAAAATTGCAGGGCTCCTTACTGTAAGCCTACATTTTGTCTACATATGTTAAAGAGATGTTTAGCAACTTAGCTTCAGTGTTTGCAGTAGCACATTTGTCTCAAAGTCTGTCTTTTGATTTCTGCAGTGACAGATAGTGTTCTTTCTTCTTCTTTTTTTTTTTTTTGGACTCAATACTAGTCTCCGTAACTTGCATTGCTTGGTTCAGTGAAGACAGACAATTTGCAGTGGGGTATTTTGATGGGAAGTTATTGCTGGCAACAAAGGAGCCACTGGAGAAAGGAGGCATTGTGCTGATTGACGCACACAAGGTAAAGCAGCTCTGCCCAGGTGATGGTTTTTTACTTTCTGTTATCTTGTTAACAGCTCCTAAAAACTAATATTGATGAGTACTAGTTTCTTTTTATAATTTTTACCTTAAAGAGAGGCTGCCAATTCAGACGCTCACAGGGCCATCTGGACAAGTAGCATAAATGCAGGAAGCCAGGTGTTGGGAGGGGTGGAGGGGATTGAGCCCAAAGCAGAGGAGCACAGTGATGACAGTGTGCTCAACCAAAACCACCTGGCATCAGAGCGCTGTTTGCTGTTCAGTGTGGGCTACTTTGGTTTGGTTCTTAGTGTCATTTTTTTTTTTTATGGTGATCACCAGTTGATAAAAATAGCCCTTAGTAAAGCATACAAGTGCTAATGAAAAATAAACGTACCCTATCTGAATCAGAATTTCATCATTCATTCAGCTAGCATTCACTCAGCTTTGCCTGCAGCCACTGTATATGAGGCAGCGTCTCAGGCAGACTGTATCCAAGGGTGAATGGGTCTGTGATGGAGAGTGATATGGCAGCATTTGTGATTCACAGAAAATGTTGATTTCAAAGTAATTTGAGTTTTAGAAGTGTAGGTCATAAATGATTAAATGTGACATACTTATTTTTTAAAGGCCCTCTGGAGAAAAGCATGATTCTCATCTTTCTCTCCCCCTGCCATTTTAAGGATACTCTTGTTAGTGTGAAGTGGGACCCAACAGGCCATATTCTTATGACCTGTGCGAAAGAAGAAAGTGTGAAACTCTGGGGGCCTGTTTCAGGATGCTGGCGCTGTCTCCTTTCTCTCAGCCACCCGTCTATTGTAAATGGCATTGCTTGGTGCAGCCTCCCAGGGAAAGGACCCAAGTTGCAGTTACTGATGGCTACGTATGTTATCCATTTGTGTGTGTGTCTGTGTCTTCATTTATATATTAGAATAACTTATTATTTGCATTAAATGTGACTTCTTGGAGGTCTTAAAGAGTTTATTGCCACTTACTAGTCTTATAGTATGTAATACCTTAAGATCACTTTAGAGAAAGAAAGAGCAGCTTTCTGGTGTGGAACTTGATATGGAACCTGCTTGTACAGAAGGGATGTTGTGAGACCAGTGGTTCCACTTACCTTTCTTGTAAAAGATGTAGCATGTCTATGACAGATACATTTTAGAAATAATTGTGTAGTGCTGTGAGGTCTTAATTGTTTGCTGCTTGAAAATACTTTTGTTTGCTTCCATATATAGACATGTTTTGGCTTTATGTGATTATCTATATGTTTTTATTTTTTCAGTGGCTGTCAGAGTGGCTTAGTGTGTGTTTGGCGTATTCCACAAGACATCACACAGACCAGTGTAACTAGTTCAGAAGGGTGGTGGGACCAGGAGTCAAATTACCAGGTAAATATTCTGGTGTTTTTGAAAGACCTGAAACCAGGTAGGCATATGTCATGGTACTCCTCCCTTGATTACTAAGGTAATTGCTACTGTGTCCCAAAAGACCCTTTAGGGAAATGTGAATATTTGTCAAACTCATCAGCTTGCTGAATGATGCTGATTTTTCAGTAAGTCAGGGACACCATAATTGCTGACTGACGTGAGATAGTCAATAAATTCCTACTCATAGTGACCCTGTAAGACATAGCAGAACTGCCCCGTGGAGTTTCCAGGGAGTACCTGGTGGATTTGAATTGCTGACCTTTTGGTGAGCAGCCCTAGCACTTAACCACTCTGCCACCTGATAGCACAGTGGTTAAGTGCTAGATTTAGAATAGTCAGTCCTCAGTGCCATCTTTGGTGCAGTGAAGTAGGAACACCGTGGGAGTGTGTCTTGTGTAAAGTATCCCTTACTGACACCAGAAATTTTACCTCTGATGAACAATTCCTTTATCTGAAACGGGGTGCAGATTCAGATGCCAGGGAGGCAGTAAATTCATGAGTCCAGCAGGTGAGCGGCGTGGGAGGGTCAGGAAAACAGAAGCCTGTGTGCTCCCTGTGAAGGGCACTGCTGCCATGGAGTTGTCACCTCTGGATATTAGAGCCTCCTGTGGCCAGATTGTCTCATGGCTTATAAAAGCCAGAAATCCAGTGTTTTCAAGTAAAATCTCCCAGTATTAAATGTTAGCAACTGACTTAAAATTCTTTAAAACACTAGGTGGGAAATCAAACCACATCTCTGAGTTTGCCATCCATGTTGCTGTCCCTTTTGTCCATGATACAGATACCATGGACGAGAAACCCTCTGAGTCGTCTCTGAGAGATGGAAAGTAGCTAGTGTTATGGTATCTGCCCTAACTAGCAGGAGGAGGAGCCCGGAAGCAGGGCCAGGGGCAGGGGGTAGACGGCACAGTAAGGAGAAGGGCTGCATGGCCAGTGGATGTGCGTCACCATGGGCCACCAGCTGGTTTCTTGTGAGTAGCAGTAGCCCTCTGATGGGTCTTCCCTGTCCAGCTTCTAAAACCTGCCGGCATGTCAGTTAGATACCATGTGACAAGCAACCATTGGCCAACAGAAAAGGAAACCTGTTTGTGGAGTCAGCATATGCAATTCACAGATATTAGGACAACTAAGACCAAGAATCACACAAGGCTGAAGTCCGTCATCTAAAACACTGGTTTTAAAGTGAAAGTCATGATTTACCTCTTTCTGAGGGGTAATTGGAACCTAGAAATGTGGTCATTTCTGCAAGTTTAAAGGTAGGGAACTAGCTTACAAGTGGATCCCAAAAGAGAAAAATTCAGCAAAGGAGGCCAGATTGGTACTATATTACCCACTCAGTCAAGCTAACCCTTCTGAGAGGGGTTGTTTTTCCCCTCTCAATGGTCCCATCAATGAAATGCAGAATTCCCAAGAATGAATTGTAAATCTTGAGCTTGTTTTATAAATTTTGCTTTAATTTCAATATATGTGTAAAAATGAAAACGAATTGCAGGATGGATACAGGAAATCTGTAGGAGCCCAGTGTGTTTACCAGCTGCGTGGACATATCACCCCCGTGCGGACCGTTGCCTTCAGTTCTGATGGGCTGGCCCTGGTGTCTGGTGGGCTCGGTGGGCTCATGAACATTTGGTCTTTAAGGGTAAGTGCGTAGATTTTATTTTTATGCTAACGATTTTTTTTTTTTTGCACTGACTTAGATATGTATGATAAAAACTAACCCAACCAATCCTAAGAAATTTTTATGTAATAATATCTTGAATACTGAAGAAGCTCCTTTCAAAATCATATGCCTTTGTAAGTTTTCTTATTGATAATAAAAGATTTTAAAGTCATCTTGGCCCTAGGAAGTTGGTAGTATGCATGCAATTGGACATTGGTCAGTTTAGCTCAAGAATGTGTTGTGTGTGTATTTGTGGGTATATGCGTGTGTGTGTTTTAAGAATATAGTGTAGACGATGGCTAAGGTGAAGTAATGAGTATTGATCAATACCTCTCATTTTAGGATGGCTCTGTCTTGCAAACTGTTGTGATTGGCTCTGGAGCTATTCAGACCACGGTGTGGATTCCAGAAGTTGGGGTAGCTGCTTGCTCAAATAGATCAAAGGTAAGACCTTAGAAATCACAGTCTAAACATCTGACTTCCAGAGGAGAAAACACAGCAGAGGGTTATTATTAGCTCAGAATACAGGTCTTGTGATTTGTAATGCAGTACTTCCCTACTGTACCCAAGACTTTCATGAAAATAATTAGTCGTTGAGCTATTTTGTCTCCACTGGAAGTTATAAAGTGGATTGTGACTTTATACCATGATTTTTGAGATGTTATTCAACTGTCTCAAAAGAACTATCCCTGGAAGAAGGACCATCCCAAATATATCTAACTCCAGTATAAAGGATACATTTTGACTTTCAAATGTAATATTCTGGTAAAAAAAAATCCTAGTCCCCTGCTATGAAGTAATTCCATGTTTCTGCATTATCCCCTACAGTGCTGTGTTTTGTACCATATGATCTGGTTTACAGCTCACATGGTTAAGTGATGTTAAAATAGAGCTGTGAACCTGCATCGGTAGTCCCACTGGAAATAAGAAATCAGCATCAGATCTTAGCCCTTCATGGCCCGCACAGAATAACCACAGAGCCAGAGGTCGGGCAATGCTGCTTCATTTGCACATGCGACCCCAGTACATAGAGGACTCTTTCTCTAGTAGCCCTGGGATTGTCTCAGTTTTTTAAATACACTAGATACCTTGTCATGCAAACCTTGTGAAATAGTAAATAATTCACATTGTTCTTCGAAAAGAAACAGCTAGCCCACATAGTTGACTAACTTTATGGTCAGTGTTATTCTCTCATTTTTACTTAGACAAAATTTAGGATGTTTTGAAGTTCTATAGGGATTAAAATTACAGCATGAAACCGAAACCAGACCAAACCAAACCTATTGCCGTCAAGCCCAGTCCGACTCATGGCAGCCCTGCTGACCAGAGTAGAACTGCCACCTTGGAGTTTCTGTGGGACAGCTGGTATATTCAGACTGCTGATATTCGGGTTGGCAGCTGTTAACCACTGTACCACCAGGGCTCCTAAAACACATAGGAAGTCCAAAAAGCAGAAGTGTTTAATGCAGTTACTGGAAGGCGTTTTCTGAGATATGAGTGATGGTAAGAATTGTATGTTTTGTTATTTTTAACAAGTATGTCATGTGGCATGACTCATTTTCAACCAGGATGTCTTGGTGGTGAATTGTACAGCAGAATGGGCTGCTGCCAATCATGTCTTAGCAACGTGCAGGACAGCACTGAAACAGCAGGGTATTCTGGGATTAAACATGGCCCCCTGCATGAGAGCGTTTCTGGAGCGGCTACCCATGATGCTTCAGGAGCAGTATGCCTATGAGAAGGTATGCATTACACTGACACCTAGAGGTCCACAGGTGCCTGGTGCTCTGAGATCTGAATCATAGCTTTGAATTTATTCTTCAAAAGCATAAAGGTGGAGCTATTCGGGCAGAAATGAAAGATCCCAAATTAAGGTAAGTCATACTTAAAACAGTTGTTTAGTAATTCTAAGCCTAGTCTTACTGCATTTTAATGAGAGTAAAATATGAAATAAACCCCAACTTTGCATAGTGTCTGCATCATTCTTTTTGAGATAATTTATTCATTCCAAAACTCAAAATACTTGTGTCTCAAAAGTGTCACTTTCCTTTAGCTGACTCATATATCAATTTTTGTGTGGCTTTGGTATTCCAGCATTGAGAGTGGGGATGGACATAATGTAGCAGAGTGAATATCCTCTCTGTGTTCAGGTGAAATCCTTGTGGACAGTTTAGCAGAAGAGCCGAAGCTCACCAACCTTTAGGGTAAAAGAGGAATTGTAGAGTTAGGACCTCATTTGAGTATGTATTGTAGGGCAATAATCCTAAAATAGTCTGTTTTCCAGCCCTGAGTATTCACAGTGTGCTGTCTCTGACCCTCTTCGCTTTTTGTTCTTTTCTTCGCCAAGCCACGTTAATATGATCAGCTGTTTGTTTCCTCCAGTTAATTTGCCAGACCCATTTGCCAAGATTTTTTCCCAAGAGAGTTGCTCTCTCAGAGTTGCTTTCCCACCACAAGGGAGCACCATGGAAGAAGGAAAAATTTTTGTTTTGGTAAAGGAGTAAATCTTGAAATGTGGTTTTATTGCTATTTATCTTTTTGGTTTTTTGTTGACCCCCACCCCCCCAAAAAAAACTATAATGAAAAGATACTGAATGCAATGTGATATCCTGATTGGGTCCTAGAAAGAGGTGACATGAGTGGGGAAACAAGGAAAATCTGAACAACGCCTGGAGTTTGATTAATTTTATTATACTAATGTTCATTTCTAGTTTTGATAAGGGTACCATGCTTATGTAACATGTCGGCATTAGGGAAAGCTGACGGGAAGGTACATAGGGATTCTCCACTAGTCCCCACCTCTTGTCAGTTGAGAATTATTTCAAAGTAAAATGTTTTCAGAAGTCCAACTTAAAAACTCCTTTCTGTAGAGTTGGCGAATATATACAGTCAGTTAACTTAGTCTATTGGGCACAGGCTCTCTGATGTCCCATCTCTGTATTTTCCTCCAGCCTCACGTGGTTTGTGGCGACCAGCTTGTTCACAGCCCCTACATGCAGTGTCTGGCTTCCCTTGCTGTGGGGCTTCACCTGGATCGGCTCCTGTGTCACCCTCCAGTGCCACCACACCACCTGAACTACCTCCCTGACCCTGCTTCCTGGAACCCCAGCGAGTGGGCCTGGTTAGAGTGTTTCTCGACCACCATAAAAGCTGCTGAAGCCCTAACCAATGGAGCCCAGTTTCCAGAGTCCTTCACCGTTCCTGATCTAGAGCCCGTTCCAGAAGATGAACTAGCATTCCTGATGGTAAACAATGAGCAGCAGTTGTTTGCCTTGACACAGGCATTCAGCACATAGCTGACCTCCTACAAGTATTTGCTAACTTGAGTCATAGAAGCATACCTTTAAACAAACCGGAAGATATTATTACTTTCACTCTGACAGCAGGCTCTCTGGTGACAGGGATTGATTATCTGAGAAGTGGGATCTTCTGTAAACTTGGGTTCTCAGTAGCATAGCCCCATATTGTCTCATTTCTTTTGTCCATAGGTGCCTTGTTAGTGCTTTATTGCTGTATATTTTGACATTTCTCCTGATCTCTGTGTGAGGCTTATACCACATACAGATTCTGAGTCATTTGGCCCTTCAGTCCTGTGTGTCATCAGCGTCAAACAGGACTGTGTGTGGAAGAGCGTCTGCTGTTGTGTTCTTCCTGATTGGTTCTGACAGCCGCTGGCTGTGGGAGCTGTGGCACAGACAGAAATACTCACCAGCTCTCAATCTAATACCCCTTTATTGGCCACTTACGTATGTCTATTTGAATATGTAAATATATGCATTTGCATATGCCACTATAAATACAATGTAAAATAAAAAGATGAATTGAGGAAACTTATCTAAATATAAAATATTTTAATATGTTAATACGGCCATTTGGTCCAACTGTGTCATTCTGTAGAAGAGTAAACTGTACACCATAAAGCTGAAGTGACATGCCCATGGCTGTGCAGCGGGTTCACAGGAGCCTGTACATGACCTTTCACTGGGGGCACTTAGAAAACATGAATTGATGTGAATCAGTGATGTGATAGTAATGGTGATAGTGTAAGTCTTCATAGTAAAGGGAAGTAAATTTATTAACAGTGCATAAAATCAAGTTGTTGTGATGGTAAAACTGCTCTTAATTTCTTACCCGATTATCGTGTTCTTTTCTGGGAAGAAGACTTAGTCGTCAGGTAAGAACAGATAAATGCTGGTGGCAGCATTGACCTGACGTGTGTCCTCTTTCAGGATAACAGCAAATGGATTAATGGCATGGACGAACAAATTATGTCTTGGGCCACTTCTCGACCTGAGGTCAGTGAGGGTGCAGAGAATTTGCAGTGGCTTGTAGTAAATCTCTTGTCTCTAACCGTGTGTCTGTGCTGGCTCAGACTGGTGCTCGTGCGTGCTGGTCGGAGTGAGTGAGCGAATCTAACGGAGAGACGGTTGTGGTTTTCCAGGACTGGCACCTGGGAGGTAAATGTGACGTCTACCTGTGGGGTGCTGGCCGCCACGGGCAGCTGGCAGAAGCCGGAAGAAACGTCATGGTACCTGCAGTGGCTCCCTCGTTCTCGCAGGCTCAGCAGGTAACGGGGCGCAGGCAGGGAGGAGACATTGGGGAACAGAAAACTTGAATTCCCTCCACTCAGTAACTTACCGTGGGATAAAGTGTGTCCCTTTCTTTCATAGTCTTCTGTGAGCAGTCACTAGAAAAGCAAGTCATGATGTATGCATAGCTTCCAAACACCATGTGAAGGTTTTTACAGGACTTAGGAGGTTTCAGTAACAACTTCCTGACTTTGTCGTGCTTGCTGGTGTGTGAGCTAAGACCGTGGTGCAGACTTGCCCGGAGACGTGAGGAGACTGCTGTAGTGCCCCTGTCTGTGGGGCTGTCCGCTCCTGGGAGCTGTAGCGAAGCCTCCCGGATACCGGAGCCCCTTCCCCCATGCGCTGACCTTCGTCGTGACGCTGCATTACTAACCGTGTTAAGGCCACACTTGAATCCTACTTCGCAGCCTCGGTGAGGGTCAGAACATACTCTTCTTGCTCAGGGATGTCCCCTCCAAGTTCTGCTTCTTAGTAACTTTCAGTGCAGTCCTTAATGTTTTCCCGTCACCTTGCCTCTTTCTTCCTTTATTTTGTTGTTAATGTTGCTATTTAAACTCTACATAATTGACTGAAATCCTCGTAATTAGTATGGCTCAAACTAGCTTTAATAATCAGGTGAGTCTTACACCTTTCTAGGTTAAGTAAAGCAAGGCCTTGTAGGAACCCTATAGGATAATCCTGGTGTATCTGGAGTCATTTTAAATGAGAGTAAAAGCTGTGTAAGAAGGGATAATAGGTCATATTTAATTGTGTGTTTCTACACTAGGTCATTTGTGGTCAGAACTGTACCTTTGTCATCCAGGCCAACGGTACAGTGTTGGCTTGTGGCGAAGGAAGTTACGGCAGATTAGGACAAGGAAATTCAGATGACCTTCATGTGCTCACAGTGATTTCAGCCTTACAAGGTAAAATTGTCCTCAGTTAAAAGCAGGGCAGAAACTGGCCTTTCCATAGCCATGTTTGCTTGTGCTGGAACTGATCTCAGACCTTTGTTCAATAAAGTCATGTAGGCTTTTCACTTCTGTTTGAATTTCCCTTGGGTGTGATGTAGTGGAGGCCTGTGTAGAAACTCCATTTCTGTATCTTGAGCTGTGTTCTTCTGAAAGGTATTTATCACAGCAGCAGTAGGGCTCAACAACGTGAAGAACTGTTGTGAGATTTCCTGAAGATGGTGAACCAGCTCTGGGAATTGCAGTGCTGCAGTTAGACAACTGTTCACAGCAGTAGCAATCAGATGTATGTTTCATTAAAATTAAAAGTAGCCGCATGGAAATACACAAATGTGCTAAACACATCCAAGAGCTTCGTCGTGACCTCGAAAAAGAAGACCCTCAGAGAACCCCTGCAGGAGGCTTACATTGTCCCTGTAAGCGGGCTTATTAACTCCAGGAATTAACTAAAGAAGTCAACAGGGTTTTTAATGTTAAGGAAACAAGTGACAGTGAATTCAGGACAGAGGACAGAAGTGAGGACCGGTGCACAGCCCGGCGTCCCGTCTGCTTCCACTGCACCCAGGACCTGGATTGTTTAGGGGCTCAGCTTCCATGATAACAGCGTCTGCCCCTTGGGTTCTATGTGAAAACAGAAAGGGTGCTGACCCATGTAAAGCACTCAGAGGAGCGCCTAGAACATGGTGGCTTTGACTGCTGACTCAAGCATAACAGCCGCTGTGGGGGTGGCTCGGGGCCAGGCAGCGTTGCTTTCTGCTGCACACAAGGCCGCGATGAGTTGGAACTTACTCGGTGGTGGCTGACAACAGGACGTATTTCTTGATGACTGTAACTGCTGCTGTCTGCATCCTCCTCCTGTTTATTGTCATCATCGTTTTGTGTGACTTCTTCTGCTTTCTTAGTTTATGGCCACAAATTTGACTTAGAAGTCCAGACTTTATTTTTGTAGAACTGTTTTTGTGTTTTTTAATTCTGAGGGTGTTCTGTAGCAGCTGTAAGTGAAGAGGGGAGGTCTGATGTCCTGTAACTCCTGCTGCGTTTTAACTCTGTTGCAGGTTTTGTGGTGACCCAGCTGGTGACTTCCTGTGGTTCTGATGGGCATTCAATGGCCCTGACTGAAAGCGGGGAGGTCTTTAGCTGGGGAGATGGTGACTACGGCAAACTTGGCCACGGGAACAGCGACAGGCAGCGACGCCCCAGGCAGATCGAGGCCCTGCAAGGAGAGGAAGTGGTGCAGGTCAGGCCAGACTTGGATGAGTTTGCCTTTGAATATTAAGATTCTAGTTTTGAGAATAAAAAACAGGACAGAGGAGAATTGCTGCATACAGTTTCCAGGGAGTGTCTGGTGGAGTCCAGCTGCTGACCTTTTGGTTGACAGCCGTAACTCTTAATTGCTGTGCCAGCAGGGTTTCCGGGTTGAGTAGGGTTCTTATATTAAAGAAATGGGAAATAATAGTTAAAACATATTACCCAGCCATTATAAAAGATCCACTGTTTTTGTTTGTTCTGGTTGCTTCCTGAGCTGGTCAGAAGTTTAGTGGTGTTGTGTTAGAATGGATTTTTTCCTGAGCCAGCTGGTTGGCCTACACCAGGTATTACAGGCCCCTGGAAAAAAAACACTGTGGGATTTAGCTTCTGTCTCACAGTTCCCAATACGTAGATAAATGGAAGGCTTTGTTTTTAGCCTGTCATTATTCTTTACAGTGGTTGGGCTCATGGGCATTTTCTGTAAAATTGGTGATCCAAAATAATATTGTAAAATTCTGCGACACCTTAGCATCTATAAAGAATTTCCCCATCTGTTATTTCATTTAGTCAAATCGCGTGTACACAGCTAAGGAGCAGCAAGAATTCTTCCAAGGTGTGCTGCTTAGCTTGGATCTCCTAAGAGGGGGCCACTCAGGCCCTGACTTGTGATCAGTGAAGTTTATTTCAACTCTGTTTATATATTAACAACCAAAAATGACTGATTTCTTTCTTTCTTAGTATACTCCTTCTTTAGAAAAAAACAAAAAGTCTCCTCTGTCTTGTCTATAGATGTCTTGTGGCTTCAAGCACTCAGCGGTGGTGACGTCAGATGGCAAGCTGTTCACCTTTGGGAATGGTGACTATGGTCGTCTGGGTCTTGGAAACACCTCTAACAAGAAGCTTCCAGAGAGGGTGACGGCACTGGAGGGATATCAGATTGGACAGGCATGGCATAAGTCAATAACATTCTCTATTGGATCTTTGTTTCTTGTTTATTCCCAGTGCACTTAGGCACTCTCAGGAAGACTAGAGTCACCAGTTGTCCTTCTTAAATGTTTTATGTGGCCTAATTGATAAAATTTTCAAGCTTTTTCCCAGTATGAAGGTTTATATTTAAGTCATCTGTCATATGAACAGGTAAACAAGAACAAACCTTAATTGTGAATATCTTTGAAACTGTCCGTGAAGTACCAGTACAACATGATATTTTGGGGAAAAAAACTGATCTATTTGTCATCAAATTGATTTCAGCTGAAGCGACCTCATAGGACAGAGTAGAGCTGCTCCATACAGTTTGTAGGGCTATCAGTCTTTACAGAAGCAGACTGCCACATCTTTTTTCCATGGAGCAGCTGGTGATTTTGAACTGCTGACCTTTCAGTTAGTAAGTGAGGGCTTAAGCACTGCGCCCCCAGGGCTCCTCATTTTGATGTAAGCCTTAAGCAGCATGGATGTTGTGGGTCCTGTGTGGCAACCTGGAGTGGCCAGCGGAAGCCCGGTATCGTTGACAGCAGTGCTCGTCCTGCCCTGCAAACACCGAGAGTCTCTCTGAACAAGGATAGATTTTTTTGGTCTTTTTGTGTATCCTTCTTTAGACTGTTTGCTGGCAGGAATGTGTGGTTGTGAGTTACATATATATAGTTTTCTTAGCTTTTATAACCTCTAATTCTGAATTAACCACAGATGTTTGAAAGATTAAACTTGGAAGAAAGCAATTATTTTTTTATTTGTAGAAATTAGGAATTGCTTCTTGTCAACATATTCCACCTAACTATGTGTAGATGACCCCAAAGCCAGTAAAAGCCTTTGGAAAGAAATAGAGCCAAATTTTTCACCAAAGTGAAGAAAAACAGTCCTGGAAGCTGGGGAATGTGTTTTTAGGCCTTTTGATTGGCCTTACTGAAAATCCTGTCATTTCCCAGGTGGCCTGTGGGTTAAATCACACTTTGGCAGTGTCAGCAGATGGCTCCATGGTGTGGGCTTTTGGAGATGGAGACTATGGAAAACTGGGCTTAGGAAATTCCACTGCCAAGTCTTCACCTCAGGTCAGCATCCTCTGTGTTTTCGGACATTTTCATGTATGTCAGTACTTATCTTTGAAAGTAGTTTATCCTGAACATTTCTGGTGATTCATAATCAAGTGAATAAGCTTGTGTTGCTTGTTACTGAATTGCTCATTCTTAAGATCAACATGCTAGATCTTGATTTTAAATAAGCCACTAAAGGCCAAACTGAGTGTAAAAACAAAGGTTAGCGATACAAACAAGGATGAGCCTCTTTCTCCATGGCTGGGCTGAGTGCTGGGAGGCTACCCCCCACGTGGAGAAGTAGGAGTTAGGGCATCTCTGCAGTCTTCTGGCGGAGGCTTAGAGCTGCCTTCTGCTTTCAGCTGCCATTTCAGCTGCTTGTTACTTTGAATTATATGGATAAGCATACAGCAGATTCAAAGCTGTTGTTCACATTATAGCTTGTTTCTTGGCTCTGTGTAAGACTTTCTGTGCTGTCACCTTGTATGGGCTTTCTTGACATGTAACATGCCGTATGATTTACACATACTCAGTTTATATTCAGCATCAGGGTCACCATCACCCTGGTGGCTAAACTGGTAAATATTCAGCCAAGGGTACAGACACCCAGGCCAGCCCTCTCTGAGGAACATAACAAGCAGTTATTGTCGCCTCTGAAAAGTGAAAGTGTCAGACTGGCAGGGAGCAGCCCATGGCCCTCCATGGGCTTGGGTGTTTTTTAAAAGGCCTGGGATTCTCTCTGGTCTCTGGTGCCCAGAATTGGAATGCCTTCACTTCACCCCCAGTCTGGGAGAGTTAGACTCCTCAACTCCCACTTGCCCCTCCCCCAGTTCAGGTAGTTGATGGAGCAGAAGGAGAAACTATGGGGGTCTAAGGGAACACAGGTAGGTGACAGTTAATATTTCTGTTAGAAAGTAGTCTTCAAGTTTATATGTGCTGATTTAGGTTAGGGAGGCAAATTCAGCAGGGTCTTTTCCTTCTTTTTCTCTCCTTCGTTTTTAAGTGTGTCCCAAACACTTTCATTTTGCAGAAAGTTGATGTCCTTTGTGGAATTGGAATAAAAAAGGTTGCCTGTGGAACTCAGTTTTCTGTTGCGTTGACCAAGGATGGTCATGTATATACTTTTGGTCAAGGTGAGGCATTTTCCCACTTACATTGCTTGTTGGGTATATACATGTATGATAGAAATGTTTGCCTGCCAGTTTTATAGGAAGTCCTATAAATTAGTCATCGTATTTAGTGCTAAATGATGAGTGACCACTATGACCCTCCTTCACTAGTTGCTTTTTTCTCCTCCTTCATGGACTTTGTTATAAGCACAAACTCCCCCACCCCATTCATGGTCCCTGATGCCAGAGCCTTCATTCTTGCCAGAAGAGTCCCTTCCAGGAACCCTCCCTGCCTTCCTGCTGCTGCTACAGGTACTGCCTGCTACTCCATCCATGGGTGATGCTGGAGTGCCTGTGTCCTGCATCACTCCCCAGCCCTTCCAGGAATAGGGAGCTCAGGTCTTAGGAATTGGAGAATCAGCGCATAACCCAGTCACCCACTGGGGAGCTCCTTGGCACTGTGTTCTAGTGAGACTTTTTTGCAAATCTGACGGATGAATGAGACAGGCGTGAGGAAGAGAAAAGCGTAAACCACGACTGAAGTTTGCAGTCTTGGGAGGACATTGATGCCAGTGACTGAGGACAGGGAACTGGTCTCAGGAGAAGGGATAAGCACTTTAATTTTAGGCACATCAAATTGAGGACATCTGCTGTAGGTATTGGAAACTCTGATGGTACAGTGGTTAAGTGCTGCGTTGGCTAACCAGAAGGTTGGCGGTTCAAATCCACCACATACTCCTGGGAAACTCTGTGGGCCAGTTCTACTCTGTCCTGTAGGGTTTGCATGAGTCAGAATTGACTCGAGGGCAATGAGTTGGGGTATTGTGTTTTACTCTAGGAGTGTGCCTGGTGAATTCCAACAGGCCATTGGGAATTTGGATGTGGAATTCTGGAGAGATTGGCTGTGGAGATGTAAGCTCAGGGCATTAGCTGCCTAATGGTAGAAATTAAAAGTGTTACTAGGATCTGAGAAGCCCAGGGAAAGAGTGTAGTGGGGGCTCAACTACTGAGGCATGAGAGTCAGGGATGATGAGTAGGAAGAGGAAGGGGAGAGGGGCTCTGAGGAGGCGGGGGAGGGAGGGCGGGAGCCCGTCCAGTGCATGGCTCAGAGGGTGCTCATTTAGGGTGAGGCAAGTGGAAGGGTTTTCCTTTTTAGGATGCAAGACACATCAGAACCTTACTGAGCTGTGTGCCAGTCTTTTCAAGTAGGAGATCATTGAGAGCCTTTGAAATAAGCTACTGATTATAGATTTAATTTTGTTTTTATGAATGGGGAGGCCATAATGCTGTCCAAAAAGTTTCCAACTTTTTAGTCACTCAGAATCCATGATACTTTGCCAGAACTGTAGCAGCTTTTGCTTCAGTGAGTTATATATGTTATTGTCATCCCACCCTAAAAAGTGAAGTGTCTTAATTGAGGAACTTGAAAGGCCCGTGGCACACTGTCCGTAACATTCCCTCTTGCTGGTTTGTCAGATCGCTTGATTGGCCTGCCGGAGGGGCGTGCTCGCAGCCACAACAGACCCCAGCAGGTTCCTGTCCTGGCTGGAGTGGTCATCGAGGATGTGGCCGTTGGCGCTGAGCACACACTTGCCTTGACATCCACTGGAGATGTGTATGCCTGGGGGAGCAATTCAGAGGGACAGGTAACCAAGGGTGCCACATGTTTGCTGCTGTCACCTGCTGCAGGAGGCTGATAGCATTCCCCATTTGGGAAAGGGATAAGCTCAGGAGTTCCTAGACTTGACCCCAGTGCCACAGGTCAGCAGGGTGACAGAGAGGCTTAACGGCATGTCCTGTGTGTCTGCTCCGTGGGTAGGTGCCTGGCACAGTCAGCAGCACTGTGTCGTCAGCATCACTGCAGTGTTCTTTTCCTACCCCTGTGAGCGGGAAGAAGGCTGAGGTTTCTGACTTGAGCGGCTGGGTGATTGACAGCTCCGGTACCACAGTGGGGGTGGACGGGGAGAGGTACTGGTTGGATTTGATTCTGTGTACTTTTTGGTGAGGGGTGGTGTAAAACTCGGGTTTTGATTCAGGCAAATTACACTTGAGGTGCCCTTTGGAAGAGCAGGTGGAGCTGTCCTGAGGATGGGTTTATGACCTTGGGGGCAGCGGCAGGGTCAGCAAGGAAGAGAGATCCATGTGGAAGGCCTCAACAAGTCCGTGGGATTGGAAGCTGTGACCCAGAGCAGATCAGCTCGAGACAGTATGGCTAGAGAAGGGACCCAAGGCTGAAGCCAAGGGATGCTCTGACCTGTAGAAAAGTGATCGTCAGAGGATTGAAGCAGCCAGCAATCACATGACTAGAGGCTCAGCATCCTTAGCCATTCCCAACCCCAACCCCCTGCTGCTGAGTCCATTCCGGCTCATAGCTACCCTCTAGGACTGGAGTAGAACCATCCCTTGGGGCTTCCAGGGCTGTCGTCTTTCTAGAAGCACACTGCCCGTCTTTTACGGAGCTGTTAGTGGGTTCAGGTTGCCAGCCTTTTGATTAGCAGCCGAATGCTTAACCATCCCACCGCCAGGGCTCCTGCATCAGCCGTCACAGCAAACCCAACCCAACCGTCAAGTCGATTCTGACTCATAGTCACCTGATAGGACAAGGTAGAACTGCCTCATAGGGTTTCCTAGGAGTACCTGGTGGATTCGAACTGCTGACCTTCTGGTTAGCAGCTCCAGCTCTTAGGTCCTCTGCCACCATTAGCTGTTAGGGAGATGGAATTCAAAACCACATTGAGATACCACCTCACCCTAGTTAGAATGAGTGATCAAAAATGGAAAACAGCAGGTGTCAGCGAGGTGGTGGAGAACCTGGAACCCTCCTCCATCTCTGTGGGGACATAAGATGGTATGGCCGCTATATAAAAGAGTGGTGTTCCTCAGAAAGTTGAGCCTAGAACCACCATGTGACCTAGCTGGCTCGATTCTAGGCATGTACTCAGAAGGGACAGCAAGAATGCAGACTGACCTGTACAGCGGTGTTTGTTGCAGCACTTTCCACAGGAGCCAGAAGGTGGGAACCACCCAGCTGTCTGTCAGCAGATGCGTTAGTGAGCAGGTGGGGTCTGTACGTACAGTGAAATGCTTCTAAGCGACAGTGTGGAGGCGCCTGGAAAACTGTGTGCTGAGCAGAAGTCGGCTGCAGAGAACAGAGACTGTGCAATCTCGCTAATAGGAAATAAGCACATACGTAGATACCCTAGATGATGAGGTTTCACCAAGCTTGGCAAGGGGACAAGAGGGAGAGGTTTTGCTTAGGAGGTGCTGGGTCCATGTCAATGGTGGTGGGGAGAGTGGGGAGTGTGGTGCACGATGGGAATGTAGCCCACGTCTCTGAATCACCTGTGGAGAAATTTTCTAATCAGTGAATGTTTTGTTGTGTGTATTTTCACTGTGATTTAAAAAGAAGCCAAAGCGATGCCTGGTATCGCTCAGGGCTTCGCAGAGGTCCAGTCAGGGTGCGGCCAGGAGAGTGACCTTTGGATGTGCAGTCTTTGGTGATGCCAGTGGTGGTGCCAGTGGAAATTAGGGGACTCTATAGATGTGTGTGTTCTGTGTGTGTGGATCATTACATGTTAGAGTAATCCATCTTAATCGTGTTAAAAGTCAGGAAATCACTGTGCACTGAGTAAAAGCTCTGTAGACTGTTACTTTTTAACTTCCTCAAAATGTATTCCTTCTGCAGAAGTGGAACCCAAGGACCTGTTAAGTCCTTAAGTCTCATCTGCTAGATGTGGCTGTGTTGCAGCTTAGCTTTTAGGAGAGTCTGAGCTGTAGAGGCTATTCTGATGGAGAAAATCAGAATTTATTTCATTATTTTAGTGATGCTGCTTTGATACAAGCATCAATAACTTACTTGTATCTACTGTCTAAGATTTTATCATCTTGGGGTCTTCTTCCTCTTTCTAATTGAATCTCTGTGTATTTGTAATCTGTTCTCAGCTCGGCCTGGGCCACACCAACCATGTCCGAGAACCAACCTTGGTGACGGTTCTGCAAGGGAAAAATGTCCGTCAGATCTCGGCTGGCCGCTGCCACAGTGCTGCCTGGACAGCACCACCTGTCCCACCAAGAGCACCAGGTAAGGGATGCCATCCCTGTGCTCCTGCCACCTGATGTCATCAGGTCCCAGCTGCACTGTCTAATCACCAGGCTGCAGCCAGGCATCGCTCTGAAACCAGCAAGCCTTCCCCAACGCAACCAGAACACACTGTGTGCCCAGCAGTGTAGACACGTCACAGCAGGTGATTCTCCTGCTGGCTTCTTCACAAAGCAGTCCCCTCTGCTTGCTCCTGCCCAAGAAGAAAATTGGTCATTTAGCAAGCAAACATTTATCATTCCAGAGCAGCACCTGAGTAATTTGCAGATAGAAAAGAAGTGGTGAACTGTAGCCTTTGGAGGCCCGTGGGTAGCAATAAAGGTTAAAAGCTCTGCAGCTGTGTGTCAGATTCCATAGCCTGGTTAACTGCGTGGAAACGTGGCATTCCCTGTGTGCTGACACAGGACATACGTCGCTGTCCCCTTACTCTGGAGGATCACAGGATCGGTGGGCCGTCTCTAGATTTTTGTTGTCTGTTTTCCTTTTGATCTGTGTAAAATCCTTGTAGATGTACAAACAGATAAGAGAGAAGATACAGTGGGTGCCTGGGTCCTTGATGCCGGCTCTGCTCCCTCCGGTTGGATCCCTCTTCCATTGTCACAGATGTCATCATTACCCTGAATGTGGCATTTATTGCTCCTAGACATCTCTTTGGATTTGTGCTGTTTGTCCTCTAGGTTCTCAAGCCTCTTTCTTTCTACCATCCTCTGGTGTCTAAGGCTCTGGAAGTTTCCGTCAAGCCACTTGTGCCTGACAGCTCAGCATCCTCTTCTTGGTTTGCTGGCCTCTCTGTTTCTTAACCACAGGTCGCTGGGGAACACCCCCTCCTGCAGAGATTCCTTCTTCCTTAGATACCCTAAGATGAAGCAGGACTGCTAAGTGGACCTTAGACAAGCTTGAGATGATTTCTAGTTCACGGAATCAGGAATGAGTGATGCTGCCTACACACTGATGGTTTCAAGTACTAAAGCTTCCACCACAGAATCCAGGTTGTACAGCCTGGTGCCTGGACTCAGAGCCGCCTTGTCCACCACAGAACACAGGCTGCACAACCTGGGGCTGGAGTTGGGGCCACCTTGTCCGGATTGCATCCTGGCTTCTCCATCTGTCAACTGGAGACCCAGTTGCCTTTTCTGTAATGTAAGGACAGTAAAAGCACCTGTTTTGACAAAGCGTTGTAGGAGTAAATTAACCAGTGTGTATAAAGTTCTCAGAATAGTGCCAGGTGTTTATAAAGTGCTCAATAAATATTAGCTTTTATTAATTGTTACCTTTAGGAATGGAAGTATGCAAATCTTTATTTACAGGAAACTCCAGAGTCTTCTGTTACTCCTTTGTGTCTTTTCATAAGAAGGTTGCTGTGTCTACAGTCTGTGTAGTCTTTGCTTCTGTGGAGCTCTTATTCTTGCTGTAAAAGCCTTTGGGAGTCATTTACTTACATACGTCACTGTGTAAGGGCCATTGTGTGTGTCACCCCTCATGAGGGTGGAGGTGACTCTGTTGAGCTGTCCATATTCCTTTTCTTGTCTACCTGGCCCACACCCCGTGTTCCTGCCATTATCGAAAGGAAAGGATTTTGCCCTTGTTTTTGGGAGGTGAGATGGAGAAGCTGTTTAAGTCCATATTGAAATGGGAGACTAAATTCAAGGAGGAAAGACCTTGTCTCCATAATCATAAATAAGGAAGTAACCAGAAAATCCACTGCCACTGAGTCAGTTCTGCCTCACAGTGACCCTCTCGGGTAGAGTGGACCCGCCCCACAGCGTTTCCGGGGAACGCATGGCAGGTTCAGACTGCTGAGCTTTCAGTGAGCAGCGGAGGGGTTAATGAGCAGGGCACCAGGGTTTCCAAATAAAGAAGGTGGTTTAGAACGCAGCATAAATACCTCAGATGCTCGTGATGCTGCGTCGTGGTGGTGCGGAGGAGGAGCAGGTGAGTGAGAGAGCAAGTGCAGCAGAGTGGTGGTCGTCTCGTCCGGGTGGCGGGGCTGGGTGTTCACTGCGCGGTTCTTGCCTTCTTCCTGTGTGTTCGGAACTTCCCAAGATTCTGTCTGTGGTCCTTTACAAATGCCCATTTGCTTTCTGGGTCAGGTGTGTCCGTGCCTTTGCAGCTGGGCCTGCCTGATGCGGTCCCCCCGCAGTATGGGGCGCTGAGGGAGGTGAGCATTCACACCGTGAGGGCCAGGCTCCGGCTGCTCTACCACTTCTCCGACCTCATGTACTCGTCCTGGAGGCTGCTGAACCTCAGCCCCAACAACCAGGTAACAGTGCCAGTGCCCACTGACGTGCTGCCTGGCTTCTTCCTGCCTCACGATGTTCACCCACGGCTGGTGCGTTACTGACCCTCAGCACCCACACGGAGTAGAAAAGCCACACTTCTGTCCTTATCGTTTTGCTGGTTGAGGGATAGTCCAGATAGTGGCGATCACACTTCTGGGTACAGAGTGGTCTTCATGTATCTTCTCTGTCCTGCTTTGTCCATAGCTCAGGGAGGTGTGAGTGACTGCAGAGCCTGACGGCGTTTCTGAGACCCCAGTTCCCGCCCCCTGAGCACCTCGGTCCTGCTGTTCCGTGCAGGCGGGTCTAGGGAGCGTCCTGGGTGCTGAGTTCATTTGGCTGATTTAGTTGGTAATTCATGAAGAAAGAAGAGGACTATTTTTGTTCAGTGTCAAGGCATATCTGCCAAAATGTTTATCAGTTGGAAAACTGTTTGCCAAAATTCTTTGGGAAACCAGTAATGGGACATATGATAGATTTGACAAGTACCTGTTAAGAAATAGTTAACCAGTGAGGCACAGAATTCCAGGCAGCTCTGGACAGAGTGTTACTAGCCTTCTAATTAGTTGGCCAAATGTTCATGATGTAAAGTTACAGTAAAAGCAGCAGAAACATACATAACAGTATGATCTCAGCAGTGTGGACAACACTGTGTAACATGCACAGAGAACAGAGCGGGAAGGGTACCAAGTGCTGTTAATCAGGTGTCTGTGTAGTAAAATTAGGGGTGCTTCTGTTTGTCTGTGGGTATATCGTCGTCTTTATTTTCCGAGTTATTTTTATAATGATCATAGTATCTTTTATTTTTAAATTAAAGTTATTTGGGGGTTGTTTTATTATGTTTGTATTTATGTTAATTTAAAAGTTGTACTTAATATAAAATACTAAGTTCTTTTAATTATTAAGTTTCACACTAAATATGTATTTTTTAAGTGGTAAACTACTTTTTTGTTGCAAATAGTACCCCCCAGGTTTGTGGACTGTTTGAGAGCTTGTTTATGAGAGAGCTAACGGTGAGGCCTGTCATGTCGTCTCAGGCTCTGGTTGCATCACTTCTGATGCATGCTTTCTGTTGCAGAGCAGTACATCTCATTACAATGCTGGGACGTGGGGCCTCGTGCAGGGACAGCTGCGACCTCTCTTAGCTCCAAGAGTCTACACCCTCCCGATGGTGCGCTCCATAGGAAAAACCATGGTTCAGGGCAAAAACTACGGGCCTCAGATCACCGTGAAGAGGATATCAACCAGGTTTGTTAGCATTGTGTAGGTGAACATGGTTACAGACTCATGCGACTGCTCTGGCTTCCTCATGCTACAGTGGGATAGTCACAGGACTTGCATTCATGCTGATGAGTCGAGGCAGTATTTGGCTGGTGTGAACCTGGCTTTTTCATTCCCTGATGGGGAGGTACTGTCAGGTGATCTTGGTGGTGATTTAGGGAAGCTGGTCGGAGTTGTACCTCATTGCCTTCTCTCTTCGTTTTAAAGAGGACGGAAGTGTAAGCCCATCTTTGTCCAGATAGCGAGACAAGTTGTTAAGCTGAATGCGTCAGACCTGCGTCTGCCCTCGCGAGCGTGGAAGGTCAAGCTGGTCGGAGAAGGGGCTGATGATGCTGGAGGAGTGTTTGATGACACAATCACAGAGATGTGCCAGGTATGTTCCTGCAGTGTCACCTGCTGGGTCGTCTGCTCAAGTGTGGCTGTTGTGCCATTCCAGTAAGTCTAGCCTATTTTTATAAATGTTAACAAAGGATGCATTTGTGAGCCTTACACGGAGTCCTGCAGTTAGTGTGGGGACAAGTGAATGGTGAGGGTTTGTGAGATGCTTGTGGGAGTAACTTAGTGATGTCACTGTGTGGCCACCAACCAGTTAGTGACCATCTGCTGTGCTGTGACCCTGGTAGAGGAAGCAGCGATGGCACAGACCTGCACGTATGTAAAGGACAGAGCAAGCTCACCCACGTGCTTGTGTTTATCCTCTGGAACAGAACAGGCCTGCTCATGTCTAGCGGTGGGAAATGATGCTCTTAGGAGCTCAGACCTGTTCTGATCTTAGCACCTGTGGTGGCAGCTTTGCTTCCAGAGCAGTTCTAGGATCTACTGGTACCAGGACTTCTCGGATCAGTTCTTGACTGCCATGACCCTTAACCCTCCCTGGCTGTGATTGGTGAGTGTGTCTGAGACATCACACCACCCTACTTGCAGGTGCCCCACCTCCTTCATGGGCTTGGCGTTCATGTTTTGGTTCAACACACTGCAGGATAATGTCCCACTTGGGGGATTTCCTGTTTCTATTTAAATTGAAACCACAAAAATACAGAGATAGCTGGCTGTCACATAGCATTATAAGTTCTTCAGAATACTCTCCTTTCAGGATGACTTTTAATGAAATTGGCTGTTTTTGCTGATGCTCTTGATTTTCATTTCTCAGGACTGTATTTCTTCCTTCTGCAGGAACTGGAAACTGGTACAGTTGACCTTCTTATCCCCTCTCCCAATGCCACTGCAGAAGTGGGTTACAACAGGGACAGGTAAGGCAGCAGGTGTTTGCTGAGTGCAACAACAGTGATAGCAGTAATGCACATTTATTGAGCACGTACTGTATACGGGACACTGTCCTAAATGCTTTACATGTTTTATCCCACTAAATCTTCATTCTGATTCTGTCAGGTAGGTCCAGTTATCTCTTTTTCACAGGTGACAAAATGAGACACTTCCATCACAAAGTGATATTCATTATGGTGCCAACTCAGTAGTAATTAACAAAAGGAGAGAAATCTCAGACATGATCGTGCAACCTGACCTCTTTTGTGTTTCTGAAGTGCCATGTGGCCTCTCAGAATTTTCTGCATCAAAATTCACTAAAACTTATGCTGCAACATCATATCTCTTAGTGTTTGCCCTTTGTATATTATCCTTTAGATGTCCAGTTTTGTGTTTTGGCTCCTGATTCATGTGCTTCTAGATGAGAAGTGCAGTGGCTTTAGGAAACAGGGTCGTCTGAGCAGGTGGCTCAGGGATTAAGGGACCATTTGATTGCCCTTCAGTGCTTCCCCTGAAAAGAATCCAAAATACGCTCCCCGTGAGCTGTCTGAAACAGCCACAGGCTCGTGTGGCGGTCGAGCGTTTGCAGTGTGGCCAGTGTGGCTGAGGAGCAGAGGTTTCCGTCCTCTTTCTTTTAAATTCAGATAGTCACATCTGGCTAGTGGCTGTGGTACTAGGCAGCACAGGTGTGGACTGGCACCATGGCTTTCTTGTCACTTGATGCAAATAGAAATGAGGTCATTTTTGTGTGAGACACTGCCTTTAATTCTGCAGGTTCCTTTTTAACCCCTCTGCCTGCCTAGATGAACACTTAATGCAGTTTAAGTTCTTGGGGATCTTAATGGGCGTCGCCATCCGCACCAAGAAGCCGCTGGACCTCCACCTGGCGCCTCTGGTGTGGAAGCAGCTGTGCTGTGTCCCTCTTACCCTGGAGGACCTAGAGGAGGTGGACCTCCTCTACGTGCAGACCCTCAACAGCATTCTTCACATTGAAGACAGCGGCATCACCGAAGAGAGTTTCCATGAGGTAATCCTGGCCACTGGGTCTGCGGCTCTGGACTTCCCTAGTCCCTGGCGGCCTAGACTTGTCTGTGTGAAATTCACACCTGGTCTTCTGCTGGCTGTGTGGGGGACCAGTGCCATATCCCCTGGCAGCCTTAGCAGCTCAGCCCCATTGGTCACAGTAGCTGCTACTGGACAGAGTCAACTGCTGCCCTTTGCCCTTTGCCCTTTGATCTACCCCTGCCCGTTAGTCTAAAGAAGCAAGGTAGACAGACAGGTCCTAGGTGACCAGAGTTCCTCAAACCTGGTTTGGGGCACAGATCTAGCCTCATGTCTGCTTCAGTCCGAGTTCTTCCCACAGAGTCAGCGTGTTCCCACCAGCACCCTGATGGATCCTGCCATTTGGTTGGCCTTGTTACCCATAACATCTTTGTTCCTGTTGCTGTATTTGTGCATGACATACTTTTATTGTTATTTCTAGCATGTAATATCTTCTTTTTTTCAATTCTCAGATGATTCCTCTTGATTCTTTTGTTGGCCAGAGCGCTGATGGCAAAATGGTTCCCATAATCCCCGGTGGAAATAGTATCCCACTGACGTTTTCCAATAGAAAGGAGTATGTTGAGAGGGCCATTGAGTATCGACTCCATGAGATGGACCGACAGGTGAGACGAGCCACTTGTGGGCGGTGCGTGCGAGTGTGGGGGTGCATCTGAGAACAGGATCCTAGTGATTGCCAGCAGGTTGTGGCACAGGTGCCCACTGAGTCTGTGGTTCTGACCCTGAATGGAGCTGGGCCAGTCAGGGCCCCAGCGGACAAGGCCCCCAAACACTGGTCTTCATGCCCCTTTGTCTCTCCTGCTACAGTCCTTCACACCCAGCAGAGAATTGTCTCCTCCACAGACCAGCTGTGCCCTGAGGTTCTTAACCTCTGGGTGTCTTTTTCTTTACTTTGAAATTGCCCAAGGTACACATACTACTAGGTCGCAATCTAAGAATCAGACCCCAGAGTTGGGATCTTGTTTCTTTAATTAGATGATAAAACATTGAATGCAGAGTGTGTTTTCTTTTCTTGGAGTTACCCTTCTTCGGCGGCGACAGGTGGTGAGCACTTAGTAAACTGTGGGAGTGCGAGTACCACAGAAAGGGATATTGGGTCCAGAAAGGGTTCTTTTGGTTGTATAGGCATCAGTAGCCATTTCTGCAGTACTTTCCTTGCTGGAAGTTTGGGGTTTTTGAGAGCTGGCCTCAGGCTCTGAGGCTGTCTGTGGAAGTTGGGTAGTTGCAAGTGTGTGTATCCACAGTGCCTTCGCTTACAGTTCCTTATTGACTCCACCTTTAGGCCATATCCCGTCAGAAAGTTACATTCTTTACTTCCTTTCTGCCATGCTGGATTTTGTCAGGGGTAGACAGTGGGCTCCTAAATTGAACTTGAGCAGCAACTGGTTGTCCTACAGGCAGAAGTTCAGACTGGCTTCAGAGGCAAGGAGAGCAGGCCGTGTGCATGCCTGGAGTTCCAAAGGCCAAAAAGAGAGCTCAGGGAGCAGGCAAGCAGGCAAGAGTTACCCAGCCCCACCTGACCTGCGGTGGCACCCCGGATGTGCACGTGTCTGCCCCACAGTGGCACCCAGGATGTGCACACTCTTGGCCCGCAGCGGTACCTGGGGTGTGCACACATCTGTCCCACGGTGGTGCCTAGGATGTGCACATGTCTGGCCCCCAGTGGCTCCTGAGATGTGCACACATTTGGCCCGCAGTGGCTCCTGAGATGTGCACACATCTGGCCCGCAGCGGCTCCTGAGCTGTGCATACATCTGGCCTGCATCGGTGCCTGGGATCTGCACACGTGTTGAACGGAAACCTCTCTTGGGAGCAGGTGGCTGCTGTCCGAGAGGGCATGTCCTGGATCACCCCGGTGCCGCTCCTGTCCCTCCTCACGGCCAAGCAGCTGGAGCAGATGGTGTGTGGGATGCCCGAGATCTCAGTGGAGGTCCTGAAGAAGGTGGTGCGGTACCGGGAGGTGGACGAGCAGCACCAACTGGTGCAGTGGTTCTGGCACACTCTGGAGGAGTTCTCCAATGAGGAGCGGGTGCTCTTCATGAGGTTCGTGTCCGGGAGGTCCCGACTGCCAGCCAACACTGCTGACATTTCTCAGAGATTTCAAATCATGAAGGTTGATAGGGTAAGTCAGTTATTCTTTTACTCCTTGGTTCTGTCCACCCTTGTTGCTTGCATGCCGGGAAAGAAAGCATCCCTTACACAGAGTTACCAGTTCAGGCTGAATGCTTGGGATTTCCCCTTTTTTTAAAAAAAAAAAAAAAACATACAGCAAAACGAAATACTTAATTTTACTAAAAGGAAGTGATAAACAAATGTAAACCATACCACAACCAGCAACTTTCCCTGAATCTTCTAGCACCTTCCCAAGTTAAGCTGAACTTGGGCAGAGGAGTGACCCTGTGGCCTCTGCTGCTGCTTATTCCATATGCCATTGTCCTGTGTAGCATGTGTGGCAGGCACAGTCTCATTTGTTTTCATGAAGATGCTAGCCATGAGCTGGTGCTGTGTTCCAGAATGAACTGGAGGAGGTAGGCAGTGGCAACAGCGTGCTCCGAGGCTCTCTCTGCCACGTCCCTCACACAGGAGGTCATACTGCTTCTCTGGGGCCTCTGGAAAAGTCCCTGCTGCAGGCCCCAGTCCAGCTGCCATTTTGACAGATGGCTTAAGACTAAAAGGGCACACTGCTAGCGTCACCTTTCTCAAGCACCCATCTGACCATGCTGGTCTCTCCCTTTGCAATTTTCGGGGTCCCCCTGCATTGACTCCAGGATAAACCATCCCCCTTTACCCTGGCTTAAGCACCGTCAGTGTTTGGCTTTTGTTCCACATCTGATACCACCTCTTTGACGTGTATAATGTTCCAGTTGTAATGGGCTGCTTGCCTTTCTCCACAGCAGACCGTGAATTTTTTTTTTTTTTTTACTTTGGTGCCTTTGTATAGGCCGTTCCTTCTTTGTTAGTAAGTTCTTCATGCCCCTTTCCATCTCTGTCTGGCAAGCACTTATCCCTTTAGCCCACATAAGTGTCACCTCCTCCAGGAAGTCTTCCTGGATGCTTCCCTGTGCTCCTGCCCTACTCCTGAGAGGAGACTTGGTCAGGCCTCTTGCTCTCTGCTTTCTGAATGCTTGCTGCATTGAGTTAAAAGTGTCTGGGTGCCTTCCATCTCCACCTCCTGAGCTGGACAGCCCTCTAGGCAGAGCCCATAGCATTTATTTAGGCAAGAGTAAGGGAGGTGGGGCCTTTGCCACAAGGTCCTTCATGCGAATTTAGGCAGGCCCCCTGCCCCCACCTCCTGCCGTGTCTGCCTCCTGGTATTTTTCCATCACTGACTTCTGGAGTTGGCTGTAGCCAAAGGTGTTCCTCCCATTACAGCCCCAGGCCTGCGCTCTGGGGCTAGGCTCACTGGAGAGACCACACACAGCAAGGGTGGTGGAAAGAGCTTTTCCATAGATTTTCTGTACAATTTGCCAGAAACCATAAGTTGTAAGTCTGTTTTGTTGTCTCAGAGAGAGGTGGGGAGGAAGAAATGGTTTACTTCTATTCAGCTCTGGAGAGAATCATTGCCTTGTATCTGCCCTGGGCTCCCCACACCACCCCAGAGTTAATCCATCACTAATTCCCTGCCGAGGGGTTATCAGTCTCACAACGGTGACCAGTGTAGGCCTCTCCTTTGTGGCTTTTAGGCCATTTTATCAGCATCCAAATTGAAGTAGCTACCTGTTGGTGGTTCCTGTGTGGTACCAACTGGTTAAGGTGCTGTTTGCTACATCAGTGCCATCTGTGCCCTCTGTGGTTACCACAGATAGGCTGCAGGCCCTCTCTCTTACCTGGGGGGAACGGGGAACTTGGGGACAGAGGAGGCCTGCTTTCCTGCAGGAACAAGGTAGGTTCTTTTTTAAAACTTTTTTTTTTTAAGTTAAAACAACATTCTTGCTACTAGCATTACAACTGATTTGCAAAATGGTTGTATTTGCAGGGAGGGGCAAGCAACAAGCATAGCCCTGTTTGACTGGAGCCATTCTTGCTTTTGTGTGTTGCCTCCCAGTCTGGGCCTCAAGCACCCACTGCTGCATGATGCAGTGAGGGCTTGGCAGCCCTCATTTCACCCTGTAGTCTGTCCTGAGCACTTCTGCTTTTACCGGGAGTTGTTACAGTTCTCATTGTAAGTGGCTGCATTGCAGCCAGTTAACTGGACAGACTGCATTTCAAGTAACTGCTCCTTTCCTTGGAAACCCTGGTGGCATAGTGGGTTAAGTGCTACGTCTGCTAATCAGAAGGTCCACAGTTCAAATTCACCAGGTGCTCCTTGGAATCTGTCCTCTGGTGTCGCTGTGAGTTGGATCTGACTTGGCACTGGGTTTGGTTTGGGTTCTTTTCCTTGTTACCTACCTGTGTGCTGGCAGTCACAGAAGCTGAAGGCTGCTGAGTGCAGACTAGGAGGTCACTGAGGAAGGAGGAGGCAGGTGGGCATTTTCCAGCTGCTGGACCTCGCCGCTGCCCCTTCACTTCCTGTCACCCCTGCCCCTTCACTTCCCCTCGCCCCTGTCCTTCAATTCCCTTCACCCCTGTCCCTTCACCTCACCTCACCTCACCTCACCTCACCTCACCTCACCCCTGTCCCTTCAGTTCACCTGCTCTGGCTGGGAGGGGTCCCAGTAGCCGGCCTCAGGTGGCGTCCTCTTGGAGGCAGTGAGTGAACTCTTCCACATCTCTGCTCTGTACCAGAATGTGCTGAACACATATTAGGGCAGCTGCCTTTTTTTTTTTTTTAATTGTGATTGACTGAAAGTTTACAGTACATGTCCTGTTGTCTTAAGTCTCCTGTCCCCTCCTCTCTACCCTCTCCACTGCCCCCTAGTAAGAGGCCAGTAGGACCACATCCTGTAGATGCGTAGGACCATAAAGTGCACACACGATGTGGTCAGTCTGTGTCCTGGAGTCTGTTCCATTCCTGTCCAGAGAGTCGACCTCACTGGTGATCTGTGATCAGGGGCAGCATCAGCTCTCCTGGCCATGCACCCAGGGGAATGCCCAGGCCTTCAGGCCATCACTTGTTGTCTGTTGGTGGAGTCCTTAGGGTGGACTCCTTTTTGTCTCGTGTTGCCACTGGGACTCAACATTGTGCGCCCCATCACGGCTGTCATTGGTGGTGGCCAGGCACCATCTGGTTCTTCTGGTCACATGTTGATTCAGTCACCTATTCTTGTGAGTCTTTGTGTCTTCTAGGCTCTTTTTCCCACATGTCATTTTTGTCCTTGGTGATCAGCTGTTCCAGCTGAGTTGGGAGCATTTGGTATTCCTCAGATGGCAGCTTGCTAGCTTTTAAGACCCCAGATGCCACTCACCAATATGGGGTGGAAAAGACTGTCTTAGCAATAGGCTAGTTAGGCCACTCAGTGTCAATGTCCCCTGAGAGCATGGTCCCTGGACCGATGCTCCTGTCTGAACTTGTTCTCACTTCACATGTGAGGGTGTCGAAGGAGGCAAGGAGAGGAAGCAGATACCGCAGCCGGAAGTGTGAGGGGCTGAGGACGTTGGAGCTGCGCCCTGTCTGCCATGGCCCGGCCTCTGCTGCCCAGTTGAGTTGGCCACACAGCTGTGTCCCCCGTCTTAAAGGCAGGAGAGGGTCTCTCTTGCCTGGTGACAGTGGTGCACACAGACGCCTACAGTCACGGCCCTGGTCTCTCTCCCCAGCCTTATGACAGTCTGCCTACCTCACAGACCTGCTTCTTCCAGCTGAGGCTCCCACCCTACTCCAGCCAGCCGGTCATGGCCGAGCGCCTGCGCTACGCCATCAACAACTGCCGCTCGATCGACATGGACAACTACATGCTGTCCCGAAACGTGGACAATGCCGAAGGCTCGGACACCGACTACTGACCGCCACGGGTGCTGTCACCCCCTTTTCTCTCAGTAACGCTGACTTCCAGTTTAATGTGGATGTACTTTTATGGTAACTACATAGATGTTTTAGAAGCATAAAATGACATAAACAGTGGCCACACTTAGTGACTCTAAATGTAACAGAGAAATTCGATGTTTTTATTTTTCTGTGATTGTACCAAAAACAAAAAAAAAGACAAAGTGCTCTCAGTCAGGTTTTCCCCTCCATATAGTTGGTCACTTTTGATAAGTTTGCATGGAACCATTTTGGTGCATTTTTAGTTGGGAATGGTACATTTTTGTAAACCCACCCAGTGAACACGAAATTGTACATTGTGTATAATTGTTCATTAGCAAGGACAGTTTTACATGAATATTCATATATTTATTTTGTTTTAATTTGAATTGCCTGTGCAGGGTTCCTCATGAGGAAAAATAAAGCAGATTCAGGAACCCAAGCCTGGGCTGCTTTGTTACTTCCCGTGGAACTTCTGGCAGGGCTTCCATTAGGTCAGACCTCAGCATAGCGCAGGGCGCTCCGTGTCTGCTCTGTGACAGCTTGCCGCCTGTTAAGGAACATTCCGTCACATTAAGGGCACACTGCCTCACCTTTCTGAGGACCCAGACTCTGCAGGTTATAGGGGAGGGATGGGAAGCCCCCTCTCTTCATGAGTTCTGTCACCCTCAGATACACCATCGAGTGGATTCTGATGCATGGCAACCCTACAGAACAGAGTAGAACTGCTCCACGGGGGCTTTCCAAGGATTGTCTGGTGGACTCACACTGTCAGCCCTCTCAGCCCAGCTCTTAACCACTGCAGTGACAGCGCTCCACATATGTGCGCACATGCGCACGCACGCACACACACAGACATACTCAGACCAAGCCTGCTGTTACTGAGTTCAACTTACAGCAACTGTATAGGACAAAGTAGAACTGCCCCATAGGTTTGCAAGGCCATAAATTTTGATGGAAGCCAACAGCCATGCCTATCTTCCCTGAAGCAACTAGTAAGTTTAAACCACCAGCTTTCTGGTGAGTAGGTTGGCTATGTATGTGGGAGACCACCAGGTGTTCTGCATACATACATACATACATGGGTGTGTGTGTGTGTGTGTGTGTGTGTGTGTGTGTGTGTGTGTGTGTGTGTGTGTGTGTGCGCGCGCGCGCGCACGAGAGAGAGATAAATTAAAATATTTATGCACTCATGGGAGTGTGGAGGCTGGCAAGGCCAAAATTCACAGGGCTGGCCAGCAGGCCACGTTGACCCCACAGTCTTGAGGCAGAATTTGTTCTCCAGGAAACCTCACTGTTGGCTCCCTAGGTCTTTGAGCTGACTGGGTAAGTACCACTCACATTCTTGAGGTCATCTCCTCCAGGTGAGCTGACTTCGGGGATTAATGGCAAGCCCCAGATTAGTATTTGATGAAATGACTGGGTACTGTAGATGGCAGTGGGTTTGGGTTCAGTAGCCTAGCCAAGTTGACACACAGTATTAACTATCACAGGTCTCTGTTCATCGCCTGCTCAAATGAATTGCCAGACGGGCCTGTAGGCACTTGTTCTCCAGGGGGGAAAGAGAAAGGGTATGTTTTCAAAGAGAAATTGGACATGTGGTTTTGCTGGTTAAGATAGCATGAATGGACTTTCCCAGGGAAACGACCTCATCCTTTGAAGATTGATGATGTCATAGTTATATTGGAAAGAGGCTTCAATTGCATTTGGGCCTCAGAGGGCAACCACTGCTTCTGGGGAGCCTCTAGGGGTTCTGGGCAGAGATAGGTCTTAAGTACTTGATCTTAGAGTTTAGTCACTGAAAGAGACTGGGCTTACAGCCCTTGCTCTGGGGTGGGGAGGCAGGAGAGAGTGCCTGTCAGGGAAGAGGCAGTGTGTGTTGCTGAAATCCTGGACAAGGCCAGGAAAAGTGTGGTTCCTGGTGGAGAGTGACTCTTCCCTCCTGCTGGGCCTGGCTGAGGGGTACAGAGCTGCAGGCTATTCAGAACAGTGTGAACTTCTGGCCTTTATGTCAGCTTGCTCTGGACTGAGGGCCCTGGAAGAGCCCCAGCCAACTGGCCCTCAGGGCTCCAGGCCTCACAGGCCACCTCACAGACAGACCGGTCCCCCAGAGGTCTGACCCTCGGCATGGAAGCCAGATTTCAGTTGTGCAGCAGATGCTGTCTGTTTACTTGCAAGCCCGTCACTGCACCATTTCCTGGACTCTGGGAAGCTGGGGAGGAGAGGGGTCCTGAGGCTCTGACCTAAGGCCCAGTGCTGGCCTTGGCTTTCCTTGGTTCACTGTCAGCTTCTGACTAGAGGTCAGTGGTCTGAACCACCAGTCCCTGTGTAGAAGAGAGGCCTGGCCATCCAGTCTGGTCAAGATCCTGGCCTACGAAGACCCAGAGGGTAGCTTTCTTCTGTATGCAGGGTCTGCAGCAGACGGTAGCTGGGCCTTGGGCATTCTTTGCTGGCTGACCCTGCTGGCAAACAAAGAGTTGCAGTTTTTGAGGACCCATGAGCAGCCTGGAGAGAACTTTGATCCCAGTGTGTAAGATGGAAGATTTCCCCAGAGGCTCTTCACGGGGCCTGTGCCCAGCACTGCCTCCCAGGCCAGACAGAACCCACTTGGTAAGCTTGGTTTTTAGCAAAAAGCAAGCCCTTGGCATTGAATCGTAGAATGAAGGGCAAGTCTCTGGGGGCTCAGATGGTCCCCTGTAGTGGGGGACCTGACGGGTCACAGCGTGGCCAGGCTGCAGCTTCTTGTCAGCTTACCACCAGGCCTTTGGCCAGTGCAGACTGGGCCCATGTGCTGGGAGACAGGCCCCAGGGCACCAGCACCCCCAGCGAGCCCTGCCCTGCAGGAAGACACAGGGAGGCGCTGATCTGAGAGCATGTGGCCCCGACCCTTGCTCAGGGAGGCTCCTGTGCAGCCCGCCAGCCCAGTGTGGAGGCCGGGGCCAGCGGGGGCACTCCCCTGTCCTGGCACAGAGGGTCTGCAGCCTCTCTCATATTTTCTCTGTCGTGACCTTTAGCCAACCTAGTCAGAACTGAAATTGAAAAGAATTCTAGAAGGTGCAATGTTTGGAATCTACTCTAATAGAGGCTGTGATGGCATAGCTAATCCTTAAGTGTATTTTGGGGTGTCTCTGGACCACGATCAGGCACCCATCTTACCCAGCTTGCCCTTCTCTGCATGGCCTTAGGCTTCCCTGACTCCCGCCTCTGCTGGAACCTTACCTGCTGACAGGAACACCGTCCACATGGTTGGACCTGTGGGAGCTTGGTTCGGTCCTCCAGTCTTGGCTCCGTGGCTCTGGCACTTGCTGCAGACCAGGCTGCATCTTCCTGAAGCCTGGCCTCTTGGGCTTTGCAGGCCCAGGGCTTCTTTATCACCTGTGGGAGCAAGGGTGTGTCTCCTGCCTCTGCCACTCCACATTTAGAAGACATCTCTCCCCAGTGTCACTTTTTTACCGCTAAAGAAACAGGCTCAGAGGTCAGAACCTGTCAGAAGTCGTGGACAGCAGAGCTGGGATACAACTCCAGGGCACCCCTGCAACCCCGTGGTGTGTCTTCTCTAGGGTGGGGGGCCCTGAGGCAGGGCCTGGCCTGTCCATGGTTGACACCCAGTGAGTGTCTGAGATGAACTGAACGTGCCAGGGAATGACGTCAGGAGGCACCACCCTCTGACTGCAAGCCTGAGGGGAGGCTCAAGTTTTTAAGATCAAATAGGGTACGGTGTTCTGTCACGCTGGTCCCTGGGTGGCTCTAACAGTTTCTCGGCTGCCAACCAAAGGGTTGGCAGTAGGCTTGCACCAAGATGCCAGCCCAGAAACGTGGAGTGCAGCACAGTGCCTGGTGGCACCTACAGGAGGTGGAAGCTGTGTGGATCCTGGCGAGCACCTCCCCTGGCCCTGGGCGCAGGGACACTGGCTCCCCCAGGGTGGGGAGACGGGTGGTGGCGTGCATCCGCAGCGATGCAGAGCTCAGGATGTCTTTTCCCCAAAAACCATGCCCAACGCAGCTTCAGCACAGCTTTGACCTGCACTTGCTAGTCCTGGTATGTGGGGGTTACTCTGCCTCTCAGGGAGCTTTACCCTCACTTATAAGAGCTTCCATGGAAGGGGTCCCTGGGAAATGCAGGTCATCCCCCTGGAGCTGAACCCACTGTGACCCCGCTTCACCACACCTGCATGTGAGATTTTCTGGCTCTGCCCAGTGCAGGTCAAGCCTAGGTGTGCAGAGGGCCCATCTCCCTCTCAGGCCTGGGAGGAGAGGGGAAGGGCCCAGAGGCCGAGTGCCTTTGGGCCGAAGCCCAGGATCCAGTCTTTCCCCAAGCTCAGTCCTCCACTCTGGCAGCGCCTGCGGGTGCTGGGGCTCCAGGAGGCCCTGCCGGCACAGCCCTGGGGGTTAAGGGGATCTGTTTGCCATGTTTAACTAGCCCCGCCCCAGCACCTGCGCTTTGTTTCAGTGTTAGCTTGGGGCAGGTGGAACGCAGTCCGCACTGTGACAGTCCCTGCGGGGCCGCTCTCCAGAGCCCAGGGCTGTGGGTGCCAGAACTGAGAACCCCCCACCCCCCAGAGGAAGCCTAGGCCTCAGGGCCAGGAGTGAGGCCCGCAGCTCCTGTTCTCTGCAGCTGGCGGCAGGAGCACAGTGGCTCCCAGCACGATTATTGGGGGCGCTCTGCCCTGCTACCCTGTTGCCAGGGTGGATGCTGGCCATCCTAGGACCCCCAGGGCAGCCACCGAGCCCTTTGCTGACCTGAGTAGTGGTGGGGTGCCGCTGGTCGTCCACCTCTTCTTCTGGGAGAACTGGGAGAACCCAGGACTTCACCTGGCTGTCATCTCCCTCTGCTTGAGGCCTGGCACCTGCTGGGGCTGCGGGGGGGGGGGGGGACGGGGACTTCTAGGGCACTTTCATTCACCCAGTAACCTGTCCATTCAAAGGCCACCTTCACCGGCCATTGCTGATTTTTCCCCTGTGGCCCAGCCACACTAATCCAGACCCACCGGCCGTGTTTTTCCTCCAGGGCCTCTTCGCCGGCTGTATCTTCTCAGATGGCTCCTCGCTCCCTACCTGGTGTCCTTCATGCCTCTATCCAACCGTTCCTTCTCAGCGGGACTGACACGGGCCAACTCTTTACTACCACTCCTCCATACCTAGTCTTACATTTCAATTATTTATTGTTGCTTCCCCAGAAGAGTGTACGCTCCGTGAGACCAGAACTTGGAATCCCCCTTCTTGTAGCCCCCGTGTTAGTCCAACAACTCAAAGGAGTTCGTGTGTTAGGATGGAGAGTCTCCTTTGGCAGAGAAGGGACCCACCGAGGTCACAGCTGGCAGTGTAGGGGGCAGAGGTGTGAGCTGCGCCCACCACTTCCTGCTTCCTCAACTTGACTTGCCCAGGGTTTGTCCGAGGTTCCCAGGACCGGGACCGCTACTAGGTGACCCCAGCACTGTACTTGGGTGGCTCAAGAGGACACACCCACGTTATAGAGGGTGACAATCTAGCTCTGCCTCACCTTGTAAGGGTCCTGTCGTCCACGGGCTTAACAAAGGCTGTCTCGGCTCACAAGGAGGGGGCGCAGCCGGGGAGTTGGGGGAGCTGCCAGGCCTGGAGCTCTGCAGCCCCTCAAGCCTGCCTGGCACGCACCCGGCGGACTGGTTCCCCGCTCCCCGCTCCCGAAGCCTCTACCCCCACTCCGGGTGCACGCGCCGCGTTGAGTCCCGAACGCCACGTGCCACCAGCGACAGGTCCCAGCCACCACACCGGCCTTCTACTGAGACTCACAGGGCAACAGGAACCCGCCCGGCCGTCGCAGGCGCTTCCTGCTGCTGTGACGGTGGGGCAGCAGGGGCTGGCGGTTGGGGAAAGCCCCCGGCCGCTTCCCCCGCATCCGTTCATTTAATCTCGCGTGAGGTGGACATTATCCCCATTTTGCAGCCGGGGAAACTAAAGCTCAGAAGAGGTGGCAACTGGTCTCCGAAGTGAAGGGGCTGAGGTTCGCAACCAGGACGAGCACACGGCTCAGGCCGGGCTCCCCACGGAGGCCTCGGCCGCCGTCCGTCGCGGATGCCCCGCCCCTAGACCCCCGACCCCCGTGCCTAGCGGGGTGGCCGCTTGCAGAAGGCGGGGCCGGGCGCGGGCGCCCCTCGCGGGGGCCGGTCCGGGAGCATGGCGGCGCTGTGCTCGGCGCGCAGTGCCAGGCGCGGGCACGCGGCGCGGAGGCGGCCCAGGCCGGCCGCGCTCACGTTGCGGCAGAAGTCCACGTGCAGGGTCTGCAGCGCGCGCCCGTGTGCCGCCACGGCCGCCAGGGTGCGGTTGGTGACGCGCGCACAGTTCTCCAGGCGCAGCGTGCGCAGGCGCGGGCAGCAGCTCAGGAGGTGGGCCAGGCAGTCGTCGGTGACGTGGCCGCAGCCCGACAGCGTGACGGAAGCCAGGTTAGGACACCTGTGGGAGAGCAAGGTGACGGGGTGAAGCCGCAGGGTGTCCTCTGCCCCCCCAAGGCCTACCCGTTCCGCCTCTTCCAGGGACTCAACCGGTCACTAAACCAGTTCGGTTCAAGCACAACCAGAACAGACCTGCAGTTTTATAATTTGGGTGATCTGGAATAAGTTAACTGTCACCGGTCAAAGCCCTGGAATGGGAGACTCGGAAGGGGCGTGGTGACAGTTTCAGGAGCTTGAAGTGTGACACCGGATGGTTGGCAGGACTGTGGACACCATGCACATTCTAGTGCTGCTGAATGGCCACCATCTTTCAGCGAGCACCAAGGTTTATACTCTGCCAGCAATCCCAGGGAACCTCTGGTGGCCTAGTGGATAAGAGCTACAGCTACTAACCAGAAGGTCAGCAGTTCGAATCCACCAGGTACTCCTTGGAAACTCTGTGCAGGCAGTTCTGCTCTATCCTGTAGGGTTGGAATCCATGCAGGGGGCAGGCAATCCCAGTGGCAAGAGATTTGGTTGCTATGCAACATATGGGCTGCACTTGTTTTCTAACACGGAGATTGAGTTTCTGGCAGGGCTTCCACCTGTGATTTTTCCTATGGCAGTTTCCCCAAATTCTAAAAATTTGGGTGTACCCAGTGTTGCTTTCTTGGCCCTGGCTGCTGGGAAGAACCAGTTGAAAACCCTACATTAAACTGATCTAATGGCCTTGAACCCATTTATACCTGCAGAAACAGGCTGAGCAAGGTGAAGGAACTTGCCTGCAATGAAGGGTCCGGCAAGGATTTGAACCCAGGCTGCAATAGACTATTTTCCCTGCCTGTTGCCACCCCACCACAGCCCAGTCTGCATCAGGCACAGAAGCTGGCACCGCAAAGCTCTTGGCTCTTAGTTCTGGGAGTTCCCAGTGGGGAATCCGGCCGCTGGCTACCCAGAGGAGCTGTTCTGGACAGGGACGCTGTTTCCCAGGGTGACAGCTGTATCTTTGGTTCTCTGGACTTGTTAGCTTCAGGAGTTAGAGGAAGGTGGCATGTGTGGTGACTGTCCTGGTCTTGCTTCAAGGTGAGACCCCTGAATATGCCTGGTAAGACTTGGGTGGGAGAAGGGATTTCTTTAGAGAGTTACGGAGTGTTCAGTGACACCTGAGATGCAGGACATGTATCTGAGGAGTGGCTGTGGTCTCAGCTCAGTTGACTGGGGGCAGTTACTGCACCCCTGTTTGGATGCTGGCCTAGAAAACACGGGAACCAGAGGCAGCGATGACCAGGCCCTGCAGTGTATGTCAAGACACAGGTGGCTTGCCCAGGGACTTCCCTGGGCACGCTAGCACCTCCTAGCACCTGCTTATTCCTTCTCTCCAAGAACATACGCCTTTGCTTTTGTTCTGTGCCTCCAGTTCTGTGAAGGAGTTAGGTGGTCCAGAGAGAAAAAACGATTCACTTGTGCTGCCCTCAGCTCTCCTGTCCCCCGCAGCTTGTCATCAGAGACCCTTGCCCACTGAGAACCATGGTGTGGGACAATAGTCACATATTGGCTGTCTGACTCATAACAAATGGCCGGACTTTGCTGGGCCATTTCCTCGTCTGCCAAGTGGGAGCAATTGACTAAGTCATTCTCATAGCAGAATTCTAGCCTTCTGCGCCGAAGACCTCAGCTCAGTTCCCGGCCACTGCCCCTCACGCCTCAGCCACACCTGCCCGTCAGTGGAGGCTTGCGCGTTGCTATGACAATGGACAGGTTTCAGGGGCACTTCCAGACTGACGGACTGGGAAGAAACGCCTGGTGACTGGTTCCTGAAGATCAGCCGGTGACGACCCCATGGGTCACAGTGGTCTGAGGTACAGCCAGTCAAGGGGACAGTGCAGGACTGTGCGGCGTTTTTCACTCTGTGGCCATCTGGAGTTGGCATCTGCTTCCATGGCTGCTGACGACAGACAGCAAGGCCAGGGAGTCGGACTGGGGGGGCTCAGAGGGTCTCCCTGTTATGAGAGGAGCTCCCTGTCAGAGGGGGGCAGAGGGGGACCTTCCCCTGCTACAGCCAACCATCTGGCAGTCACTTCTTGAAGCTTCTGCTCGCCTGAAAGCTAAGGCTGTCACGCCTCCCCCGGAACTCCTCTGCAGACGGTGAGCCTGCCCTCTGGCTTGCATCTCACAAGCCTTAAGGCCAGCTTCCCAGGGGTGTCAGGGGAGAGGGGGGTGGCTGCCATGTCTGGCCTTCTGGGCCCTGACCTTGAAAACCCAGGTCACGCTACACCTGCTGTCTGCCAGGGCCGACAGCTGCCCCGGACAGGAGCAGCTGAAGCCTCTTCTGTCTGTCTGTCTGGGGCAGCAGCAGCTCTGGCAGCTGAGGCTGGAAGAGGGTTAGCTGTTGTTCCCCTCAACGGTTTTATCCGCTCGTGGGACTGCGGCCTGGACGGGGCCTGGGGCGGCTGAGCTGGGCCTGGTCTGGGGTGTCGGGTGGAGTCCTGTCGGGGCTGCTCGGTCGCGCCCCCACAGAGCTCCGTAGGCCCGAGAGCCCGCCTCGCCCCGGCCTACCTGTCGCACACCTGGAGGAGGAAGTCGTTCACCAGGCGCTCGTGGCGGCTGCAGAGGCTTCGCTGGAGGGCGCTCTTGAGCCAGTCCTCGATGCCGCACACCTGCACGCGGCTCGCGTGCCAGCAAATGGAGAGGCTGCGCAGCGCCGGGCCCAGCAGGAAGTTGTCCTTCTGGAGCTCCGTGAGGGAACGAAAGTGTAGCAGGGGCCAGAGCGCGGGGTCCTCAAACACGGCCCGGAGCCGCGAGCAGGTCCCGGCCAGGCACTTCCTGCTGTCCTTGTCCAGGAAGGAGAAGAGGTGCAGCAGGCACTCGTGGTTGAGCTGGGTGATGTGCATGGCGCGCCGTGGCCCGCGAGCGCCGGCCCGGCTCGCGCCCGGGGACCCGGCCTCCTCCGGCTCCTCCGCCCCAGCTCGGGGCTTCTGGACATATATGGTTGAGGAATGGTGTTTATTTTTGGCCAACAACTGGTGCTGAAGCTCTGGGCGGGGGGAGAAGCCGAGCCGGGACCCAGGCATGCGTGCGCGCGGCGGGCGGCCTGCGCTCCAGCTTCTGTTCAGTTGAGAGGGGCCGAAAGGCTGGCGGGCACGCGGCCTGTTGAAGTCAGAGTTGCCTTAAAAGGGATTTCTTTCCCTTCTCACGGACAGTGGCCGTGGCGGTCAGCAGAGCACTCGTGGCTTTTCCCGCTTCCTTCTCACTGGAGGTGGCCGGCCAGCCCTGCTCCTGGGAGGGCCCCTGGTCACCCGCACGGCCCGCCGGTTTGCTGGCTATCAGGCCCTTTCCCTCCAGCCTTCCTCGGGGGCCTGTTGTCTACAAGGGCCGAGGGTGGCAGCTCAGAGCTGTCAGCTGAACCTCCGGGCGCCGTGCTTTTTTTTTCCCCCTCTGACAGGTTTCTTGCGGCCTCCAAGCCAGCTGCCCGGCGTTCAGCAGAAGGACGGCCCGGCCTCTTGGCTTGCAATTTTCACCCTGACTTGTTTCATAAAAAATTTAAGTAGCTTCTCTCTGCATGGGTGTTTTCAACCAACCCCTGGTGGGGTAGTAAGTGGTTAAGTGCTACAGCTGCTAAGCAGCCGCAGCAGTTCAAATCCACCAGGTGCTTCTTGGGAACTCTGTGGGGCCGTTCTGCCTTAGCCTGTAGGGTTGCTATATGCTATACCGGGTTGGTGTTTTGCTGGCCTTCCATGTCCCAGGCTACATGTTGTCATGCCGTCTGCAGCCTGCATTTCCCAAAATGCCAGGGATGGGTGGGGCAGCTCTTAACACAGATTGCTAGGAAATCCCTTGCGCACCCCTTCTCTGTGACCTCGTGGCACGTGTGGCTGACTGGCTGGCTGCTCACTGAAGGCTGGTGGCTCTAACTCACCCAGACGCTCTTGGGAGGAAAGGACCGGCCACCGACCTCCCAGCGGTCACAGCCGTGACCACTGCGTGAAGCACACGTAGGGTCCCTTTGAGCATCAACTCAAAGGCAGCAGTTTGGTTTTTTGCCTTTGTGACTGCCTTCCAGAGAGAAGGGGCGGGTCCCTGTGCCCCCTCCCAGACTCACCTCCAGGTGAGCTGCCAGGAGACGCTGCCTACCAGCCGCTCCCTTTCTGGAGGCCTCAGGATGGCGGACCCCTCGTCTCATGTCACGTCACTCCCAGGCCTGGCTCCCTGCCCCGAAACCCTCAGGTGTGGATCCCTAGCTTGATTTGTTGCTTTCTCTGGGGTGGGGTTTGGGGGAGACGCTGAGAACAAAGGCTGCACCCACTGATCCAGCTGTGAGATAAGGACTGTGTTGCCCCTGGCAGCCCAGCCGAGGTCTCAGTGGGACCTGTCTGCTGTCCTGCCTGATGAAAACCGGAAGAGTGGGAAGCTTTTGTCCCCACCGTGTGGGACGAGGGGACAGAAGACATGCAGCAGCTCTGCTGTGCCCTCTTCTAGACTACAGCTCAGTCAAGCCTGCATGGCTCTACCTTGAAAGATACAGTGCAGCCAAGGGGAGGAAGTGGGGTCATCTCATCAGCCCCCTACTTCTGAGATGCTGTATCCACTGACCGCCCCATCAGCACATCTCCATGGCGGAAGTGTAGCCCTTTTACAAACAAAAGCTAAGAAACAACTAGAAGGAAGTTTTCAAAGAAAGGGTAACCAGCTACTGGTGATCCTGCAAGCTCATCACCTGAACCGTTGAGCAGCACAGCTGCCCTGAAACCTCCTCCTGGGCTCTGGTGGGCTGCAGCTGTGACACCATGGGTGGCTTTCATACAGACTCATTCTCCACACCCACCTTCCCATGTCCTTGCCCAACCAGCACGCCTCACAGAGGACAGAGCCCCGGGAGCAGGCGTTTCTCTGGGCTTCCTAAAAGGCAGAGCAGTGTGTCAGGGCCCTGGCTGCACAGAATGCAGGTCCTCAGGGACCCCCAGGTGCCGCGACCCTTGGCTTCTCCTCCAGGTGGTGGCAGGAAGCAAGTCAGAGGTCAGGGCAGCAGCAGTGTGCAAGCCAGTGGGCGGGAGGTGAAGGGCCCCGACAGGCCTCTCCGGCTCCGTCCTCACTGTGCGTCTGAGCACACTGCTGACTCGGGCCTCACATGGAAGGCATTCAGCCGCAGACACTTCGATCCTCCACTTCAGAAGACAGGGACAGGCAGCTCACAGAGAAGCTGGAGGCTGTGGGAACAGTCCCATCCTGTTTCTTTTTACAGGCGTCACGGGGGGTGCTTCTCCTCTTAAAGTCGACCTCAGCTGTTGAGGTTCTAACAATAGCACTTACCTGTGTTGTTTTTTTATTATTATGATTGAAAATGTACATTCCCATACAAATTTGCATGCCTGCCTATGTGTGTGTCTCCAAAAGCCACCCAGTGTCCTTGGAGCCCAGAAACCAGTCCCTCAGGACGAGCCCAGCTCTGAGGGAGACAGGGCCACTTCTTACACTCAGTCACAGGAAAGACAGGTCAATTTCATCCAGCTCCTGACTCAGCCACCCAAGGACCTCCTCCCAGTTTTCACCCTGCCCACACGGGCTGCTCTGTGCTGGCCCAGGTGCCACAGCAGACCCAAATCTTGGGAACTCTGTGAGCACTTGCTAGCTGGTGGTGGGCAGATGGGGCCCACGGCTTGAGCGTGTCCAGCCTGATTTACCTGGCGTCACTCCAAGGTGTGGAGAAACGGTGGCCAGAGGGAGACCGGGCCTTTGATGCTTCCACAGACATTTTAGGTCAGTGACGTGTAAGAGGGATGTGATCACAACTTAGAATGACATCACTCACTGGCACAACTGGACAGTCCCCTCAGCATTGCACGTGCTAGGTTTTAATGGCAGGTGATGACAGCGTGCCAGCACTCCAGGAGGGCACCCTGGAGCCCCAGCAGAGCACTGCCATGTGCCTGCTTCTCCTTCCAGTGCTGCGGGCATTCCCATGGCTGCAGCCTGGTCATTGGGGCAGGGACATCCCCCCGAGCCTTTCTGGGGGCACATCCACAAGCAGACACGTGACAGATGACAGGCCTGTGGAGGCTGGGATAGAGTGTGTGTATCTAAGCCAGCTCTGTACACTGGACCGGGGAAGCAAGGGCTTGGCCTGAAGTCATCAGCAAGCCCCCAGTCCCAGAAAGCAGGCTGCTGAGGGGGTTCCACAGTAGGCCATGCACTGAGCACGTCACAGGGCCTGTACCCTTGACTGCTTTAATTCTGTTACATTTCTCATCACCATACACTGAGTAGAATACAGTGGATAAGCACAGGTTTCTCCACCATGGAGACAGATTTGTGTTGCCACAAACTCTTCCTATCACCCACCTGTGTGGGAGGGATTCTAAGCAAGTTTTCTTGTTCCAAGGAGCCATGTGACTTGGCGTGAGGCCCGGCCTCAACCCACCTCTCAGCAATAAGCCGCATCCAGGCCGGGGACAGCATGGCAGGAGGGATGTCCCTGAAGAGCACAGAAAGATCAGCTTGGAGAGTAGGGGTGATAAGGCTACCGTCGGTTTGCTAGGATACTGGTGGGCACACTGCTGTCCCTGGTGTCCGAGTGCACAGTTCCAGTGGGTCCACTTGCTTTCTCCAAAGAGCCTCATCTGCCGAAATCAGGAGAGAAAATACCGCATGGATTCCAGGAGAGATGTGGCCGCTGCTGAGGCCGCTAGTGCTGCTGAGTTCTGGTGGGTACAGAAAGAGTGCTCCACACCAACATGCCCACTGCCCGAGTCTCTGTGGTTGGCATCTGGACAGCTGCCTGAACAGAGGGATGGGCCTGGAGGTGTGATGCTGGGTGAGCAGGTGTGCATGCGAATGGCAGCAGCCGTCTGCCAACCTCCTGAGCAAATAAGCCCGGGAGACGGGCAACCAGATCCGAGGAGACTCGCGTTTCAGGTTCATTTAGAGGTGGCATCAGCGTTATCTTGTGGGAGATCAAATCATGTCAGATTGCCATTTTTGTAGGTAAAAACAAGTATCATAATTTCATATGATTCAGCCTAGTATAACCTGGCAACTATTTAAAGCATGTGTTTCTAATGACCTCCTAGGACCCTTTGTTTCTAAGCTGTCAGACCTAACCTCTGGTGACAGTGCTGACAAGTGGCCCAGGGGCACGCTGTGCAGTGACAGGCATGTTTTAGGTCTCACTGCTGGCCACATGCTGCCGAACACCTGAGATGTGGCTGGTGCGAACAAGGAACCTGAGTTTTTACATTTAATTTTAAATGAAGTGGCCACAGCTACGGTGTGGGACAGTGCGGTTTCCAACTTCAGTACAGTCTGCCCCTTGTCACTTCGAGGGTCATCTGTCAAAGGCAGGTGTGCTCTGAGAATGGCATGGGGTGGACCCGACCAGTGGCGAGAGCCACATCTGCTCCTGGGACAACTGACCCAGGGGGACAGCCACCAGTAACACTGACCTTTTTTACATTCATACACTTAAGAGATTTTTGACTGCTTCTTCCTTTCACAGAAAAAACTAGAGCACCAGAAAGTCTGGCTGGCTGAACGTGAAACTCATTCTGTAACTTTTAACAGCTTGAATAAGACCAAGGAGGTGTGGAGGAGGAAAAGTCGGAGTGGGGAAGGAGATGAAGGTGAGGACTGCCAAGTGGGCCTGTGGCTGCTTTGGAAATCTTGCTCTCTAATGTCACCAAACCCAACCCACTGCCTCGAGCTGATTCTGACTCTTAGTGACCTTGTAGAAGAGAGTGGACCTGCCCCACAGAGTCTCCAAGGAGTGCCTGGTGGATATGAGCTGCCGGCCTTCCGGCCAGCAGACGGAGCACTTAACCACCATGCCACCATGGTTCTAAGTGATGCCCCAACAACCCAAAGCAACAGAATGGCTCTGAACACTTGCAGAAATCATTAGTTTCTTTAAATGGAATTCGGGTTCCAAATTTCAATCTGGATTAAATCTAAATAGGGTTTCTTAAAAACATTTTAAAACAAAAACTACTGAACTCAAGAATAAAACTCTCACTCAAAATGAAAATATTCTAACTTGCTCTGATCTTAGGACAGGCCAGTGAGAGTTGTTAAAACTCCAGGTTGCCACGCCTCTGCTTTCCCTCCACGGAGGTGAAGGTGGGCTCCACAGAGGCTGCCAGGGGGTCCCAGATGGCTGAGCAGGAAGTCAGATTTGAGTGCAGTTATGCCCAGTGCTACAGCTGGTGGGATAGTGAGGTGCTGGTTCAGAAAGACAGAGACACCCCAGTTGTCTCTCACTGGGTAACACCACCACGTAGGAGTCACAGTATTTTTAAACACTAAATGTATCTGGTCTACTTCGGACGTTTCCGTACTCTCGTCCTACCATCCCCATTAAAAAGAATACCCGCAACCCAAAACCCCAACAGACAGATAAAGTCTTGAATCTGCAGAAAGGTAAACTGAGCCAAATTTATCAGGCAGCATGAAGGCTGGCAGCTGTGAGACACCCAGGGCAGCAGCCACCTGGTCTACCTGGTGACATGCCCTCTCAGTTCTGCGACAAGCAGTGAGAATTACTGCTGACCAGCCACAGATGACGGACACACACAATCCTCTGATTTAGAGTCAGCCTGATCTTTGTCACCACTGTGACCAGGCAGCAGGCTGTGTGGCTCTTCACAGGCAGGCCGGTACCTTGCTGTTGATGTGTGAGAATAACCAATGTGCGGCAGAGGGAAAACTGGAAACAGGGATACAAAGAAGTCAAGAGAACTAAGTTCTTGAAACTACATATAAAAATTGAATTATTACATCTAAAAGCAGCAAATCAAAACATCTGCTGAGGTTTTCTGGTAGAACTAAAAAAATTAGTTGGTGCCCGTAAGTCACTACCATTGACAAAATAAAACTACACCCCAAAGTAGGAAACTGAAAAGTGCATAATGAAATTAAATCTTGGATCAAGTATTTACGGAAAACTGGAAATGTATGTCCGGGATAGCTGGTGGATAATGGTGTGGAGGAGGCGTTAAAGTTTCTCGGCTCCAGCTCTGGCCTGCCGTTCCACGTAGAAGAGGATGTAGGCCTTGGCCTTCAACACGGTCTCCTCATCAGTCAGTGTGACGGTGCTGTCATTGAAATGGAACCAGCGACCTTCATGAGCTGCAAATGCCGTGTAATGCCCAGAGCCAACCCTGTAAGGAAAAGGCAAAAGACTGCAAAAATCACAAAAGGATCTGTGGAACCATGTAACCTGTCAGACATATGATAAAATCTAATAAGCACTAAAATTAGAGAATAATCCTGGAGATTCTGTGAAAGATGGCACTACCAAACACCTCATGGGATTTGGTTTCTTGTTTGGAGTTTTAAGGTCATGGTTTTCATGGTTTCAGGGCACCTGCTAGTTAACCGGCCTAACAGGCTTAGTGCTCTGTTCTGCCTCTTAGTTCCTTCTGTAGTGTCTTAGGTCTTAAAAGCTTGCAAGTGGCCCCTAAAGGTGTCTATGCACCCGGATCAGAAGAGGCAGAGTCACGGGCAGGAGGACAGTGTGGACTACGTGGCTCATGCCTTTCATGAACCACTGCTGCCTTTGTCATGAGACCAGGAGACATGGATGGTGCCCAGCCACTATTAGTGAATATTTTGATCAACAAGTGCATAGAAGAATCCTGATCAAAAAGGAGCAAACTGCAGAACAGAATTTCAAACTCTCAGGGACTCTACGCCTTTCTGGAGCCATGGAGGGTAAGCGAACCCATGAAACCACTGCCCTGAAAACACTCCCTGAAGTTGTCTTAAAGCCAAACAAGAGGTCAGCTTAAAGATCCAGCTCCAAAGGATCCAAGGGACCAGAGCAGACGGAAAGATCAGAGCGGAGATTTTGGGGCCAGTGAGCTGACGTTGCCGGAGGGGACAGCTCAGAAAAGGAGAGTGTGGTGCACTGCGTTCCTTTCTCTGTGGCCTTTTGCTTTGGTTCTTTGAAAACAGAGCTGGAAAAATTTTTCCCCTAAAATCTGGGGAGTTCCTTTGGTCTTAGTTTTCTACCCTGGAGGGTTTGTTCCTTTTGTCCAAACTGACATTTCCTGGGTAAGCTGTGCACAGTCTGGCTGGATACTTGTCTGGCCCTGGGCTGCAGCCTGCCTGTGATTAGTCTGCACCTTTCAAGGACTGGTCAAAACCTATGCAAATGAAGTGTCGGTGCTCTACTGAGCGGGGGTTCATCAGTTCATGGCTCTGATGGGATGGCTACACCTTGAAACAGACAAGGAGTTTTAGATACAAGCAGCCGACAGAAAGGAGCCTCCTAAAAGAGGCGTGATCCCGACAGGGCTGCGCCCCTGGAGTGGCGGTGGGCCCGGAGGTGGAGTCTTTCCAGTGGTGAGGATGGTGCACAGCGTGAGGACTGGCGTCAGTGATACTGAACTGTATGTGTCTGAGGTCTGACGACCTAGTCCATGAGCTCAGTTGTTCTGAGTGCTACATACCTCACTGCTGGGTATCACTACAGTCACCTTTGAGGTCCTCCCCCCGGAAAGCTGTGCACCATCACCAGGGCCTAGTCCATCCTTCAAAGCAATTTTGGGACTTTCAGGAATGGCCACTGTGCATGATGGCAAGTTCATGAACTTAACTGTATGGCTGCGATGGCACTTGACTTGGCTGGCTGTCTGTGAGGGAGTTCTTAGCCAGTAGACAAATAACTGTATCGAAACACTCTCCCTACTCACCTGACCTGGCCCCCGAGGACTATTTTCTTTACTCAGAGATAAAGGAAATACTGAAAGGAAAACATTTTGATGAGACTCAGGGCATCAAGGGTAATATGACAACTCTGATGGCCATTCCAAAAGAGTTTCAAAACTGCTTTGCAGGGTGGACTAGGCACTGGCGTCGGTGCACAGCTTCCCAAGGGGGTGGACTTTGAACGTGATCATAGTGATGCTCAGCAATGAGGTGCCAGCCAAGCTTAGGATGCTTCACAAACCTAAGTGGCAGTCCTTGAAGGCTCTGCTGTGTATTTCTCAACCACCACCACGATCAAAAGAAAAAAAAAAGTGTGTGTGTACACACCTGGATGAAACAGCACAAGCGTGCAGCAGCACGCAGCTCTGGTGTGGGCACCAGGCGGCCCAGCCGAGGGGCAGGTCGGCTTACTCACCCGGAGCCGTGATGCACCACAACAGCAGCGAGGTCGTAGAGGCAGCTTTCGGGGCCACTGTTCTCGGGCTATGGAACAAGGCAGAAGGTGCCCACCAGGAATGAGTTAGGAGAGCAATCACTGCAGTCAGTGTCCCCGACCTCAGTGCCCTCGGTGACTGTATCTTCAGGAGCCAACAAAGGCAACCACCTTACCTCTAACAAGTAGCACTTCATGTCTAAACCTCTCAGGGGAAACTCAACGTATGTGTCAACTTTGTTTCTTAAATAGGCTGTCCAGTGGAACCTCTTCAGATGTAAGCACAGCACCTGGGCCACACAGAGAAGGACTAAGACTAGGAACAAACACCTCACTTGAGCTTTCAGTCAAAAGGAACTCCTAGATACTAATGTCTCTCACAGATATTTTAGGTTCCCTGTAAGGAGCCCCGCAGTGGTTACAAGCTACAGCTGCTAAACAGGTCAGCAGTCTGAATCCATTGACCACTCCTTGAAAACGCCGGGGGACAGTCTGACTCTGTCCTGTAGGGTCAACATGACTCCAAATCAACTTGAGGGCAACGGATTTAGTTTTTATGAGTTTCTTGACCCTCACCACAGCTTTCTTCCATGCATACCTCAAACATTCTCAGGGAGTTTAACTTTCACTGAAAACCCCAGAGGCAAATACAGAACACTTCAAATAGTCTCAAGTTATAAAAAGCATTGGTCTTTTCATCAGATACAAGCATTTTTCTCGAAACCACATCATAACTTGAAATTCAGAACCTACCTTGGGTAGTTTTTGAATCCAGAACTTTTTAGTGGACTTCTGTTTCTTTTTGCATTTGTGACACATGTATAACTCGGTTTCATCAAGTTCTTCTAAGTCAGTAAAACTGCGCAGACAATCTACAACAGGATGACAGGGCAGCACTGAGACCAGAGGCCTTCCACAGAGGCCCAGGGCTGCAGGAGACACAGAGCAGGCGTGGCAGCTGAGTGACCTGGGACCCCAAACCTGAGCTTTATGAGCCACCTGTCCTTGGAGAAGTCGATCTTAGTGGAAAAGTGAAGATTAAAAATCACAGCTACGATGAAGAAGAGAAGTGTGTGTCAAACAGCTGACTTGTGATGGTCACCGGGGAACACATGGTACTGTCACTGTCGTGGGTTTTGCCAGCATTAATAGTCAGAGAAGCTGTTCCCTATAGAAACGGTTTCCTGAGGAAATGGAAGTCCTAACAGCAATTTTCTCTCCATACCCCAGAGTACAGAGGACAAAGCCTCAGTTCACAAAAAAGAAAGTCAAATTTTGATATAGCCTTCTCACAGGCATAATTTATGAAAAAACAAACAGATTACAGAAGCCTGCCTTACCAGCCACACCTTCTACTGAAGCACCCAAGAGTTCTTTGTTTCCGACTGCTCTCACCTGGAAAGGCCACATGTACAGTTCTCTCTGAAAGATCTGACTGTAACCTAGTGCCTGGTGAAGCCCAGGCCAGAGGCAGCCTGCCTGTCCCGCACTCCTGGAATCCCCTGCCGCCTGTGGTGGCCTGCCCATTTCAGCAGGGGCACAGAGTGATGTGACAGGAACCGTGTGTGCCACAAGCTAAGATGTGTAACAGAACAAGACTGCCAATTCCTCATGTGTTGAGAAGTCTGTATAAAATGCTCATACTGTTTGGTAGAGAATAAGATATATTCTGAAGAGAACAACGTTATTCTGTCTCAAGAACACACTGACTACCCATTGCCCGCCACCCAGGGTCAGGAATGGATTCTGTGCAGCACGTGAGGAGCCGGGCCCCTGGGAACGGTCCCCAGCGCCCCCAGCTGGCTGTGTCCCAGCCGGCTGCTTGCTGTGTGCTTCTTCCCAGTCGTCAGCAGCCACTACCTCGACCTTCTAATTATCTTGCTTTTATTTTCTTTCAAAAACCGAGTAGGAAGCACATACCTAGCTGTGAAAGAAAGGTATACTGAGAGCTCCCGGGTCAGGGTCAGGTCGGCTTCAGCTGCCCCAAGGGGGTCCACCAGTGGGTCAGGCCCAGCAGGGTCCCCAGGCCTTGGCTCACCAACCCTAAGGTCTGGAGTATGCACCCCACACCTGCTTCCCAAGCTCGGCTTCATGCTCACATCATCCTTGACCTTTTTCCCACCAGCCAGCTGCTCGGCAGTGGCCCTTGTCCCTCCAGCTGTGTCCCGACAGGTCCCAGGAGCACACACTGCCAGCCCCGGTGCCGGGCCACAGAAGGCTGCTACTGGACAGTGTGTTGTCAGCACCCCGTTTCCTGAAGGAAGTCCACACAGTAAGCCCAAACATGCAAACTTACAGGATGCTGTCCTTATAGGCCTCCCAAATCCCCCGTCTCTGACCATGAAGGGCAATGACAACATCCCAGACTGGCTGCTGCTGGGAATGCTCGGGGACTGCCCACTGTGCTGCCACTGAGCTCCAGCTGACAGCACGGGCGCTGTCCTCAGCTGGGGCTTGTTACATCTTGCCTACAGCCGTGGCCTTGGGTGGGAATGTGAATAGATAAGAGGAGAGAAAAACACCACCATCCACATCTGAAGTCAGCACCTGCTAGAAATCTTCCCAGGAGAAGCGAGAGGGCGGCAGGAATGAAGGCTCCATAGTGCTGTGCACCACCTGCCATTCGCTGGTCCCAGCCACACAACACCGCCACTTGGACCCCGGGGCAGGAGTTAGGAAGGTCACCAGGAGATGCCGCTCCCTACACCTACACGGACTGCACAGCACAGCCACGCAGAGGCCCCTGGACCGCTGCAGACACCACCAGCCTTGACCTGCACAGCACCACTTTCTTTGAGGGCCTCTTGCCTCGTGTCAAAGGACATGTCATCTGGAGGGGACCACTGACCAGTCAGCAGGTGGGATTCTCAATCTCCTAGTTACACAGGCCGCCTGATCTCTGCACCTCTGGAAGCTTGAGGAGCTCTGAGGTGACTGGTCCACAGTGGGCTCTGGCCCAGCAGCCCCGTGGCGGGGGCCACAGAGCCCAGCGCCCACACTCGCCATTGCCTCCTCCTCTTCTGAAAACAAAAGGCCCTTCTGTGGCTCCCTTCCGGTCCTCATTCTCTCCAACACAACGGAGCTCTTTCGTGCCTTTTCCCAGCCACTTCTCCTTTTCCAGCATGTGCGTCTTCCCACCAGCCTTCCAGATGCGCTGACACTCGGAGGCTGGCCAGAGTAGTCCCACAGCCAGTGTACGCACAGTGTGTCAGGTCCTCTCCTTGTCATACAATGAACCAGTGAGACACTGTGGTAAACCAAAGAGGCACAAAAGAGCAGGCCCCATGCACAGCCCGTCCACGAGCACTACGAGCCTGCATCGTCACATACTCAGCTTGAGAAGACGGCAGCCCATGAGACAGCACCTGCTTCATGTCTTCACAGTCACTTCTACCCTGTGGGCTCACAAAAGTCTTCGTCACCAAGTGGGTTATGACCCATAATGACCCTAGAGGACAGAGGAGAAAGGCACCAGAAGTTTCCAAGGAGTGGCGGGCAGATTTGAACTGCCAACCTTCTGTTAGCACTGAGCTCTTCACCACGGCACCACCGGGGTGCCTTAAAGAACAAAAAGAAAACAAACCCAAGCCGTCGAGTCAATTATGACTCAGAATGTTTATTCTCTTTTTTGGTACGATTTTCCCAAGATTCCACAATGAGCATGTATTTTTCTATAATATCCAAAAAACCCACTGCCGTCAAGTTGATCCTGACTCACAGTGACCTAAAAGACAGCGCAGAACTGCCCCATGGGGTTTCGAAGACTATAAATCTTTATGGAGGACACACAGCTTTCTTCCTCCAAGCGCGTGGTAGGTCTGAACTACTGAGTATCCAACCCACTGTGCCTCTGGGGCTCCTCCTTTCTAATAAGGAAACCCATCCTGAAATGTGTGTGCACCGATTTTTCGTAAAGCAGAAGACGGCCGCGATCCAGCGTGTCCCTGACTTTCACGGACCTGACCGTCTCCCTCGCAGCACATCAGTTAAAAGCTCAGCTGCCAACCAAAAGGTCAGTGGTTTGAACCCACCAGCTGCCCCGAGGGAGGAATATGGGGCCACCTGCTCCGAGTTCACAAGCTTGGAAGCCCTAGGTGGCAATTCCATACTGTCTCTGAGGGCTGCTCTGAGTCAGAACTGACACGCAGGCAGTGAGCTTGGTCTTGTGGTTTAACCAAGTGAAAAGCCTAAGTGACCCTGCAGGATACCCTAGCATAAGATTCTTTAGCAGCAGGACAATGAATTTCCCTCATAGCTCGGCCATGGAAGGGCATCCTGTGGCCAGTGAAGGGGACTGGCTACACAGCACTCATCAGAACAGCACCACTGGTCTCCCGCTCACCTTCACCTTTCTCACCAGGGAGCTAAGGAGGCTGCTGAAATCCACCATTTGTAGCTTATATGACATTTCATGAGGGAAAAGTGTGTATTTATACCATGGTGGTTTCCAGAGCTCTGACAGGCTCTCAAGGGCACCACGGCACAGGCTGCACAATGCCCGTCTCCCACGTTATGGAAACTGCCGGAATGGCATCCTGATGGGAGGCAACGAGCAGAACTCATTTGCTGACATTATCAGATTACTTTTATGCATGATATATATTTAATTTTCAAAACCAATAGCTGGGAAATATGTAAGTTAATGTACGTTCTGTTTTACTCCCTGCAAAATCAATCCATCACCATCAAGTTGATTCTGACTCACAGTGATCCTAAAGAACAGAGAATTACCCCATAGAGTTTGCAAGGAGCAGCTGGTAGGTTCTGAACTGCCAGCCTTTTGGTGAGCAGCGTAACTATGGCGATCATGGCAGGCTCTACCCCGAAACAAGGATTACATAATCACAAATTATAATCATAGAATTACAAAGGTGACACACAACAGACTTAAAAAAACCCCAAACAATATGAAAGTATGTGAAAAATAAGTCCCAGCTCCATGTCCTCCCGAAGCATAGCCCCCACCCCCACAATCACTAGATGAACAGCACGGACGCCCACGGTCACTGGGCAACAGCATGGAGCAGCGTGCTGCATGCAGGTCAGTGTCTGGATGCGTGTTTTCTGTCTGACATAAATGCAGTCATTGTACACAGACACTTCCACATTAAGCCTCTGAGAAACAGAACTTGACGGGGCTGCCCTGTTTCTCTGGGTCTTCGAAGTTCCCACATCTGACAGGGCCGTCTTTACTGCTTTCCTGCCGCTCCTCTTAGCGGGAAATTCCTTCTCTGACAGGTTTCTACCTCACGCAGGTACCAGCTTTCGCAGGTTGTACCGTATTCAGAAAGATGCTCCCTGCAGCAAGACCTGAACACTGCCCCCTACAGGGCCCTTGTGGTTTTAGTTTTCATCAAACCTAATTTGAACTAATTTGAGAAATGCTACAAAGTAGGAATGAAATTAATGTTTCCCCAAATTACTCTTCATTTACACAGATACCCTTTACTAATTTTTCATTTTGCCCGCTCATCTGAAATTTCATCTTTGCCATATGACAAATCCCCATGTGCACATTTTCGTCCTAGCACACACTATTTTAGTCCTTCTAGGACATTCTGGGACATTCCTCCCTCTACCCCACCCTGCCCCCTTATCTTCATCTTAAAAATGTTTTTAGCTCCTCTTAATAATATGGCTGGCTTGGCTAATAATTTCTGCTCCTGGAGGAACTTATAAGCCAGTCAGAAGAAAATCACAGAAAAATTTGGGGGAGAATGGATATTTCTGTCATGTTAGATCTACCCATCCGAAAAGATATCGCTTTGTATATCCAGCCTTTTTATCTGCCCTTTGGATAAATCTACTGCCGTCGAGTTGATTCCGACTCATAGCAACCCTAAAGAACAGAGGAGAACTGCCCCATGTGGTTTCCAGCAAGTGCCAGGTGGCCTCAAACTGCTTATCTTTTGGTTAGCAGGCATAGCACCTAACCACTATTCTGCCAGGGCTTCTGCCCTTCAGAGGGTTCTAACTTTCTTCATGTAAACTTGCTTTGAAGTACAGTTGAGTTTTTACTCTTAGTGTACATGGGACCTTTAGCCATGTATAAGAGGGCAGTTGGTTTTTTGTCTATTTCCTACACAGCCACCTTACTGAACTTTTTAGTTTGATGTTTAAAACATATTTATTATAGTGGCATTTGATTTAAAAAACAAATCTGAAGGCCCCTAGAAAAGCAAGTGCTCCAGTGGTTAAGCGCTACGGCTGCTCAGCAAAAGGCCGGCAGTTTGAATCTGCCAGGTGCTCTGTGGAAACTCTAGGAGGCAGTTCCGTTGTGTCTACAGGGTTGCTATGAAGCAGAGGGTTTGGTCTGGTTTTTAGAAAAGCAGGTCCCCTGCAGCTGTGCCCCACAGCTGTGCCCCACAGAGGGCAGCTTTTGTTACATGTTCTCTCCAGAGTTTTCCAACTGATGCTCTGGAAACGTTCCAGTCATGTACACAATGTGTCTACAAATGCTGATCACTAGGTCTTTCTTCCTCCACTAGTTACCCTACTTTCTTTTGCTTGTGTCTGGCCTTGGCCCTCCGGCAGAGGAGCAGGTGACACTGTCCGCTGTGGGCCTCCTGGCCGCTTCCTGACCTGAATGGAAGTCGTTAGCACACCGTGGTTCACTGACTATAGTAACCACTGAGAGCTTCTGATGTACAATCCTCATAAATGAACATTTCTGTCTGTAGCTTCCCAAGTGCTTGCTGCTGCTTTAATCAGTAATGGCTTTGGAATTTGATCAAAACCTATTTGAGCATTTTGATTTGTCTCCTCCTGTAGCCCAATAAATTATATTTTTTAATATTAAATCCTTCTTGCGTCACTGGAATCAATCTTACTGATCTTGGGGCAGTACTGTGGCAGTATAGTACACTACGGGGTTCTCTGTGGTTTTCATCTGTAATGCTGGTGAAGTTGAGCGCTCTCGCTCTCTCTCTCTCTCTCTCTGCTCTCTGTCAGGTTTTAGACGTGGGTTATTGTAGGCGTTCTGATACCCACACCTCTGTCACAGAACTTCAGTCCTCATGGGTCCTTTCTCATCATCGCCCTGCCCTTCTGAACCAAGCCTAACAATATCCAAACTAAAAGCCCACACTGCTTGTTGTAAACTGAGACTTATCAGGTAATCACACACCTCCGTCTCTAGGTCATAAAGAAATGGGTATAAATCAACTAAAATTCAACACATTCTGAGTGCCCAAGAAAGAAACGCAGTGGGTATCAATTACTCTTTTAAGCCAACATTAAGTTACTTAACAGAACAAATATCAGGTCTGAGAATTCAAAGGAAAGCCAGCTGAGAACACAGAAAACACCTGAGGATGGCCTGGGCCCCAGAGGCTAGTAACAATCACACAGTGGTATTTTAACAGGTCTGTGCTGAGAAAGGAAGCCCTGGAGGACTGGTTAACAGCTACTGCTGCTAACCAAAGGGTTGGCGGTTTGAATCCACTAAGTGCACCTTGGAAACTCTATGGGGCAGTTCTACTCTCTCCTACAGGGTCGCTATTGAGTTGGAATCGACTCAACAGCAGTGGGTTTGGGGTTTATGCTGGAAAAACTACTATCTTGAATGTGAGGCAAACGCCTCTACACAGCTGATGCTCCTGCTGTGGTACCAGAGCGCGTCACACACAGGCCTCCCAGACGGTCTCGAGGAACAGGCAGCCTGCCGGGCGCCACGGTATCCCGGAACAGGTAGGAACTGCAGTGCTGCGGGAGACACAAGGACTACATGCACGACCACGCCGGCAAGGCCGCAGTAGAGGCGGGGAGAAGGGAGGAGGCCTGCAGAGAGCAGCGTCTGCATCCAAAGGTACAGATTCATGTGTTCATGCTGAAGAAGGCTCTTTCATACAAATTTCACTAATGTGAATATCATTATAATTCCTCAAGAATTTCTAAAGATGCAGTCATAATCCAATTTAAACAATATACTTTGAGACTAACTCTGTAATACTTTAAATAATTTTCTCAGGTTTCCTGTCTGAATGACCACATGTTTCACAATTAAATTAGCATATAATCACATGACCCAGGAGACATGAGGAGATAATGATATCACATTTTGTATCAAGCATATTTTGACATTTTCTCAATCTCAAATAGGCCAAAAAGGTTTTAGAGAAACATCCTGTAGCCACAAAATTAGGGGGAAAAGTGGTGAGGATAAACCAAAAACTAACCAGATCCACTGCCATCCAGTCGATTCCAACTCACAGCAGCCCTGGAGACAGAGCAGGACTGCCCCACAGTTTCCAAGGAATGCCTGGTGGATTCCAACTGCCGACCTCTTGGTGAGCAGCTGTAGCACTTAACCACTGCGCCACCAGGTAGCTGGGTATTCTCAGGGGGGACGGTGGAGAGGATGGGGCTTCCTTTGAGTCTCGCCTGTATTTCTGTTCAAAGGTGGCACTCAGCACTGGCTGGCAGAAGGATAAAAGCTGACGGCACTCACGGAACGCTTTCACGGGCACAGTTCTTCTGCTCCCACTTCTTCATCATCCCCACCTCCAATATTCCCAGAGCGACTTCTAAAACTACCAGTGTCAGTGCCACAGACAAGAACCTAGCTGCTGCTCTTCAGGCAAGCAAACACCTCACAGTGTGTACAGCACACACCATTCAGAGAAGCCTGTCTCCCCCCAAACAGAAAGATACAGTTCTACCAGTATACTCTGACTCTAAAGCAGCACTGACCAGCAGAGCCTTCTGAAATCACGGAAGTGTTGTGTCCATGATGTCCGTGACAGCAGCCACCAGCCAGCAGCCACAGGTGGCCACCAAGACCTGAAAGGCAGTTACTGCCTTGCAGGAATGGAACTTGTTTTATTTTAACTAAAATTTTAATAGCCACATATGACTAGGGGTGGTTTGAGGACAGCGCAGTTCTAGACTAGCAGAATCTTTGGTTTTGGTTTAAGATCCTGCACTCACATCTGTACCTATGGTATTTTTATTCCAATTTCACATATCATTCCTCAGGACAATACCCCTAAAAAGGCAAAGAATGGGAAAAGCATCACTGCAGTGAACACACAATGCAGAACTGAAATTGTTATCTACCCTCAGTGCAAAATTCTTCCCTAGAGAAACAGCCTGGTCCCTTCTTTTTGACCTGGTTTCTTCCTTTTCTGACTTACCAGAGCATCAGTCACCGCCTGGTGACCCATCTGTCCAGTTAGGTCGGGAGTAAAACTTTCACTGAGGTCTTCTGCCTGGACTTGTGTCATTAATACTCACCAGGGAAACAAAAGGTTGAAAATCTTCCCCAGTCAACGGGAACTTCAGCAGCCTCACAATCTACTAACAAGGTTTCAGCCTAAACCAACGCTTTCCTGTGTTATCAGTAACAGATTTCCCAAACCAAATATTCATACAAAATAAGTAACTCATTAATTTATAAAGGTTTGCTGACTGTTCTTTCCTTCTGTGTGTTCTAAAAGGGTGCTTGAATCAACTCTGCTTCAATCGGTCAGAAAATTTGTTGTTGCAAACTCTCAATTTAAATGAAGTATTTTTTAAAAAAGGAGAAAACAGTGAAAAATATTTTATGCTCAACCTATCTTGTGACAGTCTAAGTGGAGTTTTTTCCAGCAGGAAAAGAATTCAGGCTAGATGTGTTCAGTTATAGCTCAGACTCAGTAGGATACCAGGCACATATCACAAGCTAGGAGGGACGTGCAAACCTCTTCAGCTATTTAAGGGAGACAAAGAAAACTTTAGAACATGCAGCGGTCTTTACCTCGTAGTGAGCAAACTGGTCCATTTTCTTGATTCTTAGACCGCTTATTTCTGAACTGACTTGGAATATCTAATGAAAGATCTTAAAAGAAGACAGGAAAACAGCTGTTAAAAAAGCATGTAACTATACTCAGTAAAAAATAACTTTAAAAACAGATGCATTTCTCAAGATTTATCTCACTGTTTTAATACACGCTCATCAATCCACATGCCAAGTAGGTCTCACCTAGGAATGGGTCAAACTTTCTGGACTCTGTCCCACAGATGAGACAGTTCACCTCGTTCTGGAGAACGCCCCCAAAGACAGTCGTGACAACAGTTGATGCTCCATTTCTAGAGGAAACAACCGAATGGCAAGACAGCTCAGTGAAAACCACACTCTCTTTGCCTTTGAAAAACTAAAGTCAGTATTTGCAAAAGCCGCTATCTATCCGTGGCTCCTGTAGAAGAGTATGTGTATCATTTGTATTTATTTAAATTACAAAGGAACACAAAAATGTCAAAAGCCATGCACACACAGATGGAGTAACACAGTAACGCAACTGGCAGCTGGAGCCCCTCCAGCGCCCCCTCACCTCAGCAGCCTCCCAGCGGCGTGGCCCCACCTCCAGGCCTTTGCTCTGTCCTCATGAGCATATCCTGTAGGTGCCCGTGCTGGAGGCGAGACCACCCTCCCACTACAGACACAGAAATACACCGGCTCCTCACTTAGCAGTGAGGTTCTAAAAACCACGTCACTATGTAAAAATGGAGGATGACGACATGAGATTACAAAATGATGACGACGACGTTATTATGTAACTGCCAGCCACTGAGAATCGTGGTCGAGACAAGATGACATATAACGGTAACCATCACAGCCAGTGTTCCTCTGTCCTCACCCCTCAGCGTTCCTTACTGCCAGACGGACACCACTAGTGTGCAAAATGGATTTTTTACTACTGGCGTAAATGCAAAATGTTGGATAACAAGATAGTGAGTAAGGAGTATGTGTACATCTCAGAAGATGGGGTACTGCCTTGTATGTGAATCTCTGCAAGGTCTTTCTGACTTTACTCTGAACAACCTCATTCAAGATCATTGTAGATGTTTTTAGACAGGCATCTGTCAGATTTGGGGAAAAGGAGGTAAAGAAATTTAATACAGATTCAGTAATTCTTTTTATGGAGGTAGACTTTACAACTGAAAGTGCTGAATATTACTAACAAGTCTTTTTCAAAAACAAACTAAAGAAAGTAGTTAAGTACCACATTTTTATGCAAACTAACATGTGGCTTCTGTGTTTATTTGCCAGTCTTGCCCTCCCCTCTATAAAGTATTTTCCACAGGGTGCTATGCTAATTTTTTTGTACAGCAACACGTGGAGGAGAACCAGGACATGGGGCACTTGTGGGTGGGTTTCATGGGTGGGGGGGCTGCGATAGTAAACAAATGCAAGAGGCGAGTACTATCTGCATTAAAATTATGGTAATTTCCTAGTGGAGATCAAGAACAGTAGAAAACCATGATGGCAAAGGCCTGCTTGGACAATACTTAGTACCTGACAGGCTCCATTCTACATCCTCCCTGCTCCATGAGGGAGAGGCCGTTAGGCCCATCTTACAAACAAGGAGGCCCTGAAGATAAGTAACGTAGCAGAGGTCACCAGGTGGTCTGGCCTGAGCATCTGCACTCTGTCACACTACACACTTCCCCTTAGCCACGGAGCCAGTGGACAGGGAGGGGATCTCTGCTGAGGCTAGCAGTGTCACCATGACCCCGACGGACATGAGAGGGCACCAGGGCAGCTACCTGAGTCCTAAATGCCCTCTGGCTAACAGCACTTAGCAGTAGTTTCTGTGACTTGCAGTCAAAGAACTGTGCTTTCTCAGCTGCTCTGGATTAAACCTGCTGCCTGGATGAGGCAGATTAAACTGAACCAAGCAATTCTGTTATCTAAAAGGTTGCCTCCCTCTCTTGGGAAGGGCTTCTTCCTTCTCCCAGGAAGAGAAATATATTGCAACTTTATTTAAATAATTTCAGTGAATATGATCCTTACATCCTGAAATGCCTCCTCCAGTGCCTCAGTACATCATCATAAAATACAAAACTGAAGTTTCCACTTAACATTATTTTTAATTTCATGCTAGTACAATTTCTTCTAGGTCATAGGTCTAAACCATATTCTAACTAGAATCACAGCCACCAGGAACTGGGGAGGGAGGGAGAGGCAGGAGGGGACAAACACTTCAAGAATTCCAGCAGTTCCTACTGGCCGCCTTTCTGATATAGCCAGATTAGCCATGAGGCTGAGGGCTCGCCCTTCTTCAGGCCTGGTCTCACTAAAGGAGGACTGGTGGTGCAGAGATTAAGCACTCAGCTGCTAACCAAAGGTGAGTGGTTTGAACCCACCAGCCACTCAGCGGGACAAAGATATGAGAGTCAGCTTCTGTAATAATGACAGCCTTGGAAACCCTATGGGACAGTTCTACTCTGTCCTGTACGGCTGTATGAGTTGGAAATGACTCGATGGCAGTAGGTCTTGTTTTTTAGGGGGGTAGCCTTCCGAAATCAGACTTACAGACTGCCAGATGACACAACAGCAATCCTTATATATTACTTACCCTTTTCTTTCTTTTCAGGGGAAGTCCTTCTTATAAATTCCTTTTCTGCACAGCTCGGTAATGACAAAACTATTCAAAAGTTACAACAGGAGACTACTACTGACCAAAATCTAAGCATACATCATCCCTGCCTCAAGCAGAACAAATGTCTGATCTCAGCACAGACCTTTAGCTGTTAACAGATTGGAAAGTGATTCAGAAGGCTTGTTGTTAGTCAGACTCAGAGGCAAGAAAAATTCTGAGGACTTACAAATTCGTCAATAGCATTAAAGAACAGAGATGACTCAGGAAAACCCCAAAGTCTCAAATGAAATTTTTGGAAAAGTCACATCTAAACTTTTTGTTTTTAGTGAGCAAATGCAATTATTTGGCATATGAAAATAAGTCTTGCACCACTCTACAGTATATTTGTAGTAAAGCCTTTTAAATGGTAAATTATACAGGTTTTCTATTATTTTTTCAAGTTTGAAAATAACGGATACTAAATAACAATTAGAAGCACTAAACCAGTTGCCATGGGGTCCTTTTCAACTTATGTGCATGTGTGTGCACATGTGTGCGTGTGTGTATGCGCACATCAGAGTGGAACTGTGTCCAGCAGGATTCTCCATGGATAACTTTTTTTGGAAGTAATCTCCAAGCTTTTCTTCCCAGGTGCCTGTGGGCGGGCTTGAACCTACAACCTTTTCATCAGCACTGATTGCATTAACCGTTCGTGCTACCCAGGGACTTTTAAAACCAGAACTCCACCAGCATGTATACACAAGATGCCTCTGGGCTGCACACAGGAGGCACGTTCAGCCAACTTGGTCATCAAGTTCAAGTGCACGGAAGTTTCAGCCAACATTCAAGATAACCCTTGCACTCCCAGTATAAATTTAGCATACAAGAACATCAACAGAAACATCTGAAGCCACTGAGCCATTCAATGTCAAGTCAGTCTTACATGCAGCATTTGTTACTTGCAGACAGAGTAGAATTCTCCTGCAGAATCGCTGAGCGGGAAACACCATTGAAACCACCCTGGAGTTCCAAGTGCAAGTGGTCCAGAAGGTAGCGCATGAACTCGTGGGCGTCCTGCTGCTGGTAGCCCCTGAAAGCAAGCAGAAGCACTCAGTTACTGGGGAGGCTCTGCCCACCCACCCCAGCAAACAAGTGGAAAGACTGCTGGAAATAGGCACACAGGGGGATCCTCACCCTTCAGCCCACTAGCTTCTCATTTTATATGTAAAATTTCCTTTCATGAAAAAGTTCTGATACTTAAAAATAAGTCTGAAAACTAAAGAGTATTAGATAGAGCCAGGTGGCCTGGTGGTGATCTCCTCCAGTGACCTCCCCTCACTCACCGAAGCCTCCTGGGTGGGCTCAGATCTTCCCACTATCCCCCAAGCCCCTCCAGAGGGACTCAAAGGCTGAAATTTCCCATCGCACCTTTTCCAGGAGGCTAGGTCTAAGTCACCACATTGCAACAACCCGTCTCATGTACCTTAATGAGTGTTTCCAGCTGTACCACCATTCTCTTTTCTTATAGCAACATTATTGCTAATGTTTCCTGTACCATCATAAACACCTTTTGGTCTGTGTGACATCATTGACACTCAGGTGTTCGACAGACACAGATTTTGGGTTCTGTTTCAACTTGCGATATTTACCAGAAAATACAGCCCATTTCTGAATTTTTCTGAGAATGACTAAAGAGACATTCAATTCACAATTTTGTTTTTAAATATCATTTCTGAAAGCCTTCATTTATATTCCGTGTGTTAACCTCAACAACTTTAGCTATCTTTTTAGCTATTTTTCAATGGGAACTACATAGTTCCTCTGTAGTTGCAGACTTTTGTTCAGTCATGATTTAAAGGAACTACTCCTTACATCTGGGTGCAATGTTTGTTTCCTACAGGAATTATTTCAGTGACGTCTGTGAGCTAGGGAGGAAGTAGTTTATGACAGACCAACAGGCGTCACTGAGATGGAGTTAAGAGCAAAAAGAAGGGAGAAGGAAGTAACCGCTGCTCCAACTGTAACACTGTCCCTTACGCTCGCTCGTTTGTGACCTCCGAGAGACACCAACCCTTCTCCTCCACGTCACAAAGAAGCTGAGGCCACACATACAGTTAAAGTTTACAGTGCACAGAGAGCAGGCCCAGCTGACGAGGACGCTCCCAGAAGGGGGAAGGCTAGAGAGACGTGACAGGGGAGACGTGGTGGCAGCTGCCTCCTGACAGCCATTTGGGGACAACGAACACCAACCATGTTGATTCAGTTCTGAAAGACCAGTATGCGAAGGAAAAATGGCCCAAGACAACGGCCCCTGACGCTCGCCTGCATGAGGAAGACAGAGACCCCCACAACAACAGATGCGTCCCTGAATGGGGACACAGCCGGCCACACTGCTGGCCACCACCGGCCAGCCCCCGACTCTGGCCGTGCCAGCACCTGCTCTCCAGCACAGCAGAGGCCAACAGAGACTACGAAGTGCCTCCGCAGCACTGAGATCTATCATCCCGGAACTATCTTCTTCTCAAATTCCTGGGAGACCTCAGAATTCAGGTGGCTCAGATTTAAAATGTCCTTAGCATTTGTAAACAGCATTTCAAATTTTTATTCTGTCCAAAATATCTGCAAAACCTGAGTCAGTCAAATCCAGCTATTCCTAATCACCACTGGGTTTCTTTAGGACAAAAATGTCAGAAAACGGAAAAGGACAAAAATTGAACTTTGTTTACAAACACACAAAAACATACCATAGAAAATCCCTCTCTAGAAGAGCTAACATTGTTTAAATATAAAATATTAACAGGATACTATTTTTTAACATCTTTCACTATTTACAAATAGCTAAGAGACTTGTTAGATTAAAATATCGCATGAAAAGATCTGTCTGCAAAGTTAAGCAGACAGCTAGTCTGTCTATGTATATGTATATACATGTAAGTTATGTTTTATTCACCATCATTTCTAAAAAGCATGAACAACCAGAACTGATAAAAACTAAAAACAACAACAACAAAAAAACCCTATTTTGGGAAATGAACACTACTGTATTACATTACATTGGACACCAAAGTAAAAACGGCACATAAATGACACAAGAAGCAAGGGAATGAACATCATGACCTGTGCATATGCTTAACTGTCAAGAGAACTTTCTGGAGAATGGTTAGCAGTCAGCTAGACCCTAAATAAGAGAGAGACACCGACAGGGCAGGAAGCGCGTGCCATACAAAGATACTACGGCAACTGGGCAAGATCACGGTAAGGCACACAAGGGGTCACAAAGACTGGCAGAAACTACCAGTGGCACCCCCAGCGCACACCCTCCTGAGCAGCAAGCCCTCTTCCACACCTGCACAGGGAATCAGGAGACTGTTCACAGCAACACTGTTTGCGACAGGCAACTAGAAGTAATCTATGTTAGTTATCCACAGGGGACTATTACGTGAATGATAATACAGCCATAAAGTGGAACATTATCAGGCCCACCACAGACAGAGCAAGCTTATTAATGATTTTTCTTTTTACAGTGGTTTAGTTGGACATTTACATGGCCAATCCGCTCCTCCTTCAAAAATTTCTGCACCGACTGTTTGCCGACGTTGGCTGCAGTCCTGCACTGTGGCAGCTTTCCCCCTTCCCGGAATTCCACCCTGGGTGCACTGTGCCCGTTCATCCTGTTTCCCTGTCCCCTCCGGTCTTCTCATCGTTGTTCCTCAGCAGATGTTGCCCATCTGATGTCACATGCTTACCTGAGCTAAGAAGCACATCCCTCACACGTTGTCACTGCCTTACATCAAAAAAACAGACCTGTTGCCGTCAGTTTGGTTCTGGCTCAGAGCTACTGTACCAGGACCTACAGGGCAGAGAACTGTCTCACAGGGTCTCCAGGGAGCAGCCGACAGATCTGAACTGCCAAGCTTTTGGTTAGCAGCTGAGCTCTTCATTACTATGCCACCAGGGCTCCATTTAACTTACAAGACTGCTTAATCCTTGGCTGAAAGAGAACTTTGGGAGTGGCTTCAAGGATGAGTCTGACAGTACCCATGGGCCACAGTCTCAAGGGTTCCTGCAGTCTCTGTCAGACCAGTAAGTCTGGTCTTTTTTGTGGACTTGACCCACATTCTTCTCCGACTTGGTCTGAGCCTCTGCTTAACCACAGTTGGAGCTGTTGACAGTGGTGGCCAGGCACCATCCAGTTCTTCTGGTCTCAGGGTCGTGCAGGCTGTGCTCCATGTGGTCCGTTAGTCCTCTGGACTAACAGCTGCCTTGGGCCTCTAGCATTCTTCTGAAGAAGGTATTCATGTATTAAAGTGAAGTCATCTCAAAGTAGGGTAATAGATGACCCATTGCCATTTATGTTAAAAAATGGCACACATATATATACCTATATACATAAACACATCTGTTTATGTATGTGTATATATATACATACACACACACACACACACACACACAGAATATCACTAGACGGCCACACAAAAATCTGGTAAGTATGGTTATCTGGAAAGAAGAACAAGTGGCTGGGGAGCAAGGTAAGAGAAAATGTTCATCACACATCGTTTTATACCTCTGAGTCAGAACCATATATATGCATTCTGCCTATGCAAAAATAAAGTTTACACTATTCTTATAAAAAAGAAGAGAAGAGAAAATAGTGGGCCTTCTAGGAGTCACAGGACGTGTGGTCAGCAAACACAGATGCTGGGAATGCTGACAGGTCAGCAAATATCTCCCTGCGACGTACTGACTTGAGTTTGCGTGGGAAAGAGAAAGAATGGCCTTGATGATTGCCAGACCCAAAGCTACTGAATACAGTTACAGTACAATTTTCCCATATTTGTTTAATAAATAAAAGCTGTTCCTACTTCTGCTTGCATGTTTGTATTTCAGAATCCTATTTTATTCTAAGGCATCAAATTCTCTACACACCTCCCCGTGCTATGGCAGGCACTCGATCAGTGAACTGCCCCAAGGAGTTCCCAAGGAGTGGCTGGTGGGTTCACACTGCTGACATCCTGGTTGACAGGTAAGCCACCAGGACTCCTGAAGATCAGGTACAAATGACCTAGCAGACGACAGGCATTTGATCAATGGAAACTACTAAACATAACAATAGAATGTCAAGATTAAATCCTTATCAGGAGCCAAGTGAGGTGATTAGAGACCGCATGTGAGGTCCAGGCCTGTTCACACCTAAGGTAACAAACAGTCATTTCCACTTTTCCTACTTAGAGTCAAGAGACTCTAAGTGTCACACAAAATGAGTCTCTGCTGACAAGGGCTTTCAGTGGAATGATACATTAAGCTAAGTTTCCTTCAAAACAAAGACCAGAAGTAACAACAGTCATTCCTGTCAACCTCAAGGTTAGACTTTTAGGCAATCCAACCAATTATAGTCCTACGACATTGTTACCTTTTAAACTTTCTCTGTGTTAACAATCTGTCTAAATCACTACCAGACAAGAAGGCAGGGTGTATTGCTCAATTTTGCTACAGAGCACTGGAATTTTTTCAAAAAAGGAAAAGGATGTACATGAAGCACCAAAACCACAACTAGTGTCTTAGCTACCTAGTGCTGCTACAAGAGAAATGCCACCAGCGAATGGCCTGTCCAGAGAACTGTATTCTCTCATAGTTTAGGAAGCTAAAAGTCTGAATTGGGGTTGCTAGCTCCAGGGTTAGCCTTTCTCTCTCTGTCAGTTCTGGGGGAAGGTCTTTGTCACCAATCTTCCCCCAGTCTCAGGGCAGGATGGATGCTCCTGTTTCTTCTTGCCAGGTGGTGATGAGGTCTCCCTATCTCTCTGCTCAATTTTTTCTTTTATATCTCAAAAGAGATCGACTCAAGAGACAAGCTAATCTTGCAGATTGAGTCCCCCTCATTAGTGTAACTCCCTCTAGTCCTGACTCATTAACATCACAGAGGCACAGAGGCAGGATTTACAGCACAGAGGAAAATCACGTCAGGTGACAGATGGTGAAGAATCACACAATAATGGGAATCACAGCGTTGCCAAGCTGGCACACATACTGGAGGGACAGAGCTCATTCCACAACAACTGTGGCACCATGACATGCTTCAGCAGAGCGGGCAAGGCCACTGTCCCGAATCTGCTATGCCTCGAATCTCCACCACAACCCCTAACCCTGGAGAAGGGACAGCAGTCTTCTGACCACCACAGGACAGCACTTACACTCCCATGAGATTAGTGAGTCTGACACATATCCTGACAGGAAGCATGTCAGGACACAGCTCAGCCACCTTCTGTAAATCCAGCCCTCGTGGCTTGAACTCTTATCTTCTTACAGACTCAGAACTCAGACCAGGAGCACTGAATTAGAGTATGACAGATTTCTACAAAGTACATTTCCGCATTTTTCATTTGGAACAAGAAAGTCTCTAATGGTGATTATTCATGGAGTGAGTTTTCTACAGCACGTAAATCAGAGCCGAGTGCTTCATTTTTACAGGACACCTAGCTCTTAGTTAACTGCTTCTAACAGAAAAGCTTCTACTTAAATATGTCTGTTTAGTCAGATCCACTCATCTGCTCTTCTCAAACAAATCAAAAGGAAAAACAAATCTGCCTTTATTATTTAGAAGAATACCACTCCACTGAGAATTGTTTCAGGAACAGTATGAAGAGTAATAGTAATGTTTTAAAACACCCCTCAAGTAACCCTTACCTGAAGTTGGGCATAATCTTCCAAACAACATAGAATAAGGGATCTGGGCTAAAGGCAGATGGGCTGCCCTGCCACAGAGCACAGAGTGTCTTTCTGAACTCCTCCACCAAGGACCTGGAAAAGAGACCAGGAAAGATAAATGACATTTGCAGCGTTCCTGAGAGGCTGCAACTTCAGCCCACAAAGTTCAACTGTCTAAAATGCACAGCAGACCAATCAAAAGTGAAAATATAAAAGTGATTTGGTCTTTTCTGATCTAAGGCTGACCATTCAGTAAGAACACAACAATTCACACTGACTAAGATGTTCATTCTGGTCTACCAGTAACTGTATCTCATATGTATCAAACTAAAACCCCAAACCTACTGCCACTGGGTTGACTCTGATTCCTAGCAATCTTAGGACAGAGTAGAACTGCCCCTTGGGGTTTCCAAGGAGCAGCTGACAACTCTGAACAGCCGATCTTTCGGTCAGCAGCCAAGAGCCTGACCACTGTACCACCAGGCTCCATTTCATACATGGAGGCAATCAATTTTAGGATGCCCAGATTTGAAAGTCTCAGTAAGCAGAATGCTAAGTTTATCCTGCCTGTTATGGTAAATGAGAATGAACTAATTCCAACATTACTGAGATTGCCAGCTAGGTACTGAGGCACCCTCTTTAGGAAATTTTAGAATCATTTGTGCCTCTTTACTCATACAACACAATGACAGCCCCCAGCACGGGCCGCCTGCTCTGTGACTCACACGTTGTTGTCCCCTTGGCTCCTGGTGTGGTACGTCCGCCGGCCTGCGGTCTTCCCATTCCTTAGCTCCACGGCAGGCAGTTCTTTGAAATAACAGCAAAACTGCTCAATGTTACTATTTTAAAAGGAAAGGAAGAAAATTATATTCAAAACAATTTAGTAGGGATGTAAAGAAAGCTCTATAAAACCTGCATGCAAATTTTGAAAATGCAATGATCTCATTTAAATTGCATTCAACATAATCTCCTGCATTGAGTTTCTTCATTAACTCCAAGACAAACAGTATAGACAGATGACCAAAACTTTTTGAACAGAGTAAGATGAAACCAAATGTATCATTTAGAATACTATATAGAATAATGATCAGAATTCAGTAGAAACTGAAACTTCTGCTTTGAGCAAAAATCCATAAGCAGAGAGGCAATGCCTTTGAGGAGAGACCACATGAGGCTTCTGTGCCTTGCTGGCAATGTGATCTTGGGAGGTTATTTATCCTGGCCTCTGATGTTTCATTAAAGTTTAAAAGTACACACCTTTAAAAATAACTACTTCTTCTTACGTAGGTCAGCCTTACTGTCTTCCTTTGAGTACTTTCTTCACACACTAAAAACCTTCTGAATACCAAATCTTATAACCACACATCAGACTTAACTCACAACTGAAATCAGCTCTCTGCATACGGCTCCCTAAAGCCCAGGGCTTAGCAACAGTGGCCCACAGGCCAAATCCAGTCCTTAGCCTGTTTCTGCATGGCCCGTGGGTCCTGTTTGGCCTGTGACCTAAGATTGATTTTACACAGTTTTAAAGGGGTCGTTTAAAAAAACAGAAAGAATGAAAATACGTGACACAGACTGTACGTACCCTACAAAGACTAAAATGTTTACTACTGGACCTTTTATAGAAAACATTTTGTGACTCCTGTATTAGCCTCTTCAAAAAAACCACAGCGAACAATGATACGGGCAGCCAACGCTGACTGTGGGCACTCCTCTAAATGCTTACAGCAATGAGATTAGTTACTCCTCCCAACATCCCATGACGTAGTGGGAACTATATCCTGCGCTCCTCCCTATTTTTAGTGACAAGGAAGAGAAGGCACAGGGAAGTCACATAACTTGCCTTGCCACCACAGGCCTAGGGTAAGTGGCAGAGACAGGATCAGAACCCACAGCCTTGGTTCTTTACCATTCTGCTAGAAACTAACATCAGACAAGATACAGTACCTGAGTGACTGAAGGATGGCATTCATAAAGCATGTGTTCCCCAAATTCCGCAGGCCTGTGGCACAAATGGCAGTGGTGCTTCCCTATAAAATGGGAAGAGCAGGGAGGCCATCAGCAACACCAAGAGAAGGTCAGCTATTTCAAAAAGCGCAGCCAAGCAACAGCCTCTATTTCAAAGTCTAGCAATAAGCTAACAGAACTGGTCCTTTTCTACGTAATTAATACTTCCAACACATACTTTCTCATCTCTATGTATGTGTCCCGATATTTCTGGAAGGCTCTTTCCAACCCCAGGATTGTTCTACACAGAAGCATCTTACAGAGTTTATGAGGAAACCAGCACTGATGAGACAGGCACTTGACTGAAGTGGAGGCTGTGGAGGGAGGACATGCTCAAGCACTGCCACGCCCACCTATGGGCAGAGACATCTCAGGTGGGATTGATGGGTACACCCTTTAGCACAGTGTTGAGATGTCACAGAGCATCCGTGGTGCCAAGAAGCATCAACACAAAAACCAAATCACAGAAAAGTCCTTAAGAGAAAAAGAATTTAAGGCTTATGCCTTTATAACTCTCTTATTTAAACAACTGTTGCTGTTGTTAGGTGCCATCGAGTTGGCTCTGATTCATAGCGACCCTATGAACAACAGAATGAAACACAGCCCAGTCTTGTGCGATGTCCACAATTGTTTTTATGCTGAAGCCCATTGTTGCGGCCACTGTGTCAATCCATTTCATTAAGTGTCTTCCTCTTTTTCGCTGACCCGCCACTCGACCAAGCATGACGTCCTTCTGCAGGGATTCAAACTACTAGAAATTGAAATTATACAAATATACACACCCAAGTATTTCTGTCCCCAAACTTTGAATTTTAAGTCATGCATGAATGATCAATCCATGTTCGCTCAATTCAGAATCTTAAAAAATAATCCGAATTTGTCTTCAAGATGACAGCTTGGTTTTCTGATCAGCTCTACAAATGCCCTGTGACATCTCAACACTAGGAGTCTACCAGCCCTACTCGAAGCACCTCTGATCATAATCGGATGGCCGTGACAGTACTTGAGTGTTTCTTCCCTCCAAAGATAACACTTCAGTTAAGCACCTGTCTAAATACAGCCAGCACGACCGTGGAGAGTGGATGCAGGGTACACATACAGGTTTACTGGGAAGCATTTAGTAATCTATATAATTTCATTAATCACTGATGGCTCACACACTGTTTTAATAGACGTAGGTAACCAGAATGAGGAAGTATATACAGCTAAGGTGAAACTGTTATTAACGAACTCCTAGGAAACCCTGGTGGTGTACTGGCTAAGTGCTATGTCTGCTAACCAGAAGTTCGGCAGTTCAAATCTGCCAGGCACTCCTTGGAAACTCTATGGAGCAGCTCTATTCTGCACTGTAGGGTTGCCACGGGTCAGGACTGACTTGACAGCAGCAGGTTTGGTTTTTGGCTAAGAAATCACAGTTACTAACATTTCAGAACCATGTCACTGGCACTAGTGACATGTACAGCAGGAAGCAGGGTTCTGTGGGATCCTGCAGAAATGAACCGACAGGGTATTCAGAGCACACTGCTGGAGGGGGCTGTAGGAAGACACGGACAGATGCCCTTACAGGGACACAGCGTCACCAAGAATCATGAGTACAAGTGGCCAGCATTTGTGAAAACACTCTAAATCCAAAACATATATTTGTAGCAGGTGATGAGGCAACATTAAATGGTAATTATCCTAAAATAGTGACTGGATCTCAACAAGCTCATTCTGAACAAATTTTAATTACTTACATTGACTTTTAATAGCTTGCTGTTCAGTGATGAATTTTCCAAAAGTTTTCTTTTCCTATGCCTATCGGCTGTGAACGCTGAGCTATTAAAACACGAACACAGAAAGACAAGGTCAAAAAGGCATTCCCTCAGACAGACTGCATGGCAAGCCAGGGAGCAGTCCCGAGACGCCCTGGGGGACGGGGACTAGGGCATGGTGCGCCCTGGCTGCTGGGTCAGGCCCTGACGTAAACCACCAGGCCCACAGGGCCCACAAACACTGCCCTGGAGTCCACTACCCCTGGAAGTCCCACTGCTTTCCATGCGGTCCGCTCTTCCTCCAGCAGGAGTGGGAGTCCGGCTGCAGGCAGCCACCACCGAGGGTCCCCCACAAAGCTGGCCAGCAGATGGAGACTGGGAGATGCACCTGCTCCACCACGGCTCGCTCTGCCTCATTCACTGAGAAGTCCCAAAAGGGAGAAGATCCCTTCTGTCTAACAAAAGGGGACCCTGGTCTGATGCCATTATTCTGAGATTTAACATTAAATCTCACATAATACGTTACTTCTTTATTTTGAGTAAAGATATGCTTTGGTCATTTGTCTTAATAGATTATAACAATCTAGTTCAAGGAATGATAAAGTATAAATATATAATGTGAAATTATATGAAGTCATTTGTTTCAGTTATGCTATAATGGGTATTTGGAAGCAAATCACAATTAGCACAAAAACTCCGATTTAAAATCATCATTCAATATTTTTCTCGATCAAAGAGATACTTTGTTTAAAATTTATCAGAAAGTAATTCTTATCTTCAAAGGGTCACTTTAAAAGCATGTTTCAGAAGAAGTAAACCAAAGAAAAGAAGAATTATGGTTAAACACCACAGGATTCAAAAATCTGACAATTCTTTCCCATCCTCTCCAAGTGTCGGACTAATCTAAAGAAAATCCATAATCATTTTTCTTTCCAGAACTTCCAAAGGAGACATAATGTGTTTGGAGCATCAGCCAGTTGCTTCAAACCTAAAAATACTCTTCAAAAGCCTGACTTCAGAACTGTGTGCACAGGTCTTTCTAGTACGGGTAGTTTCAGGGACAGAGGACAGCATATTCCACACATCACTGTGGTAAATTATTCCTTGACCAAGTCTGTAAGTGAAGAAGGTAAATCATAAACATAGTCTGCGTATACTCAGCAAAAACCCCTAATAGTTAACTTTCAGTATTCTGGCCTATAGAAATAAAGGATTTAATTTTTAACAGTGGTTTCTAAATTTTAGCATCAGCACTTCCCCAAGCAACAGAATCCTCTTTCTGGATCCACATGTCACTATTTACATTAATTAAATTTAAATAAACTCAGCTCCTCAGGTGCACCTGTCACTTTTCAAGTGCTCAATGGCTACGTGTGACTCAGGCTATACCACTAGACCATGGGGATCACAGAACACGCCCATCACTGCAGAAGGTCCTAGCAGACAGTGCAGCTCCAGATGACACGCACAACAGTCTAATCACACACAAAGAGAATCATCAGTTTCAAATTGTAGCTTATACTGTAAAGTCTGCATTTAAAAAAGACAACAATTAACTTAGGTAATGTTTTCGACAAAGGAAACAGAATACAGGGTTGACCTCTCAGGGAGGCCAAGCAAGAAGGACAGTGAGGTGGTCTGTATCATCTTTTATGATGAAGTGGTCAATGGAAACAAGCTCAGACGACTACTTGCCATGGAGTGAACAGCGTCTCCCCGAAATACGTGTCAACTTGGCTATGTGGTGATTCCGGTATTGTGTGGCTGCTCTCCACTTTGTAATCTGATATAATTACCCTCCACTTTGTAATATGCTACAAAATCCTCACGTCTCTAAGTTAACACGGCAGGACCAGTGCAGCGTGTATCTAGAGTAACAGTCTTACTCAAGTCACACCCTTGTTTCAGTCACACCTTTTATCTTACAAGAGTTAAAAACAGACAGGCCAGCAGATGCAGGAGGGACTTCACCAACATGAGGAAAGACGAGTCAGGGGCAGAGCACGTCCTTGGCTTTGGGATCTCGTGCTGAGAACCTCCCAGACCCAGGGGAGCCTAACACTGAGACTCATGGAGAACTCCAAGAAACACCAGGCCCACCAGGACCTTCTCCCAGTGCTGACAGTAACAGAACACCTTCCCCTAGCTTGGCTGGCTTGGCTCCCCTAGCACTGTATCCTAAATTCAGACTTCCAGCCTCTTAAACTGTTAAACAATAAACTGCTTGTTAACGCTGTCCCCTTATGGTATTTCAGTTACAGTGGCACTAGATAACTAAGTCACGCATAACACACGTAGATTCTTAAACGTCTTCCTTTCCCTTTGGTTTCATTCTGATTAATTTATTTGGAATTGAGATGGTAATCTTAGAGAAAACTAAGTGGCAGGAAAAATATTCTGCTTGTAACGACCTATTTCTATGACAAAGAATCCAGTTGGTAAGACATTTACACTGATACCACTACACCAGAGTGAGGTGCTGCAGGCCATCCCCAGCCTGACAGCTAGCCGTGAGCAACTGCAGACAAGTGGTTATTTTGGACTCTGTGCATCTGTCCCTGTGTCTCTGATCCTTGTCAGGGCCTGTGCCACAGAGTTCAAATTAAAAAAGGGGTGTCACTTTAAAGGAGTCAAAAGATGAGCAAGCCAAAAAAAACTTCAATGTGCTTTAATTATTTTAATTTTATAAAGAAGTAAGTTTTCTTTTATTAGCTTTATAATCTACTCAGTGTAGACAGGCATGAGGACTCTGGTTAACCCAAACCATACCATGCTTCACGTGACGATGCTAGCCCTACATTATTTTCCCTCAGTGATCACTTTACAAATTCTCCTCCCTTCCCATTTCAGTTTGCTAAGGGAGCCCTGCTGTGGACAGGCTCGCACAAGAACTGTTTTACATCAACCGCCAAGACCAAGGAGACGGCCCCGATGCTCTGGGACAACGCATACAGATGGCCCCTGAGTCGGCACCCACTCCAGAGACACAGGCTCGCCAGGTTTCTGCTCAGTGCTTGTATTTCCGGTTCAGGGAGTATTATCTAAATAATCTATCTGGCTACAGCAAAGGAAATTTATTCAAGTAAACAATTTCTTGATGATGACAAAGCACTCCCCAGTGTGTAACTATAAGTGACGCATTGCCCTACAGCGAAAAAGAAAAGTAGGACTAGGATCCTGGGGTGCCACACAGATGCAAGGTGGACAATTACAGGAGCACGAAACCTGACTGCCCTTAAAACTAATGCCTAATCTTAGCGCTTCTAAGCAGGCCTCATCATACACTTCAGATGGACTTTCTATTATCAAAGATAATTCTGCAATGACTTCACGCTTGCTTTCTGCCCTTTCCCAGGATCCCGTGAACTCCTGCTTGCCAATAAACTGGCTTATAAATTGGAAGGCAGTGACTAACATCTCCTGGACCCCTGGATGTGGTTTACAACAAACACTAAATGAAATACATGCAGAGCGATGACTGTTGACTGGAGTCTCAAATATCCACATTCAAGATTTATTCTGCCAACATTTCAATCACATCACAAACATGATGCAGGTCACCCAGGGCGACTACAGAGTGGTGCGTCACTGTGGGATTCAAGTGGGAGGTTCCTCAGACACTTAAACACAAAATTATGATCCAGTAATTCCACTCCTAGGTACACACCTTTCCAGAGGGGAGCAGGAACACAAGCAGATACATGGACACCTGTGTTCACGGCAGCAGAGTACTCCACCATCAAGAAAAACAAAGCTCTGGTGCATACTACATACAACATGGATAAAGCCTGAAAACACTATAAAGGAATAAAACAAGCCAGTCACAGAAGGACAACTACTACACGATCTCACTCATCTGTACTAGATTCCACAGGAGCCAAGCGCAGACAGACGAGAGTTCATGGGTGGTTAGCAGGCGTGTGCAGAAGGTGAAAAGATTCACTGTGAGGGGGCACTGAGATTAAAGGGGATGGAAAAGTCTGGACACAGGCAGTGGTCCCAGCTGTGCCGTGTCAGGAATGAAATTCGCGTCACTGGAGTGTCTGTGTAACAAACATCACTATATACATATAATTACCACAGTTCAAACAAAACAAAAACCTGGATAGGGCAAGAGAGTACAGAACTCATAAAACAAATCCTACCCCCAAATTTTAAAACATCTGTCTATCCACCCCATTCCTGCCTTTCCCAAGGCCCATTACTTACTCTTCCAAGTTCTGTAAGTGTTCTCGGACTTTCTGTACCAGTCCCAGCTTGGTGTCATTAACCACAAAGTCGTCACAGCGGTAACTGCAAGAAAAACATTCATCAGTGAGTGTAGAGAGCCCAAGGACGTGCAGCAAGATTGCTGCAAGGCCCGTCGCTGCTCAGGCGACCATGCAGTGGTATGGGCAGTCACCCCGGGGGGCGAGTTTACAGAGGACACAGAATCCACCACAGAAGGCTCTGTAAGAGGCTTGAAAAGGCACACAGGCAATAAGTACTAGCTTCTCACATTTTTACTCCAAAGCTCTTCAATTTCTCCTTCTAAGGTGAAATCAAGCACCACATGTGTTACATTCTGTTTAGTGACACCTTATTCAGGGTAAACAAAATAAAAAGCAGTCATTCATTCACACGTTAGCCCTAAAGCTTTAATGGATACTTTCCAACAGAAATGAGTGGGGAATTTCGGGAGAGGAGAAATTACAGTGAAAAGCAAGGAAAGGTACTTAATGATCTGCAGGAATATTTGAATTAAAAAAAACTAAAAACAAAGCTGTATATCTTAACCATAATTTAGTTAAAATAAATGGAGTTCATATGAGTGGAGGAAATGATTCTTTCATCCTGAGATGCTAGAAACGAAAGTATACAAACAGCGACCACATCTTCCGGAAACCGAGACCTGCCCTGAAGATCTCTGTAGACAATGTGTGCATCTGAACAAGTCAATAAGCAATTAAGTCAGGGAATCACACATAATAAATTTTAACTTGTACATTAGCATTCAGTTTTTTCTCTGGGATAAGTCCAATTTTCACAAAACAAGCCAGCGCCAAGATCTTTTCAATATGTGGCTCTGTATAAAGCCACTTGTTACAATCACTGCAGAACAAGGACAGCAGCACTGCCATTCTGAGCAAACACTACTTTGAAAGCACAGCAATTAGTGGAAATCGGGTCATCTCTAGCAGAATCCAAAAACACTTCTTATAAATCTGAGCCCAGCCTTTAAAAACTGAGCAGTTGAAGGAAATTTTTAAAAAGTATAAAAGATTACACCTAAAAGAATGGCTCGTCTGTTATTCAGAGTTGTCAAAATTTTAAGTAAACACCTTTCAGAACTTTCAGCAAGTGTTCTGTGTGTGATCATTTAACCCCCGTCACTCCACTGAGCACCTGTGCCATCATCAAATTTCTCCAAAGTTGTCTCTGAGTTCTGGGATTCCACCCCTAGCACTCTAACAAAGAGCAAAAGCAATTGGTAACATCCCAGACAATTTCTCTAGGATCTAAGTATCAGCAACAGCAGGAGAATAAATTCTTTATTGGTTTAAAGACAAATACACAAAGGAATGAAGTTGGTGAAAAGGCCGTGCAATCTGGCTTACTGCATTTGGTTCCTCTGTGAACTTGGTTCCTTGCATTAATGGAAGAAACTGCTTTGTTACAGTTTAATCCCTGCTTATGTTTTGATTTTACGCATGTAGTTTGGACAAAACAATACTCAGTGTCCTAAACAAAAAACAACTCCAACTGTTTGTGTTCATCTGGGAAATGAAGTACATGAGTGAATCTGGACCGCCCTTCACCCCCACACAGAACGCCACTACATCTGCCTGAGAAGAAACTACTCAGCCCCTGCAAAAAATAAGTGGTTGCTTCATGTACAGAAAAAAATTGTCTTAGAATCAAAGAACTGATCTTGTTTCTTACTAAAATAATTATTTTAATGTGGCATGCATTCAGCCTGGAATATAAAATCGTATTTGTTAAAACACCATTTTCATAGATTGACACATGGACTTATTTATGGTTTTGCTCTGTTCTTAACTCATCTAGCTCCAGAGTCCAGCTGTTTCTGCTCTCTGCACACCCTGTCTCCCTTTACTAATGTGAAAAGCTCCTCTTCTCTAGAGCTGCGCTAATGAGGCCAGTGCCACCGAGGAAATGAATTTTAATTGAAAAATATTTAAATTAATATAAATTTTCACTGAATAATTGAAGCATTATAAAATATTTCTTTCATCAAACACAACCTTACTGTTTTTGTAAAGACTATTCACTGTCATCAATGCCTCTCATGAGACGCTGTATTATCACAGCCCTGTGCTGGGTGTATGCATTGTCTCCAGTCCTCTGGGTGAGGACTTCGTGCCTGGTAAAACTGCGAGTCAGCAAAAGACAGGAAGACCCTGAGTGAGATGGACTGACACGGCGGCTGCCTCAAGGGGCTCACACACAGCAACAGCGAGGAGGATGGCACAGGAACAAGCAGTTTCGTTCTGTTACACATGGCGCTGGCGTCGCAGAAGTCAGAACCAAGTCAACAGACACCTAACAACACCCCCAGTCTGGCTCAGCTCACTGGAATGTTTGGTTCAGAGGCTTTTGCCTGCAACAATGTAATACTGTAAGGTGCCTGTTTAAATATTCTGTGCAGACAGCTTAAGTTACAGGACCACTAATAAATCATAACTGAAATATTTAAAATGGAAAATACTGCCAACTCCTAAACAAAAGTATCCTATTGAAGCATAACCCAAGGGAGACAGAGACTCACAAACGTCCACTTTTACAAAGAATGACAACTGCAGTTAGCTATCCTAGAGCGAAATGAAAATGCTATTTCTGTAAAAACGTCTTGAGACCATCACAAGTGGACAGTATTAAGAGACACTTGCAGCAGATGCCTGCCGTGTGTGTGCGCGCACAGACACACACACAGGACAGGGACGACTGAGGTCTTCAAGGCTGGGACCTCTTGGAAACAGATCACCAGGCCTTTCTCCTGAGGCAGCCCCAGGTGGGGCCACGCCTCCAGTCTCTGGGTAACTGGACACTTCCCAGCTGTACTACCAGGACTCCAGGGCAAGTGGGTACCAGCCCATGAGAAACTGCCTCGGAACAGCCTAGAGCGACTGATGGAGTCAGTCAGTGAAATGGAACGAAATGTGTAACACAAAAGACTGCAATCCTTTTTAAAGGATATGAGCTCATAACTTTGGCCAGCTTGTATTCTTGTACAAGACACACATTTTGAGATGCAGAGATAAAAAAATAATCACAATTTAAGCAAATCTCATTTTAAAATTGTGAGGGAAAGATTAAAAAGAGTATTTTACAAGAAGTGAGAGAATGCCAGTGAAAACTAGACATCTCCAATGACTTACAAAGCAACTCCTTCAAAATCTGGAAAAAGTGCAAGCATCTTTCAGTGTTAGATAAGTTTTACAAAGTAAGAGATAAAGACACTGCCCGATTAACGCACTGGGTAGATTTTATCTCAAAGGACCTTCAATTCTACAAACAAATGTCTTTGTCTACGTATAACCTTAAAGAAAATGCATCTCATGTTGTATACATCTCTGGAGTCACACATACCTGTCCTTTGCAGATAGACATTACACAGCTTATACTGAGAAAGACAACGGCCAGCTTTGCTAGAGCACAAATACAGATATATTGGAATCACTGCCCGCATTCATTCCACTGGCTGATGCAAACTGAAAATACTGGTGCTCGACTTTCTGGTGCTCATTATGGATGCAGTCATTAAAACTGCTCAGGAGAGGTGCAGATGCTGTGAAGCACCACCGGTTTACAGAACTGGTAAAAGAAATAGAAGATAATGAATTTAACAATCATGTGGCCCTTGCCAAGGCCCACAGCTTCAGTCACACAAGAGTATCAAAGATTCAGTACACCACTAACTCTGATTCACATTTACCAGTCCAAGAGCGCATGGCAATATGCTCTACATCCTTTGACCTACAGCACACTGGGCAGGAAAGGGCTCAACAGGAAGATTATTTGTGACCTCACCGGACAGGTCTGAGAATTTACGTTGATACTGAAACTTTTCATAACATAAATCAGTAAGAATGATTTTATATATCTTTCAACAGCAATAAATAGGCAGGAGATTTTAATTGCAATCAACAGTATTACATAAATTGGCTACCAAACCTACAAGAAAACTTTGAAGAATGCTTTGTTGTTGTGTATGGATAATTTAAGAGTTGCTTTTGAGTCTCTGTGACACTCCTCTGAAATCAATGCTAGCGCTGGGGCCCTGTCACAGGAAGTGGTGAATTTACTTAAGTGAATCTACAGATCAATTGTTCTACAAAGATGAGCTAGCTCTTTCAATCCAAATATGAATATTAAGGAAAAATGATTTTTTGGTAATTCATTTACTTACTGGAAAATATTTAATAATATGTGGAATCATGTGACTTCCATTTTTATAATTCTAAATACAGGTTCAATATCTGCAATGAAACTAAGCACCAGAAGTGAGATGTGATGTAAGTGTAAACACACACTGTACTTCACAGACTTTATATAAAAAAAGAATGAAAACAATCTAATTTTATACTGATTGTATGTTTAAATGATAATATTTTGGAGATATAAAGTTGAATAAAATATATGATTAGAATTCATTTTGCCTTTTTCTTTTCACTTTTTTTAATGCAGCTATTAGAAAATTTTAAATTGCGTATGTGATATGTACTATTTCTGTTAGCTAGCACTGCCAGCACAGACAGTAAGACCCTTACTGCTCTAAATTGTGTATTACCAATATCATACTGTCATGGATTGAATTGTGTCCCGTAGCCATGTGGCTGGGCCATGATTCCCAATATTTTGTGATTGTCCGTGATTTTCCTGTGCTGTATGTTAAAGGACTAGGGTGGGACTGTAAATCCCTTGATAGGATTACCTCCCTGTTCCACTGTAAAGGGCATTTCCCAGGAGTATGGCTTACCCCACCCTTAATCCATTCATCCTACAAGAGATAAAAGGAAAGAGAAGCAAGCAGAGAACTAGGAATCTCACACCATCAAGAAAGTAGCACCGGGAGAAGACCCCATCCTTCAGACCTGAGATTCCTGCACCAACACGCTCCCTGGACAAAGACTGATGCAATAACAGACTTTCCTCCAGAGCTGACAAGGTGGAAAGCCTTCCCCTGGAGCAGACGCCCTGAATTTGGACTTGTAGCCTACCAGACTGTGTAAGAATAAACTTTGCTTTGTTAAGGTCATCCACTTTGTGGTATTTCTGTTAGAGCAGCACTAGCTGACTAAAACACTTACCAATAAATATAACTTTACTAAATTTCAAGAATCATTTTATTTTGGCTAAATTTGTTTTCACTGGCTTAAAAAAATCTTTTAAAAGTTTTTATAGTTGTCTCTGTTTTTCAAGGGCTTGTTTCAAGACCATAAGACTAAAATTTAAGCTGTCTTCTGTTTTTTTTAACCTTTCAGGGTTTTTTTTCCTATAATCATTTTCTAAAACAACAATTTAAAATAACTAACATATGATTTAAAATTATAAACAACAGCACATGTAAATACACAGGTATGTATGCAAGGTGTATCTGTAGGCATGAATACACACACTTGTCTGTTCTATGTATGCATATAATAAAGCACAGGGGGCAGAGCTGACACCACCAAAAACCCTGCAGGATTGGTTCACTGGATCTGAAGCCTTAGGATTACAGTCTCAAGGGACATCTTGGTCAAATGGTGTAACAGTTCACAAAGATAATGTTCTACATCCTAGTCTGGTGAGCAGAGTCTGAGGCCTTAAATCTCATGTGAGCAGCCATCTGCAGGACTACTGGCCTCTACTACTCTAGAGCAAAAAAGAAAGAAGAAAGCCAAAGACTCAAAGAGAAACTAGTCCACAGGACTAACAATCCAGGTGACCCACAGCCTCACCTATTCCTATTCTGACCAGAAGGACCAGACAATGCCAGGCTACCACTAACAACAGCCCTGACCTGGGATAAAATAGATGGTCCCAGACAGAATGGGAGAAAACCACAGAACAATCCCCCAATTCCTAAAAAAAGCTAGACTTACTGGATTCATAGAGACTAGAGAAAGCCCCAAGGCTATCACCCTGAAATAGCCTTTAAACTTGGAACTAAAGCCACTCCCATAGGTCACCTTTCAGTCAAATAAATGACTGGCTCATAAAACAAACATTCCCTGTTGAGTACTGTCCCCTGACATGACACCAAATGGTCAATATTCATCCTAAAACTAAGAAGGGACAGTACGGGCCAAGAAAGCCAGATTCTTGGGAACAGAACCACCAGAACAGAACGAGAAGGCAGACACATTGTGGAAAGTGTAACCAAAGTCACTGAATCACAGACGTACAGAAATTGTTGAATGGGACTGTAACTTGCTAAGAATGCTTGCACGAAAAATACAATAAAATAAAATGAGATTACAAAAATCAAAGTAGCATGAAAAGGTTTACATCTGGAAGTCTTGTTCCTATTTATGCTGCTGTCCACCCTATCTTCTCTCTCCAGTCCCTACAGGTAACTGTTTTTAATTTCTTATTTAATCTTTCAAAAATTCATTATGTAAGTTATAAGCTAACATATGGGAAACCCTGGTCACATAGCGGGTTAAGTCCTACAACTGCTAACCAAAAGGTCGGCAGTTCAAATCCACCAGGTGCTCCCTGGAAACTCTATGGGGCAGTTCTACTCTGACTATAGGGTCACTGTTAGTTAGACCTGACTCAACAGCAGGGTTTTTTTCTGGGTTTAAGCTAACATATATATATTAGCTAACATATACATACATACACACACATATATATATCTCCTTACCTCCCACTCAACTTTTAAACAAAAAGTACTGTACTATATACACTATTTTCCACTTTATTTTTTCAATTAACAAGACATTCTAACGATACTTGTTCTCTCTCTCAGCAGCTAACTATTCCAATTCTGTAAAAATTCCTCTATTTGCCAAGTCTCCTCTTTTTCTCCAAGTACTCGTATTTTAATAGAGATTTCGCCTGATGGTTATGACTTAACAGCAGCTGAGGTCATGAAGATACAAGCTTTGAGAGTTATTCACTTTGTTTGTTACTTATTTTTTTCTCACCATTCATTTTCATAATCACTAAAATGCAGAACTGTAAATACTGACATGGAGAAATGTCCACAGCATTTTGTTAGAAAAGCAAATTGCATGAACAGTCTGTAGTGCAACACTTCACGTGTATGACTTTCTACCCAACGGAGTACTGGCAAATACCACAAACAGTTACAGACTGAGGAAGGATCAGCAACAAAAGGCCAGAACTGCCATCTGAAAGGAAAGATAATGGCGTCACTATTTATGAAGTATAAAGCGGTATAAGCTCCTTAAAAGACAACACGGCAGGAAACACCTGAGGGATGCAGAGAGCGGAGCCTCTGACCTATCATTTCTAGTCCCAGGCTTACAGTCTCCAAGAGGGACACTAGCTTTGCCTATCTGGATTCATCACATCATACAAGCATCACTTTATTTTTGACGGGAAAACACCTGTATCCATAAGCCCAAACTTCTTAGGGTGTCTGGCGTGTGGTGAGACCCATAAATGCTTCCCCTCTCCCTCTCGCCCTGTGGGCTGTGTGTGCGCGCTCCTCCGCAGCGAACCTAGCTGCCTGTACCCCGTCACCTCTTCATCCTCCTCCCAGGCTCTGAGGTCAGAGGGAAATAAGTGGCAATGCTGAGAAATAAACTCAGAATTTCAATAATTCCTGGCTGCTCCAGTCTTCCACGGAGACACTGTTCTCACGTCCCGGCATTTTACAAACTTTCAAGGCAAACAGAAGGACCTGAAGGAAACAAGCTCTGAAACTCTCTCCCTGGCTGACGACAACTGTGTTAAGCTAGTTGGTCAGGATTTGCTTCTGACATCTGAATTTTTTTTTTAAAGCTGTTCTTCTTCATCTTCCCTTCCAGGGGCCACCCTAGAGTAAGAAGCACAAAGGCACACCTGACTCACAGGTGCATTTCAACTGCTCACAGACTGGTCCTCTGAAATTTGGAATACAACTCCCATTTTGAGATAAATGTTACAAAATACTGTTAAATGCCCTAGGTGAAAATACATCTCTTCCACAAAATGTAACTGAAATCACATTACAAAAAGTTCTACCCCTTCCTTGTTCTTTCCGTGTTACTGGCACTGAGAAGCTGGGACAGGAGAGGCCGGGGCAGGGTTCAGACAGCTTGCTGAGTCCTTCTACAGAAGAGGGGCTTTGGGGCTCAGCTTCTCTCTACAGATCGAAGACCTCATGTGTCAGGGCCCAGATGCTGCCAGCATTCTCTAACTTGTTACACTATCAGACTTCCATGTAAGCAAGTTTTCATTGCCTGATTTTAGGTGACCCTTCAAGCAAAGAAGAGTTCCACGTGTAATTCTACAGAATTATCAATTGTATTTACTTCAAATTAACAGGTAAGACTCATGAGAGGAGTTATTTCTGTATTTAGGAGAAAGAATTATCTAAGAATTTTAAGTTAACTGAGCATTAAGGCAAAAAAAATACCTAGACATCATTTTAGTCAACACAGTAGAGATGTTAGTTAGGTAAGAAAATACAAGGTAAAAGGGGATTCTGTCTTCTCTTATTTCCAACACCTAGCACAAGCGACATTACTATCTTGGTGACATACAGATGCACCTCAAACTCAGAGTCCTTGAGCCGAGCATGATCTTAAAGTAGCTTTAAGCCAGTATTTAATAAACTCCTAGTTAGATGCACAGCACGACACTAAGACACATGCACACACCGCTCTAAGAAACAGAAGAGGAACAACTATTTTCACTACCTTTCACTAACAGAATATACACTAAGTAGCACATAAATTTTCATTAAAAAAAAAGTTATACTATACCATACAATCGAGTTTAAAAAAACTGATTAAAAATCACAGCTTCAGTTATTTAAAATTCTGCTACTTTAATAAAAAATGCAACTGCCCCCTCTTATCACTGCGTTTCTTTAGTGTACACTTTTAGATCCTGATTTACTTTAATCCGCAGCCCCTCAGCCTGCCTGCTCCCTGTCCGTCTCCCCCTCTAGCCTCCCTACCCTCCTCCCTGTCCCCACATCCTTCTCACCCCTGGACTGTCCCCGTGGTATGCTCCCTCTCTCCATCCCTGCCTCAGTAGCAGCCACATCCACAGCCATCTGCAGTCAAGTTCAGCCAGACTGGACAGTTTCCGCCCTAATGGCCCCAGCTAAGTGGCCCCTCTCCTGCCCAGCTTCCCTTTTGCCCCAGTGCTACCCGCTTTTCCTTCAGATCTGAGCTCTTACCCCACAAACCACCAGTGCCTGAACTCCTCCTCAATATTTCTCATCCCTCAAGATTTGCCTGTTTAACGGCAAAAAAGACTCCTCATTTTGGTACCCCATCCTTAACTGCTCTCCTCATCTTCTAAAACTGAAAGCATTTAGCATAGGTCAATCATTTTGGGGGCCTAAAATTTAATGTGTTTACTTCCTTTTTAAAGTTCTAAATTTAACACACATAGTTCCTTCCTACTTTTGCCTTGCACTCTATCCCCTCTCATTCTGAAAGACAGAACAGTGGCCAACAAGAGCTCTTTCAACTGTCCTCAGAAGACTCCTCATCAAGCTACAGAAAGACCACAAAACCTACTATCCTCAATACAGGTAGCTATATTAATCAATCACATACATATAAGTACTTCTAAATTGTGTGTACCTTGTAAGAAAATTTAAAGAATGAGCTAGAGATGAAATAAACTATTATAAGATGTCTTGTTATTCATGATTCTCTTTATAGTATTATTAAACTGCTACTCAGTGTACATTTGGTTAATGCAAGACAGTGAAAACAGTGTAACATATACACAGAGTGAAACAGAAACCAAACCAAACCCACGGCTATCGAGTCAATTCTAACTTATAATGATACTATAGGACAGAGTGGAACTGACCAATATGTTTCTAAAAAGCACTTGGAGGACTTGAACTGCTGACATCCTGGTTAACAGACGTAGCACTTAACCACTATGCCATCCAGGTTTCCAATACAGGGTATAAGCTGGTACTTCATACAGTCTTACTGATAATGTTCTAGCTTTCTGACCAACTTACTAGACCTGAGTAGTACATGATTTTGTTGCTGCTGTTGCTGGGTTCCACAGAGTCAGCTCTGACTCACAGGGACCCTGCCCAACGGAACACTGCTCAGCTGCTTCTCTGCCAGTGCCTGTCACTGTAGCCACTGTGCTCACCTGTGTCACCAACAGTCTTCTGACACCGGCCCTCTACTTCACTAGGCCTTAAGTCTTAAGTATTCTAACCATGCTCGACGAGCTGAGTAGGAAAGCATGTCAGTGCCTTATTCTTGTTAACAATGTGTATATCACTGCCACACAATTTTTTGCAAAAATCTTTTTAAAATGTATGTCCATTTATTTGCTGAGGGCTGACTTGGTTAAAACTAAGTAAATCCACATAAACAGGCACACGAACACTGTATTATACTGCAAAATGTTAAAAGTGAACCCAGGTGAGGGCAGCGTCTGCAGAGCTCTGGCTCAGGAGGTACGTGCCCACCGCCTCTGGCCCTGCAGCTTCAGGCCGAGGACAGCAGGTAGACCAGACTGTTATCAGAGCTTCACGGCTTTCAGATCAAAGATTTTCATAAAAATTCTAAAAAAAATTAGGTCAGTCCTCAGCACACAGTAAGTTCTAAATAAACATTTACTTATTTACTGAATGAAACTAACACATGTATCACTCAGATTCTTTAAACATTCACCACTATGCTTAAGGACCATCACGTACATGAGACTCTGTTCTAAGCAAAAGTTTGGGGGCAGGATTGCTGCTAATACAGCTTTCCTCAGAAAGGACCTATGTTCTTAGTATATTTATTTCTAGATACAGTTTATAATTTTTGTCATTTGAGTGTTTTGAGATTTTTATCGTTTCCCATCTCGACTGATGACCACCAGTAAAGAGAGAGCCGTCAGGTCTTGTGTGCTGTCCATACGTGTTACTGTTCCATCTTCTCTTAGGGATTCTAGTGGTTGTTTTCTACTCAAGTCCCCCGGATCTTCTAGGCATTTATCATGTAAGTTGAAAATGGAAATATTTTTTCTTATTTTCCAATCTTTATCCTAATTATTTCATTGTCTTACTACAATGTCGAGAACTGCCAAAAACAAGGTTTAATGATAATGATGATGACAGGAGAAACGCGTTTCTGTCTTGATTCTGGTCGTGATAGAAATGGTGCCAGTATTTTGTCATTTAGCATACAATGTTTCCTACGGTTTTTCTTGTTTACTAAAAAATAGTAAACTATCACATTTTAATAGTTTCCTTTCATTCCAACATTGTAAGGTTTAAAATAAAAAATGGCTCTAATTTATTTATAAATGAATCTTTATTTCTGCTTCTAATGGTGTAATAATCTAGGCCAGTTAATGATGAGCTTCAGGTACAATTGCCTCTACCTGGTAATCATGTAATTTTTCTTTCTGATTCATTTACCAGATTAAATTTGCTTTAAAGCATAATTTTTTTGTGATATTTTAATCAGTGAAACTGGCTCATTTTCTTTTTGAAGACTTCACCAGATTTTTCTCTTAAGGTTTTAAAAATTTCATAACAATGCAGTCAGTGATCAGTTTCAATAGTTTAAGGCTGTCCTGCCCGATACAGTGGCTACTAGTGACATGTGACTATTTAAATTTATATTAATTACAATAAACAAAGCATTCATCTCCTCAGGTCCACTGACCACCCTTTTATTGCTCAAAACTGCCATACTCACAAAAACTATCTTCTGTAACTGCAAAATACCTAAACCTGCTGCCATTGAGTCGATTCTGACTCCCAGCAACCCTATAGGCTGAGGAGCTTGGCTGCATACAGTTACAGAGCTCTACACCATACAGAAGCAGATGGCCCCATTGTTCCCCACAGAACCACTGGCGGGGTTTGAACCATCAAAGAGGTTAGTAGCTGAACACTTACCCACTATGAAACCTGCGCTCCTTCTATAAGCTACAAACTATACCCAGGAATAAATAGGTAAAGAATAGTGCAAGTTAAAGGTATAGAGTCTTTATGAAGAAACTTGGTCTTAGAAGCCAGCCATCCCTTCCCTCTCCCGGCAGGTTTTCATTTCATCTTCAAAGCATTTACATGAGACAAGAGTCTAATTTAAATGATGGTCTCAAACACAGTGTAAATAACAACAAAAAAAAATTGAATAATGGATATGCTTTTATTCTCCTCCTCATGTCACTGTACCGCATGATGGCCACTGTATCAGATGGCATAGACACAAGACATGTCCATCATCACAGAGACAGCTAGTGGATGGCACAGGGAGAAGCCGCCTTAGTTAAAACTCCAAGTTTGAAACAAGACTAAACAACGATACTCTGCATATGGAAAATGTTGGGGTGTAGAACACTAAAAAAGGAAACAGAAAGAATGGGGGGAAAGTTGTATTAAATCACACAGAAAATGGTACTTACATACTTTTTGTGAGCAATTCATGCCAATAAATTACCTTAACACAGAATATTTCTGTTGCCTTCTTGGGACATGTCTAAGAACCCAGTGGTTACGTCCCATGTTTGTCTGGGTTTCTGGAGCCTGATTTCTAAGCACCTCACCCTGAGAGACTCCTCATTTTCTACCTGGAAAACCATCATTTCCCTCCAAGTGATCAGTGCCACATTCAGCCAGAAGCCCAAGCTGAGGCATCATCACCAGCTTCCCTCCAGAGTCTCCTCGCCCTGCTCATCAAATCCTAAATTCTCTTAATTTTAATTTATAACAGCTGACTCTGAGAAAGAAGGCTCAAGTTTGAGGCATGAGAGGTCATTACCCTTTTCTTTTTAACCATGCACATGTGTAATTCTTTCACTTCAAAAATAAATACTTAATAATCACTAGAGCGAGCTTTCTAAAACAGTCAGGCTTTGAAAAGCCACGTGATTACTCAGCATCTACAACTGCGGTTTCCAACCACAGACACTCAATCACAGATTTTTAAGAGCATCCAAAATCTGTCGTCACTGTGACTGAAATGGAAACGCCGATGGCGAAGTGGGTTAAGCGCTATGTCTACTCACCAAAAGGTTGGGAGTTCAAATCCACCACGCACTCCATGGAAACTCCATGGGTAGTTCTACTCTGACCTCTAAGGGTACTGAGTTGGACCTGACTCGATGGCAGGTGGGTTGGCTTTTTTTTTTTTTGGTGACTGAAATGTAGAAGCAATTTGTTTCAACATAAATTACGAGATTCCATGTCATCACCTCAATGTCATTACAACTGCTTTCTTGAGATGACGAGGTGGACAGTGGTGAGCTAGCCAGCGATCCTGCCAGGCTCTTAGTACAGAGTTTTAATTGTGAATGGTTATCCTACAGAGTAACACACGGACGTTTTACCTGGAAGAACGGGCTCTTCATGACCCTGCACTGGCATCACTAGAGAGGTGCCCAGGTGTGGGTCTCACCTCCTGACACTGTCAGAGGGGGTGACACCAAAATGACCCAGGGTCTACAGTAGCAGCAGCAGGGAGGCTGGCACTGCCAAGAGGGGTCATCAAGGCAATGGCATCACTCAGTGTAGTAACTTGTCACCTTTCCTCCAGTCACAAGGGTTGGAGTCACCCAGCACAGTCACTTGTCACCTCCCCCATCACTCATACCGGCTGAGAAGAGGGCTTCCAGCTTAGACAATGAGAGACTGGAAGAGCTGCAGGGGCTGGTGGTGAAGGGAGGGTGGGGAGGGGCAGGGCAGGGTCACCCTCTGCCCACAGAGGGTCCCCCACTGGTACCCTCACACAGGGAGGCTGGTGGGAGGGGTTGACAAGGTACCACACTGAGTGACACCAACTCTAGTGAAGCCATCAGGATCCTGCTTTATTTCAAAGCCTGTCAGACTGCAGGCTCTTCCGAAGACTTAGCAACTTCTCAAAAGAAATGTCTCTAAAAATTCTCTATCTCTAGCATCTCTTCTCCACTTCATGCCCTGAACTTCTGGAAGATCTTGGCTCTGACATTATCACTCTTCTCTGCTTAATTTACATATATAACTTCTTCTCTTACTGCAAAAGCCTACAACCCAGCAGTAGGCACAAAAGAACAGTGAAGACCCTATCCCAGCCCGAGTTTCCTGTCATCTGTCTCAAGCTCTGGCGACTGTCTAACACTCTGTAAGTCCTCGCCCATGCCGCTGTGAACTCTCAGTTGCATTCCCCCATGTTATCCCATGGGACAGAAAAGATTGAATTCACAGCACATGCTGAGCCTGGTGCACGAGAGGCAAGAACTAGCTCCTCACAACTCTCTCTGTAAGCTTTCTGGTTGGAATCAACTTTGACAGTTTCCACGTCCAAGACAGTTTTTCATTTTATCCAGATTTCTATATATTTATAATGAAAAATGACACTAAGTATCTGTATCTAACTTCTCTCATATCTACAGTTATGTATTCTGTTATTCCAGATTTTCCTGTATTCATCCTTTCTCCACTTTTCTCTTGGTCAGTCTTAGACTCACTGCCATTGAGATGATTCCAACTCATGGCGACCCCAAGCGTTGGCAGGGAGAACCACCCCACAGGGTGTTCTTGACTGTCCTCCTCCCCGAAGCAGACTGCCAGGCCTTTCTTCAGTGGTCCTGCTGGGCAGGTCTGTGGTTAAATGCAAACCGTAGGCACCACCCAGGGACCCTGAGTTAGCTCAGACATGGGTTTCTTTTAGGGAAACCATTCCTGGGGTTTGTCTACCAATGCTACTGCTTTACTGTTTCTTTCCTTTTTATTAAATATCTCTTTTGTTTCATTAATTCCTTCAGTCCTACTCTTTCATTCTGTTACTTTTCTTTTTTAACTTCTGGAGCTGAATATTTAGTTTACTTTACTTTTAAAAGAGCTGATTATGAGATTTTTAAAATAAAGCATCCATCAGAATAATTAGTACAGGCCAGACGTGTGTGTGCACGCACGTACGCCTACGCACGTGCGCGTGCGCACACAGACACACACACACACACACACAGAAGTAAACAAAAGTAGAAACTACAACCTGATCACTTGGAAACACAGTCTCTCCCAATTTTTAAATCAGAGGAAATACAAGAGTAAATTGCAGGATACTTGTGAAATAATAACAAAAACAATACACATCAATATATATGGGAGACAGTTAAAGTTGTACTCTAAAGAAGCCTTAGACTAGAGCTCCCATTACTAACCATTAAAACACAGAAAAGGATAATGTTCTAAATCAAAACATGTTATCTGCATTAAGCCCAGAGACAGAAAAAGCAAACAGAAAACAAACTTAAAAGGGAAGATAGCTCTGTTCAAGCTACTTTCTTTTCACTCTTAGAAAGGCCATTGACTTCAATAGGAATGTAGGCAGAACATAGTGAGACTAAGTTAGAATGAGAAATTCACACAGTTGTATTTATTTTTATATTGCACAACTTTCATCTTTTTAAATTTTTACTTTAGACAAATCTAATTGCAAATATACACACAAAAATACTTCTTAAAAGCCAAACAGATATTTTTCTAACTACCCAAAGAATACAAAATGGAGAGATTTATGTATGTGCAGGGCATACATTTTTATATTATATAGTCAGCCTAGAGTTTTAGTTTTCCCTACCACAGTATGAAATCAATGTGTTAGCAACTAGCTTCTCTTAGGAGTATTTTAAGACTGATTGTATAAATAATCTCTTCTTTCAAAAGCAATTCTTTTTCCTGTTTTTATTTCTCACCCCAGATGTTGCCAGCTCACTGAGTGGATCACACCTACAACAGAGGAACATCCTGACCTGTCTCTCAGCTTTAACATTCTAAGGTGTTTGCTACTCTTGCTGCCAGTGCTGTCCAACCACCCAAGTGACAGGGTTCCACAACATATTCTTGAAAAACTAAGAAAAAATTTCCAAACTATCCCACAATCACCTGAAATAAGAAATCATCACATAAATGAATTTGATTTTTTTAATGCAATTATATGTGAAATCCTTCTATCTCAAGTTCTTAATCTACTAGCCACAAAACTATCTTTACATAGGAAGTTGTGTACAAAATTAATACAAAAACAATACATAACAACAACAACAACAAAAAAAACCTTTATGCAAAAAGTACTCTGCCAGAAGGGGGCAGTGGCTATTTTTCCACTATATTTTAAATTCTTTCCATTCACTTGTATAACATTTTGATATCTAGAGGCAAATCTGACCTCTGCTTTTATACATGCAGAATACTGAAGAAAAGAGGAAAAAAAACATAATATCACAACTTCATCTATTTTGAACCAAGAAAAGTCAAAACACAAAAGGATTTTTTTAGAAAGCAAACTTATTTTTAAATTGTTATTAAGTTCTAATACACTGCCATCAAATTAGCCAATTATGGAAAATCAGTAGAATGCCTGCAGAGAAACCCCGCATCCTTTGGTCAAAGCAGACAAACACTAGCTTATTAAAGATTCTTCTATGTTCTCAAACCACCTGTGTTAGAAAGCTTCCATTTCAACTTCAAAATACTATTTTTAAATAAAACGCTTCCCTGTTTTCCAATTTTACAACACTGATGATCTGTGTCCAAATACTTGATAGGTATAGTCAACAAAGATTTCCTTCTTCTTTATTTTTAATCACAACTGCCCTTAAAAATCATCCAGTATCAACTTAAACCCACAGATAAAAGCTTTATTTTTTATTAACTTTAAATAAAACTGCCATTTATTACAAATGTTTAAAATCTGAAATACAATTCCATTTTCTAGACAAAGGAATTGCTTAACATTTCATATTATTTCTTTGTTGAAGGGAATGTTTTAAAACATTACCTGCCTGAAAAGGAAAACTGTAGTAATTTAGTTTTAATATTTCTTTGATACTCTTATATTCTCAAAAACTGTTACTGTTGGTAAGGATCAAAGTTGCTAAGACAACATCAAAAGTAAAGAAATTATATTTGTTTAGCATTTTAAACCTACTAATTCCAAATGTCTAGCTAGGTAAGAAATCAAATAAAAAGTTCCAAACTTTAATCTTTGTTTCTTCTCAGTCACAACAATGTAGCCCACACCCACTTCCATGTCCATTGGTTGGGGGAGGGAAGGAAACGTTATTGAAACAATACACTTGAATAAAGCCTCTGCCTGCAAACCTTGGGGAGATTTTCATAGGTACTGAAATCTCTAACCCGGCACCACATGGATCTGATTTATCCCCCAAAGAAGTGAGTTCCCATTGAATGGAAATTATTCTTTTTCGTCGTGCTTTCCCTCTTTGGGAACTGAGACCACTCCATGTTACTCTGCCTGGTTAATACATGCTTCTTCTAGAAGTCCCCATTTATATCAGAACTGATTTATCCCTCTCGGGAGAGAAACAGCTCATCTCTGCCATGATTAAGGAGGCCTGGAGGCACAAACCCTTAAGCTCTTGGCCACTAACCAAGAAGGATGGTGGTTCAAATCCAGCCAGGGCCCCAAGGGAGAAAGACCTGGGAACCAGCTTCTGTGCAGATGACAGCCTAGAGAAAGACATGAGGGTCCACTTCTGTGCAGATGACAGCCTAGAAAACCCTGCGGGGGCAGTTCTACTCTGTCACATGGAGTCACTAGGAACCCAGATTGACTTGCCAGTGCCCAACAGCACCACTAAGATTTAGGTCTTCTTCAGGAAAAGGTTCTGTGGCCCTTCAGTCCTCCCAGATGACCACAGGACCCACTATGACTGATTCAGAATAATCAGTCCATGTTTTGCAAGTTAACAAAAATCAGTCTTTCAAACCATACACTGCTCACAATGCACAAGCCACTGGGTACTATGGCAGATGCAAAGATCTGACACAGCTTCCCGCAGCCCCCAAGGTCACTGACCCACCAAGTCAGTGGCCAGCAGGAAATTACAAGCAGCCCAAGTGCCAGGAGCTCCAGCAGCATCACATCCCGCTACAACCGCAGCTCGGAGGAGAGGGGCAGAAATGGGTGATGATTCCACACAGGGTCTGCAAAGACAGGGCAAGGTAAGGATTCTTGCCAGGGAGAAAACAAACACAGAAACACGGGAAGGCTGAGAGCACATCACAACTTTGCTAGATCACAGAACACCGGGAAAGGGGCAATAACGTTAGCTAATGTCCGAAGTTTCTGGACTACAGGCACAGTAATTCACAGGCAGGCAGAGTAAATGAAAGACACCAGTACTTGATATCTGAAGTGAATTAGTCCGTCTAATCCCAAGACGTGTGTGTACAAGGAAAATCTATAAACTGAAGTAAAATTACATACATGCACTGGAGAATAATGTGTGAGTGTGCACACATGCACACACACAAAGCACACACCCACAAAGCACACACCATACAGAAAGAGGAACTGTCTTTTTGTTTCTTTAGTATAGTGCGATGTGGGAAAATGTTAATTTAAACTACAGCTTCACCAGTTTGCAAATATCACAGGTTCCTTCTTGGCCATGTGACACGGTGATTCCCTGGCAGATTGCTCTAAAACCCGTAAGCGAGATGGTAATGTGACCAGCTGCGGTTCCCTTCCTGCCTTTCAGAAGCTCTGGGTGTCTGCACACTTGCAGCTCTGTGTAACTTCACACAAAAGACTGGCATCTGGCCAAGAAGCCTCCGCCATGGCATATATTTTCCAAGGTTTAGGATCTGCTGGTTAATTCTAATTCAGTCATGAAATGGCATGCACTTCTGCACACCACACCAACATAAAACACATGAAATTCCAATTTCTATTTCATAAGGATTCCCTCCCAACACCATATACAGACATCAAGGTATATAACCTATGTACTTAAGGAGCCCTGTTTACATAATTCTACTCCACTGTTCTTAAAATCTCCTCAAAGAACTCCAGTCTCCTCACAATCTTACAAGAAATCTTGCAAGAAAACTTTCTGCAAACTTAACAGCACACAGAGATTTAAGTGGATTTCAAACTTCCTATTAAGCAATTCACACACATTGCTAACTGAAAATCAAGCATATGAAATAAAGTGAAAAAAAATAAAAATGCAACAACCAAGAGTGAATGTTTGTGACTTCTGGTAGGTGGTAGCTGACATGCCCGGGGACAATCACAGAGACTTCAAGAATGGTCTTCGTGACATGTATGGAGCAGAGAGGAATAGTGTGCAGTCACCGGACAGGGAGAGCAGTGGAAGCTGCATATAGGTGGGCATGTAAATTTATATGTGAATGTACATTTTCATTCAGTCATGTCAAATAAAAACTGAAAAAAAAAAAAAAAAGAATGGTCTTTGTTTCTGCTGTCTAATGCAGAAGTACTGACAGCCACACGGGACACACAGCCCCTTGAGTCAGGCAGCTATGTCACGCTCATGTTGAAGTTTCCCAGAAGAACAGGAAACACAGATGAGATCTCAACAGACTGGCTCCTGCTTAACTCTTGCAGGGAGCAGATTTACAAGCAGCAACCCACAGAAAAGTGAGCGTCAGCTCTCAGGTACAAATCTGGGGAAGATGTTCACTGTTACTGAAATCTTCCTTCAGCTGTTGTTTAGCTCTTTTCTAGGCCTGGATTCTTTCTTCAACACCAACGATCACTGAAACTGTAGCAGTCTGAATGATTAAACCTCAAGATCTTTTCAATCACCAAAACTGAATTAACATTAAACCTGTAAAAACTGGAAAGAGCCAGAAAACCAGTGACCTTTTCATCCTGATTCTACCACACACCTTTCCACAACACAATTATCAACCAAGATGATATAAAAAGGATGAGGATGAAAAGTAATAAAATCATATTTGGACTTTATGTCCCCACCCCTGTCCAATACTGCCTTCAGGTGACTTTCAAGGGCTATCTGGCAGGAGAAAAAAATCTCCCAAAGGGAACCTTTAAACATAAGCCTGCTTCTTCCCCTTCAAAGTCAACAACCTCCTGAACAGAAAGCAACTGATCATGACAAGTAAAGAATTATTTATCATTATTTATTAGTCAAGGAAAGTAATTTGCTTTACCCTGAAGTTAAAATGGCAACATATACTGTCCTCAAGAGCATCTAAACAGATATGTGAAGTCCAAGTGTAGGCTAAATAACCCCACCAAGTTTGAGGCAGCCACAAACCTTATTGTCATTTCTATGAAACAAACATGTATATTATATTACAAAGGAAGAACAGAGCCTCCAACTTCCTTCTAAATGAAACTTTTTTCTTTTTTAAATTTTTATTGTGATTAAGTGAAAGTATACAATCCAAATTAAATTTTGCATGCCCCCCATCTGCAGCTCCTTCTGCTCTCTCTGCCCAGTGACAGCACACTCCTCCTTTTCATTCTATACTTGTATCCTCTTAACAAGCTCCTGTTCCCTCCTTTCCACCCACTCCTCTCCCATCTAGAAAGAGACCAGCAGGACATTTTATAAATGCACAGAACCATAAAGTACACGCATTGCACAGTCACACTGCATCCCTGAGTGCAGCCCATTTTTGTCTGAAGAGCTGACTCCAGTAGTGTTTTCTGGACAGGGGCAGCAGCAGATCTACGAGCCATGCTTCCAGGGGATCCCCAAGGTGGTCAGGCCATCAGTTGTGGTCTTTTAGTAAAGTTCTGGAGCTGCACCCCACTTCTTCTCATGTTGCCACAGGGACTCAACCCTGTGTACTCCATCATGGCTACCTTTGGTGGTGGCTGGGAACCATCTGGTTCTTCTGGTCACATGTTGATACAGTTTCCCCTTCACATGAGTCCTTCTGTCTCCTGGGCTCCTTTATCCTTGTGTCTTTGTTGTTCTCGGTGATCATCTATTCCGCATGAGTTGGGACCACTTGGCATACCTCAGGTGGCAGCTTGCTAGCTTTCATGACGCCACTCACCAACATGGGGTGCAGATGACTTCCTTAGCTACAGGCTAGTTACACCAATTGGCCTTGATGTCCCCTGACAGTATGGCCCCCAGACCCCACCCCTGGTACTCTGTCCTTGCAATATCGGGTTAAGATCAGAAGGGTTTTCAGTTTACGTTGAAGTCCAGTTAAGCTGATCTACTTTCTACTGTGTGCTGTCACTGCTTTCACCCAACCAAATTCCTATCAACTATCTAATCTACAACCAACTCTCTCCCTCCCTCCCCACCCTTGTAACCATCAAAGAGCCTTTTCTTCTGTACATAAGTTTATTTTTAATTCCTTCTGGTAGGCGTCTCATACAATATTTGTCCAGAATGAGAACCTTTTAAACACAGATTGAAAGGCTACATACGAAATTCTTGACATTTACCACTAGGGGAGAAGGAGAGAAGAAAACTAGGCTGGGAAAAAGATTGTCAAGACAGGTTTTTTTAAATGAAGTGAAAATGTTGAAGCTTACACAGCAAGATATTAACTGGAGGGTAGGCACATAGGTTTTTACCATTATCATCCTTCAACTAAAAACAAAAAAAGAAAGAAAAATAATGATAATGAGCAGTAACAAAGAAACAGCTACTTCTCATTTCCTAGAAACTTACTGGGGCAGACAAGGAGCAGAGTTGGGAGGGAAGAGCAGGCCAAGAAGTCGGGAGGAACAATGCCAAGTCAAACCGTGGTGAATGGGGGCAGGTGTACTGATGGCTTCAGACCCCTGTGCGTCCTTCCAAGACCCAAAGGGGTCATGGCAGCAGCTTAGAGGCTGGGGAAGGATAGGCAGGAGACAACACTTGCACATAACACAGGAAGGAAAAGCATTTCTAGAAAATATTAACTTACCAGTATGTACTGTAGCTACTGCAATCCATACACACCGTGTGCTGAGCTTTGTCTTGCTTTTCTGTTTTTTTATGGTTGGTTAAGGGCCCTTGAGCATCTTCATAATGTTTTTTTGCATGGCCATTCACATACCTTGCAAAAACCAAATGAACATCTATTTTAATCCTAATATTGCTTGGGAAGTTAAAACAGTAAGAAAATTACACGTTAATAAAGTTAAAATGAGGAAGAGTGTTCTTAAAGAGCATTCAATCATTTAGTAATTTCTTAAGCTGAATAGTTAAAACATGCCTCGCTTCCCATCCCTCTTTTTTTTTTTTTGACAAACAACTGGTATGGTCTACTCTTAATTATACACAAGACCAGGGCCAGGCAAGCAAAGGCACTATCTCTGCAAATTAACTTCAACACTACTGATATTATCACTCATACATACCTTTGCTGAGGCTTTTGCTATAGCTTGCTTTCTTTTTTTAAGCATTTTCTGGGACCACTAGCCCCACCTCAGGTCGCTATCAAAGACCAGCTTTGTTAACTGCTCCACCACTTCCCACAGGGCCACATGCTCTATCTACTCTGGTTGCTGCTTCACATAAAACATGAGAGTCAGTATGTAAACAAGGGCATCTCCAACCTCCTTTGCTTCCTTATGGCCTGTGATCTATAATCTGAACACCTGAATACCCAGCCCCCACAATGAAGGGGGTTTGTTGGGAAACAATTCACACAAAATACCAATCATTTTAAGCTGACATAAACTGTTATTTTTCTACATGGCAAAGATACAGAAGGTTGGCTACCTTCAGAGAAATCTGTAATGTTTTCCACTCTGATTTATTAAATCCTGTATTGCAACAAGCCAAACAGGGGTTCATATGCACCTGGCATGCCTTCCAATTCATCTACACCTTTATCTCCAGGCCACATACTGCTGTAACTGACCACTACTGTGAAGACTTTTAACAAACAAAAATCTCCCAGTTCCTAGATACAAGCCAATTTATAGAAGGCAAGGCCAACCGGCAAAGTCAGGACTGTCACACAAAGGTTGGTGGTTTGGGGAGTTAAGGGGACAATTTTACCCTGAAGCACCCCAGCTGCACCAGCGGCTACACTTACCTTAGGGAAAGTGGGAGGACTGTGGGGTGCAGGGAGATCAGCTCTAAGCCCAGTCTCTACATCCCAAGAAAGTTGGACGCATCAGAGGCCCTGCTCACCTTGGCTCCAGGCCCGACCCTGCTGTTCTCATGTTATATTTACAGCGGTAAACCCAACCAACGCTTGGGTGTACGTGAGTTCGCTGTCCAAAACATGGACTAAAATAAAATTTAAAATAAAACTATAATTAAGAGTACAAGCTCAAAAACTAGGCTGCCTGGGTTAAAAAGTAGGCTTTGTCACAGCCTGACTGTGTGAGCTTGGCTGAGTTACTTAACTTCTCTGTGCCTTGTTTTCCTTTCTGTAAAACAGAGATAACAGTACCTACATCCCACAGGCTGTTGGGTGATTAGATAATCCATGGCATACAATACAGGAGTGGACAATAGCAATTATTTTCATTAGTGTTCTCCTTTATATGTATTCAGAATCCACACAATAACTGTTTAGAAAATGGTCACATTAAGAATGTATTTGGACATGTAATGCATAAATCAGAAATCCTGTGGTGCAGTGGGTCAATTGCTACATCTGCTAACCAAAAGGTTGGCAGTTCAAATCCACCAGGTGCTCCTTGGAAACTCTGTGGAGTAGTTCTACTCTGTCCTAGGGGTCTCTATGAGTTGGACCCAACTCGACGGCAGTACAAGCTGGGTTACTGCATACCATAAGTGGGTTACTGCATAAATCAGGAAACATACACAATATCTAACTTAATAACTCAAGGGTATTTTATGAGCACTGTATCTAATTTGCTGAGATTGTCTTATGTTCTTATCAAGTGTATTTATTGCACTGCTGACAAGAAACAGCAATGTTTACAACGAAAAATATCCTCAGAATCAAAGAAAAACCAACACTGGACAATAATAAAAATAAAGGGACTTCTCACTTTCTAATCTTTGAAAGCTGATCAGCTATATCAAGGACATACAGTTCATTTCACCTCCAAACGGCAGTGCTGAAATGTACCAGATATGTAACTGGTTTCTGTACACGTCCATGACAGAAGAAAAAGCAGGATTATCACTAACACTAAGATCAGCAATGTTCTGGCTAAGGCTTCAAATACATCAGTCAGATACTCACAGTTTTGCTTACAGTGGCTAACATTAAAAACAAGTATTTCCTTTGACTAGTCTTCGATTTTAATAGACATCCTGACATACAGCAGAGGAGGGTCTCATGCTGTACAGAAGCTGCAGCTTCTAACTGCCATCTTACACATTCAAAAAGCAGCTGAGATGCAATAGTGTCATGAAGACCACACATTATAAAACTAAATATGCTCTTGATAAACTGTTTTCCTAGCCAAAAGAACATTCAGTTTAAGGGTGTTCTTCACACCACATGGTTTAAAAATCACTGGAAAATATGAATACGTGGCAAGCCACACCCAGGTATGCACAAAAGAAAACGAACCAATCGGCTGTGTAAAATGAAGATCCAAGTTCAGGTCACATTATTATCTGTTTCATCTATTTAATCTTATTTCTCTGAAACCATGATGAATTTCTAGATTTAAGATTGCAAGTAATTGGAAACAGCCCACCTGCAGAGACCAGGAAATTTCCCATTTATGTTTCCAAAACAGAGAATTGTTTGTTGCCTGCTATGAGAACACTAATCTGTCCAATTCAGGTCTTTTTGGGGCACATGACCTTCCAGACCTAGGTTGTAGAGCACCACGAGACCACTGGAGAGCAGAGCTAGATAGATTTAGTGCATTATAATTCTCACCTCTCAAAATCTAGGAGAGGAATCTGTCTCTTCAAGTGCAGAATTTAAGTGCTTCTACTTTTCTTCTTTTTTAAAAAAATGTTATCTGTACAAAGTATTTTCAGGTTCCCCAAATCCTAGAGATTTCAAAACCACAACAGCCACAATTAAGATATGCAGTTAACATTTTCCAAAGGTACTCGTAAGTGTACATGGAAAAAACACTCAATTCCAGGACAAAAAATGTGAAAAATCAAAAGTTAACTGAACAAAGATGCTTTCTTCATGCAATGAAGGTTTAAAAACAACAATGAGGAAATACTTCAAATAAATACCATATAGAGTTCAGCCTGTGTAACTGAGTATGACTTCCCATCTGCTTGCTGGTAAGCTCTTAATTTCTGAAGTAAATTCCAAGCGCCTTTTCTAAACTAAACGAGCAGCAGAAATCTACATGCTATGATCAGAATGAAAAATCCAAAGGCTGGCACTTCTCTGACTTGTGTTAGAAGAAAACAGCTACTAAACTGACAGTTTTGAAGCCAAGCTCTAGGAGGAAATGCTTAGGCTTGACCTGGGGGAGAAGAGGGTTCCATCAACTGGAAGCAAACTGGCACAATGAAGCAGCTGGCACCCTTTAGACAGGAGTTAAGGCATTCCAGTGGTGCACTGGTTAAAGCACTCAGTTTCAAAACCAAAAGTCAGGGATTCGACCCCACCAGCTGCCCCATGGGAGAGAGATGTGTCAGTCTGCTGCCCCGGGACCACAGGCTTGGGAACCCTAGGGAGCCGTGCTCTGTCCTCTAGGGTCACTATGAGTCAGAAGTGACTCGGCTACAGTGGGTGTGGTTTTGGGATTTGAGGTAGGAATCAACAATGAACTCTGTGAGGTCATTTTCAAAGAGAATTCCTTTCTCTGCAAATATTTTAGTTTTTTTTCAGATGAATGATATGATATCTGGTATTCATTTCGAAATAAGTTAGTAAAGGCAGGGGTGGGGGAAACTACTGAAACAAGCTGGGTCATGTGTTAGTAGCTGTTGAAGCTGGGTGATGAAAACACAGAGTCTAATTTATTAGGTCTCTATTGTTACATATGTTGAAATTTTCCCCTAATATAAGATTTTAAAAAATACCACAAAGTAAACTTTAATTTAGGATTTTGAAGTTCTTATTTCACTTTCCAGTCCACCATTACTAGAATGGAAACCCTAGTGGCGTAGTGGGTTAAGGGCTATGGCTGCTAACTGAAAGGTCAGCAGTTCTAATCCACCAGGAGCTCGTTGCAAACACTATGGGGCAGTTCTACTCTGTCCTGTGGGGTCACTATGAGTCGGCCTCGACTCGATGGCACTGGTTTGGTTTTCGCTTTTCTTACTAGATTATGTGGATCATCACATTTATTCTTCTGACTGTCAGTGAGAAACCTTCCCCTAGATTTTTCCCCATCGTGTCACTACACAAAGGAACTCCACTGGCAGAGGGAGACCCACAGAGTGTTACGTACCATGACTGAGCAACTGTTCTACAAACAAATCAATGAAACTCGGGCATAAAGCTTTCAGGCAACTTTTCAGAAGTAGGGTAGTGAATTAATAAGCATGTCACCTACCTTCCACAGTGGACACTTGAACAAGTCAAACAGACCCAGGGGCTTTTGTTGGACCGGCACACTGATGAAAAGAAAAATACACAATATACCAATTGTATCATATTATTCCCCAACTTCTCCCCTAATCTGTAACATTCTGTGATTAAGTCACAAATACCACAGCTGCTTAGGTATACCGAAATCACAAATCCCTGCTTCCCTGGTGCAACTACACAAAATGGCCGTCCAATCAAAGCTACACAGGCAGGAATAAAGGCACGTTAACACCAGCTGCTCCCTGTAACTGTTGACTCAACTCAAAACGCTTAACCGCAAGTTAGACACACAGACACTGTTTCTCCCTTCTTACTTACTCCCTCACACCACTGCCTCCAACAAGTTAACTAGCCTGATTTCTCACACATACGATGTTTTGTAAGAGTCCAGTTTGTTTTTTCAGTCATGAGTCTTTGCCATGTAGATCACGTACTATGATAAATGAGATCACTCCAAGTTTACTTAGTAAAAGGCATAACCTATGGACACAGTCAGGAAGACTAAGCTCAGTTTTCCCAAATTAGTGACTTCGTGTCTCAATACGACAGCTGCACACTGTTCTCATCAGGACATAGCTGTATCAGTTTAAGTATTATGGGGTGGGGTAGGCAAGAAGGGGCATCAAAACTTTCAAAATACTGATTATAACTGCACTTTCCATTCATTTGTTTGACTAAAAAAAATTCAAGTCTGTATGGCAATGATTTTCAAAAGGGATGGGATATAGAAACCACCTGGGAAGCTTTTTCAAAGCACATATGTTCTAGCAGGTAAACAGGGACTGCAGGGCAAAGAACACGTGTTATCTTGAGAAAAGCAGCTTCCCAGGCAGCTCCGAGGCGACTTCTCGGGACCTAGGGGCACAGGAGGGACATCACAGCACCACTAGACACTTAAGGTTGTAATAAACCCACTGCCTGGCAAATAACAGGCACTCCCTGTGTCTTCAGTACACCAGGAAAGAGCCGAAGCTCTTCGAAGATCCGGTTCCCACGTCCACCTCTCCTGTCCTGTCCCACAACAGGCCTTTCTCACGGTTAAAGAAAGAGAGAGAGAGGGCTTGTTGACAAAAATCCACACAATCTGTCACTGCAAAAATGTTTTCCATTATGAAAAATATTAATTTTCACAAAATGTATTTAACACTGTCTAATCCGGAACTAAGTCTATCACACATGACCTAGCAACAACTGGCACGTTGTTGGAAACTGTTGTCTTCACGTAATGAATTCATAGAGCAAGCAGAATATCAGGATGGACTTCTACCCAAACAGTTAAAACCTTCTAGTGAAACGTCTTCAGGACCCACTGCAGTCGAGTCGATTCCAATTCACAGCAGCCCCGCAGACAGAGGAGAGCTGCCCTGGAGTTTCCAAGGAGTTCCTGGGGGAGCTGAACTGCTGACCTTCTGGTTAGCAGCCATAGAACTTCACCTCCACACTACCAGGGTTTCTAATTGTAAATCCTTCTAAAGAGAAGGGATTAAGCCAATCAGTTAATTTTAAGCAACAAACAAGCACAAGGCAGAAACGTCCTGCCTAAGTTTCTTTACACAGATGGATGCAACTCAATCTTCAACAATAATTTCAAAACAGGTTTCTGAGACAGAGGGACAAAAGTTTTGTGTAATAAGCAGATTATCTAACACATGGGTTGTTACGAGTCAGAACTGACTCGATGGCAGTGGGTTTGGTTTGTATACATGTGGAAGTGATAAGGAATTAATATCTTCTCAATGCTTTTGGAGTTTTGGTCTTGATATTAATATTTTTCTAAAACATTGTGCAATCTTCTCCCTTTTCACTCTCAGACACATTTCAAAAGTTTATCTCCTTTCCTGAGTATTTACTAACAATGAGTTGTAAAACTCTATCTAAATCTACAGAGAAAAGCTTAAAAGGAAACAGTGGAGAGGGGAAAAAAGAGAGAATTTGTCATCTTTTCACACAGTTGTTTTGCTGTTTGTTCCCACATCACTGCCATCTTTGAATGGGAAAAAGAAAAACCCAGACTTTCTAAGAAATACACATGACAGATTCAACATCTCAGAAGGTGAAGTTGTTCTTGAAATAGCTCCCTAAAAAGTAAGTGGTATCAATATTTATACACATCAAACCCAGTGACATCATTGAAGGGTATTCAAAAAAGGCTTGTGAATCAGACAGGCAATCTATCCATGACAGGCTAACAGTCTTATTCATGCTAGAATGTCAGTGCTTAGACTGACTCACAGCCACAGTGGACTCAAACACATCACGGCCATGCAGACGGCACAGAACGGGGCAAGTTTCTGTCCTGCTACACGTAAGGTTGCCAGGAGTCAGAATCAACTCAGAAGCAACTAGCAAAAACATGCAACTTAAGACAGGGATGAAGAAAGAGAATCACAGGAAACAGAACATCAACTTCCCAAATGTTAGAAACACGTGACCCTGCCATTTAACAAATCTCAAGTCAACTTCACTTTCTGAGTCAAGAAATCTAATTGCTTCCATCACGAACATTTACAATCAGAAAGTTAGGACCTAGTGCTAGGATGGTTGGTCTTGGCTATTTAATGACAGTTCTCTCTGAAGGCTCAATGCATTCACTACAGACAAGCACAGGAAAGGCCTGGCAGTTACAGAAAAGGGATACGGTAGGACATTCTGAAACCATTCTTTGCAACACTCTGGGAAATAGTCACTCTGTTTATATATGCCTTGTCCAAACTAAGAGCCCTTAATGAACTCAGTACAATTATAAAATATAATAAAAACTACCTCTCAAAAAAGTTACCAGTAAAAATAGTAAAACAAGTTGCTACAATAATCTTAAAGTCATTTATTTTAATTATCTTCAGCAGAACTCTCTTATTACAAAATGTAGTCTCAATTTACAAAGAGCTGAGTTCCGTAAGTTCATCTGTAAGATGAAACTATTTCCCATGGCAACAGTATTGGACTTTCAGATTCTTCTATAAAATGCTTACCTGAACTACAGCATAGCTGAATATAATATACATACAATAAGTCCACAGTCTATAAATATTTGTCTAAATATTATTATAAGTATTATAAATATTAAATACACTTTAAATGTGTTTAAAGCTGTGAATAGACTATCTATTCAGCAAAATATAAAAACATTACCAAAGCTTTTGTTTTCATTATCTAATCTTCAAAGCTGGTACCCAAGAGAAAGCAGGTGATACAGATGGCCACCTGCAAGTTCAAACAGAAGAACAAAAACTTGCAAGTGCCCTTTATTAGTGGTTCTACTTCAAGGGGACGTCAAGGAAAAGGAAGCCATGCAATGTATACTGTCACCCTAAAGCTACACAAGGCGGAGGGTCATCTGGAGTCTCTTAATGGAGTAAGCCTCCTCGTCTTTCACTGAGATTATAAAAACTTCCTCCAACCAAGATACTCTGTCCTTTAGCAAATCTCTCTCGTTTGCTTGGGTTCTTCCGACCAGAGCCGTGCCTCTCCTCTCAGCCCCTGGGCACCCTGACTGCAAGACGGCAGGAAGTAGCCTCTGTCCACTCCCCTTCCCCTTCAGCCGTGACATCGGAAGCTCTCTCTGGTCCTATGTTTACCTCAGTCTCAAGCTCTTGAAGTTGTGAAGTCAAGCAGCAGTGAATCAAGAATCTTGCCCGTCCCCTAAGCTGGGCCACTCGCCAGAAGTAGAAGCTGTCACATACACTGAGGCGGGTGGGGAGCAGTCTCTAAAATATGCGTCTGACTCCTATCTTCTTCCTAAAGCCCCCAGATGCTTCAACTCTTCAGGAAACCAGGAGGTGAGAACTGAAGGGGCACCGAGACAGAGGGGAGGCACCCATGTGCCAGAGAGTGGGTTCACACCGATCACTCCTCTAAGGAAGTGGCCGGCCCCTTTACCACAGCAGAAGAGAAGGACAGAGAACTAGCAGGTCTGTGCCTGAAGGAGCCTATTCCACCAAAGGCTCTCAGGCTGAGTTCACATGAGGCGCGGGAGTGCCACAGAGAAATGGCACCACGTTGAATAAATGTCCCTTCTACACACACAGGACCACTCTGGTCTTCAATGCCTTCTTAGTGCTCACAACACAGAACCTACTTTAAAGAGTATTTATGTGAGAGCCTATCACCACAAGGCTACTTTTTTTGTAAACCTAGTATCACACTCTATTGCTTTATGATACAACACAGTCACTGTCCCGATACAGGCGCCAGCTCAAGCACACAGCCTGGACAGGTAAGCTATTCAGAAGTGTACCCATCACTCAGGAGCTGATTCAGCAGGCAGGGGAGGCCTCGTCTCCGGCTGACAATCAGTCAACCCTCCTGAGTCATCAAGTAAACTGCTGGCTGGTCAAGTCACAGTGCAGCACTTCTTACACAGATTTTCACTCTTGCCTTTCTGCTGAATGGCTCCACGGTAGGTTAGGACGACCAGAAGCTCTCTGACACTTCTTCTGTCAAGAGACAAGAACTATGTCCTCATTCCTTGCCCCTCGGCCAAGTCTGGAAGTGCCTTGACTGAACGAATGTGGCAGAAGTGACACTGTGCCAACTTGGAGAGTCAGGCCTTCAGAAACTAACAGTGTCTCCTTGCTATCGATTGCTTGGAATGCCTGTCCCAGGGGGAATCCAGCCACCACACAAAAAAGTCTCACCATCCTGAGACCAACACACTATGTTGTTGTTTGTTGTTGTTTAGGTGCCATCAAGTTGGTTCTGACTCACAGCGACCCTACAGGTCATAGCAGACTATGAGAAGTCCGAATCGCAGGGAGAGACCTTAGAGAATATGATACCAAGTAGACAGAAAGAGTAACACCAAGGAGCACAGGGACACCAGACGTGTTTCAAGAAGCTCTCTTAAAAGAGGGTGCTCTGGCCCGGGTATCCAGCTGACGTAACCCCAGGCAAACCCTTCCCAAATTCCTGACCCACAAAACAAAATGAAGTGGTTGTTTCAAGCTGCTCAGAGGCAGGACACGCAGTCTGCTATGCAGCAGTGGATAACCCAAACACCCCTGTCGAAGGGTGGGCACGCAGTGATGTGAGCACCTCTCACCCCGCCAAGGTCAGTGGTTCGAATCTGCCAGCGGCTTTTTGCGAAAAACAGGAAGCAGGTCTAGTCCATCTTATGTGGCTGCTATGAGTCAGAATCGACTTGATGGCAAATGGGTATACTTGCCAGCAAACTCAATGGACTGATTGACACCATTTTTTAGTAAGCTTAAGGACTGGGAACCTTCACAAGGTTCTACCCCAACAGGAATCAAAACCATCCCCAAACTAGGTAATTCCCACTACCTAAAGGGGTGAAGGGGTACAGCATGACAAATCCTCAGCCGAGCGGCACTGTCCTTTGGACTGGCTCTTTATATATCTCACCAACATTACTGTAACTCAAACCTAGGTGGGCTGTTACACCATGCTGTTGCTGTTAGGTGCCATTGAGTTGGCTCTGACTCACAGCAACCCTAATGTACAACAGAAGCAAACACTGCCCACCCTTCCGAACTTTTCCACATCAAACCGGGCAAAGAAAATGGTAACATCAGGTGAAGAGACTGCTCAGGGTCAGTGGTGGTCTGCTCGGAGTTCCAGCCACCCCCTGGCTGAGATCACTATCTCAACATACATGTCATCTCTTTGTGGCCACACTAACGGGAAGGAAGCTACACAAGCCAATCTTTCCCACTGGGAAGCGTAGCAGTCGGCAGGTTTCCCTTCCACCGTCATGCCCACTCATGGGAACCACGATTAGAAAACATCGATCACCTGAGAGGGCCAACAGCATTATCCAGGGATCCAAGAGGCCATTCCTCTGAGGAGCTGCAGTGTGTGGTACCAATACTCTGTGACTTACCTCAGAAAACGAACGCCCAAATCCTTGCTTCTATCATATCTATGTACAATTGTCTTGCCCCAGTGCCATTCTATAACCCCGGAGCAGTCAGTCAACACTACTACATGACAGAGGCTAATGTAAATTAGATTAAAACTAAGAGACAAGCATCAGGAACAGCTGGGTCTGGGTACTCGGCAGTAAGACAGCATTAAACAGAACATACAAGGACCAAAGAACTGCTTAAAATGGATCCAGACCCAGAGCATACGATCAGCTACTACTTGACTAAAAATGTTCTCAAGGTCACTTCCAGCTCTCTGATTTCAAGTTTTTACAGACAGAAAAACAACTACAATAAAGCATTTCACCTCAACAGCCTTGAATACATTTGTAAGACCATAGGAGACAGGAAGACTGAATCAGCCAGGCAAACAGCTTCAATTTTTAAAATAACTTACATATTACCAGAAGGCAGCTAGCTACCTGGGCAACCCACTGGAAGAGATCCACATTTATGTCTACTCCCAGGAAAGGTGATCCAACTGAATGCAGAAATTATCAAACAAAACAACATTAATATCACACACAAGTAAAATTTTGCTAAAGATCATTCAAAAATGACTACAGCAGTACAGTGACAAGCAGCTGCCAGAACCTCAGGATGGATTGAGAAGAGGACGTGTCACCTGGGATATCAGAGCTGATGTCGGGTTCTAGCTGAAAGCAAAGAATACCAGAAAGGTATCTACTTGTGTTGTACTGATGTGCAAGGGCATTCAAATAAGTGGATCACAGCAAATTGTGGATAACACCACAGAGTGAGAATTGCAGACCACTTAACCATGCTTGTGAGGAATCTGTACATGGATCAAAAGGCTGTCATTCGAACAGAAAAAAGGGGATAGTACATGGTTTAAAGTTAGGAAAGGTGTGTGTCAGGGTTGTTTCCTTCCACCGTACCTATTCAATCCGTATGCAGAGCAAATAATCTGATAGGTTGGACTACATGAAGAACAGGCATCAGGCGTCACTGACAACCTGCTTACACAAGTGACACAACCTTGCCTGCTGCAAGGGAAGAAGATTTGAAACATATATTGATGAAGATCAAAGACCACAGACTTCACTATGGATTACAGCTCAACATCAGGAAAACAAAAATCCTAACAAGTGGAGCAATTAGCAACATCATGATAAATGTAGAAAAGATTGAGGTTGTCAAGGATTTCATTTTACTGGTTCCATCATCAACACCCTTGGAAGCAGCAGTCAAGAGATTAAAAGACACACTGCACTGGATAAATCTGCTCCAAAGACCTCTTTAAAGTTTTGAAAAGCAAAGACATTACCTTGAAGACTAAGGTGCCCCTGACCCAAGCCATGATATTTTCAATAGCATCAAATGCCATGTGAAAGCTAGACAGTGAATAAGGAAGAAAGAATGGAAGCCTCTGAATTGTGGTGTTGGAGAAAAATACTAAACATACTATGAACTGTTAAAGACCTGTCTTGGAGAAAGTACAACAAGAGTGCTCCGTAGAAGCAAGGATGCCTAGACTATGTCATACATACTCTGGATGCGCTGAAGTGAGGGATCAGTCCCTGGAGAAGGACACCATACTTGGTAAAGCAGAGGGTAGGTGCAAAAGAGGAAGGCCCTCGACAAAACGGACTGACACAGTGGCTGCCGCAGTGTGTTCAAGCATTACAACTGTGGGCACGGTGCCAGACGTGGCAGTGTCTTGTTCTGCTGTACAGAGGGTTGTAACAAGTTGGAACTGACTCAACAGCACTTAACAACAACAGTCTTCATTGCAGCATTATCCCCAATTAAAAATATTGGAAATAATCAAATGCCCACATACAGGAGACTGGTTGAATTCACTGGGGTACACTCACAAAAAGAATACTACGAAGCTGCTAAAAAAAAATAATAATAACCAAAATATCAAGCAAAGCCCAAAAGAATATACAGTTTGCTACTTTCTGTGAAAGAAATGGAAATAAAATATTCATGTATCTGTGTGTCTTTACAAAAAGACACACAGGAAACATGTCAGAAATGAAGGACACTAGTTATTTGCAGGGGCGGGTAGGAAAGAGTGGAAAGGATGAGGAAATGACACTTTTCACTATACCTTTTTGTACAGTTTTCATTTGGGGGATCCATGTTAATGCTATATATACTCAAAAACTTAAAATCAACAGAGATGAGCTGCCAACACATCTAAAGTGGAAACCACACACACATGAATCTAACTGTACGTCCAGTAAATGACATACACATATTAAGGGGGGAGATCAGCCCCAATCATTGTTTGACCTAATATTTTATATACTGTCAGTATGCAGGCAGAAAGAACCGTACATAAATACTGCACTCTAGTTACAAGGCTTGTTTGTTTTCCACAGTGGTTATGGGTAATCATGAGTCCCTGTGTGGCATACTTAACATGCTCAGCTTCCAACTGAGAGGCTGGTCGTTCAAGTTCAACCAGAGGCACCCTGCAAGTAAGGCTTGGTGATCACCTTCCAAAAATCACAACTGGAAACCCTGTGAAGTGCCAGTCTACTGACACATGCAGGCACCATGGGTTGGAACTGACTTGATGGCAGCTGAGCAACTCTGGAACTACTACCTCTGATTAGAGAAATCAGCAAACCAGTCCAAGGGTTAGGATAATGGGAACCAGGCTGTCACAGATGGAAAAGGGCATTACAAATACAGAAGGGAGGAAAATCAGACTTGTGGTTTTACATTGGAACTGGAGGTAACAATATGAACCACGGTTCAAAAATAGACACATATCTGTGTATTTATATTTATTAACTCTTGTCTGCTGAGAACCCACTGCCATCAAGTCAGTTCCAACCAGTTTATAAGCATTATTTCCAACTAAAACAATGAGGGCTACTTCAAAAAACAACCATTTCCAAGGCTGAGGCAAGATGAAAATCTTGCTACGCCAGAAGGTAAGAAAGAGTTCAAAGAATTATGGAGACACATCAAAATCACAACTTTACAGAGTTCTCAATAGCCAAATCCGAAATAATCTGAGCATCAAAATGATAACTAGTATCACAGAATAAAATAAAAATCTACTGAGTCCATACTAATACAAGTGTCTTAGTTCGTCTAGTGCTGCTATAACAGAATTACCACAGGTAGATGGCTTTAAAAAGAAAAATTTTATTCTATCACAGTCTAGCAGGCTACAAGTCCAAATTCAGGACACCATCTCTATGGAAAGGTTTGCTCTGGACTCTGGAAAAAGGTCCTTGTCATCAACCTTCCCCTGATCTGGGAGCTTCTGAGGCATATGGACCCTGGTACATTTCAAAGGATGTGTTCTGCTCCTGACACTGCTTTTTGGTAGTACGAGGTCCTCTATTCTCTGCTTGCTGCCCTTTCCTGTATATCTCAAGAGACTGCTTCAACGACAATACAATCTTACACACTGAGTCCTGCCCCACCAATACAACTGCCACCAATCCTCTCTCACTAACGTCACAGAGGCAGAATTTACAGCACATAGGAACATCACACAACACCAGGAATCAAGGCCTAGCCAAATTGCTACACGCGTTTTGGGGGGAACACAATTCAATCCATACTAAATACCACACCTAGTGGGACTCAGTCAATGCTGACTTACAGAAACTTTACAGCATGGAGTAGAAATGCCCAATAGAGTCTCCAAGGAGTACCTGGTGGATTGAAACTGTCAACCTTCTGGTCAGCAGCAGCAGCACTCAACCACTACACCACTAGGGTTTCCATGACAATAAGTAAATAAATGTTTTTTTTTTTAATGGAGGCTAAAAAAAGCTCTGTTACAGCAGAAAACCAACTAATACGGCAGAAGCAAGGACAGTTAGAAAATTCTCATTTTACAATCATCCCAGCAATGACTATTTAATCATAAAAACTTCTCCATGTAGACAACAAGAGTAGCTTGCTACCTGAGCTCACAACCACTGGACACAAGCCCACCCTCTCACCAAGTTTTTGAGGGGCTGCTCATGCTTATAAATAGCTGAATATAAAACAGATTCTTGAAGAACATGTCTAAGAGAATTATTTCTAAAAAGAGACCCGGAGGAAACTGAAACAATGCAAGGGGTACAGAGAAACTTTGGGGTTAGGGGGCTCTAAAACCTTGTAGTAATAAAGAGAAGATACTACATAACAACAGTACATTTTAAAAAGGAATGGCCAGAACATGAGAAAATGGCCTAGGAAATTAAAAATATGATGATCAAAATAAAATTCAAAATAAGGGGTAGAAGAGAAAATCAAGGAAATATCCCAAAAGCTATGACCCAAAAGCAATGAAATAAAAAGACAGGAAAATCAGATGTTCTACCAGGCAGCCCAACATGCAATTAATAAGAGTCCCAGAAAGAAAGAACAAATTTAGCCTATAAAAAATTTCTTCTAACTTAAGGATGTGAATCTCTGGATTGAAAGGTCCTCTGAGTACTTAACCATCACAAAGGAAAAAAAATTCATGCCAAGACTCATCATTCTGAAATTTCAGCACACTAAGGATAAAAGGAACATCCTAAAAGCTTCCCAGCAAAAAAAATAAATAAATAAAAGCACACGTGTGAAGAACAGTTATCCGGGGCAGCAGGTTTCTCAACAGTAACGATGGAAGCAACAAAGCAATGCCTTCAGAATTCTAAGGTTAAATTATTTTCTTCCTAATATTCTATATTCAGCCAAGGAATCCAGTATAAAGGTACAATAAAAACACCTGACTTGCCAGGGGTCAAAAATTCACCTTCGGAGAGAAGGGACGATGTATTTAAGGAGAACAATGGCAAAACCAAGAAAGAGAAAGATATGGGATGGAGGAAACAGGAGACACAAAAGACCAGGGAAGAGACTCTCAGGATAAAAACTGTGTAGTAGTCCCAGGGAACAACTAATTCAAAGGGAACAAAAGGACAGGGGGTCTGACAAAGAGATTTTCAGAGTGGGGGAGGGGGAAAGTGGGACCAAGAATACAAATCTGTTTAAAGCTTGGAAAATAATACTCAGACATTTGAAAAATCTGTAAGTATATTTGACAGAAAACATGTAGATGGTAAACAGTAATTTGTAAGAAAAAAAAGACAATTATATTAACTCAAAGAAAAATAAAATGTGGACCAAGAAGGAAGACATTATCACCATATTAACCAAAATTTGCAATCTCACATTGGGAAAGAAGAGCAGAGGAGAGAGCCTGAAGAGCACTAATGTCCTCATTTATCACAGTACGATGCCAGCGAGTAACATCTAAACTCGACAAATGAAGAAACAGCAGTATACTCCTCAGAAGTATGCAGACAAATACGAGAGACAAAGCTAAATAAAGCTAAAAGCAGTTGTTTCTGGACCAGCAGAGCTTAGGTGGCAGAGAGGGAGCCTGCTGTTTTATTTTAAGTCCTTTGGTATTACATGACTGTGTGTAAGTATTACGTTTCTGAAAACACAAATTAATCTTCAAAAGGTAAACTAATTTAATAGTCCTATCAATTCAGGAAACTGCCTAAACCATGTTTTTAATCATAAAAAGGGTACATCTAAAATCTGTTATACAGCATAAAAACTACAACAGCAGTTTCTATCAGTCGAGGCCAGGCACCTACTGAGTCCCCTCTACACTTCGAGGCTGTCGGCAAAACTAATAGTATGTCTCCTCTACTGGCGAATGTGATGTCAAAGCTGGGCCCTACATGTCATCTATATGAGATGCAAATATCTACAGAGCCAAAAAAGAGAGGACATTTGGCCCTGCTGACTTTGCTCATGAAAGCAAATTCCTGTCCATAAGGCTGGTCCCCCCACTGGGTCAAGTATCTTACTCTGTTTTGAAATGGATTTCTGAAAGCAGTTTTCAACACCCAATGGAAACAACATAGCTATCATAAATTAACTAATTTGTTATTGTTCTTTCTATTATAAACTCAGACTTGTTCAGATCAACTTTGGTGAAAGACCCTTATGGAGCAACACTGCTCTATCGACTCCACCAGTCTTCACCTAAGTCCTGGAACTGTCTACCTCCCAAATGAGGACAAAGGTAACAAAGGGAAGGTGCAAATCACTAAAGCCAAAGCAGATTCCTAAATGAGCCAAAATGGGCCATGTTTTGCCTTTGGAAGAAGAGACACAAGTAGCTACGGAAAGACTACCAAGAGTTTATACTGTTTCAGAAATCACTTCTCCCACAAAGCTGATTATCTCACAGCAAATATCATAATAGGTATTTGAGAGAATGGACAATACAAAAACCACAAATCCCTTAAGAAAAATTCTGATGTCTGTTTAATATATTTACATAGCATGATGTGATACAGTTTCACGCTTCTGCCAGGAACCTGAGTGAGCAAATCCACAGTCCAACAGGAGTAGCCCCTTCCAAAGAAGTACATCAAGTCATAAACATAAACGTCACACCACCAGTGTTTCAGAGCTATAGTAAATAGACAATATAAGAAAACAGGAATACTGATCTATTTATTTACAGAATTTCTACACCCTCCAAATAAATAAAAAAAATCAAGAGGCTCAGCAAGCTGCTATATCAAAGACTCAGAGAACAACAGGTTTTGTATCTGCAAGCACAATTCTCTTCCTAGTTTCTGTGGTTACATAATAAAGGCTAACACTAAAGCACAAAGCGAAAAAAAAACCCACCACATTTGTGGTAATTACTGGTATGCTGGGAAACTTCATTTTTATATGACCAGTGGGTTTATTTACGAAGAAATAGAAAAAAATAAACCAAGTATATATTTATACTCTGCTTAAAGGGATAAAATCCATTGCCATCCAGCTGATTCTGACTCAAAAGTACCCTACAGAACAGATCACAGCTGGCCTATACAGTTTCCAAGGCTGCAAATCTTGACAGAAGTAGAGCGCTACATCTTTCTCCTGCCTTAAAGGGCCACGCATCCAACATCCCAGAAAAGAGGCACCTACAAACCCTAAAATTATGTATTCCTATCATTTAACAACAAAAAAAGTTCTTCCAATTATTTGATGAAAACCAAGAGTTAATTTTATACATATATACATATATATATACACATACACACACATACACATATATAACCAGGAGGCTCAATTTTCAAATTTGAAAAGCCCCCCAAGAGCCTGAAAAACTGTCTTTTTTTAAATGAGGCACTGTAAAGATGACCAACACAACACTAAAAAGGGCTACAACAAAACTGGCACAGTTCAGCTTCATGCATTAAAGCCTCAGAACGTGAAGGTTGGGCTCTGGCAGTTACTTTACACAAATACAGGGAAACTTGAGCCCTTTAGCTGTTGAGGAGTGATTTGTCCAACGCTAAAGCATCTCACTAGCAATATCCAAAATAATTCAAGTATTAAAACAGGACAACACTCTGAAGTCACAGGGTATTCTACTCTGTGAAGCAAAAATGAAATGGTCAAGTCAACATAAAAACAGTGTAGGGGTGTCATCTGACCTCCTCTCACTTGACAAAGGGAAGGTGAAAACCTATGGCGCATGGTTCTACTCTGACACACACGGAGCCACTGTGAGTCAGAATTGATGGCTTTGGTTTTAACATCATATTACAGCATTTTTCTAACATGTTCTTTTTTCTCCAGGAAACATTCAATCACAGAAATTTATGTTTCCTAGAAAAGTCAGCAGGATCTTCAAAAACTCTTATCAAACTACTACCACCCCAACATTGTACAACAAGCATTCAAACCAAAGAAAGGCATGGCAATCTGTTATTTAAAAAACAATGAGAACATGCAAGAACAAGACAAGGATGTAAAGAAGCTAAAACTGTTCGTTTTATAATACTTATAGTAAGTTTTGTAATCACTTAAAACTGCAGGAATATGACAGTTAACTGCCACCCTGCTCTTCCTGGTGGTGATAGAACAGTTCACAAAAATAAGAGCCTTCGGGGGGGGTCAAGGATAGACAGACAAGCAGATTTGTACAAGGCTGTCTTAAACCCAGCTAGAAAGGACAAAAAAAAAAAAAAAAAGCCATCAAGACAGAATAGCTACTCAAGAATAGACAACAGCTACATGAGTTGGATCTTGGCTGGCTCGGGTACACCAGCTACACAATCCTAAAGCAGACCCACAAGTTTCCAGATAAAATCCAGTTCTTTGGACATCTGTTAAAAACTTACAATCTGGTACATTTTAAGAATAGAGTCTCAATTCTCTCTTCAGAGGGGTCCTGTAAATTTTAATTCACCAGCACTTTACTAATTGTGAAGCATCTGGACAATGCTTAAGACCATGGCAAACTTTACTTCACAATGTCTAATATTTTTAATTTCAACAACACTTTTCAAAAATTTGAAATAAGCTTCCTAAACTTGTCTGGAATTTAGACACCTGTAAAGAGCCTGTGCATATATACTTTTCAGTATATCTTAAGAGAGGGAGCAATCTGTTTTAAGCTCTGCAGTTTAAAGACTATAATTAACTTCTACAGGAAATACAACTGAAAAATCTTAGAATATAACCAAATAGAATCAACAAAGTATGTAGCAAAGATCCAATGTAAAATTCCAGCCAGAAATGAAATGACAAAAAAAAGGAGGTGGGGGCAACTTCAACAACAGACGCCCAGGTCACACATGTCAGAAAGTGAATTGCACTTTATCCCTAATGATGCTGAGAACGCTGATTTATCATGTGTGCAGTGAAGTACAGCCAGCCCTCTGTATCTGTGGGTCCCCTGTCCTTGGGACAACCAACAAATCAAAGACACTTTGGGGAAATATATGACCTTTTTTCCTTGTCATTATTCCCTAAACAATGTAACAACTATTTGTGCCATATTTTCACGGTATTAGGTATTATAAGTCATCTAGAGACGATCTGAAGTATATGGGAGGATGTGAGCAGGTTACATGAAAATACTATGCTGCTCTGTCTAACAGACCTGAGCATCTGAGGGTTTTGGTATCTGTGGGGGTCCTGGAACCAATCCCTCAAAGGTACCAAAGGACTACTATATGTAAATTTCAAGCTACAAAAAGATTCACATCTGAGATGAAAGGAAGTTAGGACATTACAAACCGTTAAAATGTTCAAATCAGCTGTTTTCCAATTGTATTGCCAATTCCTTCCTCCATCTCAGCTATATTTTAATCAATAAATGAGTCAAGTTGTGGCAACCCCGTGTGTGTGAGTATACCTGTGTGCTCCACCGGGTTTTCAGTCACTGATTTTTCAGAGGTAGGTCACCAGGCTTCCTTTTGAGGTGCCACTGGGATGAACACGAGCCTCAGTCTTTCAACTGGCAGCTGGGCACGTTAACCATTTGTACTATTTCAGAATGTGGAGCTTAAACTTGAAATCTCCCATTAAAACGCTTCAAAGGAATTATTTCAATTACGTTTTCAAACATTTTTTATCGCTTAAATTATCAAGTACCGAATTACTAGATTATAAGGTAAAAACCCTACTTTTAAAAAGGCAACCTAAAAAATGTGATTTGAATGGTATTCAAATTGCATGGTATTTGAGTTTAAGTTTTGGGCTATCTCTAATGCCCCCAGCAATTTGAATAACTCAGTCTTTGTCTCTACTTCACAGTCTGTAAAAAAGGAAAAGCTACAAGGATGAGTAGTTAATTAAATTTGTCAGGATTAAATAGTGAACTACTTTGATGTTACTTTATCTTGTTCTCAGTTCCTCCACTTCTCAGTAAAACTAACAGATGAGAATACATCTGGAATTACTATAGACACTAATACCTGCAGACTCAAAGCAGTTAAAAGATGGTCTCTAACCTCCACTGACTGCTCTGATGGGGATCACAACAGAGGGTCCTGGACAGAGCTGGAGAAAAATACAGAACAAAATGTTCTAACCCCAAAACAAGGACCAGACTTGCTGGCCTGAGGACTAGAGAAACACATGAATATGGGCCCCAGACACCCTCTCAGCTCAGTAATGAAGTCAGTCCTAAGGTTCACCCTTCAGCCAAAGACCAGACAGGCCTTTGAAACAAAACACGAGTAAGCGGACACACTAGCCCACAACCAAGGACGGGGGCGGGGGCAGAGCGGTGCAGACCGGGTAAGGAAGAGGGGAATACACACACAAAAGCTGGTTAATACGGAACCAAGGTTGAGAACGCAGAGTGTTAACCTGTTGTGGGGCTGTTAACCAATGTCATAAAACAATATTGTGCACCGACTGTTTAATGAGAAACTAGCTTGCTCTGTAAACTGTCATCTAAAGTACAATTAAAAAGCCAATAAACATGGTCTCTATTTACAAGTTTCTAAGCCAAAATTCAGAAACCCTGGTGGTGTTGTGGTTAAGTGCTATGGCTGCTAACCAAATGGATGGCAGTTCAAATCCACCAAGTACTCTGTGGAAACTCTGTGGGGCAGTTCTACTCTGTCTGGTAGGTTGCTATGCATTGGAATTGAGTTGATGGCAAAGGGTCTTTTTTTTTTAAGCCAAAATTCATTCAACAACCACAAAAAGTATCAGGATACAACTGAAGGGAACAATTTTCAGGTGAATATCCTTTAGCCTGAAATATACCTACTCTTATCCACATTCTCTAAACAGACTATTATGTACAAATCTCAGAACATCCTGCAGGGTCTTGGCATAAGACGCCGTAGGGGAGATGAACAAGCTGCTATTGTAGTTCATGCTATTCTCAACATTTTGAACTGTCAATCGAGGAAAGCTTCGTCATAAATAGACCCTTCAAAAGTGCTAGCCTCTGCTGAGAACCTATCAAAGTACTTCCTTCTAAGCCATCTGTCCAGGAAAACTTCCACTAAAACACCTAGAATGCAGCTGTTCTCACATCTAACAGGGTATTAACAAACATAAAACATTAAAATACATTCAACAATATCTACTTTGCACTTCAAACACTGATAAGCTACCTACTCATTCTATTGTTGAACACAAAACCTGCAGTTTTACAGGTCAGCTGTAAAACTACGGCTGCATCAAAGGACTGATTTTTCTTTCTTTTTTTAAACAAAGGGGAAAAAAGGCAGAAAATGGGCTACAGAAAGGGGAAATGCACGTGCAAGTTATTCCCCATTAGAAGGGTGACTTGACTCAATTTTAAAACAGGAATTTAAGCTACCCACTGAGCTACAAACTATTTGTAGGCATGCTCACTGACCTACAAACACTATAAAAACACAAGGATTTCTAAATCTAGTTCGAAGGATCCGAAAGTAATCTATTATACCCCAATAGAGAAAGAAATAGCATGAATTTCAGCAAGGAAAGGCAGGATGTTATAAGACCCCAAAGTTAGTGCTACTAAAGCAACGAAGGACGAGGGATTATTCTGAGAATAAATGAATAATGTGAAATCAAACCAAAGAGCTCAAATTCTTCTCCACAACCCCCTTCCTTTCTTCTGCTTAGGCCCTGAAGGACGTTCTCTGTATACTACTAAGTGTATTACTTGGAGAGTAACTTCTGATCAGTGTCTCAGAACTTCTTCAAAACAACAAATGCTAGGCTTCAGCCTCTTCAAACACACATGGAGCACACACCAAATTCTAGGTCTTTCCTGTCCACTACCAACTACTTAAGACTTTGGAAAGAAAGAAATGGAGGCTGCTTTAAGGGTTTTGGGGGGGGGGAGGGCAGGGAAGGGAGGCAAGAGAATGCTGCCAGAAAGAAGATAAAGACAATTAAATGTGACTTAAGTTTAAACCATGAGTCAGATTCTACTCGACAGCATTAGGTTTGGTTTGAATTTTAAATATTTTATAAAAATAAAAAAGCTTAATTTCTTCAGAAAGGTATATAAAATTCAAATACTAATGTTCAGAATATGAAAATGTGTCATCTGCACACTAACTGTAACTGCCCCCACTCAATTTAGTGCTAAAATGCCCACCTGCCCAAGAACAAACACAGACTGTAAACAAATACAAATTTACTGTGGTAGCAACACCATCAGTGGCTCACAATTCAGTCAAAGTTGACTTTACCAGCTAAAATGCTGTGAGTAAGGACTGGTGAAGACATTCTGGGTGAAGCTGTGTTACTTTGCATTCATTTTTAACATAAAGTTAATGCCCATTCCAGCCATGGTCCAAATGGAAGAAAAGTTCCATCATTCACTAAGCACATGTTCACTGAGTGCCCTATTAAGAGATGAATAAATATTACATTCATTGTGTTACTAAAAAGCAGTAAATGCATTTGACCTAATGAAGGGCAAATGGGATTCTTTCTAGAAAATTCAGTCTTATTGAGCAAACAAGGGTGTCTTTTAGATGTAGGCTGTGAGAGAAAGTACAAAATCACCCTCCGTCAAGGTGATTTCTCACCTTTTATCACAAGCTGATTGGTTCATCACAAATTTATGACCACTGACACAGAACCAGTCAGTCACTGGTACCTCATCCTACTGAATCAATCTTGTAAAAAAAAGGTTTCTTTCCAACACCCACTCAGAACTGCAGAACATTTACCTGACCTATATCTACTGTTCCTGTGTGATGTGAGGGCAGATGTGTACTGGAAACTTAAAAGAGACATTCTCAACTCTGAAGAATAGAAAACTTTTTCATGCAGATACTTTTAAAATATCTCCAACTTAACTAAATAATCCCAAACACTTGAAATTCAAAAGCTCAGCATAATAACATCAAGTCTTTTGCTTTTCGTAGTTACTAAAAACAGCTGTATTTACCCCTGAGAGTCTAACCCGGGTATACCCTTTAAGCCTAGAACTCAAACCACTCCCGGTGTCACCTATCAGTCAAAGGACAGTGGCTCATAAAGTAAATAATACCATCTGTGAGTGCTGTACTCCTCTAAACAATCACCTAAATGAGACCTGATGGTCAGCATTTATGGTCCACCAAAGATGAGAAGGTAAGGGGAGACTAGGAAGCTAGATTCCTGGAAGCAGAACCACCAGAATGGAAATAACCAGAATGCTGACACACTGCAAAAAGCGTAACCAATGTCATTGAATAATATGTATATAAACTGCTACACAAGAAATCTAATTTACTATGTAAATTTTCATCAAAAACAGAACAACATATTTTTAAAAAGAAAAAAGTTATGTTCAGGCTATGTTCAACAGTTTGTGTTTTCTTCCCTGTATTTTGCTACTGGTTCAAAACTTCTGCCCACAGAAATAAGGTATACCCAATTCTCCAGTTTCTGAAAATAGAATCTGGCATGTGCACATAAGAAAAAGCTTAAGAGAACTTCTGACTTTTTATTTAAAACTTTTTTTCAGTTAAGACTAGAATGCCTTTAGCCAAGATTAAACATAAATCAGCTTTTACCTTATTAGGAGATTGCTATTTTCAACATTTACCTTAAACCATAACATGGATTTATCTTCTAACCAGTTAGCTTCCTGTTGCTCACCAACTAGATTAGACAATTTAACTTTTTCAAAGCAAGTGACTCCCATGATGCCTCCCAGCAAATACATTTCAACGTCTGTCAGTTTCTCTACAGCTGCTGTCATAGCTGACTCAGCCCCTGCCTCGTGGAGACCCCATAAATGTGGTTAGCCCTAAAGCCATGAGCATTTCTCTACAATTTTAAAGCTATTTTGATAAGAACAGGTTTATCCTTAAAGCCAACGAGTTCTCCAAGTGTGGTCCTCAGACCCTACAAGTGTCTAACATCCACTAAGGGTATCCACAAAGTCAGAATTGTTTTCATAAATAATACTAAGACATTACTCTTACTGCCCATTCTCATTCTCTCCCAACACGAGTGGAGTTTTCCAGAGGCTACACAGCCTGTGAGATTTTCACAGACTGAATGCACAGCAGGCCTGGGAATACAGCAGACTTCCATTAAGCCAGACAACAGAAAGAGCTATAAGAATGTAAAATAATGCCACGCTTCCCACAAAGCCCTAATAGCACACTGGTTAAAGCAGCTGATTGCTAACTGGAAAGGTCAGCTGTTCGGAACCACCAGCAGCTCCATGGGAGACAGATGTGGCAATCGATTTCTGCAGAGATTCACAGACTGGGAGATCCTATGGTAGTCACTATGAGTCAGTATTGACTCAACAGCAGTGGGTTTCCTTTCTAGCTTCTTACCAAATTTTTTTTTTGTTTTGGAAAACACAGTCTGCATAAACTGTTACTTATCCTAACAGGAAACAGATTTATAACTGTTATTTGCAAATGGATTATGACACTTCTTTTAACTTTTCAGTTTTAATCCCTAAGTATGGTAAATATCAATAGACACATGCAACACAAACAAAGGCTTTCTGGGTTCTCAATAATTATTTTAGGAGTATAAGAAGTCCTGAGAACTCAAGTTTGAAGCCTGTGTTGCACACAATTATATAACAAAAGACAGTGCCTTCCACAGTAAAGACACTCAGGTGAATTCTGAAGTATAAATAACTTCTTGCTTCCCTCGACTCCTGTTGAGTACTATGTCTCCCTGTAAAGTATTATTCAGCAAAAGTGAGGCTGCCATAGGCCCCACTGAAGAGGCTTTAGATATTTATACATCCACAGCCCTCTGGATAAAGGTGTTCTGATCTATACGATACCACCTATTACTTGCTGGTGTACAGGAGTTTCTCAAAGTTTTCACAAAAATTACCTAGCTCATCCTAACAGCAACCTGTGATGTACAGTACTATCCTCTTTTAAGAAACAAAGACAAACAGACAACCTAATGAAATGTATACTCAGAGGAAAGAGAGCAATTTCTTCAAGGATGTAAGGCCAACCTTAGACCCTAGGATGCTGGTCTTTTGCAATCTGCTTGCTACCTTAAGGCTGCTTCACTCCGCTGTAACTGCAAGCTCCCAAAGAAAACAAGGTAAAGGCATCACTTTTATTGTGTCAGTGCAAAACAGAGATTTTGTCTATCTTAGTAAGAAAGCCTGGTGGTACAGTGGCTAATGCTGCGGCTGCTAACCAAAAATCGGCAGCTCAAATCCACCAGGCACTCCTTGGAAACCCTATGGAGCAGCTCTACTCTGTCCTATACGGTTGCCACAAGTTGGAATCAACTCAATGGCAATGGGTTTGCTTTTCTGGCTTTGGTTTACCAAGAACACATGCAAACTCAACACTCAAACACAGCATTATTCAAAACACTAGCTACCCTTTGGGTCCCTTAACAAAAAAAAGAAGAAATCCAAGGGTGTTGGAGAACAAATACCGGAACACACAATATTCCAGGATGATGAGGTGGCACAGGAGTCCCAAATTTACTAATCATTTCATCAGTGAAGCAACACGCAGGCAACAACAAGACGATGCTCAGTACAGCAGCACCAGATTGTATCAGCAAACCCAGGCCAAAGGGCTAAAGTGGGAGGCCTGCATGAGATGGGTCCAACCCACACTGTGGGCAGAAGAAAAAACCCTCATGGAGTTAAGAAACTAGCTGTATTGGATTCACACATCTGATCAAGTGGCTACAAACCACTGTTGCAAAGCTATGTCAGAGGCAAACTTTACTGCAAGATGTAAAACAGGTCCTCTTAGAACTTACACCGAAACTACCCTTCAGGCTAAGCCTACTAGTTTGCTCTTGTTATGAGCACAAGTCTCTCAGCTATGCTCCTTTTAACTTATTAAGTCCCTCAAGGATGTACAGTTTTCTGCATTTCTTTTCCACAGTCAAGGGGACTCTGACTGCAGGAGGCAAGACTGACTCACAGCAGGATATCGGCCACTTGCATAACTCTTCTTTTTTAGGTGCATGTGCCCAGCGAAGCCATTTTTAAGTTTGACGTGACGTTATGTAGAAAAGGCCAGGAGTAGGGTAACTGCCCACCTTGTATTCTTACATGTAGTTTACTATCGCTGTAGTTTACTCCTCAGAAGGGATGCTTTTCCTAGTGTTATTTTGTGCATCACTCTCCTCCCCTCTCTGATTTTGGAAAAAGCAAATGAAAAGTTCCAGTGATAGCTTCAGTTAATGCATCACCAACCCATTTTAAAAGCTCTTTTAACACATCCTATTCGTGGCTGCAACCTCAACCATTCACCGTAGAAGGCAACATTTATAGGTTAAAACCGATTTATACAAAATTCTGCACCCTCACAAAGAACTGCAATATGGCACAGTAAAACCAATTAACCAGTTACTCTTTAAAGGCTTCCTGCAGAAAAAGCTATCTGCCTTCACAAAGGCAAGCACCAGCACCAAACCCCGTGATCTCCAGGAAACTGCAGTAATTTCTATTCCTTATCCCGGGGTACATTTTTCTTTGTGTCGCTATCTGGCTTTCTCCAAGGGCATAACCACCTGTCAAAAGTGGCGAGACATTCTCTAAAACTCCCTTCCCAGCTCGGACCTACAATTAGAAATGTCACACACAGATTTCTCAGATGAACTTCAGATTTCTGAAACGCACAACTCAAGCTACCGATGACCCTCTGAAAGCTCATAAACAAAGACTAGTAGCTGCACCAGCGCCCTACCAGGAAGTAATCAAAGCAGTGTGGCCAGCGCGATCCTAAGAAGTCGCTAGCGCAGACAATGAGAGGACACCAGGGCTTCCAAAGGGACCGGCAGGAGCAGTTCGAACGCCTACGCTGCGCAAAGCAAAAGCATTACATAAACCTAGCCAGAGTTCCACAGCGCGTGAACTCGGCATTCCCAAACAATTTCAGGCCACCTAAAAGACCGCAGGGCCAAACTAGCCCCCGGAGCCTATCTGCAAACTTCACCCTCCTCGGCTGACGAAACACTCCGGCCTCGGCCGCCCGGACTTCCGAGCGCCGCTCCGGCTCCCGGCGCCGATGGGATGCTGGAGGCTGAGGAGGAGGAGGAGGAGAGGAAGCGGGGCCCGCGGCCAGACAAAGCTAAGCCCCGGGAGCGTGCCGGTGAGGAGACGCAACTCGGGCCCCCGCCGCACGTGCAGCTGCCGCGAGGGGCCGGACACACGCGCCCTGGCCCCGCGACGCCAGCAGGCGCGGCCCCGGGGAGGACGGCAGCACGAACCTGGGGCCGGGGTCCCCACCCGCCGCGGCCTCGCCAGCGCCCGCCCCTCGCGGCCTCCCCTCCGCTGGCCGGGCCGTCGGGCCGCGGGAAACAAAGGAGCCGCCGCGCCGCCCGCCTCACGCCACCCTTCGTCAGCCGCCAGGCCCTCAGCCCAGTCCGAGTCCGCGCGCCGGCAGCCCGACCGCGGCCCCTAGACGGCAGGCCCAGCAGAGCCGGGGCCTCGGGTGCGCGGCCGCGCCGGCCCGGACCGCACTCACCGCTGCAGCACCAGGACGACGGAGAGCCGTTGGGGAACTTGGCTGAGTCTGGAGCGATGCAGACGCTAGCGCTCAGGTGCGGACATTCCATGGCCACGAGGAGGGCAGTGAGGAGGACCGCAGCTTCGGGACCGCGGCGAGGTGGGGGGCGGAGGCACTCAGGAGACTTCGTCTGGGCTCGCTTCTCGTCTGGCGCTCGGCCGACGGCGGCTACGTCCCGAGCCCTTGCGTCAAAGAAAGCAAGGGCTTCCGGGCACCGGGTTTTCTGGCCCGCCGTTTCCCGGCGCCCCGTTCCGGAGAACGTGGTCATCCTAGATCCAGGTTCTGCCGCCACCCCTAGGCTGGGGCTTCCGCCTTCCCAGGATGGCCCCGCCCCTAGGCCTGGCCCCGCCCCCTGCCCCTCCAGGGGGGTTGGGTCCCGAAGCGCTGGCGGGCGTCCTGCTGATGGGCGGCACTCGGAAGTGACTTTCGCTAGTCCGCGCGGCCCGGCCCTTGTTGCTGCTTCCCCAGGTCCCGGGAAGGGTGGGGTGCCGAGCGGGGCACGGCGGTCCGGCCGGCTGCGTCTACTGCCGCCGGGCTGGCTCTCCCGAGCCAAAGAGAAAGTGAGAAGGAAACAGAACCACTCGGGAGGGCGAGGGGTCGCCTTAGCCCCCACGTTACGCGCTGGGAGACTAGCGCGGAACTCGATGGCTGGCTCCGGCGGCCCAGCCGAGTGCCCTGACTCGGTGCTCGGCGCCCTGCGGCAGTGTGGGCCGGGCGCTGAGCACGTGGCTTCCGCAGGCTACCTGGCTGCCGAGCGGCCAGCCCAGAGGTGCGCCTGGGATCTGGGCTCAGACCCTGTCAGTGTGACTCTGGCCGCATTACTGCGAGTCCGTGCTCAGGCTTGCGTTTCTAACCCTGGTGGCGTAGTGGTTAGTGTTAACGGCTGCTAACCGGGAGGTCGGCTGTTCAAATCTGTTACGCGCTCCTTGGAAACTCTGTGGGGCAGTTCTAGTCTGTAGGGTCGGTGTGAGTTGGAATCGACTCTAAGGCAGTGGGCTTGGTTTGGGCCTCCTTATCTCCTTAGCAGGAGATAGAAACAGAAGGGCTCTAACATCTGTTAAACACCCACTGCCAACCACCAGCCGAGCACTTTACGTAAGACACCTCGTGAACCTTGCCACACCCTGCCGGCTGCTGTCACGGCCTCCTACTACTGCTGGGAAAACCGAGTCTGTAACTTGCTTGTGGGTGTCGGGGATTGGATCTCCGCTGTCCGGCCTTTGGAGACAGTGGCTAGGGGAAAGGCCAAGCCTCAAGGGGCTGTTTCGTCAGGGAGCTAGAGATCTCTCTGGGGCCTGGCCTAGGGGGCGACCTGGGCCATTATAAATATGGCCTGAAAATTGGGGCTCCTTGTAAAACCCGGCGAAGGAGCAGCCGGGCGAGGAGGTTAGCAGGGGGAGGGAGGAGGCTGATGTGGCAATCCTGCGGACGACAAGAGGAAGAGGGAAGGTCAGGAAATGATTAACCGGGCCGGGTAGTGGTTAGAGCGAGCCACCTCCCCGGAATGCAGTCCTGGAACCCAGGGATGTCCCTCGGTCACTTCTGCCGTCCCCGCCACCCGCCTCCCCCCTACCCCGGGCTTGATTTCCTCCTCACATTCCTCTGCCTGATGGCGTACACTCACCTGGGGCTACTCTGGCTGACCCTTCACCCCAGTGAAAGGTTCTCCGTCGTTTTCTAAGTTTTGACTGTTGTCGAGGTTTCGGTCCTCGGATTTCATGGCAATACGGAGTTGTGGGAAAGGCGCTGGCCGTGGAAGACAGGCTGGTATGGTTCAGACCCTCGCACAGCTGCCTACTACTTGATGGCTAACCACAGCAAGCGTCCTTAGCCCTCTCAAGACTTGTGTTTCATCTCTGAAACACGGATAATCACACAGATCTCGCCAGAGAGATGTTAAAATTATGATTGACCACTCGTAGTAGGCGGCCAGTAAATCACAGGTGTTGGCGTTTGATGGTGTAGGGCGAGGGCATAGAGCCCTGGGGAGGGAACCGATAAACGGTACAGAACAGTATCTGATGTTTGCTTAAGCTTTTCCACACCTCTCCTCCCATCAACTGATTCTCCCTTTAAGGCTGGTTTGAGCTAGACTTTCTAGTCTGGGTGCCAGCATGTGCTGACTCCTGCTGCTTTCCTGCTGGTAGCTGTTTCTTCGCCCTTTGAGAGGTTCAGCTGCCTCATCCTCTGAACCTCAGCTTCAACACACTTCCTCCAAGAATCCTCTCCTGACCCTGCTAAGTCCCCCAGCTTATCTCCCTGTCTGTGAGGCCCTACCTTTTTTAAGACATTCTTCTGTCTGTAATTATTCTTTTAATGCCTATCTTCCCCTCTAAGGTGCACAAGTGTGTCTGCCCCACCCCCGGCTCTTTCCCTTAACCTAATGTGTAGAGTGACCATGGAGAATGGCCAGTGGATAAGTGATCAATAAATGTATCGGTGATCGAGTGATCAATGAGCGGTGTTTGGTGCATTCAGGAGCTTAGAAAGTGTCCTATTTGCTTCCCTAGAGAGGATTTCTAAACTGCCTTTCAGTTGCTTTTAATGAAACCAGGAAGATAACAGGCACCTTTGAAGTTGTAAATTGTTTTTCATTTGTCGTTTTGTTTTTGTTTTTTTTGTTTTTTGTTGTTTTTAGTTTCTGTTAGAGCCTTCTCCCCAACTAGAGTGAAAACCCCCCTAAGCAGGGGCCTTGGGTCATTTCTCTCTGGCCACAAGAGTTCTTGAGAGCAAAACACTGCCTGACAAGGAGATGGGGATCATCAGAAAAGCCCTCCTGGGCCTTTCATGAGAGTTCCCAAAAACACAGTGAACTTTCCTGTGTCTTTGAAAGTTTTCGTAATTAAGAAAAGAAGGAGAGAAACCCCAGTGACCGAGTGTGTCAAGTCCAGGAGACCACAGGGCACGCTGGGAAACGTGCTGTCGCAGGCCCTCCCTCCCTGGCTGCACTGAACACAACGCTCACTTTCCTGTTCTTGGCCCACGTCCCTGAGGAGCTCTGACACACCAGGGCTCTGGTGATGACGCACCTGCCTCTTGCTCCGGCAGGAGGGGACGCCCGGCCCCCTGAGATTCCCCACCCGGCCCTCAGTGGACCAGGCGGGCAGCGCTGCAGGGGCCGGGGAATGCAGGGGTGGAGGTGGGAGGGTGCTCCAGGGGCAAAACCTGCCCTCATGCTTTGAAAGTTTGCCTTTTTCAGAGGACAGGAATGCACAATTTTTTAAAAATAATTTCTTGTTATTGCAGTTTCACAGCTTGTACATTTGTGCAATGCAGTGACACTGATGATATTCAAATTGTGCAACTCTTTTCACTCTCCTGTTCCAGATTGTTCCTCCCTGGTTAGCATAATTTCCCTGCCCCCTAAACTTCCTGTCTAACCCTTCAGGTAGCTCTTGCCGATTTGATCCCATGTAGATTTGAGTTCTCTAAAAAAGCAAGGCCAATAGAAATGCCTAATTTCAGTCATACCATCCAGTGGGTCTTGTTTGTATCTATCTACACACACACACACACACACACACTTGAAGGGATGGGCAGAGGGGGCTCCTAATCAGGAAGTTTTGCAGGGTTGCTGCCACCTTCCTGGAACCTTAAACTTGAGAATTCTGATAACATTTTGAGGCAGCTTTAGATGCTCGGGCTTCTGGGGAAAGTGTAGAAGCTAGCCAGAAAGAAAGGAAGCAGGTAGGGGAGGACACAGGTGTGGCGATGCATTTCTTCTATAATCAGAAAACTACGTTCTCCAAATATATGTATATTTATATAAGCACTTATAAATACACACACTCACACACACACACACATAAATACTAACTTACCAGGCCCTGGTCAGTTCTGCCCACCCCACTTAGGCAAGGCTTATTGGAAACACTTAGAGAACTGGCTTAATTATTTACTGTAGACATTTTTCTGGGAGCAAAGCCCCCTTGGGAAACCAAAGTTAGATCAAGAAGCTGCTTGGTGAGCATTAACAGTGTTGGGGGTGGGGGAGTTGCCCTTTGGGGTTCTTCTGTTGCCTGGCTGACTTTTCCTGGCACACTTAGCTGATATCACCTTGCTTGTTTTCGTGTTTATCACCAGTCTCCTCCAGGAGAACAGACCTTGCCAGTCCTGTTCATTTCCTGATCCGCAGCTCCTGGACTCCAGCCTGGGACATGGCAGGCTCTGAGGAACTATTTGTTGAGTGACTTAATAAATGATCAGTGGTGTGTACTCTATCCATCCAGCTCACTCTTCCTCACTGAGGAGTGTTTGCAGTCATTCTCCCCAGTTTTGTTTTTTTCCATGCAACCCTTTTGTATCATCTTGTCCAGAGTTCTTCAGCGGTGCCCCATCTCTGGCAGGATAAAATTAGAAGCCCACTGCCTGCAACGGAAAGGGAGAGGAGGAGAGGGGATGAGAGGGAGACCAAACCCATAGCCACTGAATTGGTTCTAACTCGTAGTGACTCTACAAGACAGAGTAGAACTGCTCCATAGAGTTTCCAAGGAGCGCCTGGTGGATTTGAATGGCCGACCTTTGGGTTAGCAGCCATAGCACTTAAGAACTGCTACCAGGATTTCCATCCCCCAGTAAAGCCTATTCTATTAAAAATTCAAGGTACATACAAATGGTTTGTAGTAACAAATGGTGGTACTATGCAATGCACATGAGGACATTATTACTGTATATTAAAGTTTTTTTTTAGTGTCGATGTGTTTCTTTAATACTGGTATGAATAGAAAGGCACACTGCATATTAAGACTAATATTTGACTAACTGATATTAGATACAAACTGTGCCTAACTGTTCTGACTTATCTGCAAATTCAATTTAAAGACAGACTTAGAAATGGAACTAGTTCACAATCTGGGGACAGCATGTATTTAAAAAATATAGTCATGCATTGCTTAATATCCTTAAAGCACTCTGTGAAACAGGCAGTGATAGAATTTGGAGGCTGTGTGAACATGTGTACATTGTAAGCAGTAGCATTCACTGGTGTTCCACCTGCTGGTGTTGAATAACCTTTTGTTCCACTCCCAGACTGATCCTTTGCCTTTGCCTCTTGCTGCTGCTATCCCAAACTCTGGGTTTGCTCCATTGGAAGCCATGATGCACTTCACAGTAATGTTTCTGAAAGGAAATTAAATAGAGAGTGTTGCAACAACATTCAAGAGATGCTCAGTACACAAGGTTGGCTGCTGCTGCCTGCAAGTCAAAGCATATATGATCAACTTGTGATCTATAAATAGGGAAAGTTCATATTAAAAATGGAAAGTACAGTACACACATAAGCTAGTAACATAGGTTTATTATGACTATCAAGACATCCATGGAAACCCTGGTGGCATAGTGGGTTAAGTATTATATCTGCTAACCAAAACGTCAGAAGTTCAGATCCGATAGGCACCTCTTGAAAACTATGAGGCGGTTCTACTCTGACCTATAGGGTCTCTATGAATCAGATTTGACTTGATGACAGTGGCTTTTGGGTTATCAAGACATCTATACTATAGCTTATGTGCCCTACACCATTACATGGCTGCAGCTCAACTACTGTGAGATACGAGATATAAGATATGCATGTATGCAGGGAGCTATCATGTTCGCTATGTCCAGTTATGTCTACTATGTCTCATTTTTTGAGATTTCTGAACTTTTTTATAATCTCCTGGGACCAGGGATGTATATGCAGTTGGACATTGCCCAAATGGACATTATGCAGCACATGATTGTATGTGTTGATTGAATGTTGTCAGAAATGCTCCTTTTGAGACTGATGAGATCCGTAATTAAGTGTTATGGTCCCCTAGTCATTCAAAAAAAAGGATCTCAACTACCCCAAACCAGAAACTTGTATTTTTTGGATCTCAACTAGGTGCTGAATACTATGTTGCATAGCTAACAACTGGTCTTTTATGGGGTAGGGTTTCACACTCACACATTTGGCCATCCCAATAAGTTTTCAGTATCACACAGAGGGAGGTCGCCACAATTCCTAAAAGTGGAGAAGACTCTTAAAGATCACAGGGTAAAGAAGAGCCTTCTGAATAATGAAAGCATCCTTTATGTCCACTGCCGTTTTTAATAATTACTACATCATCAACGTCTTAATGTGCATTGTTTTTAAATCGTTCCTCTTTGTTACTGAAATGGCCCCTTGGCGTGCTGTGATAGGGGTGGTGCCCCATGCTGCAGAGAAAGCACAGACAGATCAGGAAAGCATTGTGGCTCTGGCACCCAGCAACCCTGTGACAGGGGACAGGTCACTTCTCTCTGTCTTGACCTTAGCAGTCTCATCTGTAAAATCAGAGATTTCAGCTGAGTATCACCAAAGGTCCTTGTAGAGAGAGCATCCAGCCATCCTGTGAATAATTCACAGCCACCCAGTGACCCAGTCACCTTTGTATCCTGTGGTGGAGACTGTGAGCTGTTCACGCTAACTTGGTTTCCTTTTCCTCCTGAGTTCACTCTAGAAATTTCTCAGCTTCCCTTGCAGTTAGGCGTGGCCATGTTTTCATCAGTGGCTTCTGAGCAGTAATCACAAGAATCAGCTTTGGTCAGCTCTGCAGACAGCTGCCCAGGACAGAAACACTTTGGTGTCCAGTTTTGTTTATCAACACACAGGGGAAATGGGAAAAATACATTAGGCCAAGCCCAGAGAGAAATGTGGGTCATCTAGGCTGCCAGTTTGCCCTTCTTTGTGTCTTCTTATCAACCATTTGTTCATTCACAGATCTTGGCTGAGCTCCTGCCACTTGCCAGGCCCCGAAGATGCAGGAACTTAGACCTTATAGCTCCACGGGCCCTGTTCCATTGATATCCCCTCCCTGCTATCAAGACAGAAATGTTATGAGATATCTTATTTCCTCTGGCTGTTTGGATGCCTGTTTGGACATCAAAGTGAGTTTTAGTCAAAAGTATCCAGGCCAGGAGCTTTAAGCCTTTTAATTATGAAAAGGACCTCGCAGAGTAAAGGGCTTGGCTTGGTGCTTCTTTAGAATACACCCTCAATAAATGTCCATTTCCTTGAGACTCTGGCAAAGGGGAGAATCTGTGTGAGCCTAAAGCACTGGTAGATGACAGCCTGAAATTAGTGATCCTAGGAAGTCTAGATTTCTGCCCTTTTAAAGGGATCTGGGCCAGAGTATTTGTTCAGAAAGTATCACTGACGCACTGGTACTTGAGACACAAAATGAACCACACACAGTGTCACCCTCAAAGAGATGGTAGAGGGGACAAAAGACACAGACCAGACAACAGGCAGTTGCATCGAGTAGTAAGTGTAGACAGAGGAAGAACCGGATGCAGCTCAGCCCCGAGCTAGGGCAAGGAGCCCAGGCTGGTGGGCAGGGTCAGGCTGGGGGCAGGGAAAGCACAAGCAAGGCTTCCTGTAGGAAGTGACATATGACCTAAGACTTGGTTGGTGCTAGGAGTTAGCCAGCTTACCTGTGTGGAATGGGCCTAGTGTCCCAGGCAGAGGGAACAGTATCTGCAGAGTCTCAGAGGCAATCTGAGATGAGCAGCTAGGCTCGAGAGTCGAGTGCAAGGGAGGAAAGGCTGAGAGCTGAGGCTGGCGAGGCAGGCAGAAGACAGATGGTGGATGACTCTGCCAGAGAGCTGCCAATGCAGAGAAATCTGGGTTCCCAGGATTCTGGCATCTTTCAGGGTTTTACTTGGCCAGATCCTGGGAGAGGCGGAAAGTGGGCACAGATGCAAAAAGAAAGGGAGGTAAGACGGGATATACATAAAGGCGCTAACAATCGTCAACATTACCCATCTCTATCAAGCCAACTGTGACTTCTGGCCGCCCTACACATTACAAGTGAAACAGAGCAGAACTGCTCCATGGAGTTTTTGTGACTATAATCTTTCTGCAAGCAGATTGCCAGGTCTTTCTTCTGCAGTGTAGCTGGGTGGAGGCAAACTGCCAGCCTTTAGGTTAGTTGTTGCTACTTTTTGCTGAATTGATTCCTACTCATGATGACCCCATGTGTGCAGAGCAGAACTGCTCCATCGAGCATCCAAGGCTGTGACCTTTCTGAAGCAGATCACCAGGCCTGTCTTCCAAGGCACCTCTGGATGGGTTCGAACCACCAAGCGTTTGGCAAGTAGTCAAGTGACAAGACCATGTGTACATCTCCCAGGGACCTTCTGATAACTATTCGACATCTACAAATACGTTCAGCTTCATTAGTCAACCAGGAAATACAGATGAAGACTACAGTACATAGCTGCCAAAAAAAACCCACACCCACTGCCATCAAGTTGATTCTGACTCATGGGGACCCTTTTACACCCACCTGGAAACAAACAGGCAGGGATTAGATTGTGGTGGCTCCACCCACTCTAATCACCAGCTGATCCTCCCCAGGAGCCTGGTCCTGGGGCTCATAGCCCACCCAGAGAGAAAGGCCAAGATACTTGAAGAGGTAAAATTTTAGTGGGGCAAAGCATCCTGGGTTAGAGAATATTCATCGCCCATGGCTGCTGTCTTTCCTAATCTTAATCAGACCTGACAACTCAGCTATCTAGAATATTCAGTTAGCCACAAAACAGATTTGTCAAACATCTAGACATGGATTTCCACAGTACCTGACTCTTTCAAGAGCAGATCAGTGCACTGGAGAGAACAGGGGCTTTAGACCCCATCCAGCTGGACTCCTGCCTCTGCCTCTGCCCCTGACCTGCTGTGTGCCCTGAAGCCAGCAGCCTGGCCTCTCTGAGCCTCTGTCTGTGAAATGGGTATGATAGTAGCTGCTTTCAAGACAGTGACTTCCCTTTCTATCTCTGTTTACTGATTACTTAATGTTTGGAAAGAGACTGGGAGGTTATGTTGAGATCAGGACTGTTTCCTGAAGTTGGCCAACACCCATAACTTAACGTATTCGTGGATCAAGCCAAAGGTTACAAGCAGATTTTTTAATTAAGTCCTTTAGAAAGCTTTGGGGAAAATAAGGTATTTAAACATTTACCATCCTGATAACATGGTGGGAAGTAAGGAGGGAGCCTTGGTGCCCTTTTGGCCTCTCTTGGGTCCCCATCTTGCAGCACACTTTCAGGATAGGAACAGGGACAAGAAGCAATAAGGAACCTGCCCTGGAAAATCGCTCTTTCCATGAGCCCTTAGGGAGAGGGACACCAGTCTCAGAGCAGTGACACATTTGCCCACCCTCACAGAGTCCCCTGGTCTGCTCCTGAGACCCAGCGTGCCCCGTTTGCCTGCTTTTGCAGGAAGCCGAGCCAGAGGAGATCACGCTTCATGAGCCTGACGGGGCCGTTCCCCGGGTGCAGGCTGCTTGTGCTGGGCCTGCTGGGAACAGAGGGGGTGCAGAGGGCAAAGCACTGATGGCAGCCATCAGCAGAGCAGGTGGCCCCATGAACAGCCAGCAGACACCGGCCAGCGAGCCTCCAAGGAACACAGGCTCTGGCATGATAGGGCCACTGTGAGTCGGCTCTCTGGCATACGACACCACCACCAAGGAATTCCATGAGTCTGGTCAAGGAACGCACATTAAAAGTGGAGTCCTGGATAGCGCAAAAGGTTAAGCTTTGACTATTAGCCAGAAGGCTGGCGGTAGCGGAAAGAGGGGCGGTTTAAACCCACCCAGAACTGCCCAGGGAACAGACGTGGTGATCTGCTTCTGTCACAGCCGTGGAAACCCTCCAGGTCACTTTGACTCTGCATACATGGGGTTACCACAAATGAGGGGTGGCTTGATGGCAGCCAGCAACAAGCAGAAACAAGTGAGAGGTCTCCTACAAAGGGGCTGTTTGCGGATGCACAGATCACTGGGAAGACACAAAGGATGCCAGCAACAGTTGTTGGCTCTGGGGATGGAGAATGGGTGGGGGGAAGGATGGAAGGGAAGCAAATTGACTTTTCACCCTACACCCCTTTGTTCCTTTTGCATGGGTACTAACAGAAAATTAAATAACATTTTTTAAAGCTTAATATGAGTCCCTGCTCGGGGCCATTTACACAGCGGAGGGGGCAAGAGAGACCTGGGTCTGACTCCCAGCTAGTCCTGCTCGTTCCTGGCTGTGTACCCTAAACCAAGCTACCTGCCTTCTTTGAAGGAGTCCTGGTGGTGAAGTTGTTAAGTGCTTAGCCGCTAAGTGAAAGGCCAGCGATTGGAAGCCAGAAGAGAAAAGACCTGGTAATCTGCTCCCATAAAGTTGGTGACCTAGGGACCCCAGTTCTACCCCGCTCTGTAGGGTCACTGGGAATTGACACAGCCTCAACCGCACACAGTAGGAACCTCAAACCTTCCCTCAGCTTCTGACTTCTTGCTGGCTACTATTGAGTTGTTGCTGACTTGCAGTGACCCCACGCACACACAGTAGAATTGCTCTGTACGGTTTTCAAAGCTGTGGCTTTTCTGGAGCAGATCATCAAGCCCATCCTCTGAGGTCTCGCTGATGGGGTTTCAGCTGCCAACCTTTTAACTAGTAGTCAAGCGCTTAGCTGGGCCACCTGGGGTCCTTGAGTCGCCCACCAGCTGGCACAGATGGAGATAATGACCCTCCATTGGGTGGTGGTGAGGGTGACATGTGGAGCCTGGAAACATTGCTACATACATGCAAGCCAGACATTCTTCTAAATATCTCTGGGGTGCTGGCTTGTCCTGGGGGTAACCCTAGGCAAGGGGTGTTATTCTTCACCACCACCTCCCCATTTTGCAGATGAGAACACTAACTCCCAGAGAGGCTAAGGAATTTGCCCCCACCTCCAACTCCTCTGCCTTTCACTGTTAGTGTCTTCCCCTTGTCAACGGAGAATTCTTCAACTTAAAACAATTTTGAGATTAAGAAGGCTTTGTAATGGCAGGCTATTGGGTACGGTGACAGGCTATTGAGAGCAGCATTGTTTGGGTAATCAGCAAAGCAGGTAAAGAGAAGCAGCAAGCAAGAGAAAGAAGTTTAGTTCTAAGGAAGGCAAGAATTTTGCAATCAGAGATCACTGCATTTTAAAAATGTATTTTTTTGTGGTTAGCACATACACAGTATAACTCTTATTTTTAAAATTTTGAATGATGTGTTGTACGGGGACACCCTGAATTCTTCAGGACTGAGGGGCTCTGGGAATAGTAACAGGTGAGAGTGGCTCCCACCGTGTCACTCAAATGCGTCCTAGATGGAGTTACCTTCTGCTGTGTGGCTGATGATTGTGTTTGTGGTCATCTTGGTAGTTTTTGTCATGGGCTGTTGAGTGGAGCCTGACTCACAGGGACTCGAGAGGGCAGAGGGGAACTGCCCCATGGGTTTCTGAGGCTTAATCTTTACAGAAGCAGGTCATGAGGGCTTTTGTCCTGAGGAGCAGCTGGTGGGTTCAAACTGCTGACCTTTCAGTTAGCAGCTGCGTTCTTAACCACTAGGCCACCATAGAAGGTATTTTTATGGTTGACATCTTCATATTAACTGGTCCATGGTCATTTACCTCTTTTTCATAAAACTGAATCAAAAAACGATTCGAGTGAATGGAATGCTCCAGACAACGGAGTTCTCAATTTCGCTGAGTTATTTAAAGAATTGGGGGGAGGGGAGGGGATTCATCTGCACGTCTTTAAAAAAGGTTTTCTAAGTCAGGGGTGAGCCTCAATTTGTAAGGGGTCAGTGCACTTATTTTGCCCTGGCCAAGTTGAATAGCCTCTCCTTCACCATTTCCCAGAATGTGATTCCCTGCCACATCCCCTGCCAAGGCCCACCTCCTCCGCCCCTTCCCTCTTCCCCTCCCCCTCCCCTTCCCCTCCCCCTCCCCCTCTCCTCCCCCTCCTCCTCCTCTTCCTTCTCTGCTGTCTCTGTTTGCTGAAGCCTGTTCCCTCTGTTTCCTGCTGGGCCCCCCAGGAAACTCCCTGTTTTCACAGCCTTCAAGTGGCCCTAATGCTAGGCCATAGGGAGCTATCAGAATGCTAAGGCCAACCCTCTTCTTCATCAGGAACAAGCAGGGACAAAGAAGGTGGACCATGCAAAGGCCTCACCCCACTGTGGTTCTCACTGCCAACTCCCACCAGCTCTTCCTGCCTGTACTTTGGCTGCCACTCTCCACAGCTCCCACTGCTCCCAGAGGCAGGCCCAGAACCTTCCATGGGTCAAGGATCCCCAACACTGGAGTCTGACTGACTGGCCAGCCTTGCTTCTCTCTAGACTCTTACACTGGCCTGATTGCTGTTGCTCTCTACCTGGCTTCTCCCTCATGCTATTTCCTCTGCCCTGTTTCACTCCATCCTATGGAAATTCACACATCTGCCAAGGCCCAGTGCTAAGCCCATCTTCTAGAAAGTATCACCAGCACCCTGCACATTCGTATTATCTCTATTCACACTCACACATACCGTTCTACAGAATGTCAGAGTGGATTCATCGCCCTCCATCTGTATTTCTATTGAGTTTTGCTTGTATCTCTGAGATGACACCTCTTACTGCTTTAGGGTAAAGTTCTTCAGGTTTTTCATGTTCATACAACATCCCAGGTTAGAAACTGTTATTCGTCCCCCACCCCCCAGGGCAAGAGCTACTCGTCCCTCACTCATCTGTGTGTTTACTGTCCCGTGACTGGCCTCAGGGTAGATTCTCAGAAAATATTTGGCACTTGAGTACTGTAACTTGGTAGATAGAACTTTAGCTTTGGCAAGGCACAGAGGTGAGTTTGAATGCCCTTCCACCTGCTAATAACTGTGTCACCTTGGTCAAGTGACTTATCCTCTCTGAACCTCCCTTGTCTAAAACATATAAAATGGAGGTTTTAATAATGCCTACCCATGTACTGCCAAAAGAACAAACAGATCTGTCTTGGAAGAAATACAATCAGAGTACTTCTTAGAAGCAAGGATGGCAGGACTACGTCTTACATACTTTGAACATGTTGTCAGGAGAGATCAATCTTCAGAGAAGGACATGACCCTCAATAAGATGGATTGACACAGTGGCTGCAACAATGAGCATAAGCATAAAAATGATTGTGGGCATGGTGCAGGACCAGGCAGTATTTTGCTTTGTTGTACATAGGGTTGCTATGAGTTGGCACTGACTTGACAGCACCTAACAATAACAACTCACAGGGTAGAGATCCCTGGTGGTACAGTGGTTAGGTTCTTGGCTGCTAACCAAAAGATTGGCAGTTCAAAGTCACCAGCATTCTGTGGGAGAAAGATGTGGCATTTGGCTTCTCTAAAGATGGGCACTGTGAAAGACAAGGAGATATCTATCCAAGAAGCTCAACAAACCGGGTACATCACAAAGGAAAGTTACCAAGACATGTTGTAATCCACCTTGTCAAAACCAAAGATAAAGAGAGAATTTTAAGAGTAGCTAGGGATAAACAAAAAGTCAACTGCAAATGAGAGTTAGTAAGACTAAACTCTGACTATGTAGCAGAAACCATGCAAGCAAGAAAGCAACGGGATGACATATATGAAGCCTTGAAGAAAAACAATTGCCAGCCAAGAACTATATACACAGTAAAATTGTCTCTCAAATGTGACGGTGAAATTAGGGCACCCAGACAAACAGAAATTAAGGGACTTTGTTAAAACAAAACCAAAATTACAAGAAATACTAAAGGGAGTCTTCAACTTAGAAAATAAGTGACATTAGGAAACAACCTGAGTAGAAAACAGAACAGAACAACCAGATATCAACCCAGATAGACAAGACACAAAAATGAAGCTAAAACACTAGAAACCAGGAAACAAAGATGTCACTATCTAAAAGATGATAACATTAAAACAAAAAAGAGGGATTAAGTAATGTAGTCACAGAACTTTCACATGGGATAGAAGTCAAAGCAGTATCAAGAAATAAAGCATTGGCTTAAACTTATAAAAATAGAGGTAAATACTAAGGTAATTGCAAAGGAAACTAACAATCCTACACATCAAAATGAATAGGAAAAACATAGAAGACTCTGCAAACGCAAAGTCAGCAACAATGAAAAAGATGAAAGGAAAATACATAAAGAAAAACAACTCAGCACAGAAAATCATACAGAACAGAGGAACTGTCAACAACACACACACACACAATATGTCAAAATCACGGCACTGAACTCCTACCTATCAATAATCACTGAACGTAAATGGACTAAATGCCCCAACAAAGAGACAGAGAGTGGCAGAATGGATTCGAAAGATGAACAGTGTAAAAAACCCTATGGGGTAGTTCCTCTACCTCGTCCTATAGGATCACTCTAAGTTAGAATCAACTCAGCAGCAATGAGTTTGGCTTTTTACCCATATGGTAGTGAGGATAGACTGAGATCACGTGCAGAACACAGAACTACTGCCATTCATAAAGCAGCCTACCTGATAAGCATGCGTCATTCCTCCCGGCTCCCAGTTCATCCTGTGCATACTTTGAACTTGAACTTTTGCCCTGGCCCTCCTGAAGTGGTATCTGGAGAGAAGGCTACTAGCAGTGGCATCACTAGTGTTGGTATCACCAGTGCAGTGACTCCTGGCATCACCCTCCCATTGGGCCCCCATTCCAGACCCTGCAGAATCCTTCCTAATTTTTATTGTCAAATTTAATCATAGAATAATGTGTGATAGATATGGTTGTAAATTGTTTATAGGTGCTATTTCTTAGGTTATATGAATACTAAGAACGAAATCATTTTCTAAAATCTGTGAACAGTGAATTACAGAATTATAACATTAATAACAGAACAGAAACCTTTTAAAAATTTTCTCATTTTCTCTTAATTAAAATATTCTCAAAAAATTGTTATAGGTTCACAAATACCGCTTAACGCACAATTGTAGCTAAAACATTGGAAAATTAGACAAAATCAGCAATGAAAATATTGTCATACACGCAGAAGAAGCCCCGGGATTCAAAGCAGCATTGTGACTGGATAATAATAACAGTCCTGACCAGAGCATGTTCCTGTTGCCTTCGAGTAGATTCTGACTGATAGCAACCCTACAGAACGGAGTAGAACTGCCCCCATAGAGTTTGCAAGGAGTGCCTGGTAGATTTGAACTACTGACCTTTTGGTGAGCAGCCATAGCACTTAACCACTATGGCAGCTTCTAGAACATATTAGAAAGTTCAGAAAGAAAATTGCCATGGAGTTTTAGCTGTGTAGGTGCGTGGGCACATGTAAGCTTGGCTTGGAGAACTAGCAAGGCAGTGATTAAATGCCTGGCTGCTTGCCCAGAAAGTGGCAGTTCAAATCCACCAGCTACCCCTTGGGAACTCTGGGGCAGTTCTGCCCTGAGATAACAGCGTTGCTAGGAGTTAGAATCAGCTTGACAGCAGTGTGTTTGAGTTTGACTTTAGTAAGCTGGACTACCAAAAAATGTTTTTGTTGTTCTATCCAATTACAGGGTGTTTTTTTTTTTTTACAGAAAACAATAAACTTTTGCTGACACATTGCACAAAAATTTTGTAAAGAGTCATTTTTGCATCACCTCCTCCGATCGTGTTCCTGCACTGTCAGTGTGGTCTGCACTCCCACATGCCCCTAGGGACACCACTGGCTACTAAAGTGTTCACAGTGGAAGTCAAAGGTGACCTCCATGCAGGCCTGGCCCTGTTACAGACTGAGGGATTTAGAGGAAAGAGAGGCCATCTTGGGGCCTGCGGGAGATGGGCCACACCGTCTCTGGCTGACGAGGTCAGCCCCAGTCTGCAGACCTGTGCTAGAGATTAGCATCCATCACAGATCCTTCCCCAAAGCCATCTTCAGACTTGGGTGTGAGCCTGGGCTGTAGGTCAACAGGAAGGGCAGTGTAGTAGAGCACAACCAAAAAACTAAAACCAAATCCCCACTGTCACAGAGGCGATTCCAACTCACAGCGACCCTATAGGACAGAGCAGGGAGAAAGGGAATTTTCCAAAGGAACTTGGCCAGTATGTTTCTAGGACTGGGGATGGGAGTGGGCAGGAGGATGGGAGGACAAGAGAGCAGCCTCCTCTCTGCTCACACTGGCCAGTTGGCAGCCAAACTGGAAAAGGGTGTCGGGTTTGTGGTAGAGGTGCAGGGTGGAGAAGGAAGGAGTGGCCGCAGAGCGGTGTCACTTTTGGCAGCTGTGGCTCTCAGTGAGAATCATTAAATGGATGTTTTGATTTGTTTCTGTCTCCTGAGAGTATGAGCAGGGCCACTAGCTTTGCTCAGGGCTGAGCTCCCCTGAATAAACTCATCTGCTTCCCTCCACCCTCCACCCTCCGTCCCCCGAAACCGAACCAAACCAAACCAAACTCACTGATGTTGAGTCCTTTCTGACTCATAGTGACCCAGTATGACCAAGTGGAACTGTCCCATAGAGTTTCCAAGGAGCCGGTGGTGGATTTGAACTGCTGACCTTTTGGTTAACAGCTGTAGCTCTCAACCGCTATGTCATCAAGTTTTCCCCATTCCCACTAGCCTGCTCAAAATCTAGGTTCCAGTGATGGGTTGGAGTTGTGAGATACAGGTAGGGGGGTAGCTGATGCCTGAGGCAGAGCAGTCACTGTGGGAAGATTTGAATGCCATGTGGCAGCTCAAAGGCGGGACCTTGGACCAGGATCCTGGCACTTGAGTAAAAATCTCCTCTTCTACAGATAAGATTGTGCCATCTGCATAATGCAGGTTGTTAATGAGTCTTCCTCCAATCCTGATGCCTCGTTCTTCTTCTTACAGTTCGGCTTTTTAGATTATTTACTTGGCATACAGATTAAATAGATACGGTGAAAGGACACAACCCTAACTCACACCATTCACGACTTTAAACCGTGTAGTGTACCCTTGTTCTGCCCAAAAGACTGTCTCTTGATCCATATATGGATTCCTCGAGAGGACAAGGACATTTTCTGGAATTCCAAATGTATGAAACATTATCAATAATTTGTTGTGATCCACACAGTCAAATACCTTTGCAAATAGTCAACATCTTTCTAGTATTCTCTGCTTTCAGCCAAGATCCATCTGACATCTGCAGTGATATCCCTGGTTCCATGTCCTCTTCTGAATCTGGCTTTAGTATGGATGCAGAAACTGAGACCTAAAGGAACCAAGCCAGGAGAACTCAGGCCTTCTCCTTCCCAAAGAAGGGTTTTTAATCCTGTTTCTCTATAGCAGTGTGTGTGTTGCTTCCTAAAGGTGTTTTGGTGTGTGTCACCACTTGGCTGACAAGGATGAACCCAGATTGAACTAGGACTAGAAAGGGTAGTCTACATTGTAGTCTTAGGTTAGTAACCCGTCTCACTCCCTGTATGCTTTGCAATTCTTATTCCTTGGTGATGGAGGCCCTAGGGAGGACTGTACTTCACACCAATAGAATCTTGGGATGGCATTGGGAAAGGCCCCAGGTGCGAGGGTTTTGACCTCATCAACCTGTTCTTCTGAACGCTGGATAGGCAGGCATTCTCCCCCTCCTTCCCTACAAGAACTCAAGAGGAGGCTGGTGCTGGATGAGACAGCCGGGAGGTAGTACCTGGCACCTTTTCCAGGAAAGGAGAAAGACTGAGTGGGAACCAGAAGTAACTTGCGTAGGATTAAAAACAAACATGAAAACAAAAAAACCCGGAGAAACAAAGCCAGCATGGAAAGACTAAATGAGGGAGAAGTAGAAGAGCGGATGAAACTGAAGAGGGCATTTGCACTCGCTCACTGATCTTTCCTTGGACAATTATTCTGTACTGGGTACAGTTGCAGATCCTGGGGAAATCAGACCGAGAAAGGAGCTGAGACCCATTCAAGGGACCTGGGAAGTCGTAGATGAATTTTCAGTTGAATAGAAAGCAGGGATTATAGGGGGACTATTGGAGGAATGAGGTCTTGGAAAGTTGGTCAGAGATTTCAAAAGGATAACATCTGCACAAGTACTCTTGTAAACCAGGAAGACAGGAGGCAGAAAATAAAAAACTGCCTTCGAGTCAATTCTGACTCATAGTGACCCTACAGGACAGAGTAGAACTGCCCCATAGGGTTTCCAAGGACAGCCCCATGAATGTGAACTGCCAATCTTTTGGTTAGTAGCCCTTGGTTCTTAACCACTACACCACCAGGGTTTCTAGAGGAGGCAGAGGCAGCTGCAGTTGGTGAAGTATGTTGGCCCTCAAGGACCAAACTAGTGTTTGCACTGCTTGCTGGGTTAATCTACTTGCTCAACAAGCGTTGACTAAGCACTTCCAGTTTCGTAGTCACACCTGGCTCTTTGCTGTGCCTGCCCTCACCTGGCGTGCTCCCCACCCCGTCTTTAATCTGTCCTTGGTGAACCTCCCACACACGAGTAGTCTCACTGGCAGATCCATAAACAAGCTGAAAATGCTGGGACCGCCGAAGGAGCATCCTCAAGAGAATCCTGTCGATTCATCTTTGTCCCCCAGTGCTGGGCACACAGCTGGCATTTAGGAAATGTGTGATGGATGGATAGCTGCAGTCATTAGGCATGGAGGAAGCCACTGAAGAAGTGTTACTGCCATGACAACACTGTATAAAGTACATTTTAAACAGGATAAAGGAAAACCCACTAGAAATCACTAACAGTAGTTGAGCGATGGGGTTATGGGAGTCTCTTTTTTTATTTGTTTTTCCTTTTTCTCTGTTCCTGTCTTGTGTTCTGTAGACACATTTCTTTTATAATGAAAAATTACACTTGAGCCCCAACCACACCCCGCTAACTTTGTTGTTAGTTGCTGTCGAGTCGATTCTGACTCACAACGACCCCCTGTGTGTAGAGGAGAACTGCTCCAGAGGGTTTTGAAGGCTGTGACCTTTCAGAAGCAGATGGCAGGGCCTGTCTTCCAAGGTGCCTCTGGGTGGATGCACCCAGCCAACTAATTATTTAAAGCCTTGTGCCACTGAAGGTGTAAATTATGAAGACTGAAGAAACATGACCTAGATTTCATAAGGCCACCAAGCAACCTTGACCACCACATCACTCAGATGCACTTGATGAGACGCATGATAGTTGTGTAGCCAGGCAGAAGCAACAGCCATCGTTGTATTACTGCAGACAGCTGAACAAGGCCTCTGTCAGAGTGAGGGGAAGGGAAAGCAGGGACCAGGCCCACAGGGCTGTGTGTTTACTGGCTTCAGAAGGTTTTTGGATCCATAAGCAGGGACCCCACTTTGCTAGCAGAATATACTGTCCTGGGAGCTCTGAGAACTTCTGGGTGACAGAACTGGGGCTGCTTGGGTTTCACAAAGGAGTTTGTAGTGCAGGAAAAAGAACTTTCCATCCCAACAGGAGCGATGCTAACAGCCCAAACTCTCCTTATTCTCCCCTATGAGTGTCGGCCGTCTACACATGAGAAAGCCAACAAGTGGATACTCTTAAACTGACATCAGTAACGATTTATTTGGGCAGTGGAACCATTGCCTTTGGGAGAGCTAGAGATGGGAGACAGTCATTTCATACAACAAATGATTAGTGAGAACCTATTATAGGTGAGGTCCTTTATGTACACGGACACCCTGGTGGTCTAGTGGTTAAGTGCTACGTCTGCTAACCAAAAGGTCGGCAGTTCAAATTCCCCGGGTGTTCCTTAGAAACTCTATGGGGCAGTTCTACTCTGACCTATAGGGTTGCTATGAGTTGGACCCGACTCGATGGCAGTGGGTTTATTATAAGTGAGATCCTTTATGTACATGGACATCCTGGTGGCCTAGTGGTTAAGTGCTATGGTTGCTAACCAAAAGGTCGGCTGTTTGAATCTACCAGACACTCCTTGGAAACTCTATGAGGCAGTTCTACTCTTCTCTATGGGGTTGCTATGAGTTGGAATCGACTCGACGGCAGCGGGTCTGTGTGTACATGAAGGAGTCCTAGTGGCACAATGGCTAGCCAAGCCAAGTGCCATCGAGTCGGATAAGTGCTCAGTTTTTCAAACCCACCAGTCACTCTGCGGGAGACAAAAACCTGATGATCTACTCCTGCAGGAGTTAGTTCTAATCTGTCACTTGAAGTCACTGTGAGTCAGTATCGACTGGAGTCAACAGCACCATACACAGATGATATCATTCTTCTCATCAACCTTACATAGATGCTATTATTCCCATTATACAGATAATGAAGCAGGCTCACTGAGGTTAACTGCCCCAGGGTCGCACATCTAAATAAGTGGTGGGGTGGGGGTGGGATCTGTCAGACTGTCCCCCAGACCACTCTCCTCACAATATACACTGCAACACAGCTGACTTCAACGGCCTGGGCGACCGTTACCAACTACTCTGGATGTCTATCTCCTCTTTTATAAAAATAAAGTGTGTGGGAGAGCTGTTTCTCAAGTGTACTTTCTGCAATGGATTCTTTGTCAGTGGTCTTTACCTTGTGATGACTTTGCTGGACGAATTCCCACTTGTCACCTGCTGGCGGAGGGTCACTGGGGACTCACGTCTCTCCTTGGAGCGCCCCCTAGAGGACACTGGCGGTGCTCTCTGATCGAGCAGTAAAAATCACATGCTGGAAAAATCAGTTAATGATGGTTTTACCTTTTTAAAAAAATGGACCTAGAAAACATTCTCATAGCTCTTTCCCACGCTCACCTGGGCAATGCTGCCAGAGTATTCAATGACGCGTAGCATTTGTAGCCTGAAGAACTTAGTGGGTCTCTGAGTCCTATTTTCAATTGGATTATATGTTTGTTTCCTATATCCTCAGTTTCTTGTAGATCCTGAAAGACCGCTGATGAATCCAACGCCGACTTTGAGAAACTGCTGAACTCTTAATAATACAAAGAGTATTCAATAAAAAATAAGTGCCCCCTCCCCAGCTCCTCAACTCCCATCCCTCGAGGCAAGAACAACTATTAGCATTCTGTGTCCTTCCAGAGATTACGATTGTGAGTGTATGTTTGTGTACATAAAAGTGTACACACATAGGTAGTGTTTATAGTATTATAAATGGGTGTGCAGTGTGTCTATTACATATACTGTGTAAACAAATTACGTGTGAATTTTCTTTGTATACAAATGGTTACACCGTTCTGAAATTTGCTTCTTCCACTTTAACTATTTTGGACAGTTCCGAGTTAGCATTTTTTAAAAAATGGCTACACAGTATTCCATTGTGTAATAGTGCATACATCATTTGGCACTTGGGCAAAGATACTCGGCTGATAAATTCATAAAGTAGAACTGCTGAATGGAGCAGTATGTGAACTTCCTCTTTCTTTTATTATGGGAAAACACACATAACATAAAATTTCTACTGAAACCATTTTTAAGTGTACAGTGAATTTTATATTTTAATACTGCCCCTCTTCCCATTCCCTGCAAACCAAAGTCACTACCTTAGAGTTGATTCTAACTAACTGCAGCCCTATAGGACAGAGTAGAACTGTCCCATAGAGTTTCCAAGATTCAAACTTCTGACGTTTTGGTGAGCAGCCAGAGTACTTAACCACTATGCTAAATGCTGGGGTTTCCTTACATTTTAACGGACTTCGCTAAATTCCCCACCAAAAATCTGTCGGGGGGGTGGGGTGGGAAGTGGTTCAACTTTTTTGATCTTCACAGAATGATAAGTTGGTCTTTTTCTTTTTGACTTGTGGGTGTTCTCTATGATTCATGTTGGCTCTCAGTCCATGATATGAATTGCAATTATTTTCTTCACTTATCTTTTGATTCTACTGCACTTTTTTCCTGTGTACACATTTATTATTGTTATACAGTTGATTTTATTGATTTTTTCTATATTTATGGCCTCTGGGTTCTATGAGCATTTAAATACAATTTTCTACTTCAAAATAATGAAAGCTAATGTTGTCTGGTACTTTTATAGTTTTCCTTTTTCATCAGTTTGATCTAACTCAGAATTTATTTTGGCATATATATTTTAAAAAACTTAATTCTTTTCCATGTGTTAAATAATCTATTTTTTCCTACCATTCTGAAATGTGATCACTATCATCTATTAAATTTTCATATGCTCATGGAATTATTTCTGGACGTTTATTTCTGTTCTATTGATCTGTTTGTTTTTTCCCGTGCGAGTACTACTATACCCTGGTTTTGTAACATATCTTCATATTTGGTGATGTTAGTCATGACTTCTTTTTCAGAATTTCCCTGGCTTGCTGATTTATCTTCCCGTTTAACTTTAGAATCTGCTTGTCTAGTTCCAAAAATAAATTCTGTGGGTCTTTTTTTTCTTGGGATTTAGGTAAGTATAATTTGGTTGCAGGTTTTAGAATCCAGTTAAAGCCCCCGTTAAAATTTTAATCTCACACTCAGTTCGAAGTTTCTCCTATATTTCCATCTTGGTCCTGGCTAGGAAATCCTGATGGCATAGTGGTTAAGCCACAGCTGGTAACCAAAAGGTTGGCAGTTCAAATCCACCAGGTGCTCCTTGGAAACTATGGAACAGTTCTACTCTGTCCTGGAGGGTTACTATGAGTCGGCACTGACTGGACAACAGTGGGTTGGGTTTGGTGTTTGGTACTCCTGGCTGAGAACTGGGGAAGAGAAAAGAAGGAAAGAGGAAGGCAGGAAGGGTGTGTTCTACTTCCTTTATTCACTATGTAACTTCTGGCCTGGGAGCTAAAGTCTTGTTACTTTACCGGGATTTTGTGCGGTTCTCCCTTGGTGTTCAGAGTTACCATTGTGGCTAACTCTTTCGTGTTTTCACATTGATGTTGTTTAGCTGCCGTCTAGTCTGTCTGCTACTACTGGAGACCCCACTACTGGAGACCCCACTACTGGAGACCCCACTACTGGAGACCCCACTACTGGAGACCCCACTACTGGAGACCCTACGCACAATGGAGGGAAGTACTGTCCAGTCCAGCCGTGTACTGGACTGCTGTGACCCACAGGGTTTCCACGGGTCGCTTTTCAGGAGTAAAGCTGAGGCCTTTTCCCCTAATCCATCTTAGCCTGGAAGCTCCTCTGAAACTTGTTTGGTATCCTGGCAACACACAAGCCACCACTGACAGAGGAGTGCTGGCTGAACATGAGGTGCTTTGGTTGGGAATCAAACCCGTGTCTCCTGCATGGAAGGCTAGAATGCTACCACTGACCCACCATTGCTGCTCATGGTGTTTCTGTACGGGCACATGTGGTTCTTTGGGGAACTACAGCCTTCTTTCCTTTCCTTGCACTGTTGGCTGTTTCAACAGGCTTTGGCTCTTCCATTTCTGCAAGCAAGAAGCTGGCTCTAGTTTCCAGGTTCACACATCCCCGAATTCCAGGGCCATGTAGAAAGCTCACCTAAGGATTTGCTCTCTGCTTCAATGCATGGCTCCTGCAGCCAGCAGGCTTTTGTCCTGCAGGAACCCCAGCATCTTTCCTAGGTTTTGGAGCACATCTCCTGGGGTCTGTACCTACTGTTCAGGGTCTGTTTTCTTCTTTGGGGGAAAGCCAGAGCACTGACTGTGATGACCAGATCTCATGATCTGAATGGCTTTCTCTCACTTCCTGTTTTCTGCTCGTAAAGTCTTGATGGAGTGGACAGAGTGAGGTCCTAAAGGCCTTCTCTATGTCTTCATGATCCTCCCTGGATATGTCTAGTGCCTCCCTAGAACGTGGGAGCATTTATCACCTGCTATGGGAGTCTTTGCCTCTGGGTGGTACCGATGGTTAATAAACTCAACTGCTAACTGAAAGGCTGAGACTTAGAGACCACCTGGGGTGCCTCCGAAGAAAACTGGCCATCTGACTCCCCAAAACCAGCCCCTGAAAACCCTATAGAGCACAGTTCTACTCTAACACACATGGAGTCACTGTGAGTCGGCTGGATGGCAACCGGTAGCAGTGCTTGTATTTATCACCTGCTGGAAACCCTGGGTGCATAGTGGTGAAGTATCCAGCTGCTGACCAAAAGCTGGGTGGTTCATATCCTCTAAGCCCTCCTTGGAAATTCAATGGGGCAGTTCTGTTCTGTCCTCTAGGGTCACTAGGAGTCAAATGCAACAAACAATGGGTTTGGGTTTTTTGTTTGTTTCAGTTTCAGCTAAAATTCTGAGATAACTGCCAAACATGCACTCAGCACCCTGTTTTATATATACATGTATGTATACGTGTGTGTGTGTGTGTGTGTGTGTGTGTGTGTGTGTGTGTGTGTGTGTGTGTGTGTGTGTGTGTGTAAAAGAGCCCTGGTGGTGCAGTGGTTAATGTGCTCCATCAGTTCAAACCCACCAGCTGCTCTGCTGGACAGATGTGGCAGCCCGCCTACAATCCTAGAGGGCAGTTCCACTCTGTCCTACAGGGTCGCTGTGAGTTGAATCACCTCGACGGTTTGATTCGGGGTATTGCATGTAAGTACATAAAACAGGATCCTGTCCTAAAGGCAGTTTGGTAACCAGTTCCTCTTACTGAAGGTTTTATTGTGAGCATTTCCCCAGGTCGTGAAAGGTTCTTGGAAAGGACGGTTCTCCACGACTGACTCAGATGTCACCACATGTGCTACCCTACAGTCCACTGGGTTGTTTGGACAGCTACGTTACTGCCAATTTTTTACTACTCTAAATGACAGAATTCTGGATGTCTTTAATTACAAACTCGTTAGGGTTTCCTGATTGTTGTCTTAACTTAAGACAATTAACTTAATTTCCTAGAACTGAAATTGAAGAATAGGCACTTTTAAAAAACCCCAAATATACAAGTGTTTGTTGTCCAGAAAAGCAGTCCCGGGTGGTATTCCCAACAGTGGCACTGGAGGACAAATAGGGCCACACTTCTTCATCAGCCTTGAACTAGGGGTTATTTTGTTTTAAACTTTTGACATTTAAAAAGTATGTGTTTGTTTGTTTGTTTGTTCAAAGTCTTGTTGTCTTCAGAAACCCTGGTGGCATAGTGGTTAAGTGCTATGGCTGCTAACCAGAAGGTCAGCAGTTCAAATCTACCAGGCACTCCTTGGAAACTCTATGAGGCAGTCCTGCTCTGTCCACTAGGGTCACTATGAGTCAGAATGGCCTGATTGCACTGAGCTTGGGCTTGGGCTATTGTCTTCAATTTCTTTGAATTCTAGTGAGTCTGAACATTAAAAATTGGTTTCTCATGTTTATTGACTATTTTTCTCTTCCTGTGAAGTACTTGTTCTTATATTTTTGGGGGGGCAGATTTAACAAGTTGAGCACTGAGCATCGTCATCAGGGGATTGAAAATTCTGGCAACAGACATCAGGAAGCTGTCCTTCCATCCTGCCAATGACGAAGATGACCTGGGGTCCCTCTGGTCTTTGGAGAAGGTATGCAAGTAGTGGATAAACAACATCTCCTTGGCATGACTATGCCACCTGGCATAGAAGACAGAATAGTGGCCCACATCCTAATCTCAGAGCCTGGGAACGTGTTAGGTTATGTGGCAAGGGGCAATTAAGGTTGTGGAAGTGATTAAGTTTACTAATTAGCTGACCTGAAAATAGGGAGAGCATCCTGAATCATCCATGTGTGCCCTATGAAGTCACAAACCAAAAAGAAGACAAACTCAAACCAGTCATCCATTCTGACTCATGGCAACTCCACGTGTTTCAGAGGAAAAAATTGCATCACAGGGTTTTCCAGGCTGTGACACTGAGAGAGCTGGTCACCAGGCCTGTCTTCTGAGGCACCTCTCAGTCAGTGCCACTCGCCACCCAGGGATTCTTGACATAGACACAAAGGCTTTTAAAGGCAGAAGAAGGGAGTCAGAGAGAGATGGGTCACCAGAGGAGTCAGATGGAGCAATGGGACCATGAACCAAGGAATCTAGGTAGCTTCTGGAAGCTGGAAAAGGCAAAGAAACAAAATCTCCCCAAGAGCCTCCAGAAGCCAACAAAGCAATGTCAATACCTAATCTTAGACTGGCAAGACCAGTATTGGACTTCTGACCTATAGAACTACAAGATAACAAATCCATGTTGTTTTCAACCCCTAAGCTTGTGATTTGTTACAGCAGCAACAGAAAACTAATACATCTTCAGAGTATGCCAAACCTATCCCCACAGAATCCCAGAGTCCTGTGCTTACACAGAAGGAAAACACAACACAACCCAACACAACGTATCAGTTGCCGGCGAGTCGGACTCATTACAACCCTATAGGACAGGGTAGAACTGCCCCGTAGGGTTTCCAAAGAGCTGCTAGCAGATTTGAACCTCTGCCCTTTTGGGTTGTGGCTGTAGCTCTTAACCACTGAGCCACCAGGACAAGAGAGTCAAGTAAAACTTGGAGCTTACTGTTGGCTTCCTCACTCTTCTCCCACGCCAACACCGAGCAATGTGAGCAGAGGGAAGCAGTGAGGCCAGCTGGCTCTCCCGGCAGAGAGAGATAATAAGGGGCTTTGGACCAGGAATGGGCAGATTCTGGAACCACTGCCAATTTACCCGGCACCCTCATTTTGGCCTTGAGAGATGCTTTAGTTTTTGTGCCATTTCGTGCCTGAGTAAATGCGCATTTCCAATTTGCTTAATGGTTTTCTGATTCTTCTACAATCACGCAGAATTGCTATGGCTTCTTCATGCTTTAGCAGCAACTGGCACAGAGGGACAGGGATGTGGTGAGATGTGGCAGAATTCAGTCAGTTATGAAAAAAGGGAACTGACTTCTCTGCTTAGCTCTGTTCACAGCTAGACGTGAGTCACTGATAAGTGCTCTCTCTCCAGTGCTCGGCTAGCTTATAGAAAAAAGAAGGGATTGGACAGAGATGCATGCTAAAGGCTTCTGATCCTTTTTCTTGGTGTGTTGGTTATTTTCCTACCCTTTCAACTCTAAGGCTACTCTTCCATGTTCTGCTCTGTGATGCTACGTCCCCTTGAAAGCTGGTTTCATGTTTGGGTCGATAAAGAGAGCTACTAGTGCAGAAAGGGAAGAGGGAAGAGGAATAGTCTTCCTCTTCCTGTTTCCTCCAACAGTGGAGGACAGCCTCTGCTTCAGCCTCTAGCCTCTCCAGGTACGCCCATCACCAACCCCTCAACACACTTTCCCAAAGGCTGAGAGCCAAACACCAGTATACCAGCAACTTCCACGATATGTCTAGTTTTTTGTAACATCACTTCTAACGCTTAACTTTGCCTGTGCTAAGAGTGTACTTAATCCCAGCAATCACTCATACCTGGGTTACCTCAGTGTCACCATGCCCTTGCAGACCTCCAACCCTGGTGTAACCATTTCGTTAGATTAAATCTCCCTGTTTTCTCAACTACCTTGACTGGTACAATCAGGTTTTTTCTTATTGATTGGTAAAAACTCTTTGCATATTAAGGAAAATAGCCAGTCATCATATATGTTGCAATCATTTTTATTTCCTTGTCTTTGTTTGTTCATTTATTCTTGTTCAGAATTTTTAAATCTTACATGTTTAAATTTATCAGTGTTTGCCTTTATGTTTCCTGTATTTTAAGGAATTCTTGGACAGACCTTCTTCATATATTTCCATCCTATACTTCCACTGTTTCATGTATTACATTTTTAAAAAAATCCTTCTGGAGTTTATTTTGAAATAAGGAATGGTGTAATCATATAATTTAAATGGTTTTCCTGAGTTGTATTTAGCCAATGTCTCAATACTACTTATTGAATAACTTTCCTCTCCCCTGTGCTCTGAAATGTCAACTTTATACTTTATTAAGAATCACATTCATATACATACTTGCATCTACTTCTGGATGTTAGTATTCTTTTATTGATTTGTCTGTCTATTTCTCAGCCAATTAGCACTTTGTTAACCAAAAGTCAATATTCAGTATCATGAGCTCATCCACATAAGAACTTCTAGAAGCTGAAGTAACTCTATAGAGCACAGTTCTGCTCTCACACATGGAAATCCAAATGGACTCAATGGCAACTGGTTTATGACAGATAAACATTTAGCATTCCTATGTTTTTCACTCTCCTGGGACACCTTTTATTCTTCTGGTATGGTACCTCTGTGCTGACAAATAGCTTGCTTTCCTTTCCTGGTCTTGCTTTCTTTGCCAAGCCAAAAGCCAAGTGCCTTTGAGTCTTTCTTAGGCTTAAGCATTACCTACTGCCTGAGACCCGGGCTGCCTTCACTCTTACCCGACCCCCACCAAGGCGTCTCTTCCTTTTTTCCCATCCTTGTAGGTTTGGTTAGAACACACTCAATGCCCAGTGTTGACTTCACCTATGTAGATACTGGTCCATGCTGGGCTAGGGAGTATACCATCGTATTTTTCCTCTCCACAGTTTATAATAATAATTTTTGCTTACTCTCTGGGAGATTTCTTGTGTTTTATCGTCCAACTCTTCCTCTAAGCTGTCGTGTCTGCTATTAAATTCTTTAATTTCTAAGAGCTCTTTATTGTTTTCTGAATGCTCCTTTTGTAAAAACAGCATCCCGTTTTTGTTTCGTGGATGCAGTAGTTTTTTCTTCCCTTCCTGAGTATTCTATCTACAGGATATTTTTTTCCCTTCTCTTTTCTGCACCTCTTATTTCCTCTGAAGTTCCTGAGTTCCTAGTTTTGTTGTTTTAGTAACTGTTTTTTGAATCAGAGTATTTCCTCAGTTATGTAATTCTTAGTTAATTGTCCTTATTTAGGAGCGAAGCATCAGAAAGCTAACTGGAAGCTGAGGAAGAGAGAGACAGAAAGTTATGTGGGTTCTGGATCAGGAGACTGCCAAGCAGGATGATTAGACAGCTACCCTGTGTTTTAGGTGCACGACCTTGAACTGTCATGCTGACGTTTGCTCTCTTGGGCAAGTTTTTCCTGAGGGTAAAACCTCCATCCACCTGCCTAGTGTGTACACACCCGATGGCTTACACCTTGAGAATTAAGGTGGGAGAGAGGCTGGAGGCAGACGGGGGTCGGGGGCAACACAGGGCCATCAAAATGAGGCATTCTTTTCAGAAAATAGTGGTATCTCAAAAAAAGGCTTTCAAGTACGATTATGTGGAAAATCTGTGCTCAAGACCAGTAAGTCTGCTGGGTAAGTACCTCTGCTTGCTTGATGTGTTGCCATATTAAGCTCTGGTGACGCAGTGGGGAAGAGCTCCGCTGCTAATCAAAAGGTCAGCAGTTCCAATCTACTGGCGACTTCTTGGGAACCCGATGGGGACAGCTCTGCTCTCTCAAGAGGGTCGCTCAGAGTTGGAATGGACTCAACAGCAGTGGGCTTTGGGGTTGAATACGGTTATGTGTTTGAAGTGTAGATACAGAATGGACCCTTTAGTACACTGTCTCAGGTCAGTCATCACTGGTTCCTGTAATGCTACTACTTGTACCTGTGCTCTGAAAGAGAACACGCTATAGGTGTGCGTGCGTGGGTGTGTGCGCATGTGTGTGTGTAGGTGTGTGCGCACGTATGTGTGTATGCGTGTGTGTGTTACAGGAGGTGGTAGCAGTACGGGTGGACCTCTTGGGACTCAGTTCCATTTGCAGGAAACATGTGTTATTGTCCACTTTCCTAGAACCTAGAAGATTCTGTGTTGGTAGGTTCACTCCAGTGGTCTGCTCAGCCCCTTTAAAACTTGTAAAACTCAATTGTTCCTTCTCTTCTTCTCACAGGGCCAGAGGCATGGGAAGATTTTGCCTGGAAATGTTTTTATTCCTGCAAGAAGGCTCAGTTCTGAACACGAAAGAAACGTACTTGTTTTAGCTGTGCGCTCTCACACGACAAAGCGATGATTTTCCCTGTACTTCCTGACTTCTCGTGTTTATTGAGGCCTGCTGTTGGCAAACAGTTTCACGAAGACATAAACACAGCTTCAGAACAGGAAGTGGCTTTTCATCATGACTGTGCAGTCAAGTGCATCAGAAAAGGAGAAGACCTCAGCTGGAGGATTTAGTGCGACAGCAGTTGCAACAGGAAGTCAGGGGACCTCTGCTTGGCCTTCCCACTCACGGCCTTTGCATGTGTTTGCTCGTCCATCCATCTCCTTACTCGTCCATCCGTCTCCTAAGCAACCACTTTGTGGATGGTTACATTTACCACCAGTCTACACCAGCCACACAAGCTGCTCCGTTCAACTGCTGGGAGTCTGCTGACACATAGGGGTCCCGTGCACAGAGGTGGGAGAAGCAGTTTTGTTTGCACTGGGTAAAATATCCCCTCATGTGACTCACAATCCACTTACCTGTTCTGTAGCGATGGACAGCGGTTGTTTCCACTTTTTCTTGGTTACAAGCTTGTACATTCCTCCTAGGGTACCACTGCAAGAGACCTTACGGCAAAAGTTCTCAAAGTGTCATCCAGGGATCCCTGGGGGTATGTCAGGCCCTTTTAGTGGACCCATGTAGTCAAAACTATTTTCATAAAGAGAAAAACCAGTGAGAGCCAGACACTGAGAGGACTGCCTTGTTTCTCCAAGTCTGGCACATTTTCCACCTCTTGCAGGGTACAATCTTACCACTTTTATATCAGTCATTTTAGTAGAAGATGCTTGAGTTTTTCTCTGACAGGCTTCCACCTTACACAGCTTCTGGCTTTTGCAGGTTTCCCTGCAATTTCCACTCATTGTGTTAGGCTGGAGTTTTCCAGGGGTTGTGTGGCATAATCACTATCATTTGAAAAAGCGATGAAAAGAGGCCTCCTTTTTTCCAACTACATTTATTTGTTAGGCTGAATCTTCCTCCCACACTTCAACCAGAACAACATACTGCAGTAGTTTAAATACAAATAGCAGATTCCAGCTATCTTCTGTGAAGTCAGATAATAAAGAGATTGGTAAAATGTAAGACCACGCCATTTGTCTACCTAAATTAAAAAACATACAAAATTCTTTTTCACCGTACATGTTGCTAACATGTAACAAATTTAATTTTGTTATTTTTCAGTTAATCAACAAAAGAGGACAGTGGCAGCTCAGAGGTAGGAGTCTTTCCTCCCATGTGGGAGACCTGGTTTGATTCCTGGCCAACACACCTCCCGTGTAGCTACCAACTGTCTGTCAGTGGATGCTTGCACATTGCTGGAATACCAAACAGGTGTCAGCAGAGCCCCCAGACTAAAAGGGACTGGGAAGAAGGGCCTGGTAATCTAGGAGCACAGTTTAAGATCCAAACCAAACCCACTGCCGAAGAGCTACTTCTGACTCACAGCAACCCTAGCGACCCCCTAGGGTTTCCAGGGCTTTGAATCTCTGCCAAAGCAGATGGCCATATCTTTTACCCAACGAGCCACTGGTGGTTTTGAACCTGCGATCTTTCAACGACCAGTTTATTTCTTCAGCCACTGCATCACTGAGGGTCCTAATCCAAGACAGCGGTCAGAGAGGCCAGGGAGATGGGCGAGGGAGAAAACAGGTTCATTCTGAGAGTGCTTTGTACCTTGCAGATATCTTGCATTTTTCTGTTGGATTAAATCACATGTAATTTTTGTTTTACTTACTAAATATAAGAAAGAATACATTTCCACCTGGAGGTCTGAATGGCAATCATACACCTGTCCCCTCTGAGTTCCACTTAACTAGGAAAGTGACCCATTGGTCGGACAGGGCACAAAGGACTGGATGCAGCTCACAAAGCTGAATGGATGTGGAGAGTGAGTGGTGGTCGCCTCCTTCCCCACCCGATTCAACTCATCGGGTTTATCACCAGTGGTGCCTCTTGACCTCTCCCCCAAAGGCAGGGCTTACCTGGTGGACTCCCTGTGTGGAGGAGAGGCAGGAGAGAAGCCACTGAGGAGGGAGGGAGAAATGGGCCTTTGTTTCTGCTGAGGAATCAGAGGGAGAAAAGTGAGCCTCCAGCTTCTGCCTCCTGGATCCAGAGGAAAGAATGACATGGGCTTCTGTGGGCACTGCTGGACAGAACTAGCCCTTCTCTAGACCAATGGGTGTGTCGTCCAGAATGTGAGGATGTCGAAAATGTGACCAGGCTGGGAGAATGCTGGTGGTGGTGCAGGTGGCACAGGTGACAACTGCCTGGGAGCATGGAGGAGTCTGTCTCCTCCTTAGCTCCTGGAGAACGGCCTTAGCCCTGCTTCAGCTGCCCGCTCCTGGGCAGGAGCAGGGAGATGGCAGCAGGAGTCAGGACCCCACCCTGGAGCAGAGTCCTTGCCCCGCCACTTGGGGGACAAGGCTGGGCTGCATGACCACCAGGTGACCTGGGTTTTCATCCTGATGGCCCTGGCCAGCTGGAGTGAGAGAAGTCCCATTCAGTGAACACCCACCGCCTAAGTGTCAGGGTCTGTTGTGCCCGTGTCATTCTCTTTAATTTCATTTAATCCTTACAACAACCCTGGGAGGTCAGCACTAACATCCCTGATTGACAGATGAGGAATTTGAGTGGAAGGGTGGGAAGGAAATATCTCAAGTTATGTAGCCAATAGGGGATGGCACCTATGATATTGGAACCCAGTTCTATCTGCCTCAGAGGCAATGGCCTTTCCATCACAGTGCTTAACGTTTCTGGGCCTCAGTTTCCACTTCCGTAAAATGGGAGCAACATTGTCTTCACAGATTTGTCGTGGGAGCTAACTACATAGCATAGCACGGTGGGTGACTTGCTTCTGTCATGTCCTTTCACGTCCCAGTTGTAGGGTCAGGCTGCACCCTGAGGTGACCCAGCATGTGTCTCTCTGAGCTTGACTGTTCTCAGCTATTTTCAAGGACAGAACTGTGGCTTACATGTCATGGCTGATTACATATCATGAGATCTCTTGTGTTTCTGACAGTCACTTATTTTCCCCCTGAGAACTGTGGGGTCTCCTCCCCACACCCTTTCTTCAAGCTCATTCACCTTCAGGCTCTCCTCAGAGACCTACACTCCCGACTTGGTTGAAAGCCAGTCATTTACGATAGACAGAGACTGTGGGAAATCAGAGGGGACCCGTGGAGCAAAGTGCAGTGACAGAAACACCACCAATTACCAGAGCTGGGCCTTGACCCTGGGCCTCGGCTTCTCTCATACCCTGGAGAACTGCAGTCACCTGGCCTGTACTGAGGGGGCTAGAAACCAATTCTGACTCATAGCAATACTGTAGGATGAAGTATAATTGCCCCATGTGATTTCCAAGGAACGCCTGGTGGATTTGAACTGTCAACCTTTCAGTGAGCAGCCTTAGCACTTAACCACTATGCCACCAGGGCTACCAATTAGGCTAGTTCATAGCCTGCCAGTTCAATGTGGTTTGATTCTATTCAAGATTTAATTCCTTTCATCAGTTAAGTGCCAGGTGCAGGGCAAGGCCACTGCGCTTCAGTTCCTGAGGGCTTTCCAGAAAACAGCTTTGACCATGACAGAATTCCCAGAATGGAGTCTAATTAGCAAGTAGGTATTTTAACTGAGATTAAGCGACAGACTGAAAGGGGACTGGAGCCTATGTGAGTTCTGTTCTTGGGGAAGAATATAATTCTCTGCCCTTGGCAATGAAGACTCTGAGCTCCTCCAGGGAGAGCAGGTTGGCCCAGAGAGCTGTTTCCAGGTGCAGCCTGGAACAGTGCGTTAGTGTGGAACATGAAAATCAAGAGAAAAAAGGGCAAATCAAGGGAGATAACACATGCTTTATTCTGTCTGCTGGAAATGTCCAATTCTGAAATCCCAGTTAGTTCCTGATGCACTGGATGCCCGTATTCATCTATTTTGAGATAGCACCAGTATCAAAAGGAAATCCTGGTGGTGCAGTGGTTAAGCACTACAGCTGCTAACCAAAAGGTCGGCAGTTCAAACCCTCCAGATGCTCCTTGGAAACTCTACGGGGTAGTTCTACTCTGGCCTCTAGTGTCTCTATGAGTCCAAATTGACTCGACAGCAATGGGTTTGGTTTTGTTTTGGGTTTCATAGTGTCACAGGAGGGCCAGCTGTGACTCTAAAGTGAAGGTGAGAAGATAAGGGGACAGGGAGACTCAAGTACTGGAAAAGGAACACCCAGAATGCATTGAAGGAGAACGCTGACCCGTTGTGAAAAGTGTGATGCGCATCATCAAACTGCTTGTGTAGAACCGCCCAACGGGGACCTAGTTTGCTGCTGGGCAAGCTTTTACCAAAAATACGCTGAAATACTATTTAGAGAGAGAGCAGGAAGAGAGAAAGGGATCAAGGTTAGCTGATACAAATATAACAGGCCCAGTTAGTAAACTGCAGAAGAAACTCTGTGTGTCAGCTGGCCCGGCAGAGAGACAAAACAAGGGGAGAAACCCGGCAAATCTGAACAGTGTTTACATTCTTGCAGCCACCAATGTGACGTGAATTCAGAGCCCCGCGGGAGATGAAAAAGATCTCTGCGCGCGTTCCCCTCCCATCACCCGGGCAATGGAACATCTGCTTCCCGGTAATGAAATCAAATGCCCAGAAACTCACAGCGCAGGAGTGGTTCTGGGGCCACAACGCAGGAGGGTTTCTGGGACTACAGACTCGCCAATCCCCCCTCCAGCTCTGGCCTCGTGGACTAGGATCAAAGGACGGCGTTAGTTCCTGTCAAGTTGATTTCACTCCTGGTGACCCCATATGTACAGGGTAGGGCTGCTCCTACAAGGTTCTCAAGGCTGCGACCTGTTGGAAGCAGACCTCCCAGCCTGTCTTCAAGGTTAAAATCAAGCCACACCCAGCACCACAGAGCTGGTTCAGACTCTCAGCAATCCTAGGCAGGACAGAGCACAATGGCCCCACAGAGTTTCTAAAGTTGTGGATCTTTATGGAAGCAGAGTGCCACATCTGTCTCCTGCAGAGTGGCTGACGGGTTTGAACCACCCAATGTTGGTTGGCAGCTAAGGCCTTAACCACTACACCACCAGGGCTCCTTCTCTTTGCAAACATCTGTGGCCACCCTCTTTTACTCCCTGGCACCCCTGCCTGGAAGGGAACTTTGGAAACCAGATCTGGGCAGCGTCAGGGGCTTCACTCATGAGACATTTGGTAGCAAAGCCCTTGGGCTAGCTGAGTGTCCCTGTCCCAACTCTCATGAGGCATCCTCTCCTTAGTCGGCTAATTCAGTGCTGAGCCTGGCATGGAGAAGGCAAAAATGGGTAAGACAAGACGCCCGACCTTAGGTGAGGAGAAAAAAGAGATGGCATACACACGGTTGTGGTGTCAGGCCATGTGGAGGGGTATAAACACCACTGCGGGAACTTTTTCTCTTCTCATTCTTAAACAGCCCATATTTGGAAAACAAAAGCTCACAAATAGGAAAATACACATAAGGAAAAAAAGTAAATCCCTTTCAATTACACCACCCAGACAACACCGGGGTTAATATTTTGGAGTATTGTATCTTTTCAGACTTTTTCCTTACACAACCGTATGTGTGGGTTCAAAACAATTCACTTTCTCTCTTTCTCCTCTCTTTTTTCTCTGACATAGTCTTAGCCTATATACATAGGGGTTTATCTTTAGCATCTAACAATACCTCATTAGCCCAATCCACATGCATAGGTATCAATGCGTCTAATATCTGCATTGCACCCATTATTTGCCCCTCCAATCATTGACCAACCAAGGAGGGAAACCCTGGTGGTGTAGTGGTTAGTTCATTCGCTATCCCAAAGGTCAGCAGTTCAAATCCACCAAGCGCTCCTCGGAATCCATGAGGCAGTTGTACTCTGTCCTATAGGGTCGCTGTGAGTCAGAGTCGACTTGGCCACAGGGCGTGTTTGGGGGTTTAAGGCAAGAAAAAGGGGGTTCCTGCCCTTCTCTCCATGGCAAGTGAGGGGGAGCTCCACCAGTAACCCTCGGAGGAGGTAGTATGTTTTCTCGCCATTTGCAGACCCACGGTTGGTGCTGGGTTTCACCGGGGAGGTCAAAAGGGCAGAGGGGGGCTGGCGGGCAAGTGATAGGAGAGGGCTGGCCTGGGCTGGGCTCCACTGCTGGCCTTGTCAGGGGAAGGGTGCTGAGTGTTTCCCGGGGACCTCGCAGGGGCTGACTCACCAGAGAGAACGTTGCTGCGTGACTGCACCAACAACGAGCTGACAACGGACCGAGGAGCTCAGTCTTCCACGGTAATGAGCACCCCTTGGGAGTCTGTGCGTGGTAGGAAGACGGATCTACTGGTTGTGTCGAAAACAAGCAGAGGGTGGGGGACAAGGGGGAAGGCCATCCCTCTGGAGGCTGTTACTGTGGTCTGGTCTCTCTTTCTGTAAGAGTCACAGGCTTTGGGTTCAGCTCTTCCCTCTCCCACTGGCTGACCTTGAACCAGCCGTTTCACTTTCCTGAGCCTCAATGTCTCACGGGTGATGCGGGCATGGAAACCACCCCGAGGGCTGTCTGGTGGGCGTGTTTGAAGAGTCACTGCCCCATGTGGGCAAACAAACCCAGCTTATTCCTGCAGTTGCGGGAACCCTTCTGGGTGGGGTCTTAGAGCAAGCAGCTCACGTGGGTCCCTTTCAAGTGTTCCATTTGTCCTTCCAGAACTCCATCACTCTGCTGGCTGCTAAAACCTCAGTCACAGGCACTGTCTAATCTCAGTGTCCTTCCTCCTGGTGCTCCAGCTTCTCCAGAGGATGGGCCCGGGCCTGGCTGTGTGGAGAGTGTGTGGGGAGGGGACCAGGCTGAGAGGGAACCAGTGATGGCCTGCTGACGGCAGGGGGAGGCTACGTCACTGGTTCACGGTCATTTCTTGGGGCTGGTCCAGCCATCACTGTCACTGTCCCAGCTCCTGGCCACAGTATTGCCTGGGTGTTGCTGGAAGGAGGAAGGGCCAGGTTCTCCACCTGCTTCTGTCTGGGGGCCCACCGACAAGGCAGTCTCACGGAGCAGTGTCAGCCTGAACCCACCCCGGGGGACCCCAGAGGAGCAGCAACTTCCGTAGGGGGTCCACTGAAGAGGTAGTCTCCCTGCTCAGCCTGACCCAACCATGGAAGACCTCAGGTGGCAGTGGCTTCCGTCTGGAGCCCATTGAAGAGGTGGCATCCCTGGGCAATGTCAGCCTGACCCTGCCACAGATGACCCCAGTGGGTAGTGGCTTCTGTCTGGAGGCCCACCAATGAGGCAGTGTCCCCAGGCAGTGTCAGCCTGACCCACTGCAGATGGCCCAAGAGGGCAGTGGCTTCTATGTGGGCCTGTTGAAGAGGCAGTATCCCCAGGCAGTGTCAGTCTGACTCACCACAAGGACCCCAGAGGGCAGTGGCATTTGTGTCTGTGGGACTGATTACCATCTCTTCCAATGTTCCTCACGGTGCTAGCTCAGCCTAGTGACCACTCCCCCAGCAACTTGAAGGGGAGGGTCCTTGTCCCCCACCCTGCCAGCTCATTCTGGGGTGCTCTCTCATGTCTCCCCTCCACCTGGTCCTCCAGCTGCTTAGGGTGACACCATTCTGCTGATTCCAAACCAGGACTTAAATTCATTCAATGAAGCCAGCATAACCCTGACACCAAAGCTGGGTAAAGACAGCTCAAATACGGAAAATTACACACCAATCTCTCTCACGAACATAGATGAAACAGTCCTCAACAAAATTCTAGCCAATAGAATTCAATAACATATCAAAAAAACAATTCACCGTGACCAAGGAGGATTCATATCAGGGATGCAGGGATGGTTCAATATCAGAAAAACAATCAACAGGATCAACCACATAAATAAATCAAAAGAGAAGAATCACCTGATTCTATCAGTTGATGTGGAAAAGGCATTTAGCAAAGTTCAACACCTGTTCATGTTAAAATCTCTCAAAAAAATAGGAACAGAGGGGAAAGCCAGCAGCTAGCATCATCCTAAATGCAGAGAGTCTGGAAGCTTTTCACTTAAGAACAGGAACTAGACAAGGATGCCTGTGATCACCATTTCTATTCAACATAGTGCTGGAAGTCCCAGCCAGAGCAAGTAGACAAGATAAAGAAATAAAGGTCATCCACACTGGCAAAACCCACGGCCATCAAGTCGGGTCTGACTCATAGCAACCCTAGAGGTCAGGGTAAAGCTGCCCCAAAGAGTTTCCAACGAACACTTCGCGGATTTGAACTGCTGAATTTTTGGTTAGCCGACGTAGCCCTTAACCCACTATACCACCAGGGTTTCCCCACATTAGTAATGAAAATGTAAAAATATCTCTATCTGCAGATGATATGGTCCTGTACACAGAAAACTGCAAAGAACCTACTTGATCTAATGGAAGAGTTCAGCAAAATATCAGGATATAGGGTAAACATAAGTAAACCGAACCAGAACATGCTCCCTCACTTGCCTAACGGACACTCATTAACCTGCTCCCCGTCCCATCTATGGCTTCACAGTTTTTCATCGATTCCAGCCTGATGTGTCTTCACTGACACTGTGAGGCCAGAGGATGCCTGCTGTTTGTGGTTCTTCCCGTATCTGTCCCTGACTTGTCTTGGTCATCTCAGATGGACTTACCTGGGAGAAAAGGGTGTTAGAGAGAGAGGAAGGGGAGACACTTCCTTAGCTTCTTTCTCCACGGTGGCCCTCGTCAGCCTCGGGCACGGCCACCAGCCCCTGGGAAGTGGCTGAGCAGTAATTTTGTCAGGCTGGCTCTTGTGGAGTGAGGTGCCACCTGGTGAGAGATGTACTGGTCAGGCCTTTTCTGTCTGGAAAGGGGAAAGTCAAGGGGTGGTCTCAACCCCCTCAACTCTCCCCCAACATATAAAGTGCCTGGGACACCAAAATGATGACATGAGAAGTCCCCTCCACCTGCAACAGCCTCCTCTTCCATGTTTCTGCATGACGGGCCCCCATGTGTCCTCAACTGCTGTAGCTTCAGGAAGCCTCACCCACTCTGCAGGCAGAAGTTGGGACCCTCTCCCCTGGCCTCCCCATGGAGCTGTGCCTGGGTTGATGAGACCTCAGATGTGGAAGCCAGAGTGGCCAGCCAGCACCCTCCCGCTCCCTCTATGGAGCCTTGGAAGAGATTTCCACGGAAAAGGGGAAGGGAAGAAAAGGGACCTTGATGGAGAATCTGCCCTGGCTCAGACCCAAGGTTGGCACTCAGTCCCTGTCATGGTTTTTGTTTTCCATGGTGACTCTGCAGGACAGAGCCCTTCTGTTTCGTGCTCCCCCCACGCACAGATGAGAAGACTGAGGTTTTCGGAAGACCAGAACCTGCTCATGGCCAGATGGCTAGTAAGTGGCCGAGCTGGTGTGTGACCCCAGGCTGGCCTGCGCTCACTCTGCTCCTCCTGGTTCATGTGTTTGTTTCACCACTCTTCTCCCTGAGGCTGACGTGTGTTTACTGAGTTCTGAGACGCACACTAGCCCCAAAGCAGGACTTAACTGGACAGAACCTGTGCTGGACAGGCGAAGGTAGGTCCAGTTTAAGAAGCACAGCCTCTGAAATACACATTCCCTTGTTAAACTGTAACGTGGGAAGGGCATGAAGTGGCTGGAAAGTTTGTCTTCCCATGACAAGCGAGGATCCCAGGCAGCAGAAATGAGCTCTGTGTCCCCCATTATTCTGGAATGGATGTCTCATTCCCAGTCCACAGGCTGACAGATAAAGAAAGGATATTGCAGGTAACCACACTTCACAGAGGACACAAAAGTGTGTCCAGTCCACTGAGCTGCGGCAAGGAAGCAGAAAGCCCGGGAGCCAGGGAACAGCCCCTGGGCTAGGGTTCTAGGTCATGGGCTCAGAGGGACAGCAGTGATCTTAGAGGGGACCAGGCTGTAAACAACCGGGAACAAGCAGCCCAGCCAGGAATCCTCTGTGGTTGGGTTCACATGGAGCCTGCAGTGTCTAATGGTCTCCCACAAAAGTAGAGAGGAGCTGTGGGCATCATTAGCCTCGGTCTTCTCCTTTAAGTAGGTGAAATGGGTAGATTTTGAAGATGCTGAACTGTACAGAAAAGCAAGGCACAGCCAGGCCAAGAACTTGCTGCTAACCTTTAGGACAGCGGTCCTCAGAGTGAAGTCCGCAGACTGGCAACATCAGCATCAGCATCACCTGGGGATTCGTTAGAGAGGTAGACCCTCTGGGGGCGAGCCCTCTGGGTCACTTGAAAACACACCACAATTTGAGGACCGCTGACGTGGCAGACGCTTTTGTTTATTTACTCAAAAATCCCTTCCATTTGTGGTAGGAGATGGCACGTCCACAGTGAGATGATCACAAGAAAAAACAGGACTTGAACTCAGATCCTGCCTCTCCCTCTGAGTGGCTGTGTGACCTGGGGCCAATCCCTTAACCTCTCTGCATCCCAGTGGCCTAACTTCTCAGATCTCTACCTTGCAGGGTTGAAGTCAAGTTTAAAGGGTGTGTTCATAAAGCACTTAGCAGATGTCCTGGACTGATTGGTGTCCCCCCGCAAAATATGTGTAGAGGGTTGGCTGGGCCAGGATTCCTGGTATTGCACAATGTTTCCCCATGTTAGAAATCCTGCCTCTACAGTTTTGATGAGAACATGGGTGGCAGGACTCTGTGTGTAAGATCGTTTTTTGCCTTGAGGACAGTCTCTTGAACTATAAAGGAAAGAAGCTGGCAGAGAGATTTTGGAGCACCTCATACTGTCAGAAAAAAAGCAGTGCTGGGAGCTGAGTGTGCCCTTTGGAAACGACCGGGGTCTCTGAGCCTCGGAAGCTCCCAGGCCAGGGGCAGATTGACAATAAGGAGCTTCCTCCAGAGCTAACAGAGAAAGCCTTCCCTTGGAGCTAATGCCCTGAAGTTAGACTTCTAGTTTACTGTACCGTGATAAATAAAACGTCTCTTTTTAAAGCCATCCACAGTGGTGTCTCTGTTAAAGCAGCACTAGATGACAAAAGCAGCAGAGTGCCTGGCACTCAGTCGTCACCACTATCAATAACGTAAATGTTGGGAGGAAACCTCAGGTGGATAGGGAACATGGAGGGAGCTCTGTAGGGAACACTGTCAGTCCCCCCAGGGGCTACCTTCTTCATGAGTGTTTCAGACACTGCCCAGAATTATTTGGAATACTTTATGCCATGTATTGCCTGGTTACATTCTCATCAAGACAGGTGTGACTTAAAGATGGCATTTTTCTTTTCGGATTTGTGGGAGAGCAAATCCCTGTCTAACTGGGACCCACCAAGTGAAACCTCAACGAGAAAACCCACTCTGCTTAGGATATAACCTACGTGTTTTCCTACACTCCCCGCTTTCCCTTTTCCTTCAAGATAAGTCCTGTAAGCACACAGTAACACCTGGCAAATATTTACTGAGGGCTGGATGACTGGAGCCACTTCACTCCACTTTAGAACACCTGATTCTTGTGCAATCTAAAGGACTAAATTGGGACCAGGGCTTTAGGCGCCTGTGGCACCCGCCTGGGAATAATACTGTTTGCACCCTCCCCCGCCTCACCCCCCCCCGGGGGACTCCTGGAGGGAGTAACCCAAACCGTCACCACTGATTTGGTTCTGACTCACAGTAACCCTCTAGGACAGAGTAAGAGTTCCCCGTAGGCTTTCCAAGCTTGTAATATTTACAGAAGTAGACTGCCGCACCTTTGTGTCGTGGAGAGAGAAAGATGGCTGGTGGGTTTGAACTGCTGCACTTTCAGTTAGCAGTTGAGAACTTAACCACTGTGCGACGATGGCTCCTTTACCAAGAAGTACAAGATACCAGTTTGTCCTATTTGGGGCAGTGTGAAGTTTGGTCACTTGGTCCATTTGTTGAAATGTCCAACTACTTCTCTGGCCCCTGAGGCCCTTCTAACTGGCAGGGAGGGACTCATTCTGATTTGTCCTAGTGTCTGTGTACCTGGGATGTAGGGATGCAAGGACGGAAGGCACAAACACAGATCCAACCGCTCCACCCCTACGTGCCAAGCTCTGTGGCTGCTTCTCCTTTATGTCTCAGGCAAGCCTGGGATTGTGTGTGTTCTGCCCACTGGACAGGTGCAGTGAAGACGAGTGATTTGTCTAAGGACGCTTGGCTGGCTAAGTAACAGATCCAGGTTCAAATCTGGGATTGTCTGCCACCTCCCATGACACTGTTGTCCTGAAGCTCTGGGGCACTCAGTAACATTCGTTGCTTTGAACATATATACAAAATTTAAACAGAAAAACAGAACACCAACACTACCAAACAGCATCCCCCTGCATCAGTGAGGATGCTTTTTAATTGTGTATCCATTCAACAGACATTTATGGCAGACCTACTCTACACCAGGCATCATTATAGGAAACTGGACACTGTCGTGGACAGGACCCTCTGCCAATCTAGCTACGGTGGCCCACGATAGCAAGAAGGCCAGAAGTAACAGAGGCTCCAGACAAACGAAATCAAACCTGTGGTCACTGAGTCGATCTTAACTTGTGGTGACTCCTACCCCTGTGTTAACAGCAGACTGAGTTCCACAGGGTTTTCTTGATTCTAACCCTCGTATCTTTTGGTGCTGCTGGGTGTATTTGAATTGCCAAGCTTTTGGTTAGTGTATTGCAAACTGTTTGTGCTACCCAGGGGTGGTCCAAAAAAAGAAAAAAACATTGCCGTGGAGTCGATACTGACTCACAGTGACTCCACAGGACAGAGCAAAACTGCCATGTGGAGTTTCCAAGAAGCACCTGGTGGATTCAAACTGCTGACCTTTTTTGGTTAGTAGCTGTAGCTCTTAACCACTACACCACCCCGGTTTCCAAGAAGAAGTCCAGGATTGGTTAATTTAGTGGCTCAGAGATCTCACCACTCAAGTTCAGGTTTTCTGAGGTTCTCTTAACTTGCCCTTTGGGTCGGCAAGATGACCACCTCTGCTTTAAGCAAGACATCCTCAAAGGACATCAAAGGGACATTCTTGTAGTGATCTCTTCGTATGAACAAAGAAAATCTTGCCTGACTCTTCCACTTGGACCTCCCATCCACCCCATGGTCCAGAGCCATGTCACCAGCCTATGTCTAAATCTATGGACTGCCATTCCTGGCTTAGGCAACTCAGACCTGCAGTGTGGCCTTGACGTGTAACTAGGGTATGGCAGGTGTGGCAGGTGATGCAATGGCCAAGGGCAGGTGGCACCACTGAGAGGGTGGCCTATTTAGGCGAAACGGTACCTATAGCGAATGCTGAAATTGCACCCCTGTCCAAAACATCAGACACTCTCATTTTAGATAACTTGACCATAACCTCTGCTCAGAAATGCAAATCAAGCTCATTGATTTTTTTTTTTTTTTAATGAACACACTGCTAAACTTCAGGAAGCACATTGGGCCACACAGGGTTAATAGAAACTTCTCAGTGGTGCTGCAGGCTCAGGGCCAGTGTGATACTCTAGGTGCACCCCTGTAAGCCCCTAGACTACCACAAGACCCATCGTCCCCTGAAGTATTTGGTCATCAAGAGAGAATGAAAAAAGAGTGAACAAAATCAAAACTTTTAGGAAGGAAGGGGTGAGGGGATGCCATTGAATAAACAACTGACAATTCTTGTCAACGCTTCCATCCACAAATGTTTAAGACTCCCTGGTTTCTGAGAGCCCAGTGGTTAAGAACTCAGCTGTTAACCAAAAGGCTGGCAGTTTGAATCCACCAGCCATACCTTGGAAACCCCACGGGGCAGTTCCACTCTGTTTTAAAGGGTTGCTATGAGTTGGTTTTGACTGGATGGCAATGTCTTTTTTTTTTTTTTTTTTGGTGGTGGTTTCTTAGAAATTCTTGTTTAAACAAATATAAATTTGCCTCTTTGCTATTTATGGTCCTTATATCAAATTCTACTTCCTCCTAGTTACTGGTAAGTTTCGCAGTGTGTCTCTCACATCTCTGTCTATCCCCGTGATTGGGTGTTTGGGAGGCTTCCAATTTTATCAAGCAGTATACAAATCTCAAAGCTTGATTCTAACCGTCTCACTCTGTACCTTTGTTTTATAGTTTTATTTCTTTGTTTCCTTGGAAGGCACATGTTACCCAAACCGGTACTTCAAGGTCTTTATAAGCAGACACAGTGATTTACAGAGCATTTAACCTCGGGTTCAGAATCATCTTTGTCTACTTGTTTCCAGACGACGTTGGCAGGTGCTGGGTGGCACTTAGGGTAGTGCACACAGAATGGGCACCGGAATGAGACCTGGGTGTAGGTCTGAGCGGTTACTCAACTGCTAGTGAGGGGCTTGGGGGTCTCTTACGCTCTCTGAACCGTGGTTCTCCGACTTTAAAACGGGGATGACACTCTCAGAGCACTGAGCACAGTAGGCATCCATTTCCTATGTCTGTTCCTGATCCTGGCTGGGGCTCCGATCACCTTAATCACATGGTCACCACGGCCCACCTTTGGGAAGGGTGGCTTGGGTGGCAGAACTTGAACAATTAACCATCAATTTTTGCTGTCGCTGTGGATTTGGTTTTGTAAGTAAATGGATAGACTGCCACCTTCTGGTGAAAAGGGCTCGTGTCCTGTTGACTGGTGGGGCTAAAGTGCTCCCCCTTGTGTCGCTGTGAGGAACTGCGGTGAGGGAGAAGCAGAGGTTTCCCCAGCCCAGCCTGGCCCTGGTGGGTGGTAGCTAACAGCAGTGTCCTTCTCGAGTCAGCGAAGCTCTGGGAGGATGGAAGCTGCCGGCTTTTAAAAATCTGGTTCCACAGATGATCACCAAGGACAACAACGACATGAGGGAAAAAGAGCCCAGAAGACAGAAAGACCCACGTGAATGGGTGACTGTATCAACGTTTGACCAGAAGAACCAGACGGTGCCCGGCTACCACCAGTGACAGCCGTGATGGGGCCCACTGGCAACACGAGAAAAAAAAGGGTGCGCCCTAAGAACTCCACTAAAAGACTGCAACTGATGATCGGAGGCCTGAGAGTTCGCCTGGGAGCCTGCCCCTGATGCTGCCCCTGATCATAGATCAATACCAAGGTCAACTCTTCAGACAGGAGTGGAATGGACTTGGGGACACAGAGCGATGGTACCGTGTGTGCACTTTATATCTATGCATCTATAGGATGTCATCCTACTGACCTCCTACTAGAGAGGAGTGGAGACGGTGAAGAGGAAGGGGCCGGAAATTGTTAAGAAGACACGACCCGTATGGCACAGAAAGGAGGAATGTACCGTCACGGGGCAAGGACAGCAGAGGGAGCTGCAGATAGGCGGGCATGCAAGTTTGAATTGTACTGTAAACTTTCACTCAATCACAGTAAAAAAAAAAAAAAATCTGGTTCCCAATGCAGCTTGTTTTGGTTTTGGAGCCTGAGACAGCAAACGCAAGAAGTCTTCATCACTGATTTAGGATACCCTGTCCAGGAGACTGACAGCAGGGTTGTCCTCCACTTTGCATCTATTCACAGAGCACCCACCACGTGCCAGGTGCATGACTTGGCAAACAAAGTGAAACCAGACAGGCTGGACTCCTGCTGCCAAGTCCAGCAGGGAAGTTTGCTGATACAGTTTGTTCTTTTTTGTGATATAATTTATTGCTTTAAATGAAAAGACAAAATGATACCTAAACAGAAAAACATTATTAAAATAATAATTTAAATAAAATAAAAAATAATTTAAAGCACAATATTTCACCTCCAGACATAACCCATATCCATGGCTGTCGAGTAGATTCAGACTCACAGCAACCCTACCAAAAATTAAAATAAAAAACCGCAAGCCCACTGCTGTAGAGTTGATTCCAATCCACAGTGACCCTAGAGGATACCAGAGAGCTGCCCTACAGTGTTTCCAAGGAGCCACTAGTAGATGTAAGCCGCTGACCACTTGATTGGCAGTGGAAACCCCGGAGGCGTAGTGGGTTGAGTGCTGCTAGCCAAAATGTTGGCAGTTCAAATCTGCCAGGCGCTCCCTGAAAAACTCCATGGGGCAATTCTACTCAGACCTATAGGATCGTTATGAGTCAGAACTGACTCCACAGCAGTGGGTTGGGTTTGGTTTGCTTAGCCACTACGCCATCCGTGGTCCTCCAAATGTAACTGTCATTTTTGATGCAGTACGTTCCAGGCCTCGTCATTTGCATGTGCATTTTTACAGAGCTATGGTCATAACGCATACGTGATCCTGGAGTTTGCCATGCCTCACTCATCAGAGACATATTTCTAGGTTGCTTTGTAATCTTCATGATTATCCTGCAGCTATGTAACAGGCAATTGTGGGGCTGCGTCAAAATTTATGTAGCAAATCCCTTCAGCTTAGACATAGAGGTCTTTTTTCACTTTGGTTTTGTTTTTGCTGATAACAGCTATTGCAGATGCTAACTTCTTTATGCAGGTTTAAGAAACTGGGTTATGTCTCAGCCATCACGATTACAGTTCTTCCTATGTGTCGCCATGGCACCTCCCCAAAGAGCTCTCAATGACCAACAATGCCACCCATGTTGGGTCAGCGAGCCCACTCTCCTGCAACTTCAGGGACATCGAATCTGGTTACTTTAACACATTTTTGAGAATTCATGTTTTTAAATGGGGCCCCTAATGGGCCTATTCAGCATTCCTTTGTGTAATTTTTTTGCACATGTACAGTTTAGAATTGCTTTTGTGGGCAAGGTTTGTTGAGGGTGTAGTTAAACATGGAATGAATTCCTTGTTCGATGGATTTCCTAAGGGGGGACAGGGAAACAATAGCAGATTGCAGTCTTGCAATCCAGAGGGTCAGAAGGGTGCCCACCAGGTCATTCACCAGGTTAATAACTCCTGGAATCTTCATAAGAAAGTTCGGCTGTCTCCAGAATCTGGAGTGCAGTCTCTTTTGCTGTCCGGAATCACTAAGTGAGAAAATGGACTCTACCATCTTGTCTGTGCTTGACACTGTCATGGATTGAACTGTGTGCCCCCCAAAATATGTGTAGTAACTTGGCTAGGCCACGACTCCCTGTAGTCTGTGATTGCCCTCAATTTTATGATTTTCTCATGCTGTAAATCCTAATCTCCATCTGTGGTCAACACTGTGGTTTATGTTAGAGAGGATTGGGGTGGGATTGTAAATCCCTTGACAAGGTCACCTCCCTGCCCTACCATAACGGGAGTTTCCCTGGAGTGTGGCTTGTACCACCTTTTACCGTTTCATCATCCTAGGGAGATAAAAAGAGAGGGAAACAAGCAGAGAGTTGGAAACCTCACACCATCCATAAAGCAGCACCAGGAGAAGAGCACGTCCTTCAGAGCTGAGGTTCCTGCACCAAGAAGCTCCCCAGTCAAAGACTGATGCCACACAACACTTTTCCTCCAGAGCTGACAAGAGGGAAAGGCTTCCCTTGGAACAGACATCCTGGGTTCAGACTTGTAGCCTACTGGACTGTGTAAGAATAAAGCTTTCTTTGCTGGAGCCATCCACTCCATGGTATTTCTGTTAGAGGAGCGCTAGAGGACTCAGACAGCACAATATTGGAAATGATGCTTGTTGTTGTCGGCTGGTGCTGCTCTCACAGAAATGCCACAGACTGGATGGCTTTGACAATCTAGATTTATTCTTACACAGTCCAGTAGGCTACATACAAGTCTAGATTCAGAGCATCCGCTCCAGGGAAGGCTTTCCCCCTTGTCGCCTCTGGAGGACAGTCTGGTATGGCATCAGCCTTTGTCCAGGGAGCATCTTGGCGCAGGAACCTCGGGTCTGAAGGACATGCTCTTCTCCCAGTGCTGCTTGCTTGATCATGTGAGGTTTCCGATTCTCTGCCTGTTTCCCTTTCCTGTTATCTCTTTCAGGATGAAAGGATTAAGGGTGGTGCAAGTCACACTCCAGGGAAACTCTCTTTACAGTAGAGCAGGGAGCTGATCCTCTGAAGGGATTTACAGTCCCACCCTAATCCTTTAACATACAGCACAGCAAAACCACAAAATGAGGGACAATTGTAGAATACAAGGAATCATGACCCAGCCACATGTCTACACCTACTTTTGGGGGGACACAATTCAGTCCATGGCAATGCTGTTTCTCAGCATTTAGGAAGAACAGATGGATACCAGCCTAGTTTACAATAATACCAGTGGAATATTGGTTTCCTAGTGACTCTTAAGAATATAGATTGTACTTGAGTTTCAGAGTTGGACAGGTCCTTCTTATCTGGTCCAAACCCCTGGCGAAGAGAGGAGAAGTGATTTGCCCAGGCTGGCACAGAAAGCTGGAGGAGCCATCTAGCTCTGGGGACTCATCTGCCATCTGTCCTCAATGGGCTGTGAACCTAGCCTGGCTGGTTTTTAGAGGGGAACTCTGGGAACGCCTTCTAGGTTTGGAGTGGTAACCCCTTCACGCATACCCTGGATCTTTCCCCTCTGGAAGCTTAAAGTACCGTATCACTCAGGATCCCACGCACAAGTCATTTCTCCTGAAAGAAGACTGTAGACGTCAGGAACCTGGCCTGTTGAGGGTGACAGTGCTTGGCTCTGTTACTGAGGACTTTTAGTTTAATAGTATTAAACCCACTGCTCTTTTCCAGGACGATTAGATAAGAGCTAACATTTGATTAGCACACACTGTGTACTAGGCAGGGAGCCGTGGTGGTGCAGTGGTTAAGGTCTCGACTACTAACCAGAAGGTAGGTGGTTCAAACACGCCAGCTGCTTCACAGAACAAAGATGTGGCTGTCTGCTCCCATGATCTTTACAACCCTGGAGACCCTGTCCTCTGGATTGCTGCGAGTCGGAATCAACTTGACAGCAGTGGGTGTAGTTTTTTGGCTTAGCAGAGGGGTGTTTGTCACAGAATCTCTGCCTACCACATGCCCAAGAAGGGCAGCAGCTGTGGTGGGCGGAGCACTTGACCAGGAGCTGTGAGGCCAGCTTGTGCCTAGTCCTCCAGCACCTTACATCACCATTCTGTGACTTGGTTTCTTTCACTTTAAAATTTGCTCTTGTCCGGTTCTGTTGAGTCAGTTCAGTTCATAGCAGCCCTACGTACAACGTGAGGAAACACCAGGTGCTGTACCGTCTTCACTGCTGGTGAGCCCATTGTTGAAGCCACTGTGTCAGTCCACCTCGTCAAGGTCTTCCCCTTTTCGCTGACCCTGTACTTTACCAGGAAATGCTGGTGGTGCAGTGGTTAAGTGCTATGGCTGCTAACCAAAAGATCAGCAGTTCAAATCTACCAGGCTTTCCTTGCAAAATCTATAGGGCACTTCTACTCTCTCCTATATGGTAACTCTGAGTCAAAATCAACTTGACAATGGTTTTTTTTTTAATACTTTACTAAGCATGATGATCTTTTAATTTGATGTGTAGGATTGTTAATTTCCTTTGTGGTTACCTTAATATTTACCCCCATTTTTCTAAATTTAAACCAGTCTTTAATTTTTTTGTATCACCTTGACTTCCTCTATATGAAAGAGCTATGATATTTTTAAGTCTTGTTTTTGTTACAATGTTGTCATCTTTTACATAACAACATCTCTGTTTCCCTATTTTTCAGTGTTTTGTCTTTGATTTATTTTTGTGATTTCCCTGCTTGGGTTGACATCTAGTTGCTCTGTGCTGTGTTCCAGTCTTGGGTTGTTATCTGATACTATTGATTTTCTAACTGAAGGACTCCCTTTAGTACTTCTTGTAGTTATAGTTTGGTTTTGGCAAATTCCCTAAATTTCTGTTTCTTTGGAAATGTCCTAATTTCACCATCATATATGAGAGGTGGTTTTGCTGGATATAAAATTCTCAGCTGGCAATTTTTTTCCTTCAAGGCTTTGTATATCTCATTCCATTGCCTTCTTGCCAGCATGGTTTTTGCTAAATAGTTCAAGTTTAGGCTTACTGACTTTCTTTTTAGATTATTATTACTATTTTTTAAAATTATGATTCAGTGAAAATGTACATTCCCATATAAATTCACATGCTTAGCTATATGCAGCTCCCACTGCTCTACCTGCCCGGTGACAGCACACCCCTCCTCTCTGCTCCATTCACATCCTATCTTCCCAACAGTCTCCTATCCCCTCCTCTCCACCCATTCCCCTTCCTCCAGTAAGAGGTCAGCGGGATGACATCCTATAGATGCATAGAACAATAAAAGTCCCACAAGATGGGGTCACTCTGTGTCGCCGAGTCCAATTCATTGCTGTTGGAAAAGTTGACCTTATCATGACTTATAAACAGGAGCAGCATCAGGGCTGGGGCCCATGCTCCCAGGGGAACTCCAAAGCACCTGTCTTTTATTGAAGATCTCAGGGTACACCCCTATTTATTCTGTTGGTGTCAGTGAGACTCCACTTTGTGAGCTCCATCATGGCTATCACTGGTGATGGCTGGGCACCATCTGGTTCCTCTGGTCATGAGTCAATATAGAGGCCCACTCACGTGGATCCCTCTGTCTTCTAGGTTCTCTTTTCCCCATGTCATTCTTGTCCTTGGTGATCATCCATTCCTGCTGAGTTGGGAACATTTGCTGTACCTAGATTATTTTTATTTATCCCCAGCCACTTTTAAAATTGTCTCCTTATTTTTTGTTTTGGCAAGTTTGATTATAATATGGCTTGGTGTCTTTCTTTTGGCATCTACCTGGTGTGGAGTTTGAGGAGCATCTTGGATAGATATCTTGTCAATTTCATGATATCACAGAGCTTTTCTGTCAACAAATCTTCAACAGTTCTCCCTATTTTTTGTTATCCCCCCCACCTTCCTGGCACTCCAGTCACTTGTAGATTATTCTTCTTGATAGATTCCCATGTAGTTCTGAGTGTTTCTTGATTTTTAAAAATTCTTTTATCTGATTTTTTCCTTAAATATGTTGGTGTCATGTGCTTTATCGTCACTCTTACTAATTTGGCCTTCCATCGCCTCAATTCTCCTCCTTTGACTTTCTCCTGGGTTGTCAAATTCTATATTATTAATTTTCTGAATTTCTGTTTCTTGTCTCTTTACGCTTTCTTACAGCCTGTTCAATTTATCATTACATCTGCTGCATTTTGCCTGATCTCCTTCCTGATCTCTTGAAGAGTTCTAAATATCAGTCTTTTGTATTCTACCTCTGACAATCCCAGGAAGTTCTCCTCATCTGAAAATTTCTCGATTCTTTGTTTGGGGAGCTTTTTGAAGCCATCATGGTCTGCCTCTTTGAGTGATTCAATATGACTGTTATCTCTGAGCCATCAGTAAATTATTGTATGTATTTTATGTTTGCTTACTGTGTTCTAGATTCTTACTTTGTTTTGAAATATCCAGATAGGTCAGTGGGGTGTGCTAATCTGGCTATTGGTACATTTGAAGCTCTAATGTTCTGTCACCAAGTGGCTACAGCTGTTACTAGGCATGCAAGTCCAGGAGCCTGTTTCCTTTCCTTACATGGATCCAACTCAGTTGTCCAGTAGTCACTCACCACTTGGTGAGTGGGGTGTCCCCTATCATCCCAGATGGGCAGGGTGACTGGTGTAGGCACAGGTATCTGGCCCCAGGTGCTGAGAAATGCAGGGGGCTGACAGCTGCCCCTGAATGTCTGTGAGGAATTGTGTTCCCTTATGCTTGATCATAGGTGAAGGAACTGTTTCTGCCCTGAATTTCTGGCTCAGGTGGTTGGCAGATTTTTCCCTGCTGTTTGTTAATCTGTTCCCTCTCCAAGTCTAGGAGAATGGCTGCTAGGGTGGGCTTAAGGAGTCCCACTTCTAGCTCAGTTAATGACATCAAACTCTGAAGCCAGACAAAGCAAAGAGGAGGGAGAGGAGACACCAGAAAAATGGAGAGAAGTTAGAGGCAAGCCACTTAGCTTTTGATGATCGAGGGCTGTTTTTCACTGGTTCTGGAGGCTCAAATGGATTCTTCACTGCTCCTTCCCTCCCACTGAGGAGGGCACCCTCCAAATGCCCCTGCTCCATTCACCAGGTTGGCTATAGCCAACATCCTGCAGGTCATGTTTGTCCAGTCCTGGGTACTTCTGGACCTACTCTCCCTTGCTGTCACTCAGTCCAATTTCTCTACTTTCCCTTTGATGTTCAGGGCTTCTAGAACGTTATATACAATCCATTCATTTGTTCTTTGGGTCTTTGTTGATAGAGGGATCACAGGAAGTATCTGATTATTCTGCCATCTTGGCCCCCACCCTTCACATGATGATCTTAAAAATATACACATATTTCTTCGGTGATAAGTTCGTTCACACTTGTAAAAAAATGCCATCAAGTTAATTCACACTCCAAGCAACCCTATAGGGCAGAGTAGAACTGCTCCACAGGGTTTCCAAGGAGCAGCTGGTAGTTTCAAACTGACAATCTTTTGGTAAGCAGCTGAGCCCTTATCGACTTTGCTATCAGGGATCCCAGTTTATACTGGAGTATCTAAAAAACAAACACACAATAAAACCACCCTTACTTTATGGTTCTATGCATTTATAGAAGGCTGTCCTAGTTATTCTGAAAGTTTTAAAATTCCACATAACTCTCTTAGTTCTGTCTCTGAGTTCCTGAGCCTCTCCATAAAATCATTCTGGAAACCTGAGGTTACTTCTATTCTGAGGGCTTCCTGGCTGCACACAGGCTCTCAGTTCTGAGAACCCCCTTCATGTTCAGGGAGAAGATTGGCAGACCCTCTCTCAAGGAACCTTGGTGTCCTGTGGTGCTTCAGTGGCTGCTGGTCCTTAGGGGGTGCTGTCACATCAGACACAGCCTCTCCCAACTACCCTGCTCCAAAGGGGGCAGCTGAGAGGAAGCACCTTGGCTTCTGCTGCCCCACTCCAGGTGCCTACCCTCACCTGCCCTCCAACCTTGGGCTTCCAGGTTGCTACTCTCACCTGCCTTCATGTGCCTCACTTGCCCTCCCCTCCCCTCCCCAGCTTCACTGCTCCTCACCTGCCTTCACGTGATCTCACCTGTCCTCAGCTGTCCTCACCTGCCCTCACCTGTCCTCATCTATCTTCACCTGCCCTCATCTGCCCTCACCTACCCTCACCTGCCCTCACCTGCCCTCACCAGTCCTCACCTACCCTCATCCTGGGCCTGAGCCTCTGGCACTGGGGACTCTCTTCCTCTTCTTGAAGGAGCCACACGAAAGCCCCCAGCAGTCTTGCTTTCAGATCCGCCTTCCATCTCTTGCCCTGTCTCTGACAACCCTCCTGATTCTTTGCTGCTTTTTAGCAGGACCTTGACAACAGCATTTTTTTTTTTTTTCTAGCTCAGATGCTGCTACAGTTTAAACTAGACCCCCGCAGCTTGTAACTCCAAGCTCTCCAAAGGATCAAAAAACACTTAGGGGGCCATAAAAAGTCTAAAACCTAACGCTGAGGTGTGCTGCCTTTCTTCTGTTTGAGTATTTGATTTTATCTTCCTTTTTCAACTCCATCAGTTTAGGCAGTGGTTATTGTTGTATGTTGTCTTGTTGGTTCTGATTCATAGAGACCCTATATGACACAGCAGATCGGCCCCATGGGGTTTCCTAGGCTTTGTCCTAGGTTTCCTGTCATCTTTAGGAGGAAGGCCTGGTTGCATGGTGGTTAAGAGCTACTGCTGCTAACTGAGAGGTCAGTAGTTCGTAGCCAGCAGCCACTCCTTGGAAACTCTGTGGAGCAGTCCTGCTCTGTCCCGTAAGGTCAGTATGAGTTGGAATCAACTTGATGGCCAACAGGCTACTGAAGTATTTGTAGTTGCCATGGGTCAGAGGTCAACTCAACAGCAGCTAGTGACAATAATTAAAGTATTGCAATAACCAGGACGGCTCTGCGGGCATGTCCATGCCAGCCACCCACCCTGCACAGCTCACTTGTGACAGCTGAGGATGGAAACCAGACTGGCGTTAAACTACAGAGGACTTTGAAGTCCAGGGTGTTGGGCGTTTCCAGAACCGAGATGAAAGTCCATTTTTGGAGACAAAGCTTAGAGATGCCCCTGATAGAGATCCAACAATAAATGAATACATAAACCATAACGCACCTGTATGAGGGCCTATTCCACAGTCATTAACATCAAGCTTCCAAAGGTTGTTGGTTAATGTTGTGGAAGAAGAAGTGAAGAAAATACAAAACTATCTACAGAACATAGCAGCAGTGTAACGAAGAAAAATCACATACAGCGACACAGACAAGAAACAAACATCAAACGGTACATACTGGCTCGTTTTGGATGGTAGTATTATCATTTGTTTTTCTTGTCATCAGTTAAAGTTTTCTGTTTTGAATTTTTCTCCAATGAGCACATCTAACTTTATAGTTAATATAATAGACGTTATTGTGTCCAAGTGAAGGTTAAACCATGGAGTTGGGTGTGGTGAGTGCCATCACTGCGATTTTCTTTTTTCTTTCTCTGCAGGTGAACTCTGTCCTCATTTGGACATTCTCCAAGAAATGGGCACCCCCCTGACTCAGCTGACAGTGGCTGAGAACCCCCTCTACTTGGGGTATCAGACTCTGGGGGCTGCAGAGCAGACCCATGAGAAGCTCTCTTCGTTCACTGTCCTTGGTCCTGTTCCGAAGCACACTGGTGAAGAAAACACTGCATTAGACTCTGAAATCCATTTCTGGCTTTTCCTCTTGGTTACTGTGAATTATAAAGATATTCTTCTCTGAACTGGGTCTTGTAAGGAAATGTATACAAAACATGCACATTTTCCCAACATGTGATTTTGAGGCTGTTTTATCTGCAGTTGTAGCAACTTGCCAAGGCTTCTGAAATCCCAGAGGAGACATTACAACAGACAGTCACATGACCTCATCACTGTAGAGCCAGGAGCCTCAGAGGTGTGGGCCTGCCAGTGACTGGCCTTAGAACCATTGGCAGTGAGAACACATCCAGACACAACTTTTCAGGCTCAGAAGGAGAAAGGCAGTTGCCACGGTCACACAGTGAGTCAGTGGCAAGTAGGGACTTGAACCCAGGTGTCCAGAAGGCTCTGTTGTCACCATCAAAAACCAAAAAAAAAAAAAAAAGGCCACAGCTATTGCCCTTGACTCCATTCTGACTCATAGTGACCTTCAAGGACAGAACTGCCACATACGATTTCCAAGGAATTCCCAGTAGGTTAAAAGAGGAAATCGTTCTGGTTAGTAGCTGAACTCTTAACCACTACGCCACTAGGGATTCCACCCCATCACAGGCCCTTAGAAATGGACCCTCCTAGGTTCTGGTCAAAGGTAATTTTCTGCCTGCTCTTCAGTCTGCAGAGTGACATAGTTTGGGTTAAAGGTCATCAAATCACTTCTATTTCTTGTCTACTCTTTTTTTGAGGCTCCTTTGGTCTTTCTGACAAAAATCCACTTCTCGTTCAAATCCAATTTAGTATCAAAACATTTGTCAGGATCTTCTCTGAAAACAGTCTGGCAATTCTTCAAAATGTTAAACAGAGTTCCTGCCATGGGTTCAGTCATATCCTCCAAAAAGGTTAAATTAAAGTTCTAACCCTTTATGCCTGTGAATGTGACCTTGTTTGAAAATAGGGTCACTGAAGCAGGTATCAGCGACATCAACACGACTTCATACTGAACTAGAGTGAGTCCTGATCTAGTAGGATTGTGTCCTCATAAAAAGAGACGAACAGACACAGAGAGACATAGACACGGAGGGAAGACAGCCATGTGAAGATGGAGAGAGCTTGGGCTGAGGCATCTGGCAGCCAAGAAATGCCAAGGATTTCGTGGAACCACCAGAAACTGGAAGAGACCAGGAAGGATCTTCCCAAGGGCAGCATGGCACTGCCACCACTTTCATTTCAGGCTCTGCATCGCCGGAACTGTGAGGTCACACATTTCTGTTGTTTTCAAACATCCAGTCTGTGGTGCTTTGTTACAGAACACCTAGGAGACTGGTACAGTTCCCATATAACCCAGCGATTTCACTCTTGGTACATGCCCAAGAGACAGCAAAGTCCACGTCCACACAAAAAGTTACCCCCAAACATTTACGGGACCGTTACTCTTAAAGACCGTTATTCTAAAGACAAAAAAGAGGAAACAACTCATATGTTCATCAACTGATGAAGAGATAAAGGAAACGTGGTACATCCCTACAATGCAATATTATCTGATCATAAAACATAATGAAATGTTGATACATGCTATGCCACGGATAAACCTTGAAAATATTATTCTACATGAAAGAAGCCAGTCATGAGAGACCACATATTACACGCTTCCATTTAAGAGAGAAATCCAGAATGAGGTGAGCAGTTCAAATCTGCCAGGCGCTCCTTGGAAACTCTGTGGGGTAGTTCGACTCTGTCCTATGGTGTCACTGAGTTGGCATTGACTTGGCGGCTCTTGGCTTTGGTCTGTTTGGTTTTACAGAGAAAGAAACACACTGGTGCACATCAGAAGGAGGGAAAGGAAAATGACTACTAAAAGGCAAACCCATTGCTGTGGCATCAATTCTGAGTCACAGTGACCCTATAGAACAGAGTTGAACTGCCCCATAGAGCTTCTAAAGAGCGCCTGATGGATTTGAACTGCTGACCTCTTGGTTAACAGCTGTAGCACTTAACCACTATGCACCAGCATTTCCAACTAGTATCTCTTGTAATCTGCTCACACCGAGTCTGTGAGGTAGACTGGACTCAAACGCATCAATGCTGGTCCAGACGGATTGTCCCTGGCTGAGCCTGGGGACATGGAAGATGCCCCCTCCATCTACTTGAGTTCTTTGCCCTCATAGGTCAGCCTGGAATGTGTGAGGGCACTGGACAACTTCAGCTCTTCCTTCTGCTCTGGTATCTAAACACGGTAACCTCAAGGAGAAAGAGGCAAAGGGAGAAACCCAAGCAGAGGTAGTAACAGATGTGAAGACCACAAAAACAACAACAACCCAGTGCCGTCACAGAGGCAACAATACTTCTACCCACCCCACCTACCAGGCCTCACGGCACAATTCAGGATTAAAAAATGTCACAGTGTTGCTTACCCCAAAACAGATATGTTTGGGATCCAAACACCCATCTCGCTATCTCCTTGTCCTGGCTGTTTATAGGAAAGCAGGAAAGTCACAGGTTGCCAGCCTCCAGTCTGTCAGCCTCCACCCTTCCCACAGCACAGGCCAGCCTGCCTGGTTTGGGTTCCCGAGAGCCAGCTCTCAGGCCTTCAGAGGGTGGAGGTGCACGCAGAGGGCAGCGATCCTCAGTGTTTACAGAACTGTCCCATTCGGTCAGGTGAGACACATTCGTAAATCTACTGATCTGATGCTCAACTTTGGAGTCAGCTGAGGAAGCTTAAAAATATTGAGGTGGTTAAAAAAAATACTGTAGTGGGGTCTGGAATTTTTAAAAGTTTCCCAGTCGATTCAAATGTGTGACTGCTGGGCTAAGCTCGGAGATTTAAAGAGGTCCCCACCCTACGGCACCTACAGGTGGGTGAGTGCTGTCCACTCTGCCCCCTGTGTACAGAATGGGTTCACCTTGAACTAAACGTTAAATAGGAGGAAAAGTGCTACCATACAAAGGCCTATGCTTCAACTTGATTCTTTTCCTCTTGATAAAAGAGTCTGAAAGTAGAGCTTCAGACAGTACTACCCTTCACCCTTAAAGACATCAGTGGGTAAACTGTAAGGAAATGGTAGCTTCTTATATACACACATGCAATCACAAATTCAGGAAACTTGAATACAATCCTTGTCATATGAATTCCATCCTCCTTCCATGTCAAATGGAGTCTTTGTGTACAAAATGTCTTCTGGAAAGCAGACTGGTTCAGCTCTCTGTTCTACCAGCCACTCCTCGGAGGGGCTTCAAGGTACGGACTCAGGAGCCTGCCGTCTGGGCTTGCAGCCTGACTCCACTACTAACTCAGTGACTCTGGACGCTCTGCTAAACCTCCTAGGTCTCAGTTTTCTGACCTATGAAATGGGGCTGTAGGTTGTTGAAAGGATGCAGTCAGGCTGGGGACACAGTTACACAACCCTGAGATTGAGAGTCCCCTTCACTGTTGTGTCGTGGGTCCCTCACTGGCCTCATTGTGACCCTGAGAGAAGGTTAGTAGACCATTCAAGTCCAGCACTATGGCAAGGCAGCTGGTACTGGGCAAGTGCCCAATAAATGTTGATTAGCCATTACAGGGAGCCCCGGTGGCCCAGTGGTTAAGAGGTCAGCTGCTAAACAAAATGTTGGCAGTTCGAATCCACCAGCTGCTCCTTGGAAACCCTGCGGGGCAGTTTTACTCTGTCCTGTAGGGTTGCTAAGAGTCAGAATCGACTTGACGACAACAGGTTTGGTTGTGGGCTTTAATCATAAGAGCTGGCCCCAGAACCTGTCCTCTCCGTTGGCTCAGTTCCACTGTGTTTTATTCCACTCGATCAAATTAAATTCCTCTCCACTCCTTTTCCAGTCACAGTGCCTGGATTGATAGACAAATTCCGTGTGTTTGCCAGCAGGCTGGGAGCACTGGAAGATGTGGACAATGGAGAGGACGGGGAGGATGGAGAGAGAGGAAGAAAGGAAGGAGTAGGGGAGGGGGAAGGAGAGAAGAGATTTTAAGTCATACTGTATATTAGCACCGGGCTCTGACTTCATTGCTTAAAAATGGATAAGCAAAAATCACTCCCTCCATCGTGCTTTATAATTTTCAGTAAATACTACCACTACCATATTAAACCACACACACACGCACACACAAAACACCACCCAAACTCATAGCCATCAAGCACAATTGCCTCCTAGATTGTCCAAGGAGCAGCTGGTAGAGCTGAACTACTGACCATTGGGTTGGCAGCAGAGCTCTTAACCCACTGCGTCACCAGGCTCCACTGTCTTATTATGTCATTACAATCCAGTGAGGCAGGTGCTTCCCAGGTGACATCTGCACAGCAGGAAATGGATCAGGGCCACCTCTCCTTGACAGAGTTGAGCTTGGGCTGGGACTCGATGAAGGGCTGTACCTGCTGGAGAGAGGGGAAGAGCCTCCATCCAGAGAAGAATGTTTGCAAAGACACTGCCATGAGAGGACACGGTCTGCTGGGGGACAGCTAGGTGTCCCCTCTGCCTGGTCCGCAGAGTGCCTGGAGGTGGGGAAGGGAGATGATTCTGGAAATGAGGATTGCAGCCAGTGGTAAGAATTTTCAGTGTCTAGATAAGGAGTGTGGGCTTCTACTGGCTTCACAGCCTGCTTTGACAGTCTGTAGATTGTCAGACATAAGTCTGCGCCCCCCTCAAAACGTTCCAGGCTCACCTTGTTTCTCCCAGCCCCAGTCCAACAGCCAGCCATTCCTCCACGGAGCTCGTTCCTCTGAATGGAGAACGGTACTTAGAAATGAAGAGCTGGGTGCCAGGTGTGCCACAGAATGTATTTCAGAAAAATAAACGCAGCTGATCACCCGGGAAAGGTGGACAGGAAGCTGGACAAAATGCCTCCCTCCCTTCCTCCCTTCTTTGTCTTCATCAGACGGCACCCTCAGGGGCCTCAGTGGTTTCTCACTCACCTGTCCACGCTTCCCTGAGCTGAGCTGGCTGGAAGAGGCCGGCTGGTAGAAATGATGAAGGCTTCTCTTTGCCGTCCATCCTGTCTGCTGTCCTCTGGATGCTGAAGTCCTCCCTTAGGTAGAATCTGAGGGCTGACTCTGCTCTGAAACGTTCCAACCTTCCCTGTCTCCAAAAAGTCTCACCTCTACCCTGACCCCATCTTTCAAAGAGTTCCCTTCTTTGGAATTGGGAGTGAGAAGATTTGGGATCAGCCTCCAGCTTCTTTGCCTGTGTAACTGTGTGCAAGTTAGTGTTTCTGGGCTTGAGTTTCCTCATCTTTAATCTGGAGACTAATGCTGGGTATCATAAAATACATTAATGTCTGTGAAAGTGTTTTATGAGCCTTAACACCTCCATGGAAATGTGAAGGGTCGTTATTGCTGTATCTGAATGTACACTTTGAAAATTGGGTAATTGAGAGCTTCACGTAACTAATGCCATAACATTACTCTAAGTAATCTGTATGTGTCTTCTACTGCACCAGCTACTCTGGCCTCTCTCCAAAGGGGCACAGAGCCCCCTCAGCTCCTGTGACCTTGGTCTCCCTCCTCTTTACTCTCCTCAGAAATGGTCTGCAGCCTGGAAAATAGCATCTAGGAAGACTGCCTGGCTTTTTTCGTACCCCCGACTTTCTTTCTCACTTCTTGTCTCAGTCAGAGCGGACTTTCAGGCTAGTTTCAGTAGCTAAGGAATTTTTGTGTAACTTTTGTATTTGTTCATTGTAAACACGCAGGTTAGAGTCCAGGTGTCTGACATACATGTCTATAGTTTAATAAAGAGTTTCTTGTGACTATTTTGTGATATATATTTGTATACAGTTATCTGTGGGCTCTGTGCTTAAAAATAAGAAGTGTTCCTTGCCAAAATGATATAGAAACTCTGATATAAAAATTGTCTTTTGAGACTCCGTGGTGAACATCCTGCATTGCTGTTGGGTCTCCGGTGGTATCAGACCTTCTAATAAGTCTTCTTCCTCTTCCTAACTTGGAATATGTTTTCTTGGCCCAACTGCTCCAGGGCACAGACCCAAATTGGGTACCATGAACTCCTCTGATGTATTATGACTTAATGAGTTCACTCTCCCAAGATATCAAGGTCACCTGGTGACCTTTGGGTGCCACCTTGGAGCCAGAGAGATCCCGTTTGCCATTAATTGCTTGTATGTCTTTCAGCAAAGTCACCTCACCTCTCTGAATCTTAGTTTTGTCATCTATAAAGTGGTGGGTCACAATACCTATCTTGCAATTTTGTCATTGGGTGATTGGGTGTTTCCTGAGCTCCAGTGGTTGCAACACTGGAGGAGGGACAGATAGAGATGAGGGTAGATCACAGAGTGACGGGTTGTCCATCTGAGTCATCTGGGGAGTTTTTGAAAATGCTGATGCCCAGGTGCCACCCTAGGCTAATTATGTCAGAATCTTTGGCGGTGAGACCTAGGAATCGGTAGTTTTGAAGCTCCCTGGCTGATTCCAATGTTAAAAAAACTAATAAACATAACCTCTGTTGTCCCTTCTCTTTTCTCCTCTTGCTTTGTGCCCTGACCCCAAAGAAGGACAATGGTGGCAGCCCTAGATGAAGGAGCAAGGTGGTAAGAGGACATTTCAAGAGGAGTTCACATTTAAGGTCTCCTGGGACTTGACGGCACTTGGCTTGGCTCACTTGGGGACACAAGTACCTGTGCACTTGGGGGCTACATGTGTCCTTTGATGTGCTCACGAAAGCCATGATGTACTATCATTTGAAAACTAAAAAGGTCAGATTATAGCATCACGTTGATGTCTCACTCTCTCACCTTCACCCAAGCATGAAGGAGCTTAAAAACAATAACAAAACAAAAACCCAAAAAACACTTTCCTTAATGGTAGTTATATACCGAAATGTTGTTGCAACTGCCTGTTCAAAACATCAATAATGTACTTAAGTGTATAATAAGCACATTATGCATTTCACCTGGGAGTAGAAGGAGAATTGTCCTTCTGACCACACGCTGTGGTGACAGGGAGAGGCTCCCAGGAGACCACATGGGTGCCAGCCAGCTGGGCCCTTCCACACCGGGCTGTTCCCTAGCCCATGTTTACATAATGAGGGCTGGGGGATTACCCTGAAGCCTATGTTTACACTCAGGACGGCACACTCTGGAGAGCTACAGCTTGGTGCCTCTCTGGGGAGAGGCAGGGAGCAGGGGTCCTCTTGCTGTGGCGGGTGGCGGGACAAGCTGGAGCAAGACCCAGGAGTCTTGGCTCCGAGGATTACTTTCTCCTCTTCTGAGCAGAAATCCTTGTTTCCTGGAAATCTTTTCTGTTCCCAGGTAAATGCCTGGCTCCACCTGGGGCAGGCAAGCTGGGTGGTTGATGCAGTTGTGCAGTGGTTGTGTGATTGTCCAGGTGGCAGGACACCTGGAGGCTGTTGTGCTGTTTCAGCTACTGTTCATTGATCACCTACTGTGTGCCACATGCTTTGCGGAAGTTATGTCTGGTCTTCCACGCACCCTCATCCACCAACCAACCAGATGTTGCAAGTCAGAACGGTTCATGGCAACGCCCCGCTGTCAGAGCAGAACTGGGCTCCCCAGACTTGTCAGTGGCTAATTTTCAATAGCAGTTTTATTTCAATGTGCATCACAGAGATGAAGACTATCCACTTTTTCACTGTTCGCTGTTCAGATGTGAAGAATGAGATCACAGTAAGTCCTATCTGCGTGACAGTTAACAGCACCCCTCCAAAGGGTGTTGGTTCAATGCTTGACTCATTTGGGTGGCCACATTTCAGTAACCTAATAGAAAGCAGAAAAATGTGAAAATACCTTCAAATACTAAATGCCATCTTTCATGATCAAAAGAAACAAGCCGTGTCTCAGATTCTGAGGACTCTCGACGTTGGGCACAATGGTTGAGGACAGTTGTCTTAATCCCTGAAATTTATACGTCACTTTTTGTTTTCAAAGAATTTTCCAGAGTTTTGGGTGGTGCTAACAGTTAAGGGTTTGACTAATAGCCAAAAATTTGGTGATTTGAACCCATCCAAAGGCGCCTTGGAAACCCTGGCGGCACAGCAGTCAAGTGCTACAGCTGCTAACGAACAAGTCGGCAGTTCAAACCCACCAGGGTCTCCGTGGAAACATGATAGGGCAGTTCTACTCTGTCCTGTAGGGTGGCAATGAGTCAGAATTGACTCCATGGCAATGGATTTGATTTGTTTGTTTTAGAGGTGCCTCCACCAGGTGATCCCTGGAAACTACGTAGCAGTTCTATTCTGACCTCTAGGGTTGCTATGAGTCAGACCTGGGTCTACAGCAGTGGGTTAGGTTTGGTTTGGTTTGGCAGACAACCCTGGTGATCTGCATCTGAAATGTCAAAGCCCTGAAAACCCTATGGAGCAGTTCTACCCTGCACACACGAAGTCACTATGAATTGGAATGGGTTCATTGGCAGCCAACAACAAATAACCACAACCCACAAAAGACAACAAAATTCCCACATTCACAGCAGTATCCTGGGGAGAAAGGCAAGGGGTAGGGTCTTCAATTATACCCATGCTACTGATAAAGATCAAACAACACAGTGCATTGTATGGGATGAATCTGCTGTGAAGGAGCTCTTGAGCAAAGACCTCACTTGAAGGATGAAGGTGTGCCTGACTCTAGCCAGGGGGGTTTCAGCTGTCTCATATGCATGTGAAAGCTGGATAATGAATAAGAAAGACTGAAGAAGAGTTAATGCCTTTGAGTGACAACAACAGCATTGGTGAAGAATGTTGACCATACCCTAGACTTCCAAAAGACAGAACAAATCTGTTACAGAAGAAGTACAGCCAGAACGCTCTACAGAAACAAAGTTGTGAGACTTTGTCTTACGTACTTCCGACCTGTTATCAGACGGGATGTCCGTGGAGATGGACATCACACTTGGTCAAGTAGAGGGTCAATGAAAAAGAGGGAGAACCTCCAGTGAGACAGACTGACACAGCGGCTGCAGCAACAGGCTCAAGTGGGACAACAACTGAGACAATGGCCCAGGGCCGGGCGGGGTTTTCTTCTGTTGTACATGGGGCTGCTGTGAGTAAGAACCCACTCAACAGCCACACACACGAAGAAACTGGGCACCAAGTGACTCAGCAGAACTGGGGCTGAGACATCGGGTGGTTCCGAGAAGGCACACAAATTCCAGTAACTGCAGACATTGCAGCTGCTCAGTCATTGCGTATTTCCTGATCACTCATCATTAGTGGAACACTGCCTTGTCTTAGGAAAAACAGTGAGTGGGACAGCCACGGGTGACACCTCTCACAGAACTCACAATCTAGTGGAGCCTGGTCAGGGTGTCACTCCGCATCACCTATTTGTTCCTCTGCTGCTGTTTACAACTTAACTTCAGTGGTGACACTCTCTGACACACAAATCCTTACTGGGAGCACATTCTAGAACAGGCAGCTACTTTTGCTCATCAGCAGACAGTGGGCTCTTTGAAGACCACGGCTTACGGCACCTCATTCAGCTTGGTCAGCTGGTGTCCTCTGATGGCTGGTGAGCCGAACCCCACGTGTGTTGCTGGTCGTGGCTCAGACATTCCGGGATCTGTAGGGCCGGGCCAGAGCCCAGCAGCCAGACACCAGTCAACACAAGGAGCCTCCCTGATGAGCACCCCCTTAACCAAAGGTAGAATTAGAGACCCTTGGACACAGGACTGGTGACTTCTGTAAATCAGGTTTTTGGAGGTGGAAAATGGAAAGAAGGGAGGCTGGGGAGCTATTTTAATCTTGTCACCACGGTTTAAAACACCAGCTGCCCTTGTGCCTTATTTAGATGGACAGTCTTAACCTAAAAAAAGCCAAAGCTGTGACTCAGTTGAGCTTCTGAGTTGCTCAGAAAGTTCTGGTCTCTGTCTGAGGGCTATTCTGAACATCTTTGGATGGTGTGAGGTGGCCACCATGTTCGGGCGACTGAAATTTCTTCTGGGAACTGTCTCCCTGGTTTTTCTGGTTAGGATGAAAAACACTGGTGTCTAAAAGTTCATTGGTTTTGCTGTCTTATTTTTAAACAGCATGAGTGGAGGGTGGGCTTGTCCAATCAAAGAGGACTGTGTTTCTGGCCTTCCAAAATAGATGCCGTGGAACGTGCAGATGTACTACCTGGAACCCAGAGAGCAGATCCCACTCTGGGAACCACTGTGCCACGTGCCCCAGGGGACAGCTCCTGCAGGGAAAGCTCAAGTGGCAGGACCAGGAGTAGGACAAACATTTTCATTCCAAACCCCTTCTTGTTGGCAGACTGGCCCAAGGGAAGACTGCAAAGAAGGAAGATTTGTCTCTGGTGTCCTGTAGTGTCCCCTGAGGACTGTGCCTCCCCACCCAGACCCTCACGTCGAGTCCTGTCCAGGTCTTCCTTTCCCAGACGGCACCTCATGTTCCAGGACTGTCCCTTCACCCATCTTTTTAAACTGTTGCATCATATTCATGTAGAACACCCAGCTTTAAGCAAAAAATGTGTTCCCAACCTTGGCAGGACATCCAGGCTGCCTGGGGTCAGAATCTAACCGGGAGGCCTAGACAAGGAAAAGCGTGGCCTAGTTCAGGGGCAAATGTGTGGGCTCTGGGGCCTTGGACTCAAACCCCACCCCTGCTGCTTCCTGGCTGGGCGACCTTGGCCTAAGGCTCTTAACCACTTTGAACCTCAGTTTTTTTTTTTTTTTTTTTTTTATGACAATCCCACAGGCCATTGATCCACAGAAAAATCATTTCCAAGGGATTCAGAGAAATACGAGCAGCCATGAGGGCCTCGTGCTGAATCAGCCTTTGGTTGCTATGTCAGTGCCCAAGCCACCCAACGGTCCCCTCCGATGCCAGCAGGCTCGGCTACGTCAGAGTAAAGAGAATAACTGTGACAGCATCAGTCACAAACGTGCGTGTCGGGCTCCCTGGGCCAGGCTTCACGTCTGGGTTCTTCCATGCCCTGGCTGAGTGACATCAGGCTGGCGTCTTGGTTTCCTTGCCTAGAAATGAGGACAGCGACAGTACCCTCTGCACAGTGTTGTTAATGAAGATTTCTTTTAATTGACTCATTTTTTGATGCATGTAAAGCTCTCAGGACGGTGCCTGGCATCAGACAAGCTCTCAATGACTATTATCACCAGAGGTTTACTTTTGGAAAGGTGGCTCGGAGCATCATCTACTTTGCACTTGATCCCTCCACCAATCTTCTGGGAGACAGGGACTCATATGCTTTATTTCACTCACCCAAGAAAGCTCAGGTTTGCTGACTCCAAGACCTGGGTTCTTCTCTTGTTCTGTGCTTCCTCGATGAAAATTTTCTTAAAACACCAAAGTTCCATCACCATCATGTCCCAGGTCAATACTTTCATAAATTTTTACCAAGGGCTGGATAAGACCAAGCAGAGGTTGATTTAGGTGTGATTCTGGGGTGGTGGGTCCCCTGCTCTAATGTCTGCAGCTTTGCAGAGCTGCAGAGTCAAGCGGGACCCTCTGGATGACAAAGATTCTGCCTGCAAAGATGGCCTCAGAGGTGTCAGTTGGAGCATTTGGGGCTCATGGTGAGGAGTCAAGAAGAGGGGAGGTCAGACCTCAGGCGATTTCTTCCAAGCAGAGGTACTGAAGGAGTTACCTCCCAAGAGTTTGGATATTCTTACTAATGACTACTTCAATTAAAAATAATATTTAAAAAATTGGCTAGAGGTAGAATCCAGTATTCCAAAGTAAAGAAGACTTCTAAAAATACAGAAGAGCAAAGGCATCTAGAATCATCTACCCATGGAAACATGAATGACAGAGCACTAATGCCTTGGTTCTCTTTACTCTATCCACCGCCCACCTGTCCACTTGTGGTGGCTGGAATATCACTGTCATGCTAGAAGCTATGCCACTAATATTCAGAAAAGCCTGCACGGCCACCCAGGGCGAACTGTTTCCAGCTGAGCTTCCAGACTAACAGCAACCAGGAGGAAAGACCTGGCAAACCAACGAAATTAGGCAACGAGACCCCTGTGGATCCCAAAAGGATATGACCTTACGTAGTGCTAGAAGATGAGCCCCTAAGTTAGAAGACCCCTCAGAATACCCAGCAATGGGCTCAAGCTGACCAATGATCATGAGGACTGGGCGACATTTCATTCAGATCTACACGGGGTCGCCACACGTCAGAGATGACTGACAGCAGCCAAGAACACATTTAAGAGGACTGACAGTTAAGTTCATGAACTCATCCTAGGAAAAAGGCTACAGACCTCGTTGCTGAATATCACGGCAGTCAACTCTTAAGTCCTGCCCTTGGGAAGCTAGGTACCAAGGCCAGTGCCTAGTCCACCTTTCAGAGCAATTTTGGAACTCTTTCTGGAATGGCCATTGTGCACGGCAGTATGGCAGCAAGTTTGTGAGCTTAATTGTGTAGTTGTCTGTGAGGCATTTTTTTAGCCAGTAAACAACTGTGTTGGAACACCCTCCCTACTCACCTGATCTGGCCCCCAATGACTTTTTCCTTTACCCGAAGATAAAGGAAATATTGAAAGGAAGACGTTTTGATAATCTTCAGGACATCAAGAGTAATAGGATGACAGCTCTGATGGCCATTCCAGAAAAAGAGTTCCACAATTTCTTTAAAGGGTGGACTAGGTGATGGCATCAGTGTATAACTTCCCAAGGGAAGTACTTGGAAGGTAATTGTAGTGATATTCAGCAATGAGATATGTAGCACTTAGAATAGTTTGCAGACTTACTGGTCGGAGCACATACTCTATACCCCTTCTCCACCCACCTGCCTCTCCTCATCTCTACTCTGTCCTCCAGCGTGTATTTATGAAGCTCTGACTCATAAGGCCACAGCCACTGCTAGGAACAGTGACCCTGGCCCTCTCCTTGGGGCAAACCTGGCTAAAAGCAGCAATGTGGCCTCCTTGGATTGTCTCTTCCCTCCCTCCTCTTTTAAGCCTGTCCAATGTGGTCATTACCCAAAGCATGACTATTATTTTGTTTCCATATTCAGCCCACCTGGGTACTGTGTGTCTAATTCCAGGGCCCCATTGGACCCTTTTCTCTGTTTCACAGAAATAGAACTTCCCAGAACCATGTCTTGGGTTCTCCCCTGCCACACACCACTGCTGACACTTATACCCCTCATCAGAAGAGCCTGAGACTCATGCCCCTGGGGGCACAGAATGGCACTTCCTTGTCATTCATCCACAGTGTCAGGCATCCCGAGTGTTAGGCATCTACAGTGTCATTTGTCTGCGGTGTCAGGCAGCCACAGTGTCAGGCATCTGAGGTGTCAGGCATCTGCAGTGCCACCCATCCATGGTGTCAGGCATCCACGGGGTGAGGTGGATACAGCATCAGAAGCAGAACTGATGCTGTTATGGATGGATGAATGGCAGATGAGGGGAGTAGCATGCTGAGGGGACAAGATTCCCACTTTAGACATGCTGATGATTGGATGTCCTACAATAGATGTCCAGTACGCAGCCACATATACAAATTGTGAGCTCAGGAGCGGGACTGTAGTTGGAGGTTCAGATGCGGGAGGCATCCATCCACAGAGTGTATTTAAAGCTATAAACGTGGATGCAGTAAATATTCTTGCACCCATTTTCTAGATGAGGGAACTGAGGCCCAGAACAAGGAAGAGCATTACCTCCTACGGGCAGAGTCAGTTCTTTAAGCCTGGTCTTCGCCAGGTTGAAGATAACCTAGGGTGGTAGATGGAGCCCACACTGGGAAGACTGCAGAGAAGGATCACTGGACAGAGGCAGCCAGGACAGAAGCAAGTCCTATATTAAGTCTGGAACCAGAAAGATGAAACATCTGCCGTCCCCTCCATCTGGACGCACAGGAAATGCTCCTCTGGTGCAGTCTCTGTGATCCCACCTGCAGCAACTGTTCCTGTGACAGCACATTTCAGGTGGGGTGACAGGAAGCAGGGAGGATGGCCTCAGAAAAGTGGTAACCGAACCGCAAAGCCAGAGACACCTTTGCGTGCAATCACTCGTGTAGCTGCTAACCTCAGACACGGCTTACTAGAAACACAGGGACGGTCAGTCATTTCGTTTCAGGCCCGAGCGCTGGATGCAGTCATGACATGACTGACAGTGCCTCGGTTTCCCCACCTGCTAACCAGACAGGTTAGACAAGGCACAGCCAGCATCCCTGCGGCTCTAAAACCTGGTTGCACTTGACTCTGAACTTGCTCTGTCTTAGGCAAATGTCCCATAATTCCAGGGAAGGCCGCCAAGGAGAGGGAGCAGAACTCAGGGAAAGCCGCAAAGGTTTCTGCTCTGAGGTGGAGCAAATCCTTCCACACTGTGAGCATCTGTTCCTTTTGCTCCTGAGTTGGACGGGGAAGCTTTCAGAAACAGCTGGAGAGATGAATTTCTTGGTTACAGAACATTGTAGACACCATACAAAAAGCCCAGGGAAGTCTTTTACTTGGATCACCATAAAACTGCCTCTCAATTTTTTTTTCTTTTGTCACGTATCCCCAGAACTCAAACCTGTTGCCATCAAGTTGATTCCAACTCACAGCAAAGCAACCCTATAGGACAGCGTAGAACTGCCCTATCCAGTTTCCATGGAGTAGTTGGTGAGTTTGAACCGCCAATGTGCTGGTTAGCAGTCATATCTCTTAACCGTTCTGCCACCAGGGCTCCTTAGATGGGGGGTGTTGGCACAGAGGTGAAATGTGATGTGACAGGAACAGCACAGGCTTTAGAGACAAGAGACCTGGCCCCAACCTCAGTGCCACCACTTTCTAACTATGTGACCTCGGGCCATTACTCCTTGTGCCTGCTGTGTGTCAGGCACGTCACAGAAATGATTTCTTCTCACCCGCACGATCATCTCCATTTCACAGGCAAGGAACCAGACTCCGTGCTGTGTCCAGCTTGTAGGTGCTGGCTGGATTCAAACATAGTTACATAGCTGACTGTGAGGTCTTGTCTCTCTACGTCTACAGCCTCTGTGCAGCACTGCAGGAAGCCCGAGGGAGAAAATGCCTTTGCCACGCATGGGATTATTATTATTGTTGTTGTTGTTGTTGTTGCTACCAGCTGCCATTGAGTGAGCTGGTTTTGGCTCCTGGAGACTTCATCACACAGTGGAAGTGTGCTCCATAGGGTTTTCAGCAACTGAGTTTTTGGAAGTAGATGATGACCAGGGCTTTCTTCTGAAGCAACCCTGGGGGCCGGGAGAGAGGGCGGGCCTGAACTTTCAGCCTTTCAATTAGCAGCTGAGCGCATTAACCATTTGAACCACGGAGGGATCCCTAGTTGTTCAATAAAAATTGATACCCTCTCATTCCTGTGCTAACACAGGTAACACAGGCTGGCAGTTCAAAACAAGATTCTCTCCATTTCTTCTCTCCCTCCTCTTCTTTCAGCCATTGAAATTCTCCAGTATTAGGGCTGTTGAGAAATGTCGGCTGAATGACAACACCCCAGGCCCCTTGTTTAGGAATCTATTTGGTCCCAGGAAGCAGCGTGGATCAAGCATCCATGCCATCCGCTCAGTGGGGCCAGCTCTGCCCTCCACATGTGGATTAGTGGGAGGAGCATTTCTGCTGATCTTTGAATCTTGCACATCCTCGGAGCACTTACTGTGTACCGACAAGCACTTAGTTTGCGCCAGCTAGCATTTACTGTGTGTCCAGGAGCACTTAACAGCACACCAAGCCTGTATCATCTAACTTCATCCTCAAAACAAGCCCATGAGGAAGATGCAGGTGACATCTTGATCTCAAAGACAGGGCCCTGAGTCAGAGAGATGGACTACTACTTTCCTAAGGTCACAGAACTCATCAGTAGCAGTCAGGATTAGAAGTTAGATCTGCCTTTCTTATAATCCTTAGCATTCTTAGAAAACAGACATTTCTTTGGTCAAACTGTGGTTTGCTCATCTAATCCCAGCTGTCCTCTTTGCCCTCCCTTCAGCCCGGTAAAACAAAAACAAACAAAACACAGATTGCTGTAAAATCAAGGTCTGGAGGAGTTTGGGAGAGCCCAGGGCTGGAAGTAAACAGCCATTGTCAAAGGGAAAGTGCTTTGTGATACCTAGCAAATGCCATGTGGACAGCCACACCCTCTGACATGGTAATTGTACCCCTGGGATTTCTGCAAAGGCTATATTTAACATAAACAACCCCCCCTCGAGTATATTTATCATAAAGTTATTTCAATATCTAAAGTTTAGAAACAGCAGAAATGTCCAAAATAAGAAAATGGCTGGTGAACTGCTATGTGGCAACATGACAGAATATTATGCAGTTAAATAATAACCAGTTTATAACCATTAAAATGATGGTTATTTAGATTACGTGAAGATGGAGGAACATTTATGGTTATACCACAGACGGTAAAGTGGAAAAAGTAGATCATAAAATATCTGAGCAATATAATTGTAACTAAGCTGAGTATGCAGACATGTGGGAAAGATTTGGAAGGAATTAACAGAAGTGAAAATGGTAGTGTTATGTTGATGGAATTACAGGCATTTTTTTGTTTTTTAAAGTAATACCTGCACCAACTGTGACAAAGCACAGCATAACGATATTATGAAACATTGCCAAAGCCAAGTGCTGTCGAGTAGACTCTAACAAATTTCAAAACTTAGAAATAACTGATAAATTTCTAGAAACCCATTATCTACCTAACTAACACAGAGTAGAAAACTTAAATAGACTGATAACAAAAGAAGAAATTGAAGATAGTTAAAAAAAATAATAATCTTAAGGAGGAGTGTGCTGTCACCAGACACGGAGAGCAGTAGGAGCTGCACATAGGTGGACATGGGAATTTAAACCGGATTGCACACTTTCACTCAACCACAGTAACTAAATATATAGTAAACATTAAAAAAAATAGTAATAATAATCTCCCAATAAAAAAAAGCCATGGCCCAGATGGCTTCACTGGAGAGTTCCATAAAAATCAGTTCGAAGAGCTAAAAATCAAAAGCCACTACCACTGAGTGGATTCCAACTCATAGTGACCCTATAAGTCAGAGCAGAACTGCCCCATAGAGTTTCCAAGCAGGGCCTGGTGGAATTGAACTGCCATCCTTTTGCTTAGCAGCTGATACCAATTCTTTTCAAATTATTCCAGAAAGTAGACAAGGAAGGAAAACTCCCAAATTCACTCTATGAAGCCAGCGTAATCTTAACATCAAAGTCAGACAAAGATACTAAAAACAAAATAAAAACAACAACAAAAAGAACCAGACTAATAACCATCATGAATATAGATGCAAAAATCCTCAACAAAATTTTAGGAAATAGGATAAAACATTACTTAAAAAAATAGTATGTCATGATCAAGTGTGATACATACCAGGGACATAAGGGTGGTTTAACATTAGAAAATCAATTGGTATAATGCACCACACAAATAAGACAAAAAGAAAAGACTTGCATGGTCATTTCAATCAATGCAGAAACGGCATTTGATAAAATCCAACATCCTTTCCTGAGAAAAAGAACTCTCTGCAAAATAGAAACAGAAGGAAAATTCCTCGACTTAATTAAGGGCATATAAGCCAGCAGACAACATTATTTGCAATAGAAAGAGACTGAAAGCACTCCTCCTGAGAATGGGAACAAGACAAAGACGCCCATTACTAACACTCTTATTCAATATTGTACTGAAGTCCTAGCCAGAGCAATAAAGCAAGAAAGAGAATAAGGGTAGGGAAGAAGTAAAACTATCTCTATTTGTCAATAACATGATCATATACATAGAAAAATCCCAAAGATTCCACAAGAAAGTTACTGGAACTGATAAAAATGTTCAGCAAAGTAGCAGGGTACAAGATCAAAATACAAGTATCTGCTGGATTTCCCTACACTAACAAGGAGAACTCAGAAAAGGAAACCAGGAAAACAATAGCCCCTCTTCTCCCAGTGATAAAATACCTAGGAATGAATCTAATAGGGACATATAAGCCTTTTATACAAGGAGAACTACAAAACATGACTGCAAGAAACCAAGAGACCTGCACAAATGGAAAACACACACCATGATCATGGATTGGAGGGCTTAATGTTATGAAACCATCAACACTACTGAAAGTGACTGACAGATATAACGTAATTCTGATCCAAACACCAACAATATTCTTTAATGAAATGGAAAAACTAGTCTCCAACTTTATATGGAAAGGAAAGAGCCCCCAAGTGCTAAAGCATTATTGAAGAAGAATGAAGTTGGAGGCTTCACGCTTCTTGATCTCAGAACTTACTACACAGCCATGTTGTTGAATGACAGACACAGACCAATGGAACAAAGCTGAGAAACCAGAAGCAAATCCATCTAGCTGTGGATAGCTCTCACTCGATAAAAGACTAAAGTTCATTCAATGGGGAAGAGATTATCTCTTTAACAAATGTTTCTGGCAAAACCAGATATCCCATTTGCAGAAAAATGAAACAGGATTCATATCTCACACCATACACAAAAACTAATTCAAAGTGGATCAAACACCTAAATGCTAAACCTAAAACTATAAAGTTTCTGGAAGGTAACACAGGGACAAAGCAAAAGGTGCTAACTTATGGCATAAATGTACTATTAAACATATCTAAAAATGTGCAAACAACAGAAGATGAACTAGATAACTGGAACCCCATAAAAATTAAGTGCTTACACTAACCAAAAGACTTTCCAAAAGAATAAAAGCTAACCTACAAACTGGAGAAATGAAATTGGCAATGGTATATCTGACAAGGTCCAATTTCTAAAATATATACACAACTTCAATAACTCAACAACAAATCCAATCAAAAATGGGCAAAGATGTGAACAGACATTTCACCAAAGAAGACATTCAGGTAGCTAACAGACACGCACAGAGAGGTTCTCGATTTTAGCCAAGGCAAAAACTCTCTGCTGTTGACTGAATTCCAACTGATAGTGACCCTTTTTCTCTAAGGCTAAAAATCTTTACGGCAACAGACTGTTGTATCTTTCTCCTGAGGAGCTGTTGGTGGCTTTGAACCACTAATCTTTCAGTTAGCAGTCTAGAGCTTTGACCACTGCATCACTGGAACTCATGAGCCATTAGAGAGAAGGAAATCAAAACTACAATGAGATACCATCTCAGCCCTGCAAAAACGGCAGTGATTTATCAAACAAACAATAAACAAATGTCGGTGAGGTTCTGGGGAGACTGGAACTCTTATACACTGCAGGTGGGATTGAAAAACGGAAAATAGTATAGTGCTTTCTCTAAAAGTTAGAAATAGAAATGCCATATGATTCAGCAATCTCACTTCTATGTACACATCCCAAGATAGAAAAGCAGGGACACAAACAGACACATGCATATCCATGTTCATTGCAGTATAATTCACAATAGCAAAATATAGAGACAACCTAAATGTCCATCAAAAGATAAACGGACAAACAACTTGTGGTATACACATACGATCAAATACTATGCAATGATCAAGAACAATGATGAATCTGCAAAACATCTCATAACATGGATGAATCTGTAGTACGTTATGCTGAGTGACATAAGTCAGTCACAAAAGGACAAATATTATACGACAACACTTTTATAAAAAGTCAAGAATTGGCTTACACACAGAAAGCATGGTTACCAGGAATGGTATGGGAAGGGAGAGTCACTTACTAGATAGCAGGCACATGTTAGTCCTGGGGAAAGGAAAGGCAATACACAGTATGGATGAATCAGCACAATGTCACCAAGGTAAATAAAGACATCTAGAGATATGCAAGAAGGAAGGACAGCTATGGTGAATTGCACCTACAGCCATGCAATAACAGTGATAACAACCAAAAATTTGTGAGTGGTTACATAGGTACACAGGTATGCTATGTGGCTATGGGAGAGCATGTGGGAATATACACGTGTGCGTATAGTGTGGGCATTTGTATAAACATATTTCTGTGTGTTCATATCAAAACCCCCAAAACCAAACCCACTGCCACTGAGTCAACTCTGTCTCGTATTAACTTTATAGAACAGAGTAGAACTGCTCCATAGAGTTTCCAAGGAGTATCTGGTGGATTCGAACTGTGGCCCTTTTGGTTAACAGCCACAGCCCTTAACCACTACACCACTTCCCCTGCAAAATAAACCACTGTCCTGAGTTCGTTCTGATTCATAGTCATCCTATAGGACAGAGTGAAGTTTCAGGGCATTTCCAAGGACTGTCTAGTGGATTTGAACTGCTGACCTTTTGGGTTAGCAGCCATAGCACTTAACGACTATGCCACCAGGGTTCCCAATATGATCCTATATATTCAAATATATAGTAGAGCACATAGGTGGAATCATTAAGGAAATTTCCTAGACATATCCAAACACCTCATGGGACTTGAGTTACTGGATTGAAAGACTCAGGACCATAGCCCTGGGGGACATGTAGGTCAATCATCATACTGTAGGTCATAAAGGTAATGTTCTGTATCCTAGTTTGGTGAGGTAGTGACTGGGGTCTTAAAAGCTTGCAAGAGGCCATCTGAGATACAACTACTGGTCTCTTTGCATCTGGGGGACAGCCTCCTCTAGCCTGAGACCAGAACTAGACGGTGCCCAGCTACTACCAGCAGCTCTGACCAGGGACACAATAGAAGGTACCAGTTAGAATGAGATAAAAATGGAGAACAAAATCCAAACTCATAAAAAGATCAGACTTACTGGATTGATGGAGACTGGAGACACTCCTGAGACTATCGCACTAAGATAACCTTTTAATCAAGAACTGAAGTCACTCCAAGAGGTCACCATTTAGTCAAATAATAGACTAGCCTGTAAGACAGATGGAAACCCTGGTAGCATAGTGGTTAAGTGCTATGGTTGTTAACCAAAAAGTTGTCAGTTCGAATCTACCAGGCTTTCTTTGGACACTCTACGGGGTAGTTCTACGCTGCCCTATAGGGTTACTATGAGTTGGAATCGACTCAACAGCAAGGAGTTTGGTTTGGTTTTGGTGATAAAATGAACAATAACATCCTTGAGGAATATGCCCTTTAGAAGAATCAACTATATGAGACCAAAATGGGCAACATTTGCCCAAAGGCAAAAATGTGAAGGGTAGGCGGGCCAGGGCCACTGAAGAGACGGAAAGGGGCAGGGTGGAGGTGCAGAGAGTGCTGACATATTGCAGAGTGTGGATGGGCACCAAGGTCACAGAACAATCTATGTATGCACTGTTGAGTGGGAAACTAATCTGCTGTATAAACTTTCACCTAAAACAGGATTTAAAAAAATAATAAAAAAAAAAAAAAAAGAAAAACAACAGTAATACCTGTTCATGTTAACCAATTTCACACAAATAAAAGTGTGAAGTTGAAGATATTTCATTCTCCAGTGGTAGTTCCTGTCACATTTTCTTATGGGTGAGTTTTTTAATTTAAAATAAAAAGGCCTTTAATGGCATTTTTAGTTAAAGAACAAAGCAAATCAGTGGCCAATGCCATTTCTTTCAGATCATTTAGCTTCTTATAATAAGATTTTACTTTCAATATTACCATTTTTCATTATGAAAAACTTATGGCATAAAAATCATAGAATGGACATATGTGTACCTAGTGCCCATTATTAAAAAAAGAAAGAAAGAAAGAAAGAAACATTTAAATTACAGCCCAGGCCTCCTGTGCACTGTTCCCAATCCCGGCTCTTTTTCCATCCTTGTGGTCATGATTCTCCTGAATTTGCTATTCATTACATTTTTCTATTTTTACTCTGTATAAAGCCAAAAAAAGCCAAGTGCCGTCGAGTCGGATCCAACTCATATATTTAAAAAAAAACCAAACCCGTTGCTGTGATTCTAACTCATAGCGACCATAGAGAACAGAGTAGAACTGGCTCATAGGGTTTTCAAGGAGCTCCTGGTGATTTCCAGCTGCTAGTCTTTTGGCTAGCAGCTGAGCTCTTAACCACTGCTCTGCCAGTCCTCCCACTCTCCATATAGCTCTCAAAGATAAAACTTGCTATGGCTTTGCACTGTCTGCACATGGAAATTTTGTATAAATGAGCTACACTGTATGTGTCTTTCTGCAGCTTGCTTGTTTCATTCAGTATCTTTTTTGTGAGATTTACTCATATTGAGGAAACCCTAGGAGAGCAGTGGTTTACTTGCTACGGCCGGAAACCTCCCTTTCGCCTCCTGCCCTGGCCTCTGCACACGCAAGTGCCAGGCCTGGAAGGAAGCAGAGGTGGGTCACGGACAGAGAAAACACAGGATCATGATGCCAACACGTTTCCCCACAGTCCCCTTGTAGTGGGAGAGAAGGGTCCCCAAAGACACTGCATTAACCAACCAGGACAGAAAGCTTGATTTATCTTAATAAACCAGATAAAATGTGGATTATTTCAATAATAGATGAATTTGTTTTAACAAGGTGACATGACAGTCCTTCCGTGATTGTGAGGATAAAACGAGAGCATGTGTAGCACCTGGCAGAGGGAAGCACGCTGTACAGGTTCAGCTGTTTCTTGCTCTTGTTCAAAGCTTTCCTTTCTCCTTCAGTTCTCTTGCACTGTCAGACCAAAAACTGAAACTGAGACAGTTTTAAGTGTCAGGTTAAGACACGTTAATCATTTCTCTCCCACAACATGAGAACAAACTCCACTCTAGGAACAAACAGTATTATTTTTGCCCTTTTGGGAGCTGCTCAAGTTCCCTGGTGGGCTGGGGGGGTGCATCAGGAAGTGGGAGGATGAGCTCGGAATCCCAACAACGGAGCTGTCGCAGCCGAGTCAGACCCCAGCTCTGCGGTGTGACTAGAATGTGATTTAATCGCAGCTGTGTCTGAGAAAAAAAGGAAGGGTTGAAAAACCAGGCTGATGAGCTAGACAATTTGCCTAAAAATCAAAACACATTCCCCCTGGGTAGTATTCACATGTCAACAGAGCCGTCAGGGTTGTGGCTTGTGCTAGACATCACAGCTCTTATCCCTACATACAGGTGGCAAGCCCTCTGTCATTTCTAAAGGGCTGCCCCAGACATGACGTCACACCAGCTTCCCCTGGAGACTAAGTGGTGCTTGCCCACACAGAGCACCCAGAGATGGAGCCCGCAGTGTTCCCCAAACTCCCGTTTGGAGAATGTCTGGAGACAATGCCATCGGTCTTGGGGGTTGAATAGAGCAATGTTCTCAGTCAGCAGCCTGCCTCGTTGGCCGCTGGATTCAGCTAAGTACATCTGCAAGACTCCTGACGGGAGTGGACACCACCATCATTCAGCAAACATTTTGATCAAAGACTCTCTAGAAGAATCCTGAAGATTGAAACATGGCAGAAGAAACGCAGGACAGACTTTTTTCTTTTTAAATTTTTTATTTGTTGTAATTAAGTGAAAGTTTATAATCTGAGACAATTTGCCATATAAAACCGGGATCACCTGCCTCTCTGCAATTCTATCTGTTCTCCTGACCCTGTGACAGCACACTCTTCCTTTCCACTCTTTACTTCCAGTATCACTCAGCCAACACTTGTCCCCTCCTCTCCACCCCCTCTTCTTCCATCTATAAAGACACCAGTAGGACAACGTCATGTACATTAAAGCATAAAGTGCATATACACCACCTGCATCACTCTGTGTCCCCAGGTCCAGTCCATTCTTTGTCCAGATTGTTGGCTTCAGTACTGATTTCAGCTCTAGGCTAGCAGCAAGTCCAGGGGCCATGTTCTCAGGGGACCCTTGAGGCTGTTGGACCATCAAGTCTGGTATTCTAATAAACAGTACAGATTTTTAAATTCTCTTCTATACCAGAATTTTCTGGAGCCATGCAGGCTGGGTGAACCCTTAAAATGATTGCTCTGGGTTAATCTTTAAACCTGAAACCAAAAATAATGCCCTGAAGTCTTCTTAAAACCAAACAATAGTTTAGCTTAAATAGTAAAAATGACACGTGCCTTGAGCTCTGTCTCTATGGGATCAAACTGCCAGCAACAACTCCCAAAGATTAGACAGGAGATTCGGGGGGCAGAGGGTTTAGGTGACCTGGGAGGAACAACTCAGAAAAGGAGGGTGAGAATGGTTGTACAACTCAGAGAATAACATCAGTGTCACTGCACTGTGTATGCGGAACTGTTGGATTGGTAAGTGTTTTGTTGTATGTCTTCTTAACAATAGCAAAACAAATTTTAAAAAAGTAGAAGCCACAATGCCTTCAGGAAATCAGCCCAACTCTACTCCAGCTACCCCTTAGCAAGACCCCTTCCATCAAGGTCCAGCTAACAGGGAAGCCATTTGTGCATTCAGGGAAACCCTAAAACTCAAACCTACTTCTGTCAAGCTGATTCCGACTCATAGTGACCCTGTTAGACAGAGTAGAACCACTCTATGGGGTTTCCAAAGCTGAAATCTTTATGGAAACAAACTGTCCCACTTTTCTCCCTCAGAGAGGCTACTGGGTTTGAACCCCTGACCTTCCAGCACTTAGCCACTCCATAAAGAAGGCATTCAACCTCTCCTCTGCTCACCCTGGAGGAATAGCTATTCCTAGCAGGGTGGGCATCAGGAGACCCCCACTGTGACCACAGGTGCCTGAGGGAGCTCTTGCCTGCGGATCTTATCACAGGGGGCACCCCTGGGCAGGTAGGTAGCTCTGAGAGTGTAGAACTTAACAGCCTCATTGTGGGTACTCAGGCTAGTACAGAAGGGGTGCAGAGACAGCAGCCAAGGGAAGCCTAATGGTGAAACCACCGTTTGCAAAACACCTTCTGATGTCTCAGTTTTCAGAAGTAGATTGCCCGGCTTTTCTTTTGGGAAGTGTCTGGACAGACTCAGGCCTCTAACCCTTCTGGGAACCCCATTGAGTGCCTTAGCTGCCTGCACCCCCCAGGGTCTCTGGGCCAGGCCTAGCTGCCCCTTCTCACATCCAAGGTTTTCCTACTTGGAAACACTGTCACTTCACAGTCCACAAAACTCACTCTTGTGACAATAGTTGTGGCCTGCTTACAAGTCCCAGAGACACAACTCCAGCCTGGTGTGTGTGTACTCCTGGCCCAGGGCCTTCTCCGCACCTCCCGGAAGCCTCTATGTGGTTGACAAGAGTGAGCTGGCACTGTTGTCTGTGCAACTGGCCAGCATATGTCTCTTTCAGCAGTACAGGAGCTTCTGCTGGGGACATGCCAGAAAAATACCCTATCTCCCAAAGTCCTGTCCATCAGCACTGTTAGCAGAAACAAACCCTTGGGGCTGAGCAGAGCTCAGAATCAGGGCCCAGGTGTTTTCTCAAAGGACCAAACACCCCTCTCCCCTCCAGCTCTGTTTGAAGCTGCCTTGTCTTTTCATTTTTACGCTACAGATGCCTCTTTTCGAGGCCTGGAGACAGAAGACATCCCCCACGGGCCAACTGGGCCCAGGGCAAGTGTAGGATCAGAGGCCCAGCACCCAGGACTGATGTCAGGCCCTTAGATGGATCTGGGGAGGGGGCCCAAACCAGAAGGGCTCCGAGCGATGCAGGGAGAGGGAGTGTAGGGTAGCAGTGCAGAGAGGATGAGGGGAGGAGCTGAGGGTTTCTAGAACCCAACAGGGAAGTAAGGCAGCAGGCAGAAGCCAGGAGGAGCAGGCAAGACCTGGAGATGACCCTGAAGGCATAGGGATTTGGCTGCTGATGACAGAGGATGGTAGAGCTGGCTGTTCCCGGTCGCTGCTTCCACGGACTCAGAGCGAAAAGAGAGAAGGACGCTTCCCCATTTACTCCCGTCCCTCAAACCGAAAAACTGTGTTTCTGCCAATTGTTCCAACTCCTAACACCCTATAGAAACCCGGGTGGTGACGTGCTTAAGTGCTCTCTCTGTTAACCAAGAGGTTGGCAGTTCAAATCCACCAGGTGCTCCATGGAAACTCTATGGAGCAGTTCTACTCTGCCCTCCAGGGTCGCTATGAGTTGGCACCAACTCAACAGTACTGGGTTTAACACCTGAATAGGACAGAGAAGAGTTTCCAAGGAGCAGTTGGTGGATTCAAAGTTCCAGTCTTTAATGGTTAGCAGCCAAGCTCTTAACCACTGTGCAAGGCCCCAATTATTCACTGCTTTGAGGTGTACAGGACTCTGGCGACACAGTGGTTAGGAGTTGAGGCATGCTGACCGAAAGGTCAGCAGTTCGAATCCATCAACCACTGCTAGAGAACCCTCCAGGGTAGTTCTACTTGGTCCTATAGGTTTACTATGAGTCAGAATCAACTCGACAGCAGTGGGTTTTTTATGAAACATATTATGTAAACCAAACCAAACAAAGAACCCCACAGGATTAAACACAAACTTTTCATACTACAGTTTCCTTTTTAGTCTCATTTCCAACAATTTTCTTTATTGTATATCCTAACTCGACGGCACTTGGCATACACCAAAAAAACCAAACTCAGGGCTCCTGGGTCTATTCTGATTTATAGCAACCTCATAAGACAAAGTAAAACCACTCCATAAAGTTCCCAAGGAGCACCTGGCAGATGCGAACTGAAGACTCTTGGGTTAGCAGACGGAGCGTTTATCCGCTCCACCACTAGCGTTTCCATATCCTACATGTGACGTGCAAAAAGGTCTGAGTTTTCAACACTGAGGAATCTGGAGGGCAAATAACTCAGAGAAATAAATTAGTCACAAAAGGACAAAGGCTGTTTGAGTCCGCTATTATAAAAACTCACGAAAATAATCTTGGGTGGTTACGAGGGAGAGGAGAGGTAAGGAGGGGAAAGACACTAAATAGACAACAGATGAGCGGGACCTTTGGTGCAGGGTCCGACAGTACACAACACTGGGGAAGCCGGCACACTTTGACAAGGCAGAGTCACAGAAGCTCCACAGACCCATCTAAACTCCCTTAGGGACGGAATTACTGGGCCGAGGGCTGGGGACCATGGTCTGCGTGGATATCTGGCTCAACTGGCACAACATAATTTGTACAGAAAGTGTTCTATATCCTGATTTGGTGAGTAGCGTTTTGGGTCTTAAAAGCTTGTTTGTGGCCATCTAAGATACGTTTATTGGTCCCATCCCATATAGAGCAAGGAGAAGGAAGACGACCAACGACACAGGTCCAAGGATTACAACCACTGTAGCCTCTCCACTAGACTGAGTCTAGCTCAGCTAGATGGTGCCCAGCTACCACCTCCGGCTTTTTTTACGTGGATCACAATAGAGTGTCCTAGACAGAGAAAAATGTAGAATACAATTCCAGCTCCCAACAAAAGGCCGGACTTACTGGTCTGACAGTGATCAGAGAAACTCAGACCCCCTTTTAACTCAGTACTGAGGTCACTCCTGAGGTTCACCCTTCAGCCAAAGCTCAGACAGACCCATAAAACAAACAAGGACGTACTCAGCCCAACCATGTACATGAGACTAAACAGGCGCATCAGCCCAGGGGTAAGGACTAAAAGGCAGAAGGGGACGGGAAAGTGGGACAAACGGCAACGGGGAAGCCACTGTCAACAAGGGGAGAGTGTTGACGTGTTGTGAGATTGGTAGTCAGTGTCACAGCACAGCGTGTGTATTAATTGTTTAATGAGAAACTCATTTGCTACGTAAACTTTCACCCAAAGCACAATTTTAAAAAAAGGTCTGTTTCGTTTAAAATGCCCCCACTTCCTTCCCTCTATGGCTGATTACGTCTCTTCCTAAAGTGCTGTTTGCTGGCTTTCAGCCAGTGGAAACCCTGCTCACCCAGCCTGAATAAACATACCCCTTAACAGGTACAGTGAGGAAGGATGTGGACAAGAGTTAGCAAAGAAACACAGACGGTAACAACAGCAGGGATTCTTTTGATCATTCTTAGCAGGCTCAGTACACATATATCAATCATTTACCGATTCATAATTCTTCACACGTACAGTTCACTGACATTAAATATGTTCATCACAGGTATCTTTTTATAGCCACGAAATCTCGGATTTAAACAAACAAAAGAACATTATACTGATGACATTGATTGCTAATGGCAATGTAAATGAGTCCAACATTATGGGGGTGGGGTGCAGAACACAGCCATGTATTTCAGGCGAGATAAGAAGTCTTCGTAGCCTGACCCCACTCAGCCTACTTGGGAAGGCCAAGCTTACAAAAACAAAATTAAAGGAAGATGAAGCCATGGGAACAAAGATACCCTTTGCATCGTAAGGCATCATAATTTTCGACAGCCAAAAGCCCAGACAGAGCCCAAATAACCCTAATGAGGAATTGTAAAGGAAATTATACTTATTTACAGATGGGAATAATGTTGATGAAAATCATTGAGTGAAAGGAAATGCTTATAAGGGAATGCTTAAGAGAGCACAGCACTGTTGCTCTAACTATTAAAAATCCTATTCACGTATGGCTGAGTACAGGTCAGGGGACACAGAGAGATGAAAATGCTCCTTATCAAGGTGTTATTTCTTATTAGAGTGTTGTTGAGATAAGACGAATTCCCTGGATGAAATGCTACTCTTTCTTCAGAACCTTTGATGAACTTTTTCCCACCTAGTTTATGGTCCTTACTGCCTGTGAGCCAAGGGTGGTGATCTGGGTGCTGGTTTTAGCCCTCTGTAGATCATAAACTCTTCAAGGGCAAGAACCGTGCTTGGCTTGGCTTGGCCCCACCTGCAGCACCTATACAGCCTGGCACACAGTAAATGTATAACAAACATTTATTAAACAAATTGAACGGCTGCACTATTGCTAAGAACTACATCACAACCAAACCTTTTGCTACTGAATCAATTCTGACTCATAGCAACCCTATAGGACAGAGTAGAACTGCCCCATAGAGCTTCCAAAGAGCTGTTGGTAGATTCAAACTGTTGACTTCTTGGTTAGCAGCCAAACTCTTAACCATGGCTCCACCAGCGCTCCAAGGATTATATGATGCTTAAAAAACAAAACCAAACTCTCTAGATTGCTACATCTGTTCTCTCGCCTCCTAGCAAAGAGCAGTCAGAGAGAAGCTTCCCGGGAAGGGAAACTCACATTAAACAAAAGTGAGTTTTCCATCTGGAGTGAAACATCAATGCTGTTGTGCAGGCAACAGCCTGGAAATCTACTGAGGATCTGGGACTTAGTCCCCTTGGCCTCTTAGAGTGACACGATGTTTAAAAATTGAAGCCATACTGTGGTTTGCCTCTCAGGCCAGCTGGGCCCCAGCCGATGGGGAAACTGTCCATGGATCTAAGTGGAAGCCCCTGAGCTTCTGTACCTAAGTCCTAAGTCAGGGCCCATCTTCTACGAGCACAAGTGCCAGGCCTGGCGACGAGACAGGAAATGGGATTGAATGGCACGTGCTTATCCCTCCCCAGATGGTAACAGAAACTTCATGCCCAGAATGCCCTCCCTGCCTGTCGGGCTCACTGAGCACCACAGCTCACGTGGTGATCCTGTCTTACAGATAAAAATCGGAAGTTCCAGGAGATCACGTGGCTCACCCAAGGCTGGGACCCCAAAGCCACCACGGGACCTCAACCAGCCCTACACAGCCTGTCTCGCCGCTTGCTCTGACAGCGCCATCTAGGCTGTTGGTCCAGGTTGCTGAAACTTCAGGTTTTTCTTCTTTCCTTTCCCTTTTCTTTTTCTGAAGACTCATTAATGATTTTTCAGCATCACGGGGGCAAGGAGAGAAGAATCTCCTACTGTGTACCTTGTTTTCCCTTAGGCTGAAATGCAGGCTATTTTTACTTGGCTTGCATTTCCCTATTGTCTTCAGCCTGGGTCACTGAGTGTGCGATTCTACTCTCTGATCTGAATCCTCCGGTGTCCCCAGTCCTTCTCTCCTCCAGCAAACACCACATCCCCTCCCTTTCTTCAGTGGCCTGAAGCTTCCGACTGCTTTTTGCTAGGAGGCTGGAAAACAGCTTTCATGATTTAGCAAGTTTTTGTTTTTTTAAAGCAAAATATAATGCTTGGAGCCTTCCTGGCCCAGATGCTGCCCTGTCCATAAATCATAATGGAGGTCAACTCTCAGACAGGAATGCACTGGACTTGGCGACACAGAGTGACTATATCATGTGTGCACTTTATGGTCCTATGCATCTATGGGATGTCATCCTGCTGACCTCTTACTGGAGGAATGGGAGGGTGGAAAGGAGGGCATAGGAGATTGTTGGGAGGATAAAACACGTTTGAAGCAGAGAGGAAGAGTGTGCTGTAACCGTGCAGGGAGAGCAGTGGGAGCTGCACGTAGGTGGGCATGCAAATTTATATGGGAGTGTACATTTTCATTCAATTATAATTAAAAAAAAAGTGTGGCTGCTAATCAAGAGGTCAGCAGTTCGAATCCACCAGCTGCTCCATGGAAACTCTACGGGACAATTCTACTAGGACAGGTTTTCTGGAACTGAATACAGTCTCATACTTTGAGGGTAGAACTTGGGGGGATTAAAACAGCAGTTGGTCCAAACGGTTTCTTTTGAAATTATATTAATTTCCTTTTTACTTAGAAGAAAAGCTTTTTCACAAATGATGCTTTTTAGCATTCTTCTACCTTAAGTGTATTCACCTCATACTTTCTCCCTATCCCCACATAGATGCATTTTTTCCCATGCATTTTGTCTATGGTGAAACTGACTTATTTTCTCTCTTTTTGGTCTTTCTGAAATGCAAGCAACAGCAACATCTAATTAATGCCCAGGCTTTGTTCAGGCAGAGCCAGAACTTCCCTCCGTCTGCCGTCTCGCTGCAGCTGTCCTCCCTTTGCTCACTTAGATTTCTTTTAGCTTTATTTTATGCCCGTCAAGCTTTCTTCCAGAACCACAAAACTTCGCATCAACTAATAATTAGGTTAGGAAATAGACGATGCTTAGTAAGTCTCCAACTACAAAATCCTGCCCGTCCCCATTGTCCAGGACTTATATGGTTGGACACTTAAGTGCTAGCAGATGATTCCCATTGAGGGTTCAATTTCCAGTCCTGGGTTTCATTAGAGAGTAGATTTTTTTTTTTCTTTTTTGGTCTTTATTCTTGCATTTTAGAAAAGAACATTATTTAGGTTTAAATAAAATTAAAAGTTCTGTACGGGGGTGTGGGGGTGGCAACAGTTCGGTGATTAAGAAACAAAATCAAACAAAAACCAGTTGCCTTTGAGTGGGTTCCAACTCATGGTGACCTCATGTGATGCAGAGTAGAATTGCGCTCCATCGGGTTTTGGAACCTGGTTTTAATTCCGAGGTGCTGCTGGGCGAGTTTGAACTGCCCACCTCCTGGTTAGTAGCTAAGTGTTAGTGGTTAGTAGTTAACTTCACTGCATCACCCAGAGACTCCGTTTTAGTGATAGATGTTTTATCTTCTTTTTATTCAGTTGAGGGAGATGGTGGAAGGTGAGACCATCGTTTCTGGATTGGATGCATAATGTATACATATTAAACCATGAAATCAGTAACGTGTGTGGTGGATTAAATATGGTCACACATTCTTTGCAGCTCCTCTACCAAGAAAAAAATACCATTGCTGTTTTGGGGTCTATTCCAACTCAAAGTGACCACATAGGACAGAGTAGAACTGCCCCATAGACTTTCCAAAAAGTGTTTGATGGAGTTGAACTTCTACCTTTCAGGTAGTAGCCTGAGTTCTTAACCACTATGTCACCTAATAAGGGCCATAACAAGGGCTGCCACCAAGAGAAGGGGTCTTCTTCCAACCCTGAATCTGGGCTGGCCTTGTGACTTGCTTTGACCAATAAAATGTGCCTAGACCTCAAGAGACAGACCTTGCAGCTTCTGCCTTTGCCCACTTTGAACCCAGCCCTAAGACTTCCATGTAAGGAGGATGATAGGTCACCCAGAGAAGAAATGAGGTGTCCCAGCTGTCACCCAGCACCAACCACAGACAGGAGTGAGGTTGTCTTGCAGCTCCAGCTGAACACAGCCAAAGGCTGAGCCCAGATGAGACCCACAGAAGGACCACTCAGCCAACCAGAGGTATGGTGAGAAACCACATACCACTCTGTTTTTAAGCCACTGTGATGGAAAGGAGTTTGCTATACAGCAAGAGATAAGAGGAACAATGTGCTATGCCCAAGTCATTGTCTGTCTGTGTGTGTGTGCGTGTGTGTGTGAGAATCCATACCTGTGCATAATCAGGGAAATGCAGTTGCTTAGAACATAAAGGCAGTTGCTTCCTTTGGATGCGCCCCATAGAGGGTGCAGATCAGAAATGGGATTTTTAAGGAAAAGATAGCAGATAGTCTAGGATTTCATAATATCAGTGTTAGGCAAATACGCACACGGGCACACACACACCAGAAATATGTATGCATGTATAATACTGTCTCTTCTGGTACCTAACAAGGGCCCATTCCCAAATAAGCACATCGAGGTTTGTTGTATGGATGAGAGATCAGAGGAGTTCACTCAGGGGGTGAGGCTAGGAGACTGCTGGGCTCAGTTGCTTTGGATCCCCCTGGGAAGGGCTGGGGAAGGAAGCCAGCAAGCAGATGAAGGGGAAGGAGCATTGGAAAGGGAGCAGGAGGAGGAAGCGGCATCTGCAAAGGCTTAGAGATGGAAGAACAGAGTTTCCAAGTGAGGCTCTCAGGAGTGAAGCTGGCGGCAGAAGTTGTAAAGCAATAGAGAAGGAGGTCTGGCTCTTGGAGAACCTCGGAAACATTACTGATAATTTCTTTTCATTTTGTGAACATTTTTATTGTGCTTTAGGCAAAGGTTTACTCAGGAAATTAGTTTCTCATTCAACAACTCAAACACTGAATGTTCCTGAGACATCGGCTGCTCTCTCTCTCCCCAACCCCGAGCCCCCGGCCCTGGGTCTGTGCTCCCCCCAGTCCACCTGCCTCCCCCACTTCCGTCTCTCTGCTCTCTCTGCCCATCCTGGCCTTGTCTTTGCTGTTGGTCACTCGTTGCCTGTTTGGCATTATACAGTTGATTGTTCTAGGGAGCACATTCATCACGGTTGTTATTGTTTATCTTACATGCCAATCTATTGTTCGGCAGAAAGGTGACCTCTGGGAGTGACTTTAGTTCTAGATCAAAAGGATGTCTTAGGGCGACATTCTCAGGGGTTCTTTCTTGGGCCTTACTTTCCTTCTTGGTGGACCATGTGGGTCAATTTTCCTTGCTGAATGGACCAGGAGCATGTTAAGGACCCTTGTAAAACTTTGATGATCTTGAGTTCTCCATCTTCCATGACCAGTCTGCCTTGGGGTTAAGGATAGGGACCAGCCCTCTGCTGAGGGATAGGCTACTATTTGCTTCTCCATCACAGAGCACCACTGAGCCTTTCACGAGAAACTGACTCCTGAATGTCTCAAGGAGCCTATGCATAAACCCTTGGTTCTTGTAGGACGGCCAAAATTCCTGCCCAAGGCAAGCTGGCACCTAGAACCCATGGCTGGAGAGAACCACAAACCCAGTCTCTTGGGTGGCACAGTCCAGGCCGTGCTTTATTTAGATGTATCCACACACAGATGCTACAGTTTGGTCTGGTTATACGATTATATGTTTTTGATGCCATGTGGCCTTATGAGAAGTCGAGTGCTAACTGGGAATCTCAACTCACATCAAATGGACTGTGCCGTAGTATAACCATTACTTAGCTTGTAGGTGTGATGGTTCTATCATGGTCCCCAAGTTCCTTTTTAGGGAAATACAAGCCTGTATAGTAAATGCTGCTTAAATTCAAGATCTGAAGAGTCTTTGGGTTGAAACCAGTTTTTAAAGTCAGGCAAGATCTCAGGCTCTATCCTCTTCTCTTCGTTGAAGATCCAGCTGTGCCAAAGAGGAAAAGAAGTCATGGCAAGCTTCGGAGAGTCAAGGAGAACAAAGAGGAATGGAATTCACCTTATTCCTCAGCGTTGTTGAAAAGAGATGACTCTGCATACCCCTGGAAGAGAAGATTTGCTCAGCTTTCAGCATTTTCCAGGTGAGTGCCAAAGGGACAGGCTCTTGGCCATATTGCTGTTCTTTAACTACCAATGGGGAGCAAAAAGAAGACCCTCTTTTTAATGTAAATCACCAATAGGCACGTGCATGGGCCACCTGTTTGGGCATTTTGATTCTTAGCAAATTGCCACTGGGCCTAAATCTAAAGTTTAGGCAGTGCTACACCCATCCATCTGACTTTCTCTCTTTAAAGAGACACGAAAAAACAAAGAGCAAACCTGTTGCCATGGAGTTGATTCTGACTCATAGCAACACTGTAACTGCCCCATGAGGTTTCCAAGGAGCAGCCAGTGGATTTGAACTGCCTACTTTTTGGTTAGCAGCCAAGCTCTTAACCACTGCACCACCAGGACTTCTAAAGGGACATAACATCCATGAAACCACCATGCAGGCTCAGCTCAGCAGTGAAACTTCTCCCTGAGAATTCACCTTCCTGGGAAGTCTTTGGTTCAGTCTTCTCATGACATTTATTTTCAGGTGTGATTTTTAATTTAAAAAATGCTTTTAGTTCAACTTAATTATATACACGCTGATGCTCTGAGCAGCCACCCAGTTGGCCTTGGACTCGCGGTGAAATGTGCACAATGAAACAAAATGCTAGCCAGTCCTGCAGGGTCCCCATGACCAGTTGTGGTCATAGTGTGGTCCATGGTGACCCACTGGATTTGCCCTGATTGATTTCCAGAAGTAGATCTCCAGGTCTTTCCTGTGTGTGTGTGTGTGTGTGTGTGTGTGTATAAAACCCATTGCTATTGAGTTGATTTCGACTCTCAGCAACCCTGTAAGACAAGGCAGAACTGGACCATTGAGTTTCCAAGGAGCACCTGGCAGACCCAAACTGCTGACCCTTTGGTTAGCGGCCGTAGCACTTAACCACTACACACCGCTGGGGTTTCAAGAGATACACACACACCCACGCACAGACACAGACACACACACACACATACATATAAACCCTGGCAGTGCAACATTTAAGAACCTGGCTGCTAACTGAAAGTTTGGCAGTTCAAACCCACCCAACAGCTCTGTGGGAGAAGGCCTAGCTATCAGCTCCCAGAAAGACTACACCCAAGGAAACCTGTGGGACAGTTTCACTCTGTCACATGCAGTCTCTGTGAGCTGAACTGACTCAATGGCAAGGACAAAAACAACTGTGTGTGCATATACTCATTTATAAGCGTGTGTATATATATATTCATTTATATGTGTGTATGCAGACATATAAACTTGTGCATCTACTCTGACCTCTAGGGTCACTATGAGTCGGACCCAACTCGACAGCAGTGCGTTTTGGGGGGAGGGTAGTGTGTGTGTGTGTGTGTGTGTGTGTGTGTGTGTGTGTGTGTGTGTGTTTGTGTGTGTACTCTGGTGGTATAGTGATTAAGTGCAATGGCTGCTAACCAAAAAGTCAGCGGTTCAAACCTGCCAAGCACTCCCTGGAAATTCTGTGGGGCAGTTGTACTCGGTCTTTGGGTCAGTATGGGCTGGAATAGCCTCGATGGCAATTGTACTGGTACTATGTATAAACATAGATTTGTATATAGTACACATGTGCATGTATATAAATTCATGTGTGTGTGTATACATATGTATATATATATAAACATCTATAGCTTACACATAGAATGAGCACACATACATAGATAAGTCTGGTAAAATTTTAAATACTATAAAAAAGTATTCAATGAAAAAGTGTCTAGTCATCCTAGTCAAACACTAATGTGGTACTAGTCCCTATGTGTCATTTCAGAGCTATTCTGTGCATAAAAATGAGTATGTTCAGACTTTTTAAAAAAATATATAAAAAGATGTACTATTTAATTTTAGAGTCACTTTAACTTAAGACAAGGTCAAAAGGTAGAAACCCGCAGATTAAAAAGAGAAGGGGGAAAAAAAAGACCTGGGGTGTATAATTGTTTTAAATGATGTGTTGATGTGTTGAGTTTAAAAATATTTTGATGTGTTCCAAAGCACAGAAAACAAGCTACTGTGAATCACTGGCAGTCCCAAATAAGCTGTCCAATATGATTATATATTTGTGCATTCACAGTGTCAAGGTCACCTTAACAAGTTGACATAATAATACACAGAAAACAGAAAGCCACCCAATAAACTGAAGTGAAACAGAAGGCCTTCTGCTTCAAGAACTACCACTCAGGGAAGAGGCATCAGGAAAGAAAAGAGATGAGAGACTGGCCAGGTGGGGAAGCAGAACTTTAGACCCGGAGCTTTCTGGTAGGGCTGCCGTGACAACGGAAATGATGGATTGTGCTCTGTGCCGTCCGATGTGGTAGCCACTAGCCCTGTGTGGCTGCTGAACCCTTGACATGTGGCTAGTGGAACTGAGTCTTAATCAATCTTACTTAATTAAAATAGCCACGTGGGCTGTTAGTGCCATACTGAACAAGGCAGCTCTTGGCATCACCGAGAAGCATCACCAAGCATGGAAACAGGAACAGAATCCAAAGGCTACGCAGAGGGGGTAAGGATGAAGAGAAGGAGGGAGGGAAAGGGAAGAAGTTGTCAGGCTTTGCTGGAGGAGATGGAAGAAGAGCCGAGAATAAACATCAGAGACAAGTCGAAGAAGCGAGAGGAGACAGGCATAGACTGAGGTGCAAATCCAAAAGCTAAGAACACTTAAGTGACAAGGCATGACCTCAGTGTCACTGGCTGTGTCTGCCAAACTTAGAGGACCAATGGGCATTAGTTGTGACAGCCTCTGCAGCAGCACAGGGAACAGCCTCAGGATGACAGTTTCCTTCTGCAGTGACACCCCTCCTGCTGACCGTGGCAGCTCTTAGGACCTTAATGACCTCATCTGTGCAGGGGCCCGGGGTCACTGATCCCAAGGACTCCTCCAGCCAAACTCTCGAAAGAAGTCCACGTGAAATCAAACTAGTTGACTCCAAGGAAAACCTAGTTTGGAGACACCACTAGGTGTCACCAGTAACCAAAATGACCTTTCATTTATTTATTTATTTTGAAATGCTTTCATCTGTGGAATTTGGTGAAAGTTCCTTTTTGAATCTATATCCAACATATACCCTTAAATTTTGCTATTTTCTCACTTGCCACCCCAGAAACAAAGTGGTTTGCACTTTGGGAGTCTACCCAGCAGGGACACTCGTTCTCATTTTATTTCCAGTTAAAACTACTAAATGTGCCCAAACGTCAATTGTATCTGTGTGCATTTGTGTGTGTGTGTGTGTGTGTGTGTGTGTGTGTGTGTGTGTGTGCTCTTGCAGTCAGCAAACATCTACTGTTTGCCAGGTGGGGGCCCTGTGTAGGCTGCACAAGCTGTACACAGCACACAACTCCAAAGCAGCTTGATCACAAAGACACAGAGTGGGTGACGTGCCTCAGAGCTGGGTAGCCCAAGGACCCTACACGACCCTGGCTTGGCCACAGAGACAAAAGCATCAGTAAGATATGGTCCCTGCTTTTTCTTTCTTCTCTCTTCTTTCTCTTAGGAAAGGTTGCTAGCTTCAACACCTGCTTTGTAGCTAAAAATGTCTGTATGTTATATAAATTTTCAAAGTTAGACACATCACATGTAGTTCTCCCATCCTTGTAAGAAGGAAAAGTTTTCATATGAAGTTTAGTTCCTTTTCAGAGACATAATATCCTTCACCGAGAATAGTCTATAAATGAAGTGATGTACTAGGTCAGCTAGAAATACCAAGACATGGTCTTTGTCCTTGCAGAATTCAAGACGAGGCTTGATCAGACCCTAGAGCCAAAATAATATTCTTAAAATCAGCATACCTTAACCTGATCTCTGAATAGAAGGTAAGCAGCAGCTACAGAGCATGAGCCTGGTGGCGAGAATCCCGAGATTCTGGCCCAACTAGGCTTTTCTCGGGGAAAGTATCAGGTTTTGTTACATAAGAAAATACCCCCCAAAACTTAGTGGCTTAATACAAGGCATTTTTCTATTTCTTGTGACTGGGTCATTTGGTCAGTTCTTCTGATTTAGGCTGCCTGGTGGATCTTGGAGGTCTGCAGGTAGCTTGGCTGACAGCCTCACATACAGACCTGGAAATGACAGGCTCTACGGGGACTCGGCTAGCATGGTTTGTCTCTGCTCTACATGCACTCCTATCCTCCTGCAAGCTATCCCAGGTTTCACATGGTGGTCTCACCACGGTGGCCTTGACCCCAAGGAGCAACCAGAGAGCGCAAGTACCAACATATAAGCACTTTTCAAGTCTCTGCCGTGTCACATTTGCTCTTGTTCTCTTGTCCCAAAGCAGGCTACTTGCAAAGTCTAAAATCAGTATGAAAGCTGCCACACAGATGTAGACACAAGATGAGACCAAATTGACAGTCATTTTCTGCAACCATCTACCTCAGGGAATTAGTTTAATTTATCCTTATCTCAATTTTTCCCCAGAGGATAATAGTATCTTCTTTACCCACTACCCAGGGATACAGAGAGCATAAACACACAGCAGAAACTGTTGCATAATATTCAAAAGAAAGGTTTAATATCATGTATTTATATTTATGTTTATTATGTACTCTCTATAGAGTATATTATGTATTTATAGATAATAGAAGTACAATTATTAATTTTATTTCAATGGATTCCTCTGTCTTTTTCATGCCTCTTCTACAATATAGCTAATCTACCTGTGGATCAATTAGTAAAAATTAGCACATGAGTGAAAATTCCTATCAAAAATGAAGATAATTTCAAAAGAAATTTCCACTTCATAATTTTCACTTACGAATACATATGGCTTCACAGGCCACATGTAAGAATATCGCAACCTAAGGGTATTAAAAAAAAAAAAACCAAACCCCTTGCTGTTGAGTCATTTCCAACTCATGAAAAAAAAATTGCCATGGAGTTGATTCCAACTCATAGTGACCCTACAGGACAGGGTAGAACCGCTGCATAGAGATTCCAAGAAGTGCCTGCTGGATTTGAACTGCTGCCCTTTTGGTTAGCCAACAGAGCACTTAACCACTGTGTCACCAGGGTTTCCATGTCTAAAGGTATTAGGGGGATTGTTTAGGACCATAAACTCAGGGATGGCTGACCACGTGCTGACTTCCCCAGCTGTTCCCTAAAAACTAGACTTTGCAGGAGTATTTTTATCTAAATAGCTGCTCCATGTTATGCCAGTCAAGTATGGGTTATCGTACAAGTACCATGCTTGGTAAAACAGAGAGTCATCAAAAGACAGGAAGACCCTTAAAGTGGTAGCTTGACACAGTGGCAGCAGCGATGGGGGCAAGCACAGCAGTGGTCATGAAGGTGCCGCAGGAGTGGACAGTATTTTATTCTTTTAGACAGAGGGTCCTAGGAGTTGGAACTGACTCAGTGGCACCTAACAACAATAATAGTGTTCACGGAACTTACTGATCAAGGGAATGGAGTTTATAATGTCTGTTCTCACTCCCACTGGCATGTGACTGATATTACTTGAGATAACATCTCCATAAATTCATGTGCAACTCTATGGGAATCAAGATTACGTAAGAGCATTGCTCATTCTTACTAATGGCTGCTCCATAATTTATGGTCTCCATCATTCAGTTTGACTTGACAATTAAAAATTTATTCAGATCTACTATGTGTTAAGAGTTGTGCCAGAGACAAAAGTGTGAATAAAATACAGTGCCTTCCCCCCCATCTAATGGGACAGTCAGATAAGTAGTAATAAAATATAAGGCATATCAGACAGATAAGTGCTCTGGGGAGCCCTAAGGAGGGAGGGATATGGGCTTTGGGATGAGCTAGAGAAGTTACCAGAAATAATGGGCATTGTTCTGAATCTTGAAGAATGAATGGGATTTCTCAACAGTGTGAAGAGAATTCCATACAAAGGAAACAGTGTAGTAAAAAGAAATTTAAAGTATAGACGTGTTCAGGAAAATGGGCTCACCCAAGACGTTGGAGTGTGGGATGTGCTACAGGACGTGGAAAGGGAGGTGATACCTGCTAATCAAAACCTTTGAAAACTATATTGAAGAGTTTGCAACGAAGGCATTCAAAGACCTTTGGTTAGAGAATTCTCATGATCACAACTGTTTTAGAAAAGCCACTCTGGCTTCTGGGTCCTGAAAAATTTTCAGCCCAACTATACCTAAGTTATGCATCTGTGAAACTGCAGTATAGATGGGAAGGGGAAAAAGAGCCACATATGGGGATGTAGGTATGAGGTAGGTGAATCTTTTTTTTTGATTCTTTTTTCTCCCTTATATTTCTCAGGGCCAAGCATGGTATACTCAACTCCACTGTAAGATGGAAAATGGAAACACCAGTCCTGCACTAGCTGGAGATGCAGCTTATGGGTACATCAGAGCAGGCTTAACTCCTAGGGGTAGGAAGGAGATAATAACAGTTACAGTTAGATCCACATTCTCTTTGAGAACAGAAAATGTTACTTTTCAATCTAATACTGGTGATCCTGGCCAATGTGATAAGATAAGAAAAAGAAATGTGGTGTAAGAATTTGAAAGGCAGTGTCAAGACTGTAATTAATTACAGGTGATCTGATTATCCACATAGAAAAATTTCAAATAAATAGGATAGGAACTTTTTGGAGCTAATATCCATGTTCAGCAAGAATACCAGGAATAAGATCCACTTACAAAAGTCACTATTCTTCTTCATCAGTAATAACTGACTAGAAAATAAGAAAACTTTCACAATACTGACACAGCTATAAAGTATCTGAAAATTGAGTTGACCTTCAAAAATATCAAAATAAAATTTTGCAGAAAAATTTAAAGCTGTATTTAAGCAAAATGATAGGTCATTTTCATGAACAAGACTATTTAATATGTAAAGATGACAAGTCTCCCAAAATTAATACATAATTCAATGAAATTTTAATAAATCCCAACAATATAGTTTTCAAGAGAAAAAGAAAATTTCCTCAAAAATTTATATGAAAGGAAAAAGTTCATAATCAATTGTGCCAATTTTGAAAAAGGGCAGAGGAAGGACTTGCCCTAGAATATTGCAATTCAACAGTAATAAAACATTATGAAATGGGTATAGCAACATTCAGATAGACCAATGTCAGAAAATAGTACTTAGAACATGTTTGTGTATGTTTGTATGCATGTACCTCATGTATGGAAAAGAAGCACCACAAATAAATGAGGAAAGTATAGGTTGCTTAGTAGATACTGCAGGGAAAATTGGTTCAGTATAATGGAGAAAAATTAACGTGGATCCCTATCTTACACCAAAAACAAAGGTGCATCAGTTGGATTAAAGACATAATGAGAAAAGCAAACTCTCAAAGCAAATAAATAGAAATATACATAGGTGAATATACTTATAATTTCCAAAATGTGGAAGAAATTCTTTTAAAAACAAGATCCCAAAAGTACAACCACAGTAAAAAAAAAAAAAGGATGGATTTGACTGTGTCAAAATTAATGATTACTGCGAAAAAAATGTTTGCAACTTGTAAAACCAGCAAGAGATTCTTATCTAGAATATGTAAGAAAGTCTGACAAATCAATCAGAAAAAGATAGAGAACTCAACAGACAATGATCAAAAAATATGAACAAGCAGCTCACTCAAGGAAACCTAAGGGTTTATAAGTATTGATGACACACTCAGCCTCATCAGTTATTAGATGTTGATGTTGTTGTTAATTCCACTGTATAGATTCTGACTCATGGCAACCTCATGTTACTAGATAAACAAAAATTAAAGCAATGGTGAGATACTTCTTTTTTACCCATGAGATTGAAAAAAATAAGGGTTTGGATAATGCCAAATTATGGCAAAGACATAGGGAAAGAAACCCTATGTTCTTTTGGTGGGTAAGTAAATTGGGAGAGCTGTTCTAGGGCCCAACCTAGCAATATTTGTGAAATGACATGCGCATAGCTCTTATGACTCAGCAATTTCACTCCTAGACATTTGCTTCAGGGAAACTTACACAAGCCTAAAGGATAATGAACAAAGATACTCACCTCCTAGTAGCATGGACTTGGCAGCATTTGCTAGGAGAAAGGATAAGTAAGCATGTAGGTGTATGTTGTGCAATACTACGCAGTGGTTAGAAGCAGCAAACCAGACCTACACACAGGGATGAGAACAGATCTTAAGAACAGAGTATTAAGTACACAAAGCAAGAGCAAAATTAATCACGTACCACAATATCATTTACATCATTTAAAAACAAAAGCCAAAAGGACGACAACTGATCAAGCCCAGGACATCTAGATAGCACCTGGTCACCACTACTGACTGCTCTGGCAGAGATCACAATAGAGGGTCCCAGATACAGTAGGAAAAAAATGTAGAACAAAATTCAAATACACACATGCACCACAAACACACAAAGCTTACTGGCCTGACAGAGACAAGAGTATGATGCCTGGACATCCTTTTAACTCAGTACTGAAGTCACTTCTGAGGTTCACCCTTTAGACAAAGATTAGACAGGCCTATCAGACCAACACTGGTAACACAGTGGTGAAGTGCTACAACTGGTAACCAAAAGGTCAGCAGTTCAAATCCACCAGGTGCTCCTTGGAAACTATAGGGTAGTTCTACTCTGTCCTATAGGGTCACTATGAGTCAGAATTGAATTGATGACAATGTTTTTTTTTTTTTTTTTTTGGCTAGGGCCATCAACAACACGTATGAGAAATATGCTTTGTAGTTCTATCATGTAGACAAGGCTAATGAGCACATCAGCCCAAAAGCAAAGAGAAGAAGACAGGAAGGGATGGCAAAATTGGACAAATGGAAACAGGGAACCTGGGGTGGAGAAAGGAAGAGTGTTGACACATCACAGAGTTGGCAATTGATGTCACAAAACAATTTGTATATTAACTTTTTAATGAAAAACTAATTTTCTCTGTACACCTTCACCTAAAACACACACACAGGAAAAAAAAACTACAGAAAATAATAGAGCATATTTTATAAGTTTACACACTTATCCAAGAACATATTATCAAAAACATACGAGTGGTGGTCTGTGGGAGGGAGGGGAATTGAACTGGGTACCAGGGATGAAGAAGAGAAAAATAAAACAAAGCCAAAGCAGCATCTTCTGCAGACTGATGACAAGTGACCCACAGACTCCACTCACTGCCCCAGAAGTCAGAGAGGGAGAGGATAAGAATAAGGGAAGAAACTGAGAGGAAAGTAAAGGGACACAGAGAAACTGTGTCACTCTGGCAAGGTAGATAAAGAATGGCAGGCTAGAGTGCAGTGGAAGAGGCCATTGAGGAGGTCATTGGACAGATGGTGCAGCGAGGGACAACGGTGGCCAGAAATATAGCAGAGGCAATGAAACCAAAAATAAGAAGGATTGTTGATGAAGAGTCTCTCATGTTGGGAATATAAAATATACACAGCCAGTGTGGAAAACATTTTGGCAATTACTCAAAAAAGTGAAACACAGAATTAGCAGATGAACTGGCAATTCCACTCCTAGGTATAAGCCCCAAGGGATTGAAAGCAGAGACCTGTACACCAGTGTCCACCACAGTAATACTGACAACAGCCCAAAGGTGAGAGCAACCCAAGCATCCATCAACAGACGAATGGATAAATAAAATGCACTCTATCCATACAATGTGAACTGTTCAGCCATAAAGAGAGATGGAACTCTGACATATGCTATGTCATGGATGAACCTTGCAAACATGACACTAAGTTGCTAACAGGTTACGATGGCTGCCAAGCTGACTCAGACCCACAGCCACCCCACATGTGTCCCAGTCTAACTGTGCCACAGAGAGCATTCACTGGCCCATGTTTTGCAAGCAGATCCCCAGGCATCTCTTCTCAGATGCCTGCAGGTAGACTTGGACCCTCTGGCTAGCAGCCAAGTGGCCTTATTCACTTGTACCACTCAGGGACACAGACTTAGAACGACTCATAACAACTCCCTACTAAGCCTAATTTTCATGCTACAAATTCAAACCCTAGCTATGAATTAGTAAAAAAGTCTGAAGAGCCACATCAACCAGCTACAATGTATGGACCTTGTTTGGATCCCAATTCAAACATATGGCTAATAAAAACACTTAGAGGACAACTAGGGAAACAGGATATAAGGAATTCTTATTGCACCTTGTGCATTGTGGTAGCATGGCAATATCCTTCTGTTTAGAGGTATGTGCTGAAATATGTGCAGAGGAAATACTACAGCATGTAGTATTTCAGACATCAGGAGCATCTGTGTCACCCAAGAACTGGCGAGACAGGCAGCGTCTTGGTCCTGCCCTAGTTCTACTGAATCGGAGGCTTTGGGGGGGAGGGGGAGAACACATGCGTGGGCACGCACACACACACAGCCAGATGATTTTGTGTGCTGAAGTTTAAGAATCACTGTAACAACGTGATACCCTGGTGGTATAGTGGTTAACTGCTACAGCTGCTAGCCAAAAGGTTGACAGTTTGAGTTCACCAGACGGTCCTTGGAAAATCTATGGGGTAGCTCTACTCTATCCTATAGGGTTGTTACGAGTTGGAATTGACTTGACAGCGGTGGATTTAGTTTGGGTTTGGATATGACCATGTGCTGTCTTGAATCTGCTTCAAAATAATTAGTGCAAGGAGCCATGGGTTTGTAGGAGGGCAGATGAAATGAGACTAGCCATGAACTAACAGATCATTACTGGACTGGGTGCCTAAGGATTCGTTGTACTACACACTTCACTCCTGTATGTGTTTGGAAGTTTTCTATAAGTCTATAAAATTTAAACAACCATTTTCTCTACAAGGCCCCCAACCAGTCTCCCTATATTGTTAGTGGCCATCAGGCTAAACTCGTGTGTGCCAAGTAGGATTCCACCACAGGGCTTTCAAGACTCTGCCTTTTAGGAGGCAAACCACCAAGCCTTACTACCAGAGGGCCTCTAAGTGGGTCTCAACCAACTAAGCGCTGGGGTTAGCAGCCACCATTTGTGCCACCTAGACTCTTTCCATATTCGTCTCATCCTCCTTAGATTCTAGTCCTCCTCCTTCTGAGACAGGTCCTGGCTTTAGAAATGCCAGCTCTTCTTACGCTATGTATTTGCCTAAAGCTTTCCAAACTTGAGGGACTCCTTCTGCTTGCCTGCCCTCCTTGTCCTCTCAAATCTGTCCTTTTCAAAAGACACATCTCTTATCATGGCTTACTCTAGTTTCGCTTCTACTTTGTAGTAGCAGATTTCTTTGAGGCTTCTAAGGACTGCCTATTGTCAAAGACCTTTTATTTTGCACGCACGCTGTGATCTTTCTGTTGCTTTTGTTGGCACTACTGATGGCCTTCCTGTTGTTATGCGGTCTATCACTTCTTTTAAAAAATAAAAACACTTGCTGCTTCAAAACACCTTTAACCAGACTAAGTCCAGTACTACCAGGTGGTACCCAGCTACCACTACTGACCGCTCTGACAGGGATCAAATACAGGGTCTCAGGCAGGGCTGGACAAAAATGTGGAATAAAATTTTAACTCACAAAAGATCAGACTTACTGGCCTGGCAAAGACTGGAGAAACTCCAAGAGTATGGTTCCCAAACACTCCTTTAGCTCAGTAAACAAGTCACTCCTGAAGTCCTCCTTTCATCCCCAAATAGTTGTTCTTGTTGTTGTTAGGTGCTGTTGAGTTGGTTCTGACTCATAGCGACCCTATGCACAACAGAAGGAAACAGTGCCCGGGCTGGCACCATGCCCACAATCACTTTTATGTTTAAGCTCATTGTCGCAGCCACGGTGTTAATCCATCTCTTTAAGGGTCTTCCTCTTTTTCACGGACTCTGCACTCTACCAAAGATGATGTCTTTCTCCAGGGACTGATCTCTCCTGACAACATGTCCAAAATATGTAAGATGCCATCTTGCCACCTTTGCTTCTAAGGAGCACTCTGGTTGTACTTCTTCCAGAACAGATCTGTTTGTTCTTTTAGCAGTCTGTGGCACATTCAACATTCTTCTCCAACACAACAATTCAAAGGCGTCAATTCTTCCTCTGTTTTCCTTGTTCACTGTCCAGTTTTTGTGTGCATACCATGCAATTGAGAATACCATGTTTTGGGTCAGGTGCACACTAGTCTTCAAGGTGACATCCCTACTTTTCCATACTTTAAGAGGTCTATTGCAGCAGAATTTCCCAGTACAATGTGTCTTTTGATTTCTTGACTGCTGTTTCTGTGGGCACTGATTGTGGACCCAAGTAAAACAAGATCCTTGACAACCTCGATCCTTTCTCCTTTTATCACGATGTTGCTTACTCCAGTTTGTGAGATTTTTGTTTTCTTGGTGTTGAGTTGTAATCCATATTGAAGGCTGTGGTCTTTGATCTTCATCAGTAAATGTTTCAAATTCTCTCCACTTTCAGCAAGCAAGGTTGTGTCACCTAACCCAAAGATTGGACAGGTCCACAAAACAAAAGCAGACAAAAGGGTTAAATCAGTCTCAGGGCAAGGACTGGAGTACAGGAAGGGACAGGGAAGCTGGTGACACGGTGGAGAAGGGAGTGTTGACATGTCATGGGGTTGTTAACTAGCACCATAAAATGTGTATGAACTGCTTAATGAGAAACTAGCTTGTTCTGTAAACCTTCATCTAAAGAATATATTTTTAAAAATTTATGACTGTTCTCATTTGAAACATATTATAAAAATAAAAAACATATTATAAAAATAAAAAAATGTTTTACATACTAGCTGTATAGTTTATCTCTTAAGGTTCTAGCTAAAATGAGGCCTGAGTGTTTGGCTTTGGGGCTCTGGCTAATCCTTCTGCAAGGTCTGAGCCTTCTCTGACTTTTGCCTTGAGTTCCTAGGCTCAGTATTTACGGAACAAAAGCAGCAGACAGCAGCCCATTGATTCTTCAGGCTGAAGGATGGAGAACGTTAAAAGATGAAGAGCAGACCAAATACAGAAGAAAAGAATGACAAGAGAACAAGGAGGATGAGGGGAGGACGGCTGGCAGTAGCCTGGAGGTGGGACAAGTCATTAAATCTCCTAGGTGGGTGTCCAGCTCCACCGACTCCCCCAACTTTCCCTTCAATAAATGTTGTGGGCTCACAGGCACAGCTTTCCAGCTCCTTTTGGAGCCAGGAGGCTTAGCTCTCGTTATTTGTGATGGAGTTGGCTGCCCCTCATGGCAAGGCCGTGGAGAACAGAGTGAAACACTGTGCTGACCCACATCACTTTCCTGATCAGTGGCCTGCCTGAGTATGATGTTGCCTTCCAACCTAGAGAGCTCAGTTCCCAGCACTATATGGGATAATACTCTATAGTAATCCACAGGATTTTCACGGGCCACTTTTCTGAAACAGATGACCAGAACTTTCTTTCTAGTTCATCCTAGTCTGGAAGTTCCACTGAAACCTGTCCCCTATGGGTGACCCTGCTGGTTTGGGAAATATTGGTGGCATAGCTTCTAGCACCATAGCAACACGCAAGCCATCACAGTAGAACAACTTAACAGATGGGTGGTAGATGAGGCTCAGAAGCTCCTTTAAATAAGTAAGGGCTTATGGATGAAATTCTATTCAGCATGTGACTTGAGAATGAACTTGGCTTGGCTTGACACGCACAGTAGCTTTCTCTGCCCCTTGACTGTGGTCATATCTTCTATGACTCACTTCCTGCAAAGCCAGCACTACACAAGCACTCACTGCCTTGTTCTGGAAACAATCAGGCCAATGACTCGGCCAACAATCTACTCCTGGTTGTGTTCATCTGGAATTCTCTAATTGTATCTTTGCTGCTCTTCTAGGTGTGTTCCCGACCTTCTTGAGGAAGTCACTCAAGAATCTTGACTCTCTTTTTTCAGTTTGCTAGTTTTCCCAGGTTTCTTGACTTCTTTAGACATAGTTTAGGATTTTTGTCAATGTTAAAATTATTAAGACTATGTAGAAATACTTAGGACCCAATGTTAGTGACGTGGAAAAAAGTAGCATACAAAATATGGTATAATCGTGGATTGAATTATGTCCTTCCCCAAAATGTGCGTATCAGTTTGTCTGGGGCATGATCCCCACCATTTTGCCATTTGATGGACTTTTCTTATGTGTTGTTAACTCTATTCTTATGATTTAATAAGATAGATTAGCAGCAGTTATGTTAATGAGGTCTACAAAAATGGACAGTGTCTTAAGCTAATCTCTTTTGAGATATAAAAGAGAGAAGTGAGCAGAGAGACAAGGGAACCTCATACCACTAAGAAATCAGTGCCAGGAGCAGAGCATGTCCTTTGGATCTGCGGTTCCTGCTCTGAGATACTCCCAGACCAAGGGAAGACGATGACACGGACCTTCCTCCAGAGCCCACAAAGAAAGCCTTCCCCTGGCGCTGATGTCTTGAGTTTGGACTTCCAGCCTACTGGACTGTCAGAGAACACACGTCTGTTTGTTAAAGCCATCCACTTGGAGTATTTTTGTTACAGCAGCATTAGACGATTAAGACTCTGAGTCAATATTTTGGTTGACATGGAGAAGAAGAAAAGAATCGGCAAGAAGTAAGTGATGTTGTATCAGGTAAGACGGATTTATTGGAGATTTTTTCTTTTACAAATTGCCTCTAAGTAACATTGTTCACAAAAATCACTTGGTTGTGACGTCTCCCTGCTCTGGTTCAACATTTAAAGTTGGTTTCCAGTCTCTGCCAGGTGTGCTTCATCCAGCATCAGACTCTCTGTGCTGGATCTTCACAGAACTGCCACAGAGCTCAAGCCTGGGTAGGGGGGGACCACAGAGTTATCTGTCTTCCACTTCACCTGCCCTTTGTCTAGACAAGTTAGAGGTATTCTTTCCTTCACTGTCTCCCGGCCCCTTCCCTAGTTCTTCCCATTTCCATTCCACTGATGGCTGCTTCTGAAAGACTTATCACAATGGGGTTTCTTTTACTCGCTGTCTCTGAATTGATTTCTTTCCTATGAAGTGGGCTTGTGTCGTTATTTCCCCCTCTTTGGGGTGAATGTTGAATGTACCATGGACCGTCAAAAGAACAAATAGATCTGTTCCAGAAGAAGTACAACCAGAGTGCTCCCTGGCAGTAAAGACTGCAGGACTGTGTTTTACATACTTTGGACATACTATCAGGAAGGATCAGCCACCAGGGAAGGACATCATGCTCAGGAGAGTGGAGGTCATTGAAAAAAAGGAAGACCCTTGATGAGATGGATGGACACAGGGGCTGCAACAATGGGCTGAAGCATAAACACAATTGTGGACACGGCTCCAGACCAGGTAGGATTTCATTCTGTTGTGTATAGGGTCACTAGAGTTGGAACCGACTTGATGGCACCTAAAAACAACAACGGGGGTGAAACGAGCCCAGGGATCCTTCTGACCACAGACACACCTGACGCCTCCACTAGAATCCAGCACAGAACTCTGCAGTTACAAGCATCAATAAACTTGGTAATGACGGAGTAGGGTGTTCTTCCCAAGCATCTCAAAAAAAGTTGCATTGTGGCCTGCAAAGAAAACAATTTGAAGAGAGAGAGCCCAAGTTTGGAGCGGGGGTGCATTTTAATTTTCTATTCTTGCAACATGATTATTCTTTAAGGGCTTTTAAATATATTTTACCATCGTCTCTACCACTCACAAAATCCTGGACAGTGGAGAAAATAGAAATACACAATACCTAAAACAAGTCGTGCAGATGAATGTTACAAGGAAAAAGAAGTTGAGACAAAGACCTAAGGACTGTTGTTAGCTGCGATGGGGTCAGATCCCAGAGTCATGGCAACCCCACACACAATGGAATCAAACCCTGGTGGGCCCCACACCATCCTCGTGATCGGCTGTGGACTGGACCACTGTGGAGTTCATGCACTGATCTTTTGGAAGTAGATCACCAGGCCTTTCTTCCTAGTCTGTCTCAGGTCAGTAGCTCTGCTGACATCTGTCTGGTATCACAGCAGCTCTAAAGACCCACCTGACAGACAGGCAGGCGCTGGCTGTGTAGGAGGTGCACTGGTTGGGAACCAAATCTCGGTTTCCTGCTCTAAAGGCAGAAAGCCTGCCACCCAGCCATCAGCGTTCCCCACGTGGGTATAAGTAACTAGTTATAATTTGTTCCACTGCAAAGTGATCACCTAACTCCTTTCAAGGAAGCAGGTGGGGTGAGCACAGTTAGCTCTTCAGGGAAGATCTCTTCTTCACTCTTCTCTGTGGGAATGCCACATAGCCTCTCCGTGGAGAAGTGTCTCTGGTTTGCTGTGTGGCACTGGGCGAGAGAACTATAAAGCCTTAGCCACCTATCTGTTCTGAGCCAATTCTTAGAGTTTGGGGGCAAGCTGGGTCCCCACTGGAGATGCTTTGGCCAGAGAGACAGCTGGACTGGTCTGTTGGAAAGTCTGTTGGCCCTCACCTGTCCATGACACAGTGACAGCAGCATTATCTGTGCCAGCTTTGCTGAGCTCTCTGGCAGGCCCTGATACTGAAGCAAGTGTGCCAACTCCAGCTTGCCAAGAGGCAGGAAAACTTTACTACGTATTCCTAGTGCCCTATGCCCAGTGGAGACGAATGTAATCTGAAAGGCAGGCAACTTGGGACTGTTTGCCAATTTCCTTTGCAGACAGCTGAAATGAGGGAGCAGTTGATAAATTCCTGCAATTCTAGAGTGTCTAAGCCAGAGGAAATGACCAGCCTATGCCAGTGGTATGTGGCGTCTTGGAGCTCAGGTCCAGAATTCTACTGACGAGGTACTTCCTGTGGTAAAGTGAAATACCACTACTTCAGTAGGAAGACGGGTCTGCTGTGATTAAAGCTGCGTCCTTTGAGAGCCCATGTGCAGAGTCGTGGGGTGACACATCACCTGGGAATCCTCACTCATTCTTCCCTCAAGGGTCATAAGAGCTGGTGTGGTTGCTGAAACCAGGGTGGGAGCTGTGGGGCAATACTGGCCTCCCCCTTTAGCCGGCTGAGACTCTCCTGCTTTAGAGAGCTGCCATCTACATGGCGCTTACAGTTGCCAAAGGTCCCCTGGTTCCACAGTGGTTAAAGCACTTGGCTGCTGACTCAGAGGTCTTTGGTTCGAATCCACCAGGGAGAAGGGTGTGGCGGTTTGTTTCCTTACGGATGACAGCCTCGGAAGCCCTACGGGCAGTGCTACTCTGCCCTGTGGGGTCATTATGAGTTGGAATCGATCCAACAGCAATGAGTTTATTACTGCCATTATGCTAAGCTCTTTATACGCCTACTGTATTCCATTAATTTCTCCCTACTGACCTTTGAGGTGGACTTATCCTATAGCCCTCATCTCTTCAGCCAAGAGGAAATTGAGGTACAGGAGGTTAAAGGAGTTGACCAAGGTGACACGGGGAGAATGTGGTGGCGCTGAGTTCCAACACCCAACTTCTGTGACACCCAAGCCCTTTCCTTTATCATGTTACCTCTGTAACCCTGGGAGGAAGTGGTCAGAGACTGCACTTTGGTTGAAAACAGAGGTGAGAGAGAACTGAGAACAAAAGAACAGGATCTGAGAGCAGACAAACCCAACCTGCAGGTGCCTAAGGAGAGATGGATTGGAGAAATCTTTTTGTTTAATTGTGATTCAGTGAAAGCGTATGATCCAGTTTAAATTTGCATGCCCGCCTATCTGCAGCTCCTTCTGCTGTCCTTGCCTGGTGACAGCACACTCCTCCTTTCCATTCCATACATGTCATATCCTCTTAAAAACCTCCTGTCCCCTCCTCTCCACCTTCTCCACTTCCCTCTAGTAAGAGGCCAGTAGAACAACATCCTGCAGATGCACAGAATCATAAAGAACACACATGATATGGTCGCTCTGTGTCCCCAAGTCCAATACATTCCTGTCTGAAGAGTTGACCTCAGAAATGATTTATGGTCAGGGGCAGCATCAGGTCTCGGGGTCATGCTCTCAGGGGAACTCCAAAGCCGCTAGACTGTCAACTGTGGTCTTTTAGTGGAGATCTCAGGGTGCATCCCTTTTTATCCTTGTGTTGTCAGTGAGACTCAACTTAGTGAGCTCCATCACAGCTATCACCGGTAATGGCTGGGCACCATCTGGTTCTTCCAGTCTCAAGTCTATGTAGGCACCCACTCATGTGGGTCTCTCTATCTTCTGGGTTGTCTTTACCCCATGTCATTTTGGTCCTCGGTGAGCATCCGTTCCTGCTGAGTTGGGAACATTTGCTGTGCTCTTGGATGGCAGCTTGGCAGTGTTTAAGACCCCAGACACCACTCACCAATGTGGGGTGCAGAGAGCCCTCTTAGCAAAACGCTAGTTGTGCCAATTGGCCTCAGTTTCACCTAAGAGCATGGTCCCCTGCCCCCTGCCCCAGCTACTCTGGGGTTAAGATAGAGGGAGTATTCAAGTTATGCTGAAGTCCACTTAATATTGTTCTTGTTTCTAATGTGTTCTATCACTGATTTGACCCAACCAAATTTCTACCGATTATCTAATCTAAACCCTCCCCCCTTCGCCTTCCCTCCCTCCACTCCCTCGCAGCCGTCAAAGAGTCTTTTCTTCTATGCGTAAGTCTGTTTTTAAGTTCTTATTTCAGGGGTCTCATACAGTATTTGTCCTTTTGTCACTGACTACTTTCATTCAACATAATGTCTTCCAGTGGAAACCAGGTTATGAGATGTTTCCTGGAATCATCATTATTCTTTATCATTGCATAGTGCTCCATTGAGTATATGTACCATAGTTTACCTATCCATTCCTCTGTTGTTGGGCATCTGGGTTGATTCCATCTTTTTGCTATTGTGGACTGTGCTATGATAAGCATTCTTGTGCGTGCGTCTGTTGGTGTGAAAGGCCTTCATTCTGTAAGATATATTCCAAGTAGTGTAATTACTGGGTCAAATGATATATCTATATCCATTTTTTTAAGGAAGCACCAGGTTGCTTTCCAAAGAGGCTGGACCATTTTGCAACCCCTCCAACAGTGTAGGAGAGTTCCACTTTCTCCACAGCCTCTCCAGCATTTGTTGTTTTGTGTTTTTTGGATCACAGCCAACCTTGCTGGGGTGAGATGGTATCTCATTGTAGTCTTGATTTGAATTTCTTGAACAACTAAAGATTGTGAACATGTCCGCATGTGTTTTTTGGCTGCCTGGATCTCCTCTTTAGAGAAATGTCTGTCCATCTCCTTTGCCCATCACTTAATTGGATGATTTATCTTCTTCTTATTGATATTTTGTAGTATCTTATAGATTATGGAGATCGGGCGTCAGTCTGACATAGAGTTGCCAAATATTATTTCCCATTCTGTAGGTGGCCTTTTAACTCTTGTGATAAAGTCTTTGGATGAGCAAAAGTGTTTGATTCTTAATAGTCCCCATTGATTTATTTTCTCTCCTGTTGATTGTGGTTTGCTAGACAGATTTTGAAGTCTGTCTACACTGTGTATTAAAACTTCCATTGTTGTTCCTACCTTTTCTTGGATGAGCTTTATCATTTTAGGTTTGACATTTAGGTCTCTTATCCAGTTGGAGTTGGTTTTTGTATAAGGTGTAAGATATGGATCTTGTTTCAATTTATTGCAGATGGATATCCAACTTTGCCAGCACCATTTGTTGAAGATACTGTTTTTAACCTTGTTTAATGTCTTAGAGCCTTTGTCAAATATCAGCTGTTCATAGGCAGATGGTGTCATCTCTGGGGTCTCAATTCTGTTCCATTGATTGATCTGTCTGTTCTTGTACCAGTACCAGGCTGTTTTGACCACTGTGGCAGTGTAGTATGTTCTATGGTTGGGTAATGAGAGGCCTCGCAGTGTGTTCTCGTCTTTAGTGGTACCTTACTTAATCGGGGCTTCTTCCCTTTCCAAACAAAATTGGTGATTTGTTTCTTCATCTCATTAAAAAATGATGCTGGAACTTGTATTTGGACTGCATTATGTAAGTAGATTGTTTTGGGTAAAATAGACATTTTCAGAATGTTAAGTCTTCCTAGGATTAGAGAAATCTTAAGCTACTAAAGCCAATCACTAACCAACCCACTGCCACTGAGTCAATTCTGACTCATAGGGACTCTATAGCACAGAGTAGAACTGCTCCATAGAGTTTCCAAGGAGCACCTGGTGGATTCAAACTGCCAACCTCACGGTTAGCAGACATAGCACTTCACCACTATGCCACCAGGGTTTCTTTAAGCTCCTACCAAGAGCCTAATTGCATCTCGTAAGTTGTCTTGGTGTCAGCTAGCCGTGGTTTCAGAATAGTTTACCTGAGAAAGGTGTAAACCATATTCAGCTGGTGTCAGAGCCTGGGTTAGGCTTCAGCATCCCTTGTGGGAATGCAGTTTTCATTTTCTTGGATCAGTAAACCACAGCTGAGGCCAGACCACCATCCTTTCTTGTGTTTCAAGTCCTTTCTTCAGAAAAATATGTATGTGGAGAGCTTTCCTTTTTTCCCAAGCACTTTCACATATATGACATCTGGCAGTTAAGTCCATAACTTAATTTTTGTAAGTGCTACATACTTCATTGCTGAATACCACTATGGTCATCTTCAAAGTACTCCCTTTGGGAAGCTATGCACTGAAACCAGAGCCTAGACCACCCTTCAAAGCAATGTTGGAGCTCGTTCTGGAATGGCCATTGAACACGGTTGGATGGTGCCAAGTTTGCAAACTTAATTGTCTAGTTGTTCGTGAGGAAGTTTTTAGCCAGGAAACAAGTAAGTGTATGGAACACCCACCCTACTCACCTGATCTGGCCCCCAGTGACTTCTTCCTTTACCTGAAGATAAAGGAAATAGTGAAAGGAAGATACCTGGATGACATTCAGGACATCAAGGATAATACAATGACAGCTCTGATGGCCATTCCAGAAAAAGAGTTCCAAACTTGCTTTGAAGGGTGGCCTAGGAGCTGGTGTCAGTGCACAGCTTCCCAAGTGAAGTACTTCAAAGGTGACCACAGTCACATTCAGCAATGAGGTATGTCGCACTTGGGATGATGAAGTTCGCAGGCTTGCCGGTCCTGATGCAGCCCTTCCTCTAGGATGAGCTCACTGACTTAACTGTCAGCCCTCACAGAGCCTCATCCCACACTCCGGACCCAGTGGTGCCAGTTAGGCTTTCTTATTCCCACACACAGGCCAGAAAACGGAGACATGTACCCTGCAAGAGACCCCTGTGAGGTCCCTGAAGCAGCCACTGGCAGAACTGCAAGGCCACCCTTTGTCCCAGAGTCTGGCTGCCCCCTGACTGTTACTGCCTGAGAGGGGACAGACAAGGTTTGTGACTCCAAGCCACACATGTGGAAGGTAAAGATGTGAATATGAATAAAAATACAAAGCTGACCATTTTAAAAGACCTGGATGTTTGCTCGGGACCAGTGAGTTCATGTGCACCGTGGCCTAGATGTTCATTCCATCGCTAAACAGTCAAAGGACGTCCCCGGGCCTTTTCTTTCCTTTCCATCTCCCTCCTCCCTCCTTCCCTCCCTCCCTCCCTCCCTCCCTTCCTTCTTTTGTCCCCTCCTCCCTCCTTCCTTCCCTCCCTTACTTTCTTCCATCCTCCTCTCTCTCCCATTTCCTCCCCCACTCTGTTTGCCCCTCTTCTTTGCTCAAAGCAGAGCTCATTAATAGAACAAGGAACCCCTTAGCTGGGTCATATTCTCCTCTGCTGGAGAACTGTGAAACCGAAGCTGTGGTCTCAAATCTCTCGTCTCACCTTTGGGCAGCCGCTCCATGCATTGATCAGAATGCAGGGTTCTCAGTAACCCTTGGGGAGAGGGACACGGCTTTGTCCCATGCTGTGCACCCTTTGATTACCAGAAGTGGCACATTGCGCCTCTCATCAAAGTACTAAGCTCTTGCAGTATCTAGAAAATAGGAGAATCTACATCTCAGAGGGATCCACTGGAGACGTGCTAGGACCGAAACCAAAAACCAAACTCATTGCCATTCAGTCAGTTGTGAATCACAGCGACCTTGTAAGACAGGGTGGAACTGTGCCATAGAGTTTTCAAGGAGCACTGGGTGGATTCAAACCACTGACCTTTTGGTTAGCAGCCATAGCACTTGAACCACTATACCACCAGGGTTTACAAGACAGCAGTAGAAATACCTGTCTGGGCCTTGCTGATGGAGAACTAGCTGAGTTCAGAATTTGTTCTCTGCCACTCAAGAGCATCATGAACTTGGGTAAGACAAAAATTTAATCCAGATTTAGTTTCCGCAAGTCTCAGATTCCTCATCTGTAAAACTGTCACCGTTATTCTTACCCACCAAGGTTACTGTAAGGAGGAAGTGTCAAGCACAAGGCCAGGCAGACAGTAGGTGCTCAGTTAATGTGAGTTCTCCTCCTTTCTTTAGCCTCCTAGTGCATTCCCAACTGAGTAACCCTGTAGAAGAATTCATAAAATGAAGCTCTCTGTACTCAAATCCTCAAGTCTGAAAGGCCAACGCTCAGCTTATGACCAGGGCAAATCCCACCTACTAACCCCAGCTTTGGGAAAGAATCCCTTAGTGTTAGTTGTGCATTCCAAAGGTTTTACAAACTTAGACACTGCAGTCCCTATTCAGCTCTTTGCTGGGATCCAGTGTCTCCCCTCACTGGCCCAACACCCTGAGGGGGGCTCCTCCAGATACACATCTGCCTTTAACTGTACTCCCTGCACCGGTAATCACACACCTATATGTCAGATTATTTATGCCGTCTCCAAGAGCTGAGACTATGCCTAGCACTGTGCCTGGCACACAGAAAGTAAGTGAATGAAAGAAGAAACAGAAAAGTTTCCACTTGCCTTATCTTATTCTGACCATAAAACAATTACACTGATGGCCCAGGTACCAGGAATACCAGAGGGGAGAAGACTGACTTTCCCAGAGGCTGCTACTCTCTGGAGGTCACCCAGTCAGCACACAGTGAGGTCTGTGGGCAGCCCAGACTTTCTGACTCCCAGTCACACTCCTCTGCCCTCCGACTCCCCAGGCTCCCCTCGTGTCTGTTTGGACAGAGCAGTTTAGAGGGGCCCTACTCCCTGAGCCTTCTGCCGGGGTGTGCCACTGGGTGGCCAGCTGCCACGTTTCCAGGGCGGGAGGCCCATGTTCCAGGCTCGCCCACAGAGTGACAAGAAATTGATTGGCTAACAGCAGAGGCGAGCCATCATGGCCAAGCGAGTCTTCACACGTTGTTTCACATAAAGCTCGGGAAGCCTCTGGCCAGGGCGGGCTCCCAGAGTCAGGAGCCTAGCCTGGTAAGCTTTGTACTGCTGGTTTGGGGGTGGGGGCAGTCACTTGACATTCAGCTTAGGTTTCTTTTGAGGTTTCATCCCTCCACTCCTTTCTGTTTGCTTCTTTTCACTCCGATGCCTTAAGAATAAAAAAAGCGCTCAGCACTTTGGAAAACTAGGTCTTTGTGTATATTCTGAGTTCCTTTTTAACTGCCATCCACCCTTTAGGAACTAACCAGGTCTCTGATCTAGACATGCGGTAAACATCTCAACCCTCTCCTTTTCTCCACCAAAGCTAGTTCAAAATCTAACCTCATTGTGCTATTCAATCCACCCATACTCCCCACATCTCTGGGGTTCCCTGGAGAATACTTCGAGGTGCCTGTTGGAGGAGAAACTGAACTTAAGATTTAGACAGATTTAATGGGAAACCCCCCGGGGTGGGAGTAACACTCTGTAGGGGAGTGGCCCAGCTTCCTTCAACAGCGGTGAGATTTGGGGCAAGTGTCCTCGCCTCTCTGGGGTCAGCTTCTGCATCTGTGGGCCCACAGTGGTTGTCACCAAGCTCTGTTGCTCTTCTCATATGGTCCCTGTCCTGCGCAGACTACCCCAGATGACAAATCAGGGACACCGATGTCTTCAGACACACCCTCATCTGGAGTTCACTCCTGGCTCTAGCTGAGCAGCTGCTGGCAAAAAAGACCACCCTTACGCCTGCTGTGTGGCCTGGAAGTGTTTGCAGCAAGACTGTCTTTGTAGCTACTTCCTTAAGAAGACTTAAAAGCCTTTTTTTAAAAGCGCACACAATAGCTGAGCTGAGAGGGACAGAACAGAGGCACACCTTCCGCCGTGGGTAGCATCTGCTTCCTGGTGGCTTCCAACAGTGAGACACCAGCAGGCTGAGGCCAGCTCAAGAGTCCACCGGCCTGAGGGGCCCAGACAGACTTGAGACAAGTGAGGGATGGTCTGCACACTGTGGCCAGAGAAAGGATGTGGTGGACCAGGTCAGAAAACCAGGGGTACTGCACCAGCGCTGGGGTGGGCACGCTTCCGCCCACCACATCGTCTGAGCTATACTGTAGGGAAGAGGGTTACTAAGCAGGGGGACACAACCTAGCACGGTGAATATTGCAGACCCTCAGGCTCCAGTGTGACCAGAAGCACAAAGGACATCAGTGGTAGGAATTTCAAGTGGCAGGAAGATCTGGTGACTAGCAGAGGCAACAAGGGAGCCCTGGTGGTGCAGTGGTTAAGACATCAGGCTTGCATACCAAAGGTCTGCTGTTCAAGTCCACCAGCTGCTTCTTGGAAACCCTATGGGACAGTTCTACTTTGTCCTATAGGGTAGGTGTAAGTCGCAACCCACTCCACGGCAACCAAGTGTGATTTTTTGGTTTGGGGCAGTAACTGGGCTCTGGTGGTGGTAAGTGGTTAAGTGCTTTTGGCTGCTAACCAAAAAGTTGGCTGTTGAAATCCACCAGGTGCTCCTTGGAAACTCTAAGGGGCAGTTCTGTTGTGTTCCATAGGGTCTCTATGACTTGGAATCAAATGAAAGGCAGTGAGTTTGTTTTTAGAGGGGGAGGAGCAGCAAACTAATAACATGTTTGGTTGAAGAACAGGACAATGACTAAATTCAAAGTGGACCAGAACCCCGTGCATAGGGCTAAACATCTACATGCACTCACTTAGAGGATGGGGTGTGCAGGGAAAGGAAGGCAGAGGTGAGCACAGTGAGGACAACACACTGGAAACAGAATTCAGACGTGATCAAGAAGCAGAAAGTCTAGTACAGGGCCTGGTTTATGATAGATGTGAAGTACAGAAATCTAAGTCCCTTTCCACCACCCTACAGAACGAATCCCCTTCACCACCGCCTCCCAGGTTCCTAGCAAGGATGGACTTCTACAGTCCACCAGAATGAGGCTTGTCCTGTTATTACTAAAAACCCGTCGCCATCCAGATAACTAGGACTCAAAGAGCAATCCTGTAGGACAGAGTAGAACTGCCCCACAGGGTCTCCAAGCAGTGGCTGGTGGATCCCAACAGCTAAGCTTTTGGTTAGCAGGGAGCTCTCCACCACAGCTCCACCAGGGCTCCATCTGGTATTAGTTATTTATTAGGCAAAATTCTACTTGCTTGGTAAAGTTGTGGGCCAGGACCCTGCATCCCTGCCCTGCCTTGCTCTTTACCCATTCATCACAGATTTCTTTGTGTCTAAATTTCTCAGATAAGAACCTAATCAGGAAGCACCCAACACCCTGCAGAAATTCTGTATTTGAATGCAGACGCTGAAACTCTAAGGCGCTCCTAGTCAGGGCAGGCACAGGACAGGATTCCTGAAGGAGGCTCCTGTTCAAAAGGCATTGTGCTGGGGATGGTGGCCCGGGACTGTGGGGAGGGGGCGGGGAGCGCAGGGTATTGAGTAGCAGCAGCAGTAGACCAAGGCCGGGGCCACCAAAGCAAATTCCTAGAGGGCTCTCCTGATAAGGCTGAGGCAACGGACCTCACCCAAGTCTGCCCGCTGCTGCCCTCGGGAACCAGGGGCTACTCTGCGGGACGCTAAGAGTTAGGCTAAGACTCACCTTAGAACTGGGGACCAGCCCTCCGGTAGGCAGGGCGTTCCCCTCCCCCCTCTCACATGATGACATCATTTGTTTGGGGCTGAGTCTCTCCATAAAAGCAGCCTGGGAGCCCGAACAGAGGACGTGCTCGCCAAGGCGCCAGATTGTGCGCACGTGGTCCCAGCGCGCGCCCCGCCGCCCCTAACGCTGCCCAGCCGCTGAATTCTAAGGAGCGGGAGCCGCGCGGCAGCCGGGGCTGGCGGGTCCCAGAGCTTCTCAAAGATGCCCCACTACAGCGTGCACGCGGCAGCTGTCCTGCTGCTGGTCATCTTAAAGGAGCAGCCCTGCAGCCCAGCCCCACTGAACGGTAAAGTTTCTGCCTCTCTTCGCTAGTAGTCAGAGGGCTCAGCCACCCCAGGACAGAAATATTTCCTGCGGAGCTCTTTAAACACATTATTCCCGGGGGCAGGGAAGAGCATGCATAAGGTCAAAGCACGTTTTTTCAAAAGATGCTTAAAGGGATGCCCCTTTGAAAGGCAGGATCCAGTAAGGTTGAGAGAAGCCAGCTGACTTTTCTAATGGCACGTGGTTCGCCTTTGCTGTTAAAACTCATCTGTGTGTTCTCTGAGCACTCTCAGCTCAGGAGGGGGGTGGCTCGGAAACTTGGTGACCAGAGAGGACCAAAAAGGAACCGGAATTTTAAATATTCTGCCCCAGATCTGTGTGCTTTGAAAGAGAACTGGCTGTGGCATTCTGCTGCCTGTGCCCACCAGAAGTGATCTGCAGACTGCCCAGCCTGGGGACACCAGACAGGGGCGGGTGCTTTTCTTTGGAGGTGAGACTTTTCACCATGAATTTTTCCTCCGAATCAGAAGGATGATGCGGCCCACTTTAATCACTGTTTTCCTGCAGAAACGTTCTCCTGCTCTGACTCCCGAACGTGTGCTAGTGCACAGACACACCCCCCCTTCCTTAATGGTGTAATTAGTGCTCTTAACCCCAACAGTTGGAGGCTGAGGGTGCTGAGTCGGGTGGGGGGAAGACGTGGGGAAGGTGGACCTGAACTGTGAGCTGGGCAGGGCAGGGAGTTATGGTGAGTGGCCAAGGGTCAGCTTAGTTAATCTTCGGGAACGTGAGAAGGAGCCCAGGTGTTTGCCTGTCTTTCCCAGCTGGGCAAGCGCACATTTCTGGAGTAGTGGATGGTGACTTCTGTGAAAATGTCCTGAGTAATGGTTGGTGGCTCTTGTGGAGTAGGCAGTAAGCAAGGTTGTCTAGGGCTTAGTTGTGTACTCCCTAATCTGCACTGTGCATCTTCACGTGGGTGAATGAAATTGTGCACCACCGATTGGCAAGTGAGTGCAGTGAAGCCCGTGCATACCTTGCTTACTGTATAACCCTTCCCTGCATCTTGCCCTTGACCGAGTGTCCTGAACTGTAAAGCTCTTTATGGAGCTGAGGCTCTACGTCTATGGACTGATTCCTGCACTCAGGTTAAACTGAAACATTTATAGAGGAATCCAGAGTGACTGTAATGGCCCCAAATCACTTCTCCCTGCTGGGCAAAGGGTAGGAAATTGATCCTGCTCAGCAGGATAAAAGCTCCTTTGTCTCTGGGAGGTCACTGTGCGTGTGCATGTGCGTGTGTGTGCGTGTGCGTGTGCGTGTGCGTGCGTGTGTGTGTGTGTGTGTGTGTGTGTGTGTGTGTGTAAGGGCAGGGAGCCTGCTGTGAGTAGCTTTGAGTTTGTTCTTAATCAAATTCTAACTCCTGGTTGGCACCACATACTTGACATCATCTCCCCAGCAAAGGAGAAACAATGTGGGTGGGAGAAAGTAGCCACCTAACAGCTGGAATTAATTTTTAAAACTGCAGACAGTGAGGTATATTCCTTTCTGTCTCCTGGAGAAAACCAGCTAGGACCCTGTTTCATTAGAAACTGCCTTTTTAGTTTCAAGTTGCCTCAGGACAAAAGAGAAATGGCCATTCTTTGGCCGCCTATCCTGAGAGTCTGCAGCTCCGCTCGCTCCAGGCACAGCCCCCCCATCTCTCGCCACATCCGCCTGATTTTCCCGCCTTCCCTCTGACCCCTCTGTCTCCTTCTGTTCCCACCCCTTCCTCCTCTTTTTTGGCCCCTCCCCTCCTAAATCTGCACCCTGTGGAAAGGGGAAAGCTTCTGGGGTGAACTGTGGAGGGGTGGTGGGCAGGACTTACACTGACTCGCCAGCCTGCCCATCCCTGGATTCTCAGGAGACTCTGTTTGTTCTATTATTTCTCGTGCTGGTTTTTTGCTTCTTAGAGTGTCAGGGCACAAGGTCAAAGTGAAAATCACGGAGGTGTATACAGTCAGTGTTAAACCTAAGGTTGGGGCAGAGCAGGTTAAGCTGAGAGGTCAGGAGAAGTATGGTCAAGGGTCTTGGTCTGAGAAAGATGTCTGAGGTCAGGGAGAGAGGAACTGAAGGTGAGGTCAAGGGCCTTCTGGAATAAACTGTGGAATCCTTAGTTGCTGTGGCTGTTGGGGGCATTTTCATGAATTCTCTGGAGTCGGCCCTGTCTGAACCTAGCATAGGGGGATGGGAAGCAGCCAGGCCCTCCAGCCCTGAGCTAGACCCTCATTACTCCATCTCCTCAGTGGACTCCCGGGGCATTCTGCCACCCCAGTGTGTGAGCACAGGTCGCAGGTTCTAACAGGCATCCGGGTCGTGCCAGCCAGGCCTCCCAGGTAGAACAGATGACCTGGTATGGGAAGGCAGGGAGCAGCTTTCCTCCTGGAAGGGCCTGTGCCTTCAGGAAGGCACAGATGTAGCCCCCGGGCCCCTGGCCTGGTTGAGGCTGGAAACCAAGAGCTGCCACTTCTAAATGAAACCCGCACACCTGAAAGGCTTCCCGAGATGCCCGCTGCGCTGAGGACAGCTTCCCCTGTAAGCCCCCCTGACTCTGAGCCTCCGCACTTCCTCCCAGGGGCCCCTCTCTCCACCCTCCACTTCTTGAGCCCTCCAGGCACTGCTGTGGATCCCCAGAGCCCCGGGTATTAAAGACCAAGCAGGCTTCCTTGGTGACAGGAGGACCAGATAGCTTGCTGTAGCCATGCTGCTTTTCAAGAACAAGTCCCCAGTCTTGTGTCACCACCAGAGGCCTGGTGGCCTCAGATTTTCACTAGATAATACGTGTTCCTGAGCTTTTGGGTGTGTTATGCCGATGGCTCCTCTAGTGCATCAGGCTTTGGGAAAGCAGGGGGTCAGCGAAAGAGGAAGATCTTCAGTGAATGGCCAGTGATGCAGTGACACAGCAGCTGTGACAACTGGCTCCAGCCCAACAATGATTGTGAGGACAGTGCAGGAACAGGCCCGGTTTTGTTCTGCTGCACATCGCGCTACCATGAGTTGGAACTGACTGAACAGCGTGTAACAACATCTAGGATGAGAGTTTCAAGAACAGGGAACACCTCAGCTCGGAAAGCTTTGGAGAAGACAACAGAAGGTGTAGGATAGTCAGGCTACGGGGGGGCCGACAGCTGGGCCTTTGGGCTAAGGCAAGATGGTTCAGAAGGCAGAGGTGTTTCGTTGGTAGCCTCTAGGGTGATGGAGTAGCCTGTGTCTTCCAGGGATGAAGTGAGAGGATGGACTCCTGTCACTTGTGAAATCTGACATCCTGGGTGCTATGTGGAAACCCTGAGGGTATTGTGGTTGAGTGCTACAGCTGTTAACCGAAAGGTCCGCAGTTCAAATCCTCAGGCGCTCCTTGGAAACTCGATGGGACAGCAGCTCTACTCTGTCCTCTAGGGTCACTGTAAGTTGGAATTGACTTGATGGCCGTGGGTTTGATTTTCTTTGGGGGAGGCAGTATGTGTCCTGCTGGCTACGTGGCAACAATCAAGCTTCTTGTGTCTCTGAAAACCACAGTTGGACTTCAGTAACGAACCCCTCCGACAAAACACTGAAAGAAGGGTCTAGAAAAGAGATTTGAAGTCACAGGTGGCTTGGTTCCAAGGCAGTGCTTTCTTTGTTCCTTTTCCCAGTCATTTGAGTAAAAGGGCTGGTAGGAAACTTGGGGGACACACAAAAGTTGGTTGCCTTACAGTTCGGAATATCTGAAGATTCACCTGTTTGCTGTTTCAGGGTTCTGAATATCTTCACCCAATAACCGCAGGCCTCTCAATAGCCTTGGAATGCTTAGCAGGTTTCAGGCAATCTGTGGATCTTCTGAAATTAGGCATACATGAAATTTTGTGTGTCTAGTCTTAGGGGCAGAAACCCTGGTGGTGTAGCGGGTTAAGTGCTACAGCTGCTAACCAAAAGGTTTGCAGTTCAGATCTGCCAGGCGCTCTTGGAAATTCTATGGGGCAGTTCTACTCTAACCTGTAGGGTTTCTATTCAGACCCCACTCGATGGCAGTGGGTTTTAGGCTTATGGGCATTTTTATGGAGAAAAGATCCATAGAGCTAGTGGCACCATGAGGGAGGTACAGAGGGTACAAACTGCACCAGGTGACACTGTCAGAGGGGTAACACCCAAATGACATGAACTTTCTGTGCCATGTTCCAGCAGAAATTTATTATCTTTTTTTATTAAAAATCCCTGCAGTTAGTTGAAACAACGGCAAACATTTTCATAAGCCCGGGTTATAGGAATTGGTTTACCCACAAGGTGGAAACTCTGTGGTGACTCACTTTTTGAGCCTTCTCATTGGCTTCTGTCCCAGCTGTCATCACCCAGTTGCAGTGACACTTTGGAATCATGGCTTCATCTGCACGTGCTATAACCACATGGTGTTGCCTCCAGTGTTTCCATAGTCACTGATTTTGTCAAGTTATCTGGCTTTTTAGCTACAAGAATGTGTTCATTATTGAGGGGGGAGGTGACACCATGAGTTACCACACTGGGTGACACAGAGCCTGCTGACACCACCGTGTGGAACTCTTCAGATAGGTCAGGGGGTCTGAACTCCACCACCTGAAAGATTTAGAAGGAAGTGCAAAGGTTCTCTGAGTTTGTGGGAAATAATGGTAAGAGAGAGACTCTGCCTTGACCTTGACTGTCGTGTGACCTTGGATAGGTCACTGCATAACAGTGAACTCCTTTCCTTACCGAGGAGACAAGGTGATGATGTGAGTTCAGGTATGTGAAAAAAACTCAAGTCTTCCTCGCCCCAGGTAGGATGTCAGTAAATAATGCCTAAGTCTGAAAATCAAGAAGGAGCAATGTAAGCTTATTTTGTAGAGATATGCAGATAATAACAAAAGAACCACTTAAAAAGGGTTAAAGTGATTGCCCCAGGGAGTAGGAAAAGGGGTAAATAGTGTCAGGGGACTGCTCATTTTGTTTGTTTGTTTTGTAAAAAGCTTTGTAGAATCATCTAACTCTTTAAACCACATACAGGTGTAATTCTGATTTAAAAAGAATACCACTTAGAAAGTTTAAAATAACGTTAAGCTACTCATCTCATCCCATCTGGAGCGGCCAAGCCAAATGCCGTGGGCCTCTAGGGTCGCCATGAGTTGGATCTGGAGCAAAGGAGAACAAAAAAATCCAAAGACACAAGGGAAATACTATTCCAAAGGATTGACGGACCACAGGCACCGCAGGCCCCACCAGCCTGAGCCCAGAAGAACTAGAGGGTACCAGGCAACCGCCATGGACCACTCTTACAGGGATTACAATCGAGGGTCCCAGACAGAGGGAGAGAAAAATGTAGAACACAATTCAAACTCACAAAAACAGACTAGACTGTCTGGTCTGACACAGACTGGAGAAAACCCGAGAGTTATTCTCCCAGATGCCCTTTCAGCCCAGAACTGGAGTCACCGCTAAAGTTCACCCTTGAGCCAAAGATTAGCCAGATCTATAAAACAAACAGTAACCCACATGAGGGACGTGCTTTACGGTTCAAACACGTGTACAGGACTAAATGGGCACACCAGCCTGAAAGCAAAGAGGAGAAGGCGGAAAGAGACAAGAAAACCGGCTGAATGTAAAAGGGAGACCCTGGGTAGCGGTGGGAGGCTGTGGACACACACTGCAGGGTTGGCAAAATAAGTCTGTATATTAATTGTTTGATGAGAATCTTATTTGCTCTGTAAAACTTTTACCTAAAGCACAATTAAAAACAAACAAACAAAAAACACCAGACATGCACACACCCCGAAGTCTTTAAAACAAAGTTATCTTTGAACAAAATAATAAGGTAGCTTAATTAGAAAACAATGTCTCCACCAAGTCTACTCTTTTAAAGGATTACCTGTATACAATCAGGAACCCCTGACAGCGTAGTGGTTAAGAGCTACGGCTGCTAGCCAAAAGGTCGGCAGTTTGAATCCACCAGGTGCTCCTTGGAAACTCGATGGGACAGTTCTGCTGAGTCCTATAGGGTCGCTGTGAGTCGGAATTACTCGACAGCAGGGGGTTTGGTTTCTTGGTTTTGTAAATGATCAGATGGGCGATACCACTTGAATGGATAGATGAGACGCTTAGGAAGGGCAGTGGGTTTGTACTAACAATAGTGCCATCATTTGGAAAAGTTGGTCCGCAAAAGTGCCACAACTTGAAGAACATAACCAGTGTCAGTGCATAGGTTAAATAGAATAGGTTAAATGTCACCAAAAAATAAATGAAGTTACTTACTACATTTAAAAAGTTGAATACAAACACAGAGGCAAAGAAATTAAACAGAACCCCAACAAGAGCACTGCTGGAACAGTGGGTAAGAGCTTACCTGCTAACCAAGAAAGTTGGCAGTTTGAATCCACCATCCGCTCCTTGGAAGCCGTCTGGGGCAGTTCTGCTCTGTCCTACAGAGTTGCTAGGAGTTGGTTGTTTTTGAGTTGATTCTGACTCATAGTAACCCCATGTGACAAAGTAGGACTGCCCAATGGGTTTTCTTGGCTGTGATCTTTATAAGAGCAGGTGGCCTGGGCTTTCTCCCACTGAGCTGCTGGGTGAGTTCAAACTACTGCCCTCTCAGTCAGCCGTCAGGCACTTCACTGTTACACCCCTCAGACCCAAACCAAACCTGTGGCCATCGAGTTGATTCTGACTCACAGAGACCCCACAGGACAGAGTACCATTGCCCTATAGAATTTCCAAGACATGGCTAGTGGATTTGAACTACTGCCCTTTTGGTTAGCAGACATAAATCTTAACCACTATACCTCCAGGGTTTCTAGGGTTCCTTAAAAATGAGACCAAACCAGCTAGGGTCGGTTGAAGCTAAGGCCTCTTTCAGCTTTTAAAAACTACCATTGGCTTAAGTAGGGAACACCCAGATGTGATAAACGATCAGATTGTTCAGTCGGTTTTACTGCAAACTGATTCCTAAGAGACAAAGGAGCTACACACTTGCAGGCTGAGAACCATGGGGCTGTTAGGAGAAAGCAGCAGAGAGGGATTGAGGAGCTGGGTGGCCCCCTCCTTGGACGTTTGCCTAGGAACACCAGGAAGGATGAGTCTCAAGTCATCCTGAAGGTGTAATGGTTAAGAGTTCAGCTGCCAGCTACAAGGCCAGCAGAGTCAACCCACCAGGCACTTCTTGGAAACCCTTGGATCAGTTTTCTACTCTGTCCTACAGCGTGGCCATGAGATGGAGTTGACTCAGTGTCAGTAGGTTTGGATTTGGTGTGGTTTTAGCAAGGAGAGAGATAGGCTGGGAAGAGGACCTTTCACTGTGTACTCTTAGACAGCTTCAGAATTTTGAGTTATGTGAATTTATTACCTATTCAGGTAAGAAAGTTTTCTCTCTAAAATGTCTGGGAGGCTTCTTGAATAGAAGCCTAACCCATCAGCCCACTACCCACTACCTAACCCATCAGCCCCTGTGTGGGCATCACCGTGCTCCCTAACCCGTCAGTCCGTGTGTGGGCATCACCATGCTCCCTAGCCCATCACCCCATGCGTGGGCATCACTATGCTCCCCAACCCATCAGCCCATGCGTGGGCATCACCGTGCTCTCTAACCCGCCAGCCCCTGTGTGGGCATCACCATGCTCCCTAGTGCATCAGTCCCTGTGTGAGCAACCATGCTCCCTAACCCGCCAGCCCCTGTGTGAGCATCACCATGCTCCCTAACCCACCAGCCCCTGTGTGGGCGTTACCATGCTCCCTAACGCATCAGTCCCTGTGTGAGCATCACTGTGCTCCCCAACCCATCAGCCCATGCATGGGCATCACTGTGCTCCCCAACCCATCAGCCCATGAGTGGGCATCACCGTGCTCCCTAACACATCAGTCCCTGCATGAGCATCACTGTCCTGAAGCCTCTCTCTGGAAAACAGTTGCTCCGCGGAGCAGTTGTACTGGCAGAGACCCAAAGGTTTTAATTTCTGGGCATCTACCATCTTTTCAATCTCACTCATTTCCGGATAGCATCTGTAGTGTTTTCTCTAACTTGTTCAGTGTCCTTACGTGTTTTGTTTTGTTCTTTACAGGATCCAAGTGGACCTATGTTGGTAAGTAGAGATTTTCAATACTCTTTTGAGGAGATGGCTGGGTTTAAAGAGAGCCACAAATGTCATGCCCTGTGGAGGTTATTTATTTTTCTGGGGCTGGGAGGATGGAGAAGAGTGGTTCCTGCACTATGAAAAGAGGGTAGTGAGACTTCTCTAAAGAGTGGTTCCCTGTAGGCCCTAGCCTCTCAGGAGGTCCAGGTTACACAAAACACGTTGTCTAAGCAGTGGAGCCTGGTCTGTGCACTTGAATTTGTGTGTCACCGTGTAAAGTCCTGCAGGAATCTCTCCCACATCTGCTGGGTGAAGACGCCCAGGTGCCTGCCCCCAAGTTCCCTGGAACAGGAGGGGGGCCTCTCTCCCAGCTAGTGCATTCACCCTGCAACAAACAAAGAATAAAGGGCTCCTTTCTGAAAGCTTGGCTCAGACCTCAGATTTGAAGCTGCCGATGTGTCTAGAATTAACTTCTTGTTGCCATGTTTCTGAGCAGCCAGTGGATTCAGTGGGTATGGTCAGGCCTTGTCTTTAATGGGGAGAAAGGAGCACCAAGGTTGTAGTGGGCTTTCTGTGGGACTGGGTCGAGAATGATGTTAGCCGCCTTTGATTTGGCCAGGCCTGTAAGGAAACAGCTGGAAATCATCTTAGCTGAGGCAGGAGAGGAAGCAAGCCTGTGTTTTAGGAATGGTAAGGACTCTGGTGGTACAGTGTTACTAAATCAAAAGTTTGGTCATTGGCTAGAACAAAAATGGAAGGCTGAGAGCCTGGGGCCCCTGTCACGTGCTGGAATGTTAATAATGTCTTTTTAGGGGCAGAGTCACGGGGGAAGATGCCCAGGGTAGATGGCGATGAGCTGGAGGGTGATACTGACTGCACTGCCCTGGGGACATTTGCAGGGAGCACAGCCACCTCTCCAAAGTTTAAGCCTTGGGGTGCAGTGGTGGTGGCAAGGTGACAATAGACTTTTGATCCAGTTCCTTCTAGCTGGTACCCCTGCTGAGAATTTGCATTTCCACCCTGGATATACTGAATCTCACTTTTCCCTGTTGGTAAGCTGAGGGGAGGGTCGTTTAGATCATTCTATTTTAACCTATGACTTGGGGTCACCTATGTCAGAATCACCTGGAAAGCACATTTCTGTTCCTCACCCTGGCCCTGGGGGAGGGAAATCACCTGAAAAGCCTATATTTGTAACTCACTCTGTGAATGATTCTTACATACACGCTGTTAGAGAGCTTGCTAGCCCAGGTTTCAGAGGTAACTCACCTTATCTCTGTTATTGGTCTCTGAGGTTATACAGTAGAAACACAAACTAAGTCTCTTCAGGACTCCCTGTGTTGTGGGTTGAATTGTGTTCCCTCAAAATACGTGTTGTAAATTCTCACCTCTGTGCCTGAGGTAATAAACACCATGGCATCTGGAGTGTTTTCTCAAACTTGTTCATGTTCTCCGGTACTTGCTGGGCTTCTCTTTGTTATGTTGATAAGGCAGGCTTAGAGTAGGGAGTATTTTGAGTCAATCTCTTTTGAGATATAAAACAGATAAAGGACAGACTAACGAGCAGAGATCGGGGAAGCGCAATGCCAAGCCACATGAAGATAGCCCAGGAGCGGAAACTCGGAGAGACAAGGACCTTCCTTCCAAGCCGACAGGTGCCCCTAGGGCCGGCACCCCGAGTCTGGACTTACAGCCTCCCAAATTGTGGGAAGACAAATTTTTGTTTGTTAAAGCCACCCATTGGTGGCATTTCTGTTATAGCAGTACTAGAAAACTAAGACACTCTGCACCCTGCTAAAGTTCCTTCGGCATGAACGAGATGGTTTTGGAGAGGACAGAGACATGGTGTCAAGAAGGGGTAGGAGGACATTCCTAATGCCACACAGCCATGTCCCCCAAGGGGGGCGTCTCTGCTGAACCCCGTCTATCCGTCCAGAAGTGTGTCTTCCCAGCCATTGGCTCTGGCCAGCTCTCTGTCCCCTGTCCCCAGCCCCGTGCAGTCAGAACAGCTCTCTGCTGAGGAAGCACAGGGCAGAGGTTACCGATGCCTGTCAGTCCCGGGCTGAGCACAGATGCACATTTGGTGTTTATTAATGAAATGATGTGGGGTCAGCCCTAATGACAGTGAGAGTGGAGAACAGCTAAGGAGGCAAACAGCTCCTTAGCTGGCATCTGGGACCTGTTCCAGGAGTCACACGGGTAAACAGAAGGCCTGGCACAGTGCTGGAGGCTGGGGGAGATGATCTCCAAGTGGTGAAGGCTGCCCAGGACGGGGCAAGTCAACCAAATGCCACGTGCTGGTGTTCCCAGGCTGCAGAACTCAGCTTCCTGGCACGTAGTCGCTGCTGAGTCATCCTCTTCAGGACCTCCGCCATCCAGAGCACATGGTAGGACTTTCAGACGTACAAGGAAAGGGATCGCTGGCTCCTGTCCCATCCCCCACACTGAGTCACCAGGCTGACCTCAGGGATGGCCCCAGGTGGATTATCCAATAGGCAAAGAAAGCACAGTGCTTACCATGCTTCCCAGGTCATCTGGGGGAAGAACTTCACATTTTTCAGCGTATCAAAGACTCTGCTTCTAGACATAGCTGGCATCTGTCTCCTTCCAAATCCCACGACACCTTTCTACAGGATCAAAGCCTCTTTTCAAATTTGCAGTCCTTGGCAGGGTCAGGTAAAACCAAACCCAATGCCCTTGAGTCAATTCAGACTCGTCACAACAGAGCAGAACTGTGCTTAGAGTTTCCAAGCCCATTAACGGAAGCATCTTTCTTCGTCAGAGCAGCTGGTGGATACCAACCACCAACCTTTGGGTTAGCAGCCGAACACTAACCACACCACCACCAGGCCTGCTGGAATATTAAGTGGCTAGGAATGAATTTTTCCTAAGTCCCTGGACAGCTTTCCCAAATCCTTAGAGGCTGAAATGAGACTCGTGGAAGGAGACTAGGGAGAAGAGGCTTTTGACGGCCTTTTCTCATCCCACCTGGAATCACCGCATGGTCCACTGACGGACAGGCAACTGCAGTTGGAGTTGAAATGGAAGACCACACGGCTGCCAGCCTCAGTTCTGACTCATGGCGACCCCACATGGGCAGAGTATGGCTGTGCTCCATAGGGTTTTCTTTTTGTTTTGGACTCGGAAACGTTTTAAATTTCTTTTTTTTTTATATTGTGCTTTAGGTGCAAGTTTGTAGCTCATTTCTCATTCAAAAATTGATATACTGTTTTGTGACATTAGTTGCAGTCCCCTCAATGTGACAGCGCACTTTCCCTTTTTCCCCTGAGCTCAAAGAGTTTTCCATGGCTGATTTTTGGAAGTAGGTTACCAGGACTTTCTTCTGAGGCATCTTGGGGTGGACTTGAACAGCTGACCTTTCAGCTAGCAGCAGTTACATTATCCAGTGACTTCTAATTAGAACTAAAAAAATAAATCCATCACGTGGATGCTGGCTCATCATGACCTTCTAGGTCAGAGTAGAACTGCCCCAGAGTTGCCAAGGAGCACTTGGTGGATTTGAACTGCCAGCCTTTTGGTTAGCAGCCATAGCTCTTAACCCCTATGCCACTAGGATTTCCGTAATTACAGCTAGAAGGGAAGACTTAAATGGCAGGTTGGGAGCACAGGTAATTAAAAAGGCTGATTTAATTAAAGAGACAACAGGTTGAGAGGCAGAATTCAGAACACAACGGTGACTTCTCCCCCTACTCCCAGCTGCCATCCTAAGAGTAAATGAGGAGCAAGAAAAGGCCAGAACATGTTTTTCTTGGCAGGGAGCTAATCCCTACCCCTGGTGGATTTTGCCAGTCCACTATTGTTTGTTAGATTTTTCTCTCTAAATCCACCCAAACCTGTTGCTATGGAGTCCCTTTCCACTCTTAGTGACCCTAAAGGACAGGGCAGAACTGCTCCAGGGGGCCTCCAAGGTCGTAATCTTTACAGGGGAGCCCTGGTGGAATGGTGGTGAGATGCTTCCCTGTGAACTGAAAGGCCAGTGATTGGAACCCATCAGCACCACCATACGAGAAAGATGTGGCAGTCTGCTTCCTTCAAAATTGAAAGCCTCAGAAACCCTAAGAGCAGTTCCACTGTGTTCTAGAGGGTTGCTGTGAGTCAAAATCAATTGACGACAATGGGTTTGTTTTGCAATGTTTATAGAAGTCACGTAACATTTCTTTCTCCCACGGAGCGGCTAGCCTTTTGGATGGCAGCCAGATGCTTCGTCACTGTACCGCTGGGGCTCCTTCTGTAAGTGGTGACATCCAGGGTCTGTGTGGATATAGTGTGGTCTGGCCACTTGCAATTATTTTTCATCTTTTCTGAGTTGCAGAATTAGGATTTGTGTGTCTTTGGGGGATCTTATGCTACCAAGACATCTGTATTTTAAGGTTCACAGCTGACCTTAGCAGCCGGGTAGAGGGTTGGCCAGAAGGTAAGGAAGTGAGCATTATTTCTAAAGGCAAGTGTAGTGGCCTAGGAAAAAACAGCTTGTTGCTGTCGGGAGATCCTGGTGGCGCGGTGACTAAGTGCTCCAGCTGCTAACTAAAAGGCTGGCAGTTCAGATCTACCAGGTGCTCCCTGGAAACTCTATGGGGCATCTCTACTCTGTCCTATTGTGTCACTGTGAGTCAGAATCAACTTGCCAGCAATGAGTTTTTCTTGCTATTGAATCAGCTCCAAATGATAATGACCCCTCGCTGTTGAATTGATTCTGACTTGTAGGAACCTTAAAGGACAGAGTAGAACTGCCCCATAAGGTTTCGAGGAGCAACTGGTGGATTCAAACTGCCGACTTTTTGGTTAGCAGCTGAGCTCTTAACCACTATGCCTAGGTTGGGAAGTAAGGGGGAGGGTGGGTGTGGGAGCAGAAAGTGGAAAATGTACAGACTTCAGAATCAGGCAGGTCTCTGTGGGAATATCTTCAAGGCAGCTTTCTGGCTGTGTGAACTTAGGAAAGTAACTTAGCCTCTCTGAGCCTCAGTTTCCTGAACTACAACATGGGAGGCAAAGCGTTCACCTCACTGGTTCTCAAAGTGTGGTCCTGGGCCAGAAGATCACCCAGGATGCCTTTCTCAAACCTCCCCAAACACTAAGGCTAAGAAGTGTAACACGTGGAAGGAGACTAAGAGGAAGATGCTTCACCCCCTGTCTATTCGCAGTAATGAAAACACCATGTGACCTTGTCAGAAATTCAGACACTCAGGTCCTATCCCAGACCTTCTGAATCTGAAGCTGGGGGTAGGGCCCAGCAGTCTATATTTTCAAGAGGGCTTTGGAAACCCTGGCAGCGTAGTGATTAAGTGCTGTGGCTGCTAACCGAGAGGCCAGCAGTTTGGGTCCATTGGGAGCTCCTTGGTAACTGTACAGGGCGGTGGTACTCTGTCCTGTGAGATTGCTCTGAGTTAGAATCGACTCAACATCAACAGGTTTCAAGGCCTTAGTGGTCAGTGGTTAAGTGTTCGGCTGCTAACTGAAAGATTGGAGGTTCAGTCTTACCCAGCTGCTCTGACAGAGAGATCTGGTGATCTGCTTCCCTAAAGATTAAAATCCATTGCAGTCCAGTTGATCTCAACTCATGTCAGCCCTATAGAACAGAGCAGACTTACCCATAGGGTTTCCTGTAATCTTTTTTTTTATTATGACAGTGAAAATGTACATTCCCATATAAATTTGCATGCCCACCTATATGCAGCTTCCACTATTCTCTCTGCCTGGTGACAGCACACTATTCCTCTCTGCTCCATACATGTCTCATCCTCCCAACAATCGCCTTTCCCCTCCTCTCCACCCACTCCTCTTCCTCCAGCCAGAGGTCAGCAGGATGATATCGTATAGATGTGTAGAACTATAAAGTGCATCCAATATATGGTCACTCTGCGTTGCTGAGTCCAATCCATTTGTGTCCAAAGAGCGGACCTTCGTTACGATTTATGGGGAAGGGCAGCATCAGGGCCAGGGGCCATGCTGCCTGCTCCCAGGGGAACCCTGAAGCTGCTGGACCATCAATTGTGGTCTTTTAGTGGAGATCTCAGGGTGCACCCCTTTTTAGTCTCGTGTTGCCAGTGAGACTCAACTTTGTGAGCTCCGTCACGGCTATCACTGGTGGTGGCCGGGCACCATCTGGTTCTTCCAGTCCAAAGTCAGTGTAGGCCCCCACTCATGTGGGTCTCTCTGTCTTCTAGGTTGTCTTTCCCCCATGTGATTTGGGTCCTCGGTGAGCATCCATTCCTGCTGAGTTGGGACTATTTGCTGTGCCCTCGGATGGCAGCTTGGCAGCTTTTAAGACCCCAGACGCCACTAACCAATGTGGGGTGCAGAGAGCTCTTTTAGCAAAACGCTAGTTGTGCCAATTGGCCTCAATTTCACCTAAGAGCATGGTCCACTGCCACCTGCCCCAGCTACTCTATCCTTGCAATATTGGGTTAAAATGGAAGGAGTACTCAAATTATGTTGAAGTCCACTAAATATTGTTCTTGTTGCTAATGTGTGCTATCACCGATTTCACCCAACCAGATTTATACTAACTAGCTAATCTAAACCCTCCCCCACTTGCTCACCCTCCCTTCCTCCCTTCCCTTGCAGCTGTCAAAAAGTCTTCTTCTATGCATAAGTCTGTTTTGGAGTTCTTATCATAGGGGTCTCATACAATATTTCTCCTTTTGTCGCTGACTACTTTCACTCAACATGTCTTCCAGTTGAAATCAAGTTTTAAGATGTTTCCTGGAATCGTCATTATTCTTTATCATTGCATGGTGCTCCACTGAGTATATGTACCATAGTTTACCTATCCATTCCTCTGTTGTTGGGCTCCTGGGTCAATTCCATCTTTTTACTATTGTGGACGTTGTTGCAATAAACATTCTTGTGCATGTATCTGCTAGTGTGAATGGCCTTGATTCTGTAGGATATATTCCAAGTAGTGGAATTACTGGGTCAAATGGAGTATCTATATCCATTTTTTTTTAAGGAAGCACCAGGTTGCTCTCCAAAGAGGCTGGACCATTTTGCAACCCCACCAACAGTGTAGGAGAGTTCCACTTTCTCCACAGCCTCTTCAACATTTGTTGTTTTGTGTTTTTTGGATCATGGCTAACCTTGTTGGGGGAGATGGTATCTCATTGTAGTTTTGATTTGAATTTTTTTAATAACTAAAGATTCTGAACATGTCCGCATGTGTTTTTTGGCTGCCTGGATCTTCTCTTTAGAGGATTGTCTGTCCATCTCCTTTGCCCATTGCTTAATTGGATGATTTATCTTCTTCTTATTGATATTTTGTAGTATCTTATAGATTATGAGGATCAGTCATCGGTCTGACATAGAGTTGCCAAATATTTTTTCCCATTCTGTAGGTGGCCTTTTAATTCTATTAGTAAAGTCTTTGGATGAGCAAAAGTGTTTGATTCTTAATAGTTCCCATTTATCTATTTTCTCTTCTGTTGATTGTGGTTTGTTTGACAGATTTTGAAGTCTGTCTACGTTGTGTATTAAAACTTCCATTGTTGTTTCTACTTTTTCTTGGATGAGCTGGGTTTCCTGTAATGTTTATGGAAGCAGACTGCCGCATCTTTCTCCGGCGGGGCAGCTGGGTGGTTTCAACTGCCGACTGTTTGGTTAACAGCTGAGCGCTTAACCACTGCACAGCCAAGGCTCCTTTCCGTAAAGATTAGAGCCTAGAAAACCTGATGGGGCAGTTCTGCTGTGTCACCTGGAATTGCCATTGACTCAATGACACCCAGCAGCACTTGGGTGATTCACTCAGGTTTGAAACTCTTTATGGAGATACAGTGAGGATTAAAGAAGACGATACATCCCTTTCAGCACTGGCAGACTATACAGCTACCTCTTGCTTTTTGTACCTCTGGGGCTCGTTGGACAGTTGCTGTGTCACTGACAGCACATGCTGCCACCAGAATAGTTTGGAACAGAAAAACACGGGCATGTGCTGCTAACTACCGTTTTTACAGGGTGTTGCATGAGGTGCTGGAAACCCTGGTGGCGCAGTGCTTAAGCACTACATCTGCTAACTAAAAAGTTAGCAGTTCAAATACGCCAGGTGCTCCTTGGAAACTCTATGGGGCAGCTCTGCTCTGTTCTAGAGGGTTGCTATGAGTCAGAATCGACTCAACAGCAGTGGGTTTGATTTTGGCATGAGGTGGTACTGAATCATGGAACCTTTGGTAGGAAAACCATGAATTTTTAAAATTTTTTATTTGGTTTACGTATGTACCGCTGGACTCTGAGGGGAATGATTTAGAGAATGAGGTATAAAACAAAACCATATAACCTACCAAAAAATTTCCCCACACTCAATGATTCAGCATGCCCTCTATTACAGAAAACACATAGTATTAACAAAAAAATTAACAGAAAAAAGACTTGGGATAGGGGAAAATGCTCACACTGTGCCTAGCCCAGAGAAAGTACCCAAGAAGGCTAATTGTCACTCCCCGATACCCGCTTCAGTGCAGCTTGATGAATTTACGTAAATTCCCCCCCCCCCCCGTTTTTTGATGGAGAATGAATTAGCAAGGTGGGAAAATGCCTTTTGGTCCACAGAAGTAAAAAAATTGGAATTGTATTCTTGCTGGAGAAGGATCTGCTTCTTCATACTTTTCTGGACTGTCTGAATTTGTACAGCGAGGAGGCATTCCACGTACATTCTGAACACAAGGGTATCTCCTTTTGGAAAGAAAGGGCTTGGAAAATATGGGGACTCTGAGCCCTGGCCTTAAGTGTCCTCAGGCTGGAAATGTTGTTTCTGGGCTTTGTCCTTGGGACCAAGGTCAAATCAGATCTTATCTCCCTGGTGCCTGCCTGGCATTTGGGGACCAGGCATCAGGTTCCGAACCCATACCCACCTTAGCCCCGTGGCTCAGGTCTCCTGGTGAATCTTAGCTTCCATTTGCCCCCAACTAAGTCTCAGTACTGAGCCGTAAGAAGCTTGGAGCTGGGCCCTGAAAGTTCTCAGATACCTCAGTCTCATACCAGTGACCTTCACCCAACTCCAGGCAGAGTCAAGCCTTAAAATGTGAAGGCTGGTGCTGATGACAGGTATGTCCTGCCAGATACCCCGTGGCCTCACTCTGCTCAAACTTGCCCTTTCTGCTTCCTGCTGGTCTCCAGCCCCAGACAGCCAGGTGAGGACAGAGCACAGCACCCTCAGGGGCCTGCCAAGCCCTTGGCAGCCCATCACAACTGGGGGGAGTGGTAGAGAAGAGCCTGTGGGCTGTCTGTTAATCCAGCTCAAAAGAAAACTTCAAAGCTGAAAGGCTGAATTCAGAGCAGGCCTGTCGAGGCCGAGGAGGCAGCTTCAGGTATGGACTGGCAGGTCTGGTTTTCCGTGAGGAAAAGAATGAGTCAGATAATGTTTCAGCCAAGCTTCCTGTCGGGAACTGAGTCGTGACTCCCCCCAAATCTGTGTCAGCTTGACTAGGCCGTGCTTCCCAGGGTTGTGTGGTTGTTCCCATTTTATCAGGAGTTGTAAATTCCAGCCTCTGGGCCTGTGGTTCTGGTCCCCTTTGGAAACGTGCTATCCATTGTGTTAACGAGGCAGGATTAGGTCACGTTAATGAAACTGGGTGACATGCAACACTTCTACGTCACAGCCCTGATTGATCTGATGTTGGGGGAGTTTCCCTGGGGTGTGGCCTGTATCACCTTTTATCTTATAAGAGATAAAAGCAGAGAGGATTGAGCCGGGAGGAGGGGGGTCTTCATTACCACCAAGAAAGAAAATCCAGGAGGTCTTTGAGGTCTCTGAGGTCCCTGAGGTCCCTGCACCAAGAAACTACTAGACCAGGAGAAGATTGATGACACAGACGTTCCCCTAGAGCTGACAGAGAGAGAAAGCTCCCCTGGAGCTGGCACCCTGTGTTCGGACTTCTAGCCTTCCAAACTATGAGAAATTAATTTTCTGCTTGGTGAAGCCACCCCTATGTGATATTTCTGTTACAGCAGCACTAGGTAACTAAGACAATACTGGATCAAATCCCTGCTGAGAATTTGCATGTCCACCCAGGATGCACTGAATCAGAATCTACATTGTAACAAGATCCCCAGGTGATTCTTAGGTGCCTGAGACCCACTGCTCTGCTAGTGGCTGTCAGGACTGGTCCCTAATCAGCAGCATCAGCATCACCTGGGAGCGTGTCAGAAACGCAAGTTCTCGGCAGGGATTCGAACTGGAAAGAAATGATTCAGAGTTCTGATTTCACAGGATCCTAAGGGACCCTGCAGAGGAATTTCCCTGGTCAAATACTGTCTTTGCCCTCAGGGACATCCCTGTGGTGAAGACAGCAGCACCATGGTGGCTCAGACCAGAGTCACAGCGGCAGACTCTCCCGGGGGCCATGTATGTGTGAGCAAATGTGTGCACGTGTGCATTTGTATACGTTGTGTGTCTCTGTGTGTGCACGTGTGCGGTGTACATGTGTGTGGTATTCGTGTGTGCAGGCATGTGTGCATGTTGCTTGTGGTGTGTGTACACTGTGCATCTGTGTGCCCGCAGTGTGTGTGTGGGTTCATTGTGTGTATGTATGTTGGCACGTGTAAGTGCACGTGCATGTGTCTATGTGCATGTGTGTACATGTGTGCGTGTGTGGTGGTGGCTAGTGGGCAAATACCTTATTCCACTGACTCTAAGCAGCTCGTTTTCCCACATTTTGACATCTCTGAAATCAAGATATATCTTACAATCAGTGGCATCGTAGAAGCAATGAGATGCTGTCAATGTCCCACAAATACTTACTGAGAACCACCATGCCCATAACTAGGAAAACAAAAACAAAAACCCAAGCTCACTGCCATCGAGGTGATTCCAACTTACAGTGACCCAATGGGACAGGAGTAGAACCATTTCCCAGAGTGTCCAAAGAGTGCCTGGTAGACTTGACATGTGGACCTTTTGGTCAGCAGCCAGAGCTCTTAGCCACTACAGCACTAGAGTTCCCTGCTGAGTTCTAGGAACACACAGAAAGGCACTGACGTGATCCATTTCAACAATTAGAGAGTGAAAACTGTGGGAGAAACAAGCTGTAAAAGTCATGGTCCACTTGCAGCCCATCTGACACAGCATACAGTTGTATTAGACCGTGAACTATGTTTTCCATCTTCCGGTCATTCCACAGTCTTCCTATACTTTTTGGTGGTACTGGGTCTGTGTTACAAATATTTGTGAACAGAATAACTCAGGTGCTGTTTTCTTTTTTTCCTAAATTACCATTAGACAAATTGTATCAGCCTTTTTTTTTTTTTTTTAGTTATGTTTAAGTAAAAGTATACAATCCAACTCAATTCGGCATGCCTGCCTATCTGCAGGTCCTCCTGCTCTCCTTACCCGGCGATGGCACACTCCTCCTTTTCATTCTACACTTCTAGTATCCTCTTAACAAGCTCCTGTCCCCTCCTCTCTACCCTCTTCTCCCTCATCTACAAAGAGACCAGTAGGACAGCCTCCTATGAATGCATAGAACCATAAAGTACACACATTATATGTGTACCAATAATTTTTATGTAAGTAATTGTTCCAGCAGGTTAATCCCTTAAATATCACAGTAATGAAAAAGCAAAGCTGCTTTCGTTCATGCAGACTATTAGGGGCTCTAGGGTTTTAATTTTAGAAGTATTCCTTTAAAGAGCGAGCTCTCCAGTGATCTGACAAGAGTTTGCCTTAAGCCAAGCAGGAAGGAACAAATCCATGAGTCCTGGCTGCCACCTCCTTGTGTCTATAAAGGTTGTCGTACTTCTAAATAAAATGGTTCATTTAGCTTATCTGAATTTTTGTTTTGTTTTACTTTAACAGTTCTACTGAGATGTAACTCGCATACCATAAAATTCACCTTGTTCAAGTGTGCTTTTTAATAAATTTGGAGTTCTGTCGCTGTCACCACCATTTAATTTCCGAATATCTCCACCAACCCAGAAAGAAACCCCATTTAAATGTAGTCCCTCTCCTTTCCCCCAACGCTTGAAGAGCTTCCGCAGCCACTAATGTTCTTTCCATCTGGCCCTTCCTTGGAAGGATTGGTGCCTTTTCTGAGAACTGTTGGAAGTAGAGGAAGCAGGAATGGTGACTGAGTAAACTGTAAAGCAGAGGTACTGTAGCAAGGCCAGGCAGTCACACAGTGACTGTTTCTGCTTTCACTTTGGCCACCAGGAAGCCCAGAAGCAAACTGCTGGCTCCAATTTGAGCAAATGCCTTTTCTCTCCCTGCCTGCAAACCTAAAGACTCTCCCTTGGTGTTGCCTTTCTAGTTGACAGATATTTTTCTTGACCCTGAAACAGAAAGTTATAACCAACTCCTATCTGATATTTACATCCAGAAGACCCCTTAGAGAAGGGACACCCTAGCCTTTCACTGTCAACCACCCTTGTACCTGCTCCTACCATGAAGACCATGGTTTCAAAGCTTTCTTTTAAGAAATTAACATACTAATGAAATAGTTAATTTCCTTTTCCACTTACTATTAATCAAAGACAGATATCAAAACCACTCAAAGCTTTCCAATTAGCCTGAAATGACTGGTTTACATATTATGTTTCTATAAGTAATACTGAGGGGCTCTTTTATGACAAATGTTGTGTTAAACAGCCGACGGCTGTCGAGTCGCTTCTGAGCCATGGTGACCCCTAATGTGTCAGAACAGAACTGTGTGGCTCCAATTTGAGCAAATGCCTTTTCTTTCCCTGCCTGCAAACCTAAAGACTCTCCCTTGGTGTTGCCTTTCTGTGGGCTTTTCAGTGGTTGATGTTTCGGAACTGGATTGCCAGCCCTTTCCTCTGAGGCACCCCTGAACAGACTCAGACCCTCAACCTTTTGGTATCAGTCAAGCCCACTGGCCATGTGCACAATGTAGGATCTCAAGTGTTGTATTAGGTGCTGAGGGAATAATGTACAGGGCAGTCTCTACCATTAACCAAACCCAACCAAACCCACTGCTGTCAAGTTGATTCTGACCCACAGCGACCCTACAGGACAGAGAAGAATTGCCCCATAGAGTTTCCAAGGAAAGCCTGGTGGATTCAAACTGCTGACCTTTTGGTTAACAGCCGTAGCACTTAACCACTACCCCACCAGGGTTTCCTTGCTGTTGTTAGGGCCTTAGAATCTTGGAGGGAGATTGGCAAGTAAGCAGGACCTTATGCTAGAGAGAGATGAAGCATAGGTGAGACAGTCCTAACCTAGCCTTTAGGGGGAGGGATTACAGAAGGCTTCCTGGAGGAGGTGAGATCCAAGCTGAGACCTGAAGAACACATAGAAACTAGCCAGGCAAAGGGCTGGAGCGAAAGGACATCTGTGGCAAAGCGGTGGCATGTGCAGACGTCAGTTAGAAAGCTGGTGCATTCTAGGGCTTCCCAGGGACCTCAGAGAGGAGCCAGGGGGCTGTGGAGATGGGCTGGGGGCCCATGTGGGAGGAGCTTGTGAGCCAGCTGAGGAAGTAAGAACTCTTTCTGGTGGCAGTGCGGGCCTGCTGGAGCACCCTAAGAAGGTTACTTTCCATGGATCGTTGTGGCTGCAGGGCAGAGAGTGCATGAGTGTGGAACCCTGCGGGGAGGGAGACAAGCAGGATCTGAGGGTCTGCACCAGGGGAACGCCAATGAGGACGCTGACCCCTTGATAGAATGCAGCCAGAGACGCAGACGTTTAGCATTTTCGGTGGCCTGTGGAGTCTGACTGGGGAGCACTCTGCCTCTGTTGGGCTGTAACCAGTAACCAGGTGCTATGGAGCTGATTCGCACTCCTGGTGACCCCGTGGCTGTCATATCAGAACCATGCCACATGAGGTTTTCAGTGGCTGGTTGTCTGAAGTAGGGCACTAGGCCTTTCTTCCAAGGTGCCTGGGGTTGGGCTTGAACCAGCAACCTTTCAGTTAGCAGTTGAGAGTGTCACTAGTTTGCACTACCTGGGGACTCCTTGCTGGGCTCTCCAGAGTGTTATTACCCACATTTAGATGGCCAGGATTTCCTGGGCAGGTCCAGGGGGGTTGTTGACATAGCTGACTTCTTCCTTTTTCACGAAGGAGACCAGAAAAACTTGGAGGTGCCTCGTGGCCCAAAGAGAGCGTGAGGACCGGATTCAGGTCTCCTGATCCCACTGTTTCCTGGACACTTGGCGGGTACTCATTTAATGCCAGGTGTTGAATGCCCTAAACCACACACACCAGGACATTGTACAAAAGCCTTTGAGGAAAATGCAGTGATTTCTTTTTTGTTTAAGAGGAAAGTAATACAGATTTGTTAGAAACATAATGTCAAATCAACTTGGCCTTCTTCCTCATCAGGATAAAAAGCTTAGTGGTTAAAAAAAAAGCACAATAGACTTAATACCTGTTGACATAAATAAATATTTGATATGGTTCTTTGTGACACAGTCATGGGGAACTGTGTATCAGAGACCCATGTGGCTGCTCGGAAGAGAAATCAGGGGTGTGAATGGCAGGAGGCCGGGAGAGATGGTGGTGGAGGGGTTCCTTGAGGAACAATCTTGAATTAATAGCCGCTTCAGACCTGGCTGGAAACCCTGCTGGCATAGTGGTTAAGTACCACAGCTGCTAACCAAAAGCTCTGCAGTTCAAATCTACCAGGCGCTCCTTGGAAACTTTATGGGGCTGTTCTGCTTTGTCCTGTAGGGTCGCTATAGGTCAGCATTGAGTCGATGGCATTGGATTTGATGTTGGTTTGGGTTTGGGTTCAGACCTGGCTGAGAGAGTGTGAAGGTTAGAATGGGAAGGAACAGCTTTGGAAGGGAGAGTGGAGGGTGACAGGCACACTAAATGAAGAAATGTCCCCATAGTGTGTATGGAAGTGAACAGGACTGGCCTGTGGGGCAGGAGGAAGTAAAGTGGTCAACAGACAGCAGGAAACAAGGTCAGGCTAGAAGGAGTGAGGGAGAGGCTTGACAGGGTGCTCAGCCTTTGGGTTGTGCAGGAACAGTACACACATGTGTGACTGTGTGCCCACACCTATGTTCATACGTGTATCTACACTCACAAACCCTCACACCTCCAATTCCCATCAGATCAACCCAGAGTCACCCAGCTAGTTGCTCAGTTACGTGAATATGCAGTTGGTCATACCTACTGCCTAGAGCTGTGCTTAAGGAAAGTTGTTTTTTTTTTTTTCAGTGGTGATACATATGTAACAGGAAACCCTGGTGGGGGTGGGTTAAGTGCTACATCTGCTAATCAAAACGTCAGCAGTTCAAATCCACCAGGCACTTCTTGGAAACGCTGTAGCGCAGTTCTGCCCTGACCTCTAGGGTCACTATGAGTCGGACCCGACTTGATGGCAGTGGGTTTATGTATGTAACAAAACACATGAGGTTTCAACAGTTTTTAAGTGTTCACTTCAGTGACATGAATTGCATTCATTGTGTTGTACAGTCATTACCACTTTCCCCCATTTTTTATCACCCCCAAACAGGAACGTAGTACAAGGTGGGGGTACCCTCACGGTGCCAGCTCCAGCCCCTGGTAACCACTGACAACATTGTTCTCTATGCGGCGGTGGTTGTCAGGTGCCGTCAAGTCGGTTCTGACTCACAGCAATCCCCTGCACGACAGAATGACACGTGGCCGGTCCGGCACCGTCCTCACTGCCGTCACCTGTTGGAGCCCGTTGTTGTTGCCCTGTGTCCACCCATCTCACTGGGGGTCTTCCTATGTTGTGTTGACCCTCTTCTACCGTACAAAGCAGGATGTCTTCCTCCAGGAACTGCTCCCTCTGATAACACATCCAAAGTGTGTCAGACAAAGCCCCCTGGCTGTGCTTCTTCCGAGACGGGCTTCAGTCTCCTACATTTGTTCATTCCAGATCTTTCCTAGAAGCGGCAGCGTGCAGTAGTTATTATTTTCTGTTTGACTTACTTCTCACAGTGTAGTGTTTGTAAGTTTCATCTATGTCATAGCACGTGTGAGAACTTCCTTTCTCTTTACGACTGAATAATTTGCACTGTCGGTACCTAGTCCATTTGGTTTATCTGCACATCTATGGATGGACACGTGGGTTGTTGCACCTTTTGGCTGCAAAGAACACTGGTGTACACGTTATGTGTTTGTGTCCCTGCTTTCCGCCCTTTGGGTACAGGTGAGATCTAAAAGACAGTCCCCAGTGCTTCCTGCAGGCAGTTCCCTGAGTGTCTCCTCCAGCTCTGGATAAAACCTTTGTTGTAATGCACAACTTGTCGATCAGCTCAGAACACTTGTTATACCTGGGAAAAGAATGGAGCAGTGCAGGAGCTCAGTGTACCCATTTCACAGAACAGCTCCAGAAAGGAATAGGTAATCTCTTGGGGGAATAACCAAGCACGTGCTTTTAGGAGAAGCCCAACTTGTTCATTTGTTGCTAGCTGTCCTGGAATTGTCCCCTGACTCATGCCAGCCCCTGCCAGGTCCTCTGTTGTCCCCATGATCACTAAGATCAGACTGTTGTCATCCGTAGGATCTTCTCTGACTGATTATCCTAAATAGATTGCCAGGCCTTTCTTCCTACTCTTTCAGTTCTGCTGAAACCCGTTTAGCACCACATCAGGACTCAAGAGTTCCTGACACAAGGTCCCGAATGTATGTGAAGTACCTTGGCAGGGAATTGAACCCAGTCTCGCACATGGGAGGTGAGAATTTTACCTCTCAACCATCAGTGCCCTCAGGTGAAAAGAGCATTGCCTTTGAGTGGATTCTGACTCACAGTGACCCCACGGAACAGAGTAGAACCACCCCCCACCCCACGAGTAAGGTTTCCAGGGGGCGGCTGGTGGATTTGAACTGCTGACCTTTTGATTGGCAGCTTTGACCTTCACCCACTGTGCCACCGGGGCCCCACCCTCAGGTTACCACAGGAGAATTTGTTTCCTCAATGGTAGTTTTTGAGTCAGAGCCAGCTGTGTGCGTGGCAGTGTTCCAGGGGCCGTAAAGGACAGAGCACTGAGCGGGGACTCCTGACCCTCCAGGAGAGCCTTTGCTGGAAGGAGGATGTAACCGTGCGTGTGTGGGTGTGTCAGGCTGGACCTCCGACGTCCCGGGACCACGTCCCAGCAGAGCACACATTCTGTGTGGATGATTGAATGAGGCAAGAGTGTTCTATTTCTGTCTTTAGTTCTGGCTCTGAAGGTCTGTGAGGGTACCAGAGCAGAGACGGCACTCACTTGATCTGAGGTGCTTGGATTTCAGAAGCAAAACCAGCCTGAAACCAAAGACCACATCGCCGTGCTTATCTCAGGAGAGGTAAAAGGAGACACAGGGAACATGAGATTTGTTTTCTGGTGAAGTGAGAGGAAGAACTGGCTCTACAAGGCTGGGAAAGAGCCCCAAGAGGACAAGGGGTGAATGGAGACTGCTCGGCTCTGCAGGCCTGGGAACCAGCATGCCAGGGCGTCCGCCTTGTCCAGAAACTCCTCTCTCACGGAGACGTCCATTCCTCACAACGGCCTCACGCCGTAGGGGGGACACTTCCATGTTGCAAGAGAGGCTCAGAGATTCTAAGAAACGTGTCCCCTGGTCACACAGCAGGTGGGGACCAGAGCATTGAGTCAGTTGCACCTTGACTGGTGGCTCCCCAGCCCCACCTCCGCTGTGGCATGCAGGCTTCTTTGGAAAAGAGACAGCGCTGAGTAGTCTGGGTGAGGGTGTGAGGGAAAACAAAAACTCAGCAAATTGATTCCACTCATCACTGCCCCTTATGGTTTCCACGCCGTCAGCTTTACCAGAACAGACTGCCGCATCTCTGTCTTCGAGGAGCGCCTGGTATCTTCGAGTCACCAACCTCCTGGCTAGCGGCTGAGTGCTTTAACCACTGCACCACCCCGGCTGCTGAAATCAGGAGAGGAAACGCCAAAGGTCAAGTTTTCGACTCTACGGGAAAACGGAGGGACTAGCTTTAAATAGCTAGAATGCCATAGGTTAGACAACAGAAGGGCCTTCCTCGTGGTGGATGCTGCTAAGCCAAGAACTGGGTCACCATCAGGTCCATGTTTAGGGGTCAGCTGTCATCCCAGGAGTGGGTAACTGCAGAAAGTTTGTGACTTTTACTGGATTTCCCCTTTGTTGTTATTTCCAGGCCCCCCTCGTCCCCCCGTCACAAATCTGTCCCTTGCTACTTCTCCGCCGTCTGACTCTGCACCGTCACCCAGGGATTTCCTCTGCTCACCGCTCGCCACCTCCTAACTGCCTGGGTTCTGAGCCCCCCAAAGCGCAGCTCACCCTCTCTGTGCCTTAGTTACCTCGGCTGCTGGGTGGGAGCACCTAGCCGTGTGTCACAGGGTGTTATGCAGATTGATGAATTAATACATGTTAATGTTAATATGGAACAGGAGTTGGCAACCGGGGCCCACAGGCCAAATCCTGTTTTGTAGATAAGATTTCATTGAAACACAGCTACACTCGCTCATTTGTATATTCCCTGTGTCAGAGCTGAGTCGTGTTGCCATGGAGACCATGTGGCCTACAAAGCCTTAACTATTTACTATCTGGCTCTTTGCAGAAAAAATTCTCCAGCCCTGATACAGAATGATGACTGCACATCGGAAGTAATTATTAAATGTTACTTTTAAAAAAAAAGAAAGAAAGAAAGAAAAGAAAACTAGGCCTTGTGGTTTAATGAAAAGGTAGTTGAAGTTCCCAGATGACAGGAAATTCCAACCTAAAAGGGAAATCCAAAACCGATGTATTTGCTATCAGTCCTCACTGAAGGTATCCATCGCACACTCTCCCGCCTGCCTCCCTCAGACTGGCGGGAGCTGTCACCCTCCCCTACAGGCACCAATCAAACAAAACCGAACCCACTGCTGGAGATTCTAGGACAGGGCAGAACTGCTCCATAGAGTTTCCAGGGAGCTCCTGGTGAATTCAAACTGCTGACCTTCAGGTTAGGAGGCGTAGTACCTAACCACTACACCACCAGGGTTTTGTCCCCTGTAAAGGCTTTAAACCTAAAAAAACCTATGGCTGTCGAGCTGAGTCAGGTCCAACTCATAACAACCCTAGAGGACAGCGTAGAACTGCCCCATAGAGTTTCCACGGAGTGCCTGCTGGATTTAAACTGACTTTTTTGGTTAGCAGACGTAGCACTTAAACCACTAGCCTCCAGGGCTTCCCCACAGACACCAGCCTGACCATATGCTCCCACCAAGGCCAGCCTCTGCCTCCCTGCCCAGGTTGCGGACAAGAAAGCCCTCCTGGGATGTGTTCAGGTCTGTCTCCGAGGGGCCCAGAAGGAGCTGTTGCAGTAGCCTGGTCCGAGGCTGTCAGCTTTAGCGCTGCTGGTATTTCGAGGCCTGTGATTCTTTGTGGTGAGGGGCTCTCCAGTACACTGCAGGGTGTTTAGCAGCGACCCTGGCCACCCCCAGTGAGATGCCAGAACCAGCTCCCCAGTGTGAAGGACAAAAATGTCCCACAGCATTTGTCCCCTAGGGGGCAAAATCATCCCTGTGGGAGAGCCACTCACCTGGTCTAAAATAGGAGTCTCTGGGGGATGCGCACAGTGAGAGCATTCCCAAAGAGGTGGGTGGTTTGAGCTCGCCCAAAGGTGCCCCCACTGAAAGGCCTGGCAAGTTTACTTCTGAAAAACCAGCCACTGCGAACTCTCCGGGGCACAGCTGTCCTCTGATGCATGTGGGGTCGCTACCAGTCAGAGTCAACTGGTAAGCCAAAAATACTGTCATTGTGGAGCCAACAAGCCCATCCAAATCCATATTTAGGTTCAAATCCGCATTTAGGGAAAGAGATTTGCTTACGAAGGCATGGTCCTGTCGAAGCAAATAAAAAAAGCAAACCCACTGCCATCAAGTTGATTCCGACTTGTAGCAACCCTACAGGACAGAGTAGAACTGCCCCACAGGGTTTCCAAGGAGCACCTGGGGATTCGAACTGCTGACCTCCTAGTTAGCAGCCAAGCTCTTAACCGTTAGATCTCTGCCATCAGAAAGCTAACCAGAGCACTCAGCATCCCTGAAGCGTCTGCATTTGGATTGCCACGGCTGGGGCGACAGTGCCATGGAGACGCTGGTACCCTGCCTCGTCTCTGGGTCACTGAAAAGTTTGTCAGAACGACGGCTCCCACAACACAGAGAAGGAGAGGTTGCAGGGGCAGGAGCACAAGGAGAGGCAATGTTCTAGCAGGTAGACATGAAGAGACCATGGCGAAATAATTTGCTCCAGGCCACTTATGACGCAGAAACCCAGGTGTTTCCCTGATCCCCTGTGTAAACACCAAGAGAGTGAGGGAGAGAGCGAGTGAGCGAGCAAGAGAGCGAGTGAGCGAGCAAGAGAGAGACAGACAGACGGAGAGAGGGAGAGAGAGAGTGGCTTTTTGCCAGCCGAAGAGATAGCTGCACCAGCGGCTGACACTATCCGTAACATTTTCCAGTCTTTCTCTGCTAGGGAGGGAGCCCATCACCCGGATGGTCTCTGCCCATGGTCCCTGCTCCGCCGCTGACTGTCCTTTCATGCAGGGAACGTTAGCCATCACCCTGTAAGGCATGTGCCTTGATCATCACCAGTCTTTGAAGCTTTCTCTTTTGCATGTAGGAACCAGTGACAGGCAACAGCCTCGTTGACCCTGTCTCTTGTTTCTAGAGAAGCAGGCTGTGTTTTCTCTGTCTTCCTTTAATGCCAGCCACCTCTCAGCGCTACCCACAGCCTGTTTTCTAAAACAAAATAGGCGACTCACTAGGGTCTCTTTTCAGTCAACTGCTGTTTTACAGGAGAGAAGTGATAGCGATTTCACCTGAGTCATATATTTAAATGACAGCAAAGGCAATCTTATGAAAGGCTAAGCAAAATGGTGTCTTTATATAATAGAATATTATTTGACCATCAAAAAGAGAATGAAATACTGATTCACGCTACAATGTGGATGAACCTTGGAAACGTTCTGCTTCCCAAAATTGGGGCCCCTGGAGGCTCTCCAAACCCAGAACTGAAACCGTTCCTGAAGCCCACTTTTCAGACAAAGATGGGACAGGCCTGTGAAACAAAAACCAACACACGTGAGGGACACACTGCTTGTGTCAATGAAATATACAAGACAAGACCCAATGGGCAGCTCCCATCCAGGCAGGCAGGAAGGGACAGGAACTGGACAAAAGGGGACATATGTTGTCACATTGCGGGGACAGCAACCAATGTCACAAAACAATGTGTACATTTCTGAAGGAGAAATTAACTTGAGCTGTAAATGTTCACCTAAAACATGTGTGTATTCACTCGCGTGCACACACACGTGCACACAGTTATCCCAATGGTTAGCTGTGAGAAAAATGATTGACTGTGATCTACTTTATTTCTTTTTAATGGCTCCAACATTGCACCTGAAAAACTGGTTCTGTGTGGCTGCATCACACAGACCTAAACTCTGCATGCTCCCTGCTATAGCCGGGCCTCATAGTTGGCCTGTTCCTCTTCCTGGAATGCCATTCCTCTGGCATTGCTCATGGTTGACTCCATCCTATCCTTTTAGCCTCAGTTTAGTGTCACCTCCTCCAGGAAGCCTGCCTGCACTACCCAGTTCATGGTGGGTCCTTCTGTTTCTCTCTGTCACCGTCTTTGCTTAGCTCTGTCAATGTGTGTGTTGTGGACTGTGATTATTTTATCTGTGCACTGCTTTACTTGTTTACTATTCTCAGGTTCTTCACTGGAGTGTAAGCTCCATGAGGACAGGGACTGGAGCTGTTGTGTTCGCAGTGTAGCTTCAGCACCTAGTACAGTGACAGGCATGGTGGCAGGGTGGCTGAAGAACTGAATGAATTAATTTACAAACTAAGTAGCACTCTGAGGACAGTCTTTAGTGACTTTCTTTCTCCAGCATTTGAATGCTCATTTCTTTGTTTATTGTGATTGAGTGAAAGTGTACAATCTGGTCTGAATTCGCACGCCCGCCTATGTGCAGCTCCTACTGCTCTCCTTGCCTGGTGACAGCACACTCCCCCTTTCTGTTCCATACAAGTCATATCCTCTTAATGATCTCCTGTCCCCTCTTCTACATCCTCTCCACTCCCCTCTAATAAGAGGCCAGTAGGACGACATCCTACAGATGCAAAGAACCATAAAGTGCATGCACGATATGGTCACCCTATGTCACTGAGTCCAGTCCATTCCTGTCCAAGGAGTTGACCTCGTTAATGATTTATGATCAGGGACAGCATCAGGTCTGGGGGCCATCCTCCCAGGGGAACCCCCAAGCCTTCGGACCATCAATTGACGTCTTTTAGTGGACCCTTTATTCTCGTATTGCCACTGGGACTCAACTTTGTGAGCCCCATAACGGCTGTCACTGGAGGTGGCCAGGCACCATCTGGTTCTTCTGGTCACATGTTGATGTAGTCACCCATTCACATGGGTCTTTCTGTCTTCTGGATTCTCTTTCCCCGTGTTGTTTTTGTCCTTGTTGATCATCTGTTCCAGCCGAGTTGGGATCATTTGGTGTCCTCAGATGGCAGCTTGTTAGCTTTTAAGACTCCAGATGCCATTCACAAATAACTAGCAATAGGCTAGTTATGCCAGTTGGCCTCAATGTGCCCTGAGATGAATGCTCATTTCTTATTGCAGATATAATCTACTTTATTAAACGTATTTGAATTTGATACAGTCTGATCACACACATACATTTTGAGCGAGGAACACTTATTTATACTATGATCTTATGCCTTGTTGGGAGCCTACGGGGTGTGTGTGGTTAAGCTCTGGGCTTCTAACCTAAGGTAGGCTGTCGGAACTCACCCAGTGGTTCCCCAGAAGAAAGGACTAGTCATCTGCATCCATAAAGATTATAGCTGAGAAAACACTGTGGAGCTCTGTACCACATGGCATTGCTATGAGTCAGGAGCTGGGCTGACAGCAGCTACCAGCAATAACAGCCTTCTGCAAAACAAACTTGGTGGTTGACCAGAAGCTTTTATCGTGCTGAAGTGTTAATTCTTGGTAGTGAGAAAGTCATGTCAGTATCTAGCACATAAACCCACTACTGTAGCTTTGTGTGTTGGAGGCAAGCTTTGTTTGAGCTGACTTGTGTTTGGGGAGCCCATGGCTCGTGACCACTCCTCAGGCATTCACACAGACACCAGGGTCCCCATCTGAGAGGATGACCACTGTCGAGATGACATCATGGTGTCAGACCATGACTAACTTCAAAGGAGGCAGAGAATCAAGATCATCAGCCGGAGGCTGAGTCCCGTGATGTGGAGGTTAGACATATACCTCCACTCTCCAATCTTTTTACCAGTTCTGACACCAGCGGGCCCTTTCATGGCACTCTCTACATCTTGGCTGGGTTCCATAATTTGTTGCAACAGCCACTCAGAGCTGACAGACCATATTCGCAGTTGTGGGGTTTATTGGGGAAATAGCAGGATGTAACCGGGGATTGGGATCAATAGACTGCAACTCAGGATGTGGACCAGGAAGCTTGTAGGCATGAAGTCCCCTTTCTTCAGGGCTGGACAGTGCTCTCAGCTCCTCTTGGCCGTGCAAGCGAGCTCTGCCGTGCACACCCCCAGAGGACAGTCCTCCTCTCAGCGCTGGCCTCTGCCCTGCTTGGGCAAGTGTTACAAAGATCTTTAGCAATGCCAGCAAGTGCCTGGAGGCACCCTACTCCACTAGGAAGCCTCCTGCCCAAAGGCGCTCAGCTCTGTTGCTCCATGGATCAGCATGTCCATGTAGCTGCTTTGCTCCTTGGGCTGGGAAGCCCATCACCCCATGTAGGCCTGCTCTCCTGTTTCTGCTGTGGCCGTGTCTCTGCCACTGGACTGTGCTGTGCTTGCCACTGCTTCTCACTGTCTCATGCCTTTTTTCCTGGTGCTACAGCTCTCTGTGACTCCTGAGTCTAGGAAGTTCTCAGCACAGGGCCCCTGCTCCACTCCTGGCTCTTCTTGATGGCAGTAAGGTCCTTTTTGTTTTTTTCTGTCTCTGGGATTGGCTTCCTTTAAGCTTCATAGGATGGCAGAACTGACTAATCCCCTACAAGGGTTCCATGGACCTTATTTGTATAGGCCTACCTACAAGGGTTCCATGAACCTTATTTGCATTATTAGCAGGTTGACCAATCCTCTTTGTGGACCATAAGCACCTTATTTGCATAGTCTCATCCAGTCCCTTTCCAGGAGTCACAGGACTGTGCATGGTTTCCATGCATGGCTAGAAGGGTCATATTAAAGAATTCCCTACACTTCAACTACCAAGAAAGGTCCTTGGGCAGTACATAGGTCTGAAGACTTAGGATAAGGGACAGAAGACCAACCTCAAGGTAGAATAATAATGAATACACATTTATGTTGTCATTTGGTCCCACTCTGTTAGATCCCATCTAAGTCACAAACAATATTTTCATTAAAATTTTTAGCGTTATTGAGCACATGGGAAATATAGTGAGAAAGAGTAATCAGTGAGAAACAGCAGGAGCTCTATGGGAACCCTGGGGGTGCAGTGGTTAAGTGCTATATCTGCTGACCAGAAGGCTGGCAGTTCAGATCCTCCAGATGCTCCTTAGAAATGCTGTGGAGCAGTTCTATTCTGTCCTGTAGTGCCGCTATGAGTCAGAATTGACTCAATGGCAGTGGCTCTTTTGGGTTTTTAAGGAGTTCTATGTGCTTCTATGGAAACCCTGGTGGTGTAGTGGTTAAGACCTACCAGCCACTAACCAAAAGTTCAGCAGTTCAAATCCACCAGGCGCTCCTTGGGAACTCTATGGGGCAGTTCTACTCTGTCCTATAGGGTCGCTATAAGTCAGACTCGATGGCATTGGGTTATATGCTCTTATTATCATAATATACATGGACTGCCAATTAAGTTCATGAGCTCGTCCTAGAAAAGTAGCTACAGACCTTATCGCCATCAGAGCCCTTGTCGTATTACCCTTGACCACCTGAGTGTCATCAAAATGTCTTCGATATTTTCTTTATCTTTGGGTAAAGAAAAAAGTCATTGGGGGCCAGATCAGGTGAGTAGGGAGGGTGTTGTAATACGGTTACTTGTTTACTGGCTAAAAACTGCCTCACAGACAACTATACAATTAAGTTCATGAACTTACCATGGTGCACAATGGGCATTCCAGAAAGAGCTCCAAGATTGCTTTGAAGGGTGGACTGGGGCAGGGATCTGTGCATAGCCTCCTAACAGGAGTACTTCAAAGGTGACTGTAGTGATATTCGGTACTGAGGTATGTAGCACTTAGAACAATTAGGTTTGTGGACCTAGTTGTCAGACCTAGTGTGTTATATGTGCCAGACTTAGGCCATAAAATTTTTTAATTACTCTTATATGATTATTTGATTTTATACCACGCATACAGACATCTTATAAACAAATAAAATTATCCTTCATTAACTTACATAAGTTGTTATCTTCCCAAGGGAAGAATGAGTTTGTACACATATACTTGCAAAGCAAATACATCCGTTTGGGAGGAAGAGTGATGAAAGGGGAACCTGTAAATAAAAAGAAACTCAGGAGATGTATCAACTAGTCACAGTATGTGGGCCTTATTTGGGTCTTAATTCAAACAAACTTAAAATAAATTTATGAGACAATCAGGAAAATTTGAACACTCCTGGGTGTTTGTTGATGTTATAGAAATATTACTAAAATTCTTGAGATATGAGAATGATATTGTGGCAAGTTTTGAAGAGTTCTTGTCTTTAGTGATACATAAGCATGAATCGATTTTCTCTAGTATAACCCAGAGGAAGCAGAGGGGATACAGATGAAACCACTGGGGGTCAGCTGGTCAGGAACGGGGGTACATGAGCCCCTGTGTTCTGTACTGTACTTTGGTGGACATTATGAAATTTTCGATAATTAACCTGAAAAACAAGACACAAAGTGTGTTAAGAAAAGAGCCAAATGTATGTTCTTGCCTTCAGTAAAGAACAAATTATGCAGGTTAATGAAGGCCAATTTTATTTATTTTATAATCTGTCTGCACACACTGTATGAACTCATACTTGGCTATTACATGGTAGTGCATAGTGGTTTAGTGCTGTGGCTGCTAACCAGAGGACTGGCAGTTCAAATCCTCCAGCGATTCCTTGAAAACTCTGTGGGGACAGTTCTACTCTGTCCTACAGGGTCACTAGCAGTTGGAATTGACTCAATGGGTTTTTGATATCCCATCAACTTTTTCTGGTTCTTTGGCATACTTTGGCTGTGCACAGCCACAGACCCCAAACCAAACCCACTGATGTCGAGTCGATTCCGATTCATGACGACCTTGTAGGACAGAGTAAAACTGCCCCATGTAGTTTCCAAGGAGCACCTGGTAGATTTGAATTGCTGATCTTTCGGCTAGCAGCTGTAGCACTTAACCACGATGCCGCCCGATAGTGAGAAATGTGGACTGCTCATCTTCCCATAGCTGATTCTTCTCCCTGATCACCTTTGCTGAGTTCCAGAACTCCTGACTGGGGCTGCTCACCTTGTGGATCTCATTTCCAGGCAGGCTGCAGGGCTCTGATCTGCTCCACCCACCAGACACACATTCCGCGACTCCTTCAGCCCGGGGTTGATTTCCATCTCTGCGGGTTGGAGCCTCTTCCTGTATCTTCTTGGTGCTGAAATGCCTTGATGATTTCCTCTGCCTCCTGAGTCCATCTCTCCCCATCTTCCTTCTGCAAAGAACAATGCTGCCTCTCCACTGAAAAATAAAACCCTTCTTACGACACTCAGCTCCCTGTAATTACACACACATGCTCTTCTCTCATCCTTTTGCGGTTCTGTTTCTGCAGGGAGCTTAAAACACCCTCCAGCTCAGTTCACTGAGTGCTTACTAAGTACCACCACGTGTTCAGCCTGGAAAGGAATATGATGAGAAGTTATAGTTTTCAAAAGACCCTCAAAACATGTGAACATAGTTCCAACCTGGAAATAGTCACAGATGAGACTGTTATGTGACAATTCAGGTCACTGCTTGAGAAGGCTAGCCAAGAAGTTCAGGGCAAAAAGATAGTGCTATGGACTGGATGGAGTAGCTTTGGCAGGACTTCTGCTGGACTTTGAGGCGGGGGACAAGATTTGACAAGGTAGAGAGGAAGGAAGAGGACACGCTAAGCTGCATTAAGGACATTTGTGAGGGTTGGTGAGTGGAGCTTGTTTTGAGGATGAGGGAGGCCAGCCTAACCCTAGAGGTAGCTTGGGGGGTGGTGTGGAAGGCTGAGGGTGGTACAAATAGTTAACGTGTTCAGATACTTTAAAAAAGTTGGAGGGTCAGGACCACCCAGAAGCACCACAGAAGAAAGTCCTGGCAATTTACTTCCCCAAAATCAGCCATCAAAAACCCCTCTATGGGGCACAGTTGTACTGTGACCCACACGGGGTCACCCTGAGTCGGAATCTCCTCACCAGCAGCTGGTTTAGGGAGTGGTGTGAGCACCTTTGAAGGCCTTGATGAGCTGAGGTATGCTGAGGCCTTCAGGAGGGCCCCGGTCTTTCTTGACCGGTGGAGGAGGAAGGTGTGTATAGAGAAACGGCAGGGAGGGATCGAGGGGCCCCACAGAGCAGAGCCTCGTCAGGATGAAGGTGAACACACATGGAACATGAGACTGGCGGTGTGACAAGGAAAAGCCACAGGCCAGGATGCTGGTGGGGAGCCTCTGCAGTGTGACTGGACAGTCTACCCGAGGGTGGAGGCGGTGGGTGGCAAGGGATGCTTAGGAGTCCGTGACTGATAAGTGGAGGACCTGTGAGCTATAGCCATAGGGCTGAGACTCTGAGTTTGGGAGGATGCGGGGCCAGTCAGCAGAGGCCAGTCAGGGAGAGGCGGATATGGTGTGTGTGCCCTGGGCGCTGCTTGGGGCGCGATGCCAGTTCCTGTAGGCCATCACGATTTTCGTTGTCAGTGATGAGAGATCATTCAGTAATTTAGCACGTAGTGGCATAGTGATAAAATGCTATGTCTGCTAACCAAAAGGTCAGCGGTTCAAATCCACCAGGTGCTCCTTGGACACCCTATGGAGCAGTTCTCTGATCTCTAAGGTCACTATGAGTCAGAATCACCAAGCCCCAAACACTAATTCCTATCTCTAGGACCCTGGTGGTCGATCTCTTTCAGAGGCAGGGCACGACTTGATTGCAATCTAGGTCACAGGACATCAAGCTAATTACAACATGGGGGCCTTGTTTGGATCCTCAATATTACAAATAAAAAGTGTTACAAAATTCCAAGGTAATTGGGGAAATTTGAGCTCTGGCTAGATTTGATAATATTAAAGAAATGCTCACTTTTTAGGCGACATTATGAGCTTGTAGGAGGCCAGGTGGTGCAATGGTTAAGCCCTCAGCTGCTAATGGGAAGGCTGGCAGTCTGAACCCAACCAGTGGTTTCACTGAAGGTCCTGGCTCTCTGTTGCCATGAAAACCACAGCCTCGGGAGCCCTAGGGGACAGTTCCACTCCATACACAGAGTGGTAATGAGTGAAAATCGACTCAATGGCACGTAACAGCAGGGAGACGTTGCAGTTTGGTCTAGGTTTTAAAAGATTCTTTATGTTTTAGAAATACAGACTGAAATGTTTACAGATGAAAATATATCAGGATGTGTTTCAAAGTCATCCAGGGTAGGGAGAGAGCGGGCCTGGAAAAGAAGAATTAACCATGAATTTATCTGTCAAAGCTGGGCAACACAGGTTCAGTTCACGCCTCTCTCTACTTTTATATACGTTTGAAATTTCCCGTAAGGCTATTCTGTATCTCAGATAATACAAGTCCTGTACCCTGGGCTTGTCGCCCCCTCAGAAGCCGTGAGAGCACTTCGAACTGCTGCCTCATTTTTAGTGTCTTGTTACGTTTCAAAACAAGAATTTTGTCCACTTTCTGCCTAGAGCAGAAAAATTTGTGAGCTGGAAAGAAAGAATGCCTTATTTTTCTTCAGAAACTGTGGCTGCGTTTGGTCTCCTTATCATGATTGTAGGAAGGAAATCCTATCAACTCAAGACGCAGAGTCAGAACTCTGGAAAATTGAATTTTCACGGTGGCTGGAAATAAGAGTTTCTTTCAGAAGGGTCAGCTGTCACTGCAGCTTTCTGGTAGTGGAGCCTGTGGCTTGAGTGGGAAGGCTGAGACTGAGTTAGGAAGACAGTCCAGCTGCTGCTGCCCACACAAGGCCTATGACGCTTGGGGTGCTGAGTGATGCTCTGGCTGCCAAGTGATGCTGTGGGTACTGACTGATACTGCGGTGCCAAGTGACACCAGGGGTACCAAGTGACGCCAGTCCAGGATGAAGATAAGGCAGCAGCAAGGAGCTGGCCCACTGCCACCCATGGTATTGACTGTCCTGATGCCCACAACTAGCCTTGGTGACGCAGTGAAGAAAGTGCTTGGTTGCTAACTAAAAGGTCTGTAGTTCAAACCCATCCAGCCCCTCCCAGTGAGAAAGATGTGACAATCTACTTCTGAATACATTACAGCCTTGGAAACCCTATGGGGCAACCCCACCCTGTCCTATGGGGTTGATACGTGTGAGAATCAGCTTGATGGCAGTAGAAGGGGTGAGTGCCCACGCCTATCACACCTTCATCTCTCATTCACAAACCACCAAGACAAGCCGGTGCTCAGACCATGTCCCCAGCTGTGCAGAAGGAAAACTCTGGCCATCACACTCTGGAGGAGTCTGAAGCCATCTATCCAGCAGACCGTCTCCCAGGCTATAGGGCAGAAGCCAATTTCTTTTTCAACAGAACAAAATCTCACAGGTAGACTAGAAAGCTGCTGTTGTGTGCCATCAAGATGATTCCAACTTATAAAAATAAAGAAAAAAAACGTTGCTGTTGAGTTGATTCTGACTCATCATGAGCCTAAATAACAGGGTGGGATTTCCGGGGAGCACCTGGTGGAGTTGAACTGCTGACCTTCTGGTTAGCAGCCGTAGCTCTTAACCACTATGCCACGGGCTTGTGCCATTCCATCTCAAAGTGCCCCTATGTGACAGAATACAAAAGCCCCACAGGGTTTCCTAAACTGAAATCTTTATCAGAGCAGATAACCGTGTCTTTCCTCCTGAGGAACGGCTGCTGGGTTCAGATTGCCAGCCTTTTGGTTAGCAGCGGAGCACTAAATCATTGCACCAGTAGGACTCCTGAAACTACCAAGCTAAACTAAAAGACCAAACCCGCTGCCATCAAGTCCAACTCATAGAGACCTATAGGTCAGAGCACAACTGCCCCGTGGAGTTTCCAGGAAGTGCCTGGTGGATTTGAACTGCTGCCTTTCTGGTTAGCAGCCATAGCTCTTAACCATGAGGCAACCAGGGTTTCTGAACTACAAAGCTAGTGGGGTAAAACTTGAAACTGAGCAGATGATTCCGTTTTCTTCCTCTTTAAGGGGGGAAAAATGTGTGGGAGGAATAAAAAAAAAATCCAGCCACTGCAGTTGAATCAATTCCAACTCATAGAGACCATGTAGGACAGAGTAGACCTGCCCCATACAGTTTCCAAGGAGCACCTGGTGAATGCAAACTGCTGACCTTTTGGTTAGCAGCCACAGCTCTTAACCATTGGGCCACCAGGGTTTCTATAGGAGGACTAAAAGCCACTTGCCACTGCCATCCAGGAAATTCTGATCAACTCATAGTGACCCTATAAATCAGAGTAGAACTGCCCCATAGAGTTTCCAAGGAAGACCTCGAAGATGTGAAGTGCCAACCTTTTGGTTAGCAGCTGTAGCACTTAACCACTGTGCCACCAGTGTTTCCAAAGGAATAGGGAGGAATAAATAGAAAAAAATACCTGTTGCTGTCAGTTGGGTTCCAACTCATGGCAGCTCTACGGGACAGAGTACAACTGCCCCATGGAGGTTCCAAGGAGCAGCCGGGAGATTTGGACTGCTGACCTTTTGGTCCACAGCTGAGCTCTTAATCACTGCACCACCAGAAAAGAGTGGCGGTAGTTAGCATGGGTGCGTGCTTCCCTGGAGAAGAGCAAGCATGGGATCGCAAGAGGCTTCAGTTTAGGAAGCAGGTGAGGGCAGGCTCTGCCCAGGCATTGCGGGAAATCCCAGGAGGAGTGAGACATAGTCCCAACCCTCGGGGGGAGCTTGGGAGGCGGGAGGCAAGGGTGCCCAAGAGCTCCTGGGTAAACACTGAAACGGAAGGGCATGGAAGTCCTTTTGCAGTCTTCTCCCATGTCCAGTTTCGTGACAGCAATGACATTAACCATGGTGTGCCGCCATCACCAGCGTTGATTGCCAAGTTTTCCATCCCCCTAAACAGGTAGTCAGTGCTTCCTGAACAATGACACCTCCCTGAAAAACGGGGTGATTCCTGCCTGGCTCACCCCAGCGAGCTATAAGGGTCCAAGTTATTCAAGTAACAGTGATGATGTTGGGAATCATTAAAGGAGTGGGAGGATGCTCTGTAGACCCTGGACCCAGGCTTCCCTGCGGGTCTGTGACGGGTGCCTAAGGACAAGTGTCCTCTTGGATAGCCTCCAAGACCAGGCGGCGGATCTCTGATGCAGGAAGTGATGACTGCCTGCTGTCCAGCCAGCTCCAGGAGCCGTGGCGCCCTGTGCCCTGATTCCCACACTTGTCGTCCCACTGGGGCATCTTGTCACGTATCCAGGAACCGCGCTGGCATGATATATCCTCTTCAACTCGTTCAAACTCGCCTGTCGGAGAGGGTGAAGGTGCTTAGTCCTGGTAATCTTAGCAAACCTCAGAGCTTGACAGCCAGAAGTTACCTTCCAGCACATGCTATCTTAGCCCTTCCTTTGTGCAAAAGACAATAGAGGCCCTGGCAGGGATCATGACCCGTCCGACGTCACCCACTTGAAGGAGGGATGGAGGGAAAAGTTCCCCCTCGTTCTCTGCACTGTCCCAGCCCGTGAGGGCTTCATGTCCTTCCAAGGAGGCTTTGCCAACAGGATCTGTGGTTCCTTTGGTATCTTCAATCTTACATGCTTCAAAATGCCTAATTTGGCCCTCATTGGCTGCTGTCAAGTGGATTCTGACTCGTGGCAAATCCGTGTGTGTACATGTACGCCCCTAGGGGGTTAAGTGGCTGATTATTTCAGCAGTAGATCACCAGGCCTTTCTCCCAAGGTGCCTCTGGGTAGACTCCCATCTGACCTTTTGTACCACCCAGGGATGCCAATTTGTCCCTACCTTTCAAGAAAGAGTTTTTAGTGTGCTTTTTGTTTGTTTTAAACTTGGGGATTTTAATTCTTGGGGCAGTGTTTACCAAATGTCTATTACACGTGTGATCCTGCTCGTGACATGAGACCACGGAGATGAAAACGAGGTGTCCCGATGGAGCACTGGTTAAGAGACACAGCTGCTAAGCAAGAGGTTGGCAGTTCAAACTCCACTGGCTGCTCTGTGGAAACTATACGGGGCAGTTCAGATCCACCAGCTGCTCCTAGAAACAGTAGGGGATGGTTCTGCTCTGTCCTGTGGGGTTACCGCAGTTGGAATTGACTCCATGAGGAAGGGCTTTTGGTTTGGGGGCTTCCGGAAGCCTTTGGTCATCGCAAACACGCCCTCCCAATGAACTCTTCAGGAGTCGCAGTCCTAAGGAAGGAAAGTCTTCAGTTTGCCCCATCCCCCTTAGTCATGTGTGCCAGGGGAAGCTTCTCACTGTCAGGCCTCTGGGCTTCCCGAGCTTCCCCATTCAGGCCTGGCTGGCAGCAACGTGGCCTTGGCTGGGGGCTCTGGGGCACACGGGAGCGGCCTCACTTAGGAAGACTTGTTGGTTTCCCCTCACCCTTAGGGTTCAGACACTACCTCACGGCTGCTTCGTCTCTGCTCCCAGCTGTCCCCGAAGAATTCAGTGTTGCCCTTTGCTGAATAACCATCTTAGCCCAGTTTGCCTCTGGAGTGACTCTTGGGTACCTTCCAACCCTCTGCTCCTCCGGCTGCCATCTCGGTGTGGTGGAGCTGCCAGGCGTTCAGAGCCTGAGGCCTTGGAAATGAAGGCAGTATGGCTCAGTGGGTAGTCTGACCGACATATCCAATGTAAGGAAATTAGGAAATCATTTTCAAGTGCTAACATTTCCAAAAAGGTATGTCCAAAGACTGACAGTCTAAAAAAAGTGGTACACTTTCAGTGGGACAGGGCCTAGAAGATCTAAGCCAGAGACTCTTGGCATTTTCAATGACCACAGGTACCAAGTAGAGGCTGTGAGTGACATGCACGGTGGATGTGCTCAGCTGCTAACTGGAAGACTGATAGTTCCTGTCCCCTAGAGGCACTTTGGAAGAGCAGTCTGGTGACCCACTTCTGAAAAAACAGCCATTGAACACTTTTTGCAGCATAGGGTCACTCCGGCACTGGTAGAACTTCCATGAGTTGGATGATGCCTGCTGGACAGCGGCTGAGGGTGGCATCCAGGGTCTCCTCTGACCCTCATACTCTTCGATGAGGGCCCCTAGTCAGAAGATGGAAACCCTGGCAGCAAAGGGGTTCAGAGCTATAGCCAGAAGGCTGGCAACCCCAATCCACCAGGTGCTCCTTGGAAACTGTGGGTTAGTTCTTCTCTGTCTGATAGAGACAACATGAGTCAGAATTCACTGAACGGCAGCGAGCTTTTAGTCAGAAGATCAAGTGGAGGAGGTGGGTATTTTCGGGGACCAGATAGACACATTGACTCGTGTGGAACAGTTCAGTTGTCTGGACGAGTTCTGCGGAAGAAGCAATGTCCCTTCCTCTTTTGCTCTACATGACACTCTTATGCTGAAATACTGAGAAATGACGCCCACGTGGCCAAGCTCACCCACATGGCAAAACCGGGTGCATTCATTATTATGAATCATTGTATGTATTTAGCGCAAATCTTTAATATATGAGACAATACAATATAATAGACATTACAGCAGTCCCTCTTAAGTATGGTGTCAGTAAGGGGGTGACAGCCCAGGGACTGCTGGGATTTTCTTTTCTAGAGAAACTTCAGCCTGAAAATCCGCTTAATTGTCTTGAGAGATAATCTTTTAAAAATAGCTTTACATTCTTTTAAGGCTTTTCCCCCTAGAAGTGAGAAACTTTATCTGAATGTGGGGATTGTTTATTTTGCAAAGGGTGTTTTTGATTAGAAGTCTGTTCCTCTTTATGGACGGTTTGTTGTTTAGATTGTGATAGTTAGTTTATAGAACTGTCACACTCTTTTCTGGCCTAAACCTTGCACTTAGCTCTGTGATTCCAGGCCCAGAATTACTTGACATTTTTCAAGCCTCCACAGTACACGGGGTTTTATGCTTACTCACATGTAGGTGTCAAGAGTCGCCTTTTAGGCAGGTCCTACCTGTAAATCCCTCAGCCTCAGAGTCCTCCCCGGAGCTGCAGCCCAGCCTGGGGCCACCTAGTGGGTTCAGTAAATTCTTCTCTAGTGGAATGCAAGTGTGAGTGGGCAGGGGCCCTAGTGCGTTCACCACAGTGGCCCCAAGACCCCCAGCAATTCCTGGCTCAGAGTACATGATCAATAAACAGATACCAAGTTGCTGAAAAGAACAGATCTTCATGTGAAGAGGTTGTGTATTTTGTCAAAAAATGAACCATGTACAAAATGAAGCAGAGTTGGGTGGTCTCCAGTCTTTGGCTTGGGGGTACCATAGTCCTCTCCCACATCACTTTAAAAGCAGGTGGCCTTGTGGCATTTGCTGACTGTACTTTATAGGCTCAGATCTCCAGGTCTTGAAGCATTTCTCTCTGGAGGAAAGGAGTCGTTGTGTTGAAAACAGAAGTAGAGAGTGTCTTAGTTATCTAGTGCTGCTGTAACAAATACAACAGATAGGTGGTTTTAACAAACAAGTTTATTCTCTCACAATCTATGAGGCTAGAAGTCTGAATTCAGGGAATTCAGGGAGCCAGCTCCAGGGGAAGGCTTTCTCTTTCTGTTGGCTTTGGGGAAGCTCCCTGTTCTCAATCTTCCCCTGGTCTAGAAGCTTCTCAAGATCCCTCTCCTCTCTGCTCACTTCTCTCTTTTATATCTCAAAAGAGAAAGACACATGAAACAACATAATCCTGGTAGACTGAACCTTATCTCATTAACATAACAGTCTCTGATTCTGACCCATTAACATCAGAGAGATTAGGATTTACAGCAAATGAGACAATCATGTCAGATCACCAAATGGCAGACAACCACAGAACACTGAGAATCACAGCCTAGTCAAATTAAGTCGTTTGGGGGGACACAGTTCGGTCTGTAACAGAGGGTGAGGAAACAATCCTATGCAGAAAATGAACTAAGTTTTGGGTTTGAATCTCTCCTTCCAGGACCTGATGGAGAGAGGACCTGGTTCAGGAAGTACCCGTCCTGTGGGGGCCTCCTGCAGTCCCCCATCGACCTGCACGGTGACATCCTCCAGTACGATGCCAGCCTTGTACCCCTCGAGTTCCATGGCTACAATGTGTCTGCCGATGAGCAGTTTATCCTGACCAACAACGGCCATTCAGGTGAGCAGATGCCTCAAGGGCCGGAGGGACTCACCTGAACTTCCCACGAGGTCCATCCTTTCTTCCCCATTGCCATCGAGTCGACTCCAGCACACAGTGACACTACAGGACGTCTCTGCCATCCGCATGTCTGGGATCAGGGTGTCGGGGGGTCTGCGATCAGGATGTCGGCAGGGTTGACGCCTTCTGAGGCTCTGGGGGAGAATCTGTTCTCCCAGCTCCTGGTGGCTCCAGACTTCCCTGGCTTGCAGCTACAATGTCACAGGGTGTCCTTCCTCTGTTTCCCTGTCTCTGGGTGTCTTCTTATAAGGACACCAGTCATATAGGTTTGGGACTCACTCTATGCCAGTAAAGGAGCCATCGTAACACAGTGTTCAGCACTCAGCTGCCACCTCAAATGTCAGCAGTGTGAACCCAACAGCTGCTCCATAGGAGAATGGCGTGGCAGTTTGCTTCCATAGAGATCACAGCCTTGGAAACCCCTTGGGCCAGTTCTACTCTGCCCTGTGGGGTCGCTATGAGCCTGAATCAACTCCGTGACAGTGTGTTTGGTTTGCGGCTTTTTCCACTCCACTCTGATCTCATGTTAACCTAACTGATGGCATCTTCCAGGTTTCTGTTTAGGAACAGGGTCACAATCACAGGTTACGGGGGCTTAGGACTTCAGCATTCTCTTTTTGAGGGGTACAATTCAATCCATAGCATCTCGGGAAGTTCTATCAAGACAGTGCCTCTCAAAAGCAGCTCATCTCTTGGGACGGAGAAGAGATAGTCCTGAGTTCCTTGGCCCCTTGGCTGTGCTGCTGGCATGAATTCTGGGACATCAGGAATTCTTCACAGCCATGCAGTTCAGTGGGGAGTACCTAGGCTTTGCAGTTAGACAAACCGGGATTTGAATCCCAGCTTGGCTGCTTGGGAGTGATACTCTGGGGCAAGAACTGTATGCAACCTTGGTGAACTTTCCTCTGGAAAATGATAGCTTTCTTCCTGGGCTGCTCTGAAGACTAGAGAATTTGTATGTCCTGACCTAGCTTGTAGTAGATGCTTTGTAAATGGCAGTTATTATTGCTATTATTATTACATAATTCTGAAGCATGGAAGGGACCTCATTAAGATTAGACGATCTTTATAGCCAGGGTCTAATACATGAGTTGGCAGCCCTGGCCGTCTAGTGATTAAGAGCTCAGCTGCTAACCAAAAGGTCAGTAGTTCAAATCTACCAGCTACTCCCTGGAGACTCTTTGGGACGGTTCTGCTCTGTCCTGTAGTGTCACTGTGTGCTGGAGTCGACTCGATGGCAATGGGGAAGAAAGGATGGACCTCGTGTGTTCCCATCTCACCCTGGGTCTGGTTCGTGTCTTTGCCTTGCTGTCCAAGGGGAATCAGGAAACCGCTGGTACCACCAGAGTCACTTTATGGAACCAGGGATGTTCTCAAGGAAGACCCCAGGTTCCTGAGGCTCAGGCTGTGCCTCTGGGGTCTCCCCCTTGCTGAGCCCGGGCAGGTGTCGCCCACCTGGCTGCTCTCTGGTGGTGCTCAGCTGGCTATGGTTCTGAGGGTGCCTCTCTGCTCCCCACAGTAAAGCTGAGCCTGACCCCCAACATGTACATCCAGGGCCTGCAGTCCCGCTACAGTGCCACGCAGCTGCACTTGCACTGGGGGAACCGGGACAACCCCCACGGCTCTGAGCACACCATTGGTGGAAGGCACATGGCGGCCGAGGTGAGCGGGGCCAGGCTGGCAGAGGCTCTGGTCACCAGGGGTGGGTGGGCTGGCATCCCGCCATGTGGCCTGTGTGCAAATAAGACCAGAGCATGAGAGGGGGGTTTCCTGTGTGCTCTGCACACCCACCTCGGCCCTGTTGGCCACACAGGAAGCTGCAGCCACTCTGGCCACCCTATGGGCCATCTGTGGTGTCCAGTCCCTCCAGCTTCTGAACATGCTGAGCTTTGCTGTATGACTGAGATGAGTGTGCCACTCTGGAGGCAATGGTCCTGGGGTGGTCCATTGTGACCCTCAGGCTCATTTTTTGATGAAGATCTCATTAAGAAGCTTGTCTGGCTAACACATCCTACTGCTGAGTGATGTGTGTTAATTGCTCCCCCTAACTTCTCCACCTTTTTCCTATGTCATGCTGTTTCCACATGGCTTTCTCATCCATGTTTTTTTGCTTGGGGCATGGACTGGCCTTTGGGATGTGGGAGCCCAGGTCTAGAGCTATTCTCCCTGGCCACAGATTCAGTGATGACCAGCATTAGACTGTGCAGGGCATGATGGTGACCAGTGATTGGCCGTGGGGTGGCCTGGGATGTCATTTTAGCATCATGCTGGTCACTGAGGTGCTGACCCAAAATGCCAAGAGGAAGTGGTAGGAGGTGTGTGAGTGTGCAATTTGGGAGAGAAAAGTTGTTCCATCTCAGGGTCCCCATGGAACTGAACTGGGGGTGCAGTTCTGCATGTTGGTACAGAGGACAAGGAGGTCCCTGGGTGGTGCAAAGGGTTAAGTGCTCATCTGCTAACAAAAAGGTTTGACATTTGAGTGCACCCAAAGGCGCCTTGGAAGAAAGACCTGGTGATTTCCTGTGAAACCAGCCGTCTAAAATGCTGTAGAACACAGTTCTGATCTAAAACACAAGGCATTGCCGTGAGTCAAAGTGGGCTCAGTAGCAACTGGTTGCTGGTATTATTTTTGTTCATTTGGCTTTTTCTCAAGGAGATCCATGCCAGCGACATGCCCAGTCTGGGGAGCCCACAGTGGACAGTGCACGTCCGTGCTCTGGTGATAACTGCTCGGCTGCTGGCTAGCTCAGCTGATTGTAGATCTGGTTCCAGGAATAGAGGACAGAGTTCTGGCCCCGATCAGATGACACTCCTGGTTGTTCACAGAGTTCAGGTCAGCCTGCTCTCTGAACCCTGAAGACTGCAGTTTCTTTTAGGCTCATTGCAGTGTGAAGGCTTCTACTTCCCCGCAGGAAATAAACAAGAGCTTAGGATACAGGCTGGAATGGTTTATACATTTTGAAAAATTTCTAGTGACTGTTGTTTTCTGCCCTGAAGCCATGTCCCCAGACCCTTGATCTAGTGAAAATGGACTGTAAGTACCAATAAAAGAGAAACCCGTCAGGTGGCCCTAATATGGCAGCTTCCCAGGGAGGGTTCTTGGGAGAGTGACAGTTCTTCTCAATTTAGTTTCTGTAAGAGTCTTTCTCACATTGCAACCAGTGTCATGAAATAATTTGTATATGTATTTTTAAGTGAGAAACTAATTTGCAATGTGAACTTTCACCTAAAACACAACAAAATTAAAAATAATAATTATTCCCTATGAATTCCCTATGTAGGGAGTTCCTTGTGTCTTTACTTCCTGGTGATCTAATTTGAATACAAGGAAAAAAAATGCCAGGACAGAAGGCTCAAAGGTCAGCCACAGAATACATTCAGGATGCTGGTCCTCAGTGTTTGAGCCAAATGCAGTTCTGCTCTGCTTTTTGAAGAGATGCCGGACTGAGATGACGTGGGGTCGGGTGGCAGGCTAGGTCCTTCAAAGGGGAAAGTAGTGAAGTGGGAACTCCTAAGAAATCCTCAAAACAAAGAACCACCTAAAACATGACATTTACTCTGAGAATATGGCCCCGGACACTTCTTTAGCTCAGTAATGAAGTCACTCTTGGGATCCACCCTTCAGCTAAAGATTAGACAGGTCCATAAGACAAAACCAGACTACAGGGGCACACCAGCCCAGGGGCAAGAAGTAGGTAGGAGGGGACAGAGAAGCTGGTATGAGAAACCCAAGGCTAAGAAAGGGCGAGTGTTGACCTTTCATGGGGTTGGTGACCAGTGTCACAGAACAATGTATGTACTAATTATATGATGAGAAGCTAGCTTGTTCTGTAAACCTTCTTCTGAAATACAGCTTCCTTTAAAAAAGATGAAATGATTTGAGATAACTTTTTAAAATTAGAAACAGCTACTTGAAAAGCTGAAAATGGGAAACCTTAAACTGTATTCAATGAAACATACCTGAATTCTATTTACAGTCATGTAACATGGAAAACGGGTCACTGAAGAGAAATGACAGAAACAGATATAAAATCTCAGTATTTGTCATAGTCCCAAGAGGCCAAGAATCAGCAAAAATGCATTTTTGTGTAGATTATAGCAGGGCTTTGAACCAGTCCTTTCTGGTTTGACCACCTGCTGATTTGAATTTCCACTCCTAGATATACTGGATCCACATCCACATTTTAAAGATTCTGATTCAGCATACCCAGGTGAAAATGCAAATTCACAGCAGAGTGTTGAACCAGAAAGCACCAGTTTGAAGCCCTGATTTCAACTGATGGCTGTCCCCTGTGTTGCGCAATAATGCTGCACCCCACAGGGAGAATCAGGAGGGAGAAACATTTCCGAGCTTACCCACAGCTGGTCTAAGAACCCACTCAATCATTATCTGTTGTGTGCTCGCTATGTTCCAGGCACTGTATCAGACTCTGAGTTCAGAGTGAATAAGACACCATCTACCCAAAAGGAGTTTGCAGTCTAGAGTGGACTAAGGGAAACAGGAAAGCTCTCCAGCCATGAGGGGAGGGGGGAGCTCAGAAAGGCCTAACCTAGTTTGGGGGTTCTGCCCTCCCCTTGGAAGATGTCAAAAGTTCCCACAAGTCGCTCACCCCCAGACGGGGTCTCCTCTCCCCCTGCAGCTGCATGTTGTCCATTATAACTCCGACCTGTACCCCGATGCTGGCACCGCCAGCAACAAGTCTGAAGGCCTGGCCGTCCTAGCTGTCCTCATTGAGGTAAGAGCTGTTCACAAGGTTATTACATGCAATCTGAAGCAGGCAGGAGATGACAGCGTGGCACTGTGTTCCACACACACACCTGTCAGTTGGATGTACATGGCTGGTAAGCTGCTCCTGCTGGGCCATGTCTTGCCCCCCGAGAGCAGGGGGTAGTCCTCTTGAGGGCTGGGTCTGTCTTGGCCTGGAGATGGTGCCTTCTGTGGCTGGGCAGCAGATGTGGGCTTGTCCGTGGTGGCACTGAAAGCGTGGATCAGCCCTCTGGCGTAAGAGATGGAATCAGCCAGTAGGGGGAGCTGGTCATTCAGTCTGGCCCCTATCAGAGCCCTGAACCCCAATACAACTCCTAGTATCCAGTACCATACACAGACCCGCAAATAAATTCTTTCTTTAATCCCATACCCAGGAAACAGAGATGTCTCCTGATTCACTTGCATTTTTTTCCCTAATAAGACAATGTTTACCTCATTTCCCAACATGCCTCCCTATCTTAGATTCACATGAACTCAGAACTCCCTTCGGCTCTGGGTGAGATGAACATGTCAGGCTCACGGCCAGACAATCAGGAGGACAGGCTGTACCCTGTGCCTTGGGCCTTTCAAGCCTTAGTCCATCAGCTGAAAACAGGACGTCCTGAATCCCTAACAGCCTAGCGAGACTTCATAATTGTCCCAGGGCAGCGGCTCTTCCCAGGAGGAGCCCCCCACTGCAGTGGGAGCAGCTCTGCCCCCAGCTCAGTCTTCCGTTAGTGTTCATCCGTCCACAGTCAGTCTGCAGAGTTCTGTCCCCCAGCAAGAGTTCACCCTCCTGCCTGGTCTCGCTTGTAGATGGGCTCCTTCAATCCATCCTATGACAAGATCTTCAGTCACCTGCAAGATGTGAAGTACAAAGGTGAGTGGTCCTTGGGTGTGCTCACACTCTGTTGAAGAAGAGTGTGGTCACCCCGATGTCTGTCGCGGGAGGCTTGTGTGTTGCTAGGAAGCAGAACAGGTATCAGCGGGGGCTTCCGGACTAGGATGGCCCAGGGAGAAAGGCCTGGCGATCTGCTTTGGCCGATCACCCCGTGAAGACCCCGTGCATCACAACTGTCCAGTCCACAACTGGTCCTGGTGGTGGCTGAGGCCTGGCCGGTGATTGGTGCTGTTGTGCACGGGGTCATCACGAGCTGGGGGCCGACACTGTGGCAGCTGACCGTAACTACTACATGTAAGCATGAGAAAAACCAGGGCAAGGGCGGGTGCTGTGTTCATCTTGTTCAGGGCGGCAGGGTGCTGAACAGCGCCATGACTGGGTCCTTGGGTCAGAAGGCCCAGGATGGGGCCCGTTTACGCCTCCAGCTCAGCCACGTGCCCAGCTGCCCTCTACCCCGTGGAGGGAGGCCAACACCATCACCCCCAATGTGCCTCTGCAGGCCAACAGGTGCCCATTCCGGGTTTCAACATTGAAGAGCTGCTTCCAGAGAGGCCCGAAGAGTACTATCGCTACAGGGGGTCCCTCACCACACCTCCTTGCCACCCCACTGTGCTCTGGACTGTTTTCCGAAACACTGTGCAGATTTCTCAAGAACAGGTAACTGTCACACCCTGAGTCAGAGCCCATGCTACACCCCACCACAGATCTTACTTTGAATCTCGGTGGCAGTTGTCCAAACCCACCCAGAAAAAACCCACTGCCGTCAAGTCAGGCCCAACTCATAGCGGCCCTAGAGGTCAGAGTAGAACTGCCCCATGGAGTTTCCAAGGAGTGCCTGCCAGATTTGAACTGCTGACCTTTTGGTTAGCAGACATAGCACTTAATCTGCTACGCCACCAGGGTTTCCAGACTCTCCCCATGTATCAAAAGTGCCTAGATATGCTGGAGTCCCTGAGTGGCGCACATGGTTAACACACTCAGCTGCTACCCAAGAGGGTGGAGGTTCAAGTCCAATCAGAGGTGCCTCAGAAGAAAGCCCTGGCAATCAATCTCCTTCCTGAAACTCAGCTAGTGCAAACCCAGTGGAGCCTGGTTCCACTCTGACATGTGGGGTTGCCACGAATTGGAATCTGTTCAGCGGCAACGATTTTGAGGTGCTGCAGCCCGCTTTCGGAAATTACAGGCTGAGCGTCGTGGGTGGAGCTATCACAGCAAGCTAGGAAGATGAATATTTGAGAAAGGAGAATAATAAAAGTTGTGTTTTATAACAGAGCTGTCAGTGTTGGGCAGTATTCACTAGCCAGGTGGGAGAGAATGTGGTTCCTTTGCATGAGCAAATTCAGGGCGGGATGGGGCGAAATCATTTCATGGGCAGAGAAGCTGGAGTGGTAGGAATGAGTCAGTCATGGTCCCTGCCCTCAAGAAGCTCCCAGTCTAAGACCAAGCTGGGAATCAAATCCTTAGCAATCATTTCTAACCCTCTTTTTCATAGAGGGGAAATCCTGGTGGTACAGTGGTTAAGTGCTACGTCTGCTAACCAAAAGGTTGGCAGTTCAAATCTGCCAGGCACTTCTTGGAAATTCAACAGGGCAGTTCTACTCTGACCTATAGGGTCACTATGAGTCGGACCTGACTTGACGGCAGTGAGTTTTTTTTTTAGAAAGAGGAAACCTTGGTGACATATTGGTTAAGTGCTATTTGCTAACTAAAATGTTGGTAATTCAAATCACCAGGCGCTCCTTGGAAACTCTATGGGGCAGTTTTACTCTGACCTATAGGGTCGCTGTGAGTTGCAATTGACTCAAAGGTAATGGCTTTGGCTTTTTATAGAGTGTTAGAGAGTTTAAGAAACGTTTGGACTCACCTGCTGGTTAGTGACAAGGTCAAGACCTATAGCCCTGTCTTCTGAGTCCCAGGTCACCACACAACCCCCCACCCTACAGCTGAAATTTCACAAAGAAAACTGGGCGTGGCTGGAGCAGAGCCGGGGCAGCACTGCGCACAGCTCCTGGTCCCCCACCTCCCCACGTGTGGCTGCCTGAGCCCCCCACGTCCCCTCTTCCTCCTTGTGACTTCAGACGTGAGGGACCGAGATATAAGGCAGTGGCAGGCGGACAGGAACAAAGGCGTGATGACTCAGAGATGAAGTGTGCGGGGCAGCAGTGCGGCCTAACCCAGAAACTGCCTAGGAAGTGGGTTATATAATCCATGTGGGTGCATGAAAATCCTGTGAAGCCAGGTGTCACAGGAGGAGCTGGTGGCAGCGTGGCTACAGTGACCGACTGCGACCTGAAGGGTCACTGGTACAAAACTAGCAGCTCTGCAGGACCACGTGTGGAGTCTGCCTCCGTAGAGACTGGCAGCCCAGGAAACACACTGCAGGGCCGCCAGGAGTCAGGACTGACTCGATGGCTGTGAGTTGGGTTGGGTTGGTGGACGTCCCGTGACCTGTGACTCTCTGGCCTCTCTCTTTCTGTGCCCTTTGATGTGACCATCAGAACAAGCCCACAGCCCCCCTCCCCATTTAGAACTGAGTTACAATTCCGGCTCAGCGGGGTGAGGCTGTGGCGGTGCCCCTGGGCAGCCAGGTGACAAGGAACCTGCAGTGTTGCCCCTCCCTGAGCCTCGCGAGATGGGGGCCAGACCCAGCATGCCCAGCACCCTTGGGTGTGCCCAGCAGTTCTCTGCCCTTCCCACTGCCTTCCAGCATGTGACCCCAAAACACCATGGGGGCTGGTTCTGGGGTCTTCTCACAGGTGAGGGAGTGAAGGCTTGCCACTCTCTTGCCATCATCACTGGGCCTCCAGGGTACGTGTTTTTGCTCCCTTTCTCAGCTGCTGGCTTTGGAGACAGCGCTGTACTGTACACATGAGGATGACCCTTCGCCCCGAGAAATGATCGACAACTTCCGGCAGGTCCAAAAGTTTGATGAGAGGCTGGTGTATGTCTCCTTCCAAGAAGGTGAGGAGGTGCCGTGTTTGTAGGGGAGCATGCTGCCAAGATGTCCATTTCCTATGAATCCAGGGTCTTGCCTTCTGTCTCAGCCACCAGTGCTGTTAGGAGTTTGGTTAGTGGATCAGTGTGACATCCTGTGGGAGGGAAAAGCAGTCAGGGTCCCGGTGGACTAAATAACGTAGGGCTGGAGGGGCGGTGCACCCCTGAGACAGGACACTTAAGGTGTATTTATGGTCTTGTTAAGTGAAGACAAGCTGCCTTTGATGGTCCTTCAAAATAGGTATGAAGAAAAAGGCATTGGCCAGATCACAGCTGATACCAGGTACCAGGAGATATATTAATTTGCTCAAGCAAAAGAAACCACCTCTAGAACAGCAGCTGCAGTCATAACCATAGCTGACTGTCTTCCAAGATCCGTCTGGTGTTTGCACAGGCCAGACACGCATGTAAAATATGGATGTGATGGGAATCGCCGTCCCTGCGTCCCTCCACCGCTTTGCATTACTAGGGAGCGAACTGGACCAGGCGTTCATTCTCAGAGAACTCATCAACACCCCCATCAGAGACTGGGTCTTCGCCTCTTCCTTGGTACCTCTGTGCTGATCCTCCTCTCTTGTAGTGTGAGGCCCTAACTGGCACCTACTAAGCTAGCTGAAGGCTGTGTTTCAAGGTCTTTGCAAGAAAGCTCTGGAAACATGATCTTCTGAACTGACCACATCCTTCTCTTCTGGTTACTTAATCAAACTCTGCCCTAGGGTCTGTCTTTTGTGTTCTCCTCTCCAGATACCATTAGTCATCTCTTCCTCAGTTTCTCTGTCTGAAAATTGCATCTGTTAACAATAGCCCTTCCTAAAAAATTGATAATCACATGCCAATGACTGCCAGCTTCCTTTCTAGGAAGTGCCTACAAACATGGAATTACCCTCTCTGTGAGCCTTCTTCTTTTCTTGTTCTTTTACCTGGAGGATGTAGCATTCAAGGGTTAAATGGAAGTGCTTCTACTTTTAGAGAAAATGAAAAATCTGAAAATTCTGCCCAGAGATATACAGATCAGGTAGGGTTTTGCTTGTGGTGCCAGGACTCTGTTATCCGTTCTGTTTTCTGCCACAGTCTACAGAAGGCTACGTCAGAGGAGCAGGACAGTAGGTACTGTCCCTGTAGTCTGTAGAGGGACCCTGGAGGCGCAGTGGTTGAGCACCTGGCTGCTAACCAGAAGGTTAGCTGTTCAAATGTACCAGCCGCTCCTTGGAAACACTGTGGGGGACTTCTAGTCTGTCCCATAGGGTCAGTATGAGTCAGAATCAACTGGACAGCAACAAGACTTTTATTCTGGTATCGTCAGTAGAAGGAGCCCTGGTGGTGCAACATTTAAGTGCTCCTCTGCTAGCTGAAAGCTTGGCAGTGTGAGCCCACCTGACTGCCTCTGGGGAGCAAGACCTGGCAGGCTGTCCCCGTGAAGATTGTAGCTTGGAAAACCCTGTGGTGATGTTCTGCTCTGTCACGTGGGGCCACTATGCGTCCAAATCAGCTCAACGACAACATAGTCAGGAGACTCAAGTTCAAGGTCTGGCTCTGTCTTCTTCTGCCCAAGCTCGTCCCTTCCTTGACCTTGGCTTGCCTCAACCAGAAGCGAGGAGGTTGGTCGAGGTCATCTGACGACCTCTCGGTGCTGCTGTGTTGTGATTCTAAGCGAACACTAACAGGTGCCATCCCTGCCTTTACGTTGCAGGGACACTGCTTGAGGAGAGAGGATCAGAAGAAACCAGGCAGGAACTTGAGTCCAGGCCAAAAGAAGCACCACTTGTAACACAAGGGATAACTAGCCATCTTCTTAGACCGCATCAGGTCTAAGTGACTGCTTATAGCAGAGCGCCTCAGAAAACCATCCCGCCTGGCCAGGGGAGTCTGGGGCCTCTGAGCTCGGAGACCGAGTCCTGCTGAGGACCGCAAATGCAGCTTTGCCATGGCCTCCGTCCCGCCCGCACAGCTCTCCGGAGTTGCTGCTCCCAACAGCCCCAGCTGGGCCCATCTCCCTGGCATGAGGGTCCTGGCAGTCCATGGCAAATCTGTTCATTTGGAGGCTGGTTATAGAAACTTGGCCACAACTGTCCCCTCTCTCTCACTTCCCCAAGACACAGGCAACAGAGGAGCAGCTTTTCCGGGGAGGAGGCAGCTCCGAGAGAGCAGAGCCCCAAACCCGGTCCCTCTACTTCTCTGAGAGCAGAGCCTTCCCTCAGGCTGTCACAACCATTTAGGGTTTAGGGTGACAGCCTGCTTGCTCATCAGCACGAGCCTGGAGCAGTTTGGACTGAGGCATCAATGTCATCAGGCTCTGGTGCCATCGAAGTTTTCTCTGGGTGTCAGTAAGACCTGGGGAGTGAGGAGTCCTGTTCAGAAAATCCTTTCTGGGGAAGAACTCGGATTCTGGGAGGAGCAGGGAAGGTTTAACCAAATTGGGGCAATTGGGACTGAATCCTGTAGCCTGAGCCGCCATGCACCTTGACTATGTGGGTGCTGGGGATTAAACAGGGAGTATAGGACCTGGTCTCTTGTCCTCAAGGGGTTTACGGTCCAGCTACAGCTTGGCCCAAGGGCAGCATTTCTAAGCTTGGCAGTCCTGACCTATTAAGCAAGAGAACTCTTCGTCATGCAGAGTGATTAGCAGCATCCCTGGCCTTTGTCCACTAGATGCTAGTAAGTCCCCCAGTGGTGACAACTCAGACGGTCTCAACACATTGCCACAGATCTCCTGATTGAGACCAGCTGTGCCGGAGTTGTGCAATCACTTTCCTAGACCCTGAACTGACGTTGCTATGTTGTTGTTGTTTAAACTCACCATAGGATTTTAGAACTTTTCTATGACCTTCGCTGGTCTTTGTCCTTTTATGGCATGACTGTCCAGTAATAGTCACCCCTGAAACCGTCAGGTGGAAGTCACGCAGGTAGACCACCAAACCAGGGAGAAACATGGTCCCTCTTTTTGCTTTAGAATTTAAGTGTATTTTCTTTTTAAAATCACCAAGGAGAGGGGAGGCTGAGAGAAGTGGAACGGAAGAGAATTATCAGCCTTGAGAGGGGAGCGGCCTGTGAATGCCTCCATCAGAGGCGTCTGAGGCAGAGCCTGTCTTCAGAAGGCCTCATCACTCTCCGGACTTCTTTTTGTGCCAATGTGTTCTACTTGTGTGTTTCTCTTTGCCTTTGGTTCTAATAGTCACCCTTTCTGAAAAGGTAGCAGTCACACCAAGAACTTTTTACAGCTCCTAAAAAGTGCCTCTTCTAAGTGGCACAAAGCGAAGTCTTGATTTAAATATTGGAAACAAGACTCTGTTTCCTCAAAGTGGGGTCTCCAGGAGAGGGTCATCTCCTAGGACCAGTCTAGACTTTCTAGGAAGTCACATGTCCTAGGTGAGGCAAGGGGACAGTGGGCAGGGGCAGCTGTGCAGTCCACAGGGACTTTGGCCTGATCCATTGATTTCTCTGAGTTGACCTCTGTTTGGCCAAGGATGCCTTCACTAGGTCTGGGTGGTGTTGGGTAACCAAGCCAAGCCCATCCAGCCTAAATGGAAATATTACCAAGCCCTGTTTTTGACATGTCAGGACAATAGGCATATGAGGGACAAGGGGAAGCCAAACAGTTTCTATAATCATGTCTTTAGTGGGCTTGCTCTGCACCACTGCATGTCACTGGCCACAAAGCCCAGAGGGACATGTGGATGGGAGCGCTACACACTGAGGAGCAGGGTGCTCACTGACTGTAGACCTGTGGAGTGGCATGACTGCAATCTACCTGACCCTGAGGGACCCGGGTAGTTTTATAAAACTTGAGTAGAAAAGTCTTAGAAAGCTAAGATGGCTAATTATCTGTTTTTTTTATATGGGATTCTGTGTCTGCTTTGTGGTGATTGACTTTGTGTTTCTAAAAGTTCCTATTTGTAAATAAAAGCTTATTAGATGGAAGAGTAGCTCTGGTTCTTCCAAAGGGCTGCCCAGAGGGGTGGCTCCTGTTGAGTCCCTCGGCCTGGGCACATGACACTGAGTCACGAGCAGCTGTCAGCAGATGTGCTAAGAAGTCATGTCCTAGTTCGCTCATCTACTAGGACTGGTAGTTAAGTTCACAAGCTCATCCTAGAAAAGGTGCTGCATGTCTCACTGATGAATATCACTATGGTCACCTTTGAAGTACCTGCCGTGGGAAGCTACACACCAACACCAGTGCCTAGTCCACCCTTCAAAGCAATTTTGGAACTTGTTTTCTGGACTGGCCATCAGAGCTGTCACCATATTACCTTGATTTCCTGAATGACATCAAAATGCCTTCCTTTCAGTATTTCTTTTATCTTCGGGTAAGAAAAAAGTCACCGAGGCCAGATCGAGTGAGTAGGGAAGGTCTTCCAATAAGGTTATTTGTTTACTGGTTGAAAACTCCCTCACAGACAACTATACAATTAAGTTTGCAAACTTGCCACCATGCCACTGTGCACAATGGCCATTCCAGAAAGAGTTCCAAAATTGCTTTGAAGGGTGGACCAGGCACTGGCGTCAGTGCATAGCTTCCCAAGGGGAATACTTGGAAAGTGACTAGTGATATTCAGCAATGAGGTATGTAGCACTTAGAACAATTAAGTTTGGAACTTAATTGTCAGACCTCATAAACCAGTTCGGCGCATCAGTTTCCTGAGCTCTCCCCAGAGCAGGTGCTACAGGGGTGGGAAGCCCCGCCATGGATGGTCATCTCGCTCCTCATGAGTCTTAACACAGAGCTGACCACATTCAAGAAGGACAGCAGGGTAAAAGGGATGGGGAGAAAGCTGGAAAGACCTTTGCGCTCTAAGCCAGCTGCTCTCCCCTGCGTCACCTCCTGCAGCCCCCAGCCATGGCCTCTAGGCCCCTGCCACACTAAACCCAGGGACTCCCTTCAACAGAACAGGGGCGCTCAAGGCTTTCGTGCACACGATTTCCCTTGGGGATGCCCCCGCCCTGCTCTAATCCTCTCCTCTCTGAGGTCATCCCCGTTCCCCTGAAAGTGGCTTCCATTCTTTTTTAGTGCTGCCAGGACAGCTTGTTGGCCTCGGGTAGAGTACTTCACACCACAAAGCAGTTTATGTATTAATCACCACAGCATTAACAAAAGAAAGGAAGAGAAAAAGTGTGTCTGTATTAAACATGCACACGCAGGACGCATTGTAAGCTCCCTAAGGAAAGGGATGGTGGCCTCTTCTTCGTTCTTGATGCCTGGCACTGTACCCAGTGCTCATTTTAGGCTTCTTGGTAGAACGTAGCCAAGACACCTGTCTTCTCCCCTGCAGGCTCTTCTCTGCACGATGGCTGAAGCATCAGCCTGGCCAGTAGTCAGATTTTAGTTTTCTTAAGTCGTATTTTTCTTTGTGATCAATTTGCCAGCAAATCAGTCACTCCACTTGTTTAGGAATCAGAACATAGTTGTCAGGCTTTGATGGGCTGGGAGGCTGTCCTGCTTTCAGGTTGCTGCTCTGGCCCCAGTCCTAGCCGCAGGCCACCACTCCTTCAGCACAGATAGCCTTGGTCACTGGAGGGAGTTTGGAGTATGTGGCACCCAATGCTGACTTTCTAAACCATGCTGGCTGCATTTAGCTTTAGGCTCTTGGAGCAGTAGGTTTTTGGCTTGGAGCCTATACTCCGCAGTCTGGGAGTGAAACCTGTTGCTTTGTGCAAGCTGCTGGTATCTTTCTGGAAGATTCCTGTGCAGAAACAGTTCTTTGTTGGGCTGCATAGTATTAGTAAGGGAAACCTCACCGGTGAAACATGTCCTCTAGAGACGGGAATGTTGTGTGGTTTGTTGAAGGCATTCCCTTGCTTTGTCTCCAAAGCATCATCCAAAGAGAGAACCAGCATTTCAGTTACTTAGCCCTGTGCCTCATGACAATAGGAATTTTTACCACCTTAAACTGAGTTTTATGTCAGCTACCAACACCCTGCTGGTATCTGAATACCAATGGCTTAGCTTCCAGCATCACTGCCACAGGAAGTCCCAAAGTGTCACAGACTAACAGACATGTTGGTAGAGGGTCTGCAAAATAGAGGAAGCCCCTCAGCAGGGTAGGTTGACACAGCAGCTGCAGCCACAGGCTCAGGAATAACAAGGCCTGGGAGGACGGCGCAGGATCCAGCTGCGTTTGTTCTGTTGTGCGCAGCGTCACTGTGAGCTGGACCCGACTCAGTGGCACCTAAGAACAAACAACGAGGCCTCGACCCCCTGGTAAGCCTAGTCTCTCCTGTCTCTTTTACAAAACCGAGAATGGCTAGAGGACTGTCTAAGATCCCTGGTGGCTCAAATGGCACTCGTCTACTTGCTGAAAGGTTGGCAGTTCAAACACACCCAACAGCACTATGAAAGAAAGACTTGGTGATCTGCTTCCATAAAGATTGTTGTTATCATTGTTAGGTGCTGTTAAGTCAGTTCCAACTCACAGCAACCTGATGTACAATAGACCAAAACCCTGCCCAGACCTGGGCCATCCTCACAACACTTGTTATGCTTGAGCCCATTGTTGCAGCCACTGGGTCTGTCCATCTCACTGAGGGTCTTCCTCTTTGTCACTGACCCTCCCCTTTGCCTTCTTCAGGAACTGGTCCTTCCTGATAACATGTCCAAGGAGCATTCTGGCTATACTTCTTCCAAGGCAGATTTGTTCATTCTTCTGACAGTCTGTAGTATATTCCGTGTTCTTTATCAATGCCACAATTCAAAGGCATTCATTCTTCTTCAGTAAAGAAAACACAGTGGAGCAGTTCTATTCTGGAATGCATGGGGTTGCCATGAGTTGCAAGAGATCTACCTGTATGTTATGTGTTATATATTGTAACTATAGAACATGCCATCCATGAAAACAGTCCACATGTGAAAACAGTGCTTTGAGAGGAAAAAGATACTATTCCACATTCAAACAGAATCACAAAGAGATGTAGAGAAGACGAGACCTTCATTCTAGGAACCGCAAGCTGTATGAGCACAGTGCTTGTTCGTCCTGCTGGATGAGTCTGTGTTTACATTGAGGCTTCAGGAGACCTCAGAAGCAGCTCGCCAGCGTCCATGGTGCAGCCAGTGCCAGTGGAAGATGCAGTTCTTGCCGCCTGGAGCCAGCCGAGACCAGGTAGCGGTGCCTTTGTGGCAAGTGGCTTGCCTCTCCAAGCGTCTGTACCTTCACGTGTGCCAGTGGATCCTGTGTCTGTGTGATTTCCTTCTCTATGTTGTACTGTCCGATCTCTCTTCACTCTGACATGTGTCCCAAACACTCTGTGGCCAGCTGGCAGCTCTCCCACATCTGCACCATGGGTAGGGACCCTTCTGTTCAGTTCTCAGCAGTGGCACTCACAGGTGGCCTCTGTGAAGCAGCCTATCTTTGTCTTTCCTGCCTGTCTCCTCGTTCTTCCAGTGGGAACCACCTGTCATAGTCCCCACTTGGAAACTAACTGTTTCTTTTTGGAATCTGAATGTAAGTTTCTCTGGTTACTCTTCCTGCGTCGTTTCTCATGCCTGCTCTCTTCACTGTCTCAGGTTCTGGGTCCTCTTCGGCAAAGCTCAGCTGTGATGCAGACTTTGGCATTTCCCTCTATGCTGTAGTTCCTCCATGTAGTTAGCAAATGCCTTGTCATCTGTCTTGATGGGCCCTGGCCATGCAGACTTGGTGTCTCTGCAGAGAAGCCTCACTTCCTTGGTGTTTCACTGGTACTGTCTCTGTTGAGGTGACAGGGTTCCACCAACATCTTCCTGCCCTGAGCTTCATGAGTTTTAGGATATTAGATGGCACCTTCATCACTGTCCTCTTCCTTAGTGGCTGGCACTTTTTGCTTGCTCAGTCAAAGCTGCTTTGTTTGGCTATGTCAAGGTCTTATCCCGAAAGCATCTGTCCTGGCTTTCCTTGTCACCATGGCTTCATGGTCTCATTTTACTGTCTCCACTGAGACAGAGTTTAGATGCCCTGACAGCTGTCTAGATGCAAAGAACCGACTTGACAGCCGTGATTAAATAGGCATTCACCTGACTTAATGACATATTTGAATTTCAATGAACTGCACTTAGAACAGTCTTTTTCTTTTAATTCCGTAAAACAGTTGCAGCTAGCAATTTGCTGATGTTACCTTCCCAAATGTTCACTCACAGATGTTCAGTGTTATGATTTACTGTTCCAAAAACTGCTGTATTTCAGCCTATAAAAACTAAAAAAATGAGGGAGATTTAGGTCAAAAATCAACTTATGATGGCACAGTCCTGTTGTAAGTTGGGGGCTTCTTGAACATAATGTTCACTGGGCCGATTACAGCTGAAGACCCAGCACACGAACCAGGAGGACGGGGCCTCCACGTGAGCTACCAAGCTGGGTGCTGCATCCTTGAGAAATGTCCCTTCTCTTAGGAACTTCACTGAGACCACAGCATGAAGGACCCTCATAATCCAAGAATCAGGCTGCTGTGCTGTTTGGGGCTGTTTAGCTCTCAGGATGTTTAAGGTGACTGCCAAAAGGACTCCTTTACAAACTGTCCAGTTTGGGGCCCTCTGCCACTGGTGAGGCTGGCTGATCACAGTCCCAGGTGGTGAGAACTGGCTTGGCACCGCCGTGTCTGCAACTTCAGGAGCAGAGAATAAAAGCGTATTTAAGACCCTGTGGACCAAGGACTCTGGATAACTTGAAAAACATCATAATTATTCAGAGTGGAGGCCCAGCCCAGGCGGGGACAGCAGAGTGTTCTGTGCAAATGCTTGATGCTGTCCTCAGGTGGGGACTCGTGTCCTTAGCTGCTACCCAAGCCACAGACTGGTTCTTGGGTTCAGGCTGGGAGAAAGGACAGAGAAAACACTCTCTGTGCCACTAGGGAGGCCCTGAGCTGCTGGTAGCAGGTGAGGGCAGGACAAATAGGCCACCCTGGGCTTTTTGTGTGGCTCTGTCCACCTCTACCCTGTTCGTTCTGACGACAACATGGGCCACCAGGACAAAGCAGACCTAGGCCTCCCTGGGCCTAGCCTTGGGTCGGTGAGGCTTTGCAGGCTGCACGTGCGATTGCAGAAGAAGTCCGTAGAGAGATGGCTCCTGGGGGATGAGCCAGACTCCAGCCACAGGGCTAGAGAAAGAGGATGACCAGAGCCGCACCCTGCAGCCTCAGGCCTGTTGCCAGGGTGTTGTGGGTCAAGTCCTTGGCCTTCAGCTGGCATCTAACAGTTGGCCAGAGCTTTCCCAGGGTCCCAGCCACCACCCAGGCTCTGTGGATGACACATTGAGCCAGGAGGTCACCATCTGCACAACTCTGGCTTCTAGTGTGAGTTAGAACACATACCTCCTCCCCTACAAGCTAGAAGTTTCTACAGAGACAACAGGATGTGTATAAACTGAGATTCTTTAGATAGGGGGCCAGACTGGGAGAATGAGAAGGAGGTCTGAGAGCCTGGAAGAAGCTTCAAGGCTGGGCTTCTTTGATTCCTCAGGAATGTAGACTCATTCCAAAGTCCTCAGTGGGCTGACCTCAGGCTTTCACCCTACGTGACCGCGCACAGTTTCAGCGCCAGGACTCTTAACGTATTCCCTTCATCCCAACAGAACCTCCCTTGGAAGAAGCCATAATCCTCAATGTATCTGGTTCTAGGTAGCAGAGAAGAGAGGAGGAGGAGGGATTTCTCAGGTTTGTCCAGGAAGGTAAAGCACAAGTAGAGCTGGAGCTTGAAGACAAGGCTGGACTCAGGAAGGCTGGGGTCGGAGGAGTCTGGTGGCAGGTTCTAGCTGGGCTCCACCTCCGCCTGCAGCCAGAACCTGGCAGCTGCCGTGCTTAGGAAGACAGGCAAGAGGGTCAAGCATAAAGTACCCAAGTAAACTCTGATTCGTCGGGCCTCTTTCTTTGGCTATGTTAAGAGCTGAAGTCACGCCCTACCAAAGAGACTGCCGTGATAGGAGAGTGTTGGGAAGAGGGAATCAAGGTATGATCCTGTAGGCAGGCAGTTCTCTCTCCCTCCATCAGAAAGTCACCTGAGCCCAGGGTGAACACTCCCCGAAGGTTTGCACAACTGTGCTATCTCCAACCAAACAAAGTTAGAGCTTTGCTCAATGCACTAGTCAAATCCAGCCATTTGACTCTAGGTTAATTCCTCTCTTTTTCTCCCTCCTTTGAAGTGCAAGACCTTACCTCCGCAGGACTGAGTATGGGTATGTGGTTGGCCAGCTGGCCGTGCATGCTGCGGCTGGGTGATCGTTGTGATTCTGGGTGTTAATCTGGGCCTGTGACCCTTCCAGCCCACCTTCTCTGCTCTTGTGTGCTGTTTTTCTGGTCCCTCCTTGCTATGGGTCTCACTGTCAAATCACTCTTTCATTCAAAGATGAACTGCCAATCAAATGCTCTCCTAATGAAAGACCCAATCACGCTTCAGCATGGGCACATGGAGACAGCCTACTAAGTCCTTCTGTTGGCTGTAGTGGGAGGCCGTTCCCTAAAAACATGCCTGAGCCCAGTGTGGGCCCAGCTGGGTGACTGGCTGTGGACCTTGACAGTGGGCTACTGGTTGTTTGGGGCTGCTCAGGACTGTGCAACGGAATTTGGGGACAAAGCCAAAAAGGAAGTATTTAATGGGCCTTCAGTCTACCAAGTGAAGACAGAGTCAGTTCTTCCTCTGTAACTCAGGGCTTCTCACAGTGTGGTTCACAGACCACCCACACCAGCACCACCTGCAGGTGTTTGGTTAAAATGCAGATTCCCAGGCCCACCATCAAACAGATTGAATCAGAGCCCCTGAGCTCTGGGCTGTGAAAAGCTGCATTTTAGACAAGCTCTTCAGCCGACCCTGGTGCATGTGTGAGAACCCTGGCTGGAGAATTGCCACCATTCGCTGATGGCCCCTAAGCACTCCAGAGATGTCCTGCCCAGTCACAGACTGTCATCCCAGTGCCTGAGAACAGAGCTGGGGAAATAGCACCTTTCTGTGGATGATCAGCCACTGGCCATTGATTTCACACCTGCGTGCCATGGGAGAACGGGAAGCAGAAGGAAGCAGTGTGATTAATGCATGTGTCACTTCCCCAGGCATCATCCTTTCGGTGGCCCTGGCCTGCGTTCTGGGCATCTGTATTGTCCTAGCAGTGTGCATTTGGATTTTCAGACGGAAAAAGAGGTGAGCCTTTTTTTAAATTTGGAAAGTGCGTGGCTCGCTAGTGTGTCCGTGAGGTTCATCTGTCTGAGAGGGCTGCCTTTCAGCTGCAGAGTGAAGACCCCTGTGTCACCCACACCAACATCTGTCCTGGCAGGGCTGTCCCTAAAACACTGGTGCCCAGACCTGTGCTGTGTGAGACGCTGGTTGTTCCAGGGTCATTGTACTGAACAGAACTGTGTGTGCCAGCCTGGCCACCACTGCCAGTTAGATGTATGACCTTGACCAAGCCTCTTGATTTTGGAGGATGCCCCATTCTTATAAAGGCGGTTAGTGAGTGTGTCTTCTTACTAAGCTTTACATGTGGTTTATCCTCTGTGAATCGGAAAAGGAAAATGAGGCAAACCCGATCTTTCACTCAGATTAGCTACTGATGCCCGTTTACCCAGGTTTATATCATTGTGCTTGTTTTTTCCCAATGTCTAATTTATGATTCCCAGTTTAAAACGAAAAGTTGCCAGGAACCGTATTGTGGAATCAGAGGTTTGAAGACCGAGATGATGAGACCCTTTTCACAACAGAGGCCTGGAACTGTCAGAGGTTAAAAGAGAACAGCTGGGAAATGGATAGGTTCTGTTTGGGTTAATCTTTTATTTAGGGGCATTCTCTCCCAAGACCAACAGAATTGGAGAAAGGTCCCCAAGAGGGGGACTCTGACTTCTAAATGGCATCTCATTCCTTAGCTGAGTCAGGCTGCTCCCTCCTTGATTCTCTGTCCTCTTTGACTAACGAGACTCGTGTGTTCTTGTCCCAACAGCAAAAAAGATGACAGCAATAAAGGCGTCATTTACAAACCGGCTGTCAAGGAAGAGATGGAGGCCCATGCCTGAGGTCCCCAGCCCCCCCGAGGCACGTACATGGAAGGACCTCTTGGACGCTCCTTACTTAGAGTCTCTGGATGCCTGAAAGACCCAAAGGAGATCTCTGGAGAGGAACATGCAAGCTCCCAGACACTCGAGGCCCCTGGCTAGGAGCCCCAGTTTCCTGGTACCAAGGCCAGCCTCGTGGTGATCAGGAGGCAGGGACTCTGGACGGTTTGCCACATCTGTGTGGCATCATTGAGTGCTCTACTCTGAGGTCACAGACCAGGCCTCCTGCTGGGGGGCTCTTGTTGCATGGAGACCACTTTCATCCCGGGGTCCACGCCCACGAGTGTGGGTCCCAGTGTCCTGGGAACTCTGCTTTTGATGCCCGAGCCTTCAGACCAGAATGTGCACCCTTTGCTTTGGTTTTGCTCTGGAAACTGGCCTCAGGGGCGGGAGTTATCTCCCTCTGATTTCTTCTGCTCTCACAAAATCCTTAGTCTGATTCTGTGCCGAGGTGGGGATAGGAAGGGGAGTGGGTGGAGAGGGCAGGTGGGTCAGGAGGGCAGGGGAGGGATGGGGAGGAGCAGGAGGGGGTTATCGCTACAAGGCTCAAGTGGTGAGAGACCTGAAAAAAACCAGAGATGTACTTGGTAACATATAGGACGTTTTCGAAGTCCTTTGGGTCAGAAGCAGTGACTGGGCCCTACAGAAAGGCTGTTTCAAGTTCCATTTCTGAGTGGGGATGCGGAGGGGAGTCAGAGAGATGGAGAGTGAGAAAATGAATACAGGCTGAGAGCCACTCACTTGGCAGTTACAGTTTCTATTTAAGTCCTTTTTCAGCCCCAAATGGGGAGGTCGGAATCTGGAGCCGAAACCTACCCTCCTGTCAGTGGAGCAGCTGCGTTCTGTTCTCTGAAGATTTTATAAATAATGAGGCTGCTCCCTGACAGTGTGTTGCTGCTTTCTGTCTCTTAAAATATAGGTGAGTTCTGAGCTGACCCAAATGGCTTTGGAATCCAGAGGCAGTAAGCAGAAACAGGATGGCTGTCGGGTGCTGTCTCTTTTGCCTCAATTCCATGTCCTCACCCTCTGTGGGGTCCCTCCTGCGGGGAGGACCAGTTCTCTGACTTGGGGGATGTCAAGTTAAATACAGTGTGAAGCTAGAAGAGCAGGAAGTGTTTCTAGAAGAGCAGGCATTCCAGTGGCTCCAGGGGCCGATAATAATGGGATAATACAGAGTCCTGGTGGTGCAGTGGTTAGCTGCTCGGCTGTTAACCCAAAGGTCTGTAGTTGGAACCCACCAGGAAAAAGATGTGGCTGTCGGCTTCTGTAAAGATCACAGCTGTGGAAATCTTGCGGGTCAGTTCTCCTCTGTCCCCTAGGGTGGCTAGGAGTCGGAAATGACTGGGCAGCAGTAGGTTTAACAACGGAATGTTAAAAAGATGCTTCAGGTTCCTCCCGCAGTTCACAGAGTATTTACGAGTCACCGCGGGAGCCTGCACAGATGAGTTAGTTCCCTAACTAGGCGTCTCCACCAGCAGCCCGTCTGCTGGCGCCTGGCCTGTAGGGTCCCTACGAGTCAGAATTGACTCCAGGGCAATGGGTTTGTTTTTGTTTTTAATGGGTTTTGGGCAGTTTAGAGTGAAACTTCTGATTCACAGTCTCGACTGGATGGCACAGAAGGTGCTGCTGATGTGTAGGTTTCTTTATAACACCTTTTCCCTCCTCTTCCTTCTGACTCTGCTACCTGGTTGCCAGGAATTCCCTCTGTGCTGTCCCTTTTTGTAGTGGTAACAAGTCCTGTGTCTCTGTCTCTTTCTGTTTGCTGGACAGAGTTGCAAGTGGCCAATGTGGAGCGGGTGGATGTTCTGGGTGGAATTCTCCGTCAGCCCTGGAGCCGGGGCAGGTCCCAGCCATGCCATTGGGACTCCCGACACACCATCGAATGGACAGCAGGGTCAGCCCTCAGCAAGTTGCAGCGTGAGCGAGGCCAACATTGCCAATCAGAAACAAACCCAACCATTCCAGGACAAGGGAGCTCTTGCAGAAAGCTCACTGTGTGGACTGAGCACAGAGAGAGGACAGAGACATCCTGGTACCCAGCACAAGAGCTGCTCGAGAGACAAGAGGGTCCCCAGGTGGTGAGGACAGAGCCTTTTCTTTCCTCCTCTCCACCTCCCTCAGCACAGAGCCCTGGTGCTGAGACCAGACAGGTGCAAGGAAGCAGACAGACCCAGCTAGTTACCAACCTGCCAACGTCTTTGCCAGTCTCCACAAGACTCCTGAGGATGATTTTGATCTTGGGAACCCTTCCTTCGGGTCCTCATCTGTTCCCTGGGTACCAGGGCTGTCCCTGCTTCTCCACCATTCCTTATCTCCCACTGGTATGGTGACAGCTGGGAGGGCCCTGGCACTGTGCTAGGTGCGTGCAGTCAGATGGGCATAAGAGGCACGCCCAAGGCTGGGGGCAGGGGAAAGTCTAGCTTCGTCTGTCCTTTCTTCGCCTCTCTTTCCTGGAGTGGGACCCCAAGTCTCTTTATTCTGTTCCTTTAGTATTAGCTGGTAAAAAAGTCAGAACCTGTTTTTAACACAGTCGCTCTTGAATTTCACTGTATTACTGAGGCTATTAATCCCATTTCAAGCTCAGACCCCAAATGCCCCCACCCCAGTCCCTCTGAAGGCTTCCTGCCCTGCCCCCAGGAACACCACCACCACAAGGAGCCAAGGTCTGCAGCAGCCCTTGTCCCTGTGCCTCAGGCCACAGGGTACTGCAATAAAGGTCCAGTGTGTATTGTAAGAATGATTGCCATGCAGATAGGTCCTGTAAGTATGAGAAATTCTAAATAAATAAAATGTTTTTCACATGTGAGTGATTTGGGGGAAGAGGAAGTTAAAGCATTCTTTGGCAAAGCATTCTGCAGTTCCCTGTCTCTGGGGCTAGCTCACTGGGTGAATGATGAGCTCACCCAGAGCTAATGTCACTTGTGCCACAAGGAAAACACACTGATGTACCTAAGATACCTGGGTGGCTCAGTTTGTGCTCAACGACTAACATAAAACTTGGCAGTTCGAACCCACCTGACAGTGCCACAGAAGAAAGACCTGGTGATCTGCTTCTATCAAGGTTATAGACAGGAAAACCCTGCGGAGCCAAGTTCTACTCTGTGAGGCATGGGGTCACCGTGAGTCAGAATGGACTGGACAGCTGGGGGTTTGGGGTTGTCTTAACTGAGGCTGACGGACCCTGATGTGCACAGCCAGGGGTCACACACCTGTCAGCTAGTGAGTGAGAAAAAGTGGACACCGCAGGCAGGGACAGGCTCAGGCCAGACGTGGGGCCTGGACGGGGCCTTAAAGAATCAGTCCGATTTAGATAGACGACAGGCAAAGAGAGAGACCTTCTTCACCAAAGTGACGGGAGTGGAGAGAACGGATCTGAAGTCTCTCTTTGCACCCGAGGATGCCCAGCACTTCCCCTGGCAGGTGCACAGTGGCTCTGCCTGACTGTCCAGCTTATTTGGGATCCCTTGGGCAAAGGCGCGTTCATCCTCCATGTGATCCTTGTCTCCTTCTGGATCTCCCACTGAGGTTTTTGTAAGTGAAGGGGAGCCCTGTGAAACCTCCCAGTAGGCACTGTCACTGCTTGTGAGTGATTTCAGAAAGCTTCCAGTTCTCGTTTCATTTGCCCCAGGACTGAGACGGGAACCGTTCAAGGGTCATTTTGCTCTAGAAGGTGACATAGCAGCTGGCCCTGCTTTGGGACAGAAGTGGTAACACTGCCCTCGGTGGTCTGATGGCCCCTGCAGTTGGGACACAAGCGTTCTTCATTTCTCCCCCTTCGGCAGCCTGCGGGCGTCAGAGCCATTTGCAGGGATGAGGTCAGATGGGCAGTGGGGCGGGGCGATGAAGCCAGGTGGGCAGTGAGCACAGAGTTCCCACCGGACACTCCTCCCTCACCCTTGCTTCCATCCTGCTGGTTGGGACTGAGGAGGACATTCCCTGGAACCAGCAAACAGGAAAGCTGTCATTTCCTCTCTTTCTCCACAGCCTAGCTGGCAATTTCCCAAACCCAAGATTTACCTGGCTGATAAACTGGGGACTGTGCTGATGAGGAAACCCTGGTGGTGTAGTGGGTTAAGTACTAGGTCTGCTAACCAAAAGGTCAGTGGTTCAAATCCACCAGGTGCTCCTTGGAAACTCTGTGGGGGCAGTTCCACTCTCTTCTATAGGGTCACTATGAGTGAGAATCGACACAGCGGCACCAGGTTAGTTTTGGCTTTGTGTGCTGACAGCAGTTGTGGGCTGGCAGAGGACACTCAAGTCCTCCTTGAGCTTGGCCATTACCTTCATACGTGGTTGTTGTTGGGTGCCATGGAGGCAGTTTCAACTCCTAGAGACTCCATATCACTGAGTAGAGCTGCTTCATGGGCTTTTCTTGATAGAAGTAGATTGCTAGGCTTTTTTCTTGCAAAGCTGCTGGGTGGGTTTGAACTGGCACCCTTTCAGCTAGTAGCCGAGCACTTAGGAGCTACCATGGCTCTGCTTTCTTATCTAAAGCCAGCTAAATCAACAACCTAGACCAAAAGACACATGTTCCCATCAAGTTGATTCTGACTCACATAGGACGGAGTGGAGCTGGCCCCAGAGGGTTTCCAAGGAAGCCCAGTGGGTTCAGACTACCGATTCTGTTGGCAGCCGAACTCTTAACTGCTGCGCCACCAGGATTTCCAAATCCACAATCCAGAGCAGCAAAACCCAACACAGTAGGACCGCTGACCTTTCAGTTAGCAGCTGCAGCCCCTCTCTTGGCCACTACACCGCCAGGGTTTCCTTGGAAACTCGAAATACCAAAACAACAAACCTACTGCTGCTGAGTTGCTTCTGACCCATAGCAACCCTAGTGGACAGAGCAGAACTGCCTCTTACAGTTTCCAAGGAGCAGCTGGTGGATTTGAATGGCAGACCTGTTGGTGAGCAGCTATAGTTCTTAACCACTGTACCCCCAAGCCTCTGAGCTCTCTAGCAGCACTAAAAAGAAAACAAATCAGTGATGCTAATTTTAATCATATATTTCATACACCCCAAGAGGTCCCAAATACTTTAATTTCAACATGTAAATGTTATTTTTAAATTCTATATTTTAATCTTTTGAAGGAAGTCTTTGAAATCTGGTGTGTATTTGACACTTAAAACATATCTCAGTTCAGATGCTAAATGTTCCTCAAAAATCCTTGATTGGTATTTAGGTTTTGTAAAATATACAGTAGAAAACACAGATTCACATGCCCAGGCTGTTCCAGACATACTTATGAATCTCTCAATCACTGAATCAATAGCTGGCTTTTACATTTACATTTATGAAAGCAAAGACAATAAAATGAATTTCTCAGTCTCACTAGCCACATTACAAGCAATCAGTAGCCACGTGTAGCCCGGCCGACAGAACACGCTAATCTCCTTTGGGGTTGCCTTTGAGGGGTTAAATCTGGAAGACTTCCACACAAAAACAAACCCTGGAACAAAGTTTTGGCGGATAGAGGATTGATGGGATGAGGGAGAGACACACGTGGAGAAACAAAAGAGAACACTCGTTGCTGTTGCCTCCACTGTGACTCATAGTGAGCTTATAGGGCTGTGGAACTGCCCCACAGGGTTTCCAGGGAGCTCCTAGGGATACGAGCTGCCCCCCATTTGGTGATCACTGCCACCATGGTTTCCGGAGAACGGAGGGGAGAAGGAATCAGGACAGGGAGAACCACGCAGAGCCTGCCAGAGACCTGCTTCCCTCCTACCTCCGCCCCTTCTCCCTGGTGACCCAGAGACGCCTGGCCACGCCCGTCGGGTCCTCGTGCTATATAGGGTCTCCTAGTAGAGCTCAGTCAGAGGCTCAGGGGTCCCTAGTTGACTGCAGTAGGACCTCCTGCCGGACCCTTGCCCGGAGCTCACAAGTCCCCCAGCCCCAGGTGAATGGCAGGTGTGGCTGGTGACCCGCGCGTCACTTGCAGGGGCTGCTGCTGAGCGGTTTCTACTGACCCCATACAGCCCAGCGCGTTTCTTCCGACACAGAAGCGGAGGCATAACGAGGGGCGATGTTGGGGGACGCTTGCCCTAGGTTCGAGTCCAAAGGGGGCACCAGAGGAGGCAGAGAAAGGCGCCTGACCAGAGGTGAATTACCTGATAACACACGGAAATGTCACAGGTTTGTGTTTACTTACTGACCTGTGAGGCGTTGGTGGCGCAGTGGTCCAGAGCTCTGGCGGCTTTCACATACGAGATGTGGTAAAAACCAGGTGAAGTTTGCAGGACAGTTAATAAGTAGGCACAGTGAAGCCGGTGGTGCAGCGGTTAGTTGCTGTAGGGTAGGACTTCTCTGTCCTATAGTGTCACTATGAGTTGCAATTGACTGGATGACAACAGTGTTTTATTCGGGTGAGGGGAGGTTGGGGGAGCTTTCTCTTGACCGGCAATCGATTCATCGATTCTGTTGACCGGCAGGGATGCAGCTTAACGATTATTCTCTGTGCGCTCATTACACCCCCCATCTATGCCCCATAGAGGCACAGTTTCAGTGCATGCCATAAGCCAGTGCCTCTGCACCCCCCCCCACACCTGATCTCCTCAGACCCCTAAAGCAGCCACGGGGGCAAGGTGTTTCCACCCTTCTGGAGCCTGCCAGCCCTGCAGGGCAAGGGTAGGGAAACTCTCCCAAGTCTGAAACCAAAGACAAAAAAAAACTTGCAGTCACGGGCTTCTGACTCACAGTGACCCCACAGGGCAGAGGAGTACCGCCCTATCGGGATTCTGACACTGTAGTCCTTATGGGGACAGAAGGCCACCTCTCTCACCTGCAGAGCAGCTGGTGCATTCAACCCCAGACCCAAGGAGAGTGGCTTGAATGGTTAGCTGTGCCTTTCTTTCAAGACACCTGGAGAAGTCAGGACCTGTGTACAGGAGGGCTTGTGACCTCTAGAGCCACCTGACTCCACCCATGAAATCCTCCCCCGGGAGGGGCACCTGGGTGCTGCCATCCACACCAGAGAGACACCTGGGCAGGGCAGGGCAGGGGCGAACAGTCTGGAGGGGGTGAGGCCCGGATTATACCTTGGAGGAGGGCCCTGATGGCCCTTTTATTACAGAATGATTGCACAGATAAGGGCCAATTACTCCCCATAAAACATAATGGCAACCCTAATGGTCAGCTTGTTCTGATCACAGGTCAACCAGGAATTCAGTAAGGCCTCTCACCTGTATGCACTTCACTGGTCCAAGTACCTCACACCATGTGGCACCGGCCCAGGACAAAAGGGAGCCCTGTCCCCACCTTGTAATGGGACGTCAGGGCTCTGACCCATGTCCACAGCACCGGGATCATCAGCGACAGTGCTTGGCCCCACTCCACAGCTTCAGTGACATGCAAACACTTTCTGGTAATAGAAATTGCCGTGCTGATCCCAATTACCAGCATGCTCATAAAACCCTAAGGATTAAAGGCATTAAGGCATCGTCCCAGTGATTTCTGGACAGTCAGGGCTAATCTCCTGCCTCCAGTCTGTGTGGTCACACTGACCCCAGTCTCGGCTCAGGAAAAGTCGGACCCAGGATGCCCAGCCGCAGGTCAGCCCAACTTCTGGAATGCCACTCACCTCTCCATTAAGCAAATCAAATTCTCAGGGACCCATTCATGGAGGGTTCTCTTTTCCCAGGGCTGAACTAGAGGGAAGGAAACAGACACACACACACACTCTCTCTCTCTCTCTCTCCCCACTTATTTAAAATTCTGGAAAATGCAGACTACAGTGACAGACAGCAGGTCAGTGGTTGTCTACAGATGAGGTGAGGGCATCAGTGGGGGACAGAGGGGTGGCATTATATGTTCACTATTTTGATTGCAGTGATAGTTTCTCCATGTGTATCAAAACTGTTCAAATTTCACATTTTAAATTATGTAGTATTTATATCAACTATACCTCAAGAAAGCTATAAAAAAAAACACATACACACAGTCACACAGTCAAGCCACCCTGTCCCCCATCCAGTTATGTCCATTCAGTTTGTCACTTAGGAGTCCAGAGAGCTTGGCCAGGGCTGGCACAAATCTTCCCTTGGGCTCGCCCTACAGGGAGAAGCCAGGAAGGAGCCCGATCGCTCGCCATGTGCCTGGGCGACCTCTCAGCACTGGTAAGCGAGGCCATTACTGCTGCTTGAATTCACGCATTACAAATATCAACTTCTAATTACCCACAATAAAAACAAACAAACAAAAAAGGCCTACAGGTTCAAAGTCAGACTGAGCCTTATGCAGTAGCTCAGTGTCAGGGGCGACAGTCAACTGGCCTTCTCCGGAAGAAGCAAAGACTTTTCTAGTGAAACAACATAACTGGTGAGTTCATCCGTGAAATAGTTTCCCAAGCTCCCTAGACACCTGACAACAGATCTCATGTATTTTAGTTTCTTCTGTTTCCAACCATCCAACATGTAACCATTTGAAAAATCTTCATGAATATGGCACAGCCCTTAGTGGAATACTAGGCTGCCATGAACAAGCACTGCTCAGGAGCTGATCACTTCCTCTTAGCCATGGGGTGAAAACTGCTGTCATTCAAAGTAATTTCCAACTGTCTTTCTCATACCTTTTCGTTCAAAAGCAAAGATTTTAAGAAGCAACTGCTGTATCCTAACTCCAGGAAAGTGTTGCAGATTTCATCATGATTTAGATACACAAACAAAAACCCTGTTGCCATCAACTCTCACTCATAGCAACCCTACAGGGCAGAGTAGGACTGCTCTATAACATCTGGCGGATTCAAATTGTCAGCCTTTTGGTAAACAGCTGTAGCATTTAACCACGACATCAGCAGGATTTCCATGATTTAGATAAAAACTAAAAGAAAAAAAATTGCCGTCAAGTTGATTCCAACTCATAGTGACCCCACGGGACAGAGTACAGCTGCCCTGTAGAATTTCCAAGGAGTGCCTGATGGATTTGAACTGCCGACTTTTTGACTAGCAGATGTAGCACTTAACCAGTATGTCATGATGGTTTCCATGATTTAGATAGGGTCCCTATATTCAAGGACCTCATAATCTCAAGGTATTTTAGGGGGCTAAGGGGTGGGGAGAGGAGACAGACCAGGAAACCATTTACAGAGGGGTGTGGAGCCCTACTGTCACAGGGGTTATGTGTTCAGTCACTAACTGCAAGGTCAGCAATCCCACTAGCTGCTCACAGGAGAAAGAAGTGTCCATCTGCTTTCATCAAGATTTACAGCCTCGTAAATACTATGGGGACGTTTTATCCCATCTTAGAGGGTCGCTGTGAGTCAGAACTGACTCCATGGCAATGGGTTTGGTTTTATGGAGTTGCCAGGAGTTGGAATTGTTCAACAGCAACTGTCAGCATATACAGAAGGTGGGTCCATCAGCGGAGACGGTTAAACGCGAGATGGACCTGTCAGCGGAGGATGGCCAAACAAACTGTGGTCTACTTGTATAATAGGACACACTCCAAGGAAAAGCTTCAAATTATCAATACACACAGAAATGAGTCTCAGAAACTTGTGAAAGAATCTAGATCCAAGAGTACATTCTGTATTACTGCATTTGTATGAAGTTCAACAACAAACCAACCTAAGCTATGGAAACAGAAATCAGAATCAGTGGTAGCCTTTGTGGGGTGGGGGATGAGGTGGATGATAGGGTTAAAGGAGCAAGAGGGAACCTTTTAGGGAAATGGGAGTGTCCTCTGTCTCGGCTGGGGCAGTGGTTACAGAGGTGTACATACTTAAGAAAACACCACCACCTCTGCACTTGAAATCTGTGCATTTTAGTGTAAGTTATTGCTTGATTTTTAAAAAGCCCTAAAGGGTCAAGTGGAGGAAGCCGCTCACTCCTCTCAGTCTCACCAGGAAAAACTTCACATGAGTAGTGACATCCGAGTGTGACTCTGAAGGAGAAGTAGGATGTTTTCTGGTGGGAGCGAAAAACAAGGACAAAGATGTGGAGATGTCATCCTAAGTGTTAAGTAGGTCATAAGTGTAAAGTATTGTAAATAGAGGCCACCTCAGATATGTGGGAGAATGCTAGGGAAGAGAAGGCGAGGAACAGTGGGAGTCATCAAATCAGGTTGTGTAACACCCTGAATGAACGCAATACCTCTTGTCAAGGTCACGGACATATCACGGAAGCACTGTGATGGTTCATCGGTTTGATTACATAAATCATATGTGCTCATTTTTTAAAATTAAATTTTTAAAAATTTAATCAAAACAATTAACTCATGTATAAAGCAGAACAAAAATTATTAAACAAACAAACAAACCCCAAACCTGTTGCCATCCAGTTGTTTCCAACTCACAGAGTAGAGCTGGCCGGTCGGAGCAGCTAGTGGAACTGAACTGCTGACCTCAACCAGCAAGCACTTAAACTGCTGCGCCACTATGGCTCCACAAAACAGCAAGTCCCCCGTAATCTCAGCTTCCAAGACAGACATAGCTAACAACTTAGCAGTTATCATTTCAGACTTTATATATGTGGTTTTTTAAATTGATCTTTTAATTTTTATAAAACAGAGTAATAGTACCCACTGTGTGCTCTGTGTGGGCTGAGATTAAGCTGGGCTGTTTCCACTGTCATGGTCTCAGAGTCCAGCACAACGTGCAGGAGAACTCCTTGTCGGATGTTTGCTTTGGCTTTCTAGGCCACTCTGATGTCCTTGTTTCTTTTTTAAATGACTGTGCAGAGTCCTTTTCTTCTGGGGTACCCTCATTTCAATCCCTCCTTATAGACACTTGTTGCAAATTCTTCAACTATTACAAGACAATACAGATCTTGTGTGCTTGAATCCACACAGGACAATTGCTTGGAAGGTGTCACTGCTTCAGAATACGCACATATCAATGTGTTCGGTTTTCCTAATTACACTTCAAAGGCATGTGTTCATTTGCACCCGCGTGACATGCGTTTCCACCACGTGCTCAGCATCCCACGATGTGACCCATCTTTTTCATCTTTGACTATCTGATAGCCCGAAATTGGTGTTTTTATTACTGTGTTCTTTTGTTTATCTATTGTGTGTTCTTCTATTACTGACTTAGCGTTCTGTCTTGTTTACTGCCCACTTGAAATTTTTTCTGTAGATTATGTGTTTATGTCCATTCATCCTTTCTTTACCACATTGTGTATTATTTTTTTTAATTATAAATGCTTCTTATACATTATAGATAACCACTTCATTATGTCACGAGTATTTGTTAAGCATATCTTTTAGTGCGTGGATTTTAATTTTGTGTAGTCCGATTTGCCCACTTTTTCCCTTGGTGGTCTACAGACATTGTGTGATACTAAAAGACTTCTCTACCTTAGATTATAAAACTGTTCTAATATTTTTCTAGTTCTTTTATGGTTTTGGTCTTTTGACTGAATCTTAAATGCATCTAAATTTTGTTTTACAGTGAAAGTAAGGACTTACCTTTATTTTTTCTTTCTGCAAAATATAATAAAATAGGCCCATTTATTGAATGGATGACCCTTTCCCCACTGACTTAAAGTGCTGCTTTTATTACATATTAAATTTCCAAATATACATGGCCTGTTCTGGAACTTTCTACTCAGTTTCCTTACTGTACATTTATGCTGTGTTTGGGTGTCTGGTAAGGTAGACAGAGAAGCATTTTAGATATGCTTTATTCTCTGCGAGTAGCATTAGCATCAATCCTATTTAGATAAATGACCCAACACGCAGTAAACACATTGATCACATTCTACAGTCTTCTCTTTCACAGTGTGCACACAACCCTATCCAGACAAATGACCCAACACACAGTAAACGCATTCATCACATTCTACCATCTTCTCTTTCACAGTGTGCACAGGCATTTAACATGGACAGCTGCCATTTCATCCACAACATTTTGTTCAGTTACAAAAGATAACAAAAAATTATAAGTATAATCACGATTCTGCATCAATTGCTTGTAACACACTTTGGATAAATGTATATACAATTTTGTATTTTTTTTTCTTCTTCTTCCCTATGTTTGTTCTGGCTGCATTTACAGAAATGCAATCTTATGTCTGTTGAATCTAATAACAACAATTTGGGTGTTGTATTTTCAATGTTTTTGCTTTTTTCACTTTTTTGTCTTTTTTTGGAAATTAAAGGGAAAAAAAGCTCCTTCACCACAGACAGTTTTGGAAGCCACCTAGATCTAGAAAGTCACCCAGTTTTGATTTCGAATTGTCCCCAATATAGAGAAGACTCATTTTTGTGTGCTCTGCCTGCTACAATCCCACTCAACTTGCCAATTAGCTCTGACAGCCCTTGGGTAACTTCTTTTCTTCCTTTCCAATCTACGTGACGTTGGTTTCTTTGGCTCGCCCTGCTGTACCAGCTAGCGTGATGCCAGCCTGTCACTATGAGAGAACTGGCAATGTTGCCCCCTCTCATTCCTGGGATTGGCAACTGGGGCCTTTTCTTTCCTCCTTATTAATCTGGCCACAGTGCTCGTACGGTTGTCGATTTTCTCAAAGAGCCACATTTTTGTTTCATCAATTGTTTTTCTTCCTTTTTAGAAAAATATATGCCTTCCCTTTATTATTCCTTTGCCCTGCTTGCTGTAAGTTTACAATTATTCTTTTGTTTCTAGTTCTTCAAGTTTTTAAGAACCTAGTTTCTTCAGTCACTGACTTTAAACCTTTTTCTTTTCTAACATAAGCAACCTGGTGGCGTAGTGGTTAAACGCTATAGCTGCTAACCAAAAGGCCATCAGTTTGAATCCACCAGGTGCTCCTTGGAAGCTCCATGGGGCTGTTCTACCCAGATGTAAAGGGTCGCTATGAGCTGGAATTGATTTGACGGCACTGGATTGTTTTGGTTTTTAACATGAGCATGTAACACTAGAAGTGCCTGTCTCCCGCATCACCCATGGTTCCCTTTCTAGAGAGTTGTTCCCGTCTTCACAGAGGCATCGATGCTCTGCTGCCCTGTTGGAGGGAGAAAAGGGAAAGGCAAACACCCTCTGCCCCACATCCTCCTCAGGCCACTGCCCGTTCCTCTCCGACACTGACCTCTAGCCTGCGCTGTCTCCGCTTCCTGGCTTCCCCTCCCCCCACCGCAGTGAGGTCCTCTCCCTCACCCCTCCACTGAGACTGCTCTCGTCAAGGTCACCCCCAAGCCCCATCTCACCATTTGGTCAGTCCTTGTCTTGTCATCCAGCAGCGTTTGGCATGTTTCCCTGGCCACCCTATCCTCTGTCCTGCCCTTGTGTCCTCCTGGTGACTTCTCCCCTTTCCCAGGGTGTGAGCCGGGGTCCTGTCCTCAGCCACTGCCTTTCCTTCTTGAGTCACTCCCACTGCCTAGGTCCCCTTCATCCACCCCTAAGGCCTTCAGCATCATTTTAGGTGGCCCAGCTCTTCTGGTCTATGCAATTGTAAAGTGCATTTTGTAGCTAGCTGCCTTACAGTGGTATCGGAGTGTTTTAATCTGTGAAGTGAGATACTGTTTCCATGAGGACAGACAGTCCCAATGTCCTATTCTTACCTGCCCACTGTAAGTGTCTAAGCGCAATGCCCCGGATGTCATGGCCCCACAGCGGACACCGCAAACCTCTTCTCTGACTCAGCTTGAGCTATTTGGCAGAATCAAGGGCAGCAGTAATCCACACGGAAGTGACAAGCACCACCTACAAATCATTCAGCCTTAAAAGCAGGACTTGCTCAGGGATCAGCATTTACGATGATCACCTCACCAAAAGACCAAACCCGTTGCCATCCTAACTAACTCACAGCGAACCCTAAGGACAGAAGAGGACTGGCCCCTGGGTTCCCCAAGCTGTAACCTTCACAGGCGCAGACTGCCACGTTTTTCTCCCGTGGAACTCATGGTGGGTTCAGACCCCCAAGCTTTCAGTTACCAGCTGAGCACCTAACACACCGCACCACCAGGGCTCCTAAGGTCTCCTTAGAATGGGTCCAGTTCCTAGTCCTTCTGCTGTGACTGTGGCCACAGGCCATCTGAGTTGCTGCTTCCTGTTCAGCATCTCCTGCGAGGTGAAGGTAAAAATGCACACTTCTTCACAGCGGGGGCATCTGGGGTGTTGAGGCCGATCACATGGAAATACCCTTGTTCCTACTAAATACCCAAAGCAAGAAAACCAAACCACACTGGCTGTCATCAAGTCGATTCCAACTCACAGCAACCCTACAGGAGAGAGCAAAACCGTCCCATGGGGTTGCCAGCCTGCAGCTGATGGATTCGAGCTGCTGACTTTTTGATTTGCAGCCGCAGCTCTTCACGGCTGTGCCAGGGCTCCACGACACACCAAACAAGTCACAGCTGCATTACAGCCCCGATCTCCATGTGCAGAGCCCAACAGAACCACTGAGCATGGACCTGGGCCACTACCCGATGAACAGGCACCTCTCCCGTCGGCTGACAGGGTCCGAGCCGGGAGTCCTTTGATCCATAGGCATATTTCTTCCAGTGACACTGTCAGCAGACACTTGCAGCAGCCTCATTTCAAACCAGAGTGAGCAGGAAGCACATGACTTTTTAAAATTTATTTTGTTGTTGAGAACATATACAGCAAGACACACACTGAGTCAGCGTTTCTGCATGACCCTGATTATGTTCTCTGAGTTGTGCAACTCTTCTCACCCTCCTCTGCTGAGGCACTCCTCCTCCCCGATGAACACAAACTCACCACCCCCTAAAGCTCCCACCTCATCTTTCCAGTTGCTATTATCCGTTTCATCCCATATGGATAGCATCCCACCTCCCGTCTATTCTGACTCATGGCGACCCGACCCTATAACGCAGAGTAGAACTGCCATATAGAGTTTGCAAGGTTGTAGTTTTGAGGGGGACCCCTGGTGGCACAGTGGTTAAGAGCTTGGCTGTTAACCAAAAGGCCAGCTGTCTGCATGCACCGTCCGCTCCTGTGGGGTAGTGGTTCTACTCTGCCACACGAATAGTTCTCAGCACAGCAGCGTGTGGTTTCGAGTTTCGAGTTGTACCGATTCCCTGTGTATGCTTTCTGATAGTGAAAACCACACTCAGGCCCTTGGGGCGCCACTGTCCCCTCCCGGGGAGGAAACCTATAAGAACCTCATGGGCCACTTGGTGTCACTGGGCAGAAACGAAATCACATCCTCTTCCTCAAGGGACTGCCCATCTCAGCCACTAACAGATATTTTATAAGTTCACACTATTTTATGGTGACTTCAGAGGTTTTGCAAAGTGGGGTGTACTGGGATCTCTTCTGTTTCGTTTACAACACCTCAAGGAACTTCTCTGCACAACCTGAAGGACACATGCTGCATCTCATGAATTTTAAGTCTGGTATCAAAGGCTTCCTCTTTGAAAAAGGACTTGGAACTGACTGATCATAAGAAAACATACAGCCAGGTTTTTATGTGACAGAAACTGCAGAAACAAGAGATACTGAAGGATGCGACATTCAAGCAGCAACCATGGCAACGAGCAGTGCCAATCAGTCGTTTTACTGCTCCCTGTGAACTATAGGTCTGAAGAGGGTCTGCGGCACTCTGCACGGAATGCAAGGCCTGACCCAGGACGACATACGAGCGTTAAACGTTAAAAGGTTTTACACAGAGATAGTACCCACCTCTGAAAACACTCAACTTCAACAGAAAGAGGCATTACTTCTTAAATTATTACAAAATAATTATTGTCACAATATATCAGGAATTACTAAACAAGAGATGTAAACATGGCAATCATAAACAAAAGATTCCCAGCAAAGCCCTGTAAACCTGTTCTGGTGCAGCACCTACCTGGAGCGTGGGGCGGCGGGGCTGACGCAGAGCGGCCCTCGCACACCAAGGCCAGCCAGTGGGGCTGCACCACGGGCCCGTGCTCACTGCTCGTCCCCCGTCTGTGGCTGGGGGACACGGGTGGCAAGAGCACAGGGCTGGAAGACATGCTGCCACCACACACACCGCTTTACCTCCGTGGAAAAGGACGCCCCGCATGTCAGGTGTGAATCTGGCTCTCTGAGCCCGCGCTGATATTCAGGATAAAAATATTCATATTAAGAACACAAGCCATCTTCCATGCCATCAGCAAGGACCCTCCTGTCACTGGTTTCATCCAGATGCTCTAAGAGAGACCTTGACTATTGCGCTGCCCGCCCAACAGGGAGGCTGGGGTGAAGGAACCAAACTTCTGCACTTGGCACCTCCTCATTCAGATGAATTAAGAACATGGAAAAAGAGATAAACACAGCTTTATCAGAGCACCCCAAAACTAGCTCTGTGATCCATGCGGCAACAATCCAAACAGCTCCAAGGCCAATGTCATGTACACTCCCACCTACCCCACATTCCAAGAACACTCTGCTGGGAGGAAAGCATATGACATCTCTGTCACCTTGTCCTCACCAAACTCAAACAGGAAAGGTCCTCACAGAGAACAAACGCCAACCAACAAGCAAACAAAGAGCATCATTTTAATCCACTCAGAGAGCCGGGGAGGACGCTTCCTCGGGGCTTCCCGGGCACAAAGCAGAGCAAGCCTTTCGGCAACACCAGCCCTGAGCCGACCATGCCGACGTCCTGAGACTGGTGTTACAAACCTCCTCTGCTCGTGGGCAGCCATGGGCATCAAGTGAGTTCCAGAACTCCGCCAAGAGGCCCACAGTTGAGGACAAGCTGCTATTCACCTGAAGAGTTTTCTCCAGTGTGCCTTTGCACCAGCCCAGCTTCTTAAACTGTTCGTGTGCAGAGGTTATCCTGAGGCCCAGCTACGGGAGCCTAATCCTAGTATTCTCAGACATTCCATATGTTCCAAATCAGTAAAAATGTTAGCTGACTATCCACTTAAGACATTAGTAAGTCAGTAGTAAACGGATTCACCAAATAACACCATGGTCTGGTAAGAACAGATTCCCATCCACTGAGTACCTTACTCTCCTGCCCTTAACTCTTTATTTGCTACATCCTTGATGCATCTGGTCTAAAGAGAATCTGGTATCAAGCTGGAAAACCACGAGCGCCGAGGACACATACTGGCAGTCGTTCTGAGTGACATAATTGGAATAACTTAGGCAATGGTTTATGATCTTGCTAGAAGCCCTCTGCCTCTTGAAACTCTAGATGAGATATTCTGCTAAGTGTAAACCCTGGGGGTGTGGGGCACGGGGATGTGGTTCACTGACGGAGGTCTGGTTCACACAGAAGGTTCCAGTCCCTGGAATAGCATGTGGCCAGCCTAGAATACCGGCCACGTTTCTGGGTGGAACTTGTCCACCAATCTTCCCCAGCAAAGTATTGCCAAATGCATCCATCTGCCACCATCACCACTGAGCCCTCCCTTTGCTGCTCGTTTTTTTTTTTTTAGGATGGGCACTGTGTGTATGGGACCTGCTCATAGATGACTTTAGTGCCACTTGTTTTCGTCTCACACTGCCACTCCCCCAAAGCCATTCACCAAGCACAATTTTTAACTGATACAGGCACGATTCACCTGCGTTTCTTCCTTATAAAGGAAATCAAAAGGGCTGCTCAGGAGCTGAATGAACACCTTGGGTCTTCCTACAACAGGAAGGCAATATTTGCTACCCAAACCTGTAGAGATTTATTGCATCTAAAGATTATATAGACTATGTAAATGCATGAAGTTGGCGATTTAAGGTGTATGTTCAATTTTATACTGTTTCATTTTAGGGAAAATCATGGTTTAGTATGGCATCCCAGGAACAAAATAAAAGTTCCAACACTACCCTGGTGGCCCTCTCCTCCAACTTGGGGTCAACCATGTACCAATTCCAGGACAGCTACCTCCCGCATGTCACTCAGTTCCCGGCACATCACTAAGGTACAGGGGACACCCTGTTCCACCCCATCCAGCCCAGTGACGAGTACTACAACTGACAGCCTTTGGCCAGAGTCATGAAAAACGTTAAATGGAGCAAGGACTGCACAGAGTAAGTTTGTTCCTATATCATCTTTCCAAGGAATCAGAAAGCCATTGTTTCTAAAAGAAACTGAACCAATGCTGAAAAGTAATACCTTAAGAAAGAACAATCCAGAATGGGGAAAACTTCAGAGAAATAAAGCTTATTAATCAGCATCTTCCTTTGGTTATGTCTTCGTAGGACAGACAGCACATTCCAAAGCATGGCCCCGCATGTTCTCACCTGACGACAATGCAGGTGAAGACGGACCACTGAGACGACAGCCCTTGGGCCTTCTGTGCCTTTGGAACTTGAAAAGGCAGAGGCTACCCAGAATCGGACACTCAGGTACCTGCTCGCCCAGTTCAAGTGAGGAGGCAGCTAAGCTCCTGTTTCTCTGTCGTTCGCCTCACCTGACTGCGTATCAGAATCACCTGGGACGCCGCTAAAACACACCTCCTGCCCAGGCCAAGCCCACCTGGCGGGTGCAGCCTTGTTTTATGCTCCCAGCTGGTTCTGAATTGCAGTGGGCCACACAGCCACATGACATAACCCTTTGGGGCAGCTGTGGCATGAAAGCCACGTGAGTGGGGCTTGTGTCTAGACAGTTTTGGGTTTTGCTCAATTCCACCAGGAGATGGGACTTGTAGAAAAAGGCACGGCTTCTGCTTCCTCAGAAGACGCCACCTGCTGCTCAGGCGGCACTGTCTCCTGGCTGTCATCTGGAGCACTGGCTGGCAGGAAGGAGGTGCTGGTCCTGCTGGAGGTGGCGGAGCTGCAGGGTTCAGATGGAGTCTCTAGTGACAAAGTACGCCCAGATGCCCATGAGCACCAGGACTGTGTACGAGATGGCCAGCTCAATCCCGTAGTGAGGGCTCAGGAAGCTCTGCAGAGGAAAGAGCAGTCAGCCTAGGTAAGAACAGCAGGCGTGTGGGCCATGTGGAGTGACCACAGATGAAGCAGACCATGGACTGCCTTCAACGGCCCGGGTCTTGGTCACCACACACATCCAAACCCAAAAAACCCGCTGCCGTTAAGTTGACTCTGACTCATAATGACCTTACAGGGCAAGCAGTACCGCCCCATGGGATTTCTAAGGGTGTGATCTTCCTTGAAGCAGACTGCCCACCTTGTTCGGACAGAGTAGCTGGTGGGTTTGAGTCTCTGACCATTTGGTTGGCAGCCGGGTGCTTAACCACTTCGCCACCAGGGCCCCTTTATCAAGGAGCAGTGGACAAGTGACAAGTGCCCACAGAAGACATACAGAACTCATGAATTAAACCAGTCAGCAGACACTGCCCCAAAGGACCTGTGCTTGGCTGTGTTCAAACGGGAACCCTGCAAGGGAGGCAGAAGCCAGACCCCGTGGAACACTCGACAGAAGACACACGTTCTATGATCTGGACTCTGGTTTCAACTCATTTCTCTTCATTCAACTGGCTTTTAGAATTTTCAGGAAAATGAAACGAGCCCAAATTAGTTCAGGTTAATATGACAGCCTTCGTGTTCAAGGGGACATCAGGGGACAGCATGTCTTCTTCAGCTTCCACACTGCTGCGGGCCCAAATGTCTATTCACTGAAAAAAATGATAAGTGTCGCCATGCACCAGACACCACACTGGTGCTGGGACCCAACAGTGAGGCCCAGAGTCTCCACCTTCACTGTGCTTACTTGCTAGTGGGGAGGGGGGCGACAGGCTGGGCTGGGGAGGGGGCCACCGGGGGAGGGGGCCAGCGGGGGAGGGGACCGGCACGCTAACAGGGGAGGGGACTAAGGAACAAGAAAATGAATGAGCCGGAGAGTTACAAAGTGTAGACGGAAGGGGAGAACAGGGCCTAGAAGAAGGAAAACCTGAGACCTCTGCAAAGGGGGCCACGCCAGTCACGGAAGAGGCAGCAGGATGGTCCAAAGCAAGGGAAGCACTGAGCTTGGGGCAACTGTGACCTGAGAAGGGGTCAATGTTAAGGACACGCAGCGATGGCCCAGGCGGTGCACAGGATGAGGTCAGAGGAAGGTGTGGACTAACAACGTGGTGGGTCAAAGTACCAGTGAGGGGTCTGTCCTCTGTGCAGAGGCAGGACCGCAGACAGGCTTTGGGCAGGGATGCTGCGTGACCCCATTTCTGTTTCTAAAATGGGTCAAAGGGGGCTATGGCGAAAGCAGGGAGGCAAGGTGGAAGACGCGGTCACAGTGGGCAAGCACAGGGGCTTAAAGCGAGGCGGTGGTGCCAGGGGAGATGGTAACCGTGGATGAGGCCTTGCGGACATGAGAGACACAGGCACTTCCTGTCCACTTCACAATAACTCCACACCTCCAACCACCAAATTCTAACTTGACAGGGTGGTAAGTTCTTTTGTATTATTCTTTAGTTTGTTTCTTTCAGAAATATTTTTTTCTCTTTGAAACAATTAAAAAGTAACACATGTTTGCTGTAGAAAATTAGGATATGCAAATGAGCAAAACAGACATTTTAAACTATCAAAATACAGCTAGATTAATATTTACTAAATAGAACACAAAAAGTGCACACCGTGAAGACAAAAGGATAAATTATAGACTACAATAAAATGAAGAAATTTTGCTCATCAAAAGAAAACCTGAACAGAATGCAAAGACAAACCACAGAGTGGGAGTTCTTTGCTGCACACACATCTGACAAAGGATTTTTGTATGTAAATATTAGCCAAGCCAAGCCAAGTGCCGTTGAGTCGGAGCATGTAAATATTAAGAGCTCCTAAACATTAAAACAAAAAATAAAGATAGACAACCCAATAAAATGTTGGGCAAAAGATCTGAACAGTCACTTCACAGAAGACTTACCCATGCTGTCAATAAATAGAATGAAACACTGAAACTCATTAATTATCAGGGAAATGCAACTGAAAATACACTGTGATGCTATGGCATGGCCAGCAGGATAGCCAAGGCCTCAGGGAACGCCCCCTCAAGGGCTCGACAGGAGGTGGGGAACTAAATCCCAGATTACTGTCAGGAGCAGAAACCAACACACTTACTCACTCACTCTGGAAAAGTGAGTGGTATTACACACAACTGAACATACACATACCCTGTGACCCAGCAATCCCACTCCTACATACACACACAAAGAAGTATGTACATATGTTCACCAAAAGACATACACTAAAAGGCACCTAGCAGTACCAGGCATGCTAGTTCAAAACTTGAAACACCATTAATGGCTCCCTACTAGAGAACGAATAAACAAATTTGGTAGAGTCACACAATAGAATACTACCGTGCAATGAAGAAGCAATCTACAGCCACATGCAGACACGTATCACAAACATAATGTTCAAACAAAGGTGTCAGATACAAAAGCAAATCTTATGATTCCCTGTACACAAAATCCCAAAGGGCAGAGACAAGCTGTGGTGTGGGAAGTCAAGACAGCTGCTACCCTGGCAGGGATTGTTGTTGTTGTCAGGTGCCATCAAGTCAGTTATGACCCACAACGACCCACGTACAATGGAAAGAAACAGTGTCTGGTGCTGGGCCACTCCCACAACTGTTGCTGTGTTTGAGCCCACTGTTGCAGCTGCTGTGTCAGTCCATCTCATGGAGGGTCTTCCTCTTTTTCGCTGACTTTCTACTCTGCCAAGCAGGACATCCTTCCCCAGGGACTAGTCCCTCCTTGTAACATGCCCCAAGTCCACAAGATGAAACCTCACTGCTCTCATTCTTAAGGAGCACTCTGGCTGTGCTCCCTACGTGACTGATGTGTCCTCCTGGCCCTCTGTGCTGTATTCAATAAACTTCTCCAGCACTGGCATTCAAGGCATCAATTCTTGGGTCGTCATCAGTTAATTGCTGTCCACTTCACACACATATGAGAAGCAACTGAAAAGGCCATGGCTTCTGTCAGGTGCACCTTGGTCCTGACATCTTGGCTTTATTAACACGGTAAAGAGGTCTCTTGCAGCCCATTAGCCCAAGGCAATGCATTTTTTGATTTCTCAACTGTTGCCTCCATGGGTGTTGATTGTGGATCCAAGTAAAACAAAATCCATGACAATGTCAAACTTGTGTTTATCATGATGTTGCTTATTGGTCCAGTTGTGAGGATTTTGTTTTCCTTGATGTCGAGGTATAATCCACACTCGAGGCTGTAAGGGCTTCAGGTCCTCCTGACTTTCAGCAAGCAGGGTCGTATCACCTGTGTAATGTCCACCATGAATGAGTCTTCCTCCAGTCCTGATGCTGCATTCTCCTTCATGTGGTCCAGCTTCTCGGGTTCTCTGAGCCGCATTCAGACTGAATGAATATGGTGAAAGGATACAGCTTTGAAGCACATCTTTTCTTTTTTTGAAACATTCAGTGTCCCCTTGTTCTGTTCAAATGTCTGCCTCTTGTATAGGTTCCACACAAGCAAAATTAAGGGTCCTGGAAGGAGCAGGCTCTGCAGTGTTCCCCTTAATTTGCTATGATCCACACGGTCAAATGCCTCTGCACAGTCAATTAAACACATGTAAACATCTTTCTAGTATTCTCTGCTTTCAGCCAAGATGCATCTGATATCAGCAGTGCCATCCCTCATTCCATGCTTCTTGTGAACCTGGCAGTTCCCTTTTGATACGAGGTCTGATAATTAAGTTCACGAACTCACCCTAGAAAAAGTGCTACATACCTCATTGCTGAATATCATTACAGTCACCTCTGAAGGACTTCCCGTGGAAGCTGGGCACTGATGCCAGCACTTAGTCCACCCTTCAAAGCAATTCTGGAACCCTTTTACTGGAATGTCTATCAGAGCTGTCATCATATGAGGTCTGAGTTAAGTCCACCGACTCATCCCAGAAAAAGTGTTACACACCTCATTGCTGAATATCACCACAATAACCACTGAAGTGCTCCCCTTGGGAAGCATCTAGTCCACGCTTCAAAGCACTTTTTCTAGGGTGAATTCACGAATTTAATTGTCAGACTTTGTCCAACAACAGTTCTAACAGACATTCCAGGAAAAAAGAGTTCCAAAATTGCTTTGACAGGTAGACCAGATGCTGGTGTCAGTACACAGTTTCTCAAGGGGAGTACCTTGAAGGTGACCACAGTGACATTCAGAAACAAGGTAAACAGCACTTTTTCTTTTTTTATTTTTATTTAACATAACTGAGTGAAAATGTACATTCATGTATAAATTTACATGCCCACCTATATGCAGCTTCCACTGCTCTCCCTGTCCAGTGACTGCACACTATTCCTCTCTGCTCCATACATGTCTCATCCTCCCAACAACCTCCTTTCCCCTCTCCGTCCACTCCTCTTCCTCCAGCCAGAGGTCAGCAAGATGATATCCTGTAGATGTATACAACCACAAAGTGCTTCCAATATATGGTCCCTCTGCATTGCCAAGTCCAATCCATTCCTGTCCAAAGACTGGACCTTTGTTATAATTTATGGGCAAGGGCAGCATCAGGGCCGGGGGACATGCTCTCAGAGGAACCCCAAAACCGCGGGACCATCAACTGAGGTCTTTTAGTGGAGATCTGATGATGCACCCCTTTTTATTCTTGTGTTGCCAGTGAGACTCCTCTCTGTGAGCTCCATCCTGGCTATCACTGGTGGTGGCCGGGCACCATCCGGTTCTTCCGGTCCCAAGTCGATGTAGTCACCCACTCATGTGGGTCTCTCTGTCTTCTGGGTTGTCTTTACATGTCATTTTGGTCCTCGGTGAGCATCCATTCCTGCTGAGTTGGGACCATTTGCTGTGTCCTCGGATGGCAGCTTGGCAGCTTTTAAGACCCCAGACGCCACTCACCAATGTGGGGTGCAGAGAGCTCTCTTAGCAAAACGCTAGTTGTGCCAATTGGCCTGGAATTCGCCTAACAGATGGTCCCCTGCCCCCCGCCCCAGCTACTCTATCCTTGCAGTATTGAGTTAAGATGGAAGGAGTACTCAAGTTATGCTGAAGTTCACTTAATGTTGTTCTTGTTTCTAATGTGTGCTATCACCGCTTTCTCCCAACTAGATTTCTAGTAACTATCTAAACTAAACCCTCCCTCCCTCACCCTTCCTCCCTCCCCTCCCTTGCAGCTGTCAAAGAGTCTTTTCTTCTATACACAAGTCTGTTTTTGAGGTCTTATCATAGAGGTCTCATACAGTATTTGTCCCTTTGTCGCTGACTACTTTCACTCAACATAATGTCTTCCAGTTGAAAACAGGTTAGCAGATGTTTCCTGGAATCATCGTTATTCTTTATCATTGCGTAGTGCTCCATTGAGTATATGTACCATAGTTTACCTATCCATTCTTCTATTGTTGGGCATCTGGGTTGATTCCATCTTTTTGCTATCGTGGACTGTGCTGCGATAAAGATTCTGGTGCATGTGACCGTTGGTGTGAAAGGTCTTGAATCTGTAGGATATATTCCAAGTAGTAGAATTACTGGATCAAATGATATATTGATATCCACTTTTTTAAGGAAGCGCCAGACTGCCTTCCAAAGAGGCTGGACCATTTTGCAACCCCACCAACAGTGTAGGAGGGTTCCACTTTCTCCACAGCCTCTCCAGCATTTGTTGTTTTGTGTTTTCTGGATCATGGCCAATCTTGCTGGGGTGAGATGGTATCTCATTGTTGTCTTGATTTGAATTTCTTTAATAACTAAAGATCGTGAACATGTCCGCATGTGTTTTTTGGCTGCCTGGATCTCCTCTTTAGTAAAGTGTCTGTCCATCTCCTTTGCCCATTGCTTAATTGGATGGTTTATCTTCTTCTTATTGATATTTTGTAGGATCTTATAGATTATGGAGATCAGGCGTCGGTCTGACGTAGAGTTGCCAAATATTTTTTCTCATTCTGTGGGTGTTCTTTTAATTCTATTAATAAAGTCTTTGGATGAACAAAAGTGTTTGATTCTTAATAGTTCCTGTTTATCTACTTTCTCTTCTGTTGATTGAGGTTTCTTTGACAGATTTTGAAGTCTGTCCTCATTGTGTATTAAAACTTCCATTGTTGTTCCTACCTTTTCTTGGATGAGCTTTATCGTTTTAGGTTTGATATTTAGGTCTTTTATCCAGTTGGAGTTGGTTTTTGTATAAGGTGTAAGATATGGATCTTGATTCAGTTTATTGCAGATGGGTAACCAATTTTGCCAGCACCATTTGTTGAAGATACTGTTTTTACCCCAGTTTAATCTCTTAGGGCCTTTGTCGAATATCAACTGTTCATAGGCAGATGGTGTCATCTCTGGGGTCTCCATTCTGTTTCATTGATCGATCTGTCTGTTCTTGTACCAGTACCAGGTTGTTTTGACCACTGTGGCAGTGTAGTATGTTCTAAGGTCGGGCAATGAGAGGCCTCCCAGTGTGTTTTTCTTCTTTAGTAGTACCTAACTTATCCGGGGCTTCTTCCCTTTCCAAACAAAATTGGTGATTTGTTTCTCCATCTCATTAAAAAATGATGCTGGGACTTGTATTGGGATTGCATTATATAAATAAATTGCTTTGGGTAAAACAGACATTTTCACTATGTTAAGTCTTCCTATCCATGAGCAGGGTAGGTTTTTCCATTTATCTAAGTCTCTTTTAGTTTCTTGTAGTAAGGGCTTGTAGTTCTCTTTGAAAAGGTCTGTTGTTTCTCTGGTTAGATTAATTCCTAGGTACTTTATCTTCTTAGGGGCTATCGTAAATGGTATTGATTTGATAATTTCCTCCTTAACAGTCTCGTTGTTGGTATAAAGGAATCCTACTGATTTACTTATGTTTATCTTGTATCCTGAGACTTTGCTGAACTCTTCTATCAGTTTGGGTAGCTTACTTATAGATTCCTTGGGGTTCTCTGCATATACAACATTATCATCTGTGAACAGGGAGATTTTAACTTTCTCCTTGCCGATGCAGATGCCCTTTATTTCTTCATCTTGTCTAATTGCTCTGGCTAGAACTTGTAGCACAATGTTGAACAGGAGAGGTGACAGTGGGCATCCTTGTCTAGTTCCTGATCTCAAGGGAAAGTCTTTCAGTCTCTCTCCATTCAGGATGATGTGGGCAACTGGCTTTGTATAAATGGCTCTTATTGTGTTGAGAAATTTGCCGTCTATGCCCATTTTGCTAAGAGTTTTTATCATGAATGGGTGTTGGACTTTATCAAATGCCTTTTCTGCATCAATGGACAAAATCAAGTGATCCTTGTCTTTTGTGTTATTTATGTGGTTTATCACATTAATTGTTTTCCTGATGTTGAACCAGCCTTGCATCCCTGGTATGAATCCCACTTGGTCATGATGGATTATTTTCTTGATATGTTGCTGTATTCTGTTGGCAAGAATTTTGTTGAAGATTTTTGCACCTAGGTTCATGAGTGATATTGGTCTGTAGTTCTCTGTCTTTGTTGGATCTTTCCCTGGCTTAGGTATCAGGGTTATGCTGGCTTCATAGAATGCGTTTGGGAGTACTCCATCCCTTTCTATACTGTGAAATAGTCTCAGTAGTATTGGGGATAACTCTTCTCTAAATGCTTGGTAGAATTCTGCCGTGAAGCTATCTGGGCCCGGACTTTTTTTGGTTGGCAGTGTTTTGATGACCTTTTCAATCTCTTCCTTTGTGATGGGTTTATTAAGTTGTTCTGCCTCATGTTGTGATAATTTGGGTAGGTAGTATGAGTCAAGGAATTGGTCCATTTCCCCTAGATTTTCAAATTTGTTAGAGTACAGTCTTTCATAGTATTCTGTTATGATATTTTTGATTTCTGTTGCATCTGTGGTGACAACTCCCCTCTCATTTCTAATTTGGGTTATTTGTTTCCTTTCCTGCTTTTCTTTAGTAAGTTTAGCCAGTGGTTTATCACTTTTGTTGATCTTTTCAAAAAACCAGCTTTTGGTCTTTTCAATTTTTTTCAACTGTTTTTCTATTCTCTAATTCATTGAGCTCTGCTCTAATCTTTATGATCTCCTTTCTTCTGGTGCCCGAGGGGTTCCTCTGTTGTTCTCTTTCTACTTGTTCAAGCTGTAGAGTTAGTTCCTTGATTTGGTTTCTTTCTTCCTTCCAGATGTGTGCATTTATGGAGATAAACAGACCTCTGAGCACTGCTTTGGCTATATCCCATAAGTTCTGGTAGGAAGTGTTTTCGTTCTCATTGGAATCCATGAATTTCTTTAATTCATCCTTAATTTCCTCTATAACCCATGTTTTTTTGAGCAAGATCTTGTTCAGTTTCCAAGAGTTCCACTTTCTATCTCTGTTTTTTCTGTTATTGATTTCAACTTTTATGGCTTTATGATCTGAGAAGATGCTTTGCAGCAATTCAATGGTATGGATTTTGTTGAGCATTGCATTATGGCCTATCACGTGGTCAATTCTGGAGAATGTTCCATGTGCACTGGAGAAGAAGGTGTAGTTGTCTGCTGATGGGTGGAAAGTTCTGTATATATCAATGAGGTTTAGTTGGTTAATTGTGTCAATGAGGTCTTCTGTATCTTTACTGAGCTTTTTTCTAGATGATCTGTCTATTAATGAGAGTGGAGTGTTAAAGTCTCCCACTATTATTGTGGAGTCATCTAACTCTCTTTTGAGCATAGTCAGTGTTTCTTCAACATATTTAGGTGCTCTGGCATTAGGTGCATAAATATTTACTATAGTTAAGTCTTGCTTGTGTACTGAACCTTTCAGCAATAAATAGTGACCATCTTTGTCCACGATGGTGGATTTGACATTAAAATTGATTTTGTCTGAGATTAGAATTGCCACCCCTGCTCTTCTTTGTTCATTGTTAGCTTGATATATATTCTTCCATCCTTTAATTTTCAGTTTGTTCCTGTCTTTAGGTCTCAAGTGAGTTTCCTGTAGACAACATATGGGTGGGTTGTGTCTTTTTATCCAAGATGACACTCAGTGTCTCTTTACTGGAGCATTCAGTCCATTCACATTTGATGTAATTATTGACAGGTATGTGTTCGCTACTGCCATTGTGATATGTTTATTTTTATGTTGATGTTTTCTCTGTTGTTCTTATTAGTCTGTTCTGGGACACTGTTTTTTGTGAGTTGATTTTTCACCTTTTTCAGAACTGGTTTTATAGTTGTGTTAGGTTTCTTGAAATGGTATGATACATCTTTGTTGTGCTTTACAGCTGCCCCTATCAACCCCCTTAATAAACTATTTATAAACCCAATTTTAATTACTACCAGTCTTGTCATCTTCCTCTCCATCTGGAAGGACTATAACGACTAGTACATCCCTCTTTTTATTATGATGACACCACAGTTTTCATGATCATCACTGGACTGCTTCTTTCCATATCAAAGCTGTGATTTACTTTGGATCCTTCCCTAAATGAGTAGAGTATTGAGTAGTGTGTAGCTCTAAAATATAAAGTTAGTGGTTTTGTTCTTCTAAGCCAAAGCCAAGAAATTCTTTCAGTATTTCTTGTAGTTTAGGTTTGGTTTTTACAAAGTCTCTGAGTTTCTGTTTATCTGGGAATGTCTTAATTTCATTTTCGTATTTGAAAGAGTTTTGCAGGATATATAATTCTTGGTTGGAAGTTCTTCTCCTTCAAGACGTTGAATGTGTCATGCCACTGTCTCCGTGCCAGCATGGTTTCTGCTGAGAAATCTGACGAGAGCCTACAGGGTTTCCCTCTGAATGTTAGCTTTGCCTTGAGTCTTGCTGCCTTTAAGAGTTGCTGCTTATGTTTCATTTTGTTAAGCTTGATTATAATATGTCTTGGAGTCTTTCTTTTGAGATCTATATTGGGTGGCGTACGATATGCATCTGAGATGTCTACATTCTCTTCCTTCATGATTTCTGGGAAGTTTTCTTTCAGCAGCTCAGCAACAATACTCTCTGTGTTCTCAGATGTCTCACCCTGTTCAGGGACTCCAATTAATAGAAGGTTGTTCCTCTTAATAGAGTCTCACATGCTTCTTAATGTTCTTCATTTTTCTTGTTTCTTTTTTCTGATTTCTGCTCATAGATGCTGGCATCAGTAGCTCTGTCTTTCAAGTCAGAAATTCTTTTTTCCATTTGTTCCATTCTGTTTTCTTGGCTTTGCATGGAAGTTTCTAGGTCTTTGATTTTCTTCTTGATCTGTTGGATTTCAGAGTACTGGTGTTCCATCAGATCGAACAACTTGCTTAATTTTTCATTTTGTTCTGCTGCATTTTGTATAAGGTCTAGAAGGGCTCTATATATAATCAATTTGTATTCACTTCCTGATGCTTTCATAAAAGTTTCTTCATCTGGAAAACTCCTTGGTTGCTTTGTTTGGGAGCCTTCTGAAGCCATGAGTGATTGCTTGTATGCCACAATTGTCTGTTGCTTTTTGGGTCCCATATGAGTATACAGAGGCTGGAAGAGGTACTGTGAGGATGGATTGCAAGTGTTTCTCTAGGCTGTCTTCAAATGTAAAGCAAAAGGTATCTGACCAGTTCACAAGTCAGTTAGGTTTTCAGATGTAGAGGTCCCTCTTCTCATCTGACCAAGTAAGTGCCACTATATCCAACCCCAGATGATAACAAACTAGTTCAGAATACAGCAATGCTACTGCCCTGTTGGCCTCTGCTGACAGGGCCTAGCCTTAGCCAACACTGCGTCGAGTACTGGTTTTGTGATAGGAAAGCGCTCTCCTGTGGGCAGGCTTTGGCTCCCAAGCTAAGAATTAGGTCCAGCTGCGGCCACCGTACCCAAGATGGCGTCCTCCACACAGGCAGCAGACAGAGGGGCTAAAGGGGCCGAGAGGTAGTGATTCCTCTGCTTCTGTTGCTGGGCCCCCAACATAGGCAGCCCTGTCCAAAATCACTACTTTTCTGTTGGAGAAGCGCTGTCCCGTTTGCAGGCGCTGGCTCCCAGGCTAAGAACGAGGTCCCGTTAAAATCTCGGTACCAACATGGCGTCCCGCACCCTGACCACGGAGCTCAGTGCAAACCCCACTGAGGCGGCTACAAAACGAAAGGCTCAACGTGGCTAGATTAACAGTCCCGAGCCTGGCTCTCAGAATATGGGAATTTCGCCTGCCTATCCCCTCAGCAGCGCGTCTGAGTCCAGCCGCCAGGCAAGACCCAGCTCCACCCGCCAGCCGAGACAGAGGAAAAAAAAAGTCAAAATGGTACGTTTACCTTCCCTCCGTGAGAGCCGGGGCTAGCCAGGAGTGGGAGTCAGCGAAAGAGAGGAAGTTTTCCACTGAGTGGTATGAAGTCCCAATTAACAGCTCTGTGCCGTGTCCTGAGGCTGATTAGGTGATCAGAAGGCTCTGTTTGATTGTCAATTCAGGTCTTGGTTTCCAGAGGGATATAAGGAGATGTGGGCTTAGTCTGCCATCTTGACTCCACCCCAGCACTTTTTCTAGGATGAGTTCACAAACTTAACTGTCTGACCTAGTATACTTTTACTGATTTTAAATGATCTTCACCAAAATTTTACTTGTGTGTGACATCAATTACATTGTTTAATCACTTCCTCACTCTCAAAGATGGACTCGACAGGGAGCATAACACAGACTCCCTGTTGTAATGGGAGAAAATGGGGGTGCAGATCTAGAACTCTATTAAAAGACCAGACCTGATGGTCTAACATCCTGGAGGGTCACCTGAGAACACGGCCCCTAGACTTGCTGCTAGCCCAGAGCTGAAACCAGTCCTGAGGCCAACTCTTCAGACAAAACTCGGACCGACGGTGCAACACGAGGTTGCTGGAGCAGCGCCGCTATAGAAGTGGGCTGGGAGGGTGGAGAGGAGGGGACAGGAGTGGGCTGAATAAATATAGGATGTGGAAAGGAGCAGTGTGCTGTCACAGGGTGCGGAGAGCACCTCGAGGTGCACAGAAGTGTATATATGCGCTTTTATATGGCTAATCAACTCGGATTGCCAACTTTCACTTAATCACAATAAAATATTTTTAGAAAATCATAATGATTTCCGCGTTCTCTTGGATCCCTATAGGCACAAATACGGATCTCTTCCGGTCAGCTCGCCCGGTGGTTATCTTCCAGACTGCACGGCCCAGATGAGCGCATGCTGCTGGGACTGTAGGTTTGGTTAGACATCTCCGTCAGTATCCTGTCAGTTCCAAGAGTCTTGCTGTCCCCAGGCCTGAGTGCAGCTTGGACGTCTTCCTTCAGGACCACCGGGCCTTGACCAAGCCCTGGCAGGGTGGTAACAAAGGCAGCACAGGGAGGACCCAGGGCTGACAGGGTTTTGGCTCCCACCTGTGTGCTGGTTACGTGTGTGTGTGCTTGCTGTGACAGTTTATCACGATGGGCACTCTGGATTCGTGTCCTTTTCTGCATGTATGTCATTTCAATTAAAAAAAAATGACTTAAACAGCCGTTTTCTGAAACCTGCCGTTCAGAGAAACATTCAGATCTGAGGTACTGAGTTCTAAAACAGTGAGAATGCGGGGGTGTTACTCACCACGGCTGACACGAGCAGATGGGTCAGGAAGACAGCAAGGACAATGTGCCACCTTTTCTTCTCACAGCCGTCAAAAAACACAACGCCCCAGAAGACATGCAGCAGGATGACAACCAGAGTCATGAAAGCTGGAAGACAGTCAGCCATTAGCGCCCAGTCACGCAGACACCCTGTCCACAGCTACACACAGGCTCTCGGGGTACACCAGGCCGCTGGGGGAGAGTCAAGACATCGGACAGACACAGGACCTAGACACATGTCAGCTCCAGTGGCAACATTTCTAACGAAGGGTCCCCTCTGCACAGCTTCTAGTCTATGAAACAAAAAGGTAAGTTGAATCTGGCTTTAAAGCCATTCCCCTGAGGAATGCCATAAACCATTCTGATTCTAAACAGCTCCCCATCTCCTCCTAGCTTGCTTAAGAGACCTTTCTCAGTTAAAGGAGTATCTTTTGTTTAAAACCAATCCCCTTACTAAAGTGAAATTTTTTCTTGTACTTCAAAAGAAACAAGTCCAATGGAAGAATAAGATAATATTAAAAAATCAATTTTTAAAGAGAGAAATTGGTAGGCACTTGCTTTGATTTGGGGTTTTCTTATCTGCAAAACTAAATTTTCACTGTAAAGAAATCCCTGACCGAAATTAACCAACCGGAGGCTCTTCTTTCACCCCAAGTTGCAAATCCTTTCTATCTCATTGGAAGCCAGGCTTACAAAATTTAAATTTCAAAAGATAGGGTAATCATCTGCTGTCACTGTCACCTGCCATGCCCCTTCCTACTCACAGTGACCCTTTGTACAACAGGATGCGACACCCCCCTCCTCACAATCACTGCTGTTGGAGCCCAATGCTGCAGCCACTGCGTCAATCTATCTGGTTGAAGGTCACCCCCTTTTTCACGGACACTCTGCTTTCCAAGTATGATGTGCCTCTCTCCAGGTCCCTCCTGACAACACGTACTTAAGAAGTACTTAGACAAAGTTGGGCAGTTTCGCCAGCCTCCCTTGTAAGGAGCCTTCTGGCTGTACCATGACGATGTGTTCAGTACCCTGGCGGTTCACGGTACACTCAGTATTCTTCGCCAACACCCATAACTCAAGTGTGCTCCCTCTTCTTCAGCCTTCCTCATTCACTGTCCGGCTTTCGCATGCACAGGATGAAACTGAAAACACCAGGCCTGGGGGAGACACAGCTTAGCCCTCAAGGTGACATCTTTCTTTTCTTTTTAACCCTTTAAAGAGATCTTCTGCAGAGCAGTGATCTGTTGACAGCAGCTTCCCAGGCACTAATTGTGGCTCCAAGTAAAACAAAGTCCTTGTCAACTTCAACGTCCTCTCTGTTCACCACGATTCTGCTTACTGGTCTGCGTGGGAGGGTTTTTCTTTATGCTGAGGTATAATTTATGCTGAAGGCTGGGGTCTTGGATCTGCATCAGTAAGTGCTGTGTAAGTTCTCTTTACTTTCACCAAGCAAGGTGGTGTCATCTGCATGATACAGGTTGTTAACGAATCCTCCTCCAATCCTGACGCTGTGTTCTTCATCTCATCTAGCTTCTTGGATCATGTGGTCAGCCTAGAGACTAAGTATGGTGAAAGGATACAACAAGGATGCACACTGTGCCCAATTTCCTGACTCCAGATCCCTGCACATTTCCGAACACTGTCTTCTCGAGTCGCCCTTTGACGTCTTCTGTTTCCCTCTTCTCCTTCCTCATTCCTTCCATTCACTGTAGTTAATCGAACTTTAAGAGGCTACCTAGCAACCTAATGTCCACTGATGTGAGCACAAGGGGAGGGCGGCATTCACTCAACCATGTTAAGATCAGACCGTGGTTGCTCTCCTCTATTTCTACTGCTCTTTATGGAATCCCTGGTGGCATAGTGGTTAAGTGCTATGTCTGCTGACCTTTTGGTTCAGATCCGCCAGGCGCTCCTTGGAAATGTGACAGGGCAGCTCTACTCTGTCCCGTGGGGTCACTAAGAGTCAAAATCAGTTTGACGGCAGTGGGTTTTGTTTGGTTTGGGTTTTCTTCTCTTTATACGTCTCATTGATACCTAGCCTCTTTGAGTCATTGGCTTTCTCTGCAATCAAAACGCTCTCTCTCTCTCCGTACTGGAGTCCTGGTAGCATAGTAGTCAAGAGCTGGGCTACTAACTAGAAGGTCGGCAGTTCAAATCCTCCAGCCACGCCATGGAAACTCTATATGGCAGTGATACACTGTCCAGTGGGGTCACTAAGAGTTGGAATCAACTAGATGGCAACAGGATTTTGGTACATGCATATAGAGTAAGTACTTAGAATAAGTCTTAGGTTCAAATATGGTTGAATTTTTATTATTTTTAATAATAATTTATACAATTTTTTCTTAAGAACTGGATGTGAATCTGATGAGCACACACTGGTGTTTCTGCAGAACTCTGCCTGTATGTATCCTGGCCCTGATGCCCATTAAAGAAGGCAAGTTCCATGTTTCTGCAGGTTTAATATGAAACCAAAAAAGGGCACACCAATTCCCCCTTTCTGACCATGTAATAAGCCACCAGATTGGCAGAGACCCTGGTCTGACAATTCTCTTTCACTGATAAGCTTCAGCCAGCACCCACCAGCCTGGCAGAGACCCCGGTCTGACAATTCTCTTTCACACTACTGGTAGCAAAACAATCTAGCGTTACCTAGTATAGCTGGCAGTGTGTGTTCTCTGTGTCATCCCAGTAATGCTGCTGCTCGAGCTGTGCTCAGAGGCAGTTAGCTCTCAATCAGTAGGTTATTATGACCTGGGAACGCCCGAGAAACAAACTATCCGGATCCTCTCTGGGCATCCAGAATCAGAAACTATGGGGCGGGTCCAGCCATCAGGGCTTCAACAAGCTCTCAAGTGGCAGGGATGCGCTCAGATGTGAGAGCCATGGGGTCTCGGAGTGAGATGGAATCAATTCCACAGCAGTGGGTTGGGTTTGGGGTTCGCTCATGAGACACCCTTAGGCCCGTGGACAGGGATGGGGCTGAAAGAACACCTACACCAGTCCTGTGTGCAGTGAGCACCTGAAAACTACCCAAGCACCCATCCACGCCAGAATGAACCAACTGGAGTGTATTTACACAGGGGAAGGCTATGGGACCCACGATATGAATAATCTCAAGAATGTAAGGTTAAGCAAGGGGAAAAAGGTGGAAAAACATATACGTTGAACTCAAAAAATTTAACTGAAAATTTAAAATGAACTTGTTCCTAGAGAAATGGTAGCTATGTAGTTACAAGTAACAAAACCAAAAGCCAGACCCTATAGCGTAGAGCAGTGCCCCATAGAGTTTCCATGGAATGCCTATAGCATATACAACAAATATTTGGGGTTATTCTTTTTCACCACTGCTGAATAATAATTACACCTTATAAAAACGTGTAGTTCAACACACACACACCAAAGAATGATGTTATAACAAATAAACTCTTGCACACAGTAGCAGTTCTTATTTCACTCTACAGGGACACAATCACAGCACAGCCAGTCAGCCACCTTAACAAGTTCAAGACATTATTCTTTTTGCTTGAATTTGAAGAAAATGCAAGTTCAATCCCAAATTGCCAACACATGCTTTCTTTGCTTCCCACTGAATGGCTAACTTCTATGAAAGCAGCCTATCTCACTAAAGGGATGCAGCGCCATCTAGTGAAATAAGCTGGAAGCCCTGGTGGCCCAGTGGTTAAGAGCTCCGTCGGATAACCAAAAGGTCGGCAGTTCCAAGGGGTTCCTTGGAAACTCTATGGGGCAGTTCTACTCTGTCCTGTAGGGTTGCTGTGAGTCAAAATTGACTCAACATTAGTGGGTTTGGTTTTTTTGGTTAGTGACAGAAGCCAGCGACCTGTCTCAGTTTGTTGTATCGTGGCAGCTTGCTCGGTGCTGTGATGCTGAAAGTTATGCCACAGGTATTTCAGACACCAGCAGGGTCACCCAGATCCTGGACAGATTTCAGAGACGCTTCCAGACGCAGGCAGACTAGAAGAAAGTCTTGGCCACTGACTTCTGAAGAACTGGCCAATGAAAACCTTACGAACAGCAGCAGAACACTGCCTCAAACAGTACGAGAAGGTGAGCCCCTCAGTTGGAAGGCACCCAAAATAAGACAGGGAAGAGCTGCCTCCTCAAAGAGAGTTGACTTTCATGACATGGATGGAGTCAAGCTTTGGGGACCTTCCTTTGCTGATGTGACATGACTCAAAGTGAGAACAATGGCTTACTGCAAACACCTGTTAGTAATCGGAACATGAAATGTACAAACCATGACTCAAGGAAAACTGGAAGCTGTCAAAAATGAAATGGAATGCTTAAAGATATTCTAGGCATTAATGAGCTGAAATGAACTGATGTTGGCCACTTTGGAGCCTGTATCCAACTCTGCCAGGAATGTCAAATTAAAGAGGAAAGCATCGCGTTCACTGTCAAAAAGAACACTGCAAGATCTATCCTGAGATACAATGGTGTGACTGGTAGGATAACATCCATACCCTACACGGAAGATTAGTTAGTACAATTATTATTCAAAGTCACACAGCAACCACTAAAGCCAAGGATGAAGAAACTGAAGATTTTCACCAACTTCTGCAGCTTGAAATTGATCAAACATGCAATCATGAGGCACTGATAATTGCTGGCAATTGGAATGCAAATACTGGAAACAAAGAACAACAAGTAGTTGGAAAATAAGCCCTTTGTGATAGAAAATGATGCCAGAAATCACTTGATAGAATGTTGCAAGACTAATGACTTCTTCAGTGCAAATACCTCTTTCAACAACATAAATGGTGACTGTCATGAGAACCTCTCCAAATGAAACTCGGAGAAATGAGAGTGCATCTGTGCAGAGAGATGATGGAAAAGTTCAGTGTCATCAGTCAGAACAGGGCCAGGGGCTGACTGTGCACAGACCATCAACTGCTCATGTACAAGTTGAAGCTGAAGCTGAAGAAAATTAAAACGAGTCCACAAGAATCAAAGCATAACCCTGAGTATATCCTGCTGGAATGCAGAGACCATCTCCAAGAGCAAATTTGGCACACTAAACACTTACAACTGAAGACAAGATAAGTTGTGGACTGGCATCAAAGACTTTATACATGAAGAAGGCCAAAGGACATTAAAAGACAGAAAAGGAAGAAAAGACCAAAATGCATGGCAGAGAGACTTTGAAACTTGCTCTGGAACACAGAACAGTTAAACCAAGTGGAAGAAATGATCACCTGAAAGAGCCGAACAGAAGATTTCAAAGGGCACCTGAGAAGTCCAAGTACTAACATAAAATGTGCAAAGATGTAGCATCAGAAAATCGAAAAGGAAGGAACACACCTGGCATTTCTCAAATTAAAAGAGGTGAAGAAAAAAAATCAAGACTTGAGTTCCAATTTTGCAAATTTCTATGGGCAAAATACTGAACTGCACAGGAAGCATCAATGGAAGACAGAATGAATACGAAGTCCTTGGACCAAAAAGAAGTGATCACAGTTCAACCATCTCAGCAGGCAGCACGTGATCAAGACCTGATGGCACTGGAGGAAGAAGTCCAAGTGACACTGAAAGCACTGGCTCCCGGAGCTGAGAGAGAACCAACTGAGACGCTTTGGCAAACGCACGCAACGACGCGAGCACTCACTCATCTGTGCCGAGAAATCTGGAAGACAGCTACCTGGCCAACTGACAAAAAGAGGTCCACATGTGTGCCCATTTCAAAGAAAGCTGACCCAACAGAACATGGAAATTATCAAACAGTACCGCTAATATCATATACAAGCAAAACTTTGCTGAAGATAATTCAAAAATGGCTACAGCAGTTTATCAAGGAGGAACTGCCAGAAATTCCAGACAGACTCTGTGGAGGACCTGGAGCAAGGGATGACATTGCTGATATCACATGGATCTTAGCTGAAAGCAGAGAATACCAGAAAGTTGTTCACCTGGGTTTCAGTGACTATGAGAAGGCATTTGACTGTGTGGATCATAACAAGCTGTGGATAAAGTTGTGGAAAATGGGAATTCCAGAACCTGTACACAGAACAAGAGGTAACAGTTCAAATGAAACAGGGGACACTGTGTAGTTTAAAGCCAGGAAAGACGCGTGTCAAGGTTGTATTCTTTCACCGTATTTAATCCGTATGCTGAGCAAAGAATCCTAGGAACTGGACTATGTGAAGAATGCAGCATCAGGATTAGGAGAAGACTCATTAAGGGCCAGCCTTCACTATGGATTACATCTCAATATAAAAAAAAACAAAAACCGTCACAACTGGCCCAATAAAGCAACATCATGATAAACAAAGAAAAGGCTGAAAGTGTCAGGGCTTTCATTCTTCTTGGACCCACAATCAACGCCCATGGAAGCAGCAGTCACAAATTCAGATGATGTGCTGCATTGGGCAAATCTGCTGCCACAGACCTCTTTAAAGTGTTAAAGAAAATGGGCCTGGCCCAAGCCACGCGTGGTATTTGCCGTTGCTTCACATGCATGTGGAAGCTGTACAATTAGCAAGGAAGACAGAAGAACTGATGACTTTGAACTATGGTGTTGGTGACGGATACTGAATACAGCGCTGTGGCCAGAGGAACAAACAAGTCTTGGGAGAAGGGACAGCCAGAATGCTCCCGAGAAGGGGGAGTGGCGAGACTCTGTCTCGTGTACTTTGGATATGCTATCAGGAGGGACCAGTCCTGGGAGAAGGACACCACGCTTGGCAGAGCAGAGCATCAAGGAAAAAGAGGAAGGCCCTCAACAAGAGGGAAGGGCACAGTGGCTGCAACCACAGACTGTATGTACCAGTAACTGTCAGGATGGTGCTGGCCCGGGCAGGGTTCCGTTCTGCTGTAAACTGGTTCTCGGTGAGCTGGAACACAACAGCAGGAAAAGAAGGCGGCAGACAAATACGGGGGAGTCCTGGTGACGCGATGGCTACACGCCTGGCTGTTATCCAGACAGCAGGTGGCTGCAATCCACCAGCTGCTCTGTGGGAGAAAGGCACGGTGCTCTGCTTCAGGGGGAGACAACAGCCTTCGGGACCCCCATGGGGCAGCTCTAACAAAGCCCGCTGTTGTCGGGTGGACTCTGACTCATGGGGACCCCACGTGGGTCAGAGCGAGGTCTTCAATGGCTGACTTTTCAGCAGCAGATTACTAGGTCTTACTTCCGAGGCACCTCTGGGTGACTCAAATCCCCAACCTTTCAGCTAGCAAGCAGGTGAGCACAGTAACCACATGCATTACCCAGAGACTACGATTTCTACTAGGAGAATGATGTCTGAGGACAAAATAAAACCAAAAAACCCTGTTTATGTAGCAGTGTGAAAGACAAATTTAAGAACATGTAAAAACCAGCAATAACACTGCCTTATAAGTGTTTAATTAACTTATTAAAATAATAAACTAAGGCTGTAAGAGTTTATAAACAAAAAGACCAAACCCATTACTGTCCAGTCAATTCCCACTCATAGTGACCCTACAGGACGGAGTAGAATTGCCCCACAGTGTTTCTAAGGAGTACCTGGCAGATTTCAACTGCTAACCTTTTGGTTAGCAGCCATAGATAGCACTTAACCACTGAGCAGAAAGTCTTCCATAACAGACTAACTACTAATATTAAACTTGTTTTTAAACCTAACACTTCTTTTATAATCATTAAAAAATCTGCTGGAAATTAAGGTGGACACACAAACAGATACATGCACATGAATGTTTACAGTAGCACTGTCCACAACAGTAAAAAGATGGAAATCAACCTAGATGCCCATCAACAGAGGAATGGATAAACAAGCTATGGTACATATAACTCAGTGAGACGCTATGCAATGATAAAGGACTATGATGATTTTAGGAAGCACCTCATAACCCGGTTTCAAGCAGAAGAGATTATGCTGAGTGAAATCGGTCAACAGCACAAGGACCGATATTGTATGAGACCTCTGCTATAAGGACCGAAAAACAGACTTAGGTACAGCAGACTCTTTGGTGGCTACGAGGGTGGGGAGGGAGAGGGTTGGTCACAGACTAGATAGCTGACAGGAACTTGGTTAGGTTAAAGCAGTGACAGCATGCAGTGGAGAGCAGATCAACATAACTGGACTACACCATAAATTGATAGGTTCTCTAAACTCAACCCACTATTTCAAAGGACAGAGGAGCAGGAATTGGGGTTTGGGGATTACATTTTCAGGGGACATTGAGGCCAATCAACTAGCCTTTTGCTAAGAGAGTCTTCTGTACCCCATATTGGTGAGTGGCATCTGGAGTCTTAAAAGCTAGCAAGCTGCTGAAGTACACCAAATGGTGTCAACTCATCTGGAACAGATAATGGACAAGAATAATAAAGACATGAGGAAAAAGGAGCCCGAGAGACAGTAAGACCTTAGGAATGGGAGGCTGTATCAACATGAGACCAGAAGAACCAGATGGTGCCTGGCTACACCGAAAGGCAGCCACAATGGGGGACACATGACTCCCTGAGGCAACACAAGAAAAAGAGGTGTGCAGCTCAAGAACTCTATTAAAAGATCAGGACTGATGGTTGGACAGCCTGGCAAGTCCCCTGGGAACAAGGCCCCTAGACCTGCTGCTGGCCCTGACCAGAAGACAGGAGTGAGGTCATCTCTTCAGACAAGAACAGACTGGACTTGGAGACACAGTGTGACCACATTATGTGTATACTTCATGGCGCTATACAGTTATAGAAGGCTGTCCTACCAGTTTCTTTCTAGATGAGAGAGAAGAGGGGAGACAGGAGGGGACAGGTGCTCATTGAGAGGATGCTAGAAATATGGAGTGAAAAGGAGGAATGTGCTGTCACTGGGTGAGGAGAGTAGATGGAGCTTCAGATAGGAGGGCAGGCAAAACTGATTTGGATTGTATACTTTCACTTAATCAGAATAAAAAAATAAATCATCTGAAAAAAAATACTTGCCAGAAATATTTTAATCATGAATGTTGAAAGGAAGATCACTTGCTACATGGGTGGCACCACAAAAAAGTATGTTAACACGCTTTCCCATCCTCCAACTCGGAGCCAGATCATGAAGGGCCTTCACTTTAACCTACAGACCCTGGAAAGCCTTTCAACATTTCTCAAAAGGGACATGAAGTCTGGTAGCTGCAGACAGGAGGGATTCATGTAGAAGTGGGTCAAGAAAAGAAGACTAGCCAGTTGGGGGCCAATGGTGGTGATCTGGACAGGAGACAACCAGGCCCAAACTGAAATGGAAATAAAGGGTCTGCTGAGAAGGGAGAGAACAGGTGTTCCGGTGGGGCTGGGGACCTCTACAGCACACAAGGTGTCTGTTGACCACTGCAACAACTGGTCCTGTTTCCTTATACCCTTTCTACTGTCATCAGAAGCTGTCACTGAAACTCCGATTCACTTTATTCTTTCACTCATCTGACGTATTTCCCCTACTAGAGGGCAAAATCCATAAGAAATTATTTTAGCACAGATGTAAGATAAAATGTGACTTAAAAGAATGCAAGCCTGGGGTGCTTTTATTCATTGTCATAAATCTTGCGGTGATAACTAGAAATACAGCGGGTTTTTCTTTCTGTTTTTTAAGACTTGTCTCACGGAGAAGCCCTGGTAGTTAGGCAAGCAGCTGCTGACCAAAAGGCTGGCAGTTCGAATCCAGCAGTCGCTCCTCGGCAAACCTACAGGATGGTTCTGCTCTGTTCTATAGAGTTGCTATGACTCAGAATCCACTCAACAGCAATAGCTTTCATGGAATTTAGGAAACATTATGGTAGTTACATACATTACTGTTAGGGACTGAATTGTGGCCCACAAAAATATGTGTTGTAAATCTCAAACCCTGGAATGAACTCCAGGACAATGGGATCGGTTAAAGCTTCCTTACAGTCCCACCTAGGGTGGGCTTTCTTTGTCACGGGCAGGGTGTGTTCAGAGTCAATTTCTGGGAATAGAAAACGAAGCAGATCCAGGAAGCAGAGCCAGGGCAAGGCAGACACCAAGCCAGGTGAAAACCACCAGAGAGCCAAGGAGCAAAGGCCCCAAAGCCAACAGAGACGATGGCCTTTCCTAGGGGTGATGTCCTGAATTCAGACCTGCAGCCTCCTTAACAGTGAGAAAATAAATTTGCTTGTTAAAGGCACCACTCTTTGTATTCCAGTTACAGCATCGCTAAGAATCTGGTGAACAAGACAGAAACTCTCCAATCTGTGGTCACTGTGTCATGACGTTGAATTTGCACTGGTGGACAAAAGAGCAGTCTGAAATGAGCTGGTCCTCTTCCACGGCATCTCTGGATAAAGAGATCAATTTATCTATGATCATTTTTCCTTCGGTCTCAATTTCCAGATTCCATTATGCTACTTATCTTGAAAGGGGCCAGAGGACAAATCAAAGATCAGGGCTTCTACTGAAGACACGCACACCTACTGCTCCTTATCAACTCCCCAGTTATCTGACATTCCATATTTACAAGAGTAAAAAATGCCCTATTTGACTATTTTACTCATCAATGATGTATGTCTGGCAGTAGCAAATGCCAAGGCATCAGGTGAGAGTGATGTCACCAGGGCTGGTGTCACCCCAACCCCATGGACTTCTGCCAGTACCAGCCCTGCCTTTGTAGGGGAAGCACCCTGGGCTCCTGGGACTCACCTACCCCAAATGGCACAGCTTATGGTAGCTCCCAGCTCTGTGCTACACAAGAAAGCCAGACGGGCTGGTGGCCCGTGTGGGAATGGGGATGGTCACACAGGAACGGCCTTGGCCCCCGGCCTGCACCCCATGCAGTCCTGTCCCAGGCCTGCACCTGCTAGACTCAGGTCCTTCCAGCATGGCCAACCCGTTCTGGCATCAGAGAGGTTACGTTAAGAAAGGAGAGACAGGCAGTGAGGGAGGAGTTGGGAGCCAGGGGAGAGGAGGGCAACAGGAGTGAGAAGGGGGAGGGCACTGGAACAGACTTGGCATGGCAGCTGCATCACCCACCAGCCCCCGCAGGCACATGGGAGATCATCAGGGGGTACCCTGCACCCCCTGTCCCTGGGCTCAGCTGGACTCTCAACTTTGCCTGCCAAGTATGTGCTACTGGGAGGGTGAAGAGAAGTTAAAAAATTAAAAACTTATGTGACAATGTAGCCATTTTCCATTTTCACACAATGCTGACTTTCACATAACAACCTGGACTTTGGAACCTAACCATGTAGATGAGAGAGGGTGAACACATTAATGAATATTAAAAAGGGACATGGCCTATAAAGATTCACTTCTAACATTTCATTTGCACAGCAACATGGTTACGGTTAGTACAGTAAAAGATAAATTTTATGCAAGCTAAACTCCACTCTAAAATTCACATGTACTTTAATTGAATTTTTTTTATTTTCCTAGGTCCCTCACTTTGCAGGGAAACCCTGGTGGCGTAGTGGTTAAGTGCTACACCTGCTCACCAAAAGGTCGGCAGCTTGAATCTGCCAGGTGTTCCCTGGAAACGCTACGGGACTGTTCTACTTTGTCCTTATGGGGTTACTATGCGCTGAAATTGACTCGACTGCAGTGGGTTTTCCACCCCCCTGTAGTGTCAGAGTGTGCTTTGTCTTTAGAGACGTAACATGATTCTACACTCTCAAGACGGTGAACTCCAACAGGGATGATAATTTAGATGACGTCTCAGTTCCCGTCCTGTCACTGCACTGCTGTGGAGAAGCCATACCTCTCCTGCATTTGTAAATGTCCTCCTCAGAAAAGCAGAATGATCCTACATAGCTTCAAAGAAAAGACGGCAGAGTAAAATGGCTAAAACTTTAAAAATGCTGCCCAGACAGACCAGAAACCCGGGCACTCACAGCTCTGCAGCACCTACCTGAGTGGAGGAAGAACTTGGGGGAGTCGCCATGGATGCCCACTGTGCCTGGTCCCAGGGAGACGGACAGTGTATTCACAAAGGAAAACACTCCGCTCATGATTCCAAAGCCCAAGCCAGAAACTGAAGAGAAAGAAAACACACCATGTCACTCTTTTCACGCTGTGATTTCTCTTCAACACAAATTTCCAAGGATGAGGGATACCATGTTGATGAAGGAGAAAGGGTTCCTGTGTTGTGGGAAAAGCATCTGAAAGCCGGGTTGCAAAGGGTGGCACTTGAAAAGAGAGAGAAGGAGGAGGGGAAAAGGAAATGCATAGTAGAAGGTCCTGCAGAAACAAAACAGGAGTGAAAAGGAAGTTACGGAAAGGCAGAAACAGGCAACAGGGTGGAAGCCCCGGCACTGAACCTCTGGCTTTGGCTCTGGGTCACAGAGCCTGCAGGGCTGGTTTGATGGCCAGCACCGGAATGGGGCTCCATGTGCAGCTATGTACTCTACGGGGTCATCCCTGGACCACCATGAGACACTCAGCTTCGGGTCCAGGCTTTAAACACACTGTGAAGGAAAACTATGCAGGTATATTACCTGTGTGTATACTAAGTTCCCCTAGTACAGCGGGAGTCACAGAAAACATCCCAAGAAGAGCAGACACGCCACTTGGAAACTGCTAGTGAGCGCAAGTGTGTCTTCATTGCTCTCGGGTGTCATCACCGCAATTCCAACTTACAGTGACCCCACATGACAGTGTAGAACTGCCTCAATGTGTTTTCTTAGGTGTTGTCTTCGAGGAAACAAATTGCCAGGTCTTTCTCCCGTGCAGCCGCTGGTTGGGTGTAAGCCATCAACCTTGTGACTAGCTGTCAAGTGCTTAACCACTGGCACTCACTCACCTTCAATAGAGTAGGTGAGGTCTGACAGTTAAGTACACAAACTTAATTGTTCTAAGTGCTACATATCTCACTGCTGGGCATCACTATGGTCATTTTTGAAGTACTCCTCTTGGGAAGACAAGCACCAATGTCAGCACCTAGTGGAACTCTTTCTGGAATGGCTACTGCACACAGTGGCACGGTGGCAAGTTCGTGAACTTAACTGTTTGTCTGTGGGGCAGTTTTTAGCCAGTGAACAAATAACTGGATTGGAACACCCACTCTACTCAACTGGTCTGACCCCCAATGACTTTTTTCGTTACCCAAAGCTAAAGGAAATATTGAAAGGAAGACATTTTGGTGACATTCAGGACATCAACGGCAATACGACAATAGCTCTGATTGCCATTCCAGAACAAAAAGAGTTCCAAAATTGCTTCGAAGGGTGGACTAGGTGCTGGCGTTGGTGCATAGCTTCCCAAAGGGAGTACTTCAAAGGTGACTGTAGTGATATTCAGCAATGAGGTATGCATAACTTGTCTAGGATGAGTTCACGAACTCAGTTGTCAGACCTCACATACAGGTTAAAAACCTAGCTTGCAAAACTGGTTGTTGGTAATAAGCATATAGATAAATGTTTGCCTGCAACTGTTTCCCTTTACATAAGGGCCTTGGAAAGTTAGGCAAATTGACAAATAATGTGTAACAATAGGCCAATGCACAATAAACTATCATTTGAAATCCACAAAAACATAAATGACAAAACAGCAGACGTTTCCGATGGCATCGCCCAGTCCTGACTTACCATACGCCAGCAGCCTCATGGAGGGCACTGTGTCGTCTGGGTTTATAGCCTTCAGACCTTCGTTAGCTCTTCTAAAAGAAAGACACACTTACATGTAATTTTCTTTTTTAAAACAGAAAAGCAATCTATCAGGAAAACATACAAAGTACTTCAAATTCAGATACTTACAGAGCCTTCTGATTAGGTTATACCCTAAGTCTGAAATACAAAGTCTAGCAAATTTTCAATTAACTAAAATATACCCAACTTTCCAACTAATTTTTGCCTCTGAGTTTCACATAAAGTGAAAAAAAAAAGAAAAATTAAACAATCTATCTGGGATTGAGGTTTTTTTTTTTTTTTTTTAAGGCAGTACTCCGAGTACCTTCTGAACTCAGGATCTATTCCAGTCCATACCCTATGGGATCCACATGGGATTTCTCTCTGCAGAAAGTGCTGCATCCTCATCCCTATGTGGCTGATGCTTCACTGTATCCTCTCCCCAGGATGTACTTACTCTGCCCCCCTCCCCACCACTGTCCCCTCCATTGAACCTGAAGTCTACTCATCCGTTACAGGTCAGTTCAGGCAGCAACTTCTTGAAGATGCCACCTCTGCCCACGATGGGGAATCACTAATCTCTCCTTGCTCTGAAATTCGACAATACAGATGGTCTCATTATACGGCTTGCTGATTTTACAATCATTTACATGCTTGTTTTAGATCTCCAATTAGGCTTCAGGAATGAGAGCAGTCTGATGCTGTCACTGTATCCTACAGAGTAAAACGCTACTCTCAGAATCAGAGAAAAATAAGTGGGTGAAAGGACTACGACTCTACAAGAAATGATCTTCAGAGTGATCTCAGCCATGCTTCTGCTTTGACCAACCCCAGAACTGACCCAGAGCCCACCCTACCCCCACGCAGAAATGTAAGGAACACTGTGCGTGACAAGTTGGTTCCACTACTGTCAGTATCGCTAATCTTCACTGGCTGGGAAGCCCTGCAACCATATGAACATCCTTACTCAAAAACATTTAAATTGTATTTACTATGAAGGACATTTACTAAAGCAGTCAAGGAACCAAAACATAAGAATGATTTTCTTTTTTACCAAGTTCTGAAACCAAAAGGCATCAGGTTAGTGCTAAGCACCCCCTGTCATCAAGTTAATTCCAACTCACACAAGATTTTACGGCACAGGGAAGAACTGCCCCAGAGGCCTTCCAGCGAGCAGCTGGTGAATTCAAACTGCCGACCTTTTGGTTAGCAGCCCAGAACTAACCACTGCCCGCTGGAGTTCCAACTCTAAGAGGAGAGAATGAAATTAACCAGAACATACTCATTTTCTGGGCATTTTGTTAATTTGCATTTCAAGGTACACATATTTATTACAGTTGATCTGTTCTTTACTGAAATATGACTATCATTAGTTACACCAAATTAAGGCAAAGCAGAATTCAACCAAGGTAGTCATGAGCCTAACAGAGGGCCTCCCCACTTTCTGAGGCTCAGAAGAAACAATCTGCCACTTCTGCACTCTCATTAGAGGCACTACTTGGTAGCCAGGACAAAAGCCAGATATTCAAGTGACGCTTCATTCTCTGGAAACCCTGGTGGTGTGCTGGTTAAGTGCTACATCTGCTTGCCAGAAGTTGGGCAGCTCAAATCCACCAAGTACTCTTTGGAAACTCTATGGAAACTCTACTTTGACTTACAGGGTTGCTACGAGTTGCAATCGGCTCAACGGCAATGAATCGGGTTTGGGTTCTCCCTTCCCTGAAGTAGGCATCAGCATAAATGCCCGATTTTCCTAAAGAAACTTGTCGCAATTAAAGACCAGCAAGGACTTACGCCGCAGGACAGAGCAGTGCTGCCCCACAGAGTTTCTGAGGAGTGCCTGGTGGGTTTGAACCGCTGATTTGCGGTTAGTGGCCTTTGCCCTTCACCACTGCATCACCAAGGCTCCCATCAGTGTAAGAGAGTCAATAAATGTTGGAGGATTTCTATTTTATATGAGTTACTCAGCAATGAACAAGAGTTTTGCTATTTTTGCAAAGGGTCGCCCTGAGTCAGATCCAACTCGACGGCACTTGGCTTGGCTTGGCTACTATCACAAATATGCGGTCTGACAATTAAGTTCACAAACTCATCCTAGAAAAAGTACTACAGACCTCATTGCTGAATATCACTACAGTCACCTTCAAAGTACTCCCCCTGGGAAGTTGTGCACCGAAGCTGGCACCTAGTCCACCCTTCAGAGCAATTTGGGAACTCTTTTTCTGGAATGGCCATGAGAGCCATCATTTTACTACCACTGATGTCCTGAATGTCATCAAGATGTTTTCCTTTCAATATTTCCTTTATCTTTGGGTAAAGAAAAAAGTCACTGGGTGCCAGACCAGTCCTGCCTGTCAATCTTTCCCTGGCCTAGGAGCAGGCTAGGACTGCTCCTAATGGAGCAGTAGTTTACACTTGAGCAGTGAAGGACATACTCTGCTCCTGGTGCTTCTTTCTTAGTTATACGAGGTCCCTCTTCTGTCTGCTTGACTCTCTTTTATATCTAAAGAGACTGACCCAAGATACAACCTAATCCTGTAGATTGAGTCCTGCCTTATTAACATAACTGTCTCTAATCCTGCCTCATTAACATAACTGTTTCTAACCTGCCTCGTTACCATAACTGTCTCTAACCATGCCTCATTAGCATAACAGTCTCTAACCCTGCCTCACTGATGTCAGAGAGGTCAGGATTTACAACACACAGGATAATCACATGTGGTGGACAACCATACTACACTGGGAATCACAGCCCAGCCGAGTTGACACCCTATGGCCCAAACTGTAAATAAATCTATGTTAGACAATAACAGATTTAAATTCATTCCATAGATGTATAAGAACTGATAAACTCTCCATGTTTTCATCTCGGCACCGAATTTAGACAGCAAAAATCTGATAGAGGCAGTAGTTTACACTCGAAAGTTCCCGACCTAATTTGTAAGAGACAGTTAACCAAAAGACTGATCAAACCAACGTCCCTGTATCTGAATGCAGTCCAGCAAAAGGGCAATTTAGCACACAGTTACATAAATGTAGAGAAGTCCTGGTAGCACAGTGGTTAAGGCTACAGCTGCTAGCCAGAAGGTAGATGGTTTGAATCAACTAGGCACTCTCTGCAAACTCTACAGGACACTGGGAGTCAGAATCGACCTGATGGCAACCAATTTGGGTTTTTTTTTTTTAATATAAATATTATGAAGGATCCTGGAGGACACAGCTATTAAAGCTCTTGGCTGCTGATCAAAGGTCAGCACTCACTGGATCCTGGAAGTCAACAGTGAAAAGGAAGAGTGTGCCATTACAGGGTGAGGGGAGCAGACAGAGTCACAGAGAGGTGGGTACCTGGGGGTTTATATGGAATGTTGACTTGGAATATAAACTGCTGCTTAATCACAATAAAAAAAATAAACAAAAACCAAAGGTTAGCACTCAAGAGCAGAAAGAGATAGAGGTCTGCTTCCATAAAGATTCGTAGCCTTGAAAACCCTATGGAGCAATTCTACTCCGTCCTATAGAGTCACTATGAATCAGAATCACCTCAACAACAATGGGTTTTGTGTTAACAGAAATGCTAGTCAAGATTGACACAATAATTCTCAAATCTGTTTTAACACATAACTACAACACGATTATTTTTGCAATTTGCTGGGAAATCTTTGTAGAGCATTCCAAGGGCTCAGTCAAGATGCTCTTTTGTAAATGCAAACAAGAGCACCTGTTAATACAGGTTTGTTTCACCTTCTGTTGCAAATTTCCAAAGGTCCTTTCAGAAGAACAAACACAGCTGTCTCAGAACGCTCTGGAAGCTCCCACCTCAGCTCCATACTGTTGTGTGTAACTCCTTCCTCACGTGGCCCCACCCTTTCACTGCCCTTACCAAAAACACCAACCCCTCAGCTGAGAGCCCTCTGGAACCACAGCTCAACACCAACAAAAGGTGGTCGTTTAAGTGGAGATGAGTTTGTGAAGAGCAGCAGGTACTCATTCAGGCACTCTGGGGAAGCCTAGTTTTAGAAAGCATTAACTCTGCAGGATTACTAAACCCATGTCCTAAATTGTGGCATTCTGTATTAGAAGCCAAGGGTTTTCAAAATTAGAACTATCACGTAGAAAAATTCAAGGCCAACAAGAATCAGCAGTGTAGCTGACAGCAACACCGAATGCAGTTAGGAGTTTAGGGCTTAGTTTAACAGTGGAAAAGACAAGAGATCTTTGGACTAGTTAGACCACTGTCTTAGTTGCCATGTGCTGCTGTAACACACATGTCACAAGCGGATGGCTTGAACAAATTTATTCTCTCATAGTCATTAGAGGGTAGAAGTTCAAATTCAGGGTGCTGGCTCTACCATAAAAAAACAAACTTGGTGCCGTTGAGTCGATTCCGACTCACAGTGATGCCATAGGACAGAGTAGAACTGCACACCAGCTCTAGGGGAGGGCTTTCTCTCTCTGTCCACTCCCGAGGAAGTCCTGCCTGTCACTCTTTCCCTGGCCTAGGAGCAGGGTCGAAGGACACACTCTGCTCCTGGTGCCTCTTTCTTGGTTGTACGAGGTCCCTCTTCTCTCTGCTTGACTCTTGTATCTACAGAGACTGACTCAAGATACAACCCAATCCTGTACACTGAGACCTGCCTCATCGATGTCAGAGAGGTCAGGACGTACAACACGTAGGATAACCACATCAGATCACAAAGTGGCGGACAACCACACAATATTGGGAATCACAGCCCAGCCGAGTTGACATACATTTCGGGGGGTGGGAGTGCACAATTCAATTCTTAACAGCCACCTGCAGAGTCCTGTGTCAGGTCCCGAGCACTGGCAAAAATCAGGCACTGACTAAAAGGGGCCTGTCGAGGAGACCAGAGACTGAAAGGATTTGTGGTCATATGCACGTCTCCTGAGGTCCTGGTAAAGAAACAACGGACAATTGGCCTTGCGAGGGACGTGAAGGCAACCAACCATGTGGCAGCAATTCTACAGACCTGTGTGACTTGCGAGTGGGGGCAGAGGCCACAAGGAGGCAGATCTGGGGTATCCTAACAACACTCTAGGGTTAAAACCATAGACGGGTGGTAACTGCTGCAGGCCAGAGACATTCAACCACAGCTGGATGCCCATCTGTGAGGGACATTGTATTTTTACAGAAACCAAACTGTTCTCTTTCATGCATGTTGCTCCTGATGGGAATTTCATTTTTAAATCTTTTCTAAGATACGAATTTTGCTTCCAGGCAAGGTGTTCCTGGCTTTCAACAGGAAAGTTAATTTGCTTCATTATTAAAAAGGAATCTAGTTATCTGTCATTAAAAGCAGAAAGTAAGAAATACAAAAGGCCTCGCGTTCTGGCGAGAACAAATGACCAGAAGCCTGTCACGTGAGCTGCTGCCATAGGAGCTCTGTCTTAGTCACAGCTATGAAATCCACAGGACAATCTTCATTAGCTCATTTGCAGAGAAGGTAAAAGATGGCACATTAGTCACACGACTATCTAAATATTCCTATGCATTCAAAGCCAGCTTCATGATGGAATGAGAAAACCTGGTCCAAGTTTCAGGGTTTCCAATCAGTGATGTCATGTGAGGCCATTGTGCTTGACAGATAGATGATACAGTTTCTGGCCCCCAAAGGGGGTTATACCCAAGGCTTTTTTCCCCTTAAACATATTTTTCTATTACGGATTTGAAACTATATGACGTATTAAAAAATAACCCCCTTTGTTGTCCTCATTTAATCAAAATAATGATAGGTATAATCTCCGTAACATTTTTTTTTTTTTGTCTTAGGTGATGATAAAGAGAAGCAGACGTAAATTCTAACAACCCTGAGTACTGGAACTGTTTTTACAGTGGAATAACTGTCATGGACTGAACTGTGTTGCCCCCAGAACGTGCTCCTGACCCAAGCCATGGTATTCTCAATTGCATCATATGCATGCGAAAGCTGGACAATGAACAGAGAAAACAAAAGAATTGATGCCTTTGAATTGTGGTGTCAGAGAAGAATGCTGAATGTACCATGGACCGCCAAAAGAACCAACAGAAAATGAAGAAAGAGGAAGACCCTTGATGAGACAGATTGACACAGTGGCTGCAATGATGGGCTTAAGCATAAAAATGATTGTGGACACAGTGCAAGGCCAGGCAGCATTTTGTTCTGTTGTGTACAGGCTCATCATGAGTTGGAACCTATTCCACATCACCTAACAACAAAAATGTGTGTGGCCATTTGGCTAGGCCAGGATTCCTGGTATTGTGTGATGTTCCTTTATGTTGTAAATCCTGCCTCTACCAGGTTTATAGAGGACGATAGGCAGCAGTTCTGTTGGTGGGGCAGAACTCAACTTGTAAAGCTGTATTGGGCCTTAAGGCAATCTCCTGAGCATAGAAACCAGAGCCAGGAGCAAAATTATGTCCACTCAGATGCTCTCAAACCAAAAAAAAACCCAAACAAACCAGAAAAGATTGATGCAACACAAAGACCTTCCACCAGAGCCAACAGAACATGTTCCCTGTGACTGGCACCCTGAATTCAGATTTCCAGCCTACTGTTAAAGCCACTCACTTGGGCTATTTCTGTTATAGCAGCACTAGGTAACTAAGACAATGACAACTCCCTACTTTATATTTTCACCACAGCTTTTGTTACTTCTAATACATAATGTATTTTTTTGTTCATTCATTTGTTGTTGATTTCTTCCCACTAGAATATAAACTACATGAGGTTAAGGACTCTGTCTCTTAATCACTGATGGATCCCCAGTACTCAGGGTAGTGCCTGGCAATGAGCAGATACTCAAGAAATGTTTTTTGAATGAAGGAAGAAAGGAATGCCCACAAGTTAAAGAAATACTCAATATTTTCATGCTGAAAGTGTCCCCAGTACCTTGTCTTAGAATTATGCAGGGGAGTATGGGTCCTCAAATACCCACTACAGTCAGGTTTTGAATTACTAAACCGTTTAAGTCAAATCTATCTGGGAGACAAAAGGCAAAGTAGACTTCGACTTACTTTAAGAGCCTGTAATATGCAAACCGGAAGGCTTCTTGTATAAAGACTGAGAGCAGCACCCCACAGATGAACATGTATTTCTGTACAGGTCCATCACTTTGGCCAGCGATGGCACCTGCTAGGAACCAAACCAGGGAAGAAAGCAGCAGAGACAGCAGCCAGAAGAAAGCTCTGGGGGAGGTGGGGGGAGGAGACAAACATAAAAACAGTATCAATCATGTTTCAAAAGGGGAAACCCTGCTTCAAAGAACAGATTTCCTGACTCTTTTAAGCAACCTCCCCTACAAAAACTAAACCTATTGCTGTCCAGTTGAGTCTAATCCACAGTGACCCAAAAGAATAGAGCAGAACCAGTGGCAACTGCAATTTTTAGATCCTTAAAACCTACCAAAAATTATTAATTTAATGGTCAGATACCTGCAAATTTTATAATACTACCCTTTCCAAAAAAGGAAACCCTGGTGGTGTAGTAGGTAAGTGCTGCACCTGCTAACTAAGAGGCTTGTAACCAGGCACTCCTTGGAAATTGTGGGGCAGTTCTACTCTGTCCTATAGGGTCACTGTGAGTTGGAATTGACTCAGTGGCAAGAGGTTTGGTTTCTGGTTCCCAACCGCCCCATAACTGTCTAACTAAACCAAACCATACCCACTGCTCTCCAGTTCATTTATGCCAACGGGCTGGTGGGCCAAACACTTAACCACTGCTCCACCAGGGTTAAAAATGTCTCGACATCTATTAACAGAACGACTGGTATAGATTTCAGAAGCCCAAAACCTGTGCTCTGATCCACACCAGTTTTCCAGGCTTGGTTTTTACAACTCATGTTTATTCTAATGTTCACCACAAGCTGCCCAAATCTATCATTCTACAAGATGACACATTCAACGCAGCACCTTAGCTGAGAAAAGGCAGAATTTTCTGGTCTAGCTCGGCATTGAGACTCACAGTGGGACGTGGGGGGGGGGGGGAGGTCGGCTTGTGGTCCTCCCAGAGCTGCCAGACCGAGGAAAACTGGGATTATGCCCAAGGTTGCCAGCGGAGTTTGGTGTTTACTCAACTCCTGGAAAGAGCGCGGTCATGTACTTGGGTGTTTTCACAGGTTTCTGCCTTCAGCTGCACACCTGAAATCACTTGGGAATCACCTGAACTGCAGAAAGCCCAAAATCACAGCCCCTAACATACGGATTCAGTTTATCGGGTAAGGAGTTTTAAGGTACCATGTCCCAGGTGATTCTGATGGGCAAAGTGGGAAACTGTCCTAGTGGCCTTAACCTTTGCGGTATTACAGATGCCTCTGTGACTCTGAGGGAAACGAGGGAACTTCTCTCCAGAAAAATGAAAAGTGCATGTACGAATTCGTCCACAATTTTAGGGGCTTCACGGCCGCCCTTGAGCCCAGGCAAAAGACCCTGCAGTTTGCGCTCCTCCCGCAGCTACAGCTCCTCCTCCGAGGTCGAGGGGCCCGGCAACCAGGGCCTCTGCTGTCCCCTCAACCCCTCTTCCCTTCAAAGCCCCACAGAGTCGAGTCGTTTGGTGCTGTGGCTGGGGTTTGCCGGTGGTCCCCAACGGGGAGGGAGTCTCGGCGTCCGGGTTTGCCGGCGCAGCAGCCTCACCCGGAGATGAGAAAGATGTTGCGCAGCGGCTCGGCGGCAATGGTGAAGATGTAGAGGGCAAACGCAGGCCCGAAGGCAATGAAGGCGCAGCCGAAGAACAGGACCGCCGACATAGCCACTGCAGAAGACGACCCAAGGACGGCCGGGGACCCGAGGAGGGGCAGGCAGAACCGTGCGATGGGGCGGGGCGGGGCGGGGCCAGAGGGGGGCGGGGCCGGGGCGAGGCCGGGCGCGGGGAGGGGCTGGGGAGGAAGAGGGGCGGGGCCATCGGTGGGGTGGAGCTGGGCACGGAGCCTGGCCCGACGCTAGGGTGGGGTGGGGTCAGGAGTGGGTCTGGCCGGGGAAGGGCGCAGGGGTGCAGGCGACCTGGCGCGGCAGACGGCCGGCACGGTGAAGGGGGCGCGGCGGTGCAGGGACGGGGCTGCCCAGGGGGCAGGTACAGTGATAGGGGGGCAAGGCTGCACTGACTGGGCCAAGCTCTGGACTGGCAGGGGCAGCAGCAGGTCTGAGCCGGGTAGGCCGCGGTAGGGGGCGGGGCGGCAGCTGGGCGGGGCCGGGCTCTGGGATTGGGTGGGGGCAGCAGAGGGGACGAGTCAGCTGAGACAAGCCAGCGGGGATGAGCGGGGCGGTGTAGGGGCCGCTGAAGGTTAAGAAGCCTCCCCTGCAAAAAAACTAAACCCATTGCTGTCCAGGTGATTCCAGTCCACAGCGACCTAAAAGGACAGAGTAGAACCAGTAGCAACTGTAATTTTTATATCCTTAAAACCTACCAAAAATTATTAACTTAATGATCGGATAGCTGCAAATTTTACAATACTGCCCTTTTCCAGACATGGAAACCCTGGTGGCCTAGTAGTTAAATGCTACGCCGGCCCTAGGAGCCCTCCAACCCTGGGTGGACCACGCCTGTGGGGCCCAGGCGCGGGTCTTGATCCAGGGGCCTATCCTGCAGCCTTAAGGGCTCCAGCCGCAAGCAGCTTCTCCCACATTCTGCAGGTCAGAGAAGCCGTATTTCCTGAGAACAGGGGTTCAATTCGAGCTCAGCTAAAGACCGGTTTAGGGCGGGATGGTGGTCGGATTCCTTTTTTTTTAAATTTTTTATTTCATATAACTGAGTGAAAATGTACATTCCCGTATAAATTTACATACCCACCTATATGCAGCTTCCACTGCTCTCCCTGACCGGTGACAGCACACTATTTTTCTCTGCTCCATACATGTCTCATTCTCCCAACAGTCTCTTTTTTCCCTCCTCTTCACCCACTCTCCTTCCTCCAGCCAGAGGTCAGCAGGATGACATCCTATAGATGTATAGAACTATAAAGTGCATCCAATATATGGTCAGTCTGCATCGCCAAGTCCAATCCATTCCTGTCCGAAGCGTGGACCTTCGTTATGATTTATGGTCAAGGGCAGCATCAGGGCGAGGGGCCATGCTCCCAGGGGAACCCCAAAACCACTGGACCATCAATTGAGGTCTTTTAGTGGGGATCTCAGGGTGCACCCCATTTTATTCTTGTGTTGCCAGTGAGACTCCTCTCTGTGAGCTCCATCATGGCTATCACTGGTGGTGGCCGGGCACCATCCAGTTCTTCCAGTCCCAAGTCGATGTAGGCACCCACTGATGTGGGTCTCTTTGTCTTCTGGGTTGTCTTTCCCCCATGTCATTTTGGTCCTCGGTGAGCATCCGTTCCTGCTGAGTTGGGACCATTTGCTGTGCCCTCAGATGGCAGCTTGGCAGCTTTTAACACCCCAGATACTACTCACCAACGTGGGGTACAGAGAGCCCTCTTAGCAAAACGCTAGTTGTGCCAATTGGCCTCGATTTCACCTAAGAGCATGGTCCCCCGCCCCCTGCCCCAGCTACTCTATCCTTGCAATATTGGCTTAAGATGGAAGGAGTACTCATGTTAAGTTCACTTAATATTGTTCTTGTTTCTAATGTGTGCTATCACCGATTTCACCCAACCAGATACCTAGCAACTATCTAATCTAAACCCTCCCTCCTCCCCTCCCCTCCCTTGCAGCTGTCAAAGAGTCTTTTCTTCTATACACAAGTCTGTTTTTGAGATCTTATTGTAGAGGTCTCATACAATATTTGTCCTTTTGTCGCTGACTGCTTTCACTCAACATAATGTCTTCCAGTTGAAACCAGGTCATGAGATGTTTCCTGGAGTCATCGTTGTTCTTTATCATTGCGTAGTGCTCCAATTGAGTATATATACCATAGTTTACCTATCCATTCTTTTGTTGTTGGGCATCTGGGTTGATTCCATCTTTTGCTATCATGGACTGTGCTGCGATAAACATTCTGGTGCATGTGTCCGTTGGTGTGAAAGGCCTTGATTCTGTAGGATATATTCCAAGTAGTGGAATTACTGGGTCAAATGATATATCAATATCCATTTTTTTAAGGAAGTGCCAGATTGCTTTCCAAAGAGGCTGGACCATTTTGCAACCCCACCAACAGTGTAGGAGGGTTCCACTTTCTCCACAGCCTCTCCAGCATCTGTTGTTTTGTGTTTTTTGGATCATGGCCAACCTTGTTGGGGTGAGATGGTATCTCATTGTCGTCTTGATTTGAATTTCTTTAATAACTAAAGATCGCGAACATGTCCACATGTGTTTTTTGGCTGCCTGGATCTCTTTTTTAGTGAAATGTCTGTCCATCTCCTTTGCCCATCGCTTAATTGGATGATTTGTCTTCTTCTTGTTGATATTTTGTAGTATCTTATAGATTATGGAGATCAGGCGTCGGTCTGACATGGAGTTGCCAAATATTTTTTCCCATTCTGTAGGTATTCTTTTAATTCTATTAATAAAGTCTTCAGATGAGCAAAAGTGTTTGATTCTTAATAGTTCCCATTTATCTATTTTCTCTTCCGATGATTGTGGTTTGTTTGACAGATTTTGGAGTCTCTCCACATTGTGTATTAAAACTTCCATTGTTGTTCCTACCTTTTCTTGGATGAGCTTTATCGTTTTAGGTTTGATATTTAGGTCTTTTATCCAGTTGGAGTTGGTTTTTGTATAAGGTGTAAGATATGGATCTTGTTTCAGTTTCTTGCAGATGGATATCCAATTTTGCCAGCACCATTTGTTGAAGATACTGTTTTTACCCCAGTTTAATGTCTTAGGGCCTTTGTCGAATATCAATTGTTCATAGGCAGATGGTGTCATCTCTGGGGTCTCAGTTCTGTTCCATTGATCGATCTGTCTGTTCTTATACCAGTACCAGGCTGTTTTGACCACTGTGGCAGTGTAATATGTTCTAAAGTCGGGTAATGAGAGGCCTCCCAGTGTGTTCTTCTTCTTTAGTAGTACCTTGCTTAACTGGGGCTTCTTCCCTTTCCAAACAAAATTGGTGATTTGTTTCTCCATCTCATTAAAAAATGTCGCTGAAACTTGTATTGGGATTGCGTTATATAAATAGATTGCTTTGGGTAAAATAGACATTTTCACAATGTTAAGTCTTTCTATCCATGAGCAGGTAGGTTTTTCCATTTATCTAAGTCTCTTTTAGCTTCTTGTAGTAAGGACTTGTAGTTCTCTTTGTAAAGGTCTGTTATGTCTCTGGTTAGATTAATTCCTAGGTACTTTATCTTCTTAGAGGCTATAGTAAATGGTATTGATTTGATAATTCCTTCCTTAACAGTCTCGTTGTTGGTATAAAGGAATCCTACTGATTTACTTATGTTTATCTTGTATCCTGAGACTTTGCTCAACTCTTCTATCAGTTTGAGTAGTTTACGTATAGATTCCTTGGGATTCTCTGCATATACAATCATATCATCTGCAAACAGGGAGATTTTAACTTCCTCTTTGCCGATGCAGATGCCCTTTATTTCTTGGTCTTGTCTAATTGCTCTGGCTAAAACTTCTAGCACAATGTTGAATAGAAGAGGTGAGAGTGGGTCTCCTTGTCTAGTTCCTGATCTCAAGGGAATGTCTTTCAGTCTCTCTCCATTCAGAATGACGTTGGCAATTGGCGTTGTATAAATGGCCCTTATTGTGTTGAGGAATTTGCCATCTGTGCCCATTTTGCTAAGAGTTTTTATCATGAATGGGTGTTGGACTTTATCAAATGCCTTTTCTGCATCAATGGACAAAATCAGGTCTTTTGTGTTATTTATGTGGTTAATCACATTAATTGTTTTTCTGATGTTGAACCAGCCTTGCATCCTGGTATGAATCCCACTTGGTCATGATGGATAATTTTCTTGATATGTTGTTGTATCCTATTGGCAAGAATTTTGTTGAAGATTTTTGCATCTAGATTCATGAGTGATATTGGTCTGTAGTTCTCTTTCTTTGTTGGGTCTTTCCCTGGCTTAGGATTCCATTTTTTAAATAAAGGATTCTTTCTAAGCTACAGTTTTATTTGCATCGTTCCAGAAATTCCGTGCTTCATTATTCCGGGCTGGGCTAACGGTTACTTAGGAGACAGATAAGTCATGGATGGTGAGGGGCCGAAATAGTGCTGCCCTTCTGAGGTTGTTTCCGCGAACTGGTTTCATTTTGCCCAAGTCCTCAACAAAGTTGGTCAGGCCTTCTTCTGGCCATCCCATGACAGTAGCCACATGCCCTGCTTAGCACTCTGACAGACATCTGTTAACATAAGGATTCTCTTTCATCAATATAGAAACTCTGGGAAGGGCAGAGGCTTTGTTTTGCTCTTTGCTATAGTCTCAGCACCTAGACTAGCTTACTAAATATCTGTAGAATGAAAGAAATAATTTAAGAAGTGGAATTTATAAACATCTGCTATTCTGTATTAATTCAACAAGATCGGAGTTTTAAAAATTCAAGCCAGAAGGCTAAGTTTCTGATTATTCACTTCTAAGATTTTTCTGCATATTGAAAACCAGCCTGTCAACCAACCCCGTTCCCATGGACTGGATTTCAGTTCACAGCCACCCAAGAGGACAGAGTACAACTGTCCCTATAGGGTTTCCAAGGATTCAGACTGTCGACTTGTTGGTTAGCAGCTGAACTCCTAACCACTGTGCCACCGGGAACCTGAAAGGGGAATGACAACACTACTTACCTCTTTGGGACTGTGCCTGGCACAGCTAAGTGACATGTTAGCTACTCCTACCTTTGAGTACTCAGTATGAATAAAGCTCTTGAAGACAATGTCAGAGACAAACACCGGAGCCCCAAAGCTGAAAACTGACTGCAGGTATTTTGCCACTCAGCTCTAAAGATAGACCTTCAAATGATACAACTACAGGTGTTTAATTTTTAGGGCTGTATGTCCCCTCTGATCTCCTGAAACAGAATTTCTATTTACTCCGTAGAATTAGGCTTTAATATAACCCAAACCAAACCAAATCCACTGCTGTTGAGTCGATTCTGACTCATAGTGACTCTACAGGACAGAATAGAAGTGCCCCATAAGTTTCCAAGAAGCACCCAGTGGATTTGAACTGCCGACCTTTTGGTTTGCAGCCATAGATAGCACTTAACCACTACGCCACCAGGAAACCAGTGCCTGCCAGTTTGGACTATTGTCTGGCAGCTATCAAAACTGAGGTGGAGATAACAGTTCAGAGACTGGATGCTGTCTGGCCCACCACTGGATAGATTCTCTTGGTTTGATCCTGAAAATTATCAAATGGAACGACATCATTTTAACTTCATGCAGAAATGCCTTCACAGAAGCATAATGTACTCAGTAACCACAACAAACCAAGCCCTTGCTGTCAATTCCACCTCACAGTGACCCTATAGGACTGGAGAGAACTAGCCCACAGGGTTTCCAAGGAGAGGCTGGTGGACTCTAACTGCTGACCTCATAGTTTATGGCAGAACTCTTAACCATAGGGATCCACTGTACTCATAGGAAACAAACAAACATCACTGTCAAGGTGATCCCTACTCATATTTTATAGAAATGGCCACTTACATATGTATGCTTATTTTATAAAACTGCAGCCTTTTCAGTTTCACTAGCCCTTACAGAACTGGAGTTGAAATCACTCAAGTTCAGAATAAGAAAAAAGACTGATTTCTCCTGAAGGATTTGTATGCTCCGTTTGAAGGCTAATTTGTCATAGCCAGGCCTCACCTTGACTCCTGGGAAGCAAGGAGCTCAACTGAAAACTCAGTTACCCACAGCCATTTTCCTGTGGGTAACTCCCAGCTCCTAGTTACTGCCATGACTTCAGAGGATGACTCATTTTCTTACCTATATTTTAATGATCTATCTGCGTGTTTTGATTAAAGCTGTCTCAAATACTTTTTGCAAGTAGGCCAACCCAAAACTCATGGCCATAGAGTCAATTCCGATTCATGGCAACACTATAGGTCAGAGTAGAACTGCCCCACAGTTTCCAAGGAGCGCCTGGTGGATTTCAACTGCTGACCTTTTCGTTAGCAGATGTAAGACTTAACCACTATGCCACCAGGGTTTCCTGCAAGTCGGCAAGGTAATAATAAATTCAACTATACACATAACGTCTTTAACTCATTCTCAACACATAGAGCTCAAGTTAGGGGACTGGTTTCTTTACCATGTTTTGGTTCAGTCTTGGTTCCCTTGTCCAGTTCAGGGAGAATGTGGGAAGGCAATGCAAAATGTGGTGAACTTGCCCCCCAAGTTGTGAGGATACTTTCGAGTGATGTCTACTAAGCAACTAGACTGCACTGGGAAAATCACAGATAAAACAGTCCTTTCCAGAATTCCCAGGTATTTACTAGAAGAACTCACAGTTTACAGCATTCTCTGAATACTGATGCCATGTTACATTTATAACATGCCTTGTTATTTTACAAAGCACTTTTTACACTGATTCTATCAATCTTGTCCATAAGTAACATAAGGCTTAGTAATAACACTATTGGCTTCTTAAGTTTTTGTAATTTCTCCCAAAGACTTACAAGCATATAGTACTAAGTGGTGTTGAGAGTTAAATCCCTACAAGGTGATGGAGGAAGGGGTAGGCAAACACTGTGAATATGGCTGTGGATGACTGGGAATTCCTCCTAACTTGGCAAGACAAAGGTCAAGAAGTAATACTTTAACAATTTATCAAGTAAAGCTTTCACATTATTACTAATAATTCACAATATACTAATGAGTGCACTTGAGTTTCTTTTTGCTTTTTGGCAGGTGCTAATAAACCAAAACCCAAAACCAATCCCACTGCCATCAAGTCAGGTCTGATTCATGGCAACCTTAGAGGTCACAGCAGAACTGCCTCACAAAGTTTCCAAGAAGCGCCTGGTGGATTTGAGCTCCTGACTTTTTGGATAGCAGATGTAGCACTTAACCCTCTAATATATTTATATTTATTCACTCAATCATTCATTCAAAATATATATGGAATACCTACTAGGTATTAGACACTGTGCCAGGCATTGGGGGTAGGCCACAGAAACACATGTGCTCCTGTCTCCAGGAAGCTGACAGTTTAGTGGGAAAGCCAGACAGGCAAGTAGAGCTGCTATGGAAGGGTATGAAAAGGGTGATCAATCCAAACTTGGGAGGTGTTGCTAAAGAAAGTAATACCCACTTATTCTCCAGGCCCCAGCTTAGGCATCAACAAAGCTGGGAAATGGGGAAGAGATAGAAGGACAAAGGCAAAGACCCCAAAGTGAAAGAAAGTAGGGCAGCCAGTCCTCAATGAGTTACAAGCTGGGGAGAGAGGAGACCAAGGTCATTTTAGATGCAAAGTTTTCTCCTGAGACAGGTGATCAGAGCCTTGTCTTCCAGGAAGAGGACAAAGAAGGTAAGATGCTTGAAAAGAATCCCCTAGGTTTGAGATGGTTGTAGGGATAAAGAGGAAAGGCTAGGAGTCGTACACAAGCACGGGGCAGAACATTACTAAGCTGGGCCCAAGCCAAGCCTGCTGCTGTCAAGTCCATCCCAACCCACAGCAACCCTATAGGACAGAGCAGAACTGTCACATAGGGCTTCCAAGTAGCTGCAGATGGATTCGAACTGCTGACCTTTGGGTAAGCAGATGAGCTCTCAACAACTGTGCCACTAGGGTTCCTTCGGGTGGGCAGGTATAGCTGAAGTGTATTACTTGCTAAAATATCATGAATCAGAATCAATTCAACAGCCATTGGTCTGGTATTTTTTTGTTTTGGTGTCATCATGGTTAGAGTGACACAGCTAGCAAATCTGAATTAAACAACTTAAAATGTGGAATCCATTTCAGTGAGCCATGAGCATTTTCATTATGTAGACTTTATTTTAGATGAACATTACTGTAAAAAAAAAGTTCACCTGGAATAAAATCCATTAGAAAACAAAACAAAACACAGCATCAGTATCAGTACTCAGTTAATGAATTGGCTTAAACAAGTTTAACCACGTGACAGGTCCGTTTTATCTGCAGGAGCTTTTCACATTTCAGCTGCTGGAGCAAAAATAAAATATGTTAAACCACACAAAACAGGATCGTTTCATGGAAAAACTAGATATTTTCCCTTAGGGGCACAATTTTAGTCAGTTTACAGGATTTTGCATTAAAGAAACTGCAGCGTCAGCTGCAAACAAACAAAACCTAACTGTAAGGCCAAAGGAATGAAAAACAGTGATTAAATTCACATTTAAAAAAAAAAGTCAGAAATGAAGTAAGAAGTTCCATTAGATTTTGGCCACAAGAAATGCAAATGAATATGGCACCAAGCATTTCAAAATACACAGTAAAATCTGAAAACATCTCTAAACTGTTTGCTAATTTTCATTTCAATCGTTTCATTTATTTCATCATGAACATGACTGCCATTAATTGCATTAGTTTAAAAAAACAAGACTGATTCTATTGCAAAATTGAGCTAGAATTTGGAAATTTTAGCAAAGTATCTTTTAGGTCAAGGGATGTCATTTCAAGACCTTCCTTTCCCCTCCCCTTTCCCGTCTGGATATAACAAGAAGGAAAAAGGAATGTCTTTTCTGTTAAAAACTTTTTTTTCCTAAAAATTCTGAATTTAGAAATGAGTATTTAAAATCTCAGCTATGTAAGTCAACATAATGCAAAGCAGTTTTAAAAATTTAAGCTTAGAAGTTTATTAAAAACCAAGTGCATTAAAGAACCCAAGTCATGAATTAGAAAAAATGTCTGCTTAAATGGTGTCACTTACTGACTGTAAGAAAACTTTATAAGCCTTCATACAGATTCTCAGCATTCAGAACCTGTAAGATGGAGTTCTTGTCTCTAAAACAGAAATCTCTGCAAAAATGTACCTCTATTACACAGCTAAATTTATTAATGGGGACAGGGAGAGAACACTTTTTTGCACTATTGGATGTGACATGTATGTACTATTCTAAACTAAAATTCCTCCTACCTTTCCCGATAATATGTTTAGTTGAAAGCAAAACACAGAACCTAGATTTTGTAGAATGCTTACAGGCTGGGTCACTGTTTTTGTTTTTTTTTTTTTTTTTTTACCAGATATTAGAATGCTAGCTAGCTAAATGAGGTATAATTAAAAAAGAGTCCTTCAAAGTAAAGAGTATATAGTCTTCGGAAAATTGACAACAGACACTGCACAAAACGCGGCTGTGTAAGAAATCCCGGCAGCAGCACGGATGGCTGCACAGGTAGGTTATGGTCTCGTCATCTGGCTGACGTCAAACAGAGCTGAAGTTCCCAGTGAAACATCTGACCATCAGCAGCTTGACAAGCTACTGAGTTTACAGCACAGTCTCCTTGTCTGCCATTCCCAGAATCTGTTTGAAAAGGGTTGGTCCAATCCTTGTCCAAAGTGAGCACGCTGGAGGGAACAGCCAAGGAACCATGAACCCTGCTGCAAAAACCTTCACGTCCCTGATCCAGAAGACCACACGTGTGTGTTCACACTGAACTAGAATGCTTCCATCTCAGCAGGGAACAGACAATTATCGGGCACTAAATTCATCTACAAATAGAAAAAATAATGCACTATATGTACATTACTGAGCAAAGTGAAATATTTATTGGGTCACTTTACCATGCAGGAAGTCAAATCTCCTATGGTCTTAGCGCAAATTATATACAGTTTAGCAAAGCTAGATATAAGAAAATAGCATGGGGATTTTATTTCTATATAACAGAGCATAGACACCCCAGGGTTGCCACTACTTCAAAGAGCACTTTTTGCCTCATCTAACTTCTTCAGGCTCTTTCAAAGGGAAGTTCATGGAGACTAGTTATTAACCCACATAAGACAAGAGAGGAGAGAAGAAATCCGACAAAAGCAAAAGTATTCTGAACCACACCACAGAAAATGTCAGTTTTGGTTTGCAGACAAGCCCTGAGATAGAAACCAAAGTGTTAAGACACCAACAGTCGGAGGTAAAATACTAAAAAAAGTACATTCATAACACATGGGGCTGTGACACTGGCTGCTCAGAAAGTACTCTGTTACCATCCAGAAAGCTGAAACTCTTGGGTATTTTTCAGAAAATGAGTGAGTGCAGGATGTTTCTATGAAGTTATTTGTCCTTCCCCCAAATGTATCTAATTTGAAGACGGCAGATTTAAAAATCAACTCTTAGTTGGGAACTACTGGTTATCCTGGGACAGCAAGAGAATAAATGTTCCTTTATTTTAGCAGATCAACCTCTACTTTAAATGTTCTATTCTTGTTAAAAAGCCAGTCTAACTAAAAAAAAAAAATTCAGGGAGGCTGAAATTTGTCAACAATAATTTTAGTATATTGGATTCATCAAAGGCAGATATTGTCCACCGGCTGCGCTCAATTGCGTGTAAGTTTCCTAACCAAGAGAAAAGGAGGATTGGTCCCGGCATTTTCACTGCGGATCTAGTTTGAGGCCGAATTGTCTGTGGTAACGAGCATCACATCCATCTCTAGTTCTCCTTCTTAACTACCAAGCATGATCGCATCCTTTGTGCAGCAAAACAGGCATGACGGGAAAAATAGTTACTGACGGAATTCACTTCTCTAACCACCTCTTCATCCTATCCTGTAATGACACTGAGGGCCACAGTCACAGTAAGGACATAATGGTCTGAGTTTTGGCACATAAATGAACACTAAATGCCTTTTTCTCTCATGTGAGCCTTTCAGCCACAAAACACATCCCGGGATCACTGTTCCGTGAGAAAGGCAGCTAAGCTCTTGGTTAGCTTTGGCCTAAATGACTGGACCGAGTTCTGGAACAATGAACCTGACCAGATGGAGCTCGCTCTGCACAGTAAACAACTGTTTTAAAACTGAAATCTCACTAATCCTTTTTCTAACATAAAGGTAAGGCTTTTCCTATAGGACACACTAAGTCAATTATGTTCACTTTTTTAAAAATAACACCCACCCCAAAATAAAATCAGAAGTTATTATTGTCACCATCACCAAGAGCTATGTCTGTTCAACATGTGTCAACAAGTTAATCTCTGCACCTACAGGTGAGTTTTCTGCACACCAAAATCTCAATCTAACTTTTGTTAACTCTTCAGACAGGGATTATGGTAAGCATCAGGAGATATAACTAAATCAGCAAGCTACGGGGTCAACCCAGGAAAAAAAAAGAGTACCCTAACGTGACAGAACGACAAACAGGTGCTGAAACAAAACCCTAAATGGCACATCTCTCTGTCTCTGTAAAATGTCACCTCGAGAAGTTCACAATTAGAAACAGACAGCAATGCTCAAGTATGTTACATTTTCAACAGCTGAGTAATTACAACAGGTCAAACAAGGACGAGAAGAGTAAATAAAAATGAGAAGAGTACATAAAAATCCCAGAAACAGTGAGATGAAAGATTTCCAACTGCAATTTCTAGAGATTAGGCAGAGGGGGTCAACTTCCAAAGGGATTCTTTCGGCTTACAAAGTGACCAAGAGGTCTGGAAGGAAGCAAAACTGTAAACAATCTGAAGAATTAAAGAAACTATGGCATCTGGCACATAGAAGGGCATTTGTTTGAATCTTTAAAATACATTTTGCCACAGTTTAATGATTCTTAGTTAAGAAAATCATAAACCAGAGTCCTGAAGTAAACGCCACGAATGCATTCACATCTGGTCACGAGAACTGGGCCAAAGGGTCTTTAATGTGAGTCTCTTAACCTCTGCCTTAAGGGTTCTACTCACGGAAACATTCCCAAGTGCACAGACCTGTCTAGCGTTTGGTGAGACAGAGCTGCGCAGACCCAAGTCTACGACTGTGCTGGGAGCGACAGGCTGATGCTGCAGTGCGAACTGAGAGGAGAGACAGCAGCTTCTGCAAGAGGCGACAAAACAAAGAAAAAACCCGGTAAGTCCAGCAGGCGTCTCCGCTTCTCGGCTTCCACGTTTGAAAAGAGGAGCCTGTTATCGGCTAGGCCCGGAGGCCGCGTCCACTTGGCATTTTGTGTCCAGAGGCCTAGGTTCAGAGGTGCTCTCCGCAGCAGCTGGGCGGTAAGATGCTGACGCGGGGTGACTTGTGCTTTCAGAGAAGCAGGACACGTTCCTCTCGGCGGGCTGCAGTCTCTCAGAAAGAGTTCATCAAAGCAGCGAACAGCGGAAGAAACTGGACTTCTTTGATCGGTTTTCTGTTATTTTCACCGGTCCACCTGCCCCTGATATATTGCTGTCATTCTAAACAAGAGAAGGCAGAGTCACCCCACAACGAAAGGCAAGTTTCATGGTTTAAAACAAAACAAAACAAAACAAAAAACCAAACCCAGTGTCGTCGAGTCAATGCTGACTCATAGCGACCCTAGAGGTCATAGTAGAGCTGCCCCATCAAGTTTCCAAGGAGTGCCTATTGGATCTTAACTGCTGACCTTTTCGTTAGCACATATAGCACTTAACCCTTACGCTACCAGGGTTACTAATTACCTAAAAAAACCAAACCAGACCACCAAGTACTCGGTAGACTGTTTTTCAGAAAGGGAACTAGCAAAGCTCCAATGTTGTACTTTTTTCATTGGAAGCGATGGGTTAAAAAGAGAAAAATGCTTTAGGATAGCACATGTTATATTAATAATAAATTTGACAGGAAGTTCCCATTTCTAGTTGAAAGAAATTCCAGCCAATGCAGCACAGAAGGTCAAGGGTAACCACGGAAACCAAGTCATGACCCTGGTACAGACCACCCTGCTCTCAGAGGTAAGAAGGTTGGTAACAAAAGCTCTGCAATTACATTCAGGACTTAAGTTAAAACACATTTCTGAGGTTGCCCTTAATAGGTCATCACTGGAATATTTCCAAATTTACGCAAACACAGCAATTTCAAGACCACAATTTTATGTAAGTAAAATATCTACTACATGAAAACTAAAGTAGATAATTACATAACCAAAATTTAATTTGCTGATATTAATTTTGGTTATTCTGATCAAAATTCAATCAAAGTCCACTCAAAGACTCAGATGACAGACTGAAACGGCTGTTAGAAAGAAGAACTGACGTTCAACCAGGTGACAGGTCAGGCAACAACACTGAGTTGAATGTGACTCTAACCTAACCCCAGCCTTTTGATCAAAATGCCAAATAAAGACTATCATCATGGAAATAAAAACTATAAGCAATACAAACCATTTTTCTGTTGAGCTTTGTCATTATATCTCGTGCAAGTGTAAAAAATGCCTAAAAATAAAGAAAGCATAATGACACCATTACAGCAGAGTCTGGGACAGACACCCACATTCTCATCACTTCACTTTAAGACATGTCATTGGAAGAATTTTCACTGAGAAATGAATGTAACTGTAATCACAGTATGCATACAAATGTTATATCCCATTTTTCAATTATGTCACAAACATTTTCCAAGTAACTCTCCCGATTGTATCAAGCTGTCACTCATTCATTCCTCAGTATTTCCTCCACAGAACTCCTGGTACAAGCTCGTCACGCAGTCAGGAGCAGCTTCCTCAGGGGACCGAGAGCACCATAAGTGCAGATGCTCTGTCTATGTCACTCAGTGTCCCCAGAGCTGGGTGCAGTGCCTGATCTAGCCAAAACAAAAACCCCACTGCCATCGAGTCGATTCCAATCCACAGTGACCCTATAAACAGAGCAGAACTGCCCCATAGAGTTTCCAAGGAGTGCCTGGTGGATTTGAACTGCCGACCTTCTGGTTAGCAGTCGTAGCACTTAACCGCTACACCACCAGAGTTTCCTGATCTAGGAGATGCTAAATTTCTGAAGAACAAGCAAATGAATGTGTATGTATTGCTTTATGCCTCTAAAACCTGTCTTTGTGAAAACATCTTTTACTCTTGGCCTTCTCTCTGTCACAGTGTGCTTACCCTTATGCCTGAGACCCTTACCATGCTTCACGTCTTCCATGTCTTCCAAACACATTGCTACTGAGCCAGTTCTGACTCCTAGCAAGCCTGTGTTGACAGTGGAGAGCTGTCCTACAGGGTCTCCAAGGCTGTAATCCCTGATCTTTACAGAAGCAGACTGCCACTTCTTTTTCTCAAGGAGCAGCTGGGGAGTGCCAAATGCTGACCTTCCCATTAGCAGCTTTGTGCTTAACCACTGTGCATCCCTGCCTTACCCCTCTAAAACACGCCAGCTGCTAGAGCTCAGCCCAGAAATCATTCACAGAAGGAGGCTGCTGAGTCTGATGAACCTCAGCAGTATGTCACCCCGAGTGCCTCCTGATGAAAACTAAATTTTTTTTAAAACATACCCTCATTCCGCTCTAACTCTACAAAGCCCAGTGCTCTCAGGGCATCTTCTGCTGTCCCCATGCCCAGCCCACTGTATCAGCAGCCTCTCTGCTGCCACCATCGAAAAAAAGGTGCAGGAAAAAAATATTCTTTCAAGTCAGATGGAAACAACATGGTAACCTGTCTTACCGCTTTTTTTACCAACAGCTCTGGGTCACAGTGGTCACCTGGGGAGCCAGGTTTCTAAGTGACCCCCATGCTAGTGTTTATGAGGCTCATGTTCAGGTCTGGGGAAATGGCCAACATCTGTGGAATATCTAGCTAAAATAACCAGCTTTGCACTTGCACAGCTCGGTGCCCTCTCTAAAGCACAGCTGAGATTGGAGGGCAGGTACTAAGACATAGCCCTGCTCTGATACACCTGGGCAGCAGTGTATTCTGGGGGAGAAAACATATGTTGGCTATCCTGGTGGCTGAGCCATTGTCCACCTTTAAAGCTGCCTGAAGAGGCACCCTGAACAGAGGGAAACCTTTCTGTATGGAGCAGAAGGAAGCCCTTTCTGCTTATTTCTGCTTGTGTAAATCAATCAGTGGGACTTCCTGTTCCCTAAACACTCAATAATCAACCTGGCGGGGGTGGGAGAAGAGTACTAATCATTCTTTAAAACGAAGAAAAACTTCTGATGAGTGTGCCCCAGTCAGTAAGGTCATTGACAGCTTGATATTTAGCCAAGATGTGACGAACCACAAATAGCCTAAGGAATTAAATGTTTATGAAACCATCAATATACTGCTAGGTGAATTACAAAGATTAACACATATTCATACATAAATGTGTATTACTTTCATGGTGAGTTTTAAAAAATTTTTTTAAAAATTAAGCATTTAAATTAACAATTCTGCTTGTGGTGAAAAAAGCATACTCTTAAAAGACTTCAGACAATTTGGTTTTCTTTCACAGCCATCTTATTGTAAATTTACACTAAAGCCACTCTCTGATTAACATACTGATTTCTAGTAAATGCCATTGTGTTACAATGTATCATGCTTAATCTACTGCAAACACCTATGCTAAAGGAAATCTCTTCAATAAACAGTTTAATCCTCTCCTGAGAGAGTACAGGCAAGGAAGTAAGACACTTCTGTTACCAAGTACTACAGGGTAACACGCTGTCCCTGTCGTTAGGTGCCCCTGAGGCGGTTCCAACTCAACCCTCCGTACCACAGAAAAAAACGTGCCAGGTCCTGCGTCAGGCCCACAATCATTGCTGTGCTTGAGCCCACAGATGCAGCCACAGTATCAATTCTGCTCGGTGATGGTCTTTTGGCTGACCCTCTACCAAGCATGATGTCCTTCTCCAGGACAGGTCCTTCCCTAAGCAATGACAATAAGCAGAGGACACTGCTTGGTCTGCTAGTCTAGCAAGTCCAGCTTCCCAAAGGCCAAACTGATCTTCCATGGCACGTCACCTGCTGTGCAGTCTTAAATGAGGGATCCAGCATAACCCTGTGTGGAAGCTGGGTGCTAGAAATCTAACCACCACGGTCCACCCAACAGTCAGGGCACCAGAGTTCACAAAAGAGAAGAGGGCCAACGTGAGGCCCAGTGTGGCTGGGATGCAGGCCATTTGCACACACACAGGTTCCCACGTGTAAAGAGTCACCAGACGGCTCTTACCTCTTCTACGTTTGTACTGGATTTTGCACTGGTCTCCAAGAACTTAATCCCATAGTCAATTGCTAACTGAAAGACAAAACAGAAACATTAAAAGTCAGTGTAAGTTGCCTGAACACACAAACACACTCTTCATGTTTTTTAAGTTTTTCAAAGTCCCAAAGGGAGAGAGTACCTATTTCTTTACGTTCTCCTGTGATGTCTGGAATTTAATCATTTAACTTAATCATCACAAGTTTTTTGTTTTTTAAAGGCACAACTTCCACTTCAAACAGTAGAAACACTTCTTTTCTTTTCTGTTGACCTTTCAGCTCTCTAACATCACTTACCAGAAAACCCACAAGATGACCGTCCTCTACACCACTACCTGGAGACACTTCGCCTTTCTCATCTGCTCCCAAAGTACAAGTGTCCAGCATTGACGTGATGGTTAAGGTAATGTGTCAGCTTGGCTAGGCCAACAGTTTCGGTAGTTTGGCAGATATCATATAATCATCTTCCCTTTCAGGATCTGAGATGAGCAGCTAATTAGCTGCAAGGCCAATCAGTTGAAAGTTAATCAGTTCCTTTAGGGCTGTGGTCTGCATCGCAAACATACGAATGTTCTCGCCAGGCTCTCTTGCGATCCTGTGTCTGACTCGTCAGCCTCACACCTAGGTTCCTGGGACATGAGGCAATGGTCTTCTGTCTGCCTTGGCAATTTGGGGCTTTTCAGCCTCACGATCACGTGGATCAGGAAAAGCTCCCAGCCTGACGCCAGCTTCCACCACCGCACGTGCCATTGCCTGGAGATGAATCTCTCTATATACTGATATGGAGCCCTGGTGGTGTAGTGGTCAAGGGTTTGGCTGGTACTAAAAAGGTCCACACAACAATCAAATCCATCAGCTGCTCCTTGGAAACCCTATGGGGACAGTTCTACTCTGTCCTTATACAGTCACTATGAGCCAAAATCAACCCAACTGCAATGGATTTGGTTTTGGTTTTGGTATATATTTATAAATACATGCTTCATTGGTTTTGCTTCTCTAGAGAACCCAGCCTAAGACATGGGATGATACTAATTTTAATAACTAAATTGGTACAGGACAGAAGCAAAAGCTTAAAATATCAAAGTATTCATTGCTTTGATTTCTATTTGAGACAAAGTATGAATTCTTCTATATTTTTATCTATTTCCAAAGAGTTCCCAGATCACCTGACATTGGAGAAACTCTGAGAGTGTGGCCCATGGACACCCTGTCAAGCTCAGTAATGAAGTCACTCCTGAGGTTCACCCTTGAGCCAAAGATGAGACCAAAGGGCCATGCCAGCCCAGGGACAAGGACAGGAAGACAGGAGGGGATGTAAGAGCTGGTACTAGCGACCTAGAGTTGAGAAGGGAGAGTGTTGACATGTTGTGGTATTGTAAATCATTGTCATAAAACAGTATGTGTACTGTTTAATGAGAAACTAGTGTCATGTAAACCTTCATCTAAAGTTCAATATTAAAAAATGAAACGGAAAATATATATTAATGTAGTGCTTTTCATGTATTAGAAATGCAATAAACATTTATAGAACTAAAAAAAAAAAAAAAGAGTTACCAGTTAGTTTACAACAGCAAGGTTAAGTGAATTTTTTAGGGGAAAGGTTTGCCAGTCAAAATGAAAAATAAAATGCCTTTTGCAGGTATCATTAAAAAAGGCCAAAGCACAATTCCAAGACCTGAAAAGGCAGCAAACTGAAGTCTCTCCGTCAATGCAGAAAATGTCACAGAAGTTAACACGTACACAAGATGCTCTTTCAATTCGCAGAGCACAAAACACAGACCTGTCTATCAACGAGCTATGACGGCATCCACAGCTTGACAAGCTGCAGAGTTTATCCCCAGTAACCTCCAACTAACGGATACCAGACAATCCTTTAAAACCAACTGGAGAAATGATTACTGATGCAATGTCACCTAGCCTATGACTCTTTTCCAAAGAGAATAAATTACCTTAACTTGAAAACTGGGCATTTTCACATAGACATGAAAGAAAGAGCCTGAACTCTAAGCTGCGGGAATCTCGAAAAGGGCCAATTTGTACCTCCCAGAAAACGTGAGTGAATTCTTTAGGAATGAGTCATGATCACACAGTGCAAGGGGCTGGACCCGGAATACTAATTCACACCATTGAAGTACGGATTACAGGTCTTTGTTGTTGGTCATGTTCAAGGAACGACACATACGTTAAAAAAAAAGAAAACAAACTAAAGCTAAAATCAATCATTAAATAACACTAGGAAAATACACACTTAACGTGAGTAGAGGGAAACTTTGAGGTACAGAATTCACATTTACCTTCTCACCCCTTTCTTTGGACACTTGTCTTTTGTCATTCATGTCACATTTGTTACCCAGGATCATTCTTTCAACGTCTGAGGAGGCGTGCTGTGGGGAGAAGACACTGTGTTGTGAAAAGGGCCTGAGACGAATTACAGTGCTGCACTAGACAAATGCCAGCCTGTCAGAAACACGGCCACAAATTTAATATGAAGAAGAATCAGTGTTCGTGTCACGTGTGGCCTGGTTCAGAGGAAAGTGGATATGGTGGCAGAGGGCAGAAGCTCCGGCCGGAGGTCCCCCAGAGCTTACACGAACTGTCTTCCCAAAGGCGGGGAACTCTGTGCCGCTCATGGGAACAAACAGAAATACAATGGGTGGCTATATAACCACATAACAACATATACACAGACATTAGTGTCAGAGATGAAAAACAAATACTCTGGCCCTCACAGACCTAAGGGGAAAGGTATTCTGCCTTCTCAACTATTTAAAACTATTTAAAACACATATCCTATTGGATTGACAAAAATGCGTATGAAATTATATTATATTCTGAAGTGGCAAAGACACAATCAGTTTCGAATGAAGCCACATATGCACAGAGCTCGCTTTCAAGTCTCTGAGACACAGACAATTTCCACTTACCTCTTCGATGTTTCTTATCCAATTTTTTATATTGTCAAAGGATTTTTCATTTGTGATGTCGTAGACCAGCATAATCCCCTGTTAAGAGAGACAGGAAATAAGACCCTTATTTGGTGTTTTCCATATTTAAAGCTGGGAGATACAAACGCCAATATTCCCCTCACCCCCAGAAAACTTTTATTAGTTTGTCCTTTTTCCCCCTTTCTAAAAGGAGTTCACAATAAATTTAGAATACAGACAATTAAATTCTTCTACTGTCTCATCACATAAACAAACACTGCTAATATTTTCACTGTTAAACTCTTGCATCAGTAATTACAGTAACAGAGACATGCCCCTTATCCCTGGCCTCGTGCCGTAAGGATCAGCACCACTGGCTCTGAGAGGGTACATAAGTCACAACAGGGATGACACTGTGTACTGGGCACGCATTTAATCCAAACAGAAACCGTCTCTCTTTGTATTGTTCTAGTGAGACTGAAATCATAATGTTTCTAAAATTATTTCTTTCTATATCAGCTTATTAAAGTGTTACTATTTTAATAAATCATGGACACTTAGAATACAGTGTGTTACTCGACAGATTTAATGGAAAGCATTCAATGTCGTATTTCTAAAGCCTCGTGTGGGGTATTTCTAAAGAGTCCACCTTCCAATCACTTCAGCTGACACCATATGTCAGCTCCTCCCAAAGCTACATCCCAGACCACCAGGGGTCCTGGTGGTGCACTGGTAGAGTGCTCAGCTGCTAAGTGTGAGGTTAGCAGTTAGAACCTACCAGTGCAAGAAAAGACCTGCGGATCCATTCATAAAGATGACAGCCTTGAAAACCCCAGGGGACAGTCCTACTCTGCCCTCCTGGGTCACTGTGAGTGGGCACTGACCTGACAGCACACAGCATCAACAGACCACACGTCTATAAGAGGTTCTACACTCGCCAGCCAGCCAGCCAGCCATTCAGCAAGTATTCAGTGGGCACCCGCTATGTGCCAAATACTATGCTAGCTACCACCAGTGACGAGCACAATCAACAAGGTCCCTTCGTCTCGCGGACAGTTGCCAAAGGAGACAGACAAAGAACCATCAGTTTATGATGAATTATCAGTTGACACTTGCTGTGAGGAAGCAGGGCCTGGGAGGGCACGTACTAGGGACGTAGCCTAATCTGGGGTGGGGATGGGTTGTCAGGGTAGGCTTCCCTGAGAATATGACATCACAGCCAAGGCCTAAGGACTCAGTAGACGTGACATGCACAGAGGGGTCGGGGCGAGGTAAAGAGGAAACACCTCCAGTGCCTGGTACACAGCAGATACATTATAAATACCCTGCAGGCTGTGAAAGCCCAGAGCCCACCAGAAGGAAGGTTAGCTCAGGAGAGGGGCTTATGGGAGAGGGGCTTCTGGCAGAGGGACTCATGTGAGAGTGACACAAGACAAGGCTGAAGAGGTGGGCAGGGGCCTGACAGGCGTCCGAGACCACAGACTGGCTCTCAGCACCTAGAAGTTCCCGCAGGCAGCACACACTCAGCCGCGTAACACAGGAGGTGGTCTTCCTCACCTCTAAGCCTCTACTCCTCCTTGTGTTTCTGTCTAGTTTAAGTCAGTACAGCCCAGCCAGTGGGCCCGCATGGACACCTGGGGGCTACTTTTCCTCCCTAGTCAATCAGACACACAGACCTACTGACCTAGACGCTCCACCATCTCTAGAATGTGACACCTGGCAGCCTCCACTACCATGCCCACCAACAGGCTGCCAACCCCAGCCAACCAAGGGAAAGCTGTCACAACCATCACTTACTGAGAATGCCGCATGCTAGTGACAACCGATGGCCTCCATCTCCCTGGAAGAGGCGACCTGGGAGAGCCAACAGACGCGAGCAGAGCAGGACGACTCAGCTCAGGCTGTGTCTGGGGACAAGCTGTTCCGCTGATCTCAGGGCTCACCCAGGAAGCACTAACGGAGTGCTTGCTACATGCTGGGCAGGACTGTGGGCACTGGCTTTGCAAGAGAGCAAGACACACAAAAATCCCTCCCTTCAAAATGGGAACGACAAGTCGCCCAGAAGGGTGACAGTCTCTAATGACATGAAGTTCTGCAGTCAGGTGAGTGAAGACCAGGCAGTGGATGTGGAGACACGCAACCCCCAGTCTAAAGGACATGGCACATCTCCATGAGACCTCCTTTGTCACACCCCGCGTAGGACATCTGCTCCCGCATCTGCAGCACGCCTGTCCACTCACTGCCGGAAACCAGCCCTGGCGTGACGCTGACACGCAGTTCCCAGAAAGCGAACCACTGGCCCTCAAATGCCTCTTGCTGGAATTAACTGTCAACAACTCCAACCTATGCTCGTTAGGGTATTCTTTTTCTATTTTCAGTTTTTTCATTTATCCGGTGAAAACATAAACAGCAAAAGCCATGCCCAGGTAACACTTTCTACACGGACCGCGCAGTGAGAGAGGTCCCTTCCATTCTGCAAGTCGTACAGTTCTGGATCTCCACAGCCCTTCCTCGGAGAACTAACCCGTCACCCGCTTTCGGGCACACACAGTGAGTGCCTCCCACCCCAGCTCCGATCTAAGCCAAACACGGCAGCTGGCGACTCCCTTTCGGGAAATGACGACCCTGCACAATCTCATTATTACGATGGTATGTGGACCCACACATGCACAATGCTTAGTGGTATGTGGCATAAGAGCAAGGGAGTTTATAAAAGGGATCCCCAGTTTTGGGGGGAAGCCCTGGTGGAGCAGTGGTTAAGAGCTCGGCTGCTGATCCAAAGGGCGGCAGTTTGAAGCCACCATCTGCTCCTCGGAAACCCCATGGGGCAGCTGTACTCTGTCCTATCAGGCAACTACGAGTTAGAAACAACTCTACAGCAGGAGTTTTTTGTTTTTAATCTTTCTGTGGGCGTGAGTTACGGTTGCCCAAATAACCGTGGCTGAGCGGCCAGCAGGGAGGCAGGGTGGGCCACATAATAAGGCAGGGTCTTCATTCTCCATGGTTGTTAGCCGATTCGGATGACACCTTCCTGGAGACAGGGCAATGGCCTCACCCCCTGCAGCAACGTGACCCCTGGCACCACTCCCAGGAGCGGAAGAATTTTTCAGACAACAAGCTGGGCACGGTGACAGCTGGCACTCTGCCATCTGTAAACTGGCTTCATAATCTCAACTTCTCAACCTTCAAAAACTTTCTGGGCATAACTGGGTTTCATCAAAATTCAAGACTTCCACTTATGAAGACCTAGACTTAAAACCAGAACTAAAAACCATGGTCTGGTCTTATTTCCACTGGATGCCCAGCACCGCACTGCTCCTGCCCAGAGCCACCCAGCTGGATCAATGGGATGAATGGCTGAAGCATCCTAGGATGGAAAACTACCACATGGCGAAGTGACGGTAACAAGGACAGCTGCTGGGGGGGTAGAGTACAAAAGGACCAGGTGGTCAAGATTCACCCAACTCTAAGCCCCAAAGCCACCAGTCATTCAGCCGCTTCCTGGGCAGCTGGCAGAGGGCTGGCCAAGGAGGCTCCACACGCAAGAGCCAGGCACTGTGCAGGCGAGAGAGAAGGGGTGACAGAGGTGGGGCTGAACGACAGGAGGTGCTGGAAGGGGACATGCAGCCACGAGGCTCTCTGCTTGCCAAGATTTGGCTGAGATCTTAATAAAATGAAAAACTGCTGAAAACAAAAAATGCAACGACCTCAAAACATGCAGAGGATTTCCAGAATATCAACAAGCTCATCATCTGATGGTTATTATGAAGACCAATGGCAAAGTACAGTTACTAAACTTAAACATAAGAACCCAACAAAAAACCCACTGCCGTCCAGTCGACTCTGATTCACAGCAACCTGACAGGACAGAGTTGAGCTGCCCCATCGTGTTCCCGTGGAGCGCCTGGCAGGTATGAATTACTGACCTCTCGATTAGCAGCCGCAGCACTTACCCACTGCACCACCAGGGCTCCCACACATAACAAAACCCACCCAAAGCCCACTGCAGTCGAGTCCATTCCAACTCCTCAGAGGCCCTACAGGACAGGGCAGAGCTGCCCCCTAGTTTCCAAGGAGCACCCAGCAGAGACAGGCCGCTGACCTTTCAGTTAGCAGACAGAGCACTTCACCGCTGCATCACTAGGGCTTCCACCCACCGAAGAGTCCTTCAGACATCTTGTTTTCCCATCAAGAAACCTACTTCCCTCCTTGCACCAGCCCCAGCATGAATCCTCCAGGCCTGCCAGGTGAGTGCTGATGTCTCCCCCTCCACCGCAGAGCCAGAAAGCTCTACACGGCACTCACCATGGCTCCCCTGTAGTAGGCCGTCGTGATCGTTCGGAACCTCTCCTGGCCCGCTGTGTCCCTAGAGTTGGAAAACAGAGAAGGGAGCAGTTTTCAGAGTTGTCACCAGCATCTCTGAGGAGAGACTTTAAGCTGCAGGAGACTTAACAGTGGTCTGTTGATGAGTGCAGAGGGCTGAAGGATGCGGATAGAGCCCTGGGGACTCTGCTGTGTGTCTGCCATCTGCAGGCAGTGTGGCCACAGGAGCCTGTCAGGAGCTCACACTGATGTGGGTGAGAAACTGGGACCCTGACAAGAAAAGCAGCCACAGGGAAATCCCAGGGACTGGCAGGTTCTGTCAACTCAAGCCCATCGAGGAGGGAAAACAGAAGAATTCTGAACCCCCAAACTCCGGGAGGTTGTTATAATCATCTCTACAATTGCTCAGGGATTAAGATGCTTTGTTCTCTTGATTGAAAGTGTGATTTCTGCACAACACAAGCCACGGAGCCAGACCGACTCTTGTGCAAACGTGGCTCAGCAGCATGTGTGGACGTGGCTCTCCAGCGTGGCTTCAGCTACTGAGCCCGGCTTGGGGAGGCTGGAATCGAACATGGAATCCTTAGCAACGCTTCCAGATACTTCTAAACAGGAAGAGCACCGACAGAGTGTGTGATCCTTTCATGTGTGTTTGCCTTTCAGCACACAGCAGGCCACTAAAACACACAATGCAAGCTGCCTAAACACATGTGTCTAAGCACTCCAATGAAAGGAGGTTAAATTTCCTTGATATTTGGGGGAAACAGTATTTCGAAATTCCATTTACAGCTAGAACTAATTTGCTACCTGTGCTATTAAGATAAAGTAAATTGTATGGTCTTACTGCAAAGGAATAAGAAGCATTTGCTGAGAACTACCAAACCCAAACACGACATCAAGGACCCAAGGAAATACAGCAAATTAACACATCCATAAATGTGTTAACATTTATGCCAACTTTACAAAGCACTTCCACATATTTCATATGATGTCTCACACAGCCTGGCACAGGGGTCTTACCACCCCCTTCACCCCACAGAAGAGGAGACAGGTTCGGCGGGGCTGTGGGCCCCACTCTGCACGAAACAGCTTATTCCCTTGGGTGAGACACCCACATCCCTGGGCTCAGCTGTTTGGTGCAGAGCCAGGCCTCACTACAAATCCCTCTTGTCCTGTCACTCTCCCACTGACAGGATTACATACATGGGGCACTTGTCTAGCACAAGAAAACACGTCACAGGCAAAACAGAGACAGGGCACCTGTGAGCAGATGAGCTGTATTCTCTTGATTCTAACACACTTCTGATTTAGAACTGCCTTTGCTGCAAGAGACGGAGCAGAAACCCTGCCACACTAAATGTAGGTCGTGAGGGCTGAATGGGTACTATTGTGCCAGGGAGGACAACAATGTAGGGACAGTGCCATGATGCTCTGGCCACTCTGTATAAAAATTCTAATTAGCCAATCCCTCTTCTGCTCCTTATTGCTATGTCCCGGACTGCAGAGCTGGGAATCAGGAGTTCTCCTTGGTTTCCTCTTGAAAATATTTTTTTATCTCTCTAAAATTTTTGGCTTCTTACAAAACACCAGCAGATGAAAAGGGCAGCCCGTGGTCACCTTTGCTACATCTCTGAATGCAGCCCACACAGACCCACTGTACGGGCGACACGTGGAGCTGATGCTCCATCCAGGAGACATGATCAGCTGTCCTGGGTTAGTCACTAAATCACACAGATGGTCTCAGACGGGCTTATCTACCCTGGGGTCCCCTTTCCTTCTCTGTAAAAGAAAGCATTTCAATATAAGCTTCAAACCCCATACCTGTTCTAGGTTCCAAGGAAGAAAAACAGCCCAGTGAAAGAACAGCTGTCACTGTACTATGTAGCCCTGACATCTTCTTAGTCCACACACTCTGAACATCTAACTTCATCCACTACTGTCATCATGACACAGAGGACCAGCCAACATCACCACCAAAGTCCATGAAGGCCCAAATGCAAACTACTAAAACTAGCTAAACCAGCTTTGGGTTATTTTTTCCCCCCTACGAAATGAAAAAAAAAACAAAAAACTATGAGATTCTGAGTTCAGAGTGAAAGCACTCAACCCGGAGATCTGGGAAAATGCCATTTATTAACCGGAGTTCGGCAAATTCTTCAGGAATACCAGGCACAGGTAGATGATTGCAAGGATAACTCTGTTTTGCATACTACAACATTAAAGATGGGAAATACGGCTTTTCCTGCCTTATCTTCCAGTCTGGCAGTCTACCTCCTTGCTTTACTTAATGAGAATAAGCAAAAACATCCCAAAATATCAGAGCTGCAAGGAAACTCAGATGTTATCAACCCAACTCATCCATTCCTAAATGAGGCAGAGTGGGCCCAGAGAAGGGAAGCATGTGACCCAAAGTCGCCTCAGTTTGCGGGCAGTCAAGGCTGGAACCTAGCTCTGCACTTCCTGCTCAGGGTTCCTCCATGTGACCACTTTGCCCCACCTCATTTCACAGCTGCAACAACTACGGAAAAGCAACTGACACTCTTCAGAATTTCCTTTCTTCCCCTATAAAATGAAGAGTTTCGGACGAAAGGGCACTCTGACTTCTGCTGATGGCCTTCCTTGCTTTCTCACTCTTGTGGAGTTACCTTTGCAGGGTGCTCAGCCCTTACTCATTCTCCCTGGTTTCTGATTTTAGAGAAAAGACACTTTAGCTACCACATGTGGCCTTGAACGTCTCACAACTGGCATTTCAATTTCCACCTCCAATTCCTGATACAAGGGGAGGCTGTGTGTGTGTGTGTGTGTGTGTGTGTGTGTGTGTGTGTACTTACCATATCTGCAGCTTGATTTTCTTCCCATCGAGTTCTATTGTTCTGATTTTAAAATCAATTCCTGCCAGAAAGACAAAAAAAAAGACACACTGAATTTCTTCAACTATAATCCAAGTCCCGTAAGGAAAACAACAAAGATTTCTATTGAGAGAAAGCTCTCCAACGCACTGGAAAATGTGAACATACAGAGGATGTGAATGGTATGTGTCCGCCGAACACAGGCTGGAGAAAAGAATGCTAATTACTCTGCAAAGAGTTCCCACACATGTTAACCACAGTGCCTTAGATGCCTCATTATTCAGACATAGATGGATCAGATTCCTCAAAGTTACATAATTTAGATAGAGTAAGAACATGCCATGTTTTCTACTTCCTGAAGGACCTATATACAATGCTTCCCATCCCTACCTACTTTAAGCCTTCCCTACAGAAGGCTGTGGGTCTCCTTGAAAATATCTTCCTCTAACACTTTTTACTTAATTCTTCAGAATCCACAACTGGCTAAGCGGTCAGGGAGAAATACACAAACTCCTGGCTTACTGACAAGGCTGAGTTCCAAAGACCAGGTCATTTTTAAAAAATTGTCATTACACAAAAACGGATGACCACCTCACTATATAACTGCCAAATCACACTGAGTAACTGCCAAATCATTGAGAATCACCGCGCAGCCAAGTTGACGCAATCTTAGCCTCACACCTCAGTGTTCGTTGCTGGCACTACCCTATCAGTGTTTCCCATTAGCACTCAACCACTATGATATCAGTGCTTCCCAATACCAGGCGGGCACTCACTAAATGTTTACTACTATCAATATTTTCTTGAAAATTCATGATCTTCAAAATACCTACCATACACTTGAAGAATAAGTTATTCAATTACAAGTTTCATATCTAACATTTTATTGTTTAATACACAGTAAAATCAATGCAAGGTGGAGATTTGGAAAACTGCAAGTCAGAGAAGAAAAACTCAAATATTTTCCTACCGAAACGAGCAACAAGAAAGTGGTAAGACCGCACCTGTCCCAGGTGGGAAGGCTGTGAGGCTCAGAGAAACCAGGCAGTCCTGCAGAGTTTTGGCTCCCACAGGTTTTTCAACCAGCAGTTCATTTTAAATAAGACAATGCATGTCAGAATGCCAGTGAATCCTTTTTTATTCTGGTCTATTAAAGATTCTAACTGCAGTTTCTTCCAGGTTGGTTTTTGGTCTGTAGTTGTAGTGAAGGGCAACTTTACCATCCTCATTCCACAAAGCCATTCTGAGGATCCCTTCAAGTCTCACTTATTCTCCAGCCAGTTAGAACAGAGAACTTTCCACTGACTAGCCTTTGGTTTTCTGTATGAGAATTACTGTTGTTGCTGGACGCCATGGAGTTGGTTCCAACTCACAGGGTACAACAGGACAAAACACTGCTCAGTCCTGCACCACATCCACAATCGGTGCTACTCTGGAGCTGGCCGCTGCAGCCACTGTGTCTGTCCACCTTGTTGACGGTCACTGTTTGACGGTCACTGAGTCAGTCCACCTTGTTGACGGTCTCTGCTTTTCGCTGACCCTCTGCTTTACCAAGCACAATGGCCTTCTCCAGGTGCTGGTTCCCCCAGTAACATGTCCAAAGTACATGAGACAAAATTTTGCCATCCACACTTCTAAGGAACATTCTGGCTGTACTTCTTCCAACACAGAATTGTTTGCTCTTTTGGCAGTCCATGGTCTATTCAATATTCTTCACCAATACTGTTAATTCAAAAGCATCAATTCATCTCCAGTCTTCCTTATTCACTGTCCAGCTTTCACAGGCACGTGAAGCGACTGGAAGTATCGTGGTTTGGATTAGGCATCCCTTAGTCCTCAAAGTAATGTCTTTGCTTTTTCATACTTTAAAGAAGTCTTCAGCAGCAGGTTTGCACAATGTTCGCCTTTAGCAAGCAAGGTTGTGTCATCTGCATACTGCAGGTTGTTTATGAGGCCTCTTCCAATCCAGGTGCTTCGATCTCCTCCGTAGTCCGGCTTCCTGGGTTATCTGCTCAGCACTTACTCACAGAGTGACAGAGGTAAGAAAACTCACCCACGCATGTTCCCGTACAACCAACTGTTGAGAGGCTCTAACTAGATAAATTAGGTCAAGCATATGGATATGCTTTGGGGACTTTGACATTCCATATGAAAGTAAAGCACATTTGGATTCTACTAGCCTAATGCTCCTGTCATGTGTGCACAGTGATACAGCTTCCCAGGAGGCCGTGCCAACTTGGCTCTCTAATTCCTCTACCTGCTGCTGCTGGCACAGCCGTCAGCAGCCCCGGTGGCAATGTTGCTGCACTGTTTAAGAAGCTGACGATCTAGTTTCCTCAGCCTCGCAATCCAGTCTTTCCAGGTGCACCCAACTCCTTGGGATGCTGCGGCCTCCAGTGTCCCCTTACTGTCCCCTCAGCACCACTCTCTGCATTGGCCTTTTGTTTCTCCTCTTCAATGGCCTGCACAGACACCCACCCTGCACCCTGGTCACCCACTTCCTCGTGCAGGTTTCTCTCCTGTCACGTGACCCTTGCCACCCCAGCTTTCCACCGAGCCATGCCCACCCCTCCATCAAGGCCTGGCTTTTGTGCTACTGACAGGCTGTTGACTCGATTCACACCCTCACAGCACGAATCCATGTGACAGAGCAGAACTACCCGGAGGGCTTCCCAGGCTGTCATCTTTACAAGAGGGTCTTTTCCCCCGTGGGTCTGCTGGTGGATTTGAATTGCTGACCTGTTAGCACCTGAGCACTTAGCTGCTGCACTACCAGACTCCTAGCTATTAACATGTTACAGTAATTGTTCTCAAATTAAGCAGTGGTCAGACTCTCTCTGCTGGGCCTGTACAAAACCATGTGTTGCATATCCATTAAAAAAAAATTGTCATCAAATCAACTCCAACCTACCGTGTCCCTACACTACAGGGTAGAACTGCCCTACAGAGTTTATAAGGGTTGGCTGGTGGATTTGAATGGCTGACCTTTTGGCTAGTCATTACTAGTCAAGCATTTAACCACTGAACCACCAGTGCACAGTAAGTACTAAATTAGTACTCTCCAGTATTTAAGTAAAGGTTACATCCTATCAAGAGTTGAGAGATCATAGAAAAACTTGGAAGTTCACAGCTTTCTTCATGACAACAGTGTAGATGCTGAGAAAATCTTATCCCAGTGAGAAAATGATGATCCTTGCCTCACAATTGGAGCGAGGCCTGGTGGCACGGTGCAGAACAGCTCAGCTGCTAACGCAAAGGTCAGCAGTTCAGATCCACTAGCTGCTCCCTGGAGACCCTATGGGGCAGTTCTGCTCGGTTCTGCTCGGTTCGCTGTGAGACGGAATCGACTCAATAGCAATGAGGTTTTGTTTTTGGCTACATTACAATTAGTCTGACAATAATATTAGTACATTCACTTCGAGATTTAAAGAAAAGACAATTTCCTGAGGCTACTTCAGGGCTTAGAAGAATCTCCTTAAAGAATGTAATTATATCAATTAGAATGTTGCAAACAACAGAAACTCCAACTCCAACTCGATTAAACACCGAGCAAGTACAGACTCATACATGACAGCCCCTGGATCACAAATGAGTCCTGTCCCTGAACTGGTCCATCAGTTGAATTTGTGTCCTATCTAACGTCAGTGAGTCCACGTCTGTCTCAGCGTACTGTGGACCTTCCAATACATAAAAAACATGACAGAAACACCTTCCGGTACACCAGAACATCTATAACACAACAGCCCTTTAGAAAGCACCATTCTGTGGGAATCACATCATACCCTGACTCAGCTCACAGTGACAAGCCTGAGTCACCCCCATTTCTCAGACAACGATGGCCTACAAGCCTGCCTGCCGCTGGCCCAGCTTCTAGTGTCAGTGGCCAAGATACCACAGTCACTTTCATGTTACTCCAAACACCCCGACAATAATTTTTTCTGGTGGCTTCAAAGCAATGCCAATTTTATCATTAACATATATCTAGTCCATAAAAGAGGAAATCTAAGCTATAGGAAAGCATTCCCAAAGGCTCACAAAGAATTTTTATTATTATTAACAGGCTGTGCCAACGACTGGTTCATAACTACAAATGGTAAGCTAGACGCTGGTAGCCTGGGACTGCCTATAACAACCCTGTGGGGAGGTGGGGTTCAGGCCTGGCTCAATCCAGTCATTGCAGCTCACTTTCTCTGCTGGCCTCCTGGGAGCAGCACTCTCATCCTGATCAGGACAGCAGAGCTGAGTGAGAAGCAGAGAGATCAGATCCCCTTGCCTCGGCCTCTTATAAGTGAGGCCACACTTCCCCCAGAGACTCCAGCCACCCTTCCTCCATGTCTTACTGGTCCCCTGGGCAAGTGTGGACTCAAAACTATGAGAAGGGCACATTCTGGTGAGCTCCTGCTATGTTCTTGATGCCGCCCCTGCCACAGGGAGCTACCCAGTCCCAGTTAATCTCCTCTCATTCCTAAATCTCAGTCAATCAAAGCCTCCCCTAGAGGTGAGTCCCTGGCTTGATCCACAGGCCTGCTATAAAACAGGAGAGACAAATGGAAAGGCTGTCAGAACCAATCACCATACCCATGGCAACCCTCAAATGTGGCTAGTTAATAAAACTGTGTAGGCACAGCTATATGAAAGGGACAGCTTGTAACAGTTGTCACTCTCACCATGTTACATACACTATTAAACTTAGTGACAACCTGCAGGACTTCTCCAAAGGCAATTCTGTGTAGTGTTAAGAAAAGCAGAAGAAAATGACAACTTGCAATCTCAGTAGCTGCCACATCTCTGCACTCAACTGTGGCTTCACTAACAGCAGAGTCCCCAGGACCACAGTTCCAAAGACCTGGGTATCTCCTCACCCCAGAGGAGAGACTACAGAGGAGGACAGACAGTCATGCAGACAGCAGCAAGAACCACAGCTCAGCCTGACAGGCAGGCAGCAGCCTTTGTAGTTTTTTTTTTGAAAGGGACTACATGATCCCCCAAACCACAGCTGCTAGAGGGCCTTAAATTTAGGGTCAAAGAGCCCTTCAGATCTCAACAGCCCTTTAGAAAGCACCATTTTGTGGGATGCACATCACACCCTGACTCAGCTCACAGTGACAAGCCTGAGTCACCCCTATTCCTCAGCCATCCATGGCCTACAAGCCTGCCTGCCGCTGGCCCAGCTTCTAATGTCAGCGGCCAAGATCCCAGAGTCACTTCCATGTTACTCCAAACACCCCGACAATAATTTTTTCTGATGGCTTCAAAGTAACGCCAATTTTATCATTAATATATGTCTAGTCCATAAAAGAGGAAATCCAAGTTGTAAGAGAGCATTCCCAAAGGACTCAATAAAGCCATTTTCATTTTGAATTTAATACTATATACATATACATACACACATACATATACATGAAGTTGGACAATTAAGTTTGCGAACTCATGCTAGAAAAAGTGCTACATACCTAACTGCTGAGTATCACTACGGTCACCTTCCAAGTACTCCCTTGGGAAGCTATGCACCAATGCCAGCACCTAGTCTACCCTTCGAGGTGATTTTGGAAGTCTTTTCCTGGAGTGACCATCAAAGGTGATGTCAGACGACGTCTGATAATGAAGTTCACAAACTCATCCTAGAAGAAGTGCTCTGAAGGGTGGAGTAGGTGCTGGCGTTGGTGCGCAGCTTCCAAGAGAAGCACTTTGAGGGTGACTGTAGTGATACTCAGCAATGAAGTACGTAGCACTTTTTCCAGGATGAGTCCGTGAACTTAGCCGTCAGATCTCATATGTGTATTTTTCCCCCCAGATGATTCTACTGGTAAAAGAAGGAAGAGAAATAAGTGTAAAAGAGAATCACAGAATTCTGGATCTGGAAAGAATGTTGTGATTCCTTAGCACAGACCTCCCTTTGCGGCTGAGAAAACTAAGACCTAGAGAGATGTGGTAACTTACCAGATTCACAAAGACCAACTAAAATAAAAGTTTTGCATCTGAACACTGGCCTTCCCAAGGTGACACGTGTGAGACTGTCATCTCTTCTTTAAGCCTCATAGCAAGACAGTGTCAACAGGGAGCACAGACTCAGTTATAAGCGGGCGGATTTAAGGAAACTCACCTCAAGGAAAAGGGGCAACGTTCTGGGCCAAGAGCAAATGAAGATTACACATTCGGGTCACTATGCTGGGAGCGGTATCCTGCTGGGGGAGCAGACAGGTTTTGATTTTCCATTCTCTTGGGAGAAAGAGTAGGAGGGGTGGGTGGTTCAAGCCTCTGCCCTCCACCTCTGCAGAGAAGGCAGGTGGTATCTGAGCCTCTATACTGCCCACGGAGACCCGCAGGCACAGGGCTGGCAGTGACCTGGGAGATAGGCTCTAGTCGGGATACAGAGTGGGCTCATTGGGTATTTCTCAGAAACCCAGTGGTGTAGCTGGAGGCAGATGGACAGAGGGCATGGCCAGCAGAAGACAGGGAAGGACACCCTGAATTTGGCCCAGACGCCCAGCTAATGGGCCTGACAGGGACAGGGAACTTGGAGTGACAGTGCTGGACCACCTTTCAGTCCACAGATTAGAAAATACAATTTAAGACAGAGAGGGAGCACATACCAACTTCTACACTACAACTGAAGTGGTCAACAGATAGCAATAACATGACCTTTTCTGTTCAAAAGAACAGGGAGGTTGACCTGTATTTGTGGGTGGTTAAGAGGGTACCACGGAGCGTGGGAAAGAGGGCAGAGAGGGCCTTTCCCTGGCCTTCAGAACTCCCTCTCTCGAGAGCGAGCCAACTCTCCTGACCTTCGGCGTGAGATGTGACTGGCTGTATTTCTGCCCCGTGAGCACTGTTGCCTGGGGCCCACGGAGCTCCCTTCTCTCTGGGCTGGGGTCCGCTGCCCGGCGTGAGGACAGCAGGGACCTCCCACTGAGGGCATCCGCGCCTGCTCCCCATGGAGGTTCTAGAAGAGTCCGATTGGACTGCAGTTAAAAGAGCCCTCAAAGGATAAAAAGTCAGACTTCTGGGGCACTTGGGCTTCGCATGAACGACAGCTGGATAAGTTCTCAAGGCTGGGACTGCTCACAACTCTGCTTATTGAGCAGACAAAAGCTCGGGTCATCATGCCCTTCGACCCACTTTTGAGAAGCAGAAGTGAGCGCTGTGCTTTTACAATCGAAAAAATGTACTTTGCTTCCAAAGCACTTTGAAAACAACATCTGTGATCCCAAGCTCTCTGAGCATGGGCTGTGCTCTTTGTCTATTTACATTTCAGAGATCTTCCACAAATAGGAAAACTGTTTCCCAAATACTGAAATCCACTTTAAAGAAATGCTACATTGGCTTTTAACTATAGACAATGAAGATACATGGCGATCCTGCCAGTTTGGGAACTTGCTTTGTTAATCACTTTTTCTTGATGCTTTTTTCATGGACTTTTAAACACAGAGATGAATGAAACTGGAGAGGTAGCTGACCTCTGGATAACCGGGGGAGATCTCTAATTAGAAAATGATTGCTGGAATAGAAAAAATACATAGGTCACTGACTGAATATTTTCCTTTTTCCCAAAATAGAGAAAGGACTTACAGAAAATGTGCAAAAGTAGGAATAAAATTAAGATGCTACTTGGATTAAAGAGTTTAAGCTATTTTTCTCCAGCAAATAACATGTTCTATACTTTTATGACAGAATATTTTCACCAAATATTCAGCATTAATTTTTGTTTATCTACATTAAAGTTGATAATTTGTTTTTCATCTGTAAAGTACAAAGTCTAAAGTTTAGGAGGAAAATACATTAAACAGAAGTTTAGAGAACATTTTAACCACAGCTTGAAAACAACCACTGGTCATGGAATATGTTTATATTTGTTTTGTTGGATCCAAGAGAGGAAAGAGGAGCATTTTTCGTGAGCTGGGCCAAAGAATGCCTGCAGAATGTCACTTGATACACTAAACAGAAGACAGACTAGAATCTTTCAGATTTCTTTGGTTTTTCTATTCTGTAAATAACAACAAAAATCCAGTGCTGTCATGCTGATTCTGACTCCTAGCAACCATAAAGAACAGAACAGAGCTGCCCCCACCAGATTTCTAAGGAACAGATGGTGGATTTGAACTACCAACTCTCTGGCTAGCAGCTGAGCTCTTGACCACTGCACCAGCAGGGCTCCCATTCTGTAAATAGGAAGTGGTACCTTCACGCCACTTAGGGGCCAATCAACACTGGCATACACTGCCACTTCCTGCTGAAAAAGCTGCATATTTTAACACGGTTTTAAAGTTTTCTGCTTAGTACTCAATTAAATTCAATTCTTGGCATTCTTTGTATGACCAGACCCAACGCACTCCAGTTGATTGGGACCCCTAATGACTCCACAACCCTATGGGAAACAGCAAAACTGCCTCATGGGTTCCCAAGGGGCAGCTGGTGGATGTGAACTTAGACAGCGGTACCATAAAGTTGGACCATGTTAAACAATGAGGAACTCATTCACTAATTCTAGAAATGCGGAAGAAATCCTAATTTCTCTTTGAGCCATAAACACGTGTGATATTACACAGTTTTGGAAAACTACTACAATTTAGGAAAGATCTTATGTAATACCTGTATTTGAGAGGCTCAGAAGGCTTCATAGATTAAAATATGACCTAATTAACCCTCAAGAGTCTTCGGGAAATAAAAGGACAAGATACCAACGATCATATCCCAAATGGTAACTACTAATATTTAACCATGTGTTGGATTACACAGAAAATTTTCTAAATGCTAAAACTGCCCAACTGTCAAGACAGAAAAACAGAAATAGCAAACAGAGTGTATAACACAGCTACAACACCTCAGATAAGGGTACAGAAACATTCATGAAGGACTGCGAATTTTAAATCTGCTTGAGGAGCCAAGGGAGGTTACCCAGCATTCACTTCACCAGCTGCGCACGGCTGGACAGACGCCTGATGTCTCTTCTGCAAATCTCGCACTTTCAAGAAGAAATGGATTTGAAGTGTTACTCAATCTGGAGGCAGCAGGGTGCTTAAAGATGTGAATTTCAGAAAGTCTCAAGGAGCAGATCCTTTACCTTCATTAAAATCTCTCTTTCCATAAATGGCTAATATGGGCTCTCAAGTTTCCTGGGTAATAAAAGATTGAACACTGCTAAGATTTCGATTCCTTTCCCCATTCTTAATTCACAGTCATTCCAGGAACCAAATTGCTTCTAAAACATAATTAGCCACTTCTGCCCCACCCCCCATTTCTGACAGAATGCACCCCTATGACAGGAAAAACCCTCCAGCATGAATCAAGATCACTTTCTTAAACCTGAAATTTCCTGGTTTAGGCTTTGATGAATTTAGGGTCAGGTCTGAGTTTCACTTAAAGGTGAAAGGGATCCTGCGGTCACTTAAAATATGAACATTGAAAAAACAAACCCCTCATTTCAGATGCCACTGCAATGGGAAAACAATACAGCCGAATCATTAGAATTATCACTGGAAAAAACAGCAACTATACTCCCACAGTGTTGCACCAAAAACACAGTGACATCAATCCTTTGGAACTTCCTAAGTGTTGACTGTGTATCACATTTTCCGTTCACTTAGAGACAAGTGAAAGCCAAAAAGAAGAAGAAAATACGCATATATACACACCCAGTTCTCACTTATCAACATGGTTAGCTTCCAATGACCAGGCTGTATGAGAGGATCGGGGGGCTCAGGGGGCAAGGATGACCACATCAGATCACAAAAGGGAGAATGTCTACATCATTACGCAACTGCCAAACTGCATCATTGGGTAACTGCCAACCCACTGCAGTCAGCCAAACTGACCTACGACCCTAAGCGTCATAGCCTGGGTTACTCTAGCCTCACACGTACAGCGGTGTTCATCACTGCCAGATTTATGTCAATAAGCAAAACTGTCAGCAGATTTTCTACTATTGTTCTACACGTAAAATGTCAGATAATGAGAGGGTTGATAAATGAGGAATATAGATGTATAAAGTAACAGAACCAAGTAACAACACTATAAGTGGCAACTAACTAAAAGCAGGATATTTTTCTCCTTTAGAATGAGCTCTTAAAATAAACTGTTATCCATGTAGTAAATGAGAGAGCAACTAGAACTGAAGTTAACTTTAGCTACAATTCTACTGTTTTACAGATTACAAAAAAACCCAATCACTTTACTCACAGCATCTGACAAGTCAGTCCGTGAACTTAATTGTTCTAAGTGCTACATACCTCACTGGTGAGTATCACTACGGTCACCTTCCAAGTATTCCCCTTAGGAAGCTATATTCCAATGCCACTGCACAGTCCACCCTTGAAAGTAATTTTGGAGCTCTTTCTGGAATGGCCATTGTGCATGGTAGCATGGTGGCAAGTTCACAAAGTTAATTGTACAGCTCTCTCCAAGGGAGTTTTTAGCCAGTAAACAAATAACTGTATTGGAACACCCTCCCTACTCACCTGATCTGGCCCCCAGTGACTTTTTTCTTTAACCGAAGATAAGGGACATTTTGACAATATTCAGGACATCAAGAGTAATCTGATGACAGCTCTGATGGCCATTCCAGAAAAAGAGTTCCAAAACTGATTTCAAGGGTGGACTATGTAGCACTTTTTGTAGGATGAGTTCTCCAACTTAATTGGCAGTCCTCGTAGAAAGATTTCAAGTCAGATTACTGCAAGATGCAAAATGTAGTCATTTCCTCATCCAGTTAATACAGATGAGCATGACTGGGGGTGGAGAGGAATCTGCCCCAGAGTAACGGAGGCAGAGAGAAAACTCTGAAGTCCCACTCTCTCTCTCCCTCCCTTAGGCACTCCTCCTCTTTCCCCATTCTCTTCTTCCCACTGACTTTTCTCTAAATAAAAGGAAAGTGATGAGTCATTAGGTAATAAACAAACAGGAGCGCAACTCACACTGCTCTGGATCTAGTTAGCAAGAGCCTTTTCTTGATCAAAACCAGCATAGATGCCACAAAAGCATAGTAAGACTGAGCAGTACTTACAGGGCTCCAGCCAGTGCGGCAGATGGATAATTGCAATCCGCTGTGGCTGCCGGGGATGGTTAAAACGCACAGACGGAGAGGAGGCAAGTAAGAGGGCGTGACAGAAACCCACCGAACGCACAAAGAGAGTGGTTTCTCCCAATGAAAAATGAAAAGTCTCTCTCTGTCACTTTAAAACCCCTGTCCAAGGACGACAAGCGCTCCCAGACCTTTGCGTCAGTTCAACTAAGAGACCCAAAGTACAACAGAACGCAACACTGCCCAGTCCTGCGCCACGCCTACAATCTTCGGAGGAAAACAAGCTTGGGGAAAAGCTTCTACCCGTGATTGACTGTATCTCTTGATCAGTCATCAAAACCCCCTACAACACAAAAGCAGGAGGCTGACCACACTGTGATCTTCATGCATAGGGCACACACTTCCACAAGCCAATTATGCACACCCATACATGCAGCCATTCAGCCCCAGATAATCAGACATCCTTCAAACGCTTAAGGAAACCCTAGGGACATAGTGGTGAGGTGCTCCGTCTGCTAACTGAATGGTCATCGGTTCAAATCCACCCGGCACTCCTTGGAAACTCTATGGGGCAGTACGACCCTGTCCTACAGGGTCGCTGCGAGTTGCAACGGACTCAACGGCAGAGAGTTTGGTTTGGTTTTGGTTTCTAAGGCTCAAGAGCGAGAAAGAGATTTTGTCACCTGCACTTGTTCGGCTTGGTTTTTAAAAACCAGACAGCTGCCCACACTCGGACAAGTGAATTCACAACCTTCTCCAGCCTCCACTTCAGATCTAGAGATGGAGTCTGCAGAGATGAAAGAGCTGGAACATGTCATGTTTTCCTGTGTCTCCTTTGTCCTCCAGCTAATTGCCACTTTGAACTTGAAGCACATACAGAATGAGGAATAGCTATTCAACTCACAAAATGAGTGGGTTGTCAAAATATGCTGCAGTGGACTCCCCATTCAATTACTTTTCCCCCAACTGCCAGATCCTTGGATGTGTCTAGGAAAGTAGAGAGAGAAGGGAAAAGGAAGACTTTAAAAAAGCTATCGTGACACTTTAATTGCTTGGGGAATCATCCATTACACCATATATAACAATTTTTATAAAGTTGACAAAAGAATTATTTCCAATTATACTTACTGGTTGATTTCAATAAAACCAAATTCAAAGTGAGCACCCTGCTGGGTACCCACATGCCCGCAGCAAGCAGGAGGCCTCTGGTGTCAGAGGAAGAAACTGTGCTGTTTTGACTTCAGCCCTCAATCTTGGGTAGGAGAGTTAGTCAGCCTACATTTGCTTTGACAAACTTGTTTGGAAATGAGTAGTTCTTTCCAAATCCTGAAAAATCACATTAAGGATTCCTGAAGGTCTGGGAGCACTTGCTTTCCTTGGACAGGGTTTTTAAAGTGAGAAATACAAAAATATGCTTTTTAAACAGGTTACAAACCAGGCAGTTGTCCCAACTGACAGGCATGCAAGATCCAAAAAGTCATCTAGAAGTCTCCAGCCTGAGCCAAAGCCTCTGTTCACACACAACAGACTGCGGTGTGAGGTGCCAAGAGTCTTCTCTATGCCAGGGACAGACCAACTCCCCTGAAAACAGCCCCCTCTCAGGTCCTCCCCCTCCTCGCTTCTCAACGTCTTTTTCACATGAAGGACAATTCTGTGGCCACAAAAAGTGGTCATTCATCATTATCAAGATTATAGAGAAAAATAATTATAATGTTATAAAAAGTAGCAAAATATAAAATGGACAATTGTCTGCAACAATGTAGAAAGTTCAGTTCTGTTCTGGAAGAAGTACAACCTTGGAAGCAAAGATGGCGAGACTGTGTCTTACACACTTTGGACATGTCATCAGGAGGGATCAGTCCCTGGAGAAGGACATCATGTCTGGTAGAGTGGAGGGTCAGCAAAAGAGGAAGACCTTCGACGAGATGGATTGACAGTGGCTGCAACAGTGGGCTTAAGCATCAAACGATTGTGGACACGGCGCAGGACCGGGCAGTGTTTCATTCTGTGGTGCACAGGGTTGCAGTGAGTTGGAACTGACTCAACGGCACCTCACAACAACAACAACAACAAGGAAAGCCACATAAAACAGGCTATGTTAGGGTAGTATGTTATTACCAGATAGTTCAAAATCATGGTCTCCATTTTTTTACTTCCTCTCATATCATCTTTGCATGAAGCAGTTCTGAAGAAGATATCATACATTCCACTGCAGAAATAAGAGCCTTGGTGGTGCAGGGGTTCAAGAGCTCAGCTGCAGTGCAGAAAGGCTGGCAGCTGGACATCACATCGGCTCTGCAGGAGAAAGGCTTCCACAAAGATTTACGGCCCTGGACCCATTATGGGGCAATTCTGCTCTGTCCTTTAAGGTAGCTATAAGTTGGACTCAACTCAAAGGCAGTGAGTTTGGGCTTTGGTGTCACACACGGAATACAGTACATGTTGCATGGCTGTACCACTCATTACAATTATACTTCAAATTCTGGATTAAAGAAGCTTAGGGGCATGTCCTCACAAAATCTTACTATTTATTACAATGCTGTTTCTATGGGAGGGGAAAAAAAAGCTTTAAAAGCACCAAACAAGCAATGCAGATTCTCAGATGCAAAAGAGTCCCCTGTTAACTGGCGACGATGCCCATTAAGTCAACGAACTAGCCTGGATAAATTTCTTCTTCTTGCTGTCATTTCTACAGCTCCAGTTTATCTGCTGCCCCCTGCAAGAGAAAGTGCAGGAGACAAAGACAGGGACAACAGGAAACTGTTCATGGCTTGCCCCTGACGCGTCTTGGTAGCAACTGTACTAACAAACCCAGTGGACAGCGTCGTCTGCAAGTTGCACGTGTCTGTGCAATCCCTGCCCCTAATTAACGCAGATAATTCTGAACTTGCCATACTGTAATTTATTAATCAGATCCAATTAATCTAATTAGCTGTAAAACAGGAGAGGGCAACAGTACAGTTTGTAATAAGTGACCTCAACAGTTTTCAGGCCTGCCTCACTGAGGACCATGGTGAATTTCCACTCAGACAAAGGGCAAAAGTGAGTAACTCATGTTTCCCTATTTTTAACTCATTGCTCTACTTCTAGGGTCACGACAGGGGCATGCGGACTCAGTAAGGGTACACCGTCTATTTTAAACGAAATCCAAAGATGCAGAGAGTGGAGAATTCAATGCAGGGGTTACAGAGCCCAGCGACTAATTGAAAGGTCAGCAGTTTGAACCCACAGAGGGTGGGGAGGGGGCGCTGCACAGAAGAAAGACATGAGACACATTCATTCTGTCCTCTAAGATTGGTATGAGGTCTGACAATTAAGGTCATGAACTTAATTGTTCTAAGTGCTCCATGCCTTATTGCTGAACATCACTAGTCACCTTTCGAAGTACTCTTCTTGGGAAGCTATGCACCGAAGCCAGCACCCAGTCCACCCTTCAAAGCAATTGTGGAACTCTTTCTGGAATTGCCATTGTGCACAGTGGCAAGTTTGCAAACTGAACCATACAGTTGTCTGTAAGGGAGTTTTTAGGCAGGAAACAAATAACGTTATTGGAACACCCTCCCTAACTCACCTGATCGAGCCCCCAAGGACTTTTTTCTCTACCCGAAGACGAAGAAAATATTGAAACGAAGACATCCGGATGACATTCAGGACATCAAGGTAAATATGACAACAGCTCTGATGACCATTCCAGAGAAAGAGTTCCAAAACCGCTGTGAAGGGTGGACTAGGTGCTGGTGTCGGTGCATAGCTTCCCAGGGGGAGTACCTGGAGGATGACCGCAGTGTAGCACTTTTTCTAGGATGAATTCACGAACTTAACTGTCATACCCTGTGTAAGTCACAGTGAGTTTTTCTTTTTTGCAGGTGGGGTGCATGGGGGGGGGATGGAGCCAGAGTATTGCCATGTATAAGCAATTAACCAAAAAAATTAAAAGGAAAAACGACCCTTGAACATCAAGTAGAGAATTTTCCAGCTGCACTTGAAAAGCTGGCACGTTGCAAAGCTCAATTCCCAGTTTCTGACTGATCCAAAAGGGTTCTGGCAACACCCAAACCGTAACCCTAAGTTACTAACACAGAAAATAAACACAGAACTACCCACTCACGTGACCATGTCACAGGCTCACTGTAATTTCAAGGATGTCCTCGGGACAGCCTGCAACAGGATTTGCACATCTGCTGGTCACAACTTAGTTTTCCCAGTTTGTGATGGCACAACCACTAAGTCAGGAAATGCATTCGTCAGAGACGCAAAGGAGTTAAGAAACCCGACACACAATGACTGGGTCTTTTTAACCCCAAATGGCTTGTCAGCAGAACAGGACCGGGAAGAAAAACATCACTGGCCATTTAGGAGAGAAAGAACTCACAACCCCCAGGCTGTAGTTCTTTGTGTGAACTTCTTGAAACTCCAGAAGAAAGCAGGAAACTAATCCATGCATTCAGGAAAGCTGACACTTAGTGTACTTCTGACATGCGGTACACTACAGGCCTGAAGGCTGAAGTCCACATTCGATCCAACGATCCAGCGTGGACTTCCTGTGTGAGACCTCAAGCCTGGTGGTGCAGTGGTTACATCCTCAGCTGCTAACCAAAAGGATGGCAGTTCAAATCCACCAGGTACTCCCTGGAAGCACTGTGGGCCAGTTCTGCTCTGTCCTTTAGGGTCGCTGTGAGTCAGAATTGACTTGTCAGAAACAGGTCTGGCTTTGGCACGTGACCTTACGAGGCGGCAGTCAGGGACGCGGCCGACCTGGCCCCTTCTCGGACTTGAGCTGTGTGTGAGCAAAGTTCATTTCTCAAATCACAGAACACTGGGGCCACTTTATTTTAATGACCTAAAAGATACAGCTAACAGGTGCTTAACTGAATGTCACAGCCACAACGAGGTCTAGCTCAGTTACATGCCAAGTCACAGTATCAAAAATCAAGCTGACTAAACGCAAGGGCAAATTTCGGTATTTGATTTACTACACAGTTATTGGGTACCTACCACGAGCTGGGGATCCCTGGGCAGTGTGAATGGTTAACGGTACCTATGGGTCAGAATTGACTCAGCAGCAACGGGTTTTGCGATTTTTGGCTCTTATGCTCCTAACCAGAAGGCTGGGAGTTGGAGTCCACCCAGAAACCCCCTTGAAAGAAGCATCTGGGGGTTTACTTCCAAAAAAATCAGCCACTGAGAATTCTTCAGAGCACAGTTCAGCTTTGACACTTGTGGTCACCGAGAGTCAGGGTCGACACAATGACAACGAGGGTTGTTTTGTTTTTTTTTCTATGAACTTGACTTTATGCGAGGCATTGAGAAGCACAAGCTCGAAAAGCTGGGGCCTCAAGGCAGACCTAAACCAGCAGTCGCCAGCATTCCCTAACATGAAAAGCCGCTCCATCCTTGTATCTTTCACTAAAGATCATGTTCGAAGGTTCTCTCTTCAGCAGCAGGAACTAATGACAGATGACGAAGTCGCAGAAAATGGGGTTTCCTAAAATATGACACTGTCTGCTTGAATGCTGTCGTTGCCACAAGCAGGCACATAATTACCTTCCTAAAGGCTGGTGGTAAACAAGCGGCATTTGTCTATCACAAATGGTAAAAATGGGAACAGCACTTTCCCACTGCTACTCAGAAACCAATTTGGCTCCAGATTTCCGACAGTTTTTTTTTAAAAAAAGGACTCACTATAGCATCACCTCACATTCCCTTCTTACATTCTCATAAACTGAAATTCTCTGCAAACTCTAAAGAGCTTTGACAACTAGTTAAATCAAAGTCATCACACATATTCACAAAGAATGATAATATATATTAAAAATGTGTTAAGCTATATTAGGGAGGGTGGGGCTAGGCAAACCTCTGGAGCTCTGCTGCAGGCTCCTGAGTCCCTGACTCCCACGTCCTCAGTCTGGTAAGCATGGTGATACTACACTGAGAACTATACTTACTGTGTGCCAGGTATGACCCACAGAAATCATTATCTCCTCTTTGCCAACAAGGAACGTGAGGTTGAAAGAGGCAAAGTATAACTTGTCCAAGAAGATAAACTAGGAAGTGGCAGAGCTGAGACTTGAACCGTGTCTGCCTTGCTCCAGTGTCCACACCTCCAGCAGGCTACATACTAACTAAGGGTGGGATGTTCTGAACCAGGTGGTACCCACCGCTGTGGTTAGATTCTGACTTCCAGTGACCCTAGAGGACAGAGGAGAACTGCCCCACAGGGCTTCCAAGGAGCAGCAGATGGGTTTGAACTGCACTCTTTTTGGTTTGCAGCCAGAGCTGAACCACTGCGCCCTGGAGATACCAGCTCAGGTAACAAAAGTCTCGGGAGGGAAAGGGTTTCCCACAGAGGAACGTGAGCTCCAGGTCACTGCTAGGCCACCAAAGGGCTGGGTCTACTCTGGGTGGACCTGCATACCAGGTATGATTAGTCTACGAGCCTCTGAGTGGGCTTCGTATAGTCGCTATGTAACCAATTCTTATTTCTAGATTCCTCTAAAATAGACCATCCCGGAGACTCTGGTTGTTTTTTTTTTTTTTTTTTTTTTAAACTATGAGCTTGACACTCTGCTAGTGTCTTTTGGGGATTTTTTTTCAAAATCCAGCTACCTCAGTCTGTTTTGAAGCTGAGTGGATTTCTTCCCCAGGACAAGGGCCAAGTAAAGGCTGTTCAGGAGAAAGGGTGACAGGCAATTGTCTTGCTCATTCAACTGAAATCACCTCCTGCTAGCCTGAGAGACAGAACTGCGGCATCTTCTGTCAGATAAAGGGGGCACGTTCTTGTTTCTGGAGGGGAACTAGGAAGAACCTGAGAGTCTGAGGACAGAGTACCAGGGGTATCATCTATGGCCAGATATACCTCTTGGACATTTAGAGGATGCTTTTTAAACATCCAAAAATTTCTTCTGATACAAGAAGCATGCTTTACATAGCTTTTCTCTAAGTTTAACTGCATCCTGCAATTCTGGATTTATGATACAAAGAATACAGGAAACAAAATCAAAACTCACTGCCATCAAGTCAATTCCAACTCATGGCAATCCTGTAGGATGGAGGGGAACTACTCCAGAGGGTTTCCCCAGAAGCCCTGGTGGCACAGTGGTTAAGTACTCACTACGAACCAGAAGGTCAGTGGTTTACCCTCGCCAGCTGCATGCTGGGAGACAGATGTGGCATTCTGCTTCCTTAAAAACGGACAGCCTTGGAAGCCCCATGGGGCAGTTCTACCTTGTCCTGGAGGGTCACTGTGAATTGGAATTGACTTGATGACAATGAGTTAGTCTACAGAAGCAGACTGTCACCTCTTCCTCCCACAGGGGGACTCAGGGGGTTGAACTGCGGACCTTTTGGTTAGCAGCTGAGCGCTTCATCATTGCACCACCAGGACCTCTTGGAGATAACTACAAATGTGCACGAAAAATTAAAATACTACCGGCTAGGAGAACAGTTCCATGACACCAGTGAGGCTCCCTACGTCACTTGATTAATGCCTGACAGTGGACAGTGCATTTTCTGGGCTTGATCATCCCTGACAAGCCTGAAAATGTAGGTAAGATGGAAATTATAAGTACCTCCACCCAGAGACACGCAGTGACTCAGCCAGGGCCTCAGCACCATGAGTGACATGGCTGGGAGCCTAACGTGAGTCTCAAGGAGTCCATGTCCAATTCTCTTACACCCAATTCTGTGGGATAATGTACTTCTTCACACCTACTTCTGAGGATGGCCCCAGAAAAGACAACTTAACACGCAAGAAAAAATCCTTTTTTCTAACAGTGCATCAATCACAGCCTAACGGCGGAGCAGGGGAATAAACCACTGCAAGGACCTAAGACAGAAGGAGTACAGAGAACTGGTCACACAAGCCAAGACGACGCTGAGGGCCAACAGGGATGCCAAGAGGTTCAACAAGAGTGGGAAGCCACCAAGTCCTAAACCAGAGACAGAAAGGGAACAGAGGCTGTTACTGGAACTGAGGTCTAGAGTCACCTGATGAGGGACGGGAACCACCGCGGGCAGTCCAGGGGGAGCCGCAGCCCGAGAAACCCAATTTCTGCTGCAGAGACCGCCGGAGGCAGCAGGGCAGAAGGAGAAACACCCTGGCTTCTCCTTTTCTCTTCCCCTCCCATCTCCTGCCTGAAACCAGCTGACCAGGAACCCGGGCAGGGGAAGAGTGAGGCAGGGGTCTGACAGAAAACAGGCCTAGGACTGCTGCTTGCCCGCAGTGTGAGAATTCAATGTTACTGCTGTAAATTGCTGAGATCCCAGGGTTGTGTAATTTAGTAAAAACTGACAGACACACTCCTATACATACGATATCCAGTAGTCAGTAAGCAGATTGAAAAGTGACATAAGTGGAGACTCAACGGTGACATAACGCTATTTCCAGTACCTGCCTGGGGGAGACATTCCCACATTGCCATGTGGGCTGAGGCAGGAGGTGGGCACAGGTGCAGACGGCCAGCGGGGCCCTGGTTCTGGGGAACATTCCACTGTCCGTCAAGGAAGCTGCGAGAACCCTGCTGGGGCAGGATGACCCAGTGAACTGGGAGTGCCACATGCTGGCAAGTCAGGAGCCTGGCCTTCTAAAAAGGAAGTCTGTCCCTGAGTCAGCAACGTTGCCACCCCTAAGCCAGGACTCAAAATAACCTCTTGCCATCAAGTTGAATCTGACTCATGGCAACCTCGCCAGCACAGAGCAGAACCACCCTGCCGAGGATTTCCACGGCTGCAATGTTGTTGTTTTTTTTTAACATTTTTTAAAATTGTACTTTAGATGAAGGTTTACATAACAAACTAGTTTCTCCTTAAACAGCGACTACATGTATGGTTTTATGATGCGGGTTACCAACTCCTCGACATGCCACCACTCTCCCTTCCCAATCGTGGGTTCCCTACCACCAGCCTTCCTGTCCCCTCCTGCCTTCCCGTCCTTGCCCCTGGGCTGGTGTGCCCCTTCAGTCCCATTTTGGTTTTATGGGTCTGTCCAATCATTGGCTGAAGGTAAACCTTAGGAGTGACTTCATTATTGAGCTGAAAAGGTGTCCAGCAGCCACACTCTCAGGGTTTCTCCAGGCTCTGCCGGGCTAGCAAGTTCTGGTCAAGGCTACAACCTTTACAGCAGCAGACGGCCATATATTTCATCCACAGAGCAGCTGGTGGGTTTGAACCTCTGACTCTTCTGTTAGCAGACAAACATTTAGGGACTCCAAGACTCTGGCTTATGATAATTCCATCAGTACAGCCTAGGTTATTATGCACAAGTCCCTGTCTCCCCTCCAAGTGGACTGCAAGCACGGCCACCATGGGGAGTGCCTGTTGAGTTGACGTCACTCCAGCTGACCATCTTAAACTAGTCCATGGCCCCACCAAAACTACACACACCTATTTTTCACAATTCCTCAGCACACGCCCTCAGAACACACACATGCCTCCTTCTCACTCGACTCTCGGTATTCCCCACCTAGAAGACTTTTTCTGGATACTCCACTTGTCTGGGATCACCTCCACTCTCCCATGTGCATCCTGGAAGTTGTTTGTGACTCAGGAGCTCTCCTTCCTCTACTTCCAGCTATCCTGGCTATTTCTATTCACTCTCTACCCTGAAGTCCTACAGAACTTACAGTAAATATCAATACATTCAGAAGCCCTGGTGGTGTAGAAGTTAAGTGCCGTGTCTGCTAACTGAAAGGTCAGCAGTTCAAATCCACCAGGCACTCCCTGGAAACTATAGGCCAGTTCTACTCTGTCCTTTAGGGTCCCTATGTGTTGGCATCAACTTTAAAGCATTAGGTTTGGTTTGGATCAACGCATTCAGCATTTAAGTATTCCTGTGTTCTTCTAAGGTAACCTGTGCCTCATCAGTTCTAAGCAGAACCCAGCACTGTACATAGCTGCTGGGGAAGGTGCTCAATAACTGCTTCAAGGGACAAATGACAAAGAATGCCCTAAAAGCAGGAGATGCTTATTTACACATCCTTCCTTTGGAATCCTTTTCCTGTTTGCCAAGTAGATCACAGGCACTGGATAAATACTTCCTGACACTGATTCATTACTTCTAAATATAGTCAGGATTATTGATCACCACATTGATCCTAATGGACTGTGTCTCAGTGACTGACCAGTGACTTATTTCATGAACTGTAGGTGGCGAATACAAAAAGCACCAACACTAAACCATTTCAGTTATTAAGGAAAGCCCTAATCACACAAGCACTAAGCAGGAATAAAGCAGATGTCTCTTCCTTTTAGGGTGGAGAAAAGACAGCGCTGCAGCCTCTTCCAGAGCAATGGATCAGAGTCACTGGTTCTGCTACCACTGTCTCAATTCTCATTCTTAAAATCACACATTAATTTAGAGACGTTTCGTGGTCTAGTGGTATGAGGAAAAATCCACACACACAATGAGATAAAACACCAAATCTGTAACCTTTATTACTGAGGTTACCACTGAGGGAGAAAAAAAATAACTGGATATTTCACGCTGGCTACAAACTTTTAATTTCTTCAGAAATCACACTTCTTTTATTCTTGGTCAATAACCACAAATAAGGACATGGCAGAGACCTCTGTGACTGTGGGAACAGCTGCCAGCACTCCAACAACTAGGAGGGCTTCCAGGGTCGACGCAGAGAGAACAGAAAGCAGGAAGCCAAAAAGGAGAGAGACAATAGGCTATCACCCAAGAGACCCTAACAAAAACAGGCCGGTACGCCAGAAGCCAGAGCCTCTGTCCATGAAGGCTGGACTGGGAAGAGGTCTGGTTTTCTGGCGGAAAACAGGGGATCTGATCCATTGAACAGCCTCCAGGATTTTTTTTTTAATGAGACAATTCTTCAGCAGCAAAACCAGCCTGGAGCAGCGGCTTTCAAGCTTTCAGACCCACAGTTACGGTATACATTCTGAACTATTACACCACAGGACACACATATGCACGCTTACATAACTGTACGCCAAAGCTGCAGAAAAGAGCATTTGACTCTTACTCCTTGATACTTTTATAATTATTCTATTATGTTCTTACTAATTCACTTCCCTGTCACGGGGGAGAAAAAAAGTTGGCCTGGACCTCCTAACTGATTTCATGACTGAATAATGGGCTACAACCCACATTTGAAAAACATTGGCTTAAAGAACACTCTGGAAGTCAACCAAAGGCCACACTCGATTTCTTTCCCTCTCTTTTTCTCAGTTGCTGGGGAGAAAAGACCAGCCTCACTTCACTTTTTTAATTTATCTTTTGTAGTGTTTTAAAGGTGAAAGTTTACATAGCAAGTGAAGTTCCCACTTCAGGTTCATGTAACTTGTTCTGGGACACGGGTTACATTTTTACAGTGTGTCCATACGGTCATTATTTCCACCTTTTTTGCTGTTTCCATTAACTGATCTTCCCTGCCCTTCCTTAGGAAACCCTGGCAGCATACTGGTTAAGGGCTACACCTACCAGCCAAAGAGTTGGCGGTTCAAATCTACCAGGTGCTCCTTGGAAACACTATGAGGCAGTTCTAACCACTATGAGTCAGAATCAACTCAACAGCAGTGGGTTTGGTTTAGGTTTGGGGCCCTCCATAGCTTTTGGTCTTCGTTTTAGGGTAGAGGCTGACCACTGGGCCTCACAGGGCTGATTAACTTAACAGAGCCCAGCGTTCACAGGCGATGCTGTTCATTTTCCATTCAGCTTCTCTTTTTAATGAAAAAAAATGCTACCGTCTTCCTCTTTATTAGCACGGGGCCTAGCACACAGTAGGCACTAAACTATTTGTTAAACTTGAAAGACCATGAAAAAGTGTTGTTTTTCTCTATTTGGTGAATAAAACAACAGAGGACTGTGTGTGTGTGTCATGGTGTGGGGTGGGACGGTTAACACGTAAAAGGGAAAAAGGAGCATCACAACAGTGGAAATACTGCCCTGGGGACATGTCCAGTTTTTCGGGCATGGCATTGTCAGGGCTCTGCCTCCTCCATCACCTGAGTGACTTGGTAGGTCCATCACAAAGAGCAGAAGAATTTGACAGGACTTGGTAACTGGCCCTACTCCAAATGAGTGACATGGGACTGCACTCTTTACATGAAGGGATGACCGCCTGTGAAATCAGAGATGGCAGCATCCATCAGCGCAGAGGGCTTGAGTACAGAAGGCACCAAAGAAACAAAGGCACCCAAACAAGATGAGCATCAACTTAGACACCTCTGTATAATGGAGTCAACAGTGTCCCTCAAGGTGCTCTCCTGAGACCCCCACAATTATCTCCATTTTACACACATGAGGAAAGTGAGGTCCACGTAAGTAACTCGCTTAATGATCACATACCTAGAGCGACAGAGCCGGCACAATGAACCCAACCTCAAGATTTTAAACTCTCAGTGGCCCACAGCTCTGCCAGCATAGGGGGTGTGAGCGTAAAAATAAAGCACAGATAACCAAATGTACAACATACATGGAGTATACGGGAAAGCGAAAGTAGAGGGGAGGGGTGAAGGAAAGAAGGAATCAAATCTTTTCAACCAAAAACTAAGCCCAGGGCCGTCAAGTCAATTCCAACTCGTAGTAAATCTGTGAGAGAGACTAGAACTGTTCCTTAGAGTTTCCAAGGAGTGCCTGGGGGATTCGAACTACCAGTCTTTCGGTTTTCAGCTGTAGCACTTAACCATTCACCACCAGGGTTTCCAAACCTTTTAAAGACAGACACTATTTCAGAAAACAGAAGCCTTCCATGAGTTGGTATCTCACTTGCAGTGCTAAGACCCTAACAGCCAACATCACTACATAAGCTCTGTTCCTTCCATCTAGGGGAGAGAATCTTGCCACACGGAAGAAGGATTTGAGAGTGAGAGTTTGTTTCCTCCTGATAAAAATATTTAACACTAAGTTGCACAAACACAGCATTTCTACTCAACTCTCCTCCAAAGAGCTGTGTTTTAAGCTTAGATATTTTAAATTTCATCAAATTAATAATAATAATAATAAGCTAAGTGAAACAGGACCTCAAATATTACTCAAGGAACCTACTTGTTTGCACGCTCTCTTGGACTGAACTGTGCCCATGAAGAATGTGTGTTCCAGATCCTGACCTCCGGGTCTATATTTGCGATCCTGTTTCAGAATGGGCTGTCTTTGTTACATTAAGTAGACAGGATTTATGTGGGGTGTAGGGATGACGTTACCAAGCCCTATGAAGACTGCCGGGGGGACGTTACCTAGCCCTATAAAGACCGCCCAGGAGCGGAAGCTCAGAAAAGAGTAGGACTTCCCTCCAGAGTGAGAAGACAGTAAGCCGTCCCCTTGAGCCGCACCATAAACTTGGACTTCTAGCCTCCTAAACTGTGAGAAAATAAACTTCTGTTTATTATAGCCACCCATTTGTGGTACTTCTGTTATAGATAACAGCCCTAGACAACTAAGACAGTTCCTCCCCTTGGCCCCCCAAAATGCATGTCCTTGCCACACACAAAATGCATTCACCCCATTACTTCATCCCGAAAGTTTTAAATCCATTCCAAGTATAAAATCTCATCTTCTGAATCATCTAAATCAAACACATTAGGCATATTCTGTCCTGAGGCAAAAATTCCTCTCCATCCAGGAACCTGTGAAATCCAGAATTCCAGTTTTATCAGCTTCCAAAGTACAGTAGTAGACTAGATTCAAAGTCTACACTTCCACTACAAATGGGACAAACTGGCGGGAAAGATAGGATAAACGGCCACCAAGGAGTCCAAATCCAGGAGAACAATCTACATTATTTCTCAAGGTTTGGAAATAATCTCTTCTCTGAGACCATCTAAGCAATGGCCCTGCCCATCAGACTTCTGGGTGGAGGCTCCTCAGCCCTGGGCTTCAGCTCTGTCTTCCAGGCCCACTGGGATGGCACCTCTGCTCCCTTAGCTTTGGGCAGATCCATTCTCCTAGGCCAGTTCAGTGGCAACCCCTTGCTCCTTAGCCTGATAGGGACATTTTTCTGTCCCTTGGGGATGCCAGCCCCTTCCCCTAGCTTCACGGAGCAGTGCCATTCTCTTGATCAAAGTGAATGGCATCCCCATGCTCCAGAACCAAGGTGGTGAAGATCTGACTCCTTGAAACCCAGGAGGCAGTGGCTCTACACTTTGACACCTCAGAGGATAAGGTCTACCTTTTGAAACTCCAGAGGCTGAGGCCCACCCTGGGAGACTCCGGAGGCTGGGGCCCACCCTGGGAGACTCCAGAGGCTGGGGCCCACTGTGATAGACTCCGGAGGCTGGGGCCCACCCTGGGAGACTCCAGAGGCTGGGGCTCACTGTGACAGACTCCGGAGGCTGGGGTCCACCCTGGGAAACTCTGGAGTTTGCGGCCCATCCGGTGAGACTTCAGAGCCTGGGGCCCATCCTCTGATGCCCCCCATGCTATTGCCCCTCACTTTGAGATTGAAGTAACTCTGCTTCCCATGCTCCTTCTAACAGCTGTGCTGATCTCCAAACTGCTCCAGGAATGGTTCTTTTCTTGTCCTGGAGGACAACAGATGTAACTCCTTTGACCTGTTTCCTGCCTGTAGAATTCCCAGGATTCCCAGAGGCAGACAGCATTCTCTCATTCCATTCCTTCTCTGTTCCCTTCAGTCTAAGCTGATGGCTTTCTTCTGTGTTAGTTGGTTAGATCCATCAGTCACAGGCTTCATCTCTTTAACATAAGATGATGCAGTGATGACCTTGGTGAAAACTCGAGGACATGTGTCCTTAGTTTGTACAACAGAATTTCCCAAATCTTTCAATTGCGTTTTCATTTTACACACTTCATTTTTCAGTCTATGTTTTTCCTCTCACCTTTTACAAGAAGCAACCAGGAGAAATCATGTAGCTCCTTTAAGATTCTTGCTTACAGATTTCCTCACATAAACATTCCAGTGCATCACTTACAAATTCTACCTCCCACTAAACATGTGAATATCATTCAGACAAGCTGTTTGCCACTGCATAAAAGTCACCACCTTTCTTCCCTTGTCCAATCCCACATTCATCCCTTTCTCTTAAGGTCTCACTGGAAGCACATTTAATGCTCACATATGCATTGTCTAGGACAGAGACTTCCTTTATAGCTTTCCTCACTTCCTTCTGAGCCCTTATCAGAACTGCCTTTGAGGTCTATAATTCTAGTAACAGCTACTTCATGGCAATCAACTTTTGCTGTAAAGCACATTAAAATGCTTTCAGCCTCTACCCAATCCTTAAATTGTTTCCACATTTTTAGGTACCTGTTATAGCAGCACCCCACTCCTGGTACCAAATTCTGTTTTAGGTTGGGTTCTCTAGAGGAGCAAAGCCAGCGAAACATGTATACATGTACAGATACACACAGAGAGATTTATTCCAAGAAAAATGGCTCGTGCAACTGTAGAGGCTGACAAGTACCAAATCTGTGAATCAGGCATCAGGCCGAGGCTTCTCCTGACTCACGGGGCTGCAGGGACCAGCAAACCCCAAACTGGCAAATCAGGTGGAAGGCAGCTGGCTCATAGGGTTGCAGAAGATGGCTAATCCCAACATCTGCAGGTCAAGGAGCAGACCGCTGACTCACATTCCAAGAACTGGAAGTCAGAGGAAGACAACTGAAATGTAGGACCAAGCGGATAAAGCTTTGTTGAGAGGTCCACTGGATGCAGGCCACACCCCCAAGGAAGTTTCCCCTGTATCAGATCACAGAATGGAGGATAACTACATAATACTGAGAACCATATCCTAGCCAAGATGACACGTACCACTGACCAGCACATACACAGAGCGTCTTCACATCACCAACTGAACCCCTTCTCAGACTTGAGGAAATGTTCACAACTGTTTAAAGTCATCAGTCCTTCAATCTTTCATTTGATTTTCAATAGCCATAAACAACTCTGCAAACTGGGTCAAGGACTTGTAATTGTTATACACAGTATCATAAAGCACTAACCTTGGTTAAGGCACCAAACCAAGAAAAAACAAACGCAATGTCATCAAGTTGATTCTGACTCATAGTTTCCCTATAAGACTGCTCTACGGAGTTTCCAACAAGCAGATTCAAACTGCCCACCTTTTGGTTAGCAGGCATAGCACTTAACCATTTCATCAAGAGGGTTTTCTGGGTAAGGCACAGTTAACCCAAAAACATAGCACACAGCAAAACAAAGGTTTTCTTAAATGCCTAAATTATCACTGAAATGAAGATCAAGAAATATTACAAAATTCCAATTAAAAAAGCTCATTCCATTTTTTTACATAAATAAGCCTGATTTTACATCTTATACCACAAGAGAAGGAGGAATAGCTTCATAATAGCAATCTAATCCTCATATACCATCTCTTCAATGGCCTCTCAGACCAGTTATAAAATAAAAAAAAATAACAAACAGCTGCCTTTTAGTCAATTCTGACTCCTGGCAACTCCATATGTGTCAGCAGGGTTTTCAAGAACTGATTTTCCAGTAGACCACCAGGCCCTTCTTCCAAGGTGCCTCTGAGTGTACCTGAACTTCCCACCTTCGGGTCAGCTGCCAAGTGCACTAAGCTGTGGCAGCACCCAGGGACTCCAGATGCATACTCATATTCCCATCACTGACTGATGATACGAGAGTTCTCTGAAGTTCCTAAGGATGGGAGAGACAAACTCTTTCCAAAGAAGAAGGGAACTACGTGAGCTCAGATGATACAACGAAAATGAAAGAAAACTGGATTCAGTGGAACTTAGAGAAACACAGATGTAATCGATGCAGCACAGCTGGGCAGAGCGGTTTCCAGCAGGGGAAACCACCGACCATGACAGCAGCGGAGGCAACTGCGGTGGCTTTATCTTCAGACTACAGGAGGGAGCCATGAGTCGGATCTGACTCGGCAGCACTTGGCTGGCTTGGCCAAAGGAGGGAGCAGCCTCCGTTAATTCCAACGTTCCAATCGGTGCAGCTCAGTACTTAAAAAAAGGACCAAATCACTGATATGAATATTAAAAGAGGAGAAGTGACAGTAGGGAACACAGGTGAAAAACCAGAGCAAGACAGGCCCGTCCTGCAAGGCTGTGTGAGACGCTAGGTCTAGCATAGCCTCACAGACGGCAACCACCTCCAAAGGTCAGTATGACACAGCACCTCTTTCCTCACCTTGTGTCCCCTGCCAATTCCCACTTCCAATGGACAGTGGAAAGGACTGTGAAAATAAGACAGACACAATCACTCTACAGCAAGCTAAAATTAATACAAAGGGAAATGACGAGGACCTAGGGCATTTTCCAGAATAAACCAGAAAGACCTTTTCCCTCTAGTAGCCCATTTCACAGCTACTGCAGTGGTCACACAGGTGTTTCCGATGCCTTACAAGACCACAAAGAACACGGCACGACAAAGCTGCTGTCTTGCTGCGTGCCTCTGAGTCGATTCCAATCAGACAGGACAGAGGACAACTGCTCCACGGGGTTTCCAAGCCTCTGATCTTTACGGAAGAGGCTGGTTCGAATCACCAAGCTATCAGTTAGAGAGCCGAGTGTTTTACCGCTGTGCCACCAGGGCTCCTTAAAGGTCCAGCGGCAGAATGGTTCAATTTTTACATAAGCATAAAAACACCACTTTCTCCTGGTTACAAAGTAGATACTGATTAACCAAAAAACCCACCCCACTGCCATCCAGTGAGGTCCAACTCATAGCCAGCCCACGGGTCAGAGTAGAACTAGCCTACAGAGTTTCCAAGGAACACCTGGCGGATTTGAACTGCCGACCTTTGGGTTAGAAGATGTAGCACTTAACCTGCTATGCCACCAGGGTTTCCAGATACTGACTAGAAGGCAGTTGTTCACTTAAGATCTTTGTAAACAAGCAGCGGAGTAAAAAATTTATTTCAAAACATCTTTTGGGATACTTTCATCATCCGAATAGCCAGCCAGCCAAGTGCCGTCGAGTCGGATCTGAATCATCTGAATGGAGGTATATAAATAAATTTGCTTAAATAAAATCAATATGCCAATGGATGAGACCTAACACAAAATTACCCTCACCCCACAAGGAGCATAGGATCAGATGGAGGAAGGCAAAAGTCCAAAACAGAGAGAGGGAGGGACAAGTGGAGGAAGAGCCCTGGGGCTGAATCATCAAGAGAGGCTCAGCTGATGCCTTCAGATGCCAGACTCCCGGCAGAGCTGGTGGTTTGGGACAAAGGTGGCATTTGGTCACTGCGAGCAAGAGCAGAGTGTCTGGACTGCAGAAGGAGCTCACACTCCCAGGGAGACCGCAGACTCCTGACTATGATAACCAGCAGTGGCTATGAGTCCACAAAGCTCTGGACTTTCCATTCCATTTTTATGACCTTAATAAACAATAAAATCCTATATAGACATTAAGTGTGTGCTCTCTGTTTCTCGCTTCTTTCGGTATTAAAAAAATCCAAAATGCCATTCCATATATGCAGTTTTTAAGTGAGGGGGAAATTCAGAAACAGGAACTCCCAAAAGGAGAAACACACGTCTCCAGGGCTACGCAGGAGAGAGCCACGGCTGACCCCGGAGGCGGGACGCCCTGCACCGGTCAAGTCCGCCATCAGTCAAGTCCACAGTCAGGCACAGAGGGTGTGGCAGGAGGAACACACCCATTCCCAAGGAACGCAACACCACTGCCAAACCCTTGATCAATCTGAAAACTAGCTCTCGGATTGTGCCTACCCTGGACTGCCCCCGAAAGGCATGACTCATAAGAATCCGTAAAAACTGGCAACGTCTGTTTTACAAAATTGCTAGGCAGAAGGAACCTACAGCAGAAAGCCACTTTTGTTATGTTCCTAGGAACAGATAAGATAGGAGAACAAATGCAAACTGGAGGAAATTATTTGGAGACAGAATTCAGTCATTTTAAGTCTCAACATGCATATCAATGAAAGGCAGCTGGGAACAATGTGTGTAAGCGTTCCCTACCACTAGAAGGAAGGTATTTTTGTGTCTCTGTGTCCACATTACAACTTCTATTTGCAACTTCAGTTTTTGTCCTTGTTTTCAAAATGAAAAGTTGCACTACCTACAGTCATGACCGCATGGCTTGCTGAATTTCAATGAGGGGCACATTCTGGTTTCAGACATCCACAGAGGGACTAGACAGGGGCCTGGTGGTGCAGTGGTTAAGAGCTTGGCTGCTAACAAAAGCCAGTTCGAATCCACAGAAATCCTACAGGGCAGTTCTACTCTGTCTATAGGGTTGCTATGAGTCAGAATGAACTCAACAGCAACAGACTTGTTGTTTTGCTGTTGTTGGAGTGATTAAACAAATTTGAATAAGAAGTTTTTTAGGCAGTACAGTGTCTTTTCTGGGCACTAAAGACCTATTCAGGGGACCCTGATTACAGAGCCGCAATCTACTAACCTAAGCATACTATGATTGCTCCCTCCCCATGTCACCACAAAGCCACTTGCTTCTGGCAGTGACACAGCACCTAAAAGATATTTTTCTCCATCAGATTTTATTTGAAAGAAGAAGTCACAACAGTTGTCCAGGATACTGAGTTGTAACCTCCAAAGCCAGCTGGGAAGCAGGAAAAAATGAAAGTTAAGTTAACCTGTGTAAAGGCTGCTATGCCCCTACAGCACAGTTCTACTCTGTTCTATAGGGTCATTAGGAGGCAAAATCAACTTGACGGTGACAAGTTCAGGTTGCTTTTTTTTAATAGGTTGAAACTGTCCCTGGTTTTAAAAAAAATAATCAGACTCTAAGTTCTCATTTGATTCCAAAGGGGAGGGAGGAAGGAAGGCAGGAGAGAAAAAACGGGGAAAGGGGGGATGGAGGGATGGAGGGAGGGCAGGAGGGAGGCACGTCTCAGGTACTACAGCATGTTTTAGGCTTCTGCCAAAGTGCTACAAAAACTTAATGTGAACCTCAGTAACTCCCGATAGTGGCCTATGCTTTTAATTATATTCTGAAAATGTGCCAGTCAGCAAGGAAAAATGACATCAGGATTCCCATTTACAGCTGTCATGCCCTGACCCACAGTCACACACAGACATTTGGGGATGAGCACATGCGAACACGGCCTTTCAAGATCAAGTCTGGGAGTGCCAGTATCTTTCTTTTTATTTGTGTACCAAACATGGGGCCATTCAGGAAAAGCTACCTTGGTGACGAGGGCAACGTGGGGAACTCCACAGGCTGTCTCCCCTCTGAATACAAAAATTTTATAATCATTTCCTAGAACCCCCTTGTTTAGTCACCTGGTAGTGCTGTAACAGAAATACCACAAGTGGCCAGTTTCATGAAGAGAAACTTTATTGTCACAGTCCAGTAAGCCACATACCTATTTACGAGTTGCAAGTGCATTCAATAAGAGAAATTATCACAGTCCAGTAAGCTGAGTCCAAACTCAACAAGAGCATCTCAGCCCAGGAACCTCAGCTCTGCTCCGTGCTGCCTTCTTGGTGGTGTGAGGTTCCCAGCTCACTCTGCTCACTTCTCTCCCTTATACCCCACAGCTGGTAACTGGAGTCCTGCCTCAGTGCAAAGCTATGCCCATTCTCCATCATCGATGTCACAGAGGCAGGAGTCACAGCACATGGGAGGAATGGCACCATACTGGGACTCACAGACAAGTCAAATCAATACATACATTTTTGGGGGGACACGATGCAATCCATGACATCCCTTCCCCCTTTCCACAGTGAAGCTCAGAGCTGACATCTTTTTTTCCTAAATTACAGGAGTCATTCTGTACTTGAACACAATTTTGTTGTATGGAGCCTGTGTTTTCTCCTTGAATCAAAAGTGATTCCAAATGATCACTATCTTGAGTCTTCTGACCCCCAAGCAAAAATGCCCCCTCCCCTAGTTGAAAGTGACATTTCCTAACAGGTAAGATTTCCAAGGAAAATGAGATGAGACTGGAATAAATATGACTCACAGCTGCACAGGGACTGAAACAGAAACTGTCGGGTAAAGCCCTGCCTTACAACTTTCCGTTACAACCTGAATGTCTAAAAATGACATACAAGGAGACATACCCAACAATAACCCGGATATCAGGTGCTGTTGTTTGTTTTCTGCAGAAACTAAACCAGCATGCTCTGCTCGTACTGTATCAAGGAGGCTCCTACTCAGAAGGCAGGACCACAGTGCACTGTGCTAAGACGGGGCAGGGCTCTGAGGGATGCTGACCATCTGACGAAGAGCATTTCCTCTTCAGACGTGATACAGAAGAGCTGCACTTGGTCAGGCACCGTGTGACAATGGCAAGCAAAATGTCATGCTGGTCAACAAATCCTGCCAAATCTGTAAATAGGTTTGTTGCCGTTGGGTTAGGTGCCCTCGAGTTCGTTCTGACTCGTGGTAACCTTCATCCAACAGAGTAGAACACTACCTCGTCCTGCATCCACCTCAGGACTGCTGTCATGCTTGCGCCCCTCTACTATAGCAACCGTGTCAATCCATCCTTTCGAGGCTCTGCCTCTCCTTCGCAGACCTCCCACTTTACCAAGCATGATGGAACCTGAGGTTAATCGGGAGCTGGACCACACCAGTTTTTACTTTGTAGCTGATGCGTTTAAAGGAGTATTTGCTAAAACCAGCATCAAGAAGCTTTAGAAAGGAAATTTCAAACGAAGGTTCTCTCTAAGGTCTTGTTTAAGCATTCTTTCCCATGCAAATAGACATTAAAGATATGCTAGGGTTAAATCAGCCAGTCAGTGAGGAGATGCCGAATCAACCCCACCAGGGTGGGGCAGCTGTGACATCCCACTACCTTAGACAACAGCTTCCCAACACGTCAAGGGGCAAGAATTCACTCAATCTGGCTGCAGTTCCAGAAGCATCTGTGAAACATTTGCTCATAATCTCAGTCATTTCTATACTTCCGATCTGCAAAGATAGTCTATCATTTGTTCCTCTGTCAAAAAAGAAAGCTGGAGCCAAACAAGATTTTAACACAAAACAAACCAGTGACAGTGGAATGGATTTTTCACTGTTACTTGAGCTTCTGCAGTAAGACACACTGTGGTGTGATTCAACGGTTCACTTGTCCAGGGGTGTCATTTGGGGCCAGGTGTCCCTTAGGTTGGGTGAAGGCCCAGCTCTCCCAAACTAATGAGAACCACACCAAAGAGCAGTGTTAGTACGCTGCCGGAAAAGACCTAGGGGGGTAAAGTTAACCCTTTATTCTCTTCCAGAGACAACTCAATTCCTCAACTTTGTTGCTATACCAGTCGCCCATACCACGAAAAGCAACCTACAGCCTAGAAGAGGTCAACTGGTCAGTGCCTACAATGCCAGCTCCCACCACTGCCATAAACTACACCCCTTTCTGGGAGAAAAGACAGGACAGAAGGCAGTGGGCATTGTTCCTGCTCCTCTCAGGGTCTCCCATGGGACACACAGTTACCCTCCTCAAGCCCGGAAGGCCCTCGCTGCTTCGGGGAGAAAAAAAACTGACAAAGGGCTTCACACAAGGTCCTAGCTGGTGGAAAGGACCTGGATGTCACTAAAGGTGGCCTCACACAGGATGTCCCAGGAGGCCTGGCTGTGGAAGTGCAATTCAGGTTTGTTTTCCCACAAAACAACTCAGACCCAAAAGATCTGGAGGAGAGAGGATGGATGGAAGTGAAGCAGAAAAAACAGCTGAATTCATAAAAAGAAGAAACTTAGTGAAGAATGAGAGTGACAGGCTGTGTGTGGCACAGAGACAGTGTCCTCCCAGTCACTTAGCAAGAAAGCCTCATCATTTGCAGCAGGGCAGTGTCCACAGGCACCCGGCAGCTCCGGAGAGAAAGGAGGCAGCGACATGGAGCCTGTCACCCGGGGCAAAGAGGAGCTCAGTCTCCCCTGTCAAAATGAAATCACCTTTTCAGCAAAGGCTCTACGGGAGAACGGCAGATGACACGTGTCATTTCTCGGTTTTCACCGCCCTAACCACAGCAGACCTGAGTCCCCTTGGAGAAGTCTACCAGTCTCAGGTGACTTTATCTTTAAAAGATAAATGGGCAATCATTCCTAACATTTTTAGTAAGCATCTGTGATTCTACTTTCAGAATCATTCATTTAAAAAAAAAAAAAAAAAAAAACAGGACCTTTAGCTTAGACAAATATTCTATTTGATCAAATTATTTCATCAGTATCCCCCTGAAATTTCAGGTCAGTGGCAGTTTTCTGAGCACCAAAGATGCACTACACACAGCGTGTGGCCACGCAAAGATAAAAAACAAGCTTCTGTGCTTAAGAACCTAACAGTGGGAAAGCGCAGAAGGCTCTGCTGACGAAACAGGAAGAGTGAGCGAGTGTCATGCCGAAGTCCCACGTGCCAGGGTCTGAAGTCCCACTGAGGCAGCATCGCGAGCGATGTGGTAGAGGGGCTTCTGACCAGGCAAGTGGTGGGTGTGTGAGGCGCCCGAGGGAGAAGGGCAGGAAGCCAACAAGCAGCAACGAGGTACGCCTGTGCAGCCACCCACTCTACGTAGAGAAACAGCTCCCCACTTTTACCTTCAGCTGAGTGATTAAAATCCCCCTTCCCCACCACAAAGGTCAGGGAGCAAGGGAGGGAAAAAGGAACCCAGTAAGCCACCCTCTGTGTTGAGTCAATTCTGACTCACAGCGACCCTGGAGGACATGGTGGAAACCAAAGGGTTTCCCAGGTGCGGCTGGTGGATTCTAACTCCCACCTTTGGGTCAGCACACATGACACTTAACCACTACGCCACCAGGGTTTCCCTGCAGTGTGCAGAACTGAGGAAAAGGAAGAGCCAAGGATGACTGCCAGGTTTTGAACTGAGATAACCGGGGGACAAATGATGGTGACTTTAACAGAAACATGCAAATTCATGAAGGAGTGCTACATAAGAGGAGAAAACAGATTTCCTTGGAGGTGGAACAGGCAGGGCAGGAGTTTGGCAGAGGCTAAGGAAACAATACTTTAGAAATTCAGGGGGTCATACTGGCTCAAAGATACACATTACAGACCAACAGAGAACCCAGAAATAAAACCACCTGTCTATGGGCAGCTGATTTTCACCAGGGGTCAAAGTTCAGTCTGTGGGGACGAAGCCTTCGCTTTAACAAATGGTGCTGGCAAAACTGGATATTTAGTAACAGAAAAATGAGATAGGTTCCATACCTAACACCATAAAGCCCAAACTAGAACAGTTACTAGAAAACAATATAGGGACAAAACTACGGGAATTAAGTTTTTTCAGTGACAGACTACCAAACACATCTGCAAAGGTACAAGCAACAGAAGACAAGTTAGATAACTGGACCCTGCTACAAAGTACATATTTAGGCTCATCAGGAAACTTTATCAAAAGAGAACCTAGAGACTGGGAAAAAGTCTTCGGGAATGATCTATCTGATAAGGTTCTAATCTCTAAAATACATAGAAAACTTCAACAACTCCACAACAAAAAAGACAAACGACCCAATTAAAAATGGGCAAAGGATGTGAATGAGCACATCCCCAGTGAGGACCTTCGAGCAGCCAACACACCCATGAAAAGATGCAAACAACTGTTAGCCATCAGAGAGATGCAAATCAAAATTACAATGAGCTCCCGTAAGATCTCATCATTTTAAAAACACAAGAACAGGCATATATGTATAAAACAACATGGGTGGTTACCACACTGGGCGGGTGGGAGGGGATCATTTTCTAGACTGTAGACATTCAATAGTTTCGGTGATGGGTACAGCAGCGCCACATACAGATAAAGTCAGCACAACATGACCAAGGTAAAAGCTGACACTAAGACACACGTGTAAGGATATGATTTTGCAATGACAGCAACAGCCACCAAAAGACATGGGTGCAACGTCACTAACTGTACATGCAGAAATTGTTGCACTAGTGCATGTTCCACTGTGCATATTCTCAACAACAAAATAAATTATGTTTAAAAAATACATGCGTGGTTACATAAGTAGATGTGTATGCTTATTTATGTATAGGTAAGCACATACGAACACACAGGTATGCAAATATAGGTGTTTCTGTAGATAAATGTGTACTGTATGTACATTTGTGCTACACATAGTCCTATATGAAATAAAACACAATGGACTGTCATGGACTGAACGTGTTCCCAAAAAAATCTGTAACAATTTGGCTGTGCCATAATCCCTGGATTGTGTCATGTTCCTCCCTGCTAGAATTCCTGCCTCCGTGATGTTAATAAGGGTGGATGGGCAGCAGTTGTGTCGGTAGAATAAGATGCAATGCCTTAAGTTTGTTTTGTGCCTTGAAGGGGTCTCTTGACCTGTAAAAGGAAAAATCTGCCAGGGACCCTCACACCATCTAGAAAGCAGCACCGAGAGAAGAGACTGGCCTCCAGACCTGAGGTCCCTATGCCAAGATGCTCCCTGAATAAAGGACTTTACTCCAGAGCTGACAAGGGGGAAAGCCCTCCCCTGGAGCGGACATCCTGCATTTGGACGTGTAGCCTACAGGACTGCATTAAGAATAAACTTTCCTTTGTTAAAGCCACCCACTGGTGGTATCTCTTAGAGCATCAATAGCTGACCAAAACAGGGGACCCAGTTATGGATGCTTCCTAGACATAAGCAAACACTTTGAGGGACTGGGTTACTAAGTTTCAGGACTTAGGACTATAGTCACAGGGACAACTCAAGGTAAATGGCATTAACACAACTCAGAAAGACAATGTTCTGCACTCTAGTTTGGTGAGTGGCATCTGGGGTCCTGAAAGCTTGCAAGCTGGCATCTAAGACACAACCATTGGTCTATAAGTGTCTGAGGAAACAGAAAGAAGGAAATACAAACTCCAAGAAGAAACTAGTCTAGAGAACTAATAGCCTAAATGAACTACGGCCTCACCTACCTTGAGGCTACGAGAACTAGATGGCTACCAATACTGACTGCTCTGACCAGGGACACTACAGACAGCCCCGGGGAGAATGGGGGAAAAAATGTAGAACACAACCAAAATTCCTAAAAACAGTCACACTGGACCATTAGGGACTAGGGGAACCCCGGAGACTGTCACCCTGGGGTAACCTTTAAAGCTGGGATTCACACCATCCTGGTGGTCACCTATCAGCCAAAAGAGAGAGGAGCTTATAAAATAAGTGCTGTCACCCATGACTACTGTGCTGCTGTAAACAATCATCTCAGTGAGACCAAAGAGGAAAAGGTAAGGAGGGGACAAGGAACAAGACCAACGGGACAACCAGAATGGAAATGAGAATGCTGACACATTATAACCAATGCTAATGAATAATATGCACAGAAACTGTTAAATACGAACTTAACTTGTTATGTAAATTTTCCCCCAAATTATTAATATTTCTTTAAAAACTAGAAAAAAATCAGACCAAAAAAAAAAAGCAAGCAAGCAAGCTAGGGGGTCACATGTTGAAGGCATAGAGAGGGCGAGCTTATCTCCTCCATCCCACACGGACGTGGGAACAAAACAGATCAGACACCATACTGGGCATGTGGGATACATGGGTCCCCCAGTAACACAGCGGGTGCCTGCACTCACGGAGTTTACAGTGTGGCAGGAGAGGGTGACATTACTGCAGTAGCCACAAAGGTGGCTGTAGTTGCAAACTGGAGTGAAATATCTAATTTACAAAATGGGGAGGGTGGGAGAATACTAGCCTTCACTTGAAAGGAGAAATGAACTTTGCATGGAAAGAAGAGACACAGCTCCAAGAAGTAGGAGCAGGTGCGATCCTGGAAGTCGGTGGCAGGGTGAGGTCCAGCAGCAGGTCACAGGCTGCGCCAGGTGCTGCTGGGAGGGAGGACAGGAGCAGGACTGAGAAGAGGCCACGGGCTGCTCAGTCAGGAGGGCAGATGGCCTCCGGCAGTTGTGAAGCAGGTGGAGCGGGACTTGGAGGGGGCGATGGAGGAGGAGCTGGCAGGAAAGGGCAGGTGATGAGACTTCTCCTTCAAGAAGCTACACAAGAAAGGTAAGGAGGCCCCGAAAAGGTGACTTGAGGAAGTGGCAAGCTTAAGGGACTGCCCTATTAGAATGGGGACGATTTTGACAGGAGGGAAAGCCGAAGGGCCACAGAAAGGGCAGAAGCTGCGTGACAGGAAGAGAACGCGCCGAGCCTGGCCCCAGGAGAGCAGGAAGGTATCAGACATAGAACCCCCGGCACAGGTTAGCTCCTCAGAGAGGAGGAAACCAGGAAGGTGGACACACCCAGAGAGCAGAGGCGTCAGACAGGACGCTGAGGGAGCTCTTGTTGGGGTCTTCTCAGCAAAGTGGGGAGGGGGGAGCGAGGGGGACAGTGAGGGCTCCTCCGCTGCCATGCGAATGAGACACAAACCGCTGTGATCTGAGGACACTGCCCTTGGCTGTCAACTGTCCCTTTATCTAACAGCCATTCCTGAAGGCCATCCTGCACCAGAAACTGTGCACTTATGCACACCCATAAAGGCAGTGAACAGTCACTTGTCACTACAGATGAACACCCTGGGTACAAGAGAAGAGGTTGTTTTTATCACCCTCAAGTCTAGAAAAAGACCCTGAGCAGTAGCAGGTGATGATTTCGCATCCTCTGAAGCTTATGTGTGTGCAAACGGATGAGATCATCACCAGTGCGGCCGCCCAGGTCCACAGTGCAAAAGGAAAGAGAGGGGGTTAACTCTTCGCCGCCACAAACCAGTACCTGAGCATCAGATAAACGGGCTCTGAGGAGGCAAGCTCTGTCCTTGCCCTCAAGGAGGCATGACCTGTCCTGCAGGGGTCTGCTCTTTGCTCTTTCTACCGTCTTTGCTCAAGACTGAGTACTATCTGAATCTGCCATGGCAAATCTTAGTGACTCATTAGAAGGGAATATTCCCACCATCTGAACATTTTTAATGAGAAACTCTTCTCGCAGCAACTTCATTTTAGGGAATGGACTGGACTGGAAAGTTCCATGGCACAGTTTTTCAGTGCCATTAAGCCCCTAAATGAACTCACTGTAAACCATTTCAGCTTTAAAAAATTGTAAATCAAAAGTGTCACTTCTCTGCTCCTAACTCTTCCTCATATGTTTGCTGCTGTTGCTGTTAGTTGCTGCCACACTGGTCCTGACCCATGACAACAATGTACGTGCACCTATAAAAAACCACCATTGCCATGGAGCCAATTTCTACTCAAGCAGCCCTACAGGCCAGAGGGAGAACTGCCCCATCGAGTTTCCACGCAGTACCTGATAGATTTGAACTCCTGACCGTTTGATTAGCAGCCATAGCTCTTAACCACGAAGCCACTAAATCCAACTTTCTTACACTGGCCCTTGAGCCTTTCATAATCTGGTTCCTGCCACCTCTCTGGGAAACCCTGGTGGTGTAGCAGGTTAAGTTCTACCACCACTAACCACAATGTCAGCAGTTCAAATCCACCAGGTGCTCCTTGAATACTCCGGGGGTCAGTTCTACTCTGGCCCCTAGGGTCGCCATGAGCTGGATCCGATGTGACGGCACTTGGCTTGGCTGGCGACTTCTCTAATTTCATCCCTTCTTGATCATTTTTTAAATATTTAAAAAAAGAATTGAGCTAGTCTAAGAGCACCTGGCCTCACCTCCCTGGCTCAAGTCAAGCACTGCAGGAAACCAAACTCAATTTATCCTTTATGCCTAATTTGTACATGTAATCATTCATTATGTACATTACATATTACAAGCAGAAAAGTATTCAATTTGAAAAAAACATGCTTTCTGCATATATTGACACATTTATTTCCCTAATTCTCTTAATGAGAGAACTTAATGATGAAAAAGAAATTAATAGCATGTATTGATATTGAAAAAACATGATCAATGGCTTTTCTGAGATTAAAGAATCATTTTGATTACTGGGTAACGAAAAATCTATTAACTAACTTTCAGGATGGGTAATTCACTCTACTGAAATCAGCTGCACTGTTTCAAGATTGAATGTATTGTTCCAATTCATGTATGCAAACAAACTCATTAAAATTCAGGAAGCTCTGCTCAGAAACTCACCGTACTTAAAATTCAGGCCCTAGCAGAAGACACTGAGCTGGAATCCGTAAACGGAAACATTTATCCCTCTTAGGCGGGCATTCTTGACTGCCCTTTGTTTCTGTTTTCAGGACGCCCTGAGAGTCTGCAGTAGTCGGGAAGCCACAAACAACTTGCGCCTCAAGTGCACGGACAGGCTGCAGCCACGGTCAAGGGCTGCTCTCACCCCTTCACTCTGGGAAGGGGGAGACCAGCATGCCTGCTCCCCGCTTTAGAAGCACGTATGGACCTAAACTTGCAGAACTCATTTTCTGGAATACTGAAACACAGCCCATCAAGAACTAAAATGTTCCCATTCATATTTTTTATGCAACTCTATCTTAACAGGTGAAACGAATGGGGCCGGGACAGAGAGCCTCATCACTTCAAAGCCCTGGTGGCACAGTGGTTAAAGCACTCTGCTGCACTCCACGACTAGTGGAGTAGCAGTCTGCTTCAGTCAAGATTTACAGCCTTGAAACTCTATGGGGCAATTCCACTCTGCCCTCTAATGTTACAATGAGTCAGAATTGACCTGACAACCACAAGTTTACAGTTTAGTGCCTCTGTGACTTCATTTGGAAAACAGGAATAATTATGGAATGCACTTAAGAGGTTACTGTGAGGCTTACATGGATTAATACACGTAAAATGGGAATCCATGAAAAATGCCCACAACGGTATTTGGTACACAGTAAGCAGTCAATAAATGTTAGGTCTTCTCTTTAAAAGCCAGTGCTGCCCAAGAGACACAAAGGGCCACATAAACCAGAGACAACATCAACAGGAGACCAGAAGAACCAGATGGTACCTGGCCACCACCAATGACTCTCCCTCCAGGGAACTCCACAAAGAGTCCCTGATGGAGTGGTGACGGGGGGTACAGAACTCAAACTCCAGGATAAAGACCAGACTGGATGGTCTGACAGACTGGAGGGTCCCTGGGAGACGTGGCCCCTGATAGCCTAGAACTGAAATCACTGCAGCAGCCCACTCCTCAGACAAAGACTGGACTGGTCTACAAGTCATACAATGATACTGGTACAGAGTGTGCTGCCTGGCTTGGTTAGACACAGGAGACTCATGGGGAGCTCCTGCCTGGAGGTGACATGAGAAAAAAGAAGGGGACAGGAGCTGGCTGAATGGATGTGGGATATTCAGGGTAGAGGGGTTGAGTGCGCTGTCACAGTGTGGGGACAGCAGTTAGAGTCCCAGAACAGTCTGTGTGTCTGTTTAAGAAACTGATTCAAATTGTAAACTTCCACTTAAAATACAATTAAAAATAAATAAATAAATAAAAAGCCAGTGCTGCACTAAGAAGCCTAGGCATCACTGAGGGTTTTGTACCGTGGACCCACCCTTCCCTGCCTGCATTCTGTGGCCTGGGACTGACTTGACTGCACTAACGCATTTCTGTATTAGCATCTCTCGAGTGTTAGAGACAGCATCCACACAAAGTCTGCACATTCAGTTCGCAAAACTAAAACCCTGCAAGGGAGTTACTGTCCTTCCTGTGTCAATAAAGAACTGGTTACATAATGTGTTCAAGGTATAGGAAACAGTGGAACCGGGATCTGAACTTGGCAGTTTCTGTCTCCAACGTCCATATCCTTTTGTCCACACCGCATTATTCTCAGTTCTTGTGTACACTTCTGCGTTGTCCATGAGTCTGTTGTTTATCACTTAGCAGTGGAGTTTTAGAAGGGACTTCAGACGGTAACCGGCACAACACTCCTGCTTTACAGATGAAGAAACAGAAGCCCAGGAAGCTTAACAGCGACTCGCCCGAAGTCATAGAACAAGCGTTATTTCCACCATCCCACTCAACCAAGTTTTCCTTTCCCACGTCAGCAGTCTGCTCCAAGAAGGCCCTCAGCCTGGCTTCTCATCTGGGGCGGGTGCAGTGCTCAGACAAACCAACGACCACTGCATAAATTAAGAATGTGGGCCAAGTAAGGGTCCAGGGCTCCCTCCTGGGCCAAGTCCACGAGTTTCAGCACACAGACTTGGTCACCTCAAGCTCACCTTCTCCAACCTCACTGCTTTCTGGCTCCCAGGGGCACTGCAGAGACTCAAATCAATCAAGTATTCGTCTAGTCTGCAATGCCACCAGATTCTGAAGAAAACTCAACCAAACAGGGTTCTACAAACAAAACCCAGTTAAGATTTCACCTTCAACAAAAAGAAAGGGCATGCTAACGTGCAGTTTGGACTCCATCTGCCAAAGGAAGCAAGCTCACAATCCAGGTGGCTGTTTCCAGCCCATTACAGCCTGTCTAGGCCCAACAGGACACGAGTGTAACAAGCCAACAGCCAACGTGGAGATGCAATGCCGAGGCTTCCGTCATCATTAGTTTCCTTTCCACAAGAGTTGGAGTCATCACTAAACTCTGTCCCCTCCTGGCCCCGTGCTATGTGCACAGATTTCAGTGCTTCCTCACGGGAATGCCAAACTAGACTGGGTCAGGAGCCAAGAGGCAACCCTAAACCAAAGTCTCCTGTCCCCTGGCCTGCCTGTGCCAGCAGGCAATGCAATACATGTTTGCATCAGCTATTATTGGGGCTGGTCAAGTGAGGGGCTGATTTCATCTGGTCACTCGACGAGCTTTTCCAAGGTTGGCCATCAGTTCACACAGTTCTTACAGGCCACTGAAAGTGACCTCTAAGTCCTGGCACACTGAGTCTCACAGAAAACTCCAGGATCCGGTCAGAGAGAGGTCACTTGTCTTGGACAGAGTGTGGTCCAGGACCAAGAGTGGGCTCCTCTACTGAAGAAATGACCGAGTCAATGATCCTCTCAGAACCTTCGTTTCCTGCTCTAGAACACAGAATCACTTCAGTCCATTGCAGACGATTACGGAGAAGCTTAAATAGACTTACGTAAGGGAAAGGACTTCTGAAGGAGTACAGCTTCAAGCACAGGTGACAGGCTACTGACAATCTTCTAACCTCCTAACCAGGTCTCCCTGCAAAGATGCACGAGAGGGCTCCCCATGGCTCTCAGGACAGAGTCCTGAGTTCTGAACTTAAGGTTCAGAAACCCTTCATTGTCTGTCCTCTATCTATCCTTCAACTTGACCCCGGTCACATCCCCCCATGGTTCTCGGTTCCAGCCACACAGGACATCTGAGTTCCTCCAGAAGGCTGTGCTGGCTCTTGTGTCCGCAGAGCCGCTTGGCCTGGATGCTCTCCCTGGTCCTAACACTTTACCTCTTTAGGTCCAGATTTTAGCTCAGATGGTCTTTATTTCCTTCCAGAAACCTTCCCCAACCTATCCTCTTAACATCTGACATTTATCCCTTTGGAGGCCGTTATCATCACTGTGTTGAAACGGCACAGGTACTCGTTACCCCCTCAGAAAACGGTGGACTGAAACACGCTGCTGACTGAATGAGTGAATTTAGTACCAACAATCACAACCTGGTGTTGGATATTACTGACAGACTAACAAATTGCAGTTTCCCTCCCCCAGGGAACTTCACAAACAGTGAATATCAGGAGTCGTGAAGATCAAGTTCAAAGCCTACCCACCTCCAGCAGTGCCTTTTGAATGATCAGGAAACAAAGGTCCTGAGAGGCTAAGACCTCCCCAGAATCAGAAGGCTAATTAGGGGCCAAGGCACACTGAGGCCTTACATCTCCTGGCTCTCAAGCCCTGCCTCTTCTCCCATGAAATGCTGACCGTGTCCACAATGCATGCTCAACCACCAGCGTTTTCTTCCTAACAAGAGAACTGAAGGCAGGTGAGGTGTAAAAGACAGAGACGTGAAGTCAGAAAACCACAGCTCAGGTGCAGACTCTGATTTTGGGCAATCACACCGCCTCAGGCTTCCCATCTGTCAAATGGAAAGGCACGGCAGCACACCAGAGCAGCAAAAGGCTTTGTATCCCTTCGGTCAGTTCTCACCTGCCTCGCCAAGTTTTATGTAATGATAATCAAAATACTTGAAGACACAGGACAAATATCTTGTCAAAGAAATACTGTTATAATTTTCAAACAGCTATTTTTCTGGTGATATTTTACTTTCTTGCCCAAGCCAAAGCACCTGTAGGGGCAGGATTCAAAAGTGCAAGCAGTCTCTTTGGTACCACCAGAATGTTAACCAGTTTACAGGATGAATCACCTAATGTTATTACATCTTCCTTCTTCCTGTCTTCAACACACTCGTGTCCACCTGCAGAGAGCAGCCTCGCCCACAGCCACTACTGAGGAGTGGAAGGGACGAACCTGTTTCTGCAGAGACATTGCCTGATTTCACAGACTCACAGAGTACACTGGCCAGAAGATATTCTGAATACCGTGGAAACTTGCATTCACTTGCCTTTCATGGTGAGCAAACCAAAAAACCAGACTCACTGCTGTCGAGTCAACTCTGACTGTCCGTGACCCTGGGGGGCAGACGGGAACTGTCCCATCAGGGTTCCAAAGCTGTCAGTCTTTATGGCGGCAGGCCACCACGTCTTTCTCCCGTGGAGGCTGGTGGGTTAGAACTGCTGAGCTTTCAGCCAGCAGCTGAGCACCTTAACCGCTGTGCAAGCGGGCGCAGCAATGAGAAAATGGGTCTAGTCTGACTTCTTTGGGAGGGACCTGGGTCACAACCAGCTGGATGTGGGCACTAATGTTTTTTCAGGGCACTGTAGTAACCGAGTAGTTTGTAGTAACATTTGTAGTAACCCATGCGTTGAATAATGTAACAGAATAAATTAAATACAACTTTATATGTTATACTAGTAACATAAATTTAAAGTGTAATCAGGCTGTTCAAAGTTGAAAGCCGAAGGGACAACGTAAACACATTTCTGACACATACATATAGCAGCTGACCGCTTAACCACTATGCTGCCAAAACACCCAGCTGTCGAGCTGATTTCAACTCAGTAATCTTTATAACACATATACTATACATTTATATGCATATAAATACATTAATATAATTATACTGATGTTTTCATATATAAATTTATAATTATAGTTAATATTCCTACAAGTTTTTTCATGTTCCTATAAGCCTGGAAAGTTTCAAACAATGCTACGTAAACAAACCAAGAACTGTATACTCACCCCAATTACTATGTCTGCAGACAACACTTCATGTGTCATTGCTCATTAAGGGCTGTGATCCAGCCACGTACCAATTTTTTACTATCTAGCCTTAAACAGTAAAAGAGAGGAATCATGGTCAATGGTGGCTATTAATTCTCCCTATTTTATGCAGAAGTTTCTAATCCTTCCCCAAATTACTGACTTTGACTGCAAACAAGTAACAAGAGACGGAACGAGAAGCCAAAGAAACCGAAGGGAGAGGAGAGGGGGTGCAGAGTTGGCTTCATTCTACAACTCTCTCCGCTTCTCCCCAGATGCTAGTGTGGGGGAAGTTCTAACGGGTGGTGGCTGGAGCCATTCCATAAATGCAAGAGTTAATCGGCAATAAAGAATCAGCTGTTTTCTGTGCTGTCTCAAGGTTTTTTTCAGAAGGGGAGTGAAAAATGTCTTATGAAGAACCATAAACAGCTACCCCACCCAAATTCACCAACAACAGACAAATCACAGCATGTTAGTCTATGACATCTCACAACGCAAAGGTTTTTTTTGGTAACATATTGTGTGTGTGTACGTGTGTGTTTGTGTGTGTATGAGGTCACAGTATTCTGCAATAGCTAGTCCCCCCCAAAATCCACTGCTGTCGAGTTGGGTCCAACTCATAGCAACCCTAGAGGTCAGAGTAGAACTGCCCCATACAGTTTCCAAGGAGCGCCTGGCAGATTTGAACTGCTGACCATCTGGTTAGCAGATGTAGCACTTAACCCACTACGCCACCAGGGTTTCCACATAGCTAGTCCAGATAAGCAAATAATGAAACGTGTAAATGGATCACCCCACATGTCACATCAAAACTTGATCACGCATCTTCAGAGACTTTCCTTCCACTCTAGACATCACGAAATACCTATGCATTATTAAAATAATTACTGCCAAGTTCTCTGCCAAAGTATGCAAGACTATATAACATGGTGTGGGGAAGCCATGCCAGCCCCAGCTCTGCCTGGAGACAGAGCAACACCACACATCAACTGCTTCACCGTTCTGGGGTTGGTTTTTCCATCATAAGAAGGTGAGACTGTACACCCAACCCAGCTTTCCCAAGTGCTTCGAAATCGTGCAATCCTGCCACAGACTGCAAGAAGCAGGTGCCCTCCAGCCTACCTTAGTGACTGCAAGCCTAACTTTGATGAACTCTCTACATGCAGAGTTTTAACATTTTCCTCAGGGGGCCAAGTTACAATTCTGGGCTAAGGAAGATGAGAGCCCCCTGGAACAGGGCCAAGGGTCCAGCAACAGTTAAATACCAAAGTGCGTAACTAAACTGATGCTGAGTGCCACAGGCAGGCCTGCTGAAGACACTCCCTCCCAGCGGGGGGCAGGGGGAGAGCCTGCAGAGTGGGTCTCTAAACTGCTGTCACCACTTTATGTGGCTTCCCAAAGGAAGTCCCGGGTATCTAAGCAACTGACATAGTTCTTCCTCTAAAGATAATCAGGCAGGTTCTTCCTTTAGGGTTCTTATTATTTCAATTTAAAATAAGACAAACCCCAAAGCATAAGTCTGAATGCATGAATATGATGGATCTCAGGTGTATTATACGCAGTAATGATAGACTGAGAATATGTTTAATATTGAAATTTAGCTGTAACAGTTGGACAACAAAAAGCTGTGCATAAATTTTATTAAAGGGACAGCAAATAATAGAGTGTTGGCACCCTTCCCTGTCTGCCCCCTGCCCGTGGCAGACACTGGCTATCATTCGCAACTCAGGTAGGACCTCACAACTCATAACCACCGTGTCCCAGGCGCCCTCAGAAATGGCACCAAGGCTGACGCCTAGCTCGTCCTGGCTTTCAGCGTTCCTCAACAGAGTCATGCCAAAATATTGAAATGGATCTTTAAAGAAAGCCACTTTGTGGCAGTTTCAAGACTAAAATGAAAGCTCCATTTAAGCCATAAAATAGTAATCTCTCTTCCCTGTAATGAGGACAGAAAACCAAACTACAAACAGTAATTTGACTCCAGACACTGCATGGGTTCAATGAGATAGTCAAGCGGGCCTATAGAACAAATGTTTATATACAGCTTTGCTGTTTTTGTTTTTGTTTTAAATAATGGGATTTGGCTTTACTCAACACAAACACCCAGCCCAGCTCCAGAGTCTCACTCCCCTGCCACTCCAGCCGGTGCGGAGCAGAACACAGACACACACAGCTCCATCTGCTGAGGAAAACTGGGCAGGAAACAGTTAACAGGCATCTGTTGCATTGTTTCAAGCTAATGAGCTGAGACAAAGCTGAAATGGCTCTTTTAATGCAAACCCAGTGATTTCACTCATTTTCTAGTTGGTATTTATGTTAGCAGGGGGTTGGAAGCAGGGAGTTACAGAGCTTATTAAGGAGACTGAAAGATAAGTGAGATATCTTTCCTATTCCAAAGCAACTTTTTAAAACAGATTACTGAAGGATATACAGCATTTTACATGCAGGTAGGGGGGATACTATTCTTGTGTGAAGAATACAAATGGAGCACTTTTCAGATATGGCCGAGTCATCTATCACACTATAAAGGATAATTAACTGAAAAGCATGCCTTGCTTTAAAGCTGATAGAGTGCTGCCACAATTCATCCATCCATCCATCCATCCATCCAGTCAATGGATCAATAGAGGCCTTGGAGAGTTAAGAGGTGATTAAGACTCATGCCTGCCCTAGGGAACTCACCGTACTCCCGAAAGGATGGTGCAGTATTTTTAATACTCGATTCTTAAGTGGATCTAAGGTCCTAGAAAGGCAGGGAGCAGCGGACGCCAGCACGTGAACCAGCTCTGCCTCCAGGCCCACTGCTTTTCCTAAGTCCCCACACTATCTCCCTAACACTAAACGCAAACCGGTACACTGCATCTGCCTGGAAAAATTATTTTAGGACTTTTGCATGTAAAGCACCAGCTCTGATGAAGGATTGATTTTAAAGGACTGTAACCACCACACCAGCTTTGGACACCCTATGGGGCAGTTCTACTTCATGCCACGGGCTCACCAGGAGTCAGAAATGACTTGACGCCAACAGGTTTGGTTTTCTGATGACCCCCGTATGTCCTTGACCATCACGACCAAGTTTGTAAGCTGCTGGCTCACAGGCTTCATCAAGTCACAGATATGTCTCTTTCTCTCATGTCTCTTTCTCTTAAGAGTCCTCACACTGTTTTGTTTTGTTTTTAACTAACTGCTAAATAATTTGGATTTTTTGTGAGACATTTTCAATATGTCTTGAAATATGCAAAGAGTTTCTAGCATGGAAACGGTAAAGCTACAGCTGAAAAACAGAGACACTCTTGGACAAGAAATGTGTTAGCTAATTTGTCACAGTCCACACTAGCCCCTACTGCTCCCACTCTGGATCTACTCCCCTTGTTCATGGTTCCTGCCAGGTTCCTTTTGGTTTGCAGCTCCTGACCTAGATAGCAATAATCTGTAATCCTATCCTGATTCCCCCTTCCTTCCGTGGCTACTTTCATTTCAGAATCTCCACAGTATTACCCACCATCTAAAATCTATTTCCCCACCCTCTCATGGATCCTTGTCTCACCCTGCTATGAAAACTGTTTCCTGCAAGATTTTCCCAAGCAGCAGTTCTCACACACATAAGGAAGCCGGTTCCCAGGACAACGGTGTGTGCAGGCAGGCTGACCTAGACCAGAAGCCAGCCTCAGGCCATCCCCAGAGCTGCCCAGCTGCCCACCTCTGGTTCTACAGTTCTTTTCAGACTCTGTGAGTGAGCTCAATTCAAAAGCAATCGCCCATTTTTCCCTTGTCTTCAAAGCCCAAACTTCACAATCATTGAAAACAATGTTCAAACCTATTTCTTCCGAGCTTTCCTCAGAGGACCCAAACAATCTTGCTGCTGTTGCCAAGAGAACTCCTCCCCACGTTGCTGGCGCACAGAACTGCTGGTGGAGCTCTTTATTAAATTACACTCATCCTAAAGACACAGCCGTGTCTGTATCTGCGACTCGGTCTCCTCACAGCCATCCTCGTGGTCCTTGAATGGCTTTTTTCATTCATCAGAACACTAATTTAGGAGACGTTATCGTCAGGCATTCAGTTCTACTCTTTCTGAAACAGTGCTGCTCTCAAAGCCATCACTGCATTCCAGCGGGGTCACAGTTAGATGGCAGTCTACCGACTGCTCTGAAAGAACACAATGACATGAAAATAAGGCATTATGTACAAAATGTACAGTTTATAGTTGCCTGTTCCTTGCCGACCAAGGAATACAACTGTGAAAATAAAAGTCTACTTGCTCTCTGCATCTGGGTCACGTCCAGCCAAGTGTTGATATCATCTGAGATAAAAATGTAAATATGACCAAGTTTGCTTTTCAGTCGGTAAGTTTTGATAGAAGTGCTGAAATGTGACTGACCAAAAACAGCTTTTCCATGTAAGCAGGACTCAGCCAACTCTTCCTGTAAAGGGCCAGTTAGGAAACATTTTTAGGTTCTGCAAGTCACACACAGTCTTTGTCACATATTCGATCTTTAACAATCCTTTAAAAATGTAAAAATCATTCTTAGCTCGTGGGTCATATCTGACCCACAGGCCATAGTGTACCAGCCTGATTTTACAGGAAGTCAACCCAAGAAAAATACACAATGTGACAGAATAAAACAGCTACAAGTGCTTGGATGAGGCTGCTGGGGGTGCTATGGGACATCCACTCAATTCTGGCACATAGAAACCCCACTGACAGAGAACTGCCCCAAAGCGTTTCCTAGGCTATAACCTTTAGGAGAGAAGATAGCCAGGTCTCTCTCCTGCACAGCAGCTGGAGTGTTTGCACCCCAACTGTCAGTTAGCTACTAAACACTTAACCATTGCGCCATCAGGATGCCTTCTGATGAAACCAGACATCAGCAATTGAGAATATCCCACTACTAATAGGATCTCAGTAGTTATTTGGTGAAGGCAGGACCTTTAATACCAGGATGCACTTTGATCTCCTAATCTGAAACCACAGACACCCAAGGAAAGAGCAAAGGACAGCTCTGTACTGCATTATCCCAGTGTAAACTCTTACACGGCTTTGAGTCACTCTATTTATGATTACCATTTCTCTGAACAGACTTGGCTAACCAAGTGAAATCCTCATTTTCCTCACATGGGTGCAAAATCTAATTTCTCCCTGGGAAAACGGCTGACCTGAACTCATGGACACAATCACACTGCGCGAAACAGCTACAGCCCAGCACTGGGGAAAGGAACACAGCCTGGGATCCTAGGACTCCCTTGAGACCCTGGTGGCATAGTAGTTAAGACGTACAACTGCTAACCAGACGTTCAGCAGTTCAAATCCACCAAGTGCCCCTTAGTGCAGTTCTACTCTGTCCTTTAGGGTCACAGTGAGTCGGAATTGACTCGACAGCAACATGCTTGGTTGGGTTTGGGGTTCTGAGGTTCTGCTACAGCCAGCTGTGTGACTTTGAGGGCAGCCTTGTTAACCTTAGTTTTCCTCTTACAAAAAACTGGGGGAAGGGCAGAAAACATACCATCTCTAAGACACTCTGCTGTCAGACTATGACTGTACCAGACCGTGAAAAAACACTCAGGAAACACCCTAGCAGGAAGGAGGACAGAGGCAAGAGAGTCATGACAAACACCATCATCTGGACTGCCACAGGGCCACTCCAAGACGTCAACAAGACAGCACACCCATGTCACACAGGAAACACACAGCTCATCGTGCTGCTACTTCCTCATTGTCTTAACATTAAACCATACTGACATTTCATTACATGCGAATTCTCATGATGGAAGAAGTTCTCCTTTTGAGTTCATCAAAAACCTTCACTTCTCAAACATTCGAACTCAAAGGCTCCACTGGTCCCAGACACTGGGCCTACAGACGCACCTGGACAGAACAGCCTTATTCAATCCTTAGTGCAAGCCCGGGTGGCCTAGCAGTTAAGTGCTTCAGCTGCTAACCAAAAAGTCAGCTGTTCTAGTTGACCAGACACTCCTTGGAAACTCCATGGGGCCGTTCTACTCTGTCCCATGGGGTCAGGCCAATAGTTGACAAGTGATACCTGAATGATACCAGTCAGATGCAAGAAGAATTACCCCCCACCCCTACCCCCAAGAACAGAGACAGTAAGCAAATACAGGGCTTGGGATAGGAGAAAAGATGGCAAGACCCTAGAGAGTGAGAAGAAGAAAGGACCTCGGAGACAATTATATCAGGCATCAAAATAACTAATCATCTCCTTCCTTTCGTGATGGCAGAGCGCCCATCTAAACAGTGACTAAAGATGGCAGATGCCCATTTTTAAAAGACTTATGCTTTGACAAAGCCAAATTGAGACTTGCAACATATCTTCACAGGAGGAAACATGCACATACATACACACACCTCCTGAGACACACACAAGCGAGCTCCAGGCACTGTGAAGTAGGTCCTCCCTGTGACGTAGACCTTAGCAAGTATGGTCAGCCGTGCAGTGGCAGACACTGTCAAAACACAGTCAGAAAAGCCCAGGAAACTGTATACCCATGTACATGAGCAACACCACTGCCAGGAGATGGATCCCCAACTCCCATCCTCACAGCCTCAGATCCCCTCGGGGTGAGGGTGGGGAACTCAGGAGACCTTAACTCTCCAAGTCTATGTGGGCTGTGGCAAGCCTGTGGGACTTGCCATTAGAAGGGCTTTAATATTCATCTTATTTCCCCAACTTCATTTCAACTTCAAAACCTTGCGTTTCAGGTATATAAATTCGTCTGTTGGTTGAAAGCAGTCGGCCAGCGCTTCCTGTCAGAGATCAGGGGCTAAATAAGAGGCAAGGGACTTTCCCTCCTTCATGTCACCTGAAGACAAAGCTCACAGCCTCTTCTGACCACATCCACCCCACAGGAAACTTAAAGCCCAGGGTCTTCCACGCGATTCACCCCATTTAATTTCTACCTCCTATACCAAACTGTTCTGAGGCACTGGTACGTCATAACTGCAATTCTCCAAAGAACTCACATTTCAGTCACTTAAAAAAAAAGAAACTCAAGATTTTAATCCTTTAGAATGAAAAGCATATTTTTTTCAGTTTGCCAGCATTATTTAATTGCAAAGCATTCAAAACAACTGAGATTGTTCCAAAGCTAAGCTAACTTAGAAACTGTATGTACAGCTGAAAAGCAATTTTTAAAAGCTGCTATTTTCAGAGGAAGCAGATACCCATAGGAAATATGGGACAAAAACTAAAGCAAAAAAAAGAGAGAGAGAGAGAGAGAACAAATAGAAATATTGCTAATAAGCAAAAATCACCCAAAAAGCGCAGGGGAAATGGGACTGGCAAGATTCATTCACTTTCAGAGTAGGGGGAACTTTTGGGAGACCCATACACAGAAAGGACAGAAGACAACCTGCTCAACTGGTTATCCGTATCCTTGAAGACCACCTGTTCTACATTATACATTCAATAATGAAAATGCATGGTTTGGGGTTTTGAAATTGGTACCTATGTCAGAAATGAACGTTCTTTCACTGCTGTACCAGCTCCCACCAAATCTCTTAGGAATATTCTTGAGAGATGACATTTAAAATCTGCTTCCTCAGAGAAGAAAAAGTTCCACTCATGACTGACTGCCAAGAACTTGCAACTCAAACTTCCCCAAGCCCAGACATCGCAACACGCCCGCGGCTTCTGATCACCCAATCCATAAGAAAGAGGCCAAAACAAGCAAGCCAACAATAAAACAGAGCCTTCCCTAATCCTTGATTTAAAGAGCACTCTATTCCTTTTGAAAAAAGGATAAATTATGCTTCAAACACACAAATATGTGAACATGGTACTATCAGAGCACTGCCCCCAAGCATTCCACAGCCCAGGAATTCATGGTGAAACACACTCTAAGAACCACTGGAGAGAGGCCACAAACATCACCCAGACAACCAAAAGCTAAGATTCTTAAGGTGCTTCATTAACTGCAGCTACAGGGAAATGACATTAAGGTCACATCAGAAGGCAGCTTAAAAAACCAACTACGATTTGCTCTTCAGTTTGTGGTTAGTTCAAATTCTCACTGATCTGAACACAACCGTTTCCAGCACAAAAGTTGGAAGGACAGCTCCCACCAAAGATCAGGACCAAACTCCTAAATCCATTGGAAGAAATTGGGGGGTAGGGGGGAGAGTCACGCACAGGTCTTACATGTCAGATTGATCCCTTTTAGCAAGTGATAATTAGAACCAAAACAATATATACAGGGAGGAAGGGAAAACGTGAGATCAGTGTGTTGGCTGAGAAAGTATGTAACATTTTTAACACAAGGATTAAAGGAAGAACTGAGAAGTGGTGCGTCTCAGGAGAAGACAGTCAAGCAGTGAACCAGTTTCCCGACCACACCATTCCCCCAAACCCCCAATTCCCGGAACACCCACTGACACTCAGAGAACAATTCCAGCCTTTTTAGACATGACTCCATCCTTAGCCACTTTCTGCTCCTTCTGCACTTGATCCAGAGAGGTTAGGAGACAGAAAAGAGTAACCCGTGTTCCCAGTTCCTGGAACAGGTCCTGCCAGGCACTGCTCGCTATTTCCCCCTTTCCATCTTCCGTCTTCTCCGCTCAGCCTCTCTTTAGCACAGATCCTGTATTTTCTCGCCCCCTTCTATTGCAAACCCAGCTCTCCTCACTTTTCCCACCAAGTGTCTTCATCCCATCCTCAGATCCTCTGAACTCTTCCTCCTCCCGCAGGTTCTTCGGCCCCCTCCCCAGACATCTCTGTCCAGACCTCCCCGAGGCAGTGTCCTCTCATCCCTCATCTCCTGACCATTGGCCCCACTCAATTCCCTGCCGGATGCCTGAGTCTCATCTCTCTTGTCCCTGTGTCCTCTGTCCCTCACTTCACACTTCCCAGTGCTCCTGTTTCCCCCCGCCCTGCATCTTCCCCTACACATTTCCTTCCGCTTTCCTGCCTTTTAATCCATTTTCACACCTACTACCTTCTTCCCTTTTCCCCCTGAGATTTCCTGTGTCCCCCCACTTTGTCCTTCCAGGACCCCTCGCTGTCAGCCCCTCAGCCCTCTCATTTCCCCACATCCCTGGTCCTCGCTCCTCTCCTTCCCCTTTCCCTTCCTTTGCCCCCAAGTTCCTCCTCCTCCCCAGCGCCGCGTCCCCGCCCGTCCCTCGCTCCCGCCCTCGCCCTCTCCCGCCCTCGGCCCTGTCCCCCCACCCCCGGACCTCCTCCCTGGGACCCCCAGGCCCCCCGCCCCTGCCCGGCCCCCTGGCTCTTGCCCCGCGTTCTCACCCCGTCCCGGACCGCGGCCCCTCCCTCACCGATGGTGGAGATGAAGGTGGTGTTGAAGGCGTCCTCGGAGAAGCGGAACAGGAGGCAGGTCTTGCCCACCCCTGAGTCGCCGATCAGCAGCAGCTTGAACAGATAATCGTACGTCTTCGCCATCTTCTCGCTCCGGCCTTCTGACCGGGTAGCGAGGGGAGGCAGCAGGGACGGGCGGGGAGGGGGCCGCGGGCGAGGGGGCGTGCCCGCCGAGCCGCCGCTCGCCCCGCCCCGCGCCCCGCGCCCCGCCCCGCCCCTCGGAGGCCGCCTGCGCGCCCCTCCCCGCGCGGCCAATCGGCGAGGACTTCGTCATCACCGCCCGCGCCCCCGAGGCCTCATGGGACGTAGGGTTTCACTGAGTCGGGCGTTGCGGGCGTGCCGGGTGCGGGCAGTGGGGCCCGCGCCCGGGAATGAAAGGGGCTCGGCTGTCGGCGGGTGACCTGGGAGGCGAGGCGTTTCCATCCCAGCCGGAGAGAAGTCCCCGAAGCAGACGCTGAGCGTCGCGCCGCCGGAACTCGACCTCACCGTTTCTTTGTGTGAGGTCGCTTTTCAGAACTAGGACCCTGAAGCCTGAATCCCGCATGTCCCGCATCTCTTGCATTGGGAACCGGAGCAGAGAGGCTTTCTTTCCCTTCTCGCTAATTGTGGCGCAGCCTGCGGATTATCAGTCGGATTCTTATCGGCTTCCTGCCCAGCTACACCTCTGAGCCGCCGCCAGCTCTGCCATCTCCGCCTCCCACAGTCCAGAGCCAAGCACAATGAGCATTTTAGAGGATCTGCTATGCAGAAACCACCCCTGCACACACACACACACACGCACGCACACGCACACGAGAATGAGGAAGAGCCTTTAAAAGAAATAAATTCGAGATTGAAAATACTAAGGTTTGTGCTACATGTCTGTGCCCTACAAAACTGCAAGCATCATGTGAGGCAGGAAAAACGACCATGGGAATCTGGAGAGTAAGATTCTGTTTGGGGCTGGTCTCCACCACTTAATCGCTGTAACAAGTCCCACAGCCTCTCTGCACCTCGATTTTCTCATCTGTAAAAGGGGCATAAAACAAGCTACCCCCCACAAGGTTGTAATGACGTCATTACATGCTGAATGGGAAAGCACTTAGAAGGCTGTAAGGCTCTGTGGGGATGTGAATGGCAGTGGTTACCATCTTCACCTGTCAATAGAGAAGGGTAAACAGCGTTCAACTAGACTAATTTAACCCGTTATTGTTCAACGGCTTGGACTAATTCTTTGTGGGTGTGTTCAGGCACTTTGCTTTTGCTTTTGATAGAAATCCAACCAGATCAAACTCTAGTGAAAAGGGCGTTCACGAGCTCTGATAATGCAGAAAAGCAGGCAAGTAGCCGGGAAGTCCCTGGGCACATAGGACTAACACACTTGGCTGCTAACCATGTCGATAAAAAAGGATGGACTCCACTCAGAGGAGCAAGGACAGAGGATCGATTTCCAAAAACTGAGCCACTGGAAGCTCTATAGAGCACGGTTCTCTGACACACGTAAGATCACCGTGAATAGGTGTCGGCTCAGCGGCAGCTGGAGTCAAGCAGAAGAGCTGCGGAGGAGGTCTGTGTCCAGGACCTCCATCCACCCCATCAGGGCTTTCATCTCTGCTTCTCCCTTCTAAGTTTTAAGTTCCAGTATGGCAATATCAATAGCTAAAACTCACATAAACAGAGGTGCTTTGGAGTCCTCAATAAGTTTTGAAAGGGTGAAGGAGTCCCAAGACCAAAGCTTTTGAGAACCACTGGCCTAGACGAGGTTCTTGGGTATAAGGAAACACCTCCTGGAAGGTTGGAGGAGGTTAGTACAGAAACCAGTGAACGCAGCCATTAATAGAATAAGGAAAAGCTTGGACAGTTGGACAGTGAGATTTCTAAAACAAATACTGAGCACCTTGTGACTTCATGTACAATGTCAGTGATATTCCATTCTTAGTCCAGCAAGGCAGAGGACTCAGTGGACCCTAGAATCTAGTCTCACCGTCCATGTGGATAGAAGACAGTAGGCATGATCATTAAGTGCCACTGATTGATGGTGTAGTACCCAGAGGGCTGCTGCTGCTAACCTAATGCTTGATTTCCAGAACCTGCTTCCTGGGAACAAAGCTCTGACGAGGTCAAAGTCACTGTTTTCGCCTCCTGTTGAGGAAGGGGGAACCCTGGTGGCATAGTGGTTAAGAAGTACACCTGCTAACTCGAAGATTGTCAGTTGGAATCCACCAACTGGTCCTTGGAATGTATAGGGCAGTTCCCCTCTCTTAAAGGGTCACTGTGAATCAGAATCAATTCAGTGGCAATGGAGTTGTTTTAGAGGAGGGAAGAAGCTCTGGTGGCGTAGTGAGTAAAGCATTCAGTTGCTTACTCAAATATCAGGAATTCCACTCTGCTTCTGTGAAGATTACAGCCTTGGAAAGCCTAGAGGGCAGTTCCACTCTGTCCTATAGGGTCAGTATGAGTTGGAATTGACTCTACAGCTGGGGGGTTGGGTTTAATGGGGAGGGATTCTGCCCTCTGGTACAGGCTAAGGCCCCTTGCCTCCGCCAGTCCTTTGACAAGGCTGTGAACTTGGCCCCAGCCAGGGTCTGAAGGAGTGTAGACAGCTCAGTGACACATTTTCATCGTTATTCCTGGAGAGGAAAAAAAGAAAATCTAAGGAGATCTGATGTCCAACAATTAGTCTGCGAACTTAACTTTCTAAGTGCTACGTACCTCATTGCTGAATATCACTACAGTCACCTTCCAGGTATTCCCCTTGGGAAGCTATGCACCAACACCAGTGCCTAGTCCACCCTTCAAAGCAATTTTAGAACTCTTTCTGGAATGGCCATTGCACAAGATGGCACAGTGGCAAGTTGGCAAACTTAATTTTATAGTTGTCTGTGTGGGAGTTTTTAGTCAGTAAAAAAATAACTGTATTGGAACACCCCACCTACTCACTTGATCTGGCCCCCAATGACTTTTTTATTTACCTGGAGATATAGGAATTATTGAAAAGAAGACATTTTTATAACATTCAGGACATCAAGGGTAATATGGTGATAGCTCTGCTGGTCATTCCAGAAAGAGTTCCAAAATGACTTTGAAAGGTAGACTAGGCACTGGCATCAGTACATGGCTTCCTGAGGGAAGTACTTCGAAGGTGACCATAGTGGCAGTCAGCAGTGAGGTGTGTAGTACTTTTTCTAGGGTGAGTTTGTGAACTTAATTGGTAATCTGTAAGTTGAATCTTTTTTCTTTTTAAAAATGTATTTATTAAATAATGTATACTTATTAAATGTACACTTATTAAAATAACTTTGGTCTCACCGTCTGCATGCTGCTGTTGGCTCTCTTTCTATGTGACTAAGAGCATGGCAGTGTGGTAACGAGTTTACGTTTATAGGGAAGCTGAGTGAGGAATTTTACAGTCCCTAAATTTCCTTAGGGGAATTTTGTTAACTAATGGAAATTTTTTAAAAAAATAATTGTTTTATTTTTACTTCCCTGGTTTTTCTGTACTACCAAGTATGTATTAGGTTGGGACTTTCTAGCTGTTATTTTGTGCAGCACTGTTGAACAATTCAAGCACTTGGATACATGGTCATTACTTCAAAAAAATCAGGTATTTTTCTATTTGATATATAATTCACTTGCATATTTTTGTACATATTTTCCTATTTTGCAAAGCATGTTATTTAGAGATCAGATTCTGGGCAGAGCGTGAATCAAGGCACTTTGTTTAATGGGTTGGACAAGGCACTGGGAGGAATGTGAATCAGGGCACTTTGCTTAGAGGGTTGGACAATCAGTGTATCGGTAGAGTGGAGGGTGTGCCTCGGCTAACAAGTTGTCGTTGTGCCTTCTTTCTCCAAGTGCTACCAGTGCATGTCTTTCTTTAAAGAAAAAAAAATACATGGTAATGTGTCCTGAGGAAATCGTATCAACACTTTTGCCCCACTGTCCCTACTCACCCTGGAATGCTGATTCACAGCAAAGAGCCAGGAAGATGGCATATTCAATCTGATTCAGTAACTACTTATCAAAACCTGTAGGTTTAGGAGCCCTGTTGACACTGTGGTTAAGACTCAATGGCAGTGGGTTGGGTTTGGTGCTTTTATAGAGTCAACACTGTACAAAACAACATGTCTACAGGAGTCTACATGTCCAAGGATTTAGCCCCCTGCGGTTTTTATCAGACCAGACTCTTTCCTCCATCTTTGGGGATGCTTCTCACCCACTGGTGGCTGTGAGGTACCTCACTCCTCCAGATTGCCAAGACAGGCACAGGACACAGGCTGGGTCCAGCTCAGTTCTGCCCTGTGAATTTTCTGACGAGGTGGAGTCATGATGCTGGTGTAAGGTCTGCTGAGCTTCAGGCTGGGTTTGATCAGGGCTTTTGCTCATTTTCCTTTTCTTTCTTCTTCTTGCTGTTCTCAGCAGATTGGCTTCATCCTCAGGCCGGCTTTCGTTGTGGAAGCAAACCTCGTGGCAGCGCTGCAGAGTTCCAAGGCAAACCATCAGCAGTTTATTCCTCCTGGGTGAAAGAGACCCGTCTCCTGAGTCTACCAAGGTATTCTTAAGGATCTGCGTATTTCCTATGAAGATGTTTCAGATTAACAGAAGCATTTTTAACTTACTCCAGAGTGCTTCCCAGTCTATAAGCATAAGAAATGTCACCTTAATTCTTTAATTTCTAACGAAACTCATTAGGTGATCAGGGCTAGAAGAACTAGGATGAGTCATTATTGGAAATTCCATTTCACTTCAGTGGATCCTAGAAACCTTGGTGGCATAGCAGTTAACTGCTGCATCTGCTAACCAAAGGGTCAGAAGTTCACATCTACCAGGCGTTCCTTGGAAACTCTATAGGGCGGTTCTACTCTGTCGTATAGCATCACTACAAGGCAGAATCAACTCTATGGCAGTGGGTTGGGTTGGGTTTTGGTCATTGGACCCCATATGGATCCAGGAGTTTTCATGTCCCTGGAAAATTACAGACAAGGCAGCTTCTGGTAGTCAGTCAGTGCTTGTCAGCATTAACGCTTCTTCCCCCACCCCCTGAATGCCTCTTCAGTCCTCATCCTCTGCCCTCTGTCAAGCACAGCTGTCTCAAAGATGTCCTCCACAATGATTATCTTCACTGCTGATAGCTGAGCTGCTGAGCAGTCCTCTGTTGTCTAAGAGTTTGCCCACTCTTTGTCTTGTCCTTCAGTCCTTGAACTATTTAAAGAAAGAGGCCTTGCTGATTTCTCAATGTGTTCCCAGCATGCCTGGCATGGTAGCTTTCACATAGTAGGTGCTCAGTTGAGTTGTTGATGAATATAGCGACTGAATAAATACCTATTATGCCAGCATCCTAGTTATTTAAATCATATCTGGGACAGCTTTAGCTTATTGTTTGCTCTACGACCTGGGTTTCTGCAGCCTTACCAACGCCTCTCTGATTATCCTCTGCCTTGTATTTGTTTGTTATTCATTTTGTAAGTACACTACTCGTTGTCGTGTTTAAGAAATCAGTGTGATTACATGTTACTTCTCTAGTTGGTCAAGATCACACTGAATGATAAACCCTCAAAAGTACCAGTTTTCCTATCACCTCTGTGTGATCCAAAACCTGCTGTTAGTTCACTGATCTTCCATGGGGTAAGTCACTAATTATTGTCATCACAGAGGAACAGATTGTCTTGTTCCCACCCACCAGCATTTCCTGAGCAATTGCTGGGTGAATAACGTCCACTCAAGCAAATATTCATTAAGCCTATGCTATGGAGCCAGCTCAGCAAGGCTACATGAGGACCCAGAGGTCTAGCAGTGGCCCCTGCCCTCAGCTTGCTTCCCTGCTAGTTGAGGGCAGAGCCCACAAGTACCAAGTTCAGCCATAAATGAGAGGCAGTTAAATGGCAGGCACACACAGCATGGCCTTTCCGATTGGTCAAGCACCCACACTAATAGGTTAGGCGTCCTTTCTGATTGATTAAATGTCCATTTCGATTGGTTGGGCACCCATTCTAATTGGGCAGACTTCCCATCTGACGGTCAAACACTCACGCTGTACTGGTTATTAAATATTTTGCATGTCATCACTTAACACAAAAGTTCAATAAAAGTGAGATAATACAAAAAAAGTATGTTACAGGGAAACCCTGACGCTGTAGTAGTTAGACACTATGGCTGCTAACCAAAAGATCAACAGTTTGAATCTACCATTAGAAACTCTGTGGGGCAGTTCTGCTCTGTCTTGTAGGGTCGCTATGCTGTAAGTCAGAACAAAGTCAACAGTAGTGCGTTGTTTGTTTTTTTACATGAAGGTATAATAAATGCTTGACTAGTGAGTTTCTACAAACCAAGTCAGTCTGATACAGAGAGGATGGAAGGAAGCTCTGCTTCCCTCAGCCTTGGTTAAGGAACATGCCAGAATGAAAGACTGTCTCTGGGATAGACCCCGCAAATGTGGGCAAAGGTCAGGGTCAGTGCCCAGAAGAAACAGAAGCTTTTCTTGCCAGCAGTGGGATGGGGTGGGGGTAGGATGGGAGGTGGGGAGTTGGGGGTCAGTGGCCTAAACACTCACAATAAAGAAGTCACTCTAGTTGCAACTATTCTATGTGGCTCTATTTGCTGTTAAAGTCCATCCTACAGAAAGAAGAGATGTCACTTAGCCTACAGAGCAGAGCTCAAAATTTTACTGTCCTGAAAGATGACTTACAAGAAACCCATTCTAGTGAAGCCTCTTGGAATATCTCTTTCTCTAGTAATAAAACTCTTGACAATAGATATATTTCTAAACTTCCTTTATTTTGTTTGGGGTAAGGTTTCTTGTAAGTTTAAGTGGTTAAAGAAAGCCATTGGGGGTGAACTTCAATTCTGGTCCAGAGACCAGGTGTGCTGAAACTCACAATCTGTATCACAGTAAGTACTGGGTGTTGTAGATAGCACACAACAAAATACTCAACTCACATTGGCATAAACAATAAAGACAGCTATTTAATCATATGCTGAAAGAATCAGATATAAGTTTAGCAACAGGTAAGGCTTAATCCAGCAGCTCAGATGAGATGCCTGGGACCAGATTTCACCCTCTCTCTGTTTCTTAGCAGTAGTTCTTCAGTACAGTCCTTCCTCAACAGGCCTATCCCATGAGGTTGCCGTGTGTCTTCCTGAAACTCCTGGAACTCTGTGTACCCAGGTTCAAGCACAGCAGAAGATGGAGAACTTTCCTCCCCAGGAGCTCAGACAAATGCACTGAAATTGAGCACCATGAGCGCTAACTGCTCCTTCCTTAACCAACTGTGGAGCGAAGAGAAAGACCTTCTCCAAAAGAATGAGCGGTCAGTCCAGGCCTTCTAAACCACAGAGTTCTGCTAGAAACAGCAAGAACAGAAGATGACACTCAGGAAGCAATGGACACCACTACCTGTGCTTACACGTCAAATGCATGTTGCCATCCACGCCGAGTACTAAAAAGTTGCTAGCTTTGATCAGATTGCTGCAGAAGTCTCGGAGCTGAATCCAGGGTGATTCTGACTTGTCAGTCTCTTGTGCCTATGAATTGATGCTGAACTGAGTAGAAAGGGCAAGAAGGAAATATTGTCCCTTGAAGAGGGTGTAACCCACTGCTGTCTAGTCAATTCTGACTCACAGTGACCTTATAGGACAAAGTAGAACTGCTCCATAGAGTTTCCAAGGAGTGCCTGGTGGATTTGCACTGCTGACCTTCTGGTTAGCAGATGGAGCACTAAGCCACTGCACCAACACGGTTTCCAAAGAGTGCATGAGCAATCCAGAACCAAAAATCACATGTCACCCAAGCACTTGGATACCTGAGTCCTCTTCTAGCCTACTTCAGCAGCCAGCTAAGGTTAAAAGACCTATGAAAATGTTGGTACCCACTCTGATTGGTCAGACTTCCCATCTGAAGCTTTCAGACTTCTTTATTACTAGGCCCTGACAAACCTGTCCTGGAACTTTGTAATGGAAAGACGATTGGACCAGTTCCAGCTCTACCACTAACTAGCTCTGTGACCTAGAGAGCCACAGTAACCTCTCTGTGCTCAGTTTCCTTGTCATAAGCCAATGGGGCAGGGCTGGATTATATTATCCCTTTTCATCTACAAAATCCTTTCCTTGGATCCAGATTCCCATAACAGATGCCCTGTGTAGTAGGATGGGTAGCTTTCGTGTGGCCTTTCTAGCCATGGTTTTGTACCTTCACCCAAGTAATTAGATGGGACTGTATGACAGCGTAATTGTAGCCCGTCAAGGAATTGGTCAGTTTTGCCATCCTGCTGGGCCTGAAATAGACTATCCCAGAGGCAGAAGAGAGAAGAGCCCACCACCACCAAGGAAGGAGAGACCAGCAGGAGATGGGCAACACTGAGTGTCTTTGAGGAGAAACTGAGGGTCCTGGAGAGGTGTGCCCGCAAGCACAGCTGGGCCGAGGCTGTTCTGATGGAAGAACTGTCTCCTTGAAGTGTTGCTGAGCCTGAATTGCAACCTGCCATTACCTTAGTAAACTCTATGATGGTGAGGGTGGTCTGTGAATTCTGTGTGGCCATGGCAGTGAGTTACTGAGCCCAGCAAAGGGGTAGAGAGTGCCATGGGAATGATGGCTGGTGCCACAACTGGTAAAGAGGATGAAGAGGCCTGTCTGACCTCTGCCTTATAGGAATCAGCCCTGGACTGATGATCTGGGTTCTCCTTCCGCCTTTTGAGGTTGGAGGAGGTCAGATATCACCCCCACAATGTTTTTTACAACCTGAGGTCTGCTCTGGGGGTTTTGGCTACACATATTGGTTTACTTAGGCCCCTTGAGCACCCTGGGGAATCCGGGGAATTTATCAGCAGCCTCAAAGGTTTTGTGGGTCCCATGGAGGCCACAGGGTGTGGTGCTGGAAAAGACACCCAATATATCAAGTTCCTTATTCTAAGAGCCTTCAGTCACCCTTATGACTCAGTCATTGGTACTTCTCTCTTTATACAGAGTGCAGGGTTTCAGCCCTTTTTGGAGATGACAACAGCAATTTATTGTGTTGCCCACCTACTGAAAAATAAATTCTGCTTTGCGTTTTGAGCCAAATCCAATCAGATTTCTGCCTTTAATTTAATTCCTACTTAATATGTATGGATAATCATTTCCTGAATAACATTAAGTGTTGACTCCCCACCTGCATATACAAAATTAGCAGCAACAAGAACTTGTTATAAACAGAATTAATCAGAGAACATGTTCACATGCCCCTGAATCTATAGGAAAACACCCTATATCTTTGTGGAATTTCTCACTCCCGCTTTTCAGGTAGAATGTAAGAGTTAATATGAAATCCAGAGCTCTGGTCACTCATTCGTAAGATTTGTGATTATAAACAATGATGTCAGCCTAACGGACTGTTTGAGGACACAAGGCAGAGTAGGTGGTTCTCTGGGACCGGGGCGAATATTTGGATTAAGATGAATGGTTAATGAAATCCTACTCTCCTAGTCATTTCCCACCTATTACTCTCTCAAACTCAAATTGCTATGTGGCCTAATTAGGCCCTTTTGGGGGATTGTCATGACATATTATTTCTGCTGTGAATGGTGTCTTTTGGGGTTTAATATTCATTGAGGCTTTTATGACACAGAGAGGGTTCCTTATGTCTCTAGAGCAAAACCTTTGTGTCTGCCATCTGCTGCTCAAGCATACTTTTGTGGAAGAACAGCACCAATAGCTTGGTCCTTTAATGACTCCGAGGCTGGGCTGTATGATGCTTGGGGTTGAGGGCCAGCCACCACTGGGCAAAGGCTGTTGTTTACTTAGCCACTAACTTGATTAAAGAATTCTTCATGAACAAACAGCCTGGAAAGAAACTGAAGCCTGAATTTTTTTTTTGGCTTGTTGACTTGAGGCCAAGACTCTAGCGAAGTGATGTATGAGACTTTCTAAGCTGGCAGTAAGAGGACGCCTTCTGGGATGTGAGGCTGTACTGTCAGGGTGACCAGGATTGCTTCTCTTTCCCAGTTCTGACACCAAAGGAATAGGTGACTCGTATGTAACACTGAAAAAACAAAGGACCTTTTTTAGCTCAGTATCAAAAGAAGACAACTTACTGGGAGTTAGCAGGAGCTAATTGCCTGGTTTGGGGACTTAGCAGCTTCTGCTTCCCCTTCAACTTCCCTTTATTAGATTCTGGAATTGTCCTTGTTTCTCTCTTCAGTAACACCTCTGCCAGACTACACATAAGCACCACCGCAACAATCCACTGCCATCAAAGTGATTCTGACTCACAGTGACCCCTTGGGACAGAGGAGAACTGCTCCACAGAGTTTCCCAGGAGTGCCTGTTGAATTCGAACTGCCTACCATTTGGTTAGCAGCCGTAGCACTTATTCACTATGCCACCAGGGTTTCCAAGCTCCATTGGGAGCAACATATTTGAAACCCATTTTGGTAAATTAGGTCACTTCAACCAGTGGTGGCTAACTAAAAGTAGAAAGTGTAGCCCTCAGGGATTATGTATCAATGACTGTTGACCTCTCCAGCTCTCCTCACAGCGGAAAGGTATTTACTGGAGTTGCTAGAAAGGTAACAAAGAAGAAATAGACGAGATGGACCTAGTTTGGCTGCTGACTAGCTGTGAGATCCTTGGTAGGACCCAAAACTTCAAAGGATCTCTGACTTCAGGGCTGTTTTCTGCTTTAACATGCTATATGAACAATGAGAGGGTTTATTCCAGTGTTTCCCAACATGCATGCCATTAGAACACTAAGTAATTTAGCAGACCTTAGTAGGTACTGTCAGAAGAAGGAATTCCCTCCATTCAAACCTTTTCGAGAAGTGTAGCCATACTAGTGTTTTGACTGTATGGCTTCTCAGAACTGTCAACATGCTGATACATTTTGTGAATCAAAAGAGCTGGGGTCCACGCATAGTTTTCCACAAGCTCCTACTCAAAAAAAAAAAAAAGACCAAACCCATTGCCACTTAGTCAAGTCCACCTCATAGCAATAGCAAACCCTATAGGACAGAGTAGAATTACCCCATAGGGTTTCCCAAGAGCAGCTGAAGAATTCGAACTGCCCACTTTTTGGTTAGCAGCCAAGCTCCTAGCGACAGTGGCACCACGGCGCCTCACTCCTGCCCTCAGAGCCCTTTCTAATGAAGCATCTTGGGTGAGCCATGTTCTGCAGAATGTGTGTTAGGAACCTGATTTGATCTAACCCCCTAGCTTAAGATACAAAGATACTAAACTACACAGTCAGTCCCGCTGTCAAGATGAAAATCAGCATGTTTACAGGAAGGTGTAGGGGAGGAAGAAAGCCTCTATCACCAGAGTTTCTGACAAGCTGGACCCAGAACACTGTCCCTGCCTCCTAAGTTTGGTCCCCAGAGTCCCCCCACCTCCACTGTCACAGCCCCAGAAATCTCAGCCAAGGGCAGTAGGAGTAGGGGGAGTCTGGGGCATCCCCGTGATGACTATTTTTTTCCCCACCTGAGACAGCTGCTTTACCACAAGTCCTCGGGGACTGCCAGACGCTACATTAAAGTGAAATGAAAATCACCTTATATGCGCAAGTAAATTTACCCAGAATTCTGAAAGTGACAAAAAAAGAAAGAAAAGAAAACCAAAACCAAAACAACTAGATTCTTAAATGAATGTCCGGCATGCTGTGTTTTTGAGAAAAAGACAAATGTCAGGTAATTAACCTAACATTAATGTCTTTTTTCTTTTGTATTTTTCTGTATTTTGAGTGGGTTATAGTATGTTAAAGGGTCACATCACACCCAGCTAATTTCTTGCACTGCCATTTTAAGTGTCATAAAATGATCTGCACAATAAAATATTTTTTAAATGAATTATTTCAATTTCTGGAGGGTACCAGTTCTATTCACATTGTACTCTAATCACTAACAAGGGGCTTGGCATCTAATAGACATGTGCGGTAGATAAGTTTGCATGGATGAGTGAATTATAATCGAATGATTATTAGTTGCTGTCAAGGTGGCAGTGACTCAAGGCCGCCTTAGGTACAGAACGTTGCCCAGCCCTGTGACTTCTTCGTGATTGTTAGTTTGTTGGAGTCCTGATCTAATAGTGAAGACTTAAATAAAATTAAAGTGGTACCTATCCTCTTGCCATCAGATCAACTCTGATGCACATCCTCCTCATTAGGCAGAGGAGAACTGGCCCGCAGGCCTTCCGAGGCTGTAATCATTACAGAAGCAGACTGCTCCATCTTTCCCCAGTGGTGAGTCTAGTGGGTTTGAATCACTAACCTCTTAGTTAGCAGCTGAGTGCTTAACCACTGCACCACCAGATGTTAATGGGGCTAACGGTTTTGTGCCTTTCAAAAACCTTGAAGATAGGTGCTTTGACCTATCATGGTAAAAAAAAAAAAACAACCAAGCAACCAAACTCATTGCCATCAAGTCAATTCCAACTCATACATCTTTATAGGAGAGAGTAGAACTGCTCCACAGGGCTTCCAAGAAGCAGCTGGTGGATTCAAACTGCTGATCTTTTAGTTAGTATCTCTTAACCACAGCACTGCTAGGGCTCCTCATTAACAGGGCTATTGGTTCTTGTGGTTGTTAGCTGCTGTTGAGTTGCGCTATTTAATACTCTATTCACCTTCAACTGTTTTCATATACAGCTGCATGCTAACGTGGCATTTCTTTCAGGTGGTTGTAGTAAGTGGGACCACCCTTCTCTTTGACTTTTAAACACATGTGCATAGACTCAGAACTGGGATGAATGGACAGAGATGGAGTCCTAGCTTCCAGTCACTGCAGAAACCCTCTCACAGCCTCTCAGTGTCAACCTCAACATCCTCAGAGATGACACACATAATAGTGACCCTTCTGCATCACGTGAGGAGGACGAAGTCATGACTACAAAGGCTGTGTTCAGTATTTTCACTCATTTAATAAAAACTTTTTTTAGCATCTACACTATATAAGGTACCTTGCTGGGTACTATGAGAATTAATAAGACAAGAAAGAAAGAAAAGGCCATAGTGGATGTTAGAAGAGACTCTGAAACTTGCTCTCTGAACACAGAGCCACTACAGTAAATTGAAGAAACAATGACGCAAAAGAGCTGAAGAAAAGATTTCAAAGGGCCTCTTGTAAAGTGTAACAGAATGTGCAAGACCTGGAGGAGGGAACATACTTGGCCTTCTTCAAGTAGAAAGAACTGAAGGAGAAATTCAAGCCTCAAGTTGCAATTTTGAAGGATTCTGCACAGAGCTTTAGAGCTCAGGCTGCTAACGTAACGATCAGCAGTTCGAATCCACTAGCTGCTCCTTGGGAACCGTATTGGGCAGTTCTACTCAGTCCAATAGGGTCACTATGAGTTGAAATCAACTCAGTGGCAATAAGTTTGGGTTTTCTTCTTTGTTTCATAGGCAAAATATTAAGTGATGCAGGAAGCATCAAAAGATGATGGAAGCTATACAGAGAGTCACTTTTCCAAAAGCAGATGGTTGAAGTTCAGTCATTTCAGGAGGCAGCATACGATCAAGGACTAACGGTGCTGAAGGAGGAGGTTTACCGTGCACTGAAGGCACTGACAAAACACAAGGCTCCAGGAACTGATGGGATACCAACTGAGGTGTTTCAACAAATGGAAGCAGCAGCAGAAGTGCTCGCTGATCTATGCCAAGAGATTTGGTAGATGGCTACCAAGTGGAAGAGATATATATCTGTACCCATTCCAAAGAAAGATGACCCAACAGCATGCAGAAATCATCAAACAATATCATTAAAATCACAGACAAGTAATATTTTGCTGAAGTTAACACAAAGTTGGATCCTGGGAAAAGAACTGATCCCTTTAAATTACAGTGTTGGTGAAGAATATTGAATGCACCATGGACTGCTAGAGTATCTGCCTCGGAACAAGCACAGCTAGAATGCTCCGTAGAAGACATGATGATAAGACTTCATCTTGGCACAAATGTCCTTGTTGGCCATGCAATCTATTGCCATTGAGTTGATTCTGACTCTTAGTGACCCTACAGGACAGAGCAAAATTGCCCTGTAGAGTTTCCAACAAATGTCTGGTGGATTCAAACTGCCAGTCCTTTGGTTAACAGTTGTAGCTCTTAATCACTACCCCATCAGGGTGGCAAATGCAAATCAAAGCCACAATGAGCTACCACTTCTGCTGCATTAGAATGGCAATAAGGGAAAACAAATGAGAAACTAGAAGCCTCTTCCACTGATGGTAGGAACCCAAAAATGGCACACCACGGTGGAGAAGAGTTTGGCGGTTCCTCAAGAAGCTGAACGTAGGACTACCATGTGACCCAGCAATCCCAGTCTTAGGTTCATACCCTGAAGAAGCAAAAGCAGGGACACAAACAGAAACCTGGGCACCAATGTTCTCTGCAACACTTTCCACAACAGGCAAAATGCAGGAGCAACTGCAGAGTCCCCCCAGAGATGAACGAGTAAACAAAATGTGGGGCGCATAGCACAGACTCTCTCTCCATAGACAGAAATGAAGTCCTGACGCCATCACACCACGGACGGACCTGAAAGCCTTATAGGATCTCACTTAGACGAAATAAGCAAATACATAGAAACCACAGATTATTAGTGGTTAGCAGGGGTGGGAGGAAGGAGGAGGGGCTGCTTTTGTTAGAGGGCAGTGAGCTTGTGTCAAATAAGCAGAACCAAATCCATTGCCATTGAGTCAATCCTGACTCACAGCCAGTCCGTAGGACAGAGTAGACCCACACTGTGGAGTGTCCAAGGACCACCTGGTAGATTGGACCGTGTGAGAATTTTGGTCAATAGCCCTCACTCTTAACTACTAGTGGGGGACTAATTTGGAAAAGGAGAGTGATAATGGTCACACAACATGAAAATATAACTGATGTCACTGAATTTTATGTGTAAAAACTGTTGAGTTGGTAAAGGTGTCATATATTTTCATCACACTACAAAGTTAAATGTAGTGATAAATAACTTCAACAAAATTGAGTTACGGCTTAATAGTAAGAAAATTCTATTTTTACTATGGTAAAATGTATATAACATGTGCTCCCAATCTGAGATTTTAGAGTCTATTCCTCAGGAAACCAGGGTGAAGATGGAACTCTATGAGTAAACTTAGCTTTAAAGTCTTTGGGGAATATACCCAGGAGTGGAATTGCTAGGACATAGGATAATTCTGTGTTTAACTTCTTGAGGAAACTCGTAATTTTAAGCCCTTTGTATCTCAAGCCAGGACTGAGATCGTGACCCTCATTGTAGTCTAGGTTTTGGATGACAGCAATGATGTGAACCCTGGTGTCTTTTGTCCTACAGTTCCTTAAACCTGGGTGACCCAGGGACCCTCACTCCCCTCAACAAAGAGGAAGGCAGCACATATGTGCCCAGTGCTTCAGGGATGCTGCTGTTCTTCTTCCTTGCACAGTATCTGTTTTGGAGGTGACAGTGATAGCGTCCCCTGGGGGTCACTGTCTAGAGTTTTGATGTCTGCAGTGAAGCATTTAACTTCAGAGTTTATTCGTTTGGATCTGGTCTTTATACCCACTTCTCAGAATCAGTGAGTTATTGATCAGAGGCAGCAGACAAGACCCATAAAATAAGTCATGCCTTTCTGTTTATAGTTGAAGTAGAAATTCTTTATGGTGTCCAGGTTTGTGCAGATTCTACTTATTCACTGGTACCTTTTGCCTATTCACTGTTTGAGGGTAGGGCATTGGGCTTATGCATTATTTGTCCACATATCATGAGCTCTGCCGTGGTGGCACAGTGGTTAAGAGCTCAGCTATTAACCAGAAGGGCGGCATTTCTGTCCACCAGTAGCTCTTTGGCAATGTATGGGGCAGTTCTACTCTGTCCTCCGAGGCAGCTCTACTCTATCCTCTGGGGTCATCATGAGTTGGCTTGGACAGCAATAGGTTCCCCTTGCCTTCCTCTGGTCATTCCCTCCCCTTGAGCAAGGGTTTCACAGGCCAAAAGGATTTACTTCCCCAGAATCATGCCCCCTTTTTGATTATATTCCAGGCACCCAGGCCCCAGAATTGCCTGACAAAGCCCCTGCTTCCAGGAATGGTTTTGGCCTCTCCCCTCGACTCAACCTTCCAAGAGTGGACTGCAACCACTGGTGTGGCACCATAGGCTAAATGACAGCCTAGAGGGACTGGGAGAGTAGCCAGAGCCTGGACATGTGTGCTGACATCTCCTTGTACATGTGTAAACCCTCTCATGGTGCCAGACATGCGGGAGATGGGAAAGCAGGGGACCAGCCTGGGATGAGAACAGCTTTCCCCAAACTGCCACATTTGGGTGTACAGTTCTGAGGGACCAGAATACTCTAATTTCAAGCCTACTTTCTGTGTCATTATATGGGTATGTTTGTCAATATGCCTAGTTTGATAGCTTCTGCTGTAATTTTCCAGTGTTCCCACATATGGCATGTGGGCCTCCCTTTTCCCCTCTTGCCCCAGGCCTCACAATGTAGGACTGCAGCTGCCCTTAGAATGGATTTTGAATTTATTTAAAATTTTGTCATATAGGATCAGTGCAGGGAGAGAGAGGGTGGACTGCTTTGTCACGGGTGAAATGGAGCTTGGTTGTCCGGCAGCACTCTAGCTGTAACCTTCTGGCCCTGCTCCCTGGCCTGATGGGAGAAACTGTGTCAGTTGTGTTTGTGTTCTTGTGAGTTGCGTGTGTGCAAGTATGTGTAACATCCGTGGAGACCCCAAGACCTGTGATGCAGCTGCTTTCTGATCACACAAGCATCACACTGCCACTCGGGTCTCGATGGCTGCTGTTTCTCCGCAGAGCTCTCTTTTCCAGATGACTTCCTTAAGCTGCTCAGAGTTAAGAGCTGGACACTTTGAAGGCCTCTGCCAGGCAAATAAAAATAAACTAGGAGGGGAATCATGCCAGGCTTCCTTGACTAAACACCTCTTCACTCCAGCAAATCCCTAAGCCTTTCTATCTGTTTTGTCAGCTGTGAAAGGAGCAGGCTAATTCCGCCCTGTCTCAGAGGGCAGCCAGTGGCCGATTTAATTAAGGACGAGCGGACCGGCTCCCTTCGGAAAGGCGTATATACGCGAAAGTGGAGCCGGAGGGTGTCGGCTTTTCCCCACCACAGTGCAGCTTCTGAAGTCCTGTCCACATGCCGCAGCGGACTTTTGAGGTGTGGAGAAGTACCCCGGGACTGGGCTCACCTGACCTGAATGGAGAAGGATTTGGTAACGGGAGCGAGGCACGCAGGGAGTCATCTGAGCCCGGCTCCAATTTCTGGACAGGCGGGTAGTGTGAAGAACCACCAGGCTCGCTGGTGGCAGATGACGGGCTGGTTTCTGCACCCAAAGGACAAAGGACAAAGTGTACCCATTATCCCTGGGACTGTTCTCGAAAAATCCTTGGGACCTTAAGTGTCACACAGAGGGGACAGTTTTTTCTGATGATCTCCCCTGTGCTTCTTCCTGTTGTCCCTGCCTTGGTTTGCTGGCTGACAGTTCATGTTGGTGGTGTTTTCTTCAGCGACTGTGTTGACTGAGAAGTGTCAAGGGATCCATTTCTTCCTTTAAACTCTTGAGTCTTACTCCCAAGGCTCCCATTCCCCCGTTTACTTGAAGACCCTGCAATAGGATTTACCAGACGTCACCCTGGCCCTGTTGAGCATCACCACCGAGGGGTGCAGTGGTTAGTGCTGCAGCTGCTCACCAAAAGGTCAGCAGTTCAAATCCACCAGGCGCCCCTTGGAAACTCTATGGAGCAGTTCTAGTTTGTCCTATAGGGTCGCCATGAGTCAGAATGGACTCAGTGGCAGTGGGCTTGTTTCTCGGTTTGGGTTAGCTAACACAGAGCCATGGTGCTTCAGCGGTTAAGAGCTCATCCGCTAACCAAAAAGGTCAGCTGTTCAAATCTACCAGCCACCCATAGAAGCCCTATGGGCCATTCCACTCTGCTCTGTGGGGTTGCTGTGAGTCAGAATCAACACAAAGGCAGTGGATTTAGGTTTGGTTTATTTTAGCTAACTCAGGATATCAGTCTCCCCCGTGCAATTCATCTGCTAATATTCAGACACAGGGAATCACAGGTTTCAAATGCTCAGTGGACGTGGTGGTTCCTTCACTCTGTCTCTTGGAGTCACGATGTTTCTCGAACAATCCATGGTAGTCAGCACCATGTCAGAATGATGCTTGTACAATCTGCCTGCACCCCCCAGTGTCAGGTGATCTGGAGCCCCTTGAAAGCCCCAGGAGGGTCTTAATCATTTTTACATTCCCCAGGGCATCGGAGCCTTCCTTACAGGTAACAACAACAACAACAAAAAAAAAAGCACTTGTTCAAATACACTGAAAGGGAAAATATTTGAGTGAGAAAAATGATTGTCATTAGGTGTCACTGAGTTCAGGGTGCCAGTTGCCATGCTAAAAGGCCAAATCATAACAATAGCTTAGAGGGGTAGGCACTTTATGAGGTTTTCAGCCTATACCCACTTTGCAAAGGTTCCCCCCCCCAGGTCCCTAATGGGGTGGGACCCAGGAAGTACTATCCTATCAAGTTCCTCAACCACAGATGTCTAGGGTATAGACTCTTGTCTGTCCCAAGCTGAGAGAACCAGATTGTCTCTCTAGGGTGTCTGGAATTGGGACACAGGCCTTATAATCCGTCACTATTGGCCCTTGAACTAGGAGACCAAATAACTCTGTGCCCTGGGGTGGGGGGAGGGAAAACTGAGCTGTAGAGAGAGGAGACTGAAACAGCACCAGGGATGGGAAACCAGGTCACCCCCCAGGGAGAAAAGGAGATGGTGAGAGTTGCTGTCTTGAGTCCCGGTGGCCTCTCAGGGCTTTGTTCTGGCCCCCAGGAGGCCCAGCTGCCCTTCCTGGCCTGGCCCACATCCTGTACGCTCTCGGTTTTCTTTCGCTCAGGTGAGTTTGAGATGGATCTGCTGCCTGAAACCCAAGGAGTCTTGGTGAAGTCCGTGGGACTGGCACGCAGGGAGAGGCTGAGCCAGTGACCCTAGCCGCCTGGAGTGCCCACCCAGGTGGTTCCATCTCACCAGTCTATCAAAATCAGATGTGCAAACAGCTAATATTTTGCTAATAATAAAACTAAGTGGAGCCAATTTATGGTTGTCCCTGAAATAATGTTCTCTCTTAGTCACTCCCTTAGACACTTCCCTATATAGTAGGAAAGGGGGTGGCCCTGTGACTTGTCCTGCTTGGATCAAATGACCTGGTTCTGGTTACTGGGCTTCTGCCTTGATCCTGGGATGGAATGTCAGTACTGTTTCTCTGTCACGGGACCTGGGTCACTGACTCCCCAGTCCTCAGTCCTTGTCTCCATTACCTGTCTAGGACCCTGAGCTCTTCAAAATCAGGACTCTCATTCCTTCTTCTCAGGTGGCTCACCTCAATTGCATCCCAGGCTGGGACCCTGCCGCACACCTGACCCACACCACCAGTCTGAGCTGCACACACTCTTCTTTCCAACATCTCCCACAGTCCACCAACCCTAGTTTTACCACCCCCAAAAGTGATAGTTGTTTACTTGTGAAACTGTACGTGTGGCCACCTGCTGAACATTTCTGAACCTGTCTGGACCACCCCATCACTCATTACTAACCTGGGGGCCATGTGGTCCTGCAGCTCTGTCTGCCTGGTAAACCTCTTCCCTCTCACTCCATCTGGGCACCAGTCCCTACGCCAAGCACATTGTAGGGTGGCAGGGAGGCAGTGTGCTGTGGCGCAGTGAGCGTGACCCAGGCGTAAACACCGGAGTAGACCTTTGCATTTCCACTCAGACGGCTTTCTTAACTTATCTAGAACTCAGAAGGATTATTGAAAGAGATAATGTGTCTGGAAAGATTGAATAATCAGCTAATAAAAGGCATCTGTCTTACCGGCACTCAGATTCTTTTAGATGGCTTTGTAGTTGTCAGGTGCCATTGAGTTAGTTATGACTCATAGGAGCCCTATGGATAACAGAATAAAACAGAAATAGGATGCTTGAGCCCTTTGTTGAAGCCACTGGGTCAGTCTACCTTGTGGAGGGTCTCCCTCTTTTCCACTGATCCTCGACTCAGCCTGAGGTCCTTCTCCAGGGGCTGACCCCTCCTGATGGCATCTCCAAAGGGTGTGAGACAAAGTCTTGCCATCCTTGCTTCTGAGGAGCATTCTAACTGTACTTCTTCTAAGAGAGGTTTGTTGGTTCATTGGGCAGTCCAAGGCACATTCAATATTCTTCCCCAACACCGTAATTGAAAGGCATCAGTTTTTCTTCACTTTTTCTCATTCACTGTCCAGTTTTCACATGCCTATGAGGTGATTAAAAATACCATGACTTGGGTCAGGTGTCCCTTTAGACCTCAAAGTGACATTCTTGCTTTAATGAGAAATGATTGTCGTATCACAACCTAGCAACTGAAAGTACACAGTTCTTAATATAATACACAGGTTTTTAATATGATTTTTTACATATATTCATTGCAATTATATGGTAGGGGATATGCGGCTTACTAACTTCAAAAGACTTAGAATTATAGTCAGCCACAAACTCCCATAATCCAGTAGTGTGCTGTCCTTGTGTCACACAGCATTGGGCTCTACAGACACACACAGGGTAGTCAGAGCAAGACAAATGTTTCTCTGCTCTTCTGAGCTGGCAGTGTGTGCAGTCATTGGGCATATTTTAGGAGGGAAGTGAGTAAATTGGGGCATGTCCAGAGAAATACAAAAAGGATGATGAGACAATGCAAGTCTTATCTGTAGGCACCAATGATACCCTTCCTGGAGAATAAAGCCTAAAAAGAGACGAAATACTGTCCTCGGTCAGTTCTAGGGCTATTGTTTGGACAACAAACAACATGTATTTTCTATATACCTGCCCTAGACTAAAACCTTAGCAGGTGAATTTCAGTTAATAACAAGCAGGTTTGACATAATATAAAGAATAAATTATTGTGCACTGTCAACTTGATTTTGACTCATGGCAACCCTACAGGACAGAGCAGAACTGTCTCAAGGGGTTTCCAAGGAGGGCCTGGTAGATTTGAACTGCTGACCTTTTGGCTAGCAGCTGAGCTGTTAACCACTTCACCACCAAGGCTCTTGAAAGCTGTCTAAAATTGCAGTGGGTTGTCCTTTCCTAAAATTCCACATCTGATGTTCTACCACATTATTAGCAAGTGGGAAAGCAATGTTTTATCGAGCTATTATTGTGTGTCGCGTTTGGCCCAAAAAATTAGCACATAGGTCAACGCATCAAGACCAATCATCAGTTTGTGGGTTAGTCTAGTACTCTGTTCTTTCTCTCATTTTTCATTCCTGATCCCTATTTTATAATCATAGGATAGAAGCCTAAATATGCCATTATGAATATTTTATTAGTCCTTTTCGTGGTAATGGGGAATAGTCCTAAAATGAGACTTCAGTATTACCTGATCAGGAGATTGTGTGACCTATTCCCAACTCCTTGGAAAGTGGCTTTTCTTCAGTAGCTTGAAAGCAGCCATGATGGGAATGTTTACACCATGCAAGTCAACAAACACCAAGCATCAGCACCCCCTTCCAAAAGCTCTTTTACCAACGCACCACTGCTTACAAGTCTACTTTACCCAATTACTACAGAGCTGGTACTACATGCGTCCCATAAGAGATGTGCTCCTAGAAGAAACAAACTTACAGCCAATGGTATTCAGCATTCACATAAAGGCAACTTGGAATCTAAGCAGTTTAACTGAGTTAAGTAGTTCAATAGCTTTTCTTGAGGGGAAAATACTTGGAGACGGTGAGAGTCACTTTCAATCGCCTCCTAGGCCACATTTCTCTTTCGTTTAGAAAAACCTATGATAACTATGGTCTGCATACTTAAAGAAAAATTGAAACAAGGCCCACGTCTCACATCTTATACAAAAATCAACTCAAATTGGATAAAAGACTTAAATATAAAAGCTAAAACGATAAAGCTCATCCAAGATAAAATAGGGTCAACAATGGAAGTTTTAATACAGAATATAGACAGACTTCAAAATGTGACAAACAAAACACATTCATCAGAAGACAAAATAGATAAATGGGAATTAATAAGAATCAAACACTTCTGCTCATCCAGAGACTTCATCAAAAGAATTAAAAGATACAAAAGGACAAATACTGTATGAGACCTCTGCGATAAGATCTCAAAAACAGACTTGTATATAGAAGAAAAGACTCTTTGACAGCTGCAAGGGAGGGGTGGGAGGGCGAGGGGGGTAGGGTTTAGTTTAGATAGTTGCTAAAAATCTGGTTGGGAGAAAGCGGTGCTAGCACACATTAGAAACAGAAACAATATTAAATGGACTTCAGCATAACGAGTACTCCTTCCATCTTAACCCAATATTGCAAGGATAGAGTAGCTGGGGCAGGGGGCAGGGGACCATGGTCTTAGGAGAAATTGAGGCCAATTGGCACAACTAGCGTTTGGCTAAGAGAGCTCTCTGCACCCCACACTGGTGAGTGGCGTCTGGGGTCTTAAAAGCTGCCAAGCTGCCATCCGAGGACACAGCAAATGGTCCCAACTCAGCAGGAATGCATGCTCACCGAGGACCAAAATGACATGCGGTAAAGACAACCTAGAAGACAGAGAGACCCACAAGAGTGGGTGCCTACATCGACTTGGGACCGGAATAACTGGATGGTGCCCAGCCACCACCAGTGATAGCCACGACGGAGCTCACAAAGAGGAGTCTCACTGGCAACACAAGAATAAAAAGGGGTGCATCCTGAGATCTCCACTAAAAGACCTTAATTGATGGTCCAGCGGTTTCGGGGTTCCCCTGAGAGCATGGCCCCCGGTCCTGATGCTGCCCTTACCCATAAATTATAACAAAGGTCCACTCTTTGGACAGGAATGGATTGGACTTGGCAATGCAGAGTGACCATATATTGGATGCACTTTATGGTTCTATACATCTATAGGATATCATCCTGCTGACCTCTGGCTGGAGGAAGGAGAGTGGATGGAGAGGAGGGGAAAGGAGGCTGTTGGGAGGATGAGACCTGTATGGAGCAGAGAGGAATAGTGTGCAGTCACCGGACAGGGAGAGCAGTGGAAGCCGCATATAGGTGGGCATGTTAATTTATACGGGAATGTACATTTTCACTCAGTCGTGTTAAATAAAAAAAAAAAAAAGAATTAAAGGACCACCTACAGAATGGGAAAAAATATTTGGCAACTTTATGTCAGACTAACACCTGATCTCCATAATCTATAAGGTTCTACATAATATCAATAAGAAAAAGAGAAATCATCCAATTAAGTGATGGGCAAAGGAGATGGACGGACACTTCTCTAAAGAGAAGATCCAGGCAGCCAAAACACACATGTGGACATGCTCACAATCATTGATTATTAAAGAAATTCAAATCAAAATGACAATGAGATACCATATCACCCCAACAAGATTAGCCATGATCCAAAAAATGCAAAACACTAAATGTTGGAGAGGCTGTGGAGAGATTGGAACTCTCCTACACTGTTGATAGGATTGCAGAATGGTGCAACCTCTTTGGAAAGCAATTTGTGTTACCTTAAAATAATGGATATAGATATCCCATTTGGCCCAGTAATTCTTTTGCTTGGAATATATCCTACAGAATCAAGGTCATTCACATCAACTGATATATGCACACGAATGTTCATTGCAGCACAGTCCACAATAGCAAAAAGATGGAATCAACCCAGATGCCCAACAACAGAAGAATGGATGGATAAACTTTGGTATACGTATTCAATGGAGTACTATGCACTGATAAAGAACACCGGTGATAGCAGGAAACATCTCTCAATTTAGTCTCAGCTGGAGGACATTATGTTGAGTGAAACTAGTCAGCGACAGAAGGACAATTATTATATGAGACCCCCACGATAAAAACTTAAAAGCATACTCATACATAACAGAAAAGACTCTTTGACGGTTACAAGGGTGGGGAGGATGGGAGGGTGAGGGTTTCGATTAGATAGTTGTTAGAAATTTAGTTGGGTGAAATTGGTGATAATACACATTAGTAAGAATGGGACTTCAGCACAACTTGTGTACTCCTCCTCTCTTAACCCAATATTGTAAGCACAGAGTATGTACATTTTCATTTTTTATTTAATAAAAAAGAAAAGAAAGAAAAAGACATAACCATTAAAAAAAAAAAGAAAGAAACACTCACTGGCTTCTGGAGTGACCTCATCCCAGACTAGAAAGATACAGCCAAGGCGAAGGCCCTCTAGAATTGGGAAGATAAAGCTTTCTACTGGCCAGCATATATTCTAAGTGACAAGTGGCTCCTTCTGCCACCTATTGGATTTTGCAAGAATAATTGCTCAGCTTTCAATTCAAAGGTGCAGGATTCTAGCAAGGGATTTCTGCAGATGGAGCGATTTCATCACCTTCCTTAAGGCACAACCATTGTAAAGACATTGTATTTTACAAACAGTCATCATAGCAATCTCCATCAAGCCAAGACTCCCAGACAGGGGCAAATTATCTAACAGACAAGGCAAACAGGACATGTCCGTTGCTTACTAGATCACCTGTGGTGTACAATTTCACATTTTTCATCACATCCAAGACTGCTTCTAGACAGGGTGGACATCTGTTTCTCTTCCAACCCCATAGCACCTTCCTACATGATCAAAGCCTTTTTTTGAATTAACAGTTCCCGACCAGGACAGATAACCCAGACAGAAAGGTAGGCATGGGCTCACTTGTATTATCTTACTAATCTGTAGCGCCTAATTTTATGTGGGTTTCACCGCATCTTTAATTTATACAGCACAAAAACGTGAAATTGGGAACTACAGATTAGCAAGCAAGCACGAGTGAGCTCGTGCTTACTTTGCTTACTAGGTCACCCAACCTATTCCCAGAGCCAACTGATGGCCCTGTTGTCAATAAGCACTAGCAATCACAGCTGGCATCTCCTGAGCACTTACAGCTGTGAATTTTACATGCATTATCTCATTTGATTCTCATATAACCTTGTGAAACAGGTACAACTATTCACATTTTAGAGATGGGGGAAAACTTAAACCTCAAATGGCTGTTAGAATATGAAAACTTCACTGCTCCTCTTGAACTGAAACTATCTCAGGTTGCCTTCTAGTGGAACAGCAGGCTAGCTCATCCAGGAATGAACATCACTCTTGAGCACTGTGCTCTTTCTAAAAAATCATTTCTATGAGACCAAGTGGTGAACAAGCACTCTACAGCATAGACGAGAAGGTAGGTGGGCAGGGTGACGGGGGTAGTGGAAAGGGAACAACTCAAGATAAAGAACATGCGGCCACAATGTGACAAATGTTACCACTGTCCACGAAAAGCACATGTAGAAATGGCTGGATGGGAACCTATTTCGCTGTGTTCACTTTCACCAAAATGAAGTTTTTTGTTTTGTTTTTTCAAGTTTCAGTGCTTCTAAGAAACAGGGTTTACATTGCCTACTGCCTTCTCCATAGGAGACATTCCATAAATCATTAAATAAATTATTTCAGTGTGAGTAAACACAGCACCGTTTTTCTTGATATTTTGAGCTCTTTGACCTATTAGCCTTTAACCAGTTATTACCTATTGGAAAAATAGGATGATTTTTATTTATTTTGCCTGTATACACTTTGCAAGGGAAGAAGTAGCAGAACTCATACACTGTGTCACTGACCCTACAATAACTTTGAATAGTTGTCCCAATTTTAGAAACAAGGAAACTGGGGCTTGGCCAGAACTGAGCAGTCTTCTAGCCTTTTCATTGCATCAAGCTGAGACAGAGGAACAAGCAAGGAGACACACCAAGAAGGACCCGTGGAAGTTAGGACCAAAGGAGAAAGGTCCTGGATAAACCAGAGGTGGGACTGACAGTCCTCAGAGAATGAGCACAGAGTCAGCTGGGTCGTGTGTGTTACTCAGTCAACACATTCCCAGAGTGCTTGTTAAGCACTGAGCATCAGGGAGATGAGACAAAATCCTAATCCTCAAGAAGCTCATAGACTTTTAGGGAAGAGAAGACCTAGAGAGAAGGAAAATGAAACAGCAGCACAAGAGCTTCAAACACACACAGGGCAACGGTGGTTATTAAGAAGTGATTAACGCAGACAAGCGCTGCAGGAGTTTGGGGACAGGCGAGATCATATTTGCATAAATTTACATGGAGTTCAGTGTCTCCTTAAAACGTTTTACTACGAGCTATGGGAATACAACCAAGTCTGAGAGTGCACCTGCCTCTAAGGAGTTTACTTCCTTCTTTGGAGACTCAGGCAGCTAGCACAAGGGCTTGCAGGGAACAGTAAGGAAGAGATGGGGACAGGGTCAGACAGTTGGTCAGGCGGGATACATGGTCAGAGATATCCTCTGGCTATTGGACCTGGATATTTTGAAATATTAATTCATGATTTATTTTTCTCTGTTTCTTCCTGTAAGCAAGAGTAGCCTGCAGTTCTTTCTGGATTTTGCTTTTGAAAATTCTAAGCCCTCTGGAGAACAAAGAGAAGTGTATCTATCTCAGGCAGGCTCCTTACTGTAATCACTGGAAGAGCTTTAAAAGATACCGACACCTGAGCCCACCACAGATACTCTAATTAGTCTTGGCTGCCAAGACCAATTAGTGACTTCAAGTCTTCTTATAGGAGATACAAAAAAAATGAGGTATGTTGGAACATATCCTGAAGAAGTAAAGGTAGAAGGAAGTGTCTCTGCTCCAATCTAAAGAAACACCCTTGGTTCGTGGTCTTAGAGTGGCGTCCGGGTTCTAGCTTCCTGGCAGCTCCGCTGGAGAGGTAGGAAGACTCCAGAGAGAAGGGTAATATAGCATCTCCGTGGGCCAGAGTCTCTCATCCTAAAATGTGCCCAGGAATGTCCTGGGGACCCTGTTAAAGTGTAGATTCTGATTCAGTAGGTCTGGGGTGGGTTTTAAGAGTCTGCATTTCCAACAATTCCTAGGTGAGACCAATGGTGCTGAGCATCTCTCAGATACAAGGGCCCCACAAGCAGTGACAAGGGGCATTTCTGCAGTGGCCTGATAACTGAGAGGTGGACAGACCTCACCAGGTCCTGGCAGACCACAGATGGCCCCCTTCAAAGGCGTGACTGAAGTGCGTTTCATGAAGGGATTATTTACAAGGCTGACGCCGAGTCAGTGGAAACCAGCAAAGGACTGTAAGACAACATCTCTCGGTGGAAGAGGTTGAAGAGGTGGAGCGGTGACCTGAACCCCATGAGAGCTGTAGGACAGCACCACACGAAGATGTGGCTGCCTTTGTAGAGACATTGCCACTTAGGAGAAACATGGACCATCAAGGACAGATTCAGGGGAGTAAATACCTCCTCACTGGTCTTCCCTCACCCTCTGGTCTCCTGTTGACACCCTCCATTGGCCCAACCAGTGGAAAACCAGAAGGCAAGGAACCCTGTTGATGCAGCCTGTTGGGGTCAGCCTGCCGAGCACAGAGAGAGCTGTCATTGCTGTTAGGTGCCACAAAGTCAATCCTGACCATAGTGACCCTATGCACAATGGGACAAAACACTTCCCAGTCTTGTTACATGTCCATAATCGTTTTCATGCTTAAGCCCATTGTTGTGGCTACTGTATCAACCCATCTGGTTGACAGTCATCCTCTTTTTCACTGACTCTCCATTCTACCAAGCATGATGTCCTTTTCCAGGGACTGATCCCTCCTGACAACACGTCCAAAGTATGTAAGATGCAATCTTGCCATTTGGTTGTACTTCTCCCAGAACAGATCTGTTTGTTCTTTTGGCAGTCTGTGGTACATTCAGCATTGTGCTCCAATACCACTATTCAAAGATGTCAATTCTTCTTGTCTTCCTTATTCATCACTTAGCTTTCCCATGCCACAGAGAGATCTGGTAAGGGAAAAATGCAGAAAACCTAGCATGACCCCCACCCCCACCCCCAGGAATGAAGTGAATTGTTTTGCCAGCCCAGCCCAGCGCCCAATGGGCTGAGCCTCAGTGGGAAAGTAAGTCACGATGAAAAACAAAGACAGTGATGCCAGCGTTTGGGTCTGAGAATCTTACCCCTTGTAGAAGGGAATGCGTGGTGGGTTGCCAAGACCTTCCTCATTGAATGGCAGCTGGATTGCAACATCTAGGTTTTGAGACAATGGCTGTGACCCTGTTGGAGAACTGGTGTGCAGAGAGGGCGACATTCAGAAGTGGCTGCCAATTTCAGAAGGTGCTGAGAACAAGCTTTGGGTGCTTTGAGACTGCCGACAGGTGGCCAACAAAGAGAAGAATGCAGCTGGGTGATAGTTTGCTGGTGAAATGGATTTCTCTGAGCTTCTCAGAAAACAATTAGACAGGCAATCATATGAAGACTTATCTTTAGGGCTCCCATCCTACACCATAAATGTTCCAAAAAAAACAAAAGGAAACTTCTAACCATCTTTCTAATAAAAGGAGAATACAGGCCTGGGGGCCAGGAGCTGTGGGATGGGTCTCAGTGCCCAGAAAACTCAGCAGCAGCAGGCTCCTAGCCTAGCTGGACTGACCGCCTGAGAGCTTTCCTGGGCCTGAAGCTGCTCACGGTGGGAGAGGGAGTGGAGATAGCCCACACTTCTGAGTTGGAAGGATCCACATGCTGAGAGGGCCAATTTTGGTGACAACTTCTCTCAGATTTGGCTAGATAGAACAGCTGGGGGTCCTCAGGGTAAACAGAACTCTTGAGGACACTCAAGTATTTGGGAAGCCATGCAGGAAAACCTTCTGTGAGATTCTAGAGAGTAGGCTGTCAAGACACAGGGATTTCTGGGGCTACAGTAACCAAAACCACCCCTTTACCTGCCATCGGGGCAAGACAGATCTGTTTGTTCTTTTGACGGTCAGTGCACACCCAAAATTCTTCCCTAACACATCAATTCGAAGTCATTAATTCTTGTCTTCGTTATTCACTGTCCAGCTTTCCTACACATGTGATGTGATTGAAAATACCATAGCTCAGGGCAGGCTCACCTTAGTCTTCAAGGTGACATCTATGCTTTTTAACACTCTAAAGAGGTCTTCTGCAGCACATTTTCCCAATGCAATGCGTCTTTTCTTTTCTTTTTTATTATGATTGAATGAAGATGTGCATTCTCATACAAATTCGCATGCTCAGCTATATGCAGCTCCCACTGTGCTCCCTGCCTAGTGACAGCACACCCTTCCTCTCTGCTCCATATATGTCCTACCCTCCCAACACTCTCCTATCCCCTCCTCTCCACCGACTCCCCTTCCTGCAATGAGAGGTCAGAAGGATGACACCCTATAGATGCATAGAACAATAAAGTTCCCACAAGATATGGTCACTCTGCATTGCCAAGTCCAATCCATTGCTGTCCGAAAAGTTGACCTTCATTATGATTTATGGACAGGGGCAACATCAGGGCCAGGGGCCTTGCTCCCAGGGGAACTCCAAAGCCCCTGGATCATCAATTGTGGTCTTTTAGTGGAGATCTCAGGGTGCATCTCTATTTATTCTTGTGTTGCCATTGAGACTCAATTTTGTGAGCTCCATAGTGGCTATCACTGGTGGTGGCCTGGCACCATCCAGTTCTTGTGGTCATGAGTTGATGTAGAGACCCACTCACGTGGATCCTTCTAGCTTCTGGGTTCTCTTTTCCCCACATCATTCTTGTGCTTGGTTATCATCCATTCCTGTTGAGTTGGGACCACTTGCTGTACACTCAGATGGCAGCTTGGCAGCTTTTAAGACCCCAGACGCCATTCACCAATGTGGGGTCCAGAGAGCCTTCACTAGCAAAATGCTAGTTGTGCCAATTGGCCTCTACTTTGCCTGAGAGCATGGTCCCCAGCCCCCCACCCCAGTCCTTGCCATATTGGGTTAAGATGGGAGGAGTATTCAAGTTGTGTTGAAGTACAGTTATCATTGATCTTCTTTCTAATGTGTGCTGTCACCAATTTCACCCAACAAAATTCCTATTAACTATCTAATCTAAACCCTACCCTCCCACCCTCCCTCCCTCACCACCCTTGCAGCCATCAAGGAGTCTTTTCTTCTATGCATGAGTCTGTTTTCAAGTGCTTATTGTAGGGGTCTCATACAATATTTGTCCTTTTGTCATTGACTACTTTCACTCAGCATAATGTCCTACAGTTGAAAGCAGGTTAAAAGATATTTTCTGCAGTCATCATTGTTCTTTATCATTGCATAGTGTTCCATTGAGTATATATACCATAGTTTACCTATCCATTCCTCTGTTGTTGGGCATCTGGGTTGATTCCATCTTTTTGCTATTGTGGACTGTGCTGCGATGAACATTCGTGTGCATCTATCTGTTGCTGTGAATGGCCTTGATTCTGCAGGATATATTCCAAGCAGTGGAATTACTGGGTCAAACGGTATATCTATATCCATTGTTTTAAGGGAGCACCAGATAGCTATCCAAAGAGGTTGCACCCTTTTGAAATTCCACCAACAGTGTAGGAGAGTTCCAATCTCCCCATAGCCTCTCCAGCATTTGTCGTTGTGTTTTTTGGATAATGGCCAACCTTGTTGGGGTGAGATGGTATCTCATTGTCATTTTGATTTGAATTTCTTTAAGAGCTAATGATTGTGAGCATGTCTGTATGTGTTTTTTGGCTGCCTAGATCGCCTCTTTAGAGAAATGTCTGTCCATCTCCTTTGCCCATTGCTTTATTGGATGATTTATCTTTTTCTTATTGGTATTTTGTAGTACCTAATAGATTATGGAGATCAGGCATCAGTCTGACATATAGTTGCCAAATATTTTTTCCCATTCTGTAGGTGGCCTTTTAATTCTATTAATAAAGTCTTTGGATGAGCAAAAAGGGTTTGACTCTTACTAGTTCCCATTTATCTATTTTCTCTTCTGATGATTATGATTTGACAGATTTTGAAGTCTGTCTACGCTGTGTATTAAAACTTTTATTGCTGTTCCTACTTTTTCTTGGATGAGCTTTATTGCTTTAGATTTGATATTTAGGTCTTTTATCAAGTTTGAGTTGGCTTTTATATAAGGTGTAAGATATGAGTCTTGTTTTAATTTAGTGCAGATGGATATCCAATTTTGCCAGCACCATTTGCTGAAGATACTGTTTTTACCCAGTTTAATGTCTTAGAGCCTTTGTCAAATATCAACTGTTCATAGGCAGATGATGTCATCTCTGGGGTCTCGATTCTGTTCCATTGATCTATCTGTTTCTGTACCAGTACCAGGCTGTTTTGACTACCGTGGCAGTGTAATAGGTTCTAAAGTCAGGTAATGAGAGCCCTCCCAGTGTGTTGTTCTTCTTTAGTAATGCTTTACTTGTCCAGGGCTTCTTCCCTTTCCAGATAAAGTTGGCAATTTGTTTCTCCATCTCATTAAAAAAGTCACTGGAGGGTGCCTACATCGACTTGGGACTGGAAGAACTGGATGGTGCCCGCTACCACCAGTGATAGCCACAATGGAGCTCACAGAGAGGAGTCTCACTGGCAGCACAAGAATAAAAAGGGCTGCATCCTGAGATCTCCACTAAAAGACCTCAATTGATGGTCCAACAGTTTCGGGGTTCTCCTGAGAGCATGGCCCCCGTCCTGATGCTGCCCTTACCCATAAATTATAATGAAGGTCCACTCTTTAGACAGGAATGGATTGGACTTGGCAATGCAGAGTGACCATATATTGGATGCACTTTATGGTTCTATACATCTATAGGATATCATCCTGCTGACCTCTGGCTGGAGGAAGGAGAGTGTGTGGAGAGGAGCAGAAAGGAGACTGTTGGGAGGATGAGACCTGTATGGAGCAGAGAGGAATAGTGTGCTGTCACTGGACAGGGAGAGCCGTGGAAGCTACATATAGGTGGGCATGTAAATTTACACAGGAATGTACATTTTCACTCAGTCATATTAAATAAAAACTATATAAATAAGTAAATAAAAAAAAAACAGTGAATGCCAGGACGAATGTTGGTAACATTTGAAGAAAATTATGGAAACTGTAACATTCTGAATAATCTTTATGTTGCTTTTTCACTCAAAATTCTCAGTACCTAAAATGCACCTGAGTAAATGTGCTAGTTGAAAAAACTTTTACTTTAAATCACCAGATCAAAATTTTTCAAACTGAAAAAAAAAAAAGTCACTGGAACTTGTACTGGGATTGCATTATATAAGTAGACTGCTTTAAGTAAAATGGACATTTTCACAACGTTAAGTGTTCCTATCCATGAGCACAGTAGGTTTCTCCATTTATGTACATCTCTCTTAGTTTCTAGTAGTAATGGTTTGTAGGTCTCTTTGTAAAGATCTGTTATTTTTCTGGTTAGATTTTTTCCTAGGTACTTTCTCTTCTTAGGGGCTATAGTAAATGGTGTTGACTTGGTAATGTCTTCCTTAATATTCTCGTTGTTGGTATAAAGGAATCCTACTGATTTACTTATATTTATCTTGTGTCCTGAGACTTTGCTGAACTCTTTTATCAGTCTGAGTAGTTTCCTTACGGATTCTTTGGGATTCTCTGCATATACAATCATATCATCTGCAAACGGGGAGATTTTTAGTTCTTCTTTGCTGATGCAGTTATTCCTTGGTCTTGTCTAATTGCTCTGGCTAGAACTTCTAGTCCACTGCTGAATAGGAGAGGTGAGAGTGGACATCCTTGTCTAGCTCCTGTTCTCAAGGGAAACTGTTTCAGTCTCCATTCAGGATGACATAGGCAGTTGGCTTTGTATAAATGGCCCTTACTGTATTGAGGAATTTGCTGTCTACTCCTATTTTGCTGAGAGTTTTTAGCATGAATGGCTATTGGACTTTATCAAATGCCTTTTCTGCATCAATAGACAAGATCAGGTGATTCTTGTCTTTTGTGATATTTATGCAGCTGATCACATTAATTGTTTTTCTGATGTTGAACCAGCCTTGCACCCCTGGAAATCTGACAAAAGCCTACAGGTTTTCCCTCTGAATGTTAGCTTTGCTTTGAGTCTTGCTGCCTTTAAGAGTTTCTGCTTATGTTTCATTTTGTTAAGCTTGATTATATTATGTCTTGGAGTCTTTCTACTGAGATCTGTATTGAGTGGTGTTCGATACGTGTCTTGGATATCTATATTCTCTTCTTTCATGATTTCTGGGAAGTTTTCTGTTAGCAGCTCAGCAACAATACTCTCTGTGTTCTCAGGTGTCTCACCCTATTCAGGAACTCCAATTAATCACAATTGTTCTTAATAGAGTCCCACTTGCTTCCTAATGCTTCTTCATTTTTCTTGTTTCTTTTTTCTGATTTCTCCTCATTGATGCTGGAGTCAGTAGCTCTGTCTTCCAAATCAGAAAGTGTCTTTCCATTTATTCCATTCTGTTTTCTCAGCTTTGAATTGAAGTTTCTATGTCTTTGATTTTGTTCTTGATCTGTTGAGTTTCAGAGTACTGATGTTCCATCAGATTGAACAGCTTGCTTAATTTTTCGTTTTGCTCTGATGCATTCTGTATAACGTCTAGGAGGGCTCTATATATAATCCTTTTGTATTCACCTTCTGATAGCTTCAGAAAAGCTTCTTCATCTGGGAAGTTCTGAGGTGGTTTCTTTTGGGGGCCTTCTGATGCCATGGGTGATTTTTGGGTTACCGTTTTCTCCAAAGTTTGTTGTTTTTTGGGCTTATTATGGGTCAATAGAGGCTGAGAGACATGCTGTGAAGATGTAACACAGTTGTTTCTCTAGGTTGTCTTAAAATAAGAAGTAAAAAGTATTTGACAACTTCCAAAGTCAGTTAGGTTTTCAGGTGTATACATCCCACTTCCCCACTGGCAAAGTAAGCACCTCTATATTTAACCCCAGATGTTGTAAAGTAGCTCATAATACAGAAAGGCTACTGGACTGCTGCCCTCTACTGTTGGGCACCAACTGTAGGAAATACTGTGTAGAATTCTGCTTTTCTGCTGGAAAAGCAGTTTCTTCTGGGTAGGCACTGCCTCCCAGCCCAGGAATTAGGTCCAGCTGAGGCTTCCATACGGATGACTCCACTTCCCAGCAAAACAAGATGGTGTCCCACACAAGCTCACCACCTGGCCAGGACCAGGCTCCCGGTGAAAGGAGAGGCCAAGAGTGCCGAGATGCCCAGAATTCACAGCCTCCACCACTGAGCCTAGCCTCAGGCAACACTGTGCAAAACACCGTCTCCCTGCTGAAAAAGCACTCTCCCCCCAGCAGGTGCCACCTGCCAGCCTAGGAATCAATTCCAACTGGGCCCTCCCCCTGGGCTTCTCTGTTACACAGTGAATCAAGACGGCATCCTGCACAAGTATACCTGTAAGGCTACCACATGTCGGGGGCAGAAAGATAGGCCAGAGGAGCCAAAATGCATAGAGTCTAAAGCCAGACTCTCAGAAGATGGCAATTACGCTTGCCGGTCCCACCAGCAGTGTATCCGAGACCAGTGGCTAGTCAAGCCCCAGCTCTGCCTGCCGGCCAAGACAAAGAAAAGAAAAACCAAAACGGTGCGTTACCTTTGGTGTGTGCAAGCCTATGCTCACCGAGAGTGGGGTCAGCGAAAGAGAGGAGGTTTCACATTCGGTAGTATGAAGTCCAAATTAACAGCCCTATGCTGCATCCCAGGGCTCACTAGGTGTCCAGAAGTCTCCGTTTAATTATCATTTCAGGTCTTGGTTTCCAGAGGGATTTAGGGAAACGTGTGTCTAGTCTGCCATCTTGACTCTGCCCCCTGTCTTTTAATTTCCTTACTGCTAGTCCCATGGGTATTGATTGTGGACCCAATAAAATGAAATCCTTGACAACCTTAATGTTTTTCCGTTTATCATGATGTTCCTAATTGGACCAGCTGTGAGGATTTTTGTTTTCTCGATGTTGAGGTGTAATCTATATCGAAGGCTGTAGTATTTGATCTTCAGCACTGTTTCAGATCCTCTTCACACTCAGCAGGCAAGAGTGTCATCTGCATAACACAAGTTATTAATGAGTCTTCTTCTAATCCGGATGCCCTGTGCTTCGTGCAGTCCAGCTTTTCAGATTATTTGCTAAGCATACAGACCAAATATGTATGCTGAAAAGATACAACCCTGATACACACCTTTCCTGACCTTAAACCATGCAGTGTCCCCTAGTTCTGTTTGAACGACTGCTTCGTGATCCATATACAGATTCCTCATGAGCACAATTAAGTGTTCGGGAATTCTCATAGTGTCTGTCTCACTCCGCCTCTACTGTCACATCTCTTTCTGTGATTTCTTCTTCTGGCTTCCTCTTCCACTTTTAAGGAAACTTGTGATCACATTGGACCTATCTAGGTAATCCAGGTTAATCTCCCCATTTAAAGGTCAACTGATGCCAAGCCAAGCCAAGTGCCATTGAGTCAGATCCGACTCATGATGACCCTAAGGTCAGGTGATAAGCAATCTTAATTCCATCTGTGACTTTAATTCCTTTTTGCCACGTAACCTAACGTATTTACAAATTCTGAGGATTAGGATGTGGATGGATGTGGTTGGGAACCATTATTCTATGTACCACAACTGTATTACTTTATGTACTTGTTATTGTTAAATGCCATGGAATCAGTTCCCAATCATGACAACCCTATATGCAATAGAATGAAACAATCCCAGGTCCTGCACCATCCTCACAATTGTGTTTGACCCCAGTGTTGCAGTCACTGTGTTGATCCATCTTGTCAAGAGTCTTCTTTTATGCTGATGCTCTGCTTTACTAAGCATGATGTTCTTCTCCAGGGACTGGTCCCACGTGATGACATGCCCAAAGGATGGCAGATGACATCTTGTCACCTGCCCTTTTAAGGGGCATTCTGGCTGTACTTCTTCCAAGACAGATTTATTTGTTATTCTGGAAGTCCACAGGGTATTCCATATTCTTTGCCAACACTATAATTCAAATGCACCTATTCTCCCTTGGTCTCCGGCATTCAGTGGCCTGCTATTGAATGAAATACCAAGGCTTGGGTCAGGTGCACCTTAGCCCTCAGAGTGACATCTTTGCTCTTTAATACTTTAAAGAAGTCTTCTGCAGCAGATTTTCCCAATTTAATATGTCAGTTGATTTCTTGATTGCTGCTTCCATAGGCATTGATTAAGGATCCAAATAAAATGGAACTTTGGGCAACTTCAGTATTTATTTATCATGATATTTGTTATTAGTCCAGTTGTGAGGAGTTTTGTTTTATGTTGAGGTGTAATCCACGCAGAAGGCTATATAGCTGTTGATCTTCATCAGTAAGTGCTTCAAGTCCTCTTCACTCTCAGCAAGCAAGGCTGCCTCCTCCATATCATGCAGATTCTCTGACTTCAGTCCTGATGCTATATTTTTCTTCAAGTAGTCAGCTTCTCAAAGTAGAGACTGAAATGAGTATGTTGGAAAGATAAAACCCTGATACATACCTTTCCTGACTGTAAACCTTCAGTATCCCCTTGTTCTGTTCAAATGACTGCCACGTGGTCTATGTATAGGTTCCTTGTGAGGACAATTAAGTGTTCCGAAATTTCCATTCTTTGCAATGTTACCTATAAGTTGTGATGACCCACACAGTTTAATGCCATTGCATAGTCCATAAAACCCAGGTAAATATCTTTCTGGTATTCTTTGCTTTCGACCAGGATCCATCCAGCATCAGCTTTCCTTCCACATCTTCTTTGGTATCTAGTTTAAACTTCTGGCAGTTCCCTGTTGATGTGACTGACTGTTTTTGAATTATCTCCAGCAAAATTTTACTTGTAATATTAATTATACTGCTCAATAATTTCAGTGTTCTGTGAGACCCTGTTCTTTGCAATGGGCACATATGTAGTAGATCTCTTCCAGTCAGTTGGTCAAGTAACTTCCAAATTTCTTGGCTTAGATGAAGGGGTGTTTGCAGTGTTGTATCCATTTGTTGAAACTTCTCAAATGATATTCTATCACTTCCTGCAGCCTTGTTTTCCACCAGTGGCTTCCACGCAGCTTGGGCTTCTTCCGTCCATACCATTGGTTCACAATCATATGCTACCTCTTGATCTATATGAAAGTATTTATTTAAAAAATACAAAAAGAAAAAACCCCAAGATGATTTTGCTGAGTCCCTGCGGTCTCCAACTTCAACAGTGCTGGAATGGAACTGTGCTTGTCAACCTTCCTGCAACTAACAGCTCCCAGACAGCCTCAGGCCACTTCCTCACTCTCAGGTACACCAGGGCCTTGCTGCTCCAGCACCACTTTGCCTTGCTAGCTCTGCTCAGCTGCCGCCAGGACAGCCGTGTCCCCCAGTGGGTACACCAGAACTAGAATCAGGACTCAGAGGCCACCAGCAACAGCCAGATCAACTTTCCTGTGTCTACCTGTCCGACCACTTCCACATGGAGAAGTGACTTTGAAAGAATTTGCCTAATGTTTTCTTTCTCAGTCTCACTAATCCCATGCTACAAAACTGATGGAGCTGCAGAACCAACGAGGTGGTAGGATCTTCCTCCGGGACATCGAGAAACCACACATGGTGACCCAGAGCGTGGGCTGAATGCAGTGCATCCAGGGTTACGCTTAGGGAACTGCACAAACTGTTCACTGACGGGAATGGACCCATTTGTGTGCCTTCATTCAGACTCATTACCAAAACAAGCAGGTAAAGCATCAAAGAACTAAGTGACTAGGTAGCCAACTTGCACAAGATGGGGTTCCCCTCCCTCCCCCAAATCGGGCCTGGGAGAGTATCTCTTTTACAGGTACACCTTGGGATACAGTGATGGAGAGAGCTAAGCTTTCACCCAGGTGGTTTCTGTGGTCACCCAGACAGCACATGTAGGTTAGGTTTATTTTTACTTTTTCTATAAATTGTACCAACACATCCACTTAAGTTCTTTCATTTGTACCATTTCTCCAAATAAAGTAATTGGGTACTCTTAAACCCCTCCACCACCACCACCAACCACCCCCTCCCCTGAAAAAAAACGAAACCTCACGTCTAGTAGAAAACAAGATCTGTCTTGGAAGAAGTACAGCCAGGTTGCTCCTTAGAAGCAAGGATGGTGAGATTTCATCTCACATGCTTTGGACATTTTATCAAGAGGGTCTAGTCCCTGGAGAAGGAGCTCATGCTTGGTAGAAGTTCAGAGAAAAACAGTAAGACCTTCAACAAGACGGAATGACACAGTGGCTGCAACAATGGGCTCAAACATATCACCAGGAGGATGGGACCAGATTGCGCAGTGTTCCGTCTGTTATGTATAGCATCACCATTAAGTTGGAACCCATTTGCAGGCATCTAATAATAATATGCAATTTAGCTTACAATCAAAAACCAATCCACTGCAGTGGAGTTGGGGCTGACTCAACAGCACCCTAGAGGTCAGAGTATAACTGCCCCACTGTCCCATAGAGTTTCCAAGGAGTGCCTAGTGGATTTGAACTGCTGACCTTTTGGTTAACAGACATAGCACTTAATCCATTACACCACCAAGGTTTCCAATTTCGTGCAGAGATGAAAGAAATCAACATATATGTTCACAGGACAGATGCTATGCGTTCATTAAAAATCTTTGGGCAAAACAGAATCGCCATGTAGGCGAATACATAGTAGCGACATGGCGCATTATCGTTATGTAGTAAGTGAGAGAAAAATTAATCTGCAGAATACGCACAAAACGATTCTAATTACAACAAACCTAAACCCCAAATAAGACTGTGTGCAAACCAATAAAAGAACGTCTAGAGAGATATAGGTGAAAAACTAACAATATTCATCTCTGAATAATGGTTTTAATTTTCTTCTATTTGTCTGCCTTTTTCAAAATGTGTATTATATACATGTTTTCGTTAACAGAAATAAGGAAGTTGTTAAGGGTGTCTATCCAGGGCAACAATATCCCAGACCAGTGTCTCCTTGATTTCTTAGCTTTGTCCCACTCCTTTGCACAGAGCCCTCAAGCTTGTCCTCTTCAAGCTATTTTATGTCTGCTTGTAATGGTCAGTCACCGCTTTCTACGTCCAGGCTGTCGGTTCTGGACAGCGCATGTCATACTCGGAGGCCAGGAAGGGGCCCTGCAAAGAACTAAACACAGCCAGTACTTCTTAAACGCTTTTTCAGGTCAAAGCAAACAAAAGGCATAGCGGTGTCGCCAAAGAACATAGCCGCCTGCACTGTGGCAGCCGGGTACACAAGTACAGAGACCTCTTTGCCAGTCTCACCGGTGCCCTCTGGTTTGACCGTTTTAAATACAGAAAAGAAAAAAAGGGACAACAGCCTCAGGCTCCCTCTCAGCACCGCCGGAGCGCGGCCCCAGCCCCAGCTCTCCAGCGCCCAGCGGAAGCCCTAGACCCGGGGGCCCTTAGACGCCAGCCCAGCCGTCTCCCCGCCTCCCCGCCTCCACCACCGAGAGGAGCGCCTAGAGCGGCCCGCCCCGCCCAGCTGCTCCGCCCCGCCCCGCCCCGCCCCGCCTCGCCCCGCCTCGCCTCCTCTATCCCGGAAGTTTAAGAGGTGTGCAGTGGGGAGCCGCAAGCTGTCGGTGTCGCTTGGCTTCTGAACGCGCAGCGCTGGCCAGAGCGTCACCATGCCTGTGAGTTGTGACTTTGCACTTTGGGTTTGTTTCGCTATCCAGGAGGGGTAACGGAGTGTGTTTAACTGAGCGGGTCCCTGGCCCCAGGGGCTGTGCCGTCCTTGGCGAGGCGGCTCTGGTCGCCAGCTGCTGGGCGTGTGGCCGGCTGTTGGGGACGTGCCCGGGCAGCGCAGCATCGTGCCTGGCGCCGCCCTGCTGCCGTCTGGACTCGGCGGCGAGGAGGAGAGCGGCTCCCGGAGTTGTTTATTCAGCGACCTTGTTTTCTGGTTGGCGCCCGCGAGTTTGAGTTCTTTGGGGTCTTCCTGCTTTCCCGAGCTTTCTCTCGGAGGCGGTCCCGGGCTTGGTTGTTTTTCAAGAACAGTGAATGGTTGCTTTCCGTGTTGATTTCGTCGAGGGCGTCACAGCCCAGCTCAGATCAGCTGTTGGACCCTGGGGACAGAAGTCACCCTCACGTCATTCTCCTATCGGCCTTAGCGATTTCTCTCAGAGCAGCCCAGAATCCGGGTCACAGTCTCGCTTAGCTCCACAGGTTTTTTTTATCAGAACTTGCTAATCGATTGCATAAACAAGAGTGTTAGCCTTACCATATGGTTTGCAATCGTCATAAAGCCCTTTAATAGGGATTTGGAGGAGGCAATTATTAAAAGAAGTATTGATGAAAGTAAACAGGCTTTAAAAAAATAACTTTAACAACTGACGTCTTCTTGCCTGTGCTGAATATGACTTTTTTTCTTAATTTTCACATGTAATAACATCTACTTTTTTATTTTTTAAATTCAGCTGGCGAGAGATTTACTACATCCTTCCTTGGAGGATGAAAAGAAAAAGCATAAAAAGAAACGACTAGTTCAAAGCCCAAATTCTTATTTTATGGATGTAAAATGCCCAGGTAAAACTTAGAATCTTAATTCCTTCTGTAAGGAAGACTTCTATAAGGATTGTCAGTTAGGCTGTATATTTAAATACATCAGGAATAAATGTGGGATTACAGAATTAGAAATGTTGTAAGGGAGATTTTCACAGTAATTGTACTCAAATCATTGTAGAAACGTGGGGGGCAGGGACTGAAGATGGGAATCCACAGGGGAGATGACGTCAGACTTACAGAATCTTGAAGCTTTCCCAACGACCATGCGGCAGTGGAAAGCGGGTGGTTTGTCCGTTCAGCACTGTGCTGTCCGGCATGCTGGCCATTGGCCGTATGGGACTGCTGAGGACCAAAAGTGTGCTTGTCACAGCGGGAGGGTCTTCGAGTGTAAATTATACGCAGACTTTGAAAGTGTAACATGGAAAGGAAAATATGGATTATATGTTGAAATTCTAGTATTTGGGAAATAATTCAATAAATTTATTTTTACTTTTTAAAATCTGGCTACTAGAAAGTTGGTTACATAGGTGGCTTGCTTTTGGATAGCACTCAAGTTCTAATCGGTCACAGGGTCTCTACTAGAAACGTGTTCAACAGGTACAGGGTTTTCGTTGGCTATTCATTTTTAACATTACCTTTTTATTTTTTTTTTTTAGGTTGCTACAAGATTACAACAGTTTTCAGCCATGCTCAGACAGTGGTTCTTTGTGTAGGTTGTTCAACAGTGTTGTGCCAGCCTACAGGAGGGAAAGCCAGACTTACAGAAGGTATTAACCCTTACCATTGCCAGCTAAGCAACAGATAACAAATGTATACATGCCAGAGGTTTTATTTTTGAGTATCTGTTTAATGATTAACATAAAACCATAATCATCCCTTTCTCTTTCGCATGAAAGACCTAATGGTGTGTAGTTTCCCATGTACTGGCCAACTCCATCTATTGTAGGTTTACAATACCGTAAGGTATTTGAAATTTTCCGTGATATTTTACAGAGCTGTGAATTTTGTAGAGCTGTGAATTTTGCGAAGCCCTGGTGGCACAGTGGTTAAGTGCTACAGCTGCTGACCAAAAGGTCAGCAGTTTGAATCCACCAGGCATTCCTTGGAAACCTTATGGAGCAGTTTTGCTCTGTCCTATAGGGTTGCCATGAGTTGAAATCTACTGGATGGCAGTGGGTGTTACAAGTGAATTCCATGTTCTTGCTGGAAGAGGCAACAAATCAAGATGCATTTTGTATCAGCTAGTAAGATCTATGTTGAATTCAAAAGAAGAACTTAAGGGCATCATTACTCAAAAGTGTACTTGTGAGGTTTCTGAAATCTTTCAGTCACGCGACGATCTTGGAGGTTTGTGCCCACATGCTAACAGATGGCCAAAAGGGTGCATCTTGACCAGTTTTTCTACTAGTCTGAAAAGGCCGTGTTTAAAATGACTTTCCCAAGAAAGCAATCCAGAATGAGGAGTGTGTCTGCTCCCGTCTTGAATTCACGTTGTAGCTGCTGACTTCAGGTTTGTGGTTAAACAGACTGCATTGTAGCTTTGGAGGGACAGGTGTGCCAGTCACAGTAGAGCAGACCCAAACATGACAGTTTGATTAGAGTGAATTTCTGCTATAACAGGGTAAATAATTTGAATAGGAACATAAATCTAGAATTTCTAAAACTTTTTTTTTAACTAAAAATGTATTTTTGTTACTGAAGCTATACCACAGATAGGTTTCTGTTTCATGTGCTCTCGTGATTCCTTTCGCAGGATGTTCATTTAGAAGAAAGCAACACTAAGGCTTCAGACAGATTCCTGAATTTCTGTTACGTCACAGAAAGCCTTATCATTTCAGTAATTCTGGTTAATCTACCAAGATAATGTAATTAACATTTCATGTGGTTTTCTTTTTTGTAAAGTATATGGCAGTGATCTATATTTTGGTGTCAGGCTTTTCAATAAAATTTTCATTATGGGCAGATCCTCTTTCTTATTCTTGTGTGTGTGTGAATATACATTTATATACTGTGTGCATGTGTGAATTGGGTTTATACATTGAGAAAATGTATTCTGCTTAGTTCGTGCTTCCTACAAATAGACATCCTAAATTGAGATGTTCAGTCCTTTTCCAAATTGCCGTGAATAGGACAATTATAAACGGAAAGAAATCCATTTGTTTGCTAACTGTACTTTCGACATGATGCTGACACTGAAAACATAATATGCGAAAGTACAGTAAAACCTGCAAAAGCGAGAACTTATGTAAGGGAGAAACTTGTCCAAAAAGAAAAACAGAAATATTTTCCACTAAAAGGAGTGATAGAAGAGTGGTGAGGCCAGTGTGGTGAAGGCTGAGACCCTGAAAACCAAGGGGATCCCTTTGAGGCCCAGCGCTCAGGTTGCAGTGTCTAGGCCTCCCTTGGGGACACTGCAGTTCAGTTCCAGGAGAGTGCAGTCAAGTGAGAGTGGCACTCAAGTGAGTCACTTGAGTGTGCTGGTTCCTCAGTGCACAGAAAAGTAACGCTTACGCCATAGTTTATTAAATGTGCAGTAGCATTATGTCTCAAAAACAATGTACCTACGTTAATTAAGACATACTTGATTGCTGAAAAATACCATCATCTGAGCTTTCAGCAAGTCATTTTTGCTGGTGGAAAGTCTTTTCTCTTTGTTGATGGCTGGTGGTTGGTTGGGGGGGTGGTTGCTGAAGATTGGGGTGTGGCCGTGGCAGTTTCTTGTGAAGTTTGCCACATGGATTGATTCTTCCTTTCCGACAAGATTCCCTGAGGTTGCAGTACTGTGTGATAGATTTTATCCACAGCAAAACTTTCACAACTGGAGTCAGTCCTCTGAAGCTCTGACGCTGCTTTATTGACCGAGTCTGTGTCCCACTGCAGATCCTCGGCTATCGTTTCACCAGTGTTCACAGCACTGTCCCCAGGAGCAGATTCCACCTGAAGAAACCGTTTGCACTGCTCAGCCTGGAAAAGCACTTCCTTAGCTGTCCAGGTTTGTCATGAAGTTCCCACAGTTCAGTCACCTGTTGAGGCTCTGCCTCTGCTCTCTTGCCGTCCCCACCATGTGTGCAGTTACTTCCGCCCCAGAAGTCCTGGCTTCCCCACCAGTCACCCAGGAGGAGTGGCATTGATGTCCTCCGAACGCCTCCTGTTGATGTTGGTGCATTGACTGTCTCCCAGGAATCATGAATGGCATCTGGACTGGTGAATCCTTTCCAGAAGGTTTTCAATTTACTTGCCCCAGAACCATCAGAAAAATCACTGTCTATGGCAACTATAGCTTTGGAAGTCAAAGTGACTCCTTGGTCCACAGGCTGCAGCGCAGATGTTGGGGTAGCCGGCATGGAAACACTCACCTCCTGGGGTGTCTCCATCAGAGCTGGGCGAGCAGGGGCACTGTCAGCGAGCAATAATATTGTACAAGGACTCTTTTTTTCTTAGCAGGTTTCAGCCAAAATCAAACCAAGCCTACTGCTATCCAGTTGATGCTGACTCATCATAGTGACCCTGTAGGACAGTACAACCACCCCATCGAGTTTCCAAGGAGCACCTGGCAGATGTGAACTGCTGACTTTGGTTAGCAGGCGCAGCACTAACCACTGTGGGCTTAAAACAGTGAACCATGTTGGAAACAGAGGTGCTGTCATCCAGACTCTGTTTCATCTGTAGAGCATGGGCAGAGTAGACGCAGTGTTGAATTCTCAGGCCTTAGGATTTTCAGAACAGTCAAGGAGCACTGGCTTCAGTCTAAGTCACCAGCTGCCTCCGCGCCGTGACCAACTTGCTGATACACCTTGCACAACTATGTAAAGGAGACGGCTTCTTAAACTTGATGAATCAGCCTCTGCTAACTGCTAACACGTCTTCTGCAGCTTCCTCAGCTCTCCCAGCCTTCAGCGAACTGACGAGAATTGCGGCCTTGTTGTGGGTTGGGTGTTCTTAGGGAATGGTGTGGCTGGTTTGATCTGTTGAGGCCACTAAAACTTTCTCCCTTTCAGCAGTGAGGCTGTTTTGCATTCTGTTCGTTTGTGTGTCACTGGAGTAGCACCTTTTGGTTTCCTCCAAGAACCTTCCCTGAGCATGGGTGTCAAAAGAGGCCCAGTTTCATCTGTCCTTGCTGTTAACATGTTCTTCGCTGAGCTAAGTCATTTCTACGTTTGGATTTAAACTGAGAGACATATGACTCTTCCTTTACTTGAACACTTACAGGTCAGTGTAGGGTCAACTGGCTTCATTTCACTGTTGGGCCTCAGGGACAGGGTGGCCTGCGACTAGGGTGGCTGCAGAGAAGGGGAGACAGGGACAGCTGGTTGGTGGGGGAGTCAGAACACACATCAGTTGACATGGCACCCTCAAACAGTTACAACAGTAAATATCAAAGACCACAGTGACTGTAAGAGATACAGTAATGAAAAAGTTTGAAGGATTACAAGGATTACCAAAACGTGACAGACACAAAGTGAGCACATGCTATTGGAAAAGTGGCGTAACAGACTTGCTTTAGTTCTTGTTAACATTAAAATACTTAACTTTCTAACCAGCAATCCCACACCTGAAGATCTATCACATAGAAATAAAAGTACCAATATTAAGGACATAGTTAACTATATGGTAGCATTATTTGTAGTAGGGGAGAAAAAAAAACCTAGAAACAATAGGATAATGCTGAGTAAGTGAAAGGTGTTTCCATACCTTGGACTACTATGCAGCCATTAAAAAGCAGTGGAGAATGCCATGTGAGTCCTGCATCATACCACGTAAGAACCAACCCCAAATGGATCACACTGAAATGCAGTGTTTGAATCTCTTACAAGGATGTACAGGCATGAATCTTCGTGGCCCTGGATGAGGGAATGGTTTCTTTGATACAGCGCCAAAAGCCCAAGAAACAAAAGCTCAACTTCATCAAAATTACAATGAAAATACCATAAAAGGGGATAAATATTTGTAAATCTTATATATCTGAACAGAGATGTCTCTAGCGAGATCCAAATGGCCAAGAAGCAATGAAGAGATGCTCCACATCCTCAGTTATTAGGGAAATGCAGATCAAAACCACAGTAAGATAACTACTCACACACAGTAAGCCAGCTGTAAAAAAGCATATGGATGATCACATATTAAAGCAAATTTCTGGTCTAAAAGGGTAAATAACATCTATGAATATTAATCTGATATTCTTAAAGCTGAAGACTGGATTTGGAGAGACTAGAACCATCATACACGGCTGGTGTGAACATGAGACGGCACAGGTGCTGTGAAAAACAGTTGAGCTGTTCTTCAAAAAGCTCAGCTGAGGGTCACCGTGTGGCCCAGTTAATTCCACTCGTAGGTATATAGCCAAGAGAATGGACAGTGTGTGTCCGCACAAAAACGTGCATCACTGTTCATACAGCAGCATTCGTAGCAGCCCAATGGTGAGAGCCCAGTGTCCATCAGCTGAGGAATGGATCACCGTGTTACTGATACGAGATGTGATTCAGCCATAAATAGGAATATAGTTCAACACAGCTACAACATGGATGAACCTTGAAACCATTATGTCATGTGAAAGAAGCCAGATGAAAGGTCACATACTGAATGACTCTGCTTACATGAAACGTCCTGAATGGGCAAATCCAGAGACAGAATGTAGATTCTTGGTTGCCAGGGGTTTGGATGGGGCACAGAGTAGCAACTTCTTGGTTGCCAGGGGTGGAGGTTGGAGGGCTGAGGAAGGAAAGGAAATGATGGCTAATAGATACGGGTTTTTTGAGTGAGGAGTATGTTTGGGAATTAGGTGGGGGGATTGCAATCTTCACATACACTAACCACCACTGACTGGTACACCTTAAAAGCGTGGGTTTTGTGGTATGCAAATTGTGAACTGTATCTCAGTAATAAAAATATATCATCAGAAAAAAAGAGATGACACAGATTTTAGTACCTGGAAACAGGGTGCAGTCATAACAGGAACCTAAAACATGGGATGTGAAAGGGGAGTGCGTGGAAGTTGGAAGGACACTGAAATGAGCATTAGTGAGACCCACCCTCAAGAGCCTTGAAGACACTGTTCAGAAGCCTTTGAGGAGGCTGCAGATGAGGACTTAGAGTTAGGAGAATCATTTTGGAAATTGGAGGAAGGGAACTTGTATCACAGGGTGGCAGAGAGCTCTGCAACCATGCCACCTGCAGTAACATGGAGAGGAGATGACGTGCCTTCATGGACTTTGTGATCCAGCCCAAAGGCCCAGACAGGGTTGGATGTGTCTCCTTGGCTTCCTGGTGCTTATGCTAAAATGCAAGACACAAGCCAAGGGAAGAACGATTTAATGAGGAGTGAGTATTTGATGGTCTTGAAAATTTCCAGTGTTTCCAGATGGGAGACATTTCAAATAAAGAAGTAATTTCAAGGCGAAGATAAAATCTAGGGTATTGCTAGAAAGACATGCTCTAGATACAAAGTCCAGGGTAGAAGAGATTTCAGAAAGAACCAAGATGATGCTTCAGCGAATCACCCAAACAGGAGGACTTCTTAGATGCTACAGACACTTTCTCTTAAGAAGCCCAAGTCAGGAAAGGGCTTCTAATGGGAGACCTGGTGGCACAATGGTTAAGAGCTCAGCTGCTAACCGAAAGGCTGGTAGTTTGAGTCCACCAGTCACTCCTTGGAAACCCTATGCGGCAGTTCTACTCTGTCCTATATGGTTGCTGTAAGTCAGAATCGACTCAAGGGAATGGGTTTGGTTTGCTTCTATTTTCCAGTGACACGACTCCCCATAAGACTCACCGGGGCCACAGTTAAGTTTGATTTTTCAAAGCCTATTGGTAGAAACATGGCCAGCAGACTTGAAAGGACAGCGAGAGTACAAAATGGAAAGAGGACTTTGGATCCCAAACACTGAGCAGAAGAAAAAAAGCTGAACTACTCAACTAAACACATGCTATCTTTTGTGAAAAAAAGGAAAGATAATTGAGGGAGCAGAAACTAGAGTTCAGATTGCAAAGCCAAGGACCAAGACTGACTCCCAAACCTTCAGTACTAAGCCATACCAGTCAGCCTGTGCCTAGCTGTGTTTCAGAAACTCTGTGGCCAGTGGCTCTTCTGTGCCTCCTGCTGTCTCTTTTGAACAGGAGGGTCTACAGCAGTTACTGTCCATCCATCCCACACTGTTCACTACCCATGCAGGGAGCAGACGGCTTGTCCCTTAGTTCACAGGTCTGCAGATCAAGGGGAAACACACCCCACTTGCTGCACATCAGGAACTACTCCCAAGGAGCCTCACACACACCCAGACCTGATTTAGACGACAAGGCACTGATTGGACTTTGAGCTGACACTGTAATGCGATGTGGCTTTGTGGAACCCTGGGGGAAGAGGAGTGTATTTTACATTGGGGAGCAACATGAATCAACAAGTGTCAGAGGACATACTGTGGCACTCAACCTCCAAGATGACCCCCCTCCCATGATCACACCTCCTGATATTTATGTTCTTGTGTAGTTCATCACTGTCAGGACCGTGCCATCGATTCTGACTCATAGCAACCCTGGAGGACAGAGCAGAACTGCCTCATAGGGTTTCCAAGGAGCACCTGGTGGATTTGAACTGCTGACCTGGTTAGAGCCACAGCACTTACATGCTATGCCACCAGGGTTTCCATGTGACTTACAGAATATGGAAAATGTGGCAGGCCGACCCCCTCCTCTCCTGGCATGAGGATCAAGGAAGATGCCTTCTCAGAGGGGCTTGACAGCCCCCTCGGCTTATGAAATTATACTGGGAAAATCTGACCAGGAACTTCCAGGGAAAAGAGCTTGAAGGAATGGATTTCAGTACAGCATGCCTGAAAGCACTGAGGCCTGTCCAGCCTCGCTGGCTTCCCCCAACTGCGTCTCCCCACTCCCCCTTTCTCCACAAACACAGGTTTACAAAGAAACCCCTGAGAGGCTTCCCAGGGACAATTCTCCACACAGCCATTAAAGCTACACAAGCATCTCACTCCCTACAACAGAAAGATAAATAAACTTCCAAGTCCATTATAATTGGTATGGCAAATGAATAATCACTAAAGAAACATCTTTCTTAGAGCAGCTGGGTTGGGTTGGGGGATGGCAGACACTTACTATCTTCACAGGAAGAGATAAATAAAAACTTAAAAGAAACAAATAGAGACAGCCAAATGGTGAGGCTTTGAGGAGTCTACCCTTCTGTGCCTTCCACTTGGAGGTACAAATAAAACCATTAATTGTGTTCACCGACATTTATCACCACGAATACCTCTCTCAGACCATTATCCAAAAAGCCCTGGCAATTAACTAGAAAAAGACCACAAGGGGTCAGTTTCTTGTTGGCCAATAGTGTTGGGTTGGTTTCTTGTTGGCCAATAGTGTTGGGTTGGTTTCTTGTTAGCCAATAGCTTATATGATGAAGAAAATAGGGTGAAAATCACGTCACTTCATCTACAAAAATAAAGACAAGACAGACTGTTGCTGGGCTGCCTTACTCCAAAAACTTTCCTGTCGCTCTCAATTCATTTCCTGCTGACACCTCTCCCTCCCTCCGTGGGGCCCCCAAAAGTTGTCGGGGCTGGCTCCCAGCAGGAAAAAGTGATGGTATGTGACTTCTGACACTGGATCACAAAAGACGTTGAGTTTTCCCTTGTTCTCTCTTGGATTGCTGGGCTCTTGAGGAAGCCAGCTGCCATGCCATTCAGACACTCAAGCAGCCCTATATAGAAAGGCACACATGATGACAAACTGAGACCTCTTGCTAACAACTACCAAGGAACAGGACTACTGCCAACAGCCATGTGGGTAAGCCACCTTGGAAGCATGTCCTTCAGGTCCAGAGAAGCCTTCAAATGACTGCAACCCCGGCCAGTGTCTGTCAGCAACCTCACAAGAGACCATGCCAGACCCACCGAGCTAAGCGACACCAAGTCCTGAGCCACAGACACTGTAAAATAAATGCTTTTTGTTTTAAGACAATAATCTGTTAGGTAGCAAAAGAGAACTAACACACCATTCACCATAATCTCATTTCTGATGTTCTGCTGTATGGGATTTTCCCTACATTACAACATTCAAGAAAATATGTATTTTTCATCAGAATATTTTATTTCAAGTGTTAACACTTTTTCAAAAAGTAAAAATAATATAGTTACTTCCCTGAGTATAAAGAACTAATCTACAATAAAAGACATTTACAAAACTAAGCAATTAGAGGCACATAATTCTCTGCATTCAATTATACTCTATTAAAAATGTACTGTTAAAAATCTCATGTCTTTGAGACATCAGTGTTTCAAAAACAAAACAAAAGAGCTCATTTTTGCACCTGGGATCTTGAGGTATCAGTCTGTTCTGTCTTTATCAAATTCCAGGGCAATCTTTAAAGCAGTGCCATTGAGGCCCACAGACTGCATGTTACATATAATGGAGACGACGATTCCTCTCGGGGGGACCTTGTTGCTGGCAGTGTCTTCCTCCAGTTCTTCAGGAAGAACCAACAGGACGCTACTGGCACCCACCGCCCCTCCGGTGTGAGAGGCGTAATGGCGCTGCTTCCTGCAGGAGCCATACGTCTGCTTCTTCTCCACGACACCCCAGGCCATGGCGTATTGACCCTCTTTATCCCAAGACATCTCCGTGTTGGGGACGGGTGTCCAGATCATAACCATGGTTTCTGGTTTGAGATACCCAGGCAGAAGGCTTTCATTCGAGCTCTTGAACTGTCCGACTTGGTAACCATAGAGCATCGCATTCCCGAACTTCAGCAGGTCACCCACTGTCGACAGAAAGCCACCACCAGCCCACTTGTAGGAGTTATCCACGTAAGGTGTGTTGACAAGGCGTCTATTTTTATTATAAACATAAAATCTACAACGAAATAAGAATGGTTGTTAACCATTTAATCATCTATTGACTTTACACATGACAATGAACAGGAAAATGACTATGTACGACAGATTGTATTTCAATGTAGTGAACATTTATTCTCAGAACTAATGGCTAGTTTTTGGTATGATTCAGATCCCAACAAAGCACAGATAAGTGAGTAAGCTGGTTCTAATTCCTTTGTGAGTTACAGTATAATGCTGGGTTATTTTTGTCCACTGGCATGGCTTGCCCATTCTGGGAGTACTTTAATTCTCTGCTTTCACTTCAGCTTTTAACACCTGCAAGGCTGTACTGCTTAAATCTACACGATTGTTTGCCTCATGTATATGCAGAAGCACCGAGAGTTGTGTAGAAATTTCTAGCCTTTGTGCTTCACGGTGAATTGTGCACCACAAGGGAATTCTGTAGCTAAAAGTGTACGCATTGGGATGCTTAGACCTAAGGTTCCTATGTGTAAGGAGACTAGATGTCCTGGGCAGAAATGCCACATAACTGCCATAAATGCCACATAACTGTATCATGATGTGGCCCTTTCTTGATGCAGTGGGAGCGGCTGGAGTGGGCGGCCTTATTTTGAATCCCTTACTGTTGTGGTGTGCTATTGATGCCGACTCACAGTGACCCTATGAGATGGGGTAAAATGCCCCATAGGGTTCCCAAGGCTGTAGTCTTTAAGGAAGCAGACTGCCACATTTTTCTCCTGCTGAGTGGCCAGCACATTTGGACCTCTGACCATTCAGTTAGCAGCCAAGAGCCTAACCACTGAGCCACCAGGGCTCCTTCCATCCGTACCAGCCTATGCATACTTTATTTAACATGTATACGGTTCTCACTGTGTACCATGTGGTGTTCTGTAAGAACTACACAAATATGAACTAACTGATTCTTGTAACAGCGTTAGGAGGTAGGTACTGTTGTAACCTCCATTTTATTGATGAGGAAACAGGGCATAGAGGATAGAAATAACCTGTCCAAAGGCACACAGCCTGTGAGCCAGAGCGGTGGGTTCAAATCCCGGTGGTCCAGGATCCCTCTTGCATGCAGCCCGTCTACCTCAGCATCCTAGTTTATACAATGAGGATATAAAAATTGAGACTTGGCAGAGTTGCTGCAAAAGCTATGCATACATGCGTAAGTAACGTACTTGGCATATTTCTGGCAGGTACTTAAAATGAAATCTGGCTCACAAGGAACGTTTCAAGATGTACAGAATGCTCCAGGGTTAGCTGCTCGCTGCCTCTGCACCTCCAGTCTAAGGCTCCGCATCTCCACTCTCCCTCCGCTCTCCATAAGCACCGACAGAGCCCACCCTCACCCTCATGTTAGACTGCATCATGTCTAAGGTCTCACACCCAGAAATCTCTTCCTGTCACTGACTGCCAGTCCTCCCAACTCTCTGCAGTGAGACTGCCCTTGAGAGACCTCCGTCCACCTCCCTTGTCCTGGGCCTTTTAATTCCTAGTGATCGCACGTCTTTTCTGCTTTAGCCTGAGCTAGACAACCAGCCATGTCAACTGCCTGAACTGTGGTCTCACCAGAACCTCTGTGCTCTTCACGCCCACTCTAATCTGCCAGGGAGCCCTGGTGGGGCAGTGATGCCACATGCGGCAGCTAAGCCCGAGGTCGGCGGTCCAAACACACCGGGCGCCCCTTGGAAACCACACTGGGGCGGATCTGCTCTCCTGAAGGGTCACTGTGAGCTGTAACTGATCTGATGTCAATCGTCAATAAATCTAGATGCCCTCTCCTTGGTTACGGATCTGCTAAGAACTGCAGCAGAAGGTTCTACATTGAGATGGACTGACCCCACTTCAGACCCCTCCTGCTAAGGGTTTTCATTGCTGTTGCTAAATCTTCTCATTCTTCTGCTCATTCCCTGGTACATGCCTCGTAAAACCTGCTCTCAGTCTCCTCTCCTCTCCTCCTGCCCCTCAGCTCCCTCAGCAGATAACAGCAGTTTTTGTTTCACTGAAAGAACCAAGGCTATCCAAAATGAGCTAGAATTTTTACTTCTATCTCAAATACAATTCTCTTCTCCTCTTTCCTAGTCATTTAAAGGAAGTTTCCTCCTGCCTCTGGGACTAAGGCCACTACTTGCATCTCAGTCCTGCCCTGCTCCACCAGGCTCACTTCCCAGGCTAGCTGGTCTCCCTGCAAGCTGTTCTCCACACAGAAGCCAAAGACTGGGCCTCCTGCTTCTCCCATCCCTCTGATGCTCTACACAGGGCCCACTGCCAGGAAAGCAAAGCCCAACTTCTCAGCATGGCCTACGAGACAATCAGTGGTTCTCAACCCCACAGAAAATTTCTGGAGGTGTTTTTTTAGCTGTCACAATGGTGAGACGGCCCTGCTGACATTCCACAGATAAGGGTCCAAGTACTGGGACTGCTTTAGGATCCACAGAGCAGGCTCACACAATGGTGTTTCATCTCCCACATCCTACAAGATTTTGCAACATTCCTCCAGATATTCCACCTGGTTATAGCTGGCACAGCCTAGAATCTTTTTCAGTTTGCATATAAACAAAGCACGTCTGCCCTTTTTTACAATGAATTTTTCTTGAATGTAGCCACAATGAAAACAGAAAAAAGATCAAACAGATCTTGTCCAAAACTACTTAGACTTGGTCACCACTGAGAAAATCGTGCCACCAAGAGTGCAGGCTGAGGCTGCAGCACAATTCCCCTGTGCCTGCGGCACAATTCCCCTGCGCCTGCGGCTGGCCCTTCACAGAACTTTCAGGTGCAAAGCTCTGTCTGCTGACGTCATTATGTCTTCTAACACTGCGGTGAGTGAACCTTACCACCGAAATATAAACTACTTATTATATTTTATATTTATATTATATTATATTATGTATTATATTTATATTATATTTTTTCTATGTTTCAGTTATTGTATTATCTATTTCTAGAATTACAAGTGTAGTTTATATTGTCTTTGGCTCTCATTTCCGGATATTAAAGGAGGCACCCTGAAATACGTGTCACATTAACAGGCCCTGGGTCTCAGGGCACTGAGACATACTGCCCAGCCAGAGTCCAGCCTGCTTACCTTTTCTTTTTCATTTTCCCCTTTCTTGTTTTTTTAATTGTGATTACATCCAAGTATACAATCCCAATCAGTCTTGCATGCCCGCCTGTCTGCAGCCCCTGTGCTCTCCTTGCCCGGTGACAGCACACTCCTCCTCCTCGTTCTGTACTCATCGCATCCTCATCACAGGCTTTCCTTTCCTGCCTCATCCTGTCACCACCACAGGGTCCCACCTCCCAGGTCCGGAGTACGTCTGTACTGGAACAAGGCCAGCTTAGCTCTCCTTATCTGTGTGTCTCAGCTCAATGGCACGGCATCAGTGGAGATAAACCAATAAAACCCCACTGCCGTCAAGTTGAGTCTGACTCACAGCCACCTTGCAGGACAGAGTAGAACTGCCCTGTAGGGTTTCCGAGGAGCGCCTGGTGGATTTGAACTGCCGACCTCTTGGTGAGCAGCCGAGCTCTAACTATCACCTCCCCAGGGCTCACGGAGGCCTCGCCTAGACTGCACACTCCAACAAATCACCGCCAGCCCTCTTCCCAGCTATTTCTTTCCCCGCTGCCCTGTCCTACTGTCTTCCTGTCAACACCTGAAACCCTGTCCTCAGGCACTTGTTGACAGGTCCATCCACCCCTTTCCATGTGGGAGCTGCACATGGGCAGGGGCCTCCCCTTCCTGGTTCACTGCTGACCCTTCCACCTACGTGCCACAGAGTCTGGATGCAGTTAAGGATGTTGAATTAAAAAGAGTATCATCTGCTTGACAAATATTTAATGAAGGTGCCTTGCAAGACACTGGAGAGACAAATGACATACCATGTGGCTCTCTAGGGAGTAGCTGACAGTACTTCCAAGTCCATGGCATCAGAGCCATCACCTGGGGACTAGGGTGAAATGCAAATTCTGCTCAGCAGGTCCGGTGGGGCCTGAAACCCCGCATTTCTAACATGCGCCCTGGAGCGTTGGTGGTGCAGTGGGTGAGCGCTCAGCTGCTAACGGCAAGGTTGGTGGTTTGACCTCTCCAGCCGCTCAGTAGGAGGAAGGTGACAGCCTAGTCCCATGGCACCGTTCTGTGCAGTCCTACAGGTGACTATGACTCAGAATCAACTCAACAGCAACAGGTAACAAGCTTCTCGGGGTTCCTGGTTCCCAGACCCCGATTTGAGAAGCAAGGTTGTAGGATGATAAGCAAGCTTGGTGTGAGGAGTCCTCAACACCCATGACAGTAAGCACTGCTGAAACGGCGTGGGGACAGCCTGGAACATCTCGGGAGAAGGCCAGCGTGGCTGATGGGAGAGGTGGAGCAGCAGTGACTTTCTGTGCTGCGCAAAGAACTGGAACTCCTTTACCTTAACTCAAAAGATGCTCTGGTTCCTACATCCTGTGGTGGGACAATGCTTTTACACCTGCTACAGAGTCCAGGAACCTGTCCCCTCTCTCCTTTTACTCCCAAAATATGTGAAACAATCCACACCTGCTCTTTTCATCGACTCACCCTCTCCACCCATCTGGAAATCCAGCTTCTGTCCATCCCTCACCACTAACCAGTATCAAGATCTTCTACTTCTCCTTTTTCAGTCCTCATCCTGTTTATTCTCCGAAATACTACTGGCTGGCATGTCCCTGACTCTCCTCTCAGGCCACTGCACTTTCCAAGCTCTCTCCTCTAGCTCCCACCCCACAGTCCTCTGTGGCCCTCCAGTGACCAGTGGTTCCAGCAGTGTCTTCCTCTTCAAGGAAACAGTCACAGCTCTGAATCTGCACCCGACGCCTTCCCCAAATCTCCATCTGCATTGTCTACAACCACTGAAGCCACAAGGTGGCCTGGCAGAGAAGGAGCTCAAGGTCAGGGAAGAAGTTATCCAAATTCCCTGTGGGCAGTCTTTTGGTTGGAAGCCATGGCTGCTAACCACTGTACCACCAGGGTTTGCAGCCTTGGTATGAGTGGTTTAAAATGTTGTAGATTTAAAAGAAAGTTACACAAAGCTGAATTATTGGTACCAACACACTGGTAACCCTCTTGCAATTACAATTTCCCTTCAAAGTTCTTAACTTTAGAGGTGCTGTGGGGAAACATAACTTTAAAAATGACTCTTCTTTCTTCCTCCAAGATTCCCACATGTTCCCTGAACATCCAAACCCTAAAATCCAGTGACGTGGGGGCAGCAGTGAGGAAGGGGGCATCCACAGGTATATGCTTTGAAGATTAAAAAAGAAAAGTCTGCAGAGGACAGTAATACGCTCTTTTCTTTCAGAACCAAATGACTTGATAGTCAGTTTGTCATATCTCAAAATAAAATCCACATATCTAAAACTCATCTCTTCCAGACTTTCTTATATTTTTCTCTCCATTAAAAGCCACATTATAACATATCCAGCGAGGGTACAAAAGCCAATTCATTCATCCTCTCGTTTGTGTGTTAGTCTTTTCCTTTCCATCCCAAGGACCACTTCCCTATCTTGGCCTTGTTACTTTCTGCTTTAACTTAATTACACCTGTAATTCCAGTCAGTCACGCAAAATGAGATAGAAGTTACCTGTTGGAAATACATTTTCTGAGAAATATGTCTATTAGAGTGCACTTCAAGCCTGTAAAGGAGGAGATGGTTACCAGTGTGTTGGTATCAATAATTCAGCTTTGTGTAACTTTCTTTTAAATCGACAACATTTTAAACCACTCATACCAAGGCTGGAAACCCTGGTGGTACAGCAGTTAGCAGCCATGGCTTCCAACCAAAAGACTGGCAATTCAAATACACCAGGCACTCCTTGGAAATTCTACGAGGCAGTCCTATTCTGTACGGTAGGGTTGCTATAAGTTGGAATCTACTTAATGGTAGTGGGTTTATATATCAAGACTGGAAATTACAACTCCTCAGTCATTTCTATATGGAAATGTAGAGAATTCTAGACCTTAACCTAGAATTCCTGACTTTCAACAGGCAAATTCTAGAATTTAATTCCTTGGTTCCTTTTTAGTGGCTTTTCATGAAAATTTCTGCCCAGCTGTAGGACAAACATCACAATCCTAAGTTTGTAAGGAATTCTTGCTTATAAGAATGGAATATGGACATAAATTCTTGAGGACATCACTGGGACACCGTTATAACTGAATAGCTGACAGAAGATGCCAGATAAACAAACATGCTGTTCTTCCTTAAGTATCTCCAGATTCTGCACAAGAACATTATTATATAACCACATAAAGCAACACCTACAAACTCAGAAATTCAAGATGTTTCTATTTTTTAAGTGCCTTGTCAATCCCCTTGGAAACAACACACACCACTGAGTATCTTGTCACTCACAGAGTTGATTACACAGGTCACCCAGGCCACTCCCACGTTCACAGCCAGCAGAAACGTGTACGAAGCGACCACTACTGCAACAGAGCCCGTCCGCTACAGGCATCACAGAGAGTGTGATACGGGAACACTGCCTGAGTCTGGGAGGTGATCTAGAAAACAAACATGGTAAAGGCTGTACCTGCACTGTCACTGGACAGCAAACACAGGCCAGCGTTCCTTCTGTTTACCTTTGCTCCCACTAATTATCTGATTAGAGACTTCTGTTGCAAATACTGTGCCAAATACATAGGAAATCAGAGCAAGGTCTAATAAGCTAATTCATTGGCTAAGGATTCCTTTGTCAACAAAGGGAATGTGTCTTAATGGCAAGAACATTCACTCCTGTGCGGATGATCTGCCTAAAGGGTGACTGAGTTCACATCGCAGTCTGCTTCTCAGCTGTATGGAATCCATGTTCCCAGTCTTCCACGTGAGAAAACCAGTTTTATTCAGGATAACAACCTACCCAACCAAAACTAATTTCCCTAGCACCTCTGTTAAAGCTGAGTGCGGCCTTGTGACTAAGAGTCTGGTCAAGCCACTGTGACAGTATTTTAGGGTGGGATTCTGGGGGAATACCTTTAACAGTTGACAAATGCCGGAACCAAAACCAATGCCGTCGGTCGATTCTGACTCACAGTGACCCTACAGGTCTGGGTAGAACTGTCCCATGGTTTCCAAGGAGTGCCTGGTGGATTTGAACTGCTGATCTTTTGGTTAGGAGCTGTAGCACTTCACCGCTATGCCACCAGGGTTTCTAGATACCAGAAGGTCACTAACACAGGAACATGTATGTGCAGAGAACTGATAAAGAACTAGGTATTTACTCTGGGGATATAAGTAACTCTTAAAAATTCTTCATCAGGATGTTATAAAGAGAATTAATTTATGACTATGGTTGAAGCATTGGTAGATGAAATACCAAAATTGGAAACATTTTATTTCCTGCAAAAGAGTCTGTTAAGACAAGTGAACAGAAACATGCACTAAGTTTTACCTGAAGACTTTCTGTGTATATCATTGAGAAGATTTCTTTTATTCCCTGATCTCCCTCCAAAGCTTGTGTCTTTACGCTCTTTAAAAAAAATTGCTATTGGCATAATTAGCCTATTGCTAAGGGAGTCTTCTGTACTCCATATAGGTGAGTGGCAGCTGGGGTCTTAAAAGCTAGCAAGCTGCCATCTGAGGACACCAAATGGTCCCAAATCAGCTGGAACTCTTGATCACCAAAGACAACGACGAGGGAAAGAACCCAGAAGACAGAAAGACCCATGTGAGTGGGTGACTGTATGAACATGCGACCAGAAGAACCAGATGGTGTCTGGCCACCACCAATCACAGCTGTGATGGGGCTCACATGTTAAGGCCCAGTGGCAACACGAGAAGAAAAAGGGGTGCAGCCTAAGAACTCCACTACAGAACTGCAATTGATGGTCAAAGGCCTGGGAATTCCCCCAGGAGCGTGGCCCCTAAACCTGATGCTGCCCCTGACCATAGATCATTACTGAGGTCAACTCTTCAGGCAGGAATGGAATGGACTCGGGGACACAGAGTGACTTATCATGTGTGCAATTTATGGTCTATGCACCTACAGGATGTCATCCTACTGGCCTCCTACTGGAGAGGAGTGAAGAGTGTGGAGAGAAGGGGCAGGAGATTGTTAAGGGATGTGACATGTACAGAAGTGTGCTGTCACCTGGCAGGAAGAGCACAGGGAGCTGCAGACACAGACATGCTGCAAATTTGAACTGTATTGTAAACTTTCAATCACAATTAAAAAAATAAAAAAATTACTGTAAGAGAAGAACCAATGTTGAGCCCAGACAGACATTGTCCCAAGTGGTGAAAGAAGGAGAAAAAGCAAATGGACAGAACACTTCCCTAGGTCACAGTATTTCCCTATTTAGTGGCCTCTTTTATTCCTGCAGCCCATTTCACCAAGCTAAAGTGAACTGACTCTCCCAGGAGAGCCACTGAGTACCGTAACATAAGAAATGGAAGCCCAGGGCATGCTGGCAAAGCATAGGAGATAAAGTGCCCTTCTCCCCTCCACAGAGGTGTTGCTGTGGGTGCCATCCATTTGATTCTGCCTCAGAGCAGGCATTCACTGTCAAATTCCTAGACTTGAACCAAAATAAACTCACGCATCTTGCCATCTTTATTAAAGATTTTTTTCTTTTTAAATATTCAACTGACTACTTCTGGGAGTTATGCGTCCGTTTTTCCTATGCTTTCCAGTAGCATAGAATGTTGGACCTAAAAATAATAAACACTAGGGGTCTACAGTGTTTGTGAACTACACACAGCTGAAAAAATTAAAATGTACTGCTTGCAGCTAACCAATAGGTACAAAAAAATCTGTTTCAAGGCCTAGACTGATTTGTAATACACACTTTAACTCTTTAACTAAGCTGATAATTAAAAAAAAAAATCATTGTTTCATCTGGTATTTCTGTATCAAGTGCCTTTAAGCCATTTGTCAAATTTTTACTAACAGAAATACGCAAGGTTAAAGCAACAGCTAAAAGGTGTGACCTTTCCATTAATAATCTAAACAATAATAAGAGAATGGAGGAGAAAGCATGACCACAAAATTCACTTAGTCATTAGCTTCAAAATTCTCTCAATGCACGCTTTACAATTACTAGTAAAAACTGTGAAACTTGATATTATTTCATTGAAACAACTTTCAAACCTTTTATATCTCAGCCCATAGTAAGAATTAATTTTTCATTTTGACTGAGTATACACACAGCCCCATATACACACAGCCCACCCCCCACACACACTGAAAGAGAAGTTTTATAAAATAGTACCACAGCAGAGATGTCTGGCTGTTCACAAAATCCATTCTTCCCTTTCTGTTTACTGCAAGGCACAAGTCTGCTCAGCTGGACATTTCCCAGTCTCCTTTGCAGTTAAGCGTGACCACATGGCCAAGTTTCTATTGCACGAGCAGCTGTGTTTTCTAATTTATTCCATTAAAGAAAGAAATGCTGGTGCTCAACCCACTGAACTGACTTTCCAGCTCACTAGCTGGCCACATCGGCAGTAAGAAAACCGCTATACTAAAACCCACTGCCACTGAGTCAAATACTAGGTGGGGGAACAAAAAAAAAACCCAGTAAAGATCAAAGATAATTCACAAACAGAGTAATTTTAACTATAACTAATCAAGAAATAATTGAAGTGGCATTTTATAAACTTCCTGCCTTTCTAACATTTGGCCTGACAAACAGCCTTTCATTACTGTCTTTCTGGATTCAAGTTTTTGAAAAGTTTCAAGAATCTGCTTTTCAAATTTTTCTCCTCTAATAATAAAACTCTAATAATAAAAACTAATAATAAAACTCTTCTAAAAAAAATCTTTATTGCAGTTAACATTATTCAACTTAATTTATTTTCTAAAATGTCTCTACATTCTCTCTACAAAATAAGCTGAAGTAGTTATAAAATGATGAAAGAGTTTTAAACGGCTGTCATTCAAATGCTTCCACGTGAGTCTGAAGTACAACTCACACAAGGGACTGAAACAAAATCAGAGAAAACCCCTCCCTAACCCAAAGCATACCTGCAGTTTAGAGTATTAGAAAGCAAAAAACCAGCCAAACCCTTTTCTGTAATAGCAGTAAAAGAATTAAGTCATGGAATTATCTAAAAATCATACCATTTTCCCTTCCCAAGGATAAAAATTCTAGTTACTTTATCAAAGTCACAGTTCAGAAGCCTCTCCATAAACTATACCTCAGCATTTTGCCTAGAATTTTCTTTCTACACCAAACCAACTTTACATATGTAAAGTAACTCCAGTAGGGTATTTTACATTAAAAGCTGTAAAGGAAAACTGGGAGAAACTATAGTTTAAGTATTTTAAATCTTAATCCCTATCACTAAACAGCACCTGAATAAGCATATTTCAGGATGCCTAACTATGAAGAGTTTTTTTCAGCCAGAAGTTTTTAAATGCTCAACTGTTTTTATACTTCTTTATAATTCTGGTATAATCACAAGCAGAAAAGCATTTTCATGTGCACTGTTAACTCACACAAAATGAAACTAAGGCTCCTTGGTTAAAAGTATCTCAATATAGCTAAGCAACTTAATAGCTGTTTACCCTTAAATATAGTTTTCTTTTACCCCTTGATGCCTTTAAAACAAGGTATGAAATAGCGACAGTAACAGACTATAACTCACTGAGTAAACCAAGAAGCCAGGAGTGCACACTGATATGGGTACATTCATACACAAGGGAGCAAGGAAAGCAATTTCTTATAACAACGTCGACTAATAAATACAGAACGAATGATGGAATTAGAAAATCACCATTTGGCAATCATTACCAGGAGGTGCAAGTTCATGAGAAACAGGCTTTTACATAGACCCAGAGTAGTTCTCCAGAACATACTTGTTAATTAGAAGGGGGAAAACAGTAACTTTACAGGGAAGAAACCAGGTAGGCACCACGGCAACAAAGCATTAAAATCACCATCACCAATAAGGGGACGACTGACATCATATGTCTTAGGAGTGACCGAGGAGGACACATCATTACTTCTGTGGTCTTCCTGCCAAAACTCCTACCCTGATCCTACACAGGAGGGAACACCATTTAAAAAAAACAAAAGCTGAAAGCTATTTCCATCGAGTCAATTCTGACTCATAGTGACCCTATAGGGTCACAGTAGGACTGCCCCATAGGGTTTCCAATAAGCATCTGGTGGATTTGAACTGCTGACCTTTCAGTTAGCAGCCACAGCACTTAACCCTCACATCACCAGGGCTTTCAAATACCACACAGACCTAAAGTAATGACATTGACAAAACAAACAGCCAATACATTTCACAACTGTTGACACCATAAAACAGAGAGAAAGAAAAGACAGACTGAGAACCACTTCTGACTAAGCTCTGCTGATGAGACAAGACAGCTACAAGCAATGTGTGATAATGGATGGGAACTTGGGCCAGAAAAAAATTTTGCTTTCTTCTCTTTTTTGAGAAAAGACTCTACTTGGACAATAGGCAAAATATGGGTAAGGTCTACAGGTTGGGCAAAAACATTGTGTCAACATTAACTTTCTAAAGTCTTTTTTATAGAAAAGACACATTTAAGTGTTCAGGAGTTTGAGGGGGACCTTGTGTACAACTCATTTCTCACTGATTTAGGAAAAAAAAACAGATAAAGCAAATGGGATGAGATAGATAGCACATGGGCTATCTGTTTGAGGGACACACAGGGAGTCTGTATTATTCTTGCCTAGGGTCGCCATGAGTCGGATCCAGCTTGACAGCACTTGGCTTGGCTGGCTTTCCATAAGTCTGGGGAAATTATCTCATGATAAAAGTTAAAACAACAGAGAGTAGTAAAAGGTAAACAAACAAAGCAGTAACTAATGTTAAAAGTTAAAACACTGACCTAAGAACAAATTAGACATGTCCATGACGGAAGTAATTCTGATTTCATTATTTGTGTGCTGGAATTACCACTGCTGTCTTTCCATTAAGGATCTTTGGGGTACTTTATAAAAGCGTTTTATTTCTCTCCCTTTACAGATGGAAAAAGAGACATGTAGAAAAATGGACAGGTCTGGGAGCAATGTGTCAAGCTGATTCTGGAATGGACCGCACGAGACCAGACACCCAGGTGGGAGGCACCCATTTACCTTGCTCTATTGTAAATCACTGGCTCATTTTCTTCCTGCACAGTGGTCAGCATATCCAAGTCATGAAATATTTTCTGCATATAGTCCAAATATTTATGTCCTGAGGCTCTTTCTACTATGGCTGCCAGTAGGGTATAGCCAAAAGTTGAATACAAAAACTGACTACCTTGAGATATCATTGCAAAGGGGAAAAAAAGAGAAAATATTTGATTACTATTTTTAAATATGTAAAATTTTTTCCCACAGAAAACTGTCATATCTTTAAAATTGGAGTATTTTAATTCAGCATGTAGACCAAAGATCACCACCAATAATGTATCAACGAATTTTGTCAACTTTGCAATGGCCCTGCCTATTCCATGTCCCTGACACAAGAATAATAATCACTATTTTTAAATTTCATATGAATCTGTCCCTTTGTATCACAATGACATAAACAAACAAATCCTACCTCAAAAAAAATCTGTCAAACTGGCAACATAACAGGAAGGTGGAAAAAAGCAAATTTAATTTCTTGAGTCAACTATCTTCTTCTTAAATATACCTATTAACTGCTGTTTAAGGCATAAACAGGTGTACTAGCTCTTATTTTAATAAAACACATAAAAACTTTTTTCAAGTACATATTAAAATATGTATATTGTTTCAAATACATACTTTTCATATGATTTTGGATTCTAGAAACTTGAGATTATATAACCTGTACTAAAAATGGGTGAGAACCTTACTTTTAAAGGCAAAATTCATGATTAGATTTTAATTACTCTTATGAATTATACCTATGTAATACCAATTCATGGAAAAAAAAATACAAGTTTTAAAATGAAAATGGAATAAAAATACAGAAACCTATCGTTTTCAGTAGGCATCATATATATATGCAAAAACAAAGATAATTATTTCTACAGATTAGCTTTTTGGAAATAAAACAAAGTTGATGAACATTAATTTCTTTTTAAAAAAAAATCACAAAATAACTTGTGTAATTTAAGTTCCAACTAAACACTAATATATTAGCAACATTTAACCACATCCACTTTGTTCTAGGTTTTATGTAGTGGACCATTATGCCAATATTTCTCCATTAATGTCCATGGACATCTTGACACTGAGACCCAGTGAAACGAGGCTACATCTCAGTAAGGGAGGCTCCTAGAAGGACAAACTAAAGGACAAGCAATAGGCTGGCAACAAAAACCCAGGTCACAACCATCAACCTCATCTACCATTATAGATTTCCTGAAAATTCATACTTCAACAATGGCCACCGTGTTAAAAGAAGAAATGAACACTCACCAGGCTTAAAGAACAAAGGATCATTTTTAAATAATCTTAAGGATTCAATTGAACTTTCAAACTTTTCTTTCAAGTACAATTCGCCTTGTTCGAAATCATTCTTTTTCTTGCCAGGCTTGGCATTTCGACCGCGGGCCTCGCTCTCCTGCTCTGTTCTCCCTTTAGCAAGGTCATTATTCTCAGCACTTCTTCCTCCTTTCTCTTTCAACTGTTTTTCTTGGTCGAATTCCATTGTCTCTTTCATCATCTTCAAGGCTTTATAAGCTTTCTCTTCTTTAACCTTTTTTATGTCTTTTTCATAGTGACGAATGCCGCTTAAATGGGAAATCAGTAATCTTGTTGTGACAAAAACCTAATTGCAAAAACATGACAATTCAATTACAATATTAAATTGTAGAACAAAAAGTCATCACCTCTGTATACTGCCTCAGTCATCTTTTCCATTCTGAACTGCAGCTGAAAAAACAGATCATATATAGCTTTTTCGCTTAAATTCCAGAAAAATAACCATCTGTTTATTATCTAGGTTAAAAAACAAAAATAATTTAACTCAAGAAAAAGAGTACAAAATATTTCCCAAATCCTAGGAAACATTTTGAATACACATTCTAACACCAACATTTAATACACCATTAGTCAAATGAACTGGGAGTTCCCCACCTTTTCCCCTTCGTATTCCTTCTCCGGGAACTCAGGCACATAGTGCTGCACTGGGACATCGAGGTCCAGCTTTCCTGCTTCCCACAGTTTGGCCAGAGCGACCATAGTGAGGCTTTTGCTGATGCTGGCAATTCTCATCACTGTCTCTGGTTTACATGGCACACGGTTCTCAACATCGGCATAACCTAGACCTTTGGGAGGAAAGAAGCAAAAAGACACTATTAACCGTGTCCATGATCAAAGGAGTTTTCAAAACCCTAGACAATAGCTACCTTAAACTATCCTATGTAGTTATCTAAGGAAGATATTCTACTTTTGCAAGTTATCCGAAACTGAGGAGGTAAGGGATCAGAGCTTAGCAAAACTGACAAATTCACTTTATAACTAAAATGAAATTGTACTCTGGGGCCACGGTAATTTTTCCATCTGAGTTTATCTAAACAATTTAGCCATTCTACATTTTAAATTAATTCACACTCGTGAAAGAAAACATCATTGTTCTTATTCAGATATTCATTCTTGATTTTTTGCACTTTCAATGAATTCCTTAAAATAAACTCAAACCAAAAACCCACTGCCATCGAGCCAATTCAATTCACAGTGACCCTAAAGGACAGAGGAGAACTGCCCCAAAGTGTTTCTAAGGAGGCCCTGGTAGATTTAAACTGACAGCCTTTTGCTTAGCAGCCTGAGCTCTTAACCACTGCACCACCAGGGTTTCCTCCTTAAAGTAGCTATCCTAATTAAAATGAATGTCAACAAATCACCTGTAAACCCAAATTAGCAAATTAATGCAGCTATGTACCACAACAAAAAAAGGTGCACCAAAGGGGTCACTATGAGTCACAACTGACTTGGTGGCAAGGGGGTTGGTTTTGGTTTCGTTTGGTACATTACCAATTTAAAGCTTTCTAGAAAAATTTCAAAGTTTGGTTTATATCTTCTAGACAGGATAAAAATACGAAAATCGAAATTTTATAGAGAATTAGCATCTGAAAAGAGTGAGTTATAAAGAGCTGGGATCTGTTTTTAAACTGTAAATGTAGATTAAGCTGAAAAATACCTCCATTAAAAAAATTCCCACCAAAAAACCTTTTTATTTACATAACTTTTATTTTTTTTACTACAAACTAGCCATACTGATCAGGCTATACTTCTACCTGAAGGAAAAATTGGTTTTCTTTAAAATCAAAATCCTGCTGTTGCCATCAGTGATTTCTAAAATTATTACTTTCTTTAAGTAATGTCTGAAACATTATTTCCTGAAAGTTGTTAGTTTCCACTGAGTCAGCTCTACACTCACGATGACTTTACGTGTAACTGAGCAAAACTCATCCTGGCCCCACACCATCTGCTGCTCACTGACAGTGAAGATGATTTGAAACACTTACTGAAGACGGCCAAAGACCACAGCCTTCAGTATGGGTTGCACCTCATCATTAAGAAAACCAAAACCCTCACAACTGGACCAATAAGCTACAAGATAAATGGGGAAAGGATTGATGTTGTCAAGGATTTCCTTTTACTTGGTTCGGCAATCAACGTCCCTGGAAGCAGCAATCAGGAAATCAAAAGACACATTGCATTGGGAAAATCTGTTGCAAAGGACTTCTTTAAACTGTTGAAAAGTAATAAAAAGCCTACGGAGTGCCTAACCCAAGCCATGGTATTTTCAGTCACATCATGTGTATGCAAAAGCTGGATGATGATGAATGAGGAAGACAGAAGGACTGATGCCTTTGAACTGTGGTGCTGGAGAAGAATACTGAATGTACCATGGATTGCCAGAAAAACAAACAGATTTGTTCTGGAAGACGTACAACCCGAGTGCTCCTTGGAAGTAACGATAGTGAGATTATGTCTTACATACTTTGGACATGTTGTCAGGAGAGATCAGTCCCTGGGAAGGACATCATGCTTAGCGAAAGCAGACGGTCAGCGAAAAAGAGGAAGACCTTCAAGGAGACAGGCTGACACAATGGCTGCAACAACGGGCTTAAGCATAAAAACAATCGTGCACAGGGCGCAGAGTGGCATTTCCTTCTGCCGTTCACAGGGTCGCTCTGAGCCGGAACTGACCGACGGCACCTCACAGCAACGCCTTCCTCATCATCGGTAAACTGGAGCGCGCGGCTGCAGACATGATGACAGCGCATCTCACGGAAGGTGTCTCGTTTTCAGGGACCCTCCATTGTACCAAATATGACAAGCTTTGTTAGCTCCTCCAAAGACAGGGAGATGAAGTCTTGTCGTGCTTGCTTCTAAGGAACACTATGGTTGTACTTCCTCTAGGGCTGTTTGGCAGTCCACAGTAGATTCACTATTCTTTGCCAGCACCACAATTAGAATGTGTCAACTGTCTTTCACTCTAGTTTTCATTGCCCAGCTTTCACACACATGTGGGGCAAATGAAAACACCATGGCTTGGGTCAGGGGCTCCTTAGTCATCAAAGCGACATCTTGGTTTTTTAACACTTAAAAGAGGTCTTTTGCAGTAGATTTTCCCAACATAATACGTTTGATTTCCTGACTGCTGCTTCCAAGAGTGCTGACTGTAGATCCAAGCAGAAGGAATTCCTGGACCGTTTCCATTTCTTTGCCATTTATCACGATATTGCTTATTGGTCCAGCTATGAGCATTTTTATGTTGTGTTCAGGTGTAAGCAGGTCTGTATCATCTACACATGGCAAGTTGTTAATGAGTCTTTCTCTAATTCTGATGCCATGTTCTTCTTCCTCTAGTCCAGCTTCTTGGACTATCTGTTCAGCATACAGACTGAACAAGGAGAGTGAAAGGATATGACCCTGCCACACACATTTTCCAATTCAGAGTGACAGCGTCCTCCTTGTTCTGTTCAAAGGATTACCTCTTGATTCACACACAGGTTCCACATGAGCACAATGAAGTCCTGGAATTCCCATGTTTTTTATGTTATGCGTAATTTGTTATCATTCAAATACTCAAATGCCTTCCCATAATCAGTAAAACACAGGTAAACATCTTTCCGGTATTCTCTACTTTTTGTCAAGATCCACCTGATTTGAGCAGTGATATCCCTCATTCCACATTGTCTTCTGAATTTCGCTTGAATTTCGGATAGTTCCCTGTCAGTGTATGGTTGAAGTCTTTGTAGAATTATTTTCAGCAAAATGTTGCTCACATGCAATGTTAATGATATTATTTGAAAATGTCTGGATTCCATTTGGATGCCTGTCTTTGGAATGGGCTCAAATAAGGATTGCTTCCAGTTGGTTGACCAGGTAGCTGTCTTCCAAATTTCTTAAGTGCTTCCAGCACTGCATCTGTTGGCTGAAGCATCTCAGTGTTTGACCTACAGGATCCTTCAGTATTGTAACCCCCAGGCTTGAATCTTCTATTCCGTCCTTTCAGCTTGAGACATGCCAATCGTGTTCCTCCCTTTTGGTTTTCCAAGTCTTTGTACATATTTCATCCTAATAGTTACTCTTGTCTTCTCAAGACACCCTTTGAAACCTCCTGTTCAGCTGTTACATTCTTCATTTCTCCCATCTGTTTTAGCTACTCTGTGCTTGACAGAATTTTGAAAGATCCACAACCTATTCACTGGAAATAGCTTTTTCAACACTACAAGTGGCATCTATAAACATGACCCTTGCCAGTTGGAATGTACAGGATGGATGGCAATCAATGGAGAAGCTCAATACCATTAGTTAGAACAAGCCCAGTAGCCAACTGTGGAACAGACCATCAATTGCTCACATACAAGTTCAAGGTGAAACTAAAGAAAATTAGACAAAGTCCACAAGAGTGAAAACAGAACCTTGAGTATATCCCATTTGAATTCAGAGACCATCTCAAGAACAGACTTGACAAGCTGACTCTTCAAAGCAGAGTCAACTTTAATGATGTGGATGAAACAAGGCCTCTGGCATCTTTGCTTACTGATATAATATGACTCTAAAAGAGAAGTAACAGCTGCAAACATCCGTTAGTAATCAGAATGTGAATGTAGAACATATGAATCAAAGAAAACTGAAAGCCATAAAAAATAGAATGCTTTGTTAGGTTTTCTCGATTTCGACCCATAGCAACCTAAAGTATAAAAGAACAAAACAGTGTCCAGTCCTGCACCATTCCCACCATCACTGTTATGTCTGAGCCCACTGCTGCAACTACTGTATCTATCCATTTTGTTGAGGGTCTTCCTCTTTTCTGTTGACCCTCTACTTTACCAAGCACGGTGTCCCTCCTGGTAACATGTCCAAAGCACATGACAAAAAGTCTTGCTATCCCCACTGCTGAGGAGATTCTGGATAAATTTCTTCCAAGACAGATTTCTTTGTTCTTCTGGCAGTCCACAGAACATTCAGTATTTTTTCCAACACCGTAATTCAAAGGCACTGATTCTTCCTCAGTCTTCCGTACTTATTGTCCTCCTTTTGTATGCAGAGGAGACAACCGAAAGCACCACGGCTTAGGTCAGGTGCACCTTAGTCCTTAGCACAGAACAGTGACTCAGTAAGTTAATTAAATGGAAACGTAAAGTACAGATATTCTTTTTTTATTTTTATTTTTATTTAACATAACTGAGTGAAAATGTACATTCACATGTAAATTTACATGCTCCCCTATATGCAGCTTCCGCTGCTCTCCCTGTCCGGTGACTGCACACTATTCCTCTCTGCTCCACACATGTCTCATCCTCCCAACAGTCTCCTTTCCCCTCCTCTCCGTCCACTCCCCTTCTTCCAGCCAGAGGTAAGTACAGATATTCTTACATCTCATCTACTTATGAAGGTTATCTACAAATCAGCAGTTAGCAGACTCTTCTATATGTAGCCTCTGAATCAATAAATCTAGTCCTAACCAAAATCCGGGGGTCAAAACAAGCCTTCTTCAAGGTTCTAATTTATTCATTAGTCATACTTTAAACCTTGCTGTTACAGAAAATTCAATTCTTTATTCTGTTAGATATGTCTTCTCTACCATACTGTATCATTTTATGTAGACCAGACAGCATTTCATGAGACTTATTCCAAGCAGTAAAACATCAAGATTTCATTACCCAACTGGCATAAAACAAGTCACTAAATCAACGTTTTTCAGAACCCACCTTCTGACCAGACTTCTTCTCCATCCACAGAAACTCCAATCACTATGCCCGGTGCGCCCACCTCATCCTTTGCACAAAGAATAGATAATTCAAAGGTTGGCGGAAAGACATTTCCCAGAGCTTTCTCCGGGCCCCGCCTCCTCAGCTCTGCCCCGCCCTAGTCCCGCCCACCGCGGCGCTCGTGGCACCGGGCAGCTATCCGCGAGCAGCGTGCCCGGACGGCCGGGGTTGGGGACAAGGGGCGGTCGCAGAGGCGAGCAGTGACGTCCGCACGATTAGGCAACCCCAAGAGGTTCAGGCCGTAGCCAGGCAAACGAAAAACGGGAAGTCTTTTGGGGAGGCCCAGGGTGGGGTCCGCCCAGCCTCGGGGGATGGGCATGGTGGGTTCACTCCAGGGGGACACCGAGGACGGCCGGTCAGGATAGGGGGGCTGGGCCTCAGCCACCCACCCCCGGCGCCCGCACCTTGATCCTGTGCAGCAGGTCGCGGCTGCTCTGGATGGCTCGGGCGAAGCGCTCGGAGGGGGGCGGCGTCGGGGTCCGCAGGGACCTCTGGGCAAGGAGGGGCTCCGGCTGTCGCGGCGGCTCGGCCTCAGGCAACGCCTCGGGGTCAGGGGCTGCGGGAGGCGGCGCCGGGGCCGCGCCCCTCAGCCCGCCAGCCAGCTTCACCCCGAGCGCCAGCCCCAACCCCAGCCCGAGGCCCCCGACCCAGCCGTGGACGCGCGGCAGCCGCCCGGCGCGCTGGTGGGCGCCACGCCGCCCGCAGCTCCAGGCCCAGCCCCCGAGGGTCGCGGCTCGCGCGGTGGCGGCTGACGGGAGCCGGTACATGACGTCTGTGGGCAGCCGGCGGCCACGAAGCTCGCTGAGGCCCGGCCGGCCGCGGCGGGAGGCGGGAGGGGCGCGCGGGCCGCAGGCGGCGTGCGGACGGAGGGGCGGTGCCCGCGCCAGACTCGAGCAGCCGAGGCCCGAAGGCGGAGCGCCGATCGCGTCGAGCTGGCCGGCTCCCGGCCGACGGGTGGTGGTGTCTTCTTCCCTCTTGTTCGTCTTGGTTCTCTGTCCCCTCAGACCCGCCAGTGTCACCTCCTTGGAGAAGCCTGCCTTGTCCCGCTCCCCGCAGTTCTAGCCACGCCTTCTTGTGCCCCAGCGTGCTCACCCCTGAATTGCTGCACATTGTGTCGTTTAACTCGCCTGACCTGTCACCACACAGTGACCTGCCTGACAGTCGTGACTTTCACTTTTGGATTCTCCGTTCCTAGATGACAGCGCATGGCAGGCGCTCAGCAAACGTCTGGCTTCCCCTCAGAACGCTCCTCTTTTATTTCTTTTCCTGTCCCCCCATCGTGTATGACCCGTTTCAACTCCTTTCGTTTCCCTACTGTCCTTTTCAAATTTCTTCCTTCGGCAGGTCCAGCGACACACCGCATCAAACACAAGTAATGTCCACGTTGTCTGTATCTATATATTGCAAGGAACCCTAGTGGCCTAGTGGCCAAGTGCTTCCCACAGCCGTGGGAACCCTGTGAGGCAGTTCTCTGCCCTGTAGGGTTGCTATGAGTCTGCAATGGGTGGTTTATTGTTTTGGGTTTTTCTTTTTTTTACTGTAATTTTAAAATTTTGCTTTTGAATTAAAAAAATATATTGTAAGTTAGTGACAGTTTACAATCCAAGTCAATTTGCAATACAAAACTCTGAGCACCTGCCTCTAGGCAACTCTTATCTCCTCACCCTGTGACAGCACACTATCCCCTCCACTCTTCCGGTATCCACTCACCCGACACCTGTCCCCTTTTCTCCATCCTCTCCTGTTTCCTCTCCAATGTAACAAGAAACCAGACGGACAGCCTCATGTATATATTAAACCATAAAGTATAACCACCATCTGCATCACTGTGTCCCTTAATCTAGTTCAGTCTTAATTTAGTTCTAATATCTTAACATCTACAGGTGGTCACAGATTCTTGTAAAATAAGAAATTTAACCTTAAATTGGAGCCGTGGTGGTGCACTGGTTAAGAGCTCCGTGGCTAACCAAAGGGTCAGCAGTTCGAATACACCAGCCATTCCTTGGACTTGGTATAGGGCAGTTCTACTCTGTCCTGTAGGGTCTCTGAGTCAGAACTGACTCTACTGGCAACAGGTTTAAACTTAAATTGCTACAAAATAGAAAACATACAATATATACAGTAATCCTAGTTCTAAACAAGGAAGTTGCCACAATGTTGATTTTGAAAATATTAAATATTTGTCCACCCCAACTTTAGGATTTTCTTTTTATGTTTGGCATTAATGCATATATTGTTTAAGTTCACAAAGGTGTTTTGAGAGCCTGTAGATAGGTCTCAGGCATTGCAGCAAGATACCCAGTGTATAGAAGGACCCTGTCTTCACAAACGGCGTGGAGAGAGTTCTCTGACCTGGTGAACTGAGTCAAGACAGAATGCTGCAAAAATTCTGAACTGATAATCACTTTATAGGAGGCAATACAAGCAAACACACCCACTCAGAAGATACTGGAGCTGAATAATTTTAAGGTGCTGGGGCTGTTGGCAGAGCCCAAGACCCCAAGAGGTCAGAGTACTGTAAGACTCAGGTTCTTGTAGCAAACTCACAGGTCTCCAGAGTGCCACCTGCAGTTAGGGTGCACAAGTGCACCCTGAAGAGGTTCACACCATGAGGGTCCTCAGTGCAAGCACATGGCAACAGCGAGAGAAAATATAAAGAGGAAAAAACATAAAAGACAGCTGGTGGTGGTTACAGTGAGTGCTCACTTTGTCATTCCTTAAACTCTACTCATGTTTCTTACACACTCTTTTGTACTTCTTGGGTCAGAACCAGAACAGAAACCCAGAACTGGGTAGAGGACCAAAGCTGAGAGCTGACTCAGGACTGGGAGTCACACAGATCAGGGGAAGAAAACTGCACGGCCGTACATCAACAGGCGAGAAATGAGCCTTGATCTAGGTCTCACATCTCATATAAAAGTTAACTCAAAATGGGTCATGGAATAAAATGTTAAATTGTGAAAGTTTTAGAAAAAATATATAGTCCATGTTTAGAATCTGGGGCTCTGTGGAAAGCTCTTAGACTTGACAGGAAAAGCATGAGCTATAGAAGGTAAATACTGATACTCTGCACTTCATCAAAATTATAAACCTTTGCTTTGGGTAAGATCCTATTAAGAGGATTAAAAGACAAACTACCTAAAAGGAGAAAATGTTCACAAACCACATGTCTAACCAAAGACTGCTGTTAGGTACCATTGAGTCAGATCTGACTCATAGTGACTCTACAGGTCAGAGGAGAATTGCCCCATAGAGTTTCCAAGGAGTGCCCAGTGGATTTGAACCGCCAGTCTCTTGGTGAGCCTTAGCACTTCACCACTATGCCACCAGGGTTTCCCAGCAAAGGACTAGTATCTACAATTTATGAAGAACTCTCAACACCTCATCAATAAAAACTGCAAACAATCCAAATAGAAAAGAGGCAAAAGATATGAAGAGAAATTTCACTGAAGGCTCATTTCGTTGTAGACGATGTCCTAGTCATCTAGTGCTGCTGTAACAGATACCACAACTGGATGGTTTTAACAAGCAAAAATTCATTTTGTAACAGTCCAGTAGGCTACAAGTCCAAATTTAGGGTGTCGCCTCCAGGGGGAACGTTTCCTTAGACGGGAAATGGTCATCAGTGTACCCAAGCTCTTAACCACTTCACCACCAGGACACCAAGAACTATCTGCATGGGGTTGAATGGGCAACAGTGACTCAAAGATGAGATAGAAGGCTCAGGGGGCTGTGAGTTAATGTTAATAAGGAGATGTGGCTCCGAAAAGGGGGAGCCACTGAGGGTGAGTGAGGTCCTGAGACTGTTGCCCTGAGATAATCTTTAAAGCTTAAACCAAAAATGTACCCTGAAGTCATCTCAAAACCAGGAAATAGTTCAGCTGAACTAGTAAAAAAAGCCTGCCTTGAGTTTTATACTCTTTTAAGAACTATCATTGCCACTGAGTTGGTTCTGACTCATAGCAGCCCTGCAGGACAGAGCAGAACTGCCCCACAGAGTTTCCAGGGAGAGGCTGGTGGACTCAAACTGCCCACCTATGGGATGGCACCCAAGCTATTAACCACTTCACCAGCAGGGTACCAAGAACTCTCCCTATGGGATCAAACTGACAATAGTAACCAAAAAGAAGAGATAGAAACCTCAGGAAGGCAGTGAGTCTGTGTCAATGAAGGAGGTGTATCTCAGGCAAGGAGGGTGAAAATGATCATGTGACTAGAAGAATGTCATCAGCGTCTCCAAATTGTACATGTAGAAACTGTTGAATTGGCATATTCTGAGCAACAACAAAATAAAATCATATTGAAAAAGAAAAAAAAAAACCTAATGAGCACTGCTTGACGCCAACACTAGTGGCATTGACCAGATCAGCGTTCACTAGACAGGAGCTCATCCCTCCTGCCTGGCCCCTCACACCTACATTCACTGTCACCAAGTGGCATGTAGAAAAATTGTAGACAGGCAGTGGTCATCAGTGTAGATGCTGAGACTGGCCCCAGGTATGAGCCCTGTAATTGTGATAGCCTTGGTGAGCCAGGCCCCTCAGAAGCATGGTTGGCTCTGAGCACTGAGCCCTTCTACCGAGGACCGAGACTTTGCAACCAGCGTCCAGCAGGGTCTCATGGCTAAACTTCTGCTGAGTGAGTGGAAGGTCCGGGAAGACATCCCCCACCAAGGAGCCTGCCTGGGGTGCTCACTGAGCACTGATGCAGCTGTGACCACAGGCTGCCAATTTCCTAGGGTTCTTATTTCATGCTAACAGAGCTGTGGTGGTGCAATGGTTAGAGCCATTGACTGCTAGCCAAGAAGTTGCTGTTTTGAAAGAAGTCACCCGAAGGGAGAGAGATGTGGCAGTTGGCTTCTGTAGGGATGTCCAGCCTTGGACACCCTATGGAGCAGCTAGAAGTTATAAGTGACTTGATGGCGGTGGGTTTGGTTTGTTACAAACAATGATGTACTTTCTACCAGTTTTGATGAGTGGGGGAACCCTAGCTGTATTTGATTTGATTTATACAAAGATAAAACATTACTTCAGCCTGAGCCCCATTGGATCATATCATTTTTATTGAATGAATGAGTGAATGAGCAAAATAATTCCTATTTATTATACTCCTCAGGGCTAAACAAGGTGCAGTGAATATTTGTCATTCCTTTGGCTCCCCTCCGGAACATCTGTCCTTCGTGTGGGAGAATCTGTCATCTTACGAATCCTACTTTCCTCGGGAATAACAATAATAGCAAACACTGTCAATGTCCTAAGGCCCATGAAGTCCCTGAGTGGTGCAAACGGCTGACCACTCAGCTGCAGCTGAAAGGCTGGAGGTGCCTCAAGAGAAAGGCCTGGCTGTCTTCTGCCAAAAAAAAAATCAGCCACTGAAAACCCCTGGAGCTCAGTTCTGTTCTGACACACACAGGGTCACCGGGAGTCCGACTCAAACCAATGTGTGTCCTCTTATTTAAGCATCAAAACAACTCCGAAGGCGGACAGTGCAACTCTGAAGGTGGACTGCTGTCTGCACATGAAGAGAAGCCCTCATGATTAGGACCTCCATTGCTAACCAAAGGGTGGGCAGTTTGAGCCCACCAGCCAGCCGCTCCTTAGAAACTCCATGATGCTACCGCAACTCTAAGTGGAGCTTGTGTCACTTGTTGCAATCTTTGAGACAGGGTGAGACGTGAAGCAACACATTTCATTATACAGGGGTACATAAGGAGACAGAGGGGATACCTGCCTCCAAAGTCTGCCTCCCAGAATAAAGAATTGTGAGAGGTTTTTATACTAAGCAGGAAAAGGAGAATTACGCATAGTCATTCAATTGCTGGGAAATAGAACGTATACGTGTAAAAGGGGCTGGGCTGAGACTTGTCATGGAAGTGGTGGGGGGAGGCTGTTGGCTCCCAAATTGGATCTAGCTACATACTTTGGTGATGTATGTCTGGGGTTTTAGTTCTTTGGCATGAGCTCTTTCATTCCTGGGCAGGACTTATTATGAGATGGAGTCATTCAGTGTCACCCGTCTCTGTTTGGCATAGCTCTGGACAGTCAACCTTACAAGTCACTACAAACAGGGAGATAAGACAGAAGTGCAATGAGGGTTTTATCCTTCCAGGTTATTTACTAAAGAAAAATAATTGCAAGCAGGGAGATAAGAGTGGAGCAGGATGCCGGGTCTTATCTTTGGAGGTTATTTAGCCAAGAGGTTATTATCAGTTGTTTGTCACATTCCTGCAAGGGACACTAACAATTTCAAACCTTCTTGCTGAAGGTGAAAGAAAGAAAGGAAGGAAGAAAAGAGAAAGAAAGAAAAATATTAAGTTAGCATGATATGCAAAAGGGATAGTGTAATTCTTCTGTCCACCATACTGTGGTGTTGCTATGAGTCAGAATCAACCTTAGGGCATGAGTTTGGTTTGGTTTGGTCCCATCTGCAGAGACGGAGGCACAGAGGGTTTAAGTAATTTGCTCAAAGCCACACAGTGATGGCAAGAAGTACCTGCCCAGTATTCTTTCCCCTGGGAGCAGGAATGTGAAGTAAGCACCATCGACCAGAGGTGCCCGCCTAACTGGTGATGCCATCAAGGGTGGTGGCTGAAGTATCCAGCCGTGCCGGGGGCTTTTGCAGCATGTCCAGTGTCCATCTGAGCAGTGGATTCTCAGCATTCTCGGGCTCTGCTCCAGGTCAGACTTGGGACTCCCAGCTCCCCGGCTTCTGGGAGCTTCCTATTATTAAAAACTCCAGTACACGTCTCCTTTATACCTGCCGTCCCCAAACCCAAAACGAAGCCAGTTGCCATCAAGTCCATTCCAACTCTCAGTGACCCTGTAGGGCAAAGCAGAACCACCCCATAGGTTTACAAGGAGCTGCTGGTGGATTTGAACTGCTGATGTTTTGGTTAGCAGCTGAATTCTTAACCACTGCACCACCAGGGCTCTGCAGTTGCTCTCCAGGTACAGTTAAAGATAGGACTTTTTCCCTGTCAAACAGAACAATAAATCATAGGCCAACCTAGCCGATGTGCTTTAGTAAATTCTTCCACCTGAACTGGCTAGTCATTTACGTAATCTGCAGCTAGGAACACACCTGACACAAAGACTCTTCCGAATCAGGCCCCCTTCTTCTCTCCCTCATCTCCCTCTGAAGTTCTCAGAAAACACAGGGCTGTTAAGTGCCCCCAGGCCTGCGCACAGACTTTTCTTCCCGGAATATTATCTTCTCTCACATCCACTTGAAAAACTGCTGCCCCAGGGAAGGAAGTTGTCTTTCCTTCTGACACTCTTCTATTGCTATCCCCCCTTCCCCCAAAAAAGCCAGACCAGCTTTGGTGCAGTCAGAAGTGACTCTGGATTTCAGAAAAGTGGAACAGGCAGAGTAAAACAAGTGACTCCATCTCAAAAATAACCTGCACCATTTTATTTCTTAATTCTCTCTCAAAGCATGAATTCATTGTTTCCTTTAGTTTCTCTCAAGTTTAAGGTCTAATCTATGCTCTGTTTAGGACTGAGGGAAAACCAATACGATGATCTAAAAACTATCAAAGGAAAAACAAAGGAATGTGCCAGGAGATTACCTGGTAGGCTGACTGACCATCTCTGGGCCCCAAACACCAAATGACGTATCAGCACATCTAAGGCATGACCACTGTAACCACCTAAGAAGATTAACGTACAACAAATTCCCTGGACTCACAAAACCTTATGCCCTCTCCTGCAGAACCTCCAGCTAGTCTCATTTCTGGGAGGTAGCTTTGGAAAGAATGTATCCTGTCTGTCTCCTTGGCTACTGGGACACACTGAAAGCCTTGCTTCTCATCTCACTGCCATTTCTGAGCCTGGCTGTCTGCAGCAGGCGGTGTGAGCTCCCTTGGGTTGTGCAGCAGCAGGAGAAGTGCTCTCCCTCGGGTGCTTAATGCCTGTGGCCTTTCAGAAGAGGACAGACAGGTCTTTCTTCCTCCCACGTGCCTCTGGCTACTTCTCCAAGTCTGCCTTTGTCTTTTCTCCATCACTATTTAGCTTTATAACAATTTGGCTGGGCAGAGAGGGAAGGGTGCTTTGATTCCTGAAAACCCTTATTGTTGAACTCAGTTATCCATTTTTAAAAGACAAAGTAGCATTAAATTTTACCTAGCATTTCTGAATGTTTTAGATGAGTCATTTCCCATGTTCCTTTAGCCTGCCAGGAAACCCTGGTGGCATAGTGGTTAAGTGCTATGTCTGCTAACCAAAACGTTGACGGTTCAAATCTGCCAAGTGCTCCTTGAAAACTCTATGGAGCCGTTCTACTCTGTCCTATAGGGTCGCTATAAGTTGGAATTGACTCAGTGGCAGTGAGTTTAGTTTAGTCTGCCATCATTCTAGAGAGTTTTAAAAGAACAGTGTCTTAGTTATCTAGCATTTTTATAATAGAGCACAAGTGGGTGGTGTCTCAGTCATCTAGTGCTGCTGTAACAGAAATACCACAAGTGTGTGGCTTTAACAAATGGAAATTTCTTTCCTCACAGTTTAGGAGGATAGAAGTCTGAGTTTAGGGCACCACCTTAAAGGGAAGGTTTTCTCTGTCCTCTCTGGGAGTAGGTCCCTGTCTCTTTTTAGCTTCTACTACTTGGTGAACTTCCTGTTGGGTGGCATCTGTCTTCCTCTTCCTGTGCTTCCTTGTTTGCTTGTCTAATCTCCTCTTTGTATGTCTCAAAAGATATGGTTTAAACATACCCTACACTAATACAGCCTCATTGACATAACAGAGAAAGTCCTATTGCCAAATGGGATTATATTTGCAGGTATTATGGTTAGGATTTTCAACACAGAGTTTTGGGGGACACAGTTTAATCTATAACAAACAAGGATGTCTAATATTTAATTTCAAATTGTCTGTGTCTTTGAAATCATCTTCCATCTCATTAAACCTTCAGTAAGGTCTGCTAAACCACTGCCGTAGAGTGGATTCCACTCACAGCAATTCTATAGGACAGAACAGAGTTTCCAGTGAGCTCTTGTTGGATTTGAACTGCCAGCATTTTGATTATCAGCTGTAGCACTTAACGTCTACACCACCAGGGTTTCCATAGACACATACACAAAACCCCAAACCTGCTGCTATTCAATTGGTTGTGACTTACAGCGACCTTACAGGACAGTTTCCAAGGAGCACCTGGTGGATTCGAACTGCTGACCTTTTGGTTAGCAGCCATAGCTCCTCACCACTGTGTCCCCAGACTTTCCCCATAGACATAATATGTTGTTTAAGGTTTATTTGTCTTGCCTTTTTGCATTTCTGGGTCAAGCTGAGGACAGAGACTGTGTCTGACATCTGGGTTGATGTGTATAAGAGAGACGAGACTTGTGGGCCACAGGGAAGGTTCCTAAATTCTACTACTTCAGTAGTAACGGGCGAGCCTGGAGCCTAAGGTGACCATGAGGGATGTGACAGGTGGGTTCCCTGGGAAGTGGAGGCTGAGCCAAAGGTTAGTACTCAAGACATTTACGAAACAGTGACCTTGGGGTGAGCACTCACGGGTGGGAAGAGAAGAAAGCAAGACTGGGCAGCAGCACAAGAGTGGGCAGGAAGAGAAGTCAGACTGCAGTTCCAGCTCAGCAAAGGACTCAGTGAAACCCGTGGGAGAATCTGAAGTGAAACGGGCCTTCCTAGCTATGCTATGCGGCAGCTGTACTCCACCCTATAGGGCCGCTCTGAGTAGAGATCACCTTGATGGCAAAGGGTTTAGTCTGGTTTTTGGCCCTGCTCATGGCAACCCCATGAACAACAGAAGCAGACACTGCAATTCACAGAGTTTTCACTGAGTGATTTTCAGAGGTGGATCACCAGGCTTTCCTCCCTAGACCTTCCTAGTCCAGCGGGATGCAATTCAATCCAAGACACCAAGGGCTCCAGTTTCCGCCTGAGAAAGAAAGGTTTCAATGAGAAGGAAAGCAGCAGAGTGGCCAGGTTTGCAAACTGAAAACTTCCTTCTGGTTGCAGTGTGGCTGGTGGACAGATTCTGGGGAAGGACAGGACAGGAGAGAAAGCTATCAGGATGCTCTTGCCACAGCAGAGCTGAGACACGGAGGACACTTGGCAATGGGAAAAGGGACAACGGTTGGCTTCAGGGAGTGATCTGGAGGTTAAAACCCACAGAACTGGGTGACGGTTTAAATGCAGGGGGCGAGGGAGGAGAAGGTTTCATAGATGCACACCACCTTAATGGCTTCTGCAGCTCTCTATGAACTGGACTCCTGCTGGCAGTGGTACAGAGACATCTGAGAAAGAACGAGAGGCCAGCTCTCCTGTGCTTGGGGACAGGCCCCGTGGGGCAGCTGCCTTTTGTGCGAGGGGGTTCCTTCATCCTCATGAACCTCCCGTGGGAACCTGGTAGAACCTCTGAAAGAAGTTTACAGATTGAAATTCAGGTCCTTGGGTAGGCCCAGCTTGGTGTGTTTACCAGAATCCCCCTGCCTTCTTTGTGGCAGCAGAAGGGACTGTCTGCAAGCCAAACCACCAGCCAGAGGGGGCTGACCTTGGAACTAGAGGCTGACATTAGGAGAATGCTGGAATTCAACCACAAGAATGCCGGCTCCTTTCCCTACTTGCGACTGTCTCTTGAACTTCAAGATCCGGCAGCCAGTGGAACCAAATGCCTCTGGCAAAAACCGGTGCAGTCAAGGACAATCTCGGCCTCACTGCATCAGACAAACCTTTAACAGGTGTCTCTCTCTGCATCCTTGCTCTCCACCCTCCACGGCTAGGATGAAGTCTCTGGTACTGTAAAAACGCACACCTGTTGTTCTGCACACGCTCTCGTGTAGCAAGGCATTTGGTTGCTTCCTCTGGAAATATTTTCTAAGATTTCAAATACAAGTCTCTGGACCTAAGGATGGCCCTACTCGGACATCTGAATTAAACAAACCAGAGAAAACCAGTTGCTATCGAGTTGTTTCCCGTGTATGGTGGCTTCATGTGCCACAGAGGAGAACTGCCCCCACAGGGATTTCAAGGCTGTGACCGTTGGAAGCTGATTGCAGACCTCACATCCAAGGTGTTTACTAGCTGAGTTTTTGTTTGTGGCATCCAAAACCCAAACTCACTGTTGTCAATTCTGACTCATAGCAACCCTATAGCACAGAGTAGAACTGCGCCATAGAGTTTCCGAGGAGCGGCTGGTGGATTCAAACTGCTGACTTTTTGGTTATCAGTTGTAGTGCTTAACTCCTGCATCACCAGGGTTTCCTTGTGGCACTCAGGAACTCTTAAAGTCACTTGTGAAAGTGAGTCGGACATCCAGCTGGAATTTGCTATCCCAGGGTCAGAGAGACCTGGCCCCATCTCAGCAGAGGGGCTGGAAGGGACCCTAGTCTGTGCCCTGAAGTTTCCAGAGAGAGAGAGCCTAGCAGTGGGCCCAGAGCCAGGTGTTCAGTTATGCAGTGTGGGAAGGAGAGGGGAGGAGGAAAGCTAAAGGAGGCTTGAAAACAGCTGATCCAGTGTGGATCTACGGCCTCAGCACCTGTGTTTGAGATCTATGCCCAGCTGAGCCCCAGCCCTTGTCCCCAAGCCCTAGTTCATCACTAAAAGCAGTGATTTTTAAACTTGGCTGTACTTTGAATCACCCAGGGAGGTGGTGGTGGGAGGGCTTTACAAAACCTGGTTCCTGTGATGACGACTTCATTCGGTACCACATGGTACCTGAGGTACCCACACTCAGCCCAGTCCTATTTCACCAGGTGACCTGTAAGGACCCCATGGCCACTGGCGGTCCATCCATAGCAAACCCTGTTCTCTCACTCTGATCCTCCTGCACAGCACATCTGGATTCCGCAAGGAGTCGCTCGCCTGCGATTCCTTATTTGGGCCCAGTCCCCGAGCCCTACCATGACACTGGGACCTTGTGTTCTTAGAGAACACGGGGGCTTGCTCACCCCACAGCTCCTGGCTCTGACCTGCTGGGGGGTGCCTGGCCCTCCCATGGGGGTGTGGAGCTGACACCTGGATCCTCATTACCGATCCCTGGATCAGAAGCTACTGACAGTCCCATTTTACAGCTGAAGAGACCAGTGCTCAGAAAAGGCTGTGATTCATACCAATCACCCAGCTCTGGGCTTTAATTCAGACTCATCATTCTACATTTAGCTGTAAAACAGATAAAAGTGATCACCCACTCACTGAAGCTGTGAGGATTAAAGAGAAATAGATGCCAATCTGGAGAGACTAGCAGAAAGAAGGCTCAGGTCATTGGGGGCAGCTGAACAAATAGTGGATGTTAATATTACTCCGAATGTCTCCACAGAAATTGTGAAATCTCAGATTGTCTTCTTCTTTGTACGTTCCTTCCCAACAATTCATTTGTCTGCTCAGCCTCCCTTCCTGGGCCAGGGGTGAGGAGGCATCTTTCTGTGTGGTTTCTACTTGGGGCACCAAGAAAGGTGATCCAAACAGGCATAATTTGTTCCCTTCAAAGACCTTTCTTGACCTTGGGTTATAGCCTCAGGGACTCTAAGATAAACCAACAAACCAACCAAACACAAAAAGAAACCCAAACCACTGCCATGCAGTTGATTCTGACTCACAGCGACCCTGTAGAACTGCCCCGTAGGGTTTTCAAGGAGCACCTGGAGGATTTGAACTGCCACCCTTTTGGTTAGCAGCTGTAGCACTTAACCCACTATGCCACCAGGATTTCCTCTGAGATAAAGCCACCCCCACCGTCCCTCAATTCTAAGATGCTGACTTCCAACCCAGCTTCAATGTCATGTTCAATAGTTCACTCAGGTAACCTTTCCACACCCTTAAAAACAAGGAATTACTGTGACTACAGAGCAGCTTCTTGTACCCCCCCCCCAGCCATGGGGCACTCCAGGTAAAAAGTGCTTTAGAAATCAATCCCAAGAGCAGACATCAAGGACTCATCTAACGATAGTAACAGCCTCCAGAAGCACCCTCCACAGCACATGACCAAAGGTTTAGCTTCTCTCCGAAGGATGACAACTTCCCATTTTGTCATAAGTGGCTTTTTCTTATTAAGCTGTTAGACGCAGGCTCTCTAAGAAAAATCTAAGGAGACTCTCACTGTAAGACTTTTGAGATGCTTTAAGTGCAGCTGTAATAGCAGGGTACTCCAGGCAAGAAAAGTTAGAACATTTTAAGGACTGGAATCGCAGTTAGGAAACAATTGGAGAACTTTCTGGAGGAGGCGAGGCAGTCTCTCAAAGGTCTGCGCCCTCTGCATGGAGTTGTGGAGTCAGAATCCTTGGGCAGACAGCCTCATGGCCTACTTCACATCCTTGGCCTTGTCTCTTCTGGGCACCCCGAGGGTGGATTCTGTCCCTGTTGCTTACCACTTTTCTGCCACTGTGAGCCTTTGTGAGTCCTAGTTTTCTCAGCACAACTGCAAGAGTGAAACAAACAAAACAAAACCTGTTGCCAATCAGTTCCTTGAGTCTTTCTTTCCAGGGGGTTACAGTGTATATATTGACCTTTTCCTGAGTATATTACTCTTTTTTACACTACTGCAAATGCAATTGATTTCTTAATTCCATTCCAAATTGTTCATTGCTAGTATAGAGATATACAACTGATTTTTGTAGTTTGCTCTTGTATTCTGTAACCTTGCTGACCTCATTTATTACTGCTAAATTTTTATTGTGGATTTGTTAGAATTTTATATACAAAAATCATGATATCTATGGATAGCAATAGTTTCAAGACTTCATTTCCATTTGGGATGTCTTTTGTTTCTTTTTCTTGCCATATTGCACTGGCTAGAACTCCCAGCACTACGTTGAATAACAGTGCCAAAAACAGGCATTCTGACATTGTTTCTGGTCTAAGGGGGACAGCATTCAGCTTTTACCAGTTAGTATGAAGTTAGCTCTAGGTTTTTTATAGCTGCCTTCTATCACTTTGAAGAGGTTCTGTTCCTAATTTGTTGAAAAGGCCTTGGATTTTGTCAAACGTCTTTTCTGTTTCTATTAAAATAATCTTTTTTTGTCCTTTAGTCTATTAATATGGTGTATTACACTGATTTATTTTCATATATTGAACTAACCTTGCATTTCTGGCATAAATCTCACTTGGTCCTGGAATATAACCCTCACTATATGCTATTGGATTTGGTTTGTTAGTTTTCTGTTGAGAATTTTTGCTTCTAACAATATTCATAAGAGGTATATCGGTCTCTAGTTTGCTTGTGATGTCTTGGCTTAATTTTAGTACCAGGATAATTATGGTCTCATAGAATGCATTGGAAAGTATTTGTTCTTTCCCCTTGTATTTCGTGGAACAGTTTGTGAAGGATTGGTGTTAACTGTGCTTCAAACATTTGGTGCCATTTACCAGTGAAGCCATCCGGGTTTTGTTTTCATTTTAAAATGACTTAGTAAGTAAATAAAATTCTCAGTTTTAATTTCTAATATGTAAATATTTATAGATGTAACCCATAAACAAAACTCTCTGGGGTCCTCAATAAAGATTTTAAGAGTGTAGAGGGGTCCTGAGATAAAGAAGGTCACAGTCCCCACATAACGCTGACACAGCATGCTACCCACCCTGCTTCTTCTTCTTCTTTTTTTTTGTTGGCTTGTTTCTAAGTTTTGAGTAATTTTTACTGGCAATGTTCTTTTGAGTTTGGCATGTGTATCACCATGATAAATCATCATAAATGGAGAAAACATTGATGTTGTCAAGGATTTCATGTTACTTAGATCCACAATCAACACCCATGGAAGCAGCAGTCACAAAATCAAATGACGTATTCCATTGGACAAATCTGCTGCAAAAGACCTCCTTGAAGTGCTGAAGAGCATGGATGTCACTCTGAGGACTAATGTGTCATGATCCGAGCCACAGTATTTTCAGTTGCCTCATATGCATGCAAAAGCTGGACAATGAACAAGGAAGACTGGAGAAGAATTAATGCCTTTGAATAACGGTGGTGAAGAATACTGAGTATACCACAGATTGCCAGAAGGGTGTACAAATCTGTCTTGAAAGAAGTGCAATCAGAATGCTCCTTAGAAGCAAGGATGGTGAAACTTCATCTTGCGTACTACTTTGGACACGTTACCAGGAGGAACCAGTTCCTGGAGAAGGACATCATGCTTGGTAAAGTAAGGGGTCAGTGAGAAAGAGGAAGACCCTTGATGACGTGGATTGCCACTATCTGCAACAACGGCCCCCTCTGCAACTATGCAAAGGCCATAATACACCTGCACTACCTTTCTTGTAGAGTTGCCATGAAGCTCAAATTTGATAAAGGAGGTCAAAGTATTTTGAGAATTATAAAATCATTACAGGCAAGCCAATAGTAAGACACATTTTAACAGCCTTGATAGTCACTGGCCATAATGATTCTTCCCTTCAAGGCTAGATGAGAGTGGAACTCGGCACAGGTAAACGAAGATTTGGAAACGTGATTCTTCAATAAAGAATTCTTCTGCCTGATGTTCACCTCTTCTAGATGCAGTTTATCATATTTGAACACTGTGGCGCTTAAGGGATTTTTTTTTTTTTTTTTTTTGGCAATTTATTTGTTGATAGGAATGAAAACTCACTGGCCTCTCCAAATAGTTCTATTGCGACTGCCTCCCTAGTCCAAAAAACATTGCCTGGTAGAGGGTTGTTGCTGGCGCTGAGTGCTGTCAGTTTGGTTCTGACTTCCCGTGACCCCAGGTACAACTGTAAGCAGGTTCAGCTTAGATCTCTATACCCAGAAAGGCCCATGTCTCTGTTTTACAATGTAAGCACATTAAAAACAATTTGGACCAAAAGAAGCAAACGGAATCCTACTATCTGAATGCAACTCTTGGAGTACCTGCCTGTCACAGCCCAGTTCCTTCTATGTGAATAGACAGCTTAAGGTGACTGCAGTTACCTGGGACATGTGGTATCCTGCCCTTTTTCAATTAACGTTAAGGCCAACATTTCTCCAAGCGTGTACATAGCAGCCATGTTTATCATTCTAATAGCCACATAATATTCTGTCAACTTAATCATGCTCCCCTTTGGGTCAGGATTTACTCTTAATTTTCTCTTTTGTGGTTATTGACAATGCTGCGATGGTCAGTGTCTTAAATACAGCTTTTTTATCTTCATTGAAAGATAATTTCTAAAGAGTACAATTGCTATCTCAAGGGGTATGAAAAAGTGTTGATGCCAGCTGTAAATATATTTCCTTATTGCTATCCAAAAGGATTTCACAAATTACAGTGCTGTCAGTCAGATTTTAATTTTATCAACTGCACTGTAAACATCCCAGCATTGAGCAGGTTATTGTTTTATAAACATTTACTCATTTAAAAGTATAAAATGCTATCTTAGTAGTGCTTTATTTTCATTTCTTTAAAGGAAAGACAATTTTCAAGGTCTGCTTTTTAGAGGGGGGAGAATTTTTGGCACCAAAAAGAAATCCAAATTGTAGATGGTACCTTTATTTAGGGGTTTTGTCTACACCCATGAGGCAGGAGAGCCGGTTGGTACCCAAACCCCCTTTGAGAGAATGAGAAGAGCCAGGCTTTCCTCTCTGACCACTGTCACCTCCAGTCCAGTGCCTGCATCGTGTGTAGTAGAGTAGATAGTTCCTGAACAGCTTACACACACTTACTGATACTCGCTAACAGAGAGAACTCCAATGTGGCTGACCTTCCAAGCCACCAACACAAGTGAAGGACCCAAGAGGGGATGTGGGATTGACAGTGTGTGCAGGTTGGACATCACCCACCCACCCACTGGCACCCCAGCCAGGTCAGAGGAGTTTTCAGGCAGACGGAATCTGGAGGGACGCTTATAGCTGCACAGAGGGGGTCAGTCCTCTGAGTCTGGCTACGTGCATCAGTTCCCAAGGGAACCAGAGGGCAAAGTCTCACTGGTTTTCTCACTTTTAGGGTGCCCATTTTCTAGATGCTTTGCCTGAAAGAAGTGATGAAAAATTTGCCAGTCAGCATCTTGGTAATACTCTGACGGTCTCAGACAGAACGGAAAACTTTAATCAGGAAAGCTTTTACCACTGAAAAAAGCAGACCTCTTTTTCTCTCTTTTATCTTCTGTTTCAGATGCTCTTAATAAAATGTGAAAAGATAGGTGGAAACTTAGTCTTGACAAATTTAAAATCAGTGACAAATTATGAAAAATTTGTCTTTACTAAGAAAAAGCAACCATGCTAATGTAAACAAATGTGATTTTAGGCATTTAGAAACTCAAACAACAACCCCTTTGCTGAAGGGTCGCTTCCAACCCACAGTGACCGTATAGGACAGAGGAGAGCCGCCCCTTAGGGTTTCCAGGGAGCGGCTGGTGGATTGAAACTGCTGACCTTTTTGTTGTCAGCCAGAGCTCTTAACCACGGGGCCACCAGGGTTTCCTTAGGCATCTAAAGATGTTTAATTGTTCCTTGGTGTCCCCTGGGTGGAGTCAAAAGGTTAATGACTCAGAGATTGGAGGTTTGCCAAGAGGAGCCTAGGTATGAAGGCCTGGCAACCCACTTTTGGAAAATTAGCCAAAATTAGGAAGGCAACTGGCTACCGGTTAAAAGTTCCATATCCTAATTTTCCCTTTACATAGCTAACTTTCCTTCTGGTGGGAAAGTAGGTTGTAGATGGAAAAAAAGGTCTTAGAGCTTTAACACTTGAAAAAGTCCAGTATATCATAAAATCTTATTTCACTTTAGTAACTGCATGAAGCAGGTGTTACTACTGACCTTCACCTACAGACGAAGAAGCAGACTGCAGGCCGCAAACGCCTTGCCCCATGGTGACGTGGGTCAGAAATGTATCTTGACTCCCTTGTTCCCTTGTTCCAGCACTTTTGCTTTTGAAATTGAGCTGAGATTGGAATTCTTTTACTCCAGCCGAAGACTGGGTCTGGGGAATACAGAATTATGCGGGAGAGCAGAGGATGCGTGGGGAAGGTTTGGCCAGCAGGTGGCAGCAGTGTCCTTGGAGCTCGTGGTTGTCAGAAGACAGGATGCCAGTGAGCATCAGGGAAGGCAGGGCTCTGAGGCCTACCTTCCATCTCTCCCCGGTCTCACCTGGCCAGCCCATCTGCTGAACCAGGCGGCTACTTTCCACCAAGTCAGGCACTGCCCATGCTCTGCAGTGCATCCTTGAGGCATGAATGGGAAAGAAGAAGACCCAAAATTCCAGAAGTCCTGGACAATCGAAAATCTGCCATCTGGATAACTAATACGTGGGTGGTACAAACAATTCAGGTGCTGGATTGGCAATAAATTCACTCAGAGGCACAGCAGAAGACAGCCCTGTGATCTACTTCTGAAAAATCAGTCATTAGAAACCCCATGGAGCACAGTTCTGCTTTGACATACAGGGGGTTACCACGAATCAGGGTCACTCAAAGGCTTTTATTTACAGCTGTGTGACCTTGGCATGCATCTTAGTCATCTGCTACTACCATAACAGAAATACCACAAGTAACCAAAACCCACCGCCGTCGAGTCGAGTCCGACTCACAGCGACCCTATAGGTCAGAGTAGAGCTGCCCTACGAGTGCCTGGTGGATTCAAACTGCCAACCTTTTGATTAGCATACCACAAGTAGATGGCTTTAAAAAGAGAAATTTTAGTCTCCCACAGGCCAGTAGGCTACAAGTTCAAATTCTGCACATTAGCTCCAGGGGAAGTCTTTCTCTGTTGGCTCTGGAGGAAGATCCTTGTCATGCATCTTCCTCTGGACTGGGAGCTTCTGAGGCACAGGGACCCCTAGTCCTGTCCAAAGGACTCGTTCTGCTCATACACTGCTTCTTGGTGGTACGACATCCCCCCAACTCTCTCTGCCAGTTTCTTTCCTTTATATCTCAAGAGATTGCCTCGAGGCACAATGGAATCTTACACGTTGAGTCCAGCCTGACCAACCCAACTGCCACCCATCCTCCGTGATTCATGCTTCAGAGGCAGAGTTCACAGCATATAGGAACATCACATGCCAGGAATCATGGCCCAGCCTAACTGCTACACACATTTTGGGGGGACACAGTTTGGTCCATGACAGATTACTTTCCCTCTCGGTTCCTCCATATCCTCTTCTTTAAAATGGGGAGAATAACAGCCACCTGCCTTCCTGGATCATTGCTATGATTAAAAGGACACGACACGGATGACACACTTAGCACAACACATTGCCGGGTATGTTCTACCCATACTGTGCACATCACCCACTGTTCTCGGCCTTTGTGGGGGTGCCACTGCTTTCAGCAGGCTTTCCTAGCTCTCACTCATCTCCTCCTCCCACCGTATTTTGAGATGCAGATTTCATAACCACTTAATAGAGACAAGGAGTTTAGCTGGAGCCCAGGAAGTAAAAATGAGCACAAGCTTTGATGTCAGACTAGAGCTGAGGGTCCTCCAAGGTGTGGGACAAAGTGTGAGTCATCTAAAGACTCAGTTTCCTCACCTGTGAAATGGTGGTCACATCACTGTAAAACATGGATCCACCCCACTTGCCGCAAGGCCAGTACTGAGACAGGCATGAGGTGAGTGATCGAGAGGTTTATTTTGTATATCAATGCACAAAGGACAGGGCGAATTGAGTCCTCAGAGCCTGTCCACCTTCTTGAGTCAGACTGAGGGTTTTTATTGAGTAGCTAAGGGTAAACATTAGGTGTTAGGGATAAAAGGACGCGGACAATTCCTGGAGGGAGTCTGGAGACAGGTGTCCGGAGCCCTGAGGAGATCTATCCAAGATAGGCATCTGGGGCACCCCTGAGGAGATAGGTGCCTGGAATCTGGAGGGGACCCCTCCAGAGTTGTCCCGCGATGGTTATCTGGGCAGGGGGTCAGTGACCGGCGCCTCCGCCTGTTTTGATGTTCTGGAGCGAAGCTAAGACAAACGGGCTGCAAAGATTTTTATCTTGGTGACTGGTGCCTCACCTCCCCTTTTCATGGTCTTGGTGGGTCACAAGTTAATGTGTAATTTCCCCGGGGCTAGGTGGGGCTAGGAAGCCAGGACTGTAAGAAATACAGGTATGCAAGGAAAGAAGTGAAGTGAGTCCTGTTTAGTTCTCTACACTGCCTGCTTCAATAATCTTACTTGCATGACGGGTTTATCAGAGGCCTGGATGCACAGTGTTAAGAGATCAGTTACTAACCACAAGCTGGCAGTTCAAATCCTCCAGCTGCTACTTGGAAGTCCTATGGGGCTGTTTTACTCTGTCTTGTATGGTTCCTATAAGTCAGATCTGACTTGAGGGCAGTAGGTTTTTTTATACAGTTGCCATGAGTCAGAATTGACTTGATTGAATTGATATCAAATGGGTTTGGATTTGCAGGTTTACTGGGAAGATTAAATAAAACAACCTATATGAAGCCGTCTAGTTCCTCAAATACATCAAACATTAAAAATAAAGGATGTTTTAAAACAAAATACATGGAAAAGTATAAGAAAGGCAAGTAAAATTATGCCCAATCCTGCCACCAAGAAATAACCCTGTTACTGTGGTGCATTTCTTTTCAGCATTTTCAGTAATACGGCTGAGGCCACATCACGTAGATTCAGGCAACGTGGCCAAGGTCCCACAGCTAAGCAAGTGGCAGAGCTGGGCTTATAAGCCCCGAGGCCATCTTCAAGCCTGGGCTCCTAACCATTTCTGTGCACTGCCTCTGTGAAATCAAGGCTTAAGAGCCTTCTGAGAAACTTGGACAAAAATACTTAAAATGTTACAAGTTTGAAAATGTACACTACACTGAAAAGCATGTAAAGAAACCAGAAGCAGCCAAAACAACCCTATCATATAGTGAAGGCTGGAATTTTGCCCAGAGAAGCAGCATGTGATGGGGGTGGGGGGTGGGGAATTAATTTCTACCAAATTTCTGTTTCACCAACATTCAGATTGTTAGAATACTACCATGTAAGTAATTACAACTACAGTTGGTAAATTTGGTGAAATTGGTGCAGTTATCACTTGACACAATTAGAAATGGAGCCAACCAATAATTCGGCAGGCTGGGTTTCTGGGTGCACTGATTTCTGGTAAATTCTAGAGTCTTTTGAACGTGGAATAGTGGTCAGTACACATGCAATAGTTGTTGAGTGAATTAATGCATCAGTGAACAAAGGAATTGCATCTTACTATGAACAGAAGGAGCTTTCTCTCTAGAAATCCATGACCACATATAATAATGGCATCTTTTTTAAGGGGGCTTTTATATATATATATATTTGGTTTCTATTTTTTTATTGTGATTAGGTGAAAGTTTACAATCCAAGTCAATTTGCTATAGAAAACCACAAACACCCGCCTCTCTGCAACTCTGTGAGCCCTCCTCACTCTGCGACAGCACACTCTTCCTTTCCACCCAGTACTTCGAGCATCCACTCAACCATCACCTGTCCCCTTCTCTCTCCCCTCTTCTCTCCCCTCTGAAAAGAAACCAGTAGGACAGCCTCATACATACACGAAACCACAAAGCATACACACCTGCATCACTTGGTGTGCAGTGCAGTCTGTCTGAAGTGTTGGCTTCAGTACTGGTCTCGGCTCTGGGCTAGGAGCAAATCCGGGGCCATGTTCTCAGGGACCCTGCAGGTTGTGAGACCATCAAGTCTGGTCTTGTTTACTTATTTATGATTAAGTGAAAGTATACAATCCAAATCAATTCCACGAGTTTGGTCTTTTTATAGAGTTCTTGATGTGCACACCCTTTTTCTTGCACAATGTCAGGGACCCTACGTTGTGTTCCCTGTCACTGCTGTCTGTGGTGGTGTCTGGGCACCTCCTAGCTCTTTTGATCTCATGCTGATGTACTCTCCCAAGCATATTGGATCCTTCTGTCTCCTAGGCTCATATTTCTCTCATATCTTTGATGTTCTTGGTTTTCATCTGCTCCAGGTGAGTTGGGACCAACTTTTTTTAAAATTTATTGTGATTAAGTTAAAGTATACAATCCAAATCAAATTTGCATGCCTGCCTATCTGCAGCTCCTTCTGCTCTCCTTGCCTGGTGAGAGCACACTCCTCTTTTTTGGTCTATACATGTCATATCCTCTTAACAATCTCCCATCCCCTCCTCTCCACCCTCTCCTCTCCCTTCTAGTAAGAGGTCAGTAGGACAACATCCTATAAATGCATAGAACCATAAAGTTGCTCACACTATATGGTCACATTGTGCCCCAAATCCAGTCCATTCCTGTCCAAAGAGGTGACCTCAGTGATGTTTTCTGGTCAGGGGCAGCAGCAGGTGTGGGGCCATGTTCCTGGGGGAACCCCCAGGAGGCCGGACCATCACCAAGTGATGTTCTTCCGACGGCCGCTTGTTGAATTTTAAGACCAAGTGATGATAGCATCTTCAGAGCCTTAGAAGGTTTTCTGAGACACAAGTTCTGGTTCTAATGCCCCACTCCCACCCTGTGCTCTGCTGCCTCCTTCGGCCTCGCCGTCTTTGAGCACTAGGTTGTGCGGCGAGAGCAGTGCTTCCTTGCTGGGTCTCAGGATTGGAGCCTGTACAATGCAATGCTGAGAGTCAGAAGAAGCAGGCTGGAATAGCCAAGTCCGTTCACTCCAAGTGCTTTCCTCATCTGTAAAATGGGGATGATTCTGACATCTCCCCCACCTTGCTCTCAGCCTCACTGTGAGGCTCAAATAAGATACGTGAAAGTCCCACAGGCGTGGCAAAGCACTGGATGAATGTTAGTTCTTATTGTGAAAACCACAGGACCTCAGGGCCCCAAGTGACCCCGTCTGCTCTGTGCACCGAAGGCGGCTCTCCTTCAGGGGGAAGGGAAGGAGTGTCAGGCCTGTGCTGGGGGTGGAGGCAGGGAGTCCTTCCTCACCTTTGCACTTTGACCTCTGCCTTTCTGTCACTGACACAAAACAAATAACAAACAAACCCACTGCTCTCAGGGGCCTCTTAAACTGCCTCCACCTGGGTCACCTGCCAACAAAGAGCAGGCAAACATCAAAGGCCTGACACCACCTCCTCACTGGCCTCGTCGCAGTCACCTGCCCAAGGTCGTCAGCTGGGGGGCTTGGTGGTGGGGGGTGGGGTGTGGCGTGGCCACCAGCCTCGCCAGCCACAGCCTGGCCTCGGCTGCCCACTGCCCAGGGCTCTGAGCCCTCGGCAGGGCTCTGCAGCTGCCTGCCGGCCAACTTTCCTGCCTCTCAGACGGCAGCCCACCGTCACCGAGGCCTGTGGGGGGGGGCTGAGGGGAAGGAGGTGACTGGCACGGCCAGGGGGGTGGGTGACATACCAGCCTGCCAGCCGGATCAAAGACCAAAAACGGAGGGGCAGGAGGACACCTGGAAAGCACTGTTTTCTCCACTCCCTCTTCTCAAGTGTACACATTAGAGTGAAATCGGGGAAGAAAAAACTGCGTAAAAGAAAATACAGTAAACAGCATTGGCTTCTAGGGCTTGAGTGGGTGAAGGCACATTCTGCTGTCCCAGGAGACCTAGTCCATTGCTAAGTGGTATAGCAAGCAGAGGTTCAAGCCTGAGGCCCCCAGAGCCCTCTGGCAAGACACCCAAGGCCACTGGATCTGAACAGGCCACCCAACTGCTGCCACCAGGCACGAATTTGTCACTTACCTGCTCTGGTTCACTTCCTCTTTCAGGCGTTAGCTTATTGGAGACAGAATACTTAGGGGTTTGTTCCTTACGTTTGAAAGGTGCTTCTTCCCTCTGGGGCACCCTGGTGGCATAGCGGTTAAGGGCTATGGCTGCTGACCAGATGACTGGCAGTTCGAATCCACCAGATGCTCCTTGGAAACTCTATGGGGCAGTTCTACCCTGTCCTGTAGACTCGTTAATGAGTCAGAATCGACTCCACGGCAGTGGGTTTGGTTTTCTTACTTCCTGAGAGCTTCACATCTGCTATCTGAAAACCCACACATCTGACAGCCCTTCAGGATCAAAGGGGGATTAGTGGCGCAGTGGTTAACGCACTGGGCCCCTAACTGAAACAGCAACGGTTCAAGCCCACCAGCAGCTCCGGGGTGGGGAGGTGGTGGAGAGGGGGCAGTCTGCATCCCTAAGGTTTACAGCCTAGGGAATCCCATGGGCAGCTCTTTTTTGTCCTATAGGGTCATTATGAGTCAGAAATGACTCATCGGCAGCGGATTTATATTTGTTTCATTTTCAGGATTAAAAACACTTGTGTGCTTCGACTCTGAAATGGAAAAGTCCTGAGGTTTATGGGCTTAGGTCATCTAAGAGGTTTCCACTGGTGGCTGACCTAAAGGCTAGCATCCCACAGTGCCGTGGGAGAAAGGCCTGAAGAACTGCTTCCGTAAAGACTATACAACCAAGCAAACCCGAAGGAGCAGTTCTCCTCTGTCCCACATGTGGTCTCCATGAATCGTAGCCCACTCGAGATTTGGGTTCAGTTTTGTTTTATCGTTGTGGCTGAGAGTCATCCAACCCAGTCATTACCCAGATATTGGCTGGGGCCTCATCTCGCTGCTTAGAGGTCTGGATCAACTTGAGTTGAACTCCAATTCAGAGCCTGTAACCAGAGTCCACATCCAGGTCTGGTTTCATAACTTTGCAGGCCTCAGGACCTTTGAATTATGAAATCTGCATTCTACATCATACCAGACACATGAAAACATACCCACACTTCACATTAAATGTAAAAATATCATTGCTGTGGATAAACTGCAAGAGTTTTACTGATCTTGCTTTGGACATGATTTGGCTACCAGTGATTTATTTACTGCATGGCTGGCTGTGATTTCTGGGCTCTCATCACGCATGCATGGGAAACTTTACAGTGACAGACTCAAACCTGAAAATTATTTTCAAATGGAATAATTTATGATACTAAATTTAAAAGACAAACAGAGATGACATAATTATATGTTTTATAGACATTTAATTAGTACGTGTTACTTTCATTTTTACTGTCTTCTCTTTAAGTTTTAGAGCCAATTTATTTTTTTCAGGCCGCCTGTGTTTCCACAGGCCTTTGGAAGAGGCTCGTTGGCCCTGCGCCCAGAGCCACGGGGGCCTGCTGACCAGATGGCCCTGGCCGTGGCTGCTGAGAGCCCGCCCCAGGGGTTGGCATGTCTCTCGCCCCCCTTCTGCATCCTTCTGATTCACTCTCCTGCAGAGCTGCCCATGAGGTTCTGGGTTCAGCTGACATCAAAACTGGTCACCAAGCTCAGCCGCTCTGATGTTTCCTGCAAATATCCAGCCGCACCGAACCATTCCTGAGGCTAGTAATTTCTCAGATTCTGAGGGGCTTATGTGCCTTGTTTTTGGCTGAATTTTGTCCCCCTAGAATGCATTGAAATCCTAACCCTATACCCGTAAGTAAGAGACCTGGTTTGGAAATAGGGATTTATTTTTCTTGTTACATTAATGAGTCATGCCAGAATACGAAGGGTCCTTAACCCAATCATTTCTGAGTCATAAAGGGCAGCCACAGAGACACATACGGGGGAAGACAGATGTCAAGGACGCAGGCAGAGACCAGACACCAGAAGAGAGATCACAGAAGGGGCTGACACAGCTGAGACCTTGATTAGGCCTTTTAGCCTCCCAAGCTTTGAAAAAATAAATTTCTGTTCTTCAAAGCCACCCACTTGTGGTATTTCTGTCCCAGCAGCACTAGGTGACTAAGACAAACTTCCCTTCTGGTTGGCACTATCCTGATCCAGCTTCCTCACTGCACAGCCTCTCTCACCTGCCTCCAGCAAGGCCAAGTGCTTAACTGTGCCACCAGGGGACTGCCATTGTTGCTTTTCTTGATGAAAAAGGAAAGAGGCATAAAATAGAACAGCGCTGTTTGGGACTGGCTCTTGATCTCAATGCTCGCTGGACACAGTAGACAGTTACAGTCTACGTACGTAGTGGTGCTACAGTGGTGCTACAGTCTACGTAGCACCATGGGGAGCTGGGGGAAGTCAAGTCTGGATCTCACCTTGGGGAGGGAGATCAGCTTTTTCTGCCTGGGGGCAAGTTATTTGCTCCTTCGGACTTCCTCTTCAGTGACAGCTTAATCCATGGCTCCCACAGTCCAGGCCTGCAATCCATCAGTAGGCTCCAGAGCTTTGCCTGACACCTCTGCAATCTCACCACCCTCACTTGCTGCCCCCCGCAGCTCACGAGCCCTGTTTGCAGAGAAGCAGCCACAAACGGTGCATAGAGTGTGAGCTTTGCGCCTGGGTCCCAATCCCAGCTCTGCCACTTGGGGCGTGGTGTCTTTTCTGAGCCTCAACATTGTTAACAGCGAAACAGGGTAACAGTACCAAAGGCAGTTGTAGGCATCCAATAAAATCAGCTACTCAAAGCCCACGGAACCAGGGCAGCTTATGGGTAGTGCAAGGTCCATGTCTTAGAGGTGTATTTTCATAGCCCTTTACCTAGTGTGTCAGCAGCTTGTACTGAAGACAGCAGCCTGGCGTGTGGTAGCTCCTCTATTTCTCTGTTCTTGTTTGTGGTAAAACCAAACAAACAGACTGAAAAACTTCTCCTCACTTCTGACTGTCTTGTTATCCAACCTTGTGCGTTTACAATACTAAAAACTCTACTGTCTGACTATTTTGGGCATTAATGATGCACGTCTGGCAGAAACACACTGAGGTGAGAAGCAAGAGTAACGTCAGCTGCGAGGGTTAAGGTTGTGTGCTGACTTGGCTGGGCCATGAGCTCGGTGGTTTGGCACTTATGTCATGGTGTAACTTGGCAGTTAGGTGATATAATCATTCTCCGTTTTGTAATTTGATGTGGACATCCTCCATTTTTTGCATAATGACCTGGTCTTTGGAATCTAACCATGTAAATGAGCAAGGAGAGTATGTATAACAAAACATTGGTCAATTAAACAATTTTTACATGGACAATTCAATGACATTGATTATGCTCATCTCATGTTATGCAGCCATTACCACTCTCCTTTCCCGAACATTTCTGCCACCATTAACAGTGATTCAGTGCCCCTTTTCTCCCCTTCCCCTCTTTCCTGATAATGGGTAATAGACATCTATTTCCTATAAGCAGAATTGTATGATATTCGTCCTTTTGTGACTAGTTTATGTCACTCAGCATAATGTTCTCAAGGTTCACTCACTCTGTGGCATCTTTCAGAACTTCATTTTCTTCATGAGTAAACAATATTCCTCTGTATGTACCATCATATTTTATATATCCATTCCTGTTGATGGACATTTAGTTCTCTCTTGCTATAAAGGACTTGGTTCCAACCCCATCATTTGCCGTCATGGTTCTACCTACAGCTCTGCCCCTACTGGACAGTGATGCATGATGGGAAGAGGTCCACGGATTGGTTACCATGGGAATGCTGCTGTCCCCTAGCTGCAGCATCTTGGGCAACTCGCTTCAGCGACCTGGTCTTCATCCAGTGAAGCCTCTATTCCAATTCTAACATCTTTGGTTTCATGACTCAGGGAAAATTCAAAGTTCCTTCCCATCAGGAAAAGACACGGGCTTCCTTTCTTAAAATGCTATTTCGTGACATAGACCCACGCACTAGCAGTAAATCCAAAGTGGTTGCTGTTCGTCCTGACTCATACTGACTCTACAAGACAGAGTAGGACTGCCCCACAGGATTCCTGAGGAGTGACTGGTGGACTTGAACTGTGACCTTTCGGTCAGCAGACAAGCTGCTAGCTACGGTGCCACCAGGGCTCTACACTATGAACATGAGGCTGGAAAATGTCACTGCAGACGGGGAGGACAGAGTGGAGACAGCCTGCTGCCTTCAGCGAACTTCCCTCAGTTCACATCCTGAATGTGGAGCTGATGTCTGAACTGCTCACTAGCTGTCCAGAGCCTCCCTGGAAGGCTGGCATGCCGTTACCGGCCCAGAGAATTTGCGTGCATGACCCCGCTAAGACATTCTCCTTTCTGCTATGGCTTGGGAATAACACGAGACTGACACAGCCAACCCCGCTGGCAAATCCAGGAAAATCTAGAAGTCCAGTGGGCCCGGGAAAATCATACCCAGATCAGACATCACCAACTTTCTCAACTGGGAGATGATGTCCTGACTTAGAAATCCTTGTGCTGGCAACTCATCCCAGCCAAACATACTGTCCATGAAGACGGCCAGCTGCACAGCTAGACATTTGGGAAGGGAGTCCAAGCAGGGTTGTCCCAAACCAAACCCACCACCATCAAGTTGATTCCAACTCATAGCAACTCCAGAGGACAGAAACGCTGCTCCACAGCGTTTCCAAGGAGTGCTTGGTGGATTCGAAATGCCGAGCTAACATTTACCGGCAAACTTGGGAGTGGGTTAGGGGAGAAGGGGAGGAAAGCCAGGTCTGGAATTCCTTCCCTGGCCTGTCCCCTACCCCTCCCCCTTGTACTGTGGAAACTATTTAACTTCATGTGATGACTTCCCACGCATCTTTTTGGGAGTGCATGGATTTTTGGAGTAAATCGCTTCCTTCTCTGCCCCTGGGAAAAGGTTTCTCTCCTGCTGGGATGGTACTTCAGTTGGACTCCGGCGAGCTGGGATCTCGGGATGAAGTGTGGAGTGCCGGCACAGACAGCGCTGGGAGTGGGGAATTACGATCAGAGAAAAGATGAAGAGGTGAGGTCTCTGCAGGCAATGCAGACCCTGTTTTGGAAGAAGCTGACCCCCCAGACTCGGACGGAGAGAACACTTCCACTTTTCTCAGCCTAAATCATTATTTTAAACAGAAATTTAAAAGCGTTTCATATAGGGTTTTATTCACAGGACTTCTGTTCATACCCAACTTTCTGGGAATCTGTGTTTACCTCCTGAAGTGAGAGTCATGTCCCTAATAAGCTAACTTATGCTTAGTGATTTTACTAAAAATACTGAACAAACTAGCAGGACAGTGATAGGATGCCAACAGCCTCCCTGTAGAGGGGGCTCAAAATTTTTTTTCTGTTAAGGGCCACAGAGCAACATTTTAGGATTTGGATGGCCTTGCCATCTCTGTCACAGTGACTCTCTGCTGTCTGTTGCAGTCCCTCGATGGTAGACAAGGTTAACTCTTTTGGCTGCTAACCGACGGTGGAGGTTGGCATCCACCCGGAGGCATCTCAGAAGTGCCTAGAGACCTGCTTCCAAAAATACCAGCCATTGAAAACCCTGTGGAAGCAGCTCTGGCCCCACTCAGGGTGGTGACAGTCGGAATAGACTTGGTGGCAGCCGGCAGCTGGCACTGTAACTGGCCATTAGCTATAGCACCAAGGCCACCTCAGACGTCACATGAGCAAGTGAGTGTGGCTATATGTTCCAATAAAACTTTATAAACACTGAATTTGGAATTTCCACATATTATGAAATACTCTGTTTTTAAGAATAAAAACCATTTAAAATGTAAAACTTGGCTGGAAAAATGTAAAACTACTTCTTAGCTTTCAGGCTGAGCAAAAATAGACAATGGGCTGAGTGCGACCCTCAGGCTGTAGCTGGCTCGTCCCGACCCCCTAGCACCCTGCTTACAGCACTGGTGGGTCAAACGTGCCAAGGTCACGTTTTGCTCTTGGTCAGTGCTGTTCTCTTGCAATGGCACTAAAAACGAAACCAAAAGCTCTGCCACTGAGTCCATCCCAACGCATAGTGACCCTATAGAACAGAGTACAACTGCCCCATGGAGTTTCCACAGAGTGCCTGCTGGATTTGAACTGCTGACCTTTCCATTGGTAGACGTAGCACTTAACCACTATGCCACTGGGGTTTCCTATGGCACTTGAACTTCAAAATAAGATAAGCGTGGGAGGAAAAGGAAAGCCAAAGAAGAAATTCCCGATAGAGAATTTCAAGGGGAGCAAGGGACACGTTCTGAAGAATGTCCCTCACTTGTGAAAGACTACTAACTGTACCTTCAGGCAGAACGGGTTTCACCTCCATTGAATCCACAAGCTCTTACTGACTGCTGTGATGCTCCAGAAACGTGTTAAGCGCAAAGATGGTGAAAACACATAGCCCCTGCCCTCTGGAGGAGATAAATGCTACTAAATAATGAACAGTCTTTTCTTTCCATTGAATGTTATTCACTCATCAAACATTTATTAAGCATCTACTGTGTGCCAGGCCTTGGGTGAGCTGCGGGACATGCCAAGGTAAATAAGTACTGAAGATGTTTATGATGAGTGACTTCCTTCTTCACTAAAAAACCCACTGCCGTTGAGTAGACCCTGACTCCTAGCAACCCTGTGAGACAGAATAGAACTGCCCCACCAAGTTCCCAAGGAGGGCCTAGCAGATATGAACTGCTGACCTCTTTGGTAGCAGAGGTAGCATATAAGCACCCTGCCACCAGGGTTTTCTCACTGTCACCTTGTCATCATCTCATTTTCTCCAGAGAGAAACTGAGGCCCAGAGGGCCAGGCTGGTTGTCCCAGATGGGATAGCAAACAGGGAGAGCCAAGAGTGACAACCAGCTTCTTAGGCAGGGCTAGGGCACTAGGGCAGACTGTTTAAGGACATCCTAGGGGGCAAGACCTTACTGGACATGGGAAGCAAGCACCCCTTAAGTTCTGCAGTCTTATGTTTCAGTGGCCTCATCCAGTCCTGTGTGTCTCTTGGCTTCCCTAAGAACTGCTGTGGTCCCCAGCAACACAACTGCTCCCTCCAGGGCTTCAATTCTCTGCCCACATCCCTGGCTTCCAGAATTCTCTATTGCTACAGGCATTTGTGGATTTTGGCGACCTAGGGAGGCAGGTGGCTGAAAACTGGCATGAGTCATTGCTCCACAGGTTTCTGGAGTGGCCGCTAGATCCTCTTTCCTGGGCTCTAAGTCAAGAATGTCACTGAAGCCCTCACACAATAGAGCGTGAAAGGGAAGACAGTCCCTGGTGTCAGCTACACCTGCCAATGAGACAGAGCGCAGAGCAGATGTTCAGCTTTGGTTTCTGGTGCTGGCTGCGTCCTTGCATCCTGTCCCACCATCCAAGTCTTGCTAGGCAAAAGCCACAGCTAATGCCAAAGGGAAAGCTCAGAGGACTGGCCCTGGCCAAGGGTGGCCTCTTTCCTCCTAAGGGGACAGAAGCTGGACCTTCAGGCTCAGCAGAGGACAGCATGGAACAGCACCAGGATTTCACCAGAGGACTATACTGCTGTCATCGGAAGAAAGCTTTCAAGTGCCTTAGTTAACTTCCAGTGTCTGAGAACAGGATCAACAGCCAGGTGAGCTAAGTTTCACAGTGACACTGAGTAGTCCCCAGGAAACCCGACCTGCCAGGCAAACCCCCAGCATGCCCTGGGGTAGACACAAGAGCTGAGCATTCCCCTCTGAAAGCTCCAGGACAGGTGGTTCCCTGGAGAGCTGGTGGAGGCTGGTCATTCAGGGTCCCCACCACCCCTATCTTCACCACTCAAGGGGGACTGTACTTGGCGTTCACCCAGGCTGGAGATCAGTCCTGAAGGGCCGTGAAGCTTGGTCTGCCTGAGACTTCAGGGGCAAGACCCAACGGGGCTTTCAGGCAAACTGATCACAGGCATAAACCATCCCAGTGAGTCAGCCCAGGAAAATGGACATGCCACGCCATGACGTGGCAGCCCCCTGGGTGAGTGAGGAAGAGAGAAGCGTGGCCGTTTCTTTGAGGCCTGGGACGGTGGCTCCCAGGGCCGCCCGCTGCATGGGTTTCAGTAACACAGGGGTGTGTAAACAACGACACAGTTGTGTGCAGCTGAGGTGTCTGCGTTACTCAGCGACTTAGCTAATCATGCACTGAACCTTACGATGCAAGGACTGCTACCATCATCCCACCTGCAGGTCGGGGAACACTCACGGAGAGGTTGTTTATTCAAAGTCGCACCACCGTTTGTGGCAGAGGTGAGTTTTCACTTTGGGTCTCAGACCCGGGGTTTCTGGCACCTTTACCTTGAAGTCCTCTGTCTGTCACTGTTTGTTACCAGTCACCAGTCTCCCCAGAGCTGAGATGGGACGGCTCAGGGCAGGGCCTCTGAGCCCACACTTGTCACTCCCTTTATCCACGCACAGAAGCAGCAGGGGACAGGGCGAGGGGCCTCGTGGACAGTGCAGCGGGGGTGGGGTGGGCATGGGAGAGGGCGGCGGGTGGGGGCGATGCACAGACCTGGGGGACGCACAGACGTGTCTCCTCAAGCACAAGCTGTGGGCTTTGCGGTGGAGGGGTGAACGGAGATCGCCTGAGGAGCTAGATTTCTTAAAGGCCCCTTCCCCAACCACTCCTTGCTTTTGTTTTAAGAAGCTAGAGCTTCCCTGCCCCCCTCCAAAGCCAAACCTGTTTCCATCCAATCAATCCAACTAACAGTCACCCTACAGGGTAGAGCACAGTTGCCCCAGACAGTTTCCAAGCAGCACTGGATGGATGTGAACCACAAGTCTCTTGGTTAGCAGCCTTAGTTCTTAACCATTATGCAACTGAGATTTCCTCTAACAACCACAAACAGAGAAATCAGAAAGGGGTTGTCCCATCCAGGATGGATCAGGAATCACTGTGCAGTTAAAAAACCAGGTATGTTTTCATCTCCCGTGAGTCAGAAAGTATCTGAATTGGAAAGACTCTCATCAGCCCTAGTTTTAGGAGCAAAAAGTTAGAAGCTACCCAAATGATGAAAAGCAGAATAACAAGTTATGGAATGTGAATCAGATGGAATATCCTAGAAAGGAATCATGCAGAACTGGGTGAGCAACATAGGAAGTTGCTAAATGCAAAACAATTTGAATAAAAAAATTTTTTTGGATAAAAAAATCTTAACACATTCACAGAGGCAAAATTCATGGAAAATAAGTTTTTGCTTTTCTTTTTAACAGTGGCGGGATTACAGGTGACTTTTTTACTGTACAGATTTCTCTCCATTGTTTCTATGATGTAATGAGCAGCTTAAATGTACAGCGTTACCTGGCAGCTTTTACAATACATTCAGATTTTGCTCACTTACCTTGCAGACGTGTGTCCAAACCTGGCAAGTGGCTTTTCACTTAAACTTGCAAACTGCTGATAAAATGTACTGATTCCTTTACATATATAACAGGTATCTACGGCTGTTAGAGAAAGCCTGGTGGCCTTCTGGTTAAGTGCTACAGCTACTACTCTAAAGGTCAGCAGTTCAAATCGGCCTGGCGCTCCTTGGAAACTCTATGGGGTGGTTCTTCTCTGGGTCATAGGGTCACTATGAGCCAGAATAGACTTGATGGCAGTGGGCCTTTTTTTTTTCTCATTGCTGTTATACAAATTAGAACGAATTCTTCAGGTTAAAGGTTTTTTTCATCCAAATTTAATGATTCATGTTATCAGTTATACTTTATCTTTCTTGAGCGGGAACTCAAATTAGGAAAACCAAAGGAAGGTCCTGACCCCAAACAATTCACATCAATTAAAAAAAAAAAGAAAGAAAGAAACCCATTGTCGTCAAGTAGGTTGCGACTCACAGCGATCCCATAGACAGAGCTGTTCCACGGTTCCCGAGCAGCGCTGGCGGGTCTGAAGTGCCACCTTTCTGGTTAGCAGCTGTTAGCACTTGAACCCTCAAGCAGCAAGGCTTCCTCCACTTCAATACAGTTGCCAAACCCCATCCTCTTTTGCACACTGCCTCATTGTTCTTTTCTAGAAGCCTGGAAGACGGATTACCTGGGGGTCCCCTAGGGCTCCTAGCTGCCCCCTGGTGCAGCTCCTGTCCTGCTGGAGGTTTTGCAGTCTGGCAGTCTGCACAGATAAGCTCACCATCCTCTCTCACTGCTACAAGACAATCAGAAGCAAAACCTTCTCCCAGACCTTCCTGGAGGAGGAGATAGCTGATTTTACAGTTTTTCTAAGAGTTTATGGAGTTGTTGATGTATACTCTGCTCTAAAGACTAAGAGATATTCTAGGAAATAAGCAACGGTGTGGTAAGACCAACAGTTTAAAAAAAAAAAAAGAGTTTAAATGGCACAAAGCAGGGCCTGGGTGGGGTCAGAGGGGAGCATTTCTTAGGGAACTCTGGCAGAAGTCATGAACAAAAAACCTGGTGCCCAGGGGAAATAGAGAAAGCAAAGTGGTAACAGACAGACAGCTCTCTGTGTGTGTCCGAGATCTGTGACACGGTGGGAGCTCTGAGCTGCCCGAAGCTAGGGAGCCCCTGAGAACACCGGCATGCGCCAAGCCTTTCCCGCTGGTTTTCGATGCTTCAGAAGTTTCCGGGGGTGGGGCACGCTGTTGCTTTCCATGAACCCCTGTATCCTCCCCTCCTGACTTGCTGTGGAATCCTCCCCCCGCTGATATCATTAGTGGATATGAGTACATAATGTGGACTGCCAGTTGAATTCGTGAATCCGTCCTAGAAACAGTGCTCCACACCTCATTGCTGAGTATCACTACCGTCACCTTCAGGTACCCCTTTGGAAAGCTATGCGCCAATACCAGCACCTAGTCCACCCTTCACAGTGATTTTGGAACTCTTTCTCTGAATGGCCACCAGAGCTGTGCACAATGGTCATGCCAGAAAGAGTTCCAAAATTGCTTTGAAGGGTAGACTAGGCACTGGTTGGTGTATAGCTTCCCAAGGGGAGTACTTAGAAGGTGACTGTAGTGACATTCAGCCACGAGGTCTGTAGCACTTAGAACAATTAAGTTCATGGATTTAATTGCCAGACCACGTGGACCTGGTTGCTCCCTCTGGATTAATGGACTTTTTGAGGGCAAGAAATCTGTTACATTTTTTCTTTATTGTCCTATAGCCCTCGACCTGTAGTTCCTTGAAATATAAATAGTTCTTAAACGGAATTTGTTAGTTCCTCAGGCTAAATTATGTGTGATTTTGATTTGCATACACTCTCTTATAAACCGAGAATATGGGAGTGCCATCTGTGTCTGTGAGAGAGCAAGCAGAACAAGAGACATGGGTGTCAAGCTTGACTTGTAGCAGGAGGAGGAACAGGGAACCCTAGCTGGAAAGAGGAGACCATTCAAAGAGGAGTCCTCAAATCCAACATTAGCAGAGGAGAGGGCCCGGACCTGAGGCCAGAAGTGCTTCGCTGAGGCACACTTTCCTTCCATTTATTATGTCCTTATTTAATCTATTAGAAAGCTGCTGCAGCCAGCTCGGAGTTTTCTGGAAGGGAGAACTGTGTGAACATGGAGGAAAGCAAATCATGAGAATGGCTGTCTTCAAACCCAACAAGCCAGCGACTCATCACTTCCCAGCTTGGGTACCAAGACACAGCTATGCTAGCTATCCCCCTGCAGGAACCCGGCACCCCCAAACAAAATGAAACCCAGCTGGATGGCTGGTTCACATTCCTAATGTGCTGTTTGCCAGACACAATACTTGCTTCTTTGGGAAATCGTGGTGGGACTGCCTTCAGAGAATGGGTCTCTGACCACTGTGTGATTCAGGTAGCTACCTGGCAGTTGTTCTCTGGTGGAATATGGTTTTCATGGGGACAATAGCCTTGGGATGATGGCGGGGACAGCCTGTCACTGGAGGGCATGGGGCTGGGTTATTGCAGGCCCACAGCTCAGATTCAGTCTGTAAGAGCCTGAGCCACAAGAACCCTCAGAGAAGGGTCCCAAACTCCTTCTGAGTACCTTTCGTCATGAGTCAGAATGGCTTCACCAACAACTGGTGTACTGGTTTGCAGACCTCAGGCAGTATCTTGGTTTGCAGACCTCGGGCAGTACTCCGGGTTACAGAGCTCGGGCAGTACTCCGGGTTACAGAGCTCGGGCAGTACTCCGGGTTACAGAGCTCGGGCAGTACTCCGGGTTACAGAGCTCGGGCAGTACTCTGGGTTACAGACCTCGGGCAGTACTCTGGGTTACAGAGCTCAGGCAGCATGCTGGTTTACAGAGCTCAAGCTGTATTCTGCACTCTGCGGGTGTCCACTCAGCTACAGATTGAAATGCAATCTGAGAATGGAGAGACAGAAACATACTTCAAGGGTATCTTTTGGTTAAACATGCAATTGGAATCTATTACTTGGAAACACCCTTCACACCTGTAACAGAGGAGTGCAGAACTGCTACTTGGTCGTGTTTCGTTTCTGGGCCATCTGCCCAACCAACAGACGTGTTCCAAACGACTTCTATGGGTAGGATGCTGTGCAAGGCAATGCTCTCCAGGGAAGTGGTGCTGGGGCTTTTATTTCCTAAGAAAAAGGTTACTTTCAGTTTTTCCAAAGAACCTACATAGTTGTCATGTATGTCAGTTGATTTTGACACACATGACAAGAGCAGAACTGTCCCGTAGGGTTTTCAAGGCTGTCATCTTTTAGGGGGGTGGAGGGTGAGGCAGAAGGCCTGGTCTTGCTCCTTCCTGGAGGCTGGGTGGGTTTGAACTGCCAATCTGTTCATTAGTAGTCAACCACTTACTCATAGGGCCTCAAATTGAAAAAACCAAACCCATTGTCATCGAGTCAGTTCCGACTCATAGCGACCCTAGAGGACTGAGTAGAACTGCCCCTTAGAGTTTCCATGGAGCACCTGGCACATATGAAATGCTGACCTTTCGGTTAGCAACTATAGCACTTAACCAGTATACCTCCAGAGTTCCTTAAGGACTCAGTAGATGCAGGAAGAAGGCTACAGAATGAAGAGCAGAAAGGGGACAGGAGGTAGCGCTGGGGTGAGGGCAGCTTCTACACCTACTCCTTCAGTTCTCAGCCCTGTGTGCACACAGTAGGGCCGCCCAGGTCACAGTGAGAGGTTAGGAGGCTAGTCCCTCCCCTGCACCGCCTTCCTGCAGCTGACGGATGGCGAGCCCGCTGTCCTCGCCCGGGCCCTGTCTCCTGCAGGCCCACGAGGGCCTCTTCCTGCCCTGCACCAGCCCTTGGGTTCAGGCCCAGCTCAGGCAGGCCCTGATAAGGCCTGGGTGAGAAATGGACAGAAAACTGGAACAAGCAGCAGGGGCCGGCCTTCGCCTCTGGATGAATGCCCAGTTGTCAAACGCTTGGCAAAAGTTACACTCTGATAGCAACCCCCTGAACAGCTTCATCCACTGTTTGACACGAAAAATTCATGATGTGTCTCCAGAATGTAGCTCTGAAAACTCTCAATGCCAAAAAGTCTCTGTGATGGGAGGCCCAGTTCTGGTGCTGCCTGATACTTCCCATGTCTTTCTAACTCCGTTTCCAATTCTGGAAATGATGGCTCCCTCAACACACCAGTGCTCTTGATCGGAGAATTCCAGTGTTTTTCCTTTTTTTGCTCCCCTGTATATGCATCTAGGAACCTGGTGGTGCAGTGGTTAAGAGCTCCACTGTTCACCAAAAAGTTGGTAGTTCAAATCTACCCAATGCTCCTTGGAAACCATGGGACACTTCTGCTCTGTCCTATACGGCTGCTGTGAGTCAGAACCAGCAGTGGCTTTTGGGAGATTAACAGTGTTGACAAGTTGAAAAAATTAGTTAACAAAGACTCAAACATTTGCTCCAAGTAACAAAGTTAGTTTTCTGGAGGAAAAAAAGTCAGGTCAAAAGTAGGGAACTCTGGTGGACACATCCTCGTATATACAAAGGTTGTTTATTGTTTCCGCCAAAGGGATTTCTAAGAGGAGTATGTGGAATTATTCTCAACACCAGTCTTGGAAAGCTCACACTGTAGACAAAAAGCTTTTTTCCCGAGGGACAGATGCAGGACCCTCCTTGCCAATTCAGACATCTTTGGAAGACGCCTGTCTTTTTACCCAGCACCCTTCTCTCCGCAGCATGAGTGCCATGTTACCCTGGATAAGGTGACATTTCCAGCTGCTTACTCTGACCTGTGAGCCTGCTCAGTTTCAGCAACAGGACGAGGAGTATGAACTCTGAATTCTCTTCTGGGACTTTAGGGCTTTCTGCAGGGTGACCATGCCGGCCTCTAGTCTTTCCCCACAGAGCCCTCATAGCCGTTTCCCCACCTCACATGGTAGCCTGGTCACAGACGACCTCACCGTCCATGTTCTCCTTTCCACTCACCTGAAAGGTGAGCTAACAACAGCTCCTTGAGTTCACCAGTTTCATCACCAATCTCTCTGAGCCCAGGCAGGAAGTCAAGGGCAAATCTCCCCTCTGATCACCTCAGCTGCTCACTGTCAGCCTTGACCTCTCTCTCCCCCAGCCAGTCTCCCCACTGCACCCGTGGCCCCACGTCTTTCTACCTCTTACGTCTGTAGTCACTTTTCTGTTGCTGAAAAATGTCTGAAACCACGAGGACGAGCTCAGACGGGGCCGTGAGCCATGCAGCCTGGGTTCAAAGCTCAGCTCCACTGCCTGTGAGCTGTGCAACTCTGGTTGGCCCAGCCCCCCAAGTCTGTGTCAGCAAAAGAAAGACGGTCTAAGGATTTTATTAACAGCCAACACCATCATCTGGGACAAGGTTGCTGACGTCCTTGCCTTATAACGATGGACACTCATCATCATTCTCTCTGGTGGGGATCCTGGGGCACTTGTGGCAAAAGCCTGTTGACCTGGACCACAGCAGTTCACATGTACTGAGTAGCCCCTGGGTGCCAGGCACTGTACATAATTTCCTCCAGCAACAGTTTTACAACCTGGGAGCTACTCTCGTCCCCATTTTACAGATAAACTCAGATTTGAGAACTCTGCAGGCCTCTCCAAGTTTAAACCAAAACATGACTTGTCATGGAGCCCATCCTGCCTCAGGGTGACCCCATGTGGGGTCACCCATGTCAGAGAACCACCCCACAGGGCTGTCGGAGGCCGATTTTTCAGAGGTGGATCACCAGGCTTTGTTGTAAGGTGCCTCCGCATGGCGCCTATCCCCCACCTGGAGGTCAGCAGCCAGACCCGTTAACTGCCCTCCCAGAGGCTCTCCTCTGAGGTTGGCTGGCTGGGGCAGGGCAGGCCGTGAGGAGAAGCCAGGCTTGGCTTCAGGAGCGGGAGTCTGTCTTCAGAAGGGCATCCAGGACCGGAGTGAGGCAGCAGCCCTTTCTCCCCTAGCTGAGCAGACGGGCAGGGCTCAGCCTGAGGGCGGGGAGGGCGTGGGAAGCCTCAGTCAGCTGAGCCTGAGCGTGGGGAGGACGTGGGAAGATTGTGTCAGAGTCTTCATTTGCTGGAGCACGGGACACTGTTTTTGCAAGCAGTCCCTGGAAGACAGGCCTGTGGGCTCCTGTTTCTTCAGCTGAGAACACAAACCTGATCCACAGGGCCTGCACAAAGAGCGGCAGAGGCAGAGTACCCTCCAGGAAATACTGAACTCTGTTTGCCCACTTTACCACATCAACGTTTGGCAAGACCGCCCTTCACGTCCCCTTCCGCACAAGGTAAGCCAGCCACCAACAGTTTGGTTCATAGCGTTTTCAGGAACCAGGGAAATGACCTAGGAGATTTTCAGTTTCCAAGTGCGAGAACATGAAGATGGTTGGAATTTAGAATCCGTGAGTCAGAAAGCAGAAAAATCTCTCTTTAAAGCAAGACTTTTAAGTGGGATTGCACTGGGTGGGGGGTGGAGGGGAAGCAGTCGATTTGGTGAATTAGCCCACAATTTGTGGTATGTGTACATTCTACTGCTCAAAGTTTAGCTAAAATTTGAGGAAAAACCCACAATCCAGTAAAATCACTGTCATTAGGTGCTGGTAAGCTCAGTTCTGACTCACAGCAGCTAGTGTGACCAAGGAGAACCACGCGGGAAAGTTTCTAGCTGTCCTTTTTATGGAAGCAGATCATGTGGCCTTTCTCTGGTGGGGTCACTGCATGTGATGGAATAACCAACCTCTGGGTTACCAACTGAGAGCTTAACCTCTATGCCACTCACAGGTTCCTAGAAGACACTGTGAAAGACCTAAGAGCATGTGCAGATATACACCAATAGCATGAAAAAAAGGCCTCTGGAGAGTGGCTTTACGTGGTACCATCTCTAAGGCTTCTCAGGTGGCAGGGTGACACTTGAAAGCCAGTTTTCCCCAGGACTGTGGGATGGTGATCTGTTTCAAGAACCCACCTGTGGAGAAGGGGGGTCAGTCAGGCGATCCCCGGTTTGCAGAGCCACACCGTACAAACCACAGGACCGGCACCGTTAGAAAATGTCTCACATCGTGCATTTTATTCCACATCATTATACAACGTTTACACAGTCAGAACTCTTAGGAAGAACTCTTGTCTCTCTTCCCCAGCTGTATGCAGTGCCCCCAGCTCTCACCGGCACGGGGAGAACCACAGGAGTGGACGGAGACCCACACTGAACGCCAGCCTGCCACGGTCACACGCTGAGAGCGCGCCCGGGGGAGGAAGCTGCCATCTCAGAGCGCGGCAGGGCTCGCCAACCCTCGGCTTTAGAAACCCGGGCACCCGGCATCCCACTCTCATCTCGCAGTGAAACTCACGACGAAATAAATTAGTGTTGGATAGAATTTGAAGTTGTACAATATCGAACAAAAGGCCGTGGGGGGACCTTCTGCGTCAGGTAGCACCGATCCACACTTGGCTGTTTCCAGCGTGGACCCTCCTGTGGACCGGACTGTTGGCACTGTGAGTGGACATCTCTTTGCTTCAGTGAGGACTCTAGACTAAGCGTACCGCGCAGTGGGTCTCTGTACACAGTGTGGCAACATCACCCCGGGAAATGGCACATTTAAAGCATCGTCGCCCTGCCGTGGGCTTGCCCTTCTGTTGTGTGGCACCCCGCCCCCGATGCAGCTGGCGTTGCGCAGATGTTTCTGTGACAGTGATAAGGGTAAGAATGCGCTGGAGGGGTTTCATGGCAAGCAGGTGTTTCAAAAAAAACAAAACAAAACAAAGAACAACAGAAACGAAAGACCGTGGTCGCAGCTAGGGAGGGTTTCACATGTTGTTTAACTCCAGTAAAGTCTGATCCAGCATCTGGTGCATGCTGAGGTTTTCTTCTTTGGCGTGAGCCACTTTCTCTGCGGTGGGATCAGAAAATTCCGTCATCAATAGCTGGGCTTGGACACAGTGGTGGGCTGCACATTTAGGCAGGTAGACATCAATCACAAACACAACAGGACAGACCAGGACTGGGCATACTCATAGGACATGACTCACTTCTAGACAATGACCTAGGAAGAGGGACAAGCACCTCTGACCCGAAGGAAACCACAGGCATGACAGGGTCTCTGTCACAGAGAGGTCAGGTGCACCCTCACCAGCACCCTGCTCTGCAAAAACATGGCAGGCGGTGCTCAGTGCAGGCTCACCAACTGGGTGCCGTAGGAACCAGGAGACACCACACAGAAACACAGCTGTTCACACCGCCACAACACTGTTACACAAACGGGCATGTTAACGGCAGCACACAGCTGAGTTACGGGCAGTTATAGGTTCTGGGGCTGTGCTGGAACCCAACCTCACAGAAAACAAGGGGGCTGTGAAGAGGGTTTCTGACAACTTTTCAAATGATTTATTTCTGTTCATTTAAAAGAAAAAAAATTGATGAGTATGTTTCATGCACATTAGGACACTCTATGTATTCTTAGGTAGTGTTCTATGTACTATCAGCATTTCAGCCATGTTCCACTGACGTCACTCGACAGAACACTGCACACATTTCAGACAGCCAGGACTTCTGATGTGAGCTCCTGTCCTCCACAGCTACTGGCCCAATCTCAGGTGCATTCCATCACATTTCACACAGCACAGCAGATACTGAGAAGACGGGGATGTGGGGCACGACTATCAACATACACACCCCTCCGCTCTGGCTGAGTAACTCCAAGCGGGACTCCCAGTCCTCTGGGAGATAGCATACTTTTTGTGGTCCTCGTCACCCATCAGTTCAAACAAGAGGAACTGCTTTTGCAAAGAAGAGTGCTGAACTGACTGTTACCCGTAACGGACGCAATGCAGCATGAACTGTCTGGGGGTTAGAGAGAACTTAAGTTTTCCAGGTGTGAGGAGGAACGTGCAGGAAGGCCAGCCTCTGGGCCGACGCCTGTCATTTACACTGCTGCAGAGAGCCACCGTCCGTCCTCAGCCCTTGGGCGGCAGGTAGAGCCGCCTCAGGTTTTCTGCTCATGGGCTCCGTTCTTAGCATTCAGCCCAAGTCTGTTCACCCTTACGCTTAATCCTCATTCAGGGCCAGCTTTAGTTCGTTAGTTAGACGGCGGTTTTGCTCAAGTTGCTGGTAGAGCTGGTCTGGACAGGTCAGCAAGCAGGTTAGAGAAAGAAGAGGCAGAAGAAACAGAGGTTAGCCAGAGTCGCGAGAGCGCGTCAACAGACAGAGCACAGATTCCTCGGGCCGGCGGTTTACTCTTACCCCGTGGTCACCTGTCCCATGTCCAGGGAGGACGGACGGTAAAAGGCCTACTGGCTTTGGGAGGGTGGGGCGGGGAGAAAAAGGAGCAACAGGACACAAGCAGGAGAAAGTCAGTGTTCCTGGGCCTCGCTAGAGATCCACCGGGCTGTCAGCCAAGTGTCGTTCTGACCAAGTCTCAGGGCCTGAGCCCAGCAGGTCACCCCCTCCTGGCTGGAGCTCAGTGGAGACGTGAGACCCAAGTTCCCACCCTCCACCCTCCGTTTCCACTCCCCTGTCTAGCTCCACTCAGAGGGGGCAGGCTCCCCACTCAGGTAGCACCAAGGGGGGCTCTGCCTGTTGCACTGGACTTTGAAATGTCACCTCAAAGCAGAGCTTTGAACTGGTTCATTCCAGTTTGCCCCCCTGCCCATAACTTGTATTTCTGCCCCAGATACCCTGAAGCCAAGTCTATGTTTTTCTTGAGTGAACCCATGAACCTGTCTGAAGGCCTGCTCCAACAGATTTGATGTGTTCATACGGTCAACACGAGCTAGGAAGAGAATGGTCATCAGCGGGCTCCACGGCACAGCCAGTCGGCTCCTGGCAGGACCGGAGCACTCATCACAGGAGGGAGCCTGGGAAACGACGGCATCTCAGGGGTGCTTGGAGGCAGCTGGCCCCCCTGACTTTCCTGAGAGATACTGCGTTCGTTACAAACAGCGTCTAACGCTGGGCCTTGAACCACAGTGGTGGCCCTGTGTGCAGAGGAACCCGTGTGCTTCTGTCACTGGAACGATGACTATGCAGGTGGCTCTGGTTTGGAGTGCAGTGTGCGTGCACCCACAAGGTGCAGGGCCAAGTTTGGCACACGCCTACCACAGGCTGGTTTCAAAATTCTTTCTTTTTACAGCTAAAAGGCATAGAAGGCAGGATCTCACTTAGTGGCACAGGGTTGGGTGTGCTGGTTTTGACACCCTTGAGCTGTGGTCAATCACCCTTTCAACTGAAAGAAACAGAAAGTTCCGCCAAACTGAGTCAGACTTGAATTCAGGATCACCGGAAAAAAGACTCGCCAACAACTTCTGGCCTATGAGGGGCCCTTCTGCTGTCAGAAACAGTCTCCCTGTGACAGCAGACCACTGGGGGAGCAGAAAGCAACCAAACTCCATGACACAGGTGCGACTCTGAACTCCTGCGCAGGGGTGGTCCACAGCGTACTACCCACCCCAACTAGCACGGTGGGTATGTATCTCCACTCAGTACGCGTTTAAGACTTGAACAAGTTTTTAAGGAAGACGACATTCACGTGTGCCTACTAGATGGACGTGTAGGAAACGGGCAAAATCTTTAACATTTGCAGGGAGATTGGTGTGACATAAACTTCACCTAACAACAAAACCACCACCACCACCTAGTTCCTACTAACGTGTAATCAGGAAACCCTGGTGGCACGGTGGTTAAATGCTGCGGCTGCTAACCAAAGAGTTCGCAGTTCAAACCCACCAGGTGCTCCTTGGAAACTCTATGGGGCGGTTCTACTCTTGGCTATAGGGTTGCCAGGAGTCCGAACTGACTGGATGGCAGTGGGCTTGGCCTTCTGAATGTGTAACCCGCTTACACGGCAAGTAAGCAAAGCACTGCCAAGAATCAGTCTTCATCTGACGGTACAAGAGATACCCCGAAAATTACAAGCACCAACCACGAAAAACCAGAGGAGACATGATTGTTTTAAACCATGTTAGCGTCCATGGCAAAGACCTGAACCCGGAAATTCTGTGTAATGACTCTCAGAAGCTGCTAAATCCTATTCCCAGGGAAAAGGTCCAGTCTCTTACCCCTAGGACTACTGGAAAGTTGGGCCCCTCTCACTCTAATTTCCTTCCACTCAGTGACGGGATGGGAGAGTGTTTTATAGCCCAGAAAAGTCCATGGTCTTGTTCCCTCTGCTCACCTGAATTTTCTAAATATTCAAAAAAAAAAAAAGTCACCTCCTCCAGCAAGTTGGCTGTTAGAATCCCTCTCTTCCTGGCTGGCTTTACTTGAATACTGTCTCCTAGCTCAGTGGGCTCCCTTTTCTGCCCTCCCACAGATGGCCAGCCCACCAAGGGCAAAGACCATTCCAGGCTCTCCTCCACCACCCTCCTGCCACCTTCCAGGGTACCCTGTGCATGTCACATCCTTGGTGGCTGCACAGCATAAATCCTGCTACCACCCTCCCGTGCTGCCAGGAACTATGGGAGTGCTGGTAGGCCACTGCAGTTTACTGAGCCACATGTGACCAAGCTGAAATGGGAGAGCTCTGGAGAAGCCACAGAGAATCTAGAGGGTCGATGTGGATACAGATTAAATGACAGTGGGCCCTATCACAGCCTGCCATGGACCTGGTCCCTTTCAGCCGCCCAGAGCCAATGAGCCTGGCAACCAAGATCAGACATGTTTGTGTGTTTGCAGCATCTGTCTTCCTGACCCATCTCCCAGACCCCCAGGCTCTCTGGGCCCTGACTCGGCAGAGGTGTTGGCTTGGTCCAACCAAGCACCCTGAACTGGCAGCCGCCCTCTACTCATTTCCTGGGAGACTTGAACTTGCTGGCTAACCCGCTTGACTGCTTGCACACTGCCAGGCCGCTCCAGATCTGCCTTCCCAAAGCATGCGTTTCCCCCTTCTCCCTGTCCCGTGGACTCACAGCACGTGTGACTGTCTAAGAAGGGTTCCTGCCAACAGGTGAGCCTCTAAAACTATCTGAATGTGTGCACAGCAGAACTCTGACTTGTCCTTTTGTCTGTGGCTGGAGGCAGGATGACTCAGAGGACATACTTAGACTACTCTAAATGCAACCAGAACAAGGTAGAGTGACAGTGACAAACAGCCCAAGAGAAATCAGTGAGGAACTGTCATCATCTCTGGGCAGACACATCCAGGTTCTCAATTCGCAACTTCTCCCCTGTTACCACGAAAACACTGGAATGCACAGCTCTCACATGCAAAAGGTTTTCTCCCTGCTCTGAAGTCTCTGCAGAGTTGTAAACGCGATCTTCAGAGTTTGTCCAAATTTACTTGAGTATAAGTGGTAGAGCAACCCTCTTGGAAAGAATACAAACTACACAAAAAACAAATAAAAAAATGACCCACATTTAAGAAACAGGAGAAATGGAGGCAGACCACGGAGGTCAGAGAAATGTCAGAAAAGAAACAGGAGTCACGTTATGTTCAAGTTCTAATTGTGTGGTGTGTCCTTTGGAAAGAAAAATCAATCACCCACGGTGCTAGTGAGGCGGAAAGGACTAGCCCGAACACAAGAAGCTATTCTGAACCATTTCAATGAACTACTCTTCAGGAAAAACAGAACAGTCAGAACTGACTTGAATGGCACAAATGAAGAAAATGCCTAGTACACATGGGTCTGCGCAACACCTCCTAAACGCTACATAACGCTCTTCAACATGGGAATGTCACAATGCTCTTCAGCACGGGCATGTTGCTCAGAACCTAAGGTTCACGGCCACCACTCAGTGCAGGTGGCTGACCAGTGAATGTCCTTCTAAAATACTGACCTCTTCTTTCTGCTATAAAAGGATGCTCAGCGGTTGACCTGTCTGAGTCCCAGCCTCTCTGTCTCTCTCTGGTACCCAAGTCCCAAACAATGTGGACGGCTCTGAAGCCAATCATCTTGAGTTTTCCATTAGCTGGCCACATACTTTGATGCTCAAACAGGGTCACCTAGCTACCAACAGAGGGGCTCCCTCACACCAAACCAAACTTCTGGCCTAGGGAAGACATTGCCCAAGCCAGCCTTCTGACCCCAGCAAGCACGTCCCCTGCAGGGGCTGCTCCCTGAAACACCACTGCTGGGACTCGCCCTCACAATGGAGACCAGAACTCTGAGAGGGGGCTGGGATGTGAGTATTTCTTAAAAGCTCCATAAGAACTCTTGCCTTAGAAACGCTTGATTTTGCACTGCTGGCATTAATGTACACTCTTCAGAATGAGACAGGGGGGGCAATAAAAAAGCAGCCACCAAAAATAAACCCTCTGTGCGTGAAGCAGGTTTGCAGCTTTATTCAGTGTTGAAATGAAATCAATAAATAAGAAGTGAAAGAAAAGCAAACAGAGCTAGCAGGCGGTATGTTTATTTTACACTGAGTGGAGAGTGCCTGTACAACGGGCAGCACCGTGCGTGCCCGACCCAGACGCAGGACGCTAAGAGAAAAGACCAGGTCAGCTGGAGAAGGGACCAACTGCAGAGCTCAGAGAGGCGGGACATCCAGCATGGTGAAGGAGTCTTGGGAGGAGTGAAGCAAAGAAACTTATCTGCGAGAAGATAAAAGGTGGGAGAAAAAGGAAAAAGTGGCATAACAGAAACAGAAATGGAAACCACACAGAGGAGAGCAGGGCTGGGAGCAGAGAGGCACAGGCATGCCAATACCATGACCAGCTGCACTCGTGGGCAGGTGGCTAGCCTAGCCCACCACTATCTGCACCTGAGGCCACAACCTCTGGTTCCAGAATCAGTCTAAGATGACCCAGGAGCAGAATCTGAGCATACACACAAAGCTGAGCTCCCTGGTAAGAGCATTTAACCCTCCTTGCTGCTCAGGGCTTCCTGTAGGTGGCCCTGTTTTAGCAGGCTTTGGAGACCAGGTCCACCCCTCATGTACAAATGAGGTAGGAGAGGGTGGCATTTTCTCTCGTTTCTGAGGTGCCAGCCAGGTCTCTAAGGGTACACATTTTTAAGGGGGGAGCTGCCATAAGCTCCGGCACACATCACATGTGTCCAGCTGCCACCTTTCTGCATGGGGCAAGGCTGACAGCGGGGGCTGGGGAAGGAGTTTCCAGTGTCAGTGGAATTCAGTGTGATGGTGTTAGCAGGCCTGACACTTCATGGAACATTCCGGATTAGAATTTACAGAGGAAGAACAAGCTAGATGTTTCAATCTGGTTAGTAACATGTAAGTCAGCTGTGCAGGCAAACAAGCCCACCTGCTGCAGCTCCTGCCTCCTCGCCACAGTACAGCCCTGGCCCTTCACTCTCAGTCACAGTGCACGAGCTGCGCTTTACTTCCTGCTTCTCTTAGCTGGGTTGTGGTCAGAGTCTGTGTGGGTATTTTAATTTCTATTACACCAACACAGAAGACCAAAGGTCTGGTTGTCCAGGACGGGTTTTTTTTTTCTCTCTAGCACGTTGAGAAGTTAGCAAGAGAGAATCTCTGATGGGACCAGACCTTAGGCTGTCCTATTCCAACTCTCTCCTGCCTGGGTCAGTAATAAGCTGACCCTTGAGGGTTTCTGTAAATTTGGCTTTCTTTTTATGAAAATGATCACATTTAACAAATCTCAGGAAACTAGTTTTGATGTTTGTTGGGACATTTCTACCTGAACATGCTGCCTTCTAATTTTACTCGACCCTAGTTTAATTTCCTACAGAGGAGTGCTCAAGTTACTTCTTATAAAAGTTCACGGCTGGCTAGGGACCGTTTGGCTGAAAGGTTACAAAACAGACAGATCCTGAAAGGAAAACGTCCTGGACAGAGATTTAATCTACTTGGCCTTGATGTGCGCACTGCATGAAAGGCCTTCACCACCTAGGTGACAGAGAATGGACAGACAGGTGGACAGATGGGGACTACAGAGGCAGAGGAGGAGCAGGGGCATGTCTTGTGTGAGCGTGGGGGCACGGTGCCAGCAGCAGGTGGGAGACATTTACATGGAGGTCATGTCGTTGAGGGCGTGGTCCAGCTCCTCGCTGATGGCTTTGTACTTCAGTTTCTGAGCATACAGCTCGTCTAGGACAGGAAGTGGAAGGCAGAGGTGCAAGGACATGGAGAGTGACCCAGAGATGGAGGGAGCCGGAGTGGCACGGGCACCATCCCGACATGGCAGCAAGGAAAGGGCAATGCGTGAAGGAGGTGGTGCCGCAGCCGGTGGCCAATGCAGGAGGCGTGCGTTTGGTTTTTAAAATACACCGGGACAAAAACAGAGAGAACACAACCCATTAGAAAATAAAATGAAAGACACAGGATGAAATCATAACAAACGGCAGGTGGATCAGTCAGCCATATCCAACACAAGGCAGAATCACAGAAGGCTGTCCTCTGGGCGGGGTGGGAGGAGTGCGGGACAGTCTTTGGTCACGAATGAGCTGTATTTTGAGGACACAGTGGCATCAGCCACCTGCAGCCATAAACAGTGGAAAATTACGTCCAAGGGCAGCGTTTTGGAAGAACGGTTTGTGACTAGGGCCTGCAATCCTTATCTGGCTCCACCTTCAAGTCGAGGACTTCCTGATGGAGCCAGGCCTCTGGAACACCAACTGCTGGGTTTCACTGAAACTCCTGACGATCTTCTCCCCCAAGCTGCCCCCTCCCTGGCCCAGGAGGCTCAGAAACGACACTTTTCAGGGGGCTGCCATAGCCGGTCTGCATCTGCACTTCTCCAGTGATGGCCGTTTCACATCTTTCTACGTTCTGGCAGACTGGTTAGCAAACACTGGTCCTTCTCTCTCCTTCTCCACTATCTCGGTTATCTATTCACACCAGTCCCTTCTCCAGCCACTTCTGCCTGTGATGGGTTTACTTAGTTTCTTTTCTTTTCACAGCTGACCTTTCCCAAGCCTCACAGCTCAACACTGACAATTTCTGGGAGACAGAGTAGATGCCATCAAGATAAAACCAAGCTATCTTTAGTGAGAAATGCCTATGTGCCATCTCACAACACCATGTCCTGAATGACCACCGCCACCCTCCGGGGCCAGAGCACTTTGCTAAGATCATGACTCAGAAGAGATACCTGGCTTAAGAAGGTGTGTCTGGAACCATTGCAGACAACCAGGAGAGATCCCTATAGTAAGTCCCTCTTGCCCACAACCACCTTGGCTACAATGACAGATTAGCCTGCCCCACTTCTGCAGAGGGGAAAGAAAAGCTGGATGGCTCTGTCATTATGAAAGAGATGGGCCCCGGCTGGTGGCTGACCAGTCACCTGGTTAGATGGGGACTCGGGTCCAAGTGTCCGTGAGCCCCAGTGAGAACATTCCAGAGGACAGGCAGAAGGAATGTGCGTGCAAGAGCAGAGAAGCCCATCGAGGCCGATATGCTTGGAACAGAAGGCCTCTCTGGTGGGCGGATCTGGACTCACATGGAAAGACTCAACAGGAACAGGAAGCCTCTCTGGAGGGCCGATCGGCACTCCCGCAGAAGGACTCAATAGGAACAAGACTCAGGCCCTTACCTTCCAAGTCATCGATGCTCTTCTCCAGCTTAGTCACTGACCTCTCTGCAAACTCAGCCCGGGTCTCAGCCTGTAACGATGCAATGGATCAGAATCAGGACATGTGCAAAATGTCCAGTAGCTACAAGGATAGGGGAGCCCCTGGGTGGCGCAAAGGGTTAACGCACATGGCTGCTAACTCAGAGGCTGGAGGTTCAAGACCTATCAGAGACCCCTTGAAGAAAGACCCCGCGGTCTACGGCAGCCACTGAAAGCTTGTATGGAGCAGAGTGCTACGCGGACACATGGTTGCCATGCGTCATAATCCACTCAAGGGTAATTGGTTTGATTTAATTTCTTGATTTCTTTCTCCCTCCAAACATTAGTGAAAACTGGAGAATGAAAATCACACACAGTACCTATAGACAGAGACTGACTGACAGCAGGGGCAGGGGACACGAGCTCCACTCTAGCCTGTGAACAGTCTGGACCTGACCAGCTCCACGTTAAACAAGGCGCTCTGACCACCTCCGTAAAACCAAGCTCGTGCCGAATGCAGCCCACCTCCTCTCCACACCTCTCCTACATTACCTCCTTCAGCTTGTCAGAAAGGACCTTGATCTCTTCCTCATACTTGTCCTCCTTCTGTGAGTACTGCAATGAGAAAGAGCATTCCAGATGTCAAGCCTCCGCTCACCCTGCCTGCCTGTCTCCCTGCAGGGCGCCCAACCCTGCCAGCAGACCTTGGAGAGCGCTTGGGAGGCAGGGAGCCCCCTGGGATTAAATGGCTCCCTGCCAGGCGGTCTCTGTCTTCCTGACTATTGTCTTACAGAGAGGAGAACCAGAGAGCATGGCCATCTGGCATTTGGTCTAAATTAAACTGCTGTAGCCAACTCACATCCCCAACATACAAGACGTTCTCTGTTAAAAAAAAAATCTATTCTCTAACCATCATTGGGAAATCACTGCGAAAGGTGGCTTTTTTTTTTTTTTAAACCAAGTGCCTGCTACACTGTTGCTCTGTCCGCAGGGCCTCTGGGGCCTCAGAAGAGAGAAAGCGGCCTCTCTGGGGTGGCTTTCGAAAGCTGCCTCTTCCCCACACGCCGCTCCTGGCCTACCTTCTCAGCCTGAGCCTCCAGTGACTTCAGGTTGTTGGTCACAGTTTTCAACTCTTCTTCAAGCTCGGCACATTTGCTAAGGTTTTCGACCAGAGGCAGAAAGGGTGGGAGACAGGCCCCAAGGAGGAGGAGAGAAAAAGGAGAGGGTGGGAGACAATGAAAACTGAGTCCTAGGGACCAGGGGCCGCTGTCAAGGAGCCAAATCACCAGCTGTGAAGGTGCTCAACCGCACGCGGATGCTGTCCCCCGACCTTGCCGCCCTGGAAGGTGGAGGGACGGAATCCGGAGGCTCTCAGGTAGGGTCCATTTGGCTTCTTTCGTGGCTGCCCCAGAGAGCATGCATGAAGGGAACAACAAAGGAGCACAAAGGAACCCCAAGACAGCTCTCAAAGCAGGATGTCAGACAGCAGAGGGTGCACTGAAGGCGCGGCCGCTACGCGGACAGCAGACAGTGACAACGGAGAGACGTCTGGGTGGCAGTTAGCCTGGAAACCACACACGAGCCGTCAGTACCTTATCCTCTGCAGCCATTAATGCTTTCAAGGTCTGATCCATTATTCTTAATTGCTCCTCCAGCTGTCGAACTTGGCTGTTAGTGGACACAGGAAACGCACAAGGCCATTCACAAAATCAGTGTGCAGGCCAGGCATGCAGTGATGCACGTATTCACACACAGGCACCCCACCGAGTCCTCTGCGCGCTGTCTCCTGGCTCGTCCGAGTCAGGCGAGCAGGGCAGGAGCCCGGGGCAGAGACAGGCTGAGGTGCAGCTGCCAGGCGGGCATGCTGTTTAGTCACTGCTCCACAGACCCCACCAGAGGCTGCTGGCACTGGGCCCGCTTACCCTTCCGAGAGCTCAGCCCTCTCCTCCGCGCGCTCCAGGTCACTCTCGATGATGACCAGCTTGCGGGCCACCTGCAGCAGGACACACACAACACACGCCCTGTGGGGCCTCTGAACTCTGAGGGTGGTGGGGAGAGGTGAGGGCCAAGTCCATCGGCCCTGCAGGCACCTGTCGACAAACAAGAGGATCCCTCTCCTACAGATCAGAGGCAATACCATGTCGGGAGCAGGCACAGAAAGGAAACCAGAGGCTTCCCCTCAGAAAGACCCAGAACCGTCAGTCATGACTGGGCAGTCTTGACCTTACGTCCGAGTGACCCAGGCCCAGCCTGTATCTGATTCCACAGCAGCCAGACCAAAGTGCACAAGGACAGAGGCGGGAAACCTCCAGTCTCCAAAACAGCAACGCAGGGAGACCAGGGGCACACAAAACTGCAAAGGTGGGGCGCAGCCGAGAAGCTGCTGGAAACCATGCCAAGGAAAGCTCCATCACGGCAGAGCTCTGTTCCGCAGGCCCTTCTCGTGGAGAAGGTCAGAGACTCTGCCGGGAGAGCCAGAGAAGCTGGGGTGGTGGAGAGTCCATCTGTGTTCCGTGGAAGGAAGACCCCGAAAACACAAGGGACCCTCTGAGGCCATTCAAAATGAGCAGGGATACAGCGGTGTGGGCGAGAAGGCAGGAGGGGACACGGAAGCTGGCAGCAGGGAGTCCAAGGTTGAGAAGGGAGTGTCGACACACCGTGGTGTTGTGGACCAATACTATAAAACAGTGTGTGTACTAGCTGTTTAATGAGAAGCTAGTGTGTTCTGTAAATCTTCACCTGAAGTCCAATAAAGAACAAGAGGGCACAGAGCAATGGGGAGTGTCGGGGAGGAGCAACAGGAGTGGGAGGGGAAAGGGTACGGGAGGATCGAGGCTGTTTCAGCACGACCACGACTTGACACAACACAGGAAAACTTAGACCTCCACTCACATTGGCTCTGACTCCACAGGAGGCTGGTTGGTTGTTTTATGGGTGACATGACCAGAAGCTGATTCACTAGTCAACCTATGCTCATAATGGGATCCTACCACCCTTGAAGGCGAGGATAGACAGCATACGGTCTCCCTGGATCCACGCAGCAGCTGCAGGAGCGGGACTAGGGCTTTGTGAATCCCATGGGACGACCCACTGCATGGCGACAGTGTGAGAAGATCCTTCCACTGGACACGGAGTCCCGCCTCCCCCTTTTCCTGGCCAAAGGTTCACTGCCCTGCCTCTTTATGGGTGCGCGGGAAGGCTCTGATCTCTCCCGGTGCTGACCAGCTTCAGGCATGTCCGACACCCCCCACCCCACCCCTCCAGCAGGATCAACTCAAGCCCACCTTCTGGAGGCAAAGGAACCCTGGTTCTCAAAGCCACCCACTTCTGCCATGGAGACAGACCCGCTCCTTCAGGACAGCAAGGCTGTGCACTGTTCCCTGGCCACCCTACAGCCACTGCTGGGGTGACTACAGGCATCGAACCCCAGGAACTGACCTCCTCATACTTTCGGTCGGCATCTTCAGCAATGTGCTTGGCCTCTTTAAGTTGGATCTCTTGAATTTCCATTTTTTCCTCATCCTTTTGGGCTCGACTCTCAATGACCTTCATACCCCTGGAAGGAAGGACAGGTGGGAAAACCCACGACTTAGAGCGGAAAGCCACAGACCCACATGGCACCACTGTGGTACGTGAGGCTCCATGGGAAGGCGGAGGACCAAAGCAGAGCACAGAGTTGCTTCTATTTTCCAGATCACAGAGCAAGACTTTCTGAGCTGGAGGCAGAGGAAAGACACACACTCCTCTCTGCTCCATGTGAATGAAACCTGTGTGCGTGCTGGTGCTTCCAGTATTAAATGAATGAGACCCATAGGCATCCCGTCAGCATCCGGGAGGCATGGATACAGGAAACGCTAACACAGGCTGCTTGCTCGACAGGTGCTGTGACTCTCTCCCCTTTCCTGGTGGGGCACATCAGCTTGAAAATGGACGAAAGAAAGTTAGAACAAAAGCAAATTCACCTTTTTCTACCTCATTTCTTCCACCCATAGGAAGACGAGACAAAGGACCCGAAACGGTGGACATGCAACCATTTCAGAGAGCTCAACCCAATACTTGAGGAAAGAAATTTGGAGTGTGACCCTGAATGGAATCCGTTATAGTACAGGGTCGGGAGAGCAGATGACAGCCCAGTCTGAAAGCTGACGTGTCCCTCTGGGTCAGCTGGCACTGGTGGTTAACCCACCCGGAACACATCCCTCATCTGTCAAGTAACTAGTCGTGTTAAAATGGGGCTCATCTACCGAAGTCTACGTAGGCAGCGAGATAAGCAGACCACTGTTTGGATAAGGTGCTAATATATCCTGGGAGACCTGAGTTCTAGTCTTGCGGGGAGGCACAGAGTAGTGGTGAGACTTTGGGCAAGCCACCTCAGTGTCCAAGCCCTGGTTCTTCCTCTGTAAAACCAAGGATTTGGCCTCAGTGGTCTCTAAAGTCCTTTAAACTCCTACAGTGTAACATCGCAGACTGCCTTTAAGGTTTGCCAGCAAGCTCGAGTCAGGAGTCAGCCATGAAAGCACTGTCGTGTGCGCACAGTAAGAAACAGCCAGTCATCTGAAAGAACCCCCAAACTCGTGGTCAAAGAAACAAGCAGCAGTGAGCACTGAGTGGAAACTGAACTTAAGATGCTCCTTTCATCCCAAAGCCTGAACAGTACATGAGTACAGACTAAAACACAAGACAAAAGCAGACAGAATGGCTGCCTGTCTCCCCTGTCCTGGTCAGCACACAGGCAGGGACACAAGCCCAGAGCCCCGAACTCTGTGTCACTCCGCAGCCAGCGGTGCTCTCTCTGGTCTCCAGGAGTCTTTCTTGGACTGTTTCTATAAAATAGAGCAAACTCATCGATGGGACCAGCTGAGTTTAACAAAAAATCCCTTCTAGAATGGCAGCTGGGACAGCAGTCTATCTAACTGCCGTCTTTCATCACTACCATGAAGCTGAATCTTGGCGCAGTAAGTCCGGGGGCCAGGGCACAGCAGCAGCTGGCTCGGAGACACCGGCACCTGACTGCACCTGTGTGTGTCTGCGCATCTCACTGGCAGTGAGTCCAAAACAACTTAGTTTTGCATATCATCATTTCCGTTTTATCTGTGCTGCTCCTTCTGCTGCTTACTCAACAACGGGCAGCCTGTAATTACTGATCTCAGCATATACATACATACACATATGCACACACAAAAGTCCTGACTTAAAGGCAGAATGGCTCTGTGGTCGGCAGAACTGAGAAAACCAACGGCACCCCTGGAAACTCTTTCGTTTGTACATCCATTGCCCTTACTGGATGGCAAGCTCTGTAAGGGCAGGAGCGAGATCTCTGCAACCTCAGGGCTCAGAAAACTGCTTTATACACAGCAGATGTGACACAAGGCCAAAGAAGTCTGTACTGGGGAAACACTCCCTGCAAAGCACCAGGAAGCCTCAGACCCCAGAGGTCACAGAAGCCCCTCTGCTCCACCAGGGAGAAGGGCTTCACCTGATAGCTGGGCTGGATGACACGTCCTCACCTCTCACTCTCGTCAGCCGCCTTCTCGGCCTCCTCCAGCTTCTGCAGAGCTGTGGCCAGACGCTCCTGGGCGCGGTCCAGCTCCTCCTCAACCAGCTGGATGCGCCTGTTCAGGGATGCGACATCAGCTTCAGCCTGGGCAGAGAGTGGGGGAGAACGTGAGGGTGGTCCCTTGAGGAGGCGACTGGGGCCGAAACGCATGATTTCAGACAGAAAGCCTGGGCCTTGGGGAGCTGGCTCTGAGCGCCCACAAGCCTTCCCCAACCCGGGCATTTTCAGACATCCCTCCACGGATGTACAGAGTGTAGGTCCGTGTGTGCGTGTATACACGAGCCCACAGACACAGATGTCACTGGGCAGATGGACCACATTCGTTAGCTAAGTCTGTCACTTGTTTTCCTTCTTCCAGATGTCAAAGCACTGACTTCAGCTGTTGAAGGAGATCTTCATCACGGGTACAGACAGAGCGCACCTGCCTCCCTCAGGCCGCAGGCACGCGAAACAACAACACAGACAGGAGCCCTCCTCCTCAGGAGGCCCATCTCCCTTCTCCTGGCCACGTTCTCCAAGGCACCCTACAAAAGAACTACGACGTTTTTAAGTTCCAGAAACCTGACCCAACCCACCGCTGTCGAGTCAATTTCAACTCACAGTGACCTTAGAGGACCAAGCAGAACTGCCCCGCCTGGAGAACGTGAACTGCCGACCTTCCGGTGAGCAGCCAAAGCACTGAGCCACCATGCCACCAAGGTTTCCAAAATTGACACCATCGACAGGCACAACAAAATCAATCCATCTTCCTCCTGCTTCTCCCCCTGTTACCCCTTTAGAGTAACTGGTCATACGGAAACAGGACCAAGTCCAAGTTCCCCAGTGTTTTTGCTGCAAGTCCGACATAATTTCTTACAAGTCAAGGTGGCTAGGAGAAAGCATCAGATGCCTTTAGGGGAAACCAACACAGATACAGTTTTCACGTGGCGTCTAACTCTGAGACAGGATGCTCCTTTCTTAGGGAGTCAGTGATTACCTTCTACTGTAAACTTCTGTTTCCCTCAGCTTCAGAGGGTGTCACAGTCCCTCACACATACCTGGATTGACAGGCACCTAAACACGACGTGTGGACATGGGCAGACAGAAGGTGCCACTCAGCGCCCATTTTATCACCCCCTCTGCATGTACTTAGCCAGAGGCAGTGGGGTGTTCAGGGCACCCGGGTGTCTGGAATATCTGGTGGTGTAGTGGTCACGGGCTACAGGGGCTACCCAAGAGGTCAGCACTCGAATCCGCCAGGTGCTCCCTGGAAACTCAATGGAACAGTCCTACTCTGTCCAGTAAGTGCTGCTATGACTCAGAACTGACTCGACTGCAAAAGGTTTGGTTTGGGGAGCTTTCTAACCTTTACATCACAGACTTAGGGACCCAAGTCCGTTCTGTCTCCCTCTCCCTGTCTTTTTGACCCCCCTGTAAGGCGAAGTACAAAGAATCACAATTCCCAGCACACACACGAGCTGAGTGAATGCCTGGGGAGCTCAGTGAATGTCTGGGGAGCACAGTGAATGTCTGGGGAGCACAGTGAATGTCTGGGGAGCTCAGGGAATGTCTGGGGAGCTCAGTGAGTGTCTAGAGAGCACAGTGAGCAGAGCCGGCCGAACTTAAACCACTGCCGCTTCCCCGGCTCGTGGGCCCAGGTGCACAGCTCGGGATGCACACAAACTTCACGACAGGTGGCGCGTCTCTGCTTGTGTCCTTCACTCCAGGCAGCATGGGGACCTTCAACTGTGTGCACCTAGACTTGTAACCTCCTAAATTCAAGTTGTATCTGGGAAGAAGAGGGGATTGGTCTCCACGATGGTGAGGGACTCTGTGAAAGTATTTAAATAAGCCCCTCAACAAAACACTGCAGTAACTGCGAGATGGGGAAGGGCGTAGGAGACAATGGTGAAGTGAAATGTAGCCCAGGAGTGTGTACAGCTGTGCGGAGGACACAGTGAGTAACTGCGCACATGGCCAGAGGCTGGGCCACCGAGTCACTGACTGAGCACATGGCCAGGGGCTGGGCCATGAAGTTAAAATGACTGAGCACACAGCTAGAGGCCAGGCCACAGAGTAAAAGTCACTCTCAGCACACGGCTAGGGGCTGGGCCACGGAGTGAGTGACTCTTCAGCTCACTGCTAGGGGGCTGGGCCAGATGCCTGTGCCTAGCAGATGATCCTCTGGGGCTGCTTGGAGGAGGGGTGACAGCCACAGGAGAACACATTTAAGCGCAGGTGAAGTATCTTCGAAAACACCATTAGCTGTTTTTTTTTAAAAAGAAAAAAGCAGAAAACAAAAAACACAGTGGAAGGACAAAGACATGCAAGGTATGATTTTAGGTCAGATTTGGTCTTTTTTCTATTTCTAGTAAAATTCTAATCTTTTATACAAGCACAGGAAAATCAAGCCCCGCCCCCATCCCAAACCAAAACAGCACCTTCAAAGCTCTGTAGCGCGTCTAGTTCAGCACTCAGATGTATGTTTCTTTTAGAGTTGAAGGCAAATATCCTTGCCACAGGTGCTGCAGCCTGTCCAGAGATGCCAACAATGTTTTCAAAATGTTTCTGCGGCCCCCAGCCTCTAAGTTTCCTGTTCTCCTCCAGACACGGGTGTGAACCTTGAGGACTTTGTCCTCACAGGAGGGCACTATTGCCGCCTTAGAGAAATAACTCTTTTGATCAAAGTCTGCTGTATCGCCCCAGCCCGCTGCACAGCTGGGCCGGGCCCCCGGAGAAAGGAGGTGGCACCCCAGTTCATCCCTGCCTCTGCTCCAGGCTCTCCCCAGTGTCCATCTTTCTCTCCCCTCACACCCCACTCTCACCTCTTCTACAGTGCGCAGCAGAGTGCTGTTTTAGAAAGTCCCTGAGCCTCGCCAGAGAGGCAGGTGGCAGAAGCCCAGGCTCAGCCACCTCAAGGGCCACGTCCCACAAAGCACAAGCCAGCAAGGCCTCGGACAGGGCACACAGCACTGATCCCCAAAGCAGATGTGCCCCTAGGCATCAATTTGTGGCACAAAGCAGGACTGGCTCACCAGGAGAGAAGACCTGGGGCTGGCTGGCCTTCCTAGAGTGGCCCCTACAGCTCCTCAGAACGGGAAAGTCTCCTCAGCAGCATTCACGTCACAGCAGGCCCCACCGCTGGCTGGGTGTCACAGTCATCTCTGCCCCCCAAACCCACAGACGTGGCGTCGACTGTGACTCACAGCAGCCCTTTACAAAGGACACAAAGGTGCAGGTGGACTCGTGCCACTGGCCTTTTTGTGAGCAGCTGTAGCTCTCAAGCACTAGACCACCAGGGCTCCCAGAATCCACCAGGAGACATTTATTAAAAATACAGACACCCAGGCCTCAGCCCTGGAGATTCTGACTCTGAGGTCTGAGGGGAAGGCAGGCATCTATGCTTTAAACAGGCAACCTGCCCCACACCCTAAGAGGCCGGTGAATTCTGTGGGAACCAGGTCTCTAGCTCATCCTTAAGAGGAAGGGATCTGGTCCCACTCACATGGCCTGTCAGTGGGGGACAGGAAGACATCCAAGTGTTCTGGTTCTAGGGTGCTGGTTTTACTCACGGCCTCCTAGAACACAACAGAAGCCTTGGAATTGGTGGTCTCACCCTTGGACTCTTTCTCCCTTCTGATGTGAGAGTGGGAGGTTCTCAACATCCCCTTCCCCAACCTCCAGAGACAGGTCCTTGTCTCCTCAGCAGGTGAATGACCAGGGGACTGAATGCCACCCACTCAACGAGTCATCTCCATCCTTCTGAAATGAGCCAGGGTAATCATGTGGATGGACAGTACGCAGCTTAGGTGGGACCCAGAACATCTGCCAGTCTCCCTGTCCCAAAGGCACCAGAGCCACAGACCAGGTGCTCACAGGTTAACTCTGGTCTTGAGAGTGGTGCCTGGAGTCTCTAGGTAAGCGTTCCTGGAGAAACCCTCGACTCAGGCTCCCCAGGCCTCACCACCCCGGCCTCTCTGCAATTGTGCAGTTCCCTGGAATTCATGATACACATTTCATCCCATAATTTAACTAAAGATATTTCTTTCTCTCTGATTTTTGGCCTTTTTTCTTTGACCTGACTTATGCTTGGTGTCCACAAGATCCACAGCTCTCACCGTCACCAGCTGCTCTACATTCTGAGGCCTGTTTAGCTGTGCCCTCAGGGGCCTGCCATCACAGCATCTGGGCCCTAGCAAGGACCCACACCATAACTAAGAGCTCAGCTGCTAACCAAAAGGCCAGCCACCAGGTGCACCTTGAAAACTGCATGGGGCAGTTCTCCTGGGGCCTACAGGGTCGCTACAAGCCTGGGTTGACTCAACCACAATGGGTTGTTTTGGGGGTGGACGGGCTGTCTTGTTGCTAAAAGCTCACAGCTACATGACCACCTGTCACCTGAAAGCAGATATACATACTAAGGGCTGGGTCATGACCCTGGATGCAAATAATTTTAGGCACGTAAATCACCCCTCACTGCCTGGGTCAACTTTCCTCTCACGACAAGGCCCATGTGCTAACATGGCCAGCTAAGTCTTTCAGTTCAGGGGCTCCTTTCTCTGGTTCAAAGCTGCTATTGTTTTCCACCATGTAATGAGCTACACAGAAGAGAGACTGCACTTCCTAGTAGAGGCTACCAGCGTCCTCCCGCAGATCCGGTTCAATGACCTCCTAGGCTCTGCACGCCACTCCTGAGTCCCCCCAACAAGGCAGGCACTGGCTATCTGCATGAAGAACACGGCATGGCATCTGCCCCAACACAGCCAAGTAGTACCCCAAGTCAGGGCTGAAGAAAAATCTCACAAGGCTGAGGTTTATATGAAAGCCAGATGCTCCAGCCAATACAAACAAATTAAAAATAGCAACGACTTCAATGTAAAAAAAAAGAGGAAGAAAAAGTATTCCAGTTAAAACCAGGAAAAAGCAATACTGGTAGGAGAATAACACGATATCCTAAAAAATCAAACCTCTTGAATGTGTTCCCAAAGCCCTCCTGGCAGAGTGGCATGTGGGACGATCAAAGGCCAGGCCTTTTTATTTCACACAAACTGGGGTTATACTGAGAGGGTTTCACCCAGTGTGCTGTGTAGCACCAAGTGAGTGCAGCCAAGCTACGCTTCTGTCCTTATATGGTAAGAGCAGGGAGAAACACTGAAGACATTAAGGAACACTCCCAGGGATACTAGACAGACACAACCTTCACTGTCTCTGCCACAGCCTATAACTTATGAGGCCTGTTTGTGTCATCAGAAATCCTGGTGATGCAGTGGGTTACGTGCTATATCCACTAACTGAGAGGTCAGCAGTTCAAATCTGCCAGGTGCTCCTTGGAAACTCTATGGGGCAGTTCTACACTGTCCTATAGGGCCTCTATGAGTCGGACCCGACTTGATAACAGTGGGTTTGCTTCGGTTTTATTGTGTCACAAGGGAAAACGGACATGAACAGGGCATTGTGGTGCCTGCCAGGCTGCATGTTGACAGTCTCCACTGTCCCATCACTAAATGCCCACCTTCCACCTCTGCCCACCCGGCAGTGCTCACACAAGCCAAGTCCCAGAAACACCTACCACACCTGTCAAGAGGGAAAGGGCCGGGATACCCTGCAAAACTGTTGCTTCTCACCACTTAATCAAGTCAGCCACCACAACCTTAACGGCTGTAACTTTAATTCTCCCTGTTTGCAGGCAACTACGTAGAAAGGAAGGACTCCTGGTGGCGCAGTGGTTAAGTGCTCAGGTTGGCAGCTGAAATCTACCAGTGGCTCCACAGGAGACAAGACCCAGCCACCTGCTCCCATACAGGAAACCCTATAGGTCTGCTATGAGTTGGAATCCCCTTGACAGCAGTGGGTTCAGTGTTTTGGTTTTATGGAGCATTACTACTCTGTCCCATAGGGCCACTAAGAGTCAGAATCAACTCAATGCCACCTGACAATAAATCCAGAAAGGAAGACTGGTTCCTTCTTGCTACTTTTTTTTCTTTTTATATAATGACCCCAAACAAACAAAACTCCAGTGAGTCACAAGACCTAGAATCAACGATCATACCATGCACAGCACCCTCATTCCAGTCTCTGGGTGGGCACACACACCTTGGAAAAACAAACTACGAGGAAGTACGGGAAGGCTGCTCTTCAGAAGGCCAAGGGCTGGTTTACGATGCCTGTTAACTGCAGCCGGCCTCAGCGCCTGAGAACCTGAACACAAGGCCGACTGTGCAGTCCACAGCTGCTGGCGGTGCCTCCTGAGTCTGCACGAAGGCTTCCCCTCTGCTGCTACGAGCAGCGCCTGGTGCTAGCTGAGCTCCCAGTCCAAGCTCAAGTCTGACAATGACCAGGATACTACCTTAGCCACCTTCAAGTTCCAGCATCAAAATTTAGGAAAAGACCCTGAATGTGGAACTCTCTCTTCAGTAGCTGGACCCATCCTAAACCAATGCATTGTACTGTTCTGTGTTCAGTCACCCAAAGACACTGCTTTCAGAATTTACCACAAAGAAAAAGAAAAACAGAAAAGAAATGAATGATTTAAACCACTTTTAACTATAAAGTTTCGAAAAGAAGGAAAGCACTGTCTTGAGCCTACTGGCGCCGGCACAGGAGGATTATAAAAACGGTCCCAGAACAGAAGTAGAAAAGTGAAATATGTCCTTGTAAGTTATCACCTGCACTACTGTCCATTACTGCACCAGGAGCAAAACCACGGCTCTCCTGCGCACGGTCGGGAAGTCAGGTGGTGCCGAGGCTGCTAACCAAACGGTGGCAGTTTGAATCGGCCAAGCCACGCCCCGGAAACTCTACAGGGCAGCTCTGCTCTGTCCTATGGGTTCGCTACAGGTCAGAACCAACTCCAAGGCAGTGGGTTTGGTTTTGGGTCTGTTTAGGGTCACACACCTTCGTCATACGGTAAGGGGAGTTTTCCAGCTTCCATCATTACGATCACTTCAGCCCATGAGTCTTTCCTATTTGCCTACTTCCTCTCTCCAAGTTCCAGAAAAGAACGCTTGCTGATTAAAAGCACCCACACGGAATATTTCAAGACACAGAATTCGTGATGCCAAGTGTCATGAAGGCTTAATAGCTGTCACTTACAGCACTGACTGCTGTCCCAGGCACCTTGTAGTCTCTCTACACAGACTAACTCTTCCTCTAAATCTAGGACAGTAATAGGCACTCTCACTATCCACATCGTAAAGTCAGGGCACAGGAGCACAGAGACATTATGTAACTTGCCCGAGGTCTCAGAGCTAGCAAGCAGGGACCCAGGATTTCAACTTCAGATACCAGGGTCCAGAGTTCCTATTCCCACCCATCATGTTCTGTGAGTTCTCATGGTTCAAGGTCAGCTGCTAGCCAGCCAGACATGGAGTCAGAATTAACTTTACCACCTTGCCAAATTTAGAGACAGCCCTGAGATCTCGGCTGACTTGCACTCTTAAGGCAAGTGAAGAAACTTTTGTCTATCAATTTCCTGATCTTGTCTGTACTATAGAAACCCTGGTGGCCTAGCAGTTAAGTGCTACAGCTGCTAACCAAAAGGTCAGCAGTTCAAACCTGCCAGGTGCTCCCTGGCAACTCTATGGGGCAGTTCTATTCCATCCCATAGGGTCGCTAAGAGTCAGAATTGACTCAGTGGTAGTGAGTTTGGTGTTGGTTTTTGGTCCACACTCTGGAAACCCCAGTGGTGTAGTGGCTAAGTGCTGTGTCTGTTAACCAAGAAGTCAGCAGTTCAGATGCACCAGGCACTCCCTGGAAGCTCTATAGTGCAGTTCTACTCTGTCCTATAAGGTGGCTAGGAGTCGGAATCGACTTAATGGCAGCAGGTTTGGGTTTTTTTGGTCTGTCCTGTGCCTCAAGCCTCTTCAGCTGGGCCTTCCTTTCAAGGGGACCCACTGGCCTCTATAATGCAGCCAAATAGGTCTTTTGCTTCTGCGGCCAGCCACAAGAGCTACTGCCATGACAAACATTATTTAAACAGAAAATGTGCTCAACTCAGATACACAGCTGGATCCTGTATCAGTTGTCCTAAAATTCCCAAGGTGTTTGAACTTTCTGATGTAAAACACACATACTCAAAATACACAAACACCAAATACCTAAACTGGCTCTGAAATCCTATTCCTGATACACGTCCCTTAGGAGAAAGGAAGGCAGGCAGGCACTACATTCAATTGGGGGGAGAGAAAATGGTTAAGAGCACACTCGGTAACCGCTGACTCTTAGCCAACTTTTTTCCAAGACTCAGTGACAAAGAAACACGGGTATCCATCTGTACGGGAGAAACTGGGAAGGAGGAAGGTTAAGAAAGAGACCGGTAAAAGGGCTGCAAGCAATCCAGATCCCATAGCCGGGCTCTGCCACTGTCTGATCACGACAAACAGGCTTCCAGGAAACACAGGGTTAGCGGGGTCAACGGGACGGCAGTTCAGCATCCCCAGGCCCCAAACTCTGGCTGGCCCTCCCAGACGACCCAAAGGAAAGGATTTTCAAAAGGGTGGGCGTCCCCGCTTCCCATGCTCACAATCGACAGTACCAGCAGTGCAAACTGCACACCCCCGGGCACCCAAGGGCCGAGGCACAACGCCAGCACCCCAGAAGGGCCCCTTCCTGGGAAAGTGTTGCTTCCAGAAGCTTCTTAACACCACCCCTGCTTCCCCTCGGAACTCCCGGTGCAGACGGAAAGGAAGGGCAGAGGCGGGCGGGCGGACAGGGCCCCTCCCCAGAGCACGGCGCCAGCTGGCCCAGGTGCGCCAGGTGCGCCTCGGTGGGTGGGTGTTGGGACGGGTGGGCCCAGGGCGGGGGCGCCCGGGTGGTTCCCTTACGGTCTCCCTGAGCTTCCTCTCGTAGTCCAGCTCGCGCTGCAGGCTGCCCGCTCGCTCCTCGGCAGCGTCCGCCTGCTCCTGCAGGCTGCGGCTCTTCCTCCGCACGGCCTCCAGCGAGCTGCTCCCCGCCATGGTGCGGCCGGGGCGGATGCGCGGGAGAGCCCGGCTTCGCGCTCCGCCGCCGCCGCCGCCTTCGCCTTGCGCCCCGCCCAGAAGTCCGCGCGCCCGCGGCGGCCCTGCAGCCCCGGCTCGGCCGGAAGCGCGGCTCCGGGACGGCGGACGAACCGCGGGCGGGTGCGCGAGCGCCGAGGCGGGCAAGGGCGGACCCTGGGAGTCGGCCGCCCGCGGGAGACACTGCGCATGCGCCGGGTGCCGGCCCGGCGGGGGCGCCCCCGGGGCACCTGGTGGGGCGGGCGCGGCACCCGGCGGGAGACGGCACCCGGAGGGACGAAGCCCTGTCGGGGCGAGGGGCACCCGACGGGACTGGCCCTGCGAGGCGGCGGGGGGCAATCGGTGGGGAGGGGCCTTGCGTGGAGCGGGGGCACCCGGCGGGAGGTGGTACCCTGCGGGACTAGCCCCGTCTGCGCAGGGGCACCGGGAAAGTGATGCCTCACGACTCCCAGCCTTCTTCCCCAGCGCCGAGGTGACCCGGGTTAGCGGACTCGGCTGCTAATGGCGACAGCGCCGCCTGCTGGCCGCAGGAGCTCTTCGCTCTGGAGTCTGGGATCCCCACGGCTGCTCGAGGGGGAAACAAGGAACTTGGGACGCATGCTGGGTCCTCGTGTGTAACAAATACGAGATACCAGCCACAGCAGCCTAGCCCCTCAGCTCGCTAAAGGAAAAGCAAGAACATTAAAACAAAACAAAACAACCTGCTGCCCTCGGGTCCATTCGGACTCATAGCGACCCTATAGACAGAGTACAACTGCCCCATAGCGTTTCCAAGGCCGATTTGAACCGACAACCTTCTATTTATCGGCTATGTAGCACTTAACCACTGCACCACCATGGTTTCCAAGAACATATATAAAAACAAACACTCCCCCCATCCCACTACCAGCGAGTTGATTCCTTCCCATATTGATCCTATAGGGCAGAGTAGAAGCTCCCCGCAGAGTTTTCAAGGAATGCCTGGTGAATTCGAACCGCAGACCTTTTGATTAGCAGGCTTTGCACTTAACCACTACTCTACCAGGATTTCCAGAACACGTATAGCATCGTGGTTACACCTGTTTTAAATGCAGTCTTTCTAGGCTTGAATCTGCTGTGGGATTGGGCAGACAACTTGACTTCTCTGGATTTTATCAGTAAAAATAGGGGCATTGTTAGTACCTTCCCCATAGGAGGGTTGTGAGGAGTATAAAACAATACGTATTTAGCACAATACGTGGTACACAGTTAAATACTCAGACGATAGCTGTAATCAATCAATTCGCAGGCACCACCTTAGGCAACAGTGAGTGGGTGGCGTGTATGGTTACATGCTAGGCTATTAACCTAAAGGCTGCCGGTTTGAATCTACCCAGAGCACCTCAGAAGCAAGGCCTGGTGATCTACTTCCAAAAAAATCACAGCCATGGCAGACTCTATGGAGTACAGCTTTCAGGGAAAACTCGGAAACACATGGGGTCGCTGTGGGTCCCATCAAATCAGCCATCGGTTTGGTTTTTGGTTTTGTCTTAGGAATCAGTCTGAGGCTGGCAACCAGCTGGGCCATACTGGGCAAGCCAGCTCTCTGGGGCTCACTTTCCTTTCATAAAACAAACAAACAAACAAACCCCACCGCCATCGAGTTGATTCTAACTCATCGTGACACTACAGACAGGGTCTGGTGACACAGTAGGACTGCCCCATAGAGCTTCCAAAGTGTGACTGGCAGACTCAAATGGCTGACCTTCTGGTTAGCTGCCATAGCAGTTAACCACTATGCCAGCAGGGTTGCCCTCCAGTTCCTTTCATAAAAAAACAAAAAACAAACAAAAAAGTAAACCAAGCCCACTGCTGTCAAGTCAGGTCCAACTCACAGCGACCCAATGGGGCAGAGTAGAATTGCCCCATAGTTTCCAAGGAGTGCCTGGTGGATTTGAACTGCCAACCTTTTGGTTGGCGGACGTTGCACTTAACCCACTGAGCCACCAGGGTTTAAAGTAATAGGTTTCATAATCAAGAGTCCTTTCTAGTTATAGCCTCTGGTGTCAGATCAGCCTCTGGGATGTTCTAGAATCTTAGTGATTCTGGGCAGAACTGGGCAGCTGTTAAAGCACCCCATGGAAGGCCACTGAACCTTCTTGTGAGAGGGCCTCTGGCTCCAGCTGGATGTCGGCCACCGGCGGACACCATCTTGGGAGCTGTCCTCTGCCTAACAGCCCTTTGGGTTGCTCTTAAAATACCTTCTTACTCTCAGGGCTTTCCTGCCTCAGCCTTCTCACCAGAGGCCTCTGCAGCCTGTTCCTGATGGGTTTAGGTGTAGGGACAATGAGGAAAAAGAAAACAGGCTAGGCAAGGCCCGTCCTCCCTGTCCGAAGCCCTAAGAAGGCACCAACCACCTCGGCTTTCCTGCCTCATTGTCTGCGGCATCCTCGCACACTCACTGAGGCTCCCTGAGCCAGCTGAGCCCCTTTGTCCTGGCAGCAGAGCCCCCTGGCTGTGTTGCCACACAGTTCATCAGGTCAGGCCGGCAGGTCCCTTGCCCTCCATCCCACCTGCACAGTCTATGGGACCCCAGCATTCAGGGTGTGGGGAGTGGGTGTCTGGGGTCCTTCTCAGGAGCTGCTGCACTTGTGCAAATGTCCTCCATTAGCCAGCTAGTGACAGCTGTTAGCCAGCTAGGGACAGCTAGTGACATAATATCCTGCTTTACCAATACCAGGAAAGGTCAGTTTCAGGTGAGTTCATTTTCATGCTGATGTCATTATACAAGAGTTTAAGACAAGTGTTTTCAGCCTCAAATGCACAGGGAATCACCTGGTATTTAAAAATACAATGATGTCTCAATTCCACCCCCAGGAATTCTGAAGTCATTGGTCCAGAGTACAGCTGTAGCAGATTGGGGTTGAAAAACTCCCCTGGTGACTCTGCTCAGATGAAGACTGAGAATCACTAGTTTAGGATGTAACCATCTACGGGGCATCTAAAGACTCAAGGTAGTGCAAATATCAGATCCATCACACTACTAGGAGAGGGGGTGGGAACCAAAGAAGACATGGATCTCTCAATCCCATCAGATTACTTACAAGTTACAACAAAAAATTCAAGGTCAAAGCATCAGGTAGGCTACCACTGGAATTACATACACCCTTTTAGACTAAGAAGCAGAAGAAAGGGATGGCGAAAAATCAGCCAATGAGAACCCTGCGGGTCACAGCAGTACGGTACCCTGCGTATGGGCTTACTATGAGTTGCGCCCACTTAACAACAGCTAACACATACACAGACAGGCTAGGAAGAGCTCGCTTCCAGCCTAGGATTTGTTACTTATGTTAGTAAGTAGGTACACAAACCAGAAACCAAACCCACTGCCATCAAGTTGATTCTGACTCATAGCGACCCTATAGGTCAGAGTAGAACTGTCCCATAGAGTTTCCAAGGAGCGCCTGGCGGATTTGAACTGCCGACCTTGTGGTTAGCAGCTGTAGCACTTAACCTACTATGCTACCAGGGTTTCTAAATGAGTATAAGACAAGACTTATAGAAAAATGTTCTTACACTGTGAATATTGACAAGGAAGTGTCCTAATCCCAAATGTAGTATGTGTCTCTTCAGGACCTGGCCTCTCTTCCACCCCTCCGCTTTCTTTAGTGACATTTGTCTCTTCCTCCTGAAATCTTAACTGTTTTCACTATTCAGGAATCATTCTAAATATAATATTTATCTACAAACGTCTTCAACATCCATACAGGTCTCAAATAACCTCAAATGTCTAGAAGGAGAAGAGCAGCAGTATACTACCAAAAACTGTACCCCATTTAAGGAGAGTGACTCTTAACTCCTTTCAAGAACCTGACCCCCTGCCGGCCCTTCCCCCAGCTGGCTTCAAACATCTTTTCCCCCCTCCGCCGCACTCCATTCCAAGCTCCCTGAAGCCAGACTTTTCAATAAAGATGGGACAGCAATACACAGTTACCATATAATTATTATTTTCCTGAAGAATTTTAGTGGCATTTTCCCCTTCTCTTCCCTTCAGTCTCAGTGGGCTGTTTTCAAATTCTCTGCATTCTTTTCCTTATAAGGAATATCTCTCCTTCATCTATCAGCAGCTCTTTTAAAAAACAAAACGACCCTCTGTATAGGATACTTTGAGGGAGACGGGCATCCTCCATCTAGTTATATACAGAGCAGACATCTGAGCCACATTATACAAAGTAGGCACAGAATTATGCCAATTTTTTGGTTCTTTTTCTTAAGCCAGGCACTTTATAACTTAAATGTTTTTGCTAACTCAGTGCTTCCCCAAACCCCCTTTCCTAGGAACCTTGATTTTTACTGAGAATTTCTTTGTGTTGAATTCAAAGTGTCCTATACCTAGATTTCTCATTTACAGACACACACAGAGATCTACTTCAACCCTTTTCTGTCACAAACTGCCTTCAAAGATTTCAGGACCCCAAGCCCTTGGGTAACGTGTATTTTACTCTACTACAAAAAAACAACTCCACCTTTACACTCGACGTAGATGGCTTCTGGATAGAGCTTTCCATGATGCCATAAATTCTTGGGATTGTTGCCCACTTCCCAAGGAATTCTTTCCTAGCTGAGTCCCTAGGCTTAATTGGCTTCTAGCATGGAAGCTACTGGTGGGAGGGAAAAAAAAAAGTCTGTCTTTTGGAAATCAAAGGTTTGACTTGATTTTATGTGGCAGCTGAGGCAGACACTACAATTAGGAAGATTTCAGAGGACCCAGAACCAAGTGCCTGGTGGAGCTTTAGGGCTTTGTCCACCGGCCCTGACACTGTGGTGGTAATCACAGGGTGACAGGTGGGGGTGGGGCGAGCAGGAGGGGCAGGGGGCAGCTGGCTCACCATACCATATAAAGCACTGAGCTATATATAACTCCCAGCTTACTTGCTGGACCTACTGGCCTCAGACTGCAGACTCAAGCAAGTATCATCTTCCTGGGCAGAGATCTTAGGAGCAGGATTAAGACTTCCTTAGTGAGGTGGCAGACCAGCATCTCTGGGCTCCATCAGTCAGCCCGGCCTTCTGAGTACTGCCATGCCATGCCTTCGGCTGAGACCAGACCCTCTGTACCCCGACTAAAGCCATCCCCCTAAAAGGGACCTTCCCACCCACCAGCCATGGCACAGGAAAACAAAAAGTGAAGGAAACCAGGTTTTCTCTGTCTGCACAAACCTTGGGGATAACACCTCAAGGGTTTTCTGCCACCATGGTGGCAAGGTCCATCTGCAGAGTCCAGTTTTAGCTGCTCTCTTCTCTCAGCCTGGCCACCCACCCCTCTCCACCCCGAGGTGGGAGAAGGAAGAGGGAGAAAAAGAGAGACAGGACTGGATGATAAGTAAACGTGTGTGCGGTAGCAATTGGACGCAGCATCCGTGCTCCTGGCGGTGGCAGGGATGCGTGTAGGTGTCCAGCAGGAAGAGGGGACCCTCCTCTGTTGCTCTCCGGCCCCTGTGTTGCCCCCTAGGTGGCCACAAGGGCAAGAGGGTGAGCGAGGCAGTGTTTCATGCACTTACATCGGTGGCCTTTTTCTCAGCCAGCTCCAGCTTCTCCTGGGCATCTTTGAGAGCCTCGGAGTACTTGTCCAGTTCATCTTCGGTGCCCTTGAGTTTCTTTTGCAGCGACACCAGCTCATCTTCCAGCTGGGAGTCGGCCGTGGAGGACGGGGGGTGGGGGGGTGGGGGTGCAGCAGGCAGCGTGACGTGACGCAGGGGAGGGGTGTGGGTGTACAGAGCAGGAGGACAGGGACAGAGGGAGAGAGAGAGAGAGACAGACAAGGAAGGAGAGAGAGAGAGACAGTTAGCCTTTCGTGCTCCGTGCCGCGCGCCCAAGGTACCTTAGCGGCGGTCTCGTCGGCGGCCAGGAGGCTGTCCTCCGCCTTGTGCAGCTCCTCCAGCACCCGGTCCCGCTCGTCCTCCGACGCCCGCAGCAGCTTCTCCTTGGCTGCGATGTCCTCCTCGAACTGGGGTCGGGGGGTGGGCAGCGGCGGGCGGGCGAGGGCGGCGGCCGGCACGGACCGGGTGTCACACACACAACACAGGCGCGCCGCGTCGGCCTGGGTCCCTCGGGCTTGGGGCGCCGCCAAGTCGGGGCTCCCGGGGCCCGACCCTCGGTAACCTCCTCTGCCCCCAGCTGGAACCGCACGCTGGCTCACCCAGCATCTCTACCTCCCCCGGGGGCGAGACTCCCGCCAAAGTCTCAGCTGGCTCCAGTCTACAACTTGCGGGCGCAGCAAAACGAGCCTGTCCTCCTGGCCCCGGACCGTCTCCGCCCTTCAGGCCCATCTTTGTTCTTGGGAAACGACCCCACGACCCCTCCTCTCCCCCAAGTCTCCATCCCTCTCCCCGGTCCTCTAGCCCCCAGGTAAGGGTCCAGAACAACTTCTAACTTTCAGGACCAGAGCCCCGCTTCCTGCCTCTCCCCTCCCCTTCCTTCCAGCCCGGGTCGCGCTCCCTCGCCCCCAAACCCAACAGCTCCCTGAGGATCTATGGCCTCTAGGACTTGAATTTACTTCGCGGGCGAGGGAAACGAGGGAAGGGACTAACAAGTTAGAGAACCGCCTGCTCTTCCCTTCTCCACCGCCAGACGCGCGCCCCCAACCGCCCGGGACCTCCCCGCCCTGGGCGTCGGCAGGCGGGTGCCGGGGAGCGGGCGCGGGGAGGCGCAGACCTGCTTGCTCCGGTCTTCCGCTGCCTTCTTGTCCGCCTCCGCCTGCTCAGCTCGATCCAAGGCATTCTCCTTGTCGAGTTTCAGCATCTGCATCTTCTTCTTGATGGCGTCCATGGTGGCGGCGGCGAGGGGCCCCTGGGCTGCGGTGGGACTGGGGGCGAGGCGAGCGTGCGGTCTGGCGGCCGAGGCGGAGTGCGAGCGTCGCGCCGCCGGCTGCTCCCAGATATGTACTTTCCCAAGGGGGCGACCGCATTCCTCAAGACAGCCAATACTTTTTTGGAAAAGCTGCTTTCTCCGGCCCCCTTTGGCCCTCTCCTCCCTCCGCCTCCTCCCCTCCCCTCCCCTCCCGCGGGGGCCGCGCGCCCATTCGCTGCCGCCTGCCGGCCTCCGGGTGGATGGTGGATATGACTATATATGGGGACCCAAGCGCCGAGGCGGCGGGGCGAGTTCGCCCTGCTCCTAAACCTGCGCGCCCGGGCGCAGCTCCGGGGCTTCGCCGGGGCCAGGCGCTCACCTTCGCCCTCTGCCCTTTGCTCTCCGCGCCCCTTTTCCTCCCAGGTCCCTAGTTCAGCCCGCCCCGAGTGACCTGAGGCGGGGCGGCGAGCCAGACAGTGGTTGCGCGCCGCCCCCTGAGCCGCCAGACCCTGCGCTCCCGGCTTAACGCGCCCGGGGCCCCAGCGGCCGCCGCAGCCCGCGCCGCCAGGCCTGCGCGCTCCGGGCACCGGCCCAGCGCCCTCCGGCGGCGCTCAGCCGGTCCAGTGTCATCTAGGCGCTCCGGGCCGGGAAACCCCTGTGGAGCAGAGAAAGGCGGAGCAGGTTGCTGAGACTTGTCTCAGCAGGTGCGCGCCAGAAACCCATGAGACCCAGGGATAACAACAGGAGATGTCTTCTGTGTGCCCTTCTGCTCCTGGGGAGAGAAAGTCAAATACTTTAGGGGCCCAACATGCAGTTGGCTTAGTTCTCTCTCTCTCTCTCTCTGTGGTGCTTGCGCCAAGGGCAGGGTGTGAGTATAGATACTCAGTCGTTTGTGGGGGTTGAAGAGGGAACGTTGAGGCTAGATCCAGGCAAACTTGGTCTTGGGTCTCTCCTCTGTCATCAGCAGCTCTGTGACCTTGACAAGAAACAGCCTTCCTGCTGCAGTTTCATCTTTAAATCCTGGGGGTAGATGACCCCTAAGGCCCCTCCGGATCTCACGTTTTATCACTTTTCTTGCGCTGATTTTAAGAAGTCGGCCTCTTTCCATGCTCAGGAGCCAAGCTGCCAGAAATGTGGGATACATGTCATCCCAGCTAAGTCGTTGTATCCACAGCCCTGACTCCCAGGAGGGAGCAGGCCCAGCTTGGCTTGGAGAGCTAGCTGGCCTGGGGAGCAGAAGGACCTCCCCGTCTCCTCATTATTTTTAACTCCTCCCAGATGGCTCTTTTAAGAGCTTCAGGTGAAGGGGAGGAAAGGGGAGCTGTCCTGAGACCTTGCTGAGGCCGAGTTGGTGAGGGGCTTGTTGACAGCCCTCCCAGAACAATTTACAACCTGTGCTGTAAGGGTACTGAATGTCCCCCCCCCCCCCCGGGCGGTGTCTGAGCCAACCAGGCAGGACAAACAACTTGTACGTCCTGCTGAAAATGATCGAGTTGCTTTCTGGGATTTTATCAGGTTTCCTCCAGCACCCCAACTGCCCAGAAAGGAAAACATACCCTGACCAAATGGTCCAAACGTGAGATCTGTGTGTACAGAATTGAGGCTGAAAACCACAAAACCAAACCAAACCAAATCAAACCTGTTCCAGGTGGCTTCAATTCTGACTCATAGTGACCCAGATGTGTCCCCAAGTCCAGTCCATCCTTCCTCTGAAGTGTTGGCTTCAGTACCAGTCTCAGCTATGGGCTAGTAGCAAGTCCAGGGGCCATGTCCTCAGGGGACCCTCCAGATTGTCGGACCACCAGTTCTGGTCTTTATTTAATAGAGTTTTTGATCTGCACACCTCTTTTTCTCGTGCTATGTCAGAGACTCTACATTGTGTCCCTTATCAGTACTCTGTATGACTGATTTTTCTCGTCTCCCGTGTGCCTAACATAAGTGAGGGACTCATTCAATTGTCCTTAAATGAACCAGTGCTACAGACAATTCGTTCAACAGGTCTTTAGGGCGCTCCTGCGGCACAGCAGGTAGGCGCTAGACTCTAGGATCTTAAATAAGTAAGATGTATCCCTGCCCTCCAGGGCTCTGCATGAGCTGGGCTATGAGCATCCCCAGGAGGAAGAGATAGAAATCACCAGTTGGAGCAGATAGAGTCTCTCTGAAATGGTGTAGCTTTTAAACTAATTTCAGAGGACAGGTAGCAGTTAGATAGAGACAAGGGGAATTGGACGGGCCAAGGAAAGAAAATGGAATGTTTGATGGTGGCCAGATAGTGGGTTTGTCTGGGGGTGGGCTGGGACATGTGATGAGGGGCATTGGGTTCTGGGCTGCAATATTTAGATTTTGTTGTGTGGTTTGACGACATCCTTTTTGTCTTCTGTCCACATCTTCTGGCTGCCTCATTCACCTAGAGCTATATTCAGAAGTCAATGCGGATGGTTATCTGCATGCAGAAATGAAGCTACGCAGACCAGTTTTTTAAATCCTTTGGTATCACTTCATTAATGGATCACAGATGGGTGGGTTAACATAGCAGGTCCCTGGACTGGATCAATCCTGTTTTTCACCCCTGTGGAGTGTGTGACAGCCAGCCAGCCAGACCCAGCTTCGTAGACCCTGCCACCCATGATCTCCCTCTCATCAAGGACTAACCAACCGGTTGCCATCAAGTTAATTCTGACTCATGGCAGCTCCATGGGTTGTGGGAATAGAACTTGTGCTGTGGAACAGAACTGTCCTACAAAGGGTTCTTAAATGGCTTTGGCCTTTCAGAAGCAGATCACCAGGTTTTTCTTCTGGGTGCCCCTGGGTGGGTTCCAGCTGCCAACTGTTCAGTTAGTAGCTGTGTGCTTGTGCCACCCAGGCCCTCCTCCATCAAGGCCTAACCCCAAACCAAACTCACTGCCACTGAGTTGATTCTGACCCATAGTGACCCTATAGGACAGAGTAGAACTGACCTATAGAGTTTTCAAGGAGTGCCTGGTGGATCTGAACTGCTGCTCTTTTGGTTAGCAGATATAGCTCTTAACCACTACATCACCATCAAGGCCTAGGACAAGCAAAACACCATGAGTTTAACTCACATTCCTTTTGTACTAGGTGCTTCTTATTCTCTCTGCTGGGGCAGGAGTTGGGTTGGCCAGTGATGTGCTCTTAGTGTGTATCCAGTGCCCCAGCTGACTGGCCAAGGCTCAGTGCAGATCCATAGGCTGACTGGGGACTTGGGGTTGTGGCCTGTGGGGCAAGGGTGAGCTGGACCACTACTCAGCTGCTCTCGCCCTGCTCTGTGAAGTCGGGCCTGTGAAAAAGATGAAGCAGCTCACTGCTGCTGCTGAAACAAAACAGGTTTGCAGTGTTGGGCTGGAGATACTGTGGGGGGGGGCGTGGTTATTAAGGATATTCCCAAATATCTGGGTTCTCTCTACAGTCAAGTTCTTGGCAGGATTGCACACTCCCACCCAGTTAAGTTGTTGTTGTTGTTAGGTGCTATCAAGTTGGTTCCCACTCATACCAACAGTCTGTACCCTAGTCCTGTGTCATCCTCACAGTCATTGCTATGTTTGAGTCCACGGTCATAGCCATGGTACTAGTCTGTCTTGTTGAGGCTCTTCCTCTTTTTCACTGCTTTCTTCAAGAGAATGTGAGAAGATGAGACTTACGGTGGCTGTTTTCAGAGTTAATATGTGCCTCACCTTGTTCACTTTTTAAGATGGTGGCTTCTCTGTCACCCTGGGTTTCCAAGTGACTCTGGTAAGCAGGACCCCTCCCCCCAGTAAACCTGTTGGACATGTAGCAAGACTGAGATACAAACCTCTGTGCTTTCAGGGCACTGAATGCTGGAGGTTGAGGCATAGCTGGTGTTAACTAACCAACCAACTAACCAGCCAACCAACCAACTGACCAACCAACCAACCAACACCCTACAACAAGCCATGCATCAGTCAAGTTGTGAGGAGGCAGGGAAGTCTGGTTACAGAAGAAGGGATAAAGGAAAGTGAATGAGGGTCATGGGTCCTTTTCTAGGAGAAGCATCTGGGTAAGATGCCAGGTGAAACTCCCTCTCCAGGGACCATTTAATATGTATTTCTGGCCACATTACGACTGTCCCAAGTGAGCCTCAGGCCCCCTATAGCTGTGAGGCTTGCCTATCTCAGGTTTTCCAGGAGGCCTATTTCTCAAGTGCACTGCTCCTGTCCCCCCATTAAAGGACCTGTACTTGTTCTACTGCATTTCCCACATTTGGTTAGAAAAGAGCAGCCTCTGTGACACCAGTGACAGGGCCACTCGCTTGGATGTGGACACAAGGGCCTGTCTGTGTAAAAGAAACAGATCGACCAGAACCACATTACCTGATGGTCACACCTGGTTTCCCAGCAATACCTCCATCTGTGGCCGGACTTTCTCAGAGTCACAGTGCTGACTTAGGCTATTGAGGGAAAGTGAAGAATGTATGATTAAACTGAGAGGCAATTGCTTCTTCCCCTAGGTTTTGCAATGCAGTGTGTTATGCTCCCGGCTCATTGTCCCACAGGACAAGATACAGCATGCTGTCCTCATACACAAGGGTTTTGTGACGCTGCCCTCGAAGACCCAAGGAAAACACACTGTGCTTTGGGGAGGGGGTGGGGCTCTGGGACAGGGCTTCTGGTCGTGTGGATGGGCTTCTTCTCGTCCTTGTTGAGTAGCACACGGCTCATCCCCATGGTGCTGAGACTCCTGAGTCTCTGGACTCCCCGGCAGGTTTGCAGAGGCAGTCAACTGTCCTCCCAGAACAATGAGACGCCGGGGAGTCTTCCTGCTGTAAGTTCTGGCTTCTGTCTTTCCCACAGCAGCATAACTCTGACAATTAAGTTCACTAACTTACTTGTTCTAAGTGCTACAGACCTCATTGCTGAATATCACTTGGTCATCTCCAAAGTCCTCCCCTTGGCAAGCTATGCCCTGATGCCAGCGCCTAGTCCACCCTTCAAAACAATTTTGGAACTCTTTCTGGAATAGCTATTGCACATGGTGGCATGATGGCAAGTTTGAAAACGTAATTGTACTGTTGTCTGTGAGGGAGTTTTTAGCCAGTAAACAAATAACTATAGTGGAACACTCTCCCTACTCACCTGATCTGGCCCTCAGTGACTTTTTTCTTCACCCAAAGATAAAGGAAATACTGAAAGGAAGACATTTTGATGTCATGCAGGACATAAAGGGTAATGCAAAGACAGCTCTGACAGTTATTCCAAAACAACAGTTCCAAAATGGTTTTGAAGGGTGGACTAGGTGCTGGCATTGGTATACAGCTTCCCAAGGGGAGTACTTCAAAAGTGACTGTAGTGATACTCAGCAATGAGGTATGTAACACTTTTTCTAGGATGAGTTCGTGAGCTTAATCAGCAGTCCTCATATTTCTAGCTTTAATCCAGTCAGACTGGGGGTAAAACTCAGCTGTCTCTGGAAAGAGAACATTTGCTGATGTATGGAGAATTAAAGGACACTTTCAAGTTCATTATTTCACTTGATTTTTACAATGTCTCTGACAGCATCAACATGAATGCTGTTACTCCCATTTCGTAGTTTAGAAATCACCATGAGTCTGCCAGTTTGTACTGCAGTGGCTTGCCTGCTGATATGATACCAGAAACTATGCCACTGATGTTTCAAATACTAGCAGAATGACCCATGGTAGACAGGGTTCAATAGAGCTTGCAGAATAAGGTAGACTAGGAAGAAAGACCTGGTGATCTACCTCTGGAAATTTAGAGCCCATAAAAACTCTGTGGATCCCACCAGAATGTTGTCCGACATGGTGTTGGAGGACGAGACCCCTAGGTTGGAAGGCTCTCAGAATACACAGTGGCATCAACAACGGACTCACATGTGCCAGTGAGCATGAGATGGTGCAGGACCGGGCAATGTTTGATACCTACGGTTGGCATGGGTCAGAGATGACTTGATGATAACCACCACCACCACCAGGTTAGAGAACTAAGATCACTGGTTAAAAATCACCCATTTGAGAGACGGAAATGCCAGATGAACCCTGATGGCACTCCTCTGAGCAATGGTGGTCTTTTCCTCAACCACCCCTGACCTGTTTGTATCATCTTATTGGATTTCATAATCTAAGGCAGCACATTATCAGAAAGACCAGGAAGAGAGGTCTCTTCCGTACCTAAAACAGGGTTAGATGATGATGTCAATGAGCCTGAGCCTCAAGGGATGTCTTATCTCACCTGGGCCAGCTTACTCACCCACCTAAACCCACCTACATGCTCTTGGCTGGTGGGTGAAACTGGAAAAAAGCTGTGGTTCCCCCAGGGAACCTTTTCCTGCTCTTGTATTTATAGCCCAGCATGGTGCAATCACAATGACAGCCCTGTGGAACTAGAAAGGCAGAAACATTCTTTTTTCTTCTCCTTAGCTGCCGGCGGGAGTTTGCAGTAGTCATCAGGAATCTGTATCTGCTTCTGTCAACGTCCCAGAGTCGGCGAAAGAATGAGCCTCCAGGTCAATCCAGGCAGTATTTCTGGGGGAAAAAGGAGGACAAAATACTTGGTCAGGACAGCGTCTGGTGTCTTCTCAAGCTGGTTACTATGGGGAAAGGAAAAGCACCCACACCCTTTGTAGTCTAGAGACATGAGCCAGCCTCGAGGGCCACACCTAAGCTCTGGAGTGGTTTCAGTCGTTATTTCCTGGCAAACCTTGCATTCTTTTCACACTGAGTGCCACCTGTTCATTTTTATATTTTTATCCTTGGTTCTCAAGTTTCCACTAATGTCCTTAACAGGAACACATGTGCAAGCGACCTCTGCAGTCTCCTGAGTGACAAGTAGAGCTCCTTGCCTTTTTTCAGATGATGAAACTTGGTGCAGAAGCATCCGTGGATGTGAGCTACCTGGGCGCCCCGGCTGACTGAAGCCTGTCTACGACCATCAGCCGCCACGTGAGGTCAACTCAAGACCAGCTTTTCAAAGCTTAGTTCCCTGGCCTTTGCACAACAGATTTTCAGTAGAGGTTATTTGGCTTGGTAATCTATGAGTTTTGTTTTTCTTTTTCTTTTGTTGAGATTGTCTTAGTCATCTAGTATTGCTTATTAGAGAAATACCACAAGTGGATGCCTTTAAAAAACAGATGCTTATTCTCTCCCAGTCTAGGAGGCTAGATGCACAGATTCAGGGCACCAGCTCTAGGGGAAGGCTTTCTCTCTGCTGACTCTGGAGGAAAGTCCTTGTCATGGAGCTTACCTTGGTGCAGGAGGTTCTCGGTGCAGGAACCCCAGCCCCACACAAGGCACTCTGCTCCTGGCACTGCTCTCCCAGTGGTAAAAGGTCTTCCAGTCTTGGCTCAATTCCCTTTCCTTTCATCTCTTATAGGATAAAAGTTGGTGCAGGCCACACCCCAGGGAAACTCCACTGGATCAGGAAGTGACCTGAGTTAAGGCGTTATACCCCACTCTGTTTCTCTTTAACGTAATCTAATCTTGGCTCATTTACCACAGAGAGATTAGGATTTACAGCAAGCAGGAAAATTATATCAATCACAGAACAGAGGGAAGCTGTACAACACTGGGAATCATGGCCTAACCAAGTTAACACATATTTTGGGGTGTCATAGTTCAGCACGTGACACAGAGCAAACAAATTTTGCATGAAGTAATTGATACAAATATTGTTTTGTGACACTGGTTCCCAACTCTATATGTCAATACTCTCCCCTTCCAGATGTTGGGTTCTGCATTACCAACTTTCCTGTCCTCTCCCGCCTTGCTGTCCTTGTCCCTGCACTGGTATGCCCACTTAGCCTTTTTTTGTTTTATGGGTCTGTCTAATCTTTGGCTGAACAGTGAACCTCAGGAATGACTTCACTGCAGAGCTCTAAGGGTGTCCAGGGGCATGTTCTTGGGATTTGTTCAGTCTCTGTCAGAGCCGTAAGACTGGTCTTTTTGGTGGACAGTGAGTTTTGATCCTAGGTTACTGGAAATAGGCAGTGGATTTCCTCTTAATGACCCTTTCTTGGCTGACTAGGAAAATTCTTCTCCACAGATATTGACTACTGGAACCCTGGGTTCTCTTTAAGGGAGCCTGTTTTCTCTGGGTTTAATGGAAATGACTTTTCCTCAAGAGAAATGTCTTGCATTGGACCATTTCCATCCCAGTAACTTCAGTGACCAAAGGTGCCAGCCCTTCCTTACTTCTTGAGGCTGAGGAAACTCCGTTCTTTTTTCGAAGCCCTGCTACTTGAGGAGGTAGCTTCAGGCTGCCGGCAGAGTTCCAGAAGGGGCCGGCTATTTTTAGCAATGCCTTCTTCACGTCCCAAGCACCTGCCATGATCTGTAACCCAAAGGGGCTACTTCAATGCCAGTGGGATGACTGAGGACAAGGCAGCCTGAGATAATGTCCTAAAATATCACCTCAGGGAAGCTTTTCTCGTGGCTAGCTCGTCTTCTTTCCTCAGCTCTCCGTGACCTGTGGGGCCGTTAGGGACCCTGGCTGAGGTGGGTGACATCCACCCTGGAGAGGTCAGAGGGAATGGCTAGGTCTGTCTGCTGTCACGCTAACCAGCTAAAGTGTGATTATGTCACCCTTGTTTCCCAACTTGAATCTCTCCCTTACTGGTCACGCCAGATGGAGGCCGCAGGAGAACATCTTCATACATTTTCCTGAAGCCAAATCCTCTCTGGATATTCATGAAAATATGTGTAGACAAGGGACAAAGTCCAGGTCATGTTTCAGGAGATGATAATGGCAACAACAGCCTTTTTCTCATAGCAGACAGAGCCCTGTGAACTCCTTATTCCTCAAAGGTGGCACAGGTTGGAAATAGAAATGCTTTCTCAAGAAGCCCAGGTTCATTTGTGGTGGACAAATGCATCATGGGTCATGAGGGACAGGTGCATCATGGGTCATGAGGGACAGATGCATCACGGGTCATGAAGGATGCCAAGACCGTCCTAGGATATGTCTAAACCTGGAGTCTGATGTCAGCCCGCACCCTCACAGCATTCCTTGGTGCCGCTGTCAGAAAGGCAATAGTGGGGAGGTTAATTCGAGGGCTGACCCAGTGTTGATGTTCTTTAGACGTTTCTGCTGATTTCTCCGATTACTCTAAATTCTCCAAATACCATATAAGGTCTGGATATGAAGTCAAGAGCTTATTTTCGAAGGAAGGCAACCAGAACTTAAATGCTAAAATGAGTTGGCAGTTGAAATCACTAGCTGCTCTTCTTTTTGGAAACGCTATGGGGCAGTTCTGCTCTGTCCTGTAGGGACGCTAAGAGTCGGGATGGATTTGGTGACAACAAGGTTTTCTTTGTTTAAAGAAAGGAAAATCCACATTGGCATTTATGTTAACCCAAAGGAGCACAGCAATTAAAAATTAAGGAAAACAAAGTGTTCCATCTTCTCCAGGGTGTCTTTACGTACCCAACACGTGTTGGCCATAACACTGGGCACTGGAAATCTCAGAATCTACAACTCAGGATTCTGGCCATCCGTGAGATTCCTTGTTTCAAAGTCACTGTTTGGGGCAAACTCAAGATTCCAAACTGCCCTTTGGAACTTCTGTGAGTGTTGGTTTATGAGCCACCCAATAAAATTAGTTTTATTACATTACCATCTTGTGTTTGGACCCCAAACAACAGGCTCCCAGCTTGAGCACTTAGCAAATTTGCCACACCTGCTTTCTGATGACTTCCCAATGTTTCCAAAGCTCCACCCTCCCTTCAAAGGACTGAGATTTGCCTCACCAGACAGTCAAAAAGAATGTCCTACAGTCTAAAGAAATAGAAGCTCCAAACTTGGATTTCAAAAATAGTTTTTGAACGAATGTACAGAACTCAAACTCTATTAAAATGACCAGACTTGATGGTCTGACTGAGAGTGCAGGGTCCCTAGAAGACATGGCCCCCAAACTCTCTGTTAGTCTAAAACTTAAACCATTCTTGAAGCCAATTTTGCAGACAAAGATTGGCCTGGGCTATAAGACGTAAATCGGTACTGGCAAAGAGGGTGCTTCTTGGCTTAAGTAGATAAACATGAGACTAATTGAGCAGCTCCTTCCAGAGGCGAGATGGGAGGGCAGAGGGAAACAGGAGCAGGTTCACGGACAGGTGAAGTACAGGGTGGAAAGGAGGAGTGTGCTGTCACAGGGTGGGGAGAGCAGCTAGAGTGACATAGCTGTTCGTGTTAGCTTTTCTATGACAAATTGACTAGGATTGTAAACTTCTATATAAAGCACAATAAAATATATATTTTAAAAAGTTTTTGAGCAAAACAAAACAAAAGAACACATATCAAAGTGTTCACAGTTGTTTCATGAGATCACAGTGGTGTCATTCAAATTTTTTGGAATTATATTCTGTATTTTCCAAAATTTCTAAAATGGTCATGTCTTACTTTTATAATATGAAGAAAGTCAATAAATATTGGTGACACTCTTTAACCCTCAGCAATAGTGCTTACTTGGGACTATGAAGCCCCCCAAAGAGTGACTGTTGAAGGGGTGATGCTGGTAGTTCTGAATTACCTGTTGGGTCACTCATCATGTACTGGCCTGCTATGTCACAGTCACAGGCTATTTGTGTCCTTGTCTTAACACCTCTCCTAGAAGGAACAGTCCTCGAGCACTGCCGCACACCTACCAGCACCCAGCTTACGACTTCTCCTAAGTAATAGTACAAAAAATAATAGCAGCAGGCTCTCACATGACTGGTACTCTGCCAGGCACTGTTCTAGGTGCTTTAGAAAGACCAGCTCTTCTGACCTTCACAGGAGTAGTGGTGGCTCAGTGGTAGAATACTTACCTTGTATGTAGGAGGCCTGTGTTTGATTCCCAGCCAGCACAGCCTGTGTGCAGTCACAGTTGATCCATCACTGGAGGCTTGAGTGTTGCTAGCATGCTGGACAGGTTTCAGGGGAGTTTCCAGACTAAAAGGAAGCAGGAAGAAAGGCCTGGTGATCTACTTTGGAAAAGCAGCCAATGAAAACCCTACGGATTACAACAGTTTGACCTGCCACTGGTCCTGGGGATGGTTCAGGCCGCGGCAGTGTTTTATTCCATTGTGCGTGGGGTCACTGTGAGTGACCACCAATGCCACCAACACCACCACCGTTGCCACCAACAAGGACACCACCGCCAAGACCAGCACCACCATCATCAACAACTAAACCTTCATGACAATACCCGAGACAAGAACTTTTGTCTTCACATCACAGATAAAAGATCTGAGAGATTAAAAATCTTGGCAGAGGCCACCCAGGTTTTAGGCGGGAAGGCTAGGCTTGAAGCCTGTTCAGCCAGACACCAGAGTTCACGTTCTCAACCATGGAAAAGAAACCTAAACCAAACCCACTGCTGCTGAGTCGATTCTGGTTCATAGTGACCCTAGAACAGAGTAGCACTGCCCCACAGAGCTTCCAAGGAGCACCTGGTGGCTTAGTCCATTCTCAGCCATGTCAACTGTGGCTGGGGGGCTCAGGGACACATGGTGACAAAGTGGCTGTGGGAACTCACTCCTGAAAAGAGGCGTTATGTTCATAGAGGGGGTGGGGCGGGGACTGGAGGTTTGTAGCAGGGGTGCTGCTCAGAACTGCCCCTCTCTAGTTCGACAGTTGGATTTCTTCTTGAACTCTGCTCCTTGACCTCAAGTCTAAACTGATTTCTTGTTCACCCTCTAACCCGAATTCAAGCTAAAGCAGCTGGAGAACATGGACCACGGAGGATTAGGGCCAGTGCTCCCCAAACCGCCACATGAGGGGCATTTCCGGCTCCTTCCCATGCAAGGCCTGCTGCTCAGGAAGGCATACTTTCCCTTGACTCTGAGGATTAGCTACGGCTTTGTAGACACACATGTTCTGCAGTCTCTCCTCTGACGGAGGGACCTGGCTCCTGAAAACTAATTTCCTGGACTCAGGGCTGGCCAACTGTTTATGGTTATGATTATTATTGTAGAGCACTGGAATTCCTGCCCAGTTTCCAAAAGTTACCCACGTGGAAGGCATGTTTGCAACATTATCCTGAGTCCTACGCAACCTTGTGGTCAGAGTGCCATGAGGAACACTGGGTGTACGGTCCAAGCTCTGCTTTTGACATGAGTGTGGACAGAGGTAGGAGAGGGGACCCAAGCTCAGCTTGCTTTATGTCTGTGAGCTCCTGTAACCCTCACTGCAGGTCCAAAAGAGAAACCCTATTACTAACACCCATTGTATGGATGTGCAAATCAGGGTGAAGAAAGGAGAAGTATAACACAAGTAAAGCCCATCGTCATTGATAATCAGGAAAGCCTGGTGGCCTAGTGACTAAGTGCTATGGCTGCTAACCAAAAGGTTCGTAGTTTAAATTCACCAGGCGCTCCTTGGAAACTGTGTGGAGTCGTTCTACTCCCGATGTTGTATGGATCTTGGGTGGAAACAGAGAATATCAGGAGGATGTTTACCTGTGTTTTATTTGACTGTGCAGAGCCATGCAGCTGTGTGGAGCATGACAAATTATGGATAACATTGTGAAGAGTGGGAATTCCAAAACACTTATTTCTGCTCATGAGGAACCTGCACATGATAAACAAAGAGGCAGTCATTCAAACAGAACAAGGGGACACCCGGTGGTTTAAAGTCAGGAAAGGTGTGTCTCAGCGCTGGATTCTTTTGCTATGTTTATTTAATGGGTATGCCAAGAAAATAGTCTGAGAAGCTGGACTATGTGAAGAAGAATGTGACGTCAGCACTGCAGGAAGATTCAGTAACAACTTGCGATATGCAGATGACATAACCTTCCTTCTAGAAGGTGAGAAGGACTTGAAGTACTGCTGATAAAGGTAAAAATCTACAGCCTTCACTATGGATTACACCTCAACGTAAAGAAAACAAAAATGCTCACAACTGGACCAGTAAGCAACTTTATGATAAACAGCAAAGATTGAAGTTGTCAAGGATTTCATTTTGCTTAGACGTCCATTCAATGGGTGAGTGAGCAACAGTCAGGAAATCAAATGATGTTATTGCATTAGGCAAATCCGTTGCAAACCAAAGGAAAAACAAGAGCCCCCTGTCATCAACTCAATTTCAACTCATAGCAACCCTATAGACAATGTAGGACTGCCCCCCAGAGTCTACAAGGAGTGCCTGGTGGATTTGAACTGCCGACATTTTGGTTAGCAGCTGCAGCACTTAACCACGATGCCACCAGGATTTCCTCTGCTGCAAAACACCTCTTTCAAGTGTTGAAAAGCAAAGAGGTCACTTTGAGGACTAAGGTTTGCCTGACCCAAGGTCTTTTCATTTGCCTCATATTCATGCAAAAGCTGGAAAATGATTAGGGAAGGCTGAACAATTAATCGCTTTGAATTATAGCATTGGTGAAGAATACTGAATGTCCTGTGGACTGCCGGAAGAACAGACACATCTGTCTTGTACGAAGGGTGGCCGCTGTGCTCCTTAGAAGCAAAGAGAATGAGACTTATGTAGTCGGACATGGTAACAGTGGTGCAACACGATTAATGTAATTGGTATCATTGAATTGTACATGTGAACTATGTTGAGTTGGCAAATGTTGTACAATATATGTATATAATACACACACACACACACACCCTCTGTCTATCTATCATAGCAACCCTATTGGACAGAGTAGAACTGCCCCACTGAGTTTCCAAGGAGCACCCGGCAGATCTGAACAGCCGACCTTTTGGTCAGCACTTAAACACTGAACTACTACACCGCTAGGGTCTCCATATCATTATTGTTTTTTTTTTGTGTGTGTGTGTATGTAGAGTAAGAAGAAATATTGTAACAAAAGCAAATTTCAGATCATTACCAAAGCAGTAATTCATTGCAGGGAAGAGGTAAATTTTCAAGAGTGCAGGGATACACAGTCTTGGACTGTTGGTCACCCCAGACCTAGGGAGTGGCTCAGCTGCGGGGGTGGAGCCCTCGCCCAGGACACACACCCCTGGCGCAGCCCAGGGCCTCTGGGGCCCAGCCCCTAACAGCCTGGCCCAGCGGGGGGACCCTGGGAGTGGGGCTTGTCTGCAGACTGTGACCGTCGGGCTCCTCCTCTGACCCCTGCACCCACCTTGTGTCTGAGGACCCAGTTAGAAACACCTCAGCCTGGGCAAATACAAAGAAACGTAGAAGCCACAGTCTGTGGTTCTTTAAATAAACCCCTGCTCCCCCTGATGTCTCTATCCTTCTTTGGTTTCAGAAGACCCTTTGTCTCTGGAATCATCCAGCTGAACTTATTTTTCTTACCTTCTGGAAGGAGAATGTTCCATTTATTTTCCCCCAATAAGAAAATAGCTCTCAGGTCAAAGGAACTGTGAAAATGTTTCATCTTCGGAAAGTCACGCAGACTCTTCTCAGGGTGCAGGACCCCTGCCGCCCAACTTTGAAGGGGCCACAGCATCATTTCTGGAGCAGCCTGTCTTGCTTCTCCCTTGCACGAGCAGTGTGGCATTTGTGGTCTCCACAGTGTAAATGACCCATCCCCTGGGTGTCCAGGAGGTTTGTGGGAGCAGGTATGGCTGGACCAATGCCCCGTCAGCTGAGCAGCTTGTGCGGAGTAAGAGAAGGGATGCTGGGCCTGGAGCCAGAGACGTGGTTCTGGTCCTCTGGTAGGTCAGTTGTGGCCAAGTGATTGCCTGTCCTCATGCCTCAGTTTCCTCCCTTGTGAAAAGAGCATGATGAACTTTAAACCCTCCTTTCTGGGTTTAAAGTTTTATGCAAGTTACCCTGGAAGGAGGAGGGTGAAACCAGGATCAGGACCTGGCGAGAAAGGAGTTTGCACAGTAATTTATGTGAAGTGTGGACCAAGGCCACCTTCTGGGTATTCTTGGTTAGGGGAAGTGGCCTAATTTATGGCAGGGTGACTCAGAGCGGGAGAGAAGCAGGGATTGTGATTATCAGAGTAAGGTTGACAAGAACCTGGTCAAGACAATAGTAGCTGAAGCTACCAGTCAGGGCAGGGAGGTGCCAGGAGATGATCGGAAGGCCAAGGTTGAAACAAGACAGGGGAAGGAACTGGATACATTTGAAAAATACAAACAGTCGCCATCCAATTGACTCTGACTCAGCAACCTGGGTCTGTCCAGCCAAGTAGGACACTGCTCCATAGAGTTCTCAGTGGCTGATTTACTTGGAAGTCGAGTACCCGGTCTTTCTTCCAAGGTACCTCTGTGTGGACTCGAACCACCAACCTTTTGATTAGCAGCTGAGCATGTTAACTGTTTCTACCACAGAGGGCAGCAATATCCCAAACCCACTGCCATCAAGTTGAGTCCGACTCACAGCGACCCTATAGCAGCCACTAAAGGAGCTTGTGGAAGCCCTGGTGGCGTAGTGGTTAAGTGCCATAAGAAGGTTGGCAGTCTAAATCCTCCAGGTGCTCCTTGGAAACCTTATGGGGCAGTTCTACTCTGTCCTATATAGTTGTTATGAGTCAGAATTGACTCAATGGTAGTGGGTAAAAGTGTTTACACCAGAAGCCCCTCCTGTCTCAGCCAGGTCTCATCGCTGCCTCCCACCAAGCCAAATGCTGATGACAGGGATCCAGGTCCAGCCACCCCTCCTCTGCCCCCTGTCATTTGCAGGCCAGGAAGGTCCCCAGGGCAGACAAGTGCGTGTGGCTGAAGTGGAGAGTTGGGGATCAGATCCAGAGCAAGCCCCAGCAGGAGTGTTAAAGAAAGATTTATTGAAGGGAAAGGAAACCCCGTACAGCATGCCGAGGCAGAGCACCGCCAGCTACTCGGCGGACCGTGTCAGGATCGCCAGCATCTGAGCGCAGGTGTGGACCGCGAGACCTGAGCAAGAGGCCAGTGCATTTGCAGGCACATCTGTTGCTTGTTTTGACTGGAAACCAGAATGTTCTGAGATCTTCGGAGAGTTAAATCACAGCTTCTGGACTTGGTTATAGCTCTTGTGGTTACTTGTTTTCCTAATGACAAAACTGCTGGCATTGAAAAGCACTCAAGACTGAAGTCAACCTATTTAACTTCCTTCCCACCCAAGTGTGGGAGGAATTGGTGTTTTTCATGTAAAACTGCAGTTTTTCTCTGAAGAATGGCGTGATTGCTGCAGACCAGGGTCCACAGAGAGGCTCAGGTTTCTTAGTCTTCTTCAGCTGTGATGGTTTCGTCGAGTGTTTTGGTCACCTGGTACTGCTCTAACAGAAATACCACAAAGTAGATGGCTTTAAAAGAGAAATGTTTATTCTTACACAGTCCAGTAGGCTACAAGTCCAAATTCAGGGTATCCACTCCAGGGGCAGACTTTTCCTCTTGTTGGCTCTGGAGGAAAGTCCTTGTGTTGCGTAGTCTTTGTTCAGGAAGCATCTTGGAGCAGGAACCTCAGGTCGGAAGGACCTGCTCTTCTCCTGGTGCTGCTTTCTTGATGGTGTGAGGATCCCAATCATCTGCTTGTTTCCCTCTCTTTTTATCTCCTATAGGATGAAAGGATAACAGGTGGTGCAAGCCACAATCCAGGTAATCTCCTTTAGCAAGGGGGTGGCAGTCCACCCTAACCCTCTTTTAACGTGATCCGCTCTGTTAACCACAGGCAGAGATTAGGATTAACAGCATCAGAAAATCACAGACTGGAGGACAATCACCAAATACAGGGAATCCTGGCCCAGCCAAGTTCCCACGCATATTTTTGGGGGACACAATTCAGTCCATGACATAGAGCTTGGAAGTGTGGCAAACCTGGGGAGCCTGGCCTCTGTCTGTTTTTCCCTCATGGGAAGATTCTGTAGAAGAAGAGGAGCAGGAAGTCAGGGCGATAATGGAAGGAAAGACAGATAATGACATCACTGTACTGGGTGCCAAAACAGGTCAGCGGCCAGTGAGTGTCTGACATTGCTAACCCTATCAATTTCCGATCCTTCAGAGCCTCCATGGATGAGGAGTACACCTATAACACGAATCCAAGTCTTCACTTAGTGGATGGTTACTGGACCTCTCTGTGGCCAATGTCACCATCTGGCCAGCATCCTCTTTCATGCCGATGCACACTGTTCCCTGCCTGAGATTGCCTTTCTTCATCTGGTAAACCCAATAAAATCAGTTATTGCAAGCTAATCCCAACTCACGATGAACTCATGTACATCAGAGAACTGTGCTCTACAGGGTTTTTGATGGATGGTTTTTCAGAAGTAGGTTGCCAGGACTTTCTTCCTGGCTGCCTCAGGGTGCACTCAGCCTCGGGATGCACTCAAACCTCCAACCTTGCAGTTAGCAGCTGGGCGCAGTAACCATTTGCACCACCCAAGGACTCCAGTAAAACCATGAATCCAAACCCATTGCTGCTGAGCTGACTCTGACCCACGGCAACGCCATGTGTTATGGAATAGAACAGCTCTATGGGGTTTTCCTAGCTGTTGTCTTGATGGAAGCAGGTTTGGGGGTCTTTCTTCTGTAGCACCTCTGGGTAGGTTTGAACTGCTGGCCTCTGGATTAGCAGTCAAGGAGTAACTATCTGTGCCACTCCAGGATCGTCACTAACCAGATTCACCTCGGAAACCCTAGCTAATAAGTTTTTCTTCTTCCCTCCCTGCTCTCATCTCTCCTGTGTTCCATTTTAGGAAAGGGAGGATATTTGGGATGATATGGCAGAGAGACAGATTTTTCAATTTTGAAAACACAGGGCAGAGGCAATTATTTGAGAGAATAGGCTTTTGAGTTTCCAAAGTGTAGGCTTTGCTTTCTTTTTAAAATAGAAGTAAAATTCAGTTATCATTAAATTGACTATTAACTGTGTTAAAGTGTCCCCTTCAGTGGTGTTTGACACATCCACAATGCTGGGCACCCATCACCTCTATGTTTTCATTACCCCAAAAGGAAGCCATGTACTCTCGCCCTATTTCCCCCTCCCTCAGCCCTGGGAAACCATTGGTCTGCTTTCGGTCTCCATGAATTCACCTTGTATGGATATTTTATATAAATGGAATCCTACAATCCAGGGCTATCTGAAGAAGAACATGGCATCAGGATTGGAGGAAGACTTATGGACTACCTTCCATACGCAGATGACACACACTTGGTTGCTGGAAGTGAAGAAGACTTGATACACGGAGGAAGATCAATGACCACAGCCTTCAGCACCGATTACACTTCAACACCAAGAAAACCAAAACCTTCACAGCTGAACCAGTGAGCATCACTGATTGAGGTTGTCAAGGATTTCATGTTGCTTGGCTCCACAGTCAACACACATGGAAGCAGCAGTCCGGAAATCAAGACACATTGCGTTGGGAAAATCTGCAAAAGGCCTCTTGAAAGTGTTGAAAAGCAAAGATGTCCCTTTGAGGACTTAGGTGCACCTGACCCAAATCATGGTGTTTCTGATTGTCTCTTATGCATGCAAAAGCTGCACAATGAATAAGGAAGGTCAAAAAAGAACTGATGTCTTTGAATTATGGTCTTGGTGAAGAGTACTGACTATAGCATGTACTGCCCAAGGAAAGAACAAATCTGTCTCAGGAAGAAGTACAGTCAGAATGCTCCTTAGAAGCAAGGATGGTGAAATTTTATCTCACATGCCTTGGACACATTAGGAGAAGGGACCTGTCCTTGGAGAAAAATATCATGCTTGGTAAAGTGGAGGGTCAATCAAAGAGAGGAAGACCTCGACAAGATGGACTGACATGGTGGCTTCAACAATGGGTACAAAATAGCACCGATGGTGAGGACAATGCAGGAACAGGTGGTGTTCTGTGGCATGCAGGGTGGCTGGGAGTCAAAACTCACTTGATGGCCGACAGCAATAGGAAAGGAGACTTTGTTCTGCAGGAATCTATGGCATTCTTACTATCGGAGAGGAAGAACCTGATAAGTTAATTGGTTCACCTTTATTGTTACCTAAAGTGTCTGCTCCTCAAGTTCTGCTCACATCCTGAAAGAGGGACGGCATCTGCAATGTTGGCAACAGAGAAATGCACAAAACTTCACGGCATTTGGACATAGTGTCTTTCTGATTCGTGGATACGCTTCTGTGTGAAAAGGTGCAGAGAAGTGTTTCCTGGGGCCTCAGTGGTGTTGCTCATGACAGCAGGTGTTTAAGGACACAAGTTGTGCTGTGATGATGCTGAGCTCTGGATCCTGGGTGAGAGAGGAGAACTCATACCCTGTAATGCATTCACTGAATGGGTTTGTGATAGGGGAGACCCATGGGGCTCAGAGATGGTCCCTGTCACCCAGGTCATAGGGCATATGAAAGGGAGACGAACAGCTCAAGACATCATTGTGGATGGACAGTGGCTAAAGACTACACTCTCAAAACAGAAGCTGAGTCACCAAGTTTCATTTTTGAACATTTCTCTGCAAAATGTTTTTTGATCTCTCTTCCTCTCCCATGGACGGACTTAATCAGCGTCCTTTACGCCACTCCTATACACATTTTTATTACTGTAGATATCACACGGCAATATTTCACTCTTAAACTACGTTAGCGCTTGTTTGGCGGTGGGGCTGAGCTCCTGGGAGTGGAGACGGTATCTTCATTGTGTCTATGTTTCTGGCATGTCCCACAGTGACTGTGGAGTCACAGACATGAGGGCAGGACTGAACTAGGTGTGTCAAAGCCTGTACTCTGGAGCTGACCACCTGGGCTTGAACCCTGGTCTCACCACATCCCTCTGTATGACTCTGAGAAGTTTCTGATCACCTCTGAGCCTCAGTTTACCCATTTGAACTGTCAACACACAGGACTCCATGTGACAGAGTGAAACTGTCCCGTAGGGTTTTTCTAGGCTGCATTCTTCATCAGAGCAGATCACCGGGTCTTTTTTCCCACAGAACCACTGAGTAGTTTTGAACTCCCAACCTTTCGGTCAGCAGCTAAGTGTTCAACCATTGGTCTGCCAGGGCTCCTTCTACATGTGACAAAGACAAAAACCAAACCCAGTGCCATCAAGTCCATTCCTACCACAGTGATCCTATAGAACAGTGTTGGACTGCCTTGTGAAGCTCCTGGTAGATTTGAACTGCCAACCTGTTGGTTAGCAGCTGTAGCACTTAACCACTACGCTACCAGGATTTCCTTACATATGACAGCATTTGTAAAAACGTACAGCCCGATGTTGGCTATTGTGTGTTTTGATCATTAACCACTCGACAACTATCCAGAGCGAACCATCTGCTTGCCCCGTTCACACCGCTGGAATGCCAGGGAAGCCTGTAGCATGGACCGAGGCTCTCAAAAGCATGTCAAGTCTGTTCCAACGGGAGGCACTGTTATAAGGTCAGTTTTGGGACCTAAAAGGGACACTGAGTGTGTGTGGAAGGTCTGCAGGTCTGGCATGAAGGGATCCACCTAAGCCAGGAGTCTCTTGGCACAAGTGAGGTAGTGATAGATCCTCAATCGCTGAATGCGCCCGGAAGGGCACGCCCTCTGGCCAGTATTTCCGGTCACTGGTACAGTGATGATGATGGCTCTGTCCTGAGGCAGCTCCCGTCCAAAGCAGAGGGACAGCAGCTGGGAGTGCCCTGACACCCTCCACAGTGAGACGCAATGTCAGCTGCCAGCACACTGACCTTCCTGAGCAGCGGACCGGGGCCATGTGTCTCCGTTTCTGAGGTGGCTGTGTCCTGCCTTTCCACCAGGAGGGATGCACTGTTGTGTGGCTGGCATGTTCCTGTTAGTGGGTGACTTTCTCAGACATCTGCCCAGGCCCTGGGAAACACTTCTCTGTGTTTCCTTGCCCGTGATGTGCCGTTTTGGGCCAATTAGCAGAGTTCAGGTCCCTGGGTGGTGTGAACAGTTTGTCTTGGGTGGCAGTTTGAAGCCACCTAGCAGCACCACAGAAGAAAGGCCTGGCAATCTGCCTCAGTAAGGATTACCGCCAAGAAGACCCTGTGGAGCAGTATGACTCTAACACATGCGGCCGCCACCAGTCAGCGGTTTAGGCCCAGTCTGCAGTCTCTGTTTTGTCCCAGCCAGAGGACAGCCACTCAACAAGCATTTAGTAGGCTTGGACAACTCTCCAGGCCCTTGGCCAGAAACACAGGGGTCAGGACACATCAAAAAAGACTTCGCTGGGAAGCAGCTTGTACTCTGCTTCATAAAAGACATAAGATTTAACTCAGCCATTAAATTAATAAATGAGCATTTACTGTCTGTTTGACACTTAGCATTTCACTTCAAGAGGCTCAGCAGTCACCAGGGTTTCAAAACAAGTGAGGTTTTTTTCCATGTGAGGATGGCTCCTGTTTGGTCTCAGTGCCCACATACCCAGGGTAGTCCCCATTGTGCACCTACCAGGATGGGTAGAGGGGTGTCAGACTCCTGCCCAGACTGGTGAACTAAACCCACTGCCGTCAAGTTGTTTCTGACTCACAGTGACCCTCTGGGACAGAGTAGGACTGCCCCATAGTTTCCAAGGAGCACCTAGCGGATTTGAACTCTGACCTTCCGGTTAGCAGCTGTAGTAAGGTGGCACAATGGTTAAGTGCTACAGCTGCTAACCAGAAGGTCGGCAGTTCAAATCTGCCAGGCACTCCTTGGAAACTCCATGGGGCAGTCCTACTCTGTAGGGTTGCTGTAGGTTGGAATTGACTCAGTGGCAATGGGTTTTCCCAGACTGGTATGCGAGTGTAATTCTTACAGCATCCTGGAATAACCTGTTGCCTTCAAGTGCTCCTGATTCAGAGCCACCCTACAGCATAGAGTACAACTGCCCCACCGGGTTTCCGAGGCTGGGAACACTTACCAAAGGACACTACGTCATTTTCTCCTGCTGAGCGGCTGGCGGGTTCAAATCCAGACCTTTCAGTTAGCAGTTGAGTACTTTAACGCCTGTGCCACCAGTGCTCCTTAGCCTGGCACAGGGTGTGCAAATCACTGCCGTTCTACAGATGGCATTGTTGCTGTTGGGTGCCCTCAGGTCAATTTAGACTGATGGTGACCCCAAGTGACAGACATTTTACTGTGTTTGGAGTCTAAGCTTGCACAGCAAGTTAGTCTTCCATTCAGTGATCTACAATTTGTTCTGTGACACTGGTGCCTGTCCGTCCCTCAATGTGTCAGCACTCTCTGCATTTCCACCCTGCCCACCCCGCTTCCCACCCGCCAGTGTCCCTGGCCCTCCTACCCTTCTCATCTTGGCTTTGGGCAGATGTTGCCCGTTTGGGTCTCCTACAGTTCACTGTTCTACAGAGCACATCCCCGGCAGGTGCTACCGTTCGTTTCACAGGCCAGTCTGTTACCTGGCTGAGAGGTGACCTCTGAGAGTGGTTCCAGTTCCAGTTCTTGGGGGTTCCTTCCGTCTACCAGTCCAGTGAGGCTGGTCCTTTTGTGCATTTGCATTTTGTTCTCCACTTTAATCTCACTCTGAACAGCACCTTCTGTTGTGTCCCTGGTCTGAGCTGTTGGCAGTGGTGGCTGGACACCATCTAGTTCTTCTGGACTCAGGCTAGATGAGGCTGTACCTTGTATGAGCCAATAGTCCTGTGGACTAATTGCTTCCTGATGTCTTTGGTTTCCTTCCCTCTCCCTTGCTCCAGACACCAAGAGACCAGAATTACATCTTAGACGGTTGAGACTCTGCTCACCAAAGTAGGGGGTAGAATATGATCTTTATGTAGTATGTTATGCCAATTGACTTAGATGTCCCCTGAGACTATGGTCTTTACCCACCATGCTCTGATCTTTGTGGGAGCAGTCTGGCACTTCTTCTACAGAGCCACTGGGTGCTTGACTGGTATGCCACCAGGGTGCCCAGATTCAAAGAGCTGAGTGGACGTTGCAGGTTTGCCCTTGTCTCTGGCCTTCAGATTCCCCTTGCCTCCTGAAGGCACTCTCCCAAAGCCGGTTAGGATTTGACAGTTGGTGACCGGGTGTGAGTTGGGACTGAGTGCCCAAGACAGGCCAAGCCAAAGCCCTGACAGAATGGGTGGCAGCGCTCCCCCCGGGCCCGCAGAGGTGAGAACATCTCTCCCCGACACCAGGTTACAGAGATGTGCAGACTGGGAAAGGCAAAATCAGACATTTTTGGTAACAGGCCGTCTGAAACAGAATGCGTCCAGCTTCCTGGCCTTCTGCAAAGATCATCTATTTTTTCTCTCCTTCCTGGGGCTCCAGGCCCTGGGGTCCATGTCACCCCATACATCAAGGGTGCTACCAGGCTTCCCAGGACAGCTCTCATAGGCTTTTAACCATTGAGAATAACATATCTTTTAAATAAAAAGCAAGGCTTGGTATTGGGCAGGAAAGGGATCAGTAGGACTAGCTGGGAATGACATCATGCTGTTTTCGTTGGCAAGCCCCCAGCTCAAGCGTGAGGAGTCTGGGAGTGGAGGAAGGCTCAACTTTTTTTTTTTTTTTTCAACTGACTGGGCTACACTAAATCCAGGTCTGGAAAATCTAGGGAACAGTGGGGTGGTGGCCAGGCTGGGGTTAGCCCTCCAGCGAGTCTGAGGGGGTGAGAATACTGGGATAGCAGCCACAAAACAGGGGCTGAGACAGCTTTCTGCTGAGTCATTCTCCTGGGGGGCTTAAAAAAACCCCACCATACCCAAACTCATCATTGAGTTGATCTCGACTCATAGTGACCCAAAGGATGGAGTAGAACTGCCCCATAGTATTTCCAAGGAACAGATGGTGGATTCAAACTGCTGGGCTTTTGAGTTTAACAGCTGTAGCTCTTAACTACTGTGCCACCAGGGCCTTAGGCAGTAGGAAAGGCAAGGCCCTGTTGGGTGACTAGGCCCAGAAGTGACAGAAAGTTACCTTCTAAAGTGGGTAGACATCCTGGTATAGCCAGTTTGAGCCTTGAGAACCCAACTTGGGTTCATTCACACAAAGGCCTCTGGGTGATGCCCATGAGGTAATGCCCCAAACTAACCTTGGTCCATTTATGTAGAGGCTTCTGGGTAATGCCCAGAACCCAACCTTGGCCCGTTCATGCCGAGGCCTCTGGGTAATGCCCACAAGGCAATGCCCAGAAACTAAGCTTGGCCCATTCATGCAGAGGCCTCTGGGTAATGCCCAGAACACAACGTTGGCCCATTCATGCTGAGGCCTCTGGGTGATGTCCAGGAGGCAATGCCCAGAATGATGGAACACAGTGGACTGCAGGGGACACCCACACCAGTGGTTTTCAAGTGTGTTATGTTTTAAGCTAACACACGTTCTCTGGCTTCATATGAGATCCTACGTGTATTCCATTGCATAAGTGCTGTGGAGTCAGGAGCCTTGGAGCTTCCCGTCTGGTGTGCTGGCTCCTGCGGCTGCTGTCTTTGGACTCTAATTCCAGAAATGCAAGCTGAAAATCCCTGATCATTCATTCAGAGCACACTTAGTGAGTTCCTGCTCCCTGCCTGGCCCTTCTCCAGGCATTGGGGAGACACTGATGAGCAAACTAGGCACAGTCCCTCTTGTCCACAGGGGACTTGCAGTTTGGTGTAGGAGACAGATGTTAATTAATCAAGTGTTCACGCAAATAAATGTAACATGCCTCCCCTCATTTACCTAATTTGTGAAACTCATTAGTGAAGGCATCTAATTCTTAGCTTTGCATCCAAGGCCCGGAACCTACTCAGCTCTAAGCTACGTTTCCTGCTTTGCCCCATGCTTTCCTCCCACTTGAACCCCCAAACCATCCAGATCCTTCAATGCACATTATTCCAGGTGTAATCTGCCACTTTCTGCATCCAGTGTCCCCTGGGTTGCCTCTCATCCCACTTTTCTCCCTAGTGGTTATCCCACCCACTCCTGGAAAACCCAAAGACAAGCTCACCTGTCCAGAAGTCTCTAGTGGAGATCCTGGCAGCTCTTCTCAGCCCTGTTCAGGGCTGCTGCCTGGACCAGAGGGAAGTGAGACAGGAGGAAGAGAAGCAGGAAATCTTTCTGGTTCTGCTACAGGGTCTTAGAGGAGTCACTCAGCCTCACAGATGAGCCTGTGAGCTCACTCTCTGACTTGTCCATCTCCTCTGGTGTATACAGCTCATCCTCGCCACTGGACGGTGAACTCCCTGGGGCCAGGACTGATCTCTCCTTCTGTGTCTTCTCCCAGTATCAAGTCCAGGCCCTTCAGCTCAGCGGAAGCCAGCCATGCCATCTGTTCACTGACTAGTGCCTTTGGTGGGGTCTCCTGGGCTGGGGTCTCTCTCTCTCACTCATTGTCACCTCAGGGCTGGCTCCAGTCTGGCTGTTCTGGGTTTTCTTCTTGGACAAAGCCTGAAGACACTCCTTCTGGGATCTCATTCACATCCCAAATGTTTAGAAAGCACCTACTGTACTCCAGGCCAAGGACCGGGGCTGCGTCAGGTCTGAGGGTGAGGCGGAGAAGGAAAACAGCAATGACCATGTCATGCGATGGGTGTTCAGAGGTGCTACTTACTTGTGGGGTCCCCCTTCTCCTTTCTAGATCCTCCAGTCTAAGGTGTGAGCAGGAGGTCAGTGATGAGCTTCCGCTCTTAGGGGCCTTCCCTTGTCTCCTGGGACCCCAAGTCACCACGCACCTGAGAGGGTAGCAGTCCCTCTTTCTGAGGCCAGTGAGCAGATGGGGAGCTCCTTTGCTCCCCAGCTCCTTGACCATCCTATTACGCCGCGGGTATAAGTTGAATTCTCTGTTGAAAGGTTATGGCCATTTTAAGAGTTATAACTCAGGCTTTCTTCTGAATATTAAAAGAAAGTCTTTTAAAACTTCAGGGTTATATCAAGGAGTGGTCCCTGACAACATTCTTTTATACTTAATCTGGTTTCCCAAGCCCTGAGGTTCTCCCACACTTCTGTAAGGGTCTGGGTCCTCAGCTCCCCACCCACTTTTCTTGTGAAACTCCTTCACCAGAAGTTTCTCATTTTCTGTATCTATCCCTTCTACCCTCTCCTTCCTATACTCCTGCCCCAGGACAGTCACTCTTGGGTACCACCCCTTCTTCATCTTCTCCTGTCCCTCACAGCCATTCAAATCCCAGGATTCAGAAACAAAAGTTCTGCATCCGTAGTCAGTGGTGGACATGAATCCTTCTTTTTGGGTTTCTTCTCAACATTCCCATCAGAGTGACCTTAGGATGTGGGTTCTACAGTCTCATAGCTCTACTGAATTATGAATATAACCTTCCCCCCATATATGTACGTGTATCCTGCACATACACATACATATGTAAAAATATCCACAGCATAACCTATATATGTATAGGAGTATAGCCCTATATGGAAACCCCGGTGGCTTAGTGGTTAAGTGCTATAGCTACTAACCAAGAGGCTGGCAGTTCAAATCCACCAGGCGCTCCTTGGAAACTCTATGAGAGCAGTTCTACTCTAGCTATAGGGTCACTATGAGTTGGAATTGACTTGACAGCAGTGGGCTTGGGTTTCTGGCATACCCCTACATGCCCTGTCTTCCCTACTCAGCACACATATCTGCGTAAAGTATTGCGTGTCTTCACCGTTGTAGGTTGTATGTATTATGTTCTTTACTGCAACTGCCTTTTTTTGTGTGTTAGAATTTGGGGGGAACATATTAGTGGAGACCAGGAAGAAAAACTGGGGGCCTGTAATTTAACAGAAACAAAAAAATCCATTGCTGTGTGAGTCGGATCCGACTCAATGGCACTTGGCTGGCTTGGGTCAAGTCACTTTCTGCAATTCTCTGGAAATTTGTTTGGTGGTATGTGTTAGGAGCCTGGTAACACTGAACCTTATGCTTCTACTTCCAGAAAGTAATTCCTGAGAGAATAACCCCCAAGGCAGAAAATGCTTGGTTTGCTTCATGGTGCTGTTTACAACAGCACACATTTTGATGGCAAGCTAAGATGCCAGAGACTGGGAGAGAGCTGTGTACTTCATTGTCGTGGACTGAACTGTATGCCCCCCCCAAAATATGCATACTAATTTGGCTGGGTCGGGACTCCCTGTATTCTGTGACTTCCCTCCATTGTGTGATTTTCTGATGCTGTAAATCCTAACCTCTGCCTGTGGTTAACCGAGTGCATTATGTTACAGAGGATTAGGGCAGGACTGTAGATCTCTTCCTAAGGTCACCTCCCTGCTCCACTATATAGGGAGTTTCCCTGAAGCACGGTTTGCACCACCTTTTATCCTTTTACTTTACAAAAGACAAAACGGAAACAAGCAGAGAGTTGGGAACCTCATGCCATCAAAAAAAGCAGCAGCGGGAGAAGAGTGTGTCCTTCAGACGTGAGGTTCCTGCGCCAAGATGCTCCCCGACCAAAGACTGATGCAACACAGGGACTCTCTGCCAGAGCTGATAGAAGGAAAGCCTTCTCCTGGAGTGGACACTCTGAATTCAGACTTGTAGCCTACAGGACTGTGTAAGAATTAACTTTTCTCTTTTAAAGCCAACCACTCTGTGGTATTTCTGTTACAGCAGCACTCGCTGTCTACAACACTCATGGATTATCCTTCTTTATAGGTTATTATGCAATGATTAAGTGAAGAAAGTACAATGTCCTGTAGTGATGGTATGGGTCAGCTGCAATGGGTGGTGGCAGGTATTTTTGACTTACAATTTCATAGTTTTACTATACTTTGAAATAGCATTGAAGATAAATGATATTTTGAGATTTTTAAAAATAACTTATCTAATTTTTGATGCTGTTGAGCATATACACAGTAGAAAGACACCAGCCTGACCATTTCTACACTCATGATTCAGGGACACCAATTACATTCTTTGTGTCACTGTTCTCTCCTTCCTTTGCCTGCTCATCCCCCATGAATATAAACCTACCAGCTCCTAATGTTCCTGCCTAATCTCAAGTTAGCTGTCTTTGTTAATTTGGTGATATTTTGAGATTTCAGCAATATCTATCATGAGATATAAAAATAACTATGATTTCTTCGGCAAAAGAGTCACCAATGCTGCCAAGACTGTTGTGGGTGTGCTTTCTCCCTCTATAATGGAAGGCAATGCCAAATTTCAGTTGGTGCTTGGTAAAAATAAAGATGTAGTGTTTTTCCATCCAAATTCATAGACGCATTGAACTCTATTGACAGATCCTTGGTGGTCTATGGGCCCAGGTGAGGAATCCCTGAACTGGATCATCTGTGAAGTCCCATCCAGATGTCCTTTTCTATGTGCCCTAAAATACATGTCTCCAGTTTGCATATGTATTTATGAAATGTTAGTGTGTCAGGACTGAGGTCCCTAACCATGTTCCCTCTTTTTGAGAGCACCCCATGTAGCTCAGGAGACATGATGCTGGATGACAGGAGTTTTTGGGGAGGAAATAGGAAGGAGACAATGAGAAAGGGGTCAGAGAAAGACTGGAGAAATCTCTTCATCTCTGTCATTTCTTGTGGTAAAGACAAGGGAACCAAACCAAACCAAACTCAGTGCCATCAAGTTGATTCCAGCTCATAGTGACCCTATAAACCAACCCAAGCCCACTGCTGTCAAGTTGGGTCGGACCCCTAGCGACCCTAGAGATCAGAGTAGAACTGCCCCATGGAGTTTATAGTCACCCTATAGGGCAGAGTAAAACTGCTCCTTAAAGTTTCCAAGGAGCAGCCAGTAGACTTGACCGCCAACCTTTTTGCTGCAGCCAGCCAGTAGACCAGTAGACTGCCAATGTTTTGGTTAACAGCCGAGCTCTTAACCACTGTGTAGCCAGGGCTCTGAAAATAGGGAGGAGAGGGGTTGTTAGTGCTGACCACAGCTAACCACAAAGTCATTCCCTCCAGAGAGAATTCAAAGCTAAGGACACGCATTCAGTGGATGCAACTAGAAAACCAAATGGCCAGTAGCTGCAAATGACACCACTCATCCGAGTACCACCTGCCAACAAAGTCTCTTTATGTCATGGTCTTCAGTGCTTTGGGGACAGTTTTAGATCTCTTAAAATACAAGTGGAATGCCCATTGATGAAAAAGAAGTTTCTACAAACACCAATGATACCGTGGGAATAAATATTTATAGCCTGGGCTCTATGACCCACATTTTCTTTTTCTTGAGGAGCCTGGAGCCAGGCCCATGTCAGGGAAAATTGATTTCCACAAGAATTTCTTTTCACTTGATAAGAAACATGTGCCTGCCACTTTCTTCTGGCCATCGTGAGGGAACACAAACCCAGCCAAACGTACAAAAATCAGCAGGCTGCAGCAGCAATACCCAAATCAGATGATTTCCCATCAGTCAGTGTTTCAGGATCTCAGAGCCAAGAGCACAAATTCCACCTGCACTCTCCTCTCTGGCATAGTGTTCTCCCCATGCCAGCCGAGAAAGGTGCTCTGCTCTTTGACAGGGCCACTCTTTCATTCTTTCAGACTTTTGTCATCCTTTTATTCATTCATTCATTCTGCAAATAATTAGTAGTTCCTATGTTTTCAGTTTGGGATTAGACACGGGAGGTATAGCAACTCATGTTTACATCCAGGCACAGTTCTCACTGGGTGGCGTTGTTAAGTGCTGTTGAGTTGGTTCTGACTCACAACGACCCTATGTACAACAGAATGAAACACAGCCTGGTCACACACACAACTGTTCTTATGTTTAATCCCATCGTTGCAGAGCTGTCAATCCATCTCATTGAGGGTTTTCCTCTGTTTTGCTGACTCTCTCCTTTGCCAAGTACAATGTCCTTCTCCAGCCACTGATCCCTCCTGACAACATGTGCAAGGTATATAAGACCCTCTGAGGAGTGCTCTGGCTGTACTTCTTCCAGGACGGATCTGTGGTTCTTTTGGCAGTCTACGGTACAGTCAACCTTCTTCTCCAACACCCCAATTCAAAGGTGTCAATTCTTCTGTCTTTTCACCCTTTCCTATATCTAATTCTCAAAATCACCTGTGGTGTTAGAATTGTTATCCTCAGTCCTAGAGATGAAGAGCCTGAGGCTCAGAGAAACAAAGCAATTTACTAGTTAATTAACTAGCTATGGCCTAGTTAAATAATTCCCTAGAAAGGGAATGACATGATTCTGAATCTGAAGGGGATTCCAGGCTAGATGGGGAGGCAGAGCTGAGAATAGCTATATTCATAGCTATCCTGTCTATATGCATAGACAGGGCTGAGAATAGCTATAGCTGAACAATCGAGTCCAGCTACATGCGATAATTCAGTAACAATGCAAGACAGGGTGACTGCATTCTGAGACGAGAGGATGGATAAGAACTTCAGTCTTTTCACTGTTTATAATGTTGTTGCTTACTGTTCAATGATTTCTGCATTCTGTTGGATCATTGTTCTTTGGAATGGGCAGGAAGCTGTCTTCCACATTTCTTGACACCGCCGAATGAGCATCTCTGGCAGTGCGTTCTTTCATGAAGTCATTACTAAATGAGCGCCTGATGAAGGAATGATCGGATACACAGGAGACTGAAACAGTGCATGAATGAAGGTGGCTAGAAGGAAGCTGGGTAGATGTCACAGGACTGGGTTCTGGGGGCTGCGACTGTCAGGCTGAGCAGTAGAAGCTCAGTCAGAGGAAGATGCTGGAATCCAGACTCTCTGGAGATAGATCTGATCTGTGTAGAAGGCGGCCGGATAACAGTTCTTGATTATTTACAAAAAAAAAAATTGCTGTCAATTCTAACTCACAGCCCTAGTGGTGCAGTGGCTGAGAGGTTAGCTGATAACCAAAAGGTTAGCAGTTCAAATCCACCAGTAGCTCCTTGGAAACCCTATGGGGCACTTCTACTTTGTCCTACAGGGTTGTTAGGAGCCAGTATGATCCTGTATGGAGATCTGGTGGCTAAGCAGTTTAGTACTATGCCTGCTAACTAAAAGGTTGGCAGTTCAAATCTACCAGCTGCTCCTTGGAAACCTTACAGGGCAGTTGTAAGTTCTGCTCTGCCCTACAGAGTCACTGTAAGTCGGTATTGACTCGGTGGCAGTGGATTTGTTTTTTATAATCCTTTACAAAAAGAAAAAAAAGAAAAAGCGCCCCAAACAAACAACTAAGCATCTTGTCATAGGAGACTGGTTACGTAAATTGTGGGGCAAGGCTGGAGCCCGGCAAGAGGTCTGTTGAGGTGATGACAATGAAGACAGCGGTACACGAGAGCTGACAGTAGGGAGGAGGGGACGGATTCTAGAAACACACAGGTACAAACCATAGGACATGAAGACTGACAGATATGAGACAAAGGACAGGGTAGTGGTATTGGCCTCCTCAGGATGCTGTAACAAAGTACTACCAACTGCTTGGCTTATAGGAGCAGAAATCTATTGTCCCACTGCTGGGAACTACATGTCCAAATTAACATGTTGGCTGCGCTGTACTTCCTCCATGGGCTGTAGAGGAACGTATTTTGTCTTCTCCAGCTTTTGGTGGCCCCAGGAACTCCTTAGCTTGTAAATGCATCGTCACATGGCCAGCCTTCCTCTGTCCAACTCTGACTCGGATATTGGGAAGGGCATGTCTCTTCTTTATGACACCACTCACATTGGGTCAGGACCCACCTCACTGCAGTATGACCTCATGTTAACTGATGATGTCATCAAAGGCTATTTCTAAGTATCCACAGGTCCCAGGTATTAGCACTTCAACTTCATCTTTTGGGGAATACAATTTAATCCAGAATAGTGACGTTAAAAATAATGACTGGTTTTCTGTCTTGGACAGCCAATGAGCAAAGATGGCATTTACTGTGGTTGGGGATCCCCAAGAGGAAGAGCCAGTGTGTGTGGAAAAAACAAAAAAAAGCACCCATTGCCATCGAGTCAGGTCCGACTCATGGCGACCCTAGAGGTCAGAGCAGAACTGCTGCCTAGAGCTCCCAAGGAGTGCTTGGTGGATTTGGTTAGCAGCCAAGCCAAGCCAAGTGCCATTGGCTAGCAGAGGTACTACTTAACTCACTACACCACCAGGGTTTCCAGTGTGTGTGACGAAATGATAAATCCATTCTGATATCTGACTCAAAATATTTGTTGAGCAAGTGGCTACAAGGATCTGAGGCTCAGGAGAGTGAGCTGAGCTCCAGGCAGAGATTTAAAAACCACTAGCTTACAGCTAAGGGTCTGGTAGAGTGATGGCTAAACTCTTGGCTGCTAAACAAAAGGCTGCTGGTTGGAATCCACCACATGCTCTGCGGGAGAAAGACTTGGTGATCTGTTCCCACATAGATTACAGCCCAAGAAACCACATGAGGCAGGTATATTCTATCATACAAGGATGCTAGGAGTCGGAATTGACTTGATGGCATATGACAGCAGCAGCTCTTCACTGGTAAGCTGAAGCATGGATGAGATTGTCCTGGGAGCATATGTAGAGTGAGAAGTGAGTCGGAGGCTCGAGGATGCCAACATCTCAGCAGTGGATAGAGGATTGGGAACCTAGGATGCAGACCTGATAAGGAGTGCTCAGAGAAGTTAAGAGCAAAACCAGGAAGGGAGACTGTGGTGAACAGCATCAGCCATACCACGAGGTCAGGTAAGACAAACCCTCCCCAGCATCCACTGGATTTGGCAACAAGAAGGTCACTGATGACAGTGGCAGAAGCACTCTCCATACAGTGGTGGGGACTCAAACCAGACCAAGTGGTTTCAGGAGCGATTGGGAAATACGGAGCATGGGCAAGTTGTTTAGAAGTTAGCATGCAAAGTGGATGAGAGTGATAAAAGTCGCAGCTGTAAGGGAACTGGGGTTAAGGAAAGATTTTGTGGAAGTAAGACATACTCGGACATCTCACTGTGCTGTTAGGAGTGGAGCCATCAGAAAGGACAGGAAAGGCCTAGAAGGAAACACGCCAAAATGAAAACGGTTGTTACCTGCGGGAAATGGAATTACGAATCTCTGATTCATCTCACAGAGGCCTATGGTTATTCAAAGACAGGCCAAATGGTGTTAACGGAGTTTGAGCACTGCCCATCTGATTGCTACCCAAATCCTCCCAAATGTGTCTATTTACATCTAAAAAACCCAACCCTTTGCCGCCAAGTTGATTCTGACTCATAGCAATGCTGCAGGACAGAGAAGAACTGCCCCGTACAGTTTCCAGGGAGTGCCGGGTGGATGTGAACTTCCGAATTTTTGGTTAGCATCTGTAGCTCTTAACCACTATGTCATCCGGGTTTCCGATCATACTCAAATAAGCAGAGACCTGATGAATGCGCACGTCGCACTACCTGACCACACTGAGCAGCGGAGGGCTTAGCTTAAAGCCAGTACCCGAGATGGACCTAACGATTCCGTCTTCTTTCATTCAAGCCTTCATGTAATCCCATCCCACACTGAAACAGGGCTGCTCTGTGTGACTGACAGAACATGGCAGATGTGTCCATGTATGCTTTCCAAGGCTAGCCCATGAAAGGCTTTGCTGCTGCAACCTGGGTCTATTGTTTTGCTTGCTCTGGACAAAACCAGCTACTATATGTTAAGCATTCAAGCAACCCCATCGAAAGATCCCTGTGGAGAGACCCTGGGCCCTGGCCAACTTGCCAGCCATAAATAGTGTACCATTGTGAAAGTGGACCCTTCAGCTCTGGTCAAGCCTTCAGACGCAACCTCAGCTTACACAGAACTGCAACCTCCTGATAATCCCTGAGCAGAACCTACAGCTGGGTTGCCCCCAAATTTCTGACCCACAGAAATTCCGAAAGATATTAAATGAGTATTGCTGTTCTCATCTGCTATGTTTTGAAGGTATGTGCTATGCAAAAATAGAGGAGGCATGCAGGCTGCCTCTTTTACAGGGTCTATGGGGGGCAGGGCCAGCTTCAGCCACCAGACAAGGGTCTGAATGTGACAGTGCTTCACAACTGGATGGACTGGTTCTGTGTTAGCGTCCAACAGTGAGCCACACGCTCAGACAGCCTTCTCCGTGTGAAGCACAAACTTTCCCACTCCGCTAGAAACAGGCAGAAAAAGCCAGTTATTTCCCAGATAACACTTAGACCCAAGGACTGTGTGTGACTCAGCTAAGAGTTGCGTGTATGGGGAGGTTTTCTGCTGCCAGGGTTTCAGGATGTGATTTTGGTGGAAGTGGACTTGAAGAGTTTCAAATCGCATAATTGATGACATTCCACTTCCATGACAACTGCTAATTAATCATGCCTGTTAGCATTGAACTTTTGGCTGGCGGGGGTTCACGTCTTCCTAGCTCACTTGGGAGAACAAATTAGGTTCGGCTTTCTTTTCTTCTTTTTTTGTAAAATCATTGGGGGTGGAAGGAAGTGGTGAGGTGAGGGTGCTCCAGGGGAGCAGCAGACCATGAATTCAGCATCTGGGCTTGTCAAAAATTCTCTCAAGTGAGAGCTCAGAGGCCCCTCACGGTTGTTTGTCGCAGCACAGTAACTTTCCCAAACCAACCCAGTTGCCTTTGAGTGGATTCTTTCTTGTGTGGACCCCATGGGCATCAGCTCTACTCTGTAGGGTTTTCAATGGCTCATCTTCTGGGAGCGGATCATCATGCCTTCCTTTCATGTTGTCTCTGGGTGGACTCCAACTTCCAGCCCTTCCCTAAATCAGTCACTGCCTTTGAGTCGATTCCAACTCACAGCAACCCTATAGACAGAGTAGAACTGGCCCATCGAGTTTCCAAGGAGCACCTGGCAGATTTGAACTTGCAACCTTTTGCTTAGCAGACATAGCCCTTAACTGTGCCACCCAGGGACGCCTTTGCTGGTACAGTGCCTGGCACATCTTGCGGGCATACTGAATGTTGCTTGAATAAGTTATGATTCCACTGTTCCTCCTCTCTTCTTCTACACTTACGGTTCAATCAAAACTCTTTAGAAGATTTCCAGCTCTGTGGAGGGTGGTTGAGGAGAAGTGCTTCACAAAGGAGTGGAAGCATCTCCCTGGGGCCCATCTGACAGCAGGAAATAGAGTACCAATCTCCCAGCCAGCCCCCTCCCCAGAAAGGGAAACTGGAGCCTATGGAATGGGGGTCCTTGCACAGAGTCCTCTCCACTTTGGGGGCACAATGGGCAGGGCCCTCCACCAATGCTCATAGACTGAACAGAAGACAGCAGGGGGTGTGGGTCTCCCCAACAGTCATAGTAGCAGAGACTCGGGGGGGGGGCCTGAGACACGTGAGGCCAGATCCACTGCACAGGTGTGAAGGGACTGAAGTGAGACCCAGGAGGCCCTCTGGTTTTGTTTTGAGGCCCAGGGATAGAACACGGATGTCATGGTTAGAATTGTGTCCCCCCAAAAATGTGTGCAGCCACGTGGCTGGGATATGGTTCCCAGTATCTTGGGACTGTCCTCCATTGTGTGGTTTTGCTAACCTGTATGTTAAAGGATTAGGGTGGGGCTGTGAATTCCTGCTGTGGGGGGAGTTTCCCTGGAGTATGGCTTGCCCCACTCTTAATGCTTTTAGCTTGCAAGGAATAAAAGGAAAAAGAAACAAAGGACAATTTGAGAACCTCGCTACCATCAAGCAAACAGCACGGGGAGCAGAGCGCGTGCTTCAGACCAGAGGTTCTTGCGTGAGGACGCTCCCTGGACAAAGACTGATGCAATACCGGACGTTCCTCCAGAGCCGACAAGGGGAAAGTCTTTCCCTGGAGCGGACACCCTGAATATGGACTTGGAACCTACCAGACTGTGTAAGAATAAATCTTTCTTTGTTAAAGCCATCCACTCTGTGGTATTTCTGTTACAGCGGCTCCAGCTGACTGAAACAATGGAAGAAGAGAGATGTTTGGGTTCCCCAACAAGCTTGATGACGTCTCCCTCTGTCCTCCTGAAGGGAGACAAGTCTTCCTTCAAGGTAGCCCATGGATTTCTGCCTAACCATTGTGGTCATTTCACTTGCACCCCTGCATTTTTGCCACTGCGAGGCAAGCAATGCCACTTGTTAGGCCACGACGGCAGGCCTGGCTCCCTCTGGGGCATTCTCTGAGCTTGTCACATGGACTCGATGACAAGAGACAGGAATTGTTGTTAGACACACAGGCCTGAGAGCTTTGGTGGATCAGGGGGGATCCAGATCATGCGAATAGACACGCGGCTGTTGCCACCAGCTGGTCTTTAACTTCCTTGATGCCCTCTCTGCAGAGATGAACTTGAGAGATGGATGGCTGGAGACTGACAGACACACTTGTCCTGGATTTGGGTGAGCTGGGTACACCACGCTGCCTGCTGCTGGAATGCTTATATCAAGAACACTTGTTTCTGAAGCCAGATACCCCATAACAGCCAGCTCTTTTCTCTCCAGTTATAAATGACTTAGGTGTCTGGTTCAATAAGAGGACAACACAAGAATGAGAAGCAGTGTGTGTCCAGGCCAGCCCAGGGCTACAGGCAGGTGGGTGCAGTGGTCTCTGGTGCTGTCAGGATCTCCTGGTGAAGCACACGGGGCCTGCAGACGGCCCTATGTTTACTCTTCTGTGATGATTTTTCCGCTACAGGTCTGACCTCGGTCACGGGCATCACAGAGACAATAAGAGCATCCCCAGGAAAAGGCTTCTCTAACTGTAGCTTTACTGAATTGAGTCTCAAGAGACAACTCAATTTGGTTAACCAGAGACCCCAAGAGAAATGTCCCTTATCCCAAGATTCTGGTTTGGGTAATTTAGAAAAAAAGAAACATTTCTACATTTTTACTTTCAAAGTATATTAATTTCATAACCATCTTAGAACTCTGGGAGGAAGACTGGATAATTCATTTCATCCCCATGCTACAGAGAGGAATCTGAGAGAGAGAATGTAAAAGATGTGCCCAAGCTCTGCAATGACTTAGTGGACTGGCATCAGCATGGAGAGCTCCCACTTAGGCACAAAGATCCCTCCAGGGGACCACCCATTCCTGTGCAGGCCCCCAAACAGCTCCCCCGTACTGCCAGCCTTTCTGTCACAAGCCAAGCTCTTCACATTTGCACATCACTCAAGCCTATGTAGTAGGTGACATTGCCCCCACTTCACAGATGCAGAGATAGGGACTCAGAGAATTTAAGCAACTTGTTCAGTTTCTCACAGCCAGGAAGGGGCCGAGTTGAGCTCTCAATCCTAACTCCCCGTTGGTGCTCTCTGCCCTGACCAGCACAGGTCAATTTTAAATCATGGCGGCCTCATGAGTGTCAGTGTAGGACTGCATTTCCCAGGGTTTTCAATAGCTGCTCTTTCAGAAGTAGGTCACCAGGTCTTTCTTCCAGGGTACCTCTGAGTAGACTCACACCTCCAACCTTTGGGGTACCAGTCAAGTGCTTTAACTATTTGCACCAGCCAAGGCCACCTCTTTGCCCTGCATGGGTCATTTAGAGACTCATGTCCTCCCGACGCCATCCTGGCATCTGAGCAGAGGAGAATGAGAATAACACCCAAGGGACAGACAGCTCCCAGGCGTCCAGCTCTAATGGGAACAGGTGACAGGGGACCTATGAGGACTTCTCCTCCAAGTTCTAGGGCACAGCGAGCATCCACAGGAAGATCTACTGAGTTGGTTGGACTAAAATATGTACCTTTGGCTTTTTGAGGTCTGTTTTGGTCATCGGGTACTGCTGTAACAGAAATACCACTAAGTAGATGGCTTTAACAAGGAAAAGCTTATTCTTACACAGTCCAGTAGGTTACAAGTCTGAATTCAGGGTGTCCACTCCAGGGGAAGGGTTTTCCGTCTGTTGGCTCTGGAGGAAAGTCCTTGTGTTGCACCAGTCTTTGGTCAGTGAGCATCTTGGCACAGGAACCTCAGGTCTAAAGGCTGCGCTCTTCTTCTGGTGCTGCTTTCTTGATGGTGTGATGTTTGCAACTTTTTGTTTGTTTTCCTTTCCTTTTATCTCTTTATAAAAGGTGGTGCAAGCCACACTCCAGGGAAACTCCCTTTATAGTGGAGCAGGGAGGTGACCTTAGGAAGGGATTTATAGTCCCGCCCTAATCTTCTCTAACATAAACCGCTCTGTTAACCACAGGCAGAGATTAGGATTCATAGCATAAGAAAATCATAAAATGGAGGGCAGTCACAGAATACGGGGAGTCCTGTCCCCGCAAAATTACTACACACATTTTTGGGGGAACACAATTCAATCCATGACACGGTCACATTACATTTTAGTGATTTATAATCCTGTAAAGGCCGAGAAGGGCAGAATACATAGATAAACAGATAAGTCAATAAACAAACCACAGAAGTGATTTCCTATGGAGAGTAGGGGACCGGACCCCACCGCACTGTTTATTTACAGAGGATGGCAGATGGGATTCCTTGCCTGGAATCCTCAGGTGAGGGGCCTCAGAATTCCGTCTGGGCTGTCACAGGATGGGAAGTCTTGTAAAATCAAGAAAGGGTTTCAGTGTGTGCTGCTGGCCCCCACTCCACAGCCTCTGCCCACCTCTGTGAGCCTCGTGATTTGGAAGGACATGTCACAACCTCTGTAGAAAAGCTACCCAGCAAGTCACTGAAAAAAGCAAAGAGCTTCTCCAGCTCATTTGTTCTCAATCATTCAGTTATCAAATATTTACTCAGCGTCTGTTGGTGTGAAGCATCGTGTTAAATGCCCAGATAATAATAACCAGCTAATGCTCAATGACGACTCTTTTCTATTCACCTCATATGCACGCAAAAGCTGGACAATAGAAAAGGCAGGCAGAAGACAAAGAGGGGGCGCCTTCCCGTTATGGTCCTGGTGAAGCACAGTGGTCCTACCACGGCCTGCCAGAAGAGCAAACAAAGCTGTTCTTCTACGCCAGAACGCTCCTCAGAGGCCAGGAGGGCCAGGTTTCCTCTTGCCTATTTTGGATACATCATCAGAAGAGACCAATCACTGGAAAAGGATCTCCCACTTGGTAAAGCATACAGTCAGCGGAACGAAGACGACCCTCAGTGAGATGGACTGACACAGTGGCTGCAACAGTGGGCTCAGACCCAGCAGTGACGGAGGACAGCACAAGACTAGGCTGAGTGTTTTTCTCTCGTTCGGTGAGGTTACTGTGAGTTGGACCTGAACTTGACCTAATAGCAAGAAGTATGTCCCCAGCCCCTGTTCCAAACACTTGACACATAATAACTCATCTTACTCTACACTGCTCCTATGAGGTTAATCAATTCTCCCTCATTTATAGATTAGGAAAATGAGGCACAGAGAGGTCAAGTGTCTTGCCAAGGTGACATACTGGTTGGACCCTCTGCCTGAATGTAACGGAGCACCCTTACCCATTACAGAATGCCATCTTCACCAAGACGAGGAAGCCTGCCAGTTGGGGACATGGACAAATTGTGACCTGAGAGTTCATCTCACCCTTGTCAACATTGCGGTGTGATTAATGGCTGCTGCCTCACCTCCCAGTGGGAATGGATCAAGAAGGATGAACTTGGGGTAGCCTAGTGGTAGGCATAGCAGCCGTAGCACCCATGGCAGCCACAGTAACGAAGTGTGCCTTAACTCACTCGGTATTATGGAAGGATCAGGACTGCAGCTCTGCAAGCTTCCCTGATGCTGTCCTTCACCACTGAGCCAGCTGCCACTTAGAGTGACCTGTGTATCACAGAACACAGTGTTGCCTGGACCCGCGCCATCCCTGATAAGTGACGCCTAATCTTTTAAGGCAACATTGCTGCCAGCTGCAAACTATGTTATGTCTTTGAAGCTCTCGATGATTCCTAGGGCAACTCTTCTTACTCACACTGTGCAAATAAGGAAACTGAGGCACAAAGGTGTTCAGCAACTTGAACACTTCGGTGGTCTGGTCAGGTCCCAGTCTGCATTGCTGCCAATTCTGTGATCTTCCCACTTCACCTGGCTACCCTTTTTAATTGCAGTCTTTCTACAACATGCCTTATGCAAACCTTCCTGAGTAAACAGGAGCAACAGAAGTACACCTGCTGTTATTATTCCAAGCCATCACTTTGAATACCAGCCATGGTCTGTGGCATGTCCCTGAGCATCAAAGGCAGGACCCAGTAATCAGCTTCAGCTAGCACTGACTTGGCCCACTCTGCTCTGTGCTGTCTCTCTCTCCAGAGACACTTCTGGGGTTTATTAAGTTTTATGGGGTGTTGGAGTTTTATTGGCATATAAGTAGCTCAGTGTATTCTGTCCGTAGAGTTACTGTTGTTAAGATGCCCACTTTGGGGACCTTCTTTGTTCTCTGTCCCCAGTTCTAGAAGCCAGTCCTCTCTGTCTCTGTGTCAGTTTCAGTCACCTCCACACACTCAAACCAGCATGATATGTCTTTGAATTTAGGGCGGAACTAGATAAAGCTTACCCACGAAAACTGTTTAAAGTTAAGCTGAATGCCATCTGTGCCCAAGGAACAACAGAGTACCTTAGATCAGGCTTCCTGGCTACCCTGGCACCAGGTTTATGCCTCCCCAAAACACTGCGCTGTAGGTGGGCAGAGTGCTAGTGTCAGTGTGACAGAACTGACTGCCTAGGGTCACACAGATCATGAATGGGGACTTGAAATCAGGTCTCTTTACTGCCCAGCTTCCTGCCATTCTCACTGGGTCTCTATACAGCATCATGATGACAGACACTTCCAGCTTTTGCTTTTGCCTTCACTGGGACAGGGACCTACCTGACAAAATAGAGTTGAAAAAGTGCTTGGAGTCAGAGCCCGTATGCTTAAAGGGTCCTCAGACAACCGCCTTGTCTCAAAAGCTACTCTCTAAGATGACACTTCAAAGCCTCTAGGACTCATTAATGCCATGTTGTTGTGTACTACGGCGTCAATTTCGACCCTCAAAGCCTCTAGGACTCATTAATGCCACGTTGTTGTATACTACAGCGTCAATTTCGACCCATAGTGACCCATACAACCCAACAGAATTGCTCCACAGGGCCCAAGGTGCAGCTGGTGGATTCGAACAGCTGGCTGTTTTGGTTGGCAGCCTGAGCTCTTAACTACTTCACTACTAGGGCCCCCATTGATGCCATAACAGTAATTAATCATTTATTTGTGTGTCATGTTATCAAGATTCAAATGAAATAGCTTCAACCACATTTGAAGGGTAGTGGGCTCCTCATTCTTCCCCTCACTCACTGCTAATTTTCCTCTGGACTCTGGGCAGAATTCAGTGTTCCTCTGCCACCTTGGGCTCTGAGCACCACTTCGCTGAATTAATTTGGTGGAGGGACCACGGCCTGTCCCTGTCCTTTCTGGCTTCACTCCCAGTGGGCAATGCAGCTCTGTTTCTCTTTGATTTCCTAGGAAAACACCACCCACAGGGGATCTTTGTGCAGAAGATTTCACGAAACTTTGAGAATCACAGTGTAAGATGGCTGGATCACATTCTATAAACCCCAGATTTAAACATTAGACTCTCTTGTGCTTCAAAAGTCCCTGGGTTTACTTACTTCAGTTTCTGCAATGTTTACCGGCATGCTTGGACCTCTTGGACTCTCTGATAACAGTCATGGCCAAGGTCATCAGCCCAAATCTGTACATAACTGGAAGGTCATCAGCCCAAATCTGTACATAAAAGGAAAACCTGGCACGTTTCACGTGCTCAGCATCCATGTACTAATAGAGTCAGTGGACCAGGGACGGTACTGACTATGCGCTGCTGAGTCTTTTGGATTTGGTTCCAGATACAATTTTTCCTCATGAAAGAACACAAAGATGTAAAAACTGATTTTGGCATCTTGAGATCTGAGTTTTAGTTGTGGCTCTTTTACCTTCTGGGTTGGGCAGCAAATCACTTCCCCTTTCACGTATTCGTTTCATTGATTCACATGATGAACACCAGACATTCCCACTCTCAGCCTGACCCTCAGCAATAAAAGTTAATAAGAAGCTCAGGTTTAGTGGGGCAGACAGTAACATACCCAAAGGATGAAAACCTAATTTTATAAATAACAGACTAGAAGGTTACGTGGGATTCGTCACAAGGGTTGTGGGATCAGAGAGGATGGAGTGATTGAACCAACCTCCTTCCCATCAGCCTACCTGGGTAGTCTAATTTAAAAGATATTCTTGGATCTTTTTATTTATACCCTCCCAAACCAAACTAAGTCCATTACTGTTGAGTGGATTCCAACTGATAGTGACCCTTTAGGACAGAGCAGATCGGCCTCACTGGGTTTCCGAGGAACAGTGAGTGGATTCAAACTGCTGACTTTTTGGTGAGCAGCTAAGCACTTAGCCGTTGCACCACACAAACCCCAAATCCACTGCCATTGAGTTGATTCTGACTCATAGGGACCCTATAGACAGAGCAGAACTGCCCCACAGAGTTCCCAAGGAGCGGCTGCCTGGTGGATTTGAACTCCCAACCTTTTGGTTATCAGCTGTGCCACCAGACCTCCATTTATACCCTGGGACACAGAATTCACTGTTCGAATTCTGTGAATTCTGCTTCTTCACTTTGAGAAGTATTCTTGCTCCAGGAGAACTAGGACACACAGATCACGTTTAACAACAACAACAAAAAAACACCAACTGGGTTTTCTTTGATCCTGTCCACTTAATGGCCCCCAGGTGATTTCGGGAGGGGCACACCCCTCTAAGAGGGAGGAAGGTTCCAGCCAGCATGCTGAGGGGGACATCTGGTATAGCACATGACAAAGAGTGCAGAAAGCACCCTGGCTGTTTCCCCGGGCTGAAGCTGAGGGGGTAGCACACACGCCTTCTTCTAGCCACGCACTGGGACTCTGAAGCCATTTTCATTACACGTGTCTGTAGGCGTCTGTATAATACATTATCTATCTGCATTGCAGAAGAGTGCAGGGGCACCCAGCTCAAGTTTTCTCCTGGGCATCATCTCAACATTTCTGAAGTACCACCCATGCCTAGCCTTCCACCACAGAACCAGGGTCCTTGAGGAAAGGAGCTCACAGTCCATGGGGCTTCTTCTGCAACAGTGGGGTTCACTTTTTAAGATGAAAGAGTCAGCATCACTAGGAAGACAGAGGTGGGTCAAGATGGAAGAGTGACCTGCATGACTAGTTATCAAAAACATATGTAAGGGTAAAGATGGAGGAGCCCTGGTGGCCTAGTGGTTAAGAGCTCAGCTGCCAATGAAAATGTCAGCAGTTCAAATCCACCGGTCACTCCTTGGAAAACTTATGTGGCAGTTCTACTTTGTCCTATAGGGTTGCTATGAATTAGAACTGACTCAATGGCACCTAACTACACATTGTAAAATAGCCAGATTTCAGTTTTAAAAATAATTCCTATTTTGAAGTTAAGGCAGAAAAAGTTACTGAGGAAAAAACACGAGAGTGAAGCAGAGAAGGCAACACAAAGAGAGCAGGCATTGCAGTTGATGGAGAAGAGATCAGAAATGGCCTCAGACAAAGGCAAAAAATGGAAAACCTACATGAAATGGTTGAATTCTTCATGAAATACAAGTAGCATCAACAAAAGACAAAAAACTTGAATAGGTCAATGCCATAAACTTACAAAAACAAAAATTAGATATTCTGACATACAAACATATATATTGATCTATCCTTACATTTCTGGGATAAACCCTTGGGGGCAGAGTGTGCTAGTCTATTGGTACAATGCCAATATTGTATTTAGGCTTCCTTCTTGATTCACTAGCAGATCAGAGGAGGCAAACCTATGATGGGATCCATGGAGGCAGTCAATGCCTTCCAAGAAATCCAGCAGCCTTTCCTAATAGAAACCCTAAGAAGACGAGAAGGCAATAAATATGACCAGATGATTACAAATGGTGCTACACTGAAAAGACTTCCGTTTAAATCAGGAACAAGGCAGGATGTCTATGATCCCTGCTGTCATTCAGAATTGCTTTAAAGGTTCCAGTGGGCACAGCTAAGACAAGACCAATGAATATAATCTGTATCAACATTTTAGAAAAGGGAATAAAATTTTCACTTTTGTTGATGTTATGATTGCATCCAGAAAATCTAAGCATTCTGTTAGTGGCAACGCACGCGCGCACACACACACACACACACACACACACACTTAATTAAAAAGAAAAAATCAGTACTAGGTACTACAGAGGACATCTTTTAAAAAGTTAAGCTTTTCCTCCACACTAACAATAGATCAGCCACAGAGAGAAATGGGAAAATAACCCAGTCATAAGAGTATCAAAACTAACAAACTAGGAATACATTTAAAAAGAAATGTACAAGAACCACAGGAAGAAAACTTAACATTATACTGAAAATCCTAACGAGGAGCTGAAGAAATAGAAAGACATCCCCCATTCTTGGATAAGATTAATATACTAAAATTTTAGTACAATTTCAGTTAGACTTTCAGTGTTCATATGCTTTCTGAAAAACAAGCTTCGGATGACAGCATGGAGAAGTGTACCCCGGGAGAGAAGATAGAGGGCTTTACGAGAGACCAAAACTACCACAACACCCGGGCCATCGGACACCACATCATGTCAGCACAGGGACAGATGGATAGAGTGATGGAATACAAAGAAAGCCTCGAAACAGTCACAAGGTTTATGTGACTAAAATACATGACAAAGATGACATTATATTTCAGCTAAAATGAATGTTTCTTTAATAAATAGTGACTCTATAACTGGCTGTTCATCTGAAAGAATCGAAGCTGAATCCCCACCCACACTGCATATATAAATAAAGTCTAAATGACTTAAAAGCCTAAATGCAAAAAAAAAAAAAAAAAGAAAAGAAAAGAAAGAAAAAATATGTGAGAAGAGAATCTGGCAGATCATGTATAACCTAGGGATTAGCCATGTATTTTCAACAGACAATAACCCCAGAAGCTATCAATAAAAAGACATATATTTTAGGAAAAAAAAAATACAACAAAGGACATCATGAACCAGATAAAAAAGCAAATGATAAAGCCAGGGTTGTATCACATATGATGGAATCCCTGGTGGTGTAATGGTTAAGTGAATCAGCTGCTGATCAAAAAGTTGGGAGTTCAAATCTACTTGGAAACTCTATGGGGCAGTTCTACTCTACCCTGTAGGGTTGCTATGAGTTGGAATTGACTTGATGGCAGTAGGTTGGTTTGGTTTTTTGGGTAGATGAAAGTTTACAACACAAATTAGTTTCTCATTCAAAAATTTATGCACAAAGTGTTTTTGTGACATTGGTTGCAATCCTGCAGTGTGACACCGACTCTCCCCATTTCTGTCCCAGAGTCCTCGTGTCCCTTTGTCTAGTTTTTCTGCCCGTTTGCCTTCCCCTCTTTGCTTTCGGGCAGGTGTTGCCCATTTGGTCTCCCAGCTTGACTGATGGAAGAAGCATCTTGCTCAGTGTGTTAATGTTAGCTTTACAGGCCTGCCTAATTTGGGCTGAATGCTGGGCTTCGGGGGTGACTTCAGTTCCGAGCCCGCAGGATCTCCGGGGACCATGGTCTCAGGGCTTCCTCTAGTCTCTGTCAGACTAGTAAGTCTGGTTTTCTTTTGTGAATCTGAGTCCTGTTCTGCAAGTTCTCCCCATCTGTCCAGAACCCTCTGTTGTGATCCCTCTTGGAGGAGCCATGCTGGCAGTCGGGCAGTTCTGGGCTCAGGCTGGTGGGGGCTGTGGTCCATGTGGTCCATTGGTCCCTTGGGCAAGTATTTTCTTTCTGTCTTTGGTTTTCTTCAGTCTCCTTTGCTATGGACAGGATGGGACCAGCAGATTTATCTCTGATGACCACTCACAAGCTTTTAAGATCCCAAATGGGACTCTACGATGTAGAACATTTTCTTTATGAACTGTGTTATACCATTGACCTAGATGTTCCCTGAAACTGCGGTCCCCAGCCCTTAGTCCCAGTAACTAAGTCCCTCAAGGTCTGTGAGTATGTCTGGGACAATTTTATGACTCTGTCTTCATCAAGTCATGCTGACTTGGGTCACCTCTCCCTCCACAGAAATTAACACCCGTCTGCCATCGAGTTAGTGACTTTCCCTCCCACTCTTCCCCACCCTGCGATCATCCAAGTTGGTTTGTTTCCTGGGTTTTTATTACAGTGGACTCATACAATATTTGTCCTTCTGTGACTATTTTCACTCATTGAATGGTTTGTGACTCACAGCAAGCCCAGGTGACAGAGTGAAACTGCCCTGTAGACTTTTCCAGGCTGTCATTTCTGGGCCACGCTCCTCCGGGCCATAGAAGCCGTGCTGCAGACTGGTAAGTGCTGAGGCCCAAGGAGCCACTGTGCCAGTGCGCTGCTGGGCTCCACCCATAGGGGCATCTTCTTCTGCTCCGGGCTTCCTTTCAGGAATTTCGGGAGAGAGCGAGGAGTTGACAGGAAGCAGCAGGAGCTTGCAGGTCCTCTCTCAGGGCAGGAGGCCAAGCCCTGCTGTGGCTGGCACAGAGGTGGGACGGAGGGTTTTACGGTAGACGGGCTGAGCTGCTACCAAGGGTGCTCATGCACTGGAGCCAAGCCAAGCCAAGTGCCATCGAGTCAGATCCAACTCCTGGCGATCCAGGATAGGCAAAATCCCTCGCCGTGCTGGTGTCACTCAAGCATGGCCCCAGCTCAATGCCACAGCTCATTTTCCATGTAAATCTTGGGTTCTGTGGGCTTTCTTTGCTTCTGCCTCTGCCATCCTTTTCTTGGGCCCCCCAACTCTGCCAGTGACAAGAACGGTTAAATGGCTGAAACAGGAGAACTCTCAGAGACGACCACTACAAGATAGCTATGCCTGGAGGGTGTCGCTTCTGACCTTTTGTAAGTGACCTTCTTGGCTTTGAGGTCACTGGCAAAGTCTCCCATAGGGCCTTGCACTATAGTTGCTCAATAAACATGTAGAGAGGTATGTCCTGTGTCTTCCCCACACCAGAAGCAACAGGTCATGCAGGAATCCCCCTGACTTCACCCACTCATTGACTGGGTGCAGTTCTTCAGTTAACCTGCAGAACTACCCATCTGTTCCAAGGTTAACTTGCAGAACTACCCACCTGTTGCCAAGTTAACTTGCAGAACTACCCACCTGTTCCCACGTTAACTTGCAGAACAATCCACCTGTCGGAAAAGCTCCCACCCCTCTCCTAGTTGCCTGGGACGCCTCAGGCCTTGGCAGGACAGTTGAGGGCAGAAGTGTTTTGAGGCCTGAGGCAGTAGAGAGAAGGGAAAAAGAGGGGGAGAGGCAGTGACAGAGGACGGGGGACGGGGAAAGAAAACCATTCTAGAAAGACCGGGAGGCCTCAAAGACAGCCCATGATAAGGGCAACAATAATAACAATAACTGTCAGGAACTAAGAACTTCCCCAGGACTTGAGAGGAGTCCCTGAGGGTTGCAAGTGGTTAACGAATTTGGCTGCTAACTGCAAGGTTGGAAGTTTGCGTCCACCCAGAGGTGCCTTGGGGGAAAGGCCTGGTGATGCATTTCTGAAAAATTAGTCACTGAAAACCTCATGGTGCAGAGTTCTACTGTGACCCAGGTCAAATCAGCTCGAGGGCAGCTGGTACAGGTATAGGCATGGGTGCTGGTCCTGATGCTGGTACAGGTGTGGGTGCTGGTGCTGGTATGGATACTGGTACAGGTATGGGTACTGGTACCAGTATGGGTATGGATACTGGTACGGTGGTGACTTGAGAGGCAGGTCACTTCCCTGCACGATCCGCAGGGGCATATGTGGGGCTGCTGCTGCTGTTAGGTGCTGTTGAGTCGGTTCTGACTCATGACAACCTTATGTACCACAGAACGAGACACCTCCCAATCTTGTGCCATGTCCACAGTCATTAAGTTCCTCGCTGCAGCCATTGTGTCAATCCATCTCACTGAGGGTCTTCTTCTTTTTCACTGACCCTCCACGATGTCCTTCTCCTGGGACTAATCCCTCCTGACAACATGTCCAAAGTATGGAAGACACAGTCTTGCCCTCTTTGCTTCCAAGGAACGCTCTGGTTGTACTTCTTCCAGAACAGGTGTGTGTGTTCTTTTGGCAGTCCATGGTACATTCAACATTCTTCTCTAACACCATGATTCAAAGGCATCAATTCTTCTTCTGTCTTCCTTATTCATTTGTTGTCTAGCTTTCACATGCATATGACGTGATTGAAAATACCATGGCTTGGGTCAAGCCCATTTTAGTCTTCAAGGTGACATCTTTACTTTTCAATACTTTGAAGAGGTCCTCTGCAGCAGGATTTCCCAATGCAGGTCATCTTTTGATTTGACTGGTGCTTCCATGGGTATTGATTGTGGACCCAAGAAAAATGAAATCCTTGGTAACTTCAATCCTTTCTGTGTTTATGATGATGTTGCTTACTGGCCCAGTTGTGAGGATTTTTGTTTTCTTGATGTTGAGGTGCAGTCCATACTGAAGGCTGTGGTCCTTGATCTTCATCAGAAACTGTTTCAAATCCTATTCGCTTCCAGATAGTGAAGTCCCGTCATCTGTACAATGCAGGTTGTTAGTGAGTCTTCCTTCAATCCAGATGCCTCATTCTTCTTCATATAGTCTATTGTCCTGAATTATTTGCTCAGCATAGATTGGAAAGCTATGGTGAAAGGATACAACTCTGATGCGTACCCTCCTGAATTTAAACCATACAGTGTCCCCTTTTTCAGTTTGAACGACTGCCTATTGATCCACATACAGATTCCTAAGAGCACAATGAAGTGTTCTGGAATTCCCGCTCTCTGCCACGTTGGCCATAATTTGTTATGATCCATACAGTTGAATACTTTTGTATCATCAACAAAACACAGGTAAACATATCCCTGGTATTTTCTGTTTTCAGCCAAGAGCCACCTGACATCAGCAATGATATCCCTAGTGTAAGACTATTTTCCATTTTAATTTTCAACCCTCAGGTCCACAAGCAGTAGGAAGGGATCACTGGGCCCACACATTTTCCCCTAGCCCTGGTCCAGGCTGTCATGCCTGCGGTGCTAATGGCTGTATCTTTTGGTAAGAGATGACAGCCAGGTATCACAGGAGGAAGGGCCCCAAACAACTACCAAGGTGGTAGCTTTGTCCAGCCAGCAGGCAGGGTGAGGGAGGGAAGGCCTTAGGGAAGCCAGGTGGCTGCTAGAGCAGTCAACTGTGGCCAGCCTGAGAGAGGGGTGAAGGCTGAGCCCCAGGCCCCGGGCCTGGCCCTGTCAACACAGCTCTGAGCTGGCCTGGGGAAATGCATTCACCTCTGACTGCAGCCCAGGTCTCATCAGCCCAGGACTGCCCACAGACTCACAAAAGGCTGGACCACCTCCTCTAGGACATCTTCTGGGACTCCAGGGGCAGAGCTCCCCCTGAGCTGTGGACCCATCATATGCGGTTTCTAGGTAAGGCCTGACACCTCCTTCTCCAGCACTTAGCAAGGTGCCTCCTATGTCCTAGGCCCTTGGAGAATGTCTGAGAATGGGACAGAGCCAGGGATGAATCTTGCCTCTGTCTCCCACCAGCTGGGTGACTGTAAGCCAAAAGCAGGCCCTGTCCTCTCCTGTGAGTTGGTGATGGATACTTCTTAGAACAGCTGTGAGGGTCAAATGAAATAGAGGGTGCAAAGTCCTTGTGGCTCAGCACCCGGTTGTACCGGGTGGCCACTGAGTCCAGAAACACAGGGTGTACTACAGGGTCATGAACTAATGCAGTGACAACGAGCCATTGACCACGCTCTCCCTCTGCTTCGCGATTTGGTGGCCACCGACTTGAAAGCCTTCAATCTGAAGTCGCTGTATCTTTGTCTATCTATCCACAGTGGCAACGAGGGACTGTGGGTGCCCAGTGCTCTCTGCCTCTTGGAGCCCAGACTCACTGACCCTCAAGGACAACTCAGTCTGCCCCAACATCCAGGAAGAACTGCCACCTGGTTCTGGTGGAGGGAGCTCAGAGGCCGCCCAGCCAGTTCTGGGTGTCTGCTGCTGTGCAACTATCAGGCAAAGGCATTTTCAGAGCCCAGTGAAGCACCTTTTAATGATGTGGCATGTTTGCAAGCCTGGGAATCAGCATTTGGACCTAATTGCTGTCTGCCTCCCATACGCAGATTCCAGAGGTTAGGGAGTATGGAGGTGTGGGCAGACTGAGTGTTTTTTGCTAAGTCATTGATTCGCTGTCCTAGAAATGTTTATTGAGCACCTACTATGTAGGATGCAGCACAGGCACAGGGATGAGAGGTGTCCTGTTCCTAGGAGCTCAGTGCCTATAGGGGCTTGGTAGGAGAAGACACTCAGAAAGCTGGAGAGGTCACAGGGGGAGGGACCAGCAGGCCTGGGAGCTCAGGCAGGGCGCTCCAGGGGGTCCTGGTCTGACGGAACTCTTCCTTCTCTATGGAAACCTCACACGTGGGATCATGGCGGGCTCCTGGTGGTGGTGGCGCAGTGATCGAAAACCTGGATGCCAGCTCCTGGTCCAGACGTCCAGGGCAGGGGCCGGCAAGCTTTACCTGTGAAGGGCCAGCAGCCAACACGGCCTCCGGGGGTGCTGCAGAGGCAGCTGCTCCTCGTTCTTCCTTCTTAAAACCTTTAAAACCTTTTTAAAACCTTTAAAAAAATGTAAAAACCATTCCTACCTCACAGGCCGTCGAACAACAGGGCCAGCTTTGGCCTGCAGATGTCACTTGCCAATCCCTCTTCTAGAGAATTACCAGAAGCTGGATATCGTTGTTATTAACGGTAATAATAGCCCACACATGGCCCTGGTTTAGTGTCAGATGCTTCACTACACACCTGAACGGCATTGCCATATATAATTTTCACAACACCCCTGGGAGCCGGTACACTATTATTAACACCTTTTTTAGGTGGGCAGCTGAGACTGGGAGAGGAGAAGTAACTTTCCCAAGGCCTTCAGCCAGGAGGTGGCAGAGGCTGGCTTTGAATATAGGCCGATTTGGGTCAAGTACCCATTCCCTTAACCACTGGGCACCACTGCCCTCAGCACCGCCTTCTGGTGGCAAGAGGGAGCCACCCTCTCAATAGCTCCTGGGAATATTCATCCTACTACAGCTGCGCAGAAGAATAGACGGGAACTGCGGGGAAGATAAGGCTGACGAGAGTCTTAATCACCTGCTGCTGCTGTAACAGAAATACCGCAAGTGGGTGCCTTTACCAAAGAGGAATTTATTCTCTCACAGTCTAGGAAGCCGGAAGTTGGACTTCAGGGTGCCAGCTCCAGGGGAAGGCTTTCTCTCTGTTGGCTCTGAGGGAAGGTCCTTGTCATCAATCTTCCCCTGGTCTAGGAGCTTCTCTGGTCAGGTACCCTGAATCCAAAGGACCAGCTATGCTTTCTGCCTCCGCTCTCTTGGTGGCATGAGGTCCCCATCCTCTCTGCTTGCTTCAGTCTTTTGTACCTCAAAAGAGACTGACTCAAGATACAATCTAATCCTGTCGATTGAGTTGGGTTTTGCTAACGTAACTGCCCCGAATCCTGCCTCATTAACATCAGTTTTTTTCAGCGCCATCGAGTTGATACCAACTCACAGTGGCCCCGTAGGTTTCCCTGATGGTGTAGCTGTTGAGTGCTACAGCTGCTAACCAAACTGTTCAAAGTTCAAATTCACCAGGCACTCCTTGGAAAGTCTATAGGACAGTTCTACTCTGTCCTACAAGGTTACTATGAGTCAGAATCGAAGCGATGGCAGTGGGTTTTTATTAACATCACAGAGGTTAGATTTACAACACGTAGGAAAATCACATTAGATTACAAATGGTGGACAACCACACAATCTAGGGAATCAGGGCCTAGCCAAACTGAGGCACATTTTTGGTGGACACAATACCATCTGTGGTGATTCAGGAACCCGATTCTGGCTTTCTGGTGACTTCTCTGTACTCAGGTCCTTCTGTATCTTGGAACCTCAATGTAACCATCTATGAAATGGACGTGCATACTATTAACAATTGTCTTGAACTTCTGACTTCTCACTGGAAAGGACTCTAGGAAAACCGTGATAAAGCTCTCTCTTCTTTCAGCAGCTTCTGGGGGCATTAATTAATTTTATGTTTATTCACTCAGTACGCATGTGGCTTTATTGTAACAAGGATCCAATATGTATAAGACATACATATTTTCAAAAACAGTAGGAAAACAGGTATGACCTCTGAGAATACATTTTTAATGGTTGCTTTTTTTTTTTTTTATCATTTTCTTGGCCGTTGAGCAAACTGAGGAAGGCAGTGCAAACACAGGGAAGAAAATAATTCATTACCTCATTGACTGGATTCCTCTGTAATTTGAAAAAGGTAGATGAAATAAAATACACACCCACTCACCTGCAAGAAAAGGGTGCTTTCTAGAGTAATCTCCCCAGACTGGGCCCGGCCTCAGCAGCGGCTGTGACAGGCCCCCCCTGGGAGAGGCACCTCCTGGTCACTCCAGGTGTCTGTCTGTCTCCCTGAGGGATGTGTCTGAAGGGCGATCCAGCTGAGGAACTGCTTGACTGGGGTTCCTTGAGGCGGCAGCCTGACTCAGGAAGGGACTTGGGTGCAGGTGGTGTCTGACCCTGCGAGATGCCCTGGAACTTGGCGCACTCTCCACTGTGGAACAACAAGGCCGCATACAGGAGGAAAGGCACCCTGAGTTAGGGACCAGTTGGGAGATGGAGAGTCTTGTCCCCATAACATGGCACCCTCTGAGCTTCAGGCTTCAGTCTGTCAAGTGGGGGTTTGGATGGCAGCTTCCTTCAGGTCCCTTCCAGCTATGACATCCATCCACGAAAATCAGTCACACCATACAACAAGGCTGCAGGGGAGACGGCAGAGCGGAGCGTCAGGTCAGTGGACTGGGGGGGTCGGTTCCATCCTCCAGCTTCAGACCAGATTCCTCCTTATGGCCAAGCCAGAGCCAACGAGGAGACCAGGCAATGCTTTGCTTGGAGAATCAGTGAGGAGTGGGGACAGCTTCACAGTCTGCCACCTGCAACATCAGTATGACCTCAGGCAAGGCCCCCTCCATCTGTGAATCTGGGGCTATAATTTCTACTTTGAAGGCTTGCTCTGAGGTTTGAGAGAGAAAACATGTATATGGTTAACATAATATGTATACTTAGCACATAGCAGATACCTGGGAAAGGTGAGTTATTTTTATCACACAGAACTCTCAGCTTCCTGCTCCCTGCCTGCCCACATCCGGGGTTCACTCTCCTTGAGGCTATTCTTTTCACTTAGCCCCTAGAAAAGGGCATGGAACTCGTTCCCACTTGGGTGGTCATAACTGATAACACCTAAAATGTCACACACTCCCTTTCCCCTCAACCCCATGGACTTTAATTTTAACTGGAATCAAGGCCTTCATCTTTGGGAGTCAAGTTCTAGTACAGCAGCCGCCCAGGGTGATGAGTTATCACTTTAGAATTCTCTACGTCCTATCGCGGTATCATTCAGTCACTTTAGATGCTGATAAAACAAGCCCCGACTTTCCTGTGCTCCCGTCTTGGACTTTGTCAGCAGTTGTCCTCTAGAAAGCTTAAAGGATGAGCCCTGGAATATTCATTTTCATCCCGGCCTAATCCCTAAAAAATACCCAAGAGGCCTGCCCTAAGATGAAGCTGCCCAAGTATGAGTTTGGCTGCTGGGGACTGCCTGGTGGCCGACAGAGACACACGTTTGAAGCACAAAGCACTCCCCAGGCTGTTACCACGACCTCCACCGCCACTGATTCAGGTCTGACTCATTGCGACCCTAGAGGTCAGAGTAGAACTGCCCACAGTTTCCATGGAGGGCCTGGTGGATTTGAACAGCTGATCTTTTGGTTAGCAGATGCAGCACTTAACCTGCTACACCAGCAGGGTTTCCCCTCAGGCTACAGGAGATACAAATCAGGCAACGTGCTTCAGAATATTTAAGGGCAACCAGGCTGCTGGGGTCCCCCAGCCGCAACCTGGGTAGGGACTGACTAAGCAAATCTTCCAACAACACATCTGCGCAGGGCCTGCTGAGGGGGGCGGGAAGAACCCGGGGAGCTCACACACTGATTAGAGAGACAAGAAGGGCGAGAAGGAATTACTGCACAGTATACAGACCGGGGGCCCTGGGGCTGGAGTAGGAAGTGCACCTATAAAGCTCTTTGGCTGAGTACTCATGTCACCTTCAGGTCCCAGGGGTCCCCTTGAGAAGCAGCAGCTGTGGGACTGGGTAGCACGCTGAACTAGTCAGCTTTTACACCAATGCCATTTCCACCTGAAAGGACGGCGGACACACAGCTGCTGGTCCTTCAGATCTGACAGGTGATTTCTTCAAATCGGATGGAATGGATTTTGCTACTGACCAAACTAGGATTAAGTTTGAGTCTTCCCTCTCAAACAAAAAAAAAATCAGACAAGATGAAGGAAACAGCAGTCTTTAGACAATGGATGGTAGGCACCAGGGCAGTGATCTCAGGAGAAGGGACACAAGGAGACATGTCCTACGGGTGCCCCAGCTCACTGTCTGGAGTTTCCAGAACACTGTGCTGGCGTACGAGTTGGGGCAACAGAGCCAGTGTTCTCTCTAAACTGAGGAAACAGTTGAGAATTTAGGGAGGCCTAGGTGAACGGAATTCACAGCGCTGTGTCCCAGAGAAGAGAGAGGCACAGAGAGAGAGCCAAACACACCAGCCTCTCTGCGGAAGATGTGGCAGCCTGCAGCCACGGCACTTAGCCATTGTGCACACCACCAGGGTGTCCCCCATAAAGGTTACAGCCTTAGAAACCCCACAGGGCAGTGCTATCTTATAGGATCCCATAAGTTGGAATCAACTCTGTGGGAACAGGTTTGGGGTTTGGGGTTTGGTGCTGTGGTGGTTAGAGCACTTGGCTGCTAATTTGAAGGTCATCAGATCCAACCCACCATCAGCCTATGAAGGAGTGGAGTCGGGGGCTGTGAGCAAGGACGGGAGGGGGCAAACTCCTGTGGGGAGTGGTGGCGACCAGCTTAGTGACTTTAAGGGAAACGAAGTCAGAGCAGAGTTGGCCAGGTGAAGGGTGGGCTGGGAGGCAGGGCCTCAAGGCAGAGAACTCCCTGAGAATTTAGGAGCCAAGGCTTGCATGTGGGCCAGAGCCCAGCCGGCCGGGGTCCGAGGAAGGCTAGCAGGGTGACGGGCGACGGGCTTGGGGTGCAGCAGACTCAGCTGGGAGCAGTGCCTCAGGTCCTGCCAGCTGCTTTAACCATCCTGACTTCTCAAATGTTTCTTTTTAGAAAGATGCAGGGCTGGGACCAGACTGCTTTGGCAGGGTTTCATCGCAAATCATAGGATAGGCTCTTTCCATGATTCTTTGTAATTCTGCTCACATTAAAGCCAAAATTGCCTGCATCTGGACAGCCACTGGGTCCAGGCTAAATTACAGACATTGTCCTGGGACTATAGGAATTCACTGCCTCCTTCCCACAGCACCAACCCTGAGGGCTCAGCCACAGCACGGCTGGGACATGGGCATGAGCTGGCGGAGGACCCTGTCACGCCTCAGAGGGAAGGCGGCAGGGATCTGCCCTCGAAGTGTCCCTGCTGGAGTGTGCTGTGTGTAGGTGGTGCTCCCCACCACACGTCAGCACAGCCCTAAGCCATCTGCCTAGCAGGCAGCTGCCCACCAAGCATCTTGTCCAGTGACTTCTAGGGAAACGCCCTGACTCGGTCGTCATGGAGACATGTCCCGTGCCATCAGTCGGGATGGGGCTCTGTTCCTGGCCCCAGGGCAGGACGGACACGCAGGGTGTGGGCAGATCCAGTCACTAGTGAGAAGCTGCCATCCTGCCCAATAGGCTGCCAGGGGCTTGCAGGCATGCATGTCATCTACTCCATCCTTACCAGTGGCCTGGGTGGCAGATCTCAGTCTTCCAGAATAAACTGTCCTTGCCTCGGTTTGGGGGTGCTGCGCTCAGAGGCAACATCAGGCCTCCTTCCAAATGTAACTGAACTAAAACCACAACCTGTTGCCGCTGAGCGGATTCCAACCCAGAGATCCTACGGGACTGAGCAGAAATGCCCCACAGGTCCTGGTGCAGTGGGTAAGCGGTCAGTTGCTAACCAAAAGGTCGGCATTTCAAATCCACCAGCTGGTCCTTGGAAACGCTGTATGGCAGTTCTACCCTGTTCTATGAGGTTGCTTTAAGTCAGAATAGAATCAACAGCAACTGGTTTAATCTTTATGGAAGCAGACCACCACACCCTTCTCCTGTGGAGCAGCTGGTGGGTTTGAACTGCTGACCCTTAGGTTTGCTGCTAAGCACTTTAATCACTGTACCACTAGGGGTCCTAGATATAACTGAAAGTCTATTCAAACCTTTCCTATTGTCTCTTGAAAAGTGTGAAAGGAGGACATAGCGGTGAAGCATAGATGAGATTTACAATTCTGTGCCACCACTGTCCACCCCACTCTGAGATCATTGCCCTCCTCAAAACTCCCCCAAACTCTCAGGGCACTGGCCTGGTGGGCTCCTCCCCTCTCCCGGCCCACTGACAAGGATTCTAGTCCCCCAGCTCCAGTTCAATTCTCTAGGCTCATCTAGAGACTCTGGTTACAGTTTGTGAGACCTATGCTGTTTAGGAAGGGGGAGGGAGAAGGGAGAAGGGGAAGGGGAGAGGGAAGAGGGAAGGGGAGGGGAAGGGGAGAGGGAGGAGGGGGAAGGGGAAAGAGGGGAGGGAGGGGAGGAAGGGAGGGCCGAGGAGAGCAGGGGACGGCAGAGGTGGACGGAGGAGGGCAGAGGAAGCCAGAGTCTTGTAAAACCCAAATCTCCACCAGGCTGGCAGCCGGGCCTTCCGCAGTGTCCTGCCTGAGGTAGGCAGATGAGACGGAGGGCACAGCAACTCGGCCCCACCACCCCAATAACTGACTTTGAAACCCAGACCTTCTTGCCTGATGGCTTCAGAATCCCACCTGTGTGCTGTTAAGCCCCCTCCACGAATTATTATTAATTATCCACATATCTCGTGATCATCCCACCCTTGCTCCTGCATGTGGCTTTTGCCCTCTGATTTGGCTCAAGACAGATTCTGGAGGAATCCCTTCTCCATCTGTTATGTATGATGTACAACAACCCTCTTAACCATTCACCTCACCCCTGTCTCGATACTGGCTTTGCAGCAGATGGCACCAATCCAAGTTTTACTGTAATAAGCGCACTTCCTACCCTGTGTGGCCAGGGGACAGAGCCCTCCCACCTGAGAAGGGAAGGCCATCATGTGCTAGCCTGGCTGGCTGTCCCTTCACTTAAGCGTGAGAGCTGGCTGCAGCTCACAGGAGAGGATGGTCCTGCCACCTGTGCAGGGCCTCTGCTGAGGGACAGAGGTCATCGGCCAAGAAGAAATGGGAGACCTCGAGCAGAAAATCCACTGGGGATGAGACGATGGGGACAGTCTCCTGTCCCGCTACAATGGCCATTTTGACCTCGGCCTCCCACTCAGTCCGACAGGCCGCCAGTGTCACAAGCTGTTGTTCCATTTCTTCCCTTTGCCTTTTCACCCTTTCCCAGAAGACTGGGCTGTTAGAGGCTCCTGGATCCCACTACCAAGGCCTGTATGTGTGACTTACCTGGGACACTTGGACAACAAAGTCCCCCTTCCTCAGAAGTTACTTTCAAATCTCTAGGGTAGGGCCAGTGACACCACTTGGGGAGTGTGGACAACTCTGGGTGATACTGTCAGAGGTGGTGACACCAAAATGACTGTCTAGGAAAAGGGTCATGTTTCAGCAGACTTGTATTATTTTTAATGACAGTATTTTTGTAGTTATAACGACAGAAAATGCTTTCTGTAAGCCTGGTTTACACCTATGAGACTCCAATTGTGTGCAGATTGACTTTCTGACCCTCCCAGTGTGCACAGTCATGGGCAGTTACAATAACGCTCCAAATCACAGGGTTTCATCTGCAGGAGGTGCAAGCACACGCCATTTTCATTGTCTGTAATGTTTTCATCGTTGCTGATTTTTCAAAATTTTTGGTGCTTTTGCTACTAAAAATCAGACCCCATCCACTGCCGTTGAGTCGACAGTGACTTACAGTGAGACTTAGGATGGGGCAGGAGGGGCCCACAGAGTTTCCAAGGAGCACCCAGTGGATTTGAACTGGCAACCTTCTGGTGAGCAGCGGTAGCTCTTCACCACTAGGCCAACAGGTTTTCCATTTTGGCTACAGTGTGTGGGAATTAATTGTGACCTGTATCAATCACTGTTTTGAGAAGGAGACAAGTGAAAGACGCCACCCACTCGGTGACTAACAACATTGCAACTACGAATGTTGTCAGTGTAGGAAGGTTTTACTAAATTGTTTTCTGTTAGTATTCAAGCAATCTGAGACATATTACAGTGCAAGCAATTTACAACTGTACCACATATTACTGTATGATTCAAATTGATAATAAACATGACAAGGATTTTGTAGGGTCTGGTAGAGAGGAGGTCTGTGGGGGCTGACACTGAGTTACTGCACCGGGGACACCAGCCCTAGTGACCCCACTGGGTAGGGCCCTGGCAATGAGCCCTGGGGACCCAACAGTTACGCACTAGGCTGCTGATCAAAGGGCTGGTGGTTCGAATCCACCTGTGTCTGTGTCTGCGGGAGAAAGACCTGATCTTCTGCTCCTGTAACAACTGCAGCCAAGAACACCCTAAGGGGCAGTTCTAGTTCTACTCTGTGAGGCAAGGCCTCACCGGGCTTTGAAACCAGCTTGACGACACCTAACAGCAAAGTGTGCTGGTATTAGAATTGTTTGAAAAGCTCCCTCAGGGAGGCTCTAAGAGGGGGGCCAGGGTTGACAGCCATGTGACCCAGGGACCACTCCCCAAACATCTGTCGCTAAGCCAACATGGACTCATGGCGGCCCCGACTCCTGGCACCCTAACTCACGGCCACCCCATACATGCCAGAGTACAACTGTGCTCTGCAGAGTTTCCAGTGTCGAACTGTTTGGACATAGCTCACCAGGCCTGTCTTTGAGTGGCAGCCAAGTATGTTAACTAACCATTGGCTGTACCCAGGATCTCACTGCTAGGATGTGGAGGGACCTCAGAGATTTTCCAGAGGTCAGCCCTGAGGGCACATATGCACTCACAGAACAGGGGACCAAAGCCCTGAGTTTGAATGTCTATGCTCTGCTGAGCGGAGAGGCTGGCCAGGCCCTCCTCAGAAGTTTTAAGACCCGGTAGCTCACCAGAAAGCCTTAAATACCCCTCCACTCTCTGCTCCCACCCCTCAGCACCCTGCCTCCTCCTGACGGCCTGAGGCATCTTCCAAGAAGGCTGCAAAGAGGCCATCACCTCCCCAACTTTCCCAGGTAGCATTTCTGCTGCCCCAAGCCGGATTTCCAAACCCAGGGAAGTTTTGGCAAGTTATTAATCCTTATTAAGCAAGCCATTATTCTCAATTAACTTGATTACTTAAGTAGGCGGTACAATTAACACACACACACACACACACACACACACACACACACACACAGCAAGACAGAAGACACAGAATCTGTTCATGGGCCCCAGACAGGCTGTGTGGCCCTCGTGAATGCTGCAGGAGTCAGGGGCTCTGAGTTCTGCTCTGACCTCCTTTCAGGACCTGCCTGGAGCACAGGGTATCACATTGTTAGGCCCAGGGTCCCATAGTGGCTCTTCCAGTTATGGGGCATTTGCTATGCAGATGAGCAATTTTCAAAGAGTCAGAAAACAAAGAGAATAGATTCAAACTGCAGACCCTACTGCCCAGTCTGTAATTTCTTTTGGCTGCAGATGGCACTTCATGATGACACTTCTGTCATTAGCAGTGCGTTACAAATGCCGATGAGAATTCCACAGAATGGGAAACGCTCGTCACAGGCGCTCAACACCACTCACGACTAAATGAATTCATTACTAAACGAACACGGTCTTAAGACTCTGAGCTGGCGCAGCAGCAGTTTCTTTGTTACTTTATATGCAAGCACGTTCCTTGCAACGGCTTTGAAAAAATAGAGAAAAACACAAGGAAGTCATAACTCGCCGCTATGAATGGTGTTGGGTATGCTCATATTCCTAGTTCTCTTTATTCTATGTGTCTAGATGTAGCTTTAAAAACCAAAATCTCCTTAGTTATTCTCAGGGGCAGATGGACTGGGAAGAGGGAGTCACTGGTCAGGAGGCCCTGAGCTGCCGTTAAGGGCTACAGAAAAATCTGGAAGCACAGTGGTGATTGCTACGAGGCAGAAGTGAGGGCCAAAGGCTGCAAATGAATTTCATGTTGCTGCATCCAAAATTTTTTACAAAAAAAGCAACAGAGGTTGAAATTCCAAGTGGGGAGGGTACAAGTGGGGAGCAAGGGACCCAGGGCAGAAGGCAGCAATCCTCCCAGCATGTGGGCCCCGACGGCCTGGACAGGATGGGCCTGAGAGCTAAGGACTACTGTTGTTCATTGCTGTCGAGTTGGTTTCTACTCACAGCTGACCCGATGTACCACACGGGGAGACACTGCCCGGTCCTGCTCTACCCTCACTGTCGCTGTCATGCTTGAGGCCACTGTTGTAGGCACTGTGTCGGTTTGTAAACAAGTAAGATTCCATCGTACGCACAAACCACAACTGATTGATGCACTCTCCTGTTGGTGGGCATTTGGATGACTTCCACCGCTTACTGGTGTGAACACGGCTGCAGTGAACATTCTCGTAGGTGTCTCCTTACACGCACACTCACGAGTCCTGGGTGTGGGCACCTCTAAGGTTCACCCAGGACTCACACCCGTGGTGTCACGTTTGAGCCTCATGAAGCCTCAGGGGAGTATGTTAACTATCATTATCCTGGTGACAATCAGGAAAAGGCTCATCTGTGATAAGGAGACAGGCTTACTGAGCTGCTGACATGCATCCCAGCAGTTCAGCATCTGCAGATGGGGGTTCGAGGGCTGGCTCTGAATTTTCTGCCTGTGTCATTAGGGCCAAGTTGCTTAAACTTGCCAAACCTCAGTTTTCCTACTGCAGTGGGAATGATCCCATTTGTTTTCTAACGTTGTTGGACAGATTAATTAGATAATGTGTGTACAGAGCTCCCAGCCCAGAGTCTGGCATTCAGTAAGAGTCCAATCAATAATATTCAAATTGGGAATGACAGAGACTCAAAAATATTTTCTAGGAAAATAATGGATCAGAGGGTCATTTAGTTCTTTACAGGCAACACTATTTCTTCCATCTTTTCCTCAATTATTTGAAACAAGCACGATTATCCATAAAACCAAGTTTCAGTGGTGTGACTGAGAGAGGAGGAGCCCCTGAAGTCACGGTTGTTGGATGCTCTCTTAACTTGGGTCTAAAACGTTCCAGAAGCCCACTCTTAAGACAGATTCAAGTTGACTGTAAAACATAATACTCATGAAGAGGCTATGCTTCTGAGCTGAAGCAGACACATGAGACCACGTGTGCAGTTCCTGTCGCCAGCTGAGATGAGAGGGCAGAAGCAGAAAAAAGCTGGCTGAATGGACACGGGAATAGAGGGTGGGGAGGTGGGGTGTGCTGTCGCGCTGGAGAGGGAGCAATGAGGGTGACATAACAACAGGTGTATAAAGTTTTGTAGGAGACACTAACAAGTTATCAACTTCCATCTAAAGCACAATTAAATAAAAAACCAAATGTATGTACTCTCTATACATTCTCTATACACAAGGCTGTCCTACTGGTTTCTTTTTAGAGGGGAGAGGAGAGGGTGGAGAGGAGGGGACAGGTGTTGGTAGGGGGGATACTGAAAGTAATGAATGGAAAAGAGGAGTGTGCTGTCGCAGGGTGAGGAAAGCAGTCCGAGCTGCAGAGAGGCAGGTGCTCAGGGTTTTATGTGGCATATTGACTTAGATTGTCAACTTTCACTTAATCACAATAAAAACTTTCTTAAAATCTCAAGTCCCTCAGGATACGACAGCACACCTGCTTCCTTGACTGATGCGGACCAACCAGGAGCTGCCCCCAGGGAGCAGTTGGTCATCAGGGGAGTGCAGACTGCACCCCCTGAGCTTGTCAAAGGGCCGAGACAAAAGTGACCCCAGAGTCCATGACAGGCCAGCCAGTGTTCCTGGGGAGGAGCTACCAAGACAGGGGTGTCACTAGGGTTGGTGCCACCTGTCACCTTCCTCACCCACTAGTCAGAGAGTGGGGGCTAGGTACCACTATGTGGAGATGAGGGTCTCCACTTTGGTCACTAGGAGACAGAGCGGCTGTGGACAGCAGTGGGAGCAGGGCCAGGAGGGGTAGGGTTGCATGTGGGGCACTCAGTCCTTCAAGTGGGGATGGGGAGGAGCTAGGCTCGTCCACCCACCCCCTATGTGACACTATGTGACTACACAGGGTGACATCAACCTTTTTGACATCACTGACACAAAGACCCCTAGAATCCATCTGACTGCCTTTTGTTAGACTATGTATTTCATTAAATAAGATTCAGTACTCTTCCAATCTTAACCCAATAGTGCAAGGACAGAGTAACAGGGGCACAGGTCAGGGGACACCAAGGCCAATTGGCATGACTAGCACATTGCTATGAGAGTCTCCTCCATGCCATATCGGTGAGTGGTGTCTGGGGTCTTAAAAGCTAGCAAGCTGCCATCTGAGGTACACCAAATGGTCCCAACTCAGCAGGAACAGATGATCACCAAGGACCAAAATGACACAGGGGAAAGAGAACCCAGAAAACAGAGAGACCCATGTGAGTGGGTGACTACATTAACATGTGACTAGAGGAACCAGATGGTGCCTGGCCACCACCAGTGATAGCCATGATGGGGCTCACAAAGTTGAGTTTCACTGGTAATACGAGAATAAAAAAGGGTGCATCCTGAGAACTTCGCTAAAAGACCACAGTTGATGGTCTGGGGGTCTCGGGGTTCCCCTGGGACCATGGTCCCTAGTCCTGATGCTTTCCCTGTCCATAAATCATTACTGAGGTCAACACTTTGGACAGGAATGGACTGGACTCGGCAACACAGAGTGATCGTATGGTGTGTGCACTTTATGGTTCTACGCATCTATAGGACGTTGTCCTATTGGCCTCTTGCTAGAGGGGAGGGAGAGGGTGGAGAACAGAGGACAGGAGACTGTTAAGAGGATATGACACGTATAGAACAGATAGGAAGAATGTGCCATCACCAGGCAAGGAGAGCAGTAGGAGCTGCACACTGGCGGCATGCGAATTTAAACCAGATTGTACATTTTCACTCAATCACAATAAAAATAATAAATAAACAAATAATAGGTGTCAAGGAGGGGCCTCAGATGCCACCAGAACACAAATACCTCTGTGTGGCAAAGAACCGACACTCTTTGCCCAGCCATTTCTGAGACTGTCTTTGGGATTTGGTTTTCCTTATCTGCACACGGAGGGGTTGAAGAGACGACCTCTGCAGAGCCCGGGTAGCGCGCTGGCGGAGCGCTCAGCTGTTTGCTGACAGGTCGGTGACTGGAACGCACCAGCTGCTCTTGGGAGAAGGATGTGGCCGTCTGTTTCCATAAAGATCACAGCCTTGGAAATGCTTTGCGGCAGTTCAACTGTGTCCTGTAGGGTTGCTGAGTCAGAACTGACTGAACATCAGCAGGTTTGGTTTTTATTTAGACGAGTTGTTTCTAGATTTAAAATGAAACAACTTGATGATACTGGTTTATTCAACGTAACGCGTATCAGGCACAGTTGGTCTCCTTCTGCAGGGATGCCCCATGGGGCCTGTCACAGTTACCTTTTGCTGCTATAGCAGAAATGCCACAAGTGGGTGGTTTTAACAAATAGACATTTATTCTCCCAGAGTTTAGAGGCTAGATGTCCACATGCAGAGTGTCAGATTGGAGGAAGCTTTCTTTCTGTTGGTTCTGAGGAAAGTCCTTGTCCTCTTTAAACACTGTGAGCCTTGTGTTCCTTGGAGAGCTCCGTGTGTCTTGGTATCAGTCTTCCCCTGGGTCTGGATCTTCTCAGCATGGGCATACCAGCCCCAAAGATGTGCCTGTCTCCACTTCTGTCTCTCTCCTTTTACATCTTGGAACACAAAATTTGTGACTCACGCAAGGCTGTGACTTAAATAAAGACATCATCTGACTTAAGCTGTGACTCACAATGTACCCCATGCTGATCCTAACACATTAATGTATAGAGGTTAAGGTTTATAGCACATCACAAAATGGAAGATAATTACATCAGATCACAAAAACGGAGGCAACCACGCCATGCGGGTGTTTCTTAATGTCCTTGATAGATGTTCATTCAAACACGAGGCTATGTAATTCGGATATTGTGCAAACACTGTTATATACAGGAGAGAGGTATGCAGGATGGTTACCAGGCAGGCCCAGGACCTGTGCCACCAAGGCTATGCCCAAGGAATACACCAAAACTTTGGCTTGGCCACCACCGATAGGTCTTATTGGTCACCTTGTGGGCCCTCCCATGGCATACACGTGCCATCCAGTCAGCTGCCTCCGGGAAGGCTGCAGTTTCTCTTTCTTCCCCCCTCACTGCCTGCCCTCCCTACTCTCCCACCCCCATGAGCTCTCTGCTCTTCCAGCCTCACCCGCCCCCTCCCATCCTCAGCCCCTTTCCCTGATCCCCCCTTCGACTGCCACAGCCTGGGCCACTCAGCAGCTGCCAGCATTGGAGGAGCTGTGGACACAGGCTGGGCATTCATTACATGCAGGGTGCCCTGGCTGAGTGGGGCAGCTACTGCTTGGGGCAGTCCCCTCAGCGGTATCTGTGTGGTCCCTGCCTGAGGTGAGTGTGGTGGCACAGGCAGCTGCAGATGGGCACAGGGGCCATCTCCCCGCTACCCCCAGGCTGGGGCTGACGTGGGTCTGCAGAGCTACCCAGAAAGAGACAGGGCATACTCCAAACCCAAACCTAACCCAGTGCCATCAAGCTGATTTCAACTCATAGCGACCCTATAGGACAGAGCAGAACTGCTCTATAGAGTTTCCAAGGAGTGTCTAGGTAGATTCAAAATGCCAGCCTTTTAATTAGCATACATAGCACTTAACCACTGCACCACCAAAGTTTCTGATAGGGCCCACACTACTTGGTGAAGTACATCTGTTCTGTCCTGTTCTCTAATCGGGCTTACTACACTCTTTTTTTACAATCTGATGGGATTATGAATGTATATGGTGTAGGATTCTGCCCGAACAGATGTTACCTGCATGCAGACTTATACTGGGAATCATGGCTTAGCTAAGAAGACACACATGTTGGGAAGGGAGGGACAGAATTCAATCCATGACAGGGTCCTTAATCAAACATACATTATTAAAACTAATTTCATTCAGTAACACTTTCTCTCAAATTTCTTTTTCCAACTTTGTTTAAGTATAACTTGCCAAAAACCCTCTGTTGTTGATTCTGACTCAGAGCAATCTGTAGGACAGAGTAGAACTGCTCTGTAGGGTTTCCTGGGCTGTAATCTTTACGGAGGCAGACTGCCGCATCCTTCTCCTGAAGAGCCAACTTTCTGGTTTGCAGCTGAGTGCTTTGAGTGCTGCATCACCAAGGCTACTCTCAAATACAAGTAGGGATTTTTTAAAAATTGTACTTTAGATGAGAGTGTACAGAACTAGTTTCTCATTCAACAGTTAGTGCACAGAATTGTTTTATGACACTGGTTAACAACCCCACATGTTGCCACTCTCCCACTCACAACCTTGGGTTCACTATTATCTGCTCTCCTGTCCCCTCCTGCCTTTTAGTACTTGTCCCAAGGCTGGTGTGCCCCTTTGGTCTAGTTTTGTTTCATGGGCCTGTCCAATCTTTGGCAGAAAGGTAAAGCTCAAGAGTGATCTTATTACTGAGCTGAAAGGGTGTCCTAGGGCCACATTCTCAGGGTCCCTCCAGTCTCTGCCAGGCCAGCAAGTCTGGTCTTTCTTTCTGAGTTAGATTTTTGTTCTACATTTTTCTCCCACTCTGTCTGCTACCCTCTGTTGTGATTTCTGAACAAGTGAGTGTTCTTTAACACAAGACTCGGGCTTCCTGCAGATGTTCTGGGGAGAATACATAGCACTGTTGAGAGAGACAGCTTAGAACTGGACACACTTGGGTTTGGATCACCACTCTGCCATATGCAAACTGCGAGCTCCTGGGAAAGTCACATGATCCCTCCGAATCTACTGTCTCACCTGGCCAACGAATGTGGAAATACCTGCCTCAACGCTGTGGTCAAGATCCCAGCAGGTAATGTACGTGAAACTGCCTGACACATAACAGGAACCCAGAAATGCTAGTTCTCTTCCTCTTGCTACCCTCCCACTAAATTTCAGATAGCCACAGACCTTGCCACCCAACCAAAAATAAAAATGGTGGACTGTTTTATTCTTCCTCCAGTGACTTTAAATGCCATATCTTGCCATTTCTTCTCCACCTGCTGATATCTGAAAAGATGAAATGTTTATCAGCTGCTGGGCCCTTCTTTTGCCAGCTGTTCCAATTTCTCTGCAAACCACCCCCACCCTTATTTTGCAGCTGAGTTTCATAATTTACAAGTTGATGTGGGCATTTCCTATGTCTTGGAGGCAACCCAGGGATGCTCTCCTCGGGCACTTTATCAGAACTGCTGAATCCTGGCCCCTTCTGCCAAGCTCCCTCTGTTAGCTTTGGAGCAAATGTGTGGGTTGCCCATAAAGCCACCACCGAGTATGCCAGGTAATGTGTCCAAGCCTTCCAGAGGGGCTTCCAGAGGGACTGCCAGGCTGAGTACAACCCAGCCCCTCCTCCTCCCAGCAGGCAATGCTGTCTGCAGCTTCACTCACAGTAGAACCTCGGTAATCAATCAAAGTGGCCATCCAGATGGCCTGTGACGGAGGGACGGAGCCTCAGGTGGACGGATGTGTAATGAAGCTCCCCTAGGCCTCTCCCAGCGTATGGTTAATGCATGAGGTGACATTCTATCACATCCCCAAGCGGTAGTTGGGAGCAGGAGAGAGCAGTTAAGTATATACTAGACCACCTCTCTAGAGACCCTGAGAGTCAGGCTGCAGTTGAAGGGTGGCTCTGGACTTGTTCTCCTGTGAGTTCCCTCTGATAGAGGCCACAGAGGGTCTCCTCAGGACCGGGTTAAACAAGCAGCATACTTCCCTTCTGCTGGCCTCTGTCTTGTGCCCCTAAGTGATGCCACAGCCATGTCACTTTCAATCCCAGATACCTTTGGAAAAGGCTAGTATATGTGAGGGGGGTTGAGCTTGAGGAGCTGGGCAGGACAAGAATGGGACAGACACTGTGTCATTTAAGACAAAGCTTGGGGTCCAGAACCCACTGGGGACAGCGGAGGCAGCCATCATCTCAGGAAGTGACCAGCCAACAAGAGCTCGCAGCTACAGCTGCATTTGAGTGAGTAGCTGACTTGGCCCTGGATGGAGGCTGTCCTTCCATCTGTCCTGGTCCTCAAGGGGCCCAGTTGGTTCATTTCTCCAGCCCTAGAGGCTGCACTACCTTCTATGCCCTCAGGATGGGTGGGCAAGGTAGGTGGGCGCACTTGTCCGGACAAGGAAGAATGTCCGATATTTCAGGCTTCTTTTCCTTCTGGTTTGTTCTTGAAGGTCAGAATTGGTTGCTGGATAGGGAGGCAAAGCTATTCCGGGGGGAGGGAAGAGTGCTGGCAAGATGTCAATGGTGTGGAGAAGCATCCTGTCTATGAAGACCCATATGGGGTTGAGTAGGGCCTGGGCATGTCAAATAGGCACGTATCTTAGTCACAGATGACCACACACTGCTGTGACAGAAATGTCACAGATAGCTTTATAAACAGTAGTTTTATTCTGTCGCATTCCAATAGGCTACAAGTCCAAACTCAGGGCATCAGCTCCAGAGGAAGGCTTTCTCTGCTGGCTCTGGAGGAGGTCCTTGTTATCAGTTTCCCCCTGGACTGGGAGCCTCTGAGGCACAGGGACCTTGGATCCAAAGAACACAGTGTGTTCCAAGCACTTCTTCTTGGTGGCATGAGGTCCCCAACTCCCTGCTTTTTCCCTTTCTTTTATATCCCAAGGGACTGCCTCAAGGCACTGTGTAATCTTATACACTGAGTCCTACACCACCAATACAACTGCCACCCACCCTGCCTCATTAACATCACAGAGGCCGAATATACAACATACAGGAACATCACACAGTACTGGGAATCATGGCCTGGCCAAACTGCTACACACAATTTCTGGGGGATGTAACTCAGTCCACGACAGCACATCCATGTCCACATCTCCCAAAGATGCTCCCCCTCCACCTGCCCTCTCCTCGAGTAAACCACAAGCCCACCCGTAAAGCCCCTAGGTACCCAAACAGAACCTTTAAAGTCATCCTGACTCTGCTCCCTGCAATCTCCACATTCAACCTCTCAGCAAATCCTGTGGCTCCGCCTTGAAGATGGACCCAGAATTTGATGAGAAGCCCACTGTCCAGCTCTAAGCATCACTGTGGTCTTCCAGCTGGTGGCCCCACCTCTGGTCCAGCTCCCTGTGAATCCCCTCTTCACCCTTTATGCTGATGATCTTCTAGGACATGTTACTGCCCTTGTAACTACTCCACATCAAAGGTTCTCTAGACTCAACAGGACAAAGTAAAATCTCCTTCACATGGCTTTTAATGTCTTTTGTGACATGGCCTTCTTAGTGCCACCAAGGTAAGTACGTGCTTGACTGCTAACCAGGTCAGTGGTTTGAATCTGCCAGCTGCCTCTCAGGAGAAAGACATGGTAATCTGCCTCCATAAATATTTACAGTCTTGGAAACCCTATAGGGCAGTTCTACTCTGTTCTCCAGGGTTGCTAAGAGTCAGCATCCACTCAGAGGCAATAGTTACAAGGTTTTTTTTTTTTTTTTTTTTGAGAAAGGAAAATCTAGTATGGTAAGGAGGTTTACCAAAACCTCAAAATCCAAATTCATTGCCATCGAGTTGATTCTGACTCATAGCAAGCCTATAGGACAGAGTGGAATTGCCCCATAGGGTTTCCAAGGAGCACCTGGTGGATTCAAACTGCCAGCCTTTTGGTGAGCAGCCATAGTGCTTAACCACTGCACCACCAGGGTTTCCAAAGAGGTTTAGGAGTGCAGAATGTAAGGAAAAATGTGCGACAATTTGAAATAGACCATCAGCACAGGCCTCTGCAAGAAGATGGCCTTCCAGCAAAGACTTAAATCAACGGAGGGTGAAACAGTGCTCTGAGCAGAGTAAACCACCAGTGCAAAGGTCCTGGGGCAGGAGCCTCCAGACTTATTTGAGGAACAGGGAGAAAGCTGTGAGCTGAAGCTGTGTGTGCAAGGTGAGGCAGCGGGGCAGAGGAGTTCAGGGAGCAGCTGGAAGCTGGGTCACATAGGGCCTGTGGACCACTGCGAGGGCTTCGGTGTTCACTGTGGGGACAGTGGGGTTCACTGCAGAGCACTGGGTGGCAGTGAACACCCGCTCTAAAGAGCTCATCCTCAGGACGGCATTCTCATTCTCCAGGCTGAGATTCACAGCCCTTCCTGTTTCGTTCCAGCTGCAACTCCTCAGTCTTCTTCCTCTAGCTGTGCCCAAACCTTCTGGTTTCCTGCAGGTACCCCCATGCTTGTCCACTGTGGGGCCCTGACTCTCTGCTGTCCCCTTAGATGGAGGGTCACCCCTCTTTATCCCCTTTGGCCTGCTTGTCCTTCATCAACAGCCCCCTCCCCAGGCTGGGGATATTGTCCCCCCTTCAGCCTGTGGTCCCTTCTCTTTATTAATAAAGACCAACTCATAGCGACCTACAGGACAGAGTAGAGCTGCCCCATAGGGTTGACGAGGTGTAATGTCTAGAGAAGCAGGCTGCTGCATCTTTGCCCCGTGGAGAACCTGACAGGTTCAAACTCTGTCTTTCCGTTAGCAGCCAAGTGCTTTAGCCAATGCACCACCAGGGTGTCTTCTCCATTGCCAGCTTACTTTATTGCACTGTAACTCATATATCTGTTTCCTGATCCCCAGGATGGGCAGGACCTTGCCCTTTAAAACATCTTTTGACTCCTGTCCTCTCTGACCATTCTGTGTAGGTCATGGGGGCAGGGCACAACGCTCACTGGATGACCTCTACTCCACCCCATGAAAACTCAGTGAGGGCTAAGCCCACAGCCTGAGGCCACACAGCCTGCTGGGAGCAAAGCTGGGCCTGAGTACTCCCTGTCCGGTGCTCCTGACTCCCTGATGAGTGCTCTTGACTCTGTTTAATGCTCCCCACTCCCTGCCCGGTGCCCCTGACTCCCTGCCCGGTGCCCCCGACTCCCTGTCCATGCTCCTGACTCCCTGAGCAGTGCTCCTGACTCCCTGAGCAGTGCTCCCTGCTCTCTGTTCAATGCCCCCCACTCCCTGCCTGGTGCCCCTGACTCCTTGTCCATGCTCCCGACTCCCTGAGCAGTGCTCCCTGCTCTCTGTTCAATGCCCCCCACACCCTGCCCGGTGCCCCCAACTCCTTGTCCATGCTCCTGACTCCCTAAGCAGTGCTCCCTGCTCTCTGTGCAGTGCTCCCCAGTCCCTGCTCAATGCTCGTTCCCTACTCCGTAATTCCTTCCTGGCCTTCCGCGAGGCCCTCCTTGAGGCAGGGGGACATGATTCCCCACTTGCCTGGAGGAGCTGAAGAGACTGGACAAGCTGTGTGGCCGGGCGGCAGGGTGGGGGTGGGGAAGCCCGGGGTGGGAGGTGGCGTGCCGGGCTCCCTGTGCTCCCTGAGCTTGGAAGTCCCCTCGCCGCACCTGGCCGGGCACCAAGAGGACAGTGATACCCCCAGCCAGGCAGTATCTCTTCTCAGAGGCAGATCCCCTTTCAACAAAATGCTTCATCAACATTACAACCCGAGCAGGGGGCCATTCCGGGCCTCCCCAAGGCCCGCGGTCAGATGGGCTCTGGTGGAACTTGGGGGGCAAACCTGGAAACCTCGCTCAGACCTCCGAGGGGGTCCTGCCCCAGGCTATTTGCCTAGACTTTGGGGGCTGGAAGGGGAGAGAGGAAAATGTCCCCGGCATTCCCTATCCTGTCATGAGAAAGACCCATGGGCTTAACCAAGGCCATTCTAAACAGTGGCTGAAAATGAAATAAAATTTCACACACCCCTCCCCTGCATAAATGTCAGCTTTCTTTTCCCTGGCCTTCCAGGTGGTGACCATGGGCCACATTTGCTGTGCACCCTGGAGAGTATCCTTCCAATAATCCTGGTAGCCTAGACTAACAGCTCTCCCTTTCCAGGTCCCTTTCCTTATAAATATTCCAAGGTGAGGATGCCAGCAGGTGATTTATTTATGAAGGGTATCACTTCCTGCAGCTGTGTGGGTGTCCCAGGGAATGGCTGACGGCTGTGCCCACCCAACTGCCGTCCTTATCTATTTTAGATGAGGGCAGGGTCACTCACTCCATCTCCACCGCCAACTCCAGCCAGCTGGGAGGGGTTCTGCTTTAAAAACCATCAGACACTGAAAAAATCTCAAACTCTGAAGGTGATAAGGCTGGTTTTCCTGACATCTGTGCATCTCATCACATTTGAATGCTGGCGGGGAGAAGGGCCCCTGCGTCACACACAGTGGCCCCTACAGTGGGCGCAGTAGTAACGGCAACAGTGAGGACAGCGCAAGACCGGGCAGGGTTTCATTCTCCCGTCACAGGGTCACTAGGAGTCCGAACTGACTCAGTGGCTCCTAACAAAGACTAGAAGACAAAGCAGCCCCAGGGTGGCACTGTTGGGCCATGTGGACACCAGGTCCCTGGGGCTTGAACCCTGGGTTGGACTTGGCTAGAGAGAAGAAATGAGAGGGCCCTGTAGGCTGGGGACAGTTACAGAAGCGGAGATTCAGATGGTGTTCCTAGGGAAGAGCTCCTGGATGGCACAAATGGTCACGTGGTTGACTGCCAGCTGAAAGGCTGGTGGTTCAAATCCACCCAGATAGAGGTGTCAGCTCATCTGTTTGTGAAAGGTCACAGCCTTGCAAACACTACTCTGTGTGCAACATCTGACAATTAAATTAGCGAACTCGTCCTAGAAAAAGCAATGCATACTTCATTACTGCCTATCACACTGTCACCTTCCAAGTCATCCCCTTGGGAAGCCGTGCACCGACGCCAGCACCTAGTCCACCTTCACAGCAGTGCTAGAACTCTTCTTCTGGAACAGCCATCAGCACTGTTGTCATGTTACCCTTGATGTCCTGAATGTCACCCAGATGTCTTCCTTTCAGTATTTCCTTTATCTTCAGGTAAAGAAAAAAGTCACTGGGGGCCAGATCACGTGAGAAGGGAGGGTGTTCCAACAGAGTTAATTTGCTTACTGGCTAAAACTCCCTCCCAGACAACTAGACAATTAAGTTCATGCATCTGCTACCATGCCACCACGTGCAATGGTCATTCCAGAAAGAGTTCCATGATTGCTTTGAAGGGTGGACTAGGCACCGGCATTGGTGCATACCTTCCCAAGGGGAGTATTTTGAAGGTGACCCTGGTGATATTCAGTGATGAGGTGTGTAGCACTCAGAACAATTAAGTTTGTGGACTTAATTGTTGGGCCCTGTACAAGGGGTCACCAGCAGTTAGAAGTGACTTGACAGCAACTACATCAACCATGTCCTAGCCACTAGGATACAGGCCAGAGGATGACAGAGGTGAGGAGGTGTGGCATCTCACCTAGGAAGCTCTTGCTGGGGGGTGGCAGGCAGCCATCCCTGGAGTACCACTAGCCTTAACACAAACCAGAGTGAGCAGCAGCAGGGAGCCCCGAGACGCCCTGGGTGTCCTCACGCCGGGACAGGGGTATCGGGCTGCTGAGGCAGGAGGTGGGCAAGCCAGACCTTCCCACATGTCCTAGGCTGAAAGTTTGGCTGTGTCCTCCCCTGGAGGTTGGCCACCAAGGCAGCGGCTGGACCCCGGACTCAAACAGGCATGTTTCACTTAGCGCTTTTGGTGGCCCTGAGCTCCAGGTGGCCGCGATCCCTCAGATAAACACAAGGCAGGGTGCATCCTGCTTTCTGGCGTGGTGCCTCAGCTGACCAAAATAAATCAAGCTAGTAGCTCTTTCTGTGTTTTGTGGGCTGTGGATGGGCACTCTGAGAAGGGCAGAAAACTGCCCCGAGTGAAACCTAAGGATGCCACCATCTGACTCAGCCAGAGAGACGGGGGAACGTGTGTCCTGAAAGGCACTGAGGTGGGGTGCTCCTAGGTTCTTCGGTCACAGTGCCAACCACCAGAGAAACTATGAGTCTCAGGAATTACAATGCCCACCCAGCTAGGGTCACAAATTAACCCTCCCAAAGGACAAGCCAGGTACAGGCTGCTGGCCCTGCGGTTCCCACGGTAGACCCTTGACCTGGTCCCATGTGGTCCTGCACTCCGGCCTCTGAGCCTCTCTTCCTGCTCTCTGGATGCTTGCTCTGTACGTGCACCTAACAGCTCATCCGTCGTGCCCCTCTCCAGAGACCACCTCATTCTGTGGGTGGGGATTTGCCAATGAAGAAGGATGCCATTGTCCCCAGTCATCCATACCCAGCCCACCCATGCAGGCTGGTCTCACCTGCTCCTTCCACTTAGAGTTCCCCAGCTGGTGCAAGTGGCACCTGATTGGCTGCTCACCTGACAGTCAGTGGTTCAAACCCGACCTACATTCCTGCTGAACAAAGGCCTGGCGATCTGCTTCTGTAGAGATCACAGCCTAGAGAACCCGATGGAGCAGCTCTTGTCTGTGACACACGGGGTCCCGGCGGGTTGGCATCAACTCGAAACCAACGAGTTCAGCTTCCTTCTGCGCAGAGTCAGTAACTGAACAGCAGCCCTGGTAGCGCAGTGGTTCAGTGCTCGGCTGCTGACCACAGAGTCAACGCAGTTCAAGCCCCCTGGCCACTGACAATGGAAAGATGTGGCAGTCACTTTCTTAGACAGCTTAGCCTGGGAAACCCTGTGGGGCCATTCTCCTCTGTCCTACAGGGTTGCTGTGAGTCAGTGCTGACTCCACAGCAGTGGGTTTGTTTTTTTGGTTGAAGGAAGGGAAGCTCACACTTTCAAAGGCGTCTGGTATCACGCTGAGCACTTGTCAATGTCATTTCATCGTGACAATATTCCCAAGAGACAGGTATTTGCCAGGTGACAAAACAGAGTTCAAAGAAGACCAGTCACTTCCTGAAGGCCACATTATTAGCTGGGGTGGAGCTGGAACTCAGACCGCACGCCTGTTGTGCTGTTGGGCCCCCTACCATCCACACTAGCTCTCCCTCTAGGGGAGCACTGAGCCCGAGCAACTCGTCAGAAGACTTGAAACTCATGCCAAATGGAAGCCTTGTTATCCTACATGATTGGGACTGGAAGTTAGGTGATGAATTGAAAACTTTGGCTAAGGTGGGATATCATACAATAAAACACATACAATCCTCCTTTGATCAAGACCTCTTCCTTATGTAAGAGCACTTTGATGAAAATTCTCCCTGTTGGTCTTATATAAGCCACACATAATTGCCACTGTGAGTTTTTATCAAGAGAAGTGCAAACCCAAGGGACTTGTGAAATAATGGCAGTGCGGGATCTTTCTAGATTTCCATGAATCCCCTGTGTTTCACAGTTTCTCATCTGCACCTCATGTGGCAAGTTTTTTTAGGGGTTCACCTTTGCTGACATTTGCAAAGCATTCAGGGACTGTGTCACAAAGCAGCAACACTGCTTTTGTTCCATGCTGTTTTTTTGGTTTGTGTTCCTTTCGGTTAAATTACAAAATTACAGTGTCAGGGATAAGTGGCATAGAGAGATCTGGGAACAAAAATAACTGACTCCTGGTAAACATTTGACTCATCTGGCAGGAGCAGAAATGTGGCGCTGGATTACGGAGAAGCGCCCAGCTGGGAACACTACTCAGTATATCTTGTACAGAGAAAGGGGGCTGGTTAACCCCATAGTCAGTTAAGAGATGGCCGGTTAAGAATCTCCGCATGGGACTTCAGAGAAAGATTGAAGTGTAGCTCAAACATCAATACCTGCTGCCATTGGGTCAGTTCTGACTCACAGTGACCCTACAGGATAGGGTAGGACTGCCCCATACACTTCTAAGGCAGGCTAGCAGGCAAGTGTTTAACTACAGGGCTTCTTTTCAAACATAAAAAAAAAACACAAAGAACAAAAAACATTGCCATTGAGTCAATTCTAACTCATAGCATCCCTACTGGACAGGGTTGAACTGCCCCATAGGGTTTCCAAGGAGTGCCAGGAGGGTTCAAACAGCTGATCTTTAGGTTAGCAGCTGAGCTCCTAATCACTGGGCCACCCGGACCCTCAAACGAAGACACCAGGTGTGAAAGGGTTTGGTAAAGTGGCATTCATGTGTCAGTGGGAGTAAATGAGACACTGCACGCTGTGTGTCTAACCTGTGCCCACACTGTTGTGGGCATACAGCAAATATCAGCTAAGAGTGTAATTTTCGCACTTGTCTCTCTGGGTAACACAAACAGTTACCCCCAAATCTGATGGTTTGAAGCCACCAGAAGCATGCAGAAGAAAGGCCTGGCTGTGTGCTTCTGAAGGGGCACAGGCCTGAAAACCCTGTGGAGCCCGGGCCTCTGCACACCTGGGGTCTCCATGAAGGAGAACCGACCCACGACAGTGAACGACAGCAGGGGACCCATAAACAGAAAGGAACATGGAAACGTGCTGCCAGCTGTGTTGAGGTGGCGTTACAGGGGGTTCTCTCCCTGGAATTCGCACAGCCTCTGATTTGTTGATGTACTTTGCTTATAGTTTTAACAGTTTTACTGGGGCATACTTTAAATCACAAAACCAAACCTACTGCTGTGAGCTGATTCTCACCCACAGTGACGCTCTAGGATAGAGTAGAACTGCTTCCCTCAGTTTCTAAAGAGTACCTCGTGGGTTCGAACTGCCGAGTGTAAGGTCAGCAGCCACAGCACTTAGCCACTACACCTTCGGGGTTTCAGCATGTACAGTATGCACAGGGCATACCGTACATACCATGAAATTCACTCATTTTAAGTGCATGATTCAATCATTTTTAGTAAAGTTTACGGAGTTCTGCAACCATTTCCACAATCCACCACCCTAAAAAGACCCCTGGTGATTGTCTGCAGTCACTCTGTCCTCCCCACCTCAGGCACCACTAAGTCACTTTCTATCCCCACTGCTGTTGTTGGAGGCCATCCAGTGGTTCTGATTCCCCTCGGTCCAATGTACAGTAGAACCCAGTGTCACCCAGCCCCTCACACCCTCACATCCTCACAATTATCGTCCCCTCTGAGCCCACTGCTACAGCCACGGCGTCAGTCCATCTCCTGAAGGCTCTTCCGCTTCTTCACGGACCCTCCACTTTATCAAGCATGATGTCCTTCTCCAGGAGCTGGTCCCTTCTGATCACATGTCCAAAGTATGTCAGACAAAGTCTCACCTTCTTGGCCTCTTAAGGAGATTTCTAGATATACTTCATATTATATGTAATATATATGGAATTATACAGTATGTGGCCTGTTGTATCTGGCTTATTTAATTGTATAATTTTTAGGAATTACAGAAAAAAAAAAAAAAAGACTTGCCTCTGCATCGTAAAATAAAAACAAAACCCAAACCAGCACCTAAGCACGCTGTCCTGTTTCCAGACAGTCTACTGGCACTAGTCGTGGTCCTTCGGGAACAAGTGGCCTGCTCATGCCAGCAGCGGAGGAGAGTTTAGTAAGGAAAGAACTGCTGGGGCACGGGCTGGTGATGCGAAGGGAACTCTTGGCGCAGTGTCTGAGGCCTAGTGTCAGGGAGAAGCTGTTCCTGCATCGAGGCCTAAAGGTGTAGCAAGAGGGAAGAGAGGTGTCATGGAGGCTAGAGAGAGCTGCAGCCATGAAGGACAGGAGAGGTGGCCCTGGCAGAGACAGCACCTTGGGACAAGCAACAGTCCAGAGGGAGGGTGCTGGCGCGGGGTGTGAATAAATATCCCAGCATCATTCCCTTTCTTCTGGTTCATTTTTTTTTCCAAATTATTTCTTCTTTTGCTTTTTATTGTGATTTAGGTGTAAGTTTACCAAACAAATTAGTTTCTCATGAAATACTTAATACACAAATTATTCTGTGACATTGATTGTCAACCCCATGACGCATCAACACTCTCCCTTTCTCCATCCCCGGGTCCATGTTTCTGTGGGCCCAGATGTCCTGCCCCTTTCTGCCTTCTCATTGCTCTTCGGCTGATGTGCCCACTAGTCTAGCAGTCAGACAGTCAGCCTCACTCGCTAATCTACCTGCCCAGCACTGAACAGCACTGGTCATCGCTAGTCAGGCAGACAGAAACCACACATGACAGAGATCTGACGCAGTGTATGTCACACCGTTAGCGAGTGACGCAGAGTAACCCAAAGCAGGCCTACATGCAGCTAGGGAGAACTAAACCACGGGGGGAAGCTGGGTGGGAAACCAGACTTCCTCCTGCTCAGCTGGTTCTGAGCCTCTTGCAGACTCACAGAGACTCACACTCTCTCTGCAGTGGCTGCTCGGGTGTGCCGTCCTGAGGCCAGTGGCATTTCCTGCCTGGCCACCTCAGTGAGCATTCCATCAGGGGCACGGTCCCTGGCAGGGAGGCTATCAGCTGGTGCCCAGCCTTCCTGCCTGCTCTCTAGAGGATGCTCAGGAGGCCACGGGATTGGTGCAGAGCAGTCTGAAACAACTGCAGACGCCTGGCCCTAGGGGCAAAGTTAGTCTCTGGAAAGAGGAGAGAGGATGAAGTTTGGGAGGCTAACCACTGGATTCCTGGGAAAATCGGAATGGGTAGGATGCCATCAAGGTTACCATGACAATGCCCCTTCTGGGACTAGTCCAGAGGGGCAGAGTGGTGTCCCCAGAAGATGCTTCCTTAGCTCTGAGACCCGAGGACCCTGAGGAGTCTGAGAGTCAGGTCCTGCTGGCTGCTTCCCAGGAAGGCAGCATCTCACAGCGAAGAAAGCAGGGCTGTGGAATCACTGAGACCCTAACGCCAGGGTGGGTTTTCTGCCATTTCTTCAATATGTAAGGCCACTTTTGCATAGAAGTTTTACGTGGATACCTAGAGATCAAGCTAGAAGTGCCATCATTCAGCTTTCCTCGTAGCTAGCAGAGACATCTGCACCCATCCTGAGACTGTGAGGGGAAGTCACCGCAGCTTCTGTGCTGCAGCTGGAGACGTACACCCCTCCCCTGCTCCTCTCCTTCCCCTTCTGGAATGCAAACCTGGGGGTGGGCAGTCATCTTGGATCACGCAAGTGTCCCCAAGTGACCAGCAAAGCAAACACAATCTTCGGATCTTCTATTTCAGCTCAGGAGCAAAGCAGCTCCAACCAGCTCAGGCCTCAGAGAATCTCACATACAAGTTCCAAGGCACGTACACTCCCAGGAGAAGACAAGACACATGTGGGGGGAAATACCTTCAAATAGCCTATCTGACAAAGGCCATGTGTCTGGAATATATAGAGAACTCTGTTACAGCTACAACTCAGTAAGAAAAGCAACCCAGTTAAAAAGCAAGTAAAGATTCCAATAGATGTTTCATCAAAGGAGATGTATCCATGACCAGTAAACACATGAAAAGACGGTCAAAATCATTCAGGAGATGCAAATTAAAATTGCAGTAAGGCATTCTTTCATACTCACTATAATGGCTGTGGAAACCCTGGTGGTGTCACGGTTAAGTGGTACAGATGCTAACCAGAAGGTCAGCAGTTCAAATCCACCAGGCACTCCTTGGAAACTCTCAGGGACAGCTCCACTCTGTTCTATAGGGCCACGATGAGTGGGAATTGACTTGATGGCACTGGTTGGTTTTTTTAGTTTATAATGGCTATAATCAAAGAGAGACAATAGTGTCCTCAAAGAGAGACAACAGCATTGTCACTGCCTTCTGGTGGCAATCTAAAATGGCACAGCTACTTGGAAAAACAGCCTGGCAGTTGCTCAGATAGTTACAGAACATTGTCATGTTACCCAGCAATTCCACTCCTAGGTGTATGCCCAAAAGAATGGGAAACATGTGCACCAAAAAACGGGGTCACAGCAGCGTTATTCATAAGAGCTAAAAGACGGAAACAGTTCAAAAACAAACCGCCAGCTTATGAAAGAATAAGCAAAATGTGGTATATTCATTTAATGGAATTCTACTGATCAATAAAAAGGACTGACATTCTGATACATGCTACCACATAGACAAATCTCAAAGCCATGCTACAGGAAAGAAGACAGGAACCAACGACCACATGGGACCCAATTCTGTTTATATGAAAAGTCCAGAAAAGGCAAATTTATGGAGACAGAAAGCAGCTCAAGAGTCGCCTGGGTCTGGGATGTTATAAAGGGGTACAGTGGACCTGAGTGGGGTGATGAGGAATTCTAAAACCGGGTTATGGTTATAGTTATACTACTTGGTCAACTTAGTAAAAGTAATTGAACTGTTCATTCAAAATGAAGGAATTTTATCACATAAAAATTATAACTCAATAAAAGCAAGCAGACTGAATTTGATGTTTTCAAAACTGTCAAGAACAAGATCAAAATAAAAACATTTTCAGACAAACAAAAATCAAGGCAGATTATCATCAAAAGGAGCTTCTAAAGAAGAGACTTTAAAAGGGAGAAAAACATGAGTCAGACGAAACGATGAGCAAATAAACTGGTGGGTATGAACAAATGCTGTCTGTGTGAAACAACAACTGTCCAGTCTGTTGATTTTCAAACACTACAATATTGTGTAATAAAAACATGTAAATTAGCAGACATGAGCAGAGGTGACACATTTCAATCTTTGTACTATTTGGAAAGAAGGTGAAAATACTGATTGCCAAAAAAAAGGAATGAGAAAGATTTAAAAATTCAACTAATTCAGTTTTCAATAAATATTTACTATGTGCCTACCATGCGCTTACTGTTTTGGATGCTAAGGGTAAAACAGGACAGGAGCGGGGAGAGAAAGAGAAAGAGAGAGAAAGAGAGAGAGAGGTGGGAGGGAAACCTGGACATACTTAATCCCATATATAAATATATAAAGCAAAAACTGATAAAACTTCAAGAAGTAATAGAGCTGCCATCATAGTTCATTATAATGAAAGATTTTAAATTTTATTTTAATTTTGGTGAAAATATACACAGCAGAACATATACTGCTTGGTCAATGTCTCCATGGAATTCAGTAACACTGATGACATTTTCTGCCCTGGGTCCTCATCCTGGCTTCTCCACCCACACAGTTTCACCATCATTGACTGAGACTCAACATCCTTCAACTTCGTATCTGTGCTGCAGAGTTACTGTTGACAATCTGATCTCACAGAGTTTATTAAAAGTACAATGCTCATGGCGAACACTGTCTATTAGTTTAGTTGTCAGTTGACTTTAGGGGATGATTTCAGCTCATGAACCTATCCAAGAAATATTCTGGGATTTCTTACACTCTCAATAGGTGTAATAAGTCTAAATTCTGTCAAGCCTAGACACTGCATTTTACAATTTTCCCCCTTTCGATCAGTATTCATCTATTAAGTCCTTGATTAAAATGAATAGTAACAGTAGTAATGGAACTATCCTGTTCTTCTGGTCTCATTGCTAAGAAGGCAGTAGTTCATGGGAAGTTAGACCGGAATCATCTATGATTCCTGGATCCCTGTCTTCCTCTGGTGCTTCAAGAGAATAGACCAAGGGGGGGGGCGGAGTCAAGATGGCGGACTAAGCCCACGTCTCCTTATATCCCTCTAGAAACCAAGACCTGAATTGACAATCAAACAGAGCCTTCTGTTTGATCACCTAATCAGCCTCAGGACATGGCACAGAGCTCTTAATTAGGACTTCATATCACTCAGCGAAACACCTCCTCTCTTTCGCTGACTCCCGCTCCTGGCTAGCCCCGGCTCTCACAGACGGAAGGTAAACGTACCATTTTGACTTTTTTTTTCCTCGGTCTTGGCTGGCGGGCGGAGCTGGGCCCTGCCCGGTGGCTGGACTCAGACACGCTGCTGGGGGGATAGGCAGGCGAAATTCCCATATTCTGAGAGCCAGGCTCGGGACTCTGTTAATCTAGCCACTTTGAGCCTTTCGTTTTGTAGCTGCCTCAGCGGGGTTTGTGCGGAGCTCCGCGGTCAGGGTGCCGGACGCCATGTTGGTACTGAGATTTTAGCGGGACCTCATTCTTAGCGTGGGAGCCAGAGCCTGCAAACAGGACAGCGCTTCTCCGACAGGAAAGTAGTGATTTTGCACAGTGCTGCCTATGTTGGGGGCCCTGCAGCAGAATCAGAGGAATCACTACCTCTAGGCATCTTTAGCCCCTCTGACGGCTGCCTGTGTGGAGGACGCCATCTTGGATACAGTGGCTGCAGCTGGACCTAATTCTTAGCTTGGGAGCCAGAGCCTGCCCACAGGAGAGCGCTTTCCTATCACAAAACCAGTACTCCACGCAGTGTTGGATAAGGCTAGGCCCAGTCAGTAGAGGCCAACAGGGCAGCAGCACTGCTGTATTCTGAACTAGTCTGTTATCTGGGGTTGGAGATAGTGGCGCTTACTTTGTCAGATGAGAAGAGGGACCTCTACACCTGAAAACCTAACTGACTTGTGAACTGGACAGATACTTTTTGCTTTACATTTGAAGACAGCCTAGAGAAACATTTGCAATCCATCCTCACAGTACCTCTTCCAGCCTCTATATACTCACATGGGACCCAAAAAGCAACAGACAATTGTGGCATACAAGCAATCACTGATGGCTTCAGAAGGCTCCCAAACAAAGCAACCAAGGAGTTTTCAAGATGAAGAAACTTTTATGAAAGCATCAGGAAGTGAATACAAATTGATTATATATAGAGCCCTTCTAGACGTTATACAAAATGCAGCAGAACAAAGTGAAAAATTAAGCAAGTTGTTCGATCTGATAGAACACCAGTACTCTGAAATCCAACAGATCAAGAAGAAAATCAAAGACCTAGAAACTTCCATGCAAAGCCAAGAAAACAGAATGGAACAAATGGAAAAAAGAATTTCTGACTTGGAAGACAGAGCTACTGATGCCAGCGTCTATGAGCAGAAATCAGAAAAAAGAAACAAGAAAAATGAAGAAACATTAAGAAGCATGTGAGACTCTATTAAGAGGAACAACCTTCAATTAATTGGAGTTCCTGAACAGGGTGAGACATCTGAGAACACAGAGAGTATTGTTGCTGAGCTGCTGAAAGAAAACTTCCCAGAAATCATGAAGGAAGAGAATATAGACATCTCAGATGCATATCATGCACCACACAATATAGATCTCAAAAGAAAGACTCCAAGACATGTTATAATCAAGCTTAACAAAATGAAACATAAGCAGCAACTCTTAAAGGCAGCAAGACTCAAGGCAAAGCTAACATTCAGAGGGAAACCCTGTAGGCTCTCGTCAGATTTCTCAGCAGAAACCATGCTGGCACGGAGACAGTGGCATGACACATTCAACGTCTTGAAGGAGAAGAACTTCCAACCAAGAATTATATATCCTGCAAAACTGTCTTTCAAATATGAAAATGAAATAGACATTCCCAGATAAACAGAAACTCAGAGACGTTGTAAAAACCAAACCCAAACTACAAGAAACACTGAAGAAGCTCTTGGCTTTGGCTTAGAAGAACAAAACCACTAACTTTATATTTTAGAACTACACACTACTCAATATTCTACTCATTTAGGGAAGGCTCCAAAGTAAATCATAGCTTTGATATGGAAAGAAGCAATCTAGTGATCATCATGAAAACTATGGTGTCATCATAATAAAAAGAGGGATGTACTACAGTCATTATAGTCCTTCCAGATGGAGAGGAAGATGACAAGACTGGTAGTAATTAAAATTGGGTTTATAAATAGTTTATTAAGGGGGTTCATAAGGGCAGCTGTAAAGCATAACAAAGATGTATCATACCATTTCAAGAAATCTAACACACGAGTTTCAACAACTATAAAACCAGCTCTGAAAAAGGTGAAAAATCAACTCACTAAAAAGAGTGTCCCAGAACAGACTAATAAGAACAACAGAGAAAACATAAACATAAAAATAAACATATCACAATGGCAGCAGTGAACACATACCTATCAATAATTACATTGAATGTGAATGGACTGAATGCTCCAGTAAAGAGACACCGAGTGTCATCTTGGATCAAAAGACACGACCCATCCATATGTTGTCTACAAGAAACTCACTTGAGACCTAAAGATAGGAACAAACTGAAAATTAAAGGATGGAAGAATATATATCAAGCTAACAATGAACAAAGAAGAGCAGGGGTGGCAATTCTAATCTCAGACAAAATCAATTTTAATGTCAAATCCACCATCGTGGACAAAGATGGTCACTATTTATTGCTGAAAGGTTCAGTACACAAGCAAGACAACTATATTAAATATTTATGCACCTAATGCCAGAGCACCTAAATATGTCGAAGAAACACTGACTATGCTCAAAAGAGAGTTAGATGACTCCACAATAATAGTGGGAGACTTTAACACTCCACTCTCATTACTAGACAGATCATCTAGAAAAAAGCTCAGTAAAGATACAGAAGACCTCACTGACACAATCAACCAACTAAACCTCATTGATACATACAGAACTTTCCACCCATCAGCAGACAACTACACCTTCTTCTCCAGTGCACATGGAACATTCTCCAGAATTGACCACGTGATAGGCCATAATGCAATGCTCAACAAGATCCATACCATTGAATCACTGCAAAGCATCTTCTCAGATCATAAAGCCATCAAAGTTGAAATCAACAGCAGAAAAAACAGAGATAGAAAGTGGAACTCTTGGAAACTGAACAAGATCTTGCTCAAAAAAACATGGGTTATAGAGGAAATCAAGGAAGAGTTAAAGAAATTCATGGATTCCAATGAGAACGAAAACACTTCCTACCAGAACCTATGGGATACAGCCAAAGCAGCGCTCAGAGGTCCGTTTATCTCCATAAATGCACACATCTGGAAGGAAGAAAGAAACCAAATCAAGGAACTAACTCTACAGTTTGAATAAGTGGAAACAGAACAACAGAGGAACCCCTCGGGCACCAGAAGAAAGGAGATCATAAAGATTAGAGCAGAGCTAAATGAATTAGAGAATAGAAAAACAGTTGAAAAAAATTGAAAAGACCAAAAGCTGGTTTTTTGAAAAGATCAACAAAATTGATAAACCACTGGCTAAACTTATTAAAGAAAAGCAGGAAAGGAAACAAATAACCCAAATTAGAAATGAGAGGGGAGTTGTCACCACAGATGCAACAGAAATAAAAAATATCATAACAGAATACTATGAAAGACTGTACTCTAACAAATTTGAAAATCTAGGGGAAATGGACCAATTCCTTGACTCATACCACCTATCCAAATTATCACAACATGAGGCAGAACAACTTAATAAACCCATCACAAAGGGAGAGATTGAAAAGGTCATCCAAACACTGCCAACCAAAAAAAGTCCGGGCCCAGATGGCTTCACGGCAGAATTCTACCAAGCATTTAGAGAAAAGTTATCCCCAATACTACTGAGACTATTTCACAGTATAGAAAGGGATGGAGTACTCCCAAACTCATTCTATGAAGCCAGCATAATCCTGATACCTAAGCCAGGGAAAGATCCAACAAAAACAGAGAACTACAGACCTATATCACTCATGAACCTAGATGCAAAAATCTTCAACAAAATTCTTGCCAACAGAATACAACAACATATCAAGAAAATAATCCATCATGACCAAGTGGGTTTCATACCAGGGATGCAAGGCTGGTTCAACATCAGGAAAACAATTAATGTGATAAACCACATAAATAACACAAAAGACAAGGATCACCTGATTTTGTCCATTGATGTCGCAAAGGCATTTGATAAAGTCCAACACCCATTCATGATAAAAACTCTTAGCAAAATGGGCATAGATGGCAAATTCCTCAACACAATAAGGGCCATTTATACAAAGCCAGTTGCCCACATCATCCTGAATGGAGAGAGACTGAAAGACTTTCCCTTGAGATCAGGAACTAGACAAGGAGGCCCACTCTCACCTCTCCTATTCAACATTGTGCTAGAAGTTCTAGCCAGAGCAATTAGACAAGACGAAGAAATAAAGGGCATCTGCATTGGCAAAGAGGAAGTTAAAATCTCCCTGTTCGCAGATGATAATGTTGTATATGCAGAGAACCCCAAGGAATCTATAAGTAAGCTACTCAAACTGATAGAAGAGTTCAGCAAAGTCTCAGGATAGAAGATAAACATAAGTAAATCAGTAGGATTCCTTTATACCAACAACGAGACTGTTAAGGAGGAAATTATCAAATCAATACCATTTACGATAGCCCCTAAGAAGATAAAGTACCTAGGAATTAATCTAACCAGAGAAACAACAGATGTTTACAAAGAGAACTACAAGCCCTTACTACAAGAAACTAAAAGAGACTTAGATAAATGGAAAAACCTACCCTGCTCATGGATAGGAAGACTTAACATTGTGAAAACGTCTATTTTACCCAAAGCAATTTATTTACTTAATGCAATTCCAACACAAGTTCCAGTAACATTTTTTAATGAGATGGAGAAACAAATCACCAATTTTGTTTGGAAAGGGAAGAAGCCCCGGATAAGTAAGGTACTACTAAAGAAGAAGAACACACTGGGAGGCCTCTCATTACCCGACCTTAGAACATACTACACTGCCACAGTGGTCAAAACAGCCTGGTACTGGTACAAGAACAGACAGATCGATCAATGGAACAGAATTGAGACCCCAGAGATGACACCATCTGCCTATGAACAGTTGATATTCGAGAAAGGTCCTAAGGCATTAAACTGGGGTAAAAACAGTATCTTCAACAAATGGTGCTGGCAAAATTGGTTATCTATCTGCAATAAACTGAAGCAAGATCCATATCTTACACCTTCTACAAAAACCAACTCCAACAGGATAAAAGACCTAAATATCAAACCTAAAACGATAAAGCTCATCCAAGAAAAGATAGGAACAACAATGGAAGTTTTAATGCACAATGAGGACAGACTCCAAAATCTGTTAAAGAAACCTCAATCAACAGAAGAGAAAGTAGATAAATCGGAACTGTTAAGAATCAAACACTTTTGTTCATCCAAAGACTTTGTTAATAGAATTAAAAGAACACCCACAGAATGGGAAAAAATATTTGGCAACTCTATGTCAGACCGACGCCTGATCTCCATAATCTATAAGATCCTACAAAATATCAATAAGAAGAAGATAAACCACCCAATTAAGCAATGGGCAAAGGAGATGGACAGACACTTCACTAAAGAGGAGATCCAGGCAGCCAAAAAACACATGCGGACATGTTCACGATCTTTAGTTATTAAAGAAATGCAAATCAAGACAACAATGAGATACCATCTCACCCCAACAAGATTGGCCATGATCCAGAAAACACAAAACAACAAATGCTGGAGAGGCTGTGGAGAAAGTGGAACCCTCCTACACTGTTGGTAGGGTTGCAAAATGGTCCAGCCTCTTTGGAAGGCAATGTGGCGCTTCCTTAAAAAAATGGATATCGATATACCATTTGACCCAGTAATTCCACTACTTGGAATATATCCTACAGATTCAAGGCCTTTCACACCAACGGACACATGCACCAGAATGTTTACCGCAGCACACTCCACGATAGCATAAAGATGGAATCAACCCAGATGCCCAACAATAGAAGAATGGATAGGTAAACTATGGTACATATACTCAATGGAGCAGTACGCAATGATAAAGAATAACGATGACTGCAGGAAACATCTGCTAACCTGGTTTCAACTGGAAGACATTACGTTGAGTGAAAGTAGTCAGTGACAAAGGGACAAATACTGTATGAGACCTTTACGATAAGACCTCGAAAACAGACTTGTGTATAGAAGAAAAGACTCTTTGACAGCTGCAAGGGAGGTAAGGGAGGGAGGGTGAGGAGGGAGGGTTTAGTTTAGATAGTTACTAGAAATCTAGTGGGGAGAAAGCGGTGATAGCACACATTAGAAACAAGAACAACATTAAGTGGACTTCAGCATAATTTGAGTACTCCTTCCATCTTGACTCAATACTGCAAGGACAGAGTAGCTGGGGCAGGGGGCAGGGGACCATGCTCTTAGGCGAATTCCAGGCCAATTGGCACAACTAGCGTTTTGCTAAGAGAGCTCTCTGCACCCCACATTGGTGAGTGGCGTCTGGGGTCTTAAAAGCTGCCAAGCTGCCATCTAAGGACACAGCAAATGGTCCCAACTCAGCAGGAACGGATGCTCACCGAGGACCAAAATGACATGCGGTAGAGACAACCGAGAAGACAGAGACCCACAAGAGTGGGTGCCTACACCGACTTGGGACCGGAAGAACCGGATGGTGCCCGGCCACCACCAGTGATAGCCACGATGGAGCTCACTAGGTTGAGTCTCACTGGCAACACAAGAATAAAAAGGGGTGCATCACGAGATCTCCACTAAAAGACCTCAATTGATGGTCCAGCGGTTTTGGGGTTCCTCTGAGAGCATGGCCCCCGGCCCTGATGCTGCCCTTTCCCATAAATTATAACAAAGGTCCAGTCTTTGGACAGGAATGGACTGGACTTGGCAATGCAGAGTGACCATATATTGGAAGCACTTTGTGGTTCTATACATCTACAGGATATCATCTTGCTGACCTCTGGCTGGAGGAAGGGGAGTGGACAGAGAGGAGGGGAAAAGAGGTTGTTGGGAGGATGAGACATGTATGGAGCAGAGAGGAATAGTGTGCAGTCACCGGACAGGGAGAGCAGTGGAAGCTGCATATAGGTGGGCATGTAAATTTATACGTTAATGTACATTCTCACTCAGTTATGTTAAATAAAAATTAAAAATAAAAAAAAAAAGAGAGAATAGACCAATTGCTATACTTTGGATGGTTGGTGGTAAGCTTTCATGAAGCCAGGCACTACTCACTAAACTACGGGGTCAAACAGTAACTCTAAAGACAGTATTAGGCCTGTTGACTGGACAGTCCCACAAAACCATGACCCAGAAATTTCAAACCAACAGGACTAATCCCATGAGGTGTCTGGATGTACTTAAGTAATATCAGCAACTCTAGTCTCCTCCACCCTTTCTTGGTAGATGTCATTATAAAATTATATGTAACACCCAAAACAAACAAAACAAAACCCATTGCTGTGGAGTTGATTTTGACTCATAGCAATCCTATAGGTAGAGAAGAAGTGCCTCATAGAATTTCCAAGCAGGCCTGGTGGATTTGAAGCGCCCATCTTTCTGTTAGCAGCTGTAGCTCTTAACCACTATGCCACCGGGGTTTCCATGTATAACACAGTATTTGCCGATTCACCCTTTTTCTGGTATATAATTTAGTGATATCAGTTACACTTATGAAGTTGTGCAACCTTTACCTTAATTGATGCCTATTATCCCATCCCTGTAAACACAAACTTACTGCTTCCCAGAGAATAATATGCTCTCTCCCTTCCACCTCCCACCCCAGGAACCACTAATAGCCACTGGTCTCTATGTATTTACTTAGCCATGTCTTTTCCCGTAAGGGAGATTAGCAAGTATCTGTCTGTCTGTGACTCACTGACTTCGTTCAGCATGGTCTGCGAGGTTCACTGATATTGCAGGATGTTTCAGGACCGCCTTTCTCTTTAGGGTTGAGCTGTATTCCACTGTATGTATATGCCACATTTTGTTTGTTGATGAGCCCTTAGGTTGTTTCTTCCTTTTGCTACAGTGATTAGGGTTGCAAGGAACATTGGTGAGCATGTGTCTGTTTGAGATGCTGCTTTTGAAGGTCCCCAGTGCATATGCATAGGAGTAGAATTGCTGGGTATACGATAGTTCTAGTTTTAGATTTTGAGGAATTACCACATGGCCGTCCACAACACAGTTGTCCCATTTTGTAAAGATTACAGCCTTGGAAACCTTATGGGGCAGTTCTAGTCTGTCCTATAGGGTCGTTATGAGTCAGGATCAGCTCATTGGCAACATGTATGACTAATGTCAACCACCACTTTTTCATATGTGTGTTGGCTGCTTGACATACTCCTTAGTGACATGTCTATTCATCTCCTTTGTCCATTGTTTGATTGGTTTGTGTTTTCATTATTAATTTGTAGAAATGTCATGTGTATTTTAGGCACCAGACCTTCATCTGATGTATCGTTCTTCAAGGTTTTTTCTCCCCCTCTATACGTTGTCTTTTTATTATTTTGATAAAGTCCTTTGCTGAAAATAAGTATTTAATTTTTATGAGGTCTCATTTATTGTATTCTCTGCTGCTCCTGCATTTATTGTTGTACGTGATAATGTGTCATTAAAAAACTTAAGTCTCATAGCTTCACCCCTGTAGTTTCACCCCTATATTTTCTTTCAAGAACTTTACAGCTTTAGGTTTAATATTTAGGTCCTTGATCCATTTTGAATTAGTTATTGTGTATGTTGTGAGGTATGGATTTTATTTCATTTTTCTGCACTGGAAATCCAATTTTGCCAGTACCATTACCTGAAGCATAATGAAAGATTTTTAAGGTGCTTCTCTCTATAACTGATATATCAAGTAGACAAAAGTCAGAGTAAAGTTGACTTTTATAGATTTAAATACCACAGATAACAATTTTGATCAAATGGATATGTATCTACAGAATCTGAGAAACAGCTGGATAATGTACATTCTTCAAAAGCACATATGGATCACTAGCAGAACTGGCCATGTTCTGCATAGAAGTACAGCAAAATAAAAAAAAAGTAAGAAATTTATTACTTCGAAAGGCAGGAGGGTGGTTATCATGCAGGGGAACAGATGGCTATCACGCAGGGACAAGCAGACAGAGGGCTTCTGAGTGCTGGCACATAGACTGAACCTTGACCTGTGTGGTACTATTACCAGTGTCCACTGTATAATTGTCTATTAATCTGTAAATATGCAGTTTTTATCCAACTTCTGCAGTCTGAAATTGATCAAACATGTAATCAAGATGCATTGATTATTACTGATGATTGGAACGTGAAAGCTGGAAAAAAAGCAGCAGGAGTGGTAGGTGGAAAACATGGCCTTGGTGACAGAAACAATGCCAGAGATCACATGATAGGATTTTATAAGACCAATGACTCCTTTATTGCAAGGACCTTTTTTCAACAACATGAACAGTGACTTATACCTGGACCTCAATGGATGGAAAACACAAGAACCAAATTGACTACATCTATGGAAAGATGATGGAAAGGCTCAGTGTCATCCATCAGAACAAGGCCATAGGCCTACTGCTCACACGCAAGTTCAAGTTGAAGCTGAAGAAAATGAAAACCAGTCCACAAGAGCCAAAAACTCACCTTTAGCATATCACACCTGAATTTAGAGACCATCTCAAGAACAGATCCTACACGTTGAACGCTAATGACTGAAGATCATTAAGTGGGAAGACATCAAGGCATGTCATACATGAAGAAAACGAAAGATCATATCCTTAAAAAGGAAAAAAAGGAAAAAAAGACGAAAATGGATGTCAGAAGAAACTCTGCAACTGGCTTTTGAACTTAGAGTAGCTAAAGCAAGTGGAAGAAATGTGAAATAAGAGTTAAACAGAAGATTTCAAAGGGCAGCCTGAGAAGACAAAGCAAAACACTGTAATGACATGTGCAAAGACCTGGAGATAGAAAACCAAGAGGAAGAGCATGCTTAGCACTTTTCAAGTTGAAAAAAACTAAGAAAAACAATTTAAGCCTCAAGTTGCCATTGTGAAGGATTCAGAGGGCAAAATTTTAAATGATGTGGAAGTATTAAAAGTAGATAGAAGGACTACAGAGTCACTACACCAAAAACAACAGATCTGTGTTCCACCACTTCAGGAGGTGGCACATGACCGAGAACTGACGATGTTGCAGAAAGCAGTCCACGCTGCCCTGAAGGCATTGGCGAATCATGGCTCCGGGAACTGACAGAAAGCCAATCACAATGCTTTAAACAAGGGATGCAGGGTTGGAGGTGCTCGCTCATCTATGCCGAGAAATTGGGAAGACAGCCACCTGGCCAACCGACTAGGAGAGAGCTTCTAACAGAATGTGGAAACTACCAAATAATATCATTAATAACACATGCAAGTAACATTTTGCTGAAGATCATTCAAAAGCAGTCGCAGCAGTACACTGATAGGGAACTGCCAGAAACTCAAGCCAGATTCAAAAGAGGACATGGGATGAGCAATATCATTGCTGATATTAGACGGAATTTGGCTGAATGCAGAAAAGACCAGAAAGATGTTTCAATGTGTTTTATTGACTATGCAGAAGCATTCGACTGTGTGGATCATAACAAATTATGGCTAATATTACAAAGCGTGGGGAACTGCAGACACTTCAGCAAGTTCATGCAGAACCTGTACACAGACCAAGAGGCAGTCGTTTGAACAGAACAAAGGCTACTGCTGGTTAACACCAAGAAAGGTGTGTGTCAGAGTGTCAGTGTGAGCAAATAATCGGAAAGCTGGGCTATATGAAGAACATGGCATCAGGACTGGAGGAGGACTCATTAACAACCTATAATATGCAGATAACACAACCTTGCTTTTGAAAGCAAAGAGGATTTGATATTTGAAAATTGAAGACTACAGCCTTCAGTATGGGTTACACCTCAACACAAAGAAGACAGAAATTCTCACAACTGGACCGATAAACCACATCATGGTAAATGGAGGAAATACTCAAGTTGTGAAGGATTTCATTTTATTTGGGCCCACAGTCAATCTCTACTGAACCAGCAGTCAATAAATCAAACAATATATTGTATTGGGCAAATCTGCTGCAACAGAACTCTTTAAAGTGTTGAAAAGCCAGCCAAGATGTCACTTTTAGGACTGAGGTGTGCCTGATTCAAGCCACGGTATTTTCAATTGCCTCATACACACGCAAAAGCTGGACAATGAATAAGGCAGACCAAAGAGTTGATGTCTTTGAACTACGGTGTTGACAAAGAATACTAAACATACAATGGGCTGCCCAAAGAACAAGAGCATCTGTCATGGAACAAGCGCAGCCAGAAGGCTCCTTGGAAGTGAGGAGGGCAAGACTTTGTTTCCTGTAACTCGGACATGGTCTCAGGAGGGATCAGTCCCTGGAGAAAGACATGCTTGGGAAGACAGTAGTCAGTCAAAAGAGGAAGGTCTTCACTGAGACGGACGGACACCACGGCTGCAACATTGGGCTCAAACATGACAAGTATCGTGAGGCTCACACAGAACCAGGCAGGGTTTGGTTCTGTTGTATGTGGGGCTGTTATGAGTCAGAACCAACTCAATGACCTCTAACAGCAACAGAACATACATGAAGGAGGCCTGGTAGGGCAACGGTTCAGTGTTTAGCTGCTAACCAAAACGTTGGCAGTTCAAACCTATCCCACAGTTCTGTGGGAGAAGGACTCGGTAAGATACTCCTGTAAAGGTTATTGTCTAAAAAGCGCTCTGGGGCAGTTCTACTTGCAATTGATTCAAAGGTACCTAACAACAACAACAAATATGAGTTACGAGGCTTTTCTGCATGTATATCTCCTAATGGAAAAAGAGCAGAGTACATAACATTCTATACTTCTCCCATCATGGCATTCATCATCAGATTCTAACTGTGTATTAAATGATCAGTTAGCCCCATTACAGTGCAAGACATGTGATAGCAGGAGCCATGTCTAACGCGTCCTCCCAGCCGGGGTCAGCCCTCAGTAGGGGCTCAGTACTTGCTCAGTGAGCGAACCGTGACCTGGTGCTATGAGGTCTGACGAAGTCCGCAAACTTAATTGTTCTAAGTGCTACATAACACACCTCATCGCTGAATATCACCATGGTCACCTTTGAAGTCCTCCCCTCGGGAACCTATGCACCAACACCAGTGCCTAGTCCACCCTTCAAAACAATTTGGGAACTCTTTCTGGAATGGCTATTTTGCATGGTGGCACCCTGGTAAGTTCACAAACTTAACTGTATAGTTGTTGAGGAGGGAGTTTTTAGCCAGTGAACAAGTAACTGTATTGGAACACCCTCCTACTCACCTGATCTGGCCCCCAGTGACTTTTTTTCTTTACCTGAAGATAAAGGAAATATTGAATGGAGGACATCTGGATGACATTCAGGACAGTAAGGGTAATACAAGGACAGCTCTGATGTCCATTCCAGAAAAAGAGTTCCACAGTTTCTTCAAAGGGTGGACTAGGTGCTGCCATCGGTGCATAGCTTCCCAAGGGAGGACTGGGAAGGTGACTGCAGTGATATGCAGCAATGAGGTAGGTGGCACTTTTTCTAGGGTGAGTTCATGAACTTAATTGGCAGTCTTTGTATTTAAACAGTAACCAGGTTACTGTTCATTCTGTTGCTATTTAAAGCATGAGGCACAGGTGGTTCAGTGCTAGAATCCTGGTCTTCCATGCAGGAGACTCAGGTTCGGTTCTCAGATGAGACACGTCACGCACAGCCACCAGCTGTCTGTCACCAGGATCTCACACATCATTGTGACTCTGAACAGGCTTCAAAGCGGCTTCCAGAGTAAACAGAGTAGGAAGAAAGGCCTAGGCGACCTACGAATAATCACCCAATGAAACCCCTATAGGTCACGATGGTCCAATCTGCCACCAGTTGTGGGGATGATGTGGGACCCGGTGGCATTTCATTCCATCATGCATGGCGTCACCCTGAGCCGGGTCACCCCAACAGCAGCTGACTGCAACAACTGTAGCTATTTACAGCTAAGCCTGGCCTTGTGAAGCAGCATCTGATTTTACAGCCCTACACAACCTGTCTGCAGAGACCAAGGATGGACACACAAGTTGAATCTGCAGAGCATCATCTCGACACATTACGTTACACAACCCGGCTGTGGGAACTCGCAGCCCCGTCAGAAGACAGCTTCATGATGAAGCAAGGTCACAGTTCAGAGCCTTTAGCTTACTGATAGTGCCCTGACGTCTGGCAGGGCCTTCTGGGGGACTTGCCTGAGTGGAGCCAACTCCTGTCTAGAGAGGTCACTGCAGAGACTTTAAACAGTGACAGCAGCCCCAGGGTTTGTTTACACTTATGATTCCTTACTTATGACCCAGCATCAGGCTGCTGAACCTACTTCCTGGTAAATGATAACAGCTTGTCTCTCCTCCACCGCCCCCGGGAGAAGACAGATAAGGAGCAGAGAGGTCAGGAGGTTGGACAGTCTTCTGTGGGGCAGATGAGATGTGGTTTAGTGGCTCCAACGGAAGGTCTGGACTGGATTTCTGTCTTCCTGCCTCCGCAGGCCCGGAATGTGATCTCCAATGCAGCCAAAGTCAAGAAAACCCAGCCATGGTTGAGCAGATGAAGAAAGATCCCAGGAGGTTGGGCCTCCTACATGAAAGAGCCTGCATGTGTTGAGTCTCATGTGTATGAAAGTGGTGTTCATTCATTCGACAGGCTCTTATAGCATGCAGGCGCTGGGCCAGGCACTGGGGACCACGTTACCTTTTCAGACGAGACTGGTATGGACGTTGTGTAAGAAGGAGTAGACATGGGTAATGTGGACTCGATCAGCAAATCTCTGGATACTGGTTCCCCCAGAGACTGGAAGAGGAAGTTTTAATAGCAAAGAAAGGGCACAGGTGGTCACATTGCCAAGTTTCTCATGGCAGGTACTAGACCAGGACGGAAAATTAACATGACTCAAATGGAAATTTCTGGATAACTAGGCCATAGAGGGAGACTCAGATTGGGGAAAAGACTACATTTTTTATGTCAGCAAGAGCATGTGTTCTTTTTAGAGAGCCATGCCTCGATGCCACTGTTCTAGACAGCAAGTGTCATGGTCCATGGCGCCGCCATGTTAGGGAGCACGTTTATGGCCAGACTTGCTCCTTCTGCGGGTGGATATCACTCCTTGCTGCACAGCGATGGCTCTGTGTGACACTGCGGTTTTAGAGTTCATCTGGGCAGAGTTTTTACTTGCTCTCTCCTGCCAGCAAACACAAAGGCACTCAGTGATCAGGGGAGACGCATGTCTGCTCACTGAGAAATGTTGACACAGAGATGACGGGCAAATCCAGGATTGTTTATAAGACTTGGGTGCATTTTTCATCACGTATGTAGTTGACCTTCTTAAACCAAAACTCCAAATTCCCACAGCACGTGACGATGTGCAGGCGGATTTTGGAAGAGAATGGGCTTCTGTGGAACGCGGGGGCTTCTGTCTGCGTATTTACTTAATCAAAGGATTGCTTTTGGCATTTCACACTCATTTTTACATTTCTTCAAACTTTCCAACCCTTGATTAAACAAACAAACAAACAAAATCTAAACTGTGTAGGAATTTTGAGAAGTCCTGCAAGAAATGTGAATTAAACATTATAAGAAAGAACAGACGGCCAGACAGACCTCAGAGTGTACCATAAAGATGAACAAAAAACTCTGAAAAAGGAGAACTATTGGAAGTGAGAAGACTGAGATACCACTGAAAAAAGATAAATCTGTAACTCTCTCTCTGACTTGTGGCAAACTCCTGTGTCACAGGGTAGACCTGCCAAGCAGGGTCTCCTTGGCTGCAATCTTTGCAGAAGCAGATTGTCAGGCCTTCTTTCTCAGTGCTGCTGCTGGGTGGGTTTGAACTGCCAACCTTCAGGTTCACAGTCAAGTGCAAGCCATCTGTGCCAGCCCAGGATCTTTCTGAGATGGTACCAGACTAGAAAAAAGAAATGCCAGGTGCAAATATTGAACCAACACAAGGAACCGGAACCCAGACTATTCACATGAGGTCTGTGATTCCTGGATGAGGAGGAATGGTTAACACAGTGCTCAAGACTCTACACTTCCAGTCAGACTCTAAGGCCAGGGTGGGAGTACCCCTGGGGCTCTGTAAGTAACCATGGCAACAGTGTGATATCTGAGTCAGAAGACAGAGAGACTGGCATCAGGGGGAACAGTGTGGGGTCACATGATCCAGGGGGACTGATGAGGTCTCCAGGGTGGGAGCAGCTGGAGTGAACCGAATGGCCAGTCTGATGAAGCCGGTGCCCGATGGGTGGCTGCTGGAGGAGGGCTGGATGGGACCAAGATTCTAGCGAGGGTGAGGTGGGGGTTTCAGGCTTGGGGCAGGCCTGGGATGGTGTCAGTATTGGGCACGCCAGAGCCCTTGTGGAAATGCTGAAGAGATTGGCCAGGGAGAAAGCTCAGAGCAAGAAGGAGTGTCTAAAGAGAAGGCCGAGGAAGAGGAACACGGAAGAGACTCAGAGATCGGTCAGCCTGTGCGGCGGTTATTTCTCATGACCTTAGCAGAGAATAATTGCCCTCCACCGAGGGCGCCAGTGTTCTGAGCACCTTCTAACCCCCTCCTCCGCATTACTGCCCATCCTGGGTCCTGTCCCCTATGCTCCCGTGGGTGCTGGGCTCTGGTGGGAGACCAGCCCTGGGCTCTTTTCCTAATGGCTCCAGCAGCAGTGATTCTTGGCTCAAAGGGATGGTGGGTAGAAAGGAATGAAGCGACCCCTTGCGCCTCATGCAGTTTCTGTTTGCAGTTCACTCTAAGGAACAGCCCTTCTGGGAAACTCTGGTCTTGGGGGCCTGGAAACAGTCAGTGCCGGGCACTGTTTGCTGTAACTGCCTGCAGCTGTCCTAACAGAAAGGCACTCGGGAAGACGTTTTCACACTGGGCCTATAATGTGGTCTCAGAAATCCAGACGCAGCTCCCCGAGGGACCTGTCTTAGTCATCTAGTGCTGCTAAGACAGAAATATCACCAGTTAGTGCCTTTAACAAACAAAAAATTATTTCTCAGAGTTTAGGAGACTAGAAGCACGAATTCAGAGAACCAGGGCTCTAGCGGAAGGCTTTCTCTTCCTGTCAGCTCTGAGGCAAGGTTCTTGTCTCTTTAGCTTCTGCTCCCTGGTTCCTTGGAGAGCTCCATGCATCCTGGCATCTAAATAGACCTGGATGCTTCTCTCCTAGCTCGCTTGGTTAATCTCTTTGATTTCTCAAAAAAGGCTGACTCAGGACACAACAAAGACAACCCGGTCTCAAATGGGAGCGTACCCACAGGCAAAGAAGTTAGGACTTAGGACACATAATTCAGGAGGACACAGTTCAATCTGTAACAGGAACAAGGTCAGGGTGGCACTCAGGAACAGCTAATGGGACACAGTCTTCACCAGAAATGCAAATCTTTGAGGTCTCAGCCTGCGGCTGTGTTTGCAGTATTCTGCAGAAGAAAATTGGACAAGTTTTTGCAAGTGTCTGCTTGTGCCTGGTGCTGTGTTGGGCCCCAGGGATGGGAAATGGCCTGACAGCCCTGCTGTGTCTCCTTTCTCTCTGCCCTGAGGGACAGGACACACAGATGCTGGAGTCTAAGATGGCCAATGAAGCTCATTTTAGGTAAATCCTAAGCAGACAGGTGTGAATCCACTACAGAGACACAGGAAAGTGAAGAGGACACTATGTGAAAGAGATTTCAATGCCAGCCTTCCCTAAAATCTTTTGAGTTTTGTGTCTTAAAAAATACATTTATTTCCAGTAAGATTATGCTTATGCAAGTAAAAGGTACGCTAGGTGCTTCATTTCTGCTTGGGTGTGAAGGACAACTGATGCTCAACGCTGCTGCTGGGTTAACACCAAACATACTTGAACTCAAGAGCCTGTGCTTCCTTTAAACTGGCCACATTCACAGGTGTTCAAGTCTGGTTTAAAGTTATGTATTTTTACATGGTAGAGTAAAAATCAATTTCTAATTATTCATTTTTTGATGTTTAAAAATGACCTGTCTATGGAAGCATAACAAAGTAGACTCTTCTGATTTATTTATCCATGCCTGAAACCTGAACTCATGGACTCAAAATTAGACATATTATTGCCTTCAAGTCGATTCCCACTCATAGCAACCCTACAGGACAGGGCAGAACTGCCCCACTGGGTTTCCAAGGAGAGGCTAGTGGATTTGAACTGCTGATCTTCTGGTTAGCAGGCAGGGTCTCAACCACTATGCCAACAGGGTTTGAGATTAGAGATTAAAAAAATGTCTTCCACTGAGTTGATTCTGACTCACAGCCACCCTACAGGGCAGAGTGGAACTGCCTAGTGGATATGAACTGTTGACCTTTTGGTCAGCAGCCATAGCACTTAACCACTGTGCTACCAGGGTTTCCAGATTAGACCTAGGCATCATAACTCAGCTGGCAAAAGATAAGTGCCATGAGGGCCACGGTACCCAGGAGAAAATAACCTTGAAAACACTGGTCTTGATATCCTTTGATCCCGCAGCAGTTCGGCTTTAGAATTTATTCCAAGGGAAATAACTAACCAACTGTGAAAACACATGTGTATGAAAATAATGACTCTAGTACGGTTTGTAATACTGAGAAATTGAAAAGTTAGATGTACTAAAAGGAACTGACTAAATTTGTCATGGCTCTACTTACACATGCCACTAAAAATGAGGACAAAGGAAATTGCTGGGGGCTTGGAGTGGGGTTGGATGCACAGCTCTTACCACAGCCCTTCTGCCCTTCCAGGATTCTGGTCAACAGTCCCAGTCAAATGGGCATCAAAATGCCAGCTTTACTGCTAACGTGGCAAACACCCAACAACCACCAGTGGAAGACTCTTGTGTCAGCTGATTGGAAGCCAGAGTGTAGCCCCTGACTCTTCTTGGCTAAAGACCTTAGAGTCTACCTACAGGGAGAGTTGAACCTACTGACTCTGAGTCCAGTTCCCCAGCCATATTCCAGGACTACTCACCCAATTTCTGCAGAAGGGAGTCAAAAAAAGAGGTGACTCCATATGAAGAGACCACATGGAGACAGGAAGCCAAGGACAGGTCAAGTGAGTCAGCCCCACAGGATGCTATATGAGTGTGGTCACGAGCACAGTGAGGTCCCATGTTGGGCTTTACCAGAACAGGTACTTCTGCCCTCTTGAGAAGAGTGGGTGAGTGAAGAGACAGTCAACAGAAGAATACGTGCCTGCCAACGCTGCCCAAGTAGTTAAGAGCTACATCTGTTAAACAGAAGGTTGGCAGTTCAAATCTATCAGAAGCTCCTTGCAGATGCTATGGAGCAGTTCTACTCTATCCTGTAGGGTTGTTATGAGTTGGAATTGACTCAACAGCAGTGGGTTTTCTTTTGGGTAACACAACAAGGAGGGAGAGGCTGGAAATCTCCTCCTTCACGGGCCATGGCAAGAGTACAGAAAGGTGGGAGGACAATCTTCCTCCCTCCCTATATGTATTTATTAATACAGAAAAGTATTCAAGACTACAGTGCTATTTATGTTTTTAATTATTTTTATCATGTTTGTTGCCTTAAGAAAAAAAATAGTACTGGTACCACGGTTCCGGCAATCAACTGCTAACTGCAAGGTTGGTGGTTTGAACCCACTGGGGGTTCCGTGGGAGGAAAGTGAGGTGGTCTGCTTCTGTAGAGATTTAGGACCTAGGAAACGCTATGGGGCAGCTCCACTCTGTCCCCACAGGGTCACCATGAGTTGGAATCAATGGCGCTCCCATCAAGCAATTCTCATGGAAATGGCTCTCTTTCTTCAGAAGGGCTGCTAGCTGGGTTTGAACTGTCAGTCTTGAGGTTTGCAGCTGATCCCAAACTGTTTGCACCATCCCTGCTCCTTATCTGACAAATAGCTCAAGGGAAAGTGGATTTTAAGATGGGAGACAAGACGGATATAGGATTGTGTGGAAGTTGGAGTACAGCATGCATTAATCCTACTCACAGAAAACACGTCATAGAAGGAAAGTGTTAGGAATTGGACTGTGTGTCCCCGTCAATATGGCTGGGCCATGATTCTCAGTGTTATGTAATTATCCTCCATTCTTGTGATCTAATTATCCTGTGTCTCGTAAATCCTCACCTCTGTGATGCTACTAAAGCAGGATTACAGTCGGTTAGGTTAATGAGGCAGGATATAGTCTACAGGATTAAATTGTATCTTGAGTCAATCTCTTTTGAGATATAAAAGAAATTAAACAAGCAAACAAAGACAGGGACCTCCCACCACCAAGACAGAAGAGCTGGGAGGGCAGGTGTCCTTTGGGCCCAGGGTCCCTGTGCTGAGAACTGCCTAGACCCAGGGGAAGACTGATGCCAACCCACACAGAGACTCCAGGGAACACAGGTCCCACTGATGCTGAAAGGAGAACTGACAGACAGAGAGAGCCTTCCCCTAGAGCTGACACCCTGAATTCCAACTTCTAGCCTCTTAAACTGTAAAAGAATAAGTTTCTATTTGTTAAGCTTCACACTTCGGGTATTTTTGTTACAGCAGCACTACTTAACTAAGGCCGAAAGCAACTTCACTGTTTCTTTCATTTTTCAATCACTTCTTCCACATCCTAGATTCCTTACCCTGACCTTAAATCACTGAAAGCAATGGACAAGTCTGAGTGGCTGGAGATGAACCCATATTCCGTAGTAATCAGATGCAGCAGGAGAAACAACAGTAAAAAACTTTATGAACACAAAGGCAAGTCTCTCTCTAAGTGAGTTGACCTTGAAGGTCGGCATAAGACATGGAGGAGGAGCCCGGAGGAGCCCAGGGGGTGGAGGGACAGGAGACAAGGCAGGCCTGACCTGCCTTGAAAGGCTCAGGCTCCTTTCAAAGAGTGAAGGGGAGGCCTCCCTCAGCAGAGCAGCAGGGGTTTAAGTTACAATAAACACAGAGAAAGTGCTTCCAACCTTCTCCCAAAAGTGCCTTTTGGAGACAGGAGTGCCCTGAGATGAGCTCTGGACCAGCCAGCCTCTGAATCCCCCGGGTACTGAGATACGGCCAGACTCAAACAGCCTGGGCGCAGTTCGCACAGATGGGCGCCTTTCTGCAGAGGGCAATGCACAGGCAGGGGCTTGCACCCATTTCCAAACCAGAGGAAGGAGGGGTGACTGTCTGGGAGCCGTGCTCCGTGGCCTGCTTTGACATCTCACAGGAAATCCCATTTCTGCCAAGGAAAAGCCATGCACTTCAGGTTGGCATCCACAGGCCTTACCCAAACTTTTCATCAGCAAGCAAGCGACAGAGGGTTTCAAATCCACTCTGTAGACCGCAGCGTCTCTCCTTTCTTAAAATCAGAAAAGCCAAAGAATGCTTTCTAACTGGAAAAGGGGCTCCAAGTAGACTACTGTGGCTTTGCTGAGGCCAAGGATGGGAGTAAGGTAGGGGTGGATGGAGAGGGACCCCTTCTCCAGGCCTCTGTGGTGAGGCCTCCCAAGCCCAGCCCCACATGGGCTTTAGAGTGAGAGCAGAGAAACGGGCAAGGTCGGGAGGGGGGAGGAGGGAAGGGAAGACAAGACTAGAGGTGGTCAGAAGAAAGGGAGTATTTTACCGAGCGGCTACCACGTGCAGGGTTTTTATATCAAGTATCTCGCTGAATCTTCAAAGCAACTCTGTAGGAGAGGTGATGTTATCCTATTTTTATGGGCAAGGAAATGGATGCCTGTCTGAAACCCATGGTCAGGACCCCCTTAGCCCTGGGAAAGCAGGACGCTGTTGTGGGTCTCATGCTTTAGGGTCCTCCTCTGGGTCCTCAGGGAGAAGGGGTTGTGCCCACCCTGAGTCTGTGTGTTAAGCCCCACTGCTCCAATACAGTGCTCGGGGACCTTGGATCCAGGACTCCCTGCCCAAATAGGCCTCCTCTCAAGGCCCATACAGGCCTTCTACTGAACCTGTCCTCCCAAGGTAGGCTGGGCTGTCAGCTGTGTGCACCTCTAGGCCTCAGGGCCGGTGCTGTCGGCAAGTGTCCTTCATAAGGGTGGGGGTGGGGGTGTAAAGAGAAGGGGGGGGTCAGGCAAGGAGGTCAGAGGTCAAGTGTTCTCATTCTACTGCCACCCAGAAAGCTCCAGGGACTCAAGATTCTAAACCAAGTCTTTATGAAGGTATGTTTGTCAGGTCTGGAGGGCAGAACTATTTAATACTCTATTATCTACCTATGAATCTATCTATCTGTCTATCTACTAATCAAAACCAAACATGTTAGCATTGACCCTATAGGACAGGGTAGAATTGCCCCCATAGAATTTCCAAGGAGCACCCAGTGGGTTCAAACTGCTGACCTTTTGATTAGCAGCTGTAGCTCTTAACTACCACACCACCAAGATTTATTCACACACACACATACATATATAGCATGTATACATATACATGTGTGTATATACACACACATGCACACATACACATGTCTATGTATATACATATATACACACATACATACATATATACACACATACATACATATATATGTACAAACTTTTCAGTGTTGACATACATGGCAGGGAGCCCTTCACTTGTGTCTGGGTCCCACAAATTGCAATGGAGCCGGTGGGACCCCCCCACAGCTCTGTCCGCTGCTATGATTAAGGGCTTCTGCCCATCCCAGCACACCTGATCCCACAGAGAAGTTGGGGGCAGGATAAGTGTTGCTAGGTGTTTTAGGGAAATGATCTAATTTTATAGAAAGAATCCGCCAGGCACATCCTCAGGGGCCATGAATTCACTCTACGACTCTTGGAAAGTCACTTGTCAATCTGGGCTTGGTTCCCACTTCTGAGAAATGGAGAGCCCAGAGGCCCAGAGGGTCCCATTCAACTTGAAGAAGCAGTGATTCTGAAGAATAACAGAAGCTGCATCCTACCAGTTGTTGGGGGGTCTCTCAAGGGTCTCTCCAGACTGCAAAGTGGTTTAAAGAATAACCACAATAAATGACAACGCAAAAGCTGTGGGCTAAGAGGAATAAAACAGCTCACCTTGATACCAGAAGGGCCAGGATGCTGACGGTGGCTGTTGTGTCTGGACAGTGTCGGGGCCGGGGGGAGCAGGAGGCCAGAGGGTCTATGCTGAGCTGACACTGACACCTCCCAGCAACAGAAAAGGAGGGGAACAGGGGACTTGGGTTGCAGTCAGTGGGGTCTGCCCTGGGAGACAGCCAGTCTGTCACTGCTAGATGCAAATGTCCCTTGGAGGGGATGGAAGAGCTGGAAGCAGGGTGGTCCTGGAGAGCATTCTGGCAGGTTCCCCTCATCAGCCAGAGCCCAGGCTGAGGGAAGGAGGAGGTCAGGTCAGGTCAGGTCAGGCCCAGGGATCCTGACTGGTTTACTGGGGCGTCCTGGTGTCAGCCCCCGAAGTAGGCCTGGGTCATGGCGGGTATTCCCGCCTTTCAGCCTCTCTGCCTCCTCCCCCCTCTCTCCACAGAGATTGTGCCCTCTGTCCTTCAGTTTAACTGACTCTTTCCTTGGCCTGAAAAGGCAGCTTGTCACTAATGTTCACACTGGGACCGAGTCCCCCTCTAGAGCACACCAGTCTGTTGGGTTCTTCTAACTTGCCTCACTGAACGGTCTGCTCTCCCCTAGGGAAGTGGTGTACTGCCCCTAGGGTATTCCCAGGTGGGGCACAGCCTGGACTACAGGGCCACATGATCTAGGTTTGACTTCCAGCTGTGTGCCCTTGGAAAAGTTTCTATTTCTGAGCCTCAGTTTTTCTCATCTGTAAAACAGGGGTAATTTCCTATCTGATAGGATTGTGGTGAAAATGCAATGAGAAAATACCTTCAGAGTGTCTAGACTAGGCTAGGACACAGTCCCAAACAAGGACTTCTTAAATATATTACTGTGTCTTTCAGGAGTAATAGATTTAAAATAGAAAAAGATCTCAAAAGAAATCCGCTACCTATACTCCAGTCCTCCTTTACCGAGAAATTTTTTTATCATTTCTCTGAACCATACAATTTAGCACTGAATTATATCTGCATTTCTTTTTGAGTCAGATTAAGTGTTCCTAAGGATATGTTAATTTATCTGATTTGTGGTCATACAATTGTTTGTTGCTGTTCTTACGTGGTATCAAGTTGGTTATGACTCACGGCAATCCTAGTAAGACAGAACGAAACACCATCTGGTCCTACACTCACCTCACAGTGGCGCTATGCTTGAGCCCAGTGTTGCTTTCACTGTGTCCATCTGTCTAGTGGAGGGCCCTCCTCTTTTTTTGCTCACCCTCCACTTTGCCATGCAAAGGCTTAACATCTTCGTCAGTTCCTTCAGCTTGAGAAAAGCCAGGCATGTTCTTCCCGGTCGGTTTTCTAACTCCAGATCTTTGCACCATTCTTAAGTTTGTCTTCTGAAGCCACTCTTTGAAATCTGCTGTTCAGAACTTTGACTTCATAATTTCTTCCCCTCACTTTTGCTACTCTACACTTAAGAGCAAGTTTCCTTGGACATTTGATCTTTTCTTTCTTTCCTGTCTTTCTCACGACCTTTTGTTTTCTTCAGGTATGATATCCTTGGTGTCATTCCACAAGTCATCTGGTCGTCAGTCATTAGTGTTCAGTATATCAAATCACTCATGGTGTGAGTTTCCACGGAGATTCCATACTAAGACAGCCCGGAAGGAAGGACCTGGCAATCTACTTTTGAAAAAAATCAGTTGCTGACAACATTATGAGTAACAGCAGGTCATCATCTGATATAGGGCTGGGAGACGAGCACTGCAGGTTAAAAGGCATTTGAAAACAATCAGGAAAGGGCTGTGTCCCCCAATCAGACCTCAAATACAGGCATGGAGTCAAGCTTTTGGGACCTTCATCTGCTGAGGTGGCCTGACTTAAAATGAGAAGACACAGCTGCAAACAACCGTTAGTCACCAGAATGTGGAATGCACAAAGCACGAATATAAGAAAACTGGAAGTTGTCAAAGATGAAATGGAATGCTTGAAGATTCTTATCCTGGGCATTAGTGAGCTAAAATGGACTGGTACTGGACATTCTGAATCAGACAATCATCTAGTCCACTACTGGGAAAGACAAATTGAAGAGGAATGGTATCGTGTCCACCGTCGAAGAGAACATTTCAAGATCTGTCCTGAAGTATCACGCTGTCTGTGATATGATAACGTCCATACGCCTAGAAGGAAGACCAGTTAATATGACTATTATTCAAGTTGACACACCATTCGACTTCTGCAGTCTGAAATTGATTAAATATTCAGTCAAGATGAATTGATAATGTCTGGTGACTGGAGGGCAAAAGTCAGAAATAATGAAGAAGGATCAGTAGGGGGAAAGCACAGCCTTGGCAACAGAAATGATGCTGGAGATCATGTGACAGAATTTTGTTAGGCCAATGACCCATTCATTGGAAGTATCTTTTCCCACTAACATAAATGGCAACGGTGGGGTAGTGGTTAGGTGCTATGGCTGCTAACCAAAAGGTAGGCAGTTCGAATCTGCCAAGTGCTCCTTGAAAACTGTATGGGCCGTCCGACTCTGTTCTATAGGGTTGCTATGAGTTGAAATTGACTCAATGGCAGCGGATTTGGTTTCTTTATACACGTGTACCTCACAAGATGGAATACACAGGAATTAAACTGACTACATCTGTGGAAAGAGACCATGGAAAAGCTCAGTATCATCACAGAAAAGAAGGCCAGGTGCCAACTGCAGAAAAGAACTTTAACTGTTCACATGCAAGCTCAAGTTGAATCTGAAGAATATTAAAACAATTTCACAAGAACCAAAGTACAATTCTGCATTAAAAATGGAAGTTGCTATTGAGTCAACTCTGACTCATAGTGACCCCTATAGGACAGAATAGAACTGCCCCATAGCATTTCTAAGGAGCAGTTGACGGATCTGAACTGCTGACCTTTTGGGTAGCAGCAGAGTTCTTAACCACTGTGCGCTCCAATTGCTGATAGCATTCTCTTATAATTCTTTTCTAGTCTGTAAGGTCTATAGTGATGTCTCTTTCATCCCTGATTTTAGGAATTTTGGTCTTCTCTCTTTTTTCTCGGTTAGTCTAGCCAAAGTTGTGTCAACTCAATCTTTTCAAACAAAGGTTGCTCTTTAACCACTGCAAGACTTAGCTGAATCTTACTAAACCCACGAGGAAAGAAAGTATCTGACTGTCCATTCTTTTTTCAAAGCTGCTAAGTCATGTCATGAACATTTACTCACAATGCACTAAGTGTAAGCACTGCTTCAGGTGCTGTGGACCCCCCAGATGAACAACACACATTGTATACCGAGTGGTATAGCCTTGGGCAGAGTGAGGGGCTGGGGGCTGGGGCTGGGATAACCACTAGATAGTCCATTGAGATGAGACTGAGGCAGCCACTATATAGCTATAGGGTCCAGTCCCGTAGATTATAGGACATCTCATCTGTGCCTGCTGCAAGCTCGGCTACAGGGCAGTGGTCCTGGGTAGGACCATTTGACAGAAATACGCCTAAAGGGATATGAAAACAGAAATTCCCATTTTAAGGACCATTATTTCCAGCGCTGTGTGTGCCTCAGGGACCAATATCAATATTTATTCCATCAACACTCCCTCTACACCATCAACCTGCACCTCCCTCCTCTTTCTCTTTGGCAGAAATTCCCACTTTTTGACAGAGTGTCACTGTTGCCAGAACGACTCTTGGCCCACCATTCACTGACATGTCTTAGACTTGGCAGACTCACAGGAGAATGAGGTCATTTTACAAAACTGTGTGATGATGGTTACCGGTACCTTCTAGTGCCGACAGCAAGGTGGCCATGGGGAGGGTTCCCGGGAGCCCAGTGAGGTCAGTCCAAGGCACCTGAGCTAGGAGTCTCTCCCGGCATGGGGAGGTGTACTGGACAGGGGTCTTCTGCCCCTGTGAGTGGGTTTCATGCTAATGACCAACAAGCTTTCCCCTGCCAAGCTGGGAGGCTGGCCAGCAGAGTGAGCTGCACGTAAAATCTGAGCGAGCTTATTTTTAGAAAGGCATTTAACACTGGTGTTGAGGGACTGCTCTGCTGTGGCTCACACATACCTGAGTGTTGGCCGGGGGGGGCACTGGAGTTCTGAGTAACTTTAGCTGCCTGGGGAGGGCCCTTGAGAGAGGGCCGTGTACATGCTGACCACATTCTCGCAGGTCAACAGATTAACAGCTTGGGGTTTTCACCTCACCTAGACTCCTGAGACCTGGAAGTTGTCCTCGGCCAGGAATGCCTGTGTGAAACAGGTTTTTACAAAACAGTATGTGTGCGTACAACCAACTGCTTTTTGATTAAAAGGAAAAAAAAAGGAGATGTCCCTGGGATTCCCTGAGCTTCTAACTCCCTATGCGAAGCCCACCTTTCTGGGTTGTTTTTGTAAGTCACAACATGTGCGCTGCGAGGGAGCCCCTTGGTGCCGCAAACTGTTAGCACGCTCAGCTGCTGACCTAAAGGTGCCTTGGAAGAAACGCCTGGCAACCTGCTTCAGAAAATCAGCCACTGCACACCCGATAGAGCGCAGTTCTAGCCTGACACACGCGGTGGCCATGCATCAGGACAGACTCGGCAGCAGCTGGTGGAGACTTGGCTGTGGTTTGCTGAGGACATCTTGTTGAAATGGGGCATAAGTGACTCCATTTGGAGGAAGGGTGCAGTAAAAATTCAAGGTATTAAAGAAAGCCCCAGGAAACAACTTAATAGAAGAAAGTACCATAGAGTAATCTCACCTTTGTCTTACAAAACATCTGTCACAAGACAAAGCCTGGGGACAACCTCGCAAGTGACCCCAGACCACATTTTACAACTAACAGGAATTCCAGGTGGCCTTAACCAATCAAAGTAAAGTTCAGTTCCCCCTCCCCGCTTTGTAATCTCACGACTTAAATACTGGGTGCTGAGGAGGCTCATGGTCGCCCCCTGCTCTGCGTAGTTTGGGGTGCGTCCCTGGTGCACCAGTCTTTTTCCTATTGGGTATATTTTTTAATAAAATTTTACCTTTAAAGAAACTCTGGGTTGTGTCTTGAAATCCGAACCCCAACAATCTTTTTGGCCTGTTCAAAGGTCTTCTACTGAGGAGCATGGAGGTCAGCCCGATGAAATGCCAATGGGGAGAGGAGAGCGCAGGGCAAAGTGGAAGGTACCAAGGAGGACTGACAACTCCATCATCAGGATTTAGATGCTACATCTACTGTGAGAGCTTGGAAATCCTAGCCAGACTACACAACTGCTTAAAAAAAAAAATTGCTCGTCAGTGGTTTCCAACTCCCGGTGACCCTGCAGGACAGCAGAGAACTGTCCCCATAGGGTTTTCAAGGAGCACCTGGTGGATCTGAACTGCCAACCTGGGAACCAGGGTTGATACACTTTAAATCTCTTAGGTGGGAGGGACATCTGCCTACACCTTGGGGCCAAGACCAGATGAGGAAAAGGTAAAGCTCAAACTGACACATCTTAGCAGGAGTGATTGTTATGTAGCTGTATAGTCTCTGCCCATCAGTCTTCCTTACAAGCTCCGATACTATTCACCAGGATATGAGCGAAAAATGCAATAAACTCATCCAACTGGCATGTTTAATACCCTGCTGTGTGTCAGGAGGCATGTTAGCCACTGAGGAGGTAAAGGCGAATGTTAAATGACTGCTATTTTCAAAAATAACGTTTGTTGGATTTGAAGTATATTACATACACTTATGGGACACCTGATGGCACAGTGGTTAAGAGCCTGGGTGCTAACCAAAAGGTTGGCAGTTCAAATCTACCCACTGCTTGGCAGAAACTGTATGGGGCAGTTCTACTCTGTCCTACAGGGTTGCTATGAGTTGGAATTGACTCAATGGCAACAGGCCTGATGTATATGCTGGTGTGCTCCATATATGTAAGTTAATGAATTAACATGAACTTCACTTTTATCTGCCTTGGGAACACATAATGGACATATAAAGCCACACACATGCACACACGTGCACACACACACACACATGGCCCTCCCTAGTCCCTTCCAGTACTGTGTAGTACAGCTCTCCTGCCTACAGTTGATGTGCCCTGGGCTAGAGCATGGAGGCCACCAGGCTGCACAGTCAGACAACAGGAAGGTGCAGCCTGGCAGACAGACAGTCCAGAGTAGTCAACTCAGAGCCCCTGAGAGCTTTAAGAGGTTACAGGTGTGGGAGGCGGAAGCCTGGGATCAGCTAGTCTGGGCTTGGGCCCCAGCCCTGCCAGTTAGTAACCCTGTTACCCTGGACAAGTCCCTTTGCCTCTCTGAGCCCAGGATTCCCCTGGAGTCCTCTTGGGAGGGTTACATGAGACTAGGATGGCAGAGTGCTGCAGAGGGGAGGGACTCCTAAACTAGGTCCCTCCTCCATTTGCTTGGAGACCTCCCTTAGAAGCAGTGTGAGTCAATCACTTATCCCACAAATGTTTCCTGAGCACCTACTACACACCAGGTACTGTCCAGGATGTGGGATACAGTATAGAGTGACACCTGTGAGGTCCCTGCTCTCCTGGAGCTCATCGTATTCCAGCCCTGATGGAAAAGACAACCCCTTCTGTGTCACAGGGGTTCTCTCAAGGACATGAACCAGCTGTCCTTGAGTCGACCCCAACTTAAGGCCACGTCATGCGTCTTGGCGGTGACCTGTGCTCCACAGGGCTTGCAATGCAGGTTTCTCTGAAGTCGCTCATCAGGCCTCTCTTTCATAGTGCCTCTGGGTGGATTCGAACCCTTAGACTTTCAGTTAGCAGCTGAGAGAGCCACCCAGGCTCTGCCCAGGAACCCAAGGAACCCTGAGATCCCAGACAAGCACGTGGCCCTGTTCCGCTGAATACGAAGAAATCGGGTGCTTTGCAGACAGGGTCTTATTTTAATTGCTGACTGACATCTGGGAGAGAATTAAGTCATGACTTAGATCTTAATCTGTTTCAGTGTTTGCTTTCCAAGTGAAATGGCTACTCTCAATTTGCCCCCAATAGAAAATTTACCAGGGTCCCCCACACAGGACATGAGATATGGGATGCCTTTTGGCCACAGATGTACAGTGGCCAGCACTAGGGACCCCCAACCCCACCAGGCTGACCTCACTCCTCCCCTGGGGCTGACCAGTGCTGGACACTGAGGTGAGGCCAGGAGGAAAGGTGGGCTAGCTGGCCACTGAACAGTGGCCTTGGCACTGTGCACCACCGCGGCTGCATCTCCCACTAAGCTGGTCCAGGGTGCCACCTCGAGATTTTTATGAGGATCAAATCAAGTCATAAACGGGTTTCTTTGAAAAACCAACAACCTACACAAGCCGCATTTAACAACAAACGTTTTAGGAAAGTTTCCCTTTCTCCCGATACTGCCATTATCCGCTTTATGCCCATTCTTATCCGAGTCACTGAGGTCCCTTGGTGGAGGAAAAAGACCTACTACGCACTCGCAGAGCTGTGTCTCAGGGTCACGCGGCAGGGAGCTGCACTGGCAGTGACAAACTAGGTGACTACAGTGCGACAGAGAGAAAGAACCGTGCAGACGGAAGGAGGCAGAGCCCAGGCCTTCACCCAGGGTGGACAGAACCCTGCAGACGTCCTCACGCAGGAAGGCGGCCAGCCAGGCCAGGCTGACCCGCCCCGGACAAGCCCTGCCCTTCAGCAGAGCGCCCCGCGATGTGCACGGATATACCGTGCTTACCTGCAAGTGCTGTCTCAGCGCACTCGCTCGTGCGTGCAGGAGGTCAGTGCTCATGCCGCCGGGACGATTCTACGCAAAAAGCGCAGCCAGCAACGGCCGACGAGCACTTGCGAGGACTGCCCCTTGCGCATGCTCCGTTGTCCACAGACCGCAAGACAAAATTCTTCGAAGTTTCAAGCTGGCGCTGGCAGAGTGTGAGACCCTTGGGAGTTGGCCCTGCTAGCCCCTGACCTCAAAGCCTTTAGGGAGACATGAATCCCTGGACTCCCACCATCAACAAACCCCTTCTCAGTGGGGTTTGCCTCTTAGTCTATAGGAGAAACCAGGAGTTCTGTTACCAAAACCCGAAGGTTGAGGGACAGTTCAGCTAAAGGAGACCCAAGCAGGTGGGAGAATCTGGGCCCAGGACTGCCTCTGCAGTGTGTCACCGGGAAAACAAACTCACAAACAGAAAAAGCAGTGCAGACTCATGCCACCTGTCTCTACTGAGCCAAATGGAGGGACCGGGGCTGAATCTTTTAAGAGCACTTTGTTCAGCTTGCTGGCAATCTAAGACCATCTAAAACCATCTTAACATCTCAGTCCAGGTAGGCAAGTTTCATAGAAGGGTTTAGCAAAAGGAGTAGGGTAGGTAAGGGTTGTAGCTATAGAGGGTGTTCAGAGGAGGAGGGGTTGCTGGTGGAATATAGCTTCTTTGTTTTAAGATGACTGGTCCTTGATGTCTGGAGATTGGTTACATTTTTCAGAAAACATGTTGCTTATCTGGGTTTTAAAAAAAAATCGAGTGCCATCAAGTCGATTCTGACTCATAGCAACCCTATAGGACAGAGTAGAACTGCCTCGTAGAGTTTCCAAGCAGCATCTGGTGGATTTGAACTGCCAGTGTTTTGGTTAGCAGACGTAGCACTTAATCACAGCACCACCAGGGTTTCCCTTATCTGGGTAGTGGGCTGTAAATTGGCGTCTGTCTGGTCAGCAGTCAAGAGTAGCTTTAGAGTCCAGGAAAACAATCTCCACATCTGTACGAGTACTGGTGAGAAGCCAAAGCCAAGCCAAGTGCCGTCGAGTTGGATCCGACTCATGGTGACCCTAGGGTGAGAAGGGAGGTCACAATTTTCTTTATGTGTCACCATTCCTAGAGGAAACAGGGGCTCAAGTATTAAGAAAACAGCTAAGAATTTTTCTACAGCTATTAACCCTATCAAGAGTGAGCCGTAGGGGTTGGGGTACAGGACAGGTGCCTTCCTTTTGGGATGTACAAAAAATAATCCTTTTGCCCTTCAGTGAATTCCCACTCACAGAGACCCCGTAGGACAGAGTAAAACTGCTCACAGGGTTTCCAAGGCTGTCCTCTTTCCAGAAATGGACAATCACATCTTCCTCAGGGAGCAGCCAGTGGGTTGAGCCTGCTGGCCTTTCTGTTAGCAGCTGAGCACTTCAGTGCTGGGCCACCAGGGCCCCTTTCAGCAGCTGGTAGGTGACAGGACAATAACACCAAATGCAGCACCACCGTCCATGCACGGCCCTCATTGGGTACAGCATCTACATCCGGCAGACACGGCAAAGGGAGGAGGCCCGGTGGCAGCGGAAAGCCTCACTCTCTGAGCAGCTTGAGGTTGTCCTGCTGCACCGAGAGCTGAGGATGGAAAGGATGGCTATTCCCAAAGGCACCATGTCATGGTCCCGAGGCTGCAGGTGGCTCCAGATGCATTCTCCAGGGAGTTATTAGGCAGCCACAGGGCTTGGCCTAGGCCCAGAGCTGAGCTGGACACCCTGCCGGCTGCCTCCCGCCCCCACCCCAGGGCACTCCTACTGGCTCTCCAGGTTGAGCTGCTCTGTCTCCTGAAGCAGCAGGCGTGTCACTTTGTCAGCTAGAATGGCTTAGACAGGACCCTTTATGGCAGTGTCCTCTGGGCCAGTTCTGGCCCTCTTTCCTCCCCTGGGGCTTCTGGTACTGTGGGAGCTCCCCTTGCTGCAAGCCCCACCTTACCCAGGCACTGCCTAGGGGTCCCACCTGTAACCCAAGCCACAGGAGGGAAGCAGCTCCCTTGATCGCGGCAGGAGAGGGTGGCAGGCACAGCCAACAGCCCTTTGTCCTTTGATCTCAAAGAGAAGAGAAGGTGTGGGGATTCGTTTTCTGTTCCAAAAACACTAATGAAGGCCTTGACTCTGTGTCTCAGTTTCTTACCTGCAAAAGTGAGAAAATAATGTTTAACATTTTCATTGGAGGGAGAGAGAGAAAAAAATGTGGAGACTAGCCTTCTAATGACCATAATATCCTTCAAAGTCCCTGGCTCTGTGACCTACCATTGGCGTCACCGTGTGCAAGCCCTACACGGGCTAGGCCTCTGTCCCTCCATTTGTGATATGGGGACATGGTTCTTGCCTTGCAGGCTGTTGTGGGGATTAAGATCCCATAGGGTACAAAGTGCCTGGCCCAGTGTCTGTCACAAGGCAGGTCCCCATAAAAGGTAATATTGCACTGCTGTTGTTGTTAGGTGCTGTTGAGTTGGTTCTGACTCACAGCAACCCAACATACAACAGAAGAAGACACAGCCCAGTCCTGCACTGCCACCGTAATTGTTGTGACGCTTGAGGGCATTGTGGTGGCTGCCATGTCAGTCCATCTCATTGAGGGTCTTCCTCTTTTCTACTTTACCAAGCATGATGTCCTTCTCCAGGGACCCATCCCTCCTCTTAATATGTACAAAAGATGTGCCAGGTAGTCTTGCCATCTTTGCTTCTAAGGAGCACTCTGGCTGTACTTCTTTCAAGACAGATTTGTTCATTCTTTTGGCAGTCCATGGTACAATTGATATTTTTGCTGATGCCATAGTTCAAAGGCATCAATTCCTTTTCAGTCTTCCCTATTTATCATCCAGCTTTCACATGCATATAAGGTGACTGAAAATACTATGACTTGGGTCAGGCACACCTTAGTCTTCAGGGTGAGAGCTTTGTTTTTTCAAACACTTTGAAGAGGTCTTATGCAGCAGATACACCCAATGCAATGAGTCATTTGATTTCTTGAGTGCAGCTTCCATGGTTGTTGATTGTGGATCCAAGTAAAACGAAATCCTGGACACAGGCGGTCTTTTCTCTATTTATCATGCTGTGGCTTACTGGTCCAGTTGTGAAGATTCTTATTTTCTTTTTCTTGAGGTGTAATTCATACCAAGCTGTGGTCTTTGATCTTCATCAGTAAGTGCTTCAAGTCCTTTTCATTTTCAGCATGCAAGGTTGTATCATCAGCATATTGCAGGTTGTTAATGAGTCTTCCTCCGATCTGGATGCCCTCTTCTTCATGTGGTCCAGCTTTTCAGGTTATCTGCTGGGCATATAGATTGAATAGGTGTGGTGAAAGAATACAACCCTGATGCACATCTATTCTGACTTTAAACCAGACAGTGTCCCCTTGTTCTGCTTCCACGACTGCCTCTTGATCTGTGTACAGGTTTCTCATGAGCACAACTGCGTGTTCTGGAATTCCCATTTATCCTCATTTGTTGTGATACACACAGTTGAATGCAAAATGGATGTCAGAAGAGACTCTGAAACTTGCTCTTGAATGTCAAGTGACCAAAGCAAAGGAAGAAATGATGGTCTAAAAGAGGAGAACAAAGATTTCGAAGGGCAGCCCGAGAAGAAAAAGTATTACAATGACGTGTGCAAAGAGCTGGAGAAAGAAAACCAAAAGGGAAGAACACACTCAGCATTTCTCAAGCTGAAAGGACTGAAGGAAAAAAATCAAAGCCTTGACTGGTAATAGTGAAGGATTCTGTGGGGAAAATATTAAACGGCTTAGGAAGCATCAAAAGAAGATGGAAGGAATACACAGAGTCGTTATACCAAAAAGGACTGGTCCAAGTTTAAAGACGATCAGTACCTATGGTACTGAAGAAGGAAAGTCAAGTTGCACTGAACACATGCACAAAAAAACAAGGCTCCAGGAATTGATGAAATAGCAACGGAGATGTTTCAACAAACGCATACAGCACTGGAGTGCTCACTCATCTATGTCAAGAAATCTGGAGGACAGCTACTTAGCCAACTGACAGGAAGAGAGCCATATTTATGCCTATTCCTAAGAAAGGTGATTCAGCTGAATGGAGAAATTATTGAACAATATCGTTAATGTTACATGTTATGTTATTGAAAATCATTCAAAAGTGGCTGCAGGAGTACACTGACAGAGAACTTCTAGAAATTCAGCCCAGATTCCAAAGAGGACATGGAGCCAGGGATGTCATTGCTGATGTCAGATGGATCCTGGCTGAAAGCAGAGAATGTCAGAAAGAGCTTTACGTATGTCTTACTGATTATGCAGAGGCATTTGACTGTATGGATCATAACAAATTACGGACACCACTGGGAAGAATGGGAATTCCGGAACCCTCAGTTGTGCTCGTGAGGAACTTGTACATAGATCAAGAGGCAATTGTTTGAACAGAACAAGGGGACACTGTGTGGTTTCTGTCATGTCATCGACTGAGTGCTGTTGAGTCAAGTCCAACTCACGGCTTCCGCATGTGTGTCAGGGTAGAACTGTGTCCCCTGGGATGTTTAATGGCTGTGTCTTCAGAAGTAGATCACCAGGCCTTTGTTCCGAGGCTTCTCTGAGTGGACTCAAACTTCCAGCCTTTCAGTTAGCAGCTGAGCACGTCATCTGTTTCCACCACCCAGGGATTCCTGTCGCTGCCCTGAAGGGCATTTGAGAGCACAGCTGAGAAGAGGCGTGGCCTCTCTTTGAGCAAATAGAATAGATAGAAACAGTGACCTTTGTCTCCCCTAGTTTCAACATTGCACTTGAAATAAAGAGCCATTGTAACAGAGAACAGAAATAGAATTGGACCCACAAATACTTTGGTTTACCAACTCTGCCTCCAGGAAACTTCTTCATCAACACTTCCTTCTTGAGAAGCCTGTGGGAGCTGGGTGATCTCCAGCGCACCCTCGCCTGCTGGCAGAAATGGAGCCCCTCCAGGCCCGCAGGAAGCCATCTGTGATGAAGGTGTTGGGTGGAGGTGGGCTGCAGGCTTGTGAGGGCTGGGGCAGAGGAGAAGGTACCAGATGCCTCATCTTTTAGGACTGTGGGCACTCCATAAACATCCCTCCCCTCTGCCCTCACAGAAATGTCGTGTATTTTGCAATTAAAATGCAAAATAGAGGGCTTTACAGTCCTTTTTGTCTAAAATGGGTGCTTGGGTCCAGAACGTCCAGAACGTCCTGAATTCTCTAGGGCCTGAACCTGTCTGGCTAGTTGGCAGGGCGAGTCTGGGAGTCCATCAGCTGGAGCAGCAAAAACATACTCGGAGAGTTCCAGTCAGGACCTTCTGCAGTGGAGCTACCTGTCTGGCTGGGGGGAGAGAGCAAGGGACAAAAGCCCAGCCCGGTGAGCACAGCCCAGGCTCCCGCTTGGGCGGGCACTCACCAGAAGCAGCACGGTGTCTGTCTAATCAAATGCTGAAGCATCGGCCCCTCGACCTGCCCTGGCCCGCGGCAGTCAGGCGCAGTTGTAAACTGCAGTGATAGGAGCTCGTGACTATGGAGGGGGACACGGGGGGGCCACTTTTTAAGCACAGGTCCCGCCTGCCAAATCTGCTTCCTTTACAGTTACTTGGCCACTGCAGGTCAAGGCAAGACCCAGGCCAGCGAGGGCTACCTGCTCATTATCCTAAAATATAGGCAAGGGAAGGCAGTGGCTGTGTGTGCATCCTGGCTCCCTCTGGACACACACACACGTGTACATGCATACACACACACACGGTTCTGGGAAGCTCCGGACTTGGAGCCACGGGTAGGAGCATCGGTGGATTGGAGGCAGAAATGCAGCAAGCAGAGCAACCACCGCACAGGGCAAATGGGACTGGGACATCCTGTGAGACAGAGAAGGCGCCCTGGTGGCACAGTGGTTAAGGCAATCCACCGCTAATTAGCAGGTCAGTGGTTCGAAACCATCAGCAGGTCTGTGGAAACAGCTGTGCCCATGACTTCTGTAGAGACTGGGGCCTTGGAAACCCTATGGGGTCACTGTGAGTCAGAACCCACTGCACATCAGTGGGTTTGGGTTTGGTGTGAGACAGGTGTCTGTTTTACATCCTGACTACTCCAGGAAACCTCCCTTGACCTCCTCAGACAGGAAGGTGAGCTTTCTTGGAAATTCGCTCAGTGTGGATACTCTGTACATGGTCAGTAACAGTGTACCTACGGTTGGGAGCCCAGACTCTGGGGGCAGTCTGCCTGACCTCACTGCTTGACCACTAGTCTGCAAGTCTGGTGGTTCAAAAACCTTAAAGAAGCATCTTGGAAGAGAAGCCTGGCAATCTGCTTCCAAAAGATCACAGCCTGGAAAAGCCTATAAAGCAGTTACACCGTGCACATGTGGGGTGAGGAGTCAGAAGTGGCCAAAAGGCCACCACCACCACCAACTGTTCAAAAGCTGGGTGCCTTTGGGCAAGTTACTTACTGCTCTGTGCCTCGTTTCTTTCATTATAGAATGAGAACAGGAAAACACCCCTGCAAAGCATCACCGTGGGGAAGTACGTGATCTGTTATCGGTGACGTGCTTAGAGCACTGCCTTGAATAGAAGAAGCATTCAACAAGAAGCTGCTGTTACGGAATTCTGATTATAGAATATATTTATGATTCAACATGTATACGTTAAACAACTACTGAAGCAGGATTTGGGGGTAGAGCGGTCACTGAGATAGACAGCTTTGGCTTTTGTGGAACTTTTGCTCTAGTGGGTTGAGACTGTTGTTCCATGCCATCGAGTCAATTCTGACTCGAAGTGACCCTACAGGACAGAGTGCAACTGCCCATTAGGTTTCTCAGGCTGAAACCTTTACAGAAGAAGGGAGCCAGGTTTTCTCTCCCATGGAATGGCTGGTGGGTTCCAACTTCAGGTAGCAGCTGAGTACTTTAACTGTTGTGCCACCAAAGCTCCCTAGATTGACGGGACCAGTAAAGAAATGAAATACACAAGATAATCTCAGACAGCGATGCGTACTGTTGCTGAGAAAGAATTATCCAGAGCAAAAGCAAGAGTGTGCTGTCAGCGGGCGAGGAGAGCAGCAGGAGCTGCCCATCAGCGGGCACGCAAACTTACTTCGGATTGTGCACTTTCACTAAATCACAATTAACAAAAAAAATTATCCAGAGCTTAGCAATAAGGCAAGAGGGTACAATTTGTCCTTTCAGAGTCAGAGGGGCATTGTTTAAAGATGTCCTCCTCTAGTGGGTACCTGTGTTTGACTTAAAAAACAAAATCAAACCCATTGCGATGGGGCCCGTTCCGACTCATGACTCATGTGTTACAAAGCAGAACTGCTTCTTAGGGTCTTCCTGGCTATAGTCTTTACAGAAGCAGATTGCCAGGCCTTTAGTCCGTGGCTCTACTGGGTGGACTGGATGGCAAACCTCCAGGTTAGCAGTTGACAGCAAATCGTTTGCAGCACCTAGGGACCTTATGTTTGACTTACTTGTTTACTGTTGTTTCAGAGCCGACACTAGGAAGTTACATATAACTTGTAGATTTTTAGGCAGTAGAAAAGCTTATCCCAAAGATGACGGTTATTATTACCCTCTGGAACAGTACACTTCTGTATCTGACCTAAGCTAATACCAAAAACCCATAGCCATTGAGTCAACTGTGATTCATAGCAACCTTAAAGGAAAGTGTAGAACTGCCCTACAGCATTTCCAAGGAACGTCTGGTGGATTCAAGCTGCTGACCTTTTGATTAGCAGCTGAGCTCTTAACCACTGCACCACCAGGGCTCCATATCTGATCTAGAACTCTTACTTTAATGTTTCTTAACATCTATGAGTACTAGTTTCCCAAATGCTCTTCAAACCGTTGTTAACATCTTGTTCCTTCATTCATGAGTTAATCAATATTTGGCATGTTTATTCTGTATTTGTACGACAGTTGTGTTTTTAACTTTTGAAGATGGTACTTGGCACTGTGAGAAGCATAAGGCCAGACAAGGGATGGAAGGGCTGGAGCTGGTATGACTTCAGGCAGGGGGTTCTGAGGGGACCTCTGTGCAGGAGCTTGATTGATGAGAGGGAAGCAGTACCCCAACATCTGGGAGAAGGACCTCGCAGCAGAGGGGTGGGCAGGAAGGACTGGCTGTGCTCCTGGGACGGCAAGGGCAAGGAGAGAGTGGGAGCAGATGAGGTCCAGAGCTTCTGGGCCAGACCCTGGAGAGCTTTGCTTGCAGAGCTGGAGGGACCAGGCCCAGGTTGAAAGTGATGTTGAGGAATGTGCAGTCTCTGTCACAAAACAAGTGACCTCAGGCTGGGGTCATGCTTCCCACTTCCTTGGACCCCAATAAGTGAGCTCACTGAGGCCAAATGATGCCAACTGACCTTGTCTTTTGCCCCAACCTGTTCCCAGCCCCAAACAAGAGTTTCTTCTTCTTCAGCAGACCTTCCTCTCAGCCCAGGCTGCAAGACTTTGGGGTTAAGGAAGAGAGTGGCCTCAGGGCAGGTAGGGAGGGAGGGTGTCAGTGCCCAGCTGGCTGGTTGGAACCCCAAGACAGGAGTTCCATGCCCCTGAGGGATGTAACAGTCAGCTACGGCCACCAGTGTGTTGAACCCAGTCACGGACCTGGTTTCAGTGCCCATTTAGAGGACAGCACCACTTGACATTTTTTATAGACCCTGAGTGATTCCTTCCAGCTCTAAAACACTCTAGGATTCCTTGAACGATCCCAGCATTGCCCTGAAATCTGCCCTCTAGCACACAGCTGAGACTTTGGGGCCGTGCTACTGAACAGTAGCCTCTAGTGAAACTGTGGGCTGCTGTTGGCACCCTTGGGGGTTTGGCGGGAAGAGCTGGGGCCATCAAAGAGTGGGCGTGCTCTTCTGCAGAAGACAGAAATGCACCTACTCCTCAGTGCTCTGCTGAGCTCCTGCTGTATACAGACACTATCAGCTGCTATATGATACCAGCAGAGTTAGGGGAGCAGAATCCACATCTGTCTTTTCACTGATGTATTGCCTATCACTTGCTAGGTAATTCTGTGAGTGGTTTTTGTTTGTAATGAATAAACAAAGAAACAAAGATAAACAAGATACATTGTCTGGGAGTTAACGAAACCAGTGTGGGGACTGCTCTGGGTTACTTCAGAGCAATCCCAGAAGCAGGAACTAACTTATCTTTTTTGAAATTAAGCCTGACCTCACAGGCAGCTATAAAAACAAACAAACAAACAAACAAAACACCCAAACCCACTGCCATCGAGTCAATTCCAACTCACAGTGACCCTAAAGGTCAGAGCAGAACTGCTCCATAGAGTTTCCAAGGGGCACCTGGAGGATTTGAACTGCTGACCTTTTGATTAGCAGACAAAGCACTTAAGCAATACACCACCAGGGTTTGTGTTAAACAGGGCTTCAGACCAGTTCATTCCAGTTTGCATTTCTAACAAGTTTCAGGGAAGTCATACACAGGAATCACTCGGAATCTTGCTGACATGTAGAGTCTGATTCAGTATATCTGGGGCAGAAACGTACATTCTTAGCTGGGAACTTGTAAGAGACACAAATTCTCAGCAGGGGTTCAGAACGAGGAAAGAACTCTTGGTGTTAAAAGCTACAGTTCTGGAATAAGACTTTCAGGGTTCAAATCCCAGCTCTGCCAGTTTTCACCTCTGTGACCTGGGACAACTTACTTCACGTCTTTTTGCATTGGTTTCCTCTTCTGTAAAATGGGGACACCTCATGGTCCTGTCAAATGGAGAAAGGACTGAGGTTGTCAAGGATTTTGTTTTACTTGGGTCCACAATCAATTGCCATGGAAGCAGCAGTCAAGAAATCAAAAGATGCATTACAGGGGGAAAATGTGCTGCCATCAACCTCTTTATTAAAGTACTGAAAAGTAAAGACATCACCTTGAAGACGGAAGTGTGTCTGACCCAAGCCGTGGTATTTTCAGTTGCGTCATATGCGTGTGAATGCTGGACAGTGAACAAGAAAGACAGAAGAAGAATTGATGCCTTTGAAGTGAGGTGTTGGACAAGAATATTGAATGCATCACGGACCACCCAAAGCACAAACAGACCTGTTCTAGAAGTACAGCCTGAGCGCTCCTCGGAAGCCAGGATGGCAAGACTGCACCTCACATGTCTTGGACATGTTGTCAGGAAGGATCAGTCCCTGGAGAAGGACATCATGCTTGGTAGAGTGGAGGGTCAGCAAAAACGAGGGAGACCTTCCAAGAGATGTATTGACACAGTGGCCAGAAAGATGGGCTTAAGCATAAAACGACTGTGGGCACGGCACAGGACCAGGCAGCATTTCGTTCGGTGGTGCACGGGCTCGCTGTGAGTCAGAACCAACCCGACGGCACCTCACAAGAACGACAACGACACGGTGCTGTCGGGTCTGAACCCGGTACAATGCCTTAAGCACTGTTTAGAGGGCCTACTGCACGCTCTGTGCTGGGTCAGGATTTGTTCACTAAGTGAGGGAAAACTCGTCAAAATCCAGAGCGAGGCCCAGCATTGGATCTAGTGAGGTTCTGACCTGCCCGTACCCTGAGCGTGCATTAGGTCTTCAGGATCAATTGTTGTTACCCATGGCCACCACCCGCCCATCAAGTTTAAGGTCCTGTGGTGGCTTGAGTGTTACTGTGACGCTGACAGCAAGGCCACCAGCATTTCAAAGACCAGCAGGGCCACCCCAGTGGACACATTTCAGTGGAGCTTTCACTCTCAGACTAGGAGGAAAGGCCTGGTGATCTGCAGCTGAAAATCAGCCAATGGAAGTCTTACGATCACAACAGAATGCTGTCTGACTCGGTTGCTTTGGACACGCTTCAGGGGGAGTCAGTCGGAGGAGGAGGACAGTGTGGATGGTGAAGACTGGTCAGCGAGTCCACCAGTGAGACGACTGGCCATCGAGCCGCAGTGATGGACGGGAACACGCTGGCGGTCATGAGGGTGACACAGGACTGGACAGCACTTCGTTCTCTTGTAATAAGGTCACTGCCAGGCAGAACTGACTCGACAGCAGCTGCTACCAAGTGGGCACTCCAGATGTGTCCAGCACCACGTTGTCTTCATTGTGTGCTTACAACAACCCTGTGACGCAGCTGTTGTTCTCACTGTTTGACACAGTGACAGCCTGCGGCCCCCAGAGTGCAGTGACGGAGCTGGGGTTTCCACGGGCTCCCAGCACCGTGGGTTCTGAGGTGAGTCATGCTCGGATTCAGGGAACACCTGGGTGTCTGAGGTCATGAAGGGCACGAGAACCACAGAGAAAGGCCGGTGAGCATTCTGTGGGCTGCAGGAAGAGTCCAGGACCTGTCAGAGCAGAGGGGTTTGGAGACAGGGAATGCTTTGTGCTGGGACTCAGAAACAGAACAAGGGTGGGTGAGGCTGGAAGGTGGAAACAAGCCTTTGCGGCCATCAGCTAACCAGCCAACCAGCCGACCACAGCTAGAAACAATGCCGTGCTTGTCACCAAAGAGAAGGGTGGTGGCTCCCGAAACCACAGGTGCAAGTGAAAGGTCCAGCAGGTCAGGTGAGTTCTCCAAAGCAGGGCAGAGTCCCCAGGGAGAGACAGAGTCTGCAGATCCAGGGAAAGATTTCAGGGAGATGGCCTGGGAGGACACAGACGACGGGGTAGGGAGTTATGTTTGGAGGCAGCCAGTAAAGACGGAGCTCAGACTGATGGCGTTGCTTTACAATGAACAAGCAGCTGAGAGCGCCCGTCCAGGGCTGCGGTGGGGGCGCGGGCCCGGGGAAAGGCAAGGCGTGGAGTAAGCCTATGCCGGGCAGGCGAGGAGAGCTGGAAAGGCCGAGACGTCCCACTGAGCCGCAGGAGAAGGAGTGCGGGGAAGCGGCGTGGCCAGGCTGACAGGCCACAGGAAGATGTGTATGAATTTGTGTGCATGGCACTTAGCTTTCCTACAGGGGCCCCAACTTCTGGGGCAGTGCGATCGTCCCCTCCACCTAAGAGTAAGTCTTCCTCCCTGTCCAGCCTGCCAGAAACTCTGGAAGGACGTGGGGGCCACCTCCCAAGAGTGCACGGAATTCTCCCACTCGCCCCCTGTTTTAGTCAGCTAGGGCTGCTCTAACAGAAATACCACAGAGTGGATGGCTTTAACAAAGAAAGATTTATTCTTACACAGTCCGGTAGGTTGCGAGTCCATATTCAGGGTGTCCGCTCCAGGGAAAGACTTTCCCCTCGACGGCTCTGGAGGAAAGTCCAGTATTGCATCAGTCATTGTCCAGGGAGCGTCCTCACACAAGAACCTCTGGTCTGAAGGACGTGCTCTGCTCCCGGTGCTGCTTGCTTGATGGTAGCGAGGTTCTCAAATTGTCCTTGGTTCTTTTTCCTTTTATTCCTTGCAAGCTAAAAGCATTAAGGGTGGGGCAAGCCATACTCCAGGGAAACTTCCCCCATAGCAGGAATTCACAGCCCCACCCTAATCCTTTAACATACAGGTTAGCAAAACCGCACAATGGAGGACATTTCCAAGATACTGGGAACCATATCCCAGCCACATGGCTGCACACATTTTTGGGGGGACACAATTCAAACCATGACATCCCACCCTTTGACAACCCAAAAATCACATCACAAAACATTTAACACATTCATCTCACCATAGCAAAATTATGTCCATCCATATAACAGAAGTCTTAAATCAGTTCCAAGTCCAAAATACAAAAACTCTTCTACATCTGTGAAACTTAGAAGGCATTAACAGGCAACAGGCAAGTCAACAGAACACATTACATTAGCCCTCAAAGCTTTGGAAATACTCTTACGTTTTCTGAGACATTCTACACAACAGCAATGCTCTCCAGACTCTAGGTATCGGCCACACTCTCTGGTTTCTGAGTGGAGACCTCCAGCCCCGTGCTACAACTCTGCCTTCAAGGCCCACTTGGACAGAAACTCTGTCCCATCGGCTTTAGGAGCACCCTAAGCCCAACTGAGTGGCAATTCCACCCTTACGAACACAGGACGCCAAGGTTCCACCCTTTCAAACCCCTGAGGTCATGGCCATACCTCTTGAGACTGAGGCAGCTCAGCTTCTCACGCTATCTGCCTCTTCAGCTTCAGCTTCCTCTGGCCGCATGGCCTGGGCCTCAGGCCCACATCTGCCCTGCCGGGCAAGTGTTCCAAAGCTCTGTAGCTCCACTGGTTTAAGTGCCCGGAGGCACCCCACTCTTGCTGGAAAGCGTCCTGCCCAAAGGCACTCAACTCTCTCACTTGGTGGGTCAGCAAGGCCAGCTCACCGATTCAAGTGCCCAGAGGCACCCCGTTCCGCGAGGAAAACTCTGCGCAGGCACTGACCTCTCTCGCTCCACGGGTCGGCTCCAGCGCTGCCTCTGGTTCTGCTGCTGCCGCTGCTGCTGCTGCCGGTCCTCTGTTGTTTCTCACCATCTGCGCCTTCTTCGTTCCTTCTGAATCTTCTATCCATTCGCAGTTTCAAAGTGGCTTCCACATTTTAGGTATTTGCTAGAGCAGCACCCCACTCCCATGGTACCAATTCTGTTTTAGAGCAGCCCTAGCTGACTAAAACACCCCCAAATGCTCCTGTGCTCAAGCCCTTGGAGCATCCCCCATCTGTCCTTGTCCATGCAGACTCCCTGGAAGGCATCAGTGATGCAAGAGGACCGCTGAATCCAGAGGCTTCTGGGATCTATGTGATAAACTTTCTGGGATCCACGTGACATCTCCTTGGATCTATAGGACATCTTCTGGGATCTATGTGACATCTCTCCTCTGTAGCATTGCCCACAGGTTTCTCACAGCCTCAAAGTGGGCCATGGATGAGCATTGTGACCTCACTCTCCAGGTGGGAAAGTTGTCTAAGTCATGGGCTGTATCACCTGCTGGAGGCATCGGCCTTCTGCACAGCATCTTGCCATCAAGACAAGAGGTGGCTTTGTGGCCTCTACCTCCTCTGCCTCCTACCCCTCAGGGCCACTCCCATCATTGTCTCACTGCGTGGTTCCAGGTAGGTAGTAAACAGGGCTGGCAAGTGCTGGAAACTAGCGTCTCATCATGCCCTCACCTGCACCCACAGTAAACATCAATAATCAATCATGCTTCTCGTGGCTAATCAGTCATGCATGTTTTTCAGCATAGTGCTCCAGGCAGCTTCGTAAAACCTCTGTAGACAGAATATGGGGTGGATCCGTTTTTCCGTCTCCAGTGGAGAATCCAGGGCTCCAGCGCCTTTTTCCCTACTGACTGTAAAGTGGTATGAGCCTGGGGAAAAGTGTGAGGGGATAAGAATCCTGTAGCCTTCAAGTCCCTGTACACTCCATCCCAGCAGCCCTGGTGGCGCAGTGATTAAGAGCTCAGCTGCTGTCATAAGTTGAATTGTTTTCCCCCAAAAGATGTGTGTAGTGATTTAGCTGGGCCATGGTTTCCGGTATTGTGGGGTTATCCCCCCTTTTGTGATGTTTCCTGTGCTGTAAATCCTAATCTCTTCCTGTGGTTAGTAGGGCAAGCTTGAACTACATTAAAGAGGGTTAGAGTGGGGCTGTAACACTCTCACCAAGGTCAAGTCCCTAACCCAATGTAGAAGGAGTTTCCCAGGGGTGGGGCTCGCATCACCTTTTATCCTACAAGAGGTGAAAGAAGAATGGGGACCTCATACCACCAAGAAAGCAGTGCTGGGAGCAGAGTGTCCTTAGGACCTAAGTTCCTGAACTGAGTCGCTCCCATATCAAGGTTAAGACTGACGCGTCACAAGGACCTTCCAGAGAAGGTCTTCCCTTGGAGCCGACACCCTGAATTTGCACTTGTAGACCCGTGGACTGAGGGAAAATAAACTTCTCTTTATTAAAGCCATCCACTTGTGACATTTCTGTTCGAGCAGCACAAGGTAACTAAGACAACTGCTAACCAAACGTCATCGGCAGCTCGAAGCCACCAGCCACTTCGGGGAATCCAGTGGGGCAGCTCTACTCTGTCCTGTAGGTCCCTGAGTCAGAGCTGACTTGACAGCAGTGGGTGTGGTTTGGGGTTCACCCCCAGCCACCCTCCTATAGGTCTCCAGGAAGGGTTCCCTCCCAGCAGTCATTTATACCCTTCCTACCCTTCTCCTCTTTGGTGTCATCTCACAGCTGGTCTGGTTTGTGGGTGACAATGAGGGACAGTGGAGTTCATCACAGCCACTCTCTGGCCTTCACCTCTGCCAGCTGCTTTCTCCGCTGTGCCATTGTTTGTTGCCATCTAGTTGATTACTATTCATGGCAACTCACTTGGGTCAGGATAGAACCACACCCTGGAGTTTTCAAGGCCTTTGGGAAGCAGAACACCAGACCTATCTTCTAAGGCACCTCTGGGTATGTTCCAACCACCAAGCTTTCGGCTAGTAGTCCAACACTTCCCTGCTGGCACTAGCCACGGCCTCCTTCTCTCATCTGCAAAGCCTAGGAAACCCTGGTGGCTACTGGTTAAGAGTCATGTCCGCTAACCAAAAGTCGGCAGTTTGAATCCACCAGGTGCTTGGCGGAAACTCTACGGGGCAGTTCCACTTGAGGTCCACAGGCTACGGACTACAGGATCACAGTGAGGGTCACCCAAGGAGCCACAGGAATAAGGAAGCAGACGGAAGCCAGGCAGGGCTTTGTCCAAGAGCTCTTTCCCTGGGTAAGCGTTTTCACCAACCTAAGACAGTCCTCCTGCTAAATCACCAGCCTTGGCCCTCCCAGACTCTTTCCCTGGGGCCTTTTAGGGGCATACCTTTTTAGTTTGAAAGGAATAAATCTCATGATGCAGTTTTTCACTCCTAGAAACATTTGGGGCCAAGCAGAGTCTGGTTCCCTGCTTCAAGGTCCACCTAGCGCTGCCAAGAACTTCCCGTGCATGGTCTCCTCTCCCGGCTGTTCCATCGCTGCCTCCGCAGCACCAGGACTGCTCTTCCCACGTGGCTGGGTGACTTTCCCACCCAGGAATGGAACAGCAACGGCAATAACAACCCTTGGTTGTCAAGCTGATGCCAATTCATAGCGACCCTATGGATCAGAGCAGAACTGTCCTAGAGTTTCCAAGGAGTGGCTGGTGGATTCGAACTGCTGACCCCTTCATTAGCAAGCATAGCACTTAACCACTACAGCATCAGAGTTTCGCTTTTATGAATGCTTGAGATTTTTCATAATGTAAAGTTTATATATATGACATATATGAATACATGTATTCAGATGTATATAACATATATATTTGAATATATATTCAGAAAAACAGATAGTTAAAGCCCATATCACTATTTTACTGTCACCTTTTTTCTGCATTGTTTTTACACATATTTTTTATAGTATTCATGAATGAGAACAATAAAATATCCCCCCAGACCAGACACATCAGACTGGTCTCTGGCAGGGTCTCCCCCTGGCTAGCAGTACACCACTGTACTAGGGACAGGTCACATTCCCAGTTGACAGGTGACGGGGACACAAAGCAGAGACTGCCATTGCATTCCCCCCTGTTATCCCCCCTAATGCCTTCCACCCCAGTGTGGGCTTCTGGCCCTTATTTTGGGTCACACTTATCCTATCTATGTCAAAGCCAAGTACTCAGTGTACCCAGCCAAGACTCTGAGAACAGAAGAGGTGAGTATTAGAACAGCCGTCCAGATCAAACACAGACTTTTTTGTTCCAAGCTTTGGGGTCCCTGGTGTCTGTCTTAGTTTACTTTGGGGACCGTCCAGAGGGGCTGGATGTTGTCACTGTCATTTCATTTTACTTATTATGACCAAAGCTTCCATGTTGTGAGAGATTCTTGGGTGTCAAAGACTGTACTAATCCAGTGCCTAACTTCATTGGCATTATCGCATTTAATCTTCACAACAGCCAACGAGGTAAGTACTACTATTAACCCATTTTACAGAGGAGGAAACAAGCTTGCAGAGACCGAATGACTCATTGAGTTGATCACAGAGCTCAAAAATGGCAAAATGGAAACTTAAATCTCAGACTATCTGATTCCATTGTGCTGCTTAGGGATTCTTTTCCTGACCCCAAAAGAAAAAGGAGAAAAGAACACCATGCTTTACTAAGAAGTGTGTGGCTGCTGCAAGTGCTCAAGCTGTCAATTAAAGCATTCAGCTGCTAGCTGAAAGGACAGCTGCTCCCAGGCACAAAGATGTGACAGTTGGCTTCCTTAAAGATGACAGCTTTGGAAACCCTGTGAGGCAGTTCTACTTTGTCCCCTAGGGCCTCTATGAGTTGGAATAGACTCAGTGGCAAGGAACACGATTTGGTTTTTCAGCACTAGATGAAAAGCGGGCAGTTGGAACCCACCCAGAGGGATCTCCGAAGACAGCCGTGGCAATCTGCTTCCAAAAGGTGACAGTCTTGAAAATTCTATGGAGCACAACCAAACTCTGATAGACCCTGGGTCGCAGGGAGTCAGAAATGACTGAACAGCAACTGGCAACCACAACAAAACCTATTGTTTCCATTAGTCGATGCAGACAAGGGACTTCCCCAGTGGGATGGGTGGACACAGTGACCCAAACAATGGACTCAGCATATGGTCTTGGATTGTACTGTGGCCCACCAAAAATGCGTGTCACCTAGGCTAGTCCACGATGCTGTGATCGTCTACCATGTTGTTGTCTGCCATGATTTTGCTGTGTGTTGCAAAACCAGCCTCTGTGTTAACAAGGCAGGGGTGGAGAGAGTTGTGTTCAGGGGGCAGGACTTAGTCTACAAGATTAGGATGACCTTGAAGTTGACCTTGTCAGAGATGTAAGAGAAGCCTGCAGGGAACCTCATACCGCTGAGAAACAAGAGCTGGAAGAGCGTGTCCTTTGGGCTCAGGACCCCTGGCGGCACGGTGGTTAAGTGCTATGTCTGCTAACCAAAAGATGACAGTTCAAATCCACCAAGCGCTCCTTCAAAACTCTGGGGAGACTTCTACTCTGACCTATGGGGTTGCTATGAGTTGGAATCAGCTCATGGGTTTGGTCTTTTTTTTTAACTCAGGGATCCTGGGCTGAGAAGCTTCAAGTCCAGGGAAAGACTAGGACCTTCTGCCAGAGCTGACACGGAGAGAAAGCCTGCTCCTGGAGCTGGTACGCTGAGTTCAGACAAGTGAGAGAATCGATTTCGTTTGGTTAAAGCCATTTACTTGTGATCTTTCGGTTCCAGCAGCAACGGGTGACTAAGACACATGTTGCTGTTGCAGTCAGGTGCCATCAAGTTGGTTCTGACTCATAGAGACCTTATGACCAACAGAACGAAACACTGCTCAGTCTTGTACCATGTCCACAATCATTTTTATGCTTTAGCCCTTGTTGTGGCCACTGTCAATCCATCTCGTTGAGGGTCTTCCTCTTTTTGGCTCACCCTCCTCTCTAGCAAGCATGGTATCCTTCTCCAGGGACTGATCCTTCCTGACAACATCTCCGAAGTATGTAAGATGTAATCTTGCTATCTTTGCTTCCAAGGAGCACTCTTGTGGGACTTTTAAAACAGAAATGTTTGTCTTTCGGTGGTCCATGGTACATTCAACCTTCTTTTCTAGCACCACAATTCAAAGGCATCAATTCTTCTGTCTTCTGTGTTTGTTGTCCAACTTTCTCATGCATATGATGCAACTGAAAATACCATGGCTTGGGTCACGCTCATTTTAGTCTTCAAGGTGATATCTTCTAAATACTTTAAAGAGGTCCTTTGCAGCAGATTTTCCCAATGCAATGCATCTTTTGATTTCTCTAATGCTGCTTCCATGGGAGTTGATTGTGGACGCAAGTTAAATGAAATTCTTGACAATCTCAATCTTTCCTCCATTTATGACAATGTGGCTTACTGGTCCAGTTGCAAGGAGTTTTGTTTTCCTGATTTTGAGGTGCAATCCATAATGAAGGCTGTGGTCTTTGATCTTCATCAGTAAGTGTTTCAAATCTTCTTCATTTCCAGCAAGTGAGGTGGTGTCATCTGCATAATTCAGGTTGTTAATGAGTCATCCTCCAATCCTGATCCCTCATTCTTCTTTGTATAATCCAGTTTCTTGGATTATTGCCTCAGTATACAGATTAAAATGGTATGGTAAAAGGATACAACCCTGATGCACACCTTTATTGACTTTAAACCATGTAGGGTCCCCTTGTTGTGTTCACACGACTGCCTCTTGATCCCTATACGTGTTCCTTAAGAGCACAATTAGGTGTTCTGGAATTCCCATTCTCTGCAGCGTTAGCCATGATTTAGTATGATCCACACAGTTGAATGCTTTCGTATAGTCAATGAAACACAAATAAACATCTTGCTGGTATTCAGCCAAGATCCACCTGACATCAGCAATGATATTCCTGGTTCCACGTCCTCTCCTGAACCCAGCTTGACTTTCTGGCAGTTCCTTGTCAATATACTGTTGTAGTCACTTTTGAATGATCTTGAGCAGAATTTTACTTGCATGTGATATGAATGATATTATTTGGTAATTTCCACTTTCAGTTGGATCACTTTTCTTTGGAATTGGCATAAATATGGATCTCTGTCAGTCAGATGACCAGGTAGCTGTCCTCCAAATTTCTTGGCATAGATGAGTGAGCACTTCCAGCGCTGCATCTGTTTATTGAAATAGCTCAGTTGCTATTCCATCAATCCCAGGAGGCTTGTTATTCGCCAGTGCCTTCAATGCAGCTTCAACTTCTTCCTTCCGTACCACTGGTTCTCGATCATATGTTGCCTCTTCAAGAGGCTGAACATCAACTAGTTCTTTCTGGTCTAATGACTCTCTGTATTCCTTCCATCTTCTCTTGATGCTTCCTGAATCTGTTAATAGTTTCCCTGTAGAATCCTTCACTATTGCAACTCGAGGCCTGAATTTTTTCTTCAGTTCTTTCAGCTTGAGAAATGCAGGGTGTGTTCTTCCCTTCTGGTTTTCCATTTCTAGCTCTTTGCACTTGTCATTAGAATACTTTCTTTTGTCTGCTGGTGGTGCTTTTTGAAATCTCCTGTTTAGGTCTTTTACTTCGCCATTCCTTCGTTTTGCTTTAGTTGCTCAGTGTTCGAGAGAAAGCTTCAGAGTCTCTTCTGACATCCAATTTGGTCTTTTCTTTCTTTCCTGTCTTTTTAATGACCTCTTACTCTCTTCATGGATGATGTCTTTGGTGTCATCCCATAATTCGTCTGGTCTTCAGTCCTTAGTGATCAACACATCAAATCTGTTCTTGAGATGGTCTTTAAACTCAAGAGGAATCTACTCAAGGTCACACTTTGGCTCTTGTGGACTTGTTCTAGTTTTCTTCAGTTTTACTTTGAATTTGCACATGAGCAGTCGACGATCTGTGGTGCAGTCAGCACTTGCTCTTCTGACTGCTGATGTGGAGCTTTTCCATTTTCTTTTTCCACAGATGTAGTCAATTTGGTTCCTGTGTATTCCATCTGGTGAGGCCCACGTGTACAGTTGCTGTTTGTGTTGGTTAAAAAAAGTACTAGAAATGAAAACGTTGTTGTTCTTGCAAAATTCTAGCATGTGATCTCCGGCATTATTTCTATCACCAAGGCTATATTTTCCAACTACCAATCCTTCTTCTTTGTTTCCAACTTTTGCATTCCGGTCACCAGTAATTATCAGTGCACACTGACTGCATGTTCGGTCAGATTCAGACTGCAGAAGCTACTAAAACTCTTCACCGTCTTCATCTTTGGCCTTAGTGATTGGTGCATACATTTGAACAATAGTTGTATTAACTGGCCTTCCCGTAGGTGTATGGATATCCTATGACTGACAGCATTGCACTTCAGGACAGATCTTGAAATGTCCTTTTTGATGATGAACGGAGCACCTTTCCTCTTCAAGTTTTCATTCCCTGCACAGTAGATTCTATGATTGTTGGGTTCGAAATGGCCCGAACCAGTCCATTTCAGCTCGCTAATGCCTAGGATGTCAGTGTTTATGTTTTCCACTTCAGTTTTGACCATTGCCAATTTTCCTAGATTCATACTTCCTACATTCCATGTCCTGATTATTAATGGTTGTTTGAAGCAGTTTCTTCTCGTTTTGCGTCATGCCACATCAGCGAACGAAGATCCCAGAGACCTTACTCCATCCACATCACCAAGGTCGACTTTACTCCGAGGAGGGAGCTCTTGCCCAGTCATCTTCCGGGCGCCTTCCCACTGGGGGGCTCACTTTCTGGCACCATATCCAACAATGTTCGGCTGCTATTCATAAGGTTTTCCCTGGCTAGTTCCTTTCAGAAGTAGTCTGCAGGGTCCTTTTTCCTAGTCTGTTTTAGTCTGGAAGCTCAGCTGAAACCTGTCTACCATGGTTGATCCTGCTGGTACCTAAACACCACTGGCCTAGCTTCCTGCATCACAGCAACAAGCAAGCCTCCACTGGCCGACAAGTGGGGGCTGCTCACTCTGTCTTTACCCTCCTTACCTGACGCTGTTACCCTCTTTGCCTGACGCATAAGACGCATACCCCATGGGAATGGCCCAAGAGTGGGCAGTGTTTCAAGCTGCTGCACCTAGGGCCACCCTGAGCAGAAGCAGACTCCATGGCTACAGCAGTCGCAGCTGTGACCACACTTACAGTGTTGTTGTCGTTGGTGTGTATCACCATCAGAGATTACCACGGTGTGGAAGCCCTTGCTGTGTGGGCTATATGACCTTCCACAACAGAGCCCTAAGGCGCGTGTGCGTGTGTGTGTGTGTGTGCGTGCGTGTGTGTGTGATTCTAAATGTAAAGAGAGAGCAATACAGCAGGTAGAGGATTCTCAAGGTGAGAGATGACTCTGGAATTGCAGACACATGGTTCTGCTTCAGCTGACACTCAACACCAACCCTCTTCCCTGCTCTGAGCCTCAGTTTCCTCATCTGTAAAATCAAAAAAACCAAACCCACTGCTGTTGAGTCGATTCTGACTCACAGTAACCCTATAGAACAGAGTAGAACTGCTCCATAGAGTTTACAAGGAGTGCCTGGTGCATCTGAGCTACTGACCTTTTGGTTAGCAGGTGCAGCACTTAACCACTATGTCACCAGAGTTTCCAAACAGAGGCACAAACTAAAAGCTAAACCCAGGGGAGTCGAGTTGATTCTGACTCACAGTGACCCTGTAGGTCAGAGTAGAACTGCACCATCGGTTTCCGAGGAGTACCTGGCAGATTTGAACTGCTGAGCTTTTGGTTAGCAGACGTGCTCTTAACCACTAAGCCACCAGGAGTTCCAGACAGAGATACAGGTATAGACACAGAAAGACAGAAACAGACACAGTGAGACAGACAGACATACAAACACAATCACACAGAGGCAGAGACAGGCACAGGCACAGGCACAGGCACACACAGATGCACACACACAGAGAACAAGACAGACAGACACAGAATCCTCGCCATCCACGCCCCCACTCTAATGAGCCCAGGACAGAAAAGGTCTCGTTGCTTCCCAGCCAGCTTCTCCTCAGGCACATCCCACTGAATGTTCAGCACTGGGCAGGTGTCCAGGGCCTCCAGGGCCCCCAGGGCCAGAGACCCCGAGGCCGAGTCAAGCAGACACAGATGAAGGGTTCCAAGGCCCCGAGCCAACAGCCCCAGTCCCAGCTCCATCCGGAGCCCGCCTTTCACCAACCTGGGAGAGAGCACTGATTCCCGCAGAAGCTCAGCTCGGCAGAGGCTGGCTCGCAGGGTGCTTTTAAAGCCTCATCTGGAGGTAGTTTAGAATTTAAATGACCAGGGTAGAGACTCATTTATCAGAAGAAGGCCTTGGAATAGTAGGTCATGTGGTTATTGATCAACCATTTCTGAGGAATTAAAGAACAAGTTTAAGACCTATTTCAACAAATGTTAGAAAAATCTACTTCCAGATTTTCTCATTATTATTTGATTTTGAAATCAAATCCAATCAAATCATATTTAGATTCCACCTACCGTGATCTTGGAAACCCTAGTGATATAGTGAGGAAGTCCTACGTCTGCTGACCAAATGGTCGGCAGTTCAAATCCGCCAGGTGCTCCTTGGAAACTCTGGGCAGTTCTACGCTGCCCTACAGGGCTGCTATGAGTTGGAATTGACTTCACGGCAGTGTGTTTACTGGGATCTTAGCTAATTCAGTCCTGGCACCTTTTTAGGGACCCTCGCTCTCCTTCCACACAGAAATGTGAGACCGCCCCAGCCCCAGAAATTTAGGAGTGGTCACTGCTGAGACACCCATGGTCCAAGTCCAGGTGCACCCATTAAAAGCTTTTGCTGCTGCTCAGGTACATTTCAAACTGAAGGCCACAGTGTAAGTGTTCAGTCCCTTGAGGACAGCGGTCCACCCAGCCCATCCCCCAAGGCCCTGGAGGGATGGAGTCCAGTGAGGCCGAGCCCTGAGGGACCCTGCCATCCACTGAGGGACTTCTGGGTCCTGGATCACCTCCCTAGTCCTCTCACCTCTAACAATCAGTGTGAACACTCCAGACTTATACACAATCAAAGACAAGCCTCTAACTTTCTTCCCCGAGCAGGAGAGGCCCAGCCTTTCAAGACACAAAGGCCTCTTCAAGTGGAAGACTGGGAAAATACCTTACATTCTTTCCCAGTGAGCCTACAAGGGAGCCGAGGACGCAGACATGATTAAAGTCTCCATCACAGTAGCCTGTCATTCAGCCAATAATTACCTGATTATTCTTTAGTAATCTGTACACTCTGGGGAGGAGGCAGAGCTGTAATCCAAAGCAAAACCGTCTTCAGATAATGGTTACAAAACCTCTCGGCTTCTGTAATTTTCAGGTCTCTCTAGAATACTACTGTTTGGACAGAGATGGACTCAAACCCGCCCAAACTGTAGGTGGTTGTTGCCTAGTCTCCAGCTGCTTGGTCCTGTCAGGTTCTTTATATGAGCATGGCATCCCTATTTGAGGATGGGCGAAGCTAGGATCCTAAGTGTGGCGGTAACTCGTCACCCACAGCCTAGAACCACTGCTGCTGTAGCAGGCGGTGCTGTAGCTGATGGTTAACAAGAAAGGCCGTGCAATAAGAGACCAGAGCTTTGTTCTGGCTCCACCACTTCTTAGCTGTGTGACTTCAGACAAGTTACTACACCACTCTGTACTTGTTTCTTCACGCACATGAGTGTGCGTGTCCGGGTAAGACATTCTTCATGCCTTGAGGAATACACTCTACTTCAGATCATAGCAATGATGTGGGAGGCATAGAAAGAGAACATTCAAAGGACATAGCCACACTCAAAAAACAATATTAATATGTGTCTTAGTCATCCAGTAAGGCTGTAACAGAAAATACCATGAGTACATGTTTATTCTTACCCAGTCCGGCATGTTACAAGTCTGAATTCAGGGTGTCCACTCCAGGGGAAGGCTTTTCCTCTCTGTCAGCTCTGGAGGAAACCTTTGTGTGGCACTGGTCGGTGGTCTGGGAGCATCTTGGTGTACGGACCTCAGGTCTGTAGGATGTGCTCTGCTCCCTGTGCTGCTTTCTTGATGGTGTGAGGTCCCCAACTCTCTGCCTGCTTCCTTTCTTTTCCTTTCATCTCTTGTAGGATAAAAAGATAAAAGGTGAATTGAGCCATACCCCAGGGAAACGCTCTTTACAGCAGAGCTGCTGTCCCACCCTGATCGTCTTTATCATAAGCCTGTCTATTAAGCCCACGCAGTGACTAGGATTTATGTTACAGGAAAAGAACAAAATGAGGGCAGTCACCGAGGACTGGGAATCCTGGACCAGACAAACTGCTAGACACATTCTTTGGGGAACACAATTCAACCCGTGACATCTCTGTGGACAAGTTTGACATGCAGTCTACAAAGGCAGGCCCTGGGTTATGGAAACCCTGGTTATGTAGTATTTAAATGCTACAGCTGCTAACCAAAAGGTTGGCAGTTCAAACCCCCCAGGCACTCCTTGGAAACCCTAAGGGGCGGTTCTACTCTGTCTATAGAGTCGCTATGTGTTGGAATCGACCCAACAGCAATGGGTTTGGTGTTTTTTTTTTTTTTTTTGGTGGGGTTATGACCCAAGATGCAGTCCCGTAAAGCCTATTATATTAAAAACTCATACAACAGTACATGCAATGGTTTGTAACAACAAAGGGAACCACTTGGCCAGGTGCATCAAAACGGTTATTATTCTTATCACTGTATGATTGCTTTAAAGATGTTGCAGTGTATCTGGAATTGTTTCCTTAGTGTTTTTTATGCATAGTAAGGAAGACTCTATACTATTTGGTAAGACAGACATTTGATTGACATGAGAAACAAGCTCTCTCTCACTATACAAATTGCCTTAAAGACAGATTTAGGAACTGACTAGTTGTGTTTCAGAAATTGCATTTATAGCTTCCCGGAGAGTCTCCCCTGGACTGAAGCCCATTTGCTCTGGTGATGGTTAGCTTCGCCTTCCCATCTCATTCTTCCCAGCCTTCTGCCCCCACCCCTTCAATCAATTCTCAAGATCAGCAAGTTGCTAACAAGCCCTTCTCTCAAACTCTGGTGTTCAGGGAAGTCTAGGCTAAGAGAAAGAAAGGAGGAAAAAAAGAAGCAAAGAAAAAATGTGGCAAACAAAATCATATGGCAGAAATAGAACGTATCAGTCATGATAATAAAGGTAAACAGATGACTTCTTAAAAGACTATGAGATTATATAAAACAAATGGACAGTTTACCTAAAGCAAACCACAAAGGAAGACTGAAAATAGAGAAATGTTACATCAGGCAGATGCTAACTAAAATTAAACATGCACAGCAATATTTGTATAAAATCAAACAAATTTAAGAACAAATGATTATTAGGTAAAAACAAGATTAGGACATTACAGCTCTATCCCACCAGAACCTCCCAACAGGGATGAACTTCTGTGCCTCTCACATCCTCATGAGCACTGCGGGGAAAGTGATTAAGAGCTCGGTCAGCCAACCAAAAGGTCAGCAGTTCAAATCCACCAGCCAGAAACCGTAGCAGGCAGTTCTACTTGGTTTTATAGGGTCACTGTGAGTGGGGATGGACTCTATGGCAACGGGTTTGGTTTTGGGGTTTCTGGAAGATACTCAGAGTGTGTTTGTTGTAAGTTACTCCCACGAGGACCTGAGAGGTCAGGCTGGTTAAAAATAGCAAAGCTATTAGCTTTGAGCAGCTAATTTAATATGGCTGATCCAAAATAAATACATGGAAACTGGCCCTGAATAAAGAAGGCATGTTTTTCTCAAGCCCACGTGGACCACTGAAACAAAGCGTTATAACAAATGTCAAATGATTTGTAGCATACAAGCCATATTTTCTATCCACAGTGCTATTAAATAGGAAAAAAAAATATGCCTAAAAATGTTGTGGATTAGGGCGGAAATCTTTTTATTGAATTATAGGCTATTTAAATTTGAAACAGTATGCAAGAGCTATACAGTGAAACTTCAGGTATGTGGATAAAGCAGTACTAAAAATGCACGCCAAAAGTGCATGCCAGCCTGGTGGGTGGGGTCAGTGCCACGGCTGCTGACCCAAATCCCATGCCGCCCGCTTCTTTGCCCCTTCTTGGTGGGCCTGTCTCTCTGTGGGACAAAGGAACACAACCCACTCCAGCCCTCCCGACTCTCTCACACACACACACACACACACACACACACTTACAGACTCATGGCTTGCCTCCCTCTGGTCCCTGCACTGTACTGGGCACTGGGGACGCCGTGCTGCACAACCCAGACACAGATCATTGCTGAACACCCAGCACAGTCCCACCCTTGCCCAGGACGGATGCAGGTTGCTCCGGAGAGCAGGCCACCGTAAGCAGGGAGGAACGCAGTGACTTTCCATCTGGCTTCCCCTCTGCGGCAGCCACAGGTTTCCTCGGGTGTGGCAGGAAAAGACAAGCCGTGCACAGCAGAGAACTCTAAGCAAGCCACCTGCTGGAGGGTGTACAGTGCCACCAGGGGACATGTGCTTTCTCCCCTCACTGAGGGGGTCCGCAGCTCCGAGGAAGACAAGCAAAGAGGTTCCAAATGCCATTCTCTGTGGCCCATGGTGCAGGTGAGTGTCTGCAAAGGGCCCCTTCCAAGAGTAACCGCCCCACTCCCACTGCCTCACCCCTTCCTGCTGCCAGCTGGAGGGGCGCGGCAGCCGTGAGGGTCCGCAGTGTCGCAGTCCGGATGGAGATAAGGTGGCCACCTGCAGTGAGATGAGAGAGCATGAAAGACGCGTGCTTGTTTCCAATTAGAGGGCTTCTTTGAACAGTCCCACAAGGGGTCTTGTGGATCCATGTGGCAGAAATGGTTAAGCGCTCACCTACTAGCCCCAAGGTTGGTGGTTCAACCCCCCTCCCCCCCGAGGTTCCTCTGGGAGACAGGCCTGGTGATTTGTTTCCAAAGGGTCACAGCCTTGAAAACCTGAGGGAGTCACCCTACTCTGTCTCTGCCGTCTCCCCCGGTGGGAGTCGACTTGACGGCAACGGACCACAGAGGGTCCAACCTTTTATGTGCTCTGAGCTGGACATCCTGGGTCCCTGAATGGGAATTCAGAAGTCCCCATTTGGGGGCAACCATTGCTTGTTACCCTCAAGTCAATTCCAATTCATAGTGACCCTGCACGACGGAGTAGACCTGTCCCACAGGGTTTCAGAGGCTGTGCTCCTAACTGAAGGAGCTGGTCAGTTTGAACTCCTGATCTTTTGATTAGCAGCTAAGTGCCTAACCAGTGTGTCGCCGGGGCTCCTCACGCAGCCACTAGACTCTCACTGAATTTTCAGATAAACCTTGTGCATCACTAGACTTTGGAGCACTGGAATGTGACAACAGACGGTTATCAAGTCTGCTAAAAGGTACTAATAATAAGAATTCAGGAGCCCTGGTGGTGCAGTGATTACACACTCGATTGATAACGGAAGGGTTGGTCATTCCAGCCCACCCAGGGCCTCTCCAGGACAGTGACCTGGTGACTGGCTTCTGTGAAGACTGCAGCTCAGAAAGGAATCTGGGGCTGTTTGATTCTGCCACATGGAGTCCCTGTGAGTCCAAAACTGACCTGATGGTGGCTGATGACAATGAAACAATTACTTTGTAAACTCATGTAAAGGTCAATGCGAGCTGGGCAGCTCCCTGTCCAATCACACGCCTAACACCAGCACAGGCAGCGGCTTGGCAAGGCAGGGTGACCTCAGTGTTTGTTTTCCAGGGGAGGGCTGTTCGCACCGAGCTCAGGAGCTGCCCAAGGAAAGCAGATGAATGGCCCGATGAGTGGGCGGGAACCACCGCGCTCAAAACCCATTTACAGCGATGCTGGACTCCACGGCAAACCCTTCCCCCTGTGTGGCTAAGGGAATTCTGACACACTTGAGCTAGTGAAAGACCACAGTTACTGCGACCCCCTGGATAGACTTCTGAGCGCTGTGTGCGAAGAGCCTCCCACTGCGGATGTTGTTAGGTGCCCTGGAGCCCCTTTTCGACTCACAGTGACCCCAAGTGCACTGCTAGGGCCCTAAGGACACTGAAACCCCCGGGGCGTCGTGGTTAAGAGCTGTGTCTGCTAACTGAAAACTTGGTGGTTCAAATCTACCAGGCACTCCTTGGAAACTGGATGGGGCTGTTCCCTGAGCTACAGGGCCGCTATGAGTTGGAATCGACTCGATGGGAGCGGGTTTGGTTTGTTTCTTTGCCAGCCAAGCCAAGTGCCGTCAAGTGTGTCAAAATATGCCTGACAACTGTCTCATGAACGTAGTTGTCACACTGACTTATAAGGGAAGTCTCTTCTGATCCCATTTTACAGTGGGCACAGACAAGTCTGAAGGAGGCTCAGTGGCCTGGCGGGGTGGCAGGGCTGGGAATCAGCGGAGTCTGGGTCTCTAAGGAGAGCCTGCGGCCCCCACCACACACCCTCTTCTCAGGGACATCCCAAGGCACAGGCATGTCTCTTTGAGTTGTGGTTGTATGTCAGGGAGGGTCGCAGGGTAGTGTGCCATTGGGGTGTTCCCTCCCGAATTCCCACAGAGCCAAGGGTGTCTGTTAGGCACATGACGGTGCATGTGACAACCTGAGTTTACAGTGCTGCGTTGGCACCTATCTTCATTTCCTAGGGATGTCACAGCAAAGGACACTATGAGTGACTGGGTTTAAGGAGCAGATAGGTATTTTCTCACAGTTCCAGAGGCTGAAGTCCAAAGCCAGGTCTCAGCCATGTTGCCTCCCTCTGTGGCTGTCTCTCCCGGTTGCTGGCACATCTTTGCTTGTGGGCAGGTCTCATGTGGCATCTTCCTTGCCCCTGTGTGTATGTGTGTTTCTGTGCCCTCATGTGTGTCTGTGTGTGTCAGTGTGTGTCTATGTCTGTGCTGCCCTTTGTCTAAGACTTTGCTCAGAAGAGATTAGTCTGGGAGGCCCGTGGCCTCATCAGCATCACAACAGAAAACATTGCCAAGCAGAGCCGTATTTCCGGGACCAGGGGTTAAGACTTCCCGTATCTTTGGGGGGATATAGTTTAATCAATAACTTCAGAAAACCAAACCCACTGCCATGGAGTCAATTCCCACTCATAGCAACCCTGCAGGGCAGAGTAGAAATGCCCCACAGAGTATCCAAGGAGCGCCTGGTGGATTCGAACTGCTGAGCTTTTCATTAGCAGCTGTGGCACTTAACCACTGTGCCACCACGGTTTCCATTAGTGGCCGCCACTTCAAGAATGTAGTTTTACTCTCAATGATGCTAAGTTCCTGGAAGGTGGGACCACATCTTACTCTTTGTCATGGATTGAATTGTGTCCCCCCCAAAATACGTGTAGCCGTGTGGCTGGGCCATGATTCCCAGTATCTTGTGACAGTCCTCCGTTTTGTGGTTTTCCTATACTGTATGTTAAAGGATTAGGGTGGGACTGTAAATCCCTTTATAGGATCACCTCCTTGCTCCACTGTAAAGGGAGTTTCCCTGGAGTATGGCTTGCCCTACCCTTAATCCTTTCATCCTGCAAGAGATAAAAGGAAAGAGAAGCAGGCAGAGAATTGGGAACCTCGTACCCTCAAGAAAGCAGCACTGGGAGAAGAGCGCATCCTTCAGACCTGAGGTTCCTGTGCCAAGATGCTCCCTGGCCAAAGACTGATGCAATACCGGACTTTTCTCCAGAGCCAACAAGGGGAAAGCCTTCCCCTGGAGTGGACATCCTGAGTTTGGACGTGTAGCCTACCGAAGTGTGTAAGAATAAACTCCTTTGTTAAAGACATCCACTCTGTGGTATTTGTTAGAGCAGCCCTAGCTGACTAAAACACTCTTGTATATTCAATTTTTATATATTTAACTTGGCAGACTTTGGTATCAATTTCAGGTTCCAGTGTAGACAGCACCAAGCACACATCCAGTGCTGAACACATCCTCCAAGCAACTGAGTGGCTGCAATCCAGAGAATGTCAGATGAGTCAGGAGCCCGGGGTTCTGGTTCCAGATCGGCCACCACAGACTAGTCCTCCCCTTCTCAGGCCTCCACTTCCTCATGGAAAGAGGTGATGTGTGTCATGACAGCCTGCTGACGCTGGTTGGCTAAATCCAGGTCACAGGGCTGTGGGAGGGAGGGAGGCGGTGCCTGCATACCCACTTCACTCCGTGGGTGGGGGTGCAAAATCTAGCCCATCACTCAGACTGAATTGTGTCCTCGGGAACCCACTCAAGCAGTGACCATTCTACAGATTCCACTACTGGGTCAGGGAGCCGAACAGGAGTATACAAGTTCTGACAAGTTTGTGAATTCACAGCCTTGTGCTTATGTTAGCAGCATTGTACAAACAACTCGGTAAGGTTTCATAACCTTGGTGTATCAGTGTCTCATAGCCGTGTACATGTTGACACATGGCAGTGTCTTGCTGAGTAGCATTCATTGTTGTTGTGTGTTTTTGTGTGCTGTTGCAAGAATGTTGGAGCTTGAATTAGAGCAATGAACAAGCATTAAATTTCTTGTTAGACTTGGCAAGAGTGGAGATAAAATCAGGGACATGTTAGTCCAAGTTTATGGGGATAATGTCATCAGGAAAACAGTGGTATACAAATGGATTAAATACTTTTCTGAGGGGAGAGAAAGTGTCACTGATGAAGAGAGGTCAGGGCGGCCACTAACAAGCAGAACTGACAAAAACATTGCCAAATTCATCAAATCATGTTACTATTGTCAGCTGACTGTGAGAAACATAGCAGACCAAGTAAACATCGATAGAGAAACAGGAAAATCTTAACCAAAAATGTTGACATGAGGAAAGTGTGCACAAAAATGGTCCTGAAAGAGCTCACCAACGAATGAAAGCAAAGGAGATTCTAAGTTTGCCAAGACCTTCTGGAGATGCAAGATGACATTTGGGGCCGTGTTACTGCTGGTGATGAAACATGGGTGTACCAATACAACCCTGAAACAAAGCATCAAAGCGCATAATGGGAGGCAGTCAATTCTCCACAACCAAAAAATCCTTTCAGTCCAAATCAAGAGTCACAACGATGCTGCTGACCTTTTCTCTATCAGAGGGATTGTTCATTATGAATTTGTACCAACTGGACAAACAGTTAACCAAGTTTACTATTTGGAAGTGCTGAAAAGGCTGCATGAAAAAGTTAAGATGAAAACGACCTGAACTTTTGGCCAACAAGGCATGGCTCTTGCATCACAACAACACACCAGCTCACAGGGCATTGTCTGTGAGGGAGTTTTTTTAGCCACTAAACAAATAACCGTATTGGAACACCCTCCCTACTCACCTGGTCTGACCCCCAGTGACCTTTTCCTTTTCCTGAAGATAAAAGAAAATAGTGAAAGGAAGACATTTGGTGACATCAGGACATCAAGGGTAATATGACAACAGGCTCTGAGGGCCATTCCAGAAAAAGTGTTCCAGAATTGCTTTGCAGCATAGACTAGGTGCTGGCATAGGTGCATAGCTTCTCAAGGGAAGGACCCCGAAGGTGACCATGGTGATATTCAGCAATGAGATATGTAGCACTTCTTCTAGGGTGAGTTTGTGAACTTATTTGTCAAACTTTGTAGGATCTGAAGTAACTTCTGCAAGTGTCCCTGGTCTATTTGCCCTTTACTATCTCCCCCATACTGGTACCCAAACCCACTGCTGTCAAGTTGATCCCCAATCACAGTGACCCTACAGGACAGAGCACAACTGCCCCACAGGGTTTCCAAGGAAGTCCGTCTCTACTGCCACATCTGTCTCCTGCAGAGTGGCTGCTGAGTCTGAACTGCCAGCCTTTTAGTTAGCAGCAGAGCACTTTGATCACTGTACCAACAGGGCCCCTCCCTAGACCGATAATAACAAAGAGAAATCTTGTGCCATTCACCCTTTTCCAGCCTCTCATGTTATAGGAATTTCCCAGTGTTTAGTAAAGAAGGTTTCTGGGCATCAATGAGAAAAGCACCAGAATCTCCAGTAATTTCCCTGGAAAACCAGCTGGCTCATCAGGGATGTCAGAGAGCTGTTCGCCATGAAGCTGGCCATTTTTTAAATTCATTTGTTTGTTTATTTTACAATCTTTACTCTTTTATAGCCATCAGGTCTCAGTACCATGCGGGGTGGTTTAGATACAGTGATGTGAATAGGACTGGACACAATTCCTGCGCTCAGTGGGATTTTGGTCTCACTGGAGAGAAGATAGTCAGCAAATACTCATGCAAAAATAGGATTACAAATTGTGTCAAGTACCCAAAAGAGAAACACATGGTGTTAACATTCAGACTGAACCTAAATGGGGTTGAGGGTGGTGTTTGAATCAGGGAAGGCTTCCTCGAGGAAGCAGCATTGAAATAAAAACTTGAGACATCTCAGAAAGGGCCAGGGATGGGAAGGATTAGGACCAGCTACTCCAGGCACATGCCAGTGTGCTCTGGTCTGCAGTACACTGTGGTGGGGGTGTTGGATTCCTGGTCCTGGTTCTGGCTTCTTTCAGCTGTATAAGAGACTCTGAGTTGCCTAAACTCCCTGGATATTGGGTTGTTTTGTTTTGTTTTCTCCTTTATGTGTTTTTCCCCTCTGTAAAACGGAGATGCTCTCTGTCACATTAAGCAGATGCTGCCCTGCTCAGCTGAAAGCAGTGGCTAAGATGTGGTCCCGGCAACGGTAATTCTACACAAATAAATACACCCATTGCCATCACTGGTCCTGACCCACAGAGACTGCTTGCGTGACTGAGTGGAATGCTCCATACGGTTCTCCTGGCTGTCAATTTTAAGGGAGCAGATGGCCAGGCGTTTCTCCTGTGGGACCTCTGGGTGGCTCCAAACCACTGGGCTTTAGGGTCACAGCCAAGCACAAGCCATTTGCCACCCAAGGATCTTACACAAGGGGAGTAAGTGGGTAGCATGTTAGACAGTGGCTCACCCAAAGGTTAGGGGTTCGAGATCACCCAGAGGTGCCTCAGAAGAAAGTCCTGGTGGTCTATTTCCAAAAAGGCAGCCACCGAGAACCCGGGAATATGGTTCTCTGACACATGTGGGGTTACCTTCATCTTGAAGGTAACACAAATAAATACGAGGGGGATCATTGTTGCCATGGAAACCCTGGTGGCATCATGGTTAGGTGCTGTGGCTGCTGAACCCAAAGGGTGGTGGCTCAAACCCACCAGGCACTCCTTGGAAACCATGTGGTGATCCTATGCTGTCCTACAGGGTTGCTATGTGTCGGAATTGACTCAACAGCAGTGGGTTTGGTTTGGGGCTTGTTATTGACTGTCAAAATTGGCTGCATCTGTGGAAGTTGTTTGAGGGAGAAAGGCATTTACAAACAGCGGGGGTAAGAACGAGTTTTCCTTATGTGTACTTCCCACTTTATACCCGAGGTACCTAGATTTCATGCAGACCCATGGGGGACGGGAGACCTGGTCCCAGGTGCCCTGCAGAGGGAAAGCCAGCAGACGTGGGAGGGGAGACAGAGGCTTATGAAACAAACCTCCCGAGTAGTCCCCCTCTGGTCTCCTCCAGATGCGGCTCCAGGCTCTGCCAAGGATCCTAACGAGAAGCAGATGCCCCTCTGGGTGAGGCTGGCTTTCACCTGCGGTTCGGAGCCCAGACACCACCCTCTGCTCCGCTTAGGCTGAGCCTCCCAGAGTGCTTTGTTTTCAGTTCTCCCCTGTAGGAATCAGGGCTTGAGAGGCAGAGAAAACAGTTCAGATTTTCCCTCCTTTAGAGATCAGCCAAAAGCATGAATTCAAAATATGAAGGAAAAACCACCTTTGGTGGCCAGTGGGGGCCTATTGCCCACTGAAAGTTCCCTAGCAAAGTCGTTCAATGGAAAGAAAGCAGGGGGGTCCCAGCTTGCAAGGAGAACCCTTTAGGGTGGTGGGAGTCTTCCAGCCTCTGGTCCTCACCACCACCCACCGAGTCCTGTGGTCAATGAATCTACTGTGAAGTAAAGGAATCTAAGACAGGATCCCAGCCAAGAGGACCTAAAAGTGGATTTTGTTCCCTTAACCGGAGACAGAAGTTGTGAAAGATGTCCGCGACTTTATCATCTAGAGTCAGGAAGCGCTGTGAATCGTCAGGGCTGTGCGGATCTAAGCAAACCCGGTTTCTCCCCGTGACCGGCGTCCAGCCTGGCCTCGCTGCCCACAGCTGCCCCATTGCTGTGCCTCTGTCTCTCTTGGGCTTGGGGCCAGCTGCCTGTTTCTTCTCTTTTCCACAGCCTTTGCTCAGCTGAGATTTCTGGTGACAGGCAGGCTGTCCTGCCTTCCTCACGGGCCTTCTTCCAAGTGTCCTGGAAGGATATACTCCTCCTCTTTCTGGGTTTGCTTCCAACGCTGCAGAGACCAGAGCCCCTGGGTGATTCCAACAGCTTACCCATTCCACTCCTGAGGTGTGAGCCCACTCAGAGGTGCCTGGGAAGGAAGGTCTGGCAATCACCTTCCTCCAAATCAGCCACCGAAAACCCAATGGTGCATATTTCTACTCTGACACACTTGGGGTTGCCACAAATCGGACCTGACTCCACAGCACCTATTTGTAGAAAGATCCTTCTTTTCTATTTCCTGGGTTACCCTGTCTCTTTAAAACATGCTTTTCTTTTTAAAGTTTCTCTTCTTAGGAAGTTTTTTAAAAAGCAGTGAGGACCAAGCTTTGCTGAAAGTGACCTGGACTGTACTCAGTCTGGGGTAGCGTGGAGCACAGTCCTTCATGTGCCTCGGACTGTGCCATCCCAGCCCTGACTGTGCTGTGTCACACTCCTCTGGGTGAGATGAGTGGCATTTTGAACCCAGTTTCCTCAACAGTCACCACTGCCAAGACCCATGAGACAGTCCCCTCGGAGTCCCTCAGAGACGCTCGGCCAGTGCCCGGCCAGCCCGAAGAAAGCTCAGAGGCTGAGAACAACCCAGATTACGGGGGAAGCGGGAAACAGGGCTGGGCTTGTATGTGTTCGTATGGAGCCAAATAGAACATCAGAAATAAAAATTCTTAAAAAAAAAAAAAAGGCTGGAAGGAAGGATTCCAGGACGTACTACGGCTGTGAGGTACAGTGGGATACGGACGAGCTTGGGGCCAGGCCGCCTGTGCTTGGGTTCTCCCTCCCCAGCGTGAGCTCTGAGGATGTCTCCGAGTCTCCGCCAGCCTCGGGATCCTCATCGGAAAACAGGAACAATGCTTCTCCCTCCTGAGGGTTCTTGTGAGGATGACAGCATTTTACACAAGTAACGTGCCCACAAGTATAACACACATAATGCGCCTAGGAAAATAACGCACAAGGGTGTTGCGCAGTTGGCAAAAAAAATATGATTTGCGCATCACTTGCGTGAAATACGGTAGATGAGGTCCCGTAGACAAAACTACCCGCGGGGCGCTAGCCAGGCCACTGATTTTCTCAGTCTTCGGCTGTGCTACACCAGAATTTTCATCTCCCCACCGTTTTGCCTTTTCTGAATTTTCCTTGATGCACATTTCAGTATTATAGTGGAAAAAGTGAACTTTAGCAAGGTAACGCTGTTCGTTTAGTCCACCCAAACGAGGTGTCACCTCAGAGGTAGGAAAAGACATTTATGGGAACGTCTAAAGGCAGCTGAAAGCTTTCATAACAATTGGTCTAAAAACACAGTCGTTTCATCCTGGTGGAATAGATTAGAGCGACTGGGGAGGCTCCGTGGTAGAATTCTCGCCCTCCACGGGGGACGACTGGGCTCAGTTCCCAGCTAAAACACCTCGTGTACGGCCACTACCCTCCTGCCGGCGGAAGCCTGCGTGCTGTGCTTCGTGGGTGCTTCTGGACTCAGACAGACGAGAAAGAAGGACCTGGTGATCTGCTTTTAAAATCAGCCAGTGAAAACCCTCTACCTCACAACAGCCCCATCCACAACCCTTCCTGGGGACCGAGCAGGCAGCCTTACACCAAGGACCACCGTGGGTGGGCGGCCAACCCGGCGGCGGGCAGAACCAGAACCTGGCTGGATCTGGATGGAGACCTGCCCGTTACTGGGCTTTGGACCTCAGTCTGCTGTATGAGAGACAAATCTCCCTTCTTAGTCACTGATGGCCACCCCCAGCAGCACGTTTCAGGGATAGTATCTCCTCCCACCAGCAGGCAAGGAGCTCTGCATTCTGCTTTCCAAGTGCCCCCACGGGCCAGTTCCTGGGAGAAACGAGGGCTCCACCATGCCCTCGGAAATGATGCCGTTCCTCTCAGCAGACGATTCCATCAACAGCCTGTTACTGTAACCCATCATGCCTTTCGCAGCCGCTCCGAGGACGCGCACCTGCTTCCCATCAGGATTCCAGCACTGTGCCAGAACAAACATGTGTGATAAGTTGGTTCTAAAATACCGTGACACACTCCTTGAATTTACTAGTGTTTAATAAATGAAGGCCAACGCTTTGCCTTTTATAGCCTTGAGTCTCCCAGGGCCTGAGCAGACACAGCATGTTGACTCCTGCGAAGCATCTGTGACTCACCTTCCAGTCCAGGAGCAGCCACCTCATCTCACTGTGTCTTCTGCACAGGGAGATCTCCCCCCGTAGAAGTGGGAGGGCTGGGGCACTCCACTCCAGCTGCAGATCAGCACTGACCGGGGAGTCCGGGGCCTCGCTGCAGAGACTTAGATCAAATAGGTCCAGAAGGGAACCCAGGAATTACAGTGTTTCCTTTTTAACAGTCCTACAGGGGCCTTTCATGTGCAGACAAGACTGCTATGCCATGTGATGAATCTCTTTTGCATCACCTCTCTAGCCACCATCTTGTAACTCTCACCCAGGTGACTGGACAGCTGTGTAGACAGGGTTATTGTTGCCCACCAAAGGGACTAGTTAGTGTTGCCATCCCACTGGGCTCGAAATGAGCCTCCCCACCCCCGCCACCAGAGGCAGGGAAGAGAAGAGCCCAGCATCACAAAGCCAGGAAACACCACCAGGAGACGGTGAACTGGGCTTCCCGGCCCATGGAGTTAGAAAGCCGAGTGCCTTTGGGTAGAGGCTGAGGACCAGACAGAGGCGTGCCTGTGTGAATGACTGAGAAGAGGGTGTTCGGATGGAAGACCTTTTTCCCATGTGTTCCTGAGCCTGAAATGCAACTTTTATTTCCCTGGTGACCCCACGATCCTTTGTGTTGTCTGTGAGTTCTGTGTGGCCATCGCAGTGAATTATGGAACCCAGCAGAGAAGGAGAAGGAGCTGTTCTGAGGGCTGCTGATGTTATAATTAATGAAGACGTAGAGAGAGGATGCTTGCTTGCCCAGGCTGTCCTTCCCTTAAGCCAGCCTGGGGCTATTGATATGGATTCTCTTTCCCCCTTGTGAAGTTACAGGTCAGACACTGTAACACTGTAACACTGGCCCCACACTGTTTTTACAGAGATCTCAAAATGCTGTGGGTCAAAGATGTACACTTTCAGGGGAAGAATGTAGATTCTGGAGACAGGTAGTGAGGAATTTGAATTTGTCATCCAAAAAGGATATGCTGTGTTGTCTTAGTCAAGTTTCTTCAATTCTTTGATCCTGTTTCTTTGCTTAAAAACATGGGGTTGATAACATCTGTCTTGTATGACTGGTACATAGATCCAAGGAAATAAACTTATATAAACTGTAGAGTATGAGGTCTTACACAGCAGGTGATCAGTAGAAGTCAGTGGTTATCAATAAGCTGAATGTCAGCCAAGCCATATTCTCAGAACAAAGACTGTTAGGAAAATACAGCAACTCCACCATCGTCTTAAGATCAGAGACCACAGCCTTCAGTAAAGATTACATTTCAACATCAAGAAAACAAAAATCCTCGCAACTGGACCACTAAGCAACATCATGATAAATGGAGAAACGACTGAGGTCGTCAGGGATTTCATTTTACTTGGATCCACAATCCACACCCACAGAAGCAGCAGTTAAGAAATCAAAGGATACACTGCACTGGGCAAAGCTGCTGCAGAAGACCTCTTAAAAGTGTTAAAAAGCAAAGATATCACTCTGAGGACCAAAGTGTGCCTGACCCAAGCCATGGTGTTTTCAGTTGTCTCATATGCGTGTGACAGCTGGATGGTGACTAAGGAAGACCAGAGAAGAACTGACGCCTTTGAGTTATGGTGGTGACAAAGAATATTGACTATACCACAGATGCCAGACGAATAAACACATCTGTTCCTTAGGACTGAAGATGGTGAGGATTTGTCTCCTTTAGTTAGGACATGTTATCAGGAGGGACCAGTCCCTGGAGGACATCCTGCTCGGTAAAGAGGAGGGTCAGCAAAATGAGGAAGACCCTTAAAAAGAGGGAGCGACCCAGTGGCTGCAACAGTGGGCTCAAGCACGACCACGACTGTGAGGGTGGCGCAGGCCTGGGCTGGGTTTCCTTCTGTCGCACATCAGGTCGCTGGGAGTTGGAACTAAATTGACGGCACCTAACAACAACGAATCTTAAAGAATGTGATTAGAACTAATAAATAAATTTAGCAAGTCTGAAGAACATAGGTCAATACACAAAACTCAATCAATAGCTTTTCTATATACCGTCAATAGACAATTGAAAATGAGATTTAAAAGCAGTAGTATCTTGGTTACTTGCCAAAAGCCAGGCCAAGTGATGTCAAGTCGGTTAGTGCTGCTACAGCAGAAATACCACGCATGGATGGCTTTAATGCCAAAGCCAAGTGCCGTCGAGTCGGATAATGGCTTTAATAGGCAGAAACTTATCTTCTCACAGTTTAGGAGGTAAGAAGTCCGTATTCAGGGTGCCATCTCTAGGGGAAGGCTCTCTGTCTCTGCGGGCTCTGGAGGAAGGTCCTTGTCTGTTGTGGCTTCTGCCCCTGGGTGACCATCATGTGGCCTGCCATCTCTCTTGTCCTGTCTCTGCTTGCCCACCGGTCACCTTTAATCTCTTTTACACCTCAAAAGGAATTGACTCAAGACACGCCCTGCCTCCTTAACATAACAAAGATCACTCATTCTCAAATGGGATTATAATTACAGGCATAGCAATTAGGGGTGACCACACATATTATCCATAATATCCAACCCTTCGCCTCCCTCCCCCAAAAGTCATGTCCTTGCTACATGCAAAAGACATGCACCCCATCACATCATCCCAGATGTCTTAAATCAATTCCAAGTCCAAAATCTCAGTTCCTGAATTACATAAGTCAAACACGGGTGAGCTGTTAGGCACAAATCATCCTGGGACAAAATTGCTCTTCATCTGAGAATCCATGAAATCTTGAACACAAGTTATCTGCATCCAAAGTATCATAGTGGAACAGCCAGCCAAAGCCAAGTGCTGTCGAACAAGCACAAGGTAAGTGTTTCCATTACAAATGGGAGAAACTGGAAAACAACTGTACAGCATCGCAAAACAGAGGAGAATATTATCAGGTCACAAAATAGAGGACAGTTACACAATCCTGGGACTCCTGGCCCAGCCAAGCTGGCACCTAACACTAACTATCACGCTGCTGAGCTAAAGCAAGTTTGTTCCACCTGTCACTGCTGCTGAAAATTCAGAGACAGTGTGGGGTTCAAGGAATATTTTATTTGCAGATCTACCGGCAAATCTGGAGGACAGCAAGCCAAAAACTGTCCCGCTTGGGTTACATTTCCAGTGGTTTCTATAGCCAGAATTCAAAGGGGTTGGTGTTTGTCACAGAATAATAGGAGTCCACAAGATTTCATGATGTCTTATCAAGCAGTGTGAATGACCTCAAATTCCACTGTCTCTCTCTAAAGTCTTAATCAATTTTACTTTCTCGGGGATAAGGAGAGGAACATAGACCTGCTAATCTCATCTGAGGGTGATAACTGAGGCAGAGGAAGGAATGCAGCTTAATAATCTAGGTGATCTTTGTTAGGTTCTTACATTTACCACCAATCACATGTACCATTTACAGTAGCACCTAAAACCATGAAATCGTTAGGTTCAAATCTTACAAAATATTGTGGAATTTCAATGCTGGAAGAGAAGCCCTGGTTGCGTGGTGGTTAAGTGCTCGGATGCTAGACAAAGGATCAGTGGTCTGAACCCACCACTTGCCACGTGCAGAAGGATGTAGCAGCCAGCTTCTGTAAACATCACAGCCTTGGAAAGCCTAGGGGGCCTTTCTATCCTCTCTTACAGGGTCGCTGTCAGTCAAAATTAAGTTGACAGCAGCAGGTTTGTACCCTAAAAACTATAAATCACTAATGCAGCCAGTTAAAGAAGACTTAACAAAGGGGGCAATCCTCCACAGATTGGAAGACTAAATACTGCTAAGATACAAAGTCTCCCCCAAATTGAGTAATGGATTTAATGCAATCGGATTCAAAATCCCAGAAGACTTTTTTGTAGAAACCAACAAACTGATTCTAAAATTCTGTAGAAAAGCAGGTGGCCTAAAATAGTTGAAACGGCTCTGAGAAAGAAAAATGAAATTGGAGCATCCATACTGCCTCATTCCACCAAGCACTGCACAGCGAGAGTGCCCAGATGGTGGCGTTAGTGAATGGAATAGAGAAGAGAGTCTTGAGCCAGGTGCACATGTGACCTTCTCAATCGATTCTTTACAAAGGAGCAAGAGCAATGGAGAAAGAGCAGTCTTGTCACCCTGACCCGGATCCCATATCTTGTATAAATATTAACTCTAAATGCACCATGAACCTGTATATAAAACGAGAAACTATAAAACTCCTAGGATAAAATCTTGGTAACATGAGGTTAGGCAAATTTTTCTTAACAAAAGCACCATTTATAAAATAAACCCTAATAAGATAGGCTTTGCCAAACTGGAAAACTTCTGCATTTTCAAGAGACATTGTCCGGAAGATGAAGGTAAGTCATAGACTCCAGACCCACTTCTGTTGAGTTGGGTAAGTAGTTTTGGAAATACGGTCCTAGTCATAGACCAAACAAAGGGATTGTATTCAGATATTATGAAGAACTCTCAAAATGCAATAAGCAACTTAACATAAAAAATGAGTAAGAGATTTGAACAGGTACTTCACCGAAGAGTCTACATAGATGGGAGAGAAACACGTGAAAAGATGCTTGGTACGATTCATCATCTGTGACAAGCGAAGTAACGCCACAGTGAAAGATCACCATGCACTGATTCGAATGGCTAAAAGTGAAAACTTGGCTATATCAAGTCCCGCTAAGGATGGTCATGGGCCCTGGTGGCACAAGGAAGCACTCGGCTGTAACTGAAAGGTCATTGGTTAGAACCCCCCAGCTGCTCTAAGGGAGAAAGCTGTGGCAGCCCTGGTGACCCTGTGGGGCAGCTGCACCCTCTCCTCCAGGGTCACTGTGAGTCAGAACCCAGCGGGCCTTCTGGGTGGGCCATTACTAGTCTCTTAGTTCAGGAGTGGAAATGCAAACCAATGTGGCCACTTTGGAAAACAATTTGCTAGTTCCTTCCAGCATTACACACACAGCGTATGACCCAGCAATCCTACGCCTAGGCACTTATCCGAGAGAAATGGAAACTTACTTTTACATAAAACTACATACAAGTCCTTCTTGTTGTTGTTAGGTGCTGTCAAGTCAGCTCTGACTCACAGCGACCCTACGAACAACAGAATGAAACACTGCCTCGTCTTGCACCATGTCCACAATCGTTTTGTATGCTTCAGCCCATTGTGGCCGTTGTGTCAACCCATCTCATCAAGGGTCTTCCTCTTTTTCACTGACTCTCCACTCTGCCAAGCACGATGTCATTCTCCAGTGACTGATGTTTTCTGACAACGTGTCCCAAGTACGTAAGATGCATTTTTACCATCTCTGCTTCCAAGGAGCACTCTGGTTGGACTTCTTCCAGAACAGATTTGTTGGTTCTTTTGGCAGTCCACCGTACATTCAACATTCTTCTCCAACACCACAATTCAGAGGCATCAATTCTTTTGTGTTCCTTGTTCATGGTCCCACTTTCACATCTATATGATGCGATTGAAAATTCCATGGCTTGGGTCAGGCACATTTTAGTCTTCAAGGTGATATCCTTACTTTTGAATACTTTAACGAGGTCCTTTGCAGCAGATTTTCCCAGTGTAATGCGCCTTTTGATTTCCTAACGGCTGCTTCCATGGGTGTTGATTGCGGACCCCAGTAAAATGAAATCCTTGACAATCTCTGTCCTTTCTCCATTCACGACAATGCTGCTTACTGGTCCAGTTGTGAGGATTTTTGTTTTTCTGATGTTGAGGTGCAATCCACACTGAAGGCTGTGGTCCTTGATCCTCGTCAGTGTCTCAGATCTTCTTCATTTCCAGCAAGTAAGGTGGTGTCATCTGCGTAATGCAGGTTGTTAATGGGTCATCTTCTAATCCTGATGCCTCGTTCTTCTTCATGTAATCCAGCTTGCAGATTAAAAAGGTATGGTGAAAGGATACAACACTGACATACACCTTTCCTGACTTTAAACCATGCAAGTACTTACAGTGATTTAATTCTAAATCACTCAGTGGGGGTGAGGGATAATTCAAACGTTCATTTACTGGGGGGCCAGTAAACAAGCCCTAGTCTTGTTTATCCATGTCATGGAATACAACTCAGCGACAAAAAGCACAAACTGACATCTGCAACAACGTGGATACTTTTCAAATGCCTATTACTAAGCAAAGAAGACAGACACAAAAGGCTACCATTCCTAGGATTCCGTGTATGTAACATTCTGTAAAGACAACGCATCAGAACAAGAACAGATCAGTAGGAGCAGAGGTGATGACATGGGTACACGGAGGGTTTTAGGGGTGATGGAACTGTTCTGGATCTTGATGGTGGTGGTGTTTGTGTTGCTGTCTGCTTCGTCATAACTCACAGAGTTGTACATTGTACAGTGTGAATTTGGCTGTATGTAAATCATACCTCCACAAAAGAAACGTGATGGGGTGTCTCTGAAAGGAAGAGACACCTCTTTTTACATGTAGATTGGCTTGAGCCAAAGGTAGGCATGACACAGGAGAGTGACTGTCCCTCAAGGTCTACAAAAAGGTTAAGTGAATTCTGTCAAGTAACTTCAACCAGGGGATAGAAATCCAGGCTCCTGGAGCCCCGTGGACTTATCCAGGGGCAGATGGTCCAACAGGCACCATGTCAAAGACCCCACTTGCAGGAATGGCCAGCATCTGTCTCTCCCCCAGTCCCGTAGCGCTTTCCTACAAAATCAAAATCTGTTCAAATTCACAGTCCCTGACAAGAGCAGGGGACCCAGTAAGCACAGATAAGCATGGGCTTACCTGTGCTTACTCATCTGAGGTGGCTGATTTCACAGGGGTTTTGCCACATCTTCAATTTTCGAGGTGAGAAGTGTGTGAAATTGTTCCTATAGATGATCTGGTAAGCACAGTGAGCGCCTTGCTTCCCCTGCCTTTTGGGTAACCTGCCCCTGGATTTATTATCTGAAGGGGGGTGACTGAGACAAGGGAGTTATTTTCCACACTTGAAAGCCAGCCTAAGGAAAACCACACTTGGTCTGAGATGTGCTTGCCCTGACGGGCTGAGGAGGTGCAAGTTCATTCACTCTTGGCTGGAATCCCCTTTTCTGCTGACTGCATCAAATTCATAGAATATTTTAAAAAACAACACGCATCTTGATGGATAGAAACTTCTCAGAACAAGAGATCCATGGTGGGGCAGGGGCAGGGCTGGGGGCGGGGAATTATCACGTAGGTTTTTCCTGGTGAAATACTGAACGACCAGACCAGACTAGATACCTGAGGAAGATGAAGGAAGACTTTTTCCTGGGAACATCTGAAAACTCAGATGAGTTTTTATTTGCCTGAGGCAGCTTAGGGGGTATTCTCTCGAATGATAGGGACTGTGTGTGTCTGTGCCAGAGCTCTGCAGTCTTGTAGGGACTCCAGACCAGAGCTGTATGTAAACCAGAGACTGGCGTAGACAAAGACCCCTGAGTTCTGAGAAATGCCATGTGTCACCAGCCTGCCCATAGCATCTTCTTCTGGACAGTCTTAGTGAAAAGATGTTCATTTTCATAGCTAGCTCAACTGGCATAACACAGTTTATAAAGAAAGTGTTCTACATTCTGCTGTGCTGAGTAGCATCTGGGGTCTTAAAAGAATGTGAGTGGCCATCTACGATACTCCACTGGTCTTACCCCTCCAGGAGCAAGGGAGAACGAAGAAAACTAAGGATACAAGGAACAGATTAGTCCAGAGGACTCATGCACCGCATCGGTCATGGCGCCCACGAGACCGCGTCCAGCACAACTAGACGGTGCCCAGCCCCCATCACACTGCTCTGACAGGGTCACAACAGAGAGCCCTGGGCAGAGCTGGAGAAAACTGTAGAGCACAATTCTAACTCCAAAAGAAAGACCAGGTTAGCTAACTTGACAGACGCAGGGGAACCCCTGAGAGTGCAGCCCCTGGTCCACCCTGTCAGCTCAGTGATGAAGTCATTCCTGAGGGTCACCCTTCAGCCAAACTGGACAGGCCTATGAGACTACATGAGACTAAAGGGGCACACCAGCCCAGGGGCAAGGACGACAAGGCAGGAGGGCACAGGAGAGCTGATCATGGGGAACCCAAGGTCGAGAAGGGAGAGAATCGACACGTTGCAGGGTTGTTAACCAACATCATAAGACAACACGTGTACTAACTGTTTAAAGAGAAACTACTTCATCCTGTAAGCCTTAATCTAAAAGTAAGATTTAAAAAAAAAAAAAGAGGTTTATTTTTAGGGTCAATTCAGAGCCCCTCCACTGACAACCAGCACATCAGTTGTAGGATTATTCATTTTAACAACAGAGTTAGGGCTTTGGGTCAACCAGAACATGAAAAAGTGGTCCCAAGAGCTGGCTGGGGCGGGAAGTCACAGGCGATAATGACTGCAACCTTAGCCCCACCTGCGCTCGGCCAGTCAGCGGGCCTCCTGCTCAGCTTCCGCACAGCTTAAGGGAGCTTAACGGGGTGAGGCGTCAATACCTTACTGTTATTTTTAACACATCTCAACTCTTGCAAATCTGTCCATTGTCCCTGCCAGTGATCCCTGCATGAAGGGACACGTCTGAGCTTAGACACACAGAACAGGCAAGACTCAGCATTCGTCTCTCTGCAGTCTTACCCAGTAGTACGCCACGGTGCTCGGTCCGGGGAGTGCCAGACAGTGTAAATGGTTAGTAGACTTGACCTCTACCCACAAGATTAGAAGTTTAAGTCCCAGTCAGGGACACTTTGGAAGAAGGCCTGGTGATTGGCTTCCAAAAGGCCAGCCACTGAAACCCCTCTGTTTAGCAGTTCTACTCTGACATGGACAGGGGTCACCGTGAGTAGAAACTGACTTGACGGCAACTGGTTTAGGAAGTTACTGGGCCTGGAGGACAGAAAGACCTGGCTTTGAACCCTAATGTGTCCACTTGGGAACCTTGGCCATCTTCCTTTCTCACCCTGTGTCTTCGTCTTTAAACGAGGCTAATAGTAGCTGCCCCACAGAACAGTGGTAAAGATCAGAGGTCATGAGCAGAGAGTCCCTGGTGTGGGTCTTATTGCACAGCAGATGCTCTGTAAGTGAATTTTGGCTATAAGTAATCAACAATTAGGAGGAGAGTCAGATGCACCCACTCTCACTTTTTGCCTGTTTCTGAGACAGGGCTGTGTCTCAGGTGATTTCGATAACAGTCTTAGCAGCAACTAGAGGAGCAAGTTATGACACAGTTGTCACTGCTGGACTGTGCAAACTTAGCACATCTCTGCAAATAAATCACAAAACTAAGAGCTGAGAGAGGCGACTGGGCCTAATTCATGTCCTGTAGCAGATTATCACTCAGACAGTGACATCCATCTGTTAAAAGTACCTGGCTGACGTTCAAACTTCCAGTGAGATGTCCTTCAGTTACATGGAAAATGAAGCCATGAGTTTAACCAAATAGGAAATGTGTCTGAAACTTGGCCCTTAACTGTCTAGGTGTGGTCAGAAGATCGTGGACACAGGCACCCCAGCTCTGCATTTTGCTGACACTCATTTAGTGCCAGCTGGGAAGTATCTTTAGTCCCTAAATGCAAAACCTTGTTACTGATTTTAGAGGGTGATATGAAAGGAGAAAATGGTCTGTAGCTGCACAAATAAATGTATATTATTAATAGTTTAAAAAATAGTATAATTTGATGTGCCATTTCTTTTTTTTCTGAAAACCTGTATTGAATTAATGGTACATCTTATACCTGCTGACATCCGAGAATACACGAAATACGGTAACCCTAAACCACCCCTCCTGTTCCTGGCTAGTACCGCACATACCACACTGATGTGCTCTGTGACACTGGCTGACTGAGTTGGTGAAAAATTAGCAGCAGCTGGCAAAGTGTGCAGCTGATAAACAGAGTCAGCCTTATTAATCACAACTGCTTGTCTCAGTCACCCAGTGCTGCTATAACAGAAATACTACACGCGGGTGGCTTCACTAAACAGGAATTTATTTTCTTGAGTTGATTCTGACTCATAGCGACCGTACAAAACAGAGTGGAACTGCTCCATAGAGTTTCCAAGGAGCGCCTGGCAGATTCGAGCGGTCGAGCTGTTGGTGAGCAGACATAGCACGTAACCACTATGCCACTAGGGTTTTCCTCTCATGGTTTAAGGGGCTATAAGTCTGAATTTAGAGCACCAGCTCTCAGGGAGGACTTTGTCTTTCTGCTGGCTCTGGAGGAAGGTCCTTGTCTCTCTGGCTTCTGCTTGCCAGCTCTTTGGAGATCTCTGAGTGTCTTGGTGTCTATCTTACCCCATCTCTGCCCCTAACTTGAGTTTAATCTCTTTTACAGGTCAAAAGAGACTGACTCAAGATATATCTGATACTAATCATGTCTCAGAAACCCTGGTGGCATACTGGTGTAGTGCTCTGGCTGTGAACCAGGAGGTCAGCAGTTCAAATCCAGCAGGCACTCCTTGGAAACTTTATGGGGCAGTTCTACTCCAACCTCTAGGTTGCTATGAGTTGGAAATCATTTGACTGCACTTAACAGTGACAGTCTTGTTTTGTTCAACAAGTTCGGCAAGAGTTCGGCATTATCTCGTTAAGTTAAATGTGTGCATGCTCTACAACTCAGCTGCTGCCTTGCTGGTCCGAGAGCCTGCTCCACACCTGTGCCGAGGCTCACACGCAAGGCAGCCTCCGGTCTGTCTGCAGCTCCACCCGCACTGCTTCGTCCCTCCGGACACCGCGGCCCTGGCGCTCGTGCACACGCCCTCTTCAGTCACACAGAATACAGAGACGTGCTCCAGGGTCGAGATCTACTAAAATTAGTCATTTTAGTGCTTTGTCAAGATCTTTGTTCAAGAAGCTGGCCCATTTTTACCGACAGGGGACAGCGACAACCAACACACCTTGGTGCCACCGCCGTGACTTACGCTTAGTTGCTGGCAGGTGTACCTCCCTTGGCTTTCACAGCTTCACATACACATCAGTACAGTGGAAGAGGCAGACAGGGTTAAGAATTACTAGGAGAAGAGCACTGACCTCCAGAGCTGCTGAAAGGACCTCAGAGACACCCCTCCCTCCGTGCCCCCCGTGGCTGGCTGTCCTGGGAACACCTCTGTAAGGGTGTACTAAGACAGAAATATAAGAAAACCCCCAAGCCAAACCGATGGCTGTCAAGCCGATTTCAACTCTCAGTGACCCTACAGGACCAGAGCAGAACTGCCTCACGGGGTTTCCTGGGAGTAGCTGGCAGATTCAAAATGCTGGCCTTTTGGTTAGTAGCCGAGGCTGTAAATCCTGTATCACCAGGGTTCCACGTATGAAGACACAACTTAAATATTTGTTTCAGTGTTCTCAGACATTTGAACTGAAGCTGTTACAAGTAGAAGGTAGACAGCTTGTAAAATATATGTATTTTTCTCCTTGCTATGTAAAAAATGTACCTGACCTAGTGCCAGACGTATCTGTGCCCCTGTCCCCCTGTGGCCATTGAGTCAGCGTTGCCTCACAGCAACCCTATAGGACAGAGTGGAAGTGCCCCATGGAGCTTCCAAGGAGCTACTGGTGGGTTCAAACTACCAATATTTTGGTTAGCAGCTGTAGCTCTTAACCACTGCACCACCAGGCTTCCAGCTGACATACCAAACCAAACCCAAACCCATTGCCATCAAATTGATTCCAGCTCACGGAGACCCTGCAGGTCAGAGTAGAACTGCTCGGTGGAGTTTCCAAGGAACGTCTGGCGGACTTGAACTGCCAACATACAAGCACCTACTTAATAAATTCAGATGATCAAAATCACAGTTGTTCTCCTGTTCTCATCATGTCCTTCACAGGATACCCCTGCACGCATCCTACACAGCACACAGTAGGATCTTTACGAGGAGCCCTGCTGGTGCAACAGTTAAGCGCTCTGCTGCTAACGGAAAGGTTGTCAGTTTGAAGCCCCCAGAAGATCCACAGAAGAAAGACCCGACAGTCTCCTCCTCTAAGATAAAAATCGAGAACATTCTATGGCACAGGGTTTTAATCTGTCATACGAGGTCACTATGGGTCAAAAACCAACTCAGAGCCACCTAACAAAACAGGATGTTTATGTCTAGATGACAGCAAGACAATATATATATGTATATATACAACATAGAAAGAAAGCAGCCCTTAGGAAAGGCAGAACTAGGAACTAGACTTCTACCCTCCCACCCGACATGGCATGGTAGTAGGTGCTACAGCTGCTAACCAAAAGGTCAGCAGTTCAAATTCCCCAGGCACTCCTTGGAAACACTATGGGGCAGTTCTACCCTGTCCTACAGAGTCACTGCAGGTTGGAATTGAGCAGATGGTAGTGGTTTGGTCCTGGTCTCTCCCTCCTCCACCCTGGGCCCAAGTCAGGTCCTCACCCCTGGCTGTTACTGCACTTCCCTGTGGCTGGGGAGTTGGGGGCAAAACTCCAGGAAGATCTGCAGGTTCCTCCTGAAAACCTGTGGCCATTCTCCACAGGACATGGCTCTCTAGCCAAGACCAGGGGACATTCTGAGAAAGGCTGGCCACCTGTCCCCTGAGGTGTCTGTGTGTCCGTCAGGGCCTCCCTTTGTCCTGCTCCTTGCTCTCTGGCAACGGGAACATTGAGACTGACAGTTTGGGACTGAGCCCTTGAAGGGATTTTGCAAAGATGCGGAGACAGCTGAGAGATGGCTCAGAGCCACAGTCAGCGCTTCTTGGACAACTGTCACCTGCTGGTTGCTGTCCTGTTTCCATCGATCCCTGTCAGTTTTCCAAGCCCTGTTTCTCCAGTTTCCCTGCTATTGCTGGGAACCCCAAAAATACAGCCTACAGATTCCTTCTCTAGTTCGGTGAGTTTCTCTTACCAGCACCAGTAACCCTCCACTGGAGTCAGAAACGCCTCACTAGCACCTTCTCTTGGGAGCCAGTAAAGGTGCGTCTGTGACCCAGTGGACCGTCGCAGGAGTCACCAGCACCCTGAGGTCAGCTCTTCTCCTTCCCGCTTGCAGTCCCTGTCTCCCTGTCAAACTGTCCAGGCCTCACCTTGGCACACACTCAGCCTGTCTGTGTGGTACCCTGCGCAGCCAGGTGGTATTGTGCTTTCAAAGCCTGCTTGCTTCCACGGGCACTAGCGTGTACCACCTCCACTCTCCCAGCACCTTGTCCCCACCTCCACAAATCACAGTCTCTTACAGCAGTTTGTTTACCATTTGCTGTCCCATAGGTGACCCAAGGATGAGTGGTGACCCAGGGAAAAGTGACTGATGCGTAAATGGTGACCCAGGAAGCAGGGACAAATGTCTGAGTGGTGACTTGGGAAGCAGTCTATACCTTTGGTGGCCCTAGGCCAACAATGACGACAAGTGGAGGACCATATATACCCCTTTCACTCTCCCCTCCCACCCTCCCCTCCAGGAGAAGGTCAAGGGCTGACAGTCACACTTTCATAAAAAGAACGCACTTGAAAGGTGGCCAGGAGCCCTGGAGGCCTGGTGGCTAAGATCCTGGCTGCTCCCCAACAGGTCAGCAGTTGTGATCCACCAGCGACTCCCTGGAAGCCCCATGGGGCAGTTCTACCCTGTCCTGTGGGGCTGCTATGAATTGGAATCAGTTTGATGGAAGCATTGGTTTGGTTTAAAGGCAGAGGGCTGGCTTTTGCAGAAAAAAATCAGTGAGGGTTTGCTTGGCAGGAGGTCTTTCATTAGATGAAAGGGATTTTTCCAAACAGGGGAGCTGGAAAGGTTGGAGCCAGCTGTCAGCTCTATGTCCAGCCTAGAAGGCGACTCCAGCCTCCAGGGACACAAGGAAACAGCTTGGTGGAGTGAGTTTTGCTTTACTAGAGACAGGAAACATGGACTGTCTACTGGCTGTCCACCAAAGAAGCATGGAACACTGGGGAACGCCAGCCAGCCCAGGAAGAAGTGATAACAATTCCGGTTTCAGGGTCCTCTCTGCTGCTCAAGGGACACACATGTCACAACTCAGACAGGACACTGGAGACTTTATCAGCACAGGGATTTTGCTGCATGAAGCACCAGCGACAGCAGCCTTGGGATCAGATGCGGGTCTCCTGCTCCTGAGGCTTGGTTGGGCCCCTTGGGCTGCCACACCCTGCAGCCCCTATGGCCTGCTCTGGTCGTCACCTGCCCGGGGACAGCTGAGAGGCCCCTGGAGGGCAAATGTTCCAGGTAGTCTGGCCTGGGAGAGGGATTTCTCTCAGCCTCAGTTAATCATCCATAAAGTGGAGATAATATCCGTACTTGCTTTATGAAAATAAAACATAAGGGTTAAAGACAAAAAAATAGAACATAATGGCTGAAGATACCAACTCTGAGCCAGTCTACCTGGATTTACTTCCTAGATCTGCAATATCCTAGCTGTGTGAACTTGCAATAAGTACTTGATTGTCTCTGTTTGCTCATCTGTAAAATGGGTTGTTGTTGTTAGAAGCCATCATGTCAATTTTTGACTCATACTGACCTGATGTGACAGAGGGGAACTGCTGCCTCGGATTTATTAGGCTGTAATCTTTATGGGCAGGAAGCATTAAAAGATGGAAGGAATACACAGAGTCACTGTGCCAAAAAGAATTGCTTGGTGTTTAATCATTTCAGAAGGTGGCATATGATAAAGAACTGATGATACTGAAGGAAGAAGTTCAAGCTGTACTGAAGGCAGAAAAACAAAGCTGAAGGAATGCCTACAATACCAACTGAGACGTTTCAGCAAACGGGTGCAGCACTGGGAGTGCTCATTCATTTACGTCAAGAAATTTGGAAGATTGCTACCTAGTCAACTGACTGAAGGCGATGCATATTGTACCCATTCCAAAGAAAGGCTATCCAACAGGATGCAGAAATTATGAAACAATATCATATGCAAGTAATTTTGCTGAAGATAATTCAGAAATAGTTGTAGCAGTACATCAATAGGGAATTGTCAGAAATTCAAACTGATTCAGAAGATGACAGGGAAGGAGAGAGGTCATTGCTGATGCCAGATGGGTTTTAGCTGAAAGCAGAGACTATCAGAAAGATGTTTACCTGTGTTTTATTGGCCACGCAAAGGCATTTGACTGTGGATCATAAGGAATTATGGGTAATACTGCAAAGCGTGGGAATTCCTGAACACTTCACTGAGCTCGTGCAGATAATGTCCATAAACCAAGAGGCAGTCGTTTGAACAGAACAAGGGGACACCGCATGGTTTAAACTCAGAAAGAAGGAGTGTCAGGGTGGTATCTTTTCACCGTACTTATTCAATTTGTAGGCTGAGCAAGTCATCTGAGAAGCTGGACTCTAGGAAGAAGAACAGGGCATCAGGAAGAAGACTCATTAACAACCTGCCATATGCAGATGACACAACCTTGCTTATTAAAAGTGAAGAGGTCTTGAAGCACTTTTCTGATGAAGGGCAAAATCTACAGCCTTCAGCACAGATTGCATCTCAGCATAAAGAAAATAAAAATCCTCACAACTGGACAAATGACCAACATCAAGACATATAGAGAAAATATTAAAGTTGTCATGGATGTCGTTTTACTCGGGTCTGCAACTAATACCTATGGAAGCAATCAAGAAATCCAGTGACACAATACATTGGGCAAAATGAGTGTGAAAGCCCTCTGTAAAGTGCCGAAAAGCACAGATGTCACTATGAAGACTAAGGTGTGCCTGACCCAAGCCATGGGGTTTTCAGTCTTCTCATACGCATGCAAAAGCTGGGCCGTGAAGAAGGAAGACCAAAGAAGAACTGGTGCCTTTGAATTACGGTATTGAAGAATAAGTGAACATACTATGACTGCCCGAAGCAGCCTGAGTGGCATAGTGGTCAAGTGCTACGGCTACTAACCAGACGGTCAGCAGTTCAAATCCACCAGGCACTCCTTGGAAACCCTATGGGGCAGTTCTGCTCTGTCTCATAGGATGGCTATGAGTCGGCATCGACTCAGCAATGAGTTTTCTCTTTCTGTTTTTGGTCAGAAGAATGAACCAATCTGTTTTGGAAGAAGTACTACCAGAATGCTCCTTAGAAGGAAGGATGGAGAACATTCGTCTCAGGTACTTCGGACATGTTATCAGGAGGGCTCGGTCCCTGGAGAAGGACATCATGCTTGGTAAAGTGGAGGGTCAGTAAGAGGAAGACCCTCCAGGAGATGGACGGACACAGTGGCTACACAGTGGCTCAAACACAGTGACAGCTGGGGGAACAGCACGGGACCCGGCGGTGGTCCTTCTGTCGTACACAGGTCGCTGTGAGTTAGAACCGACTCCGAGGCACCCAACAGCAATCTTTATGGAGCCGCAAGGCCCTTCTCAGTGGCCAGTCCTCGGGCTAGCACCCCAGCACTTAACTTCTGTACCCCAGGGCTTCTTCAAAGAGGGCTAGTACTTACCTTTCGGGGTGTTTGTGAGAACTGAATGAGTCAGTATATCTAAAGTGGAAACCCTGGTAACATCGTGGTTAAGAGCTATGTCTGCTAACCAAAAGGTTCGCAGTTTGAATCCGCAGGTGCTCGTTGGGAACTCCCCAGTCTACTCTATCCTATAGGGTTGCTATGAGGCAGAGTCAACCAGATGCCAGTGGGTTTGGTTGTTTCAGTTTGTGTTTAAAGCACTGAGAACTGCGACCGACTCGTAAGCCCTCCATATATGGTAGCTGCGATGGAGAAGATGCCTACAAAGCAGCTCGTGGAGCACCTGGTATATAATCAATATTTAAAACAGTGGTAGCTAAAAAATCAAGGATGCCCACCACACAGATCCAGCTGGAGTCACACCAGGATGTCTGTTTATATCCGAATACACAGAGGCTCTGAGAACAGAAGAAATGTGCCTGAGATCCATCACCCAGCCAGAACCAGAACCCAGTCCAGATTCTGTCCCTACACACAGTGATGGAGCGGGACCACCACGGCTCCCTCCCTGCCCTGGTCAGCTCTCCATATCTCTCCTGCCCCAGAAAGTCCCCTTCCCTACTGCCACTGCTGCTCCTAACAACCCAGTGGGGGCTCTTTGTGGGGGCCAGAGGGAAAAGTCACAGCCTGTTCACAGCTCAGACCCATCAGGGATGTACCACCCGGTCCCAGGAGGGAGAAGAGGGCCAAGACAGTCCAATTCCCTCCCTTTTCCCCAGCTCCCTGGGTCCTCAGCTTCAGGCTAATGCCTCCAGACAAAATAGTTGAGGATTTCCATAGCTAAGTGATGAGCAGAAGAAACAAACCCCCGCACCAGACCACATACCCCGAATACCAGACATTCCTGGGATGGTTCCCTTTGTAGGTGATTGGCCCAGACTTCTCCAGCTTCCCAGCGGCAGACCTTAGGGTGGGGGGTGGGAGCCTGGGTGCAGGAAGGGGGAAAGGTCTGTGCTCCAGGTGCTGATCCCAGACTCTGGAAACAGGGCAGGGAATGCTGTGTCCTGCAAGGGAGTCTTGTAGCACGTTTCAAACCCACCAAGCAAGCCACGTGCTCAAGGCCAGGTGCTACCGACATTGCATTCTAGAGGTGTGTCACAGGTCAGAACTGTTTACACCTTTACTGAAGACCTTCTGGGAGAAGGACAAGGCAATCTGCTTCCATAAAGGCTATGGGCTGGGAAACCCCATGGGGCAGTTCTGCTCTGTCACAGGGGCTCCCCATACATCAAAATCTACTCAGCGATGCACAGTAACAACAAGACTTCAGAGCAAAGAGGCTTGCTGAAAGCCACATCTGTCTGAAGTCGCTGGGGGGAGTTTTACTCCATCACAAGAGGTCACCAAATGTTAGAATCTACTCAACAACACGCAACAACAACAAGACTTCAGAGCTAAGTGACTTGCTCAAAGCCACGTATCTGAAGCCCTAGGTCTATGGATACACTTCAATCCCAAGCACCCTTGTAAGGGAAAGAGGTGGCCTTGCAGCAGGAAACTGGATGTATCAAAGAAACCCTCTTCCCATCAGCCTTTCTTGTCTCTTCCAGGCAACCTTCCCGTTCCACTGGGACTTGTGTTACCTGCGCCATTTTGTCAAGACCAACTCACAAGGTCCTTTCAGTGCCCCAGTAACAACTGCCTTCTAACTAGTGCCCCCCTTCAGAGGTGTGGTGGGGAGCAGAGCAGAGGGGGACACTCGCCCCCAGGGCACAGCTCAGAAGGACATCTTGAGGCACTGCAAACAAGAAACATGCATGATAGGCAGCTGGACAAGAAGGCCGAAATGTCTATTCATCTTGGAATTGGGGGGTGTCATGGTTTGAATTGTGTCCCCCCAAAAATGTGTGCAGCCATGTGGCTGGGATATGGTTCCCAGTATCTTGGAAATGTCCTCCATTGTGCGGTTTTGCTAACCTGTATGTTAAAGGATTAGGGTGGGGCTGTGAATTCCTGCTATGGGGGAAGTTTCCCTGGAGTATGGCTTGCCCCACCCTTAATGCTTTTAGCTTGCAAGGAATAAAAGGAAAAAGAACCAAGGACAATTTGAGAACCTCGCTACCATCAAGCAAGCAGCACCGGGAGCAGAACGCGTCGTTCAGACCAGAGGTTCTTGCGTTAGGACGCTCCCTGGACAATGACTGATGCAATACTGGACTTTCCTCCAGAGCCGTCAAGGGGAAAGTCTTTCCCTGGAGCGGACACCCTGAATATGGACTTGCAACCTACCGGACTGTGTAAGAATAAATCTTTCTTTGTTAAAGCCATCCACTCTGTGGTATTTCTGTTAGAGCAGCCCTAGCTGACTAAAACAGGGGGCGAGGTGCAATTTAGAGATTCTCGGGCGGCTTGTTACTCTACACCCCCCACGCCTCTGCTCACCTCCTGGATTTTGCTCAACATGGCAACAGTTACCAAGAGGTTTCAGGAAATTTGGGATCAAGTTGTGTTTCCATGCAGCTGTTTTGGAAGGCGCCTCTAGGAAAGCAATGTTTCAGATAAACTATTTTAGGCGACAGAGTCGCCCTGTGGGTCCATGGGGCAGGGTACAGGGGAAGGCAGGGGCGGCAAGGGTTGGGGGGCAGCTATTTGGAAACAAACTTTTTTGTCTGTTCAAATTCATATCAGACAGGAGTCCGAAACAGTCGATCCCCAAACAGGTCACAGACACCAGCTGCAAGTTCCAGAGTCCAGGTTATTGCCCAAGCAGTCCATCTTGATTTGATATCTTATGTGTCCAAGGCTCTTGTTTTGCGTGCTGGGGAGGCTACATGTGACAATGTGATCTCTGCTGTGACCTAGTTGTGGCTGCTGCACAGATGAAATATTACCTGGGAATCCTGGCAGGGCATGTGTACGCTGCGTGTACATGGGGTGGGGCAGCACGATGGCAGTCATCCACGGAGAACTGCAGGGCGGAGTCTCCCAAGGTGCCTGCCTTGGATTGTCGTCGACTTTGTTGCTGTTAGCTTGTGACTTCGGGGAGACCCCATCTTTTAGAGAGCAGAACTGCTCCACCAGATTTTCTTGGCTGAAATCTCCCCAGAAGCAGCTGGCCACACCTGTATCTTCCGTGGTGACTCCCTGGTGACCAGCCCAGTGCAAACTGTTTGAGCCATACAACGACCTTGCGGTCCTTGGGCTTTCATCTCTCAAGATAAAGTGGGGTTTAAAAATGTGCTCTGAGGTTAGAAAAAAATAAGTGTGGCACACCGCATATTATGTACTCCTTTTAAAGAGTCACAGTGCATATTAATATCTGAAAGGACCCCAGAAGCTTCATGGTAAATGAACTCGTTTAACTTTTATACCTTGATTCTTAAATCTATATGCCAGTGAGACGCTCCCGTTTCTCCCAGGGAAAACAGGATGTCACTGTGTATTCATGTCCTATGGAACCACACTGCCCCCTGTGGTCAAAGCCACCCAGGATGGCTAACAGTGACAATAGCCCACTTGAGGCAAACCTGGTGAGAAAAACTGGATTTACCAGCAAATAGGGTCCTTCCAGGATGAAGACCGCAGAACAGGGTCCTATTACTTCATGGTATCCAGGGCACCTGCTCCGGCGGTCAGGTTGGCCGATCCTGTGAACCCAGGCACGTGGGGGTGTGGCCAAGGGGCAGCGTGGGGGAGGGGAGGAAGGGGGTTCTGCTCTCTCTCGGCTTCCCCGAGCCCAGCCCCCTTTGGATGACATCCTGACTCCAGCCGGCCACCAGCCCTGCTAGGCAGCCTGAGGTCACACCCGTTCCCAGCCTCTCCCTGCTTCAGGGCCTGGCCTCCCAAATTCTCACCTTGCTCCTAGCTACCAGCCCCTCCAGGACAAACCCTGTGGTGGAGTAGCTAAGTGCTACAGCTGCTAACTAAAAGGTTGAGTGTTCAAATCCGGGGGGGAGTTCTACGGCGAGTTCTATGAGGCAGTTCTGTTCTGCCTTGTGGGTCACTACGAGTCAGAACGCACCTGAGTGCAATGGGTTTGGGTTTGTAGCTCACCTCCCTCCATTCCATCGTTCCCAAGAGCCTAAGTCCCTGCTCCATGCCTGACTTCTGACTTCCCTAGCCATCTACGATCTTTTTTTTTCCTGCTTTTTTTCAATTGCAATTAAGTGCAAGTTCACAGTCTAAGTCAATTTTCCATACAAAACCCTGAGCACCAGCCTCTCTGCAGCTGTCTGCTCTCCACCCCCTGCGACAGCACACTCAGAACTCCTACCCCACTTCCAATATCCATTCAAGTGACAAGTCCTCTCCTCCCCCCTCTAAAAAGAAACCAGTGGGACAGCCTCATATACATGAGGACCAACAGTGAAGTTCTTAAAGTCATCGCTAATTATCACTATGGTCACCTTCAAAGTGATGGCAGTGTGTAGTTCACTCCTTAGAGCAATTTTGGAGCTTTTATTCTGGAATGGCCATCAGAGCTGTGTTACCCTTGATGTCCCGAATGCCATTAAAGTGTCTTCCTTTCAATATTTCCTTTATCTTTAGGTAAAGAAAAAAGTCATTGGGGGCAGACCAGGTGCTCAACTGCCGTTCTGGAAGGAGTTCTAAAATCGCTCTGAAGGGTGGACTAGGTGCTGGCATCTGTGCATAGCTTCCCGAAGGGAGTACTTTGAAGGTGACCATGGTGACATTCAGCAGTGAGGTATGTAGCAGTTAGGACAGTTAAGTTTGTGGACTTAATCGTCAGACCTCATATATTAAACCATGAAGTACACATACCACCTGTATCGCTCTGTGTCCCCGTGTCCAGTCCATTCTTTCTCTGAAGAGTTGGCTTCAGTATTGATCTCAGCTCTGCGTGAGCAGCAAGTTCAGGGGCCACGTTCTCAGGGGATCTTCCATCAAGTGTGGTCTTTTAATAGAGTTCTAGATCTGCATACCCCTTTTCTGATGCTCCATCAGGGGCTCTACCATCTGTGGTCTTCAGTAGGAAGAACTGAGGCTTTTATTCCCCATCTACCAAGAGTCCTGGGAGCCAGGTGAATGCCACCACCCACCCTTGGAGCTTGTAATGCCTCTCCCTTCCCACTGCCCCTCAAATGCTGCTGCAGTATTAGGGGGCTGAGAGCACAGGCCCGGGGGTCTAGCTCAGGGACCCCTTTCACCGTTGCAGCCCATAACCAGGCCAGCAGAAGGCTGACCGTCTCCATGTGGCCTGGTTATGGGGTGGTGACGGTCAGCCTTCTGCTGAGTTTAGAAAGCGTTTTTCCAACATTCATTTTTGGGCTTAAGAGAATGAAACCCCACTTTCCAAAAATAGATTGCAGGACCTCCCAAGAGGCCTCAACAGACAGGGGACCCCTAACCTGGCTGCAGAAGCTCGGGCCTGTTCCTGTCTCTCTTGGGAACCAGCTGGGCCCAGAGCGTCTGGGGACTTCTTGTGCTGGGGAGTCCAGGCTGCAACCCTCTGTGCAGGTGGAGAACGTTCAAGTGATAACGCCAGCCCAGCCCTCCGACTCATCTCCTACCGTTCCCTGGTGGTGTCTGAGACTCTTGGAAGAGTGTGGTCTGATTGAAAAGAGACGTGAAGACAGGATTTTGGAGACGCCAGATGGGAATAGAGCATAGGAAGGCTCCCTGTCACCTGTCGGACACACACAGAGCTCCTCGGCACGACTGTTCAGTGGCTTTCGGGATGCGCACCCTCCCCTACACACCACGCACCCAGCCTCTTCGCCCTCCCTGCAGCCCCTGCCGGCGCTTCTGGGTTCAGCTGTGTAATCTTCCAACACAGGGGAGAGATGTGGTCATAAAGCCACTGATGCAGGTGACAGGCATGGACAAAAAGCCTGACACAGGTGACGTGTGGGCCAAGAGCCCCTGACACAGATGACATGTCGTCCAAGAGTTCCTGGCATGGGTGACAACTGTGGTCCCAAAGCCCCTGCATGAGTTGTCCAGGAGGCCTGCTGAGGGGCATGATGACATCTTCCTACTGTGGATTCTGCTGGTGTCAGGAAAGCTGTGTGGAACCCAGTGGGTCTTAGCGCCCGTCACCACCCCCTCCTAACACATGTCTGGTGAGTGTGGGGCTCCTGCTGTGCAGGAAGACTTTCTCTCACATGAGAAAGACACACACACTCCCTTCCTCCCACGCCCGTCAGACCTTGACACGGCCTCATTCCTCTAAAGGTTTATTTCTGATGAACAAAAATAATAATAATGTATGTGACCAGATCAACGGGGCGTCAACATGGTGACCCAGAGCAGGGCTTCCCTTTCCTGTTCACTTTCCAGATTTCGCAGCCTCGCAAGGTAGCTGAGTGACACCCAGCATTGGGCACTGCAGAGAGCTGTGAAGACGCCCACGGAGTGACTCCGCGGGGACGCTGCCCACACCTCTTCACAGGAGCCTCTCGTCCCACCCCTTCCTAGTGACTGTACACGTGTCATCCCCATCACGGGGTCAGAAAGAGAGTGGCAGTTTCGGGAACTTTCAACATGATACAGGGGACCCCTTTGGAGGGGCATCTCCCCATCAGCAACCACCTCCTGAGGCCAGTCCTTGGTGGAGGCTGTAGGGAAGGGGACGGGGCTGCCGTCCATCACAGCTGTCGGGGTCTTTGGGGGTTTCTGGGCTCTGGATTATTGCCTCCTAGCTTCGACGGAGAACTCCCCTGGAATTTCTTTGGCTTTGTAAAAGCTCCCTTTGGTCAGTGGAGAGGATGCCTCCTTGGGGGTCCAAGTGGCCCAGAGAGTGTGCTGAGAGCCTGTGCCGGGGTCTGGAGGCCAGAAGCCCCAGAGACCCTGCCAGAGCTCTGCCAACACAGCTGGGAGAGAAGGTTCTGGGAGGCACTGTCAGGTGGGAGCCGAGCTCCCGCTTCCCTGGGGCAGAGGACAAGGCTTGTTCACCACGGCCGTGGGGCCTGGGTCGAGGTTTTAGTCTCTGGGTCACTTTAGAGGTGGGGCTTACATTCACAAAATGATTTTTTTCTTTTCATAAATGGCTTTGGTTGTCCCTAAACTCACTGACCAGTAAGACACCCCCAAAACAAGTAGGTCATACTTGTGGGAAGCCCATAGGGTTTCCAACGATGAAAACATGGGTTGCGGCTACTTTGCTTAGGGCCTGTGCACAGACCCCAGGTGCGTGGCTGCTCTGGAGCTGACCTGGAGGGCCCAGGTGACCCACCCTGGGACCCAAGGCGCCTGGCTTTGTACACCAGCAGGGCCACAACTGACCAGGCGCATGGCAGTTTAAACCAGGGCTGACAGCCTAATGGACGGTGGCTTCAGCATCCTTCCCCAAAGCCCTCCAAAAGGCAAAACCAAACCAAACCCCAACTCATAGGGTGCCAGGCCATGCTGAAGCCTACCCAGGCTCATTCTTGACCAGCAGAGATGGCAATTTCTGAGCATGATTCAAAGTTAATTATGGGAGAAGATGGGGGCGCACATCCTCACGCCTGCTCCCCTTCCCACACAGGGGTCTCTCTAGGCTCCAGGCCCTGGGGTCATGTCCAGCCTGGAGCCATCCTCCTGTGAGCCGTCCACACCCCCAATGCAGACTCATACTCGCATTCTCTCTCTTGGAAAAGACTCAGAAGGCCTTGCAAAGCCACCCAGGACACCTGCACAAACATCTATTAAATAGCACCCAGACAAAACGCAGCCTTTTAACTGTTTTATGAAACAGGAAGAGACTGCACCAGGATGGGCCATTCGCATATGCGCAGGCAGGGTGGGAGGGGAAAAGCCAGGACCACTGTCCCTGAGAACTGGGGAACCCCCTTCCAATCTTCTCCAATCAGCAGCCAACAACAGACGGAAGGGTCCCACAAAAATAAAACTGTTCCATGCCTGCTCTTCAGTCATGAAGGCAGGCTTTTCTGTTTGGCTCCTCTCTGGAGATGTTTCTGGTTTTCAGATGGTGCAGAGGGCCTCAATGTCTTGCATTCATAAGCCAGCAAGACAGAAGTCACTCTCTGCCTGGCCTAGCTCCTGGGATGCCAGGATGTGCCCGGGATAGGTGGATGGGCAGAGGGGCAGATGTCCTGGATATGGCTGGAAGACAAGAGGGCATGAGGTGGGATGGGAGGAGCTGTCGGGGGCTCCTGGGAGTCCTGCCACATGAGGCCATTAACACATCCTGATTCTGAGGCTTTGGGTCTGACACATGTCTCGGATAGCACCCTGTACCCCTTCTTGAGGGAGCCTCCCCAGCCAAAGGGGCACTCAGCTTTCATCCTGAGTTGTGGGGAGGACAGGGATGGGGAGTTGTATTGCTGCTGTTGTTGCATGACCTCAAGTTGATTCCAACTCCTGGTGACCCCACAGGACAGGGGAGAATGACCCCCTGGGGTTTCTTAGGCTTTTTTTCCTGGGGAGCCACTGATGGTTCGATTGGTAGACCTTTTGGTTAGCAGCCAAGTGCCTATCCACTGAGCCACCAGAGCTCCTTGCAGGGCAGCTTTTCCCTGCAGCCAAGAGCTCCCTCAGCACCTCTCCTCTGCCTGGGTTGGGGCTCCCTGCTCTACTTTCTGTGCTCTTTCCACCTGCTTTGCTTTTAGACTGACTTCCTCTAACTTTCTTCTTGTCTGGATAAAATTCTACTGTGCATAGGACATGCAGTTCTCTCAGAAACACAGGAAACTGCATAGTATGTGGGGTTTCTCACAGACACAAGCAACTCTCAAGTTCACTGATATTTGAAAAGCATGACCCATACTAAACCCAAACCCACTGCCGTTGGGTCAATTCTGACTCATAGTGACCCTGTAGGTCAGAGTAGAACTGCCCCATAGAGTTTCCAAGGGGCACCTGGCAGATTTGAACTGCTGACCTTCTGGTTAGCAGTCACAGCACTTAACCACTGTCCCACCAGGGTTTCCTGACATAGGATAGAGCTTGCTAAAACAGGCTCACCAGGCAAGGTCTAACGGTGACAATTTCTGAGGATAAAGGGACCAACTTTTCCCTCTAGGTAGAATTGTAAACCCCAAACCAAAAACCTAGTGTTGTTGAGTCTTTTCGACATTACAGCGACACTGGGGGCAGAGCAGGACTGCCCTGTAGGGCCTTCAGGCTGTGATCTTTATGGAAGCACACTGCCATATATTTCCTCAATGGAGCAGCTGGTGGGCTCAAACCACCGACCTCTCAGTTAGCAGCTGCACGCTTAGCCACCTGGCCCTGAGGGCTCCTCTCTGAAACAATACTGTGGACGAAACATGAGACGTCAGGTCACGCCATCACAAAGATGTCGACGACAACAGCCTAACAGTTACTGGTTTTAAAAATTCATCATCCCATGAATTCTTTCAAAGGCACTTGCTCCTTGGCAAAAGGGTCTGCCCTCAGAGCCCCTTGACCTTGGTGTACCACCCCAGGGAAAAGCTCAGGTGAAAAGCAGATTCAAGGTCTTTCAGCGCCTTCTGAAGAGAGGGCTCTGGAGGGCCTGAAGGAAGGTATGGAATTCCAGGCCCACAAAGCTCATGAAGTTGGTGCTGAATTGCACATCTTCACTTACAAGACGTGGTAACAGGCAAAACTACTTGTTTAAAGGTTCACAGTGATTTTAGGTATATTACAATGTAGAAAAAAAAGTCCATTTTGGCATAGAGGACAGTAGATTTTATGGTGATGCTTTTCAATCATGAATTCTGACCGTTCTGAGAGTAGAGAAGCCACTATGGAACCGGGCAGACGGAGACACTGAGGAATTTCTTTATTTCACCTGGGTCCCCACCTAGAGAGCATTGGGAGGGGTTCTGCATTGACTGTCATTTGGGGGACACAGGTCTGTGTGGGTGGATTTCTATGAGTGGCACCAGCCTCTGCAGAGTAAGGTGCCTACAGGCTTTATTATAGACCCCCTCACCCAGCCCTGACAGCCCCCCATCCCTCCGCCCTCTAGATGATGAAGGACTGAAATACTTGCTTGGTTTTCTGGGACACAGAACACAAGATGGGGCTGATGGAGCAAGGAGCTTACACACTGAGGCAAGAGAGTGTGCAAATAACAGGGGTGGTACCGTCACCCTCTGGGTGAGCTGGTGTGGGGGTGGGAGGGGGGCACACGTCACCCCCTGGAGTCCATGCTGCTCGTGTTTCTGGCTTTTATTAACTGTGTCCAGCTCCAGTGTCCACCTTCTCCCAAGAGGCAGAGGAAGATTGTGAGTATCTACGACACCAATGATTTTCCTCCAGCCACTCCTTGTTTCCTATTAAGATTTCACAGAAAGGCCCAAGTGCAGGCCTAGAGAAGGACCAACAAAAGCAGTAGTGTCTCAGAACGACATAATACTGACTTCTCTTTTTTGGTAACAGTCCACGAGACGTGCGCTCCTCTCTCCTGAGATACGGTGAGGCGTGAGGGGAGGCGGCCGAGGGGCTTGGGGGCGCGACACTGTACCGTGTGACATCACGATCATGCAGCTGGTGCCCGACAGGACAGAGGAGTGAGAAGGGGTGCTCAGGGCTCTGGGCTCACCCCAGGGGAGGTGGGCCTTTTCCACACAAGTGCCCAGCCTCTCAGGGACAGTGTTGTCCAGTCCTGCAGGGGCTAGTCCCTGGGGCTTGCCATCTTGTCTCTGGCTCTAGCCTTCGTCTTCCCTTAGCTCCGTGGGCAGGAATTTATACTGCTGCTGGCGGATCTGGGCCAGCTTTTTCCTTGCTTCTTCCAGTTCTCGTTCTTTCTTTAGCATTTCCTCCTGTGCAGCAATGATCTAGAAGGAAACAACAAGCTGGATGAAACTGCCTTCTCTTGCACTGCCTGCCTCCTGGGCTCCATGGCCCAGCCCCAGTGGGACACGACAGCGCACCAGGAATAACACTCTCAGCTCTAGAGACCAGCCCCCCCCAGCCCAGGTCTGGGTTTAAGACTAGCTGGCTGAAGAACATAAGCTGACTTCTGGTCACTGACTGAATAGCAAGTGAGCAGTTCTACTCTATCCTATAAGGTGAATATGAGTTAGAATTGACTCGACAGCTAAACAGACTTGGTTTACTGGGTCTTTGGGTGGAGTAACTGGTTAACCCACTTGGCTGCTAAACAAAAGCCTGGAGGATCTAGTGCACCCAGAGATGTCGGGGAACAAAGGCCAGTGATCTGCTTCTGAAAGCTCAGCCACTGGAACCCCGCGGAGCTCAGATCAACCTGGACACGCCTGGGGTTGCCACGAGTTGAAATCAGCTTGATAGCAAGGAATTTGACTGTCTTTTATCTTTTGGTCTTAATATTTTGGGGGTAAATGCCTTTCTGAATTCAATCACAAACCTGAGCAATGCCCCCTACAAATTTCGTTTTCACTACAACATCATCATCATCAGCTTTGCCAAATGCAGCCTTCTGGGCGGCACGCACAAGATTGTCTGAGGCTCTTTTCACGGCATTTCCTGCTGCCTGGAGAGGAAACAAACCACAGATGACATCATTAGAAAGAGTCCTTGGGATCTGGCAAGTACAGACATGAAGGTACAATTCACAAGACCAATTCATGAGAATATAAGTCAATTTATCATACAGCATTTCTCTATAGTCAGTGAATGTTCATCTGTCTGTCTGTCCAGCTATCCAATGATTTTATCGACAATGGCACCTAACATGGGCCAAGCACGGCTTATTCCCAGAGGACTGACTTCCAGCCCCGAAAGAGCACAGAGTCTTGAGGGGAAGAGCCAAGAAATGATAACACCAGCTGAGTGAGCTGTATGTTAAGACAGACACTGGAAGCTGTTTCCTGGGCCAAGAAAATCACCACCCTGGGCCCCAATTCTCCTGAAATATTTCAGGCCTCAGCTCAGGCATTGCTTTTTCCTGTTTGTTCTGGCCTCCCTCTTTCACTGCATGCTCCTGGATGCTGTGTGTTCACCCCTCTGGCCCTGACCACATCTGTAGGCACCTGTCCCCCTCTGAGACAGCAAGCAGTTTGAGGCAGGGCTGTGACTTGACTCTTTGCATCCTGGGCATCTGCACTATGGCTGTTGGGGCCTGTGCTCACTGCAGGCTTTTGAAGGAGGAAGGGGCCATGTAAACACAGATGGGGAGCAGCTGCCCTTGCGTGGAAAGCTGGCAGGTCACAGTGACAGGGCCTTCACAGGTGCAGAATCACAGCTGAGTCTTACGTCATGTGCTCGAGAATAGGCAATTACTAAAGACAGCTACAGAAAACTTTCAATGTGAAGTGCAGATCTTCATGAAGAGCTACGGCCCATGCTGGCTTGCCTGGTACACTCACAATGGGGAAGCCTTGGCAGCTGGGGGTTGAAGTTTCTTCTAAGGTGATGTTCCTATACTTCTCTACCCAACCCCTCTCAGGATCAAGGGCTTCTCCCTAGGGTGAGACATCAGAGAGTTAAGGGTTTTCTCACTCACAGCTCACTGGTCATCCATGTGCCTTGGCATCTGTCTTACTCCATGTTTAATCTCCTTATATCTTTGTATCTCACCAGACACTGACTCCAGATACACCCTATAATAATCCTGTCTCGGTGACATAAGAAAGACAACCCATTCCCAAATGGGATTACAGCCACAGGCACAGAAGTTAGGATTTGCAGCACATATTTTAGGGAGAACATAATTCAACCCATAGCAGTGACCAATCCAGACTATAAACACTTGTACAAGAAGGGAAGAAGACAATACGTGATGAGTAGCTGTCACATGCTTATTCTCAAGTCAGATCTGTTGTTACTGTTGGTAAGTGCTGTCAAGTTAGTTTCAATTCACAGCGACCCTGTGCACAACAGAACACAACACTACTGGTCCTGCAGCACGTCCACAATGGTTTTTATGCTTATGCCTATTGTTCTAGCCACGGTGTCAGTCCCTCTTGTTGAGGGTCCTCCTCTTTTTTCACTGACCCTCTACTTTATGCAGCATGATGTCCTTTTCCAGGGATTGAACCCTCCTGACAACGTGTCCAAACTACGAGGTCTGATAATTAAGTCCATGAACTTAATTGTTCCAAGTGCTACAAACTTCTTTTCTGAATATCACTGCAGTCACCTTCAAAGTACTCCTCTTGGGAAGCTATGCACTGATGCCAGCACCTAGTCCACTCTTCAAAGCAATCTGGAACTCTTTCTGGAATGGCCATTGCACATGGTGGCAAGTTCACGAACTTAACTGTATAGTTATCTGTGAAGCAGTTTTTAGCCAGTAAACAAATAGTTGTATTGGAACATCCTCCCTACTCACCTGATCTGGCCCCAAATGACTTTTTTCTTTACCCAAAGATAAAGGAAATCTTGAAAGGAAGATACATGGATGACATTCAGGACATCAAGGATAATATCATGACATCTGTGATGGCCATTACAGAAAGAGTTCCAAAACTGCTTTGAAGGGTGGACTAGGCACTGGCATCTGTGCTAGCTTCCCAAGGGGAGTACTTTGAAGGTGGTCATAGTGATATTCAGCAATGAGGTATGCAGCACTTTTTCTAGAATGAGTTCATGAACTTAACTGGCAGTCCCTATATGTAAGACACAGTCTTGCCATCCTTGCTTCCAAGGAGCACTCTGGTTGTACTTCCAGAACAGATTTGTTTGTTCTTTTGGCAGTCCATGGTACATTCAATACTTTTCTCCAACACCACAATCCAAAGGCATCAATTCTTCTGCCTTCCTTCTTCACTGTCCAGCTTTAACATGTGTATGATGCAGTTGGAAATACCACGGCTTGGGTCAAGTGCACCTTAATATTCAAGGTGACATCTTTACTTTTCAATACTTTAACTAGGTCCTTTGCAGCAGATTTTCCCAATGCAATGTGTTTTTTGATTTCTTGGCTGCCGTTTCCATGGGCGTTGACTGTAGAACAAAGTAAAATGGAAATCCTTGATGACCTCAATCCTTTCTCTATTCATCATGATGTTATGAGGACTTTTGTTTTCTTAATGTTGAGGTGCAATCCACACTGAAGGCCGCGGTCTTCAATCTTCATCAGCACGTGTTTCACATTCTCTTCACTGTCAGCAAGCAAGGTTGTGTTTCACTGGCATAACCCAGGTTGTTAATGAGTCTTTCTCCAACCCTGATGCTTCCTTCTTCTTCATTTAGTCCAGTTTCTCAGATTATTTGCTTGGCATACCGATTGAATAGGTACGGTAAAAAGCTACAACTCAGATACCCACCTTTCCTGACTTTAAACTGTGCAATGTCCCCTTCTTCTGTTCCCACGACTGCCTTTTGATTTGTGTAGTTTCCTCATGAGCACAATTAGGTGTTCTGGAATTCCCATTCTCTATAATGTTATCCATAATGTGTTATGATCCACACAGTTGAATGCCTTTGTAAAGTCAACAAAATACAAGTAAGCCTCTTTCTAGTATTCCCTGCTTTCAGCCAAGGTCACTCTGACGTCAGCACTGATATCCCTGGTTCCTCATCTGCTTCTGAATTTGGCTTGAATTTCTGTCCGTTCCCTGTCAATATACTGTTTCAGTCACTTTTGAAGGATCTTTAGCAAAATTTTACTTGTGTGTTGATATTAATGATATTGTTACATAATTTCCACATTTGGTTGGATCACTTTTCTTTGGACGGGTATAAATACAGATCACTTCCAGTTTGTTGGCCAGGTAGCTGTCCTCCAAATTTCTGGGCATAGACAAGTGAGCACTTCCAGTGCTGCCTCTGTTTGTTAAAATATCTCAATTGATATTCCATCAACTCCTGGAGCCTTGTTTGTACCAATGCCTTCAAGTCAGCTTTGACTTCTTCCTTCAGTACCACTGGTTCCAGATCATATGCTACCTCTTCAGATGGCTGGATGTGAACCAGTTCTTTCTGGTATAATGACTGTATGTATTCCTCCTACTTTCTTTTGATGCTTCCTGAGTCATTTAATGTTTTTCCCTGTACAATCCTTCACTATTTCAACTTGAGGCTTGAATTTTTTGTTCAGTCCTTTCAACTTGAAAAATGCAGAACTGTTCTGCCCTTCTGGGTTTTTTTGCACATGTTATTATAACACTTTATTTTGCCATCTTGAGTTGCCCTTTGAAATCTTCTGTTTTGGTGTTTTGTCATTCCTTTCTTTTGCTTTTGCTATTTAATGTTCAGAAGCAAGTTTCATAATCTCCTCTGACATCCAATTTGGCCTTTTCTTTCTTTCCTATCTTTTTGATGGTCTTACGCTTTCCTCATAGATGATGTCTTTGATGTCCTTTTCCAATTCAGCTGGTCTTTGGTCATTAGTGTTTAACATATCACATCTGTTCACTAGATCATCTTTAAACTTAGGTGGGATATACTCAAGGTTTTACTTTGGATCTCATGGATTTGTTCTAATTTTCTTCAGTTTTAATTTGAACTTCCATATAAGTAATTGATGGCTGGTGCTACAGTCAGTACCTGGGCTTGTTCTGACTGCTGATGTGGAACTTTTCCATCTTCTCTGTCCACAGAAAGTCAACTTGATGAGGTCAGAAACCATTAACCCATTTTTCAGATGTGGAAACTGAGGTTAGGAAACATGTCTCAACTTTTATAGCTGGTAAATTATAGAGTCATGATTTGAACATACATCTGTTTAACCCTCACAAACCTCTAAGACTCATTGTGAGGGCCTCAGACAAGGCAGCAACCAGTTAAATGAAACACAATGCTAAAAATGATCCTGTATTCCATCTGCATAAATCTTCAGGATTTACAAAAGGACTTTTGTATCCATTATCCTATACGACTCCTACAAGGGGCAATACACATCTTTAGCCCCATTGTACAGATGAGGCAACTAAGGCCTGATGACTTTTGAGTGCTGTGTATGAGATCATGCACCTCATGCATGGCAGAGGCAGGACTTGAACTCAGGTCTCTGGGAATTCATGCTGTTTTCCTCTGAAGTGTTCCAATAACCCACACATCACTGATCCTAGTACAAGCTACTCCTCAAATCACATTCTATTATCCCAGGAGTCAACTGGGGATGAGAAACGTGCGTCAGAGAGAGGCTGACGCAGACCAATGAGCAGAAATCAACTTTATGACTTTTAAAGTAAAACGGGGGTTATTTGTTTTGGTGGAATGGTCCAAATGTTTGGCCCACTTACAAGTTTTTTCATTTTCTTATACAAACACATTGTTAGGCAATGCAAACAATCTGTATTACAATTCTTATAGCAATAAAAAAGTCCAGAAGACTGGAAATACACAAAATTGCCTGAAGTGTAGCGATCTGATGGCACATAATGACGTGATGGACACCATGCAGTCACTAAAGACGAGACTACAGAGAAGGGACCAGTTAGCTGTGTACAGAGACATTATGAAGCTCTTTCTCCAAGGAAAAAATAAGGATGAAAAAATAGTAAGTGAATAAAAGCAGAACCTATCCCATTATGATGACAGCTAGACAAAATTTTGTATGTAGATTAAAAGCAGCCAGAGAAAAAACAGAAAGCACTGGGCATGTAAAGATGCTGGGCTGTGGGATTTGTTTTTTAAACATCTCCTCTGTTGTGTCTCTCTCTCTATTTTTTTCAATCACTAAAACAATAAGGAAAGAGCAGATGCCCTGGAAGGACTTGCCTATCACCTTCACTAGCATGGTCTTTAAGCCCTGGGAAACAAGCCACAGTCTCCCAGGATTCCTTGTTGCTTTGACTCCCTTCCCTAGCCAACCCTGAGTGAGGGCCGGCTCTGGAGCAGCCACCGTGTTAGGTGACAGCCAAAAAGATGACGATGTGGGACCTGCACCTAAGACGCTCACAGCCTGGTCAAGGTAGACATCCGAATCAACGCAGGGCATGACGTCCCAAGGGCTGTCAGAGGGGCCCGGTCATGGGCTCTGGCAGGGCAGAGGAGGGACTGATGGCCCGAAGTCTGGGAGTCGGAGAGGGCTTCCCCGAAGAGTTAGAACTGCACGTGAGTCACAAAGGACGAGCAGTGTTTGGGCTAGAGTCAGTGGGGGCGTCAGGACCTGCCAGAAGAGCCAAGACTTGAGTGTAGGTCCCAGAGCATGAGAGCAGCAGGCACAGGTGGAGGAGGCATGGCAGCATGTGGCAGGAGATGGAGCCAGCAGGCAAGACAGGTTGGCTGATGGAGGGCCTGGTGGGGCATGCTGAGAAGTGGGACCAGCCCCTCGGTGACACTTACCCGCTCCAAGAGCAGTACTTTCCCACCAGCATCAGTGACCATTACCTGTAGCCGTCTCATGGCCTCTGAGTCCTGGTCAGCCTTCACCTTGCAGGCCACAAGCAGCTGTGCCGTGGAGGCGGCCACTTGCTTGGCGGATGAGATGAGCTTCTCCTCGCTGGCATGTCCCTGGACAGAGGCATTGGCAGCCTCACAGAGATTGCTGGTGGCTGCCGCCACCATCCGGGCCTGGGGACAGTCAACAGACAAGTGACCCAAGGGCCACGGCTCTCCCAGGGGATCCACAAAGCAAATAGGGAGGAAGGAGAAGACTCACGGCGGAAATCAGCCCCTGTGACCACTGTCCGTCGTCTGCCGCGTTGGCAGGGATGGAGCCGACCTAGTGGGCAGAGATGAGAAGGCCGCAGTGAGAGGTGGAAGCCCAAGGCGACCTGCAGCCCCCGCAGACCTTTCTCTGCCCAGGACTAGGGGGAGGTGGGGCAAACATCTGGTTGGACATGCAGCACTGCCCAGTGCCCCACCAACAGCACCAGCCTGAGGAGGGAGCCCCCTCTCGTGTGGGACCCCGATCCCTGCGGGGCTGCACCAACAGAGCCTGGCTATTCTCCATCTGGGCCCCAAAGAATCAACGAGAAGCACTGGGAATGGCTTCTGTGTAACTGCATTTCTGTTGGGGGATTAGTGGTAGTTTGGTGGTAGCTTTCTCACCTTCCACGCAGGAGGCCCAAGTTCCAGTCCCGGCCCTTGCAGCTCATGTGCCACCCCACCCATCTGTTGCTGGAAGCCTGTGTGCGGCTGTGCTGCCGAGCAGGCTGGACGGCTGGAGTGACCAGCTAAGAAGGAGCAGGAAAAAACGCCTAGCAATCTATTTCTGAAATCTAGCCACTGAAAACCCTGGGGATGACAACGGCCTGCTCTGTCACTGATCATGGGAATGCTGCAGGACAGAGCAGGGTTTAAGTTTGCCGTGCTTGGGACCGCTGTGCGCCACCTGGATATCAGGGAACATCATCTGTGCTTCCAGGAAGAAGTCTCAGGAAGAACGGAATGCTGGCTGTCTGTCCCTACTCACTTCCCCTGTTGACCATTTCCCATTTAAAATGGGGACTCACAAGTCGCATGCAGGGAGACTCACAGGTTGTATCTTGCAAGGGCAAACCACTGAGGTCTTGTGCAAACTGCAGTCTCTTCCCATTACTAACCCTGAAAACTTGCCAGGGACTTTACCAGCAGACCAAACCCACTGCTGCTGAGTTAATTCCAACTCATAGCAACCCTATAAGATGCAGTACAACTGCCCCCTAGAGTTTCCAAGGAGCAGCTGGTGGATTTGAACTGCTGACCTTTTGGTTAGCAGATGTAGCACTTAACTACTACAGCACCCAGTGCCCCCCACTCCAAACAACCAAGTGCAGACCCTGGGCTTTAGGAAACCCAGGTCATCTTGCAGGGGTGAGGGACAGAGACACAGATGTGGGGCTCAGAAGATCTGTTTCTGTTTAGGGGTCACGTCAACAGTCAATCATTTCCTGTCCAGACTCACAGGGAGGAGCTAGAGGAGGAAATGCCCCTATACTTGTGGGAGGTTCTGGGAGAGGCCAGTGTCTCATTTTAAACATGACATTGGAGATCCATCAGCTGTGACAGGTCCCGTTACGGGGTGTGTCAGACGTCAGGTAAAATCCCAAGGTCCTGCACACACACAATCATACAGTTCACCCAAGTCCGGCTTATTACATGCCTGAACACAAATCTCGTGCCGGATTAAGGGCTCTGCCATATTCAAGCTCAGTTCTGAAGTACCGAGTCTGATGTACATCGAACCACCTGCCACTGTGCTCACGGTGGCCCTCCATGTGTCAGATGAGTCCACCTGTGTTCCACAGGGTTCTCATTTGGTGGCTGAGCTTCTGAATAGCTGGGCCTCTCTTTCAACGAGCCTCTGGGTAGACTCGAACCTCCAACCTTACAATTAGCAGTTGAGCACCTTAACCCTTTGCACCACCCAGGGACTCCAACCTGCCACTATTGAGTCAATTCTGACATGGTGATCTCATGTGTTACAGAGTAGAACTGCTCCACGAGGTTTCCCTGGCTGTCATGTGTGTGGAAGCGGATTGCCAGGCCTGTCTCCTGCAGTGTTGCTGGGTGAGTTCTAACCCACCAACCTCTGGGTGGGCAGTTGAACACAAACCCCGTGTACCATCCTGGGACCTTGTCTGATACCCAGCAGGCTGCTTGGTAAGGCTGAAAGAGACAGACATTTGTAGGCAGGATGCTCCTCTTGGTGACTCATTTTTGGTCTTTGTTTGTTGACTAGTCAACAAATACCCGCTGAGTAAAGCCAGCACTTGACTAGGTCTCCAGGGGATCGAAGAGAAGTCTACAGGCAATGTACACACCAGCCGGGGAGGTAAACATACACTTGGACTCAGTGACACAGGATGGTTGACAAAAAGGAGCTCAAGTACGGGGCTGGGACCAACAGATGGCTGAGATCCCAAGAAAGGGAGGCTCCCTGGGTGGCCACGGGTTGGCTGTGACATCTGTCTGTGTTATAAGTTCTTAGGTGAGGTAAGCCTATCTACCTATCAGCACACTGGCAGCACAGATCTTTTTATTTTTATTTTTATTTAACATAACTGAGTGAAAATGTACATTCACATGTAAATTTACATGCCCCCCTATATGCAGCTTCCACTGCTCTCCCTGTCCGGTGACTGCACACTATTCCTCTCTGCTCCATACATGTCTCATCCTCCCAACAGTCTCCTTTCCCCTCCTCTCCGTCCACTCCCCTTCCTCCAGCCAGAGGTCAGCAAGATGATATCCTATAGGTGCATAGAACCATAAAGTGCTTCCAATATATGGTTACTCTGCATTGCCAAGTCCAACCCATTCCTGTCCAAAGGGTGGACCTTTGTTATAATTTATGGGAACAGGCAGCATCAGGGCCTGGGGCCATGCTCTCAGAGGAACCCCCAAACCGCTGGACCATCAATTGAGGTCTTTTAGTGGAGATCTCATGATGCACCGCTTTTTATTCTTGTGTTGCCAGTGAGGCTCCTCTCTGTGAGCTCTATCATGGCTATCACTGGTGGTAGCCGGGCACCATCCGGTTCTTCCGGTCCCAGGTCGATGTAGGCACCCACTCTTGTGGGTCTCTCTGTCTTCTCGGTTGTCTTTACCGCATGCCATTTTGGCCCTCGGTGAGCATCCGTTCCTGCTGAGTTGGGACCATTTGCTGTGTCCTCGGATGGCAGCTTGGCAGCTTTTAAGACCCCAGACGCCACTCACCAATGTGGGGTGCAGAGAGCTCTCTTAGCAAAACGCTAGTTGTGCCAATTGGCCTGGAATTCGCCTAAGAGCATGGTCCCCCGCCCCCCGCCCCAGCTACTCTATCCTTGCAGTATTGAGTTAAGATGGAAGGAGTACTCAAGTTATGCTGAAGTCCACTTAATGTTGTTCTTGTTCCTAATGTGTGGCAGCACAGATCTTTTAATATCACATAGAAGTGCCCAACAATGATAGTGACTCAGTGTCTCAAACCCAAACTCAAGCCCCATTGCTTGACAGAGTTTCTGTTGAGTCTGCCTGGGAGGCTCTCTGCCAGCTGCCATTTAGATGGGATGGTTCAGTGTTGTATATGACTACTTCATAGACAGAATATTTTATACGAAAACATCTTCTCACATCTATCCTCAGTCTATTACTGTCAGCTATCATCAAGTCACCCTCAGCTCACGGTGACCTGGAGTGTAGCACAGTGAACCCCTGCCTGCTCCTGCACCATCCCCACACTCAGACTGCTGTGAACCACAGAGTTTTTATTGGCTGATTTTCAGAAGTCGACTGCCATGCTTTTCTTTCCAGTCTTAGCCTGGACACTGCTGCAATCTGTTCAGCATCACAGCGACACGTAAGCCTCCACTGGACGGTGGTGGCAGTGCCTACTGGCCTACTGGGCAAGGTTGAATCCAGGTCTCCTACACTGGGCAATTTTTCCCTCAGCCACCACTGCCCCCAGGATTAGTCTCATGTCGTGTAATCCTGTGGCTCTGTAGAAAACTACATTTTTACGAGTGAGCTCAGATGAAGCATATTTAAGAGACCGCAGATTTAAAATCAGAATGCAGCCACTTGGATTTGGGAAAAGGTAGTTTAAGGTCCCTAACTACAGGGCTCACAGAGTTGTCCTCCCGGAAAACATGTTGCTTTCTGTCTTTAAACAGTGTTACTGGGCAACGCGGATAGGAAGGCTGAGGGTCTCATCACAACTGGGAAGCAGCTGAGAGGCCCGGAAGCCAAACCCTCTACTCTGAGCATTAGCTTTAAGCGAACAGAGTTCAGTGTGCTGGGGCCAAAAACTAGTATCTTCGGGGCCGCAGGCGCACTGCGTGTTGCCAGCGTCTGGGCGAATGGCCCTCGGATGAGCGCAGGCGCACTGCGTGTTGCCAGGGTCTGGGGGACTGGCCCTCGGGTGAGCGCAGGCGTACTGCGTGTTGCCAGGGTCTGGGGGACTGGCCCTCGGGTGAGCGCAGGCGCAGTGCATGCTGCCACACCCAGACCTAATGGCGTTTGGATAGCGCAAGCACCGTGCCTGGGCATGCCGACTGCGTTTGGGTGAGCACAGGTGCAGTGCCGCGGTCACGTCAAGTACGTTGGGTGAACGTACATGCAGTGCGTGCTGCTACGGTCAGGCCTGATGGCACTGGGGTGAGCGCAGGTGCAGTACGTGTTGCCATGGTCTGGCCGAAGAGTGTTCAGTGAGCGCAGGTGCAGCGCATGTTGCCGTGGTCAGGCCGAATGGCGCTGGGGCTGAGCGCAGGCGCAGTACGTGTTGTCGTGGTTCAGCCTGGTGGCACTGGGGTTAGCACAGGCGCAGTGCGTGTTGGCCCAAAGCATATCCCTCTCCTGGAGGCTCTACGTCCACAAGGGTCCCACCCCATGTGTGGTCAGCAGGGCTTACCCACCTTTCCTTGGGCCACCAGCTCCCTCTGGGCTGCCGAGGCTGACTTGACCAGGGCGCTTGTGGCAGCAGCAATGGATTTAGCGGCTTCTAAGATCTGTTCTTCAAAATCCAAGGTCTCATCCGCTTGCTATAATAAAAGAAGACAGTGTCATATACAGTTGGCATCCCCCAAGGGCTCTTCCTGCCAGCCCACTTACTGCCTGGCCCTGGTTCTCTGACCTGCCTACTGGTTCTTGTTAACGAGCCACACCAGGGCAGAAACGCCTAAAGTCGCCAGATGTTTCATCATCTCCCCTGCTGCCCATTTTAAAAAGTATTCACGTGCTTTGCAAATTTTAAAACAGAAAACTCTAAAACGCAGACTTTTTTCTGAACTAGAATCCTCAAGGAGACATAAAATCACGATGAAATAAAACACACAGTTTCATCAGCATTAACAAAAAACCCCCAAACAATCAGTAATAACATCAAATAAGTGGGTGGTGGCACACTTTTCCAGAGCTTAAAGCTCAAACAGCGCGTTGAGAAGCAGTAAAGGCGGCTGGCTGTCAGTTGTGAAATGCCTTGTTTATTCATTGTGGAGAAAATAAAACAGCTTCTGCAGTTCTGTGGCTTACCAAGGAAAGAGTAACAGACCAATCACACATCACCCGGCGGTGAAAAAGGCGGAACTCACTTTAGTCACCTGGAGGACTGATGCATGGCTCCACCTTGGGAAGGCCAGTGGAAACCACTGCATGGGTGCTGTCAGGCCATCAGCGCTCTGGACTAACTCACCACCACCAGGTCCTCTGCTACCTAAATTACCCAGGAAGTGGGAGAGAAACTTTGGGTGTAAGTATCAAGACTGTGGTCCCAGGGTAAGTAGAGCATCATCATCTGGGGAGCCCAGAAGAGATGAAAGGAGACCTGGTGAGTATAGTGGTTAAGCACACAGCTGCAAGCCAAAGGTGGGTGATTTGAAGCCACTGTCATTCCTTGGGAGACAGATGTGGGAAGTCTGGTCCTCTAAAGGTGTGCAGGCTTGGAAACCCTATGGGCAGCTGTCCTCTGTCCCGTGGGGCTCCTTAGGAGTTAGAATTCAACTCCATGGCAATGGGTTTGTTTCATTTTGGGGGTGGGGTGGGGTAGGTATAGGGGTGCTTTGAGTTAGAGCCCAACTCAATGGCAGTACTTTGTTACTGTTGAACAAGATGACCTCCCAGGTGCCTTCTGGTAGTCACATTCCATCACTCTACAACAATCTGGTGACATACCCAATGGAATGTGACATGATGATGTGGCTTGCTCCTTTCAGGCAGTCAGAGAGGGACGTCAGACGAATGGTACACTTTCAAGAGCGCCTGTTAGGTGCCAAGGTTTTGTCAGGGACTTCTACACAAAACATTAATTCTCCCACAAAAGAAATACAACAATACTACAGTTATCATTATTCTTATTTCCTTAGTCAGAAAATTTGGACTCTGGGAGGTGGACTATTGGGCCCAAGGGACATGTGCCAGCATGAAACAGAACCAGAATCTCAGGTTGAATCCTTCTGACATCTAAATCCTTCCTCGCCTGGGCCAGCCTCATGACCCTAGCAGGATCGACTGAGATGATTCCAGCATTGCAGGCTCTAAGCTTTGCCAGCAGGCCCATGCGAGACAGCTGGGGTGGGGGGTGGCTACCATTCTATCTCAGTTCCCTATTCTTGACAGGAACATTCTGAGCCACAAAAGACAACCAACCTCATGTCTGACAAACCATATTATGAAAATAAAATTACAGCACACATCCTGGAGACCTACAGAAAGATGGCCACAGGTCAGAGGTGGTCAGAAACTGTCAGTCCTTTCTTGTTTGTGGCTGAGTCTTGCTCTACGGCCATATGTCACAGAAATGGATTCAGTTCCCTGAACTGACTTTTGATTCCTTTATTATTGGGGGTGGGGTTGCTGGGATGGTAGTGGTGAATCATTTTGTTTACTGAAATATGAAATGACTCACTACAAGATACTCGGGCACTGCTAATTCTCATACATTTATGTAAAAGCAACTGCATTAGGTTCTGATGTATTTGACCTTGAGATGAAGAATGTGTCTAGAAATTCATTCTGCACAAGCAGTCAAGCACATACCAGATAAAGGCACTGGGAAAATCAGAACTGTCACCTGGACCCTGGACCCTGTCCTCATTCTGCAGAGGAGGAGATGGAAGCCCTTGGTGGTTCCCCAAAGTCTGCCAGACTTGGTCTCAAGTGGCCCCGGTGACACTATGGTTTCCAAGTCTGAGTTTACTTTATTGTGTGCAGCAGTCAGATTTCTCATTTCCCAAACTTTCAGATTCATGAGAAGGGAGTTTCCTTAAAAGCTCTTAGCATGGATGGATCTGATGGACTCATTTCAACTGATTTGAAGGGTTTCTTCCACATCTTCTGCTGCCTTGGAATTTTTTTTTTTTTGTATAACACATGCTTGGAAAGATTTGATTTAGAAATAGTTCTGACACCCCCAGATTTTTCTTGCAGTGGCAAGTGCTGTAATGCTCTTTGATGAACACTTCTTTTCCTTTCCAAAGCATCTCTGCTTTGAAAAAGACAGAGAAGAGAGTCTTATCTCTAGGAGACAGATGCTCTGATCAGAGAGCCACTGGAAAGTTTCCTAAGAAAGGCATGACACAGTCACCTGGGAAAGCAACAGGGATGACAGAGGAGAGGATTGTCAGGGGCTGTGCTCTGGGCAGGGCCCCATGATGAGATCTGCCTGCTTGCTGGATCAAGTGCTAAAACGGAACAACCTGTATCTTTCTGTATGACCACCAATCCTCTGTCTCTTGCTGAAAGTAGACACCCACACATAATGTATCCATATATGCAACTGCTAATCAAAGAGTAAACAGAACCTCTCTAAGCCAAGGAGACTGAGTTTCCCCAGTAGCTTTAAACCTGTCCCCACAGCCCCTCCAGGATCCAGAAGGGAATTTGGGACAGGAGGTCATGAGGGTGGGAAGGGAAGGAGGACCCAAGTGTAATTACATTAAGAAAAATGAAAGGAACAGAATTGACTTGGTTTTCAAAGGGCTTTCCTAAATAAGAGGATCAAAAAGAAAAAGTAGGATTTATGAATAGAGTTTCTGGGAGCCTCACAGAAAAAGAACAGTGTCATGGAGTGGCTGCGAAGTGACCTGGAGATGATCAGGAGACCAGGGCCTGGGAGCCCCAGGCCAGCTTCCTCTGCCTGGGCTCTCATTCTCCGCTACACACCGGAGACAGTGAATAGGCTGGTCTCCTATGATCCTCTTCAGCTGAGACATGTCACGGATAGGACCTAGTTTCTCAGATCGTCCTTCCAGCTTTGGGAAGACAGAAGACAGGCCTTCACTCCTGGAAACTTATTTTTCCAGGAACTTGATCTCATAAAGAGCTTTTCAGATCATTAAAAGAACATTTGAAAGATTATGTCTCATCTTGGGCAGGAGATTTACATCCTGCATCAAGCAAAGGCCACCAATTAAGTAAATGCTTTCATGTGAACAGGCCAGCGTGATGGCCTGCAGAGTCACCGAGGATCTGGCTGAAGATGCAGGTTCTCTTGCAAGAGGTCAGCAGCAGGCTGGGTCTGCACCTATGAGGAGGACCTGGACAGGTTCCTGATGGAGGTACTCATGGACTGGGTGGGTTCTGGCTGCCACAGAGCCAACTCCAACTCATGGCAACCCCACATTTGCAGCTTGGACCTCCCCCTATCCGATTTTCTAGTCTGGGACTGCTGGGAAACTAACTGCCAGGCCTGTCTTCCAAAGCACTAACCTGGTGGCTAGTTCATGGCTGTCTGTGCCACCCAGGGACTCTGGTTATAGACTGTTTGTAGGAAACTCTGGCCTACACTAAGAAAAACAACCCTCAGTTTCATCTGGCTGTGAGCTCCTTCAGGTCCTGAACTGCGTTTTTATTCAATTTATGTCCCTCTAGCACAAAATTGGGAATGTCCTGGGAACCCTATGGAGCAGTTCTACTCTGTCCTGTAAGGCTGCTGTGAGTTGGATCTGACTTGATGGCAGTGAGTTTGGTTTGAACCCCAAATTGAAGAAACCCTGGTGGAGCACTGGTTAAGTGCTATGATGGCTGCTAACCAAAAGGTTGGCAGTTTGACTCTACCGGCTGCTCCTTGAAAATCCTACGGAGAGCATTCTGCTTGGTCCTATGAGTCAGAATCTTGACAGCAGTGAGTTTAGTTTGGTTTTTAGCAGCACAAAATCAGGCAGAGAGGAGCTTGTGGAATAAGCACCTGTTGAATGAATGTATGTGTTAAAGAACAAGTTTCTCAAGTCCCACAGTTCAGCCAGAGGACAACGCACACGGCAGGAGAAGGAAAGCTCTACAAAGTGAGCATCCACGTTAGGAACTGTCCGTTCCTGAATCGTGGCGCTTCTGTAAACACATTGGTATGCTGCCTTCTGTCCCAGCTATGGCTGTCGGGTGTTCAGTGTATACTCTGCCTGGATCCCTCAGTGGGCACTCAGAGTGTGTGACATTTGGTCAGGGCATACTGATGTACACTGAAGCAGCAGCTTATGGAGGTACATGCTTACTTAATGAAACACAGCTGGAAAAAAGGGTCCACAGATGGAGAAGCTAAGAACCCGTGGGTGGCGTCTCCCCATGAAGGCTTTGGAGGTAGCCTCCAAGGGACTCAGTCCGTCTTTGCAGCCTTTCTAGTCACAGATGTGCCAATCCATTTGCAAAGGCCACTGGCAGCTCGCCGCCAGCTCTTCCTGTCTTTGCTGGACCATGCAGCAGCCTCCAGCTGTGCTTACTTTGGCTTCTCGGTAGCTTAAGGGTCTCTGTAGCCATCTGAGGGGGATTGTCCTTTGGCAGGTCTCCTGTGGAGCCCACTTTTCAGAGTCAGAGGGCTGGTGAGATCCCTCTTGGGAAAGGCTTCAAGGAGCCAAAGGCACCCAGAGGAGGTAGCCAAAGGGTCACTGCCCTGATTTTTGTCTCCTTCCTGGAAAATCTCCTTTGAGGGTCTGCCTTGCTGACAGCTGACAAACCCAGTGATGGCTTTTCTCATGAGCACCTCAATAAACCCCAGAGCAGCTCATGGCACTATCTTTCTAGCAGGGAATTGTGCTCTGTTCTGCATGGCAGAGAGGCTTGGAGAATGTTTGCTCATATTGGAAATGTAAAAAAAACAACAACAAAATTTGAGACAGTAATCTGTTTTTTTTGAAGAGTGTGGCCATTTTGCACCTAACTTGAATGCTCTTAGGGCAGGAGAAGGAGCCCAGCCCTAGAACTGACAGCAGAAGAATGGCATCTTTCTGCCAGCTGGCAGCCTGAGTTGGAGCAGAAGTCACGTTTCTCCTTTTTTGTTGCGACTCTGGCTGCTACTGGTTGACTCTTGGTATTGAATTTCCAGGTGTTTCGGGGGAGGTCTGTACCCTAAGACTCAAAGTGTTGACCAGCCAGATCACCTTCTCTTTTGCAGGGCCTACAGATGGGTTGAAAAACCCTAGTGGCATAGTGCTTAAGTGCTATGTCTGCTAACCAGAAGGTTGGCAGTTCGATCCAGCAGGTGGTCCTTGGAAACTCTATGGAGCAGTACTGCTCTGTCCTACAGGGTCACTAGGAGTCAGAATTGACTCAGAAGCAGTGGGTTTGGTTTGGTATAGATGGGTTGGAGACTTGGTGGTGCAGTGGTTAAGAACTCAACTGCTAACCAAAAAATGGGTGCTGAAATCCAGCAGCAACCCCTCAGAAACCCTATGGGGTGAGTCTACCCTGTCCTGTAGGTTCGCTAAGAGTCAGAATCAACTTGACAGTAATGGCTAACAGGCGGGGAGACCCCAAGAGGACCCACCCCTCTGCTGGTTCTAATAAAAGTAAACTGTCCCAGAACAAATGGGACTGCTGAGAGCATAGACCTGGACAGCTGGCCTGGTCCCCCCAGGCTGGCCTGACCTCACGGAGGACTCTGGGAAGATTATACATGGTTTGAGTAGGTGCCACAGTACCTGCTACATGGCCATGCCTGCAGCCTGGGGCGAAAGCAGCCTCTGCCCCCAGGGGTGGCATGAAGTCTGAGGAGCACCTGCTGCAAAGACCAAGCTCACCAGCTTTGCACAGGGAGATCTGGGCAGCGGTTCTCCCACAGTACCTGCAGCTTTACGACTCCCCCTCTCCAGTGAAAACCAGTCCGGGGTCTTTTAGTCACTATCTATGCCTCAAGGGGAAAACAAAACACTTTAAAGACTGTCTTATTCTCCCAAAACCAAACCAAACCAAAAGCAAACAACCCCCCAGAAGGTACCTGGACACCTGTCACTACAGAAAGCATGGGCCAAGGGAAGCGAATAGGATTCTTTTAAAGAGTAAGGACCAATTCGCAATCTGACAGGACCTACTGTTCTACATGGCGGGGGAGAGGGGGTCGCCGGGGGACATGGAACGGCCGAGTTCCCAGCACACCTTTGCTTTTCACCCCCTGTGTCTCCTGACCTGGCACCGAGTATGTGACAGGACCCACCATTCTACAGGGTGGGGGGTCACCTGGGGACGTGGAATGGCCGAGTACCCAGCACACCTTTGTTTCTCACTCCCTGTGTCTCTAGACGTGGCACTGAGCTGAGAAGAGGAACTGGAAACTCACTGCTTAGCCTGACAGAAAGTGTCATGCTTGCTAATCCTGCTCCTTGGACACGGTGGCCTTTCCCTACTCACCACATTCATCAGTGCAGAGTGTGTGCTGGTCACCCATGAAGTTACCAAAAGACACAAGAAAGTCATACTAGTTTACACAGATGTGCCTCCTCTGGAGTCCTCTTAAGACCACATTTTTCTTTATCCAGGGTGACCTTGGGTCTCTCTTCTCCATATGTGTCACTAGGTCAGGCAGCTATAACTGGACTCGTGGTACCAATTCAGGCAGCATCTCACAAACAGCATGAAACAGCCTCCACGGACAGACAGGTCACTGCATGGTGGGACGGATTCCAGGACAGCTTCCACTTTGCCACTCAGGAAGCCAGGACCCCAACAGTGTCTTTCCCTCCTGGGCTCATGGTTGCCTGCTGGTGCTGTGACACTGTGCGTCCCCTGTAGGCTACCAAAGTTGGCTCCTCGACTGTCCAGGGAGGCTTTCCTGACCAACCTGCTTAACGCTGTCATGGATTGAACTGTATCTCCCCCAAACATCTGTCAACTTGGCGAGGCTGTGACTTCCAGGATTGTGTGACTGGCCACCCTTCTATCACCTAATGTGATTTTCCTATGTGTTGCCAGTCCTATCTCTACAATGACAGCGAGATGGCTTTCATGGCAGTTATATAGACTCAGTCTATAAGACTAATCTATGACTTACGGCAGAATCTCTTAAGATAGAGAGAGAGAGGCAAGCGAGAGATAGGTTTACGTGTACCAAGAAAAAGCGTTAGGAGCAGAGCACCTCCTTTAGACCTGGGGTCCCTAATCTGAGAAGCTCCTGGATTGGGGAAGATTCCTGACAATGACTTTTCCCTAGAGCCAACAGAGACAGAAAGCCTTCCCCTCAAGCTGGTGTCCTGAATTTGGACTTCTAGCTTCCCAGACGATGACAGAATACGTTTGTTTTGTTAAAGCTATCTACTTGTGATATTTCCGTTACAGCAGCCCTCGATGACTAAGACACCACTGGCCTGCCCCTTAAGGGCTGCTGCTTACACACACATCCTTCAGGAATGTTCTTTAAGAGCAAAACCCCTGAGCTATTAGCAAAGCAGGAAACTCCAGTGCCATAGTGGTTAAGTGCCACGGCTGCTAAGGTCAGCAGTTCAAACCCACCAGGCACTCCTTGGGAACTCTATGGAGCAGTTCTGCTCTGTCCTATAGGCTTGCTATGAGTTGGAATTGACTCGATGGCAGTAGGTTTGTGGTTTATTAGTAAAGCAGTTGTTTCCAGAGAGCAGTGGTCACAAAGTCTTTTGCTGAGAGCTTAGAATGAGTTCACACATACTTCAGTGGTCAAAGCCAACGAAAGAAGGCTGTTATATATCAGGAAAAAGAATATTTTCTATATCATAATCCCCAACTTCCTGCTGCAGCCAATTAGGCTGTGGATTTATTTTGCAACTGCCAGTTTATCCTAAATATTTTCAGCCTCTGCTGACAAGTGAACCCATACCAGGAAATTCAGCAGACAGAATGCAGCCCACATCCATGCTCTCTGTTAGACACGCTTAGGGTGAACCAGGGTTCCCATAAAGCCCAGTGACTCGCCATCCACACAGCTGGCTGGCTGATTTGCTCTTTACATGTTGTTATTAGGACTGGAGAGGAAGTGGTGGTTAGTTGATTTGCGCTGCTTGAATTTTAACTGAAACCTTGATAAGGAGGAAACCCTGGTGGTGTAGCGGCTAACATGCCATGTGTGCTAACCAGAAAGGTCAGCAGTTTGAATCTACGAGCAGTTCCTTGGAATCTCTACAGAAGCAGTTCTGCCCTGACCAATAGGGTCGTTATTAGTCAGAATGGACTGGACAGCAGCGAGTTTGATAAGGAAAATTCCTGACTAAATTGAGGAACAGGTTAAAAAGGGACCAAAGTGAAAACAAAATATAAATATGTTTGGAGGTGAAAATCCTGACTTTCACCCTATGCTTCCCACACGAGTTGAAACCTATTTTCACCCCAAGCATACTCCTGACAGATTCATTACTGCGTACATCTGAGGCTTACGTAACATCTCCAGCCCTGATGAGACATCAGGAATCAGGATGCTACGATAAACAAGTCATCTAGTGACACAGAGCCCCGTCTCCAAAGCTCCAGGAAGAAACAGAATATAGACCATGGTGAGGAGTACCAAGCTCTCCGTCTTCTAAGTCTACTTGTGATTTCATCAGATTCTTCCCTATTTCCTGACCGACTACATCAGACACCCCCGGAGACAGGGCAAGACACTGTAGGAATATGTTTGATATATAGTTGGATTAAATAACAACCTAATATATCAAACATATCACACAGAGGCCTGCAGAAAAGGCATCCAGGTTTGATTGAGCTTGAGAACAGAGCCAGGACCGAAGGCCACAGCTGCGAGGCGTGGTCACCCCTGGCAGCCACTCCTTTACCTGTCTTGGAGGCCAGGCCTGTCTGCAAGCGTGGACACGGCGCCCTTAGCGGTATTGCAGGTGCACGGCCCGGGGCTCCCCGACATTCTCGTTCTGCCATGATAGCATCTTCCCAAGCAAAAGGTGACCCCAGCAGTGCAAATCTGTTGTTAATCCAGCTCTCAGAGATTTTGGGCAAGAAGAGATGCTTAGATTTTAAGGGCCAGAATTGGGGCCAGCGAGCCACCGTCGTGCTAAATGATGGCCCGTTGCACTGGGAGTGTGCCGACCAGCCCGCTTTTAAAGCAGGCAGCCCGAGAAGGTGGTGAGCAAACAATTCACACAGAACCATTGCCTCTCCCCAGACTAGTCCCTCAAACAGTGCAAATGCCCCCCAGTTAGGGAAGGAAGGAGTTTTACTTTATACTGAATGTGTGTGTGTGTGTAAGAGAGAAAGGGAAACCCTGGTGGCATAGTGGTTAAGTGTGATGTCTACTAACCAAAAGGTTGGCAGTTTGAATCCACCAGGTACGACTCAGAGACTATGGAGCAAGTCTACTCTGCCCTGTGAGGTTGCTGTGAGTCAGAATCAACTTGATGTCAGTGGCTTTGGTTTGGTTTGTTTTCTTTGGTTTGGTGAGAGACAGAGAGGTGGGTTGTAGGGAGAAGGGTGTAATAGCAATTGTCTGTTTACTGCATCCTTGAGATGTTTTGTTTTTCACTTTTTAAGGTTATAGGAGAGGGTAGGGGAGGAACAAAAAACCTCAGCAGCCTCGCTGATTATGGGATCAAGTTGAGATTTTTTATTTTTATTTTAACCTATTATAAAATTCCTTTAGACAGGTAAAGACATTTTATTTCACACAGCTATTACTGCTATGTGGAAGGCACCTGCAGACAGGTACAAACTCGGTGGTTTAGGCCTCTCCAGAACAGTTTCATAGATAATATAACCCATGTGGCAGGAGCCTCAGGTTATGGGCAGAGAAAAGACTCAGAGCATCCTAAAAGACTCCACAAGTGCCAGGCACCCTTCCTAAAAGGCAGGTAAGACCAACCAAAGGGAGGAACCCCCAAGCGCAAGGACTCAGGATCAACAGCTCGTGTTAACACTGACCTGGACAGGAGTCCTCGGGGTTCCTATGAAAACCCTACAGGGAGAGCAAAGGCCAGGTGGTCCCAGAGGACCATAAGGCGTGCCCACCAGCCCATGCCCGTAACCCTGGCTGATACGCTCTCTGCTGTCATTCTGAAGACTCTGTTTAGTAAAGTGTCAAAGCACAGACCTTGCCCACCACCCCAGTTCCCTCCACGGTTCCTTTGTTCTCATCGCTCTCCTTCCTCACATACAAGTGTTTTTATGGAGTTCTAATCAAAATGAGTATATAATCCTGCATTCCGGGTTTTTGCTTTTACTTGTTATTACAACAAAGGCATCTTCTTCATGCTACACAGTCCTTATGACTTATTTTAAATAATTTCATAGCACTCCTTCAAGGAGACACCTGGGTCACACCAAACCTCTGTAGACAAGGCTGCAGAGCACAAGCATGCCACAGATACACAATTTCCCTCCCCTTTGGATTTCTTCGGTGGAGCAGATTCAGGTAAGCCACAAACCACCCCTCCAACACGGGGACAGCACGAGGGGACTGCTACTGGACTGCTACTGCGCTGACCTGGCTGCCCACTGCCTGCCCGCACTCCCCTGAGCACAGTTATAGTGGCTGGAATCCGGCAAAGTCGTTCACCCTCAGAGCCTCTGACCCACGAGGATGACAGCCACGCCTGCCTCATGGGCTTGCCACACAGACCACGCACATTTTTCCATGTAAAGCGCCCTGAAGACTGTGTGGCACATACCTGGTGCTCAAGTCTATGTGCTATGTATCTATTTTTCTTTTCATTTTTGTTGTTCAGGTCATCAGCTCAGGGGCCTGGACAGTGATTTTTATTTCAGGACTTTTCTGAAGAGGCCGTTGAAGTCTCTAGTAGCACATGTCTGTGACGATAGTGACCACAACAATGTGGTATAGGCAGTATTTTTGATTCTTATTCCATGTCATTTGTTATTAAGTATTCTTACATGATCTCATTTAATTGTTATAACCACAACCCTGTGGGATAAGGACTCTAATAACTTTGTTGTTTGGGTCAGGAACTAGGAGGTAAATAAAGGGATGGACAGAGGAAACGAGGATTCAGAGACACATAGGAGCTCAGAAGGACCTTGCAAAAGGACAAAGGGACAGAGCAGGAATTCTGAGAAGACAGGAAAGCGTTAGTGGTAAGTCAGCATCAGGGGAATTCTCTAGAAAGAAAGTGTCACAGACATGGCCTAGGCATTCACAGACACACTTCTTCCCAGGAGAAGCCACTCTCCATCAAGCACAGAAAAAGGAAAAACAAATTAAATTCCAAAGCTTTCCATCTTAGCCAGTGGTTCCTTCTTAAATTTTAAGTACCTTTTCATTTACTATTCACTTGATTTGCAAAGCAGAAACAAAAACATAACCAGGAAAAGGAATTTCTCCTCCCTTCACACTGACCTTTAATGCTTATAAGTAAAACAGGGACAATCTCAGACAACCCAGGACTCCCAGGTTACAGGCTGGCAAAGAGATCCCCAGGGATCCCCAAAATCAGAAGCTGAGATGTGTGAGTTGCATCTTGATGAGAAATACATTTCTTAAATGCCTGTACCAATGTTAGGATATCTGTGAGGAGACCGGGTCTGAGAAATGCATGGTGTTAGGAACGTTCCCAAGCTCATCAGACACACGACATGCTTGTCTATTTCATACACAACACTGGCCCGGGAGCTGCTGTGGAAAGGGCTGGTGTTTTCCAGTGCTTAATGTTCATCCTTTGGTCTTACAAAAAATGTGCAATTGTAAGCATCCCTAGACTGAGGGATCCAACTTTTTTTGACAGGAGGAGCCATATTTTATCTCCCAATGCACCTGGGTCGTTAGAAGGCGTGGATGAGGTTTGAAGGTACCAGTGAGAACTTGCTTGAATAGAAGGAAAGAGAGGCACCTGGTTATCCAGTTTCTCTTAACCTGCACTCATGATTTCAGGTTCTAGACACTTACCTAGTTGACAAATGGAAAAAACCCACCAGCCAACCATGATCTCCACCATTACCAGATACACTTTGATGGTTTCTACTGCCCTACACTGAGTTTGAAAGGAAAGACCCAGCTCTGCCACTTCTCTGTAAAAAGCATAAAGGACTCTAGAAAACAGGAGGCTGAAAACTTCCTATTCAGTACCCGGAAATTCCCAAGGGATGTATCCAACACCTGTTTCATATAATAGAACCAAATCAAGACTATAAATGCTCCTGTTCTTGGTCTGGATACCCAAGGTATTGTTCTGGGTGGGTTAGCTTGAGAGAAATCACCTATTGGTTGTTTCCTTTCCCCAGAGAAAGGAAAGGGGCAGGGAGAACAGACTGACAGTTGTGGCTGCTTAGACTCCAAGCTACCCTGATGCCCTGGAAGGGGACAAGCTCACCGCAGTACCCCCAGCTCCATCTCCCAGCCATCCACAGGAAGGCCCATGGACGTCGGGCGAGCGCTCGGAAACAGACACTCACTTTCGGTTTGGCTCTTGGCTTCAGTTGCTCTAACTTCTTAGCAGCAGCCTCGATGGATGCCGCCGCCCCCAGTAACTCCGTTTCCGCGATGACGGTTGGGTCTTCTGGGTCTACCCACTCTGTTCCTAAAATCAGTCCAAAAGAGGGTCATTCTCGGTAGCTGCAGAGCACAGGGCACTGGCTGAAGGAAGAACAACACGGATTTGCATGGAGGGTGGTGGTGTGAGCCCACTGGCTGCCAGCACTGTCCCAAGGGATCTTCTCTTGAGGTCTCACAAGGGCCATCTGGATGCAGAGGACCTGCCTGATCCTGGGTGCCTACATCTGTTATTGGGTTGTCTCTACCATCAAAGTCAAGATCTCTTGGGCAAGGCTAGCTTGAACCTTATTCTGACTTCCAGCTTCCAGCCTGTGAATGTGAGTCAGCACACTCGGCACTCTAGAGCGTGTGGACCACGGAGACTGCTGCTGTCTTCTCCTGAGAACACAGAAGGACCAGCTGCTCAACTCAAGTCAAGCAAAGGGACATTTGTGAGGAAAACCTTTTCCCCCTGAGTGGTCTGTGTCCTTTTAGCCAGGAAGGGCTGTGCAAACCAGGTGCTCGGGGAGCACCATTTTTTAAATATGAGGACATGATGTGAATGAGAATAAATATTCTGACACATGAAATACAGATAAAAATCAATACCAAGATCCTTAAAAGAGGAGTAAGTGGCGCGCAACTGATTATGTCATTCAATGGAAGTACTCCAATACAAAGACTTCAGTGAAGACTTGCTTCAGGGAAAAGATTAATTTTTAAATCAAATCTATACTTACTTGATTTCAAAACAAAAAGTACCTCACTATACACCTCCTCACTGCATTTGCCACAGCCCCTGTGCTCAGCTGACTGTGTTAGTGGTGCACCACACTGCTGACCTGGGACAAGAGGATGGGAGAGGCTCCAACTTACCCTTCATGGCCTCGGCCGCCTGGATAAGCTCGGTTACCGCCCCTGCCACGCGCTTGGAGAAGGCGGCCAGCTGATGCTTCAGTTCGGGGGTTGGCTTCTGAAGAATCTATGGTGAGAACAAGTCAAATACTTAACGGGGTGGGCAGTTATGTGAAGCGAGCCCTGACAGGCAGGCGTGGAGCAGGACATCCTGGGTGAAAGCTGTGTCTCCATCCCAAAGTGATTTCAGAATCTCGGGGAGGAACACTTACAACTCCATGGGCTTCAGTGTCCATGTATGAGAAATGAAAAGTGGGGTCCAGTCAGGGGTGTCTCTGAGGTCCCTTTGGACACATTTCCAAGGCCATAAAAGAACTTAAGTCCTAAGGGCACACAGAACAATGTGCCTACGACAACTTCCAAGTATGAGAACATTCCAAGTGAGTGCAAAAGGCCCTGGCCAGCTGGTGCTTGTGACAAAACAAACTGGGTCACAGGGGAAGCATGACCCAGGAGAAGTGGTGGAGACAACTGTCCCCAACAACCACCCAGATCCGTGGGTGAGGGGGTGAGCGAGCGAGCAAATGAGTGAATAGCAGACGGAGCGTGTCTTACGTGTGGCAGCCCCTCGGCCAGTTCCGGGACTACATCAGGACTGCAGAGAGGCAGCGGGTGCGGGGCAGCGTTTTAACTTCCTAACACAGCAAGTGACCAGCAAGCTCCATTCAGAATGGGTGCTCCAGTCAGAACACCTGTGTGACCCTGGCTGGGTTACTATCTTCTCTCTGCGCCTCGGTTTCCTTATTTATTAAATGGGAATGACAGCAGTCCTTTCCTCTTGGAGTTGTGATGCGATCACACACATTACCATGCCCTCAAGGGGCTTAGAATTGGTCTGCTGTGTGGCCTGGGCATCTGGATTCCTCCAAGTACCTCAGGTGATGTTTATGGAACCAGAGTTGTAAGGAAACCTTGGTGGTATCGTGGTTGAGTGCTACGTCTGCTAACCAAAAGGTCGGTAGTTCAAACCCACTAGGCACTCCTTAGAAACTCTATGGGACAGTTCTCCTCTGACCTACAGGGTTGCTTTGAGTCGACTCAACAGCAGTGGCTTTGGCTGGCTTCAGATTTGTAAAGCACTGCTCCAGGCTCACACGGTGGGACTTACTACCAGTTAACTTTAAAATTCTTGTATGTGTCTGAAGCACTACTTGCCACAGGTCTCCAGGTGGGTAATGGTTATGGCTTAAGGTCTGGATGTCTAAGAGACCAACTGCAGTCATTCAATGGTGTCTCTACAGCGTCAGGCCAACACGAACCAGCGGAGTTAAGGTATGGCGGTGTCTTAGTTACACGCAAACCACTCAAGTTCGCAATGCAGAAGGTGTACGAGTCCCTGATTCTACAGCAAGCACAAGAAAGCAGCCCAAACAGCAGCTGAGATGGCAGCAGACCTGACAGCCGCCCACCGGGCAGCAAAGAGCGGTCTGTGCCAGCCTGGGCCCTGGAGAAGAAGGCAGGGCCCCTACACCTCCTTCCACCGTCTGGCCTCCACAGGCACCTTGCAGATGAAACCCCCAAATTACACGTGATGCTCTTTCTTCCTGTGACAATTACCCTGCTTTTTCTGCTAAAGCTGCTGACTATCACTGGGGCTCAGGCCTGTCATAGTGGTGGTGTGGCTGTTAAGCTGGGGTCCATGATGCGGGGACCAGGAATGGTTCCTAAACCAGTTCCTGTCACACTGCTTTGACTGTGAACTCACGGTGTCCGTGCAGAACCCTGCTCACGGAGTTCTTCATGGCTGACTTCTCAGAAGCAGACACCAGGCCTTTCTCCTCAGTGCTCTGGGTGGACTTGAATACCCAACAGTAGGCAAGCAGGGTAACTGTTGTTTACACCACCCAGGGATTCTAGGGAATGGTCCCTAGAATGTCTCTCAAGTTCACAGAGGCCCTGGGCTCACAGCCTCCCATCAGGGGAAGAGGCCCGCCATCTGTCTACCCCCTTGGATGTCATCTCACTCTGCTCACCAAAAGCTGGCTGTGGTGAGGAGCGGTGAGGAGAAGAAGGGCTTTGGCACCTGAAACAACGGGCCCCTGGAGAATATGAAAGGATTTCCAGTCCACGTGAGGTCAGTGAAGGGACCCGGGAGGAACTGCTCAGGACAGGCCCAGGCACCTGCCCTTCCTCACCAAGCAAGACTTCTCCCCACCAACAGTTGCCTTTTTACTTGTGAGTGAAGCAGGGATCTTTGCCCCAGTAAACAGACTGCCTGTCCCCTTTTTGCTCAGTTTCTGAATTGTAGGGACTGACGCAGGCATGGGACCCCCTCTGCAGTGATGCTGTGAAACGGCTCACCAGAGCCAAGGTGGGGGTGCCAACCCGGGGCCCCAGGTGCCCAGGCCTGGGCCCACGGCTGTGGCTGGTCTCAGGCCCCTCCTGCTGCCCCTCCCCAACAATGCTACTGAAATCAGCTGGAGCAGTGCCCTTTATGAAGTCCAGAGAAGACAGCGGTGGTCACCGGGCTGGTGGTCACTGGGCTGTTTCCGAGACAGTCAGGACTTGTAACCGAAACCTAACACTGCTTCCACTAGACTTTCCAATCCTCAGCCAGAATGAGGATCCGTGTAAGACAACACTGTTCCATTAAGGAAACAATTCTGTTTGGAGGCCTTGCTGGGATTATTCTCTGCTTTGCATGTCTTCCTAGATGGGCCATCGCCTGAGCAGCGCTACCAATGCCAACACAGACAGCTGGCTTAGCCAGTCAGGCTCTTGGCTGTGACAGCTGAGTGCCTAAGCAGCTCTTTGCTTGGCCCACCTGTGACATGCTGGCTTCTACTGATGAAGGTTCAGGCCTTGGGAGCCCACAGTAGTAACCCCAGACTGACTACTCCCCCCAAATAGACTTGTGCAGTAATCACAGTCACCTGGGTGAAGAACACAGCAACAATCCCTTAAAATACCTAGAATGCTTAACACTTAACACAAAGTAATGTGTGTGGTGTGTATGTGTGTGTATGTGTGACGATACAGGTGGCAAAGTCCCCTTCCATCCCAGTTTCTGGATGCAGTGATCAGTGATGCTGGCTGGATTCTCCAAGTGTGTCAGCTTTCTGGTTATTTCTGCTCGGTTTTGTCACCCTTCCGAACAAACTCTCTGCCCTCCAACCTTCTCATCTGTGATTTTAAAACTGCTGTTGGCCATCTGGTCTGACACAGATTTTTCTTTTCAAGAACATAATACTCAAAGGTAACAATCCCTACTCTTTAGGCTATACTGTGACTTAGTTGAAAGGTGGACTTTCTGGGGTAGTTTCAACTCAAGGCTAGAAGGGTAACTAAAGGCCACAGTCTCGGAGCACACCCCACTCCTGCCCCGGATTTATCTGTTCAGGAGAAGGCAGTGAAAGGCACAGACCCAGGAACAAGAAGAGTTGATACACAGCCTCAGGTCAGCCACAGAGAAGCTAGCAGACCTCAGCCAAGAGGCTGAGTGTCCCCAGCCAGCCTCATGTGGGTGTCAAGGACATCTGAGAAAGCATGCGTCCCAGTGCCGGGCAAATGAAAGGCTGCACTGTCCTCAGGGTACATCTTTTGTGTATCTGCAGGTGATCTTTTGGAATACTCCTCTAAGTTGTGGGGAAAGCACGGGCAGGGATGGCAGTTGTTGTCTAGGGGTATCTTTGATTCCAGCACATCTAGACCTCCCATGTTCTAAACGAGGCTCCTGGGACTCCAGAGACAGGGGCCCAACATGTTTACTTCTTGGCTTGGTCTTCAGGGTCTCAGGGGAGTGAAGTCGCCTCATGAGCTGGGGGCATGCACAAGCCTGGGGCCCACCCGCGGGTATCTGCTCAGCCATGACCCGACCCTTCCACCCCTCGAGGGGTCCTCATTTCAGCCTTCTTAACCCGGCTGCATGCTGAGCATGCTGGGTACTGGGCTGGGGGAAGGTCACCCCAGGAAGGGGAGGGTCCCTTTCAGTGTGATCTGAGCCACTCATTCAAAGACTGGAAAAAGTCCATCAAGACTATGAGGTCACCACTGTTCACCAGTGATGTTTCTCCCTAACTTGTCATGAAGGCTGAGGTCTTTCAGGGAAGCCTTCCTGTCGTCCCCAGATGGACGTGGTCTTCACAGGACCTGACATTTCTGCAGAGGTGGCACTTACCCTGAACCCGCTTTGTCCTTCACTTTGCCCAGACTCTTCCTCCTGTTACTATGCTGCCCTGTCTTGCCTCTTGGTGCACTGGAGGAGTTAGGCTTTTCCTGGATTCTAACTTCAGCTTCCTCAGGCTACACTTTTCTCTCCATGGGCTGGCCCAGTGCAATCTGGGAGAATTTGCCACTCAACTCAGGCCTAACCTCATGAATGGTCCCATGACAATGCCCTCAGAGGGGTTTTCCTGAGGAAAGGGTCATCTGCTCCAAATCAGCCACAGCAGCACCCTCCTCACACGTGGCTCTTCCCCAGCCCTGGTCCACACCCCTGCTCACCACCAAGACGTGCTCCAGGAGGTCCAGGTAGCCGAGGGTGCACTCCGTCCCAAACCGCAAGGCTCTGGTGCGCACCTCCTCACTGACGTCAGGGTGGAAGGATGCTTGCTGAGGAGAGAACAGCGATATCTTAAGATGGGAGCAGACAGCTGGTGAGCAGAACACAGCGGCAAGCTGGGGTGCCTCCTCGGCAGGGCCGGGCCGCCCTGTACCCAGATAAAGGAGACTTTGATGCTGGAGCTGACCATGTCTTGACCCCAGTGACTTCTCTGAGGAACCCTCCCTAACCTGACCCCAGTGACTTCTCTCAGGAACCTCACCTTGATCCCAATGACCTCTCTGAGGCACTGTCCCATGCCCAAGCTGGAAGAGCTGTCCCTCCTCCACATTCTCCCGCTACCTCCCATCTGTCTCCTCAGCAGGCTGACTGATCACAGTCTGTCTTGACTTTGTTAGTGCCCTGGGGTCATAGGACAGAATCAACTGCATCTACCGCTTTTCTGCTTCCTTATTTTTCAAATGTTAAAAAAAAAAGCCACACGTGTTAAAATGTCAAAAAAAGGGAGTCCTGCAGGCCCCTTCCTGCCCGGAGCCAAACCCACCCAGGTCCTCAGCCCCGGACTGACTGGCCTGCAGGGCGCTCTCGTGAGCAGGGCTCCCTGATTCCTGGGAAACCTCAGAGAGTGAGCTCCCCAGCCCCCTGAGAGGCGGCACAGATAACTGAGACCAATCACACACGTCAAGATACACGAACCAGGACTCGTGGCAAACCCAGCCCTCCGCACTGTTTCCCTGGGCCTGCGACCTGCCAACCTGCCTCACTCATGACGCAGCATCTCAGGCTGCACTCCCGTCACAGGGCCGCCAGAGACCACACAGGGCACCGGTTAAACAGCTGCAGACCAACAGTCGTTTTTCAGACTGGTCTGGAGTGTCCGTTTCTTTTCCTGGCTACATGTGACAGCCCCGGCCATTTAGACCTCTACCTTCGGATAACCTAATTCTGGAAAAGACTGGGGTGGCTGGGGTGGGGGAGCTCACGAGGACACATAAAATAGAAAACAGCAGGTAAATCACACACCAGGACAAACACAAAATGCCCATTAGGATAGAAGGTCAAGGCTGTTATCTTCATGGTGGCAACGACCAGCTCTCTGGCCTGGGGAGCCTCTGGGTAAGTCTGAACTGCCAGGCTTCCAAGTAGCAGTGCAGTGCTTAACTGGGGTGCCACCCAGGCTCCTGGAGTGACAGGTGGCTAGGGCCAAAATGGAGGTGTGGCTGGTGACATAAATCCTGGTGGCACCAGTGGTTGGTCACCTGCCGGCTGACAGGTCTACTGCTTGAACCCACCACTTCTCTGGTGGTGCCGTGGTAAAGAGTTCCAAAAAGGTGGGCAGTTCAAACCTGCTGGGTCCTCCTTGGAAACTCTCCGGGGGATTCTACTCTGTCTATAGGGTCACTGTGAGTCAGAATCGACTCCACGGCCGTGGTGCTGTGGCGGAGCAGAGGCAGGTGTGGCGGCCTGCTTCCTTCAAGACCCTTCTCTGAATGGGAGGACTACCTGATGCTCAGGCTGGTCCAGAGGTCTGCCTACACGCTAAGTTAATGCGGAAACCCTGGTGGCACAGTGGTTAAGTGCCTATGGTTGCGACCCCAAAGGTCAGCAGTTGAAATCCGCCAGGTGCTCCTTAGAAACTCGACGGGGCAGTTCTACTCTGTCCAATAGGGTCCCATGAGTTGGAACTGACTCAGCAGCAGTAGACAAACTGCGATGGCTCCACTCGCCTTTCCTTCCAGGATTGAATGTGTGCAACAGCTCCCGCAAGACCCTGAGGTGCCCTGTGCATGCAACACGATGCCACTGGGGCCGGTCCTGCCAGGAGGCACCATCCTCTGATCGGGACCGTGCTCCGGTTGCATGGACTAAGTTAGGCCTGTCAAAATGGCAAAAGCTTGTGGCCACAGGAAAGAGTCCAAACTCCCTTATCTGGCACACACAGCCCTGGACCAGGGCAGCCCTACCTACCTTCTGACCTTGGCCGTCCACCCTGCCCTTGCTCTGTCCTCTGCAGCACCCCAGGAACCATGATGGGGTGCTTCCTGTCTGTCTCCTGTGGCTATGTGTCTCCCTCACACACCATTCTTACAGCCTCCCTCTCTCTTCCCCAAACCATGCCCCCAAACAAACTCACTGCTAATGAGTCCATTCCAACTCATGGCTACCCTACAGGGTGCAGAACTGCCCCATACGATTCCCAGGTCTGTAAATCTTGCTGGAATCAGACAGCCACATCGTTCTCTCAGAGTGGCCGGTGGGTTTCAACCACTAAGGTTCTGCTTCACACCGGGGTGCTTTAGCCACTGTGCCCCCAGGTTGTTCTTTACCAGTTACCGTCACGGTCCAGCTGAGTTGTCACTGGCTCCAGGAAGCCCTCTCCAACCCTGAGGGTAAAGTTTCCTCCCTGTGGTTAGAGCACCTCTGGCTTCACACTGTGGTGGCATTTCCTGTCCTACACTGGACTGAGAGGATGGAACCAGCCCTTCTCTCTGCGGGACTCAAGTGCCTTGCAAAGTGCCTTCAGTGTTTCATATACACAGAGTCCCCTAGAAGAGCTACTGGGCTTCTGAAAGCACCTCACTTCCAAGAGCAGCTGACTGACCACAAGAGGCCTGGGTGGTGGTCTCCCAGTGACGGGGACGACAGCATGTCAGCATGAACAGCAATCGATCCAAGATGGGCACCAGTCCTGGCCTTGCCTCTCCATGGAGCTTCTCAAGAGGCTACTGGCTTGGTCTTACTGAAGGCTATTTGGTCGGGACCAGGTTCTGTGCCTTGAGGTGGGAGTGCAGACAGGAATAAGAGCCAGGCCTTGCCCCAGGGAGCCCCTAGGCTACAGTGGGCCAGATCCCCAGCATCCAGCCATAATGACAGTCTGCCAACTGAGCCAAGTGCTCCAGGACCACAACAGAGGGCTCAGCTGCCCCTCTTTGCATCTCAGATGGAAGGAATTCGGGGGTAGGTGGGCAGTGAGGCCCTTGAGCTCAAAGCAGAGGATGTAGGTTGGACACCCAACCTTACAGGCAGCAAAAAAGGACGTGTGCAAATGTGCCCACACTATCTGGAACAAATGGTTTCCTTGGCATTGCCCCAATTCAAGGCAGCCATCAATACAATCCCTCTTTCACCTGTGTCCTAGAACCTCCATTCCATGGCCCACAACATGATTATGCAACACTTCCCAACTACAGGAAGGTTTTACATGACTAGATCTTGAAATTCTCAAAAGAGGATCCTTTAGGTCAAGGACTTCATTAAGGACAGTATGTGTGCCCACCTCTCCCAACATCTCGTTTACATCATGGAGAAAGAAGTCTGTCAGGTGAGAGTCTAGTCTTGGATTCCCCAACTGGCTGGGAGGCATCAAGAAAGGCACTTGGACTTGTTCCCTCATCTGTAAAATGGGTCTAACTTGTGTTAAAACCAGGTGGGATCACAGAATCAAGAAAGACAATTAAAAAAAAATCTCTGATAGCATAATTCCATGCCCACATCCAGGGAGCCAATCTCTACTGGTGACAGAGGAGTGAACTAAGATCATCGCCGCTCTCAGAAGACTTTGGACCTATGCACCTGGGTCACAAAAGCCATCCCTTGCATGGCGCCAGGGCTCTCCCCTACTGATGCAGCCTTGTCTCCACACCATCTTCTGTCCCTCAAGAGTTAACCCTTCACAGTGGCATCAGTGGTTGTGTCTCTACAAGGGCTGATTCTGCAGTGAAACCATCTCTCTCCCTGAGACTCGAAGACAAGTTCCCTTCTTCCCTAAGACTGGGGTCATCTCCGTCAGACCCTCTCCCAAGGGCCTCCTTATAGAGAAGCCACATGAACAGGTTTTAAGGACCCTTTAAAGTGTGCCTCAGTGCCTCAAAAGAACATGCACGGAGTATCAAGTTACTATTTTTCAAGTAGAGAAAAGTAGCTAATGAGGAAAAACTGGTTCACCCTAGCCTACAGTTGCCCATAGTCATCATCACTGGACCCCAGCAAGAGCCGTAGATCATATTTCCAAGAGTGAAGGGAGGGGGTGAGGGACATCTTTTGTTTGGAGAAAGACCTTGGCAAGTGGCCTCCTCCCTGCTTGCCTCTTACCTCGCGGTAACCGACCAGCATGGAGGCCGGACGGCCTGGCTGCCCATCTTAGCATTAACCTTATTAGCTACAAAGGCAGCTGACAGGCCAGAAAACAGTCTTGTGTGACTCTAACCCTGTGAAAGAAAAATGACCAACGAACTTGAAAGTGGAGGTGGGGTGGCAGGGGGGCTGCGGGGCATTCGGGAGCAGGACGTGTAGGTGTAAGGCCTACCTACAGCACTAAAATCCAGGAACACAAGCTTCCATTCTGGGTGTCCACCACTTTCCCTTTCCATTAAAATAAGAAACAAAACACATCCTCTGAGTTCTACAGGCTCAATTTCTCCCACATTCTCCCACATCTCTTCCACATCCTTCCATGAAGAATCACTTCTCCTGGGTGCCACAGGCCCGGAGTGCTGGGGTGGTGGTAAAGAGCTCAGCTGCAAACATTTACCAGCCACTCCCTGGGCACCCCCTGGGGGCAGATCTACTGTGTCTTGCGGGGTCGCTATGAATTGGAAAGGACTCAATGGCACTGGGTGTTCAACAGCCACACGTGCAGGGTAAACAGCCAACAACAGAAGCTAGTGGAGGCCTTGCTAAGCTGTGGGTAATAACTGCCGGTCTCCACAGTCTCCTCACAGCTTTTTCAAGGCTGCGTGAAACCTATGCAGGCCTTGATCGTCCCACCCCACCTGAGGGGTCCTATAGGAGCCATCAGCAGTGACTTGCTAAGATGTGAGTGATAACTGTCAGTCTCCAGTTTCCTCAGAGCTTTTTCAAGGCTATGTGAAACCTATGTAGGCCTTGATCATCCCAACCCCCCTGCAAGGGTCCTGGAGAAGCCATCAGCAGTGACTTGTCAAGACATGGGTAACACTTCTCAGTCTCCAGTCTTCTCAATGCCTTTCCCAGCTGTGTGGAGTCTCTGTAGACCTTGGTTGGCCACCCCGTCTGAGGGGCCCTGGAGAAGCCACCAGCAGGGTACTTCCTATCAGCTTCTGACACAGAAGTCACTTTGCCACAGAGAAGGGCTCTGTTCCCTCAGACTCCAAGCTCTAACACTGGTTTTGCACTTCTGTGGTACCCTGGCCCCTAGGGTCGCCATGAGTTGGATCCGACTTGATGGCACTTGGCTGGCTGGCTTGGTACATCTCCACCCTGAGCCCCTTGCCACATTAGGGACGGGATCGTCCATCTGTCCATGAGGCAAGGCTGGCCTGAGAGGGGTGAAGGCCTGGGATGCAGACGGATGTGGGAGTCACTGTGGTACACTTTCTCTCTTAATTAATAAAAAATAAAGGTCACGTGGCACAGGTCACCATGGCTCCCTGGCTAGGCTTAAGGCTCAGCTGCCCTAGCTGCCTACACAAGGGTCCAGAGTTTCCCCAAGGTGTCTGACACCGATGGCAAAAAAGGCCATCTCCCCAAGTCCTGTTGTGTTCCCCGACCTCACTTCTTCCCACAGGGACTGACCTAGCCGAGCTGGCAAAGGGTCCAGGCAGAAGAGTGAACACAGTTTTCACTGAGAGGACTTGGCATGACAGGCCACCATCCCTGCAATGGCTCTCAGACTGACTTATACAACATTTACCCTGAGAAGGCTTCCTGTCTATTTAGGAAGCAGTGAAACAAAACAAGTGCGGAAACTAAGTCAGCAGGGCAGATCCCACACTCCCCAAACACGAAACTCTCCTATGGAGGCACTGTTGCTAGGTCTGCGCTGCCAGCATTTGTCACCAAGTTACAGGTAGCACACTGGCCCTTCTGCACGCTCCAGCCCCGCCCCTTCTTGGACGGAAAGCCAACCCCTCAATGGCATGAGAGAAGTATCTGTCCGACCCACCCCACGGCCAGGCCGCTACCTTGCAGGCTGTCAGCATGTCTGACACAGCTTTCCGGCTGAGGTTGGCGGTGGCTATGACGTCCTCCTGTCTACACGAGTTCCCAGCTGCCACAGCCTTGGCCGTTGCCATGGTGATGCCTTTCGTCATCCTTATTGACTCTTCAGGTGATGATGTCTTTTCAGGTACCTCCTTTGACTGGAACACCTGGAAGTTAGAAATAGAAGAGGTGGGAAAAACAGTCAAAGAGGAAAAGAAAAAAAAAACTGGTTCTTGTCTGACTCGGCTTGCAATTCTGCGTCTGAAAACTGCGCTGTCACTGGAAGAAACCAGCCAATGGCAGGAAATTAGAAATTTAATTTCACTACAGTGATATCATTCCTGCTCTCATGATTCTAGCACTGATAACCCCCTAACGTCCGTCCCTGGTATTTGTGGGAATACTACAGTAGCGAGAGAGTCTCATCTGCGGGGATGACACGTTTGTCTGCAGGGACTGACACCTCATATTTGTAGACTCTCCATCCCAGGAAAGGGTGTACTCTTTGGCCTCCCAGTTCTGTTCCCATGTCTGCTAGTGCCTCAGCAGTTCCCCAACACCAGTTCTGGTCAGGACCGGCCTGGGTGGGTCACTCCAGGCTGTCTCTCTCTGATGGGGTACGGGGCTTGGGGAAACGAAGCATCTAGCTCCTTCTATTTGTCATCTGTCTTAGAAAGCCAACTGCATGACTGTGCAGAGGCGTTCGTGCCAGGTGCACCAGGGTGACACCGAATTATTTAACCAAACACACACACACACACACACACACACCCCTTAAGAACAAAACCAAACCCGTTGTTGTGCAGTCAATCCCAACTCATAGTGACCGTACAGTCTGGAGTAGAACTGCCTCACAGGTTTCCAAGGAGCAGTTGGTAGATTTGAACCGGCCACCTTTTAGTTAGCAGCCAAGCTCTGAACTCCTTGTGCCACGAGGGTTCCTGCACCCCTGGAGAGAAGCTGAATTAGCCAGAGTAAGTGGCTCTCCCCTCTCAGAGGTCCACTTAGCCAGCAAGTCAGACCACCTGTCTTGTCTAACATGAGTAACGGTGCTCGGGCTGTGTGCTCAGTGTACCTCCATCTCTGCACACAGAACACCAGTCCCATCTGCCCATCCTCAGTCCTGGGCAGGTTCCCAAAGCCCTTACTGAAGGCAGAAGGGAGGATGCACCCAGCATTCTAGCCCTGTGTCAATTGCTCAAATACCACCACCACCCTGGAAACAGGAAGCTGCAAATAAGTGGCCTAGGATCCCAAATCCCAGGTCTGACCTCGATGTTATGTGGCAGGAAGGCCCCGTGTGGAATCCTCCATACTAACTCAGCCTTTCTGGCATATGTCCCTTCAGAAATGTCATATGTTCACGTGGACACACTCAGCCTGGGTGAACTCAGATGCTTAGGTCAGGCGGATGTCTGCAATGTCCAAGGATAGCTCCCGATGTCAAATCTCCCTTATAGTGCCACTTCCAGGCCTAACACACCTGTTAGCACATATGTCCAGACCTTCGGTAGGAAGCCCCTGCCTGGGCAGCCAGGTGAGTGCCCAACAGGAGGGTTTAAGGACATCTGTGTCGGCATGGCCGCTCCTGTTAAAACTCAGTTTCCCCTTGAAAGGATGAACCCAGCACCACGTTGGCCATGGCTGGACTCAGTAACGGCAGGACCAGAGAAGTCCAGCCTGCGTCGCCAAGCAGAGCTGCTCATTCTAGTGCTGACCCTTGGGGGCCTGTGACCTTCAGGAGTGGCGTTCTGAAGATTCAGACAAGTGACAGCAAAGGCATGTCCCAAACAGACTGAATTTGACAGATCTCTCTATTGTGGAGGTCAGGGTAAGTCAATCTACAATTGTCATGGGATCAAAGACCATTAGATAAAATGTGGATCACAGCAACACCAGCACATCATCACTCTGCAGTGCTGAAACGAAGAAAACAAGGATGCAGGGTCTATTTCTCCAAGACTGGACACCTCACAGAGAAGGGAGCTGGGTTTTAAAGGGAAGTGTCCCAGGTAGGGGCATTTAGCCTTTCCTCACTCTCACAGGTGAGCAGAATTTCACTTTACTTGGTTCCACGGTCAACACCGTGGAAGCAGCAGTTAAGAAATCAGGACAGACTGCACTGGGAAAACCTGCTGCAAAGGAAACTCGTTAAAGTATTAAAAAGTAAAGATGTCACCTTGAAGACTAAGGTGTGGCTGACCCAAACCATGGTATTTTCAATCGCATGACATGCATGCGAAAGCTGAACAATGAATAAGGAAGACAAAAGAAGAATTGATGCCTTTGAATTGTAGTGTTGGAGAGGAGTAGCAAATGTACCACGGACCGCCACGAGGACAAACAGATCTGTTCTGGAAGAAGTACAACCAGTGTGCTCCTTGGAAGCAAAGACAGTGAGACTGTGTCTTACATACCCTGGACATGTTGTCAGGAGGGATCAGTCCCTGGAGAAGGACATCATGCTTGGTAGAGTGAAGAGTCAGTGAAAAAGAGGAAGACCCTCGACAAGATAGATTGACACAGTGATCACAACAACGGGCTTAAGCATAAAAATGATCATGGATATGGTGCAAGAATGGGCAGGATTTCATTCTGTTGTGCACGGTGTTGCTATGGGTTGGAACTGACTCAACAGAACCTAACAACAACAGGTAGCAGCAGTGTCAGCTGTTGTGGCAAGCAGGAATGCATCAAGAGGAGCTGCACGTGGTTACCCACTGTCCATGTGATCACAACCCAAGGCAAGGGCATGCAGCTTCACCAACCAACTTGGCCTCTTGGCACACATCTTACGTAATGCTTCGCTGCAACTTTGTAGTTTTAGTGAAATGAAAGCCAAAGAGCCTAGAGTGATTCATTTCAACTACATTGAAAAATTGATCCAAGCTTTTGATTACAGGGAACCATCAGCAGGCAGGTGAACGGGCTCCCCAGACCTATGCACCACGTAAAACTCCTCTCTGCTAAAGTCTCAGAGGTCAGGTGGGCTACCTGTTGGACATGGGTTCCTGAGGGGGTGGCAGCTGCTGCTTCCTACCGTGAGCTCCTGCTTGATGCACTCGATCGTGGCCTCCAGTGCCCGTGTGCCTCGGGTGGCCTCATCCTCCACAGCCTTCACGGTCTTGAGGAGGGAGGTGACATTCGTCACCATCACCTGGACAGGGACAGAAACCAAAAGAAGACAGGTCATTCCCTGTCTGTGGGCCAGTGCCTACTCTTTCTGGTTCAGATCTGATTCCATGAACAAGACTGCTTCTTTTAAGGGAGGATGGTGCTGAGATGTGTATCCCCCGCTAACCCGGCATTGGCTTCCTCATTCCACTCTCCCTCTGTGTGCTCGCCCCAAGGGCCCCCCAGTCTACCTTGGCAGCCCCCTTGAGCTGGTACATGGACGGGTCATCAGCAGGCTTGCTGGCAGCTCCTTTGGTGGCACCAATGAGATCCGAGAGGGCCTTGGCTACGTCTTTGATGGCATTGATCAAGACCACCTGAAAGAGTGGAGCACAGGTGAGCAGGATCCAGTGGTCACCAGGTCACTAGCTGACCGCAGGTCAAGGAGGCCAGGGGCAGGCCAGGGAGTTTGGGACATGAAAGAAGAATGTGTCTAAATCGATGGCCCTCAAGCCTGCTGCACAGTGGATCACCTGGGAACCGTTCTCAGGGATTCTACTCAGGAGCTGGTGCGAAGATGTCACACCTGGACTTCTGAAAGCTCCCAGGTAGGGATGAAGCTCAGCCAGAATGGGGAGCTCTGCTCTAAACACTCTCCTAGCTGCAGCCATGTGGACAAACTGCCCGTGAAGGGATGAAGGCAGCTAAGGAGACACCAGAGAGGCAACATGCTTCTCCCCTGTTTCCCCGAGGCAGGAACGGAGCAACGGTGAGACCACATCCAGACCTCACACCTGCGTCCGCAAACCTTCCTTGGTGGCCCTGCCTGCCTCGCCAGTTTTGGTTCCTGGAATTCTCTGCATCAGTCTGTTTCAGGAAGGTGTTTTCTCTTTTCTACACACTGTTGAACCCAACTGGGTACTGACTCAGGGTCTCTGCTCCTGCTGTCCTTGCTGCCTGGGGTCTGCCTCCTTCTCATCTTTGGGATGGCAGGTCAAAGTTCATGTCCTCAAAGGCCCTCTTGACCTCCCTAGCTTTAGGCCCAGCACCCACAAACACTGAATCATGCTCCATCAGGTGGCCTCATATCTACAGCATGCACTGGGGTCTGGAACGACTCGATCAGTTATCCACGAAGGCACCGTCTGTCTCCAGCCCTCAGGTTGAACTCCCGGGGGGCCAGCCTGGACCTCCGCCGTGTTTTGTCTCACACTCGGAACGGGGCCTGGCATACAGCGGCCCCTCAAGAAATATGTGTGGAACAAGTGAGTACGGGGACATGTGTCTATTAGATACGACGTGTTATCTATGTTCCTTTTCCTAGTTTAATGGCAATCAATGGCCGCATGACAGAAGAGACCTTTTGGCCATGTGCTGGACTTGGAGCCAGCAGGCCTGGTCAAACTGAGGCATTACATGACACCGGGCATCACATCCACCAGCTCCAACTTCTCTAACAGTAACAACCTCCAGGTGTTGAGGACAGTCCTCCAGGTGCCCTGACAGGCAGTCTGCACACGTACCTCATTTCATCCTCTCACTGCCTGTGCAAGTGGGGACAGCAAACCTGGGTCCATGCTCACAGAGAAGGGGTTAGGACACTGGTCAGTGTGGTCCTAAGGTCCCCACACAACCCTACAACTCCAGTTCCTCCTCTGCAGATGGGCTTAGCAAAGGCAGCCATGCTTGTCTCACCACACTGCTGTGCAGATAAACCAGGACGACACATGTGAAAGTTGGTCTGTTGCTGTTAGGTGCCCGTGAGTCTCTTCTGACTCACAGCGACCCTACGTACCACAGAACAAAACAGTGCCTGGTCACGTACCATGCCCACGATGGCTTTTAAACAATGAAGCCCCAGGCGCCTGCAAGTATAGCAATACCACGTCTCCGCAGGCTCCTGCCCTGTCCCGCCTCTGCCCTGTGCCTTTCTCATGAACTGGCACAGAAACCTCAGGCGACCTCCTGAGTTCACCGGCCTGGCACGACAGGTCTGGACAGTGCAGCTTGTGTGTTGATTCCTGCAATCACAGCAGGGAGGACAGCGAAGGGGCCGAGGTTCACAGCTGAGGGCAGCCACCAACATCTACGGTACATTACCCCTGGACAACTCACCAACGGGTGAGGACACTTCTCTAAGGGCTTTTTCTTTTCATTGTGATAAAATACACATAACAATACACTTGCCATTTTTACATATACAAATCAGTTTTGAGTGGGGATTTTTTAGTTAGCAGTATCTCACTGGAAGTTGGTGCTTCCAGCTATCAAGACTGTTTGGGGGTAAACTCTGAGGTTACTGAGCACACATCTCAGTCCCCACTGGCTGTTCACTTTGCATCAAGTTGAATTAGGTGAGGACAGAAGGTTTTTGCTGTATGATTCCAGTTCCACAGACCATGTTTCCAAGCTTTTCCTTCCTTAATGGGCGTAAAAAACAATGCCACAGGCAGGGATTTCTGGGAACGCTTAGAATTCCAGAAGGCAGCCAATTTGAATTCTGATGTTATCAAAAAGACCAGCAACCAAAGGAATAAGCGGCAAATGTGGAATGTTTCCCACGGAGCTGTGCTGCACCAAAGGATGCTGGGAAGGGTAGGGCCACTGCAGCCTGGGAACAAGCGTTGGCCTTGCATTAACTAGCTGTCCACCCAGTCACTGGGTGCTGGTGGTTTCTATCCAGCTTTCATGAAATGGCCCAACCAGACTATTTGTTTACACACAGTTTAAACAGTCAAAACAGGCACATTTGCCATTTGATGGTGCTGGGATAGAGAAAACACAGGTTTTCTTTTTGTTTTTTAAACTTTACATTCTATTTATTGACAGCTGTAGCTGGTTGTTGGTTCAACAATAGCTGAACAAATATTTGTTGGATATCCCCTCTGTGCTGGAAATTGTACTGGTTGTTCAGGTTTTAAAGATTAATAATGCATAGCCTTAAGTGTCTAATGCTTAAGTGTTGGGCTGTTAACCAGAAGATTGGTGTCTGAACCCCCAACATGTGCCTTGGGAGAAAGATCTGTTGACATGCTTCCGAAAGATTGCCCCTGTGAAAACAGTACGGAGTGCAGTTCTACTCTGAAACACATGGGGTTGCCCTGAGTCCGAACCGACTCAATGGCAACTGGTTTTCTGGTTCATCCTTGACAGGCTTACAGTCTAGGATGGCAGAGCAAGGGAGAGGCAGACAATTTCAATCCATTTGCTAAACTGAAGCCGGGACTACAGGCGCCCCGTCCCTCCTCCATCTCCTCTCCCTCCCTACTTCAAAGCCACCTGTCAAGCAGGTCGCAGGCATGGGGTAACTTGTGTCTTCATTCTCATCGGCTGGCTGCCAGCTGCACACTGAGAGCACCCGCTGGGATCACCCAAGCCCTCCCTGGCACTCGGGCCAACGGCGTCTCTCAGACGATGGTCTCTCTTGGCTTCTGAGCGTCACGCCCTTCTGGGCTCCCGCACTGGACGGCTTCTCAGTGTCCTTGGGCGTCTTCCTTTGTGCAGCCCTAAATGTTGGGTTTCTTGGGGCTTTGCCCTGAGCCCGCACCTTCTCCCACTGCACGCTTCTCCTGTCCTGTTCTAGCCTTCACCGACACGGCATCAATCACTGAAGCCCCACATCTGCAGAGGCGAGGCACACACATGTGTCCACTCTCTGGTTCCATTTGTCTCATGAGCACTTCCAATTCAGCATGCCCTAAACTGACCTGGCTGTCATCTCTCCACCCTTCCTCTGCAGACCTCACCTTGGTACTGGGTGCCACCACCCACACACTCCTCCGGCCCCCAAACTCTAGAGCCATCCTTGACTCTCCCTTCCCCTGCCCCTGCCCACCCCCACCACATTCCATCTCCAAGCCCAGTCAGCCCTCCTTCTGCGTTTCCCCAGAGCCTCTCAGGTTAGCTCCATCCCGACTCCCCCCACCCCCGTAGCCCAGACACTATCTTGCTTGGCTAACTGCTTCCTTGGCAGCGGACCCAGGAAGAGCATAGGGGTGCTATGAGTTGGAACCTAGCAACAGAACCTAGCAACAACAACAGGCAGGAGACCTGTGTTCAGCTTCTGGCCGAGGCATCTCACCCACTGCCACGACCCGTCTGTCCGTGGAGGCTAGTGTGTTGCTCTGATGCTGAGCGTGTTTAACTGGAGTTTCCAGGATAAGACAGACGAGGAGAAAACCCTAGTGGTCTACTTCCGAACACTGGACAATGAAAACCTTAGGGACCACCATGGACCAATCACAGTGGATAAGCAGACATGAGGTGGGGGCCAGCCTGGTGGCAGCTGGCCATGACAGCAGCTTCCTACCAGTTTCCCAAACACGGGCACCTACAAACACATTCTCTTTTCTTCCAAGTTCCTGCTTTGCTTTGAAACCCTGGGGCTGGCATACAGTGTTTTGTGGGAACTGGAAAGGGACTCATCCCCTCAGTGCCCCCCATACCTGTGTCTCAGGGTCATCAGAGCCAAGGCTAGCTGCCCCGAGCTTGACCACCTCGGCGAGCTGGGTGATGGTGGCTGCTGAGGACTGGGCTGCCTGGGCCAGCTTGTCGGGGGTTGACGCGGCCCCCGACACCAGTAGCTTCGTGTCTTCAACCAGGGCTTTGGCTGTCTTGAGAATGTTCTCCCTGAGGTGAGGCAACAAGAAGATGGGGGGGGGGGAGACACAGCACATAAAGTGGGGTTACGGTTCCAGTGGAAAGTGATCTTTGGTGAGGGCTGTCAATAAAGGGCTTGGAAGAAGAGAGGTAGGGTGCTCTCTTCAACATATACACAAAATTGGGGAGAGGAGAAGAAAGCCAGCAGAGGACCATAGTCTCAGTGACAGACTCAGGCCACCAGCTGGGCTCCCCTCCTCTGTCCTGTATTTAAATAGCAGGTCAGCCTCTTTTCTGCAGCTCCTATGATCCCTTAGAATACTTCACAGGGACAGTGAGCCTGAGGGTACATGAACTAGGCACCTTGTCCAGGACATCAGAGCCCAAGTGGATAGATTCTAGGGGGGATGACAGAGCCCTAGAATGGGAGTGAGAGGAAGAAGGCCACCACTGGACATGTGGTGAGGATGTGTGTGTGCAGGGCGGTCCCCAGCAGCCACGATGAGACCCTGGCACCAGCCTTGGCAGAGGAAGCTGAAGGCCCAGTGTTCTCTGTGCAAGCCCAGGACAGACAGCAGGCTGGGAACCTCACTCCCCTAAATTCAAACCCCAAACCAAACTTGTTGCCATCAAGTTGCCATCCAATTCACAGTGACCCTAGAGGACACAGTAGAACTGCCCCACAGGGTTTCCAGGGAGCGCCAGGTGGATTTGACTGCTGACCTGGTTAGCAGCCAGGCTCCTAACCACCATGCCACCAGGGCTACCCTCAAAAGCCCTGTAAGTGCAAAGTGTGCCTCTCCTGTCACTCTCAGTTCCGCTGGAGTTGGTGACACAGGCGAGTCAGAGGAACAGCTCTCTCGGGATTGGAAAGTGAAAACGAAAACAGAGTCCTCCCACTGTAACAGGATGAACTTAGGGCTGTGAAAGGCAGAACTCAAGCACAGCTCTGTACTTGGCAAAGGGGACTTATTCTGATTACGTGGTTCACTCTCCCTAGTGGACATTTTGCTGAAATGAAAATGGACGGCCACACTCTGGCTTTGACAGTCTCTCTAACATTGATCACAGAGGCTTAAGAGACCGGGGAGACTGCCACTCTCCCTGCCCAGAAACCCGGCGGGCAGGCTTGGCCCCTGCACCTGTGGTCTGCGAAGGTCTCGTTGTTCTCCGCGTTCAAGGTCCCCGCAGTTGCGAACATGATGGTGGTGTCCAGGTCGGCGATGATCCCAGACACGGCTGTGGCGGCTGTGATGCATGCCTGGGTCCCCTTGTTTCCTGCCTGGAGAGCAGACAGTACCAAGGACACCTGCCAGCAAAAAGGGATGGGAGGGAGGGGGTGGGTGAAACAGAGAGAAGGTAAACCAAAGGTGCACTAACTCTGCAAACATGAATTTTCTCTCCTGCTTTCAACATACACCTTGAGAATTGGACTCAGTCAGAATCCCAGATTTGCCATTGAGATAGCTTTCGGTAAGCTGTTTTGCCTCTCTAAGCCTCAGCTGCCTCATCTGTAAAATGGGGCTATTGTTGCCTGTGAGTTTATTGGAGAGATTAAAACACCACCACCACCAGAACTCATTGCTGTTCAGTGAATTTCATTGCACAGAAATCTTAAGAGGACAGAGTAGAACTGCCCCATAAGATTTCCAAGGACGGGTTGGTAGATTTGAACTGCTGACCTTTTGGTTACTATCTGAGTGCTTCAGCACTCTGCCACCTGGGCTCCACTGGGAAGGTAAGTCAGGGAAAGATACGTAACCTTCTGCTTTGCATTAGTATCTTCAGCAGAGGGAAGATGTTTTTATTTACCTAACTACCATCATGTATCTGAAATCACAAAGAAGGGGTAGGGAGCTGAGAAAATGGAGCCACTTATTACCTCCATCCTGTTGCCATCTCTATTAATGGCCCCCAGGGAGGCTGGGGCCCAGAGGGAGGTCTGTGTCTATACCCTACCCCTCCCACTGAAGAATGATCCCAGTGACCAAGGGTCCAGCAGATAGGCTAAGGTGTTCACTCCAGTCTCCCTGTCACAGATTCTCTTCGGCCACCTCTCACCCCTTTCTGGTCCTGTGACTCTGTTCCCAGAGACACCATCCCAGAATGCAAACCTGCCCCAGCCCTGCCTGCCATTCCCTGGGGCTCTGAGGGGAAGCTGAGCTCCCAGCACCCCTCTTACCCGCTCCCTGAGCTGCTCCTCCCCCCGGACGAGACACTCAGGGCTCACAAAGCTTCCCACCTTACAGAGTTCCTAAAAGAGCATGACGCTTCAGGACACCGTTCTGTACTAAGTAAGTGGTCACCTGCTTTAAGGAGCTTGGTGGCACTGTGGTTAAGAGCTCAGCCACTAACCGAAAGGGTGGTATTCAAACTCAGCAGCTGCTCCTTAGGAGAGAGGGTGGCAGTCTGCTTCCCTGAAGATCCCAGCCTTGGAAACCTTGTGGACTGTTCCACTCAGTCCTGTAGGGTTGCTCTGAGTTGGGATCCAGTGGAAGGGGTTTGGTTTTGGGTTTCCTGTTTCGGCCTAAGGAAGACTTGGGGACAGGCGCTCTGTGTGGCTCTCCATTCACGCTCAGCACGCTGGACTAGTCTGACCCAAAGATGACGGGACAAACATCCTCCTGACCAGGACAGGCAGTCATAGCATCTGTAAGGGGCACTGACCCTGCATTCCAGACGCCTCTCTACCCAGGCTGCTGCATCTTAGTGGAGGCTGGTAGGCGGCCTGGCAGGAGGGGCAGAGGGACTGGCCCCCACGAACAATTTCTCTTCCTCCTTTCCCTGCTTTTCTTTTCCTGAGTTAAATGCCACCAGGTCTCATCAAGCAAAGACAAGCTGGACTGGCAGTGATCTGGTTTGGGAATGCAGTATCCAGTTTCTGGAGAAAACTCCTGAAGGATGCACTGGCCAAGGTCAAGACAAGGGATCACAAGGTCATGACGGTCCCAACCAGACGGAGCCCAGAAACCAGGTCCTGCCCAGTGGGAAACACGTGCAAGTCAGCAGGGGTTCCCAGAGCACGTACTGGGTCCTCTGGACTGAGGACACTGGTGAACTAGTCGGCAGGGGTTCACGGAGCAGCTACCAGGTCCCCAGTTATGGACACAGGTGAAGTAATTGGTAGGGGTTCACGGAGCTTCCACCAAGTGCCCTAGTTAAGGACACAGGTGAACTAGTTGTGGGGTTATGGAGCATCTCTCAGGTCTCCCAGGTTGAGGACACAGGTAGACTACCCAGCAGGGACTCATGGCATCTATAGGTTGTCCAGGGGGAGAACACAGTGATGGTAGGGATCCACAAACACATCCAGAACATCTAAGAAAGACACGCTGGGTGGCCATGGCAAGGCGAGGGCACTAGCAAGGCAGAAAGAGCCAGCCGCCTCCCCAGAGAGGGCCTTCACCAGCAGTACCAAATCAGGCCCCTGGGCAGTGAGTGGCCACAGGCCAGGCCAGCTGACAAGGATCAAGGTGACTGAGGTCCTTCTCCCCCTTCCCTTCCCTAGAGCTCCCGTGACAAGAAGGTCTTCCATGGGAAATTGGCAAGAGGAACTTGAACAACAAGGAAAGGCTTTGAAAGTCAGGAAGGGCCTTCCTCCAGCTGACAGACTTATTTCCTCCTTCTATGGTGCCCAGGGAGGCCTGGACACTGCTGTGGCTTCAAGAAACCAGATGGCACCTGGCCTTCTCTGTGAGGGATGAGGACAGAGCACCCTCTGCAGCAGGGGCTTCTAGGTGAAAACACCCCCAACCCACCCTCAAGTCTTAGGGCCAAGTCCCTAAAACAGGATGGAGGTCTATGTCCCACAGCGCAAAGTGAAAGGAAGGAGAGAAGTCCCAGAAGTGGGGCTTCCAAAAGCCTGCCAAAGAGCTCACCTGGAAAATGATCCAGAGAAACAAAAGATGTGTACACTTCATGGGAAAGGGACAACTACCAGGAATGAAAGGACATTCCTGCGGGGGCCCTATTAACCAGGGAAGACTTCCTGGGAGAAGCCAGCTTACAGGGAATAATGCCCAGTATTTATTAACTGGGTGTCTAGCACTCTGCCAAGCACTTTAATACACTATCCCATTCAACCTTTGCAACCCTATAAGCTAGATATGATACCTTCATTCCCATTGTACAGACAAGGAAATTAAGGCTTGCACAGGCAAAGTAATTAGGCCGAAATCCTAGGGTATTATGCACTAACCTGCGTGACTGCTTCTAGAACCAGCTGCCTCGAGGGTTAGAAAACCCAGTCTAAGTTCTACCTCTTCCACAAATGAGCCAGGTGACTTTGAGAAGGTCACTTATCCCTTCCCCCTCTCCTGCCCTGTATGCAAATAAAAAGGTCATGTGACAGGAACTTTAGGGATTCCTTAGCCAGCCCTCAGTCACCTGGGAGCCTTCTTGAGAAGGAAGACAAAAACCCACTGCCCTCAAGTTGCTTTTGCCTCTAAGGACCCTAAAGGACAGAGTAGAACTGCCCCATAGGGTTTCCAAGACTGAAATCTTGAAGGAAGCAGACTGCCACATCTTTCTCCAGTGGAGTGACTGGTGTGTTCAAACTGCCACCCTTCCGGTTAGCAGCTGAGTGCATACCTACTATACCGCCAGCGCCCCTCAGACAAGGGGACCCAAGCTGTGAAAAGGCCTCCAGCTCTGTCCCCTGGCAGGCTTCTGGCTGCTGATTATGACTCTGATGTCTTCTGTCCACAGGACAGCCCTTTGAGATCACCCACCCGGGGCCAGACCTTGACGGGACAGTCACCATCAGTCCCTCAGTTTCTCAGAGTCTACAGATCACCCCAGTTCCCTGGTACATCCCATCCCTGGGAGGTGATGGAAACAGACAGCTGACCTGGCTGAATTTTGGTTTCATCTCTGCTCAGGTCCCCAATCACAGCAGCTAACCCAGAGTTGGGCTGGGAACCCGGAGCCGGGCGGGGAACTGAGGCTGCTCCCTACCTTCTCCGTGACAGCACGGGCACACTCGATCAGCTCCCTCTTGGTGTAGCTGTCCGTGGGACACACCTGGAGGGCCCCCGCCTTCTGGACCAGAAAGATGCAGCCGTGACCCAGGTCTTGCACGCGAGTGCGGATCTGGAACCCGATCTGTGGAGACAGACCCAGGATGGAGGAGCAGCACCGGGTCCCCTGCCGCAGAGGGCTTCCCTATGTGGAAAATTTCTTCTCCGGCCTATGGGTGCCTGGCTTGGAAAATTCCACTCTGATTGAGAGCCTGTGTTTAGTGTTTAGTGAAGTATGGAATTTGGTTGGTTTTGCTTCCCTTTTCAGAGATTGTAAAATGCCCACAGTCCAGTCCATGTTGACTAATATCTCCCTGCACTATCATACGACCTTCCCAGTATTGTGTCCCCTTTTCTGGTTCATGGCCTATCTGTGTCCAGGGCCACTGGTGAGATTATTAAGACGAACTCTGTGGGGTCAACCAGGTATCCACTCAACAAGTGTTTATGGTGCTCTTCCTGCATGTGGGAACCTCTCCTAGCAGGGAATACATTTCGTTTCCTTTATCCCTCGCAGCAACCCTGGGGGGTTATCAGATGTTCAACAGCTACCGATTCTGTAGTACGTGTATTTTACAGTGTTCCGGTTCTCTCCACATCAGCTAGGTGTACCAGCCAGGCCACCCTGAGACGGACCACCCCCAAGCCCAACCCTCTCTTCCAAGTCAGGTTTGCATCTTCCCTGAAAAGCTGTGTTTTCATAGCCAAAGCCTCAGCAGGCCTGCATGTTTTAAAGGGCCCTGGTTGTGTGATTAAAAGACTGCTACGTTCCACGGCCGGCTGAGGAGCTGACCGAGCTCTGTCGGGGAGAGGCTGCCGGTGGTCTCCTCCGAGGGGTGACAAACTCCAGGGCCGTCTCCACACACGGGCCTTCCGTTGGCTCTGTTTCATATCCATTTTTATGTTGCTCTGACCAACAGTGTTCCCGTTAAATCTGCCCTCCACCCAGAAAAGTGACTAAAAACAAAACAAAAATGCACCAGGAGTCAACGGGTGTTATCTTCAAGAATCCACCCTAGCTGGAAGCTGTGGGTTTTCCTTCCAGCATCTGTCAAGAACAGTCACTGATGGATGTCCCGTGCTGTGCAGAGAACCTGGGAGCTGTTGGTCACAGGGATGCTGTCTTCAGATAGCACTGCCATCAGTCCAAGGGTCAGGAAGGGCGACACTGGGGAGCGCCTGGGGGCTGTGAAGGCTCAGTCTGTCTGAGCAGTGACACGTCCTACTTTTAAGGAGAGAGGCTATTCCTGTCACTCTGTAAGGCCTAAAATACATCCAAGCATATTTAGTAGAAAATTTCCTTGATCTGGGAGGTCGAGCTTCTGCTCTTCGGGGTGTCTACCATTGCACACTGGGGGCTATGAAAGCCCCTCCAGCAGGCAAGGGGTGTCCTGCTGACCAGTTCCAGGGAGAACACGACATGAGGGGCACTGGTGTCTTGTACAAGGCAACTCTGCAAACAGGTCGGGACTAGCGCAGCAATGAGGTTGCCACAGAGGGGCAAAGAGACACTCATTTGTGCAGACGGGGTGATGGTACTGGATGTGTCTTTTCTGGACAAGGCTGTTGGCTTAAAGACAAGGTCAGGCTGAGGCCGGGGGTGCCCCCATCAACGTTTGAAGCTCAGTCCAACTCTCAGGTCCTTAGAAATTCCCGTACTGTAACCCTACGCATTCAGTGGTCAGTCCCTGAGGGGTGCAAATGGACAGCGTGCTGGGCTGCTGACCAAAACAGTGGAGGTTTTAGTCTCCCCAGAGGCACCTGGGAAAAAAGGCCTGGTGATCCCCTTCAGAGAAATCAACCACAGAACAACCCTTAGGTGGCGCAGCTCTCTCTGGACACACATGGGAAAGCCAGCGGAGTCAGGACAGAAGAGGCCACAGTCACAGAATTTGTCAATACTTGAGGCCTCCCATTTAACAGATACAGAGACTGAGGGCCATAGAACTGGGCACATGGGAAAGTGTGGGTTATTTTGTGAAGAGGCCATTCGTTGGGTGCAAGGCAAAGGTTTATGGCCATCATGTTGGACACACTGGAGTTCAAATCCCCTCTTTTCCAGATATTTATTTGTTAACTTACTTACTTGACTCATTATTCTCAGAAGCTGTTTCAACTGACTGCAATGCTAACGACTAGAGCTGAACGGTCTCAGGTAATTCAAGCTCCCTGAGCCTTCATTTCCTTATTTGTGGAAACTGGGAGAAACAAACCATCCCTGCACCACCAATGTGGGATGGGACAGCAGTCACAGAGTCTATGGACCTAATAAAGAATGATTTGCATAGTTACTAGAAACACTGGTGACACAGTGGTTAAGAGTTCAGCTGCTAACCAAAAGGACAGCAGTTCAAATCCACCACATGCTCCTTAGAACTCTGTGGGGAGGTTCTGCTCTGCCTATAGGGTCGCTGTGAGTTGGAATCGAGTGGATGGCAACGGGTTTGCTACCATTCTCCAAGGTCTGGAGGACAGCTGGAGCACTTCAAGGAAAAACAGCAACACAATCCACATACTCTACTGACAACTCCACAGAATACCCTCTCAAGGGCCTTTCCGAAAGACCATGGCAGTTAAGGGCCATTAAAATACCAAGCCTCTCAAGGAAACAGTGCACCCACAGCAGATAGGACCAGCCCTAAAGGCAATCCAGTCTGATGTCTGTTATAAAGGAATGCTGCTGAAGGACATAAAATTTGTGGCTTCAGTTGGCAACCTTGCAAGGCCTTCCTGGTGCCTCAAGAATTCTGTTGTCTTCCTCCCCAAATCAAAAGGAGAAAGCTGTCTCCTGCTTTGGTGCCTTGATGGGGTTTCTGCTCGAATTTCAACTGTAGGAGTCTAAGCAATACTGAACATTTTCCTTACTGCATAAAACTAGACAAAATGTACTCAAGTCTTCGGTTGATTTTTCTTGAGTTAACAACCACATTTGAAAAAGATGAAATGTAGTTTGCCTGGAATTACATGAAAACGTAAGAACAGAAGAACTGCAGCGGGCTTTTGGGTTTCTCCTTAGGGAAAAGGGAAGAGGCAGTGTAGGAACACAGAAGCAGTCTGTCTCCTCCCCAGCTGCCGACGGTGCGCCTCAGAGTGGAAAGTTTTAGAGGACACTAGAGCAGACCCCCATCTCCCGGGTGAATGAGCTGTGGTTCTCCCCACAGGAATCCTGCTGGCTTTTGAGACTTCCAGCATTACAAGTAGTTACAGAACATTTTCCTTGGGAAAAAGCTGCAGCCACTAAATCTTCCTCATGATTCACACTTAGAAATTATGGCTCATGGGATCTAAATGGCTTTTTTTTTTTTTTTTGTAAAGAGAGGAAACTAATTGTAAACTGCAAAACTGCTGGAGGTTTTCATTTTTCTAAAGAAAAACGTTTCCACAGTGACGTGAATAAAAGCTTGGATTTCCATTGGAAAGCATGTGGCTACAGTTCCTGCTTGACACTCAGACAGCAGAGCTGTGGCTGCTGGTGTGACTGTCACAGCTCTGGAGAAGACCAAATCGCTGACTTTGCAGAACAGACCACCAGTGGCAGCTAAGAGAAGAGTGTCTCACTTGTCCTGGGTGCAGGTACTTTGATAGACTGTGATGTGGAGCCCTTGTGGATAAAAATACAATTCCAGGATCTTGGAACAGTAACCTACATTGCTCCGGGGTTCTCTAATGTTCTTGGTTTCCCCTTAAACGTTTGTCTCTGGCAAATGAAGACAGAGACTGTTTCAACAAGCTTCTGGTAATTTGATATTCTCTCTGCCCTTTTTCACTCCAGGTCATATTGCTAAAAAGACATCTCAAGATGCAACGGTGGAAAGAGCAGACCTTCAGGAAAACACCAGCTGCTACAGACGCCGTGCCGGCAGCTGAAGTAACCTGTCTCTGTGCTTTTAGCCATGCATCGGCTTTCCTGGATGCGTCTCCCTCATCCTCTAGGCTGCTTTCACATCTGGGCTGAAAGGAGGAGCGTGCTGGTTGTGCCTGTGGGGTGGCTGCCATGGAAGACCCTGGATGTGGATAGGGTTGCACCGACTGTTGGGTCCTCCCTCGAAAACTTTCGGGCTGGCTGACGTTCCCACTGCCCCAGGCAGCTGCTGCACCTTCCACTGTGACAGGCTCCCAGATGAGACCCAGCCTCCCTCCCAGCCTCTGTCACCTCCATTGTCACCTCCTTCCCAGGTCAAACACTCCCTTCTTGGTGTCCCATCAAACATCTCCTTACTGTAACAGAAGCTCCCTTAATCTCATTTATGAATTTTAAAACTACTTGTTAATCAAAGGCTCAGGAGTCAAATGACCTCACTAAAATCGGGCATCTACTTAAAAAAAAAATTTAAAAAGGTGGGCCTGTGCAGCACCAGCAGAACCCTGAAGCAGGTCGCTTGATCACGGCTCTTTCTTGGTGGTGATGTCACAGACTCCTCACAAACAGCACTGTTCACGTTACAACTAAATATCCAACCCTTCTAAGGTCCCCAAGGGCAGGCACTGTTAGAAACATAAGGAATCCCGTGCCAGATGCGTGGACAAGCTCTGCATGGATGTTCTGTTCTCTTCACATGCACTGTTATGACACACAACACACGTTAGAAGGTGACTTTGTTTGGGGTCTTCCTTTCCACAGCCTCTCTGGGAGTCTTTGTTAAGACATGCTTAGACCTGGCTCCCAGGACAAAGGATGGCACTGCATGGCTCAGGGGACAATGACTGTTGTCACAAGGAGAAGGGATGACCAGTCATAGCCTTCTGCTTTGACAGACAGTTCATTGAGGAACTTCTTGAACGGAGTTTGCCCTCTGTAAGAGTCTGACTGAATTTCACAGAACCCAGTTCCTTTCACCTTCCCAGTGGCCCCCTCAGGCCACACTATCATTCCTCATTTTAGGGTTTGTGTTCCTTCTCTAGGGAGCCCCGCAATTCCTGGGGCCCCTGTGCCCCCTACGGCCTACCACCGACATCAGTGTGACGAGGCATGCCAGGGCCTCATCATCAACGTACCACTTGGGTTGTGAGGGGTACAGTGACAAGCACACTTAGGAAATGGCCTTTGAGGTCAAACATTCTGCATAACTCTGATGTGTGAAGTGTCCTAAGGCCAAGTCTGCACTGTGGCCACCAAGGAAAGCTAGCTCAGGAAGCCACATGGGCAATGGTGACAGGTGTCCACAAGACAGTGGGGAAGGACTAGGACCAGTACTTAGATAGCTGCCAGCAATATTCGGGGACACTGTGGTCCATGGACACAGGCTAAATAGCTCCTTCTCAAACGGGGGAGAGTAAAAGCCCACCCTTGGCTCTGCCCAGACCTTTGTGAGCCACCGACAAACCGAACAATTCAGGGGACATGCTGACTAGCAGGGGGAGACTGGAAGGTGGTGGCAGAGCGGGGCTGTGCCCCTGGCAGTTTCAGACTTTGGCATGTGGTGAGGGGCATCTGGTGATGAGTAGGGGGCTAGGTGACCCGTCAGAACACTGTAAACGGGGTCCTTCGGTTTGAAAGCCCACCTCCCAGGAGGCCTCAGATTTCTGCAGGTCACTCAGAAAGGGCAATCAGCACTAAGCAGAGACTAGCCTACAAGCCAGAACCCAGGGAGTGACGGTGACCCCTGGTGCCAGTCAGGGGCTGGCGTCTTTAGGAGCTAGCTACAGAGAGACCCCTGGAGTGGGCATCCGTGTGTGCTTCTTAAAACAGGGGCCCTAGCAGGGCAGACCTCCTCTGGTTCCGCCGTAGCTGCCGCCATCTGGCCCTGGACGGCCAGGTGCCCATAGTCACTGGTCATTTGTGAAGCCAGGCCTCCCAACTCCTCCGGGTTAGTAACCGACTTAGTCATCTGGAAAAAGAAAACAAGCAGGACACGGACACACACACACACACACACGCACACACATACACACAGAGAAAAGCATGAGAACAATGTGTTAATACCACTGGACGCCCAAGGGCTTTGTTCACCACCCAGCCCCCGGTGGAAGAGAGGCTGGGACTGGCATTTGGGGCTGGACCCTGAGAGGGCAGTTCCAGCCAAACCCAGGCCGCACTGCGCACGACAGGCTCGCGGGTGGGGGCTCCTCCCAGGTTAGTGAGACGGGCACCATGCTCAGTGCTCAGGCCGTGCAGGGGGCCGCCGGGCCGCCGCGGTGCCCGCTGGGTGGGAGGTGACAGCCACAGCTCCAGCCAGCCCTGCTCTGTGGGGTCACGCAGTGCAGTTCCCCAAAGAAACCACAGGAGGCAGGAGCTGAGGTGGTCTCTGGGAGGCCAGGCCCAGGTGCCAGTCAAGGTAAGAGAGGCACGGGGCAGCGCTGGAAGAGGAATCACCGACAACGAGCTAGTCAAGTGTTTCAGAGAAAGACACCCACAGAGAAGGCAGCTCTGCAGTAAAGTTGTGCCAAAGAATGACAAGCTTTCAGCCACAAATTTAGCTAAGGGTTTGCTAAATGGTCACTTTTTACTTATTTATAACAAATATGTTCAGTTATTTTCCCTCTCTTTCATAAATGTCTATCTCAATTTAACTTACATAGATAAAATGCTAGTTTCTGGTTTTCCTCTTCCACTAGCAGAAACACCCAGTACAGGTCTAGTCTGCCTCTGGAAAGACGCCCTAGTCCTCTTGGGGGGAGAGGGTGTCCCCTCTTTTCTCAGCCCTTCTCTCTCTCTGGACGACACACAGGCTCTCTCTTTGTAACCTTTTAAGAGTTGGATTTGAAGGACCTTCAGACCATTTGATGGCTGCACATCCATGTAAGCAGGACAGGAGTGTCCAACCCATCCAAGGCATGGGTGTAAGTGACGGTCACCGGCTTTCAGGCTCAGGGGCAGGTACCCAAGGACCCCAAGAGACTCAGGCTGTTCCAAGAGTCCCGCAGGGGGGAGCACAGTGATTCTGGGGGGACCCTGGTAAGGTGAGGCACAGTTCTCCCAGCAGCCACCTCCTGAGCAGCAAACCAGCTCGTGGCTGGCTTCTTTTAAGATGCTAGACACCAAGTGTCGAGACAAGCCAGACCAGAATGGAGCCCAAGAGACAGTCCAGAAGAGGAAGCTGGTGGTCTGGTTTAACCCTCTGCTGCCCTGTGCTTCCTGCTTGTCTGGCCTCAGTGATCAAACTCTTTGCTCCCCTGAGAGGGGCCAGCATGCTCCCAACTCCACTCTTCTCACAGTCCCTGGGATGGCCACCCATCCTTCCTCCGTCCCTGCCCACTGTCTGACACAACCACAGCCAAGCCAGCCGAGTGCCATCGAGTCGGATCCAGCCCATGGCGACCCTAGGCTGCACCATCGCAGAGTCCCTAGGAACAGAGCGGCAGCTTCAGGGAGGCTTTGTGGTCCAAGCTCAACCTCTGGTGGACACACGATGACATGACAGGGCCAGCCAGAGGCCTGGGTGAGTTGGACAGAGACTGTGTGGGTGCCTCCAGTGAGAAAGGCCGCTTGACATCTAGCTCAAGCCTAGAGCTGCTTTCGAATTTTATCCCAGCCTTCCAAAGGTGGGAGAAACTTCCTAACACTCTATGAATTCTCTATCTTTAGAGAATAGAGAGAGAGAGTCTCCATCTCTATTCTATGAATTTGCTATCTTACATAAAACTTTTTTAACATATTGATTTGTGATTCACTGTCTCTCCAAGTCTTTTAAGATTCCACACAATTTTGATTGTATTACATTTCAGAAACAAACAAACAAATTCAGTATCTGCAAAAGTTACACGTATTCTCTTTTCAGGAAAAGATAACACGCAATCAAATCGTCTCCTCTGGTCTGGACAACGGTAAGACCCTAATTATCCAATTACTGGAATTTTCCTCCATCAGGCAATGTCTGCTCTGCTTTGTCCTAAGACATTTTCTCTGCTAATCCTGGCTATAGACACACCCAGGAGAGGTGAACGGGATGTTTCTCGTTCTTCCTTTCCCCCTTGCTCCTCCACCCTCACCTCGCTCCTTCCTTTGCCACCTGCCCTCACACCTGACTCCCAGTCACGCTTCAGTCTCTGCTATAGCTTTAACTTTATTTCTGAGGTGAAGATTCTGGCCTACTGGGGCTTTTCGGCCACAGGCAGCCACAAAGACCACAGTGGAAGGCCGGAAGCTGGGGCCCAGGAGGAACTAGCAACAGGGAGCATCCCCTCGTCCTGCCCGCACAGACCCCGACGTGGAGCCCGCAGCGTGGAGGACAGATGGGCACCAGCAGCGGGCAGGGCAGTCCTCTTCCTCTTACCATCTCCTGCGCTGTCACCGCTATGGCTTTGGAGTACTTCATCACTGTCGTCTGATAGTCCACGAACGTTCCCTTCAGTTCTGGAGGCGAGCCTTCATCCAGCTGCAAACAGAGGAAAAGACGCCCGAAGTCAGAGGAAGACTGGAGAGACTCCCAGAGATCGTTTACCCCAAGTCTGCAGAATTCACCCCCTTCTGTGACGGGACTTCATCTGAAGCACACACATGGCCCTCACGGTACACAGGGCAGGAGAGGCCCCAGCTGTGTCTGAGAGGGGTGAGAAGGCTTTCCAGAGGGACAGGGTTCCAGCTAAGATGTACCAGGTGAGGTGGGGTCTGCCACACATAAAAGAATGGTATCTCAAGAAAAGAGAACAGCCTTCAAGTAGAGACAGGAGTGGGGTTGGCACCCCGGGCAAGAGCAGGGTGTGGGAAGAGGAGATGGAAGAGGAGGCAGCATCCACGCCACCAAGAGTCTCCCTAGGACAGAGGCTGTCCTCTGAACCCTACTTACTACCTGTATAGAGGAACAGAAGGAAGGCACATGGAAACATTCGAATTTGTGTTGTTCACCTGACTAAGTGCAACAGGAATTGAGAGAAGGGGGAGAGCACTGTGGCGGAGCGGCTGGAGACAGAGGGTAACTCTTGAAGGGCTTGGGACCTATGATTTCAGAAGATCTGTCTCGGAAACCTGGTTCCAGGATTTGTGAATGAGCCTTAAGCTGGTTACTTCAACCCTGTCAGCCTCGGTCTGGCCCTCCACTGGTAACTGCTCAACTTCCAAAGGTCACAGTCAAGGTGAGCCAAATCTGTACCTGGTGGACTGCTGGACAAAGACAGAGAAGCTAACCACAACCCTGAAAGGGATGAGGACGACATCAACGATGACTATGATGAAGAAAGTACCACCCAGCTTCACCCCATTACAATCATGACTGTCACCACTGGCTGCTGAATGGCACTCCAGGTGGAGTGACAAAGCAAACAGGTGTGGACACATGCAGAGTGTGCACGGTGCAGTTGGCCTAGTCTCAACAGCAAGGGGGCTATGGAGACAGAGGTGGAATGAGGGGACCTGCCTTATGTGGAGCCTGGAAACGCATGAAGAATACCATGTGCTCTAGAAGTCAGGAAACCCTGGTGGTGCAGTGGTTCAGTGCTACAGCTGCTAACCAAAAGGTTAGGAGTTCGAATCTACCAGGTGCTTCTTGGAAACCCTATGGGGCAGTTCTACCCTGTCCTACAGGGGTGCTGTGAGTTGGACTCAACTCTACTGCAACGGGTTTGGTTTTTTGGAAATGCTGGTGGCACAGAAGTGTTATGACTGTGAACCAAAGAGTCAGCAGTTTGAACTCACCAGGCACTCCCTGGAAGTGCCATGGGACAGCTCTGCCCTGCCCTACAGAGCTGCGACGAGTGAGAATCGACCTGACGGCCAGGGGTGAGTTCGAGGAGGGGTCTCTGTATTTAAGATCTACCTGGCTGTTCTGTGTCAGACAGTTTGGAGTCAGGGAAGAGAACATGGGCGGAGAGACTAACTGGGAAACTGTTAGACAGTGACATCAATGAGAATGCCACATCATGAGCCACTCAAGGTACAGTGTGGGTGGCTGCACGGGCTGCCCAGCTATTAACAGACACTGCAGGCTGGGTTCTTCAAGCTCCTTCCCCAGGAACACAGATGCCACCCAATCTCTGCATCACAGCACGGAGCTGTGCTCCTCCAGTGAGGGCCTGGCTATGGACTCATCCACCTGGCACATGTGGACTGAGCATCTCCTGATGTCAGGCATGTGCTGGGAGCGTCACAGGAGATGTGGCCCAGATGCGGACAATCAGGATGCTGGGGCTGGAGGGGTGCTGCTGACACTTGGCCCAGTAGCCCCCACAACCCCGAGGAGGCTTCTGCCAATTGGAAGAAAAACAAAACAAGAACAGAGGTGAGTTTTTCAGGATTTCAAATTGAATAAGCTGAAAGAACTTGCCTTTACTTTGAGGTTATACAAGGTCCGACAATTAAGTCCACAAACTTGATTGTTTTAATTGCCACAAACCTCATTGCTAAATATCACCATGGTCACCTCTGAAGTATCCCTTTTGGAAAGCTAGGCACTGATGCCAGGGCCTAGGCCACCCTTCAAAGCAATTTTGGAACTCTTTCTAGAAAGGCGGTTGCACACAGTGGCATGGTGGCAAATTCACAGACTTAACTGTCTAGTTGTCTGTGAGGGAGTGTTTAGCCAGTAAACAAATAACTGTATTGCAACAGCCTCCCTACTCACCTGATCTGGCTCCCAGTGACTTTCATTTACCAGAAGATACAGGAAATAGTGAAAAGACGACATTTTGATAACATTCAGGACATCAAGGGGACTATGACGACAGCTCTGACAGCCATTCCAGAAAAAAATTTCCAAACTTGCTTTGAAGGGTGCACCAGGCCCTGGTGTCAGTGCCTAGCTTCCCAAGGGGAGGACTTCAAAGGGGACCATAGTGATAGTCAGCAGTGAGGCATGCAGTACTTTTTCTAGCATGAGTTTGCAAACTAAATTGTCTGACCATATATTTCCCTTTTTTTTTATCCTTGGTGTCAACATGAACTTTCTTTTATGAAGTAATAGTGACAGGAGGTGATAAAAGGCTTGTTGTTGCTGTTTTATTTCATTTCTTCTCTTGGCTTAAAAAATACAAAAACATGTTGAGTCATGAAGTTCCAAAGGTCGAGCAGCACTAACCTCACTGAATTCTTCTATTCGATAGGTGTAAAAAACAAGGCTCAGAGGGGTAAAATGATTTGTCCAAGTTCACCCACAAAGATGCCAACTGTATCAATCAAGTAGCTCCCATGCCTGACGTGAACTCTGATGCCTGGATACAGAGATGACTGTAGCGAGAGCGCCACAGCAGAAGTGCAGGTGTCAAGGACTGCATCCGACTTACAGTCAACTGGGAGCACGCTCACAATTCTCTGCCAGTTACGGCCTCCAAGAGTTCTGGACAGCGCTTCCAATAGCGTATCATTCTTCTAATCAACTAACTGAAACTTAGATAGCAAACATTAGCTTCCTAACATGTTGCTACTCAGGGACCCAAAGGACCCCAAATCTCACTGACTACGAGGTGCCCCAGTGATGGGGAGGTTGGGTGGACTCAGTGAGAGGGACATGAAAGGGGTGCCATGTGACCCTCGGGCAGGTACAAGTTTAATGTACTTATGAAACCCTGACTGTACCCTTGGCAAAGGAACTGGAGACAATGCTTTGTTCCTGCTCTCCGGGGCTCATGCCGGCAGCAATCCCTAATTGTCACTAGGTAGTAATACCAGACCTGTTTCCTAGCTCTTCCAGAAGAACTCAGTGTGCCCGGGGCTGAGGAAGCAGCTGGTAAACCACTGAAATCAGGTGTAAGAGCCGCCTTCCCTGCCAGCTTCCATAATACAGATGACAGCCCTGGAAACTCCTCTATCCCACCGCGTCTCGAGTCACAAATGACTCCACAGCAGTGGGTTTTTGGTTTATTTAGTTTACCTACATGGGGCTCAAAAGTTCTGAATCAAAGACTCCCAGAGTCCGACTTCCACCTTTATGGGATACATGGACATCTTCTCTATCGCGAGAAAGCCTGGTAGTGTTGTGGTTAAGTGCTATGTCTGCTAACCAAAAGGTTGGCAGTTCAAATCTGCCAAGCACTCCTTGCAAACTCTATGGGGCAGTTCTACTCAGACCCATAGGGTTGTTATGAGTCAAAACTGACTTGATGGCATTGGGTTTTTGGTTTTGGTCTCTATCACGAGAGTGACTTGGAAAACACATCTTTTCCTAAGAAGGAAAAAAACCCTATCACTTGGCAGATAAACCAAAAACCCATTGCCACTGAGTCAATTCCAACTCAGAGAGACCCTGTAGGGCAGAGGAGAACTGTCCAGTAGGGTTTCCAAGGCTGTGATTTTTATGGAATCTGGTTGCCTCCGCTTTCTCCCGTAGCAGCAGGTAGGTTTGAACTGCTAACCTTTCGGCTGGCAGCTGAGCAATTTAACCACCGAACCGCCCTGGCTCCTTTCCTGTATTGCATAAACATGGCCTGTGTTCAAAGCTCTGATGTTTCACAAACCAAACAGACCCTCTAAGACTTGCCCTCGGCCTTTTGAAAGGAGAGTTCTTTCATTTTCAAAGCCGTCTAGATTCGAGGCAAGAGGAGCCCACAGCAGGAGTGAACTGACCGCTGTGACACGCAGGACCTGGGGTCTCTACAGGGCACCACAGTCTACCAGCTGGAGCTGGTTCCCTTCTCAGGCTGATAATGACCACTACAGCTTAAGGATAATTATTATAATTATAGTGCTATCTAGTTTCAGGCTATCATCTCTCTAGGGAGACAGAAGGAACCAGTCCTCCCCAAATTAGCAATGAAAGATGGGTTATTGGTCCTGAAAAACTGACCGTATGATGAATTTCACAACCTGACAATGGACACGGACATTTTACAACATGTCCTATGCTGTCACAGCCTGGCAATTAGATAGATAGTGACGAGGACTTGTTCCTTCTAATGGTGTCAAGCTGACCTGTCTAGTGGGACATTCCCTGGTGGACGGAGCAGGTGACAGGAGCTCAAACTGTCTCCAATCACATTTTCCTACTGAACCAACCCAACTGACAGGGCACTACATGGGCAGAGGCTAATCATGTCATTCATTCCTTTGCCTACGAGAGCTCAGTGAGGACTTTTCCACACAGAAGTTCTGTGGCTTCCTCCTCTGGCTGCATACTGGAACCGTGGAGAGATTTTTGAAGTACCAATACAGGCTTCCAGCTTCCTTCTTGAAGAGATTTCCAATTTAACAGGCCTGGGAACATGCAGTGTAAAATTCTCCCCAGGGATTCCAAACACCGGCACTGAGGAGTCACTTCATGATTTCATTTTGGCCAGGTCCCCCACCATCAACCCAGGAGGGAGTCAGGGCAGATAAATGATTATTTCTACTTTACAAACAAGGAAACCAATGCTATTTCCTGTCTCTTTTTTTCCTTGTGTGAAATCAGAAGGAAAGTCACCCTGGCTCAGAGGTGGGTGGAAGGCCGCCGTGGCTCACAGGAGGAAGAGTCTGGTGGACGTGGTATTGAACATCTGTACATTCACAGAACCCTACAGAAGGCTCTTGGTGTCACAGGATGAGAGAGGAAGAAAAAGTTTGAGGATACCACTAAAATTCCAACAGGCCTGGGTGCAGGGCTTGTGAGTGTGTGAATGTGTGATTGAAAACGGGTGGAATGCATGACATCAGACCCTCCAAAACGATGAATCTGGCCCGCTGGATGTGACCTCTGCACCCACACCCAGGTCTACATACTTCCCTCCTTGAGAGGTGAATTCACCTGAGGAAGTAACCTCTGTTGCACTGTTTAGATAAGAAGGCACCAGTTTACTTTGTGAGGAACTTCCCAAACCCTACTGAATCAATGCCTGCTTCTGCCTGATACCTAAATTAGCGCTGGGGCGTCAGGTACCAGCTTCCCTCCCCCCACAGAGATCTTGAGACAAGCTCAGTTTCTAAGGAGAAAGTTAAAGTCCAAATGCCTCCCTGGAGCACCAGCCCGAGATGCTCTCGCCTCCCCCCCCGTAGAAATCCTTGATAAGCCCAGTTTCTAAGAAGCGGGTAGCTTCCTCCCATGTAACTGAATGCTAACTGCTTATCTAGTGCCTCTTTAAGTATGCTGGACCAACAGAGATACAGTATGAAAATCTGTATACCTGTAACTGCCAATTAAGAGAATATATGGAAATTCCATGTCTGCTGTCTTGGAAAAACATATAAATAGATATGCCTGACAATGGAATGGGGTGTGCAGCTGTTTTTCAGTCTTGGGTCCATTCGCCACCCAGCCAGCCAAGAAACGCCTCTTCTTCTACAAACAAGATGCTGTTACGGCTGTTTTCTGCTCCGTGGGCCGAAGTTATCTTTTTCCTGCTACAAGGAGACCTCAATCAGCCCCCTAGACAGAGGCACTTGGGGGCTATGTCTGAGGGAAGCACAAGAAGAAACAGGGTGATTTGGGTCCTCTCACCCCCAATATGAGTTAGAATCCTGACCCCTTTACCCACAGACGTTACCCCATTTGGGAGTAGGGCTTTCTTTGTCAGGTTAATGAGCCCCTGATAGTGTAGGGTGTGTCTTAAACCTGGTCACTTCTGAGTGACATAGAAAGCAGATTAGGCACCACAGATGAGAGGCCAGGGTGGGGGCGGGGGCGGTAAGATGAGCCAAGCAAGAAGGAGTCAACTCAGCTACCTATTAAGTAGGAGCAGACACAGCTGAGACCCTAATGACTCACTTTAGGTTACTATATTCAGTGTTAGGGAAACCCTGGTGGTGTAGTGGGTTAAGTGGTATGTCCTCTAACCAAAAGGTCAGAGTTCAAATCTGCCAGGTGCTCCTTGGAAACTATGGGGAGGTCCTACTCTGACCTCTAGGGTTGCTATGAGTCAGACCCAACTCCATGGCAGTGCATTTGAGAGAGGAAGAAAAAGCTTTTACGAAGATACCACTTAAATTCCAGGAGGCCCAGGTGCGGGGCTTGCGAGCCTGTGAAGAGTGATTGTAAACAGTCGAAAACAGAAAACAGCTGGAATGTGCAACATCAGATCCTTGAAAACGATGGGTTTGGCCTGCTGAATGTGACCCACACCCAGGCCTATGTGCTTTCCTCCTTGAGAGGTGAATTTACCTGAGGAAGTAGCATTTGTTACGCCATTTAGATAAGAAGGCACAGGTTTGCTTCGTGAGAAATTTCCTCAAACCCTATTTGAATCGATGCCTGCTCTACTACACGTATACCTGTTCTGTTCACTAAATAAAAATGAGCTGCCTGATACCTAAATTAGGGTTGGGGCGTCAGAGACACCAACTTCCCTCCTCTCCCCAGCAGAAATCCTGAGATATGCTCAGTTCTTAAGGAGAGGATAGCTTCTTCCCATGTAACTTAATCCTAACTGCTTATCTAGTGCTTCTTTATGTATGCTGGACCAACAGAAACACAACATGAAAATCTGTATACCTGTAACTGCCAATTGGGAGAATATATGGAAATTCCTTTGTGTGCTTTCTTGGAAAAATGTATAAATAGAGGAACGGGGTGCGCAGCTGTTTTTTGGACCATCCACCGCACCTCTAGCTAATAAACACTGCTTCCTCCACAAATAAAGTGGTGTTTGATGTGCTTTCTGCTCTGTGGGCTGAACTTATTTTTTTCCTGCCACAGATTTTTTTTGTTTTTAATATATATTCTGTGTTCACTCTGTATGCCAATAATTCAAGAAGCTGCACTATATGCTGAAGAACGAGGCATCAGGATTCGAAGAGGACTCATTAACAACCTGCACTACGCAGATGAAACAATCTCACTTGCTGAAAACGAAGAGGACTTGAAGCACTGAGGAAGATCAGAGACCAGGGCTTTCACTATGAGCTGTACCTCAACATTAGGAAAACAAAACTCCTCACAAATGGACCAGTAAGCATGATGATAAATGGAGGAAGGACTGAGGTTGCAAGGACTTCATTTTACTTGGATCCACAATTAACACCCTTGCAAGCAGCAGTCAAGAAATGAAAAAACACAACAGGAAAACCTGCTGCAAAACCCCTCTTTAAAGTGGTGTAGCGCTGTAAAGGAAAGGTGTCACCTTGAAGACTTAGCTGCACCTGAGCCAAGCCAAGGTATTTTCAATCACCTCATATGCATGTGACAGCTGGACAATGAATAAGAAAGACAGAAGAGTGGATACCTTTGAATTGCGGTGTTAAAGAATACTGAATATACAATGGGCTGTCAAAAAAAAAAACAAGTAGAGAGTAAGAGTGGCTGTCACAGGGTGATGACAGCAGATGGAGTTGCACAGAGGCAGGGGCTTGGGGTTTTATGTGGCCAGTTGACTTGGATTATAAACTTTGACTTTATCACAATGAAAAACTTTAAAAATATAAAAATTAAAATTAAAAAATACAAAGAACAAACAGATCTGTTCTGGAAGAAGTATAACCAGAGTGCTCCTTGGAAGCAAAGATGGTAAGAATGCATCTCACATACTTTGGACATGCTGTCAGGAGGGATCAGTCCCTGGAGAAGGACGTCATGCTTGGTAGAGTGGAGGGCAGAGACAAAGGTGACGACAACCCTCAACGGGATGGGTTGGCGCAGTGGCTGCAACAATGGGCTTAAGCATAAGAACAGCTGTGGGCATGGCACAGGACCGGGCAGTGTTTTGTTCTGTTTTGTGTAGGGTCTCTGTGAGTCGGAACTCACTTGACAGTACCTAAAAACAACACACTCGGTGTGAGTTTTACTTCCAGGACATAAGAAAATAAATTCTTGATCTTACAGCCACATGAGTCAACGAAGCACCCAGACCCACCTTGCTCATGGCTTCTGCTATGGCGTCCACCATGCCTCCCACCAGCCCCACTTCGCTGGCCGCCTCGTTCAGCGTCACCATGATGTCGTCCACGGCCTCCTTCATCAGCTGGGCGGCCTCCATGATGGCGTCGTGTGTGTGCTGCGCCTGAGGAGGGGAAGGGAGGAGAGACTCGCGAACTCCGCCTGCATGCAGGAGAATATGGTGCTCAGTCTTTCGACAATCACTTGGCTCTCTGTCTCAGCCATCCGGTGCTGCTCTAACAGAAATATCACAAGTGGATGGCTTTAAAAAAGAAAAGTTTATTCTTTCACAGTTCAGTAGGTTACAAGTCTGAGTTCAGGGTGTCAATGCCAGGGGAAGGCTCTCGCTCTGTCGGCTCTGGAGGAAGGTCCTTGTGGTGCATCAGTCTTTCCTTGGTCTGGGAGCACCTCAGCGCAGGAACCTCAGGTCCAATGGACGTGCTCTCTCCTAGTACTGCTTTCTTGGTGGTAAGAGGTTCCCATGTCTCTCTTCTCCCTTTACTCTTTTATCTCACAAGAGATTGGATTAAGACACTATCCAAACTTGTAGACCTCATCAGTATAACTGCCGCTAATCCACCTTATTAAGTGATAGTGATAGAATTTACAAACACACAGGAAAATCCCATCAAGTGGTAGATAATCTCCCACTACTGGGACTCATGGCCCAGCTAAACTGCTACACACATTTCTGGGGGTGCATAGTTCAATCCATGACACTCCCTTTAAGAATACCTTAAACACAGAATACAAAACTACATCCATGGTTTCTCAAAGAGTTAAACACAGGATTACCATAGGACCACACAATTCTACTGCTAGGTATGTGACCCAAAGAACTGAAAACAGGAACACAGATATCTGTACCCCAATGTTTACTGCATCACCATTCACTGTAGCCACGGGTGTCCATCAACAGATGAAGGGTGAACAAGACACAGTACATCCACACAATGGAATATTACTCGGCCATCAACAAAGCAATGAAGTCCTCCCACATGCTCCACTACGGATGAACTCTGAAAACACTAAGCTAACCAAAAGAAGTCAGACACAAAAGGCGACATATTCTATGACTCCTCAGACAGGGAATGTCCAGCATTGACAAATTAAGAGAGACGGAGAGGTAGAGGAGTGGTCGCCATGATCCAAGGGAAAAGCAAAAGAGGGACTGCCTCATGGACAGGAGCTTTTCTCTTGGGGTGATGGACGTGTTTCAGGACCAGACAGGGGTGGCCACTGCACAGCACTATGAACCTGCCAAAGTTACTGAGTGAGTTACTGTAAGGTGGTGACTTTCAGACTATGTGAATTTTGCCTCAATTAAAAAAAACCAAAAACCTATATCCACACTACTGAGTCAGCCATACAGTCTCTATTTTTTCTTTTCTTTATGTGTGTACTTTTGTTCACAAAGTATGTAAAAATCAGTAAGATATAAATTCCTTACTATTGAGTCAATTCCTACTGATAGCAGCCCTACAGGACAGAGAAGAATGACCCCATAAGGTTTCCAAGCAGAGGCTGGTGGTGGATTTGAACTGCTGACCTTTCGGTTACAAACCAGACCCTTAAACATTGAGCCATGAGGGTTTCAAAGCAAACAGAAAGACACACAAAAACAAAACTGTTCCTTTACAACCCGCAAGAAAGCAAAGCTGTAATACCAAATAGGGTCTTATGACACCATCAGTTTTATGTATTGTTGCATTCAAGGCAGTAGAAAGAGACTTCCAGAGATGCCTAAACTTCTAAGTTAACACATTTAATAAAAAAAAATAATTAGAAGGAACATATGGTCCCAATAAATGTACTTCTCTTCCCAGTTGTCCAAGACGTCACAACTGCCCTTCTATAAACACAGCAATGCCAGCAAAAAGAGGAGACAGGGGTGGTGGGAGGCCTAATGCGCTTTGGGACACTGTTGTCAATTACAATTCGCCACGAGGCTGGAGGGACGAAAGAGGGAAGTCATCCAGGGCGACAGTCTGCAGGCAGAGCACTGAGGACTCGGGGCTCACAGCAGAGCCCTCAGGGACGCTCCAGTGGGCACAAGCATGTCACATGACAGTCCAGCACTAAGCAGGGGTTCAGCCAATGAGCAGGTGGAGGAAGAGACAGTGGCACCACCAGGCTCCCTGAACAGGTCCCCAGCGGTGGCACCATGAGCAGGAATGAGCAGATGGCCTGGGCTGGGTTCTACCGCTAACCACCTTGGTGGACCTGGGCTGGGTGTCCTCCAGGGTACAACGGGCCTCATCACAACGATGCCCCGCAGGTACTGTCCCACCTACAAAGGGCATGCGTCAGCATGCACCTCCCACGGGCCCCCTGTAGATGAGGCCCAGCTGCCCGCGCCGTGGCAGAGGCCAGGGCCTCGGGAACCGAACCGCTCTCACAGCCTGAGGCCCTCTTCCACTTCCCCCTAACAGCCTGGCCCTGACCCTCCCTGCTCTGGCTTCCTCTGAAGTGTCACACCTGCCCAGAGAGCCTGCTGCCCATTACTGCCCCCGCATTTGACTCCTGGAGTCCCTAGGGCACAGCACCACAGGCCAACTCCTGGTAACTTGCCAGCAGGGGAACCTGGCTTCGGGACCACAGCCAGCCCTGGCCCATCCATGCAGCAGCCGAGGGTGGCGAGACCCACCTCAGGGCATGGTGAGCCTAGGAAAAACCCAAGACATCGCAGGGACGGTGGACGTCCAAACTGAAAAACAAACCCAGGGCCGTCAAGTAGATTCCGACTCATAGCGACAGAAGAAGTCAGTAGATGGAAAACGGGAACCCTTTTGAGTGATTTAGGTCACAGGGGAATTCTGAGAAGAGCCAGGTGAGTCCCAGGCAGGGTCCCTGCCTGCTGAACTGATGGTCCGCGGGAGGCCGGGAGGTCTTCCAAGACGACCCATGAGATGAGAAAAACGTGCCGGTGACGGCTGGCTACCCTGAGGCAGCTGTGGCAGGGCACGTCCCTGTGTTTCTCAGGGATGAGGCAGAGGGAACCGCTCCTTTAGGTTGATGGCTGCTTTCAGCATGGACCGGTCCCTTTGCAGAGGGGCTAAAACACAAAGTGTGTGAGCTGATTTATTCTGATGTTGCTGCTGCTGTTCTCAGGTGCCACCAGGTTGGCACCAACTCCTAACAACCCCGTGCTCCTCAGCAGGGCCCAACACCGGTCCTGCACCACCCTCACCATCGCTGGCATGCCAGGGCCACTGCCACATCCCCTGCGTCAGTCCATGCTGTCGAGGGGCTTTCTCTTCATCGCTGACCCTCTCTATGACCAAGCACGACGCCCTAGTCTGATGACAGCCGTCTATGTGGTGACGGGTCCCAGAGAAAGCGTCTGGTCACACACACTCTCACTGACACAGAAGATGAAACGGAAGGCGTGCCCTTCTGTAAACTGCACTCAGAACAAGAAGGCTGTCGGTGATGTCAAGATGCCAGCAATCCTTTGCATTTATAGTTAGAGAGAGCATGTGCCCGCAGAGAGGTGAGTGCCACTGGCCAAGAATCTGCTCTCCCCTGTGGGCTTAAAAAGGAATCAGGAAAGAGTGACACTCTGATCCATGTTGTGATATGGATGAACCCTGCAACCACCACACTGATGACTTAAGAAGACCAACACCATTATGATTCCACTTCCCTCAAATACCTAGAATAGACACATGCACAGAAAATAGTTTGTCAGTGGCTCCTGGGGTGGGTGGGAGGCAGAAATGGGAAGCACCTGATGGAGGGGTTTCCGTGTAACTCAAGTGGGTCGCACACTGCAGTGCTGCTTGTCCAACGTGGTGAACACAGGTCCCATCACCAATCTGCACATGTCAAATGGGACAGAACGGCAAGTGTTTCATTACACACGCTTCGTTACAATAAAAAAAGGGACCAGGATTTGGGGGGCAGTGGCAACAAGTGGCAAATTCACTCTCTGGACTCCTGGGAGTGTCGGAAGGACACATTCCCCTGAATCTTCAGAAGCTGCCCTGTTATGGGTAGTGGTGGCATCCCATGATTGGTATAATTGCTGTCACTGAAGTGACCTCCTGAAAAATTCCAAATTCAAGAAACACTCATAGTACGTATTTACATAATTTTAAAAGAAAAGCAAACAGACACCCTTGCTCTTGGCTATCCCAGAAACAAATCGCTCCCCTGTCTGCCTCCACAGGCCGTCTGCGCTACACAACCATCCAGAAAGGCTGCCTTCTTTTTCTCTATGTCTTTAAGTTTACAAATTCTTAAAGGGTCAGCTCAGTCTGCCTCTCTGTGACACAGCTACCAATTACTCTGGGCTTGTCGAAGGTCCCTTCCTCTGCACTCCAAAGGCAGAGGCCACCTTCATGACACAGCCGAGCCCCGGACCATACATGCTCACTGCTGAACACAGTGATGGCAAACATCCAAAGACGCAGCGGGACCTCAGTTCAGGCACATTTAAATGACCAGCGCCTCAGGTAAACGAGCCAGTGGGACCAAGGACGAGGCTGTCACTGTAGGTTCCAGAGGGAGGGCCTCCTCCTTGCGCTTCTCACGACATAATACCTTAGAAAAAATTCAATACCTTTCTTTTTTTGGAAACATGTCTGAAGCCTGCCTCCAAGGGAGCCTCATTTCTTTATTACAATTCCATCACAAAAGCCCTTTATGGAAGGCACGGAGACCACGGAGGAACGTCAGTGGAAGAAGACCCCAGGGAGGCAGGTCTGACATTCACAGAGGGAAAAACAACTGATAATTAGGGCTGTCCCACAGAGGACTGGGCTGTTTCTGCTGGAGTGCCACAGGAAGCAGGAGGGGTCATCAAAGGGGCTGCAGAGAGAGGGAGCTGAAGGCTGGGGACAGAGACGAGTATAGAAGGCAGATGCAAGTGGGGAAGTGGGGACAGGGAGGCCGCACAGCAACGGCCTCTGAAATGCATCAGATTCACTGAGCCCAGGCTCTGGGGCTGCCCCTCCCTTTTTTTAAAATACATGTTGTATCAAGTCTTGCTTTACTCTCTCCTCTGGCTGCCTGTCATGGACTGAACTATGTCCTTGAATACTACTTGCTGAGGCCATGATTCCCAGTACTGTGTGGCTGTCCTCTGTTTTGTGATCTGATGCAATCATCCTTGGCATTGTGTGGCTGTCCTCCGTTTTGTGATCTGATGTAATCATCCTTGGCGTTGTTGAGTCAGTTCTGACTCACAGCGACCCTATGCATGACAGAACAAAATACTGCCTGGTCCTGAGCTGCACTCCCAGTTGTTGTGCTTGAGTCCACTGCGGTAGCCACTGTGTCAACTCATCTTGTTAAGGGACCCCCTCTTTTTTATTGAGCCTCTCTCTACCAGGCACAGACTCCTTCTCCAGGGACTGATCCTTCCTGATAACATGTCCAAAGTACGTGAGACATAGTCATGTCACCCTTGCTTCCAAGGGGCATTCTGGAATTATCCTGTCCAGCAAAGCCTCACCTCTACGATGTTAATGAAGCAGGATTACAGGCCATTTTGTTAACAAGACAGGATGCGATCGCCAGGACTAGGCTTTATCTTGAGCCCTCTCTTTCTTGATATACAAGACAGCAGAAAGGAGAGGGATCTCACCGCAAGAAAGAAGTGCCAAGAGTGTGTTCATTCTTTAGACCTAGGGTCCCTGCGCTGAGAAGGTCCTGGACTGCGGGAAGACTGGTGACAAGGACCTGCCCTCAGAACTGACATGAAGCTTGCCTGGGAGCTGACACCCCACATATGGACTTCTAGCTTCCTAAACTGTGTGAGAATAAACTTGTATCAGCGAAGGCCTAGTGTTTATAGCAACACTAGGTGACTGAGACAAACCCCAATTCCTGTACCTGTAGATGTAATCCTACTGGGAACTAAATTGTTTTCATGTTAATTAGATCATTCTTGAGCACTTCTGGCTAGACATAGAAGAGAGACATGCACTCAGGACACACACACACCAGGTGTGTGAGGCAGCCTACAAGCCAAGGACCCAGGGACTGCCCAAGACCTACAAGGAAGGAACTGACAAGGCTGAGAGTGACTCAGACTTTCAGCCTCTAAAACTGTGAGAGAATCTACGTGTTCTTTAAAGATCTCCACCTGTATTTCTGCAACAGCAGCACACGGAAGCTAAGACAAAGTCCTATCCAGTCACAGCAGTGTTCTTCATCCTTCTTGCTCTGTTCCATCACATCAGCAACTAGACTTAGTTTTCCAAAACACTGTCACTCTAAGATGCCTAGCTTGTAGTCATTTGTTAGGGCAGCATCTTAGAGATTATTGACAGGACCATGGAGAGGGATAGACGTTCAAAGTAGCCAAGCCAGCCAAGTGCCGTCGAGTTCAAAGTAGCACAGCTGACATTATCTTTGAGAAGAGCACCACTCCTTCTGACTCTGCTCAGAATCCAATAGACAAGAGATTTGGTTGCTATGCAGCGCTCACGTCCCTTTGTTTTGTAAGTGGGAAATCAGGCTTCTAGTGGGGCTTCAACTTGCAATTTTTCCTGTTCTGGTTCACTCAAATTTTAAAAATTTAGGTCTGCTCTGGTTTCATTTTCTCAGCCATGAGTGAACAAGAAAGAACTGGTTGGAAGCCCTGGCTAGCTTATTTGAGTGCACTACCCCTAATCTGGAAACCTTGGTGGCATAGTGGATTAAGTGCTATGTCTGCTAACCAACAGGTCAGCAGTTCAAATCCTCCAGGCACTCCTTGGAAACTCTAGGGGGCAGTTCTACCCTGACCTCTAGGGTAGCCATGAGTCGGACCCCACTCGACGGCAATGGGTGGAATACCTAATTATCCCGTCAAAAGAACATTCTTCTTTCTTCCTGCTGTCTCATCACTTTAGAGACCAGGCTTATTTTTCTAAAAGACTCTAAACCACCTGGGACAGCGGTAAGTTCCCAATTTGTTCAGCATCTTCAGAATTCGGTTCCAGTAACTGCTGGATGTATGAACCCAAAACAAAACAAAACACGGAGCACTGAAAATGCATGTCCAAGTGAGGCTGCTACCAGGGTGATGTTTCTAAACTACAGACTGGTGTGTCATTCTCCTGCTTCGAGAACGTCTGTGACTTCCCACAAAGACCAATTCCTTCATGTGGCAGATCAGAGCTGTCATGACAGAGCCCGTCACTCTCCCAACTTCTTGTCACTCTCTGCATGCTCCAGACAGACCCATCAGATGGCTTGTTATTTTTTGAAGACATCACAACTGTTTTACAATCCTATCTATGCCACACGGAAGCAGCAGTCAGGAAACCAAATGACGTGCTGCACTGGGAAAACCTACTGCAAAAGACTCTTTAAGGTGTTAAAAAGCCAAGATGTCACTTGACGGACAAAGGTGCAGACTAAGATGTGCCTGATCCAAGCCTTGGGGTTTTTAATTGCCTTATATGCATGTGAAAGTTGGACAACGAATGAAGAGGACCAAGACATGTTCTTGAACTGTGGTGTTGGTAAAGGATACCGACTACACCATGGACTAACAGGAATGAACAAAAGGGGCTGGAGAGCAGCATCGCCAGAACACTCCTCAGAAGCAAGAATGGTGAAACTTCATCTCACAAGTTCTGGATGTGCTTATCAGGAGGTATTGGTCCATGGAGAAGGTCAAGTAGAAGGTCAGTGAAAAAGAGGAAGACCCGCAATGAGCTGGACAGACAGGGTGTCCACCACAAGGGGCTCACCGGCAGCAGTGACTGTGGGGTGGCGCAGGCCCGGGCAGGGTTCTGTTCCGCAGTGCACGGGGCAGGGTTGCTGTGAGGAGAAACGACTGGACGGCACCCGACAACATCCTTGTCTTTCTAAGTGCTCTCCCTTCTTCTTTGGATGCCTCTAGCCACCCTCAGTGCTGGGTGGTTTCCTTCACCAATATCAACAGCCAGCTGTCTCCTCTTGTCTGTGGCTTTTCTTAACCCTTTTCCAGCCGTGAATGAGGACAAAGTCCACCTGTGCTGCCTCCATCCTGACTCTATATCCATTGAGATCACTGATAACTTACTCTCAGTCTCAGTTTCCATGCCTGCAAAATGGGATGCAACCTAGCTTACAATTTTTATGAGGATTAAATCAAGTGAAGATACAGGTGATGCAGAGTCAGCACTCAGTAACTCAGTTTGCCACACTGCGGCAGCTTGTGTGCTGTTGGGATGTTGGAAGCCACATCACCAGTTTCTCAAACACCAGCTGTGTTGCTCATGACAGGGAGGCTTCAGAGGAGCTTCCTGACGAAAGAATAGGAAGAAATTCCTGGCAATCTACTTCAGAAAATCAGCCAACAGAAGCTTTGTGGCTGACAACAGGACACTGCCCGAGATGGTGGGACGATGCGCCGGAATACACCAACGATCGGGAATATGGACCAGGACCTGGCAACATGTTGTTTTATTACATACACGGTCACTGCAAGGCACAGCTGATGTGATGGCGACTAAAAACATGCAAAAATCACTATTTTATGATTCTGACTCAATCCACAGTCTGCTCTACTCTGTGTCATGGATTGCACTGTGTCCCTCCAAAAACAGATATATTGATTTGACTTGGCTCTGAGTCCCAGCATGGGGTAGTTCCTCTCACGTGTTGTGAATTCTGCCTCAGTGATACTCATGACAGAGGACAGGCATCAGCTGTGCTGGTGAGACAGGACTCAAGTTCCCAGCTGTGGAGTGTAAGGGAGAGTAGGGAGCAGAGACAGTTGGGAACCTCATACCACCACGACAGAGAGCAGAACACGTCCTTTGGAGCTGAGGGTCCTGTGCTGAGATGCTCTCACTGGATTTGGACTCAGCCTACCAGACTGTGATAGCTTCTCTTGCCGAATGGACTTATAATTTGTAGATGGATTTGTCGTTTACTGGACTGTGTCAATAAAAGTTCTTTCCATAAGGCCTTCCACTCGTAGTATTTTCTGTTAGAGCAGTACTAGGTGACTAACACACTCGGCTACAAATCTGAAGACATGAGACATGCGACACAGAAGATAGTGGTGGTACGCGCACACCTGCAGGACCCTATGGCTTGCCACTGACTATTGTGTACAAGTCTTCATGGTAGCGCACTTGGTGAGGCTCTGCTATGAGCACACCTTTCAAGTGTGCTGCCTGCTGGGGCGTGCAAACAACCAGAGGGGTCTCCAACCACACCACCAGGGACTGGAGGATTCCCCAAGTAAAGCTATCTGTCTAACACAAAAGTCACAAAAGACATACTGTCACCATGCTACAGAAATATTCTACTTGCAGAGCATGTGATTTTGATACTAACTTACTGTCCCCACGACAATGAAAGCAAATGACACTGGTGAATTTTAGTACCAGGAATGGCAGTGACATTCACTGGAAACAAAAGTGCCTTCTTCTGTGCAAGCCAGGTCTCGACACTGCATAGGTACCCAGCCGGTATTACAGATCCTAGTCCTGGAATAATCGCATGACACACTTTTCCTCCCAGGGCACTTGCCCAACCGTTCTGCCAGAGAAAAAGGAACTCATACGTGAGCTCTGGGGATGTACACTTCTCGCTCTTCGAACCATCACTGGGAAGGCTGACACGAGGATTTCCCACTGACAGTGGGAAACCAACACCACGAAGTAAAAACTGGATATGTCCTTCCTTGAGGGACTCCAGCTGGTGGAATGTGTGATGGCTTCCAAGGGTCCTTCCTAAGTGAATCCCCAACACCCTGAACTGTACCTTGGGGTTCCCGCCACCTTCTTTGGCTGCATACAGCATCTGCAGGGCAGACTCGGCGAGCGTCTTCGTCTGGTCCAGCACTGTCATCTGCTGCTGATGGTCAAGGATCTTGGAGGCCACACCAACCGCAGCCAAGATCATGGGCTCAAAGTAGCTCGCCAGCTGTGTGACCTTCCAAGAGAAAACAAACTCACAGATAAAACACGTAAGAGCACTGGTCTCCTTCAGGGGCACCACTGGCTGGAGGCAGTGGCCATGGGGATGAATGACTCACAGAGAGGCACAAATCTGCAAAAATTTACTTCTGAAAGTACTTGCTGCTGAAGGAACTCTCGCTTGGCTTTTCCTTCTTTTGGGGAGGTGTACACCTGTCTATGAGGACAGCAGAAGACTCGAGGGCAGATTAACCAGTAAGCAAGGCACGCATGGGCTCCTGGTCAACAAGAGACTCGCCGGCTTACAGTTAGTAACGTCTGCCTGAGCTTACAGTCAGCAGGTGCACAGGCTTGATGTATTTCATTTCTAATCTGCAGTGAACCATTTCACATGGGCGTCACCACATCTCTGATCGAAATCAGAGGAAACTGCACCACAGATTAGTAAAGAAGCACAAGCAAGCCCATGTCAGCCTGGCTTATTGGGTAATCCACGCCTGGCAGAAATACTAAGAAACCCACTTTGAGGTTCCCAGTTAGGTGTAAGAACTGAATTCAATCATACAAACTATCCATTTTGCCAATAAAATGCATTTTAAAGAACCAAAGAGGAGTATCTTACAATCTCAGAAGAAAGGGGGAGCAGGAGAACAGTGGGTGGCATGGATGCAGAGAAAAGATGCCTGAGATCAAAGCCACCCTCAAAAGCTTCTGGGAGGCCAATCCCATTGCTCTCTGTCCCCAGGGAAGACGCATTTCAGCCATGTCTTAGATGTGGAATAAGAGCAAAAAACTGACATCCATTTCCACGTTATGCTCACAAAAAGGTCAGTCCAGGGGAACTTCAAGAGTGGGGGAGTTAGGCACCACCTGCTTGGGGCAGAAGAGCCACAGAAATGATCTGGAATTCTTCTGCATGGGAAACTTGTGTCTTTTCTCCCATTTATTTGGTCATTTGGTCATTTACTTATATTAGCATGAACTGATATTTATTTTAAACATTGGGTTATAATCCAATATTTTATTGCTCCAGTCAGGCAGAGGTGTGTGAAGCAATGCAGTTTTCCCCTTTGCCTGCATCTAGTGAGGACTGGTGGTTTAGGGGTAGAATTCTCATTTTCCATGAGGGAGATCTGGGTTCAATTCCCAGCCATGGCCCTGCAGGTCCAGCCACCAGCCGTCTGTCTGTCTGTCTGTCTGTCAGTGGAGACAACATACTGCCATGATGCCATAGGCGAGGCTTGCACGCTGCCATGATGCTGAACAGGTTCCTGCAGAACCTCCAGATTAAGACAGACCAGGAAGAAAGGCCTGGTGATCTATTTCTAAAAATCAGCTAATGAAAACCCTATGGACCACAACAATCTGAACAGCAATGGGTCACTGGGACAGCACAGGTCTGGGGCTACCATGAGTTGGGGCTGACTTGATGGCAACTCACACCTTCTGTTCCTGAAAGATGTGACAGAACAGGAAACAGCCACCCCTGGACTGACTGACAGACAAAACTAACACCGAGCTGGAGGGTCGGACCCAGGAAGTTGACTCCCTAGATCTAGGGGGTCGTTTGAGAATTTGCATTTCTCATCATTCAAAGAGGACTCTTGGCTGCTTTGCCAGGGTGGCGCACAAGCACTGGTACCAAGCATTGAAGATGACGTGCAGCCAACTCTCCCTGTATGACTCCGCTTGACATACAACCTCCTAGACTTCTTTTGTCCCAGACTCCTAGAAGGTGAGGGACTGTCTTAGCCCAAGTGCAGGCTGCAAATTCATAACCAAGTAACACAAACATCTTGATTATTTTTCTTTTGATGCCACCCACTGACCCAGGAATCAACCTTCCAGTAGTCTCTGCAGAGACAAAGATATGACATCTAAAGAAGTCAAGAAAGATTTTATAAAATTCCTGCTGAAATGAAAAGTAACTGCTGGAATGTCCTGTTTTTCTGTTTCCTTGTCTCTTAGGTTCTTATGGCTGCTGTAACAGACACACACTTGGCTTTATTAGTCAAAAACGCTATCTTCTCCCACAGTCTGGGAGGCTCGATTCTGCAGGAATTCAGGGCACTGGTCCGAGGGGAAGGCTCTCTGTGCTCTGAGGGAACATCCTCATCTGGGATTCTCTAGCGTTCTTCCTTCTCTCAGTCCCTTGGTTACCTACACATGGCATCTGTCCTTCCCTAGTTGTGCTTGTTGGCTTTGGTGAGGCCTAAGCTACTCTTCTCTTAGCTTAGAAGTGATCAGGCCTTGAGACACACCTAATATTGACAGGGCCTCCTTAACACGACAAAGAGGGTGCTATTTCCAACCAGGACTGCACCTACAGGTATTAAAACAGACAGACAAAAAACTATGACCATCAAGGGGATTCCAACTCATGGCAACTCTACAGGGCCAAGTAGAAGAGCCCCATAGGTTTCCAAGGACCAGGGGATGGATTTGCATGGCCAACCTTTCTGTGGGCAGCTGAGCTCTTATCTATACACATATTGGTGGGGATTCCAATATGTAATTTTGCGAAACTCAATTCAGTCCCTAATACCGTGTGACAGACAGCAGGGCACGAGCCCCAGTATGCCAGCCTTCAGAGCCATCTCCTGTAGGACAGTCCCCAAACCCTCCTCACATTTTCTCAGCAGGAAGGAATCTAGCTGAAAAATGGAATGTGTCACCCTTGAGGAGACAGAGGCTCACTGGCCATTTCAAACCTCAAGAACCAGCAGAAAGCTTAGCAGGCCCTGAAGTCATCCTGTCATTTAAAAGGGCCATACTGAGTTTTTAAAATTGATACCTGCAGAAAAGATTCTGGTAACTGGATTTCTTGATCTACGCTGACGGCTAAACCAGTAATGCCAGGACACCCTGCAGGTCGTTAAAACCCACCCTCCGGCCACCATCCTTAAAGGACTCACAAAATGGGCCTCGGTCAAAACCTCATTTGGCACTTAAAAAAGGTGGGTAGTAACCCCCAGTGGACAATTCCTTTGGAGAAGCCTTACAAGATGGCTTTGGTCACACAGAAGTGACGCCTGCAAGGATTCCCTTCCTTTGTCCTAAGAACAAACTAGAAACGTTGTTGCTGTGGGCCCCTCACCCGGGGTGACCCCGTGTGGGATGGAATGAAATGCTGGCCAGTTCTGTGCCACCCCCAAGAACAACTGCGCAGTTCCAATCACTGTGATCCTTTGAGTTTTTAACTGCCTGGGTTTTTGGAGGTAGATTGCCAGGCCTTTCTTCCTAGTCTGTCAGTTCTGCTGAAACCTGCTCTGCAGCCCAGGAACACTGAAGCCTCAGTGACAAACAGGTGCTGGCTGCGTGTGAGGTGCACCGGCTGGGAAGTAACCCTGGGTCTTCCAGATAGAAGGCAAGAATTCTACCCCAGAGCCCAAACAACTCATTGCTGGCAAGTTGACTTTGATATAGCCATCCTATAGGACAGAGGGGAACCATAGGGTTTCCCAGGCCATGTACCCCTTTACTGAAACAGATGGCCACATCTTTTGACCGTAAACTGACTGTGGGGTTTGAACCACAGACTTTTCTGTTAGTAGCCAAGTGCTTTAACCACGGTGCCACCAAGGCTTCTTCAAATTGAAAATAAACTCAGTGCAGTGTGATTTTCTACAGCTGAAGCCACCACGGGACCAAGGTACACAGCTGGCATGACAGGTGCTAGGAGCACCTCTATACTGGGTGCACGCACCCTCAGCAGAGTCCTGGGCGCATGTTACCTTATGCCCCAGCTGGGCTGCCTCCCCACGAGCTGCCGTGGTGATGGGGTCGATGAGGTGTCCGATTTCCTGCACTGCGGAAGTCAGCTGCTCCTGCAGGGCCTGACAAGGAGGTTAAGTGTCAAGTTCATCTCACAAGGTTCCCTCACAGAGCTGTGTTGATTCCAAGAGGCCCGTGTGAAAGGCATGGAGCCGTGAGAAAGGAACATCCCAAATGCCTGCAACTCAACCATCCAGCCACTGCTCCACCCTGCCCTTCCCAGAGCCACCTTGGCGCCCCTGGGCTTCAAACCCCAGACTGCTTCCTGTGACAGACAAGGGACAGGTCCTTCCTGATGGCCCCTGATCTCCCTACTGGTTCTCACTGCCCGCAACCAGAAGGAAAAACTGATCCTACACTATCTTTACTGGTTATTCCACGTAATTACTGAAAATGCTCAACAGCCATGGCTTTCCAAGAAGGAAAGACAACTTTGTCCAAACGGGAGACCTAACGGTGGGGCTCGGGGAGCATCCAAGTGGCATGCACTCTGGAACTGCAAGAATGAAGGGGCGTGGGAGTGATGTAAAACGAAACCACCTGGCTGAGAGTAGGACTACCCTCCAAACAGTGCCCAGTGAGATGTCAGGGAGACCCCCAAGCCCAGTGTGGGCTCCTATTCATTGCACTTGGTGATGTGGAGGTAGGTCCAACTCATAGGGACCCTAGAGGTCAGAATAGAACTGCCCCATAGAGTTTCCAAGGAGTACCTGGTGGATGTGGACATCAATGATAAAAGTGACACCCTCAAGGTAGTTCTCAGATTTCAGAGATGGTTTAATGTCTCCATCCCAAAGGACTGAACTTCTGTTGACAAGTGATGGGGCAAAGTGTCCAGGGTCTGCAGTGAGTGTCTGTGGTTGACTGCTGTGTCTGCAGTGGGTGTCTGCAGTGAGGAATCCAAAGATGAGGGTTAATGAACGTAGTATGGATACAGACAAGTGCACATGAGTACACAGCATGATGAATTTCCACAAAATGAGTACACCACAAAACCAACACCCAGATCAAGAAGCAAAGATGACTGATGAGTAGCAGGATCAGATTTACTACAGGCATTTCATGGCAGCTTCACTGTTAGATGCAGGACTAATAGATCAGAACACAGGATGACCCCTGGCCCAGTGACACTGTCCCACTCATGAGAAATGAGACTCTGGCCTTCACTACAGAACAAGTTTAGTCAGCGGAGCAGCAGCCTAGTGTGCAAAGTTTAAGTCCCAGGGGGAAAAAAGAGGTAGTGAGTGGAGGGAAACTTTCAAATTTCCAAAGGTCTTACTTAGTGATCACTTCCTCTGTTCACATTTGTCTAGTGATTGTCATCAAGACACAAGGATGTTCTAGCAGTGTTGACTTAATACAGCTGGTTCATTAAATACAAAATAACTAAAAAGCATATGCAGTCAAAGGGAGGAATTTTCTTCCTAGTGTGGCAATTTTATCCTTAAAAGAGAACTTTATCTATTTAGCCTTACGATGCAAGTGAATGGCAAAGAAAGTAATAGTGCTGGGTGAAAGACAACAGATAAGAAGCCTACACACTGTAGGATTCCATTCATATAAAGAAAGAAACAGCATTTGGTGTGAAAAGCCATAGACAACATGCTTTCGGAAGGATGGTGCAAGGATGGAGGCAGGACAAAGCTTGGAAGGTGCTTATCCTCCTTCTTAATTTGGGTGCTAGTTTGGGGGTGTATTTATTTTGTGATAATTCTCAGGCTGTACACTTACGTGCACTTTTCTGTACCCATATTATGTTTTATATGTAAGATCATGGAATCTGCAAATAGAGATAGTTTTACTTCTTCTTTTCCAATTTGGATACCTTTTATTTCTTTTTCTTACTGTATTGCTTTGGTTAGGACTTCTAGCCTCTGACTAGAAGTAGTGACAGTAGAAATCCTTGTCTCATTCCTGTTCTCAAGGAGAAGGCTCTTAGTCTTTCTCCATTATCATGCTGGCAGTTGGTTTTTCCTAGAAGAATGTGTCCATATCATGTTTTAATAGCACATTATGAATAACAATTCCAGCATTTCAATAGAGATGAGAATATTTACTCCTTTTTTTCATGGAAATGAGTGTGTGTGGGGGGAGGGGTGTGAACTTGGAGTAAAAGACAGCTCTACTGATAAAAATAAGCAATAGAGACTCTGGGTCCTCTGCTTAAGAGTTGGGGACAAAAGTCCATTGTTAATGAATTCAGAAGTGGCAAGGTAAACCTCACCAAACAGACTATCCTTATTTATTATCTTCTGGGTGACAGATGAAAACCCTGTGCAGTAATGGTTTAGTGCTACATCTGCTAACCAAAAGGTTGACAGTTCAAATCTAGTAAGCACTTCTTGGAAACTCTGTGGGACAGTCCTACTCTGCCCTATAGGATCGCTATGAGTCGGAATTGACTTGATGGCAATGGTTTGGGGTTTGGGGTTTGGGTTTTGGGTATCAGATTCTCTGCTTTCCACAGAGAGGAAGATGTATGAATCAGGAGCGTTTGGGCAGGTAATAGAAAAAGATTCAAATAAAAAAAGTAGAAAATTCTACTCTCAATTTTGGAAAAACCAGGGCAAATGGCTCAGAGTTAATAACAGAGTTCAGAAGGTCCCCAAATACTAGACAATGGACACTTGAGAGCAGAAGCCTTTAGTTCCAAATGGACCAAACGCTGAATTTGCAACGTAGCCAATAAAGACATCGATGTAACACAGCCACGGAGTGACACTCTCTGCTGGTGTGTTAGAGGGCATGTGGTCACCTGGCCTATGGGCACACGCTCAAACACAGTCACAGAGTGACACTCTCTGCTGGTGTGTTAGGAGGCCTGTGGTCACCTGGCCTACGGGCACACACTCAAACACAGCCACAGAGCTACACTCTCTGCTGGTGTGTTAGGAGGCCTGTGATCACCTGACCTACAGGCACACTCAAACAGCCACGGAGCTACACTCTCTGCTTGTGTGTTAGAGGGCGTGTGGTCACCCGGCCTACAGGCACATGCTCATAACCTGGTCCTGACCACTTCCCCACATTCCAGCCCCTGGTCCATCTGTTCCCTCAGCGGATTCTCCAGGTCTCTGCTCAGCATCCGCCCCTCCAGAGAGCCCCCAGGGTTGTTCTCCAGGGGAAATCTGGGCAGTGAGGGAGCCCCAGCATCAAAGCCTTCTGATCTCAGTCCCCGTTAGTCCCCCGAGCCTGATGCTGAGATCCCTCAGCACGTCCGGAGGCTTCTGAGTGGCACGGTGCCCGGCGTACCTCCACAGAGATGTCGTCCCGCGTGGCCAGGCTCTGACTGACAGCTGCCAGTGAGGCCTGCTCAATGTCCCGGATGCACCGGTTGATGCCATCGATGGAGATGTCACATTCTCTCTGCCCCGGGGCCTTGTCTCTGGAAGGGATGGCATGAGTCAGACAGGGGGGCTCCAGTCCACACCAGCCACAGCCCCCATGAGCTACGGCCTCTGCCCACTTCCTGGTCACTCCATCACCTTCTTTCAGGAGTAGGGCCCTGATCGTCACTTGGCAATGCCTCTCTACCTAGCCTGTGTCTTTCTAATTTGATACTTGAGATCACCCTACTTATCCCCAGCAGAAAGGACATGTTGCTGCCCTCCACTTCAGCCTGATGCCAACCAGCTGCACAGTCACGCAGCTTGAACTTGGGTACTCTATTCACTGACTTCAGCATAAAAGCCTCGTAATAATAAAGTTAGCAGTATTTTCAGTGCTAATATATCATGCTTGCTTGAGTCAGATTTGACTCGATGACACTTAGCTTGGCTGGCTATATTATACCCTATTCACAAAGCCTCAGGCACTAACAGGAATTAAAATATTTAATGGATTTTTCTTTACAAGAAAAACATTAAGAAGGCGAACCGTGGTCCTGAACTTTAGAAGCAAACGAGAAACAAGATACAACCAAAGCAAGTGGCATGTTCCACGCTGGGGTGGACTGACTTTCATCAAACTGCGAAACGCTGCACCTACTCAAGGAAGGTTTAATAGGGTTCCAAGGCTCCGCAGGAACCCGAGAGAGGTGAAAAAGGTAACACACGTGGCTGCCAACTGAAGGTCTGGCACTTTAAGTCCACTCAGAGGGCTCTGTGAAGAAAGTCCCGGTGACCTACTTCCAAAAAAACCAGTCACTGAAAACCACGTGGTGTGCAGTTCTCCTTGGAAACACATGAGGTTGTCATGAGTTGGTCTTTAAGATTGCCAGGAGAACACTGTAGGCTTAGGCTATTCTTTTTGTCTTACCCCAAACAAAAAGTGTGCAGTACAAGAAAGACTACCTTCCTGTGCGAGCTCCTGAGCGGGAACCCCTAACTCTTGGAATGCCTTGCCTCTGAGAGCATCTGTGTTTTGGGGAGGTTGTCAGTCACACCAGTTAGTCTGTGTTAGCAATGCCATCTACTGTGGGAGCCTCGGGTCATGTGGTGTCAGACAGCCTCTGGAGGAGCCAGGAACTAAGGTCAATGACACACGGTCAGCTGTGTCTACATGACCAAATTCCAAACAAAAACCCTGACACCAAGGCTCAGGAGAGCTTCCTGGTTGGTGTGCTGCTCAGAGAAGTAAGTGCCACTTGTGTGACTCCACTGGGAGAGAACTACAGGACCCGTTCTATCTCTCCCGGACCCAGCCTCAGGCACCTCTTCCCTCTATTGATTTTACTTTGTATCTTTTGATTGTACGAAATTGTAACCATGAGTATGATGACTTTTCTGAATTCCGTGAGTCCTTCTAGTAAATCACAAAACCTGATGGTGGCCTTGAGGATCTTGGACTTAGAGAAGGTCATTCCAAATCTTGCCTTATGCACAGCAGAGCTCTCCAAGATCCCTGGTCTAGACAGTGTGGTACAATGATGAGAGGGACTGATGCTGGAGCATCACAGCTAGGTGGGAGGTGTGGAGTGCGACCTAACATCCACCTAAATTTTTTCATCACTCAAATGGAAGTAACGGCAGGATCTGTCAGGGGGTTGCTGTGATGATCAAACAAGATAATAAAGCAAAATGCTTAGGACAGTACTTGGCAGCGTGTTTAAATTAGCTGTTGTTATTGTGACCAGAGCTACCACTGGTGCCAGGGAGGTGAAGAGAAGAACACAATAACCAGCAACATTATCATCAAGTAGAAGGTCTGGCCCAGTGTGCCTGCCCACCCTGTCCTGTTCAGGTTCAGGCCTGTCGTGACCTCCACGCAGGACACTGACCTGATGGACGTGATGAGGCTCTTGATGGACTCAGACACGGTGTGGGAATGTCCGGCCAGCACGGACCAGGTAGGGGGGTCTTTGGGGTTGATGGCCAGGGAGCGGGCAGTGCGGATGAGGCAGGATGAGCTCTCCAGCATGGTCTTAGCCGAGACCAGGATCGGTTCCTGGGCCTGGGAGCCCTAGGAGCAGACAGCAGATGGTAAGCACAAGGCACGCAGACATGAGTGGGTCCAGGAAGGTCCTGGGATTTCCAGGTCACCACCTCTGTCCTTTGGAAGGAGACACAGAGGACATGACTGGCTTACACAGTGCCTAGATAGTGGGTACTCAGACCTGTATTTATTCCTTAAGTAGCATTTTGAGTATGACACATTCCAAGAAAGAGACACATCCCAAATCTATGCACAGGACTGTTTTCACATATAAAGCTAAGACACTGCTCTCAAGAGTTGTGCAGAGACTATTTCATTAACTCTGTGCACATAACAGCAAGAAAAACAACACTCCCCTACATATTGACAGAAAGTGCTTTGGAATTCTAACCATTCTCTCTCACTAAGTATTGCACAAAACCAGCCAAAGAGCTCAGCCTTAGCTGGTGGCAATGACTCCCTACCTCAGAGCTGATCTGGGCAGGAACACTGACAAATTCGGGGTTCGACGCAAACGCTGTCAGGTTCTCCACGGCTTCGATCAACGGAGCGGTGGCAATGCGACATTTGTTGCGATTGTCTTCAGAGAAATCCCCGTCCAGGGCCTGACGGGAGAAAACATGGAGGATTGACTCTAATGAAAGGCAGAAATCACAGCTGAGGCAAAGCAGGCACCTCCAGGCGCAAGCAGAGAGCTTAACGGGAAGACGGGAACACGTCTAGTGAATTCGTAAACAAGAAATGCCATTGGAGAGACGCCTGCCCTTCGGCATGGGACCCGAGTAAGCAATTCTAAGAACTGAAGGTAAACACGTGACCCACAGGATACCTGATGTCACAGACGGTAAACATCCTACCTGCAGGGGACAGATACATACAGACTCAAGTACTGTCTTGTCCTCATTGTCTACGAGCTGTTGTGTCAAACTTTGTAGCTGAACCCATTTCTTCGCCACTTTTCTGACTATAACTTTGAATTTCTTCCTCTTGTGAGGTAAGCTGTGTTCCCCAAAGGAAAATGTGGAGCAGAACTTCAAATTCTTTACGAATCTCAATTTATTGGACCAACTGGGGCTGAAGGAGTTCCTGAGACCACAGTCCCGAGTTCCTCTTTCTTAGTCATCTAGGTCTGCTGTAACAGAGACACCACAAGTGGATGGCTTTAAAAAGAGAAATTGTATTTTGTCACAGTCCAGTAGTCTGAAAGTCCAAATTCAGGGCGTTAGCTCCAGGGGAAGGCTTTCTCTGCTGGCTCTGGAGGAGGGTCCTTGTCGTCAGTCTTCCCTTGGACTGGAAGCCTCTGAGGCTCCAGGACCTTGGTCCTTTACAAAGGACGTGCTCAGCTCCTGGTACTACTGCGTGGAGGTAAAACCCGAAGCCAAACCCAATGCCATCAAGTTGATTCTGACTCACAGTGACCCTACAGGACAGGGTAGAATTGCCCCAGAGAGTTTCCACAGAGCGCCTGGTGGATTTGAACTGCCGACCTTCTGGTTAGCAGCTGCAGCACTTGACCACTATGCCACCATAAGATGTCTCAACTCTCTGCTAGTTTTCTCCTTTTCTGTCACAAGAGACTGCCTCAAGGCACAACACAGTCTTACACACTGGGTCCCCACCCACCAACAAACTGTCCCCTGCCCTCTCACATTAACATCACGGAGGCAGGGCTTCAGGCCATAGGGACTGGAACCTCACACAATACCAGAAATCATGGTTGGCCACACACATTTTTCAGAGAACACAATTCAATCCACGGCACTCTTCAACGCTGAGTTACAACTGTCCCCTGAAGCTGCTTTTAAATTAAGCAGCAGTTTAGCCCAAAGAGCAAAGATTGTCACCCTTGAGTATTACGCTCACATGAAAATGACCTGTTTATGGAAAATATGGTCACTATTTTAAACCTCCTGATTAGCAGCCGTAGCACTAATCACCACACCACCAGGGTTTCTGGCTGTGACGGTGGCCTCCAACAACAGCAACAACAGGTCTGGACAGTGTTTCGTTCTGTTGTACATTGGGTTGCTATGAGTCAGAACTGACTTGATGGTACCTAATGACAAGACTGGAAGGGAACACAGGAGGGCTGTGGGTGACAGTGATGTTGTTTTGTCGTTCGGCTCTAGTTACTTACGTGTGTTCAGCTTGAGAAAATTGACTGAGTTGTACACATACGATGTAGGCTTTTTCTCTCTGCAGCTTATGCTTCAATATACACAAGAGGTCAGATGATGAAGTCCATGACTGAATTGTTCTCAGTGCTGCAGATGTCATTGCTGGATATCACTACCGTCACCTTCGAAGAACCCTCCCCGTGGGAAACCGTGCACCGACACCAGCGCCTGATCCATCCTTCAAAGCAATTTCGGAACTTTTTTTGGAATGGCTGTTGTACATCGTGGCATGGTGGCAAGTTTGAGAACTTTATTATATAGTTGTCTGGGAGGGAGTTTTTAGCTGGTAAACAAATAACTGAACTGGAATACCCTCCCAACTCACCTGATCTGGCCCCCTGTGACTTTTTTCTTTACCTGAAAATAAAGGAAATATTGAAAGGAAGACGTCTGGATGACATTCAGGACATCCAGGGTAATGTGAGGATAGCTCTGATGGCCATTCCAGAAAGAGCTCCAAAATTGCTTTGAAGGGTGGACTAGGCCCAGGCGTTGGTGCACAGCTTCCCAAGAGGGAGGACGTCGAAGGCGACCATGGTGATATTCAGCAGTGTGGTATGCAGCACTTTTTTCCTAGGATGAGTTTCTGAATTTAACTGGCAGACTTTGTATTTTTTAATTAGCACCAGGCAATACTACAGCATGAAGTGATCACAAAGATGAACAGCTGGATGGAGTAGAACTGGGAATGTGGGGTGCCGGCGGCCTCAGGAAGGGCTAACACTTGAACGTGTGGTTCCCCAGCCTCAGAAACGCCCTTCCTCACACACAGGACTGTGGGACGCAGCTAACTGTGACCCGATCGGCAACCTTGCCTCCAGCAAAGGCCATAACTGGGAAAGAACAGTTAGGTCTGGAGAGGAATGTAAACTCCCTTATTGAATGAGTAATCAAGCTTTTAATTTAATAGTCTTGAACAATGTATAAAAACCAATTTACACAATTAAAAAAAATAACAAGAAAACAAAACCAAACCCACTACCACCCAGGTGGGTCTGACTCACAGTGAACCTTGAGACCCTCGACAGCTAGTGAACAAAAATCCCAAGGCTCCAGCACTACAAACCACATAGGTCCTGAGACTGGAGTCCTCTGTTTTTTTTCAGTAAGGTGAAAGTCAGTTTAAAGCCTCAGCAGCCTGGGACACTAATCATTCAGTCCCGATGCCGCTGTGTCCCGGGGAATTGTGCTGGCCTGGCTCGCTGACCTCTGCCAACAGCCAGCCATGCCCACCTCTGAGCTCACAGGCTTGCTAGCCCAACCTGCCTTCTCTTCTGCCCTTCTTCCAGGCCCAGTGGAGACCCCACATGCCCCCTGCCTCTCGCTCACATACACGGCCTCATTTCTAACTGCCACGCCTGTATTTAGTAAATGCTGAATCAATGCCCGCTACCTGCTGGGCCAGCAGCCCTGGTGGCGCAGTGGTTAAGCACTCAGCTGCTAACCAAAAAGATGGTGGTTTGAACACACCCAGCAGTTTCCTAAGAGAAGAGCTGGCAGTCTGCTTCTGCAACAGCCAAGAAAACCCTATGGAGAAGTTCCACTTTGTCACGTGGGTCACCGTGAGTCATAATCCACTGGACGACACCCAACAGCTACACTGTGCTAGGTGCTGGCAGGGGAGCGGGGAGCCGTCCTAACAGTCTGACTTCACTGTACTGCGACTGTCACCATCTCCAGGCTCTACGGTACTCGGGGAACACCAGTGGAGGCAGGATGGGTGTCACATGGCAGGTGCCCAAACTCAGTGGACCCAGTACAGGCAATCCAGTGAAGACGACACCTGATGGGGATGGAGCCCTGATTCTGGGGTCAGGAGGACTTAGGTTGAAGTTCTGGCAGGGGCTGTATGACCTCTCCAACCACAGTCCTTCCAGATGGGAAGACATGACTTCTAGCTAAACGAGACACTCAGTCTCCCCTGATTGCCGTCCCCCTTTTCTTGCCTCTGACCTCTCCACACTCTTTCCTTCCATCCCCTCAGCCTGGCACTTCCTATTTAGGAAGGGAAGCATCTAACCCAAAACCAGCCAGCCCTTTGTTGAATTTCCTCAACCTGAAAGATGACTGAACCCATTGCCAGTGAGTTAATTCCTACCCACAGTGAGCCTAGAGGAAAGGGCAGAACTGCCCCACAGTTTCGAAGGAGCACCCCGTGGATGTGAACTGCCGACTTTTGGTTTGCATACCTTAACCATTATACCACCAGAGTTAGGAAAATTCCGGGGAACGGCCATCTGATGGGGCCATTCCATAGAAGGCACCAAGAGGAGGAAGAAGGCTTTCTTGTTGTTTGGGGCAAGGACCCTAACATCACATACTCGGTGGTCCATCCCCATTTTGATGATAGAGAGAAGAACGAGGCAACCCTGCGGGCTACAGGATGGAATGGGCTCTGTGGGGTTTTCCTGGCTGTAATCCCCACAGAAGCAGACTGCCAGGCCTCCCATCCATGGCACCGCGGGGCAGGTTCGAACCACCAACCTTTACCAAGTGAGTGCAAAACACATGTGCTACCTGACACCTACTCAGAACAACTGTGGGGCAGAAGGCCAAGCTACTTGGACCAGGCTTTTTTCATCTTCAAAAAGCCCAAGCTATTTCCTTCCAAAGACGATGCTCGGCAACAGAGAGTTTGCAAAGATGCGATTTCACTTCCGAGTGGCCTCTGCTCTCTGGGAATGTCAGGGCCACCCAAGCAAGTGGATGGGTGCTGACAAGGGGTGAATCTGGTCACACAATGCTATGCTCACCACCTGTGACAGAAAGGCCAGCACCACCGAAGCTTTCTCTGTAACTTTCCTAAAATCACTTCTTTTTCAGTTTTTTCCTTATTTTTTTACAGCATTAGTTTGCTTGAATAGAATCAAGGCATTAACAGAGATCAGCTTCTCTGAAGTCAAGTATTTTTTAAAAAATACTTTATTGTGCTTCAATGAAAGTTTACCATCCAAGTCAATTTGTCATATAAACCCTTACACACACATTGCTGTATAGCTCCAGCTGCTCTCCCCACACTGTGACAGCACACTGCTCTTTTAAAGAAAAATATTTCTCTAGAACAAAGGCAGCTACATGTATCCTGCTGTAAGACAGCTGAGAGCAGAGAAAGAAAATATCCACAAAATGGAAAGGTTGTTGCTTGTTTTTAACAATGCTAAAAGTATTACTTGGAATTTCTAACCGCATAGATACAAGAAACCCTTCACACACAGGGACATGCCCACATCCCAGCAAGCAAGGATGCCCTTGACCCCTGCCCACGCCAGCCGCTCTCAGCTGGCTAGAGCTCTCGCTCTGTAAACCTCACAGGGACTCTGGGAGAAACAAGTTTTGCACAAGAATCCCGCACTCACGGACTCTACTTCTCAGACAAAGACTGAAAAAAGAGTAACATACGTGAGGAACATACTTCTTAGTTCAATTAAATACCTGAGACAAAAACGGGTAGCTCCAAAAGCAGTATGAGAAGGCGGGAACTGGACCAAAGGACATGGGGAGGCTGGGGTGGAATGGCCGAGTGTCACAGTGTGGGGGTCACAATCGCTGTCACAAAAGAGCATCTGTATATGGGTCTGAATGAGAAATTAACTTGAACTGTAAACTTACACCTAAAGCACACTGAAAAACAAACTGGGGGCAGGAGGAGAATCACACATGGATGGGCTCAGAGGCTAGAAGGCATCTCATTAATCTCAACCTCCTATTCTTTCAGACAATAAAAGCAGCATTTGATTTGTCCCAGGCTGCGCCTTCCTGGCACACTTAAAGTAGAACCCACGACACCTCCATCTCTGTTCTCTGTATCCTTAGAGAGATGCAGCAATACACGCTATGAGACACACGAGATTTTTTTCTTCCTTCTTTTTCCTTTGGAGAAACCTACTTTCCCAATGCAAACATGAGGCTGATCAAGAAAACAAGCTTATGGCCGATGGGATGGGGTCAACAGAGCTGGTTTGGGTGACGGGGAACACACCAGCAGGGCGTTACTGCCCAACACTGAGTTTCAACTCCACAGAGAGCAGCCGGACCACAAGCTTCTCAGAAAAACAAACCCTGTTGCTGCACAGCTTCTGCTTGGCACCCACATCTGGCAAGTGCCGTTCAAACAGCTTTCCAGTCCCACCTGCTGACCTGGGACTTCTGATGAGCTGACAGAGAGGAACAGCAGGCAGCTATCTCCGCGGTGACCAGCAGAGAGCTGGTGGCCTGTTTAGGGGTGCGGGTCCTTCCACCTTCTTGGCCGTCACAGCAGTGCCCAGCATGGAACAGGGGCACCAGCATTTACTGCAGCTGAGCCACTTTGGGTTATTTTAAAGAAAGCCATCAGAACCGATTTCAAAGCTCTGGAGTCATACCTCCTAAGCGAGTGCTGAGAACCAATCAACAACCAATCAACTGTTGCCAAGCTGAAGCCCCCTCATGGTGGTCCCAGGTGTGTCGAGTGTCCACAGGCTTTCTAAGGGCTGACATTGTTTGGAAGTTGATTGCCATGCCTTTCTTCTGAGGCACCCTCGGTGGACCTGAACCTCCTCCCTTCTACTTTGTAGCTGAGTGCATGTTACTGTTGCCCCAACAGGGACTCCACTGACACCCCACCTCCTGCCCCCTCATACTCCCCAGCTGGGCTTCCCTCCCTTTCTTGGGACTGTCAGAATGGCAGCTGGCATGTAGGCTTGGGGACATCCTCATGGCTTTAACAACAACAAGCACCAAAAAGCATCACACTTAAGAGACAAAAGCCAGCTCTGAGGGTAGGTGTCTGAAGCACTTAGTGAATCCAACATTCATTAGTTGCTCTCTCTCGGACAGGCTTCTTAACTACTCCTTTGGCTAGGCAATCTCTCCTGCACAGACACATGGCAGGCTACAGTGAAGCAACTTCTCCACCATCCTATTAGCAAATTAAAATCAAAGCTCCCAGCTCCGAGCCCACCCTGCCACACTCTGGGAATAGAGAAACTCAGGACACTGTGACAAGCGAGGTCAATGTGTTTATTTCTGTCCCCCGGCATCGCTTCTTGTCCCCAGGATGCTCAGGGGAGGCGGGGCCTTCATCTTCTCTGCATTACAATCACCCTGCACGCTCCCTCTAATGTCTCTGCACAGGCCTATGTTGCAGGCTGCTGTAAGACCTCATTTGCTGCAGGGAATTGCAAAGAGGGTTGGACACTGAGGAGACCCAGAGAAGACAGTGAGACCTCAGCAGACGAGCCAGAATTTAAAATGAAGCAGGAGAGAGAATGGGGCTTCAGGAGATATATATATTTTCAAGAATACAGAGTTTCTTTCCATTTTTGCTCCTTAATCCATCTAAACATAGCCAAGTGCCGTCGAGTTGGATCTGACTCATAGTCTGGTTTTTAACGCTCAGAAAGTGGCTAACTTTAACTGGAGTCAGACAACTATACATGTAACCAGTGTAAACTGACTACACAACAGATCACAAGGATGTCTCCACTTTCAGCCACATTGTCATCTTTCCACCCCGGCACCCCTGAGACACACAGATGAGCACTGTGGACACATCAAGGCATTTCTCCCAGGCTGACGGCCTCTCCAAGGCAAACACCCCGTCGGCACATCAGGAGAGGGAGGCAGGACCAACAGCAGCAAGCGCAGAGGCTCTGGGCCTGGGTTTGAACCCCAACCCACCAATCACTGGCTGAGTCACCTCGGAAAAATTCCTTAACCTCTTCGTGCCTCAATTTCCTATATCTAAATGAGGATGATAGTCACAGGGTGACTGTGTGGATTAAATAAGTTAATAAACACAAAGCACTTTGAGAGGGTAATGCATACAATAAACATTAAAACTGAGTGCTATTCTAGAAAAAATGAGTCCAGGAGACAGAGGGCCCATAATGACTGGCAGCCTACATCAGCAGGTGAAGAGAACGACTTGGCCACCACCAAGGACAGTCCCGACAGTGGACACAGTGTGAAGTCCCTGATGTCACATGAGAGGAAGGGGTGTCAAGATCTAGAACTCTATTGTAAGACCAAACCTGATGGTCCCACAACCTGGAGGGTCCCCTGGGAACATGGCCCCTAGACTTGCTGCTAGCCCAGAGCTGAAACCAGCACCGAGGCCAACCCTTCAGACAAAGAATGGACTGGACTTGGGGACACAGAGTGACGCAGGTGGTGTGTGCACTGTACGGTTTAAGATATATATGAGGCTGTCCTACTGGTTTCCTTTTAGAGGGGAGAGGGTGGAGAGGAGGTGACAAATGCTGGTTGAGTGGATACTGGAAGTCAAGAGTGGAAAAGAAGAGTGCGCTGTCACGGGGTGAGGACGGCAGATAAGAGTTGCAGAGAGGCAGGTATATAAAACTGACTTGGATTTTAAACTCCGCTTAATCACAATAAAAAAAAAACTATACATATTATTAATTTCTAATTCCAGGAACACCACCAGCAGTGGCCATCAGGGTCACAAGCTTACCAGGCACCAGCTTTATTTATTCAACTTCAGCCAAGCTTGTTATTTCAACCTCACTTCAAAAGGATACCCAGCGGTCTTCTTTTCCTGTGTTTTTAGAGTCTTTGTTTACACTGCTAGAACTCCCAAGTGAGGGCACTGCCGGCCCTCGCCAGCCGGCCGCCAGCCGCTGCGGGTGCGATGCTCTGTCCTCTGTGGCCGCCCGGCTCGGCCTGTTGACTGATCTCTTTGTGATTATATTGGCTTCTGATACTGAAGGACAAAGATGTGTGTCCTCTGGAAAGCACTGGAAAAACACCCTTTTTCAGGACTTGTCTCAACAGCAAAAACCATAATGACGGCAGCTGAGTCAATTCCAACTCCTCGGGATCCTACAGGACAGAGCAGAAGTGCCCCCAGGGTCTCCACGGAGCAGCTGGCAGATTTCAAACACTGACTGTCGGGTTAGCGGCTGGGGTCTCACCCACTGTGCGCCAGGGTTCCACCCCCAGCAATGAAGCAGATCAAAAAGAGTGGCCATCGAGTCAGTTCTAACTCATGACAGCCTCATGTGTGTCCGGTTGAATTCTAGAAGTAGAGCACCAGGCCTTCTGTGCAAGGTGCCTCTGGGTGGACTTGAACCCCAAGCTTCAGGCGGAAACCCAGGTGGCACAGTGGTGAAGGGCTATGGCTGCTCACCGAAAGGTCAGCAGTTTGGACAGACCAGGTGGTCCTTGGAAACTCCGGGGGGGGCAGGTCTACTGTGTCCTATAGGGTCGCTGTAAGTCAGAAGCAACTCCGCAGCAGTGGGTTGGGTTTGGTTTGGTTTCGACAGAGACTCCACAGAGCAGATCCAAACCACCAAAGCCACGGCCGCTGAGGTCCACTCCAACTCAAAGCGACCCTACAAAACGAGGCGGAACTGCCCACGGAGTCTGCAAGGCTGTTATCTTCATGGAAGAAGGCTGTCACCTCCTTCTCCCACAGAGTGGCCAGTGACTCGGAACCACCAACCTCTTGGTTGACAGCTGAGCATTTCAGTACCAGGCCACCAAGGCTCCTTTCACCAAGTAGATACTCCTATCTAAAAAAAAATGAGAAAACTCTTACAGAGCTAAGACCTCCAATGCCTTTGCCATCTGTGTGTATCAGGAGAACAAAGACAGTGTACAAAAAGAAAAGACAAACATGGTTTACACAGAACTGTCCTGCTGCCTCCGGTGACAGCGCTCCTGAGTGAGCGTGCGGGGTCTCTTGTCTGTGGCCTGCTGTCCAGCTGTGGCCGCTCTCCCACGAGGTCAGCGGGCTGCCGCCTGCCCGGCTCCAGCTTGGGGCAGATGGTGCCTGGGGTTTTACTGCCCATCGCGCTGGGTAACTCTGGTGGTGTGGCGGTTACGTGCTAAGGCCGCTAACCAGAAGGTCAGCAGTTCAAACCCACCAGATGCTCCTTGGAAACTGTATGCGGCAGTTCTGCTCTGTCCCACGGGGTCACTGTGAGTCAGAATTGACTTGATGGCCCTGGGATTTGCTCGGGTGGTAAACTACCAGAATAAAATGGATGATGCGGAATTTAAAGTAAAATTAAAAGAAATGCAAATATTCAAGGACATGAAAATATATTTTGTCTATGTCTTTGATCATCTGGTCTCTCCATAGTCAGCAAATCTGGACTAATTCTATTTGAGAGATAGCACTGATTCTTCAACAAATAATTTACAAGGAAAAAATAAATAACTGGAAGGGTAAGTCTGTAAAAGAAAACATGTCAAGTAAACTTCAACAAAGCTGTTTAGAAAGAAACCAAAAACAAAACAAAACAAAAACAAAAACAAACCCGCTGCCACTGAGTTGCATCTGACTCACAGTGACCCTACAGGACAGTGTGGAACTGCCCCATAGAGTTTCCAGGGTGCACCTGGTGGATGCAGACTGATGATCTTTTGGTTAGCTTAGATGTAGCTGTCAACCACTACACCACCAGGGTTTCCTTAGAAAGAAAATGGACTGGAATTATCAGTAGAGAAGGAAAGGTAAGAGAAAGAAGGACAGAAAGTGACATTTGGGGAAACCTGAACGCTGAATGGATGCTGCATGCCATTAAGGAGTTCGTGTTAACTTTGAAGTGCTGGGATGGTGTTGTGGTGACATGATTTCTCACTATTGCATGGAGACACATACTGAAATATTTATGGCAAAATGATGTTGAAGACATGCTTCAAAGGAACCAGAGAAGAGTCTGTGTAAAGGCAGAACCAGACTGGCCAGGTGTCTTAGTCACCTAGTGCTGCTGTAACTAAATACAAGTGGATGGCTTTAAAAAGAGAAATTTTATTCTGTCACTGTCCAGTAGGCTACCAATCCAAATTCAGGGCATCAGCTCCAGGGACTAGTCTTTCTCTTTGGCTCTGGAGAAAGGTTCTTGTCAATCTTCTCTTGGGCTGGGAGCTTCTTAGGCACAGGGACCCCAGGTCCCAAGGATGCACTCTACTCCTGTCACTGCTTTGTTGGTGGTATGAGGTCCCCTACTCTCTGCTCGCTTCCCTTTCCTTTATATTCCAAGAGACTAGCTCAAGCACAATACCATCTTACAGACTGAGTCCTGACTCACTAACACAACCACTGTCCATCTTTCCTCATTAACATCATAGAGGCAGGATTTACAACACACAGGAACATCACACAATGCCAGGAATCATGGCCTAGCCAAACTGCTACACACATTTTTGCAAGGACATAATTCAAGCCATGATACCAGGGTTGATTATTGTTGCAGCAGGTGTAAGAGGGGGTACAAAGGGTTTGTTTGGGCTCCTCTGTCCACGTTTGAAAGTTTCTGTAACAAAAACTTAAAAACACTCGTGGAATGTCAACCGTAACATCCAGGGCTGCTACTGGGCGGAGAAAGTTGGTCTCTTGACCGTTAACACTTTCTCCCTTGGCCTCAACACCTGTCTTCTCATGTAAACCCACTCCACCACCCACCTATGATCCTGAATGCAAAGAGGAACAGGTTATCAACATGGAATGTTCTGTTTTTAAAGGCTGATGCTCCAGTTTTCAAATTAAAATTCAAACAAGTGTAAACAGAATATATATCATGGAGATAAAATTGACAGGTTTTTACATAAAAGTGGTTTTTCCACCATCTCCAATTCTTTTGCCCTTTCTCTCACCCTCCAGATCCAGACACCCTGGAGAACAAGGGCAGAGCCATCTATGCACCCAGTCAGAACCACCGCAGGTAAATACAGGTTTCAAGTAAAAACAGAGTATTTGCCTTCCAAAGGGCCAAGACACATCCCATGGCCGAACCCTTCCAATCTGATTTCTACTCCTCAGCTCTACACACACAGAAAGCGGAGAGCCCCTTCTGTCCTCTAGAAGGGTCGTACAGCAAGGCTCTTAGTTTTTCATGATAAATGTCTCTATATTAAGACTTCACAATGATGTAAGTCACAAGATTGAATCAGAATTGAGCCTTAGAAGAGTGAAGCTTGACTCTCACTCTTCTGTCCTCTCTGCAAGTCCAAGCAGGGGTTCGCGAGGCCCCTAGTTCACTGACCCACCTTTATGGTCTTCACCAGGTTGGCGGTGCTGTTGGCGACTTCCTTGGCTGACTGGACAAAGTGTCTCTTGGCCACGGGGTTGGCCGTCTTAGATGAGGCAATGCGGCAGGCGTTGCACAAGGCTGAGGTGTGCTTGGCGACGATCGTGGCAGCCGACAGCACCTACAAAGCACGGGGCTGAGTTGAGGACACCAGGTCATTATGGTCTCCATCCTTGGGTCAATTTTCATCCCACTGTGTCCAGAGGCAATGTAACCACAGTGTGAGCTCCCTGCCCGCTGGCCCCCGAGGCCCTCCAGGAAGGGAAAGGGAAAATTAAGGGAGGGAGAATTTAACAAATGAATGCAAGGAGGTGCTGATGTAGAGATGGGCGGGAGCTGGGCCTCAGGTAGTCTCTAAGGGCATGCAGTGAGCTATCCTTTGGGACCCCTGCATGGTCAGGGCCTAGATCAGATGCCCAATGAAAAGACAAAATGATTATACATAGAATTTAAGCTTCTCTCTAACCACATTAAAATACAGAAACAAAATAAATGAAAATACATTTTATGTAACTAGATAAACCCAAATTATCATTTCATCATGTAATGCACATTAAAAACTATTGATGAGACACTCTACAAGTCTTTATTTCATATCAAGTCTTTGAAACCCAGTGTGTATTTGACACTTACAGTCCATCTCAAATTGGACCAGCTCCATTTGCAGCGCTTCATAACCATATATGGGTAAACCCAACTGAACCCATTACTACTGAGTTGATTCTGACTCATAGTGACCCCACAGGACAGAGTAGAACTGTCCCAGTGTTTCCCAGGAGTAGCTAGAGGATTTGAACTATCGACCTTGTGGTCAGTGACTGAGTTCTTAACCACTACACCTCTGGGGTTCTCCATAGGTAGCTTGTGGCCACCCTATCTAAGAATCCAGGCGCAGGTGAGGTGGGTAATGCAAGTGGCAGGGAGCTGCCAGCCACGCCCCCTCCACAGATAGACTGGAGCAGGGAACCCCACCAGGCTCCACCCTCCCGCCCCCCACTCTCATCTGTTGCCCTTGGCCCACCTGGTCTATCTCGCTGAGACTCAACACCCCAGACTGAGGTCTTCAATGGGCAGCTGCACTGACACCACAGATATCAGCTCTGAGGCTGGCCCAGAGGTCCCTGTACTGTCCCCTGTACTTGGGTCCTTCAACAGTGCTGGCCCCAGGAGTCACGGTGGGTCTTCTCTACTCAGAAGCTGCTACTGGGGACCAGCACCCAATAGACAAAGGAAGCACAGCAGTTACCTTGCTTGCCAGATCATCTGTAATCAACAGTCTCATGTGGGTTTCAGCACATCAAAACCAAAAAACCACCCAAAAAAACCAAACCTATTGTCATTCAATCAGTTCCAAGTCACAGCGACTCTACAGAACAGAGTAGAACCATCTCACAGGGTTTCCAAGTTGCTGCTGATGGATGCGACCTGCTGACCTTTTGGTCAACCTCTTAACCACTGCACTGCCAGGGCTCAGAGACATGATGGAACCCGTGTGAAACTGTTTACTACAGATTAGTAAGCACAAGTAAGCCAGTGCTTACCTTGCTTACCGGGTCATCTGTCCCAATCAGGTATTATTAATTTGAAAAGAAGCTATCATTCTGTAGGAAGGTGCTATGGGGTTGGGAGAGAGACAGATGCCAGCCAGACCTAAAAGCAGGATCTTTGATGTGGCTAAAAATTGTGAAATTTGATAAGCAAGGTAAGCACTGCACTTTGCTTATTGGATAATCCACTACCACTCTGCTACCTCAAACCAGACACATTTCTCTCAGCACACAAAACCTTACCACTGGAAGGGACGCCATGTCACCTGATGTCACAGTTGCTGTCTGCTGCTAAAGCGTCTCTCTGGCTCCTTTCTGTGCTGTGGATTCTCATCCAACATTGAGGCTAACTCAAGGCTGCCACTGCTGTGAAATGATCCCTGCTGTCCCCCAAGAGAATTCATCCTGTCTTCCTCTATCAGTCCCTGGCTTTGTCATCAGACCCCAGTCACTGCATTTTGCAGACGTTGTCAGTGTTTGTCTCCTCCGTTAGACTCACAGGCAGTGGTAAGGAGGGCTGTTTAGGGCTGACACATGTCAAGGCTTAGCAGTGAACCCAGAACCAGTCTGGAGGCAGCAGCATCATAAGACTCTCCGTGACCCTCACTGTGATTACCCGACCCTACTGCCTTCCGTGCCTTCTCATCATAAAACAAAACCAACCCGTCACCATCAAGTTGACTCCGACTCACAGTGACCCTACAGGACACAGCAGAACTGCCCCACAGCATTTCCAAGGAACGCCTGGTGGATCAGAACTGCTGACCTTTGGGTTAACGGCTGAGCTCTTCACCACTACACCACCAGGCCCCAGCCCTCATATCATAGCACCTACAAAGTCCCCCGGGGTCACATTTTATAGCACCTCACCGCACCCCCCCCCCCCCACCTCTGTCATTGTCCTCAGTGCTGCATTCAGCCAGCTCTGCAAGCTTGGAAAGAACCTGAGGCTTTGCCCGTTTCTGCACACCCTTCCCCTGCGCTTACCTGCGACGGGCTGCTGCCGGGGTCCACCAGGTTCTGGCACGCCATCTGGATCGCTTGGTTGGCCCTGGCAAACTGGATGGGATCCACGAGGCCCTGGTGGCCTGCCTGGCTATTGGGATCAGAGATGCCGACCAAGTAGGCAGCCTGGAAAGGGAGAGGTCCAGATGCCCGGTGAGCCTGTGGGGGTCACGGCCATGCAGTGGGCCGGCAGCAGTCCTGCCGGGTGCTCACTCATGCAAGCTGCCGGTGGAGTCTCATTCCTCACCCCAGAGAGGGATGGGCGCCTGAGGCCAGCTCGGCCCAGGGACCTGCCACCAGGGTTTGCTGAGGACTGTTGAAACGAAGTCTCCTGTTCTAAATAGAGGGCCTCCAGATGCTCCTCCATGGGACAGGAACAGGGGTGGTGGCTGCCCTGCCTGCTCCTGGCAGCCCTCTGAATACCGGGACGGTGCCCAGCCCAGGCCTGAAGACGCCAGAAAAGAGTGGATGCAGCCCGAAGGCACGCAGCCGCTGGTGAGCCGACCCGGAGCCGCCCTGCCCGAGGGCCTCTCCTCCCCTGGCCTGCGGTCGTCAGGCACTGTGGAGACAGCGCTGACTCACAGGGGCTCCGTACAACCGGCCAAAACAGCGGACGACATTCAGGTCAGGTCGCCACAGACCAGCCACCTACCTGCGCCGCGGCCTCTGTCAGCCCGCAGAGAGCCTTGGACGCCACCCCCACACACTCCCCAAAGGCAGGGAGGTCCCCAGTCTTGGCGTTCTGCGAAATCCCTGCCATCGACTCCCCAAGAATCTGCAAAACGAACAGGCAGAGATGTTCTCTGTCCGGTCATTGCTGCAAACCACGGGGCCAAGGAGGCCACACTTCCGGCTTCAGTATTTGAGGTCTCTTGATTGACAGCAGCTGCCATTTTTGTCCTTTATTTGCAAGAGGAAGAGGTTCAGGAGAATTAGAGCAGTGCCATCCCATGAGGACAAAGGAACGATCACGCATAAATGAATAATCAAGTAAATGAAAAAGGTATGTGCCTTTCATCCAAAGTTATCTGCAGTCCAAGAAGACACAGTTAAGACACACAGGTCAATAAAATAAAGTACACATGGGGCGTGGCATGGGTGAACGGTCCACGCTGACAACGACCGCATGCTGGAACATAAAAATCTGACATGTCCATTAAGGTGTGGGGAACTCACACCCAGAAAGCAGAAGCTGTACCACTCCCAGTATTAGTCACTTATTTACTTACTGACACACCCACTGCCATTGAGTTGGGTCTGACTCACAGCGACCCTAGAGGACAGAAGAGAACTGCCCCATAGCGTTTCCAAGGAGCACCTGATGGATGTGAACTGCCAACGTTTTGGTTAGCAGACACAGGGCTTAACCCACTACACCACTGGGGTTTCCCACTTATTGACAGTAAAATTTAAATATGTCTTTGCTAAGAAGTATACATATAATAATAATCTATACACAAACAAAGGACATTTCCCAAGTTTTAAAAGCATTTTTCTCTGACTTTAAAAGTCAGCAGCACGTTCTTTCTTCAGAGGTGCTTACATCACAACTGAGAGGGGTCGTAGCACTTAGGTCCCCAACCCCGAGGGATCAAGGAGTCAGAGAAGGTAAGGCCAGTGTGGGAGGGCACCGACTCCAAATACGGTGTTCCTGCTTCTAAGGGCTGTGGCTTAGACCAGGAGGGAAGGCTCTGTTCCTGGGTCAGAGATGATGAAGCCTGAGGTCTGACAGCTAACACTAAGCACTTCAGTGCTTCCCTTGGGAAGGTACCAACACCAGCATCTAGGCCACCCTTCAAAGCAATTTTGAACTCTTTCTGGAATGGCCATTGCAGATGGCGGCAGATTTGCAAACTTAACTGCATAGTTGTCTTTCAGGGAGTTTTTAGCCAGTAAATAAATAATTGTATCGGAACACCCTCCCTACTCATCTGATTTGGCCCCCTATGGCTTTGTCCTTTACCCGAAGACAAAGGAAATAGTGAAAGGAAGACATTTGGATGACACTCAGGACATCAAGGGTAATACAACGACAGCGCTGATGGCCATTCCAGAAAGTTTCAAAATTGCTTTGCAAGGTGAACTAGGCGCCGGCACCGGTGCATAGCTCCCTAAGGGGAGTACTTTGAAGGTGACCGTAGTGATATTCAGCAATGAGGTGTGTAGCACTTTTTCTAGGGTGAGTTTACAAACTTAATTGTCAGCCTCCTATTCCTCTCTGCAGAGACTACAGCCTTGCTAAGGGTTTAAGGCCTAATATAGAGTTCTATTCATTTGCCCAGGTAGGTCATATTGGGTGGGGCAATGAAATAAACTCCCTAAAGTAAGATGCTAATTAATCACCTAAAACCAAACCAGACCCAGTGCCATCAAATCCATTTAGACTCACAGCAACCCTACACGACAGAGTGGAGCTGCCCCTCAGGCTTCCAAGGCTGTCATCTTTACGGAAGCACACCGCCACCTCCTTCTCCCATGGCGCAGCTGGTGGGTTTGAACTACCAACCTTTTGGATAGCAGCTGAGGGCCTAACCACTATACCACCAGGGCTCTACTGAATTGCTTAGCTATATGAAATAATTGAGCTTACACAGAGAACTGCAAACTAAAAACCTTGGAGGGAACATTTATTCACTGTATTTTCCCCTCTTCTAATGCAGCATCCCTTCCTAATACAAGTAGATTCTTTGGATCTGAGTCATAAAACATTCATATCCATCCCCTTAGCTGGTCTATATCTCTGCAAGGGATGCTGGACAGAACAACCCCTAGTCTCACCCCCACACAAAACCAGAGCTGCTGATGTCACCCTAGTATAGACATCCCCCAAAGCTAATGTTAGAATGGTGTCAACAAATGCGCTCCAAGCACAAAGCTGCAGGGAATCCATTCACCTCATCTGCATTTCATTTAGCCTTCTGACTGGGAGGGGCCCCAAAAGACACGGATGTGATTACCACAGACCAGTGTTTTTCCACCTTTTCTGTTTATATCCTTGGTCCCCTAAGTGGTTAAGTGCTACGCCCACTCAGAAGATTGGCAGAAGGTTGGCAGTTCAAACCTACCAGGTGCTCCTTGGAAATTCTAAGGGGCAGTTCTACTCTGACCTACAGTGTCGCTATGAGTCAGAATCAGCTTGAGAGCAGTGGGTTTGATTTTTGGTAAGGAGTGTTTTTCTTTCCATCTCCATCCCAGGAATCAAGCTAAACAAGAAATATCATTTTGTCAACTAGGTTTAAGGTTTGGACAGCAACAGACCACTGTAATGTCTTAAGATTCTACTCCCCTTGAGAAGGCAGGCCACGGGTGGACAGAAGAAAGAACCCACCCAAGGGGCTCACAGAGGCCACAGCCACCAACAGCTTCCTGTAGCAGCTCAGTGCCAGCTATAACCGACACCCGAGGTGATCCACAGTAAGGCCTACCTGTGACAGGAGACACAACAGTGGCTGTCCAAGTGTGGCTGCTGGCCTCGCAGCACGGGCATCACCTGGGGGCTTGTTAGAAACCTAGAATCTCAGGTTCCGCGCCAGGTGCGCAGAATCAGAAACTCCAGATGCAGGGACCAGCGATCCAGGTGATTCTGGTACACGCTCAAGTCTGAGAAGGCCCTGACCAGAGCACCTGGCTCTATGACGCCTGCAGACACCGAGGGCGGTCACAGGCAAAAGTACATGAGACCCGCCTGGCTCTCCACCCACTCTGACGAGTTATGCTGGCTGTGAGCTGCCACCTAGACAGACTCACCTTGGAGTTCTCCATCACGCTCTCGATGCAGTCAAAGTAAGACAGGTCGCTAACAGGTTCGTTGGGATTATCCAGCATCCCCTTCACCGTCTGCAGAACGAGAACACACCCAACAAAGCCAGCTGGTCTTTTGTATACACACAGGTACCATAATTAAAAAACAAAAACCCGTGCAAGAGTTACAGAATAAGAGAAACTCAATATAAAATACCAGTCATCTACTTCTCCACACAGAACTCTAGACACCAGGGTTCCAGTCCTGACCACTCATTCACCCTGATTCTGGAGAGGGACTTCAAGCACATTAATCATGAAGTCAGATTTCTTAACCAAATTCAGCAACACCACACAGCTGGGGTTTGCAGGGGGAGGTCTCGGGGAGCTCAGCCAGAGGGAAGCGTCTTTTGTTTCCCGTTTTGAAGGAGGAAAAGCATGGTATCCAAAACAGAGTGATTTTCTTTTTCTTAAAGAATTTGGGGGTTAATGCAAGGCATATATTTGTGATTAGTCAGTTCCATTTTTCCATTAATTCCAAGGAGTTTAAATCTCAAGGGCCCATTCCCTCCTTTCTTCATGCCTGAAAATAGGGGAGAACCTCTGGTCTCTGAATTCGGACCTTTTAACGGGTAGGTATGAAAGCAGGCAACTGTCCCAGACTGCCCACTAGGATGGCCCACTGGTTTTCACAGACTGCCTTCTAGGGCAGTTGGGGGCTTCAGGGAAAACGGCAGCAAGTCTGCTGACTTCCCGTCTATCGTCTTTGCCTCCGTGCACACAGATTCTCCCATAATTCACCTCTTGCTTTAATGTGGTTGGTTTATTGGTCACAGCTGAGCCAACACTGATGAATGTTAGCAAAGGCTGTGGTTTCCGCTGGCATTCAGTGTGCTGTAGAGCGCCACGGACTGTGATGAGTGCATGCTGTCATGCGTCTGCCACCACCGCACCCTGCCGAGGGAGTGGCTTCACTGCCTTTCAAATGCCCTGTTGTGCCTCTTTACCCAGTGCCCCTGGAAAGCACCAATCTTTTAATTGTCTCCACAGTGTTGCAATTTCTAGAAGTGACAGTGTTGAAATCCCGCTGAAATCCCACTGAAATCCCAACAAACATTTCAGGAGCCTTCATGTCCCTTTGTAGCACGATAACTCATTGTATTTTTTTTTTGTCACTAACACTCCACAGCATGGGTCACCTATTGAAGGACATCTTGGTTACTTCCCATTTTGGGCAATTATGAGCAATGCTGCTGTCAACACCAGTGAGCAGGTTTCTGTGAGTGCTTTTGTTTCTGATTTAAAAAGTATAGAAAATGTTTAGTCTGGTTGAGGCCACCTTAAGGAACTGGGCACAGGGCCTGCCTCTTCTCCATCTGCAGGCGACCGGAAGCCGTTGCTCGCCTTCCTGTTAATGACCTCTCATCACCACTAATGAGAGGTTTTTCCCAGGGAGGGGAGCCTGGGGGTGCATCTCCTCAACCGTCTCCCCACCGAGACAGAAGGTACTGTAAGCCCCAGGCTTCCAGGCAGCAGCCTTTGAGGCCTAACCAACACAAAGACAAGGCCACTGGCGTTACAGAGGGCTGGGGAGAAGCACGGTAGAAGCTGCTGAAGCAGAAGGTCAAAGGTCAGGGTCAAGAATGGAAGAACCTCTTGAAAAGCCTCCCCCCACTATCTGCATAATCAAAACCACTTTAGTAACAGCTACTCTGAAGCAGTTGTCACTTGACCAAGAATATCATTAAACCCCCAAAACCAGTTTCACTGCCACTGAATCAATTCCGACTCATTGCGACCCTACAGGGCAGAGTAGAACTGCCCTATAGTTTCCAAGGAGTGCCCAGTAGATCTGATCTACCAACCTTTTGGTTAGCAGCCAAAGCCTTAACCATGACACCTTCAGGGTTCCCAAGGGTATCATTAAGGGGCAGAGGGCTGGCTGAATCAATTCCGACTCATTGCGACCCTACAGGGCAGAGTAGAACTGCCCTATAGTTTCCAAGGAGTGCCCAGTAGATCTGAACTACCAACCTTTTGGTTAGCAGCCAAAGCCTTAACCATGACACCTCCAGGGTTCCCAAGGGTATCATTAAGGGGCAGAGGGCTGGCTGAATCAATTCCGACTCATTGCGACCCTACAGGGCAGAGTAGAACTGCCCTATAGTTTCCAAGGAGTGCCCAGTAGATCTGAACTACCAACCTTTTGGTTAGCAGCCAAAGCCTTAACCATGACACCTCCAGAGTTCCCAAGGGTATCATTAAGGGGCAGAGGGCTGGCACGCTGGCCAAGAGAGTTCATTGAGATCAAAAGCCCCCATAACAGTTATATTTGCAAATGTCAACAGACCAGAAGAGGGCAGGCATTCAGGTATAAGAACACTCTCAACCACGTGCAGAATACTTCAGTCCCGAAATAACGGGTCCTATCTGACGCCCACCAGCATTCAGGGACCTCTTTGCCTTGCTCACACTGGGCCTTGCTCAAGCACATCAGCAGCTGCAGTGGGTCATCCCATCACACCAGCCTCATGACATCCACCTAGGAAACCAGAGGCCCACAGGGCACAACCCACCCACATCTGGTGAGTGTCCACTTAGCTGATTTTATATAAGTTGTACTGTTTACATACACACACAGTGTGTATGTTGACTTTATGTCTGCCCACATACATTCTATAGGCATAATTGGTATTCCAGTCATGAGACCACCACAAGTGTGCACGCATGCTGAAAGCACCCATGTGTGTTCTCGGCCATCAGGGGTCCTGAGGCCACCTTGACTGTGTATTAAGGAAGTGTCACTCCTGTGTTTTCTTTTACATGTTCCCCCACCATGATGCAAAATCAAATATGTAGGGAAGTTATTCTAAGTAAGCAGAGCAACCCCAGCCTTGATTTCTTTACCAGTTGCCCCAGAATCATCTCTCCAAACTTTTTTGGGGGGTGACTGACTGCTAATTATCAACCTACATCCAAAATACCACAGGTCCAATCTTTTCACAAAATAAATCTCAGCCTGTTTGGATTGAAACTTTGGTCCCCAACTGTCTTCCAGGACACACCAAAAGGACAGAGGAGAGGACACTCATCCTTTAGGACAAGAACAGGAGCACTAGTGCCAGCTGCCATCACGCCACTCCGACTCATGGTGATGCCATATGTGACAGAGGACAACTGTGCTCCATGGGGTTTTCAAAGGCTGAACTGCAGAAGCAGATAGCCAGCCTTTTCTTCCAAGGTACTCTGGGTAGACTCACACTTTCAACCTCTTGATTAGCTGAGTGTGTTAGTCATTTTTGCCACCAAGGGATGCCCAACAGGAACAGCCAAACCAAACCAGACCCAGTGCCGTCAAGGTGGTTCTGACCCAACAACCCCATGTGATACAGAATCAAGCTGCTCTGCAGGGTTTCCTTGTCTGTAATCTTTACCAAAGACTGCCATGTCTTTCTTGTGTGGCATGGCCACGTGGGTTTGAACGGCCAAGCGTTAGGGCAGGAGTCAAGGGCAAACCACCAAGGGCAAGCCACATCCCTTAAGACGGCAGCAGCATCCCTGAGCCTACCTCGAGCTCACGGAGGGCGTTGTCACACTCTTTCTGGCCAGGGGCTTGCTGGGTGCACAGAGTGATGAGCTGGTTGATGCTCTCTGTCACAGCTCTGCAAGAAAACCAGACGAGGTGTTTTGTACAAGATGGGAAGTATATTCTATATCAATGCTTTGCAGATTCACCAGGAACACAATTAATCCACTGTGTGAGCTGGGGGTCCAGTGAGAGAAGCAGAGAACAACCAAAACTAAGCCACATGTGGGAGAGACTGAAACTATCTTTCAAGCGAAAGAGAATCCCTCCCTACCTGGCTTCAATGTTTGCTATATCCTTAAGGGGGCAGGCACAGAGTTCTCTTAAGAAAGCATGACTAGCTTTAATATATTCATGAGAAAGAATTCCCACTGAAGCTGCCAATGGAAACCTGTAACTCCACCAGGGTCAAGATCACCTGAAGGAGCTATTTTGGGAACAGGAAACATTATAAACTGTGTACACAATTTCAAAACCTCTACTTACCGTTAAATTCTGCACACGACTGACTAGCTTCTAGACACTGTCCCCAAATTATTCCTTACAACAGCCTAGTTTCTTGATTAACATTAACAGGAATAAATTAGAGACTCTTGTGTGATTTTAGACATGTTTCTACTCTTCTTAAAACTTCAGACACAGCCCAGATTCTCTTTCTACACATACACCCTCCTGAGAAGCCCTTGTTTAGCTTGTCTCCTGTTGAGAAAGGCTGTGTTACATTTTGAGTTAATTTTGTGTAAGGTCTGAAGTCCGGACTGAGGTTCTTTTTTTGCATATGGAATCCAACCAGTCCAGTTTTCGTTTGTTGACGAGGCTATCCTTTCTCTATGGAACTGATAGCACGCCTTTGTTGATCAATGGGGTCATACCCGATGGGTCTATTTTTGGACTCTATTTTGTCCCACTGATCCATGTGTCTACCCTTTGCCAAGGCTACACTGTCTCGATGACTGTATTTTTAACAGGAGCTCTTAAAATTGAGTACACTTCTGCTTTATTAAAAACGAAAAACAAAAAAACACTAAGATGAGATCACTCCCTCTGGGCATGTTACTCAGAAGGGTCAGTCAGAAACAAGGCCAGAATCCATGCCTGTCTGGCTCCAAAGCTATGGCCGTAGTCACTTGTCTCCAGGCCACAAGTAAGCCACTCTGCAGCAGATCTGGGGTTCTACTCACAGTTGCAGGCCACTGCGTTCAAGGCCCACACCACTGTTCACTGCTGATGCCACCTAACAAGAAGTGGCCATGTTCATCAGTTAAAATGTCTCTGTAGCTTCCTGCGGACTCCCCAATTAGATGCAAAATGATGGGGGTGTACATAGGCTTAATTATCTGGTGAGAAAACAACAGCTTTGAACTTTACATTCACCTAGGGGGAGGAGCTGGAAAGAGGAAAAACATTCCTGAACTCAGGACAGAGTCCCTAAAAGGTTTTTCCAGGATTGACTCTGGTGATTCACTTCTTGGGTCAAGTGTGCTCACTTAGGGTGCCACTGGAAAGTGCTGTGCTCTGTAGCTGCAGAGCACACAAAGTCACAGAGACAGCAGGACAAGGCCTCACTCCAACCCCTGGGATGGCACACTGTGTGATGAATACATTTAAGTATCCCTCAATGTCCAATGCCACGTTGTGTGTGGTGGTCTTCAAAACATTCTGAGTGGATAGGCTGGCACGGGTCCACTTCATAAAGGGTGCAGAATGTCACCAACTTGGGTGACATGACCACTTGGAGAAGATGTCCACATGTAACAAAAGCTTTCCAGTTAGCTTAGTTCTTGCAATGTTTCCTGTTTACTAGGACTTGCTTTTTCAATCTAGCTTTTATCTGAAGAGTTTTCCATGAAAAACTACATGTTTATACATTTATAGGAGGCTGTTCTATTGATTTCTTTATAGATGGGAGAGAAGAAGGTGGAGAGGAGGGGACAAGTGCTTGCTAAGAGGATACCAAAAGTATAGAGCAAAGAGGGGGAATGTGCTGTCATGGCAGAGGAGGGCAGATGGAGCTGCAGACAGGTGAGCATGCAAAACTTATTTGGATTGTATACTTTCACTTAATCATAAGAAAAAAAACTATAAGTTTACAACTGGTGAATTCAGACAGGACACAGCTGTTCACTGGCCTGTTCTTTTAACTTTTCTGTAGATGTGAAAATTTTTTCAACTACAAATGTAGGGTAAATATGTCTGTGCGATGGGGTGTTTTTCAGTGATAATCAGAAATGAGCTATCAAAAAGGCAATGGAGGAAGGCAATGCTGAGAGAAGGAAGTCACTCTGAAAAGCTAGGCCTACAACTGTAAAACTCCAAGTCTATGACATTCTGGAAAAGGCAAACCACAGAGGTGACGGATCAGTGGTCACCAAGGACCCAGGAGCTGAGGCAAGTGATGAACAAATAGAACACAGGGCATTTTTAGGACAATAAAGCCATTCTATAGAACACTGTGGTAGAGACACATAACATTACATATTAGCCAAAACCCATGGACCATATGACATAAAGACTGACCCCTAACACAAACTATTTAAAAAAAAAAAAAAAAAAACAGAAAACCCAAAACCAAACCTACTGTGTCAAGTTGATTCATAGTGACCCTATAGGACAGAGCAGAACTGCCCCACAGGGCTTCCAATGAGCAGCTAGTGGATTCAAACCTCCGAACTTTTGGTTAGTGGCCAAGCTCTTAACCACTGCACCACCAGGGCTAACTAGACTTTAGTTAATGATACATCAACGCCAGTCTATCAGTTTTTAACAAATGCACCAGATGAATGAAAGATGCTAATAAAAAGACAGCGGGTATGGAAGGGAGCAGGGTGTATGGGAACTCTGGACTTTCTGCATGATTCTTCCACAAACCGAAAACTGCACTAGAAACAGCCTGTCTCAGACAGCAAGGGCTTGTAATCTGGCTGGACAGCCAGACAGTGAAAAGACAAGACAAAGAAGTTGAGTTACAGAAGGCGATGACAGGGGTATGACACCAAACAGGACATGATGGACTGCAGGGGATGTGCAGGGAGCATGAGAGAAAATTAAAACCCTGGCTGAGGGGTACAGACTGGGCACGGATGTGGACTGAAGTGACTGGAAATGTTAGGCCTGAATAACAAAGTTTTTAAAGACAATGTTCTATAGTCCACTTTGGTGAGCAGCATCTGGGTCTTAAAAGCCAGTATGCAACCATCTAGGAAGCATCAGTTGGTCCCAACCCACCTGGAGCAGAAGAGAATGAAGGACATCAAAGACATTAGGAAAACAAAAGCCCAAGACTCACAAAGGGCCACATAATCCAGAGACAACAACAGAAGAACCGGATGATGCCCAGCCACCACCAATGACTGTCCTGACAGGGAACACAACAAAGAGTCCCTGACAAAGTGGGAGAAAATGAGGTACAGACTTGAAACCCTATTAAAAGACTTGACTTGGTGGTCTGACAGACTGGAGGGCCCCTGGAAGACAGTTACCAGACTCTCTGTTAGCCCAGAGCTGAAACCATTCCTTAAGCTAGTTCTTCAGACAAAGATTGGACTGGACTGTAAGACATAAAGTGACATGGGTGATGAGTGCGCTTCTTGGCTTAAGTAGATCCAGGAGACTAACTGGGCAGCTGCTGTCCGGAGGTAAGATGAGAGGGCAGAGCGGGACAAGAGCTGGCTGACGGGACACAGGTAACACAGGATGGAGAGGAGGTGTGTGCTGTCAGTGCGGGGAGACGAGAGGGCAGTGGGGGACAGGGGCTGGCTGACGGGACACAGGTAATCCAGGGTGGAGAGGAGGTGTGTGCTGTCAGTGCGGGGAGACGAGAGGGCAGTGGGGGACAGGGGCTGGCTGACGGGACACAGGTAACACAGGGTGGAGAGGAGGTGTGTGCTGTCAGTGCGGGGAGACGAGAGGGCAGTGGGGGACAGGGGCTGGCTGACGGGACACAGGTAATCCAGGGTGGAGAGGAGGTGTGTGCTGTCAGTGTGGGGAGAGCAGCCACAATCGTACAGCAATTTGTTGGTAGGTTTTTGTACAGTAAACTGACTTGGGCCACAAACTTACACTTAAAGCACAATAAAAGCTTTAAAACAAAGTCAGGCCTGAGTGGGATCCTGATGTGGGTAGAGGCAAGAGAACTTTGGTGGTTACAAGTCCATTCAACAAGAGAAGTTACCACAGTCCAAATTCAAGGAGGGAATCTCGGTGCAGGAACCTCCGGTCCAAAGGACGTGCCTGCGCTCGGTCATGCTGCTTGCTCTCTTGGTGGTGTGCAGTTCCCAGCTTCCTCTACTCACGTCTCTCCTTTATGTCCCACAGGCTTGTAGCTTGAGTCCTGCCTCACTAACCCAACTGTAGCCCATTCTCCATCATCAATATCACAGAGGCAGGATTCACAGCACATGGGAGGAAGGGTGCCATATTGGGACTCCTAGCTGAGTCAAATCAATACACACATTTTGGGGGGACACAATTCAATCCATGACAAGAACATTCTGGATGAGACCAACAGGGAGAGCAAAACCTTTGCTTCCTTTATAGAGGTGTCTTCTCCTTCATGCTGCCTCCCTTGCCAACCTCCTTCTTAGTCTCTGCAGACAGGTGGAAGCCTGCTCAGCAGGAACCTCAAAGTCAAGGGCACTGTGGGAGACAGAGGCCACCTGTGAGCTCCTCGGGAGGTCTGGTGATCCACTTCTGAAAATCAGCCACTGAAAGCCCCACGTGTCACAGCAGTCTGATTTCTGACTGAGGGTCACGGGAATGGAGCAAGGCTGAGCAGCATGTGGTTCCATTGTGTGTCGGGTGGCCAACTGGACAGCAGCTGCTACCAGGAACAACAGCAGCCCTCAGAGGGCTGGACAGCAGCTGGGTCTGGGTCTGGGGTGGGCTGGAGGCTGGGAGCTGTGGGGTGGCTGCCTTCTCAGACCCTTTCTGGCCCGGCGAGCTGCACCAGGAGCTGCACCGGGAACAGCAGGCTTTATGGAGACGAACTGCTTTTCCTGTTTCTGGGCTACAGTCAGGCAGCGCTGGATCAGCTCCTGGCTGGTAAAGGCTGATGAGTGCTTAATAAAGGGTCCTCAGCTCCAACCACAGAGTTAGGGAAGAGCCAGAGCCCCACAGGTTGCAAGAAAAATCTGAAACACTCAACAGTGACTGATGGCCCTCAAGGCCCCAGAAAGCCATGGCTGTCATCTCCAATGTGCCTGGGCTCTGAGACAGCGTGCAGACCCTAGGAAGAAGACACATCCTATTTCTTTGGAGCAAAGCACTCTTCCCAAAGCAGGAAGGACCCAGAGGCTGCACAAAGCCAGGAATTCAAGTTTGTGGGTGCAGGAGCAGAGCAGGCTGGGTACTACAGTGACATTGCCAGGGCCTCAGGCACATCCACTGCACAACAGGCAGGACTCTGTTGTCTCTGGAACTGGGAGGACAGCAGTGAGGGGGACAGCGATCAGACCATGTGGCCCAGTTTCCAGGTGCCTTTGGCACAGGCCCGACATGGGGTCCAGAATGTACAAGAGTCATACTGTGGGGCTGTGTACCCTGCCCCCAGCTCCGCATGTCTGTGTGCCTACTACCTCGCACTGGCCTACCTTCTACTGGGTGTGCGATAAATACTTGTAAGGTGAACAAGCGAAGAATGATTTATGAATGAACGAATGACCACCTGAAGACTGCCAATTAAGTTTGCAAACTCACGCTAGAAAAGGTGCTACATACCTCATTGCTGAGTATCACTATGGTCATCTTCGAAGTACTCTCCTTGGGAAGCTATACACTGATGTCAGTGCCTAGTCCACCCTTCAAAGCAATTCTGCAACTCTTTCTGGAATGGCCATCACAGCTGTCATCATACTATTGTTGATGTCCTGAATGTCACCCAAATGTCTTCCTTTCAATATTTCCTTTATATTTGGGTCAAGAAAAAAGTCACTGGAGGCCAGATCAGGTGAGTAAGTAGTGTGTTCCAATACAGTTATTTGTTCGCTGGCTAAAAACTCCCTCACAGACAACTAGACAATTAAGTTTACAAACATGCCAGCCTGCCACCGTACACAATGGTCATTCCGGGAAGACTTGCACAGTGGCTCCGAAGGGTGGACCAGGCACTGGTGTTGTTTATAGCTCTGCAAGGGAAGTACCTGGAAGGTGACCAGTGATATTCAGCAGTGACGTATGTAGCACCTAGAACAATCAAGTTCTAGGCCTCCTATGACCCAGCAATGCCACTCCTATGTACAAAGGCTGGAAGGCGGGATTCAGGCAAACGACCGCACACCAGCCTTCAGTGTGGCACTACTCACGGTAGGTGGAAACAACCCATGTTCCCCTCAAAAGATGGACAGACAAAAGTGAAGTGCTCCCTCGTTCAGAAAGAGAGATGAAGAGCAGATCCAGACGCAGCAACGTGAACCTGGAAACGTGACGCTAAGTCAAACAAGTTGGACTCAAGAGCAGCAGCACCGTACGATCCTTTGTATGTGAAATATCCAGAGTCAGCAGAGCACCGAGACCAAAGCTGACCTGCAGTGACCTGGGACTGGGGAGAGAAGGAATGGGGGCTACTGACAAGTGGATGCAGAGCTCCTGTTTGGGGTACTCAAAATGTTCTGCAGATAGTGGTGATGACTGTCCAGCCCTGTGAATCTAATTCATGTCACTGAGGTGTACACTTAAAAATGGTTACATGTAGATTACATACATTTGACCCCGATAAGAAAGGATGTAGGTGGGAGCCCAGCTGGTGGAGTGGGCCCTGCCTGGGGAAGCCTGCCTGACCCATGTGACCTGGCTGTAGCTTCTGCTCAGAAGTCCCCCAGGGAGAGGGAAGCTTGTCCAAATGTGCCATGGAAGCCAAACAGAGCATGCCAGCATCCTCTCCCACCAGCAACATCCTCAGACAGTGATTGTCACATGATGGCTTTTACGGGCTTTACTTGGGTATAAGACCATCATGCTGGGGATTCCTTGTCAAACTACTGAAAGTCTGGACTGAGAGGCATAGCTGTATTTTTCTTTCTTTTTTAAACTAATCTCTAGCTTCCTTCCTAACGTCACCGCCAGGGGGACTTAGGGTACCTGCAGACTCAAGTCCCCAGGCCCATTCCTTGAGGTCTTTGCTTCCTTCTGCAGCCGGCTCTCACCAGGCCAGTTTAGACTCTCTCCTCCTTTCCTTGATTGAAGAGAGTGAATAATGTGTTCCAAGTCAGGTGCTGTAATTTTGAAATGATGCAAAAATTGGAGATAACAAAGAACATCTGAGGCCAGATACCTGGACATGTGGGTTATCTTATTTAAAGGGCCTCTCTAGGAAAAATAAGCGATGGACAGGGTTTTATGAGAAACAGCTGCCCACAGAAGACAGACATCACCCCAACTCTGCACACTCAGCTCCCCATCACCACCACCAGCAGAGGAAGGCACTGGCTTACAGGGATCACCAAGAACAAAACGGGGGGTGTGTGGGGAGGAACACAAGGAGCCCAGTGGTGCAGCGGTTAAAGCATCAGGCTGCTAACTCAGCAGTGCTCCATAGGACACACAGGTGACAGTCTGGTCATGTGAAGATTTACAGCCTTGGAAACCCAAGTGGTAGTTTTACCCTGTCCTACAAGGGTTGGCCATTAAGTTTGCAAACTCATCCCAGAAAAAGTGCTCCTTACCTCACTGCTTAGTATCATTGCAGTCAGCTTTGGAGTCCTCCCCTTGGGGAGCTAGGCACCAACACCAGCACCTCGTCCACCCTCCAAAGCCATTTTGGAACTCTTTCTGGAATGGTCATCAGAGCTGTCATGTCCTGAATGTCATCCAAAGGTCTTCCTTTCAATATTTCCTTTATCTTCAGGTAAAGATAAGAGGCACTGGGGCCAGATCAGGTGAGCAGGGAGGGTGTTCCCACACAGTGATTTGTTTACTGGCTAAAAACTCCCTCACAGACAACTATAGGATTAAGTTGGTGACCTTGCCACCGTGCTACCATGTGCAATGGCCATTTCAGAAAGAGTTCCAAAATGGCTTTGGAGGGTGGACGAGGTGCTGGTGTTGGTGCATAGCTTCCCGAGGGGAGGACTTAGAAGGCAACCCAATGATACTCAGCAACGAGGTCTGTAGTGCTTCTAATAACGAAGTTCGCAGACTTGATTCGGACCTTGTACAGGATTGCTAAGAGCTGGAATCGACTCGACGGCAGTGGGTTTCACTTGGCTTTGGTGGGTGATGCGAAGGTGTTTCTTTCTGATTCCCAAGTAACCCTCACTACTGTCTGTGGCTACAGTAGATATCTGAGAACAAAGGAAGAAATTCATAGGTCTCAAGGCAGCTACTCTGACGGTGTGTAATTTCCCACAGAAATCACGTTCTGGGCTAAGAAGGTACCAGAGACAGGTTTTAACTATTCCCCAAGATCTGGGGACACTGGTGGCACAGTGGTTAAGAGCTGCAGCTGCTAACCAAAAGGTTGGCAGTTCAAGTTCACCAGCTGCTCCTTGGAAATCCTATGTGGCAGCTCTACACTGTCCTTTAGAGTCATTGTGAGGCAAAAACGACTTGATGGTCTGGTTTTTTACCAAGAAATCTCACACACTGATGGCTGCAAGAAGTTGAGGGTGATGGAGTGCACACCCTGGCTGTGCTGGTGGGAAAGTACTGAGCTTCAATGACTTCACCAGTGTCACTGAGTTGTTCTTCTTGGTGTTAACTGCTTTGAGTCAGTCCCCCAACTCATGGCAGCCCCATGCATGACAGAAGAACTGCTGCCTGGTCCCATGCCACCCCTACACTGGCTGTGAGCACTGTTAGTCACAGGTTTTTTCAGAAGGACATCTCCAGGCCTTTTCTTCCTGTCTTAGTCTAGAAACTCCAGGGACACCTGTTCAATAGCAGAGCCACGTGCAGGCCCCCACAACAGATAGCTGGAGGCTCTGCCTGAGCTGCACAACACTGGCCGGGAACCCAGTATGGGTCTCAAGACACACATGGAAGGCAAGGATTCTACCACTGAACCACCACTGCTCTGTTACAGAATTAGTCATACAGTGAAGCTTAGACTAGAATTCAGGTTTCCTGACTCTGGAAACTTCTAGAACAACTGTTGTGTTCCTGGGGGAAACAGAGACAAGGAAAAAAAAAATCAAAACCAAGTTAACAGCAACGAAACAAAGCAGAACTGAAGTTATGCTCTTCAAGCATCACACCTCTGCACATCTTGGCAAGGATGCCCATGGCTCTACCTCCCCCAGGAGGCCTGCCCTGAATTGTCTGCCACTGTCAGCTTTCCTATGTGCACAGTCCCTTCAGACAACGCTTTGGAGGCATGCCTGGGCCACCTCAGAACCGTAAATGAGCCCATGGGTCAGAAAACATAAGCCTGAGGTTGCTGACAGAAGCTCTGCCCGGCTGGCTGCTGCAGCTTCTTCAGACAGCGGCACTCCACATGATGGCCACAGTGGCCCTGGAGCAGAAACGCTGGTCAATTATGCACTTCCCTGGGTGGAAACAACAGGCGAGAAGAATAGTAACATCCAAAATTCAGATTCACGGTTTAATACATTTTCCAAAACAAGAGAAGAAAAAACAACTTGACTGCCAATGCTACCCATCCATCGTAAGCCAAAACCCTTGTAACAGGGGATGTCCTGAACATGTTAAAGTCAACCTACTTAACACTGATGAGAGTCACAGAGGAAGCTGTCAGCAGATGTTTGTTGAGTGACTAGCTGAACATTTTCTTCTTTCTACTTCTCAGTATTTTATATTTTTTTCCAGTGAGTGTATGTTACCTTTATAATTTGAAAACTATCTAAGTGCTTAAAGTATCTTAAGGGAGGCAGCTAAACAACATGACAGATTTAAGGTAAATCGCTGAACTGTGAAGAACACCGAACCAGCATATATATTGACCACAATGAAAAAACGATTAACCAAAAAATCTTGTGAAGCCACAGTGTTTAGCAGCCAATGGCAGTGTCAAGTCTCAGCACGTCCCTACTGCATGGCTAGCCTGAGAAGACGGCAGACATTTCTGTGGGGTGAGCCCGTTTTATAGAATACCAGGACCTTCGTCACTCTCGACCCACCTCTGATGACAGAAGAACAGCAGTGGCTCTTAAGCTCGACAAGGGCAGCATGATGCCAGGCCCTCCTAGCCCCCCGGGAGCACACTGCACCCCCCTTACCTTGCTGCTGCTGCCAGGAGGTTCTTTGCATTGGGGGCGCCAGGATCAACTGAGAGGGACTTGGCGGCCAACAGCAGCTTGCTTGATGCCATGGAGATGTTCTTGAGGTTCCCTATCACTTGGATCTGGTCTTCTTTGGTCTAGAAGGTCAGAAGCAGCCAGAGCAGTAAGGGACCATCCGTCTCTCCTAGGAGGCTTTCAGAGAGCTAGGAGAAATACTCCAGAGCTCACACTGAGCCTATTAGTCTGCAGACACTGAACACTGCCTGTGTCCCCCTGTCCCCAAACAGATGCCCAGATGGAAATGTCGGCAGCAGGGACAGAAGTTCCCTCCCCAGTGGGTCAGCCCCAAGCTCTGCTGTCTCACACTTGGGGGCCCTAAAAGAGGAGAGCCGCTCGCCTTCACAACAATGCTGGGGTTGTCACACAGCCTGTGCATCTCAGCCTGGCACAGCCAGCCAGCACCGCCTTAATGTCCACAGCTGACCATGTCCCACAGCCGCCTGGATCTAGAGCAGGCACACTTCTCACCTGGCTTGTCATCTGAGAAACAGCCCTTTGTAGCTAATGGAGCAAGAAGCCCTCTGGATGTGCCTCACAGGGAATTCACCACAGCTTTGCAAGAAGACCTCGGGATGGCTGGGGACCCTCATTCTAAGCAAGCCGTTTATCTGCACTTTAGGATGGGGGTCATCTTTGATCACCTGACACCCAGTCTCTGTCCCTTAAATGGGCCACTGAACCTCAAATATGTGAGCTGCCACCCTACTGCACCACATTCTAAGAGCCAACTTAATTTCTACTGAACAGTCTCCTTATCCTGCCACCCTTCCTCCTAGTGACATAGTCAAAGGAAGGACTTTGCTGGCAGACTAGGGGAAGAGAGACCATTCACTGCAGGATGCATCTCACCTGTGAGTAGTAACAGCTCTGGGTGGGCCAGTCCTGGGAGGTCAGGAATACAACCCAAATCAATTCCACACGCCCACCTTTCTGCAGCCTCATCTGCCCTCCTCACTCAGTGACAGCACATTCTTTTTTTCCTCTATATTTCTAGTATCCTTTTAGCGAGCACCTGTCCCCTCCTCTCCACCCTCTTCTCTCCCATCTAGAAAGAAACCAGTAGGACAGCCTCCTATAAATGTATAAAACCATAAAGTGGCACGGTAAGCACATCCAGCTGTGACCAGCCAGCAGTTTCCCCATTCCTACTAGTCAGCGCAGAGGGGTCACCCTCACACCCACCTGAGCCTGGCCAGCCATCTCAATGCCAGCATCGAGGAACTCATCAAAATCATCACTGAACTTTCCAGAGGCGGCCGCCAGCTCCCCACTCTGGCCCCGAGTGGCATGAACCACTTCCCCAGCAGACTGGTTCAGATCAGCTGCTGCCTGGTTCAGCTCACTCTGGGCTTCCTGGAAGGGCTTCGTGCTGGGAGGTAGCTTTGGGGAACAGAAAGCACACCCCATGAGAAGTTTAACTTCGCACCCGAGGAATAAAGGCAGGTACTGAGGAAGGAAGACAGACCCCCCAGGATCCATCTGAGTCATCAAGACTGAAATGGTTCTCCCCCGAAACCACGGCCCCTGGACACTTTGCTGACCCAGAACTGAAACTACTTTCAAAGCCTACTTTTCAGGCAAACATTAGACAGGCCTATAAGTCAAAAAATAACACATGTGAGCAACACATTTCTTAATTCAGTCAAATATGTCAGACCATATGGGCAACCTCTGCCCCCAAACAGGACAAGATGGCAGGAAGGGACAGGAACTGGACAAATGGACACAAGGAACCCAGGGTGGAAATGGGGAGAGTGCTGTTACATTGTGAGGACTGCACCCAATGTCACAAAACAATATATGTATACAGTGTTAAGTGAGAAATTAAGCTGTAAATTTTCACCTAATGCACAATTTAAACAACAAAACTGGTTCAGCGTGGTCTGAGCCCACATTAAGTTTGAAAAGGGAAAGGCTGACAGGCAGGAAAAATAGAATTCCTAGAAGAAAGGCAGCTGCTCAGAGACCCCAGAGGGAAGAAGATGCAAAACCCAACAGAAACCAGAGACTGTCGAGTCAGCCAGGGACTACTGAGTCACTGCCGACTCACAGTGACCCGATGCTTTGAAGCAGAGCTGCTAGACATAAGCTTTTCACAGCCTGGGCCCTTTCAGAAGGGACCCCCCAGGCCTGTCTTCTGAGGCGTCTCTTGGTGGGTCTAAACAACCCATCTTTCAGGTAGTAGCTGAGTATTTCACCCTTCGTACCACCTAAGGCCTCACTCACGTCTAATGCGAAGCCCAACTCCAAATGCCTCCTACCCCCGTCGGGCCCACTTACTGAATCCACAAGCAGCTTCTTGCTGGACTCGCCGATGCTCTTCAAGGCCACATCGACGTCCTTCTGCCCAGGGAGGCAATTGACGCAGTTATTCAAGGAGTGCGAGACAGCCTTGGCCACCTGAGACAGATGGGAGGAGAGGACCCTGAGACAGCAGTTCCTTGACTTCAGTGCCAACATTTCCATACCTCCGTTGGGAATGAGTGGTGACAGTATGCAGAGTGCCAGCTGAATGAGGATTCTGGCTCCATGTCCCAGAAGCCTTGTCTCTAACAGGCTAAGAGAGGGAAGTTACCTGCCAGCATCTTCCTGACAGTTTATGACATTCAATCATCTTGTGTCAAGGCTTCTAGGCCAAGCTCAAAGCTGCATCCTCTCACTAGGGTTTGCATCCTGTCTTGGCAAAGGACACAGTATACTCATGGGGTCCCCAAAGCCAGGAGCCACACGAGGTCACCTGTGACTCAGACATGGACTTTCCAAAATCAGACCAGGTGCCAAAACACGTTAAGGCCAAGAGAAATGAAGTCCCTTCTTGAGAGGCCAGTGCAGGTCACCAAGGCGGAAGCAGGCCTTGAGTTCTGGGGTCACAGCCAGCTAGCCCCATGGACTTCTGCTCAGCCAGTGCGCTTGGTCCCAAACCTCAGCCAGCCCAGAGTGCTCAGAGCCCTTTCCAGCTGACCTGGAACTGGCCATGTGCTGCCTTTTAAGGACTTGTAAGTGGTGCCCATTTGTATTCTACCCCAAAGGAGGAGGTATTCAGAAGCCGAGTGTCTCATTCCCCTTAACATAAGCCATCATCTCCCCAGCCCTGGGTTTAGACTTGTGTCTGGATCGTGTGCAGCCAGCTAGTTTCATTAGGAAGCTGGAGAATCACCTGAAGGCTAACTGTGAGTTACAGTATGTCCATCTCACCTCACAGGCTAGTAAGCAGAATGTAGTGAAGTATACACAGGCCCCAAGCCGACAGCCTGTGCCCTGGCTTATGAACTCTCCAGGATGGATTTCAACAGAGCTCCCCCCACCCCGCTATCCTTTCTGCTGGCTTCACCTTAAGGCAGTGGACTACCACACAAGAACGTAAACAGCAGGGATGGTGCCTGACTAGCACTGTTACATTACTTTGGAAGGTTTGGAAAACACCCATTCAGTATAAATGCTCACATCCAGAAATCGAAGGCCCCAAAGAGGGCCTCCCGCAGTGTCCACGTTACTGAGACGCACCCCTCCCAAGGCCTGACCTCACCTGAGCTAGCCTCTGTTGACTCTCAGCGTCTCCGGGTGCAATCAGGGCCTGCTTGGCTTCTTGAATGAGCATGGCCGAGCCCTCCATCACGTCTCGGGCCGAGTCTAACATGGCATGCGCGGCCGAGGGGTCACCAGTAGACGCAGCTACTCCCCGGGCCGCCTGGGCCAGTATTTTCAGAGCTTGGGCCGTCTCTCTAGCAGCCACTCCTGAGGACGAAAGCCCACCAGTTCTATTAGATTCCACTGAAAAGTCACACTTTTACTTGGGAGTGGACCTTCAGATCAGGGGTTCCTCGGAAGGTGAGGATCCTATGACGGCCCCTGGCTGTGGGGGGCTCCCAGCCACTTTTCTTTTTATAAAATTTGAGTTACCGTGTTTCTCAAATCAGTCCATACCACTGACCCTTGGCCTACTGGGAGAGATGTTCCTAACAGTCACCACACTAAAAACAGTTCCTTTCTGGCTTTCCTCGCTTCCTCTGCCTCACATGTCCCTGGAGCTGAAACTCCAAGCACATGGAGATGAATACAGATGAATACAGATGAATATAGGTTTGCAGGTTACCTAAGTTCATTTCTCTTTCCCAATTGCTCTTTGCGGCATAAGTTACCGTACAATTCACAAATCTGTAGGTACAGCTCAGCTACTATATGTTGTGTAGATCCATGTAACCAGCATACAGACTGAGATGCAGAACACGTCCATCATCCGTGTGCTTCTCCAGCCAATACTTCCCTCACCCTGAAATCCTCACCTCTTTTGCCATCTAGTGTCTTAGTCTGATCTGTTTGTAGACTTCACATTAACGGAACCACATAGTAACATATTTTTTCTGGTTTCCTTCTCAGACAGCAATGCCCTGAGCTCCACCCATGCCGTTACCTGCAGCCGTTCATTGTTTCCTGCCTTGCAGTATCCCATTATCTGAATACATCTGATCTTGTTTTCCCATTCTTCTGTTGATGGACATCTGGTTTATTTCCGGACGGGAGTTATGATGAATGAAGCTACCCAAGTTTTTGTGCATGCTTTGGTGGAAAATGAATTCATTTCTCTTGGGAACAAACCTAGGCATTCAATTGTTAAATCGTAGAGTAAGTCTATGTTCAGCTTTAGAAGATAGTGAGAACCATTTTATCAAGGTGGTTTTACCATTTTACACTCCACCACCAGTTGATCAGCATCCCAGTTACAATTCCAGACATCACTTGGTATTATCAGTTTTTTAATGTAAATGTGACCATTCTGTGTTTGCATCTCATTGAGGTATTAACTCGTACTTTCCAAATGTGTGATGTTATCAAGTACCAGTCAATAAGCTTATCGGCCAATGGCATGTTCTCTTTTATGAAGTGCTTTTAAATTCTAAACAGACCACAGAACGCGGCGAAAAATTATAAACAGAAACGAATCCTTTAAGTCAGTGGCATCATCTCATAGCAAATAACCCCAAGCCTTACAATGGCACCTACTCCTCGGCATGCCCAGCAACAAGGTGAAGGCTGGCCATGTGGGGGCACATGACCGAACAATCTAAGGGACAGCAGAGCTGATCTCAGGGCTCATCTCACTGAACCACCTTCCAGGTGCTCCTTGAGCACTGACAAGTGTCTTCTCCACAAATCCTCTTGGGAGCCAGAGCTAGACACGAGGGTTCTTCACTTCCAGGAGACAGCCTCTGCTCAGTACTTTTTGGGACAGAGAGCTACAAGAGTTTCTCATTAGAACACAGAACACCTGAACGAAAAAAAGCACAAATCAATCTCTCCCACACATTCAACCTGGAAGCAACTATCTCCTAAAGGATTGAGCTGGAAGGTCTCTTGACGCCGACTGAGAGCGATCTTCATCAGAAGGTGCTGCAGCTGAGTCAGTACAGATGCAGTAGGCGGCCAGCCTCTCACCAAAGGCAATGTTCTGTAACAACGTAAAGACCGGGAGAAGTCCCGGAGTCATACAACAAGACAGCTTTGCAGCACTGCATACTTGCCAATCTCTAAATATTTAGCAAGTCACAAAACTGGGACATAACCTACAACCTAATCAAGGTAAATCACAAAGCTGTCCACCTACCACTTATCACGTGGCACTTTTGAGGGCACTTTACAGAGTGAAAAGATCTTAAATAAAGGATGTCTGTGGGTTTGTGTTCGTGACAGAGGAGAAATCCTGGAGAGAAAACCCAAAGATCAACAAAGCTAAGGTGAAGCAGAAGAATGGGGGAGCAGACCGGTTGAATACTGCATCTTCTGTGTGAGCTTCTGCACAGGGTGGAAGATGTCATTGCTCAGAAAAGCACCAGACGTGGCCACGACACCGTCCGAGCGCTGCCTCTGCTAATGAGCAGCCTGGACTACTGCCTCTGTCTGGGTCTCCGTTTCCCACCAGAGAGGCTGAGATCCCAGCAGGGACCTCTGAAGAGCTGAGGCTCTGATTTCTAGCTCCCTTCTTTTGCCTGTCTACTAATCACAGAGCCTCGTCCATCCATTGCAGTAACAACCGTATCTGAATTTGGAAGAGTACAACATTCCTCGTTGCAATTAGAATAAAGATGCTTACACAAAAAACACTCAGTGTCTAATCTTTTATAAACTTACACAATTAAAAAAAAAAAAAGAAAGAAACCAGAAGAGTGCCATTCCAAACCTGTGAGACTGCCCACCTCACGTGTTTCCCTGCTGCGGACTTACTGTGAAATTTCAAGGCACATCAAGGGTCCCCTTCAGGGTGATCAGGTGTCGGAAAAGAGTAACTCACACCATCAGAAAGATGAAACAAGTCCACTGGAGGCCAACAGACAGCCGAGTGACCAGCCAGGGCTCAATAAGACTGAGTTCACAGTAGCACCCTCAGTGGTAACCTAGCGAACCCAACTGCTGCCGTTTTGTCAATTCTAACTCATAGTGACCCTATAGGACAGAGTAGAACTTCCTCGTAGGGTTCCAATGCTGTAATCTTATATAAACAAGCAGACCGCCACATCTTTCTTCCACGGATTAGAACCGGTAACCTTGTGGTTTGCAGCTGAGTGCTTTAGCCACTGCACCACCAAGGCTCCTTTCCCAGCAAAAACCCTCCAAGTGAAAGCACTCCTGTCATGAAGCGTCATCCCAACACCCAGAGCAGACTTGTATTTCCATAACCACAATCCTTTGAAGGCCCAGGTTCCTTTCATGGTCGTCTTGCCATCTGCCTCTTCTAGCAGTAACAGCCTTAATGGAAAACATGAGGGCTATGAAGGACAACAGAATTCCTCGTAATCATTGCTTATTAGAATTCAGGTAGATTGTGTGTCAAAACAGTATTGGGCCACACAGCAACACACAAAGTCAAAACCAGGTATCGTCTAGAGGTTTAAGCTGTCTCACGGCATCTGACAAGAGGCTCTGTAACCATTGTCAGCCATGCAGAAGGGTATTTTGTATACCGCACTGGCCAGACAAACAGATGCTTTACAATTGAGTGCAGGCAGCCCAGTGTCTGCCAACGGGAACCTCTGGATACCCCACTCATCTCAGCTTGTAAACCAGGGAGCTGAGACCCAGGGAGAAGCTGCCCATGTTTGCTCTCTTTCCTTGCTTCCCACTCATTCTTCGGCTTTCCTGAAATTGCCTCTGCCAGGGAGAGTAGTGACCTCCTTATTCCTAAAACCTACCCCACAGGACTTTCTGGACAGCAACTCCCTGCACGGTGAGTGTCCGGCTCCAGCAACAGTCCTCTGTCCTGGTGATCTATGTCTGTACAGCACTGATGTCCTCATTTCTTCCAGAGGTTTCTGTTGCTCAGACTTCTGCTTAACTAGCTGGTTCCTTGGCGTTACGGCTGGTGAACACTGTTGTCCCCAGCAAACGCCCTCACCTCCATGGTCTCAATCATTATCCTTTGATTAATAATTTCCCCATCGATCTCACCAGCCCAGCCTTTCTGACTGAGGCCCAGAGACAGTTGTCTGTCTGCCAATGGGCTCTTGAACTTGGACATCCCACAATCACATCCACCTGAGCACAAGGAAAGCTGAACTTGGCATCTCTAAGCCCCACACTTGCACACCTGTCACTGGCTCTGTGTTCCCTGTCCCCTGATCCACGTAACTCTTCTTTCAGTTGTCAGGCCAGACCCTCAGCGTCATCCTTGTTACCTTCCTTCTGCCCATCCCTGCCAGCTTCTCACGTGTCACCAAGAACTGTCAACTGTCTTTCACTAGCCACCGCTTTCTCTCCACTGCAGGCCATGACTGGCTCTCACTCAGAGGAGCACAGCAGCCTCCAGTCCGCTAGCAGGAGGTCATCGACACAAAAGGCTAGCTGAGCTCCCTGCACTGTGGGAAACCTGTGGTTTCAAACGCCCTCAGGTTAAATCGCAGGGTATTAAGTCAGTGCCCAAGGCCATCCAGGATCTGCTGGTCTAGGACCCACTGCTGCATCTGTGTCTGCTTGCTGGTCGCTTCCTGCCCTCTCTCCGCTCCTGTGGTCAGCCTTCTCTCTTCACCCCGGGGACGTCATATGTGCTCCTCCCACTTCTGCGACCACCTGGTCAATGCCCCACAGGAGAAATTGGGCTGCTTCTAGGACATTTTTCCAAACCCTAACTAGAGCTCCCACTAACCCAGTCTGCCCTTACCAAGGATGTCCTTCGTCGGTTCACAAAGTCTGCAAGCTATTAGGAATCTTCAGAAATGTTAGAAGCTTCAGAAACGTTAGAAGCTTAAATCTCTCCCAGTCCCTATGCTTTGTAAGCATTTACACACCCTCGGTCTTCCCCGAGAAGGTTCAAGGATCCTCAATAACCCTCCCACTGCTGTTGAATCGACTCAGACTCACAGTGACTCTACAGGCGCGCCTAGTGGGTTTGGACTGTGAGCCTTCCGACATAGTGCTCTAACCACTGTGCAACCAGGGTTTCCTCGGGCACTCGTTGGCAACCCTACTGGGCAGTGCTACTCTGTCCTAGAGGGGTCACTATGAGTTGGAACTGACTCTCGACAGCAGCAGGCTCAAGCATCCTCAAAACACTCATCAGGTGCTGGTTCTCTCCTGACACTTCCCCGTAACTTCCCATCAGGCAGAAATGTGCCTTCTCAGTATCGTGGGCACCAGATGACAACGTGGAGTCCCCAGGTGGCACAGATAGGGAAGTGCTCCACTGCTAGCTGAAAGGTGGTCTGCCTGACCCCACTCCAGAGCACGTTGGCAGGCAGGCCTGATGACCTGCCTCTGAAAGGTCACTGCCCTGCAAACCCTGTGGATAGCTCTCCTCTACACACTTCAGCTTGCCACGAGTCCACGTCTAATTGACGGCAGCTGACTGTAACGACGTCCCCCACCCACTACAACAACCCTCCCCCACTCCTCCCCACTCCTGGGGTCTCTCAGCCCCTCGGGCTTTCTTCGGCTAGCTCATATTCCTGAGAGATGTGCTTATACAGGAACATCTTGATTTTCCAATTTCAGATGTTTACAGACTACTTCCCACTGCGGCAACACGTCCTTTCTTATGTGACTTCCCCTTTGCCTAGAGCTGCCAACACGTTCTGTGCATACACAGACTCCCAGAGGGACGGTCTGCCTTCCAAGGCCACGGGCACGTCCAGCAGCAGCAACCGCCAGCCTGCTCCTGGGTGGCCCCTTACACCTGGAGGACGCACACCTTTCTTTATCTGGTTGTGTCAGTCACCACTCCTCTGTCCCCTCCCGTCTCTGACAAGTCCATGGGCACCCTACTTGTTGTTATCACCTGCTCTGTTCTCGCTGATCTTTTTTATTCCTTCAGTGTCACAGGATTTCAGGAATCACAGATTGTCCCAGGAGGCTACACCACTGTTTGTCCATACTCTAAGATAAGGGACCCATAAACAGTCCGGAGAAATATTTTTTTCAGTCTTTGTATGCTTACTGTCAAGCCTAGAACAAACAGCTTGGACTACTCAACGATATGTTGACTTGCTAAAGTACGAAAAAAAAAGGAAGCCAAGTTTATTATTAAAAAAAAACGAACGGAACCCCCACTCTCCCTCATCCCACGCATCCCCTCCCCCGCCAGTCTGCACCTGGGCACCGGGCCACGCGGCGGGATGCGGGGCTGGGAGCCTCACCTGTGTAGTGTTCGTTGCCTTGAGCAGCGCAGGTGAGCAGCTGTGCCATGGAGGAACCCACCGCTTTGGAGGTACTCCCTAGGTCCTGGGCACACTTTTCCAGCTATAAGAATATCCAAGGGGAAGAGAGCTTAGGAGACAAGAAACATTCACTGAGGTCTTAGTAGCCCCAAGGGGCACAGATCACATTTGGGGCTCTCACTGTTTCCCACACAACACACAGGTGGCACTAGGCAGCAGCAAGGTGACACAGAGGAAAGAGCCCAATCATTTGGACAGATAAACCTTGGTTATTTTGGGGTCCAACCCCCACCTCCCACTCCTAATGACTAGCTGTGTGAGACGGGGTAAGTCACTGAAACCCTCCAAGCCTTGGTTTTCCGAGGAACTTGTCACGCCCTGATCAGAAGGTTTTCAGAGAACAAAGCTGGTGCTCTACATGTGGTAGCTGTTAGTATTAGGCTGGTGGAAGTTAACTGAGAAAGTCTGCGACAAATCCTTAGCAGGAATTAATTAAGCCTTGGCTGGAAGTGGGCCAACTAGCTGCACCATCTTCGTGGCGTGGGGGGCCACTAACATTGTTCAGTTTGATCATTCGACTTTGAGGAGTTCCCACGGGAAGGAAATGCAACAGAAAACGAGCCTGTCCCATGTGGTGCTGGGGGTTAGGGAAACACGCAAGCACTGGCACTCCAGGAACAGTGTGTCATTGTGCTTCACTTCAGGGATAATACTTCAGGGAACCAAATCAGCAGGGCCTAGGGTAGGGATAATGACTTGACTAGCAGATGAGGACTCCACTGGGATGAGAACTAGCCACCCGGCAAGAGTGCTAAGGAGGATCAGGGAACACGTGTGTTTCATCACTGAGATGCGTCTCCCCAAGAGGCAGGGCCTTCAGACACTAAGGAGAACCTGGCTTGCTACAACCAACAATACAACGCACTACACACATTCTTTATGGGGGCTAACAATTATTTTAAAAATCACACAGTTGTAACTTGTATTCTAACTGACTAGTTGTTTTACCCAAAGGTGAGATTCATGTTAGGCCAGCCTCCCAGGGGCTCACTGGAGTTTTGCAAAGACACCTGGACCGCTTTCTGAAGCCACTGGGCCAGGAGCCAGCCCTGACCCCGTCACTAGCTGGCTGACCTTAGTTAAGCACCTTAAGCTTTCTGAGGCTGCGTTTCCTCATCTTTATAATTGCGGGTAACTTGCTTACCCATCAAATATTTTCTGAACACATCTATGTACCAGGCATGGTGGCATGGTAAATTAGATGTCCCCAAAGCCTATCCGCAGCCCTAGTGACGCAGTGTGTGACAACTTGGCTACAAAGCAAAAGATCAGCAGTTTGGGCCCACCAGCTGCTCCTTGGAAAGCCTATGGGGCAGTTCTACTCTGTCCTGTAGGGTTGCTACGAGTTGGACTTGACAGCAGTGGGTGACAGTCCTTTTATATTCTAAACTTCTTAGTTCAAAGAGCAGAATTAGTTACGGGTGATCAACAGCATGGGTCTGGAGTCCTGTAGACCTGGATCCCAGGGTGGCTCTGCCTGTGACCGGCAGGTGTCACTGGGAAGAGTAGTGACAACCCCTGCAGTCTTGTTTTCTCAGGGATAAAAACGAGATGAACAAAACTCGCCCATAAGGCTACTTGTCAGGATAAACTAGAGAGCGAGAGAGAATGCATGGTGGGTGTGTGTGTGTCTGTTTAGAGCAGTACTTAATAAAAACAAAAACAAAAACAAACACCAAACCCACTGCTGTCAAGTTGGGTCTGACTCATAATGACCCTAAAGGTCAGAATAGAACTGCCCCAGCGTTTCCAAGGAGGGCCTGGAAGATTTGAACTGCTGACCTTTTGGTTAGCAGATGTAGCACTTAACTCACTTCGCCACTGGGGTTTCTGCAGTACTTAATAACAGACGCTTAATAAATGCTGATATTTTATTAGCAATGACCATAAGTGTGGGAAAGAAGGAACAGATAAGGAGCAGAATTAGTTACGGGTGATCAACAGCATGGGTCTGGAGTCCTGTAGACCTGGATCCCAGGTCTGTAGACTTACAGAATGTTAGTCCAAAAAGTAAAAACAAAACCAAAAGCCCCGACATGGGCATGAACCAGGATCAGATTCCATCTCGTGCAGCCGTCACCCCACACCTCAGTGTTGGGCCACAGCCAGGCCCAAGGCCTTGTATCAAGTAAACTTTTTAAAAAACATGCCTGCTTGATCTTTTCTGAGCTTCTAACTTCATCACCAACCATTGTATAGATAAAATAGATACATGAAGACCAGCCCTGAGAAGGTAGGGACTTGCCCACAGCCACACAGGGTGGCTATGAGCTGGAGTAGACTTGATGGCCGTGGGTGGGTGGGTGGTTGTGGATAGAGCTGGGTCTAGAAGCCGGAACCCCCGTTCTCCCACTGGTGCTGTCAATAGCCAACAGACAAAGGCTGTGGGATAGCTCAAACACTAGTATCTACCTTGTTTATCAAGAAGTGGGGTCAATATCCATGCCAACGCCATACATTCCCCATCAAACCCTAGGGAAACACAGCCAGCCCTGGGGGCCCTCAGGGTGATCTCTATCTCCTCACAGTTCTATAGGAATGTGGATCACCTAGGGCTCTGCATTCAAAATGCTTGAAATTCAGAGACACTATGCCCAGTTCTAAACACAGCTTCACACAAACGTAAGTGACGGCAGAACGCCACCTGCAGCTGACGTGAAAAGCTCACCGTTTCCCCTGGGAGTGGCTTCAGCTGAGACTCCGTGGCCGCCACCTTGGCATCCTGCAGCTCATTTTTGAGGGTCTGCACAGTGTTCAGAGCTGAGTCAATTTCCATGGGACCACAGGCTTCATGGGCCTGCGGAGAGAGCGGGGAACACTGTACACCGTCTGCGGCCTCTGAAATGCCATTCGGGACCTACCCAGGGCTTCTCCAATGGAGTAGTCGAAGCTGTATTTCCAGGAGTGCCAAGTCATCCTCACTCAGGACCTCAGTCCTAAGGACATGATCGATCACGCATGTCTCATCACTAGAGTGACTGAGAAGCCCCTAGAAGCTCTTCTTGTTAGATACGCATCTGCCTCTAGATGCAGAGGATCCCACACCTGCTGTGTCTGAACTCTAGAGACAAGCCACTCGCCCACCCAGCACGGGATGAGTGCACACACAGGCTTGGGAGGCAGCTGGGAGATGAATAAGCCCAGGGCCTGCGGACAGTTCTCTGTTAACCACATGCAGCCGCTTTACGAATTTCTAGATGATAATTTATCTTTTCATACTCAAGGTGATCAAATTTTTTTCCCTTGTAATATGTTCTAAGAGATTTATTCATTCTCTTGATCATTTAGAATACTGGTCACCAAATGCTTCGATCAGATCCCCCAATTCACGTTACTAAACCATGCACACATGTAACTATTTGTCTGTATATCTCCACTGCTGTCAACTCTGACTCATAGTCACCTTATAGGGCAGAGTAGAACTAACTGCTCCACAGAGTTTCCAAGGAGCACCTGGTGGATTCAAACTGCTGACCTTTTGGTTAGCAGTCATAGCACTTGATCACAATGCCATCAGGATTTCCAGTCGGTCTGTTAATACTGGGAAACCTTATTTCCCTTTCACACAACTGTAACAGCAGCAGTAGTAAACACTGAGTGACCGCCACGGGCCAGTGTCATCATATAAGTAAACAGAGGCACAGAGAGGGCAAGTAACCTGACCAGGTCAGAAAATGAGCGAATGGCAGAGCCAGAAATTGAATGGATGTGGTCCGATTCCAGAGCCTTCCTTCTTACGCTTATACTAACACGCACCCAACACCCACACCGACTGACTCCATCTTTTACACCAGTAACACACACTTACTGTGTTTGTTTGCCAGCTGTGGCACCCTTCCCCTGAGACAATTTTATAAGTACGCCATGCTAATTTTTTACAGCAACATGAGGAAGAGGACTGGCATGGAGACACTTGCGGCGGTGCTGTGTTGAGGGCATGGCCAGGTAACAGACACAGAAGGCATGCATTATCTGTGTACTAGAAGGTACTGGAAACCCTTGTGGCATAGTGGTTAAGAGCTACGGCTGCTAACCAACAACAGTTCGTGGTTCGAATCCAGCAGACACACTTTGGAGACCCTATGGGGGCAGTTCTATTCTGTTCTGTAAGGTCGCTATGAGTCTGAACTGACTTGATGGCAATGCATTTGGTTTGGTTTTTGTTTTAAAAAATATACTGTCAAGCACCCATAGTGTCTTCCTGTTGTCATTCACAAGTGGTGGTTCCATGGTGGCAAGTGTCTGTGTATCACCAGCAAGGGTGGAGCTGCTCGGGCCCCACAATTCAGTGATGATGACATGGTTGCTTGGATACCCAACTCAGTGCCTTGCCTTCCCACAAGCACCCTGTGATTCCGGTGTGGCTGATCCCAGGACCTTCCACGGAGAAGCACAGATGAAAGGCGTTTCACTGGATGCAGTCCAGAGCTCTGTGGATTGTTTCTGGCAGTGTACCAGGAGGCTCATATTAAGGACCCAGGTGACTGTCCACTTTCTCTGCTTGCCTGCATACGAGGCTGCTGGTTTCCCTAACGGGACGGCTGCCATGACAGAAAACTGATTCACGCTAGAACTGCATGCTAATGTCACGTCAAACAGTGTGGTGATGGGATCCTTTTGGTAATTAATCAGTTCCAAAGACAGAAACTCATTTAATTGCCAGTTCTGTTCTCCTGAGACCACGTGAAGGTGAACACCTCTACATGAGATGTGCAAACCTGCCAGACCAATATAAAAAGGTAACAGAAAAGACCCCCAGCGGTAGACTTGCTGCCTGAATAGTTGCTATTAAGTTTATAAGGTGACACCTAGAAGACGTGATGACTTCTCTGGTCCACCATTTACCTGGTACTGAGAATCTGCTGACTGGAAGCCTCTGCCCTGATACTGGGAAAATGGATCAGTTCTCCAAATGGGAGGAGGGCAAAGAGTGTGCCCTGAAGTACTTTAACAGAAGTCATCTGTGATGAGAAGGTGACAACTAAGTCTGACAGTGAACGGCTAACGGTGGTACATTCAGCGGACACGCAAATAGACAGGTCACTCTGCCCAGAAAGACATGCAGCCAGTGTTCAGGCCCCGGGTGCACACCAGCAGGTCGCAGCTAAAACCATCCCCTGATGACAGTCACTCTGACAAGGTCCCACTTGCCTTCTGCGAGGCTGTCCGTAGCTCTGCCAAGCTGGTGGCCAGGTTCTTGGCACACTGGCTCAGCTGCATGGCTGCAGCCTGGTCACTCACGGTCGGCACTGCTGCTTTGGCAGATGACACCATCTTGCTTCCAGGCTGTACAAAGAGGAGCAGAAAGTCAAAGGGTGCCAGGCAGCCATAGTCGGAAGCGTGGAGACCCCGCCATGCTGCCATGTCAGCTGGAACTCACTCTGCCCAGCCCCCAAGAACAACATTAAAAGCATTTACTTGCCCTCAAAAAAAAAAAAAAAAAAAAAAAACTCATACCACATTACCGTATGGCAACATATTCTAGGAATTTCTTTCTTTTATTAATTTTTTAAAAAAGGTATATACGGTGGTACAGTGATTAAGCACTCAGGCTGCTAACCAAAAGGTTATCAGTTCAAAGTCACCAGTTGCTCCATGAAAACCCTATGGGACAGTTCTACTCTGTCCTACAGCGTCGCTGTGAGTTGGAATCAACTTGCTGGCAACAGACTTTTTTTTTTTAAAGGTATGAGGGTGAGGCAGGCAGAATGGTAGGGAACCAAAACCACCGAGTCCACTGCTGTTGAGTCAATTCCAACTCACAGCAACCCAACAGAACAGAGTAGAACTACCCGGTACAGTTTCCAAGAAGCGCCTTGTGGATGTGAACCGCCGACCTTTCGGTTAGCAGCTGTAGCATTTAACCACTGCACCACCAGGGTTTCCAAAATGGTGATAGTTGCTTCAGATTCTCATTTACAACGTATTCCAAAGAGAACGCAGGCAGAGGTTTTTCACTCACCTTGAAACAGGTTATTAATCTTTCTTACAGATAGCCCATAGATTACTTAAACCAAAAAAAAACCAAACCCACTGCCATCAAGTCGATTTTGACTCATAGCAACCCTAGAGGTCAGGGCAGAACTGCCCCATACTTTCCAAGGAGTGCCTGGACAATTCAAAAAGAGGGCCTCTGGTTAGCAGATGTAGCACTTAACCAATGACACCAGGGTTTCCATAAACTACTTAGAAAAATAAAAACAGACAAAATGAATCAAATGAAATCCCCTAACATCCCACAAACCAAAATGACTTCACTGTTGATGATGTCTACGTACCAAACCAAAACCAAACCCAGTGCCGTAGAGTCAATTCTGACTCCAGTGACACTACGGTACATGTACATACATATACACACACTTCCTGTTTCCTGCCGTCTGTGGTTGGGTAGGTTTCTATGTTTTCCAAATAAACAACGATGCAGCAAACACTTGCGCGGCTAAATCCTTAAACACATGCAATTGTTTCTCTGAATACGTAAAAGTGGAGTTTATGGATCAAAGAGTGCACACAAATTTTAAGGCTTTTAATATATGTGATAAAACTGTTCTTTAGTAATGTCATAAAAAGTACTAGCTCATAACTATTAGAGCAAAGCTCTTGTCATATTTTTAATACTTTTAATATCGTATTTTTAATACTTTTAGTATCATATTTTTCATACTCAAAGAATTCATGACAATTGATAAGAAAAACCGGCACATGAGTGTGTAAAAAGCATGAACAAATAATCAGCACAAGAACAACAATGGAAACATGAAAAATGCTCACAATTGTAAAAAATCAAGGAAATGTAAAATGGAATAATAAGAATTTTACTGAGCAAATTGGCAAAATATATCTTTCCTTAAATGTTTATCTCTCCACCTGGGTCAAGATACTCTGGTGGCATAGTGCTTAAGTGCTATGGTTGCTAACTAAAAGGTCAGCAGTCCAAATCTGCTAGGCACTCCTTGGAAATCCTTTGGGGCAGTTTTACTCTGTCCTACAGGGTCTCTATGAGTCAAAATTGACTTGACAGCAGTATTTTTCATTTTTTTTGTATAAGCTGAGATTCACTCAGCCTTTCAGAAGGGCCATTTTATGGCTCATATGAACCAAGTGTAAAATGCACCAACTTTTTGACACAGCAATGCCGTTTCTATTTATCTTTAACCCTGTTGTTTCTACAGGAGCAAAATTAAAACAACAAAAGGAAAAAAATAATAGCAAGGAGAAGTGGAACCAGAAGCAGGTCCACACTCACCCCCTGCACTACTCGACACCGTTGCCAGCAACACAACTTCTGCAGGCTTGCCACGGCCCTGATGGCACAGTGTGACCGCGAAGTCAGCGTTTCCAACCCTCCAGCCGCTCCAGGGGAAAAAGCTGTAGCCATCTGCCTCCATCAAGACTTACAGTCTCGGAAGCTGTATGAGGCAGCTCTAGTGTGTCCTATAGGGTTGCTATGAATTGGAATTGACTCGATGGCAACAGGTTTTTTTTTTTTTTTTTTTAACTACCCAAGTGTAAAGAGAAATCCAATTCTCAATGACTGTCATGGATGGAATTATGTCCCTTCAAAAATGTGTGGGTCTATTTGTCTGGACCGTGATTCCCAATATTGTATGGTTGTCCTCCACTTTATGACTGTAATTTTATGTTAAAGAGGATTAGGGTGGGATTGTAGCACCCTTACTATCTATGCCAGGCGGGAGTTTCCTCGAGGTGCGGCCTGTACTGCCTGTCATCTTGTAAGAGATGAAAGGAAAGGGAAGCAGGTAGACCAAGAAAGTAGTGTCAGGAGGAGAGCTTGTCCTCTGGACCCTGGGTCCCCACACAGAGAAGCTCCTAGATGGGGGAAGATGGATATGAAGACAGACACAGAGAGAAAGCCTTCTCCCGGAGCCGACATCCTGAATCTGGACTTCAGCCTGCTTTACTGTGAGGAAACCAACTTCTCTTTGTGAAGGCCACCCACTTGTGGTATTTCTGTTAAAGCAGCACTAACCAGGACAACACCCAAAAGATAAAATTCTCTTTCTAGGAATTTCTCCTAAGGAAATAATGCAAGAAAGTAACAAAGAACCGAGTATACATACAGATTGTTATGGCATCACAGGTTGTTTCTAATACCAAAAAACAATTTCATTAAAATGAAGTTCGTTATATGAAAAAACAAAAAAACTATATACTGAATTCCAATTGAAAAAATTATATACACACAGACACACACACGTCTACAGAGCTCACATCGTAACCCCCCTGTTTGTCTCTGCGTCATGCCATTGTGGCCCATAGAAAATTATCCAAATAGATGCATCACTGGGTTCGACAGTAACAGGCTGAACTGGCAAAAGGATGAGGGTGAGGATCTCCTGATCACACGGACTGTTGGTGAGGCACCGATCCCAAAAACCCACTGTCGTTGGGCTGATTCCGATTCAAAGCGACTCTACAGGACAGAGCAGAACTGCCCCATAGAGTTTCCAAGGAGCACCTGGTAGATTCAAACTGCTGACCTTTTGGTTAGCAGCCGCAGCACTAACCACTACATCACCAGAGTTTCCTTATAGGACACAAGTAGACAAAAAGCGCAGACCAAGTAAAGACATCTGAATACACGAGACAGGTCAGTGGGAGCTTTCTACAACTCCACATTCTCATTTTATTCCATTATCTTACAACTAATCCCTCACCCACAAAGCCTGACGATACTTACTAACCGAACTACCACCACAAAGAGCACGCACACCTTTGGAGAAGATGCATCAGCTGCTTCTTTCCTCCCAATCCATGAATAATAGTATTAGGTATTCTCGAAGCTAGAAAACCTGGAGCCATGACTAAGTGCTTCATCAAAACTTGCAGCTGATCACATATTTTCTCTCTTAGAGGGGAAATAAATACGATACTCCTGAAAAAAGCAGGTCACATGCTGTGTCCCCAGGCAATTGCCCTGCATAGCAGGATTTTGCTGTGCAAAGCTAAATCTGCTTCTCCTGGAAATAGGAAGGCGAGGCCTTCAAGGTTTGCTTTACAGCACAGACTTTGCAAAAGTGGTAGGATCTGGTCAATCCTCTTTGTAAGTATCATGGGGAACCCCTGCCCCGCTGGGGTTTTCGGAATGACTGAGGGGGCTGCTGCCCTGTTACCTGGAGGAAGTTCTGGCTGGAGATGATGAGGGCCAGCTGGGCACTCAGGTCTTCCGCTTGTGCCTGGCTCCCCCTGACCCCCTGGACCAGCTGGGGGATATGATCGGCCATGGCCTGCGGAGGAGAGGAAAAGACAGCTGAGTTTTCCCAGCATAGCAGGGCTACCAAAAGAGGGTTGGAAATGGCCCAAGGTGATGTGGTCTTTTTTGGAGGTGCCATTCTACTTCTGAAACACTTGCCACTGAGAACTGTGGAGCAGTACAGGTTGGCTGTGACATGCCGGGGTTCCTATGGGCTGGCGTCGACTCCACGGCACCTGGTGGTTACAGGTTCCAAGGTGGTGGCTGGGGTGGGCCTTGGATTTCACAGCATGTTTAGCCAGCTCAACCGGACCTAGCTGTCACCGAATCTTCTTAGGTACCTCTGTCCCCTAAAGGCTCCACCCTGTGGTTCTGAAGGTCCCAGGATGCTCAGCAGAAGACACTTCTCCACAAGGAGGCCTTCAAAGAATTTCCCAGGTGCAGAGGCACAGCAGTCTGGCTCATCAGGGTCTGAAACTTGGAACCAGTGATGATTTCCAGGAGGTTAAACTACACCACCGGGTTTGCTGATCAGAGCAAAGAGAGAGCGACGCTCTAGCCCTGCACAGCTGCCTCCCCTCCTTTCTCTGCCAGCAGACACAGGGCCCCAGAGCCCCACCGGCAAGGCAGGCGTCACTGCGCTCACTTTCCCACCTGCAGGGCACAGTTTCCCCTGCCCTTCACCACTAATGCATGTGAACTCTTCACTACCGACCAGTAGACACAAGCCCCGGGATCTGCCCCTGGGTACACCCTCCAGGTACCCCACTCCTCTACTCTCCCTTCGAAGCAGCACCTCTTTTTTCCTGAACTGGAATGCCCACCACCCCGGGGAGAAGGAGGGAGGCTGGGTGTTCCTTGAGGCACGACTGCCTAAGGTAACCCTCTCCCACACTGCTAGGAGACGAGCCTTCGACCTGTCTCCTGTGTTCCACACCCCATCTAATGACCCAGGGTTCCACAGTCACCACAGTGGCCGTCATTGCTGTACCACATGTATCATGGCCTGGTGATACATTTTCTTCTGGACTCCCCTTTCTAGTAGGGGTTAAAAGAAAAAGAAAAATCTTTCAATAGGATTTGTCTCAGGCCCCCTTCAAAATGCTGGTCCCAGCAATTTGGTGTTGCTTTCCTAGTAGCACCGTCAGCTGTAATCCTTTCACTTCCCAGCAAGGACCGTGAGAGGCCTCGTGTCTTCAGTCTCTCTGTGAAACACGGGAGGGGGTACGTCACCCTGCGACAGTTCTTGGATTCATGTAGCATGTGCTCTCCGAGAAGCGAGGGCCAGATTGGGGGCTCCACAGGCAACAAGTCTTCCACGGTGGGGTCCCGGCTCTCCGCACAGCAGCCCAAGGCCAGCACGGCCTCTCGGATTGCTCAGGCTTACCAGAAAGGACTCACTCCTCAACAAGGGGGCTAGAAGACTCTGGGAAGCTCCTTTCAGAAGGAAAGCCATTCTGGAGGTGGAAGTGGGGACAGCCTCACTTGTAAATTGAGAATCGGGGCAATTGCGCCTCAATCAAATGCGCCGCTGCACTGAGCTCCCACTTCCAGCTGTAAACACTTCTGGGGGCTTTAGTCACATACACCACCAACTCCAGGACAAGTGACTCAGCCAGACTGTGTCTGCTACAAGCCAGCAGCCTCTTGCATGGACAACGGCCACTCAATCAGATTCTACTTCTGATACAACCTAGCACCCCGAGAGAGCACCTGGGCCCTCAGCCAAGGTGACACAAGACCGCTTCTTTTGTAGGGTGCTGGGCTCAACACGGCGCTCCTGGTCAATGCCACAGAAGAAAAGGGACAAAAGGGCCACAGCAGAAAACACCCAGGCATCAAAGTCACCCAGGACAGACAGGACAGAACACATCCTCAAGGCGTCACCAGGGGCAAGCAGGAAATCAAACCCTGCTCACAGAGTCCAGACTGACTGTGGCGGTCCAGCTCTCACAGGAACAAAGGGACTCAGGAAATCCAATGCTTTGTTACTATTTCAGAGCTCAAAACAGCCTTGTCATTGGTCCTGCTTGGTCTGGTCCCACAAAAAGAAAGGATCTGGTCAAAGACTTTATTGGAGAAAGATGCATTCTCTCTCCAAATCCAGGACTTAGCTGACAAAAAGCAGACAACAGTGCGCCTGGAATATGGGAGCCAGGGCAAAGTGGATTAGGGGACAGGAATGGTCTGTGTTAACCAATTACCCAGGGCCCCTGGCGCCCTAATGCTATCAGGCTGTCTGGGGCTGGCTGAGAGCACTCGGCCGGGGCCTCACCTTGCAGCTCTGGACCAGCTGCTGCTGGGCGGCGGGGTTCTTGTTGGAGACAGCTGCATTCTGGGAGGCAGCGATGGTCTGCGTGGCGGCGGCTGCAGCCTGCTTGGCTGCGACCTGGGAAGAAAAAGGGAGACACAAAACTCGGGGTTTGCACATCTGGTCACACACACACACACTCGCACACACTCGCACACACCCGCACACTCGCACACACTCGCACACATGTGCACGCACACAAGGACCTGTGTCACATTCACTGAAGGCCTGGCACCAATCTCAGGGCAGCTCACCCACAGAGAATTCCGGAACAGACTCTTGACTTTTAGAAAGCATGGACCACTCTTATCTTTGCTCTACAATCCCCGGGACAAGTGACAAAAAGAGGTTCGTCTGAGAGCCAAGGGTCCCCCATGTTCATTTGTCTTTTTCAAAAAGACAAGGAAAGGCCATGATGGCACTGACAGGTAACCCCAAGTCTAGATGTTTCTAGGGGAGAAAAGTCAGCCACAAGAAGCAGAGGCTGTTCTCCGGGTCAAGCCAACGTCGTGCCTGTACCTTGCACAGTGTACGGAAGCCTCAGTTCAGAAATATGTAGACAGGTCCCCTCTGGAGTAATTATCTGGGATTATTCTCTGTGTGCTTCCAAGAGCAAAATGGATAATTATCTTCCAGAACACAGCTGACTGCACAGGCAGGGACTCCTCATTCAGTGCACAGGTTCTCTGGGCCCTGACCACCAGATTCTTGGGTCATGGTCTCCCACGTAACATTCACGTGAGAAAATCTTCTCTTTCCTAGTCTGGGCCTACCGTCAACGTAACTCGTATTTTTTGTTTTTGAGACCTAATGTTAGGAAAAATGGGAAGATGGTGTCTTCCTACTCCTTCCCACACCTGTCCATCCAACCCTGCTCTCCCATCTCCTGTCTCCCCAAAGCCGTGTCTCTCAGGGAACCCACGACAAGTCACTGCCTCCAGCAAAATCCGTTCAGTGAGTGGTCCTTCCTGGACGTGTACACCGTGACGAGAAATCATCAATGAAACTTGGTTCTGGTTCCTCCTGAGAGAATTCTAAATTTTCTTCCTGAATGTGAAACTCATTAAAAACCTGAATTGCATGGCGTCTCCAGGAAGCCAGAACTGAAATAACTCCCCAGACTCTGTCAATGCTTTCATCAGACGCAGACCATGACGCTGAGTGCCCAGCCCTGATTTTAGCTTCCTGTATCTGAGCGTCGCCTTGTGAACAGATTTGATTTGACGTTTTCCAGGTAAGTCTTTGCAACCTCAAATGGGCACCCTAGAAAACCAGACTCTTTGCTGACCTCCAGCCGGTTGACAATCTTCTTCTTGATGGCGTTCTGGGCAGCGGCGTTGGTTGCCACGCGGAGACCCTCGGCGGCTTCTCTCAGCCTTTGCTGCTGGTCCTCGTTCTCCGGGTTGGCTGCAGCACCCTGTGACAGTGACATAAAGAGCCCCCAAGAGATCTCAGGTGAAGCATGCCCCACATACTGAATTCCTGTCTTCCAGCTGACTTTTATTCAGAAGAGGACGCTAAAGTCTGCCAGCAGGGCCTTGATGATAAAGATGTTTCCTCTTAAAAACTGTGCCACGAAGCCATAGAAAGCCGGTGGGGTAATTAACCACTTGAGATCCTGGCCTTGGTCATGCATGCAACGCAGCATGTGGTCAGAAACCCGTGGTTTAGACACGATTATTACATAAGCTACATTTCCCCCTCCATCCCCAAGCAATCTCTCAGGGAAGATTTAATTTTAATTAGCATGATTCTCTTTCCCTGGGGCATCAGTAGATTTGAAAGGGCTAAATTCTGACATAAACATATGGGCTGGAGTACAGGAAGTCAGGGTAAGGGACGGAAATGCCATCCAATGTAACAGTAAGGAAGTATTGTTGAAGAAGGGACAGACACAGGGGTCACACCCAGAGACTCTGAGTGGGGAACCAGGTGGAGCTGGTCAGCAAGGGGACTGACTCATAACAGGAGCTGATCACCATCCCTGGTAGGGAAGGGGAAGACACAACCATGGACACAAAGCCCCTGGACACACAGTCCATAGCCCGCGAACACTGTCCCCTTTCTAACTCCACGGCCCTTTTGCTACATGGCTGCAGTTTAAAGTGTCTCAGGGATCCAAGAGGATTTTAATTAGATGGGTGGGATTTTCAGCAGGGAAAGGCTAAACCAGGTGATGGAGCTGGGGGTGTGATTTTTTTCTGCAGTAAATGAACACAGACTTGAAACACCTTCACCCTTCGTCTGCCACCTACAATCACGTCCTTTCTCCCAGGCCTCCTGGTTTTCTGACTAGACCCTATTATAGACAGGTCAACTTTCTTTCTTTGAACAAATCAGGGCAGTAACATTTGCTTGCAAGGCAGGAAAGACAGAGAAGAAAATCGGTCAATTTACAAAAAATAAAAAAAGACTCCATTTTCTGAAAGTCTAGATTTTCCAAACAGCCCTTCTGCCATATTTACAAGAAACTATTTCTTTGAGTTATTTATAAAAGTTACAGCAATTCATACTGGATGGAACTGTTTTAATACTTGTGAGAGAAGTGCTGTGACCATCTCCTTGAATCTGTTCTCCCAAACTGGAAGCACTTCGCCAGCCTGGATTTTGTGTTTCTAGCAATTAAAAAATTCATGTGTGAAAGGGTTCTTCAGGTCATTTCTCAATTCTTTTGCATGTTTGTGAATGTCCTTTTATTCTTCCTCTGGTCCTAAGGTATTCTGGCAACTGCTCTCACCAAAGTCTTCAGGGGTGCTACAACTTTCCTTTCATATTTCCAGCCACTGGTACCTCACAATTTTGCACTCAATGTGGGTGCTCAGGATTCTTTCCAAAAACTGCCTTTTTTATGGTGAGTACAAGGTCAGATAATGAGGTCTGTGAACTCATCCTAGTAAAAGTGCTACATACCTCATTGCTGAATATCACTACAGTCACCTTCAAAGTACTCCCTTGGGAAGCCACGCACTGACGCCAGGGCCTAGTCCACCCTTCAAAGCAATTTTGGAACTCTCTTTCTGGAATGTCCATCAGAGCTGTTGTCATACAAAGTCTAACAATTAAGTTAGCAAACTCATTCTAGAAAAAGTGCTTTGAAGGGCAGACTAGGCGCTGGTGTCAGTGCCTAGCTTCCCAAGGGGAGGACTTCAAAGGCGACTGCAGTGATATTCAGCACTGAGGCACGCAGCACTTGTTCTGGGATGAGTCTGCGAACTGTCAGACCTCATGTGGATCCCCTAAGGGGCACTGACCTTGGCCTTAAATCTGCTAATGACTCTGAGATCCATACGTTTCAGCACAAACACTGAGCATGTCCTTTGGAAGTGTAACCATCTTACGTTCTTTTGCTTTCAGCAAATGAACCAGTCCTTAAAATACTGTTTTAAAGATGAGGTGACAACTTCGAAAGTTTAAAAAGTTGTCAGAAATACTTAATGCTGTCCTATTTAATATAAATAATCAAAACCAACGTAAATACTAAAAAGGAACACGTTTCTGTAATTTGGTGAATTCAGTGAGTTAGTCTGGTGAACATCACACATCTGCACTTGGCTCGGTCCTAGTTACAGGATGTTAAGCTGAGTCTTTTTGAGTTTCAATTTTCTCATCTGTAAAGTAAGATATTACATATGTTTGGTTTAAGGTTCTTTTCAGTCTAGCAAGAAATTTTTGATAACATAACAGTTTGCCTGGAACCATGTTTAGACAAGAAAAAACTAGTGAAATTCTTCAAAGTAATCACTATAAAAACTCTAGTGTGTGTATATGCACTGTGCGCATGTGTATATATGTGTGTACATGTGTATACACATTGTGTATACACATCAGTATATGTGTATACATACATTGTGTGTGTGTACATTAGTATATGTGTAGTATATACATTGTGTATGAGTGTGTGTGTGCTTGTAAATACATATTGTGTACCCACTAACTCACTGCCATCGAGTCAATTCCAACCCATAGGGACCCCACAGGACAGAGCAGAACTACCCTACAGAGTTTACAGGAGTGCCTTGTGGAAAGCACTTCATTACTAGGCCACCAGGGTTTCCTCACACTGTACAGTTGTATGTATACACATATACAGTTTTTTACTACAAAGGGGTGTTAAGAGCTGTGCTTCTCTGGGTGACACGGGGTCACGGGACAGAGGAAGGCAGTTCAGAGCTTGCCTGGCTCTCTGGTCTCTCCTTCACCTCAATCTGTGAGGTGCCTGTGAGAACTCAGTCCCTCGGGGAACACAGCACGGACTGCAGACGCCCAGACTCTCTATACTGTTTACTACCTGTCATGGTGTGCCGTGAGGGAAGCAATGTCCATGCTTGTTTGAGACGTGCTATTGTTCACTGGAGGCCAGGGACGTGGGATGGGACGTGGGCATGTTTAACAAAGCCTGGTGGGGCGGTGGTTAACAGCTACGGCCCTTAACCTAAAGGGAGGCAGCTGGGATCCACCAGATGCCCCTTGGGAACAAACAGGCAGTTCTACTCTGTTGTGGAGGGTCACGATGAGTCAGGATTGACCTGTTGGCAATGGGTTTGGTTTTTTATTTAATAGGCCTGGGAATACACTGTAGTCGTGTTGTCTTGGTGATGATACTGACAGTGATTTTTATTTTCTTATTTACACTTATCTGGATTTTCTATTAATTCAACCAGAAGCAATATTACCTATAAACAAACAATAACGCACACAAGGAATGCACTTCTGCGTTCAACTAAACATGTAAGACCAGATGGCAAGTCCTGCCCAAAAGTACAATGAGAAGAACAGGAAGTGGGCACGAGGACACAGAGCCCGGGGTGGAAATGGAGAACATGCTGTCACATCTGTGAGAACTGCAATCAATGTCACAAGACAATGTGTGCATGACTTTTTGAACGAGGCATTAACTTGAGTTGTAAATTTCACCTAGACCACAACATAATTTTAAAGGAGCACACGTTGCAAAGTTAGAAAATCAGAACAGCCTTACCTATTTAAAACAGTCCTCATCTAGAGATAGATACATGCATCAGTCTCCTGTTGATCATGCACGCATGCACATGTACACACACACACACACACACGCACGCATTTGTGTATACACACTCATATACACATGTATACACATACACACAGATGTGCACACAGGCACACGTACACATATACACAAACATGCATACAGGTCCCACCAGCACCCTGGGGAATGGGGATCTCTGTGGGCAGGACATGAGCATTCTGAGGCCTCACAGAAGCCCTGGAACAACCCTGGGCTTCCACAAGCACCCTGACAGAGCCAAGCTGTCAAAACTCAGCAACCTGACTGAACTCCTTCTTCAAACTCTTAAGTCTTTAAAACTTCCCCCGGGATTTGAGAAACAGTGAAGCAGGAAACACTACGTTATGCAAAATCTGGATGGGAGTTGAGCTCAGAAGCCAAATGACGGGTACGTAATGTTCCAGAAGGATCAGGTACCAGCAAACTCACTGCTGAAAACCTGTTTTCAGAGAATCCCTACCTTCAGTGCAGCCAACGGTGCTGGTCCGATGGAGAAGCAGCTCTGGCTAAGCAGGGCACTTGGTCTACGGTGAGTCCGCACCACTCTGAGAGCTTCGTCCCTAAGCTCCCTGTCCATTCTCCTCCCCTTGGGACCAAAGGCTACCACGTCACACAGGCTTTACACCATGACAGTGTCCTGCTGGCTGACCATCCGCTGTCTTGACGGCACCCTCCAGACCCCCTGCCCAGTGGCCAGCCCCATGCGTACCTTGGCAGCCTCCACCATGCGGGCCGTCGAGTCTGCTAAGAGCTTGGCTGCCGCCAGGAGCTTCTTGGAGTTCTCCATGTCGATCTCGGCTTCTGCGTCTGACCTCATGGCATTGACCAGGTCTGAGGTGGCTTGGGCCAGGACCCGGGCCTGGCGCACCATTTCACCTAGACGACAGGAGAGAAGGTGCAGGCTATATCCCTACTCTCGGGTTCGGATAAAGCCCAACTGAAAACACGCTGTGACTCTTTCTCCGGCAAGCTGGTCCATCCAGGAGAAGGGTTCTAGTCCTAAATGCTGTACCCTGAGGAGACCCGGAGCCGAAGCTGCTCTCTGTGGCAGCTGGGCCTGCACACCCAACACTCACCCAAGGTGTATCTCTATGGGTGACATGGGACGAGTAGGACACCAGTGACCAAGGAGGCAGGCGCACACATGGTACAATGGTTCAACACCTTGCTGCTAATGGAAAGTTTCCCAGCTTGAACCCACCGCCGCCTCCTGGGAGAAAAGACTGGGAGACCAGCACCCCATCGAATGCCACCAAGCAAAGCAGACGCTTTATCAAGAGAAAGCAGACACCAACATCGGGTGGGGTTACATCCAGTAAATAATGATTCAGGAAATACGGTTTATCTCACTTTAAGAACACACCGGTCAAAAAGTCCCCAAAGTAAACTCTCTGAACAATGGACACAACTAACTTACTTTCAAACACTGAATTCAATTATACCACCTAAGTGAAATCCACTGCATCTGTGCTATTTGTCTCCGGCTGAGAGGAAACACGGACCCTAGTTTCATGGTTAAATGTTAGGTCTCCTTTGGCTAGGAGTTCTCCCCACTGTTGTTTCTATGGACTTCCCCTTCTCTTTCCAGTACTGGTGCGGACCTGGCAGTATCTGCTGGTCAGCTGCTGGATCTTACTGTACCTGCAGTTTGGCTGAGATCTGTTCCAACTTCTTTTTGGAGGTGGGAGGAACACAGCAATCAACAATAAAGGTAAAGCTCTCCACAGAGAGGAAGAGTGTGCTGTCACTGGGCAGGGAGAGCAGTGGAAGCTGCATATACGTGGGCATGCAAATTTATATGGGAGTGTACATTTTCATTCAATCACAATAAAAAAATAAAGCTCTCCCAATGCAAGGGTGTCTTCCTCTCCAAAAGACCACAGGAGAGCAATGCTGAAGCAGCCCAACATTAGGGGGAAGAAACTTGAATAAAAAGCAAAATGTGTTGAATACAAGTGCTGTCTCTCTTATACGCAATGTGGCACCTTGGACTGGATCCCAGAACAGTAAAAGCACGACAGGAGAGAGCTGGTTACATCTGAGAAATGTGTGTCGCTTAGTTCACAGGAATGAGTCAAAACTCACCTCTCATGTGCAACCGGCCGTGGCCGGGTACACTGCTCAGAACATAGAAAGCTGTGGAACCCTCTAGCACCCTGGCAACTTTTCTGTAAACCTAAACCTCTCTCAAAAGTGAAGTTTATTTAAAAAACAAAAAGAACAACAACAAAAAAAAGTGTGGAGAATGTCTATCTTCTTACTTACAGAGGGTGTAGAAAAGCACAAGATGATTTTCTAAAAAAAACATCCATAACAAGGCATTGCTTTGCAAGTGAGGAGGAGGAAAGCAGATTGTTACAAACCAGTAGCAGGGGTACAAACTCTGAAACTTTTCTTAAGGGAAATTTCATAGGAACTATTAAAAAATGTGCGAGCCTGTTGGCCCAACATTTCCACCAATAGACAGGGATTTACGTAAGTACTCCTCAAAGCGGATTGAGACACTTTCCAAGAATGCTCATGGTGGTTTTTTTTGTAAAACAAACAAAAACTTAGGAGCCACCTAAACATCCACTGAAAGATACCTGCTTCAGCACATTACAATGCCTCCACAGAAAGGAAAACAACGCTGTCATTAGAAGATTAAGGTACAGGTTAGCACGGACAGAGGCTCTAAGATACAAAACAAGTACCGAACCCACCACTGCTGAGTCGATTCTGACTCACAGTGACCCTACAGGGCAGAGCAGAAGTGCCCCATCGAGTTTCCAAGGAGTGCCTCACAGATTTGAACTGCCAGCGTTCTAGTAAGCAGACGTGGTCCCGCACCACTACACCACCAGGGTTTCCCTCCAAGATAAAGTAGTGGGAAACGCTGCAGAAGTGTTAAGTATAACACTGTCTTATTTACACAAAAATAGTGAGTTTTGTGTACACATATGCCACTGAAAAATCAAACGAATCCTATTGTCCTCAAGCTGATTCTGACTACCGGTGACACCATGTGTCTCAGAACGGAGCCCCTCTCTGGGGTGTACTGAGCTGTCATCCCTAGGGAAGCAGACCACCAGGCCTTTGTTTCATGCTGGTGCTGAGTGGTTGTGGATGAGCACGCTTTAAATCAGGAGGCCAGGGTAAGCCTGTCTGTGGCACCGAGGGACCATGTGTGTAGCTAGAGGGCGAAAACCACTGCCTGGACAGGCCACCAGAAGCGCTGAGGTGACAGGCTAGAAGCCCTGGTGCTGCAGACAGGTTACCGAGCTCCACTACTAACCACAGGTTGAGGTTCAAGTCCACCCGAGGTACAGCAGAAGACAGGCCTGGTGACCAACTTCTGATGGTCAGCCACCAGAACTGATGGAGCATGGCTCTGCTCCAACACAGGGCTGTCACACAGTCAGAACTGACTCAATGGGCAACATTGTTTTTGTTTTTTAACGGTAGACTGGGTGTGGGAAGACGTATTCTTTCAATTTACAGATTGGAGAAAGTCTTGGCTGTGAATCTGCACCGTTGAACAAGGTTTGTAAGTCTTTGAGCATTGTTACAGAGGGCGCATTAGGACTCTTCTTCCTTTTCCCACCTCAAGGAGGCAGCTGATGGGAACCTGCCCTTGCTAGTGACACAGGACAATGACGGTCACCTCCGGGGAACCCCAGGCTGACTGCCCTAGCCCAGCCCTTACCAGCATCGCCCATGGAGCTGAAGATGCTCTCGGTGACACACATGATGGTGTCAGTGGCCTGGTCGTAGCGGCCGATGGGCTCTCCGCGGCTGGCGAACTGCCGCACGTGCTGCAGGAGGTCGTGCAGGGCCTGACTGACCACGCTGGCTGCCGCGCTGACCTGCTTCAGGAGCTCGCTGTCGTCCGTGGCTGCCTGGCAGGCGCGGACGCAGTTCTCCACCGAACGGTCTACCAGCTTGCCCGCCTCGATCAGCTGCTCCTGGCACACGGGCGAGCTGATGGTGGGGCTCACCACCTGCAGAGACAGTGGAGGTCTCAGTCCCTGTGGGTGGCCCTGGGGTACAGAGTCTGGCAACATATCCACAGGGTCCCCTCAGGCCTCGGACCTCCACTCCTTATGTACAGGGCCAGGGATTAAAGCATTTACGGTATTTCCACTTCACTTCTTTGTCTCTAGGATTTTAGATGCTGATTGGGTTTGGGGCTAAATAGTTTACATCTCAGTAAGGGGACATGGCCATCAACATCACTGACAACTTCTACAGAGAGAAACTGTCAACATTTACTAATACGTGTCTCTTCTTTGAGGAGCCCCGGAAGGGAGTCTTCTAAGCTGGGATAAGCAAAATACAGAAAGGAATTGTATTTCTTTTTCCGAAGCTCCCTGGAGCTCTGTCTCAGGACACTTTGTAAAGGACAGGGGTTTCTATTAGTTACCTACGGATCCTAAGAAGGTGGACAAGGAAAACAGGAGGGTCACCGCCAAGGGCTCCCGGTCAACAGTGCAGACCCTACCACGCAATGGGAGATGCCAGGCCAGTGACAGACACTGAGTTGAGAAACTCACACCTCTCCCATCTTTTGATGGTGACTTCAGCAACAACACTGTGTTGAAATGGAAAGGTCATGTGGAGTCGGACAGACTTGAATTCTAATTCTGATTCCGCCATTTCTCACTTTTGTGGCCTTCCTTTATTTCCCTAACACCTAAGGGCATCAGCTTCCTCATCAGTAAACTGAGTGACAGTTCTTAACATGCAGGCCTGCTGGGGTGATCTGATGAGGGCACGCCCCCTGAATGACAACAAGTGCCATCCTCACTCTGACACTGTGCTATTCTGAAGGGGCTGTCAGAGACTCTGTGGGCTGTTTCAGAGCCCACCTATGATGCTGCACGGCACTGTGTGCAGGTGTGAACAGGATACACTGAGACGTCCAAACAGGAAGCCCAGAGAGGAGTGCAGGAACTGCAGCAGGACTCAGAAACACCCAGCTGCCCAAAGAATTGTGCCAAGAGCAAATGATGAAAGCAGAACTGGACAGCCTGTGCCCAAATCCTATCACATTACCTCTGAGATGACACCTGCAGCAAGCTCTAAGCCTTGGGGCATTTCAGCAACTTTTGTCCCATGGCTCCTGAATGACCCCAGGTGGGACAGAGAGCACGAGACAGTATACGGAGGGCTGGGCATGCTGGCTGGCCTACCTTGGCACAGGCCACCAGCTGGGAGGTGGAAAGGGCACACTGGGTGGCAGCGGCGATCACCCTGTTCTGCAGGACCGTGTCCTCAGCCACTTGGGCCACGTTCTTCGCCTTCAGTACCAACATGGCGGCAGCATTGGCCACAGCTTTGGCCAAACTCATTAAAACATCCTGAGGAAAGGGAAGTAAAAACTTTTGACTTATTTTTTTCTAATCAATCGAACTGAAACAAGATCCATTATCTTACACCTTATACAAAAACCAACTCCAACTGGATAAAAGACGTAAATATCAAACCTAAAACAATAAAGCTCATCCAAGAAAAGGTAGGAACAACAATGCAAGTTTCAATACACAATATGGACAGACTCCAAAATCTGTCAAACAAACCACAATCATCAGAAGAGAAAACAGATAAATGGGATCTATTAAGAATCAAACACTTTTGCTCATCCAGACTTTATTAATAGAATTAAAAGAACACCTACAGAATGGGAAAAAATATTTGGCAACTCTATGTCAGACCGACGCCTGATTTCCATAATCTATAAGATACTACAAAATATCAACAAGAAGAAGATAAATCATCCAATTAAGCAATGGGCAAAGGAGATGGACAGACATTTCACTAAAGAAGAGATCCAGGCAGCCAAAAAAACACATGCAGACATGTTCATGATCTTTAGTTATTAAAGAAATTCAAATCTAATCAATCGACACAGCCTGACCGTTAACAAGTGGCTTTTTTCAAAACATGTCAAGACATTTCATTACGATTCCCTTTGGTCTTTTCCCACTAGCATGTCAGGATGGTATCTTTCCACTTACTTTTCTGAAATGGTAACTCATCCTTAAAGAAAAGTCATTGCTGTTGAGTCAATTCTGACTCAGTGGCCCTCTGGGCCAGAGCAGAACTGCTCCGCAGGGTTCCCACGGCTGTAATTACTGTGGGAGCAGACTGCCCCTCCCTTCTCCCTCGGACCCGACAGGGGGTTTGAACCACCACCCTTCTGGTTAGCACCTGAGAGCTGATGAAAGGAGAAGCGCATCCTAGGAACACATGCTCTGACACATCCAGTAAGCAGCATATGAGGCTTCACAATTAAGTCTGCGAACTTACTTGTTCTAAGTGCTACAGACCTCATTGTTGATTATTCATCACTATGGTCACCAACAAAATACTCCCCTGAGGAAGCTATGCACCAACGCCAGCACTTAGTCCATTCTTTCTGGAATGGTCACTGCACACAGTGGCAAGTTTGTAAACTTAACTGCATGGTTATCTGTGAGGGAGTGTTTAGCCAGTAGCTGCACTGGAACACCCTACTCACCTAATCTGGCCCCCAGTGACTTTTTTCTTTACTCAGAGATAAAGACAATCTTGAAAGGAAGACATCTAGATGACATTCAGGACATCCAGGGTAAAACAGCACCAGCTCTGATAGCCATTCCAGAAAAAGAGTTCCAAAACTGCTTTGAAGGGTGGACTAGGTAGGTGCCAGCATTGATGCATAGCTTCCCAAGGGAGGACTTCGAAGATGACTGTAGTGATATCAAGCAGTGAGGTATGTAGCACTTTTTCTAGGATGAGTTCACGAACTTAATTGTCAGACCTCATAGGTTTACACCTGAAATAGGTGAGTCTGGGGAAGGAGTTTCCATTTCAACCTCTGATTCACATCCCTGCACTTATCCGACATTGAGTGTCTTTGCTGCGTCTCTTGGGTACACAGTCAGCACGATGGATCCAGAGAAGCTTGAAAATATATCCAGATGCCACAAATGCCAAGTGCTGGGGGAAAGTCAAGATTCATAGCCACTAAGTCATCATGCCCTTTGGCAATTTGCAAATTTATCTCTTAGGTTTTTATTGTGCCAAGGGATTTAAGTTTGCATCAGAAATTCAACCACGTCTCTGCCTCCAGAGGGCAATGTCAGAAGTGCACACACAGACAGCCAGCACCAACTCCCACAGCTCCAGAGCCAAGGAACTCTCTGAACAGAAGTCACTTGCAGCATTCTCTAGCCCCCTGGACAGGCATTCAACCACTATGGAAAATGGAAGGGGAGCTGGTAAAAATAAACCAGCTACCCAAAGGCCTGACCGAAGATGCAAGGGGCTCTGACCACTCAGAGATCAGTTAGAGACCAGTTCACACTTCGTGAAAAGGCATCTGCACACAGGATAGCAAACCCTGTCCTTAGCCTTCCAGACTTGCTACCACAGGCGTGAGCTGAAAAATTAACCATTGTTATATTTCATTTACCTGTAACACTGAAGGCAGCTTATTGGGCTTAGAAACACCTACACACCCCCCTACACACACACACACACACACACCCCTACACACCCCCTACACACACCTACACACACACACAGACAGACACACACAGACACACACAGACACACACAGAGAGCTGTTTTTGTTGTGCACAACAAGCATGTCAAGGCTTTCTCCCCCATGAGAAATGTAGTCAGAAGTCTTTATTCATTCATCAGATAATAAAGAGCACTTTTCATTCAAAATGCAAAGGGCATCCACAGTCTTTACAACAAGATGTTTTATGAGAAGGCACATTGGGAAGAGCGTTAAGCCTGCGAGCTTTCACACAGAGCCAAGACTAGAAACTATCAATCCACAAATCTACCAAGTCAGCTGATTTGAAAATGGACCAAAACCAAACAATGTTGAAAGAACAGCTTAGTTCAGTTTTTTCCTTAGCTCTCTGATGTGGGCTCAACAGTCAAGGAAAAACCAGTCTATAATGTTGACTCTTGAAAATGTCTTTGGCATTTGCCTGGGACTTGGGTACTACATGGCTTAGAGATGGCTCCCAGCACTGTCTGCCAAGTCATAGTTCTTGGACACCTACCTGAGTGTCCCGTGAAAACACAGAATGAGGGTCATGAATTATTTAAAAAGTTTTTAAAAGTAACTTTTCAAAGTAGGTCCTGGTATTCCTGGACTTGACAGTAATCCATCTTTTCACACAAGGACCAAGATTTGGTCATGTGGCATCATGACTGTTGAAAAGAGCTTTGTTGGTAACTTTTCAAGAAATCCTGTTCTTTCTATTGGTTTTGTTCAAAAAAAAAAAAAAAAAAAAATCAAAACAAGAACCCAACCATACAGTTAGAAAAAGAACATGATACTACAGCTATGGCTGCTGACAAGGCCTCTGTCAAACTTTTCAACAAGACTACCATTATGTAGCCCATGTAAAATAAATCTTTGTTAACTCTGGGAACATGCAATATCTTGGGAACCCAAGAAAATTTCCAAGATAGCGTCTCAAGCATCAGAAAAATAGAGTACGAAGCCCAACATCAGTGAGCCAGTGGCTACCCACAGTGGAGGAGCTTGGAGCACTACTGGAGCCCTTATAGAAAGGGCCTCTTGGCAACCACGGCTGCTGAGGACCAGCACCCTGAAGCCTACCTGCTTCCCTAGGAGACATCAGGGCACAGAGTCCGCAGTCATCAGCAATGAAGACCATCAGTCAAAGGCAAAAAGAGTAAAGCTTCAAGAAATACAAGAACTCACACAATCCTTTAAGCCACGACTGTGACTTTCCTCTTAGCCTTCCCAAATGCTTTAAGGGAAATTGTAATGTTTTTCAGTAAGTAAGTGAGTCACTTCAAGATAATGAAGCCTACAACACCTGCAGCTGAATGTCAGCTCTACCCAACTGCTAAGTAGGTACCTGCCTACCAAGAAGTATCTGCCCTCATGCAAAAGAAACACAAGGCTAAATGAAAGTCTGCCGAGTTCTCAAGTAGCAAATGTGGACTTGGACTTGGAAAAAGGCACCATCCAGGCAATGTAGGCTAAACTGTGATGTTTTAATTAGGATGCAAAATTAAGATGTCAGGGAAGAAGACAGAGAGAGACATAGTGAGAAGAGAAGCCTGTCTCGGCCTAAACCTCCCCACGGAAGGTCTCTGCAGCTCCATCTCTGGTGGCTGGTGGCAAGTTCAGCTCTTGTCTGAGATGCACGGCAGTGACAGCAGCAGTACACTGAGCTAGCTGAAACCAGTGGCTACAGAGGCTCATCAAAGGACACATGACACATGTCCCCAGCATTGAAAAAGAAGTCACAAAAAAGTCCCTCTAGCACACAAGAGGTTTTGGATGGGACATGGAAACTAGAACGACCTCGGAATACAAACAAAAGCCCAGACCATGTGTGTGTGAGAGAGTGCACATACGTGGGTGTTACGTGTTTTCCTTCCAGTACATGGATTCAAGAGTGAGGCAATTAAAAAATACTCCCAAATAAATAAAGCAAGATTGGTTACGAATTGGTAACAGTAAAGGCTGGGTTCCAGGTACCAGGGGCTCCTGATCCTACTCTCTGCACTGGATAGAAGGACACCCAGCATACCGGTGACGATGAGGACGAGGGTTGAAGTGCATTTCAGTGACACTGCACAGTGTTTCTGGAGGGAGCCTTTTTGTTAAAAACATTTAAAAATGTTAGCACAAGAGACGTCACTCCCAAGCTAGTGCACCTCAGTGACACCTCTGATGGCTCAGGGAAGACACAGTTTGTCATTCCATTCTCCCTGTCTGGGTCTATGCCATCTCTGGGACCCTCTTCCAAGATCTCAGTGCTGCAGATACGTCACCTGGAACCGCTCATCCGTCTCGTTCTCTCCGATCTGTCTCAGAAGGTCCCCGCTGGCCTGTCCGATGCTCCCCGCGGCAGTCAGCACTGTCTGTCGGGGCTGTGAACAAAGAACACAGCTGGGTCAGAAACAAAGTGCAGCTCCCCTCAGTTTCACCAGATGCGGCCAGCCAGAAGGAGGGAACGCACCGGAAGGGTCCCCCTGGACCTAAGTGAGGACGTCGGCCATTGCCTGGCAGACAGGAGACACTGATGTCCTTGGGACGCTTCTGCAAGAAAACACCCGCCCCACGTATCAGCAACTGGCAACAGGTGGATAGACTGAGATATTCAAGTAATGAGGCCGGTTTGATGGTAAAAAAATAATGTGTACTTCATGGAGGTTGTGCAAACTTGTATCCTCACTGAATCCCATTAGTCGTGTGTTAGTTAGTCTCTGGGATTGCATTTAAATAAGTATGCTTGGTAGGAGCTTCGTAGTTAGAGTTTAACCAATCTTTGGAACAGAACAATAGCTTCTGTGCCGAATCCAACAGCCACCTCTCAATACTACTGTGCAGAAAACCATCCCAACAGGACAGAAGAACAGCTCGGGAAATGAGGCCCGTGGTGCCCAAAGGAGGAACTTTCTGTCAGCAGAGCCTGAGTGACCCCTTGCCGAGAGCTCACCTCGCCAGAAGTAGGCTGTACTGCTTTCAGCAGGTCCGACACTGCCCCGGCCAGGGTCCTGGCGGCTCGCAGCAAGTCCTCCCCGCTGCCCACCTCGTCGTCCATGAAGGCCGCCAACAGCTTCACCCCCCGCGACATCTCCGTCAGGTTGGAAGAGATGGTGGTGATGGCACATCCCACGGCAGTGTAGTCGGTGTCTGCGGGGTCACCTGGGACATAGGGGGATTGGCACCGTCAGTGGAGGGCAGCGAAGGATGTGGAGAACCCAGGTGGGTAGGGCGTGAGAGGTCCTGGGGAGAGCTCCCCCAGCTCCACACTGGAAGGTGCTTATTCCCCACTGGCCAGCAGGAGTCAGCCTCACAGCAGTGATGGGCACTGTCAGTTGGACAGCATTCTGTCCCCAAGTCCTCAGGGTGGAGGTGGTGGTGCTGGTATTAGCTGACTCATGGTGACCCAAAACACAACACACAACAGACTCTAACTGTTGTGACCTAAAGGGTCACCAAGGTGCTGGCCCTCTCCAAGATGATACCCTCCTTCAAAAGGTCTTCTCATATGTTGAAACACTGAAGGTGAGCAGTCCTATGCATTCAATTGTGTGCCCCCCCCCCCAGGTATGTGTTAGAATCCCTGGGTGTGTAGTGGTCAAGTACTATGTCTGCTAATCTAAATGTCAGCAGTTCAAATCTGCCAGGTGCTCCTTGGAAACTCCATGGGGCAGTCCTACACTGTCCCACAGGGTCGCCAGGAGTTGGAAGGGACTGAGCAGCCATGGGTTTTTGGTTTTATACTTGTGAACACAATCTAATGTAGTCATCTTCCATAAAGGCATCAATCTGTTGGGGTCCTATCAGGGTAGGATGGGTCCTACAGCCACCATCCCTGGGAAGCGGCAGAAAAGAAAGTACACACTGAGACTGACAGATGCCATGTGAGGGTCACCAAGGAGCAAGGAACACCCGGGGTGACCGACAAGGAAGGAAGACACACAGCTGAGAGCCTGATTGGGACTTTCAGCCTCCAGAACCGTGAGAACGGTTCTGTTCTTTCCAGCCTGTTCTTTCCAGCCACCCCCTTGTGGTACTGCCGCTACAGCAGCACAGCACAGGGTGACTTAGACAAAACTAAGATCCACTGCTGTCCAGGTGATTCAGACTCACAGTGACCAATGATGGCAGAGCAGAACTGCCACACAGGGTGTCCAAGGGGTGGCTGATGGATTTGAACCGCTGGCCTTTTGTTTAGCAGCCGTCACTTTTAACCACTGGCTGCACCTTTAACATCTCAAAGCCAGTCTCAGCATCTCCTGTCCCTGCTCGTTAGGTGTCTGTCGCAGCTCAGTGAACCAGGCATGAACTGCTGCAAGGGAAATGCCCAGACCTTTCCCTGTTGTCACTTGATGGCACAAGACTGAGAGTCACGCCACGTCACGAGTCACCAGGGCTGGACAGGACGGAGGAGTCAAAGGTGACAGAGCTACCCATTGAGAGCCAGCCCCCCAGGCTCCCGAAGGGGGAAAGCCCTGCAGACACATGGGGCAGGTGTCCAGGGTACTGACGAGCAACAAGAGGAGGTAACTCGGGGCTCGGTGACAATGATGCGTGCACAGCAGGGACAAGAAGGAACACAACTTTCCCTATGTGTTTCTGGAGTCTGTGGGAGAAAAGGCCCAAAGCGCTCCAACGTCATAAAAATAGACCATGTTCTCAGAATATGGAGATTTGTGGCTTCAATTCAGAGAAGAAGAGCTTTTGTTTTTGGCACAAAACCACGGCACACCACACATTCTGACCCGGGGACTCACCAGCTGTGAGGTTGACCACCGAAGCCGTGCCGGCAGTGATGGCGTCAACTTGAGAGTGAATCTCATGTTTGGACTCGTCCACTTTGTTCTGAACCCACACTCTGGATGCCTGCAAAATCAGACAACTGCATGACATCATCCGAACACAGAATGACCCCGCGACCTGGAAGGGGTGCCAGGAGAGAAGGGAATGGGGGCTGCACTTTTCTTCCTGGGCCAGCAGCGGACCAAGCCCTTAGTAGGTGTCTGCTTGTCATGTCGCTGGTGCTGAATGACACGGAAACACCTCTAGCTTCTCATTAGAATGACCTTCGCTCACCCCCACACCACCCCCGCACCACCCCCACATTCGTTTCAAGATCTCATGGAGAAAAACTCTCTGTGGCTTTATTTAGGGTACATTCAATTGAAAAAGAATGAGAAAAATGAAGGTGGTCTGCGGTAACGTTCCTGTACATGCATGCTATCAGGGATGTGAATTTTCATCTTATTTTTTTAGGGATCCCTAGTGGCACAATTCTAGGTTGGCAGTTCAAACCTACCAGGTGCTCCATGGGAACTACTTGGCGGTTTTACTCTGTCCTATGGGGTCACTGAGTTGGACTCAACTTGATAGCAATGGGGTTTTGGGTTTTGGTCTTTTTTAGGGAGCGAGGTTACAGTGACAGGGTTATTTCCCTTACAGGTTTTCTCGGTCAGTACAGGTACTGTTCTTGTTCACGACATGAATCACCTCTAGGTGACAAACTGGCATGCTCATGTAGCTGTGGGGGCTCTCCTGGTGGGACTGCCAGAAGCGGGTGCAAGCCCCCTGTTCTGCTCTAGCTCTGCCACTAACAAGCAGATTTTGTGAAAATCACGCCGAGATCCTGCTCCTTCATTCTCTTTCAATGGAGGTAGTCAACGGTCTTTGAAAACCTTTCTAGCTCTGGATACTCTGTATTTGTTTGAATCTAAACATAGCAAATTCTCTGTTATCCAGCATTTCAGGATATGCTAATAAATAATCATTTTCATTGATAATGATGACGCTGCAGTGATTGAAGGTGCTAAGCTGTAACCCCAAACATCCCTGAAATGCTCTTCCAGGCCAGGATGCGTCTGTGCTTCACAGCACTCTAGTTCTCTGAAATGTCAGGGACATTGAATTCAAATATTGCAAAACGCCACTTCACAATTGTGCTGGGTATGGGACTCAGCTGGACAGACTTTCATTCTGTGTGAATTCTCTCCCAAGACTGAGGAAAACAGCACTGAGGACAGGAGATACCTGCCTGCACACACACGGCGCAGCCGACACCTGTCTGCACACACACGGCGCGGCCTACACCTGCCTGCACACACAGAGCACAGCAGACACCTGCCTGCACACACATGGCAATGGACACCTGCCTGCACACAGTATGCACAAGGAATCAGAGCCTTGGGGGAGCATGTGACAGCAGCTATCCCAGCTGCACAACCTGCAGCTGCCACCTGCATGGGGGTCTCCCCAAGCCAGGGCACCTGCCTGGCCTGCAGTGGTGGTTTTTATGGTCATATTCAAGGCTGGCTGCCCCTCAGAGTCACCCCAGGAGATTTAGGAAGACCTGAGACCCAGGGTCCACCCAAAAGACACATCTATCTGGTCTCCGTTGGGCTGAGAATGACCCGGAGGCCAGTGCTTCTCAAACTGTAAAGTGCATGCAGAACAGCTAGGGATGTTGCTGAGAAACAGATTCTGAACCAGCAGGTCTGGGGTGAGGCCCAGGACTCTGCACCTCTCACAGGCTCCTATGTCTTGCCAGTGCTGGTCACCTGTGACCACAATTTGGACAGTGAGGATGACCTCAAGTTGCAGTAGCCACCAGAGTCCTCTACTCACTGCTGTGGTAAAAACCTCAGTCAGGTGACTTCAGCACGTCTCAAAGTGTGGTCTCCAGAAAGGCAGCATCACCCAGGAACTTGACGGAAATGCAAGTTCTCAGGCCCCATTCCACACCTAGTGAATCAGAAAGAAGAGGAACGGGGCCCCACAATCCGTGCTGGAAGGAGTCCTGTAGGTGAGTCTGATGCTCACTGAAGTTTTGCTGCTACTGGCAGTGACAACAGCAAAACAGCCAGTCAGTCCTGAGATCTGACTGTGAGCCAGGCACTGCACTAAGAGCTCTGTGGGGGGAGATCACTGAATCTTCACGACTGCCTCAAATGCAGATAAGCAAGTGGAAGCCTGGGAGGTGACGCTGGCAGACACACACAGCCAGCGGGCAGTGGGGCTGAGATGTCATCCCAGGTTACATGGCTCCAGGGCCCTGACATGGCATTGCCATCTGCCAGGAGCACGCCACGAGTCTCTCCTTTGGGTGTGATCTGGAGACAAGGCTGCACCTAGCTGAATCCAGATAGCGTGTGTACCCCTGTGTTGTGGAGAGCTGGGCCCCCGAATGAAAACCATAGGGCCCATCTTTACCATATCCTGGCCGAGAGGCGGCAGGGAGTCCAGCTCGCTGAGGTCGTCCTGGGCCTGCTGGACAGCGTGCATGCTGGTGTTGATGGTGCCCATGAGGGCCTGCTGGGCCGAGGTCTGCAGAGACAGATGGACACAGGTGCTCACACCATGCTCCCGGGACTGAGACTGCCCTCTTCACAAGCAAGACGAAACTCAGCTCCGGCTTTCAGGCAGGCTCAGGGGACATTTCAACAACCACCCAGACCACCTCCCATCTGAACTTGAGGCCAGAAACAGAGACATTCTATCAACAGAATACAAAATGAGGGCTTGCAATGAAGGGGACAGAGCTGGAAGAGCAGGGAGAACTTAATTAGCTGATGAGGACTGTTAGCAGGGGTCCTTGAAGGTGGCAGGCGTGGAGGCACCAAGTGGATCTAATCCTCGAGTTCCCAGGACAAAAGACCTCCTGCACAGGAGACACGCAAGTGGTAAGCCAGAGGTCTTCTCGACAAACACTTACGAGTCTCACCCAAACCTAAAGGCAACACTTTTTTGCAGGCTCAAATGACTTCTGAGATTTGAGGCTTCCTAGCTTTCCAAAAGTTACTGTCCAATAGCCCAGGATTCCTGAGGCACAGAAGAGGAGCTGGGCAGCCAGGCAGCCGGGAATCAAGATCTACTTGGGGGAAATGCTGGGATCACTAACGATCTGGTCTATTTCACAGACTTTCTGATGAGTGTCTGGGTCAATCAGCCTAATGGCAGCAGTAAGGTCTGCTCTGTATCAGCAAGTCACTTGGAGAGACAGCTACTTCTCTTCCAGCCACTGAGGACACCTCTGACATCAGACAGACAGTCAGAGTCATCCAATCAAAAGGATGCATCTGGTAGTCACCTTGAGTGGCTGCGGTCAAGAACAACTAGAGCTTTCTGAGCAGCGGCCAGCTAACTACAGTCCATAGGCCAAACTGTCTCCTTGCTTATCTTAGTAAGTTTTTATTGGAACAATAAAAAAAGAGAGAATGCATGTGGGAGGAGGCATTGTGAGTACACAGCTGGCTGGACAAAGGTTCAGATAAGAACCAGCAAGTGAGGATGACATACACCAGCTGACTCCTCAATGGGACCCCTTTTGTCTACCAGAGGCAGAGACTGACCAGCAGGGACAATGCACAAGAAGACTCACCAGGGGTGGCATATGGCCACGGTGCATCTGTCCCACTGTGACCTGCTGCTGTGGTGAGGGCATGCTGCCCACGTTGAAGGTCTCGGGCCCGCTGGACCCTGAGCGCATCACGGCAGGCAGTGCCACGGAGCCGTGTTCCACCTTCCCAGTTCGATTGAACTGCTGCTGCAAGATGGTGGACCTGTGAGGGAGAAGGGCTTGGTCACCGTGGAGATGCCACCCACATAGAGTGCAGCATTCAGATACCACCACTGAAATCCTCGACATCAAGTTGATTCTCACTCATGGTGACCCAGAGGACAGAGTACAATGGCCCCACAAGGTTTCCAAGTTGTGCCTGGTAGATCTGAACTGCTGACCTTTTGGTCAGCAGCCATAGCTCCTACCCACTTTTCCACCAGGGTTTCCCAACATATCACAGGTGTCACAATTTCTGCTGTGGAGCCCACCTTCAAAGAGGCACAGACAAATGGCAACTTACAAAGGAAGAAGCAGCCCTAAACACGCAGCAGATGAACCCTGATGTGAGTCCTCTTATAACCAGTAACACTGTTGTAATGTAAAATAATGACTCCCAACTTGGCCACTCAGTATGTTCATGGGGTTATGCAATTGGCTGTTCTTACAATAAAAATATTCCTGTAACAACAAAATTCTGCAGGTGTAAATGGCGGCTTTGGATAAATTAACTGAAGTCTGATAAACCGTACCTGACGTAGCATTCATTCAGCAAGTATCAACTGTGTGCAGGTTTCCCTCTAGGCACCGAGGGTGATACAGGACATCTGCCTTTAACAGGGAACTATGCAAATGAACTTGAAGTCTCTCAGGGCCTTAGCTGCCCAACCCCTGGTCCAGGGCCACTGACCACGGAGAACGTTTGCTTGTCTGTGGAGCCTCGAGGATACGACCGACTTTGGTATCTCTTTCACATGATTTCCACTAAAATCTGGAAAGATTTCTAGGGTGTCTAGTGGAAAATTATGAACTTTCTACTTTGTGATATTTTGTTAGAGTAAATGGTGAGTTCCAAGGACTTTAGGTCTGTGAGGGTGAGAAAGAAGTCTGAATGTGTCCTGTCTGCTCCACAAGTGGCAGACAGATCTAAAGGGTCAGTCTGGGGAGGCCGTGTGTGTTCTGGGGAAGGCCTGGAGTGGACCTTTGACCCACGGTTCTTGAGCCATTGTGCATCACTCCTTGTGGCTCAGGGCAGACATCACAAGTCCTGGAGACTGCCAGGGCACCAAATGATACATATCTGTAGAGAAACATTCGTGTCTGCCAAAAAGATGGGACTAGGCAAGGGGACCTGAGAACCCAGCAGGAAGTCGGCTACATTCCACGATCATTACAGGAAGGAGGGGGTCTAGTGATGGGGACTACACTAGACCATTCTTCCTGCCTTTATCAGATCCCAAAGTGAAGACTTAGTCTATGGGTGGGGGCTCCAGCGGCCCCCAGCAGGGGAAGGTTCAGGCACTTGGGGTCCAGACCTCTAGCTGGCCCTGCGGGAAGAACCAGTGCGGCTGCTGTTGCTGTTAGCTGCTGATGACCGGGTTCCAACTCATAATGACCACATGCAGAAGAATGACACATTGCCTGGGCCTTGGTCATCCTTGTAGTCCTTGCTGTGTTCAAGCCTATTGTTGCAGCCACCATGTCAAAGCATCTTGTGGAGGGTTTTCCTTTTTCACTGACATTGTTTTACCAAGCATGATGTCCTTCTCCAGGGACTGGTTCCTCCTGATAACTGTCCCAAGTATCTGAGCTGAAGTCTCTTCCTTCCTGCTTTTAAGGAGCATTCTGGTTGTACTTCTTCCAAGACACATTTGTTCATCCTTCCAGCAGTGCATGGGATATTCAATGTTCTTCTCCAACCCCAGGAATGCAAGTACGGCAGGGTCCTCTGAAACAGACAGGTCACTCTGCCAGGAAGTACAAGCTCATTTCCACCTAAGGGGCACTTTACCCTCCAAGGACTTGAAGTGCTTTGCTACACAGCAGCAAGTACTGGAAACAAATCACAGGGAGCTTGGTTCGAACCTGCATGTTACTAAGGGACAAATGGAAAGACACTTTTGGGATGACTAGGAAGCAAATTGTGAGAAAGCAGTAGGAAGGGCAGAGAAGTTAGAGAAACAGTTACTACAGCTAAGCAAGTTCAATATGTTAGAATATGCTGGAACTTTTTGGCAATGAACTCTGGGAATCAATACCAAGTCTGAATCAGTCTGGGCTCCCATGTGTGTTTCTCAACTAACTTCCACAAGCTTTAGTGTGCTCAGCCATGAGTGGGGGACAACAGCTTCCAGTAACTTGTCACACAGGAAGTTGTGGCTGTGATCAACTGAGTCAGCGGGTTGGAGGCTCCCATCCAAGTGCAGACCAGAAAAAGTTACCATACTCCACTTGCAACAGAGAGGATGCCTCCACGGGCTTCTCAGCAAGTGTCACTTGACTTGAACAAATCTGTTTCCCTATCTACATGACAGGGCTAAATCTGAGTCTAGGATGATGACGATGACGGTAACAAATATTTACTATGCGGCATGCATTTGTATGTGCTTTATTAGTAACTCGATAATAAAAGCCAAATTTAAAATCATCAGAACAAAAGTACCATCACTGTTTTATAGATGAGATCACGGGGCAGAGAGATTAAGTCATTTCCCCAAGGCACAGTTACAAGGCAGATGCCAGATTGGAAGCCCGTTCAAGAGATTTAAATCAGAAGTGTAGAAGGGGACACACAAACACTCACTGTCCCCAAAGACAGAGTGCAATACCACACCTTATTCAGGGCCCCTCTGAAGTCCCCAGGCAACCACAGCAGATAGCCACCATGGTGATACGTGGGCCTGGGGACCAGGCTTTGAGTAGCCCGACCCCTCTATCCCATCCACTGTGGGGTCCTCCAGCTGATGGTCTTCAGGGCGATGGGCCCAGGTCTGGGCGTACACAGCTGGCTCTGCGGGGTAGAGGCGGCTCTGGAGCCCCCATCACCTACTTACTTTTTTGGGGAAACAGACTCTTCTAACATCGTTGACTCCTCGTCACCCTCTAATCCAAATCGATCTTTGCTTTGTTTCTGAAGGTTAAACAAGACAAAAGTATAACAATTAGCAGATTGGGACACAAGGACCTTTTCATAAAAGATGTTACAAGGGAGACACGGCAAGCAAAAATGGTTACCTTATGTTTCTTTAATTGCATATTTTGAAAGTGATGGGTGAACAAAAGATCACACCAGAAAAAGTCCATGGTTTACTTTCTCTGATGTCTTCTGTTTTTATTACTCCACAGACTTCATTGTTTTTTAAAATAGTACTTTACTGTGTTTTTGGTGAACATTTACACAGCAAATTGGGTTCCTGTTTAACAATTACTACACAAATCGTTCAGTGACACTGGTTACACTTTCCTATAACATGTGAACATTCTCATTCGCCCCATTGAGGATGTTTCATTCCCAGGAATCTGGTGTCCCTGTCCTGTTACCCTTCCACCTTTCTTCTGGAGTCACTGCTGGCCGTTCGTTCTCACGCAGGTGAGGTGACTCACCCAGGTGTGTAGTGCCCACTGGTAGTGGTCTCTCTTTTATGGGCCAATCTGTTATTTAGCTAAAAGGTGACTTCAGGGGATGGGTTTGGTTTAAGCCTTTTGGACTATGTCAGGGAAACTATCTTGGGGGACTTTTTTTTTATTGTTGTGATTAAGTGAAAGTATCCAGTCCAGATTAATTTTGCATGCCTGCCTATCTGCAGCTCCTTCTGTTCTCCCTGCCTGGTGACAGCATACTCTTTTTCATTCTGTACTTGCTGTATGCTCTTAATGAGCTCCTGTCCCCAACTCTCTACCCTCTTCTCTCCCATCTAGAAAGAGACCAGTAGGAGAGCCTCCTATAAATGCACAGAACCACAAAGTACACACACCCTATGGTCACACTGTGTCCTGAATCGAGTCCATTTTTGTCCGAATAGTTGACCTTAGCAGTGTTTTCTGGTTAGGGCAGGAGCAGGTCTAGGGGCCATGCTCCCAGGGGATCCTCTTGGGGATAGTTTAATGAGTTTTTTCAAACTTTTTATTTTGTTGAGAATAAACCAAAAAAGAAGAAACAAAAAATGAGAACAACTGCCATAGAGTAGGATTCAATTCATAGCAACACTAGAGGTCCAAGTAGAACTACCCCACAGTTTCCAAGGAGCACCTGGCAGATATGAACTGTCAACCTTTTGGTTAGCAGACGTAGCACTTAACTCCTACGCCACCGGGGGTTCCTTGTTGAGAACATACACTGCAAAACAGCCACCAATTCAGCCGCTTCTGCCCACACAATCCAGTGAGACTGGTTACATTCTTTCCGAGCTGGGCAATAATTCTCACCCTCCTCTTCTGACCTATTGCTCCCCAGGTAATACAAACTCGTGGTCCCCAAGGTTCCATGGATCTGTCGAGCTACTGTAATCATCCACACAGGCAGTTCTTAACAAGTTCTAAAATGCTCAAGGCAGACATTCTTTACCAGTTAAGCAAAACTACTCTGCTTTTAAGATTTCAGGGACTGTTTTTGGTTTAAGGATTATCATCTCAGAGCAATTATTTCTGAGGTTCATCCAGCCCCCATGACTGCAGAAAGTCTAGAGTCCACGAGAATTTCAAATGCTATTCTGCATCTTCTCCCTTTGGGTCAAGATTTTTCTACAGAATCTTTTATCAAGACATTCACTAATGGTAGCTGGGCACCATGGCAGTTCTTCTGGTCTCACGGCAAAGGAGGAAGTTGTTCATGGAAACAGTCAGCCACACATTCTGCACCCTCTTCCTGTTTCTGACTGTCCTTCTTCCTGTTTGCACAAACTCACTGTATTTTTATACAAATAATATGTGCCTTCTGTGTCTGTCTGCTGGCTGTGCCCCCTAGCACCCTTACCCCATGCCAATCTTCTTCCACAAGTTGCTGCAGAAGAAAATTAGCATAGAGGGCTTGCAACAGTACCTAAGGGGGTGGGAGGGCACAGCTGGCAAACACACACAGAAGGTGGGTGCTATCTGTATAAAAACAGGAGAATTCTGTCGTTGTTAGGTGCTGGTGAATTGATTCTGATTCACAGCAACCCCAAGTGACAGACGAAAGCTGTCCCCTCCCCTAGCTTTCCTGGCTGTCATCTTTACAGTGCAGACCCCTAGGTCTTTCTCCTGTGGAGATGCTGACTAGCTATGAACTGGCAGCCTGTTGGTTAGCTGCCAAGTGCTTGACAATTTGCGCTTCCAGATGGACTGACACAGCAGCTACAATGGTAAGCTTAAGCATAAAGAAGATTGTGGACATGGCACTGGACCAGGCACTGCTTTGTTGTGTTGTGCGTAGGGCTGCTGTTGAGTCAGAACCAACTCGACGGCACCTAACAACAGGGCTTGTTAGACTGACCTATACACAGCTAAAATCAAGGACACAGGTTAATATTCCAGTAGATCTTGGTACTTCAAGTGGGCTCTGTTACAAAGTCTTGAGAAATTTGTTTGTATTACCACTATGATGTGTAAGTCCCAATAACTTTGGTAAAAAAAGACATGAAAGCCATCAACAACACTTTCAGCCTCTCCACCTCGGTTTCTACAGAGGCAAAAAAGCCAGCACAGCTACCTGGAGGGGGAGGCACTGAGTGACTGGCTAGGCCCACTGGTAGCAAAGGCATGTTCTCCTGCTCATCACCTGGTAGGAAATGAGACACACGCAGGCTGCAGCTGCAGCATTCGAGTCTCAATCAAGTGATCCCAGCATCAAAGACGAAAACGGCAAATTGTGTCTTTCAGATAAAGGTGTTGTTTCTTAAAGTACTCCTATCAGCCAAACTGAGCCCTTTAATAACATAAAAAAAAAAAAACCACAACCGACCCATGGATGTTGAGTTGATTCTGACTCATGACTCATGGCAACCCTATAGGACAAAGTAGAATTAACCCACAGAGTTTTTAAGCAGTGCCCGGTGGATGTGAACTGCCGACCTTCTGGCTAGCGGCCACAGCGCTTCACAACCACGTCAGTCAGAAATACCTTTTTGAGGATGATATCGATGTAGCCTGCGATCAGCTGGGAAATCTGCTCTCCCTCAGTGGTTTGTACGGAATAGTAGCTTTCCTGATACTCCCCAAAGTCCTGAGAAAGCCAAACAAGATGGGAAAGATGGCATTACAGGGAATACAGACAACACGGCCGTCATTTTACAGGTGAGATGGTCTAGTTCCCAACCAAGACAGTGAACACAAACTCCTCCCTGCTCTTCCTGATGACATCCCACAGACACCCTAAAAGGAGCCTTTCTAGCGCTCTGGGGACTATACTAGGCCTTCTCTTTCTCTCTCCTTGTTTTAGAATCCCAAAGAACTGTGGTATCTTGATGAGGAGCATTCTCCCAGCCCGCCTAGACAGTGAATATGCCATTTGACTTCATCTACACGAAATATCTGCAATAAACACTTTCAGAGACAGTCCATTAGACGCTACCAGGGGATGGAGGGAGGAGGACATGGAGTCTGTGGTCCCAGAATGTCTATTTGTGGGACAGGAGACAGTGGCAATGCTGTCCACCACTGTGGGTGTCACTGCTGTTACTGTTGTGTGTCGTCCAGTCGACTGCAGTGCAGTGACCCAGGATGACAGAGCAGAACCACCTGACGTGGTGTCCTGGGCTGTTATCTTTACAGAAACAAGCTGCTGTGTGGATTTTCCCACGGAACTGATGGTGGGTTCGCACTTCTGACCTCTGGGATAGCAGCCAAATCCTTAACCAGGGTGCCTTGTGAGTGTACTTAACGCCCCTACACCGTACACATAGACGGGTGGAGTGGACAATATTATGCTATGTATGTTCCACCACAATAAAAAAATGAGAGAGAGAGAGTAGTAACAGAAGGCTGAGTTCTTTAGAAAGAAGAAGGAGACCAGAACACCGTCCTGGTAGGGGCTCTTTGCTAGTCAAAAACTGAGGCTGACCGACTCAGCACTCAGAGAGAAACCGACGGCTGGATCATCCCAGGCTCACCTACGCCTCTCCCACTTCCCCGCCAGTCCCCCTCTGCCAAAGCCCTGCTCCCATCAACCTGTCTCCATGCTGGTCCTCGAAGGCTGGGAAAGCCAGCGGACCTGAATCTGTTCTTCCTCCCGCTCCCCACCACTCTGCCCCTAAGGCCAGGCTGCCCCTGGGTGCCCCCGACCAGTCCCTACCAGCGTGAAGCTCTTGGGCGAGGCCGCCCAGCGCTTGACCGTGGTCAGGGGCCACTCCTGCAACACCTCCTTGGTCTTCTCGTCTACACGCATCACCGAGTCCTTGGTGACGCCCAGCAGGCGGGGCACCAGCTTGTTCTTGCCCTTCATCTTCTCCTGAAACAGGAGGTACCGAGAGTCACCGCTTCTCCTCTGAACACCTCGGGTTCGGCCACGTGGTCAGCTATTGTGCACCGTCATCTGCCATTAACCTACCTACACTGGTTTGAAAACAGACCTGGACGTTTGAAAAGCAGGCATTTCAGCTGGGGGAGCAACTCACTGATGTCAAGGGGCGAGCAATTAGAGCCGAAAGGGAGATGTCAGACCACAAAGGTGCTCTTTCTGGAAACGACCACCACTCTAGGAATGCTGCTTATGTAAAATAGGCTTTTTTTTTTAATACTCAGAATTGAGGGAGGTGTGAAAGGGAGGCAGTATTGATAAGAATTTAGACTGTCAAAGCCTCTGTGGAAGAAAATGTGTTAATTAGCTACCCAAAGCCTTAAAAATATTCACACTGTTGAAACATCTCAGTTGTAGGAACTTACTTCTTTTAAAAAGTCATATAAGTCCATGAAGAGATTATGGTACAAGAAGGCACATCAGAGCTGATCATAGTGAAATCCTAAAAACAGCTTGAACATTAAACTGATAGGAGAGAGTTTATGAGCAAAAAAACAGTACATCCAAATAACAGACTACTCTGTAACTATTAAAAAATCATATTCTAAAAAAGAAATTAGTTTCATGGAAATAAATTGTTCAAAACATTTTAAAATTTAAAATTAAAAACCAGTACAGCAGTATTACAGCATGATCCTATGTGAAATAGGTAAATACCATTACATTTAGAGATGGCAATGATAATCCCTTATGATTTGCATTTTTTCTTATGTTTTTCCTTATTCTCAAAATTCCACTTAATGTGTATACATATATTTCTATTGCTATTAGAGAAGAAACAACAAAACTTTTCAAAACACCAATACTTGAGACCTAGCAAATATTTAGTCACTATTCTCAAAGGAATAGCCATAAACATTCATATACACTGGAGTCCAGATGGGCTAGTGGTTAAGAAGTTTGGCTGCTAACCTAAAGGTCAACAGTTCAAATAACCGGTTGCTCCTTGGAAACCCTTTGGGACAGCTCTACTCCGTCTTGTAGAGTCTTTATAAGTTGGAATCTACTCAACAGCAACAGGTTTGTGGCTTTTTTTAAAGCACACACAAAGAGCCCTGGTGGCATAGTGGTTAAAATGCTCAGTGGCTAACCAGAAGGTCAGCAGTTCAAATTCACCATCTACTTCTTGGAAGCCCTACAGGTAGTGAGACTCTGTCCTATACGGCCGCTGTGAGTTGGAACTGACTTAACGGCAATGGTTTTTTCTTAATTTTTTCACACACATTAAGTATGTATCCATATATGGCGGCCTGTGTGTGCGTGTGTGCATGCATGTGTGCATGCGTGTACATACCCACACAGTGTGTAGGCACTTATAACACGGCAGCTACATGACAGCTACCCTATAAACATTGTCCCATTCACCTGCAGAGCCTTCCACAAAAGCTGCTGTCATAGTCATCCTCATTTTGCAAATGGGACCAGCCCCTAAGAGGTCAAGGTGCCCAAGGCAGACACTGCTGAGTGCAAAGCCAGGATTTCAGCACTGATTTGAGTGGCTCAGAAGTATGCTCACTTTCACGAACAGACTACCTATCAGCTTTTGCAGGAGAAACTAACGTGAACTACAAACTTGTACTTAAAGCACTTCTGTTGGAGGGGCAGGGTAGTAACGGCTCTGGGGAACTGATGGGGAAAAAAAATGTACCCACTGAGAGCCTGTCTCTAGCTGCCTACAGACTGAATTTCAAAGACACCTGTCTTTTCTTTTGGTAACACACAGCGAGAGACAAAACAGTCCCCGTAAAACCTATTCTGAAGGCCATAAAAACTCCAAAGACTCGTGAAAATCCCAAAGACCCATAGTGAAGTGCACGCTGCAGGGAAAAAAAAACAAAAAACTGTGCTGTTGAGTCAATTCCGACTCACAGCGACCCTACAGACAAAGTAGAACTACTCCACAGGGTGTCCAAGGAGCTCCTGGTGGATTTGAACTGCCAATCTTCTGGTTATCAGCCACAGCACGCAACCACTACACTGCCAGGGTTTCTGAAATAAACCCACTGAACACCGTATTTACCACAGGGGCTGGATTAGTCTACAGGCCAACAGCCTGCACTTGGCCCAGCGGATACTCGACATCACCTGGGAAACATTCGTAGGAGTCATAACAAGTGTCTGAACGTATTCCTTCAGTTACTCTGCGGCAGTGACGGCATACCAAGCCACCACTCACCTTCTTGAGAGTCACGTACTTCACGTCTGAGTCACAGCCAAACTCAGGCCCCTCAAGCCGCGGCCCTTTCTCAGGTAGAGCTGGAGTCACAGACCCCGCAGCTGGAGATGCCAAGGGCAGAAGCGCAACCAACCAGACTGCAGAGCCAACACTTTAACAAAAGATAGAGATCAACAGTGCCTCCCCAGCCCAGCTCACCTTCACCAGGAAAAAGGACACCCCGTATGTCCGCAGCGAGCGGGCGAGTTTGACATAGTTGGCCTTGGCTTCGATCTCGCTCATTTCTCCGCAGTTCTTGTGCTCCTGTGAAAAGCACGGGGGGGGGGGGGGGACTGTCACTGCAGATCTGCTGGGGGCACAGTACATGCTGTGCCTGTGACCAACCCATGACCCACCATGACGCCAGCACCCACCCAGACTGAAGGTCAGAGCATAAAGTGCTTGAGTTTAAGCCCAAACACCCTGCACATTTCACCACTATCCACAATAATGAGTCTATGTGTACAGTGTGGTAGGAACAGAGTTTGTAACTATAATCAGATTTCCAAACGACTCTGTTCCCAAGGGCTCAGAACCAACATGCTAGTGACAGAAAAATGTTCTGCGGAGAGGTACCACTCTCATCTCCATTCAACATGTCTTTCTTCCAAAGAACAGGATATATAAATGCCTGTGTATCACAGTGCTTGGGAAAAAAAATAGTAGATATAAAAACGTATTTTTAGACACCTGAAATGTACATTTCAATTTGGATTTGTATTTCAAGTCTAAAGATGACTTTGAGATCTTTAGTTCACTGAAGTAATTCTCATGGCCACACTTTTCCCACTGGACAAGATTTTGAATTTTAGAATATGAAGTCAGGCAATTACGTCTGACTTTAATTGTTCTAAGTGCTCCATGCCACATCGCTGAATATCACTATGGTCCCCTTTGAAGTCCTCCGTTGGGAAGCTAGGCACTGATGTCAGTGCCTAGTCCACCCTTCAAAGCAGTTTTGGAACTCCTGGAACGACTATTGTGCACAGTGGTGTGTGGCAAGTTTGCCAACTTAATTGTCTAGTTGTCTGTCAGGGAGTTTTTAGCCAGTAACAAATAACGGTATGGAACACCCTCCCTACTCACCTAATCTGGCCCCCAGTGACTTTTTTCTTGACCCAGAGATAAAGGAAATATTGAAAGGAGACATTCAGGACATCAAGGGTAATATAGCAACAGCTCTGATGGCCATTCCAGAAAAAGAGTTTCAAGATGGCTTTGAAGGCTAGACCAGGTGCCAGTGTTACTGCCTGGCTCCCCAAGGGGAGGATTTCAAAGGCGACTGCAGTGATACTCAGCAATGACGTACGCAGCGCTTTTTCTAGGATGAGTTCATCAACGTACCTGTCAGACCTCAGTCTACCTGGATTTCTAATACAAGCACAGTCCTCACATTTGGCTTCTGGACAAAAGTTTCTAGACATAGCAGCCAGTGCCCTGGGGCATTTTAATGACACAGCACCTGCCTTCAACACCACCGAGGGAAAGCCAAAGCCAAAGCCAAAGCCAAAGCCATACCCTTGACAATTAGCCGACCCCGACTCATCCCTTCTCCAAGCCTTGCAATAGAACTGCTCCGTGGGGTTTTGTGGGCTGTCACTGTCACCCTTACGGAAGCAGGTGGCCAGGCCTTTCCCCCATGGCCCTGCTGGTTGGGGGGGGTGTTCCAACCACCAACCTTTAGGCTGGCAGGTGACCACAGACGGCTTGGGCCACCCAGGGACCTCGCTGCCAAGATAACATCTCTTGAAATTAAATGTATGTATATTTCTCGCAGAAGGGCTAAGTAACCTTTAGCAAGAAGGTGTGTATTAAGATAATAAATCTGTCCCAAGTAGACCTGTCAGCTTCTTTACTTGGGAGTCACTTGTCATATATTACACAAGCCAGGTACAAGCACAGGGCACAAAGCTATCAGGTGCTACACCTCCCCCCCACCCCCTACTAATAAATGAGGCCAGGGACCCAGGGGAATCATAAATCCTGCACATTTCCAATACCTGAAATATCCTCTTTTCAGCTCCTCTCTGCTTGATGTATTCTTTGGGCAGAAATTCCTTTAGACTGAGAGGGAGGGGGGAAAAAAGACATTTATTATGCTCTATGATGAGAAGCAAGGAAAAAAAGAGATTTTTCATAAAGGCTTCAGTTAAATCACCAGCTTGCCTACTCTTTCATGGTATAATTCATAACAGACTGCCATATTCCACAATGCATTTAAATAAAGACATAAATAAAAATCCACTCTGATAAAAAGAAAAAGGGAAGAAAAAAGGGCCAAACTAATATATTTAAAGAAAAAGAATTTCTAAGATATACTGTTAAGTGAAACAAAAAAACCAGCCTAAGAACATGTAATCCACTACTCTTTGTAAGAAAGTAAGGAATTTTTATTTTTTTAAAAAACAATTGCTTTTTAAAAAAGCAATAGAAGAATAAATCTATTATTAACAAAAATAGCTCTCTATGCAGAGAGGTAAAAACAGTGGAAAGAGAAGAAGGATGGAGATTGGGCTTCTCTGAATGTCCCCTATATTACGGTTTCAACTTTGGAATCAGATGACACTGCAAAAGGGAAGGGGGAGGGGTGCAATCCCTAAAAGTGAAAAGCAAACTGAGACAAACCAACTAACAGTGTGTCAAGCTGGGGGCATAACTACAGGTAAAATAATGATCTCAAGTAACTCTGAAAACAGTCTTTTGACAAAACTTCCCTGGTGGGATCCACCTTAAAGATAGAGTATGGCTGACGGGTTAGTAAAAACACTGAAACCATCACTTTAAAACTAACACCTACCCACCTACCTCCCTCTATACATACACACACATAAAATTAGGATATTACATCATATATAAATAGCGATGCTGTAACATAATCAGAATAAAGCAATCACACTAGTTGTTAGAAGCCAAGATTTTCAGTAGGAAATACATTTAGGAAGAAATAAAAATCCTGTAATCTTTCATTTGAATTGGAAATATTGATCTGAACTCCTGAATCATTTCTCCTTTGCTTAAACGGCATCTATTTCCTAGTTAGATCCACTGGAGAGGCTGGAAGCAACAACCACATGCTGACAATAAATGCCTGCAGGGCCCTGGCCATGTGGTTTTAAAATACCATTTCCCACCAAACAGAACCTGGGATCCTGGGAGAAACAGCTGATTCTACGTCTGGGGACAGAGAGGTACAAGATGTTCCCAGGCCCTCCTGTGCCTTAGAATGAGGAAGCTATCAGAATGATACCAAAGTCATCAGCAAGCAATACCCGCTGGCAAAAAATAGGGTTATTTTTGAAACTTTATACAAAAAAAAGAGGGGAGAGTATGATGTGCCCATCAGCCAGCTTCCACAATTATCAACTCAGGACCCACATGCTCTTTCCAAACTAGTAAGTGACAATGTGATGGGAAACTTTGTAAGACGTGGGGTCGCATGACAACATCTAAACACACTGAGTTTTTATGTGAATAACTGAGCAACCCAGAGAATGTGCGCCCCCTGGTAGGCAAAACAGGAAATAAACAGTGCCCCCTAGGAAGGACTCCTACTTATAATCAAGTCATCAACCGAATGGGAAATGAAGGAAGCCCCTAGATCTAAATATTTACAAAGGAAAGAATAGAAAAACATGTGAAATGTCACCACCAGAGTAAAATGAGCCAAATTTAAACAAGGAAATGCTACAAAAATAACTCAGGTTCCTGATAAATGAACAGCTTCGGGCTTGGTGTTGAAGAGAAAATGGTAGCTGATTTCAGAAGTTACAAAACAATGTTTTCATCATCTAGTACTGCACTAACAGAAAACACCAAGAGCGGAAGGCTTCATAAAGAGATTTTATTGTTATAGTCTGGTAAACCACAAACTCATCCATGAGTTACAAGTCCACTATCACAGTCTGGTAGGCTGTGTCCAATTTCAAAGAGAGCACCTTGGCACAGGAAATTCAGGTCCAAAGGATGTGCTCCGCTCTTGGTGCCGCTTTCCCGGGGGCATGAGGTTCCCGACTCTCTCTGCTCACCTTTCTCCCTTACATCCCACAGCTGGTAGCTTGAGTTCCGCCTCACGAACACAACTGCTGCCCATTCTCCTTCATCAGCATCATGCAGGCAGGATTCATGACACATAGGAGGAATCACCCCACACTGGGACTCAGGGAGGAGTCAAATCAATACACATATTTGGAGGGGGGACACGATGCAGTCCATGACACATAGCTGTTCTAAAGCTACAGTATCAAGATAGCCTGGTAGTCACATTAGAATAGCGATCACAGAATAGACACACAGATCAATGGACTAGAATGCAGTGTTCAGAACTTACGTTCTTTATAAAAGTGCCAATAGTGTTCAATGAGGAATAACCTCTCTGAGAAATGGTGTTCAGACAACTGGATTTCCATGTGCAAGAGAAGTCGGACCCCTACCTCATACCATACAAAAAAACTAACTATAAATTAATCATAAACTGAAATATAAGAGCTAAAATTTCAAAAGTCTTTGATAAAAACAGAGTGAATCTTTACTGCCTTCGGCTGGGCAAAGCCTTTCTAGACACAACAACAAAACACACAAAGCCAAAGAAAAACCAGATAAATTAGACTACATCAAAATTAAATTTTTTTTTTAATGTACGTGGTTTCATCAAGAGTGAAAAGATGATTCACAGAATGGAAGAGAATATTTATGAAATCACAGCCTGATGAAAGACAGATGTTGACAACAGTCAAGGAAATGCTACACTTCAATGATACAAATAACCCAATTTTGAAAAATGACCAAGGGACACGAACAGATATTTCCCTAAGGAAGACACAAAATTGGCCAGTAAGTACATGAAAAGATGTTCAGCATCATTAGTTCTCAAGAAAATGCAAGTCAAATCCATGAGAAAAAAACTACGCAATCCCCTAGGAAGTCTGTCATAAAATACACAGACAGTGCCAAGTGTTGGCATGGGTATGGAAAGACGGGAACCCTCATGTACTGAAAGTGGGAATATACAACGATGCAGACGTTTTGGAAAACAGTTTGGTAGTTTGCAATGTTAAATGTCAACTCAACTTCTAAGTACATATATAACAAACCTGAGAGTGTGTCTCCATACAGAAACTTGCGTGAACATCCCAGCTGCAATGCTCCTGAACTGTACAAAAGTAGAAACAGCCCAAGTATCCATCAGCTGACAAACAGAAGAAACGCGATTTATATCTCTACAAACCAAAACACCAAACCCATTGCTGTCATACCAATTCTGACTCATGCTGAACCTATAGGACAGAAGTAGAACTGCTCCAAAAAGTTTCCAAGGAGCACCTAGTGGATGTGAACTGCCGACCTTTTGGTGGATACACTGGCATATAATTCAGTGCTGACAATGAAGGAAGTGCTGAGCTACAGTACCGCATGAGAGAACCTTTTAAACGTCACGCTACGTGGGAGAAGACCGTCACAAAAGACCACACGTTCCGTGACTGCGTTTGCATGAAATGTTCAGTAAAGGCAAGTCTACAGTGGCAGAACGCAGTGATCGCAGGGCTAGGATGGGTGTGGGTGGACCTGCGACTGCTAACAGGTACAGAGTTTCTTTTACGAGGAGCAAAAATGTTCTAAAATGATATTGTGATGACGGCCACCCACCCCAAAACCAAGCCCAGTGATGTCAATTCCTACTCATTGGGACCCTACAGGACAGTGTAGAACTGCTCCATACAGTTTCTAAGGAGCACCCGGTGGTTCGAACTGCCAACCTTCTGATGAGCAGCCACAACACCTAACCACTGTACCAAGAGGAATTCCGACGACGGCCACAGAATCCTGTAAACCTACTACAGGACTGAACAGTACGCTTTAAGGGAAGGAACTGCATGGTGTGTCCATTTTATCTTAATGAAGTTGTTAAAAGGGAAGAACACATCAGCTGAATCCAGTTCATAGGCTCTGTCGGGATGCTGGTATGAACCGAACCAAGCAGAAAGTAACATTTCTAAGAGAGGAAAATGAAACTGTTTGGGCGTTAAGCGATGTCAAGAAATTATTGCTAACTGCATTGGTTGTGATTTATTAATCTGAAAAATCTTTTACCTGTTAGAGAAACACACTGAAGTATTTATACACGAAATGATACGTTATCTCAATTTGCTTGACAACCCTCCAGTGAAAACCATGTGAAGGGGGAGGCCCAGCTTCTGGGTCCATTAAGACTTAAATCATGAGCGATCTGCAAACTCCTTAGACTAAGGAGTTTCAGGGATGGAGGACGGAACACCAGCAGAATTCTGCCTCGTCAAGAGACCCCGAGGCGGCCAGCAGTTGGGATCTGAAAATGACCTCAGCAGCAGCCACTCAGAGGTCATGACCATGAATAAGCAATTTTGTGGACAAAAAAGAGTGACGGAGAGAACTGGCAACCACCAGTGTCACAAAAGTAGAAGCTGAGTCCCCAAGAGGCTTGTAAAGAACCGCCTGTGGCCTCCCACACCAAGAGTGATCTGCCTGAAGGCAGGGCCATTTCTGCTCTTCCTCACGGAATAGTGAGGACACAGCACGGCCTGGGCCACAGCTGTGAGCCTCCAGAGAGCACTTCTGGGCCATCAACACGGAGAAACCCGGCGAAGGTTACCAGAAGACCCAAAAAGTCTCCAAGCCAAGTACCCTCAAGACACGAATGATGTCACTAGGAGCAGACCACATATGAGGGGGTCCAGTGGGCTGCCAGTGGGGGAATGGGCTGCAGACCTGTCAAGCAAGTTCTCTTTTCCTCCAGAAGGCTCTGCACTTGACACTGAAAAACTAACCTCCCCCAAGTCGGCCTCCTCTCCATTCTCCAGAGAGCACTGAAAAAAATTTCCAGACGCTTGCATGATGTCTCAAAACTGATTCGGTGGAAGCTTAAAGTATAGCAGAACGTTTAAGTGTGTGTGTGCGCGCGCGTGTGTGTGTGCATGTCTGAGATGTACGATCCCAGTAAATCTGCCAAGTGCAGGGTGCCAGCAGAAAGATGAGGAGAGCAGGCCGCCTGTTGTCTCTGCCTGCCTGGTGGCACAGCTGCAGCTCCAGCGCAGGTGTTCTTCTGAGTCCAGGCCTGGGTTTGGAAGGCTGCAGGGCATTTGGGAGCCACATACAAGTGAAACTGTCAACCTGCTCTGAGAAAATGGGTCAGGTTGTCACTCTTGATTGGAAAATGTCTCCTAATTAAGCAAGCTCTGGCCAAGCAAAGTCCCTTCCTTCTCCTGCCTAAATGTCCCCTCACTGAAAGGGCAGCTATCTAAAACGCCTGCACTGAGACCTCCCTGCTCCCCAACTCCCCTCGGCCTTGGACGGGGCAAGATTTCGGAGAACAGCATCAGTGACAGAGCCCCCACTTCACCCATCAGCTGACGACGGCTGCCCTCCTCACTCTGACACCCACAGGATGCTCAAGTTTGCAGCCAGAGGGCCCCTTTCTCACGAGTCCAGCCCCCTGCTGCAGCCAAGGAGCGACCCCACGAAGCTGTACTTGTCCGCCAATAGGCTGGAGCCGGCTACACACATCTGCTCTCTGCCTTTAGGCCACTTGTGACTCACGGTGATCCCGTGGCATTTCCCAGGCTGTAAACCTCTGTGAGAGCACGCGGCCACATCTTTGTTCCTGGGGCCGCTGGTGGTTTCAGGCCACTGACTTCCTGTTAGCGGGTGGTCGCTTTAACTGCCGCACCACCGAGGGCTCCTTGTTTCATGCACACAAGTAAGTAACACAGTGACAGAACCCATACCCACACCCACACCTATGGCCATCGAGTCGACGCCGACTCATAGTGACCCTACGGGGCACGACAGAACTGCCCCACTGAGTTTCCAAGGAGCATCTGGTAGACTCAAACTGCTGACCTTTTGGTTAGCAGCTGTAATACTTAACCATAACACCACCAAGGTTTCTAACATAGCCCATGAACTGCTAAAACAGGCCTAAAACAGAGTTAGTGAATGCTTCCCGATGACAAATGTTTATGAAAAGCTACTAAACACAGATGAGAAAACTGCAGAATCCTGAAAACAAAAATCCCAATAAAAATCTAGAAAAATTCTGAGCTCAAATTGCAGCACAACTATCGTTAAATTCTCATCCTGCCCCGCAGCTGGGGCACAGACTAAAAGGAGCACGTGGAACCCCTTTGGGGAACTTGTACCCAAAGAACTACTGTGGCCCTGTATCAAAGGCTGGCGCCTGAACAATGAGGCTGGAAATTCAAATAACACGCTTTGGATATTCCAACATTGTTTGTTAGGATTCTGCCCTTCAGCTAACTTTGTGGATGATCTAATCAACAGTCCAAACTCTGTTGATAAGAAGGCTCCCTCTAGCAACCCTAACTGTCTTTTATTGATCCATCTGCAGGTGTTTTCCACGCACAGGTAGCTGGAGTACATTTTAACTGAAGTTCTAGGGACAAACAAAAAACAAATACCTCCTTGTGCCCGGTAGAATCTGAAGCTCAAAGCCTAAGCAACCTGCCCACAGGCACAGCCAGCTAGTCAAACCTCCCCTTTTGGGACTCAGCTCTCCGTGGAGAAAAACTGAAGGAGTGGAGTCAGCATGTGGCGAGCAGAGGCCTGACTCAGCGACACAGGAGTTCTGTGAGCCCAATCTTGAACGATCCTAAACCAGTGTAAGGATGCACCACCTCCCAGGAGCTCAGAGGCAGCTCAGGGCTGGAATAAATTCAGAATGCCCTGGTTTGAAAGTTCTGGAGTCAGAAAGTAGCCAGAGGTGGAGGGTGGGCACCACACTTACAAGGCTGCTGCTAGGTGAAAATAAGGAAGGCCCCGCTTTAGACTGTCATAACCTCCAGACAACAGAAAAGATGGAGACTACATCTCACATGTGTATTTGGGACACATTTGAGAGAAGGGATCAGTTCCTAGAGAGAAGGTCACTATGCTTGGCAAAACAGAGGGTCAGAGAAAAAGAGGCAGGCCCTCGACAAGCTGGGCTGACACAACGGTGTCAACAACGGGCTGGCGTACAGCCAACGACGGCAAGGACAGCGCAGGAGCGGGCAGGACTTCCTTCTGTCCTGCTCAGGGTCACTGTGATGGTCCTTAACAACCGTTTCCCCCCAACGGGGCCAGGCGAGCTCGGAGCTGTCAGGAACACAGGACAGAAATAAATCCTAAAGAAACGACAGCATGGAAAGCTGTGACAACGACCTTTTATGGTGTTTTACTTTTCATTTGGTGAGTAAGTGAGGCAGAGCAAACGGAAGGTAAGGCACAGACAGGGAGAAACAAAAGCTGAAACGCTGGCTTCACTGCTGGTTTGAAAACAGAATCTTCAATTAAATTATCCCGAGAAAAGCACACACAAGATGTGCTGGATGCAGAGAAAAAGGGACTTGAGACCTCCTACCGTGTCAAAGGTTTTGTTTGCTGACAACAGCATTACCTGGAGCTTGTGAGGTAGGGAGTGGGGAGGGGATCTCAATTCTTGCTCAACAGAGATGTACACCCTGGGTTACTTTGTTTTTCTCAGCAAAATAATTCAGAGGCCACACAAATACTTTCTATACATAAACACTGGGAAGGTGCTTTGGTAATCACGGCCAAGAGAGATGCTTCCAGGGCGGGTTATCTGTCTACCAGCACCCAAACACTGGACCGGTATTTTTTTGCCACTAACACACAGAAGGAAGTCCTGGAGGCATAGTGGGTTAAGTGCTACAGCTGCTAACCAAAAGGTCGGCAGTTCAAATCTACCAGATGCTCCTTGGAAACTCTATGGGGCAGTTCTACTCTGAGCTATAGGGTCGCTAGGAGTCGGACCCGACTTGACGGCGGTGGGTTTGGTTTGGTTTTTGTTAACATACAGAATAAAAGGGCAGGCCAAAACATGGAAAACTTCTGCCTGAACCCCAACTCCTGCTAATTTCCCCTCTGCCACATGTCCTACACCCAACCTTAACGGACAGAGGCTTTTTACAACCTCTGGGCCATACAACTGCAACCTTTCTTCTTAAGAAATGCTAATGGTGAAACATGTCAATACTTCCTAACTCATATCTCTCTCACCAAGTTTAAACATGTTAAAGTGTTACCGTATTTGCTCTGTGATCAGGCCTTCTCAGGTTTTAAGGAAATAATGCTGATTTAGCTACAGCGACACAATTGTTCTCTCCCTACCCAGTCATACCCACTTCTTGACATCTATTTCCACAGGAATTTTCTTACATCTCTCATGGATTGAACTGTGTTCCCCTCAACATGTGAGTAGCACTCTGGCTGGGCCATGATTCCTGGTGTTGTGTGACGTTCCTCCCTGCTGTAAACCCTGCCTCAGTGACGTTAATGGGATAGGATGGGCGGCTGTCGGCAGTGTTTTTAAGTATAGAGTTGCCAACCAGATGGACTAGGAAAATGGTGCGCCTAAAAGCCAAGCATTCCAATTTGCTGTCCCAGTGGATCTAGAAGGTGGAGCTGTAGCTCAGGACACAGGGGCCCCCACTCAGAATCTGGAGAGGGTGGTTACAGCCTAGAACCTAGAGGGCAGGGCCATTGTATAAAATGTCTCGGAAAACAGAAGATTATTTTCAAGTCCTGAGGGCTAATGTGATGTGTTCTGTTATTTGCTTCAGGCCTCTTATGCCTTTCCCTGCAATTTCTCCTACTTGTAATGGAAATGTCTAACTTGGGCCTCTCTGTTCTGCCATTGTACCTTTTGAAGTAGATAACGTGTATTCTAGCTTTTGCAGTTGAAAATGAATTTCTGGATTTTAGACTTATACCCAAGACGTTAGCCGTGATATGAGTATGTTTTGCATGTTGCAAGAATGTGATTTGGGGAGTGACAAAGGGTGGAATGTCATGGATTGAATTGTGTCCCCCAAAAATATATGTAGCCATTTGGCTAGGCCATGATTTCCAGTATTGTGTGACATTCCTATGAACTGTAAACCCTGTCTCTATGACGTTAATGAGGGAGGGTGGGTGGCAGTTGTGTTGGTAGGGCAGGACTCAGTGTAGAAGACTATATTACATCTTGAGGCAATCTCTTGAAGGATAAAGAAAGGAAGCTAACAGAGAGATCTGGGGACCTTATGCCACCAACAAAGCAGTGCAGGAGCTGAGTGTACCCTTTGGAAAAAAAGGGCCCTGGGTCCCTGCACCTCCAAAGCTCCCAGGCCAGGGGAAAACCGACAACAAAGATTTTCCTCCAGCGCCAGCATGGACAGCCTTCTCCTGGAGCTGATGCCCTGCATTTGGACTTGTAGCCTACTAGACTGTGACAGAATAAAATTTCTTTTTAAACCATCCATTTGTGCTATTTCTGTTGTAGTAACACTAATGACTAAGATGATGTTTTAATAAACCATATATCCTGTTTCTCTTTTTGTGTGCATTTTAAAACATAACAGGTTCATATTCCAAACTGCTTTGTTTCCTTTGTAAATTACTTTGATATTTTTATGCACTTCAGTTTGTGCTCATCTGATGGACATGAAATAATACATCTTTGTTTAGTGTGCACTGTCCACACTGCTTTGTAGGCTGAGTATCTTGTTAAATGTTTATAAGCCAAATGAGACTCCTCTTCTCTCAAATGCCTGTTGATATCCTGATTATCTTCTTCTCTGAAGATCTTTTTGCTTTTTAATATTGTATCAAACATTATTAAATATTAATGTTTGCATTAATTATTAATTTGCACTTTGGTGGCATTCATTTCAAATCTGCGAATTTCTTCTTCCACTTGACAACTTCATTCTTAACTCTGTGATGTATTTTGCCTAATAAAATACTTGAATTTTCATAATAGTAGATTTATTCACCTTTTTAACTCTGATATCACCCTGCATCAACCATGTGGTATTATAGTCACTACAGTTTTATATGCAATGGTGGCATCTAATTTCATAGCTTCTCCATGTTTCTTCCAGGACCCTTGGCTATTCTTGAATTTGACTAGTCCATATTAATTGTTAATAGCCTTACTGAGATGTTCATATTGATTTTTTTTTTAAGAAATGTTTCCATTTTCAGAAGGTTCTGCAGATTTTTTTAACAGATTGTTTTCTAAAGCAGTTTTAGGTTTACAGAAAAAACAGTACACTGAGTTTGATTTGGGGCTTAGGTTTCTCATTACCTGATAAGTAGAATTTTGATTTATAAATTTGGACAGAACTGTTCTTTATGGAATCAAGCCTACCTACCCATTAACACAGCAATTCACTCAATTTATTCAGCCCTACTTTTATGCTCTTCACCAAACTTTCATCATTTTATCAGTAAGATCTGAGACATCTTTGGATAGCATCATTCCAAGGTAAATTATACTCTTGGTTGCTATTACAGAAGCTATCTCTTTAATTCAAATTGCATTTTCTAATTGTTGCTTCATCATGTGTGGGAAGACTTTGTTACACACTGGTCTTTGTCCAGAGACCTTTTAAGTGCTTCTTAGTTCTAATATTTAGACTGACTGAATTATCGTTGTAAATAATCACATCACCTACAACTAATGGCAGTCTTGTTTTTTGTTTCCAATTCTGATACTGTTTATTTCTTTTTCTTAGATTATCTTGTTAGCATAACCTGCACTGTTTTAACAAGAAGCATTGCTGCCAACATCCACGTCTACTTCTTGACATTCAAAGGACTGCTTCTAATGTTAAACCATTTACTGTAGTACCTGCTATAGGTCTGTCTTAGTCATGATGTGCTGCTATAACAGAAGTACCCTCAATGGATGCCTTTAACAAACAGAAGTTTACACTCTCCCAGTTTAGAAAGTGAGAAGTTCAAATTCAGGCTGGCAGCTCGAGGGGAAGGCATTCTGTCTCTGTCGGCTCCAAGGGAAGACCTTTGCCATCAATCTTCCCTTGGTCTAGGTATTTCTTACATCAGGGAACCCAGGTCCACAAAGAGTCTCTCCTAGTGCTTCTTTCTTGATGGTATAAGGTCCCTCTCCTCTCTGTTTATTTTTTTGGTATCTCAAAAGAGATTGACTCAACATGCAACCTAATCCTGTAGATGGAGTCTTGCCTCATTAACATCATAGAGGTTAGGATTTATAACATGTAGGAAAATTACATCAGATCAGAATTGGACGAAAACTACGCTATACTGGAAACAATGGGCTACCTAAGCAGGTACACATTTAGGGGGACAAACACAATTCTGTCCATAACAATACCCTTAGGAGATTACGGTTTTCATGTGTTCTTGCTGTGCCATGAGGTTTATTTCTTCTTCCATTTTAAACAAAGTTATTGTATTTTGTCAAATTCTTCCTCTCTAATTCAGACAACTGTATATTCTTTACTGTAACACAGTAAATTACATTAGCACATTTTCTAATGTTAAACTCAGCAAAACCAAACATTATCTTTTCCATGAAGCATTCTTTGGTCACTTGTTCTAAAATGGGAAATTTCTCCCCACTCACTAAAACAGAGACACATCCCCTATAAACTTTTCTGCTTTAATTTTCATCTTGGCATCCATCATCACTTAATATATTAGGTATTTTACTTGTTTGTGATTACTTAACGTCTCCTTCTCTGCACTAGATTGTAAGTTCCCTGAAGGCAGGAGGTTTGGCTATGTTTTACAGTGCTACATCCCCAATGCTCAGTACCTGCCACATAGTAGCTATTCAATAAATTCATGGTTTAGCAGTTATCTAAGGTGTAACTATTGGTCTACACTTGTCTTCAACAAAAGAGAAAGAAGGTAACCAAAGATTCATAAAAGAAAGTCTACAGTACTGACCATCTACATAAACCACAGCTTCATCTACTCTGAGACCAGAAGAACTAGATGGTGCCCAGCTATCACTACCAACTACTCTGATCAGGGTCACAAAAGTGACAGACTCTGACAGAACGGGAGAACAACGTGGAAGAGAACCCAGATTCCTAAAATATCCAGATTTACTAGACCGCTTGATACTAGAGGACTCCCTAAGACTACTGCCTTGAGACAGTCTTCAAACTGCACACCCAAACAATCTTGTGGTCACCTTTACATTAAGCACCAGTTTGGTTCATAAAATAAAGAATATCATCCATGAGTAATGAGCTGCTACAAAAAAATCACCTATAGGAGGAGAAACGGTGATAGATTACTCAAAAACAAAGACAACAGGTTAAGGGGACAAGGAAGCTAGAGAACAGAAAATGGTATGACCAGAGAAGAATGAATGAGAACAATGATACACTGTGAAAAATGTATCCAAGATCACAAAGTAATTTGCATAGAAATAGTTAAATGGGAACCTGATGTGCTGTGTAAACTATCACCTTAAGCACATTATTAAAAAATTATTTGTTGAATAAATGAATTTTGCATGCTTGAAAACAGCCCTACTTACAATAAACTTGTATTTATGTACACATACAGACCATGTTGGAATTGATTTGCCAATATTTTATTATCTTCTGTAGGGACAGCATCTATATTTGTAAGTTAGAATGACCTACAATTTAAAATTTTACATTATCCTGGTAGCGTGGTGGTTAAGCCCTATGACTGCTAAACAAAAGGTAGGCAGTTCAAATCCAGCAGGTGCTCCTTGGACACACTATGGGGCAGTTACACTCTGTCCTATAGGGTTGTTGTGAATCAGAATGGACCCAATGGCGGTGAGTTTGGTTTGGTATATTCATTTTCTGTATTATTATTTCAATAGTTCCAAATTAAAATGAGGAGATTCAGTTCTTTTTCTATCCTCTGAAATAAGAGAATAATAAGCTTTTTATGTGTGTTTTGTTATGTGATGTTCTTTTTTGTTTCTGTATGATTGGGTATTCTAAACTAACAAGTCAATTTTTACTCAGCTTTATAGGGGTCCATTTAGATTTCTTTACCATCTACTTTGCCAACGTTTGCAATATTTTTGACTTAAAGATTTCATCGTATTCTCTTACAACTTTTAATCTCTCTCTGTGAGCCATTTTTATTACTAATAGTATTTGTCTTTTTTCCCTTTGTTTTCCTTAATCAAACTTGCCAGAGGCTTACATATTTTCTTTTTTCCAAAAACCCAACTTTAGGTTTTATGAATCTTCACCACAGTTTTTATTTCACTGTTGTTGTTTGGTCCCTTTCGATTCTTTCTAACTCAGAGTGGCCCCATGCACAACAGGACAAAATACTGCCTATCTCGCACTCTTTTCACACTTGTTATGCTTGAGCCTACTGCTACAGCTACTGTCTCAGTCCAGCTCATGGATGACGTCCTCTTTTTCTCAGTGACCTTCTACTTTACCAAGCATACAGTCTTTCTCCAAGGACTTGTGCCTCCTAATGACATGTCCAAAGATGTCTTTTCATCAGTCTTGCCTCTAAGAGCACCCCGATTCTACTGCTTCCCAGACAGATTTGTTCTCTCTTTTGGCAGTCCATGGTGTATTTAATGGTCTTGGTCAATATCACAATTCAAAGGCATCAATTCTTCATTGGTCTTCTTTATTCAATGTCCAACTTTCACACACAATGAGGCAACTGAAAACACCATGGTTTGGTTGCCCAAACCTTGATTCTTGAAGCAACTTTTTTGTTTTTTAATACCTGACAAAGGTCTCTTGGAGCAGATTTCCCACTGCAATGAGTCTTAATTTCTTGACTGCTGCTTTCATGGGTGTTAATTGTGGATACAAATAAAATGAAGTCCTTGACAACTTCAGTACTTTTTCCATTTACCATGATGTTGCTTACTGATCCAGTTGTGAAGATTTCTGTTTTGTTTATGTTGAGAGGTACTCCATACTGAAGGCTGTGGTCATTGATCTTTATCAGTAAGTGCTTCAAGTCCACTTCACTTTCTTCGAGCAAGGTTATGTCATTTGCATATTGCAGGTTGTTACCAAGTCTTCCTGCAATCCTGATGCCCTGTTCTTCATATAGTCCAGCTTCTTGGATTATTTGTTCAGCATAAAGACTGATTAGGAATGGTAAAAGGATACAACCCTGACACACACCTTTTCTGACTTTAAACCACACAGTATCTTCTTACTCTGTTTGACTAACTGCCTCTATCTATGGACAGGTTTCTCATAAGCACGATTAAATATTCTGGAATTCCCATTCTCCCCAGTGTTATCTGTAATTTGTTATGATCCACACAGTTGAATGACTACCTTCCAGGCCACTTCATTAATTTCTCTTTACTATTTCCTTTCTTCTATTTTGATGTTCTTATTCTATCAGCCATTCTCGGAGGGAGGAATGCTAAATTAGTTCATTAAAACATTCCACTAAGTCTGCAGTGTTGTCAGGTGCACAGAGATTTGTGATTATTACATTGTGCTGGTGAATTATTCCTTCTGTCTTCATCCTGATCTACTTGTGCTTTTCTTGCCTTAAAGTCTATCATGTGTAACATTAACTATAATTTCTCCAGCTCTGATTTAACTAGTAATTTCCTGGTCATTTTCCATGCCTGTGCTTTCAATTTTTCTTTGTCCTTAAATGTTAAGTGTTTTTCTTGGGAATAGCAGATACCTGTACTTAAAAAAAAATCCTACTGAGCAGGAGCACTTCCATCTATTAATACACGATGAGTTTGATTTACTTATATTGACTATGATGGCTCATGTATTTGGATGTATTTCTACTATCTTATTTTATGTATTTATTTTATATCTTGTTTTATGTATATCTTATTTTATGTATTTCTACTATCTTATCCACAATATTTTTTCTGGCTTTCTTTCTATTATTTATCCTGCACAATAATTGATGCATTGGTCTAGGTATTTATATCCTTTCCTTCTTTTTTCTACCTCTACTGGTTTGTAAGTTACACAGTCTGTTTCTAATTGGCTACCTTCAATTTTTCCCCAACATACTATGAAAATTTTCAAACATACAAGGAAATTGAAAGAACTCTGCAATGAACAGTCTCTGCTGGCTGCTGAGAGCTGGCTTCAATTTTATCACTCATGGTTGATTGACAGTCTAAAGTTTATCAGTATTTCTAATCTCTCATATAAGAAGGTCCATAGAAGACTGACTATGACCACTTGCTTTCAAGTATTCTGCAACTAGTCTTCCTTACTATATGTTTTGTTACTTACTGTCACTGTTTTAAGACCTAATTCTACTTTCTGTTTTCCTTCTATTGTACTACCTTCTTTGATCAGCATTGCTTTTGGTACTTTACTTTTTTTGCCTTTCTAAAAACAATTCACAGCAGCCCCAGTGGCCTCCACTGCAACATCTGGCATCCTGAACAGACCATGCTGCACTGAGAAACCATTATGAGGCTGGATCTGTGAAGTCATCAGACTCAAAATTTGATTTTCATTACATAATAACCCATTCATAAGTTTATTTGCCACAGTAATCTGTAGTCTTAAAAACATCATGGAACTATTATAGTATCTCAATATCTGCCTTCTACTACTCCTTTACCTGGAAGAGCAAAGCAAGTTCAGGAAGTCTTCAATTAAGACCAGTGGACAGAACACTTTCTGCACTCAGTAGCACAGAGCACACAGTATTTGTCTGCTTATTGGTTTGTGTTTACTTTGATTTCATTCTCCAACAGCGTGTCCCTTTCTAGGATTGCCTGGAGATGACTTGAAAAAGAAAGACAATCCTGTAGATAAAGCACACCTGACTTGATTTGGGAGACCTGGCTTTATTCTGGCTTCCAGCTGTCACCCGTTCCGCACTTTGTCTCTGCCTCTTCCGAGGACCTACTTTTCCATCTCTACAGCAGACAGGAAAGCCTGGTTGCATAGTGGTTAAGTGCTGCATCTGCTAACCAAAAGGTCAGCAGTTCAAATATGCCAGGTACTCCTTGGAAACTCCATGAGGCAATTCTATTGTGCCTTATAGGGTCTCTGAGTTGGAATTGACTCCACAGCAGTGTGTATAGCAGACAGGATGGATAATATATCCTCAAATGACCAAAAACTCAGAAAATTTTCAGGCACTCATCTCCACTATTCTGAACCCAGGAATTGTTAGAAGGGCTGAAGAAAATTCATAAATCTGTCCCTAGGATGCTGACTTTGAGGAATACTGCTAAATTTTTAAGAAACTGAGAGGGGGTAGAGTCAAGATGGTGGACTGGGTACATGTCTTCCTAAATCCCTCTGGAAACCAAGACCTGAATTGATAATTAAATGGTGCCTTCTGGACACCTAGTCATCCCTAGGACATGGCATAGGGCTCTCAATTTGGACTTTGTACCACTGAATGGAAGACTTCCTCTCTTTCACCAAACCCTGTTGTGGGTGAAGGCTGGCTTCTATGGACCAAAGGTAACTCACCATTTTAACTTTTTTCTCTTAGCCAGCAGGCAGAGCTGGGATTAGACTAGCAGCTAATCTCAGACACACTGCTGGTGGGATCAGGGGGTGAAACTGCCACATTTTGAGAGCCTGACTTTGGACTCTGTGCATCTCTGCATCTTTTGCCTCTCTTTCGGCCTCTGTGATTGAGTAGTCTGTACCAAGACAGGCAGGGAGCATGTGTGGGACACCATCTTGTTCCACTGTGAGGCGGACATGCCCATACGGAGGCCTCAGCTGGACCGTATTCCTAGGCTGGGAGGTAGCGCCTGCCTGGAGGAGAGTACCTTTCTGGCAGAAAAGCAGTATCTTACACAGTGTCACCTATGGCCGGGGCTCGGCAACAGAGGTTGTGGACTCTGTGCATCTTGGCACTTTTGGCCTCTCTTTCCACCTCTGCCACTGAGTAGCCTGTACAGAGGCTTGTACAGTTTGTGCAGGGCACCATCTTACTACACTGGGAGGCAGAAATGCCCACACAGAGGCCTCAACTAGACCTAATTCCTAGGCTGCGAGGCAGCACCTGCCTGGAGGAGAGTGCTTTTTTGACAGAAAAGCAGTAATTTACACAGTGTTGCCTAAAGCTAGGGCCTGGCAGCAGAGGCCAACAGGGCAGTAGCCTTTCCGTATTTTGAACTAGTTTATAACATCTGGGGTTGGATATAGAGGTTCTTACTTTGCCAGCTGGGAAGAGGGACCTATACATCTGAAAATCTGATTGACTACGGAAGTGTTAGACACCTTTTACCTTTCATTTTAAGACAGCCTAGAGAAAAAACTGCCATACATCCTCACAGCATCTCTCCCAGCCTCTGTTGACTTACATGATGCCCAAAAAGCAACAAAGTTTGGAGAAAACTGTAACCAAGAAATTGCCCATGGCTTCACAAGGCCCCCAAAAGAAACAAGCAAAAGAACTTCCCAGATGAAGAAACCTTCCTGAAACTATCAGAAGGTGAATACAAAAGGATTATACAGAGAGCCCTCCTAGACCTTATACAAAGAGCAGCACAGCAAAATGAAAAATTAAGCAAGCTGTTCAATCTGATAGAACACCAGTACTCAGAAATCTAACAGATCAAGAACAAAATCAAGGACACAGAAACTTTAATTCAAGCCAATAAAACAGAATGAAACAAATGGAAGATAGACTTTCTGACTTGGAAGACAGAGCTATTGACTCCAGCATTAATGAGGAGAAATCAGAAAAAAGAAATAAGAAAAATAAAGAACCATTAAGAAACATGTGGGGCTCTACTAAGAGGAACAATCTATGGCTAATTGGAGTTCCTGCACAGGGCAAGACACCTGAGAACACAGAGTGTATTGTTGCAGAGCTGCAGACAAGAAAATTACCAGAAATTATGAAAGAAGAGAATATAGATATCCAAGGTGCACATCGAACACCACTCAATATAGATCTCAAAAGAAAGACACCAAGACACATTATAATCAAGCTTAACAAAATGAAACAGAAGCAGTAACTCTTAAAGACAGTAAGACTCAAAGCAAAGCTAACATTCAGAGGCAAACCCTGTAGGTCTTCGTTGGATTTTCTCGGCCAAAACGATGCTGGCACAGAGACAGTGGCATGACACATTCAAAGCCTTGAAGAACAACTTCCAACCAAGAATTATATATCCTACAAAACTATCTTTCAAATATGAAAATGAAATTAAGACAGTCACAGATAAACAGAAACTTAGAGACTTTGTTGAAACCAAACCAAAGCTACAAGAAATACTGAAAGAATCTCTTGGCTTAGAAGAACAAAACCACTAACTTTACATTTTAGAAGCAAATACAGGACACATCACCAAGAAACCTACTCAGTTAGGGAAGGCTCCAAACTTAATCAAACCTATAATAGTGAAAGAAATGATCTAGTGATCATGACAGGAAAACTACGATGTCATCATATCAAAAAGAGGGATGTACTACAGTCGTTATAGCCCTTCTGGATGCAGAGGAAGTTAATAAGACTGATAGTACTTAAAATTGAGTTTATACATAGTTTATTAAGGGGAATAATAGGGACAGCAGTAAAGCACAATAAAGATGCAACATACCAAATCAAGAAATGTAATATGGGAGTCTCAACAACCACAAAACCAACCCTGAGAAAGGTGAAAAATCAACTCACAAAAAAGAATGTCCCAGAACAGATTAATAAGAACAACAGAGAAAAAATCATCACAAAAATAAACATATCACAATGACAGCACTAAACACATACATATCAATAAATACACTGACTGTGAATGGACTGAATGCTCCAGTAAAGAGACATCAAGTGACATCTTGGATCAAAAGATACAACCCATCTACATGTTGCCTACAAGAAACTCACCTTGGACTTAAAAATAGGAACTGTTTCAGTCAGCTAGGGCTGCTGTAACAGAAATATCACAGAGTGGATAGCCTTAACAAACGAAGGTTTATTCTTACATAGTCTGGTAGGCTGCAAGTCCATATTCAGGGTGTCTGCTCCACGGGAAGGCTTTCCCCATGTTGGCTCAGGAGAAAAGTCCAGTATTGCATCAGTCTTTGTCCAGGGAGCCTCTTGGCACAGGAACCTGAGGTCTGAAGGACACGCTCTTCTTCTGGTGCTGCTTGCTTGATGGTTCAAGGTTCCCAATTCTCTGCCTGTTTCTTTGTCCTTTTATCTCTCACAGGATGTAAGGATTAAGGGTGCGGCAAGCCATACTCCAGGGAAACTCCCTTTACAGTGGAGCAAGGAGGTAATCCTATGAAGGGATTTACAGCCGCACCCTAATCCTTTAGCAAACGGTTTAGGGAAACCACAAAATGGAGGATAGTCACAAGATAATGGGAATCATAGCCCAGCCAACATGGCTACACATATTTCTGGGGGGACACAAGTCAATCCATGACAGGAACAAACTGAAAATTAAAGGATGGAAGAATACATATCAAGCTAACAATTGAACAAAGAAGAGCAGGGGTGGCAATTCTCATCTCTGATAAAATAGATTTTAATGTAAAATCCACCATCCTAGACAAGCATGGACACTATTTATTGCTGAAAGGTTCAATACACGAGCAGGACTTAACAATATTAAATATTTATGCACCTAATATTAGAGACGGCACTTGGCCAATATTAGAGCACCTAAATACATTGAAGAAACACTGACTACACTCAAAAATGAGACAGATCACTCCACAATAATAGTGGGAGACTTCAACAACTCCACTGTCAATACTGGAAAGATCGTCTAGAAAAAAGCTCAATAAGGACACAGAAGATGTTATTGCCACAATTAACCAACTAGACCTCATCAACATATACAAAACTTTCTATCCATCAGTGGACAACTACATCTTCTTCTCCAGTGCACATGGAACATTCTCCAGAATACACCATGTGTCAGGACAAAAAGCAGTTCTCAACAAAATCCATACCACTGAAATAATGCAAAGCATCTTCTCAGATCATGAAGCCATAAAAGTCGAAATCAATAGCAGAAGAAACATAGATAGAAAGTGTAACTCATGGAAACTGAACAACATCTTGCTCAAAAACCCAAGGGTTATAGAAGAAATCAAGGATGAAATAAAGAAATTTACGGATTCCAATGAGAATGAAAACACTTCCTACCAGAACCTATGGGATACAGCCAAAGCAGTGCTTAGAGGTCAGTTTATCTCCACAAATGCACACATCCAGAAGGAAGAAACCAAACCAAAGAACTAACCCTACAGCTTGAACAAGTACAGAGAGAACAACAGAGGAACTCCTCAGACACCCGAAGAAAACAGATCATAAAGATTAGAGCAGAATTAAATGAATTAGAGACTAGAAGAAACAATTGAAAAAATTGAAAAGACCAAAAGCTGGCTTTTTGAAAAGGTCAACAAAATTGACAAACTGTTGGCTAAACTTACTAAAGAAAAACAGGAAACAAATAACTCAAATAAGAAATGAGAAGGGAGTTGTCATAACAGATCCAACAGAAATTAAAAATATCATAACAGAATACTATGAAAGACTGTACTCTAACAAATTTGAAAATCTAGAGGAAATGGACAAATTCCTAGATTCATATCATCTACCAAAATTATCACAAGGTGAAGCAGAACAACTTAAAAAACTCATCACAAAGAAAGGGATTGAAAAAGTCATCCAAAAACTACCAAGCAAAAATGCCCTGGCCCAGATGGCCTCAGCTCAGAATTCTACCAAGTTTTTAGAGAACAGCTATTTCCAATACTATTTCACAGTATAGAAAGGGATGGAATACTCCCAAATTCATTTTATGAAGCCAGCATAACCCTGGTGCCAAAGCCAGGGAGAGACCCAACAAAAAAGGAGAACTACAGACGAGTATCACTCATGAATCTACATGCAAAAATCTTCAACAAAATTCTTGCCAACAGAATACCACAACATATCAAAAAAACAATCCATCCTGACCAAGTTGGATCCATACCAGGGATGCAAGACTGGTTCAACATCAGTAAAACAATTGTGATCAACCACATAAACAACACAAAAGACAAGAACCACCTGATTTTGTCTATTGATGCAGAAAAGGCATTTGATAAAGTTCAACACCTGTTAATGCTAAAAACTCTCAGCAAAATAGGAATAGAATAGGCAAATTCCTCAAAGCAATAAGGGCCATTTATACTAAGCCAACTGCCTACGTCATCCTGAATGGAGAGAGACTGAATTTCCCTTGAGAACGGGAACTGGACAACAGTGCCCACTGTCACCTCTCCTATTCAACATTGTACTAGAAGTTCTAGCCACAGAAATTAGACAAGACCAAGAAATAAAGGGTATCTGCATCAGCAAAGAAGTAAAAATCTCTTATTTGCAGATGATATGATTGTATACACAGAGAATCCTAAAGAATCTGTAAGTAAACTACTCAAACTGATAGAAAAGTTGAGCAAAGTCTCAGGATACAAGATAAACATAAGTAAATCAGCAGGATTCCTTTATACCAACAATGAGATTATTAAGGGAAAAAAATCACCAAATCAATACCATTTACTATAGCCCCTAAGAAGATAAAGTATCTAGAAATAAGTCTAACCAGAGAAATAAAAGACCTCCCTACAAGAAACTAAGAGAGACTTACCTAAATGGAGAAATCTACCCTGCTCATGAATAGGAAGACATAACATTGTGAAAATGTCTATTTTATCCAAAGCAATCTGCTTACACAGTGCAATTCCAATAAAGTTCTGTGACATTTTTTTAAACAGATAGAGAAACAAATCACCAATTTTGTTTGGAAAGGGAAGAAGCCCAGGCTAAGTATAGCATTACTGAGGAACAACAACACCCTGGGAGGCCTCTCACTACTTACTTTAGAACCTATTATACTGCCACGGTGGTCAAAACAGCTTGGTACTGGTACAAAAAGACACAGACAGATCAATGGAACAGAATCGAGACCCCAGGGATGACACCATCTTCCTATGAACAGCTGACATTTGACAAAGGCCCTAAGACATTAAACTGGGGTTAAAACAATCTCTCCAAATGGTGCTGGCAAAATTGGGTATCTAACTGCAATAAACTGAAACAAGACCCATATCTTACACATTATACAAAAACCAACTCAAACTGGATAAAAGACCTAAATATCAAATCTAAAGCAATAAAGCTCATCCAAGAAAAAGGAGGAACAACAATGGAAGTTTTAATACATAGCTTAGACAGACTTCAAAATCTGTCAGACAAACCACAAACAACAGAAGAGAAAATAGACAAATGGGAACTACTAAGAATCAAACACTTTTGCTCATCCAAAGACTTATTAATAGAATGAAAAGGCCACCTACAGAATGGGAAAAAATATTTGGCAACTATATGTCAGACTGATGCTTGATCTCCATAATCTATAAGTCAGCCAAAAGCCAAGTGCTGTTGAGTCGGATCTGACTCATGGTGCTAAGGTACTACAAAATATCAACAAGAAAAAGATAAATCATCAAATTAAGTGATGGGCAAAGGAGATGGACAGACACTTCTCTAAAGAGGAGATCCAGACAGTTAAAAAACATATCTGGACATGCACACAATCATTAACTATTAAAGACATTCAAATCAAAACTACAATGAGATATCATCTTACTCCAAAAGGTTGGCCATGATCCAAAAAACACAAAACAACAAATGCTAGAGAGGCTGTGGAGAAACTGGACGTCTCCTACACTGTTGATGGGATTGCAAAATGGTGTAACCTCTTTGGAAAGCAATCTGGTGCTTCCTTAAAAAGCTAGATATAGATATACCATTTGACCTAGTAATTCTACTGCTTGGAATACATCCTACAGAATCAAGGCCATCCACACCAACTGATACATGCACACGAATGTTTATTGCAGCACAGTCCACAACAGCAAAAAAAAAAATGGAATCAACCCAGATGCCCAACAACAGAGGAATGGATAGGTAAACTATGGTATATATACTCAATGGAACACTACGCAATGATAAAGAACAACGATTTTAGGAAACATCTCATAACTCTATTTCAATTGGAGGACATTATGCTGAGTGAAAGTATTCAGCAACAAAAGGACAAATACTGTATGAGACCCCTATGATAAGAACTTAAAAACAGACTCACGCATAGAAGGAAAGACTCTTTGATGGCTGCAAGAGTAGGGAGAGAGGAAGGGCAAGGCAGGGAGGGTTTAGATTAGATAGTTGATAGAAATTTGGTTGGGTGAAATCAATGACAGCACACATTAGAAAGAAGATAAATATTAACTAGACTTCAACATAACATGATTACTCCTCCCATCTTAACTCAATATTAAAAGGACACAGTAGCTGGGGTAGGAGGCTGGGGACTATGCTCTCTGGGGAAATTGAGGCCAATTGGCACAATGAACATTTTGCTAAGAGAGCCTTCTGCACCCCACATTGGTGAGTGGCATCTGTGGTCTTAAAAAGCAGCCAAGCTGCCATCTGAGGGTACACCAAATGGCCCCAGCTCAGCAGGAACGGATGATCACCAAGGACCAAAACGACATGGGGAAATGAGAACCCAGAAGACAGAGAGATCAATGTGAGTGGGGGACTACATCGACTGGTGACCGGAAGAACCGGATGGTGCCTAGCCACCACCAGAGATAGCTGTGATGGAGCTCACACAGCTGAGTCTCACTGCCAACACATGAATAAAAAGGGGTGCACCTTGACATCTCCATCAAAAGACCATAATTGATGGTCCAGGGGCCTCAGGTTTCCCCTGGGAACATAGTCCCTGGCCCTCATGCTGCCCCTGTCCATAAATCATAAAGGAGGTCAACTCTTCAGATAGGAATGGGTTGGACTTGGTGACACAGAGTGACCATATCATGTGTGCAATTTATGTTCCTATGCATCTAGAGTATGTAGTCCTGCTGACCTCTTAATGGAGGTAGGGGAATGGATGGAGAGGAGGGGATAGGAGCCAGGACATCCACTGACATTCAGATACACACTACACGCCCAAAGAAACTTCCTTTCAACTGACTGGCTACTCACAGCAGAACCCACCGTGGGAGTGACCACACATAAACCCGAGAGGCATGGCCCAGTAAAGCTGACCCATGATGTTAGCCATCGCAAAGGAAACATTAAGCCTGGAGAACAGGGAACCACCAGTCACCAGGGGCATTCCAGGGGTATAGAGCCCTAAAAACAGGACACCATTGTCCACCTTAAAATCACAAAAAAAGGGCTCATGTTTTAATTAAAAGGAGATGCATGTCCTTAACAAATTTCACCTGTGTGGCCTACAGAGTAATGCATGAAATTGCATATCTACATTTAATGAAAATACCTCATTACCCAGATGAGATTTGGTTTAATTAAAAAGTAAATCAAATTTGTAAGAAAAAATAATTGCTGACAGGCACAGTACACTTGTTTTAATTTGTGATCTGAGGAAGAGCAGCATACCACCAGAGTCCTGAGCTTCGTAATCTAGCCTGAAAAACAAAAAAACTGGCTGAATAAAACCACGTAACCCTTGCTATCCTGCATTATTATGGGAAGGGGCGTTGTCAGCGAGGTAAGTATGAAGCAGTCCGTGGGACCATAAATTACAGGGCACACGGCCAAATCCACTGCTGACCCTCTGATGCCAGCATGCAGTCTCAGCACAGGCAGTCAGTAGGTACATGACATTTGCCGTGAGCTGGCTGGCACAGCCAGGGACGCTAGAAAAGGGACAAAGGGACTTTGTGATCACATTTTAACTGTAATTTTACTATGAATAGGGAGACCAGAAAAAGCAGCAGCTCTGCCCTGATCACAGGAATGCCTCTGAAAAGAACAGAACTGGGTCTCAGAAGACAGAAGCAGTCTGCAGAAAAATTCCTTCAGTAACTTCAAATGGGTGCAGTGGTGGTTCAGGGGTACAATTCTAACCTCCCACGTTGGAGACCTCAGTTCAATTCCTGGCTGAGGCCCTTGGGCCATGCCTTTCGGTGGTGGCCTGTGTGGTATGGCTGGGATGCCAAACGGCTTTCAGTGGATCTTCCAGACTAAGACAGACTAGGAAGAAAGGCCTGGCAGTCCACCTCAGAAAATCACCCAGGAAATACTACAGATTAAAGAGACTGATGCCGCCATGCACGGGACCACCGGGAACTGGGGGTCAGCATGAGAGCAGGCGGCCACAACTGTGAAGACACTGTTTCTGCCCTCTGAGCCCCTGCGCACATCTCTCACATAAAACGCCGCTCTCTCCGTTCCCCACGGACGCCTGAAAGTGGCTGCCTGGTCTCAGGAGAACAGGTGTTCATTAAATGACCAGGACGGGGCACCAGTTCAAAGGTTTTATTTGGACCTCCTTCCTGCCAGGGCCATAAAGGACTATGGCTGGGAGAGGGTGAAAACAGAGAAGTGCTTTTATTTCAAAATGTTTGGCTCATCGGTCTCTGCATCCGTCTCTCCTGTTCATCCGCCTCTCCCAGCCACGGGTAGAAACAACGTGTTCGGGCTCCTCCCAGACCCAGTGAGTTCTTGATGTCACTTTATTAACTGCCACGGCCATAAGCCCAGGTTTAGGACCTCAAATGTAGCTACAGGGCCAATGGTGAGGTCAGGCTGTGGGAAGAGGGAATCTACTAAAAGCACGTGTGTGTGTGTGTGTGTGTGTGCATGTGTGTGCGTGTGTGTGTGTGTGTGTGTGTGTTTCTGTAGTTGTGAGTAGTCCTTTGCAGTCCTTTGCAGTCCTGAACAGACAGCAATGCCAGTTTCCCAAGGCCCCTGCAGGAAGAAAGCCCCATGGGCCAGGCAGAGATGGGTCCTAAGGAGTGTCTGACCCTACAACTCGTGTGGTTAACAAGAACTGAGTCTGTAAGAGGACCTGCTGAGTGCCACCCTCAGAGCCCAAGTCACACATGGTATGCCACAGCATGACACATGGAAGTCTGCCTGGGATTCCCCACCAGAGGGTAGGTTTGTTTTTCAATAGTTCAGTTGAGATCACACACCAGGTTAAGGTGGGCTTTTCACTGGAGGGCTCAGGCTGCTCCTGCCTGACGTCTTCCACCAACAGGAAAGGGGGGTTAAGTGTCCGGCGAGTACGTCCATTGTCTTCTCCCCTTGACACACTGGGACACAACCCAACGGGCGGCCTCCTCAGCACGCCCCAGGCTATGCAGCCCCCTGACGGCTCGTGCCCTCTCTCCTGTCACAAGCACACCCATCAGCTTCTGCGAAGCCTCTGCATCTCCACGTCTTGCTCCATAGGTAACGGCGGGGTACGGTCATGCTGACCATGAGAGACTTGGGGGGTTTAGCCACAGCTGTATGTTTCATCTGCATCCCCACGGAGGGATCTGTTGCGAGCAGCCCATCAGCTGAAGGGGAGTTTCCCTGGGGGGGTGACCTACATCCAATATTGGTGGGCCTTCCAGCACGGTTTCCTGCCTCTTGCTGGCTCTGGATCCCGCAGCTAGCAGCTTGCCCACTGATTTTGGAATTCATCAGTTCCTGCAGCTAGGTCACAATGAGCCAGCCCACCCATGGGTGCTCTCCGTGTGCTGCAGAGGGGTGCAGCACAAGCCTCCAGCTCTTACAACCATAAGAGCTGCTTCTTTCAAAGAAATCTCTCTCTCCCTCCAAACAGACACAGACATGTCACTGGCTTCACTTTCCTTGAGAACTCAGCCTAAGGCACCAGTGAAGGCCCATGTTCTATGTGCTGTCATGAATGAGAAGGACTGGCTTTCCCTTGAATCTAGGATTCTGGAGCCAGAAAGATTCAGTCCCATAATTTTATATAGGAAAATGAGAAGCCAGCGGAGAGAAGAGAGTGGACCATTTAAGGTGCATGTCACACTTGCAGAATAGCTAAGAATCCACAGGGTTGTAATAAAAACCATGATGCCTTCTCATCTACCCTCTGTGGCTCCAGCACAGGAGTCTCAGAAGTTATTAAAGATGACCCAGTGTGGTCTGACATGAAGAAGGAGCATTAAACGCAGAGATGAAAGTTAGCACCCCGACTCCAGGGGTGCCCTGGCACAGGCCGGGAAGGAAACCGCACCACTGGGGCCTGAAACCAATAACCTTTGCGGTCACCATTCCAAAATCAGTCATTTAGCGTCTCTCTACATCTGCCAATTTGATCATTGATTCAAACGGGCAAAAGCTAACATTGTCATGATTGTTCGACACTTGGGTGCATACTCTGAGTAGCTGGCTCAAAAATAAACAAGTGGAAAGAGGAGAGGAAGAAGAAAAGAATGAGAAAGAAGAAGTGGAGGAGAGGAGATTAAAAAACAAAAGCAAATACAAGGCCATTTACTCTAAGAATCCAGGTTTATGCTTATGGTCCACGTGAGGTCCAAACTGGATCTGGGCTTGAAAGCCACCAAACTCACAAGCCTTTTCAAAGGAGACAGGGTGGGAGCCATTCAGGATGTCATCACGAGCCTGAAATACAAGAGAAAACAAAACGTCAGGCATCAGGGGAATGACGCATGCTGTCTACCAACAGACCCTGCCCCAGAGCCCAGGTTCTCCGTGGATGCAAGAGGAGACATGTCAGCCTACCCTGACTCAGAGCAAGGCTCTCTGGGAGCAGACGGGAGGTGAGCCAGCCCACCCGTGGGATGTTCTCAGCGTGCTGCCAATGGGTGTAGTGCCGGAAGATACAGGCAAACAGAAAACACGCCTTTGCTCCCGACTGCCCCCCAGCAGTGGTGAGGATCAGCAGTGTCGTGTCCTGGCACTGAAGCCTGATTGCGTCTAGGGAGGTAACAGGGTTAGGGACAGCAGAGGCAAGGTGACATCCTTGTTCGCTGAGCAGATTCACACAGGCCAGAGTAGAAATGTAATGTACTTCCTATGACCCCTAAGTCATAAAGCTAGCAGGAAAAAATATCTAGAACATCAATTCAACCCCCATTCCAAGATAAAGGAGACAGGAGGGGCTAGGGAGAGACAGACAGACAGACAGACACAGACAGACAAGAACTGAACATTCAAGACCCTTAGGGGGATGACAAGAAAACACAGCCCTAGAAGTGGGAGCTCAATGGACTGGGGTCTTCCTTTCCAGCTCTCGAGTCAATGGCGCCATCCCTCTTCTTCTGTCCTTCCCTTCTCTAGTCACAGGGTCCCCAGAATGCTCTCTGATGTACATCCTTGGCTGCTGCTGAGCCTTAAGCCAACAGACATTTCTCACTGTCCTATTATTTCCTGCCTTCCAGGCACTTCCCTCCCAGCTCTCCTTCCAGGCCATCCTTCCATCTCTGAAGTCAGGGATCAGCAAGGTTTTCCTATCAAGGGCCAAAGTAAACATTTTAGACCTTGGGAGCCATAAGGTCTGTGTCACAACTACTGACCTCTGCTACTGGACAGCAAGAGCAGCCACAGAAAGTACGCAAGAGAATAAAACCTAAAAAGAGCTGGGTGGTAATAAAACTTTATTTACAAATACAGGCAGCCACGTATAAGGGCAGACATAAGAACACAGAAAGGGGAGGGGGAAAAGGAGAGAAAGGAAACAAGATGGGGAGAAAGCATGAAGGACGGATTATGTCTCCTGTGAGACGAGTGAGACCTTGGGGAGCACCGAGAGCAGAGTTCTCACACATAGGTGCTGCAAAGTGGCAAAGGGAAAGGACATGTCGGAGTTTTAACACTTAGTCCAAGGTAAAGCTACGAAGGCTGCCATGGGCCACTCTGCGGTCAATGAGATGCACTGACTTTCTGCTGACACTTTCTGCTGATACTACCGCCTGTACACCAGGTAAAAAAGCTGACCTGTGTTTCAAGCAGTGAGCCTGTTTAGTCCAACACATCTGCCTCTCACTGCCAGCAGACAGCAATGGTACCTGGCCACTGGGTCCCAATCTTCAGCGAAGGAGAGGCCACCAGAGGCACCCCTCTGGATGGCCAGCATCCCGTGTCCAATGTCCACCTGCGCTATAGCCACGGTGTGTGCGGAACCCACAAGCAAGGCTTCCTGGAAAGTGGTGTCCCTCACAGGCTGGAAGCTGGGGCCCCAGGAAGCTCACCGGCCCAGGGCCAGGCGCGGGACACTGTACCTGGACGTAGAGCAGGTTCAGCTGCACAGGGTCTCGCGAATCGACATTCTGATCCGAGTAAAAGAACTTGCGTCGAAGCAGCAAGGTTTCGTTCTCGTCGACGCCTTGTTCTCTGAAGGTCCGGCTGTGGTCCAGCCAGTTCACTGCAGCACAACACACGAGAGCGAAGCGTCTATATTTCCTTCTTGTTAAAGGGGATATGCCCACACTCATTCAGGTGCTGCCTTCTAGAAGGCCAAATCAGTCTGAGTACTTCTTACGTTAAAACTGTTCTTTTTAACCTTGCAAACTGAGCTCACATCTAGCCTATGAACTACAAAGGGCAGAAGGGAAAGGACTCCCAGCCAGTCCCACAGTCAGCGAGAGCTCTGTGATGCTGGGACTGAATCCACCCCTCCTCCCTACAAGACCTCGGAGAGTACCGTGCAGACATTAATGAACCCTGAGGCTTGGCTCTCCTCAAGTCTCACCTGGGAAGAAGTGTGCTCCTGGAAACCATGTAGGAGGATGAAGAGGGAAGGGACAATGGGGAAAGGGAAACGACAACTCTACTGAAGGTCAAGAGACACAACGACACAGACAGTTTCCTGATGCAGCAGCAACGGCAAGAGGGACAAGAGGAGAGGCCGGGCTGGCCCCAGTGAACCGGGGCATGAGTTAGGGGCCTCTCTGAGGAGGCTCAGGCAGCAAGCGACACACAACGCAGACTCGGTGACACGTGAGGTGTATGTCTACGAACTGTGTGGCTGTGGGAAACAACCTGCCTGAGATAGAGTCCTGTCACTGTCTTGTAGACACCAAGACAGTGACAGTGGAAACCCTGGTGGTGTAACGGTTAAGTGCTATGTCTGCTAACCAGAGGGCCAGCAGTTGAATTCCGCCAGACGCTTCTTGAAAACTCTGTGGAGCAGTTCTACTTGGTTTTATAGGGTCTCTATGAGTCAGAATCAACCCGACGGTAGTGGGTTTGAGTTTTGGTAAGACAATAATGAATCTAGGTCACGGTCATCGACAGCTATTAGCATCTAAATGGAAGTACACAACACAAGGAGTCATCTTTATCTTAAACGTGTGTGCGCACATGTGTACACGTGTGTGCCTGTGGGTGTTTACACACGTGCGTGTGTGTGTACACAAGTATACACACGTGTGCACATGTACACATGCATGTGTGTGCATGCACATACACATGCACACGGGAGTACATGTGTCCATGTGTGCACACTGTACATATGTGTGCATGTGTATATGAACACACAAATACCCATGCATGCCCACACCCTTTAATCTGATTACGTCTCTGAGTTTAAGGAATTAAAAGGAGAGAGAAACATGTTGAACGACACCACAAAGATGGAAGTGACAAAATCCATACTGTAGGAAGCACTATGCAACTAACAGTCTGGTTTCTGTGTGCACACACACAGACTGCAGTGGAGAACTAAAGTGACAGAGCCCACTGACTAGCAGCTAAGCAACACAGCCCCCAACCTGACTCGGCTTAAAACATTTTGAGAAGACAACACAGACAACACGAACCTGAGTAGCATGTTTGAAATTAAGATTTTTTTTTTCAAGTCACAGAATGTATTACAATTCCTTTTTAATCCCTTAAGAGTCTTTACATTTTAGCAACATCACCTAAATACTTACAGATAAAATGAAGAAACAAAAACACACCGTGCCATGGGTCACACAGGTGAGGTGGGGGACGGGTGAGGCCACCTGGGCCATTTCCCAGACACTCACGGTCATCATCTGTGTGCAGCTTGGCCTTCAGCTTCTCCATCTTCCTCTCATCTCGTAACAGTGTCCTGTCTTTTTTGAGTGTCCCTGTCCCTTCCTCCTTCTTCTCTTCTATAGTTTCCTGGATTAAAGAGTATTCTTCATAGTTGGTTATTCCTAAAAAAACACAAATAGAGTTGTAATTGTAAATGACTCAGTTGCCAATGATCCCTTTCAGCCCGGGGCTCACAATCCCCCTGGGAGTTCACGGCAGCAAGGACAAGAGGCCTTACTAACACGAGGCCACAGGGGTGACCCCATGGCACACACATCAAATAACTTGGGATGAAATGCTGGCTTTTCCGCTACTTAAGTCCCATTCAAAGTGTCATGTTCAATTCTTTTGTCTAATTTTTGGGAAACAAGATCAAAGCCGAGATCATGTAGTGGAAGGCCAGGCATTGTCAGACCAGAAGTCCCTGAAGGAAGGGGCTTCCTCTGCGTTGGCACGAGCAGAGAACTAAGGTAGAGAAGGCCACTTCCTTCAAGTCTCTGCAGAGCTTGCTGTAGAAGGGAAGCCAGCTTGCTGTCTGCAGGGGACAAGAGAAGCCACCAGGAGGGCTGCTGCCTCACAGGCAACCACAGAGGACACCACCGGTGTCCAAGGGGATGCTGGATATCCATGATGCTGACACAGGATTTCAGCAACAGATGGGAGACTCAGCTCTGTAACTTCCACATCATTACTCTCAACTTCAAAATATCATTTTTGAAAAAGGAAAAGAAAAGTTCTCAATTACGACTTCATGAGCAGTTCAAGTGTCTGCAGCACCAGTTCGTGAACCCACAAGTCAGGAGAACATGCACACACACGCTTTCCTGGGGCTGAGCACACAACAGTGGGTAGACACATCCAAGACTGTCTTAGTATCAAACAGGGTGAAAGAAAAGAAGTGGGAAGTCCCAAACATTTCAGAAAGGAGAGCCAGGCAGGTGAGTGCTCACCTATGCGACTGCAGATGGTGACCAGCAGCTCCCCGACAGTCTTGGAGTCGTCCACCATCACCGTCTTCACAGAGCCATCCAGCATCCGGATTTTCTGAGGTCTCTGCTTCTTTTTATACTCCAAAATATCCTAGAACACAAACCACACAGGTAGTTCCCAGTAGCCACTTCGTGGGTCTGGAGACAACACTGAGTCACAATACTGTCAGCCAACCTGGATGCATTTTTTTGTGTGTTAAGGAATTTTCTCTTCCACGTCTAGCTGCCCGAGGGTCTGTTCCGGCTCATGGTGCCCCGTGGCTGGAAGCAGAACATTCAGAGCAGAGCCATGCTCCACAGAGCCATCCATGGTTGACTTCTCAGAAGCAGACCTTTTCTCCCAGGTGCCTTTGCGCGAACATGAGCCACTGAACTTCTGGTTAGCGGCTGGGTGCATTAACCATTGGTGCTACCCAGGTCTCCAGCACTAAATAACTGCTTTAAGAAGGATTTCTTGACAATTTAGTAATCTAATGGTACTCAAGGAAATAACTGACACAGCTTGTGATTCCTGAAAATGACCTTCAAGTGACAATGACACAGGACTTCCTGAAAGTCTGGAGATGGCCTGCTCTGATGAGAATCAGCAGAGGAAAACTCCTACTTGCCTTTTGAAAAGTCAGTGGTGTGTTTCTCCAGCTACCTCTTACACTGTTACAAAGTCTACAAAACACATGCCACGGATTGAATTGTGTCCCCCCAAAAATGTGTGCAGCAACCTGGATAAGCCATGATGTTCCCCCACGTTGTAAATCCTGCCCCTATGGTGTTAAATGAGGGAGGTTGCGTGGCAGTTGGGCTGGTGGGGCAGGACTCAGTGTGAGAGGCTGTACTGTGCCTCGAGGTAGTCTCTTAGGACAGAAGGGAAAAGGAAGCAAGCAGAGAGTTGGGGACCTCATGCTACCAAGAAGCAGTGCCAAGAGTGTCTTTTGGAAAGGACACCAGGTCCCTGCCCACAGAAGCTCCCAGTCCTGGGGAAGACTGGGAAGACTGATGACAAAGACCTTTCTCCAGAGCCAATGGGAAAAGACTTTGCCTGGAGCTGATGCCTTGAATTTGGACCTGTAGTCTAACTGGATTATGACAATATAAATGTCTCTTTTTAAAGCCATCCACTTGTGGTCCTTCTGTTAAAGCAGCACTAGATGACTAAGACAATACACACACATGACCAAAGACATATGTCACACAAGTAACCCTTCGCAGGGGTGGCAAATGGCTTTCATGACAGCTATAGAATCTACAGTAATGGCCAGACCAAAAGTGGGTAATAAGTTGGGGTGGGGGGGGTGGTTTACTATACTTCTTAAAAACAGAACTGTGGAGAGAGAAATTAATTGGCATTGCATACTTCTCTCTGTCTTCATGGGACACTGGCCGATGCGGTAAGCCCAGTCCATCCTAGGTTCCAAAAACCCAACATTTTGGGAGTTCCGCTGAACAGAAGGCTTAACCCTTTCTGACCCACTGTGCTACCCAAACAGAGCCATTTCTGAGTTGTTGTCACTGGTCACGATTAACGCACCCTCCGAAGGTGAAGTTCACTGAAAAGTGGAATAGCAATGAATATGCAACCTCCAGCACCCCTGAGGATTACATTTCAGCTTCCTCCCATCCTAGACTTACTTTCTGCCATTTCCTACACCCAGGAAGACGCCTTATCTTATCTCCTAACTAACAAATCCAACAGCAACATGCAGACACCACTTAAAATGCCAAGGCCAAACTTCTTCAGTCTCTCGGTGGAGTTTCAAGAACTTGGATTGCTGGCATTTTCCATCACCACTGGACAATCCTTACAAACGACATCCCATTAACTATAAATAAAAGGTTCTTGAATGAAAATAAGGAAACTCTGGTGGTACAGTGGCTAACTGGTACGGCTGCTCACCAAAAAAGTCAGCAGTTCAAATCTACCAGGCACTCCTCGGAAACTCTACGGGGCAGTTCTACTCTGTCCTGTAGGGATGCTATGAGTCAACGGCAGTGGGAATAAAAATGGTTTGCTGGTTCTCTCCATTTATTTAAAGCATAATGATGCTGGCTTCTCTGGAAGATCTCTGGGCAAAGAGATTAAAAACAGGGGGGAGGGATAAAGGGTCGCCAGCATACCCCATTTCTCAACATGTAGTAATCCAGTGTTCTGCCCGCTTCCAGCCAAATGCCTTTCCTGGGGTCTTCATCTGAAAGGAACAGCCCGTAGTCAGAAGCTGGGACAGAAAGAAAAAGAAAAACAAAAGGTCAACTCAGGATGCAGCCACCACTGACTTCCATGCCCTGAGCCTGCTGATTCAGCAAGGACACGGGTATGGTCTTTCACCAGAGAGAATGGTTTCACTGTCACACCTGTGGGGACTAAGACAGATCAGGAAGGACATGAGCTGAGCCCTAAAAGTCACCTCCACAGACAAGGTTCAGGCTTCTTAAGGCCAGCATGGTACAAGTTATATCTAAAATTCAGGAGAAATGCCAAGAACACAGTCTAAATCCATCTCTAACTGAGCATGGCTTTGTTTCCTGTCCTCTGCTTTAAGAAATCAGGCTAGGAATCAACGCGGAATGACAGGACAGTCACATAGAAATCAAGAGAGGGGCTGCTTAAGCCCAAGCCCACCTAGATGAGGGGGCCAGTGTGGCAGTGGCTGGACAGTCAAGCTCCTTGTCCATCATTCAGCTGCTGTGGAGTCCGTTCCGAGTCCCCACGGATCCTCAGGAATGTCAAAGTAGAACCGTGCCCCCTGATAGTCCCGACAATGTGCTGCACAAAAGCAGACGGCCAGGCCTGTCTTCCAAGGCCCTCAGTGTGGACTCCAACCACTGATCTTTCTGTCAGCAGCTCAGCACGTGGGCCTTTTGTACTAAGCAGAGACTCCACGTTCTCCACAAAACAAACTTGTGGCCACTGAATCAGTTCTAGCTTATGGGGACCCCCATGTCACAGGAGCCCTGAGCTCCTTAGGGTTCCCAGGCTGTGGTCTTCGTGGACCTGGGTCACCAGATGGTTCTTCCCTTTTCAAAAAAAAACCAAACCCACTGCTGTCAAGTCAGCCCAACTCATAGCAGCCCCACAGGTCAGAGCAGAACCACCCCACAGAGTTCCTGGTGCCTGGCAGATCAGCTGACATAGCACTTAACCCACTCCACCACCAGGGTTTCCTGGTGCCACCAGGTGGGTTCAAATCGTGACTCTTTCAGCAAACAGCTGAGGGCAAGCCACTTGCACTGCCATGAAAACCACTGACTCGGCCAGGAAGAGCCCGAGGGGGCGTGGCATGAGGGACAGTATCAGCTCCTGGCTGCAGACTTCCTTGCTACTTAATTCCACTGCAGCACACTTGAGATACCCAGATGAGGGTCAGAGCGCCTGCTGTTTCTCAGATAAACAGTAATAATAAGGAAAAAACTCCAAACCCCCCAAATGACCAAACTTCAGGATCTTTAAAACTTTATACATTCACCACAGGTATACAGTAACTGGACTCAAAGAAACAGAGGAAGAAAAACCTGAGAGAAAAACAAACAGGGAAGTGAAGACATCAGATACTGTTATAAACCCAGATTTGGAGTAAGTCTGGGGATATGAGCAAACTTTATTTTTGTTTCTGGGTAATGGAGAAATACAGTGTTTATAATGACATAAATAATGCTTCAGACCAAAGACAAGAACAGTTCTGTGACAAACAGACCTTTGCAAGAAGACCCATTCGTCCCTATCATCTTTGGTCTTGTGTTTGATTTGTACGCTTCCTTTTTCTTTTTGTGGCAGGACAGATACAAGGATGGCCAGTTAAGTTCATGACCTCATCCTAGAAAAAGTGCTACATGCCTCACTGCTGAATATCACTCCAGTCACCTTCAAAGTACTCCCTTGGGAAGCTGTGAACCGATGCCAGTGCCTAGTCCACTCTTCAAGGCAATTTTGGAACTCTTTTTCTGGAATGGCCATCAGAGCTGTCATCACATTACCCTTGATCTCCTGAATGTCATCAAAATATCTTCCTTTTAATATTCCCTTTATCTTCAGTTAAAGAGAAAAAAGTCTTCGGGGGCCTGATCAGGAGAGTAGGAAGGGTGTTCCAATATGGTTATTTGTTCACTGGCTAAAAATTCCCTCATAAATGACTACACAATTAATCGTGCAAACTTGCAATCATGCTGCCATATGCAATGGCCGTTACAGAGGGAGTTCCAAAATTTATTTGAAGGACTGACTTGGTGCAGGCATCAGTTCATAGCTTCCCAATGGGAGTAGTTTGAAGGTGACTGTACTGATATTCAACAATGAGGTATGTGCCACTTAGAACAATTAAGTTTATGGACTTAATGGTCAGACCTTGTATAACAAAACCGTTCCCATGCCATCTGTTTTTTATAACCTTCTCATTTTTTAAATAATGCTTCACCTGCTTTCATGCTCAAGGCTTGTGGATTCTCATCAATCAGATGAACACGACAGAGAGGAAGCAAACGCAGAGGAGAGATGGGGAGCGGCAAATCAAAGTGCTAGCTTGGCTGCTGTTTAAACCCAGATTAATGGGTCTGCGGTTTAACCAAACACTGGGCAAACACGGAGCACCAAAGCTGGTGTAAGCTCTGAGGTAAAATTCACAACGCCCCTGCAAGGTGCGCGGGATGCAGGACCCGCCCCACATGGCCAAGTTGGCCATTCCAGTCTCGTCAAGACACCCGTAGTGGGACGTTCCCACCCACGGGAAGAGGGCGTCCAGGATGTGGACACCCAACAATCGTCCGCACAGCTTCGTCTGTCCTTTATGGGGAAAAGGAGATGATTTACCCAAACACAACTTGCAAACTGTGGAGCATGACTCTGACGCACTGGATGACCGTGAGGACAACTGTGACTTGATGATGACGACGGTTCAGCAACAGACCCTGTCACCACACCCTCACCCAGGAAGCAGGGAGCATCTGGTCTAAGAAGATGTGTCCCTTGAAACACACACACTGTTGGGCTTGCAGACCACTCCGAGCTTCTGCTTCCTGGCTACACAAATGCAGCTGAAGTCCGCACCCTTGGAAAAGCCAACCAGCATGCAGGGACCAACCTTGGCCAGTCTGGGCCTCGGGCACTCGCTCACGAATGACCCGACAGGCATCATAGACGGCGGTGGATGGCTCAAACTGCATGGTCTTCACCACGTTGCAGTGGCGGACACAGATCTTCAGGGACAGCGCCACCATCTTCCTGGACGATCGGGAGGCTCTCACTTAGAATTCCTGAAAAACACCAAGAGACAAATCCCGACATGTGTGACAATAACTTTTCTTGAGAAAACCTGAATCAGCTCTAAAATTCTAGAAGAGAACAAAGTGGCAATTAAAGAGGATGCTGAGGATGCTCGCAGATAAAAATGAGTTTTAATAAAAGGTTTTAAGAAACGAAAAGGAAGAGAGCAGCATACAGTCTGAGGGGCGGCAAGGAGAACCCTTTGGGAGGCAGAAGTCTTACCTGCTCACCAAGTCTCCCCTCTAAATGGCCCTCCCTACCTGGGATTTCCTGAAACCCACTGCTGTGGAGTCACCTCTAACTCATAGTGACCCTGCAGACAGAGTAGAATTGCCTCACACAGTTTACAAAGAGTGCCTGGAGGATTTGAACCATGGGCAGCTGTAGGACCTAACCACTCAGAAACCAGCCTTTCCCTGGGGCTTCCAAAAGGGGCCTGCAAACAACAGTTCCGGTGGGGTAGGGGACTGTGCTCCTCAGGGACTGCAGTCACTGATGACCAGGAAGTAGACGGTCAAGCCTCTGGGACAACTCCCACCTCCAACCTCTCGGTCAGCAGCTGACAACGTCCAGTGTTGGCACTGCCCGGGCACTCGGCAGGGTCCTAGGTAGCGGAATTCCTCAGATTAACATCTGTTTTAGTCAACTAGTACTGCTCTAGCAGAAAATACCACGAGTGGAAGGCTTTATGAGGAGAAATTTTGTCTGATAAACCAAAAATCTGTTCATGAGTTATAAGTCCATTCAATAAGAGAAATTATCATAGTCCAGGAGGTTGAGTTCAAATTCAAGGAGAGCATCTTGGCACAGGAACCTCAGGTGCAAAGGATGTTCTCTGCTCTTAGAGCTGCTTTTTGGTGACGTGAGGCTCCCGACTCCCTGTGCTCACTCCTCTCCCTTAGTTCCCACAGCTGGTTGCTGGAATCCTGCCTCCCCAGCACAACTGCTGCCCATTCTCCGTCACCAGTGTCACAGAGGCAGGATTCACAACACATGGGAGGAATGGCAAGTCAAATCAATACATACATTTTTGGGCAGACACAATGAAATTCATGACATCTTCACGGTGACAGCATGGCACAGAGCCGTGGAGCTGCATGGCTGTTTCCTGAAGATGCTTCTGTCATAAGCCACAGCCTGGGCTCCGTCTCCATCAGTATCAGGGCCGGGAAGAACCACAAGTGCTCCTTTAGGTGACCTCACAGCAGAAGAGCCCCACCATACCCCACTGCATGCCAGAAGACTCGATTTTTAGCCCGGCTCCATCACTAACAGACTGTAGAAATCTGAGCCTGTCAAGGTGGCTGCTCTGTGCCTCCATTTCCCTACAAATAAAGCAGCCCCCATGAGATCAGCCCTGGGCAATGTAATAAAGAACCAAGCCCAGCAGGACAATCAATGATTGGCCAATGCGCAGCCCTCTCTAAGGGGCCAGAACAACCAATCTATAACACCAAGGGTGCCAGACAGCTTGACACTGTCCTGAGGTCTCAAAATGAATAATGTGCCAATTCAATTTTTATTTGGTTCAGACAGGCTATGAGGATATTTGCTTTTCTTCCAGTTCAATGGTTTTAGAAAATACCCAGGTCTAGGCTAAGTATGAACTACTGTGTAAATATCTTATTTTAAAACTGTAAATCTAACGATTGTGTACATTTCACATGGGTTGGTGGCCCATGGTTTTATTATTTGGGGTACCCGCTCTATTTCCATGCCAGAAGCCCCATCCTGCTGACCCTCACTCAAGCCAGCCTCTACCGCGGCACGCCAAGGAAACAAGACGGTGGCAAAAGGACGTTCACCACCCTTCTGCACCTCCAAGAAGCAATGAAGACTTAGGTGGCTGACTGTTGACCTGGCAACAACACAAGGTGCTTCAGAGTGAGTAGCTAATGAATCCTAGAGCAGTTGTCCTTAAGAAACCCATGACAGGACCATGCTCCCAGGGGATGTCAAGGCCATCTGGCGTAAGTAGTCTACTGCTAAGAGTCTTCTGCATCCCATATTGATGAGTGGCGTCTGGGGTCTTAAAATCTAGCAAGCTGCCATCTGAGGTACAGCGCATGGTCCCAACTCAGCTGGAACAGATGATCACCAAGGACAACAACAACATGAGGAAAAAAGAGCCCAGAAGACAGAAGGACCCAGGTGAATGGGTGACTATATCAACATGTGGCCAGAAGAACCAGATGGTGCCCAGCTACCACCAATGACAAGCGTGATGGGGCTCACAATGTTGAGTCCCAGCTGCAAAATGAGAAAAAGAGGGGTGCACCCTGAAATCTCCACTAAAAGACCACAAATGACGGTCCAAAGACCTAGGAGTTTCCCTGGGAGCATGGCCCCTAGATCTGATGCAGCCCCTGATCATAAATCATTATTGAGCTCAACTTTTTGAGCAGGAATGGATTAGACTTGGGGGTCACAGAGTGACCATATCACGTGTGCACTTTATGGTTCTATGCATCTATAGGATGTCACCCTACTCGCCTCTTACTAGAAGGGAGTGAAGAGGTTGGAGAGGAGGGGACAGGAGATTTTTAAGAGGATATGACATGTATAGAATGGAAAGGAGGAGTGTGCTGTCACAGGGCAAGGAGAGCAGAAGGAGCTGCAGAGAGGCAGGCATGCAAATTTAAATTGGATTGTATACTTTCACTCAATCACAATTAAAAAAAAAAAAAACCATTGCAGTCTAGTTGATTCCAACTCATAGTAATAACCCTATAGGACATATCTGAACTGCTCTGAGGGTTTCCAAGGCTGTCATCTGCAGAAGGAACGCTGGTGGGAAAGCCATCACCTACTACCACAGTTGATAATCACTAGCAGCTCTGCAGGAGAAAGATGTGGCAGCTTCGGAAATGCTGTGGGGTTGCTATGAGTCAGAGCTGACTCGACAGTAGTGAGGTCTGGGTTTGGGTTTCAGTCCTCGCGGGAACACACTGCTGCATCTTTCTCGCTAGAGCAGCTGGTGCATCTGAACTGCCGCTCAGCAGCCGAGCGTGCGACTCCTGCAGCACCGGGCTCCTTCCAGAGCAGCGTAAACCCAAAGCCCAACCTGTTGCCATGGAATCGACTCCAACTCACAGTAACCCTGTAAGACAGGGTAGAACCGCACCATAGAGTTTACAAGGACTGTCAGATAGATTTGAACCACTGACCTTTTTGGTTAGCAGACGTGGCTCTTAACCACTACACCACCCGGGGTTCCTAGAGCCATAGAGACAACTAAAAGCCATGGGAATTTCAGGCTCACACACCTACTTAGGGAACCTACTTCCTAAAACTCACCTCCCATGTTGCCTCTCTCCCACTTAAGAATGCAACTGCTAAGAAGCAATCTAGTGGCCAAAGACAGGAATCAGGCAAACAAGTGGCCAGTGGCCAGCAGACTAACTAGTACTGAGACTAAAGAGGGGACCTCCAGGGCTCAGCATCCTATCAAGTTTTTTGGCTGGCTTCCTACAAGTAGGTGATTGGTCACCTGAATACAGAAGGCATTGGCAGTGAACACTCTGGGATCCAAGGCAGAGTTTCCACAGAGTTTCACAAAGCACCGACTCAAGCAATCCAACTTTGAGGTCATTCTGACCTCTGCTTACATTCTGAATAAATTTCATTAGTATAAACATGAAAATACGTCTTACTCAATAAACGTCAAGACGTGCTGCCAACCACAAGAGCCATGTTGACTAGGCACGTGCCCCAAATTCAGCTCACCTCCCGCGGTCCAGGCCGTGGCCAGACTGCTGACATGGCTGAGGTGTTCACAACAGTGACAATTTTCCACCTGTGGTACTAGGGACCTTCAAAGCCTGCAAGCGTCCCAGGCCTCTTCTTACAGGCATGTTTAACCACCCAACCCTCCAGAGTGTGGTGATAAAACTCTAGATAAACTGACAAATGTGCTGTGTGTGATGCAGACAGCTTTGTGGGTTCATTGTCCCTTATGGCTGATGTTGAGGGGTTTCCCAAACTGCTGAGATCCTAGGGCATGCCTGGGGGTGACAGACAATGGGGAACTGCAGGGAACTGGATGTCATTATGGATACTCTTTATTAGATGACCAGATAGCAGGGGATGGTTACTATCTTCCAGTCTGTTCTATTTCTCCTTCTCAGAAACAGAAGCACCAGTGGCATAGCAGAAAGGCTGTCCTTCCCATACTCAACACGAGGGCTTTCTGAAGAGCAAAGGCAGAAGGAACCCACACTTAACCACGTGCACCACTCAGGGACACCCACGGTGACTCTTCAGTCTGGCCACGTGCAGGCGTCCTGTAATCGAGACAACAGCGGAGAATGGAAGGTGCAGCCAGAAAGGCATCTGAAATCGCAGATTCAGGAGAGAACAGAGGAAGGAAGAGGAGGAGGAGGCAGGACACAGCAGCCACTGTTCTTTCTCCTTCAGAAGTCAGCTGGAAACAGGGCACCAGAAACAGGCAGGAGCTCGGACATATGCTCCTAGGGCTTTTCACTAAATGTACGTCGTCATCCAACTGTGACAACCACACGTAAGTGTCTACCCAGACAGAGGCTGTACCTTATTATGGCCTTACAGACTGCTCCAGGACAGCTAAGTGTCCCTTCTGTAGACGAAGACCACATTACACCCAAGCTCCATTCTGGGCCTGGCCCATGTGGCTGCTGCCTGGTTCTGTCAGAGAGAAGAAAGTTGAGGGTATCTGGGTTCATAGAAAAGGTACTAGATGGGGAGCCAGTAATCCAGATTTAAGCCCTGGCCATCTGGTCCTTTGGACCTTGGGCTTTGTTTCTCCCTGTGGAGAGCAGGAATTAACTAGCTTTACGCCAAATTTGAAGCTGGAACCTGATGCCTCCTGGCTAACTGGTCCCTTTGGAGGTTTTTGTCTCTTCATCCTAAGACCTCACTAGGAAGCCACATCAGTGGAAGTGACAGCTCAGGATAGTCCTCAACAGAACCAGGAAACCCGGAGTCACCAGGGATTTGTATTTTCAACTATCCCACCATCCAAAATCACCTACTGCAAAAAAGCATCAATATCGTGATATTACACAAATTACACAAACACTACCCAGTCATTCACAGAGGACACCATGTAATTGGTCCAAGATGAAAAGGCTCCAGTTTCTTCTTCTGACTCCCACCTCACTGTTTGTTATCATACAGCTAACAATTCCCTTCCCGGGCACATTGAAAACTAGAAATTACACATGTAAAGATGCTTTATAAAGTACAAAGTCCTCCATAAAGGCAAGGCCTATGGGTTACTGTGACAAAGATGTTCAGTTACCGAGGAAATCCTCGCTGGGGGCTGAAATCACAGGGTACGGTGATTTTATCCCTACTCCAAAGGGAATCCACCACCAAGCTGTACCCAGCCTGGCTCACAGTGGAACAGGACATCACAAAACAGACACTTGTTGGGATTACCTGTCCCAACTGACCTTACGGCACACAGAAGGTAGGATTAAAGCCTATAGCAATCTGGAAGCCTCAAGGAAAGGGGAATATGTATTTCCCACACCTGTGAGATGTCTCTACATTTACTAAGTCTCCTGAGAAGGTGACACAGCACAGAGAACACAGTTCGGTAAAGACAAACACTACCTCTTCACTGTGCTGTTTTCAGGGCATGCAATGCTGGCTCAAGCTGTGCTGACCCTGCCTCCACTTCTCTGCATCACGGCTGCTTTGCAAATCCCACTCTCGAGGCTGTTCCCGGTACAGGCTGAGTGGAGGAGAGCTGTCCAGGCAGCCTTTCCTAGGTGGGCTGCAGGAGGGCTGAGAGCCAAGTACGTGCACAGTTGTATGAGCTTCTCAGTATTGTTTCTTTGACTCCAACATTAATATGTGGAGTGTGACAATTAAGTCTGTGAACTGAACGGTTCTTAAGGGCTGTATACCTTATTGCTGAGTTATTACCACGGTCACCTTCAAAGCGCTCCTCTTGGGAAGCTAGGCACCGACGCCAGCACCTAGTCCACCCCTGAAAGCAATTTTGGAACTCTTCCTGGAATGGCCATCGCACACAGTGGCATGGTAGCAAGTTTGCAAACTTAATTGTCGAGTTGTCTGTGAGGGAGTTTTTCAGCCAGCAAACAAATAACTGCACCAGAATACCCTCTCTACTCACCTGATATGGGCCCCAATGACTTTTTTCTTTATGCAAAGACAAAGCAAATATTGAAAGGAATATGTCTGGTGACATTCAGGACATCAAGGGAATTACAACAACAGCTCTGATGGCTGTTCAGAAAAAAAGAATTCCAAAATTGCTCTGTAGGGTGGACTAGGCACTGGTGTTGGTGCATAGCTTCCCAAGGGTAGGACTTGGAGGGTGGGTGTAGTGATATTCACCAATGAGGAGAATATCCTTTTTCTAGGATGAGTTCTGTGAACTTAATTGTTACACCCTATATACTATCTCACTAGATCTTTGGCCTTTTTTTTTTTTTGTAAAAAGTCAGGCCATAACCTCCCAAGACAGGCACGCTTCTCTCTGTCACAGTCCCTTCGGCTCTGTCCACTGCTGCCCTGGCTGCATGCATGATGGCAGCCGGGGCAGCGTGAAGCCCCCTGTGGTGCCCGCCGTGGGGCTGTGCCAACCAGCCATGCAGGGAGACCTAGACATCCCCTTTCTGAGAGAAACATTTCTTAAGGACTGTCCTTAGAAGCGGTCAATAGCCTAGGATGATAGCAGCAGCGCGGGCTGCCCAGGCTAAGGCTGGGCCACTCGGGGACAAACCAGGCCAGCTCCAGTCACCCTCCTCCTCTCAGAAATCAATGCGCATCATTGGTCAAGATGAGCAATACCTCTGGGATGTTAGGCCTGACATGTGAGGGCCAGGAAGTGCTCCAACCACACCCTTCACCAGCAGTGATCCACAGCTGGCTACTTTGTTCTGCCTCAGTTTCTTCCTCTGTAAAATGGGGATGATAAGGGATCTAGCACATGAGATTGTTCGAGAACGAATGAACAAATACATGTGGGAGGCACAGAGAGAGCACTGTGTGTTCTTCTTACTAGTCACAGGGGTTAAAGAAACACTGAAAACAGCATACTGTACTTAGCTACCATCTGAAGTGCACAAGTTATTTTACTGTTTATGATGCAGCAGGCACTGGGACAGGAAGACGGATGGGATTCCTGTCTAACATGTGGGTCGCCTTTAGGTAACCCTGTATTTACTGCGGAGACCTGGTGGTGCAGTGGTTAAGCATTTGGCTGCTAACCAGCAGACAGACAGTCTGAACCTACCCATCCCTTCCTGAAAACCCTGCAGGGTAGTCCTACTCGGCATTACAGGGTCACCATGAGCTGGAACTGACTCGATGGCAATGGCTGTGGGTTGTTCACTACACAGCTCCTGGGCTCATCCTTTTTCAAGTCATACAACACACTTTTCCCTAACACAAAACTGTCTGAAGACCGAGCTGTGAAGTTCGGATGTTTGCAGAGCAGAGATCTCCTAGAACCCAGGCTGTTTCCCTGGCAGTCACTCTGATGCCCCAGGATCAGAACTCAAAAGGAAAAGAACCTGCCCTCCTTGTCAATGCGGTCTGCCCAGGGCAGCCTGTGGTGGCATGCACGGAGGCTCTCTATGCTCTCCTGCGGGCAGGGTGCTCTGTCAGGACAGCAGGACCCACAGCCAGGTCACCACGCCTCGGTAGGGCCCTGGATACCCATAACCTATTGCTGCCCCCACCGCCAGCCGCTGACCCTCCACCGTGCCCACCGGGGATGGCTGTGCCCTCTTTCACCTTCTCTCCTGCCTCATTTCAGCAGGTAATGCACAACCCCGTTTGCTAACAGCACAGTGCCACAGGATGCACAAAATGCAGACCCTATAAAGCCCCCATGACCTCCTGTGAACCGTTCTGCTCTCTCAAAGGAACCCTGGGGAGAAGGTAGGCCCTTCTCTCTAGCCCTCAGGCAAGGCTGCAAGGGAGGGTGAGGAGATGCCCACAGGTAAGAGCCCACCGCACGAGAGGGCAGTGCGACCCACGGCACCTCCAGAGCCAAAGACAGGACCTTGTCCCCGGCCTGCTCTCCTGGGCTGTGTTCAGGGGCACCAGGGCTCCCCTTGGACATTGAGCTTCCATACAGAGAGCAGAGAGGCACAGACAGGTGTCCACTGTCACCATCTAGGACGGTGGGTCAGGTCAGCCTCTCCCTGGAAGCCAGCCCATTTAATCCAAGGGGAGTCAGGAGCAGGAGGTCCCACTCTGAACTTGTCTCCAGGGAGCCACATTCTCTGGGAGTTACGACCTAGCACGTTGGGAAAAGCCAGGGCACAGAGCCTCTCTAAGACTCCCTAGTCTCTCACAGCCACGTGTGGGTGCTACACCCAATCTGGAAAACAGTACATGAACCTGGCCGATGTGATTTTGAAATGAGGCTAGTCAGAGCTGACTTAATGAAAGGACAGGGATGACCACACTCCCCTCTGCAGTGAGCGAAGATACAAGAACACCGGAGAACATCCACGTAAGAATCGTGCCTCAGTTTTCTTCCACGGTGGCCTGAGAGGCCAGGTCTACTGTTTGAATACTTCTACTATGGATGGCTGTCATAAAAACATCGAGCGGTGAAAGAGCACAGGAGAGAGGGTTTACCTCCCCACCAGTGTGAACCTAACAGCAGGCCAAGCAGGGCAGTACAAATTCCAGCCAAGCGGATGACACCCTCAGCTGCTGGTCCTCAAGTGTTCCCTCCAACCCATAGGATAGTCAGTGGCTAGTCCTGCCTGTGCCCACCTACCAGAAATAAGGTCTATAAGACAACTGCATCAGGAGTAGGTTCACCATTAGAGATTCACCTACCACACTGAACTCCGAGAGAAGGGACCACCCCATCAGAGTCATCTTTAATTGGGGGGGCCGCACCATGACGCCCACTACACAGCAGATGCTTAACAAATACTTGTGGAATTCACACGTACTCCATGGAAAGATTAGTTATTAGGAATTACCCACATTAACATCATGATAAAAGAATGAGCAGAGGGCAAACGTCCAAGCAGACCAAGCTATTTCTACATGCCAACAAGCTGTCCCAGCAACCACGGAGACTTAACCTCATGCCTTACAAGATGAAGCTCTCCTTTCTGGCAAACAAGAAATTCAGAAAAGACCAATGTCAGATCAGCCTGAGACTTGAGACTCCCGAGGGTGGGGACCATGTCTATGGTACACCACAAAGTACCTGCCACAAGAAATCCCAAAACCATTGCTGTCAAGTTGATTGTGACTCAGAGGGACCCACAGGACAGAGCAGAACTGCCCCTCAGGGTCTCCACCAAGAGGCTGGTGGATTCAAGTGGCCAACTTTTGGTTAGCAGCCAAGCTCTCAAACACTGCGTTCAATGAACATTTATTTAATACACGACTGAAGGGTCAAGCCAGCATTTCCAGCTCCACTGAGGGAAACAAGGCGAGTACCTGCACCGTGACACACAGAGTGAGAGAGAAGACCTCTGCCGCTGTTTCCCAGCCCCAGAGGAGGACATCACCACCTGGAGACTGAGACTGCCCAAGGTCACAGCGGTTGGAAAAACCCAACCAGACCTTCTACACGACCACAGTGAACAGAGAAGGCTATGTGTGCGCCAGGGTAAGACCCTTCCAAGGAACCCTCTGGCACTGGGGGAAGGGTGCCGAAGTCCTAAACCCCGTACTTGTGAGGGAGATCTTATTTGCAAACAGGGTCTTTGAAGACACTGTCACTCACCATGAAGCATACTAGGGCCAAAGGTTAACAAACAAACAAACAAACAAACAAAAAACCATTGCCACAGGTTCGGTGCTGATTCACAGCCACCCTGCAGGACACAGCAGAACTGCCCCACAGAGTGTCCAAGGAGAACCTGGTGGATCCAAACCACTGACCTTCTGGTTAACAGCTGTAGCACTTACTACTACACTTCCAAGGTTTCCCAGATGCAGCAGCCTGTGTGGTATCCTCATTAAAGGAGAGACAGACAGACAGACAGACAGACAGAGGGAGATGATCACGTGATCCGAGTTATGCTCCAAACACAAGGTAAGGGATGCCTAGTGCCACCAGATGCTGAGAGAAAGAAGGATGTCCTCTAGAGCCTTCAGAGGAGGCATGGCCCTGCTGACACCCTCGATTTCTAGCTTCCCAAACTCTGAGACAACAAACTAAATCTCTGCTTCTCACGGGTCCCCACTCCGTGGCAGTCTGTTTTCGTAGCACCCGAAAACTAACATGCCTTCTAACTTATACCCTGCTCCCACCATCCCAGCCAGCAACTCTGTCAGCCCAACAGTGGCCCCTCAAATCCTATCAGAGAATGGCACCGGTTCCGAAGGGTCTGTTTCCAGTGAGACACAGCTTTTTGAAAGTAAACATGCATGTTTATAATTCATTGCAGTCTTAAGAGGGTTTCAGAAACTTTTGGCCAAATTAGTGCTTTATCAAGGAGGATGCCTAAAGAAATAACAGAGGATTCTGAGGAGGGAAGGGCAGTCGGATGCTGATGCATGCAGAACTCAGGTTGCCAGAAAGGACAGTGATCAGGGCTGGGAAAGTTGGGGGGACAGCACGGTGGGGGAAGACAGTAGGGGGTGGCATGCAGGGACATGCAGGAAGCAGAGCCACTGAAAGGAAGGGGAGCAGACACCCGCTTCTCACTGTTCTAGAATTTGGCTTGGCGCTCACTGGTAATGTACACACAACATGGTGAAATGTGCGTGCCATCAGGTTCACAGCTCCTTCCACCCCCAGCCTCATCCCCCGCATCCCGTCTCCCACATCTCACTGTTGTCCTTATCGTGCAAAACAGTCCGAAAGGCAGAAACTGGGGTGGCCAGTGGTTAAGTGCTATGGCTGCTAACCAAAAAAGTCAGCAGTTTAAATCTACCAGGCGCTCCTTGAAAACTTATGGGCAGTCCTATTCTGTCCTACAGAGTTACCATAAGTCAAAATTGAGGCAACAGGTTTGGTTTTCTTGGTCTGAACGGCACCACATCCTCTCCAGCTTCTCATGACTGCTCACGCTTCGAGGACAGCATCAAGCTTTGCTTCTAAACTCATCTTTCAAGCCAGTCCAGCAGCAATGCCCAGTTCCATTCCCTCGATTCCAGCACCAGCGTCTGGGCTGAAGTCATCACTGAAACAAGCCTGAGGTACTGTCCTTAATGTCCACCCAGCACCAAGTGGCCATGGTACCTTCAGACATCACTTCTCGCTGGATGTGCTCAAACAGACTAGACAATACACATTTATTTTTAATTTTTGTTTCTTGCTTCCCCATTTCACAGATGAAGTCAGAATCCGGGCGGGATAAATAAATCACTGGCATGTATGTAGAATATACTGCCTGTCGCGGTTTGAACTGTTAACCCCAAAATGCACGACAGCCTGGCTGTTCATGAACCCCAGTATCATAAGACTGCATGTCATTTTGTCATCTGATATGATTTCCTGATGTTATAAATTCTACCACTGTGATGTAATGAGATGGATCACTGGCAGTTACACTGATGAGATCCAAAGGATTAGACAGCATCTTAAGCCAATCTCTACTGATATACGAAAGAGGGAAGAGAACTGAGAGACGAGGGGACCTCATACCACCAAGAAAGCAGTGCCACGAGCAGAGTGTGTCCTTTGGATCAGAGGTTTCTGAGCAGAGAAGCCCCTAGCCAAGCAGAAAACTGATGACAAGGACCTTTCCCCACAGCCTGCAGACAGAGAAAGCCATCCCCTGGAGGCAACACCCCAAAATTTGGTCTTTGTAACCAACTAGACTGTGAGAGAATAAATTTCTCTTTGTCAAAGCCATGTGCTGGTGGTAGTTCTGTGATAGCAGCACTAGATGACTAAGACACTGCCACTTTCTGTTGGACCACTAAGAAGTCTTCAGTAAGTGCACTGGTTCCCCTGCAGTTGCTGAGCTATCTGAATGAATCACCCACACTTCCTGGGCCTCTGGAGGCCCCCTCTCAAGCCCTTCTCCTACTTTTCCCTCTTGTAACATTCAGGACGAATGGTGCAAATTAAACTGTGATTTGAAATTTTTTGGTACTCATTAAAATGAATTGATTTATTTATGAAAACAGACTCTACCTATCTATCTATATTCATTGCTTCCCAGTCAAACCTGAAAGAACTGTGACAAGAACTGGATGTCACCAGTCAACAGTGACTTTAAAACAAAGAGAGAATATAAAGGGACAGGGAAACTAGAGGAATGACAGTGGGATAACCAGAATGGAAATGAGCATGTCCACACACTTGGAAGAATGTCACCAACATCACTGAACAACTTGTGCAGAAATTGTGGAACGGGAAGCCAAGCTGCTCTGCAAGCCTTCACTGAAGGTGCAAACACTGTTTTAAAAACGGAAAGGGAGAACTAGATGCAAGTCCCTTCTCACGTCCCCTCTCATGCTTCTTCTCAGGGACAGAGAACACTGGCTAAGCAGAGCAGACGTGGACTGTGAGAAGACAATATACACTGGCGTTGGCACATTGGGTTTCTCTCCGAAGATGGAGAAATCTCCTACTGGCAGCTGCCTCCCCCCGGCCTCCAGAGCACCTCCACACCAGTCTTCCAAGTGTGACTCCAAGGACAGCATACCCAGAACAGTATAACCCACTCACACGGCCAGTAGTCCTCGTCTTGGCAAAGCGGAATGATGATGGAAAAAAAGGAGAAAAATGAAAAACAGCCTTGCACTTTATCTGTCACTTAATCCATTAACCACAAGTCAAAAAGTCTTTTCTGTTAGAGACCAGCCCCCAAATCTGATAGTTATTTGGAGTACTACAATGAACCAAGAAACTTAACTGGCTTTTACATTTCAGGAGACTTCAAGTCTATCAGAGTGTGATCCCAGCAGCAATCCAGCACTCACACACCAGATTCGCTTTTCCAAAGGATCCTTTTTTCTATGGCCACCCGTTTCAATATCATCCCACTTCACAGTTAAAATCCTGAATGTTTCAATTAAACTAAAGACAGCGTGTAGCATCTCCCATCTCAGACTTCCAAGCCATCAAGTCCACAAAACAACAAATGCTGGAGAGGCTGTGGAGAAAGTGGAACCCTCCTACACTGTTGGTGGGGTTGCAAAATGGTCCAGCCTCTTTGGAAAGCAATCTGGCGTTTCCTTAAAAAAATGGATATTGATACACCATTTGACCCAGTAATTCCACTACTTGGAATATATCCTGCAGAATCAAGGCCTTTCACACCAATGGACACATGCACAAGAATGTTTATCGCAGCACAGCCCACGATAGCAAAAAGATGGTATCAACCCAGATGCCCAGCAACAGAAGAATGGATAGGTAAACTATGGTACATATACTCAATGGAGCACTATGCAATGATAAAGAATAACGATGATTCCAGGAAACATCTCCTAACCTGGTTTCAACTGGAAGACATTATGTTGAGTGAAAGTAGTCAGCGACAAAAGGACAAATATTGTATGAGACCTCTACGATAAGATCTCAAAAACACTTGTGTATAGAAGAAAAGACTCTTTGACAGCTGCAAGGGATGGGAGGGAGGGAGGGAGGGAGGGGGGAGGGTTTAGATTAGATAGTTGCTAGAAATCTGGTTGGGAGAAATCGGTGACAGCACACATTAGAAACAAGAACAACATTAAGTGGACTTCAGCATAACTTGAATACTCCTTCCATCTTAACCCAATATTGCAAGGATAGAGTAGCTGGGGCAGGGGACCATGCTCTTAGGCGAAATTGAGGCCAACTGGCACAACTATCTGGAGCAAAAGAGAAGGGAGAACATAAAAGACATAAGGAAAATATGAGTGCAAGCAACAGAAAGGGTCATATAATCCAGAGACGACACTGGCATGAGACCGAAGAACTAGATGGTGCTTGGCCACCACCCACGACTGCCCAGACTGGGGAAACAACAAGGAGTCCCTGACACAGCGGCAGGAAAGCCTGCAGAGTAACACTATTAAAATAAAGACCAGGCTTGATGGTCAGAGTCCCCAGAAGACGTGGCCCTCTCACTCTCTGTTAGCTCAGAACGGAAACCATTCTTGAAGCCAACTCTTCAGACAAAGATTGGACTGAATTGTAAGACATAACGTGATATTGGTGACGGCTGTACTCCTTGGCTTAAGTAGATACATGATGCTAAACAGGCAGCTCCGGTCTGGAGGTGAGATGAGAAGGCAGAGGGGGACAGGAGCTGGCTGAATGGACACAGGAAACACAGGGTAGAGAGGAGCTGTATGAACAACACATGTGCAAATTTTTGTATCACAAACTGACCTGAGTTGTCAACTTCTCGTAAAGCACAATAGAAATACACATGTATCAATGACAGTAATAAAAACAATAAATAAGACTGCAACAAGAGTTTTTCCATTAGATCTCTTCTGTTCTCTATTTCAAATAATTTCTTTAAGCTCCATTTCCTCATTCCCCCCACCAAAAGAATCATCAATATTATTACAAAGCTGCCAAGAAGATACCAAGACCACAAGAAAAAATGAATCTGAACATACAGCTCTGAGCAGTCTAAGTTATGGGCTAGTGAAATGAAGATGCATTAACTGGGAAAGCCAATAATCAATCACCGTTTCACAGTTCAATCTACCCCACAGAACAAGCCTGCTATCAAGGTCTCAGGCTGCCAGGAACGATATCAAGAAACAGAATGACAGCACAATGAAAAGAGGAGAGACACATCTGGCACGGACAACCAAGCAGATTTAGAGAAAAGAGGCAGAGAAAAGACAGACGTTTAACATAAATATTATAATATATTGCAAACAGCAGAAATGACAGAAGAAAAAGGACTGGACTAGAATTCACCTCAGGAGATCACATGGATATGCAGAGAGCAGCTCTGTGCTCAGCTTTTGGTACACTGAAGCTTCCAGAACTGTCAAGTGGCTTGAACCAGAATTTACAATGGAAATTAACTAAACTGAAGTGTTCTGATGGAGTACCATCTTCCTATAGTTAATAAAGAAAGCTAGATCAAAAGGCTTGCCTATCCACCAGTGAGTTATGGCTATGCTTTACTTTTCCAAATGACTGAAACAAATCAAATTTAAGCCTGTGTACATAAATATTACTTCATTAGGAGCAAACAGGTGAAAAGAACAACTGTCTCCAGGGCAGATGACATGAAATGATGAACAGACTCTCAACAGAAACATTTCCTGAATGTACCTAAAGGGTTATTTTCAAATAGGGCCACATTTACTGTCCCTGCAAACTTTGAGAAAATTTGGAACCATAACAGAGGAAATAAAAAGAAAGGAGAGAGGACAAGTGTACCTAAAGAAATAGCAGGACTAAAGAACCCCAGCTCTGAACACGCCAGCACCTCACTGACAGGAATGGCATTATATTTTGTTATCTGCACCATTAGTCTGTAGAGTTTACAAGAGCTGTGTCACAGTGTTTTGTCATCTGTACTGTTAGCCTGTAGAAGGGACAGGAGCTGTGTTACACTGTTTTGTCACCTGTACCATTAGCCTGTAGAGTTAATGGGAGCTGTGTCACAGTGTTTTGTCCTCTGTACCGTTAGCCTGTGAAGGTAACAGCTGTGTCACAGTGTTTTGTCCTCGGTACCATTAGCCTATAGAATTGGCACTTGTCTTAGCCCTCAGCATAACACCTAATTTAGGCTAACAGTGGTTCAATTAGATTTTAATTAGTATGATTTTCCCCAACGTATTTCTTTAAACGTAAGTTGACTAATCAAAGCCAGCTGCCATCCAGTCGACTCTAACTCATGCTGACCTCATGTGTGTAGAGCAGAACAAAGCGGTGCTCCCTGAGGTTTTTAAGGGCTAATTTTCTTGGCAACAGATTGACAAGCTTTTCTTCCAAGGTGCCTCCGTGTGGACTTTAATCACCAACCTTTCGGCTAGCAACCAAGCATGGTATCTGTTGGCACCACAGAGGGATGCCAAGTTGACTAACAGTCTAGCCAAATGCATGTAATAATCTGCAGGTATAAATGTAGGTGAACCAAAACCATAGCAACCCTATGGGACAGAGGAGAACTGCCCCAGACAGTTTCCAAAAGGAGGGGTTGGTGGATTTGAACTGCTGACCTTTGAGTTGCAGCCACAGCTCTTAACCACTGTACCACCATGCTGTACATACTGCTCAAAGGTCACAGAACTACCAAGTGATGAGGGGAGACTCTAAGCTGGATACATCACAGCCTTTCTCCCAAACCACCCTGCTGCAGCAGTTGGCCAAATGATTCTGCAAAGTGGGAAATCCTCCTGAGATTACAATTATGGCTGAAGCTATGGAGAACCCGGGGTTCTTGGGAGGCAAATATGGAAGATGCTATATATGCAAATGGCTTGCACTGAACTCTAATCTAAAGGTTGGTGCTTCAAACCCGTACAGTGGTACCATGAAAGAAAGACCTGAGCATCTGCATCCTTGAAGATTCTAACCAAGAAAACCTATGGAGCAGTTCTCTCTAACACCCAGGGTTGCCATGAGCAGGAATCACCTCTGTGGCAACAACCATGAGTTGGGAACTGGTGACAAAAAGCCTGTGAATCCACCACAAAGGGGGAGCTACAGGGGCTGGTTAGCTTTACATACGCTTATTTAGGCTTCTATGTTAAGACTTAAAATAAATACATTTAACTACAACCCCAGATCACTCTCACTCTACTCCTGATGAAAGTACACGGCTTTCCTCCTTATAAGATCATCCCTTCTGTTATATAAAGGGACAGGAAGTACCTTAGGTCTTTTTATGCCAAGTAACTCCATAAAATATTCCACTCCTCAAGTGAGTCATTTTCATGACCTTCTGTGGAATTTCCCTCCATTCAACACAAAAACATCAAGTTGTGGACACAAGTATCTAGGACAGAAATATTTCATGAACACAGTGAGAATCAAGCCTCCCTTTTCTGGCCTATGTCGAAAACGACCAAGGGTGAGATGACGATCCAACCCTATTTACCAACCACTTCTATAAGATTCTGGATACATCCATGTCAATGGAGGGGGCCAGTCCTGCCCTCTCTGGGGCTCAAACTCTCTCATCCCACACATGACCCACAGTCAGGGCATGAAAAACATTCCTTGCAGGTAATCAGAAAGTTCCAAAAAAAAACAGATGGGATGACGAGGACTGAAAGTATTTGTCAGGGGGAAGGATGACTCTGGGCTGAGTCCATCAGGAGAAGAGTCAGGATGGAGCAAGATATCAGCCAGTCCTAAAGTCTGGCCAGGGTTTAGACAGGTGAGGCAGAAGATCACATACCACAGTGCCTCAGGCCAAGTGAATTTTCCTCCCTGGGCCAGTTCTACTCCTCATTCAAAGCTTACGGCCTTCTCCTCTCTCCCAGGGTCTGCCTGGACATAACCAGGCAGAAAACAGAGTCCTGAAATGAAGAGGAACATCCGAGCCCGCTTCCTAGCGAACCCGCCAGCTCTGCGAGGTGTGCCCCCACTGATGACCCGCAGCACCTGGCAAATTTCCAGCAGGGATCTGAGGGACAGGTGGGACAATTCTGCTATCTGTTTTCCTTTCCTTTTTATTACAGAGTCAGAGAGAAAAGTACAGGCCCAGTAGGGATCAGGCCAGCTCCTCCAGGGGACCACTCAGGAAAGGTATACAGAGATTTAGAGGTGTCTTAAGACTGCTGCTATCTCTCAGTGGTTTTAAAGGCTCTTCTGGCCTTTGAATATTATGAAATCTTAGGTCTGAATGGCAGTACTGCCACTTGGGGCTGTGTGACTTTGTGACAGTTACTTCCCCCCAGTTTGAGTTGATACAAAACTCATGTAAAATAGCACCTAGGAAAGAATATGATTTGTGAAGTCTAGTAGCAAGATCAGAGCTGTGGCATCACAGTGACGAGGAGCCTGGCTGCCAACCAGTGGTCAGCAGTTCACACTCCCTAGCCACTCCTTGGAAGCCCTATGGGGCAGTTCTCTTGTGTCCTGTAGGGTCACCATGAGTCTGAACCGACTTGATGGCACCTAATGAGGACAACAACAAACTCTGTTAAATATGTAACATCCAAAAACCTACGAACAGCTGCCAGGAGACCCAAGAAGGCTGTGGGGAAAAAATCATATTGGTACACAAGATAAAGGGAAGAACTCAGTTAACTTGTAGCTCCCATAGAGACTTAAGGCCACTCTCTATCGCCCTGCACCTCTGTCCCTGTGGGTTCTCACGTCCCCTCAGCTCCCTGCGAAACTCAGGTTGGCAGGTTTTCTCACTTAAAAAGAAAGCCACCTGCCATCTAATGGAGCCGGCTCTGACTCACGGTGGCCCCATGTGTGACAGAGTAGGACTGACACCACCTTCTGAGGCATCACTGGGAGGACCAGCACTTCCAACCTGTCAGCTGGCAGACAAGCACATCAACCATTTGTGCCACCCAGGAAAGGTGTCCCAATCATCACTGACATTGACATGTAGAAGGGAAGACCCCCCAAAATCTCACTAGATTCTGCTTTGGTGAGTAGCTTCTGGGGTCATAAAAACTTGCAAGCAGCCATCTAGGATGCATCTTTTGTGCCCTTCATGTTCAGAGCAAAGAATAATGAAGGAAATCAAATACACAGGAGAACGGTGGTCCAAAGGGCTAAGAGACCACACAAGCCACAGGCTCCACCAGCCAGAGCCCAGAAGAGCCAGACGGTGCCTGGCTGCCACCGCCAACCGCTCTGACAGGGATCACAGAAGAGGGCTTCAGACAGAGTGGGAGAAGAAAGCAGAAAAAAGTCCAAAACTCACAACAAAGGAGGAGACTTAATGTTCTGACAGACTGGAGGGACCACCACGACTATGGTCCCTGGGCGCCCTGCCAACTCCAAATGGAAGCTACTCCCAAATCCCACCTTTCAGCCAAAGATGAAGATAGGACTATAATAAAGCGAACACAGCACAGAGGAGGAGCACACTTCTTAGAGCAATCAACTAGAGGAGGCCCGATGGGCAACACCTGCCCAAAAGCAGAGCTGAGAAGGCAGGAAGGGGCAGGCAAGCTGCACAAATGGACACAGGGAACCCGGCGTCTGAAGGCAAAAACGAAGAGTGCTGACACACTGCGGTGACTGTAATCAAAGTCACAAGACAATTTGTGTAGACATTCTTTAATGAGAAACTAATTTGTGCTATAAGCTTTCACCTAAAACACAATAAACTGGAAAAAGAAAAAAAAAAACCCATCACTACAAAACCACCAAACTTGAAAAGATAATCCATCAGCTGAAGGACAATCACTGGCTGCAGATGCATCTTGACCTAAACAAGGACTCACCACGTGAGCTCTGTGGAGAACTCAGGTGTGCAGTCCCACTGTGTGTCAGGAAGATCTCAAGGGACTGCAGCTTTTAGCTCTGGGTCCCTGACCACATGTGGCCACAGGAACACCCCCTTCCCATATGCTTGGTCTTCTCTACTATTTTAGAGGAAGCTCTACGTTTTCAGGGTCTTCTTTTCATTTTGTGCAGTTCCTGTGTGATCTGAATAGCTTTTATCGACTCCAAATGACATGCACTTACAATAATCAATTTTCTATTTTCTAGTCACCAAAAGCAATGATGTATTGGCAGATGTAACTGCCACCATCACTTTGGACCGCTGGGACAACTGCCAAGGAGAGGAGCACAGACTTCTTTCCTTCCACCTGCCCCCCGGCTGCAAATGTCTGACACACAGGCTGCGTGCTCCAGGACCTCCACGCAGGGAAGCACTGCTGTGCTGCTCGGCTGTCAGTGCTCCAGCCCAGCCTTCATCCCCCCCACAGAGAACTCCCATTGGGACTACATGCAAGCTCCCTGCCCAGACCTCCCCCTCTGCAACAAAGGCAGCTGGGTTCCCACTCCAAGGGTCTCTACCAAAGGAGACACACAGATGGCGTACACCCAGGTGGACAGAGCTGGGACAGGAGGCCTAAGGGAAGTGACAGACCAGAACCAGAGAGGGATGGGAAACCAGGGCACAGAACAACCTCAAGGAGAAAAAACTGATCCGACGTTCTAAGTATTCAGCTACAGCATCTGTGTTTCCCCACTACGGCTATGAGTGTGGAAAGGCTGATTCAAGATTGCAATGCTGTAGGAAAAGCTATTTATTATAATAAAATACCCTGTTCTGAGTATTCTACAAAGGAAAAAAAAGTCTCTGCCTTCTTTTTCTTCCAGGGGTGAATTTCTTCATGAACTGTTCTGAATGACAAGAGAAAATGGCACCATGTCAGGAAGGCATAAATATTTATAAACACCATTGCTTCATCTCCCCTGAAATGTTAAACAGAGTTACTTCTCTATTCTCTTCTTTATTGATTTAACGATGTGGTACAAGATCGTCAGAAAGAAAAAACATGGGGACCAGAGGAGCACGTCACAAGGTCATGCATCAGATAGGTGCAGGCCCAACCAATATCCCTCCCGTCTCTGTGATACGGCCTCAGAGAGCAGGAACAGAAGAAGCCAACACTGTCCGACAGACAGCATGTGTAGGCCCAGCCAAGAGCAGCTGCTTCTGGGCTGAGGACCTTCAAGCACACGGGGCTCATCCTTCACCACCGAAGGGCTCAGGTAGAACCCCTGAATCTGACTGCAGAGCCAGCGGGTAGCACCAGAGACCCCGTTAATGGATTACAGAAACCCCCGAATCAACTGCTTGGCCAACGCAAAGATGCTCGGCCAGCCTTCCTCAGCTTCCTTGCCCTCTGTTGCACTGGGTGACTTTGGGCACTGCCTCTACTTGCATGACCTGTCCCCCAGGTGACAGCCAGCCTGTGATGAGCATAAACCACAATGGGCCCCTGCCATCTATCCACTGCTTTTCCAGTCGCAGAGACAGAGACCCCATTGTTCTATCAATGATCTCTGTTTATAATAGAAAGAAATGGCTTTCCCCTAATTTTCCTCTGATGAGGGAAGTGAGAGGAAACCAGGAATTCTAAACCCAAAATTAATTCACGAAATGACGAGCAAAGACAGCAACTGAATGTTTCCCAATGGGTCTGACAGGACCTTCTAAGGAACTACAGAAATCCAGTGCCGTGAGTATTAACTTGAGGGGTGCCCGTGAGCAATAACTCAGGGTTCCTGTGAACATTAACTCGGGGGGTCCGTGAGCATTAACTCGAGGGGTGCCTGCGAGCGTTAACTCAGGGGGTGCCTACAAGCCTCAACTTGGGGGTGCCCATGAGCATTAACTCAGGGTGTCCATGAGCATTAATTTGGGGTGCCCATAAGCATGAAATCAGGGTACTCAGTGCCCAGTGAGTTTCGGATGGTTGCTCAAGGGCAGAAAAGACTTCACACCCTGAAAGACAGCTCCATCAACCCAACAAAATCAGCTGAATAAGAACTCACTGAATGCCAGCTATATGGCCCGCACTCTGCTAGCCTTAAGAGAGTGTCAAGATGTGTAACCAAAAGGCCTTTCCCCTGAGAGTGGTGTGACAAGACAGTTTTCCCCGGAGGCAGTTCAGCCTCTGAGAGTGAAGGGGTCAAACTATACTGTAGTTCTTGTGTGCAGTCAAGTCAGTTCTGATCCACAGCAGCCCTTGAGGACAGAGGAGAACTTCCCCATAGGGCTTCCCAGGCTAAAATCTCGATGGGAGCAGGCTGCTAGATCTTTGCTCCCAGGGAGCCGCTTGTGAATTCTAGTCACCGACCATTCGGTTAGTGGCTGAGCACTTAAATGCTGTGTCACCAGGCTCCTAAAACTACATCAGTCTGAAGGGGCAGAAAGTCACAACTCTTCGAGGATCTGTATCTTAATTTTATGTTGACACCAACAGGGCTTCAATGGGGCACAAGCAACCCGTGACACTAGACGGGACTTCACATTGCTGCTGACAGCCATTCTGGCAACTGCTTATGTGATATCCAACAGCCTCGTCACCAGAGGAACAAAAACAGATAATACCCTGGGTTTGAAAACGGAAAAGAGACTCTCTGAATTAAGAATGATGGGAAGAGGGTGTTAAAACCGCTGAAGCACCCTCAAGTACCTTCAATGTTTTCATATGTTTTCTAAGAATTTTTTCCAAGGCTTAAATGGACTGAAACTCTTACTTGTAGCTATTTTCTGAAACAGAAAGATAGGCTCCCAAACCGATTTTGTTCCACATTACCTCCAAGTTTGCCTTTTATCGGGTTTCAGAAAGACTACTGAAAAAACGAACAAAAGCAAAATGTACCCAAAAGCACATATTTGGGTACATATGGAAAGATGAATAGAAAATACGCAAACTCAGCCTATCAATTATCCTTCAGGGACCAAGCATTTAATAATCTCTGCATGGAACCAGGCTCTTGAGCAAACAAAACTAAACTGCTGCCTTGAGAGAGCACGGAGCCACCTCAGAACATCAGGATGACTTTGGAAAGTGCCTCACTGGAGGGAAAAAGACCCCACCAAACTAACAGATATCAGCACAGAAGGGTAGCCTCAAAATGCAAAGTTTCAAAAGTAAAATAAATTGGGAACACCAAGATACCTTCTGACTCTCAGCTTAGGCGGCCTCTCTTAGGAGCAGAATCATCTAGAATCCATGTAACCTCAGGCCCGAGTGGCTGATGAGGAAGTACCATCCTTGGAGAGATGAGGACACTATTTACTGATCACCCATTATGCGCCAGACACACAATGCTTATCCTACTGTTACGTCGTGAACTGTGTCCCTCTAAAATGTGTGTCAAAAAGGTTAGGCTGTGATTCCCAGTATTGTGTGACTGTCCACCATTCCACTATCTGATATGTGATTTTCCCATGGGTTGTATATCCTATATCTGTGATTTTAATTGTCAGAATTCGAGGCAGTTATGCCTCAATGAGTCAGCTTAACCTACAAGATTAAGTTCTATTTTGACACAATCTCTTGAGATATAAAAGACAGAATCTAGCAGAGAGATGTGGCATCTCCTACCAATAAGAAATTAGTACCAGGAGCAGGGTGCATCCTTTGGATATGGTCTCTATGCTGAGGTGTTCCTAGACCAGCACAGACTGATGACATGGACCTTTCCCCAAAGCTGACAGAGACAGAAAGCCTTCCCTTGGAGATACTACCCTGAATTTGGACTCCTAGCCTCCTAAACTATTAGAGAATAAACTACTACTTGTTAAAGCCATCCACTTGTGACAATTTTATTGGAGCAGTGCTAGATAGCTAAGACACCCACTGACCTCACCCAAACACCATGTAAAGTCAGTGACACACAGGAATGATATCCATCACACTCCACTAGGTGAAACTACTGATGTGGAAAACAAAAAAGAGGCAGTTAGAGTCAAACAGGTAATCTTCAATACTGTTCTACGAAACCCAGCCAGGCAAGTGAATTATCTAAGTAAGAGAAAGTATAGTGGAATATCATGATAATATGACCAACTCCCACAAGGCCATTGTGACAGTTCATTTTATATGCCAACTCAGCTAGGCTATGGTGCCCAGTAATTTACAAAACACTAATTACTGTCATAAAGTAATTACAAATGAGTAAATCCATCAGGCTTCAAGTAAATTAGATTACATTTCCTAATGTGAGTGGACCCAAATCGATCAGTTGAAGGCCAGAGATCAAACAGGTTTTTGAAGAACACTCTTACTCTTTACTCTTCCCACCTGACCTATGGATTTGGGGATGCAAGCCTCTAGGGGGTCTCCAGTCTGTCACCTGACCTACAGATGCTGGACCTGCCAGGCCCTCATAACTATGTGAGCCATTCTCTTGAAGGAAATCAGTCAAAACCTCTCGGTCTCTCTCTCTTTACATATATGTGTATGCATTATATACATCAAAACCCCAGTGACAGAGTGGGTGAGAGCTCTGGCCGCTGACCAAAAGGTTTAAATGCACCAGCTGCTCTCTGGGAACCCAGTGGGGCAGTCCTACTCCATCCTATAGCATTGCTGTGAGGCAGAACTGACCCGACAGCAAGGGGGTTGAGTTTTTGGTTTATCATATCCAAACATACATGGACACACACATGTATTACAGTTGATTTCTCTAGCGAACCTTGATAAGACAGCCATCTAGAACCCTCTGCTGGATTCTACAAGCAAGAAACCTCCTTCTATTCTACCACCTGGTCTTATGAGGAGACCAGGTCTCCAAAGAATGTCCAGAGAAAAGCCTCGTCTCAAGAGCCTTCCAGGAAATACCAGATGCAGCTCTCACTTTACATCTTCGTAATCGCAACAAAAAAGGATTTATGGAAGGAAGACTCAATATTCTCTTTACATGCTGGCTGGCTTTCCCTCTTCACGCATGGTACATAGGAATGGTCCATTCAGCCCTTAATTCCAGACCCTCCTTATGATGATCAATGATTAAAATAAATCTTACTTAATATCTACAGCTCCCTTTGAAAAATGACTGAAGCTTAGGACAGATTAGAGAACACCTACGGTCTCTTGCTTAGAATTCACACACGCCTATGATAACTCAAGGAGGCCTGGTGATGCAGTGGTTAAGTGGCTGGCTGTTTCCTGGATGAGGAGCAGCTGGAATCCACCAGCTGGGAGAAAGGAATATCACAGTCTGTTTCCGTCAAGATTCAGAGCTCAGAAGCCCTATCAGGTAGTTCTATTTGGCTCTATAAGGTCAGTATGAGTTGGAACTGATTCAACAACAAGGTTTAGTTTGGGTGTGGGATTTTGTAATGTTGTTGTTGTTCTTGTTAGGGGCCGTCAGGTTGGTTCCAAAGCATAGCAAACCTATGTGTGACAGACCCCAACAGTATCCAGTGGCACACCATGACATGTTGGCAAAGAATACTGAATACACGATGGACTGCCAGAAGAATGAGAAAGTCTGTCTCAGAAGAAGTACACAAAAATGTTCCCTAGAAGCAAAAAGGGTGAGACCTCACCACACGTACTTTGAAAATGTTATCAAGAGGGACGAGTCCTGGGAGAAGGACATCATGCTTGGTAAAGTACAGGGTCCACAAAGGAGAAGAAGGCCCTCCAAGAGATGGACTGGCACAGGGGCTGCAGTGATGGGCTCAACTGTCACGGGTTTTATAACAGTCCCATTTAACTCAGCACTTATTGAGGTCTGCTATATATAATGATCTCAGTTTAGTATTAATATTATTTCAACTTCTGTTCCTGTTTCAGTGATATTGACAAACTGGGACTTTGCCTAGACACACAAAACCAAATGCAATGCTGTTGAGTGGATTCCTACTCAAAGTGATCCTACATGACAGACAAACTGGCCCCACAAGGTTTCCAAGACCATGACACTTACGGAAGCAGACTGCCACCTCTTTCTCCCATGGAGCAGCTGGTAGATTTGAACTGCCAGCCTTTTAATCAGTAGCCAAGCACTTAGGCACTGTAGTACCAAGGCTCTGATTTCTATGAAAAATCATTTTTTATGAAAAATGAGAATGTTCTCATGTTGTTATTCCATATATGATTCTACCCTTTTCATAATTTTCTCTATTGAAAACCAAAGTTGTAGCATGAGTAGAATCATAATGGATTACATTCCAGTGCTAAATACATCATAATTCCATAAGGCAGGAGGCAGGAGACACAAAACAGGATAGCTAGCTGGAAAGAATTCAGAGAAAACAAGCACACTGAAAATTGTCTAACAGAGATCATTCATGTTGGAAGTTTTAATAAGAGGCTTTCTTTAAAAAACAACAACAGAGAAATTAGAAAAGACAAAAAGAATTAAAGGACTTACACTAGTCATGTAAGTGCACACTAGCCAATCTGAAAAATTCAAACAAATAAAAGTAATTTTGGTTATAACTAAGAAGCAAAATCCTCAAGGTACATGCAGCAGGTCCCTTTTTCCAAATTAACGTATTTTAAACAAAACCATTTGACTTCTGTGCTAGCCTCTAAAAAGCATAAGTCAACACTTTACAACGTGGTTTTGGGCAAGGCAACCCTTTTTGCTTATCTCAAGCATAACTGTAGCTATGAAATATTAGTGCTCTGTGTATGTAAGGTAAAAGCAGAAATAAAGACTTTGCTTACCTAATTCCCTTCTTGGCTGGCTCCCAAGATTCACCAACTCTCTCCATCGGAGGACAAAGACAGCAGTAGAGAAATGACATCCCTATGAAACTCCTTTATGATTAAACTGACTGAGGTATTTGGCAGAATAATACCAAAAATCAAAGATCCAGCCTTCCTGCCTGTATACTCAGAAGGATGGATCATCCCCTTAGACCAGCAAAATGGTCTAAGAGGGCTGCAGTAGCCTTCAGTGATAATGAAGTTTTAAAAGGGATCTGTGATGAAGGCGTGGCTAGCATCAGCAACACAAAACAGGATGTTCCTCGATTCTTGTGCCGTGGGGACTTACCTTAGTTTTTCCTCTCAACCCTCCACAGTCCTGTTTCAGTAGGGCAGAGTTGAACATCCTTGCGCTAATAAAGCTATCTGCCAGGAGGAAACACTCTGGTATCTGTCCTTGGGCTGAAACTAACTCCCTCCGCCATTCCACATTAGACATCGCACATTCCGTCCTTAGTGTCACCCAGATGTCATGGGTTCCCACTGAAAGCACGCACATGTAACTTACCAGGGAGCTGCCTGTCCTCGACCGAGACATTCAGCATCTCCAAGCCTCACGTTTTCTCATCTCTAATGTAAGCGACAAGGACAAGGTGACCTTATGGTAGTCTGGCAGCAACCATCCAGTACCGTGACATCAAAGTCCCCATGCATGCTGTCAGCCCACCTGAAGCAGGGTAGAGGCCAACTTTGGTCCCTGGTTCTCAGGTTCCACTTTCTGGTGGGATTTACGACTTCATAACAGGGCAAGAAAGCCATAATGGGCAGCGGTGAGCATGTCACATGTCTCCCAAACTCAAGTCAGTGACTGAGCTTTGGCCAGCCTGGGTCACTTCCCCCTTCCAAGGCTAGAGACCAGGTCTCAGCAGATGTCAGTGAGCTATTTATGTTAGTAGTCCAAGCAAAGTGAATCGTAAACACCTCTTTTTGTTTAGTTTGTTTATTCAAATGATGAAAAGCAACACAATTTTACTTTCCTAAGCCACAGGGAACACGATTCTAGTAAATGATAAAATGGGACTGTTCGTCGCTCCATAAAATTATTTGAGAGTCATTTTGAAAGCCTTGAATTCATGGCGAGCTTCTATTAAAACATCATGTGTGTTCTCACACATACTGATATCCTGTATGTATTCTGACACGTGCTGGTGTCTGAGGTGCTCAAAAACCACGAGGAAAGACGGCCCGCAGTCTGGATGCGCCAGCAGCCTCATGCCGCCTGACCTGCCCCAGGAACACGGGAGGGCCTGGCATCTGCCTGATGTTCCGTCGGAAGGCAAACACATTCCACGGAAACTCAGGCCCCACACCCCCACAGCTGAGACACACACGGCCCCTCCTGCCACACTGTCTCACACACACGGGGCCGACCATCCCTCCCCTAGACTCCAGCCTCATCTGCCCATGCCCATCTCCTCTGCAGTCTCCAACAAAATGCTATCACCAGAACGCAGCCTGAAAGCCAGCCTGGTGACACAGAAGTCCAGACTGGGCTGGACTGCAAAGAGGGTCTTAGCCTCCAAAGACACTCTGCTCCCTGCCAAGCCCTACGCCCCTCCCCTGCAGCACGTGCTGTGGGAGTTTTGTCGTCTCCTCATACTCTCCAGGTCCCTCTGGGCTCTCAGGCAGAATATGGACACTGACGCCACACAATGTCGTGGCAAAAGGCGTTTCCCTGGCTTCCTCACTGTAACCACAGCCTGTGACCTCTGACCTTTAATTCAGTTATGCGGCTGCATTAATTAGGTCTCTGATGCTGCAAAATTCCTAGCTTACACGAAGCCATCGAGGCCTGACCAGGCTTTGGGGGGTGGAGGTGCTCTGCTTTAGGCCAGTGCACGCCAAGGGTCAGCCTGGGATCTCGATGACTGCAGCCTGGAGGAGCTCTAATTTAGGCATGAGTGACTGGGAAAAGTAGGTCAGGGCTGGAGTCCCAGTCAGAAGGCTGCTGTGCCCACTGGCTAAGCTGCCCACTTCTGTGGGGTCTGCAGGGACAGGAGCAATGACCTCTACAGAAGGCTCCCTGTTACTCCCCCCACTGCCGTGCGCACATCAGCCTTGATGTTCTAACAGCGACAACACACACCCCTGCCCCTCCAGACACCCAGACCGCCCGACCACACTCCCCTCCGGCAGACAGAAAAAAAAGCAATCTAAAAATGGGATCAGCACCCGCAGCTCTCCGGTCGCCCTGCTCCGGCACACCAAGGGAACGGCTTCTCATGAAGATGGGCGGGCTCTCGCCTAGGCACCTTTATCTTTCTTACTTGGTTAGTAGATGTCACAGTCATCTGCTGTTTTAGTCATTCAACTTTTTTTTAAAGGCCTCTACTTCCTTTCACGACGTGCTCATATACACACTCGTACATGTACAATGCACCGCACATGTCTGTGTGCCACACACAAAAGACTCTTTGCGGCTCATCAATAGACCCAGGACTGTCGAGGAACCGGGTCAGCACTCCCGGGCTTTAAAACAAGTGTTTGAAGACAATCTGACCAAAAAAAGCGGAGGAAAACTGTCAAAGCTTGTCTACCTCTTCCTTGTTTGTTCTTCCCACTTCACTGAGATACTTTTCTTGACTCTCTGACCCTAAAAGAGAAAATCATGTCCCCTTCAACAGCCCCATTTCCCAGACGAGGCTACAAACATACGTCCTCTCTGACGTCAGCCCTTCGTGGCCAGGGCACACCACCCTTCTGCGCAGACGCCAAAGGGGCCGTGGTCAGAGGGCGTGGCCAAAGGGGGCGTGGCTCCAAGGGCAGATCGTGCTCACTCTAGCACGTGAGAGCAAGGAGCTTCCCACAAAGCCGCAAGAACTTGAAAACCACCCGGAAAGGAACCCTCAGACTTGAACACAAGAATGGGCAGATGGGACAGAAGTAGTAGGTCCAGCCAGGGATCCTTCCAGGAAGTGCCGTGAGGGATAGATGGCTTGTTTACAGGGAGTAGGTTGTGTTAAATTAGCAACTTAAAATCAAGAACAACAGATTATTTCCAAGCGGAATACAAAGTTCCCCTGCAGCTCTACTGGGAGACTCCTTGGAGCAGAGCCTGTAGGTGACATTCTTAGCCCCTGTGCAGTAATAGGTCCCTCACTCTCCTCTGTGCACAGGGACACAGTCAAAATCGTGGATCTCAGCCATTAAGGTGTTGACTGACAGCAAGGCATGATCGCCTGTAAAGAACTATCTAAGAGCAGATGCGACATTTAATGGGGGACTTGGTTGAATTTGATGGTCACTCTTCAATGTAAAGACCAATCACATGGTCTTCCCAACAAGGAACCAGGTGCCCTCCTCAGAATGCCGTGGTTGTTGGTGCCCTCAAGTCGATAATGGCTCATAGCAACCTTTACATGACAGTAGAAATGCCCCCATAGAGTTTTCTAGGTTGCAGTCCTTACAGGAACAGACAGATTGGCACAGCTTTCTCCCGCAGAGCTCTTTGGTGGGTATGAACCACCAAACTTTCCATCAGCACTGGGGTGCTTAACTATTTGCACCACTGTATGTCATCAGGGTGACATACTAATGGAGCCTGTCTTGAACTGTGTCCCCCACCCAAAAATATGTATCAGTTTGGCCAGCCCATGATTTCTGGTACTGTATATGATGTTTCTATATGCTGTAAACCCTGCTTCTATAAAGTTAATGAGGGAGAGTGGGCAGCAGTTGTATCAGTGAGGTGTGACTCAATCTTTAAGACTGCATTGTGCCTCGAGGCAAGCAGTCTCTTGGAATATAAAGCAAAAAGAAGCAAGCAGAGAGTTGGGCACCTCATACCACCAGGAAAGAAGCAGTGTGGGGAGTACACCGTGTCCTCTGGACTTGGCGTCCCTGTGCCTGAGAGGCTCTGGGTCCAGGGGAAAATTAAGAATAAGGAGCTTCCTCCAGAGCCAACGGAGCTGATGTCCTGAAAATGGATTTTTAGCCTACTTTTCTGTAAGAAAATAAATTTGTTAAAGCCATCCACTGGTGGTATTTCTGTTACAGCAGCACTAGGTGAATGAGACAGAGCCTCTCTTTAGTTCCCTCTTACCACTGCCCACATAACCTGAGACTAGAGTTCTGAGCATCCTTTATTCTTCCATTCCAAGTCCACCCTCCGAGGTTATCTCAAATGTCACAGCACCCAGCAGCCTTCCTGATGCCTCCTCAGCAGCAGCAACCGCTCCCTCTCCATGATACCATACAGAGTTTATACTGCCACTGGGTAAATTCTGTGATTACCTGTACAGCAGGGATGTGTAAGGAAGAGTTTCCCCAAAAGATTAAAAGCACCCAGAAGACAAGAAGAGCCTCATGTTGATGTTTCTCTCCGACACCAAGCTTCCTGTCTTACACATAATATACATTCAATAATACTAACTTTAATAATCCTGACAGTCATAAACTGGATAGAACAGATCCTAGTTAAATTCCATGAGTTAAACTGGTGTTTGGGAGGAAGGTTCATGAACCTAGGCTGGTGTGTGCATGATCTCCCAAGCTGCAGGAGGTTTTCGTAGTCTGCAAATACAGTCAGAGGCAAGCAGTAGGCTGTCCTGTTTGGAAAAAAAAAAACAAGATTTTTCACTTCTCTACTTGCTCTCCAATTGGATAGAGACACTCTGAAATCTCAGGATCCAAAATGATCAAATTATAAAATTAAAACTGAAATAGGAAGGAAAAACACCTGGACTAAAAAGAATGAAAAGATCCTTCAGAGCAAAGGGATTGGCTGATCCTTTTCAAGGTCTAGGAAACCCTGGTGGCACAGTAGTTAAGTGCTACAGCTGCTAATCCAAAGGCTGGCAATCTGAACCCACCAGGCACCCCTTGGGAACCCCATGGGGCAGTTCTACTCCATCCTATAGGTGCACTGAATGATAATCGACTCAGTGGCAGGGGGTTTGGTTTGGGGTTTATGATGAAACCCATCAGTCTCTTGTACTTGGCTGGCATATACGTTGCTGTGAAGGTAGAAGATAGGAACTAGGAACTGGGTATTTCAAATGCCAGCAGGGTCACCCACAGTGGAAAAGTCTCAGCAGAGCATGCAGACTGACTAGGAAGAAAGACCTGGCTGTCTACATCTGAAAGTGAGCCAATGAAAACTCTCTGTAGGAGAGAACACTGCCCATGACTTTGACCTGTTTATACTGGGATATGTCATCAAGGACTGACTGCTGCAGAAGGGCATCATGACTGGCAAAGTGGAGGGAAGTCATAGGAACAGGAAACCCTCAGGGAGATGGGGTGACAGTGGCTGCAATAACAGACTCACCAATGATCACGAAGATGGCACATCAACAGGCACCACCCACTCTGCCAGGCATGGGGTCACCATGAGTTCAAGGGCACTTGAACAACACGGTGAAACATACTTCAGTCAACTGACCATAAGGTGCGTGTACTTACGGTTCTACGCATTTGTACGATGCTGTCCTACCGATCTCTTTCCAGATGGGAGAGAAGAGAGTAGAGAGGAGGGAACGAGGGCTTGTTAAGAGGATACAAGTATAGAATGAAAAAGAGGAGCGTGCTGTCACCGGGCAAGGAGAGCAGAAGGAGCTGCAGCTAGGTGGGCATGCAAAATTAATTTATGTTGTATATTTTTACTTGTCACAATAAAAAAAATAGTGGTGATGGTGTAATAAACCCTCATGTACATTCAGTTCTAAGAAAGACGAACTCATGGCCGATCTTGGCTCCCACCTCTGCACTACCCCACCCCAGGGAACCTATGCATCTCTAAAAGATTATAGCTATTTTTTAACATACTCACAATCCATTGGTGATTTCTCAGTCTTCTTCCTTTCCCCAACTACAGTGGCAGCTGCTGTAGCAAAAACCCACCTATTATCCAAAGTCTAGTGAAATTTTACTTCTTCCATTAAATACGTACTGATTCTCTCATGTTCCACTTCTCCACCTAAAAGGATCTAATCACACTTAACACTGTTTGGGAGCTTACAGGTGACACGAGCAGCTGGTGTGCTTGGTTGCTGTTTTAGTCACATGGTACCACTCTAACAGAAAATAACAGGAGACGAAGGCTTTATGAAGAGAAATTTTATTGACAAAGTGCAGTAAGCCACAAATCCATTTATGAATTATAAGTCCATTCAGCAAGAGAATTTATCACAGCCTGGTAGGCTGAGTCCAAATCCAGTGATACCATCTCGGCATAGGAACCTCGGGTCCAAAGGACGTGCTCTGCTCTCAGTGCTGCTTCTTGGTGGTGTGAGGTTCCCAGCTCTCTCTGCTCACTTCTCTCCCTTCATGGGACGTAGCTGGTCACTGGAGTCCCGCCTCACCCGCACAACTGCTGCCCATTCTCCGTCATCAACATCACAGAGGCAGGATTCAGAATTTAGGGAGGAATGGTACCATACTGGGACTCATAACTGAGTCAAATCAACACACACACTTTTGGGGAGACACAATGCAATCCATGACAGTTGCTAACTCAGAGACTGAAGGTTTGGGTCTGCCCAGAGGTGCCCTGGAAGAAAGGTCAGGCAACTCAGTTCTGAAAAACCTAGGGAGATTTTGAAAACACCACAGAGCACAGACCCACTCTGACATACTCAGCATTGCCTTGAGTCAGAGTCAAATCAACATCAACTGGAAAAAAAACATAAATCAATGTCAATACCCACTGAGACGGCATGAGGTGCAGTCAGCCAGCTCTGGGGTTATTCTTTACATTTACCTGGCCAAAACTGCAGAATACAAATTCTCTTCTAATCCTTCTTTTGAAGGTGACTATTGTTGGGTCCAACTCCACGGCACTTGGCTATTATCACTCTTAGGGAGTTTTTCGCTTGACTCAGAACGTATCTGATTTTCCTCTATCTTTGGGGTTCCAGTGTTTCATCTGGGGGTGAGAACATGTCTGGTGAGAGAATACACTGTGAGGGAAGGACTTACAGCTGGGGACGGACTGACTGTGCTCAGGTTCCTGTTTGCTTTTGCAGCTTTCAGTTGGGTTTTCTAGACTCTAATGAAAAAGAAACCTCCTCTGAGGTCAAAATCTGACAGGGAAGGAGCAAGAGAGGGAGGAAGGGAGCAAGGGAGGGATAGAGATGGGGGAGGGAGGGAGAGAGATGGGGGAGGGAGGGAGAGAGATGGGGGAGGGAGGGAGAGAGAGGGCGGAGGGAGGGAGGGAGAGAGAGGGCGGAGGGAGGGAGGGAGAGAGAGGGCGGAGGGAGGGAGGGAGAGGGCGGAGGGAGGGAGGGAGAGGGGGAGGGAGGGAGGGAGAGGGGGAGGGAGGGAGGGAGAGGGGGAGGGAGGGAGGGAGAGGGGGAGGGGGAGGGGGAGGGAGGGAGTCTCCTGATCCCCGAGCTGTGTCTGCACACAGTCAAACCCAAACACATATTTCTCCACCCACCTCCCCAGGATCTTTCCTTCAAGTCTGCGCCCTCACTGTCTTGCTCATTCAGGTGTCTGTTATATATGTGGTCTGACAATTAAGACCGTGAACTTAATTGTTCTAAGTGCTACATACCTCACTGCTGAATATTCCTATGGTCACCTTTGAAGTACTCCCCTTGGGAAGCTATGCACTCATGCCAGTGACTAGTTCACCCTTCAAAGCAATTTGGAACTCTTTCTGGAATGGCCATTGCACACAGTCGCAAGTTCACAAACTTAACTGTATAGTTATCTGTGAGGGAGTTTTTAGCCAGTAAACAAATTACTGTATTGGAACACCCACCCTACTCACCTGATCTGGGCCCCAATGACTTTTATCTTTACCCAAAGATAAAGGAAATATTGAAAGGAAGAATCTGGATAACATTCCAGACATTAAAGGTAATACAACGGCAGCTCTAGGGCCATTCCAGAAAGTTTCAAAACTGCTTTGAAGGATGGATTAGGTGCTGGTGTTGGTGCACAGCGTCCCAGGGGGGTCCTTCACTGGTGACCGTGGTGATATTCTGCACTGAGGTGCGGAGCACTTTTTCTAGGATGAGTTTGCAAACTGAATGGGCAGTGCTCATACGAGAACTCAGGAGTTCACCGAAGACTCAGATCCACAAAGTGCAATTTCTTATCCTTAAGTTCCCTATAATGCAGCACAAGGGAATGGAAGGGAATAAGATTGTGTTCAAAACACAGTGTAAACAAAGCGCCTGACACTTCAGGAGTGACAGCACAGCTCTTTGGAAGGAAGAAGGTTCATGTCAGGAGGTCCTTGGTGGTGTGGATGGGGAACACTAGTGGCTGCCACCCACAAGGCTGGAGGTTCAAGTCCGATCAGAGCTGCTTTGGAACAAAGACCTGGCAATCTGCTTGTGAAAAATCAGCCACTGAGAACCCCATGGGGCACTGTCCTAGTGAGACACACGCAGGGCTGTCGTGAGTCAGAGCTGGCTCAACCGCGCTGTTTGTTTTATTAAAAGCAAAGCTTCCAGGACACTGCGATGCTACAGGAGATTGCTGTTATGTAATTAGAACAGGGAAGATGCAGGTAGCAGCCAAGTGCATTGCATTAACCATCTCTACCCTGCAGGGAACGGAGGCAGGTCAACTGTGACATCAGCTTTAGGTGTCACGTATTTACATCCCACACGTGAACCACAGGGGGAGCTGACAGTGCTCCCCTGGGCATACCGACAGCCAGACCGGATTCACGAACCTAGCCTTGGCTTTCATAGGTGATCCATTACGAGTCACTGGGTGAGCTGAATAAGCGACACTATTTTTCCCTTTCATTGATGAGTGACAAGATTTTCAGTCAAAATGAAATAAGAAACTTTCTCATATGCTCAAACCAACAGCCACCATTACACTTTGTTGTTGCTGTCACTAGGTGCCACCAAGTTGGTTCTGACTCACAGTGACCCGACAGGACACAGCAGAAATGTCTCACAGGGTTTACAAGGAGCAGCTGGTTGAGTTGAGCCACTGACTTTGCCACTAGCAGCCAAGCTCTTAACCACTGCGCCACCAGGGCTTGGTCATCAAAACATCCTGCATGAAATAATTCTGAAGCGTTACAGAAAATATTTACCTGCACACACCCAGCCTGGAATATCCTGTTCCAAAGAGCTTTCTTCCCATGGGCATGATCCCGTTTGATTCTTCCTCGCTCCGGCCCAAGTTTACAGGCAGAGGGCTTAGTTAAATCTCCACTGCCCATTAAAACAGTCACTCCATATGGATATTAAGTAAACTAAATCCACTTAGCAACTGTAGCAGCAGCGGGAGGAGGCCCACTGATCACCCTGATTAGCCCTGACAGCTGGAGCAAGGAGGACTGGCCGGCGCTTGGGTCCAGCTGTGTCGAGTACAGGAGACGGAGACAACGGGGAGCACCGACAGCCTTCGAGCAATTGGTCTGGGCAATGACGGATGCCACGCGGGCAGCTGATGGCATCATTAGCGAAACTCAAACTCCATCTTCTTTTATTAAGATAAAGTTGGTCTGCCTATGACACAGGGCAGGACTAAGAAAGCTTTTATCTCCCAGAGTTCACTGACACAGGGGGAAAAAGAAAATCAATTTATACATTAAAAAAGTAAAAAGCAGCTTAACTCAATGTGTGTGTGTCTGTGTGTGTGTGTGTATTTAAGAAGAAAACTACCAAATATTACTTGTTATGCATCTTAAATTAAGAACAGAACATATAAAATTCCGTAGTAAATGCAAGTAAAAATGATGGAACTCTACATGATTGATTTATCTCATGAATTATACTGTTTAAAAGCAGAAAGGGAAAAAAGGGTGGGCCAGACTCCTCCCATGTCCTCCTGGTGAACATCAAGGGATGACACTCGGTAAGTAGTAAAGGACAAGTCAAGCCTTGGGCCTGCGGGCTGGACTGCAGGGATGCTGCAGGTGAGGCATGCCTGCTCCCCTGGAACAGAGTCGCTCCAGTTTTGTTTATAACATGGATGCCCTCAGCCATTCCGAAACAGACTTTGTTTCCTTCCCATATTTACACACAAATGCACACAGAATCACACACTGCCTCCCTCATTCATTCACATCCTTCCCCACTGCTTTCCTTCTATGCCCTAAAATTACTTAATTGCGTGACCCAGAGTGAGTCATTTTAACTCTGATTTTCAGTTTGCAAATGAAGACACATAATCATTTCCACATTAAGAATACGAATGCTTGCAAAACATAGGATTACCCTGAAGACTAAATGGAGTAAAGAAGGCTTGGTAGAGTCCACATTCAGCAAGCATCGTGTTGCCGCGCTCCGCTCCCCACCACAGCACTGGGTCACATCAGACCCAGAGAAGTCTAGTTCACATGTGCCTTCTCACAGGAGAGATGGCGGAATGTGGCTTCATCTGGTCATCAGCAGGGTTTTCCCAGACGCGCACAAAGAACACTCACATGCCCTAAGCCAGCTCTGTACTGCAAAGAACTCTATGTTCTGAGCCCCTCTGTGCTGGGGAGCCTCCTTGGTGGAACTAACTAGAAAATCAAGCTGGAGAAATCTTGCTAGGACTTTAGCAACTGCTCATGTTAGTGCTACCAGCAGATGCTTTCCAGATGTGAGGTTCCATTTATGCTGGGACAATTCCTCGGTGGCCAAGGAGACCTTCACAACAACCAAGCAGCCCCCGTTCCCAAGGTATCGAGCCAAAGAACATCAGATTGAAATGTGAGTTTGCAGAAGCTCAGGGGATGTGTGTCACCCCTATAAGCGCTCCATCCACCGCTTCATGTGAACAGATCACTGCCATGTAACTAAACTGCTCAGCATGAGAACCCACACTATCTGGTTTCACGCTTCCAACATCCACGCGAGCATGTGGGGCTAGAAGCCACAAAGACTGGATCAAGGCTGCCAAAACAAAGTATGTTTGTGTCTGTTCAGCCAAAGTGTCATTTCCCTCTTTAAAGACACTGTTTTCTCTTCCTTCCAGGACTGTGTATTGGCTTTCTTTTCTCCTCATTCTAACAGCTTGAACCACCACCCTGTACCCCAAAACGTAGTCCATGCTGCACAGCAGAAAGGACATGGCCACACAGCATCATCCTGCCTGCTCTGCTAGCATCTTCTCCTCGGGCTTTCCATCTTGTTCACTGGCACTCTAACCAAGTCCACGAGCAGTAGCAGTGTGAACACATACACACATGACAGACACAACTGCGTCCTTAGGTCCCAACCAAGGAGCTACAAAGAGGTGGGTTTAAGGAATCTGAAAATTCACTTCTGATGGGAGGGCAAAGGCAGACCACTTCCAAAGGTGAAGATTAAGAAGAAGATGGGAGCTCCTGTGTGTGGTAAAGGATTATGGTCCACTTCCTTGTGTAATTTACTGACCAGACTAGAATGGAAGGTGCAACCAGACACAGGAGGTTCCTGCATCTGGGAAATTTTACTGCGTTCACTACAAATGCAGGATGGCAAAACCCTAGTGAGGGCAGAGCACCTCAAGCTGAAGGTCAGCAAGAGGTTGACCTTCAGTGTCTAGCATTTTATCCTGATGGTTGTGCTTAGTCTCCAAAGCTAGCTGTTACAAGTTACCACAAATGGGAAATGCCTGTTAAAACCACAGGAGTTTATTCTCTCACAGCCATGGTGGCCAGAAGTCCAAAATCAAGGTGCCATCAAGGCCAGACTGTCCCCAAAAGGTTGAGGGAGAGAAGTCTTCCTTGCCCCTTCCAGCTTCCAATGACTCTGGTTTGTAGATGCATCATTCCAGTTTCTACCTCCAGCTTCTCTTTCAGGTTTCTGTTTTCTCCCCTCTTTAGGAATACATCTGTCATCGTATTTAGGGCCCACCCTAATCCAGGCTGACATTGTCTCAATCCTTAGGTTTAAGGAATTTGAAAATTCACTTTTGATGGAATGGCAAAGGCGGGCCACTTCCAAAGGTTAAAATTAAAAAGAGCTTGGCAGATGTATGGCAGAGATCACATTCCTCAAAGATCAGTTTTCTGCTGATTCACATCCACAAAGACCCTATTTCCAAATATGGTCCCTTCTGAGATTCGGGTGGATTTGAATTTTGGAGTAGGACACTGCTCAGTCCACTACAACTGTAAACAAAAGCCAAGAAGAACTCTTCTGACAAGAATCATCCTGATGTGAAATCAACACTTCCTGAAGAGGTAAGGAAACACCCATACTATAATAAGGCGGTAACAACTAGAGAACAGAGCACACAAGACACTTCTAAGCAGATTAACTGAAACAGAGGGAGAACAGGTCTGAGTAGGAAGCAAGCCCAAACCACCAGCACCCGTATGCTCTCACCCTTCTGTGAAGGACAGAGCTGAGCTGTCAAAGCCCAACATGAAAGTATATGAAAATTCCACACACGAAATGCACGACTTCCCTTCCAGGTCCTTTCAGCTCAAGAAAGATTTACAGCCAACACACACTGTTTTCCCACCAGACTCACTGCTTTCCTCAGTTAAAAAGTCAAACACCTGAGCACCCAGGTGACACGAATGACACAAACTGAGAACAGAAAACTGATTTAGGATGGAGCACAGCCACCGAGACAAAATTGTTTCTCCAAATTATGCAAAAATCAAAAGCACAGGGGGTGGAGTCAAGATGGCAGACTAAACATACATCTCCCTAAATCCCTCTGGAAACCGAGTCCTGAATTGATAATTAAACAGAGCCTTCTGGACACCTAGTGAGCCCTAGGACACGGTATAGAGCTGTCACTTTGGACTTCATACCACTGAATGGAAGACTTCCTCTGTCTCACCGACCCCTGCTCTAGCTGAATGCTGGCTTCCACGGACTGAAGGTTACTTGCCACTGTAACTTTCCTCTGTCTTAGCCGGCAGGTAGAGCTGGGACTTGACTAGCAGCAAATCTCAGATGCACTGCTGGTGGGATCAGCAGGTGAAATTGTCATTCTCTGAGAGCTTGGCTTTGGACTCTGTGCATCTTGGCAACTTTAGCCTCTCTTTCTGCCTCTGCCATTGAGTAGCCCATGCCACAGCAGGCAGGGAGCTTGTGTGGGACACCATCTTACTCCCCTGGGAGGCAGATGTACCCATACCAAGGCCTCAGCAGGACCTAATTCCTAGGCTGGGAGGTAGCACCTGTCCAGGGGAGAGCACTTTTCTGGCAGTAGAACAGTATTCTATACAGTGTCACCTATGGCTGGGGCCCAACAACAGAGCCCAGCAGGGCAGTAGCCTTTCTGTATTTTGAACTAGTTTATAACATCTGGGGTTGGATACAGAGGTGCTTAGTTTGCCAACTGGGAAGAGGGACACCGGTACATCTGAACACCTGACTGCCTTTGGAAGTTGTCAGGTATCTTTTAACTTTCATTTTAAGATGGCCTAGAGGAACAACTGGCTGGCTAGAGGAACAACTGCCATCCATTCTCACAGCATCTCTCCCACCCTCTGCTGACTCAGGTGATGCTCCAGAAGCAACAAACTCTGAAGAAAATGATAATGAAGAAATCACCCACAGCTTCAGAATTCCCCCAAAAGAAAGCACCAAAGAATTTCTCAGATGAAGAAACCATTCTCAGACTATCAGAAGGTGAATTCAAAAGGATCATATAGAGAGTCCTCCTAGACCTTGTACAAAATGCAGCAGAGCCAACTGAAAAATTAAGCAAGCTGTTTGATCTGATGGAACACCAGTACTCTGAAATCCAACAGATCAATAACAAAATCAAGGACATAGAAACTTCAATTCAAAGCCAAGAAAACAGAATGGAACAAATGGAAAACAGACTTTCTGAGCTGGAAGACAGAGCTACCGACTCCAGCATCATTGAGGAAAAATCAGAAAAAAGAAATAAGAAAAATTAAGTAGCATTAAGAAACATGTGTTACTAAGAGGAACAATCTACGGTTAATTGGAGTTCCTGCACAGGGAAGACACCTGAGAACACAGAGAATATCGTTGCTGAGCTGCTGACAGAAAACTTCCCAGAAATCATGAAAGAAGAGAATACAGATATCCAAGATGCACATCAAACACCACTCAATATAGATCTCGAAAGACTCCAAGACATATTATAATCAAGTTTAACAAAATGAAACAGAAGCAGAAACTCTCAAAGCAAAGCTAACACTCAGAGGCAAATCCTGTAGGCTTTCATTGGATTTCTCATCAGAAACAATGCTGGCATGGACACAGTGGCATGACACACTAAAAGACTTGAAGGAGAAGAACTTCCAACCAAGAATTACATATCCTGCAGAACTATCTTTCAAATATGAAAATGAAATTAAGACATTTATAGATAAACAGAAACTCAGAGAGACTTTGTTGAAACCAAACCAAAGCGACAAGAAACACTGAAAGAATCTCTTGGCTTAGAAGAACAAAACCACTAATTTTATATTTTCGAAGCAAATACAGGACACATCACCCAGAAACCTACTCAGTTAGGGAAGGCTCCAAACTCAATCAAGCCTATAACAGCGAAAGAAATGATCCAGTGATCATATCATGAAAACTATGACATTGTCATATTAAAAAGAGAGAAGTACTACAGTCATTATAGTCCTTCCAGATGGAGAGGAAGTTAATAAGACTGGTAGTAATTAAAATTGGGTTTATATAGTTTATTAAGGGGGATCATAAAGACAGCGGTAAAGCACAATAAAGATGCAACATATCAAATCAAGAAACATAATACAGGAGTCTCAACAACCACAAAACCAACCCTGAAAAAGGTGAAAAATCAACTCACAAAGAATGTCCCAGAACAGATTAATAACAGAGAAAACATCAAAACAAAAATAAACATTGACAATGACAGCACTAAACACATACCTATCAATAATTACATTGAATGTGAACAGACTGAATGCTCCAGTAAAGAGACGTCAAGTGACATCTTGGATCAAAAGACACGACCCATCCATAGATTGCCTACAAGAAACTCACCTTGAAGATACGAACAAACTGAAAATTAAAGGATGGAATAATATATATCAAGCTAACAATACACAAAGAAGAGCAGGGGTGGCAATTCTCATCTCAGATAAAATAGATTTTAATGTAAAATCCACCACCTTGGACAAGGATGGACACTGTTTATTGCCGAAAGGTCCAATACACAAGCAGGACTTAACAATACTAAATATTTATGCACCTAATATTCGCCAAGTGCCAAGTGCCGTCGAGTCGGATCCGCCATGAGTCATGAGCACCTAATATTAGAGCACCTAAATATATCAAAGAATCACTGACTACACTCAAAAACGAGACAGATCACTCCACAATGATAGTGGGAGACTTCAACACTCAATATTGGAAAGATCATCTAGAAAAAAGCCCAATAAAGACAAGGAAGGCCTTATTGCCACAATTAACCAACTAGACCTCATCAACATATACAGAACTTTGTATCTATCAGCAGACAACCACACCTTCTTCTCCAGTGCACATGGAACATTCTCCACAATAGACTATGTGCTAGGACATAAAGCAATTCTCAACAAAATCCATACCACCAAATTAATGCAAAGCATCTTCTCAGATCATAAAGCCATAAAAGTCAAAATCAATAGTAGAAAAAACAGAGAAAGTGGAACTCATGGAAACTGAACAATATCTTGCTCAAAAATCCATGGGTTATAGAAGAAACCAAGGATGAAACAAAGAAATTTATGGATTCCAATGAGAATGAAAACACTTCCTAGCACAACCTATGGGATACAGCCAAAGCAGTGCTCAGAGGGCAGTTTATCTCCATAAATGCACACATCTGGAAAGAAGAATGAAACCAATCCAAAGAACTAACCCTACAGCTTGAACAAGTACAGAGAGAACAACAGAGGAACCCCTCAGACACCAGAAGAAAACAGATCATAAAGATTAGAGCAGAACTAAACAACTTTGAGAACAGAAGAACAATTGAAAAAACTGCAAAGACGAAAGCTGATTTTTTGAAAAGATCAACAAAATTGACAAACTGCTGGCTAAACTTACTAAAGAAAAACAGGAAAGGAAACAAATAACCCAAATAAGAAATGAGAGGGGAGTTGTCATTAACAGATCTAAGAGAAACGAAAAAGTATCATAACAGAATACTATGAAAGAATGTACTCTTAACAAATTTGAAAACCTAGAGGAAACAAATTCCTTGATTCACATCACCTACCAAAATTATCACAAGGTGAAGCAGAACAACTTAATAAACCCATCACAAAGGAAGAGATTGAAAAGGCCATCAAAAATCTACCAATCAAAAAAAAGTCAGGGCCCAGAAGGTTTCACCACAGAATTCTACCAAGCTTTTAGAGAAAGGTTATCTCCAATACTACTGAGACCACTTCACAGCACAGAAAGGGATGGAGTACTCCCAAATTCATTCTATGAAGCCAGAAACCCTGGTACCAAAGCCAGGGAAAGCCCCAATCAAAAAGGAGAATTACAGACTAATATCACTCATGAATCTACATACAAAAATCTTCAACAAAATCCTTGCCAATAGAATACAACATATCAAGAAAATAATCCATCATGACCAAGTTGGATTCATACCAGGGATGCAAGGCTGGTTCAACATTAGAAGAACAATTAATGCGATCAACCACATAAATAACACGAAAGACAAGAATCACCTGATTTTGACTATTGCTGTAGAAAAGGCATTTGACAAAGTCCAACACCCATTCGTGCTAAAAACTCTTAGTAAAAGAGGAATAGATGGCAAATTCCTCAGTGCAATAAGGGCCATTTATCCAAAGCCAACTGCCTACGTCATCCTGAATGGAGACAAACTGAAACAGTTTCCTCTGAGAACAGGAATTGGACAAGGATGCCCGCTCTCACCTCTCCTATTCAACATTGTACTAGAAGTTCTAGCCAGAGCAACTAGACAAGACTAAGAAATAAAGGGCATCTGCATCAGCAAAGAAGAAGTAAAAATCTCCCTATTTGCAGATGATATGATTGTATGTGCAGACAATCCTAAAGAATCCATAAGAAAACTACTCAAACTGATAGAAGAGTTCAGCAAAGTCTCAGGATACAAGATAAACATAAGTAAATCAGTAGGATTCCTTTATACTAACAACGAGACTATTAAGGAAGAAATCAATACCATTTCCTATAGTCCTCAAGAAGAGAAAATATCTGGGAATAAATCTAACCAAAGAAATAACAAACCCTTACAAAGAGAACTACAAGACCTCATTACAAGAAACTAAGAGAGACTTACATAAATAGAGAAACCTACTATGCTCATGGATAGGAAGGCATAACATTGTGAAAATGTCTATTTTACTTAAAGCAATCTACTTATACAATGCAATCCCAATAAAAATTTCTGTGACAGTTTTTAAAGAGATAGAGAAACAAATCACCGATTTTGTTTGGAAAGGGAAGAAGCCCTGGATAAGTATAGCATTAGTGAAGACCACCACCACCATGGGACGCCTCTCCCTTCCTGACTTTAGAACCTATTACACTGCCACAGTAGTCAATACAGCCTGGTACTGGTACTAAAAGAGACACATAGATCAATGGAACAGAGTTGAGATGCCAGAGATGATACCATCATCCTATGAACAACTGATATTCGACAAAGGCCCTAAGACATTAAACTGGGGTGAAAACAATCTCTTCAACAAATGATGCTGGCAAAACTGGATATCCATCTGCAATAAACTGAAACAAGACCCATATCTTACACCTTACAAAAACAACTCAAAGACCTAAATATCAAATCTAGAACGATAAAGTGCATCCAAGAAAAAGCAGGAACAACAATGGAAGTTTTAATACATACTGTAGACAGACTTCAAAATCCATCAAATCAGCCACAAACAACAGAAAATAGATAAACGGGAACTACTAAGAATCAAACACTTTTGCTCATCCAAAGACTTTATTAATAGAATTAAAAGGCTACCTACAGAATGGGAAAAAATATTTGGCAATTCTATGTCAGACTGACACCTGCCCTCCATGCTACAAAATACCAGTAAGAAAAAGATAAATAATCCAATTAAGCAATGGGCAAAGGAAATGGATGGGCATTTCTCTAAAGAAGAGATCCAGGCAGCCAAAAAACACATGCGGACATGCTCAGGATCATTAGCTATTAAAGAAATTAAAGTCAAAACAACAGTGAGATACCATCTCACCCCAACAAGGTTAGCCATGATCCAAAGAATGCAAAACACTAAATGCTGGAGAGGCTGTGGAGAAACCGGAACTCTCCTACACTGTTGGTGAGATTGCAAAATGGTGCAATCTCTTTGGAAAGCAATCTGGTGCTTTCTTAAAAAGCTGGATCTAGATATACCACTTGACCCAGTAATTCCACTGCTCGCAATATATCCTACAGAATCATGGCTATTCACACCAACTGACACATACACACAAATGTTTGTTGCAGCACAGTCCACAATACCAAAAGTATGGAATCAACCCAGATGCCCAACAACAGAGGAAGGGATAGGTAAACTGTGGTATATATATACCCAACAGAACACTACGCAGTAATAAAGAATAAAGATGATTTTGGGAAGCATCTCATAACTTGGTTCAATTGGAGGACATTACGCTGAGTGAAAACAGTCATCGACAGGACAAATACTATACGAGACTCCTACAATAAGAACTTAAAAGCAGACCCACGCATAGAAGAAAAAACTCTTTGACAGCTGCAAGGGTGAGGAGGAAGGGAGGGCAGGGGGTGAAGGTTTAGTTTAGATAGTTGATAGAAGTTTAGTTGGGTGAAATCTGTGACAGCACACATTAGAAAGAAGATCAATACTAACTGGACTTCAACATAACATGATTACTCCTCCCATCTTAACCCAATATTGCAAGGACAGAGTATCTGGGGCAGGGGGCTGGGGACCATGCTGTCGGGAGAAAGCAAGGCCAACTGGCACAGCTAGAGTTTTTCTAAGAGAGCCTTCTGCACCCCACACTGGTGAGTAGCATCTGGGGTCTCAAAAGCTGTCAAGCTGTCATCTGAGGGTATACCAAATGGTCCCAACTCAGCAGGAATGGATGATCACTAAGGACCAAAATGACATGGGGGGAGTGCAGGGGAGAGAACCCAAAAGACAGAGAGACCCACGTGAGTGGGTGACTACTTCGACTGTGACCAGAAGGACCGTACAGTTCCCTGCCACCTCCAGTGATGGCTGTGATGGAGCTCACACAGTTGAGTCTCACTGGCAACACAAGAATAAAAAGGGGTGCACCCTGAGATCACCACTAAAAGACTGCAATTGATGGTCCAGGGGCCTCGGAATTCCCCTGGGAGCATGGTCCCTGGCCCTGATGCTGCGCCTGTCCATAAATCATAATGGAGGTCAACACGTGTGCACTTTATGGTTCTATGACTCTTTAGGATGTCGTCCTGCTGACCTCTCACTGGAGGCAGGGGAGTGGGTGAGAGAAGGGGATAGGAGATTGTTGGGAGGATAAGACACATATGGAGTGGAGAGAAAGAGTATGCTGTCACCAGGTAGGGAGAGCAGTGGGAGCTGCATACAGGTGGACACGCAAATTTATATGGAATGTACATTTTCATTCAATCACAACAACAACAAAAATCAAAAGCACAAATATTTAGTCTTCTAATTTTTATGTCATGAGTTTAAGTTGTAGGGATAATATCCTCAATCTAAGAAGGAAAGCTGTTTCAGCAATATGTGTGTTTTATTTCTTTTAACCGAACCACACTTCTGTCCAAAGAAAGCTGAGAAAGGCTTCCAACATCTTCTGCACAACATTTCACTTTGAAAAGTAACACACATCAGGAGAAACAAACCAGAAAGCTTCAGAAACGGTTCGCACATCTGCACGTTCTCTAAGCCGGAGGAATCCGCCACCTTCAAATCAACAAAATGTGCTTCCGAGAAGGGACGCAGCGACGGTCTGCTTCACTCAGCTAGCTGTCTTCTGTCCTTCCTGCCAGCAGACGGGCTGGCGGCACAGGGCCCCAGACATCGGTCATGAGGAGCTGGGCAAGACCAGGACTCCGGGCTGCAGAGGAATTGTGACATCTCCATGACGGCCTCCCAACAGCACCCACAGCAACAGCTGACAGCAGAGATGAGGGCATGATACCGCAGCTTGGGAAAGCTGGACATTTGGGGCTTAACCTCCACCTCACAGGAACCAGGTACAGTTCTGGATCCTTCCAGAAGAAGGATCTTTCTAAAAGAAACTGTTCATTTACCCATCTTTACAGCTAACAAGATCAAATCCACTGCTGTAGCCATTGTGTGTTTCGAGAGCCTTCTACAACAGGGGCACGTCTTCCAGCACTAGAGGTGACAGAATTCTGTTGTCATTTGTGTGGTTTTCATGACTAAGTTTTGGAAGCAGACAACCAGGCCTTTCTTCTGCTCTGCTTGTTAGTCTGGAAACACTGCTGAAATGTGTCCACCATGTCGGGCCCTGCTGGTGCTTGAAATACTGGTGGCAGAGCCTCTAGCATCATAGCCACAGACAAGTGGTGGCTCTAAGCACCAGATGACATAATGCCCTTAACCTACAGCTTTAGCACTGACACTTTGCTTCTATACACAAAATGAACAGACACCCCAATGGAGACTACTCAGGGTGACAGAGACTTCTTTTCAGACAGACAGACGGAGGCAGCAGCTGTCAACCTAGCAGTCAGAGGATGAGGGTGGCAGCCAGCAGTGCGAGCCAAGAGTGATGACCCACACGGGGCAGCTTGCAGGGGCAGGTGTGGGGGAGGCAGTACAGTCCCCTGCTTCTGTCAGAGTTGTTTTTCCTTCCCTCGTCTGTACGTGGAGCTCCGCTGGCACAGCGGGTACACGGCTGCTCACCCAGCAGTCGGCAGCTGGAATCCACCAGCCGTTCCTGGAAACCCGACCGGGCAGTTCTACTCTGTCCTGTAGGGTCACTGTGAGTTGAAACTGACTCGAGAGCAACAGGTTGGCTTTTGTTGTTGGTTTTTAATCTGCTAACAGCTTCTTATAAATGTTCAATGGACGACAGGCGGGTGTCCCTGCAGTCAGGCCAGGAAGGCAAAGGGTTGGCGTCAGTCAGCAGGGGCAAACTGCTGGGGGGCCACAAGGAGAGCAGGAGCAGCGGAAGGGGTCCACAGGCACGCTGAGGAGGCAGACGTGGCAGGGTGGCCTCAGAACCCCTGCAGTCATCTTCAGGTCTACCTGTGACACAGCGGTGGCAAAAGAGACTTGTAGTGGGGAACTTTCTGCTTCCTCCTCTGACACACTTCAGCTGCTGTTCCGTTTTCTCCAAATGCACAAAGCTGACAGGTGAAAGTCAGCTGACTCCCTCTGAAAACACCTGTGTACAGTCATCTTCAATGGATTGCTCAAACAACAGGAATTCCACAAAACCTACATTGGATGTCATCCCCCACCAGTGACACTTCATGGGCATGCAGCACCGTGTGGCTGCGTCTCCTGTAACAAGTGGTGAGAACACTCTGCAGGCAGCTGCAGACTCGGGCACATCTCCTCCTTCATGGGAGCCGGACCTGACAGCGAGGACCACACAGGCCCAAAGCGGGATACAATACACGACTCCTTATCAGGCTTGGGAAGAAGTGCTTATTATTCATCAAGTGCTTTCTGAGAAGAGAAGAGACTAGCAAGACAAGAGAGACCAGAAGAGACAGCATTTGCAAAAAGGCACCATTTTTAGAGTTGAGTTCAATGATGTTGGGGTTGCTAAGTGATGCAATGGTTAACACACTCAGCTGCTAACGGAAAGGCTGGCGGTTCATGTGCACCCAGAGGTGCCTTGCAAAAAAAGGCCCGGCGACATGCTCCCAAAGTCACTGAAAATTCGATGGAGCACAGCTCTGCTCTGATACGTGAGGTTTCTATGAGTTGAGTCAACATGACAACAGCTGTTTTTTTAAACAAGGATGTCAAGAATCAGAGACAGATTTTCAGCAGGGGTGGCAGAAGCCCTCCAGTTGTGCACCAGGCCCCCCATGACGTTAGCCACAGAGTGTGAGAACTGCGGAGAACCAGTACTAAGAGCCTGGGCTGCATGCCACCAGGAATATCAATTCAGGAAGAAAAGACATGGAGAACAGAAAGAAACAGCTAGAAAAAAAGGAAAACTAACCCACCAGACAGTAAAACCAGACCTAAAGTTAAATCATGACACAGTCACAGAGCTCCTACTGGGCAAACAGATAGAGAGAAAAGATTCAGTGTTCATATGGGGAATAAAACGGGGAAATGAAAGAATATTCAAAAATTGATGCTGGGAAAATTGCTTATGGGAAAGTAAAAAAATAATGTAGGTCAAGTATCACATACCACAATAACAAATTAGATGGAGAGTTAGATTCTAAAAACAAAAGCATAAAAAAAGTATAATTTATATACTTGCCTGAGTCAGACTGGGAAACATCTTTCTAAGTAGAAACAAGGCCAGAAAATCACAAAGAGACCACAGTAGAAAAAGTGAAACATAGTAAAATAAAATCAGAAGAGCAGCAGCAGGCTTTGAAATTGTATCTGCAGAATACAACAAAGCGTTACTATCTGCTAGAGAGATACTACTGAGAGCTGAGCACCGAGCTGAATATTCTATTTTTTAAAACAAACTTTTTCACAAAGGAACAAATGCAGAAGGAAAGAAACAGGCAGGGTGAAACTGGGTTCCTCCTCAGTCACATCTGTAAAACACAGATTCACTGGGCAATCTCAACAGTCATCACGCTGGCACGGAAGACAGTGAAACGAAGGCTCCCCTCCAAGGCAGGCATCGTCGTTTGGCCCGTCATACATGGCATCCTTCTTTAAGGCCTTAAATAGAGTCACATTGTTTTAATGGGTAACCTTCATTGGAAGGAGATGATTAGGAGATGATTAGGGATAAGCACTTCTGTTCTAAGGAGTCCTTAGGTGGTACAAACAATGGATGATGCTCTTCACTGCTAACTGAAAGGCTGGAAGTTCAAGTCTACCCACAGGTTCCTTAGAAGAAAGTCCTGGCCATCTACTTCTGAAAAATCAGCTGTTGAAAACCCTAGGGAGCACAGTTCTACCGTGACACACACGGGAGCATCAGGAGTCAGAACTGATCTCACAGCAACTGTCTACTTTTGAGAATGTTCATTATTGCTTTGTTCATAAGCAAGATATAAAATAACCCTGACTACACACATAAAAGCCTAAGAGAAAGCCCATCTGACTGTTAACAGCTAGCTTTATTGTCTTCAAATTCAGGCTTTATAAATACTTGATAATTTGCTGTGTTTAGGTTTCCTTCAATAAACGTGTATTGAGAATTAGAGGGTCTCAGGATCCACTTTCTGTTAACCAAGCTGTCAGCTGAAACGCAGTTTTTCGGTGAGCTGGCCCCACCTGCCACGGAGGCACTCCACTGCTAAGCCAGTTGTATTTAGGATCCCATCGGACAGAAACGTAGCAGGGGCCAAAGAAACACAAGAACAAAAAGAAAGCGTTGCCACTTGAAAGACAACTCAGTAGAAGGCTTTAGTGAGTCACTAAAAAAGGAAACAGCTGCCAAATCAGGTGGGGACCAGCCAGACAGAAAAGGGTTGAGGTGATGTTTTTAGACAAAAAAAAGAAGTCTCTACTCAGATGAATTCTCCAATGTCTTTTAAATTCACATTCACCTTTAAAGAAAAATAAAAAAATAAAAACAAAAACTGGAAATCAGAGAGCCCCAAACACGGGAGTGACTTATGACAGAAAGAAGTCACAGAACTCGAATCAGAGAGTCAGAACAGTTTGTTAAAGGTGTGCATATATTGCAGCTTAACCCTTTCTGGGATCTTCCGTTTTATCTGAGTTGTTCAGTAAACGAAATAATTCTGAGTCTGCTCGTGTCAAATCAACAAGCAGGCTTTCTTTGCTCTCCTTTTGCAACAGAGGATGAAATGTTTTTTTGTGCATTAGTTATTCTTTTCTAGAATTTCATAGAAAAGGAATCACAGAACAGGTACCTGCAGCTTGACTGACTGTTCTGGCTTCTCTGACTTGGTGTAACTATCCTGAGAGGCTTCCATGTTGCTACATACATCAAGAGCTCACTCATTTTCAACAGCTGAGTCGTATGTCCTTGAATGGATTTAGCACACTTATCATTTTGCAGTGTAGATGGACATATGCATACTTTCTAGTTTTGTTCTATTACAGTTAAAGCTACTATGGATGTCAGTGTACACGTCTTTGTGTGGATAAATACATGCTTATATTTCTCTTGAGCAAAGACCAAGGAATTGAGTGGCTGGGTCACATGGAAATGACTTTTGAAGAAACTGCCAACTGTCTTCTCAAAAGGCTGCACCATTCTCCCTTTCCATCAGCAGCGTCTGAGAGGCCCAGCTGCACGCACCTCCTTTTGTATGACGCAGCCTCTCACCTGTGTGACACATACAAAGTCTGACAACTAAGTTCACACAATATTCCTAGAAAAAGTGCGACATACCTCAGTGCTGAATATCACTACAGTCATCTTTGAAGTAGTCACCTTGGGTGCTACTCACTGACACCAGCGCCTAGTCCACCCTTCAAAGAAATTTTGGAACTCTTTTTCTGGAATGGCCATCAGAGCTGTTTTCATATTACTCTTGATGTCCTGAATGTCATTCAAATGTCTGCCTTTCAATCTGTCCTTTATTTTCAGGTAAAGAAAAAAATCTTTGGGAGCCAGCTCAGGTGAGTAGGGAGGGTGTTCCAATACAGTTATTTGCTTACTGGCCCCAAACTCCCTCCCTTACAGACAGCGTCGTGTGAGCTGGTGCACGGTCATGGTGCAAGAGCCATGAGTTGTTGGCAGAAAGTTCAGGTCATTTTCCCCTAACTTTTCATACAAGTCTTTTTACCACTTCCAAGTACTAAACTCCCAAGTAGTTAACTCTTTTCCAGTTGGTACAAAGTTTTGCAATGTTTTTGTCTGTTCTGTTTGTTACTGGCTGCCCTGACCTCTCTCCATCAGTGATGCTTTCTCTTCCCTCAGAAAAACGTTTAATCTACTTGTATATTGCCATTTTCTTCATGCATTATCCTCATAAACTGAGACTAACATGTCCCTAATTTCACCTCCACTCTTGCAAAGTTGAACAAGAAATTTAATGTTTGTTCACTGCTCTAATTCAAGCTCTGATATTCTTGCAATGGCACACAAAAACACACAACAACAATAATGAATGCCACTCAGCAAGAGACCACCACACACTGACAAGAACACAGCTGTGAATCACTGATATACCAAGGTGATGAAACCTTACTGAGTTGTTTGTACAGTGCTGCCAACATAAGTGCACAGTGATATGTTCATAAACTTAACTGTCAGATCTCATATTATATAGTTTTGCCCACTTCATAGAGTTGGCTCTTCTAAATAATTATAAAAGGAGATTTTTAAATTTCTGCCCTCTTGCAATGAAACAGATTTACAACACAAAGCAGCAAAGCATACTTGTCAGAACATCGAAACTGTATCATTTACCATATGCCTGATTCTGTGTACTCTATCCTATAAATTGTGGGGCAGTTCTACTTTGTCCTATAGGGTCACTATGAGTCAGCATTGACTCAAAGGTTTGGTTTGGGTTTTTTGGATCTTATAAATAGCCTATAACAGCCCACTGAGAGGGTAGCCATCCCAAACTCACTGCTGTCTAGACCCTTCTGATTCTTGAGAAGGTTGGTGCTAGTATTAAATCCACTACAGAAGAAGGAACTGATGAAAAGAGAAGACAAGTCAGTCATCGACGGTCACAGTGCTAATAAGCAGCAGAGTCAGGATTTGAATCTGGAAGTCTCAGCTCAGTGCTTCTGATCTTAACCACTGCACCACAGTCCCTGCTAACAGCTACACATTCTGGCACACTTGTCATTTATATACTACAGAGCTATGAACAAACCCTCACATTTAAATAAATGATTTAAAACTTTTGAGGCAAAGACTGAATAGTAAGTCCAGGAGTATCATTTTGAGCTCAAGAGTCACAGCAAATGCTGAAAGCTTACTTTACCAACATCTCTACGTCATACAGTGCCATCAGAGAAGGAAAGAAAGGATGCTGACTGACTCAGTCCAGGGGGTGCCAACTATTAAGCACAAAAGATGATTCTAAGCAGCAAGAAGTCATTATTTCAAAGAAAATGGCTTATGTTTAAGAGTGCTCTTCCAGTGAAAAGAGAAGGAAGAAAAAAAAAATCTCAGGAGCAGGCAGACTCATTATCTGCTGTCTCAGTTTGCTGTGGTTTTACAAAAATCCAATTTAGTTACTAAAAGGCCTTCCCATAAAGACCCAGGGCTGCGAGATAACCAGGTCAGCGGTGTGCTGAGCTGTAAGCATTTCTTGGTATTGGTGACCACAGGTCTAAAAGGCTAAAAACAGAGAGTGACTGGGCCCCACCTCTTTGTGCACAGAACGGGAGAAGGCAGTGGGGATGGAGGACAGTGCCTGCATCTAGGGTACAGCAAGGAGAGCAAGACTGCCCGGCAGCAGCAGACTGTGACACTGACCCATGGTCTACAGAATATTGATTTCACAATCAAAAAAGAAGAAAGGCTGGGAAAATAATCAGCACCCCCCTCCCGCCAGTACGCTCACAAAAGGGAAGGAAAGCGCTGTACTGGCGAGATTAGGTATGGGCAGAGGCAACTCGGCGTGAAGGAGGACTGGGCAGTCACCAATCAATGTACATTAGTGCCTATTGGAGGTCACGCCCTGGGTGGCAGAGACAGTGGACACCCTCAGTCGCTGACAGACAGGGTGACAGTTCCAGTCCGCTGGAGGCGCCTCAGGGAAAACACCTGGCAATCTACTTCTGAACCATCGCCTGTGGCCCACCCCGTGGGGCACAGCTCTACTCGGACACATGTGCGAGTGGGGTGAGTCCGAGTTGACGCAACGCTCACCCACAGTGGGGCAGGGACTTCATCGCTCAAAGGATCAGGACCCACTCAGTCCAAGGCCACTACTCACCGCCAGCAGTGCTGCTCCCCCAACTAGCTGGAGCCACCGTGCCACATTCTGCTGCTGCCCCTGGCCCGTTTAAGCCTTGCAGACCTCAGGGGAGGCAGCCATTATGCTTTGGTCTGTTTTACTGACTATGAAACTTGTGCAAACCAGTTTCTTGACTGGCTCCTGACCACCCAGTGGATGAGCTAGGAGTCCAGCATGGCTCTGCTCAACGCCAAGGCAGATGCTCTTAGCTACAAGTTACGGAAAGACTCCAAAAGAATCCCCTTCAGAATCTTGCCAGAATATCCCTTCTGGGTGGCAAAGGCCATGGAAGGCTTCATGCAGGAAGGAAAAAGAGAAGCTTTCCAGGGAAACTCAAATAAGAGGCCAGAGCACTGCAGGCCACACCTAGGCAATCACTTGGTGGGACATGGTCACATCAAGGCCACAAACAGTTACCCATTTCTTGCATATGCCAGCCCCTGGGGATGCAGTAATGAGCAATCAGACAGGGCCCCTGTGCTCCTGGAACTCACCAACTATCCTGGGACACCTCACACAAGAATGGGATCCCTAGGTAAGGACACTCTCCTGAAGCTCTGGCACAACTTGTGACCCCACCATCCACACCTGAGCCCAGAAAACAGCGACACATGCTTCTCTTTCCCAGATGGCATGCTGCTGCCCTAAGGCAGTAGCACAGAGGCAGTTTCTAATACCTAATAGCTTAGAAAATAGCGGTTTTTGCCTTCAGTTTGAGAAGACTTGCATGTCATATTCTGAGAACAAAGAGAGGTTTTATAAGTATTCTGAAATCATTCAACCTCTATCAAATTGATGTAACACAATAAAACTGTAATGATAAGATATAATCACCTGGTTTGCTGTCCTTCTCCTCCTCACCTCTTCCCTTCCTGAGCAATTCAATCTTGAAGCCATTGGGTAGGAGAGAATTACCCAGGCAACCAGGCTGAAAATAGTGGCTAGGAAGAGGCCCCTGATGCTTCCGTCTGAGCCAGAGGTGGTGGGGAGGTGGAACATCCATGCAGGGGAACACCAGCACACAAGTCAGAGCTCCAGGGGATAAGAACTGTATCCACGTGGGAGGACACCTGGCAGAGAGTGACACAAGGCAAATGTGTACAAGGGACAGCCAGATATAAAGCACTAGAGTCTAGGAGGGAGACGGGTGTCCACCAAGGGGTCGGGCTGGGCCTGAGGAAGACGCTCATGTATTAGGGTAGGGGGAGTATATGGGAATCAAAGCTCCATTGGGATGAGCAGCCTGCCACAGGATAAAGGAGCCCAAGACGAGTGACAGGACAACTACATGGACAATGAAAGTTTTGTGACATACAAAAAACTGACCAAATAAATATGTTAAGCACAATGGGGATTGGATTTCTGACTGTAAGAAAAGGGAGTTACAAACATGGAAAGAGAAACAACTGGAATGAACCCATGGCATTGAATCAGAATTGGAAGTACTGAATCATGACTTTCAACAGACAGGTGGGTAGGTAGGTGCGTAAGTATGTAGGTGCATAGGTAGGTAGGTGGTTATGTAGGTACATAGGTAGGTAGTGTAGGTAGTATAGGTAGATAGGTAGGTAGGTGGACAGGTAGGTAGGTAGGTGGATAGACAGGTAGGTGCATAGGTAGGTAGGTAGGCAAGTGCGTAGGTAGGTAGGCAAGTGCGTAGGTAGGTAGGTAGGTGGATACACAGGTAGGCTGGTGCATAGGTAGGTGTGTAGATACATAGGTAGGTGGATACACAGGTAGGTTGGTGTGTAGGTAGGTGCGTAGGTAGGTAGGCAGATGGATAGACAGCTAGGCAGGTGCACAGGTAGGTGGGTAGGCAGGCAGACAGATAGATGATAAATGTTAGACAGATACACATAAGTGTAACAGTAGTTATAGTAGGAGCAGCAATCTGCTATCAAGTTTCCCCAGGTCACGACAACCTCATGTGCAAAAGAATGGATCAGTGCCCAGTCCTGTGACATCTTCACGGCTGTGGCACGCTCCCTGCCCACAGCTGTAAGCACATAGGGAAACCCATAGGGTTTCCACTGTCAACTTTTCAGAAGAAGATCACCAGGCCTTTCTTCCTCCCCTTAGTCTGGAAGCTCTCCTGCAACCTGTCCAACACGGGGGACCCCAGTGGCATTGCAAATATTGGTGGCATATCTTCCAGCACCACAGTAATGCTCATGTCATCATACTATGGCAAAATGACAGACTGGCGGTAGTGGTGTCCATACGCATAGATATATTCCCTGACTCTGGTGACTGAGAGGGCCTGAGAGTAGTGTTATCCCAACAGCAAGGAGGATGTTTGGTGTCTAGATCTACACTTCTGCTGATCACTTTCCAGTAAAAGGAATCAAGATTCTGTGGAGAAACGGCTGATCTCAGAGCTGGGGAAGGAGAAATACGAGACAATAGCATTCCAGAAAATACAGCCTTGCTCAAAGAATGATGGCGACATGCCCAGCGCACACAGGAGGCAGTGTCAAAAGGCTACCATAAGGCAAGTCAAGTAAGAACTGGGGCAGCAAATCAGTGGTGGTACCAAGTACAGTGCACTGAATAAAACACAAAATCAGAGTTCAAAGCAACATAAATGAGCGAGTAAATAAACGGAGAGCTGGACAAGAAGCACGATAGTTACGTAATTCAAAGTACCTCCCCACAAAATATGTATTCCTAAGAAAGAAGCAAGGGATTACTAAGGCAATACCTAGCAGATGTCACCTCAATAAAGTGATAGCATGAGTGTCAGCAGTAATGGGACAAATCTGAATTGTGTACCATGTAACTGGATGCCAAAGAACACAGCATCGTTCCCAGGACGGTCTTACAGAAGACATGTAATCTGGATTTAACCACAAGAAAAGAAACAAATCCTAACTGAGGAATATTTAACAAAATGACTGGCTTCACGCTTTCAAAAGGTCAAGCCATGAAAGCCAAGGAAAGACTCACATACTGTTTCAGACTGAAGGAGATTCAAGACTTACTGACCAGGGGCAATGCGTGATTTTGAACTTGATCCTTCTGTCATACAGAAAGTGACCGAGGTGTCTGATGAAATTTGGTCTGAGAGTGAGATGGCAGTAACACACCGATGTCAATTTCCTAATTTTAAAGACTGTATTGCAGTTATGTTCAAGAACACCCACTTGTAGGAAACCCACGCCAAAAGTTATTGCAGGGGAGGAGTGCATCGGGGCCCCAACTTACTGTCAGATGGTTCAGGGAATAACATTTTGTGTGTGTGTGTGTCTGCGTGTGTGCCGGGCCTTCACTTTTTGTGTAAGTTTGTGATTGTTTTAAAGTTCTGATAAAGTATTTTGAAAATAAGTCTGCATGCCAGAGAGCATGTATAATAAAAGAGGAGGCACAGGCAGGGTATTCCTCTCTACTGACTCCCCTCCACCCCTTAAAGTGTATCCCCACCGTAAGACCCCTCCTCTCCCCAACCGAGTCCAGTCCTGCAAGGGCCCCCCACGTGACAGACCTCCCATTCTCTCTCCAGTCGTGCCTCATCTGGCTCCCGGGAAGTGCTGGGTGGGAGCACTTCCCACCCAGCACTTCCCGGGAGCCTGCCCCCCAGGGAAGATGACACCTGTCTCCCCTGCTGACTGATCAGGTGTCATCCTTCCAACCCTTCCCTGACTGCAGCAGTACTGGACAGTGTGAACCACCCCATCATTGCCCGAACATCCACTTCCTGTGAGATTCTCCTGGGTGACTCCAGTGGGCTCCCTCTCACCTCTCTGACCTCCTTCTCAGTCTCTTCTGGGACAGGCGTGTCATCCGTGTATATGCAGAGTGTTCTCTGTGTCCTCTCCCGGTCCCTCTTCCCCTTGTGCTCACACCCTTGCCTGGCCCGGCCTGTCCATCTGAGGACTCACGCCCACCAGGTCTGCAGACGCAGGCCCGGCTCAGTACCCAAGTCCACGTCTCATCAACCCAACACCTCTCACAAGCAGGTCAAGTTCATTTCATCCACAAATGAACTCACCACCTCTCCCCCGCCTGCACCTCTCCCAAACCTGCTCCCATCCTGTGCCCTGATGTCAGTGACACCACCATCCTCCCAGCTGATGAAGCCAGAGTGGGAAAAGCATCCTTGACATCACCCTTTCCCGCATTTTCACATCCAATCTCTGATTCCTGACCGTTCTCATACCCAGATGGCTCTCAAATCAGTGCTCTTCTCCTAGTCTAAGCTACCGTCCTCTGCAGCTCAAATTACGGAGCAGCTTCCCATGAATTCCTCACATCCAAGTCAGTGATCTCACTAAAAATCAAGTCTGATTCTATCCCACTCATTTGAAAATCCAACAGTGGGTTCTCAGAAAAAAAATCAAACCCCCTCTTTGGATTACACGACCTACTCATCAGTCCCAGCTCCCTGCCTGGAGCCCTTCACACTGATACTAAAATATTTTGTTTCCATCTTGCAGACCATAATGTCCTCAAGGATGCCTGACACTGTGTGACTGTTCAGTACATGTTTGTTGAACTACAGAATGAAGGCGTCAGTCAGTCAGATGGAGAGGTGGACCAACTCAGAATTTAACACCAAGTCCCATTTTCAGATATACACAAGTATTAAAACATATTTGGTTTGCAGTACAGACATTAAAAAGTACTAAATACATGACTCTTAATCCCTGGCAAAGCCTCTGCCAAATACGTCAGAGACAGTTTGTATGAAATCATTCATAGCTCAAGTTCAATGTCCTTGAGATTAGGTGTTTAAAGAGGCAGGGAAAACAACTGCTCACAGGCCTGCTGACAGCAGTTGTGCCACAGCTTGCTGTCTCACACCACCATGCGACTCAAGTCTACCACATGTAATGTGCAGGGCTCACGACCCATGCTGTGCCAGCAATACAGCCAGAAGGCGCACCAGGTCCACTCTGCATGGGCACCAAGTGAAGTCCAGGGACTGAAGACCACGCTGGAGCTAGAAAACCACATGGGGAACATCTGCATCTGCAGCGGGCCCATGACACTGATGAGCAATCTTTTTAAAACCCACATTCATTATTCTTCATCCCTTCCCTAAAACTCTACTAAGACGCAATCATTCTGGAGGCTTTGCTGAAGAATAGAGATCAATATGGTTCTGGCTACTGTCACCTCTTGGAAGTCCACAGAGATATGATGTTAAGGTTTAAAAACGAAAGAAAGAAATTAAGGGCATTTTAGCTTAAACCCATCACTGAAATGGGATCAGTAATCTAATGAAGGGAGAGCACACTGCCGCCATCCTTTCAGGCCTCAGGAGGAGGCCTTGGATTCTGGACGACAAGTAAAAAGCTACCGGGACTTTTAGGGCCTCTGGACTGCTCTGACTGCTATTACGCATTAAGAGAGGTCTTTGCCCTCGAGGAAAGAGAACGTCTAAAAGGAACCCAAGGGCATCTGAGGGCAGAAGAAAGCCCTGCAAACATAAAAAGCAAGCAAGATCCAAGGGACCCAGGATCGCGGGTGGTAAGTCACCGCTGAGAAGTCATCAAGCAGCCTCGCCAGGTGGAGAACTCGTCAGGAGGTAAGAAGAGCGCCGAGGACTGGCCAGTCACCAACGATGATAGTGATGACGGTGGCGGCAGTGACGGCGACAGTGATGAAGATGGTGTCGGCAATGATGGTGGCAGTGGTGACGATGACCGTGACAATCACGATGATGGCGATGAGGACGTTGGTGATACTGACGGTGACAATAGTGATGGTGATGACGATGAAGATGGTGTCAGTGGTGGTGGTAATGACGGTGATGGTGACAGTGACAACTGTGATGGCGGTGGCAGTGATGATGGTGAAACTGATAATGGTGATGGTGACAGTGATGACACAATGGTGATGGCGGCGATGGCTATGATACTGGTGACAGTGATGCTGGTGATGGTGAGGACAGTGACACTGATGGTGATGATTGTGATAATGGGGACGGTAATGACGCTGGTGACAGTGATGACAGGCACAGCAGCAGCCCATGCTGGGGCACTGGTCCTTAAGCTGGGTCTAGTGCTGAGCACTGAAGGGAGGCGCTGTTACCTCCCTTCCACAGCTGAGCAGACAGCTTCAGGAAGGTCAGCGCTTGCCCCCATCTAGAAACTTAGTAGATGGTAGGGTTCAAGCTTGACCTCAGCTCTGTCCGTTTTCAAAACCAGTGACCTTCCCTGTAACACACCCTTCCTAGTAACTGGATGTTTCCACCAGGCAGAGAAGGCAGTGACCACTTACACAGCCAGAGAGGAAGCCGGCTGTCAGGGCCTTTGCCGGTAATAGTGCAGTGGACGCATGTTGTATCACTGACCTAATGATGGGGTTACCACGATAAACACTGATGTAGAGATAAACAGAATGGCATTCTGACCCACCATCCTCCATGGAGAAAACAGAAAGACAATCCTCCAGGTGTAGATTTCAATGTCATTGAACTTTTTACGCTAAAAGAGCTAAAAGACATTCCTTTCCTGGGATGATTCCAATGGCTGTGTTTACGTTCAGTATCTCCCTGAAATGGTAAATGCTGCCACCCTAGGGCCATAAGTAACGCTAATAAGTAACACTAGTTAACAACGAAGGCTTGGTAGAATGCTAGTAATATCAGTTAACATTAGCATCATGGAAGTCTTCCAAAATGCACCACGGATATCCACCACAGAGAGATTCTGATACTCTGCTCTCCAAACACCGAAGTGTCATAGCTTACGTGCAAGAAGAGGCATTTAATAACACTGGAAACTGTGCCGATAGTGTGGACTGCCTCACTAGAGGCGGAGATAGGCTATGAAGCTAAATGACGTTTTGCCCTGACTCCTCTGCTGCTTGCCAAGCATGATATCTTGTTAGCCGTCACCAAATCAGCCCAATTCATAGCGTCCCCAAGGGCAACATGATTGGGCCACCATACGGTTGTCAATGGCTGATTTTCTGAAACAGACTGCCAGGCCTTTCTTTCTAGTCTGCCTTAGTCTGGAAGTTCCACTGAATCTGTTTAGCACCCAGCAACACACAAGCCTCCACTGATAGACGGTGGGTAGCAGCACTTGAGGTGCACTGGCTGGGAATTGAACCAGGTTCTCCCGCATAAGGAGTGAGAATTCTACCACTGGACCACCTCCCTCTCTACAACTGAGGTGAGCTCATGGGTGACTTGGGTCTGGAATTGAGTCACAGCAAAGAGGCCTCTGTGAGGAAAGAGGATTTATTCCCAGTGTGCAATACTGCCAGAGCTGGCAGTTACTCCACGGTGGGTCCCAGCTGAGGTTCCCAGGGCAGCAGCAGAGACTACCCCAGTTCTGGTAGAAGGAAATGGTTCCAGGGCTGGCAGTGCCCTGGAAGTTCAACCTACAGGCTGTTCTCCAAGCCTCCCAAGAACCCTGGAGGCACAGGCCCCCTAGACTGAATCTATGTCACCTCACAGAAAATATGACCAGTAACAAGAAGCTCACTGCTTTCACTAGTTTATTAAATTGATAAAACACTAGGCATAAAATGCTAAATCCACAAAGGATAAAAAAACAAATTCAATTTATTCTAATCACCTTTTTTCTAAAGTGCCATTTGGGCTAGAGTAATTCATGTAAACTATAGTATCACCCAGTTTTTTAAACCTAACCCTATCCCACAATTCATCTCATTCATAAACATGAAGAAAAGTTGACCTACTTTCTAAGAGACTCAGCCCCTTCCTGCCTGCATTAATCTACAGTGACATTTTAAAAGTAGCTCTGATAATTTCCATTATATGAAAAATACATTTCTCATTTACATTGTCTTTGCTTTCTCATCCCACAAACCAAATACTGCTTTCTCAAGTCTGCCTGCAAATGGAACAAGAAACAAAGGGTAAGAGACAGCTGATACAAAAGGCTTGCTTTCAGTGGGGTTCAGTACTGGGTGTCACAGCAGCGAGTGAAGGGAGGAGGAGGAAACCGGGGAGGAGCCAGAGGAGGGGACAAGAAACGAAACAACTGCACCTAAGTCCTCACAAGGAGGGAAGGCAGGTTTGGCTTCCTCTCTGGGTGTAATCCACAGAAAATGATACAGTGCACAGCTTTTAAATATAAATTCCATATCAAACAGTATAACGAGCTGCATGTTTCCCCAAAGTTCTCCAATATCAGCTAACAAAGAGGGGAAAAGTGGAAGGGAACACTACCTTCTGTGACCGCAGCCTCGGTCCAACTTCACCCACATGATGAAATTCAACAGCCTCCTGAATCCGGCCTCCTCTGCACTAACAAACCCCTCTGCAAGACTCTGTCCACAATCCTTTTGTCCATGCTCAAGAATTTTCTATGGCTCCGAAGTACTTAGGGCCAGCCGAGCCAAGTGCCATCGAGTCGGATCGCGTACTTAGGGCAGAGGCTCGCAAACTGTAGCTTGTGAGCAAAGAATGGTTTTTATCATTTAAAAATGCTGGCAGGAGGAAAAAAAATGAATAATACTGTTTCACAACACACGAAAATGATATGAAATTCAAGTTTCAGTGTCCATAAATCAAGGTTTATTAGGACACTGTCACCCCCATTAGCTTACAGATTGTCTGTGGCTGGTTTCTGCACTTCAACAGCACAACTAAGTCACTGCAACAGAAGCCACCACATGAAACAGTTCCTTTCCCATCCTTTATGAAGACAGACTGCCTGTTCCTGGTCTAGAGTATAAACACCACAGCTGTTGGCCTGACCAATCTAGGTCTCCGATTTGAAATCTGGATTTGACTAATCTTCCTCAGCCTGGTATCCTTCCACTTGAAAATACACACATGACTCCTTGTCCGCTGCCTGCTCAAAACTGCAGGTACCCTGCTCTCGTATCACAGAAGGCATCACGTCACACGCACATGTCACTGCCATGAGGTTAAAAAAGGAAACTGGTTTTGAATATGCCTGGCACTCTTTTCTCAGCATTACTGGTAATAGGAAAAGATAGACACCGTCTATAAAGGCCCATCCGTAGGTCAGGCAATGAATCAGCTGGGGCACAAATGCAGCAGGGGACCCTGGAGCTGTGTGAAGCCATGAGGGCAACATAAGTCGGCCACTATGGATAGAGACAGGGAAAACAGTACACTCTGCTACTGTTGATCTGTAAAGGAAGATATAGGATGCAAACGCAGACACACCTGTTTACGTATTTTTTCTTAAAAAGGAAAACAACAGTGTAAGGCATGTTGCCATCGGGTGCTGCTGATGCAGCTGTGACTCACAGCCAGCCCAGGGACAACAAAACGAAGTAGTGCCCTGTCCTGTGCCAGCCTCCTATCAGTAGTGAGTGTAAACCCACTGATGTAGCCACTGTGTCAATCCATCTTGTTGACAGTCAACTGTAATTTTTTAATTGTCACCTACAGGAAGGGCAGAAATAAGATGGTAAAGAGACTGGGGTACTAGCAGAGGCCTCTGCATATGGGCATCTTATAAATGAGACTTTATAATCAAGACATCACAGAGAGAAGAGCCCTCACAAACACTCACAAACACCTTGAACACACAGACTGCTGTGTGCAGCGTGGCAGAAAGCCGTGCAACAATGTGATGGCATCACGGAGGACGAGGGCTGGGACATGGATGACGGGATGCAGACACAAAACTGGTGGGGCTAAGTCAAAACCCACCATATCTCAGTGTCACCCCAAGGCATCAGTACGAACTGACGACATGCTTTATCTTTTTATCCATGCACACACACGTCTCTACCTGCTGTAAACAGTTAAGCAATCAACTACTAGCCCCAAAGCGGGCAGCTCTAATGCACCCTCAAGTGATCTGGCAACCTGCTTCTGAAAGGGCACAGCCTTGAAAACCCTATGGGACAGTTCCACTCTGCACACATAGGGGTCGCCATGAGTCAGAATCAACTCGGCTGCAACTAACAAGAGCAGCGGCACACACGTACGTCAAACCAAACCAAACCTGCTGCCGCTGAGTCAATTCCAACTCACAGGGACTGCACAGGACAGAGCAGAACTGTCCCACAGGGTTTACAAGGAGCAGGTGGTGGGCTCAAACTGCCAACCTTTGGCACACAGATGTTCGTCCATACAAATTCCCCATATTCATATATACATAGGCATATACACGGTCCCCTTAGTGCTATCCACCACGAAGATCCAGAAAGGTCGTTGAATCCAGCAGCAATAAAGGCAAAGTTCCCCACTGAGGTTTGTAAAGATTCACAGGAAACAGGGATCCTTGGAGAAGAGACTGACCCAGACTTGGGTCAAAATACCCGAGACAAGCCTACGCCACTCTGTCACATCAGGAAGCGGGTGCCTGTCGAAGAATTCAAGAGTCCTATTGAAAGCACTCAGGCGGGGACTTGAATGAGTTCCAGCTGGCCACATGTGGGACAACGTTAGCATCCATTAAGGATACTAAATTGACACACATCGATTACATTACACTGGGCCCAGAAAAAAACAAACTCAAAATAAATACAAAGAATAGCTCAAGGATCTTTTGGAAGGTATTTTGCTAAAGAACAAATTCATCATTTTGAAAACAGAAGGGAAGTTTTGTCTTTCCTATACAAACTTTGTTGTGAACTGAATGGTATCCCCCCAAAAATGTGTGTAGCAATTTGGCTAGGCCATGATTCTGTTATTGTGGGGCATTCCTCTGGGCTGCAAATTCTGCCTCTATGATGTTAACAAGGGAAGATGGGCAGGTCTCCAAGTGTAAGACTATATGGTACTTGGAAGTCATCTTTTGGGATATAAAGGAAAGGGACACATGCAGGGAGTCCGGGGCCTCATAACCCAGGAAACAGCAGTGCCAGGAGCAGAGCATGTCCAAAGGACCTGGGTCCCTGCACCTCAGAGGCTCCCAGTCCAGGAGAAGGTCAACAACAAGGACCTTCCCCTACAGCCACCCACGCAGCCTGCCCCTGGAGCCGACGCCCTCAATTTGGACTTGTAGCCTACTGGATCACAACAACAAATTTTCTCTTTTTAAAGCCACCGGTGGCATTCCTGTTGAAGCGGCACTAGATGACTAAGACCGTACGATTCCTGTGGTTGGTGGCTGATCTGACCTTGTGATCTGCAGGGTTTCTACAGGCTGGTTTTTGGAAGCAGCTAGCCAGGCTTTCCTTCAGGGCTTGCCTTAGGCTGGATGCTCCATTGAAAACATGGCAGGGACACCCAAGCTTCCACTGACAGACAGGTGGCAAGGACACACAAACCACCAGGGACCCCACAATACAGATCTCAGTCACTCCAACATGTACAGCTGCCAGAGACAGAGAACCTGGAAGTGGATAGGCAGGACACGGAAGAGACAGGAAGCGGAAGCTGCCCATGTCATCTGAAGGTGCAGAGGAGCGGAAGGACGGCCAACGAGAGTCAGAGGCAGGGAGAAGGAGGTGGGCGGCCAGCGTGAGCTACTCAGCCACCACCACAAGACACCCTGGACAGGCCTTTCAAGGGCTAACGTTTGAATGGGTGGATCTTTGGCTGTGCATAGTGTCAACAACAACAAAATAAATAAAACTTAGAAAAAAAAATGTAAAAATAGATTTAAAAATAGATAAAATTTCTTTAAAATCTGCTAAAGTGATTACAGTACCACAAATATAATATTTATGCATAAGGAAATAGTTACCAGAAACCGAACTCACTGCTACCGAGTCGATTCCAACTTATAGCAACCCCAGCGGTCAGAGGAGAACGGCCCCACAGAGTTTCCAAGGATTTGAACTGCTGACCTTCTGGTTAGCAGAGGTAGCACTTAGCCACTATGCTCCCAGGTTTTCTAGAGACAGTCAGAGAAGAAGCTCAAGATACCTACAGAGAGCCACTCCTCCGAGGACTGGCTCAGAAAGAAGGGAGACGCTGGGTAGGGTCCTGTTGTTTTTCATGGTAAGCTTTTCTGGCACGTTTTCTGTTTTCAGCGATAGGCACACATTACTCTGACTTACATTTTTTTAAAAAACCAAACCCCCCTATGAGACCTGCGTTTCAATTAGAGCAGCAGGGCTTCTCTCAGCTTTTACCAGGCCTTACAGGGGTATGTGGGGACCACTGCAGATGGCTGTCCAGTATGTTTACTCGATGGTAATCTCAGCAAAGCCGTGTTTACACTCTACAAGGACACAGTTATTGCACGGCTCTGGAAAGCACTCCGATCCTGACCTGTAATAAACAGAGTGGAATGGCTTTGATGGCCATTTCAGATCTTCTCGCCTAAAAGGCTGAGTTTTGAAGGTTCCAGTTCTGTAAGAGACAACTGAAGAGCAGATAGAATTATTCCAGAGCTGCTGAGGCCATGAAGTGCCATCAATTCTTAGACAGTGAAGGCTCAGACCTGAAGTTCTGTGGGGGTGCTTTTTAACATCAGAAGAAATCAACTGATGAACGTAATTAGCTGAAAAGCTCAAGGAAACAGCACATCCTCTGACACCCATGAACTAGGAAGTTTAATTAGGAAAAACAGTCAGGCAATGGTTAGTGTTGTAGTTCTAAAATGTTTACTAAGCTCCCATGGCAGAGCAAGGATGCCAGCTGACACTGGGGACGAGACCGTGCTGATGAGAGCACGCAGTCATGCAGGGAGCCACAGGTGGAGAGCCATAAGTGGAGAGCACGGGACGGCACTGCCATCAACAAGCAATCCAAAGATGTCAGCTAACTAGGGTGGCCGGCAGAGAAAAGCACAGACTGGGTTACATTTTTCATGAAGAGAGGGAAGTACGGGAACAACTTATGCTGACTGATGGCCTACCCTAAAGTGACTTGTTAGTATGACAAACAGCTAAGTAGACCCTGCTTCGTATTTTACACACTGAAGACCCTCCCCCCAAAAGGCAGTGGGAATGAATAATTTCCAGAGAGCCCAAAATAATGTTTTGCATTTAAAACAGATTTTCAGGTACTTCTGTTATAAGTTTGCACAGATATCAGAAATAAGTTCCATATACTGTATTTATTCTCAAATCTGGAATAATAGCATGCATTATTAACAAAAACATTACATAAATCACTTATCACAGGTCCTCTCCCATCAGTTGATCTTTCTCTCTCTCTATCTGTCTCTCTTCCTCTCCCTCCCTCCCTCCCTCCTCCCACCCCTACACACACACACACACACACACACACACACACACAGCTGTGCAACCCTTTACACCATAACATTTGTCCCTGTGAGCCTTGGGCTGTCTCAGTATCTTCACTGCTCACTTCTCCAAGATCTCACCCAGCACGCCCTGGTCTTCTGACAGGCTCAAGGACATGATATTATTCAGACCTGAACTGACAAAGATCCCTCACAGCAAATTCTTCTTCCTCTGGTTTTTATCAAAGTTGCACCTGTGAGCATTTAGTTATGACTTCCACATGCTTTCAGACATGCCAAGAACTGTTGATTTTAGTAATCTCTCATAATACTACATATTCAGGACCGATTTTTAGTGAACTGTCATTTGAGAAAGCTTTTGCTAAAAAGGTCAGTGAATAAACATCCCTTGGGTGGAGCAGCTCAATTGAAGCCATAAACCAAGAGAAATACAGACAGAAAGGAAAATAACCAGGTAAGTCAGTCACATTTCATTTAAGTCTCCTAGAAAATCGAAATGTTAAAAAAAAAAAAAAAATAGAAAGAAAGAAAAGAAAGAGGCAAAAATCACAGGGGGAGGAGTCCCCAAGGCCTGGACCACCAGGTTCTGATCAGAGCAGAGCACAGAGAAGGCCTCCTGCAGCAGGCGGCACTGCCCTTCCCTACACCCTCACTGTCCCCATCGCGCAGTCCACAGCCCTCCGTCCTCCTCTCCCCCCACCTCACACAAACAGCCCCACATCTCAAATAAGTAAGTGGAAAGCAACTGTCCATCCTCGGTAGACCTTTGACCCAAGAATCCACCAGACTCCTTTCAGCAATGACATCCTCCCTGCCCACTCTGCCCCAGACTGGACCAGCTACCGTCCTCTGTGGGTGTCCACTCCAGGATACACAGGTGACCCCAACAACAAGACATCCACTTTACCCCTCCCTATCCTGTGTCCAGGTGAGACATTGGCGGTTCAGTGGCAGGATTCTAGCCTTCCATGCAGGTGACCCAGGTTCGATTCCCAGCCAGTGCACCTCATGCCTAGCTATCGCCTGTCTGACAGTAGAGGCTTGAGGGTAGCTGTGACCTGAGCAGCTTTCAGTAGGGCTTCCAGACTAAGACAGACTAGGAAGGAAGGCCTGGTGATCAGCTTCCAAACTCCAACCAACGAAAACCCTGTGGATTACAGTGATCCCGTGAGCAGGAAAACAGCACGGGACTCGGCAGGGTTCTCTTCATCACCAGCAAATGACAACAACCCATGGGGATATGATCCCCTGCCTTTAGGGAAGCACTCGAGTTTCTGTGCCCCCCACCTCTTCCCAGCGTGCAGCTCTGCTCACCTGGGCGTTTGCTCTGGTCTCCCGGGTGTTTGGGCTTCACCCCAAGCTCTCAGCACCCCTGCACCACAGGTAGACACCCACCTGACCACACCACAGGCAGGTCCCTGGCCAGAGGCTGCCCCACAGTGGTGGGAAGGGAGGGGTCATGGATTGAACGGTGTCCTCCCAAAACTCTGTACAGCAACTTGGCTAGGACATGGTTCCTGGTATTGTGTGATGTCCCTCTGTGTTGGAATTCCTGCCTATATGATGTTGTTGGGGGTAGATGGGTTGCAGTGGAGTTGGTGGGGCAGGATTTAATGTTTGGAGTTATTGTGTGGCTGGGGAGGCCTCTTGGGATGTATAAGGGAAAGCTAGGGAGGCTGAGATTTGGGAACTTCATCCCACCAAGAAAGCAGCACCAAGAACAGAGCACGTCCTTTGGACCTGGGGTTCCTGTACCAGGATGTTCTCGTATTGAATTTGGACTCTTTGCCTACCAGACTGTGATAACTTCTCATAATGAATTTGGACTTTTAGCTCAAGAGACTGTGACAAATAAAATTTTTCTTTTTAAAGCCACCCATTTGTGGTTTTTCTGTTAAAGCAGCACTAGATAACAGAAATAGGAAGGTTCAGTGCTCTTACAGGACTATTGAACATGCTGTGATGGACAGCACTGCATCCCCCACAGTGTGTATCAGCTGGGCGAGGCTGGAATTCCCAGCGTGCTGTGATCGTCCCCTGCATTCACAGTCGGACGCAGCTCAGTTGTTCCAGCTGTCACAGCAGCTTCTGGAAAGAGGCAACGCATAACTAGAAGACACTCCTGCCTGCTTCAGAACAACAACACAGATTCAGAGACACTCATGTACCCCAGAATCTGCCACAAGCCTGTGCCCAGAATGACACTTAGTCAGGCTGCGGCTGGCAACCTCTGGTCTGCAGAGAGATGCGAAAGATGCTTCAAATAAACAACTTCTCATAGAGCTAAACACACACAATTTAAAGACACATCTATTACACATCTACCATTTGTTTATTAAAATATTTTTCTTCTGTGAAATGATGTTAGTAGATGGTAATCATGCTGTAGAACTAAATATTTTATTTTTAAAAAATTTCAAATACAAAAGTACAAAGAATGCTACATAAACTGTGACACCCTGCGTGCCCATTCAGCTTCAAGTTATTTTGTTTATACAGAGCATTAAAAAAATAAAAAAAAAAAAAAACCTGGCAAGCCTATGTTGGTCTTCAATTTTGTTTTTTTAAATAGCTCAAAACCCAACTGTGTGGGAACCGCTGGTATGAGGCAGCCTACACGAGACCCAGATGAAGACGGAGGTCCTGATGGAGACGGACTCACCTATGCGGCTGGCCAGGAACAGAATGGGCCAGTCTGGGTGTGCCAAGGTACAGTTACTACAGACCACCAGCATAAACCGACCTCCTCCCTTTTTTAATTTTTTTAACCTTGTGAGACTTCAATCTGACATGCTAGGACCTGCAGGAGATCCCAGCACAGGTGTCCCAGCCTGGGGACATTCATACACACGAACTGAATCATACAGACTTGGCCGAAAGGGAAACCAATAACCTACAGCTAGAAGTAGCTTGAACTCGCACCGCAGTGACAATCTCCAAACCTGAAGGGCTCCAAGGACCACCTGAGGGTTCCAGTTCAAAGAAGACCAGAAGTTTCTATGTAAACTCCTTACTCAGAATCTCCATCTAATAGTAATAATAATAACAAAACAAACATATGAATGAATGGGAATGCTGGAGAAAAGGTCAAAGCCAACCACTCTTCCCTTCTTCAGCCTTCCCTTCTTCCAGGCTCCTAACAACCCCCCATGAGGCTGAGACACCAGACATCAGCCGAGTAAAAGGACCAGGCACCCTACACACACCTGCTCAAAGAACCACTGCGGTGAAGATCAAATGAGACAGCTAAGTGACAGGGTTTTACAATTTCATTAAACTATACTGACGCAGGTTGGTGGTTAATTGATAAGAAAATATCTTTTTTAAAGGACTCACCTAAGTTCTCAGTTTATACAGTCGAGTCCCTGAAGGTATCTGAAGCATCGGGAAAGCTGCCAGGAGCAACACCTGAAACAAGAATAAGAATCATCAGGATTGAGTTACAGGCGTCAGGTTTGTGAAAAAAACCTCCATCTATACGTTTGGCCATTTCCCACACATGCAGGAAAGGAAATTGCTCAGGAAACAATGGATTTCCCCTGCAACACATGGGCTGGGAATTTTCTTTACCAACAGGGAGCTGAGGTCCCAAGAGACTTGTTCCAGAGAACAAAATTATGTTACTATTGGCAAGGATGCCAAGCGTGCTTTTTTCTTCCCCGTCGCACTACTGCTTAACAACTGTGAACTTGAACAAAAGCCGAAGGATATATAACCCCTCGACCCCAACAATGCCTAACACAAAAATCTCAGGCACTGCACACGGCTTCCTCTTAAAATTACATAACCAGTTCTCATCTTTTTCTCCTTGCTTAGTTCCTCAAACAGGTCTGGGAGACCTCTCCCTCCCCTCCTGGCTTCAGTCATTCTTCTGGGGTGTCTAGTTCTCTGAGGGCTTACAAACTGATGAGTACCGCCTTCAAGGAAACCCAACGGGAAATCTGTATGAGCCACTCTACAAACCGAGTCCCTGCGGTCCAAATGGCTCATGCACTCAACCGGTCACCTACAGGCTGGAGGTTCCAGTCCACCCAGCCACCTTGAGAAAAATGGCCTGGTGATCTATTCCCCCAAAACCAGCCACTAAAAATCATCTCATACACATGGTGTCAGCATGAATCTCAGCAGGCTCCATGCAGCTGGTTTCTCATGAATCAACACAGCCAATTGTAGAAATCAACCCAAGGTCCCAAAGAGAGTTGACCAAGGGTCCTCGGGGTGAGAACACAGAAATGAGCCAAATAAATGGAATAAATGTTGAGATACAGAACCAAGTCTTCATAGGGAACATAGACACACACACGTAATCACATCTGGGTCACAAGAGATGAATCAAGAAGCAGTGCTAGTGAGCGTTTAAACCCACTGCCGCCAAGTCGGGTCCGACTCACAGTGACCCTTGAGGTCAGAGCAGAACTGCCCCACAGAGTTTCCAAGGAGCACCTGGCAGATTTGAAAAGCTGACTTTCTAGTTAGCAGACATACCACATAAGCCACTATGAAGAAGGAACACCCAGACCACTCTCTCTTTTCTTATGGACAATAAACACCACACAGAATCACACGAAGGCTGGGAGTATATGCAAATTAAAAGTTTTATTTGCCTTCTTAACATGATATCAAAGCTGAAACTGCAGAGGACTACTGAGTCATTGTCTACTTTTTTTAACCTATAATATATGAATGGAAAAAACAAAATAAAAATAAACAAAAAATAAACATCCATACTTTTGTCAAAAGGTAAAGTAAGAAACTAGGAAAAATATTTATACATGACAGATAGAAAAGGTTGCTATCCTTACTGTTCATAAATATCTGAAAAATTATTTAGGAGGTTAATAACAAACAAAATGTTTGCTACTGCTGAATCTACTCCAACTCACAGCAACCCTACAGGATAGGGTAGAACTGCCCCATAGAGTTTCCAAGGAGTGCCTGGTGGATCTGAACTGCTGACCTTTTGGTTAGCACAGATAGCACTTAACCACTACACCACCAGGGTTTCCCAGGAAATTAATACTCCCCCCAAAATGGACATGCAAATTTTAAATACTGAGGTCTTATTTTTGACCTATCAGATCGGTAAATACTTTAAAACTCCCAATCACCAAGAAACAGGCACTCTCAGGATGGGCATATACATTGGGAACTCACTCTGCACCCCCTTGGATGACTGTGTCAGCATGGAAAACAGCGTACCTTGTGGGAGAAAGTCCCACTAATCTGTTTCTGTGAGAGATCACAGACCAGGGAACCCTGTGGGCTCAGTTCTGCTTCGGGACACACAGGCTGCCAGAAGTCAGAATCCATACGAGGAAAATAAGTTGGTTTCTTCCTTTTTTTTAAACCTCACTTCTAAGAATTTATCCAAAGCAGATTAACTGTGTAAGCAGAAAGAACAAGACATTGTTCATAATCAAGGGGAAACAAAATAAATGCCCTGAAGACCCACAGATAAGAGCCATGGTAAGTGAATTACACAGACACCAGAAACAATAGCAGAGGTCTTTATTTACTGATATGAGAAGACATCCATGATGCACCACTGTAAGAGTGAAACAAGCAAATGGCCGTGTGCAGCGTGAGTCTGTGTCTGTGTGTCTGTCTACCTGGATGCCCTGAGAGATAATCTGGAAGGATGTTTATCCAACTACTTAAGATCATCTCATCAGAATTTTAGATGGTAACCAGATGGTGTCCGGCCACCCCCAGTCACAACTGTGATGGGGCTCACAAAGTCGAGTCTCAGTGGGAATACAAGAACAAGAAATTGGGCACCCTGAGAGTTTCACGAAAAGACCGTGGTTGATGGTCTGAAGACCTGGGGGTTTCCCTGGGAGCATGGACCCTAGGCCTGATGCTGCCCCGATCATAAATCATTACTGAGGTCAATTCCTCGGATGGGACTGGACTGGACTTGGCAACACAGAGTGACCATATCACGCGTGCACTTTATGGTTCTACGCATCTATAGTGTGTCGTCCTACTCTTACTAGAGGGCAGTGGAGAGGGTGGAGAGGAGGTGACGGGAGATTGTTAAGAGGATATGACTTGTATAGAACAGAAAGGAGAGCAGTAGAAACTGCACGTAGGCGGGTATGCGAATTTAAACCAGATTGTACACTTTCACTCAATCACAGCAAAAAAAAAAAAAAGAACTTTAGATGCTTTTTTTCCTCTTCTTCTTTTCTTACATTGAATTTAATGTACTGAACATGAATTTTTTTTTAAACAAAAAAGTCACTGTTTAAAGTATCTCATCTAATGTTCAAGTGTTAGGTAACTGACTATATAAACCTGAACCTTCTTTCTCTGCCAGCCTTCCTCCCTGGCACCAGCATGGGTGCCACACACGTGCTGGCAGTGACAACACACGGATGGTAGCGCTCCTTCTCATGACCAGCTCCTTTTCATCCCTGAGGCCACCTTGTCCCTGTGTCCTGGGCTTCCTGCAGCCTGATCAGAAACCTCCTTTTTCACTGGAAGCTAGCTCAAGGGAAGCTGTGACGCGGGCCAGCGGCCACGATGGTGGCAGTGAGTCCCCGTCGAGTCAGTTCCGACTCACGATGGCCACGTCTGCACAACAGCATTGCTTCATGGGGTTTCCAAGGCTGCGAGCTTTTGGAAGCGGGTCACCTGCTTTCTCTGGTACCTCTGGGTGGGTAGGTACTGTCCACCTTTCATCTCGCGCCTCAGCATTTCAGCGTTTGTGTCAGCCAGCGACTCCGTGACCAGTCCTACCTAGGAATGGCATTTCTTTTTCCTTTCCATCTTCTCAAGCACCCAGTTCCATCGAAGACAGGACAGTAAATCCTGGGACAGCATGAAGGAAGATTTATCGTACACAAGTTCATCTAATGTTTACGACCTACAGTTGTGGTAACTGAGGCAAAAGGCTCACAGCTAACATAAAAAAGGCACAAAAAAACTACTTCCAGGACAAGTAGATTCCATCCTGACTAACAAGGGAACTGATGAAGAGATTACCTGAAGAAAAATACAAACAAAAGAGACATAATTGTCCAGATGGGCTATTCTTACAGTGAAAACACTGTCCATTATAATACGTGGCACTTGGCTTATTATGTTTACCCATATTATGGATTTCATTTTATTAGGTTATATTTATACACGAAAAGCTTTTTTGTCTATTTAGACAATAAAATACAAAAACATATTCTCATAACAAGCCCATTATGCTCCATTTATTTCCAGCAAACAAATTTATTCCTTTCATTGTCTCATTTTCAAAAGTTCAGGAGTTCCATGTAACACACGAATCTTCATAATGTCATTATCATAAACCTGGCTGGAGGTCATAATCCCTTGTAGATGCACCGATCTCTCAACAGGTGTGTCAGATGCAAAGAACAAATCAAACTAATCTCCCCTTCTCCCCAAAATAATTTCCCTATGAGGAAGACCAAGGACAAGAGCCACTACTGAGTTTCAGAGATGACCAATCCTAAGACTCAGCTTAGGAGTATCCGTGACTCCTGGCACAGCCCTCAAACAGTGCCAAGTACAGAAAAACCAAAATGAAACCCACTGCTCACCGCCAAGTTGATCCTAACCTATAAGGGCCCTAACAAGACAGAGCAGCACTGCCCTGTGAGACTGCCGAGGACCAGCTGACAGGATCACACTGCTGACTTCTTTGGTCAGCAGCCTTTCGATTGCCTAAACAATGAACCACTGTTTAAGTACACCATTTACTGAACATTTTCTCAACTGGCCAAAACATACATTCTATATTTTTATATTTAAAATGGACTGTAAAATGGTCACTCTAAAAACAATTTTCATTATTTTTCTTTTCTGAAGTTTTGTTTTCCCTACTTCATTCCCACCATAATCAGCAATCTTTTGCAACACACACACAAAGGAAAAAGAGTACTTTTCCTTATAACTTCTTGGCTAGAAGAAACGTTTTGTCTCTAGACCAGCTACTTTAGTCAGGACATTATTACCCAGGACATTATTACAGCCAATGATTTTCAATAAAAGTCCAATTAGTTAATATTCAAATGACTAGGAATTTCCACTCATCAGAACTATACAGAGGGTCCCCTTTAAGGGAAGAAAGAAGAAACTACATTAATCTTGTAGAAGCATGTAACTATACAAAAACAAGCTTTTATCACTTATTTGCTCAAAAAGCATCAGAGCATGAGATAGTTACCAAGAGCTATCTTATAGTCTTAATTTTTATTTAATATTCAGAACATAATGTTCAGAATGATAACTGAGATACTGTAACATCAAGCCAAGCCAAAAGCCAAGCGCCATCGAGTTGGATCTGACTGGTGGCACGAACAAATAAAGGCTGTTTTTGCTAAGTCATGTCATTACGATGAGCATGGTATCACACCGAGCAGGCGCTGACTCCTAGCTACCCCATGGGGCAGAGAAGCCCTGCTGCATAGGCTTTCCTCAACTGTCATCTTTAAGGACGGAACTCCAGTGGAGCGGTCAGTGCTTGGCCACTAACTCCAAAGTGTGAATCCACCAGCCATGTCCCGGGAGAAAGATGCAGCACTTGGCTTCTGTGAAGATACAGCCTGGGAAACCAGGCGCCAGTTGTCCACCATCTATAGAGCCGCTATGAGAGCAGTGACTCGTCAGCCACAGGTTTGCTTTGTCTGAACCTTTTGGGGAGCACACTGCCAGAGGTCTTCTCTCCCATGGGAAACCCTAGTGGCATTGTGGTTAAGTGCTCTAAACGCTAACCAAGAGGTCAACAGTTCAAATCCACCAGGCGCTCCTTGGAAACTCTATGGGGCAGATTCTACTTTATCCTATAGTGTCATTATGAGTCAGAATCCACTCAACAGCAGTGGGGTTTGTGGGGGCAGAGTTTCTTTCATGAAGCCACTAGCTGGGTTTGAAGTGCCAACGGTTTGGTTAGTAGCCAAGTGAAAATACAGAAGCTGCCCATCCTTCCCAGAACTGGAAGGCCACCAGCTAAACCCTTCCTTTTCCTTTTTTGGTCCCAGGGACTCTTGTACCACACGTGTCTGATGCTTTAGAATAAGCTACACCTTGTTCGGCCTGTTGTTCATCAGAAAATTCCGTTTCACATTTATGCCTTCTTTTCCACCCCAGGAGCCCTGGCGGCACAGTGTTTAAGAGGCTGACTGCTAACCCAATGGTCAGCAGCTTCAATCCATCAGCTGGGTCCTTGGAAACCCTACAGGGCAGTTCTACTCCATCCTATATGGTCACTATGAGTCAGAATCAACTCAATAGCAATGGGTTTGGGGGTTTAATTTTCTCATCCCCAAAACAGACACAGGTTTTTATGATGTAAAGCATGACAGAACTGAGCAAAACACATTCCTTGCTGAGAATTCGCATTTCCACTCACAGATGTACTGAATCAGACTCTGTATTTTAAGAGATCACCCAAGTGATTCTTATATATAACTTCCTAGGAACTTGTTAGGAATCCCTCCACCCCAAAGTACAGCATCTAATACTCTCACTTTTGCACACAAAGTCACACTGACCACCAGCAGCAGGACTTGACGCACCCGGCAGGCATTATTTGTGAACCATCTGACCGTCTCCTCTGAGGATGCCAGAGTCAGTGGCTGCAGTAAACCAACCAGGAGAAAAGGGAAAAGTGCTGCAGAAACCAGCCAGGCACCCAGGCCAGGGAAACTGCTACGAGGCCTCCCCACTGCAGGCACCCAAGCCAGGAAAACTTCTATGGGGGCTGCACACTGCAAGTCAGAATGTGGGGAAAGGTTCCAGGTGGGCCAAGGCGGACTGGCCCAAGAGGCATCAGCAGAGGACACAGGGCTCCCCAGGTCTGTTGGAGAGCCAGGTAGCATGACCGTTGAGTACTCAGCTGCTAACCACAAGGTTGGTGGTTTGAACCCACTCAGCAGTGTCCTGGGAGAAAAGACCTAGTGGTGACAGCCTAGGACACCTAACAAGCAGTTCCACTTGTCTTAGAGGGAGTCAGAATCTACTGCACAGCACCCACAACAACAGGTCTGCATGTAGCGGGGTGAACAGGTGCTGTACACACAGGACAGTGTCCTGCTACAACAAGCCCTGGCAGCTCTCTTCCTGCCCCCTCACCCTTGCTGTCACCCTGGCCTTTCAACTAGGGACTACTTCTCCATAGTGACACCTCAGGAACTGTGTCTACAGAGCACCAACCCAACTGGAAGATAGAGAAAACACACCTTCCCCAAGTGGTAGTCTTCCAGTTTACCCCCACAATGGGAAATCTGCCGTTTGCTCTAACAAGTCCCTGGGAAGAAGGGATGAGCAGGCTGTAAGGAGCTGTGCTTCTCCGATCACGCCCAGGGGCTCAGTCCTCCTGTTCTTGGACCCTGGTTGCCATGGGGGGGCCTGCAACTGATTCATTCTGATTTGAGAATTTGCATTTCCAACGAGTTCTCTGGTGAGAATTCGCATTTCTACCCCAGGTATACTGAATCAGAATAGTTTAATAAGATCCCCTGAGATTCTTACCTAAATCTTGGGACCTTTGCAAATTCTCAGTAGGGGTTCAAACCAGCATCAACCAGTTGGAAGCCCTGGTGCAGTGTGCCAACACCCATAACGAAGCAGTCAGAGGAATCAAGGTACACATAAAAACATGCCAGCCTCTTGGCAATCTCACATGGAGGTCACAAATGAGTGTGGAGTGACTTGGGAGGATAATGACTGATCAAGAACAAAGGAACCCCTAAGGCATACAAAGTGCGGCCATCAGGAACACTTAACCCACTGCTGTCCAGTTGGGACTGACTCAGAGACCCTTACAGGTCAGAGAAGTACTGTCCCACAGTTTCCAAGGAGCGCCTGGAGGATCTGAACTGCTGACATGGCGGTTAGCCAATGTAGCCCTTATCAGTGACACTGATAAACGAAAATATGATCACTTGCCCTGATTAGCAGCTGTTGTATCCCTCAGAATTTATCTTCCAAAACCAACATTTGCCATCCTCATCTCTCCTGCCACGTGAAATCTGGTTTTCACAAACTGCCACCTGACCTATTTTCCAAAAGATTACATTTCTCTTCATTTTCCTTGTCTGGCTGTATTGGTGATGGGACATTTCATTCAAAATCAAAACACACTCTCCCTAAAAAAAACTGTCCTGTTGTTCTTGAAACTCCCTCTTCCTCTCAGTGACTGAGACATCCCTGTTCCTCAGACTCTTTCCTGTTTGGATCTGCTGGGCCAAGTCCTTCCTTTCGCAAGAAGTTGCCTTCGCTTCTGAGTCCCCAACTCTTCACATTCTCCAAATTTTCATAGGGCTCCCAGAATTCTCTATATAAACTGACAATGAGTCATATCATGCTGTATTCTCTTCTCATATTCATTCCAAGGGGCTATAAATCTAGGACAAGTAGGTTCAGACTTGGCTTCCTGCATATGGCCTGGTGGCAGGTCACCTCATGCTGGTGGCTTCTTTGGGTCCTGGCTGTGGTGCTGAGGGACTGCTGGCAGGTTGGACCCTCCACGTTCCCATTTCCCTTGGTGTCAGGCAGACATGGAGGTCTCCCCTTAGGAGGCAGAGTTGAGAACCACGTTGAGAACAGGGTGTGATGTGTAGCACGCCTGTCACAAACACAAGCTCCCCTCAGCCTGCGCGTGTGGACTCTGGCTCCCCACAGAGAAGGAAGTCTGAAAGTAGAGTGTGGACCTGAACACCGGTCCTGAATGCCCTCCAGGCATCTTCATAGAAGGGGAACCTAACAGGCAGTTTTCAGTTCACAGTAGTTATTGCTGGATGATGGGATTTCAGAACCTTCCTTTACAATTTTGTGCATCAAATGAATATTTTTAACTTTCAATTAAAAATTAAGTACAAAACAAGGTGAACAGCACAGCGAAGCTCCACATATTACCCTCAGTTTCCACGGAGACCATCCCCAGGGCTGCTCAGAGTTCACGCAGACCCCCTCTGACAATCTCCTAAGCTTTCACTGAGATGACTTGGAAGCAAATACCAGACATCCTGTCATTTCAATAGAAGTAATCCATAAAACTAGTCCTTTTGCCAGAAAAAAGCATGATAATGCTATTTACATTTATAAAAAAATGGAAGTTCTCTATTTATCAAATACAGTTATGAGTAGCTGGTTGGTTGTCTTGGTTCCCTGTGACCCACAGAAAGGGGCAGTTGACACAAGAAAGACAGCGCAGGGCTTAGCTATGGCTCCTGGTGTCATGAGCTGGCTGGGTGGCCATGGGCAGGACAGGACACCTTCCCTCCCAGGCCTTCTGCTCCCAGAACAGGAAACCAGGGCACCAGGGTTCAGCTGTGGCTCCTGGGGCTGTGAGTTGGCTGGGTAGCCACAGGCAGGGCACCTTCCCTCCCAGGCCTCCCACCTCTGGGACAGGAAACCAGGACACCAGGGCCCAGACGCTCTAAGCTTCCAGCACGCCTGCTTTAGTTCTTGTCCTCAGGACACTATGAGGACACTTCTCCTTCCCATTTGTGTTCCTGGTGTTTCTCTGTCTCTCTCAGTCCCAGCAGTGGCTTCTCCATCCTGAGCAGTGAAAAATCCTTAGCTGCTCTTAGTCAAAAGTGGACTGAATACATTTCTGTTCCAACAGCTATGTCTTCTCCACAAGCAAGGCTCCTTCATACTTCCTTCTTATGAAACAAACAAAATAAACAACAAAAAAAACCTCCACAGTTTATTATCTATTCCACCACCACCCCTCCCCTGCTCCCCAAATCCCTGCCCTGGGGGTGAAATAATGCTGACCCACAGGGGCCTGCACACAGAGGGCCAGAGGACTCCAGGGAGGGGAGACGCCCCAGAGCACCCACAGCTGCCCTGCTAAGGAAACTACGAAGCCATCTAGAAATTACTTGGTGTCAAATCATAACGCAAATATAAAAATACTCGGGTGATTGTGAAAATCGTCCACCTCCCTGCGGGCTTTGACTCTACAGACCAGGGCTGCATGACAACGCCTTCTGGCTATTGGTGACTAAGGAGTCTTGACTCAGAGCTGGACGGAAAATGCCCTGCATGAACACACAGCGGATTTCAATGACAACGTGCAGAACATAAAATCTCTCCTTAAGAATGTCTACATTAACTTTATTTTGATATTTTCGTATATTTGATATACCGGGTTAAATAAACACATTAAAATTCCTGTCATCTTTTTTTCCCGCTTTTGAATGTGGCTGCTAGGAAACGTACAGCGGTATATGTGGCTTGTGTCCCATTCCTAGGACGGTGTTCCTCTGCCGCTCCTACCTTTTCACAACAGAAAAAACTAGTGTTATTTGAACAGAACTGTAAAAAACCAGCAGTAACAAAAACCTTTGTCACTGATTCAATTCCAACTCACAGCAACCCTACAGGACAGAACAGAACTGCCCCATCAAGTTTTCAAGAAGCACCCGGCAGATTCAAACTGTCAGTCTTTAGGTGAGCCGACTAGCACTTAGCCACTATGCCAGCAGGGTTTCCATGACTCGACAGTAAAATTCAGTAGACTTTTTTTTTTTAAGTATTCTATTTTTGCTAAAAGTATACACAGCCAAACAGGTTAGGCTTCTTTTTCTTGTTTTGAATTCTTTTGTATTGTTCCCCTAATAAAACCCCAAACCAAATTTGTTGTTACAGAGTTGCTTCTGACCCACAGTGACATCACAGAGCAGAGCAGAACTGCCCCCATGATTTTCAGGGAGGCCCAGTCAATGCCAGTGGCCAGTCTGGTGGTTAGCAGCCAGCCTCTCAAAGACTAGATCACCCATGCTTCACTCCCCTTAATGGTCTCTGCTGATTCCCATCAAGATTTAAATATTTAAGTGTTCCAGTAAGACAAGTGGAGCTATCTGCAGCATAAATTGTCATGTGATCACAAGACTGAGACCACCACGCCCAGCAGAGAGTCAAAACATTCAACTGCTGAGCTATTTAAAAAGCAGTTCCCAGTCTGTACTTTCTAATCTCACCAATGATTAGAACAGATGAAATGACTTCTGTATGTTCCTGGGATACTCGAGTTGTACTTTATTATCTAGGAAAATACTTATATTCACAGTTCTGCCACAAAACACGGCAGGGCTGGGCCTTCTCCACGAACCAGAGTCACCCCTCTCTTGCCTCCAACTAAGGAGACAGAGCATCTAATTCAAGTGGAGACTGTCTGAGCTCCACCAAGGGACAAAGCAAGACTCTGATTTATGGCGCAAACAGGTATTACTGCGCGACATCTGAAGGCCGGTGGACATCAGGGGATTTCTCAGCTGTCTGTTAGCAAGGGTCACAAAAAGTGAGTCTATTTTGATTTTTTTAAAGAGGGAACAATGCCATCTAGTCTAGAGTGACCCAAGTCTGTTCACCCTAGATAGGCTGGTTTCAGGTCCCACAGCGAGGTGAGGACAGAAATTGATGAACTACGGAAATCCTGCCCCATCTAGTCCAGAGCGACCCAAGTCCATTCAACCCAGGACAGGCTGGATTCTCATCCCACGACGAGGCAAGGACAGAAACGGACAGCAAGCATGGACAAGCTTTTACAGCAATCGGACAGCAAATGATGTTGGTGACTCCAATTAAAATAACAATAATAATAATACGCTTGCACCTTGTCTTTTTTCCACATATTTCAGCTTTACAAAAATATATCAGCCTGCAACAGATTACCAATTTAAAAATTGGTCCTTTGGTTCAGATGGGTTGAGAAGCACAGATGTCAACCACCTCAGTTGCCTCTTCAGTTGGCCAGTGAGCCCAGTTTGCATCTTTAGGGGGTGTTTGGGGGGCAGTGGGAACACAAAAGGAACAGAGAACTGAGATTCTACATTTTTTGGAGAAACATACACACCCATACCCATACTCACACACACACTTGAGAGTAAGTACAACAGAACTATTTCTATTACATAGCTACCCTAGGATATATAATACTTTTTTTCCACCTACAAGTAAAACACCATATTTCTTCAATTCTAAAATGCCATCAATTATGAACTCCACCACAATTTGATGATATTACGGATGAGTCCTGATTTTGGCAATATTAAAATATATACAAAGTAAAGTTTATGTTTGGAGATATTTCAACTCAGCTAAGCAAAAATCTTAAGTGTTCTTTATAGACACACAAAAGTTTTTAAAAATGTGGTTTTCAAAAGCTATCAAAGTTGAGGCTGAAAGCTAAACCGTTCTGTATCACTGGGATTGTTCAGTTTACCTGTCAGCTTGGCTAGGCTGCTGTGCCTAATTGTTTGGACAAACACTAGTCTAGATTCCACTGTGAAGACTAATACATACAATCAATTTAAGTGAAGGAGAGGACTGTCCACCAGTGAGCAGGCCTCATCCAGTCAGTCACAGGGGTAAGAGCAAGAGGAAGACGGCAGCCTGTCTCAAGCACCACTGGAGCTCCCAACCCACCCATCCATGGGTTTCAGACTCACCGGCCACCATGGTCGTGTGACTCAACTTCCTAAAATAAATCATACATATAGACCCATTATCTAGATGTACAGATACATGCTCACGCAACACACATACACACGTACACACACACACACACACACAAATGTACAACTAGATGTCTACATATAAATGCATACTCATAAACACACACACACAGGTCTACATCTAGATTTTTGTGTATAAATACATACTCATATGCACACACATATATAGATTACATCTAGATGTCTGCATATAAACACATACTTATAAGCACATACATAGGTCTACATCTAGATTTTTGTGTATAAATATATATTCATACACACACTAATGTACATCTAGATGTGCGTGTATAAATACTCATAAACACACACACAGGTCTACACCTAGATTTCTGTGTATAAATACATACTCATACACATACACATATATAGATGTACACCTAGATGTCTGTGTATGAGTACATTCTCCTCTACATACACTCTTACATATATACACATCTACATCTAGAGGTCTGGTGTATAAATACATATTCGTAACACATAAACATACATGCACACATCCAGATTTATGAGGTCTGAAAGTTAGGTCTGCCAACAATTATTCTGAGTGCTACATACCTCATTGCTGAGCATCACCACAGTCAGCTTCAAAGTACTCTCCCTGGGAAGCTAGGCACCAATGCCAGCACTCAGTCCACCCTTCAAAGCAATTTTGGAACATTTTCTAGAAAGGCTATTGCACACAGTGGCAAGTCAGCGAGCTTAATGGTACAGTTGTCTGCAAGGGAGTTTTTAGCCAGTGAACAAATAATTGTATTGGAACACTCTCCCCTACTCACTTGATCTGGCTCCCAGTGACTTTTTTCTTTACTCATAGATCAAGAAAATATTGAAAGGAAGACATCTGGATGACATTCAGGACATCAAGGGTAATACAACTACAGCTCTGATGGCCATTCCAGAAAACGAGTTCCAAAACTGCTTTGAAGGGTGGACTAGGTGCTGGCCTCAGTGCATAGCTTCCTAAGGGGAGTACTTTGAAGGTGACCATAGTGATATTTGGCAATGAGGTATGTGGCACTTTTTTCTAGGATGAGTTCTTGAACTTAATTGTTAGTCTTCATATATCTACAAGTGTGTATAACTATATAGTCATATTCCAACACACACGCACAGATTTATATCTAGATGTATATGTATAAATGTGTACTATACGAATGTAGGTAACATATATTTATATATATACACATACATATGGATACATATCTAGATATGTGTTTATAAATATTAGAGACACACATACACACAAAATATTGCATGCCGTTGGGTCAATTCCGACTGCTGACCCCTGGCAGCACGACAGTCACACGCTTGGCTGCTGACTGAGAGGGTGGTGGCCTGAGCTCACCCAGCGGCAGCTCCACAGGCAACAAGACCCAGGACGCTGCTCCTGTAAAGCCTATAGCCCAGGAAGCACTATGGTCATTGCTTTGTCATAAGCATTTTTGCTATGACTTATAATAGGTGTACGTGTGTTTCCTTCTGACTGGTTCTGTTTCTCCAGAGAACCCGGACTCCTAAATACTAAGGATCCCACTCTCAAGCACCAAATACATACAGATGCAGCTGTTTTGATGGACGAAGTGTTTTGAAGAGACAGCCCTTGAAGGCTTCACCATCTGAATGGGAAGATGGAATTTGAGAGCTCAGCAGGGTAAGCCCCAAACGATTCTTGCAGCAGCGACTTCAGTTACAGTGAGCACTGGACTGGGAGACGCGGAGGCCTAAGCAGAGACAAGGGGCAAGGGCAGGGGGGTACTTAACTCCCCAAGACTCGGGGCGAGGGCATCTGTGGGAGGTGAGAAAAGGAGGGAATCCAAACAGAGACTGCCTTGCAGGGGCAGGGGGTGCAAGTGGTGTCGATGGAGAGGTTCCAGCGAGGCCAAGTGAGGGGTGGAAACAGGACACTGCCAGCAGGATGACACATGAAGAGAGGCACCGTTTCTGGGGAAGCCGGGCCCCAGGGGTGGTCGCGAAAACCAGTGACGGAGCCAGCCAAGGGTCCCTGCAGGCGGAGTCTCTGGGCAGGAAACAGAGTGATGGCTGCTTAACCTGGGGAATGTCACCAATGACGCTCGGCTGTATATACCCTCAGAAGACAGCCAACTTCACATCACACTCCTACTGCTCAGTTAGCAACGAGCTTGTTAGCTGACATTTCACACTTAGGACACCAGTGAACACTCTACTAGCCAACTATTTTGAGCATTAACGACCTCTGTGTGGCAGTAACACACCTGAGTTGCAAGGCAAGAGTAGTGCCGACTGTGACAGCTAAGGCTGTACGTCAGCTTGGGTGAGCCAGGATGCTCAGGGGTTTGGCAGGTGGGTCATGATGTAGTCATCCTCTGTTTTGTGATCTGATGCAGTCATCTTACATTTTTGAGTAACAGCAATTTTTTTCATAATGACCTGGTCTTCGTAATCTAACTATGCTCATTAAGTGGTGAGTGTTTATAGAGTAATTATTATTATAAAAACAAGTCAATTCAGAGACCAGATCACTAAGGGGTCCACCTGGGAGGGTGTCACAGCTGCCAGCTATAAACAGATTGAGGTGGCAGGATGGTCAGTGAGCAAGGGACCTGCTCCTCAGTGACTCGGCCACTGGCCAGAACAGGACAGTGCAAGGCTGGTGAGATGCCATGCAGCCAAGACAGGAAGGGGCACAGCAGGAGGAGGTGGCAATGCAGCCACCAGGGAGGCAGGATTCAGAAGTGCCATCGTGGAGTCAGGAGACCAGAGAACATCCCCTCGAGGCCTGGGTAGGCGGGGGAGAGGAAGTGGCCTCCCCACAGAGCCCTAGTGGGCCCACAGGGACTGAGGGGAAGGCAGAGGAAAGTAGGAAGCTGAGAGAAGCCTGCAGGAAAAACACTGAGTGCACAGGCCAGGACAGCTGCGGGCCCCAGGACAGCTGCAGGGGCCCAGGACAGCTGCGGGGCCCCAGGACAGCTGCGGGGCCCCAGGACAGCTGCGGGGCCGCCTGGATCCTGCACCTCAGGTGGTAGTTCAAGAGCAGCTTCCAGGCGAAGGCAGTGACACAGAGGGTGTTGCGTCATGATTATAGGTTGGTGCCATTTAAGACAGAGCCCTGCCTGAGCCCCATCGCGGTTGACAGCTGGCCTGCACAGCCACTTTCTCAGCTTAGCACACGCCACACCCATCCTGCTTCCACCCCGAGGCCACGCGCCCCAGCTGCAGGGGCTTAGGCATGTGCCCTGGAACAAGTGTTGGGAAGCAGTGTCCTGGGCTGCCTGGGGAACGACAGGAGGCTTACATACAGCACTGGGCAAGCTTTTCACAACCCACATTTTTGTGTACTTCCAGGAACTCAGGCTAGTACCTCAGGTACTGGGATAGGAGGATAAGCTAAAAAAGCTTCATTCCTCCCCCTAAAAGGCTCCTAGCAGCCCAAGAACGTGGGCGAGAGCCAGGTGACTGGAAGCCCCTGCTGGGTGCACCCTGCTGGAGAGAAGAAAAGCAGTGTCTTTTGCCAGATGCCAGCACAGCACCAAGCACTTCCAAGCATCAGCACAAAGAGACGAAAACAAAGGTGGTTTCCAGCAACTATCCTGCCCTTGAGGACTTTCATGACATGAGGAGGTAGTACAGACAAAAAGGGTCTAAGACATAGAAAGACAAAATGCTGTTGCTAACACTTGGAAATCTCTAGCTATAATAATGGCTCATTTATTTTTGTATGTGATAATCATTACATATAAGGGAAGAATCCAATTTTTGACAGTTACATACTAAACTGTGTATAGATGAAAGCAGGTGATGTCAACAATTTACTTCCAAGTAATCAAAGGGGCAGAGAGAACAGGTGAGTCTAGATCAAACAAGATGGGTCACGTGTTGATAATCAGAAAAGCTGGGAAATGGGTACAGCAAAGCTCAGGACCCTCTTCCTTCCACTTCTGCATCTGTTTGAAATTGTCTGTAAGAAAAGCTAGCCTTAATAACCGGAGGCAATGCCTGATGGTCAAGTACCCTGTTCTTAATTAGATTAGTGTGAAGACACTACTGTAGCGAGCGCCTATCAACATACTTGTTTGAATGGTAAAAAATACTGTGGTTTCAAAGGCAGGCAGGCAGTTCTGCAGGGACAGCCTTTTCTTAAGCCTTCCAGAGAAGCAAGACAGGCTGGCAGGATGGATGTGCCGTCATGCTTGAGCGGGTCTAGGAACTACAGCTTCCCCAGCAGCATGTCACCTTGACACAGAGCTCAGCACCTTCCCCCCAATGACACCAAGTAAGTCTGAGGGATTCACAGGCGTGATGGGCAATAGACTCCCGTCATGCTTCACTGCCCAGCTGAGGAATCAGGCAACTGAAGGGTGCCAAGTGCCAAGTCCATCACATGAGTGCCCTCCATGTGACTGGAATTCCCCATTTTAAAACCACAGAAGGAACAGCAGTCAACCAGAAACGGACCACAGCTGATAACCTGATCTACCCATTGCAAACCCATTGCCATCAAGTCAATTTCCACTAGTAGGGATCCTAGAGGGCCAAGAACTGTCCCACAGGGTTTCCAAGGAGTGCCTGGTAGCTTTGAACTGATGACCCTTTGGTTAGCAGCCTGACTTTAACCACTGAACCACCAACGTTTCCACAGTCATCCTATACGCAAATAATCATATAGATTTGATCCTCACCAGCTACCATCACTTAATGAGACCCACATCATGACATCACTGAGCTCAACTGGGTTGGAAAGTGATTCTCAGGAATAAGAGTTAAAGAGATCCAACTACCACTCCTACACACATACCACACACAAACACAGATTCTGTCCTATTGCTAAACTCAGAAGGTCTTGCATGTCACCAGTGGTACACTTCTGTCTTCAGGAAAGACTGGCTTAAACCAAGGGTTCTCAGCCAAAGACACATTTCCTCTCCTGAGAGGATATTTGAGATTGTCTGGAGGCATTTCTAATTGTCATAACTAACCAACGGTGCTACTGGCACCTAACAAGTAAACACTAGATACCGCTGATCAAAGAACGCACAAGACAGTCCCCACAGAGTCATCATCTGGCCCCAAACACCAAGGTGCAGAGGTGAGAAGTCTGTGTTTAAGTGATCAAGGGACAGGCAGAGAAGGTTAACAACCAAAAAAAGAAAAAAAACAGACACTGCCTTTCTTTTAAAAGCCCTTGACTTACATACTTCCAACAACATATTTCCAGCCAGATTTGGCATTCGATGCCATGTCGTCTGCTGCAGCTCCTACTCTGTCCCCTCCCACGAGAGGGGTGAGCCATGTGATGGAATGTAAACGCCAAGACAAACGTGTGCTCTTTCTCCAACTGCCATGTTTACCCAAGATTAGCCTATTCTCGGTGAACTGAACACCAACTCGTTGCTGACACACTTGGAACAGGGCCAAGGAACAGGCTGGCACCACCGCCCGGGTGGTGAACAGGGAGTGGCATCGTAGCAGGCCAGTGCCGCAAAGCCACTCAGGCTTCCGAATGAAACCACTCTCAGAAGGATGCTGGCACCCACAGGGCAGTCTCATCAACATTCTCAACAACAACAGCGAGTTTGGAGAAGAGGAAAACCAAGGCCAACAGCACAGAAAAAACAATAGGAAAGCAAAAAGGGAGGAATTACCAACACCAAATTAACCGTGCTCTGATCCGAAGACACCAAAAAACCAAACCAAACCCACTGCTGCCAAGCCAATTCTGACTCACTGTGACCCTGCAGGACAAAGCAGAACTGCCCCACAGAGTTTCCAAGCAGTGCCTGGTGGATTCAAACTGCCAACCTTGCGGTTAGCAGCCCTAGCACTTAACCACTACACCACTAGGATTTCAGATCTGAAGAAGGCAGAACAAACAATCACGCCATTGAGTAGAAGTGTGCTACGTAGGGTTTTCAGTGGGTGACATTTTCAGAAGTAGATGCTGTCAGGTGCTGATGAGTCAGATCTAACTCACAGCAATACACAGCAATACCATGTCTCACAGAACCCAACCCTATCCCGTCCTGGGCCGTCCGCACCGTCTCTGCAGTACCTGACCCCGGCCCGTCCTGGGCCGTCCGCACCGTCTCTGCGGCACTCAACCCTGCCCTGTCCTGGGCCGTCCACACAGTCCCTGTGGCACCCGGCCCTGCCCTGTCCTGGGCCGTCCGCACCGTCTTGGTGGCCATGCTTGAGCCCACTGTTGTACCCACTGTCAGTCCGTACCACTGGGGGCATTTCTCTCACTGACCCTCTGCTAACAGGCAGGGTAACCTTCTCCAGGGATGGATCCCTTCTGGTGACATGTCCAAATTATGTGAAATGTGGTCTTGCCATTCCTGCTTCTAAGGAGCACTCTGGCTCAGCCAGGCCTCTTAACAAGTCTGCCTCTGGGTGGACTCTAAACTCCAGCCTGCGATCAGCAGCAGCACAGCTGTGACCTGTCTGCACCATCCAAAGGGCATGTCACGGAGGCTCAGTAAGCGTTTGTCCAATGAATGACGAGAGCATCACTGAAGGTCCCCTCCTCTGCAGTGGCACTTGCTCTGGCTGCCAGCCTCTCCTGCCTCCCTGATCCTCACCAAGAGTTCAATGTTAACACACTTGCACTCTCCCCAAAGCCTCTCCTGCCTCTCTAGTCCTCACCAAGAGTTCAATGTCAACACATCTGCACTTTCCCCGAACATCATACACACTCCATCTAACAGAACAGTGGCAGTTTTAGTTAACTTGTCACCAAAGTAGCAACAGCCAGGGCAGGCAGAGATACACTCCCCGTGTCACTGCCCCTCTCCTCGTAACAACCCTGCAAAGGCAGGTCTTATCATTATCCCCACTTTAAAATTAAAAAAAAAAAACCCCATTGCCACTGAGTAGATTCTGAATCATAGCGACCCTATAGGACAGAACAGAACCGCTACACTAGGTTTCCAAGGAGCGGCTGGTGAATTCGAACCAGAAGATCTTCTGGTTAACAGCCGAGCACTCAAAGACTGTGCCACCTGCCCCACCCCCTCTACCTCATCTTCCAGATAATGAAAGTGAGGCATAAGAGGGGAAGTCATACACACTCCCACGGGTGGTGAATGTCACAGTCGGCTGGCTCCGAGGTTGGGGCCCTGGCAATGCTGTCTTGGGACTCAAGGCCGTTTTCTGGGTCTACCCTCCCAGGCCCAATCAAACCTACTGCCATCTGGTCAATTCCAACTCACAGTCCCTACAGGACAGCACAAAACTGCCCCCGAGGCTTCAAAGGCTGTCACAGAAGCCGACTGCCACATCTCGCTCCGGAAGGGTTCCAAGAGATGACCTCCTGGTCAGCAGCTGCGTCTTAAACACCGCACCACCAGGGCTCTACTGCCCTCTGAAGCAGAGCGTAAACGTCTTAAGGGCAGGAAACTCACCTTTCTACTCCTTGAAAGCTGGCCACCACCACTGTGCCTAGCCGACATTCAAATACTTACCGACGTGAGGTGCTGGAGTTGTCCATTTGGACTCCATAATTCACGAAGGAAGACGACTCCAGGGGGACAGAGCTGGAAGGCGAAGGGTCTGAGGGCAGAGGCGATGAGAATGCTTCACATTCACACAACTGAACATCAGGCTTCAGAGGCATTCAAGGGGCCAAGTGCTGCCAGAGCGCCCCTGCGGCCATCCAGAAGCATGTTAATTATGAAGGGGTGTGTTAATCACACTTCTTAGCCATCCACTAGCGGAGCTACCCTAAGCCTTCTATTGGGCCTTATATTTGTGTCCCTGTTTGCTTTCCTAAAGGCTCTTTCAGATGCAGGAGGTCCAACAACTAAGTCCGTGAACTTCTAAGTGCCACCTAGCTCATTGCTGTGTATCACCACAGTCATCTTCCCAGTACTCCCCTTGGGAAGCTACACCCCAATGCCAGGGCACAGCTCACCCTTCAAAGCAGTTTTAGAACTCTATCTAGAATGGCCACTCCACACAGCAGCACGGTGGCAAGTTCATGAACTTAGTTGTATAGTTGTCTCTGAGAGAGTTTTTAGCCAGTAAACAAACAACTGTATGGGAATATTCTCTGTAATCATCTGACCTGGCCCCCGGTGATTTTTTTCTTGACCCGAAGATCAAGGAAATATTAAAAGGAAGACATTTGGATGACATTCAGGACATCAGGGCAATACAACAACAGCTCTGATGACCATTCCAGAAAAAGAGTTCCAAAATTGCTTTGAAGGGTGGCTTCCCAAGGGGAGTAATTTAAGGTGACACCAGCGATATTCAGCAATGAAGCATGAGCATCTTTTCTAGAATGAGCTCACGAACCTACCTGTCAGTCCTTGTACCATCGGCAGGTCTAATGCAATTTACTGGGTATACACTTTAAATAAAATCACATTTCCTTCTTTCCCCAGTCTTCCCCTAAGCTATCTGACTGCTCATTGCTCCAAACTAACGACATTTTATTGAACCAAAAATAAATATTGAAAAGGCGCTTCTCAAAATGATATTTATAAACTTTACTGAAACCCTGGCAACCAAGAAGCCACTTACAGGGAAAGACTTTTGTCACCCGAGTGCTGGCCAGGACGTCACCTAGCACAAAGACCCTGGGTGCCTAACACTTATTAACAGCTCATCTGGGGCTGCTGCTGGGGACTGCCTAAGCCAGCGACAGGCAGAAATCAGCAGTTCCCACTTGGCCTCTCCTTCTGGGGCCAACTTCACAGGAGACACTGGAGTATTTATAAGCATTTCTCAGTACATGTGTGTCAAAGGGTGCAATGCAATATTTCACATCACATGAGAAAACCAATGTCCTCAGGAAAAAGACAACAGAGAAGTGTCATTGGTAAGAACACGGACATAAAGTCTATCGCCCAGGAGAGGCCAAATCTTAGCACCACCTCCTAGAATGGTCCAAGAATGTCATTTCTCCACTCTCAGCCACCTCTGAAACCTCCCTGGCTGGCAGACTGACATGGGCTTTGCCAGCAAGGTGGGAGAAGAGTGATGGAGGCCGCGTCATTCACTGCGCTAGTGGTGGCCTCTCTTGTCACCTGTCTGCAGCCTGACAAGGAAGCCGGAACCCCAGCCACCGGACCACACCTTATGCATGACTTTGATCACATCTGCCGGGGTCAGTCAGTGCAGAGAAAGGTCCCCCAGACAAGGACAGTGACGGGCCCAAGATGAGTTATGCCTGCCTCACGCAAGCCCTAGGCTTAGGGTTCTGACCTCTCCGTGCCCATCTCCTCACTTGCACAGTGCCCCAACCTGTGAGAATGTCAGGGGACCTGAAAAAGTCTAAATAGTCAAATCAACACCACGAAGGATAGGCACATGGTTATTTTAACATACGGAAATGTCCCTTATGGACTAACCTCCTGCATCAGTGACTAATAATGGCACTGCTGGCACTGGCTCAGGGACGGAAGGGGACAACAAGGAGGAAGCCCCAGGCTCCACCTTGCAGGGCCCCTGACCAGGGGGTGGAGGGACCCTCAAATGACTAAATCCAACGTGACACGTGCCTGGGGGACCTATGTTGTCCTTGGAAACCCTGGTGGCGCAGTGGTTAAGCGCTACATCTGCTAACCAGAAGGCCGGCACTTGAAACCCGCCAGGCACTTCTCGGAAACTCTGCGGTGCAGTTCTGGTCTGTCCCATCGGGTCACTGTTGAGTCGGAATGGACTCAGCAGTGGGCTGGGTTTGGTGGCTTTACACTGTACTGGGGGGGTCATAGGGGGCGGGTAAGTGGAAGGAATCATGGGAGACTTCCCACAGGAGAGGAGGTCAGCCTGACACAGGAACAATGGCAGTTGGCTGTTCCAACCCGGGAAAGGGGTCCAGGCAATCCAGCACAAGGGCCAGCACGTACAGAGGGGGTGTGCAAAGTGGGGAGCGGGGGGAGGCGCACCACCTGCGTTACGTGGTTTTACTCTCACCCTGGTGGAGCAGAGGTCAAGAGCAGGCTGCTAGACAAGAGTGCGGCAGTTCAAACCCACCAGCCGCCCCTTGGGAACTCTACAGGACAGCTGTACTCTGTCCTACAGAGTCGCTGTGACTCGGCATGAACTTGATGACAATGGGTTTCTTTTGGTTTTGTCATAAATTCTATTGTAGGAACCCCGGTAGCACTGCATTTAAGCACTTAGCTGCTAAGCACAACCCTGGTGGTTCAAAACTACCAACTGCTTTGCCAGCAAAGACAGAGGCTGTCTGCTTTTGTAAAGACGACAGCCTTGGACACTCTAAGGGACAGTTCTCCTCTGTCCTACAGGGTCACTGGGCATCAGAATCAACTTGACAGCAACAGCTTTTGGTTTGATAAGCACAGCAATCCCACAAGAAAAGTGAGGACTGTGACCCACAAGTGCTGGGTGTCAGTGTCCCGGTGGCCTCCGGAAACACTGCTTCACGGGCTCCTGGCATTCTGGAGATAAACACAGAGTGAGGAATGAGACAAATGGGCAAGAACAAACCAAAATGGCTTTTAAAAGTCTTTATGATTCTAAATGCCCAGGGCTATAATGGAAATATGCCAAGCCAAGCCAAGTGCCGTCGAGTCGGATCCGACTCATGGCGACCATTGATCTGAAAATTGGACAACATACTGGCTCTAGTTTAAAAAAAATTAAATCATGTAATTTGCTTAAAAGACAATGCCCCCAAACCACGCAGGCACACCTGTTACGTGCCAGGTAACAGGAATTTGAAGATGGATAAGCCACAGTGCTTGGCCAGTTGCCATCAAGTTGATTTCAACTCAGGGGACCCAACACGTGTCATGGCTGAATTGTGCTCTGAAGCATTTTCAGTGGCTGCTTTCTGACATCCAAGCTACCAGGCATTTCTCCAGCAGCGTCTCTGAGTGGCCTAGAAACCCACTTTCAGTTAAGGTGCGGTGACCACTGGTACCAAAGAACCCTCGTTGGGTTCATGGAACTTACAGTTTAAGGAGGAAGACAGAGAGGTAACACTAGGTGATAGGAGCTAAAGCAGGTGAGCACAGGGTGACTGTGGACATTTTACAGAGATGGGGGCACGGCAGCAAAGATGAGTAAGGGGACCATCTCGGCGGGGGGGGCTGACTGCTCAAAATTGAGAAGAAAGGCACAAAACGGGAAGGAGGAGCGAACAGCAAGCTGAAGAGCCAGAACAGAGTCCCAGAGGGGGAGGCAACACCAGGAACACCAGTAGCTCAGGAAGGCTGGGCCAGAGGGGTGGCAAGTGGCAGGAGAGGAGGGAGACCTGAGGACCTGGAACAGCAACAGGTCACCCTGCATGGGTGCAGAGAACAAGGTTTCTTTACAAGAGGAGGCTTCTTATCTAAACACTTTCCCCTACCCTACAGACAGCCAGGCTCACTGTGACTCTGTGAAGGCCCACAACTGCTTCTGGAACGTCCGACCCCCTGGACGCACGCACACACGCATGCACACTCTGCTCAGCAATGTGGCGGACAAGGAGATCAGGCCACTGGGGTCCTTAATGGATTTCAGAGAAGGCAAACTCACCTGGAAAAAGGCCCCCATGGCTGAGACCCCCCAGAAGGCATCCTAGTCACTCCACATGAGACAGGCACTCAGGGAAGGCACAGACTGCTAGGAAGCATGGCCTTGAGGAAACGCAGACACACCGCCTGCACCCGGGGAGGGGCCGAGTGGGGTGTGTTACATTCCTGGGAAAACGGGCCCAGGCTGTAATGTGTGTAGCAACCAGGCCAGAGTTTGGACTACAGAGTGGTTTCCCATTGACTGCAGTATCACACACTCCTGCCCAGGAAGCCGCACCCAAGCTTTTGTTTGGAAGTATTTTCCTTGATTAGGTACAAGTCCTATTACTCCCACAATCCCGTTCTCCAGGAAGGAGGCTAGTCCTTTCTCTCTCCTTTCAGGATGACAGCTTTTCTTTTCCTACTCCAGAGAAGGAGAATGGGAAGCACAAGTATTTGGTTCAGATGGAAAGGTAAACTTCTTTACCTTCTGGAAAGAGCCACATAAGCCCAGGAGAACACTCCCCAGGCTGTCCACAGCCCCTCCTAGCCTCCTGGCTATAACCCCAAGGACTGCCACTGTGTAAAGCCAGGGGTGACGGTGACCTCCATACCCCATCACTAGATCTTTCCGGACGCCCTCCTTGGTGGAGCTGCCTGTATCTGCCAGTTGGCAGGAAAAGGTCGAGCTGAGTGTGACCCGCTCTGGCTCCAGTCAGTCATTGTGCAATTCCACTGGGACCCAAGCCCAAAGACAGGCTGAGAAACAGGACACGGGTCATCATCCATGTGGCTGGAAGACTTATATCCAGAATGGTGGGCGACACTTACAATCAGAATTAGGGGCTGTAGGGAAATTTCACTTGGAAGTAACTAGTATTAGAATTGAGCAACAAGATGAATGTCTTCATTTTTCATTCAGCAAGCACTTGAGCAATATAAGACGCAGGTTCTAGGGTCCGCCGTGCCTAAAGGGGCAGCCATGGGAGCTATGGGACATGTCCTACCTTTGCACCCCAGCCAAGTGGCCTAGAAAGCAATAGGTCCTTGTCCCCGGGGTTAGCTAACCCACTGCCTGGCCAGAGACCTAATGCCTCTGTGCTCAAACAGATAAGCTCTTTTCAATGGCCACCGTAATTGTGCCCAATCAGTCTGAAATCTGAGTCATTCTTTACTGGGTGGGACTAAAGCTGGGTGGCTAGAAGGTTAGAAAGTCGCAATCACCTGTGGCTGGGCAGCCTCAGATGGCGACAGCTAACTATCAAGGAATCGTGACTATTCCAGCCTGTCTGCTTCAGGCAGTATAAACTACACCCCAAAATACAGGCCTAGGATGAGGGAGCGTGGGGTGTCGCAGGTGTGCCTCAGTCCCAGGGACCCTTGGTGTCCTGTTCTAGGATACCTCCAAAGACACACAAAACGTCCTCTGTTTACCAAAACAGTGTGAATGGGTTTCTGTTGCAACCAACAACGCTTTATGAAAAATAAGCACCCAGTGTGCATTGAGGAAACCCCAGTGGCCTAGTGGCTGAGTGCTATGGCTGCTAATCAAAGGTCAGCTGCTCGAATCCACCAGGTACTCCTTGGAAACTCTGTGAGGCAGTTCTACGCTGCCCTACAGGAGTTGTATGAGTCAGAATCACCCTGATGGCAGCGGTTAAGTAGGTACATGCATTAAACACACCACTGTTGAGTGGATTCTGAAGCAGAACAACCCTACAGGACAGAGAAGAAGCACCCCACAGGGTTTCCAAGGAGCACCTGATGAATTCAAACTGCAGCCACAGCTCTCAACCACGGAACCACCGGGGTCTCCCGGGGTAGGGTCAGTGAGCAGCGCAAACAGCTGACATGCTCGGCTCCTAACAAGAGCTGGAAGTTCAGGTCCAAACCGAAGCAGCTCGGAAGAGAGGCCTGGCAATCCACTGCTGAAAGAATCAACCCCTGAAAGCCTCTGGAGCACAGTTCTCATCTGACACCAAGGGGGTCCCCATAAACCCGAAGTAACTTGCCAGCAACTGGTCTATGTGTTAGGAGCTAGAGACACAGTCCTCTGAGGGCTGGCAGAGAAGACAAGAGCCCTCACGGAACCACGGCAGCTGACGGCAGTCCGGCTGCATGGACTTGCGGATGCTGTACGACACAGAGCACGGCTCCCTGTGGGGCTGTCGGCCAGACGGTGATCCCTGGAGGAGACGGGACTCGAATCTGGACATGGAGAGCAGGAAGGGAGCAGCTGGAGACAAGGATGAAGCCAGGCTTCGGGAGCACAGAGCCTCTGGGCTCAGCCCACATCCGTTGGCCTCAGTTACTGAGCCCGGAGCCCACGCAGAACTGGGAGAGGTTCTCTCGGCATGCTCTGCCTCCTCCCTCTTCGGAGATCCTAGGAAAACAGAGCCATCCCCAGAGGAAGCTCCTCAGAGCTGTTAACAGGCGAGCAGGCTGAAAGGCCGAGGGGAGTGAGGCTGCGGAGAACGCTGGCTCTGACCACTGGGCAGTGCCAGAAGCCTCCACCAGGGTGCCAGAGAGCCCATAGAGCACACCTTGAACTTGTGTGTCAGGTGATGGGATGAGGACAGGGTCAGGAGAGAGCACAAAAAGAGGGAGACGAAGCACGTCCTTCAGAAGCTGACCATTCATGGCAGGAAACAGGACATGCACACAGCTGGCCCAGTCATGTACCCACCCCACTACCATCCTGTCCACTTCAACTCAGAGAGACCTGAGGGACAAAGGAGAGCTGCCCCACAGGGTTTCCAAGGCTGCAAATCTTTCTCCAGCAGAGCCGCTGGTGGGTTCAAAGCACTGACCGTTGGCTTAGCGGCTGAGCACTTTAACCACTGCACCACCAGGGCTCCATCATCATATTCCTGCAGACACGAAACAATCTGAAGCTCACAGCAGACATCAGTGCCCCAGCAACATGAAAATGCCGCAGTCCTGGGTCATCACATCCTGCACTCGGTGTGCTATTCTCTTCCTCGGTTCTGTGTGCCACCTGATCTCTGACTTCACTGTTCCTGTCCAGTCCCTCAGGTCCCGGGCATCTGACAGGAATTTGTTCCCAGGGCACACTCACAGCATGGCCCCCTCGGCCTCCGGAACACCTGATTTACTTACCCGCTAAGAGCTGACCCTAGCCACTCCATCCCATCCAAACCCTTCTTCAGAAGAGACAGACGAAGCAGTCAAGTTCATATAAGCCAGTCTTATCCAAATGGGCTCCAGGGTTTCCCCGGAAGCACTGTGGTCTAATATGTCCTCATGTCCCTTAAGAAGCTCACACACAATTCCTTAGAGGAGAACCAATGTGAGATCTTTTTATTTTTTATTGTGATTAAGTGAAAGTATACAATCCAAAACAACTTTGCAAGCTCACCTGTCTGCAGCTCCATCTGCTCTCCTTACCCAGTGACATCACATTCTTCCTTTTCACTCTATACTTCTAATACCCTCTTAACAAGCACTTGTCCCCTCCTCTCCACCTCTTCTCTCCCATCTAGAAAGAAATCAGTAGGACAGCCTCCTATAAATGTATAAAACCATAAAGTATACACATCATACACTCACACTGTGTCCCTGAGTACAGTCCTTTCTTGTCTGAAGAGTTGACCTCAGTATTGGTTTCCACTTAGGGCCAGCAGTATGTCTAGGGTCCATGTTCCCAGGGGATCCTCCAGGCTGTCAGACCATCAGTTCTGGTCTTTTAGTGGAGTCCCTAAACTCTACACCTCTTTTTTTCACGTTGCCTCAGGGGCTCTACACTGCGTCCCCCTTCACGGCTGCCTTCAGTGGTGGCCAGTTACCAACCAGTTCTTCTGGTCTCATGTTGCTACAGTCTTCCATTCGTTTGGGTCCTTCTGTTCCTGGGCTCTTTTTCCCTCATGTCTTTGTTGTTCTTGGTCATCATCTATTCCAGATGGGTTGGGACTTATTGGTGAACCTCAGATGACAGCTTGCTAGCTTTTAAAACCCCAAACACCACTCACCAATATGCAGTGCAGAAGACTCTTTTAGCAAAAGACTAGTTATTCCAATTGACCTTAACATACCCTGAAGACATGGTCTCCAGGCCCCCCTAGCCTTTGAAATACTGGGTTGAGTGTAGAAACCCTATGCTGACCTGTCTGCTACTGCATGCTAGCACTACTTTCCTAATCAAATAAAAACCTATGACCAACCCTCTCCCTCCCTCCCCACCTTGTAGCCATCAGTCTTTTCTTACATACATGTCTTTTTTTTTAATTTTTAATTTTTTTATTTATTGTGATTGCACAAAAGTGTACAATCCAGTTTAAATTCTCATGTCCACCTGTGTGCAGCTCCCACTGCTCTCCTTGCCTGGTGACAGCACATTCCTCCTTTCTGTTCTACACAAGTCATATCCTCTTAACAATCCCCTGTCCCCTCTTCTCCACCCTCTCCACTCCCCTCTTGAAAGAGGTCAGTTGGGTGACCTCCTATAGATACACAGAACCATAAAGTGCACACACGATATGGTCACTCTATGTTGCTGAGTCCAATCCATTCCTGTCTGAGTTGACTTCAGTAATGATTTATGATCAGGGGCAGCATCAGATCTAGGGGCCATGCTCCCAGGGGAACCCCTAGGCTTTTGGACCATCAATTGCAGACTTTTAGTGGAGTTCTCAGGGTGTATCCCTTCTTATTCTCATATGGCCAATGGGACTCAACTTTGTGAGCCCCATCACAGCTGTCACTGGAGGCGGCCAGGCACCATCTGATTCTTCTGGTCGCATGTTGATGCACTCATCTTCTGTCTTCTGGGTTCTCTTTCCCCTGTGTCATTTTTGTCCTTGGTGATCATCTGTTCCAGATGAGTTGGAACCAACTGGTGTAACTCAGATGGTAGCCTGCTAGCTTTTAAGACCCAGGACATCACTCACCAATATGGGGTGGAGAGGACTGTCTTAGCAACAGGCTAGTTATACCAATTGGCCTCAATATCCTGTGAGAGCATGGCCCCCAGACCCCCGCCCCTGCTACTCTGTCCTTACCTATTGGGTTAAGATTGGAAGAGTTTTCAGGTTCTGTTGAAGTCCAGTTAAACTGATCTTCTTTCTAATGTGTGCTGTCACTGACTTTACCCAACCAAATTTCTATCAACTATCTAATCTATAACCAGCCGTCTCCCACCCTCCCTCCCCTCCCTTGCAGCCATCAAAGACTCTTTTCTTCTATACATGAGTCAGTTTTCAAGTACTTAAAATAGGGGTCCCGTGTCATATGTCTTCTTTTGCTGCTGACTAATTTCACTCACCGTGGCGGATAGAAAGTTCTGTATATGTTGATGAGGTCTAGTTGGTTAATTGTCATAATAAGGTCTTCTGTGTCTTTGTTGAGCTTTTTTTTTACAGTATAATTTATTTTATCTGAGATTAGCACTGCCACACCTGCTCTTCTTTGTATATTGTTAGCTTGGTATATATTATTCCATCCTTTAATTTTCAGTTTGTTCATATCTTTAAGTCTAAGGTGAGTTTCTTGCAAGCAACATATAGATGGGTGATGACTTGATTCAAGATGTCACTCGTTGCCTCTTTACTAGAGCGTTGAGTTCATTTACCTTCAGTGTTATCACTGATAGGTGTTTAGTGCTGTCATTTTGCTGTATTTATTTTTGTGTTGATGTTTTCTCTCTTGCTCTTACTATTCTGTTCTGGGACATTCTTCTTTATAGTTTGATTTTTCACTCTTTTCAGTGCTGGTTTAGTGTTTGTTGAGACTCCTGTATTGTTTCTTGTTTTGATATGTCATGTCTTTGCTGTGCTTTGTGTCAACCACTATGATCCCCTTAGTAATGTATGTTTAAACCTGATTTTAGCTTCTAAATATCTTATTGACTTCCTCTCCATCTGGACAGACTATAACTACTGTAATATGTCCCTCTTTTTAATGTGATGGTATCACAGTTTTCATGATATGATCACTGGATCACTTATTTTAGTATTATAGCTTTGGTTGAGGTTTTGTGCCTTCCCTAACTGAGTAGGTTTCTGGATGATGTGTCCTGTATTGTCTCCTAAAATATAGAGTTAACAGTTTTGTTCTTCTAAGCCAAGAGCTTCTCTCAGTATTTCTTGAAGATTTGGTTTGGTTTTTACAAAGTCTCTGAGTTTCTGTTCATCTGTGAAGGTCTTAAGTTCATTTTCGTATTTGAAAGACAGTTTTGTAGCATATATAATTCTTGGATGGAAGTTCTTCTTCTTCAAGGCTTTGAATGTGCCATCCCACTGCCTCCATGCCAACACAGTTTCTACCTAGAAGTCAGACAAAAGCCTACAGGGCTGCTCTCTGAATGTTAGCTTTGCTTTGACTCTCATTGCCTTTAAGAGTTTCTGCTTCTGTTTCATTTAGTTAAGCTTGATTATAATATGTTTTGGAGTCTTTCTTCTGGGGTCTATATTGTATGGTGATCAACATGCATCTTGGACACCTATGTTCTCTTCTTTCATAATTTCTGGGAAATTTTCTATCAACAAGTCAACAACAATCCTCTCTGTTTTCAGGTGTCCTTTCCAGGTCACAAACTCCAATTAATCATAGATTGTTCCTCTTGATAGAGTCCCACCTGTTTATTAACGCTTCTTCATTTTTCTTGTGTCTTTACTCTGATTTCTCTTGAAAAATGCTGGTGTCAGTAGTTCTGTCTCCCAAGTCAGAAAGTCTGTTTTCCATTTGCTCAATTCTGTTCTCTTGGCTTTGAATTGAGTTTTCTGATTCTTTAATTTTGTTACTGATCTGTTGGATTTCAGAATGCTGGAGTTCATCACTTTGAACAGCTTGCTTAATTTTTCATTTTTTTGGTCTGCTAAATTTTTTATAATGTCTAGGAGGGCTTTCTATGTAATTCTTTTGTACTTGACCTCCGAAAGTTTCAGAAAAGCTTCTTCATCTGGGAAGTTCTTTGGTTCTTTCTTTTTGGAGCTTTCTGGAGCCATGGTTGGATTTTTCCTTAAGTGTCAGGCCAAGGTCTGTTGCTTTTTGGTCATCTAGAGGTTGTTTAATTTTTCTAGTGTTGCCTTAATAGGAACTGAAGTAGAAGTTGATCACCAGTTACCTCTATGTACTCCAGTGACTGGATCCAGAGGATTCTCTGTGATAGCAAGCTCCACCTCCTGGCTGGCAAAAACACAGCCCTACTTACGGAGTCAACCTGGAGGCCGTCAACTGATCCTACATTGTAGGTCAGTCAAGACTGGAAGACATGCCGTTAGGCTGCACCACAGTTATTTCTCTAGATAGTCTTATTTTGAAAGGTAAAAGCTATCTGACAGCTTCAATAAACAGTCAGGCTGTCAGGTGTGCAAGCCCCTCTTTCCAGCTGGCCATGGAGGCACTTCTATATCTGTCCCTAGATGCTGTGACTTAGTTGAAAGTATGGACAGGCTACTGACCTGCTCTCATCAGGTGCAAAGCCCTACCCAAAGGGTCAACTGTGCTAAACACAGCTTTTCTTCTGAGGAAGGACTCCCCAGGCTGGCACTGCCTCCTAGTCTGGGAATTAGCCCCCGCTGAGGCCTCTGTTTGGGTAGATCTGCCTCCCAGTCGGGCAAGATAGCGCCCCACAGAGGCTCTCCTGCCCACTGGGAAATAGCTGAATCAGTGGCGGACATTCAGAAAGAGGGGTGGAGGGGCTGTGATCCTCAGAGTCCAGAGCCAGGCTCTCAAAGTGTGGCTACTCCACCTGCTGGTCACGTCAGCAGTATGGCAGAACTTTGCTTCCAGTTAAGTCCAATCACTGCCACAGGCTAATGAAAAGGAAAAAAGTTAAACCCGGTAGTGACCTTCAGTCCACAAGAGCCGGCCATTCAACAAAGGTGGGGGTCAGCAAGAGAGAAGTTCCCTGTTCAGTGGCATGTAGCCCAAAATGAAGCCCTATGCCATATCCTAGGACTCACTGGTTGTTCTGAAGTTTCCATTTAATTATCAATCTTGGCCTTAGTTTTTGGAATGAGTTAAGGAGACATCTGTCTAGTCTACCATCTTGACTCCACCCCCCCATAAATCTATTTTTAAGTCCTTATAGCAGAGGTCTCATACAATACTTGCCCTTTTGCAGCTGACTAATTTCACTCAGCATAATCCATGTGCATTCTTATGAATCATGAAAACTTGTTTTATTCCTGACATATCTCACAAGGGTGCAGATCCTTTCAGCAACAATAAGCAACTTAAACATTTCCCCCAATTACAGTTGCAACTTGATCACTGACAACAAATATATTCTGGTAAGGAAAATGAGCAAACAAATAGTGACTGTCTCACTAAGATCGAGACCAAGACAAAAAAGCCTGCTAGTACCATGCAGTAGTTTATTTCCTCCTCCAACCCATGCCATCAGAGAGAAAAAGGAGCCAGGGCAAAAAGTGACAAAGGGAGCAGTGATACGTTCATCATCTCCAAATGAAACAACTGTCTGCTAGACCACAGTGGATGTAGATGGTCCAATACATAGTAACCGTTGAGACGTCATTTTCAAAAAATAATTCATTCATAACAGCAAGGGAAGAAGGGAGGGAGAAAATACCAAGGAATAAACCTACAGGTGAATATGCCAAACCACTGACATTTTCAATTTTAGTGACAAGACACAGAAGAAGGTACAAACACTGGACAGGGTTATTGGTTCCTGGGTAAGGAGCCGCAAAATCATAAACAGCAACTCCCCGTCCATTAGTTTACAAATTCAGCATAATCCAGCCATCATCTCAATAGGATGGTCTGTAGAATTCATGAAGCTGTTTCAAAGCCGAATTGGAGGAGAAAAAGCTTTGGAATGAATTTTAAAAAGTTGTTGGGAAAGAATTACTCACTGCTATTGAGTTAATTCCAACTTACAGTGACCCTAAAGGACAGAGGGGAAATGTCTCAGAGGGTTTTTTAGACTGTAATTTTTAGGAACAATAGGATACTAAAAGGAAACTTGTCCCAGCAAAAGCAAAATTAAATATACTGTAAAGCTAATTAACAGTAATGAAAACAATATGCTATCTTCACAGAAACAAACAGATCACCAGCATAAAAACAAAAACAAAAATCTGTAGATACTTAAGATGTAACACAGGTATAATTTAAAAGTAGAAATAGTGAACTATTTAACCCATTATACCAAGGAAAGTCGAGATCAACGTGAATGAATGGGAAGCTGGAGATTGACCACTATGACCACTGTGGAAAACAAATTCTAGAACAAGAGATACATGTATAAATTACAGAATTACCAGGAAAATGATGAAGAGTGTTATTTAGACTCACAAAATCCAGAAGACACAGTGAAAAGGTCGCAGATGTGGCAACACAACAACCACCAGTGGTGGCACAGTGGTTAAGTACTCAGTTGCTAACCAAAAGTTCAAATCCATCAGCCACCAGGAGGCAGGAAGATGCAGCAGTCAGCTTCAGGAAGATTTACAGCCTAGTAAACCCCATGGGGAGACCTGGTGGTGCAGTGGTTAAGATCTCTCAGCTGCTATCCAAAAGGCTGGCAGTTCAAGCCCAAGAGTTGCCCCATGGAAACCCTATATAGCAGTTCTGCTGTGTCCTATAGGGTCCCTACAAGTCAGAACTGGCTAGAAACCAGTGGTGGTTTTTTTTTTTTTCTTTTCCTAACACTACATAAGAAAGACTGAAAAGCAAACATGACAGATGTAATTTATAAGGGACTTTTTAAAAGAAGACATGATTAACTTGATTTATTACTTTCAACCTGATCACCTTTAAATCTTGCATGACAATCAAAACTTTAAACATAGTTAATGGCATACATAAAAAACTTTTTTGCTTTTTACCAAAAAAAGGTTATATAAAAGAACACTTCAACTAGGTCATTTCATAAACATTCACAAACTAAAAAGAAGTTGAGGTAAGGGAGAAAAAGTTAGTTACTCTTTTTCCAGGTTAAAAACACGAGAAGAATGTGGAAAACTATCTGAAATATTTTCCTTGAAATGTTCTCCTTAGCGCCTCTCCCACAGTGGAGGGGAGACCCCACACTTCAAAGGGTGGACCGCTGGGTTTTGGGGGATTATCTGAAAGTCTTCACTACTAAACAGAGATCATTCCAAGACTGGCCTGAGAATCCCAAGGGAAGAGATGTCGTAATTTCTAACTTACTACGAAGGGTACTCTTTTTAAGTCAGAAGAGAATTTACAAACTTCAAAATTCTGTCAATTTTTCATAGCACGCGCAGTGTAAAAGATTTTTAAAAAGCCACATCTCTGACAAACCCTTAAGTCTTCCCCACACCTAGAAAGAAGTCTTTGGAAGTTTCGCTAGGTAATGAATTTGGGAATCCAGCACGAAATTGCCACATATGTGAGGCTCCCTTACTGGCGAACAGAGTCCCATGGAAAGACATTAACATCTTCTAGGTTCATCTCACTGTTAGGTGAAGAAATTGACAACTGGTTATCAGGTAACCCATCCCCTCCACTCAGCCAGGATGGCAGCCCAGAGTTTCTGCTTTTCCCAGAAGACAGTTCCTTCCTGGCCTTGACAAAGTCAGACTTTTCCCTTTCTGTTTCTAAGAGTGAACATACAAAGCCTTTAAAGTATCTCCACCCCGTCCTAGAAACAGTCTGTTCCAATTACTTGAAAGGTCTACTGTTTTCTTGATTATTTCTGTCCACCAAACTGACTAATGTTTTAGCCTTGTTTTCCTGTTTGCATTTTTATTGTCCATCTCGTGGAAACCACAGCTACATGATCTAGGTAGGGCTTAAAACTCAGTCCAAGTTCTCTATCTAGGACCAGCGGCTGGGGCACAGTTTTGTTTCTTCATCCTAGACCAAGGAAACCCATCTGCAGGAATTCTAGTCATTCTCCAAGCTGTCCATGCATTTCCTGAAATGCACAAGTGACCATCAACTGTGCGCTCCAAGGTCCTCTTTTCTCCTGCCATGGTGGTGGCACGGGCAGGGTGGGATTGCTAGAGAAGCATGTTGACACTCAAGTGTTCCTTATATTGTAATCATTCCACAAGCATCTGCTGTCCTCATCTATGTTAAGCATCCAGACTGATCCTGGATACAGTTTAACCAAGAAAAGACACTGATTAACCCTGCCTTTCTATCCCAAACCTGAATTCTCTGAAATCCTCCACCACGCCTAGTGAAAGAAAGCAGTGAAACTTCAGGACTGACTCTGTTATGCTCCTGTGGCAAAAAAATATAGATTAAGGTATTTATCACAGTTAAATCCCTGAGAACAAAAAATAAATAGCTATTAAACAGGACTATTTACCTAATTTCTTCTGACAACTTAAGTACTTTAAAAAGCATTTTACAAATAACGAGGAAGCATTCTACTGCCTAAATTATATATAGTACCATAGCATCATGGGAGGTGGGAACACGCCAGGCAAACCCGCACTCCCTGCCATACTGAATTAACACCAAACACAACAGGGGCACCAGTGTATGTACATGTGCACTTCCTGAAAGGCTACAAGCGATACACACAAAATTAGGAGCCCTCTTGGGGAAGGAAGACTAAAAGGACGTACGAGAGGCTTCTGAGCTACGTTTTAAACATATCTACATAGGGTGACTATAAGTAGGAATCAACTAGATGGCAGCATGTGTGTGTGTGTGAGCATGCATACACACGTTAGCATGTGCGTATGTGCAAAGGGCAGACATTAACTTTTTAAAAGATAAAAATAGCGTGCTGCCAGCACATCAATTCCAACACATAGTGACCCCATATGATACAGCAGAACTGTTCCACAGAGTTTCCAAGGAGTGCGTGGGAGATCTGAACAGCACACCTTTTGGCCATAGCTCTTGAAAATGGTGCCACTGGGGTCTCCCTTTAAAATACAGGCTTATGAAGCAATTTGGCCTTTCTTAAAAAGCTAGAAATAGAAATCTCACATGATTCAACAACCCCAATATTTGGAATATAGCCTAGAGAAATAAGGGCTGTCACACGAACAGATATATGCATACGAATGTTAATTACAGCACTGTCTACAATAGCAAAAAGATGAGATCAATCTAGATGCCCATCAACAGATGAATGAATAAACAAACTACGGTATATGCACACAATGGAACACTATGCAATGATAAAGAACAATGAGGATTTTATGAAACATCTCATAACTTGGAAATCAACTGGAAGACATTATGGTGAATGAAATCAGTCAGCTGCAAAAGGGAAAACACTGTGTGAGACCACTATTATGAGGACTTAAATAAGGACTTATACATGGAAGAAAACACTCTGACAGTTATAAGGGTAGGAGGGAGGGAGAGGGTTATTCACACATTAGTTGAAGGAATTCAGTTAGGTGAAGACAGCAACAGCACACAGTAGAAGGGAGGTCAGCACAACTGGACTACGCCATACGCTAAAAGGTTTTCTATATTCAACCCAACATTTCAAAGGGCAGAGTAGCAGGGACAGGGGCCTGGGGACCATGTATGTCTCCAGGGGACATCGAGGTTGGCTGGTATAACTGGTCTTCTTCTAAGACAGTGTTCTGTACATGATATTTGTGAGTGGCAGCTGGGGTCTTAAAAATTAAGCCAACAAGCTGCCATCTGAGGAACATCAGCTGGTCTCAATCCACCGTGAACAGATAAAAGCTCAGAACATCAAAGACACAAGGAAAAATGAGCCCAGCAGATAGAAAGACCCATATGACTGGGAGACTACATCAGCAGGAGAACAGAAGAACTAGATGGTGCCTGGCCACCATCAAAGAGCTCTGACAGGCAACAGTGTAGAATCCCTAAGTTAGCACCAGAAAAGGGGTATACAGATCAAGAACTCTACTAAAAGACCAGGCTTCGGGGTCTGACAATCTGGAGGGTCCCTTGAGAACATGGTCCCTAGACTTGCTCCTAGTCCAGACCTGAGACCAGTACTTAAGCCAACCCTTTAGACAAAGAATGGACTGGACTTGAGGCCACAGAGTGATACATGTGGCATGTGTACTTTATGGTTTAATACATATATGAAGCTGTCCTACTGGTTTCTTTTTAGAGCAGAGAGGAGGGGACAAGTGTTGGCTGTGTGAATATGAGAAGTGAACAGTGAAAAGGAAGAGGGAGTTGTCCTAGGGTGAGGAGAGCAAATACAGTTGCAGAGAGGCAGTTGCTCAGGGTTTTATATGGAAAATTGACTTGACTGTAAACTTTCACTTAATCACAATAATGTTTTTTAAATACAGGCTTTTGAAATGAAGGCTAGGAAAATATTAACTGTGCATTAACTTTTCATAGAAAAATAGCTATGCTAATTCAGTGGTTTTTCAATAGGGGTAATTTTGGTCCCTAAGGCCTGGAGACATTCCTGATTGTAAAAATTGGGGTGGGGAGGTTAGCACTAGCATCTAGTGAGTAGAGGCCAGGGAGGTTTAAAAATAGCACACAGTGCACAGGGCAGATCCTACAGCAAGAACTACCCGGCCCGAAATGTCAACAGTGCCAAGATTAAGAAACCCTATGTTAACCGACCAGTTACGGCAATTTTTTTCTAAGTGAAATAATGTTCCCATACCTTCCATCATTGCACACTTGAATGCATGACACAAATAAATAGGTAAATGTTAAAGGTGATCATGCTCTTATGCTTCCCTGAGGGTAGCTCTTTAAACTTAACTAGTAAATTTTTATTAAATGCAACTTAAGACCCAAGTCAGTTATAAGCCACAGTGAAAAGTGTAACTCGGGGATATGCAGTTTAACCTACATAACGGCAATCATTTCCACGGAGCTTGCCCCGGTGATTACGGAACTCCAGCAATAACAGGAAAGCTAAGCATCCAGTCAGAAATCTAGGTCCCATGTGAATGCCAGGTTAAGTCAAAATTGTCACTGCACAGACAGGAAGAACAGTCATCTCCACAGCACACTGTCTGGGAGACGAAGAAGCTGGCTCACTCCAAGCAGCTTTCAGAAGGAGCCAAGAACTGCTTGAGGGACAAAGTGTCTCACCAAGTCTTCATGATTCCATGACAAAGGCCCTCATTTAAGTGGCCCTCCAGGCATCCTTAACTGCAGAGATGCTGTTCTCCCCAAATGTGGATCCAGTGTTAGACATTTAGTCTCCAATCAATCACATTTGTAAATAACGAATCAAGCAATTTGTAGCATGGCCTCCAAGGTTACTGACAAGCATCCCAGAATCGCTGTTGGAAAGCAGTGATTCCCATCTGCAAAGCCAGTCAGCTGACTGTGAACCGTACTCAGGAGGTTGAAATCTGAATTCTCAGTTGCATGCTTTCAGAGCCAAATGAGTCTTACTCTGGAAAGACGTTTTCAGCTCAGCTGTTCAAAAACTACAGCGAAGCTTTTGCTTCCTGTTCTGCAAGTCCTCTGCCGTCCTGCCAGGCACTGTCCACTCCCTCCAGGAGCCCGCTGGTCGCTGAGACTTGGGAGCTCTCCTCCACCCCTCCTCGGCCACTCTCACCAGACTCTTGTTCTTCCTGCAGCTGCCCACACGTGCAGGGTCTTTCCTCGCCCTCCCTGCCAGCACCCACATGCTGTCATCCAGGACGTTCTTCAAATCACCACCATCAGAACCACCCATGGAACCGGGGATCAAGATGCGATTCCCAGGCCACATTCCACTTACTGATGGGAATCTCCAATGGAAGGTGGGAGCCCATGTTTTCCTTCCACCTCCTGGTTATTAAAACCCATAACCCACCCCACCGCCAGTCACAGAAATACACTATGGTTCCATGACAGTGGCATCACTGTGTCCCTGAGCTACTGATCACGGTTCTCGCTGCTCAAAACACTTATATTCTACCCAAGTATGGTTAAGGCCACTGGTAAACCATTCAAGGACCAAAACAAACACACATAACCCGCAGCGGATCTGTCAACAGGACTAAATAGAATCACTAGCGATGATTTACTCTAGGATTCAAAGCCACCTGTCCCTTTGCCCTGGAGTGGACTTCTTCTGTAGCTAACCCACCCCCAGCCCTCTCATTCCTTTCCACCTGTACAGGTTTTCTTTGGAACGACTATCCAGCAGCCACAAGATGGATGAGGTGTTGGCCCTAAAGCGAACCACAGAGGGAAGGAGCAAAAGCCAGGCAGCACAATCTCTCCCCTTTTCTGATTCATTCTGGGACGAGCATAGCTCCAGACCTAAGCACACGGCATTTCCCCAGGCACCCTAAAGGTTGACATATGTCCAGCCAGAAGCTCATGCCTTTTGTTTGGTAATTATGAATGCAAACAGAGAAGCATGCAGCTCTGCTTGGTGCTAGCAGCCATTCTGTGAACACGAGGAAAGGAGGGAGGCAGACCCCAGAAAACTATGTCTGTCACCTAAAAAGGGGAACTTCTTCAGTTATTAAGTCAAAGCACTGCCTTTAGAGTTTAGGCCAATTTAGGGTTTTTATGATGCCAAGGGAGAGAGACCCTGGTGGCACAGTGGTTAAGTGGACGACTGCTGATGAGGTCAGAGGTCTCAACTCAGCAGCCGCTCCATGGGAAAAAGATCCAGCAGCCAGCTTCTGAAAAGATTTACAGCTGTGGACACCCAATGGGACTGTTCCACTATGTTCTACAATGTCACTAAGGATTGAAATCAAATGAATAGCAACAAGTTCTGTGTGTCATCGATGACATCCAAAGCGTCATGACACCTGCTCTTCTTGGCCTTTAATCTAACGTTCACTGTTCCCCCAGGCTTGCACCCACGCACTGCTGGAGGAGCCTGTACACCTGTGCACCAGCACACCTGCCTGTTCACACCTGCCTGTTCCCCCCTCCCCACCGGCGCCTGTCACTCCCCTGCCTCAAACGCACTTCCGTGGCTCTCCCCATCATGGGACTCCAGCCTGTCGGCTGGGCCCAGGCTGGGTCCCTGTCCCTGACGGTGACCTTCAGGACTACAGTTCACTAGTCTTCTCTAAGCTCCAACCTGGAACCCAGATCTGCGGCAGGTGTCACCTCTACAGGACCTTCTACTTTCACTACTTACCCTTTCACAGAGAGGGTTTCCAGGGGGAACGCATGCTCTCTCTGCTTTGGCAACCCCGATGGTCCTACGCCCAACATTTTACGGTTTGCAGAAAACTAACAAATACTGCTTAGGCAAGCTCAAGCTGTGGTGCAGACCTCCTGACCGCGACCAGCAATACTCATTTTATTCACATAGCAATGTCATGGGCAGGAAGGAATTTAGATGGAACATATTTCAGCATTGCACAGTTGGCCATGGTCCTGTCAAATTTCACAACCAGACTGGCAGTGACAGCTGGATGAAAACGTGAAATGTGTCAGGCTGGCTTCCTGTCTGCGGATGGCTGAAGTCCTTCCTATGAAATCACAGACCAACTCAGCAGGGAAGACTCACATCTTTGAAGCACCAGTGCTGAATCCCACTGAATGAGCACCCGAGGGAAGGCCTGAAAGCCCAGTGGGCTCTGCACACCTCCAGGCCACTTCCAGTCCCTTTTGCTTGTAGTTACAGCTGCTTTATGGTACCTCTGTAACATTTAAATAAGTAGAATAAACAGAGGTCAGTATTCATCTCCATCCCACAGGTGTTCAGGAAGTAACGAATAAGCTGGAGAACCACGGCAGAACCCAGCACTATTTCCATCAGAGATGACAATAAGAAAAAGGGAACAGAAGTGTGGGGGGGTGTGAGTGGGGTGTGCACATCTGAGTGTGAGCACAGTGAGTGAGTGGGGGGGGTGTGGTATGTGAGCATGTGTCTGCTTAAGCATATGCAGCAAAGGCACAGGTGCAGCACTGGAGTTCACATCACACTGGCCACTCGAGAGCCAGTCCCTCTGTCCAGCAGCAGGGCAAGTCCCTAACTGAACAACAATCTACACACCTCAGCTGGGATCCCCCAGACTTTGGTAAGTCTGAATTAAGATCAGGTGAACGTATCCTTCAACAAGTCATAGACAGGAAAAGCTACCAGACAAAATTTTTACAAACAAAAACAGTATGAATGATCTAGACAATAAAGCAGTACCTCGTGAACATGTACAGATATGTAACACCAAAACCTGTTGCCATTTGAGTGGATTCCGACTCATAGCAATCCGGTGAGGCTGAGCAGAACTGCCCCATGGAGTTTCCTGGGAGCTCCTGGTGGATTTGAACTGCCTCTCTTTTGATTAGTAGCCATAGCTCTTAACCATTATGTTACTAGGGTTTCCAGACCTATAATGATGGCACTTGGCTGGCTTGGCATTATTATTATTAGATCTCTAATAACTGAGACGTTAGTACCAGCTAGTCCTGCCCTCATAGAAACCAAGAACTTCTCCCAGAAGAGGCCAGGACCACTCTCTTAGTCTTGACTTTTGTTGTCCTTCTGCCCCAACTAACACTGTCCTCCTCCTGGGTCACCTATATGTCCTAAAGAGATACACACCCCATAAGCTGGACCTTGCAAACAAACAGCAGTGTCATCCATCAAGTGCTGCTCCCCACACCACGCGCTGCTCCACCCCCACCCTCGCGGGCCCCACTCCGCCACCCCCACTGCAGGCCCCGTCACACCCACTTCAGCCCCACCGCCTTGCGGACCCCTGACTCTCCCGGGCTCCAAGCCCAGCCCTGCCTCCCCACAGGCTCAGCATGTGGCCTTACTGGTGAGCCTGGCTCTGCATACTGCTCCATCCGCAAAGGCTCTCAAAGCTGAGCTCCATCACCAGTCATGTGGCTGCCAGAGGCAGTTCTCAAAGCTCCACTTGCCCTAGGGGCACTCCATGGCCATGTGGCCACGTGGCCAGGACTATCGGGTCTCACCTCCCACAGAGTGGGCCTGCAAAGCCACTCACACCCCGACTTGTTCCTGTGCTCGCTGAGCCTCTTCCTCTACAACCAAGTGATGCCAGGAAGACTGTCCCCTGAGAGGCCCCCAAATCCAGACTCACTCCCCTCCCTGCTTGTCCTTTCAGAAACATCTCACTAGTTCACAACTGTGGGGCCAGCAATGAAATAATGAGAATTGGTAATGGAAAAGTAGAGGCTTGAAGCCAAACAGCTGCTGTCCAATCAGGGGAAAAGCTAACCAGCTACCACCACAAAATCTCTGTCCACCCTCGGCTACCTCATGCCATAGAACCTGCCAACAGGCAGCTCAGCCACCTCCTGCCTCACCTGTTGGGCTCATTCCCCCAGAGGAGGTCCCATGCAAGAGTCTATGTCATTAAAGCCTGGTGGTCTCAAGCAGGTCAGGACACAGTGAGGTCTGAGACCAGTGCCTGCTGCCCTCCCTGCACCATCTACCAGGAAGCCCAGCCCACCTCCTCAAGTCAGAGAGCTTTCTCTTCCCATGGAAACAGAAACAGCTGTTCCCACTTCATCAAGTATCCACTCATCTAGAATGTTCTGCCCCCACCTAATGAACTGCATGCCTGTCTTTCCTGCATCACAGAACAGAGGGCAGAAACCCATTTCCATGAAGTCAACGCCAACTCACAGCAGCCCTGCACCACAGAGGAGAATAGCCCATAGGACTATAAATCTTTACAGAAGCAGGCGGCCATATCTTTCTCCCTTGGAATGGACAGGGTTTGAACTGCTGACCTTCTGGTCAGTAGCTGAGAGCTTACCTACTGTGCCAAAAGGGCTCCACTGAAGAGCCCAGGGTGGAAACAGAAACCCAGAGACCTGGGATTAGCAGACACAGACCAAGTCCTGTCCCACTAGCCCCACCCCCACCCCCCAAAGCACTTTCCCTAGTACCCTAAAAGAACTGACAGGATTGGGTTAGGATACAAACAGCCTCAACTTCTCGGTACTTGTTCAACACACACCAAGTGCCCAGGTACAACAAGGCATCATCAGAGCAACATAGCCAGGTGAGGCCTGCACACGGACGGGTCCTGAGGTGATGACGACTGACCAATGGACACTCAGCAAAAGAGTCCAGGCTTCTGTCCCAGAGCAGAACAATCGCTCATTATGGATTTTCACTGGAGCACAAAAGGGCTATGCAAATTTGCAAAAGTTTTGCAGCTCTGCCATACCCGGAACTCTGCCAAGAAACTCAGGCAAGAGCACCCAGGACATGTACACACACTCACACACGCATGCACACACACACACAGTGGGACAAGTGACACTACATACACAAATGAAAGGGTATGGCGGTTGCTCACTGGAAAGGTTCCCCATTCTGTTAGCCTGCCCTCCCCCTTTTCTGCTCTCACTCCCCCAACAGAAGAAAGTGGATTCTAGGGGGAAATCTTAATCATTAAAACAAGCTATTTAAGGGTGGGAGAGAAAAAGAAAGGCGCTGGTCCACAGCCCCCGTGTTTTCATTGGAAAACCCACAGCGCACACCATGAATGACCCTGACGTCATCTCTGGGTCTCCCCTGGTTTAACGGAGGTGACAGATGTCAACACATCACCTCTTCCCGCTGCAGAATAAAACCAGAACAAAGCTAACCTATCATGACAGCGTTTATTTACTTCCATTCCAACTCACTGTGGAAATATTAGGCTGTGAATTTCATGATAATTCTAGTCAAACTTGTTTTGAAAAGATCTGTCTCTCAAAACAGTGGAAAACGTGGTCGTGTGCTGGTAAAGTGCTACGGCTGCTAATCAAAGGTCAGCAGTTCAACTCCGCCAGATGCTGCTTGGAAACTCTATCGGACAGTTCTGATCTGTCCTATAGGATTGCTATAGTTGCAACTGACTCGACAGCAGTGGGGTATGGTGGGATTTTTAAAAGAGTGGGTGATCAGAAGAGTAGTGGGGACAGGAGGCGTGAGTGGGACAGTGGAAGGTGGATCAGGAACAGATGTTCCAGGAAATGACCAATGTCCCCAGGCTGACCTGAACGCCAAGCCCAGCCAAGACTTGACACAGAAAGAAGTGTTTACAGGAAAACAGGGCTCTTTCTTGTCCATACTCTGCAGGTTTTTCTCCCATGTATCTACAGTGATAATGGGTCCTAGCACTACATGACCAACCTCATGCCTTCCTTTCTGCTTGTAATCAATTACAGTCTTAAGGCTCACAGAAATTCTGCCGAGGAGGGTGTCCCACAGGAGACAAGGACCACCTGAGCCGGGAATGCTCAGAGGAAGGAGAGGGTGGGCTGGCAGTGGGGGGCGGGCAGTGAGAGCGAGGGAGGGGTGTTGAGCTGGGCTTGGAACCCGCGGCACGTGTCTGTTAAACAGCAAATTTCCTTCCACCACTTTTCAAAAACTTCTAGAGAAACAAAGGCTGTTATTTTTAAGGAATGTGAAGTTGGTATCATTTAACACAAAACAGACCAGAGTGGGGTTAACCAGCTCTAATACACACAGGATGGCCGGATGGAACACGAGAGGTAACCCCTCTAAAAGCTTTCTGAAAGAGGAGCAGTAGATAGTGGCCCAGCATGCCCCCCCGCCAACTAACTTTGAGGACACTATGGCTGGAAGGCACTCTGAGCTTGCCCTCCCATCACCCTGGAACTAGGCTCTAAATGGGGCCATTCTCCAAGAACCCACCCACGCTTCAGTCCTCCCCACAGACACTCTATTGGCTTCCCACGGAGCACTGAGCACAGCTGAAATGTATTTGTGCAAACACCGCCTTCATTCCATAACATCTGCCAAGGCCCTCCTACAGGCCAGACATGTGACCGAGCTCTGTCTCACATCTGTCTCCACATATGCTGAATGCCTGTCGCTGGTCAGCGCGCCACGCGGGCAGAGACCACATCTACGCAATACCTGTATCCCAGCCTGGCACAGAACCTAGCACAGAATGCCCTTGGTCAACATGAGCTGAATCAGCCCAGCCTTCTTGTTTCAGAGTTGAGACACAACAAAATCAGCAATCACACACCTAGACAGTCCTGAGAGTCAGGGCTGTTACACACTGCTTTCAGAACTCAAAAGGAGGTATCACTTGGATGACAGGCCTTTGGAAGGGGACAGAGAGCACTGGGGTCACCCTGTCCCTGAAGGAGATACTCATGATGGCCTTGCTAACAGTCATCTCCTCCCAACAAGTAGCCTTGCTGTGTCTGTGTTTCTGAAGGAGCTTCCAGATTCAGCCTCAGTGCACATATTCGAGGCCTAGCTGAGCAGTGGAGGCCACTGTCCTGGACACAGGGATGGACATAGCAATGGGCTTAAACATAGCTGTCAGGAGGGGACAGGACCGTGTGGACTTCCATTCCATTGTAGGTGTGGTTGCCGTGAGTGGGGGCCAACTAGGTGTAACAACACAGCACAGATTCCCAGACTTCGTTATTCTACAATCACACTTTAAACACATTAAAATATGACTCAATGGAAATCTATTTTTACAAAACATTTCAAAAAGACATCCAGTGCATGAACGAGAACACTGTCGATTATCTGGACTTCGGCTCACTGCCTTCCCATTTCAATCCCCCACCCCCACTCCACACACAAGGGTTACCTAGGCAAGCAGGTTCCACTCAGGTGGGCTAGCTTCAGGTGAGACCCACGGATTGGTACTATTGGTAGAGATTATTGTCTCTACCAATTATTGTCTTCTTTTGAGAAGAACTCAAAAACAGATGTACACATATCCTTCAGAGCACCTCCTAGGTCAGAACCAGAAAAGTCAATTTGTCAAAGAGCCTATAGGGCTAATTCCAGGCTGGAAATGGGAGAATGGGCCAAGAAAGCCGGGAGAGAGCAGTATCAAGGAGTGAAATGTGAAATTAAGCAAAGTCAGTGGCCAGAAAGAATGACAGCCAATAGTCAGCAGGCTCAGCATCCTTGCCCTCCTGCCAGCTACAAATCTCACATAGTCACAGTGTACGACTTCTAAACGGTCGTTGGATCCGAGTGACTGGGGCTCTGCTGGGTGTCTTGTTTTTGGTTCCAGTGTTGTATCTGCTTCATGGAGTGAACAAGGGAGTATTCTTTCCTTCTCTCTTTTAGAAGAATTTAAACAGGATTGGTATCTATTCTTCTCTGAATATCTGAAAGAATTTCTCGGTGAAGCCATCTGTTCCAGGGCATTTTGTTGCTGGGAGGTTTCTGAGCACTGATTCGATCGTCTTATTTGTTAAGGGTCTACCCAGGACCACTCCTGATTCACATGGACTACCCCTACCTACTTCTCCCTTGCAGCAAGGAAAACACATGCAAAGCTTCTCACCCAGCACGGCCAGAAACAACTCACCGTCTTCCTACTGACTTCACAAGCTTGTGGCTTGGTACCTACAGCGTGTGACTCTCCCTTCAGCCACACAGGACAATATTCGTCACTCTTCATCAACCATGACCCAGGCAAACACGGCTGAGACAGCACTGAGTTGTGACATCTAAAAAATTAGAGAAGTCTCTCCACGTCCCATTAGGGATGCATGAATTTATCTCGGCACCCTTCTTGCCCGAATATCTTCATGATTTCCCCTATGCTGTTGTTGTTAGACGCCATTGAGCCCCTTCCAACTCTTAGTGACCCTGTGTGTACAACAGAATGAAACGCTGCCCGGTCCTGCACCATGTCCAAGACCATTTTTATGCTTTAGCCCACTGATGCAGCTACTGTGTCCATCCAACTCACTGACAGTCTTCCTCTGTTGCTAACACTCCACTCTACCAACCATGATGTCTTTCTCCAGGGACTGGTCCCTCCAGATGACACATCCGAAGTATGTGAGAAGTGTAGCCTCACCACCCTTGCTTTCAAGGAGCACTTTGGTTGTATTTTCCCCATAAGTATATTCATTTCACCTTTCCTTCTCAATCCCACACTCTGACCCTGTGAATCCAATGCCCAAACCCTTCAGGGCCCAATCCCAACAGCTGCCCCAAGGTGGAGAGGCCTGCCACATTCTGGCCCTTGCTTAAGTCTCAAATATGTCACCACCCCAAAAACTGCAATAACACTGAACACTTAACAGTTCCAAACTCTAGCTCCTGCCCCTCTGCAAGCTTTTCTCATTTTATGGCTATTATAGATTGAATAATGTCCCCACAAAATGTGTGTTATAAATCCTCACGTCTATGCCTGTGGTTATAATTCCAGGTGGGAACAGGCTGTCACTATCGTATTAATGAGGCAGGATCAGTGTACAGTGTATCATGAGTCAATCTCTCCTAAGATTTAGAAGAGATAAAACAAGCAAACGAAAGCAGCAGAGAGTGGCTAAGACAGACGGCAAGAACCACGGAAATCTCTGGGAAGACAGGAAGCAAAAGCTGAAGAGACAAGGACCTTCCTTCAGAGTCAACAGAGAAAGAATGCCTTTCACCAGAGCCAGTGCCCTGAATTCATACTTCCAGCCCCCTAAAACTGTGAGAAAATAAATCTCTCCTTATTAAAGCCATGGTAGTATTTCTGTCATAGCAACATCGGGTAACTAAGACGATGGCCTTTGTCTGAAATATCTTCCCTTCTCACCACCAGCCACCACGTTTCCACAGCAATCAGGCTATGGCACCTTCCTTTGACCTCCTCCTTCAGAAAGCCTCTGTGACCTCCTGCTCCACCCCATGATACGACTAGTTCCCCACCTCTGTACGTAATGTACTCCAGAATAACACATATTAGTGCATACAATATACATATATATGCACATGATAATAACGGCTGCACACATACCACATCATTTTATAGTCTTTGGTTCTCAGGTCTCCCACCCCCCAGTTTTACACAGCCTTCTTTGTGGGCTGGGGCTTTTACCCACTTTTCAGTCTCTACTGCCTAGCAAAGGTATGTATAACACATAGTCAGCCTTCAGTTAATATTTCTTAAATAAAACAAATGACAGGGGGACAGATGGATGGAGAGCAGGAAACATGTCTTAGAAGTCTCTAAATTTCTCCGAATGAGTGCTTCATGCCAGGCAGGTCCTCCGATGTCCAGCTGAGACACACCTGGCGGGGAGCTCGTAGGGTAAGCAGGCACCACACCCCGGAACAAGCTCCCTCCAGTCTCATGGGTGCCATTGATGCTACCATTCAGTGAACTGACAGACAAGCTTGTTCAGACCTTCCCTGGTGATGCCCACTGTAATCATGGCCTCTGTCAGGCCCTTATCTGAAACTGACTGCAGACTCCCCACCTTGTGTGTGTCACCTTCCACGGAAGGTGTGCTGTCCTTCTCTGGATCTGGCCAACTAGGCGATGTATCTGTTAGAACGCTGCCATCAATACATGAGGACTAGTCAAAGCACAGCGGGTCAGGGCATCCATCCCTCCCCAATCTGGGAAGATATGTCACTTAACACGTCAACCCTTCCCCATTCCCAAAGTCCTAGATGTCTAAAAACAATACCACTTCCAATGAATCATGCTTTGGTCTCTGAGCACTGCCTTAAAATTCCTTCTTCTTAAAAACCAGTTGCTTTGGAAACCCTGGTGGCGTCGTCATTGACTGCTACGCCTGCTAACCAAAAGGTCAGCAGTTCAAATCCACCAGGTGCCCCTTGGAAACTTCGGGGCAGTTCTACTCAGTCCTACAGGATGGCTAGGAGCTGGAATCCACTTGACGGCACTGGGTTTCCTTAAGCAAGATTTTCTTTTAATTTTATTGTACTTTAGGTATAAGTTGACAGCACAAATTAGTGCTTTGTTCAAAAGGTGACGAACAAATGGTTTTGCGACACTGGTTGCATTTCCTGCCACACGTCAGCACAGTCCGCCTTTTTGCCCTGGCTTCCCTGTGTCCATTCATCTTGGTTTCCCATCCCTTCCTGCCTTGTCCTGGTGCCTCTGGGCAAGAGTTGCCCCTCTGGACTCTTAGATGTGCCATCCCTCTCATGTGACTGTCTTGCCGGCCTGCCAAAGCTCTGGAGACAGAGGGGGCTACAGGTGCAAGTGGCTTCAGTTCTGAGTGAGCAGGGTGTCCACAGGAAATTATCCCCAAATTATCTGCTTATAATACAACTGAGTGTGGAAGGGGCTGGGCAGGGTGAGAAAGTCACCCCAACTTTCCCTGTGGGCTCCCTAAAACAATTGTAGTTACCCTTAAAATTTAAGATTTACACTGGCATTCTCTCCCCAAGGTGATTCCATCTCTAAGTTTCAAACCCCTGAAGCCACAATGAGAAGAAAGCCACAGGATGTTCTGCTTTAAGGCCTAAGGTCCTCTTTGTTTCCTGAAGAACAAAGATGTTTTATTAGGGCAATCAGCAGGTTGTAAAGCACTCTTCTCCCCCCCAGTAAATCAAATCTGATATATTTTCCTCTTGTTTCTTTTAGTAACATTTTATTGCATTTCAGGTGAAAGTCTACATAGCACATTAGGTTCTGCTTTAAGAATTTTTATACAAATTGTCTCATGTCATTAGTGACAATGTTGACATTGTGACAACATTCTCAGGCTTTCCCTTCCGTCTGTCCTGTTGGCACTGACCTAGCTTCCCTTCTCACCTTTGCTTTTGGGTACCAACCTTTCGGTCTCACACAGCTACTTGTTTAGCGGAGCACTTGATGCATAGGTGATGCTGTTTAAGACTCAATCTGTCATTTGGCTGGAAAGGGACCTACAGAAAGGGTTTCAATTCCAAGTTCAAAATGTATTGTACTGCAATAGTCTCCAAGGTTTCTCTAGTCTCCATTGGCCCAGTAGTCCAGCTTTTTTGTGAGAACTGGGTTTTGTCCTACAATCTTCTCCCAACCTATCTGAGACCTGTTGTGTCCCTGCTCAGAAGACTCAGTGGTGGTGGTCTAGTACCACCTAGCTTTCCGGTTGCAGGTCAGAAGAGGCTGGGCTTCATACGAGCTTTTAGTTCTGTAGATGAGTTTCTTCTTTGAGCTTTTGGTTTCCTTCACTCTCTTTTGCTCCACACCAGTAAGACCAACAGTCAGTTGCCTCTTAGACAGCTGCACCCAAGTTTTGAAGACCCAGATGCTATTCACCAAACTAGAATGCAGAGCATGATCAGCATGAACCACACTATGCCTACTGACTAAGCTGATCCCAAGACTATGATCCCCAGCCTTATGACTCAGTAAGTGAATCCTGCCAGTTGACTGGGTATGTCTAGGACGCCTCCATGATCATGCCTTCACGTGATTCACTACACTGGGGGGAGGGGGGATAGTGTCATCAAGTAGATTTCAACTCACAGCAACACTCACTATAGGGCAGAACAAAGCTACCCTAGAGGGTTTCCAAGGCTATAAATCTTTGTAGAAGCAGACAGTCATGTCTTTCTTTCATGGAGAAACTGGTAGGCTCAAACTTCTGACCTTTTGGTTAGCAGCCAAGCACTTTAACCACTGTTCACAGCTTCTTGGTTTATTATACATATGGAGACTCACACAGCACACACAAATGTGTGTATATAAATGCCTAGCAAAACCAGACCAGACCTGCTGCCACTGAGTCAATTCCAACTCATAGTGACACTACAGGACACAGCAGAACCACCCCATAGAGATTACAAGAAGTACCTGGTTGACCTGAACTGGCGACCTTTTGGTTAGCAGTCATGGCACTTTAACTACTACACTACCTGGGTTTTGGACCCCCCCCATCTATGCATGTGCATTTACACACCTATGCCTTCCTATACACACACGTAGCCATCAATTATCAGTGTGACCACACATGTATTTTTTGGATTCAATCGTTCTTGCAAAATTGTATACATTTTAGTATTTGCTGGAAAGCACTCCTTTTTTTCATGGACTTCTTAGTATCTTTATTTACCTTGCTCGAGTTATTATGATTCCAATCATATCTGGGACTGACTTTCTCATCAACATAAGTAACAAGTGCCTACTATCTACAAAGTGATCCCTCCTCCCATGTCTGGAAGCTGTCAAGGAACTCTGTGTTCTGGTGTATATCCATTCTTGGCTTTCTATAATAGTGGGAGCAGACAACGCTTGCCTTTCTGGGACTGACTCCCCTCCCACAGTCTACGTCCTCCAGGTTCATCTGTGTTACAGGATGTTTCACAGACTCGTTCCTTTCCCTCCTGGTGGAGTAGTACTCCATCATATGTGTGTAGCACATCTGCTTATTCACTCATCCACGGACGGGCACTGGGGTTGTTTCTTTTTGTTGGCATTGTGAATGGTGCTACAGTGAATACAGGTGAGCACACATTCTGCTCATGTCACCACTCTCACAGATCAGCATGTATTCCTAAGAGGGAGCCCACTGGGTCATAAGCTATGTCTATTTCCAGCTTTTTGAGAAAGTTCCACACCACTTTCCATAGTGGTTTGAACTTTTTATAAGTCTTATCAATCCCCACAAAGCCTCACCAGCAATTTTTTTTTTTTTTTTTTGGTTTTTTTTTTTGATCATTGCCATTTTGGGCAGGGTGAGATAGTATCTCACTGTAATTTTGTCCTCTGGATTTTTTTAAAGCATTACAATTGTTCTTAGAAATTGTAGCTGGTTTTCAGAGTGATGGTCCTAGGTTTTTATACATTCATAAATGGACTAAATATATCAAGGTTTCTTTTTTCTCCCTAAAGCATAAAGGCGGTTGTGGGCATGGCACAGAAACGGGCCCATGTTTCTTTCTGTTGTCTGTAGAGTCGCTGCAGTCGGAGGAGATCCCACAGCACCTGACACCCACAAGGCAGGCTTTTCATCCATGTCACGAGAGGCAGAAGACGAAGACTGCCTTTCTAATGGACAGGAAAAATTAACCTCTTTTTATTTCCTCTCAAAAATCCACTGCCAAGTCTATTCTGACTCATAGTAACCCTGTAACACAGAGGAGAATGGCTGCACAGTTTCCAAGGAGCACCTGGTAGGTTCTAACTGCTGACCTTTACAGTGAGCAGACACTGTACCTAACCACTCGGCCCCAGGGGTTTCCTCTTCCTAGGAAGTGCACATGGAACCCTGTGGATATAGAAATCCAGCTAAAACCCCACATCTAAATCAAGGGAGGTGGCACGATCTCAAGGTCCCCTGGAGTGGGAAGGGGTCTGACCCATCAGTCAGATGCCTTTGAGAGGACCCCAAGTCTTGGTGGCCCCAAGTCTGTCATATGAGAACTGTTTCACAGGGGTGTCAGGGAGTGAGTTTTCACAAGTAGATCACTAGGCTTTTCTTCTGCGGCACCTCAGGGTGGACCTGAACCCCCAACCTTTTGGTCAGCACCTGAGTGCACTAGCTGTTGGCACTACCCAGGGACTCCAACATTTGACCAAAACTCAAACCAAACCCGTTCCCACTGAATGGATTCAGACTAACAGCCACCCTATAGGACAGAGTAGAACTGCCCCAGAGGGTTTCCAAGAATGGCTGATGGATTCTAACTGCAGAGCTTTTGGTTCACAGGTGTAGCTCAGCCAGGAAGTATTTTATCAGACAATCATTTTAAAAGTGTGGTTCTTAGGTCAGACTGCCCATTAGAAAACACCTGGATGGTTTTACAATAGCCAACACCTGGGCCCCACCTCCACAGGTTCTGGATTACATTGTCTCAGGTGTAGCCTGGGCACCTGCAGTGGGACAAGCTCCCCAGCTGAGTATGGGTGCAGACCAAATGGAAAAGCACCGAGCACCAGGGTCTCCAGACTGCATGCCAGACAAGAGCCAGGAAGGAGTGATGAAATCCACACTTCTTTTATGATATTGGATCTCAGGCAGTAACACCAGGTTAGACTGTCTCAAAACCTACTGACAATCTTCGAACACTACCTCGCAAACTTCAGGACTGCCTGCCAGGACCACCTGTGCTGGCTCCGCCCCAGCTCTGTGACTCAGGAGGTCTGGGGTGGAGCCCAGCACACGCCTTTCTGACAAGTCCCCAGATGCTAATACCACTACTTGGAAGACCACTGTTGTAAGGAAGTCCAACTCAGGGGCCAGGAACAAGAAAATCTAGTGGTCACATGGACACCACTGCCCTGAGGCTCCTGGTCAATTCCTGTAAACAAAGGGACATCTAGAAACTGATCTAGTGAAAGTACTAGGATTTCTGTGAATCACAGACTGGACGAGGTCATCTAGACCTCTGCTACCTGGTGTTATACTCAAAACAGAGGCATGGAACCACTTGGGAGCCGGTCAGAAATGCTGACTCTCAGGCTCCACCCCAGACTCAGGGCATCAAGAATCTGCTTTAACAGAATTCCTTGGGGATTCAATTACACACAGAAGTGTGCGAAGTAAGAAAATCAATGCACTTAGCTTCCCGTGAGTTACAACTATTTCTTTGAGACCTAGAGAACATTGGATCCTCCTTCCATGAGGTGAAACCCAGGGCACTCACCTCTTGGGGGAAGCCTATCCTCACTCTGGGGCTGGGACTCCCAAACTGACAGGCTCCGGCGGGATCACAGGGGCCTCTGGTCTGAAAGCAGACTGCTGAGACCCATCTCATCCCCTTCAGAGACCACAGTGCAGGCGTGGAGACACATCTGCCATAGCAAACCTGCCACTGCCATCGAACCGACTCTGACTCACAATGACCTTATAGGACAGAGGAGAACTGCCCATAGGGTTTCCAAGGCTATCATCTTTACGGAAGCAGGCTGCCACATCCTGCTCCTGAGGAGCAGCTGGGGTCCTAACCACTGCACCACTGGGGCTCTTAGCCATAAAAGTACTAGGGAAATTACCTGCTAGGTAAGGACACGGGGGCCCAAGAGACAGGCAGGCTGCTTCTGTATGTCCACTGTAGATCTGTCCTCCACGTGTATGCTGCCTAGTCCCAAAGAAAAAATTAAATTAGTAAAATGAGACAATTAACAGAGAGAGGCAGGGAGGGTGGGGACCAATGGAGGGCGCAGGGAGAAGCCACTAACTGTGGCCTGCGAAGCGGACGCGGTAGTGTACTGCCCGCATCACTTGTCCACGGTGCCTCGGCAGCATGAGCAAAACCCTCACACACATCGTTACCCCCTCAGCCCCAGGGCTGCACTTCTGGTAATCCAGCCTAAAATACTCAAAAAGCTTTATGAATACATCCCTCAAAACATTAGGTAGAATAATGAAAAGTTAGAAGCCAGCATGACGTGTTTCCTGAGCTATTGAAGAACACGGTTCTGCTCGAGTAGCAGGCCAGTGACAGAGGACGCCGCTCAACGAGACGGGCCGACCCCGTGGCTGCAGCAAGGGGCTCAAATGCCACAAGGATTGTGAGGATGGCACGGGACTCAGCAAGGTTTTGTTCTGTTGTACATCGGGTCACTGTCAATCGGGACCCATCCATGGCACCTAACAACAGACACGATAACAACGGGTAACGGGTGGGTAACAGAACAATAAACACACAGGATGGATGAAACTCAGAGAGCAGAGACACACGAAACTTAGGAGACATGTTAGCTATAGATCAAGGAAGCAGAACAGGTGTGGTCTGAGCAAAGACACAACCAGCCACCCAGCCTTCATGAGCATCCTGACTTGGCCACCCATTAGTGACACCCATTCAAGTAAAAAGAAGAAAAAAAAGTTGCCACTGAGTCGACTCCAATTCCTGGTGACCTGCAGTGTGTCCAGGTAAAATTGTGTCCCCTGAGTCTTCAATGGCTGTGATCTTTCAGAAGCAAATCCCCAGACTTTTCCTGGAAGGTACATCTGGCTTGATTCAAACCACAGGCCTTCCAATGAAAAGCCAAGCACACAACCATCTGTATTAAATTACCAGGGACTCCACTCAGGCCGTCACTCAGAATTCAGGAGCATCCTAAATCAGCCATCCACTGAGGGCACGCATTCAGACCCAACCTGTCATCTGCCGAAGACAGGCCAGGCAAAGCCCTGGCTCCAAGAGGCTGTCAGTGTCCACACCTGTGGCTAGGACCTTCTCAGACAAAACTAGTAATTGAGGGTTCTGGGCACCTTCCGTCTTGATCTCAAACCAAGTCCTGGTAACCACACCCTAGGCACCGAAGCCTGATGCAGTCCACAGAGACACAGGGCACAAATCATTGTCTGGGCCAGGATTCAGGTTATATGGTTCATTCCCCTAATGGACCAAAGTGTATACGGGGATGGATAATCCAGTAAGCAAGGTAGGCAGGGGCTTCATGTTGCTTAAGTACTAACCTGTGCTACACAGTTTTACCTGGCCTCCACACATCAAAATGTTCACTTGTGGTGAAATCCAGGAGAAAGTAATTGCTCACTACAGATTAGTAAGTAAATACAATTAAGCCCCTGCCTACCTTGTTTACCGTAAAGCAGGGAATACCATATTTACTGGGTAATCCGCCCCTAGCGTTAACCTACCCCATCTCTCTTCCCCCGCTACCCCCCTATTTCTGTGTATTTAAATTGATTTAAACATTGAATGAAAAGAATGGGCTGGACTCAGGGACACAGAGTGACGCGGGTAGTGTGTGTACTTCACGGTTTAATATATATACGAGGCTGTCCCACTGGTTTCCTTTTAGAGGGGAGAGGAGAGGGTGGAGAGGAAGTGACAAGTGTTGGTTGAGTGGAACCTGGAAGAATGGAAAAGAAGAGTGTGAAGTCACAGGTTGAGGACAGCAGATAAGAGCTGCTGAGAGGCCAGTGCTTGGGGTTTACATGGAAAATTGACTTGAATTGTAAACTTTCACATAATCACAATAAAACACTTTTTTAAAAAGTCGAAAAACTGAATGACCCAATCATCTTGACTTCATCTGTTAGCCTTTCTGTTTGGGTCTCCTGTAACTGTGTCCTTGTTAGGCTACCACAGCGCTAAGGTAATTTCACATCATGTCCAATACAGGGAACAATGAGGTTAATTATGATACATCCATTTATCACATTAAGTCTCAACATTGGCTCCCTTACTTTTATACAGCTTGGAATAACAGACACATTTTCCATATTAATTAAAAACAAAACTGAACACAGCATAAATTGTATATTAAAAGTACATGTTATTGAAACATATATACATTCCAGCAGGGACAAATTATCCAACAGGCAAAGTAAGCACAGGGCTTATGTTGCATACTAGATTCTCTGTAGTGAACAATTCACATTTTTTCGCCATATCAAAGATTCTTCTTCCAGCTACAGTGTTCACCTCTCTCCCAACCACACAGCACTTTCCTACAGAATTAAAGCCTCTTCCCAAATCTACAGTCTCTGACAGGGGCTGATGATCTGGCGAGCAGATAAGCATGGCCTTACTCGTGCCTACTTACTAATGTGTAGTGAACAGTTTCACATGTGTTCTCAGAGATGACCTGATAAAACGATCTGCTTACCCTGCCTATTGTCCAAAGTATGTATGACAAAGTCTCATCATCCTTGCTTCCTCGATTTTTAAGAAGCATTCTGGCTGTAACACCTCCGAGATAGTTTTGTTTATTCTTTTGACAGTTCAGGGCATATACCACACTCTTTGCCAACACCACAAGTCATAGTCATCAATGCTTCTTAGATCTTCCTTATTTCTCGTCCAGTCTTCTCACGCATGTGAGGTGCTGGAAAACACTCCAGCTTTGGTCAGGCACACCTTAGTCCTTAAAGTGATGTCTCTGCTTTTTAACACTGTAAAATTTATCTTTCTGCAGATTTTTCCAGTGCAATGCATGTTTGCGTCTCTTGACTGCTGTTTCCATGGGCCTTGACTGTGGATCCAAGTAGAATGAAACCCTTTACAACGTCAACATTTTCTCCATTTATCACAAGTTGCTTACTTGGTCCAGTTGTGAAGTTTCTGTCTGTTTGTTAGTTTGTTATGTTACCTAACACTGTCATGCATTGAACTGTGTCCCCCCAAACATGTGTGTTGTGATTTGGCTGGGCTGCGATTCCTGGTATTGCACAATGTTCCTACATGCTGTAAACCCTGCCTCTGTCAATCAGGGAGGATGGGAAACAGTTGTGTCAGCGAGGCAGAACCCAAGGTGCAAGACTCTATTGGGCCTGAGGCAATCTCTTGGTATAGAAAGCAAAGGGAAGCAAGCAGGAGCTGGGGACCTTCAACCATCAAGAAAGAAGCAGTGCTGGGCGCAGAGTATGTCCTCTGGAACTGAGGTCCCTACACCTCAGAAGCTCCCAGTCCAGGGGAAGACTGACAACAAGGGGCTTCCTCCAGAGCCCACAGAGATAGCGTTCCCTTGGAGCTGCCACCCTGAATTTGGACTCTTAGCTACTCTGCTATGAGAAAATTAAATTTCTCTTTGTTAAAACCATCCACTTGTGGTATTTCTCTTATAGCAGCATTAGATGACTAAGAAGCAGAGGTTATCTTCAAGGGCAGAAATATAGTCAAATGATTTTACTTTACTTTTGTATTTTTTCACCAATGTTACTTCTAAAATCTGAAAAAATAAACTTAATAAATATTCAGAAAGAAAAAGACTAGAAGGCAATCCATGAGGACGATTAACAGTTGCTGTGGGACTTGGAATAACTATTTTATTGTCCCACTTCTGAATTTACAGTAGTTTAGTTTCGGTAGTGATCACCTGGTACGTTTCTAATGAGGAAAACCTTATTCCCCTTGAGAAGGAGAGGCTTCTGGGGAAGGAGACCTACGGCTGACAGCCCAGACTTGGAACTGAGTGGAAAGCTTTAACCGGATTCAGGTGTGGGTCTCCAGCCACAGCAGGTTAAAATAAAATCTGACAGAAAGAGTGCCTCCCTGACTTGCTGCAGGAATAAGACCCAAGACTGTGCCAGGTGGCACAGCCTGTGTAGACACCACACGGACACACAGCATCACCTTCCTCCCACCATACATATACATGTCTGCAAGTTTCCTCGAGCATGTCCCTCTTGCTGGGACTGATCTGCCACTCTTTCCCTGAGAACACGGGGTTGTTTTTGCCTGTGACAGACATTTTGCTGCTACCAATACCCAAGCCCAGTGACACCTCCATCCCCCAGGCAGAGTTTGCTTTAGCACCCAAACACAGGCCCACGATGTCCTGGTGCAGAAGGTAGGGATGCGATCCCCACCCCCAGCAGTACAAGGACAAAGGTCCTTGTTAACCAGGTGGCACAGCCTGTGTAGACACGACACAGACACACAGCATCACCTTCCTCCCACCATACATATACATGTCCGTCTATTAAAATAAGACTTTTAGGAGATGCATTAAAATACTAACAGAAAAACCAAATCTACTGCCATCAAGCCAATTCTGACATATAGCAACCCTACAGGACAGAGTACAACAGCCCGACAGTGTTTCAAGGAGTGTCTGGCAGATGTGAATGGCCTATCTTTTGGTTACCAGCCGTAGCACTTAACCCCAAGGACACCAAGATTTCCACACAGACTCTAGTAAATTCTCTATAGCCTATGCATTGGCTTTTGTTGTGAGATGCCATCTAGTCCCTTTCTGACTCACAGCCAGCCCACGTAACAGAGTACAACTATCTCATACGGTTTCCTTTACAGAAAACCTTTACAGATCACCAGGTCTTTCTCCCACAGAGATACTGGGTGGCTTTGAACAGCCAGCATTTCAGTTAGCCACCTAGGGCTTAACTACTGTACCACCAGGGCTCCCTGTGTATTGGTGTTATTGTCTCATATGCATGGAAAAGCCAAATAATGAATAAAGAAAACCAAAGAATTGATGCCTCTGAATTTACGGTGCTGGTGAAGAAAATAACCTATACCATAGACTGCCAGAAGAACCGACAAATCTGTGCTGCAAGAAGTAAAGCAAGAATAGCTCCTCAGAGGTCTTCAAACTAGCACGTAGCCATCTCAGAAGCACCAATTGGCCCCCAACCCACCTGGAGCAGAGGAGAATGAAAGACATCAAAGACAAAAGGAAAACATGAGCCCAAGAGACAGAAAGGGCCACATAATCCAGACTTCATCAGCATGAGACAAGAACTAGACGGTGCCTGGCCACCACCAATGATTGCCCTGTCAGTGGACACAACATCGAGTCTGATGTAGCAGTAGAAAAACAGATGTGCAGAATGAGAGCTGTATTAAAGACCAGACTTGATGATCCAACAGACTGGAGGGTCCCCAGAAGACATGGCCCCCCCAGACCCTTTGTTGGCCCAGGGCTGAAACCATTCCTGAAGCCAACTCTTTAGACAAAGGTTAGACTGTACTGTAAGACACAGAGTGATACTGATCAAGAATCTACTTCTTGGCTTAAGTAGATACATGAGGGTAGCTGGGCAGCTCCTGTCCAGAGGAGAGATGGGAGCAGGGAGGGGAACAGGAGAGTTCGTTGAAAGGCATGGAAAATACAGGGTGGAAAGGAGGAGTGTGCTGTCACAGGGTGGGGAGAACAGTTAGAGTTGAGTGGCAATGTGTAAGCTTTTTCATGACAAACTGACTTGGTTTGTAAACATTCCATTAAAGCACAAGCTTTAAGAACAGAAGAAGAGGAATATTCCTTAGAAGCAAGGATGGTGAGGCTTATCCCACATATTTTGGACGTATTATCAGAAGGGACCAATTCCTGGAGAAGGACGTCCTGGTTGTTAGTTAGCGCCACTGAAAAAGAGGAAAACCCTCAACAAGACAGACCGACACAACGTCTGCAACAACAGGCTCAAGCCTAACAATTAGGGTGATGGCTATAGGACCAGGCTGTGTTTTGTTCTGTTGTACACTGGGTCAACCTAACAACACGCACGTATATTAGAGCACCCACACATAAACGCGTACCTTGGGAACACTCCACCACCTGACTTTATTCAGGCATTCTGTCTGTCTGCACAGACAGAAGACAAGCTCCCTGAGAGCAGGAGTGGCCTCTGTGACCCCTGAACCACCTCTCACGTGGACAAACTTTCAGAGAGAAGAGGAGATCACACGGGGCAGGGGCAGGGTCCAGGACAGCCTCCTTTTGGCATTGACAGAGATGTCCAAGCTGAGAGGGCTGATGTCAGGTTTTATAGTTTTGCTTCTGTTCAGAAGTGGAACATCTTTAACAGATTCATTTTAGGTTTCCAGAAAAAAGGCACAGAAGGTGCAGAGTCCCTGTACACTCGGTTCCCCCTCTGCACACAACAACAAACCACCATCCATTCCCTCCGAGCCCATTTCGACTCCTAGCAACTCTGCAGGACAGAGCAGAACTGCCCCAGAGGGTTTCCAAGGAGAGGCTGGTAGATTTGAACCATCCGCTTTTGGGTTAGCAGCCAAACTAACTCTTAATCACTGCACCACCTGGGGTCCCAGTTTTGTCTTCTTAACATGCTGCATTCCAGTGGCACACCTGTTACAAGTGATGAGCCATTAGTGATACATCACCGTTAACCTAAAGCCATGGTTGCCAACTGTGGACCTTTCAGTTAGCAGGCAACCTCTTAACCCCTGTGCCACCAGGGATCCGAATGAAAATAATACAAGTAAAAACAATCTATATGATCAACCATATCATTACGAAGCCCCCTATCCAACCACTGATGCAGATTACCCTTCAGGGGACACCTCTCCCACCGCTGGTACAGGTCACCTTAAGGGGACACCTCTCCTACCACTTATGCAGGTCACCATCAGTGGTCACCCTTTCAGCCTCTCTCTCAGCAGCTCTACTGGCAGGAGAGTCACAGATCCGACACTGCCCCACAGAGCGCTTATGGAGACCCTCAGTATTCTGCAGAGAGGAACAGGGACAAAAAAGGCCCTGAACTAGAGTGAGGGGTGTTCTGTGGAGTTGGGGCCACCATGTGGCGGGCCATACCTCTTCTGCCGAGTAACAGCCTATGTGGAGTCATTACCCTATGGAACTTAGTTTCTTCATTCCTGAAACCACCTAAGTCCTTTCTGAGGAAAAGGACCTGAAGTCCTATCTAAAGTCCTGTTTTTGGCAAGGTACTTGGCACTCTGTCACTAAAGGGGTAATAAAAGGGAACAAAGAAGGAAAAGCCTAAACTGACAAGAAAAAAAGAAGACTGCAGTCAATTTCTCCCAATTTCTGATCACAGAGAAAAGGATCAAGCTGGATTCTAACATTACCAAGGAAAAGGCCTTATTCTGCCAATAGCTTAAGAAAACAGGGCCTAGGGAGACGAGGGAGGCGGTCCATGGGGGCTCAGCGAATGACCCTGCTTCAGAAGTGAACATGGCCAGACTCAATAAACGCTGTGAAACTGAATTACATAAATCTGTACGTGGGCGCTAATCCCACACCAGTCTTAAATCATCACTAAGAGGTTAGTATACATTTCAGGGAGGTCTGAGAACATTTTTCTCATCACCCTCATTTTCGGGAGGAACATGCCTTGCCCATGGCCGAGTGGCTGACATCAGCAATTAGTTTTCAGGAGCAGATTAAACAGCCCGAAGAGGCAGCGCGGGGCTCCGGTTACAGGAGTGAGGTCTGGAGCCAGGCAGGACAGGGCAGCAGCCGCCGGGCCGTAGACCAGTGCCTCACCTTCCCTCAGCCTTGGTTTCTCTGTGCAGAAAACTCGAATAGCAACAGAACCCTCAAGAGGATGTTGTGAAATGAATTAACTCACATCCAACCTTTTGGTGATAACTATATGAGGCCCACCGAAACCAAACCCAACCTGCTGCCATGGAGTGGTTTCTGACTCACAGCCACCCCACCGGACGGAGCAGAACTGCCCACACAGCGTGTCAAGGAGCAGCTGACGGATTCAAACCGCTGACCTATCGGTTCACAACCAAGTGCTGTTAGCCACTGTGCCACCAGGGCACAAACAATGTCATCCTTGTCACCTATGGAAACCCTAGAGGGCAGATCTGCTCTGTACTATAGGATCCCTGTGAGTTGGAACAGACTGAATAGCAGCAGGCTAGCCAAGCTGTAACGCCGGAAGCCATGCCACCGATATTTCAAACACTACCCAGGTGCCCGCGGAGGACACTTTAGCAGGGCTTCCAGATGGAGACAGGCTAGGAAGAAAGAGGGGGCAATCTACTTCCAAGACTCAGCCAGTGGAAGCCCACGGACCATAACAGAACACCCTCCAACACACAGCTGGGTGATGGCGAGCTCCCCACATTCAAGGACACTCAAAACGCAGTGGCCACGTGGATGGCTTCCAGTCTACCAATGGCTCTGAAGACGGATGGGGTGCATTTCCTTCTGTTGTACATGCAGTTGTCATGAGTGGCAAGGTGACAAGTGACAAAGACAAAGCCTAGGGGACTTGATGGCTTGGAGGTCAATCATTTGAATCCTGAGGACCCTGTTTTCCTCAAGAGCAAAGCAAAGGGAAGAGGACCCTTCCAACAATCAAAAGCTGTGACTCTATGCTCCCCTCTCATTCTGGGCGTAGGCACTCACGGTGGACACACAACACCAGCGTGACCTTCCCCCTCCTTCCAAAGTCCCTCAGATGAATGAAAGCAGGCGTCGTGTCTGTGTCTACATGTACCCCCTCTAGCTCCAAACGCTCAGCCTAGGAAGCTGTACATGATGATCACCTAGACAATCTAAGCAAATTAGAATACATGGCTTCACCTACTCCTCACAAGCCTACTTCACTGGGGGCTGGGGGTGGGAGGTGATGTCTTCCCTGAAGCTCAGAAAAGAGGAGAAAACCAGCATGCGTCCCAGGAGACACAGACCTCCCCAGCACCCCAGCCTGGGGTTCTCTCCAATCCAAACTGTCTCAGTGCTATCATGAAGATGAGCCTGGCCTTTCTTCTTCATGCTCACATTGACCACATCAATGGCTGCCACCATGGTGCCCCTGACACACAGTGACCCTACATGTGTCAGAACAGGACTCGGCTCTGTAGGGTTTTCATGGCTGGCTTTTCAGAAGGAGACCCCCGGGCCCTTCTTCCCAGGAGCTTCTGGGTGCTCGAAGCTCCAGTGTCTGGTGAGCAGCTAGGCACATTAACTGTTTGTACTACCCAGGTCCTCTGCACAGAGAGAGACAGAGACAGAGACAGAGGCAATTCTAAGAACAGGAATCTTTACATTAAGAGCACATCTTGGAGCACAAAATCCTCCGTTTATAAAGCTCCTGTTCACAGCTTTGTGAAAATCCACTGATTTTAATTTACATAGCAGCAAGATCTTTTCAGTCCCCAACAGAGAGCAGACTATGCTATCAGGGGACAGGAATGCTGGGATAATCCAGAATTCCCGAAAACCAAGAGTCCCAGGTGGTTTTCAGAGCCTGCCCTCCTAGTGGAGTAGAAGGTAGGGAATTTCCTTTACAAAACGCCCACCTGGGCAGCAGTGTGGCTCCTGAGTCAAACAATCCCCCACCTCTAAGGCCAGGAAAAGGCAACAGGAGTCCATCTAATCTCCAGTAACCCTGGGGTGGTCCAGAGCCCACTGACTCTCTCCAGGGCTCTGTTTCTAAGTGCCTCAATGATGAGTCATCCCCAGGACCGAGAGATCCTCCCTGCAGTGTGGGAAAGGCATTAGAGAACAACTCACATTTGTGCAGCAGTATGTCATGTACTCACAGCAATTCCACAGACAGTACAACTGCCCCATAGAGTTTCCAAGAAGTGCCTGGTGCATCTCAACTGCCGATCTTTGGGTTAGCAGTCATAGCACTTAACCACTACACACCACCAAGGTCACTATGAGTCAGAACTGACTCAACAGCAGTGGGTTTGGTTTTGGCCTGTGCCATGTAGGAAACCCTGGTGGTGTAGTGTTTAAGTGCTACACCTGCTAACCCAAAGATCGGCAGTTCAAATCCACCAGGTGCTCCTTGAAACTTTATGGGGCAATTTTACTCTGTCTGAAGGGGCGCTATGAGTTGAAATCAACTCAGTGGCAATGGGTTTGGTTTCAGTTTTTTGTGCCATGTACTGACCTCTTTGTCTTTAATTTCTAATTTAATTGGTTTCCAATTTTCTAAATTGGTCCATATGAAACACATCTTTACAAGGTACTGAGGCTTGCACACACTCTGTTCCTGTAAAAGTTCCACATGTGCTTCAGAACGCGTATTCTCCAGTTAGGGAGCTGTGCTCACGGCCTGCCCACAAGATCAAGTTCATTAGTCTTCTGTGTCTTCACTGTTTGGTTTCTTGCCTGTTCAAGACATCAATTACTGAAACAAGTGTGTTCAATTCTCTCACTATGCCAGTCAACTTTGACCCTTTCTACACATGTATCTATTAAAACCTATACTATTAGGGCTGAGCAAATTTAGAAATGTCACATATTTCAGACTGACACTGTAGTTGTGCAGTTAAGGTCACAGGTAGCCGTGGAATCACACAGACTTTGATATATCCCAACTCTACAACCTGCTCATAAGCCTCGATTTTCTCATCCATGAAAAGGAGACAGCAATACCTGCTACCTTGAAGGATTGTGAGGATCAAATAAGAAACTGCATGTAATACACTTACCACAATGACCAGTTCTAAAAATGTTAAAACCAGAAAAACCCACATCAGCTGCCATTGAGTCAATTTCAACTCCTGGTGAGCCCATGGGTGTCAGCGCAGAACTGTGCTCCACTGAGTTTTCAAGGCTGTCCCTTCTCAGAAGCGGGTCACCAGGTCTTTCTTATGAGGATCCTCTGTTGCTGTTGGTAAGTGCCATCGAGTCAACACTGACTCACAGCAACCCTACACACAGCAGAATGAAACACTGCCTGGCCTTGCGCACTGTCCACAATTATTTCTATGCTTCAGCCCATTGTTGCAGCCACTGTGTCAGCCCATCTCATTGAGGGTCTTCCTCTTTTCCGCTGACCCTCCACTCTACCAAGCATGAACTCCTTCTCCAGGGGCTGATCCCTTCTGATGACATGTCCAAAGTATGTAAGACTGCTTACCATCTTTCCATTCAAGGGGCACCCTGTTTGTTCTTTTGGCAGTCCATGGTACATTCAGTAGTCTTCTCCAACAGCACAATTCAAGGGCATCAATTCTTCTGTTTTCCTTATTCACAGTCCAGCGTTTGCATGCATTTGATGTGACTGAAAAAACAACAGCTTAGGCCAGACAGACCTTAGTCTTCAGGGTGCCATCTTTACTTTTCAATACTTTAAAGAGGGCCTTTGCAGCAGACTTTCCTAATGCAATGAGTCTTCTGATTTCTTAACTGGTGCTTCCAGGAAGTACGACAAAATGCTTCACAACCTCAGTCTTTTCTCCGTTTATCATGATGTCACTTACTGGTCCAGTTGTGAGGATTTGTATTTTCTTGATCGTGAAGTACAATCCATACTGAAGACTGTGGTCTTTTAGCTTCATCAGCAACTTTTCCAAATCCTCTTCACTTCCAGCAAGTAAGGTGGAACCATCTGCACAATGCAGGTTATTATTGAGCCTTCCTCCAATGCCAATGCCTCATTCTTCATATAGTCCAGCCTCTGGAGTTATGTACTCAGCATACAGATTGAAAGAGTATGGTGAAAGGGTACAACCCTGAACACATATTTCCTGACTGTAAACCATGCCATGTCCCCTTGTTCTGCCATACAACTGCCACTTGGAACCATATACAGATTCCTTGTGAGCACAATTAAGTGTTCTGGAATTCCCACTCTGCACAATGTTAGCCATAAATTTGTTATGATCCACACAGTTGAACGCCTTTGCATAGTCAATGAAACACAGGTAAACATCTTCCTTTTAATTCTCTGCCTTCAGCCAAGATCCACCTGACATCAGCAATAATATGCCTGGTTCCACATCTTCTTCTGAATCTGGCTTGACTTTCTGGCAGTTCCTTGTCAACATACTGTTGTAGTTGCTTTGCAACGATTTTTAGCAAAATTTCACTTGCATGCAATATTAATGATATTGTTCGGTGATTTTCCAGAGTCAACTGGATCACCTTTTTTTGGAATGGGCATAAATATGGATCGCTTCCAGTCAGTTAGCCAGATAGCTGTCCTCCAAATTTCTCAGCATAGACAAATGAACACTTCTAGCACTGCATCTGTTTGCTGAAATATCTCAATTGATATTCCATCAATTCCTGGAGCTTTGTTTTTTGCCAGTGCCTTCAATGCAACTTCGACTTCTTTTATCACTACCATCGGTTTCTGATCATATGCTACCTCTTCAAATTGATGAACATTGACCAGTTCTTTCTGGCACAATGATTCCACATATTACTTCCACCTTCTTTTGATGCTTTCAGAGTCATTTCATGTTTACCTTGTAAAACCTCTCATTATTGCAACTCCAGGCTTGAATTTTTTTCTTCAGGATTCTTTTTTATACAGGATGCCCTTAGGGGGTTTGAACTCCCAACCTGTGGTCTGGAGTCGAGTGCTTGACCATGCGCACCACCCCAGAGCCCCCCCGCACCAGACATGCGAGAAAGGCTAGCTGCCGACAGAGTGGTCTATAACTTGCCTAAGTGTGTGCAGTTATTTGCTAGGATGAATCTAGAACCTTCTGACTCCCCATTCTTGTAAATTGGGCAGCATGCTGGGTAGAGAGAAGAATTAGAAGCAAAAGCCTTCATCCTATCCCTTTCAAATCAAAGAAGTACAGAACAACACTACGATCCCTATCTCAAGGGAAGGTTAGTTCACAAGTCAGCTGAACACCTGAAAATCCACAACTTAATTACAATTGGCGGAATTGGCTTGTTCTCTCTAGGATTTATTTAACCTTGTTGCTGGTTTGAGGGCTTCGTAGAAAGAGCTGCACAGGGATACACTTTATAACTTGCTTCTGAGACATACTTGTCATATGTGAAGCTGGCCACACTTAGTATCTAAACAGCAGATGATATCTGAGAAGACAACTACACGGGCTTGGCGATCTATGGAATTGTGTGTGGGTGAAGGAAAAACGTGAGCGTTAAAGTGAGTTCAGCACATGCCATCCATTTCCAGAAGCTTCCACATCCTCTACAACGTTATCTCCCATCCCGACAGGGTAAGCAGGTCTCTGTCAAACTCAGTTAATTGTTCATCAGAGGGAGAGGCTGTGATTTTCTTCTCTGGCTTTTGAACTCTGAAGCTGACCCATGGGAGTCCTTCTGCCCTCAAAACGTCAGCTGTAGGGGAGAAAAAAAAAATGAACAAAAACGGCAGAAAAGACCAGCAAGAATATCTGCCAAACAGAAGAATATTCTTAGAAAGCCTCAGGGGTTACAAGACAAGAATCTGCCTTTGAAAGCAGCAGAAAGAAATACTACTCCTGCTGAAAAGCAACTCTCGTGACTGGCTTTTCACGGCTGAGCTCATCAGGAACCGGTAGCTACAGGAAGCCCAAGGGGCGCTCGGCCCAGCTGCTGGGGCTCAGCCCACACCCACTCACACGCTGGTCTGGCCGGTACCTTCCTGGGAAGCTGACCTCGCATCTCACTAATAAGATCTTGATGATGAGTGGACCACCAAAGCCGAAAATCTTCTCTGGAAAAAAATTCCTTGATGAAGTGTAGACACAACCTATAATTTGTCAATCTCAGAAAACAAATTTCTTACAGGATTTACTGGTATGAATTCCCTCTTTTATCACTTAGTATCTTCCCACTAAAATGTAAAGGGAGATTATGTCAACCACTGACAGTTTCTGCATTCTCTTAGTCCTTCGGAGTCCAATCACCAATTGTCAAAGAGCCTAGTGTCAGATGTCCCAGTCTCACTGACCCAGCTGCAGAGCTGTCACCCAGCTGGGGCTTCCTAAGCCACTCTCTGCTTTCTTCAAAACTGCTCTGCAGGACGTACGGCCCAGATGGGAGAAGCCAGCCACAGGTGAGACACAAACAGCAGAATGCCATCTGCAATTCATCACACAACTGTTTTTGCTTATGATCACCTTTCTATTCAGGTCTCAGGTCTGCAGTTGAAGTTCCTTTGGCCCAGGATGCAAAGAACCAAACACAATTCACCATCATCTTCGTGGAAGATAAAGGCAGGTCAGTGCAGGAAACGGGGGACAGTGAAAGCTTGAAGATAGACCCGTGGGTGATGGAGGGATTCCAGCAATGGGTATTGCTTGGGGTTGCAGGACACAGTTGAATGTAACTTGGGCAACTTTTCTGTTAATACATTTTTATGTTTTATGTTAAATACATTTACTGCAATTTCAGAGAGAAAATAAAATAGATACTAAATCATGTGGGTGCTTAAAAAAGTGACATCTCTCTCCTACCCCTTTTCATCCAGGTCACCAGTACCCCTCATTTAAACCTTCCCATGTCTCTAACCGTCACCCCAGCAAGGACCAAGGATATATAGAGTTACAAACATAGCTATTCTTCTTGAAAATTAAACAATGACATAAAAGTGACAACTTTCCTAACAAAACCACCAAGAAAAAGTGGAAGACAGCCAGTGAAGAAGTCACTTTTTAAATCCTTCTATCTCCCTCAGGAAAGTGACTAATCTAGGTGGAAAACAAATAAACCTTCTGACTTTATATTCTAATAAAAGCAGAGCATCCCGAGTATATAGAGCCCAAAGTTTATTCCAGTTACTGGGGTGGGCACAGAGCAGGGTGAGGGAGTCACGCACATGGGGTACTGAGTGTCTGTTACAGAGGTGGGGTAATCCAGAACTGGGGGAGGGTCATAATCAGTGTCACAGAATTATACATAGAAAAAAATGAATTGGAAAGTGTTTTGTTATGCAAGTTTTTACCATGATAATATTTTTTAAAGTAAGCTCAAAAAGCCTTCTGTACCCCACATTGGTGAGTGGCATCTGGAGTCTTAAAAGCTGCCAAGCTGCCATCTGAGGGTACACCGAGTGGTCCCAACTCAGCAGGAATGGATGATCACCAAGGACCAAAATGACATGGGGGAAAGAGAACTCAGAAAACAGAGAGACCCACATGAGTGGGTGACTACATCAACTTGTGACCGGAAGAACCTGATGGTGCCCAGCCACCACCAGTGATACCCGTGATGGAGCTCACAAAGCTGAGTCTCACTGGCAACACAAGAATAAAAAGGGTTGCACCCTGCGATCTCCACTAAAAGACCACCATTATTGGTCCAGGGGCCTCAGAGTTCCCCTAGTAGCATGGCTCCTGGCCCTGATGCTGCCCCTGTCCATAAATCATAATGGAGGTTAGCTCTTCAGACAGGAATGGATTGGACTTGGTGACAGAGAGTGACCATATCATGTGTGCAATTTATGGTTCTATGAATCTATAGGATGTCATGCTGCAGACCTCTTCCTGGAGGTGGGGGAGTAGGTGGAGAGGAGGGGATTGGAGACTGTTGGGAGGATAAGACATGTATGGAGCGGACGGGAAGAGTGTGCTGTCACTGGGCAGGGAGTGTGGTGGGAGATGCATGCAGGTGGGCATGGAAACTTACATGGGAACGTACATTTTCACTCAATCATAATTTTAAAAAGTATGCTTTAAAAAAAGTAGAGTATGTGAGTGGAACAAATTCCAACATACTTCCATCTCCGGTTCCCCAAAACAACTCTAGTGAAGAAGTGAGCAGTTTGGCAAACATCATTTCACATGTTGTCCATACAAATGACAATGATCAACAACCAAGCCCTTGGTCAGCTGCACATGCACCAGGTACAGTTGTCATCCACTGGGATCTTGTCCCTGTCAGGTGAAGAAGCCACCTTAAAGAGGAGGGGACAGGACTGCCCAACTCATGCCTTCTCCTCAGCCAATGAGCACAGCTACAGAAACAGCTACATACATAGGCACTATTAACTGAATAATCCTGACCCTCCTATCCTTAAAATTGACTCCTTTCCGACTTAACAATATATATGCACATCTTTCCATGGTTCCTACTCTCTGCCCAATAGGTTCAAAGAAGAAAGAGGAAGGAAAGTTTGATTTATGGTGCCACTGCCCAGGGACCGATAGACATAATAGAAGGTATCTGCAAGCTGCATCCCCCAGCATTAAAGGTAGGACCTGGGAAGGCTACCTTCTCCAGCCACTGAAAGAAAGTTTGGATGTCATACATTGGATGACATACATACATTCCAGCGCATGCAAACATTACTTGGCTCTTGTGCCTTCAGCACACCACGGGAGGAAATTTCTCCCTCTTCCAAGAAATGAGGAGATGGATGCGACAATATTTCCCTTCCGAAGGGACAATTAGTGAAGACGACTTTGGGAAGCAAGTAACGGTAGGGCAATGAAGACTTCAGATCCCCAAAATGGCAGCCTGTGGTGCAAACGTTTTGGTGTTATTGTTCAGATATTAATTAAAAGACATTTTAAAACGTTGAGTTTTTTAAGTTTCACAGACATATAAAGACTCCTTTCTGGAGACAGTGCTTCCCTGAGCTGTGAGGAGCCAGTGTGACAGTATCCCACCACCCTGACAGCATCACATCACCAAGCACACGAGTGGCCGCACACAACACTCCCTCTGCTGCTCCACTGATAAAATCTACAACCCTCTAGCCCATAATTTCACTTTCTGATCTGACTCCTGTGGCTGAAAGGCCAAGTGTCTGCCTCGGAAAGAAGGAGAACACGGAGTTGTCACGATACAACTCTCCATCTTCCCAAGAGGCACAATTTCCCAGGTGAAGCTTAGGAGGCTGCGAACTAAGTTCACAAACTCTTTCTAAATAAAGTGCCATCAGAGCTGTGTTCTGCTATCCTTGATGTCGTGAATGTCGTGCAAATGTCTTCCTTTCAACATTTTCTTTATCTTTGGGTAAAGAAAAAGTCGCTGGGGACCAGATCAGGTGAGTAGGGTGGGTATTCCAATACAGTTATTTGTTTACTGGCTAAAAACTCCCTCACAGACAACTAGACAATTAGATTCACAAACTTGCCACTGTGCCACTGTGTACAATGGCCATTCCAGAAAGAGTTCCAAAGTTGCTCTGAAGGATGGACTAGGAGCTGGCGTCAGTGCACAGCTTCCCAAGGGGAGGACTTGGAAGGTGACCATAGTGATAGTCTGCAATGAGGTATGCAGCATTTAGAACAACTAAGTTCACGGACTTCACTGCGGACCTCCTAGGTCATCTCCTGCTAAAGCCTCAGGTGAAAAGGCACCTGAGGTGAATTCTTTCAGTGTCTCATTTATGAGCCTCTAAGCAGCAGCAGGAAAAACAACACGGCCCAAGCCAACACTCCTGACTTGGTTTTCATTCGTATTTATGAGATAGATATTTACCAATGTAGGTGAGAAATAATTAACTACTCCCTACTCCCTACTCTCCCTACTCCCCAGGAGTGCTGAGCTGGTCAGCCCTGAGGCTGGGGTTTGCCTGGGCTGAGAGACCCAGCTCGGGGTCTAATTTAAGTCTAACTGCAGGTTCCAGAACCCACAGACCAAGTTCACTCTGCCGCTTCAGCTCTATGACCTCGGCCACTTGGCCACTCTATGACTCAACTACTTGGTGCCTCAGTTTCTTCACCTCTAAATGAGATGAATAGTAGGAAGCAACTTGTAGAACTGTCATGAAGTGTAAATAATACTACTAGCTGTGCTTGGAACACTGTGTGGCACATGTAAGGGCTGTCAACAACTCTATTGTTATTACTATTACTTATCCTTTAAACATGACACATCCGCATCACATAAGGGCTACCCCTTCACTGACTGGCACCCTGCTCTGTGCCCTACCTGGGCATCACCACCCCCTTCAGGCCTCTGAGCACCCTGATGAGCCGGAGAGGAACATGAGGCTCACAGAAGCTGGATATCTTATAAATCATCATGTCACTAGCAACTCAAAATTTGAATCGAGATGTGTTTGTCTTTAAAAGTTATGCCCTGCCTCTCCATGCCTTATGCTTCTGCTGCAGACACACTAGCCAACATTCAATGAGTGTTTACTACATACCAGGTCCAACGTAAGTGATATACATACAACCTTACTCCACAAAGCAACATTATGGGTAGGTAAAATCACTATTCCCATTTGACAAATAAAAAAACTCAGGCTTAAGTAGCTGAAATCATTTGTCCAGGGATGTGAAGTCCATAATCAGCAGGGCAAGGACAGGGCTATAGAGTCTCCTGTAACTGTTTCATCAAAAGAAACAGAAAGAGAAATGGAGGCAAAGGAAAGGAAGAAAGGCAGGCAGGCAGACAACCGGTGACAGGTTCAGACACCTCTGGCCATCAAATCAGTACATGTCTACTTGTTCTTCAGGTAGTGTGGCAAGTTACAAAACTTCTAATTCTCTTTTAACAACAGTATTGATGTGTTCACTTTGTAGTACACAAACAGAGAAAACTCAAATGCTGTTTGAAAGTGCAATAGAGTTTATTAAGGGCTTACAGACATCTCAGACAAGAAACACTGCAGCTTGTGAAAGTGCAAGAACCAAGTTTAAGGTACAATTAATTATAGTAACATTTTTATAGGGATTAGACAAAAGAAAGGGGCCTACAATATTCTGATTGGTTTACAGCTACTGAGGTCTCATAAAGGCAGGACAAAGCTAAGTGTGACTTTTAACATCACTGGCTACAGTAATAAGCTGGAATTCACTGGCTCTGAAGGACATAACTACAAGGTGTATGTATGGTCATGAAGGAAAGGGTCTCATGACCAGCCACAAAACAACTGCATGGAAATACCATGATGAACGCAGTCAGGAACAGGTTTTTAAACATTACCCCACTCAGAACAGAAGCCTTTCTGGACAGATTTGAAATGCAGAGTTCCTATAAGGTTTGGTCACAAACCCCAGGAGACATGTAGAATCTACACTCTTGCCTGACCACAAAGAAAAACATTTTCTAATAACAGGGTAGGTTCCTAAGCAACAGGGTTCGAATCTGTGTAAAAAGCTACACTGAGTCCTAGCATCAGTTCAGCCACTTTACTGTAGGTGAGATGCCTCTTTTAATTGTATATTCCATTATCATTTTCTCCTTTTGATCAAGGATTCTGAAGAACATCCTTTGATCATAAATATGGGCACATTCTGTTCTATATGGGTTTGTCAATACATTGCTCCTAGGTGGAAGCTCAACCTTTGTCATTGATGTCTTTTTAATTTTTTGGTGTTAAGTTCCCTTTTTCCTATAGTTGACAACTACTGGTACCTTAGTTGCCATACAGTTCCAGTAAGTGCACCACGTTAAGGTTCTGCTGCCATCTTCAGTGATCTCTGTTTGGGGAATGGATATGCTATAGTTACATTGGAAGAACAATCTCACCTAAAGTCAAATGGTTAATCTAAGTCATAAGGTTTTCTAGTTTGGGTTTCCTGAATGCACTATTCATACACATCATTCTCCAAGCACAAGATGAAGTAGGATTATCAGATTCTGTGGCTGATGCACATTTTAAATCCTGTATCAACTTTAAAAATAATAATAAAAAGAATACAAATAGAATCTTCAGATAATCCCCACGGCAAAGTTACTTTTGGTAAGAAATGAATAAATCAGCACTAAATTAAAATGCTGTAGAGAGAATAATTACTCAGATTCCTCATAAACAGCAGTCCCTGCCTTGTTTTTCTCTACTCCTCGACACAATGAGGTAGGAGTAGATAATCACAGCTCTAAGGAAGCTTAAAGGCAAAAGTAGACATAAGTTTCCTTGGAATATCTTTATGCTTATTTTTGTAACGATTTATCTCAGCTATTTTTTTTTCTTTTTTTATTATGACTGAGTGAAAATGTACATTCCCATATAAATTCACATGCTCACCTATATGCAGCTTCCACTGCTCTCCCTGCCCGGTGACAGTACACTATTCCTCTCTGCTCCATACATGTCTCATCCTCCCAATAGTCTCCTTTCCCCTCCTCTCCACTCACTCCCCTTACTCCAGCCAGAGGTCAGCAGGATGATACTCTATAGGTGCATAGAACCATAAAGTGCATCCAACATATGGTCACTCCACAGTGCCAAGTCCAATCCATTCGTGTCTGAAAAGTGGAACTTCATTATGATCTGTGGGCAAGGGCAGCATCAGGGCCAGGAGCCATGTTCCCAGGGGAACCCCGAAGCCACTGGATCATCAATTGTAGTCTTTTAGCGGAGATCTCAGGTGCACCCCTTTTTATTCTTGTATTGGCAGTAAGATTCAACTTTGTGAGCTCCATCGCAGCTATCACTGGTGGTGGCCAGGCACCATCCGGTTCTCCCGGTCCCAAGTTGAGGATCTCTCTATCTTCTGGGTTGTCTTTACGCCATGTCATTTTGGTCCTTGGTGAGCATCCGTTCCTGCTGAGTTGGGACCATTTGCTGTGCCCTCGGATGGCAGCTAGGCAGCTGTTAAGACCCCAGACACCACTCACCAATGTGGGGTCCAGAGAGCCCTCTTAGCAAAATGCTAGTTGTGCCAATTGGCCTCGATTTCGCCTAAGAGCATGGTCCCCTGCCCCTGCCCCAGCTACTCTGTCCTTGCAATATTGGATTAAGATGGAAGGAGTACTCAAGTTATGTTGAAGTCCACTTACTATTGTTCTTGTTTCTAATGTGTGCTGTCACCAATTTCACCCAACCAAATTTCTAACTATCTAATCTAAACCCTCCCCCCAATGTCTTCCCTCCCTCCCCTCCCTTGCAGCCATCAAAGAATCTTTTCTTCTATGCATAAGTCTGTTTTTGAGTTCTTATCCTAGGGGGTCTCACACAATATTTGTCCTTCTGTCTCTGACTATTTTCACTCAACATAATGTCTTCCAGTTGAAACCATGTTATGAGATGTTTTCTGGAATCATCATTGTTTTTTGTCATTGCATAGTGCTCCATTGAGTATATATACCATAGTTTACCTATCCATTCCTCTGTTGTTGGGCATCTGAGTTGATTCCACCTTTTTGCTATCATGGGCTGTGCTGCGATAAACATTCTTGTGCATGTATTTGTTGGTGTGGATGGCCTTGATTCTGCAGGATATATTCCAAGTAGTGGAATTACTGGGTCAAAATGTATATCAATATCCATTTTTTTAAGGAAGCACTAGATTGCCTTCCAAAGAGGCTGGACCATTTTCCAACCCCACCAGCAGGTAGGAGAGTTCTACTTTCTCCACAGCCTCTCCAGCATTTGTTGTTTTGTGTTTTGGGGATCATGGCCAACCTTGTTGGGGTGAGATGGTATGTATCTCATTGTAGTTTTGATTTGAATTTCTTCACTAACTAAAGATTGTGAACATGTCCTCATGTGTTTTTTGGCTGCCTGGATCTCCTCTTTAGAGAAATGTCTATTTCCTTTGCCCATCACTTAATTGGATGATTTATCTTATTCTTATTGATATTTTGTAGTATCTTATAGATTATGGAGAACAGGCATCAGTCTGACATAGAGTTGTCAAATATTTTTTCCCATTCTGTAGGTGGCCTTTTAACTCTTGGGATACAGTCTTTGGATGAGCAAAAGTGTTTGATTCTTAATAGTTCCCATTTAGCTATTTTCTGTTGATTGTGGTTTGCTTGACAGATTCTGAAGTCTCTCTACGTTGTGTATTAAAACTTCCATTGTTGTTCCTACTTTTTCTTGGATGAGCTTTATCGTTTTAGATTTGACATTTAGGTCTTCTATCCAGTTTGAGTTGGTTTTTGTATAAGGTGTAAGATATGGATCTTGTTTCAATTTATTGCAGATGGATATCCAATTTTGCCAGCACTATTTGTTCAAGAGATTGTTTTTACCCCAGTTTAATGTGTTAGGACCTTTGTTGAATATCTATTATTCATAGGCAGATGGTGTCATCTCTGGGGTCTCGATTCTATTCCATTGATCGATCTATCTGTTCTTGTACCTGTACCAGGCTGTTTTAACCACTGTGATGGTGTAATAGGTTCTGAAGTCAAGCAATGAGAGGTCTCCCAGTGTGTTCTTCTTCTTTAGTAGTACTTTTCCTATCTGGGGTTTCTTCTGTTTCCAAACAAAACTGGTGATTTGTTTCTCCATCTCATTAAAAAATGACACTGGAATGTGTATTGGGATTGCATTATGTAAGTAGATTACTTCGGGTAAAACAGACATTTTCACAATTTTAAGCCTTCCTATCCATGAGCAGGGTAGGTTTCACCATTTACCTAAGTCCCTCTCTTAGTTTCTTGTAGTAAGGGCTTGTAGTTCTCTTTGTAAAGGTCTGTTGTTTCTCTGGTTAGATTAATTCCTAGGTACTTTATCTTCTTGGGGGCTATAGTAAATGGTATTGATTTGGCAATTTCTTCATTAGCAGTCTCACTGTGGGTATAAAGGAATCCTACTGAGTTACTTATGTTTATCTTGTATCCCGAAACTTTGCTGAACTCTTCTATCATAGATTCTTTGGGATTCTCTGCATATACAATCATATCATCAGCAAGCAGGGAGATTTTGACTTCTTCTTTGCTGATGCAGATGCCCTTTATTTCTTGGTCTTGTCTAATTGCTCTGGCTAGAACTTCTAGTACTATCTTGAATAGGAGATGTGAGAGTGGGCATCCTTGTCTAGTTCCTTATCTCAGCTATTTTTAAAACAAAAAGACGAAATCTCAAATTGTATTCCAATTATGAGATGTGACAATTAAGTACACGAACTTAGTTACTGTAAGTGCTACATAACTCAAGGGTGAGTATCACTACAGTCACCTCTGAAGTCCTCCTATGCACCCACACCAGCACCTAGTCCACCCTTCAGAACAATTTTGGAACTCTTTCTGGAATGGCCATTACACACAGCAGCACAGTGGCAAGTTCATGAACTTTACTGTACAGTTGTCTGTAAGGGAGATTTTAGCCAGTAAATAAGTAACTCTATTGGAACACCCTCCCTACTCAACTGATCTGTCCCCCAGTGACTTTTTCTTTACCTGAAGAGAACTGAAATGTTGAAAGGAAGACATTTTGACATTCAAGGCATCGAGGGGAATATGATGACAGCTGACAGCAATTCCAGAAAAACAATTTTAAAACTGCTTTGAAGAGTGGACCAGGCACTGGCGTCAGTGCAGCATTTCCCAGGGGTGTACTTGGAAGGTGACTATAACAATATTCAGCAATGAGGTATGTTGCACTTATTCTAGGATGAGCTCGTGACTTAACTACCAGACCTCACAGAACAAATGCTTCTACCTTTACTGCCATTTGCTGCAAACAGCAGTTTGAGGTATGAAGAAAAAGGAACAAATCTTCAACTACGGTACAGTAACACACATGTACACATGAATGAGAAAGGAACAGGATGAAGGGAGGGAGATGATCCTAAGAGTAAGGCTGGATGAGCAGATAAACAGAGAACAAAGGACAAGAAAGTCACAAGCATACCAGCATGGACACTGAAGGCACAAAACGAGATGAAGAGCCTAAGAGCGAGCGAGGGGTTCAGCTGTTGAGTCCATTCCAACTCATAGAGACCGTATAGGGCAGAAGAGAACTGCACCATAGAGTTTCCAAGGAGTGCCTGGTGGATTTGAACTGCCAACTTCACAGTCGGCAGATGTAGCACTCAACCACTATGCCACCAAGGTTACCTTCTCACCCTCCTAGGCTTCAGGAATGTCCTCTGTCCCTGAAATTGTGTCAGCTCATTCATCCACTGTCACTGGTCCTCAGCGACATAGGAACAGTAAAGAGGTTAACAGTGAAGACTGGCAGATGAGTAGCGGTGGGCGGTATCTTGCATTCTACAGCGTTAATCAGAGCAGTCCCATTACTGGAGAGTAAGAATGAAATCCATGTTTCCCTCCTCTCTATCATTCTAAACCTTTGCAATAAAATACAGGGCCCAGTTGATTCAAACACCGTGCTGCCTCTTTATCACGCAATTGCTTACCTCACCTCCTAGTTGAAATCTTACACAAACAGCTCAAAAAAAAAAGTAAAATATCTTCTCTGCCATCACAGCAATGAGAGGCACAGCCGGCAGGCCCGACTGCACAGCATCAGGCAAGTGAGCAGGGACACGATGGCTCACCCGCCTGTCAGCGCTTCCAGCCAGTTAAGAAGGGTGTGTAAAGACTGCGGGTACCAAAGGCAGGAGGCCGGCAGGTCTTCAGCCACAAGAAGGAAAGAAATGGTGGAGGGGGTGAGTCTTGAGGCTGCAGCAGCTGTCCAGAAGCAAGCATTTCCCTAACAATGAAATCAAAGAACTTGAGCTAATTACAGGTCACTGCCAACACTGTGCAGGCAATGTGCTCCCCCGACTCACCGGAGAAATTCTGTCGTATTTGCAGTCAAAATAAATTTCCAATGAAATTGAGAATTCTTTAGCAGAACTGCAAAACTCCTAACTAGATGTCAGCTTCATGTGATCAGGAGCAAAATATACCTATAACACCCCAAAAAACACTGAGGCCATAAACCAATGAGGAGAGGACGTCACAGGTCATTTGCAAAGAGGAGAGACCAAAAAGACTGTATATCACCCTGTCCCTAATTTAAAAGCTGTTACTGTCAAAAACTGATGAAAAAATTCTGATCATACTCCCCTCAATCAATCAATGGTCATTTAAGACACACTGCAATAGCGATGGCAGAAAAAGACACCAGTCATACTCAGGGAAGTCACCTTACCTCCCTAAACCCATGTCTCCATCTGTAATAAGAGATGGTGGCATTGGAAAAGTCACAAGGTAGAGGGCCCTTCTCACATTTCTTGTGGTTGAGGAGTCCCCTCCACTGCACCTGACTGGCACTCAGGAGTCAGAGCCATGTCACACCCCAGCTGCCTTTCTGACCAAGGATCTTGTTGAATAAGGTATTTACTGAGCTCCCCAGGGCCACAGCAGAGGCACAAACTGGAGAGGATACATCAGCAACTGTGACAGGCATTCAGGAAGCCCAGCACCCACACAGAGAAGGCAGAGGGTGCTTACAAGAGGAATGCTAAGCACATCCTGCCAGACTGATCTACACCTTAGGACCTGTCCATCACCCAAGAAGTACACGAGAGTCTGATACAAACACATAGCTCTGTGGAGCAGTTAAAACGAAGCCAAAACAAAAAGGTGAAACCACTGTGGAGGAATCACGTCATCACCAGGAATGGGTCCACACAGACAAACTCAAGGATACTTTCCTTTGTATGAATAATGATACCACAAATTTCTAATGTCCTTTCCTTCAGAAAGAAAATTTGTCAGAAAGCTTACAAAACTTGCCAAATCATAGGACCTAGGGAGAGTTACAACTCAAAGAAAAAGAGAAAGAGAAAGCTTAACTTCCTGGATGCTGGTGCCCCAAAAAACAAGACCTCAAGTCGGTGGCTTTTGGGAATAGCAGAAATCTGGGTACGACCTGTCTTCCACATGTGGATGGCGTCTTAGTCATCTAGTGCTACTGTAACAGAAATACCACAAGTGGATGGCTTTAACTAAGACAAGTTTGTTTTTTTCTCACGGTCTGGTAGGCTTAGAAGTCCAGATTCAGGGTGCTAGTTCTAAGGGCCAGCTTCCTTTCTCTGTTGGTTCAGGGGGAAGGTCCTTGTCAGCTGTCTTTCCTTAAAGGATATGCTCTGCTCCCAACTCTGCTTTCCTGGTGATATGAGGTCCCCTGTCTCTGCACACTGCTCTGATACCTCAAAAAAGACTGACTCAAGATACAACCCAATCTCACTGACTGAGTCCTTCCTCATTGAACACAATTGCCTCTAATCTGGCCACATGAACATCAGAGGCAGGAGTTACTACACGTAGAAAAATCCTATCAGATGACAAAACGGTAGTAACGATCATACCTACTGGGAATCCAGCCTTGCCAAGTTGACACCTATTTTGGTGGGACATAATTCAATCCATAACACAGCCCAAATTTCCATGAGAGTAAAATGGACAAATAAATTGTAGCATATTCACACAATGGATCAGTACATAGCATCAACAATGAACCAGCACTGAATCACACAACTGTATGAACAAATCTCACAGACATCATGTAGAGTGGGACAGCCACTGACCGCACAGATTTAAATACCAAAAACCCATTGCCGTTGAGTCAATTTCCACTCATAGTGACCCTACAGCAGAGTGGAACTGCCCCCACAGAGTTTCCAAGGAGCGCCTGGTGGATCTGAACTGCCGGCCTTTCAGTTAGCAGCCGTAGCACTTAACCACTATGCTACCATTATGCATCACAGTGTCACTGGACAGACACACAGGTGAGCTGGGCCACATGGGGGTCACTGGTGGCTGTGGAGAGCCTGGGAAGACTCACTCAAAGTCGCATGTGCTTGTGCATCCCAGAGCAGGGCCTCTTCCCCACCCCTGCCCACCACCCCAAAAAGTCACACTTGTGACCCCTCTGGCGTCAGTGAGGTTCTATATGGGCAAAGAATCCAGCACAGTCACTTTTCTTCTGGGAACCAAGTTTCAACTCGTTAGTTCCCTAATTTCACATTCAAAAGGGATAAAGATAGAAGCTGATTGAACTCTTCTCATTACAAATGCCAATTATTTAGTGACATGCTGTTGACTATTCACTCAAGGATTGCCAAGAGATTACATGCAATTTACAACTCTCCAAGTCTTTGACACTTCAGTTATAATCACAACCTAACACCAAATTAATTTCCACGTTTCAGAATAATACACGGTGCTCACTGACACAATTTCTTGTCTTATTCTCTCTGTTAAAAGTTGATGCCTAGGAACCGCTAAAATCTCCTCTATGGTCCTTGAAGATCAGGGTACGTTTATGTGCTAATGCCTCCTTCTGAATTAATTACCACTCTTCATTAAACAGCTCATCTGCCTAAGACAACTTACGAGGACCTTTGAGAGGGTGAAACCACACTGAAATTTTGCTCCAGACATATCTGTCTAATGGAGGCCACTGGGAAGATTTCTCAGAAGCATTACACACTTGACCTTTTTAGGAGAATTATATTTCACCATCACAATGGAAGAAGCTTCATAGCCACTTTTTCATAATACAACGGGCATAATGAAATCAGGAAAATCCTCATTCCGAGTCTATTCAAGTCTTGCTCTCGAGTAATGCAAAACAAGAGTCTCTAACAAATTATGAAAAAAGAACAGAGAAATGGCTAAAGGCGTATACACACAAGGCTAGCAGCCTTCGAGGGATTTGTGATGACAGAGGGGTGTGTCCCCATGGGTACACTGCGCACATATATGTGCACCTGCAGGTAAGTAGAAAGATAAGAACTGTAAGAGATCTGAAAGACTCTCAGTCCTTAGTAAAGACAGAAATTAGTTAGAGACAGTCACAGGTCCAAAAAGGAAGGGGTACAGGCTTTGACGTCAGTGTCACCTGTAGCTACAAACACCACACCGGCTCTGGAAAGGCCTACAGTTCCACCCATCTGTTGTTGTTAGATGTCAAGTTGGTTCTTCATTATAGCGCCTCATACACAACAGAACCAACACTGCCTGTGCTGTCGCACCCTCACAGTCAGCGCTCTGCCTGAGCCACAGTTGCAGTCACTTTGCCAAACCATCTCGTTGGGGGTTTTCTTCTTTTCCCCTGACTCTCTACCAAGCGTGATGTCCTTCTCAAGGAGCTGGTCCCACCTGACAACAATACCCAAAGGACAGAAGTCGCCTCTCCATTCTCCCTTCTAATGAGCGCTCTGGCTATACTTTTTTCCTAGATAGACTTGTTTATTTTCCTGGCAGTCCGTGACATACGCAACACTCTTTGCCAACACCAAAATTCAAAGGCATCAATTCTCCCCCGGTCTCCTTTATTCAGCATCCAGCTCTCTCCTGCACAGAAGGCAACTGAAAATACGAGACGGTGTTTCACTGCTATTCACAAAGATTTCACTGGCCAAGTCTGTTTTAGAAGTAGATGGCCAGGTCCTTCCTGCCAGCCTGTCCTAGCCTGGAAGCTCTGCCGTCCACCACGGCTGATCACACTGGTATCTGAAATATCAGCAGCATGGCTTCCCGCAACAGAGCAACAGCAAGACAGCACACAGTGCAACAAACTGACAACTGGTGGACTCAGGATTTACGGAAGGCCAATCACACACAGAGCTTCTTCCAGATCCTATTTAAAAACCACAGAAAGAACAGCATCTTCAGAGGGCTTCCCCGGTGCCCGACACTTAGTGAGGCTCCCGACGTGTTCATCACGTTTGACTTCCCATTCTCCTAACCACCCTCTGGGGGAGGAGCGACAGGCTATTTCACAGATGGGGAACCCAGAGGCTGAGTGAGCCAAGAGCACATGCTCCTGGGCAGAAGCAGGAAATGAACCCAGGACTACAGGGGTACTAGGTGCGCCCCCTCCACTGTCCCACACCCACACCAGACTACAGGATGCCCCCTCCCCAAGAGGAAGGAAGCTGGGAACTGTAACACAAAGTTTAAGGACACAAGCACTATGGTGAGCCAACTCATCACAGGGACTCAAGCAAGGAAGACACAACAACCTCCCACCTGCCAGAGGGTACACCAGAGAAAGCCCTGCAAAAGAGGATCACTGCGGCTGGGCTTTGGGGACCAGATGGAAATCGATGTTTGACACTGGATAAACAAGCACAGCAAACCAAAAAAACACAAGAACAAAAAGCCCACACCCACTGCCATCAAGCCAATTCCAACTCAACAGTCTTATAGGAAGAATAGAACTGCCCTAGGAGTTTCCAAGGAGTGGATGGCAGATTCACACTGTCGGTCTTCAGGTTAACTGTTGGAACTTGCTGTACCAGGGCTGATGATTAAGTCCACGAACTTAATTGTTCTAAGTGCTACATACCTCATTGCAGAGTATCACTACACTCACCTTTGAAAGTTCTCCCCTTGGGAAGCTATGCACTGATGGCAGCACCTAGTCCATCCTTCAAAGCAATTTTGGAACTCTTTCTGGAATGGCCTTTGCACATGGTAGCAAGTTCGCGAACTTCATTGTCTAGTTGTCTGTGGGGGAGTTTTAAGTCAGGAAACAAGTAACTGTACAGGAACACCCTCCCTACTTGCCAGATCTAGCCCCCAATGACTTTTTTCTTTACCAGAAGATAAAGGAAATATTGAAATGAAGACATTTGGATGACATTCGGGACATCAAAGGTACTAGGACAACAGCTCTGATGGCCATTCCAGAAATAGAGTTCCCAAATTGACTCAACAGACTTGGCTCGGCTAAATTGCTCTGAAAGGTGTACTAGGTGCTAGTGTCAGTGCATAGCTTCCCAAGGGGAGTACTTCGAAGGTGACTGTAACGATACTCCACAATGAGGCCTGTAGTGCTTTTTCTAGGATGAGTTCGCGAACTTAATTGGCAGTCCCCGTAGTTTTTACTCACTGTACCACCAGGGTTTAAGCAAGTACAGCAGGCAAAGGAAAAACATGGCAAAGCCTTAAGGACCTGCAAAGTAGGTGAGATAGGTATTCTGACTGGGCTACACAGCCATGGTGTGGGAAGATGAGGCAAGATAAAGTGGATTTGATCATGTTTGAGTAAGGACTCAGGATGGCTGGCTGGGTGTATGTTTCATCCATGCAGGAAAGTAGAGTCTCACAAGGTTATGGGACAGGAAGAGCAGCTGGTGGAAGAAGTGGGGAGCTTGGGAGCTCTTGGGCAGAAGCCAAAGGCTGGACACATTAAAAGGAGAATGTTGAGACAAGAGGCTGGGAGATCAATCACAGCCATCCAGGAGGCTTTAGGATGCTTGAATCAGGATGCAGAAGAAGTAGACTGAACATGACTTAGTGACTCCAGAAGCCTGGGCTGGAAAAGGCGAGAGGGAAGACAAGAAGGCCAGGTGACCAGGAAGCAGGTGTGGTTACCACACAGGGAAGGTCACTAATGCAGGTCTGAAGATGACCACACCAGGCCCTTTCCCAGATGCCCTGACCCAAACCAGAGGTGCAGGCTAGAGAGCTTGGGAGGATGCCTTCTCCTCCAAAGAAACCAATAGATATGTGGACAAATCACATCTAGAGGGGCATCCACCCCAGGACGTATGAAGAGCATATGGTATCATTTATACCACGTATTTGGATTCTCCAGGGGTTGTCTTCTTTCACATCCAAAAAACACATTTTATTAATTATCTGCACATTGATCCAAGTCCTGCAGGCATCTGGAGGGCACAGGGATGTCACCATCTGGGACCAGGCACACACTATCGTGCGAGGCCAGCCAGTCCCATGTCACTGCCACAGCATAGCCTTGGGCAGGTGAAACATCACCAACCATAACTTACAGAGATAAGGAAACAGAAGGCCCCACGTGGACCCCCAACCATAACACCCACAGCTTACAAATTAAACAACGGGCCCAGCTCAAAGAAATAGTATGTTTTATTGTATGTCAGACAAGACCCATGTATTACAAACATGTTATCATCACATACACATCTATACTGATTCATTACCTGGGTTATGTCAACTACTGAGTAAGGAAAGAACACTGGCGACATAGTGGTTAAGTGCTCAGCTCCTAACTGAAAGGTCAATGGTTCGAACCTACCAGCAGCTCCGAGTGAGAAAGACGTGGCAGTCTGCTTCCTTAAAGATTGGCAGTGTTTCAAACTGTATGGGACAGTTCTACTCTCTCCTATAGGGTCACTAAGAGTCAGAATCAATCTGAAGGCAATGGGTTTTAGTTTTGGGAATGTAGAAGCATTAGAAACTGAATGTCAGAGAGGTTCAACGTGTTAAGCTGCACTCAGTTCTGTGGGACCCTGAAGCCTCCAGCCTCCTTCAGGGTTACTCACTGTACCATCAAGTCAAGCAACAGCATCTCTCTCCCAAGCTCCAGGGGAAAATAGCCAGACCTGATGAGGTATGTGGCAGGAGTAACACCGACTGTGACATTTCAGGTTATGCATCATTTTGGCTGGGCCATGATTCTCAGTGGTTTGGCAGTTATGTCATGATAGAGTCATCCTCCATTTTCCCATAACACTGATTTTTGTATAATGACCTGGTCTTTGGAACCTACCTATGCTGGTAAGCAAGGAGTGAGTGTGTTATAGAAAAATAATCTTAGGAGGAAAACATGAGCCTAAGATAATTTTATACTAACTACAGATGCATGCTTATAAGTTTGGACTCATCTACTGAAGTATAATTTAAGACAGCAACTTAAATTATGAAAATGTTATTTTGTTAGTCGAGTCATCAAGTTGTACTTTTTTAAAATAAATTTGTTTCCCTAAATTTCTTTTCAACTTCATATCAAGTCACTTTTACTTCAAATTGCCTATTTTTCTTTCCTTTTTTTAAAGAATCTTTGCTTCAATGATTGTTTGTTGAATTTAAATAGCTACTCATCTTGATTAAAAAAATCATTTATTTAAATTTACGAGCATCATAAGATGGGATATACATTCATCTCTATCAAATGCACAAAATTAAAGCATATTCAGAGAGCCACTGTGAAAATTTATATGCAAACCTACATTTAGACTTTCTCCCTTTAAATTATAGGGAAAAGCCCTGAAATCTACAGCCTATCTATCCCCTAAAAGAATTACCAAGGATAACAAGTATGTATTTCATATGTGAAATGTGAAATGCTATAAAATAAGGAATATTTCATATACAATTATGCAGCTGGCCTTCAGGTACGAGGTGGGGATTGGGTGCACTAATTTACACTAACACCTCCCAAGTCATGCTAGATGACAACAGGGCAACGCTGCACAGAGAACAGCTTACTACAGACATCTGTGCATCTCCTGCTGGTCCCGCCTGCATTCTGGGGAAGACAGCTCAATTGCTTACTCAGCAAGCCACTTATATCAGGTTTCAATTACATACTTCCTATGGTCAACCATGTTAGCACTTAATTACCACACAATTAACTCATGGCACTAATACAAGCTAATGGGCATTTCTGCCTTGGCCACGGCCATCATCCAACAGCTGATCCAGAGCCCACCCCAACATCTTCCCACCCAGTTGTGCCCTGCCACTAAGAGGCAGGTACAGGCCATGATTATGAAGTTCCAGAGACCCTCAATTCATCTCCAACCTCAGCCACGGCTGCCCAAATGAAGGGGTAGAGGGCTCCCAAGGCCACCACTGCCACTGGACAGGGACAAGGGGCGGGGAGGGGGAGACTAAAACATCAGTAGGGTTTTCAACCAGATGTCTGGTCCCCTGACTCTGGTCCCCGGACAGCAGCCAGTTCCCACTTCTTCCAAAACTGGGATGACTGATAAGTTTGTCCTTAATGTCTTTGCTTGAGAAAACCATCTCAATCCATCACTTCAGAGAAACAATCATTTTAACATCAAAAAAACAGGGTGAACAATTTATTTCAATAAAAGGCAATTTTTTTAAAAAAAAATTGCTAATGGATAGTGGCTATGGCTGTGTGACAGGGACATGTGGAGTGGAATCCGTGTCGCCAAATGGCCCACGGGAAACGGGCTGACACAGCAGTTCTTCGTTACCTCTATTTCACCATGATAAAAATAATTTTAAGGCAGTTATTTGTTTAATGCCTTTATTTTAATTTAAAAAATACCGTCCTCACTTCCCTCTTTTTGAATTTTCGACCAGTCTGTGGGCTCTCCTTTGGGCAGCACTGGATTCACCAGTTTTAAGGTCCTCCTACAAGTCCTAATCAGTGCAGCACAGATAAAAACAAGGCAAGTGTCCTTAAGCTAAAAAGACAAGTGGAGTCATTCAGTCATCTGTCACTAGTAAAAGTGAAAACCATTTAGTAGTCATTCATTCCATAGATGCTAAAATGACAGACACGCACGCCTCTCTCAACACCCACCCACCTTGGGGAAAAAAAAAAGGGTACAAAGACAAGGAACAAACAGGAAGCCTGTGCTTTCCTGGGGTCATTTCTAGAAAGACTCATTTCCTGTCTGAGTGCCACTCTGCTCATACATGACCCTACAAAGATGTTCTCCACTACACCAGGAGCAGTGGAGTCAGCTGTTTAATTTGGAGCCCGGGAGTCCCACTCTCCAGCTCTGGTAATTTATAACAGCCGAGCATGCCTGAATCTGCCGTATCAAAGAAGGAAAGGCCCCAGGGAAAGGTCACAAGAGAATGTCACTCTTTTCAAACTCACTGGCAGTTTGGAAAGGCTCCACTTCTAGGAATGCTCCAGAAACACTAAAGGGTTTCCTGGCAGGAGGGCTCCCATCCCTCGTGGAAGCTGGGTTCAGCCTGGTTCCTAAGAATTCGAAACGTTATCTGAGCAGCTGGATCACAGTCCAGTGTTTGAAGTCGGACCATGTGATTCTCTCCTGCGGATACGCAACTGCTCCATAAATATTTGCCGAACATTTCCTACTTGTAAGGCTCCCCTGGGGATTCTCCTCCCTCTTCTCACCTCGTCACACCCAAGTTTTCAGTTTTCAGGAGGGAAGGGTAGGTCCCCCCACAAGACAGAGCTGTAACAACTAACTCACTATTGGGTCCAGCCACACCGGCGACTTCAGGGGCAGAACACATGTCTTGTCTGAGAGATCATGATGGCTGGATTAGAGCTGGGCCTTTGCAGACTGTCCATAACAAGGAAAGCAAATACTACGAAAGCTTCTTCTCGCAGTGTAGACTCCATCAGGGTTGGATGCATGTGGGCTTGTTCAAAAGTGTCTTCCCCGTGTCTAGTACCATGCCAGTCCCGAAGAAAGTGCTGAACAGATATGTGATAAAATAAAAAGATGAAGGGAAGAATGACCGCAGATCTGTCACTGACCTCGTCATCGTGTGGTTGTCCTTTAGGTTCAGTGACATCTAGTAAACGTAAGGACCAAGTTCAGGCTATCCCAATAAACAGGTTTCCATACACACTCCCCACTAAACTCAGAGGCAGATGAGTCCCCAAACTGCATGTCACAGACTGAGTCTAGAGAAAATGTCTCTCACTGTTTCCCATGAGAGTCAAGGATTCTGTGACCTGCTCCCCACAGACGTCATAAATTAATGGCATAGTGGTTAAAAGCTACAGCTGCTCATCAAAAGTTTGGCAGTTCAAACCTACCAGATGCTCCCTAGAAACTCTATAGGGCAGTTCTAGCCTATCCCACAGGTCGCTGTGAGTTGGAACTGACTCGAGAGCAGTGGGTCTGGTTTGGTTTAGGCTGACCCAGTAGGTGGGAGAGGGGGATGACTCGAAGCTTGAGATACCCAAAGTTTGTGCATCAAACCAGACAGCACTAACACTGCAGTTTCTAGAGGCCACCCAGATCAATTACAGAGCTCAGCCAGTCAGTGTGGACCCCTTCACTCACTGGGCTCCCTTCTCTAGCCCCTCAGTTAAGAGCAGGTAGGTCCTCAGGACACAGAAACTCCCAGAGCTGCCCAAACAGCACTGACGAGACAGAACTTCTTGATTACAAACAAGACTCCAGGGTTGTTTAACTGACAGGACTTCCTAGGGCATTTTCAATATGTTTTCTATTAACATAACCTAGATTTAAGACCAGCTTTGGGGGGGGGACAGGGAACAGGGAGCACGGTCCATAACTTAAGTAAGATACACTTGCAAGGTAATGGGAAGAAAAAGGCAAGAGTGTCAAGGTCAGCTAGGGAACCCAATCTCCGCCGCCACCTCTGCCTACCACTACAGTATTGATAAGGTTGCCAGGGGAATCTGATCTGCCACTTATCAACAGCTCTCCCTGGCAGCTGTGATGCCAATAGAACAGTTCCTCCTGGCAGTTGTGAGGTGACTGCTGTGGCCTCAAGTTCAGTCAGAAAACAAGTTGCTAGCTCCCCTCCCATCTATGACCCCACCCCTGCTTTTGTCCGTAAAAAGCCAAGCCAATTGCCGCCGAGTTGGATTCAACTCATGGCAACCCTGTAAGCACCCCCAAAATCTACGTGGGGTCTTTTTCGACTCATGGAGACTGACCTGTTTCCTCTTTGGAATGTACTTTCTCTTAATAAACTTTTCCATCATTTGCTACTAAAAACGATGCATCCTCACGTGCCTTGGGGGAGTGGCACCCCAGTTGGCCACTGGTCGGGAGACCAAAGTTGCTAGTTCAATGTCCGGAACCCGAATCAGGTCACTTGGGGTCTAAACAGCTGCACGACCTTGATAAGAGAACCAAACATTACCCTGAGGCTGCCACCACGAAACTTCTTTTCCTTAAACTAATGACTCTTTCCTTCATTCTTCTTCTTTTTTCAACAAAAAGGACAGTGAGCCCTCAAAAAAGTGTTTCCTTAAGTCCATGGCTTATCTTGGGTTTTGTGGGATTTTTTTTAATATGCTGTAACATGAAGATCGAGGTTCACTCTGTTTTACGTGAATACCTAATAGGTCTGATGGTAAGGATCTAACAAAGGTCACTTAGGTTATTAGGCCACATTCTCTCTTCTGCCTCAATAACCATACCCAGACCAGACAGGTCTACATTCTTCTCCCTCTCCCTACGTCTGAGGACATGGAGTTGATCAAGACCTCCGAGAAAGATAATGAAATTTTGGGTAATTCACCTTGTTTGTTAGATGTAATGAAATTTGATGATGTCATGCAATCTTGTGACTCCTAACTATGGTTCTGTGACAAAGCCCTACCCCTGTGAATTCTGGCTATATAAACCACTAGACATGTAACACAAACCAGACAGTTTTGGGGGGGAATTATTCTCGCTGTCCCCTGGATGTGCTGGCCATCTGCGAATAAAGCACTGAAACCCACAGCGTCTCTGGATTTTGGCAGACAGTGACAGATGGAACGAACTAGCTTTAGTTTGGTGACAAAAGCCATTCGGTTACTTTCGCCCCTTTGAGGAAAACTTGCTCCCCATGGGTTGGGGGTCTATTTCTAGACTCTCTGTTTGAAACTCTAGTGGCACAGGAGTTAAGAGCTCTGCTGTGAACCAAAAGGTTGGCAGTTTGAATCCACCAGCTGCTCCCTGGAAACCTTATAGGGCAGTTCTCTTCGGTCCTATTGGGTCGGCAGGAGTCAGAATCAACTCAAAGCAACAGGTTTGGGTGTTTTTCAGTCCATTTCATGACTGTCCTCACACCAATATCACACGATCCTACTTCTGTAGCGTCCCTGGGTGGTACAAATGAAGGGCTACAGGTGTAAGTCCACGCAGAGGCACCCAGAAAGAAAGACTTGGTGATCTGCTTCCCCAAACTGAGCCGCTGAACAGCACCAGAGCCCAGTTCTACTCGGACACACGTGGGATTGCCTTGTGACAGAATCAACTCACCAGCAACTGGTTTTACATAGTGAGCCCTGGGTTCAGACCATGTAAGCATTCTGACTGCTGTCTTTCTCAAATTGTTTTAGCAACTCTAAGTTCTTTGCAGGTCCATATAAATTTCAAAATCAATTTGTCATTTTCCACCAAAAAGTAACCTCCTGGGGAATTGATTGGTTTTACACTGAATCTACAGATTAACTTGGGAAGACGACATCCTATTGTTAAGCCATCCAATCAACAACAATTGTATATCTGATTTTAAGGGGTCTGTCAGAGAGTTAAGCAAACCCTGGTGGCATAGGGGTGAACTGCTATTTCTGCTAATTAAAAGTCTGGCAGTTCAAATCTGCCAGGTGCTCCTTGGAAACTGTCTTGGGCAGTCCTACTCTGTCCGATAGGGTTGTAATGAGTTGACACTGACCCAATGGCAGTGGGCTTGGGATTTTTTGTTTCTTTTAATCAGAGTTAAGAAAACCCTGGTGGAATTGCAGTTAACAGCTATTGCCGCTAATCAAAAGGTCAGCAGTTTGAATCCACCGGATGTTCCTTGGAAACTCTACAGGGCAGTTCCACTCTGTCCTATAGGGTCACAATGAGTTGGCATCAACTGATGGCAATGGGTTTGGTTCTAGGTTTTATCAGAGTTAAACAAAAACATCGACAGCTACTCACACCTTATGTGTCCAGTACAGAAGAGCACTGCGAAGACAGCAAATCCATAAAAGAGTGCACAACTCAACACAGCTCTTTCATGACCCTTACATTCAGCGGGTTCAATGGACGGGAAAACAGTGACCCAGCAAGAAACGGGCAGGTGTGGAACTGAAACCCGGCTCCCTTCTCCCAACTTCAGATGCTGTGGTCCTGGAGACCACACCAGCTCATGGAAAACCAGCCATTGGGGAGATGCTGGCAGGGGATAGGGGAACATCCAGGAAAGGAGGGCAGGGTGCAGGATGAACACCTGCTCCTGGAAGCTGAGGACAGCTTCCAGGCTCTCGGACAAGCTCACGTGACAGAGAATGAGGAGATAGAACCAATGAAAGGGGACAAAAATGAATTCAGTACAGGAAGAAAAGCCTTCCAGAAAGGTCCCAGCTGGAGAGGCTCCCGGAGAGGAAACGGGGGCAGGACACAATGTGGGAGCTCCAGAGAGCACAGCCAAGTGTACGCACACGGCCACCAAGATGCCTGGGGATTCCAAAAAGGGAAGGGTGGAGGGCGGCCACTGTCATTTCGTTTCCAGTTCACAGGAAGAAAGTCACTTGCACTCAGGGTCCAGCGCTTTAAAAGATTGTGACAGTGAGTGAATCCACTAATGACCTTGAAGTCTTTCAGCGTAAAAATCACACTTGGGTCGCGGAGAGATGTCAGTGCACATGGTTGTAATAAAGGAACGAATCAAGGTCAGGGTAGAACAATTACAAACCACAGAGAGACGGGTGGATAAACCCTGTTGATTCCAGATGTCTGGGGATGGCTAGTTCCATCTGTCAGACCTCAGGTCTGCTGACGCAGGACTGGAAGCCAGTTCCTACCAGGCTTAGCCAACTCACAGGGAGCGGGGGCACTTTTATTTTCTTCTCTGTATCTTACAGATTATCTGAAGTAGACACGTATTACTTTGTAACAACAAAAAAGCCCAGTAAAATATAGATTTTGTAACGGCTACGGAACAAGTCTATTAGCTCCGAAGTAGCAGAACTCCGAATTCAGCCAATAAATCCAGACAATATGGATCCTTGTGGCCAGGTCATGTGACACACAGCCTTTGGCCTTGTACGGGAGGGCAGTTAATAACGCAGTATCTGAAGACACAGCAAACAGAGCTGCACAGTGCTGTCTTCCAAGTTTCATAAAACTGTTTTCCTCCAACCCATCTCTGGGCAACACGACGGCCAGAATGACTGAGTTAGCCTCCAACTTGTCACCAAACATGCAAGAGCAGAGACATCAAAGACCACTCACCATCTAGCTTTAGTCTTTCACGGCGACTTGATATGTGCCCAGCCTCCCAGGGTTCTAAATGCCACCCCAAATCGGGATCCAGAGCTGCAAAGGACTGTCTCTCTCTCCTGTCCCCAGGACAGGCCAGAAGCCGAACAACAGACACACAACAGGGAGTTTTATGGATCTGAATGAGTGCGATGACTGACTCCAGAGTCGAGAGTGCAGCTGAGTCGCTCCCGAGATTCACGGCTCAGTGAGACCCACCCTGACAGCAGCAGGCCCGGAGCTTCTGCCGATGAAGCTGATAACCCCAGCCGCTGAGCAGCTTGTCCCAGGTTGCAGCCTGTCCATGGTAGAGCCTTGTTACTCTGGATGGCTCTCCACCCAAGGCTTTTCCTGTCATGTTACAGAGATGTCCTTCCTCCCTAAAGCTGTCATCAAGTCAACTTTGGCTCATGGGGACCTTGTGTGTGTCACAGCAGATCACCAGGCCTTTCTGCCAAGGCACCTCTCAGTGGGCTCAAATCTCCAGTCTTTTGGTTAGTAGCTGAGCATGTTAACTGTTGGCATACCCAGCAACTCTTCCTTCCTCCTTAGAAACCTCAAAACCTAAAAGCCAAATTCACATCCCCGTGAGAGGAAGCCAGCAGTTCAAGCAACTCCATGTTCTAAAGGCATTTGAGGGACACTGTTTCAGACAGTACATAAAAGCTATAATGCTTTTTCTGGGGTAAGAGGAGATATTGTTTATTTGATTTTAAAAAGAAAATAAAAAGGAGTGGCAGCCTTGTCAAGGAGAATAAAAATCAAATCCAAACACAGTACTATCGAGATGACTCCAGCTCGTAGTGACACTACAGGACAGGAACATTCCAGAGTTTTCAAGGAGTGCCTGGTGGATCTGAACTGCCAATCTTCTGATTAGCAGCCATAGCAATTCACCACTACACCACCAAAGTTTTCGTCAAGCGGCATAGCCTTACACAATTCTGTACAGCTTTCTTCAGCTGAGAAAGTCATGGTGACGCCTTCCAATCTGTGTACTGGCATAGTCCGAAAAGGCAGAGCCACCTGGGATCAGGACTTCTACTGGGCCCACCACAGGCACAGATCAAACCAGAGCAAAAGATGACAAAACCACAGGCCATGCTGTCCCCATCACTGATGCTATTCTGTCCCCAAACTACACCTTAATTTGTTTGCAGCTAGTTCCTTAGTCTCTGACACTCCACAGAAACAACTCCCACTTCCTAGCTCTCTAGCTTGGCAATAATCATCCAAAAATTCATCATAAGCCTAATGAGATTCTTTCAAAATAAACCTTTTAAAATTAAATAGAAGTAGGAACAATTCCGCGAGCCTTCATTAACGACGGCACCAAATTTTACACAACTCCCAACCCCGCTGCTGTCCACACACAGAAAAGGTACCTTCCAGGGGAACCTCGCACCATCAAGAAACCAGCACCAGGAGAAGAGCACGTCCTTCAGACCCGAGGCTCCTGCACCAAGATGCTCCCTGGACAAAGACTGATGCAATACTGGCCTTTCCTCCAGAGCCGACAAGGGGGAAAGCCTTCCCCTGGAGCGGACACCCTGAATACGGACTTGCAGCCCACCGGACTGTTTAAGAATAAACCTTCCTTTGTTAAAGCCATCCACTCTGTGGCATTTCTGTTAGAGCAGCCCTAGCTGACTAAAACATAGATTATCAATAATGATGTTGGCATCTGAATCCAAAATCATTCTTCGATGTTAAACTAGTGAACTGTAAGTTCTACAAGGCTGAAAATATTTTGCATCACACCTCTGCAAAACTGGAGAAGTATGAATGCACAGGTTTACTTTGACTTTCTAAGGCTGAATAGCTCTTCTCTCAGGAAACATGTGCAGATACTGCATCAAGCCTCTCCTCATCATATACCCAGTAAAGCCCATGTAGAGTCAGCAAAGTTGACAGATAAGTTTTGAGAACCTGCCCATCACTAGTTCCTTTGCTGAGACTATAGCGTCTATCTAAATATTTTAAATTATTATTTTCTGTAGCTAAGTCTTCAGAGGCACAAATTGAAAATGCAAGCAAAACAATGAAAAGAAACAGGTCAGCCTTTGCATCGCCCAATTGAAATAAAAGTAATGATTTTAAATAACCAAAAAAAAAAAAGAAAAGGCATCTTTCAGCAGTCCAGAGACATCAGAGGCACTGTGTCCTCTAACTTGCCTCTTCTCTACAGGGAACTGGCAGTCACTTCTGAAAGTCTGAGGTCCCAAGCTGCAGCAGGTGGCCTCACTATGCAGGGGAGGACTGAAACATGACAAGCTCCAACCCAGGATGAGACTTTTCCCAGGGCAATGTAAATGCAAGCTTCATTTTTTGGAAAAGCCACTGAGACAGCTGAAGGTACCCAGCTCATCTCATGGGAGGGTCACTCTCTCACTGCAAACATAGCGAGGACAGAACGGATGCGGCTCTCAACCTCCAGTCACAGATGTCCATCCTGGCCCTGGCCTTGACTGGAAGCCAAGAGGGATACGTGGGCCCACTTCTGTCATGCCAGGAGGAATGGGAATACAAGAGACCTGCAGAGCCCTAGGAAACCCGGGTGGCAGAGTGGGTTAAGTGCTACTTCTGATAACCAAAATGTTGGCGGTTCAAATCCACCAGGCACTCCTTGGAAACTATGGGGCAGTTCTATTCTGACCTACAGGGTGACGGTGAGTCAGATCTGACTCAATGGCAGTGGGCTGGTGTTGGTTTGCACAGCCCTGCATCTGCCAACTACATGGCTCAACTCACTTCTTTTCATCAACTGCATGTGCAAGACACACAAAAACATCTCCCTCTCTTCTTTTTTTGCAGGAGGAAAGAATGATACTATTTTTATAGCTGAAATATGAGGAGATTGATGATTATACAAAAAAATGTAGGGAAAAAACCTTACAGAGGTGAGTCAAGAATAATTAACAAAAAATTATGTTAATTTCTAATGGATATGTGATCTCCTTTCTTAAAAAAAATTTTTTTATTGGGCTTTAGGTGATACTTTATAGCACATTTATCAGTTTCTTTGTTCAAAACACCAATTGTATTGTGACATTGGTTGTAACCCCTGCAAAGCATCAGCACTCTCCCCTTCTCCACCCCAAGGTTCCCGGTGCCCCAGGGTTCCCTTCCTGCCTTCCCGCCTTGCCTTTGGGCAGGAGCTGCACACCCGGTCTCGTGTACATGACTGAATGAAGACGCATGTTCCTCGTGTGTGCTACCGTCCATAAAGGCCTGTCCAGTCTTTGGCTGCAAAGAGAGCTTCAGAAGTCTCCTTTATTTAAACAGTCCACAGACGGGGCATACCTGTCCCACGCTCTGGCATAATGACAACACTCAGCCTTGTGAGAAAGGTCAGTTGTCTCCTGCTCACTGATGGCATATCATATGCCCCCAAGGAATGAGATTAAGCAGAATGTTTTCTAAATGCTCTAAATTGCACAAAGTGTGTTTTTTAGGGCCACTAATGGACACAGTGGTTTAAGAACTATGGCTACTAGTCAGAAGGTAGTCAGTCTGAATCCATCTGCGGCTCCTTGGAAACCCTATGGGGCAGTTCTACACTGTCCTATAGAGTTGCTATGAGTCAGAATCAACTCGACGGCAGTGGGTTTGGTTTTCTTATTGATAAGGAACAGAAGTGACTGCAAGTCCCCTCAGATCACAAAACCTGAGTGAACGAAATAGTGTAGACACAGGGATAGCGGGGGGTAGGACCTGGGTGCCCTGAAAAACGGCCAAGAGCCAACGGAGGCAACTATGTTCCAACAGCATTCTCTTTCTTCTGCATCTTCAGCTGCTCGAGAAGAGTGTCACACTCAATAGCAGGGCAAGTGACTCAACTGAGGCCAAGTCAACCTCTCCCAAGAAGCTCCCTCGAGAAGGGGGTTCACGCTGTGCCCAGCTCCCAGGGCACTGGAACAGCTCCAAGTTGCTGTGGCCACCTTGCAGGCTCTTTCTTGGCCACTTCTAGCAGCATTTGTTTGACAAGCTCTGTCTTCCCTTGTCCCACTCCACGTTTGCCTACTCTGAGCCTGGCTTTGTTTGGGTACCAGGGACCCAAAAGCACATCACACACCACTCCCGATTTTTTGGGTCCTAGGTGAAGCACTGTAAACCTAAGAAAGGTCTCCTCTTGTTTTCTGGTTGGAGGTCTGCCCAGATGCCTCCTTCTATAATGAGTCCACTGGAAACAATAAATATTTGTTTCCCAGGAAGTCAAGTTCATGAAGCACATAGCCCGGGAAAGCCTAGGCTGTTTCCACTCTAAACAGGACAAAACAACCAACAGCCACCATCCATTCTGGACATTCCATCCTTGTCCCTCATCTGAAAGATGATTTTAAAATAGTTCACAAGAAAGAATTTTTGAGGACTGGCAAGTTACAACAAACTACACTCATCGGTCAGTACCTGTGTGCTATCTACTTTTCCTCAATTTCCAAAAACCTGTGTTTGCTTAAAGAAAGCCTGGTTGCCAGCCACAGCCAAGCCAGTACTCTATCCAATTTTCTGCAATAAATAAAAATAATATCCCTGGGAGCAGAAAGAACAGGCTGGATCTATAAATGTAGGCCTAGAAAAAAAAATCCAATTTCATCAAGGTTATTCCTAGACTCTTACATAAAATCAACACAGCGTGTCTGCAGTTCTGTCACTGTAAGTACCAGTAGCAAGGATCAAATTCTCTCCGTCTGTCACTGGTCATTTAATCAGCAATTACATTAGACTGCACTATCTTCCACCAGGAGATCTCTGTCCTGCTTAACAAGAACCTTCACATTGTTCTTTTCGGGCGTACGTCAGTTCTTTTAATAATTTTGCCAAATTTCTTTTAGCAGTTTCTCATATCCTCCACACACTTCACCCCCTCCTAAAATGGAATGGACTGGCAACATTATTCTGTCCTCAGCAAAAGAACTGAACTTCAAGAAGAACAAGATCCCCTAGTGAGCGACTTTTGTGGGAAACTCCTCCGTGAGATGTCAGGGGTCTCCTGATACCTGAAAATACCCCGTGTCCCTATCACTGACACTCAGATACAGGCCGTACAGTGGTAGGCCCAGGCCTCCATAACAGAGCCACAAACCCAGAAACCCTTTTCTGAATCTCTGGCAGATGCTCTGCAGTGCCCTTTCCTAAGAAGGTTGGTCCCTCTGGCCTGAACGAATAACTTTAATTATTATATGCACCTAATTCCAACAGACCTGTCAGTTGTCCCTCCTGCCAGATGACAAGTGGCCACTGAAAGGACAAGGAAGGACAGGCAAGCTGACAGCAGGAAAATTGGTCACTGAGCACAAAGGTTGTCTAGCAAGCTGAGGAAAACTCCAAGTTTCAACACTAAACTGCACAGGAGGCCTGGGGCCACCCTGTGAGGTCCTCAGTGTCCCACCCAATCATTCAGGGCTCTCATGGTCACAGGCAGCCTCAAAAGACGGTAATTCTAAACTACTAGGAAAAAAACTGTCCCAGCACACATTCTGAAACACAGAATCACATGGTATTTTTTAAACAGCATTCCAAAGTAGTTTCAATGAAATTTTTCCAAGGGTTTTGTGTTTAAGAATCTGTTAGGTTGAAAGATTACCTGTGTGAAATGCTTCATTCTATAACACAATTGGCTGAAAGGGGAATTTTGGAGGGGGCTTTGTGACGTCACCATAAAGTACTCGTTGATCTCACGGTAATTTTAGCCACCACCACCCACCAGTCACCGTGTCTACACTTTTTTAACGGGCCCCCAGGTGATCTAGATGCTGCCCAGTCTGTAGACCACCCCAGGGGCCACGTTCTCAGTCCTAACTGACCATCGTCCGCTAAGGTGCTCTTCAACCACCGAAACCCCAATTCTCATCTGAAACCTACAGAGCTCTAGGACTTGGGGCTCCCTGTACTCTGTAAGCTCTACAGGTAGGTGATTCTGAGGTGTAACCAGGCTTGCAAACCACAGTCCAAAAAGCCTTCTCTCTGCTCAAGGCATACCACGCCCAAGAAATAGGTCAGTTTACTCTCGTAAACAGCTAGCCAGCAGCTCCCAAAGAGATCCACAAGAACCGAAAATCAGAAAGAGTACTTCCAGCTAAGCAGGCCAGGCTGGTCAAGCTGACCACAGTGACGCCTAGAATCACAGGCCTCTATGGGTAACATGCTCTGTTGTATACAGGGCTGTTGCGTCAGAACCGGCTGACGCACGTAACTCGACAACTATGACACAGGGTACCCTCTGTAATAGACACAAGATCACCCTGAGTGTCCATTCACCATACTAGCTATGTGAAGAAAGTTCTTAGGTGATTATCATAGTCTGCTTAGCTTTATAAAACAAAGAGGAAACACGGAATTTTTTTGCCTGGAAATCACAGATAAGTGTCATCATCTATGATGAAAGACTGGGAAGGACCCAAAACACAAGCATGCAATTAACCATCCCCAAACCCCCAGACTCCAGTCTGTAAAGGGCTCTCCAACCACACCCCACCTCACTACAAAGTGCAATTTTGCTAATAAAGGGGTGTAGTGGAATGTAGTCATTCAGGACTTTTACATACAAAATTACTTCCAGAAAAAGGAAGAGTAATAACAGTCTACCTTCTTTGGGTAGAACAGGTGGTAGGCCTGGGCCCATTTCACAAACTCCAGAGTTCCGAATTTCCTGATATCCGCCTTCTATTTAACAAGGTACTTCAAATTCTGCCCCACGTATTCAGCCTCATGGTACCAATTTCTATCCATCTCCTTAAAACCCACTTGCCAGGGCTCCCTCCTTCTTGCTATGATATACTGTGCCAGCAGAGGACAGGACAAGGTTCCAACAGCGAGGCCTCCCTTTACTCTGCCACTTGTAAATGCCATTCCCATCAGAGGCTCTCTGGTTTCAGAAGTATCACCTTCAGGGTCAATGCTAAGGGCCATCTTCTGCTTCTCTCAAGTGGATACTCTGGGGATAAAGACCCAAAGCTTTGTCAGCTGTGTGTGGATGACTCGGGAGGAGGGAGACAAGAAGAGGGCAGGGGGCTAAGGGGGGCGACGAAGAGGAGGAGGAGGTCATGAAGCAGGAAGACAAGAAGGGAGGTAAAGGAGAGACGTGGAGGAAGGAGAGAAGGAGATAGAAGAGAAGGTGGAGGAGGAAGGAGAGGAGGAAGTGGAGAAGAACATCAGGAAGAAGATGTGCAGGAGGAGGAAGGAGAGAAGAAGAAGGAGGTGGAGGAGGAAGAGGAAGTGCTGGAAAAGGAGGAGAAGTAGAACACAGAAGAGAAGGGAAGGGAGGAGGAAGAGGAGAAAGGACATGAAGGAGCAGAAAGGGAGGGAAAGGGGAAGCTGCAGCCACCTGTAATCTGCATTGCTGCCTACCAAGTTCATCTCTGTCCTGAGTCCTAACAGAAAAACTGTACGAAGAAAGGAAGGACTGAGTCAATGACTAGAGATAACAGACTGATGAGGTCCTATCCCCCAAGGGCTCAGTTTTCTAGCTGCAAGACTGAGACAGCATCACCCAGCGAGACTGCAAATGCAACACAAGAAGCTGAGGCTCAGAAGCCTGGGGCGGCACAGCCAGTAAGAGGGCAGCCTGGCCTGGGGCCTGGGACTCCTGATCCCACGAGGGGGTCCTCTCCTTCACACCTCATCGCCAACAGTGTCGGCTGGGTCATGGCAGGCACCGCCTTATGCGAGCAGAGAGAAAGGAGGGCTGAGTTCGGGGTGGCTTCCTGGGGCAGCCCCCTGAGAGGGGAGCAGACAAGCCACGCTTGCAGGGCTTGGCTGTAAGACAGCGAGGGGCATGGCTCAGCTGTAACGGAGAATATCTGCTCCGAATTCCCGCGCGATTACAGGGCAAGGTCTATTTGCATGAACGTCATTTCAATTCTTCCTTGAAAAGAAGGAAAAAAAAAATCCGTGTCTACTATAACTGAAAAGAAAAGAACAAACCCTTCAGGATATGCAAGAAATACGGACAGAGATTTTATTTTTCAACTAAAAAACAAAGTCAGGGCAGCAGAAGTTAGAAGTGACAGATTAATTTTATCACAGGCATGGAAGCGTGACTTTTCACATGGAGAATCATTTAGAAAGCCCCCTCTGGGGCCTGAACTTGGCCTTGTAATTTTTCCTTAAGGGAATAAAGGTTAACAAAGCATAGTCATCTTCTCCACAAGGTCCCACGGTCCTTTCCCAGCCAGATGCCTGCTCTGACGAGCACATACCCCTCCTGAGCAGACACTAAACTCCCTCATCTGCTCAACTACTTCTGGAGAGACTAGGCCTTTTCTTTAAAGCGTCCAAGTCTTGCCCAGCTGGGGCCCAGCCATAAGCAGAGACTGTAATTACATTTCTCCAAGGGCCCACATCCTTGGCCTGGGGATAAAAGTCTTCAACAGAAGCTGCAGGGCCAAGGCACCCACCCCTTCAGCTATCCTCACCCACACTGCAATGGGACACACGAGTTCAGGATGCTAGACAACTGGAAACACCCCAAGCACAGAGGACAAAAGTGCATGTGAAACCTCCTGGCCAATCTCATGCCATCTGGCCTCTTAACTTGTCTTGTTGGGATTAAAGGAACTACAGAAAACCCTAAACCAAGAGCGGCTGCACCCCAAGTTCTGACAGATCTGAAAGCAATGTTCCTCACCAGCCCTCGCTCTTCTTTCAGACAAGGATGTCCAGTATAATTAACGTTAGACTGTGACCACTCTGCTGGACCAGTCTGCTATGCAGGAGATTAAGGAAGCCGTGGCTGTGCAGATATGGGGGACCTTCCCATGAGGCAAGCCTAGAATACAGCAGCTCCTGGCTGTCAGCTGTGCAAACCCATCTTCTGCTCCTAACAACAGGGATGAGGGCGGAGGTGCCGTCATCTACTGTGTGTTGGCAGGAGACAGGCCCAGCCCGGGGCACCTCACCTGCACTGTCTGGATTGATGCTCTTCTCACAACAACCCTATAAGGTGGGTGCAGGACTGGCATTTTACAGGGAGGCTCAGGTGCTCTGTCACTGGTCTGCAGTCACAGAGCCATGAAAGGGTGACGGCAGGATGTGAATGCAAGTCCCTGGGGCTGCTGGCAGGGAGGGAGGCTCAGCGGCTGCTCCCAGGCACCAACTCACAGGAGAGCTCACTGTCTGGGGTCAGCCCTGCAGCAGCGGGCCGACAGCTGCTCAGGGCCGGGCACTGGATGTGATTCATGCCCCTCCTCGGGCTCTCCAGTGAAACCATCCACATCCTCCTCTGCGCCCCAAAGGAGACGGCAAGCGGGGTGCACACATCAACTGCAATGCTTATGTTCAGATTTTCAATGCTTGCAGTACGTGAACCCCCAAAGAGGAAGGCCACACACGCCAATACTCCAAGTTCGCCACCTCACCCTGAGCCATAGACTACACTTCTTCCAAGGTACCGTCTTCAATTAGCTTTCAAGGGTCATCAGGACACAGGACTTTACAAAGATCTGTGACCATGACGCTACGTAAAGGAAGGCAGTTCCTTTCCTCACTGATGTGGAAGAGACTACTGCGACACAGAAAAGCTTACTTGCATGCTTACAGACTTCATAGTTCTGGGAAATTTTGAAGCAGTAAGATTCTAAGGGTAGTTTTTATTTTCTTCTACTGATGAGATTTTTTAAATTTATCTCTAATAGCATATTATTACTTATATAATAAAGTCACTAAATGAATCTGAGTAACTTAGACGGCTCGTGAAATTGTGTTAGACATTTAATAAGATGGTAAAACACATATGTACACACCAAAAAACATGACAGAAAAACATCTCCCCACCAGCCCCACACCCACCTCCCCTCAGTTCTCAAAGGGCATCATTGGCTTAAGTTTTTCTTGGTGCAGTGATGCATCATCTGCCCAGAAGTACATTCCCAAACAAGGAAAGCACTGGGGAACACGTTCCTGAAGGATGGCCATACCACTTTCTTGCAGAAAGAAGTGAGAGAAACAGTGCTGGGATGGTTATAAAACCTGGTCCACGTGCCACAACCCACAGAACTACTGTTGGAGGGAGAGGTGCTACAGGTCCCCAAAGTAATCTGACAAAAAGTACCCGGGAGACACACACAGCAGTGTCAACCTATCTGTTCCAAGGTGACCAACCCTGAGGCAACACAAAAGGCTTCTTGACAAACTAAAACCACCACTGTTAACGCCATGCCTTCAAAGTCACACGAGAAGACAGCAATCTTCCTGAGACCAGAAACTATCAACTTGGTTATTGAGTGTGATGGTCAAAGCTGGAGTGTCAGCCTGGCTCAGTCATGGTCCTCCATGGTTTGGTAGTTATGACATAGTTTGACTGCTTGTTAATGATGTAATCACTCTCCATAACGAGATCTGATAGAATGTGATCTGTTGGGAGCAGCCAATCAGTTGAAAGGGTGTTTCACTGGGGTACGGTCTCTATTCAACACAGACAGACTTTGTGACAAGTGGGCTTTACTCACCGTAGCCTGCAGCTGGCTCCTGTTCATCTGACCACTGGTTTTGGGGACTTAAACTAGCCACTTACCTGCTAACCTTGGAATTCATCATCCTCCACAGCCTGTTAGCCAGGTGCCTGCCACACGACCTTCCCATCTTGGGTTCGCCAGCACCTGTGGTTACACAAGTCAGGAGAAGCCTCAAGGCTGACCTACATACTTCAGACTTTCCAGTCTTTTCTTTTATATAAATCTCTCTGTATACGTATTTAGAAATGTTAGTGATGCAGTGATTAAGTGCTCCGTCTGCTAACCAAAAGAATGGCAGTTCAAATCCACCAGGTGATCCCTGGAAACTCTACGGGATAGTTCTATTCTGTCCTATAGGGTTGCCATGATGGCAATCAGTGAGAGAGAGAGAGAGAGTGTGTGTCTGTGTGTGTCTGTGTGTGTCTGTGTGTGTCTGTGTGTGTGTGTCTCTGTGTGTGTCTCTGTGTGTGTGTGTGTCTGTGTGTGTGTGTCTGTGTGTGTGTGTCTGTGTGTGTGTGTCTGTGTGTGTGTGTCTGTGTCTCTGTGTCTGTGTCTCTGTGTCTGTGTCTCTGTGTCTGTGTCTCTGTGTCTGTGTCTGTGTCTCTGTCTGTGTCTCTGTGTGTGTCTCTGTGTGTGTGTCTCTGCCTCTCTCTGCCTCTCTCTGCCTCTCTCTGCCTCTCTCTGCCTCTCTCTGCCTCTCTCTGCGTGTCTGTGTGTCTGTGTAAATACACACATATATAACCAAAAAACCAAACCCACTACCACTGAGGCTATTCAGATTCACAGCAATCCTATAAGACAGAGTAGAATGGCTCCATAGAGTTTTCAAGGAGCGCCTGGTAAATCTGACCTGATGACGTTTTGGTTAGCAGACATAGCACTTAACCACCATGCCACCCGAGTTTCTACATACATGTGTATGTGTACATGTACACACACCAACTGCACTCATTTGCTTCTCCAGAGGACAGCCTAAGACACTGGATACATCCTGGCAACTTTGTGAAGGCTGGCACCATACAAGAGCAGATACAAGGCTCCTGGGGCAGACCTAAGACTCAAATGAGACAGGACAACAGCAAAGAGACAGGAGCATCTGTCACCCTACAGTCTGAAGGGTCAGCACAGCACAGAAATTCCCAGTCATAAGAAAAAGGTAAAATGAAACTGAGCTGCTACTTCTTAAGAGAAGGAGGCATACTGACCTATGATTGGGGAAAATGTCCAGGATTTAAAACACACACTCATTATGAATTAATCCTTCCCAGAACTGAGACAGACTGCATTTCATGGCGTAACTTTTATCTTATTCAGGTTTTCTCAAAGTCTTCTTTCTTTGACCTTCTAGAACCTTCTCCATAGTCTATCAACCTCAGTTTCCCTTTGCACCCCGCCCCCAAGGTTTACCTCACACTCCCAAGGCCCCCAGACCTCGTTTACTTAGTACTTTTGTCCTAGGCACAGAGGACTCATATGTAGCCAAAGACCTGTCCTCATACAAAAATTCCACATGCAGTAAAGACAAGACATAAATCAATGTCTTTTAAAATTAAGAAGATGGAGGAGCTCCTGCTGACACCCAGCACAGGATCAACCCTCTGACACTGACCTGATTCCAACTCACAGTGACCCTACAGGGCAGAGCAGACTGCCCCACAGGGTTTCCACAGTGGTGCAGACCTTTATAGAAAGTCGACAGCCACATCTTGCTCCCACAGAGGGCTGGTGGGTTCTAACCACTGACCTCACGCTGAGCAGCTGAGTGTTTTAACTACTGTGCCACCAGGTTCCCGAGCAATCAATCAGCAGCCTTTTGGGGACGTGCAACAGCTCCAAATCTACTTTTCCAAGGCTGTCTAGAATTTCTGCTCCAACTCAAGCCCAAGCATAACCTCTGGGGACAGATGCCCAGGTGCTGTGCCTTTCACAGCAGCTGTCTCTGGGATGTGCCCCACAGCTTCTGTGACTGCCGATGCCTCTGAGGACATGGGCAAGCATGCGTCCCAAGTCATATGGAGATAACCTCCACAAACAGTTCAAGCAGTAACAACTTCCCAGAACAAACTAAAAAAAATATTTTGAGAAACAAATGAACCCGTGAATCAATTCAATCATAGCAACCAAAAAAAGGGAGAGAGAGAGAAACAAACCCACTACCATCAAGCCAGTCACCTACGCATAGGTGAATCTACAAGACAGAACGTAACTGCCCCATAGGGTATTTGAGGCTACAATATTTACAGAAGCCAACAGCCAGAACCTTCTCCCACAGAGCCACTGGTAAGACCTGTTGGTGAGCAGTCAAGTGCTTGAGCCACAAGCAACAATCCCCTTAAAAGACAGGTCATGAGAGGGGTTAATGAAGCCACCAGGTTAGCTAGCACTGTAAAAAGTAAGGCCGTAAAATTAGGCTTATAATAATAAAAGCCTGACAGATTATAAATCAATGCTACAAGTATCTTAAATCCTTGACAAAGATCTATATTCTATCATTTACTAACACGAGTGCATTGGTATCTGCTGCTGCATAATAAATTATTAATTCCAAAACTCAGTGGCCTAGAACAGAACTTCAATGCAATTCCATTCCTACGTATATTCCCAAAAGAATGGAAAGCAGCAAGCCAAGTGGACAGAGGCACATCAGTATTCACTGCAGCCTTAATTGAAAGAGCCAAAGGGTGGAAAGAGCCCAAATACCCATCCACAAGGAGCCAAGCCACCATCCACAGACGAATGATAAACCAAATGCAGTGTATAGACATACAGCAGGGTATTACCCAGTGACACAGATAAATGACGCTCTAAAACATTCTACAACACAAACCTTGAAAACCACGGGGAAGATGTCAGTCACACAAAACAAATACTGCACGATGCTACTTTTCTGAAATACCGAGAAGGGGCAAATGCACCAAGACAAAGGTTTATAAGTGGTTTCCAGGGGGCTGCTGGAGGAGGCAGGGGGCAGTGAGTGCCAACACGCGCTGAGCTTCTGTTTGGGGTGGGGAAAAAACTCCTGGAAACAGACAGTGGAGATGGAGGCACGGCGTGATGGAGGCAATTAACGTCACTGGATCATGCATTTGAAAAACGGGTACCGCAGCACGCTTGGTGTTACATATTCTGGAAACCCTGATGGTGTGGTGGTTAAGTCCTACAGGTGCTAACCGAAAGGTCAGCAGCTCAACTCCACCAGGTGCTCCCTGGAAGCTTTATGGGGCATTCTGCTCTCACATACAGTCATTGTGGCTTGGAACTGACTTGACCACAACGGGTTTACATCTTACCATCATAAGAAACAAAAAGAAATAAATATTTATTATCTGACAGGCTCCATGAGTCTGGAATCTGAGAACACAAGAACATTTATTATTTTGTGAATTCTGAGAGTCAGGAATCTGAGAAGAAGGGAACAGATACCATCTCAAGAATTCCACAAGTTGGGAATCTGAGAGGGGCACAGTTGGGTGCTCTGGGCTCATGGTCTTGGACGCAGCTACAGTGTCAGCAAGGGCTGCACCGTCATCTGAAGGTCTGACCGAGGCTGGATGAAGATGCACTTTCAAGGTGGCACACTCACACGGCTGTGACCAGGAGTCCTCAGTCCCTTGCCACCTGGGCTTTTCCACAGGCTGCCTGCGTGTGTTCACAACATGGCAGCTGGCTTTCCCCAGGGCAAGGCACGCAAGAGAGGAGAAAGGCAACCCGCCTTTCAGGATTTCCTCTCTGAAGTCACTTGCCGGCACTTCCATTTTGATCTCTACACTAATGCTTCACTTCTGGAATCAGCTCACACTCATCAGCTTCTTAAAGAACACAACACCCAAGAATTTGTGAACATGTTTCAAAGCTCCCACGGTCAGGTACTTGGTGTCTGGAGGGGAGGAGATGTTGAGAAATAAAGTCAGGACTCAGGAATTCTAAGTTCTCCAGTTATTAATCGATGCAATGAAACATTTCCAGAGAGGAACAGCTGGTGGACTGCCACTGCCCACGTCACAGAGGCCAGCTGAGCTCTGAACCACTGCACCACCAGGGTGCCAAGGCAGAGACAAAAACTCTGTTCAAATCTCAACCTATTTGTTCTGATGAGCAATCTGGAGGCAGTCATCCCTCTGCCTCTCCTCAGGAAAACACCTGGCTGACAACAACAGTGCCCACTTTAGGAAAACCCAGTATACAAAAAGCACTTTCAAACCAGATCCTTCCCAGCACTCTACAGGAGGAAAATGTCATCTTTAAATGTTATATTTAAATATCCAATTCCCCTAAAACAGTTACATTATACAAATTCAATATCACATTAACCATGGGATCAAGCTATCATCACCAATAATGGGACAAAATGACACCATATCCTCCTGACCGGAAGAACCGAGAAGGACACAAAACACAAGTTACAGTCTCCAACTTACCACGTAATTAAGGTTGCCAACTGTCCTTCTGTTGGTACAGCCTGCTTCTGGTACCACATACTACATCCAGGGCTGCAGCAGGCCGTCTGCTGACGTTCTCGTTCTCAGATGCTCACTGCTATGATCTACTGCTCAAAGCAATGCCTTAGAGCGGCTAGGAAAACTGGAGGGGGAGGGACAGGTAGTCTACTTACACCAATATCAACTTACAGTAGACTCTCTGAAACTGAAATCTGGGTTAGTGGGGGACTCTCTGCATAGCATTCTACATCTAATCATGAAGACGCCAAACTGCAACAACATAACGGGCCTGTTTGCCTCAAAAAGTCAGCACTGCAGAGACAAGCAGGGGAACTGTTTCTGAGGAAGAGAGAGTAGAGAGGTGGCAAATTACATACCAAGTGTGATCCCACATGGAAGCCTGGATCAGAGAAAAGAGTTGATCTAAAGGACTGTGATAAGCAGTGATACTCAGATACTAACTGTGTATTACGCAACAGCACCTCCACGTTGCTACTATTTTTTCACAAATAACCCACTCCCATAAATAATACGGCCACATACATGAAGTTTATGAAAATAAGGTGGGTGTGGGTTTTCACAGCTGGCAAGCAGAGCACACGTGTTATCTGCGTGCAAATATTACATGCTCTGCTTTTACTAAGTGAGCTATGGTTAAGAAAGAGGACATCCTTGCTCTTAGGAAATACTTGCTGGTTCAGAAAAAGAGAATGTGATACAGAGATTGATTAAAAAACAAAAAAATCAAACCCACTGCCATCAAGTCAGGTTCAACCCATAGCGACCCTGTAAGTCGGAGTTAGAACTGCCCCACAGAGTTTCCAAGGAGCGTCTGGCAGATCTGAACTTAACCCATTATGCCACTGGGGTTTCCAGATAATGATAAAGCAATGCTTATAACAGACAAATTTAGGTGAAGGCGATACACAAGTTCTTTGCATTCTTGCAGCTTCTCAGTCAATGTGATATTGCTTTGAAATAAAAACTATTTTGAAAAGACACAAATTCCAGTTCAATATGCAGGATGCACTTCCAGACCCACATGTGCTGAGCCAGGTGAGGTCCCCACGCCACTTGCACGTGCCACCGTCTGCCCCACCTGCATGTGCAGACGGCCATGCTGCTGCTCCTCCCCACACCCGCTGGACGGCTGGCCTGAGCTCAGCACTTCAGAGGCATCTCTTCAGAATGAGGAACGAGCACGGACCAACTAGGCAGCTGGGAGGGGCAAAGCTAAGCAAAGGAGAGCCGCAGGGGTGAGGTCTCTGACGGAGAGGCTGACGAGGGGCTGACGGGGTTTAGACACACAGGTGAGCGCAGCCACAGTACAGAAAGACCTGAGAACTGCTTTTCTCCTAGAAAACCTGCTGCCGCCAACTCGATTCTGGATCAGCAACACTGAAGGGCAGAGCATAACTGCACCACAGGGTTTCCAAGGAGACCTGGTGGACTCCATCCACTGACTCTTCGGTTAGCAGCCATAGCACTCGACCACAACACCATTTCCAAACAAACCCATAGCCATCAAGTTGATTTTGACTTATACTGACTTTACAGGACAGAGCAGAACCGCCCCACAGAGTTCCCAAGGAGTGCTTGGTGGATTCAAACTGCTGACTGCTCGGTTAGCAGCCATAGTACTTAACTACTACTCCAAAAGGGTTTCCACAGAAATGAGCCATGGAGTTTCCAAGGAGCTCTCAGCAGATCTGAACCGCAAACCTTTTGGTTAGCAGTCAAGGCACTTAAACACTAGGCCACCAAGGTTTCTATTCTTCTCCTAGAGAGAAAGAAAAGTGAGGAGAAAGAGAGAACTGCAGACCTCTGGCAAATCCCAGCTGGCTCTTTCAGGCACATAGTAGGTGCTCAGTAAAAGCTAGCTGCAATCAGCAGCTGTATTAAACAACCTCACCATCCCCGCCCACTTCATTTAAAAGAGTTTGATCGGGCTTCTGTTCCTTGTACACGAAGAACCTCGGCAAGGACAGACTCCTATCAATACAAAGAGACAGTCACCAAGAACTCTCACACAGCAAGGCAGAGGGCCCACGGCTCTGAAATTCCCAGACAAGAGAAGGGCTCCTTCCATTCTCTTCATGCCCATAGTCTCCTACCCAGAGAGAAACTCACCGCAGCTGGTGGCACAGCCTGTGACAGAGACCAGTCCCACAAGAGTCACACAGCATGGGCAATGACAAGAAGGAGGAACTTCAGCCCTCACCAGTAAGGAAACCTGTATCTTTGGGCCTGTTTCTGTCACTCACCGTCCTGCCACCATGGAAGCCATGGCACTCGTGTGACTCTGGAGCAAGCACACTAATGAGAACGCAAAGCCATCCACACCCCAGTGTCCAGAACTGATGACAGCTTCGCCTTACACGGCAAAAGGCACTCTGAAGGTAAGACTCTGAGGATCTCGAGAGGGGGAGATGCCCTGGGTTACCCCATGGGCCACATGTAAGCACAGGAGTCCCTGAGAGCAGAGACCCTTGCCTGGCTGTGGTCACAGGGAAGTGTGACAACAGAGGGTCAGGTGGCACAACTGCACTTCTGGCTTTGAGGACAGGGGACTCGGGCATGAGCCAAGGAATGTAGGCTCCTCTAGGGCCAGGAAAAGGCCTCAGAACCTCCCGAAGGAATGCGGCGCACCTGCACCCCAATTTCAGCCCCGGGAGAATTCTGCTGTCTGATAATACATTGGCGTTCCTTTAAGCCACTGAGTACACAGGGAGTTACACCAGCAATGAAACTATGACAGGCCCTACTCCCCCCTCAGGAAGAGGGAGTTCTCACATGCTTTGGGAAGTCAGACCCCTGGAGCTGAGAGTCCTACCCACACTGCCAGTCCCCGGGTCACCAAAACACCTGGGGCCTCGCTGGATGACCTCGGCTCTTTTACTGGATGACCTCTAGAGATCAACGACTCACAAAACGAAGGCCCTCCACCCCAGGCTGAACTCAGAGGGTACCTACCGTCCACCCCTGTGTGGTCCCACAGCTGGTCCCCAGAGCTCTCATCTATCTTTGCTCAATAATAAAAGCAACACGTGTCCCACGTCACTAAGTTACTGTCAGAGCTGCTGCTGCTGGGAGAATCTACTTCCTCGGTAATACTCCCCTGCAACCACGCCCACCCCAGACGCCTTTCTGCTTCCTGGGACCCTGGGGTGGCATCAGGATGAGCACCTTCCAGATGTCTGAGTCACCCTCCCCACCGCAGGCCCGGCGGCAGCAGCAGCAGTAGGGCTGTGAGCTCCATCCGGACTGCAGAGCCAGAGCCCGGCCTTGGGAATGCCCCAACCCTGCCCCTTTCCCTGACAACTCCTCCATGAAACTGTCCTTTTGTTTTCTAGGAGACTTGCAGCTTGCCAGCCCACAGACCCTGCCAAGTGTAGCCCATGGGTGTCGTGGCATGCCCCCACCACACAGCAGGAGCAACTTGACCGACGGCCTCTGCTCCCAGAGCTGCGTCGCCGTGCGCATTTATCACCGGAATGTTTCCACTGAGCAAACATCGGGAGCAGTCGCTGCTGCCCTGACTTCTGTACTGTCCTGCTAACAAGGAACATTCCAGGCCTCAGGACGCCCGTCAAGCCGGCCTGTTTCATAGCACAGCCTGTTGGTGGGCTCCCAGGTCTTTATTCTATCACCACCTGCACAGTGTGTGGCCTCAGCCAAGATCACTGTCATGGAAGGAGGAGAGGCAGACCTGGCAGAGAAGAGCCGTCACCGTTTCTGACAACTTCCTTTTCATCAACTCACCAACCAAGTCTTAACAGAGGGGCTGCCTGGAGGTCTGTCCAGAGACAGGGAATGGCACTCTAGAGGGAAAATCCCTAGGACAGCTAACACAGGAAAAAAGGGCGGAACCCCCCGCCCACCCTGGTGTTAGGGAAAGGGCTTACTGCAAATCAGTACCCTCCCCATATGACTTGGCACGCACCCTTGTTCCCAGATACATACCCTCCAAATCGCCATTCCTTGTCTCATAAACGAGTAACTGAACTCTTGTGTCCACTGACCAACCAGAAAAAAAGTGCTTCTCATCCAGACTTTGCTTAAGCTGCTCTCCTTCTCCAGGCTTCCCGGCTTCAGCCTACCCCCAACCTGAACTAATAGATGACCCTCTGTACGGTTCCCTGGCAGAGGCAGAGGCAGAGATAGCACCCTTCCTTTCCACTTCCCCAGACAGGGTTCTTTCTAGACTCGTTGACTTGCAGAAAAACCAAAAAAACCAAACCCACTGCCATCAAGTCAATTCTGAGTCACAGTGACCTTGTAGGACAGCAGGATTGTCCGAGGGTCTCCAGGACTGCAGTCTGTAGAAGCAGAGGATTGTGGCCTTTCTTTCAGCTCTCAGCCAAGTGCTTTACCCACTGAACCACCAGGGCCCCCTTGTTTGCTCTCAGTCTCTGTGGAAGAAAACTGTTCTTTCTCAGATTCTCCAGGCAGCTTCCGACCTTGAGGCCAGAGGTCTCTGCTCCTCTGGTAGAAGTTCTTTTCCCTCTGCTTTCTGAATAAAGCTTCTTCCTCATCCAAGTCCAGATTTGTTTTTTATTTGAAGAACTGCACTAGAAACAATTCAGGCCCTTCCAGCATCACCTAGTCACCTGGGAGCGAGGCTCAGCCAGCCAGGGAACAGGCTGAGACAGAGAATGACGGGGTCTGCGGCGGGGGAGGGCGCAGGTCAACACAGCTCGCCCCATGGGGATTTTATCAGCTGGCCGTCATCCTGTCACCACCCTTTCCTGTAAAATACGAGACCTGCCACATACACCTGCCAGATGACAGGTGGCTGCAACTCTGCCTTGAAGAAGTACGTTTCCAGCAAATGTCACAGGAGACCTCTGGGCGCCTGAGGGACCCTGGCCTGGCAGCAGACAGGCCAGCACAGCCATCGCATGTGCACCAAGAAGGAGATCTCAGAGCAAGAACGAGGGACAGTGGACGTGGGAAGGAGGATGGCACCATGTGGGGCTCAGCAGAGGGCAGCCCCACCTGTCACATCTTCTCACCTCCACACACTGGACAAGTGTCAGCTCCCAAGTGCCTACTAAACCCCACAGGGAGCAAATGCAAACAGGAGAACTCAGTGGATGCAATCAGGAGGTGCTGGGGGCATTCAGGGATGTGCCCGGACCAGGGGGGCCAGAGAGAGGGCACCTGGGCATCTGGGTGCCTCCCACTAAGAAGGGTGTGTTTGATGCCCCACGTCTGCCACTGCTGTTTATAAAAAGCCCACTGATATTTACTTAGCTTTCAAAACAGCAAAAAGTGTAAGAATCAATAAGTTTCTGTGCTAGCGAGGGGCCTCACACAGCTGCCAGGGACATAAATCCTATCACCTTCTAAAAGAGGAAGTTACAAAGGAACATATCCTTTGGCCTTGGAATTCTACAGGCAAGCCCACACTGGCCTACAGATAAAAAGTGTTTCAAGGATGCTCATTGCAGTGTTTAAACAAACCAACCAGAAGTAGGGTGGGAGGAAGAGGCCCAGCACAGGGGATACTGAATTATTCAGTAACAAACAGCATAAACGAATAAAGTATAGTCAGTCAATAGGAGACTGTTACATTTGGATTAACATGGAAGAGGTTTTTGAGGCATATTAAATTTAAAAAAGCAGTACACAGAACATTATACTATAATACTATTTTTGTTAAGGAAAAAAAAAATACTTTCTCACACAGCTTCAAGAGCCCTGCAGTCTATAGAGTCCTGACACTACCCTGAAAATATTTTTCCTTCTTACAAAAAAGCAAAACGCACTCATTCTTCATTTGTCTATTGTTCGTAGGCAGCGTAAGAGTCCTCCGTGCAAGGGCAGAGAACGAGGAACCACTTGTAATTCCACGCTGGTGGGCCCTCTAATGAGGAGTCATACTTTTTAAAATACACACACACATTCTTACTTTATTTCTTAAAAATAAGGCAAGAGATGCCTCTCAGGGTCCCAAATGAGGGAGAAAATAGAAACGGATGTCACCATGGACCCATAATTTCAGATGAGACGAAGTCACAAAATGGGTCACAATATCCCATTTGGTGGCACTGGCCAGACTGTACTTAAAGAGGAGAGACAGCCCACGCCCGGCAGCCCTAAAGCATGTAAGAGAGACGGGAAATGCTGACCAGGGCCCTGAATACCGTAAACGGAAAACATGTTCTCCCTTTTTATAGACTTTTGTCCTTGCTTTTATTTTTTTTTTTGAAGATGTCAACAAAAACCCACTGCTGTCAAGTCAATTCCAACCCATAGTGATCCTATGGGACAGAATAAAACTTCTGTATAGAATGTCCAAGTAGTGCCCAGGGGGTTCAAACCTCCAACCTTTTGGTTAGCAGCATAGCTCTTAATCTCTGTGCCACCAGGGTTTCCAAAAAGTGTCAAGAAGACTGTATATTACTGTCCAACTTGTACTTAAGAAAAAGGATGTTTGAAACAAACACAAACCACGCCGTGTTTTAGAATGGAAATGTGAAATTCTGTAGATAGTCGTCCCTAGCATCCTTCACCCCAACAGCTCTCTGCCATTACTTCAAGTTCTTCTTAGACCACATAGAGGAGGACTCCAGAAACCCACACAGGCAAGGAAACACCTACCCTACTCTTTGCATCCAAAAGCTTGCCATCAGAGATCCATCTTCCCGCTGCTGTCACTTCTGGGTTTGCTCAAGTACTCATCAGCACGAAAACCAAAACCAAATTCATTGCCATAATCCTGGCCCACAGTGACCCTAGAGGATGGGGGGAACTGCCCCATAAGGTTTCCAAGGCTGTCATCTTCACAGAAGCAGACTGCCACAGCCTTCTCCACAGAACAGCAGGTAGATTCGAACTTCTAACCTTCGGGTTGTTAGCAGAGTGCCTAACAACTGCACACCAGTTAATTCATCCCTCTTCTAAAGGCTAGCTTTAGATAAGCAAGTGGAAGAAGGCAACTCCTTTTCTGAGTTCCTTTAACAAACGTTCACTGAGGCTGGGGGGCCCTGCCTCGGGATGCAGCGTCATCCCTGCCTTCAAGGGGCTCACTGTCTACAAGATACAGGAGCTGGCTTCGGCCCTGGGATAAGTGCTCACCTAGAGGGAATTCAGCCAGACTCAAAAGGATGTGGAAGAAAGGGACACATCAATCCATCCTCCAAGGACATGATTCCAAAAACTGCGAGATGGACTTGGCCAACTTCTTTTCTGTGCCTTAAAACACAGGCCACCCACCTCCCTTCTTTCACCGATGAAGAACAGGCTCAGAGAACAGTGGATGCACATTACAGGTACCCAGGAGAGGAAGCTGAGGCCCCCCGGGTACATGTGCCCTGGCACAAGGCCACCCCACTGCAGAGCAGGGATCCCAGTTTGGCTCTCCCTTGTTCCGGAGCCTTAGTTCTGAATCCTGGCAATGCTCATCTCAGCTCTGCCTTTGTCATGGGCTGGGATCAGCCCAGAACTCAACATACACATGAAGCCAAATTGGAGGAGACGCATGAAAACTGAATCCCCAACACCCATGAGGACTGGGAGACAGCCACTGGCCGTCATGATTTTTAAAAATTCTCAAACTCGCCTGTTTCCTTATCTGACTAGTAAGTAAGCAGTGGCAAGAAAAATCTCAATGAACTAAAAAGACTGCTGAAGCAGAGGGAATGGGACACAGGCACTACATGTGCTGTCTCTGTGGCCTTTCTGTAACCCTAAAACTATTCTACACATATACACACACATATACATACACATACATGTTTACACAGACATACTTATCCCACATACACATACATGTTTACACAGACACACTTAACCCACATACACATACATGTTTACACAGAGATACTTATCCCACATATACAGAAGATACAAAAGAGACAAAACAGAAGAGGATACAGAAGAGACAAAACAACCCCGAGTAGATGACGTTGCTCGCCTTGTCTTTGATGACAGAAATCTTACAGAGTGGTCAGAAAAGCACAAACCAACCAATCCCCAAACCGTAGCCTCAGGCCTTTAAACCCAGAAGTTGTCAAGAATTGGGTTGCAATTGTAACCCTCAAAGCACCAGCAGCTATCACACCACCCAGAGAGGGAAGACGAGAGGGGCCAAAAAGCTGGCCTCCAACCTGAGTTCCCCCATTTTCTCCTCCCTGCTCATTTCTACCCTGCATGGTTCAAGTTCCTCCCCTAACTCAAGGGGCCAAATTGCTACCGAAATGGCATATTAAAGTCGCCACAAACGGAAGGACCATACCCAGGGAGAGGTCATATCCAAGCCCCCAAACCTGCTGCTCTCAAGTCAATTTCAACTCACAGCACCCCTACAGGATGGAGCACAACTGCCCCATAGAGTTTCTGAGGAGCGTCTGACAGATTCAGTCTGCCCACCTTTTGGTTCGCAGCCGTACCACTTAACACGTACTCTACCAGGTGGCATGTCATCCAAATTCACTGCCATCGAGTCATTGCCGACACACAGCGACCCCATAGGACAGAGTAGAACTGCTCCACAGAGCATCCTGGCGGATATGAACCACCAACCTTTGGGTTGGCAGCTATCACACTTAACCACCATGTCACCAGGGTTTCCTGTCTCATGTCACAGGGATAGACAATAACACACAGAGATGACCTTGTCTTGCTCCTAGCAGTAAAGTCCCATTTCCTTTTCAGGATCCTGAAAGCAGACGAGGACCGAATGGACAGCCCTGCCCGGGTCTCCAACAGACCCCTCCAGCTGTGTGGCTTGGATCCAGGAACTTCCTGCTCCCACTCAGCTTCGGTCTTCTCTGACAATGGCAACTGCGCCCGCCTCTCAGCACCCCCAGGGGACACAACTGGTCAACATGTGCCAATCAAAGGGCTGCAGATTCACGGCCACCCAGAGAGACCCGAGGAGAAAGGCCAGGGGATCTACTTCCCAAAAATGACCCACTGACAGGCCTACGGAGCCTAGCTCCACTCTGAAACATAGGGGGCTCCATGAGGCCCAGACTGGACGGCAACTGGTAGACCTGCCATGGCACCTGCTGGGAGGACTAAGGTAGAAGAACGCACACCGGGGACTCCGCACGATACCTAACGCATCCGAGGCCCTCCACACGTGGTGATTAGAACTCCAAACTACTATAATGGAGATGGAAAAGAAGAGACTCTGGACCCACGTGACTGGCACTCCAGGGAAGTGGAGTCACAATAATTATGATGGCCAGGGACAGAGAGGCTGTGTCTGCAGGCACAAGCTGCTGTGGTCAAGGCCCTGAAGTCATGTGTAAGAGACTGGCTGTGGGGGCCAAGGTCCACCCAGAGGGCCCAGTCCAATACTGCAACAGCCGGCCACCACACCTCTGCCCCAACCAGATCCTGCAACAGCCAGACACAATGCGTCCAACTCAGACGGCTCCAGTCTCTCGGAGCTTGCACAGCAGAAATGTGGAGATGACTCACGTTCTCAGCAAGCCAATCCTGGAACCTATGGGCAGCCGAGCATTCAAGGGGCCAGGAACCAAGTCCAGATGTCACCCTGCAGCAGCACCCTGGCAGAGAAGAAAGAGATGGCACATGTCAGTGCAAGCAGCAAGGTTAGTGGGCACATGTCCTTCTCCCAGTGCTGACCCAGGAACACCAGGTTACAAAGACGGTGAGAAAGGAAAATGCCCCAGCAGGAAATTGTCTTGGGGTACCCACCATACAGTGTCAAGGCTGGCAACCCTACCATCTGGATGTCCAGAGGGACACCCAGCCCACAAACAGTGCTCTGGACCAAATTCTACCTGCAAGCTTTGCAGTGTAGAGTCCAGGCGCCTGAGTGCAAAAGGCCTTTGGAGATGCCAGGTCCAAACCCCTTTGCAGATGAGAAAAACCAAGGCTCAGAAAGAAGACAGGCCCTGCCCCAAGTCACTGCAACCACCACCAGCTGCCAATGAGTAGCTTCCCATTCCCAGGGCCCCACACGTGTCAGAGAAGACCTGAGCTCCACAGGCTTGTCAGTCACTGACTTTTCAAAAGAGAGAGTCAGGCGTCCTCTCCCTCCACAACTCTGGGTGGACTCAAACTGCCAACCTTCTGGTTAGCAGCCCAGCACACTGACCATCTGGGACACCCAGGGACTTCACAATCAGCAGGGGGTACTAGCCAGGCCAGGAACACGATCACAGAATGAAAGCTGTGAAGCCTCCATTTACCTGGAGACAACTTCTCTCATAAAAGTCAGCTTCTAAACAAATGTTACTCTTTTTGGCTCTCAACCAACAAGAAGCAAAGCCATTGGAAGTTCCTCTCTCCTTCCTCCCACAAGACTGACTTTCCCCCAGCAAATTGCAAACTTTTGGCATCCTTCAAAAACAAACAAATAAAAACAGAACTGTTCGTGTATACAGGGGATAAAAAAAATCTCGACACTTGGGAGAGAAACCTGAAGACCTTAAAAGACAAAACTGGATTTATGAAACATCAAGAACACCGCAGAACACGAGGAAAAGCTCCACATCCTCACACGAGGTGCACAGACCCGAGAGAGCAGAACCTTTCCTGCGAACACCTGAAGACCATAAGATGGACCGGCTTGCACAGGCCACAGCAGGCTGGGATTATTGTCATCGTTTATTCTGGTAAAATGAAACGAATGCTCAAAACGCTAACTCTCTAGGAAATGAGGCTTTTGATTATTGGGCTGTGTTCTTTATTTACATATTGAAATTAAATTTTCACCTAATTATATCCTTAAACCAAAACCAAACCCACTGCCATCAAATTGATTCTGACTCAGAGTGACCCTATAGAACAGAGTAGATCTGCTCCACCGTCTCCCCGGAGCACCTGGAGGAGAACTGCCGACCTTTTGGTTAGCAGATGTGGCACTTAACCATTATACCACCAGGGTTTCCATCTTTAAACCATAATCATCTAAATAATTAGCTCTTCCTGGGTTTGAGTTTCAGCTGGCCCTGACAAACCAACATAACCTGGGAGGATTATCGGAGTGACAAGGACTGCCGTCAGTTCAGCCTTCAAAGGAGCACCCCGGACAAGATCAAGTTGAGGGACCTCTTAGCTAGACAATTCTAGAACTCCTTTACGTCTTTGTACCAAAACTGAAAGCACTCAATGTGAAGTCAATTTACGAAGTATAATTACTCGCCCACTCCGAAGAAATGAGCACCCGTCATTCCCAACCGAAATCACTCATCTCTTAGGCAGTCCCAGCAAAGCTGCTGTAACAGCGTCTGTGTTCTGTTTCCTGTGGGTTCCCTTCCACAGGGACGAATCAGCCCCCTCCCCTCTAAATGGGTCTTTGGATATGTTTCCCTAAAGGTCCATTATTATTTACAAGGCAACAGATAGGGTTTCTCCTGCATAAAATGGAACTTAGGCAGTGAGGTCATTTGTTTTGAAACTACAGCAACGAGTCCAATTTTTGTTTCCATTAGCGCATTCTAGTGACTCTGGGTCAAGAGAGGGAAAGGCAGATTCCAGAAAAAAAACGCAAAGCCTTTTCAGAAACATGCTCGGCCCCCAGCAAATCAAAGATTCCTCACTGGACCCCGCAGATTGTAACTCACCACCCACTTCCTTTTCACCAGTCAGGATTCTAACAGCCCACACGGGCTCAGACTCAGCCAGACTGAACACATTTCAGGAAAGCTTCACCAGTCACAGGTTGAAAAACAACCAACAAAAAACCTGCCATAACGTCTGGGTTATTTAAGACAGTCGTTATTATTCTCATGGGGCAGGGAGCACTGACACCTTTGCAAATCCAACAACTGCTTCACCCTGAAAATGATGCACTGGGTTTCAGAGAGTCATGAATACCTGCCATCTCTCTGTACCTGAGGTTAAGAGCCACCGCTGAACAAAAAGCATTCTACGGAGTCGTCTTCCATAATGCTCTCTTAACTCTCCGTGAGTCCTTCGCAAATGACGTTGTACGTGGCAGCCTCATTAACAAAGTGACACAGACCACCAGGAACTAAAGAGAAAACCGGCCTCTTGTAGAGGGTTACTTTGAGTAGGAATCCGCTCACTAGCAATGGGTCTGGTTGGGTTTGGGCAGCATTAAAACCCACTGCCATCAAGTTGGTTCTGACTCACAATGACAGTACAGGAAGGACAGAGTACAGCTGCCCCTGCCCACAGGGCCTACCAAGGAGCTCCTGGTGGATCTCCACTGCCGACTTTCCGGTTAGCAGCTGCAGCTCTTAACTACCACGTCACCGGGCCTTCCATGGGTACTATCACAAACAAAACTGAACCCGCCGCCATCAAGGGGACTCTAAATCCCAGCCACCCTGTAGTGGTGGAGAAGCATGATGCTGCAGCCCGCAGTGCTTCAGACTCCTGGTGAGCCCTGGCGTTCTCGGACACTAAAAGCCTCCACCTGAGAGCTTCAGCAGGGAACTTCCCAGCTTTTTTCAAAACTAAAATAATAACAATAAACAACAAACAAAACACATATTGTTTTAGCAATGCATGCACCAGTAATAACGCAAAGAAAAGCAAAGGCCAGTTCAAACAAACAGCTGGAATTCAGGTCTCCTCAGAGGGGGAACCCTGGTGGCATAGTGACCAAAAGGTCAGCAATTCCTATCAGCCAGGTGCTCCTTGGAAACTCCATGGGGCAGTTCTACTCTGTCCAACAGGGTTGCTGAGAGTCGGAATCCACTTGATGGCAGTGGCTTTGTATAGATTTCTGAGGGGAAAGGAGGGGCAGCAACCAGGAGAGGGCCTGATGGGCTTCTCAGGTATTCATAATGTCGATTTCTTAATCTGAATGTGGTTGTTGATTTCGAGAGGTTTGTTCTGTTCTTTCTGCTACTAACATTTTGCAGACTCTTCTGCAGGCCTAGTGCAGATCAAACCAACCGTTTAAAAAAATGAATTCACAAGCAGGAGGGAACACCAGGCATCTTCTCACCCCAGCCACATCAGTGAAAACTGGAGTAAGCCCGGTGCCTGTCAAGGGGTGGGGCCCGACATGGAGAAGTTCTGGCCTTGGGGACACATCTATAAATACACTTTCATTTTTAAAAGTCCACACCCTGGGGCAGTCCTGTGCTCCGGACTGAGGCCACTATGTCCTCAGATGATGCCCATCCGTCTGGGAAAAGCTGGTATTGGGTTTCTGCGAAGCCAGCGGTGTTTCCTCTTGCCCACTTGGCAGGCCCACTTCCTGTGGCACATTCTGTTACTGTGAACAGTCTCGTCAACCTGTCCTTCACAGCTGAGAAAGGAGTGACGGTGCAGACACACCAGCGGAGGTGGACCACAAAGGCCTGCATGTGGTCCTCCTCCCTTCTCCTACAGACGCCTTGTCGTTCGGTGTCTTCCTCATGAGAAATTTCACTCTTCCAAGGAACAGCCAAGTCATCCCATGGATAAAATAACAGTTTAGGGTACAAGGACAGGACCATTCCCAGCCCTTCCGCACTTACCAATGTTTTCTCAGCCAAATAAATAAGGAAAGCCTTCTTTTTCCCTAATAATTTGAGGAAGAGCATCTCATCCAAAAAAGACTCTAAAAGTAATCTCACTATTAGACAAAGTTGTTATCTTCAGTTTTTAGTTAAAATAATCACAAGTTGACACTATGACATCAAACAACATTTTAACCGAGTTTTGGACAGCTCAGAAACTCTGAAGGCATAGTGGTTATATGCTACGTCTGCTAAACAAAAGGCTGGCAGTCAAATCCACTAGGAGCTCCTTGGAAACTCTGTGGGGCAGTTCTATTGTGACCTATAGGGTCACTATGAGTTAGAATCAACTCAATGGCAGTGAGGTTTTTTCTTTTTTTGGTTGTGGACAGCTCACATCGTACAAGCACTCAGCCAATGAATGCACGGTGGTATATACCAAACTGAGGTCTGCTGGTTAAGATTACGGGTCAACTTAGCTGGCCTTGATCCTCAGTTGGCAGTTGTGTAATGAGGCGGTCATCCTCCACGACATGATCTGATGTGATCAGCCAATCAGTTCTAAGGGGCATTTCCTTGGGGGTGAGGCCTGCATCTGATACACATATTGGCCTTCTAGCAAAGCTTGCTCTATTGCTCTGGATCCTGTATTCAGCGGACCTGCAGTTCTTGGTACCTGAGCTAGCAGCCTGCCTTCTGACCTGCTGGACCTCGGGTTCATCAGCCCCTACAACTGTGGAAGTCAGTAGAAGCCCCCAGCCTGACAGCTGAACCACAAATTTGGGTCTCGACTGCCTCTACAACCAGGTAAGCCATTTCCTTGAGACAAATCTGTCTCTCTGTTGTCTATCTCTCTCTCTGTCTGTACCTATGTCTCTGTCTCTTGCTCTTTATCTCTTTCTATATACACACACACTATATATACAGATACATGTATATATACATACATAATATATGCTTCTTTGGTTTTATTTCTCTAGAGAACACAGCCTAAAACAGAAGGAAGTATTTTATTTCATCCTTTCTTGTTAAGAGTCTCCTCTGTTTACTTAGCCTATTATCACGATTGCTGTCAATAAGCTGTACAACTAAAAAAGTTGAATTGGAACAAGTTGTGCAACACATTTATAAAAAGGACCAAAAATGATGTTGAGGCTCATGGGATCTAGTCCTTGGTGTGGAGACTTAGGATCATGGTTCCAGATGACATCTCAAATAACCAGCCTAATAATGTGTTCAGTGCCTTTATTCTACTTCCTAATTCACTGCATAGTGCCTGGGGTCTTAAATGCCTGCAAGTGGCTATCCAAAGCACAATTCGTCTCTACTCACCTAGGGCAATATAGGAAGAAGGAGAGTTAGGAACAGGAAGAAAAAAATTTGGCTAACTGCCTCCATGAGGAACTGCCTCCTTTGCCATGAGACCAGAAGGACTGGATGGTGCCCAGCTACCATTACTGAATATTTTGATCAATGATTCCACAGAAGACTCCTAATCAAAAGGGGAAATGCAGAACAGAATTTCAAGTTCTCATGGACTCCAGATGTTCTGGAGCCATGAAAGCTGGATGAACCCCAGAAGCTACTACCCTAAGATAATCTTCAACTTTAAAACAAAAATATCCCCAAGAGTCTTTCTAAAACCAAACAGTATTTCCGTTTAACTACCATAAGAATTTCTGCCTTAAACACTGTGCTCTTTTAAGGTCTATCTATATGATATCAACTAACAATACCAACTCAAAAGACTAGATAGGAACCTTAGGGGACAGTGAACATGTTTATGGGAAAGGAAGAACTCAGAAAAGGAGAGCTAGAATGGTTGTACACCCTGACGAAGATAACCACTGCTACAGAAACGTACACACAGAAAGTTAAAATTGGTGTGTGAGGTGCGACAATTAAGTTCACAAACATCCTAGAAAAGTGCTACATACCTCATTGCTGAATATCACTATGTACTTTCCAAGTACTTCCCGTGGGAAGCTATGCACTGATGCCAGCACCTAGTCCACCTTTCAAAGCACTTCTGGAACTGTTTATCCAGAATGGCCATCAGAACTGTCGCCGTATTATCTTTGATGTTCTGAATGTCATCAATGTGTCTTCCTTTCAATATTTCCTTTATCTTTAGGGAAAGATAAAAGCCACTGGGGCCCAGATCAGGTGAGTAAGGAGGGTGTTCCAATATAATTATTTGCTGACTGGCTAAAAACTCCCTCACAGACAGTGCTGTATGAGCTGGTGCACTGTAGTGATACAAGCGCCATGAGTTCTTGGCAAAAAGTTCAGGTCATTTTTGTCAACTTTTTCACGAAGTCTTTTCAGCACTTTCAAAGACTAAAGTTGGTTAACTGTCCAGTTGGCACAAATTCATAACAAACAATCCCTAGGATATCAAAAATGGTTAACATCATTTTGACTCTTGATTTGGACTGACAGAACTTTTTTGGTCATGGAGAACTCACTGACTTCCACTGTACACTTTGACACTTTGCTTCAGGGTCATATTGGTAGACCCGTGTTTCATCACCAGTGAACACAGCCCAAAGTATTGTCTTGTCTCTCCAAAAGGTCTTGGCAGACTTCAGCTCTCTATTGCTTTTGTTCATCAGTGAGCTGCTCCAGGGCCATTTTTATACACACCTTTCTCATGTCAAGATTTCAGTTATGATTTTTCCTAGTGGTTTCTCTGTCAATGTTTACTTGGTCTGCTACGCTTCTCCCAGTCAGCTGACAATTTTGATGCACAATTTGATGAATTTTTGCAATATTTTCTTCAGTTCTGCTTGCTACTGGCTGCCCTGACCTCTGTTTATCAGGGACATTTTCTCTCCCCTCAGAAAAACATTTAATCCATTTGTATACAACTGTTTTCCTCATGGCTTTATCACCATAAATGTGGACTAACATGTCCCTGATTTCACTTCCACTCTTGCCAAGTGTAACAAGAAATTTAATGTTTGCTCATCGCTCTAATTCAAGCTCCAACCTTCTCGTGACAGCACACAAAAACACACAATAATGAATACCACTCAGCAAGACACCACCACATGTTGACACGAACATAGCTGTGAGACACTGATATACCAAGATTATGAAACCTTACTGAGTTGTTTGTACAGTGTTGCCAAAGTAAGCACATGATGGCAAGTTCATGAACTCGACTGTCAGAACTTGTATGTTTTTGCTGTATATATTCTCAACTAAACCATAATAATAGCTTGTGTGACAGATGTAATCATAGCTACCTTGGTTATCAAGTGCTGCCATTAACAGAAGGGCTCAGCTGCAAGCAGGCAGTGCACACCTAGCCAGGGGCTCTGTAGGAGCCCCTGACCATTTTGACTGGTTTCCATGAAGTTTACAGCCAAGTTTGTCACATAGGGTCACAATGAGTCAAAATGAATTTAATGGCATGCAGCAACAAGCACCACTTCAATCATTATGCATCTAGAGCCAGGTACTGTGCTAAGTGCCCAGAGATGAAGAAGAGGACATCACCTTTTAAGATACGAAAATTCTACACACAGCTGTAGCTGCTCTTTCAGTGTTCTTGGAGAGAGGATATATCAAACCAAAAATGCTCTTAAGTGAAAGAAAAAAAATTAAGATTATAGACTCACTATGTAATACATTACCTGCTTTAAAAGTAAAAAATTCCACTGGATTTTGTCATTTCTCCTGTACTTAGATCAGGCTTTCATGTGTGTGTGCCTGTGTGCCTGTGTGTGTGTCTGTGTGTGTGTGTGTGGTGTAAGCATGCCAACATTCTTCTTCATTGACTCAAAACAATAGCTGTATAGGGAAACCATCGTTAAGACCTCAGGAAAAATCAAGTCCTGCCAATTCCAGAATGACAAAGAACCTTAACAAATAACATGGGAACAAAATGATCTCATGCCCTTTTCCCACTGAGACTGTGCAGGAGTGGGGGCCTTCTCAAATTCTGACAGCTCCCTTCTATAGACATGCTCACTGTTTCCACCCTATCAGGCACAGGCGTGAAGATGACCCAGCCAGGAAACAGACTCCAGAGGTACTTCTTTGATGTTCAGCCCAGAAAAACCACCAAGCCGGGCTCTGCAGCCAGAAGTGGGCTGGAGAGCAGGACCTCAGCTTGGGCTCAGGGCATTAGTCATCGCGATCGACAGTGAGTTCCTTTACACCACAAGCTGGGGCCAGGACTGAAAGGGGACCCTCCGATAACAGGCCTGTACCTCCAGGGCACCAGAGAGCACCTGACTTTCCTTCCCAGTAAATCACTCTGCCAGGCTAACTCACACCTTGGAAGCCACCAGCAGGAAATGGTCACAGGCTCTATGCATCAGGGTGCTTGGGTCTCCTACGTTATCTCACCAATAGACTCGAGTTGCCAGAACAGCTACAGGGCAATGGGAATGGCACACATGCCGTCTTCGAGGGGTGCTGCAGAGGGCACTGGGCTTTGCTAGGCTCAGTGGCACAGTGGTTAAATCACTTGGCTGCAAACTAAAAGTCTAGCAGTTCGAATCTACCAGCTGCACTACAGAGACATGCAGTCTGCTTCCATAAAGACTGACAGCATTTCAAGCCCTATGGGACAGTGGTACTCCATCCTCTAAGGGTTACTGGGGGTCAGAACCGATCACACAGCAGTGGGTTGGCCCTATTCAGAGGATGCCTGGGTGTCAGCACAAGCAAAAAATCAGATACAGGTTGGCAGTTCAAACCTAGCCAGTGGCTCCACAGGACAAAGGCCTGGTGACTAGTTTCTACGAGATCACAGCCAAGAAAACCCCACGGGGCAGCCCTACTCCGTCACATGAGATCACAGTGAATCCGTATGAATTCAACGGTAGACAGCACAAGCTCCACTTCAATTATCACACACCTAATGCCAGGCACTGTGCTAACATGCACCTGGAGATGAAGAAGATGCCATCTTTTAAGACCAAAAGGTTCTGCAGACCCCACCCATACAGTCGTAGCTGTCCTACTGGTATTCTTGGAAAGAGGGTGTATCAAGAAAAAAAAACACTCTTAAATGAAATCATATTTAATGAATCCCAACAGTATCCACATATGCTTGAAAAATAGAAAAAAAGAATTCCAGAGCATTGCTAATTTATCTTGCAGGTAACAGTACACACGGGTGAATTAGAGATTCCCTGAATAACCTCCACAGTCCATAAAATAGCCTCTGCTCTGCCCCTACAGTTACCAGGGTCAGAGCAGAAATGCAGCGTGGGCCATACTTTGAGGTCATGCTGCTTGAAAGACACTCTAGATTGTGTGTGAAGACGGAAGACGGTTTTCAAATCAGCTCTTAAGAGCCCCACCTCTCACAGTGAGGTGGTCTCCTCCAGCACCCCACAGCTCTCCTACCATCCCCACCCCAGGAACCCTCCCACTGCCCTTCTCATATTGTTGTTGTCATGTGTGCTGTGGGGTCAAATTCCACTTACAGGGACACTACAGGACGGAGGAGAATGGCTCCATAGGACCTCTAGTTATGATCTTCAAGGACACAGATCACCAACTGGAAGGGCCAGCCGTTGGGTTAGCAGGCACCAGGCTCCTGTTCACAGGCCTCCCTGAGGATGAGGGACGCCCGCTCCTGCTGACAGCCCCACACACGACACAGGGCCTTGCGCTCAGGAGAGTTACAGTGAGGAAAGGGAGATGAGAGGGTAAGGGTACTTCTAGAGGCTTCTGTGGGTAACGGAGATGAGCTACAACAGGATTTGAGGAGGGGGAAGGGTGTGAATGGACCTGTCCTTGTGCATCTAGCATAATCCAGAAATTTCCGTCAGTTTTGAAAACTCAAGACTGTAATAAAGATACAAGGAAAAAAAGCAGCGGTCTTCCCAAAGGCCCAGCTCCAATGAGCAGCTCATCAGTCAGTCAGCAGCAGAAAGATGGAGAAATGGACCCAAAGGTATTCTTTTTCCTTCTGTCTTCTCCTTTCTTCGTGCTGTTCTGCCCTGCTCACAGTCGGTCTTTTCTATCTCCTTTTTTACCTTCTAGGAGTCCCTGGGAGGTAGAAATAATTAACATTCTCACCAAAATTCACAAGCTAACCAAAAGGCTGGAGGTTGAGTCCCCCCAGAGGTACCTTTGCAGAAAGATCTACTTTTTAAAAAATCAGCCACTGAAAGCCTGATGGAGCACAGCTGTTACAGCAGACTTGATGGCAACTGGGTTCCTCTTCCTCCCCAAGCCTGAAGCTTCCCAATGTGCTCAGTCTAAAGCTCAAATTTCTGACATGGGACCTGAGCCCTTCATACCAAAACTCCCACTTGATTTTCCCTTAATCCCTATTCCCACCTCTCCCACAGACAGACAGACACACCACAACCAGTCCCCAGGGTGCGTCTGGTGCCTTTGTTCTTCCCCAGCACACTACATCCTGCTCTCTGCTCACCCACAGGCTTTGGGGTCTGTGCCCAAGTCACTCCTTCCACCACCTCATCTATCTGACACGAATCTGCCGTCGTTGTTAGGTGCCTTCAAGCTGGCTGAACTCAGTGACTCTACGAACAACAGGACAGCATGGCGCTGCCCAGTCCTGCACTGGCCTCAGAACCGTTGCTATGCTGGAGTCAACTGCTGCTGCCACTGGGTCTGTCCATTGGGTCCGTCCGTCATCTTGACAGTCTTCCTCTTTTCCACGGACCCTCTGCTTCACCAAGCATGATGTCCTTCTCCAGGGAGTGGTTCCTCCTGATAACATATCCAAAGTATGCGGCATAAAGTCTTCTATGCTCACTTCTAAGGAGCACTCTGACTGTACTTCTTCCAAGACAAATTTGATCCTTCTTCTGGCAGTCCACGGTATATTTAATATTCTTTACCAACACTATAATTCAAAATGCATCAATTCTTATTCGGCCTTCCTTATCCACTGTCCAGCTTTCACCAGCAGGTGAAGTGGTTGTAAGTATCATGGTTCAGATCAGGAACACCTTAGCCCTCAAAGTTACATCTTCACTTTCGAACACTTTAAAGAGCTTCCTCTGCAGGAGATTTGCCCAGTGCAATGTGTCATTTGATTTTATGACTGCTGCTTCCTAGTAAAATGAAATCCTTGACAACTGAAATATTTTGCCCATTTATCATGATGCTGCTTATTGAGCCTGTTGTAAGGACCAGTGAATCTACTTCCCCCCAAAACGCAGGCCACATCCCCTCAGCCACCAAGATCCCTCCTTAGACCTGGTTAATGAAAATTGTTCTTCTGTCCCCTATATTCCTGGGGTCTTTATCCTACCAGGAGAGAACTGTCTTCTGTATGCCTTCTCTCACTAGAATGAGTTCTGGGCAGGCAAGGATGCTACTGGCTTTATTTTTGTATCCTATACAGAATCCTGGAAACCCTGGTGGCATAATGGTGAAGTTCTATGGCTGCTAATCACAAGGGAGAAGTTCAAACCCTCTAGGCACTCCTTAAAAACTCTATGGGGCAGTTCTACTCTGACTATAACATCGCTATAAGTTGGAATCGACTAGAAGGCAGTAGGTTTAGGGGTTTGGGGCTGTTTCTTTTATACAGAATCCAACATAAATTTGGACAAGAGTAAGGACTCAAATATCTACTGAGGTGCTTATGCCTTGGTGCTTGTGGGTAGCCCTAGAGTGCCCATACTAGAATCAAACCCAGTACACAAGCAGCCTGCACAAGCATGTCCCACTAGCATAGAGGATTCCACCACATCAGTCCATCCATTCAGGCTCCCTTTCCTGACAGCCGAACAGCTAGACTTCACCTAAAAACTCAGTGTGTCTCGAGGACCTACGAAAAAAAAAGCAGACAACACATGAATGCATGCGCACGTTTTCTTCACAAAGAACACAGCTTCTGGGTAAGTGGCACTGTTAAAGAAACAGGATTTATACATTCACCTAGAAGTCATATTTCTTCAAAGATCACACACACACAGTAGTCTAAAATTCAAATAGCTCCCTAGGTCCGAAAATGTGTTTATTTATAAATGACTGTAAACGGCAATGTTCTTAACACTTTTCTCAGACAAGAAGTTTGTTTACAGGCTCCAAGTAAAATAAGGAAGCAATATTTGATCCCAGTCAAGAAGCTTCTGGAATTCTTTTTTCCAACACACAAATGTTTCTCATTTAGTCCAGGCTCTGTTTCAATTACATGACAAGAAAAGACAAAGAAATCCCTCACTACCACCTACACTTGCTTTCATGAAAGCATCATAAATTACCTTTATTACGTCATACGGCAAACTTGCCTCACACACCACTGACAGGCAGCTCCCGGAGCTGTGTTCTCAACAACTGCTTTAGTTGTGTACGTCTGCTTTGCTCAGGTGTCTGAGTCTCTGCAGAGAAGCACGAGGTTCCATGGCCTGTCAGAAGCCTCTGAAATCAGTCTGAAGGAATGTCCTGAACATCAGTGGCCAAACTCCTCTGTAGCCTCAGAAAACTTCAGAAAGAGAAACGAACGAAGGGAGTGTGTCACCTCCTAATGTCCCCCAGCCAAGTCGTCTGAGCTTCCCCCTGGAGCCCACAAGCTAAGTCTCTTTCCACCTTTTCTCAGAGATATTTCAATGAAACAAATCAGCATGCTACCCTTTAGCACATTTCTCAGACCAGGTGAGACTCATACATGACATCATTTAAGCTTTCAGGGAGTCCTACGATCCCACGAGACCCACCCTCTATCAGGTGTGGGGTGTGGGCTCACACTCCAGATGAAAGTCCCCAGGTTCCCAGCTTTCCACAAAGGAGAGAAAAAAGAAAAAATTGAACTCACAGGTTTACTTAACACAATCTGTGTTACTATTTTCCCTTTTTAGATCCACTTTGGAGGTTGTATGCAGAGTACGAAGACCCTATACCAAGAACGGATTTTCTCTGCTGTAACCAGAAATTTAAATTCAGGAGGAACTCTGACCATTCCACGGCCCAGGGCTTCCACACTCTCCCACCAGTGGCCCACTAAAGACAGCGAAGGGCAGCCACGTGCATTAGGAAGCCACGCACAGTAGGCGTGGTGTTTCCTTCATTCCTCTCTGAAGCCTTATGTGCTGGCTTCAATTCATGCAAACGGCAGCTTGCTCCACAGCATGGCATGCTTGCTTTCACGTTCAAACAACTTTTTGTCTTCCGGGTTCCCCGAGCAGTGAAGTCTCTGGTAAGACCTCTTATCCTGGGATTCTGTCTACTCAGGCATCTTGCTTCTGCCCTTTGTACTCCTACCAAAATCCAAATCCACTGCTGTTGAGTCCGTTCCAACTCACAGCGACCCTACCAGAGTGGAACTGCCCCACGGGGTTTCCAGGAGCGCCTGATGGGTACAAACTGTCGGCCTTTGTTGATTACCAGCCGAGTGCTTAGCCACTGTGCCTCCAGGACTCTACAGATGAGGAAGAAACTGTCCAAATAAGCTCGTGACTTGTCTGGGAGACCAGGACTCCCAGTCTGAGTTCTCGACTCTTTCCTACCCATCAGTTTTAACTCATAGAGCCACGGCCACTGTGAAATAGGCCCACACACCTGGTCTACACTAAGGCAAGTTTAAGCTGCTGAGCAAACTCTCTTGAGCTTAGAGTGGGTGAGTTCACAGCATGGAGGCCTGTGCTTCTCGGGGGATCAGGTTGTCCCAACCTTGGCTGCCTTGATAACCCCTTCTACTGCCACTACACAGGGTGTCAATGACACACTCATCTGTTGAAATTAAAGACTTTGTGGGCTACAACTTTAATGGTACCAGTACCATTAGCACCCCAAATTTGAAATCAAAGGCCAAAATTCAAACCAAGATTAAATCTACTCAAGGGAAGGTGCCATTCCAAGTGTAACATAGTTCAGTTCAGACCTAGGTCTGTGACATCCTTGCAAAGAGTCTTTCAGCCACTGGTACAGACAGTACAGACTATAGCAAGGACTGAATTTCTTAGCTCCAAATTTAATATTTTAAAGCAAAAGGGGAGAAAAGAGCCACATCAATATAAAAGTTGTATTTCTGCATTCCAGGGGGCATCAAACCAGGTAAGACAATTAAGTCTGTGAACTCGTTACAGGTGCTACATACTGATTATTGAGTGTCACTACAGTCACCTTCCAAGTACTCCCCTTCGGAAGCTATGCATCAACGTCAGCACCTAGTCCACTTTTCAAAGTAATTCTGAAACTCTTTCTGGAATGGCCATTGCACACAGTGGCAGGATAGTAAGTTCACAAACTTAATTGTATAATTGACTGCAAGGCAGTTTTTAGCTAGTAAACAAACAACTGTATTGGAACACCCTCCCTACTCACCTGATTTGGCCCCCAATGACTTCTTTACCTAAGGTAAAGGAAATATTGAAAGGAAGATATTTGGATGACATTCAGGACATCAGGGATAATATGATGATAGATGTGATGGCCATTCCAGAAATACAGTACTAAAATTGCTGTGAAGGCCCTGGTGTTGGTATATAGCTTCCTAAGGGGAGTACTTGGAAGGCGACCATAGTGATATTCAGCAATGAGATGTGTAGCACTTTTTCTAGGATGAGTTTGCAAACTTAATTGTCAATCCTTGTATATGTCGCTCTCAATCAAGGTGAGTTTGTCTCCTAGTTGGCAATTTCTAGAAACATTTTTAGTTGTCACAGCTGTCAGGGAGGAGGAGAAATGCTACTACCATGTAATTGGCAGAGGTCAGGGATGCTACCAGCCTCCTGCAGTCACAAGACAGTCCCCGTGACAAAGAATCATCAAGGCCAAAATGTCCATGGTGGCAAGGTTGAGACATCTTTGCCTAAAACAGAGGAAGAGAATGAGATGATATCATGAGAGCCCCCTGAGAGGCTGCTTGGTCTGGGCCACCACACGCTCCCTAAACCAGACTGATGATGCATCATTCCCACAGCTTTCCAGAAGAGTAGTACAAGTCTCGAGCTGCTGTCCCTTACCATAACACCCCTGTGGTCCAGGGGCTACCTCCCACCTCCCTTCTCCCAGCCCTAACACATTTCCCCTGGAAGGAGAAGCAGCTGAAAGCCACTTGTTTGTCTGCATCAGCACCTACCACAGAAGTCCCTGCTGACATCACCACTCAGAAAAGTAGAGGCAGAGTCTTCCTAAAACCCCATTTGCTCCACTAGGATTCTGTGCAGCCAACAAACTCAGCACAGATGTGGAAACATCAGTGAATTCTGTGTTCAGCCTTGCAAAAATGCATAAACAAAATAAATAAGTAAACAGTTCTGTAATTTTTTTTTAACAGCATGACGGGAACTCCACTCAGTGTATATACAAAGGTTTTATATTTACAAAAGACTTGGCAATCATAAATCAGTCTACTACCCCCTTTCTTAGGAAGTAAAATCAGTATTAAGCCACTGCTGGGCAGACAGAGAAAACAGGCTACAGAGAGGCCTCCTGGTCATCTCCAAAAACACTATGGGTCCCGGCTGTACGCGCACACAGCTGCCATGTAAGAAGCCAACTTAGCTGAGAAGCTAAGCCCTCCACATACAATCCAATCGATGGCCTCTAGAATTAGACAATGCAGAAGCAGTGGTTTAAGAAGTCTTACTTCCCAGAGAAAGGAATCCAGTGTGCCTGACTCAAGGAGAGGACTGGTGTCTGAAACTGCCCCAGGAACTTAGCACCACAGTCTCTGGAAGACAGTCTAGGAAAGTGAACCACTTCTCCAGGCTGGCTGCATATGAACCCCATCACCTCCTTCCTGCCCCAGGCCAAGAATTCTCCACATCTCAGACTGGGACAAGGTAGCTAAGCTATAGCAAAGGACAAAGAAGGCTCCCGGGAGAGAACAGAGAAGGAGCTAGAATCTTCTAAGGACAAAAACAAACAGCACACACCCCTGCTGCTAAGAAGAGCTAAAGGGCTTAGCATGTTTCATTTGCCTCAAAGACAAAAAGAATCCTAACAGGTTTCCCACTGCATTCATCATCCATACCAAATAAGAGAGGAAACTCAAAGATCAATTTAAAAAAAGATTAGTGGAAACTGCAGAGCAAGCACCCACACGCTGTGAGCTGCAAACAGAGGGTTAACGTCCTGGAGTCAAGGCCTCCCCTTGGCTGGAGTACAAATCTGAAATCACCCTAAAGATGCTGAGGGAGTCAGTCCTGAACCCACCCCTGGGCCATCAGAAGGAATGGCAAAAATGCAGAGCTCTGCTCACTGGGAAGGCACAGAGAGTTCATTTTCCTCCTAATTGTGCAAAGAATTTGCATTTAAAATAAGCATGTCATCAGACCTTCCAAGAATGCTCCATCCCTGGCTGCCAACAGGAACCAGGAAGAGGGCATCCTCTCCAGCATCCAATTTCTCATTACTTAACAGAAGCCAAGGTTGCTGGGTACCTGAGTGAAGAACATTCGGAGCTAATCACATCCTTCCAAGTCGGGTGCCAGATCAACTCTGAAAATACGGTCAAATGACATTAACACAAAGAAACAAGGAAAGAAAATTCCTTTCTGGTAAAGAGACTCTCTAAGAATCACACTTGACTTTCTGTATAATTTTACATTTACAAGTGGTAAACAGATATGAGTGAGAACTGAGGAGAACACTGTTACTAAAGAAAACTTGCAAGACTTATTATTCAACACCTGCGACTGAGTGGAAACCATGGTGGCGTGGTGGTTATGTGCTGCAACTGCTGACCAAGAGGTTGGCAGTTCAAATCTGCCATGCACTCCTTGGAAACTCAATGGGGCAGTTCTTCTCTGCCTACGGGGTCACTGTCAGTCACAGCTGACTCAGTAGCGGTAGGTTTAGTTGCTTTTGTGTGGGGAGGCTCAGTCTTCTGGGTCAACCAGGTAGAGCACAGGGGCTACCATACAAAAGAGGCTGGGGGTCCCAACAGGAGGAGGACGTGACAGACAACCCAGACGGACAACACTGGTTCTCAGCATTCTTGTGCAAAAAAAAAAAACACTATAATTTGGATTTGGGATACAAAAAAATAACATACAGACCAAGATTGAACAGCCTATGCCACAGCGCACCTCGCAGGGTTAGAAGAGGGCTTGTCGGGCAGCTTTAGCCTTGCCCTGTTGAAGGGATGGTTTGAAGTTTCTTAAACACAGAAGTCTCTTCATCTTCTTTCCTCATTAACAATAATGGAGGGTGCAGAAAAACCCTGGGAAAACATCATGGGCAATCAGAAAAGGGCCACAGGAGACAGTAGGCTCGGGGAGAGGTGAGAGCCACTGTCATTCTGAAGAGGAGTCTCAACTAGCTATAGGACTCTCATGGTCCAGCCCTCAGGGGACCCGTTAAGCAAAAAGGGAGCCCGAAAGGAGTCTGAAAGTATTTCAGTGGCTCCTTCCACATCCTCCCCCTTCTGGAGGCAGCTGCACTGTGGTCAAGGTAGATTTTCCACCAACCCTAGAAAATTCCCCAACAACTAAAGATGAGACACAAGGCAATGGGCAGGGGAGAGAGAAACTGCCGAGAATGCTGCCCATCCCCTCAACCTCCCTGTGGTTCTCATGTCTACCCAAGTCCTACACCACGAAGGCTTCTCATTCCCTGGTCCTGGGAGGAGGATCTGGACCAACTGGCAAGACACACCCACAGCTCCGGCCACTCCCTCCAGCTCTGGTCACTTACCACAGCACTATCCTGCCCTGTCCTAAAACTAATGTCCCCCCAGCTAAGCCTACTTCTGTGCTTCCCCTAACATTCAGGCCTGCAACATCTGGATACCCTCATGGCACAGTGGTTAAGAGCTGCCTGCTAACCAAACGGCTCATGGTACAAATCCACCAGGCACCCCTTGAAAACTCGATAGGGCATCTTTGCTCTGTCCTATGGGGTCACTGAGTCAGAATCCATTCAACAGCAACAAGCTTAGCAAACGTCTTAGACGGGAGTTTGAACTCCTAAGAATCATTGGCTAAAAACCAGGAACCTTCAAATCAAGTGGCCCACTTATATCTATCCAGCTCCACAGTGATCTTTTTGGACAGCCCACAGGCTTTACAAGAGACTCAACCTGGGGCCAGGTGTGGACAGCACACAGTCCTATGTGGGCCTGCTGGTGTTTTCCAGGGTGATTCACTGCTGGCGTCCCCCATCTCCCTGCCCCACAGAGTTTTTCCAAGGAGCAGCTGTTGGATTCAAATTGCTGACTTTTTACAGCTGAACTCTTGACCACTGGACCACCAGGCTAGCAGCTGGAACCGGAAACAGGTGGTAGGAACACCTCGGCAGCATCTGCAGCCAGCAACCTTGCCGAGAGCAGAGCCCAGGCCCAGGGTCACTCCAGAAGCAGAGAATAACAATCCTGGGTCACTCACTGCCTCTTTTTAGTAATGTCTCTTTTCTGAATTACCTCATGAAAACTGATCATTCCAGGGGAAAGGCTTGTTGGACACAAAGGAACTAAAGTGACAAAACAGAGGCCTCCTGGCACAGTGAGGAGATCAGGACTTGAGACAGGTAAGTGGCCCCAGGCCAACGTGATCTGAAAGCCCCACCCCAAAACACAACAGTGGGAACAGGAGAAAGGAAGCAAAACCTTGAGCACGCCAAGACATCGGCCAAGACCAAAGCCAGAGTAATGACAGGTTTCTAGGTTCTCCTGCATTGAACGATCCAACAGAGATCAATGTCCTATTGTGAACCTGCAAAACCCAAGTTCAGACTTGATTTGTTCAGCACATCTGAGTGTCTTTGTACATATGTGTATATAAGGTCTGACAATTAAGTTCACGTACATCGTAGAAAAAGGTGATCCATACCTCACTGCTGAGTACCACAACACTCACCTTCAAAGTACCCCCCTTGGGAAGCTATGCACTGATGCTAGTGCCTAGTCTACCCTTTAAAGCAATTTTCCACTTCTTTTCTTGGAATGGCCATCAGAGCTGTCATCACATTACCCTTGATGTCCTGAATGGTACCCAAATGTCTTCCTTTCAATATTTCCTTTATCTTCTGGTAAACAAAAAAGTCACTACGGGCCAGATCGGGTGAGTAGGGAGGGTGTTCCAATACAGTTATTTATTTACTGGCTAAAAACTCCCTCACGGACAGTGCTATGTGAGCTTGTGCATTGTTGTGATGCAAATGTCATGAGCTGCCGGTGAAAACTTCAGGTTGTTCTTGTCTAACTCTTTTACACAGCCTTTTCAGCACTTCCAAATAGTAAACTTGGTCAACTATTTGTCCAGTTGGTACAAATTCATAATGAATAATCCCTCTGATATCAAAAAGATTAGCAATATCATTGTGGCTCTTGATTTAGACTGACAGAACATTTTTGTTTGTGGAGAATTGGCTGACTTCTGTCATGCATTTTAACACTTAGTTTCAGGGTTGTACTGGTACCCATGTTTCATCACCAGTGAGAACACAGCCCCAAACATCATTTTGCCTCTCCAAGAGGTCTTGGCAAACTTGGACTCTCCTTTGCTTTTGTTCATTGGTGAGCTCCTCTGGGACCATTTTTGCACATGCCTTTCTGTGCCAAGATTTTCCTGTTTCTCTATCAATGTCTACTTGGTCTGTTGTGCTTCTCACAGTCAGCTGACGATTCTGACACACAAGTTGATGAATTTTTGCAAGATTTTCATCAGTTATTCTCGTTACTGGCCACTCCAACCTCTCTTCATCAGTGATGCTTTCTCTCCCCTCAGAAAAACATTTAATCCATTGGTACACTGAAATTTTCTTCATAGCATTATCTCCATAAGGACTAACATGTCCCTCATTTCATTTCCATTTCTGGCAAGTTTAACAAGAAATTTAATGCTTGCTCATTGCTCTAATTCAAGCTCTGACATTCTTGCAATAGCACACAAAAACACGCAGCAACAGCAATAATGAACACCACTCAGCAAGACACCACCCCATGTAGACACGAACACAGCTGTGAGGCACTGATAAGAGCAAGGTTACGAAACCTTACTGAATTGTTTGTACAGTGCCGCCAGTGTAAGCGCATGGTGGCAAGTTCACAAACTTCACTGTCAGACTCGGTACATGCACTCCCCCACACAATCCTGCCTCAAACTCAAAGTCTTTCCTCTATTGTAAACGAATTTCATAGGCTATTTAGTGCTTCAAAGACAGTTACTAATTTGTAAAACACTTCATCTTCTCGAATAAAGTACATTTTTATCTTGTTATCCTGTTCATGTGTCTCTCTGGGAGGCAAACCGGGCAGGTAAATTACATCCGTTTTATTCTTTTTTTAGAAACTAGAACCAACCCTGCCCAGAATGCATGAATGATCATGGCACGTGAAAGAAGGACACACCAACCTCACCTTCCTTTATCCAGAGTCATCAGGCAAGCCCCACCTTCTTCCGGAGGTTTGAGAAATGTTCTTGGAATGCTCAAGAAAAACCACAATCGACCAAAAATGTCTCTTCACTGACAACTAATCAATGTTCTGTTTCTCATTAACCCCAGCTCCAAATGGGCAATTAAAAGCCTAAGGAGAAGCAGACCCTCAATGGGAACTAGATTCCAAGCTCACCACAGCTGCCTGGCCATCAGGACAGTTCAGGGAAGGGCAGGGAGGACACGACCCCACCACAAGTTCCACACAGAGAGAACCAGGGAAAAGGCTAGGCAAACGAACCAGCACTGTCCCCGGGCCATCTCTACATAAAACATCGGTCTGACTCGATGTCAGGCTGCAGCATGACCGTTCCAGAGCGGCGGCCAATGAAGGCTCCACTGTCAATGCATACTCCTGCTCCCCCATCCCAGACAGGGAAACTGAGGCCTGGTAACACTTGGTCAGGGATGGTCAGAGGCCTGAATCTACTAGGGCATCTCTGCTGTCATCTGGAGAAACTACCATTTGCAGGGTTCTGGCAAACCTGCTCCCAAACCACAGAGAATTACACAACACAGCAGCCTGAGTCATCAGGAGCCCCGCCAAAGAAAAACACAAGAGGCAACTTGCTATGGGTGCTCCAAGTGGGAGGTAAGGTGAAAACAAAGGTATGCAAGGTGGACAAAATCTGGCTTGACCACTGTCCCTCCAACACACCAGGACTCCCTGACCTGACAACTGGCTCCCAGGAAGGTGCAGGCACGTGTTTGCCCACGCACATACCTGCACAGATACCCTCTGTCAAGCGCCTATTGTCACAGCTTTAATAATCAAGAGACAGAGGAATGTCCCAACACACGGCACCAGCTTCTGATCCCTGTACTGCCCAATACTCCACTACCCCAGCAGTAACTGTCCCTAGGCAGAGCCACTGTTCCCAGCAAGCCAGGCATTTAAAACCACCCAACTTCAAAATGGTACAACCTCTTTGGAAAGCAATCTGGACCTTTCTTAATAGCCTCAAAATAGATATATCATTTGATCCAGTAACCCCATGCTCAGAATTTATTCTACAGAAACAAAGGCTGCCGCACCAACAGACACATGCACATGAATGTTTACTGCAGCGCAGTCCGCCGTAACAAAAAGATGGAATCAACCTAGATACCCATCAACAGACGAATGGATAAACTACAGTACATATACTCAATGGAACACCGTGCAACATTAAAAGAACGATGATTTTAGGAAACATCTCATAACCCAGTTTCAACTGGGAGACATTATGCTGAATGAAATCAGCAGCAAAAGTATAAATATTGTATGAGACCCCTGCTATAAGGACTTAAAAATAGACTTACGTACAGAAGAAAAGATTCTTTGAGGGCTACGAGATGGGGGGAAGCGAGCATTGGTCATAAATCAGATAGTTGATAGCAACTTGGTTAGGTGAAAGCAGTGACAGCCCACAACAGAAAGTAGATCAACCTAACTGGACTTCCCCATAAACAGAAAGCTCTTCTAATCTTAGCCCAATAGTGCAAGGATAGAGTACCAGGGGTGGGGTCTGGGGGCCATGCTCTTGGGGGACATGGAGCTCAAATGGCATAACTGGCCTAGTGCTAAGAAAGTCTTCTGCACCCCATATAGGTGAGTGTCATCTGGGGTCTTAAAAACTAACAAGCTGCCACCTGAGGTACTCCAAATGGTCTCAACTAATTCAGAACAGATTATCACCAAGAACACCAAAGACATGAGGCAAAAAGAGCCCAGGAGACAGAAGGACCCACGTAAATGGGAGACTGTATCAACACGTGATCAGAAGAACCAGATGATGCCCAGCTGCCACCAAAGAGCGGGGATGGGGCACACGATGTTGTATCCCTGTGGCAACATGAGAGGAAGAGTGGTGCAGCTCAAGAACTCTACTGAAAGCCCCAAATTGATGGTCCAACGGCCCAGGGGGCCCCCGGGAGCATGGTCCCTAGACCTGCTGCTGCCCATGTCTAAAAAACACTATTGAGGTCAACTAGTCAGACAAAAATGGACTAGACTCACGAACACAATGCGACCATGTGGTAGGTATACTTTATGGTTCTATACATTTATAGGAGGCTGTCCTACTGGTCTCTCTCTAGATGTGAGAGAAGAGGGTGAAAGGCAGGAGCTTGTTACGAGGATATGACAAGTATGTCATGAAAAGCAGAAGCATGCTGTCACAAGACAAGGAGAGCAGAGGAGCTGTAGATAGGTAGGCATGCAAAACTGATTTGGACTGTATACTTTCACTTCATCACAATAAAAAATAAATAAGTACATAAAACCTGCCCACCACCTCTGCAGCACAGTCACCAGCCACGGCCTTAAAGAATCTGCAGCTCAGGAACCTTCAGGAAACTCCACGGGCTGTAGATAGATGTTATGGAGTCAGCTGTGACTCATAATGACCCTGAGGACAACAGAACAAGCTGCTGCCCGGTCCTACAGCATCCTCAGCACTGTGAGTCTGTGTGCATTCAGTGTTGTGGCTACTGTACACATGCAGTATCTTTCAACCTCAGGGGCTCATCTTCCTCTGCTGCACCTGACAGTATCCTGGTCAGACAACATCATGACCCGTGGGGCGTTCACTGGCTCATTTTCGGGAGTGCGAGGTCTGACAATGAAGTTCACGAACTCATCCTAGAGAAAGTACTACCTACCTCATTGGTGACTATCACCATGGTCACCTTTGAAGTACTCCCCTTGGGAAGCTATGAACGAACACCAGCACCTAGTCCACCCTTCAAAGCCATTTTGGAACTCTTTTTCTGGAATGGCCATCAGAGTTGTCATGTTACCCTTGATGTCCTGAATGTCATCAAAATGTCTTCCTTTCAATATTTCCTTTATCTTTGGGTAAAGAAAAAAAAGTCATTGGAGGCCAGATCTGGTGAGCAGGGAGGGTGTTCCGATACAATTGTGTGTTTCTGGCTAAAAACTCCCTTACAGACAATTATACAATTAAGTTCGTGAACTTGCCGCCATTCAACCGCGTGCAATGGCCATTCCAGAAAGAGTTTCAAAACTGCTTTGAAGGGAGAACTAGGCATTGGCATCTGTGCATAGCTTCCCAAGGGGGTACTTCAAAGGCGACTATACTGACATTCAGCAGTGAGGTATGTACCACTTAGAACAATTAAGTTACTGACTTAATTGTCAAACCTCATGTGACACAGTGACCGACAGGCAGTAGTCACCAAAGGCAGGTACACCGCAGGCAAGCTCATGAGTGTCTCATGCACGCACAGCTAGTAAAATGAGCCTGAGCGCAGTGTTCTCTCAGGTCCTCTCTGCTCTGTGTCTCTGACCTGCAGCTTGGTAACCTAACACTAGGAGGGCAGGAGTCTGTGTTCCCTCTTTCCTGCCAGAGGGCAGCACCAGGGAATCTTAGTTACCCAGGTATGCTGCAACAGAAATGCCACAAGTCAGTAGCTTTAACAAACACATTTATTTTCTCAGTTCAGAAGGCCAGAAGTTCAAGTTCAGGGCACCAGCTCCAGGAGAAGACTCCATCTCTCTGTTGGCTGAAGGAAGGTCATTGTCGTACTCAGCTTCCATTCCTCTGTACCTCAGCGTATCTTCCTATGGCTTGTATCTTACTGTTCATGCTTCTTTCTTGCTGCCTTATCTGCTCTTTTTATATCTCAAAAGAGACTGGCTTTAAGTGCACTCTACACTGATACAGGAGCCCAGCCGGTAGAATCTGCAAGTGCACAGCTGCTAACAGAAAGGCTGGTGATTCCAACCCCCCATCAGCTCCGCAGGAGAAAAGACCTGGCAATTTGCTCCCATTAAGACTGCAGCCTAGGCATTTTTAATGAGATGGAGAACAAATCACCAACTTTATGTAGAAAGGAAAGAGGCCCCAGAGTCATAAAGCATTACTGAAGAAGCACAGCACAGGAGCCCTCACACCGCCTGACTCTAGAATGTGTTACACTGCCCGGCAGTCAAAACAGCCTCATACTGACCCAACAGATACACAGATGAGTGCAAGAGAACTGAAAATCCAAACATAAAATCATCTACCTATGAGCGACTGACATTTGATAAAGGAGCAAAGTCCGTTCATTAGGGAAAAGATAGTCTCTTTAACAAACGGTGCTAGCGTAACTGGATATCCATCTGCAAAAAATAAAAAAAAAAATGAAACAAGATTCATACCTCACATCATGCACAAAAACTAATTCAAAATCGATCAAAGACCTAAGTATAAAGATTATGGGGAAATAAAAACAGGAACAATGCCAGGCATAAACAGAACACATAACACTGATAACAACACACAAACTTCAGAAGAGAAAATAGGTAACTGGAGCTCCTAATAATCAAACATGCTAATCCAAAGACTTCAACAAAGGAGTAAAAAGAAACTACAGCCTAGGAAGAAACTTTTTGGCTATGACAAGTCTGATCAGAATCTAATCTCTATAATCTGTAAGAAACTACAAAACCTCAACAACAAGAAGACAAATAACCTAATTAAAAAACACGCAACTGGATATGAAGGCACTTCAGCAAAGAAGACATTCAGGAAGCTAACATATACACATGGAAATTCTCACACTCAATAGCCATTATGAAACTGCAAATCAAAACTACCATGAGATACCATCTCACCCCAACAAGGCTGGCAGTGACTCAAAAAACATAAAATAGTAAATGTCAGAGAGGTTGTGGAGAGACTGGAACACCTATACACAGCTGGTGGGAATGTAAAATGATACCACCCAAACCCACTGCTGTTGAGTCAATTCCAACTCACAGCAACCCTAGAGGACAGAGGAGAACTGCCCCAAAGAGTTTCCAAGGAGTGCCTGGTGGAACTGAACTGCCCACATTTTGGTTAGCAGCTGTAGCACTTAACCATTGCACCACCAGGGTTTCCATTAAATGGTACAACCACTTTGGAAATCCATCTAGTACTTCTTTAAAAACCCAGAAATAAAAGTAATATACTAGCCAGCAATCCTATTCCTTGGAATATATCCTAGAGAAATAAGAATTTCACATGAACAGACACAATACTCATCACAGCACTGTTCACAACAGCAAAATGATGGAATTAATCTAGATGACCATCAACAAATGAATGAACAAACAAACATTCACACAGTGGAATACTATGCAACAATGAAAAATCTACAAGCATAACATAAAGGAATCTAGAAGATATTAAGCTGAAAGAAATTAGTGATAACACAACAAATATTGTATGAGACCCCTATTATAAGAACTCAAGAAAAGGTTTAAGCGCAGAAGAAAACAGTCTGACAGTTAGGAGAGTGAGAAGGGTGGTAGAGGGGAAGTCACAAACTAAACGATAAATAAGAATTATGTTAGAAGGGAAGGACAACACATAATACAGAAGTCAGTATAATTGGACTAAACCAAAAACTAACAAGCTTTGTGAATACGATCAAATACTGTGAGGAACAGAGTAGCAGGGGTTAAGGGTCTGGGGACCATGGTTTTACGGGACATTTAGCTCAACTGGCATAACAAAGTTTACTGAGAAAATGTTCCGCATCCCACTTTGGTGACTGGCATCTGGGCTCTCAAAAGCTAGCAAATGGCCATCTAAGATGCATCTATTGGTCCTAACTCACCTGCAGCAAAGGAAAATGATGAACTCCAAAGATATAAGGAAAATTTGAGCCCAAGAAATAGAAAGGGCCACATAAACCAGAGATTCCATCAGTCTGAGACTGGAAGAACTAGACAGTACCCAGCTACGACCAATGATGGCCCTGACACGGAACACAGCAGAGACTCCCTAATGGAAGAGAAAAGTGGTGTGCAGAGCTCAAATTCCAGTAAAAAAACCAGACTTGATGGCCTGCTTGAGATGCAGGGACCCCAGAAGTTACAGCTCCTAGACTCTGTTAGCTCCAAAGTGAAACCATTCCTGAAGCCAACTCTTCCAACAAAGATTAGACTAGACTATAACACACAAAACAATACTGGTAAAGAGCGTACTTCTTGGCTTAAGTAGGTATCAGACTCAACAGGCAGCTCCTGTCTGGAGGTGAGAAGTCAGAAAGGAACAGGAACTGGCTGAGAGCATACAGGAAATTTAGGGTGGAGAGAAGGAGTAAGCTGTCACATTGCAAGGAGAGCAAGCAGGGTCACATGACAGTGTGTGCATGGGTTTTTGTATAACAAACGGACTTGAACTGGAAACTTTCACTTGAAGGACAATAGATAAAGACTGCAGTCTAGGAAACCCTACGGGGTCAGTCTGCTGTGATGTACAGAGTTGCCATGAGTTAGAATCAACTCTAAGACACACAACAACAGCACTGATATGGTCTTAACATAACAAGGAAAATCCTATTCCCAAATGGGATTATATGCACAGGCAGAGGGGTTTAGGATTTTCAACACTCATTTCGGGAGGACACAATTCAATTCACAGCACGAGGGCAGAGATGAGGAACATATGGGCAGTGAGGCACGAGGCTGGGCAGTGCCAAGTGCCAGGGACAGAAATAACCCTAAAACCTTTGTGTGTTCAGTCTCCCAGGAAGATCAGAGCCTCTGAAAGCATAGGAACAGTGCGATAAGCCTTCATTCCCATCCTCAATCACCAGGAATCTAAAATTAGCTAGAGAAAGCATGCACTCAGCTCTGTCTCCTACAACACACCTGATAAGTGTTGCTACCTCCTTTGGCAATGACTTGTCTTAGGGAGCACTAAAAATACCACTTAAGCCAACCCAACGTGAGCTATGAATACCAGGAATAGTTTCAGGGTTTCCAGGCACTGGCTATGTGATGGGGTGTCAAGTTCAAAGTCGCCTGTACAAGACGCTGTCTCAGAGAACACACAAATCCCTCGGGCCCAAGCCCACGTTTTAAACAGCAGGAAGGATCCAATTGAGAGCACAACTCTCTCTCTCTGCTGAAGCTGCTGATACTCTAGAAAGCTTGTGAAATGCTCCTCACCTTTCGTCAAACTGCTAGAAAGTACAAGGCCAAGGAATGCAATAAATCTGAAATTACAGAAAAGGATGAGAAGAGTTTTGGTCTTTGTAGATATTTATAGCTAAACCTGACCTCTCATGGATGAGGCCCTTGGAAAGGCAGGCTGGAAAGGAAGCAGACGTAAAGAACGATCCTGGGCTGCTGTCACTCGTGTTCCCTGGGACGGGCATCCAAAAAAACCAAACTCTGCGCCCTTGAGACAATTCTGACTCAGTGCAATCCTACAGGAAAGAGTAGAACTGCCCAATAGAGTTCCCTGGTAGACCGACCTTTTGGCTACCAGCCATAGCACTTAACCACTACGCCACCAGGGCTTCTGTGCTTAATAGAGACCTGTGAAATGAAAGAACCTCAGTTCTCTCTCTGGGTCTCAGGGGTTCACAAGTACGGACTCCTCACCCCCAGGAAAAGCAGTAGTGGTTCAGTGACTATATTCTCACCTTTCATGAGGAACATGGGGGTTTGATTCCTGGTCCATGCATCTCCCACCCAGACCCCCACCCCTGTGTCAGTGCACGCACACATGCTGCCACCGTGCTCAGCAGATTTCAGCAGCTTCCAGACTACAATGGACGGGGAAAAGGGCCCGGCAATAGACTTCTGAAAAGCCTATGATCACACCAGTCCGATCCACAACTGGCCACGGGGTGGTGAGGAAGCAGGGGGTGTTTCGTACTGTTGTGCACGACATCACCAGGCACTGGGGCCAACCTGATGGCAGCCAGCAACAACAGTGCAGGAGTTGGACTGATGGCACTGAGATGGCCAAGGGAGCTTGTCTAAAAAGCAGAGCAAGCCGGGACTCACGTGCACACAGGTGAGAGGTACAGCCCCGAAGCACTGAGAACAGGTGAGAGGAGGAAGAGGGGAACTGAGTTCCCAGGACAAAACCCAAGGGAATGTAGGTATGTGCAGGAGACAGAAAAGGAACAAGCTACACAGAGGGACATCAGACAGCCTGGGGTCTGAGGCCACAGACAGAGAGGGAATCAAGAGGGTGAGCAACAGGAGATGCTCACGGCAGCCTGGCAGAAGGGTTTCCAAGAACAAGCTGTAAGATACGGCCACCAAAAGGTTGTTGGAGGCCTTTCAGAATGGTGTTCTGGTGCCATGCCAACAGATGAAACTGAACAGTGGCCAAGGGGAATGTAAGAGTGGGTGATAGGTTAGCCTTCAAAGTCTGTGAAACGATGTCTAACAACGTCACACTAGGCCTGGGCTCAGAACATCACTCCCCACGCAGTTCACAGTCTCCATCTTCTAACACGCTCTGTACCTTTCCATCTCCCTGTCTTTGTTCCTTTCTTGTCTCTCACGTAGAATGCTTTTTCCACGTCTGCTTCCTGACATCTTATGGGTCCCTGAAGCCCTGGCTAAAGCTGCACCTCCATGACCCTGTCAAGCTCCCTCCTTCCTCATCCCTCCCACCACCCCCATCCCACCCCATCTACCTGGACCAAGCATTTCTCCTACTTACTGGGTACACTTCTCTTTTGACCTGCCAACTGCAGCTTTTCTTCCCCTTACCCATCTAATCACAAATTCCTTGTAAGTAGCAAGGCTAGAGACAAGATAAGTGGTAAAGAAACTGGCATCATCAAGGATTGCATTTTACTTGGATCCACAATCAACGCCATGGAAGCAGCAGTCAAGAAACTGAATGATGAACTGTATTAGGTAAACATGGCTGCAAAAGACCTTGTCCAAGTGTTGAAAAGCAAAAGACAGCAGTTTGAGGACTATGGTGATGCACGCAAACACTGGACAATGAAAGAGGAGGACCAGAAAACAACTGGCATATTTGAACTGTGGCAATGTCAACGAAGAACAAATACACCATGATTGTCAGAAGAACAAACAGTTCTGCCTTGGAAAAAGTACAGCCAGAACGCTCCTTAGAAGGGAAGTTGATGAAGAGTTTGTGTAATGTACTTTGGACACGTGATCAGGAGGGACCAGTCCCTGGAGAAGGAAGTCATGCTTGGTAAAGCAGAAAAGTCAGCAAGAAAAGGAAGACACTCAATGAGATGGATTGACACAGTGGCTGCAACAGTGGGCTCCAGCACAGCAAAGATGGTAAAGACCCTGAGGACAACAGAGGACCAGGTAACTTTTCAGTTGGAGACAATTCAACAGCACTTGACAACAGGGCTGGGGTCTTACTACTTCTGCATTTTCCCAAGCAGGTGCCACAACCCTCTGTACATGACAGAGCCTCAAAAAAGGGCAAACAATCAAATAAAACCTTTTTCATTAAAGGCAGTTATTTTCTGTTTCTCTGCCTTTGCTCAAATTCTTTGTGCTTAGTAACAGACATCACTGCCCACCACACAACCCTACATCAAGTATTTTCCCAACATGTTTCATTCCATCACTCCCTCAGGGACAGGGAGAGTGGGAGTGGGGGTGAATGGTATTGAAGGACTGGGGGCAGTTAAGACAGAACACAACGGTATCTCTCTTCTTTCTCCCTCCCCAACATGGTCAGACCAAGGCAGTGCCTAGTGAAGAATGCCCCAGAAGCCACCCACCCAACACTTGATCCCAAGGACTCCTAACCAGGCCCCTTTAAGTGACTCTGTCTCTAAAAGACTGCATGGAAGACCCCAGCCCTTCCAGGATCTTGGCCAAATGAAGGATGGACATAACTACCTAGAACTCAAGTACTCCTTTGGCCCAAGCCCCTGTCCTCCTCAGTGTTAAGCTCAAGTCCCACAGAGGCAAGCGAGAGGAGACGGGTGAAGGTGGGCAGGCAGATGCAGAACCTCACTTTTTGAAGCATTTTCTCCAAGGCACCGGCCAGATACTCCATACCTAACAACCACACCTAGGATGATCGTACATCCCATAAAGATGTACCCCTTGGCACTCTGAAGTTGTCACTGAGGTTCCTGCCCAGAGCCCTGCCAAAGACAAGCATTCAGGGGTCCACAGCCCAGCTAAGCGGCCTCCTCTAGGAAGTGCAGAAGCTGGAAGCCCAAGAGCTAGAAGCTCCAGATTTCTAGATCTCGAACTCCACAAGTCAGAAGCCCCAGATCTCCAGAGCTAGAAGTCCCGGAGCCGGAAGACCCAGCCGGAAGCCCTGGATCTCCGGATCCGGAAGCCCGCGACCCGGAAGTCCTGGATCTCCGGATGCGGAAGCCCATGACCCGGAAGCCCTGGATCTCCAGATCCGGAAGCCCACTGCCTGGAAGCCCCGTGCCTCCAGATCCAGAAGCCCATGAGCTGGAAACCTGGTGCGTTAGAATGTCAAGACTGCACGTGCCCGGGCCTGGCTCCCCAGTGTGTGCAGGGAACAGCGTTTGAAGCCTAGTTCCTCCTTCCTCCCTTCCCTGTATCCCTCCCACACAAGCATTTGCTTCCAGGCTGCTCTTCAAACGTACACCAGTGGAAAAGAAACATCCGGATTACAATCAGGGTTGAGTCATAAAATACCACGCAGTCCCTTAGCGGGGAAAAAAGGCAAAAATCACCCTCAAGTGGCTAGGGCTTCTGAGCTCCCAAAGAAAATGCGAGTACCTTTGCTCCAAAGGGAGCATAGTCTGTGCCCCTCTGCTTCAAGCCCAGGGTGCCCCTGGTGGCAGGCAGCCCCCTCCTGCACCCTCACCAGCTGCTGGGTCAACAATCTGCTTCTCCAAGGGGGCCTGGCCCAGAGAGAATGTCACCAAACACTGATGTTTTCACCCACCCACAGGCAGCTACAAGAAGGCCTCACAGTGTTGGCAACCCCAAGAGCTCCCATCTGCCGTCCTCTCAAACGCCGAGGAGAAAGCAGACCAGCCGCTGGAACTCCAACGCAACGGGGAAGGAGCACATGCACAAAAGGGAAGGCAGGCTGAAGCAGGGCTGGGACTTACTCAAGGCAAACCCTCCTCATCAGCTGCATTTCTGTGGAATTCTCACACGGGAGGCGGACTCCAAGCAGCACCAGAGAGAGGAACTCAGAGGACAGCTGACTGTTAGCTCAACACGAAGGCACAAGAGGGAGGCTTCGAGTCCTTTCAATTATTCACACAACGTAAAAGCACCTCTCAGCAGCTGGCTCCATCAGTCAGTAAGCACAAACCATGGCCAGGGGCGGGCACGCAGCTGGCTCTGGGTCACGTCTGAAAATCTTACAGCCTGTGCCCCAGTACCAGCCAATTACCCCAGCATCTGCCCGGGAATAAATGACCTTGTATTAGGTCACATACTTTCGGTATCTGGCATCGCCCCTGCCCTGTGCGGATCATATTCTGGTCGGTAAGTACTTGTTGCCTGTGTATCCGCAAACACAAGCATCAGAAGTCTATGTGATTACTTTAAAGGCTGAGCTTATGGCTTCAAGTCGAATCCAAACCAAACCCACTGCTGTCGAATTGATTCTGACTCACAGCAACCCCATATGGTTTCCAAGACTATAAATCTCTGTGGAAGCACACTGCCATTATCTTTCTTCCACAGAGCTGCTGGTGATTTCACACCACCAGCCTTTGGTTAGCAGTCAGTTGCTTTAATCACTGCGTCACCAGGGTTCCTTAAGTCCTCAATAAAAACCAATCCTGTTGCTGTCGAGTCAGTTCCAACTTACAGCGATCTTAGAGGACAGAGCAGAACTGCCCCCATAGGGTTTCCAAGGAGCAGCTAGTGGAGTCAAACTGTGTATCTTTCACTTAGCAGCCAAGCTCTTGATCACTGCACCACTAGGGCTCTAAGTCTTTAATATAAACACCAAAAAAAAAAAAAAACCCACTGCCATTGAGCCGATTCTGACTCATAGCGACCCTACAGGACAGAGTAGAACTGTCCCATAGCGTTTCCACAGACAGCCTGGTGAATTTGAACTGCTGACCTTTGAGTTAGCAAATGCAGCCCTTAAGCACTCTGGCCACACCACATCACCTCTCCTAGTCGGCCATCAAATCTACCCATCTTTCTTCATTTTAGCCAACTACATGCTGCCTTTTACCAATGACCACTACAGTTAATTTTATGTGTCAGTTGGGCTAAGTGATCGTGTCCAGTGGTCTAGTCCAACACTGACCTAGGTGTTTCTGGGAAGGCACTTAGTAGATATGACTCCCATTTACAATCAGGTAACTTTTCAACAAATGAAATCACCGTCAGTAATATACAGGGCCTCAGTCAGTCAGCTGAAGACTGTGAGAGCAAAAGTGAGGTCTCCAGGGAAGGAAGGTATTCTGCCTCCAGACTGTAACCTAGACATCCTGCTGGAGGTACAGCTGACTACCTGGCCTAGGACTTCAGACTCAAGACTGAGGCATCCCTGGGGCTCAGCCTGACCCAGACACAGATTGTTGATTTGCCAGACCTGGCAACTTCATGAACCAGTTCCTTCAAATCAAGCTCCCATGTTCTCTCTCTCTTTCTCATATACATATGTATATACATTTGTTATGGTGGTTTGCTGTGGTGCAGTTGATTCTGACTCATAACAACACCATGATGCAGAGCAGAACTGCAGTACAGGCTTTGCAATGGCTGTGATCTTTCAGGGAACCCTGGTGGCACAGTGGTTAAATGCTACAGCTGCTAACCAAAAGGTCTGCAGTTCAAATTCACCAGCCTCTCCATGGAAACCCTATAGGGCAGTTCTGTTTTCTTGGATGGTGACTGTTTAGAAGCAATTGCCAAGCATGTCTTTTCAGGTGAGTCTGAACCGCCAATTTTTTGGTCAGCTGTCAAGTGCTTCACCACTTGCCCCTCCGAGGGTCCTTTATGCATACAGACACACAACAGCTCACAGTGGTCCTGTTTCTCTGGAGATCCCTCATTCAGCCACTTCATTGTGTGTTTACCAGTGGATTGCCAGATTTAGCAAATAAGAAAAACAAAATGTATCTAAATTGGAATTTCAAATAAACAAGGCATAATTTTTTAGTGTAAGTATACCCCTGTTTTATTTGGGACACAATTATACTGAAAAAACATTCACTGTTTTTCAGAAATTTAAATTCAACCGGGCATCCCGTGTTTTATCTGGCAACTCTAGTTCATCTAGTTCTTGAGCAAATGCTGAAGCCTGGGAACAGCTGGAAGCCAACTCAGACTGCCAGCTGCTGACTCATTCTGCACAGAGAATCCACTAAAGGCACACGTGGGCCTGGGCCCCATCGACAGACACAGAGACCAGCAGAGGTGAGCGAGGAGGACCCCACAGGACAGAAAAGTCAAGTCCGCTCACTTCCATGTTACTCAAAGGGCTTCATTTAAATATCAACATACAAACGTGTGAACTTGAAAATACTAGCCAATTTTCTTCTCACTTCCACAGTTTAGCTAAGTCTATTCCTCTCTTATGTCTAATTCATCCCTAACTTCCAGAAATAAGTTATCTGCTGCTAATGATCTTACCAAATTCACTAGGCTGTCAGGTCAGCAAGATACAGATAGAAGTGAGACCAAGACAGAGCCTTCAGGAGAGAGGAGCAACACTTCCACTTGGGAGGACAGTTCTTGTGCCCACCAAGCCCGGTGGCACAGCCAAGCCTCAGAGTCTCCCTGCAGACACAGCCTTCACACCTGCTTTTACTTGTTCTACGGGCTCTGGTGTCATTAGATGCTCAGCTTTCAGCAGGCTCCAGAACCTTCCAGAAACAGAACCCAGAAGAGTCAGCAAAGCTATCTCTGCTGCCATCAGGGAGGTCTCCAGGCTGGTGGAAGCTGAGGCTCTCAAGGGGAAGAACTCAAGCCTTCTCTGCAGTATGAACAGCTCCCTCTTCTGAAGGAGGTCACCAGGCTAGCAGGCTCTACATCCACCTTCAGACAAGTGAGCAACAGAGCAATACGTGACGGACACTCAAGTCAGAAAAAAACAAGCTCCATTCCTTCAGGACCAGGAAGTCTTTCCCACTCATTCATCCTTTGAAATCACACACATACACAACGATGCCAACTCTGGGGTCACATCAAATAAATATCTACAGCTGATCTAAAGAGACAGCTCACCTGCCAGGGAAGACATCTCAGTGAGCGAATGCTGCTGGGACACAACTACCACAATCTGTGGCTTTGAAGAACAGAAATTTATTTTTGGAAACTTCTGAAGATCAAAATTTCAATCCAGGTCTCAGCCTTGTGGATTCCTTCCTTGTAAGCAGTCCTGTCATTTCTTGGTGTCTTGGCTTGCTAACAATACTCATACAAGCCTCTGTCTTCCCCCTGTTTGGGCTTGTCTCTGGGTCTGCTCTTTTTGTAATTCAAAAATGATTATGTTTAGAATACATGCTGTTTCACATGCACTGGCCTCCTTACTGTAACATCAGATAGCATTATGGAAAGTGACTACATTGCATTATACTCACAGGTATGGGGTTACACTTCAACATGCCCTGGGGAAGATACCAAACAAGATTTAGGGTCTTCAGACATGGCTCTGACAATGTGTAGTCAAAAGATCAAACATTCAGACACAGCCAAGGTGAGAAAGTATTCTCAAAGCTCAGGACCCTCAGAAAGCACTCCACAAGTGGCTGGGCCAGGCCACTGCTTCCTTGTCACATCCTGTCAGTCCCTGGCTGGGTAATCAGAGCTGTGTAGACAAGTCCTCCTCAAGTGGAGATTCTCCTCGCAGCCCTTACCTTGGATGGCCCGCTGCTGAATGGCCACAGCTGCCCTTCATATGACACACACCCGATTCAAGGGCCAGTCAGTGCACTTAAGAGGCAGCTGACAGACCCAAAGTGGACCAAGGGGGCAGTGGATGGGCCCAGGGGTTTGCCAGTGGACTTAAAGAGAGGTCAGCAGATTCATGGAGCAAGTGACATAACCAAAGGGCAGTTGAAAACCTCACAGCGCAACGGATGGACACAAGGGGCAGTCAGTGGAGACCATGGCTTGCGTGGTCTGAGGCAGAGGTTCTCAAACCTCCATGTGCTCAGACCACAACCGCACCCATCTAAGATAAGGACAGACAGTTGTTCCACTCCCAGGTCCCACACTCTGACTAGAGTTGGGCTCAGGAATCTTCATGTTGAGCAAGAACCCCTGAGAATTCCAAAAGAAGTGGTCCTCAGACCCCACACAAACACGCCAGGAGAGCCCTTGAAAGGCGGCATGAGGACTTCTGCATGGCGTAGGGGAACATCCAGATGACACTGATTGTTAACCACAGCATGTCCAGCTGTACATTCTGTAGAGATACAGCCACCACTGAACATGTATTTATATACAAAATAAACATACTGAGTTTACTGAAGACTAAGTCTTTTTCTACAACTACTGTAATTGTGACACACAGTCAGCTTCTGAATCTGCATCCTCAGCAAGACTTGAACTACTCAGTGCACCTCAGTGACCATCGGTTCCATCTCCACTCCCACCTGTGGACAGAATTCTGTGTTACACAGAGTAGTTGGTGGGAAGCAGAGCATTCCAGGCTCGGGGGGGTCTTCCCTGAGCAAAAGGCGAAGGGTAAGGATGCCAAAGACCCACTGAGCGGTCAGCTGGGGAGCTGGCTGCGCGGAGCAGAGGTTCTGCAGGGAACAGCAGAAATCCCAGTGGAAAGGGAGGTTGGGGTCCAGCCCCCTCTATATGGCCGAGGCTTCTACTGATTAGTTAAGCCACTTTGTTTCAGGTCTTAGAAACTAATGCTCTTTGACATTTTCCTACCATCAGAGAGTCTAATGCTCTGCACTCTAATTTTAATATTAAAACCAGTTATCACCGGAGACCATCAAAGGTCTGTAAGTACGAGAATGATTAGGGCAGTACACACCTTGCCTGCGTGGCAGAATCCCAACAGGAACCCAAATCCTTTCACAGCCAGGACAGGAAGAACCGGCAAGACATAAGGGGATCAGGGAAGGTGTCAGTTAAAGAAAACATTCCAGAATCATGCTCCGTTGGCTATGAAGCCTGAGCCCAGGAGATGGCTACACCCCAGTACTCTCTTGTCCTTTTACATGGAGGGTTAGTTGGCTTGTTATGTTTTGAAAGGCAGTTTGGCACACTGCCTTTCAACACCGGGGTGGTCCCAATACGGCAGGTGCAACCCACAGACGGTTCAACTTTTCTTGCCTTCTGCCAGCTCACCTGCACCCTGGCTTCTCAGACAGCTGCTTCCACCCACAGCCTCCTGGACGGGGTGCAAGGAGAGGGAAGGAAGTCCACCAGACACAGGCCAGCCTCCAAAAGCAAAGGGTTTGGGTTCACGTATAAGATTTCCGCAAACCTGTACATGCAGGAAGTATACACCCAACGAACGACTCTCTGCTGCTGAATCGCTTGTCACTCCATGGGGGACATTTCCCAAGGGCTCTCTGCCTCTCGAAGGCTTCTTGTGATAAATTAAGCCTGCAGGCCTTGAAAACACTATTTCTCCTACAGCCACAGATATTAATACTCAGCACTAAGAATTACATGCAAAAATCAGTTAGCACTTTTTCTACACATCAGATGTCAATTTCCCCCTGAAACTGCAAAGTGGAGACACAGCATAGGGGTGAAAAAGGAGTGAGAAGCCACATAACCTGCAAAATCACACAAATAATGCCCCTCTTCCTGAAGAAAAAGTGTTAGGACCTAGATGAATAAAAGAAGAAGCTGGAACAGAATGGTCCATCTTCCAAAAATTAGCAAACTTGTTCCCACTGAGTTGATTCCAGTTCACTGACCCTAAAGGACACAGCAGAACTGCCCCATAGAGTTTCCAAGGGGCACCTGATGGATTCAAGCCACTGACCTTCTGGTTAGCAGCCGAGTCTTATATGCTGCAACACCAGGACTCCAACCCTCCGCTAACAAAAAAAAAGTGCATTCTAATATTTTAAATCAAGTCAGCACTTGGGTTCTGGTGCTAAGACATTAAAAGTAGTTTGTGGCTTCAGATTTAGGATCACCAGCTGGTAGGTCTAGAGACTATTCCCCAAGTTATCATTCCCAAAAGCTAAAGCTTCTCTCTCTTTTTATCTCTTAGTTAAATAGCTATGCTGTCTTAAAAAAATAAATATAAACTCAGCATTTCTCCCTGAGAATATAAATAAGCTGCACCACATGATTGAAACATAAATGTCCTTCCCCCGTGGATTTTGAGTGTTCCAGCCCTTAATCAGAAGTAATCAACCTGTCATCTCTCTGCAACAAATCATTCCGCATGGGTTTTTGAGAAGAAACACACCAACAAGAGGGCCTTGGGAGGAGAGCTAAGGCACAGCAGAATGCAGGGAAGAGGCTCCGCCCAGCCCACCCAGGCCCCGCCCAGCACGCCCAGGCCGCGCCCCCGCCTTCGCACCCTGCATCACTCGAATATCTTCCTGCCTTTCTATAACCACATTTTCAAACGAGTGACTCAGTTCAATGACTGCTGCCTAATTCTGTCAAGAGTTGGGAGGTACTTGTTTGCGGGCAGCTGTCATGGAATTAGGGCCTTAACCACGGGGAACTCAGGTGCTCCCCCTCGTCAAGGCTTGGAGCCTACAGCCCTCCCCAGAGCAACCCTGGTGCAAGGGCATCTAACAGAACCTGGTCCACGCAGGCTCAAGGCGGCCCTGCTGGCTCAGCGCTAGGATTCTTTCCTGCCATGGGGAGGATCTGGGTTCCGTTCCTAGGAGTCACTAAGAAGGACTGGGACGGCATGCAATCAGCTCTAAAAACTGATCAGTTAAAACCGTTTGCATCACAAGAGTCCAAGCTCCCACCAATCACAGGGATGCTGCGGGCCAGGCGGCCTTTCACCCCCATTGAACGTGGGATGGCCGCAGCTCAATGGCAGCTAACAGCAACGACAACATGCGGGCCCTTGGGGTCCATCCAGAGCCAAGTTGGTTCTGCTGGGCGCTCATCCTCTGCATTCACGGCTGTAGAGCTTGTTGAGAATACAGATTCTAGGTCCCTTCCTGAAACTCTATGGGGCAGTTCTAGCCTGTCCTACAGAGTCACTATGGGTCAGAATCGACTCGAAGGCACTAGGTTTGGGTTTTTTGTTTTTTGTTAGGTCCCTACCTGAAGGGTTCTGTGTCACAGGCCCTGGGGAGGGGTGAGCCCAGGTGACTCAGAGTAGCTAGTCTTTGGACCTGCAAGGACAAGCCGGGTCCTGGCCCACACGGGGAAAGGCATAGCCAAAGTTCTATTTTTGTCCCATGAGCCCCTGCGCAGTAGCATGTCAAGCAGCAGGAGGCTAGAAATCAGCTTGTTGCTACTGGATACAGCGGGAGCAAAAATAGAAAGGCACGCAAGTGACGGGTGGTGGCAGGGAAGTCGGCACTCCCCTCATGCTTGTGGGAGACTCGGAACTCGAGGGGGGTTGACGCTATCAAAGGAGAGCTTCTGAGGAGGAAGACCAGCCTGCGAGACTCTGAAGACACAGTCAGCGGTCCCCCTTCGCCACTCTACTAACTTGCCTGGATGATTCAACAACACCCTTTTTTTATACCCTCCCTCCCCAAAACTCTGCAGCTATGTAAAACACCACCCAAGTCTCAGCTCAAGCCCACCACCTCCATAAAACCTGCCCTGGTCATGCAGGTGGAAGCCACCTCTTTCCATCATAAATTCCTATCACACACTAACAGCAAGTTCCCAAACTGTGTTCCATTCAATTAGTGCGTAGCCCATGCTTTAAAAAAACAGGAGGAAGACTTCTTGGATAGTAAAATCTGGAAGGCCAAAGATTATGCAGATAGGCATTCATTAGGGAAATCAACTAATTGAAAGCTCCAAGAAAGTCTTTAATAAATAAATTGTTTAATTCTGTTTGACCCAACATTTTCTAAACACTGACCTAGGAGTCTACTTGTCAAGGAAAACCCAACATCATCCTACAGGATTGATAATCAATGGACAAATTAGGGAAATGCTGATCTTTCTACTCATCTAACAACTAATTATGTCATGCCTTTGGCTTGTCATTTAATGGACTTCAGTGGTTCTTTACTCTTTCAGTATTTAGCTTTGAGACCAAATACATATTACTGCTAATTAGAATATTCATTTGAAACGGAATGTATCTTACAATGACCAAATTCCTTGAAGTCCTGTATACACAAGACACTCATGAAATTTTGTATTAAACTTGAAAGTGATAGATTCCATGGTAAAAAAACTGCAGATGTATCTCAGAATATAAAAAAATTAAACCCTAGAGATCATCAAACAAGGTTCCATTCATTTACAGACACATACATACAATATAATAATAATAATAATAAAAAAAAACTCATTGCCATTAAGTAGATTCTGACCCACAGTGACCCTAAGGAACAGCATAGGACTGTCCTACCCCACAGAGTTTTCAAGGAGCACCTGGTGGGTCTGAACTGTTGACCCATTGGTTAGCAACTGTAGCACTTAAGCACTACATCACCAGCATTTCCTCTCTCTATATACACATATGTATACATATACACACACATACACACAAATAGATACAGATAAGCCAAAACCAAACTCACTGCTGTTGAGTTAATTCCAACTCATAGTGACCCTATAGGTCAGATAGAACTTTCCCATAGTTTCCAAGAAGCATATGGTGGGTTTGTACTGCTGACCTTTTGGTTAGCAGAGGGGGCACTTTACCACTATGCCACCAGGGTATATACACGTATATGTATATATATATATATGTATATATATGTAACACATACATACATATATATATAAAGAAACAGAGGTCCACAGATGTAAAATGGATTGTCTAAAGTCACAAAGCCTTGGCTAAAGTCACAAAAATTTAGCAAGAGAATCACAACTAGAATCCAGGTCTTCTGATTCCCTATCCAGCATTCCTTCTGTTGCAAGCCTTCCTCTTCCAGGCTCTACCCAGTTGTACCTCATGTAAAGGAACAAAGGAGGTTCTCATGATCTCAACACCACAGACAGTACAATATAGTCAACTATCAAGTCCAAAGAACTAAAATACAAAAATAACACTCAAGAACTACCAAAGCCTGTTAAACAGGAGTTAAGTACTCTTTGAAGAACGAAGAATGCCTATTAGCATTTTTCGAGGCTTCAGTGTTCAGTATCAAAAATATCAACACGATTAACAATAAAAAGACAAATAATCCAATCATAAAATGGGCAAAGGACTTAAATAATTCACCATAGAAGGCATTCAAATGGCCACCAAACACAAGATGTTGAATAGCATTGGTTAGCAGAGACACAGACCCAAACCACAGCCACGTATCATTTTACCCTCTCCCCCGCAAAGGATGGCTAAAATAAAAAGGAAATAAAAAAGGTTGGCAAAGATGTGGGGAAACTGGAACCCTTAACCACTGCTGGTAGCAATGCAAAATGGTAAAGTCCTTGTGGAAAACAGTGTGGCAGTCTCCCAAAAACCTAAAAATAGAACTACCATATGATCCGGCAATTCTACTAAGTTTATACCCAACAGATATGAAAGCAAAGACTCAAAGATCTGTGCATCAACGTTCACTGGAAACAATCTAAACGCCCATCAACTGATGACATAAAAAAAAAAAAAAAAACCAGTGACACAGTGGTTAAGAGCTACAGTGGCTAACAAAAACACTGGCAGTGGTTCAAACCCATCAGAAGCTCCTCGGAAAATCTGTGGCTTCATGAATAGACAGACAAAATGTGGCACACCCATACAATGGAATCCTTCTCAGCTAGCAGGAAAAATGAGGCTTTCACACATGCTACAATACGGATGGAGTCTGAATGAGTAAAATATGTCAATCACAAAAGGGCTAACATTTTAAGACCACATATATACAAAGACAAGAAAAAAAAAACGTACAGAAGCCAAAGTTTATTAGTGGTTACCATGGGCAGGAAGGAAGAAGAGGGGTTTCACAGTCATGGGAAAATCACACTGACTCAGGGTGGGGATACACAGCCAATTATTGTACTTTTTGATAATAAGTTGTCCATCTGCAAAAAGTTGAGTAGGCAAAAGTTGTGATACGTACATTTATAACAATGAGAACAACAACAACAAAGAACAGCTGCATATATGCAACCTAAACCCTCAGAGGACTTGTTTCCTTGGTTTGGAGATTTAGGGTCATGATTTCATGGGCTATCCTAGACAACCGGCCTAATAACACACGTAGTGCCTCTGTTTTATTTGTGGGGACAGGAAAACTAGTACTAACGTGGGGAGAGTAAGCACAGCATGACCAAAGTACATGATGTCACTGATAAGCTTGCTGGTATCTAAAACACAATTACTGATCTCTATTTCTCAAGAGCGATAGATTAAGAAAGTAACCAAAATTCCTAAGAAGAAACAAGTCCAGAAAGCAGACAGCCTGCACGAGCCACGACTGCAGCTTCCCTGAGACTGTAAGAACTAGACGGGACCTAGCTGCCACCATTCATGGATCTGAGTGGGCTCACAGTGGATGGTCCTGAACAGAATGAGAGAAAAACAGAGAATGTAGAATGAGAGTTAAATTCTTCAGAACAGCTACACCAACCACTTGAGACCACAGAACTCCCTGTGACTGTTACTCTGAGATACAGTTTAAATCTTGATCCAAAACAATCCCAGGTTACCTTTTAACAGGAAAGCAGAGTAGCAAAATAAAGGATATTACCCATTAGACCAGTGCTGGACTCATCTGCATGAGTCCAAAAGGTCAACAGCTAATCTAAAGCAAAGATGAGACAATGAGGGGACAGGGAAACTAGATTACTGGAAAGAGAACAACGAAAACACAATTAAAAAGAATGCTGACACACTGCAGAAAATATAACTAATGTCATCGATCAACTTGTGTGAAAATGGTCAAACAGGAACTTAACTTACTGTGTAAATTTCCACCAAAACCAAACTATCTTAAAAGAGAGAAAGAATATGAAGAGACTGTGTCATTTGTAGTTTTAGAGCCAAATAAGAAACTGTACTGTTTACTGGAATAGTACGCTAAAAATTTCAGCATTTGCTTCTTGTTGTTGTTAAGTGCTGTCAGGTCCGTTCCAACTCATGGCGACCCTACGGACAATAGAACAAAACACTGGTAGTCTTGCCCCATGTCCACAATCGTTTTTACGCTTAAATCCATCGTTGCAGCTACAGTGTCAATTCATCTCATTAAGGGTCTTCCTCTTTTTCACTGACCCTCCACTCTACCAAGCACCATGTCCTTCTCCAGAGACTGATCTCTCCTGACAATATATCTTAAGTATTTAAGATGCACTCTTTCCATCTATGCTTCAAAGGAACACTCTGGTTGTACTCCGTCTGGAACAGATATGTTTGTTCTTTTGATGGTCCAAGGTACATTTAATATTCTTCTCCAACAACACAGTTGAAAGGTGTCATTTCTTCTGTCTTCCTTGTTTACTGTCCAGTTTTTGTATGCATATGATGCAACTGAAGTACCATGGCTTGATTCAGGCACACCTTAGTCTTCAAGGCGATACCTTTACTTTTCAATACCTTAAAGAGGTCCTATGTAGCCGACGACTGTCCCAATGCAATGCATCTTATGATTTCTTGACTGCTGTTTCCACGGGTGTTCACTGTGTAACCAAATAAAATGAAATTCTAGATGTTTTAGCCAGCTAGTGCTGCTCTAACAGAAATACTTTAACAAAGGCTTTAACAAAGAATAGTTTATTCTCATACAGTCCGGTAGGCTACAAGTCCAAATTCAGGATGTCTGTTCCAGGGGAAGGCTTTCCCCCTTGTTGGCTCTGGAGGGAAGTCTGGTATTGCATCAGTCTTTGTTCAGGAGGCATCTTGGCACAGGAAGCTTGGGTCTGAAGGATGTGCTCTTCTTCCGGTGCTGTTTTCTTGACGGTGTGAAGTTCTCAATTCTCTGCTTGCTTCCCTTTCCTTTTATCCCTTGTAAGATGAAAGGATTAAGGGTGGTGCAAGCCATATTCTGAGGAAACTCCCTTTACAGTGGAGCAGCGAGGTGATCTTATAAACGGATTTACAGTTCTACCCCAACCCTTTAACATACAGCATAGGACAATCACAAAATGGAGGACAATCATAAAATACTGGGAATCACGGCCCAGGCACAAGGCTACACATATTTTTGAGGGGACACAATTCAACCCATGACATTCAATAACTTCAATCCTTCCTCCATTTATGACAACGTCACTCACCAGTCCAGTTGTGAGGATTTCTGTTTTCTTGAGTTTGAGATGCAATCCCCACTGAAGGCTGTGGTCTCTCAGCTTCATCAGTAAGTGTCTCAGATTCTCTTCACTCCCAGAAGGTGATGTCACCCGTGCAACCTAAGTTGTTAATGAGTCATCCTCCAATCCTGATTCCTTGTTTTCCTTCATATAATCTCAAATTATTTGCTCTGTACACAGACTGAAAAGGTATGGTGAAAGGACATAACCCTGACACACACCTTCTCCCGACCTTAAATCATGCCATGTCCCCTCGTTCTGCTGGCACAACTGCTTCCTGATCCATGTAGAGATTCCTCATGAGCACAATTAAATGTTCTGGAATTCCCATTCTCCACAATGTTAGCCATAATTTAGTATGATCCACACAGTTGGATGCTTTTGCATAGTCAATGAAACACAAGTAAACATCCTTCTGGTATTCTCTGCTTTCAGCCAAGATCCACCTGACATCAGCAACGATACCCCTGGTTCCACATCCTCTTCTGAATCCGGCTTGAATTTCTGGCAGTTCCTTGTTAATATACTGTTGCAGTTGTTTTTGAATGATCTTGCGCAAAATTTTACTTGTGTGTGATGTTAATGATATTGTTCGGTGATTTCTGCATCCGGTTGGATCACCTTTCCTTGGAATGGGCTTCAACATGGATCTCTTCCAGTCAGGTGGCCAGGTAGCTATCCTACAGAATTCTCAGCACAGACAAGTGAGCATTTCTAGTACTGCATCTGTTTGAAGAAATACCTCAATTGACATTCCATCAATTCTAGGAGCCTTGTTCTTCACCAGTGTCTTCAGTACAGCTTCGACTTCTTCCTTCACTACCACTGGCTCCTGATCATATCCTATCTCTTCAAATGGCCAAACATCAACCAGTTCTTTCTGGTATAATGACTCTGTGTATTCCTTCCATCTTCTTTTTGATGTTCCCTGAGTCGTTCAATATTTTTACTGTAGAATTCTTCACTATTGCAACTTCAGGCTTGAGTTTGCTTCTTAGAGAACTGTATATACACACAAGGTCTCATCCCATTCAAACAACTGTTAGCTAAAGGTGTAAGGGTGTGTATGAGTATGTGTGTACTGCACACATATGTAATCACTGCTTGTCCCTAGAAACGTCCCGTGACGACACACAGTATCTCTCATTCCTCCACCAGTGTAGAAACATCGAGGGATCAACTCTACCATATTGTCTTGGTCATCTAAACCCACTGCTGTTGAGTCAGTTCTGACTCTCAGTGACCCTTCAGAACAGAGCAGAACTGCCACAGGCGTTTCCAGGGAGCATCTGGTAGATCTGAACTGTGGACATTTCAGTCAGCAACCACAGTTCTTAACCACTGTGCCATCTAGTGCTGCTGTCACAGAAATACCACAGGTGGATAGCTTTCACCAAGAGGAACTTATTCTCTAACAGTCTAGTGAGTTAGAAGTTCAACCTAAGGGTATAAACTCTGGGAGAAGCCTTTATCTCTGTCAATTCTGGAAGAAGGTCTTTGTCATCGATCTTCCCCAGTTGGAGGGTTTCTTAACAGAGGGACCCAGAGTCTAAAGGACATACTATTCTCCTGGCTCTGGTTTCTTGGCAATATGAGGTCTCCCTGTCTCTCTGCCTGCTTCTTTCCTTTGTATCTCAAAAGAGATTGATTCAAAACACGATCTAATCTTACACACGGAGTCTTGCCTCATTCACATAACCGCCACTAATCCCTCCTCAAAAACATCACAGAAGTAGAGTTTATAACAAAGGAAAATCACAGTAGATAACAAAATGGGGGACAATCACACAAGACAGAGAATCACAGACCATTCACATCGACACAGATTTTTGGAGGGACATAATTCAATTCATGGCACTCTGTGCTGCCCCTCTTACCCACTCAAGAAGTATCAGAATACAGAGGAAAGGCAAATTTATTCCAGAAATTACCTTCCTATTTTTTATTATGTCATCCTCAAGGCTTAGTGCCTTAGTCACTAATTAGTAGCAAATAACTTCAACAGTCCTCATAACTGGTTGTGACACATTAGTGAGTCACGACACTGTGGTTAAGGACTGTTGTCTCAACCAGTTACCAACAGAATTACACTAGTGCAGACAGGGAAACAAAGTGAGGATGACTAAGAAAAAATGGTTCTTGGAAATACTGATTCATTCAAAATATTTAAAGTATATACTACTGCATTTTAAGAGATATATGATTTATATACTAGGGCAGTAATTCACAAGTTTGGGAATTCACAGAAGTGGCAAGACAAAGACCTTATAAAAATCAAGAAACTATTACTGCTATGTTTCTTCTATGGATCTTATTTTTTGTCTTACATTATAGCCAAGTACCACACCAACTACCAGATGATGTCATCTGAACACAAAGTCCACACTGGATTTATCACCTTGTATGACTGTTAAAGTTGTGTGTCAACTTGGCTGGACCACAACGGTCACTGATTTTGGCAGCTACGCTGTGGTCTGGCAGTTGTGTGATGATGTCATTCATGACGAGATCTGACACAATGTGATTACCTACATGACAAGATCAGCTATAAGTAGCCAATGAGGTGAAAAAGAAGAGTGGCCTCCATTGAATGTAAGCAGACTTTCCGGCAAGGCTTGCAGGCTTTTGCTCACACGGCATCCTGTGGCTGGCACCTATTCATATGACTTCCAGTTCTTGGGACCTAATTAAAAGCTTACCTGCTGTCTTACATGCCAGTCGAGGGAATCATCAGTCTCCCCAGCCTATGAGCAATAGCCCTGCTGTCTGACATGCCCACCCAGGTTCTACCAGCCCCTACAGCTGTGCAGAAGCGTCCAGCCTGAACCACTGACTTGGGACACTCCAGCTTCCACAAGTCTATAAGTCACTTTATTGATATAAATATCCACACATATTTATACATTTTACTGGCCATGTTTCTCTACAGAACTCAGCCTAAGACACCTTGTCTTAGTCATCCTGTGCTGCTATAACCAAAATACCACAAGCAGATAGCTTCAACAAATAGAACTTCATTCTACCCCAGTTTAGGAGGCTAGAAGTCAGAACTCAGGGCATCAGTTTGCAGGGAATGCTCTCACTGTGTCAGTTCCAAGGGAAGGTCCTTGTCATCAATCTTCCCCCGTTCTGGGATCTTCTCAGTACGGGGACCCTGGATCCAAAGGAGGAGCTCCATGGCAGTGCTTCTTGCTCAGTGCATGAGATCCCTCTCCTCTCTGTTCCACTGCTCTCTTACATCTCAAATGAGAGACTCTAAATACAACCCAATCCTGTGGATGGAGTCCTGCCTCATTCACATAACTGCCTCACTCACATCACAGAGCTTACTTTACAACACCAAAAAAAATCACATTGGATCACAAAATGGGGAGCACCCACACAATACTTGGAACCATGGCCCAGCCAATCTTACACACATTTCCCAGGGACACAATTGGATGCATAACCCACCTCCACATAAACAGAGAAGGTTACCAAGGACTGTGTCATTCAAGACAGAGGCCATTTCTCAGTACTCTTTGTCACTGTCCTTTGAGCAATAGCCCTGCTGTATGATCTGCCTGTGTGGGATTCACCAGCCCCCTAAAATTACAGGACTCACCTAAAATCCAGAGGCCTCCCTTCTCCCCTTCTGGCCAGGCCTCCTCAGTTTCCTCGGAACTCCCACCCTGCTCCTCCAGGACACTAGCTGTTCGGATCCCAAAGCTTGCCATCAGCTATTCTAGCTGTCAGCTGTTACCAAGTGAGCTCCAGCTCACGGCAATCCCACCCATAACAGAACAAAACACTGTCCAGCCCTCTGCCATCTTCCTGAATGGTGCGGTGTTTGAGTCTGTCATGGTGTTCTTGAGTTCAGTCTGTCTCACTGAAGGTTTCTCTCATGTTTGCTGTTTCTATTTTACCAACGGTAACATCCTTCTCTAGGCCTTTACTGATGACCTGTGCAAAGCAAGTGAGGTGAATTCTCATCATCATTATTACTAAGGGGTATTGCAGTTACATGTCTTCTAATCTTCTAAACTAATTTGTTCATTCTTCTGATAGTCCATGATATAGTCGATATTCTTCACAGACATCATAATTTGTATCCCTCCATTCTTCTGCCTTCCTTTTTTATAATCCATCTCTCACATACACATGAGGCGACTAAAAAGGCCATGGCTTGGGTCGGGCACACCGACCCAAGTTATCAAACTGGCATCTTTGCTTTACAGAACTTTACAGAGATCTTTTGCAGTAGGTATGCTCGATATAATCCATTATTTGGATTTCCTGACAGCTGCTTTCACGGACATTGGTGTGCTCAGTGAAGATTTGTTGACTACTATTCAGGCAAAGTAGCTGCTAGAAACCAAATTCTCCTCCCATCAGTACCTAGAAAGTTTTCCCACCTTCTCCATCAGCAAGTGCGGTCAGGAGACATCAGAGGGTTACGTTTACATCCGATTCCCATTTCTCTTCCTGAAGCATTTCGGTCCTTTCATTCAAGGTTTAGGAATTTTACTAGATTTTTACTAAGTCTCTTTTAAGGTACATGGGAATAAAAATTACAGGAGAGGAAAATAAATCCTTCTTTATAGCCTTGAATAAGCCCCAGTGGTGAGTAGTGAAGTGCCAGGCTGCTAACTAAAAAGGAGTATTACATTCATTGTTCAGAACAACAGAAGTATTTGAATAACACAGTAATTTTACCTGTGGGCCTTTCATGTGATTCTACTTAAAATTTACAAATTAATTTATACCCTTAGTTGTGAAAATGCATCCTTCCTTGACAGCCACAAGCCAAAAAACAAACAAAAAAAAACCCACTGCTGTTGAGTCAATTCCTATTCACAGAGACCCTATAAGAAAAGAACTGCCCCACAGAGTTCCCAAGGAGCAACTGGTAGATTTAAACTGCCAGCCTTTTGGTCAGGAGCTGACCCAGGAGGAGATAATACCAAGCTAGAAGTCAGGCTCACCCTGTTTCCAAGTTTGCAAATTTTCATAGTGAACATATTCCCACTCAGCCAATTCAAGCTTTCAACATGATGTCACTGAATACTCACTGAAAAGATACACCTTTAGCTTTCTCAGCTGATACAAGCCAGCTGGGCAAAAAGTACCGTAATATTCTGATTCCAAGAGTACTTAACACATACCTCACCTCTGAGGCATGATAGGATCCTCTGAGATTCTTTTGCAGAAAAAAATAATTGTTCTGAACATAAAATTTGGGAAAACAGAATTATATCCCTGTGTTCAGAGATTCATACACTAAACACTGTGACAAGTTCTGCCATTAAGAAAAAATAAAACCCAATTATTTAATTCATCAGAGGTGAGTCTAAGTCTTGTGGAGCTCTTGTTAAGAAAAAGTATACAAAACTATAATAAAGAATGAGGTGCAGGGCCTTGGAAGGGACCCTGTGTTGTGAGGGGTCCTGAGGCTCAAACATCACAGCTTCCTGGTGAACCTGTCCCCGCCTGTACTGGACCCTTTATCCTCCCAGCATCTGACACCCCCCTGGCTTTGTGGCACACACATCCGTAAACACCGTCCCGGAGCCACTGTGGCGTGGGCACAAAACAGGGCAAGTACTTATAGGAGGAGGGTCTCTCTCACACACCAATGACTGTGTCCAGAACCTGGCTTTGTTTCCGTGGGCCACTCTCCAAAGGATAGAAACAGCCCTGCCTTACAGCCTGCCTCCTTCAGAAGAAACGTGTTCAGCACACTAGTCCTCCATCCGTGTCCCTTATTCCCTGACACCGTGTACGCAACGCACAGAAATGGGGAAACTGCCACAAGGAGCTAAACTTTTAAAAGGATGAGAGATGCACCCTGTCACATGCTGCATGGCATGACAGATCCATTTCAGAGGACAGGTATCAATCACAAAAAGAAGCAGGACAGTCAACAACTCCTGCTGCGGTGATCCAGAGCCAAGGGCACGGCAGGGCTGAGGAGCTGGGGAGATGAGACAGCGAGACAGACTGCCATGGAAATGTCCATCAGTGAGAGAAGGAAGCCAGCACTGGCCTTTGCATCTTCAGGCACAAACCACAGCCTGCTCCCATGGGTGGCACAGACAGTGAAACACTCTTCTTGGACAGTCGGTGCTGCAGAGCCACCCATAAGCACCTCAGAAGAAAGGCCGGATGATTTACTTCTGAGAGGCCACATCCCCAAACCTTACGGAGCAGCTCTACTCTGCCACACAGGGGTCACACGAGGTGAAATCAACTCAGGGGCCACTGGTCTGTCTTTCCATTTGTTTACTGCCCTTTAGACGAGAAGTCTAATTCCAGAAAAAAGGGGGGAGGGCTCCACCATACAGCTGTAATTATGAATCCTCAGCCAGGGCCCATGCTCTTGCCAAATTCACAACAGCAAGGAGAGGGGAAGACAACGCAAGAATCAGAGTTGATGTGTTCTCAGTCTCGAGTTTAAATACAAGCAGTTTAAAAGGTAAGATAGACCATAAACCCAATGTCTTAGCCTTAACTGGACATTAAAACCTACGTTCTTTCTCTGAAACATGGAAAGAATCAAGTTCCAGAGAGACCTAAGCTGGGACTTGCAGGCACACCACACCGGTGACGGAGGTGAGTAAAGGTGCAGAGGCGAGAACGAGCCAGGGACGGACGACACAGCGTCGGGCAGGAGTGACGTCCTTCACCAACATCTGCCGGGTGAGCAAACAAGAACGTGTCTGAGCGGCACATCTGATGTCCAGCCACGACAGCTGAGGTCCTGCCTTGGTTGGCATCAGAATCCCTGGCCCAGCACGCGTCTTTCTGCCCCTGGAATAACCCTGACTCTCAGACAGAGGAAAGAGAGACGTCAGCCACCTCCACGTCCCCCACTGATGGCCTCTGACTTCATCCCAAATCAACTTTTGAAACTGCAAGCTCACTGGAATTGAGGCCAAAACCTCCACGTCCCCACAGGACAATGCACTCACAAAAGAGAAAGGCTAACACTAGACAGAGGCTTTTACGATCAGCAAGCCGTTGACTTGGCCATTCACCAGAAATAAATATTTATTCCCACTGTGGGACTTCAGTGGCTGGAACAACCACATCTAAATCATCAGCAGGGTGTCAAATCCTCCAAATCAGAAAAGAAGAAAAGGAAGATGGACGAGGAGGACTTCAGTCGGAGTCCTGCACGTGGAAGCCCAGCTGTTGCTGGGGAGATCTAACAGTTGAGGCCTGGCCGGCCGGGGGACCCTCCCCTCCCCAGATTGGGAAGCCCCACGACAAAGGAAAGGTCCTCCACGGAGCCACATCCCTTCCTGAGCCCCGGGGACCTCGAGAGCACCTGTTTGGTGTAAAGTATCAGACATGAGGGATCTCTACAACACAAGGAAGCATGACCTCGCAGAGCCACCACACAATGTCAGGATGCCAAGTTGTTGCTAGGTGATGTCAAGTCTGTTCTGACTCACAGAGACCGTAGGTACAACAGAATGAAACGCTGCCCCGTCCTGCGCCATGTCCACAATCATTTTTATGCTTCAGCCCATTCTTTCAGGCACTGTGCCAACACACCTTGCTGGGGTCTTCCTCTTTGTCGCTGACTCTCTCCCATGACGCCACGGTAGGGATGTAAATGTATCTCAGACCCCTCAGTGGCCCTGTGAGCACCCTTACTTCCAGGCTCAGACCTAATGATGATGAATGCTGGCTCCTTAACTCTCAAATTCCTGCCTGTGTCCCCAGCACCGTGAGCAACCACAGAGCTGACCCATAACATGCCCACTGGGTGGAACAAACACTGCTGAGAGCTCAGAGAAGAGGAGGTCATCGGGCCTCAACCTGTAAAAGGACAACGACACATACTCAGTAAAACTTTAAAACATAAAGCTGCACTTTCAGTGACAGAGGAGAACAAGACAGAATGGAATCTGGATAGGAAAAGCCCTTGGAGATAATCTTAGCTCGACAGGCAAGGCTGGCTTCAATCCGCAAGGTCACACATACTTCCATAGGGTAAAGCTGAATAACCTGTTTCAGTACCCTGCCCAAGGTACAAAAGCAAGGTGGTGGTCTGGCTGCCCCCGCCCCCACCCCCGCCCCATCCTCCTCTGTTTTCCATGAAATAACCACAACTGGCTTAGGTCACACTGGAGACTATTTCTAGAGCAGCAAACAACAGCTCACCGCCAGATGTCCTGGAAGGAAGTCTGCCTTTCTGACCAAGGCTGGCTGGCAGCAGTTCTCTCCACGCTTTCTGGCCCTGACCTCACCCCACCTCATCTTCCCTAATGCCCGCCTTCCCCACTGAACTGTTGGGAACCGGGGTGCAGCAGGTCCCACCAGGAGTGGCCGTGGGCAAGGGGTGGCCTATCGAAGTCTGGTGCTCCTCCTACCCCCCACAGCCTGTAAATCAACTACCTCCACTGCCAGTTGTAACATAAATGATTCATGGCTGCGTTCATCAATACATTTCCGCAGATGCTGCTCTTAACTCTGATCATTTCATGGGGAAAACAGAGCTAAGGACGCAGACATTACTGCACCAAGTTAGCACGCAAAGAAGCACACAAAATGATGGTTCTTTTTGAAAGTGCAGTTACAAAGGAGAAAAAGGAAGCTGACCTAAAATACAGACATGAGAACCCTCAGAGAGGGACAAGGAGTAGAGAGACTCTCACATCAGTATCCTCTGAGAGGGACAAGGATTGGACTCTCAGATGAGCAGGGATAGAGCTGCACTTCCCTTTAATGCCACAGCACGATGACTGTAAAAACAGCACAGTGGCATCAGACCTCCTCTAACTACATGAGGAGGACAGAGAATCAGATCAAGGGTCTGAGCTGCTACCTATGATGTGGATGTCAAACATACGTCCACCCTCCAATCTTTTTGCCAATTCTGACACCAGCCATCCCTCCCACGCCACTCTCTGCTTCTGTGCTGGGTGTCCTAACTCACTGCAGTGGCCACAAAGAACTCAGACCACATTCACAGTTTGAGGTTTATCAGGGAAGTAGCAATTAAGGACCAGGACACAGTTCTTCCATCAGGACAGCCTCTTCTCAGCTGTGCCCACAAGCATCTCCCTTTCCAGGCTCATGGCCCCTTGGATCCTGGGCCCTGAGCCCCTTGGCCTCTGTCCTGCTCGGGCAAGTGTTTCCAGGAGCTTTACCTCCACCAGTAAGTGCCTGGAAGCATCCCACTCCATCTAAGCCTCAGACCAGAAGGCACTCAGCTCTCTCCCGCTGTGGGTCAACACGCACACTGCAGCCACCTGACTCCACGGGCCAGGAAGCCCACTGCATGGTCACATGCTGGTCTTCTGGATCTGGTGCCACTGGGCTCCATGGTGTTACCACTACTTCTTGCTGCTTCTCACTACCATGCACCATCTCTGGCTGTCTTCAGTGTTACAGTTCTCTCCAGCTCCTGCATCTAGGAGGTTCTTAGTGCAGGGACCCTGCATCCAAAGGACAGGCTCCACTCCTGGCTCTTCTTCTTGATGGAAGTGAGGTTCCCTTCCCTAGCCTCTGGGATTGGTTCATTTTAAGCCTAGTGGGATGACAAAACTGACCAATTCCCTCATTAGGGACCCACATACCTTATTTGCATTATTAGCAGGCTCTTTAATTCTACTGGTAGACCATGAGTATCTTCTTTGCATAGCCCCTCCCAATCATTTTGTAGGAGTCACAAGGGCCATATTAAGTAATCCACTGCAAGGCAGTAACTGTAACCTTTGTGCAAATTTACCTGGGACAGGCCACAACTCTAGGGACAGGGCAAAAGATTATTACTTTTCTTTACATAATTAATGGCCCAGTTCACAAACCACAAAGAGGTAGTAACATGACGAAAACCTCCACTCCCAATATAGTAGCAGACATTACTAATCTACCACTGCACCCTTGACCACCATGGCAGACATTACTAATCTACCACAGCACCCTTGACCACTAAGACAGACATTACTAATCTACCACTGCACCCTTGACCACCGTGGCAGACATTACTAATCTACCACTGCACCCTTGACCACCAAGACAGACATTACTAATCTACCACTGCACCCTTGACCACCACAGCAGACATTACTAATCTACGACAGCATCCTTGACCACCATGTCAGACATTACTAATCTACCACTGCACCTTTGACGACCAAGGCAGATGTGCCCACCTGATTTCTCTCATCTCAATCCTCTTAGCCAGCACTACAACCACCAGGATGTGAGAGTGAGCATAAAATCCACCTAGTACTGGCGTAACTCCTAAAGCTGCTGGTGATGAACATATTATTCATAAAATATCCCCAGATGTCCAGTAGGCTCCACACCAGCATGGAAGATGCTGTTTATGGAACTGTCGATGGTATTTTTCCTAAAGCAGTTTCTAATCAATAAGAGAGATAAAATAGAACCAACAACAAAACCCTGAAATGTTAAAAGATCCCACCGTAACATCAGAAAATATACATAAAAAAGAAATCACAGGATCAGAACACTGTGGAACGACCAAATCCATCACACAGCTAACAAGACACTCCCCAAACAACCTACCTCCCACAAGCCCCCAACCTCTAATCATGGGCTCACTCCACCCACCCTGGCCCTCACTAATTCCTCAGGTTGGCTCTCCTTACCCTTGCCTTCACTAATTCCCTAGGGCTGGCTCCACCCACCCTGACCCTCACTAATTCCTGAGGCTCGCTCCACCCACCCGGCCTTCCCTAACTCCCCGGGGCTCACTCCTCCCACCCTGACCCTCACTGACCCTCACTAATTCCTCCGGCGGGCCCTGCCCATCCTGGCCTTCACGAATTCCCTAGGGCTCACTCTGCCCATCATGGCCCTCACTAATTCCTCAGGCTGGCTCTGCCCCCAGCCCTCACTAATTCCCTGGCCTGGCTCTGCGTCCCACACCTTCACTAATTCCCTGGGGCCGGCTCCAGCCACCCTAGCTCTCACTAACTCCTCAGACACTGCTCCTGTCCTCTGCAGCACCCACCTCAGGGCCCTCCCCAGACAGCTTCTACACCTAGAAAGCTCTCTCATCCACACACCCCTCCATCCTCACACTGTCGCTGCCTGCTACCCACACCCTAACGTCCAGCTAACTGCTGCTCCTGTTCAGTGCCACTGTGTGAATTCCAACTCAGAACCACCGTATGTGACAACACAGAGATAGGCCATGGAGTTCCCTCGGCTGTAAATTTTACAGGAGCAGATGGCCAGGTCTTCTCTGCCACAGAGCCATTAAATGCCAGCCATTGCTGTCCAGTCGATTCCAACTCACAGCAACTCTAGAGATAGAGATGATTTAATACGAATATCATGAGGAGTTAACAAAGCCAAGTCTCAGGTTCTGTGTCAGGTTGTCTCCTGCATGTTTGCAGCCATGGACAGTTACCTGTGACAGCCTCTGAATGAACTAGAGCTTTGTCCTGGCTGTAGTCTTCTTTCCAGAAAACACCACTACTCATCTTTGAAGTTTAAACTCACATTAACCAGCTGCTACTGAGTCAAGTCTGACTCACAGAAGCCCTGTGTGTCCGGGGAGAACTGGGCCTCATGGGGCTTTCATTGGCTGACTGTCTGTCAATAGATGATCAAACCTTCCTTCCCAAGCACCTCTGGGTAGACTCAGAGCTCCAGCCCACCAGTCAGCAACCCAGCACCTGACCACCTGCATCACCGCAGGACTTCTCAACTCAGCAAAAAATAAAAACCCACACCAAATCCATTGCTGTCGAGTCAATTCCAACTCACAAGGACCCTAGAAACTCACATCACCAGGATGGAAACAGCCCCTCCCTCCTCCTGCGAAGCACACAGTTACACCACCTCTGCCCTTTACTCGGGGCCCACATCCCTGTGTTCCTTTCAACACACGTATCTGAAAACCCAGACCGAGGGACAGAGGCTGTACACTGTTTCAGAGATTATGTCAAGCACATGTGGAAGAGAACTCCCAAGTGCCTGCCTGGCAAGGGCTTCTGCTGGCTCTTATCAAGACACAGCCCAGATGCTTCTCTCTTCCCTGCCAGTTATGTTAAGGGTTGTCTGGACTCAGCAAGTTTCACAAGAAGCACAAAATTCCTGTATGTCTGCATTCTAGGGTAGAAACCAAAGAAACTTAAAAACAAAAAAATACACATTGTCATCAAGTTAGTTCCAACGCACGGTAAACCTATAGGACAGAGGAAAACTGCTCCCACAGCCTTTCCAAGGAGTGCCTGGTGGATCTGAGCTGCCCATCTTTTGGTTAGCAGCCATAGTTAACCACTGTGCCACCAGGGCTGGCCAAATACTCATTTAAACACAAGTACTTAAATGAGTTAAACAACTCCCAGTAAACTGCCAGGAAGACAATAAAAGCTTGATAAAACATCTGGATTTTCTGGGTCTCTAAGAACTCAAACCAAAAACACTGAAATGTAAAATAAACCTATAGACACAGCACACACTAATATGCCTCTGCATGTCTGCAAAGTACTTTCACACACGTCATCTCAATATGGTATTCCTGGTGACACAATGATTAAGCACTTGGCTGGTTAACTAAAAGGTCAGCAGTTCAAATCCACCAGTGACTCTGTGGCTGAAAAGATCTGGCAATCTGCTGCCACCAAGATGAGAGCCCAGCAAGTATAATCTGTCCAGTGGGGTCACTATGACTTGGAACTGAGTACACAGCACCCAGCAGCAACCACACGCTGTCACATGGGGCCACTAAGAGTTGGAATCAACTTGATGGCACACAACCACAGCACACATGCACTTAGTCCAACTCATGTGTAGCTGAGCACAGTACATCCTAGTTGCTAAATGTCAAATGAACGAATGTCTTGGTGATAAATGAAATTTTTTCAGAAATTTAAGGAGCTAAAAAGAGAGATAAACACCTGTCATGGATTGAATCGTGTCCCTCAAAAATATCTGGCAACTTTGAGTCGGTCACGATTCCCAGGATTGGGTGACCATCCACTTGTCATCTGATGTGATTTCCCTACGTGTTGTAAATTCTATCACTGCGAAGGAATGAGAAGGACTGGTGGTAGTTATATGGATGAGGTCTACAAGATGAGGTAGTGTCCTAAGCCAATCTTCATTAAGATACAAAACAGGGAAGCAGCAGAGAGACATGGGGACCGCCTACCACCAAGAAAGCAGTGCCAGGAGCACTGCACGTCCTTGGACCTTAGCTTCCTCTATTGAGATCCTCCCAGACCAAGAGAAGACTGATGACAAGGGCCTTTCTCCAGAGCTGACACAGAGAGAGGACCATCCCCTGGAGCTGGTGCCATGAATCTGGACTTGTAGCCTTCTGGACTGTGAGGGAATAACCCTCTTTCTTAGAGCCATCCACCTGACGTATTTATGTTACAAAAGCACTAGATGACCAAGACAACACCTCGTTCTCGTTTTCCTGCAGGACGGCTAGATCCCAAAACCCATTCACAGATTCAAAGCCGATCTAGATTCTCCACAGCTTAGAAACATGGCCTCAGACTTCTCAGAACTCCTAACTTGCTGTCACTTTTTCACTCCACTGTCACACCAAATCATTTTCACTTCAAAATGAGGAGCAGTGCAGATCCACCAGGCACTCCCTGGAAACCCTACGGGGCAGTCCCACTCTGTCCCATAGGGTCGCCATGAGTCAGAATCAACTGAAAGGCAATGGAGGTGGGTTTTCTGTTTGCTCTCCTATTAATTGTACTTCTTTTCCAGAGATTTCCTCTGCTGAAAAATTCAATACAGACAGACAGTATTTTTAAAAAAATAAAAAAACTTAATTACATACACACACAGAGAGAGAAAGAGAGAGAGATGTTGACGGAACCAGTCCAGCAACTGTCACAGGAAGAGAGACCACCCACGATTCACTTGAGATGACATCCAGAGGACGATGACACCAAGCAGAAGAGGAACACAGAACGGCCCAGGCAGTTTTCAAAACTTCCATCTTTAGAGCCATCTCATTTGCTTGCACTGATTTGTTTCTTTAACAGGCTAGCTCATGCAATTTTCCCCTTCTTGGAGTATTTATCCAAGCAGGGAAAGCTAAAGAAAGTGGCATAAATCCCTGTTTGCTGAGCTGTGAAGATTCCTGCAGCATCCAAACCTAAAACCACTAAGCTCGAACAAACCACTTGTCAATGTCTGGTTTCAGAATTCCACAGTCTGAGATACATGCGGACCTTCTGGGCACAAGACCCCCCAAAACAAAGAAACAACCAGCAGGACAGTGACAGTCACAGCTTCCCCAGTCCCAGAGGGGTCATGCTGCTGTCCTGGGGACAGGAAAACATGCTTCAGTTGCCTAACGATGCAATTATCTAGTTTCATGTTGAATATGTCATCCGTATGCAGCCAAATTACATCCACAAATCCACAGAGGAGAGTGTTAGGCTTAATTAGGTGTTTACCCCAGGGCTGTGCACCTCTGATCTCAGCTTTAAAAATCCACAGCGATGGAACTAGGTCATCTTTTAAATGTTCCCTTTGATATACATGCCACTACCACCAGCTGCCAGCCAATCAGTTTCAACCCGCAGCACCCTCACATATGTCACAGAAGAGCTGCATGCCACACAGCTTTCCACACCTCATTTGGGGGGGCACACTGCCGCAGTTTTCTTCCAAGGTGCCTCCAGGGGGGCTTGAAGCTCCAACCTTTGATGTGGCGGCTGAGTGTACTAACCACCTGTACCACCAGGGATTCCCAATAAATAGACCTACAAATCGCTCATCTCGACCCTACAGGACAGAGTAATGCAGCCTCGGGCCTTGCTTCTCAGGGGACTTGGACCGTCAACCTTTCAGTTGGCGGCTGAGTGCGTTAACCATCGGTGCCACCCACCCAAACCCACTGCTGTCAAGTGGATTCCGACTCACAGTGACCCAACAGGACAGCACAGAACTGCCCCATCAAGTTTCCAAGGAGCGTCGTGGATTCAAACCACTGACCTTTTGGTTAGCAGAAGTGGCACCTAACCACTACACCACCAGGGTTTCCAATCTATACCACCAGGGATACCTAATACACATACCTATAAATCAGACTCCTGGCAACCCTACAGGACAGAGGAGAACTGCTTCAGCAGGTTTCCAAGTCTGTACTGGAGGTCCCCAAATGATTTTTGTCTTTGGGGCTTGGCGTGAGAATGCTGACATTGGCAAAGCTGAGTGCTCCAACACTGTATTCAGGGGACCACTGCTGCTGCTGCTGCTAGGTACTGTCGAATCAGTTTGGACTCACAGCAACCTGATGTACAGCAGAAGGAAACACAGCCTGCTCCTGTACCGTCAACTGACCCTGAATTAGTCATGTTTTTTTTCCATTGTGTCTTAGGCAAAAGTTTACAATGCCAGTCAGTTTCTCATACACAAACTTACACACACTTTGTGATGTGACCCTAGCTGCTCACCCCACATTGTAAGCACACACTCCTTCTCTCCACCCCGTATTTCCCGTGTCCATTTAACCAGCTCCTGTCCCCTTTTTTCTTCTCAGCTTGCCTCTGGACAGGAGCTGCCTGTGTCTACCCAACCCAAGCAGCACACTCTTCACCAGGATCACTGTATGTTTTATATACTAGTCCAATCTTTGACTTTAGGAATGATTTCCGTCCTGGGCTGACAAAGTCCACAGCCGTGTCTTCAGCATCTCTGCAGCTCTCCAGTTCGTAATACCATCAAGTCTGGTCTTTTTACTCGAGTTGGAGTTCTGCACCCCACACTTCTCCCGCTCCATCAGGGATTCTTCGTGGAGTTCCCTGAAAGGGCAGTCACTGTGGCAGCCAGGAACCATCGAGCTCTTCAGTCTCATGTTGATGTAGTCTGTGGTTTATGTGGTCCTCTGGGGACATAGCGGGTAAGTGCTCTGTCTGCTTACCTAAAGGCCGGCAGTTCAAATCCGCCACGTGCACCTTGGGAACTATAGGGCAGTTCTACTCTGACCCATAGGGTCACTATGAGTCAGAATTGACTCGACAGCAGTGGCTTTTCTATCTTGTGGGCTCATATTTTGTGTCTCTGATACTGTTCTTTCTTCTTTGCTCCAAGTGGCTTGAGACCAGTTCATGATTCTTAGACAGCCACTTGCTAGCTTTTAAGACCCCAGATGTCATTCACCAAAGTGGCAGACAGAACATTTTAATAAACTTTGTCATACCAGTTGACCTAGATGTCCCCTGAAACCACGGTCTCCCAACCCCCAACCCCGCAACCCTGTCCCTTGAAGCATTCTGTTTTAATTTAGAAGACTTCTAAGCTTTGGGTTTAGGCCATTTGTGCTGACTTCTCCTCTACTGTGTGTTGTCTTTCACCTCACCTAAAATAACTCCTGTCAATTATCTAATTAGTAAACAAGCCCCCTCCCTCCACCACCACTCCTGGAGACAGTAACCATCAAAGAATGTTTGCTTCTGCATTTAAGTCTTTTCTTGAGTCCTTATAGTGGTTTCATAGAACACTTACCCTTTTGCAATTGACTGATTTCACTCAGCATAATGCCTTCCAGATTCTTCTGTTATGAGACGTTTCCTAAGATCATCATGGTTCTTTGTCAATGCATAATGTAAGAAGTCTGACAATTAAGTTCACAGACTGGCCACCATGTGCTTAATGTCAGCAGCACTGCACAACCAACTCAGTAAGGTTTCACAGCCTTGGTACGTGCCAACACGTGGTGTCTTGCTGAGTGAAGTTCACTGTTGTTGCTGCATGCTTTTGTGTGCTGTCCTGAGAATATCAGAGGTTGAATTAGAGCAACAAACATTAAATTTCTTGTTAAGCTCAGCAACAGTGAAGTGAAATCAGGCACATGTTATTCCAAGTTTATGGGAATAATGTCATGAAGAAAACAGCAGTGTATAAACACAGTAAACATTTTTCTGTGAGGGAGTTTTTAGCCAGTAAACAAATAACTGTGCGAGAACACTCTCCCTACTCACTTGATCTAACCCCCAATGACTTTTTTTTTTACTCAAATATAAAGGAACTATTGAAAGAAGACATTTTTTTGACCTTCAGGACATCAAGGGGAACACAACAACCGCTCTGATGGCCATTCCAGAAAAAGAGTTCCAACACTGCTTTGAAGGACTAAGCACTGACGTCGGTGCATAGCTTCCCAAGTAGAGTAGCGACCAGAGTGATATTCAGCAATGGGGCATGGAGCTCTTTATCTAGGATGAGTTTGCAAATTTAATTATCAGACCTCACACTCCACTGTGTGACTGTACTATAGTTTGCTTATTTGTTATTCCACTGATGGACACATAGGTTGGTTTCATCTTTTTGGTCCTGGGAACACTGCTGCAGTGAACACTGGTGTGCATGTAGGCATTTGTGTGGCAGCTCTCATTTCTCTAGGATATATTCTAAGCAGTGGGATTGCTAAATCATGTGGTATTTGCATTTCTAGCTTTTTAACCAAGTGTCAAATTGATTTTCAAAGTGGTTGCACCATCTAACAATCCCACCAGCAGTGCATCCATGTTCTAGTCTCCTCAATATTTATTATTTTGTGTTTTATGGATTAATGCCAGCCTTGTGAGGGTGAGGTAGTATCTCACTGCAGACTTAATTTGTGTTTCTCTAACGGCTAATGATCCCAAGCATTTTCTCACATATCTGTTAGCCACCTGTCAAAGACTGGACTGTATCTCCTCCCAAAGAATGTGTGTAACAATCTGACTAGGCCTTGATTCCCGGTATTGTGTGATGTCCCTCTATGCTGTAAACCCTGCCTCTACAATGTTAATGAAGGAGGATGGGCAGCAGTTACTTAGGTGGGGCGGGACTCTGTATAAGATTGCATTGTGTCTTGAGGCAATCTTTGGGGATATAAAGGAAAGGGAAGCAAGCAGAAAGTTGGGACCTCCTATCACCAAGAAGCAGTGCTGGGAGCACAGCACATCCTTGGGAAAGGACCCAGGGTCCCTGCGCCTCTGAAGCTCTCAGGCCAGGGAAGAGTGATGACAAAGACCTTCCTCCAGAGCCAACAGAGACAGACATCCCCTGGAGCTGATGCCCTGAATCTGGGTTTATAACCTACTGAACTGTGACAACAAAGCTCTCTTGTTAAAGCCATCTACCTGTGCTATTTCTGTCATAGCAGTACTAGATGACTAAGACACCACCTGAATGTCTTCTTTGGTGAAGTGTCTGTGCATACCTCTTGCCCATTTTTTAACTGGATTGTCTTTCTGTTGTTGAGTGTTTGCAGTTGTAGATTTTAGAGATTAGATGCTGATCAGATTTGTTGTAGCTAATTTTTTTTTCCCAGCCTGTAGGTTGTCTATCTACTCTTTTGGTGATGTCTTTAGATGAGTATTAGTGTTTGATTTTATAGGAGTTCCTAGTTATCTATTTTCCAGTGTTTGTGCATTGTTAGTAATGTTTCATAATCTGTTTATGCCTTGTATTAGGCTCCCTGCATCGTCCCTATGTTCTCTCCCGTGATCTTTACCATTCTGGATTTTATATTTAGGTCTTTGATCCATTTTGAGTTAGCTGTTGTACATGGTGTGAGACATGGGTCTTGTTCCCGTTTTTTGCAGATGGAGACCTAGTTATGCCAGTACTGTTTGTTAAAGACTGTCTTTTCCCCTAATTTATAAACTTTTGGCATTGGTCAAGTATCAACTGATCATCAGTGGATGATTTCACATCTGGATTCTTAATCCTGTTGAATCATTCATACTCTTAGGTAGATAGCCCTGGAGCCTTGGTGGTATAGTGGGTAAGAGTTACAGCGGCTAACCAAAGAGCCAGGAGTCAGCATCAACTTGACAGCAGTGGGCTCGGTTTGATACTAAGGAGCCGTGATAGCACAGCTTAAGCTGTGATGGCACGTGGTTAAGCACTCCATTGTTGAGCTGCTAACCTAAAGGTCAATGGTTCAAATCCACCAGCCACTCTGAGGAAGAAAGATCCAGCAATCTGCTTCCATAACGATTAAAAAAAGCAAACCCACCACTGCTGAGTTGACTCCAACCCACAGGAACCCTAGAGGACAGAGCAGAACTGCCCCCACGGAATTTCCAAGGACCGTCTAGAGGGTTAGAACTGCCAGCCTTTTGGTGAGCAGCCATAACACTTAGCCACTGGGCCACCAGGGTTCCCTCCATAAAGATGACAGCCTTAGAAATCCCAGGGGGGTGGATCTGTTGTCCCACAGGCTTGCTGTAAGTCAGGAGCAACTTGCTGGCATCCAGCAACAGCTTCTGCCTTACTCTGAAATTGTTCCCTAAGTCCGTCAATCTTTGCACTTGACTCCAGGTGTGGGGCCACGTGTCCTGCTTGGCTGGTGGTCCACGCGTAGGTCAGCATAAGGCACCAGCAGGTGCCCAGTGAGTACTGACAGCTCCGTTGGCTGGGCTGCCGGACAGCGGTGACAGGGCCCCCCCCCCAGTCCTGCAGAGAGGAAGCCACAGAAGTTGAAAAGTCCAGGTGCAAGTCACTGATTCAAGCAGGTATTACCTTCCCACACAAACGGCTACCCAAAGCTATCCAGAAGAAGAGCGATTCAGAGTCGAAAGCCAAGGAACAAAGTAAAAGCTGAACTTCTAACTGGCATCAGCACTCCTCAAAGAGGGTCAAATGGGATGGGAAACAGCCACCGTTGAGTTGCTTTCGCTAGTCGCTTTTTCTGTTTTCAACTGAATCACGAAGAGACTGAGCTAATAAAACAGACTGCTGCACAAACTCAAGTCTGCTTTCCACTTGAAGAGACAAAATAGTTGTTCAACTTTCCAGACAATAGCATGGCCCCTGAAGTCAATTACACTGTCACGGAGTTTTCTTCCTTTGGAACACCAATAGTAAATCATAGCCGATGCTGGAAGGCCAATAAAAGTGTCCAGAATATGTAAAAATAGCCAGAAGGATTTTATTTTCCTCTTTTTAACCTTGAAAATGTCTATATATTCTCAAAAGCCTGAGAAAGAACTAATTAGCCCCTTAGAATATCATCAACTGAGACTTCAAAGCAAAAACCAAATCCGTGGCCGTCGAGTCAACGCTGACTCACAGCAACCCTACAGAACAGAGCAGAACTGCCCAACAGGGTCGTCAAGGCACACCTGGAGGATTCAAACTGCCAACCTCTGTTTAGCAGCCACAGTGCTAAATCACTACATCACAAGTGAGAATTACGGTTAAAATATATATATATGAAAACAGGAAAGACTGTCTTAAAGCGGTGGGCAGGTTTCAGGAAATCTCTGCATTTACATCAATACGACACCCATCAGCGATCCTCCATAAAGACCCTTTAGGCTGATAAGATAAATGATATTGTCAGCTACCGGTCTCCCAGCCACCGAATGCTGGCATCGCCGTGTGCGCACAATAAAACAGCTCCAGAGGGGTTCCGAGGCTGTGACCCGTGGGGAGATGACCTCTGGGCTGGTGGTCTGGCAGCTGACCTTTGGCACCACCAAGGACTCCAAAAACACTTGTTAGGAAGATACCCAAAACTGTGAGTACTGCTCCAACACCAAATGAGAACCTCGGGCCTGAATCGTCCGTGCCCAGAAAACTGAAGGCAAGCACACCCGCTCCAGCGTCTCATTGTATTTGCTTCTGGAATATTTCTGATATTTACTTGCTATGTGTGCTGCTTTAGGAATTCACCATTAAAAATAAAATAACCAAATCCTGCTGTGCTCCCTAACCTGGCAAGAGCCAGAACATCTTTCAGCTTCCACCCCTAAAACTCGCCCAGCCTGCTGGATGGGCCTCAAGACAATAACCAGGCTGCTTTGTTTCTCCAGGGTCTGAGGATCTCCAGCAATTCAGCATATGGAACAGAGTAGATTTCTCTGCTGGACTGTGAGCCTGGATGCCAAAAACAAAAGGAATGAAGCCCTGGACAGGTCTAGAACGGTCTAGATAGAGTGGCAATGTCCTTAAAACCACACTGCAGAGCAGCTACCAACAATGACAACATCCCTGCTTCTTAGAAACTCTAACATGTTAGATTCTGAGGGTCCTCGAAGGTTCAAGGTACTGTCACACACACCCAGCCTCCTGGCTTCCCAGAACAGCAGGTCAGATACCCCAGGCAGGAAGTCACCACCGTGGGGTCCTCCCGGTCACCTGGTCACCACAGCCATCCTCCCCCATGCCTCACCATCACCTCATGCTTGGTTAGGATTCACAAGCAACCCCCACCCGCCAGGGTAACAGGGTAGGTAGCCCCGTGCAGGTCTCGAGAAGAAGTCCGCCTGGCTGCATCAGCTTCCCCAGGTCTCAGCCCAGAGGCTCTGATTCAGTCAGTGCGGGTGGGTTTCAGAACTCGGCATCTTCCAAAACTTCCTCTGCTGATTCTTGAATATGGGCCAGGATCAGAGAACACAGCAGCCCACACTACAGGAAATCCCTGTGGCACTCTCAGAATCCGCTTCCTTCTGGCACAGGTGGCCGTCTCTGTCACCTTGTCCAAAGGCTCCTACCCATCTCACCTGCCCTCTCTTCTTAGAGAAACAGGGCAAATAGCTTCAATGCCCCCAGCATGTTCTCCTCTCAGAAGCTGTGTCCACATTCGGTAGCAGCAAAGAGCCCAGAGAGATTCTCCCACGAAGACCGAAAGCCCAGCGAAAGGACCCCTCTGTGCATACGCCAGGGAAGCGAAGAAGCTGCTCGCAAAAGGACCAGCTGGACGGGGTAGCCGGTCCCACATGCTCGCTCCCATGAACTCAGTTTACGATCCTGCCCCTGCTGTTGTCCCTAAAGTAAATTCTAGAGACACACTGTCTAATTAAACACAGACGCAGAAAACAGGTCAAACAGGAAATGTCTGTACATCCAAACAACACAAAAAAAACCCTCAGATTGTAAACCGACAGCCGCTCAGCCTCTGCCCAACCCCCGTGGCTGGGTAACGGGCACCAGGGTTAAGGGCACCTTGGCCAGACACAAAACTCCGGCTCCCTCCATCCCTTCCCACCTCTCCACACAGTCCTTGAAATTCACAGTAAAAATGCCAACGTATTCAGGAAGGTTCAAACCTCATTTATCTTCTAACGAATAAGAGAATCTCCTAGACTTTCTCAGGAGCAGATTTCTCTCAAGTCAGGAGCTAGGTGGGTGAGGCAGTGGTGAGGGCCCCAGAACGGGAGACAGAGACCCTGGTGGCTCCCCCAAGGGTGCTCCCACTGATGGACCTATCTTTTCCTGGCAGCTCCCGCTGCAGCAAGCACGACATTTGCATCAGTCATTCGACAAGGAGGGTCTGACACCTTCGCTGTGTCGAGTACTGGACCCGGTTCCCAGGAAACCACCTCTTGTAGCTTCTAGACAAGGAGCTGGGCAGGGACTGCAGGACTTGCAGGGCAGCCGCGGGGGTGACGGACAGAACTAGCGGTCACAGAGGCTGACAAGGAAGAGGCACAGCACTGAGATCCCACTTGTGCACCTGATGCCCCTTCAAGTGGGCAGCAGCGCGCTTCGGGAAGAGGGTGCTGTCTAGGTGTGGGAGCAAGAAAAGGCAGAGTTCCCAGAAAACCAGATCCCAAGGGCACTGTCCGGGGTAAAGGAGAGGCTGGACAGATCTGACCAGGCAGCTGGTCAGAGACACCACCTGCAGGCTTGGAGAATGAAGCAGGAAAATCAAGGAGGAGGCCGGGGTCTGCAGGGTCCACGGGGCTGTGCCGAGCAGGCACGGAGAGCACGCGTCTGACCCACAGCCAGACCCAGTCCACAGCAAGACCCAAAGGTTCAGCACGGAATCATCATTTAGGCACTTTAGAAACAGACGGAAAAAGGGAGAGGTAAAGAATTACAGGGCCTACAAGGAAAGACACGATCTTGGTTTCTGTAGGGGCTGGACGGAGACGGCACAGGGAACACCCAGACAGACGGACCCGCTGTGAATACAGCTGCAGGACGGGGATGACACAGGGGACACCCGGACAGACGGACCCGCTGTGAATACAGCTGCAGGATGGGGATGACACAGGGGACACCCGGACAGACGGACCCGCTGTGAATCCAGCTGCAGGACAGCCACTGCGCAGGAAACACCCGGACAGACGGACCCGCTGTGAATCCAGCTTTAGGACGGAGACGGCGCAGGGAACACCCGGACAGACGGACCCGCTGTGAATCCAGCTGCAGGACAGGGACGGCGCAGGGGACACCCGGACAGATGGACCCTCTGTGAATCCAGCTGCAGGATGGGGACGGTGCAGGGACACCCGGACAGACGGACCCGCTGTGAATCCAGCTGCAGGACGGCGACCGAGCAGGGAACACCCGGACAGACGACCCGCCCATTACAGCCACACCACCCACTGGCGACATCTCTGCTGAAAGTCTGAGATCCCGTCACTGACAAGTGTCTGCTGACAAGACGCGTCCTTTCCACAAGGAAGCCAGTGGCCCAGGGTTTGCCCGATCGTGCCTCTAGGGCCCCAGACAGAACAGGGCCCGGTCAAAAGAGGTGACATCAGTGACTCTCGGCCAGGGTGGCTGTACCCCCACCCCAGGGGCACTTGGCAATGTCTGGAAGCATTCTTGGCTCTCATAACTCGAGGACTTGTACCCAGAGGCTAGAGGCCAGAGATGATGCCCAACATCCCCCAACTCACAAGACGGCACCCCGACACACACACACAGTGACCCACCTCACAATGCTAGGTGTGCAGAGTTAGAGAAGCATTATAGGTTAAGTGAATAAATCAGAAAAAAATAGTGTGAGCAGCAGGCAGGCACCTCCAAGCACCCCAGAAGCTTGGCCTTGACCCTCCAAGGCTGGGCCTGCAGAGATGGGGAAGGAGGCTGGAGAGCCAGGCTGATGTCTCCCACCTCCCTCAGGACAGGCTGAGCATGGCCAGATGCTGTCCATCTCCCCAGCTCCGCCCTCCACCGCCTCCTCTGTGTCGCCCAGTCCCACCTGGGGGCTCAACCCCCTCAGGAAGTACATGGCTCCCCATAATGCAAAGGCAGTAGAAGCTTGGCTGCAGAGGAGAAAGGTGGCAGAACTCCACACAGACAGAGCTTTGTTTTCACACCACTGACCCTAAGTCTGAGCAGGGTGCCCCAAAGCTCTTGGCAGAGATGTGTTCGCCCCAGGCCCCCTCTTCAGACCCCTAGTTCATGATGCCTCTGGACACATACCTCAGTAACCCCCTTCAGACCTCTAATTCCTGATGCCTGTGGACACGTTCTCCTAGCACTCCCTTCGGACCCCTGGCTCCTGATGCCTATGGACACAGTCTCCCAGTAGCCTCTTCAGACCCCTAATTCCTCATGCCTGTGGACACATTCTCCCATACCCTTCACACCCTTAATTCCCAATGCCTGTGGATATGTTCCCCCAGCACCCCTAGGAAATCCTGTTCTACCACAAGCCGAGGCTGAGGGCTCTCTGCAGATTCTGATCTAGTTTAAGAGACCAATGAGGAAGCGCTGCTCCACAACATGGGTGGCACGTTGAATGCTGAAACTACTGCAAAAAGCAAAGATCCGTAAGCTACAGACCAAGCACATCCAATAGAGAAAAGGCAGACGGAGACCCTGAGACCCCGGCGTATCACACTTCACGAGCTTTCATCAAACCCAGGGAGGACACAGCAGATACAAGGCTATTCGTGCCACTTAAGCACACGTGACATAGCCTGTCTACAGGAGGAGATGGACACCAAAGCAAGATTTATTCCCAAGACCACAGCACCAATGGACTGTGACATCTGCACGGGAGCCTCTCCCCTGTGCAGAAATGTCTCTTAGGAAAGCCAGTTGGTGCCTATAAAATCGAGCCAGTTTTGCAGTGCTAAGGAGGGTTAGTCTAGCGACGGGACCCTGCTGAAGTCACTGGCATGATGAGGCCAACAGTCCCCGTGAGGATGGAGAATGGCGTCAGGCTGCCCAGTAGACCCACATCCCCATCAGGGCGCTCAGAGCACACAGGAGAAGATGCCAGCCATCAGCCACAGTGGCTCCTCTCCAGAGCGTGTGTGTCCCTGCCACACACGGGGATCACCTGGGAGGCTTTTAAGAAAACAGAGGGACGCCTGGGTCTGGGTGTAGCCCTCAAACTGAACTGGCCTGGGCTGGGGCTGGGGGCTGGAGCGGTTAAACGCCCCCAGGTGTCTAACAAGCAGTCAAAAGTGAGCCTCACCAGCTAGTCCTCAGAAGGAGGCCCTCTGTACAGCTGGGGCAGCACAGGGCAGACCACGGTGGCTGCTGTGGCTCGTGGGAGGATGTATTCACCTCCACCAACTGCCACCATCAGAGCTCCCCTGCAGAGCCCACTCACAGAAGACAGGACCAAGTGTCCCCCCACCTGGGGTCTTCACCACCCACTGCCCACCCACCTCTCCCTTCTGCCCCAACCAGAACACCAGTGCCGCAAGTCAATCTCGACCCATAACAGCCCCATACATGTCAGGGTAGAGCCCTCAACAGGGTCTCCAGTGGCTGCCTGGGTGGCATAGTGGTGAAGTGCTACCACTGCTAACCAAAGTGAGTTTGAATCCTCCAAGTGCTCTTTGGGAACTCCATGGAGCAGTTGCACTCTGTCCTATGGGGTGCTGTGAGTCAGAACAAACTCAACAGCAGAAGGTTGGCTGGTTTTGCAAAAGTGGATCATCAGATCTTTGTCAGAAACTTCTTCCCTTCTGTACCCCCTCACAATTCTAGCTGCTTTCCTGCAGGGAGCTCTGACACACATTCATCAGGAGGACAGTACAGAGTCCACTAACCTTCAATGCAAGTGAGTTCCCCACAATGACCCCAGCCACCACCATCTTTAGGCTTAAAAACATGAAAATGTTTTCATCAGAGACTCTCTAGACAAATTCTGATCAAAAGGGGGAAAATGCAGAACAGAATTTCAAATTCTCATAGAATCCAGACTTTCTGGAGCCATAGAGGCTAGATAAACACTCAAAGTAACTCCTCTGAGATCATCTTTAAACCTTAAACCAAACATATCCCCTGAAATTTTAAAACCCAACAGTAGTTTAGCTTACGTGGTAAAGAATGTCTGCTTTCAGCCTTGTGCTCAAAACCAGAGATACTGAAATATCTGTATTACGGATAGATACAGAACCATATGGGATCAAACTGACAACAGCAACTGAAAAACTAGATAGGAAACTGTGAAGGGAGCCATGAGTTTATGCTAATGGGAGAGGAAGAATTCAGAAAAGGAGAATGAAAAGAGCCATTCAGCATCACCAAACTGTCCAAGTTACACACTGCTGAATTGGTATTAGGTACTGTTGTGTATATTTCCAACAACAACAAATAATGCAAATTAAAATAAAAACCAGCAAGCACTTGATACATGCAAGGTCCTTGCAAAGAGCTTTACCTATCAAGTTGTGGATTCCCACCTCCAAGGGCTGTGAGTAGCCGCTACTCTGTTTCCCTTTCACAGAGGGATGGACAAGTAACAATGTATCTAATATCTCACAGCCAGTTAGAGGCAGACCAGGATTCACATCTCTGCACTAGGTCTAGGCTTCTGATCACTCTGCTACTCTGATACAATCTAGCTAAAATTAAAGACTGCCTCAGTCTCAGTAGACCAGGAAAGTTACCAGCCAAAGCAAACACAATTAAACCCTGGAGATGATGTCTTAAAAATCTGTTGTCCAATACTGTGAATGTAGCTAATGTCACAGAATTTTACTCTTATAAAATGACAACTTCTACATTATACATATTTCCCCAGTTTTACAAATCGGTGTTATCAGTATAAAAAAAACCTACTGCCATCAAGTCGATCCCAACTCATGGCGACCCTACAGGTCAGAGGAGAACTAACCCCAGTGTCCAAGCTGCACCTGGTGAATCTGTGCTGCGAATCTTATGGTTAGCAGATGTAGCAGTTAATATGTTGCCAGAATATCCCCAACAGTATAGAAGGGGACAATCTGGTTTTACGGCCAGTCCATATTAAAAAGGTCTTGTGATTTCAGGTGGCCATTCATTCTTGCACACATTTATGGGACGCCTAGCATACATCTGGAAACCCTGACGGCACTGTGGTTAAGTGCTACATCTGCTAACCTAACTGCTGGCAGTTCGAATCCACCAGACGCTCTTTGGAAAGTCAGTGCGGCAGCTCTGCTGACCTGTAGGGTCATCCTGGGTTGGAATTGACTCAACAGCAGTGGGCTTGACAGGCTTTTAGTGTACATTAGGGTTGGAGTCCCTGAGCACTGTAAACGGTTAACAGTATTGGCTGCTGGTTTGAGACTACTCAGAGGCACCTGGAAAGAAGGGCCTGACGATTCCCTGAAAACCCTATGCAGCATGGTTCCACTCTGACACACATATGGGGTCACCACAAGTTGACATCAACTCGACTACAATGTGTTTTTATGTATAGGTCAGTTACAGGGCCAGGTGCCAGGAACAGACAAGCAGACCTACGACAGAGGACTTTCCAAGATCCCATGTGATCCTGGACATCTCAGAAACCCCCTCCTCCTCATCCCAGGAGAAGCTGTCCGAGGAGTCTATGCAGGACAGAGCACTCTGGGAACCCCATGCAGCTGCTTCTGGGCTTGCCTAACTGGGTGGCTGGTTGATCAGGGTTTTAAAGAACACCACTCACACTCCCCACTCCACCCCTAAATCAGCATCCTCAGGCTTCCCGAGTTGATGAGTGTTTCTCATGAGCCAGGGTTGAGAATCAGCATCCAAAGACTGAACCCAGGAGGAGGAAAGTCCAGAAACCATACCCATGGGAGGAGCTGAAGCCGGGTTGCATAAACCCACTGCCATCGATCAGGTCTGACTCAGATCAGGTCCGACTCACAGTGACCCCAGAGGTAGGGTTGCATAAAGGTGCCTCTATTTAGCCTGAATGAAATGGAGGGACAAGAGGGGAATTTGGGGCTTCCCTGTGGAAGGCCTCTCCACACTGCTGCCTTGACTCAGGGGACAAGCTTAGGACCAACAGGTAGACAACACGAGGTGGGGTGGGCCTCAGCTACCGCAAGAAACAGTGCCTGGTTCTGAGGCTCCCCCTGCCTCGGGTTGCCATGCTCCGAAAGCTGCCGAGAAAACGAGCCACTGCTCAGACAGAGAAGGTGACCATTACCGTAATGCAATAAAAACTGTCATTTTAAATCAACAACAACTAAATGTTTTCAATTTTCTGGACAAAGCAACCTAAAGCCACATGTCCACTTTTAATGTAAGATATCCATACTACTGGTGAGCTGTCTCGGGCTCTGGGGGTGCACTAGGGGGATGGAGAGGCTCACACAACTCCTGCTCCCGGCAGCTCTTCTACCCCAGGCAGCTGTGCTGTGAATCCTGTCAGGTGGGTCCATGGACATGAGGCCTGGCTTTTACTCTTGAGGACTACCTTACCTTTACCAGGCTGGCTAGCCTTTGGGCCATGGGAAACACAGAAATCAGACTTCTTGGCAGAAAGCATCCTTGCTGGCAGAGGACGTGCTTGCTGATTTTCCCTGAAGGGTACCATACTGTGATGAAACAGGTGCCTCACTGTGTTCTTTTAAGAATTACCTGTATCACACCAAACTGGCAAGAGCAATTCACACAAGACTGGACAGGACCCTGAGGGGCTACATGTTTAAGTGACAGGGAGAGGAGTGACTCAGAAAAGATGGCTGAGAACGGCTGCACAACTCGATGAATGGAACCAGTGTCACTGAATGGTACATGTAGAAACTCAAGCTTTTTGCTGTGTTTTTACCGTGCATATTCTCAAAAATATTAAAAAAGAGAGACAGAGACTGGTGCTTTGATGATTTAGTGTTTGTGAATGGCCAGCTTTGCTCTGTCACACTGGCAGGCCACCAAGGAGGACCCCAGAGCGCATCCCTCTCTCCAGGACCTCCTGGCACAAGCCACATCCCATGGCCTACAGCCAGTTTCAACAACAACATCCCACGTGAACATGTCCTCAGGAAAGGCAAAGGGCTTAAAAAGGACATCACAGTTAGTAGACAGTGAAAACGAGGGAAACCCGCAATAGAATGCACTGAACACAACAGCCACAATGGACTTAAACAGACTAACAGTCAGTCAGAAGGATGGCACAGGGAGGCACAGTGCTTCCCGTTGTCACACACTGCGTGGCCACGGGCCAGCAGGGTAGCCACAGGCCGATGCAGCCTCCACAAGGACTCACAACAGTAATAAGCCCGTCTGGTCCCCACCATCCCACTGGCAGCCTACCAGTGAGTAGCTTTCACAGGTAAGCAAGCCCATTTCAGCCAAAGTGAGAAACCCACCTGAGATCCCACTGCTTTTCTGGGACAGACACTACCTCCTGCCACCGTGGGGCCCAAGGATGAGGCCGGCTGCATCCCTAGGACACTGCAGACCAGGAAGAAGCTGGGACAGGCCAGCATGCAGGAGTCCAGAGGCAGCAAAGCCAGCGCCCTCCATAGCCACATGCTGGTCTCAAAATGAGACTGGGGGCAGAGGTCACCAGTAAAGTAAAAGGGAGGGGAAGGGTCTGAGAACTTTCTAGTTGGTGCTTTTTATCGCACTAAACACAGAGTTCCCCAGGAGTGTCCCCTCACTGGGCGCTGGTACTACCACGGCCAAGGGGCAGGTGCTAAATTTCTACCACCAGGGCTTAAGGGTCCTCAGACGCCTTCTCAGCTCTGAACTCACCAGCCCCCATCCCACCTCGACTCAGGTCCCTGGAACCCAGACGCCAAGTCTGAAGTTCCAACCACAGGGCTGAATCAGATGGAGAACACTTTTCTAACCCAGAGACTGACGCAGCATCTGAAGGCAGATTTCCATCTGTGAACTTTGTCATTTAACTGCGAATTTCTCAGAGAGGCCTCGATAATACCCGGCAAACAATTTTCTGAGCTCCTACAGGCATTAGAGGAAGCAGACGGCGCTTGGTTTAAGAGGCTGGGAAAGCCTTGCCACTTTATCAAAAATGCTCCAGAACTGAAGCCGATGAGGAAACAGAGATGCTTTCTGAACCTGATTTGAAGGGGTGGGAGGGTCACAGGAGTTGAAGAGAGCAAGCCAAGGAAGGAAAGAAGCAAGTTAATTGATCTTAATTTACAGAGGCAGAGAGCGCCAGCTACGGACAGCAAGGATCCGAGCACCAGTGTCAGGGGCAGGCTCACCCCCAGTGACAACTTTCCGCCTTGAAGGCAAAGAAGGTGACCTTCCCAAGTGCTGCCCACACCATAGCCACAGCCATCAAGGCAATTCTGACTCACAGCAACCCTACAGAACAGAGCAGAACTGCCCCACGGGTTTCCCAGGCTGGGAGTCTATGGCAGCAGCCTGCCTGGCCTTCTCCCACACAGCAGCTAGCGGGCTTGAATCACCAGCCTTTCAATCAGCAGCCCAGAGCACAACCACTGCACCACCAAGGCTCCTTTCCAAGCAGGGCCACAAGACCTAATCCCTCCAGGGACTCCCCAGCTTGCACTCCGAAGCTGGCTTGTAACCTGATAATCTGAGCACAGAGAGCCTTTCCCTCAGAGAAATAGATGGTGGTTAGATTTCTGAGATGGGCTGTGATAGCTGCCCGGATGTGGCTTTTCTGGTGGGGAGAGACAAGAAATGGCAGTCTGGGGAGAAAAAGGAAGGGAGCAGAGCCCCCAGGCTATGAGATCATAAACTCCTGTCCAACTCTCATTTCTCAGATGCTGCTAAAGATCAAAACCAACATCAGAGGGCTGAGTCTCCCAGGAGCCTCCATGAGCCAAAGAACTAAAAAAATTAAAGTAAAAAACTCTAGTTATCATCAGGTCAGTTCCAACCCATATGATCCTAAGTGCGTCTGAGCAGAACTGTGTTCTACATGGTTTTCGGCAGGGCATTTTTCAGTAGACCGCCAGGCCTTTCCCCTAAGGTACCGTCTCAAATTTCTGGCTAGCGGCCGAGCACGCTGTTTGCACCACCCAGGGGCTGACTCGCAAGCCAAAAGCAGGTCTTGAATTCCAGGACACTCCAGCCACCCTGACTGGAGCAAAGGGACAGGGTTGTTCCTTACTCCAACCCCACCTGACCTCCCTGGAGCTGTTCTTAAGCCAATGACATCTTCCAACTAAAATGGGGGCGGGGGAGGATACCATAATGATGGTATGAGGATACCATAATGATGGGTGATTTCCCCTCCAGACTAAGGACAACCCCACAGGTCACTCAGATCTAGAAAGAAAAGATGGACTTTAATTCTCTGAAAGGTGGTTTGGGGACCATTTCCTAGACTGGCTTCTCTGTCCCCAAATCCTAGCCAGGAGAACATTGACAGTGTATCACAAAGGCCTCGTGCATACTGCTCCCTCGGCTGGAAAGCAGGCCAGCTGCCCCCTTCCTGGGAGTGACCCCCGCTGTGAGCAGGGGTGCTGTTTCATTTTGCACAGTCTGTTTCCCCAGCACAGACCAGGGACGCAATGAGGCACGTGTGAAACGCCTGGAAACTTTCAACAGTTCTTTTTCCCTCAAAGACAAAGTAAATACATCTCAACATTTCCTTTGTTTGAGTTGGGAACAGTTGTTCCAGCAGGAAGTATTCCACAGAGAGCTCTGTTTCAGCTGTTAGAATGGAAAGTCTTTTCAGAAAAAGAATTCTCACCAAACACTCTACCCCTCCCCGCTCCCGACCCCCCCCAGCAGCCAGCAAAAACACAGGTGAGGGACGTCGGTGGGTCCTCCTCCAGCCACCTGCTCTGACAGTTCCTCAGCAGAGACCCCTGTCCCCCCAAAGTCCTCAGGGGGGCCTGGCCCCTCTCCCATTCTTCCACTCTGACCTGTCCATCTCTGTCTACTGCTGACAAGAATGTGCCCACCCAAGGTATCCTAGAAGGTAAGGCTCAGATGGTCACCCCTTCTCAAGTCACTACCAGTTTCCGCCTCTTGCCGAGCTAAGGTGGAGGTGGGCTGGGCTGCATTATTACCGAGCCCTCAGGAGTGGCTGGTGGATCTGAAGTGCGATCTTTTGGGTTACCAGCCAAGCTCTTAACCACTGTGCCACCAGGACTCCGCCCTTGATCCCGCACTGCTGAAAACAGCACCTCAGCCACCAGCTAAGTGACAAAGGCAGACTCTGACTTCTTACTGAACTTAGAGACAAGACCAGCCGGATGGTTCTCAAACCCACTTCCCTGGGAACACCGGTGTTCTACCACGGAAATCAAACCACAGTCTTTCCTTACCTCATTATCAAATCAAATCAACCCTTCCACACCACTGGCTGCTGGCTGCTGTAATCTACATTATATTTTTTATATTTTTGTTGTTAATGCTTCACTGAGTTCAGCAGGACAGATGGCTAGAAAAGTTACAATGGACAAGGACTGAGTAAGGCTCTGGGCATCACTTAACAGTGTAACCACTCCGGCTCCTGACTGTTACAATGTAGCACAGGAAAGCAGGACCGGAGCAGCTGGAGGTCGGGGCGGGGACACGGGGACTCGTAGGACTTTCTGCACCATTTGCCTGTAAACCCAAAACTAGTCTAAAAAAATCAAGTCTATTTTAAAAAGGTATAATCGCCTGGCTGACACAGCCAACCCCACACAGAAGGGCATCACAAACCGGTGCCCTTGGCCTTGACCCCAAGTCTAGCTTCCCCTAGAACTGCCCCGACGAGCCACCGGATGCTCTGATCACCCCGCCTGCAAGCCTCTGGTTCCTGCACTCCACACTCAACACAGCAGATGATAATAAAGCAGTCATACACATTAAAGCATTTCTGACCCAAACAATGGGTGATCTAATAAACATTTCACAGACTTTCAGATTTTCTACTCAGGCCATCTGGGGTTTCAGCCCATAAATGCACTCGTCTTTCCAGGCCCTGCACCCCACACCCCCTCAGTATCTCTGTACTGGACCTTACTCACTGTAAAGTTCCAGCCTTCCCACTAAGTTAATTTTTTGAATTTAATATACACCTGTCCCTGCAGAGCATGAAAGCTCAGGCCCCAACACTGAGCACGGACATTCTCCCCACTTCCACTGAGAGGGGTCCTCCCCCACTCCCCATCCCATAGGTCACTCGATCTGGTGTTTCAAGCCAAGAGAAACATAGCTTGCTGCGGCATCCCCAGCAGTGGGGATATTTACCAAGCTTGTGATTTTTCTTTGCTGACATTTACCCCTGAACTCAGAAGGTAGACTAACAAATGAAGCCAGCAGATCAAAATATTTTATTTCATGAGATTAAAACCCACCACCACGTTAGTTTTAAAGGGGGGATGGGGCAGCCAGAACATCTGGATCAAATCACAAGCATTTTACATTCTTCTCATCTTCCATCCCAGAGGAAAGCAGGCAGCACAGCACAAGGGACAGAGCATGGGACCAACCCCAATCCCAGCCTCCTGATCCAGGCTTTGCCACTCCCCTGGTGGGTGACCTTGGGCAGGGCCCCTAACCTCTCTGGGGCTCAGTTTTCGCAAGAGTCTTCCAGGCCGTGACACCAGTGCTAACCAGTAACATGAGTCAAGTGTTGATAAATTTATAATGACCTCTGCTTTTCCGCTTGATTTTATCTGCAAAGAGTCTACTTCTCCTTGGAAGAGACACAGGCATCCTGAGCTCCTCAGGTGCGGGGGAGTCATGCCCCCCCACGCGCCCCTCCCTTCCGGCTTCCCACCCCAGCAGCCTCTCCAGCAGGGGCTGCGAGGAGAAGGAGCCCAGGGGAGGACTCCCCAGATTGGCACTGAGCTCTCTCCAACTAATGTCTCTAGCACAGCAGGCCTTTAGTCCCTCAAATAAGCTTCTAATCGTCTTTTTGGAAATGCTCACGGAGGCTGCTTTCGAGCCATTTGGCAAGCGCCTGGCGGGGTCTTTTCTCTGACATTGTGCTTGGAGGAGGAGGATTTAAGAGTCTGAAGGAGCATTAGAAAAACTGCTCTCCATACAATCTGCCCTCAGTGGAAATACACTGGCCTGCTGAGGGACCGTGGCCGTTGTGATGCAAATCCCCACAGGTCTCCAAACCTCAGAACCACAGACAGACACCCTGGAACTCAGGCTCCTCCCAGGGACGTAGAGAAGGTGTCACAACACACTTGGGTGGTTTTGGCCCACCACCGTCCTGATTCCCAGCATCACGCCTCCCAGCAGGTGGTGAGGCCCCAGGCAGGAAACAGACTCCTCATCAAGGAGGTTCCCATCCACTCTGGAGTACACAGACACAGCACTGAGTTCAAATCCTTGTGCCATCATCTCCCCTGACAATTATAAAGGGGAAGCCAGGAGAGCTGGTCACAGGCACCACTCCCCCTCACTGAAAACGCTGACAAACAAGTCACCTCAGGACCATAACGATAAGGTTACCAAGGGAACCTGATCAGCCACACACCGACATTTCTTCCTCGCAGTTGTGACACAGACATCACAATTCCCCCTGGCAGTTGTGAGGTGGCCACAGGAAGCCTCACACCCTAAATCGAGAACCAAGTCACCACCAACCCCTCACATCTATGACATCACCCCTCACTTTGCCAATAAAAAACAAAAAAACCAAACCAACTGCCATTAACCCTACAGGACAGAATAGAACTGCCCCGTAGAGTTTCCAAGGAGAGCCTGGTGGGTTTGAACTGCCGACTTTCTGGTTAGCAGCCATAACAATTACTCACTATGTCACCAGGGTTTCCTGCCAATAAAAAGGGACCCCCAAAATCTATCAGGGTCTTTTTCCACTCAGGAAGATGGACCTGTTCCCTCTTTTCCATCTTTAGCTACCCAAAAGGTCACATCCGCACATGCTTTGGGGGAGGGGTCGCCCACTTTGCCCCTGGTTGGGAGACCAAAATTGCTAACTCGATCTCCCAAACAGAACCAGGTCACTCGAGGTCTAATCAGTCACAGAACCTCCTTGACAATGTTAAAATGCAGATTCTGACACAGCAGGTAAGAGGTGGGGCCTGACATTCTACATTTCCAACAAGCTCCCAGCTGGTGCTGATGCTGTTGGTCCCTGATCCCACCTGGAACAGTAAGGATGAAGACATTTGATGGTCTAATCTTGTTGTTGGGGGCCGGTGGGTTGGATTCGACTCACAGTGACCCGATGTACAAAAGGAGGAAGCTGCCCGGTCCTGTGCCAGCCTCAAGAGTGCTGTCAGGCTTCAGTCCACTGACACACTCACTGTCAACCCACCTCGCTGAGGGCCCTACTCTAACCCAGCATTTGCCAAATATCCCTGATAAGAGTTACATGGGGGTGACAGCTAACTACACAGATTCCGGGACCCCAACCCAGACCAAAGTAGGCTTAGTGGGCGTAAATTGAACAAGCAGGTGAGTCTTACCGCACTGAACTCATCCACATCCCTCTTTGAGCCCTTGGGGGCCCTTCAGTTAAGTTAAAATACAGTAACCCAGAACTGACTTAGGGCTGGCAGGGCCTAGACAGTGTATACATAGAGGCGAAGGCTCTCGCAAACGCTTCCCGGTCCTGCTACAACAGGATAATGACAAGCACGTGCAGGGTCTGAGCGCTGCTGCCCCAGAGGCACTGAGGAAGGAGAGTGTGTCACTGTCTCAACAACCCTGCTCCTGGTTTAGAAAGCTCCTCAGAACTCGTGAGCTAAGCAGCAAAACCCAGCAGACACACCAGACACAGAACCACTGCCCTGCTGTTCTAAGAGAATCCAAACCCGACTCTGGTCTCCAAAGGCAGATCAGTGTCCTCACCACCTCTGCAAGTAACAACTACGGCCCACGTGCCCGCGGCGTGATCTTTACAGCTCTACTCCACAGATCAATCCTTTGCCCATTTTCCTGCTGATGATCCCCAGAGGTACGGATGACAAATGACTTCTTCCCCAGACACACTGCAGACAGAGGCCACAATGTGACTTTCTGCCATGCTGGTCGTGGTTCTGATTTACGTTTATGCTTCCTGTCCACTCACCACCCCCCAGACTGTGTACTTCTCACGAGGGCAGGGCTCAGGCCCGTCTTCGCCCTGGCCTGTATCCACCACACGCACCTAATACCAAAAACCAAACCAACTCAACAAGGCAGCCCTCTAGGACACAGCAGAACTGCCCCATAGGGTTTCCAAGAAGTGGCTGATAGATTGGAACTGCCAACCTTTTGTCAGCACTGCGCCTCCAGGGTTCCTGTACCCAACAGAAATCCCAAAAAATACTGCTTCCCCAAGCACCAAGATAATGCAGCAAGAACCCTTTTCAAACAAGTATGAAACCAAAAGTTTCTAGAGGACATACTTGCTTCACAAAACGAAGCTTTACTTTGCAAACTCATCCATAAAAAGGACAGCTGAAGTGGCAACTTCTCCTGACACAGCTTTTAGGGATCAGATTTAATGACACATAATCACATAAAAGGCGCCTTGGTGGCAGAATGGGTAAGCCCACAGCTGCTAACCCACAGGGTGGTGGTTCGAGCCCACACAACGGCCCCGTGGAAGACAGCCTGGCCATCTGCTCCCGTGAAGATTACAGCCAAGAAAACCCCCACGAGGCAATTCTAGTTTGTGACATGCAGTCGCTGTGACTCAGAATCTATTCGAAAGTAGATATACAGAAAGTAAAATGCATCTTCCTTCATAAGTGTATACTTGTATAAATTTTGAGTCTCTGTTGCATTTAAAATAGGTTATTGTATCTCCAACTTTGCAAGAACATGTTATTCTAAGTGACATGGACATGTATGGCCTAATGTACCAAAATGCATTTTAGCTCCCCTTTCTAAAAGAGCAGGTCACTATTTTACCTAAAGAAAAAAAAAACACAGAACTGAAAATATAACCTCCAGGGAAAAAAAACCGACTTGCTGAAAAATCTGCAAAGCACGAAACAAGGATTATCTAGAGCCTCCTCAATGCACTGGGACCTCCTTTACTACAGGAGAGTCCGATCCATACAGGGGGACCTCCTCTACTCCAGGAGAGCCTGCTCAATGCACTGGAACCTCCTCTACTCCGGGAGAGCCCAGTCCATGCAGGTGGCCCTCCTCTACTCCAGGAAAGCCCGGTCCAGGCAGGAGGACCTCTCTACTCCAGGAGAGCCTGATCCATGCGGTGGACCTCCTCTACTCCAGGAGAGCCTGGCCCATGTGGTGAGATACCCTTTACTCCAGGAAAGCTAGTCCCTCCTCCCGGCCCTTCCTGCTATGTGAAATCATTTACTAATTATTTGGTTTTCTTTTTTTTTTTTCTTTTTTGGTATGAGCATAGAGCCCAAGAACACAAACATCATTTCTACCCAAAACATTTCGTCCTTTAACCACCTGTGCAGTTTAAAACCACAAGCTTTGAATCAACTCCAAAAACCCCTAACATACTTCACATAGTACTGATACTCCAAGAGAATCTACCTGGACAAGGAACATCACTTTTTTAAAGACTTCTCTTAAAATGATTTCAGGAGTTTATATGAAAAAGAGGGGGCTGGAAGGAGTTGATTATTCAAATAGCAATATATCACTTTATTAATTACAGCTGTGCTACAGATTGAGGGTTAGGTAACTTCAGGCTGGCCAACACCACTATGAGCCAGAAAAGGAAAGAGATGCCATTGTGAGCAATCTAAGACACACCAACAGCTCCGAGGCCCTGGCTCAGATGCACTCAAACCTTAATGTGAAGCTTCCAACCAGTTCCTTCCAGTTCCAACCCTGCTGAGAATGTGCATTTCCACCCCAGGTGTACGGAATCAGAATCTACAGTTTAACAAGATCCCCAGGTGATTCTTAAGAATAATAAATTTTAAGGACCACAACTCAACAATGGTCCCCAACCAACAGCATTAGCATCACCTGGGAACCACAATGAGCCAGTTCAAAGCCTGCTTTTACGTACATACAATCATCTGATGCTGAAAACTACAAAGACTTGCCACCATCGCCCCCACACAATAAAATCAAAATCTCCGGGGATTAGAACTGGCCGTCTATAGTTCTTGACCACAGTTCTTCCATCAGTGGTAACCAGGGGCCATGTTCTAAGAAACATGGCCTTAGCTACAACAATGTATTCCATTAAATAACCACTAAAAAGTTGAGATAAGGCAATCACAGACGCTGGTCCTGGGCATGGGCTATCAGCCACCAGCTAATGGCCAAGGCTGAGACAGCTTTCACTTGGTGGCATCAACAGAGGAATGACACAGTGACGACTTCATTATTGGTGCATTTCCTGGCACAGTGCTCCCAAAGGCTGGTGTGCAGACCAGCACCACCTGGAATTGGGGGTCCCACCTCAGACCTACTGAAAGAAAGTCTCCAGGGGTGGGGCCCAGGGATCCAACTTTCTCATCTCGCCAGATAATTTTTCTGCCTTAGTTAATGTACTTCATAAGGATAAATAATTATGATTCTTTATTTTTGCTCTGATAAAGTACACATAATCAATATGATTTATCTCCACACCCTCTCAACGTACACCCGGGCTCCCTCCCCACCCCATGTCCGAGTGGCATCTGTGCTACACAGAAAGTTCAAGACTGGTTAATTTTCCCATTAGCCAGGGGGCAGGGAGCACGACCCTAACTGCCACTGCACAGGAGGGAGGAGTACGGGGCAAGGCAGCCGTCCCCTCCGGCTCCACACTTTCCAGTGCCCCTCAGCTCCAGTGAGCGCCGCCCCGTAATGCCCGCTAGGGCCTCCCTGGTAAGCCAGTCTGCACAGACACAAACGGGAATTTGGGGGATGCTGGTGGTCAAGTCCATCAGAGCGCACGTCTGGATGCACCCAAATCTCCTGGGGAAACTCATTAAAATACAGACGCCGTGGGTGCACCCTCAGTTTTGATTGAGTAGTTCTCCACAGGGCCTCCCAAGTCTGTATCTCTCTTGAGCTACCCAGGAGACTCTTAGGTATATCGAAGTTTGAAAATCACTGGTCTTCTGGCAGAAACCTTGGATCTGAGCTGAGCTGCTGTCAAAACCATCCTGTAGTTAGTGTGTAGACCTGGCTACACCCCGGCTTACTCAAGGTAGGAGGTATAATACCTGCCGCACAGCGCTGTCAGAATGGCAATACACAGGCAAGGCCCACATAGTGGGTCGAGCGTACGTCAGCAGGACGGCAGCTACAGAATCCCACGGTTAACGACACGGGTCCCCTTGGCCTGAGAAGATGACTTCAGTAACTAGCCTTCCTTGTCACGTGACAGGTTGAGGCCCAGAAGAGCCTGGCCATTTGTCAGCTTCTAACTCGAGAAAAAGGCCCTTCTCCTGTCTCCTTCATGAGGAGCACCCGGCCACCTGAGGCTTCCTTCTGCAGGGCCTGTTCTAATGTCTTTACCAGGCACACTAATGAAGCACTGCATAAACAGCTTATCAGCTTCTCAGACAGCCAGCTCTGGAGGACAAGGTCTCAGTGTGCAACCTCGTGCCTGCAGTGGCTGTCACAAGAGCAAAGCCCCCAGACACCTGCCGGGGCACCAACACAAACAGCAAGTCACCAGCCACCCTCCACAACACTGTCCAAGCCCATGCCTCCAGCTAGCTCACACTCTGGTTCCTTCTGTCACACAGAGGCCAGGGCCAGCTCCAGCCACCACCAGCTCAGCCCAAGCTGCCCACCAGCTCGTCTGAGGCCATAAGTCTGTTCCCCCACCCTGGAGGCGCCCGCGGATGCAGGAGCCCAGGGACTCCAAAAAAGTGGACCCTTTAAAGCCCCTAAGGAGATTATTTTCTCAGAGAGGATGCAGCTCATTCTCTAGTAAGTAGGATGGAACACACTGGGAAGGTGCCAGGAAATTAAATGCCCCAGGAAAAAAAAAAGCCCTTTCTATATGCACAAAGAATGGAATCCTACAGGGTCTCCCTCAGTCACCAGGGGCTTGTGGGGGTACACAGAGCAAACAATGATGCAGAGGAGACAGTCGTCTTGCACGAGAAAGAAGCCTTCTCTGCAGGATGCAAAGCCGGGGAGGCTTTGCCCCGCAGGGTGACTGCCCACACACACAGCCGTCCTGGGTGACCTTTCTCACCAGTGTCCCTAATCCAGCTGCTGTCGGGTCAATGGCACTCATGACAACCCCATGTGTGTCACCGGACAGCTGTGGTTCACAGCTTGCAGTGGCTGATTTTTTGGAAACGGTTCCAAAGCGCCTCTGGTCAGACCCAAAGGGCCAGCCTTTCAGTTGGTGGCCCACCACACCAACTGTCCGCATCACTGAGGAGCTCACTGGCCTCCCTGAAAACAGACGCTGCTCTCGAGTGGACTGACTCATGGCTGCCCCACAACGGAAAGCAGAAAAGTCCTGCAAGGTCTCCGAGAGGCAGCCAGTGGGTTCAAACTGCCCACTTTTGGGTTAGCCGCTGCGCCACCAGGGCTCCAGGGGTGTCCCTAAACTCACTGCCACTGAGTCAACTTCAATCACGTTGACCCTAAAGGACAGAGCAGAACCACCCCATTGGGTTTCCAAGGAGCACCGGTGAACTCGAACTACCAACCTTTCGGTGGCAGTTATAGCTCTCAACCACTACCCCACCCCAGTCGCCAGGGCTCCCCAGGAAAACTGTGTCAGGGCCCCACTTTCACCAATTCTCATTCAGCAAAGAGGCCGAGGGGCAGGAGCCTGCATTCGTAACAGGCTTCCAGAGCAGCTCTAACCGCACCCCTGAATCACGACACACCATATGTCATGTCTGCGTCATAGGTTGAGAAGCAGTTTATACAGTTCTTCTGTTGAAGGCAGGAGAACCAACCCGGCAGTAGCCAGGAAGCCGGGATTCGAGCTGCAGCTTTGCAGAGCGCACCCCCTACTCCCACCCCACCTCCAGGGCCTCAGTTCCCCCAGAAGGGGAAAGGCTGACCTCCGGTGACTCAGGTCTCCATTCTTTAACAAACACATGTGTAAACACAGACACAGACACACACACAAACACTCACACACAAAAACAGACTTCCCTCCTCCCCATCTAAAATGTCTCACAAGCAGACCTTTGAGTGCCCTGACGTCCCCTGCTCCACATCAGTGGTACCTCAGGCTGCTCTTTGCTTGAGATCTCACTCCCAGGCCAGGTGACTTGCATTCACAGGGGAGGGGCCAGGAGGGCTCAGCCAGCAGAGAGCCCTTCAAGGAGACAACAAAGCCTCTTAAAGAGCCCTAGGTGTAACCTCCCCAACCTGGGAGTAATCAGCACTCTCCCAGGAGGATCCACCAGGCTTGACCTGGCCCAGACTGTCACCAGTGCAGGTGCCAAGTAATTAAACAGGCTGGCTGTCCTGAGGGAATGCAGAGAAGAAAGGACCTCAGAGCCACAGCTCCCCTTTATCTTGGGTGCTTGGGACCATAGAGCAGAAGGCACCCACCTGCAGGAATTCACTCCTCCCAGCCTCCACCATTCTGAGATCCAGGCAGCTTCTCTCCCGGGTGGTCAAGTGGCCCCTGGGGACGAGTGATTCACCATCACAGTTCACCAGATCATTGAGGTCAACAGCAAACACTTCAAAGGAGTCAATTTACTGTCTTCAACCAGCTACAGAAGTTCCCAAGTAGACTGCTTAAGTGCCTCTCTTGAGAGATAAAAAGCGAGAGAGGCGGCCATCCATGCATTTCAGTCCAGCTGTCCTCGGCAGCACCTTCTGTCACTCAACAAAGGTGTGCTTCATTCATGCAACACTTGAACCCGAGTTTCCACATGCAGTGGAAACCCGGGCAGCCTTGAGATGCTGAGTTTCCGCCTCCACGTTCCTCTCTTCATTGCACTCACTTGAGGAAGGTTTATTTTTCCTCAGCCCAGGCTACCCTCTGTGGCCAGAAAGCTTTCTCCACCAACTATTAATCAAAACTCTCTCGTTGCTGAGTACCTACTATGTGCTGGGCACTGCTTTAGGCACTTGTAGAAACTGGAACTGAGGTTATATCCCTCATGTAGCTTATACTGTAATGCCACAAAACCAATAATAAACAAATCACATAAATATTAGCCAAAACCCAAACCAGCTGCAACTGGGTTGATACTGACTCATGGCGACCCCATGTGTATCAGGGTAGAACTGCACCCCTAAAGGTTTTCAGTGGCTGATTTTTCACAAGCAGACTGCCAGGTCCTTCCTCCATGGTGCCTCTGAGTGGACTCAAACCACTGATCTGTCAGCTAGCAGCCAAGCACTTACTTGTGTCACTCGGGGACCCCTATACAGTATCAAAAAACCCCAAACCAAATCCATTACTGTTCAGTTGATTCTGAGTCATTGTGACTCTAGAGGACACCGCAGAACTGCCCCAGAGAATTTCCAAGGAGTGCCTGGTGGATTTGAACTGCTTACCCGTTGGTTAGCAGCCATAGCACTTAACCATTACCCCACTATGGTTTCCTATACAATACCAGGGAATGGTAAATGATATCCAAACAAAAAAGAAGATGCTTGAAAGTAAGGGCTAGGGAATGCCAGGGAGACCTCTGAGGAGATGGCACTGGAACAGATCCCTAAGTGAAGTACAAGACAGTGCCTCCAACTTTTAGAAGGCAGGAAGACAAGCGCCAATCAAAGAGCTGAAGTCTGACTGGCCGAGGTGATGCGGGCACCAGGAAGAGTTAGGTCCCGGAAGGCAGGGAGGAGAGAGCAGTCAGCTGGCTCCAGGCCGCAGAGGACCGCCAAGAGTCAGCCAGTGGATTTGGCCACGTGGATATCACCGGCACCCGAAGAAGCACAACTTTGGTGAAAGGCAGAGCAAAAGTCTGGTGAGAGTGGATTCAAGACGCAAAGAGAGGTGAAGAAACGCAGGCCGGCTGCATGGCCGTTCTCTGAGGAACATTCACCCGGAGGGGAGTGGAGTCCAGGGTCGCAGCTGCTGTTCTCATAAGGGGAGAGCAGGACTGCCTGCCTGAATGCTGTCGTGTCTGACTTACCATGAGGGGGCGGGACACGAGGATGCAGAAAGGAAGGAGGTGAAGGCCTGAGGGCCACGAGATTACAGAAGCCACACCTGCTGCCACAGAAGTGAAGGCGGCACAGGCGGCTGGAGCTGCAGATAGGTCCGTGGAGTTTGTGTAGGAAGATGAAACTCGCTTCTCACTGCTTCCTTGTTCTCAGTGAAACAAGCTAGGTCATCGTCTGAGAGCAAGATGCGCATGGAAACGCACGGGACCAGACACCATGAATCGAGTGCAGACAGCTGCGCGCTGTCTGTACGCAGGTCAGCAGCTGGGGCAGGAGCGGGTGGGCACAGGGTGCAGTTCAACAGGCTGGGGTATTCTCAGGAAAGAGCTGAGTACAGATAAAAGGAACAGACGGGGACGTTGACAAACCATTAAGGGTCACTAGGTGGGAAGCCCTCACGGGGGAAAAGACAAGTTGGGCTTGGACACCGGAGAGAATGACAGAAGATGACGGTCAGGCAGACCTGTCACGACGGTCGCAGTAACAGTTACCAGTGCAGCTGTTTTTTCCAAATGATGATGGGCTGCAACTTGATCAGGTAATAAAAATCAACTTAATGTGTTATGACCAGGATTTTTTTGGTGAAACAGAACAAAGTCTAAACAAAGGTAAGTATTATGTTGGGAGCTTTTGTTTCAGAGGGGTGTGCAGACGTGCATGCCAGATAATCAGGTAACATGCATTTCTCCTATGGGTTGAGGTTTTTCTTTTAAAAAAAAAGCTAAAAATCTTTGCAGACACTCATTAGAGCAGCATTTCTCAACCTCTAGGAATCAACTCGACAGCATTGGATTTGGTTTTTGGCTTAGTGACACTCTGAACCACTGTTGTGCGGGGCCGCCCTGTGTATTATAGGATATTTCGCAGCAGCATCCTTGGCCTTTACCCACCAGATGCTAGCAGCGCCGACCCCAAGTTGTGACAACCAAAAATGCCTCCAGACACCGACAAATGTCCCTTGAGGACGAAGTCAAGGGGGAGCAAGTAGGAGGGGTGGCTGAAGCAGGGAAGAGAAAAAGATGACCATAACAGAGCTGGTCAGAGAACAGAGGCCTGGAGCCGGAGCAGCAATTTACACAGATGTTCCCAATAAACCAAACCCACTTCTGCTGAGTGGATTCCAACTCATAGAGACCCTACATGACAGAGTACAGCTATCCTAAAGGACAGAGTATAGCTACCCCACAGGATTTCCAAGGAGTGCTGGGTGGATTCGAACTGCCGACCTTTTGGTTACTGGCTGTAGCTGTTAACCACCACCCCACCAGGATTTCCATACACTGTCCAAACCCCCAAAACAGTTGACCGCAGTAGAGGAGAGGATAACTGCACCAGATGCTAAACTCTTCCAGGGATGACGGAAAGTGACCCCGAGACCCGCCAGTGAGGAACTCCCCACCCTGGCGCATTAGAATCACCTGGGAAGTTAACTTTTGCTGATCTGGCTCTACCCCAAACCAACTACATCAAGAGCCCCAGGTGATTCTAACAGGCAGCCAGGGTGGAGAACATTGCAGAAAAGACCCCTCCTACACAGACCAGCTGGAATGCCCCACCCTCCCTGAAAATGTCCCTCTTTCTCCAACACAGATGTCATTTCTGTTTTGTTCTTCATGCACCCCACCACCAGGAACAGTTGTGCTTTGTTTATAGTTTACATGTAAAATCTACAGAAAAAAGTGAGAGGTTCTATAATTAAGCAGCTCACCCTCCTTGAGCACTGTGCTCTGCTGAGGACCCATGAGGACCCACATGGCATTAAGTCAGACCACACGCTTAGAGGCAGAGAGCATAGGTGAAGGTGGGGAGCAGCCTGTGAAAGGAGGCTGGTCATGGATGCACGGCCTGAAGAATGTCACCGGGGTCACCAAAAGGGTAGGAATTGTTGAATTAGAGGGTGTTTTGTGGTGTATATTTTCAACTAACTAAATAAAATAGATTTTTTTTTAATTAAGTGGTTCTCCATTTTTAAAAAGACAGAGCATGTGTTTATGTGGTCAATTTTAGAATTCAGGAATCAGTGGAGGGGGGACCATCAGGAAATGCTCTTCCTGAACTGTGGCATCATCACCGTCTCTCAAGGACATCCAGACAGAGTGAGGACCCCAGATGGCAGTCAGGCACTCACTGTGACCTCTGAGCATCCTTGGCCACTCACCCCTCAGGTGGAACTGTAATAAACACTCGTTGAGATTAATGGCTATTTCACTGAATTTCCTCCCCAAAATGCAGCAATAATCACCAGTTCACAATCCAATTTAAACATTTATTGCTTGGTCATCATTTTATTCTTAGTTTCCTTCAAATGTAGTCAATGTTTTATTAAAAGAAATCAGTAGCATCAAATCTAGAACTTACACGGGGAAGGGGCCAGCAGACATCAGACTACAGAATTTCTAACAGTCCACTCTGTTTTTCCCTGAAAATCTATTACATGGTATTTAATACCCGGGAACTCCAACTTTCACCATTGATTCAACACAGACAGTCATCTATAAACACCGTCCAATTCCCAAATATTCATTTTTCCCAGTCTGATAGAAACTGAGTTTACCAGCTGGTAACCTCAATTAGGCAGCAGGCTGGCTGAATATAAGCACAAACAAGCAACTAAAGAAACACTGCCACTGAGTCGTGTCTGACTCATACCGACCCTATAAAACAGAGGAGAACCCACCGCAGGGTTTCCAAGGAACTGCTGGCAGATTCGAGCTGCCGTACTCGGGAGTAGTAGCCAAGCTCTTAACCACTGCGCCACCAGGGCTCTTGGGACTCCGCTCACAGATCTGCAGAACAGAAGCAGCTGGTTCCTCTAATCCAGTGGCTCTCCAAATGTGGTCCCTGACCAGCAGTACCGGCATCACCCAAGGAGCTGTTCCACTTGCAGATGCTCTGTCCCCACCGAAGCCCTAATGACTCTGAACAAGCACGGTGGTGACACATTTAAGCACTAGGGCTGCTCACCAAAAGGTTGGCCGTTCAAGTCTACCGGGTACTCCTTGGAAACTCTATGGAGCAGTTCTACTCTGACCTATAGGGTCCCTATGAGTCGGAAATGCCTCGATGGCAGTGGCTGGCTGAGGTAATTCTCAAGCATCCTGCTTTGGGAACCACAGTCCTCACCGGAACAACGGTTTCTAACAGTGCAGCAGAGCCCTGGCCTCCAGGGTGGAGTTCTGGAGTAGAACTGCCCCACAGAGTTCCCAAGGCTGTAAACCTTTACAGAAGCTGATGGCCACTAGCCACCATGGCTCCTTCAAGGCGAAGTACTTGTCCTTCCAGTACTATCTAATCAGGCACTGCTCCCATCTTCCAGCCTAGTAGGTATATAAAATACAAGAGTAGCCACCTCTCAGAACACTGCCTGGGATGGGGAGGGGGAATAGCATAGAACACATGGTAAACCCTCAAAAACATGTGCGGAACAACGGAGTAGCCAACACAGAAAATTCTGTCTGTTAAAATCATAACCAAAGGAGTACAAGAGAAATACTCATTATTTGTTCTGGGCAGTCAGGACAGCATCAGTTTGTCTGAAATGAAATTGTTGGTTACGAGAATAAACCACGGTCTCAGCGCTGCTTCGGAAGGCTCACAGTGAAACGCATGGCCCTAGCTGGCAGCTCTGGACGCCTGGAAGTGAAGGCTCTCAGAGCCAAAGCATGGTGCGCCCAGCTCTGCCCACCAGCTGTCATTCAGATGGCACCTGCCACTGAGTCCAGGCTGTTAGGGCAGTCCACGGACAAGAGGCTTACCTTAAAACACTGACTTAAAAATGCCTGGCTTTTCTATCCCCTACCCCAAGAATTTTTTGCCTTTCACACTCTCTGGCTTTCTGGGAGGGGTGTTTGGTGCCAGCAGGGGGAGTCTAGCTGAGTTCAGATTCCTTAACTCTCTTAACTCTACGCAAAACATCTGGGGCTACCCACCATCTCTCCCATTACTTGTAATAGTTTTGTTTGTTGTATGTTTTAACTAGTCTCCTTATTAAATATAAAAGTAATACCATTAAAAAGTTCTAGGGGAAATGACTATAATTAAAAAGGCACCAGTTGGGGATGTTAAGCTATCATTCTGGCCCTGCCTATTATGTTTTTCTTTTTGTCTTTAACATTCTCTGAACCCAATAAAAGTAATTATGAATTATTTAACTCTTTTTCAGTACTTCCTGTATTGGTCAAACACCACCTAAAAAGCTCCAAGAAAACACCATGACTCCACAGTTGTACAGTCATAATGTCAGATCACAAGTTTTAGATGCTGTCCGAAAATCTGGGCACATAACACACACCCCACAACACACATACCACAACACATACACCACATAGCCTACAGGCAATGTTTTAAATGCACAGGCGTTTCTAACCCTTCGAAGCTACAAAACCATCCTAATAGGAAAAAAACAAGGCAGGAGCCCTTATGAAGCCATGAAGCTATATAATAAGAATCAGGCAAGGAGAACAGAGCAAAACAAAGCACGGTCTGTAACTTCATTAAAAGAGGCATAAAAAATAGATAACTATTAAGGGAGTCAATGCAAACAATTACTAGAGTTTGCAATAAATTCTTATTTTTAAAAAATGTATCTTATCTAACTTACTAATGTATAATATTTGATACATGCATAACAACATAGGTGACATAGACAGTAATACAATACTAAAATAAATAAGCCTCTCTTTGGTTGCTTTTTTTTTAAGTATCCCTATAAAAATTCATATTGTTCACCACCTATAAAGAAGCCCTGGGGGCACCCCAGCCAAGAGCTCATGCTACTGAAAGGCTGTCAGTTGGAAACCACCCAGCAGCTCCTCAAGACTCCAACAATCTGCTCCCATCAAGACCACAGCCTAGGAAAGCTATGGGGCAGTTCTACTCCGTCAAACAGGGTCACCAGGACTCAGAATCACCTTGACAGCAGCTAACAGACACCACCACCTGTAACTGTCCCTAACCGCTCTCAGGAACCAAGGATCTGCTGGGGCTGAGGGGTCAGGGAGTGGGCTGGGAGCATCCACATAATTTTGATTTCTGAACGGTACTAGATTGGGGACTGGACTCGGGAACACAAAGTGATCATATCATGTGTGCACTTTATGGTTCTGTGCACCTACAGGATGTCGTCCTACTGGCCTCTTACTAGAAGGAAGTAGAGAGGGTAGAGAGGAGGGGACAGGAGATTATTAAGAGAATATGACATACACAGAACAGAAAGGAGTGTGCTGTCACTGGGCAAGGAGAGCAGAAGGAGCTGAAGATAGGTGAGCATTCTAATTTAAACTAGATTGTACACTTTCACTCAATCCCAATTAAAAAAAAAGGTACTGGATTGGAAAATAATATGCACACACAATCCTATTCCTAAACCCTAACTCTACTTGAAATAGGAAACAGTGCTTGAAAAACCTGAACACAACGGGGTCAGCAGTGGACAGACACGAGCCCCTTCCCCACCCCACACACACACATGTGCACACACACACACAGCATACGCCTTTGCAGAGTATCCCCAGTAACTCAACCAACCGAGTCACGAAAATTCACTCTCCTTTTGGACAGATGAAGTCTGACAATTAAGCTTACAAACTCATCCTAGAAAAAGTGCTATATACCCCACTGAAGGATATCCCTAGTCACCTTCCCAGTTCTCCCCTTAGGAAGCTCTGCACTGACACCAGCACCTAGTCCACCCTTCAGAACAATTTTGGAACTCTTTCTGGAGTGGTTATCAGAGCCGTCATTGTATCACCCTTGATGTCCTGAATGTTATCAAAATGTCCTCCTTTCAATATTTCCTTGATCTTTGGGTAAGGAAAAAAGTCACTGGGGCCCAGATCAAGTGAGTAGAGAGGGTATTCCAATACAGTTGTTTATTTGCTGGCTAAAAGCTTCCTCACAGACAACGATACAATTAAGTTTGCAAACTTGCCACTGTGCCACTGTGAGCAATGGCATAGTAGTTAAGTGCTTAAGCGCTGCCTCTGTTCTCCAAAAGTGAGCAGTTCAGATCCACCAGGTGCTCCTTGGAAACTCTGTGGGGCAGTTCTACCCTGACCTGTAGGGTCACTATGAGTCAGAATCAACTCACAGATGGCTTTTTTGAGACAGGCACACAACACAGCCAAAAACAAACTCCAAAAATCTCCTTCCTGGCCTCAGTAGGTACGCAGGCACAGAGAAGCCAGTGGCTCCCCCAAGCCTGAGGACCCCTAAGTTTCCCTGAGTCAAGGTTCCACTCCTAAGACTGGAAACATCTAGATGAGGATGGAAGCTTTCTGCTGGTTAGCTGTGCTAACTTTGGGGTAAAGTACCTTGGGGTCCGGGTGTTTTCCACTCTTCTAGGCCTCAGCAAAAAACAAAATAGCATTCATGTAGCTACCCCTTCTCTCTCTACTTAAGGACACTTGTCACACTCAACCCTCCCTCCAGTGTTTGCACAGATGTCCCACTTAAGCAATCCTGGAAGTTATGACCTTGGGAGCTCAGTGGCAAGCCATCACACAGATGGCACTTTTTGATGGATGAGCCAAGGAGCCACCAAATCGCTGACAGCACAGACACATCTAGAGGAATGTCTTTGCTGGTTTCCGAGGCCCCTTCCAACCTCTCCAAAGATGAAGACTCCAATGGCTCACGTGACCCTGAGACAAATCACCTCAACAAGATGCCGAGAAGCAAGGCCGGCAAGTCCCCACACAGAGCTGATTCAGGATGGCAAACACGCCCTTCTGCTGCCCCTTCGCCAAGCAGAGAACACAATTTATTTCAAAATTCAAGATTCATCTCTGCACCACTCCTAAGAAGGCGCTAACTCCAAGCTCTGTAGAGGGGAGGCTAGCGTGCAACCTGAGGAATCTCACATCTGAGCACAGCCAGGTACTGTAAGAAGTCCAAGTAAGGGATGCTGCAGAGCAGCAGGATGCCTGGCAGTTACTTCAGTTTGGGGGTCCATTTCTCCAGGACATCGCCACTCCCCTCTAGTCTCTAACTATGTCTTTAACAGGCTAGCACTGTAGCTCATTTCTCCACCTCCTCTAGCAATAACCAGAGGTTAGCTTTCACTACGAGACGCGGGGTCTCTAGAGCAACTGTCTTTTCCCAAGCCACTGCAGCTCTGCACGAGCCCCGAGAATCCAAGTTTCCCCACGCGTCCCTTGACGCCCTAACTTCTGGAAACGGCCCCCCCCCATCCTCGCCTCCGCGAGGTGGCATCGAGGCAAGGGCCGAGCACGCAGCCGCCGGCGGCTGCTTCTGCTGCGGCCGCCGCTGCAGCTCCGGCAACGAGTGGAGGCTCGGGCCGGTGGGCGGCCCCAGGCGACCGCAAGCCATGCCCCCGCCCCCGCCCCCGATCCAGGTGCGTCCTCGCCCGCAGGGATTGGGACAGTGCCCGGCCCGGGGACGCTGCCAGGCGCACGGCTCGGCGGAGCAGCGGGCTTCAGCCGTCACGGCGGGGAGAGGGGCGTGTTCCCTGCGCCCCGGCGCCTAAGTCCCGCGTCTCCGCAGGAGAGGAGACGGGGGCCAGCGGACTGCGCCACCCCTGACGGCGGCTCTCGGCCTCGAGCCCCGGCCGGGCAGGCCTGGCAACGCGCTGCAGCCCGGGCGCCCTTGCGGGGACAGCCGCGGCGAGCGCCCTGCGCGACCGCCTCCGCCGCCTCGGCGCGCAAACTTTCCCGGCGACAGCCGCCGCTGCCTCTGCGCGGGGCGCCCGCCCCCGCCCCCGGCCCGGACACAGCGCGCCCCCTCCCCTCCGCGGCCAGACCCACTGAAAATATGGCGCCCTCGAACGTCGTCCCTCGGTCCCCCGGAACCCCGAAATGCTCGGCTCCAGGTGCCCCGGTCCCGGTGCGCGCGAAATCCCAGCTTCTGGTCGGATGAGCCCGGCAGCACCGAATCTAAGCCCAGCCCTCCCTCCCTCGCTCGCTCGCTTGCTCGCTCGCTCTGGGGCCGGCGGTCCGCGGACTGCGAGGCTCCCAACTAGTGGGGAGTCAAGCGACGGGCAGGGTCCGGGGCCGAATTAGGGGCTCCGTGCCGGGGGGCTGGCTTGGCCCGAGCCCCAGCCAGAGACTTGTTTGCAAACTGGGGCTGGAGTCCGGCGGCCAGCGTTGGAACGAAGCCGCTGCGCCCAAGCCAAGTGTCCTGGCATGGTGGCCGGCCGGGCTGAGGGGACACTCCATGCAGCCGGGGCCCCTTTTCCAAGCCTGGGTGCCGGAAACCAGGGGAGCCCCGGAGGTGGCCGGCTGGCCACCGCCAGAAGCCCGCTGACGGGCGCCGGCTGCGAGGCTGTCTGCCAGCCGCGGCGCCCAGGTCGAGTGCGGTGCAACGTTCGTGTGCAATGGACAGGTGCATTCGTTTTATTTTATTTTTATTTTTCTGCAAACATCCCTCTCAGACACCAAACCTGAGGGCTCTGCAGGTTTTTTTTCTCTGTCTCTGGCGTCTCTCACGAGATGCACAAGGCAGGAAAAACCACCCACATTTTCCCTCGGCGACGGGGAGGGAAGGCACGAGAAAATCATGCAGCGCGCACGCAGCCGGGGAAGGGGCACCCGAGCCCTCCGTGCGCCTTACCGGGGGATGCATCGACCGGCTCGCGGCAGCGCGTCCGCCCCGGAGTGCCGCCGGCGTCCCCCGGCGCGCCCGGCCGCCGCTCGGCTCCCGCAGCCGCCTCAGCGCCGCCGCCGCCGCTGGCTCCCGGCGCCCGACGAGAGGCGAGCGCGAGCGCGAGCACGAGCGCACGGCCGCGAGCCGGCGCGCAGGAAGCGCGTCATCACTCGGCGACCGCGCGGCCCCCGCGGGCCAGGCCGGCGTGGTGGACAGGGGCCTTCCCGGCTCTTCCCCAGGGGCCGCGGCCGCTAGGAACGCTGTCGCGTGGAAAGGGGCCGCGGGGTGACCCCAGCTTCCCGGAACTCGGGCCGCCCTGTGTAAGAGGGAATGGGGGACCCCTGAGTCCTCAGAGAGCCTCGGGCAGGCCCCGGGAGCCCGGCGAGTGGTTTTGACCGGAGGACCGGGGCTGCGGGCGGGAACTGGGCAACCGGGCTGTCCTCAACACACGTGGTAGCCCGAGCTCCGAAACCCTGCCTGGTCGGAGGTCACTTAGGGATTGAGAGACAGCCTACAGCGATGGGAGGAGCCCTGGGGCGCAGTGGGTAGGGCGGTCGGCTGCCTCCCAAAAGCTCGTGGTTTGAACCCTCCGGCAGGAGAAACATGTGACTTCAGCTTTCAGAAAGATTCACAGGCTCAGAAACGCTATATGAGTCCAGATGAACTGGATGGAAGTGGGTTGGGTTGGGTTTGATAGGAATGGGGATAGAGGTGTATTCTATTAGGTTAGCAAGAAAATAGAAATTTTTCAATGCCGGCTATACTCTTCAATAAAGTCAATTTATTCAGCCTCATGATGTCTACACAGTCCTTAGGACGTGTAAGATGACATGAAACAAAGAGATTATTAAGAGAATGAGGAGACAAATGACAATGTACTGTGTACCATCTAATCGCGTTTCTTGATTGTGTATGGAGACCCACAGAACAGACTGTATGAATAAGCAACACGTTAAGTAGACCTCCCAGTGACTGGTGGCATTTGGGATGGTTTTTCTTTTTCTACTTAGTTCTACTGCATAATTTTTCTATATGAGGCACACTGCTTTTGCACTTTCAAAAAATTGTTTTTAATAAGGAAAGGCAGTAGAGAACTTCAGTTTGTTTCTGTCTGCTACAGAATACCCAGAATAAATGTGTGTTCCCAAAAAGTAGATAGCGCGTCTCTTTGGATCCTCATAAATGGGACTGGGGCAACATCTCACTGTTTCCCAGAGCATGAAACTGCTTTTGCCGTAAACTGGAGAGGGAGTTGATTTTGTAAATTGAAATTATCTTGAAGAAGTCCATTTGGACGTTGGATAAGGCTGGACGTTGGATAAGGCTGGACGTTCTGAAGAGATTGGTAACAAGCTTATTAAATTAATGCCACCTAAACGGTGCTTGGCTTGGCAAACGGTCTCTGGAGTTAGCCAAACATGCCAGTGTTTGTGTAAAGAAGCTCCTTAAGAGGGAGAAAAAAAGTCGGTTTTAAGTAGTTATTTTTACTTCCACTTCATCCACAATTCGCAGGACTTACTGGCTTACTGTTAGGCTTGTCAAAATAAAGTGTGATTCTGTTCACTTTTTTGCCCTTGTGACTTTGGATTTTGAGATTTTCCATCATATAATCTCCCTCCTCACGTATCCCTGAGTGATTCCATTGTCCACCAGTGAGATGCTACTCGAGGGTCTTGTCTGCATCTCCAGTATCATAAAAGAAGACCTAGCATATAGCAGGTGTCAATAAATCATTTCATAAAAATAACATGTGTTTATTGCCTGGTTCCTGAGAGGAACCCCTACAGCTGCTGATCAGAAAGTCAGCAGTTCAAGTCCACCAGGCACTCCTTCGAAACTGTGGGGCAGTTCTGCTTTGTCTTTAGGGTCACTGTGAGTCAGAAGCGACTCAACAGCAGTGGATTTGGTTTTTTGCTTCATTTCCGAGACATAGTTAGTCCCTGGTTTATAACTCTCATTAAGTCAGGTCTGAAGTCGAATACCTCCTTTTTTTTTTTTTAAGTTTTCATTATTATTGCCTGTAATGATCAATTATCACCACCACAAATCACAACATTGAATGTGAGTGCACATCAAAGAATGATAAAATGAGCCAGCTATATGCTGGAGCATCATATGTACTGCATATTACTAACAATAGGATGTACCAAAAAAATGATTGTTAAGTGGTTTGGAAACCATGGTGGCATAGTGGCTAAATGCTACATCTGCTAGCCAAAATGTTGGCAGCTCGAAGCCACCAGGCACTGCATGGAAACTCTATGGGTCAGTTCTTCTCTGTCCTACAGGGTTGCTATGAGTCGGAAATGACTTGATGGCACTGAGTTTTTAAGTGTGGTTCATCACAACTTGAACATATCCTAAATCAAGGACTAACTGTCTATGTAAAGTCATCTGTCCTCTCCTGTTAGACTGTCCGCGTAATCCTGGGATGGTAAAATCTCATCAGTGACAGCCTTAGTTTAGTCTGATTGCACTCTCCAAAACAGCAGCTCCACTGGAGGCTATGCAGAGCCTGGGGCATAGGTGTCTGAATACCTGCGCATTGTTACTGTGATTGGCATGATCTTGTGGCTGCCTCAAAGCCATTTACAGTTTCTTTAGAAAGGCCAACTTGTATTTATGCTGTTACATAGACTACACCTCAACAACTTCTCCAACTAAAGTATAATTGATTTTACCAATAGCCTTTAGAAACTGCTCTGAAATCGAGAATCCTCCTGGAGGCCTGAAAAGACCTATCTTTTAAAGTTAGAATCAGCAACTTGGACCTACAGTCTTTACCAGTCACAGTTCGTTGTAAGCCAGCAAAAAATTGACCTCATCTTAACAGGTTTACATTCTTGGGCATTGTTTCTACCGGCAGAGACACCATAACCGTTTATCAGAGTATCTAGGACCCGAGATTAAACTCATTCCATCTACATGGTTCTACGGTGCCCTCCTATTGCTCCTCTTCCAGCTGGCAGACCTCTAGAAACTGAAAAGGCATACATTTTGTGTAAATAATGCAGTATTGGGGGGTATAAGTCAAAGAAGTAGCTTCCAACTCACTTGTAATAAACACATCTGGAAAAAAAAAAAAAACCCTGTTTTTTTCCCACAAGCTGAAGCTTTAATTATCAAACCTGATTTTCTGGTGCTGAGGAACCAGGTGCTAAGGGAATGCCCTCCTTAACCTTAATCTATTATTAACCTTAACTTCTTGCCTGGAGTCACCTTTGCTTAGCATTCTTATCTGAGCAGATCAAACTGTGTCCACCTTTAAGGATAAAAAAAAAATTGCACCAAACATTTGTTCACCTTGTACTTGCAAAAGAAGCATCTTTCCCATACATGTTATATTCCAGGGTTTCCTTGGCACAGTACAACCAACAGCTCATAAATGTGTTTTCTCCTTTCAAAAATGGTTTTAGCCACTCCAGGAGCAAGGTGGAGATGGAACCATGTTTTCTAAGAATTGCTTTATGTAGCTCATTACTCAGAACCAGAGATGGAAACAAGATACTCAGGCTGCTTCTGGTCTTACTCCACAGCTTTGGATTTGCAGGACTGTCTCCATCTCTTGTCTAATTAGAAGTTCTGGTAGAGAATATTACCTAACAATTTTTTTTAAATTGTCATTGAATCAATTCTGACTCATGACCACCCTAAAGAATAGGTAGAACTGCCCTATAGAGTTCCCACAGAGCACCTGGCAGATTTGAACTGCTGACCTTTTGTTCAGCAGATATGGCAGTTGACCACTACGCCACCAGGGTTTCCTCTAATAGTTATAGGAGGGAATATTATTTGAGCTGCAGGGCAGCATATAGCTGATGTTGTTGTTAGGTGCCATCGAGTTGGTTCTGACTCATAGCAGCTCTGTGAACAACTGAAAGAAATACTGCCCAGCCTTGCTTAAGCCCATTGTTGCAACCACTGTGTCAATCCATCTTGTCAAGGGTCTTCCTCTTTTTCACTGATCCCCCACTCTACTAAGCATGATGTCCTTCTCCAAGAACTGATCTTTCCCAACAACATGTCCAAAGTATGTAAGACGTAGCATTGCCATTTTTGCTTCCAAGGAGCACTCTGATTGTACTTCTTCCAGAACAGATATGTTTGTTCTTTTGGTGGTCCATTGTAGATTCCACATTGTTTTCCAACACCACAATTCAAAGGCATCAATTCTTCTTCTGTTTACTTTGTTCATAGTCAAGATTTCGCATGTATATGATGCGATTGAAAATACCATGGCTTGGGTTGGACACATTTTAGTCTTCAAGGAGACATCCTTACTTCTGAATACTTTGAAGAGGTCCTTTGTAGCAGATTTTCCCAATGCAATGCATCTTTTGATTTCTTGGGTGCCACTTTCCAAGGGCATTGATTGTGGACCCAAGTAAAATGAAATCCTTAACAACGGCAATCCTTTCTCCATTATGACAATGTTGCTTACCGGTCCAGTTTTAAAGATTTTTGTTTTCTTGATGCTGAGGTGCAATCCATACTGAAGGCTGTGGTCCTTGACCTTCATCAGTAAATGCCTCAAATCTTCCTCATTTCCAGCAAGTAAGGAGGTGTCATCTGCATAACGCAGGTTGTTACTGAGTCTTCCTCCAATCCTGATGTCTCATTCTTCTTCGTGTGACCCAGCTTGGGTTATTTGCTCGGCATACAGACTAAAATGTAGATACAGATTAAATAATAGATAAAATATAAATACAGATTAAAATATAGATATAGCTGATATTTTATTTGCAAGCGAGATATTTGATGTTTTGCAAGAATTAATATGCTTTTGGAAACCCCGGTGGCGTAGTGGTTAAGCGTTACAGCTGCTGACCAAAAGGTCAGCAGTTCAAATTGGCCAGGTGCTCCTTGGAAACTCTATGGGAATTTCTACTCTGTCCTCTAAGGTCACTATGAGTTGGAATCCACTCAACGGTAGCAGCTTTGGCTTTAAGATACTTTCGATTTTAACATGCGTATATTGTGGGAGCCTCACCTCATTTCTGAGTCTTCAGGATGGTGTGATAGATGCAGATTTAAGTGCCTTTTTTTAAAGAGGAAATGGCTTATATAGATTCAGGAAACTTGTTACTATTTCACCCAGTAAAGGACATGCTTAAGATTAATATTACTTTTCCTATGATACATAAAACACACTATGAAAGATTGTTGAAATGTCTCTGAAGAAACACACTGCGTAGAAAAATACCAATAATTATTTTGTTAAATTGGATTTTCTTTAATCCAAATCGAATAGTTAATACAGATTAGGCAGTGTGTGAGTTGCTCACCCACTCTTTTGAGAAGAGTTTTGGGTTATGATACTTGGGTTAAAACTCTTTTTCAAGTATTTTTTTTTTTTTTTGCATCATGGATCCCTAAAATTCTTTCATGAAATATGTGACTTTTAGGTCTCTTTGGTCATGAGTTGGATCTGACTCGATAGCACTTGGCTTGGCTTGGCTTTGGTCACTTTGTATTTTAAAATAATGTTATATGTAATCATGTTTTCATAAAGTGTTCTGTAATACCAAAATACTGTTGAAAGACTTCTAGATTTTTTTTTTAAAGAATTTAAATCTGTTATCATAGCCAAGTGCCCCTCCATCATTAAGATATTGGTATATTTAATAAGATTGGCATCTTTGGAGATGTATTTATATACAGGAGGCAGAAAATGTTTAAAAAGTTTGGTTTAGGGATCTGCCAATGAAGAAGAATGGCACTATGTTAAAAAATAGGAGCAAAGAGATTTACTGAAGATCCAAGGCAGTTCAAACTGGGGGTAAGTTGGACTTGCAGTTACAAAGGCATGTTTAAGAGGTAAAATACAATATTCTCATTGGAAGTTGCAAGGTTAGGTAAGCAGGAGGAGGGACAAATAGGGGCAGGCTTTCCAGTGATTGGTTGGGATTATGAATGAGGCCTATTTGGATTGGCTAGTTTAAATTCATGACTGAGTGGGGGAGGGGATTCACAAGGTTCATCAATCATCTTAAAGCATTTCCAGAAGACACTGAGGGGATTCCTGATAAGTGGCTCAGGTCAGGACTCACCGGGGAGTATTCTTTCCATATCTTTTGTTTAACCACAGGGAAGAATGTTTCTTTTGTTTGTTGCTTAAGTCCCTCTGAGGGTTTGACAGTTGCAGGGGAAATAGATGGAAAGCTAAGATGGTGTGTGGGCTCAGACCTGTGACTGGTTCTGATAGAGGAGTCAGGTGCCTCAATTTTAGAATGCTTACACAGGTCAAACCAATTTTAATCTTAAAATAATACCTCTGTTGCCATGGATGAACTATCCCATTCCAGGTAATGGGATGGATTTGTTCTCAACAAAATGAGACAAGATCCTGTGTAAGTCATTGTTTGTAGAATCAGTCATTGTGATTTCATTATGTAATTGAAAGCAATCAACTAAAATATAGTGTGTAGGCAGAAATTCCTTAGGCATTTTTAATTTAACTTCAGAAAGGTAAGTGGTGGCTTTGCTTCTACATCGATGACAAATACTTCCAGAACAGTTGGTATGTACCTACTTCTTTAAATCAATTTAACTTATTGATTGGTGCCAGAATCCATTATGAGCTGGATACTATCCCTCCAAACTGCAGTAGATTCCAGTTGAATAAAACAAACTCCTTGCCTTTCACCGGGTTCCTGCTCCTTTTAAGATTAGAGAGAACACGACAGGTACTCAAACTGATAAAGAGTTCTTCTAACCTCTGCTTTCACCTTCCCTTGTCACTTTCTCACTTACAAGCTCCTAGCATTTAAAAAACATCACCAGAAAAAAAAAATTCCATATATGACTAGCTCTGGAAACCCTGGTGGCGCAATGGTTAAGTGCTGCCGCTGCTAACCAAAAGATTAGTAGTTCAAATCTGCCAGGCACTCCTTGGAAACTCCACGGGGCATTTCTACTCTGTCCTGTTGGGTCACTATGAGTCAGACTCGACTCAACGGCAGTGAGTTTTAGAATCTCATCGATCCTATTTCATGATAGAATTTTGCAAGACTAACAATTTATTCACTGGAAATAGTTTTTCAACAACATTGAACTGTGAACTACACAGAAATGAAATTGACAATTTCTGTGGTGTAGAGGTTAAGAGTTCAGCTGTCAACCAAAAGGTCAGCAGTTTGAATCCATCAGGCACTCCTTGGAAACTCTATGAGGCAGTTTTACAAGTCACTATGAGTAGGGTTCAACTGGATGGTAGGGTTTTTTGTTACATACGTGGAAAGTGATAATGGAGAGGTTATTATTATCAGTTAAGACAAAGCTAGGGGCTGAGGAAAAGTCACTGATGGCTCATAGGCAAGTTCAAGTTGAAGCCGAAGAAAATCAAAACAAGTCCAGAAGAGCCCCAGATAGCCTTAAATACATCCCACCTGAATTTAGAGACAATCTCCAGAATAGGTTTAACGCATTAATGCTAATGATCGAAAGCCAGAAGAAATATGGGAAAGCACCTACATGAAGAAAGTGAAAGATCACTAAAAATGTTAGAAAAAAGGAAATAGGCAAAATGGATGCCAGAAGAAACTCTGAAACTTTCTCTCAAGCACACAACAGCTGATGCACAAAAAGAAATGATGAAATAAAAGAGCTAAAGGCAGCTCCAGAAGACAAGGTAAAGTATTATGATAAAATGTGGGAAAAATGGGAATTACAAAATGGAAGGGAAGAACATGAGTGGCATTTCTAAAGCTGAAAGAAGTGATTAGAAAACACATCTTCAGTTGCAATTGTGAAGGATTCTTTGGGAAAAATGGAATGATGTATGAAGCATCAACGAAGATGGAAGGAATATACAGAGTCGCTGTACCAAAAAGAATTGCCCATCGTTCAACTATTTCAGGATGTAACATATGACTAAGAGCTGCTGATACTGAAGAAAGAAGTTTAAGCTGCACTGAAGGCATGGGTGAAAAGCCAGGCTCCAGGACTTGACAGAATACCAACTGAGATTCTTCAACAAAATAATACAATGCTGGAAGCACTTAATTTATCTATGTAAGAAACTGGAAGGACAGCTACCTGGTCAATCAACGTGAAAAGTTCCATATTCATATTCTTTCCAGGGACATTCAGTAAAGCAGACTGTGGAAATCATCAAACTGTATCATTAATGTAACATGCTACTAAAATTTTGCTGAAGAGAACTCAAAAATGACTACAGCTCTTCGTTGACAGTGAACTGCCAGAAGTTTAAACTGGATTCCAAAGAGGATCTGGACTGAGGAACAGCACTGCCATTGTCAAATTAATCTTGGCCAAAAGCAGAGAATACATAAAAATGTTTATCTGCCTTTTATCAGCTATGTGAAGGTATTGAACTATGTGGCTTATAACAAATTATGGATGATATTTAGAAAAACAAGAATTTCAGACCACTTAATCATACTCACATGAGCTGTATGTGGATCACAAGGCAGTCATTCAAATAGAACAAGAGGGGACTGCATGGTTCAAAACTGAAAAAGGTATGTAATAGTGCTGCCTCCATACATCTTTTTTATTTAGTCTGTATAATCTGAGAAACCAGACAATAAGAAGAATCTAATATCGAGATGGGAGGAAGTCCCAGCAACAGCCTGAAATACACAGGTGACGCATTTCGGAAAACAAAGATGACTTGAAGCGTTTACTGATGGACGTCAAAGACGACAGCTTTAAGACTCTACCTGAACGTGAAAAACTAAAACTCCTCACAACCAGACCAATAAACAACCTCACGATAAACAGAGAAGAAGTTGAAGTTGCCAGGAATTTCATGCTACTTGGATCAACAGTCAATGTCCATGAATGAAGCAGCTGAGAAATCAAATGACATGCTGCTTTGGGCAAATTTGTTACAAATGACCTCTTTAACAGTAGAAAGCAAAGATGTCACTGATAACTAAAGGTGCATCTGACCCAAGCCATGATTTTTTTTTTGAGTTGCCTCATCGTCATGCAAAAGTTGGATAATGAAGAAGTCGGACAGAAAAATTGATGCATTCGAACTGTAGTGCTAGGGAAGAATACCGACTATACCAGACTGCCAAAAGAATGAAGAATCAACCTTAGAAGAAATGCAGCCAGAATGTTCCTTAGAAGGGTGGATGGCAAGACTTTTACTTGCTTACTCTGGATATATCATGAGGAAAGACCAACAGCTAGAAAAGGACGTGAGGTTTGGTAAAGGAGAGTGCCAACTAAAACAAGGCAAGCCCTCAATGAGGTGGGCTGATGCCATAACCACAACAATGAGCTCAAAGAGACCAACAATTATGAAGACAGCACAGGACCAAGCAACGTTTCATTCTGTTATATGTGATATGGCCGTGAGTCTTAATGAACCACTACCAAAAACCAAACTCATCACTGTTGAGTTGATTCCAATTCATAGTGACCCTATGGGGTAGGGTGGAGGGGGACCAGGAAACGCCCTTCCAGATGATTTTTAATCATCCTCTCTGAACGCTGTCCTTTTAATGTGTCCCCAAAGTAGTTGGGAAAAAAAAACGACCTCCAGCACCAACTCAGTACGGTTACTTGTTGCCTACTCCCAAGTAAAATAAAAATAATGGGATAACAGTTCATTTGCCTTAATCAGAAAGATGTATTCATAGCTGGCAAGGAAAATCATTGTCTGAACTGGCTACTGTGCCACCCCAGCAACAGGTACGTCCCCCTGCACCAAGGAACAATGTATAAGGAAAAGATGTTCGTTTCCTGACAGTGGCTTCTCCATTTTCAGCCTCAAAATAGTGTGGGTAATTCTACCTCTCCCGCATTTCCTAAAACAATCAGTCTTAGTATTTGTGCCTATCAAATGTCTCATAATGTGTACAACCAAAGGTTTGATGTTACCTCCAGGTCAGCATCAGTGTATGAGAGCTTACACTTGGTGATAAGCACCTTTGTTCCCTGAGAAGTTGCATGAGCCTCTTAGAATGCTTTGAGTTGGAATATTTATGATGACATTCATGGAAATAAATCATCCTGAGACTTAGCACTAAAGTGACTCCAATTCCTCTGAATTTCGTTAAAAGAGACTGAGAACCTTTAGTTTCAAAAGTTTGTTTTTTAAAGGTTAGGACATCCAGGTACCTTTAGAAGCAGCTGATATTTTCACTTTGGTAAAGTGGGCTCTGCAGTTATATAACTCTAAATACAACTTATGGGGACTTTTTACTTTTTGCATAATGGAGCTCATTCATGTTTCCAGCAATAAAGATTCTCTCCCTGTCTGAGATGAATAGTAGAATGATTTCCCTTTAGAGAATGCTGCAAAGATGGAAGCAACTTTCCCTGGGGAGGGACTCTTCAGGGGGACAGTGTTCCCAGAACTACTGATTAGGCCAAGCAGAGAAACTGGGAGTTGGCTGAGAGGAGGGCTTTGTTAACACCAGGTGTTTCTCTGGGACAAGATGTGTCATCTTTAGTAAGAGGCTTCAAATGACTACCCAGGACTGCTCATCCAAATGTCTGAGGCCCTGTTCTTGGAGATCTAACCATTCTCTTCCTTTAAAAGCATCCCAGGTAATAATGGTTCAGAGACCACATCTGGGAAAAATCAGAGCTTCAAACTGGTTCATGCGGGTGCAAACCCCTGCTGAGAATCTGCATTTCTAATATGTTTCTTGGAAGTTATACATAAGAATCACTTGGGAATCTTGTTAAAATGTAGCTTCTGATTCAGTATATCTGGAGTAAGAAATGCTAGTTCTCAGCCGAAAACTACCTAGTTCAAAAACCTGGGGAAAATCCTGTTATAACAAGTGGTCAGAATTCTGAGATGCCCCTGGGTAGTATGAACTGTGTTTGACCACTAACCTATAGGTTTATGCTCTAAACCCACCCAACAATGGTGCCTCAGACAAAAGATGTGGTAATTTCTTCTGTAAATAGTACAGCCAGGAAAACTCTACAGAATAGTTCTAGTATGTAAGTCATACACATGTCTGTTGAGCATTGCCTAGTAGAGCTGACTCATACGCTCTTTCTCTCTGCAATGTTTTCCTAAATCTTTATAAGACACAGTCCATTTCACTACACAATGAAGATTAGGCATTTCTCTCTATTCTTAATGCAAGTTATCACAGTCGGCCAAAGAGGACGCCCCCTAGAGGCTGACCTACGCCAAGCGGTGCCCCACCCGCCTTTCTGAGTGGAGCGTGTTCTGTAAAGATGCTCCGCAGCCCACCGGGGACCCCTCTCTGCCCTTGTGTCTGTGTTCCCGAGAAGTGACCCACTGTAGCTACAGAACGTACCCGTGGTAATGCGGGAGCCCTGAAGGCTGAGCCGAGGGTGGGTGTAGGGGCTCAAGGGCCTCCCAGAAAGCGGAAGGCAAGAAGCAGTAGGCAGTCGGGGATAGCAGAGGAGGACTTTCTGGAGGCTGGCGGATATCAAGGGGTGTGGCAGCTGGGCAGATGACTCAACCAATGAGGAGGGGACCCTGAAACTTCAGAGGAGACTGAAAGAGAAGGAGAGAGCATCAGTGCACAGCGCTGGGCATATCTCCCCAAAGACTAGGAGGCAGTGATTTCATTCAGCCCTGAGTTAGTGAGGAAACTCACTCCAATCCACTGCCATCTCCTCACTAAACAGCTGAATCCTGTGTTGGTCCTTGAGCTGAATACTGAGCCATTTATGAAGGAAAAAGCTCCACAGTATCAAAGACATGTGTGAGTGTGTGTTGTTCCCGTGTGTGCACATGTGCATGTACCTACATGTGCCTGTGTTCTATCCTATCCTCTCTGCAGAGATCAGGAAACAGGAACATTGAAGGAACTTGAGAGAACAGCAGTTGCACCTCAGCTGGGACTACAGTGTGAGTGTAATGTGTTGCTTTTGTGTGTCCCTTCTTGCCACGGTCCTGTAACTTGCACCCAGGTGACTGGGCAGGACTGTGTGGTAGACTAATCATAGACCACCGAAAGGATTGGTCAGTTCTGCCATCCTGCTGAGCTTGAACTGATCCAGCCAGAAGTGGGAAAGAGAAGAGCCCACCACCAAGGGAGAGAAGTCCAGCAGGAGACAGCAGAGCAAGCTTCCAGAGCCCACGGTGTGAGAAAGCTGAGTGCCTTTGGGCAGAGCCTCAGTGTCGGGAGAGGTTGCCTTCAAACATGGCTGGAAAAAGGCTGTTCTGCTGTAGGAACTCTATCCTGAGCTTTCCTGAGCATGAATTATAACCTGTGACTTCCCCCAATAAGTCCTATAACTTTGAGTGTTCTCTGTGAGTTCTGCGTAGCCTTTACAATGAATTATGGAACCCAGCAGAGAAGTGGAGAGTGCCTTGGGAGGGATGGCTGGTTTCAGAATTGGTAAAAGGGTTGGAGGGTGGAGGTCTGTCTGACCTCTGCCTCATGGGAATGAGCCTTGGGCTGTTGATCTTGATTCTCCTTTCTGCCTGTGGACTTTGAAGAGGTCAGACTCTGCCTCCATGCCATCTATACACAGAGTAACCAGTACTTGTGGCTAAGCCACGGGGCAATGTTACAGAGAAAATTTGCCCAAGGTGGAACATTTTTTATTTGTCTCTATGGCATATTGAGGAACTTGGGTTCCAGGCAAGTGAGAAAAGACTGGAAGGGCCCCTAGATGGCCCAATAACAAAGAACAGGGAGAGTGTCTGAAGAGTCAAGTGGAGATCACAGAGATGAGAACTTGGATCAGGAGATGCCTGAGATCCTGAAGAATCCAAGCCCTGACTCTACCTGAGTGATCTGGAATGGGATGCCATGTGAGATGGATGGGGTTTTGGTGTCCTTATCATCCCTCTGTTTCAGAAAGAAACAAATCAGTTGCTATCAAGTCCATTTCAACCCCATGTGCATCAACCAGGAAACCCCAGTGGTGCTGACTGACAGATGGGCAGTTTGAGTCCAGCAGGCACTCTTTAGAAATCCTATGGGACAGTCCTACTATGGGGTTGCTGTGAGTCTGAATTGACTCAATGGCTGTGGGCTTGGTTTTTGGTTTATGTGTCAGCATAGACAAATCCGTGTTTCAATGGCTGATTTTAACAGATTTTCATTTCTGATTTTTCAGAAATAGATTGTCAGACATTTCTTCTGAGGTGTCTCTGGTTGGGCTGAAACCTCTAGCCTTTGGTTAAGGGCTAGGTTCAAGCTAAATGACATGTTTCACTAACAAAATAAAGGGCCTGACCTCTGGATACCACAGACATCGCTGGCACCACCCACTGCCTTGCTCCTGTTGTGGTTTTTATCTTTGTCTTTATACTTAACTCACATTCACATAGCTGTCCTCTCCAGCAGACCATCTTCCTGATGGCAAGGACTATGTCTTACTCCTCAGCAAGTCCTTGGTTTCTGCAGTAGTCCCAGGTCCCAGCAACTGCTAAATGAATGAATGAGCGAGTGAGAAGGTGACAATTTATCACCTGGGTCTTTACTATTGACCAGTTCAGCATCATCCAATCTGTTGCTTGTGTGTGCCCACAAGGCATCAGACATCAGTTTAAATTGATTGGGGGAGAATTGCCTGGAAAGTTCTAGAAGAAAAGGAGTCTCCTCCCCCAATACCAGCCAGACATGCTGTCATTGGAGGTTTGTGAACATGGCTACAGTCTATGGTTAGGGTTTATCAAGTTTCCCTGACATGGGCTGGGTGTCACCAGTGTGGTCTGGTGTTGACTCTGGTGGTTTCTTACCCACGGGTTCTTCAGTGTTTTTCAGGAACAAATTCGAAAACCATTCTCATTTCCACAAAATGAGTATGGCTGGAGCTGGCCATTGCTTCAGAAGAGACAATGCAGGAGCCCTCAATGCTGAGCCAAGGTGGGGTAGAGGGTCTCAAGGGTCACCCGCATTGCCACAGACAAACAGGCAAGTGATGAAATATAACTTGTTAGCAAGCAGAGGAGACTTCCTAGTCCTGTGTCTTGATTGCCTATATTTAAGATTAAACCCAAAGATACTTTCCCAAATTTAATTTTTCTGCTATTAACAAACGATTTGGAGGAAGGTGGGGAGAGAACCCGTCCTTTGCTTGATCTTGTTCTAGCCAAGCTCACCCAGTTCAGTCCTGTCCAAGGTAATTACTCCCAATGAGGCATCTTACTGAAGGGAATGAGAAACAAAATCAGAAACCTGGGTTCTGCAGGTGGTTCCACAGTAAATACATGACTTGGGACACGTCCCTTCATCTTGAACAATGGTGCATCCTCAGTTATGAATTGAGGGAGTTGAGTTGAGTGATCCAGAACTCCACTTGTAGTTTGTTACGTTTCCCTGGCCATCTGTAAAATGTATTTTCCGTGCCTGTCACTTGACCATTATGATTGACTACAGTCAGTGCAGAGCCCCAGTGGTGCAACGGTTGAGAACTACGGCTGCTGATCCAAAGGCTGGCAGTTCAGATCTACCATCCGCTCTTTGGAAACTCCACATGGCTGCTCTGCTCTGCCCTGCAGGGTCACTGTGAGTTGAAGTAGACCCCACGGCACAAGATCTGGTTCTGCATTTTGGTTGGGGCTCATGTCTTGTCTCCTCGACTAGACTGTAAACTCTGTCAGGGCAGAAACACATCTTCTACTTTGTCATGGATGCAACTGAGGCATTTGTCTCCCCAGCTGCTGCCAGCGTTGGTGGCCGATGGCTCTCAGCTGGGTCCCCCTCCACTGCTCCCTGGTTGGAGGCAAGGAAGAAAGGGGCAGCCAGTACTGACTGGTGGCATTGGGGACGGTAGTGGGGGATGTAAGAAAGGTCTCCGTGTGACAGCTGAAGAGCCACCCAGCAGTACCGCTTCCCTTGGACCCGCTGAGGTCTTTTGTGAGTCACTGCAGCTGAACTTCTTGTGGATACTACAGTCCTGCTCCACCACAGGTGTGGTTCCTGAGAGCATTCCCCCTTCTACCTCCTGTACACAAATCTCAGACTGTGCTTTCTGGGAGTCGTTATTCTGTTCCTTGTCAATTTCCTGTCTCCCCACACACCTCCACCTGCAACATGCAAGGTGGTCTCCAACGGGCTCACATCAAGGGAGGCCGGCTGGAGGCAGGCAGGAAGCCAAGGCTGAGAGAAGGCTGCTTCTTTGTTTCCACAACTCCTGAAGCTGACAGCATTTCTCCTGGGGTCCACTTTTCTCCACCAGTGAAGCCAGCAATGGAAGAAACACTCTCCATCGGCGAGGCACTGGCTCTGTGTCGCTCCTAGTGCATCTTTTCCTGTGTGTGTTTGTCTCCTTCCTGGCTGCGGGTGGTGGAGCCTGGGTCCTATGCAGCTTGACTGAGGCCAGAAGAATATTTAAAGATTGGCAAACTTTCTTGGTCTTCTACAGCCGGAGAAAAACCTTGGTTTTCCAACTACTTCCTCTTTCAAATGAAAACCAGGATGAAACAGATCACACCAGAGATGGTCTGGGATCTATCTGTAGAGATGCTGTCAGGGTGTTCAGTAAGGCAGGATAGTCCCCTCCATTTGGGGGGTGGGAGGAAATGGCTTTTACAGACCCTGCGGCACCCCACATGTTCTGCCGTTTACTTTGTTGTTACTTGTAGGAGGGTGTTGTGTCATTTTAACTAGATGAATTTAGGATCAACAGGATTAACCCACTCGGACACACACACACACACACACACACACACACACACACACGGTTCTTCCTTTGTGACCAATGAACTGCACTGGTGACACTGCTGACACATCTTGTGTCAGCACAAACCTTTCAAATCAATACTTAGTTTTATTACACAGTACCATTTCTTTTCCTCTGTGTAGTGTCTTTCCATAGATGGAGGGTTTATCTGTGCCTGATTTTTTTTCTTGGTTACTTTTTACTCAGTTTTCTCAGTCAGGATCACGGACATTTGGTGTGATTTATAGGCACACGGTCCTTTGAAATGATAAGACAATGAACTGCAGATTTGGGGCATATTTCAGTAATTCAAACATTGCCCAGTACAGTGTGGTTCCAAGAGTTAAGAGATGCAGCCAACACCAGAAATTCTCAGCCTGGAGTCCTGCCAAAGAGGGGCTGGCTGTCTTGGGGAGGGTCATTGCTGTGGGACTTTGCTGTTTGTAAATTTAATAAGTGACTCACATCTGCTTGTGATATTAGGGCAATCTCTGCTGAAAGTCCTCCTTGCCTGATGCACATGGTTGATTTTAAAAATCAATGCTTTATAGCATTTGCCTGGGTACAGACAAGAAACTGCTACTCCTGTATTTACATTCACAAGTCTCTTGGCCACAGCATTTGTGCCCCACCTGTGCTGTGAGTCACCGTGTGATGTGGCTGGAAGCTTGGAAATCACCCAGTCCTCCATCGGGCGCAAGCTGCCCTTCCTTCACCTCTCCCGCCCTCCCTTCCTCTCTCCGACTTTCTTCCTTCACCTCTCCGCCTCCTTCCCTTCCTTACTTTTTCCTTCACTTCCCTCTTCTTCCCTCCTTCACTTCCTTTCCCTCTCCTCCTTCCCTTTCTCCCCTCTTTCCCTCTTCTCTGGAGTTGAGTTACTTAGGTTCTTGATTCCTGGTGCTGCCATAACAAAAATGCCACACACAGATGACCTTCAAGGACAGCAATTTGCTGTCTCACGGTTTTGGAGGCCACGGTTCCAGGGTATCAGCAGGGCTATGCTCTGTCCACTCCAGGAGAAGATGCTTCCTTGTTAGCTGGAGCATCCGCCAGCCTGGGCTCTTTCTTGGCATTCCTTTTGAGTTGTGGTGGCAGCCTGCATGGTGTCTTCCTCTGTGTGTGTGTCTCTCTGTCTGTTCTCCCCTTGATAAAACACCTCTCAGAAGGGACTAGGTTTAGGACTTGCCTTGCCTGGGTATAACCTCATTACCATAACAAAAAAAATCTTTCCAAACCAGGTTGCCTTCCCAAGCAGAGGTTCACAGCTTCTCAGTGCCCGGCACACAAGTGGCATCCTTGATCCGGGCCTCCTGACTGGGTGTGGTGGAGTCGGTCCCAGCTCACAGCACCCTGTGTGACAGTCGAGCTGCCTCTCTGGGGTTTCCTGAGCCGTCAGGTTTAAGGGGAGCAGGTGGCCAGGCACTGTCTCCTGCAGAGCTGTTGGGTGGCTCAAACCACTGACCTTCCAGTCAGCAGGGAGCATTTCACTGCTGGGCCCACAGAGTCACTCAGTCCATCTCCAAGGATTACTTCCATCTTCCCACGTGGGCCACCAGTCTGATGTATTTCATGGGCACCATTTTGGTTTCTTTTTTTTTCTTTCTTTCTTTCTTTTATTTATTAATAACTACAATAAAATAATAAAATTTCTAACATCTATCAATTAATTCATCTATGATAAACCCTCAGCCCCCACTCACCCATGTAGCCAACACAGTCATTTTCTTCTATGGATAATTAATTCTCTTGTTAATTCCTTGTAACAGGGGTCTCATACAAAATTAGTTTTTTTGATGCTGATTGATTTCACTCAGCATGATCTCTTCCAAATGAGACCATGTTATGAGATGTTTTCTAAAATTGTCATTGTTTTTTATCACAGCACAGTGTTCCATTGAGCATAGGTACCCTACTTTGCTCGTCCATTCATTTGTTGATGGACATCGAGGTTGATTCCAACCTTTTGCTGTTGTGGACTGTGCTGCAACAAACATTCGTGTGCATGTGTCATTCGTGTGACAACTTTTGTTTCTGAAGGATAAATTCCGAGCAGTAGAATTACAGGATCAAATGGTGTATCTGTCTCCAGCTTTTTAAGGAAGCGCCAGACTGTTTTCCAAAGAGGCTGTACCATTTTGTCATCCCACCAGCAGTGTAGGAGTGTTCCAATTTCTCCACAGCCTCTCCAGCATTTGTTGTTTTGTGTTTTTTCGATCATAGCCCACCTTGTTGCGGTGAGATGATATCTCATTGTAGTTTTAGTCTGAATTTCTTTAATAGCTAACGATTGTGAGCAATTCTGCATGTGTCGTTCAGCCGTCAGGATGTCCTCTTTAGAGAAGTGTCTGTCCATCTCCTTTGCCCATCCCTCAATGGGATTATTTATCCTTTTCTTATTGATATTTTGTAATACCTTATAGATTATGGAGATCAGATGTCGGTCTGACATAGAGTTGCCCAATATTTTCATTTCTGTGTATTTCAGAAAGTGTTCCCTTTCCTCCCTCTCCCCCGTCCCCACAGCACCTTAAGATGCTCCCACATTGTTCAATCTACATCAAGTTCCCCACATCCAGGGCTCCAGGCTCCCTCTGGGCCACAGCGTCTCCCTAATGACCATCACACTCTGCCTTCACGCCACTTCATCTGTCAGGAGTTCTAGGACAGCCACACAGGGCTCACTTGCTCTCACCCAAAGCAAAAGCCACACATATACATTTTTTTCTTTTTAAACTTTCAAGGCAGAGTAAGTCCAAGAAATATAAGTGATTCAGCAGTACCTTCAGTAACCTTTTGCCTCTAGATAAATTGCTGGTATGATTTAATACAATACAGATATAAAGTGTTTGAAAGCTGTTTTTATTCCATCAAAATGAACACAGTGCTTTTAAAATGTTTTTCCAGCACTCACTTTAGTTCCCTGGAGAAAAATATCTTCATTGCTAAAGCCAGAAGAAAAAAGAAGGTTCCCAGGGGGAGGGAGGATTGAATGATTTTAGCAATATGTATTCAAAGCCTTTGATCTAGCAATTCTGCCTCTAGGAATTGATCACAAGGCAATAATAAGGACTAGGTACAAAGATCATCGAAGTATGATCACAGCATAAAGATATAAATATTTACAGTGTGAAAAATCTGGAATCAGCCTGAATGTACCACAATAAGAGCTTGTTGGAGTGAAGTCTACTAATTAATTCATTAACATGTATTTACTGACTTCTTTCTGTGTGCCAGGAAACCCCGGTGGTGTAGTGGTTAAGAGCTACAGCTACTAACCAAAAGATCAGCAGGTTAAATCTATGAGCTGTTCCTTGGAAACCCTACTGGGCAGTTTTACTCTGTCCTGTAGGATCGCTGTGCATTGAAATTGACTTGGCAGCAGTCGGTTTGCATGCCAGGCCCAGTGCTGAATGCTACAGACACAAACAAGATGAAAACGGACAAGATCCCATCCTCTTAGGACCTAGGGACATTGAATAGGATGCACTGGGAATAATCATGACACAAGGACTACCAGTGAAGCTCACAAACTCATCCTAGAGAAAGTGTCCCATAGCTTGTTGCTGAGTATCAGTACAGTCACCTTTGAAGTCCTCCCTTTGGGAAGCTAGGCATGGATGCCAGCGCCTAGCCCACTCTTCAAAGCAATTTTAGATCTCTTTTTTCTGGAATGGCCATCAGAGTTGCCATTGTATTACCCTTCATGTTCCAAATGTCATCCAAATGCCTTCCTTTTAATATTTCCTTTATCTTTGGGTCAAGAAAAAAGTCACTGGGGCCAGATGAGGTGAGTTGGGAGGGTGTTCCCTTACAGTTATTTTACTGGCTAAAAACTCTCTCACAAATAACTAGACAATCAAGTTCACAAACTTGCCACTGCGCCATCATGCACAATGGCTGTTTCAGAAAGAGTTCCAAAATTGCTCTGAAAGGTGGACTAGGTGCTGGAACTGGTGCATAGCTTCCCAAGGGGAGTACACTGAAAGTGGCCATAGTGATACTCAGCAATGAGGCATGTGGCACTTAGAACAATTAAGTTTGCGGACTTAATTGTCAGACCTCATGGATCAGCCAACCAACAAAGCAACCAGCAAACCAGTGATCACGGAGCACCTCCGTCATGGTGACCTCACATGGTTCCGAGCAGAGCTGCGCTACACAGTTTCCACGGGCAGTGACCTCCCCGAAGCCAAGGGCGGTGACCTTCCCATAACCGACCATCAGCTCTTTCTTTCACAGTGCCACTGGGTGGGCTCATGCCACCACCCCTTTGGTTAGCAGCTGAGCACCTGACTGTTCCCCCTCTCTGGAAGCCCAGGGGGACATCAAGAAAAGCATCAATAACAAGCAAACCAGTGGCTCTGCAGTCAGTCCCAGCTCATCGTGATCCCATAAGACAGAAGAAAGCTGCCCCGTAGGGTTTCCAAGGAGCACCTGGTGCTTCCAACGGCCATCATTTTGATCAGTAGCCAAGCTCTTAACCACTGTACCACCAGAGCTCCTGACAAAATACATGCAATGGGTCGTATAAAGCCACTGAACCACAGCGATCCCATGGGGTTTCCGAGGCTGTAAATCAGGTCAATTCGAACTCGTAGTGACCTTATAGGACAGGGTACATCTGCCCCATAGGGCATCCAAGAAGCAGCTGATGGATTTGAACTATCAACCTTCTGGTTGGCAAGTTGCCAAGCTCTTAAGCTCTGTGCCTTTAGAGTTTCCATACAGAATACTGTATGGAGCATGTGTGGGGTCCTTGTGGCACAGTCGTTTAAAGCTTAGCTGCTTGATAAACAAAATTTTGACAGTTTGATTTCACCAGCTAATCCTTGGAAACCCAATAGGTCAGTTTTACTCTGTAGTATAGGGTCACTATGCATTGGAATTGGCAGTAACATTTTTTTTTCCCTTTTCTTTCTTCTTTTTTTTTTTTGTATACTACATAGGGAGCCCCACTGGTGCAGTGGTTAATCACTGGCTGTTAACCTAAAGGTCAGCAGTTCAAACCTGCCAGCTGCTGCACAAAAGAAAGATATGTCAGTCAGCTTCTGTGAAGTTTACGGCCTTGGAAACCCTATGGGGCAGTTCTACCGTGTCCTATAGGGTTGAGATGAATTGAAATCAATTCAACAGCTATAAGTCATATACTATATATATGTTGATGTCATATAAATAAAATAATAAATATAACAAATGAAAATAGTAAGTTACAGAAATTATTACAATGCACAATATTATACTAGATTTATAATCTCAAAAAAATGTTTGAAAAAGAGCAAAGATTATCCTATTAGCTCAACACGGATTAACAAGTATGACCTAAAAATAATTACTTGAGGCAGCATCCTGCTAGGGGAGCAGCAAGGTGCACCCTGGGAGGTGGTATGGATGCCCAGGGCTGCTGACCTGGGGCCAGTGTTGACTCTGTCACTGTGCGCCTGGGAAGACCTGAATCTCTGGGCTGGGAGTGGACAGGTGTGAACTGCAGCCTCTCCCTGCTAGAACCTGGTGTGAGGTAGACAAGCTCCCATCTGCTCACAACTCCATTTCCCGGCTCAGAAATCAAGGTGCTGGGCTTCGGTCCCCTGTATTCCCCTTCTTCTACAAGTTCTTCTTTCTCTCATGATTATATCTCGCATATTGTCACTTTCCTAGTTTAGTCTAAGTTGTGACATGCTTGTGTTTTTTAACACTCAGAGTGACTGAATTGGGTCACAGCTCCATAAATCAGCTTGCCAGTCTGTCAGCTGTGGAAAGGACTAGAAATACATGACTGTCCATGCAACAGTTGACTGTACACACGTACATAGCATTTTTTCCATGAATTGTACATGTTACTAATAAGCAGTAAAACTGACCCACTGAGCAGTAAAACTGACCCAGCAGTTCAGATTCTTTAATTTGTTTCTCACATGTTCTTCCTAGTCAGAAAGTTTATGTATAATGTTAACTTTCTTCTAAATCTCAATTTTCTCCTTATTTTAGAAGTAATGAGTCATATACTATTTCCAAGTAGGTTACAAAGCCACCAGAACTCAAGGAAACATTTATGATTCCCTTCTTTAATAACAAAATGATTTTGAAATATATTTTCTGATTGTCAATGTAACAGTGATTAGATGTTGAGCTATCAGAAGTCAAATGTAGTTTCTTTTAAGGAGATGGGTAAAACATGTAACTGTTGACTACAACTCTTAGCAACCCTGTAGGACAGGGTAGAATACCTCACAGGGTTTCCAAGGCTCAAGTCTTTACAGAAACAGATGGCCCCATCTTCTCCACTGAGGTAGAACACAGCAATTGAGATATCTAGTGAAATAACTGATGGAGTGCTTTTCAGTCTTAAATTTCACTTGCTTCCTTGCTAACTAGCCTTCACCTAGTGTTCCTGAACTTCTTTATCAGCAGTCATGATTTTAATCAATAGAATATTTGATAACGGCCCCCTGTGTACAAGGTTTGACAAGTAAGTCCACGAACTTAATTGTTTGAAGTGCTACATACCTCACTACTGACTATCACTACAGTCATGGCGTTTTCCAGCAGCATCATATGCATGCGAAAGCTGCATAATGAACAAAGAACGCAGAAAAACTTATGCCTTTGAAATGTGGTATTGGAGAAGAATGTGGAATGTACCACGGACTGCCAAAAGAACGAACAGATCTGTTCTAGAAGTACAACCAGAGTGCTTCTCTGAAGCAAAGATGGCAAGACTGCCTTACATACTTTGACATGTAGTCAGGAAAGATCAGTCCCTGGAAAAGGACATCATGCTTGGTAGAGTGGAGGGTCAGTGAAAAAGAGGGAGACCCTCGACGAGATGGATTGATACAGTGGCCACAACAATGGGCTTAAGCCTAAAAACGATTGTGGACATGGCACAAGACCAGGCAGTGTTTCATTCTGCTTTTCATAGGGTCACTATGAGTCAGAACCAACTCAACGGCACCTAACAACAACAACACTTCAAAGTATTCCACTTGGGAAGCGATGCACTGATGCCAGTGCCCAGTCCACCCTTCAGAGCAATTTTGGAACTCTTTCTGGAATGGCCATTGCACACAGTGGCATGGTGGCAAGTTTGCAAACTTAACTGTATAGTTGTCCCTGAAGGAGTTTTTAGCCAGTAGGCAAATAACTGTATAGGAAAAACCATCCGTACTCACCTGATCTGGCCACCAATGACTTTTTTCTTGACCCAGAGATAAAGGAAATATTGAAAGAAAGACATTTAAATAACATTGAGAACATCAAGAGTAATACAATGACAGCTTTGATTGCTGTTCCAGAAAAAGAGTTCCAAAACTGCTTTGAAAGGTGAACTAGGCTCTAGTGTCAGTGCACAGCTTCCCAAGGGGAGTGCTTCGAAGGTGACCACGGTGATATTCAGCAGTGAGGTATGTAGTACTTTTTCTGGGATGAGTTCATGAACTTAATTGGCAGTCTTCACATATTAACTCAGTTTTCATAAAAGTATAGTCTGTAGACCTCTGACATTAGAAACAACTCATCATACTTATTAAAAACACAGCTTCCTGTTCTCAGTGCCAGAGCTACTAAATCAGAGTCTCTGCAGCTGGGGCCTTAGGGTCTGCATTTTGGACAAGCTCTCCACGTGTTTCCTATGTGCATAAAAACTTGGGACCTCTGAGCTATACTACTTAGGTTTAAAATAGCTGTTCTCAAATGTTTTCTCTTCTCACTGTTAATCCCCTTTTCCATTTGTCCAAGGCAGCATAATTCTCAGCACTGATCTTTGAAGTAGTTTCTACAATTAACCTTTCCTTCTGGAAAATTGTCTGTTAATTTCCTCTGTGTATGTGCTTGTATGTGTGTATCCAGTTTTAACTAGTTTTATAACAAGATCTCATTTATCACCATAGTTGTGTGGGTGTGTATCCCTGCTGTTGTCTGCTGTTGAGTTGATTTTGACTCATGGCAACCTAAGAAATTCTTCTTAAGACAAAGCTGACTTTATTCTACTATGGAGTTTGGAGTTAAAGTTTTGTTAGTGTCAGAAGAAAGGAAACTATTCTGTCTTTCATTCATACTCAAGTGTTTCTCCTTTTCATGAAAAAGTAATATCTCAGCAGCACTGAATCTAAGTGAGGAATTTCCCACAGCAGACATCTGCCTGCTTTGACCTTGTTTACAGAAAGAAGAGAAAAGAGACAGAAGCAGTACCTAAGGCAAATGAACAGACTAACACTCTGATAACAAATAATGAATGTCAAACATCTCAACCTCCCCTCTCTCACTCCAGCTTCCCATCTACCTGCTCTGGGTGTGATTTTAGCAACCTGAATCTGGTGGTTGAATCAGTGTTATTACTCACATCTGATAGCATCCAGGGAAGCAGAAGTCAAGAAAGCAAATGGCAAATTGCACTGGGCAAACCTGTTGCAAAAGAGGTCTTCGAAGTGTCGAAACACAAAGATGTAACTTGAACGAGTAAGGTGTGCCTGACCCAAGCCATGGTGTTTTCAGCTGCCTCATAGGCTTTCGAAAGCTGGACAACAATTAGAAATACCAAAAGAGAACTGGTGCCTTCAAATTACGGGATTGGCAAAGAGTGTTCATTATATTACGGACGGCCAGAAGAACAAAGAAATCTGTCTTGGAAGAAGTCCAACCAGGATGTTCCTCAGAAACATGGGGGGTGAGGCTTTCTCTCACGTACTTTGGACACGTTATCAGGAGGAACCTGTCCCTGGAGAAGGACATCATGTTTGGAAAAGTAGAGGGTGAGAGAAAAAGAAGACTGTCAATGAGATGGCCTGACAGGGGCTGAAACAACGGGCTCAAGCACAGCCGTCGCTGTGAGGATGTGTGGCACCAGGCAGTGTGCCGTTTTGTTGTATGTGCAGTCACTGGGTGTGGAAACTGACCCGACGGCAACCAACAACAGCATCACTGGCGTAGTCAGGTTACTTTTCTGGGTTAGCTACCCATTGCTGCATAGCAAGTTAGCCCAGATTTAGCAGCTTCCAGCACTAAGTGTGTGTTAGCCCACAGTTTCTGTAGGCCAAGAATTAGGATGCTGTCTAGCTGGGGGTTCATGTTCAGGGTCTCTCAGGAGGAGGCCGGCGAGATGGCAGTCAGGGCTGCGGGCTCCCGAGAGCTTGACCGGCTGGAGGGTATGCTTCCTGCACGGTTTGTCTACGTGCCTGGCAAGTACATGCTTGCTGTTAGCAGAAGCCTCAGTCCCTTCTCACCTGGACCTCCCCACTGGACTGCTTGAGTGTCCCCACTATGAGGCAGCTAGCTTCCTCCAGAGTGAATGACCTGGGAGGTTAAAGCAAAAATGATGCCTGTTTCATAAGAAGGACAATGTCTTTTACAATCTCACCCTTGCAGCCACATGGTATCATTTTTACAATACCCTACTGGTCAAACAGGTCAGCCCTATTCAGTGTAGGAAGGGCATTAATATGAAGAGGGGAGGGTCCCTGGAAGCCACCTCGGAGGCTGGACACCGTGTGCTCTAACTTACCTGCTTCTTCCTGATTTTCCCCTTCCTACTAAGCACCAGCCCTCCCCACCACAGACACACATACACGTACACATACACACAAAGACCTTGAACCCTTCTGACCTCCCTGCCCCAGAAACAAAAGAATCAGAAGGGAGTGAGGCTGCAAGAGCCTAGGGCCATTGAGAGGCGCATGACAGTAGGATCGAGGAAACGCGGTGGCTTTGCACGTGGCCCCAGACTCTTTTGTTCTCCTTTTATCTGAGTTCCCTTTCGGTGATTTTTAACCTTTTACCATTGGTCATGCTAGCGAGATGTTTGAGATATTAACTTTTTTTAAAAAAAAGAAGAAAACTGACCCCTTCTTTGTATTTCTTTTGCCCTGTAGCAGAAGGCTGATGGCAAAGGGTTAAAGTCACATCTTTTCATTCTCCAGAGAAACGTAGGTTACGTGTGAAAACGTGAAGTGTGACCTGTTTGAGTTGGGGTAAGTCATCTTCTAGGTTTTCCTAGATCTTTTGTGGTACAAGACTGACCTACCTGTGAGACCCATTTTTTCTGAAATCTTTTTGGGATTCGAGGCCCAGAGAGGGAGGGATTATCATATTAGAAATGATTGCAAAATGGATAAAAAACTGTTTACGTGATTTTTCCTCAACCCTGTATCTCTAGGGTTACTTTTTCTAGGAAGAAAAACAGAAGGAAACAAAACCCTGGACTGGGGAGCTCTGGGTACCCAAGGTCTGATCTGTTGTGGCCTCAGCCTGCACCTAACATTTGGGAGATCAACCCCTGGGCCTCACTCTTCCTGTTGGAATATGACTTTCGTTACATTTTCCTTCTTCTATGCAGAAAACCAAAAACCCAAACCCACTGCTGTCCATCTGATTCTGACTCATAGCAATCCTGTCCCATAGCGTTTCCGAGGAGCCCCTGGTGGATTCAAACTGCCGGTCTTTTGGTTAGCAGACGTACCACTTAATCACTACACCACCAGTGTTTCCCTTCCATGCAGACTGAGAGCAAAAATGTCACACGGTCCCAGAACTCCTGAATCCCTTAACTAAAGCTTGAACAATCGCTGTTTAAGGCCCAAGAGGGAATCACTGAACACAAAGAGAGAAGGTGCGGAGAGAAGAGGGAGAGCACCGCAGAAGCATGGGGATGTGAGACTATGGGAAGACCGAAGACCTCCCTTGACAACCAGATACAATAAAGGGGTAACTGTAGAGCTAGAATTCTTGCCTTCCACACAGAGACTCAAGCTCGGTTCCTGGCCAACGCCCCTATGCACAGCCGTCACCTGCCTGGCAGAGGGGGCTGGCATGTAGCTGTGATGTTGGACAGGCTTCCATGGAGCTTCCAGACTGTTGCTTGACTTGGGTCTGTGCCCTGGAGCAGTCGAGCTAATAAAACAGACTCCAAGTTAGAAAGAGGGAGAAGGTTTATTAGGAGGTCTGGTACCACCGGAGACTGTACAGCAATGCAGGCTGTTCTCCATGGAGTCTCAAACACTTTCTACATCAGAGTTTCTATATCATTTCAACAACATAGCCCACAGATAACTGTATACATCACAAAATAGTCACAAGAAATCCTCTATTGAACTCTAGTCGGTTTGTCAGCTAGTAAAACTAGCCTGCCAAGCTCACCCTGAGGTAAGGAGTAAGAAGGAAAATTGTGGATACAGAAAAGGCAGCCTTCCCAGCCACTGCCTTCCAGGCTGAAGGCCATTTCCTGGGAGAGCAAGGAAGGGGAGGGAGACCAAGGTCACAAGAGCTGAGAGGGCTCTGCACCCTTTTGGAAAGAGGCCAGTGCAGAAGCTAGAGTAGCTGGTGCTATTATTTAGAGGATCATTACGGCCTTAGTTATGTGAAGCTCTCAATTACACATTTTGAAAAGGAGAAAACATGTCGCAAGGTATTAGGGTTACAAGACTAAGACCCAAACCAAAAGCCAAACCCACTGCCACTGAGTCAACTCTGACACATAGTCACCCTATAGGACAGAGAAGCAGTGTTCCATAGAGTTTGCAAGAAGTGTCTGGTGGACTTGAACTGCCAGGCTTTTGGTTAGTGGAGGCAGCACTTAACCACTACGCCACCAGGGTGTCTCGAGTCAGACAGACCAGGCCTGGCAACCAACTTCAGAAAATCAGCCAGTGCAAACCTCTGGACCACAACGGAAGCAGTCTCAGGGAATCCGCAGGACCGGCAACGTGTTGTCCTACGGGGCAGCGGGTCCCCATACCATGTGTGACACCACCCTGTGGTAGGGTGTCACCACCTTGACAGCAGCCAACAACAACAATTGGAAGCCTGTGCTCGTCACCGTGCCTGTGGTCAGGGTCAGGTACAGCAGGCGATTTTACTAAAAGCTGGCCTGTGACATGTCCCTCGCTACTGATCTCTTTCCACTGAAGAATGTAATATGACTTTGCTGAGGGGGAGGGGGAGAGGAGGGGTAGGGAAGGGGTGTCATAAAGCAAAGCTCAGGCTTTCCCATGTGGTCCTTCCTGGTTCACTCTGCCCCTAGAACAGATTTTTGACATATAAAAACCACCCTTCGTTTTGTTGGGGACTTTTGTGGCATCGGGGACCTTTGCAGGTATGTTCCACCTTTCTTTTTAGTTTAATAACAAAATACTTCTGTTTTACTTGTTTGAAAATGTCTACGGCTGCTAACCAAATGGTCAGCAGTTCAAATCCACCAGGTGCTTCTTGGAAACTCTCTTGGGCAGTTCTGCTCTGTCCTATAGGATCTCTACGAATTGGAATCAACTGGATAACAGTGGGTTTGAGTTTTTATTTTGTTTCACTTCACTTTAATTTTTGAGGGATCACTTTGCCGGCTCAGGAATCACATGTTGCCAGTTATTTTCACTTATCCTGTTGAAGATAATTTTTAATTTGTCCTCTGACTTTCAGTATTACTTTTGACATTCCACTTTTGGATACTAGTTTTGTTTGTTTTTAAATCACTAAGCAGTTATAAGCATTTCTGGACAAAAAGCACTGAACTTTTCCCACATATTCCTCTTGTGTGTGTTTGAGATGAATCATCAGAGAAATCTGAAGCAGTATCTCACGGCTGACAAGTCAGTTCCGGCTCTTAGCGCACGTGCAGAACAGAATATAAAACCCTGTAGGCTTTCCAAGGCAGTAAATGTTCCCAGACGCCGACGGCCACATCTTTCTCCTGCGGGGTAACTCATGGCTTTGAGCCTCCCACTCTCCAATTAGCAGCCCAGTGCTTAACCACTGTCTCACCAGGACTCAAACCAATATCTGATTAAAATATAAAAACTAAACGCAGCAGCCCAATGCTTTCCTTGTGAAACTCAGTATAATGGAATCACTCTGGGACTTAGCACGAAGAAACTTCAATTTGACAAGACTCTTCACCACTTAGTGACCTTACAACAGCCACCTCATATTTCTGAGCTTCAGTTCTTGAACTGAACAATGGAATTACAACCACCACGTAATATGGCAATGGGGCCCTGGTGGCGCAGCGGGTAACAGCTTGGCTGCTCACCAAAAGGCTGGCAGTTTGAATCCACCGGCTGCTCCTTGGAAACCCTGTGGGGCAGTTCTGCTCTGTCCCATAGGGTCACTGCGAGTAGGACATTGACTCTGTTGGCACACAACAACAAATGGAGTTAAGAGTAGTACCTTGGTGGCACAAACAGCCCCTGCCTGCTAGCCAAAATGTTGGCAGTTTAGAGCTATCCATAGGTTGGGGGGATTGCTCAGGTGAAGTTATACTCTGCACACTTGGGGTCTCCATGAGTCCGAACTGACGTGAACGCAGCTCACAACAAGAAGCAGCAGCAGGGAGTTACGGCCAGGGACCTCAGGTGCTGTGGTGTGAGAAGATGTTTCCCAGGCTGCTCTTGGATCCATTTCAAATCTGAAGCTAAGTCGCTTTCATAACCTGTAAACCGGGAGGCAAAAGGACGGGCATCTCAGGGCAGGATTGTGCTGCAAAACAGACCCTTGACTACAGTCAAAGGCAGGGTGCTGTCTGTGTCCCTCTGACCCAGGCCCCAAAGGATGGCCAGGTCTCACCCAGCCGGGCAGCCCTGGAGAGATTTTTTTCCTCTAGAGGTTTCCTTGGACTAGTTTCGTGCCCTTAAGACCACAGATGAGCGCCAGCCCATGATTCTTTTTTTTTTTTTTTTTAATCAGCTTTGTTGAGGCATATTTTACACACCATTTGAAAGGTGCCATAGAGGGGGTCTTAGTAAATGTGGGGTTACACAACCACGACTGCCGTCTCGTTTTAGGACATCTTCCATGACCCCCAAAAGAAACCTCATGCCCACTTGCAGTGACTATGGAAACCAGGAATCTCCTTTCTCTCTCTAGATGTTTGCCTATTCTGAGCATTTCCTATGCATTGAATCAAACAATAGGCGGCCTTTTGTATCTGGCTTCCTTCATTTACCATAATGCTTTTGAGGTGTGTCCCTGCTGTCTCATTTATCAGGTCCTTCTTTGCATCCCTGCTGTCACATGTATAAGGACCTTCTTAGCACATCCCTGTCGTAGCTTGTGTCAGGACCGTTTTAGTGCATCCCAGCTATAGCACGCATCAGGACCATTTTAGTGCTGAATACTACTTCCGTTGTTTAGATGGACCCCACAGGTGTTCCTCGATTCACGGGTTGGCAGATCGTTGGATTATTTCCTCTTCCTGACTATTATCCATGAATTCTCTTGGCCTTTCAGTGAATAAGGTAGATTTCAGACAACATGTAAAAGCAAAATGGTGTCAAAGTCTTGAGCAGTGTCTTCAAGAGAATGTGGATTTCATTCTCTGTTTTCTCCTTGGATTGACTTTCTCTGCTTGGTCTCTGTCTTTCTCCTGTCTTCCCCTGTCTCTCCTCTCTCTTGCCTCTCCACGGTCTCTCTTAGCTGGCCACAGTGTGTGCTGCTGCATGGCTTATTGGGAAGACCCTTGAGTGACAAGGTTCCTCACCTTAGACTAAAGTCTGGGTTTCAACCAGCTCTTAACTAGACCGTTTCTGAATCTTAACTACTTCATCTGAGGAAGATGGACTAGAGCAATTTTATTCTTTTAGCATCATTATTTTCTTAAAGATCCTGATTTGGACTTAAATAGCCTCTAGGAGTCTGAGAACATAAATTTCTGTTCTCGAAAGTCACCCTCTGTGGAATTTCTGTTAAGGCAGTGTTAGGTAACTAGACACCCTCTTTCCTTCCCCTACCCTCCAAGTATACAAAGCTCTGCTGATCATCACAGGGCAATTAGAGGATCAGACAAAATACTGTGAATGCAAGTACTTTACCAAGTAGAAAATTCCAAACAAAGATGCCTACTGCCATTGAGTTGACTCCTGTCACAGCAGTCTGGAAGAACAGAGCAGAACTGCCCCATAGGGTTTCCAAAGCTGTAAAACTTTATGGAAGCAGGTGGTCACATCTCTCTCCTACAGAGGAGCTGGTGGCTTCAAGCTGCAGCTCTTTATGTTAGAAGCTGAACACTAACCACCATACCACCAGGGTTCCTCCCCAAGTGAAGGTAAGATGTTATTATTATCTCTACTCCAAGGATAGGTCAGACAGCAACAATGAAATGAATACTGCATTTTTATATAACTTCAATTACCTTGCAATTTCTCTAGGGTTCTTTATTGTTTCCTAGGAAACTCTGGTGGCATAGTGGGTCAAGTGTTATGTCTGCTAACCAAAAGCCCGGCAGTTCAAACCTGCCAGATGCTCCATGGAAGCTCTATGGAGTGGTTCTACTCTGACCTATAGGGTTGCTATGAGTTGGACTGGACTTGACAGTAGTGGGTTTGATTTCTTTTAAGTGAATGCCCTAGGGAGAGCGCTGGTGGTGCAGTGGTGAAGTGCTCAGCTGCTAACCCAAAGGTCAGCAGTTTGAATCCACCAGCTGTTCACTGGAAACCCTATGAGGCAGTTGTACTCTCTCCTATAGGGTCACTATGCATCAGAATCGACTCGATGGCGTAGGTTTGATGGGTTCTTTGCTGTCACAGGGATGATGAGAGAGAACTCAATCTCAGTCAACAGTTTGTTCCTTTACTAGAAAGACAGATTATATTCTTTCCTTTTCTATAGATTTCATTGGAATTTACAGAATCATACAAACGCCACAGTGTCCTTTGTTTTGGAAATGAAATTAGTGTCAGAAAACTATTTTTTTTTCCAGCTTGGCTTGGTTTGCTAAGTACTCAATGTTAAAGTTTCTTAGCCTTATGTCTTCCTTCTAAAGTCAACCCCAAACTTAAATCATAATGGAAAAAGAAGTTTACAGTTTTTTTTTCTCTTCTCCAAGTTAGAAAGGATACTTTTGACAACTCCATTTTTCATTTTTTGGTACTAGACCACATCACTTTAATGTAAACTAAATCCCCATAATTTCTTCTGCTCACTATACAGATCTTTTATCTGTTTTGAATAAGTAAATGTCTTCAATCTTTGTTCAGATCTTCTTTCCAGTTTTCTCGGTGCACTTGACTTTTAGAACGTGGGACAGAATGTTCTCGTCCCCTATAAGAGGTTACAGAAGCTAGTGGAACACTAGTCAGGCTGACCTGTTCAGTTACTAATTTCTGCTTTGCGAGATAATAATGGTGATGATGATTTTAAGTCCCGTGAGATTCCTGTCTCGGGTTTGTTGAATTGCAGTTGAGAAAAGAATTGTTAGTCAAACCACACAAAGCTTGTTCCTTGGTTGCTGCCTCTGATAAATTTGTCTCTGGTGACATGTACCCAACTGAACCCACAGAGTAATGGAACATCCTTCTTGCCTGATCATTCTTTCGGCCACCAACTCAGCAATACATCTGAATTTCTTTTAGGCATCTGGCTTTCAGATTATTTCTAGTGTTACCATAAATGTCATAAAGAGCCCCAGGTCAATTGTTTGAAATGAAATTTCTTCTACTGACTCCAACATTGATGGATGTTGCTAGTTTCCCGCCATCATGTGTGGGGGTGGGGAGACTGGCACAGGATGGGCAGGGTCGTGTTTTGGTTTTCGCCAGGCTGAAATGTTATAACATGTGCCAGGTAATCATGCTAAGGAAAAATTATCTCTAGGAATAAATTTACAATCAAATGACCTATACTTCACATTAAATAAAACACTCTTAAGTCATTAAATGAGTTTCTGCCTCTGATTCATTGATTCTCAGCATGCTCTGATCCAGTCTCCATTTGTCATATTCCTAGTGAAAGCCAAATACGGGAAAAAGAAGCTAAATCATCACATCTGTCCCCTGACCAGGCCAGAACATGCTCCCATAGAGGAATTATTCTCATGCTGGGGATTGAATGGTTCTACTCTTGATCTTGGCTAAAACACTGAGAAGCTACATTCAATGGATCAGCCTTACAGTATTCCGCCAAGCACTGTGCACACAAGCAATTATGTGCCATGCTGACATTTACCCAGGAGTCGTCTCCTGCTAAGAGCTTGGATTCTGCAGTGTGAGACCTCTCGACAATGGATCGAGTGACAGTTCTGAGCAGCAGAGCTGATGATCAAAGAGGTAAGCCTTTTATAAAAATTCTCACTTGAAACCCAAACATGCTTTTCTCTCTGAAGATATTCATGGCATAAAGGTGTGGCTGTTGTAGGCTGTGGTGTGTTGTGTGACTCCAAAGTATATCGATCCTGTAGAACAGAGTAGAACTGCCCCATAGGGTTCCTGGGCTGAAATCTTTACAGGAGCAGAATGACAGCTCCACTGTCTCATAGAACCACTGGGCAGGTTCAAACGGCTGACTTTTGGTTAGCAGCCAAGTGCCTAGCCATGGCCCAACCAGGATCATGTAGAGGTGTCGTATAGAGGAACACTGCCACTCTGCCTCAAGTAGAGACTGTTGTGCCAACTGAACCTATTTTTAAACCTAACATTCTTGGTGTGGAACTTAGGATGGTTCCAATTTTGTAGAGTCTGAGAAACAAACTGGGTCTGGGGGCAGTTCAATGCAGTATATCAGAAAATAGGGATAGAGGTTAGAGAAGCCAAGAGGAGACCAAGGCAAGCAGGACTCACTCTGTGTCTACAATGGCTGTCCCCAGAGCTCATGTCACCTTAGTTGGCATTGCTAGAGGTGTAGACAGCAGGACGATGATGGTGCCCAAGGATGACCAAAGTGCGATTTTGCCCAGAATTTTTCACAGTGCTCTAACAGCTACATGGCAAAGTGAAACATGTTCAAAGGTGAGCAATACAAGAGATATGATATAAAGGATTTATTCTATTCAAGTAACGTACACTAAGGCATACTCTGAGCTGGGTGCTGGAGAAGACATGAAGATGAACGCGAGGTCTGACAACAAAGTTCGCAAACTCAGCCTAGAAAATGTGCCATTTATCTCGTTGCTGAACATCACTACAGTCACTTTCAAAGAACTCCCTTTGGGAAGCCATGCACCAACACCAATGCCTAGTCCAACTTTCAAAGCAATTTTGGAACTCTTTTTCTGGAAAGCCCATCAGAGCTGTCGTCATATTGCCCTTGATGTCCTGAATGTCATCCAAATGTCCTTTCAATATTTTGTTTATCTTCTGGTAAAAAAAAAAAAAAAAAAAAAAAAGTCATTGGGGGCCAAATCAGGTAAGAAGGTAGGGTATTTCAATACAGTTATTTGTTTACTAGCCAAAAACTCCCTCATATTTATGTCAACAGGTTTGACTTTTTGAGAGGCCTATCCCTTCTTTGCTATCAGTACCATCCTGCCACCCCAAAATATATTATCTTAATTACCATAAAATCATGGCATTGAATTATGTTTTCTAAAAAATACTTCAATATTTCAGATACTTCAAGGACTGTTGAAAAGTACCTTTCACTGTCTTCCCAGTTTTATTATTTTTTTGCTTGTCTCTCCCAGCGCAGTGGAGTCCCAGCCCTGCTAGACTCCCAGTCTAAGCTCCGGAACTCAGTCCCTACCCTACCCAAGAGACAGGGGTGAATTCAGTTCTGTCTAATGAGCACCTAGTCTACGCCAGGACCCTGAAATAAAACAGAGATGTCGGATGGAGTCTCTGCCTCAGCACATCTGTAAAATGAGATGCCTGAATTAGATGTCTCTCCATCTTTCCCCAGCTCTGAGGTCTGTGAGTTCTGTAATATTAAAGTACAAGGACTGCCAATTAAACTCATGAACTCATCCTAGAAAAAGTGCTCCATACCTTATCGCTGAATATCACTACAGTCACCGTCTGTCATGGTTGGAATTGTGTCCCCCCAAAAATGTGTGCAGCCACGTGGCTGGGATATGGTTCCCAGTATCTTGGGACTGTCCTCCATTGTGTGGTTTTGCTAACCTGTATGTTAAAGGATTAGGGTGGGGCTGTGAATTCCTGCTGTGGGGGGAGTTTCCCTGGAGTATGGCTTGCCCCACCCTTAATGCTTTTAGCTTGCAAGGAATAAAAGGAAAAAGAAACAAAGGACAATTTGAGAACCTCGCTACCATCAAGCAAACAGCACCGGGAGCAGAGCGCATCCTTCAGACCAGAGGTTCTTGCGTGAGGACGCTCCCTGGACAAAGACTGATGCAATACTGCACTTTCCTCCAGAGCCGACAAGGGGAAAGTATTTCCCTGGAGCAGACACCCTGAATATGGACTTGCAACCTACTGGACTGTGTAAGAATAAATCTTTCTTTGTTAAAGCCATCCACTCTGTGGTATTTCTGTTAGAGCAGCTCCAGCTGCTCCAGTTCACCGTCCAAGTATTCCCTGTGGGAAGCTCTGCACTGACACCAGTGCCTAGTCAACCCTTCAAAGCAGTTTTGGAATTCTTTGTCTGGAATGGCCATCAGAGCTGTCATTGTATTACCTTTGATGTCCTGAATGTCATCCAAATGTCTTCCATTCAATATTTCCCTAATCTTTGGGTAAAGAAAGAAGTCATTGGGGGCCAGATTGGGTGAGAAGGGAGGGTGTTCCAATACAGTTACTTGTTTACAGACTAAAAACACCCTCACAACTAAACAATTTAGTTTGCGAACTTGCCACTGTGCCACTGCGTGCAATTGCCATTTGAGAAAGAGTTCCAAAATTGCTCTGAAGGGTGAACTAGGCACTGGCATCGGTGCATAGCTTCCCAAAGAAGGTGATTGTAGGGATACTCAGCAATGAGCTAGGTAACACTTGCAACATTTAGGTTCACAGACTTAATTGTTGGACCTCGTGTAACCCCTGGAGTTTCTCCTGTTATTAATGTCTCGTAGTAGTATTTTACATTTGTGACAACTGGTGAGCCAGGGCTGATACCCTGTTAGTGACTGCAGTTTACCTTAGGGCTTCTCTCTGTGTCGCAGGGTGCAGTGTGTTTTGACAAGTGCATGTGTCAGACATTGCAGCGTTACACAGCAGACTGATTTCACAAATGAGACATTGCTCGCTCCTGTTTTTACAGATGAAACTGAGGCTGAGAACAGCGAAGGGTGGCAGAGTAAGGACTCGAACCCAGGTCTGACTTCCTTCTGGCCATGGCTCTCTCCACGTCACCACGCCACTTACGAAGTGCTACTTGGCGTTGTCCTTGCTGAGTGCCTACATCTTCCCTCCCTTCCTCAATGTTTCCTTTGTCATGTCTACACCACCCAACTCAGGGTCTCCTGCATCACTGTGACACAGACTTCTCTCCGCATCTGCTGGGCTTGTCTGGAACTGCTCATGGGCAGACGGGAGAGTGAGCAGTTAACCAAAGCATCAGCTTGCCCATTTCTTAGGACTGGAGGGACCTCTTATGTAGGGTCCCTGCTGCCTACACTGCAGTCCTGTTCCCCAGGCTGGAAGCTCAAGTCCTGAGTTCTTAGTCCATCTCATCCCAGGGTCAGTTCATCTGAACCCCGTGAAGGGAGCTGGTTATCAGCTAGAATTGTTCTGTTGGGTTTTTGATCTCAGCAGGGATAACTGGATCATTTTAAGTGCACTGTGGGTGACTCTGAGAGGCATGTGGCCAAGGGGGCCAGGCCAGCCCCTCACCTCAGCTGCCCATGTACGTGTCCCACAGCCACGGTAATGTTTCCCTTAATAGCGATAATAGAATATGTTCCTATTGGGTGGTAGCAGAATCAAGTTCCAAAGTGTGGTCACACAAAACAGACAGGTAGGTTGAGGGTGGAGAAGGGAGACTAGAGTGGGAACTCGGTCCGTGGAGCTATTGCATGGCGGAGTTCACAGAGCAACTGTCATCTCCCAAGACCAAACCCTGTGTGTCCCCTACCTCCCACCCCCTCTATGCATCTCCCAGACTCAGGCCACCCGCATAGCTAGCCAGGCGCATTCTGAAGACTCTCCGTGCTTTTGGTGACCCACCTTCCAGACTCCAGTGCCCTTCTAGAGCCGGGAGAACTCACCTCAGTGTCACTCACAGGCCCACCCTCTCTTAGCAAATGGCACCAATTCTGAAATTGCCCTTTTCTCCCTCCACACCCTCAAATCTCTGACGTTCTAAACAGATCACAGCTCAGAGGAAGAAGTCATTTTTGGGAGCCACCGAGTTATTTTCAACTCAGAAAAACCCACTGCCATTGAGTTGGGTCTGACCCATAGTGACCCGAGAGGTCAGAGTATAACTGCCTCATAGAACTGCTGGCCTTTCAGTTAGAGATTCCAAGGAGCACCTGGTGGATTTGAACTGCCAACTTCTTGGTTAGCAGACGTAGCACTTAACCACCACACCAGCAGAGTTTCCTTTCAACTCATAGTGACCCCATACGACAGGGCAGAATTACCCCATAGTGTTTCCTAGGCTGTAATCTGTATGGAGCAGGTCCTTCTCTAGGGTGAGCTGCTGGGTGGGTTTGAACTACCAACTTTTCTGTTTGCAGCTGAGCGCTTAACCGTGTGCACCACCAGTGCTCTTTAAGGGGATTAAATTAATGTTCACATAGTTATGATCTACTGTGGAAACCCTGGTGGCATAGTAGTTAAGTGCTACAACTACTTACGTAGAGGATGGCAGTTCAAATCTGCCAGGCACTCCTTGGAAACTCTATGGGGCAGTTCTACTCTAACCTACAGTGTCACTTATGAGTCAGAGTCAACTTGATAGCAGTGGATTCATTTTTTTATTGTTCACTGTGGTTGTTGTTACATGCCATTGAGTCGGTTCCGACTCATAGCTACCCTGTGAGCAACACAACAAACCACTGTCCGGTCTTACGCCATGTCCACAGTTGTTATTATGTTTAAGCCACTGTGCCAGTGCATCTCATCAGGGATCTTCCTCTTTCTCACTGACCTTCCACTCTACCAAGCATGATGCCCTTCTCCAGGGACTGATCCTTCCCAACAGTATGTCCAAAGTGTGTAAGACGCAGTCTCGCCATCTCTGCTTCCAAGGAGCACTCTGGTTGTACTTCTTCCGGAACAGATGCGTTTGTTCTTTTGGCGGTCCATGGCACATTCCACATTCTTCTCCAACACCGCAATTCAAAGGCATCTATTCTTCTGTCTTCTTTGTTCACTGTTCAGCTTTTGCATGCATATGATGTGACTGAAAACACCATGGCTTGGGTCAGGGGCACTTTAGTCTTCAAGGTGACATCTTTACTTTTGAATACTTTAAAGCAATCCTTTGCAGCAGATTTTAATTCATAATTAATTACTGTGTTTGTGAGGGATGCTTGTAGAATCCCCAAAGGACAGAAATTTGGGGCACACAAAACCCTAGGTGACTACCCACTCATTGCCATCGCATTGACTCCAGCTCATAGAGACCCTACAGGACAGGGTAGAACCGCTCCATAGAGTTTTCAAGGAGCCCCCAGTGGATTCAAACTACTGATTTTTTGGTTACCAACCATAGCACTTAACCAATACTCCACCAAGTTTTCTGATAAGTGACTACATACCCTTTAAACCCTTTTCTAGATGTCCCAAAGCACAGGAGCCTGGTGAAGCTGGAGAGGGGATTTTCTCATTACCAGGACATCATTTAGGTTCTGAGCCCACGAGCAATGACAGTATAAAAACAGCATATGGGATGCAGAAAGTTGTGGTACATTTAAGGACTCCTGTTACTGTCCATTCTGACTCAATGACCTGATAGGACAGACTAGAACTGTGCCATTGAGCTTCCCAGGAGCAGCTGGTGGATTCAAACTGCTAACCTTTTGGTTAGCAGCTATAGCTCTGAACCGCGGCTCCACCAGGGCTCTGACTTAAGTTCAGTGAATTAAACTGCGAGACATGGCAGCTGAGAGCAGTTCTCACTGATGGGCCCTGTGCCCTGAATGTTGCTGGATCTTTCTAGAGCTGTCTGACCACGGGTCCAGGCAAGTGGGGCCAACCAAGGCAGTAAGCGATCAGACTCTGCTCCCAGCGGGCACCAGAGTGTCCCTTCCTCCATTTCATCTCTGCTCATCCCTGGAAGCCCAGTAACACTTGTGGAGCAAGGGAGCAGTGAAGAGTCCACCCCAGAGAGGGCACACCAGGTGGGTTAGTCACCTGGTACTGCTCTGACAGAAAATACCATGAGAGGACGGTTTCGTGAAGAGAAGCTTTATAGACACAGTCAAGTAAGCTGCAAATCCATTTATGAGTTATAGGTCCAATCAATAGGAGAAATTGTCATGGTCCAGTAATCTCAGTCCAAATCCAGTGACAGCATCTTGGCACAGGAACCCCAAGTCCAAAGGACCTGCTGTGCTCTCAGTGCTGCTTCTTGGTGGTGTGAGGTTCCCAGCTGTCCATGCTCACTTCTCTCCCTCATATCCCACAGCTGGTCACTGGAGTACTGCCTCCACAGCACAACTGCTGCTCATTCTCCATCATCAGCATCACAGAGGCAGGATTCACAACACGTGGGAAGAACAGCACCATATTGGGACTCATAGGCAAGACAAAACAATACATACATTTTGGGGGGGACAAAATATAATCCATGACACTAGGCCACTAGCTTTTCAGTAGAGAACTCAGAACCTAGTGATTAAAATATTCCTCTAATCGCAAACCTAAGCGTCTTCGGCCACTTTTCCTATCACTGTTGCAGCAACATCTTTCTAGACCTTTCTGAGCCTCCTGCATCCTTCCTTCCTGTGACTGAAGTCTATACCACAGAGACTACCACGGATTGAACTGTGCCCCCACAAATGAGTGTCAACTTGGCGAGGCTGTGACTCCTCGTGTTGTGTGATTGCCCACCATTCTGTCACTTGAAGCAAGGTTCCTATGTGTTACAAATCCTACGCTGAAGTTAGTAGGGCAGGATTAGAGGCAGTCATGCTAATGAGGCAGGACTCAGTCTACAAGATTAGGTCATGTCTTAAATCAACCTTTTGAGATAAGAAAAAGGGAACAGAGTCAGGAAGACCTCCTCTCATCAAGAAACAAGATCCGGGAGGAGGGCATGTCCTTTAGACCTCGGGTCCCTGTGTCAAGAAGCTCCTAAACTGGAAGACTGATGACAGAGCCAACAGACTGAGAAAGGATTCCCCCAGAGCTGGCGCCCTGAATGCAGACTTCTAGCCTCCTAGACTGTGAGATAATCCATTTCTCTTTGTTAAAGATGCCCATGCGTGGTATTTCTGTTACAGCAGCACTAGATAACAAAGACACAGACTCATCTCTCCTGTTTGTTCTGGACTCTCGGCTTCACCCAAGAGTGCACTCCCATTGCCCCAGACACTCCCTTCTACACTGGGAGACCTTCCACTAACATGCCATAGAAACCTCGACTGTCAATGGGCATACCCTTACCAACCTTGACGGGCTATTGACCACAGCTCAGGCATCTGTCTGGCCAAGGTCTTGGCATAGATTATCTCATTTAATCCTTACAGTGGACCGATAACTGGGCAGCACGTAGGGACTGTTATCGTCGACTTTACAAGTGAGGAAATCAATATACCATTTACTTGCCCAAGGTTACACAGTTAGAAAGTAGAGGAACTTGTTAATACAAACACTGCTTCGGCAAATGGCCTTGTACTTTTACTTTTGCAAGCTGTGGATTAAATTATTTGAAGTGAAATGATGGGGTCACACAGAGGTGAATCAAAACTTCTAGTAAATCAATTCACATTACTCACAAAGATGATTGTACAAATTGTATCCTCGTCAACTATATGAGAGTTCCTGTTGAAGTCCCTTCAAATGGAGATATTTTTAATCTTCTAAATCTTTGTCAATGTTTTAAAATCATCTTGTTTGCTCTTCTGGTTTGATCTTGATCTTGTTTCAATTTCTTTTCTTTAGTTAACAGTGTGATTGAGCAGGCTTTTGTGTTTATCGTTTAGTTATACCCCTCTGCAAAGATAGTTGCTGATTTTTCAAAAGCAGAGCTGAATGTCCACCACAAAATCTTCATTTCCTTTATTTCCCATTAGCAGATGCCTTTATCATCCACCAGTTTCCCAAAGCAGAAACCCAGAGATAGGGTTTGCTCCTGTCTTCGCCCTTTCCATGCAGTGGGTCAGTCAAGCTGCAGGAGTCCAGACCAGAAGCTTTAGGGATCAACCCCTCCTTGCTATCTGCCTGGCCACTGTCAACCCACAGTGCAGTCTCTGTCATTGTCCCTACAGTCCTGGGGTACAGCTGCTTAGGTAACTCCTGCACAGGCCTTGTACTATTCCATCCCCAGTAGCCTTGTAGGAAGGAGGCTTGGTGACACAGAGATTAAGCACTTAGCTGCTGACCAAAAAGGTCAGCAAACCCACCAGCAGCTCGGGGGGAGAAAGGCATAGTAGTGTGCTTCTATAAAAATGTATAGCCTTGGAGATCTTATGAGGCCAGTTCTACTCTATCCTATAGGGTCACTATGAGTTGGAATTGGAGGCAATGGGTTGATTAACCTCACATGTGATAGGTTAGTTACCTATTGCTGACATAACAGAACACCACGAACGCATGGCTTTACAGAACAGGAATTTAGTTTCTCACACTTCTGGAGGCTAACAGTCCAAACTAGGGCCTCGGCTGGGTTGATTCCTTTTGTGAGCCTCTCTCCAGCTTCTGGTGTCTGCCACTGACCAGTGGCTGCCCTCACTTGTAGATGGGCCCTCCAGTGTTGTCTGTCTCCCCATGCATGTTTTTTGGTCAGTGGTCATAGTGCTAACCCACTGTGCCAACAGAGCTCCAGGCATATATGAAGAGGTTTTAATTTCTTTTAAAAAAAAGTTTTTTTAAAGTTAGCTAGATTCGGTTATCATCCTTTATCCTCTGATAGTTACTCCTGTAGGGAAGGTAAGCATTACCTTTCTGGTATGAAGAATAGACTTTAAAACATTTTACACCCATCATTTCACATAGTGATTAAGTGCTACAGCTGCTAAGCAGAAAGTTGGCAGTTCAAATCTGCCAGGCACTCTGTGGAAACTCGATGGGACAGTTCTACTCTGTCCTATAGGGTAGCTATGAGTTGGAATCAACTTGGTGGCACTGGGTTTATAAGGTGAGGGAAACCTTGGTGGCACAGTGGTTAAATGCTACAGCTGCTAATCAAAAGGTCAGCAGTTCAAATTCAGCAGATGCTCCTTGGAAATACTTTGGGGCAGTTCTATTCTGACCTATAGGATCATTATGAGCTGCAATTAACTCTATGGCAATTTTTTTACAACCACTGGTGACACCATGGTTAAAGCGCTCAGCTGCTAACCAAAAGTTTGACAGTCTAAAGCAACCAGACTCTCCACAGAGGAAAGATATAGCAGTCTACTTCCATAAAGATTTCAGCCCAGGAAGCCCTATGGGCCAGTTCTACTCTGTCCTGTGGGGTTGTTCTGAGTTGGAATCGACTTGATGGGAACGGGTTTGGGGTGTTTGTTTAAGGATTGTTTTATTAAAATATTGGCTTCTTAAAGCTGTTTATGTATTTTATTTTATAAAACCAGAACAATGACAAAATGTTGTGCAGTTTTTTTTCATAGACATATTTTGGCTGTTGAATCGAGTGTCTTTTCTTCTACCTGATGTTCAATACCGTCTTTAATTGAATGCTGTCTGGCTGCCATTACTGAGCATTTTGGCCGAAGATTTTATAGAAGAATCATGATCCGGAGGTGGAAAACACAAAACAGAATTTCAAATTCTCACGGACTCTGGACTTTCTGGAACCACAGTGGCTGGATGAACCCCCGAAACTATTGCCCTGAGATCATCTTTAAACATCCCTCAAAGTCTTCTTAAAACCAAACTACAGTTTAACTTACCTAATAAAGAATGTCTGCCCTGAGCTTTGTCCTCTTTCCAGTTCCATCCGCAGGGGATTAAGTGACAACTTGAAAGATTAGACAGGAGGAGATGTAGGAGCTGTGAACAGACCCCGAGGGTGAGAAAGGTGGCACAACTTACAACTAGTCAGTGTCGCTGAATGCTATAGAAACTCAAACTGGTGTATGCTTTGCTGCGTATATTCTCAACAACAAAATCAATACATCTTTAAAATATGGTAGTAATGATTTTAAAAAGACCCTCTGTAATGCTGCCTGTATTTTCCAGCCAGCTAAGTGATCTAACCGGCTCGGCTCCCTCACTTACCTATTGTCACCTTTGCTGTCACAGCTCTCCATTCTAGGTACTCACCTTCCAAATATGATCCTACTTCAGAGAAACATGTTGCTTTTCTGAACTCTAATCCTTAGCATCTGTACCACAGACTTGAACCCTGAAGAATACATTGTATCTATTGTTTCTGAACCTTCTTGTTCCAAGCCTCATTCCTTAATGAAACTGTAAGCTACTTAAACAAGAGGACTGGGTCATCTTTTCTTTTCTTTTTTTTTTTCCTTTTCCTAATTCTTTACTCAGGGTCAGGCCGGAACAAGCTGTCGGTAAGTATCTCCAGATCACTGCTAAGTGTGCTGCTATTCAAAGGCAGACATTTGATTCAAAAGTGTACCAGGAGCAAGTGGGTAGCAGATACAATACAACCCTGTGAAATGTAATTTCCTGTTTTGTGTAAATGCTGAAATCAAATATTTTGAACACATCTCCTAGGAAATACAGAACAAATCAAGACTGAAAAAAGTCAGGCAGCCCCGCTGGATGGCTGCTGAAGAAACACAACCAAAGCACTGGATTTTTCCAGCTGTAGACCAGGGGCAGGTGACAGAGCAGCGAAGTAAGATCAGCCGTTCCAATGCTCAGAGCCCTGGACAAGCCCCAAGTCTGCTCCACACTGCCTTTGATGTCACTGTGTTCTTCTGGGAGTTTGGGATTCCGATAACATTCAGTCCCTCCGGTGAAGATGACAAGCTGGCTAAAGGGTGACCTCCCAGGAGACGGCCAAGGCCAAGGGGCAAGGAAGAGCTGCCAGCGGCTGTTGTGGAGGGTGCCGGGTGGGTCTAGTTGGAGAGCCGTCAGCCCCATGCCTTTCCTTCCACATTGCTCTGTGTTGTGGTGGGGTCAGTGTACTGATTGCATTTTCCAGACTCCCCTGCCAGCTGCTTCCGGTGGGCGACTTTGGCGAGCTCCTGGCAGGCGCCCAAAAAGCAGGTGCAGAAATAAACCAGCATTTTCTCCTGCCCTAGGTTGGGCCTCGGGCAGTGGCTGCAGCACCAGGTACATGGCATCCTGGTTCCTGCAAGCTGTCAGAGCAGCCCCCCTGAGCGGCAGTCACAGTGGTAAAGCCCCCCAGCAGGCTCAGGCTGAGGGCAGGCTGGCTTCTTCGGTCCTTTGGCTTGCAGGTCCCTGCGTGCGATCCCTCTCTGCAGGAGCTGTGTCGAGCGGGTTCTCTTTCCCTGCCAGACTGTCACCTACGCAGGAGCCAAGATTGGAGCCGGTGTCCAGCGGTCCAAACCCTGCATGCCACGGACAGAAGAGAGGGCCCAGGTGTAGAGGCCAGCAGGGCAGAAAAAGGAGGCGATGCAGGTAGGAAGGAGTCGGGGGACGCTCGCCTTCACAGATCTTCTTATGTGTTCACATGCCAAACAGTGAATGGCCAAACCCCAGCAGGGATGCTGGGAGGGCACTTGGTCCTTCTTTTTCCGTGAAGGAAACCTTGCAGGAATGGGATGGACTGGAGCACTCTACAGGTGGGATGAAGGCCTAGAGCTGATGGGCCCGGCGTGTATGGAGGGTTGTCTTTGAAGGGCATCTTTGGAAGGATAGAGAGCACAGGGGAAGTGTCTAGAATTCTTGACCACCTGGCAAATAGCAGGTCAAATGATTTCTAATTATTTAAGGAGAGCTAACAAGTTTCAAACAAGGCAGTGAGCAAAGGGACAGTAGAACATCAAACTGGTTGTGACTTACACAAAGCACTGGCAGAGGCCTTGGCAGTCCGGCTCAGCTGAGTGGCCTCCAGCGGGACCCCTTCTGCCAGAGCATTTAGCACAGATAGAGGCCGGAAGAGCTGAGGCGTGGAGGAGGATAAAAGGCAGTTTGGCTGCTCTTGAACTTGGGCTTGCATGTTGAATGAAAGCCAGCCCTGACGAGGCTCTAATGAGACAGGCTAGGTGTTGGTTGCTTCAGGGATCATTAAGATCAAGGCCAGAATCACAGCTTTCCTCCCAGAAACTACTCCAACCTTCTTCATGGGTATGGGAGGGACAGGACAGGCAGGTGGCCCTTCACTGCAGAAATGCTCTTTGGTGTTGGAGAGATGCAGGTATGCAGGGACAGATGAGAAAAGGGTAGGAGTCGAGGGGCACTGAGTTCAGTGCCTGGAGGGCAGCTCCAGGTTTCAATCCAGGCGAGTATGCCTGTTAGGCCAGTGTTCACGCATTTCTGTGTCCAGGAGGCTGAATTCACCCTCGCATGATGATCCTAGCCCTTGCCAGGGATGCTGGGGCAGATGTGATCCAGGAGGCCGAGAGAGGCCACTTTGGACCAGCCACTAACACAGATTAAAATACACAGCTTCTCTGGAACCCAAGAAGAGGTTAGAGGAAGGTGCAGACGAGTTAGATCAGGTGTGTGTTTAACTCAGCAAATTCAAGTCTTTGCAGTGGGGGCAGTCGAGGCAGAAGAGAGGAGAGAGGAGAGAAGGATAGCCCAGAAGGAGATAGAAACCAGCATCTGGGTGTCCCACTGTCCCTTGCTGTTGTCCCTTTACCTTGCCTACACCTTCAAGAATAGTCCTTTCACTAACCTCTGTTTAATCACCTTGCCAGGACCCTGACCCAGACCCTCGTGACAGTTACTCAGATCACATGTGACACTGGTACTCAGGCATTTAGAGTTACTAAGTTACTATGTTACTAAGCTGGAGGCTGCCTCCAAATGGACCCTAGACTTGGGAATGCTGGCTTTTTTCTGGAGAACGGGGAAGCTGAACTCTGGGCTGCACATGGGTGGCCGAGTACTTTATACTCTGTGTCTGGATATCTCCCGCTGGGACTGGAGTGTTGCCACTGTGTGCTGTGTGTGTGGTTCTAGATCCATGCATTACCTGCTCATGTCCAGGACTCTTTTCCACATGGTTCTCGGTGCTGTGTGGGCTCAATGCTTATCTATAAGCCTGGGGTCACAGGCCAGACAGCCTCTCTCTCCCACAACTCTAGCCCCACAGAGTGCTAAAGGACATCTGTGCCAACAGAAAAGTATACCCTGGGGTAAGCCAGTCTGTCTGTGCTAGTTTGTTCTAGCAGATACGATTATAGGGGACTTCTAACTTCTGTTTTGTATACTCCATCTTGGTTAATTAAAACAAAATTCTACTGGTTTATTTATAATAACAAAAATGATTGTTATTTTTGAGTCAATAAAAAAAAAAAAAAACCCTTGAAGTTTTGCTTTGGATGGCATTCAACCTCTACAACAATTTCTTAAGAAATGTCATCTCTGGAGAATTAATCTCATCTCTTAGCTAGTATGTTTCATGTCATCAATATCACCTTCATACTTTCCAAAAGCATTTGGTTATCCTGGTGTGTGTATGTGTGTGTGCTTGTGTGCATGTGTATGCACCTGTGTGTGTGTGCAGGTCTGTGTTTAAGGACAGAATAACTTCGTGGTGTGTCGAGTACCTTCTCTGTGCCTGTCACAGCTCACTCATACGTCCCACCTCTAATACTAAGAGACTTTGGTTTTACCTGCCTGTCATTTCCTCACACGTGGAGGAGTCGGCTGGTAGTGTCAGTCTGGGGACAGACAAGAACTTAGACAGAGGAAAAAAGGTGAGCAAGAAAGAGAGACAGGCTTCCTATGACCTACACCACCCGGAACAGTGACTCTTGGTTGCATATTTTGGGGATAAACTGATGCACTGGCAGTTTGCAGAGGGGAATCTGGGTGCCGTCATTACTTAGTACTCCTGGGGGACTGGTTCCAGGACTCACTTGGACATCAAAATCCAAAGATGCACAAGTCCCTTATGTAACATGGCATAGCATTGGCATAGAACTTGTATACCTCCTCCTGTGTACGTGGAATCATCTGCAGGCTACTTATAATACTGACTGCTATGCACATACCGTGTGAATAGTTGTGATGCTGTGTTATTTAGGGAATAGTGAGGAGAGAGTTGCAAGGCGAGTGGTCCTGAACACCGAGTGCTGGCCGGAGACTGAGATCCGCGGGGTGGGGCGGCTGCAGCAGGCGAGGCCGGCGCTGCGTCCGCGTGCATCCAGCGCAGGGGCAGCACTGCATGTTCTAAAATTTGTTACCAAATGCATGTAATTATAAAACGAAATGTAAAAGCTAGTTTTTTGTTTTGTTTTGTTTTTTAAAGGGAAAAGAAAAACTGTGGAGATTTTGAGGAGAGCAAAACCCCATGTTCATGGAGACAAAAACTCAGGTCCCCAAGTATCTTTACACAGATGTGAGGCAAACTTGTGCAGTGTATCAGTATCTGTTGTAGGTTGACTGCAAGGAAACATTCTGTGACTCCAAATGAGATGTCGGAGGCCCGACTGAGGACACTATCCTCAAATCTTCGCCTCTGTTCTTTAAGTATCTCATGGAAACCCTGGTGGCATACTAGTTAAGTGCCACAACTGTTAACCAAAAGGTCAGCAGTTCAAATCTACCAGGTGCTCTTTGGAAACTCTAGGGGGCAGTTCTACTCTGTCCTATAGGGTCACTATGGTTGTAATCAGCAGCGGGTTTTTGTTTTCAAGTATCCCATAGGTCTCTGCAAGTAGTCTTAGGTAAAACAGGTCTTCAATGTGTTTATCAATAAGAGAGACAAGCTTAAAGTGGAATTCTTTTTTTATTTTTAATTGTAGTAAAAATACAATATCTGCCAACCCCACATTTTCAGCTGTGCAGTCGAGCCACGGCGATTACATCAATCACAGAGTTCACCCACCACCTACCACCATCAACAGAAACCCTTGGTTTTAAAGCAGAAGCCCTTTGAAGAGAAGTCTAATCAAATAAAGTATGAGTTAAATACCTGCATCCTGGCAGAAGCACTTGTTTTCAGAAAGAATGGAAAAGAGAAAACCTGGTGGACCACGACACTTCCAGTTTCCGATTCTCCTCCCTTCAAAGAGGAAACTTTGCACAGTTGCATTCTCTCTCCCTGGCATTTCCAAGGCCTTTTGATCTCCTCATTTCCACCCTTTAGAAGCAGTCAACTAATTAATCTTCTCCCAGGAGCATATGCTTTGGGGAAAAAATGATAATTAGGAGGCAAGCGGAAAAAACTTTCATCCCAAGTATGCACTAATGCGTTAGAATGCTCAGCTTACCACAAAGATCCAAGACGGGCTGGGGAGAACTCTGGTGTCCTGTCCACTCGGAGTCGTCTGCAGCCCAGCTTCACAAAGCTCTGCTTTCTTCTTGCTTTTATCTAAATGACTCCTTTATGGCACTGTGCTTTGGTAAGAGCTGGAGTTTTGAAGTGGTCTTTGTTTTGACTCCTGGTTTGCGGCCTTAATTATAACAATCAAGCGAGGCCACAGCAGGCTGCCAGATGAGAAAGATACAGACCTAATTGGGGGCATCTGCTCCTCAGTCAGGTGGCTATAGGAGTTGTCCCTGAAGGCACAAAGATGGGGTGGGAGTGGGGTGCCTGGGGGCAGGTAGGACTTGAGGAAAACCTTACTGTGTGGAAACTCCCCTCTAGCTGTCTGAAGGTTTTCAGCATTAATTGATTTTTAAAAACAGTACGTGCTAGAGCTACACACTTCAAAAGGTACAAAAGGGGACACAGTGGTAGCAAGTGTATGTCATGCAGGCACACTGTGTGTAGTTGTATAGGGGACACTGTGTGTGGTTACACAGAGAATGCTGTGTATGGTTGTGTAGGGGATGCTGTATGTGGTTGCATAGGGGACACAGAGGTGCTAAGTATATTTCTTGCAGTCATGCTGTGTGTGGTTGTATGCCAGCCAAGTGCCATCGAGTTGGATCTGGTATAGTGGACACTATGTGTGGTTGCACAGGGAACACAGTGGTGCTAAGTATATTTCTTGCAGGCATGCTGTGTGTGGTTATATAGGGGATGCTGTGTGTGGTTGCATAGGAGACACAGAAGTGCTAAGTGTGTTTCTCACAGGCTCACTGTGTGTGGTTGTATAGGGGACACAGTAGAGTTAAGTGTATTCCATGTAGGCGTGTTGTGTGTGGTTCTATAGGTAACACTGTGTGTGGTTGCATAGATGACAATGTGTGTGGTTGTACAGCAGACTCTGTGTGTGGCTGCATAGGTGACAATGTTTGTGGTGTATACGGGACACAGTGGTGGTAAGTGTATTTTGTGCAGGCATGCTGTATGGGGTTGTATGGGGGTGCTGTATGATTATATAGTGGACACAGTGGTGTTAAGTGTATTTCACTCAGACATGCTTGTGTGGTTGTGTAGGGATGCTGTATGTGGTTGCATAGGGGACACTGCATGTGGTTGTATAGGGGACACAGTGGTACTAAGTGTATTTCATGCAGGCACACTGTGTGTGGTTGCATAGGGGACATTGCATGCGGTTGTATGGGGGACACAGTGGTGCTAAGCATATTTCGCACAGGTACACTACGTGTGGTTTACAGGTAGTACACTGCACAACTCTAGGACTGTGAGCAACTGTCGCCTCCACTCATACAGTCTAAAATGTGTGTGTAGTTTTCAAAACAAACCTTTAATAGTATTACATAAACAATATATCCTCATGGGTGAAAATGTGGAAAGTACTGAGGAGTCCAAAGCGCATTAAAATAATCTATAACCCTATCCACCCTGCTATAACATCTGCCAATGTTTGGATGCTGTTCTCTTAAAAACACATACATTTGCTAAGTGTATTAAGTAATTACAATTGCATTAACTAATTGCATTTGTACTCCCATCTGCTGGTCACTTACCTCTCTTCCCAAAGGCCATTTGTAGCTGGAGCGCAGAGAAACCTCAGCTCTATGCAGACAATACATGTGGACTGGGTATGTCTAGCATAGCCAGCGTCCAGCCTTTCGACAATCACATACTATTACATATGCTTCAGATACAGTCAGCAAGCCTCAGGACTGCCTGGAAACTTCTAGCAACTTCTGGTAGAAACCTATTCCTCTGGCCCTCCAGCATTTTAAAAGAAGCTACCGAATATCACAAGTCGACAAAGAAATTTTCATCTATTCACATTGAAACAAATTAAAAAAAAGAACAGTGCTATATTTTTCAGAGTTAAATTTAAAGAATGCTTTTTATAATATCTTACTTTATGTCATGATAAGTTTTTCCTTTTGAAACAACTATAGTTTAAAAACAATTTTCTTTAAAAAAGTTAGTGATGCTGTATCAGTGTCTCCAACTATTTTTAAACTTTTACTGACCCGCGAAATCTGAAAGTCTCAGAATCATTTAACTTGATGTGAAATGAATCTCTCAGACCTCCTCAAGAAAGCTGCCAACATTTTCTTCACTGGCCTGGCTACCCAAGGCTTGATACATGTTCATTAATCTTAACAATAAAAGAAAAGGTAGTGTGTTGTACTTGTTTTCTTTAGATTTCGTTTCTTGAGAGGAATTTCTTTTGATGGCATCACAGAAGAGTTGATCCAAGACAAACTGGAAGTTAAGACATTGGCTCTTCACCATGGAACTTTTGAGAGGCATATTGGCTAAATCCCTTTATCCTAGACCTACTTGACCATACCCATAAAAACCCCAGTGCCATCAAGTTGATTCTGACTCATAGCAACCCTGTAGGACAGAGTAGAACTGCCCCACAGAGTCTCCAAGGAGCTCCTGGTGGATTCAAACTGTCGACTTTCTGGTTAGCAGGTATAACTCCACCACCAGGGTTTCCTGTTTGACCACAGAAATCCTATGAAAGGCCCTCCTTGTTAATAACCTAAGGAACCAAAAGGTTTATAGACTACATTTTGGGAAACCCTACTTAAAAGCATAACCAGCCAGAATTTAATCTTTCTCTACTCATTGCTGAAACATGTCAGGGTTTGGAAGTGCCTCAGCTTCATAATCTAGAGAACACTTTTCCCTGGGATAAAGCGAGGCTGCAGTCTAAGTTACCAAACGCCTGGGATGTATGGGTGACTGGGTGCCAACTTCTGCTGTGGGAGGGCCTGAGGGTGAAGAGTCATAGCTAGCGATGGACAGTCCCTGACAGCCTGAGCAAGGACTGAAATTCACAAAAACCCAAAACTATAGAGAGAGATGTGAGGTGATGAGCTTTGCACTAACTAAAATTTCATGCTTAGTCAAATCAAGCCCTCACATTTTAAAGAAATTTGAGACTGTAACATAAGTTATGAAAATTTTATTTTATCGTTCCTTGAAATCTGAGTTGAAAGGATATTCTTTTTAAATAAGAAATGCCCTGATTTTCCCCCAAATTATCTTTTAGTTCAGCACTAATTTAATCTCATTTTAAATTCAAATTTGCAACATTAAAAGAAAGGCATTTCTCTGCAGATCACAAGAGGAAAAGAAGCAGCTCAACCTTTAAATGGACCTACCTGAGTGCTGTGTGTAAGTCCTTCTGTCAGCGGGGGCCATTCGTCTGTCCCCAGCCTTCCTTCCTGCCTTCGGTTTACTGCTATTTGTTAGGACGTTGGGACAGCCCACTGTCACTTCCCAGACATGGTTGTCAGCTGGCTTTCAGGGACACTGACAGGGACTGGCAGCCAGGAGCAGGCGCTCCCCTTGTGACTTCCAGTGTCACTGTTGTCACTGGAGGAGGTACTCAGCTCCTGAAGCTTGAGCTCCTTCTCACCCCCCTCCCAGAGCCCAGCCACCCCAACCCAGCTCAGAACGCCAACACCAGCAGATGGCACCTCCTTCAGGGCCTTGGCGCTGGCCTGACAGCCTCTCTCACGTGGCCCAGCACAACACAGAACACCCCTGGCCCCGGCAGTAGAGCCAGGCGCATGACTCCACCTCCTGATTCTGGGGTTACCTAAAACCGCGCCAACAAAACCCCGGTTGCCCACGAGTCCAGACTCTGTGCTCCAGACTCTCCCTGCATGGGACCAGAACTGAGCTGCAGCGGGCTTGGCCTGGCTGGCCTTTCACAGGCTTCCCCTGAATATACACTTACAACCTACTGCCAAACATCCTTCTGCCAAAATGTGTACAAAAATGCCATCTAGCCATAAAGGAAGAGAATCAGCCGAGGGGCTGCCAGGCCCTGCTTCGGAGGCACCTCTAAGCCAAGCCAAGCCACTGCTGTCAAGTCAATACCAACTCATAGAGACCCCACAGACAGAGCAGAAATGCACCTCTAGGTGAGCTCAGATCACCAGGCTTTCTGTCAGCGGCCAAATGTTTGCCTGTGTCCACCCCCCAGGGCCTCACCTTCTTGGGCTGCCTGTCTTCCGCTTCAGCCCTTCCAATGCTGCAGTAACTGGCTGCGTGTATTAAATCCTCACTGTTGGGGATACCTAACAAGGTGTCCACTGGAAAGCCATTCTGGAGAAATGCTGGTATTGGCACCCTATTTAAACATTAGATATTTCACATATATATAAATTACTAAATGGAATGGCAAAAAAAGTCTGCCCGTCACAGCAAATGGTCCCAATTCAGCAGGAACGGATGCTCACCGAGGACCAAAATGACATGGGGTAAAGACAACCCAGAATATACAGAGACCCACATGAGTGGGTGTCTACATCGACTTGCAACCAGAAGAACCAGACGATGCCCGGCCACCACCAGTGATAGCCATGATGGAGCTCACTAAGTGGAGTCTCACTGGTAACACAAGAATAAAAAGGGGTGTACCCTGAGATCTCCACTAAAAGACCTCAATTGATGGTCCAGCAGTTTTGGGGTTCCCCTGGGAGCATGGCCCCTGGCGCTGATGCTGCCCTTGCCCGTAAATCGTAACAAAGGTCCACTCTTCAGACACGAATGGATTGGACTTGGCGATGCAGAGTGACCATATATTGGATGCACTTTATGGTTCTATGCATCTATAGGATATCATCCTGCTGACCTCTGGCTGGAGGAAGGAGAGTGGGTGGAGAGGAGGGAAAAGGAGGCTGTTGGGAGGATGAGACATGTATGGAGCAGAGAGGAATAGTGTGCTGTCACTGGGCAGGGAGAGCAGTGGAAGCTGCATATAGGTGGGCATGTAAATTTATACGGGAATGTACATTTTCACTCAGTCATAATAAAAAAAAGTCTGCCCTTGAAAATATGTATTTTTTTGTTTTTCTTTTTAGACTTTATTTATTACATTAAATGAATAAAATTTCTAACATCTATCAACTATCTCATCTCTGATACACTCTTAACTCCCACGCTGTAGCTATCAAAGTTATTTTCTTCTGTAGATAATTCTATTTTTAAGTCCTTATAACAGGGGTCTCATACAATATTTGCATGCTTTTAACACTGACTGATTTCACTCAGCATAACGTCTTCCAATCGAGATGTTTTCTAAAATCTACTCAATGGAATACTATGCTATGAAAATATATTTAAAAGCCATTGATAGATCTCCTCCTGCCAAAATGGATACAAAAATGTAACTGATTGTAAAATAAAAAACAAGCAAACACACAAAAATAAAAGTAGTTGGATGGTGGTAGATGAGTGAGGTGAAAATCAGCATTCCACAGTGTACATTGTGAGAAACAAACCCAACCCACTGCCATCGAGCCAATTCCCACTCACAGTGACCTTATAGGACAGAGTACAGCTGCCCCATAGGGTTTCTAAGGAGCGCCTGGCAGATTCGAACTGCTGACCTTCTGGTTAGCAGCCGTAGCACTTAACCACTAACCACCAGGGCTTATTCTTTTTATTTTTTTAAGATGCAGAAAACAATTTTATTGTGTTTTAAGTGAAAATGTACAATTCCAGCCAGTTTCTCATACACTAACTTACACACAGTTTGTGACCCTAGCTGCTCTCCCCACACTGTGACAGCACATACCTCCCCTCTACCTCCTAGTTCCCACATCCTAAAATGTATTTTTTTAATAGTTTCATTTCAGAATGGGTTGACCAAGAGTTTCTTAAAATGCATTTTACAGAACACTGGTCTTAGCTAAAAACAAAAACGCAAACCCAAACCGTTGCCCTTGAGTCAATTCTGACTTTGCCTCCTTAAAGACTAACAGCCTAGGAGCCCGTGGTGTGGTTCCGCTCTGTCATAGAGGGCTGATGTCAGATGCAACAAACCGATGGTAATGGGTTTGAGACAGTCTGCAGGAAAGATGTTTTCTTAATTTTGCTTAAGCTTTTTTCCAAAATTTAATTGATCGTGGGATTATTTTTTTCCCATTTATCAGCAGTAAACAACAATACTGCAGAACTCACAGGCTAGGCATTTCCCAAGAATTGCTTTCTTAATAATTACACACACACACACACACAGATAGACACACCCCATTTCTGTCCCAGCCCTAAATAGCCATGGCTGGCTCTGTGGGTCAAAAGCAATGTTCGGTAAAAAGATAAGGGTGTCATCTTGAAACACCCTTTCATTCTAAGCCATATCTGACTTCTCGGTGTTTTAATTATAAACATTTCCTCGTGCAGCAGAAAGAGGAAGTCAACGGTTTTCCCATGGCTGTATGTTGGCCACTCAGGCTAGTCTCAAGGCATTTACCCCCTGAAGGGCTTCTTCAGTCACAGGAAGAATTAAACAATTTTTCTGTACCTGTCACATTTGTATTTAAATGCAACACTCACCTTACTTACCGGGATAGGTAAAAATAACCCAAGTCCTCACAGAAATCAAAGCAAAGCACAGCGTAGTGGCCTGGTGCTCTGAGCAGCACCCTCGTGACTGTGGCACAGGAGGACAGTATCCTGCATGCCCAACGGCCCCCTGAGCCAGCTCCTATCCGCTCTCAGGAACCCTGCACTGTTGGTAGGGCGAGGTGCCCAACCACAGAGTGTCCCAGGGACAGCTGCTTTCTGCTTTCAATATTAAAGCAAAGTGAGCCCTTGGCAAAGTGGGAGGAGTGTCTTATACGATTTCTTTTTGCTGTAGTGCCAACAAGCCCTAGCGTACCCTGCTGCTGCTCCAGAGACACAAACGCAACTGGGAATTTGAGTACATTGAATCTGAGCAGTTTGACTCTACCAGAGAATTTGACCAAGAGTTTCTTGAAATGCATTTTACAGAATATTGATCTTAGCTTAAAAAAAACCCACAAAATCCAGCCAGTTGCCCTTGATAGAACCATCCACAGGGCTTCAAGGGTGTCAGCCTTTAAGGATACAAAGTCAGAATTGAGTTTTTGTTTTTTTTTTAAGCTAAGACCAGTGTTCTCCAAATGCATTTTAAGACGCTGTTGGTCCAAGTTGAATCTGGGTGAGCCCTCCCAGGGAGCCCTGGTGGGGTAGTGGTGAAGTGCTACGGCTGCTAACCAGAAGGTCTGCAGTTCAAATCTACCAGGCGCTCCTTGGGAACTTAGGGGCAGTTCTGCTCTGTCCTGTAGGGTTGCTATGAGGAGAACCGACTTGACTGAAATGGGTCAGTTTTTTTGGGGTTTTTTTTGTTTGTTTGTTAGTTTGGTGAGCTCTCGTAGAAGCCATACTTCGGAGCTGGCTGAAAATTCTCGCTGTGGTTCTCCGAGACACGCCAATGACAGTAGGTGGCCAGAAGGCAGGCCTGGTGGAGCCTGTGTCACTCTGTCACCATGTCCTCTGCCCTTTGAATGGGCTTTTGACAAACCCATGAGCTAACAGCTGCCGAAGTGGCTGCTGCAGAGAGGCCCGCGAACAGGTGTCCCCATCTGTGCCTTAGTGTGCCAGCGCCAACCACCAGTCACCCGGGGGACTGGGGGAGGGGCAGTGGGGTCAGAGAGGCAAAAATGTGGGAGGAGGGAGAGGGAGAAGCCATCGGGTGCCAGTCAGGCAGGAGAGATACTGGGGGAGGGGAGGGGAAAGGAGGGGAAGGGAGGGGGAGGGGGGCTGCTTGGCTGCCTGGGGGAGGGATTTGGCTCTGAGATGACTTTTCTGGGTCCTTCAGGGCCAGTGAGTTGGGGGAGCTCAGAGAGCCTGAAGTGGCCAATCTTTCTCTGTTTAAAATATAGCCACCTGCTAACTTGACTCAGGTCCCCTGATCCTACCATTCCAGGGTTTGAAGCCTGTTATCCGTCAGTCGCAGGCCCAGAAGTGAACAGACCCCACGCGCTCCCCAGGCTTGGAGGGAGTTCTCAGGGAGCTAAAGGAGCAGGCACCGCAGCGCTCTGAACCTGCCGAGCATGGGCATCACTGCCCCAGATGCACTGAATCAGGACCTGTTTTCACGAGAGCCCCTGGGTGGTTCTTCTTCCTATGTCAGCCTCACCTGCGCGCCCTGAGGCTCATCGAGGAGACCTTGTGGAAGCTGGGTTCCGATTCGGTGGGTCTGAGATGGAACCACAAATACACAGCAGGGGTGCGAAGTAGAATGAACCAGTTCCAAGACTCACCAGGCCCTCTGGTTTCCCTCTGCAGCATGCTGGGCAAGCTCCGCAGCTGGTTATCCCAGGCCCAAGGATCTCCACTGTCCAGTCACCTAGGCCTCTGCTGTCCCCAGTGCTTCTTGAGTGACCCTAAAGGGCAGTGCTGGACATGTCCATGCTCCCTCTGATCTCTTTCTTTCTGTGCGCCCACCCCCAGCCTCGGTGGCTTTGATTCTGGCAGCTGTGATTCTTCTTTGGAGGACTGCTTGGGAGCCGGAATCTTTGGGCCATGGCCATGCAGAACTGGAAGTGCCTGGGAAGTTCCGCCCAGGTGACCCTTAGCCAAGGACTGAGGAATTCCAGCCTATGACATCTGATGACTGAGTCTGCGAGCTTATTTGTCCTAAGTGCTACTACATGCCTCACTGTTGAATATCACTACAGGCACCTTTGACATACTCCCCTTGGAAAGCTATGCACCGACACCAGTGCCTAGCCCACTCTTCAGACTCTTTCTGGAATGGCCATTGCACATGCCGGCATGGTGGCAAGTTCACAAACTTCACTGTACAGTTGTCTGTGAGGGAATTTTTAGCCAGTAACCAAAGAAATGTATTGGAACACCCTCCCTACTCACCTGATCTGGCCCCCAAATGACTTTTCTTTACCCAACGATCAAGGAAATATTGAAAGGTAGACATTTTGATGCTGTTTTAGTCCGCTAGGGCTGCTCTAACAGAAATATCATAGAGTGGACGGCTGTAACAAAGGAAGGTTTGTTCTTACACAGTCCGGTAGGGTGCAAGTCCAAATTCAGGATGTGTCCTCCAGAGGAAGTCAGCTCTGGAGGAAAGTCAAGTATAAGTATTTGTTCAGGGAGCATCTTGGGGCAGGAACCTAAGGTCTGAAGGATGCGCTCTTGTCCCAGTGCTGCTTTCTCGATGGTACGAGGTTCCCAATTCTCAGCCTGCTTCCCTTTCCTTTTATCTCTTGCAGGATGAAAGGATTAAGGGTGGGACAAGCCATACTCCAGGGAAACTCCCTTTACAGTGGAGCAGGGAGGTGATCTTACAAAGGGACTTACAGTCCCACCCTAACCCTTTAACATACAGCATAGGAAAACCACAAAATGGGGGACAGTCACAAGGTACTGGGAATCATGGTCCAGCCACATGGCTACATATATTTTTGGGGGGACACAATTCAATCCATGACAGATGCCCTTCAGGACATCAAGGGTAATATGACTACAGCTCTGATGGCCATTCCGGAAGAAGAGTTCCAAAATTGCTTTGAAGGGTGGACTAGGCACTGGCGTTGGTACTGTTAGGGTCCGTGATTTTCAAGATGCGACACTGTTACTTTAAAGGTTAAATTTTATTAAAAAATATGCCCAATAGGAAAAATACTGGTGCACCAGGGACGCACCCCAAGCTACACAGAGCAGGGGGCGACGGGGAGTTTCCTCAGCGCCCAGTATTTAAGTCGTGAGATTGCAAAGTAGGGATGGTGAACTGACCTTTACATTGATTGGTTAACTCCTATTAGTTGTAAAATGTGGTCAAGGTCTAGGGGTCACTTGCAGGCTGTCACTTGCAAGGTTGCCCCCAGGCTTGTCTTGTGACAGTGTTTTGTAAGACAAAGGTAAGATTATTCTATGGTATTTTCTGCTATTAAGTTGTTTCCTGGGGCTTTCTTCAATACCTCCAATTTTTACCGGGCCCTTCCTCATTTCAACAGTACATAGCTTCCCAAGGGGAGTACTTGAAAGGTGACCATAGTGATATTCAGCAATGAGGTATGTAATACTTTTTCTAGGATGAGTTTGTGAACTTAATTGGCAGTCCTCACATGAAAGCTGGCTGCCTTGTGAGGAGGTGGGACTGTCTCTGAACCCTAACCTCTGAACCCTAACCTCTGAACCCTAACCTCTGAACCCTAACCCGTCCTCTAGAGTGGTGTCACACTGTCAGTGGCAGCTGCCCTTCTGGGGTCTTCTCCTAAGGTCCTGCCTTTTCTGTCTGGCTTCTTCCTTTTCACCACCAGTTTCCTTGGAAGCATATCCCCAATTAGTCTCCGGCAGGTGAGTCCTGTGTCAGAGCCACGCTTTGGGGACCTCAGACAGGTGGTGTTTAAAATCCAGGTGTCCCTGGACAGCTCAGACTGTTAGGGTAGGCTACTCACCAAGCAGATTGGAGCATGAACGCACCCAGAGGTGACTTGAAAGACAGGCCTGGCAACCTATTGCTGAAAGGACACAGCCTTGACGACTCCATGAGGCACCGTTTCTACTCTGCACACACGGAATCACCGTGAATTGGAATCAACTGGAAGCAAACTGGTTTGGGTGTATCCAGGAGGCAGAGTGGCCTGAGGGAGCATGCTATAACGTATTAACGGAGTAGCTCTGATGATTCAACAAGCGAGGTCTCATCATAGAGCTGCCCCTAGTGAAATGGGCTTGGTAACAGTGAGTCTGAGTGGTCTTCCAGTCCCCAGTGTCTTGCTGAGTTCGAGCACCACCTAGGAAGAGCTGGAAGCCCTTAGAGCTCTGTAGACTGGAGGCTTGAGGGAGAGAACTCAAGGCAATGGTAAGAAGCTAGGTGGTACAGTGGTTGAGCATTTGGCTGCTAACCAAAAGGCCAGTGGTTCAAACCAACCAACAGCTCTGTAGGAGAAAAGACCTGGTGATCTGCTTCCATAAACATTACCAAAACCAGAAACCAAACCCCATGATGTCATGTCAATTCCAACTCTTAGCAATCCTACAGAACAGAGTAGAATGCCCCCATGGAGCTTCCAAGGAGTGCCTGGTAGGTTTGAACTACCAGCCTTTTGGTTAGCAATCATAGCACTTAGCCATTACACCACCACGGTTTATAACCTAGGAAACTCTATGGGATCACTTCTACCATGCAACAACAGCAACAAAACCCATGGTAAGAGTTGAGGGAGACTTTGCCCATTGGCTGGAAACCCTAGTGACACAGTGATTCAGTGCTACAGCTGCTAGCCCAAAGGTTGGCAGTTCAAACCCACCAGGCACTCCTTGGAAACTCTATGGGGCAGTTCTACTGTGACCTATAGGGTCGCTATGAGTCAGAATCAACTTGACAGCAGTGGGTTTGGTTTGGGTTTTTGGTTTTCCCCAGTGGTGTTGACCACAGTGCGCAGACATCATCATCATCAGCTAGATGACGGTGGGACACTAGTGGGTTCGTCAGTTCTAGGCATGGGGTCAAAGCAAAATCACTGCCCATGTTTCTGGCAACTTTTTATTTCTCCTCCAGTTCCTCTGCATGATGAGAACACAGATTAGGAGGTGTTTGGGGCAGTACTATTTTAATGATTTTAGCAATGGTTTTTCACTATCTTGAAAATATAGCCTATAAGTGGACCAATGAGCAACATTACAATAAATGGAAAAAATGGCACTCAAGGATTTCATTGTACTTGGATTCACAATCAACGTCCACAGAAATCAAATGATGTACTTGCAGTGGGCAAATGTTCTGGAAAAGATCTCTTTAAAGTGTTAAAAAGCAAAAAGTTTCCCTTGAGAACAAAGGTGGCCCTGACCCAAGCGGCGGTGTTTTCAAACGCCACCTTCATGAGTGTATGAGAGCTGGACAACGAATCAGGAAGATGAAGAACTGATGCATTTGAATTTTGTTGGTCAAGAATAGTGAACACACCGTGGATCAACAGATGCATGAATTAAGCCTGTCTGGGGAGAAATAACAGCCAGGGCGCTCCCTAGAAGCAAGGATGGTGAGACTTTATGCTCACATACTTGGGACATGTTATCAGGAGGGACCAGTCCCTGAAGAAGGACCTCATGCTTCTCTCTTCTGTGTGGATAAAGAGATGGACTTAAAACACCATCTGATCTTGTAGGTTGAGTCCTGACTTACTAACACAACTAGCTCTACTCCTGCCTCGTTGGAATCCACTTGATGGCAATGTTTTAATCCTGCCTCATTAACATCAGAGAGGCAGGGTTTAAAATACATAGGGAAATCTCACCAGAGGACCAAAATGGTAGACCATCACACAGTACTGGGAATTTGGCCTAGACAAGTTGACATGTATTTGGGGTAGAGGGGCACAACACAATTCAGTGACACCATCTTTTGGTCATTTCTGGAAGGGTTTCCCAACCTAATTTTCCAACGCTTCTACCGAATTTTATGTATTGATAAAATATGTATTACCAGATTTTTATTGTCCAAAGCACTTTTTCCCTCAAAGTGTTCTTTTTGAAAGGATTCTGTTCCTATTTTATGGATGCAATATTTTTTCACATATTTGTGAGGGTATTAATGATACCAAACCAAAAACCCACTATCATCAAGTCAATTCTGACTCATAGCAACACTATAGGCCAGAGTAGAACTGCCCCATAGAGTTTCCAAGGAGCGTCTGGTGGATGTGGACTGCTGATCTTTTGGTTAGCAGACCCAGCACGTAACCACTATGCCACCAAGGTTTCCAGTACAAATAATAGGGTTAAAATTTTTTTAAGTAATAAAAAACAACCCAGCACTGTCAAGTCGATTCCGACTCATAGTGACCCTATAGGTCAGAGTAGAACTACCCCATAGAGTTTCCAAGGAGCGCAGATTTGGACTGCCAAACTTTTGGTCAGCAGCCTTAGCACTTAACCACTATGCCACCAGGGTTTCCTTTTTTTAAAAAATAATAGAATTAAAATTTTTTTTTTCCTCCCATATTGTGTATTTCTTCTAAGTTGCTTTTTTCCTGCTTGTTTTGATACCTATCTTTCATATTAAAAATAATGCCAAGGCACACTTGGTCGTTTGTTATATTTAATAAACAGAGCACTAAAGAGCTGATTGGAAGTTTTCAATGTGTGTAAAACCAAAACCACTTGCTGTCGAGTCGATTTTAAAGGTGACTCCAGTGTGCAGAGCAGAACTGCTCCAAAACGTCATCATGGCTGTGAACTTTTGGAAGCAGATTGCTGGACCTTTTTTCAGAGGTATCTCTGGGTGGGTTCAAGCCACCAGCCTTTCAGTTAGTAGACCTGGGCCCAACCAGCAGTACCACCTGTGTACCTTTAAGCATGCGGGTAGGACTATGGAATTCACACCAAGGCAATCTGGTTTGGTAACTTGCTCAGGAGCCCCTGAAGTTGCTCTCTCTGAGTTTCTTTCCATCTGATCCCATTCCCTGGAGAAAAGTCTTCCTGACTCCTGGCTGAGGGTAAAGCCTGGCAGGCAGCCTTTCAGAAGGGAAGGGAAGCAGGCAGCGAACTCTGAATTTAACGTTCATACACTCACCGAATCCATTTGTTTTCGCAGTCTCCCTCCTGGCCTGTGCCAGGTGGCTCAGCTCTGAGACCCTCAGTTCTCTCCTTTTCAGAGAGTAAACCTCCAAGACTGTCTAGGCAGGGGAGATGGTCTAGGGCCCCAACTGCTCGTTACACAGCTTTTGACCAATCCTGCTGTTTCAGCTCCCTGCTTCCACCTCCTCCACTTCTGGAGTCCGTGGGTACTCACAGTGCCCCCTTGCGCTTGTTTCACGATTCCCCAGTGCATACGGGCAGGTTCTCAGCTTTTGTCCCAGCTGACATGAGTCTACTTTCTCTCTTTCCCTTCTAGCTTCACATTTTCTTCTAATTTTTTTTTGTTTGGTTTGTTTTGTCTCCTTTTCTGCTTTCCCAGACCATATTGTTTATTCTTTTTTAAAAACCCCTTCACACAATTTTATTGCAGGTTTGAGAGATGGTAGAATTATACGTGTGTGTTCACCCCTGTGTCTTAGGCTGGAAGTGCCCTTACTGTCATTTTAATCTTGGCTGTACTCGTAGCAATGTCCTTTTCTGTGCCCTAACTTTATTTGCCATCTTTTTTTGTATTTTTTTCACAAAGAACCGACTTTCAGCTTTGTTGATTCATCTTTTAAAATTTCATCAGTGTCAACTCTGATCTCTGTCATTTCTCATTCCTTTTTTTTTTGTCCTGTTCGTTTTCTGATTTCTAATGTTGGGTGTCACACTCATGTGCTGGCACTGGCCTCTACTTGCTGTGAAAGCCCTTTGCTAAATAGTCTGGAACTTTGAGAGCTACTTGTGAACCAATTGGCAGCTTGAGATTGGTGGCGGTGGAGCATTTGTACCATGGATACTGGCAAATGCTCTCGGTCAGGACTCACCATGCTCGTTCCCCACAACTGATTTACCAAGACATCACTGGACGATTAGCTCATTCCCTTTCCGCCTCTTGTTCTCAGTGCATTCTCTGCTTCAGGTCCTTTGTGGCCTCACCTGGCTCCTTCCAGGCACAGCTGCAGTGACCCACAGTGTGAGCCTGGGTCAGCTTCATGGGAGTGAGAGCTGTGGCACTAACTTCTTACCTCCTGCCCTGGATATAAACCTCCAAGACTGTCTAAGTGGGGGAGAGTAATCAAGAAGTAATCAACAAGTAATTAAGAAATGCAGACAAAGATGGGACTGAACCATGAGACTCAGAGTGATGCTGGTGAGGAATGTGCTTCTTGACTTAAATATATACATGAGGCTGCCTGAGCAGCTCTTGTCCAGAGGTAAGATGACAGCGTGGAGGGGGGCAGGAGATGGGTGAATCAGTATGGGAAGTACAGGGTGGAAAGGAGGGTGCCATCACGGGGTGGTAGGGGGAGAGCAGTTAGAGTCACATAGTGGTACGTTGTTCAGCGTTTCATATGGCAAATTAATTTGGATTGTAAACTTTTAACTTAAAGTGCAATAAAACTTTCAAAAAGGAAGAAAGAAATATAGAATAGTTAGCACCTCTTGGGGAAACTGTTGACCAGAGGTGGATGAGGCCTGAGAGGAAATGCTCCCTGCTTTCTCCTCACCATGTATGATTTAAGGATACTTCTCACACAGCTTTCTAGATGAGGACCAAGAAACCAGAGCAGTTTGCAAGCACCCAATCCAAAATATAACTATTATCTTTACTTGTTAGAAACCAAAGCCTCAGAGAAGAAACTAGCCTACTGAGCTAGTAGACTACTAATTAATAGTCTACATGAGCTATGTCCTCACCTAATCTGAGATTAAAACTAGATGGTGCCCAGCTACCTCTACCAACGGTCCTGGATCAGGACAACGATAGAATAGACCCTGATAGAATGGGAGAAAAATGCAGAACAGAATTTGAGTTCTTTAAAAGTTTCCACTGACTGGACCAGTGGAGACTAGAGAACTCCCTGAGATGATTGCCTTGAGATACTCATTAAATTTTGAACCAAACCCACCCTGAGATCACCTTTTAGTGAAATGACAGATTGGCATAGAAAATAAAGAATCTTATTCATGATACTGGAGCCCTGGTGGCATGATGGTTAAGAGCTCATTGTTAACCCAAAGGCTGGTGGTTCAAATCCACTAGCTGCTCCATGTAGATCCTTGGGGGGCAGTTCTACTATGTCCTATGGGGTCAATACAAGTTGGAATCAACAGCAGTGGGTTTTGCTTAGTAACAGAAACCATGTAATACTAAAAAAAAAAAAAAAAATCTGTGTGAGACCAAAAGGTCAACAATCACTCTAAGGCAGAGAGGAGACCACCTAGGGGCCAGGAAACTTGAGTACTGAGAAGGGAACAAGCAGAAGGCGACGAGAGAGAAGGTTGACCCACTGTGAAAAATGTGACTCATTGTGCTGGATAATTTCCGTAGAAATTGTCAAATGGGAACCTAATCTGCTGTGTCAGCTTTCACCAAAAACACAATAAAATGTTATTAAAAAGAATAATTTTAAAGAATTTGTTAGAAAGACAGAAAAAAAGAAAGGAAGGAAGGAAGGAAGGAAGGAAGAAAAAGAACCCAGAGCACATGGAATAGCAACACAAAATACATTCTTCTGTTGTTCTTACTTCTTCCATGCTTCATTTCCCTTTTCATTTCTACCCCTGGGATCATATTCCCCAAGAGGATACTTTGCTTTAGTTGGTAGTGTTACGTGCCATCTAGTGGATTCTGACTCAGAATGATCCTACCTAGCAGGGTAGAACTGCTCCACACAACTCCCTAGGCTGCCGTATTTATAGGAGCAGACTGCCAAGTCTTTTGTCTCTGGGAGCCACTGAATAGCTTCGAACTGCCGACTTTCTGGATAGCAGTTAAAACTGTGCTCGACCATTGTGCCACAGGGTTTTCCAGAAAACCCAGACAGAGACATGTTGGTTATATTATAACCATTGATAGCTATACACTTTATTCTGGTAGCTGCATCCTGTATCTGTCGACATGAAGATCTTTTGGGGGATGGGAAAGGTCTAAGACTTTAATTTTCACTGTTATTTTTGTCACTGATCTATGAATTAGATCTATGTCTTCATGTTTTCAAATATATATATTTTAGGAGCTATCTTTTCATTTTTAATCTCTATCCTAGCAAGGTAGATTCAGAACAGGATGTGGAACCAGGGTTGTCACTGCTGATATCAGACGGGTCTTGGCTGAAAGAAGAGAATATGAGAAAGATGGTTACCTCTGGTAGACTATGCAAAAGCATTTTCATATTGATAACATTAATAACATTTGCATATTGATAACATTGCGGAGAATGGGAATGGAACTTCCAGAACACTTAACTGTGCTCATAAGGAATCTGTACATGGATCAAGAGGCAGTCATACGAACAGAACAAGGGGACATTGCAGGGTTTAAAGTCAGGAAAGGAGTGTGTCAGAGTTGTATCCTTTCACCATAAGTTTTCAATCTGTATGTTGAGCAGATACCTGAAAAGCTGGAATACATGAAGAATGAGCCATCAGGATTGGAGGAAGACTCATTACCAACTTGTATTATGCAGATGACACAACCTTGCTTGCTGGAAATAAAGACAATCTGAAACACCGATGATCGAAGACCACAGCATTCGGTATGGATTGCACCTCAGCATCAAGAAAACAAAAATCTTCACGACTGGACCATTAAGCAACATTATCATGAACGGAGAAAGGATTGAGGTTGTCAAGGATTTTATTTTATTTCGTTCCACAATCAATGCCCATGGAAGCAGCAGCCAAAAAACTCAAAAGACATGTTGCATTGGGAAAACCTGTTACAAAGGACCTCTTTAAACTGTTGGGTCATGGATTGAACTGTGTCCCCCTCAAAACAGGTGCAGCCATGTGGCTGGGCCATGATTCCCAATAGTTTATGATTGTCCCCCATTTTGTGATTTTCCCATGCTGTGTTAAAGGATTAGGGTGGGACCATAAATCCTTTCATAAGATCACCTCCCTGCTCCACTGCAAAGGGAGTTTCCCTGGAGTATGGCTTGACCCACCCTTAATTCTTTCCTCCTACAAGAGACAAAAAGGAAAATGAAGCAAGCAGAGAATAGTGAACCTCACACCACCAAGAAAGCAGCACCAGGAGAAGAGCACATCCTTCAGACCTGAGGTTCCTGCGCCAAGGTGCTCTCTGGACAAAGACTGATGCAATACCAGACTTTCCTCCAGAGCCAACAAGGAGAAAGCCTTCCCCTGGGGCAGACATCCTGAATTTGGACTTGTAGCCTACTGGACCGTGTAAGAACAAACGTTCCTTTGTTAAAGCCATCCACTCTGTGGTATTTCTGTTAGAACAGCACTAGCTGACTAAAACATGTTGAAAAGTAAAGATGTCACCTTGAAGACTAAGGTGTGCCTGACCCAAGCCATGGTATTTTCAGTCGCATCATACACATGCAAAAGCTGGATAATAAGACAGAAGAACTGACACCTTTGAACTGTGGTGTAAGAGAAGAATATTGAATGTACCACGTACTGCCAAAAGAACAAACAGGTCTGTTCTGGAAGAACTACATCTACAGTGCTCCTTGGAAGCAAAGATGGCAAGACTGCATCGTACACACTTTGGACATGCTGTCAGGAAGGATCTATCCCTGGAGAAGGACATCATGTTTGGTAGAGTGGAGGGTCAGCCAAAAAGAGGAAGCCCCCCAACAAGAGGGATTGACACAGTAGCTGCAACAACAGGCTTAAGCATAAAAACGATTGTAGGCATGGTGCCACACTGGACAGTGTTTTATTGTCCATAGTGTAGCTATGAGTTGGAACTCACTAGATGGCACCTAACAACAACCACCACCATCCTAGTCCCACTGGGACTGTAGAACGAATGTGTCTGTCAGGTAGTGATTCTTTGAAATGTGTTGAGACTGACTTTATCACCTACTATCAGATCAATTTTTATGTCTCATTTGTGTTTGCAAAACTACCTTGCCCTTCAGACACATGTGGTAACAATGTTCTGTATACTACACCAAGATTTGTATTTTTCTCTCCAGATCTTTTGTATACTTGCTGATTTTTTTGCATGCCTGTGATAAGAATACATGTAACAAGACGTTTGCCAACTCAACAATTTTTCCACATACAGTTTGGTGGCATCGATTATGTTTTCACCATGTGATGCAAGCATCGTCACCATCCCTTGCTAAGTCAGCCCCAGTGTCCTAAGCAGTGACTCTCCTTCCCTCCCACTCCTGGTAACTGCTAATAAGCTTTGGCCTCTATTTAAAAAACAAAAACCCTGTTTTCAAGGAGCGCTTGGTGGATTCAAACTGCCTGCCTTTTGGTTAGCAGCCATAGCAGTTAACCACTACACCACCAGGGTTCCCTGGTCTCTATGCATTTGCTTGCTTATTTCATCTAAGTGGGTTAGGCAGTATTTGCCCTTGAGTGACTAACATATTACTGATTATTTTTTCTTAGAGAAGGATAGCCATACCTTCCAGGATGATAGTAGACCAGACAAACACATCCACTACCATTGAGTACATGCAGGTTGGTTGGTTTGGGCAGTCAGTTTTTGCCAAGGTTGAGCTGGGCCTGATGAATGAGGCTGAGGTCAAGAAAAGGTGCTCTTCTGTACTTTTGACTCCCCTGTCCTGTCCTAAAAGGAAAGAGGTGAGGAAGCCTCAGCTAACTAGTTGTTGTTGTGTCTTTTACTTTTTCTTTTTTAAGTAAGTAATGCATGAACAGGTGAGGAAAACTTCATTAGTCAGAGACGAGTTGTTCTTCATGTGTATGTGGATACTCTGCATAACTGGAGTTTAGTCCAAGTTACTGCCTAAACGTTAAAAAAATGAACTCTTTTACCTCCTAATCTCTTCATTTTGAAAAATTTCCAGCCTACGTGAAACCAGACACGATCATGTAATGAAAGCACAGACGAGGCATAACCTTCCCTGAGATCACCAACTCTTAGTGTTCTACCATGTTTGCCTTCCTCTATCCCATGTCTATATTTTTCTCCAAGTATATAGTCTTCACTGAACCTCTTTAAAAGGAAATTGCAGGCATCAGGAGGCTTCACCGCTGTGTATTTCAGCTTGCATCTCCCAAGACCAAAGATCTTCAGGAACCACCATACCATAAGGACGTAGCAGAATTTAACGGTGATTCAGCAGAACCATCTAAAATGCAGTCCTTCACATTTCCCACGTGAAATCCCAAACTGCCCTTTGCAGCGGTCTCAGCCACCATCCAGCAGTCCGTCAAAGCTCTCGATGCATTTCATTGCCAGGCCTCTTCCCACTATGTTTTTCTTTTTTAAAAAATCATTAACACACTGATATTTTTAAAGAGTCCAGGCCAGTCATCTTGTATCTGGTGTCTCTGTTGCTCATAGGTAAGTTTAGGTTATTTTGGGCAAGAACACTAAGTGGCGATGTCACAGACATCTTATGTGTTACACCAGGAAAGCTGTGATGTCCCTTCCTTCCCCATTATTGGACAGTTCACTCTTTTCCAACTGACACAATGTTTATGAAGCAAGCTGCTGCGAATCTTCACTGTTGTTACCTGCTGTTGAGTCTCGGTTCCAACTCATAGCAACACATCTCCGCCTGGTCCTGTGCCTTCCACGCATTGTTCTTATGCTTGAGCCCAGGGTTGCAGCCGCTGTGTCAATCCATCTCATTTGATGGTCTTCTTCTTTCTCACTGACTACATAAGCATGATGTTCTTTTCCAGGGACTGACTGCCTCCTAACATACCCGAAGCATGTGAGCCTTCATCTCGTCATCTTTCCTTCTAATAAACTTTCCGGTTGTGCTTCTCCAAGACAGCTTTCTTTGTTCTTTTGGCAGTCCATAGTCTATTCAATATTTTTAGCCAACACCATATTTCAAAGACATCAATTCTTCTGTGGGCTTCCTTATTCATCATCTAGCTTTCAAGTAAATATAAAGTGATTGAAAACACCAGGGTGTTTTCAGTCTTCAAGGTGACATCATTGCTCTTTAACCTCTGAAGAAGTCTTCTGCAGCAGATTCGCACAGTGTTGTACATCTTTTGATTTCTGTACTGCTGCTTTGATGGTTGATTGTGGATCCGGGTAAAATGAAATCCTCGACAACTTCAGTCTTCTCCATTTGTCACAAGGTTGCTGATTGGTCCATTCACAGGGACTTGGCATTTCTCTAGAGTGAATGCCCATGGGTGGGTCACTAGGTTGTACAGTAACCGTATGTCTAACTTTCTAAGACTCTACCACAGTGTTTCCCAAACTGCCTGTCCCTGCCAGCTTCCCACCAGCAATGAAGCAGAGTGCCAGTTGTGCCACAGGCTTGACAGCACTTGGTATTGTCAGTCTTCTACATTCTGGCCAATCTAGTTAATGTAACTGCATCACCCCAAGGTAGGGTGATTTTAACCTGGTAGGTTGGTGTCCAACCCATCTCTTCCCATTTCCCTCTGTACATTACTAAGTAATTTGTAGGTGATTCTTTGAGATCACGTGCATGTCCAGTTTGCCGATAACCTTTGCTCCGTGATTTTGGCATCCACTGATGACCTTGGTCTGAATGAATGACAACATCGGCAGTTGTAGAATGGTGCTTTAAAATTTCGATTTTGTCTGAATTTGTTAGCCGGTATTCTTGTGTGCAGTCCCCGCCCCCCTTCACCGGCTCTGCCTGGCTTCTTCAGGCCCCTTCTGAAGAGTCCATTATAGCTCATTACCACCATTATTAATTTTGATGATCTCATTCTCCTGGATTTGACCATGGGAGCCACTTGAAACTGGCTCCTGTGCCTCTGGCATGTCTCCATCAGTCTTGTAGCTTGTCCTTGCTTTCTGTCACAATAAGACTTTCCATGCTTACCTTGTGCCGTCCTGGAATCATCTGTTTTTCTAAGGGACCCTGATTCTTTTTCATGAAACAAAATCTGAACACTCCAGTTGCTAGCATATAATGTTTTCTGAATCCTTTTAGTGGCTCAAACCCACTGCCATGAATCAATTCCAACTAATAGTGACCCCAGAGGGCAGAGTAGAACTGCCCCATAAATTTTCCAAGGCTGTAAGTCTTTACAGAAACAGACCACCACATCTTTCTCCTGTGGAACAGCTGGGGGGTTCCAACTGCCAGCCTTTTGGTTAGCAGCTAAGTGCTTTAAGCACCGTGCTACCAGGGCTCAGTTTTGTAGGCAGACCTACAGCACGTATTTTGGAAATATGAATTAAGTTCATATTGACACCTCCAGTTCAAATCCAAGACCACCGATTTCTTTCTAACTTCCCATTTCAAATTCTTCCATGGTGAGAACCTTCATTCATAAAAATAGCAATATCTTTATTTGTTCTGTTCTACTAAACTAGAAAAACCTACTGCTATCAAGTTGATTCCAACTCACAGCAGTCCTATAGATAGACTAGAACTGCCGCACAGAGTTTCCAAGGAGCACCTGACAGATTTGAACCGGTGACTTTCTGGTTAGCAGCTGTAGCACTTAACTACTATGCCACCAGGGTTTACTAGATATACAAAAATAATAGTTATTACAATGGTGCTTTACGAACCTATTATTTTTTCCAATTCTTGTTGCCTTTAGAATGTTTCCCATTATGTTAGATTATACTATTTTAAAAATTACCTTTTTCTCTGTGTTATATTCCAGTTTGATATACAACTGATTTGTATCTGTTTGCATTTAAGTTTTAGTGTTTGATACATTTGTCCTTTTCCATTAATTTAGTTTTGAATGTTTTAGTCAGCTAGTGCTGCTCTAACAGAAATATCACAGAGTGGACGGCTTTAACAAAGGAAAGTTTATTCTCACACAGTCTGGTAGGCTACAAGTCCAAATTCAGGATGTCCCCTCCAGGGAAAAGCTTTCCCTCTTATTGGCTCTGGAGAAAAGTCCGGTATTGCATCAGTCTTTGTCCAGAGTGCATCTTGGCACAGGAACCTCAGGTCTGAAGGACACGCTCTTCTCCCACTACTGCTTGCTTGATGGTGTGAGATTCCTAACTCTCTGCCTGCTTCCCTTTCCTTTTATCTCTTCTAGGATGAAAGGATTAAGGGTGGGACAAGCCATACTCCAGGGAAACTCCCTTTGTAGTGGAGCAGGGAGGTGATCTTATAAAGGGATTTACAATCCCACCCTAATCCTTTAACACACAGCACAGCAAAATCACAAAACAGAGGACAATTGTAGAATACAGGGAATCACAGCCACATGGCTACATCTGTTTTGGGGGGGAAACAATTCAATCCATGACAATGTGGAAGACATTTACTTGGTTTGTATACTAGGCTGAGGGTAGACCTCAGTGTCAACAAGACTCCTGACCATTATGTCATGTAACTGCAGAAAGCATGTCATCTGACAGAAGCCCAGTGCTGTTGGAGGGTAGATCAGTCTAATCTTGGAAGGAACTTTCCAATGACAACAAAACAGGCTCCTGTGACATTATGAAACCAGTGACGAATCCCCTCCCACTGGGTGGTAAGGATTTTCCAGGCACAGGAACAGTGCCCGCCTCCTCAGAACTTAACAAATGATCAGCAAATAAAAGTCAATCTACAGCTGGTAATCAAAAGGTTGGAAGTTTGAATCTACCAGGCCCTCCTTGGAAACTCTTATCAGACAGTTCTGCTCTGCCTATAGGGTCCCTATGAGTCAGAACCAGCTTGATGGCAATGGTTTTTTTTTTTTTCTGCACACTGTCCCCACAGTTGCACTGCTGTTGCTCTGTTCAGACCACCTCTGAGTTCTGTGACCAAGGCCCAACAATGTGTTGTCACTGATACACTGGAGGGCTTGGGGGAGGGTGGCTAGGTCTTTGGGGCATCTGGAGACCACAGGAAGGGAATGCCCAGCTTTGAGTTATATCTCCTGTGCTTTATGGAGCTATTCAGCACAAAGATTCCATAAGCTAAGTCTTCGAGCTCCTACTGTTTTAAAGAACATTCTGCATTGTTCTTGAATAATTAGATTTCTCCAATATTGAAGGAACACTCCATGTATCTACCTGTGTCATTTTGGCGGCCGTCACCACTTGGTAAGAGATTGTGTTTATCAAATTTAGCTCATAAAATACCAATTTTTGAGATACTTCATGTAAAAATGCCTCCCTGATCAAATAAATGTAAAAAACGGCCTAATATCTCACTCTTAAGAGATTCACCAAGTGAACACAGTAAAGGATCTGGAAAGAAATTCAACTCTGTATGGTCATGGAACTCTACGTATAGCTCAATAAATGTCTTCTCCCAAGGCTGCCTAGTAATGCTACCTTCTCTCCTCATTTCTTGCCTGCTCCCCAGTGGTGTGGGTGCGGGTGCAGCTGTGGGTGCAGGTGCTGGTGTGTGTGTGCCCCGAATCCTCCTTTTCCAATGCTGTTTCCACAGACTGTTGTTGCCTCAGACACAGTATTCTAAGCGCTTCCACAAAGTGGCTCTGCTTGTCTGACAACATAAAGTGGCTAGGCCTTCCCATCCTGTGCCTGATAGGGGCCTCAAGCAGCCTGACTGAGGTCCTGCTCTGGGAGCTAGGTCTCTGGCAGGTGTGAGTGTTGTTACCTGTGTGTGGCCTGAAAGGAGCCCGGTTGCCCCCTGACCCAGACAGATAGGTGGAGTTTTTGGAAGAAGGCTACAAGCGCCTGCGTTTTCTGACTGCCCTTTCCAAGTTGCCATTCTGAGGATAAACTTCCTTGGCTTTCATGAGTGGGAATCTTTGCTTCCAGGTCAGGAAACAAGCAAACAGCTGCAATCTTGCAGGGGTCTTTCCTTGTGAAGCCACTGTTTTCAACCAAGCATACTGAGTCTCCTTCAGGGCTTCTCAGGATAAAGAGGTGTTGGGGGCACCAAGTTCTTTGCCTCCTCACCTTTGGCTCAACTTTCAGTGAGGAAGAATTTGCATTAATTAGCAACACAGTATTCTAAAGGCAGCTGTTCAATAAAAGGGGTAAAAAACAAGCCATTGTCCTCAAGGCTTTGCCCTGAATTGAAAGAGCTGGTGTCATCCGTGCTGTGGGTGGGTGAGAAGGATAATGGTCTCCAGCGGTTCTTAGTAACCCTGGGGTTGCCAGTTCTGGGGTTTGTGTGTACGCAGGTAACACCTGCAGATTTGTTCAGAAAAATCTAACTCATGTTAGCTTCTTTGTTCTTTACCAGTCTTCTCCCAGTTCCAGGGTAGAATTCATTCACTCACTCATACACCAGAAATATTTAGCACTCACTGTGGAAACCCTGGTGGCACAGTGGTTAAGTGCTATGTCTGCTAACCAAAAACGTCGGTGGTTCGAATCTGCCAGGCATTCCTTGGAAATTCTGTGAGAAAGTTCTACTCTGACCTATAGAGTTGCTATAGGGATGCTGTGAGTTGGAATTGACTTGACAGCAGCGAGTTTGTTTGTTTGTTTTTTTCCTGGTATGTAAAGTTGTAAATCCTGGTAGTGTCATGGTAAAATGCTATAGTTGGTTGTTAACAAGAGGTGGGCAGTTTGAAACCACCGGAGGATCCTTGGAGACGCTATGGGGACAGTTCTCCTCTGTCCTGCAGGATTACTATGAGTCAGAACTGACTCGGTGGTAAGGAGTTTGGTTTTCTTTTTAGTTTGATGTGTAAGTATATACATTCATGTTATATTCTGTCCTAGTCACCTGGTACTGCTCCAACAGAAAATACCGCTAGTGGAAGGCTTCACAAGGAGAGACTTTATTATCACAGTTGGGTAAGCCACAAATCCATTAACAAGTTACAAGTCCACTCAATAAGAGAACTTCTCACAGTCGGGTAGGCTGAGCTCAAAATCAAGGAGAGCATCTCAGCACAAGGAACATCAAGTCCAAAGGACGTGCCTGCTCTCGGGGCTGCTTTCTCGGTGGTGTGAGGTCCCCAACTTCCTCTGCTCACTTCTCTCCCTTACATCCCACAGGCTTGTAGCTTGAATCCTGCCTCACTAACACAACTGTAGCCCATTCTCCATCATCAGTATCACAGAGGCAGGATTCACAACACATGGGAGGAATAGCATCACACTGGGACTCACAGCCAAGTCAAATCAACACACACATTTTTGGGGAGACACAATTCAATCCATGGCACATACTGTAGGGTATTCAAAAACAAATGAATACCACCCCCATGGTGGAGGTTGGGGAGGGGGAGATAAGCAAATACAAAGAACAGGAAGTTACAAACCAAAGGTTCAACAGTCCAGAGGATACATACAGAATATGAGCATTTTCACCTGGAAACTAAACCAGAATGTCTATTCTGATGTGGAAGAGGCCTCTTCAAAATCCTCCTGAAACAGGGGAGAAGCTTCAGCACCCCAATTTTAAAAGGGAAAATTAGATAGCCAAGATGAGAACTTTTACCTGTCTTTTTTACTGTCTTAAAGATTCCTGATATTCCTCACCTCAGCCTGGGGCTAGGCTTACCTTAAGGTCACCCCTTAACCAACAGGAACCACTGAGACGATAGTCTTGGTAGCTTTTTACAACTTCTTTAGGTATGTCAAAGAAATGGAGAGACAGTGTCTTCTTCAAGACACACTAGGAGTGTCCAGATACTGAACTTTGATACATAGATTCTACCAACCAGCTCTCCGAACAGAGTGCCCCTTCCAACTGTCCCCATTATTCTCCTGAGATCTCTCTGTGTGTGCCCTTTTTTCCCTATATAAACCCCAGGTTTGGCGTGACCAATTTGGGACAGCCCTGGAGATTTGAGTAAGTCTGTCCCCCGTGTTCCTGCCTGAAGAACACAGTTAATAAACTCTTTTGATCACTCACCCAAAATACCTGTCTCAGAGATTGGCTTTTGGGGGCAGATAACGAGAATCTGGAATTTTGTCTGGTGACACTTTCCCTGAGCGTTGTCTGCTCAAATCTCTCTTAAATTGTCTACCAGTTCTCAAATAACTACAGAAGGAAAACAAGGTTAATGGTTGTGCCACTATTTGTCCCCTGCGTTCCAGGAAAGGTGTTACAGGGTAATAACAGATTCAACTGCGTTCCCCAAAAATAAGTGTAGTGATTTGGCTGGGTCAGGATTCCCTGTGTTCTGTGATTGTCCTCTATTCTGGGATTTTCTGATGCTGTAAATCTCAAATCTCTGCCTGTGGTTAACAGAGCGGGTTGGGGTAGGACTGTAAATCCCTTCATAAGATCACCTCCTCCGTTGTAAACTGAGTTTCCCTGGAACGTGGCTCACACCACCCTTTGTCCTTTCATCCTACAGGGGATAATAAGAGAAGCAAGCAAAGAACTGAGAACCTCACACCATCAAGAAGGCAGCACCCGGAGAAAAGCTGGTCCTTCAGACCTGAGGTTCCTGACTAAGATGCTCCCTAACCAAACACTGATGCCACACAAGGACTTTTCTCCAGAGCTGACAGAGGGAAAGCGTTCCCCAGGAGTAGACACCCTGAATGCAGACTTGTAACCTACTGGACTGTGTAAGAATAAACTTGTCTTCATTAAATCCATCCACTTGTGGTAACTCTGTTAGAGCATACTGGATAACTAAAACAACTACCTAGAAGAAGGCATAGGAAATGCAAGTGATAGAAGTGACAGAATGTCACGGATTGAATTGTGTATCCCCCAAAATAGGTGTAGCCACATGGCTGGGCCATGATTCCCAATAGTTTATGATTGTCCCCCATTTTGTGATTTTCCCATGCTGTGTTAAAGGATTAGGGTGGAACCATAAATCCCTTTATAAGATCACCTCCCTGCTCCACTGCAAGGGGAGTTTCCCTGGAGTATGGCTTGACCCACCCTTAATCCTTTCCTCCTATAAGAGACAAAAAGGAAAATGAAGCAAGCAGAGAATAGTGAACCTCACACCACCAAGAAAGCAGCAACAGGAGAAGAGCACATCCTTCAGACCTGAGGTTCCTGCACCAAGGTGCTTCCCGGACAAAGACTGATGTGATAACCGGACTTTCCTCCAGAGCCAACCATGGGGAAAAGCCTTCCCCTGGAGTGGACATCCTGAATTTGGACTCATAGCCTATCGGACTGTGTAAGAATAAACTTTCCTTTGTTAAAGCCATCCACTCTGTGGTATTTCTGTTAGAGCAGCGCTAGCTGATTAAAACACAGAAGGTGACTATATTGTTGGACCAAGGAAGCCACTCCGCACAGGGCACAGAATCCTGGATGTTTCTGTCCAGTGGGATGTGCTATTTTCTGTACTTTTTCCCCATTTTCCAAAGGTACTTTTAAAAACTCCATTTATTAATAAACTGTTTAAACAGGAATTGTATAATGAACACACAATGCCCAACACCAAGATTCAACAGTCACTAGCATTTCTGCTGTGTTCACTGCCTCTGTGTGTGTTCCCAAGATGCCTCTTTACCGTCCAGCTGAGATCCTGTTAAGGTCGATGCATTGCGTTTGGTTGTTCTGTCTCCTGAGTGTCTTTTCTTCTAGGACAGTACCTTTCTTTTACAAAAATTATCTTGACTTTTTGAAGAGACCACACCAGTTGTCTGACAAAATGTTCCACATTCTGGATTCTGCAGATGATTTCCTCTTGATCTCCTTGGACTCGTTCACATATCCTCCCGTATTTCCTGTAAACTGCAAAGCTAAGTCTAAAGATGGAGCGACGTGCAGAGCCTCTGTGGTTTAATGTTTCTGCCTGTTAGCAGGGGGATTTGGGGGCTTTGCATGCCCCTTAAACAGACTTAGGAGTGATTAAAAAAGACAGGTAATAATGTTGGCAAGGAGGTGGAAAACTGGAAATGTAATAAAGGTGAGGGGATGGTGTGAAAAAAATACATTTGCTGCTGGGAGTGTAAACTAGTATCCCCACTTTGGAAAACAATTTAGCTGTTTCCTAAACAGTTAAACATAGATTCACGATGAAAAACAAAAAAAAAGTAAACACTGCCGTCGAGTCAATTCCGGCTCATAGCGACCTTGGAGGATGGGACAGAACTGCCCCATCGTTTCCAAGAAGCACATGGTGGATGTGAACTACTGACCTTTTGGCTAGCAGCCATAGCATTTAACCACTACACCACCAGGGTTTCCAATTTGACCACACAACCCAGAAATTCCACCTGAGTATCATCTATTTACCCAAGAGAAATAAAAACACAGATCTTGCACTCAAATGTTCACAGCAGCATTCATAATTCCTCAAAGGTGGAAACAGCCCAAATGTCCGTCAGCCAGTGAATGAATAAATAAAATGTGCTACTTCCAAACAATGGAGTATTATTTGGTCATAAAAAGAATACAGTACTGATACACGCTACAATACGGATAAACTTCAAAGACATGAAGCTAAGTACAAGAAACCAAATGCAGAAGGTCCCATATTGCATGATTTCATTAATATGAGATGCCCCAAATAAGCAAATCCATAAGAGACCCTCAAGGAGATGGACTGAAACAGTGGTGGCAGTGATGGGCTGAAAGATACGATTGTGGAGATGGCACAGGGACCCAGCAGTGTTTCCTTCTGTTGTGCACAGGTCAGTGTGAGTCAGAATGGAGTCATCACCGAGACCAACACGACACGGAAGTACATTAGGGCTGGCCCTGGGGCGGGTGGACAAGGAGACCAGCTATAAGGGAGCAGGAGGGGTCTACCTGGGGTACGGAAATGCTCTCAAGCTGGATTGTAGTGATGGTTGTACAACTTGATAAAAGTTACTGAACTTTACACATAAATGAGTGGACTTTATGATACATGAATTTACCTCAGTGAAGTCCAAGAAGGGGAGGAAAAAAAAGATTTTCAGTCACTCTATCTCCACCCACTCTCCAACCTTTATCCTGTTGAAAGATACCCAGTACCTCCAACTTTAGGGGTCTGTGACCAAAATGACCTTGTTTCTTACAAGCCTCTCTCCCTTCAGTTTTCAGCTGTCAGGTCCACTGAGTCGGTCATCACTTGCCCATTGTCTTGGTCATCTAGTCCTGCTCTAACGGAAATACCACAGGAAGACGGGTCTAATAAAGAGAAGTTTGTTTGCTCATAGCCTAGCAGACTACAAGTCCAAATTCAGGGCACAGGCTCTAGGGGAAGGCTTTCTCTCTCTGTTGGCTCTGGAGGAAGGTCCTTGTGACACATCAGTCTTCCCTTGGACCAGGAACATCTCAGCACACGATCCTCAGGTCCACAGGACACCCGCTGCTCCAAGCACTGCTTCCCAGTGGTATGTGGTTCTGGTGTCTGTTTTCACCCCTCTCCTATATCTCAAAAGATACTGGCTTCAGACACTATCCAATCTTGCAGACCTCAGCAGTGTAACTGCTAACCCATCTTACTAAATTACAGTGATAGAATTGACAACACACACACACAAGTCACCAGATGATAAAACGGTGGCTGATTGCACAATCATGGGAATCACGGCCCAACCAAGCTGACACACACATGGGGGTGGGGGAGACACAATTCAGTCCAGGACACCTATTCATTTTCCAGCATTCTACCAACTATCTATAGGGTCCCTATGAGTTGGAACCGACTCGACAGCAGTGAGGTTTTTTTTGTTGTTGTTGTTAGCATCTCACCAACATCTCTCTTCATATTTTCACTCCAGTTTGGGGTTTATGCCCTCCCTTTTTGTAAAACCGCAATTTTAGTGGGATTTCAGGAGGATTCCGAAATGGCCACAAAGACTCAATACCTCCGGGTGAACCGGACATCGTCTGGAGAACTGAGAGGCGTGAAAGCACCTAAGCTTCTTCCTCTTCCTTCTGCCGAGATCAGCCCATCTTGTCGTCCCCCTCCCCAGGCCCGCCCCCCATGTGTGTATCTGCCCGCCCCCCTGGATCCCGTTCCCACGGATTCAGTTTCCATCCCAAGTCCCGATACCTCCTCTATCATTTTCAGGGGAAACAAAAACAAGTCTCCATGCTATGGGTAGTGAGCTAACATGCTTAGAAAATTGAGGAGGAATTTCCTTTCAGAAAATTGAACAGGAGAAATGCTCAGATAAAGGGTTATTAAACTCTGATAATGCAGTGACTATCAAGACGTGAACACAACTCTAAATGGTACCCTCAGGCCGAGAGACAATACCTTTAGGGCCAATCTTAGTAAGAAGCCATCTCCCCAAAGTTGGGTTCAGACCTCGCTGGGGCAGGTATGGTTGCAGCCTGCTGGGTGGCAGTGAAGTTCGCTGTGTTGTCCAGGGCAGAGCAGGTCCACCGCTGCTGGACTGCAGAAGGCACCCCAGGTGACAGTTGAGCTGGGGCTGGTGGGCGGTGCGCCCCAGGAGTCAGGAGTTGAGAACGCGCTTGCGCCAAGCTGGCGCGCTGCCTGCTTTGCAACGTGTTGTTGGTGGCAGGGCTCCGGGAGCCAACCTGGGGGTGAGGGGCGCAGGGGGCTCTGGCTGGTGGGTGAGTGTGTACAGCGAGACAGGGTGCAGCTGCCTGCATGAGGCCTGCAGCGTGGGGGGCTGTGGCGAAGTGCTAACCCCTCAGAGGCCGGGCCCGAAGCTGCGGGGTCGCCCGAGGGGCTGCTTCCTCTGGGTGCCCGGCTAGGGACGAGCGCCGCTGGATGCCCGCACGCAGGCGCCGCTGACAGCCCTGCGGCTGAAGCAGAGCGCAAGCTCGGGTGCACGGTCCCCAGGAAAAGTCCGTTCTTCCTCTAATGTCCCTGCAGCGCCCTCTACTGGTAGAACTTAATGCTACGCTCCTTATAAGGACAAATGCCTTAAGACTCCCGGTGGTGAATCCTGGGTAAGAAACTAAAAGATAGATTTGGAACTGAGGTTATGAATTGCTAACTGGCACCAGTGTCTCAGCAAGCAGTTCTCCAGTGATTGAGGAGTGCGTCTGGCTCCCACGCACTCTTTCTGCACAGCTTTCTCATGCAGGCATCGGTGCTCTCCGCTCCACTTTGAGCCCAAGTCGCCTTGGAGAGGAAGAGTCCCTCAAATTAGTTTCAGTGCCTCGGGGTCACCCCAAAACTCATCAAGGGTGAAACAAGACTAGGATCATTGATTTCAGAGCCATCTGTGCATCCATTTTTCTTGGCGAACACATTGGAGTTAAAAAAAAAATCTGACAATTGATAGATGCCGCATGAGGGGAACTGGAATGCAACTTGAATCCTATAAATCAACTTCTGAGCTGGTAATACAGTCAGGTCTGCGGCTTCCTTCAGTGATTTGCATGACCCAGGGATGCAGAGATTTGCATAACGGTCCTCCATGTCCTCTTGCCATTAAGTTGGCAGGAGAGAGCCTGGGCTTAAATAATTACAAAGTAGCGTCTGAGATTATTCCACAGATGGTTCAAACTGGAGCAGTCTGGAACTTTGGTGCCTGGTTAAGAGGTTGGGTGCCAACTTAAAGGTTCCACCAGCTGCTCCTTGAAAACTCCAGGGTGGGTGGTTGTTACTCTGTCCTGTAGGGTCACTACAAGTTGGAATTGACTCCACGGCAATGGGTTTTATTTCACTCTTGTCTGGCATCACCAACTAAGGATTTATCTGGGTTTTAGATTAGGTAGCACTATGACGCAATAGAAAAACCTGGTTGCGTAGCGGTTAGTGCTACAGCTCCTCCCCAAAAGATTTTCAGTTCAAATCCTCCAGGCGTTTTTTGGAAACTCTATGGGGCACTTCTACTTTGTCCAATAGGGTTGCTATGAGTCAGAATGGACTGGACGGCAGTGGGTTTTCTACCACCCTGTTAAATTGACAACCTGGCTTCTGCCTCCATCTGAATTGCTGCTCTGCCCTCTGTCACCTAGTCATAGGATCTCGGTTCAGCCATATAATCGGGGATGATATCTGATGACTGTTAGGAGGCCAGCTGTGACCCACCAGAGGAGGATGGCCCCAAGGCTCCTGCTGTGCTGACTATTTGTGCTTTCCTTGCTGGATTGTGGTGAATTTCTGAGGTAAGTCCTGAAGGAAGGCTGCCAAAGCTGGCAAAGGGGCCACTTATGAGGTCAGGAACAATAGCTGTTTACCACTAGGTTGAATATTATCTTAATATTTCAACAATGGTCACAGCTGCATCCATGCAAAAGGACTACATATCATCTTTCTTTTTCTTCTTATTTTTTTTAAATGTTTCACTGTGCTTTAAGTAAACGTTTACAATCCAAGTCAATTTTCCATATAAAAGCTGGAACACATACCTCTATTCAATCCTAACTGCTCTCCCAACCGTGTGACAGCACCTTCCTCCTTTCCACCTGTACTTCCTGTGCTGATTGAACTAGCTGCTGTCCCCTCCACACCCTCTCATTTTGCCTCTAGAGAGGAGCCGCTCTGACAGCCTCGTGTAAGTGTTTAAGCCAGGAAGCACACACTTCACCAGCATCCCTCTGTGTCTTCCAGTCCAGTCCAATCCTTGTCTGAAAAGTTGACTTCAGTGCTGGTTTCAGCTCTGGACTAGTGGCGAGTCCAGGGGCCATATTCCTGGGAACCCTTCAGGATGCTGGACCACCAGGACTTCTAGGTCTACACTTTCATTTTTTTCCTGCCGTGGCAGAGACTCTGCATCGTGTTCCCTGTCAAGGCAGTCATTGGTGGTGGCTGGGCACTATCTAGTTTTTCTGGTCTCACGCTGCTGTGGTCTTCCTACCATTTGGCCCCTTCTCTTTCCTGGGCTCCTATTTTCCTTGTGTTTTTGATGCCCTTTGTTGTCCCCTGCTCTAGGTGGATTGGAACCAGTTGATGCTTCTTAGATGGCAGCTTGCTAGCTTTTAAGACTTCAGATACCACTCACTAAAATGGGATGCAGAACATTTTCTTAAAAACAAAACAAATCTTAGTTATTCCAGTTGACCTAAATGTCCCCCGAAACCATGGTCCCCAGACCCCTGCCCCTGCTACTCTGACCTTCAAAATGTTAGGATGTATTTAGGAAATCTCTTACTTTTGCTGCAGTCCAGCAGCGTGAATCTCCCTTCTACTGTGTGCTGTCACTTTCGTCACTTAACCCAATTCCTATCTACTATCTAATCTGTGAATACCCATCTCCCTCCCACCCCTCCCTTGTAACCATCAAAGATTATTTTCTTCAGTGATTACATCTTTTCTTGAATCCTTGTAACAGTGGTATCATACAATATTTTTCCTTTTGTGACTGACTAATTTCACTTAGCATCATGTCCTCCAGATGACTCCACATTATCAGATGTTTCCCAAGATCATCATTGTTCTTTATCATTGCAGAGTATTCCACTGTGTGAACATGCCATAGTTTCTCTATCCATTCATCTGTTGGTGGGCTAGGCTGGTTCCATCTTTCTGCTATCGTGGACAATGCTGCAGTAAACCTTTGTGTGCATTTATTTATTTATGTGACAGCCTTATTTCCCTAGGATATATTCCAAGAAGTGGGACTGCTGGATCATATGGTATTTCTATTTCTAGTTTTATAAGAAAGTGTCAAATTGCTTTCCAGAGAAGTTGTACCATTTTGCATGCCCACCAGCAGTGTAGAACAGTTTCATCTCTACAATCTCCCTGACAATTATTGTTTCGTGTTTTTCGAATTAACCAGCCTTGTTGGGGTCAGATGGCTGTCTCATTGTAGTTTTGATTTGGGTTTCTCTAATGGCTAGTGATTGTGAGCATTTCTTCATGTATCTGTTAGTGTCCTGGATGTCTTATTTGGTGATCTGTTCATATCTTTTTAATTGAGTTACTTATAATTTTTTTTTGAGGTTTTGTACTATCTTGTAGATTATAGAGAATAAACACCAATCAGATTCTTGGTGGCCTATTTTTTGGCCCAGTTGTGTATAGTCTTTTTACTCTTTCGGTGAAGTCTTTAGATAAGCATAAGTGTTTGATTTTTAGGAGTTTCGAACTATGTATTTTCTCTTTGGTCTTTGTTTATTGTTAGTGATGTTTTGTATTCTGTTTATCCTGTGTATTTGTTAGTCTCCAAGCACTGTCTCTACTTTCTCTTCCATGATCTTTACACTTTTAGATTTTATGGTTAGATCTTTGATCCATTTTGAGTTAGTTTTTGTGCATAGTGTGAGATATGGATCTTATTTCATTGTTTTGCAGGTGGGTATCCAGTTTTGTCAACACCATTTGTTAAAGAGATGTTTTTACCCCAGTTTACAATCTTAGGGCCTTTGTTCAATATTAGCTGTTCCTAAGAGGATGCTGGCATCTCTGGAGTCTCAACTCTTGTCCACTGGTCTATATATCTCTTTTTGTACTAGTACCAGGCTGTTTGGTCTACTGTGGCACTGTAATAGGTTGTAAGGTTGGGTAGTATGAGGCCTCCCACTGTGTTCGTCTTCTTCAGTGATGCTTTACTTATCTGGTGTTTCTTCCCTTTCCAAACAAAGTTGGTGATCTGTTTTTCCATCTCGTTAAAAAAAAAAGACACTGGAATTTGTATTGAAATTGCACTGTATATGTGAATCACTTTGGGTAAAACAGACATTTTCACAATGTCTTCCTATCCATGAGCAGGATAGGTTTCTCCATTTATGTAAGTCTTTTGGTTTCTTGCAGTAATGTCATGTAGTTCTCTCTGTGTAGGTCTTTTATTCCTCTAGTTAGATTTATTCCCAGGTATTTTATCTTCTTAGGGGCTATAGTAAGTGGTATTGATTTGGTGATTTCTTCTTTGATGAACTCTTTGTCTAGGGGAATCCTACTAATTCACTTAGGTTTATCTTATACCATGATACTTTGCTGAACTATTAGTTCAAGTAGTTTACTTATGGATTCCTTAGGATTCTCTGCATATACAATCATTTCATCTGTAAATAGGAGATTTATACTTCTTTGTTGATGCAGAGGCTTTGTCTTGTCTTTGTCTTGTCTAATTGCTCTGGCTAGAACCTCTAGTACAATGTTGAATAGAAGTGGTGAGAGTGTGCATCCTGGTCTAGTTCCCATTCTCAAGAAGAATTCCTTCAGTCTCTCTCCGTTCAGGATGATGTAGGCAGTTGCCTTTACGTAGATGCCACTTAGTCCCCTGTGTTCTTATTTTGCTGAACATTTTTAGCATGAGTGGGTGTTGGAGTTTGTTGAATGCTTTTTTCTGTATCAGTTGACAAAATCAGGTTATTCTTATCCTTTGTGCTATTTATTGGTTGATCACATTATTTTTCTGCTGTTGAACCAGACTTGAGTCCCCGGTATGAATCCAATTTGGTCATGACATTCTTTTTTTGATAAGTTGTTGAATTGTATTGGGTAGAATTTTGTTGAAGATTTTTACATCTAGGTTCATGAGTGATACTGGTCTGTAATTTTCCTTTTTTGTGGAGTCTTTCCCTGGCTTTGGTATCATGGTTATGCTGGCTTCATAGAATGAATTTGGGAGTATTCCATCACTTTCTATGCTGTGAAATAGCCTTGGTAGTACTGGAGTTTACTCCTTTCTAAAAGTTTCGTAGAATTCTCTGGTGAAGCGATCTGGGCCAGGACTTTTTTTTTTTTTTTTTTCCTTTTTCTCTTTTATTTAACGTAACTGAGTGAAAATGTACATTCCCGTATAAATTTACATGCCCACCTATATGCAGCTTCCACTGCTCTCCCTGTCCGGTGACAGCACACTATTCCTCTCTGCTCCATACATGTCTCATCCTCCCAACAGCCCCTTTTCCACTCCTCTCCACCCACTCTCCTTCCTCCAGCCAGAGGTCAGCAGGATGATATCCTATAGATGTATAGAACCATAAAGTGCAACCAATATATGGTCACTCTGCATTGCCAAGTCCAGTCCATTCCTGTCCAAAGAGTGGACCTTTGTTATAATTTATGGGTAAGGGCAGCATCGGGGCCGGGGGCCATGCTCTCAGGGGAACCCCGAAACCGCTGGACCATCAATTGAGGCATTTTAGTGGAGATCTCAGGATGCACCCTTTTTATTCTTGTGTTGCTAGTGAGACTCCTCTCTGTGAGCGCCATTGTGGCTATCACTGGTGGTGGCCAGGCACCATCCAGTTCTTCTGGTCCCAAGTCAATGAAGGCACCCACTCTTGTGGGTCTCTCTATCTTCTGGGCTCTCTTTACCCCATGTCATTTTGGTCCTTGGTGAGCATCTGTTCCTGCTGAGTTGGGACCATTTGCTGTGTCCTCAGATGGTAGCTTGGCAGCTTTTAAGATCCCAGATGCCACTCACCAATGTTGGGTGCAGAGAGCTCTCTTAGCAAAATGCTAGTTGTGCCAACTGGCCTCGATTTCGCCTAAGAGCATGGACCAAGACTTTTTTTAATTAGCAGATTTTTTTATTATTATTACTTTTTCAATCTCTTCCTTCATGATGGGTTTATTAAGTTGTTCTACCTCTCCTTGGGATAATTTTGGTAGGTGATATGAATCTAGGAATTTGTCCATTTCCTCTAGGTTTTCAAATCTGTTAGAGTACAGTATTTCTTAGTATTCTGTTATATTTTTTTATTTCAATTGGATATGTTATGACATCTCCCATCTCATTTCTTATTCAGGTTATTTGTTTCCTCTCTTGTTTTTCTTTTGTAAGTTTAGCCAATAATTTATCAATGTTGTTGACTTTGTCAAAAAAACAGCTTTTGGTTTTGTTAACTTTTTCAATTATTCTTCTACTCTCTAATTCATTTAGTCCTCCTGTAATCTTTACATCTGTTTTCTTCTGGTGCCTGAGGAGTTCCTCTGTTGCTCTCTTGTTACTTGTTGAGCTGAACATCCCAAGGCCTGGCACAAGCCTCACATGGCCACGGAAGCTGGTGAACCCAAGGTCAGCAGGTCAGAGACCAGTGTTCTAGATCACCAGTTGTGTAGGTTGGTGGATCCCAAGATGGCAGTGAGATGGAGCTGCAGAGGCTGGTGAACCCAGGATCACCAGGTCAGGGAACAGGACTCTTAAGTGCTGGCTGTAAAGGTTGATGAATCAAATAGCTGCTAGTTCAAGTCCAGGAACCAGACAGCAGAAGAGAACAGGAGCTGCTGGCCACATCAGAAGACCAGCAATAGGTAGTGCAAGGTGGAGAGATGAGAGCTGAGGGGTGGGAAGCCACCACGGGCCCTGCCCTGCTACTTGATACAGCAGCCAAACATGGAGTAGCCAAGTTGGCATAATCCTGACTACCACACTCTACCGCTTGTCATCTTGGCATCTGCACACGTTTCACCTTACCATCCATAGTCTCTGAAGGAATACAATTACAAGTCATACTTATGTCTAATATGACATAACTAACACATGTACAACTGAAAATGCATTAGCCCATTTACGTCTTATGTTTCACAAGTGAACCAAAATATATGATACACACATACAAAGCAGAAATACTCATAACAATTGCGGTCTTCGTTTCTGCAACTGGTCATGTGGCTGTAACTAATATTTAGAACTACCTTCTTCTACAACTCATTCTGTATTCCCTTTGCTCTCAGCAAGCACCTCAGCTGGTAGTTGTTCCTTGCCTTGTGAGGTGGGGCTTGAAGGCAGAGTTGCAGTACAGGGCTGGGGGTCTCCACTCAGAATCCAGAGAGTGTGGCCAATGCCTAGAGTCTGGAGGGTAGGGCCATTGTGTAGAATGTCTCAGAAAGTGTAAGAGTATTTTCGAAGCTTTGAGGGTTAGTGTAACAAGTTCTGCTGACTTGCCTGTTGCCTGTTAATGCCTTCTTTCCCTGCAATTTCTCCCATTTGTAATTGAATGTCTAACTTGCTCTGCCGTTGTACCTTTGGAAGCAGATAGCTTGCATTCTAGGTTTCATAGATGTAAAGAAATTACTGAATTTTGAACTTGGAACTCATTTAAGACTTCTATCGTCTGGGATAAATGTGTTACATGTTTTAACGATGTGATTTTTGGGGTGCCAAAGGGTGGGATGCCATAGATTGAATTGTGTTCCCCCTCAAAATATGTGTAGCCATGTGGCTGGGCCATGATTCCCAGTATCTTGTGACTGTCCTCTGTTTTGTGGTTTTCCTATGCTGTGTGTTAAAGGATTAGGATGGGACTATAAATTGCATTATAAGATCACCTCTCTGCTCCACGGTAAAGGGAAGACACCCTGAATTTGGACTTGTAGCATACCAGACTGTGTAAGAACACTTTCCTTTGTTAAAGCCATCCACTCTGTGGTATTTCTGTTAGAGCAACACCCTGAATTTGGACTTGTAGCATACCAGACTGTGTAAGAACACTTTCCTTTGTTAAAGCCATCCACTCTGTGGTATTTCTGTTAGAGCAGCACTAGCTGAATAAAACACCAGCTAAGACCTCAGGGTGGGTGACTCCAGCTCCCAGCTAACCAAGATAGTGCCTCACCTAAGCTGCCCTTCCTGCTGTGAAACAGCAGAATATATGGTGCAATTCAGCAGTGAGAGGGTGGAGGGGCAGTGGTGCCCTCTGGCAGCAGCCAGGCTCTCAAAATACGGCTATCCCAAGCACAGCCTCTCTGTTGCACCGTGCACTGGTTACTTAAGCACTGCAGTTCGGAGTATTTTCTGGCTCATGCCCATTCCCTGCCTCCTGGATAACAAAGAAGGCTTCAGTACCTGCAGTCCTCTCAAACAGTGAGTCAGCAGAAGCAGGACTCAGCGTGCCACTGCCTCATGTTAGAGAGAGAGAGTTTTCCCTTTACTGGGGCCCAGTTTAATCTGACGACCCCATAGCAGATCCTAGGGCTCTCCAATGTCCATGCTTCTCCATTCAGTTATCATTCTAGGCCTTAGTTCCCAGAGGGAATTGATAAGATGTGTGTCTGTTCTTTCATTTTGGCCCAACCCTTTTGGGTTGGGAATTTCTAAATTAGTTTTTCACTCTCTTCTTTTGTGATAGGTTTATTAAGTTGTTCTACTTCTGTTTCTGTTAGTTTTGGTAGGTAGTGTATTTCTGGAAATTTGTCCATTTCCTCTAGGTTTTCAGATTTATTAGAGGATAATGTTTCATAGTATTCTGTCATGAATGCTTCAATTTCAGTTGCATCCATTGTGATAGCATCTATCTCATTTCTTACTCAAGTTGTTGGCTTCCTCTCATAGTTGTCTTTTGTCAAAAGAGGCTGTCTCAAGGGGTGGAGTCAAGATGGTGGACTAAGCACATGTCTCCTTATATCCCTGTGGAAACCAAGACCTGAATTTATAATCAAACAGCCTTCTGGTCACCTAAGTGGCCTCAGGACATGGCACAGAGCTGTTAATTGGGACTTCATACCACTGAGCGAAAAACCTCCTCTCTTTTGCTGACTCCCGCTCCTGGCTAGCCCTGGCTCTCATGGACTGAAGGCAAATGTACCATTTGACTTTTTTTTTTCCTCTGTCTTGGCCACAGGCAGAGCTGTGTCTTGCCTAGCGGCTAGACTCAGACACGCTGCTGGGGGGACAGGCAGGCGAAATTCCCATATTTTGAGAGCCAGGCTTAGGACTCTGTTAATCTAGCCACTTTGAGCCTTTCATTTTATATCTGCCTTGGCAGGGTTTGTACGGAGTTTTGCAGCCAGTGTGCGGGACGCCATGTTGGATACGGAGATTCTAGTGGGACCTCAGTCTTAGCCTGGGAGCCAGTGCCTGCAAACAAGACAGCGCTTCTCCGACAGAAAAGCAGTAATTTACCCAGTGCCACCTGCTTTGGGGGTGCTGCAACAGAATCAGAGGAATCACTACCTCTCGGCACCTTTAGCCCCTCTGTCTGCTGCCTGTGTGGAGGACGCCATCTTGGATATGGTGGCCGCAGCTGGACCTAATTCTTAGCTTAGGAGCCAGAGCCTGCCCACAGGAGAGCACTTTTCTATCAGAAAAGCAGTACTCTATGCAGTGTCGTTGGCCCTGTCAGCAGAGGCCAACAGGGCAGTAGCATTGCTGTATTCTGAACTAGTTTGTATCATCTAGGGACGGATATAGTGGCAGCACTTACTTTGCCAGTTGAGAAGTGGGACCTCTACACCTGAAAACCTAACTGACTTGTGAAGTGATCAGATATCTTCTGCTTTACATTTTAAGACAGCCTAGAGAAACATCTGCAGTCCATCCTGACAGTACCTCTTCCAGCACTACATACTCACATGGGTCCCAAAAAGCAACAGACACTTGTGGGATACAAGAAATCAGCCATGGCTTCAGAAGGCTCCCAAGCAAAGCAACCGAGGAGTTTTCCGGATGAAGAAACTTTTATGAAAGCATCAGAAAGTGAATACAAAATCATTATATACAGAGTCCTTCTAGATCTTATACAAAATGCAGGAGAACAAAATGAAAAATTAAGCAAGATGTTCGATCTGATGGAACACCAGTACTCTGAAATCCAACAGATCAAGAACAAAATCAAAGACATAGAAACTTCAATGCAAAGCCAAGAAAACACAATGGAATAAATAGAAAAAAGAATTTCTGACTCAGAAGACAGAGCTACTGAGGCCAGCATCTACGAGTAGAAATCAGAAAAAAGAAACAAGAAAAATGAATAAACATTAAGAAGCATGAGGGACTCTATTAAGAGGAACAACCTTCGACTAATTGGAGTCTCTGAACAGGGTAAGACATCTGAGAACACAGAGAGTATTGTTGCTGAACTGCTGACAGAAAACTTCCCAGAAATCATGAAGGAAGAGAATATAGACATCTCAGATGCATATTGTACGCCACCCAATATAGATTTCAAAAGAAATACTCCAAGACATATTATAATCAAGCTCAACAAAATGAAACATAAGCAGCAACTCCTAAAGGCAGCAAGACTCAAAGCAAAGCTAACATTCAAAGGGAAACCCTGTAGTCTCTCTTCAGATTTCTCAGCAGAAACCATGTGGCATGACACATTCAAAGCCTTGAAGGAGAACTTCCAACCAAGAATTATATATCCTGCATGACTATCTTTCAAATACAAAAATGAAATTAAGACATTCCCAGATAAACAGAAACTCAGAGACGTTGTAAAAACCAAACCAAAACTACAAGAAATATTGAAAGAAGTTCTTGGCTCTGGCTTAGAAGAACAAAACCACTAACTTTATATTTTAGAACGACATACTACTCAAAACTCTACTCATTTAGGGAAGGCTCCAAAGCCAATCACAGCTTTGATAAGGAAAGAAGCAATCCAGTGATCATCATTGCGGAGGTCCGCCATCAGCCTTGTAGACAAAGTCACGAGCCCCTACAAATGATGAGCTGAAGCATCTCACCTGTGACATGTTTTTTAGCCTACTGCCCTTGACATTATTTGGCTTCCTAATCAAATTTTCTTCAAAAAGATACCCCCTCCTCTCCTGGCACAAGGATCAGGGGAGATGCCTTCTGAGAGGGGCCCTTTACTACCCCCTTGGTCTATGAAATAATATCGGGAAAACCTGTACAGGAATTTTCTGAGGAAAAAGAGCTCAGAGGAATGATCTCTAACACAGCCAGCTTTGAGAGCAGCGAGGCCGGCCCAACCCCTGCTGACTTCCCCCAACTGCACATCCCCACCCATGTGAAAGGAATTATCCTCTTTAGAACAGCTTGAGAAGGACATAGGGTGGGGGACGGTAGATGTTTACTATCCCCGCAGGAGGAGATAAACTTTAGACCCTTCCTCGTGGACCTTTTAACCTTGAGGTATATGTAGGGCTGATTGAGCTCGAGGCATCCTTAGGCCATTATCTAAAAAGCCTTGACAGTTAAAAGGATCACCAGGTTTCAGTTAACTAATAGCTCATGTGGCAGGGTAAAAAATTACATCACCTCAAGACTACGAGGTTTTTGGTTTCAAATTTGCCAACCACGAGGTTTTGGTTTTAAACTAGCCAATAGATTGTGTGGTCAGTGGGCAGGGTAAAATTCACGTCACTCTTACTATAAAAACAATAAAGACAGACAGCCCTCTCTCTTGCTCTCTGGGTCGGGCTGCCTTAAACCAGAAAAGTCTTTCCTGTCTCCTTGATTCATTTCCCGCCGCGCCTCTCCCTCCCTCCGTGTGGGACCCTACAAAGTGTTGGGACTGGCTCCGGCACGTCATGAAAACTATGGTGTCATCATATTAAAAAGAGGGATGTACTACAGTTGTTATAGTCCTTCCAGATGGAGAGGAAGATGACAAGACTGGTAGTAATTAAAATTAGGTTTATATAGTTTATTAAGGGGGATTATAGGGGCAGCTGTAAAGCACAACAAAGATGTATCATACCATTTCAAGAAATGTAACACAGGAGTCTCAACAAAACCAGCTCTGAAAAAGGTGAAAAAATCAACTCACAAAAAAGAACGTCCCAGAACAGACTAATAAGAACAACAGAGAAAACATCAACATAAAAATAAACCTATCACAATGGCAGCACTGAACACATATCTATCAATAATTACATTGAATGTAAATGGACTGAATGCTCCAGTAAAGAGACACTGAGTGACGTCTTGGATTAAAAGACATGACCCATCCATATGTTGTATACAAGAAACTCACTTGAGACCTAAAGATAGGAACAAACTGAAAATTAGAGGTTGGAAGAATATATATCAAGCTAATAATGAACAAAGAAGAGCAGGGGTGGCAATTCTAATCTCAGACAAAATCAATTTTAATGTCAAATCCACCATCGTGGACAAAGATGGACACTATTTATTGCTGAAAGGTTCAATACACAAGCAAGACTTAACTATATTAAATATTTATGCACCTAATATCAGAGCACCTAAATACATCGAAGAAACACTGACTACACTCAAAAGAGAGTTAGATGACTCCACCATAATAGTGGGAGACTTCAACACTCCACTCTCAATACTAGACAGATCATCTAGAGAAAAGCTCAGTAAAGATACAGAAGACCTCATTGACACAATTAACCAACTAAACCTCATTGATATATACAGAACTTTCCACCCACCAGCAGACAACTACACCTTCTTCTCCAGTGCACATGGAAGATTCTCCAGAATTGACCATGTGATAGGCCATAATGCAATGCTCAACAAAATCGATACCATTGAATTATTGCAAAGCATCTTCTCAGATCATAAAGCCATCAAAGTTGAAATCAATAGCAGAAAAAACAGAGATAGAAAGTGGAACTCTTGGAAACTGAACAACATCTTGCTCAAAAAAACATGGGTTATAGAGGAAATCAAGGATGAATTAAAGAAATTCATGGATTCCAATGAGAATGAAAACACTTCGTACCAGAACCTATGGGATACAGCCAAAGCAGTGCTCAGAGGTCTGTTTATCTCCATAAATGCACACATCTGGAAGGAGGAAAGAAACTAAATCAAGGAACTAACCTTACAACTTGAACAAGTAGAAAGAGAAAAACAGAGGAACCCCTCAGGCACCACAAGAAACAAGATCATAAAGATTAGAGCACAGCTAAATGAATTAGAGAATAGAAAAACAATTGAAAAAAATTGAAAAGACCAAAAGCTGGTTTTTTGAAAAGATCAACGAAATTGACAAACCACTGGCTAAACTTACTAAAGAAAAGCAGGAAACAAATAATCCAAATTAGAAATGAGAGAGGGCTTGTCACCACAGATGCAACAGAAATAAAAAATATTATAACAGAATACTATGAAAGACTGTACTCTAACAAATTTGAAAGCCTAGGGGAAATGGACCAATTCCTTGACTCATACCACCTACCCAAATTATCACAACGTGAAGCAGAACAACTTAATAAATCCATCACAAAGGAAGAGATTGAAAAAGTCATCAAAACACTGCCAACCAAAAAAAAAAGTCCGGGTCCAGATGGCTTCACTGCAGAATTCTAGCAAGCATTTAGAGAAGAGTTATCTCCAATACTACTGAGACTATTTCACAGTATAGAAAGGGATGGAGTACTCCCAAACTTATTCTATGAAGCCAGCATAACCCTGATACCTAAGCCAGGGAAAGACCCAATAAAGAAAGAGAACTACAGACAGATATCACTCATGAATCTAGATGCAAAAATCTTCAACAAAATTCTTGCCAATAGAATACAACAACATATCAAGAAAATAATCCATCATGACCAAGTGGGATTCATACCAGGGATGCAAGGCTGGTTCAACATCAGAAAAACAATTAATGTGGTTGACCACATAAATAACACAAAAGACAAGGATCACCTGATTTTGTCCATTGATGCAGAAAAGGCATTTGATAAAGTCCAACACCCATTCATGCTAAAAACTCTTAGCAAAATGGGCATAGATGGCAAATTCCTTGCGGAGGTCCGCCATCAGCCTTGTAGACAAAGTCACGAGCTCCTGCAAATGACGGGCTGAAGCATCTCACCTGTGACATGTTTTTTAGCCTACTGTCCTTGATATTATTTGGCTTCCTAATCAAATTTTCTTCAAAAAGATACCCCCTCCTCTCCTGGCACAAGGATCAGGGGAGATGCCTTCTGAGAGGGGCCCTTTACTACCCCCTTGGTCTGTGAGATAATATTGGGAAAACCTGTACAGGAATCTCTGGAGAAAGAGCTCAGAGGAATGATTTCTAACACAGCCAGCTTGAGAGCAGCAAGGCCAGCCCAACCTCTGCTGACTTCCCCCAACTGCACATCCCCACCCATGTGAAAGGAATTATCCTCTTTAGAACAGCTTGAGAAGGACATAGGGTGGGGGACAGTAGATGTTTACTATCCCTGCAGGAAGAGATAAAGAGCAAAGTAGGAACAAATAGAGATCATAAACTTTAGACCCTTCCTCGTGAACCTTTTAACCTTGAGGTATAAGTAGGGCTGATTGAGCTCGAGGCATCCTTAGGCCATTATCTAAAAAGCTTTGACAGTTAAAAGGATCACCAGGTTTCAGTTAACTAATAGCTCATGTGGCAGGGTAAAAAAATTACATCACCTCAAGACCACGAGGATTTTCGTTTCAAATTTGCCAACCACGAGGTTTTGGTTTTGAACTAGCCAATAGATTGTGTGGTCAGTGGGCAGGGTAAAAATCACGTCACTCTTACTATAAAAACAATAAAGACAGACAGCCTTCTCTCTTGCTCTCTGGGTCGGGCTGCCTTAAACCAGAAAAGTCTTTTCTGTCTCCTTGATTCATTTCCCGCCGCGCCTCTCCCTCCCTCCGTGCGTGACCCTGTAAAGTGTCGGGGCTGGCCCCCGGCAATTCCTCAACACAATAAGGGCCATTTATACAAAGCCAATTGCCCACGTCATCCTGAATGGAGAGAGACTGAAAGACTTTCCCTTGAGATCAGGAACTAGACAAGGATGCCCACTCTCACCTCTTCTATTCAACATTGTGCTAGAAGTTTTAGCCAGAGCACTTTAGACAAGACCAAGAAATAAAGGACATCTGCATCGGCAAAGAGAAAGTTAAAATCTCCCTGTTTGCAGATGATATGATTGTATATGCAGAGAATCCCAAGGAATCTATAAGTAAACTACTCAAACTGATAGAAGAGTTCAGCAAAGTCTCAGGATACAAGATAAACGTAAGTAAATCAGTAGGATTCCTTTATACCAATAATGAGACTGTTAAGGAAGAAATTATCAAATCAATACCATTTACGATAGCCTCTAAGAAGATAAAGTACCTAGGAATTAATCTAACCAGAGACATAACAGACCTTTACAAAGAGAACCACAAGCCCTTACTACAAGAAACTAAGAGAGACTTAGATAAATGGAAAAACCAACCCTGCTCATGAATAGGAAGACTTAACATTGGGAAAATGTCTATTTTACCCAAAGCAATCTATTTATATAATGCAATCCCAATACAAGTTCCAGCAACATTTTTTAATGAGATGGAGAAACAAATCACCAATTTTGTCTGGAAAGGAAAGAAGCCCCGGTTAAGCAAGGTACTACTGAAGAAGAATAACACACTGGAAGGCCTCTCATTACCCGACTTTAGAACATATTACACTGTCACAGTGCTCAAAACAGCCTGGTACTGGTATAAGAACAGACAGATCGATCAGTGGAACAGAACTGAGACCCCAGAGATGACACCATCTACCTATGAACAATTGATATTTGACAAAGGCCCTAAGACATTAAACTGGGGTAAAAACAGTATCTTCAACAAATGGTGCTGGCAAAATTGGATATCCATCTGCAAGAAACTGAAACAAGATCCATATCTTACACCTTATACAGAAACCAACTCCAACTGGATAAAAGACCTAAATATCAAACCTAAAACGATAAAGCTCATCCAAGAAAAGGTAAGAACAACAATGGAAGTTTTAATACACAATGTGGACAGACTTGAAAATCTGTCAAACAAACCACAATCATCAGAAGAGAAAATAGCTAAATGGGAACTGTTAAGAATCAAACACTTTTTTGCTCATCCAAAGACTTTATTAATAGAATTAAAAGAACACCTACAGAATGGGAAAAAATATTTGGCAACTCTATGTCAGACCGATACCTGATCTCCATAACCTATAAGATACTATAAAATATCAACAAGAAGAAGACAAATCATCCAGTTAAGCAATGGGCAAAGGAGATGGACAGACATTTCTCAGGCAGCCAAAAAACACATGCAGACATGTTTGCGATCTATAGTTATTAAAGAAATTCAAATCAAGACGACAATGAGATACCATCTCACCCCAACAAGGTTGGCCATGATCCAAAAAACACAAAACAACAAATGCTGGAGAGGCTGTGGAGAAAGTGGAACCCTCCTACACTGTTGGTGGGGTTGCAAAATGGTCCAGCCTCTTTGGAAGGCAATCTGGTGCTTCCTTAAAAAAATGGATATTGATACACCATTTGACCCAGTAATTCCACTACTTGGAATATATCCTACACAATCAAGGCCTTTTACACCAACGGACACATGCACCAGAATGTTTATCGCAGCACAGTCCACGATAGCAAAAAGATGGAATCAACCCAGATGCCCAACAACAGAAGAATGGATAGGTAAACTACGGTATATATACTCAATGGAGCACTACGCAATGATAAAGAACAACGATGACTCCAGGAAACATCTCATGACCTGGTTTCAACTGGAAGACATTAGGTTGAGTGAAAGCAGTCAGCGACAAAAGGACAAACATTGTATGAGACCTCTATGATAAGATCTCAGAAACAGATTTGTGTATAGAAGAAAAGACTTTTTGATAGCTGCAAGGGAGAGGAGGGAGGGAGGGAGGGGGGAGTGTTTAGATTAGATAGTTGCTAGGTATCTGGTTGGGTGAAATCGGTGACAGCACACATTAGAAACAAGAACAGTATTAAGTGTACTTAAACATAACATGAGTACTCCTTCCATCTTAACCCAATATTGCAAGGATAGAGTAGCTGGGGGGGGGGGACGGGGGACCATGCTATCAGGCAAAAGTGAGGCCAATTGGCACAACTAGCATTTTGCTAAGAGGGCTCTCTGCACCCCATGTTGGTGAGTGGCGTCTGGGGTCTTAAAAGCTGTCAAGCTGCCATCCAAGGGCACAGCAAATGTTCCCAACTCGGCGGGAATGGATGCTCACCAAGGACCAAAACGACATGGGGGAAAGACAACCCAGAAGACAAGGAGACCCACATGAGTGAGTGCCTACATCGACTTGGGACCGAAAGAACTGGATGGTGCCTGGCCACCACCAGTGATAGCCACGATGGAGCTCGCTAAGTTGAGTCTCACTGGCAACACAAGAATAAAATGGGGTGCACCCTGAGATCCCCACTAAAAGACCTCAACTGATGGTCCAGTGGTTTCGGGGTTCCCCTGGGAGCATGGCCCCTCGCCCTGATGCTGCCCTTGACCATAAATCATAACGAAGGTCCACTCTTCGGACAGGAATGTATTGGACTTGGTGATGCAGAGTGACCATATATTGGATGCACTTTATGGTTCTATACATCTATAGGATGTCATCCTGCTGACCTCTGGCTGGAGGAAGGAGAGTGGGTGAAGAGGAGGGAAAAAAGAGACTGTTGGGAGAATGAGACATGTATGGAGCAAAGAGGAATCATGTGCTGTCCCCGGGCAGGGAGAGCAGTAGAAGCTGCATATGGGTGGGTATGTAAATTTATACAGCAGTGTACACTTTCACTCAGTTATATTAAATAAAAAAGTTTTTTAAATAAAGAGGCTGTCTCAAGATACAACCTAATTATGTAGATTGTATCCTCCCCCATTAATATAACTACCTTTAATCCTGCCTCATTAACATCATATAGGTTAGGACTTACAGCACATGGGATAATCACATCAGATCATAAAATGGTGGACAACCACGTAATACTGGGAGTCATGGCCTAACCGAATTGACACACACTTAGGGGGGCACAATTCAATCAATTACACTATTCTTTTCACATTATTACGCTACTGTAAACTAACTCACTGCCCCCAAAGCTTTTTATCTAACCTTTTGAGTTAACTGATAACCCTGCTGACATGGTGGTTAAGAGATACAGCTGCAAACCAAAAGGTCGGCAGTTTAAATCCACGAAGCACTCCTCGAATACCTTAGAGGCAGTTCTGCTCTGTCCTATAGGGTTGCTATGAGTCAGAATCAACTCGATGGAATTTTTTTTCTTAGTTATACTATTGTCAGTTTGATCACATATAGATAATTCTTTAAAAGAGCACCAAGCTTGTCTCAGTCATCAAGCGCTGCTATAACAGAAATAACACAAGTGGATGGCTTTAATAAAGAGAAATTTACTTCCTCAGAGTAGAGCAGGCAAAAGTCCAAATTCCAGGTCTCAGTTCTAGAGGTAGGCTTTCTCTTTCTGTCAGTCTTCTCATCAGTCTTCTCTGGGAACTAAGCGCTTCTCAGGCATATGGACTCTGGGTCCAAAGGATATACTCTGCTCCCAGTGCTGCTTTCTGAGTAGTATGAAGTCCTTAACCCGCTGATTGCTTCCCTTTTTATCTCCTTAGAGATCAAAGGTGATGCAGGCCATACCCCAGGAAAACTCCCTTAACACTGGATCAGGGATGTGACTTGGGTCTTACTATCCCAATCCTAATCCTCTTTAACATAAAATTGCAATCACAAAATCAAGGACAACCACACAATACTGGGAATCATGATCCATCCAAAATGATATTTTTGATATTATGGGGAAGATATAATTGATATTTCCGGGGGGACATAATTTAGTCTATGACAATGGTCAAGGCAGACATTCTTCACTAATTACATGAAACTGTTGTTTGGTTTAAAGATGACTTCAGGAGACAGTTTAGGTTTAAGGTTTAAAGTTTACCTCAGGGCAACAATTTTGGACAGTGGGTATATCTATCAAGCCTCAACAGCTCTGTATTGTATGGATTTCATGAGAATCTGAAATTCTGTTTCTCTTTTTTCCTTCTTTTGAATCTTTGATCAACATATTTCAGTGATGGCAGCTGGTCACTAAACTCCTGACCCTCTTCTTTCTCTGCTGCTTCAGCAAACAAAGACTGAATATTGGGGCTTGGGTGGCTTCTCAGAAGACTTTACAAATGCTGAACACAACGCAATGAGCTAGGAGGTAGAACAGAAATTCTAAAAACAATATTGGTCCAATTAACTTGGACATCCCATGACAGCACAACTTTAAACTTCAATGCCAAGAAAACAAATCTCATGAGGTGTTTGGTTGTACTTGTCAGATGGCTTTTAATATTACATCCAAGAAAAGAGAAGGAAAAAAAGAGAGTTGAATTTTATCAAATGCTTTTTTTTCTATTAGCCAATATAATCACACTTTTCTCTGTTCTTCTGTTATTGGGATGAATTGGGTTACACTGATGGATTACTCAATTTTTAGCTATTCTTAAATAGCTCGAGTAAATTCCACTTGTTTCTAATGTTTGACACAAAGACAAAGGTGGAAGAGTGGGGGGGGACAGGGGAGGAAGCTGGCCACATCTGACTGCCTCTTCCACATTCTTGAGCATCCTGCCCTTCTTTTTTGCCTCTTCTGTGGCAAATGTGGAAACCCTGGTGGTGTAGTAGTTAAGTGCTATAGCTGCTAACCAAAAGGTTGGCAGTTCCAGGAGCTCCTTGGAAACTCTATGGGGGCAGTTCTACTCTATCCTAAACGATTGTCATGAATCGGAGTTGACCTGATGGCAATGGGTTTTGTTTTGTTGTGGCAGATATGTTTAGCATCTTCTGGCCCTTTAGACCTCCAGGATGCTGCTAAAGTACAGATTCTTCCTTCTTCCTCCTCTACCTTCCTTCTTGTTCTCCAGTTACCCCCTTCTAGATCTTCCATGTTACCACTGCTGTTCTATTAGCAGTGACTAGGTGAACATGGATGGGTGATTTAACAACTCCTCATTTCCCAAAAATGGTGAGATGATGGGACGATACGCAAATGGAAGAGAAGCCAGAAACATTGACTGTCTACAAGAAGACTTGACTGATCTCCAAGAGAAGTGGTATCCGTTTCATCCCTCCCTGCTTCTAAGAGTTTGAAGGAAATCTCCAGGGTGTTGCCCACTCCCCAGCTCTCCTGGTGCTTGGGTCAGACCTCAGCTGCTATCAATAGGAACAAGTATCATCAAGAAATTGCAGAGAATTGTTGTCCTGTCCCCACTGCCTGACCATACAGCCCTGTCCCTCCAAAGTGTGTCCTCTGGGTGGTCTTCATGGTGTGACCATGGCCTCCATCTATGCTGCAAACGCAGGGGAAGGCACAGATTTGACTTAGAAGGCTAACTCTTCAGAACGCTCCCTACGCAGTTCCAACCCAATCCATGAGACAGCTTGTGAGTCTCCAGGTATCTCCCTCCATAGTCTTAGGAGCTCAAGAGAATAAAAATGTTTGTGATTCAAAGATGGCAGGAGCAAAAAAGGGAGGCAAATCCCCAGACAGACAGACAAAGAGCATACTTCCACTAGCAGAGTCAGAAGTGACATGAGCACCCTTCTCCTGTGATAGGGGCCAGCACAGTCCTTGGGAGCCCTCTACCTCAATCTTTGTCATTGTGTCCTTCTCTGGGTAGTCACTTGGAAAAGGGAAAACCTGAGAAGCTTTTTTTTTTCCCCCAATTACACCATACCACAAATCATGTGGTCTGGTGCCAGGGGTGGCTGACAGCTCATTGGGGCAGCTGGGCTCACATGAAGGAGAAGGTACCAGGGACATAGAAGGAACCTGCTGGCAGCAAAATAAGGAGCAGGCAAGGAGCTCGAATACAGCATCCAATCTTCCTAGACCCTAAAGCACACCAGTGTAGGTGCTGGTGATGCCATATGCAGCAGAGGAGGCGAGTTCTAAAGATAGAACAACAACTCAATTTCAAGGGTGAAATGTCTTATCAAATTAGTAAACAGTAGGGATGTGTGTGCGTGTATGTGTGTTGTTGCTCACTGCCCTTCAGAGTCACTGGTTCAGGAAAAACAGGACAATCTATGAGGGGGAGGCTGTAGCCACACCTGCCTAGCAGTGGTAAAACAGGCAATGACACTTTCAGAGGTGACAGAAAGTGTCAGAGTCACAGAGTTCTCCAGTGAACAGGGTCATCAGAGGAGGGGGCAACACCGAGGTTAAGGAAAAGACAGACAAAGAAAAGTGGGATCAGAGGGCTAGCAGTCATCCAGCCGAGAGCCCAGAATTAGGTTTTATTGATGTATTTATATCATCTACTAAGAACAATTAGTATCTTGGAAACCAAGGAGTTGGAAACATCCAGTTACCTAGCTAGTTGCTAAGGTGGGAGCAGTCTCCCGCTGCCCATTGTGCTGTCACGGTTTTCTGTGTGCCTGCATGCCCTTTCTCATTATCTCGATGTGTTCCCACATTTCTCCCTGGCTACTGGAAACAAGGTAAAGTCAAGGTAATTGATTATCATGCTCTCAGTACAACAGGTTATATAAAGTTGAAGTAAGCAACAGTATGGCAGCTCCAAGATGGCTGCGGTCATGTCAAGAGAGTTAACACATTTCCCACAAGAAACTTTAAGGCTCTATATCTTTATCAACAGCACTGGATTCTCTGTCTCCAGCACGGTCTCAAACAGCAGGGCAACTGTGCGCCATACTTGGGATGGTAGAACTTAAGTCTCCCCTCAACACACACACAGTGTCATGGACTGAATTGTGTCCCTCCCAAAATAGGTGTAGCCATGTGACCATGATTCCCTGTATTCTACAACTGTCCTCCTTTTTTGTGGTTTTCCTATGCTGTATGTTAAAGAATTAGGGTGGGGCTGTAAATCCCTTCATAGGATTGCCTCCCTGCTCCATTGTAAAGGGAGTTTCCCTGGAGTATGCCTTGCCCCACCCTTAATCCTTTCATCCTGCAAGAGATAAAAGGAAAGGAAGCACGCTGAGAATTGGGATCATCACACCACCAAGAAAGCAGCACCGGGAGAAGAGTGCATCCTTCGGCCCTGAGGTTCCTGCACCCAGATGCCCCGTGGACAAAGACTGATGCAATAACGGACTTTCCTCCAGAGCGACAAGAGGGAAAGCCTTACCCTGGAGCAGACATCCTGAATATGGACTTACAGACTACCAGACTGTGTAAGAATAGGCTTTTTTTTGTTAAAGCCACCCACTCCGTGGTATTTCTGTCAGAGCAGCCCTAGCTGACTGACACACACGGATGCCCTCCTCTACTCCCGTTCACACCCAGCCCCAGCCAGCTGCACAGGCACTAGCACTACTCTGCCCGCTGCAGGGCTTCACAAGATCAACAAGCAGGGAATTTCCGAGAGGGGCACTGCATTCCCCTATCTCTTTTCCCCTTGTTTCTAGCCTCATAGATGGCACAGGTGGCACGGCGGTTAAGAGCTCAGCTATGAACCAAAAGGCCCACCCACCAGCTGCTCCTTGGGAACTCTTTGGAGTAGTTCTGCTGTGTCCTATAGTGTCACCACAAGTGGCTGCAACATGTTTGTTTGTGTGTTTTTTGTTTGCCTTTGTTTTAGAAGTTTCTAGGCTGCTTTCTAATAACCAAGACTATGATAACGGGTGAATCCCAGTTGCAGCTCCCATGTACAGCTTCGTCCTAAAACAGCCCCACAAGCTCCCAAGAACCTTCAAAGTGTGAGAGCTCTGTCTCCTACTGCTTTGACTCCTCACCATCGAGCAGGACACAGCAAGTTCTTAATGCAATATACGGTCATTTTTCTAGAGGCATGAAAAGGGAAAGCCAGTCTCCCAACAGAGCATAATGCCCACGAAAGTTTAGGAAAGAGTTCCCATGGGAGCCAGGTAAGGGACAGCCGAGATGGTGGCTAGCACATTTGGGAGGCGGAAAAGGCATGGATCCACCTGCAGGGTCAAGTGGCAGGTTTTCAGACTACTAACGAGAGGGCACCTGTGAAGGCCCCCACACCTGATTTCTAAAAAAATGGAGCAGGGATCCCAAAGTGGTGTTTTCTTTGTTCAGATCCTAAATCTAGAAGTAGCTGTGAAGAGCTCTAAGCAGAAACCAACAAATGACCCTTAAGTCACTTCCTATCTGATACCAGGTACTTCAGCTAATGACTTTTGTGGCTGAGATGCCAACCCATATCCAACACAGAACAAGGGGATAGGGACACTGCTTAGTTTAAAACTGGAAAAGGTGTGTATCAGGGTTGTATTCTTTCACTTTCTCTAATCTGTGTGATGAACAAATAATCTGAGAAGGTGGATTATATGAAGCAGGATGTGGTGTCAGGACGGGAGGATGGCTCTTTTAATAGTCAGAAATAGTAGATGACATCGCCTTGCTTGCCAAAAGTGAAGACGACCTGAGGCACTGATGAAGGCCGAGGACAGTAGCCTTCAACATGGTTTACATCAGAACATAAAGGAAACTAAAAACCTTTCAACTGGAGCAATAAAAAAGCATCATGATAAAAAGCAAAGAAACTGAAGCTGTCAAGAATTTCATTCTTCTTGCATCAACAATCAACACCCATGGAAGCAACAGGAAAAAGTATATCTATGTATTGCATTGAGTAAATCTGCTGCAAAAGACCTCGTTAAAGTGTTAAAAAACAGAGATGTCACTTTGATGACTAACTTGCATCTGACCAAGCCAGGATATTTTCAAACAACCCACATACATGTGAAAGCTGGGCAATGAAAAAAGAGGCCTGAAGAAAAATTGAAGCATTTGAGTTGTGTGTTCCCCGAGAAGGTTGAATATACCATGGATGGCCAGAATGAACAAATCTGTTAGAGAAAGTACGGTCAGAATGCTCCTTAGAAGCAAGGGTGGTGAGACTGCATGTTCTTTACTTTGGTCTTGTATTATCAGGAGGGCCAGTCGCTAGAGACGGACATCAGGCTTGGTAGAGGGTAGGGTCCGCCAAAGCAAGGGAGACTCTCAGTGAGATGGACTGACACAGTGGCCGAAACCACAGGCTGCAATGTACCACAGACGGTGAGGATGGTGTGGGGACAGGCAGCATTTCAGTCTGTGGAGCATCAAGTCTCTAGGAGTCAGTGCAGGGCAAATTCGTTGGGCCTCGGCAAAGCAGCTGGAATGATTGTGTTCCAGAGGAATTTCTCGAAACGATCCCTGGCAACCTAACCACTATGTTCACTGTGTTATCATGCATGGATTCCACCACTTTTCAGTTTCTTTTGAGAGGAAACTTGGGCTGTGTGTACAGTACACAGCAGAGGCAGGGAGCGATGATTCAGAGGCTGCTTCGTCCTTTTCGGCTCTCTGACCCTTTTCATCTCTTCTTGGGATTTTATTGGCATGCTGTCCTCTTTCCATCTGCTTCTGTCTTTAAGAGATACCTGTGTTCTCTATCCACTGCTTGTCTGGTAGCTGGTTGCACTGTGGCGTGGTGGTTTGCATGAAGCGGTGATGCTGGGTGCCGTGCCACCAGTATTCCATGTGGCAGCAAGGTCACCTAGGATGGAGGGGTTTCAGCGGAGCCTCCAGCTTAAGATGGACTTAGAAAAAAGGCCTGGCACTCTACTTTTGAGAATTAGTCAATGGAAACCCTAGGGATAGTGAATATTTTCCAACATAGTACTGTAGGATGAGTCTGTAAGCTGGAAGGAGTCCTCAGTGATCAGAACAACCAACTCAAGCCTACTAACAGTTGTGCCAAAGATGCAAAAGGGGGCAGCATTCCACACTGTAGTTTGTGTGTTTGCCATGAGTCACAACTGATTCCATGGCAACTACCAATAAAAAAGAGAGAGAAAAGGAAATGGAAAAAATACATTGCCTTTGAGTCAATTCTGACTCATAATGACCCTACACAACAGAGCAGCTGGTGGATTTGAAATGCTGACCTTTTGGTTGACAGCCAGTCTCTTAACCATTGTGCCACCAGGGCTCTGACTGTAACAGCAACATGTTCTGTGATCATTTTGCTCCTGGGCCCTGAATCTCAGCATGGAGAGATACTGTGTCTAGACAAACTGGGTTGCTTCCTAATTGGATCTCCTCTCAAGCCAACTGAGGCTGAAATGTCTCCTGAGCATTGTGAGATCCTGGCCATGTCAGGTTTGGGGCCGGATGGAGTAGACGTGTGGTATAGTGGTGGGATACCAGGAGGAACAACAAAATTTTCTGTCTTACTCAAAAGTAAGGCTTCTGAGGTCAATAGCCTGTCATCAAATAATTGAAATTTCATCATTATCTTAATTCCCAAAATTCAGTGATTGCCCTTCAGCTAAAAGCAAACAAAGGGGTCACCAAAAGCTGCTAAGGGCCAATTTTGAGACTAGAAGAGGCAAAGCAAAGCCTGTAGGATCCCAGGTTGGAGGAAGGGATGCCCACCTCTCTCATTCTACTGTCTTTGTCTTTGCTGTGTTCCATTCTGCTCCCTAGGGCTGCTGTGCATGGGAACCCACTCCATGGTACACAGTGACAGGGCCCAAACTGTATCCTGGGAACCACCCAGAGTGCCCAGGGAGTCTTGTTGTTCATTTGCCCCAGACCGATTTCGGTCCTTCTGCCTTTGTTCTCTGCATAATGTTGACGTGGGTCCCCCCGGCCATCCTGCTGACTGTCCTGCCCTTGCTTGTTCCTCTCCGTCTCCCTTCACTGGTTTATGCCCACACTCCTCTCTCGTGCCCTGCTCGACTTTCTCTTGGTCTCCCATGACCCACACTTATAAGAACAAAGGACAGTCACAAGAGCCAGCAGTGACTTTGCTGTTGATGTCTCTCCTCTTTTCCTATCAGGGTCATTCCAAGTTGCCTCACGTCACTATGAAAGCTCTGCTGTCCTCAGAGTCAGTAGCCTCCTGACTCTCCGAGAAGAAGGCTCAGTTCCCATTCTAGAAGGCTATGGTCGAACCCAGCCACTTAGAGCTGGTTCCTTCCCACCCATGGTTGTCCTTCATGCCAGATCCATCACTGTCACCTTCCTCAATCCTTGTTTCAGGTCCCTCTGTGCCACACCAAAATTCAGCAGGCTAGCCTCTCTGCTGATGCACACATCCAGCACCAAGGCACAGCTGCTACATAAAATAGACTATTTTGAGTGCAAACCTGAAGGCTATGTCAAATGTCAGCCCTGCTAATAGGCGATCTCAAGGGTTAGGTGGGTCTCATACCAGGTGAGCACTCAGTCACAATCCCTCACCCCACTAGAAAGCAAAGTGATCTGCTCCACCGGATAGGCATTCGACATAGGCACAGGAAGAAAGAAACAAATAAAAAAGATCCACTGATGGTTTTATTCCTAAAACCTGGCAATGAATCCAGCATATGGAAGGTCTTGTTTATTGTGATTGAACTGATTTCTCCAAATATGTGCAGACAAAAAAGTCCAACCATATTCTGCACAATCTGTGATAGGTCTTCTAATAAAGAAGACCTGGTTGTGGGATGGTTAAGCACTCTGGCTGCTAACTGAAGGCCATTTCATGGAAGAAAGATGTTGGCATATGCTTCCACAAAGATTTACAGTCTTGGAAACTCTGTGGGCAGTTCTACTCTGTCCAAGAAGGTCACAAGGAGGCAGAATCGAGTCGACAGCAATGGGTTTGGTTTTTATTTTTATAGTTTATCTAGGTTCACTTTTTTGGCAATTATGAACATCAAGGTACAAATTTTGGTTTGAACACCTGTTTTCCATTCTTTTGGGCATTATACCTAGGAGTAAAATATAGGGTCATATGATAAATTCCATGTTTAGCTTTTGGAGGAACAGCCAGACTGTTCTCCACAATGGCTACACCTTTCTGTGTTCCCACCAGCAATAGAAGTCTTGCACCCTCTGCCCTAAATGAGGAGAATGGCGAAAAGAATGATTATCTTTAGGGTCTGGAAATGGATCTTGAAGGGATTCCTTGATCAGTGAGAACATGCCTAAATAATAGCAGTCTGGGAATTTTAGGAGCCTCAGGAAAGTGTCATTTCCTTAAAGAGCTGTTTAATGCCTGCTAGTATGACTCTGGGGGGTGCCTTTTTTTAGATGAATGTACTGGATCTTCTCAAACAGGAAACACTCTGGCAAGAGCCACGCGGGCCAGCATACCTTTTATAAGAGGCACACAATTTCTGAGAAGAAAGGGTGAGAGAACAGGAAAGTCGGGGCTAATGACTTCAGTGATAAGCCTCTGAGGGCTCCCCACCTTTGCCCAATGCCTGTGTCATTTGAGGCCATGAGCATTCATTCGTACCTCCAGAAGGAGACAGGAAAACCAGAAGTGGTAAGAGTCCTGGTAGAAACAGTCAGGTGGGAAGCTGAGGTGGGCGCCAGGAATGCCTGCCTTTCGGTAGGGGAGGTACCTCCGTAGCCCACCACTCTGGACGCCGCTGGAGAACAGTGTATGTGAATAGACTTCATTCCGGGCTGAAAAGAAGGAAAAGCCTCCAAGCTTGTCTATCTCAGTGGGCCTTGAAATTCCTTCATATGACTAAGAGAGGAGATGTGGAGGAAAGAGATGGCTCAGGTGCTGCAGATGTGGGCAGAGTGTGCTGACGGAGCCAGTGGGAGGGTCTGTGAAGCTTAAAAGTCCTTGTGTCACTAAATGACACACTGAAGAGGAGGTCCCCAGTTGCCCACTGCAGGAACTACTAACATCCAGAGGGAGCCGCCCCTAAGACAATCCACCCTAGGCCTGTTTCAGTCGGGTCATGAAGACAGATCAGCTTTCACAAGTGGCACCAGGACCTTCGTTCCTCTTAAGCTTAATTGGGAGCCTTCCTGGGAAACACCAAAACTCATTTTCGAGTAGCAGGGCTGTCTCACAGTGCTTCTGTCCACCGCTTCCGGTCATTCAAATGATGTCCAAGGTGAGGGATGGATCTCCAACCTTTCAGTTTGACTGGAGAAGTCACCAAAAGCAACTTGTATGGGAATAAAAAGAGAACTTTACAAGTCTGAGACTGCCGTCCTTGGAAAGGCTGACTAGTAAGCACAGTTGGACTAAACCATGAGCTAAGAAGTTTCCTACATACTTTCAGGGACAGAGTAATAGAGGCAGGGGTCTGGAGACCATGGTTTCGGGGACATGTAGGTCAACTGGCATAACAGTTTATAAAGAAAATGTTCTACATCCCAGAGTGATGTCTGGGGTCTTAAAAGTTGGGAATGAAGAACACTGAAGACAAAAATATAAGCCACAGAGATCCAAAGGGCCACAGGAATCAGAGACTCCATCAGCCTGAGACTGGAGGAAATAGATGGCGCCTGCCTGCCACCCAGTGACCACCCTGACAGGGAACACAACAGAGTCCCTGACAGAGCAGGACAAAAATGGGTTGCAGAATTCAAATTCTAGTACAAACTTCTGAAACAAGAGTTTTTAAATCTTTGGGGATGTTAGCTTTTGACTACGTGGAGCTGCAGGATCAAAAAATCATATTTGGTCCTGTTGTATAAACCTAAAAAAAACCCCGCTGCTGTCAGGAGAATTCCCACCACCCTAACTGGTAAGAGTGGACTTCAAAGAAACTGTTTCTATGAAAGAGAAAACTGTTTTGCTACCTATGTACAATTGCTTGAGTCGTCTAATTGTGGGCAGAGAAGCCAAGCCAAGTGCCGACGAGTCGGATAACAATTCTTTTGTTTCGCTGTCTCCCCCCGCCCCCCGCCCCGCCACTAGGCCCCAGTGGCTCAAATGACCAGCTAATGCTCACTGCTGTAGCAGTCTGTGTTCCAGCCAGGCTGCCTTTGAGCTCTTGCAATTTCTATCAACAGCTGAAGTGAATCTTGATAAGGGTTCAAGGTCCCAAACCAACATAGTAGTAGGTCAAGATCTCCTTCATCCTTCAACAAAAGTCATCAAGAAGTGGCTTCAAACCATGCATCTACCCATGACCAAGGACCAGCCTTTTCAGAGGCGGAGTCCTTCAAGACCTCCTCAGACCCCTGAGCCAGCTTTCTGCTACCCTGGGTTTGTGGGGATATGCAAGTTAAGAAAAAGTGTAAAATCCTGCTTACCCTAACCTGGTCTTTGTTAAGACAGAGACTTGTTTGAGGACAGCAAAAGGCTGGCAAAAGCCCTCGAGACAAGTTTATCTCAAAAAAACACAAAAACAAAAAAACCAAATCCACTGCCGTCAAGTTGTGTCCAACTCATAGCGACCCTCAGGGTACCGAAAAACAGTAAGTGCAGAAAACAGCATTCATAGAGAATAGTTAAGGATTCTGTCATCCCTGTTCCTGGAAATGCCACTTCTTTTGAAGTAAGGAACTCTGATAAGAAGCCTTTTTGTACTTTCCCAGCAGAAAACTTGTCTACTTCACTCAGTAAAAGCTGGTAGGTTAAACAAACTGGTGTCAGTCTCTGCTCACAGGAGACTGTTCCTTTTCTGCCCATAGCAAGTGAAAAGTTTATTGTCAGTGTGATTTCTTTCAACCGTGGCCCCTCACATAGATGACACCAGTTAAGTGGTGTCGTGTTTCACCCCAGTAAGTGGCATCCCATATCACACCAGCAAGTGATGTCCTGTGTGAATCACACACCAACACTGGTTAAAGACTTGGAAATCCCCTGCCCTGTCCCTTCCTGTCTGGCCCCCTGGGTCTAGGGGAGACACAACCAGTGGTGTGAAAAGAAAACAAACCTCCCTTCCTTTCCAGTAGAGGCTGTTGCTTCAACCGTGTGGATGTAACACCCATGGGGCTGCTCCCTCTGTCCCCGAAGGGTCTGGCACTCCAGGCCATGTTCCTACGGCTCGCAGAAAGGCTCCGAGGGTTCCTGAAACAGGGTTTTCCGGGAATTTTCAAGACAGGGGCTTCAAGACTCCCTTTTGGAGGTTTTAGGGTTTTGTGTTTCAGATTTCAAGGTGCACCTGGCAGGAGCCCTTAAGAGTTGCTCTCAGGGCTTCTAAAGCTTCCACTCACAGGCAGAGGCCTTAAGATTATCCTGTGGGTTTTCTAGAAGTTACAGGCAGCTGCTCAGAGCAGCACATTTCTCCAAGGACTCAGGAAGTACCTAATCATGATTCATTTGGGAGCCTCCTAGAAGCAAATGCTTTCTTCTGTCCTTTCTTTTCATGTACTCATTCAGCAAACATTTAATAAGTCTTCCCTTTTCCCAGGCTGTCTTCTGGGTAAAACTTTCTAACACTAACATCAGCCTCGTTCTTTGTCATCGGCCTCTAAAGATGGCCAACAGAGCTGCTCCCAGGCCCAGCCTGCCGCTCAGGGCCTCCATCAGCTCTTCCTGCCTTCAGCCCCGTGGGCTCCCAACTTCTCTAGCCTTGGCTCCCTGCCCGGCTGTGCAGCTCAGGGGTCATCTTTCAGGTTCATGGCCAGGAGCAGCTGTTAATAATGTAGTCCTAGTCCCTTGGTTCAGCAGCTCTGTTCTAAGCTCTTTCAAAACATTTAGTTAAACTGCCCATGGAGCAGAACTGGGAGAGTGATTCCATCTCACCACTACCCACAACTGCAAAGCTGGGGCCCATGTTGCACAGATTCGGCTGTGTTCCAGAACAGTCATCAATCAAACCATAGCTGTCGAGTCGATTCAGAGCCATAGTCACCCTATAGATTCATAGGGATCTTCAAAGAGCAAGAATACAAAATACCAGCCCTTCCTAATCCACTTGGTGGCTCTCCTGTTTACCCATGCTTCTGAATTCATCCTTGGAAGCAGATAGACTCCAGCAGCTGCAGCTGCAGAGGAATGCATTGTCTAACGACACCCACCTGGAGTGGGATGTAGGGTACCAGCCAAGTCCTCTCTCCTGCCCTCCTTCTTCAAGATCCTCTCTTGGCCTGGACCCTTGTCCATACCTCTGAAATTCCAGCCCATTTCAGGGTGCATAGAACCCCTATTAAAATGAAAATACCCGCAAGACTTCTGGCTCCAGTCAGACTTTTTTGTCTGTCCTCACTGTGAGATCAGATCCCTTCAGAAAAGAGAGGTGAGAGAAAGTTATAACACGGGGGGACAAAGGGCATGGTGGTGCCGGGCCCCTGAGAGTGAGTGACCTCTCAAAAGCAGTGAGTGCAGAGAACCCTAGTAGACTTCCCTCCTGAATCACGGGCCCTTGTGCACCCTGAGAAGAAGACTTAAGCAAGTACCAGGTCTGGGGCCTACCACCAGGGGACACATTTTTCCCCTACTCTTTAATAGCTCCAAAAATACCTCGTGAGGTCTTGGGAGTATGTACCAAACAGACACTGGAACTGGGAGACACTGTCCCTGGGGAGAGATATAACAGCAGCCTACATTTACAGAGTACTCACGAATTGACAAGCACAGCCCTAAGCACTTTACATATATTAAACTCATTTTACTGGCCCAGCACCACTGCGGGGTAAGCACCATTGTTTCATCTTCATTTTACAGTTGAGGAAACTGAGAAACAAAGAGCATTTAATAACTCTCCCAGTGTCCCCCAGCTGGGACAGTAGCAAGATGGAAATCCCGGCTGTCTGGCCGTGGCTGCTGGGCCCTCCTGTCTGCAGCTGTCCCGGGTGACTAGACCTTCTTGGACAGATCTCCTCCCATCTGTCTTGTTTTATGTCCTTTCTGTCAATTTTCCTTCCACTGTGTGAGTACAGCTTCTGAGGACTCCTCTTGGTCAAGGACAGTGGCACCAGGGGGACTGTCTATTGTTTGTCCTTCCAGTCTTCCTGGAACAGAACTTGCTCGAGTTTCCCATCCTTGGCTCCGTTCGGTCAAACCCCTGGACACTGGCTTTCCTCTGCCTTGCCCTCCCCAATCTGGAAGCCTGGCAGGTATATTTCTCCATTTCCCCTGGAGCCCAGAAGTGTAAGAGAGCCTACCCAGGAGACCAGAGAGCCCGAGAGTGGTGGCTGGGGCCTGGTGGTGGGTATCTCAGTCCCTGACCTCTTGTGGGCTCTTTGATCTCCCCTCACCGATGGCTCCTGGGTCACGGGGTCTTTCATTGCTCCTTAGTCCCTGCTGCTGCTTCCCTCCTGGCCTGTTCGCCAGCCACCCCCCGCCCCTACTCCCATTTGCTGCCCACGCCCGCCTTTTTGCTGCAGTATCGATTTGGTTTTTTCCCTTTGCCTTCTCTTTCTTCCACGTGTTTATCACAGAATTTTTTCCCACATTTCAGTCTCTCTGTGTATATGTTGCTAAGGTATTCACCTCTGTTTCTTATTGCCTAATTTATTATTCTTTTTCTTTCATACAGACGCCAAAGGGGAAAGGAGGGAGGTGGGAGCTCACTACCCTTTTATCATGGATTGAACGGTGGTCCTCCAAAAATACGTGTGGCAGTTTGGCTGGGCCGTGATTCCTGGTATTGTGTGAGGTTCCTTCGTGCTGCCTCAGTGAGGTTAATAAGGGACACTGGGCGGCAGCCGTGCTGGCGGAGCAGGACTCAAAGTATAGGATTGTTCTGTGCTTTGAGGCAGTCTCTTGAGATAAAATTCATAAAGGAAGGAAACTAGCAGACAGATTTGGGGACCTAATGCCATCAAGAAAGCAAGCATGGCTGGGAGCTGAGCACATCCTTTGCAAAGCACTGGGGTGTCTGCAAATCAGAAGCTTAGTGTGCAGGGGAAGACTGAGGACCAGCACCTTCCTACGGATCCAGCAAAGAAAGCCTTCCACTGCGGTGACAACCTGATTTGGGACTTTCAGCCTACTGAACTATGACAAATAAAATTTCTCTTTTTAAAGCCATCTACTTGTGGTATTTCTGTTAAAGCAGTACTTGCTCACTAAAATAGTGTGATCAAATTGGTTCTCTTGAATATGGTGAGATGGTCCTTGCAGCCGGCTCCAGCCTCAACTCTGGCTACTCCTTCCCTTCAACTTGGTGCTGCAGCCACAGAGGACTTTGGTTTTTCCTTCTCTGTGCTCTGCACTTCACAGGCCTCATCCCCTCTGCCGGGGAGACCCACCCACCCGAGCCCGCCATTCTGCTGACTCCTGCTCAGTCTTCGAGTCTCAGACACCTCTTCCTCCTGGCAGAGTCCCAGGCTCCTCCTGTGTGTGCCGCCATCTGCACTCCTGCTGGTAGAGCAAAGGTCTCATCTGCTGCATTCCTCTGTTTATTGGTCTGTCTCCTCTATTAGACTTTGCCCTCAGAAGGGAAAGCGTGGTCTCTTGTTCATTACATGCCTAATGCAGTGCCCTGGCATGGAGCAGGCTCTCAAAAAGTACTGGAACGCTGCTGCCTTTGGCGGGGAGGGGGGACTGTTTGCTCTGCTCTAGCTCTATTCTCATCGACTTAGGAACGCCCATGTGGGACATCTTGTCTCTGTCTCTCCTGTTAGCCTCCTTCTTGGGTAGCTTAAGTTTCCACCATGAAGAAAAGATTACTTAGAGCAGCGTGGGTCTTCCTCCACCACCCCACCAGACTTGCATGCTTTCAAAAGAATCCAGTAGGAAGTCTTCTCCTGGCGTCCCTGCCTACCAACTGCCCTTCCCTCGCATCATCCTCACCAAGTGTTGCCTCGTTTCTGCCTGATTTAGGGATTCTATGAGCCCAGATCTGTCTGTTTCCTCCTCCAGGTTCCAAGAGACTCAGGTCCCTCAAGGGTGTTTCTTTTGGCATTTCTCATGTCAGCCCCTGTTTTTCAAATTATAGAGGAAAGTGAGGTTGGGTGGAGGGTCAGCGGGGCTCTCTGGTGGTCATCTTAATGACTCTACCTCTAGACCGGAAACTCAGATACAACCAACGACATTATCAGTAATCACCCACTGTTTCTTAGTGACACTGCCTTCCTCAGGGGATGGCCCCATGTCTCTCTTTTCCTACTCTTTCAGGGGGCACAGGGGATACAGCAAACCCTCAAAACTCATCTGTTGAAATGTTTTGTCTGTGTGTGTGTGCATGTGCACACATATACGTTGTCTTGATACAGACATAGATCATTCCTCTACACACAGAGAGGTTTTATGCATGATGGGAAAGAGATCTGAGTCCTAGACAACAGACTGAGAAAATTGTGAATTTCAGACACAGTCTGGTTCTGAGAGCCTGATCAGTTCCAGGTCCCTTAAAACCACAGTTGTGAGTTTCTGTGTTTTTCTGAAGGAGCATGTCTTCTCCAGCAGCTGGAACCAAAGGAAAATGACATAATCACCCGGCAAAAGGGAGATCCTAATGCCTTGCCTATACAACATGGCTGTTGAATAAGTAATTGAATATTTTCCAACAAATTCACATTTACCTCTCTGCGGGTTTCTTCAACCTAGACAGGGGCATAGGAGTCGGGGAACGTCTCAGAGCTTCTGTCACTGGTTTCACCACCAACCAGAGCTCCAGCGGTGCCCACTTGGTCCCAGTCTCGCTCTGCCCTGATGCAGCTTTCTGCAGCTGAGCCCATGCCAAGTCTCTTGAGTGCCTAGTGTTTCCTCCTCCCTTCCCCCCAGGGTCTCCAGGTGGCTGAGAGCTCAGTTAGGTCTCGGTTCCTCGGCGCTCTGAGCTCAGGAAGTTACTGGTCTCCAAGCATGTCCAGTGGCTTTCTTTAGGGAGGCACACAGCATCTGGGAGAAGAGTCACATGCCTTTCTTAACGTGATTCTCTTAGCTGCATGAATTCTAAAGTCACTCTAAGGTCACTTTATTTAATTTTGAACAAACAAATGAAGCAAAACAAAAGGATTCCTTAGCAGACTTTTTAAAAATCTTCCACTCTGACTGTATTTTTAAAATCAAGCTGTCTCTGTGCGTCCAGTAGCTCTTTACTTAATATATCCAGCTACTAGGTTGCTCAGTGTATGCAATTTTTAATGTAATTTATTCAATTCAGCCTGATAAAAATACCACTTCCTGCCTATTTGTGTATACATTTGCCCGTTTGTTTACTTTTCAACTCTTTTAAAAACACTTTGTTTTGAGAGAACTGCTTGTTAAACAGCATAGCAGTTGGTGCTCTGTTTCTAAAGACTCTTCATCTTCAGAGTCAACAAACTGCAAGTTAAAAGTAATTGGAGGAAAAAGAATTCCAGAAAGTTACTTGGAAAATTGGCAAACATTTTATGTATCTAACTCTTTTATGATTTCTGCATCTTTAAATGGTGTCTACAGGTGCAAAAGGATTTGTCCACCTTTTCACACTAGAAGAGGATTTGGGTATCTGTGGAGATCCCGGAACTACCTACCTACAGATATGAAGGGCTCACTGTATAACAGACTCTTTTATTTTATTTTTAATAATCCAATCTGCTAGTCTCTCTCATTTATTTCATTTTCATTCTGGTTTTCCAGTGCATGCTGATTTCTGCAATGTTAGAAGCACTACAGTGGAGAAGAGGGCTTTAGGAAAGTCAACACACCTCAGCAGAATGAATATTGCCTCACCAGCCGTGATGTGGCTGAGCATAAGCAAGTGCTATGGGACTTGGTCCCAGGAGCTTGGGGGGGGGGTGGTTAGAGAACATCCTTCAGCCAATGATCTCAGGTGGGTTAGGGCCTGACACGATTTGGGCATGTCTGGGGTGAATTCCACGGGGCTAAGGAAGTGGCCCCCCGGAATTGCTGACCAGGGCTTCTACACACTGGACTTCACCTTCCAGCACCTTTGTTCCTTCCATTTAACCACGTGTCTGCACCTGACATGGATTCAGAGCCGATCAAGCAGGTGCAAAGCAGATGTTCTGCATCCTGGGGCCATCACCCTGAACCACCTCCATCTGTGGAAGGACCCGTGCTCCTGGAGCAACGTGCACAGATCAGGTGCCATGTCGGTCAACTCCAAGAATGGCCCCCGTGGCATGAATCTGAGCAACAGTGTGGCTAAAGGAACTCTAGGACCTTTGATTCAAGCTGATCAGCATTTGCAGGCTGAAACAGACGAAGGAGTCCAAGTCATTTGTTCCATGTGCAATGCTCTCAGTGTTGTCAGGCTTGTCTGAGTGCTATTTCTGTATACACCAGTTAATGAATTTGAAGAAGGTCTCTCTATCATTTATTCATACATACATGAACTCAGCTGCTAACCCAAATGTTGGCAGCTGAAATTTACCACCTGCTTCTTGGAAAGCCCTGTGGGGCAGTTCTACTCTGTCCTATAGAGTTGCTGTGAGTCAGACTTGACTACACAAGCAGTGAGTTTTGTTTCAGTATTCCTTGACAACCAACCTATGGCAGTTTTTTTTTTTTTTTAGTAATCCAGTCTGATACTCTTTCATTTAAAAGGAGAACCCAACCCATTCACCTTTTGCAAAATAATGGCTATTTTAAAATTTTCTTTTGTTTTGCTTTATGCTCACCATTCAATGGTATCCCATTTTGTGTGTTTTTTTTCCCACCCTTTCTTCTTGTGACTTTAGAAGTTCTGCTGTGCTTCACCACTTCCCTAGAAGTTATCCCAGTCCCTGACACTCACAACCAAATGCATGTTTCTTAACCATGAGATAGAAAGATCTAAGTGTGCTCCACTCCCTTGTGGATTCCACACGTGTCAGCACAGGAAGATGAGCACTCCCAGTTACTAAAACCTGTCAGCACAGGAGATGAGCGCTCCTTGTTACTAAAGCTCGGCTGACTTGAGGGAGGGCAAGGTCAGCCAGGACCTCGCAGTGGCATATCAGGGACTGAATCCAAGTGTGTCGTTCTGAGAAACTAGAGCTGACAATTCCCACTTATTGATGTCCCAAGCCCCACAACTAAAGTGGGGAATGCCTCTCTCAGACTTGATGTGTCTGCCATCAGACTCCCTGCAACAACTCAGACAGGGACAGAGTTGGGAACGAGACAATAAAGGAGACTAACTCAGGCCCCAGGGAGTGGCCCAGAAGTGGGAAAATAGGTCCGAAGGGAACTTGGAGGGCTGGCACTTGGCTGAGGAGTCTCACTGCCTGCTAAGGGAACTGTGGCAGGCATAGGAGCACCTCAAAACCACGGCCCATTGGGGTTCTGGGTGGCAGGGGGACAGATGAGCCTAAGCATTCAAGGGGAAAGACTAAAGGTGGGAAAAGGAAGAGCACCCCTTGGGATCAAACTTGGGAAAGGAGGAGCTGGTGGATGTGTGCTGGGCATGAAAGGTAGAGAAAGGGGTCCAGCTGGTGAGGTACAACTTCAAACAGAGACTCCAGATAGGCTGGCTTAGGGGTTCCCGTGGTGGAGGAGTTAAGATTTTGGCTGGGGAGGAAGGAATGATATCCTGGCATCTAGGGGCTGAAGTGTTGACTTTCAGGAAGCTCACAAATGTCTCCAGTACTCTGATCAGTCTTGGATGGACTGCATCCTTTCACCGTTGGACCTCAGCTGGGCATTCCACGTTTGGGAGATTGAAGAACAGACTAAGTAAGATTCTTGTTGGCTTCATGGGGAGATGGACCTCAGCTGTGGTCAGGTTCCTCCCTCTAGAAAGCCAGAATCCTGGACCCGGCAACCCTTGCGTGGCTGTGATATCAAGAGACACTTTTTCTTGGGAGCGGCAAAGGGCCGTTTGAAAAGGACAACAGGTTAGTTCCACTACCTGGTGCTGAATCCACACAGGGAGCTGGGGATCCAGGTTAGATTAAGACCAGTGCTAAGGAAGTCTCAGATGAAAGCATATTGGAAAGCAGGAAAAGGACTCAGTGTTCAGCCCGTGAGAAGCACAGTGCTATGTGGCAATCCTTAGAAGTACTGGTATCATTGGCTTGGAGATGAAAAATCAGATGCTCCAAGTATACATAGTTGACCCAAGATGACACACCCAACAGGTGGGAGAGCTTAGGTGCAGCTGGCCCTTCTGATTCCAGAGCCCAAATCTTAATCCTTAGAGTCTCCCAAACTATTCTGAGTATTTCGGTAGCTTTAATGTGGAGTCAGGTCCTACACTGACCGGTGTATGCAGCCCATATGGAACACGGGGAGCCCTTAGTCACAGGGCAATGTGGCTCCCAGTGCCCTTCTCTCCCTGCTTTTCTCACTCACATACAAAACTGTACAAGGTGGGTTCGCTGGTCCTGGTCCCACTTTGTGGGGAGTCTAATGCATGACTTAGGCTTCTCTGCCCTCCAAACCATGGTCAGAATTCCCACTACCTGATCTGTCCCCCAACACCTTCCCTCCCCAGCTCCCCCAGCCTCTTTCTGTTAGAACCTAGCTGTGCAGAACTGGCTTGGTAGTATTAAGCAAGGCTCTCATAAACAGCAGACATACCCTTCCTTTGATAGGGTTTTTCTGTTCTTCCCTGGACCTACAGTCTTTCTGTGTCTCTGGCCTTCTTTGCATTAATTGAAAATATCTTTCGATTTTCAAACCTAGAAAGTGGTTGCTTCCACATTGTATAATGGAAAATATCCGTCCCGTCACTCTTATATAACCACACTCATCATTTTAAGCCCCTTTCTCTCTCCCCTGGGAAAGTATAAGAAACAAAGCTTAATTCTTGCCTGTTGGTCCGGGCAGGGGTGGGTGGGTGGGTGGGTGGGGAGAATGTTGGGGGGGATGGGATTATAAAACTGCAAAGGTTTTTCCAAAGGGATTTTCTAAGTCTTTTCTTGAGTGTACTGTATCAGCTGTTTAAGCCATTCATATGTTCAAAATATTCAGCCATTCCAACTTTGTAATTACAGCTTAATATGGGTAGTATTTGGTAAGTATAGCCGTAACGTATATGTAAATGTTCAAATAAAATGTCATTTATTTATACGATATACGAGTTCAATAAACTGAGCAGGAAGCTATACAAATAGCAGTATTGCTTTTCCTCCACCAAAGCCCTTTGGGTCCGAAGGAATGTCCCCACGCAAGTATGTGATGGACAGAGGACTGAGAAAGACTTGCTGACGGCTGAGCACAGCAACTGACAGACCTAGAAGAGCCTAGCACCAGGAGAGACACAGAGAAGGGCAGATGCCTCAGATAATGCGGAACAAGCGGGCCACAGGAAGGTCTCAGAATGGCCACCTTCACTGGGCGAGGTGCCTCTTTATCTGCAGACGAGGGGACAAGGACGGCCGGGAGACTAGAGCAGAGGCAAAACGGGGCAGACACGAGGGTGTCTGAATTGGGTGACGAGAAAGAGAAACTTTATTCCTTCCCCGGGAAACGAGAAGCATCCCTGCTCTCAGGATGCGCAAGATTGTGCCAGAAAGATCAATTCGAACGTTCAAATCGAGGCTGGAAGGCTAGTGACGGGAAAGGCCGAGCCCGACCACCTCCTCCCCGGCTCCAGTTTGGAGCTCCTCTCCGGCTACCTGGCGGGCTGGACGTTAGAACCAAGGACCAACCTCTGTCCGGCCGTGGCCGGATGTTAGACCCTCCCAGAGCCCGGCCCCCAAGAGCCCTTGCGGCCGTGGGAGCCACGGGAAGAGCCACACCGTAAGCCGCCTCAGGCGGACGGGCTCTGGGTTGGCTCACAGGCCAGCTTGCAGAGGGCAGACGCCGTTAAGAAAGTGCTTCAGGGGGATGCCACCACCGGACAAGTGCCTCTGTGCGCAGGCCTGCTGAGGACAGAGCCCTGGGGACAGTGGGGACTCCAGCGGGGCCAGTGCCTCAGCTGCCACCGGAAGTTGGCCACCAACAGGCAGCACCTTGCCGTGCGGGCCCAGGAGACAGCTGGCCGGAAGTGGAGCATCCGGAAGTGGCGCACCCGGAAGTGTCCCCAGGAGCCGTTGGCGGCCGTTGGGTGGCGTTAGCGGCCGCTACGTTGGCTTCCGTTAGGCTTGGTCTGGCCGGTGGGTCAGCCCGCATGTGTCTGCAAGGCTCCCTCGGGGTGGGCGGTGCCCACGGGGAGCCCCTGTAGAGTTGGAGCCCCCCAAACCTAGTTTGTTCTGGAGGCTTTGAACTGTAAAGGAGCCATATATTCTTGTGGTGACCTCAGGAAAAGATGAGACGAGGTTGGAGCTGATGAAGTCTTGTTGAATAATAGGCTAGCGTGTGTGGTGGCCTTCGGAGGCACCTGTGGGAAATTTCAAACCCTGTTAGGTTTGAATGGGGTTCTACTACCAAACAAAACCAGACCAGACACAGCCATTACCATCAATGGATTCCAAGTACCACTGACCCTGTGGGACAGAGTAGAACTCTGCCGTAGAGTTTTTAGGGCTGTAAATCTTGAGGGAAACAGGCTGACACGTGTCTCATCTTTGTCTTGTGGAGTGGCTGGTGGGTTCCAGCTGCTGGCTTTTTGTTAGGAACTGAGTGCTCACCCACTGCTCCACCAGAGCCCTTTAGGGGCCTATATAGGTGAAATCAGAACAGGGTGAAACGTAGAACTGTAAGTACTGAGCTACAGTCGTGGAAAGGAGAGAGAGCATCTCTATGCTAAGAATGGTTTTTTTGGCTACGACAGATGAGTCAACATGATTCCTGCATTTTGAGGGATCTCACTGGGACCCTAGTCACAGGTTTAATGAAGCCCATTGCCAGTGAGAGCTCATCCTCCCCACAGGACCCAAACTGGCAGGTTCCTGACGTGGTCAGATGAGCATTGGAGTTTCTACCATCCAGGGTGTGCCTGTTGTCCTCTGTCCCTTCCCTGTCAAATCTCATATCTTACAGTACAAGGATATATTTTCTCTTCCCTCCCTCCCCTTACTAGACAGGTAGAAAAATGGTTCCCAAAATGACTTCTGAATCACTTGGATGTCATTGGAGAAGCCAGTCACTAAATGCTCGAGTGTGTCATTAGGTTCAAGAGATTTCAGCAAAAGAAGATGGCTCTCAGTGAGCTCCCTGGAGTAGGAGAGGTCACTATTCTAGCTAGTGTAGACATTCTCGCCAGTAGATCAGGCTGGGAACTGAGCTGCACAAGGCTTCCAAGTTTGTCTGTCAATGGGATGAATGTTGGTGGGGGTCCTAAGTTGCAACGCAAGAAATGAGGGTGGCTTGAGTCTGGCAGTGGCACTCACTGGAAGTGCAGGGCACGGTGGGGTTGGGAGTGAGTGCTTTTCCTAAAACCAGAACTGGGGAAGTGAGGTAGGTGCTGGGTGAAAGGGAGGAGGGCTGCCTTTAAGACCTGAGGGGAGGAAGAAGGAGTCTTAAATTGATTTTAAAATAGGTTAAACCAGAATATGAATGAGTGCACCCATGGTAGTTATAATTAGAGAAGACTTCCAACAGTTGTTGGGAACTCAAAGGAGAAAAGAGGGGACATCACTCTCTGATTATTCCTGAGCCACAGGGCAGGTTAGGAATTTAAAAGAAATGACCTCCTCCTTTGTCTTGTTCGTATTTGGTCATGGAACATAGAAACAAAATTGCAGGGATAAATAAACAGTGGTTGCAGTGTAATTTTATGGACTATTAAGAATTTGGGCCATGTTAAGATTGCACGCCATTTGGGGGCTGTGGAGCTGCCCAGTGGTGCCAGTGTAGCAGGAATCCATGGTCCAGGCAGATACCTGATCACCATTAGGCAGGTGCTGGCTGTGAACAGCATCTTCATGCTGTTAGATCTTCATCCTGATGTCAGATTTTGAAATGAGGAAGTCGTTGTTGGTAACTGGCTCCTTTTACCACTTGGGCCTCATATCTATGTTTGCGTTGCCAAGGTACCTGAGGTTAGCATGTGCTGTTTTTCTTCGTGCTCATAAAACCTGCTCTCTCTGCTGCCAGACAGTGTGGTAAAGAGTGCTGGGTTCTATGTAGTGGGGACCTATGGGTGAACTCTGAAGTATCCTCAGTTTTGCCTCTTCCCCCAGTTTCAACTGACTATGAGACCAGAACAGTTTCCAACTCAGAATAGAGTTGGAAGAAGTTGAGTTCTCAAAGGTGTCAGTTCTATGGGCAGCTGGGTTATGATGAGAAAGGAGCAGGAGGAATACGGCAGTGGTATGGAGCTGGGGAGCCCCTCGAGCTGGGGTATGATTTCAGTGCCTATGCTGCTGTCCCTTTCAAGCAACATGCTGAAACAGAAAGTGCCAGCTGTTTGCACATTGAACCAAGGACCCACCAAAAAGTCCATTGCCACTGAGTCGACTCCCTGATGCATAGCTACCGTACAGGACATGGTAGAACTGCCCTCTAAGAGTTTCCTAGGAGCACCTGGTGGACTTGGACTGCTGACCTTTCAGTGAGCAGCGGTAGCACTGAACCACTGCACCCCCAGGGTTTCCCGAATAAGAAAATGAACCCCTTAAAATGTCAGTTTCTAAGTTGATGGTAACTGGAAAAGCTTTTAGGCTGACTTAGAGGAAGCCAGAGAATAGGTTAGAAAACACATGGATGGTAATGTCTCATTCTTTTTGGAGAAATTAGGTTTCAGCAGCAGAAAATGTTTGCTAAGAGAAAAAAAATATTTAGCTAGATATTACGTGGTTTTGAAAAAGGAAACAAAAACATGGAGGAAAGAATGAATGAAGGCTAAGAAGAGGGAAAAGGCATTGGCAGAAACTTTTAAGATAAGCAGAGACAAATAAAAACAAAATAAAAAGAAACTCAAACTTTTTCCTTTTTATACATACGTTCCTCCTTTCCTTCCTACAAACCTAAGTGTCCACTGTATGCCAAGTGCTCACTAGGTACTGAGGATAAAAGGCAAGACTCATCGCTATTCCAGAAGAGCTCATACATAGTGGGCAGATAGTGTCATGACTGACTGCAGGATGGAGGGGTGAGACGTGTTTCCAAGGATTGCTTTCTGTGTATAGATGCCAAGATATTCGAAACTCCCATCGTGGATTCTGGAATTTATCTTTTTAATTTCACTTGAGCTAAGGACAGCAGTCCCTCTGACAAAGTGGTGGTTTAGGTCCTGTGGTGACTTCTCTTTGGATGGTCACGGGGATGGTATTACAGGAACTGGACAGAGTTCTGAAGTGAATCCAAGAGGGACTGCCTCCTGAGCCAGCGAGAAGGGATGAAGTCACCACCTCTCCTTTCCCTGCATCACCCTCTCTACTGCTGAGGGGCTGGCCAGCTGCAGCCCAACGGGGGCTCTGTTTTGACTACCATGCTGTGAGCAAAAAGAAGAAAAGTTGTGAGAAATTTGGAAAATACAAAACATAGGGAAAGAATTTAAAGTCGCTCTTCTCTCAAAATAAAAAAGAAAGGGAAGGAGATGGGGCAAATATGCAGTTTATGAGCCTCTCAAGCTGAGGGAGCCCAGGACCGTAAAACAAATGCACCACGTGCAGGAGATTAGTGTTCAAGGATGAGTTACGATCCGAGGGTGGGGTTGGGACCAGACAAAAGGCTCCCAAGTTCATGCATTCATAAGACACCCTCTTTAGCTCAGATGCTATTGTGCAGGTTTTAAAAATGTCTATACTCCAACTCGACGGCACTTGGCTTGGCTGATACCCTTATGTGGACCTCCTGAACAGGTCAACATGGTGATAGGTCTAGATTTCAGTTGGCTAAGTGGACACTAAAGAATGGCTGTAAGTTTCCACCCAGAGTTCTGAGGCGGCTAGTTCAGTAGTTTAGAACTGGATCCTGGAACTACTTGCTGAATGATCTAACGATACCTCTGCTGACACTAACTGGGATGTAAGGTTGCAGACAGAGCCTCAAAAGAAACTGAAACAGTGGTTCTAGTTAAGCTCATTTTTCTTAGGCATACGTGGCTGGCCAGTGAGGGATGGTATTTTAATGGAGTGAAATGCCTTTAATGAAACAGCACCACCATATTTTGCCCATTCTTCTAGGATCTGCTAAAAAATTTCACGTAATTGCCCAAGAATTAGGGCAGCATTTGATCTCCGCCAGTGTAGCCCTGCTGTGCCTCTTCAGGACAATGACATAAAGCCACAAATTTACCCCATCTTGGTTTTCTTTGAGAAGATCGCCAACATAAGAGCACCGGGTCATCAAGAATAGAGCCTGAAACTTGCTGGAAATTATGAAATCTCTGGTTTGTGGAATCACTAGTTCTTTTCACACTGCCTTGCTCTCTTGCGGTATCTCTCAAGGGTCATTTAGAACGTTTCCCAAAGCCTTCATCTTTGATAAAGTTTGGGAGTGTGTTTGCTGACTCTCATCTTTCCCCTTCGATGTAATCTTTTGCTTTTTTTTATTAGGTGTTTTCAGATCTGCTCCCTGCAAATAAATTTAAGGTGTTTTTTTGAGAAAAGTTTAGATAATTCATGATGTGGTAGAAAATAATACCTGTGTATCTTGCTCCCCCTGGTAACTGTCCCTTTCCAAACGTGAACAGGTATATAGTTTCTGGACCAAAACCACCTGCATTTCTGTAATGATATACTTTCTGGTGTCTGCGTCTGGAAATAATTCATGGAGAAGCCGGTATACGGTAGACACCAACCCACATCTCAGGTTTCAACTTTCAGTGTCTGCAAAAGACGGCAGAGACCATGGCAAAGTGGTCTATCATTCTGTCCACTGGGGGCACAGGTACTCAGAAGGGATCTTAGGCATGAGGGAACTCTGTCTCCGAAATTCAGAGAGGTCATTGAGAGGGCTTTGTCCTTCAGGGAGGTCATCTTATCCAGTGACCAGATGCCATCAGTTGAAAAGAGCCTGGTAGGCCCCACCCAGTATGATCATAAATAACTTTAAGCCTGTCTTCCCCACCCACCTAACTGAAAGTTCTTCTGTTATCAAAATCTTGACCATAAGCAAACCTCAGCCCTTCCCAACCCAAAGAACACTTCTTCCTGATTCAGACCTAAGTCCCCTAACCAGAATTTCTTGCTGCCCCTCTTTCTTTTCTTATCAAACCATAAATCCTCTCACCCCACACTACCTCACTGAAACTTTAAAACAATAAAAATCCTGCCCTACTAGGGACAGGCAGGCTGAGCCACTTAGCTCAGACCACACTCTCTCTTCCAATAAACTTCCCTGAACTCTTAGACTGGTGCATCTCTGCCTCTGTTTTGGGCCACTCCCCTGCCAGCAATAAGGCATTAATTAGGTTGTCCCCAGTGGGTGTTCGCCCTCTCTCTGTGGTTACACTCTTCCTGCTGTTTCTGCAAATACTATACCAGCTCCCTGTGGGACTGGGTATTACTCTCAGGCTTTCCTTCCTGCTCTGTAGGGGGTGTGCTTATGTGATGCACAGGCCTCAGTGGAACGTGTTTGTTGTGGACCCAGGGTTCAACTACGGCCCTCACTGGTGGCCCTCACCCACCAGAAGGGGAGGGAAGCAAATCTGAACCGAACAGCAGGGAGATGGGTCCTATTTCATCTCAGACACCTGGTCTGCATAGTCTTCTCTGTGATTATTCCTAGCCCACTTAACAGTTTTCAGCTGTAAGACTGTAAGAGAACTAACCTGAAAGGGCTTCATGTCGCATTTCCCCTGTGTAGCTTAGCAGGACTCCTGGTTCCCAAACTGAAAACATTGGCTCTGTAGGGGTTGTGAACAAGAAATGAAAAGCCTGTGTTCTGGTCCCAGCAATGCCCTCATTAACTGTGTTGACTGCAGGAGGTCTGCAGGGAACACAGTAGCTGACAGCCAAAGGCAGTGCTGCTCTTCCGCCTCCCCTCTCTGAGCTACACGAGAGGCTAAACACTGGCACTCTACCTGGGCTGGAACTGGGACTGTACACGTGTGCCCGGAGCTTTTCTCCAGGACTGTTTTAGTTATCTAGTGCTGCTTTAACAGAAATACAGAAAAGTGGTGGTGGTTGTTGCTAGGTGCTGTTGGGTTGGTTCTGACTCATGGCAACCCTATGAACAACAGAACAAAACACTGCCCAGTCTCGTGCCATTTCCATAATTGTTTTTATGCTTAAGCCCATTGTTGTGGCCACTGTGTCAATCCACCTCGTTCGGGTCTTTCTCTTTTTCACTGACCCCTCTACTCTATCAAGCATGATGTCCTTCTCCAGGGACTGATTCCACCTGACAACATGTCCAAGGTATGTAAGATGCAGTCTTGCCATCTTTGCTTCCAAAGAGCACTCTGGTTATACTTCTTTCAGAACAGATCTGTTTCTTTTGGTGGTGTCTGGTGCATTCAACATTCTTCTCTAACACCTCAATCCAAAGGCATCAATTCTTCTTCTGTCTTCTTTGTTCACTGTCTAGCTTTCACACGAATGTGATGCAACTGAAAATACTATGGCTTGGGTCAGTCTTCAAGGTGACATCTTTACTTTTGAATACTTTAAAGAGGTCACAGAAAAGTGGATGGCTTTAAAAAGAGGAATTTTATTTGTCACAGTCCAGTTAAACTAAAAGTTCAAATTCAGGATGTCATCTCCAAGGGAAGGCTTTCTCTTCCAGCACAGGAGGAAAGTCCTTGCTGTCAGTCTTCCACTAGACTAGAAGCTATGGAAGGCGCTTTGCAAAGGATGTGCTCAGCTCCTGGCACTACTTTCTTTCTGATGGTCTGAGGTTCCCCCAAGTGTCTCTGCTAGCTCCTCCTCTTTATGTCTCAAGAGACCACCTCAAGGCACAAAACAAGCTTACACATTGAATCTTGCTTTACCAACACAACGGCCACCCATCCACCCTCATTAAATTAACATCATAGAGGCAGGAATTCCAACGGTGAGAAACATCAAACAGTGCCAGGAATTGTGGGCCAGCAGCCAAACAGCTACAGATTTTTTTAGGGAACACAATTCAATCCCTGACAAGGATTCACAGAGGAAGACAAAGCAGAGGGTAGAAGAAAATCTCTACTGGCTCCTCTGAGCTGCCAATCACTGTACCTCCAGAGCCCCAGGCAAATTCCATATGCCTCCAGATAAGTGCTTGTGACAACTCAGGACTCAGTCCTTTGCTACTTGTTGACTTCTGTCCCTGTCTTCAGCCTTTCCCACCTATCTTCTCTGCTTTTCACCTCAGGCTAAATTCTGGTGCACTATCCCAGTGAAAGTAGGACATTTTACTTGTGTGTCCTGAGCTTTTTCCTAGACTTGGAGAAGGAAATAAAGGGAGGGGTAGAAGACAAGTTTGCCAGCTCTGCAGAGCTGTGTATTGTTGTACTTAACTGGAGCATCACAAGCTAAGTGTACATCAACTTGCATGACTGAAACCTTTCCTACACACTGACTTCACACCCTATGCCCAGCCTTCTCCCCTCCTTTCTCTGCTCTACACCAAATGTAAATTCTAGAGCACTGCCTGGATTGGAAGTGGAGCATTTTATGTGTGTATGTCCTGAACTCTTCTCCTAGACCTGGAGAGCAAAACAAAGGAAGGACTGGAAGAAGAGTTATGCTCGCTCCCCTGAGCCAGAAATTCCTACTTACATCTCTCAGCGAGGTCATAACTCAACCTCTGGTGACAATGCATCAGAATTATTAAGTGTCCAATAGCCACTTTAGCTCAAATGACTAGACTACTTGGACAGTCAGAACCCAATTAAAATACATACATGCGTATATTATATATGTGTATGTATATACATATTTGTCAGATTGCAGTAACCTAACAAACACAAAAGCTTTCTGATGGCTTGGACACACAATCAATTTCTAAACGTTTAAAGAAGCAGAGCACCATGGCTCCAGAAAACTCTCCAAGCCAAGTGCCAAGTGCTATCGAGTTGGATCCAAAGAATCAAAAAATTTCACAGATGAAGAAGCTTTCCTACAACTGTCAGAGGTAGAATACCAAAGAGTTATGTATAGAACCCTTCAAGAAATTCGGACGGAGATTAGACAAAATGAGCAGAACAAAATGAAAAATCAAACAAGCTACATGAATTGCTAGAGCAACAATGATCAGAAATTCAGCAGATTAACAAGAAAATCACTGAGTTAGACAATTCAATAGAAAGCCAAAAGAGCAGAATCAAGACAAGAGAATGCAGAATTGATGAGACTGAAAACAAAGCAGTTGACACCAGCATTTATGAGGAAAAATCAGATGAAAGAACTAAGAAAATTAAAGAACCATTAAGGAGTTATGCAGGATTCTATGAAGAGGAATAATTTATGAATGATTGGAGTACCCAAAGAGGGAGGGATAGTGGAAAATACAGATGGAATTGCTGAAGACTTGCTGACAGAAAACTTCCCTGACATCTTAAAAGATAAGATGTTTATTCAAGATGCTCATCAAACTCTAAAAGTGGTAGATCCCCAAAGAAAAAGACATCAAGGCATATTATAACAAAACTTAAAAAAAATGAAAGATAAGGAGATTCTCTTAAAGGGAGCTAGGCTCAAACCAAAACTAACTTACAAAGGAAAGTCCTTTAGACTGAGTTCTGATTATTCAGCAGTTGATGAGAAGGCAATGGGATGACATATACAAACCTTTAAGGGAAAAAAACCTTCCAAGAATTACATATCCTGCAAAGTTGTCTCTTCAATATAGTGGTGAAATTAGGACATACCCAGATGAACAGAAGTTTAGAGAATTTGCAAAACCAATCAAAAATTACAAGAAATACTGAAGGAAGTTCTTTGATTAGAAAACCAATAGCATCCGACTTGACGACACTTGGCTTGGCAATAGCATCAGATACATATTCAAGGATGCATTTCATAGGAAAAACTGAGATCTCATTATGTTAATTATGATAACATTTCACTAAAAAGAGGGACAGATTAGAGTATTTATAGGTCTTTCAGATGGAGAGGAAGTCAAGGTGATATGAAGAAGTTAATGACTGGCTTAAACTTAGAACATTAGGGGGAGAGAGCACAGTAGCCACAAAGCAAACTAACAATAGTACACATGAAAACAAGAGATACAATATAGAAGTCTCAATAGATAAAAAACTGACATTGAAAAGGATGAAAAGAAAATCCACAAAGAAAAACAACTCAGACAGGATATTAAGCAGAACAAAGAAACTGTCAACAACATACAAAAAAAGGCACCAAAATGAGTGCTATAAATTTGTGCCTATAAGTATTTACACTGAATGTTGTAAATACACTAAATGAACCAATAAAGAGACAGAGAGTAACAGGTTGTGACAGAAAACATGATCCATCTATATGCTGCTTACAAGAAACACACCTTAGACTCAAAGATATGAACAAACTGAAATTCAAAGGATAAAAAAATACATACTGAGCCACCAACATGCAAAGAAGGGCAGGAGTGGCAATAGTAATCTCTGTTCTCCAGAATAGACCATGTATTTGGCCATACAAGTTTCAACAAAATCCAAAGCATTGAAATATTACATTTTGTCAGGCCATAAAGCCATAAAAGTTGAAATCAATGGCAGAAGAAAAAACATGGGTAGAAACTCAAACTCATGGAAACTGAGTAACACCTTGCTCAAGAATTCCTGGATTATAGAAGAAATCAAGGATGCAATGATAAAGAAATTCATGGAATCAAATGAGAATGAAAAGACATCTTACCAGAACCTATGGCATACAGAAAAGGCAGCACTCAGAGGACAATTTATCTCAATAAATGCATACATCCAAAATGAAGAAAGGGCCCAAATCAAAGGATTAACTCTACAACTTGAACAAGTAGAAAGAGAACAACAGAGGAACCCTTCAGACACCAGAAGAAAACAGATTATAAAGATTAGAGCAGAATTAAATGAATTAGAGAGTAGAAAAACCGTTGAAAAAATTAATAAAACTGAAAAGTGTTTGTTTGAAAACATTGACCAAATTGAAAAACCACTGGTCAAACTCAAAAAAGAAAAACAAGAGATGAAGAAAACAACCCCAGTAAGAAATGAGATGGGCAATATCACAACAGACCCAACTGAAATTAAAAGAATCATAACAGAATATTATGAAAAATTGTACTCTAATAGATTTGAAAACCTAGAGGAAATGGACAAACTTCTAGAATCACATTATCCACCAAAATTATTACATATAGAAGTAGAACAACTTAATAAAGCCATCACAAAAGAGATCAAAAAAAGTAGTTAAAAAAAGAAAAAACCTACCAACCCCCCAAAAGTCCTGGCCCAGATGGCTTCACTGGAGAATTCTACCAAACTTTTAGAGAGGACTTAATACCAATCATACTAAAGGTATTTCACAGCACAGAGAAAGATAGAACACTTCCAAATTCATTCTTATTAAGCCAATGTAACCTTGATACCAAAACCAGGTAAAGATAACACCAAAATAGAAAATTACAGGCCAATATCTTTCATGCACTTATGTGCAAAAATCTTCAAAAAAATTCTAGCCAATAGAATTCAACAATATATCAAAAAAATAATAATTCAAAAGTCCAACACCCATTCATATTAAAGACTCTCAGCAAAATAGGAACAGAAGTAAAATTCCTCAGTGTAGTAAGGTATCTATGCAAAGCCAACAGCCAACACCATCCTAAATGGAGAAAGACTGAAAGAATTCCCCCTGAAAATGGCAACCATACAGGGATTCCCACTGTCACCACTTTTATTGAACTTTGTGCTGGAAGTTCTAGCCAGACCAATCTGATAGGATAAAGAAATAAAGGGCATCCACACCAGTAAAGAAAAAAATACATATCTCTATTTGCAGATGTGACCTTATACACAGAAAACCCTAAAGAATCCATTAAAATACTACTGGAACTAATAGGCGAGTTCAGCAAAATATCAGGATATAAGATAAACATAGATAAATCAGTAAAATTTCTTTCCACCAACAAAGAGACCATCAAAGAGGAAATTACCAAATCAAAACCATTTACAATAATACCCAAGAAGATAAAGTATCTAGGAATAAATCTAGCCAGAGATGTAAGAGACCTATAAAAAGAAAACTGCAAGACTCTACTGCAAGAAACTAAAAGAGACTTACATAAACGGAGAACCTTGCTCATGCATAGGAAAACCTAACATTGTGAAATTGTCTATTATACCCAAAGCAATCTATACAATAGAATCCCAGTACAAATATCCTTGTCATTTTTAAATGAGGCAGGTAAACAAATCACCAACTTTGGAAAGGGAAGAAACCTAGACAAGTAGAGCACTACTGAAGAAGAGGAACATAGCGAGAGCCCTCACACGACCCAAACTCTGAGCCTATTTACACTGTCATGGTATTTCCAAACAGGCTTTTACTGGTACAGAAACAGATATATAGACCAATGGAACAGAATAGAGAATCCAGAAATAATACCACCTACCTACGAACAGCTGATATTTGACAAAGAAAACTTGGGAAATAACAGCCTCTTTAATAAATGGTGTTGGCAAAGCTGGAAATCCACCTGCAAAAAACTGAAATAAGGCTCATATCTCACACTTTGCACAAAAACTAATTCAAAATGGATCAAAGACCTAAATATAAAATCTAAAACAATGAAGATTATAGAAAAAAATAGAGACAATACCGGAAGCTCCAATGCACTGCTTAAACAGACTACAAAATACTACTAACAATGTGCAAACAGCAGAAGAGAAATGGGAGCTACTAAAAATCAAACACTTATGCTCATCCAAGGACTTTATCAAGAGAGTAAAAAGGCTACCTATAGAATGAGAACAAATATTTGGCAGCCACATATCTGACTGACATCTAATTTACATAATCTACAAGGTATTGCAAAATGCCAACAAGAAAAAGACAAATAACCCAGTTAAACAACGGGCAGAGGATACATACGGACAGAAGTTCTCCAAAGGAGACACCCAGTCAGCCAAAAGAGATGCTCACAATCATTACCCAAATCAAAACTACAATGAGATACCATCTCACCCCAATGAGGATGGTACTAATCCCAAAACACAAAATAACAAATGTTGGAGAGGTTGTAGAGGGACTTGAAGTCTTCTACACTTCTGGTAGGAATACAAAATGGTACAACCTCTCTAGAAAGCAATCTGGTGCTTTCTTACAAAACTAGAAATAGAAATACCATATGATCTGGCAATCCCACTGCTTGGAATATATCCTACAGAAATAAAGGAGTCACATGAACAGATACATACACACAAATGTTTATTGAAGGACTGTTCACAACAGAAAAAGATGGAATCAACCTAGGTGCCCATCAACAGATGAATGGATAAACGGACTATAGTATATTTCCACAATGGTGCACTATACAATGATAAAGAACAACAATGATTTTAAGGAACATCTCATAACCTGGAATCAACTGGAAGACATTATGCCAAGTAAAACCAGTCAACTGCAAAAGGACAAATACGTACTGCCAGCCAAGCCAAGTACTAGACCATTATTATAAGGATTTAAGAAAAGGCTTATGCCCAGAAGAAAATAGTCTGATGGCTACAAGGGTGGGGACGGAGAGGGTTATTCATTGATTAGACAACTGATAGGAATTTGGTTAGGTAAAGGAGGAGTGGCAACTTACAGTAGAAAGCGGGTCAGCACAACTGAACTGTACTATAAGCTAAAAGGTTTTCTAAATACAACCCAACATTTTAAAGGACACAGTAGCAGAGACAGGGGTCAGGGGACTATGGTTTCAGGGGACATCAATGTCAACCATCATATTTAGTTTTATTCCTAAGAAATTGTCCTGCATCCCATATTGGTGAGTGGCGGCACCTGAAGTCTTAAAAGCCAGTAAGCTGCCATCTAAGGAACATCAGTTGGTTCCAACCCAACTGGAGGAGAAGAAAACCAAGAACATTAAAGACGTGAAAACCCCATTCATTGTAAATGCTGTTGATTGACACGGTGGCTACAGCCGCTGGCTCAAACATGGCAACAATGGGGAGCATGGCCCAGGACTGGGCAAAGTTTCCTTCTGTTGGGCATAGGGTTGCTCTGAATCCAAATCAGCTGGCGGCAGCTAACAACAACACACCTGTACTTTGGGGTAGACTGGAATCCTCAAGCAGCACATGCCAGCAACTTGAAGCATAAACCCTTGTTACACATTTTGTGCGTGTGAGGTTTTTAAACTGGATCGAGGCTTTTTATGTATGTCTAATAAAACCTTTTGGAAGCAGTTTTACTGAGGTATAATCATCATATAATAAATTGCATAAACTGCATGATTTCAGAAATCTTGACATAAATAATACCCCTGATACCATCACCACAGTCAAGATACCCATCACCCACCAGAATGTCCTCACGCCTCTCTGTAATTTTCCCTTGCACTCTGATCTGCACCTCCTCCCCAGACAAGTACTGATCAGCTTCTTGCCGCTAGAGATTAGTCTGAATTTTATAGAGTCTTATATAAGTGGGATAAAATAATACGTATCTTTCAGTCTGGTTTCTTTCACTCAGTACCATTATTGCAAGCTTCGTCCGTGTTACAGTGCATGTCTGCAGTTCCATCTTTTTAATTGCTGGCTAGTATTCCACTGGGTGGATATCCTGCAGTTTATCCATTCACTTGTTGAGAGACATTTGAATTGTTTCTGGGTTTTGGTTATTAAAAATAAAACTGTCGGAATCATTTTGTGTGCACAAATACTTTCTTTACTCTTGGCTTAGAACAGACCACAAAGGAAGAAGAATAGTTACGGAGAAAAAAGGAGACAGAATGTTTATGCTTTCTAAACAGGTGAACATTTAATAATGCACCTAAGAATACACTTCCTAACAGAAAATCATATCAGCTTTTTGAAAATGTAAAAAGGATAACATGTCCAAGTTCATCTGAAATTGCCTTTGTGGTAGAATATGGAAGAGAAGTCTATCACGCAGGGCCACTTTCAAAACTGAGGGTTTCCCCTGAGGAACAGACGGGGCCACTATATATACTCAGCACCCAGTGGCTTAAGTGTCGCATCAAAACCTTCTTGAGGTATCTGCCTTTTCTCGCAACATATATAATTCAAATTGATATTAGGATGCTAAAATAAAATATACTTAAAAATTATTGTGATTTACAAAGAATTTTACAATCTTTATCAGTTTGCCATATAACACAGGGAACGGTCACTGCTGTTCTATTCTAACTGCTCTCTCCTCCCTTCCCATCTCCCCCCAGTGAAAGCACTCCCACCCCTCTCATCAGGCCCTTCCTGGGACCCTTTGATGAAGATCTCTTTGCACTCCTCTATCATCTGGGCTCCAGTGACAAGCCTCAAGGACAGACCCTTTAAACATCTAAGTCCAGAGGTCCAATCACCTCCAGCCTCCCTCCACAGTTTGTCGTCTAGTTCAGTCCCTGTCTGGAGAGCTGACCCCAGTGCTGGTTGTAGTTTGGGATTAGAGAGTCCTGGGGCCACTCTCCCAGGGGGCCTTCCAGTCCAACCAACCATCGAGTATGGTCTTTTGATAGGGATATAGTTCTGCCTTCTAATCCTTCTCCCACTATGTCCAGAGCTCTGGACTGTTCATCGGTGGTGGCCAGCCACCCTCTTCAGGTCCTATGCTGGGGAAGACTCTGGCTCATATGGCACCTGCCATCTGACGGGCTCATATTTTCCTCCTGTCCTTGATGTCCAATGTTTACCTCTGGTCCAGGTGGGTTGTGACTAATTGATGCTCCATAGACGGCAGTTTATTAGCTTTTAAGACTCCAGACACCACGCACTCAAGTAAGAATGCAGAATGTTTCCTTAAGAGAAAAAGAAAAACTTGGGTATGCCAATTAGAGTGGATGCCCCCTAAAAGTGTGGTCCCCCAACCCCAGGCCCTGTATAAAATATACTGTCAATGACATGTGGCCTCACAAAGCATTTATTTGTAGGAAGGCATCTACATCTTTCAAAGAAAACACATAATTTTAGTTTTATATTTAATTGATCATGTCTTGTTCATAGTATTTGGCATACAACAATGTCATAATATTTGGAGCCATCACCTATGAAGAGAAGCAAGAAGTATTCTGCATTAGCCATTAAAGGGTACTTCGCTTTTTAGGTTCCTTGGAGTCCCTGGGTGGTTTAAGCATTTGACTGCTAGGCAAAAGGTTGTCAGTTCAAGTCCACCCACAGGCATCTCAAAAGACAGGTCTAGCAATGTGCTTCTGAAAGGTCATAGCACTGACAGCCCTCTGGAGCATCTTGCTGTACACATGCAATTGTCAGGAGTCAGAGTCCACTTGACAGCAGCTGACAACCAAGACACCAGGTCTTCATTCTGAGAAAGGTAGACAGCGTTGTCTTCAGGCCCTTGAGTTGCTTTGTAGGTACTCTTGTCTAGGCACTCCAAACCCAAAAAGTATGCTGCCATAGAGTCAATTCTGACTCATGGCGACCCTGTAGGACACAGCAGAACTGCCCCATAGAGTTTCCAAGGAGCACCTGGTGGATTTGAACTGTTGACCTTTTGGTTGGCAGCCATAGCACTTGACTACTACTCACCGAAGTCTCCTGAAGCCCAGGGACTGTCCTCTGTGATGCCACTCACTCTGGGCCAGGCTGGTACAGTGACTCATCTGCTGCTCCCAGGACTTTGGCACACGATCTATAGCCCTGCCGGGGGCCACGCTGCTTTCTGTGAGACAAACTCTGCCTTAGGGATGCCAAGGGCCAGTGGTGAAGTGGCAAGTCACAGCTGTCACAATAGAGCCAGAATCCATCTTTTCTTCAACCTGGGTGGTAGATCTTTAGTTACTTGCTGGGCTTTTGTCATCCAGCCAAGGGTGGAGTAGAAGAAGGAAGATTCCTTAAGCTGGCCCATCCTCACCTGGCTGACAGCACGCAGATGTTAACCTTCACCTGAGAGCCGGCAAAAATGACTCCAGGCAAATGTCTGATTCCTCTTCTGTGAAGACAGGGAGAAATGAAACTTTCCTTTTGCTAATGCACCCCAGTCAGTGGAAAGAAGCAATCTCTTGTCTCCTGAAAATTACTGTGTAAAGCGTTGTCCTAGTACATGACTGTGGCTTCCTTTTATTTAGCATTTTGGATGTCCCCGGTGGTCATTCTAGACCATTGTTACATTTTCAGTCGTTTCATCTTCAGAGCAAGATGTTGTTGCTGAACCAAAAGCCAGTTCATTCTACCTGTCACTGCAGCCAAACTCAGAGATGGGGACAGGTTCAAGCTAGTTTTATTAACACATAAGCATGTGAATCTGGGAAACAATGAGAATGGTTTCTCCAAGACTGTTTCACTTGGGTTATGATTTCAGAGGCTTTTACAGCTAGATTACAAAGGATTTTGCATCTGGAAAATGTCAAACCTTGTTATAGGATAGAACAAGGGAGTCACAAGATTCTTTTACATCTTATGAAACAATGCAAATTACCCAAAATATCATCACCTCCCTGAAAGTTTGAAATAATTAATTGACTACCCTGGAGACAGGAAAAGAAAGTCTGTTGATCTAGTTGGGACAGGGAATGGACTATAGCCTAGCAGTCTAAGCCACCTTGATTAGGTCTCATATACTAACAACGTGTTAGGAAGGCATGATTATTGCAAACGATGAGACAGGCCCTGATGGGGGTTTGCAGTGATGGGAATGGAATGACCTAGAAAAGGTGGATACAGCAAGGAAAGGGGGCTGGAAAAAAAAAGGCCAAATCCTCTGGCCTAACAGCACATTAGGAAGGGCAGAAGTGAAGAAGTGCCAGAAATTGCTAGCAGCCCCGCATATTTGCCTGAAACTGGGCAAGGCATTTCTACCTTTTTGTGACAATTAGCTTCTCAGACACTCTAGGGAAGAAGCAAAGGTTCCTGTGTATTTCATATACACCGTGGGTTGAAGAGCCACTAAAAGCATTGCTTTGGGAAAAGAATGTAAGATTTGGGGTCAAGACAATGGTGGGAGCAATTGCTAAGCCCAGAAATAGTTGTATGATTGGCAACCAAGCGCCCTGTGAGCTTCAGAATCCTTGCCTTGAAGATGAGCACAGACTGGCATGGCTGCTGAGAGGAGGCAAGCAGGTCAGTGTTTGCACAGATGCTTAGGAGCGTAGTGTGTATTTTGCTAGCACGAAGAAGTCACTTGCTCAACATCAAAGGACAAAGTCTAATGAGTTGAACACTCACAAGATGACCACAAAGTAGGCTAGTCAGTTATCTGGAAAGACAAAGGATAGGAAGAGTCTGCACACACACAAGTGGGGAAAACACACACACACACACACACACACACACACACACACACACAAGCAACTGATTTAATTAACCTTGATTTTCATCTGTTAGTTCTAGAAACATTTAATTGTAGTAATAGTAAAAAGAAGCAAGAGGTAAACCCACTGCCATCAAGCTGATTCTGACTCATAGGGACCCTATAGGCCAGAGTAGAACTGCCCCATAGAGTTTCCGAGGAGCACCTGGTGGATTCAAACTGCCAACTTTTGGTTAGCAGATAAGCTCTTAATATATTAAGCGCCATACAATTCTTTGATGTTCTTTCAATGTAAATAGGGAACTAGCTTTTTTTTTTTAAGTTTTCTCAAATGGTTCTCCAAAGTGGTTCTTTCAAATGTAAATACCAACTTCATGAACTGTCCACACTTCGGTTAACAGTTGTAGTGCTTAACCACTACACCACAGGGATTTCTTGAGCAAACTAAGTAGTTTTGAAAGTTTGGCACGGGAAACTTAGTCCAAAGAAATTAATTTAGTGTATAAGCAAAATTGACTACATTGTATTAGATGCCTCTCATCCTAGTGTCCCTAGAGGACAGAGCAGAATTGCTCCCATAGGGTTTCCAAAGAACACCTGGTGGATTTGAACTAACAATCTTTTGGTTAGCAGCCATAGTTCTTAACTACTGTGCCACCAAGGTCACTATGAGTTGGAATTGACTCAACAGTAATTCCTGTGTGTGTATGGTTTGTGCTGTGTTCCATCTCATCCTCACAAAGTTGAAGAAACTGGCATGTTACTCTTCTTTTGTAGACAAGATTGCAGCTCTGAGCATTTTACAAAATTAGCCAAGGTGCCTCATATGGAAAATGGCAGAGCTGGGACTTAAACCCAAGTTTGTGAAACTCCAGAATCACCAGTACTACCTTTGTTCAACATGTCAGGCTGTAGTGGAGGATAAATCCCCTTATATTTTTTACTGTGATTGAGTGAAAGTATACAATCCAAATTAAGTTTGCATGCCCACCTATCTGCAGTTCCTTCTGCTCTCCTTGCCTGATGACAGCACACTCCTTTCCATTTTATACATGTCAGATCCTCTGAACAATCTCCTGATCCTTCCTCTCCAGCCTCTCCTCTCCCTTCTAGCAAGAGGCCACTAGGACAGCGTCCTACAGATGGATAGAACCATAAAGTGCACACACCATACGGTTACATTGTGTCCCCAAGTCCAATCCACTCCTGTTCGAAGCATCGTAATCAGTAATGTTTTCTGGTCAGCAGCAAGAGCAGGTCTAGGGGCCATGCTCCCAGGGGAACCCCCAGGCCTTTGGACCATCAGTTAGTCTTTTTGTGGAGTTCTTCAGGCATATCCCTCTTTTTCTTGTGTTGCCACTGGGACTTGACATTGTGTACCCCATCACAGCTGTCTTTGGTGGTGGCAGGGCACCATCTGGTTCTTCTGGTCACATGTTGATACAGTCACCCATTCACATGGGTCCTTCTGTCTTCTGGGCTCTTTTTCCCTCATACCTTTGTTGTCCTTCGTGATCATCTGTTCTGGCTGAGTTGGGACCATTTGGTTTACCTTAGATGGCAGCTTGCTAGCTTTTAAGATCCCAGACACCACTCACCAATATGGAGTGCAGAAGACTCTCTTAGCAATAGGCTGGTTATGCCAATTGGCCTTGATGTCTCCTGAGAGCATGGTCCATGGACCCTCGCCCCTGCTACTCTATCCTTGCAATATTGGGTTAAGATTAGAAGAGTTTTCAGTTTATGTTGAAGTCCAGTTGAGTTGATTTTCTTTCTAATGTGTGCTGTCACTGCTTTCACCCAACTAAATTTCTATCAACTGTCTAATCTATGATCAGCCCTCTCCCTCCCTCTCTCCCTCCCTCCCTCCCTCCTTCCCTCCTTCCCTCTCTCCCTCCCCTTTCCTCTCTCCCTTCCTCCCTCCCTTTCCTTGCAGCCATCAAAGAGTCTTCTGTACATGAGTCTGTTCTTAAGTCCTTATAGTAGGGGTCTCATAGAATATTTGTCTTTGTGCCACTGACTGATTTCATTTAGTATAACATCTTCCAGTTGAAACCAGGTTATGAGATGCTTCCTAAAATCATCATTGTTTTTTATCATTGCATAGCATTCCACTGAGTATATGCACCACAGTTTACCCATTCATCCATTGTTGGGCATCTGGGTTGATTCTCATCTTTTTGCTATTGTGGACTGTGCTGCAATAAACATTTGTGTGCATGTACCTGTTTGTGTGACTGCCCTTGATTGTATAGGACATACTCTGAGCAGAGGGATTACTGGGTCAAGTAGAATATCTACTTCTGGCTTTTTAAGGAAGCACCAGATTGCATTCCAAAGAGGTTGTATGATTTTGCAATCCCACAAGCAGTGTAGGAGAGTTCTAATTTCTCCACAGCCTCTCCAGCATTTGTTGTTTGGTGTTTTTTGGATCATGGCCAACCTTGCTGGGGTGAGATGGTATCTCACTGCAGTTTTGATTTGGATTTCTATAATAGCTAACAATCATGAGCATTTCCTCATGTGTTTTTTGGCTGCCTGGATGGCCTCTTTAGTGAAGTATCCGTCCATTTTCTTTATCCATTGCTTCACTGGTTTATTTACCTTTTTTCTTGTTGATATTTTGCAGTACCTTGTAGATTATGGAGGTCAGATGTCAGTCTGACATGTAGTTGCCAAATTTTTTTCCCATTCTGTAGGTGGTCTTGTAATTCTTTTGGTAAAGTCTTTGTATGAGCAAAAGTGTTTGATTCTTAGTACTTTCCATTTATCTATTTTCTCTTCTGTTCATTGTGCTTTGTCAGATTTTGAATACACTAAACTGTGTATTCAAGTTTCCATTGTTGACCCTAGTTTTTCTTGGATGATCTTTATCATTTTAGGTTTGGTATTTAGGACTTTTATCCAATTTTTTGTGTAAGGTGTGAGATGTGGGTCTTGTTTCAATTTTTTGCCGATGGATATCCAATTTTGCCAGCACCATTTGTTAAAGAGACTGTTTTTACCCCAGTTTACAACTTTAGGGCCTTTGGTGAATATCAACTGTTTATAGGAGGATGGTGGCATCTCCGGGGTCTCTGTTCTATTGGTCTGTACATCTCTTTTTCTAACAGTACAAGGCTGTTTTGACCACTGTAACAGTGTAATAGTTTCTAAGGTCAAGTAGTGTGAGGCCTCCCACTGTGTTCTTCTTCAGTGGTGCTTTATCTGGGTTTCTTCCTTTCCAAACTAAGCGGCTGATCATTTCTCTATCTCATTAAAAAAAGTCACTGGAATTTCTATTGGGATTGCATTGTACATGTAGATCGCTTTGGGTAAAATAGACATTTTCACAATGTTAAGTCTTCCTATCCATGAGCAGGGTAGTCTCTCTTAGTTTCTTGAAGTAAGGTCTTGTAGTTCTCTTTGTACAGGTCTCTTATTTCTCTAGCTAGATTTATTCCTAGGTACTTTATCTTCTTGGGGGCTATAGTAAATAGTATTGATTTGGTAATTTCTTCTTCAATGATCTCTTTGTTGGTATAAAGAAATCCTACTGATTTACTTATGTTTATCTTATATCCTGACACTTTGCTGAACTCTTCTATTAGTCAGAGTAATTTACTTATGGACTCTTTAGGATTTTCTGCATATACAAACATATCATCTGCAAAGAGGGAGATTTTTACTTCTTTGCTGATGTGGATGCCCTTTATTTCTTTGTCTTGTCTAATTGCTCTGTCCATAAGTTCTAGTACAATGTTGAATGGAAGTGGTGAGAGTGGGCATCCTTGTCTAGTTCCTCTTCTCAAGGGGAATTCTTTTAGCCTCTCTCCACTCAGGATGATGTAGGTGGTTGGCTTTGCATAGATGCCCCTTACTGCATTGAGGAATTCCTATTTTTCAGAGAGCTTTTAGTATGAACGGGTATTGGACTTTGTCAAAAGCCTTTTCTGCACCAATTTACAAAATCAGTTGATTCTTGTCTTTTGTGTTATGTATGTGGTTGATCACAATTGTTTTTCTGATGTTGAACCAGCCTTGCATCCCTAGTATGAATCCAACTTGGTCAGGATGGATTTCTTTTTGATATGTTGTTGTATTCTACTGGTGAGAATTTTGTTGAAGATTTTTGCATCTAGGTTCATGAGTGATATTGTCCTGTAATTTTCCTTTTTTTGTGGAATCTTTCCATAGCTTTGGTGTTGGGGTTATGCTGGCTTGATAGAATGACTTTGGGAGTATTCCATCCTTTTCTGTGCAATAGCCTCAGTAGTATTGGAGTTAAGTTATCTCTAAAAACTTGGTAGAATTCTGTGGTGAAGCACTCTGGGCCAGGTCTTGTTTTTTGGTTGGTAGTTTTTAGATGACTTTATCAATCTCTTCCTTTGTGGTGGGTTTATTAAGTTGTTCTATTTCTACCTTGTGATAACTTTGGTAGGTGATATGAATCTAGGAATTTGTCCATTTCCTCTAGGTTTTCAAATCTGTTAGAGTACAGTCTTTCATAGATTCTGTTATGATACTTTTGATTTCTGATGGATCAGTTGTAACATCCCCATCTCATTTCTTATTTGGGTTATTTGTTCCCTCTCCTGTTTTTCTTTTGTAAGTTGAGCCACTGGTTTGTCAATTTTGTTGACCTTTTCAAAAAACCAATGTTTGGTTTTGTCATTTTTTTTCAATTTTTCTTCTATTCTCTAATTCATTTAGTTCTGCTCTAATCTTTATTACCTGTTTTCTTCTGGTGCCTGAGCATTTTCTCTGATGCTGTCTTTCTACTTGTTCAAGCTGTAGGGTTAACTTCTTGGTTTGGATCCTTTCTTCCTTTTGATGTATGCATTTATAGAGATTAATTGACCTCTAAGCACTGCTTTGGCTGTATCCCATAGATTCTGGTAGGCTATGTTTTCATTCTCATTTGATTCCATAAATTTATTTCATCCTTGATTTCTTCCATAACCCATGGCTTTTTGAGTAAGGTGTTGTTCAGTTTCCACGAGTTCCAGTTTCTATCTATGTTTTTTCTGCTATTGATGTTGACTTTTATGGCTTTTGGGTCTAAGAATGTGATTTGCAAAAATTCAATGATTTGAATTTGTTGAGATTTGCTTTATGTCCTAACACATTCTGGAAAATGTTCCACGTGCATTTGAGAAGAAGGTGTGCTTATCTGTTGATGGATAAAAAGTTCTGTATATATTGATGAGGTCTAGTTGGTTAATTGTCACAGTAACATCATCTGTGTCTTTACCGAGCTTTTTTCTAGATGATCTGTCCATTACTGAAAGTGGAGTGTTGAAGTATTCAGCTATTATTGTTAAGTGATCTATCTCATTTTTCAATGTAGTCAGTGTTTCTTCGATATATTTAGATGCTCTAGTATTGGGTACATAAATATTTAGTACTGTTAAGTCCTGCTTGTGGACTGAAACTTTCAGCAATAGTGATCGTCCTTGTCCATGATGGTAGATTTTATATTAAAATCTGTTCTATCTGAGATTACTATTGCCACACCTGCTTTTCTTTGTATATTGTTATCTTGGTATATATTACTCCATTCTTTGATTTTTAGTTTGTTCATATCTTTAAGTCTAAAGATATGTCAATTTTGTTGACCTTTTCAAAAAACCAACATTTGGTTTTGTCATTTTTTTCAATTTTTCTTCTATTCTCTTATTTAGTTCTGTTCTAATCTTTATTACCTGTTTTCTTCTGGTGCCTGAGCATTTTCTCTGATGCTGTCTTTCTACTTGTTCAAGCTGTAGGGTTAATTTCTTGGTTTGGATCCTTTTTTTTTTTTTCTTGTTTCTTGTAAGCAACTTATAGAGAGGTCTTTTGATCCAAGATGGCACTCTCTTTATTGGAGCATTAAGTCAGTTTACATTCAGTGTGATTATTGATAGGTATGTGGTTAGTGCTGTCATTTTGATGTGTTTATTTTTGTGTTGGTGTTTTCTATGTTGCTCTTAATATTCTGTTCTGGGTGATTCTTCTTTACGAGTTGACTTTGCAACTTTTTCAGTGTTGGTTTTGTGTTTGTTGAGACTCCTGTATTATGCTTCTTGTTTTGATAAGTTGCATTGGTATTGTGCTTTGAGGCTACCCCATAATCTCCCTTAATATTGTAAGTTTAAATGAAAATTTAACTTATACATATTTTTTTTAACTTCCTCTCCACCTGAAATGGCAAAAACCACTGTAGTAGATCCCTGTTTTTAATGTAGTGTCATAGTTTTCATGATATGATCACTGGTTCCCTTCTTTTAATATTATAGCTTTGATTGAGTTTGTGACTTCCCTGACTAGTTAGGCTTCTAGATGTTGTGTCCTGCATTGCCTCCTTAAGTATACACTTAATGATTTTGTTTTTCTAAGCAAAGAGCTTCTTTCAGTGTTTCTTGTAGTTTTGGTTTGGTTTTCACACATTCTCTAAGTTTCTATTTATCTGTGCATGTCATAATTTCATCTTCATATTTGAAAGACAGTTTTGCAGGACATAGAATTCATGGTTGGAAATTCTTCTCCTTCAAGGCTTTGAATGTTTCATCCCATTGCCTCCTTACCAACATCATTTCTGCCAAGAATTCAGACTAAAGCTTACAGGGCTTCCCTCTGAATGTTAGCTTTGCTTTGAGGCTCTCTGCCTTTATGAGTTTCTGCTTATGTTTCATTTTGTTAAGCTTGATTAGAATTTGTCTTGGTGTCTTTCTTTTGGGGTCTAGTTTTTGTGGCATTTGATAGACCTCTTAGATATCCATATTTTCTTCTTTCATAATTTCAGGGACGTTTTCTGTCAGCAGTAATCTGTGTTTTCATGTATCGCTCCCTGTTCAGGAACTCCAGTTAATTGTAGATTATTCCTCTTGACAGAGTCCCACATGTTTCTTAATGCTTCTTCATTGTTTGTATTTTTTTCCCTCTGATTTCTCCTCATAAATGCTGGTGTCAGTTGCTCTTTTGTTAAGGTCACTAAGTCTGACTTCCAATTCATCAATTCTGCTCTTTTGGCTTTGAATTGAATTGTCTAACTCCATAATTTTGTTATTGATCTGTTGGATTTCAGAACATTGTTGTTCCATCAGTTCAAATAGCTTGCTTAATTTTTCATTTTGCTGTGCTGCATTTTGTTTACTCTCTAGGAGGGCTCTCAATATAAATCTTTTGTACTAGAACTCCAATAGCTTCAGAAAGCCTTCTTCATCTGGGATGTTTTTCGATTCTTTCTCTTGGGAGTTTTCTGGAGCCATGGTGGGTTGCTTCTTTAGATACTTAGTGATGGTGTGTTGCCAACAGGCCATCTAGAGACTTTAGTTTCTCTGGTGTTGCCTCAACAGGAGCTGAGACATAGTTCTAAGAGTTGGTCAACAGCCACCTCTGTGTCGTCTAGTGAGTGGCCCCAGTGGTCTCTCTGGTTTGGCAGGCTCTGTCTCCTGGCTGGCAAAGACACTGTCCTACTTATGAAGTCACTGGGGGGGCCATCAACTGACCCTATGATGTGGGTCAGTAAAGGCTGGAAGAGATGATGTCAGGCTACACAACAGTTATTTCTCTAAACAGTCTTATTTTAAAGAGCTAAAAACTATCTCACAGCTTCCAAAATCAGTCAGGCTGTCAGATGTGACAGGCCTCTCCTTCTGGCTGACAATAGAAACCCTTCCTCAGAAGTCCCCAGATGCTATGATGTAGTCCAAAGTAGGGAGGGGCTACAGCCCTGCTGCCATCCTCTGCCAGGCCCTACCCATAAGGCAACAGTGTGCTAAACACAGCTTTCTGCTGGAAAAGTGCTTCCTGGACTCGCACTGCCTCCTAACCTGAGGCCTCTGGTTGGGTAACTCTGCCTCCCAGTGGACCAAGGTGGCATCCCATTCAAGCTGTCCCTCTCACCACAGAACAGCAGAAAAGAGAGGGTGGAGGGACTGTGGTGCCCTCAGTCCACCACCAGACTCTCTAAATGTGGCTATCCCATACACTGTCTCTCTGCTGCACCACAGGCTGTTCACTTCAGCAATGCAGCTCAGCCTATCTGCTTGCTCATGCCCATTCCCCCTTACTGGTCAACAAAAAAGAAAAAAAAATTAAAAGTGCCAATACTTGCAGTTCTCCCAAGTGGGGAGTCAGCAGGAAAGAGAAGTTTCCCATTTAATTGCATGTAGTCCAATCTGACAACCCTATGCCATGTCCTAGGGCTCACTTGGTGTCCAGAATGCTCCATTCAGTTATCAATCCAGACCTTAGTTTTCATAGGTAATTAATGAGATGTGTGTCTAGTCCACTATGTTGTTTCCACCTCTTCCCCCCCCCCTTTTTTTGGAACAAAGTCTGGTGTAGTAAAGAGAATGAACACACTTTCTAGAAGGACAAGCCTTCTGTCAACAGATGGCATCAGTGATACTCTGCACAGCAAGCTATCTCGTGTGTGACACATTCATCCCTTCACGTATTGCATTTGACTGGAAGCCAAAAGACGAGACGTTTGATTGCCCCCTGGAGGTGTCCCTGGGGAAAGGCCTGCTTCCACAGAAGGACACGATCTTGAAAACCCTATAGGGTAGCTGGACTCTGCATGCACGGAGTCACCATGAGTCAGAACAAGGACAATCAAATTGCTAAGGTGAGTGAGTGTCAACCCAAGGTCTTGGAACAAGGACCTCCCTTTCTTGCACCCAGCCACATAGAGAGCTGGAGGGCTCAGGAGAAATGACTTTCAGGGAGGCAGACAGAGAGTGGTTCTAAGCACACAGGATGATAAGCAGAAGAACCTGGGTTTGAATTGCTGTCTCTGCTTTAACTGAGTGAGAGACTAGGGACAAGCTGTTTATCCTCAAAGTGGGGGCTTGGAACTGGTTGGGTCCTGCTGAAACCTCCACTGAGAATTTTCACCTCTAACAAATTCCTTCCATACTGAGAATGTACATGAAGCATACACCCCTGACAGCCCGAATCAGCATCTATGGTTTGAACAAGATCCCCAGGTGATTCTCATGTATAATTTCCTGAGACACTGTTAGAAATGCAAGTCCTCAGCAGGGCTCTCTGAACAGGAATAAACTGGTTTGAAACCCTTGCTCCAAGTGAGCTGAAAATCAAGGATAATTATATCAGTTTCTTCTGGTTTTTTGTTTGTTTGTTTTCTTTTCTTCTCACCTGTGTGGATGTGTGGACTCTTCCTATCAGACAAGGTTAGCTAGGGAACCTGACTGCAGCCAGCTATCACCACTTCAGAAGCGAAATTGTGGATACACCAGCTTCTCACAGCAGTGTGTGATGCAAATTTTTTCCATCCATTCTCACCAGGAGGGGACCCATAGAGGGAGACTCAAACCTAAAACCAAGAACCAACTCACTATTTTCCCTTTCCATCTATGACATCACCCCTTGCTTTTGCCAATAAAAAGGACCCCCCAAATCTATGCAGTTTTTCTCCACTCACTGAGACTGACCCAGTACATCTTTGGACCATACTTTCACTTAGTAAGACTTCCCTACCATTCACTACCAAAAAGGCTGTATTCTTTTGTGCTTTGGGGGAGGATCAACCTGATTTGCCACCCGTCAAGAGACCAGACTTGCTAGCCCAATCTCCAGAACCCAGACCAGGTCTCTGGGGTCTAACCAGTTACAGGACTGCAACACTATTCTTTATTATCTTTCCAGAAACTGACTAGCTTATTTTGCGATCACCTCCAGTCTTCAGCTCTTTAGATTTTCTCCTTTGATGTTGAGGAATGCTCTCCTTTGTGTTGGTATAATATGCACTATACTCCTAAGCGTTTGTGCAAACGTTGAACAGATATGCTGTCCTTTGGAGAAGACCACCTGCCCAGGTCTCTGCAGCTTGGCCACAGGAATCACCGGGAGTGATCCAGCCACAGACCCCCACAGCAGCACCTCTGACTGTATGTTTGACTGGAGCAAGAGTGACTGTGGCTGCTGTTCCCTGGGCCAAGTGGCTGCATCTGGGGTCACACTTGTGAACCCAGAGGCTTGAAAAACCCCAGGGTGAGGGGTGTTTGAGATCTAGGCGTTGTTTCAGGTCACCCCCTGCCCCGACCCGCGGGGCGAATCAACGGAGGGACGAGGGGGAGCCTGTGAAAATGAAAGTGGGGCAAGAGACGCGAAGAAATGGAGGCAAGACAAAATTCTGATCAAGCCTCGAGGTTTTATTGTAGCAGAGTAATATATATAGAAGTTGGGGAGGGGAAGGGCTTAGGACCAGAAGATAGCTGGTATGAGACAGTTGGCGTTCTATGATTGGGCAGACAGTATGCCTGTACAGTTGACGTTAGGCAGTGACGCGGGGGGTGGTGACGCTGGGCAGTGACGCTGGGTAATCTTCGCGCACGCGCGTTTTCAGGGGCTTTCCAGACTTCCTGTTTTTTGGGGCCTAAAGTTTTTTCATGGCCCCCGACAACCCCCAACATGCAGACATGACCTTCACATTCCACAAGCCCCAGGTGGGAAGACTCAGGGTGGAGCTCTCAGAGGTACCACTGTGGATTTATTTAGTAAACTATAAGCAATGAGTGACTCCTCCTGTCTTGATAAAACCACTGATAAAAGAATCAAACAGGAGGCTGGGAAGGACTGGTAGTAAATGGTTTTTGAGCATTCATCTTTCACATTGCCGGTTACATGATGTCTGGGACCACTTTGATTTCCTTGATGGCCAGTGATGGCCTGCAAGATTGTGACTTCCACCCAGTCCTTCATCCAGTCGACCCTCCCTCACTCCCAACTGACCACATTGATCCCTGCATCTGCACATGGTCTTCTTTAAATACCCCACCTTACCTGACCCATTCAGACAGGCCTTGAGACTGAAAATGCTGTCTGTCCCCTGTGCTGCCAGTGACACAGAAATAAAACCTTTGATTTCACCCCAAGTCTCCTGTCTCACTGAAGTGGTTATGTGAGGTGGCTAGCTGAACTCTGAGGCTTTTCTAGTTAACACCTGCCCCATCAAGAAAGCACATAGGGGAAGAAACCAGTTATCAACAAAGACAAACAACAACAAGCATTCATTATGAACACAGGGAATATTCATTCTCCTTTACCTTCAGAGCTTTAGAAATAATGGAACGTAAACCAGAGCCAGGATGGTAGAAAACACCTAACAATAGACTGAGCTGCTTTAGGAATTAACATTCTGGGTGTAAAGTTCTCTACATGTCACACACAACCCTGGACACATAAGAGATTCAAGGCATTATATTGAACTGAATGAACGAGCAAGGGTAGGACGATAATTAAAGGGAACACAGGAAAAAAAAAAGAAACCCAAGGTTTTTGGTATGTGGGGAAACCCTGCTGGTGTGGTTAAGCGCTAGGGTACTACAGCTGCTAACCAGAAAGTCAGCGGTTAAATCTACCAGGCGTTCCTTGGAAACTCCACGGGAGCAGGTCTACTGTCCTATAGGGTCATTATGAGCTGGAATCAACTGGATAGCAATGGGTTTGTTCTCTGTTCTTTTTGGTTAGGGTATCAGGGCAATGTCCTGGATGACTGATAGTTTGAATGACCTTATAAAGTTCCTTCATCTGAGACTCTATTCATTGTTTAGGAAACTGACACAACATATTCCTCACTGGTTTGCTGTGGGAAAGCCGCAGAGCATGGCAGCCAGAGAGCTATGTGGCAGACAGTGCCTGGCGTTCACGGGACCGACTGCAGGGGAATTCACCACAATGTGAGTCAACAAACATTTGCTGAGCATCTACCACCTGCCTGGCAGTGCGTCCCAGGTGCTGGCATCGCCTCAGAGACCAGGGATTAAACAGCCAGCCTTGTCCTTCGGGTAGGACCCCTGGGAAGGAAGCAGACTCAGTGTGGATCTCAGCATTTTTATTGTATTTTGTATATTCATAATAATAATAGTAATAAACCAGTTGCTGTAGAGTTGATTCTAACTCTCAGCCACCCGACTGAGTTTAGTGTAGACTGTGCTCCACAGGGTTTTCAATGGCTGTGGTCTTTCACAAATTGATTGCCAGGATTTTCTTCTGAGGCACTTCTGGGCAGATTTGAATGGCCAACCTTGTGGTTAGTAGTTGAGTGCTTAACCCTCTGCACCATTCAAAGACTCCATATTCAAAACCAAAACCCCAAAAAACCAAACCTGTTGCTGTCAAATGGATTCCAACTCCTAGTGACCCCACAGGGCAGAGCAGAACTGCCCCATAGTTTCCAAGGAGCACCTGGTGGATTTGAACTGCAGACCTCTGGTTAGCAGTTAGAGCACTCAACCACTGCACCACCATGGTTTCCAATAGGCTTCCTAAACTCCTTTTTGGTTGAGGAGAGTTAGGCCCGGTCCACAAAACAACTCACAGCATAGCAGGAGAGAAAAGCAAACCGCCAAATTCCAAAGCCGTGTGCTAAAGGCAACAATGGTGGTAGAAAGAGTTCAGAGGGAATGAGGAGGGAGTTGGGTGAAGGTTCCTGATGAGCAAGGTGTCTGGGCTGAACAGCAGGGAATAAATCAGGGTTCTCCCAGAGGAAAAGCTGAGAAAGGACATTTACCAGGAAGCATCACACTGCAAAGCCACAGGAAATCTATAGTTCCAGGTTCTGCCATCAAGTGTAGTTTTTAACCTTGATGGAATTTCCCCAGGACTTCCAGCTGTTTCCGCTTTACTGTCCAATGAGTCCCCAGGAACTTACGTGTAAAATCAAGTGGGGGATCTTTTTCAAACGTAGATTCCGACTCAGTATATCTGGGGTGAAACCCGTCAGGCATGCCCATTTCTCAGCAGGGGTTTGACAGGAAGGAACTGGGCACAAGCCCAGAATCTCCCCAAGTCCTCTGGGCTTCTGGCTGACTCATCTTGGAAAACGAAGGTTGAACGGTTGGAAGAGGCGATCGAGATCTCCCGGATCGCTAACTCGGCATCACCAAGCTTCAGTCAAAGCATTACCAGTGCTAATTTCTAAAGCATAAGCCAGAGATTTCATGTTTTGTGAGTCAGAATGACAGCCTGCAGCCTTTCAGAAATTTCATTCACCTCCCTCATCAATACTTAGGACATCCACTGAGTCAGGCGGGCCCCTGCTGGGAAGAGGCCGTGGTTCAGCATAGGGAGACGGATGCGCAAATGAGCAGGTCCTGGGAACCATGGCAGTCACAAGGTGGCCAGCCGTGGGTGCGTGGGAGTAGCACAACAGAAGTCCCAGGGGCGTTCAGGTCCCGGGCAGGGCGACAGGACTGAGTGCCTAGTCAGAGAAGCTGCCTGTTTTCTCGCCCTGCCTGGCCTCCCCTGAGAGGCAGCCAACATGCCTGGCTGCCAGTCCTTCTTCAGCAGTGCGACCGCGCGCCCTAGTCTACCCGCACCCTTCCCCAGGCCTCTGTAGGAGGATCCCAGGGTAGACCAGAGGGCGGTGCTTGGCGACAGCTTCGCTCGGACTAGTGCTCCAGCCGCAGCTCCCTAGCCTCGCCTGGAAGGTGTGGCCAGGAAGACAAGCTGCTCGGTGTTACCGGGTGTTGGGCTCCTGGCCAGGGGGGCAGGCTCAGGCTAAGGGTATAAGAGGCGCGCCACTGTCCCGGGCGCAGTGCTGAAGCTGGCGCCCCAGGCGGGACCGGGAAGCGAAGCCACCGAGCCTCATCCAGTCCTTCAGTGGCCCGAAGAGAAGGTTAGTGTCTATTTGCTGGTGTACCTTTTTAAGGATCAACGCGCAGGCGGTGGAGGCGGAGCGGGTGCGCGGGTGGACTGGCCCGCCTTTGGGGTCTCTTCTGTAGCCGGGGGGTCAGGAGACGGGGTCTGGCAGCCCGGGCGCCTGGAACTCAGCAGCGTCTCTGGCCCTCAGGAGCTTCTTCCCGCCTCCGGCCCCGGCCTCGCCTCGGACGATGCGGCTCCTCGGGAAGTGGCGCGCCGCCTCTCCGGAGCCCGCCTGCAACAACGTGCTCACCCCGGGCCGCATCCCCGAGTTCTGCATCCCACCGCAGCTGCCCGCGCCCTGCGCACCCGAGTCGCCGCCTGCGGCCGCCGCCCTGCCCCGGCGCTGCGCAGCCGAGCCGGACCTGTGGGCCAGCCGGGGGGACCGCGGCGCCGCGCACACCGCCTGGGACCCGCGCTCGCCGGCTGCGCGCCCGCTGCCGCACCTCCCGCGCATGCGCACCGCCTACGGCTTCTGCGTGCTGCTCGAGAGCCCGCACATCCGCCGCAAGGAGTCGCTCCTCTTCGAGGGCTCCGGCGCTGCCGCGCTCCTGCCACGGCCACGCGCGTACGTCCACGGCGCAGGCGGGGATGCGCTCCGCGCGCCTCCGAGCCCCGCTCCCATTGCCGGCCCCTGCGCGCTCTCGGATACGCTTGTCCCACGGCCCCGCGGCCGTCGCCTTCTGCACGCCCCGGGCGGGCTGCTGGGCCGCGCGCTGCGGGCCCGGAGGAGGGGCGGCCCGGCCCGCGCCGGCTGCGTCTCCGGCGGCCACGAGGCGCCTCCGCCCCGGGACCCCGCCGCGGCCCCGCCCCCGCGGCCCGACCGCCGGCAGGCCGAGGGCACCGTGACTCTGGAGCGCGCCGGCGTGGCCCTGCGCCTGGCCGCCGAGTACTGCCCCGGCAGCGGGCACCTGCGCGTCCGCCTGCTGCGCGCCGACGGCCCGGCCGGGGGCGCCGCCGAGCCCCGCGCCGTCGGCTGCCGTGTCAGCTTCGTCCTGCGGCCGCCGGGCCCGACGCGCAGGCGGCGTGGGGCCGTGGTCCGCCGCAGCCGCGACCCCGCCGTGGGCCAGGACTTCTGCTTCGACGGGCTGACGGAGGACGAGGTGCGCCGCCTGGCCGTGCGCGTCAAGGCCGGGCCCCGGGGCCGCGGGCTGGAGCTGGGCCGCCTGCGGGGCCAGGGCGAGCTGCCGCTGGGCCCCCTCCTGCTCCTCTGACGGCGGTCCCCTCGGGCACCGGGCCCTCTGTTCGCGGCGCCGTCTGCCCGCTGGGGGACTCTTGGACACTGACAGCCATTCGGTACAAAATAAATGTTATTTATTCGTTTTCTAACTATGATCTTGTTTTATTGAAGTTTTTTTCCTAATTGTCAGCCTTTGCCATCCAGTGATGATAAAAGTTAAAAATGATCAGTCCCTCCTCTACTCACTACCCCCAATATACCTTTTTCGGATGATTTTTACACTCAAAACAAAGCAAGTTGGCTTGGAAATGAGAAGGGTAAGAAGGTACCCCTCTTTGAGAATGTCTTTTCCTCCCTTTGTGCTTTTTATCAATGCTGAAAAGTTTCTACATTACCCTTTTTAAATTTTTTTATGATGCAGTAGAAGTATACAATCCAAATCAGTTTTGCATGCCCGTCTATCTGCAACTCCATCTCTCCTCAACCCTGCGACAAGTACGCTCCTCCTTTTTACTCTATACTTCTAGTATTCTCTTAATGAACACCCATCCCCTCCTCTCCACCCTCTTCTCTTCCATCTAGAAAAAAACCAGTAGGACAGCCTCCTGTAAGTGTATAAAACCATGCAGAACACACACCACATGCTTACACTATGTCCCCATTCTTGTGTGAAGAGTTGACCTCAGTATTGATTTCAGGTCAGGGCCAGCAGCAAGTCTAGGGGCCATGTTCCCAGGGGATCCTCTGGGCTATCGGATCATCAGTTCTGGTATACTAACAGTTTTTATAAAAAGCAAGTGATTGAGAGTCACACCATGCCCAACATTGCCATGGTATAGTGGTATAGTTTCGTGTTCTCATCAGCACAGGTACACACACACCCACACACACACCCACACACCCCCCCACACACCCCCACCCACACCCCCCACACCCTATAGTGGTAGATAGCAGTGCTACCCTGCCCTATATAGGGTTGCTACAAGTCAGAATTGACTCGACAGCAATGGGTTAACTTTTGGTTTAGTCACACAAGATGCTTTTCCCATTAACAAAGAACATACTTCTTTTGAAAGCAAGCCAAGCCTTCAAAAATTGCCAGTGAAAATAGGGCAGAGAATCTTGCGGTGGATAGTCCCCTAAGGAAGAGACATTCCGGGGAGTTCTCGCTTCCTTCCAGAGAAGAAAAAAACAAAACCCAAACCCATTGCTGTCGAGTCGATTCCGACTCACAGAGATCCTAGAGGACAGAGTAGAACTGCCCCATAGAGTCTCCAAGGAGCGCCTGGTGGATTCAAACTGCTCAACCTTTCAATTATCAACCATAGCACTTAACCGACGCACTACCAGGGTTCCCTTCAGAAAAGAAGCCCGAGGAAATCTCACTATTTCATAAGAGAAATCTTTCCTGCCTCTGTAAACAAGTTGATTTTCATGTTTTGAGGCATTATTCCCATCTAGCTGTGTATTTAAATTGCATGGTAATTAAAGGCTTACTTTGCAGTGGGATTTCCCAGATGACTTGAAAAGTAAATCCTTGGTTTCTTGAGCAAGGGGTTCTAAGTGAGGACTTCTTAACCCAATTTGTTTCATATGATGATTCAGCAAATAGACCTTAGTCCTTGGAAGCTGATTTTACCCACCAGTCTTCCACCCTTGACCGCAGGTGTCTGTGGTGTAATGGAAAGCACAGCTAATGAGGAGACAGATGATGAGTCCCATCTTCCTGCTGCCACTTGCTGCCTGTCTGAGCTGGGGCAACTTAGTTCACCCCCCTGAGCCTCACTTCCTTCCTCTGGGAAATGGAAGCACAAATAACCTGCCTTGTAGGGTTTTGTGCCTTAACATTCCAATAGCCTTTAGCCAAGCCAGCCAAGTGCCATCGAGTCAGATCCGACTCATGGCGACCCTAGATATGAAATATGGTCATACACCCGAAAAGGCTTAAACTGTATTTACAAATAAACGAAAACCAAATCCACCATCATCAAGTCAATGCTGACTCATAGTGGCGGAGTAAACTGCCCTGTAGAGTTTCTAGGGAGCACCTGGTGGATCTGAACTGCCAACCTTTGGGTTAGCAGCCGTAACACTTAACCACTTGGCCACCAGGGTTTCCTATTTATAAATAGAACTTAAATAATGTCGTAGAAAGTAAGCTCTTCCACTTCTCCTTTCATTCCAGTGATTTCTTCCTGGTCCCAGAGTGGAGCCTGAAGAAACAGATGGCCTTATGGGGCTGGGGATTCCAGGGGGCTGGGAATGGGGATGTAGACTCCTTCAGGACCTCTCTGCATGCAGTAGCTTGGCACTTATTCTGTCTGCATCAGAATCCCTTCAGCATTGTCATTAATCAAAATGAGCTTCTGGGTGAGAATTTGGCCAGATTAAATACAAATCCTGGACTTTAGATATAATTTCAAAGTGGGCAAATTAGATCTTAAAGAGCATCTAGTCAAACTGCATTTGAACTTGAGAAAACACCAAAAAGGTGATTGTCCAGAGGCATATAGCTAGTGACTGGCGCAGCTCAGATAAGAGTCCAGTTCTCTAGCATTCACTCACTAAGCCAATACTTGTTACACTCTCTCTTGAAGGCACAGTAATGAGCTTAGAGAAATGCAGCTATGAGCAAGACAGACCAGAACCCTGTCCTCATAGAATTTATTTTTAGAGTATTCATATGATAACCAAGTTATTACAGGTTGTGATAACTATAATGAAGAAAACAAACTACTAGTAGGAAGTGTGACTGGGACTCCCTGAGGTGTGGAAGGGACAGGGGGATGCTGGCAGGGGCAGAGCAGTCAGGTCTTCTTGAGACCTGAAGAAAGAGTCGCACACAGGAGGAACTCCGTTTATCGAAACATTCCCTTAATGCATCCAAAATGGAATTCTTGAGATCCTCCTCTGAAATCTTCTCCCTATGTCAGTAAATGGCACTGCCATGTATTCTGCCACCCAAAGCAAGCACTTGGAGTCATCCTTGACTTCTCTCTCACTCCACTTTCAACCAAAAAACCAAACCCATCCACTGCCATCAAGTCAGTTCCAGCTCACACACCCCGCTGCACACGGGTGTAAAGGCCACCCCTTCAGAGAATTCCTCCCTGGGCACCTATCTAATGGCAGCACCATGTCATTACCTGCTTACCCTGCCTTATTTTCCTCCCTAACATTGTTATGTCTACTTGACATTAATTACATTATATCTGGATCTTCCCATCCACATTCAAATATGTGTTGGATTCTTTCATATTAAAAACTGAACAAACCTTAGACTCTACATTCTCCTTCAGCTACAGCCCTTTTTCTCTTCTCTCGTTTTATCCAGTCTCTCTGTGTGGACTTTCTAACCTGCCACTTATTTGTTATCCCCTTCTAGTGTGACTTCTGCCATCACTGTGCTCATGGGACTGCTCTTGTCAAGGTCACTGCTGACTTCATCTTGTCAAGTCAGGCTGGAAGCGGCCGGAGTAAAAGATAAAGTGGTGTAAGTAGACAATGACTGTAATGTGTTGTTGCTGTCGGCTTATTTGCTCTTCCCCTCCAACGCAAGCTTTGTAAAGGCAAGGACCTTCTTTATTCACCGCTGTTTCTGGTGCTTACATCAGTGTCTGGCTTACATAGCGAACACTCAATAAATACTGAGTATTGCATGAGTATGGCCTCAGTGGAGTATTAAATGAATATAAGAAGAGACTGAATAAATAGGGGAGGGTGGCAGACCTAGCACCAGGTCTTGAGAGGATCCCACATTTACAAAAGCAATGGAGGAAGAGAAACCAGTGTGTAGGAGAGAGAGAAGCAGCAGCCAGTGAGGTAGGGGACTCAAGGAAGCCAAGACAGAAAGGTGTTCCAAGAAGAGGAGGTGCTTGATCCACTTAAATCCTGCTGGGAGGAGAGACAGAGAACAAAAATGACAAGATGGAAGTTAGTGGTGGCCTTGATAAGAGCAGTTCTGTGAGTGAAGTGGTAACACAAGTCACACTAGACAGGGATGACAAGTTCCCCCACTTGGCTGCTGCTTCTCTCTCTCTCTCTACACTGGTTCCTTTTCCTCCATTGAATTTCTAACTGTTGGACAGTTTCAGGGTTTGGTCCTAGGCCTGCTACTCTTCTCAGTTTATTCAAAGGAAGCCAGCAATAACTTTTGAAGAAGTCTTTGGAAAATCAAGAGGAGGTCCAGGACATAAGTGGTGTTACAGATTGAATTGTGTCCCCCCAAAATATGTGTCAGCTTGGTGAGGCCATGATTTTCAGTAGTATGTAACTGTCCTCAATTGGGTGATGTGATGTAATTATCCACCATTCTGTGACCCAATGTAGTTATCCTGTGTGTTGTAAATCCAAAGACTGCTAACCAGAGGGTAGGCAGTTTGAATCCATCAGCTGCTCCTTGGAAACCCTATGGGGGAGTTTTAGTCTGTCCTATGGGGTTGCCATGAGTTGGAATCAACGCAACAGCCCATAACAACAGCATGATGATGATGTGATTGAATTAGAGGCAGTTATGTTAGAGAAGCATAATACAGTATACAGGATTAAACTGTATCTTGAATCAGTCTCTCTTGAGATATAAAAGATTAAACAAGTGAACAGAGATGAGAGGACCTCCTACCACCAAGAAAGAAGAACCTGGAGTGGAGAGCATCCTTTGAATCTAGTGTCCCTGCACTTGAGAAGTTCCTAGACTCAGAGGAAGATTGATGACAAGGATCTTCCTCCAGAGCCAACACAGAAAGAAACCTTTCCCCTAGAATGAAGGCCCTGAATTCAGACCTCTGACCTCCTAAAATGTGAGAGAATAAATTTCTGTTTGTTAAAGCCACCCCCTTGTGGAATTTCTCTGATAGCCACACCAGATAAATAAGATAGGTGGGCAGTATGAACAATCCATACTCATTCCAGGTCTCCACCTGCCATCCACAGCATCATTTCATCCTAACGCAGGTCACACTTGTAGTCCTAAGATGATGGCTCACAGCAACTGGGATGACCACCCAACTTCCTGATGGTGTCCAGGCTGGAGAGAAGGTCTTGCTGCTAAATCATTCCCAAAAGACTGAGGAGTCCCAAGTAAACTTCTTTGTGTATTTTATTGGCCCTAACTGGTTCTTATTCCCAGCCTGAACCAATCCCTACAAATGGAAGAGTGTTGTCTTTAGAACTATTAGTCCTGTCTCTGTAGCTGGGGATGAGGTCAGTCTGTGCTGAGACAGAAGCCTCTTCCTACCAGGAGACTAGAAAGGGAAGCATAGCATCAGAAGGAGCAGGCATCTGAGGTCAGAAAAAAGTATCTCCCAATCCAGCCTCTGCTGACCAACTAGTTGTATGACTTTGGGGAAAATGCTTACCTTCTTTGAACCTCAGCTGGATCTTTACTAGGATATTAAGTATAAAGATGAGGAATGGTAGACAAGACAGCTGGACTTTCTAACAGCCAGCTTCCCGTGAACAGGGTTAGGTCTCTTCTGTCTTCAGCATCTCCCACTTAGCTCAGGCTGCTGGTATGGTTTTGCTGAGTGGCTTTTCTCCACATCTGTGATTCTAGTCTGAAGTCTGTACAAAGGTTGGTCGGCTGGGGACGTGCCTGGGTGACTGCACTAAAGGACAAAAACACAAAGAACTGCATGTTTCCAGCTAAGTGATCTCACTCTTCAGAGTCCATCTGCCATGTTCCAGAGATGACAGCCGCTCAGCTCACGTGTGCTTCTGAAACCCAGGCAGAACAGGAGGTACGTTAGTGCATCCTGCAAAGACTTGACAAGGTGTCCCAATGTCACCAAATGCCAGAAAAGCCACGTATTTATCCTAATAGGGGAAGTTGTTCTTTTCAAGTGTAGCAAAAAGGAGATGATTCATTTGCAGTTTGGCAGCAGATCCTAATGTAGCTTCAGTCTGTCTGTCTGCCTGCAAGGAGATGCAGCCTTGCTGGCAGTACCTCTGTCTGCCGCTCTAGATCTCCCTGTCTTCCTCCTCCTCCTCCACTCCCTCCTCCTTGTCACCTGGGCTGGAAACGCCATGTCTTCCTCCTCCGCTTGGTCTGCCTCCTCACCACCTTTATTTTAAGTAATTCAGAAATACCGCCATATCTAGGGACTCTGTCACCCTCAAAGCCTACTGTATTGCTGCTTTGCAGATGAGAAAGCTGAATGGCAGAGCACAAGCAAATGGCCCAAGGTGACATGTTTAGTAGGGAGCAGAGTTTAGACTTGAACCCATACAGGCCTACACAAGAGGTCAACTCTTGACATCATTTCCTCTTGGTAGGAGACTCCTGCTGTGGGGGCCAGGCAGGAGGGAGGCTGTCAATGAAGGAACAAGGAGACAGAGGGGAGGCTGTTAAAAACCAGCATCACCCGGCTCACAAGTCTTTCTTCCAGGTACTATCCTGGAAATGTAAAACCTGCGCATATCAAGGCAATTTACTCTGAGGCGTTCATGCTATAATGAGGTCTAGGAATCAGATGTGTCTGTCCATCTGCCAGAAATTGTTTTGTGAAGACACATTGTCTTAGTTATCTAGCACTACTGTAACAGAAATACCACAAATGGATGGCTTTAGTAAAGAGACATTTGATTCTGTCACAGTCCAGTAGGTTACAAGTCCAAATTCCGGGCATCATCTCCAAGGTGAAGACTTTCTCTGTTGACTCAGGAGGAGGTCCTTGTCCTCAGTCTTACCCTGGACTGAGAGCTCCTGAGGCACAGCCACCCTGGGTCCGAAGGTCATGCTCTGCCCCTGAACTTCTTTCTTGGTGGTTTGAGGTCCCCTACGCTCTGCTTACTTCCCTTTCCTTTACACCCCAGAAAACTGCCTCAAGGCACAACACTATCTTATTGGTTGAGTCCTGACCCACCAACACAACCCCTCATTAGCATCACACAGGCAGGATTTACAGTATAGGGAACATCACACATTACTGGGAATCATGACCTAGCCAAATTGCTACACGCATGTTAGGGGAGGACACAATTCAATTCACGGCACAGAGATTGTAAGGATGGTGTCAAAAAATAATTGGCTACTTTCTTTTCAAGGCTGCACATGTGAAAAAAAAAAAAAACCTGACAGAATTAGCCAGAGGCAAAATCTGTGAACTAAACAGCTGAAGAGGGTTCTGTGTGGATCACGTGACGGGAAACACCAACTGGCTTAATCAGTTCTAGTCTTTGTGTTTCCATTTCCCGTAATTTGGTCATGGTCACAATGACATTTTTGTTCCAATCACTAGAAAATCAAAAAGGGAACAGGTTTAGTGAGGAACAGAGGGTGGTGGGCAGGAAAGGAGGTTTATTGACCTGCTCTGCACCTGCTCACAGAGCTCTTGAGCCCAGACCGCGTTTGCCTTATCTGGGTCCCTTTTGGAAAGAGGAGAGAGTGTTTATGGAACATTCCACCACCACCAGTTGCCAGGGACTCAGTTTCAACTCCTGGCCATTCCACGTGTGTCCTAGTAGAACTATGCTCCACAGAGTTCTCTGTGGCCAGTTTTTCAGATGTAGGTTGCTGGGCCTTCCTTCCTAGTGCACTTGGGTGGACTCCAGCCTCTCGCATGTGGGTCAGCAGCACATTTGCACTGCCCACAGATGCCTCTGGAGCTCGAGAGAAAGCTCACTGAGTGCTTCCTTTGCACAGCCTTCAAGAAGTCTCTCATTTCAGGGTCGGGAAAGACATGTCTGTAGAGCAAGACAGGGAAGGCCTGCAGCAGAAGCAGGCCTGAAGCTGTAGGGCTGATGAGAGCTGACTGCTGAGGCACTCTCAAGAGCAAGGGCTGATGGTCTCACTCTTGCTCTTGGCCTTCTCACCACCCCCAGACACCCCACAGTGCCTGGGGTCACCCTGCTGGAGTTGAACTCAACTCATGGGCACTTTCCCTTTGCACACTTTAGGAGAGCCCTGAGAGAAGATGAGCCAGGTGCAGAAGCAGATTTTGACAGGGGTCTTACCAGGTGGTCTGGGTTTGCTCTCTTCATAAGAAGGCCTAGACTGATGGACAGGTGGGGGTAACCTAGATTGCCTGGGAGGCTGGGTCAAGACTGGAGATACAGAGAAGAGGGGTGTCAGTCCTGGAAGGCAGGCTTGCTGGGGGCTGGGGAGCCAAGTTCAGTCTTAGAGATAAGGGAGGGGAAGAGGCATGCTGCAGAAAGGACTTGGGGACAGAGGCCTGGGGCTGGTTTATATGCACAGAGCAGTAGTATTGAGTTTGCTTACCTGTCTTCTCCCTCTATTCCTCAATATCTGTTCCTGGAAGCTTGTGTGGGACTTGACGTCTTCTAAAGTGATTCTGTGTTTACATCTTTACGTGTTATGCTGTCTGAGATCTTTTCTGTTTGGTTCTCAACTGCCAATGTTGCCGTAACTTCAGCTTTAAGACCTTCCCCCCAATTCTTCCAGGGGGCACACACACTCTTAAGTGTAAAGAGGAAGCTTTAGTTTCTAAGAGAATGTTCCTGCATCTCCACTTATTGTCTTGCCTTTGTTCTTCCAGATTTGTAATCGGGAGGCAGATGGATGGGCGATCCTCTGGCTTCCTCCTAAGTCTCATCCACGTGATACCCATGTGACAGCAGGTAATTTATTTAAATTCTCTCGGACTCAGCTTTTCCACCTGTGAAGTGGGGCTGCTAATATCAACAACACCTGCCTTACTTATGGTCACATAAATAAAGATACAAAAACACCCTGGTAGTGTCTGACACATTAAAAAAGCCCAAAAGAACCAAACCCATTGCTGAAGAGCTGATTCCAGTTCACAGTGACCCTATAGGACAGAGTAGAACTGCCCCGACAGACTCCTCTGACACATAGGAGGCATTCAGCAATGGACAATTTCTTATATTGTCTTAAAAGAGATCATTTCCATACTTTTTAAGGACCTTGGTGTTCCAGTGGTTAAGTACTCAGTTGCCAACCGAAAGACTAGCAGTTCAAACCTACCAGCTGCTCTGTGGCAGAACCATGTGAGAGTCTGCTGTTGTAAAGATGTCAGCCTACAGGGCTGGTATACTCTGTCCTGTAGGGTCACTATGAGTTGGAATCAACTCAACGGTAACAGGGTGGTTTCTCTGTAGTGTTTAGTCCCCTGGAAAGCAACCCACCACCCAACTCTGGGAGTCTGTAACGTTAACTTTGTGAGAATCCACTCAGAATTTAGCTTTCAGGCATATTCTGTTTGGGGGCAAAAGTAGTTAAATACTTCCTGGTTCGTTTGATGATAAGAATCAAAACAAGCTCAGTTTTCACTGTGAAAGGAGATCCTGCTCATTGTTTGTCCTGAGGTGTTGTTGTGATTAGATGCCGTGGAGTTGGTCCCGACTCAGGGGCACCCCTGTGTGAATGGAATGAAGCGCCGCCCAGCCCTGCACACGCCCACAGTTCTTTCGGCACTCTGTCAGACAGTGTTCTGCTGCTGTTCACGACGTTCTCACTGGATAGCTCTTCCCTGAAGTGGTCTATCTCAGGCTGGAAGCTCAGAAGAAACCTGTCTACAGTGGGTGACCTTGCTGGTATGCAACCACCTGTGGCCTCGCTTCCAGCCTCACAGCAACACACAAGCCCCCACAGTGTGACAAACTGACAGACCAGTAGGGGATGGGTTGTCTTGACACATGAAAACCTAATTTCTACAGGATTAGGGTCTGTGCATCATCTATTCCTGTAGGCCTGGTACCTAGACCAGCACTTGGCATCTAGCTGGCACTCAAGAGACCTCTGTTGATGAATAGGTGAGCAGTGAAATCATTTTCAGTAAATGCTGGGTAACGAGGCAAGGAAACAAAGATCCTCGTGTATATGTCCACGTAACTGCTGCTCTCAGGCGTCACTGAGTTGGTCTGGACTCATAGAGACCCAGTGTGATTGAGTAGAACTGCCCCTAGGGTTTTCCAGGCATGATTCTCTACATTATCAGATTGCTGGTCTCTCTCCCAAGGAGCTGCTGGGTCATTTGGTTAGCAGCTGAGCCCATAACTGGTGCCCTGTAAGGCTCCTTTCATGTGTCTTTAGATTCTTTCTTTTTAGACCTCTGCCTACGCTGGCAAACACTATAAATGTAAGTGGATTAATGACCCATCTTCGGTTCTGGGTGAGAGAGGGCCACTGGGTGAGAGAGGGCCACTGGGTGTGATGTGCCCTGGAATGCAAGAGAAAGCGTCCCAGGTCCTTCTGTGTCTCCCCCGGAGGGACCTGGCAGGAGCTGAGAGTGAGCCAGTCCACCCTGAAGTACCTGGCATTAGAACTGGGAAGAACCAGAGAGAACGGGTCCAGTGACCAGAGGCTTTGGCAGGGCGTGGACATCAGCAATAGTTGCAGGTTGTATGGACAGGGACCAGACTGCAGTGCCACTGCACGGCAGAGCCAGCCATCCCTAACAACAGCTGTGGTCCAGGCACCTCCCCCAAAGGAGAGAGAAAGAGGCAGAAAAAGGTGGAAACTTGACCTGAGTTTTAGCCCTGAATTCGCCAGGTTTAACTATGGAATCACTGAGTTATCTTGGACCCAACACACAAACACACACCTATTGGACAAAAATCTTTTGTGCTATCCAAAATCAAGTGTTTAAAGTTTTGAAAATGCACAGGTAGCAAAAACAAAACAAACTCATAAAGCATGTCCTCTTAAAAAATCCTTGGGAATTGGTTTGGTCTGGCAGGTGCCACGGTCATGATTAATCTGATAACTAATTATTTATCAGAAATGCAACTGCTTGTGGGAATTGGAGCCTGGCTGAACTTTGGTCTGGCAAGGCAGGTGGCCGTGCTGGAAACCCAGGGTTGGGTTACACAGGGTGGGTTGGTAGGGGTAGGGGTTGCCTGGCTTTGTTTTTGGTGGGTGTCAGGACTCTGAGGGTAAGGACATGTGGCTGCTGAAAGCAGATAATGAGCTCACGCAGTCTGGTGAGGGGTGCCTCGGGACCCAATGGCTGCTGTGTTTTATGGTTTTCATTGTTCCTGGTTTTCCATCATCTCCACAAAATGCACTGGTCAGGTGTTGGCAGAACTGATCACCTGGAAACCCTGAGTGGGAGACCCTGAGAGGGCCAGGGGGACAAGTGGCTGCCGTGAACGAGAGGATGGAGGGAGGGAAACCTCTAGGCCTCGGAGAGGGGCAGGCAATACAAAGAAATAAAGAAAACAAGAATCTCACAACTGGACTGTCATGGATGGAACTGTGTCCTACCGACAATGTGTGTAGCAATTTGACTGGACCATGATTCCCAGTATTGTGTCATTGCCCTCCATTTCATGATTTTCCTATGCTACAAATCCCAATCTCTGCCTCGGTTTAATAAACTGGATTATGTTAAAGAGGATTACAGTGGGATTGTAACAGCCTTCCTGAGGTCACCTCCCTGCTCCAATGTAAAGGGAGTTTCCCTAGAGTGTGGTTCTACCACCTTTTATCATATAAGAGACAAAAGGGAAGCTAGCAGAGAGCTGGGGACCTCATCCCATCAAGAAAGCAGCACTGAGAGCAGAGTGTATCCTTCAGACCTGAGCTTCCTGTGTTGAGATGCTCACAGACCAAAGAGAAACTTGTGCAATGCGAGGACCTTCCTCCAAAGCCAACAGAGACAGAATACCTTTGTCTCGAACTGGCATCTTGAATTCAAACTTCTAGCTTGTTGGACAGTGTGAGGCGAAGAAGAAAAACAGAAAGAGGTGGAAGCTTGGCCTGAGTTTTAGCCCTAAATTCACCTGGTTCAACTATGGAATCACTGAGTTACCTTAGACCCAACACACACACACACACGTTAGAGAACAAACTCTTTTTCCTTAAAGCTACCTACTTGTGTAGGTAGCAGTAGCAGATGACTAGACACGGAGCAACAAGCAGCGTCATAATAAGTGAAGAGAAGGCTGCATTTGTCCAGGATTTCATTTTACTTGACTCCACAATCAACGCCCATGGAAACAGCATGAAGAAATCAAAGGATGCACTGCATTGGGCAAATCTGCTGCCTAAGACCTCTTTCAGATGTTGAAAAGCAAAGATGTCACTTTGAGGACTAAGGTCTGCTTGACCAAGCAGTGTAATTTTCGTGTGCATGAGAAAATTGGACAATGAGTAAGAAAGAGTGAAGAAATGACACCTTTGAATTATGGGGTTGGTGAAGAATGGTGAATAGACCACAGACCCCCAGAAGAATGAACCAGTCTGTCTGGGAAGAAGGACAGCCAGAACACTCCTTAGAAGCAAGGACATGTTGTCAGGAGGGACCAGTCCCTGGAGAAGGACATCATGCTTGGTAAAGCAGAGGGTCAGCAAAAAAGAGGCAGACCCTTACAGAGGTGGGTTGACCCAGTAGCTGCAGCAGTGGGCTCAGGCATAACAACGATCGTGAGGGTGGCCCAGGACCGGGCAGCATCTCGCCCTGTTGCACACAGAGTGGCTGTGGGCTGGGACTGACTCACAGCTTCTAATGATACAACAAGATGTAAGCAAGAACTGAGGTGCTCCACAAGGCCACTGGGGCACACCAGCAGTGACCCATATGGGATACCTGGGGCTAAACCAGCTCCCCGCAAGACCCGATGCTGAGTGCCACAGTGTACTGCTGGCTTGGCTAGCCCTTATCGCATATGATCAAGACTGGGCCTGGGAACTGAGAGCAAGGGTGGCTTTGCTGGTGTGGGTTCTGCAGGCTTGGCCATGAAATAGACTGAGTCAGAGTCTATACCCTCATCTGTTGCCTTGAACTGCAACATAGATTTTCACATGGCTCTGTGTCCCATCAGCCCAGCCAGGCTGAAAGCCAGGGACCACATTTCTTACTCTTTTTTGGTGGATGCTTAACAAATGGGTACTACAGATTGGTGGATCTTAGTTCCCTCGAGTAACAAAGATAATGGAAAAATCAACTTCTAGGTAGTTTGCTACTAAGAAAAAGTTGTTTCCATGATTTCCCTTGTGACACCTGATGAGAATAATCACAGAGCTGGAAGCAGGGCCTATGAAGTCTCACGGGGGAGTGGACTTATTTGGGGGTCAAGTCACACACTATGAGGAACACTTTGGGGTGTTCTTGCTCCTCTCTGCCACAGACGCCCTTGAGTCTAGATTCCATGGAAGTTAGGACTGCATTGATGTACTTTAAGGCCATGCTGGCCTATGAACCTGTCTACAAGCCAGTCTACCAGCCTAGATTACAAACCTATCTATTGTTTTAGGGTTTTCTCACCAAACGCTTCATGTCCCCTATCTTACAGAAACCCCATGCTCGTGGATGCACCCCCTGAACCTAAACTCTTGAATCCTGCCAGTTTGAGGGCTAGGCCCCCTCTTGGGTCCCCATGGTTGTCATTGTGAGGGAGGTCTGGATCAGGGTTTGGTGTGAAGCAGAGATGACGCAGGAGGCGTCAAGATTCTCCAGTCAGGCCCGGGAAGGCCAAAGGACTTGCTGCTGCCCCACCTCCTCGGAAGCCCAGACAGGACCATAGCCAAGAGTTCTAGGGGAGTGGGAGAAGGACAAAAGGTCCTGGTGACAGAAGGAATCAGGGAACAAGCATGAATCCCAGGGAGAGTCGTCCCAAAGTCAGACTAGAATCGGAGTGGGAGTCTGAGAGGAAGGTGGAGCCAGCAGGTGATTGGCTCAATCCAAAGATACAAGGTCCAGCGAGACACTGAAGCTTCTAAAGTAGCTGTGTCCTTGGAAGGTGGGAAGAGAATGTAAGACAGTCCCAGTGGAGAATCTGAAGACGGAGTTTGGACTCATACTCGCATAGATTCTTCCGCTTGTTGTAGTTTCCACGTATCTATGGCCAATATGGAAACGCTGGTGCCATCGTGGTTAGGTGCTCTGACTGCTAACTAGAAAGTCAGCAGGTTAAATTCACCAAATGCTCTTTGGAAACTCTGTGGGGGCAGTTCTACCCTGTCCTATAGGATGGCAATGTGGGGAAGTCTTAACTAGGATTTGGGAAGCCTGGATCTCTTCTATTAGAAAGTAGCTTAGCTCTGTGAGCCTCAGTCTACTTATCTATAAAATAGGACACTAACAAGGCTCTCAGTGTACTTTTGAGAGTTGGATGAAATAAGATACTTGAAATTTTTTTTTTTTAAAGAAGCTCAAGGACCAAAATCACTGTGAGTAAAAGAGGGATAATTATGTTTTTCCTTATGTCTTAGTGATCTGGTGCTGCTGTAACAGAAACACCAGAAGTGGATGGCTTTAACAAAGAGAAATTAATTTGTCACAGTCCAGTAGGCTACAAGTCCAAAGTCAGGGTATCAGCTCTAGAGGAAGGCTTTTTCTGTTGGCTCTGGAGGACAGTCCTTGTCATCAATCTTCCCCTAGACTGTGAGCTTCTGAGATGAAGGGACCTGGGTCCGAAGGACACTCTCTGCTCCTGACACTGCTTCTTTCCCAGTGATGTGAGACCTCAACTCTGATTGCTTCCTTTTTTTTTGGATATATCCCGAAACAGTGTCTCAAGGCACAATAAACTCCTTTAAATTGAATCCAGTCTCACTAACACAACAGCCATCCACCCTTCCTCGTTAACATCATAGAGGCGGGACACACCACATATAAGAATATCACAGAGTACCAGAAATCATGGCCTGGCCCAATTGCTACATGTGTTTTCAGAAGGCACACAATTCAAACCGTGATACCTTAGCTATAGAAAGACGTGGATTTGGAAGGGTTGTTATGCACTGGAATCATTACAAAAACAACAATCTCCTAAATTTATTTCCCAGGCTGTTTGGTTTTTATCTTTTAGGTCCTGTAGTATCAGGGGCCCATGAGGCCAAGTTTAACAAGTCAAGGAAAAGCACCAGTGGAACGACAGACTGGGAGCAGAACTCCATCTCCTGATATTTACATTTCCACTGGCTATTGACACTAAGAACAAATATTAATGTAAGACTGGATAGTAGTGGATGTATGCTTTAATGGAAAAAAAGACTCACCTGGTCTTGATAATGGGCCACTCAAACCACATTCCTCAACCAGCTCTGTGTTTCTGCTTGCCTGGAGAAAAAACATCTCTGTTGCTATTGTTAACTAGCAAATTATTTTGCTAGTCTTATTACAGTTCTATATCTTTTTAGTATTTATAAACAGTATCTTTACACGGTAGTTGAACTACAAATGTTTCAAAGACCTCTGATGGAACAGCTGTGCAATGTTGTTGATGGAGTAGCCCTGTGTCAAAGGGAGGATTTGTCATGAATGGAAAGAAACAAGTTCCAGAGGTGTCATCACAAAATGTAAAAGTGCTTGGAATAGCGACAGGTGAAGTTTATGAACTAAACTACAAGTAGTTCTGAAAGAGGCGCGCTAGGCTCAGTGAGAAAATTGTGTCAAGGTGATATGGGGAAGATTTGATAAAAGTACTGTGCTGCCAGGAATCCTAGGACAACCTTCAAGAATTAAGATAGCAGTGATGGCAGTGAGGGTTAGTAGAAAAGACGTTTTTGAAAACGGGATCAGAAGTTTCAGGTCCTCAGTTACAAATAATTTGCCTCTATCTGCACCATTTTCTCAGGAATGACTTATGTGAGTTACTTAATTGGGAGACAATATCCACATTTCAGGAAGCTGAAAAACCAAGAGTAGGCAGCATCTAAAATTCTACCATCTACCACAACAGTTCAGATTTTTTTTTAATTCTTCTCCATCTTGACCTACTTGCTTACTTTTTCAAAGTCCCAGTTGTATACTTGGTATACCTGTACATATTTCCAGGTTGTTACTGTCTTCGTATGTGTAAGTTTCAAGTTTTCTCATTTGCTTTCTTCGCTGACATCTTCTCTTTATCCTACAAACATGTTTGAATTTCATCTTTTTTTTTAAGAAAAAATGTCTTCCTTGGCTCTTTGTTTTAAATAAATAGAATCTATATATGTCTCCGGAAACCCTGGTGGCATGGTGGTTAAATGCTACGGTTGCTAACCAAAAGGTCAGCAGTTCAAATCCTCCAGGAGCTGCTTGGAAACTCTATGAGGCAGGTCTACTCTGTCTATAGGGTCGCTATGATAGGGTCACTATGAGTCAGAATTGACTCAACAGCAGTAAGTTTTCTTGATTTGGTATACGTATATATAGCCAGAGTGGGGGGAAAAAAAGGAAGGTTGAGGGGGAAAAACCAGTATGGAAAGTTGTTTGCTCATTAGAAGTAAGATATCATTTTAAATTATAGCTAATTTGATTTTTGAAACTGTCTCTTCAGGAAAGTTTGAAATTCCACCAACAGGAAAGCGTTTGTTCTGTTTTCATAGTCACTTTGCAGCTTTCTCTTTCTGCTAGGAACTCCTGTCTTTTCCATATCTCTTCTGAATTTAATGAAAAATTGTTTCCATGATCTTGGCTAGAAGTGGGTGCCATAAAGTTGCAGCCTTTACTTTTCAATTCTGTCTCTAGCAGGTGCCTGTGTACAGGGCCCCAGAAGGGCTTGCTGCAAAGCCCTGAAAACCTGCAACTGGAACGTCACCTTTGTGGAGTGTTTCTGCCTTCTCAGTGGCTTCCATACTGCAGCCACTGGCCTGCCACAGCCCTTCCAGACAGTGGAGTTAATCTCTGCAAATATCAGAGGCATCCCAATGTGTGTGTTCGTTCCTATTAGAAGAAAAGACCAATTTCAATAGACCAGATTAGAACATAGACCAGTTTCTCTTCAAACAAATGAACAGGAAAGCAGACGTGGAATATTTCAGCTGGAGTCCTAGTCTACCCTTGAGTCCGAATACTTACTGTCTTCATCCTTCCCAGGTGGTCCCCCAGGATGGAGCCTCAGGCAGAACCAGGCGAGCTCTCTACTGGCCCCCCAAACCCACAGCCGTTGAGTTGACTCCAACTCATAGCAACCCCACTGGACAGAGTAGAACTGCCTCCAAGGCTATAAGTCTTTACAGACGCGGACTGCCACTTCTGTCTCCCCCAGAGCAGCTGGTGGGTTTGACGGCTGACCTTTTAGTTAGTGGACTCCCCTTAACCGCTGCAACACCTGGGATCCCTACAGGCTCTCAGTCCTCTGCAGATACCAATGCACCCTTTCACTCGGGAGTGGGGTCACACCCTAAAGGTTGTAGCCCACCCTGCTGCTCCAGGCTGCTTCTGCCAGCCCTTCCTCCCGAGATATCTCCCCTACTTATGAAGCCCCATGCGTCAGTCCCTTATCCCTCATTGCACTTGAGGAACAAGAAAACACCCTCCACATGGCCCCCTTCACTAATTTCCAAGTTCCCTGGGGCTCTCCAATTTACACTCTTTCTCTGCACGTGATAAGGATCTTAATAGCTCCCTCCTCTGGGAACAAAACTGACACTACAGCTGCCGTTGTGAGCAGTGTGTGGGAGGACTGCCCATTGAGTTCAAGAACTCGTCCTAGAAAACGTGCTCCCTGCCTCACTGCCGAATATCCCTGCGGTCACCTTCTCTGTACTTACTTTGAGAAGCTATGCACCGACACCAGCGCCTAGTCCACCCTTCAAAGCAATTTTGAAACTTTTTTTGAAATGGTCATCAGAGTTGTCCTCGTATTATCTTTGATGTTCTGAATGTCATCAAAATGTCTTCCTTTGACTATTTCCTTTATCTTCAGGTAAAGAAAAAAGTCTTTGGGGGCCAGATCACGTGAGTAGGGAGGGTGTTCTAATACAGGTATTTGTTTTCTCACTAAAAACTCCCTCACAGACAGCTAGACAATTAAGTTCATGAACTTGCCACGGTGTGCAATGGCCATTCCAGAAAGAGTTCCAAAATTCCTTTGAAGGGTGGACTAGACACTGGCATCGGCGCATGGCTTCCCAGGGGCAGTAATGAGGTACGTAGCACTTAGAACAATTAAGTTGAAGGCTGAGTTGTCAGATTGTGTAGATCATGTGTCACAACCTGTAGCATGAGGTCATGCTGGGAGATGAAACAGAAATAACAAACTCATCATGTCTGGTTCTGTCCTCCAAATTCATCAAGCCTCGAGCTTCTCCACCAAAGCTGCATCCAGCCCCTTCCCATGGGTGTGGGTGTGGGGAAGGGGTGGGGTAGTTGGAGGGAAAGATGGGGTGAATGATTCTGACCTGTCTCCTTAATACAAACTTGACCTCTGGTTTTTGAAATGCTGATATCCGATGATGGGCTATGACTTTTCTGGATGTGAGAATCAGGTGACGAAGCTTCGTTGTTTTTTCTTGCTCTAAGAGGCAACTATAGTATTGAAAATTCTTTAAATTCTTTTTTTTTTTTTGAGCCAGTCTTTTCGAAGACCAACTCCTCTGAAGTCTGTTGTCAGTCAACATCTTTTCTATCTTCAGTGTTTTTCTCTCTGAATCTTAAGTCCTGCAATAGATAGTCTAGTATTTCATTTTGGAAATAGAGAGGCGAGGGTACCCACTGTCTTAAAGCCTCAGTGAAAGCTCATTCCTGCTCCTCCAGGAATCAGGTGCAAAACTCTAGCTAGGATTAAACTGGGCTTAAAGCCAAGTAAACCCCAACCACACCTGTTGATTTCTAGTCAGTTGCATCTCATGGCATCCAGAGCAGACCAGCTGCAGAGGGCATCAGAAGCAAGTCCATTGTCCCCCACACACCGATGTCCCTGCTGTTGTGGAGGTCATGTGCCTGTCTTTCTGTTCTCAGTCTGCTTGGGTTTGGACTCTCCTCTTTCCTGGTGTCATGGAAAGCATCACTGATGCCTTTGTTTCCTTTTGGTGACCTTCAGGGGCAGACAAGCCAATCAGTAAGTGAGGTCTGCACAGGCTCACAGTAAGCACCATATACACAGGCATAATTACATTTACTTACTCAACTGCAGGGCACAATTTCGCATGGGTTGTGAACTATGCACTGCGGACTAGTGAGTGAACACCAGGAAGCCATGAGTACCTTGCTTCTTAGGTGATCCATCCCTGGTGACCTTGGGGAGGGGGCTGGGGATGCAGTTTTCCCAGGGGCCTTGAGTTCTAACTGTGTGCCTCCTGGGAGGAAATTTAATTCTGGGAAGAAAAGTCATACAGCGTTGATCTCACTTTACAAATGAATTGGTAACCACGAGATCCTGCAATAGTGCCTGGCACAACTTGGCTTCCAGCCTCTATAATTCCTTCTCCTCCTCTTCCTCCTCCTTCTTCTCCTTCACAGAAAGTGGAGGTCACTTGCTTCCTGAAACTACAACCCCTGCCTTCCTTCCCCGGTTACTTGTCCAATCCAGGCAAGAGGCTTTGTCACTGTCAAACCCAGGTTTAAGCTGCCTGCCCCAAAGCCAGTACTGAGACGGGGGTAAAGTAAATGACCAAGAGGTTTCCTTGCAACCTGGCATACAAGGGACAGTGGAATTCAGGTCCTCAGAGCCTGTCTGCCTTCTCTAGTCAAGCTGGGAGCTTCTATTGGGTAGCTGAGGTTAAGCATTCAGTGGGAGGGATAAAGGAACGTGGGCAATTGGGTGGGGAGTCCAGTAACGAGACATGTGTCTAGAATTGGTCCAGATGACAAGTATCTGGTATCTGGAGGAGATATGCACCTGGAACTGAGGGGTGGGGTCCATCCAGGGCTTAGTCCTGACTGCCTGCTTCAGCTTTCCACTAGCTTCCTTCAGCCCTGGGCTTGGCAGTGAGGCTCCTGAGTGAGACCAGACAGACCTCTGTCCCTCTCCTCAGTCTGGAGCCCCCACTCCCACACGCCCAGCTGTCAACACTGGGCTTTGCTGTTGGGCTCCTCTGTTAAACTTCTCTATTAAGCACCGGTCATGTGCCTATGTTTTCCTTCTCAGTCTGCTTAGGTCTATACTCTTCTCTTTCCTGATTTCATGGAAAGCATCACTGACGCCTTCACTTCCTTTTGGTGACTTTCAGGGTCACCAAAGAGGACAGAATCCTGTCCTCTTCTGGAGGCTTCACTGAGAACTCCAGGACAGACGTCTTCTGCCTACCCCAGTTTGGGTCCCCATCTGTGTTGGGGTTCCACCCCTGGTTAGGATGCCCTTGTGGTTTCTTGTGTGTATCTCACCCTCTCCACGGCCACCACTGGCTTGGAGTTGAGCCAGATGGACGCCACCTCTGCTCACCGGATGTAATCTCACAGGAAAGTTCTAACGTGGGTCCCGGCATCTGAGGACCTTTGCGTGAGCTGCTTATTGTTAAGTGTCTCCCTGGCTTCTGGTCTACCCACACAGCTAGCAGTGGTGTTTGCTTGTTTATTTGCTTTTGTAGTTTTCAGCTGTGTTCTGTAGAGGAGCAAAACCAGTGAAACCAAAGAATCCAGACATATTTCCATCAATTCCAACTCATGGCGACCCTATAGGACAGAGCAGAATGGCCCCATAGGGTTTCCAAGGAACAGCTGATGAGTTTAAACTGCTGACCGTTTGGTTAACAGCCAAGCTCTTAACCACTGCGCCACCAGGGCTATTAAAGCAGTGAAACACACAGATGAATAATATATAAAAAATTTATTTCAAGGAAATTGCTCATGTAATTATGGAGGCTGGAAAATCCCAAATCACCAGACTGAAGGCTTCTCACATGGTTTCTGGGGCCGATGAACCCAGAATCTGTGGTACAGGCAGCAGGCTGCTGGCTCTCGTCTCAAGAACAGAGGTCGGAGGAAGATAAGGCGGATTCAGGATGGACAGAGACATAGCTTTGCCTAAATATCCCCGTACATCCAGTGAAGGCCACGTCCCTCTGGAAACTGTTCTCTCGACTGACTGGCTGCTGACGTCAGCCCGCAGCCTGGAGGATGATGACAGAGAACCTGCCAGACCGTGGAGAGTCATGGCCCAGCCGAGCTGACACATATAAGTGTCACATACAGAAATAAAAAAAAAGTGATGTGCTTCCTGTCTACTAGAATGGGCTGATTTCTTTTCCACTTTACTGCCAATTCATTAATTTTTAAAATGAATTCTTTGGTTCCCCAGTCGCTGGCTGCTGTTGTGTCATCAGCGAAGGAGGGGGAGGGTGGGTAGGATGTGCCACATACACAGGGCGAAATAGGGAGATGGGAGAGGTCCTTTGGGTCTGTCCCAGCATCTGGTCCCTCCTGATGGCATCATCATACACCCACATTCCCCTCTGAGCTGTGGGTGAAGCAGGCACAGCACCTGGTGACCCTCCATGCCTTTACCTGTCATGGACCAGATAGAGCTGTCCCCAGGCCAAGGGGCACCAGCCAGCCAGCCCCTCCCTCCTCTTCCCAGCCAGGTGCTGTCACACCACTGCCTTCTCAGTGGTCCCCACGGGCTCTGCCTTTCCTGGCTGACTCCTGCTGACTCTCACTGAAGCACCTCTCTCACTGCTGGCTTCACATCTGAGCTGCTTCCTGCTCCCCAACCCACACCCCTGTCCCAACACTCAGCTGAGCCTGGCGCCCTGCTCTTGTCACAGCCCCCCTGCCCCCAACCTCTGAGCCTGTGATCCCCCAGGAGCATCCCAGATGACAGAGCTGAAGGGGTAGGTCACCTGCTCTCCTGGTTCTCACTTGTTCCTTGGGAAACCAAGTAACTCCAGTTGCAAGGAGCCCTGGTGTACCCACAGGGATGAAGACGGCCCAGCCAGGCTGTTGAGATGCTCACACCTTGGGGAGGGCAGGGTCCTGTAAACAGGGAACTGCCATTGCAGGTGAGAAACTGCCCTCAAGTTCCTTCATAAAAGATCTTCAGGCAGTCGCCTTTCTCCACCCCTGAAGAAAAACAAACCCACTTCCGTCAACTCGATTCCGACTTGTAGCGACCCTACAAGACAGAGCAGAACTCCCCACAGAGTTTCCAAGGAGCTCCTGGCAGCTTTAAGCTGCTGACCTTTTGGTTAGCAGTCATAGCACTTAACCACAACAGCGCCAGGGTTCCCTCTCCTCCCTAGCGGAGGCATCGCCTGGTGCCAGGTACTGTGCAAAGTGCTTTCATGACGGGCTTCTGAAACTGCAGTTGTTGCTGGGTGCCACTGTGTCAATTTGACTCATACTGACTCCATGTGACAAAGCAGAGCTGCACACAGGGTTTCTAGGCTGTCACCTCTCTGGAGGCAGGTAGCCAGATGTTTTCCCCATGGAGCTGCTGGATGGGTTTGGTCTGCAGTTGTTGGTTAGTGGCCAAGTGCTTAACTGTTGTGTCGCTATTAACATCGAGGCAGTTCCAGCTGATGGTAACCCGACAGTGTAGAGTAGAAGTGCCCCAGTGATGGGTCTGAACTGCTGACCATTTGGTTAGCAGCCAAGCTGTTGACCACTGTACCACCAGTCCTCCCTAAAGCAGGGTTAAAAAAATTCACATCTGTTGCTGTTGCATCAATTCCAATTCACAGCAGTCCTACAGGACAGCGTAGAAACTGCATCATAGGGTTTCGAAGGGGCAGCTGGTGGATCCAAAGTATTGTCTCTTTGGTGTGCGGTTGAGCTCTTAAGCACTGTGTAACCAGGGCTCAGGCACCACGGTAGGTGTGTCTGGGTGTGCCTCGGTGGGTGTGTACGTGTGAGTGAGTGCATGCTGCCTCATGCATCCCCTGAGGCTTCTCAAAGTTGCCTCTCCTTTCCATGCCCCTGGCATCTGGGCAAGCTCATAGCACTTGGGCAGAAGGTCTCAGTTTTGTTCCAGAGTCTACTGGATGCTAGTGGAGCTCTGGGCCATTGCCCACTGCTGTCGAGTCGATTCTGACTCATAGTGGCCCTACAGACAGAGTAGAACTGCTCCATAGAGTTTCTGAGGAGCACCTGGTGGATTCCAACTGCTAGTCTTTTGGTTAGCAGCCATAGCACTTAAGCACCAAGCCACCAGGGTTTGATTTCCTCAGCTTTGCAACAAAGACTGGAAACCCTGGTGGTGTAGTGGGTTAAGTGCTATGTCTGCAAACCAAAAGGTTGGCAGTTCAAGTCCACCAGGCGCTCCTTGGAAACTCTGTTGGGCAGTTCTACTCTGTCTATAGACTTGCTATATAAGTCAGCATCGACTCAGTGGCAGTGGGCAGGTTTTGCCACAAAGACCAGCTCCTGCCCCATGGGGTGGTTGCAAGGAAGACGAAGCTAACATAGATAAAAATAACTGAAAACTCAGCTGCTCCAGGCACGTGTGACTTATGGTGTCTCCATCTAAGGCTGGAAGGTTTTATTTAGGGCAGACGGTTGGGAGGATGCATCATGTTGGGTTCTGTTGGACTGAGAGCTGCTGTGAGTCAGAACCAACTCGACGGCACCTAACAACAACAGGCCACAGACCGCTCACAGACCAGCCTGTGACCGCCTCTGGCCCGTGGAGCCCTGGGAGGATCCCAGCAGCTCTGCGGCAGCTGCGGTGTCCCCCCACACTCCGTGCTCTGCACCTCTGCCCCTACACAGGGGAAAACCCACCTGGCCCTGCCCAGCGAGTGGCAGGGGAGGTTGGCTGCTGCTGGGAAACCAGACAACGATGTGAAGAAGACAGGCAGGCAGCCAGTGAAAATAGGAAGTCCATCCATTTAGGAGGTGACGGGGATTTTTTTTCTTTTTTGAATGAGAGATAAGAGTGTTTTTGTTAGTTTTAGGGGACAGGGTGCTGGCGGCAGTGAGCCAGCTCTGCCTTGTTTGTGGGGAACTCCAGACTTTGAAACCCAGGGAAGTGCTATAGCTCCAGGTGAACGTGAAGTGTTTTTCCAGCCGGGGAAATTCCCCTGAGTCTTCTGACTGAGGCTGTCCTGCTAACGTCTGCAAAGGAAAACAGACAATTTGGCACGGTCACAGCCCGCCCCCCCCGTCCCCTGAGGTCTGCGGGGTGCTACAGAAGCATTGCCACTTCTGTCTGGCAGTGGGGGCTCGGTGGCAGAATCCTTGCCTTCTGTGAGGGAGACCTGGGTTCCATTCCTGACTCATGTGCCTCATGCCCTACCACTGAGGCCAGCAGCCTCAGAGCCCAGCTCTTCCAAGACACCTGCTCTACCAGTCCTTCTACACCGAGTGGGATAGGTGACAAATTCTTCTAAAACTGTCCTTGACAGAATGAGTCATGGATAGCCTCAACCCATCTCAAGGTGAAGACTTAATGTGCTGATGAGGGAAAGCCACCTCTTCCTGCATCCCAGAGACTAGAACGCTTGTCTAAAGAAAATGCGGAGTCATCCCCAAGCTCTGAGCACCTATGTGGGGGTCAATCTTGACTACTCATGATGAATTTGCATTCCCATGTCTGCCCCCTGTAAGAGTCCACCTCCCCAAGCCACCTGCTAGCAGTCTTGGAGACAGCAGCCCCAACTGTTCCTTTCCTTCCACGTAGAAATGAAGGTGCCTTTCTTCTCCTACCCCAGTCTCTTGTTTATTGGCTGTAACAAGTCATGCTGAGCAGAACCTGGGATTCCGCCAAGCAGTACCCCCACTCACCTGTCAGTGGAAGTTTGTGGGTTGCTCTGATGCTGAACAGAGCTCACTGAGCTTTCAGACTAAGACCAACTCAGAAGAAAGGCTTGGTGATCTACTCCCCTAAATCAGGCAATGAAAAGCCTGTGTGATCTTCTGGATCACAGTGGTCTGAGCTGTAATGGTGCAGGACTGAGTCGCGTTTTGTTCTGTTGGACATGGGGGCATCACCACTCAGGGTCTGACTGCACGGCAGCATGCAACAAAGATAAAACCAGCACTGAGACCTGAGTTTGTCCAGGCGGTCTGGAGCCAACCAGCTGCAGCAGCTGGGCAGGGTAACAGGAAGATGTTCCCCATAGCGCCAAGGCCTTGACGGCGAGTTCCTCCACATTGAGAATCCAGCCCTCCAGTCTAGGGTGGAAGCCCTTTACAAACTAACCCCAGTCTGACCCTCCGCCACCCCCTTGCATCCCATTGGCCACACACACTTCTCTGCTGTTTGCTGAACATGCTGGTGCCCCTTTCATGGGTCCTCTTGCCACACCCTTCCTCCTCCGTGAAGCCTGTTGTGTTTCTCTTTTGTGGTCTGTGGGTGCTGTGGCATCTCCTCTGTGTCCCAGGGAGATGCAGCTCCTCCTTCCTGGGTTCCCATAGGGCTTGGTACGAACCTGCATGATAACTCTACTGTGTTGCCTTCACACCGCTCAAGGCAGGACCTGCGCCCCTCACTTGTCTTTAAAGTCTGCTACACAGAACAGGTACAAAAAAATGTTTGCTGAAGGAATGCATGCCTAAACGAATGAATGAACTCGGACTGCATCTCTGACTTCAAAGTCATCCTGCTATGAAGCCACTTGTCATGTTCCTAGGAGCACCCAGGGCTGCAAGAACTTGGAGATCAGGAAACCTCTGTTCCCATGCTGGCTCTGACACCAGCTCTGTCCTGGCTGCCAGCCTGAACCAACACTGTGTCCTGTTCTGTAGTCGTCACATGCTGTCACATCGGCCCCGACACAGGTAACCCCGTGCACAATGGAGCGTGATGCTGCCCCGTCCCTGTGACAAGTAGATGGGAGGCTGTGATTCCCAGGGTTGTCACTGGCCGACTTTCAGGAGCTGATCACCAGGCCTTTCTTTCTAGATCATCCTAGTCTGGAAGCCCTGGTGAAATCTCTTCAGTATCATAGTGACACACCAGCCTCCACTGAGGGACAAGTGGTGGCTGCTCATGGGATATGTTGGCCCAGAATGGAACCTCTGTCTCCCAACTGGAAGGCGAGAATTCTACTGCTGAGCCACACTACTGATTCTTCCTGGATTTTAGTCTGGCCTCCCTCCCTCCCCGACGCTGAAAGACTCACCTCTAAGGAACCTTCACCTGTTTACTAAAATCCTCCCCTGTGTGCCCCACTCTGAGACACTACCACAGCTCTGTTGCCATGGCATTCTCTCTCATCAAACTGAGCCGTAAACCTCACTCTGTTGTGTCATTAGGTGGTCACATGGGTTGTGTTTGGGGAGCTGGCGTCACACAACAGTTTAGGGTTGCCCTCACTGTTATGCCTTAATTTCTTGCCTATTTTTCTATACGGTTATTGATCTCTCTTCCTTTATGGAATCTCTATACATTAAAGATAGCAACTCTTTACCTAAGATATGGGTTGCTAATATTTTCCCCATTTTGTCAGTTGTCTTTATACTTTCCCATTTGTGAATTTTTTGGGGGGACTTGAAAAAAAATTTTTTAAGTGTAGCCACATTTATCAGTCTTGTCTCTTCTTGTGTCTGGATTTTGAGGTGTGGGGAAGCTCTACATTTTCAGGTTATAGAGGAATTCACCTGTGTTTTATTCAAGTTCTTGCATGGTTTTCTCTTTATAACAAACCTTGTGTCCATTTTGAAAGCCTTCTGATAAACTGGGAAAGAAACTGATACAATGTTATCTTGTATATGGCTATCCAGTTATTCCCAATAGTGGGATATTAACATATCAGCTATTCCTCGCTGCTTTGACAGGACCCTATACTCAATAGAAAAAACAGGCAGATGTCCACATGGAAGAGAACATGCATCGAACAGTGCCCTTTCCAAATTATGTTTGCTGAAAACCACCCCAAAACCACTGCCGTTGAATTGATTCCAACTCATAGTGACCCTCCAGGACAGAGTAGAACTGCTCTATAGAGTTTTGAAGGAGTGCCTGGCGGATTTGAACTGCCGACCTTTTGGTTAGCAACCATAGGACTTAACCACTAACCACCAGAGCTTCCATACTTGCCAAAGACAAACAATTAAGTCCCTAGGTGGTGCAGAGTTAAAGCGCTCAGCTGCTGACCAAAAGGTTGGAAGTTCAAGTCCATCCAGAGGCTCCCTGGAAGAAACGTTTGGCAATCTACTCCTGAAAAATCAGCCATCAAAATCCTTTTCACAAAGCACCTTTCTGCTCTTGACACCCATGGGGTTATCATGAGTCAGAGATGACGCCACAGCAACCTGTTAACTGGTTCACCCTCCCGAAAACTAAAACACAATGCAAGTGAAAAGGTGTGGAATTGATGTTGAATTGGAATTAGTGCTCAAATAACCTAAAAAGAAACAGAAGTCCATACATCTGAAAACAAGCTTTATGAGAAGGATGGCACTGACATCACCAGGAGAAAGGTGGATAATGTTCACTAAAGTTTATCAAGACAACTATTTATAAGCGGAATTTATTTCTGGTTTATTTGTGTGTAATGATGAAGCCAGAAGAAATTTGGGAGCTTCCATTCTGGTCAGGGATTTATTGGCTTAATACTCCCTGTGATACACCAGGACACGTTAGGAGGATCTGAGCCTTAAAAATAGACACCCAGTTTTATGATGATGATGCAAATGTGAACACAGGCTTAAAGCTAATTGGCTGGGCTGAAGTAGAGAAGTGAGCTGGCTGGGCACTTCTGGTGGTAATCTCAGTCAACACCCAGATAAGCTTAGCTGATAAGGAAGTGCTTCACTTAGCCTTAACCCGCTCTCCAGCTGTGCTAAGCAATGCTGGGAACTCCGGATGTGAAGCTCTCTCCTGTTGGCCCCTGACGGGAAGAACACGCTGGCACCTTCCGGGGCTTTCTCAGTCCGTCTGGCCGAGGAGACAGTTGGTGGGTATGATTGTGCGGACACCTTCTGGCTCCTCCAGTTCCCTAAACCCAGTGAGGCGGGAGGCAACAGTAAAGGAAGCCTGGGTTTTTAATCTCTCAGTGTGTGTCTTAGTCATCTACTGCTGCTTTAACAGAAATATCCCAAGTGAGTGGCTTTATAAAGAGAAATTTTATTTTGTCACAGTCCGGTAGGCTAAAAGTCCAAATTTAGGGTGTCGGCTCAGGAGAAGGCTTTCTCTGCTGGAGCTGGAGGAAGGTCCTTGTCCTCAGTCTGCCCCTGGACTGGAAACTTCTGAGGCACAGGGACCCCAAAGGACACGCTCAGCTCCCAGTACCACTTCTTGGTGGTTGTGAGGTTCCCAGGCCTCTTGGCTAGCTTCTTTGCTTTATATGTCAAGAGAATCCTCCAAGGCACAAAACAATCTTACACCTTGAATCCTGCCCCACCAACACAACTGCTGCCCATCCACCTTCATTAACGTCACAGAGGCAGGATTTACCACACGGAGGAGCAACCCACAGTACCGGGAATCCCGGCCTGGCTAAATTGCTACAGGTTTTGGGGTGAAGACAGTTCAGTCCATGACAGTGAGTAAGCTGTGTTCTCTGGTATCACCGCCTAATGCAAAAGAAAGGCAGCGGCATACAAGCCACCAAACCACCAAAGATGGAGGGTCCAGGGAAACCTCAGAGGTGCTTATCAGAGAAGAAAAAAGAGCCAGGCAGCAACAGAGGAAAACACAGGAAAAAGGGCATGTTGGGGTTTTGTTGACTTTCTTTCTGAAGATGAGAATGATTTGAGCGTATTTAAGCTGAGGACTAAATCCACTTCCGTTGAGTCAATCCCAACCCATAGCGACCCTATCAACAGAGTAGAACTGCCCCATAGTTTCCAAGGAGTGCTTGGCAGATTCTAACTGCCAGCCTTCTGGGTAGCAGACATAGCACTTAACTGCTACGCCTTCAGAGGAAAAGCTAAAAAGGCATTAAAGACAGAAAATTCTGTTTCTACAACCTCATCTAGGATCATAGCTTCACTTATATTTAAGCTGCTATTCCCAGACCCTTCCTTCAAGACCAGCATTTTCAACAACCTGCGTGACTTCAGTCTTACCCATACTCTCTCGATTTCTCATGAGGAGAAAGCATCACTGTATTTCACGTGCAATTGGAAATTAAGCCTACAACCCCAATGGGAACCCTGGTCTTGTAGTGGTAAAGTGCTGTTGCTGCTAATCAAAAGGTTGGCAGTTTGAGGCCAGCAGGTGATCCTTGGAAAAAACTATGGGGCAGTTCTGCTGTGTTCTATAGGGTCACTAAGAGTCTGAATTGAAGGAAAGCAAGCTCCTTCAGAGCACAGGAGACATAGGGTCAGTCTTGGGTAGAATGAGGTCAAGATGGGTAAAGATACAAGAAAATTAATGCATTAAATGCAGCATAAGGTAGCATTTTTTCTGTGTTAGTATGCATATCCCACCACCCCTGGGCACTGGTGGGAAACAGCTTTGTTGTAACCAATAGGGTGGGGGCTACTTCTGAAGGTTCAGTGAAAGATAGGGTGGCCAGGTCCCACGCCCCATACATCAGTCAGTTGAATTGGGGGACTGGGTGTGATGTAATCTCTGGGAACTCAGTATGTGGAGTTCTAGGAAACCTCCTCTGACCTGACCCTAGGTAAGCTGCTGGTAGATTCGACTGGTCCTTCAAAACGGCGGGCCTGTGATGCTTGGGTGAGGCTGCTGGGCCTAAAGGACTAGGAGCAGAGTAGACAAGTTTCAGGGAGAATCTTCTGCTGAGCATCAGGGAGTGTGGAGCAGAGAGGTCTGAGGACCAAAGAGCTAAAGGGATTACCATTAGGCAGCATAGCCACAGAAGAAGGTCTTAATTGACGGTCTTAGCTGTTCTCTCTATTTATCAAAGAGAGGGAGTGAATAATTCTCAGTTTCATTTTAACTAAGATCCCCCAACTTCATTAGCTCATGAAGAAAGCCAACCCACCACTGTAGAGTCTATTGCAACTCATAGTACAACCATGCCATAGAGTTTCCAAGGAGCACCTAGTAGATTTGAACTGCCGACCTTTTGGATAACAGATGGGGCACTTAACCACATGCCACCAGGGCTTCCATTATTAGCTCATTAGTACTATTGAAATATAACTACACCCTGCCATCAAGTTGGATCCAACTCACAGCAACCCGAGAGGTCAGAGTAGAACTGCCCATTGAAATATAATTACGTGTCTAAATTTTCCCAAGGCTGTTTGCTTTTCAGACAGCTTGCCTCTGACCTTGGATTCCAGGAAAGGTTAGTGTTTATACCACTCCTTTTCCTTAAGGATGAAAACCATTGGCTATCAGAGTAAAATATGAGCAGTTTCCAGATCCTTGAACATGCTAATCTTTTCCTGTTGTGAACATTAGCTCAGTTTTTATTTGTCTAGAGAGAAGCCTACGTGGAATGGAAAGACCAGCCCAAAGTGGTGATGACAAATATTGTTTCTGGAGAAAGTCTCAGGGCATGAATTCTGATTTCACTGCTGTAGCCATGTGACCTTTGAAACTCTTGGGGTCTCAGTTTTCTCCCATCTAATATAATAACATGGACCTATTGCCAAACCAAAGCAAGTTCGTTCTGCCTGTCACTGTAGCCAAACTCAGAGACAGGGAAAAGGTTCAAGTAATGCTTTATTAACACGTAAGCATGTGGTATCTGGGGAACCGTGAGAATAGCTTCTCCAACACTGTTATGCCTGTGTTACAATTCCACTGGCAAGCTGGATTACGAAGGGATTTGCATCTGGAAAATGTCAAACCTTGTCACAGGATACAGCAGAGAATCACAAGATTCATTTACATCTATCGAACAGTGTAAATTACCCAAAATATCATTACCTCCCTGAAGGTTTGAAATAACTGATTTACTGCCCCAGAGACAGGTAAAGGAATATAAGTCTGTTGCTCTGGTTTTGGACAGGGAGTGGAATATAGTTTAGCAGTCTCGGTGGCTTTGATTAAGTCCTAGCTACTAACAGACCTCACAGTGTCATTGTGAGGATGGCGTGAAATAATCTATGCCGAGCACTATCAGAGTGCTTGGAGCTAGCAAGTGCTGAATCCATCTTGACCACATGTAATGTTCACATTCTGTGTGTTCAATGATACTGAGTAGTCTGTGAATTATTAAAAAATGGATCCAGATTTTAGAGCTTGAAAAGGGTATTTGAGATTGTTTATTGCTCATATGGCAAACATCTGGCTGTTTTTCAACAATCTTGCCCACCAGCACTTGTAACACTATAGCCAATCAACTCCATCAGTGATGACTTCAGAATTCTCAGCAGAGTCCTATCTGTGGTCACCGTGACACAGCTGATTAGTGCCAGAGCCTGGACAGAAATCCAGCCTCTTAAGTTACATTTGACACTGTATGTAATTTATAACTTTACGTAATTTGAAGTCTTAAAAATCAATGCTTTTTGAGCAACAGAGAAAGAAGGAGATCCAGAAACCGGAAAAGGAAATAAACGAAACTGTGGATCTAATGAACTACTCTGTGAGCTACTACCTCTTCTGCTATGAGACCAGAAGAACTGGATGGTGCCTGGCTACCACTGCTGAATGTTTTGATCAAAGACTCAACAGATGGACCCTGATTGAAAGGAAGAAGATTGTGTAAGAGAATTTCAAATTCTTATGTGAATCGGACTTACCAGACCCATGAGATGGGTGAACCCCTAGATCTATTGCCCTGAGATAATTGTTAAACTTTGAATTGCCCTGAGATAATCATTAAGCTATCCTCTGAAGTCATTTTAGAATGAAGCAGCACTCCAGTTCAATTAGTAAAAGTACACTTGTCTTCAATGCTGAATCCTTTAAGAGCCAGGAGGACCTCAAATGTCACCAAGAAATTGGTGCCAGGAGCCAGCCTGTCTTTAGGATCTGTGGAATCCTGTGCTGTAGAGCCCCTGAACCAGGGGAGGAGTGATGACAAGGACCTTTCCCCAGAACTAAGAGAGAAAAACATCCCCTGGAGCTGGCACCATGAATGCAGACTTCCAGCCACCTAGAGTGGGAGAGAATAAATTTCTCTTTGTTAAAGCCATCTACTTGTGGTTTGTGTAGTAAACTCGTTACTGATGATTGCAGCACTAGATAACTAACACAGAAGACTATTTGACTCTTCAAGGAAAAGTTCACCTCGTAACCAAGAGATTCTAGAAAATGCTTGTAACTGTTACTGGTGAACCAGAAATTGCATTTCTGAGTGCTGAACTATTGGTGAACTTCAGTTTACTCCATTAAACAGTGGTCAGAATAGGCCATATGGCTTTGTTAAGGGTGAATTACAGCAAAGGCGGCTGTTGCATAATGCATGCTCCCTACGATCACATTTGCCTGCGGAGCAAACATACTTCCTGGTCTAACAGATGGTCCTCGTGTATATGTAGGGTTGATGGCAGGGAGGTCACAGTCTGACACTGTGTGAGCCACGTGGGAGCTCAAAAGTACATGCAAACACCTGCAGGAACTGACTGATGCTTTCCCCTGTTTGACATCATAGCCTTGAAATTAAATTTGCTTACTCTCATTCCATTGTTGTTAAATACACTCCAGTCATTGTTTTGCTGTTTGGTAAGGGAGGGAGATAAAGAGCCTTTGTCCTGAAAACCCGGGGTTATAAGCTAACCCAGAGTGGCTGTAAGACCATTCATATGCCCTCAGGTCACTGGTAGCCAATGAAATCCAGCCACAAGTAGGTCACCCAACCTGCTAAAGCTCACTTTGTCAGTAGACGGACTTAGGAAAGTGTTTTTTCACTCTTTTTGGCAACAATGAGGGAAAATATGTGCATTTAGATAGAGGTCAAGAAGATAAGCCTTGCCTCGAGGCCCACTGCCAATGCAAGGCCTGACCAAAATGCAGGTCGTGTCAAAAAACCGTTGACCTAGATTGCTTACATACTCCACTGAGCAATGCTGCACATTCCCAAGCACCCTTTACTGTCTCTTTCTGCATCTGGGTTGCTGAGGTAACTGCAGAGTGCAGAGTCCATAGTTCCATCAGGTAAGAGAGTGGGTAGGAATTGCCCTAACACTTCGTTAGGAACTACTGAAATGAAATTTGGAGCTAAGGCAAGGTTGCCCTTGGAGACGATCAGTCATAGAGTGAACTCTTAATCTTGAGGAGATGGAGTCAGTGAATGTCGCTTTAACCCAGAAGAGGTTCCTTTAGGGCCTGCTGGTGGTTGCTGAGATCTTTATTGTGGGGCGTGTGTAAATGTGAAGTTATATGGACCAGTCTAATGGCGCATCACGGGCTACAGTACGAGACAGAGAGAAGTGATGAAGCACGTGTGTGCCCTGGGCAGGAGACTTGTCTAGAACCCTTCCAAGAGTAGCTGCACATTCATTTAGAGCACAGGCTGGCCTCAGGGAAGAGCAATGGAGCCGACCTGTCAGGGCTAACAACACCTTGTTTCTGGCCTGGGGTGGTTCAGCTCGGATCCAAACACGGAACATGCCAGCAAAGCAAAACTCTGTAGGCAGCCGAGGTCTGCTGTTGGAAGCCCCAGTGGCCTAGTGGTCAAGAGCTATAGCTGCTCACCAAAAGATTTGCAGTTCAAACCTACCAGGGGGTCCTTGGAAACTTTACGGAGCAGTTCTACTCTGTGCTCTGTGATTCAGAATTGACTCGATGGGAATGGTATCTATCTGTTTATTTATTTTGCAGGAGGTGGGGTGTTACTGTCTTTGGGGTTTTATACTTACCTCAAGCAGCCTAGGAAACCCTGGTGGCGTGGTGCGTTAACTGCTACATCTGCTAACCAAAAGGTTGGCAGTTCAAATCTGTCAGGCGCTCTTTGGAAACTCTATGGGGCAGTTCTACTCTGACCACTAGGGTCACTACGAGTTGGAAATGACATGACAGCAGTGGGTTTGGGTTTTTGGGTTTTCAGGCAGCCCATGACTACATGCAGTAACCCAAGGAGCTGCAGTAACTATGGGTTTCCATATTGTTACATTTCTAATGGTGCTCCATTGACCCTTATAACGGTTCTCCTCAGGGAACCACTGGCTGTCCCTTCCAGCTAGGCCAAGGGGGGAGCCAGAGTCTGGGAGACTTGCTCTGTACCCTCACACTGACCCAGCCTCCAGCTGTGGAGGGTCCTCTTTGGGTTCCTAGGTCCAGCTGAGTTCTGAGAAAAGGGACAAAATCTTTCTGACAGGGTGAGAAGACTGCTGTAGCCAATTGTGGTCACCGGATTGGGCTCACTGAACAATGAGTCTATTGTCCTGAGTGCCAGTAACATAGCTGAAGACAACACAAACCTTTCAAATGAGGTCAAAACATATGTCCTTAGAGAAATACAAGCTTCAATACCACCTCGCTGAGTGGAGTCTGAGCTCTTAAAAGCTAGCAAGTGGCCATCTAAACAGCATTAATTGGTCCCCATTCACCTGGAACAGAGGAGAATGAATGACATCAAAGACATGAAAAAAATATGAGCCCAGCAGACAGAAGGTGCCATGTGATCCAGCAACTGCATCATCATGAGACCAGGAGATCTAGATGGTGCTAGGCCACCACCTATGACTGCCCTGATGGATAACACAGTGTAAAGTTCCCCAGGCAGCAGGAGAAAACCGGGTGTCCTGAGCTAGAACTCTACTAAAAGACCACATTTCATGGTTCCTCAAACTGGAGGAGCCCCTGAGGACATGATACTGAGTTGTCTGTTAGGCCAGATCTAAAACTAGTGTCAAAGTTAACTCTTCAGACAAAAATTGGACTGGACTGTGAGACATAGAGACATAGAGACATAGTTTAAGATAGCACACGGAGACATACTGGCAAAGAATGTGCTTCTTGGCTTAAATATACATATAAGGCTGTCTGAGCAGCTTCTGTCCAGAGGCAAGATGAGAGGGTGGAGGGGGACAGGAGTTGATAGGATGGATGTGGGAAGCACAGGTGGAAAGGAAGACTGTTGTCACAGGGTGGTAGGGGGACAGCAGTGTCACAGGGTGGTGGGGGGACAGCAGTTAGAGTTGCATGCAGTGGAGTGTGTTTGGGATTTTATATGGCAAAATGATTTGAACTGTAAACTTTTACTTAAAGCACAATAAGATGTTTTTAAAAAGAAAAAGAAATATAAGCCTCAATTCTCAGAGCTTCTCACACCAGCGACAATCTTTTTCATATTAAATTTCAGCTTTCAACTTCTCATCACTTTTCTGCTGTTTTGATCCTCTGTCCTGTGTTCGCCTGACAAGTGTTCACTGGGCATTTGCTCTGTTTCAGACACAACTGGAGGTGCTAGAGCAGCACCAGCAAAGGGGGTGAACCAACTGCTCGCCCACATCATGGAGACCACATCCCAGAAAGACAGCCAAGCCAAGCCAAGTGCCGTCGAGTCGAATCCGACTCATGGCGACCCAGAGAGACAGGTGGACATTAATAAAGACCTAAGTCTGTATTATGTACACCTCTTTGGTATAGATGGTTAATGTGCTCAGCTGCTCACCCAAAAACTGTTCAAGTCCAAGCAGAGATGCCCTAGAGAAATGACCCGGTGCACTGCATCTGAGAAACCATCTGTTAAAATCCCTGGAACACCCAGTTCTACTCTGACACATACAGGGTTGCCATGGGTCAAAATTGACTTAACAGCAACCAGTTTGGGTTTCCAGTGAAAAAGAACAACTTTAAATCTGCAGAAAGGAGAAAAAAAATCTGGTCTTGTGACTTCAGGTCTTACATTCTTCCTACCACATCACAGCTATTTCTTCATTATATTATTTTTTAATATTGTATACTATATTACATATGCTATATATATTACATATATTATATACATAATATTATCTATATTATATATGTATTACCTTCCATCAAAACCATATGACTAGCATTGTATGATTGCCTACCATTTGTGATCTGGTGTGATTTTCCTGTGTATTGTAAATCCTACCTCTATGATGTTAATGAGGCAGGACTCAATCTACAAGATTAGGTGGTATCTTGAGGCAATCTTTTTTGAGATATAAAAGAGAGAAGTGAGCAGAGAGACAAAGGGACCTCATCCCACCGAGAAAGCAGCTCCTGGGATGGGGCTCATGCTTTGGACAAGGAAAGCCTGCACCGAGAACCAGACCAGACTTTCCTCTAGAGCAGACATAGACAGAAAGCCTTCCACTGCAGCTGGAGCCCTGAATATGGGATTCTAGCTTCATAGACTGTGAGAGAACAAACTTCTGTTTGTTAGAGCAACTCACTTGTGGCTTTTCTGTTATAGCAGCCTTAGGTGACTAAGACAAACCCCATATTCTAAACACAGCCTGGCAGCACCAGCTTGATGGGAAAGGGAAAGGAAATACATTGTTCCTCCCCTATTAATGTAAGTTTCCTGCCTAATCTTTTATGCTGTTGTCAGCTTGATCCCAAGGAGACAGTAGTTTAGAAAGCACAATGCTCAAGGTAGACAGTCTTTACTACTTGAGATAAATGACTGGTTTTAAGAAGACTTCAGAGGATAATTTTGGCTTAAGATTCCAGTTTTGATGATTATCTCAGAGTGATAAGTTCAGGGGTTCATCCAGCCCCCATGACTCCAGGAAGTCTGGATTTTATGATAATTTAAAATTCTGTTCTGCATTTTCTCCCTTTTTATCACCTGCCTGCCTTTGTACAAGCTATGTCCTCTGCTGTGACTGCCCTCTCCCTTTTCCTGTCATGTCCTTCTTGTCCTTGAAGGTCTCACTCAAAGTCTTTTGCACCCAAGAAGCTTCTCCATCACTCGGCCCTCGTTAACTCCTCCATTACCATGCCCACAAAGCTCCTGTATTTTAGCACTTTGGTGATACACCGTTTAACACCCGAAGACTGTAACCAGCCCAACCAATTGCTGTCAAGTCCATTTTGAAGACTAGGAGTGGGAGATAGACAACCTAAGGTCTTCTGAGCAACCAAATTGGAGACACTGAGGTCACACTGCTATAAAATACTCTTATCTCTATTTTTACATTAAAGTAAAATGAGGCACTGTAACATTACCAAACCATCAGTAATCCCTTTGTGCATGTTAAATAAGTCATAATTCCTGAGACAGGCTTCAGAATCATCCTCCCCTGTGCTGTCCGTGATAGGCTTACAAGGGCATTTTCTTTCTTGTTGGTTGTACATACACCATGAGGTATTTCAATTTTTCTTGTCTGCTTTTGACTTGAAGCCAGTGACTCTTGTATCCAATACCCCCCTTAGTTCTCTTCCTTCTTGTGAATGGGGCAGAGCAATTATAACGCCTGGCTTTACTTTTCCTTGTCACTCTTATCCTGCCCCAGGATACCTTGTAAATGACTTTACTGCTGCTTTGCCACGTGGGCACCACCTTCGTTGTTTCCTTTCTTAACAATCTTTCTTTCTTTTTCTTCCTGTTTGTGTCCAAAGAAATGGCTCAGGATTCTCTGGCTGCTCCGGTGTTTTGACCACTGTCCCAAGTTATGTAAAAGGAGAATGCATAACTAGGATGGAGTCATTTTAATGATCAGTGAGAATCTGCCTCCCGCCTGTGAGGTGTTTGTTCTTTGAGAACAAGGTTCTAATTTATCCAGCTGTCTCTCTCCAATGTGGTGTCTAAAAGCTCATCAAATGAATGAATGATGAGTGAAGTCTTTAGAGTCAAAGTTGCAAATATCCAGGCTGAACTTGGCCTTGAAGACCATTATGAGAAGTACAGACAGCAGTGACTGTTTTTGTTTGACTCAGAGCAGCAAGACCTACATAAGTATAAAATATAGTCCTATGTGGATAGAAAATTTACAGGTGACAAAGAGAAACATTACAGTTTTTTTTGTTGTTGTTTATTTTTTTAGCTTTGGTGTTCTATCAATGTTAATGATTTGCAGAATGAAAAACATGGAGACTGGAAAATTGATGCCCCAGCAGGGGGAATGAGAAAAAAACACCTAGCTGTTTGAGTACCTTTATATCCTGGTTCAGGCAAACAGCATGTCAGTCCATGACCCTGTGTGCCTGTCAGTGATGTCTGCAGAACTGTGGAGCATGAGAAAGTGCCGACAGACTGAAGAGAGGAAGAGCTCTTCTAGCTGTAGAAGAAGGAAGGGGGGTGAGAACTAGAAGTGCCACAACTCCGCCTTAAAAGGGTGTTCCATGAGCTAGCAGTGTCCACTGTAAACCAAGCCCAGCTAATTTACTCCACTTTGAAAGAGGGTTATTGGCAGGTCCCGTCAGAGATCTGCGGTAGCACAGTGCATCTGGGTGGTGAGAAGCCGTCCAAGTGACTCTTTCACAATGATCTGGGGACAAAGGGGAAAACAACTGAGTGCGCGATGGTAAACCCAAACTTACTGCTACTGAGTCAATTCCAACTCATAGTGATCCTATAGACTGAGGAGAGCGGCTCCATAGAGTTTCCAAGGAGCACCTGGCGGATTTGAACTGCCGACCTTTCAGTGAACAGATGTAGCACTTAACCACTACACCACCAGGGTTCCTGCATTATGATGGAGCTGCACAGATCTCTGATTTGTGGGAAGATGGAAACCAAAACATTATTGATTGAGTAATAGATGAAAGGCACATTGGTGGCACAGTGGTTAAAGTACTCGGGGGCTAACAGAAAAGTCATTGGTTTAAGCCCACCAGACATCTCAGAGGAGAAAGAGGTTGCAGTCAGGTCCATAAAGACGGTAGCTTTGGAAACCCCATGGGGCAGTTCTACTGTGTCCTATATGGTCACTATGAGTCAGAATCAACAACAACAGATGCGTTCTGCTCATCTTTGATCTGGATCAGTCATGTTCGGTATTTATATCCATAGCCTGATGTAGACTGAAGGTCTTATCAAATGTGGAGTTTATCCAAAGCTGAGTGATTGTGAGTTTAATTCAAATTGTACTACACCCAAGAAGTTAATCCACAAAATAAAATTATTTCGGGTCCTCATCCACAATTAGGGCTTGCATTTAAGTTTTCACCATTATCCACCCTGGCAGTAGATGGGAGAGCGGGCCCTGAGAGCTGTCCAAGTAACAATGACCTCAGGTTTAACTGAAGACTAGCTCTGGGGGCACCAACACTGTGTTCCCACGACTAGAAAACAGAACTGAGCCTCAGAACCTTGTTGGAAATCTTGGTACCCAATGACCAGGAAATAATTAAAGATAAGTTTTAAAAAGGAGTGTGGGGTCTGCATTGAAAGTATTTCCCCTAAATCCTGTAGGACAGACAACAGCTGGAGCACTGGGTTTAGTGTTGGGGGCTGCACTTTAAAAGGGACTTGAACGCATCAGGGAGGCTCCTAGGAACAGACAAGGGTGACCCAGGGGTCTGAAACCATCATGTCAGGAGTTATTCAAGGTCTTGGTCCTGTTCAGTCTCAAAAGGAGAAGACCTGCAAGAAAAGGAAAGATACCTTTGTAAGTATGAGTTGGAGAGTCAGAGCTAGAGGCTCTGTAGACATGGGTCCCCTCTTCAGACATGGGTCCCCTCCCGAGACATAGGCCCTCTCCTGCTCTGATTGCAGGCTGAGCTGGCTCTGGCTGGTGGGGAGGAGGACATCGGAGCAAGATGTAAAAGCCTGTCCCTGCTGTCAGGGTTGAACTCCAGCCCCCTGGACTTGTTCCTTGGTTTCCACAGATGTCTGGCAGGCTGGGGGCTTTGCTTGCCATGTCTTTTATGTCACTAGAGTTCTCTTCTTTGGCCATTGGTGAGAACCGTGAGCCTCCTTGGCTCCCCTGCCCTCGTTTCTACTTATCTGTGTGGACTTAGACCTTGTGTTCCCTGAGCCAAGGAGGCAGGGCAAGGAAGACGTGCTTAAAGGGCTGGGAATCCCAAGGAGGGCAGTATCTCTTCTCTCGGGACAGGGAGCTGACCAGCACCCATGATGGGATCGGGTTCCCTGGCAGCAGAGACTTGAAAAGCATAGGCATGGGCCAAGCTGCAATCTGCAGGGGAAGCTAAGTCTGCATTCCAAGTCTGGAGGGGCTAAGTGTATGGGTCAGAGCGCAGACCGCAGATGCAGGAGTTGGGGTCTGGTGGACATGGAAACGGAGGAAAAGCAACCAGGAGCAGCAGAGGGTCATGGGAATGGCCCTGGGGCCAACATTATGGACTAAGTGGGTAGAATGGGTGGATGACCTGCTAAAGGATCAACAGTGTGATAGACACCTGCAGGAAGAGAGTGACCACTGACCAAGGCAAAGCAGGGCCTTGGCTCATATCAGTGCGTGCAGATGAAAGTAACCGAAAGAACGAGATGTGAAGAAGCTGAAAGTTAATGACTACTTGACAGACAAGTGATTATATGAGGCAGTCCAGCCGTCAGAGCAGTGAGTGGTACATGCGGTTTTGAAGTCCAAGCGCCTCTAGTTTGACTCACTAGCCATGGGCCTCAGGCAAGTCCTTTAACTCCCTAACTCTGTTCCCTCCCTATTCTAAAGAGGACAATGTCACATTTGTCAGGAGGATTCAGTAGCTCCTCAATGTCTCCTGGGAATTCTGTGCCCAGCACAGAGTAAGTCCTCAAAGGAGGTTAGTGTGAGTCCTTCTTCCTTTCTCCCACCTAAGTTCTCCTCTCTCCTTTTTCACTTGCTTTCTCTCCTGTGATAGGTGGCAGGGGTCAGATGCAATGCCTCATTGCCAGACAGGGGCATGGGCAGGGACAGAAGCCAACACTCCTGCAGGAAACCCTGACAAAGGGAGTGGGACCAGAATAGCAGCTCTACACAGGTCATGCCACCCGAGGTGGCCTTCCAGGCCATTATTTCAGGAGAATACGCCCTTGTCCAAGGAATGGGCAGGTTGCCATCTCCAGCAACACCATAGTTGTGTGGACAACCACCCACCCCGGGAGAAAGCCACCTGAAGCTCCAGGGGAGTCTGTTCCAATGGGGGTTGGCTGTCTTTGCTGTTCCCCTGCCGAGGCATCTTAAGAAAACATTTTCCTAAAGGTAGCAACTATGTAAGCTGTCTTCTTGTCCTGCTCCTGTCTCCTTCCTTCTCAGACAATTCCATGTCCCTTGCCCTGTAGATAGCCCGTTATCTTCCCTGCCGCCTTCATGGAACCTTGGTGGCACAGCACTTAAGTGCTATGGCTACTAATTAATAGGCCAGCAGTTCAAATCCACCAGGTGCTTCTCCATAGGGCAGTTGTACTACAGGGTATCTATGAGTTGGATTCAACTTGATGGCAGTGTTGAGAAAAATATACAGCCATTTCCATGATGAATGGACACTTTCTGAAATGAGGAAGAAACAGAATCTTCAGTCCAATGTACACTGAGGGCCACCCGTCCCAGCATAAGGGACCCCCACCACTGCATTAATTGTGGTGAGCTTCTGGACTCGTCTCCCACAGCTGCCATGGCACAGCACCACGAACGGGGGACTTAAAACAACAGAAGTGGATTCTTTCATGGTTCTGGAGGCCAGAAATCTGAAGTCAAGGTGCTGACAGGGCCACCTTATCTCTCTGAAGGCTCCAGTTGTCCTTGGCTTGTGGGAGTGTGACTCCAATCTCTGCCTCCACCCTCCCATGGCCTTCCCCCCATGTATCTCTGTGTGTCTTTCTTAGAACACCAATCACGGGACTTGGGGTGCACTCTAAATCTAGGATAATTTCATCTTGACTCCTTAACTAGTTCAGTCTGCAAAGACCACATTTCCAAACAAGGCCACATTCTGAGATTCTGGGTGGCCATGAGTCTTGAGGTGACACTATCCAACCCACGACAGCTTCTGTCATGTTAGAGTACGGTATACAGGCAACGTGGCGGCAAGATAGAAGAGAGCCTACTTGTACAGGCAGTTGTAAAAGCAACCCCAAAGGGATTAAGACTGGGCAGACTATAAAGAAATAATTTAGAAAAGCAAAATGAGGTGTTGCCTGGATTCTAGGCAATTTGCGGGTCCCTGGAGCCAAGGCACATTGCTGTAGAGTCACTTCTGATTCACAGCCTTGCTGGTGTAGCAGTTAATAGCTACGACTGCTAACCTAAAGATCGGCAGTTTGAATCCACCAGGCTATGGAAAGAATATAGAGCAGTGCTACTCTGTCCTATAGGGTTGCTATGAGTCAGAATCGACTCAGTGTCAGCGGGTTCCTTTTTTTTCTTTTTTTGGCTTGGAGCGCAGAACATGGTCATGTTCTAACCCCACGGAGCGTAAACCCAAAAACATGCGTGACCCTTAGTCCCTGCTCCTGAGCTCGTGGCTGGCCTCAGCTGGGGTCAGGACCTGCACTCTTTGTTGAAGGTATATGTCCACTTGGGTGCTACGCTTCTACCACCTCCTCAGAGGATGACCATTGGTGCTGAACACTGGTCACTGTTAGACGCACTGATCCCTGCATGACACCTTTTCCTCTGGCTGAGTGCCCCTCCTGTCAATACACCTCCTTAACTTGCTGAGAAAGGACCTCTTGAATACACAAGCCCAAAGGGTCTGTCTGTTCCCTCTGCTCTCCCCAGGGGTGCCCTGTCTCATGAGCTCAGCCTGCTCCCTGCCTTCACCTTTGGTGGGACATCTAACCCTGCTCTTTCCTCCAGAGCCTCATTCTTGCCTGAGCTACTGAGAAGGTTTCAGTTGCTTTCTAGGTTAAGACGTCTCCATCACAAGGGGATAAAATGATAGCATCTCCCTGAAGAAGGAGAGAATCTGAGCAAAGTGAAGGTGCAGAGGTGCCGACTAAGCTCTGGGTGGAGGCACCTGCCTGTGGCTGGGAATGGGGAGGACTAAAAGGCATTGTCAGCAGCTGGAGGTGGAATCCCCCCTTTAATTTGGTAATCATTGCCGGGTGAAGTGACTGGAGAATTTGGGCTTACCCTTTAAGGACCGGATTACCCCCCGAGTTAGAGTATCTTTTATCTTATTCCCATGTTTACTCCATCTCAGCTCAGCTCAGCACAGAGAAAACATGGCCCTATGGTGACATCAGAAGGTGAGTAGCGTTTGTCTCTAGCAGGAAAGAACACACGGTAACGGGGAGAGAAGTAAGTCATGCTGACCATGACTCAGCCATTCTGCTGCCCCAGTGGGTCACCCGGAGGGGCCAAACAGGTATTAACACAGGGGACGCTGTCCCAAACAGAGGGATAAACTGACCTTGTGTAACAGCTCCCGTTGTCATTTATAGTCCCAAACAGATGACCCTGCAACGTGCAATTTTATTGCTGAAATCAACAAAAGCTGGCCTCAGGCCAGGGCTCCCGGCAGCTGCTGCCACTGCTTGGTGGACAGAGAGAGCTTTGCTGCTGCTGCAGGCCTCCTGGGCCCCCTTCTCCTGTTGACTGAGGTGCCACTCACTTCTGCCCCAGCTGACAGCCGACCCCTTCTTGCCCCAAGTGTACTGGGTCGGGGGGCTTCACCAGGTAGACCAGCCTCTCCTCATCTTAGTATGACGTTGGGATTTCTCTCTTGAAAAAAGTTCTATTTCTGAGCTCTCACAGCACGGGCTGAGTCATAAAGGTCACCATCATTCAACACTCTTCTGTCTCATGTCAGAAAAGTATTCCATGCCTGGCCAAGTGCTGGTACCTTTCACAGTCCACACACTGGGGCCTGGAGCAGCCTGGCACTGCAGTGGTGGTCAGAGTGCTACGGGAGTGCAAGCTGAAGTTTCTCCCTGCGGTGCTGTCACTAGTGAGGTGTGTAAGCTGCGCCAAGTCCTTGGCTTCTCTAAGCCTGATTTCATCATCTGTATTGGGGTGCAGTCAGAAGTTTTCAGAGTGGTGTGCAGGGATGCTTCGGGGGTCTGCAAACTCTGGAGTCAAATCTCAGGGAACACGTCAGTCATGTTTAGGCTATAATAAAAGGCAACAAGAATAATCAGATACATTGTACCCTAATTTTAACCAACAGGAAAGATGATCACATTCATTCGTGTTTGCCTATGAATGTTTTCTGTGACCTTGGGCTCAACTTTGGGTGTTTTTAACATCTTGTCTATGTGTATTAATCTGAAAGGCTGCCATCTGCACTGGGCTTGTCTTAAAAGCAGGTTCAGTGGTGTGCCTTGTTGAATGAAAGGCCGTGCAAAGCTCAGATGTATCTGCTTGGCACACAACCCCGTCTCTGGTTAATCGTCACTTGTGCAATAACTAGTGACTGCCAAGCGTGCTGCGATATAAAAACCTGATGTTATAGATGGTTTAAGCACTTACAATATGTACGATAATATACATATATGTGTGTATATATATATATATATTCTTGGGAAACCCTGGTGGTGCAGTGGTTAACAGTGGTGTCTGCTTACCAGAAGTCTGGCAGTTCAAATCCACCAGATGCTCCTTGGAAACCCTATGGGGCAATTCTGCTCTGTCCTATAGAGTCACTATGAGTCAGAATTGACTCAATAGCAATGGTTTGGCTGTTAGAGGGATGCTTGCTGTTCAGATTTTCTTTACCTTTGTCTGCCACAGTGAGGCAGAATAGTATCATGCCACATGTGGGGGAAAAAGGAGGGAGGAAGTTGGAAATTCACACTGAGGTGTGAAAGGCTGACACTGGAGCGTCCCCATGCACTGGCTCTGGCCACTGTTGAAGGCTCTGGGAGCATAAACGGGATAGAAATGGGGAATTTGAAGGGCAGGGGCAACTGGAGTTTTCTCACTTCCACATGGGTGTCGACCTCATTTTTGTTTTAAGTCCGGGAAAAATTATTTTCTCATGTCTGCAGGGAGATGTAGTATTTACAGAGCACCAGCCATGAACTTGGCACGTTGCTAGATAGCACTCACGCAAGTGTGACCCCTGTTAATTCTCACAACCACTTTGTAAGGTAGATGCTATTATTCCCAAATTGAACCCAGTGCCGTCGAGTCAATTCTCACTTATTGCGACCTTATAGGACAGAGAAGAACTGCTCTGTTCTATGTAGAACTCCATAGAGGAGCACATGGTGGATTTGAACTGCTAACCTTTCAGCTAGCTGATGTAGCACTGAACCACTGTGCTACCAGGGTTTCCATTCTCAGAGTAAGGTGAGGAACTCAAGCCTTTGAGAGATTCAATAATTTGCTCCAAGCCCTCTGGCCTGTAAAAGGCAAAACTGGGATGGAAGGCCTGGTCTTCCCTACACATGCCACCTTGCAGGGGAAGACAGAGCCTTTGACTTTTCTTCCTGTATCTAGAGGGGGTCAGTGTGCGTCGTGACCCTGAGATCCGTGTGCACAGCTGTGTAGCATGGTCGCCTGATGACATTCTGGTTGAGGAGGCTGTGACAGTGGGACTGAACTCTCCCATATTTAGCGTTGGCCTTTGCAGGATATCCCCCTGAAATCCGGGCTGAGTCCCATCTCTTGGTCTTACCCTGAAGAAGAGCAGATTGAGCTCCACAAGTAAGGACTGAGGGAGAAGGTAGGATGGTTTTGTGTCTTAGAACCTCCACCTTGAAACTTTCTATTACTGCCGGTCAAGAACAGTCACAATAACGCCTTCTTGCATCCAGGTGGTGGATTTTAGTTACTGATTTATCCAGGGTCTGATAGTAGTAGGGGACTGCCATACTGTGCACAAGGCTTTTGAAGACATCATCTCTGTCCTTTGGCTTGGAATTCCCGGTGGACAGAAACCGCCCCATGTAGCAGCCCAATCCCAGCACCTGGAGCATTAATTTCCAAGCAGAGCTGACCCTCTCCAGAAAAAGGGTCTAGCGATGTGAATTTAAAAAATGAACCCCTGTCCCCTGCTGATTTTGTAACAGATAAGCATTAAGATTACAGGCATTCAATTTATTTTTGTGGAGCAAAGAGTAAATGGGAGATTGGCTTGAGGCGGCCATGAAAACCCACCTCTGAGCACTCCCGCTGGGGGAGGAGAGCTGACCAATTGCCCCTGCCAAAGTTCCTCTACACCCGTGACCGTGTTCGCGCCAAGGCCAGGCTTCCGGCTTTCAGCCAGAGGCTGCAGTGTGGGGTTGAGGCAGGCAGAACAGTCTGTGGGGAAACGTACAGCGGGAACTCTATGGAAAAGGCGATAGCTCTTTTGCGTCAGCAGTTGGGAGTAAGACGGGAAGCCTCAGTGCTTCTGTAAATAATGTGATAGAAACTACTAACAGGTAATAAGGAATAAAAAGATCCAATGATTAACTACATCCTGGGACACTGAGATAAGTCTCCAAACAAGTATGCAAACTTCCTCAAAGTTGATTTTCAGAAGGAACCAGATGGAACCAACTCTGAGGACATGTGCAGAAAGTCTCACTTCAACCACTGTCTGTCCTTCCAGTGGGGACACCAGGGAGCTACAATCATAAGCAGAGAATCAAAACAATTGAACAAGAAACTGCATGTGTGCAACATCCCATAATAAGTCTCACCAGTCCCAGAAGCCCATGTGGCAGGAACCATCTTTAAATCTGCATTTGTGTCCAGCCAAGGCACAAACAGTGGCCTGCCCAAACAGGAAATACTTCAGATCCCCACCGCTGATTTACTGTCCCCAGCTACACACAACTTATAAAAGGGAAGCAAGCCAAGAGCTGGGAACCTCACACCATTGAGAAGGCAGCACAGGAGTGGTGCATGTCCCTTGGACATGAGGTTTCTGCACCAAAATGCTCCCTGACCAAATACTGATGCAACACAAAGACCTTCTTCCAGAACCAAAAAAGAGGGAGAACCTTCTAAGGAGCTAACACCCTGAATTAGAACTTGTAACCTACTGGACTGTGTGAGAATAAACATTTCTGTTTTTAAAGCCATCCACTTGCGGCATTTCTGTTACAGCAGTAACAGATGACTAATGTAGTTTTTTAAAACATTGCATTAAAGCATTTTTTATCTTGTTTTTGAGTTTTTAGGATACTAGAAACCCCAATGGAGAAACAGTTAAGAGCTATGGCTGCTAATCAAACAGCTGGCAGTTTGAATCTACCAGGTGCTCCTTGGAAACTCTATGGGGCAGTTCTACTCTGTACTATAGGGTCTCTGTAAGTTGGAATAGGCCCAACGTATACTTTGTTTTTTTTTTTTTTTTGGTTTCTCTTAAATTTTGCATCTCAGACAAGTCCTTCACTCAGCTCACCCAAGTCCCAGGTCCCAGATACCTATTGCATTCTGTTGAGCATTTATTGCTCTCCTCACTGGTACCTGCACACTGCCGGGAGCCAGCCCTGACAACTTTTTCGGGTCTGCATGGAGGGAGGGAACGGCGTCAGCGGAGAAAGAATTGAAAGAGACAGGAAAGAGTTTTTGGAGAATGGCAGCCCGTTAAGGTCTGTCTTCCTTTATTTTTTATAGTTGAGGTGACGTGATTTTCACCCTGCCCCCTGACCACACAAGCTACTGGCTAATTTGAGGTGATGTGATTTTCACCCTGCCCCCTGACCACACAAGCTACTGGCTAATTTGAGGTGACGTGCTTTTCACTCTGCCCCCGACCACACAAGATATCCACTAACTTGAAACCTAAACCTCGTGGTCTCATTTTTTTCATGTTAATTATTAGGGCCTTCTGGATAATGGCCCGAGACAAGTGATCTTTTTACATATTAATCATTAGGGCCTTCTAGGTAATGGCCTGGGACAAGTGTGTTGTGACGATAATTGACAGTGAAAACAAAGTTATGCCCCAAGCTCAATCACCCCTACCTATACCTCAAGGTTAAAAGGTACAGTAGGAGGGGTCTAAAGGTTATAATCTCTATTCCTACTTTGCTCTTTATTTTATTTCTTCCTGTGGGGACAGTAAACATCTACGGTCCCCCACCCTATACTTTTCTTAAACTGTTCTAAGAAGGGTAATTCTTTTCACATGGGGGGGGGATGTGCAGTTGGGGGAAGTCAGCAGGGCTGGGCCGGCCTTAGCATTCCCAGGCTGGGCGTTCCCAGGCTGGGCATTCCCGGGCTCAGCGTTTGTCCTTGTGCCGGGAGATGAGGGGGTATTTTTGAGGAGAGTTTAATTAGGATGAAAAATATACAGCCAGAAATATGTCAGGGGTGAGATGCATCCGCCCGCCATCACATAGGCTTGTGGCTTTGCTCATAGAAGTCTTTGTGGGTGGGTGATGGGCTTTGGCAGCACACCAAGTGTTCTTTGAAAATAGTTTCTTTATCTCTGTTCTTACATGTAGTCTGGCCAGGATCAAACCCACCTCCAGCTCCAGGAGTTAGCCTTGATTGGCTTAAGCCAGTCAACATCTCTCTTCTCCAAAAGATGGTTTATTCAAGGGATGGACAATTAAGCTGGTCCAAGGAAAATGAAGGTGGGACTTAATATGCTGGACATACAGGACTGCAGACACTTTCCCCTCCCTGGGACTTTGCTATGTGTGCAAACATGAACATTTAGTTAGATGAGAAAAAAAGGCATAACACATCAGAAATTGGGGGAGCTGTCAGATACCACAAACATTATAATATCCAGGAAAATAACATAATGTCATTATTAACTAACACCTGACTCACCTCTGTAGTACTTAACCCATAGTTTTCACTGCTCACTATTGAATTGCCTCCTCATAGACAAAGATTTTTTTTTTTTTAGAAAGAGAATAAAATACATCTCTCCTTTAACATGGATAATTGGGAATTTATCTTGATAGTTTAGAAAAGTCTGGAAAATCTGAGCTAAATTTAGTCTTCTTTTCTGCCACCTTTAATGTTTGGGGAAGAGGCAACAGTGTCCCTTTGTTAGGCCAACAGCTGTCAAGACTAGTGCCAAAGAAGGGAAGAGAAGACACCACAGAAGGGCCAAGGAGGGAACATGAAAAACTGAATTTGATTCTTCTAGAAAGGGGAAATAGTGGTTTTATCTGGGAGGGTATGAGTTCTGGAAACAGATGTGGTGGTGAGAGCCAACACTGTAAATGTACTCACACTACTGAGTTGTCTTCCTAACATGGTAAATGTCATGTTACGTACATGTATGTACACATGTATTTTACCACAATATAAAAAAGAGAGGAAAGCTCAGAAAAGCTCGGATTTCATACCAAAAAGTAAATTTCGTACTCACTGAGAATCTGCCTTCCAACTTCTATGGCTCTGTCTTCCCAAACTCCCATGATAACTGGGCATCCCTGTCTACATACAGACACTGTGAAAACTGAAGGCTCAATTAGTCATTTAGCTTTTGTGCCTTGCACATTGTAGTCATGAAAATCTTTTCTAAATCTGTGTAAACGTGTTTAAAAATATCTTTTTCCCACTGGACTCTGAGCTCCTTTGAAGGATTTTGCTTAAGCCTCACTTTCCCAAGCTGCCTGGCACACCCGGGCACTCATAATCAGCTAGACAGACTTCAATTTGGAATCCCATTTCTTTCACTGGACATCCTTGGACAAACCGCTTTAGCCGTGATGAAAGCCTTTAGCACAGGCTTCACGTGTAGTGCATGCTTTTCCCTCTAAAGGACTGAAACTAAGGAAAAGATTGACAATTTCCCATCAAACTGTTTGGTACAGATGTGGCAAGCACAGAAGAGTTACAAACTCTTTACCCGAGAGTCTTGGATGCTAATGTGTCTTCAGGCAAAAGGAAGCTGGTTCTGGAGCTCATCTCCCAAATCTGCTTTATCATGTTTGTCAGGAGAGCTGTAACCCATGGCAACCCCCTGGCCGTGGTGAAGAGCACCCTATGCAGAAGGAACCCTTGGCCAGGCTCAACATACAGCTGCTTAAATATTTGAGCAACTCATTTGACAATGTTACTTATTAAGTGCCTGCCTATCATCCCAAACCCACTGGCAATTAGAGAGCTCAGAAATAGCCTCATTATGTGAAGACATATCCTTTATGGCTTAAAATAGAAAAATCACTAATGTAGTCTCAAAGGACACAGAGATGTTGGGATGTATGCCATTTTTGTGGCTCAGCCAGAGATAGGTCTATGTCTGTGGGACATCTCAGAGGTCATCTGAATGTCAGCACATGGCAGACAGCTGTAAAGCATGATGTTCTGGGGGGTGACACCCAGTGAACGTATAGCCAAGGCTGAGTTTACATTTCTGTTCTGCTCTTAGAGAGCAATGACTTCCTTCTGAGTTGTCCGTGGCTGCTGGCCTTCCCCTGACGTCAATGAATTAGGCAGACTTCCTGCTAAACACATTAGAAAAAGAATCTAATGAGTCTGAATTTTCCACTCATAGGGAGCACAGTGGGTCATGGCCAGTTGTTTTTTTTTTTTTTTAATTGTGATTGAAAGTATACAACCCAAATTAAATTTGCATGCCGACCTACCTGCAGCTCATTCTCCTATCCTCACCCACTGACAACACACTCCTCCTTTCTGTTTTTCTGTTTTTGTCTTTTTGGAATGGGGAACACCAACCTGCATTATGTGCAGTAGGGGCGAGTGATGCTTCAGCCGACTTTCTAGTTTCACATGTGAGCTGGGTCACGGTGCGAATGTATTGCTGACTGTGGGTCTTTGTAAGAAGATCAACTGAAAGCATAGGGTTTGAGGACTCTTCTGTTTTTAAGTGGTTTTGCTGTGTGTTTGTCTCCATCTATTGCCACAAAATATTTCCAGATGCCAAAGCTTACTGTAGTAATAAGACCTGCTATTTATTCAGCACCTACAACACCACTATTTCTGCACTGAAAAATTTAAGGTATAAAACCTGACTGCAGAGCCCAACTTCAAATCATCTTACTCAAAGCAACACTTCCTTTCCTTCAGGCACAAAGTTTGAATGAAAGAATGATTCATGGGCTCTTTAAAGCTGTTGATTTGGGTTTGGAAGAAATTTGAACCCTTTGGACTTTGGTTGTTCGGAAATTTTCCCTACAAGTGTAAAGACCTGGATCTTTGGGGTGAATGCTGGAAAAGGCAGCGTCAAAACAATTGGTGTGCAGCTGCCCATGCTTCCTCAGAACAGACTCAGAGGATCGAAGGAAGATAAAAGTAGGCAGCCACCTGCATCAGTTCTAAAAGTGGAGAATAGTTTCCTCTAGAATTCAGGCTTGGAAGAATCTGTTAGATACAGTCAACTCCTTCGAATATTCAAAAGTAAAGATGTTGCCTTGAAGACGAAAATGTACCTGATCCAAGCCATGGTATTTTCAATCGCATCATATGCATGTGGAAGCTGGACTATGAACAAAGAAGACAGAAGAATTGATGCCTTCGAATTGTGGCGTTGGAGAAGAATGTTGAATGTACCATGGACCGCCAAAGAGCACACAGATCTGTTCTGGAAGAAGTCCAACCAGAACGTTCCTCGGAAGCAAAGTGGCAAGACTGTGTCTGACATAATTTGGAAATGTTGTCAGTAAATCAGTCCCTGGAGAAAGACATCATGCTCGGTAGAGTGGAGAGTCAGCGAAAAAGAGAAAGACCCTCGAGGAGATGGATTGACACAGTGGCTGCAACAATGGGCTTAAGCACAAAAATCATTGTGGATATGGCACAAGACCAAATAGTGTTCATTCTGTTGCTCATAGCGTTGCTATGACTTGAACCAATTCAACAGCACTTTACAACAACAGTCACCAAGGGCCCATTCCCAGCACTACTGAAGTCAGGCTATGTCATAAGAAATCCCAGTAGTAACCCCTAAAACCCGTTGCCATCGAGTTGATTGTGACTCATGATGAGCCTGCAGGACAAAGTAGAACTGTCGCATAGGATGGCCAAGGCTATGAATCTTTGCAGGAGCAGACTGCCACATCTTTCCCCCAAGGAATGGCTAGTGGCTTCAAACAGTCCCCTTGGGTTAACAGCCTGGTGGCACAAGTGCCCTGTGTTCGTCTTCATCTATTGCCCAAAATATTTCAAAATACCATAGCTCATTTGCACCGCCAGGGCTCTGCAGAAACCCCCTACATTCTTCAGTTTGGAGGGTTGGCGAACCACTGTCTTCGTTCCGCCTTTCCTCTCTTCCTTCCTTCCTTCCTTCCACCTACAGGGTGGGTTTGCATATCCTGGTCTTGTTTGCCCTCAGAATTCTTCCTTATTGTCTTCTTCTCCTCTGTGTATCTAGGGGGTTGGAGGGGGATAGGAACAAAGTAGGGGACTAAGCAGACCAAACCCATTGAGCTTAAGTGGATTCCAACTCATAGTGACCCTAAAGGGCAGAGTAGAACACCCCATATGGTTTCCAAGGACTGCTTGGTGGAGTTGAACTGCCAACCTTTTGGTGGGCAGCCATAGTGCTTAACCACTATGCCACCAGGGTTTACAGGGAAGAGAAACTGATTCCTGCAGGCTGAGTTTCCCAGGCTCCCCTGTCAGCTAGCTTCTGCCAACAGGAGTGGCTGATGGGAGAAGAACTGCAGGTGGGAGAGAAAAGTCAGCATCTCTCTCCCTTCGCTGTCTGCCTCAGGAACCGTGGTGGCATGCTGGTTAAGTGCTACATCTGCTAACCAAACAGGCAGCAGTTTAAATCCTCCCGCACTCCTTAGAAACTCTATGTGGCAGTCCTACTCTGTCTATAGGGTTGCTATGAGTTGGCAACAAGTCGAAGACACTGAGTTTGAGTTTTCTCTGCCTCAGGGGACCAGCTCTATTTTTCCCTAGCTCCGGCTCCTGTGTGACAGGTCCTCGTCACTCTAGCTCCTCCTGTTTGACCCCTCAGCCTAGGGATCATGCTGGTTTCCTGTGGTGCTAATCAGAGTCACCTCATCACACCCTTCTAGCACCTGTGTAATTTCTTCTTCTCTGAAAGCTCCTTGCTATGAAAGTCTCAGAATTGTTTCCAGTTTCCTGGTTGGGCCCTGACTGATGCAGGGGGGCAAGGCACTAGTCACAACCAAACTCTGAGTTCTAGTCGGTTTGGCCAGGACACCTCATACATGATTATCTGAAGACAAACACCTGGGCAGAGTGAGTGGTTAAACAGTGGGTAAAGTGTCTGAGGAACTCCCGGCATGCAGGTGGCTGCAAAATGTAGGCAGAGAACATTTCTAAAGCAGCATCATGACTGCTTACCGTGTCCAAGTCGGTGCAGCAGGTGAAGCCCTCCCCAGACGGCTAACTGGGGCTGATGGAAATAGAGAGAGAAAGAAGCACCCCGCCGTAGTACTGAACCCTTCCTGCCCAGTGACTGAGAGTTGTGGTAGTGTAAGGGTCAGTGGTCTGAACCCACGAGCAGCTCCATGGGGGAAAGATGTGGCAGACACTTCCTTCAAGATTACAGCCTGGGAAGTCCTATGGATCGGTTCTGCTCTGTCCTCCAGGATCACGATGATGGAAATTGGCTGGATGACAGCTAGTGGTGGTGACGGTGATGCCTGGTACATGAAGGCCGAATGGCTTCTTAGATTTATGCGACCCTCGGAAGGACCGGGGATAACCAGGGGTCCAATCAGTGTGTTTTTCACCAGATCCCTTGACTTGTGTTTTGTTCTTGTGACAGGTGAAATGTATCCTGAATTAAAATTCATGGATAACAAAATTTCCCCGCACAGATAACTTTTAAAATCAATATAATGCCGTAACTCATACAATAGGGAGTCCCCGGGTGGCACAAATGGTTAACAAGCTCAGCTAACTGGGAGGTTAGAGACTGGAGCCCACCCAGAGGTGCTTTGGAAGAAAGACCTGGGGACCTGCTTCTGAAAAATCAGCCGCTGGAAACCCTACAGCGCACACACGGAGGGTTGCCATGTGTCAGAACAGATGTGACAGCCAGCAGTACTCTGGGTGTAATGTAACGGAGAAATACAGTCAAGGCGATCATGGCAAACTAAAATTTATTTCAACATGTAAGGGGAAGGTGCAATGTCACTAGAAGGCATGATGAAGGGGTCACATGCTGGCACAGTAGGTAGTGGGATTTAATCAATGAGTTGGGCTTTCAGAGAAGCAAGCAGTTAAAGTGACATTCAAGGCACAAGACAGAGAACAAAAAGTAAACCCAGAGCTGCTGAGACAATTCCTACTCACAGTGACCCTACCGACAGAGGAGAAGTGCCCCAGAGAATTTTCAAGGAGTGCCTGGTGGATTTGAACTGCCAGCTTTTGGGTTTGCAGACGTAGCTCTTAAGCACTACACTGCATCATCTGAGTTTCTACGAGATGAGAGAAATGTGACAGAGCAGGGGGACCCAAAGACTCATCAAGTTGCAGCTGGCACCTGGACAGTGGTAGCAGGCCACTCATCTGTGATAAAAAGCAGGAAGTACTTTAATTGGAGTCGTGATAACATGCCAAGATAAACTGTGCAAAACCTAGTGGGGGAAAAAAGGAAGCCTGGCAGATTCCCACTAAGGAGCTAGCACTTATCAGCACTTATCAGTTACGGCCTTTGTTGTGACCTTGTCGGAGGAGTGACAGTTTAGCAGAAGACACACCTCCTAGCCTGAAATCTTACCACAGGCTATTTATTCCATCTCTAGAACTTAAAATGACTTGGGGCCCCTAATCATTTCCTAGTGCTTGTGTAATAATTAACTATACATGGATTTATTCTTTCACAGCTCTGGGTGCCAACAGTCCAAACAGGGGCCTACTACGAAAAACAGTGTCGGGGGAATTAGTGCTAAATCACTCAGCAGTCTCACAGCTGGCTATGGAAACTGTCGTGACCAATAGAAGCTGCTCATGGGTGCCCACCTTGAGGGGCCTGGGACCTGTGGCCTGCCCACAGCTCACCTGCCCATAGGCCTCTGAGCCCGAAATTAAGGTGTCACTAGGGCTCCGGAGGCTCCCAGGGAGAAACCATCCACCTCATGGCTCCTAGCTCCTAGCTCCTGGTGGTCATTGGTGAGCCTTGGCTTTCCTTGGCTTGTGGATGCATCAGCCTAGTCTGTCTCTCTCCTTGTCTTGTGGAAAGCCTGGTGGTGTAATGGTTAAGTGCTATGTCTCCTAACCAAAACGTTGGCAGTTCAACTCAGCCAAGTGCCCTTTGGAAACTCTATGGGGCAGTTCTACTCTGTCTTTAGGGTTGCTGTGAGTCAGCATCAACTCAGCGGCACTGGCTTTGGTTTTTGTTGTCGGTCTTGTGCCTTGAATGGCAGTTTAACTGCTTCCTTCTCTGAAAGCCCAACTCATTCTTTAAGCCCTGCCACCTACTATCACGCCTTCTAGTGACACTGCACCTTCCCCTTACATGTTGAAATACGTTTTACTCAAAATCTGTTGCTCTTCTTCTCTCTACCTGTGTGACATTTTATGACTCTTACAAGGACACTGTCATTGGATTTAGAACCCACCGTTGCCTCGTCAGGAATCCTGGTGGCATAATGAAGTGCTGTGACTGCACACCAAGAGGTCAGCGGTTCACATCCTTCAGGTGCTCCTGGGAAACTCTACAGGGCAGTTCTACTGTGTTCTATAGAGTCACTGTGAGTCAGAATCAACTTGCTGGGAATGGGTCTGGTTTTATGGTTTAGCCTCATCTGATCTTCTCCCCAGCCTTAACTAGTTGAAGCTGTAAAGACTCTGTTTCCTCCTAAGGTCATGTTCTGAGGTTCCATGTGGACATGAACTTGGGAGGAGACACTATTTAACCATCCGCAGTGGCTACATCCTTCTGTAGATGATGGACTGGGAAAAGAAATGGTCACTTGGGAGGCTGGGGTCAGGGGAGCTTGGAAGGTGACCATTACAGCAAGAAGAAAATCCATAGGCCTCCCGAAAAGGAATGCAAATTTCAATATTATTTGTCATCATTCTAGAAAGTTAGAAATGTGATAGTAAATTTTTAAATATTAAGAATGTAGTGACCTTTCCGTATTTGGTACATGCCCTATTTTAATGATGTTGGGTTCTAAATCCTCACCTCATGTGCTTTGGATACATTCTCATAAGAGATCAGTCCCCAAAGAAGGACATCATGCTTGGTGAAGAGGAGGGTCAGTGGGAAACAGGAAGCCCTTCAACAAGCTGGGCTGACCCCATGGCTGCCACACTGCGCTCAGGCATCACAATGACTGTGAGGGCAGCGCTGGACTGGGCAGTGCTGTGTGCTGTTCTACACAGGGTTGCTGTGAATCAGAACCAACTTGACCACACCTGATACTAACGACAAGCCCATCAAAGGGAGTCTCGGGTCTCTTTTGTTACACTTTTGCATGGGTCGGTGACAAAGGCAGAGTGGCACAGGTTTGCTGAGCACAAAACACCTGGTGAGATTCTCCGAAACAATCAACGACCCTTGGTACATTTCCAAACAAAACCAAGTGTGATCTTCCTCTGATTTGCACAGCGGTTTTGTTCTTGGAAAATCAGTGTATACACCAAAGCAATGCAAAACCTACTGTCTATAGTATGGAAGGAAAGTGGGGTCAGGTTCTAGGCTCCGATATTTAGAGAAAGGCTTTTCAGCTATGCAAATATTTGCGGCATCATTCAAAAGTTACATCAGACATGTGGAAATTCTTCCTCAAGTGGGCCTGTCCCGCTCCTTGCAACCCTAAGTCTACTCACTGTGTGTGCCAAGTCCCCTCCACTCCTTGTCAAATTACCAAAATGACCCCAAATGTGACATCACACTACTGAGAACCACTGGTTCAGTCATGGAATGGTTCCATCTGCCCACTCCTTAACTGTTTAGTACGCAGCCCTCCTCCCCTCATCGCTCCCGGACCGGGCTCAGTCCAAGGGACCGCAGCTGCGTCTGCCACTGTTGCTAGCATCTTGCTGGTGTGGCTTTCCTGGGACAGAATCCAGCTGCTGTGGCTCCGCACCCTCCTCCACCCTCTAGTAGCAAGTGGCACACACGGAGCCCACCAAAGGGGATGGGAGCTGGGTACAGTGAGGGACAGAGCTTGTCATCACTTACCTCTCTGGAATCATGTGGCATGCTGGCGCCTACATTTTTCTCCCCAAGCATAACAAGGTGATCCTAGTGGCATAGTGGTTAAGTGCTACACCTGCTAACCAAAAGGTAGGCAGTTCAAATCCACCAGGAGCTCCTTGGGAGCAATATGGGGCAGTTCTACTCTGTCTGTAGGATCGCAATGAGTTGAAATAGACTCAGCAGCAGTGATTTGGTTTTTTGGTTTTGTTTTTTTTTTTAAATAACAATATGAATGAAATGCTTCCTCAACAGAATTCCTCTGGCTGTCCCCCTGCCCACCCCAGGAACTGAAGGGTCTGAAATCCCACTAAGACAGGGTGCTGTTCCATCAGTTCCTCACTCAGGTGCTCATTGGGGTTGCGACCAGCTCATCTGATGACAGGGCTTTTAGGGGAACTAGTAAAAGGCGCACCTTTCTAGAATTCACTTCCTTCTGTCCCAGAACATCACAATATGCTGATTTTGCTAGCCCAAGACTTTGCTTCCATCTGACTGGTACTTGTCATAGTAAATGCACGGATCTCTTCTGTCCACTATGGAACTGTGCAGTGCACAGCCTGCCCCACCACCTCGGTGACCCCGATCTCACCCGTCGGCACCACGTGGGTCAGGCCACTGCTGTCTCCAGATCATTGCCGATTCTAATCGTTCTGACTCTGAGTTAGTTTAACAAGTACCTCTTTGTTGGTCACCTACCATGTGTAAGGTTCTGTGGTTAGTACTGAAAGAGAGAGAGAAAAGATCAAGAAAATGGCCCCTTGAGAAACTTATCATCCGAGTTTGCAGGTAGACAGTGTGCTGAGTTTTCCCATTCTGCTGCTTCTAAATTAGCAACTTGATGTTAGGTAAGTTACTTAACCTTATCTCGGATGTGTTTTACAGTATAGATATCGCTGGTCTCCTACTAATGCTGCAATGATTGTATAAGATAAGGACTTGAAGAAAGATGCGGCAACATAAGCTGTTTTTAAAAATGCAGGTTTAAATTATTTCCTTCTACGTAGTACCACAGCGATGAAATCTGAGCCTTGCTGAGAACTGTGACCTCTTGCCTTTAAGAGGAAAGAAACCCTGGTGGCATAGTGGGTTAAGTGCTGTGTCTGCTAACCAAAAGATCAGCTGTTCAAATCCACCAGGCGCTCACTGGGAACTCTAGGGGGCTGTTCTACTCTGACCTGCAGGGTCACTATGAGTCAAACCTGACTCCATGGCAGTGGGTTTGGTTTTTGGTGGGTTTTGCCTTTAAGAGACTCCGTTTTGCCTTGAGGCCAGGCTTTTCACTTTTCTGAGCATAAACTGAGCATTCTCCAAGTGGTTTCTGACCAGTTTCCTGTCTTTTTCAGCCGTTAATGCACACAGACTGTGCCCTTCCCAGGGGAAGACTACCTACTTGAAACGAGACAAAATCATGACTTTAATTAGCCTTTGGACATAAATTCATTAATTTCATATTCCTCTAGGAGCTCTTCCGTCCTGCTCACGTGATTAAAGTGCGTTAATAAAATTCTCCACATCATAAAAAGACAAGCAAACCATGAAAAAGTACCCAGAAAAGTTCACTAGGTCCTTCACTTACTAGTCGAGGTTCTTGGTTATGAGCAGTAGGTCATTTAGCAGAAAAGTAATTTATTAACAGGATATTGGTTTCTTGTGGGATATCTGGCCTGGACAGTGGGAGAAGCAGAGGGCATCTCTGTAGTCAGAATGACAGCCAAGAGCATACCTGTCTAAAGGTCCGTGAAAATGCTAACACAGCCACCATGGGTACTAGTCACTGCCAACTGCCACGGCGGTCAGTGCTGAGGCTCCCACCAGGGGGGCTTCTCCCTGGCCCTGTTTCTCAGAGTCTGTATCTGGGGGTGTCCCGTTAGCCAAGCCTAGGTTATGGATTCCTGGCTGAACTGCAAGGGAGGCTGGGAAACAAGCCTAGCGTTTTCCACTTCTGTGGTGAGGGCTAGGCTGTGTAACCCAACAAGCCTCAACTGAGGGCATTCAGAAACTCCATAGGAAGCCAGCTCAGAGGCTGGGCCTCTCAAAGTGGGGCAGCATCTGTTTCTGTCATGGAGTGCCTGAGAACAGTGGGAATGCAGCTATGTTCTGCCCAGATGACAGTTCGCTCTCTAAATCTGCATCCTTCTTTTCTAAAAAAGGAAAAAAAAATTCAGGTAACATTTTGGCTATTTCCTTCAGTGCTTATGTTCAGAGAAAAATGCTTGACTTCCTTATTTAAGAAGCCAAGACAGAGAACACGACACACAGGGATTCCTGTGGGCACCCTATGTCTTCCAGCATTTTATTCCTCTGACAAAGAACTAAAAGAGACTCCCACTGACATGAAACCCCAGTTACTCCTATCTCTGGAACGAACACCCAGTTTCAAAAAGCTACCATGCTCCAAATTAATGGAACCTCATCCAACAGTCTATCACTGACTCTTACCCAACTGAGGCGGCTTTGGACAGGGAAAAGCTGGCTCTTCTTGTGGCACTCTCCAGCAACTTTTCCATGCAGATCCCCAAGGGAAGGCTGGCCTCAGTAGGGACCACAAACTGGAATGGCCAGTGTGGGAGCTTCAGCCTTTGTGCCCAGAAAGGCCGTGTGATCTGAAAGCTTCAGTTGTTGGAATCATAAACTTCTAAATGAGTATAGAATTAAATAGATCAATCCTGAAATAAAACTGTACTTGAACAGACACTATTGTAGCCATCTAGTGATGCTTGAACAGAAAACGCCACAAGTGGGTAGCTTTAACAAAGAGAAATCTGCTTTCTAATGGAAAAGTAGGCTAAAAGTCCCAATTTAGGGCATCAGCTCCAGGAGAAGTCTTTCTCTGTTGGCTCTGGAGGAAGGACCTTGTCATCAGTCTTCCTCTGGACTGTGAGCTTCGAAGGCACAGGGACCTCGGTCCAAAGGAGGCACTCTTTTCCCAGTACTGCTGCTGGGTGGTATGAGGTCCCCAACTCTCTGCTTGCTTCTCTGTCCTTTATGTCCCAAGAGATTTCCTCAAGGCCAGTTCAGTCTCACACGCTGAGTCCCACACACCAACACAACTGCTGTGCATCTCCTCTCACTAACACCACCAAGACAGGGTTTAGAGCATGAGGAGAAGACGGTTATCCACACCCTGTGCCCACGAAGAGCAGTGAGACCAGCGAACACTGGCCGAACTGGCAGGCTGCACCGAGCTGGGCTGAGGCCTCTACCCCCATCACGTTTTATTTTCACAAACCCCCCCCCCAGAATGTTTTTGGTTCAGTGACTGACACTGCTGCTGGGTGGATTCCAACCAACTCATGGTGACCCTGCAAGACGGAAGAGAGTTGCCCCGTAGAGTTTCCAAAGCTGAGCTCTACAAAAGCGATTTGCCGTAGCATTCGCCCACCGAGCAGCTGGTGGGTTTAAACAACTGACCTTTCCAGTGAACACTCGAGTGCTTAACCACAGCACCACTAGGACTCCTTGGTTCCATTACTACTCCCTGTTTTATAGGTAAGTAAACTGAGGCACAACAAGGTTGAGAAGATGCTCAGGGTCACAGGGCTAGTAAGCAGTGGGGCTAGGATTTAAGCTGAGGGTGTCTGCAGACTTTCAGGATAAGAAAGACACAGCAACAGGACTTCTCGCCTCCTCCATGAAGCCCTCTCTTGTTACCTAGGCACTTTGACCTCCTGTATCTTAGCCTTGTTTGTGCTCATGGCCACTTCATTAAGCAGTTAACACAAGAGGTGAGAGGCAGTAGCAGTCAAGGGTCTAGGCTCAAATTCTAGTTCAACCTCTTACCAGCAATGTGCTCTCTGCCTTGGTTTCTTCATTTGTGAAATAGAAATAAACTCAGTATCTGGTTGCTAACATTGCCAACGTTAAATGTATTCACATACACAGAGCTTTGAGAGCATGTGAAGAGTGGCTGTGTTCGCTGGTTTAGTCTGGCTGTTCTCCAAGCATTTATGACTTCCACTTGCAGGGTCCACAGGAGGCACTCAGGGGTTAAATGCCTGTGGGTGAAGCCTGCCATGTTTCAGCTTCATTCCTCTCTGGCCGGCATTGTTAAAGATACAGAAGGCAAAAAGGGTTCATTTGAAATGTTGCCTTTTATGAACCAAATTCCTAATACCTGTGTTCGTCAAGTTCTGCAGTGAACCAGTTCTGCTCTTACGGATCAGAAATGCAAACATGGAAATCAGCCACATGTGCTGGGAAGTCCCCACTCCCGGCTCAGCGTCTGCAAGCCTGATGTTCTTCTCAGCGACCGTTCCTCTGACGGGGGCTGGGGCCAGAAAGGAAACAAGAGCTCCGAGAAAACAGTCACCTTTTTCGAAATATCACCAGCAGGGTGAGTTGCGTCACGTCCAGCTGACCTTTCTATTTTGGTGAACGGATGCAAACAGATGACGGGGTGTGGGCTGTGGCCTTTACTGGATCCGGGTTAATTGCCCCCCGGTGCTTTGCTTGGTGAAATGACAAAGATCATTGGGGCTTAAGCTATAGGAGACAACATTGAAATGAGCAGCTTCCTCCTTTGCCAGCTAGCTTCCTCCCTAGGTAGGTAGATTCCCTCTGCCAGAGGCTGTGCTTGAGCTCACAGAGCTGGTGGCAAGTTTTAACAAGTGGCCAGAAGTGGCCTCAGGAGTGTTACCTGCCACGGTTAGCTGGGCGACCTCCCAGAGCCTTCCCTTTAACTATGGAGACAAATCATATCCATTTTGCTGATGGCAGTGGGAATGTGAGATAAGGTATGCAAAGGTGTACAAAAAAAATAAAATCTACTGCTATCCCCTTGCTCCTGCTCACGGTGACACTACAGGACAGAGTAGAACTGCCTCGTTGAGTTTCCAAGGAGCAGCTGGTAGATTTGAATTGTTGACCTTGTGATTAACAGCCACAGCTCTTAACCACCGGGCCACCGGGCCTCCCTGCCTTGTGTGTAATGGGTGCTCTGACAGAAACTTTCGTAAAAGACATGATACAGAAAGTTAATGGGTGCAGCAGCTGGGTCAGGTGTCACTGATGCTGAACGGGAAATGGATAGGAGACTTTGAGTCTAAGGTTTTTCTTACCCAGGAAACCAACTATTAACCATATAAAGCCTGACCGAAACTCAAGAGGCTGCCAGAAACTGCTCTGTAGCAACACAGATTTGTCTTACCTGCCATCAAAGGATGACCTCCGCTTTGAAATCTCAGAAGGCTCTTGACTGCAGGTGGGTGAAGGGTCAAATCACCAGCGGCCAGGACAGAAGTAAACGCCGCACAATAAATATGGAAGACCGAAGAAGAACCGATGGTCTTTGAATTGTGGTGTTGGTGAAAACTACTGAAATGCTGTGGACGGCCAGAAGGACAAACAAAACCATCTTGGAAGAAGTACAGCCAGAAAGCTGCTTAAAAGTGAAGACCGTGAGACTCTGTCTCGTGTACCTTGGATGTGTCTTCAGGTGGCACCAGTAACTGGAAAAGGACAGCATACTTGGTAGGGTACAGGGTCAGCAAGAAAGAAGAAGACTCTCCACGAGACAGATTGTCCTAGTGTACAACAATGGGCTGAAGCAGAGCGACAGTTAAGGGCAGGGCTCGTGAGCGGGCAGTGTTTCCTTCTGGGGTATGCAGGGTCACTATGAGTTAGAACGAACCTGATGGCACCTAACTACACAGGCCAGAAGTAACCCGATGTTGGAGGATCTCAAGACAGAGGGAACCCAATCCAAAAAACAAACCTGCTGCTATTAAGGTGATTCTGACTCATACTGACCCTACTGGGAAGAGAAGAACTGCCCCACAGAGTTTCCAAGGATCTCCTGGTGGGTTTGAACTGTTGACCTTTCGGTTAGCAGCCTTAGGTAGCACTTAACCACTACACCACCAGGGTTTCCAGTAAAGAGAGAAGGCAAGCTTTCATCCATCACGAAAGCTTGAAATATTGGCTAATCTCGAATATTTCTTCCTTCTCTTTGTAAGCCCCATTGAATTAAATCTTCTAGCCATTCACTTTTTTCTGGAATCAAAATGGCCTCTCTACATGTCTATAGAATAACTGCTCAGAAGAAACCTGATGTTCAAATTTTGGTGAGTTTTGAGTATTATTTTTTCTAACACTGTTATTTCGTAACTAGGCATATTTGGGTTAAGCAACCTCCAATGAAGATTTCAGGTACGTATTTATGAAATGGAGTTTCTGCTTCAAAATGTGCCATATTTCAGTGGCTATTCCACTGGCTTCATCATTAGTAATGTTTTCTGCTTGTATTTTAACAGGTGCCTTCTGAACGCAGGGCCTTTTGATGAGTAAACAAAGAGCTTGAATCAGGAACAAAATGTCACATCTTTCTTAAACCTTGTTTCTCCGTGAGGTCTTCCCTGACTTTCTGGCTAGGACAGTTTCTCTGATGCTGTCTGAGCACTCTGGATCCCCTTGCCCTGCTTGAGTTCCCTATTTTCTGTTTGACATATCACCACGACTTCTAACATGCAATGTCTTTGGTTGAGTTACGACGTATATTGTTGATTGCCTGCCTCCTCTTGCTAGAGAAACTTTGGTGGTATAGTGGTTGAGAGCTATGGCTACTAACCAAAAAGTCGGCAGTTCGAATCACCAGGTGCTTTTTGTAATCTCTATGGGGCAGTTCTACTCAGTCCTATAGAGTTGCCATGAGTCGGAATTGACTCAACAGCAGTGGCTTTAGTTTGGGGTCATCTCACTAGGGAGCCCCGGTGGCACAGTGGTTAACAGCTCAGCTGCTGACCAAAGGTTGGCAGTTTGAATCTACCAGCCACTCTAGGAAACCCTGTGGGCAGTTCTATTCTGCCGTCTCGGGTTGCTATGAGTTGGGATGGACTCCATGGCTGTGGATTTCCTCTTGCTAGAATATAAGCTCCATGAGGGCAGGGGCGTTCATCTGTTTGGTTCACTGATATTTCCCAGGCAGCCAGAGCATTGTCTAGTACATGGTAAGATTTCAAAACACACGTGCTGTCTGAGTGAACACATGAATGAATGGATCTCTGGGTCTGCGTCTCTTGACCACCCAGTTTCCCCTTAAACAAGCTCTGGCGGTAGGCCCTGTGCATAGTTTCCGTAAGTTTCACTTGAAGAAAAGTCAGCACCTAAAAAGTCTGCTTGGAAACTACCACTCTGGTCCAGATCACCCATTTCACAGATGGGAGATCCTGGGTCCAGAGGAATCAACATCTGATCAGAGTGGGACCAGAGAAGGACTCATCCCCCCTGATTCAACTTTTAGTCCTCCTTGGTCTGGGCCACACCTGTCCTTGTCACCCACATGCCTTTCTCTTCTCCTGCCTTTAATGAAGTAGCTTTTCACGGCCACTCTAATCTAGAGTTGCACTGCTACGACACAGTAATAGGAGCCCTTCTCTGAAAAGCCCCTCTATTTCTGAAGCTCTGATTACTGCAAGTGACGGGTTTGTAGGTCTGTCATAAGCCGGGTTTTCTATTTCCAGTGCAGCCACCCTACGTGTGATTAGGCTGATTGATGCTGCTGTTATTACAGACCAAACCTTTTGCCATCAAGTTGATTCCAATTCACATGGATCCCAAAAGACAGAGTAGAGCTGCTCGGCAGACTTTCCAAGGAGGACCTAATGGATTTGAACTGCTGACCTTTTGGTTAGCGGCTGTAGCACTTAACCACTGTGGTACCGGGGGTTTGTAATCAGCTTTTGTTATTTTTTCTTCTGGCATTGCCCAGTTTCTACAAATTTTGCAAGCATTTCTGACAGATGCAAAGACGAAGGAAGAAGTAAACATTACCATCTGCTCAGTGTTTTCCTCCCCAGTAGCCTCCCCCCAACCTTCTTTTCTTCACGGTGTTTTAGGCTGCAAATGGTTGGCTAATTACTTAGTCAAATTCATAGACACATGTCATGGACTTTGACCTATTTCTAGCTTTGAATGAATAAGAAAGAAAAAGGGAAAAATTCCATAAACATAGAACGAGTGCTTATGTAAATGAAGTTTCAGTGATTTAGGAATAAACAGTTTGAACATGAGAATACCACAATGTAGTGCTGGCGACATGGAAAGAGCAGGCCCTCCTTCAAGGTGGAATCGTCAGGGCACTTGTCATTGCTGTCCCCGGGTTTGGCAGGGCTGGCTTGAGTGACCTTAGTTAGAAGGCTACCTGCTAAGACAGGCCTACCTGTCCCATCACCCTGTTGTGTGTCCCCAGGTTACTTACTGATGGATATGCCTTCTCTATTTTAAACTCCTTTACTATCTGTCTCAACCGTCAGCTAGAACACAGACCCTATAAGGGCCAGGACGCCTTCTGTGTCGTTGCCGTTGTAGCACAGTGCCTGAAAGAAGACTTGTCCAGAGCTCAGGACAAGTTCTCACTAGCCAGTGGGTCACAAGCTTGTGCCTCATCCGGAGTGACTACTCTCAGTTATCTCACCATCCCCTCTCTTGCCATCGTGGTCTTTCCAGCACCGTGTGTTAAGAATTGAATTGTGCCTCCCAAAAATGTGTCACCGTGGCTAGACCCTGATTCCCAGTACTGTGCAATTGTCTGCTAATTTGTGATCTGATGTGATTTTTCTGTGTGTTGTAAATCCTACCTTTATGATGTTAATGAGTCTCAATTAGAGGCAGTTATGTTGATGAGGCAGGATTCAATCTACAAGATTAGGCTGTGTCTTGAGTCAGTCTCTTTTGAGACCGGAGAGAGTGAAGCAAGCAGGGAGACAGGAGGACCTCCCCACCACCAAGAAGGTCATGTCAGGGGCGGAGCACGTCCACTGGGCTCCAGATCTGTGGGCTGAGAAGCCCCTAGACCAGGGGAAGATTTATGACGAGGACCTTCCTCCAAACATGACACAGAGAGAGAGAGAGAGACTTGTGGAGCTAACGCCCTGAATTGGGTGTCTAGTCTCCTAGAGGAGACCCTAGTGGCATAGTGAGTTAAGTGCTACGTCTGCTAACCAAAATGTCAGCAGTTCAAATCCACCAGGTGTTCCTTGGAAACTCTATGGGGCAGTTCTACCCTGACCTTTAGGGTCACTACGGGTCGGACCTGACTCGACAACAGTGGGTATTTTAGTCTCCTAGACTGTGAGAGAATAAAATATAGGGGTGCTAGATAACTAAGACATCATGTAAGCAAATTCTCTGTGTTAAATGATGTTTGTTTGAAATAACTCAGAGAGGTTTCTGTTTCCACGATTGGCCTCTGCTGAAGGAAAACAAAATCACTGCTCAGTTTCTGAAAGAAAAAGACAGCACTATATTAATGAAATCATCCATGGGCAGTGCAAACGGTTCACACTGGACTGCAAACCTGAAGGCTGGCAGTTCAAACCCACCCAGGTGCACCACAGGAGCAAGGCTTGATGACCTGCCTCCAGATGATACAGCCAAGGAAACACTAAGGAGCAGTTCTGCTGTGTAACACATGGGCTTGCCGTGAGTTGGAATCAGCTTGACAGCAGTGGGTATGAGATGCTGACGAAGCCAGCTTCCCTGAGCAGAACAGGCTGCCGTTCTCAGAGACGGTAATGTGGGGATGTAAGCTGGGGCTCGGAGGACCTTCCGAGGAGGAAGCGGGCTAGCATCACCATGAAGGAGCGGCTGCTTCTACAGGACTTTTCCTGGTTTGCCGGCATTCAGAGGCTGTCTGTTGGAGCGAGTCCATCCCTGACCGGCTGACTTTGAGAAGCAAGAGCTGACCTGATTGCTGGCTTTTGAAAGTGTGTTCACTGAAGTGAGTTGCTACGGATCTACTGAATGTGCTTAAAACCAGTTTTGGCGGCTCCTCCTTACCAAGATCACGAGACAAGGAGTCTTTTTCTAAGCTGATGGGAACTCATCCCTTTATGGCTCAGCCAGAACTGAGACACCCTTCTCTAGCTGTGCTTCTAACCTTGTTCCCTGCTGGCCTTGTGACATTTTCTTAGTAACATCTCATGGGAGTTTACTGAACTTCTGGAAGTTTACTGAAACTTCAGTTTCCTCATTTGTAAAACAGGTGTAACTGTACGTACCTCTAGGCTTAGTGTGAAGATTAAATGTGATAGTGGTTATATGAACTCTATAAATTACAAAAGATTCTAAAAATATAAAACTCATTTGAAATCCACTCAAAATTTTATAAAATGTGCCAAATATTGTATAAATTCTGGAGTCCTGGTGGTGTAAAGTGCTATATAATTATAAATATTTTATGATCTTTTAAAATATTTATACTATTATTATCATGCTTGTTCTTCAAGACCCATGGGCTCTTTCCTCCAAGAAAACTTTGTGACTGCGCCAGTCTTGGCTGACCTTCCCGCTCTTTGGGTTTGGACGTTTGTCATCTGTATCACACAAGCCAGCCCTTGTAAGGATCCCATCTTGACTTATTCACTGTAGTGTCTGGTGGCCAATCTTACCTCCCCAACCAGATTCAGAGTTGAGTTACCGAGGGTGAGAATCTTGCCTCTGTTCTTAACTTCAAGGAATATAAAAGCTGAGGAGAGCACATAGCTCTGGCCCAATAAACAGTAGCACATACACGTGGATTTCGTTGCGAGCTTTTATAAACCAGTTAAACCAGTTGCTGTCCATTTGCTTTTGACTAATGGTAACCGCATGTGTGTCAGAGTAGAAATGTGCTGATAGAGTTTTCAATACCTTGTTTTTCGGGAGTATGTGACCAGGTCTTACTTCCCATGCACTTCCTGGGGGCTTGAACCTCCAACCTTTTGGTTGCACTCTGCTAGAAGCATTAGCCTTTGCACCAGCCAGGGACGCTGAGCTCACAGAGACACAGCTAACTGATGACAAGGCATTTCCCCCTTCCCTCTCTAAGCTCACCACAGCCCGGAAAACTCAGTGGTGCTTGTAGTTGACATAAAATTGACTTCCTGTCTGGGATCTAGTCCGGCCCTCACATTTTCCAAAGGAGGAAATTAAGACCCAGAGAAGGAGTGACTTGCTCATGGAGCAGGGAGGCGGAACTAGAAGGCTGTCTCAACTCCTTGCCATTACTGAGCGCATGTTGTGGTTTAGCTGCGACTTACAACAAACACCCATGACCGTCTTTCCCGGGACAAGTGGGCTCAGGTTTGGAAAGCGTGGCATTTCTACAACATCATCAGCATCATAATGGAATGCTATCAAGTCTGTCTGGCAGAGTGATTTAATGCATGGCTTTGAATTATCTGACATTTTGGTTGAAATTTGGGATTATCAAACTCTTTTCTCCTATCATACAGCCCACAGAGGATATCCCAGATCTGCTAAAGCACATCCATCTCACCACTGATCAAAATCTATGCCAATCACACAGTTGAAGAGAGTTAATAATTGCACAAAACTTCCTGGTTAAATGTGGTCAGAGAAAACCACGTTAATCTTATTTCTAACAAAAATTACATTTAAAAATCATAGATCTAAACGTATTTATATGAAATGAATTCACCCTGCTCCCCAATTATTTTAACTGGAGTTTGAGGCTCCAGAGGAAAATGTTCTTTGTAGTCTTTCTCCAGGCACTTAAAATGGGAATTTATCAAAACACTCATTAAAGGCAGAAGGTTGTTTGCCTAGCATAAATAGGGGTCTTACTCAAGTAGAGGTATGAGCCACCAAGTCCTTTTGGAGAGAGTCTTTAATGTCCATGATGATAATCCAGTGACATTGATTTGGTTCTGACTCACAGTAGCCTTATAAGTCAGAGTAGAACTGCTCCATAGAGTTTCCAAGGAGCACCTAGCAGATTTGAACTGCTGACCTTTTGATTAGTAGATGTAGCACTTAATCATTATGCCACCAGTGTTTCCATCACTATAGAACCATACAAATTGCTACTGGTAGAGTGGTTTAATGCATAGTTTTGTATTATCTGACATTTCGGTTGAAATGCAAACATAGCAACGAAGCCATTCCCATTTCTTTTATTTGCTTTGTTTTATATGGGAACACAGCAGCTACCATGCCTTCTACAAACAGGTTCAGCTCTTAACAGCCATAAGCCCTTTAAATTCAGAATTTTTCTCTCCCATTTTCCCCAATTCTCTTTGTAAAAGAAAATGCAACCAACCAGAGAAGCAACTTGCTAATATGTATTAGGGACTGGAACAATTTCATAACCTTTGATGCTGGAATCATATCACTTACAATATAGTCTAAGAGAAAAGTAACTTGTGGAGAAGAAAAAAATTCAGCAACTGGGGAATAGTTGTATGAACCATACACCTACTTCAAGAGATATGTCTCTAGTAATAACCAAGACTTCAGCAACGTGAACAATTCTTAGATTATAATCATAAATGAAAAACTGAAAGCAAAATGGTATGTGTACATATACACTACTGGTAAAACAAACAAACAAAATTCCTGCTGCTGCTGAGTCGATTCCCTGTGGACAGAGTAGGACTGCCCCATGGAGTTTCCAAGGAGCAGCTGGTGGAGTTGAACACCTGTAGCACTAACCACTATGCAGCCAGGATTCAAACTGTGTGAGTATAGGTATACTTATGGGCAAAGAGAGGAAGGTAGGAAACAAATAAATACAAACATAATTTAGATTGCCATGGTAGACAGGTGGTTATGTGCTGCTATTTTTCAAACTTATTTAATAATGCAAAGAGTTCATAGTACATGGATGTAGCTAGGATCATGGCATATGAAAGCAGAAAGAGCACCGGACTGGGAGTCAGAAAATGCTACTAACTAGCAATATGGCTCTATAAAGTCATTTTTGTCTCTGCATCTCATTTCTATTTAGAATGAGGCTATTAAACCAGTTACTTCTGAGTTCTAGACTTGGTTGTACATTCCTGCTTATTTAAGTGGATGTTTGAAAGGGCTCAAAATGTGTAAGGATGGTAAGTATTTTTCTCAATTTCATAGCCTTCACCCAGGAAATGAACTCTCAGGCCCCAGTCTCAAACTTAGAGAAATGGGTTACACAAAATAAAAAAGAATCTATTTTTCCTCAAAATCAGTCATGCTTTCTTGAACATAAAACTTTGATTTGCTCACTTTTCAGAAAAGTATGTCCTTTCAGTCTGTGACTGATCACATAGTTCATCATGCCATAAAATGTTTTTAAAAGATGAAAAAACAATGTCCTTCAAGGGCAGTCTGATAAACAGTAGCTGGACAGCTGACGCAAAGTGACCTGCTGTCTTCTCGCCGCTGCAAAACCAAAACCAAACTCACGGCAACTTCACAGGACAGAGCAGAAATCACTCCATAGGGGTTCCAAAGAGTGCCTGGTAGATTTGAACTGTTGACCTGCTGGTTTGTAGTTATAGCCCGCCATAGCTCTTAACCACTACACTACCAGGGGACCCTCTCTCCCTGGTGTTGCAAGACATAATGTTCTCTGCATTTTAGTTTTATGGGCTAAGTCAGCAAGTTCAAGTTCCCAGCAGGTGGGAACTTGTTATCAATGGAGCCTTCCCTAGAGGTGCTACCTGGGACTGTTGGGGACCCAAGAAGCAGAACATGTTCTACTTAACATAGGTCCAAAGCTGAATTCCCGTTTGAAGGCTGCCCTTTTCTCCTTTCACTACAGACCCAAACTCAGCCCACCTGTTGGATACCCAAGGCCCAGGAAAGGCGTTGTCGTCACGTGCACACGGGTCTACATCCCGGCTTCACTGAGCACCCTCCCAGGCCTGGTGTAAAGAGCTCCAGACCCCAGTATGCCTCAGACAGTGTCTGGAACATTTGTTGCATGAATGTCAGAGCCTTGCTTGTTTCCTGTATCCTTCTTTTTGGAATCCTTGTCTATGGTGCCATTGCCTATGGAACTGAGGTTGGCATCTTGTGTTGTTTCACAAATGGCTCTTACAAGCATAACTTGTCTACTAAACTTCATGGATGTGGGTTCCCAGCTATCAGACAAACACACAATCTGCATGTCAGAAGCCTGACGATAGCCTGTGAACATCGTCGTTATAACCAGTTGCCATCCAATCAGCTGTGTCTCTTGGCAGCCTTAACGTGCATCAGGGTAGGACTGCGCTCCACAAGGTTGCCAGTGGCAGAGGTTTTGGAAGTCGATCACCAGACCTTTCTCTGAAGGTGCCTCTAGATCAACTCCAACCTCTACCCTCTGGTTAACCACCAAAGTCCTTAGCATTTGCACTGCCCAGGGACTGCCGGCATCCACAATCAGAAGCCAGAAGTAGAGCAAGTATTAACTGAGGGGCTCTATGGAAATCCTGATAGTGTAGTGGCTAAGTGCTATGGCTGCTAATCAGAAGGCTGGCAGTTCAAATCTGTCAAGTGCTCCTTAGAAGCTCTGTGGGGCAGTTCTACTCTGACCTGTAGGGTTGCTATAAATTTGAAATCGACTTCATGGCAGTGTTTTTTGCTTTAATGTTTTATTTTATTATGCACCAGGCACCATGCAAAGGACTATTAATCCACTATCTCTTTTAATCCATACCCAAAGCAACACGGGAATGTAAGATTGCCCTCTGTCTACTAAAGTTGATGGTTAGGATCCACCCGGCAGCACTGTAGAGGAAAGACCTGTCAATCTGCTTCTGAAAGGGTGACAGCCAGGACACCCTGTGGAGTCGTCTGCTCTCTAACACGTGAGGCTGCCACCAATCAGAATTGAGGGGCACTCATGGGTTTGTCTTTTCTAAAAGAAATTGATGTGTCAAGAGATACAGATTGTAAAAGAAAAAGCTTTGATGTGGACCCCAGGCCCCTGTGATTCTGAGTATGAGTTCTTCCTTAAACCTAAATTTGCCATCCACAACCAACACTTTCAGAGTTGTGACAAAGTATACGTGTCTGACCATGTGTTGGTGCTTTTTAAAGGGTGACGGTTAGCAAGGGGCTCTGCAGCCCAGTCCTATCTCTGATGTCACCAGAAGGCTCCTATTTCTGCTCCACCAGCTGCTAGGTGACACAGAAAGGAAAGCAGAGATTGTCACCTCCTTGACAAAAGTGATGTCTACAAGAGATGCAGGAGAATCTCTGACTTCTTCCCTATTCAAACTCTTCTCCAATGACACTCATCAGCTCCTTTACTTGAATCTGTCAAAATCTCTTCCTTCTCTGTATTTGTTCTCTTTCATCTTTGTTGGCCTTAAGTGACCAAATTAATGGCTTTTGGAAAAAAGTCTTCTAGCTTTTATTGAATTCTAAAGCTATTGGATCAGCAGTGAATATTTAAAACTTCTAATGTTTCCTGATTTTTTTTTTTAATGGATCCAGGTGTTTTATGGACATCTTACAGTAAGATAATAATTATTCTGAAATTCTGTCCCAACTATGGTTTTGCCTCTTTTTTTTTTAAGCTGTTAATTAAAACAAAACAAAACAACAACAACAAAAGAAACAGTTGTCATGGAGTTAACTCTAACTCACGGTGACCCCACGTGTGTCATAGTTTTCTTTTTTAAAGAAGTGGGTAGTTGTTGTTCTGAAATATTCAGCAAATATACACCAATTCAACCATTTGAATGCGGACAATTCACTGACATTGTTTACATTCTTTGACAAGTGCAACCCTCCTCATCCTCTTTTTCTGAGCTGTCCCTCCTCCAAGAACAAAAACTCACTGCCTTCTGAGGTCCTATCTAATCTTCTGAGTTGTCATTGGCACTTTGATCCCACATGACCAGTTCTCAAAAGGGTGTGGTGCTCAAAGCACGCCTTTTTTTACTAGTTAAAATAAACTATTATTTGGTTTCAAGAAGATTTCAGGGGATACTTTTTGTTTTAAATGGAGAAAGGATTGAGGTTGTCAAGGATTTTATTTTACTTGGGTCCACAATCAATGCTCATGGAAGCAGCAGTTGAGAAATCAAAAGACACATTGCTTTGGGGAAATCTGCTGCAAAGAATCTCTTTAAAGTATTGAAAAGTAAAGATATCACCCTGAAGACTAAGGTGTACCTGACCCAAGACATAGTATTTTCAATCACATCATATGCATGTGAAAACTGGACAGCAAACAAAGAAGACAGAAGAATTCATGCCTTTAAATTGTGGTCTTGGAGAAGAATACTGAAGGTACCATGGACTGCCAAAAGAACAAAAAGATCTGTTGCAGAAGAAATACAATTAGAGTGCTCCTTGGAAGCAAAGATGGCAAGACAGCATCTCACATACTTTGGACATGTTGTCAGGAGGGATCAGTCCCTGGAGAAAGACATCATGCTGGGTAGAGGGTCAGTGAAAACGAAGAAGACCCTCAACAAGTCGGACTGACACTGTGGCTGAGATGATGAGCTTAAGCATAAAAAAGGCGAGGCATGGTGCAAGGCCAGGCGGGGCTTCGTTCTGTTGTGCTTAGGGTCACTATGGGTCAGAACTGACTTGAGAGCACTTAACAACAACATTTTTGGTTTAAGCTTTAAAGATTATTTCATAGCAACAGTTTCAGGAGTTTATGCAGCCCTATGTCTCCACTAAGTCCATGAGGATTTGAAATTCTGGTTTTTTTCCTCTTTTTGATCCGGATTCTTCTGCAGAATTCATACACACATACACTCGTGAGGTCTGAGTTTGCAAACCCATCCTAGAAAAAGTACTGTATACCTTGTTGCTGATTATCACTATGGTCACCTTCAAAGTACTCCCCTTGGGAAGCTATGCACCAATGCCAGTGCCCACTCCACCCTTCAAAGCAATTTTGGAACTGTTTCTCTGGAATGATCATCAGAGCTGTCATTGCATTACACTTGATGTCCTGACTGTCATCCTTTCAATATTTCCTTTATCTTCAGGTAAAGAAAATAGTCAGTGGGGCCAGGTCAGGTGAGTAGGTAGGGTGCTCCAATACAGTTATTTGTTTACTGGCTAAAAACTCCTACACATGTAACTGTACAATTAAGTTGGTAAACTTGCCACTGTGCCACCATGCACAACAGCCATTCCAGAAAGGGTCTGAAGTGTGGATGAGGTGTTGGTGTTGGTGCCTAGCTTCCCAAGTTCGCAGGTGACCATAGCGACATCCAGTAATGAGGTATGTAGCACTTAGAACAGTTAAGTTCACAGACTTGTCAGACCTTGTATGTATACCAAAACATATCAAACTGCGCACTTTAGTTACTTTACCGTATGCTAATTATAACTCAGTTGTTGTCATTCATGTGCCTCGGTGTTTTAAAACATGAGCTTCCATGAGGAAAGACAGAGATATGTGAATCCAGGAGGCTTCTTAAATGGACATCATATCTTTTAGGATTGTGTCTATCTTTGTCTGAGAGCTTGACAAAGGGTGTCACAGTAAGGAACGGATGTGAAGTTTGAGTGTTGGCCGTCCAGAGTTGCTATGGAGGGTCAGTGGGGCACTGAGGAATGAAGGTCTCTCTGCCTTCTTTAGCGATGGCTGCTGTTCTGCCAGCACCCTGTGCATTCCGGCAGGAAGAGGGCGACAGGGTCTGGGCTGCCCTGGTGGACTTCCTCCTGGGCTCCACTGGCCACGGCTGAGCCATGTGGTTAACCCTAGTTATAAAACGTCAAGTTTTTTTTCTTTCTTTCTATTTTTTAATATTTTATTGTGCTTTAAGTGAAAGGTTAAGATCTAAGTCAATTTGTCACACAAAAGTTTGCAAACATACTGCTGTGTAACTCTAGCTGCTCTCCCCACCCTGTGACAGCACACCCCTTTCCATCTTGTGTCTCCTGTGTCCATTCAACCAGCTCCTGTCCCCCTCGGGCTGCTCATCTTGCCTCCAAACAGGAGTTGCCCCTTTAGCCTCATATACTTACTTAAGCCAAGAAGCACATTCTTCACCTGTATCCTTATGTGTTTTATAGTCTAGTCCAATCTCAAGTAGGAAACGTTGGCTTTGGGAATGGTTTTAGTTCTGGGCTAACAGACAGTCCAGGGACCAAGTCTTCCAGGGAACCACCAGTCTATTGGGCCACCAGGTGTGGTCTTTTAATAGAATTCTGGGTATGCACACCCATTTTTCTCCTGCTACATCAGGGACTCTGTGTCGTACTTCTTGTCAGAGTAGTCATTGATGGTGGCCGGGCACCATCCCGTTCTTTTGGTCTCATGCTGATAAAGTCTAAGGATTATGTGGCTATTTCTATCTCTTGGTCTCTTAGTTTCCTTATATCTTTCATGTGTTCCATTCTTCTACGCTCCAGGTGGGTTGGGACAAATTGATACTACTTAGATGGCTTCTCGCTAGCTTTTAAGACCCCAGATGCTACTCACTAAAGTGGGATGCAGAACACTTTCTTAAAAACTTTGTTATGCCAACTGAACTACATGTCCAAAGGGCAAGTTTTTGTATTCTATCCTCTATAGAAAATGTCAGAGACGCTGGTGGCACACTGGTTAAGAGCTTCGCTGCTCACGAAAAGGTTGGCAGTTCAAGTCCACCAGATACTTCTTGGAAATCCTATGGGGCAGTTCTCCTCTGTCCTACAGGAATACTGTAAATTGTAAACAACTTGATGGCAATGTTTCTGTTTTTAATAGCAGAGAATACAAAGCAATAAGGAGCTGGTCTGGGTGTGGAAGGAGCCAACCTGCAACCAATCTACTCCAGGCACAAAGAGATTGACTAGCTCACACAGTGGCTGAGGAAACTGAAGAGCATAAATGAGAAAAGTTTGCCTTGAAAACCATGAAACACACACACACACACAAAAAAAAAGAGAAAGTCTTAATTCATAAGGCCTAATCTAGGCAGAGACGGTGCCACCCTCCAAATTAAGTTCAGAGCCATCAGAGAAGGCCTAACAAAATTCTTACCTAGTGGAACTGTGCTTTGTCTCTATACACAATAGAAAAACTCGGGCTCATGAACACAGAGATTGCCTCAAAGCTGCTCTGTCTGTTGAGTCCACAAACCTAGAGGCAGAAGAGCTTTTACATTCCAGGAGAGTACTCCCACTAGCCAAATTCCTGGGAAGGCACTTCTCAGGTGACACTGGGAAGCCAGAAGTACCCAGATCAGGACACAGAATTGACCCACACAGCAACATGTAAGTGCACGGTACACAAGGAGTTTCAGGCCAAGTCTCCACAGAGCTCCTTCTTAGCCACAGAGTCTACGGTGCCCTCTCAGCATAATCATACTCTTTCGCATTATTACATGTCCTTTTCTTTTTTAAAACTTCAATGCATTTATATTGTTTTAAGTGACAGTGTATAATTCAAGTCAGTTTGTCATGCAAAAACTTACACACACTTTGTCATGTGACACTAAATGCTCTCCCCACACTAGGACAGCTTACCCTTTCCCTTGCCCAGAATTTCCCATGTTCTTTCAACCAACTCCTGTCCCTTTCTTTCTTCTCATCTCAGCTATGGACAAGAGCCGCCCAGATACCCCCATGCATCTACTTAAGCCGAGAGGCACATTCTTTACTAGTACCATTTTTTGTCTTACAGGCCACTTCAATCTTTGTCTGAGGAGTTGGCTTCTAGATCAGTTTCAGGTCTACACTAACAGAGACTCTCGGGGTGCAGGATAGGGTCATATCTTCTATCAAGCCATTAAGTCTAGACTTTTTAACAGAGTTTGAGTTTTGCAGCCCACATTTCCCCCATTCTGTCAGGGACTCTGTTGAGTTCCCTGTAAAGGGAATCATTGGTGGTGGCTGGGCACCATCTAGTTCTTCCGGTCTCATGTTGATGTAGTCTCTGGTTTAAGTGGCCCTTTCTATCTCTTGGGGTCATATTTTCCTGTCTCTTATGCTCCTCATTCTCTTTTCCTCTGGGGGTGGAGGTAGAGGGTTGAGATCGATGCTTCTTAGATGTCTGGTTGCTATCTATTAAGACTCCTTAAGCAGCCCCTTACCAGAGTGGGATGTAAAACACTTTCTTAATAAAATTTGTGAGGCCAATTGACCTAGATGTGCCTTGAAACACTGTGCTTCTATTTCTCTGTTTTTTTGAAGTGTTTGGTTGTATTTAGAAAACTTCTTAACTTTTGGTTTAGTCCAGTTGTGCTGACTTGTCTTCTGTCACATTTTATTTTCTTGACACTGCTGAAATCATTGGCTTATTGTCTACTCACCCTTACTCCTGAAAACCTAAGTTCTATGAGGGCACATGTCTTATTTACAGCTGTTAAGCCTAGAACCTTGGCCCTTAATAGATGTTCTACATGAACTGGCTTTGAGCACGTTTTTATCCACTTTTGTGTTTTCCATGCTTTAATGCCTCAGAGATCATATACTACTACTCACTTCACTTCTTATCTTCTACCAATCTTTGACTGCCAAGAGTATTCTAACCTCAGTCCTGAGATTGGTTATAGAGTATTTGGTAAAGTGTGCAATAAAGAAATTTTGATTCTAAATAATGTCCTAGGCATATTCAGAAACACTGGTGGTGCAGTGGTTAAATGTTACAGCTGCTAACCAAAAGGTCAGCAGTTCAAATCCACCAGGTGCTTCTTGGACTCTGTGGGGAGTTCCACTCTGTCCATAGCGTGGCTATGAGTTGGACTTGACTCAATGGCAGTGGGTTGGTCTGGGTTTTGGTTTAGGCATGTTTCAGCTATCTTGGAGCCGGTATGCTAAGTATAGAGTGCATTCACTTTCTGAAACTAAGTGACAAGGCAATTGATTTGCTTTTTTAAATGTGTACTCAACTAATGCTGTTTAATTTTTTTTTAATTTTAGTGGTGAAATATATACAACATAAACTTTGCCATTGTAAGCATTTTTAAGTGTGCATTTCAGTAGCATTCATTTTACTTAAAATGATGGGCAACCACTGCCACCATCAATAACAATGCTATTTAAAATGCTATACTCACTGTCTCTTGTATAGGCTGTTCTTTGAGTATGTTCAAATGTCTAAACCATGAAGGGGTAAGACAGTGCCACATTGCTGGTGGCTAAGATGTGGGTTCCCAAAAGATCACTGCTTCCAAGGGCTTGGAAGCCCTTGGAAGCAGCAGTCAAGAAATCAAAAGATGCATTGCACTGGGAAAATCTGTTGCAAAGGACCTCTTCAAAGTGTTCAAAAGTAAAGATGTCACCTTGAAGACTAAAATGCACTTGACCCAAGCCATGGTATTTTCAATCACACCATATGGATGTGAAAGCTGGACTATGAACAAAGAAAACAGAAGAATTCATGCCTTAAATTGTGGCATTGGAGAAGAATGCTGAATGTACCATGGACCGCCAAAAGAACACACAGATCTGTTCGGGATGAAATACAACCAGAGTCTCCTTGGAAGCCAAGATGACAAGACTGAATCTTGCATATTTTGGACATGTTGTCAGGAAAGATCAGTCCCTGGAGAAGGACATCATGCTTGGTAGAGCGCAGGGTCAGCAAGAAAGAGGAAGACCCTCGATGAGATGGACTGACACAGTGGCCCCAACAACACGGGCTTCAGCATAAAAACGACTGTGGACATGGCACAAGACCAGGCACTGTTTTGTTGTTGTTCATATAGTCACTGTGAGTCAGAATTGACTCAACAGCACATAACAACAACAAAAGATCACCGAGACGCATAAGAACTCTTAAAGCTGTCCCACTATGCCATGGCCACACATGCCCCTCCCTCTCAGCTTAATGATTATTGGGGGACATTTCTCAGTTTTTTAAATTATTTCAGTATATTTTGGGGGCAACATTCCATTTAGAGGGATGTGTTCAGTTGTTTTGCAGTGTGAATCTTCACTATCAGCTGATATTAGCACACATCTGCAAGATCATCAGTTTGCTCTTTAGCATTAGATTGGTTGTGATCCAGCCATCATGATCTGATACCACGCAGATACTTCTGATGAAATGCACGTGGGATCCACTAGAGGGAAGCAAAGTGTAACCCCAATTTAAATTTGGCCCCCAGAAAGGAGGATGTATCACAAAAATTTTGCATTGCAAATAGGATTCCTTAAATGCAAAGAATTCAAATTTGTTAAGTGATGTAAAATAACTCATGCACCTGTGTTTCTCCTTTCTTGGAAGTTGTGGTCCACGAATTCCTTAGGCTGAAGGGCAAGATTAGCATGGCATTGGTTCTCAGCCCACCCAGCTCAACCACTCATTGTGTGACTTGGAACAACCAACAATTTGTCTCTGACCCTCTTCTATAATATAAAGGATTAGCATGAAATAATTCTTAAAGTTTTTTCCAGTGCTAAAATTCCATGAGTTTATGATTTTATTTCCATCATTTGAAAGTCTTGTTGATTAAGCTGTTAGGTTATCTAATCAGCCCTCACTTGGCATTAATGGAGAGTCTATTTGGGAATGACCAGCAATATATCATAGGATATTGGGTCTCTGAAGTTCACAGATTTACTATCTTGGAAAAAAATCTACCTATTAAAGTGACATTTCTGTTTCCAGTCAATTGCATATAATCGAATGATGATAATGACTGCAACCTTTTCTAGAAGAAACTTTGCTTTCAAAATCATCAGGTCAATCTGTTTTTATTTTTCAAGGCCAGAAAAATAAAAATACAAAATGATATTGTACTTACCCAACTGTTTTTCATTCTCCGTTTATTCTTCTTTGAATGTACTACATCTGTGAACTCAGTTGTAACCCTACCAATACCCTAAAATCATGAAGAATTTCATACATTCCAAAAAGAAAAAAGCTTGGCTTAAAGGCCAAAGAAATGAAGATTGAGAGTAGAGAGAAGAGCACATGACAGATGTGAGCCTGTTGTCACCATTTACTTGGTCCAGTACTGGGAGCTTTTGGATGGCGCTGATTTTGACAGAGTTCACAGTTCTTTTTCATGTTTGTTCAGTGATCACCATAGTAAATACCCATCACACAGGCCACTTCTAGTTTATACCTGAGTTGTGACTGAACATTTTCTAAATAGCACTTTTCACTAGCCAAAACCCCAACCAAACCCATTGCTGTTGAGTCGATTCTGACTCACAGTGAACCTATAGGACTGAGCAGAATTGCCCCATAGGGTTCCCAAGGAGTGGCTGGTAGATTAAGACTGCTGATCTTTTGGTTAGCAGCTGAACTCTTAATCACTGCACCACTAAGTCTCCATGAATGTATAAAACTGTCCCCATGTTTCATGAAAACAGAAACCACTGTTGAATCTGGAATAATAACACAATCTTATTTAATAATAGATCACACATTTACACATTTTCGATGTTCAGTGAAGACACATTTTCTTCCGAAGAAAGGAAGACACGTGCCTGCCTGCGAGTGAACGTGCAGAATGTAGGCACCTCTTCCTTTAAAACATAGTAAATCTGTTATGATCATCGGCCAGAGACAGCCAAGCCAAGTGCCATCGACAGGATGGGTTATATATCTACTCTATTCTAGACTGTCTGCCCTGGCAGATAAGCTTATTTGGTGCCGGACCCTGTTTCCGTGACTGAGTCCAGTTAGCTTCCTCCTCAGGTAGAGTCTTAACCCCACCAGATCATATCAAAACCTGAAGTCACCTGCAGGAAGTAATGAATTCCTCTTTACCCACTAGAGGATAGGCTACATGAAGAGACCCTCAACCTCCGAGCCACCAGTTTGAGACAGGAATTGAAGCTGAAGAGTTGGAAAGCCCTGATGAGGTGACCCCTTTAGACTGTGGCATTACTCAGGTGGACTGTGAGTGAACACTGATGCCCACGTTCAGTCCTGAAGGTCTTAGTCACCTAGTGCTGCTGTAACAGAAATATTAAGTGGATGGTTTTAATAAACAGAAATTTATACTCACAGTTTAAACATCAAACAAAAAACAAACAAACACAAAAACACACCATTGTTGTCAAGTCAATTCCGACTCATAGTGACCCTATAGCACAGGGTAGAACTGCCCCATAGGGTTTTGGGTTTCTAAGGAGCATCTGGTGGATTTGAACTTCCCACCTTCAGCGGGAACTGGTCAGCGGTGATAGAACTCTTAACTACTGCATCACTAGGATTCCCTTCCCAGTCTAGGAGGCTAGAAACCCGAATTCAGGGTGCCAGCTCCCGCTGAAGGCTCTGTGTGTCTTCTAGGGGAAAGTCCTTGTCATCATCTCCCTTTATCTAGGAGCTTCTCAACACAGGAACTCCAGGACATGCTCTGCTCCTGGTGCTTCTTTCTTGGTGGCATGAGGTTTCTCTCCCTTTTGCTCAATTCTTTCTTTTATATCTCAAAAGAGACTGACTCAAGATGTAATTTAATCCTGCAGATTGAGTCCTGTTCCATAAACATAACTGCCTCTAATCCTGCTACAGGGACACCACAGAGGCAGGATTCACAACACACAGGAAAATCACATCAGGTGACAAAATGTAGTCACCCAACACTGGGAATCACGGCCCAGCCAAATTGACACACATTTTAGGGGAACTCCGTTCAATCTGTAACATTGATTCTGCCCTTTTTTGTGCCTCAGTATCCCCATCTGTAAAATGGGGGATAGAGGTGTCAATTTTTTAGGGTTGTTTTATAAATTACACAACTAATACTTGTAAAGCTATGTATGTATTATTTAAGCTTAGAAAGTTAAAGTCATTACAATTTCACCCACGCTTTTCCAGCAAGATGTAGTGGAAGGTATCTGTTGGAAGTTTGTGCTAGTCATTCACTGTCAACTTTGTACTTGCCACTTCGCCTCCCGTTCTCGACCTCACTTCCTCATCCAGGATCTCAGACCACGCTTCCGAGGAGTCTCTATATGTCATGGAATGAACAAACTTCAAAAGGAGGAGGCTGGAGCAAAACAGATGTCAAGCCACCCATCGTGTAATTAGCTCCCAACAGAAACCAGAACCGAACACATTGCCATTGAGTCGATTCTACTCATAGCAACCCTAAAGGATGGAGTAGAACTGCCCCCTAGAGTTTCTAAGGAGCACCTGGTGGATTATAAACTGCCAACCTTTTGGTTACCAGGTATATAGCACTTCACCACTATGCCACTAAGGTTTCCAGTTCCCAACAAGGATGTGGCAACGTGATATGTAATCCGGAAGCATGGGAAACACGACTGCTGGAGACTGTTCACTTGCTGAGACGGAATTTAGAGGTTACCTAGGCAACAGCTGAAAACCCTGGTGGTATAGTGGTTAAGCGCTATATCTGCAAACCAAAAGGTCAGCGATTAAACCCACCAGGCATCCCTTAGAAACGCTATGGCTACTCTGTGCTATACTGTCGCTAAGAGTCAGAATTGACTCGATGGCTCCAGGTCTACTTTTTCGGTTTACCCAACAATTTACTTTAGCTCCCGATAATCCAGTATCAGCTGGGCAACGTGGAATAAAAGGCAAGGCTAGCAGAAATAAGTTTTGAGCGGGGGGTACAAAGCTGTCTCCGGCGCCCGAGGGGACCGCCGTCAGAGGAGCAGGAGGGGGCCCAGCGGCAGCTCGCCCTGGCCCCGCAGGCGGCCCCGCTCCAGCCCGCGGCCCCGGGGCCCGGCCTTGACGCGCACGGCCAGGCGGCGCACCTCGTCCTCCGTCAGCCCGTCGAAGCAGAAGTCCTGGCCCACGGCGGCGTCGCGGCTGCGGCGGACCACGGCCCCACGCCGCCTGCGCGTCGGGCCCGGCGGCCGCAGGACGAAGCTGACACGGCAGCCGACGGCGCGGGGCTCGGCGGCGCCCCCGGCCGGGCCGTCGGCGCGCAGCAGGCGGACGCGCAGGTGCCCGCTGCCGGGGCAGTACTCGGCGGCCAGGCGCAGGGCCACGCCGGCGCGCTCCAGAGTCACGGTGCCCTCGGCCTGCCGGCGGTCGGGCCGCGGGGGCGGGGCCGCGGCGGGGTCCCGGGGCGGAGGCGCTTCGTGGCCGCCGGAGACGCAGCGGGCGCAGGCCGGGCCGTCCCTTTTACGGGCCCGCAGCGTGCGACCCAGCAGCCCGTCGGGGGCGCGCAAGAGGCAGCGGCCGCGGGGCCGAGGGACGAACGTGTCCGAGAGGGCGCGGGGGCCGGCCGCGGGGACCAGGCTCGGGTGTGCGCGCGGCGCGTCGCCGCCTGCGCCGTGGGCGTGCGCGCGCGGCCGTGGCAGGAGCGCGGCGGCGGAGCCCCCGAGGAGGAGCGACTCCTTGCGGCGGGTGTGCGGGCTCTCGAGCAGCGCGCAGAAGCCGTAGGCGGTGCGCATGCGCGGGAGGTGGGGCAGCGAGAGCGCGGCCTGCGAGCGTGGGTCCCAGTCGGTGCGCGCGGCACCCTCGTCGGCGTCCCGCTCCCGGCACCAGGAGTTTCGGAGCGCTGCCAGGCCCGGGCTGGGCGCGAGTCGCGGCGGGATGCAGAACTCAGGGATGCGGTCCGGGGTGAGCACGTTGGAGAACGCAGCGGGCCGGGCGGCAGTGGATCGACGGACCCGGCCCCGGAGAAGGCAGTCCCCACGCCGCAGGAGGCGCTGGGGTCCCAGGCAGAGCTCCTCCAGGCACCACATCAGGCTGCAGACGCCGGGCTGGGCGACCCTCGGCTGGAGCTGCTCCACCCGCAACGAGTAAACACGCCCCGACGGTCAGAGCGAGCCCCGGGGCGTGCAACAGGTCCTGTTCCTTTTTCTCCTGCTTTTCCTGGGGCGAGGCAGGCCGTGCCGTGCGCCCCCGCTGCTCGGTGTTTTAATCGTTTTCCTCCTGTCCTGTCTCCACTCCGTTGTCACTACGCCTGGAGGCTTGTGGCTTCACCCGCGATCCTCCCTCACTGGCCGAAGACAGGAGCTCTTATCGTGTTGGCGGCTAACCTGAGGCGCTCTGTGTTTTGCAAACCTTCATTTTAATCCGTGGACCGTTGTGCTCTAGCCTGCAGCGAGATTTAAATAGTTTCTCTCCCAGTGATCTGCTATTTACTGTCCTCTTCTAGGCGCCAAAGCCTCAGAAGAGACACGCTATGGTTGCATCTGAAGTGTCCGGATTCGTTCTCTCTCGGTTTCTACCTTGCTCTCCCACTCGGAGACGCGCATAACCTCTAGAAGGTTTAAAGCGCGCGCGCAGTCGGTAGGGCAGCGGCCTGGGCTTTATACCCGAGTCCCCGGGCGCCAGCCAATGAGCCTGGGGGAGGGGCCTGCCAGGTGACCTGACGCCACGTCCCGCTTTCCCTGTGCCACGTGGCTGGGTCTGCAGAGCCAGCTCGGGGACTAGTTCTTTCTCTTTCTCCTTTTGGCTGGGGGTATTCTCTTCAAACTCTCCCAACACTTTTCTGTTTTCCCACATGCAAAGGACAGTTAAGTCTTGACTACATCAGAGCCGATGTGAGACCGGAGGGACATGTAATGACTGAACACACAGAAGCACCCTACCCCTACCGTTAGAAAGGACAAGGCAAAATTCAGGTTTGTTCGTCTTGCCTAACACCTTCCTTCAAATCCAGCCTGTGTCTGTTGCCGGGTTTTCCAGGCTCCTGGCTGGCTCTCCGTTTGCAGTTACGATTTTAGCTGTCTTTTCTTTGTTGACTGTAAATTACTTCTGTGTCTGGGGGAACCTTGTGGAGTGCTGAGAATGTTTCATATCTTCATCTGGGTGTGTTTATCGGGTTGACTTACATGTCAACAAAATCATCTAGCTTGTATGTAAGATTAGGGTACTTTAGGGGGAGCTGTTATCTAGGAAGTAGTGTTTGTGGTAATAGAAAATTATTGACCGCCGTGGGTGATGTCGCACCACACGATGAATGTCATTGTTACAACTACATCGTACACCTGAAAAATGTTGAACGGTTAAACATGATGTTTTTGATATATTTTTTTATAACAGTTAATAAAAAGACTAGGGGACTTTATTGTATGTGTGTGATACCTTAATAAAAAACATCTTTAATACACTTTTAAAACCTGATTTTTAATTAGGAAAATATGCCCGAGAATATATCTGCGCTATTGAGATAATGAGAACCCTGGTGGGGTAGTGGTTAAGTCTGCTAACCGAAAGGGGAGCAGTTCGAATCCAACAGGCCCTCCTTGGAAACTCTGTGGAACAGTTCTCCACCTTACTGGATCGCAGTGAGTCAGAATCGACACAACGGCAGTGGGGTTTTTTTGTTTCTTGAAGTCCTGGTGTGGAGGAACCCTGAACAAACCTGGCCTTCCTGGGCTGTGCCACCTGAGAGACTCCTTCTGAAAGCTGACCTGTGCCCCTTCTTCAAGAGAGCTGCTTCTAGCTAGGGCTCTGATTGAAAGAGATCTGAGTTTTGTTCAGTGTGTGGGTATGTGATCTTTCTGCTTCAGGTCCTGCCTTGCCAATTAATTGCTTCTCCAGATAATGTTGAATAAATTAAGTTGAATTCATGCAGTGGTGATTTCTGGATAGAGCACGTACATTTTGTGTCTAGGATAGACACACACAGGTCCTGCACTATTTAGTTTGTACCTGCTGTCTAGAAGTGTCAGAGAAACTCTGCAATATCTGATTATTTTTCTTTTATAGATGAATACCTCTGTTTCAGATGTCAAGTAGGGGCAAAGAAATAGTGACTTTGGAGTGAATCTGTCCTGGGTTCAGGTCTGTTAATGCAACTTTGTGGCTGTGAGACTGCAGAGAAGTTAATACATCTTTCTAAGCACAAACTGTAAACATCTTCTGCATAGGGTGGTTGTGTCACACTCGGCACCCAGGAGCAAGTGCTTACTCACTGGTAGGTTTGACTGTTGTTACATGGGTTTCCTTGACCCAGGGACAGCTGATTCACACGTGAACTCTTTTAAAAACATTTCTTACCCAGGTCAAGCCAAACAGATTTGGGTTTTTTTTTTTTAAATGATGCAGTGTCTTTGGTAACACCTGAGAGCATTTCCTGTACAAGATGTTTTGAAAACAGCAGAGATGTACCCACTTCTGGGAGCATTGCTGGTCCGTGACCACATTAAGCCTTCTGGTTTCCTTTGCTCAGAAGCCTGAGCCACCCAGTTCTTGTGAGGGTGGTGTAGTAGGGTGAGGCCACATGCCTGAATCAGTTCCATCTATTCAGAGGACAGTTGTGATGGTTCAGAGCTCACGGCTGGGAACATCTGGTAACAGAGCTAGAAAACAATTCTGTGAATAAGGCGTGAATAGATTGCACACCATCCAGGACAGAAGTGCTTGCAGAACTAGAAGGAGAGGCAACATTTCATCTTGCTTGCTCTCTATGTATACATACATATATGGGTTTCGGTATCAGGGAGAGCAAGAAGAGAACATATAACCATTAAATGCTACGATGCTGCCTGTCCGCCTCATTCCACACTACTGGCTAATGGGGTAGTAGCAGGAAAACCCTCTAGGGAATCCAAACAGTTGGATTTTGGCTCTGGCAGTCACTAACTCTGTGGGAGATGTTACACTGGTACTTCCTTCTCCCTGGGACACAGTGTCTCCTGTCTTCCTCTGTCAGATGGGGAGGCTGGCCTAAACAGGTGCCCTTGAGTTTCCCCCTGGTTCTAGCATTCTGCAGCCCACTGTCATGGCTTTATTTCAGTTACCCTTCCTGACTGTGTACTCTCATGGAGTCTTCATTTATTCTCTTGCTTTTTTCCACATTTTCTTATTTTCTGATTCCTTTTTGCTTTTGTCTAGAAAGTCAAGTGTTGGGGAATTGAGCATGGTTCAATTTTTTTTTTTTTTAAAGGCAAGAATTGTTTTTAAAATGTCCCTAGTTTGGACTTTTGATTGCACCAGAAATAATGTTTGACTCCTCTGTGTTTATTGGCCAGTCCGTTGGTGCAGTTTTGTTTCGGAGCGCTTTACTTGTCCCTCATTTTTCTCAAGCCAGAATAAACAAGAAAAATTGCTGGCATGTTCATTTTCTCAGTTAACCTTTGTACCCAAGTCCCATCTTGTACAGTGTACTTTAGGGTGCCAGTGGTGTTTTCTAACTTTAGCTATAGTTTGTTTTAAGTTGGGGCTGTAAATTTCTAATTTCTTCAAAAAACATGAAAGATCTGGGACACCATTGTTGGCACATAATGATCAGTCACTCAAAACATTGTGAAAATGGAAAAATATTAAAATGTAATGGTTTGGCGAGAAATGACATGCTTCCCTCTTAGGACTGGGAATAAGACAAGAATGTCCATTTTCACCACCGCTGTTTATACTGAGATGTCCCAGGAAATAAAATGTATACAGATTCAGAAGGAAAAAAAAATAAAACTGCCTGTGTTCACAGCTACAGGATCGCATAGGCAGAAAACCCTGAAGGACCAACCAAAATCCTCCTGGGATCAATAAGCGGCTATAGCAAAGTTGCTGGAGACAAAGTTAAACAACAAAAGTCCGTTCTTTCCTCTATACCAGCGATGGACAACTGAAATTTGAAATGGAAAACATAGCATCATGGACATTGTTGTTGTTGGGTGCCATCGATTCAGTTCTGACTCATCATGACCGTGTATGAGAGAGTAGAACTGGCCAAGAGGGTTTTCTGGGCTGTGCTTTTTCCAGAAACGAGTCACCAGGTCTTTCTCTGACGGGTGGGCTTCAACTTTTGATGAGCAGCTGAGTGCATAACCACTGTACCACCCAGTGCCTTATCTATCTGTAGGTCCCCCCCAGTGAAAACAGCAGCAAAAAACCCATTGCCATAAAGTCGATTCCAATTCATAGCAACCCTATAGGACAGAGTAGGACCGCCCCATAGAGTTTCCAAGGAGTGATTGGAGGATTTGAACTGCCAACCTTTTGGTTAGCAGTTATAGCATTTAACTGCTGTGCCAGCAGGTTTCCCCCAAGTGAAATAGTTCCACTTAAATCTGTCTCTCTGTCTCTCTCTGATCTTTAAGAGGAAAATGGAAAAATACTGACTAAAGAAATCAAGATGTAACCATGTTCATGGTTAGGCGGACTTGATAGTAAGGTGTCAGTTCTTCCTGTCTTCATCTGAAGATTCAGCATGATCTCAAACTTAATTCCAGCAGCTTATTTTGTGGGGATCAACAGGCTGATTCTAAAGTTTATATGGAAAGGCAAAAGACCTGGAATAGCCAACACAATACTGAAGAAGAACCAAGTGGGAGAACTGACATCACTTGACTATAAGACTTACTGTAAAGTTACAGCCACTAAGACAGCATGGCATTGACCAAAGAGAAGAAGAATATAGCAAGGGGATTGAACAGATGGCCATAAACAGACCCACACAAATGTAAACAACTAGTCTTTGACAAAGGTGGCATGCCAATCAATGGAGAAAGGATATTCTTTTTTTATGATTAAGTGAAAGTATATAATCCAAATTAATTTTACATGCCTGCCTATCTGTAACTCCATCTGCTGTCCCCACCCTGTGACAGCACACTCCTCCTTTTCACTCTTTACTACTGGTACCCTCCTAATGAACACCTGTCCCGTCCTCTCCACTCTCTTCTCTCGCGTCTAGAAAGAAACCAGTAGGACCAAGCCAAGTGCCAAGTCTCATATAAATGTATAAAACCGTGAAGTACATACACCATATGTTCACACTGTGTCCTCGAGTCCATTCTTGTGATGGAGAAAGTATATTCATTGCAACACTTGGTGCTGGAACAGCTGGGCATCCGGAGGTGAAAAAAAAAAAAAAAAAGACAGGCCTTCCATCTTCTACAAAAATCAACTCAAAATGTCTCATATCTAAATGTAAATGAAAAACTATGTAACTTCTAGAATATAACAGGAGAAAATCTGGGTGACTTTAGGTTTGGCAATGACTTTTTAGATACAATACCAAAAGCATTATCCATTAAAGAAAAACGAATAAATTGGGCTTTGTTAAAACTGAAAACTTTGTTATGCAAAAGGCTTGTTAAGGAAATGAAAAGGGAAGCCACAGATGGGGGTCGAGGGGAGAAGCTGCAGAATTCTTATCTGATGATGAACTTGCATCTAAAATGTACGAAGAGCCCTTAAAATGCAACAGGAATAAAACAAACAACCCAGTTTAAAAAATGGGCAAAAGATCTGGACGGATGCTTAACCAAAGACCTTCTAGAGGTGGAAAAATAAGCATACTGTGAAATGCTCAGCATCGTGTGTCCTTAGGAAATGGCCAATTAAAACAAAGAGATACCTGTGCACATGGCAACCCCATGTACAAGGGAACACGACAGTGACCAGTCCACCCCCGTGATCAGCTGAGGACTGGATTGTGACCCAGAGGGTTTTCACTGGCTAATTTTTGGAAGCAGATTGACAGGCCTTTCTTCCTAGTCTCTTTTAATCAGGCACCTGCTGAAACCTGTTCCACCTCACAGCAACATGCAGGCCTCCGCTGACACATGGGTGGTGGCTATGTATCTGGTGCATTGTCTAGAAAGTCAAAACCCATAAGACTGCACAACACAAAGAACAAAGATCAGTATAAAATACAGACTTAAGTTAATAATAAAATCTGAGTTGTGGTTCATCCATGCTAACAAAAATACCACACTAAAGGCAGATGTTCATAACAGAAGAAATTGTGTGACTAAGGGAGAGAGAGTGTATGGAAACTAATTTCTGTGATTTTTTTATCTAAGTCTAAAACTGCTCTAAGATATAAACTATTAATTTTTTTAACTAAAACAAAAAGCTAAGGGCTTTTTATGCATGGTGGTAATAATGTTATTGATACTGACAATTTAGAGTCAAGTTTTTCACCTTGAGGTTTTCCATCCTGCCATTAACCTTTTAAAGGTCCCCGAGAGTTACTTGTTCCCAGTGGCAAATTAATGCCTACTTCTTGATTTTGCGTAAGTCACTTAATATCTCTGAGTGTAATTTTCCTACAAAATGAGGATGATGCTAAAACCTTCATTGCTTATCTTACAAAATCTTTTGTGAAAATGTATACCTTGGTATAACAACAATAGAGCTCATGAGGTTTATCTGAAAACAACAACAAAATTCCACTGCTGTCAAGTCAGTTCCAACTTATAGCAACCCTATAGGTCAGACGAGAACTGCCACATAGAGTTTCCAAGAAGCGCCTGGTGGATTTGAACTGCTGACCTCTTCATTAGCAGCTGTAGCACTTAACTGGTGTCATGGTTGGAATTGTGCCCCCCCAAAAATGTGTGCAGCCACGTGGCTGGGATATGGTTCCCAGTATCTTGGGACTGTCCTCCATTGTGTGGTTTTGCTAACCTGTATGTTAAAGGATTAGGGTGGGGCTGTAAATTCCTGCTGTAGAGGGAGTTTCCCTGGAGTATGGCTTGCTCCACCTTTAATGCTTTTAGCTTGCAAGGAATAAAAGGAAAAAGAAACAAAGGACAATTTGAGAACCTCACTACCATCAAGCAAGCAGCACTGGGAGCAGAGCATCCTTCAGACCAGAGGTTCTTGCGTGAGGACGCTCCCTGGACAAAGACTGATGCAATACTGGACTTTCCTCCAGAGCCGACAAGGGGAAAGTCTTTCCCTGGAGCGGACACCCTGAATATGGACTTGTAACCTACCAGACTGTGTAAGAATAAATCTTTCTTTGTTAAAGCCATCCACTCTCTGGTATTTTTGTTAGAGCGGCCCCAGCTGACTAAAACAACCGGTATGACACAAGAGTTTCCGTCAAAAGTGTAGAGTATCACTGAAATGCAAGGAGTGATTATTACTGTCCAGGCAAGAACCAATAACTTGAAATTTGCCTTCAAAATCAGAGGAAGCTGAAGGACCAAAGAAAGAGTCTGGCAGCTCAAGTGGGGTAGTTGAGAGTCTTTTATTATTGGGGAGCTTTAGGTACTGAGGTAGTGGTCGTTGGTGACAGGAAGACCAGGGCAGAGCTCCGCACCCAGCAATAAAGGGATGGAGATGTTATAGTGGTCAAGGACGGAAGTGGCTTAATGCCGGAGGGCTATGTAAGGCTGCATCAGCAAGGTCACATAACAGGGTTGGAAGACAGCACTGAAGCAGCCTAAAGCATGAGGACAGTCACCTTTCAGCTGTGCAACGCTCGCTTTAGTGCACCCCTGGAGGATGGCTGTTACATTTCTGATCTTCCACAAAGACCCCGAGGGTCCCCAATAAGAGATGTCACTGTAAGGACAGATAGCCTTGCTGTAAGTAGAGGCACAGACCACATCCATAGTACAGACAAACACAGACACAATCCCTCTACTCAGGAAAAGGCCAAGACCCAGGAAAATGCCGTGCCAACTATAAGCCTGCCCGACTGGTTCTGGTCAGAGTTTCCATGCTGTAAGGCACACCTGGTGCTTGAGAGGCAGCTGTGGCTACTTTCTTAGTTATCTAGTGCTGATGTAAACAGAAATACCACAAAGTAGGTGGCTTTAACAGAGAAATGTTTGTTCTGACACAGTCCAGCAGGCTACAAGACTGAGTTCAGGGTCACTGCTCCAAGGGAAGGCTTTCCCTCTTGGTCAGCTCTGGAGGAAGGTCCTTGTGTTGCATCAGTCTTTGGTCAGGGAGCATCTTGGCTTTGGAACCTCAGGTTTGAAGGATGTGCTCTACTCCAATGCTGCTTTCTTGATGGTGTAAGTTTCCCAACTCTGCTTCCTTTTCCTTTTATCTCTTGTGGGATAAAAGGTGGAACAAGTCACACTCTAGGGAAACTCCCTTTACCATGGAGCAGGGAGGTGCCCTTAGGAAGGGATTGACAGTCCCACCCTAATCCTCTTTAACATACAGCATAGGAAAATCACAAAATGGAGGACAGTTATAAAATATTGGGAAGCATGGCCAAAACATTTTTTGGAGGACACAGTCCATGACAGCTACTAACCAAAGTGAACAGTTTGAGTTCACTGGGCACTCCTTGGAAACACTGGGGCAATTCCACTCTGTCCTATAGGGTTGCTATGAGTCAGAATCAACTCGACAGCAACAGTTTTGAATTGTCTTTTTTTTTCTTTGTTGAGGGGGGTAAATCTTCACCTTTATCATGGGTTGAATTATGTCCTCCCCACAAAATGTGCATATCAATTTGGCTGGACCGTGATTCCCATTATTGTATGATTATCCACCATTTTGTCACTTGACGGGATTTTCCTATGTATTGTAAATTCTGTCATTTATGATTGAATGTAAACCCTGGTGGCCTACTAGTTAAGTGCTGTGTCTGCTAATCAAGAAGACGGCAGTTTGAATGCACCAAGCACTCCTTGGAAACTAGGGAGCAGTTCTGCTCTGATCTATAGGGTTGTTGTGAGTCAATCTACTCGATGTCACTGAGTCTGGTTTTGTGACTGAAACAGATGGATCAATGGCAGTTATACTGATGAGGTGTACAAAGTTGGATAGTGTCATAACTGAATTGTGTCCCCCCAAAAATATGTGTAGTCATGTGGCTGCGCCATGATTCCCAGTATCTTGTGACTGTCTTGCATTTTGTGGTTTTCCTATGCTGTATGAGGATTAGGGTGATCAAAGATCACCTCCCTGCTCCACTGTAAAGGGAATTTCCCTGGAATATGGCTTGCCCCACCCTTAATCCTTTCAGCCTGCAAGTGATAAAAGGAAAGAGAAGCAAGCAGAGAACTGGGAACCTCACACCGTCATGCAAGCAGCACCGGAGAAGAGCGCATCCTTCAGACCAGAGGTCCCTGTGCCAAGATGCTCCCCTGGACAAAGACTGATGCAATACTGGACTTTCTTCCAGAGCCAACAAGGGGGAAAGCCTTGCCTTGGAGTAGATATCCTGAATTTGGACTTGTAGCCTGTCGGACTGTGTAAGAATAAACCCTTCTTTGTTAAAGCCATCCACTCTATGGTATTTCTGTTAGAGCAGCCCTAGCCGGCTAAAGTAGATAGTGTCTTAAGCCAATCTCTTTTGAGAAGTGTTTTAGTCAGCTAGTGCCGCTCTAACAGAAATACCACAGAGTGGATGGCTTTAACAAAGAAAGATTTATTCTGACACAGGTCTGGTAGGTTGCAAGTCCATATTCAGGGTGTCCGCTCCAGGGGGAAAGACTTTCCCCTTGTCAGCTCTGGAGGAAAGTCCGGTATTGCATCAGTCTTTGTCCAGGGAGCGTCCTCACGCAAGAACCTCTGGTCTGAAGGACGCACTCTGCTCCCGGTGCTGCTTGCTTGATGGCAGCAAGGTTCTCAAATTGTCCTTTGTTTCTTTTTCCTTTTATTCCTTGCAAGCTAAAAGCATTAAGGGTGGGGCAAGCCATACTCCAGGGAAACTCCCTCTACAGCAGGAATTTACAGCCCCACCCTAATCCTTTAACATACAGGTTAGCAAAACCACACAATGGAGGACAGTCCCAAGATACTGGGAACCATATCCCAGCCACGTGGCTGCACACATTTTTGGGGGGACACAATTCCAACCATGACAAGAAGTAAAAGAAAGAAGTGAGCAGAGAGACGTGGGGACCTCATTCCATCAAGAAAGTAGTGCCAGGAGCACAGCACATCCTTTGGACTTGAGGTTCTTGCCCTGAGATGCTCCCAGATGAAGGAAAGACTGAAGTATCAGAAGAACCTTCTCCCAGAGCCAACACACAGAGAGAAAGCCTTCCCCTGGAGCTGGCACCATGACTTTGGACTTGCAGCCTACTGAACTGTGAGCGTAACCTGCTTGTTGAAACTATCCACTTACATTATTTGTTACAGCAGCACTGGATGACTAAGTCACCTTTCTTTTAGGATTACACTGGTGGCTTCTCCTTGGGTAGTGAGAGCAATGACTGTTTTCTGCACTTTCCCTGGCTGAGTGTACCATACCTGTTGCCCTGGGGAGGTCACCTGATGGCTTGTGAGTCAAGTCACCCATTTGGCTGCATGCCAGAAAAATAAGACCTGCTTCTGTCTCTTGCGGTACAGCCATTATCCCCTTCCATGTGTGACGTGACCGCCACAGCCCTCTGTGCAGTGCGATGATGGACTACCGTATTAGGCTGGTCAGTTCCTCCACCTGCAGAGGAGGTGACCTAAGACAAGGGCCAGTGCACGGTTCACCTTCTGGAGCCAAGTCCTGGAGTGTCCAGAAGATAATGCTGTTTGGTTCCAGCAACAACACGGGCAGATTCACTTTCAGAGCTTGCGACATCACTCAAAACTTTGCTGGAGAGTCACTCGGGCCTCCTAGTCTGGCGTATGGGGCTAAAGCCTCAGTAGCAGCCGACTTTATCAACCTCAGAGCCTCAGACAGCACCTTGCTCTGCTCCGCCAGGAAAGCCTTGCCTATGAGGTTAGTATCTGTCATAGGATGTCCTTGTTCCTCTCCACCAGGCCCACAGCCTAGGGTTTTAGGGCTGGTGGTAAGGCCAGTGTCCTTCATTCCCAGATACCCAGTCATGCACATCATGACCTGTGTGTTCTCTGGTCACTGTCAACCTTCGAGGGTACCCCACACATAACATTTAATTTTTGTATCCCATTGGTTGAAATAGAAAACCTGATGGTCTTGTGGTTAAGAGCTGTTCAGGGCTTCCAAAGAGGAGGGTGCGCTGGGGCCCCCTCTCCTCTTCCCGTGTCACCCAGAGCTAACACCAGCTCCTTGTTTGTTCTTGACTCATGTATTGTGACCTCTGCTTGCAGCCTCTGAGTCCCTTGCAAGACCCTGACATGCTGGTGACCTTGGCCCCAACCCTGCTCTCTAAGGGATGAGTGGGGTCCACCCATTGGCAAGGGGAACTTCGCTGAGGGGCAGTAGGACCCAGAGGGTGACAGGCAGGCTTCAGACTGCCGAAGCCTAACCAAAGCTGCATTCTGTTACTTGGCTACCTGGCCATTGCCTCTCTGGGGGCCACTGAGTCACTTCCAACAGCAGTTTCTCAGTCTTGGTTTTCTTTAAAGAGACACTGTCTCCTGTCATTGGTTCCCAGGTAGCTTTCATCTTACGAGTAAGGAGTGGCCATGTCCTGCGGACCCACTCCTCCTGCGCTGTGGATTCCTCCTCCATGGTTACCTCCATGTTCTGTCTACTCCCGGACCTGCTCTCCCGTGGGGTCCACATTTTCACATCCTGGTCACCTTGCGTCAACAGTGTCCTCACCCTGACCTATGGCACTTCCCTTCCTGGTGACAGAGAGACTTTGGCTTTACCCTCCGTCTTGCTTTTTTTCTGAGACTCAGAAGCAGTGGGCAAGTTTGGCAGAGCCCTCGGTCATTTGTGGAGTCACACCTTGGCCACACCAAGCACAAGCAAGGGTGCTGCCCAGCGGCCTGGTGACCCGGAGGGGGCCTCCTCTGTTAGTTTTCTTTCCTACCTTGGTGGGGTCATTATCAGAGAACTCCCAAGAGGGCCTCTAAGGTCTCTTCAAGACTGTTTCCCACAAGTTGCCTTGAAGGGCTTTTTGCTTTCTGTTTTTATCCCTGCTGTTTTAGCTCTAGTTTTGCACTGGGTGTCACAGGGTGCTCTCAGCTCCAGGAACCTGCTTAGCCCCTCCGACTGTCTCTTGTGCCGTGTTGTTGAAGGGCTCTGAGCAATGGCTGGGGGTTGCTCCCCTAACCTCTGAGGTTCTCATCTTTACAAACCTGAAGGCGAGCATCTTGGGCTGTTCATTCTGCTCTTGAAAGTGACTGTTTAACATATCAGTCTTCGCCATGCAGGACAGGCCCAGAGCTATTTCTAATGGCCTTGCCACACAGGACAGGCCCAGAGCCATCTCTGATGGCAGCTCCTCCTGGGGGCTTTCATGCCCACAGCAGTGCACCAGGCCTCGGTGGCCAGCCCCACCGCCTGGAGTGTAGCGGCCACCCTGTGCTGCTGCTGTTCCCCTGGCTTCCGTTCTGCACTTAGGAAGGCATGTGCCTTCCCACAACTGTGCCATGCTGCTTGGCATCTTGGGGGTGTCCCCATACTGATTTGATGGGCTATACTCATCAAGTGTACAGGCCAGATCTCCCACGTGGAGGTTGCTGTCCATCCTAGGACTTCCACACAGATGCCTTACTCCAACTATCTGTTTCTTTGACCTCCTGATTGGCTTTGAAAATTCTCCAGGCATGGACTAGTAACATAAAATCTGCCCCCAACATCAGAGGGTGCCAAGAGACCAAAGAAAGAGGTGGGCATCTCCAGTGTGGCAGCAAAGAAGCTTTTATTGTCGGAAAGCTTTTACACATCCAGGCAGCAGCCCTTGGTGGCAGGAGGAGCAGAGCAGATCTCTACTCCCAGCAGTGGGATGGAGGTGGGGCAGAAATGGTGTTGCAGTCATGGACAAAGGTGACTAGATGCCAGAGGGTTATGTAAGAGGGCCTCAGCAAGGTGACCTAACGGGGCTTGGAAAACTTCAGTGAACTAACAGAAAGCATGAGGGAAGCTATGTTTCATCTCAGAAAGCTTGTTTTGCCCTTCAGTTTCACCAGTCATTAGAACTTCCCACTTCCTCCCTGTCCCATTGGGCTTGATAATTCCATGCTGCCTGTGACATCTTTTGTATCATCTTGCATTGTGATTCAGACGTCTTGGGTTGGTTTGTCTCTTAATTTGTTTCTTATGGTGCAAGTGCTTTTTCAACCAGAACGCAGACTGTTTGCATTCCCCTTGGTGCATAGTGGGTGCACTAAAGGAGAGGGACTCCTAGGGGGTGGGACCATTAACCACATGGAGACAAACTGAGGTTGGGGACCCTGGGAAGTTACTAGGTATTTGTGAGCAGGTGACAAACCTCAGCTCACTGTTGCTTTGGAAGAGTAACTGGTGGCAGTGTGGTGAATGGCTTGATGAAGGCAAACTCCGGAGGGCAGGAGGGCAGTTAGAGGGTGACTGCGCTGTAGGGGACTGCACTGTCCAGGTGACAGAAGGGAAATTTAGGACATACGGGAAATGTAGAATAGACAGGCTTAGTAATTAGCCATGGATGACAACAGAGAGAAGTTTCAAATGCCTCCAAGCTATTTGGTGACTAAACTAGGCAAATCAACTGATTAAGGATTTATTTTCTGAGTGCAGGATGAAGGTGGTTATTGATGGTCCTGGTTCTGGCTTTCTGTGTATCATCCATGTTACCTAAAATCAGCTGTGAACGTTTTGACTCCCTCACCTCTTTCCTTCTTCTTCTTGCGCTTAGAATTTGAGAAATATATGTATACAGTTTTAGATCCTTTTCTAGCCTCCTGTTCATTTTCATAACAGTGCGTATTTTCAGACCGTATCTCCCAGCCCAGCATGTGATACACACTGGGGCCACACATCATTATAGCGTTTCTTAGATTTATTTCGGTTTCTTGTATCGAACAGAATTTTGAATTATAGGGAAAAAAAGTCGTCTGAGAAGAATTGGATTGTCAACAGCTGGTTTCATTTCTGTGGGGCGGAAAGTCTTGCAGTATTAACTCTCTGCCTTTGCAGTCTTGAAACACACCAGTCCAACCACCACAGCAGAGAGCAAAGCTAGGGAGGGATAACGTATGCTTCAGAAGGAAAGGGAAGTAGTCTCTGTTCTTTATTTCCCTAGTGAAGTAGAAAAGCAGGAGGCTGGGTGGCTTCCGAGTATCAGGCCAGGAAATGAGACCATTTATGAGCTTTCAGTGACTGAGTTCTCATTGTCCCTGCCACCTTGGGACGTGGTCCTGGTCCCCTCTCCTCCCGTTGCTCCTGAGGGAGCCCAGGCCGCGGAGACGCTGTTCCGGGCAGCGGCGACGGGAGGCGACACGAGGATGCAGGGTCTCCTTGCCCCACGTGATGCCCGGGGGAAGGGTGTGTGTTACGAGAGCGCTCGGCGCGGGCTGGAGACTGCGGGGCGCCCCCTTCTTCTCCGAGGTCCCCACCCGGCGAGGGCTGGGCACCGGGCGCCCTGCCTCCCTCCTCCCCGAAGTACCCCCCGGGGAGCAGGCGCGGGAGCGCGGCGGCCGCGGGCACGCGCTGCGGAGCCCCGCCCCCGGCTCGCGGCGCGCGCCTGCGCACAGCGGGGTCACGCGCGCGCGCGGGGCGGGACGGCGCCCGAGGGGCTGTCACTCGCGGGGTCGCCGCCCTCGGTGCGCCCGGCGGTTCCGGCTCCTCCCTCGCGCCGCCTCGGTCGCACGATGGTGCTGGAGTCGGTGGTCGCGGACCTACTGAACCGCTTCCTGGGCGACTATGTGGAGAACCTGAACAAGTCCCAGCTGAAGCTGGGCATCTGGGGCGGTAAGTGAGGGGCGCGGCCCGAGGGCCGCGGGGACTGAGGGGCCGACGCCCGGGGCTCCCCCGCCCGGCCCCACTGCCCGCGCCGCCCTGACTCCGCCCCCAGGCGGGGTGCGCGGGGGACGCCCCCTAGTGTGAGGGAGGGGGGCCTCCCTGCGCGGAGGCTCGGGGTCCCCTCCGGTGGGGAGGTGCTGGGCCCTCTGGGGGTGGAGGTGCGGGGGCCCTCCCGCTGTAGCCTCGGCGCCCTTGCTCAGGATGCCGCCCGGGTGGGCGATGCAGCCCCTTCCCAAGGCTGGCCGCTCTGCTCACTGAGGCGGTGGCCATCTCAGGGGTTGGAGATGACTCAGTGGACCACACTGAGGGACAGTGCCCAGGCAGTGAAGCCCAAATGATTGTGAAATTTTTGCAGCGTTTCAGCACAAATTTATTATTTTAAAAATAAAAATATCATAACAATAAAAACTTTTTTTTTGGTCAGCCCAGCTAAGGCGTCAGTGTAGCCACAGGTCAAATTCTGTGCTGCTTTACTTTTTGATCTTCTTAATGGGCCCCTTCCACAGCTGTCGTTATTACCCAGTTGTTGTTGGGTCCTGTCCAGTCGGTGGGTCCCGTCCAGTCGGTTGTGACTCGTCATGACCGTGTGCACAACACAGCGAAAGACTGCCCGGTCTTGCGCCGTGCCCACAATCATTTTCATGCTAGAGCACATCGTTGCAGTTACTGTGTCAGTCCATCTATTGAGGGTCTTCCTCTTTTTCTCTGACCCTCCACTCGGCCTAGAATGGTGTCCTCCTCCAGGGACTGATTCCAGTGACGGGGAGGCTTATCCACACTTCATTTTGTCTGCACTTGGTAGAAACACGTGCTGGTGGGTTTTGATGCTGCCAATTTTCTTTAAATGGCTGTTTTTTTTTTTTTTTTTAATTTTCTGATGTGTTAGTTACCAAAACCCGAATACCAAACCCACTGCTGTTGAGTTGATTCTGACTCATAGCCTAGCGACCTTATAGGACAGAGTAGAACTGCCCCATAGAGTTTCCAAGGAGCACCTGGTGGTTTTGAACTGCCAGCCTCTTGGCTAGCAGCTGTAGCACTTAACCACTATGCCACCAGAATTTCCTTGGCTGTCACATGTAGGGGTGTGTGTGTGTGTGTGTGTGCATATGGTACATATGTGTGTATGTCCATACAAGTTGTTAGGTGCTGTTGATGTGAGTACAACTCAGTGACCCTATATACAGCTAAATATATTGTTATGAGTGTGTGTATATATGTATCTATACACATGTATGCGTGCACACATGCATGAATGTGTGTATATTCCTACGTTGTGTGATTGCAAGGCATCAGGGTGACTTTTGTGGTCTTAAACCCTCGAACAAAATAGCATTAAGGAAAAAGAGGAAATTGAGTTTTGCAGTTACCTGGCATTTCGCAGCAGGCAGGCCCCGCTTTCTTTCTCATTAGGTTTTCAGAATTGGGGAGGGAGAAGCAGAGAGAATCCTCAAGAAGGTGTGTTCCTACCAAGGGTTCTCGCACTTATGGCTTTCAGAAAGTTTCTTCTCTTGGTGTTTCGTTTTCCCATGGCCTGGACGGGACTTTCAATTTTGTTTCGTGTGGTTGGAGAGAAAATCAAGCCCTGACTGGCGTTTTCATCAATTCGGTGCCTTCTTGGTGGTGTGCCCAGGAATTTACTCAAGCGTTTTATCCTAGAGATTAAGTGTATAAAAGTAGATAGTTGTCATCTTGCACACTCTTCAAGAAGCTTTTTTATCTACACGAACTGTACTTCGAAACCCTGGTGACTAGTGGTTCAGAGCTGCAGCTGCTAACCAGATGGTCAGCGGTTCAAATTAAGCTTGTGCAGGTTGGGATTCAGTCTTACTCCACAGAAGACCGTGTGTGTGTGTGTTTGTGGAGGAAGCAGGGAGCTGTCAACTTTGGAGGGAAATCCATAGGACGAAGATGAATGGAACTGCTTCCAATTCCATCAGCAGATAGACCTGCCTTGTGAATGGGGCAGCAACCAGCCACTGTGGCTGTTGGAATGTGGCGTGTGGTTAGTCCAAACTGAGACCGGCTCTCTGATTCAGAAACCCTGGTGGCTTAATGGTTGAGTGCTACATCTGCTGGCTGAAAGGTCTGTCGTTTGAATATAATATGGAAACTCCATAGAGCGATTTTACTGGGTCTTGTAGGCTCACTGTGCATTAGAATCTCCTCAAAGGCAATAGATGTTTTTGACGTGAAGTGTGCACCAGGTTCTAATGCTCAGTATGTGAAAAAGAATGTGAAGTATCTCATTAATATTTTTTTGCCTATTGATGGATTACACGTTGAAATGATACCTGAATATACTGGATTACATCAAATATATTGAGATTCATTTCACCTGTTTCTTTTTACTTTAACAAACATTAGGCATTGTTAATTACACGTGTGGGTCTTGTGTTTCTACGTGGGCAGCATTGTTATAAAACCGTGTGTCCTGTCGTGAATAGTGGAGGAGCTGGCTGTCATTAGGTTCCGGATCTTGTGGTTGGCTCAGTGGGGTTTTCCTGACAGCACATGTTCTATTTACATCCCCTCCCTGCCTCCCCGAATATAATGCACATGAAAGAGAAGTGAAAAGAGAGACACTGGATTTCTTAAAGATTTTAAAGGTTGAATGCCTTCTGCAGAGATCGTTTCTTCAGAACACCATCTAACTGTACAAATCTGAAATCTGACAAGGCCCTGGCCTGATACTTCAGAAACCTGGGTTCTAGGCTTAATGGTGTTATCTTGGGCAAGCCAGTTTTTTCATTGGGCCATAGTTTCTTCATTTTAATTTAAGATGTATCGAATAGAAACAAAAGGCAATTTAATAGAAGTGGCCATTAAATTCTAGAAACTTTAAATCCTGTGGGTAATGTGATCTTCTTACGTAACCACTACTCCAATTTTGGTGTTAAAACACTGTGGAGTGTTTACCTGAGACTTTTTTGTTCTTAAAGAAATGAAGTATGAAAACGGTCTGAGATTCCTTCCCCACCAAACTTCATGCTCCTTTTCTTCATCTTGGAAATTAGGATTTGGACTAGTTAACATCTAGGGGCCGCCTTCTAGTAGGACCAAAGCTCTATGATTCTAGTTGCAGTTTTTTTTTTTTATTATAAAGTTGGAAAATGCACTTTCTGAGGAGTTTGCATTGTTTTATGCCATTTTTGGTGAAACCTAGGAAGGAGTCTTTGATTTCTTTTCTTTTGTAAGAGCAGCGTTACAAGATAAAATAAATGTTTTCTCTTTTTTTAGGATAAAGTATTCTCTCAGTGGCAGGTGTCAACTTTATTCTAGGCCCAAGCAAATAAACCTTTATTTATTTTTTTGATGAACTGTCTCCAGTGACATGTGGGTCAGGGAGCTCCTCAGCATGATCAGCTCATTAATATGCTTTTCTAAAGTTTTGCTTCCTCTTCTCTTTGTGGTTTCTGTAAAGGAAGCTAGAACAGAGTCATGAGTTCTTATGGTGGTTGTTTAATATATATTGTCTTTTTAACTCTGTATTTCCCAGTGAAATAGAAGGCAAAACTCTTAGTTGACTGTTTATAGTCTTTGAAACTGTTGAGAAAATTTGTCTCATAGTGAACACGTAGATGTTTTAATTGAATAAAATACGTTGTCTTTATGACATCTGTTATGTTGCTAATCTTTTTTTTTTTTTCCCCAAATGTTACTGTGTTTTAGGTAAAAGTTTACGTGGCATATTAGTTTCCCAGTGGACAATCTTCATGCAAGTTATTCTGTGCCATTGGTTATGATCTTTACAGTGTGTTAGCACTCTCAGTATTTTCCGTGCTGTTAGGCTTCTTTTGGTCCAGGATCTCTTCGTCTACTTGTATTATCGCCTTTACTTTTGGATCAATGTTTACTATGTGGTCTCGCTTAGTTCGCTCATGGGTGATACTGTTTATTTTGTAAGCTAACCTACTATTTGGCTAAAAGGCGACCTGCAGAAATAGCTTCAATTTCACTTTCAAAGGTTCCTCTAGACTCTCTTGGTCCAGTAGTTCTGGCTTTTGGGGGGCATTTGAGTTTTGTTCTACATTTTTCTTCCATTCTACCTAGACCTTCTTTTTATCATGCTCCTTAAAAACAGGTAGTAGTGGCTGGACACCATCTAGTTCTTCCGGTTTCTCGTTAGAAGAGGCTGTATTTTGTGTGGGGTGTAAGTTCCATGGATTAGTTTCTTCTTTGAGCTTTTGGTTTCCTTCACTGTCATTTGTTTCATGTAAGCAGAGACTAATAGTTGTATCTTAGATGGCTGCTTGCAAACCTTTATGACCCTGTATGCTACTCACCAAACCAGAATATAGGACATTATCTTTGTGACCTGTGTTATGCCAGTTGAGTAAGTTGTCCACTGAAACTGCGTCCCAAGTCTTTTAACACCGTAAGCCAATCCCTTGAGTTGTTTCGATATGTCTAGGAAGGCTCCATAACTGTGCCTGCTGTGTGGTTTACTATATATGAGGATATAGATGCAGTACATTAAACATGTATGTAAAATGTGTACACCTACATGTATATACATACACACATACATGCATGTGCATTTGCTCACATCTGCCGTTCTAGACACACATATACGTCCTTATCTCCCTGTGTAACCACGTACATTATTTTGGTTGTTTTCACTGTGGTGGCAAAATTTATGTTACAGGATTTACCAAGTTGTCTTTTTCTCTTTGTGCTCTCAGTGCCTCTGTTTACTTTGCTCAGGTTGTGCTGACTTCTTGTGTTTGGGATTGCCCTTCCCATCACCAAAAGTTACAAGTATCTGTCTAGAGAGTGATTCACCCTCCCTCTCCCTCCCACCCCTGATAACCATCAGGGAACTTTGCTTTGTGTATGTATATCTGTTTTTGACTTTGTATAATGGTTGGACCATATAGTATTTCTTTTTTGATGACTGGCTTATTTCATTCAACATAATATCTTCCAGTTTCATCCATGTTACAGGACATTTTGTGGACTCATTATTGTTTATAGTTGCATAGTGTTTTGTGTATGCACCATGATTTGTTTATCCATTCAGTCGTTGACAGACCCTTAGCTTGTTTCTATCTTTTTGCTATTGTGAATCATGGGTGTGTGTATGTCTGTCTGCTTATGTCACTGCTCTTGTGTCTGTAGGATGTAAAGCCAGGCATATGGTATATTGCTTTTTGAGAAAGCACCTTACTTTTCGTAGTGGTTGTACTGTTTTACAGTTCTGTTATCAATGTGCAAGAATTCTAGTCCCCTCACAACTTTTCCAGTATTTTATTATTTTCTGTTTTTTTTGATCATTGCTGTCTTTTCCAGGAATGAGGTTTGTAGTTTTGGGTTGTCTCTTTCTAATGGCCAATGGCTGTGGGCTCACTATGAGCTGGAATTGACTCAGCAAGTTTTTTTTTTTGTTTTCTGTTTCAATGGCTGATGCTTGAGAGCGTCTTTCTGTGTATTTATTGGCTGCCTGAATGTCTTTGGTGAAGTGTCTGTTCATGTCGTTTTTCCCTTGTTCTGATTGGCTTATCTTTTTGTTGCTGAGTTATTGAAGTCATCTATGCATTTAAGAGATCAGACCTATATTAGATATGTTGTTGGCTAAGTGTTTTTCTCAGTCTGTAGGTTCTCTTGGTAGTCTTTTGGTAAGTGTAAGTATTTAATTTTAGGAGTTCCCAGTTGTCTAATTTATCTTCTGTCGTTGGTACATTTTTAGTTTTGTTTGAGAGGCTGCTTCTGTTGGTTAGACCCCCAGTGTTGACCCTGTGTTCTGCCTGGGGTGTTTATAGTTTTAGTGTGAACATTTAGATCTTTAACACATTCTGAGTTAGTTTTTGTAAAGGGTGTGTGTTGTTGATCCTGATTCATTTCCTGCAGATGGAGATCCAGTTTGCCAGCACCGTGTGTTAGAGAGGCTGTCTCTGCCATACTGAGTGGACTCGGACCCTTTGTGAAAACATCAGCTTTCCATGGACGGGTGGGCAGACTGACTTTGGGGTTCTCAGTTCTGTTCCATTGGTGTATGTGTCTGTTGTTGTTGAAAATCTTATTTGAAAATGGTTTGCTTTAGCAAATAAGTTTTATACTTTCAAAGAGCATGGCTTTGTCTGTTTTTCTCTAGTTGAATTCTCATGACTTGAGAAATGGAAGACTTTATGTGGATTCCACATACCTGATCTTGCTATCCTTTGGAAATAGGTGGTAAATGAAGTAGGTACTTCTTCATGAAGTATTTGTGAAGTCTGAGGCACTGGTTTTCAGCATTGGTGGTGGTGGTGGGTAAGGTAAGGGTTGGGGGGATGGTGAGATGCCATCTCACTGTGGTTTTGATTTGCATTTCTCTTAAACATTTCCTCATCTGTCTGTTAGTTGCTTGAATGCCACCTTTGATGGAGTGTCTCTTCGTATCCTTTGCCCATTTTATAGTTGAATTGTGTCTTTTTGCTTTAGAGGTATTGGATTTGCCTGTAGATTGTAGAGGTTAGAACTTTGTTGGATTTTTTATAGCCATTTTCCCCCCAGTCTGTAGGTTCCCTTTTTACTCTTGGTGAGGTCTTTTGATGAGCCTGTTTCATTTAAGATCCCAGTTATCTAGCTTATCTTCTGGAGCTTTCTACTTGTATTTATAGTTAACAATACTTATATTACCTGCTAGGTTGTAAGATTTTCACGGTTTCAGGAAAGTACCTGATGGATATTATTGCTGCCTATCAGGTAGGAAGGTTGACTAGGTTTTTCTTCCGCACATACTGGTACCTGGAGATAAAATGCATAGCCTTTAGGTGTTTGAGGTATATCCAGGATGTAACTGTTTTAAGACTAACATGTATCTGGAAAGGTGTGGTGCCATGCTAGGTAGTTGTTGCAATATGAAAACTTTGTCTAGTTTTCAAAGTGATTCCCTGTGAAAAGGTGCAGGAAAAGCTTTAGTTCTGAACTTAGTTGCTCTCCCTTCTGCAGTCAGGTACCCAGGGATGCTGTGACGCCTTGGGTCCCAGGGTGGTGGTGGTAGCTGGGAGCCAGGTGGAGTTATCTCAGTTGGCATTCTGTGAGCCGGGCTGCAGCCCTGCTGATATTACTGGGCTTTCCCTCACCCCACCTGGCACTTCCCTATCAGCTGCCAGATAAGGAAGGAGGAGAAGGAGCATTGGACCAGGAAGGGGGGAGACCTGGAATCGAATTCCATCTCTGTGGCTTTTAGCAAGGCAGTGATCAGCGACCAGTGGTTTCTTACCTGTGCGTGCTAGGGTTAGACCAGTCATCTCTTGAAACTTGACGCTTGTGGGACGGGAACTGAGTAAAAAGCAGCAGGAGCTTGTTTCTCAGCCTCCAGAATGAGAAATGGTAGTCAGGTGATACACCTTTCTGCCAATAAACCAAAAAACCCAAACCCACTGCCATCGAGTTGATTCCAACTCATAGTGCTGAGCAAAATGCCATAATTGTGAAATAGGACAAGAAAAATGAAGGGCAGCCTCATGCTGATATCTGAGACCCTAAATGCAGTATGTTGCAGTCCTGGGGGGCTGAGGGTGGTCAGGGGTGGCTGTGGTGGTGGTGGGTTGCTTAAGAATTTGCGGAAAGACAGACCTGTCTGCTTTTGACCTTGATGTATGAAACATTGCAGTATCAGAGGAATTCCAAACACGTAGAAGGATGTTTTTCTTCATTCCTTTCTCCCTAGCCAGCACTTGATGTAGGGAAGACGTATGTCTCATTTCAAGTCTGGTAGCAGGTGAAATAAACCCCGCCAGTTTCACTCCTGTCCTGTGATGTATTTAGGCTCAGTTACTTTCAAAGCAGTGCTTAAAAAATTAAATGGAAAGTACCTTTTCATATGTTACATAACATTCTGGATTAGAAATTTACCCCATTTCTAGAGTTAGATGGGAAGGTTGGTGCTGGAGTGACCTTCTTTCAGGAAGCCAGGCCACATGGTGCTCTAACAGCCTGAAATGTGGTGAAAGCTCACTGGTAAAATTGTAGCCTTCCACTTTTTTTTTTTAGTTTGCCAAGAGTTCCTGTTTTAATAGGAAAACAGAAGGAGTGAGAGTCAGTTGTCCCCTCTCATGCCACTTTCGCTAGACAGTCACAGTGAATTCATATTAAAAGCTCAGAGATTTGTCTGTGCTTGTGTCTACATTGGTTAATTTGGGTTGAAGAGCCAGACATTGAAATGAATCACTGCAGTATGTTTTTCAGCATTCTGTAATAAAACATTAGTCATTAAAATAATTAGAGTCATGCTTTTAACTGACCAGTTATTTATTCTAACTAACTTTCTTGGAAAAATGAATGAGTCTGAACATTTTAGTATACTTCAAATAGATAGTGAATGTAAGCTGTAGATACATAAAGGAAATCTTAAAGATCAGTGCATAGCATTATGCATTCTGATTTCACAGTGAACAAAGTCAGTTTCGTGGATTACAGCATGACATTTTCATTTGTTTTTAATCGCAGTTTTGAATTAGTCTCTGTTTTATATTAACAGCATGGGCCAGGGAGTCAAAAGTGGCGGAAATAATTGCCATGGAGTCATTTCCTACTCACAACAGCTCAGTAGTAGGACAGAGTAGAACTGCCTCATAGGGTTTCCGAGGCTGTAACTTCTATAGAACTCTGGTGGCACAGTGGTTTAGAAGTACAGCCGCATACCTGAAGGTTGGCAGTTTGAATCCACTAGCTGTTCTTGGAGACTCGTGAGGGCGGTTCGGCTCTGTCCTATCGGGTCCCTGTGAGTCATAGTGGACTCAGCAACAGTGGGTTTGGTTTTTGGTGCTCCAGGATAATTTGCATTCCAGATAAATTCAGTTTGTACTTACTGACAGTTGACTTTGTGGGGAATGATTAAGGCGTTTACTCAAGTTGGGAAGTATAAAAGGACGGCAAGAAAGGTACAGATAATGTGAAGGTTCAGAGAGATTGTTTGTGGCTTGGAAGTATTTAACATCAACACTGTTCTTCCTTATGTTCATTTTGTAGGTTGTTATGTTTTTAAAAGATCACCCTGGTACTTAAGCGGGGTTTTTCCATATTATGACAGTACCGTTTTATGTTTATTCATAAATACACTAATTTGCGCTTTGCCCTGTTAAATCTTAGCTTGTTTTTTGAAGATGGTTTTCCATAATTTACAACCATTTGTTTTTCTATTGTATTTTTTTGAGATGTCTTCAACCGTGCTTATGTTTGCCATTTTCTGATTTAATGACTTATTTTCATTTCTGCCTTCTGATTCATTATTACAGATATTAGATAACCTTTGATTCAGGACTCATCCTTTTAGGATACTTCTTAAAATGTACTCATAGATTGGTTCTGAAACTTTATATGCAACTCTTCTGGCTGTGTCTAAAAAGCCACTGCTGTCAAGTCAGTTCTGACTCATAGTGACCCTGTAGGACAGGGTAGAACTGCCCCATAGGCTGTCCAAAGAGTACTGTGGTGGATTTGAACTGTCAGCCTTCTGGGTACCAGCCAGACTCTCACCTGCTGCGCCTCCAGGGTTTCCCCCGCTGTCTGTGCTTGTCAGAGATGTCTGCAGCGTTTCCATGACCGTTGGAATCAGAGTCAGAAGCCTTCTTTTCAGAGGCACAGAGTGTGTTTGTGCTTCCCCTTCATCCTTTAGGACTTCCTCCTTGTCTGTCACCTTGGTCACCTTAGCCTTGTTGGAGCGAAAGCCGCCTTTTGCGAGATTGGTCTAGTGCCTGTCCTGCTGGGCGAGTGAACCGTGTCTGTCTCCAAGTCATAGTCATTCTCTTCCTTTTTTTTCCTGAAAGGTGAGAAGATTCGCCACAGATATTTACCTTCCGCCTGCCTCCTCTCCACCTTCACTTTCTCTCCAGGTTTCAGGGCCTGCCTGCGGCCTCCTACTCTGCGAGGTCGGCCTGGCTGTAGCAGTCAAGTTGCTTGCGTGTCTGTGGGATTATTACTGTTATCTTGAAGTAGAAAAGGAAAACCAAATCTTAACTTTTTCTTCAGTATTCAGTTAAGTCTAAAATGTTTGATTTCAGTCAGTCATTTTGTATTTAGCTGAATAACTGTTCATGGGGTCTTGTCATGGATTGAATTGTGTCCCCCCAAAAATATGGGTAGCCACGTGGCTGGGCCATGATTCCCAGTATCTTGTGACTGTCCTCAGTTTTGGGGTTTTCCTGTGCTGCATGTTCAAGGATTAGGGTGGGGCTCAACGGCACTTGGCTTTGGCTTTTGGGTAAATCCCTTTATAAGATCACCTCCCTGCTCCACTATAAAGGGAGTTTCCCTGGAATGTGGCTTGCCCCACCCTTAATCCTTTCATCCTGCAAGAGATAAAAGGAAAGAGAAGCAGGCAGAGAATTGGGAACCTCATACCCTCAAGAAAGCAGCACCGGGAGAAGAGTGCGTCCTTCAGACCTGAGGTTCCTGCGTGAAGATGCTCTCTGGACAAAGACTGATACAGTACCGGACTTTCCTCCAGAGCTGACAAGGGGGAAAGCCTTCCCCTGGGAGCAGCCATCCTGAATCTGGGTTTACAAGCCGATTACCAGACTGTGTGAGAATAAACCTTCCTTTGTTAAAGCCATCCAATCTGTGGTGTTTCTGTTAGAGCAGCACTAGCTGACTAAAACAGGTCTGCTTCAATTTTGGGGTTGTATATAAATTGTTTTTATTTATGCTGGCGCCGTTACCCATTTATGTCAAGAGATTTCTACAGTAGCTGGCTACCTGGCCAACTGACTGGATGAGATCTATGTTTGTGCGCACTCCAAAGAAAGGAGGTGAAATGGAATGAAGGATCAGGAAACGTGATTATCCCTAATCTCGTGCTGTAAGATTCAGCTGAGTAGGGAGACTCCTCACAGCTGCATCTGTGCCCTGACAGGACCCAGGCCCAGGGCCTGGTTGGATGTTCAAGCCCAGCTCAGAAGAGGACTTTGAACCACGGCTCTGGTTGCTGTTAGCTGGATTTGGCCCAAAGCAGAGAATTCTGAAAGATATTTGCCTGTGTTTTATTGACTGTGCAAAGGCACGTGACCGTGTGGATCCTAATAAATTGTGGAAAACATTATAAAGAGTAAAAATTCCAGTCAGAGTTGTTAAGAGCTGCAGCTACTAACCAAAAAGTTGGCAGTTAGAATCTATGAGGCATTCCCTGGAAACTCTGATGCAGTTCTGCTCTGTCCTGTAGGGTTGCTGTGAGTCAGAATTGATTTGATGGCGCTGGTTTTTTGTTTTTTTTTTTTTAATCACGCTCATGTCAAACCTATTGAAAGGTCAAGAAGCAGGGTCAGAATTGAAAAAGGTATGCAGTAGATCTGTATCCTGTGCCCTTATATTTCTAGTCTGTAAACTGACTAAATAAACTGAGAAGCCAAACTATGTGAAGAAAAGCAGCATGAGGATTGCCAGAAGACTCATTAACGGCCATACAGAGGACACAACCTTGCTTGCTAAAAATAGAGACAGCTTGAAGGGTTTACTGATGAAGGTCCAGAGACACAGCCTTCAGTGTGGTTTACACCTGAGCATAAAGAGAAGGGACATCCTCACAGTTGGTCCAACAGACTAAATCAGGAGACTTGGCGAAGACATTGAATCGTTCAAGATCTCATTCTGCTGGGATCAGCAATCAACATCCATGGAAGAGGCAATAAAAACATCAAATAATGCATTTCTTTGGGTAGATGGGCTGCAAATGACCCCCTTAAAATTTTATAAAGCAAAGTTGTACTTTGAAGAGTGAGGTGCCCTTGAACCAAGCTGTGGTCTTTTCAGTTGCCTCATATGCAATACGAAAGCAGGACAGTGAAAAAGGAAGATAGAAGAACAGTGTGCTAAGTTGTAGTCTTGACAAAGAATGTTAACTATACCGGTAGATTGTGGATTGCCCAAAGAACAAACAAATCCATCTTTAAAGGAACCCAACCAGAATGTTCCTTAGGAGTGAGGGTGACGTGACCCCATCTTGCTTACTCTGGACAAATCATCAGGAAAGATCCGTCTCTAGAGAAGGAGCTTATTTCATTTTGTTGTGTGTAGGGTGGCCATGAGTCTGAATCGACTCGTTGGGAGCTAACAGCAAGACTATAAATTATTTTTCGTTTACATTTATTTTTAAATATTAGAAAAGTCTGTAGTTCATTGGAAGAGCCCTTATTAGCTCAGTGCTTGACCTAAATTGGGCGTTCATCTGCTGGTTGAATGAATTAAAAAAAAAACAGCTGTTATTGAGTTGATTCCAAGTCATAGCAATGCTGTGGGGCAGCGTAGAACTGCCCCATAGAGTTTCCAAGGAGCACATGGTGGATTTGAACCACTGACCTTTTGGTTAGCATGTGCAGCACTTAACCACTGTGCTACCAGGGTTGCTTGTTGAGTGAATGAATGCACTTTGAACCAGGTGATAATTGGAAGCCTGCTGCTGCTCCTCCCTGGAGACTCCTGGAGTGCAGGTAGTGTCTAGAGTGTATCATTCTGGCTTCACTGTTCTATGTACTGTTTGTTAGATAACATTCACTGTTTCCCAGAGCAGAAGTATTTATTTACTTGTTATAAAATATCCAGGTCACATTGGTATTAGCGTTACTTTTGTTTCCCTGCTCTCATTAGACTTTGTAAAACAATTTTAATATAAAAAACCGAAAGCAGACCTACTGCTGTTGAGTTGAATCCTACTGGTAGTGACCGTAGAGGGCAAAGTAGAACTACCTCGTGGGTCCGGGGAGTGCCTGGTGGGTCCACAGTGCCAGCCTTTGGGTTAGCAGCCAGGCTCTTAGCCACCGTGCCACCAGGGTTTCCATTAATATACAAGTAACATCTAATTATAAAAATCAAGAAAATACCAAAAGATATTAGTTAAAAACAGAACAAAACAACATCCTTAATCGTACCATCCCAGGATAATCTTGTAATATTTTGGTCTCTCTGTCAGCCTTTCTAGATATGCTTGTTTAACTTTATGGACTGTGTAGGTACTTTGCGATATTTCACACCTTAAATACCACCTCTTCATCAGAGAACCAAAGCCCTGCTCTAGTAGAAACAGCCTGCTTTTTATAAGGACGTTTTTATTTTTACAGGTGTTATGCTAGTACCTTAGCAATTGCGATAACAACCTCCTATCTCATGTGGATCACTTCTCAGCAGTCCCAGCGACAGCTGCCTCATCACTTGAGAACTGCTCCTGAGACAGTCAGTGATGTATTCACTGGCAAGTTTGGAAGTGCTAACATAGGCTTTAGATTTTGTGTAACTAGTGTGGATTGCCCAAATACACACAAGTGGGTATGCATGGCTTTTTATCAACTTAGGTGGAGCTGCACCTGTAATTGTGTGTAACTGAATTGTGATAGCTTATATTTATTGGTATTAACCTGATATTTTTCTTGTTTTTAAAGGTGATGTGGCTTTAGATAATCTGCAAATAAAAGAAAATGCTCTGGTAAGTTTTTCTTTTTTTTCTCCCCGTTAGTACGCAAACTCAGCTAATTTTGTAAATTTGTAGAAACCCATGGTTACTGGTGCAGATGAAGTGATTGAGTCACTCAAGGAGGGATCACTTGTTTAATTTACTGTAGGAAAATGTAAGATTAAGGATTTAGAAATAGTCCCACCCCCCAATAATGATTGAAATAATGTCTCTTGAGAATGGAATGCTTTTTTCTAGGCTGAATTTAAGAATGTAGCAATGCAGTAGAGATTCATTGAAATATTTTTCTTTAGGAACATCTTTACATGTTTTTCAGGAGTATGAGGGCTTGATTTTAACAATTCATCAAATAGTTTGGAAATGCACTGAAAGCCGAGCTTTATAATATTGTGGCATCAAAGACACATAGCTTTCGGTTTTTTTTGTACTCTTCAGATTGAGAAACCAATTTTTGTCATTTGCTGTTGAGCTTGAAAAACCAACATGCTACTACCTCCCCGTGTCCGCTGGGTTTATATTTAGCCTGTTGGGCTTAATTTGAGTTTGTGAAGTCACTTAAGAATGAGCGTGTTCTTCCGTAGGTGTATCATATTTAAGCTCAACCATCAGTGTGTTTTATAACTCTGCCTCTTGCTTCCATTTGTAGGAGATAGACTCTAATGCTTCCTTTCTCCCTCCCTCCCTTCTTTTTCCTCCTCCCTCTGTTCCTCCCTTCTGCTCTCTTCTCCCTCCCTCCCTTCTCTTCCCTTCTCTTTCCCTGCCTTTTTCCTTCCTTCCAAAAAAACAGACAAAACAAACAAAAAACAAACCAAGCCTGTTGTGCAAATGACTCCAAGACCCTATGGGACAGAGTAGAACTGCCCCATAGGGTTCCCAGGTTGCGACTGGTAGACTTGAACTGCTGACCTTTTGGTTAGTTCAAACCTAAGTCAACCACAGCACTAGGCCCGTGCCCTTCCCACTTTGCTAAGCTGTTTTCACTGTAACATCAACAACAAAAAAATTAGAAGAACATTTTGTTCCTCCTTTCAGTCAAGTTCTACTCCCAGACTCTTCAGTACCCAAACTAACACAGACCCAGGGCCGTCAAGCGGATTCCACCCCGTGGCATTTCCAGGGTTTTAAGTCTCTGGAGGCAGACAGTCACAGCTTTCTCCAGGAGAGGCGTTGGTGGTTTTGAACCTGGGACCCTCTGGTTAACAGTTGATCACCTTTACCACTGTTCCACCAAGGATCCTCTTCTAGGGGGACCTAGTTTTGGAAAGGGAAGATTCTAATTCTAAGAACTGGACTTTGTCACAGGGAGGAACCGAGTGTTCTTTTATTTGTTTAGTGGTGTACTGGTTAAGTGCTACGTCTCCTAACCGAAAGGTCTGCAGCTGAAGTCTGCCAAGCGCTCTTGGGAAACTCTGTGGAGCAGATCTACTCTGATCTGTGGGGTTGCTATGTGTTGGAATTGACTTAACGGCAGTGAGGTTTTTTTTTTGGAGATGGAAAACAGCTTGTCATTGTGTAGCAGGCTAGGATGCTGTAGTGTGATGGAACTGGATTTGAGTGTGGACTCTTACCAGCTGTGTACCTTCTGCAAGCTCTTAGACTTTGTGTCTCAGTTTAGTCTTTAAAGTGGGTTTAATACAAAACAGTAAAATGAAAGATGAAGAATAGAGCCTGGTACATAGCTGTCACTCAAAACATTTTCTTTCCTTTATTTAGAATGTTACAACTTGTTGAATTCCATCTGAGAAATTTAGAATTCAAGACTCTATGCTTAGAGACTGGAATAATTAAATAAAATACATTCTTTTGTAACTGATATTCTCAGTGAGGTCACAATAGCCTCCTCTCCACATTTAAACCAGAATAGTGATGTTCCAATTTAATATGGATTCTTTACAGTGATGACACGAAACATTATTTTAGGAAGATCAAAATGAATGTGAGGACCAGGTTTGCAGAAGCGTGGAGCTTGTTGTTTATGTCCTATGTGTTGTAAACCATTGTTGATTTCAACTCACAGCCACCCCATAGGACCGAGTAGAATAGCCCCAGAGGGTTCTAAGCAAAACTTGGGGGATTTGAACTGCTGACCTTTCGTTGGCAGCTGAGCTCCTACCCACTGTGCCACCAGGGCTGCGGACAGCCCTTGAATTGGTCCTTTTCCCTCTTTGGGAAGATGGACCTGCCTTCTTAGCACCATCTGGGATTTTGTTTTGATTAAGAAAGAGTTTTTGTAAAAAACTGTTAGTGTTTCATTAAGTTCTTGTTCACCTAGAATGGCTGAGGCTTGAGATGAGTGAGTGCATTGGGTATTGGACTAGCTGTGACCTAAAGTGCTACGTCTGTGAGCAGATTTCTGTGAAGGCAGTACCGGGCACAGCTGGGCTGTGTTGACTGTTTAATTTTGAATAACTCTGAAAACCCAGGCCATCACTAGGGTTACCAGTTATTGTTAGTACTTTGTGAGTGAAAAGTGGTTTAGACTATAAAGGGGAAATTTATTATGATTCGTGGTTGGTGCACTTTATATAAAGGAAGTGCTGTTTTCATAAATAATGTGTTGGGAATTTGCCTTTAAGATTGTTTCATTTAGTTTTATTTTTTTACTAAATATTCAACTTCAGAGAGAATTGTTCAGTTAGTGTTTTTAAATCATACTGCAAAAAGACTTCCTTTTTCTGTGCACATATTTCAGGTAAATAGTATCTGTTATTTTAAAATTACTCTCTTCAATAAACTCTTTTTTTTATTACTTCTGTTTGTAATTCTTCTGAGAATTCTTTTTACCAAAGCAGAGTTTTAGTTAATAAAACTTACCTTTTTGTAAGTCATAATGCATGTCCTTGATGAATTCCTCAAATACAGAAAATGGATTTTTATGCTTTTACTTAGAGAGTGTTATATGTTTAAGTAGTATTGAGAAAACGATGTTTTTGGGAAGTTAGTCATTTAAGATGTTCTTTAAACTTTTTCTTCTAAGAGTGAATTGGATGTTCCTTTTAAAGTCAAGGCTGGCCAGATTGGTAAGTACTTCGCCATTTATTTGTGTTACCATTGGCCCATTAGACTCTCCTCTGACCCCCAAGTTATTTAATAGATGGAGCCTTTTTAAGCTTGAACCAAAGTGTGCATGGTTTTTGGCTTATATTTATTAGAGTTCTTAGAGTTCTGAGCCTAATATGTATCATATACGATATATACATTCTTTAATTTTTCTGACCAAAGGGTAGAAAATACCCCTCTTACACAGAAGAGTATTCAAACTATAGTCTTTAGGCTTTGATTCTGCCATACAGAACAGATCTTCCTTTTCCAAATTGGTGTCCAAGTTTATGTGCTTTTTTTTAAAATGTGAAAGTAGTACCATTTGGAAATGCCGGTAAATATAGCTTGTTTCCCTCGTGTCTTGTTCAGTCATTTTCCCTTGATGTATTATGCAACAGTGTAGTATGGAAGATGTATTTTGGAAAGTAGATCATCTGTTTCTTCACAGGTAAGCTCTTACCCTAGTGCCCATACCTCCACAATTATGTGAGTGTACACAATCCCCATGACTCACATATATGAGACAGGGGAGAAGCTTTAGACACCCTGATTTTAAGAAGGGAGGTTAAAATAGACAAGATTTAATTCTTTTTGAATTGATTTTTATTTGTGTTTCTCCCCTCTTTCCTTAAAATCCCAGACTTCCTTTTTACCTGGTCCAGGTAGTCGCACATTAACTGCCTGGGGCCACCGAGATGGTCATCTTGACAGCTTTTTAGGTACATCCATCTTTGTAGAAGACATTTTTGAATGGGCAGCTTAATCTGTGACATCCTCCCAGCTCATCTTTGCTACTTTTTGAAATACAGTGACTGACCTTGGGTAGCTGACTCTTACTTTAGAATGCTGACTAATGCTGACACTCATCCTGTCACCCTGCTCTGCTTCGCTTCTTGTCATCACTCATGCTGTACGCGAGGAGCGTTTCCTGTGTGTTAATAAACACCTGTCACTGGTCTAGCATCTCTTAGCAATTAGTGAAATACTTTTGTTTGAGTATATTTTACTTTATGAAATATATTTTATTTCTCTCTGTATATTCTTTTTAATATAAAGTAACTTCTGCGTTTTCTTTTCTTGTGAAATAGATTTATTCCCTTAGATTGAAAGCATCTCTAGGGCTTGTGTTCCTTCTTAAATTTATTTGATCTTTTGTGTATAGCATTGAACTGTTTGCGGTGACGTTTGGTGGGGCCGTGTAAGTATTGTTGTGGCCCCTTATACTCGTTTGATATCCTGGAGTGTGGGCATTATAGCCATTCATTCATTCTTTTACCTTTGAAATATTTATGCGCATGTGCTAAGAAGAATTTGGTAGTTCCCAGGCACGTTCTCACTACTGAACCAACTGCAAGTTTGGGATTCCTTAAGCCTACACTCACTTCTGTGTTACCAGTTGCAAGTTTGGGAGTCTCTAAGAACACTCAGGTTCTGTGAGTCACTACACTCAAAGAACTCACTGAAAGCTGCTATACTGACGGATATCGCTTATCATAGTATAAAGACACAGATTAAAATGAGTCACCAGGAGAGGCTTGTGGGGCAGGGTCCGAGAGAATTCTAAGCGTGAAGCTTCCAGTTGTCTTCTGGTGGAGTCCTGAGCAGTCCGGTTGCTCCCAGCAATGATTTATGACAATGCACACAGAGTATTGCCAAGCGAGGAAGCTCACCTGAGCCTTAGTGTCCAGTTTTTATTAGGGTTCAGTCCCATTGGTGTGGTTGACCACTCTTGTTGCTGACCACAGTTTCTAGCCTCTCCTGAGGTCAGGCTGATAGTATGTAGTCCACATACCACAACCATAAATCGCAGTGTTAGTATAGACTGTCTAATGTGCTCCAAGGCCCTGAGATAAACCAAGACACTCTTACTCCTAGGCAGACTAGTCCAAGGGTTAGACATCATCTCCCAAGATGCGAGCACTCTCTTTGGGTAAGGTTAATGCCTTGTTGTGCAGAGACCATGCAAGGTAGAGGCAAGAAAGAATATGATAGCTTTGTCTCCAGGAAAGTTTTATAGAGATTTCAAGTTAGGAGATAGTATTGAAATCATGTTTTCCGAGTGTTGGATGAGCTATGTTTCATTAAAGAAAATTTGTGATATTCATTATTAAAGCCAGATTTACATTTTGGGAGGAAGTTTTCAATTGGTTGAGAATTTATTCTTTTTGCTTTTGAAGAATTACAGTGATTGGATGGGTTCCTTTAGGGATCTTCATTGAGTGGTGAGAGACCTTTTATATGTAAGGATGCAAAGCGTAGTTTCTTTAAATTTGCTGCATGTTTGTTTGTGTCATGGAGCATTTATCTTTGGTTCTCGTGAGGTTAACATGTTGTACATGACCTGTGGGGTCAGTATGGCTGCGTAAGCTCCGGGGTGATTTGGTTCTTTGGGAGCTACTGGCCGTATCTGTGGGTGGCCCTGGGTTATGCTGTTCCCCCAACATTTCTTTATTAGAAGAGGGGGTGGGGTGCAGTAATAGAACCAAATTCCAGGACCTTTTTGAATAATGTGGGGTTGGCAGGCTAGGATAAAGGGAAAGAAAGTTTAGGGAAGAGGCAGTCCTTTTGTTTTTCCAGCTTGTTCACTTTTTGGTGCTTACCAGGAGGGTAATGAAATCTGTTATATTAAGAGCTCTTGAGATAATTACAAGCCTGAAACTATCCATTATCAGTGTAAGTAGTGCTCTAAAACCATAGATGTGACCCAGAAGTATAAATGACAGGTGCCTCTTTTGGGCTCCCTGATATGTGAACCATTAGGAAATGCAACAGGTTTAGAATTTGAAGAAAAAGGACATTTGGACGGAGGAATAATTGATGCCTTTAAGCCTGGAACTGGATTCCCAAGTGGAACCGGCCTGTCTGCACAGCCAGCCTTGCAGCTGCTGTGGAGCATCGCTTGACATCACCGTCTTTGCCTTCCCTCCAGCTTGTTACATCGTTAAGTGTTCTGTGAGCACCTTCTGCTCAAAGTGTCAGTGATGAGTTGCATCAGGTTCTTTTCTCCTAATAGCCTTGATCAGGGGCGTCTAAGATACTTTCATTCTTTGAATTATGAATAGAGCTGGTATTTTATTTTGGTACATGGGAGATTTCGGGGGTAGGGAACCTTCAGGGGGCGTTGCTCTAGCACTTTTGAGGGCAGTTTGGGTCGTTGGCTACCCAGAGACCTGGAAAGGGGATGACAGAGAACCGGGTAAGAGGGTAAAGAAGAAAGTATGGGAAGACTTCTGAGGTGCATTTTGTTGTTTCATGATTTAGGTGTGGGGTCGGGGGAGGTATACTCTATTTGCCCTGGAAGTACCAGGTTGAGTTAGTAACTTTGGGACCATAGTTCATCTGTATTAGTACTGAAAAAGTTTTTGTAAGCTCATCTTTGAAGGTCTTGACCTTAATGCTATTGTTTCTAATAGAGAAAATGTGTCCTGTGTTCCAAGTGACTTGTAAGTAGGTACTTGGAGTAAAACTAGCCTGAGCTGCCTGTAACGTGTAATTCTAATCATAATGCAGTGCCTTTACAGCTGGCTTCTTTCAGTTGTAGAAATTTGGCATGCTGCCCAAGTTCTAGTCCTTGAGTGTTCTCTATCGTCCTACTTTACTTCTTGGAATTTTGTACAGATGTTTTTACAGTTTATCTTTACAATTTAAAGATTCTAAGGAAGATATGATCTTTACAGCTGAGCTTTAGTTATTGTGTGGACAGAATGACATATGCAGATAATAGATGAGGAAGAACCCTGAGTTGAGGTTCTAGCATTCTCGCTGATGACCGTTACAGTAGTTAATCAGACCTCCCTGAAACTGAGTTCCCTTATTTTCAAAATTGAAATGATAACCTGCATCATTTGTTACACAGTTTTGGAATCTTGAATTAAAGAACAGCCATAAAAAAGCTTGAAAACTATAAGCCCCCAGCAAAACCCAAATCCAGTGCTGCCCAGTCGATTCTAACACACAGTGACCCTGTAGGACGGAGGAGAACGGCCCCACAGGGCTTCCAGGGAGTGCCTGGTGCATTCAGACGGCTGACTTTTTGGTTGGCAGCCGCAGCACTAAACCACCAGACCACCAGGGCTCCGGGAAAGTATAAAGCTCAGCGTAGTCACGTCTAATATTGAATAGTACGTGGAAAACTTACTGTGAATGTCAGGGTTGGAGTGTTTTCCTTGTGGGCTAGTTCCCCTTTGCATACTGTGTACCTGAATGGGCTGGTAACACCTTGTTCTGAATGGAGAGGGAGAGCTGTGTATCTTCTGGAGTGGCCAGCTAAGAACTGACATTGAGATTGTGTTTCTTTAGATAAATTAACTTTGAAGATTCCATGGAAGAACCTGTATGGAGAAGCGGTGGTTGCTACTCTGGAAGGGCTGTCTCTGCTTGTTGTCCCTGGAGCAAGTACGTGACATCAGGACCTAACCATTGAGCACAGCACATTGAAAAGAAACTGTTACTTGGCTTAATGTAGTCTGTAAAATAGAGCCTAACTTAAATAAACCAATCATGTATGTTTACTCATAAACATGTAAACATAGATACAGTCAGCCCTCCATATCCATGGGTTCTGTGTCCACTTGTTGTCCCTGGAGCAGGTATGTGACATTAGGACATAATCATTTAGTACAGCACATTGAAATGAGACTGTTACCTGGTGTAATGCAGTCTGTAAAGTAGAATAAATAAACAAATCTTTATCTGTCTAATCGTATACATTTCAACATGGACACAGTTAACCCTCTGTATCCATGGGTTCCATATCTATAGATTCAACCAACCCAGATCAAAAATACTTGGGAAAAAAGTTCCAAAAAGCAAAACTTGGATTTGCCACACACTGCGCTAGCTGCATGCAGACGAAGTGAGGTGCGGCAGCCCCTGCTGTAGCCGGCCTGTCTCACAGATCCTGTCTGTGCATTGTGTCTAGCTTGAGTGTTGTCCATCTCACGTCCTTCCTTCTCTGAGTAACATAGTCCCATATAACAGCTGTATACTGGCGTTTGCGGTGTACTGGGGATGATGTGTCATCTAGAGACGACTTAAAGTGTAGGGGACGATGTGCGTAGTCTATATGCAAATACTGTGCTATTTTGTATAAGGGACTTGAACATCTGGAATTTTTAGTATCTGAAACCAACCACTGTACAGATACTAAGGGACAGTTTTATATGTATAACATGTATGTATGCATACACATGTATGTGAGTATATATGTACATACACACATGTACATGCACACATACATAGATAATTGTGTATAGTGCTACATTTGTGTATAATATGATGATATATTAAATCTGCAGATTTACAGATTGTTAAAAATATTTTTTCCCTGTTGCTTCTTACTTTGAACAGTTTCTGAAAAATGTGTGTGTGTGAGATAGGTAATTTGTTCTCATGAGGTCTGCTGTCATTTCTAGTGAAGGTCTTATAGCAGTGTTGTTTGCTACAGGGCCATCTTCAGTTGAGGTTTGTTCTTTTTTAGTTATAATCACTCAATAATGTTAAAATTTTCTATATATTTTTGGGCATTTTAGGGAGAAATTACTTGTAGTATTTTAATCATTATAGAAATACTATATTTTGACATTGTGCTGTCTAGTCTCTGCCTGCACACGTACGCAGCTTTGTGTACCCACCATCACAGTGCGATCCGCAGCATGACTCTGGCCTTTTCCCTGTATTTTTACTTAGAACGTGTCATGGTTCTCGTAATGATGGTGATAACTTTGAAAGGCTGAGCGACACTGCACTGTGGGCTGCCTGCTGTTTTTCGCTGTCACTGTGAGCACCATAAACACCTTATTTTTAAAACTTTTCAAATCACACTACTTCCTGATCTTGTATTAACAGGCAGGAGTTCACTAGATACAAAGCATGTGTGTGTGTCCATGTATGTGTATATGTATTCCTCTGTCCTTCCACTAGTCCACTCTCTGCTTTCTTTGTCACTGTTTGCTGTTGCACTCACCCATCTCTGTTGCTCTTTGTCCTGCTTTGTTACTTTTTACATTTCTTTCCCTGTCTTTTCTTCTTTGATTTAAACTTTGTAAATAGATAGGAGTTACTGTGTTTAAATTTTTTAGGAAATTAATTGAAAGAAGGAGGTTTTCTTAAAAATCTTTTTTATTGTAATTAAGTGAAACTTTACAATCCAGGTCAATTTGCCATATAAACCCCCAAAACCCCACCTCTCTGCAACTTCATCTGCTCTCCTCACCCTGTGACAGCACACTCTTGCAGGATCCACTCAACCAGCACTTGTCCCCCACTCATCCTCTCCTTTCCCCTCTAAAAACAAACCAGTAGGACAGCTTCATATATGTATTAAACCATAAAGTACACACACCACCAGCGTCACTCTTGTGTCCCCAGGTCCAGTCCATTTCAAGAAGTGTTTTTTGATTTAACAAAAGACATAAATTATATACACATACAGAACCACAGGCTAAACTTGTACCATCTCTTATTTACTAATTGCATATTTTTGTATGCATTTTCTGTAAATTTTTAGGTATTAAATATGATGCTGAAAAAGAAGAAAAATCTTTGCAGGATATTAAACAGAAAGAGCTATCACGAATTGAGGAGGCCCTTCAGAAAGCTGCGGAGAAAGGTACAATCTGTATACATAGATACACCTACAAACTTAGATGTGCCTGTATCTTTGAAATACTTAATGATCTATATAGTAAATGCTTATTTTTGAGCCTTTAAAGCTGTAGTTCAAAAGAAGTAATCTTCATTTAAAATCACCTCTTGAAAGGTGTATTACAAATATTTTAATGATTCCTGTCTAGGGATAATTTTCTTTTGTCAGTGATTGTGTCCTCTGTCAGTTCATCTCCTTAAGCAGTGTTTTTTTGTATGTGAGTAGCAGAGGTTTTCCAAATTCCTCTGAGATTTTCAGGCCTGTTTATTTTGACCAATGTTTAGGTTTCTCTGTATGCATTTTTATCTGTGTTCTTGCAAGAAAATGGAGTACAGCATAGCACTGCAGTGATACAGTGTTTGGAGGGTATGGTGCTGTAATTCTGTGGCAAGTGTGTTCTGCTGCAAGCTGTGTGTCAACATTTTGTCAAACTAACCAGATGAGACCTGTTGCTGTCGAGTTAATTTTAAAAGCACATGGACAGGGACTTAAAAAGGGTCACAGGGGAACGTGATTCAACTTGAAGTAACAAACGGTAAAAATAAAAAAGAATCCTTGTGCTCATCTGCTTTGAAAAAGTGTTTTTACTGCTGTTGTTTCATTTCATAAAATAGGATGTTGCACACTGCCATGCAGAATAAAAAAAAATTGAAACAGAATTGAATACATATCTCAGGAGAGATTGCCTAACTATAAAAATAAACTCTTTGATGTGTTACTCCTTTTATTTCATTGGGGTGACTTTATTTTTCTAGAAAGGGTATCACAGAGGGAACGATGAAATTCCCAGTGAGGCACGAGTGCCCACGTACTGCGAATTCTGTACACCCTTAAAAATCCGATGTTTTTGCCAAGAAGACTTCCGGTGACAACTGACAGCCCTTTGTCCCACCTTTCTGTCAGACCCAGTCCTTAGAAAGAACCATATTTTGAGAACTACTGACTGTGGCATAGTGGGTTAAGTACTGCGTCTGCTAACCGAAAGGTCAGCAGTTCAAATCCACCAGGTGCTCCTTGGAAACTCTATGGGGCAGTTCTAGTGTGACCTCTAGGGTCGTCATGAGTTGGACATGACTCAATGGCAGTGGGTTTGATTTTTGATTTCAACAGTCTGTCATCTGATTTATCAATTTCAGGCGTTACCTGTTAGAGGAATCAGGCGTTTCCTCGGCTTACCATTTCCTTTCAACCTAATTTTCTGTCCTCGTCATCTCATAGTATGGCTGTGTTGTAAGTTTTGTGTTGTTAGTCCGTTTTTCCATTAAATAAAGCTGTTGTTGATTTGATTCCAACTCACTGCACCCTTCGGTGTGTCAGAGCAGAACGAGGCTCCCTGTGCTTTCTGTCACTGGGCCATGAAAGGGAGCGTGTGTCAGAGCAGAACGGGGCTCCAGTCACTGGGCCATGAAAGGGGGGCACCAGACTTTTCGTCGAGGGCCCTGCTGGGAGGGCTGGAATGGACAACCTTTTGGTTAGCAGTTAAGTGCAAGCCATGTATGCAGCCTAGGGTCCTTATTTTCATTGTCCTGACAGTACAAATATCATTCACTGCATAGATGCAAGAATACACAATATATTTCCTTTGTGTAACTTTCTGGGTTATTTTTGAATCTGTAAAAACTTCTCTTTTTATTCATCTTGAGTGTAAACTTAACCTTTAATTCTTTTCATGTGTTGCCTGAAATCTAATGTGACTGTTAACATTATTTCCCAATTGTCCAAAAGTATCAGAGCATCTAGAAGTTCCCCTGTCCCCTTTTTCCCTGTCTCGGGAGCCTGCCACTGAGCTGGTTGTATTTTAGGTCTGGTACATGGTTGTTGGAAACCCTGGTGGCATAGTGGTTAAGTGCTACGTCTGCTAACCATGAGCCTGGCAGTTCGAATCTGCCAGGCACTCCTTGGAAACTCTGTGGGGTGATTCTGCTCTGCCCTCTGGGGTCACTATGAGTTGGAATTGACTTGATGTCAGTGGGTAGGCACATGGTTGCTGTCTCTTGGTCTGGTCTTTACGACCTTTCTGTGTTCCCTGTCTCCTGGGTCCCTTGTCATTTGCTTGGTTTACTCCTTTGTTTGGCTGGAGCACACACCTACTAGTGTGGTAGGAAACGGTACACTGGGTGTAGTTTTTAAAGCTCTTTCAAGTCTGAATAGCTTTGTGTTCTGCTTCAGACTTGTCTGATTTGACTGGGGATAGAATGCTAGGTTAAAAAATCAGAATTGTGAAGGTAGTGTCTTCTGGCTTCCAGGTACTTCGGGGGTATCTGATGGCAATCTGCTGTACATAGTGTTGGAGACTCAAAAATGAGAAAATCCGTACACTCTACTGTCAGAGACCTTATGTATTAGTTGGGAAGATAAGGCACAGTGCTGATTCCCATCAGACAGGTACAGATCATATACTATGGGAGCTGAGAAGAGATGTCATGTTTAGCCAGGGAGATCAGGGCAGAGCAAAGGTATGTTTTTCACCTGGATCTAAAGGACAGCTGTGCAGACAGGAGACCAAAAACCCAAACTCACTGCCATTGAGTTGATTCCAACTCACAGTGACCCTGTAGGCAGAGTAGAGCTGCCCCATGGAGTTTCTAATGAGCGTCTGGTGGATTTGAACTGCTGACTTTCTGGTTAGCAGCCATAGCCCTTATCCCCTACGCCACCGAGAGAAGACGTTAAAAGGTAGAGGGGTCAGTGGAGGTGGACGTGTGTAGAGCATGAATGGAGAACACCTAATAATTTGGGACTTGCCTCTAATGTAGTTGGAGGTAAGGTGTAAGGTAGGTTTAAGTTTGTCCATGAGATTCGAAAGCATAATGGTAGCGCCTGGCATCTCCTGAGCATTCACTGTTTGCCAAGATGCTGTGTATGAACTGACTCACTGGGTGGTCACAGCTCTGTGATTCAGGTGCTCTTATCATTTTCCGTTTTCCACTTGCATTTACAATGGTCCAGCTAGAATCTGAACCCAGCCTTGCCCTGGATCTTGTGCACTTAGCCCTGTGCCATGGTGGGCTCTAATACATAGGCTGCAGAGAAGTCTTTAAGATTTTCTTTTGTGTTCTTTAAGAAAAACCAGGATTGCCGTGATCAGAGCCATGACATAGGGCAGTCAGCTTACAGTGTGTCCATCTCGACATGGGGCGGGAAGTGGAGGGTGGTGCCATCTAGCCGTCGTTGACAAGAAGGAAGAGAAAGGCTTCAGGCCATGTATCCAAAAGAAATAGATCACGGTGGAGGAAGATGAGGTCATTGTAGCTTATCTTAAAATTTGTGTTGAATGTCACAACAACATTTTGTTCTGAAAATGGGCAAAATGGGAAGCAAGAAAGTGGACTTTTCTGTTAGAAAATTTCTCAAGAAACAGCTATATTTGATATTTTTTCACCTTGCTTTCTTAATTGTAAATTACTTTTAGTTAAGAATTTTTTATTTAATATGAAACTAAAAGTTCTGTGTTTCAAGAATTGACATGGTGTCACTGAGAGTGCTTCCTTAGAGCTAATTTTAGAGGTACTGTTAACATAATTTTTAATTCTTTGAATGAAGTTTAAGCCTGTTTTACTTGTGACATCAAAGGCATCTCTTAAATGCTCTGTGTTTTGGTTACTGCTGCCGTGTGGACACAGGTGCACCTTCAGGGGAGTTCATATACGGCTTGGAGAGCTTTGTGTACAAGGACATCAAGCCTGGTGGGTGTGCATGCTTCCTGTTCAGCTGTCTAGAAGCGTGTAGTTGTAGCTGTGCTTGCACGTGTGATGGCTGCCAGGTGTGCCGTCGTTTTAGAGAATGGAGATGGCCTTCCTGTGTTCACCTTCACCATCGTCCGTCTCCTGGCCCTCCCCAGCCATCGATTTGCTTACCAAGTGTCTGAATGTTTTTTTTACGAGAGTTTAGCACTGGATGCTGGGTGTTTGCGGAGTGAAGCAGATGTGATCCGCAGCCCTGGGGAAGCAGACGGTTGGTGTTTAGATAGCCGTCTCACTGAGCCACCTTGTGGGCTCGCTTTCTGTAGCACAGCACCTGGGCTTCTCGGTCGGCAGTGCCTTACCTATAGCGGCAGTTCTCAGACTTGCAAAGAGACATGAAATGGATCCTTTTTCTTTTTTAAGTTAAAGAGAGGCTATTCAGAACCTTGGTGGGAGGTGGTGCCTAGCCCCTGAGCCTCCTCACATCCTCCCTGGTTGGTCTCACCTGTGCAGTGGCTCCCGAGATGCCCTATGGCCTGTGGAGACTAGAAGCTTCCCGTAAGGTGGATTGAAGGCTGTCTGTTTGCTTTAGGGTTTGCAGTAGGTTTCTGTTATACATAGGAAACATACCAAGTCTATTTAAATAATTTCTATATTAAGAAATCTTTATATTTTATATATCATTTCAGCTTTTTGTGTTAACTTGGTCACACTTAAAATTTGTTTTGATTAAATGGCAGGCAGGCACTGTATCTTGAAACTCAATAAAGATCATTCTAGAAATTATTTCTGCCACGAGAAACTTAGATAGTATTTAGTTTTATTATGACAAATAGGAAGAAGAAATTGCATGGCAGATTTCAGATAGTATTGAGTGAAATTACTGTGAAAGCAGTTTCCCTTCTGACAGTTCTGTAAAATCAAAAAAGTCAAACCCATTGCTGTTGAGTTGGTTCTGACTGATAGTGACCCATGGGACAGAGTAGAACTGTCCCACAGAGTTTCCAGGGAGTGGCTGGTGGCTTTGAAAACTTCCAGCCTTTTGGTTAGTAACCTAGTGTTTAACCACTGTACCACATATGACTGTTAATTTGTTTTATAGTTACTATAATTTAAAATAAAAGACAGCATAGAAATACCCATGATTCATCAGCCAGTTTTTTAGATTGGAACTGCCTGTAGTCTGCTGGTGGCAGTGTTTCCTGAGCCTCCTGTTCAAGATAGAAGTGTCCAGTGGTCCATTCGAATAGCTAATAAAGTTATTGGGCTGCATGGTTTAAAAAAAACAAAACCCACCAAGGGTCACTATGAGGGAAAGCCTGGTAGATTCAGGTTTTCTTCCTTTTTTTTTTTTTAAAAAAAAAAAAGATGTCGGAGACTGGATTCAAGAGAACGAGATCCAGAATATTGGCGATTCTGAAATGAGACTAGTTAATTTTGTTGGTGAGATCTTCATTCAGTTGCTAAGCTGAGCATGTAATTCCTGTACTTCCCTCTGTTCAGTTTTTAGGTATACATTTGTTCCTTGTTGGATGTCATTTTAGTTTTCTAGAGTAGTAGTTCTAGAAGGATCAGAACTGTTTTCATAATAGTACTGAGACATTCCTTGCTTTTTCACTGTGCTGCCCCTGGGTGGGGGGGCAGTGAGAATGGGGTGCAGAGGCAAGGGTGGGTGAAGTTGCTGGGTGCCTTAGCACACATCAGGGCCGTGGCACCCAGCTGTACTGGTGGCCATTGTGTTCTCTGTGTGCTCACAGTTAAAAGAAAAACAAGGACGATGCATTTCACCTGGGAATGTCTGGTGAAATGGTGTAACTCCGGTTTTAATCAACATCAGCTCTTGAGGACAGACTTTTTAATGTTCTGCGTGACAAAATAGGACGCATGCATAGAGCACTCCTGCCACGAGCAGAGTAGGGCGAGTGTCCCAGGGAAGAGCCCTTGGCCCCTGAGCCATCTGCTGGACTAGTCGCACTTGTTCTGCAGCACTGCTTCTGTGTGCCCGAAAGAGGGAGAGGGCCGCCACTTGTTAAAGGTGGGGGTGTGCGGGAGGTGGTGCAGGAAAGTACTTCACAAAAACTACTGACGGTATTTGCTGCCAAGGATGAAATGGAGCATCTGAGTGCAATTAGAATTTCGGGAAACTTGTATTTACCACCTTGAGCTTGCAGCTTCGCAGTAACTGAAGACTTTTCGTGTAAGATTGGTGGCAGTATTAATAAATTAGATATTAAAGAATAAATAACAAATTTTTGATACTTAAGAATGAAATGAGTCACATTTGGAGGACCTAGTGATACAATGAACTGTTATGTCTGAATGACTGTTGCATGATGCTAAAAAAAAAATACATGTGTAAAATAAAGTCCTTCCGAAGTGTTAGGTGGACCAATTGATTTGCATGTTACAGAGTGAAAAATCTACTGATGCAGTTTCCTATTGCATGACGTAACCGAGCTTGGCGAAGCTACCAGTTGTTGAATATGAGTGCAGGATCCAGGGAGAGCGTCCGTAATTGCATGAAAAGGCAGTGGCAGTGCTCTGCACTTTCCCAGCTACTTATCTCTAGTGATACTTGATTTTCTTCATCTCCTTCAGCCAAACAGCTCATCTAAATAGATTGAGAGCAGGAACAGATAGGTGAACCCCAGTGTCTCCTGCTGAGTCAGACATTCATGGGACTTGTCAAAATGGAAAACCATGTCACTCTTGTCACTGAAACATGGTGATTAAAAAAATTACAGTTCTCTTTTATAAGTATATGTTGATTACGTTATGTAATGATTTCTTATTTTAAAATGAGTACATAAACCTTTAAAATGTTTCTCAGTTTTTATTTCCATTATGGTAAATACTAATAGATATAACCCACATGAATAAAAAGCTCTTCAGCGTTTTCATTTCAAAGTATGTTAAAGGGGCCCCTGGCCAAAATGCTTGAGAATTACGTGAGAATGTGACTGAGCTTTGTGAATCTGGGGTCACTGGATTATTCACAGACTTTCTACAGAAAGCTGTGTAGCACCCCAGTTTTAAAAGGGAACTTTAGACATGGTGCATCTGACATTAAGATCAGAGATAGAACGAGGCGTTAGAAAAAAAGTGTGAAACCAGGGGGCTGATAGGTTGGGTAGGAAGAGTGAGTCACAGTGGACCCTAAACCCCAGTGGGTCGGCCTCTGTTTCTGAACGCTGCTCCAGCCCAGTGGGGCAGGCATCAGGGCCAGGCTGGGCTTTCTTGTTTCTCTTCAAATGGTATCTCTTTGAGAACTCAGTCTTCTCCTTCCTGTTTAATTTATGAGTGGAAAAGCCAGAAACCGTCACTGTGCCAAGAGGCCCTGCTAATAGCCACATCGAGGTTCCATTACATATTTATTGAATATTTTCTTGAAACTCTGGGTTCTGTTTCATAATCCAGGATTTGGTTGTTGATTATTGTAGTGGCAAACCCAAAAAGTCAAGGGAGAAAATATGTATGATTTCAAGCTAAACTTCATGTGTGTTTTCTCAAATATATGTAACATTGAGTTTGTGTAGTTTATTATAATATCAAAATGGGGAATTTTTATTTGTATGAGCAGACCATGTTTTGTGCCCATGTATTAGGAAAATCCCTGTCCTGGTGAAGCTTCTTCCCTGGTGGGAAGACTGTCACGAACACCTCAAATACAGAGTGATCACTGCCTAGTGGAAGTCTTTGTTGTAAGATGCAGGGGTAGATGGCCCCAAAGTGGCTTCAGGGAGTCAAGGACGGTGTCACACCAGCAGGAGTGCTGGACCCAGACTTGGAAGTCTCCTAGGGGTTTGCCTGGTGAAGGACTTTGGGAAAAGCAACCCGAGCTTACAGAATGGCAGGTTGTAGAGGCATTGCACGTTGGAAAGGGTGGCTTGTTCAGGAAAGTGTGCGTGGCATTTGTGTACTATCCAGTGTCAGGATGAGTGACAGGAGACAGAATGGGACAGGGAGATGAGAGTCAGATCATGAAAGCCTCACTTGTGCTGTGCAGACCCCTTGTTACCTGGCGGGACGTAGACAGCCTGTGAGGAGCGTGAGCCAAGCCCTTGCAGGCACGGATTGGTGCTGACACGAGATGAGTGTGACAGTGCTCACCAGGCTGGGACGGAGAACGGGCTGCCCAGAGAGCACGCCAGACTCAGGCAGACCAGAGAGGAGCTGGGGGAGGCCGCTGGATGTAAAACTGGGAAGTGCAGCTAAGACAGATGTTGGTTAGTGCCGTGGGCTGAAGCCGTGCCAAATACAAGATTCTGAGATTTTACAGCTAATCTTAATAAATGTTTTCTATATTCCTTACACCATAAAGCCGCTGAAGAGCTTTACCTGTGAGGTATATCAGGTAGAGTCATCTGTCTGTAACCTACCCATTCATTTCATTTGTGTTCCTCTGTCCCCACCATTCCTTCATCAAAGCTCTCCTCTTAAAGTTTTGTCCTGTCATTATTACAGTTCCAGTATTTTGGTAACATTGAAAGTAAAGTGCAGCCCTGTACTGTTAACAGTCATAAGTGTTATTAAGGACTTTGTCCAATTTTTGTGTAATCGCACTTGCCAAATTACGTTCTAGATTAAGAAGGCTGTTCTGTGTATCCGCGGTGTGTGAGCTTGGTTAGTATTGGGATCACAGGTCAGCCCTGAATGGTACAGACAGTAGCTGTCAGGAAGAATTCTCTTGTTTTCTTTTCTGTCCTCTCATCTGCTAACTTGACTTTTATCCTTTTCTCACTAAAACGCTTCCACTGAGAAGGACGTAAACGTAAAAAGCACAAAAAACATTTTAAGAAACCTTTTAAAGGTCTCGATCGCTCCAAAGGTAGGTAAAAGTAGCTTTTCATGCTGTCTGTTGTTTATGCACATTGCCAGTTGCTTTCTGTCTTAGAAGATGAATGATTGTTAGATTATGTTGTAACTTCAAAGATATGTTTTAAGTTGGAAATGCTTATTAAATCTAAATATAAAGTCCAACAAAGATGCTAGACTAGGCTATCATTCCCACTGAGTCACAGTGCTTCCTTCATCCTTTGGTTGTTGAGTGTGAAGTACGTGAGAATTTCACCTCTTAAGCCTGTGTTTTTCTGTTTTTTCTAGATAAACCAAAAGAAGCCAAAAAGGATACATTTCTGGAAAAATTGGCCACACAAGTGATAAAAAATGTACAAGTGAAGATCACAGACATTCATGTTAAATATGAAGATGATGTAAGTAATTTAAGTCTGTTTGGTGTAGTAGAAAGATGTTTTCATGGTATTAATTGGTGATTTCTGTACATATAAATTATCTATAGCCAATTTCCCGTCAAGCTTTGATTTTTTTCCCCTCTGCTGGGTGTGCCACTGTATTTTCTTTCTTTCCTCTGTTAGGCTAGTTTCATTGATGACGTATGTGTGTAAATATGTGTAAATTTATGTGTATAACGCCATTATATGGCTCTTTCTAAAGCTAATGTAAGATTTTTTAGATAATCCTGTATTAATTTATTTTATGTTATGTTATGGCTTGAGACTCGTAATAATACAACTTTAAAGAACAAAATTTCTCTTTTTACTGAAAAAGATCTAAGAGATAATGAATGATAATGGACCGTGGTGGCACAGTTGTTGAAGTGCTCAGCTGCTAATCAAAAGGTCGACCGTTCAAACCCAGCAGGTGCTCGGTAGGAAGAGGTCGCAGTCAACATCCGTGAGGATTACAGCCTAGCAGCCCTATGGGGCGGTTGGCTCTGTCCTGTAGGAGGTGGAAACAGCTCAGCAGCAGTGGGTTTGGTTTTTAACGAGGGCCAACAGGTCACTTGACTGCTGCTGGTCAGTTCTCTCCGTGTCCCACCAGTTGAGTTGGCTGGTCATCTGCAACTGCTCTGATGCACGGGTAACAGTGTATTTAGAAGGAAATCTCATTTATAACCCAGAGTTTACTATCAGCTGATTACGAACTATCTGCTGATTAGTTACGGTTAAGATTAAGAACTATCTCACCAATTAGTGTTAAAATGTAACAAAAGATTTTGAATTTAATATGCATCGCTTTCTTTTAAAGTTTGAAATAGAGTCAAGAACTTTTGAGTTTTTTTGTTTGTCTAAGAAACTGGAAATGTTATTCCATGTGTGCCAAGTTGTTTGTGTTTTTCTTTTTTAATTTGTTTTTAGTTTAGATTGAATTAAAAAAAGAAAAAAGACCTGCAGTTTACTTTTTTCCCCAGTAATTTCTTGATGTAGCTTATTATTCAATGAAACACACTTCTAGTTTTTGAAAATGTGATATCTCTATTCTGAACTGACTTCACGTCTTGGCTCTATGGAGTCAAATAGAATTTTGCTAACGTCGCCATGAGTCGGATCCCACTTGACAGCACTTGGCTAGACATCTAAAAATCTAATAAATACTCTTTTTCTGCAACAAACTTAGGAAAATAAAATGTAGTTAATACATCATAAAAGTGAAAGAATTATTGTTAGAATTAATATTGAATGAGAACCTAAGTTTGAAGTTAAGCTAAGTTTTTTATTGGTCTAGTATAATTAGAAAGGTACATTACCTGCATCTCCTTAATTAAGAAAAAATACAGAGATACAGAGGACTGGAATAAATAATATGAGTCATGTGTAAATTGATGTCAATGGCAAAATAGATTAAAATATTCTAAAAGTAAAAGAACCCAACAGTTCTGGGGTCTCTTACTTGTGTCTTGCCTTTTGACAGTGAAAACTCGTACAGTGCAGGAAGCAGAGAAACCAGAGCCACTGCCATCAAGCAGATAGGGACTGAGTGGTAATCTGTCACTAGGGCAGACATGGCAGGAGTTTGAGTGTAGTATGTTAGCAACAGAGGAGTTATGTCTGAAGGAAGTGCCTTCTGAAGTGGTTGGAGAGAACTGGAGAAACAAAGAAAAGAGAGCCAAAGAGGCTACTGTTTAATTAATACACAGTTTATCCTCTGCCTGTTTCCAAAACAAATTTAAATAGGCACAAAGAAATGAACCCAAACCAAAAGCCAAGCCCATTGACATCGAGTCCATCCTGACTCATAGAGACCCTATAGGACAGAGTAAAACCGCCCCATAATTGCCCAGGAGTAGCTGAAGGATTCAAACGGGCAACCTTCTGGTAGCAGCTGAACTCTTAACCACTGTGAGTAGGGAAATAAAGGAAAATGTTTTTCCACAAAGCATTATTTACCTGATACCAGTTAAAAGTAAAGTTCGTAAACTCGTTTGTGCTTTACAGAGACACTAGAGTGTATACAGCTTTTGTTTGGACGCTCTGTAGCCAGTGCCGGGGGATTGGAGATCGTCGTTCTTTCCCTTTCTTCTTGGTTTCAGTCAGGAGTAAAAAATCCTAGTTAATTTTTAGACATCTTAAAATTGCATTGTACTCATTGTGGTACTGTTTAAGCACTGCATATAAATTAGGCAGTATAGGTCAGAAACAGAAGAAAACTTTATTAATGACAGATGTTTAAGTTAAGAAACTAAGGAAATTAAATATGAAGAATGCAGGTGTTTCTGAATAGAGTATTTTGGAAGTGTCAGGGAAATTGAAGGTTTAAAGAGAGTTCACGTTTCAAATGTAAAAACCTTAAATGTTTTCTCAGAGGCTGAGTGGCAGTGTTGTTACCCGTAACACCGTGTATTACTTATCTTTGAAGAACATCTCTGACAGTTTGTGTGCATCTTTATGGGCTGTGCCTCTCCAGTTATCTAGAAAAAAGTCCATTTGGTCCTAGTCGTTGAGTCTTCTCAAGTCTAGAAAGAAGAGTTCCACTGGGAAAGTGTGGGAAGGTGCTGTTCTACCCCTGAAGTCTGGTGATTCCAGCCACAGCCTTCCTCCCTGTCTTTTCTGCAGTCTGGCTAAGCATTGGTACATGTAAACACACTGCCCTGCTGCCTTCAGCATAGGGTGGGACATGGGTTAGTTCCCACCATCCGTGTGTTTTAATGTCATCTTTCTCTTCTTTGATAGGTCACTGATCCAAAGCGGCCTCTCTCCTTTGGTGTCACTCTGGGAGAACTTAGTCTGCTGGTAATGCTGATCTTATTCCCAGTTACTTTGAAACCTATAATGTGTTATTTTACAGTCACAGTGTGGTAAGCGGGATATGATGGCCCAAGATGGCGCCCAGGGCCAGAACAGCACCCCAACCACACCCTTGTTTACCAGACCTAGGGCTTTCATGGTGCATGCCTGTGGGCAGTGGCTTCCCACTAGCCTATCGTGGGCCTTCATCTTGGGAGAGCGTGGCACATGAGGATTGGAGGAATCTAGGGTATAAATTGAGCAAGCACCAGGAAAGGAGGAGAATAATAATAATAAAGTAAGCAACCTGCAAGGCGGCTCGCATCCGTGTGTCCTGTCTTCTTTCCACCAGCGGACAGTTAGGCAGCGACATCACAGGATAAATTTCCTGAAGTTACATCTGGATTAACCATTACATTTGTTATTATCATGCTATACTGCTTCCGGAAGTTCAGATATTTCAGTGATGCTGTTGTCATGTTTTCTGATTATTTTGATTTGTCTACTTGAATTAAAAAAATATCAGATTATCAATATCCAATGTTGTGAAAAAATCTAAAAACTGAATCTTAAAATATATGGGGAAAGTAGAAAAATTTCTGTAGAGTTTTGTAGTCCTTGTTGGTGCAGGTAGATGGAATTTCCAAATAGCTTGTATATGGTCATATGTGCTTGTATGTGTTATATTATATTGGGTTGTATACTTAATCAAAGTACTGAATCAGAAGGAATTCATTTTGATTAAGTGTTATGAGGCAGTTTGGTTTTTCTCAAAGGTCTTAAGGGTAGAGAGTTGTGTGTGTCCAGGTGAGGATTTTTTTCCCTCCTTATTATGGGCACTTTATTGGTACGAAACTCTGGTGGCATAGTGGTTAACTGCTACATCTGCTGACCAAAACAGTTTGAATCTGCCAGGCGCTCCTTGGATCTGTGGGGCAGTTCTGCTCTGTCCTGTAGGGCCACTGAGTTGGAATGAAATTCACAGCACTGGGTTTTTTTGGTGGGAAACATGTTTTAGGGTACAGAAATTAAGAAAAATAGATATATTGGTTTTTTTTTTTCCTCTGTAGAGAAAAAAACATGATTCATTTAAGCATTTTTGAAATTAAAGACCATGAATGATAAATCATATCCAGTACAGGTTTGCTTTATGATGACATGACAAGAGCCTAGGTAGTGAAGGAAGAGGACAGAAAGTGGAAGGAAGAGAGGTAGACAGGCAGAAACACAGAGGAAAAAGACCTGGTTGGTTGTGTGAAAGCCTTAAGAAGGATACAGCATACAGAGAAGGGGAGATACACTGTGTGTTTACATGAATAACACACACATCCAGTGTTTGTGTGCTGGCCGTTCACCCTCCTCTTACCCGTGCCAGAGCCTTTCACAAGTGTTGCCTTGCCTCTTCCATGTGTTGTTGCGAGAGGGAAAAAAATAAAACCATAGTGCCCAGCCCAGTGCCGTCGATTCGGATCCGACTCTTGGTGACCATAGTGCACTTCATGAAAATACCTCCTGGGGGTGGGGAAAGGTGGCCAGCAAACCGAGGCAAAAGGTGCATGTTAGGTGTGTGAAAATGTAGTCTCTGGAGGTGAAGAACAAAGCAGAGATTAGTTGTATGATAGAAAGCTGGAGAAACAAAGGAAAGGGAGTCAGGGAGAGCAGTGTCTATTTAATTAACGGTTTAATAACCTCTGCACCAAGCCAAACCTCTGAAAGCACCCAAAATGAATTGGAAGTCACTTTGGGTAAAGAAGAAATATATAGAAACAGCCTATTAAGAAACTACGATCTGAGTTCCAAAGGGCCAAAAAATGAGTATTTCGCAAAACTCGGACTCAGAAGAGTAGCTGTAAGTGAGCACAGTGTTTAACTCTCAGCTAGAAGTTATCTAAAAAACAGAGAAGGAAAAAAGAAGAGCATCAAACTGGTCTCGCTACAAACTATCACCAAGGCACAAAGGTTGGCGGTCTTGGGAAAGGATAGACCAAGAAGGCCTGTTGTTACTGGCTGCCCTTGAGTGAGTGGCGACTCAGCAGTGACCCTGTGCACAGGGCAGAGCTGCTCTGCGTGAGTTTAAGGGCTCTGACCTTGGTCTGTCTTCCAGGGCTCTCTCGGGGGTTCCAACCTTAGCCCTGTTGGCAAATAGTTGCCAAGAGCTTAACTCTGTGTGTGCCACCCAGGGACTTCAGGCATAAGATACGCAGAGAAACAGCTAATAGAATGGCAGAGGGAGTCCTGACTACTGGTGACTGTGGATGTAAATGGACTGAGGGACACAGTTGGAAGGTAAAGAGTAGCAGAATGAGTAATAAACAAGACCCTACTGTACACTGTCTGTAGGAGATGCAGTTTAGATGCCAGTACCCCCGTAGTGTGAAAGTGACAGAATGAGAAAGAGTATCCCATGCAGTAGTAACCAAGAGAGCTGTCATGCTGATTTTAATATCAGACAAAATGGACTTGAAGTCAAAATCTATTACAAAAGACAAAGACACGATCCGATGATAAAAGGGTCAGTTTATCAAGAAGATGTCCCAACTATGGCTATACATGCATCTAATGTATGAGACTCAAACCATATAAAGCAAACCCTGACAGAACTGAAGCAGAAACAGCTCTGCAATAATAGCTGGAGACTTCAGTAATTTCGATAATGAGGAAAACATCTAGAGAGAAGATCAGTATGGAAATAGAGGACCTGGTGACACTACGGAGCAAATAGACCTGATAGGCAGATCTGGAATTCTCTGTCCAGCAGTAGCACGCTGTCTCCATAAGTTTTAAAAAGATTGAAATCATGTGAAGTTTGACAACAGTGGAGTGTAATCAGAAATCAGTAACAGAAGGAAACCTGAGAAACACAAAAATAAATGGAAATTAAGCAACACACTACTGAACAACCAGTGGGTCAGGAAGAAATCAAGGAAAAAATCAGCAAATACTTAGAATCAAATGAAAATTCAAGTATGTCATAGCAAAACTTAAGGGGTTGAGCCAGGGCAGTGCTTTGCCAATGAAGTTTGAGAACTCATCCTAGAAAAAGTGCTGTATACCTCAGTGCTGAATATCACTACTGTCACCTTCGAAGTGCTCCCCTTGGGAACCTATGTAGCAATACCAGTGTCTAGTCCACCTTTCAGAGAAATTTTGGAATTTTTTTCTGGAATGCCCAGCAGAGCTGTTGTCATATTACCCTTAATGTCCTGAATGTCATCAAAATGCCTTCCTTTCAATATTTCTTTTCTTTTTGGGTAAAGAAGAAAGTCACTGAGGGCTAGATCAGGTGAGTAGGGAGGGTGTTCCAGTACAGTTATTTACTGGCTAAAAATGCCCTGACAGACAACTGTACAGTTAAATTTGCAAACTTGTCACTGTGCTGTCATGCACAATGGCCATTCCAGAAAGAATTCCAAAATTGCTTTGAAGGGTGGACTAGGTGCTGGCATCGGTGCATAGCTTCCCAAGGGGAGAACTTCAAAGGTGGCCGTAGTGACATTCAGCAATGAGGTACATAGCACTTAGAACAAATCAGTTCACGGACTTCATTGTCAGACCTCTTGTATGTGCTTGGCACATGGGCTCTATTATTTTCTGCTGCTTTTTCTCTTGTGCCACTGTACTCATAGCCAGCTGCCTCTTCTTTTTTTTTTTTTTAATTTTTATTTAACATAACTGAGTGAAAATGTACATTCACATATAAATTTACATGCCCCCCTATATGCAGCTTCCACTGCTCTCCCTGTCCGGTGACAGCACACTTTTCATCTCTGCTCCATACATGTCTCATCCTCCCAACAGTCTCCTTTCCCCTCCTGTCCGTCCACTCCCCTTCCTCCAGCCAGAAGTCATCAAGATGATATCCTATAGATTATAGAACCATAAACTGCTTCCAATATATGGTCACTCTGCCTTGCCAAGTCCAATCCATTCCTGTTCAAAGAGTGGACCTTTGTTATAATTTATGGGAAAGGGCAGCATCAGGGCAGGGGGCCATGCTCTCAGAGGAACCCCAAAACCGCTGGACCATCAATTGAGGTCTTTTAGTGGAGATCTCATGATGCACCTCTTTATTCTTGTGTTGCCAGTGAGACTCCTCTCTGTGAGCTCCATTGTGGCTATCACTGGTGGTGGCCGGGCACCATCTGGTTCTTCCGGTCCCAAGTCGATGTAGGCACCCACTCTTGTGGTTCTCTCTGTCTTCTTGGTTGTCTTTACCGCATGTCATTTTGGTCCTCAGTGAGCATCCGTTCCTGTTGAGTTGGGACCATTTGCTGTGCCCTCGGATGGCAGCCAGCTGCCTCTTCTGTGTTCAGTCTATCCTTTCCCTCTTTCTCCTCTCATGGGGGGAACCGCCCACTTCTCGTCTGGATCCCATCTGCCCTCTGTTTGCAGGGATATTTTCCCTCCTCTCCCCTCCTGTAGGTCTCTCTTGTTCCTAAATCTCTAGCTTTTCTCTCGTTTCCTCCTTTCTTCCCACCCACCCTGACCCTCTGTCTAAGGACTCCTTTGTGTCGACAGATGACTTTCACATCTCTCTCACAACAGTGTTAAAGAGCCTGTTGAGTGACCTTTCCCCATTCCACCTGGACATGTCTGTCTGCTGCCTTGACTGTCTCCTCCTCTCTCCGGCCAGACTTTGTTGAGAGTGTTTTCTGCCCCGTTTGTTCTGTCCCTCCGGTGGGTTCCCTGCCAACTGCGCTGTGCCTGTGTCCCCCCCGGGGGAACCTGTCAGAATGCGTTCACTGGAGCGCTATTGATTCTCTGTCAGCTGGTCTTGGTTTATTGTGTGGCGAGTTTCCTGTCCTTATCGCGGTGTTGTTCTGGAAGCAGAGCTGTGCTGTGGTTTCCATAAACCAAAAAAACCCAAACCCACAGCCGTGGGTCCCACTCACAGTGACCCTAGAGGTCAGGGTAGAAGTGCCCCATAGAGTTTCCAAGGAGCGCCTGACAGGTTTGAACTGCTGACCTTTTGGTTAGCAGACGTAGTGTGTCACCTACTTGCCACCAGGGTTTCCATGCTCACCTGGTTTTCTTCCCCTTTCAGAGGAGCAGGTTTTGTTGTTGGAATGTGCACCTTCTTCCATGGCAGTAGGCTGGCAGCTGCTTTCTTCCTTCCGTAATTCAGACACATAATGCCTCAACAGTGATTTTAGGAATAAACCCAGGGTTCAAGTGGAACCTCTTCACTTCCATTTTCACTCTTCTTTGATTTTGTCATATTCATGTATGGAGAAACAGCTAACACTAGCCAACAATAGTTAGATGTATCTTCTTTCAGAGTTTTTGTCCTCGAGTTTACAAATACTGGTGTGGTGGTTCAGAGCTATGGCTGCAGACCAGGGTTGGCAGTCGGAATCCACCAGGCATTCCTTGCGTGGGGCGGTTCTGCTCTGTCCTCTAGGGTCACTGTGAGTTGGAATACACTCAGTGGCAGTGGGGCCGTGTTTTTTAGTGTGTGACATTTAGACTGCATTTCTAGTTTTTCTTTTTTTTTTCCTTTTAGACTGCAAATGAACACTGGACTCCATGCATATTAAATGAAGCAGAAAAAATGATCTACAAGGTATTATACTCTGTTGGAATAAAAATTTATTAGTTTGCTAGGTGCACATGTTTATGAATTTTCTTTAAGTGACCTTGTAGGAGCAGAGCATGTCATTAGTGTGTGTTGGGAGTTGAAGGTCTGGTTTCAGATGTGCTGCACGCTGCCTGTGAGACCTCCCATAATCACTTGGGCTCTCTGAGCTGTAAGTGGTCCACCTCAGATGGAGAAACCAGAGAAATCATTGCCAGATAGTGTTTTATGGTGCGTTAGGTAATTGAGCTATTATTAGATGGCATAGAAAAAAAGAGCTTCTGGTCAAGGAAGTTTCCTGTAGTGAGCCATGAACAGTCAAACACGTATGTTTCATTTTGTTTTAACCTATAGGAATTCATAGTACTTTAAATGTCCTAATAAATACTTTGGATCTCCTGAAGGGATATGTAATTTTCCCTGCCTCATGCATCACAGAACACCGACCTTCTCTTGCCTGGCACAGTCCCTGGTCTCTGCTGAGGGAACATGTCTGTCTCATTCGTGAAAACACGTAGAGGACCTGTGACATAGAAAGTCGTCAATGAGTGTTTGCCGACTAACTGAAGGAGTCCTTGGAGAGAATGTTCCTTGAAGTACAATTGAGCAAATACCAGACTTAATGAATTATATGAATAATCAGAATTTTCCCTCATTTTTGCATTCTTTTTGTTTATTCTTTCAGAGTTCAGAAAGCAGTTGGAGAATGTTGGGGTAGTGAACATTGCAGTAATTTTTTTAATGCTGATTTATAATTTCAGTGTGTTAGTTGCTTGATCTCTTTCATTTTTCTTTTATAGCTTGTACGACTCGACAGCCTTAGTGCCTACTGGAATGTCAGCTGCAGCATGTCTTACCAGAGACCAAGAGAGCAGATCTTGGTACGGTCGCGTCATTCATTGAAGCACTGTGTATTCCCTGTGTTTGTTTAATAGAGGAGCACCCTAATCAAGACAGGAGAGCGGTCATTTTTTTAACTGAATCTAAAGTGGGAAACGCATTTCTTAGTCTCTCGTTTTTTGAAAAAGCGCTTGTGCTTTTGAAAAAGCACTTTTGTTTTTTAAGATCTTTGTGAAATCATTCAATAGATAATGAGATGAGAGTACTGTTAGGAACACTCTACTAGTAAATTAAAATTGTGTCTATGTTTTTTACACTTATTTTGGTGGCATTTTTGTTACAGCCTGTGTTCCGTATGACAGTGGTTATTGTAAAGGAAAATGATGTCATTCAGATATAAAGAATATATCCTTGACAGATGCTTTAAACATTCGTCCCAATGATCTCCTAAATAGTAGAAGATAAAATCAAAACTTCAATGTGGTTAACTAGTCTTAGCCAGGCTTACTTACTTAGAGGAGAAAGAAGAAACAGTTGAGTTTTCTAGACTGAATTCACTCAAAGATCTGTCTCTTTGTCTCTCAGAAAAAGATATGACAACAAATTGATTAACTAGACAGTATTTAAGATACCATTTGATGTATGTTGATGTATGTACATTTCCCGCACCCTGCCCACAGGCAAAGGGGAACACAGTGTTATTATTTTGTTTTTGTGTATTTAGAATTTAAAAAAATTTACTTTCATATCAGACTGTAAGGGAATTATACATTGTATATAGTGTGTTTTTCTTGTTAGATTGCTGGTTACAAAAAGAGGAATTAGGATATTGATTTAAGCACTATAATTTTTTTCTACGTTTTTTGTGGCTGAGTATCTGTGTTTCCTTTCGTGTTCTCATACAATTTAATTTTTTGTTTAGGATCAACTGAAAAGTGAAATTCTTAGAAGTAGCTGTAGACCCCCAAATCATCAATACAGTAAGTACAGATATAACTTTGTGTTGTAGGAAGTGTGTAATGAAACGCCTTATTTTAATGTACTCTTATTGTGCAGTTACTTTGGCAAAGGGAAGTACTGATTTTATGCCTTAGTTTTACGATACAGTATATCTGGGGAGTAACTAATTACTGAGAACTAGATTGTAATGTGAGCTTTGCTGGGGATGCGGACTGAGAGAGACAGGGACACAGACAGGCAGACAGACAGTGTGGCCATGGTTTGCTCTCAGCAGCGAACCCCCCGCGACCTCTGTGTCTTCCTCTTGCTTTGGGATGGCCTACTTTGTCTCAGAATTTAGGGTTTTTAATAACTAAATTTCTGGTATCTTGCCAGTTGGTCACCTGTAGAATGTCACTGTTGCAGTGTGAAGCAAACTAACCTTCCAGAGATTTCCTGAGTGAGCTATTCTACAGTTTGGCAGCCTCACCTTTATTTTTAAAATAGATTGCCAATGAAGCTTCCTGCTTGTTTGTATTTTTATTTGTTTTTAATTTTTCGTCCCATCTGTTTCCTGCACTCTGAAGAAGCTCTTGGTTGGTTTTGGTTCATGCATCCCTGATGACTGGGCTTACACTGGGCTTTCATGCCCGGGTTCTTCTAGCCTCTGATTCACCTCTGGTTGGTATTTTCTCATAATTCATTGCCATTGGATGATGCTTGGAGCCTCCTCTTATGTTCATAAATAACCCCAAACCCAGCCGGTCGCTGTGAGTTGATGCTGACTCACGTTAACCCCGTGTGTGTCACAGCAGAAGTGGACTCCACAGGGTTTTCAGTACCTGTGACGTTCCAGAAGCGGATCACCAACCCTTTCTTCTGAGGGGCCTCTGGGTGCAGAGTCAAGTACTTAGCTGGGTGCTCTACCCGGGGACTCTGCAGGCTGCTGTGTTTTGTGATGTCAAAGATTCCTAATATGGCTAGTTTGTGAAAGCATTTTGTTGCATTGTTTGAAAGAACTAGTTCAGAAAGATGAGTTCTTCTGAGGTGTTTTCCAGTGATGAATAACCTGTAAGTAACTTGAGGTTTTCATATAATTTTATGTAAATTGTGAATACCGGAAGGAGTCACAGTGTACCACTTTACTTTGTCCTGCCTGTCCTCTCTCCCAATGACACCTTTTCAGCCTGCTTCCCAACTTCAAGAATGTTTCTTTTAGTTGGTTCTAAGATTATATGTGTTTAGTAAATCATTTTGAAAATCACAAAAGTGATACATAATATTTGTTCTGGATAATATGAATTTTATTTGTGACTCTGTTCCTAAATTGTGCCAGTGATTAAATAAAATAGAAATCAATAAAATCTAGCTTCCTTCCTCTTACTAATTCTTTTTTTTTGGTGTGTATATTTTTATTGTGATTAAGTGAAAGTTCATAATCCAAGTCAATTTTTGTTATAAAACTCCAAGCGCCCGCCTCTCTGCAAAGCTGTCTGCTTTCATCACCCTGGGATAGCACCCTCTTTCTCTCTGCAAACTGTCTGCTCTTGTCATCCTGGGATAGCACCCTTTTCTTTTCTACTCTTCACTTCTAGCATCCACTCAGTGAACACTTGCCCCTCTTTCCCACTCTCCCCTCTCCCCTCTTAAAAAACAGAGTAGGACAATGTCATACATGTATATATAAAACCATAAAGTATGCACAGCACCTGCAACACTCTGTGTCCCGAAGTCCAGTCCGTTCTTTGTCTGAATTATTGGCTTCAGTACAGGTTTTACCTCTCGGCTAGGAGCAAGTCTAGGGACCATGTTCTCAGGGGACTCTCCAGGTTGTTGGACCATCAATTCTAGTCTTTTAATAGAGTTCTTGATCTTCTCACCCCTTTTTCTCACACTACATCAGGGACTCTACATTGTATTGCCTGTCAGGGCTGTTTTTGGTGGTAGCCAGGCACCATGTACTTCTGTTCTCCGGCTGATGTAGTCTCCCAGTCACATGGGACCTTCTGTCTCTTGGGCTTATTTCTGTCATGTCTGTGATGTTCTCAGTTGTCATCTGTTTCAAGTGGGTTAAGACCAGTTGATGTACACTGGATGGCAGCTGGCTGGCTTTTAAGACCCCAGGCACCACTCACCAATATGGGGTGAAAAACACTCTTTTAAAAAAAAGGCTAGTTATACTAGCTGACCTTGATGTGACCTGAAAACATGGTCTCCTGACCCCTTTCCCTGCTACTCTGTTTTGAAATGCTGGATTTAATTGAGAAAAACTTTTAGCTTATGCTGTAGTCAGTTCTGCTGACCTGCCTTCTACTGCATGCTGTCACTCCCTTCACCCAACCGAATTCCTGAATTCCAATCAACTGTCTAACCTGTGAAGAAGCCTCTCTCTCCCTCCCCACCCTTGTAGCCATCACAGTATTTTTTTCTGTGCATGAGACTTCCCTTAAGTTCTTATCGCAGTAGTCTCATGCAATATTTGTCCTTTTGCAGCTGACTCATTAATATTTTTAATGAATCACAAAATCATTAAATGACTTATAACAAGGATCAGAAGCCTAATTTTATAAATACCCTGAATAGCTGTTAGTAGCTCATTGGTATGTTTTCTGCATTTCTTACGTAGAAGCCAAGGGCCCCAGTTTCTACCTTGGAAACTCACTGTAACCATTAAGCCTGACAGTTGTATTGTGAAGACAAGTAGATGCTTAAATGTTGTTTGATAGTGAATTTGCCACGTGTTTTTGTTCTTTATATTCAGAGTAACAGTGTTCTCATAATTATTTTCAATAGATCATATGTAAGGACATGTAAACGTATCTTATGTCTTCCCATGTAATTTGAGTTTTCCAGCCGATATCAGCCTCTGCAAAACTCTTTATGAATCCTCATGCGGAAACAGAGCTCAAAACACCCAAACTTGATTGCAACTTAGAAGTGCAGAATATTGCCATTGAACTGACCAAGCCTCAGGTGAGACTTACCTGGATATTTCCAGCTGTGATTAGCCCTGAATCTTGGCTGCCTTTATCCTTTGTGGATATTTCTTCTCCTCCTAATGCTTTAGTGGTTCTCTTTGATTGGTACATGCGAAGTTATTTTTTAAAAAAATAAAGATGAGAAGCTTCAAATTTAAGAAATAACTTATTTATCTGATCTTTTCCTGAATGGTGAGAATCTTATCAAGCATTAATGAGTGACATTATTTCCATTTGAGTGGAAGATTTTAATGTGTTTCTCCATAGTTTCCAATAGCAGACTCCTTTATATTAAATATTGTTAATTGGTAGAACAGCTGTGTTGATAGCTTTTTTTGTCATTTGTTTCCTCAGTTTGATTTGATGCTGTGAATTTGGGTAATGGATTTGGAGAATGACCAGTGAAAGGAGGACAGGACATTGAGGGACATCGAGCTCCTTGAGCATCTGTCTAGCCCAGTGCTGACCAATAAAAGAATGTGGCGGAGTTATAATATGTGACTTACAATGTTTCTAATAACCACATTAGAAAGCTTTGAGGAAGAAGTAAAATTTATTTTAATAACATTTTATTTCTTCTAATGTATCCCCAACATTATTATTTCTACATGTACTCAGTATAAAGAGAGGGTTCATGAGATACTTCACATCCTTTTTTTTTTTTTTGAACTTTAGTCTTTAATATCTGGGATGTATTTGGCTCTTGGTTACAGTCAAGGGCAGACTGTCTACCTTTCAGGTGTGTAATAGCTAGCCCTGTGGTGGAATTACGTGAACAAAAATTGGAGAGGAGGTAAACAGGACTTGGTTCTCTGCCTGTGGTCTTGGTAGCTCGCTGGGTGGTTGTCCCCAGTTTTTTTCACGTCCATGGAGGATCTGTGCTGGTGGGAGTGTGGGTGCTTCAGTGGATTTATCTTGCTTTAGCTCTGCAGCACTTCTCTGGAGCAGTTTGAAAGTCAGCTCTCCAGTAGCCATGGCTGCAGTAGTGGCCTAGAGGGAAGTAGGTGCCTTTGTAACAGGTATCCTCCGTGTTAACAGGTGGAGGCTCTCTTTTATAGTTCCTGGGATACACGTTTATTTTATGCTGAAGCATCCCTGAATGTAGAATATATTTTATTATTGGTGGTGTGACAGTTTCATCTCCAGTGCCACCTTCTGCTTGGGTTGTGTAACCTAAAAATAATGCGATGACTTAGATTTAATGGTGCCTTAATTTAGTGGCAAAGGGGCCAGGAGCTCTGCTGCTGAAGGGACTCTCCCAGACGCTCTCTGGAAACCCTGTGTGGCAGTTCTCCTCTGGGCTGTAGGGTCGCTGTGAGTCAGAGTTGACTCGAAAGCAGCAGCGTTGGGTTTGTGGTTTTTAATCTGGTGTCATATGGTTGATGATTGTGTTACTAGGTGACAGTGATACTCATTGTGAAGGGAATGTGGAGTCTTCCCTACACAGGAAATCAGTACTGTGTGGTATTTATCATGTGTATAATGTAATAAACATTTTGTTTGTATCTCGGTAGTACCTGAGTATGATTGACCTTTTAGAGTCCGTGGACTATATGGTGAGAAACGCCCCTTACAGGAAATACAAGCCCTACTTACCACTTCACACCAACGGTCGTCAATGGTAAGCGGGACGTTGGTTTTGAATGACATCCTTTGGGCTGTGAGCCCTCAGAGTTAAGAGGCCTTCAGAATCATCTAATGTAGTTGCTTTTTTAAAAATGCAAGACAGGGGTATCTTTTCTATGTTCATGTCACTTTTTTTTCATAAATACCATGCCTGTACTCCTGTCCTTAGGTTAGTTTCCTAGTCTTAACTTTCAGGATTTTCAAACATGGAAAACAAGGTGCATGAGCCACCTTGTAGACTCTGTCCTGGAATCCTTTCAGTGCCCGGTTCTTGCAGATGGGGGTTGTCCCGATTTCGCTTGTGGCATACTCTCCTCCTGGAATGATTCACCCCTGTTTCGGTCTCTAAGTCACAGAGCTGTGCCAGAGAGTGAAATCCTGTTGCTCAGCACTTACAGGAAGACGGTGAATAAAAAACAAAGTTAGACGATGTAGATCTAAGAAGTCAGAGCTATTTTCCTGCTGTGTGTGAGGCCTTGATGTTCAAACGTTCTGTAACAGAATTTGAATTGCAGGTGGAAATATGCCATTGACTCTGTTCTTGAGGTTCATGTCCGACGGTATACCCAGATGTGGTCGTGGACCAGCATAAGGAGGCACAGGCAGCTGCTCAGAAGTTACAGAGGTGCCTACAAAGCCAAGCTGATGCAGGCCAAAGTCTCAGAGGACACCCAGAAACAGATTCAGGTAGACTGGGAAAGACAGCTTTCATCTAGTCCCTAAAAACCAAAAAGTCACCGCTATCGAGTCGGCTCCATCGAGTCAGCTCTGACTCGTAGCACCCCTAGAGGTCTGAGTAGAAATGCCCCACAGAGTCTAATCCGTAGCAAATATTAACTGTAATGAAATATTTATATTAACAGAAGTTCCCCTGTATTTAATTTGAATCAGAATGTAGTTTGAGAAAAAAGCTGATCTTTTTTTGAGAGAGAATTTTATCAGAAATGGAGAGTAATTTTCCTCTGCTTAAAAAAATAAAACAAAGCCCTTTTCCTCTACCCTTATAGATAAATTGGGGTTGCCATAAACCATTTGGGGCAGTGCATCTGGTTTTCATAATACTGTTTAGACAGTCATTTAAAAGTGTTTAAATGTTTGTTTGTTAGTAGTTAGGTATGTCTTTGTTAGTAAATGTACCATATGTATGTATAGTAGTGGGTTTCTTTAAAGTGTTCAGAGTATTAAAAAAATGATTGCTTCTTAAAATTAGAGAAATACTACTTACACATTTTAAAGGAAAAATACACTTTGAATACATTATTTGCTTAATGTCACTTTTTCTGTAACTGCTTGACAGTATGAAGAATTAATTGAATTTCTGTTATCCTGAGATATATGGCCATCAGTAGAGTTTATTAGAAAAATTGTCAGTGTTGGAGTTAGATGGATTGGGGTTCAGGTGCTGAGGTGGCTCCTTGGAGATGTTCTGATGATGAACACCAGTGTCTTAACCCCTCCTGTCTGGTGTTCACATTTCTGGAAGGGAAATGCTATCTTTATCACAAAGTAGGGAGAATTGCATGAGATCCTACATGAAGGACCTGGCACCCAGCATGTCCTGTGATTGTTTGATTTCCCCATGAGTAAGAAGCGACTCTGTGGCAACCAGAAACAATGGTCACAATGCCAGTTTCTTCCTTAGCCTGCTTCTTGAAGTGCAGAATTTTATATTCTTAAATTTTTTGTTCTTTGTAATGGTGCCTTTAGTGCAGAGGTTGTAAAGTAATTTATAGTACGAGAGTTAAGAGTAGTAACTTGAAGGAGAGTGTGCAGCAGAAGTCTCCTTTGCCGGATACTTTTGTTTCCTTGTACATACGCTGTCTGTCAATGATGGTGGTCTTATGGCAGAGTGCCTGTTTTCATGTGCTGTAATTAATGAAGACTTTATTTTCTTGGAAAACTCATTTTCCCTCATTGGGAAAACTAAAAAATTTCAAAGCCAAAGTGTACATTCATGTGTTTGCTTATGCTTTCGTGGAATCTCAAGTCCTGTCCATGGGCTAGATAAGTATACAGATCACAGAAGAACAGTTTTCTTCATCTGATAATTGTTTTACTTGTTCCCATGTGTCTCTGTTTTTACAGGACTTGGAGAAGAGTCTTGATGTTTTTAATATAATTTTAGCAAGGCAGCAAGCGCAAGTTGAGGTAATGTTTTTAACATCTGATTTTGTGCTTTAAATGTCGACTCATGCTTTAAACCTCAGATTAAGAATCTGACTCCCATAGTTTGAGGAGCTGATGAGATTTATCCAAGTGAGAATAAACATTGATTTTTTTTTTTTTTTTTATTAATTCAGTCTCAGGAGAATATAAACTCCAGTACTGAGGGAAAGTCACTAACATGATGGTAGCAAACACATAAAAGAATTCATACAATTTGAAAAACTCACAAAAGGAAGGAGATGAGAATTACTCATAATCCTAGCAATTTGTAATCGAGTATTGAAAATTTTAGATCTAGGCTTCTGGCTCCTCCCTCTACAGTGCATATGTAGCTGCTGATTTATGTTTTTTGTCCTCCTTTTTCTTTTTTTCCACCCCCTCCACCCTTTCTTGATTCAAAATTGGAAGTTAATTTGCTTATTAATACTTCATAATTGCTTTTTTAATGTCACCTGGTGCCTTGTGCATTTTGTGGCATGTTGGTCCTCTCAGTAAGGGAGCAATGGGATGTCGTTTACTGAAACAGGCTGCCTGTGGTCTGAGAAGAGCTGGTGTCTTGTGACTGTAATCTGGTGTGAAAGTGATGAAATGTTAATCGTTTCTCACCTAGTTACACCTAAAAATGAAGAAGTCATGTATTCATTAGCTAAGTTTAAAAAAAGTTTTAATTTTTTAGGTAATTCGGTCTGGGCACAAGTTAAAGAAAAAGTCTGCTGATCCAGGAGAGAAACGTGGAGGCTGGTTTGGTGGGTTTTGGGGGAAGAAGGAATCTAAGAAAAAAGAGGAAGAATCTTTGATTCCTGAAAGTAAGTTTCAAGTCAAATAACTGAGTGAACACTGAAAAGGAAAAAACATAAATTGTATCTTGGTCAGTTAGTTGGATTTTATGTTAAAATACTTTTGAAGTAGGAGTTATACATTGCATAGTGCAGTACCTAAAGGAACTATGAATCCCCCTGTAATTTTTTCTGAACTGTTGGTTCAGCAAACAAATTAGGTTAAATAGCTCTTTTAAATGGTTGGGAATTCTAAAATCCACGTATGATACTCAGTTTCCTTAATGGCCTCTCTTCACCTTTTTAGGACCCAAGCAAGCAAACGTAGCATGTTTGTTTTAACCAGTCAGAGTACCATGTAACTGCTTCAGCTTTGGCGTTTTTATGGATTGATTTGAGGACATTTGCTAATTGGTTTGACTGTTAGACTGTATCTGTAAAACTGATGCACTTGATTTCTTAAAATGTTTAGTATTTTCTTCGTAGCTATCGATGACCTCATGACCCCAGAGGAAAAAGCCAAGCTCTTCACCGCTATTGGTTATAGTGAGGGCACCCACAGCCTGGCCTTCCCTAAGCAGGTAATGCTGTACGTGACCTCCGAGGTACTTTGCTCCCTTGTACTGGATTACCCTGCACTGGTTTCAACATGTTATGGGAATTTAAGGAACTAAGAATATCAGTTGTTTCTGTTTCACTTGTTGAGTTGTCAAATGCTTTTTGTCACGTCTTACTAATTAAAATTTTTATTTTTAATATTGCTGTGACTATATTGATCTCTTCCTTATGACTGGTGCTTTTTTGTGTTATGTTTTTTAAAAAAATCTTTCTTCACCATGAGGTCAAGAAAATGTTCTTTTTCCAGGGGCTTTACATGATTCTAGTTTTCACACTGAGATCTACAGTTCATCTGGAATTAGTTTTTTACTTCTGATGTGATCTCGTATCAGAGATCGCATATTTTTATCTACTTGACCTATCTTAGATTTCTGAAAGGGCCACCCTTTTTGCCATTGCTCTCCAGTTACCCCTTTATCGATAGTCGAGTGTCCCCATGCTGTGATATCTCTGTTCTCTTGCCCTGGCAGTTGGTCTGTCTCTGTAGCACAGTGACTTAGTTACTGTAACTTTGTAAGCTGTCCTGGTATCTAGCTGTGTACGTCTTCCAGCTCTGTTGTTTAAGACTGTCTTACCCATTCACGGCCCTTTGCATTTCCATTTAAATACTTGAATACTCTGGGGGTCAGCTCTACCCTGGCTGCTAGGGTCGCCATGAGTCAGATCTAACTCGATGGCACTTGGTTGGCTTGGCTTGTGTAATTTTGATTTATTTCGTATAATCTGTAAGCCAGTTTGAGGAGAATCAATATCTTATTAATATTGTACCTGTTAATGTTTGAAGTATAACGTATACCTCCATTTATTTACCTTTTCTCTAATTCTTCTCCTTAACGTTTTGTGGTTTTCTGGGTAGAAGTTGAACATCTTATGTTGGATTTGTTATAAATGGTTTCTTTAAAAACATTTGAGGTAGAGCTGATGTACAGTAAAATGTGCAGACCGTAAGGTTCATCTTGATGAATCGGGAGCGTGAAAGGCATCTGTGTGGTGAGCACCCAGAGCAGAGAGAGCATTTACAAACTTCCTGTTACCTTTTCCCATTGTTTTCTGTGCTGCCTTCTGAAAGCAGCCACTTTGTGACTTAGGTCGCTGTAGAAGAATTTCTCCTGTACATGCATTTTTGCTTTTGGCTTCTTTGCTCAGCGTAGTACTTCTGCTGCTCGTCGATGTTGCTGTGTGTGTCAGCAGTAGTTTGTTCATCTTATTGACGAGCAGTGTCCCAGAGCCAGGGTGCTGCTTAGAAACAAGGATGGTGAGGCTTGGCCTTACGTCCTTTGAACATACTGTCAAGAGAGACCAGTCCCTGGCGAAGGACACATGTTTGATAAAGTAGAGGGTCCCAGGAAAAAAATCAAAACCCTCAACAAGATGGATTGATACAGTGGCCTCAGTAGTAGGCTGAAGCGTAACATGATTGTGAGGATGGCAGAGGACCAGGCAGGGTTTTGTTCTGTTGTACCTGGGGACCGACTTGGCAACATTGAACTATAAGAGTATCCCGTTGTTTGCAGATACAGCAGTTTGTTATCTGTTCTCCTGTTGGTACACAGCTGTGTTGTTTCAGGTTTGGTTATCCTGAACAAGGCTGCTGTGGACCTTCTCATAAGAATCTTTCGTGGACACACGTTTTTGTTTCTCTGGGGTAAACACCTGGGGGTGGGATTGCTGGGCCATCTGGAAACCCTGGTGGTGGAGCGGCTAAGTGCTCTGCCCACCAGAAGGCCGGCGGTTCGCGTCTGCCAGGTACTCCTTGGAAGCTCTGTGGAGCAGTCCTACTCTCTCTTATAGGGTTGCTATGAATTGGAAATGACTCAGTCGCCATGGATTTGGTTTTTGGTTTACGGTATATGTAGGTAGAATTTTTTAAGAAACTGGCAAGCAGATCTCCAGAAGGAGATCAGTAATTCTACTTGCTTCACACCCGTGTAAAAAGTTGATGTTAGGCTTTTTAATTTTAGCCCTTCCAGTGGGTGGGATGTGTTGGTCCACTGTGGTTTCTATTTGCATTTTCCTGATAACGAACCATGCTGTGCATTCTCTGTACATTCATTTGTGAAGCATCTGTTGAGGTGTTTTTTTGCCCATCTTTAAATTAGACTGTTTGTCTTTCTATTGTTGTTTTTATTTTTTTGTATCTTCTGGCTATAAGTTTTTTGTTTTATGTATAAACCTGGCCAACCGACTGGGAAAGGTCAATATTTGTGCCCATTCCAAGAAAAGACAATCTGCTGGAATGTGGACTTCATCAAAAGTATCATTAGCATCACATGTAAGCCAAGTTTTGCTGAAGATCATTAAAAAACAGCCATGGTTGCACAGGGATGAGGAACTGCCAGAAACTCCGGCTGGATTCAGAAGAAGACTTGGAGCCAGGGCTGTCACTGCTGATGCCAGTGCGATCATGGCTGAGAGCAGAGAATGCTGGAGAGATGTGCACCTGTGTTTCATTGACTGCAAAGGCCTTTGACTGTGGATCATAATGAAGAGTGCATGACATTGAGAAGAAGGAGACTTCCAGAACACTCGGTTGTGCTTACATGCCATCTAAGTAGATCAAGAAGCAGTTGTCTGAGCAGAGTAAGGGGACACACTGTGGACTAAAATTGGAAAAGTTATATCTTTTCACCATACTTATTCAGTCAATGTGCTGAGCAAATAACCTGAGAAGCTGGACCATATGAAGAACATGGTGTCAGGACTGGAGGAAGACTGCTTGGCAGCCTGCGATAAGCAGATAATACAGCCTCTTATTCAAATTTTGTTTCTGCCTCGTCCTCTTCCTCTTGGTTTTTGGGGACTTCTGATGTGCTTATGTGAACTTTTCCCACGTATTTCGTGTCTCTTATTCTCTCTGCTGTGTTTTCCAAGTTTTGTCTGTTCATTTTTCATTTTGGGTATTTTCCTCTAGTCTGTTATTTCAGCTAGTAATTATTCCTCTATATGTTCTCGTTTCACTGCTGAATCTGTTGTTTTTTCTTTTGTTTGTTTGTTTACACTTCGTTTTTTTTTTGTGAATTCAGAACAATTTTACATTCTATATCATGTTGCCATGTAACACCCAGAACTTTCACCTCTCTTCTGTTCTGGCTAGTTCCCTCTCCACCTACATGATAGCACGCTTCCCGTTTTGTTCAGAACTTCTTGTGACCTTTTTGATAAAGGTCTGGCCTTCTTCACCCATCAACTTGTTTATTGTTTGCCTAATTTAATTTTGTGCTTTTCAGTTCCAGAATTTCCATTTGATTCTTTTTTGTTGTTTGCAGTATGCTCAGTTTGTCTTTTATCTGCTTGAACCTGTAATCCTGATAGTTTTTGTATCTGTGTGTAATAACGTGATGTCTCAAGTCCCTGTGAGTTTGCGTCTGTTTTCTGTTCTTTATGCTGTTTTTTGTCTGACTCGTGTAGAACCCTGTGAAGCTGATCTGTGTGTCCATCTATGTGTGCATGTCTACTCGTCGGCTGAACAGTGTCTTTACAAACGGGATTTTTTGTTTTTAGAAGTATGGGAGATAGCATCTTCCTTCTGATGAGGTAGCTGTTCTACTTTAGAGAGAAATTTGATTTGCCTTTTGTTTGTTTGTGGCACTGGTACTTGGAATCAGCTCCAATTTGATCTTCAGGACTGAGAAGATTTGAAGTTATGGTACCCTGTGTGGGAGTCTACCTGTTTCTAGGTCACCTTTACTCTTAGGATGTAGCCCTTTATAACTGCAATGAAAAGTGAGGGTGTTTTATCAGAGACATCCTTTGTTGGGAATTGTTCTCAGTTTCTGTTCTGCTAGGCTAGTTTCATAGCCTCCAGGTTACTGCCTCTTAAATTTTCAGGTGCTTCCCGGGGAGACACATTCTCAGCTTCCGGGCTTGCTGACCCTCTGCTCTGCTCCTATCTTGATCCAGCAATTTTGGGGTTAGGATTTTTTTTCCAGTATCTGGTTAACTCCTCAAAGCTATCATATACATATTCTGTATATTTTGCCCTCAGTTCTTCTCCTTAGCTGGAGAATGGTCCAAATGACTTAGTTTACTTTCATGAAAGCTAAATTTAGTCTTTATGCTACAAACTATCTTCTCATTGTTTCTTTGTTTTTGACTTTTAAACTAAGAAATGAATTTTGGATCTTTTGTAAATACCGTATTTGTGTCTGCAGTTAGATTGTTTGCATTGAGTACTTTGAGGCCAGAACCAACTGTGTTCTTCTTCGTTAGATCACTTCATAATTCAACTAGTTTAAGAAGACATTATCATCTAGTGAAGTAGTGATTCTTTGGACTCTAACCATTTTTTCCTCTGTTTCTGTTTAGTATGTTGCCTATGTAATGACACTAAAGCTAGTGAGCACCTCTGTAACAATCAGAGAAAAAAGGAATATTCCAGAAATACTAAAAATTCAGGTCATTGGCCTTGGAACGCAAGTATCTCAGCGACCAGGGGCACAGGCACTTAAGTAAGTATTTAAAAATGGTATTTTAATTTTTATCCCTGGTCATGATGTTAGGCCAAAAAAATAGAACGTGAGCCAGTTGTCTGTTACCATAGACTTTACCTCATAGCAACTCCACAGGACAGGGCAGAGCTGCCCCGTAGCGTTCCCAGGGAGTGGCAGGTGGGTTCGAACCCCTGACATGTTGGTTAGCAGTTTGAGCCCTTGACCACTGTCTCACCAGGGCTCCACGTAGATTGTTATTCATAAAAAAAAAAGCCTGCACGTACTACGTGGATGGACTTCAAAAACCTTCTGCTGAATGAAGTCAGGCAGACCTGGAAGGACAGGTGTTGCGTGATCCCAGTTAGATGAAATAGCAAGAGTAGGCAGATGCGAAGACAGCGGCGTTGACTGATGAGGGCTGGGGCTGGAGGTGGGGTGGGGGTGAGGCCGGAGGGTGCCCACTGCGTCTTTGGAGTGGCTCATGATTTTGGAAGTGGACAGTGCTGATAGTTGTGCAACATGGTGAGTGCAAGTCCTGTGGGTGAATTGCACACTTAAAAACGGTTCACATGGCCAACTTATTGCATATATTTCCCCACAGTAAAATTTAAAAAAGAAAAATACCTGATTAAAATTCTCCTGTAGTTTTTTGGCCTTTTGTATGTCCAGAGACTCTTTTTTCTTAACTTGCCTTTGTTGTTGTTGTTGTGGGGCTAGAGGAGGAGCTTGTTAGTAATTGCACCCTCCCTTTGTTCCTTCACAAGTGTTTATGGCATGCTGTTTAATTTATAGGCTTCATACTATGAAGTCTGTGCATATATACATTGGGCTTCTGCTTTTATGAGGTTTATGATAAGCCAGCCAAGTGCCATCGAGTGGATAATATGGAATGTCCACTGAGGAACTGCGTCATCATCCCTTGGTGTCCACAGGGGATTGGTCCAGGCCTCCCACATTTACCAAAATCCCAGGATGCTCAAGGCTGTTAAAATGGCATCATATTTGCATCTAATGTACACACATCCCCCTGCATATACTTTAAATCATCCCTAGATTACTTACATCACCTCATAAAACGTACAAGGACTGACAGTTAAGTTCATGAACTCATCCTAGAAAAGTGCTACATATCTCATTGCTGAACATCACCGTAGTCGCCGTCTAGGTACTCCTCTTGGGGAGCTATGCACTGACGCCAGCGCTTAGTCCACCCTCCAAAGCAATTTTGGAACTCTTTTTGTAGAATGGCCATCAGAGCTGTCTCTGTACTATCCTTGATGTCTGAAATGTCATCTGGATGTCTTTCAGTATTTCCTTTATCTTCAGGTAAAGAAAAAAGTCACTGGGGGCCAGATCAGGTGAGTAGGGAGGGTGTTCCAATACAGTTATTTGTTTACTGGCTAAAAACTCCCTCATGGACAACTAAACAGTTAAGTTTGTGAACTTGCCACCTTGCCACTGTGCATGATGGCCATTCAAAATTGCTTTCAAGGGTGGACTGGGAGCTAGTGTCACTGTGGATAACTTCCCAAGGGGAGGATTTTGAAGGTGACTTGTAGTGATTCTCAGCAGTGAGGTAGGTAGCACTTAGAACAGTTAGGTCCTTGGGCTTCGTTGTCGGTCCTAGTAAATGCTATGTAAACAGCATTATTACGGTCTGTTGCTTGGGAATCCTGACTGAGGGTGCGAGAACGGAAGTAGTGAATGGAGGAGAGGCAGGACGAGCAAGGCCGAACAAATGACCCGTGACTGGCTGAGACTCTGGCTGTGGATTGCAGATATGAGGGCTGACTGTGCGGCGTCTTAGGAGGGGCCTGGTGGTGTAGTGGCTGCTAACCGAAAGGGTGGTGGTTTGACCCCACCTCACGGCTCCTTAGGAGAAAGGCCTAGAGATTGGTTCTCATAAGGATTGCAGCCTAGAAAACCCGATGGGGCAGTTCAACTCTGTCACATATGACTGCTGTGAGTGGAAATCTGCTGGAGGGGTCCTGCCAGCAACAGTGACATCAGCATAAAAGACAGCCCATAGGTGAGCAGAGCTGCAAAGTCAGGCAGCTGGTAGTTAGCGCTGCACAAGCCCCTTTCTGGGTGATGGTCAACTTGGGTTGAGGGAGTTGAGGTTTGTGCTAGCTGTCGAAGAGTGGAAAGGACTGGAAACAGCCAGCATGTAGCCACAGGGTATCAGGGTGCATGGGAGTGGGGAAATGGGTGCTGTGAGTGAAGTCCAGCTTCCGTTCCGTGACTGCAGTCAGGATGTCTGCAGTGTTCCCAGCTTGGCTGCTATGGGTTTTCTTATGTAGATGAAAAAGAATTAATAAAACAAGAGCAGTTGTGAGGATAATTGAATCCAAAGCTAAGGAGTTGGGACTGCAGCCTCGAGTAGTGGGTGTTGTTCTGGCTTTCAGTGTTTTGAAAGGAAAAATTATATTTTAAGTCATTATATTTCAGAGAGTCTTGCTTCCATGACTGTTTTTTTCCTCCTTGTAGAGTAGAAGCAAAATTAGAACACTGGTACATAACAGGTCTGAGACAGCAGAATGTTGTGCCGTCACTTGTGGCTTCAATTGGTGACACGGCATCGTCCTTGCTGAAAATCGAATTTGAAACCAATCCGGAGAGTCATCCTGCCGGCCAGAGCCTGCTGGTCCAGTCTCAGCCTGTGGAGGTCACCTACGACGCTGTGAGTGCCGGGGAAGCCAGGGACTGTTTGTTGGAGCCTTTGTACACATCTGGCCTCTGGTTTTCTTACAGTTTTTCCTCTCTCACATTTAACACTTATTTACACAGGAGATGGTTTACAGCAGGTTTTTCTTCTTTCAGAAGCAGGACCTGTTTATCAGCTGATGTTGACTTTTCACATACTGTGGATTTTTTCTACCCCAGAGTATATTTCTCTGGGGTTATTTTAAATTGAAAACAAAACAAAAACTTAACGTAGTCTCACGAAAACCCAGTTTCTCTTGTCCTGACCGCTCCTGAATAGTCAAAGACTTCCATCTCCAGTTCCTTTCTGCTTCCTCCCATGATCTGCAGTGTTTGGAACCAGTTAAAAGGACTTCAGAAATAGTGAAAAGGCTTTCAAATGCCATTCTTGTGAAAAGAAGGCATGGGCGCTTAGATGTTATTGAACGTGGGGCCCAGGGTCTGTGTCTGTGGCTTCACTGGCCCGCTGTCCTGACTGGCACCTCCGGCTAGCCAGCAGGAGGACGGGCTTTGCCTCTCACCGTGTCCCTGAGACGGGCCCTCCTCTTCTCCTGCAGTCCCTGGTATACTTGTACTCTGTGGTTTAGAGATGGTTTGGGGTTTGTGTGGAGGCAGAATACAAAGACTCCAGAACTGTTTGTATTCTCTGATGTTTGAAGTTCGGGTCTTGGAACTGGGCTGGGTGCTGAATGGTCCTCCTCCTCCTCTGTCAAGTTCAAAAAGTGCAGGGGAATCAAGCTGCAGTGAGAAGTTGGTTTTCTCCTTTCCATGAGATGGAAGCAGTGACTAGAAGTCATGTCCACTGCTGTGTCAGCATACATGATACATGGTAGAATGCCCTCCAGAACCCCCAACTGATGCGGACGCGGCTGGGCCTCCTCAGTAAGCTGCCCTGGGAGAGTCCTTGCTCCAAGGTTTCTTTCACTCCAAAGCGTGGTTTCTGGAGGTACTGCTCCAGGTCTGAGCCACCGTTGTTAAGAATTGAGGTGAAACTGGAAAATGTATCACAGAGAGAGTACTGGGTGTGTCTTGGTTATATATATATATATATATTTTTTTGCCTAGAAAGTAGTGTTTTTATTTTTTTTTAATTGTGATTGAGTGAAAGTATATAATTCAGTTTAAATTCGCATGCCTGCCTATTTGCAGCTCCTTCTGCTCTCCTTGCCTAGTGACAGCGTATTCCTCCTTTCTGTTCTATATGTCATATCCCCTTAACGGTCTCCTGTCCCCTCCTCCCTACTCTCTCCACACCCTTCTGATAAGAGGCCAGTGACATCCTATAGGTGCATAGCCCCATAAAGTGCACACATGATATGGTCACTCTGTGACCCTGAGTCCTGTCCATCCCTATCCAAAGAGTTGACCTCACTAATGATCTATGATTGGGGGCAGCATCAGGTCGAGGGGCCATGCTCCCAGGGGAGCCCCCAGGCCTTCAGACCATCATTTGTGGTCTTTTAATGGAGTTCTCAGGGTGTACCCCTTTTTTTCTTGTGTTGCCGCTGGGACTCAACATTGTGAGCCACGTCCTGGCTGTTGTTGGTAGCCAGGCACCATCTGGTTCTTCTGGTCACATGTTGATGTAGTTACCCATTCATGTGAGTTTTTGTGTCTTCTGGGTTTTTTTTCTCCCATGTTGTTGTTGTCCTTGGCAATCACCTGTTCCAGCTGAGTTGGGACCATTTCGTGCACCTCCGATGGCAGCTTGCTAGCTTTTAAGACCCCAGATGTCACTCGGTGTTGGTTATATTTTAACGTTCTTTTGCAGAACACCATTAATGCAGTGGTTGAATTCTTTCAATCTAACAAGGGATTAGATCTTGAGCAAATAACATCAGCTACGTTGATGAAGCTGGAAGAAATTAAAGAGAGAACAGCTACAGGTAAAGAATTAGAGTGTCTGTGTCAGCGTCAGCCAGCCTGCCCAAACTCTGTGTGTTCTGGATTGAAATCACCAATAGCAGTGGGCTTGGTTTTTTCTTTTTTTTTATGTAAACATTGTATTTAAGATAGCATGTGGTTGCTTTTTAAATTTAGTTTAAACTCAGACTGTGTCGTACAGTGGCATGGTATGCTCAGGGCTTACCCAAAGTCCGTTGCACTTGAGAGGATGAGAGATGACGAGACTAACACGGGCCACAGGTGGTCCTGCCAGCTTTCAGTTCAGTGAGCCTGAGATGCAAGACTTCGCTCTGTTTCGATTTTGGGGAAACTGTTCACCGTATGACATCTGAATCTGGTTTTAAAAATATATACTTTAGCATGATGTGGCCCCTGAAGTCAGGCCCACAAATTTATCTGGTTACTTAATCAAAAAAATATAAATTGTGCCATCTCTGCATAAAATACTTACTATGTTGGGTGTATTGTAGTGTGCAGTAATATGGATTGTCTCCCAAAAGGGAAGTTTTTCAGGATAATTCTAACCATGTGCCATTCACCTTACATGCTGTGAGAAGAACTGATACGCCTTCATAATATTTTTCAAGTTGTATTTTTATTCTTATTGTTAATGATACAGTTATATATTTTGACTTGACCCATATATTCTCTATTTCTCTGCCTTCTCTTAGGGCTTACACATATAATTGAAACTCGGAAAGTCCTTGATTTACAGATAAATCTGAAGCCTTCTTACCTGGTAGTTCCCCAGACGGGTTTCTACCATGAAAACGCAGACCTTCTGATTTTGGATTTTGGTACCTTTCGGGTAGGTATGCACATTTCTCTGCCTGTCTTTGTCCATCTGGATAGCTAAGTATCTGATTGCTTGCTGTTTTCCTTCAGAGTTCACTTAAACTACAGTTGGGATTATGCCTTCGTAGCTTTTAGCCAAGCCTACCTTGGAGTGAGTATGCTACATCTATTTTGTAGCTATTAAAGAAACTAAAACAAAACATTTCTGTGATAGTATGTGATTTGATACCAAGAACTAGAATAAAAGACTTTCATATTGGAAGAAAACACTTCTAATTTTCATGATTTCCAGAGTTTAATTATACAGTGTTATTTATTAGGGGAATATATATACATGAGTGTGTGTTTACTAAACCAATGCCAGTGACTGAGCAGAGTAATAGAACTCCAACATGTTGAGTGTTTAGTCCCTTAGCAATCCAAGCTCTAAAAAGAAGATGAAGACTTAAAAAAAGATAGTCCTGAATTGATCTTTCTTTCCAGTGAAATGGAGAAAAAAGGAAGTAGAAGTCTGAGATGAATTCTGTTGGCCCAGTTATTCTAGTACTTGCTGAATGTGAAGAGGACTTGAATCAATTGCTTATGAAGGTCAAGGATGACAGCCTTCAGTGTGGATTACACCTGAACATAAAGAAAGCAAAAAATGTCACAACTAGACCCTAGGCAGTGTTGTGATAAACAGAGAAAATAACTCAAGTTGTCAAGGATTTCATTTTACTGGCATCCATAATCCTTGCCTGTGGAAGCAGCAGTTGAGAAATCAAATGACACACTGCACTGGACAAATCTGCTGCAAAAGACCTCTTTAAAGTGTTCAAAAGCAGAGATGTCGCTTTGGGGAGTAAGATGGCCCTGATTCAAGCTTTGGTATATTTGGTCAACTACTGCTTGTGAAAGCTGGACAGTAAATAAGAAAGACAGAAGAAGAACTGATGATCTTTGAATTATGATGTTGGTGAAAAATACTGAGAAATGCCATGGGCTGCCAGAAGAATGAACAGCTCTGTGCTGGAAGAAGTATAGTGAGAATGTGCCTTCGAAGCAAGGACAGTCAGACTTTGTGTCACGTACTTTGGACATGTTATCAGGAGAGACCATTCTCTGGAGAAGGACCTCAGGCTTATAAAGCAGAGGGTCAGTGACCTAGAGAAAGGCTCTCAGTGAGCTAGATTGAGCAGTGGCTTTAACAATGGGCTCAGACACGGTAGTGGCTGTGTGAGTGGAACAGGCAGCGTTTTGTTCTGTTGTGGGTAGGGTCTCTGTGAGTCAAGGCTGACCCGACAGCACCCAACAGCAACAACGATCCAGTGCTGTAGTGGCGAGAAGTCACAGAATTCTGCTATTCCCTGGTGAGCTGTTGAGGATGAGTCGGGAGTGGAGCCATAAGTGGCAGAATAACTTCTAAGAGCTGAGAAGAGGAAGAGGTGCTTGTCTGGGCAGGTTCTTTGTGGCACACTGTTGAGCAGGGCACTTCCCAATAAGTGAGAATGTGCTGAACACCAGTAACTCGCTATGGTAGAGCTGTGTGCTGAGGTACTATAGTCACAAAATATTGGCCATTATTTATCAGAAAATTAAGCAGAATGTGAATTCATTAAGGGCAGTGTTTTCGTTTCAATTAGGCTTTAAGGGAGCATGGATAAAATAGGTTGATGCCTACATTTTTATGTTACAAAGATTTGAACTTTTTTCTCCATAGCTCAACAGCAAAGATCAAGGTTTGCAGCAGACTGGTAGCTCCTCTTTGGAAGAAATAATGGATAAAGCCTATGACAAGTTTGATGTTGAGATAAAAAATGTGCAGCTACTCTTTGCAAGAGCAGGTAGGCTGGGGCTCAGCTCTTAGGGTCTTGAAATTACATTGGGGAGCTTTGGTAAACGCACACGTCTATGTGCCTCTGTGTCAGCCTGATGGTGATTTTGTACACATCTCATTGGTCATTAAGAAAACCAGACAGAAACCTGTCTGTTGAAATCATTGCCCCAGCTGTGAATACATTTAAACATTCCTTTATTCATCTTAGCATACTTTGTACCCTGTGAATCTAAGTTCAGTCAAGGCCTGTCTTTTTATAATGTGTTTATAAACACTGTCCAGAATGCAAAATAGAAACTGGGTTTGGTTCCAGTTCCTTCGCAGAGTCGACAGTTAAGTGCTTTTAAGGTGGCTTTATGTTGTTTTCTCTTGCTGTCTTTATTCCTAAATGTTGCACTGTGTTAGCCTAGTCTGTGTTTCAGTGGTATTATATCTGCTTTTGTAGATATGAAAATATAGGTATAGCTTTAATTCTGTCATTGTAGTGAGTCATTTTCCAAAAGTTTCAGTGTTTACTACTGTCTGGAGACTGCTGATTCTCTGCTGTTAGCTTCTGGAGCAGTACTAAACATTGTTGAGTTTGTCACTTTGTGGTAGTTTACTGGAGGAAAGGACAGATATAATCTTAGACGACAGAGTTTGTACTCTTGTAGGAGTGATGAAGTATGCTAATACGTAGTATGTACGTCTGGTCTCATAACTTTGAATGTTCTACCTAAATTTAATGTGTTAGCAACCCTCTGTTACTTGCAGGGAAGTGTTTACATATACCATTAACACTGCCTTTTTGTTTCTGTATACTTAAGAATTAAAAATGATAAGAGATGTCCAGTCATTACATCAGTAAAGGTCATGTGAGACTTTACTGTCCGTTAAGAAGTCTGTCTCTGAGATCTCTTATTTGGAAGGGAAGTGGTTAACACTTCTCCTTGTCATAAGGTTTTGATGAAACTCTTTTACTTTAGAATAACATGCTAAACTAGTGTAATGGCACTTAGGAATCCCATAAACCTCTTGTTTTGGTTTGCCATCTGCTTTTTTTTCCTTGTCTTTTGCCATCTGTGTTTTTTTTTTGTCTTTTCACTGTAACCACCCACCTTGATTACTAATTCTATAGTAAAGATAATTAATTCCTGGGGCGTTTTGGTGTTTGCTTTGGAATGTAAGATACTGTCGTATGAACATCCTTCAGATAAATATTCAGAATTATGTTTATATCATAGTCACTCTGGGGGTCAGTTCTACCCTGGCCTCTAGGGTCGCCATGAGTCAGATCTGACTTGACGAGACTTGGCTGGCGTGGCTTGATGCCTGTCAGTCTGTATTTAGGAAATTATGGGCCATTTAACTGCTGTGCTGAAAGATGTAAAAATGAGTGGTGATTGAATCTGCTTCTTAATGATTAGAATAACTTACAGAAGTTTTCCACACAATTCCTGATAATTAAAAATAATCAGTTAATATTTTAAATTCTCTTTCTGAAGGTGAAAATTGGAAAAAGTACCGATTTCAGCATCCATCAACTATGCATATATTACAGCCCATGGACATTCATGTTGAGTTGGCCAAGGCAATGGTGGAGAAAGACATCAGAATGGCCAGGTGGTGTATGATCTTCTCTTGTGCGTACTGGGTAACTGATGAAGTGAAATGTACCTGAGTTGGTTGCTAGGCTTTAAGGAAGCAAAGATAGAGTTCTATAGAAGAAATAACAATTACTCTATTTCATAGGAAACTCTGGTGGTGTAGTGGTTAAGTGCTATGTCTGTTAACTAAAAGGTTGGCAGTTTGAATCCACCAGGTGCTTGCTAGAAACTCTATAGAACAGTTCTACTATGTCCTGTAGGGTTGCTGTGCCTCAGAATTGGCTCAGCAGCACTGGTTTGTTTTCCCTATTTCATGACAAATACATTTTTAGGAAAATGTGTATTTGTCTTATATATTACTGGTCTTATTTTTGTATTATTTCGATTTTTACACTGTAAAATTTGATGGTCAGTGTTACTAGCTAGGATAAATCTTCAACAAAATTTGATTATGAAGCTACATAAAAAACTGAATTTAGATAATGATGAAATACTTACACTGCTTTTGAGAAAACCTGTTATCACAGTTGAGATAATGGACATCTTCATTCTGAAAAGTTTCATTCTGAAAAGTGTCGTAGGCCCCTTTGTATTCCTTCTCTCACTTTTCTACCGACCAGCTTCCCTCACTACTGTCCCAGCCATTCCTTGATCTGCTTTCTGACACTATAGATTAGGTAGAATTGTCTACAGTTTTATATAAATGGAATCATACAGTTTTAAGTCACTTTTTGTTTGACTTCTTCCACTCAGCGTGATTAACTTGAGATTCATCTATATTGTTTGTATTAGTGGTTCATTGTCAACCTTTACCAGGAGGGTGTCAAACCAGTTTCACATTATTGGATTAACGCATCTGGTAGTGATGCAGTATTCTTTTAAAAGCTGTTGGATCCCATTTGTTAAAATTTTGTTATGAAGTTTTACATAGTGTGTGTGAAGGATATTCATCTGTACTTCTGGTTTGTGGCTGAGGGTCTTGGCTATTAGGTATCAAGGTAATGTTGGCTTCACGAAATGAGGTTTTGGAACATGGTGTGTACAGTTGGCATGTTTATTTCCTTAAATGTTTGACAGAATTCACCAGTAAAGTTACTTGGGCCTAGAGTTTTTGTTGTGAAAATATTTGAAATTAAAAAATCAGTTTCTTTAATAGATTACAGCTATTCAGGCTTTTTTTTCTTGTTAAGTGATCTTTGATAGTTTGTGTTTTTTGAGGAATTAGTCCATCTTACCTTAGTTATTGAGTTTATTGGTATAATGTCATTCATAACATTTCTTTGTTACTTTTTTAATACGTATGTATAAAATTGCTGTGAGTTGGAAATGACGTGACGGCAGTGGCTTTGGCCTTTTTTTTTCTTTTAGTGTTACCTCCTTTTCTCGTGATAGTCATGACTTCTGCCTTTTCACTTCTCCTGATCAGTCCAGCTAGTGGTTTATCAGTTCTGTTGTTCTTCTGAAAGAATCAGCTTTTCATTTCTGTTACTTTCTCTACTCTGTTTCTGTCTTATTTATACACTAATGTTTGTTATTGTCCTTTTTCTGCTTATTGTGGGTTTCATTTGCTTGTCTTTATCTTGTTTCTTAATGAGAAAGTGGAGGCCATTGGTTTGAGTTCTTTGATTTTTTCTGGTATAGGCATTTAGTGGTATACATTTACTGAATTCCACACATTTTTTAAAAAGAATTTATTGTGATTGAGTGAAAGTTTACAGTCCAAGTCAGTTTTCCATATAAAATCCTTGAGCACCTGCCTCTTTGCACCTCTGTCTGCTCTCCTTACCCTGTGACAGCACACTCTTTTCCACTCTTCCAGCATCTGCTCAACCAGCACTTGTCCCCTCCTCTCCGCCCTCTCCTTTCCCCCTAAAAAGAAACCAGTAGGACAGCCTCATGTTTACATTAAACCATTAAGTACACATAACACATGCGTCACTCTGTGTCCTGAGGTCCAGCCCATTCTTAATCTGAGGAGCTGACCTCAGTACTGGTTTCAGGTCAGGGCCAGCAGCAAGTCCAGGAGCTGTGTTCTCAGGGGACCCTCCAGGCTGTCGAACCATCAAGTCTGGCCTTTCCACAGATGCACTCAATAGATGGTGTTACCATCGATGAACTCCATACATTTTGAAACTCTTAAGTCAGTAGGCTCAGATAATTGGAGAGCTTCCATCATTTATTTCTCGTCTCTTAACTGGGCTTTGTAGCGTGATGTCCAGTGTTTATCAAACCATTGTATCATATCTTTTGTCCAGTTTTCTAGTTATTTTAGGCAGGCGGGTTAATCCAGTTTATGGATGATGATGCTTTAAATTCTGTGTAATATTTTAGAAGTAATAAAGAATTGTCTTACCTTTTTATGATGCTTTTCGATTTACAGAACACTTGGGCAGAAAGTTGGATCATGTGTGCATTAGTGGTTTATGGATTGTAGGCAGAATCACTCTTAGTTTCGGGGTTAAACATCTTTCAGTTGAACTCTTCACAGCTAGTCAGGAAGCAAAGATAAACAGCCACCACCTAAAGGCACGTGAGCCTAGAGGAGCTGTGATGGCAGATGAATGGTATAGTGGTATTGCTGGGAAAGCAGAGCAGGAGCCGCTGCCTCATAGCACCCCAAACCAGCCAGATGCACTGCCTCCGAGCCAGCCTGACTCCTGGCGAGCGTGTCGACTTTCCAGGGTTGGGTAGCTCAGTGCAAGCCGACTGCCACAGGTTTCTCCTCTGGAGCCACAGGTGGTTTTCAGCCACAGCCTTTCACTTAGTGGCTGACTTTAGCCGCCCATACCATCAGGGTTCCTGGCCTCAAAATAAGTGACTAATAAAAGAACAACAGCCATTGAATAGTAGGTGAAATGGACAGGTCCTCATGGAAGTTATATTTTAATCAGAAGAGACGGACAATACATGACCGTTGCAGGTGGTGGTAGCAGTATAAATCAGATTGAAGAGAGCAATGGAGTCGGTACTTTTTAATGTTTATCATGAGAAATTTTTGGTATCAGGAAATAATGGAAGTGTGTAGAGAGTTTTTTGTTTTTAAAAATCATAGAAATGTGTGTGGAGGTATTTTCGTAACAATTAGTTAACATGAAAGAGTTTGGCTCCTTAAAAACAGTGTTTAAATTATCTGGAAACTTGTATAAAACTTCCCATTTCCTGACACTGTTCACTGAATGAGGCATTAATGTGGTGAGAGAGGGAGATTTTCAGAGTGGCACTTCGACTCCGCAGTGCGGGCTCTCCTCCCGTCCCTTTCCCCTTCCATAACGTCATCGTCTCCCTAGACCTTAGAACCTTACGCCTGAATTGTATTTTTAGATTTAAAGTCTCAGGAGGGCTTCCTTTGATGCACGTGAGAATTTCTGACGAGAAGATGAAAGATGTGCTGTGTTTGATCAACAGTATACCCTTGCCACAGAAATCAGCTGCCCAGTCTCCAGAGAGACAGGTAAATGGATAGGGTACAGATGCTAAATCTCTTTATATGTGTGTCTGTGGTAAGCTCTTTTTCATCCTGTGTGTACTACTTTGATTGTCAGTATTTTTTAGGACCACTTCATGTCTTGCACCTTTGAAGTGTAGTGTTTATTTTGTTGATTCTATCAAAAACTGCACATGGTGCTGGGTAAGTAAAGATGGCAGCCTATTTTCGTGAGTGTTTAGAGTGATGGTAGAAAATCTGTTTTAGGGCTAGCTTTATAAGTGAAGGGAAGAGAAATAACAGAGGCAAATGTGTCTCAGCTTGGTGAAACATTTTAAATAGAACTGGAACTAGAAATCTTCTTTAAAATACTGTAAATAAAACTGTTGGTATGCAGTTTCCTTACGTGTTAGACTGAAGAGTTCTAGACTGTTTTAATTAAAATTGGTCTTTACAGCGTAAAATAGATATTGGTTATTTTTTTGAAATAAAATCTGAGAGAGCCCACTGATGGTGATAAGTATTTTCCAGGGTCCTGTAATAAAGATTGACTCTCTTGTTATAACAGACACTCACTAAACGACACACACCGTAAATGGACTGACCTCCTAGCATTGTGTCTAGTAGCACCCTTATAGATGTGGGTTGTGGGCTTCACAATTCCTGAGTCCCAGCCAGCCTTCCAGCAGTTAGTGAGTTGCACAGTGTGCTGTGTCGGAAGACTTGGGTGTTGTGGGTGGACGTGTCTCTGTGGGCTCCGTTATATCCTAGGTTGCTCTTTCAGTGTTTCTCTCATTTGTGCACATGTAATCTTGCAAAGTCAGTATGTGAATAAAATTGTCTTGTCTTCCTTCCTAGGTGTCCTCAGTTCCTGTTATTTCAGATGGGACAAAAGGGCTACTTGGTACTTCACTATTGCTGGATGGATTGGAATCAGGTAAAGAAAGTACAGTGCTCTCTTGTCATCAAACCCAGCTTATAAATTGGCATGAGGAGAGAAGATTTTTAGGAAATTCTGAAAGTGATAATGGTAATTAAATGGTTTTTGTTCTAGTTGCGTGTCTTAGGCTGGGTGTTCTAGGGAATCAAAAGCAGTAACATGTATATGTACAAGAAAACGTTTATAAAAAGGGAACAGCTCACACAGTTGTAGAAGCTCAGCATCCCAAGTCCTGACACAAGCGTCACATGGCCACACCTGGTGAACCCCAGGTTGGTAGGTCAGAGACCAGACTTCTAGATCACCGGCTGTGTAGGTCAGTGGATCCCAGGCTGGTGGTGAGGCTGCGAGGTCTCTGCTGACCGCTGGAGCTCCAGGGGCTGGGGAAGCCAGGATTGGCAGGTCAGGAAACAGGACTCTTGCTTGCTAGCTGTAAGGATCCATGAATCCAGCAGCTGCTAATTGAGGTCCCAGGAACCAGACGCAAAAGAGAGCAGGAACTGCTGGCAATGGGAGTAGCAGGAAGTAGGCAGTGGAAGGTGGAGAGATGAGAGCTGAGGGGAGGGAGGCCACTACAGGCCCTGCCCCCGCCACGTGATACAGCAGCCAAACATGGAGTTGCCAAGTTGACACAGTCTTAACCACCACATCCTGCTTCCTAACCAGCAGTGCAGTCTTGAGGCATTTTTTTAAACCCATGTTTCTTCATCACTTAGAAGAAGAGATGTTATGTGGTTAACAGTGTTCAAGAGTCTAAATAAGCAGTTTTGGTCACCCTGCTCTCTACCTTACCCTTTTCTCTGGTGTGATTGATCTGTTTTTATTTGAACTATAGTGCTAATTAGCTTCATGAGGAAAAGGATGGGAACTGGAGCATTCCATGACACCTGATAGAGGATGCCCCCCAAAATATTGTATTGATACTGAATGAGTGAACTAAAGAAGGAAAACATTCAGGACACTCAAAGAGAAAACAGTGGTGGTGTTTGATTTTAAATATGATTTTCACATGGCTTTGTGGGACTTAAAGCCATTGAAACTGTTCAGATTTGGAATATGAAAGACTGTATCTAATAAGTTAATTTTTTTATTGGGAGATTTGTGTTTGAGCATTGTGTGCTGTTTTGGGTGGGCACAGTTCTCAGGTCACGTGATGTCTTTGTCCTTAGAGTCTGATGATGATGAATATTTTGATGCTGAAGATGGAGACTCACTGGCTAGTAAAACTGGCAAAGAATCAGAACCAAGAAAAGCTGCAGAGACCCCCAATGAGGAGCTCATTAACCTGCTACTCAAGTTTGAAATTAGAGAAGTACGTATGCTTGTTTGGGCCGTAAATACGTATGCCCATATAAACAGTGCCATGCAAGACTCAGACATTAAGTATTTAAAAAAAAAAATGATACTGCATTTTCCCTACTGCCCACAGTGTGAACATGTACACCCAAAAGTTTCAGGAAAACGGACTGTTGTCTTATGAAAACTGATACAAGATGCATGCTAGTTAGGTGAGAAATGCAACCACGTGTTTTAATTTGAGTGTTTTCGAAGTTCAGAATCAATCGCTGTGCTTACTTCTTGTTTGGAGAGTGAGTTGCTCACATCCTGGATCCATTTTTCTGCAGGTTACTCCTGATCTTTTTTCTTCTTGATTTATGAGAATTCTTTGTTTTAAATGTATTGATCCACTTATATTTATAAAAAGATTCTTCCCAGTTTGACTGTCTTTTGGGTACCATTTTAAGTTTTAAATGTTTGTGTCTAAGAGCTGTGACTGCTGGCAAGAAGTTGGCATCCTCTAGACACTCCTTGCAGGCTCTGTGGGGCAGTTCTGCTCGGTCCTGTAGCGTCATTGTGAGTCAGAATTGACTCCACAGCTATAGTTTTTTATAGTGAAATGTGTCATACTTTAAGTTTTAGTGATATGTTTAAAAAGTTTTCCCCATTACAGAAAGTATTAACCTGTTATTTTTTATTACTATTTTATGGTTTCATTGCTTACATGTAAATCATTGATTTATCTGAAATTTGTTGTAATATATTAGTTCTGTGCTCTCTTACTGTATCTGTGCTTTTCCCGTGTAGAAGTTTTATGAGGTTTTTTTTGACATCGGAAGTCATTTTAGTGTTACTCCCTCTCTGGTCTGGATCCAAGCAGTCATAAGCCAGCCCCCATTTAAAGAGAGCTGACAAGGCCCCCCACCTTTTGATGGGAGTAACAAAGAACTTCCAAATTTAGTTTATAATTGCCAGATTTGTTTTATTTTTCATTGCCAAAATATATTAGTTGTTATTTCCACACTCAGTTGAAGAAGTGATAATGATTGTGAGCAGCCTTGTCTTTAATGAGAATGGTTTTCCTAATCAGCAGGTACAGTTTTTGTTTTGAGATACAGTTAAACAAAATAAGAGAAGAATCCATACATTCCTATTTTTTACTAAATTAAATTTAGTAAATTTGTATCCGTGATGGATGTTACATTTAACATGATTTTTATATAAAGGAACTTATATTCTCTGTAGTGGGATCGGAGATAATTTCTAGTTGTATTAAATAACTTTGTGGTAGTACAGGAGAACAAAGTTCCTGCTATTTGCATGGTAATATGTATGAAGAAAGGTTTTATGTTATTTTTAAGTGTAATTCAGACTACTTGTCAGCTTTTAATTGGCTGTATTGATCTTCTAGGTGATCTTGGAACTCACCAAACAACAGAGAGGAGAAGAAACAATTCTGGTGTTCAGCGTCACTCAGTTAGGAACCAATGCTACCATGAGAACATTTGACTTAACAGCAGTGTCTTATTTAAAGAAAATCAGCTTGGATTACTATGAAATTCAAGGTAATTGCTGTGAAAAGTAGAAATAATAGGATTTGAGGGTCTCTGAGACACTTTTATTTATATAATATTTATAATAAATACCTGACACTGTCTCAGGCTGTGATAATTTCTGTGAATAGTATAGATACACTGAATAGTAATAGATATAGTGTGAATAGTAACTCATTGACTCTGCTCTGTATAACATCACTGTGAATAAGTCCTGTTATTTTTTTCAGTTTATAGATGAGGAAATCTAGGCATGGATCGATCATGTACTTAACCCACTGTCACACCTGGTTGGTAGCTGAACCGTGGCCCTGGGGTCCATACTCTTAACCCTTGTGTTCTGTTGCCTCAGAGAACCCATTTAAATCCCCTTGATGAAGGGATCATCAGCCCCATTTTGCAAAGAAAAATACATTTAGTGGCTTACTCAAGATAGTGTATCTCATGAGTAGAAAATCTAAGGTTTAATCTCTAGTCTTACGATATAGAAGAGTTTTTACTGTTGAGCAACCCCTTGCTTTCAAGTCGATTGTGACTCGTAGCAGCCCTGTAGAACAGAGTGGACCTGGCCCACAGGGTTTCCAGGGAGCAGCCGCAGATTCAGGCTGCTGACCTTTTGGTGAGCAGCCAAGCTCTTCAACCATTATACCACAGGGCCCCTTCTGTTGAATAGTGTTTGTAAATCACAAGAAGCAGCAGATCACAGAGATAAAATAGAAGTGCTGATGCTTTATTCCTTACAGTGTTTGTACATTTTGTGTGCTCATTAGATAACGGAGGAAAGGAGACATGGATGGATCTACAATAATTGAAATTTCCATATGTTAGCCTAATCTCTTAATTCAAGTGTAAAGAAAGTCTGCCACAGACCTCTTTAAAGTATTCAAAAGTAATAATGTCACCTTGAAGACTAAAATGCGCCTGACCCAGACCATGGCACTTGTTCGGTCACATGATATGCATGTGAAAGCTGGGCTGTGAACAAAGAAGACAGAAGAAGAATTGATGCCTTTGCATTGTGGTGCTGGAGAGGAAGGTTGAGGGTCCCGTGGACTGCCAAAAGAACAAACAGATCTGCTCTGGCGGAAGTACACCCAGAGTGCTCCTTGGAAGCAGAGATGGCAAGACTGCATCATACACACTTTGGACATGCTGTCAGGAAGGATCAATCCCTGGAGAAGGACATCATGCTTGGTAGAGTGGAGGGTCAGTGAAAAAGAGGAAGACCCTCGAGGAGATGCTTTGACATAGTGGCCTCAACAATGGGTTTAGGCATGAAAACGATTGTGGACGTGGCACAAGACTGGGCAGTGTTCCGTTCTGTTGTTCATAGGGTCGTTGTGAGTTGGAACTGACTTGACGACACCTAACAGCAAAGACCTATGTTTTGTTATTTTCTTTTATTAGCTGTAGAAGTAAATCTCAATTTAGAAGAAAAACAAAGTTTTACTTATTAGTAATTTCCTGTAAATACTGTTAAGATGGAGGTTATTGCTTGAGATAAAAAATGAATAATAAATCTCCTAGGCTGTTTTGTTCTTTAGGGGTGACTATGATGGTCAAGGGGAAATTTTAAGATGTCTCAGAAGCAGGCACATCATAAAAGATGGATAAATTGCTGAATAGTTTCTGGAGGTAGTTCCTTGATACTTTTACACAAGAATATGGCATGGTGGCCAAGCTCCTGGCTGCTCACCGGAAGGATGCCAGTTCAGATCCACCAGCTGCTCTGCAGAAGACAGTGTGGCAGTCTGCTCCCATAAAAATGTACAGCCTTGGAAACCCTAGGGGGCAGTTCTCCCCTGTAACATAGGGCTGTTGTGAGTTAGAATTGACTCATTGGCATGGTGTGGTAATAAAGGTAAAAGAAGTTTAGCAATTTTCTGCCCTAAAAAAAGAATACAAGTCTTTTTTTGTGTGTAAGCCTCCTCTCTTACAGTCTAAACAAAGGAAAACTGTTTGAATTTCTTTAAGTAAAATAAATTATTTGGTGTAAGAATTTCAGAGCTTGACAGTCTACTAGTACAGAGTTTTCTGTCTGGCCTCCTTCCTGAGCAGTTAAGAAACTGAAGTTTAACAGCTTTTGGTAAGGAGAGGCTTGAACTAGAACTTGTGTTTCCTGATTCTTAAGCGCTTGTAGTCTTTCTGTTGCCCAGCAAATACACCTGTGACCTTAAAAAAATTGAGAGAAGTCTTGATTATTTTTGAACAGATGTGAAATCAAATAAAGATAGCCATGTTTTAAAAGAGACATAGGAGCTAAAGCTAAGGGTTTGGATTGGTTTCCTTCTTCATTGGTGACAGTGAGCGGTGACTTGGAAAATGTGGGCATGTGTTCTTTTGAAGCTTACATAGTATTTTTTCTAAAAAAAGGTAACTAGGAAATTCCAAAATGATCAATTTATGTGAAATGCTTTTCTTTTTCTTTCATCCAGGATCCAAAAAGAAGCCCCTTCATTTGATTAGCTCTTCTGACAAACCAGGATTAGATCTTTTAAAAGTGGAGTATATTAAGGTACAGGACTGTTTGTATGTTTATTGTATACTCTTAAACTCTTCCCCTGGAAGGAAAAAGAAGAGAGTGGATTACCACTGATAATACACTGGATTATACCACTGGGTATACACCATATTTTTTAAAAAATTACCGTTTCTGATCACTTGAGTACAGGGCTGTTACAAAGCCACCTACCTAGCTCCCTGTCCCTACCAGGGGAAGCCTGGGATGTGGCAGTTTTTGATAATTATCTGTCTCAGGGCGCTTCACCTTCCTCCATTAGTTGTGTATGTAGGTGGCATCTGGCTGATCTTACTACAACAAAAAGGATAATACCAAATTGGATTGGCTCAGCGGACAACTCCAGTGTGGGGAAGGGACTCAGAAACAAAGCACATGAGAAAGATGGATGAAGCAGATTGCTGTTTTCTCTACTAGAGTGCCGATGACGTTGTATGTTAATTGCTGTTTGCCTGCCTCTCCCTCCAAACCCACTGCCATCAAGTTGATTCTGACTTACAGTGACCCTAAAACCCCCAACCAAAGCCTTTACCATCGAGTAGATTTGGGCGCACGGCCACCCTGCAGGACAAGAGTAGAACTACCCCACAGCGTTTCCAAGGAGCAGCTCATGGGCTTAACCTGCCGACCTGCTCACTTCCTTCAAGATTAGCTACTGGTTTCCTTCAAGATTAGATGATTGGTTCAGCCTTCAACAAGTATTTATTTAGCTGATTGGTTCAGCCATTTAGCAAGTATTTATTTAGTGTCTTTGTGTCCTGGGTGCTTCAGTAGACGCGTAGGACACAGAAGTGAAAACCATTCCCTGTTGCCGAGAAAATTATAAACTCGTAGGGAGACAGCAGTCCTGGTGGTACAGTGGTTAAAGCACTCTGCTGATAAAGGTCATCAGTTGAACCCACCAACTGCTCTACAGGAGAAGGATGTGGATTTCTGCTTCCAGAAAGATCTAGAGCCTCAGAAACCCCAGAGGGCAGTTCTACTCTGTCCTACAGGGTGGGCACAGAGCCCTGGTGGCGCAGTGGTGAAGAGCTCAGCTGCTGAACAGAATGGTGTTGGCAGTTCAAATCTACGAGCTGCTCCTTGGAAGCCTTCAAAGCCTTCTCAAGATTGAGTTTCTATGGAGGTGAAGTTGGTTTCCCAGGAGATCCCCAAATACAGACTTGGCAGAGACTTTATAAAGGACTTCAAGCATTAGATGACTGATAGACTAAAAGAACAACAAACCCAAACCTATTGACGTCGAGTTTATTCTAACTTGTGGTGACCTCATATGTTACAGAGTAGAACTGCTCTGTAGGGTTTTCTTGGCTCAGTAGATCCCCAGGAATGTCTTCTGTGGCACCCATGGGTGCGTTTGAACTACCAATTGTTAGGTTAGTCATCAAGCACAGACCATTTGTACTACCCAGAGACGTACACCAGTGGACCTTTAAAGTCGGTTTCAACCGTGGTGGTCTGTCATTCTGGTCCCTCTCTGTAGTTATCCAGAAGTGAATGGTACCGTACTGTCCCATGTTTGAAGAAGAGGAAAAGTCGCTGTACTATGAGGAATTATGTGCATGTGACTTTAAAGATAACACAATCAAATATATGTGTAAAATAGTCATAACTAACGTTAGGTGAACAGACATCATAGATGATTTATTCCCTTTGATCTTTGTCTTTCTTTAGAACTTTTGTTTCTTTTTTCAGGCTGATAAGAATGGACCTAGTTTTCCAACTACGTTTGAGAAAACTGAGCAAACTATTAAGGTAAGAAATTTTATGAAAGGACTGTATCTTACATGAAAATAACCTGCTTTCTGAGTTTTGAATATCCTAGAGGAATATTGATTGGGTAACTGGAGAAAGTAGGTTACAAATGAGCATCATAAATCCTCAATCTGGTCTGTATGCATGATTCAGCTTTAGTAAAGCTTTTAGGCAAAAGCTTACTGTATCAAACTCTAATGCCCTTAAAACTTTTCATGGTATGTCTAGAAAGAAGAGTGTCCCAGATACGGAGGGCCGTTGGTTTACGAAGAACCGACAAGGTTCTAAGCGGTGAAGTAGGTGCCACTGTTAATGCGGGAGTGAGAGTGAGACCCAGGAAGAGGTGGGGGAGAGGGGGTCCTGCTGCAGCCACACCACTTTGGTGGTCCTCCCGAGGAGGGGAAGCCAAGTGGGACTGTGTTAACGCTGGGAAGAGAGCGAGCGAGAGGAGTGCTCAGGTCAGCTTTTCAGAGACCGGGATCTGTCATGGTATTGTCAACCTTCTTTTTTGTTTTGCGGTTTTTATATCCACTTAGTGTTTTCAGGAAGTGAAAAAAAATTTTTTTGACCTACAAGCAAACATTTCTTGTCCTAGGTCTCACTAGGTGACCAGAAGGCTCTGTTTAGTTATCAGTTCAGGTTTTGGTTTCCAGAGGGATTTAGGGAGACGTGTGCTTAGTCCACTGTCTTGACTCTGCCCCCAAGAAGAGGTTTCTCTATGTGATTGTTCTTCCTCCTGTATGTGTCAGGTAGTCTGTGTTGCTTCGTAATGATGGGACCCTGACTGAGCGAGGATCATGCAATGACAGGAAACCTACTTAGGCATGTGTGTTTTATCTGTGAATCTTGTGTGTGACACATCCTTTTTTCTAGGCATGGTACTAGCACATGGTGATTCTGAAGCTGCTGTTTTAGCTTAGGCATTGATATCTTCGTAATAAATAGTCACCGACAAGCCAAGACCCCATGTGTGTGTACATTACAGGCCTCCCAATAGTCATGCCTGGGAAATTAAGTCATTGCATTACTGTGATTCTCTGATGGACTCTCAGAGTGGGTGCATGTGCTTGGCTCTCTGTCAGCATGCCCCTCCAGGAGCCTGGGTCGTGAATGCTCCCTTTCCTCTGTCCTCCTCCCAAGTGGGGGAAGACAGTGATACAAGCTTAGCCAGAAGCCTGTGGATCTGTTGTGGAAAAAACTGGCTTGGGAAAACTAATTTTCTTTTTTAAACATTTTCAGGTAGCCTTTTCATCCTTAAATCTGCTGCTGCAAACAAAGGCTCTTCTCTCTTCTATTAATTACCTGACACACATTATTCCATCAGATGGTCAAAGCCCAGGTGATGTCAAGGAGGCACAGATTTCACCTGAAAAGCAACAAAAAAATTCAGCTTTGCAGAAGGGTATGACAAATGTTTTGTTTTTTTTTCCTTGTTAGTAAGGGTTTTAGAATTCTAGAGCTAAGGGAGGAATCTTGGAGATTATGTGATTCAGTCACTTATGTGCCACTTTTGCCCCACTGTCCTTTTCTTCAAATAAAACCCAACATGAGTACTTGATAAGTCAGGTGGTTGTAATCAATGAAGTTATATTTGAAACTTTTGATTGTGGTCTTGTTCTGATGTTGGTGGTGGTTGCTCGGGGGAGAGGACCTGTGTTTACACTGGGCCTGCCCTCCTGGGCCTGCCCTTCCCTCTCCATGGCCTCTGAAGGGACTCTGTAGAGAGTGTTACTGTTCACTTCTGTTTCACAGATAAGAACGTGGACACACAGATATAAAGGCAGGGGTGAAAGATAGAGTCTGAACTGGTCCAGAGACTGGCTTTGGATGACAGTGGACTGAGTTCAGATCCTGACATGGCTCCGTGAATAATGGGATCATAGGCATGTTCTTTAGCTTCTCTGTGTTGCATTGTCTGTCTTACTCTAGCTTTTTTCCTTGCTTTTCAGTGGTAGAAGTAACACATTTCACTATTAACAATGAAAACTCCATAGAATATATAAAGTGCAAAAGGTATTTGAAATTGTAAGAGCTTGAGAGTTCATTATTTTTACAGAATTGTGATTTACTTAATGTAGGTACAGTGCCTTAACAGATTTTGGATTGTTAGAATCCGTCTGTGATTGAATGTTTTGTTTTATTCTTAGTGATTGTATCCTCCAAAGAGAGTGATATTATTAACTTCAGGCTGTTTGCCAAGTTGAATGCTTTCTGTGTCACTGTTTGTGATGAAAAGAGTATTGCCGAAATCATGATTCAAGGTAAAAGTTCTCACATTATTAAATAAGCCACTTTTGTTTTTTGGGGGGGTTGGTAAAGAGTATATAAATAGAGGAGTGTAAGCTGTAAAAGCTGGAAGGACAGAATTGGGCTATCTGTAGTCCTTTGGGAAGCTCGAGTGGCATAGTGGTTAAGTGATATGTCTGCTAGCTGGAAGATTTGCAGTTAAAATCTGACTGTCCCTTCTGGGAAACTCTGTGGAGCAGTGCTGCCCTTTCCTGTAGGGTTGCTTTAAGTCAGAGTCAGCTTGACAGCAGGGATTTTTTTGGATTTGATGTTCCTTTGGGAGGTGGGATATCACTGTTGGTCAGAATCTGGCCATCATGGTGAATTGCACACTGGTGTTTTAGACCTTCCTGCCCGTTGTCCTGGAGACAGGAAAAGCTGACATCAGTGTGGGGTGCCATTGATAGGCTGGGGTAAGTGTCAGTCCACAGTTCCAGTTCGGTTCTTGGAATGTGCTTCATCTTGATAGGAATTCAAGACAAACTTGTAATGAAGAACCAAGCCTGTGAAGCCAGTTATCTTCTTTTTTTTATTTTTTCTTTTTTATTTAACATGATCAAGTGAAAATGTACATTCCCATATAAATTTACATGCCCACCTATATGCAGCTTCCATTGCTCTCCCTGTCCAGTGACAGCACACTATTCCTCTCTGCTCCATACATGTCTCATCCTCCCAACAGCCTCCTTTCCGCTCCTCTCCACCCACTCTCCTTCCTCCAGTCAGAGGTCAGCAGGATGATATCCTATAGATGTATAGAACCATAAAGTGCAACCAATATATGGTCACCCTGCATTGCCAAGTCCAATCCATTCCTGTCCAAAGAGTGGGTAAGGGCAGCATTAGGGCCAGGGGCCATGCTCTCAGGGAAACCCTGAAACTGCTAGACCATGAATTGAGGTCTTTTAGTGGAGATCTCAGGATGCACCCCTTTGTATTCTTGTGTTGCCAGTGAGACTCAACCTCGTGAGCTCCATCGTGGCTATCACTGGTGGTGGCGGGGCACCATCCGGTTCTTACGGTCCCAGGTTGATGAAGGCACCCACTCTTGTGGGTCTCTGTCTTCTAGGTTGTCTTTACCGCTTGTCATTTTAGTCCTCGGTGAGCATCCGTTCCTGCTGAGTTGAGACCATTTGCTGTGTCCTCGGATGACAGCTTGGCAGCTTTTAAGACCCCAGACGCCACTCACCAATGTGGGGTGCAGAGAGCTCTCTTAGCAAAACACTAGTTGTGCCAACTGGCCTTGATTTCGCCTAAGAGCATGGTCCCCTGCCCCCTACCCCAGCTACTCTATCCTTGAAATATTGGGTTAAGACGGAAGGAGTACTAAAGTTGTGCTGAAGTCCACTTAATGTTGTTCTTGTTCCTAATGTGTGCTATCACCGCCTTCTCCCAACCAGATTTCTGGCAACTATTTAAACTAAACCCTCCACCGCCCCCTCCTTCCCTCCCCTCCCTTGCAGCTGTCAAAGAGTCTTTTCTTCTATACACAAGTCTATTTTTGAGATCTTATCGTAGAGGTCTCATACAGTATTTGTCCCTTTGTTGCTGACTACTTTCACTCAACATAATGTCTTCCACTTGAAACCAGGTTAGGAGATGTTTCCTGGAATCATCGTTATTCTTTATCTTTGCATAGTGCTCCATTGAGTATGTGTACCATAGTTTACCTATCCATTCTTCTATTGTTGGGCATCTGAGTTGATTCCATCTTTTTGCTATTGTGGACTGTGCTGTGATGAACATTCTCGTGCATGTGTCCGTTGGTGTGAAAGGCCTTGATTCTGTAGGATACATTCCAAGTAGTGGAATTACTGGGTCAAATGGTATATCGATATCCATTTTTTTAAGGAAGCGCCAGATTGCCTTCCAAAGAGGCTGGACCATTTTGCAACCTCACCAACAGTGTAGGAGGGTTCCACTTTCTCCACAGCCTCTCCAGCATTTGTTGTTTTGTGTTTTCTGGATCATGGCCAATCTTGTTGGGGTGAGATGGTATCTCATTGTTGTCTTGATTTGAATTTCTTTAATAACTAAAGATCGTGAACATGTCTGCATGTGTTTTTTGGCTGCCTGGATCTCCTCTTTAGTGAAGTGTCTGTCCATCTCCTTTGCCCATCGCTTAATTGGATGGTTTATCTTCTTCTTATTGATATTTTGTAGTATCTTATAGATTATGGAGATCAGGCGTTGGTCTGACATAGAGTTGCCAAATATTTTTTCCCATTCTGTGGGTGTTCTTTTAATCCTATTAATAAAGTCTTTGGATGAGCGCAAGTGTTTGATTCTTAATAGTTCCCATTTATCTATTTTCTCTTCTGTTGATTGAGGTTTGTTTGACAGATTTTGGAGTCTGTCCTCATTGTGTATTAAAACTTCCATTGTTGTTCCTACCTTTTCTTGGATGAGCTTTATCGTTTTAGCTTTGATATTTAGGTCTTTTATCCAGTCCGACTCGACGGCACTTGGCTGGCTTATCCAGTTGGAGTTGTTTTTTGTGTAAGGTGTAAGATACGGATCTTGATTCAGTTTTTTGCAGATGGATATCCAGTTTCACCAGCACCATTTGTTGAAGAGACTGTTTTTACCCCAGTTTAATGTCTTAGGGTCTTTTTCGAATATCAACTGTTGATAGGCAGATGGTGTCATCTCTGGGGTCTCAATTCTGTTCCGTTGATCGATCTGTCTGTTCTTCTACCAGTACCAGGCTGTTTTGACCACTGTGGCAGTGTAGTATGTTCTAAGGTCGGGTAATGAGAGGCCTCCCAGTGTGTTCTTCTTCTTTAGTAGTACCTTGCTTATCCGAGGCTTCTTCCCTTTCCAAACAAAATTGGTGATTTGTTTCTCCATCTCATTGAAAAATGATGCTGGAACTTGTATTGGGATTGCATTATATAAATAAATTGCTTTGGGTAAAATAGACATTTTCACAATGTTAAGTCTTCTATCCATGAGCAGGGTAGGTTTTTCCATTTATCTAAGTCTCTCTTAGTTTCTTGTAGTAAGGGCTTGTAGTTCTCTTTGTAAAGGTCTGTTGTTTCTCTGGTTAGATTAATTCCTAGGTACCTTATCTTCTTAGGAGCTATCGTAAATGGTATTGATTTGATAATTTCTTCCTTAACAGTCTCGTTGTTGGTATAAAGGAATCCTACTGATTTACTTATGTTTATCTTGTATCCTGAGACTTTGCTGAACTCTTCCATCAGTTTGAGTAGCTTACTTATAGATTCCTTGGGGTTCTCTGCATATACATATCATCTGCAACCAGTTATGTTCTTTTAGATAACAGCTGCTAAGACCCCTCATCTAGCTGTTTCCCAGGCTCTGTCCTGTCATTTCACTGTGAGCTGGTAAAGATAAGGAATGTGTTCAGTCAGATCCTTGGAGAACTTAAAAACCAGAAAACTGAAGTTTTTTTCCCTATGTTCTTTCTAAACTGGCAGTGTGTCTACTGGGATGAATTGGGTTTGTGAAACTTTCCCAATTTATATGTAAATCATGGAATCTAAAGTATTAAGAATTCTCAGATAATCTGTTTGTACTAGAGGTGTTTTCTTCAGAAGACCAGGAATTCAGATTATTATTTTTAACAAAATTACAGATTTCATTCTGTATAAAACAAAAATGACCTAATGTAACAACTTATTTGTCAGTTGTGAGTTCAGACTTGCTAAGTATTTTAAAGCTTTACCTCCCAAATAAAACCATGGCATGAAAGGGATTTTATTCATGGTAGAGTTATAAAAATTATAATACAATTTTTCTTCAGGTCTCGATTCTTTTCTTTCTCTTCAATCAAGAAAACAATCATTATTTGCCAGACTGGAAAATATTATTGTCACAGATGTTGATCCTAAGACAGTTCACAAAAAAGTAGGTAACAGAAAATAGATAATGTTTTCTGGTGGGATTGAGGGTGAGATTTTTTTAAAAAACATTTTACTGTATAAACTATATTAATGGACAGGATTCAGCCGTCTATCTACAGGTGAACAGGACTGAAGGGGGGGTATGGGAGCTTAAAGAAAGATGCTCACATCAGGAGGGACCCAGTCAAGCTGAGATGTTTATTTCTTTACTGAGCAGACTTTTACACAGCACACACTTCTTTGTTTATTCTTAACTCTGGTCTTTCTCATGCACCTGTGTTCCCTAGTTCTCAAAACCTCTGATCTAACAATTAGCCCTATCCAAGGACAGCCACATGTTGTTATTCTTTCTTGGGATATTGCTAAGCAGTCAGTTCTCGTGACCTTGCTGGCACAATATTTTTCTTAAGTGAGCCTTGCCCAGTAAATTTCTTTAAGATTTTCTTTAAGATGATTTCGGCTCCCAACAATTAATGAAATATATTTTGATAGAAGAATATCTGTTTCTTTTTTTTTTTTAAGTGGTGATTGAGCAAAAGTGTACAATCCAGTGTAAACTTGCTTGCCTCCCTATGTGTAGCTGCCACTGCTCTCCCTGCCTGGTGACATAACGCTCCTCCTCTCTGTTCTGTGTCATATCCTCCTAACAATGTCCTGTCTGCTCCTTTTCACCCTCTCCCCCACTCCAGTAAGAGGCCAGCAGGACAACATCCCATAGATGCATAGAACCGTAAAGTGCACGCACGACATGGTCACTCTGTGTTGTCAAGTCCGATCCATTCTTGTCTGAAGAGCTGACCTCAATGATGATTTATGGACAGGGCCAGCATCCGGACCAGGGGCCACACTCCCAGGGGAACCCCGAGGCTCCTGGACCATCAGTTGTAGTCTTTTAGTGGAGTTGTCAGGGTACACCCCTTTTTATTCTTGTGTTGTGTACGAGGCTCAACTTTGTGAGCCCCATCACGGCTATCACTGGTGGTCGCTGGGCACCATCGGGTTCCTCCAGTCACATATCGATGTAGTCACCCACTTGCGTGGTAGAATGTTTGTTTCTATAAAGAGTGTGTATGGCAAGTTTAAAATACAAACGCTTTTCCCAGTGGGACTTTATTTTGTCATTTTCTTGGATGAGGTTACACTGAGATCTCTGTTTTTCAGGCTGTCTCAATAATGGGAAATGAAGTTTTTCGTTTTAACTTGGATTTGTATCCACATGCTACTGAGGGGGATTCCTATACTGACATGTCCAAGGTGGATGGTGTGATGTCACTGAACGTCGGCTGTATTCAGATTGTGTATCTTCATAAATTCCTCATGTCACTTTTGGTAAAGTGACTATCTGTATGTTGAATTTTCAACCTGGAAGTGTTTAAATAAGCCTGATGATTGTGTTTGTACATTGCATAAGCTTGGAGTTTGAGGGTGAGCGTTGTTCTGATTATGTGGGAGACCAAACCCATTGCTGTGGAATGAATTCCATCTCATAGTTACCCTGTAGGACAGAGTAGACCTGCTCTGTGGGGTTTCTGAGGAGCGGCTGGTGAGTTTACAGTGTTGCCCTGTTTTGGTTTGTGGTGATAACATGCCATGACTTTTAACCACTGTACCCCAAGAACCCTGATGACATAATTACATGATTATTTAAATATCAATACTTCTGTTTAATAGGGAGCTAAAATCTGAGTCATACTGTAATTTTTTTTCTTTTAGGTCTAGAAGTGATAATTACTTTTACTCGAGTATTAGCAAACCAAATTCTTGAGTAAAAGTTTTTTTTGGTTTTCCCTCTGTTCTTGAGCCCTGTGACATTAGCTCTTGTCAGCTAGCTCATGGTTATGGGTAGATTAGCAATAATTCATAGCTAATACTGGAAAAATAGAGCTCAGCTGGAAGCTGTCTACTAGAAAAACTTAGCACCTGCGTTGTAGAAGAAGGAAGGGCTCATTAGTGCTCCTGGTCTGTGTCTGAATTTCTCCTGACATGCTTTGTGTCCACAGAACTTCCTGAATCATTTCCAGGCAGCCAAGGGGGCTGTGAGCGCCGCCACGGCCCAGGCCGCGGAGAAGGCCGCCACCAGTGTTCGTGACCTTGCCCAGAGGAGCACCCGTGTCTCTCTTTCTGTCGACTTGAAAGCACCTGTTATCATCATCCCACAGTCCTCCATTTCCACCAGCGCAGTTGTGGTGGATCTGGGGTTAATCCGAGTTCAGAACCAGTTCAGGCTGATCGTGGGTGAAGACTGCTTAAGCCCACCAGTAATTGACAGGATGAGTGTGCAGCTGACACAGCTGAAGCTTTCTAGGTGTGCTCTCTCAGTAATTACAGGTTTAAATGTTACCTTAGTATTTTCCATAAGGTTTCCTGACCCTTGATGTTCTTACCTAAGGGACATCTGTTACGGGGAACAGCTTACTTTGCTAATCAGCTTTCTGTTTGAAAACTTCATGGTTAGAAGTTGTAAGAAGCCATACACCCACCCCTAGATCACCAGCTGTTTACTTTGCTTTCCAACTCTATCTATAAATATTGTTATTTAATTTTTTTTTTTGCCCAAGTGTTTGAAAGTAGACATCTTGCCCTCTGCCTCTAAATGGTTTAGCACGTGTGTCTAAGAACAGGGATGTTCTCTTGCGTAAGTATAGCTCAGCTCCCAATTCAGGGTGTTTTGCGTTGGTATAATGTACAGCACATATTCAAATAGACCAGTTATCCCAGTGAGTAGTTTGGGGGATTTTTGTAGTGACTTTTTTCCCTGCTGCAGGACCCCACATGGTATTTCCCTGTGTCCTGATACTACTGCAGAAGATTTTCTGTTACGATAGATACTTAGGCTGGAATTACTCTTCAGGCTCTGCTTTCATCAGGAAGGTGGTTTTGGAGGGCACACACAGTCTGGCTTCATGGGGACTCTGGGTTTGAGGTGTCTGAACATCTCCCCATGGTTGGATTCAGCTTGCACAGGGTCGGGAAGAGTCTCGTGTACATGGCATGGCACCCTAGTGCTCGTCAATGACCCTGGAGGTGAATGTGTGCATGGTTCACTCTAAAGCCACTCCAGGAAAGTGTATGATCCAGAGACAAGAAGTAGTGATGATTATCCAACTCCAGAAAAAGACCTGAGGGAGAGTGCTGCGACACCCGTTTTGGAAATGCTAACTGGTTGTTTTTTCTTTCAACTCTCTGCCAGGACCTGCTTTGGTCCTGGAGCTACATGTGGTGGTTTTTCCCCGTATTTTCAACCATGTGAATGTCTTTTCTAAAATATATTCAGTATGTCATATGCCTACTATCTAAACAGTTTCCCTAGTGGCACACTGTATAGCTCCTCCTGTAATCTGTGCCTGCTGGTGAATCACAAAGTCATTCAGTCGTAGGTTTAGTTTTGTAGACACCTAAACAACACAGCGTCACATCAGTGCATAGAGCATTAGCTTTAGACTTTGTGACTCTTTGTGACATAATGGGTTTTTTTCCCTGTATGTGCATACAAGGTCTGCCAATTAAGTTTGTGAACTCATCCTAGAAAAAGTGCTACATACCTCATTGCTGAATGTCAGTCACTAAAAAGTCACCTTCAAAGTGCTTGCCTTGGGAAGCTGTGCACCCATGCCAGCACCCAGTCCACCCTTCGAAGCAATTTTGGAACTCTTTCTGGCATGACCATCAGAGCTGTTCTCATGATGTCCTGTACGTCATCCAGATGTCTTCCTTTCAATGTTTCCTTTATGTTCAGGTAAAGAAAAAAGCCACTGGGGGCCAGATCAGGTGAGTAGGGAGGGTTTTCCAATACAGTGATTCGTTTACTGGCGAAAAATTCCCTCAACTCTGCAGTTAAGTTCGCTAACTTGCCACCATTCCAGAAAGAGTTCCGAAATTGTAGGTGTTGGTGTCGTTGCATAGCTGCCCAGGGGGAGTCCTTCGAAGGTGACCATAGTGACACTCCGCAGTGAGGTGGGTAGAACCTAGAACAGTGAGGTTTGCAGACTGAATTGTCAGAGCTCGTATGTGCTGTTTTGATCTTTTCCCAGGACAGTGATCCAGCCAGGTGTCTCCCATCCTGATATTCAACTCTTGCACCCGATTAACTTAGACTTGTGTGTAGATCGCAATCTGGCTGCATCTTGGTACCACAAGGTGCCTGTTGTGGCAATCAAGGGCCACCTGGAGTCAATGACGGTGAGTTCCTGTGCGGGAGAGGCCGTGAGACGGGGGTTTTAGGCTGGCTCTAAAGACTTGTTTGTTATAAATCCTAACGAAATGTAGAGCTTTCTAACTGAAGAATGTCATAAGAAAAATTTCAGTGAAACATTCACCACAAGATCTTTATTATTTTAAGTGTAGCTTAGCTTTTAGGTTTGCTCTAAGTACATAATAGCAGAAATCTTTAAATAAATTGCTTTTTAGTGTGTTTTTCTTGTTTTATGTATTATATATACAAGCATATTTTTATTCATGTCTCCCAGCCCTAAGGGGAAATTACCTGTTTTTTACATTAAAGATCGCCTTTTAATTTTATTGGAATTGTTATTGAAAAAGATGGAATATCTGTACTTTCAAATTTGTTCCTTTTAAACATGATTAAGTTTCTTTAATCATAATTAAATTTCAAGAAAGATAATAACAATAAATTGATGGAGCTAATATTAATCGTGTTTTTTAAAAATTATGTTTTTTTGAAAAAAGAATTTAGCAGGGAAGTACTTGAGTGGGGAGTGATTATATAACTTCTAAATCAACGTTAGGGTTATTCTGTCCTGTGTGTTACTTTTACTGGGATTTTATTTTCTGTATTAAAATTGTTTCATTTAAAAGTCAAGTATGTTTATTTATTTATTAAAATAATATTCACAGGTTAGTCTAAATCAAGAAGATCTCAATCTTTTATTTAAAATACTAGCGGAAAATCTTGGTGAAACCACTGAGGCAGTGGAGAAAATGAAACGGAGAACACTGGAAGCTGGTAAGAGGCTGAGGGCGGGGAACACGGCAGACATGGGTCTTTTTAGCTTACTTGTTGGAGAGGTAGTGAAAAGGAAATACACAGATGCGTGTGCGTACACACACGCAGACACACACAGACATACACAGACACACACAGACACACACACAGACACACACACAGACACACACACACACACTCCCCCCCAAAGAGAAGTGATGACTTGTATTACTGGGAGGGCACACAAGATGCTATTAGAGGAAATGGTGGTTGGAAGTTGACTGTCTTTTAGGTGGGCAGTCACTTACAGTTTCAGGCATTGTTCTGAGTTGCATGAGTTGGAAGGAAGCCATGAAGAAAGATTTCAAATCATTAAGGGAGTTTTGGACTAGTTAACTGAATTTACATCTATGGAAAAAAGTGTTTTGATTTGGCCCTAGGTTACGGTAGCATCCTGGAGCTGATTTTAGTAAGACTTAGTAGTAAAATACTTGTAAGTTCTTCAGAAAGCAAATGGCAAAATCGTTCCTATTTTTAATTGTAAAAACCATTTAATCCAGCAGCCTTGGAATTGATCCCACATATAATGATATTCAGTACAACGTGGTCTATAATAGTTTGGTAAATCATCACTTTCCAATAATTATTGAAAAAATTATTCTAAAAGTACTAAGAGAATTTAAGTTATTAGTGACAATGGCTTTTACTTAGACAGTTTTAACATACCAGACATGTTTTTTAAACTTATGTATGTACATCCATCTACATGCCTGTAACATATTTTTATATGAATGATAGCATTGTACACACACATGTATGTCTATATGATGTGTATGTACTTTTTTCAGTGATCCTATCATTTGTACACTTATGCATGCACACATACATACATATGTACACACACGTGCATTTGTGTATTTTATCTTTTTGAGTTAATAGTGTATATCTTGATATTCATCCCATATATGTATAGATCTACCTTGTTTTTGTAACGGCTGCCTGATAATTCTGTTGAGGAATTATAATTTATTTAACAAGTCTCTAATTATAGACTTTTCAGGTACTTTCCATCTTTCACTATTGCAAACCACGTTGTACTGAATATCCTTCTACGTGGGATCAATTCCAGGACTGTTGGATTAAGTGGTTTTTACAATTAGAAGTTGGAACGATGGTGCCATTTGCTTTCTAAAGAACTTTCTAAAGAACTTCACATTCACTAACTTATCTTTCTCAACCTCTTCTAACACAGTATCTATAGATTATCTTTTTTTAGTCAATTTGCTAAAAGTAAAATGTTATTTCATGCTTATTTTTTTGTTTAAAAAACCTTCTTACTCCGTGTCTGTAAACATTCATTCACTTACTACCACTGGGTGTGGCTTGCCGGTTTTGTGTGTTTGTTTTGGAACCTACTTGCTGCTCCCTAACTGTGGCTGTTCTGAGGACCGGAGGCGTGTCTCACGGGTGTGGGGGTTCTCGTGGCCAGGATTGGGCTCTGAGGACTCGTGTCAATCCTCAGTGAGTGTTCATGGGAAAAAGTGTGTGTAGGGCAAGGAATTCATTTCTTGTAAACATCTTTAGGTAAAAGTCAAGATCTTGAACTCTCCAGATCACAACGCAATGGACTTGCATCACAAGATGTCGTAACAGCTGGCGCGGAAGAATTTAGGCCTGCGGATGTCGTTAATTTGCTGCTCAAGTTTGAAATCAGAGAGGTGTGTAGTTTTCATCTGTTTCTGTAAAGTGAGATGAATAAATCATGGATATTTAGAATTACCTCTACCAAAATTATTTGTTTTAGTATTATTTTGTGGATTATTGATAACAGAAAAAGTTTTACGTATACTGATTACATGTAGCAGTGAGGTTTTAACATTTCAATTGTTTAAAGATGAGTTATATTTGAAAAATAGAAAAGTTCGTAGAAAAAACAGTAGCATGTTCTGTAGCAGGTTTTTTATTGACATTAGCGAAAACAAACCCAAACCCATTGCCACCAAGTGACTGTCAAAGCGAGGTGTGCTTTGGATTTTGTATGAAAGAGTAGCAGAAAGGGAAGTTGTGGCCATAAAAAAATCCTTTATACACTGTAGCACACTTTAATAGTATGTCTGTATTTTCAGTAAAGTTACTAATACATGCTTTCCATCTTCAGGGAAGATTAAATTTCTTTATCCTCTTTATTCACACATTCAACAAACATTCTTCGCACGTGCTACATGCTAATCATATACAAATAAAAGCCACAGACTGTGGACTCAAACAAGAGTACGAACAGCTGCCAGTTCTGCACGTGCTGGTTACAGTGCTCCCAGCTACATTAGGGACCAGCAGTGGCCTTGGTGGGGAGGGGTCATTGAGGCAGCCCATGAGGATCAGGGATGATTTCTGGGAGGAAGTCACGTGTGAGTTGAGGTTTTAAAGAAGAGTGTGAGATAAGCTGGTTGAAAAAGGGACCAGGAAAGGAGCTGTGACAGGGCAGAAAGAGGACCAGGCGTATGAGAGGGAGGACGTCAGATACAGGAACTTCAGGGAACTTCCTCTGAAACCCTTCTCAGTAACTAGTTGCATATGGAGCCCTGGTGGCGTGGTGCTTAAGTGATACAGCTGCTGACCCAAATGCCAGGTGCTGGGCTCAACCAGCCATTCCTCAGAAACCCCACTGGGCGACTCTTCTGTGTCCTCGAGGGGAGCTGTGGGTCAGAATCGCCTCGATCGCAACAGGTTTTCTTCTGCTTTCGGTAGAGGTTATTGTCTTTCTCTGAGTTAAAGTAATAAAACTTTTAAAACATTGGTATTCTGCTTTTTTTAAAACCTGAAATACAGGCTTCAAGACTGATTTTTTTTCATGTTAAACCTCTTATTTTACTGATTAATATCAGAGCAACTTCACCTTTTTCTGAGTTTCTATAACTGAAACATTACACGTGCTGTTAATAAATAGACCTCATTAACATATGTCTGTAGAAAGCCCTTAAACCCATTGCTGTAGCAGCGATTCTGACTCAGCAGCCCTAAAGGACCAAGCAGAACTTCCTCATAGAGTTTCCAAGGAGCTCCTGGTGCATTCAAGCTGCTGACCTTTTGGTTGGCATATGTAGTACCTAATCATCAGGCCAGCAGGGTTTCCAGAAAACCTGTAAGTCTGTCATAGTTATCTGTGACACGTTTTGACAATGCTCCTGTTTTAGGACAGTGACTGTGAGAGGGAAAGGTAAATAATTTGGCCCCACTTGGAGGGTATTTAAGAGGCCTGGCAGCACACTGGTTAAGCACTGGCTTGATAACCAGAAGTCTGGCAGTTAGAACCCCAGCTGCTCTGCAGAAGAAAGAGGTGACAGTCAGCTTCTGTGAAGATGACAGCCTTAGAAGCCCTCGGGGGCTGTTCTGCTGTGTCCTACTGGTAGCTGGAAATTAGGATTGACTCAACGGCAGTGGGTTTAGCGTGGGGTTTGAGTGGTATTTGGCACATCTGGAGACATTTTTTTGTCAGCCTGAGTGAGGGGGGACGGGTGCTACTGGCAGCTAATGGGTGGAAGGTGGGGACACGGCTACACCTTCCCCGGGCACAGGACAGTCCCTGCAGCAGAGCTGTCTAGCCGCAAGGTCACTAGTGCCCAGGCTGAGAAATCTTGCCTTAGGGGTAGTGTTCCCAGTGGCCGCTGGTCTCACAGACCCTCCCTCTGGTGGGAGGCTATCCGTCCAACAGGAAGTCGTGGCAGGTAGGTGTAACTGTGTTTTTTTTAACTTTTGTTTATTTATTTACATTTTTTTATTTATTATGATTGAGTGAAAGTGTACAATCTGGTTTAATTTTGCATGACTGTGTATGTGCAGCTCCTACTGCTCTCCTTGCCTGGTGACAGCAAGTCATATCCTCTTAATAATCCCCTGTCCCCTCTTCTCCACCCTCTCCACTCCCCTCTAGTAAGAGGCCAGTTGGGCAACATCCTGTAGATACATAGAACCGTAAAGTGCACACACGATATGGTCACTCTGTGTTGCTGGGTCCAATCCATTCCTATCCAAGGAGTTGACCTCAGTAATGATTTGTGATCCGGAGCAGCATCAGGTCTAGGGTCCATGCTCCCCGGGGAACCCCCAGGCTTTCATATCATCAATTGCAGTCTTCTAGTGGAGTTCTCAGGGGGCACCCCTCCTTATTCTCGTATTGCCACTGGGACTCAACTTTGTGAGCCCCATCACGGCTGTGACTGGAGGTGGCTGGGCACCATCTGGTTCTTCTGGTCGCGTGTTGATGTAGCGACCCATTCACATGGGTCTTTCTGTCTTCTGGGTTCTCCTTTCTCCATGTCATTTTTGTTCTTGGTGATCGTCTGTTCCAGATGAGTTGATACTATTTGGTGTACCTCAGATGGCAGCTTGCTAGCTTTTAAGACCCCAGACGCCACTGACCAATATGGGTCAGAGAGGGCTCTTAGCAATAGGCTAGTTATACCAGGTGGCTTCAATATCCTCTGAGAGCATGGTCCCACACTGCCACCCCTGCTACTCTGTCCTTACATTGGGTTAAGATTGGAAGAGTTTTCAGGTTCTGTTGAAGTCCAGTTAAGTTGATCTTCTTTCTAATGTGTACTGTCACTGATTTTACCCAACCAAATTTCTATCAACTGTCTAATCTATAACCAGCTCTCTCCCTTCCTCCTTCCCTCCTTGCCTTGCAGCCATCAAAGAGTCTTTTCTTCTGTACATGAGTCAGTTTTCAAGTCCTTAATGTAAAGGTCTCATACCATATTTGTCCTTGTGCTGCTGACTAATTTCACTCAAGATGGTCAATAGAAATTTCTGTATATGTTGATGAGGTCTAGTTGGTTAATTGTTGCAGAAGGATCTTCTGTGTCTTTATTGAGCTTTTTTTTTTTGGTATACTCTATTTTATCTGAGATTAGTATTGCCACACCTGCTCTTCTTTGTATATTGTTAGCTTTGTATATATTATTCCATCTTTTAGTTTTCAGTTTTTTCATATCTTTAAGTCCAAGGTGAGTTTCTTGTAAGCAGCATATACATGGGTTGTGTTTTTGATCCAAGATGTCACTTGTTGTGTCTTTACTGGAGCATTCAGTCCATTTGCCTTCAGTGTAATTATTGATAGGTATGTATTTAGTGCTGTTATTTTGCTGTGTTTATTTTTGTGTTGATGTTTTCTCTGTTGGTGTTACTATTCTGTTCTGGGACATTCTTCTTTATGGATTGATTTTTCACCTGTTTCAGTGTTGGTTTTGTGTTTGTTGAGACTCCTGTGTTTCTTGTTTTGATATGTCGCTTCTTGATTGTGCTTTGCAGCTACCCCCATCATCCCCCTTAATTTTAACTTCTAAATATCTTATTAACTTAATACCTCTCCATCTGGACAGACTATAACTACTGCAGTATATCCCTCTTTTTAATGTGATGGTATTGTCATTTTCATGATATGATCACTGGATCACTTATTTTAGTATTATAGCTTTGGTTGGGGTTTTGTACGTCTCCTAACTAAGTACATTTCTGGATGATGTGTCCCTGTACTTTCTCCTAAATATAGAGTTAATGGTTTTGTTCTTCTAAGCCAAGAGCTTCTTTCAGTATTTCTTGTAGCTTTTGTTTGGTTTTTACAAAGTCTCTGAGTTTCTATTCATCTGTGAAGGTCTTAATTTCATTTTTATATTTGAAATACTGTTTTGCAGGATATAACTCTTGGTTGGAAGTTCTCCTTCAAGGCTTTGAATGTGCCATCCCACTGCCTCTGTGCCAACATGATTTCTGTCGAGAAGTCAGACAATAACCTACAGGGCTTCTGTCTCTGAATGTTAGCTTTGCTTTGAGTCTCAGTGCCTTTAAGAGTTTCTGGTTACGTTTCACTTTGTTAAGCTTGGTTATAATATATTTAGGAGTCTTTCTTTTGGGGCCTATATTGTATGGTGATTGATATACATCTTGGATGTGTATGTTCTTGTCTTTTCATAATTTCAGGGAAGTTTTCTGTCAGCAACTCAACAACAATCCTCTCTGTGTTTTCTGTCAGCAACTCAACAACAATCCTCTCTGTCCCTTCCTGTTCAGGAACTCCAATTAATCATAGATTGTTCCTCTTGATAGAGCCCCACATGTTTCTTAATGTTTCTTCATTTTTCTTGTGTCTATTCTCTGATTTCCCCTTATAAATGCTTGTGTCAGTAGTTCTGTCTCCCAGGTAAGAAAGTCTGTTTTCCATTTGTTCAGTTCTGTTCTTTTGGCTTTGAATTGGGTTTTCTGGTTCTTTAATTTTGTTATTGATCTGTTGGATTTCAGAGTGCTGGAGTTCCATCAGTTTGAACAGCTTGCTTGCTTTTTCATTTTTGTCTGCTAAATTTTGTGTAATGTCTAGGAGGGCTCTATGTGTAATTCTTTTGTACTCATCCCCTGAAAGTTTCAGAAAGGCTTCTTCATCTGGGAAGTTCTTTGGTCCTTTCTTGTTGGAGCTTTCTGGAGCCATGGTTGGATTTTTCCGTAAGTGTTGGGCCAAGGTCTGTTGCTTTTGGGGCATTTAGAGGTTGTTTAGTTTCTCTGGTGTTGCCTTAATAGGAGCTGAGATAGAAGCTGATCACCAATTACCTCTATGTACTCCAGCAACTGGGTCCAGTGGATTCTCTGTGATAGCAGGCTCCACCTCCTGGCTGGCAAAGACACAGCCCTATTTATGGAGTCCACTTAGAGGCCATCCACTGACCCTACATTGTGGGTCAGTCAAGATTGGAAGAGATGCTGTCAGGCTGCACCACAGTTATTTCTGTAGATAGTCTTATTTTGAAAGGTGAAAGCTACTTGACAGCTTCCATAAACAAGCTGTTAGGTATGTAAACCCCTCTTACTAGCTGGCAGTGGAGACACCTCTATATCCATCCGTGATGCTGTGATCTAGTTCAAAGTATGGACAGGCTATACTACCCTGTTGTCATTAGGTGCCGGGCCCTACCTGAGGGGTCAACTGTGCTAAACACAGCTTTACTTCTGGGGAAGCGCTCCCCAGGCTGGCATTGCCTCCTAGTCTGGGAATTAGCCCCCGCTGAGACCTCCGTTTGGGTAGATCTGCCTCCCAGTCGGATAAGATAGTGGCCCCCAGAGGCTCTCCTGCCCACTGGAAAATAGCTGAATTGATGGCAGACATTCAGAAAGAGGGGTGGAGGGGCCATGGTGCTCAGAGTCCAGAGCGCAGCTCTTGAAGTGTGGCTACTCCACCTGCTAGTCACATCAGGAGTGTGGTGGAACTTGGCTGCCAGTGAAGCCTAATCACTGTCACAGGCTAACAAAAAGGAAAAAAAGTTAAAGCCAGTAGTTGCCTTCAGTACGCAATAGCTCGCCATTCAACAAGGGCAGGGATCAGTGAAAGAGAAGTTTCCCCTTCAGTGGCATGTATTCCAAAATGACAGCCCTATGCCATGTCGTAGGGATCACTGGGTGTCCAGAAAGCACTGTTTCATTATCAGTCCTGGCTTTAGTTTTCAGAATAGGTTAAGGAGATGTGTGTCTAGTTAGCCGTCTTGACTCTGCCCTTTTTATTAAACTTTTAAAACCACCAGAATGTAAGTCATGCGTCAGCAGTCTAAGCAGGTGAGTGTGTCTTCCCAAGTAAAGAATGTGACCCACCATGTAGCAGCTCGAATGGAAGTACGCAGCTTCACATCCTGTGGCTTTCTGGTTCTGTCGCTCAGTGGTTGTTAAAATATCAGCATCTCTTCATGTGCAGAAGTAAAATAGAGGTGACTAGTGAGATTTGTAGTAACACTGGCGCTTTCTCTAGGTTGTGGTTACTTTGATGAAACAAGCAGAACAGAAAGGAAAGCCTTTGCATGAACTAAATGTGCTGCAGCTGGGATTGGAAGCTCGAGTTAAAACCTACGACACAACGGCAGAGGCGTATCTGCAGAAGATCACGATGCAATGCTTCGATTTCATGGGTAAGTCTACAGTGTTAGAACCAACCAACCCGGCAACCAGCTGCCATCGAGCTAATGTCAACTCGTAGTCACCCTGTATGACAGAGTAGAACTGCCCGTCAGAGTTTCCAAGGAGTGCCTGGTGTATTCAAACTGCTGACCTCTGGGTCACCAGTATGCTTTGTGTGATTAGGTCATAGGCAGGTAATCCCTGCCTGTTTATCAGCGTGAAGCATATTTACTGATGTCACCGTAATGAGTTCCGTCAATTAAATTTTGTACAACCAATACAAAGAGATTTGGTATTTAAAAAAAATACTATCTTATATAGTTATTTGGCATAAGTTACGAATCTAGAACATCTGTACTTAGCATGAAGTAAAACATATAAAAAAAATTAAGCCTGTGTCTTTTATTCTGTGATAACACTTTAATACTTATACAGAAGCTACATTTCCTCTTCACTGTGCTCTGACATTGGCCATATCAGGAAATTGGAACCCAGGTGGGGCACTCAGGTGCAGAGCTCAGGGACCCTTTTTGAAAAGTTAAATTATTGACAAGCTCAACTTTTGTTGGCTTTTAATTTTTAAATCACTTTTTTTTTAAATGAATGTATTTGTGCTTATGAAAAATGAAGCGATGCAGGAAGTGTACATGGTGAAAAAAGTAGCATCTGCTTGTAGGTTCACCCCTTTCCCCCAGAGAAACCTTAAGTCGTTTAGTGGGTGTCATCGACCTTTAAATTCACTTTTGTAGTTGAACCGAGTCACTTTTTGAAATTGTTACCAACAGAGTGTACAGGAACTCTGTGGGCTGTCTTTGGGTAAAGCCAACTTGCATTGAGAATAATCCCTAGCTTATGTATTTTATAGTTGTGTCTTTAAGATGTTATGATTTGTTCAAATGAGTAGTGCCAGTAGTATCAAAGGTACAGTTGTTTTTAATTGGCTAGTGCTTTTGTTTTTCTGCAGTTTTTTATTTTTTTCCCCAGAGGTTCATTGAGGTATGTTTGTGGTTTGGATCTAGTAAAATCCATTCTTGTAGATGTACATTTCTCTGAGTTTTGTCAAATACATATGTTTGTATAACTGGCTTGCACTGTTTTAAAATACCTTTGAAATGAATGTTTGAAAGATTTGATGGATCAACTTGTCTTTTTCTCTTTTAGATTCCAAAGGAGAACCTCTGTATGTTATTAACTCTTCTAACATAACTGATGAACCGCTTCTGAAAATGTTGTTGACAAAGGTACCCAATTTCAGTACTGGAGTGTTGTAATATTTGAATATACAAACAAATCCACTGCCGTCGAGTTGATACCAACTCATGGCTATCCTGTAGGACATAGTAGAACTGCCTCGTAAGAGTTTCCAAGAAGTGTTTGGCAGATTTGAGCTGCTGACCTTTTGTTTAGCAAATGTAACACTTAACCAATGTGCCACCAGGGTTTTTATGTATTCTCACTGCCTTGGAGTCAGTTCTGACTCATGGCAACACTTGACCCCAAATGCACTGCAGTCGAGTCGATTCTGACTCATGGTGACCGTATAGCACAGAATAGACCTGCCTTGTAGAGTTTGCAAGGAGTGCCTGGTGGATCTGACCTGCTGACCTTTCGGTGAGCACACGTGGCACGTAACCGCTGTACCACGAGGATGTGTATGTGTTCTTGTTGCTGTTGAGTCAGTCCCTACAGCAGCCCTTAGGGCAGGGTCGAACTTCCCAGGGACTTTGTGAGGCTCTAGTCTTTATGGAAGCAGACTGTCACTTCTTGGTCCCATGGAGCCACTGTTGGGTCACATTGCTGACCTTTCATTTACCAGCTGAGCACTTTAACTGCTGTGCCATCAGAGCTCCTGTTAACGTGTGTCACTCATCCTGCATAACGCAGAGATTTTTTCCACGGATTTTTTTAATTCTAAAGCTGTTTGGAGGATTGTGCTGGCATCTGACAATCTTGGATAGTTGTGTTAACCCTCTGAGTCTGTTACGGAAGAAATGGAGTCCTACGACGTTCTCTTGGAGCCTGGACTAAACATTGCTGTGGTCTAGACATCCTAGCTTTCTCCCTGCTTTCCGTATTTCTGCCCCAATAGCAGAGGGACTTTGAGTGTTGCTGCTATGAAATGTAAGAAATGCTTCTGTAAGGTCCATTTCTTTGAATTGGTCTTCTTTACTTTAAGAACTAAGTATGTAGTTTTATAATGGCCTACTTTGAAAAGTAAAGAATGGGTGTCTGTTCACCATGTGACTGTTAGTGTCGTGGCCCACCTGTGTCATCCTCCGCTCCTTGCAGGCAGACGGTGATGGACCGGAGTTTAAAACCGTGCACGACAACACCAAACAGAGAGTGAAGGTGAGCTTCTGGTACTCTCTGTGAGGCTGCCTTGTCTCAGTCCTTAAACCTGCCTTCCAGACCGTCCCTGGCGGTGAGAGTGTGAATTCTGAAATGAGAAGAAAGCTGGTGATAACAGTAGGTCTAACTTAGTAGACACGTGAAATAGAATTTAAGTGAGTTCTTATAAAAATTGGATTTGAATCCTAAAGTATTGTTTGTTTCCCAGAGATGAATGAATGTTTGTTCCGAACATTTATAATAGACTTTTGAAACCCATTTTTCCATTTTAGTCCAGTAGTTATTTGGCCTAGTGCTGATGAGCTCCTTAAAAATTTGAATTATATATTAACTCCAGGATTAGAAGAAGATGAAGGGTGAGGTGAAAGCATGGCTCAGTACAGCATGTGCAGTGCAGCGTATGTAGTCTGTGTGGAACCATCTGAAATGGGACGTAGAGCCTGATAAAACTCAGCAGGTTCTGCTGGCGTTAGACTTAGGGTGCGGGCACAATGTCTGGTAAGGATGGACGCTGTCACGGTGCGTGTTTCCTTTTTTGAAAAGATACGAAATCCTAATGGGACTACTGTTTATATCTCTTGTGTGTATTGAAGCTCAGGAGGAAGACGTTCCTGTGTCTGCTCTCGGCCTGTCTAATTAATTGTTTGTTGTCTTAGGTTTCGTTTTCATCCTTAGACTTGGTCCTTCATTTGGAAGCCTTACTGTCCTTGATGGATTTTTTGTCATCTGCCGTTCCATCCTCTGAACTTGCCTCTTCTGAGAAGGAACCCGAGCTGAGACCGCTAGTGGAGGGGTCCCCAGGGGCTGCTCTCAAAGCTGGTAAGGACTTTGGGATCTTGGTCTAATGCTATCTTCTTGAACTTGAATAGTCATGTCATAGCTTTATTTTCAAGCTAAGATAAAAGATATACAGTGCCTCGACATTATAGCTACGCTCACGGATTAGGTCCAATGCTGAAGAAAGCAGATGTTACCCTGTGGAGCAACAGGAGAATTTAGTAGGAAAATTTAGAGAAGTGTTGTTTAATACTGATCACCCCTGTGTATTTGATCTCACCATCCAGCTTTACCCCACATACAGATTGTACTTTGCACTGAGGGTCCTTTAGAACTTTGAAGCCAGTGAAAGTGAGAAAGGAAGAAATGTCACTACGAACACAGTGATGCACAGTAATAGAGGCCCATTTCACCCCCCAGTGGCACTCCCAGGGCCTCAGCACTTCTGTTAAGAGCTTTGGGGGTGCAGAAGGGTAGCTTCTGGGGGAGCGTGGGACTTGAACTTGGCACTCTAACTCAAACTGTCTTTAGCTGGCACATGGATTTGGGGCACAGGCATATGTCCTCAGACATACAACTTATGTTAGGAAATATTACATATGGAGTATCCTGAGTGAATAGAGACATGACGCCTGTTTATGTGAAGCCAAATTTAGAATTCTGCTCATTTTCTTTCATGTCATATGAGTGATGTGAATATCTAACATTTGATAATTTAATTTTCAGAACATAACTAGTTTGAAGTATGTATTTCTGGCATTCTCAAAATCTAAAACTGTCATTAATATTAAAACTGATTTTTGTGTGTTTTTAAAATGAGGGAACACAGCAACAATTTGTTGATAGACTAGAGTGGAGGAGTTTGACTGTGTTTGTCTTTCGTATACTCGTGGCATTAATGGCCTCGGAGGTGCCCGCTGGTTCTATAGCCTAATGCACCCAGTGCACCCGTACAGCACAGGTGACTGAGGGACTGAACAGTGGAGAAACTCGCAGTAACTGATGGATGACAGCCGTCTACGGAAACAGCTCTCTAGCTATGCTCTGCAGTTTTTTATGGTTTGATTATGCTACATTAAAACTTAGAGGAAGAAAAAGTGTCATCTTATTGCTGACAGAGGACTGACAATCTCCTTGATTTAAAGTGTTACAGAGAAGGGTTGACTTCCCTCCAGCAGGACACGTCTCTGGGGAAGTATCTCTTCTCACTGTATGAATCAGAACCCAGACTGATGTAGATTAACAGAAACGGTTTCCCTTGGTGATTCTTACATGCACGCACACCCACATACATGCAGTCGCGTGTGTGTGCACACAGCATTCACTTGAGTTACACCATCATACATAAATGCACAGGTACACACATATTATTTTAAAATGTTAATTTCCAGTGTATTTGAAAATTGTTAACCTTAGACCTTTATGTTTCTTTCTTATGGAATTTATTTTTTTAAGAACTCTTCATAGAGAAAGTAGCATGTCATCTAGAGAAATTGGTTCTGTAGTTAAGAACATGTAATGTAATTACCGTAGTTAATAACATGCATTTTGGTAGCTATTCATTACCATTTCAGTGTTTATGAATTGTTCTTTTATTTACTGTATGTTATGAGCAGGATTTCAAAGTAAGAAACTGTGACAAGAGAATTCTTACATAGATTTTCTTTTTTCTCAGAAAACAAAACAAAATTGTCCTTATAAGGATTTCTTTTAATAATTGTCTTTATACTTAATTTGGAGGGGATATACTAGTTTTTCTACGTTTTGTTTGATAGGCATTTGAAAATTAATGCAAAGTGTATATTAATCGTATGTTTGTCATCTTAATGGAAGCCTTCTGGGTTCTTTGTAGCATGTGCTGCACTGTATTTAAGTTAATTGGAGACTGTTTTGTGAGTTGCCATCTTTGCACTGTGTTAATCGTGTGGTTTCCATTACTTTTCAGTGTCTGGCAGTGTTTCTCCAAGTGATGTGTTTGATTTAAAGGTGAAAGCTGAGTTAAACGCATTTAATATCTTTGTCTGTGATCAGAAGTGTAACATTGCAGATATTAGAATACAGGGTAAGTAATTATACCATTATACCATTGCTGTTGCTTTATGCAGATATCGAGGAATAATGAGATTGTATATGGTGGATCTCCTGTAAGTAGTATTTTGGTTTTGTTACTTAGAAGTCTCTTGAAAACATTTTAAAGATGTACTTTGAAGGGTTAAAAGTGAATTTGTTAAGAATTTATGGCTGACCTGTATCATTCCTTATTTACCTGAGACATTTCACAATATATACATATAGGCTTAATCTCTTATTATTGTGGTTGCATTTTCTGAGTCACATAATTTAAACTGAGAAATGCATATCTTCATTTCTATAATACCTCACTGGGTAAAGAAGATGTGGTTATCCTTCTCTGCCTTGTCTTCTATGCTTTTGAACCATCAGGAAAGGAGTTTGTTTATAAGGCATCTATAAGCTTTCACCGTCCTAAGTGTGCTTTTTGTAAGGCAGCATGGTACAGTCACTCTGAGCATACCGTGAGTTCTGGGGCCAGCCTGCGAAGGTCCGTCTTGGCTCTGCCAGTTACTGACTGACCTTGAACAGATCCCTTAACCTTTCTGGGTGTCAGTTCTTTCTTATGTCAAGTGGAGGGAATGATTCTTATTCATGAGCTTGTGAGAATGAAACAACGTAAGTTTGTCTGGAGACGTGCCTTGTTCATACTTAGCAGCTTAAAAAGGGCTAAAAATTAGCTCCATTGAACAAATACTTATAAAATATCTCTTCTATGAGAGTTGTGATAATGGTTTGGGAATCCTGGTGGCACAGTGGTTAAGTGCTGTGGCTACTAACCCTGAGGCCAGCAGCCCAGATCTACCAGGTGCCCCCTGGAAACTCTGAGGGACAGTTCTTTTCTGTCATATGGGGTCATTATGAGTCTGAATTGACTCAATAGCAGTGGTTATTTTTGGGAGGGGGAGTTTAATGGTAATAGTTTGTGTCTTCAGTGGGCCTCAGTGACAGACAGTCTCTCTGTAGTGAGGGGTAACTTTAGAAATCATTACGCCACTAGAAATCAGGAGAATGAGAAAATTTTTTGGAGAAGAACTTAGAAGACTGTTCTAGATACATGTCATTGTAGAAGTGAAAGTACTTATTAATCAAATGATACTCATTTATGCCTAGTTACAAGAGCGACCTTTTTCCCCTAATAAATACTAGTAAATGTTCGTGGAATGCCTGTTGAACAGCAAACGTTATTTGTCTCTTAAATGACCGCTTCTCATCTTGTTGATGCACAGGATTTTATATTAGAAAATTGGGATTGATTTGCTTTGAAATTTGGTGTTTTTTGGTCATAAAACTGCCCCAACTCTATGTATAAGATGCCTGTAGCACATAAAGGTATTGTCTCTTTCTCACGTGTCTCATATGTAGAAGTTGACACCTTAAATATGTCTGGTAGTGAATACTTTTTATTCACTCTTATTTTGGTAGCATGTGATTGTGCTTAAGCACCTCTGAGGTTGGGAGACGCATTTGTAAGTGTTGTGCTTCCCGTAGGAATGGATGCCTCTGTTTCTGTGAGGTCAGAGCAGACAGATGTGTTCGCCAGACTGAAGGATATCATAGTCATGAATGTGGACTTGCTCTCCGTTCACAAAAAGGTGATTATGAAGTGGGTTCTATATTGAAATTTACTTTTTGTGTGGATTTGAGTTGCCTTTATTTCCTCATGGAAACCCTGGTGTTATGGTGGTTAAATGCCACAGCTGCTCACTAAAAGGTTGGCAATTCACATCTGCCAGACGCCTTGGAAGCTCTATGGGGCAGTTCTGCTCTGTCCTCTAGGGTGGCTGTGAGTCAGAAGTGACTTGATGGCAGTGGGTTTGGGGTTTTATTTCTTCATTGTACATTTACGCTTGTTATGTGTTAAGCACTTAGCGAGGGATTGGAGATGAAATGCTAATAGTCTGCTTTTACATGGCATAATAGAGACAAGCCCACCTCACACAGAGTGACTGGAGAATGTAATTTCTGGCCATTTACGAAGCTGAAATATCCCATTGATAGAGCTTTTTGTTTTTTTTTTTAAATGAGAATAAGAAAAACAATATTGGCAAGTGAACTATTTTCTAACAGTTTGCTTAAGGTTGAATTTGAATGTTATCTCTTCTTCTGTCAAGGATTCTGTGATAAGGGACCGTATGTGTAGTGTGGTGTTAAGGGCAGCACGGTCTTTTCATGTAATAACCAGTTAATTGGATGCTTGCAGGCTGTCTCTATTTTGGAAGATGAAGTCTTTCGGTTCCAGATGACCCTGTATCCAGGCGCCACAGAAGGGGAAGCTTACGCTGACACTTCTAAAGTAGATGGCAGACTTAGTCTCCGAGTGGGCTGCATTCAGATTGTGTATGTTCATAAGTTCTTCATGTCTCTTCTGGTAAGTATTGTTGGCTAAATGTTTTTAGTTCTCTTTGAGGCTGCGCATCTTTCCCAGTAGAACTGAACCAAGATAGTGCAAGTGATTACTGACGACTGGGCCGCGTGTAACGAATACCAACATGCTGAACAGAATAGCACAGCTGAAGGGACTCCTTCGTGGTGCGGAATAACCAAATGACATTTTTAATTATTGTTTGGTACATACAAACTATCCTTTGAAAATTTTTCTATAGTTTTATATTTTAAAAGTACTTTGTGATATTTTAATTTGAGGCTCTTTAGTGTTAACTTGTTGGTTGAAGGAAACCCTGGTGGTGCAGTGGTTAAAGTGCTACGTCTGCTAACCAGAAGGTCAGCAGTTTGAATCTGCCAGGCGGTCCTTGGAAGCTCTATGGGGCAGTTCTGCTCTGACCTCTAGGGTCACTAGGAGTTGGATCTGACTCGATTGCAGTGGGTTTTGGTTTTTTTGATGAAATAACCTTAAAGATACTCAGCTAATTTTCAAAGTGCTCAGCAGGCATTTCAGGGACTAATATTGCAACTTACAGACTTTGATTGTAATTGTCATCAGCAACACTGTGGAAAACCCTTTTTTACCAAATTGTTTATGTCCATGTAAGTGTCACAGGCTGAAGGGTCTAAATCTCCCTGTGCCCGCTAGCAGTAAGCTTACACATCATGGCTCTCTACACAGACCACCATGCTTCACTCTTTGGGAAAGTGACGTATCTCAGAGGAGGGATGAAGTCGTGTTGTGTTACTAGTGTGTGATGATTGCCTCTGTCACTGGGAAAATGCATTCTTAGTTGAAGTGGAAAGGAAGGGTATCTTACTCTGAATAAAGAAGTTTCTGCTCTTATTAGGGTTTGCAGCTTTGCTCATGCCAGAGTACATTCAAAACAAAATCTTTGAAGACAAGGTACCAGGGCTTAATAAAGAATAAACTTGATTCTTGATCAACTGGAGGTACAGAATTCAGCCTGCTTTGGGAGAATTAAAGTGTGCCTCCATCCCTTTCATTTAAACTTGTATTTAAAGTGGCCCACATTCATTAATCAAAAAGGGATTTTAAAAATTTTGTAATAAAAACCAAGCAATTCTGATACACGTACACTAAAAGATAAAGGACTTTTCCTTTGGAGAAGTGACCGCTGTTCTAGTGCAAAGTGTGTTAGTTCGTGTGTATCATCATAAAAAAAAAATCTCTTTTATATTTGTTTCTTTTATTTAAGCTAAATGCTTTAAAACTTGTTTCCTTTTAAAGATGAACCCCTTTTGGAACTCTGAGTATCCGTCTCTCCCAACAGAACTTCCTCAACAATTTCCAAACTGCCAAAGAGGCTCTGAGTGCAGCCACGGTCCAGGCTGCAGAGAGAGCGGCTTCCAGCGTCAAAGACTTGGCCCAGAGGAGTTTCCGCCTCTTGATGGACATCCACCTGAAGGCACCGGTCATTGTCATTCCCCAGTCGTCAGTGTCACCTGACGCTGTTGTAGCTGATCTGGGTTTAATCAGGATTGAGAACAGATTTAGCCTGGTGCCTGTGAAGCATTCATCTCTTCCTCCCATAATCGACAAAATGAACCTCGAGCTAACGCAACTGAAGCTGTCCAGGTATAAATGTGTGCTCTAACTGTGTGGTGTGTAAGTCAGAATATACTCTTCATAAAATATTTGTCAGGGGTCAAGTTGTTTTGTGATGTGTGGCTCTTAATTCCTTATTTCTTCTGATTGTGAAACCTTACATGTTGTCTCTTTAACCAGTGGTTAATCATAGTGTGTCTCATAGAATCCGCATTTTATCTTACTCAAATGTATAATGTGATTTTTCCATGTCATTAAAATTTCTCGTTACGAAATTATAATTTATTAATAATACTTTGTTTTATAGCTTTGCACACAAGAATTTATTTTTCTGTATATGGGCCAAAACGTCCTAAAATATAATGAAATGCAAGATTTATTTCTTGTTTCTAAACCATCACATTTGGGAAATCTCAATGAGATATCTGAATGAAGCCAAGCCAAGCCAAGTGCCGTCGAGTCAGATCCGACTCATGGTGACCATATCTGAATGAGTAGACTCTAAATGCTAAGTAGTCCTGTCTGTGGAATGGCAAAAGGACGTCCTTTTAGGATTTGTGCAGATGGTTGGTAGGCAAGCTCAAAATGACTGTTAATACGCTCATTTAACTTTTGAGTTTGATCAGTGTCTTAGTCATCTAGTGCTGCTGCAACAGAAATACCACAAGTGGATGGCTTTGACAGAAGTGTACTCTCTCAAAATCTAGGAGGCTAGAAGTCTGAATTCAGGGTGCCAGCTCCAGGAGAAGGCTTTCTTGCTCTGTCAGCTCTGGGGCAGGGTCCTTGTCATCAGGTTTCACCTGGTCTAGGAGCTTCTCAGGACAAGGACTCTGAGTCCCAAAGATGTGCTCTGTTCCTGGCATGTCTTTCGTGGTGGCTTGATGTCCCTTTCTCTCTCTCTGCTTGCTTCTTTCTTCTTTTATCTCTTGTGAAAGGCAATACAGACCAGACTGCAGGGAAGCTCTGTTGAGATCAAATCATGGATGTGACCTGAGTAAGGGTGTTCCATCTCACCCGTGTCCTCTCTCACATGACCTGATCTGGCCTCATTGACTACAGGAGGTGTGAGGATTTGCAACCCGTGGGATAATGACATCATGTCACAAAACGATGGACAGCTACATTGTACTGGGAATCTTGGCTTAGCCAAGTTGATGGACATTTTTAGGGAAAACAAGTCACAAAAGTGACCTTTCATGCGTAGACCAGTAACATGACAAGGGCTAAGTAGACTACCACTTTTCTTATTCCTCTAGTTCTAAGAGGGTGTGACCCTTACTTGTACACAATTGCACAAGTCACTATATCAGACAGCCTTTTTGAAAGACGGTCAAGAATGCAGTAATTAGACTTGATGAAATTGGTGTCCTTGAAATCACTGTTACTTCAGGCTTTGTTTATAGAGCACTGCATATAAACTTGATTTATATGTTCTGATTCTGATTGATGTGTGGAAAAAAGTATGTTCTAGACAACTTTGAAAGCCTTCAGTGAAAAGGGCTGTATGGAAAATAACAGTTTGGTAGTCTTTGTTTTGAAATGTAAATTGTAAAAATGTAAGTTCCTTTTTTTTTTTTTAAGAGCGGTCTTGGAGACTGGCTTGGCACAGCATGACATTGAGATTTTAAAGCCCGTCAACATGCTTTTGTCCATACAGCGAAATTTAGCAGCAACTTGGTACTCGCAGATTCCGGGGATGGAAATCACAGGGAAGTTAAAGCCTATGCAGGTAAGTGTGTGGATAACGTGTGTGTGAGGTGTTGGGTGGGCTTCCATCACTCTCAGGGCCGTTCTGCCAGTTGTCACAAGTGACGGAAGTATGTTCAAAGGGAACCCTTGGTTAGTTGAAAATGAGGCCCTCCTAGTTTTCCACGCTTTTTCATATTTCCTTTGAGTCAGGTATTTCATAAACCCACAAAGAAGTATGAGATACAACGTACTGGAGTCTGCTGAAGGTATTGTTCTTCACTGTGGTGAATTCCATCACAGTTTTAAGGCTGTAGTCCCTGGAGGCAGCTGACAGTTTAGTGCTGGACTGCTGGCTGGGGAGCTTCGGAGTTTGGAAGACAGGCCTGATGCTCTGCTTCAGAGAGGTCCCAGCCTTGAGCATTGTCTGGAGCAGGTCTTCGGTAACTCATGGGGACTCCATGAGTTGAAATTGACTGACGGCAGCCAACAGTGATGGCAAGTCAGAGTCAGAGCAGCTTAGGGAGTGCTAGTTCAGGTCGTGTCTTTGTCTGAGGAAGAAAGGAGAAGGGAAATGGGGTCTCAAGAGAGACACACATACGGCTTCACTTTGTGTGATGTGAAATAAATATAAAACTGTACAATCAAACCTGCTGTTAGTTAGACTGATGACATTGTGTTAAGTAGGCCAGTGTGTTTACTAGGTAAGCATATAATACAGCAGTATTTTAGTGGTGTAGTCAGCAGGGCATCCCTACACTCACAGAAGAGGGTGGCCCTGGCCAGAGCTGGTCGTGCAGGTGCAGGAGGCCTGTGATTCTTGTGGGCTCATGTGTGCTCCTGGGACTGTGGGAGCCAAGCAGTGACAGGGGGAGGGGGAGGGAGAGACCAGACCAGGGAGGGCCGTGAAATGCAGATTAAAATGGGGTGTTTTACTTGTCTGTGGTCTCTGGGATGATTTCCGAGTTGGTTCTAAGATCAAATGGGAAAGGTTAAGGGATCAGAGCTTCAGTGAGGAAGGGGTTAAATGGAAATTGTCTAGGGGTTGCAGCATTCCTGTGTGTCTGAATGAAGAAGACTTGCTAAACTGTGACCATTTAGGGTGTTCAGGGAGAAGTCTCGATGCTGAAGTATGCAGTCCTCCTCATTTCTTCTTTGCTGCCAAAAAATTAGATCCCTAGCACTAATATTAGATCGCTTTTCCTCCTGTTCAGTAATTACATGAGTCGGCTTTTTCTTATCATAGGTTTGGTGAAAGTCTGAGTAAACTCTATCTGCCAGTAGGACTGTGTAGACAAAGCCGTGGTGTCTTCTGCATTGTAAAGCATTATAAAGAAGGCAAAGGGAATGAACTGGAATCATTTAAAACAAAAGGAAGCAAAAGGAAAAATGGAAAAAAAATTATTGTACAGTTTTATATTTATTTTAAATTTCACAGCATGTGACAAGGCTGCTGTCTGTGGAGGATGCACTTGGTCTCTGAGAATAGTAATTCTCTAATTCAGGGAGCGTCTTTCTCTGAGGAAGAAAGGAGGAGGGGACTGGAGTCTCCAGGGAGGCACACACGCAGCTTCACTCTGGCCTTAATAGGGCACAAAATCTAAAGGACGTGCAGCAGGTTGTTGAGCTGTGACAGTGTGGGGTGGCTGGTGTGGAAACCCGGGTGGCGTAGTCATAAAGTGCTGCAGCTGCTGACCCCAGGGCTGGCAGCGTGAAGCCATGGGGCACTCCTTGGGAACTCTGTGGAGCAGTTCTGCTCTGTCTGAGGGTCGTTACGAGTCAGAATTGACCTGATGGAAGTTGTTTTGGTTTGGATTTCTAGATGGCAGGTACAGGGGAGTGAGTATCCTATCCTCTTTAGTTTCCTTTTACTCTTGAAGTATTTCAAGAAAACAAGGAAGAAGAGATGAACAGCTCTAACAGTTCAGTGTTAAAGCAAGATGGGACTCCTTCCTTTAAGCAGGAGGACCCTCAGTCATTTAGGAGGGTGCACAGTGGGAAGGCCTCTGCTACCTCCCTCGTCAGTGAGCTGGGAATCTCCAGATACCCCACCTTTGGGCCTGCACTGTGTAGTTTTCCTGGATCCCGAGGGCAGCTGAGATAAGGTGTCAGGCTGATGACGCTAACCAGTTGTTTGGGGTACATGAGTTTGACAGTTCTACACAAAATTGTCTTTCAGATCTGCTGAAGGTTAGCCGAAGTGTGTGAGAGAGACGGTTTTCTCATCCACAGCACTGAGGGAGGGGTGAGGCCAGCTGCTCATCAGGCGGCTATGATGTCGCAGTTGGTCCGCCTGGGCCTGGACATGGGAAGTTGTACAGAGTCATGGTAGTTTGCTTGGGGCAAACATGAGGTCTTTGGTCGTTATCTCTGTGGAAATAGCTGCCCGCTTTCATTTAGGATGGGAGCCAGGCAACTTCCCAGGCTATGATTTAATGGGAATATTCAGTTATTCCCAATTTGGGGGACACAGTGCTATGACATTGAGAGGAGGAGGTGCTGTGCATACACACAGGCTTGTCTGAGTTTGTGTGTGCATCTTTCAAACGGGTGCATGGGAAATGCACAGAAGACAGAGGGGTAACAAGGTTTGCAGGAAGTGTAGATTTCATGGCTCCCAGCAGCCGGTGGCAGCTTTTTCTTCCAGCCATCTGTGAACAGGATGGGGTGTCCAGTTGTCGGGGTAGGAAACTGGAGTTACACAGAGTGGTGGAGCTGAAACAGATCTGCCTGATCTCCCCCCCCCCCCATGTTTCTTTCTGCTACACTTTCATCCTTCATACAGGAGAGGAACAGGATGCCGCCTTCCTCAGGCGAGTTTTGGCTTAACACATCCTGTGTAGGTGTCCTTGTTGTTGTCTTAAGAATTGTTCTTCTTGCTGGTTAGACAGGTGTTCTGTGGGTAACAGATGTGTGTAGGCTGAGACAGAAGAGCAGTGTGGCAGAGAGCCTCTTCTCCTGTCTCGGGGGACCAGGAACAGGAAGAGAATCCTAGGTGAAGCATAAAGGAGGCTGAGGGCCAGTAACGGGGACAGAAAGAGACCTGCAGAGGAGGCAGGAAGAGGCCAAGGCGGGGGCCTTGACCTGGGCGCGCACACCTCACACTCCACAGAGGCAGGACTTCTCTGCTATTTACAGTGTCAACTCTCCTGTTTTTTCTAGATGAACAGTAGTTAATTTGAGGAACTATAAATTTGGACATAAAAAACCCAGTGCCGTCGAGTTGGTTCTGACTCATAGCAACTCTAATAGGTCCGAGTAGAACTACCCCATAGAGTTTCCAAGGAGCGCTTGGTGGATTTGAACTGCTGACCTTTTGGTTAGTGTCTGTAGCGCTTAATCAGTACACCACCTCTCTACCACATTATACTGACGAGTCATTGATGATTTCTAGGTGGCTGTAAGTCAAGATGACTTAACAGTTTTAATGAAAACTTTGCTGGAAAATCTCGGAGAAGCTTCTTTACAGCCCAGCCCCACACAGCCTGCCCAGGAGGCTCTGAGGGTGAGGAGGGAGGACGCTCCCGGCGGCTCTGACCTCCTCCGAGGTACGTTGAACTGGGGTCATCCCCTGTTTGGCTTTGGAGAGAGATTAGTGTCTGTACTCACCATTCGGTAGCTGTCCAGCACTCGGTGATAGGAAGTGCTTAGGTTCAGGTCTTTTTACTGTGGGACAACTTCTGAAGCTGGGGCTGGGTGCCCTTGAAGCCCTCAGGGCCAGGAGGTCCATCTGCTGTCAGCTGCAGGAGGAAAGGCTTCGGGCTGTTGCCTGCAGGGTGTTCCTTTGCCATTGACTGATAGAAGCAGGATTTACCCTACCGGTGACTGAAGTGGTATACTTGGGGAGAAAAAGCCAGTAAAGCATACAGCATAGGAAGGTCCCAAAATAATGGAGAGAGAAAAGGAGACCTTGGTATGAGCCTCAGACAACAGCCCCTGAGGAAGAAAGGTGTTCTTGCCGAGTGACAGCGTTAGCTGTCTGAGTGTAGTCCAGATAGGTGAGAGATTTTGCCAGATGATTAAAGCGAGTCTCTTAAAAGGCTCTAAATCTTTTTAATTCAGCTATTTTTAAATAACTTTTCTAAAGTATAAGCTTCCTTCCTTCTCTTCTAAACAGATTTATGAAATACAGTTTAACTCTGTGTTCATTATGTAAAGTCATTGATAACTATGGTTGCTTAGACTGTAGGTGGATTAGTATTTTCATGGCTAAAATAGCAGGAAATAAGTGTGTGTTGCCACTGTAATAAATGGTTCTGGGCTGTTGCACTTTATAAATGCTCTTAGACCCCAAACCCACTGCCGTTGAGTCAATTCCGACTCCTGGTGACCCTATAGAACAGAGTAGAACTGCCCCATAGAGTTTCCAAGTAGCACCTGGTGGATTTGACCTGCCGATCTTCTGGTTAGCAGATGTAGTACTTAACCACCAGGCCACCAGGGTTTCTAGCAGCTGTTAATTTCCAACAGCACTTAATAAAACAGACACTTAGTAATACCTTCCTAGCCCTACCTCTCCTGTAGTTAGGCCTGGTGTGTTTTCAGTTCACATGAATAGATGTGTAAAGTAAGGTTTGGGGTCAAGTGGGTTATTCTGACTGCCACTGGAGCTTGATGAGGCCACCACAATCTCCTGAGGCCAGGTTCAGGCTGCCACAGAGGTGAATGCAGATAAGCGGACTGCCTTTGTGGTTAGGCAGGAACTCGGTAGGGTGACTAAACTACAGCAGGTGGGCATCATGTGATTAAGGACTTCCCTGTTTTCTGCTGCAGCCAAATCCTTGCGTCTGACTCTGGCTCTCTGGTCCATGTAGTGCTTAGGGACCCTTGGCAGAGTTCACATCAGGGCTGCAGAGATGATGGAGATCGGAATATGAATTACCTATACCAAACCCCCTGCTGCTGAGTTGATTCTGGCTTACCAAGACCACGTAGGACAGAGTAGGACTGCCCCATAGAGTTCCCAAGGGGCACTTGATAGATGTGAACTGTCAGCCTTTTGGTGGGCAGCTGTAGTACTTAACCACTATACCACCAGGGTTTCCCAAAGTAACTATTAAACGAACAAAAAAAAAACCCCTAAAAACCAAGATCACTGCCATCAAGTCAATTCTGACTCATAGCAACCCTATAGGACAGCATAGAACTGCTGTACAGAGTGTCCAAGGAGCACCTGGCTGATTTGAGCTGCTGACCATTTGGTTAGCAGATGTGGTGGTTAACCACTGGGCCACCAGGGTTTCCAGATACCCTGTAGGAGAACTGAAAAAGAGAAACAGATTTCCCAGCTTGGAGAAGTAGTGGTACAGTGAAAGTTATGCCATGGTGGTTTGTCCAGTAGCTTAGACGACCTGACTTTTCCTACAGAATGACCAAGGAATAGAATCAGTCTCCAAAAGAGATTATAGAATCAGTTGTAAAATGGGGCTAAAATCAAAAACCATTCTTACCTGTGAAGTTTCTGCCCAAAGATAAAAGACTAAATTACTTCTTGGAGTATTTTCCACCCCAAAATTCCAAAGCTGACCTTCCCCAATGTACGTTTGAGCCATCTCTGATTCTGCGATTGAAATATATGCTGTTCTTCACATGAAGTTGACAATGGCGTGATCTAGGCAGTGTGAGCTAGCCAGAGGTGAGCCAGTGCGAGGCTGTGTGAGCTAGCCAGAGGTGAGCCAGTGCGGGGCAGTGTGAGCTAGCCAGAGGTGAGCTAGTGCGGGGCAGTGTGAGCTAGCCAGAGGTGAGCCAGTGCCAGTGCGGGGCTGTGTGAGCTAGCCAGAGGTGAGCCAGTGCGGGGCAGTGTGAGCTAGCCAGAGGTGAGCCAGTGCCAGTGGGGGGCTGTGTGAGCTAGCCAGAGGTGAGCCAGTGCCAGTGCGGGGCTGTGTGAGCTAGCCAGAGGTGAGCCAGTGCAGGGCAGTGTGAGCTAGCCAGAGGTGAGCCAGTGCCAGTGCGGGGCTGTGTGAGCTAGCCAGAGTTGAGCCAGTGCAGGGCAGTGTGAGCTAGCCAGAGGTGAGCCAGTGCAGGGCAGTGTGAGCTAGCCAGAGGTGAGCCAGTGCCAGTGCGGGGCAGTGTGAGCTAGCCAGAGGTGAGCCAGTGCCAGTGCGGGGCTGTGTGAGCTAGCCAGAGGTGAGCCAGTGCAGGGCAGTGTGAGCTAGCCAGAGGTGAGCCAGTGCAGGGCAGTGTGAGCTAGCCAGAGGTGAGCCAGTGCCAGTGCGGGGCTGTGTGAGCTAGCCAGAGGTGAGCCAGTGCGGGGCAGTGTGAGCTAGCCAGAGGTGAGCCAGTGCCAGTGCGGGGCTGTGTGAGCTAGCCAGAGGTGAGCCAGTGCAGGGCAGTGTGAGCTAGCCAGAGGTGAGCCAGTGCAGGACAGTGTGAGCTAGCCAGAGGTGAGCCAGTGCCAGTGTGGGGCAGTGTGAGCTAGCCAGAGGTGAGCCAGTGCAGGGCAGTGTGAGCTAGCCAGAGGTGAGTCACTGAGGGGTACGGGGCAGCATGGGCGAGGGTGTATGCGGGGTGGTGTGAGCTAGCCAGAGGGAGCCAGTGAAGGGTGCTGTTGGCTGGTGAGGGGGTGCAAAGGGCGCTGTGAGCTAGCCAGAAGTGTTCTGGGCTAGGGGAGGACCTGATCCTGAATAAGCTGTCAGACTTGTTCAACACGTGTGACTTTTCTCTGCCTCCCGTTGTGTAATCTCCTTCGGATGGTGTGTCACTAGTTACGTAGCAGTGCTTTGGTGATGATAAACTCGGTGGTTTTGCTTAGAAGTAGCTTTTTTTTTAATTGCCTTCGTGTTCTTTGCCGTTTTCCCTGTATTAAATGGATGTGGCGTCATTCACTGCCATTTTTGCTCATTGTCTCATAATAGGATTTAAAGAATCCCCAAAAGTATAATGTAAATTAGAGTAACAAGGTTTTATCTTAATTTTTGTGGATACTTTGTGTAAAAGCATATGCCTGCTAAAAGCCTTTTAATTCTCGTGTTTGTGTCTGAACCCTCAGAACAAGGCTCCACCAGCTCGGAGGCCCCTGTGGACCCCGTTGTTGCTCTCCAGTTTGACTTCCACTTTGAATCTCTCTCCATCATCCTGTACAATAACGATATGGACCAGGTATGGAGTGAAATTCTGTCATCGGAAATACATCCTTAGCTCTGGATTTTAAAATACTCATTTTTATGATGTCATTTTTTTGATGGGACTGTTTGTTAAAACATTACTATGTACATAGAACTAGAATTACTCGTTTAAATAATTACTGGTATGTAGAAGTCTCTGGTCCTGTTCTCAGGCTTCTATCAGTGCTTCTCCTCTCAGTGGGCTGAGGGCCAGGCTGAGGGGCGGGCTCGGGGCCCTCCTGCTTCCAGAGAACATCAGCAGCGGAATAAATTCAGATCCGTCTGTAATGCACAGGGAAGTTATATAAGTTACTAGTTCTGTCTGTTACACAGATAGATACACACAGTCTGACAGTTAAGTCTTAGAACTTAATTGTTCTAAGTGCCATGTATCTCATTGCTGAACATCACTATGGGGACCTTCGAGGTACTCCCCTTGGGAAGCTATGCCTCAGTGCCGGCACCTTGACCACCCTTCAGAGCAGTTATGAAACTTTCTCTGGAATGACCATTGCACACTGTGGTTAACTTAATTGTACAGTTGTCTGTGAGGGAGTTTTGAGCCGGTAAATAAGTGACTGTTTTGAACAGTCCTCTGTACGAACCTGGCCCCCAATGACTGTATTTACCCAAAGATAAAGGAAATATTGAAAGGAAGACATTTTGATGACATTTGAGACATCAAGTGTATGACGACCGCTCTGATGCCCATTCCCAAAAAATAGTTCCAGAATTCCTCTGAAAGGTGGACTAGATTCTGTCGTCCGTGCATAGCTTCCCAGGGGGAGCACTTTGAAGGTGACCACAGTGATATTCAGCAGTGAGGCATGTAGCACTTTTTCTAGGATGAGTTCGTGAACTGAATTGTCAGACCTCATGTATGTCTTTGTTAACTGTTTAAGAAGCTTGGACCCTTAGAGGTTTATTTTCAAATTCATGATGATATGTTATACATAAACATTTGTGAAAATGGCATGCCCAAGGCCTCTGCCCGCCTCTAACTTCACAAGGGTGCGGAGTGTCAAGATCAGCAACGACAGGTCAGTGACTGTGACGTGGAAGTCACACATACAGACACTGCAAGTGTTTTTTTTTTTTTAATCATTATTATTATTACTAATTCTGACTCCAGCCATCCTTCCTACAGCTCTCTGTACTTCTCCCCTGGGTTTAGTGATTTGTTGCAGTGGCCACAGGGAACTCACAGGTACATTCCTGATTTTGGAGTTTTTAGGGAAGCACAGGTTACAATGATTCAAGATCAGAATGACTCAGGATATAGTTCTTGGAGCAGAAAAGCTTCTTTTCACCTGTGTCCACAGGCGGGCCTTCTGGGTTGGCCCAGCCTCGGCCCTGCTTGGACAAGGATGACAAAGCTCTTGAGCTCAGATCAGTACCCAGAGGCACCCACTCTCCTGATGACCATTAGTGCAGTTTTCTCAGCTCTCTAGCTGGGTGGGCACCCTAACTGCTGACTGTATGGTTAGCAGCTGAGCTCCAGTCCACCAGCTGCTGCTGAAAACTGTGGGGGCCAGTTTTCCTCTGTCCTCTAGGGTCCCTGTGAGTTGCAGTTGAGCTGCTGGCAATGGCCTTTTTTTCCAGTAGTGACACAGATTAAAAATTTGAAGAATCTAAGTCTGGTGCCATAATGATTTGAAACAGGCAGTGTTTCAGCAGTGTTTTAGGAAACATTTTGTTTTTTTCTGTCATTACATATTGCCTTTCAGTAAATCACTTGTTGATTAGGTCAGTCAGTCTCAGATCCCAGGTGGTCCCATAGGCTTGTGGACGCCCGGTGTTGCCCTGTGCGGAGGCCTTGCTTCTAGTGGGCATTTTTGCTCCCTGTCTTGAGTGAGAGAAGGTACAGGGTGACAGTGAAGGACTGTGCCAAGGACCGCATGTCACCAGCATCCCTTCCCTCAGTGCTCTGCTCTGTAGCGAGTAGCTGTGGCAATTGTCCTTTACTCCCTGCAGATCTTGGTTGGTTGGTTCTTTCAAAAATCTAAGGACACCTGCATAGTTTGGAGCTGTGTGTTACGGTGAAATAAAAGTCGAGGTTCTTTTTTTCTTAAAGTTAAAAACTTCAGGATCTGAGACCTTATTAAAAAAAAACAAACCCACTACCATCGAGTCGATTCTGACTCACAGTGACCCTGTAGGTCACAGCAGAACTGCCCCGTTGAGTTTCCAAGGAGCGCCTGGTGGATTGGAGCTGCCACTCTTACGGTCGGCAGATGTAGCACGTCACCACCACTCAGCCACAAGGGTTGCCATGAGGCCTCTGTTGGACCTTGCTGTTTCTTCTAGCCTCCCTTCTACTCTCCTTGAATTGAAATATTCAAACAGGATGACCCTGTACCTTGAGCCGTCAGGGCCCCTCAGAGGGCTTGCACATCTTGTTTCCCGCCTGGCATGCCTTCTGCCCCTGCTGGCTTGTCTCCATCCCACTCAGCCTCCAGCGCTCACTGAACTTGTCCCCATCCTCGGTGATCTCTTGGACCTCTCTGAGCATCTGCTGTTTGTATTGTGAAGCTAACCACTTAAACTCCCTTCCGGGAAGTGTGAACCTGAATTGGGAAATGGGAGTCACCTGGAAGGTAGTCACAGACACCTTGTACCACCTCCCTGTGGTGTTCGTTTGAAGAGACTGTTTAGGTCGTCCCTTCATTTAGGACATAAGCTCGGTGAGGTGATTTACCGTGTCTTATCCTCCCTCGTGAATTCCATAGCTCCTATCACGTTTTCTGCAGAAGGGCCCATTAAATACTTATTAGCTAGGGTGGTTAATTAAAAAAAGTGTTTTGTGATTATTTGCATGAAAGTATAAGTCAGATCAGTTTTCTGTGTTCATCATTGTTGAAGGACAGCACACACATATGTATTGGTATGTGTATGTACACACACCAATATGCGTATTACTGCTGTGTTCTGCTTACATGTATTAATATTGATACTTTAAATATTTGTGAGATTAACTTGCCTTTAATCTCTGAATTAGTAACTACCTTTGAAAATAATGATACAGTGTTTAAATCTAAGTGGCTCTTTTTCTTGAAAACTTTTCGACAGGACCCCAGACTTGCCTTTCACAATGACCGTTTACGGCTTGGTGTACTCAGACTGCATCTGATGGCCTCAGCGGGAAAGATGTTGAAAGATGGCTCAGTGAATGTCAGCCTGAAACTTCAAACATGCACCCTGGATGACCTCCGAGAAGGCATTGAAAGGGCGACATCAAGGTCTGTCCTCTCTGAGGTGGCTGTTTGTCATTTAAGGTTGGCGCTGCACCTGGCACAGCTCTCAGGCCTTGCTGGGCCTGGAACTGTTAAAGGAGGTCTTGGTGATTTGCTCACATCTCCTGATCAGAACTTCCTTGAGAATTGAAGTTTACGTTAAGTGGAAGTTTAAAAATAAAATAGAGTGCTGCTCTAAAAATGAGAAGTGAAAGAATGTAAGAGGTGTCATGTTCAGTCACATGATGATATATTTTTCTAAATCATCCTTAGGCAGGATTTTTTTTAACTAGAAAAGCTTTAAAGTTATGAATCCTTCCTTTGTCTTGCTTATTTTGTTCGTACCTCTTAAATAAAGTCTGCAGAATTTCTTTCAGGGTATAAATAGAAATAGGATCTCGAGCATATTTATGTTATGAATCTTTGCCAATTTAATTTATATCAGCCTCCTGTCAAGAGAAAGGTGACAACTTCAGCAGCCGAATTATGTTTTTATTCCTTTCTCAAGTAATGAGACATGTAATATTGCTACTTGGATTTCTTTTTTTTTTTTGGAGGAAAAAGTACATTGCTACCTAAACTTGGGACTCTGTGGAATACATACTGGATCTTTCTACATCCTTTGTTTTCCTGAAAGATGAGCAAGGGGGTAAAGAAGGCTGACATGCAAGTAGCTTTCAAAGGTCCCACATTTTGTGTCGGGGCTAACACTCTGGGTGAGAGTGATGAAACCCCAGCTGGTTGGTACCCCTCTCTTCCTAGGACACGTGAGGATGTGCGGGGACTGTCCTTACACACATGTGACAAAGACCGCTAAGCTGAGTTGCACTGAATATGAGTACTTTTGGTCTCAATTTGTATAGGATGATTTTGGATATGAATTCCTTCAGGTGGATTTTATTTCTCAAAATTATATGAACAGGTTGTTTTCTGAAGTTTGTGGAACCTGTTGATACATTTTGTTAGTTGTTGAAGCTGTCATGATTTGTGTCACCAGTAGTGCATCACAATTGTGAAATGCTCTGTAATTGCTTAGCAGCATACATCCTGTGGAAATTAGGAGACAGTGTCTTGGTTGCTACTTGGGTGGTTCTAGTTAATGCTGACCTCTTTGCTGTTGAAACTAGAAACTGAAGAGTGAAAAAACGATTATTAAGCTATGTAGGACATTTTTCTTCTTTTTAATTGTTTTAGCAGGAATTGAAAATAATGAAAGACAGGTTTTCTTTCCAGAATGATTGACAAGAAGAAAGACCAAGACGACAGCAGTTCCATGATTGACATAAGCTACAATCAAAACAAAGATGGAAGTCAGATTGACGCTGTTCTTGACAAGCTGTATGTGTGTGCGAGTGTGGAATTTCTGGTGACGGTGGCTGACTTCTTCATCAAAGCCATGCCCCAGAGTCCGGAAAATACGGCCAAAGAAATGCAGGCTGCACTAAGGCAGACCGGCCCCATGAAAATCAAGGCAGAGAAAGGTTAGCAGAACTTACTTGTCTCAGGTAGCAGCTTCTCCTGTATTTTAACGAAATTACAAATAGAGAAGAGGGAAGGTGGAGAGTTTAAGGAGATAAAATTAATCTTTAAAATTTACAGGAAAACTTGAAGCGTGTGTTTTCCCAGCAAAGCATGGTCCTGTGTGTTGGCCCTGGGGGAGGGGCTTCGCTCTGGTTTGTGCTCTGCTGTTAACACCTTCTGTCCTCACCTGGAAATAGAAGGGCTAATGTGGCCAGTGGTTTGCAGCCTGTTTCTTAGAAGGGAAGTTTTGTATTCAGAGAAGATACTTTGGCGAATTCCAGTGCCTGGACAAGCAGCTGAACAAAAGAAGCAGAAGGTGGGGACTTGGGAGGGTGTTTGTGCTGGTAAAGATTTCTGGGACAGCTTCTCGTGGTCCGTAAATTCTTTGGAGCCTGGTGTGAGACTCTCTGGGCTCCAAGTCACCTGAAGCCCTTCCCAGCCATGTGTTTCTTTTATTCCAGTGTCACCAAGCTGATTAGCAACTTTTTATGTGAAGTTGTAATTGTCTGAGGTGAGGTGTTTTTCTCCCAGTTTAAGCCAGCAGGACTGGAAAACTCTCATTTATTCGCAAGGTCTGAATTACGTATTTTCACAAATCTTTAATTATCACTGTCCCTGTTTTCATATGTACATTTTATATGTTTCTACTACAGATTGTATGGCAGTCATTGTGAGCTTTATGGGGGAATCACAGTAAAAATGTAATAATGACTTCGGCTTTATCAGGGGCTTTTTTTTCCCTCCCTGATTTTCCTTTCCTTGGGCCTTCACCATAACGTAACAGACAGCATCAGAAAAAACAAAACACTGCATAATAACAGGATCCGACTCGATGGCACTTGGCTTTTGGCTGGCATAATAACATATAACATAAAAACATGCAGTTGTGTGTATATAAGTTATGACAATTAAGTCCACAAACTTAATTGTTCTAAGTGCTACATACCTCGTTGCTGTGTATCACTAGGGTCAGCTTCCAAGTACAGCCCTTGGGAAGCTATGCACTGATGCCAGCACCTAATCTACCCTTCAAAGCAGTTTTGGAACTGTCTCTGGAATGCCCATTGCCCATGGTGGCACGGTGGCAAGTTCATGAACTTAGTTGTAAAGTTGTCTGTGAGGGGCTTTTTAGCCAGTAAACAAATAAGCGTATTGGAACCACCTCTCTCTCCATCTAATCTGGCCCCCAATGACTTTTTCGTTACCTGAAGGTAAAGATAATATTGAAAGGAAAACATTTTGATGACCTTCAGGACATCAAGGGCAACATGACGACAGCTCTGCTGACCATTTCAGAAAGAGTTCCAAAACTGCTTTGAAGGGTGGACCTGGTGCTGGCGTCAGTGCCCAGCTCCCCAGGGGAACCCAGTGATAGTCAGCAGTGAGCTCTGTAGCACTTCCTCTAAGGTGAGTTTCCCACACTAATTTGGCTGGAAGTCGTTGTGTGTGCACATGCCTTTGTTCAACCAAAAAGAACTTCAACACAAGTGGATTCCTGCTAGGCCACAGTCGGGAACCACTTCTTGTGGCTGGGGATCAGATTCCACTTGCCCACACAACCAGCATTTGTTTTCTTAGTATTAATTAATCAGTTATCAGTAATTGTTACTTTCACTGTATTCATTAAAGCAGAATGTTAGCGACAGGTAGCAACTTGAAGTAACATGAATTCCGATGATGAGATGTACTTTCCAGCTGCTTTTATTTCTTCAGATGACTCCGTGAGACAGAACATGACCTTGAAGGCCAGGATCACAGACCCGGAAGTGGTGTTCGTCGCCAGCCTGGCAAAGGCTGATGCCCCAGCACTCACAGCCTCATTCCAGTGCAGCCTCTCGCTGTCAACGTCCAGACTGGAGCAAATGATGGAGGCCTCCGTGCGAGACCTGCGGGTGCTCGCCTGCCCTTTCCTCCGAGAGAAGAGAGGGAAGAGTGTCACCACGGTAAGAGTCACCGTGGACCCCAGGCTTGGGTGGAGGGGTGGCAGATATAGTGGATCTGCATCTGGCTGGAATGGGGGATTGTTTCCTACAGACTTGGTCTGTTACACAGAAGGGTGGGGAGTTTCATGACTCGGCTGTGGCTCTTAGTGACGAGCAGGGCCAGCTCCAGGCTGGCTCTTCTTTCACTCTTTTTCTCTTGACCAGTATTTGAAGTTTTGTACAAATAGCATTCTTTTCCAGCTGTTCTTTTGGTCACCTCACTGTGCCTAGTGAATTACTCACTGAATAAATGAATAGTACAGCCTTTAAGCTGGGAATAAAAAAATTAGAGTGGATTCATATGACCAAAAGACATTATGTTCTGCTGTTATTAAAAAGTTGACTTCAGTTACGTTTTCACATTATTACTGAGAAAGATGTTTTTAGTTAATTAGCACAATTACTCTACTAATTTTTGTTAAATTAGTACTTTTATTATCAAAGGATCATTGTAGTACGCAACTCATTTGCAGTGTTACTGTACATTAAATTTGTGTGCAAAGTTTGCAAAAAAAGTGCAGTGCTGGGCTGAGTCTGTACTTCATCTTGAAATGTCCCATGGTATGAGCATCTTACGTCATGTTGTAGACATCAGTTAAAAAGCTCCGTCACTAATTAGTTAAAAAAATGCATCCTAATTTAAAGCTGTATAACGTACTAATCCCCATTGATTTCAGATGCAGGATAACTTACTCCTTTCATGATATATAAGAATATAGGCTTCATAGTTTTAATGTCACTGAGTTTGAAGATTTGAAATTTATTCTAAGAAGAACTTTGCATGTTCTTCACACCTGAGCTGCTACTCACCAAGAAGCTGTTCATTTGTCTGCTGTCATCATGTGGGGTGATTTCCTAAAGTGTATGTCACAGAAAGGCACCATTTAAAAAATATTCCAGCTAATGGAAACACTTTAAACTACTGACAGTAAGTGTGCATCATTCCCTAAAGATCTGGTGTAAGGGAGTGAAAGGAGCTGTTTACGTCTCTTGAACAGTGCTCACGGCTTTGTCATAGGTCAGGGGAGTCCTCAGAGTCCCAGCCAGCTGACCTTGCCTTTGTGCTTTTAGTCGCAGGTAAAGACCCTGAGTTAAGTAAGAAACAGTTCTTGTATGTCATGTGTATGACAGATGTGTTGCTAAAGAAATGTGGATTTCTTTTATTCGTTTCTAGATCCTGCAGCCCTGCTCTTTATACATGGAAAAATGTGCCTGGGCTTCAGGGAAACAAAATATAAACATCACAGTTAAAGAATGTATAATCAAGGTTAGTGTCTTCTGTATTCTTTGGGTGAGACTTAATTCCTGTTTTCTTAGCAGCCTTGCATAGTAACAGTTCTCTGACAATCTCTTCCAGTGTTGTCTTGATTAATTGGAGGTCTCTGCTAGTCACATGAGGAATCAGATGTCTCTAACATTAAACCACTTTTCTTTGAAATATTTGTTTCTGTTAAAAGATTAGTTAATAATAATGATGGGTGATTAAGATGGTTTTTCTCTGTGAGATTTGTGTTTGTGTCAGGGAGGACTGATTGGGGAGAGCAGAGACGGGGTAGGTAGAAAGGAAGGAAATGACAGGAGATGAAATGGGAGATGGCTCTTTGTAATAAGTTATCTTAGACTGTGATGTATAGTTTGATTGGATTTCATAATGTGATGGAATGTTGATAATATTTGTGATAATGACAGGTAATTATGTTAGAAAATGACAGGTATATGTTAGAAAAAATTAGTAGGAGTAAGTTTTTAGAGACATGAAGCCTGAGAGGTGGGGGAGAGCGCACCTGCAGTCTGCACACATGTCCTCTGAGGCTGCAGCGTAGATGCTGAGAGGATTGCTCTCCCATTTGTCGGGCCAGATTTGTCTTTACATTAAGCAGATGTTCGTTGAGCAGTTACTGGTACAATAAATGTCCTGCACAAGGCATTGGAAGGCCCTTCTTTTGCCTTCAGAGAACTTAAGGAGGCATGAGGGAGAAGAAAGTCAGTCTGTGATAGCTGTTTTCAGTGCCAGAGGAAGCAAAGGGGACCATAGGGATCTGAGGCAAGGGGCCTCTGACTCCGACTAGGACAGCAGAGAAAGCCTTCTGGAGAAGAGGCTGCTTGAGTGGGATTATGAAAGTCTTTTGTTTCAAAGTCCGGTTGTTACAGAGGGAGGCGAGATGTTCTCCAGACAGCAGCAGGAGTGTGCTCAAGGGCCGAGGCATGGACACCCTTTGAGGACTTAGCAGCAGCGTTCCGTGTGGCTGGAGACAGTGGTGTAGGGGAGGTGTGGGACCGGGAACACTAATCACAGGTGATGTTAGTAAAGCAAGGAAACGAACACCATTCAGTTGTCAGGTAGATTGGAGAAGCAGTGCATGCTGGGTCTTGTGGTGAAGTAATCACAGTGACTCTAATATAGTAAGGACGGACTCTACGAAGCGAGCAATAAAGGAATCTGTTTAATTCACTTATTCTAGTGTTTCTTGATTTTAGGGGAAACCTGGCTGACAGACTGAGTAGACTTCGGGTCACAGAAAGTAAACCAAAGTAGCTGCTACTACAGAAAGCTTAGTGCACTGTTGGGGTGGTTGTGGTTGTTGTTGTTGGGTGCCATTGAGCCCGTTCCCACTCATGGTGACCCGAGTCCAAGAGAACGAAACAGTGCCCAGTCCTGAGTCATCCGCACGATTTCTTATGCTGCAGCCCGTTGTTGCAGCCACGTGGTCAGTCCATCTTGTTGAAGGTTTTCCTCCTTTTCCCTGACTTTTTACCAATCATGATGTCCTTCTCCAGGGACCACTCCATCCTGATAACATGTCCAAAGTATGTAAGACAGAATTTTGACATAGTTGCTCCTCTGGAGCTGTCTTTGTCATCTGGTACTGCTCTAACAGAAACACAAGTGGATGACTGTAACAAAGAAAAGTTTATTCTCAGACAGTCCAGTAGGCTGGAAGTCCAAATTCAGGGAGCTGGTCCAGGGGAATGCACTCCCTCTGTCAGCCCGGGATGAAGGTCCTTGTGTTGCATCAGTCTTTCTTTGGGCTGAGAGCATCTTGGCTCTGGAACCTCAGGTCTGAAGAATGTGCTCTGCTGCTGCTTTCCTGATGGGATGAGGTCCCCCACTCTCTGCATACTTCCTTTGCCTTTTATCTATTGTAGGATAAAAGATGATGCAAGCCACACTCCAGGAAAAATCCTTTTACATTGTAGCAGGGCAACGACCTTAGGAAGGGTGTTACAGTCCCACTCTAATCCTCTGTACCATAACCTAATGGTATTCTATTAACCAAAGGCAGAGATTAGGATATACAGCATAGGAAAATCACGGAATGGAGGATGGTCACACAATTATAGGAATCATGGCCTAGACAAATGGCTGCACACATTTTTTGGGGGACACTATTTAATCCATGACAGGAGCATTCTGACTATACTTCTTCTAAAACCCATTTGTTCGTTCTTCTGGCAGTCCATTGTGTAGTCAGTATTCTTTGCCAGCATCATGATTTGTGGGTATCAGTTCTTCCTTCTTCCGTTGTCCAGCTTTGACATGAGTCTGAGCAACTGAAAATACCATGGCGTGGGTCAGACACATCCTAGTCTTCAAAGCGACGTCTTCGCTTTTTGTGTTAGATTTGGCCATCGCCATTTGATTTCTTGGCTGCTACTTCCATGGACATTGATTGTGGATCCAAGTGAAAGGAAATCCCGGGCAGCCTCAATCTTTCCTCTGTTTATGGTGATGCTGTGTATTGGTCCAGTTGTGAAGCTGTTTATTTTCTTTATGTTGAGGTGCAATCCATACTGCAGGTTGTGGTCTTTGATCTTTATTGGTGAGTGCTTCAAGTCCTCTTTTAGCAAGTGAGGCTGTGTCATCCACATAATACAGATTGCTAATGAGTCTTCTTCCAGTCTTGATGCACAGTCATCCAGCTTATTTGCTCAGCATTCAGATTGAATAAGTGTGCTCCAAAGGTACAACCCTGATGCACACATCTCCTGAGGTTAAGCCACACACTGTCCCCTGTTCTGTGCAAAAGACTGCCTCTTGGTCTGTATACAGGTCCCATGTGAGCACACTTAAATGTTCTGGAATTTCCATTCTTTTCAATATTATTCATAATTTTTTAAGATCTACACAGTGGACTGCATTTGCATAGTGAGTAAAACATAGGTACACATTGTTCTGGTATTCTCTGCTTTCAGCCAAGATCTGTCTGACGCCAGCAGTGATACCTCTTGTTCCATGTCCTTGTCTGAATCTGGCCTGAACCTCTGAACCTCAGGCCGTTGCTTGTTGATGCACTGTTGTAACTGCCTTTGAATGATCTTCAACATAATTTTACACTTATGTGCGATATTAATGGTATCATTTGATAATTTGTTCCTTCTCTTGGGTCATCTTTCTCTGGAATGCTTGCACATGTGGATCTCCACCAGTCAGTGGGCCAGCAAGTGGTTTTCCAAATGCTTGACATAGACAAAGGAGCACCCCTCTGCTGTATCTGCTTGATGAAGTGTCTCAGTTGGTATTTTGTCAACTCCTGGAACGTTGGTTTTTCCATTCTCTCCAGAGCTGCTTGGACTTCTTCCTTCAGTATCATCACTTCTGAGTTATATGCTACCTCCTGAAGTGGTTGAATGTTGGACAGTTCTTTTAGGTACAGCGACTCTGATGCTTCCTGTGCCACTCAGTATTTTCCCTGTAGAAACCTTCAGTGTGGCAGCTTGAGGCCTAAATTGTTTCTTCAGTTCTTTCACCGTAAGAAATGCCGTGTGTGTTCTTGCCTTTGGTTTTCTCACTTCACATCTTTATGATACTTCATGTTGGCTTGTAGAGCCATCCTTTGAAATGTTGTGTTCAATTCTCTTGTGTCATTCTTTTTTTCATTCACTTTGGCTGTTTGATGTTCAAGAGTCTCTTTTGACATGTGTGCTTGCCTTGTCTTTCTTTCCTGTCTTTTTAATGACATCTTGCTTTTACATGGAGCCGTGCTAAGTAATAAGGCTGCTGATCAAAAGATTGGCAGTTCATGTCCACCAAACACTTCTTGGAAACCCTATGGGACCATTCTGCTCAGTTCTCTAGGATCACTGTGGGTTGGAATTGACTAGATGGCCATGGGTTGAGTTTGGTTTCGGTTGCTCTCTTCAGGTGTGATGTCCTTGATGTTATTCACAGCTTGTCTGGTCTTTGGTCGTTAGTGTTCAGAGTGTCAAATGTGTTCTTGAGATAGTCCCAGACTTCAAGTGAGTTATGCTCATGATTGCATTTTGGCTCTGTGGACTTGGCTCTAATTTTCTTGAGCTGCAACTTGAACTTGCACAGGAGCAGTTGATGGTCTGTTCTATAATTGATGGTCTGTGCCTTAAGGGAAGAGAATTTGAATTTTATCTTGAAAGTCACAGGAAACTATTGAAGGGTTTATGCATAGGCATGCCTTATCCGGATTGGAGTTTTAGAAACACAGTGCTGATGACAACTTGGAGGGCCAGCTGCGGGGATTCTAACTGAACAGGGGAGACATCTGTGTAGAACTAAAGCACAATGGTCGCAATGGGGGAAATGAGCAGATTCCATGGTACTAAGAGCTAGAGGTTGCAGATCTAGGGGTGAGTGAAGGGAGATGCATGGTGATTCTGAGTTCCCAGCAGAACCTTTATCTGCTTGTCTTAATGAGAGCTTTATAAAATGAACTTCTGTTTCAATAAGAAAAATGAAAGCCATTGATATGTGTCTTGGCAAGGATCATGTGCTTTTGTTCAGTGAATGCAGCTGGGAATTGAAAACTACCGTCACGTCTCTATGTTTTTCTGTTGCAGTGACACTAAGGGGTCACTGTGTGTCGGAATCGACTTGATGGCACTGGGTTTGGGTTATAACACTGTTTTGCTCGAGATTGGTAACATTAACTTGTAGTGTTGACTGTTGGCATGTAACCTGAGTTACTTCATTCCAGAGCAAACTGGGCAGAAGCCACTGTGGGGAGGTTAGTGGGCTTGCCCCTTGATTTTGTGTGCTTTCTCTTCCTCTTTCTGTTTTCTTAGCCATGAATTTAACATACTTAATTTTTTAATTAGTTACTTTTTGACTTTTGTATTCTATTTTAATTCTTGTATCTGGACAGAATTTCTTATAAACTTTATCTGCTTTACTTTTTAAAGATTTCACCCATAATCCTCAACACCGTGATGACAATCATGGCTGCTATGTCTCCAAAGACAGTGGAAGAGGAACCGAAAGATGGGTCTAAGGAGATGGGAAATCTCTGGGGCATCAGATCTGTCAGTGACTGTAACTACTGGTTTCTTGGGGTTGACGCGGCGACAGAGGTGACAGAGAACTTTACAGATGTAGAGCCCCCGCTGACAGAAGAAAGCTGTACTCTTGCTCTGGAGTCAGTTCAAGTGACCTTAGAATGTGGCCTCGGACATCGAACCGTCCCTTTGTTGCTGGCGGAGTCCAAGTTTTCAGGAATTGTTCAGAATTGGACTTCGCTGATGGCCGCTACTGCTGACATGACTCTGGAGGTATGGCCGTGTCCGTCACCTGCACAGCCAGCTTCTCCAAGTGCAGTTACACAGCTGATGTCGTGAGCTGCTCTGTGGGCTTGTGTCCCTGGGGGCGGAGGTGGTACACTGTTGCCTTCTGTGTGTTGATGGGTAGTGTTGTTTATTTGGTCAGACTTTGTTAAAGATTCTTGTGACAGTTTGTTTATGGCAGTACAACAAGAGGGTAGAAGAAAATAAACACTATATATGCTTTGGGTCTTTCAGTGGGATTTAAAATGGCCCTCAGCACAGTTCCTTGTTCACGTAGTTACTGACTGACTTATGTGATTCTTTTCCTGCTGGTTACAAAACTGTCTTACGATTAAAGTGGAAATGTTCTCTATATTTCTGTGCCTTCTTAGGTTCACTATTACAATGAGACCCACGCTGCCTGGGAGCCCCTGATCGAGAGAGTGGCGGGGAAGAGACAGTGGAATTTGAGGCTCGATGTAAGGAGACTGTAAAATACCTTTGTACAGAATTACACTAAATGTATTGGAGTATTTTTGAGTTCAGTGATTTGCACATGTGCCTCAGGATCCCTGAGGTGCTTTTAGGGGGTCCACGAGGCCCAAACTCTTCATAATTGTACCAGGCATTCACTCTTACTCTGCTGCAAGGGTACAGTGGAGTTTTTCAGAGGCCTCCGGAGAGTGCTACTGGAACAGATGGGGTGCAGATGTAAAAATCCGCTGTCTTTTCATAACGCAGATACAGAGGAGCTTGTAAACAGCTCTTCTGTCCGTGTGTGTCTCTGTATATGTGTGTTTAGGAATGTAGTTATTTTTTATTAAGGTATTGTGTCTCAAGAATGGAACTTATTTTTAAATGAGTATTTAAAATTTCCTCCATTTTCATTTCTAGTACAGTAAGTACTGCTGGGTGTAACCCCCATAAATGAAGCCCTTTGGGACCCTCAGTGGTTTTTGAGAGTGGAAACAGATCCTGAGACCAAAGTTTTTGCGGCCTCTGTCCTGCTTCGTGAACTCGTTTCTGTGACCTTGTTACAGTCCTTGTTGGGAGCACTTTGAGATCTAGGTGGTGTGTCATGTTTTTCTAGATGAACAGAGGGATATGGATCACACTGTTAAATTGTTACATGTGGTTCTCTGGAGCAGTCCGGCTGAGAAGCCAGGTGCTGAAATGGGCTCAACAGGAAGTCACTTAACCTTCGGCCCATTTTATTTCAATCAAATAGAAGTAATATTTTTGACCTGTGTCTGCTTGGCATAGAGAGGCTAACAGAGTATTTCAGAAAGGCTTGAAAATACTGTCAGCACAGAACATCTGATAGAAGCTGGTGGCCGGAGTGTGAAAACTAATCATAGCGCCTATTTATAGGTGTTAGTGGTAAACAGTAGAGGAAAAGAAACTGTTATTTCCAGATGCCACCTTCAGCAAAGATGAACTTAAACCTCAGAGTCACTGTAGATGGTCCATCAATGCCTAATACCCAGGTGTCAGGCACCACTAGATTAGTAAGTGCCCTCTTAGGAGTGTCCAAGAGACAGATGCTGTAGTTGACTCTGGGGCTGTCACTTGGTGCTCAGATGGCAGCACTGAAACGTTTCCCCCTACACGGGCTGTCCCCTGAAAGAAAGAATGCTGGCCTGTGCTGCATGAAGCTCTGGATGACCTGAAACGCGAGGCCTCTGAGGACCAATAGGAAATGGCCTGTTTCCAGTAGGAGAATTTCATTTTTATACATTGGCTAATAAATGTGTTGCGTTCTATATCCTCGCAGGTAAAGAAGAACCCCACCCAGGATAAAAGTTTCATGCCAGGAGATGACTTCATTTTCCTTCCTGAGCCACAAATGGCCATCCACATTTCTTCAGGAGACACAATGAATGTCACAGTGTCCAAGAGCTGTCTGAATGTGTTCAGCAATTTGGCAAAGGTATGTTGGGTTCTTGCTTGGAATATTTCAAGTAGAATTTAAAAATGAAACATTGTATGGGCTTTTTTCTCCTTGTCCTTAAAACTAGTTTTAAAAAAATAGTAGTCAGGGTTTAATTCTGGGGAAGAAGGTGCACTTTGCAAAGTGTCATGGTGATGTGTTCTTTTTCAGGGTTTTTCAGAAGGCACGGCAGCTTCTTTTGATTACTCCTTGAAAGACAGGGCTCCTTTCACAGTAAAAAATGCTGTCGGGGTCCCCATCAAGGTGCAGCCCAACCCTAACCTGAGAGTCATGGGATCCCCTGAGAAAAGGGATATTTATGATGTTGATGCTGGTCAGAACCTGGAACTGGAATATGCCAGTGTGGGGACTGTGCGGCGAGGAAGACTGTCTGCGCTGAGCCGCCAAGAAAGCTCATTTTTCACACTAACCTTTGGTATGCTGTGTTTTTAAAATTTTTTATTTAAAGTTAAGGGCATCTGTGGAGTTGTTGGTGTGGGCTTCTTTTTGATAGATTAACTCTGGAAAAAATATTTTGCCACTGATACCTTGGGTGAAAATATTTCTAAAGGCTTGAACCAGTTGATTAACCCTTGTTTCCTTTGAAGGTTGAGAAGATTGAACTTCATTAGGGAGTACCTGAGAAAATTAGAGTATTTCTATGCTCTTGAATAACACAGTTACATAGTTTGCTTTAGAAAGGCTTCAAGAAGTCCTAAACCGTGGATGGTAATTATTACTGTTACAAAGAAAAGATTATTGCTGTAGAGTTAGGAGAATTAGGAACTTGTCAGATACTGTTTGTTTTAATATATTCAAAATGTCAGGAAAAACTGCTTGGGTTCAAAAATTTCATAATAGTAATTGGTTTTCCTGTTTAAGTTTCTGTGTCTTAGAAAAGCATTTTATATTGTGATTATTTCCAGTTAATAAGGAAGAATACTTTTATTCATTTGCGGTGCCAGTGACTGTTCTACCCTAGAGAAACATAACTAAGTGAAGTTTTGGAATTCTCCCCACTTTTGTCTGCCTAGTGCCTCACGGGTACACGGAAGTTGCCAACGTCCCTGTGCTAAGACCCGGGCGGCGGCTGTACAACGTGCGAAATCCCAGCGCCAGTCACTCTGACTCCGTGTTAGTGCAGATTGATGCCGCTGAAGGGAATAAAGTCATCACCCTTCGCTCTCCTCTCCAGGTGAGGCTTCAAGGTGTTCTTTAATAGATCAGCAAGGGTTACGCCTTTTAGCGGAATGTTTATGGAATATAGTCAGACCACTAGGTCAGGCCAGTACCGATTATTCAGAAATAACTATGCGAGCTTGAAGGGCTGTTTCTCCCTTGCCAGCTTGCTTTTGTCGTGTTCTTTATTTTACATGTCTGATAAACCAGTCTTGGTAATTTAAAGTCCAGTTTTGTTATCTCCTGGGTTTAAAAGTAATGAGGATTTATCACCTATTCTTTTAAAGATTCAGAATATTGTCCTTATGCTTGGCTGCCAAATAGGTGACATTTCCATTCTTTCTGTGTTCCCTTTGAGGCTGTGATTGTCAAGTGTGTGAAAGAAGAGTGGCATGGGTTTGCTTTTTTTAGCATATTAATCTGTATCAATATTTTCTGCTTTTACGACTTTATCCGCTTCTGTTTTTCTGAGCATTTCTACAAGTTCAGTATATAGTTACCAAAGGAACATTTCCTCTTACCTTGAACATTATTAGATAGGACAGGAAAGATTTCAAAATTGGGGGCTGTTTTGTCTATTAGTTTGTCATTAGCTTCAGCAGGTATCACCCTTGTTATGGGTTGACTTGTGTGTCCCAAAACGTGTGTCACATTGGCAAGGACAGGACTTCCCCCATATTGTGTGACTGTCTACCGTTTGACCCTCTGTGTGGCTGTACTTTATGTTGCAAATCCTACATTTATGATGTGAAAGAGGCAGGATTGGAGGCGGTTTTGTGAACAAGGCCGGACTCAGTCTACAAGGTAAGGTGGTATTGTGAGTCAGCATCTTTTGAGATACCAAAGAGAGAAGTGAGCAGAGAAGCAGGGCGACCTATGCCACCAAGTAAAAAGAGCAGTAGTATGAGCGTCCTCTGGGGGTTTGGGTAGGTCTGTGGGACTTTATGACCTTGCCTTGGACAGATGGTGCTGGCTTTCCCAGGATTGCGTACTGTCTCGCCCTTTGCCGGGGTCACCGTTGCCTCTTTTGTGAAGAAACATCAGCATTTAATACACAGAGCGTGTGAACACCTTAATGATTTCCAACTGCCTGTGAAGATCAGTTTTAACATATGTAATATTTAAATACCGTAAAATTTTTCAGTTGCCGGTGAAAACGCATTACAGTATTGGGTTTGGAACTTGTTATACCTAAAAGTAATTAGGTACAAATCTTGTTGATTTTGATTCAGCAGCTGACATGTTTTTTTTGTTCAACAGATTAAAAACCATTTCTCTGTTGCATTTATCATCTCTAAGTTTGTTAAGAATGTTAAACTCTTTGAGCACATTGGAGTCGTGAAGCCTGAAGAGGAGTTCCACGTTCCCTTAGATTCCTACCGGTAGGCGCTGCCCTGAATTCCCTGAGCTTGAAAAGTTGATCACATATATTTTCAATTTTATGGCATGGGGATCTATATTTTTGGGAAAAATCCCTTATATTTTCATTATGAGAAGATTCGTAGAAGCCACTTTTAAGATATGTGTGTGTGTATAATTTTATATATATATGTGTGTGTATATATAATTTGTGTATGGGAAATGCATTCATGTTGTCATTGAATTTATTAGACAATCATTTCTTATTGTAGATTTGATGTTTCAGCATGTTTAGATGCCTGTTTTTGTTAGATTACCTTTGTATTTGAAGTCACGTTTTTTAAGTTGTCACAGCCTTTTCCACGAGTGACCTGTGTGATCTTGGGCCAGTTCACCTTTCTTCACTGTGTTTCTACCTTGTAGAGTTGCCAAGAGTATTTGATTAGGTGCTATTTCCTTAAGGTAAAAACTTTGTTTTCCATGCTGTCTTCCTTCTTTGAAGATGTCAGTTGTTTCTTCAGCCGGCTGGAGAGTTAGAACATCAGTTCGGAACCTCCACCACCTACATTGCCTGGAAGGAAGAAATCCACAGGAGCAGGGAAGTCCGGGGCGTGCTGCAGTGTCCGGCCATGGAAGTGAACTTCTTACCTCTCATAGTGAATACGGTTGCTGTGCCTGACGAACTGAGCTACATCAGTGCTCACGGGGAGGACTGGGACCCAGCCTATATCATTCATCTGTACCCTCCCCTCACCCTGCGGAATCTGCTTCCATATTCTCTGAGATACTTACTGGAGGTATGCCAGCAGAGAAACTCAGTTACGTCTTTATCTGACAGTGAGCCATCCATCCCTGGTTTGTGCTGACTGAAGGAATGAAATGGTATTTATGTGAGAAAAGCTTTCGGTAAGGAGGACTGACTCACTGTTCCATCACCTGTATTTTGGTAGCTTGTCAGAATAGTCAACCCTCACTCTCTCTATCCCATACCCAGAGCTGTGGTATGTGAATAGTTGAAGAAACTGAAGCCCAAGGCAGTGAAGTGGGCCCTTTAACGGTATAGCTCTAACGGGCAACAGCCTTTGCTTCTTGGTAAACCAACTGCCATCAAGTCGATTCTGACTAGTAGCAACCCTATAGGACAGAGCAGAACTGCCCCATAGAGTTTCCAAGGAGCACGTAGCCCATAACTATTATGCTAGCAGAATTCTGCTGCTTGGTATAGGTCTTATTTTTTTTCTCAAAACTTACGGCCACCGACATATTAATGGCCAAAAGATAAGTCCTGTCTGTGGCTGTGGTGTATACTGTTTTATTTTTGGTCTTGAAATGATTCTTGACATTCGTAATATATAAACATGAAGATTGGGCAGGAGGCCTGCCGCTGGTGCACTGTTTAGGGTTTGTGTAAAATAGGAATCTTGCCGTTTCCGAGGTTTTCAGAAATCACTAAGCTGACGCTGTGTGTGTGTGTTGTGTTCATTTTTAGGGCACGGCAGAGACCTACGAGCTGGTAGAAGGCAGTGCTGCAGATGTTCTGCATTCGAGGATCAGGGGAGAGATAATGGAGTTAGTCTTGGTGAAATACCAGGGCAGAAATTGGAGCGGACATTTCCGCATAAGTGATACCTTTCCTGAGTTCTTCCTCGTGTGTTTTTCTTCTGACTCTGCGGAAGTGATGACCCTCGACCTGTCCGTGCACGTCCGGCGGCTAGGCAGTCGGATGGTGCTGTCTATCTTCAGCCCATACTGGCTCATCAACAAGACGTCGCGCGTGCTCCAGTACCGGGCGGAGGACACCCATGTGAAACATCCAGCCGATTTCAGGGATATCATTTTGTTCTCTTTCAAAAAGAAGAACATTTTTAGTAAAAATAAGGTGTGTTGTCATTCACGTAGCGTGTTCAGATAGATCAGGTCCCACTCTGGGAACTCGGGAGTCATTCACCTTTCATAAAACCGTGCCCCCTTCTGTGCCATGTGCCACTGGTGAGAATTAAGCCCAAGGGAACCTGTCAGTAACACACAGCTAGCGGAGCATGAGAAACTGAGATGCTTCCTGGGACTGAGACATTTTTCCAGAGCACCTCCAGAGCCACTCTTGTTGGGAAGTGGTGTCAGGTAGAAGCCGTGGCGGCAGGATAGTTAAGCAGTTGGCTGCTAAGTGACAGACAGGTTGACTGTTCCAGTCCACTCAGTAGCATCAGGGGACAAAGACATGATGATACGCTTCTATAAAGATTACAGCCAGGAAAAACACCCTATGTTGTTGTTGTCAGGTGCCGTCAAGTTCGTTCCGACTCATAGCGACCCTATGAACAACAGAACGAAACACTGCCTGGTCTTGTGTCATGTCCACAGTCATTTTTATGCTTAAGCCCATTGTTGTGGCCACTGTGTCAGTCCATCTCCTCAAGGGTCTTCCTCTTTTTTGCTGACCCTCCATTTTACCATGCATGATGTCCTTCTCCAGGGGCAGATCCCTCCTGACATGACCAAAGTATATAAGACACAGTCTTACCATCTTTGCATCCAAGGAGTACTCTGGTTGGACTTCTTCCAGTACAGATCTGTTGGTTCTTTTCTTGGCCCATGGTACATTCAGCCCCATGCGGCAGGTTTCATCTGTCACATAAGGTTGCCATGAATTGGGTACCAACTTGGTGACACCTAACAACAACAACAAAAACCTGTGATGAAAGGGCATCTCAGAAGATGCAGCAGTTTCTTAGGGCTTGTAGTGCTTGAGATGCTCCTGGATGTGAAGCAGTAAGCCCGGTGCTGGGGTGGTGCCCCGTGCCTGAGTCTGGCCCCTCGTCCTCTGGTGTCCTCCCTGTGTGGCCTCTGTCTTTGGTGTTCCCATCCCTTCCCGTGCTCACCTGCAGGCCTTTGTGTTTGCCATGCTTTCTGCCCTGAGGCCTCTTCTGCTGTTGTCTTCTTCACCTTTCCTGGATATTTGCTGCCTGTCTTTTGGCATTCCCCTCAGGCCTCCCATGGGACATGGGGCTGGGTGTCCCATCTGTGTTTTCTTAGGCAGTTCCCTACGTTCAGTGTGCCTTAGAGTCACCTGGGGAGCTCGGGAAGAAGACTCAGGGTCCTGCCGCCTCAGTCTGATTCAGCAGGTGCCAGGAGGCCCTGAGAGTTTGCATTTCCAACTAACTCTCTGGTGATGCAGATGCTGCCAGCCCTCAGAGCAGACTCTGGGACCCACCCTCTCAGGGTGGTGGGTGACACGTGGTGGTGTAGTTCCTGGCCCAGGTGTCTGAGCGTGGTTGTCCTCAGGGTTGGACGGCAGAAGTGAGGTTAACAGCGGTGCGTGCTCAGCTCTCGTCTGGGTGCTTTCTCTAAATCCCAGAGCCAGGGTGAACTTGGACCTGGTAACCCTCCTAGTGTTTCGTGTCTCTTGTGTAGCTCTTATGTGGAGCCTTCCATCATACTAAGGTGTGTACCTTTCCTATCTTTCTGTTTAGCTAGAGACTCATTGTTTCCACTTGTGAGCTGTGTCCAGTTGTCCCCTGTTCTGCCTGTCATTATGCCTTTCATGTCCCCTTTGCTGAATAAGCCACTGCCATTGAGTCGATTCTGACTCGTAGTGACCTGATAGGATAGCATAGAACTGCCCTGGGGAGTTTCCAGGGAGCACCTGGTGGGTTTGAACTGCCAGACTTTTGGTTAGCAGCCATAGCACTTAACCACTATGCCACTAGGGTTTCTATCTGCTGAACAGCGTTAATGACGTTCTTAAATTCTGGATGTGTTAAAAGCTTAGTAATTTCTTAACTCTGTGTCAGAAGTGTAATATTGGAAGGTAGCATGTTGCATTATGATTTTTTTTTAAACAACAGAAGTCCTGTTGGAATACATCTTTAAATTAACTATACTCACTGCACAGGTTAGAGCCGTAGCAGCACAGTCCTTGAGAGTACAGCTGCTAAGCAAAAGATTGGCTGTTCGAATCTGTCATCTGCTCTTTGGGAACCCTAAGGGCAGTTCCATTCTGTCCTATAGGGTCGTTATGAGTCAGAATGGACACCACTGGGCTTATTATGTAGGTAAGTGTGCAAGTCAGAGCTGCCTGTTGTTTCCTAGAGTCCTGGTTTCCCTGTGGGTCTGTTACCCATTTGCAGTATGTCTTTGATTATCATTCTCTGTGTTTTTTGATATTAAAGAAATTTTTCATGATCTAGAAACTTTCCATCAAATGAAACTAATACGATGTTATGTGTTCTCTGGTGCAGGTACAGTTAAAAATCTCAACCAGTGCGTGGTCCAGTAGTTTCTCGTTGGACACTGTAGGAAGCTATGGGTGTGTGAAGTGTCCTGCCAACACCATGGAGTATCTGGTAAGGTGCTGCCTCTAACATGCCTTTGACCCCACTCACCTTCTCCCCGGGTTGGTAAAACAGATGGCTCCTAAGAGAAGCAGAACTGTGAATTCACTGTATTATGTTGAGGACTCTTAGATTTACAGATCTCTATAGCCAGCGGTACCAAAGCAGAACCTGAATTTGTCAAAATTTATAACAGTGGTTTGAACCCATCTAAGTGTGTAACTTACTCAGTAGCCAGAGCGTACAGGAATCCTGCTCTGCACGCCTCCAGTGTTTCTTAAATTCGAAACTGAGAATTTCAACAGTCTGATGCCAGTTACCCTGTTTTATTTTTGCCCTGAAATTTTTATGAGTAACAGATGATAAAGCCTCAAATTTTAGTCTCACATTAATTACAAAGCAGTTTATGTTTGGAATGCTTACAAGGCAAGAATGCTAGATAAATCTGTCATTTCCATTCATTAAATTATTGACAGAAGTTTCTTGAATTCATTTCTGATAGAATCAAACTAAGGAGCCAAATCCTTTTCTCTTACTGAGAAGATAATCACTCATGGAGTGTGGCTGATAGAAGCTACTTTATTTAAAAGTGTTTATTTTACACCACCGTAAGAAGTCTGTGTGCACAAGGGCAGCTTGTACTTCAGGTCAGCTGAGTAAAGTACTGGAAAGTGGTCAGCTGGTTTGCTTCCTCTCCACAGGTTGGCGTCAGCATCAAAACGAGCAGTTTTCATCTTTCTCGAATAGTTACCCTGACTCCCTTCTGGACCATTGCAAACAAGTCATCATTAGAGCTAGAAGTCAGTGAGATTATGCCTGATGGCTCCATACCAACGAATAAATGGATCTATATTGGCTCTTCAGAGGTAAAATTGTCCTTGACTGTCGATCAATCCTAAAATGTTTAAATAAATGCAGACACATAACCAAGACTGATACCGTTCTTTGAGACGCTCACTTTGCTGTCAGATTTATGTGTTAAAATATGGCAGCCAGCTTTGAGGGTTTTTTCCCATATCATATATACCTGTTTAAAAAAAATTGTTAATCTTTACCGCTAGACCAGTGTCATTACAAATGGTCATTACTCATTTTCTGAGTTCTTATGTTTATATCATGTGGATATAGAGTGTGAAAAACTTGCAGAGACGCTGTCCTACATACTGCTACGACAGCCTCAAGCAGAGCACTGATGTGAGCAGGATGCAGGACCAGGCCGTGTTTTTTCTGTGAACTGGAGCTGACTTGATAGCAACAAACAGCATGACATCATTGGCTCTAAAGTTGGCATAATGTCTGTACCCAAAAAGCTCCTAGTTTTGGTGGACAGCCAAAGAATCATGTGTATCAATACATGTAGAAAGAGATAGTAGATGCTAAGTTACAGCTGATTATAGAGTTTTTGAAGAGTTGAGCTGGGAACTTCCTTGAAAATTACTTAAAATTCAGTCCCCTCACTGTAGAGCGAAGGAAACTGAGTCTGAGGGTTTTCCAAGAAGAGTAGAGGCCTTGGTTGCTGAGCTGACTGTGGTCTGGATCCACAGGAGGAGTGGCATGGGGTGTGAACTGGACTTCTCAGGCTCCATAGGATTTGAGGGAGTGTAGAAAGGAAGGAGTGAGCCAGACAGACACAGAGAGCAGCGTCACTGCTCGGTTCGTCTGCGTGCCCATCCAGCCCGGCTGACCTTTAGGGTGGACGCATTCCTCTGTACCTCTTTTGAAAAAAAGTGTTCTAAAATGATTTTTAGAAATTCTTAACAAGGGCTCAAAAGGAAAGATTCCAGTTACATTGTAAGCAGATTTAGGGCTCTCAGTGGCCTAATCTTTTCAAGGCATTTAGAATGATTGCCACACAAAGAGCAACCAGAAGACACAGAAACCCATGGGAGCGGGTGACTGCATTGACATGTGACCAGAAGAACCATCACCAGTGATAGTCATGATGGGACTCACAAAGTTGAGTCTCACAGGCAACACAGAAATAGAAAGGGGTACTCCCTGAAATCTCCACTAAAAGACCACGATTAGTGGTCCAGGGGCCTCAGGGTGCCCCTGGGAGCATGGCCCCTGGCCCTGATGCTGCCCCTGTCCATAAATCATAATGGAGGTCAGCTCTTCAGACAGAAATGGATTGGACTTGGTGACACAGAGCAACCATATTGTGTGTGCACTTTATGGTTCTATGCATCTATAGGATGTTATCCAGCTGACCTCTTACTGGACGCGGGGGAGAGGCTGGAGAGGAGGGCATAGGAAATTGTTAGGAGGGTATGACATGTGAAGAGGGGGAGTGTGCTGTCAGCAGACAGGGAGAGCAGTGGGAGCTGCTTATTGGCAGATATGCAAATCTGTATGGGATTGTGTATTCTCATTCAATCATAATAAAAAATATAAATAAATAAAAAATAAAAAAAAATGAATGATTGCCACAGACTTGGTGACAAATACCCGCTTACAAGCTTTATATCTTCGATGTGGGTGTGATAACAGTAGTGTTTTTATTCAGAAATGGGCCTTATCATGTAACAGAAGGATGTTTTACGTTATTTCATTACATTAGTAATGAAAACCTGTGTGATGTTTTATCTAACTCAGAGCACTTCACACATGTGCCATGATTTTGATCTTCACAGTTCTGTAAGCTAACCATTACCTCAGTTTTACAGACCAGAAAATCAAGGCTCAGTAAAGTGTCTGATTTGATGAGGATCGAGGTTTAGGAAATTAGGGTGGGGCTGGAGCACGGCCTCTGGGACTGGCTTCTCCACCTTCAGTTGTGTTTCAGGTTCCCTTGGGCTGAGACGCTCTGGGAGAGGATTCATGGTAAATTCATGCATTCTAAATGGACATGTACAAAAGCAGGTGTTACTAAGGTATAGGTTTTAGATATTCAGAGTGTTTGGAGTGTCCTTAATCAGAAGACTGTCGTTTCTCATATTGTAGCTATTTCAGAAGTATGTATTTTAGACATAGAGTGGTATTCTTCTGATGGAGTTTCTTTGATTTTATAAAGTCAGCATGTTGTCAATAATCATAATGTAGGATATGGAGAGAAATTTTTAGGAAATTTAGTGATAATTGGACTGAAATTAGATTTAGAATTGAAAACCTTGTTAACCAGTATCCTACTTAGGCCCTAGTATTTTTTTCAGTTTAACTTTTCTCTTTGCAGTGCCTTCCATTTTGGCCTGAAAATCTGTCGGGGAAACTGTGCATGAGAGTGGTGGGCTCAGAGCAGCCCTCCAGACCTTTCTGTTACAGCCGACAGGATAACGGCACTTTACTGCAGCTAGAAGATCTGGTAAGCTTGGACAGTTGAAAACAAGGAGTCTTTGATTTTTAAAAATTTACTTAAAATGCCATATAAAACCATGCTATCAGATGCACTACTAATTATTTGGATGTCCTACTGTGTCAATATATAATACTGTATATATTTGTAAAAGATCAGAGCAAATTTGATTTTCCGTCCAAATTTAAGAAAACAAAGCTGCTGTATCTGCATAACTGATTCAAAATTGAAATTCACTGATTCAAAATTGAAGTTTAAGGGCAAATCAAACAACAGTGCTGGCTTCCTTTGTCTCCGACCACAGAACAGTGGGATCCTGGTGGACGTTGACACCGCTGAGCACTCAACCGTCGTCACCTTCTCCGATTACCATGAGGGCTGTGCGCCCGCCCTGATCATAAACCACACGCCGTGGGATGTCCTCACCTACAGACAGAGGTGTGTCAAAAGGCGTAAACGGCATGTGTGCATTGCCCTCTGGCTCACAGCCTCGCCTAGGAAGCCATCAGGCCATGTGTGGCATGGCGTTGTCCCATTTCAGGAAGGCAGCACTGAGCCCGGGCTCCTGCTGGCTGATGCTGGTGGGTTTGACACAACCTGTGGTCTCACACGTGAATAGTTCTGCACCAGAATTTATGAATATTCACATCCACTGGGATAAGTAAAAACTATTAGTAGTCTCACCACAGTTCAGATATGATCACATTGCTCTGGGCACCAAGTTTATAGAAAATTCTTGAGCCTTTTAGAGCTTATAGAGTCTCAGAAGGCAGGTAAGAGATGGTGACCATGCTTCAGCATTACCTTCGTCATCTAGGAGGACTCAGTGAACCTCTGCCCGTGATCTGGGCCTGGGTTCTTGGGTTAGGGATCGTAGATTAAAAGAGCGGTAAGCAGCTAGTGGCGTTGGATGTATCTGTCATGCAGGCTAATGAGAACATTGTTGTTGTTCATGCTGTCATTTGACTTCATGCCATTACAGGCTGTCCCTGGGTTATTGACAAGAGTATGAGCTGTGCATAAGTCGGGTGTTTGTAACTGAGGGATTGCCTGTAGGTGATGGCATAACAGTTTTAAGTCCTTAAACTATAAAAATACATCATATTTTGTATATATCCCACATACAGGTGTATTCCTGTGTCTATGCACATACAGAAACCCTGGTGGTATAGTGGGTTACGTGCTATGTCTGCTAACCGAAAGGTCGACAGTTCACATCCATCAGGTGCTCCTTGGAAACTCTTTGGGGCAGTTCTTCTCTGACCTCTAGGGTTGCCATGAGTTGGACCTGACTTGATGGCAGTGGGTTTGTTTTGGTTTTCATGCATGTATGGAAACCCTGGTGGCATAGTGGGTAACAGCTGCATCTGCTAACTGAAAGGTTGACAGTTCGAGTCTGCCAGGTGCCCCTTGGACACTGTGGAGCAGTTCTCCTCTGTCCTGTAGGGTGACTGTGAGTTGAAATGGACTTGACGGCAGTTAGTTTGGTTTTTTGAGTTGGTGTATATGTCGAGATCTACGAATCCCTGGGGCTGCAGCGGTTAAGCGTGGGACTCAGACCTGCCGGTGGCTTCATGGGAGAAAAAGACTTGACGGTCTGTCCCCAAGAAGTTACAGCCTAAGAAACCCTGTGGGGCAGTTCTGCTCTGTCCTTCACTGTCACTGTGAGCTGTAATTGACTTGGTGGCACACAAGAGCAGTAATATACATGTGTGTACACACATAAAAAAACAGTAATGTACATGTGCATGCATGCACACAGTAACATACGTGTGCCTACATACATACACAGTAATATACAGGTGCATACCCACACAGTAACATATGTGAGCATATATGCTCTCATACAGTAATATACAGGTACATATGCACAGTAACATATGTGAACATATGTGCCCTCACATAGTAGTATACAGGTACATACCCACACATGCACACAGAGGAATTCCTTGCATATTTTCCTATTCTTCATTCTCACAGTTTGAGTCCAGTAAAAAAGATATAGAAGCACAAGTCAAGATTAAAGCTGGTTGGATAACCTTTTTCCCCCTTTGGAAAAAGTTTTTTGTGTTATACAGACCAGTAGTTCTTAACATTGTAATGATCAAATTGAAGACTTCCTGAGAATCTTGTTAGGATGCTGATTGTGATTCAGAAGGTATTGGGTGGAGTCTGAGACCTTGGGTTTCCAGCATATACACAGTAATGCTGATGCTGCCAGTCCACAGAGCCCACTTGGAAGAGCAATCATTGGCACTCCTTTTTGTCTTGGTTGAGATGGTATTCCTTATGTATTTCATTTGATTAAAAAACACTGAATGAAGTTTATGATTCACAGCCTTTCCTTCTGGTGCTCCCTGATGGACCAGTCTGTTTACCTACCTAGATCCCTTCCCGGTATACTATAGAAAGGGCAGTATTTTCCTTCCTCGAGCTTCAGGTAGTTTACTAGACATTTTAGGGTATTTATTTTTAGGCAGAATTAAGTGTTTTATTCATTAAGACCAGTTCATTCCTCTTCTCAGTAAAATGAACAGGTTTGGGTTTTTCAAGGTCAAGATATTTTAATCTTCCTCTTGCCCCTGTGCTGTAGTGGGTCCCAGGAAGAAATGGCACTACTGCCCAAGCAGGTCCGACTCTTTGCTTGGGCGGATCCTGCCGGGACCAGAAAGCTGAACTGGAGATACGTGTCACAGGTCGGGGAGCACGACCTCCTGAAGGTGAGCGGGATGGGGGCGGGGCCGTGGGGCGGGGCGTGGGGACACCCGGTGGGAGGGGACCGACCCGGCCTTGGGGCCGAAAGGAGCTAGAACGGGGTCAGACAAGGTTCGTTTGGACTTGAGTTTGCAAGTAATTCACAGTGGTACTTGATTTTAGTGCAGTCTGAGTGATTGATGTATAATTAAAAAAAAAAAACAGCGTTGCTCCATCTTGCTCAGATAAAGACCAGTAAAACACCTTTTTATTTATTTATTTAAAGGAACGGATTTTAAGGCTAAATGAAAAACAACAGTATTTCGCTGTTGACTGTGAGATTTTTCTGGCAGTTTTCCTAAGTAGTGCCATATGTTTTATTAATTAAAGGAGTCTGACAGAATGCAAACGACCTCATTAGAAATTCAGTGTGGTATTTATTGAAGCAATATGTAGGTAGCTAAATTAATCAAATTTTTTCTATTTTTAAGCTCTTAGACTTCAGAGGGGCTGTCCTATTTAGGTAGGTAGGAACCCTGGTGGCCAGTGGTTAGGTGCTACAGCTGCTAACCGCGAGGTCGGCAGTTCAGATCCAGCAGGCACTCCTTGGAAACGCTGTGGGGCAGTTCTGCTCTGTCTTATAGGGTCGCTGTGGGTCAGCATTGACTCGATGACAGTGGGTTGGTTTGATTTTTGGTACTAATAAGCAGGGGCCACTTTAACAGTACTCTGAAAAACGTACTGCAAATGTGTGAAGTGAGGGTCTTCTAACTTAAAAAAATGAAGTACTCTGTTTTATAGGCATTCAATCAAGGAAAAAAAACCAACAATTTTAGGATCTTTAGAAAATAGAAAAAAATGCATAGTTAAGGAGCGTGGATGGTGCAGTGGCTAAGTACTTGGCTGCTAACCGAGGGGTCCACAGTGTGAACACACCAACTGCTCTGTGGGAGAAAAGACCTGACTGTCTGCTCCCGTGAAGGTGGTGGCCTAGGGACCGTCTAGGGCAGGTCTGCTCCATCCTGTCGTGAATTGGAATTGACTCAGCAGCACCCACAGACAACACCACATAGGAGCCTGCGCAGTTTTCCTCACTAGTACCTTGCTTTTTAGATTGCTGTATAAATTGCTATAAAGCAGAGAAAGATGGAAATCTTTTTGGTTCATTTTACGAGTCTAAGGTCTGACAATCAGAAAAAATAAAAAGTGGAAAAAATAAAGACTAAGGTAAAATGACTGTGTAGAAAGTCTAGATGAAATATTAGAAATTGAAATTCAACCAAATCATATACCTTAAACAAATAAGGATTTTTCCATAAACTTAATTCCTGTTAATAAAACCGTGAAAACAGTAGACTTAGGGAGAAGAAAACAAGATAACCAAAAGTTCCCAGAAAGGAGTACAATAAAAGAGTACCATTTCCTAATCTTAAAAGATTCTTAGAATTGTAACTGCAGAGAGAGTTTATGGCTGTTTAGTTGGAGGAAGTGAAGACAGATAATTTCTTTAATTAATAGAGTATGACTTTCAAGTAAAATACTGGTGACTGTCTGCTTTAATATTGAAACCCTAGTAGAGTAGTAGTTAAGTCCTATGGCTACTAACCAAAAAAGGTCAGCAGTTTGAATCCACCAGGTACTTCTCAGAAACTCTATGGGGCAGTTCTACTCTATCCTAAAGGGTCGCTATGAGTTGAAACTGACTCCATTGCAGTTTTATTTCCTGATTTAAATTAGAGACAAAACAGTAATTATCACTCCTTTAATATTTTACCTGCTTAATATACAAAGCATAAAGAAAGGGCTTTCTTATTAGAAAATAATAATCACTACTCATGGCCCTGAGACGACATACTTTGGAAAATGGCTAGCATTTGTTCAGTGCTTGCTGTGTCCCAGGCAGACATCCCCGTGTGGTGCAGCTAGTTGAGTGCTTAGCTGCTGGCTGAAAGATTGATGGTTCAAGTGCGTGTAGAGGGGTCCTGGGAAAAAGACAGTCTGTCCCCACCAAGTCAGCATGGATGACATCCTGTGGAGTAGGTTTCTGCTCTGACACCCAGGGGCTCGTCATGAGGGGGAGTCGATTCAATGGCAGCTAGTTGGTTATGCTCCAGGCAGCATGCTTTATGTGTGTGACTTTATTCTGACAGTCATTCTGTGAGGTAGGCTGTTGTTGTTTTCTCCTGTTAGAGCTGAGGGAGCAAAGGCACAGTCCATAATAAGGAAGCGCAAGAACTTAGTTTCCAGCCCTGAGAGTCTGACCCCCGGGGCCTCCACTTTGCCATGCCACTCTACTGCCTCCCCGAGTGCCGACACGGGGATGCCGTGGACATTGGTTCTTGGTGATGGGAGGTCTAGCAGGGAGCTGTACACAGTCCCTGACAGTGGGGTGTGCTGTGGACATCGGTTCTGTCTGTGTGATGGGAGGTCTAGCAGGGAGCTGCACAGAGTCCCCAGCAGTGGAGGGCACCGTGGACCTCAGTTCTGTCTGTGTGATGGAAGGTCTAGCAGGAAGCTGGACAGAGTCCCCAGCAGTGGAGTGCGCTGTGGACCTCAGTTCTGTCTGTGTGAAGGGAACTCTAGCGGGCAGCTGGACAGAGTCCCCGACGGGGAGGTGTGCCGTGGTCCCCAGTTCTGTGTCCGATGGCAGGCCCAGCAGCAGCTGTACCAGGATCTAAAGACATGTACAGGTGTTCAAATCATGACGCTGATTAGAAATACTTGGTTGAAGCATAGGAAATAACCATTTTTTGTCAGAAAATAGTCAAATAGTAGAAATTTCATGTATTTATTTCCTAATAATATGAGATAAAACTGCATATAAATGATCCTAATTATGTCAAACTGAACATGTCTTTGGAACAACAATCCTGGAAAGCTGTAGATATTAAAGTAGTGGCTATTTTAGGATTGTGGGGTCATGGATGAGTTGTATAACTTTTTTGTGTTGTCTGTGTCACAGACTTTCTGCAGTAAGGTTACAGTGTTTTTACAGTCAACAGAAGTGTGCACAGATTGGTCCTTACTTGAGAGGGTCCTGTCTTTGACAGTTTGTAGGTGTCACTAGAGAGAACGTCTGCCATCAATCTTTGCTCACCTGGGAAGCCTCTTCATTTCCTTAACTTGCTTCTCCCGTGACTGAGTTGTCCAGACTCCGTGACTTCGTGTCCATCAATTACTTTAAGAGCCTTATGGGAAAGGCGTGTCATATTCTTGGTTATTCTCAGCATTTAACAGGGTGCTTGGCACATAGTAGGCACTTGCACTGCCGATGAAAATGAAGTTGCCATATTCACATTGAGCCCAGAAGGAGCAGTAACCGTTATCTAACCATGGTTATCTAACCATAGTCACTGACCATGTCAAGGCCTGTGTTTTCAAGTGCAGTAGGAAACCTGTAGCTGAGAGGTTGTTAGTGAAACTTGGTATAAACTGATCACCATCATGTTGACTATTGGGTGATGTGTTTTACCTCAGTATTTGCTATTTTATAAATTATTAAAATAAACTCGATGAGTTTGACCTGCAGTTATTTTCTAGTTAATGCCTGAATCATTCTGTTCTCTGGCTTGGGGACAAGGCAGTATCTTATGGCATTGGTGTCAGTGACAGTGCCAGTGTGGTGACACTCTTGTTCCTGCCGCATGCCCTTTGAGCACTAAGTGTCTCAAATGAAAGGATAAAAAAGTTAAACACTGTTCATCTTTGTTATTGGTGTGTGTAAAATAGATTATAGTTCAACTTAATTTATGTCACGTTGATGTTAAGAGTTGTACTGTTTGTTGTTGTGCCTTTTCAACTTTTCTGACCTTCCTCTCTGTAGTTCAGCTTGTTATAGTAAGAGCTTTCTGCTTGCGGGTTTAATGAGAAGTGTTTTTTTTCTCCCCAGGATGATTGTGGACAGTTTCCGTATGATGCAAACATCCAGATCCACTGGGTGTCGTTCCTGGATGGGCGGCAGAGGGTTTTGCTTTTCACTGATGACGTGGCTCTGATTTCCAAAGCACGGCAGGCAGAAGAAATGGAACAGGCTGACCATGAGATCACCTTGTCCCTCCACAGTCTCGGGTTGTCACTGGTGAACAATGACAGCAAGCAGGAAGTTTCCTATGTTGGGATAACCAGGTAGGGGAGAAGGGAGATGCAACATCAGAAATCTTTATAAGGCATTTGAGTTGATGGTACGTGATTTGAGCAGAGTGAACAGATTCTGCTGCGCTGTGCATTCGCTCCACAAAACATCCGGCACAGTCATCGGCCCGCTGGTGGGAAAGCTCCGCAGTTAGAAAGGTGGCGAAGGGATTGTGTCTGCCTTGGCGGGACTCACTGTCTGCTGATGGGGAAGAAAGGGGCTTGTTTCTTTCTTTGTACGTGTTTATTTTTATTTTTTATTTTTATTTAACGTAACTGAGTGAAAATGTACATTCACATATAAATTTACATGCCCACCTATATGCAGCTTCCACTGCTCTCCCTGCCTGGTGACTGCACACTATTCCTCTCTGCTCCATACATGTCTCATCCTCCCAACAGTCTCCTTTCCCTTCCTCTCCGTCCACTCCCCTTCCTCCAGCCAGAGGTCAGCAAGATGATATCCTGTAGATGTATAGAACCACAAAGTGCTTCCAATATATGGTCACTCTGCATTTCCAAGTCCAATCCATTCCTGTCCAAAGAGTGGACCTTTGTTATAATTTATGGGAAAGGGCAGTATCAGGGCCAGGGGCCATGCTCTCAGAGGAACCCCAAAACCGCTGGACCATCAATTGAGGTCTTTTCTCATGATGCACCCCTTTTTATTCTTGTGTTGCCAGTGAGACTCCTCTCTGTGAGCTCCATTGTGGCTATCACTGGTGGTGGCCGGGCACCATCCGATTCTTCCAGTCCCAAGTCGATGTAGGCACCCACTCTTGTGAGTCTCTCTGTCTTCTAGGTTGTCTTTACCGCATGCCATTTTGGTCTGCGGTGAGCATCTGTTCCTGCTGAGTTGGGACCATTTGCTGTGTCCTCGGATGGCAGCTTGGCAGCTTTTAAGACCCCAGACTCCACTCACCAATGTGGGGTGCAGAGAGCTCTCTTAGCAAAATGCTAGTTGTGCCAGTTGGCCTTGAATTCGCCTAAGAGCATGGTTCCCCGCCCCCTGCCCCAGCTACCGTATCCTTGCAGTATTGAGTCAAGATGGAAGGAGTACTCAAGTTATGCTGAAGTACACTTAATGTTGTTCTTGTTTCTAATGTGTGCTATCACCACTTTCTCCCAACTAGATTTCTAGTAACTATCTAAACTAAACCCTCCCCCCCTCACCCTCCATCCCTCCCCTCCCTTGCAGCTGTCAAAGAGTCTTTTCTTCTATACACAAGTCTATTTTTGAGATCTTATCGTAGAGGTCTCATACAGTATTTGTCCCTTTGTCGCTGACTACTTTCACTCAACATAATGTCTTCCAGTTGAAACCAGGTTAGGAGATGTTTTCTGGAATCATCGTTATTCTTTATCATTGTGTAGTGCTCCATTGAGTATATGTACCATAGTTTACCTATCCATTCTTCTATTGTTGGGCATCTGGGTTGATTCCATCTTTTTGCTATCATGGACTTTGCTGCGGTAAACATTCTGGTGCATGTGTCCATTGGTGTGAAAGGCCTTGAATCTGTAGGACATATTCCAAGCAGTGGAATTACTGGGTCAAATGGTATATAGATATCCATTTTTTTAAGGAAGTGCCAGATTGCCTTCCAAAGAGGCTGGACCATTTTGCAACCCCACCAACAGTGTAGGAGGGTTCCAGTTTCTCCACAGCCTCTCCAGCATTGGTTGTTTTGTGTTTTCTGGATCATGGCCAATCTTGTTGGGGTGAGATGGTATCTCATTGTCGTCTTGATTTGAATTTCTTTAATAACTAAAGATTGTGAACATGTCTGCATGTGTTTTTTGGCTGCCTGGATCTCCTCTTTAGTGAAGTGTCTGTCCATCTCCTTTGCCCATCGCTTAATTGGATGGTTTATCTTCTTCTTATTGATATTTTGTAGTATCTTATAGATTATGGAGATCAGGCGTTGGTCTGACATAGAGTTGCCAAATATTTTTTCCCATTCTGTGGGTGTTCTTTTAATCCTATTAATAAAGTCTTTGGATGAGCAAAAGTGTTTGATTCATAATAGTTCCCATTTACTTACTTTCTCTTCTGTTGATTGAGGTTTGTTTGACAGATTTTGGAGTCTGTCCTCATTGTGTGTTAAAACTTCCATTGTTGTTCCTACCTTTTCTTGGATGAGCTTTATTGTTTTAGGTTTGATATTTAGGTCTTTTATTCTTTGTACGTGTTTTAATGAATTATAAAAATACTGAGAAATGCTACAAAGAGGAATGCATGTGGCATGATGGAAATAGAGGTAGAAGCAGCTAACTTGCCTTCCATGCAGGGAAGCCAGGTAACGAGACTGGGCCAGGAGAAGCCAGCAGAAATCAGCGGAGAAAGAAAAAGTTCACGGGCTCATTAGAGGAGGCCGTTATTGACACGGCCATGCAGTCTTGAACAAGAGTTCATTTAGACATTTGTGACAGTGATGAGACCATTGAATGTCTCTGGTTTGGTTTGTACCTCTGTAGGAAAGTGTTTGAACTTTTGTCTTTTAGGTTTTTTACTGACCAGTGTGTAGTAAAAGACTCTTTTTTTGGATGCTGATGGGAGAAAAGATCCAAATACAGCCTGCAGCTTGGTTCTGTGGGGCCTGGGAGCTAAGAGTGGTGGTTATGTTTTTAAGTCGTTGATAAAGACTAAAGGAAGAGTAATATTTTGTGAAACACGGAAATTATACAAAATTCAAATTTCAGTATCTGGAAATTAAGTGTTATTAAAACATAGCCGTGCCTGTCCTTTTAAATGTCTGGGGCTATTGTCCTGTTACTGTTCGGCGCATTACACGTCACAGGGGCACAGTGACAACTTGACGGTGTTTTCCCCTGTCCCCTTTTGTTTCATGTTTCTGCAGCAGTTTGGGGTTGAATGAAAATTCTACAAACCTAAATACGTATACCTAATGTAAATTTTTTGTGAATTATTTTAGTTCTGGTGTTGTTTGGGAGATGAAACCAAAACAGAAATGGAAACCTTTCAGTCAAAAGCAGATCATCTTGTTGGAGCAGTCCTATCAGAAACACCAAGTGTCAGGCGAGCGGGGCTGGATCAAACTAGACGATCATTTTGAGGTATGCAGACACCTGTTCACCTTGGCTTTGGTAGTTTTGTTTGGTGACAGTAGTAGCGAGGAGGTAAAATTTTAATGTAAAAGTAAAATTGTGTGCAGAAATTAGTAAATAAACTCGTATCTACTAATAGGATTCTCATGACTAGTATATCTCAATTAAGCTATATTATGTTGCTATCAAGTCAAGTATTATGAAGCAAGGTTGGAACCTGGGTCTCTTCTGTATTCTTAGAATTGGTTCTCATTAGTTTCATGAAACTTAACTAGAATAACTTCCTCTTGTATATTTGAATAATATGAGTGTAGTATGTTGCTAAATAAAGGCTGTGTAAGATTATGTATTTCAATTGAATGGTGAAAAACCTAGGCAGACCTACTGGGTAAAATTTGGTAAGTGTGGATGGTTATTAGACATGAGTGGATGTCCACAAAATAAAGGTGTGCTTTATGTGGACCCTTATGAATTGAAACTAAAGGTTACCTTTGCTTTAAGAAGGCCCCAAAAGCCAGAATACAATTTTATAGTTTCACTTACTGTCTCTGGCGTGTGAGTTTGTGCTGATCACAAATCCCACTTCCCACCTTTTCTCTGTACCTGTAAGTGTTAGCCCTGCCTCTATGGGAGGAAAAAACCTGTACAATTAGTGTCAGACATGTGCAGGTTCTGTTGTTTGTGCCATTGAGTTGATTCTGACCCATAGCAACCCTATTAACCATTATAAAACAAAATTTGTTTAAGAGAATGATCTATTATTGATGTTTTTAATAGGATATGAGGCATATTTTGTTTTCTTAATTAAAATGTTTCCTTGATTATTTTGCTCCTGACTTTGGTAAAGAAGTGATGGGTTTTGCTTCAAAACTCTTCGGAGATCTCTGTCACCTGTAGACCATTGCAGGGGACGCCTTTTGTTGGGCTATAAACCCACTGCTGTCACATCAGGTCTGACTCACAGCGACTACATAGGACAGAGTAGAACTGCCCCGTGGAGTTTCCATCGAGTGCCTGGCAGATTCAAACTGCTTACCTTTTGGTCTGCACGTGTAGCACTTAACCACCACGCTCCCAGCGTTTGTTGTTGAGATACAGCCCTAAGTGTTTTTCCCTCTCAATTTCATGAGTAAACAGGTATTTAAAATGAGGTACACTGCTGGTAACAGCTGATTACAAAGATGTGTTTTTTAATTCCAGGTGAATTTTGATAAAGTCCCAATGGAAATGCGCCTCCCTGCCCGATGCCCGATTAAACGAGACTTTTTATCAGGAATTCAGATTGAATTTAAACAGTCTCCCCACCAGAGAAGTTTAAGAGCCAGATTGTACTGGCTTCAGGTACATTGCCATCCTCAGTTAAATAGATGACATCTGATTAACTTGAGAGTCTTGGGGATGAAGTGTCATTTGACAAGGGTGTGGTATATGTTGTAATTATTACCTTTTGTTAATAGGATAGTCCCCCTTTCTCTCAGAGTCTCTGTGGATTCATCATCTTAATTATGATTCAAGTCCAAAGTCCTTGGGAGTTATGAGGCTATTTCATTTGACCAGTTAGCCTGCAGGACTGTTTTCTTGTGTACTGAAACTATAATTTGTGAACATCCCTTGGAATTTGTCCTGGAATAAGATTTTCTCTATCACTCTTTATGAGAAATGAGTGGCGCTTCACTGAAGCTTGTTATTAGATATTGCTTTCCTTTCTTCATTCTTTCCATTTATCCTCTGATTTCATGTGCAGTTTCTACTTGCACTGTGTTTAAATTTTTGAGTTGAAATTTCACACAACCCTGGGTACAAACATCTCCATTAATGGTGTCAGTGTGGTACAGTGTTAACACTGCTTTGCAGTATTTGTTGTTGTTACGTGCTGTCGAGGCAGTTCCAATTTGTAGCGACCTTGTGAACAACAGAACGAAACACTGCCCGGTCCTGTGCCATGTCCACAGTTGTTTTATGCTTAAGCTTAAGCTCATTGTTGTGTCCACTGTGTTCATCCATCTGTTGAGGGTCTTTGTCTTTTACACTGACCCTTCACTTCTCCAAGCTTGATGTCCTTCTCCAAGGACTGGTCCCTCCTAGCCACATGCCTAAGTATGTGAGATGCACTCTTGCTGTCTTTGCAGTGTGTTTATCTTTGTTCAAAGGCATGCCCTTGCTGAGGCCTCAGCAAGCTTTCACAGGTTTGAAGTGCAGCTTTCGATGGCACCATGTGTACGCGCAGACACTTAATTGAGGCAAAGTTAATGGCTTCTTCTGAAATACTGTCTCTGCAACCAGAAGGTGAAGTTTACATTATTTGAAATCCTGCTGAGATGGTTTTTCTTTTCTTTTCAGGTTGATAATCAGTTGCCAGGTTCAATGTTCCCTGTTGTATTTCATCCTGTAGCCCCTCCAAAATCAATTGCTTTGGATTCAGGTAAACAAATAACAAAAAAGAGAATTAAGCTGAAATACACCCTTTTTTGAGAATTAAGTAAACGTATTTTGGTTTAGTGTGCAGCCTGATTGGGTGTTTCTTGTTTCTTCCTGGTAGAGCCCAAGCCTTTCATTGATGTAAGTGTCATCACAAGGTTTAACGAGTACAGTAAAGTCTTACAGTTCAAGTAAGTGAACATACCTCGTTATCTGCAGGAATTTATAGTTGGAATAAAGTGAAAAGATACTTGGAAAGTGAATTTTACTCTTTGAGAGAGTGACTTCTGTGTAAAAAACTGTTCTCCACCCTGAATGTGTTAATATATACTGTTAATAAACTAATTTTTTATGTTGAAATATATTTTTTTGTGATTAACTGAAAATTTACAATCCAAGCCAAGCTTCTATATAAAACCATGAGTAGCTGCCTCTCTCCAGCCCATCTGTTCTCCTCCCCCATGACAGCACACTCTTCCACTCTTGACTTCCAGTATCCACGCAGCCAACCCTTTTCCCCTCTCCTCTCACTTCTAAAAAGAATCTAGTAGGACAGCCTCAGACATATATTAAACCGTAAAGTACACACACCACCTGCCTCGCTCTGTGTCCCCACGTCCAGTCCATTGTTTCTCTGAACTATTGGCTTCAGTACTGGTTTCACCTCTGGGCTGGCAGCAAGTCTAGGGCCGTGTTCTCAAGGGACCCTCGTGGGGGTCAGACCATCAAGCTTGGTCTTCTGATAGAGTTCTTTTTCTTCATCTGTGCACCCCTTTTTCTTGTACCATGTCTGGAACTCTATGTTGTGTCCCGTGTCAGGGCTGTCTTTGCTGGTGGCTAGGCACCATCTAGTGTTTCTGGTCCCATGATGATGTATGAAACCTATTTTAATGGTGCCACAAAACCCTAATCTGTTGCCATCCAGCTGATTCCAACCCAGGATTCCTGTAGACAGAGTAGAGCTACCCCCTTGTGTTTCCAAGAAGCAGCTGTGGATTCCAGCTGCTGACTTGCTGGTTAGCAGCCGCGTTGTTGCCCATTGTACCACCAGGAGTCTTCTGAACAGTAAACCCCAAACCTGCTGCCATCCAGTTGATTGTCATTCATAGGAACCCTACAGGACAGAGTAGAACTGATGTGGTACGTTTCCAGGGAGTGCCTGGCGGATTTCAACTGCCACTTTGGGGTTAGCAGAGGCTGCACTTAACCGCTCTGCCACAAGTGTTTCCCGTCTTTACAGTGGCCTCTACATATTTTAAAAGTATAAACTTCCTTCAACCACCTTCTATACTGGGTAGCCCCAGTTGGAATATAAAATAACCACCTAAATGTAAAAGACGTGTGGATTGGTGAGCTGTGTTCCTTAGAGCGTTGCTGTGGACTTGGAAACTGGGACAGTGTGTGCTGTGTCATCTGGTTGTGTTCGTCTCTTCTGCAGCCTGACGAAGTGGGCCACATGGGCTTCGTGCACTGAGTGTTAGTAAGCGATGTTACTGTTGGTGAATCTTGGTGTGTGTCTCAGTCTAACTAGACTGTGACCTTATTAACATCCCACATTTGAAGAGATGAAGGAACAAGATCTCTCTGTGGCTTTTGGCCCCAAGTGAAGTTTTTACACTGAAGATTATAAGCTTGGATAGAAACTTACCCTGTCTGTATTTAATTTTTTTTCTTCCCTTAGGTATTTTATGGTCCTCATTCAGGAAATGGCCTTAAAAGTTGACCAAGAGTTTCTAGGAGCTGTTGTTGCACTGTTTACCCCGACAACTGACCCTGAAGCTGAGAGAAACAGGGTAATGGCTTTTGTTTCTTGGCAAAATCATGAAGTTAAAAAATAAAATTACATCAGCTATTTTTTAAACTAATTGTCATAGAGAAAAAAGTTAACAGTAGAAATTCTTGGTTTAATTTTTTTCAGACAAAGTTAATCCAACAAGATATTGATGCTCTGAACACAGAATTGATGGAGACGTCAATGACTGACATGTCGATTCTGAGCTTCTTTGAACATTTCCACATTTCTCCTGTTAAGGTTGCGCTAATAATTATTCTTAAATTTTGGCAAAGTCACTGTAAAGCTTTCCAGGGGTCTGTGTAGATAGGTAGATTTTAATTTGTCACATCAAGTAATTGGCATGAATTTTGTTTGATTAATTGAGAGAATGAGGACAGTTCTCTGTAACATATGTGCGGCTGTGATCTCCACAGAGAAACCCCCAGGGTGTGTTCTCTCTTCTTAAGTTAATAACCTCTTTGTTCATGGAAGAAGCTGACAAAAGCACTTAGTGAAGCGTGGAAATGCCCACCAACGAAGAGTGTTTGGGTTGCACTTTGTAACTGCTCTTGCTGTTGGAGCAGAGAGCTGTGAGAGGCGTCTGAGCCAGACTGGGAAAACGCTGAAGTAGGTGTTCTGTTGGTGATAGGTTTTCTCCTCCCTTCCAAAATTTGACTGTAACTGCGACAGTGGAAAATTGGCTCTCTTTCGCTTGCCTGATTTTGTGTTTTGTGAACCCATTTCCTGTTCTCCTTTTGTTGTTCTTTTTAGCTTTTATAGGGGAAGGTGACTGTTGAGTGAGTTCACAAGTGCTACCAACTGTGAAGCTCTCGACGTGTGTAATGGGCCCACGTTTCGATTAAGTGACTCATAAAGCCCTGATGAGCCTTTGTGTTCGCAGAGCTGTTCACAGCTTGCCTTACTCACCAGGACGTTGAGATAAATATATGGATTGATAAAATAGTATCGTTTTAAATTGGTCTATCAGTTTGATGATATCAGACATATTCATAGTGTTAGGTTGAAAATTGATACTGTTTTATGTGATGAGTTATATACAGTTTGTTATTATTAAGAGAAACACAGATACGTATGAGATTGCAGAATACTTTCAACAAATGTTTAGTTTCTACTGTCCAAGTTGTCGTGGAAACTATACAATGACTCCAATAACTTCTAATCTAGGCCTTAGAGAGATCAGTAGTTTACCTGTGTTTTCAAGCACTGTGGGGCTGTCCTGTGAGGCTGGGTAGTGAGTCACTGGGAGCAGGGTTCACTTCTATGGCTTGGTGTGACTGTGCTCTAGGGGATGTGTGGGTCTCTGTCCACCTGAGGGTTAATTTTTTTATCCCATGGTGACCTTGCTCTATGGGACGTTTGGGTCTCTGTCTCCCTGAGGGTTGTTTTCTTATCCCATGATGACTTTCTGAAGAGGACATTTGGATCTCTGTCCACATGAGGGCTATTTTCTCCCATGGTCACTTTGCTGTAGGGGACTTTTGGGTCTCTGTCCACCTGAGGGCTGTTTTGATGCTTCATGGCGGCTTTGCTGTAGGGATAGTTGGGTCTCTGCCCACTTGAGAGTTATTTTCTTACTTCATGATGACTTTGCTGTAGGGGACATTTGGATCTCTGTCGAGGGTTTTCTTACTTCATGGTGGCTGTGTTCTAGGGGACCTTTGGGTCTCTGCCCATGTGAAGGTTATTTTCTTACTTCATGGTGGTCTTGCTGTAGGGGACGTTTGGGTCTCTGTCCTGCTGAGGGTTATTTTCTTATTTCATGGTGGATTTGCTCTAGGGGATGTTCGGTTCTCTGTCCGCTTGAAGGTTATTTTGTTACTTCATGGTGACCTTCCTGTAGGGGACATTTGGATCTCTGTCCACCCTGAGAGCCGGATGTCAGCCCCCCTGGCTCTGTAGGTGGACAGAAGTCCCCACGTGAGGGAGAAGCCAATAAACAGGCTTTAGAGGCCTTGCGGTCACTTATGGTAAGACTCTTTTTTGAAGTCTGTGGATGAACGTTCAGGGAGTGACCAAATGCAGCAGGAGACTCATGTGTTTCATTTCCACATGTTACATTACATTTTGCCGGGACCCCCTTTGCCTGTTCCGCTAACTGCAATACATGCTGAAGTGGAAGAAGCTGAGTGGAGATGTGAAGACTTCCTGTTTTGATTACTGGGGTTAGGGTGTATGTGGAGTCCTGAAACCCTGTTACACATTTTTTAAAATCTGTTTGGTAGTTTGGTAATTGTCATAAATGGATTAGCTTAATTGGATAAGAACAGAAGACTTTCTGTATTGTGACTGGCAGGCTACATGTGTGTCAGTTAATAAGTCTGTCTTTATAAAATAATTATGGCATTTTTATCAAGTTTCCTCTTTATGAACACAACACTACATACACTGTCAGAAACATACAGTTCTATTTTTGGAACAGACTAGTTTGTATTTTATGAAAAAGGAAACACGAGAATCATAGATAAGTGGACTGTTCTCTGTAGTGTGTGGAGTGACAAATGGCAGCTTTCTTTAAGACCCTAATTCGTAGACATAACCTCTGTGTCTGGAAAATCTGGTTTGTATGTATGTAATTTTATTTTTTGCTTTCTTTCATTGAAAGTTATTTTCTTTTAGTTGCATTTGAGTCTGTCTTTGGGTTCTGGAGGTCAAGAGTCAGACAAAGAAAAACAAGAGATGATTGCAATTCATTCTGTAAACCTGCTGTTGAAAAGCATTGGCGCAACTCTGACCGACGTGGAGGACCTCATATTTAAGTAAGACTTGGTCTGAGTGCACGGGGAGGCTCTTACACTGAGATTCTCTTTCTGCATGTTCTCTGCTTTGGTGTGAGGGTATTAGTTTAAGGAAGCCAGGACTCCGTGCTGCGTGGCGGTCAGGCCCTTTCTGATAATACCCTGTAGGTATGCTTGTTTGATTTGTAGACGTTAGCGTTCCTATATTTTCTTTGTCTGTTTCTAAAGAAAACATTAATATAGAATGAAAATTGAACTTTTTTAGTATATTATGAATTGATCTTAGTTGAAAAGTTTTATTTGGCCATGTGTACTGACAGTGTAAAATTTCAGTATCATCGTATGGCAAAGTTCAGAGAAAACTGCTTTCCTTAATAGGAGAGCATTTTTATGTACTAGGACACTGGTAAATTTAATAAATGTTTATTGAATTTTGGAACAGATAGTTCCTGTTGGGGGGTAGGATCCATTTAGATCATTCCCCATCTCACATGTACACTCTGGAATGTCAGGAAGTGAAGGAGTTAAAACGGAAGAAGAGAGGTAGTTAATTTGTCTTTAGATCTCTGAATAGAGGAAATCTTTCTAAGCTTAAAAGCAATGGGAGAAATTCCAATGAAAAATACAAAAGAAACCTGACTACACACAAATTAATCAGTTTGTAACAGAATCATTAAAAACAATTGTAAAACAAAGAACTGAGAAATTACAGTGATGAGTATGAGAGAAAAGAATTAATGGGCTTTATATTAGAAATTAATGTAGCATAATGGCCAGAAGACCATAATTCACAAAAGAGAAGACACAGTGGCTAATAGATATGTGAAAAACAATTCAACCTTATTATTGATCAGATAACACATGAAAATGAAAGCAAATGGTCAAGTATTTCCACTAAAAGCAATTCTGGTAGCAGAGAGGAAATATTTTAGAAAGAGACCCCTTGGTTAACCACACGGTGAGTGAAAACCAAGGCATATCAGGGGGTGTAGTAGCTCTTTCTCTTGTCTGGCACTCAGTCATTCTGTCTTTGGGAATTTAGTCTAAAAACTCATGCTGAATTGCCAAAGTCCAAAAGATACATATGGAAATGTATTATTATACCCCAAATCAGAAATATGTAACAGTGAAGGAATTGTTCATTATGAAAAGGCCTACGTGGTGGGATGCTCTCCCACTATGGAAAATGTTCACATGGAGTTTGTCATAACACAGGGAAGTTCTCACCCACAAGGCTGAGTATAATAGTGGCATACAAAATGTTTTAGACATTTTTAAATTGCTTAGAGAAGAAAAGAAGGAAAATTCAAAGTGGGAAAAACAAAAGAAAAACCAGACCCACTGCCATTGAGTCAGTCCGATTCATAGCGACCCCATAGGACAGAGTAGAACTGCCCCATAGAGTTTCCAAGAAGCGCCTGTTGGATTTGAACTGCTGACCTTTTGGTTAGCAGATGTAGCACTTAACCTGCTACACTACCAGGGTTTCTGAAAAGTGCGAAAAGGTGAGCAGTGAAAGAAGAAAACTTAAAAATCCCCTGGGTGCTGGGATTATGACTGACCTTTTAAACCCTTTTTACTGTATTTATGGAAAACTTACTGAGAATGCCCTGTATGTATAATAACTTTATTATCATAAATAGTAGAATGTCAGTTCTAAATTGTATGTGGTAGATATGCAAAGTTAATTGTGAAAGAATTATAGTATGTAGGATTCATTTTTTGTTGAAATTTTAGGTACTCCTTTTTCAGAATATAATTTTAGTCCTAATGACTCTCCTTTTTCTCTTTCTAGACTTGCTTATTACGAGATACGGTACCAGTTTTACAAGAGAGATCAGCTTATTCGGAGTGTCGTTAGACATTACAGTGAACAGGTAATTTCCTGTCCTAGTAGCTCGTAAGGAACATGCTTCATAAAACAGCAAAACCAAATGTCCATGTGAGATTGTGCAGTGAGGACTGTTAACCCACTTACTGCAGTGAGCAGCCTCTTAGCTTAGTGGTTTTCCTGAGTGGTTCACTTCTGTTTCTTCCATTCTTTGTTCCCTACCTATGCCTTTTAAAAGGCTCTGCCAGTGCCCTTTTCCCTTTCCCCTACATAGTATTTTTGAAGAGAATAGTGATTTCATGTTCATCATGCTTTATTTCTTTAGTAACTGTGGTGTCTAAGTATAGCCTAGGGGAAATCATGAGAGGAAAAGCAAGCTATCTCCATTTCTGGGATACTTTGTGGTTCAGATGTCATACAAAGACACAGTTGTCATGGGCCATTTGAGTGCCATTGCTGTATTGTGGAACTCCAGGGTGACAATCCCCTTTTCTTCCCTCAATGCAAGATCTTTCTCTTGTGCTGTGTGTAGACATTACAGTTACTGTATGTGCTGATGCAAAACTATCTTCACTTGCTTTTTTTCCTGGTTGCTAATTATTCCCCATCTAAATAGTGATGGTAAGGTACTAATAAGTAACAATTTCTGAGTTATGTCTTTATTTAACATGCACAATCAGTCGTAGGCTCTGTTTTCTTGATGAGAAAACAGGCCTATACAGACTGAGTTTTCTGAGGTCACATAACTAATAAATGGCAGAGCTATGCCTCAAATTCAAAGTCCTAGCAGGAAAAAACCACCAAACCCCTTGCCATCCAGAGCCAATTCTGGCTCTTAGCAACTCTACAGGACAAGGTAGAACTGTCCTGTAGGGTTTCCAAGGAGTGGCCAGTGACTTCAGATTGCTGACCTTTGGGTTAGCAGATACAGGACTGAACCACTATGCCACTAGTGTCTCCACCAGGTGTATGGTAAACGCCAGCTAATGGGCGTGTGGTGGGTCGTTACACACGGCTTTCGTGTAACATACAGTGAATTTACTCAGTGCTCCACCTTTCTTCTCATTACATCATATTCTAGAGTAGTTGCAAAGGACTTAACTCACTTTGTTTCTTTCTGTTAGTTCTTGAAACAGATGTACATCCTGGTGTTGGGTTTGGATGTGCTTGGAAACCCGTACGGGTTAATCAGAGGCCTGTCGGAAGGCGTAGAGGCTCTCTTCTATGAGCCCTTCCAGGTATTCTCTTAAAAAACTTGAAGCATACGTATGGGAAGATGACTTTTTTATTTCTTTATAGATTAGTAACAATTTGTATTTTAACTGTATCTGGGAATTGAATAATGCTCAAAGAACAGAGATATATAGCATCTGTATTTTTATTTAAAAAGCCTGGGGGTGACACTGAAAGATTGTTTCAGAGTTATTCTAGCTGTCTGGGTAGTAAGACATTCCCATGTTTCCAGGTTTTTAGTGTACGTCATTGTGAGGCATTGGAAGCTAGGTGGAGTGAGGCAATTTCAAGAGTGTTTCACCATTATGGAAAGGATTGATGGAACATTAAAAGATGATAGACTCTTGAATATTCAAACTTTAAATGTTCACCTCTATTTAAAGTGTACGGAAACCCAAAGTGGTACAGGCTTTAGAAAGACAAAGCCAAGAGAATAAACGGGAAAACAAGACTGGCTGAAACCTGAGGACAGCTGCCTGGGTGGGCTCTTGACAAGTACGGTGACACTTGTACCAGGAGGCCAGCTTCAGATCGTCTTGGAAGCCTGTGATCTTCTCTGATCCATTTTCTTTCTTCTTGTAAAATTTGCTGAGATCTTGTAGGTTGAAAATGGCTTCAAATGTAATTAATAGGTATTCCCTATTTGGGGGTGGAGGGTGAAAATTTTAATGGATTTTATAGATTCTCCATCTTCATGGAAAGCCTGAAATATTAAAGTCTTGTTTCAATTCTAAATAACAAACTTTATTTATTTGCTGATACCACCAGGGTGCTGTTCAGGGCCCTGAGGAATTTGCTGAGGGGTTAGTGATTGGAGTCAGAAGTCTCTTTGGACACACAGTAGGTTTGTATCATATATTGGTGTATGTGTATGTGTGTATGCCTTTTTATTACAGTTATAAAAGGGGTTTATAAGAAGCAAATGCTTCTGCTTAATAAAAGAGAGATCACTTTTATAATAACTCTTGTGCAAGTTGTGTTCTCTCGTTTTTGGGTCAGAGAGCTGAGCACTGCCCCCTCGCCGGGTTGTGGGTGTCTTGGTGTGGCACTGGGTCACTGTGCTATAAGTGATTTCATTCTTCTTCTTTAGAAATGGGAAGTAGGAAAAATACATTTCTGAACTTTTGTGTACAGCATGTAATTTTAAATATACATTAGTTTAAAGCAAAAAACCATGGTGGTGCATTGGTTAAGTGCCCAATGGTCAGTGGAAGGGTGGGCAGTTCAGACCCACCCAGTGGCTCTACTCTCTGCCACCTGGCTGTATGCTTCCATAAGGTTGACAGCTAGAAAAACTCAGTGGGCAAGTTCTGCCCTAGCACATGAGGTCGCCGTGAGTCAGAATCCACTCACTAGCACCCAACAGCAGGACGAGACCGTTAGTTGATAGTTGCATGCTCTGTAGTGTGATAACCTCTGGCTCAGCTGAGCCTTTGCTCTATGGTAGGGTAACCCTTGATCACCTGGACCTTTGCTCTGCAGTGTGATAACCCCTGATCACCTGGGCCTTCGCTCTGCGGTGTGATAACCCCTGATTACCGGGGCCTTCACTCTGCGGTGTGATAACCCTTAATCCCCTGGGCCCTCAGTCTGCAGTGTGATAACCTTTGTCTCACCTGGGCTTTTGGATAGGTGGCGCGGCAGGCGTTGTCTCTCGAATCACCGGGTCTGTTGGAAAAGGCTTAGCGGCCATCACAATGGACAAGGAGTATCAGCAGAAGAGGCGAGAGGAGATGGGTCGGCAGCCTAAGGACTTTGGGGACAGCTTGGCCAGAGGAGGGAAGGGCTTCCTGCTAGTAAGTCTCCTGTGGATCTCCATGAATGTCTCAGCTTTTATGTATGTTGTAGAGTATATACTCTGGCTGGTAGTTTGAAGTTTGAAGTAGCACTTGTGAGCCTAGACCTGTTCCAAGCCAAACCCACTGCCATTGAGTCGATTCTGACTTATAGCGACCCCATAGATCAGAGTAGAACTGCCCCATACAGTTTCCAAGTTGCACCTGGTGGCTCTGAACTGCTGACCTCTTGGTTAGCAGCCTTAGCACTAACCACTAAGCAACCTGGGTTTCCCCAGGCCTGTTAGAGTTGCCAAAAACCAAACCAAACAGACTTGCTGCTTTTGAGTAAGTTCTGACTCACAATGACTCTTTAGGACACAGGAGAGCTGCCCTCTAGGGTTCTCAAGGAGCATCTGGGCGCTTCACATGGCCGGCCTTTTGGTCAGCAGCCTAAAGCCTAACTGCGGCAGCCAGGGCTCTGTTTCTGTTACAGTAGCAGGGGGTACATCATGGACTTTCCTGTGAACCTTTCTGTTCCCTTCCCAGTGTCACCACCAGATCTGTGTCCTAAGTCCTGCCTTCCTTGGCAGTCGCCCTGGAGTGAAAGTGTAAACAGTGGGAGGTCAGCACTGATGTGCAAGGAGCACAGGAGTGTGGGAAATAGAGGTGATGAGAGGGAGAAGGAGGACCGTTCTGAAGGGCGGGATGTGTGGAACCTGAGGCTGACACCTAGGCACTGCCTCGCCTTGCTTTCAAACACTGTAAAAATTATGTAGGGAACAGTGGTTAGAGCCCTAGGAGCATGTTGGCTGAGAGATTGGCTGCTGATCAGAAATTCAGCAGTTTGAATCTCCCAGCTGCTGCTTGAAACCCAGTGGGGCAGTTCTCTGTCCTGTAGGGTCACTCACTGTGAGTCAGAATTGACTTGATGAGAATGGGTTTGGTGTGGATTTTGTTTTTTCTTTTGGGTTCTCCTTGTCAGTCATGAAAACATTATCGGGAAGCATACTCTCTGCTCTTCCCTGTATTTCTTCCCAGAAGTGTCTTATCTTTTCAGTTTAATGTATGTCTTTTGTTTCTTTTGTCTACACTTACATGCTCTGTGAATAGCTACAGTGGCTATCGTCATCTGACAACTATTAAGGATATATAAATGTATTAATATTTGTGACAGCAGAGTCGTGTGGTGGCTTGTGTCCTCTGCAGTGTGGTGTTGGTCAGCTGTCCCCTGTCCCTGGGAGAACCCTTGGTTTTCACCCTCCATGCGTTCCCTAACCTACAGAGTAACTGCTTGAAGCTGTATAATTACGTTGTAGTGATTCTTGGGCTGCCCGTGTTTTATTGACATGGACATCAGGGCTGAAAGAGACTGAGTTCAGCGCCTGGGTCCTGTAGCTGGGTGCCAGAGCCAGAAGAACCGTCTTCTCACCTACTGTGTTTTTCTCTCCAGCATAAAATTTTACTGCTACTAGGTAATTGATCCCATTGAAAAGGTGTGCTGCTACATAGTATTTTTAAAACCACCATAAATACTGTTCTCATAATGAGATAATTTCTTTGATTCTTTTTTCTCTTGAGTTTATTTCCAGTATGTCTGTAGAGACCTCTAGTGGTTGGTTCTGAATTCAGCCTCTTCCATTCAAGTGCAACTTGATGATTCATTTCTCTTCTAGGGAGTCGTTGGTGGAGTGACTGGAATAATAACCAAACCTGTGGAAGGTAGGCTGGGAGTGTTGTTTTTCCTCAGAAAATCTGAAGGGCTGATGCCTTGTGAGCCTAATGGATGTGACTGCTGCCAGATTTTTGATGAAGGGAATTACTGACTGAGGTCTCAGATTATTGCTTAATGAGTACACGTTCCTAAGGAAGCCAAGAGATTAAATAATAAACTGTGATTCAGACTTTGAATGCTATTCCAGCAGGACTGTAGAGACAAACTGGCTTCTTTCAGGTCCTCAGTAGCAGTCGGCTTAATGCTGTTAAAAAAAGCACCCTGCTTATTCATTGTGACTCCCAGTAAAATCCCAGCTGTCTCCTTTACAGACATTTGTGATCTGACTCTAAAATTCATATGGAAATCCAAGGTTACCAGAATAGCCAAAACAGTCTTCAAAGGGCCAAGATTGGAGAACTCACACTTCCTGATTTGAAAACATGCTACAAAGCTGCAGTGATTAAGACAGTGTGGCATGGGTGTAAAGGCAGATGTGAGGACCAGTGGGCTAGCACAGGGAGTTGGGAACCACCCCGTCACACAGAGGATCGGCTGGTGCCAAGACAGTTCCGTAAGGAGGTGGTGCTGCCGCTCCGGGGGACCCACTTGCCAGAGAACCGCTTTAGAGCAGAGCTGGTCTCACAGTTTAGCTCAAGATGGATCGTAACCCTAAATGGAAGAGCTCGAAGTATAAACCTCAGAACAAAATGTAAGAGTGAATCTCGGTGACATTGGATCAGCCAAAGCCTTCCCAGATAGGATGCCAAAAATCCATGTAGTAGGAGAAAAATAGATGAATTAGACTTCACCAGAATTTAAACCTGTTGTGATTCAGAGGTCACCATCAAGAAAATGAGACAGTCCACAGGAAGGGAGAAAATATTTGCAAGGTGTGTATCTGATAAGAGACTTGCATCTAGAAGATCTATGAAAAACTCTTAAGAGTTCGGTAATTAAAAGGGAACCTAATTAAATAGGGGGAGGGGTCTGAACAGATGATTCTCCAAAGAGGTTATCCAGATGGTCACAGCACATCTGAGGGTGGGGACACCCTCAGATGGCAGGGCAGTGCAGTCGCAGCCACAGGGAAAAGCCATTTCACACCCATGGGGATGGCAGAGTGGATGCTGGGGAGCATGTGTCGGAGCTTGGACACTGCTTGAGAGGAATGTGAGACGGTGCAGTCACTTTGGAAAGAAGTCTGGCGGCTCTTCAAAAGATCAAACGAAGTTACCACGTGTCCCAGAAATTCCACTTTTTAGATGTATTCCCTAGAGAAATGAGCACGTGCATTCACATGAAAACTTCTGTCTGAATATTTATAGCAGCCTTATTCGGAATATCTGGAAAGCAGAAGCAGCCAGGGTGTCCATCTGTTGATGGGTAGATGAGCGAAATATGGTCCGTTCATACAGGGAATATTACTCAGCCATGAAGAGGAAATTAAGTGCCAACGTACTGACAGAATGAACAATCACAGGATGAAAATCACAGACACGGAAAGTGCGGTCCAGAGGATTCATGGACCACAAATACCGTGGTGTCCATCTGAGTGAGTCCAGGACCACCAGGTGGTACCCAGCTACCACCAGCCACTGCTCTGGCGGGGATCCTGGTAGAGGGTCCTGGACAGAGCTGGAGAAAAAGGGAGAACAACATTCTGACTCACAAAAAGAAAGACCAGACTTACTGGTGTGGCAGAGACTGGAGGTACCCCAAGAGCATGGCCCCCAGACACCCTTTTAACACAGTACTTATGTCACTCCTGAAGGTCAGCCTTCAGCCACAGATTAAGCCCATAACACAAAACAAGACTGAAGGAACAGAGCAGCCCAGGGGCAAGGACAAGAAGGCAGGCAGGAGGGGACAGGAAAGCTGGTAGTAGGGAACCTGAGGTTGAGGAGGGGAGGCTGTTGACAGGTTGTGGGGGTGGCAGCCAGTGTCACAAAACAGTATGTGTATGAATTGCTGAACAAGAAACTGATTTGCTCTGTGGACCTCCTTCTAAGGTACAGTTTTAAAAAAGCCGGGGCAGAAGCCCATCTGTTGTGTCATCCATTTGGGCATAATGTCCCGAGTAGGCCAGTCCACAGAGATGGAAAGCTGAGGCCCAGGGGGGTGGGAAGGGCGGCTGTCTCTCTCACAGGTGCGGAGGGATTGCTGGTGGACACGACGTGTCTATGGAGGTGATGAAATGCTTCTGAGATTGATGACAGTGGTGGCCGCACAGCACTGTGCCCAGCTTCCATCCCAGGGACTGCCGAAGCTCCTGGGACTCAAGTTTTGAAACATGAATGTGTCTTGTGCTTACCTGGGGTCTGTGTTACACAAAGTACAGGTGCTGCCCCCGGCCACAGAGCTGCTGATTCTGTAGGGCTGGGGCGGGTCCAAGGGTTTGCATTCCTAACAGGGACCATACAGTGAACACTAGTATTTCATCACATAGGATGAAATGCAGCTTCCTGAGTAAGTTGAATCTGAGAAGCTTCCAGAGTGTGACAGTTCAGTGTGTGCCTTGGCCTTCTGCCGAGTTCCAGCCTGCTCCTTTAAAAAATCTCTTGTCATTCATCTGTTGTCTCTGGTTTTCTGAAGGTGCCAAAAAGGAAGGTGCAGCCGGATTCTTTAAGGGCATCGGGAAAGGGCTGGTGGGGGCCGTGGCCCGCCCAACAGGTGGAATCATAGACATGGCCAGCAGCACCTTCCAGGGAATTCAGAGGTAACGTAGGGCATGCATCTGTCTGCGTGCTGGTTGGTCCTGGGGGAACATCAGTGGGTTAAGTATTGTGTCTGCTGTTAAAAGATCTTAAAGACTGAGCAAAGGCTGTGACAAATTCCTAAGGTAGAATGTCACCCAAAAGGAGTTAAAAAAGACATTTTCTGTGCTTCATTTGAACATTGTTTACTGATATCAGGCACCACACTAGACAGCAAGGATGCAGAGTGGGTAACCTAGTCTCTGCCTTTATCTTTCCAATGTTTTCTTTAAAAAAAAAAGAGAGGAATGAGGGTCAGACTCGCTTGATTTTAATACTTGTCACATTACCCGAGGCAAGTTGTTTAAAATTACTGTGTTTTAGCAGATGCTGTTGTAATATGGAGTGTAATACAGGGTGTGATCACCACACATTTGCAGGGTTTTGAAAGGTTTTCACCATTTTCTTAACATCTTTTTGCCCTCCTCCTTACACAGGGCAGCAGAGTCAAGCGAGGAAGTGTCCAGCCTCCGTCCCCCTCGCCTGATTCATGAAGATGGTATCATTCGGCCATATGACAGACAGGAGTCTGAGGGCTATGACTTGTTTGAGGTACGTGTAATTCTTCACGGTCATGACCGGGATGTTGATGGGTGGGTGGTTCTTTAGAAGTTCTCGACTCACAAACTCCTTTGAGGATCGTACAGGGAACACGGCTTGTAGAGTAGCATTTGATTGTGTGTTTTTTATTTTAGTGTAGCTCAGTAAATGAGAATAGCTGGAAGATTTATTCTGCACAAGAGCAAAGCTTATTGGAACAGAAAGGGTGTTCTAAAAGAAGCCGTAGGCTATGTGACCATCTCCACAGTGGCTCACGCATTCACCGTTGGGTTTGGTCTCCTGCTTTGTAACTCAGTGTTGGAATTTCCCTGTACTTTTTTCTTTGAACCCAGTTAATTTATTTGGAGTACTCTGTATATCTAGATTTACTCAGGTAAACAGAAGCTAGAAGAGAGAAAAAAGATGTGTAATTATAATCTTCTTAAGCCTTTAAAAATATTTCAAAATTTGCTTTTTTTTAAATTTTAGAATACTTTATTATTCTAGCTTTCGTGCACTTCAGTAATATGTAAAGATAGATAAACGGCTCTCCTCCCCTGACTGGCTTTCCCCCCAAAGAAGTGTGTTAATATTTTCCTACTGTGACTTTAAAATAAAATGATTCTTGGTTGTCCTTAGCCCGTGGTGTTTATTGTATGTGATTGAGGTTGATCTTTCTGCATGCTTCTAACTTTATTTTCTTTCTTTTTCTGCCTGCGCAGCAAGAACTGGAAATACAGGAGTAAATGTTTCCTATCCTACTACTTGATTCCACCCTTAAAACTCAGAGCCAACCGTGGTACTAACTGCCTGCCTTTGAGTTGTTTAGCTGGAGGGCTGATGTTACTGAAATGCTTCCTTACACCCCTCAGCTGCGTCTGAGTCTGCTAGGGTAGGGGCCTGGCTGTGCGGAGAGAGGCTGGCATTCCTCGGGAGGCTGCGTGGAGGAGAAAGCCCTAGCGGGGATCACGGGTGCGGGAGATCACCTCCTCTCTGCTCAGTGGGCGGAAGACCCTTTTGTGATCATTTTGTGATTTTTATCTTGAGATCTTCATGTGCATGTCAGGTCAAGTTGAAAAAAGGGATGATTGTTATGCCCAGTGTGGTGACTGTCCCTTATGTGTGTCCATTCTAAAGATGGAATTACTTAGCTGTGTCTTTCATGAGTCACCTAAAATTACTAAAGTTCTGGACTAGTAACTGGAGCATATACGTTAATAGTTGAAATATCCTGTCACTTTGGGTCTGTCCTGAGACCTCACGTGAATTTTCAGGAGGATGTAGCCTCTCAATCTATTTTAAAAAACAAAACAAAACAAAAACTTGCTAAATAACTGTCAGTCAGTTTGTAGTTATGTTGTATCTACCCCCAGCCTTTAGCACTGATGCTGCTCCAACGTGGAATTTCCTGGTTTCACAGCTGTTCCTTTTGATTCATGTGAATGGAAGCTGAACGTGTAATTAGGCGAGGTGCTGATGGGACGCTTGCATATATGAATGTCTTCATTTTTAAAAACCAGCATTTTTTGTTTTTAAGTCCTTAAGTTATCATTTTGAAATTAATACTCCCATAGTTGATTTTATAGTCTAGGGTCGCCATGAGTCGGATCCGACTTGACGGCACTGGGTTTTTTTTTTAATAGCTGATCTTCAAAATGTTATGTTAAATATTTTTTTTTTTTGGTGGATGATAGAAAGATTTGATTTAGCAGTACTTTATCTAGGAACTTTTCATGCTTCTCTCCCCAAAAGAAAAGAGAGTATAGACTTTGACTTAATGTAGTATATATTTCAAGAGAACGCAGCTGGCAGCTTGTGTGCCACTGTTCCGTCAAATTAAATATAAAACCACAGTTATTACACAAGTAAATTGAACACCACTTACTTAAAGAAGCAAAAAGGACATCCAAAGATCAGCCTAAAACTGGAGCTAACAAACTTTTCTCATGCTTGGTAATTGACAGCTGGCAAAAATGTCATTGTGTGTGCACAGTGTTCTCAGAGACTCTAGCGCAGTGACTTACTCAGGATGCTGCCTTAAAGCATCACAGGTAGCCACCCTTCCTTCTGAGGTGAAAGTAAGGGTTTTTAATTTTCCTGGATATATTGCCATTTTAATGAGACTTTGAGTACTTGTATAACTTGTTAATTTTTTTCTTTACTTACTGTGTTTTTTTTTTTTTTGCTCTGTATGTTATTAGCTCTTTATGATTTTCTTTTTTAAAAACTGCATGCTGGTAAGCACACTACGAGAAACTTGGTACTATTTTAGTAATGTATAGAGTCATGTTGTCTGATTTATTAGTTTTTGTTAGGATATTAGACAACATCTTAAAGTATATTACTAGAGTGATTAGAATGATTGTACATTAATGAGATAATTTGAGTATTTTTCCCGTGGGTGGCCAGATTAGGCATCGGATGATTAAGAACTTAGGCTGTTTGATCCGTTACCAGTTTTGCTGTGATCCATTAGTTGGGTAACAAACATTTGTTATCTAAACTGTGTTGGTGTCTTGATTCTCTAGTATTGCCATAACAAATATCACAAGTGGGTGGCTTTGACAAGCCGATGTGTTTTCTCACAGTTTAGGAGGTGAAAATACGAACTCAGGGCACCAGCTGTAGGTGAAAGCTTCCTCCTCTGTGACTTTGGAGGAAGGTCCTGTCTAGTCTTGGCGACTCCTGGGCAGTCACCACATGACTCGTCATCTCTTTCCCTGTGACTGCTTCTGTTGCTTGATTGTTTAATCTCCTTATACCTCAAAAGAGATTGACTCAAAACACACCTTATACTGACCCTGTCTCCTTAACATAACGACAGAGTTAGCCCATCCCCAACTGAGATTATAACCGCAGGGATAGAGGTCAGGATTTTCTGTGCCCGTTTGGAGGACACAGTTCGGACCACAACAGGTGAATATACCCACCTCGCCCCCGGGAGGTGGGGCATGAAAGACTTCTGTGCTCATGGGACCAAGTATAACAAACTGGGCAAATATTAAAAAGCATTGGAGCATAAAACTGTGTCTTCCCAGCTCTTACTGTAATATGGATGCCTTCTAAATTATTTGAGAATGTTTGGATTTACCCCCTCTTCTTTTTTCCCTAGTATTCTGTGTTCTTTAATGCTTACCTTTGGGAATCATAAAATTGTACTTTCATAGGATATACTCTGTTTATTTTTTGTTATCTTAGGAAAATTACTCTATATACATACGTGTGTGTGTTTATGTGTGTGTATAGATCTCTCTGTATGTGTATCTACACACATACATATGTACTTTGAGTCTTTAACATTCATTCTTGGTTCCCATACCTGTGATCATACAATATTTAAAGTGGTGTTTTCAACTTTTAATATAAAAATGTTACGTTTTTCCCATGTTATTAGAAATGCTTTATTAATATTCTTAATTTTTTCATTACTATCTATGGAAGTAACCTTATTTCTGTATTCCTCATTGTTGATATGAGAGTTGCTTGGGTATTTTACTAATGTGATAAACATCATTACATGCATTGCTTTTTTATATTTTGCATTATTTCCTTAGAATTTATTTGGAAAAATGGGATTGTGGGATTAAGGGCTTTTGCTAAATATTGTCGGCCATCTTGACTCCTCCCCTGCTAAATATTGTCGGATGCCTCAGCTTGGTTTGGGGAAGGGGCAGCGAGTGTCCAGGGAGGAATCTGGTCTGCTGTCCTTGAGGTCAGCGCCTGCACATCTTAGCCTGTGTCTTTGGGGCGGTGGATCTGAGTAGTGCTGACAGCAGGGTTTTCTGTGCTGTATCAGGGAGGTCAGTTACACCTTTAAAGCTCTCAGTGCTTTGAAGTGCGGCGTGCTGGTGACACACAGAAGCGCACACGTGGAGAAGGGTGGTGTTTACTGCACGTTGCATATTAAATCTCGATATTTTAAAATTTTTACATTTCAAAGATGAAAATAAGTGCACTAAATTATTATATTTATTTCCTGCTTTCTCTTTGGAGAAATGCAGGTGTACATATTAAAGATTTTACCGCATTTACACAACCCAGGTGTCAAACACGCAGTGATTGCTGTGAAAGCCGCATGCCTCTCTGACACTCACTCTGAAGATGGGACCCTGGTTCCTCTGGGCTCTCAGCTGCCTTGCTTCTGACTTTTTGTAATTCCAAAGAAATAACTGGAGACTCAGTATATCTAGGTGTTGAGATAATAACGCATCGAGGGTGCTTTGTCTGCTGGGCATTATATTGGTTATAGTCTCCTTTTAACGACAATACTGTATTCTTGGTTGTAAAATATTCAGGTTTTATTTTAGATGTATTTATATTCTGTATTTTCATATATATTATCACATCTGATCTATAATCTTGTATTATAGATAATGTGAATATAATATTTTATTAGCATTCGTTATAAAAAGTAACATCATTTGTTCTTTAATGTAAATGTGTTGACTTGTTCCAGTCACAACAGTTTTGAAATAACCGAAAATAAAAATAAACGTATTTTAACATGCTGCAATTTAAATTTGAATTATTTATTGCTTGTATTTGTCCTTAGCAGTGAATATTCTCAGCTGTTTTGAAATTCTAGAAATTCTTCCTGTTCAGCAGTATCATTACATTTTCATTTCTCTCAGAAATATAATTTCGTATGTAAACATACCTTTCATGCATGTTTAATCTATAAAACCAAGTTTTCAAAACCACCAAATACCATTTGTTTTTAGCACGTATCTGACACATGCCTGTGTGTAAATCACTGAGCGCTGGTGCTGCCGTGGTTAAGAGGTACTGCTGCTACGTGATAGGGCTCACAAGGCTGAGCTCCAGAGGCAGCATGAGAAAACAGGGGTGCACCCTGAGAATTCCATTAAAAGACCACAGTTGGTGGTCCAGAGGCCTGGGAGCTCCCCCAGGAGCATGGCCCCAGACCTGATGCTGCCCCCATCATAAGTCACTACTGAGGTCAGCTCTTTGGACAGGAATGGATTGGACTCGGGGACACAGAGTGAGCATATCGTGCGTGCACTTTAGGGTTCTGTGCATCTATAGGGTGTCGTCCTACTGGCCTCTTACTAGAGGGGAGAGGAGAAGGTGGAGGGGAGGAGACAGGAGACATGTATAAAACAGAAAGGAGGAGTGTGCTGTCACCAGGCAAGGAGAGCAGAAGGAGCTGCAGATAGGCGGGCATGCAAATTTAAATTGGAGTTTACCCTTTCCCTCAATCACCATTAAAATAAAAACAGCTGCTGCTGCTGCTGCTGCTCACCACAGAGTTGGAAATAGGCCACTCTTTGAAACCCTAGGAGTGGTTCCTTTCTGTCTTATAGGATCAGTATGGGTCAGATTGACTGGAGAGCAGTGGATTTGGTTTTCATGTTTATGTAAATGAGTAGTTCTTGACCTTTGAGAGGGACCATAGATCCCTTCAGAACAGTCGGTGAAAAGGTCAACCTGCTTCTGAAACAGTTGTAGCACAAACTCTTCAGAATGTTCTGTTCTGCGGTAAGGGCTTACAGGCCCTGCCTCAGTGGCCTGTCACAGGCCCAGCTGGTCACATTGTGGAGGTTCTGTGTAGCAGGTCGTGATATTGTAGTAGTCTTAGTATACTCATGCTCTTGTTATTGAAAAATGCGGTAATACCTGGTAGATATTTTTAAATATTTCTGAGTTACAGAGCGAAATATATTTTACCTGGAAACATTATGTGGTAAGCATTTAATATGTATTTTTGCCTTTCAAGGTAACAATAAAATTTAATTTACAAATATGCCACAAAAATTTTTCTAGTGTCCTATCAGTATGTAGAATTATGCTTTTGCTTATAATAAGATTTTTCCTAACTAGCACTTTTATTATAATTAGCTAATATACAGTATTGGAAATACACTTTGGGTGCATATACTCCTGAAATCTTAGTCTCATTTTCTTTTCAGAATCACGTCAAAAAATTAGAAGAAGAGGTTTACCGGTACCACTGTGCGATTCCTGGACTCAGGAAGGCCGTCTTCATGGTGACAAATAGGTATGAAGTTTAATTGATGTTTAAAAAAAATTCATCTCAGTTGTATAGTGGATCCAGAGAAGTGTACTTCAAAGGCAAAATGTTCATTTTCGTAAAATCACAAAGCTGCGGATCTGGGTAGAATCTTTGAATTCAGCTCTTCCAGCCTTCTCATATCAGAGACAATGAAATGAGAACAGGTGGGTTTAGGAGCTGGGCTGAGTGGCACAGCTGTGAGAGGCGGAATCTCCAGTGGATTCCAGATGTGTGACAGGGATGTTGTAGGCTCAGCTCTTGAATCCTGTTTTCATACTAGCTTTTATTAGGGGGTAAAAAGTAGACCCCTTTTAAAGAGTGGCATCAGTGTGTGTTTGTCCTAGTTTTTCCGAAGCATTTAGGGAGCGGTAACTTGGTAATGTTCCCAGATAAAAGATATTGGATTAAATGGCCAGGTTTATTTTTCTAGGATTTAACCTAAATCACTTACTGCAAAGCAGTAGTTGTTGGTGCAGAATTTCCAGAACTTTCTGAGTGGTGTGGTTTGTAGGATTAAGGCAAAGTATTCGACAATAGACAAAATCTGCATCAGGTTCCTCACTAATTGGTATAAAAATATTTGGGTGGGAAGGAAAGACCGGAAGGTGGAGTGACAGGATTCGGGCTGTCTTACCTACCAGCACTCTTAAAGAGAGGTTTAATCAATCACCCAATTTGACCGGTAGATGGAAGAGGCAGCATTCCCAGCACAAACTGGAAAGCAGCCTTTACAGATTAGGCAGGAAGTCACTTAACTTTTCTGCCTGTTACTTTATGAGGATTGCCAGTTAAGTCTGAGAACTAACCCTAGAAAAAGTGCTACAGACCTCGTCACTGAATATCACTGTGGCAGCTTCTGAGTGCTCCCCAAGAAAAGCAGTTTTGGGACTTTTTCTGGAATGGCCGGCAGAGCTATTGTCATATTACCCTTGATGTCCCAAATGGCACCCAGATTTCTTCTGTTCAATATTTCCTATGTTTTTGGGTCAAAAAAAACAGTCACGGGGTGCCAGATCAGGTGGGTAGGGAGGGTGTTCCAATATAGTTATTTGTTTACTGGCTAAAAACTCCCTCACTGACAACGAGGCAGTTAAGTTCACTAACTTGCCACGCTGCCACCATGTGCAGTGGCCATTCTAGAAGAAGAGTTTCCAAATTGCTTTGAAGGGTAGACTTGGCACTGGTGTTGGCCTGTAGCTGTCCAACGAGATGACTTAGAGGTGACTGTGGTGATCCTCAGCAGTGAGGTGTGTAGCCCTCAAAACAATGAAGTCTGTGGACTTCACTGGAGGGCCTCATGTATCATCTCCATTAGATTAGACCCAACGAGTGTGTGTTTGTATTGTGTATTGTACTTGAGGAGACCCTGGTGGTGCAGTGGTCAAGTGCTCTGGCTGCTGACCACTAGGCACTCCTGGGAAGCTTGGTGGGGCAGCTCTACTCTGGCCTGTGTACTGTCACTATGAGATGGCATCGACTGGACAGCAGTAGGGTTGGCTTTTCTTTTATTGGACTGTTAAGAGTCAGGATTGCATAGGCTGGCCACAGTGTGTGCACACACACAGACACACACAAAACATAAAACCACAGTGAAAAGTCTAAGTCCAGCACTAAGTGAATTTCCTCTTACCTCTGCATTTATCTGGTGCTCCATCTGCAAATGGGCATTCCTCAATTAAATCTTCCCTTTTTCATACCCCGTACGTCTCTGTGAACTCTTCCTTGTTTCTGGACTCTTGCTTCCGTTTCCACTTCGAGAAGAACTCCTTCCTTTCTGAAGCCAGCTCACAGGTCACCTGCTGTGGTGACACAGTCCGTCCCTCTGTCCTGCCAAAGGGTGTCCTGCAGATTGTTCTGCAGAACTTATGTGGTTGTGCTGCAGTGTTTCTTCTGTGCACCTGTCCCCTGCTGCTCTATCAGAGACCCCCAGCAGCCGCTCCATCTCCTGTGTCCCCCAAAGTCCAAACCACTTGATGTCCTGCTGATTCTGAGTCAGAGTAACCCTACAGGACTGACTAGAAGGGCCTCAAAGGGTTTCCCGGGAGCAGCTGGTAGACGGGCACTGCTGAACTGTTGGTTGGCAGCCGTGCTGTTAACCACTGCACCACCAGGCCTCCTGTGGTTCCCTAGCACGTGGATATTGGTGGATTTAACTAACAAACCTTCTGAGTTATCTAATGCTGCTCTAACAGAAACATCACAGTTTGTTCTGTCACCATTTAGGGGGCTAGAAACTCAAGTTTACAGTGCCAGTGTCAGGGGGAGGCTCTCTCCTTCTGTCAGCACTGGGGGAGTGTCCTCATCATCAGTCTTGCTCTGATCTAGGACTGTCTTGGCGCAGGGACCCCGGGCCCAAAGGATGTACTTCCTTCCTGATTCTGTGTTCTTGGTGGTAGGAGGCCTCCCGATTCCTCTGTTGGCTTCTCTGTTTTATATCTTAGAAGAATTTGATTTAAAACACAGTCTCATCTTGTATATTGGGTCCTGCCTTGCCCACAGAACTGCTGTGTGTCCCACCTTGTTAACATCAGGGAGGTGGGATTTATACTCACAGGAAACAGGCGGCAGAATAGTCAACAACCACATGATATTGGGAATCATGACCTAGCCAAACTGATGCATCTTTGGGGGGACACAGTTCAAGCCATCACACCTTCTGTTTTCTTGGTTTTGCTTCTTGGAATTGAAACTTCAGGAACGGCTGTTTCAGTAGTTCAAGACCTGGGAATTGCATGTGGCTGCTCTGTAAGGATTACCTATTGTGTATTTTTATGGCTATGAAGTTTGCTAGGATAGCTGTTCTGGTATGTTGTAGTGCATTAGCTTTGAAGTGTCCGCGTCTGATATGTATTATGTATTCTGCATTTTCGTGGCCATCGAGCACCGTGGGATGCCTGTTCTGGTATGATGTGGCACGTTAGCACTGAAGTGTCCGCATCTGATATTTATTATGGGTTCTGCATTTTTGTGGCCATCGAGTATGATAGGGTACTTGTTCTGCTGAAATGTAGCACTTTAGCACTGAAATGTTCCCACCGGGTGTTTATCAATTAGCCCAAAGTGAATCTTTGCCGATATGTGACGTTTGTGGCATTTCCTGCACATCTTTCTTGATTGGAAGGCGTAAATGACTGACAGTAAAGACCAGTTAAGAATTTGCCGGGTAAACCATTTGCAGGGCCTTCTGCCTTTTCCTGCTTCCCAAATGAGAGTGCAGCCTGTCCATTCTGTGTTAAGGATGATTTGGTCACCTTAGGAGAAAAAAAGTTACTCTTCTGAATTCTGCACAATGGGCAGAAGGGGAAGTTTTGAGAGTTAGCTTTATTAGTTGTTAGGTGCTGTATTGGTTCTTTATCAGGCAGTTACGTGGATTTTTTTAGACACAGCATGCTTTCTTCAGTGCCACTTTACATTATTTGCTGAGCAAATGCTACCTCTGCCATCAGCAGAGTGAAGTATCAGGGAGAATAATTAGCTGTCTTTAACACTAACCTGTATGATTTTATCTTCTTTTGCAAAACAGGCGCGTGTTGTGTATAAAGGAAGTTGAGATCCTGGGCCACATGTCCATAGACTGGCAGTGTCCCTTTGAAGATTTTGTATCTCCTCCCACTGTTGATGTAAATCTGCTAAAAATTTCAGTTAAGGTGAGAAAACATGAAACAAGGACTTTTGTAAAATGAATGGAACCCGATGGTTTCAGAGTCTGTTTTGCAGGGAATCGCACACATTTTAAAAAATGACCGTCCTCCCTACGTGTACTGTCCACTGCTGCGCCAGGAGAGGTGTGATGAGTGTCTCTGTGGGACTCTCTGGGATGGCAGAGGGGAAGTGTCTGTCCGGAAGGGTCACGTCTGCCAGAATTAGGGTGCTGATACTACCTTCTTGGTAGAATTACACTAGTAAATAGAAGATTTTCTTTTTTTTTTAGCTTAATAGGAGTACTCATTTTATTCTAATATTAGACATTTGTAGAAAGATCTCTGTTTTGTAGGCTTTTTAAAAGATTATTAACAAGTGCTTTGGTGCCAGTCAACTTTTCTAACATGCTGATGTGGTATAGATTTTGCCATTTATAGATTGCTCATATCTGTGAAGTAATGACTTTTACATCTTTTCTCCTGTTGTTTTCTATGGAAGGATCTTTGATTTTAATTTTATGGCTTGTAATTAGCAGAAATGATAGTCCATCTTTTGCTTCGTTCCCAGACTTCCTTTACTCTGAAATCCAATATTTTATTTTATTATATATGACATATTATAGATTTGTTCCTTTCAGAAAAGACTGCCAATGGTCATTCTAAAAATAGTAATTTCTATAGTATATACATTTTTTCTTAAACTATAATGATACGATCTTTATTAACTATCTGAAAGACATTTACCACAAAATTTAATAGTCAGAAGTGCAAGTAATCTTGTCCTCTTATTTGCGTTTTCTTTTCATGGAAGTTAACAAGTCTTGGAAACTACCACGTCTCACCTGGGATGGGGGTGTCAGTGTTTAAATAGTGCCCTCGTGCCTGAAAGATGGCATTCAGCCCAGGAGGCCCCATGTCACTGTGCATGGGTTTCACAGTGGCCTCTGCTGTCACCGTCGGTGATGAGAATTGACTGTGTTTCACATTCTATAAGAGTTTTCTCTCTCAGCCAGAGAAACGAAGGCAGGTGTCTTTGATTTGTCAAATGTGGTGAACTATCTGGTGGTGTTCCTGTGCGCTATTTATCATAGCCTGCAGAAAACCATAATTTTACGCAGATAAGATGTGTACTCATCCAGTTTCATAAATTCTAACAGCTTGTATGTGGCGTCATTATACTCATATCAAAACAATTTGTTTCTTATCGTACCTGGATGTGTGCATTTGGCAAGTCTGCTCGTTAGAAAATAGTCGACATTTAAGCATCCAGTTAAAGGTTATGATTTTTTCCCCTTTATCAGAATCATTTATTTTCTGTCATCATTTCTTTTAAAACAGGATCAGAGTTTGTTCCACAAAAAAGACAGTGCCAATCAAGGCCATCAAAGGAAAGTCTATCTGCGGGACCACAGCACAGCAAAGGTACATCTTCTCTCCTTAGAAACTCCCTGAAGGACAAAACCAGTGTTGTGACAGTTGACAGGACCTGCTATTTCTTTCCAAAGCTCTTTGAGTGATAGCTTTGGGTGTATAAACTTAAAATCATAAGGCTGTGGACCCCAGAGGGCAGGAGGGTCTGGCCTTGCGGTCCTCATGCAGAGGACCTGGTCTTTGGATGGGAACATCCTGCCAGTTCTGTTACGTCTCTCTCTTTCCCAGATGAACTTCTGCATGTCTGTGAAAGTCACAGTGAATGCTTTATTTCACAGAGGGCGTGTGAGGCCATTGAAGAGGCTTGGTCCAGGAGACAGCAACAGAAACTGGTGAAACAGGGATCCTGGAAACTTCTCCAGCCCCAGCTGTATCTCCGTCACTGATCCGGTGGCCTTAGGGGCTGCTGCCAGGGAACACCAGCGCTGACCTCATCTATAAGTCACTGGTCTTGATCGTGCTTAAGACAATTTTCCCAGCAGTCCTTTAGTTTTAGGATTTTTTTCCTAGAATAGCTCATATTATGTTTTCCATTTTTCCCTCTTTGTTTTTCACTGATATGAAAACCACTGATATGACCTGTCCCCTTCTCTATAGCCACCCAAATAAGCCAGACTGTCCAAGAACTGTGGGTTCAGACGTGGAGTGACACGTCACTGAAGGGTGAAGCTCTGAGCCAGGGGCAGTAAAGGTCCTCACTGACAAATGACAGCGGGCCTTAGCCTGACGCAGGTTCCTGCTGAGCTGCCAGCTGTGGACATGTGTTGGACCCTTGACAGTTTGTTCACTAATTGAACCAAAGTCACATTTTACTAAACCAGGTAACTGACTTAAAAAGAAAAAGCCACTACAGGAAGAAATGACATGTTTCCTATTTTCGTGGAAATGTTGGTTTTTCTTCTAATTAAAACCATTCATCTTCTGGTGCTTATTTGGCCTCTCTGCACTCTAATATTAAGGCTGATTGACAATCAAGCCTTAAAATATTCTATAATCTCTTCTCTGTAATAGAGCACTCACAAACTTTGGAAAATTGTTTACATGTTCTTTCAAGATGAACTTACATGACATAAGTATAATTTGCTGATACATGAAAATACTGCATTCTAAGTTTTTTAAGACTCAGTAATATGAAAAATTCAATACTTTCATAGTCTCAGAATTGTTTTTTAAGTCAAAAGACTTTTAAGGCCATTATAAATTAACATTTAAATTTAATGCAGACTGAGAGATGTGTTTTAAATACTTGTTAGGATGAAGGGAGATCTCTGGTTGCTTCATACGTCAGTAACGTACGGCCTATAGAGCAACACTGTAGAATATAATGGGGGGTGCTTGCTTTGAAGGAGAAGGCCTATGCCAGTCAGCTCAGTACAGTATTTTATTTTTTTGGTCCTTTTTGTACTTGTTCACACTAATTACAGATATGAAAACAAACCCACTGCTGTGAGGTCAGTTGCAGCTTGTAGCAACCCTCTAGGACAAAGCAGCACTGCTCCATAGGGTTTCTGAGGCTGGGAATCGTCATAGAAGCAGCTGGCCACATCTGTCTTCCTGTGGAGCCACTGAAAGGATTCCACCCACTGACTTTCAGTTAGCAGCTGCATGCTTAACCACTGAACTACCAGGGCCTTGGGATCCAAGGTGCACTGCCTGGTAAGGCTTTAAACAGTATTAGAAGGAGTTGATTTCCTTGGGTGAACCTTGAGTTGGTTTTAACATGTTATTTGCTGTACAATCCCTGATCTCATGATGAAATGGATGTACTTGGTTTGCCCTGTTTTTGTTTGTGTAGGGGGCCTCTCTTTGTTCTTCTGTTTTAAGATGTAACCACAAGGCCTTAGGTTTGCTTCTGGTTGTGTTTAATGTATAATCTGGAAAGAATGGGGTGGGTGAGTGGTGTCCTGACTGGTGGCTGTCAGGTTCTGTGTGCTGGCCTTTTCACCATCGTCCTTTTTTTTTTCACCCCCGTGGAGAAGAGTATCATAAACGTCATACGTGCAGCTTCCTGCGTTACACAGAATTTTTATGTCAGTGCTTAATTGCAGTGTACTAAAAGGAGCTTTATAAACAGAAATTTCATAGCAAGCATACTAGTATTTTGTATCTATAAATTGATATAATCAGGAATTTCAGTTGTTTCTATTTTTCATATGAATCACAGCTATTGACAGTGCTCAAATTGTATTGCATCAATGATTTATTCCAAAAATGCACACACAAGATGTCAGACCAAGAAAGATTATGAAAATGCGTAAGCACATCATCTCAGTTGGCTTAGATATAAACTTTCAGGTATTTGTAACATTTCTATATGATTTAATTCTGAGACAGAAGCAGTCTTTCGTTGGTAAAGTGCAATAAGGTACTGTTGTATTTCTAAAGATGTTTCAAGAGCCGACTGTGTATGAACTTCTAAGAGAAATAAAATAATTCAGTGCCCTGTTTACAGGCCTCCAATGACTGTTAAATACTCTGTTAAGATTTGCTTTTACTTCTGCCTTTGCCTCTTCCTCGGCCAGTCTCCCAATAGTGAGGAGGTAAGTGAATGACCCTGGAGGGGCTTAACGGCAGCCAGCCTGCACCGCTTTTTGCTGGGGATCCTCAGTGAGGGCCCTGGACCACACTAGAGGTCCGTAGCTCAGATCGCCAGTGTTGGGACAGTGCAGAGAAGGGACCTGACTGAAGGCCAGCTGCTGCACCATAAATCCATCCTGCTTTTGTACCGAGACTTCGGGTTTTTCTGTGCTGGTTACCAGCCCTGCTAGTGGCAGGGCTGCTAAGTCTGGCCTCGCTTGGAGACACAAAGCTGCTTTGAAGACTGATGTTGGCCAGAGGACTGTCCACGGGCCGTGCAGACGCCTCTTCGAACTGACCTGCAGTCTGAGATACTTGGACCCAGCCTTCTTTCCTCCCTCCATTTGCTCTCTCCCCCTTTTTCCTTTCTTTACCCTGTCTCCCTGTTTTCTCTCCGACATATCTTTCTGCCTCACCCCCTGTCTCTCTTCCTCTCTTCCTGTGTTCCCCACTTCCCTTCTCTGTCCCGTCACACAGGCATTTGTCTTCAGTGACATCCCCACATGGTTTGTCTTGTCTGCTTCTTGGAGAAGTTGGACTGACACCAGACCCAAGCCCCCATGCCTCAGGGGAGAAGCAGATGTCACCTCGTCCCCTGGCAAGGAAGGTGATTTCATTTGCCACTCAGTCATTCTTAAAAACCAAAAAACCAAGCCCATTGCATCTGAGGCCACCTGGCTTCATAGTGGGCCTGTAGGGTAGGACTGCCCGCTGGGCTTTCACAGAGTGGCTGTGGGCTTAAGCTGCCGCCCCCTTGGCTGGCAGCCGAACACTTCTCCACGCCAACCACCAGGGTTCCCCTGGACGCTTAGCCCCGACTCTTAGTCACATGGCCTGCCTGCGTTCTGGTGGGGTGTCCACACTGCCCTGAGTCTCCCCGTAGGCAGGGTGGGCTCATGCCCAAGGACTGCAGCAAAGCCGAGTGTCGGAAAGAAAAGAGTACGAGAAGGAGAGCACGCTGCCCGAGATGCAGGAGGAAAGGGAGACCGCGTGTGAACTTCTCTACGTGCATTTCACGAGTTACCGTTGTTTTCATTTTGAGTTACGAATAAGGGGGCACTGTCTTTTTGATGCCTTGGATCCTCTAACTGTATTTGGTGCCGCTCATACGTCTATGGACAAGGAACAAAGAAGACAGAAAAAGAATTGATGCCTTTGAATTGTGGTGTTGGAGAAGAATGTTGAATGTACCCAGGACCACCAAAAGAACCAACAGATCTGTCCTGGAAGAAGTCCAACCAGAGTGCTCCTTGGAAGCAAAGGTTATAAGACTGTGTCTTATGTACTTTGGACATGTTGTCAGGAGGGATCTGTCCCTGGAGAAGGACATCATGCACAGTAGAGTGGAGGGTCAGCGAAAAAGAGGAAGACCCTGGACGAGCTGGATTGACGCGGTGGCCGGGTAGGGTGTCAGCGGCCTTAAGCATAAATACAATTGCGGACATGGCACAAGATCAGGCGGTGTTTCGTTCTGTTGTTCATAGGGCCGCTGTGAGTCGGAACCGACTTGACAGCACCTCACAACAACAGCAACAACATCCACCTGTAGGAGATCCTGGTGATGCAATAATGATTAAGAGCTGTGGCTGCTAACCAAAAGACTGGCGGTTTGCATCCACCACATGCTCCTTGGAATCCCTGTGGGACAGTTGTGCTCTGTCCTAGAGGGCCACTAGGAGTTGGAATCGACGCCGCGGCACCAGGTTTCGGTACTGTTTTTTAACATACCTGTATTTTCACAGAGTTCTATGTGTCTTTCCACTGTACAGCCAGGACTGAAAATTATGTTCAGGACTTACAGTAATCGAAGTATTGAAGAGTTCTGTCAATACCAGTGCTAGTTAAAATACAGAGGTGCAGTATGGCTTACAAAATTAGAACTGTATTCTTAGGGGAAAATCAGACTTTCCTAAAGCCTTTGAAATTGCTGACATCAAAACCCCCTGTTGGAAACCCTTGAGAGACAAGCCCCTTTGTTGGAGAGTTACCCCAAGATTGACCACTGATAGTGAGGGAAGCAGGTTCTGTGTGTGTGTGGTGGGTCTGAAAAGAGCTCAAGACTCAGAGAAGAGAGCACATTTCTCCAGGTGACTGCGCCCAGGATGGAAGAATTGAGTATCTTTAAACACTGATTGCCATTGAGTCATTGACTCACGGCGACCCCATAGGACAGGGCAAAACTGTCCCCTTGATGGAAGCAGACTGCCCCACTTACGCCCCTGGAGCGACTGGTGGGTGTGGACTGCTGCCATCGGTTAGCCCTAACCACTGCACCACTGGGGCCTCTAGTCACGGAGCTCTGTCGTTCAAGTTCTCTGCATTGTGGGGCTCCTTGGCCTGAGAAAGGCTGGTATTTTTTTTTTCTTTAACATACACAACTCCTCTCCACAGTTTAAAATGCTGGAACACCACAGAAGGTTTTTTTAAGTTTTAAGTAAAGACATCTGGCAGCAGACTCTGAACTGCTTGACGTAAAGCTGTCTTTTGGTTTTGTAGGTTTGGTTTTTATTAATTCACTTCATTGTGGATGAGTTTGGGTGCTGAACATAGCACACGTGGGAATGGATGCTACACCGGACTTCCTGGGAATTACACAAACTATGTGTTATGTCCCCTTTCTAAGATTTGATAGGTTCTGTATCTGAAACACATCTGTCCCTAAAGATTTCAGATAAGAGATTGAGAATCTGTATACCCTCAAAAATCTCAACGTATAGACTGTGCTTCCAGAATACTACAAAAATTATAAGCTATAGAATCTGTATACCCTCAGAAGTCTCAACGTATAAAGTGTGCTCCCAGAATATTACGAAAATTATAAGCTATAAGAGAAATGACAAGGAATATAGTTAAGCAAGCACTTGTTAAAGGGTTGAAGTCTACAAAGAGGATGTCCTTCCTCTGCAGAGCATGCCAGTTTCCTGTGTTATGGGTAAGCTGCAAACCCGTTGTGATTAAGTCTGTGAAGTGATTGATGCAGACACACTGAAGACTGAAACATTGCTACATGATTGTGTTTTAGAAAGATTCGTGGTAACTCTGCAAGAAAAGGAGAAAACAGAAGGACCTAATCATGGAGTCTGTCCCCCTTGAATATTGAGTAAATGTCACCTGCTGGATAAAAAGGTTTTAAAATTGACTGGTAGTGAGAAAATAATTAGAATAGTAATCAGAGAAGCCCACAGGGCTCACTAGGTTGATCGTACCCACTAAGATGATAAGCACTTTACAAAGATGATTCGGTATTGTGGCATTATTTCTTTCATATCTGAGAAAAGACCAGTGACTTCCCCTAAGAGTGACTGTAATGTTTCAGAAATTTACCAGTTGCGGTTTAAATTCCGTTAATAATAATTGTCATCAAAAATAACTGAGAGTTTGGTCTTCGGGTTTTGTTTTTGTAGAAAAATTTAAGATACTGGTTTTTCTCTCAGATAAACCACTTTCTGCTTTGCCATCTTTTATGATTTTCTTTTTTAGTACATCATTTTCTGTGTATAGCACCTTTGTTGATATTACTCAGTTCTCCTTATTAAGTAGATATTTTTCCAGGGATCTGCAAACTACAAGCAGTGGTTAAATTATGCTTTCGAAGTTTAGTTAGAACACAACCACATGTGTCTGTTCCTGTTAGCTGTGGCTGACACTTTATGTCACCATGGCTGAGTACTTGAGACGGAAACAATATGACAAAGCCTAAAAAGATTTACTGTTTGGCCCTTTGTAGAGAAAAGTTTACCAATCCTTATACCTTTTATGGATTGCTTTGTAATCCTCCAAAAATTTGTGTTGTAAATTCTAACTTCTGTGCCTGTCATTATAACCCTGCTTGGGAGTGGGGCATCTTTGCCAGGTTTATGAGGCATGATTAGTGTAGTGTGTCTGAGTCAGTCTCTATTGAGATAAAAATGAGACTGACCAAGCAAGAAGATGCAGAAATGGAGGAAAAGAGATGCTAAACCACGTGTCACCCAGGAGCTGAAGCATAGAGAGACAAAGACCTTCCTTTACAGCCTACAGAAAGAGAAAGCCTCCCCCCTAGAGTCTGCTCCTGAATTTGGACTAGTAGCCTCCTAACTGTGAGACAATAAACTCCAGTTTGTTAATGTCACCCCTTGTGGTATTTCTGTTACAGCAGCACTAGATAGAAGCTAAGACAATGCTCTGTAATTGATGATGGGGCAGAAACAGATGCCAAGTGACTCAACCGACATCCCCTGCTGAATTAAAGTCTCCAACTCTATCTCCACATCTTTCCTCACTTTCTTCTAGAAACAGGTGTCTGAGTCCGGGGATGGTGCCTTTTTCTGCTGAATTAATGTTGAAAGAACCTGGACGAGGTCATCTCTTGGGTTTCTTTCAGAACCTTATGAAATTATTCCCAAGTCATCTTTTTTCTTTTCTCCCCAGCTGTCTCGGGTCTAACAGTGGTGCTTTCCATTTTTTCCTGTAGTAACACTCAAAATCTAAGCCGGTTCTTAGTCTGAAAACATGTTTTAATCTAATTCTTACATGTTAGCTAATATTCCTGAGGCCATTTATGGAAACAGAAGTAGTAGGTATAAATTTAGGAAGTGAAAACTTGGAATAGAGGCTATATATACTTGCCTCCCTTTCTGACACCCAAGCAGAACTAAGACATCAAATGCGTGGGATTCTATCATAAACCATTAGGGAGTTCTGCTGATGTCAGAAGCAGATAAACATGCCCCAAATATGTACTTGACATGGGTTGAAGTGTGTCCCCGCAACAACGTATATGATTTGACTGGGCCATAATTCCCAGTGCTGTGTGATTGCCCTCCAGTTTTGCAATTTTCCTGATCCTAATCTATGCCTAGGGTTAATAGACTAGATTGTGTTAAAGAGGATTAGGGAAGACTCTAACACCCTTCCTAAGGTCACCTCTCTGCTCCAGTGTAATGGGAGTTTCCCTGGAGTGTGACTCACACCACCTTTTATCCTACAAGAAATAAAAAGAAAGGGAAGCAAGCAGAGAGTTAGGGGCCTCATCCCATCAGGAAAGCAGCCCTGAGAGCCGAGCACATCCTTCAGACCTGAGATTCCTGCGCCGAGATGCTCTCAGACGGAAGAAAAACTGATGCAACTCAAGGCCTTCCTCCAGAGCTGACAGAGAGTGACCCCCCTGAATCAGACTTGCAGCCCAACAGACTGTAAGAATAAACCTTCCTTTGCTAAAGCTATCACTCATAGTATTTCTGTTACAGTGGGACCCGAAGACCAAAACAATACTTCATCCCAACTGCCTCGGGGATGGCCAAGGAGGAAGGGGTGCTTTGGAGCATGTAGATGGTATTACAGAATAGATACATAACTGACAACCAGGTGTCAGATATGGCAGTGTGACTGGAAGCTGTAAGGCTTCAGCGTCACTGGGTGTTGCTGCTGATCACTTCGGCAAGCAGTCTTGATGTTTTAAATTAAAAAGCGACACTTGAACACAGCCATGTCCCTTCCCTGTGGATTCCTGTTAGAAATTCTTGACCTACTTCGACACTTCTGAGCAAATCTTCCCCTCTTCATTCAACTGAGGGTAATTGATGTTTTCAAAAATGGTAAAAAGGGTATTAATTAGAGGATTAACAGTGGAATTTTTAAGTTCTCAGTAAAAATTTCCTGGACTCAATAATCACTTGAATAACCAATCAGTAACTGTGTTATGGAAGCAGTTGTCTTCTTTCTTCTTTTAAACCAAAATAAGATAATCTTACTCCTGAGGGATTGTGGAATATTTGTTACAGTCTACGAAGTCTGACAATTAAGTCTGAAAACTTAATTATTCTAAGTGCTGTGTACCTCACTGTTGAATATCACGGTGGTCACTTTGGAAGTACTTGGCTTGAGAAGCTATACAGTGACACCAGCACCTAGTCCACCCTTCAAAGCAATTGTGGAACCATTTCTGGACTGGACATTGCACATGGTGGAACAGTGGCAAGTTAGTGAACTTGTCTGTGAGGGAGTTTTTAGCCAGTAAACAAATAAGTGCATTGGAACACTCTCCCTACTTTCCTGATCTGGCCCCCAGTGATTTTTTTTTTTACTCAAAGATAAAGGAAATATTGAAGACATTTTGATGAGATTCAAGACATTAAGGGTAACATGATGACATCTCTGATGGTTATTCCAGAAAAAGAGTTCCAAGATTGCTTTGAAGGGTGTATTAGGCACTGGCATCCATGCATAGCTTCCCAAGGGGGATACTTTGAAGGTGACCGTAGGGATATTCAGCAATAAGATGTGTAGCACTTTTTCTAGGATGAGCTCATGAACTTACTTGGCAGTCCTCATGCAGTTGTAGAAGCTGGAAGTCTCAAGTCGTGGGTCAGCCTGGAGGCTTCTCCTGATTTGTGTACGTGCAGGTGCTGGAAATCCAAGCTTGGAAAGTCAGATCACAAGTTCCTGATTCACAGGCAGTGGAGGTCAATGAATCCCAAGATTGGCAGGTAAGACAGGGAGTAAGCTGCCTCCTTAAGTTTCAAGAAGCAGAGGTCAGATGAGCAAGTGCCAGGTGCAGGATCCAGAATGAGCAAAAGCCATCCAGCATTGCCAGAGAGTATACCTATACTGGCTGTAGGCTACACCCTCAAGGAAACCCTCTTTCAACCAATTGGCTACTCACAGCAGATCCTGCTGTAGAAGTGATCACGTAACATCAGATCCCACTATAGAGGTAATTACATGATTAAAAAGCTGCCAACTCTGTCATCACTGCCAAGTTGATGCACAACCTTAACCATCACATATGCCAACCCATTAATTATGTAATAATTTCCCTTTTACTGTGACACATTCACCAGTCACTTTTACTTCTACATAAGGACATTGTTGAGTTATCCGTTTTATCACTTTTGCTAAAAGTAAAGGTGAACATGTACAGTACCATAAATTTAAAAATAAAAGACTCTGCTGCAGTGTCTTGAGCTCTCTTAGCCTCAGATTTCTTCATTTGCATATAAAGCTGTGGATCAGATCTGCCTTTTGTGATTCTGTGGATTTGACAAATATCAATAAAATGACCAGTTTGCGAATTGTTTTGAAAAGTGTGAGATGTGTTATGGGGAAACAACTTTATTACTTCATTTTCACAATTCTCATAGGCATCATAATTCTGCTTTTAATAATCGGTGAGCTTAAAAAAACCATGCAAAACCTCTAACAAGAGAAGAGGAAAAAGAAGAGATTATCACTGGCCCTGGCGTATGATAATAGTCTAGACAAGACGGATAACTGAATTCCAAAAGAGCCCCTGGAAGAACTATGAGCAGGTATGGCCATGTTTGAAGTTGGCCAATGCTGTGGAAATGAAACCCTAATGTTCTTTTCCAGGCACACCCTCAGTAACAGCCTTTGGTGGTCCAAGGATCCAAGCTGCAGGGTTTGATGAGAGTTTCACAACAGGCCAATGTAGGCTGTCTCCGAAATGTCACCTACTCAGAAGGTTCTCCCCTGGTGGCCAGTGCTGTCGTCTAAACTTTTGTTTGAGCCATTGCTCTGGCTGAAGAAACTTGAATGTTTTCCAAGCAGAAGTTAATGTGGTGTAATTTGCCTGGGTTTATTTACCAAATCAGAGAAGGAATAGGTCACTTTAGTAGCATTACTAGAGGTTTTACAGTTTATGCATTCATGCTTGGTGTCTTTTCATCTTACTAGTGATCTCACTGTGCCATGAGACATTATTTTCCTGTGACAGACAAAGAAGTAAAGTTGTCCAAGTTAGAGATCTGCCCAAGTTCGCATGGCAAGCTCAAGGGACGCATTGGCATCACCTTCCTTTTCTGTCACACCACTCTAGCTCTTTGTAACACGGTAACTTGCAGAGATGGAAGATTTTTAAGCTTAAGAGCAAGATGGATAAAGCAAGTTATAGCTAACGTGAATATAGATTTAAGCACTATTGATGCTAGTTAGGTGTGTGCGTTCAGATGGGCTCATCTGACCCATTTGCCTGAGAAGATGCAGACACTCTTCGTTCCTAGCAGCTTCAGCTTCACGTGTCGCATCGTCTTCCTCCACATGAAGATCTCATATTTTCTGGGGTTTTGTATCACCTGGTCTGTTCTCATATTAATACCAGTGCATCTGTTTTCATAGCGGGTTCCCTACTTGCCACTGAGTTAGCCATCTGGTGAAAGCCCTCCATACCATTTGGGACGAGTTGTCTTGCTAATTCATCAACACAACAACAGCATGCAAGAGAACAGAACCCCTGCTTTGCCTCCTCAGCTTGGTGGCTCTTTTGTCACATAGAAGGACCATGGCAGTTTCGGCAGCACATCTCAAAACAGTGAATTTACAGAAGAAATGCTGAACTCTGCTTATTTTTTTTTTCTTAAGATCAAAGAAATGTTTTCCAGAAGGCTCCAGCATCCTTCCCATCAGACTTAATTGCCCATGACTGGACCATGTCTCTTAAACGATCATTAGCAAAGAGAATGGTATTGCCAAAAATGGCATAGATATAAAAGAATTAATAAACATAGCTGAATTAATAGAAGGGCTACGTCTATTCTGGATTGACAAAAAAGAGGAAGACTCTCAATGAGAAGGAGTGACACTGGCTGAAACAATGGACTCAAGCATAACAAATTGTGAGGATGACAGAGGACTGGGCAGTGTTTTGTTCTGTTATACACGGGGCTACTGTGAGTCCAAACTGGCTCTGTTAGGTGCCCTCGAGTTGGTTCTAACTCATAGTGACCCTAGGAATAAATAGAGTGAAACACTGCCCAGTCTTGTGCCATGTCCACAATCATTTTTATGCTTCAGCTCATTGTTGCTGCCACTGTGTCAATCCATCTCATCGAGGGTCTTCTTTTTTGCTGCCCCTCACCTCTACCAAGCATGATGTCCTTCTCCAGGGACTGATCCCTACTGACAACATGTCCAAAGTATGTAAGACACAGTTTTGACATCTTTGCTTCCAAGGAGCACTCTGTGTACTTCTAGAACAGATCTGTTTGTTCTTTTGGCAGTCCAGGGTACCTTCAACATTCTTCTCCAACACCACAATTCAAAGGCATCAGCTCTTTTCTTTGTTCATTGTCCAGCTGTTGCATGCATGTGATGCAATTGAACTGGCTCTACAGCAACTAAAAACGAAAATGATGTTTAGTGTACTGGAGTAGGCTTCTGTAGAATAGATGTAGCTGAAGTAAGAATTAGGGAATTGGAAAATAAAACAGAATGCAATTCCTGGAAAGTAGCATAAAGAGATAAAAAACATGAAAGTGAAGTTTAAACAACATGGAAGATAAAATGAGATTATCTAACATACTTTTAATCTGAGTTCTAGAAGGAAAGAATAGAGAAAGTGCTGAAAATGTTTCAAACTTTTTTAAAGATATAATTTGGTAAGCACAGGAAACAAAATGAGTCCAGAGCAGGAGAAATAAAAAATCCAAATGTAAGAAACTTTGAATTAAAACTATAGCATAGCAAATAGAACAAAACTGAAAACCAGAAAGAACAGACAGACTACTGATGAAGGACCAATAGTCACACTGACGGCAGATTTCTCCACATTAGGACTCGAGAAAGTGGGAGATCTTCAGATGCCAGAGATAAAACCAACTATCCATTTAGTTTTCTTTAACCAGCTAATTTCTTGTTCAGGAGTGGGGATTAATTAACCTGTCTTGTCGGGGATGAAGAAGGAGTTGCTACTCTGAGATATTTTTTCAACTATTAAAAGAAAACCCACTGTTGTTGACTTGATTCCAACTCATAGCAACCCTAGAGGTCGGAGTAGAACTGTTCCATAGAGTTTCCAAGGAATGTGTGGTGGATTTGAACTGCTAACCTCTTGGCTAGCAGACGTAGCACTTAACCACTATGCCATCAGTGTTTCCTAAACTATTAAAGGATGTATTTTTTTGGAAGAGGAAATTGAACCTAGAAAGAAGGAATGAAATAGAAGAAGCAATAGAAACTGATAAACTTTAGAGCAAATATAAACCAACATTTGCTTGGTGAAACAGTAATTATAAAAATCACAAACTTGGGGAGTGAAGACAAGATGTTAAGTAAAAAAGTGTATAGCAGGCACATGTCAGATAGAGTGGGAAAATATAGATTTCTAGCAAATTGCTTTGATGAAGGCAGAGATCACCTTAGAGATTGTGAACTTTGACTACCAGCTAATTAAGTGAAAAATAAATTCTAAAACGGTACAGAAGAGAAACACAAAGCCAAGACTGCCATATGTTTAGCAAATGTAAAACAGTTCTAAATAACTCATGGGTTAAAATAGAGTTAATAATAGAAATTAGAAAATATTGAAAGTTACTAGTAATTAAAACCTTATATATCTAAATTGTGTGGTACAGCTAAAGCAATACTCAGAAGAAATGTGTGCATTATAGTCATAAATGTTTGAAGGTAAGAAAGGCAAGCCATTAATGAACTAAATGTAATTATGAAGATAGGGAAAAAAAAGAAAAAGAAATTAGTGAAATAGAAAACAAAAACTTGAGAGGATTCATATAACCCAAAGCTGTATTTTGAAAATACACAAACTTAGCGTTGTTACCAAGAAAAACAGGTCGTATACAAAGTATATTAGAAATGAAAAGAGAGGGACATGATTACAAATAAAAGATTTATAAACTCATTTAAGAATGTTACAAAGATTTTAAAAACAAGATAAGATGAAGTAGTAAATTCCTAGTAAAATATAATCCAAATTGGAAAATAAAAATGAAATCTGTATTCCTAAAACCATTAAAGAAATTCAAATAGTTTTAAAAACTCTAGTCCCTAACTGTTTCACATCATTCAGACACTACATGCAAATTTTATCCAACATTCAGAGAACAGATAAATCCAATTACAGACAATCCATTCCCCAAAATAGAAAAAACAAGACACTCCCTAACTCAATTTTTGAGGTTGGTATACTTGATGCTAGAACTGGATAAGGACAGTGTAAGAAAGGGAAATTACAGATCAAACTCAAGTCTTAAACAAAAATAGTTAAATGGTCCTGATACACTGAATCCAGTGACGTATTTATCACTGAAAAAAAAATCATGACTAAATAGTTTTTATTACAGGAATTCAAACATAAGTAATCATTACAAATGATACTATAATTCACAAAATTAAAAATTTATGAAGAGATAATAATTTCAGAGAAGTTTTCAATAAAATTCCTAATATTCTTAGCCATGTAATACTTGGTCAGAATTTTCTTAGCTTTATAAAAGGGATCTATCAAACCCATTTACTTGTGAATGTCAGAAACATTTCTTTCAAAGTCATCAAAATGCTGTGCTTTTTCCCTTCTGTGAATTTTGAACAATAAACTACGTCCTATATGTAAGACTAATAAATAACAGTTGCAAAAATTTAAAGAGAGAAATTTGTCATTCTCAGATTATATATTTGTCTGTCCACCATTGAATCTATTAAGAATTTCATACTGCTTCTGGTTATAATATGAATATTCAGGAGTTAATAGCAATCCTGGACATTAACAACAAAGAAAATGTAATTAATACCATTTAAAACAGCAACAAAAGCTGTAGAAGGATAGGAAGAAGTATAACAAAAAGTAGGTAAGACATTAAGGAGAAAATTACAAAACTTAATTGAAACAAGTTTCAAGTTTTTTTTCAAATAAATGGAAAGTTATACAGTGTTCATGGATATAAGACACAAAAACAAAGAGTAGTTTATATTCAGATTAATGTATATTCAATTTTATATTCAAATTGACATATAAACTCAGTGCAGTTCTATTCCACATGCCATTAAGATCAATATGAAGGACATACTTTGTTCTTGCAGATTTTAATTGTTACTATATAAGGTCTGACAAAGCAATTTTGGAACTCTTTTTTCTGGAATGGCCAGCAGAGCTGTCGTTGTGTTACCTTTGATGTCCTGAATGTCATCCAAATGTCTTCCTTTCAATATTTCCTTTGTCTTCAGATAAAAAAAAAAATTGTTGGGGCCCAGATCAGGTGAGTAGGAAGGGTGTTCCAATACAGTTATTTGTTTACTGGCTAAAAACTCCCTCACAGATGACTATCCAGTTAAGTTTGCAGACCTGTCACCATGCCACTGTACATCCAGAAAGAGTTCCAAAATCACTCTGAACGGTGGACTACGCGCTGACATCAGTGAATAGCTTCCCAAGGGGAAGGATTGTGAAGGAGGCGGTAGTGATATTCAGCAGTGAGGTATGTAGCACTTAGAACAATTAAAGTCCCTTAGAACAGTTGAGTCTGTGGACATCATTGTCAGGCCTTGTATGCTACCTCTTGAAATAGTTGAACAGCAACGAGTTCTTTCTGGCATAGTGGCTCTGTGTACTCCTTCCATCTCCTTTTGATGCTTTCTGAGTTGTTTAATATTTTCCCTATAGAATCCTTCACTATTGCAACTTGAGGCTAGAATTTTTTCTTCAGTTCTTTCAGCATGAGAAATACAGAACATGTTCTTCCCTTTTGGTTTTCTATTCCAACAGCTTTGTACATATCATTATACTTTACTTTGTTTTCACAAGCTGCCCTTTGAAGTCTTCAGTTCTTTATACCTCGTCGTTCCTTCCTTTTGCTTGAGCTACTTGGTGTTCAAAAAGCATGTTCCAGAGCCTCGTCTGGCATCCCATTTGGCCTTTTCCTTCTCTCCTATCTTTTTTTTTTTTTCTCCTATCTTTTTGATGACTTCTTGCTTTCTTCATGTATGATGTCCTTCCACAACTTGTCTGGTCTTTGGTTGTTAGTGTTCAGTGCATCAAATCTACTTTTGAGATGGCTTTTAAACTCAGAGGGGATGTATTTACTCAAGGTTGTACCTTGGCTGTTACGGACTTGTTTTAATTTTCATTAGTTTCAATTTGAATTTCCATATGCACAATTGACGATCAGCACCTAGTCTTGTTCTGACTGATGATGTTGAACTTTTCCATTGTTTCCGCAGAGGTAATCAGTTTGATTCCTGTGTATTCCATCTGGCAAAGTCCATGTGTGTAGTCACCATTTATGTTGATGAAAAAAAGGTTATTTGCAATGAAGTTACCAGTCTTGCAAAATTCTATTATGCGGTCTCTGTCACCAAGGCCATCTTTTCCTTCTTCTTTGTTTCCAACTTTTGCATGCCATTCATCAGCAATTATCAATGCATCTTGATTGTGTGTTTGGTGAATTTCAGACTGTGGAAGCTGGTGAAAATCTTCAGTTTCTTCATCTTTGGCTTTAACAGTTGGTTTGTATAACTGAATAATGGTTGTATTAATTGGCCCTCCTTGTAGGGGTATAGACATTATCCTATCACTGACAGCACTGTCCTTCAGGATAGATCTTGAAATGCTCTTTTTGACAATGAATGCAATACTATTCCTATTCGAGTTGTTGTTCTCGGTATAGTAGACCGTATGATTGTCTGATCCAAAATGGCCAGTACTGGTCTGTTTCAGCTCACTAGTGCCTAGGATACTGATACTTCAGTGTTCCATTTCACTACTGAGGATTTCCAATTTTCATAGACCCGTACTTGGTCCATTCCCTGTTCCAATTATTAATGGATGTCTGCAACTGTTTCTTCTCATTTTGAGTTGGGCAGTAAAATAAGTTCTAAGAATATTAATAATCTCAGTACCAACTCATATTTTGATAATGATGAAAGAAAATGGAGGAGAATATCTTTATAATCTTGAGAAGCTAAAGTTTTCTGTGAGAGAAGAGACCAGCTAAAAACTCAAATGACAAGTCACAAAGCAGGAGGGAATGTTTGTAACCACTACACCTGACAAAGGATTGTTATCTAAAATTTATGAAGAACTCCCTCAAATGATTAAGAGAAAGACAACAACCCAGTAGAAAAATTGGCAAAGGCTACACACAGACAAGTCACAAAAGAGGAAATCTGAAAAGTAGGGACATGTAAATTGGAATAATGGGTTGTCCCTTTACGTTCCTCTGATTGTCAAGAAGACCCATGTGAGAGCAGGTGACATTTCACAAGATGGTGTGACTTGGGCACTGTAAAATGTTCTGATGGGATGTGAAGTCACAGTGGGAAGCAGTTTGACAACAACAACCTGTCGTGGATTCAGTTGTGTCCCCCACATGTGTGTGGTGGTTCAGCTGGGCCATGATTCCTGTTCTTGTGTGATGTCCTCCATGCTTCAAACCCTGCCTCTAGGGTGTTTATGAGGGAGGATGGGTGGCAGTTGGGTTGGTGGGGCTGGGCTCACTGTGTAAGACTGTTTTGTGCCTCAAGCTAATCTTTTGAGATATAAAGAAGCTAGCAGAGAGATTTGGGGACCTCTACCATTAAGAAACAAGCAGTGCTGGGAGCTGAGCGTGTCCTTTGGGAAGGACCAGGGTCCCTGTGTCTTAGAAGCTTCCAGTCCAGGGGAAGATAGACAACAAGGACTTTTTTCCAGAGCCAGCAGAGAAAGCCTTTCCCTGGAGCTGACTTTCAGCTTTCTGGACTGTGACAAATAAAATTTCTGTTTTTAACTCCATCCCCTCGTGGTATTTCTGTTACAGCAGTACCAGATGACCAAGACACCACCGCATATGAACACACATGTACAGAACAGCAGCTGCACTTCTAGATCCCACCATGGAGAGACTCTTACACTAACCTGAATAAAAACAAATACACAAGGTTGTTCATGCCACCCTTGAAATCAAAGCACATGTGTAAACAGCCTGTCCCTCCGTTAGTGGTTAAAGAAACAGGCGAAGAAAACTGAAACGGCAGCTGGGGAGAAGGTGCTCAGTAAACCTCAACGCAGAGCTAAATCTAAAAATGCAAACATGAAGTGAAAAGAAGTTGGAGGAGGACACAGTTCATGAAAGTTAGAGACATAACCTATGTGAGACATCCATGAAAATTAAACATGTCTAATTTAGAAAAATTCTGCATATCTGCGAGGTCTGACAAGTCTGCTAGTAACCTCTATTTAGAGGATTCCCGATACAACTAATGCCCACCCCTGTCTATTCCTCCTCAGCACCTAGCCCACCCTTCAAACAATTTTGGAACTCTTTTTCTGGAATGGCCATCAGAGTTGTGGTTGTATTGCCCTTGAAATCCTGAATATCACCCAAATGTCTTCCCTTCAATATTTCCTTTGCCTTCAAGTCAAGAAAAAAGTCATCAAGGGCTGGATCAGGTGAGCAGGAAGGCTGTTCCAATGCAGTTATTTGTTTACTGGTGAAAAACTCCCTCACAGACAACTAGACAATTAAGTTCCCAATCTGGAACCATGCCATCATTTGCAAATAGAGGTTACTAGCAAAAATGACAAGTTGTCAATGTCTAAAATATGGATATTTATAAGGTTTTTCAAACTTTCTATACAAGACTTTTCGTATTTAAAGTAAAGAAAGAGGAAGGGGTGGAGGGAAGGGAGAAGGGAAGAAGTGGGGGGAGGAGGGAGAAATGGAGGGGGATGGAAGGAGGAAGGGAGGAAGGAAGGAAGGGGCAGGGGGGTAGAAAAGGAAGGGAGGGAGGAAGGGGGGATGGAGAGAGGGGGATGGAGGGAAGAAGAAGGAGAAATAGAAGGGAGGGAAGAAGGGAGGAAGGGAGGAGAGGGAAACATGAATGGAAGACAGAGTGGTCCTAACAGACCTCAAACAGGAATGAAACTGGAGCCATGCCTTGAATGCAGGGATGGCCCTCTGGATGGGGGAGGAAACACTGACGTGAAGGCTGAAAGGCGACGTCGGGGAGGCCCGTATGTTTAGGGTGCAGTGAAGGGCGAGGCCAGAGTTTACTGACCGCGGGGACCACTCAGGCCCTCTGCGCCAGGCCTCTCCCTTCTGGCTCTGTCCTGGCCAACTTGGGCCGTGTGTGTGTTGGTCCCGGCTGGCCTGGGAGGTCCTAGTGCTGAGGCCAGGTGAGGCCCTTCTTGTCCTGCACCCACGCCCAGAGGCCCGGATCGGGACCCGCAGCCCCACCGCTGGTGGGATGCTCCTCTCCCTCCCCCAGTCCTGATGACCTGTCAGCACACAGCCTCGCCCTCTGCTGCCGGAGCACCTGGGTGCTCAGCTGTCTGGATTGTTTCACTGACTCAAAAATCTTAAGTAAATGAATTAGTTACTGAATGTTTGGAAATAGATAATTAATGCATGTGCGTTAAAAAAAATCAAAACAGTTATGTCTGAAGTAAAATTTAAATCTTTTCATCCCTGTGCCCCTACCTACGGGCCACTGCTCCCGTGTCTTCTGTAGACTGCAGGGACAGTTGATGTATGCATTATTATATATGCCCATGTGACTGAATTAAATTCTACTCTCCAAGTTTACCCGACTTCCTTAACATGTGGACAAAGTTGAGTGTGTATGTGTGTGTGTGTCTTTAATAGTTTCATAGGCTGGGCATAAAGCAAGCTTACAGGGAAGTCTTGTTGGCTGAGAGATTCTGGTACCTGATGCTTGGTGCCTCAGTGAGGGACTGAGTGATCATGAGCTCCTGCAGTGAAGTGCCTCATTTCCCAGGGGGGTAAACTGAACACCTCGGACACAAGGGGCATGCCCAGGAGAACACTGCTTAGAAATCAGACTTGATACTGATACATATGATTTAGATATTTTTCCTGTTAAGATAGAAATGCTTTCAAGTACGGTAAAAATATACAAAGAGATTTACATGGAAGGAAGTTGCTAAGGAAAGTTAATTCCATTACTTTCAGGTACAAATAGTTCAGTCATTGAAACTAGACTATGGAAGTCTGGTCTGGCAGGGCTCTGGGGGACCTGTTTTAATGAATTAGATAAAGTTGATTCATGTCTCATATACCAGATGATTGTCAATTGCTGCTTCTAAGGTAATGGAGAATGCTTGAAAGGTAATTTAAGTGATACTTTATTAATTAGTTCGACTTAACTTTAAAAAAAAATCCATTGATAGAGCAAAGGCCTGGTTTGAATTACCTCGACAATCCAAGTTAATGGGGTTTTCTGGGTGAGGTGTTTGTGGACCCAGTCTGGGCCAAGGGGAAGCTGTTGGGGCTGCAGAAAGCCTCTAGCCTTCTTGGGTCTTCAACTACACATTCAGATACAGCGGCCACCTAACTGAACATTTTGGTGGAAAATCTCCCTCTTCTGAGGCAGAACCCAGCTATCTGGAATCCAGCTACCCCAGAGCTGCTCACTGAGAACCCCAGGGTCTGGAAGGTGGCTGGTTCCTTCTGGAAACATCTCCTCTGGACTCAATGTTTTTGTCACAACAAAGATGGACAGGATTAGGGTGGCTCTGAAAAAAAGAAGCTTCCACTCAGTCATCACACCAGGAAACACTCGTCTTACGTGCTTCTTGTGGCAGAAATTTACAGAGTGCCTTGGCGCAAGGAAATATCATATGGACGCTCCCAGAGCGGCTCCTGTCTACATAGGGCTGATCATCCCAGTGGGGAGTCTCAGGTGTAAGTGGACCCCACACACTGCCAGTCATGTTGGCGTGCGCGATTAGGGCAAGGTTCCTACGACTTTCCCCGTTACCTCAAGTGGAGTCCACCTTTTGATTTTCCCTTTTGTCTGGTCCCCTCCCAGACCCCCTCTCCCCAGTCTCCCTTTTCCTACCCTTTCCTCGTTCTCAGCAGGTGTGGAGGGAGACTCCGAGATGCCCTCTTTTGCCATGAGGCAAAGGCCCGGTGTAAAGCGTGGGCTAGCCATTGTGGACAGAGAAGGGGTATAATCGTCTGTCTTGCAGGTGCTGTTTTTCTGTGGGGTGGGTAGCCCTGGGGACACTCTCTGGGTGGGCGGGAGAAAAGCACCGGTTTTTGGAGTGAGAAGGGCCGCGTGGGAGCCCAGAGCTGCCCACACCTCTCTGAGTCTGTCTCTTGGGTAAAAACTGAGTAAACTGGTCTGACAGCCTCTCCAGCTTGGTAGCAAGCTGTGTTGTTTGAACCACAAGTGAAAAGCCTGGTTGTAATGCACTTACAGTTCCCTTAAACAGAAGCAGTTATGCTTTCCTTAGGGGAATTTAGAAACCTTCCTCTGGATCGAAGCTGCAACTTAAGAGTTGCTTAAAAATCAGAACACCAGTTGCTGTGTAGTTGACTCTGACTCCTGGCGACCCTGTTCGTCACAGTAGAACTGTGGCTCACAGGGTTTTCCATGGATGATTCTTCGAGAGTGGATTGCCAGGCCTCTCTTCCAAGGTACTTCAAACCTCCAACCTTTCACATAGCCACCAAAGATAGTGCTTGGCTGGGGACACAGAAGTAGCAGGTCTCTGCTTGTCAGGGCCAGTTGGCCTGGTGAGGCACCGAGGATGGGAGGGAACATGTCTCACTGAACTTGAAACTTGCTTTGCTCTTGAAGTTTGGAAGACTGAGATTCCCAACCTTCATTCTGTTGTAACACAGTAAACCTATCTATTAGCATATGAACAATTATTACTAATCTGAACACCTTTGTATTGTTCCCTTCAGAATTTAATTATGAAGCAGTTTATTAATGCAAGAGGAAGAATGGATAAGTATGCTGGCGGATCTAGTTACCTTTTATAAATGCTGAATTGGCTTCTTGAATTCAAAGAATCACATGTGTCTGTTGAAAAGATATTTACACTGCCAGTTTATAAATGCTAACTAATTCCTCCCAGGCCAAACAGGTAGGCCTTTTGACTGGAGGCATTTGCTTTTAGGAAAGGTGGAGTTTAAGATAAATTAATTGTTTGAGGTTATTTATTTATTTATTTACAATCCAACAAACAAAACACATTCATCAGAAGAGAAAATAGATAAATGGGAATAAGAACCAAACACTTCTGCTCATCCAAAGACTTCATCAAAAGAATTAAAAGACCACCTACAGAATAGGGAAAAAATAGTTGGCAACTCTATGTCAGACTGATGCCTGATCTCCATAATCTATAAGATTCTACAAAATATCAATAAGAAAAAGACAAATCATCCAATTAAGCGATGGGCAAAGGAGATGGACAGATACTTCTCTAAAGAGGAGATCCAGGCAGCCAAAAAACGGATGCAGATATGCTCACGATCATTAATTATTAAAGAAATTCAAATCAAAACAACGATATACCCCAACAAGATTGGCCATGATCCAAAAAATGCAAAACAATAAATGTTGGAGAGGCTGTGAAGAGATTGAAGCTCTCTTACACTGTTGGTGGGATTGCAGAATGGTGCAACCTCTTTGGAAAGCAATTTGGCGTTACCTTAAAATAATGGATATAGATATACCATTTGACCCAGTAACTCCTCTGCTCAAAATACATCCTACAGAATCAAGGCCATTCACACCAACTGCTACATGCACACGAATGTTCATTGTAGCACAGTCCACGATAGCAAAAAGTTGGAATCAACCCAGATGCCTAACAACAGAAGAATGCATGGGTAATCTTTGGTATATGTACTTTGGTTTATGGAGAATCTTTGGTATATGGAGTACTATACATTGATAAAGAACAACGATGATAGCAGGAAACATATCTCAATTTGGTTTCAACTGGAGGACATCATGTTGAGTGAAACTAGCCAGCAACAGAAGGACAATTATTATATGAGATCCCTATGATAAAAACTTAAAAACACACTTATACATAACAGAAAAGACTCTTTGATGGCTACAAGGGTGGGGAGGGTGGGAGGGCGGGAGGGCAAGGGGTGAGGGTTTAGATTAGACAGTTGTTAGAAATTTGGTTGGGTGAAATCGGTGACAATACACATTAGTAAGAAGATCAATATTAATGGGACTTCAACACAACTTGTGTACTCCTCCTATCTTAACCCAATACTGTAAGCACAGAATATGTACACTTTCTTTTTTTATTTAATTAAAAAAAAAATTTGATGTTTTAGTAATGTTCCAGAGAAGAAACAAGGTCTCCTTCTCAGGGAGTTTCTGTTTGTGTCTTTGAATCTGTTACTGAAATGCTAGGCTTTTAGTAACTTTGTGTTTTGGGTCCTTCTGAAAGTACTCCCCATTGCTTTGCACTCAGTCTCATCTTGGTCTCCAAGACTCCAAGGGCGCTTCTGTGACTTGGACTGCAGGCAGGGTTTGGAAACACATTCTTTCTCAAAGGGCGTCCTTGGGTGGAAACCTTTTGCCATCCTTTTCCTTTCTAACATGTCCTTTAATTTGATCTTTCTGATTTGAGATTCTCTTTGTCTTACATTTTGTATTTTTTCTCTTTGGTGAGCACCTCTTGCTTAGAGCTCTGTAGCACTGGACAATTCTTGCCAATGCTTAGGACATTTATGCAGGAGGCAAGGCTGCTCAGTGGAGAGAGCACAGACTACTCAGACGGTGTTGAGCCTTGTCAGTCACTTAGTGGCTAGGTTTTGGTGCCTTGATGAGAGAACATGGAGGTGATGGTGTCTACTTTGTGGGGGTGTTATCAGGTTTAAGTGAGATGATGGGTGACAACTGTCTGGTGTGGTGCTCATACTAAGAGCAGCCAAATGAAAGACAGTGAATAATTAAATCCTAAGGGTCTTTGGTGGAAACCAGTGTTTAAGGGCTACAGCTGCTAAACCAAAGGTCGGCAGTTTAAATCCACCAGCTGCTCCTTGGAAACTCTCTGGGGCAGTTCTACTCTGTCCTGTAGGGTCAATAGGAGTCAGAATCAACCTGACAGCTATGTTCTTTTTTTTTTTTTTTACAGTCTTTATGATCTTTGGCCCAATATTCCTGTTAATCCAAATATTGTTATAAAGTTTAATAGGTTCTAGTCAATCTCCTGTGGCTGTCGACTTGATTCTGACTCGTAGAACAGGGTGGAACAGTTCCCTAGACTTCCCAAGGAGCACTTGGTGGATTCAGACTGCCTATCTGGTTGGTTAGCAGCTGCAGCACTTAACCACCACCCCACCAGGATTTCCAGGCCCTCTTTAGAAGCTCTCTGGGGTAGTTCTACTCTGACTATAGGGTCGCTATGAGTTGGAATCGACTTGACGGCGGTCAGTTTGGTAATCAATGTCCAAAACCATAGAAACATGAATTGCAAAACATATCTCATAAGCGATTAATAACAGTGGTTGGGCGGCCTGGTGGCGCAGTGGTGAAGAGGTAGGCTGCTAACTGGGATCCTCTAGACCTTCCTTGGAAACCGTTCCAGGCAGTTCTGCCAGGGTCACTATGGGTCGGTGTCTACAACAACGGGCTTATTTTTCGGTTTTAAAATAGTGCTTAAATAATTCCACTTTCATGGCAACTTTTAATTTGCATGAACTTGTAAGGCCCCGGTTCTCAGCGGGGTGGGACCACTGGGTGGGACAGGGTGCACCTGCAGCAAGCATTGGTGGGCTCCGGCTGGCGCGAATGGCCGCGCCCCGCGGACGGATGTAATTCTTTAAAGAGACTCCTAAAGAGATCTAATGCTCCGCAGATGAAGGGGTGCATTTAAACACCAACAGCCACCATTTGCCTCGGTTTTCAGACCTCCGATTTGGAACGGCTGTGCCAGGATTTGATGCCCGGGTTTGAAAGTTCCCTGAACTGGGAGAACCTGGTGCAAGATGCCATCAAGACAAGCAGGCTGCCCGAGACCCAGCTGCACTGCTTTTCTTGGAGGTGGGGAGGGCTGCTGGGGAAAAGTTTCCAAGGTCCCCGTGATTTGTTATGCGTGGGAGGTGTTCCCTGGACCGGATCCTGGAGCCACCGAAGTCGCCCGCCGGTCAGCGGGGAGGCGGAAGCGTGCTGGCAGGCCCGCAGACCAGGGAGGAAATGCGGGGACACTTGGTGGCTTGCTGCTTCCTTTCCTTCTGCGTCCCCGGGCCGGGCGGCCTTTTCCCAGAATTCCACTAGAGGGCGCTCGGGCACCAGCGGTGCCGGGACTCCCGGTTGGGGTCTTAGCCGGTCTGTCCCGATGGGCTTCCGAGAGCGGTCCCTGGGTGCGGCTCCGGCCAGTCCTCAGACCGAAGGGTTCTGGGTGGCTCCTGGGGTTCAGTGACCCTCTGACTCCGGGGAGAGGGTGGGGGCTGTGAGAACTCTGCGCCCCAGGGCTGGGATTGCAGAAACCCCATCGGGGCTTTTCCGTTTTGCATGTTCTTTCTCTCTTGGTTTCACTGCAGAGAGGAATTTAGATGCCTCCCAGGTCGCCGGGGACTGTATTTCCTGAACCCCAACTGTCAGACCCGCCAAGTATGTATGTCCCTATGGGAGCGATGGGAACCACAACTCCAGAAAATCCATAACAGATGATTCCCTGGACAGGGGCGAGCTCTCTGTCACCGAGCCCCGGGGCCCCCTCTGACCCCTGCTGATGTCACTCCTGCGCACAGCAGCACTTTATGGGGAAGGCACACGGCTCATTGAACAGAATTCTAATCAACAGGCCACTGGTTCACAGTGCCTATGGTGACCCACCCACCCGCAGGTCTCTGACCGCCCCTCCCCATGCCCTGCAGGAGCATGTCATATGACATGCCTGGTCCCCAGTCTCCACCCTGTTTAGCTGGCCTCCTTCTGTCTCCCCTGGGCCGGGGTTTGTGACCTTGCTTAGGCAGATGGCCCCTGTACCAATCACTTCTACCACTTGAAAGCCGGTGGTGGGGATAATGGCGTTTTCCTCATCTCATTCTGCATCAAGGACTCGCCTTTGTGCACATGATGTCACAGGATACTCCAACACCCCTAAAGTGAAGGTGGGAATTCTCATTCCCATTTCACAGACAGGAAAAACAAGACTCAGAGAAGGCCAAGTGCTGAGAACGTGCTGCAACTAAGGGCTTCAATTCAGATCACCTGATTCAAAGAAGATCGCTCATCCTTTTTTCCAGAACTTTGAAAGTCCAACGTTGGGTTGCACTTTAGGAAAAAGCTTCTGGCTACCTGACTTTCAAACACACGGCTGGGTGTCCCCAGGGAGTGTGCTGTCTGAGTACTCCTCAGAAAATGGCAGCGATGTGTTTCACCGGAGAGATTGGAAGGGGTCCTTCCTGGAGGGCAGAGGACAGATTGGACCTGGGCAGGTAATCTGGCAGGCACTCGGTGCCCTGATTTGTAGGCTCATCGAGGACCCGGACTTACTTGTATTTCTTTGCTAATCTGGTGAGCACTTGCATGTGGGTTTCACCACTTCTTTGATGGGGTGGGGAACAGAAGACGTTGTGTCCTGCCTACTGGGGGGAAGACACAATAGGGCTAATTCCTACCTTGTTTCTTGAGTAATCTGGCCCTGGCCTGGACAGTCCACAGGGATGGCTTCTAACCACATCGTGGCATGAATCAAAGCACCCAGAAATAGATAAATTGGCCTCTTTTTAATAGAAGAACATTGTGTACAAGCATATGAAAGGCGAGCCATTTACAGACTTATTAACAGCTACCGGGGAGCCTGTTGGGAGAGGCTCATGTCTGTGAAGGGTTGAAGAAAAACCATCCACTCCAGACCTGGTTGCTTGAAGGGAGGCCACTGTCCTGCAAGAGGCTGCAATACTGTCGCTGGCCACAGGGAGGAGGAATGACCTAAGCTTCTTAACTGCTCTGAGGCCTGTGGTCACACCTGAGCGAAAAGGAGCCCAAAGACTGTGCTGGGGTGAAAAGGCCTTAGTGGTTCTGAAAACACCCCAAAAGAAAGAGGCAAGTTTTCTGTCCCCAGAATTCCAGCCTTGGGAGCTAGAGAGGAGAGAGGATGCTGGATTCTGAAGAAGCAGGGGGCTTTTCCACGGAAAACAGGACGGTAGGAGTCAGTCCATGTTGCTGGCCTCTCTGACTGTCCTGTCCTTGGGAGCTGTGTCCCCGGAAAGGTGGCTTTGGGAAACCCACAACTACCGCCTTTAGCCCCTCTCAGTCAGAGCGTTCTCTCCTGGAGCCCAGTTTATAGAGATGGTTTGTTCTCATTTTTTGCACTCATTGTTTATTTTAATTACTCTTTTTTTCCAGAAGCGGATTACCAGGCCTGTCCTGTGAGTGCCCCTGGGCGGACAGTTCTTTCAGCCTTTCCGTTAGCAACTGAGCGAGTTCACCATCTGCATCCCCAGGGACCCTGGCCATTAGAGGGCGCTGCAGGTATACATGTTTTGGGGGAAATGGTGCTCGGTGTAAGGGGGCGGCCGTCTGTTTCTGAACTATGGATGTGAACAGATGTTTCTAACATGTGGGGCTGTATTTAGGGGAGTGGCAAGAGATGAGTTAAATATAGGGTGAACTTGGACCCTCTGGGATGTGTAGTCATGCACATCCACACCCACACCCACACACCGAGTAGCCCATAGCTGGCACTTAGACTTGAAGTGACATTTGTTGCATGGCCACTGGGGTATCACACTGCAGTGCTGATGATGCTCCAAGGTGGCAGGGCTCTGCCAGGGTCCCTAATGTGGGCGGAGAGGGCAGGAAGTGGGACAGGTCCCGGGGACGCTCATGTCTGAGCTCTGGGCTTTGATTTTCTGCAGTTCTGCCCAAGGGGAGGGGTCAGGACAAGGCCTTCAGTGCCCCTGCATAAAGACAGCAAAGGGCTGGTGACATTAGCTGTAATCCTCTTAGCAAGGCAACAGAAGGGACGGATTCCAACACGGAAACAGTTTTCAGGCACAATGTGAGAAACTGAAGAGCCTTTACAATTTTTTGTAGGAGGAATTAATATTCATTTTCTCAAATGAGACCACAGACTTGTGTGTGTGTATGCTTATAGGTGTTAGTGTATAACACACACACACACACACACACACACACACACACGCAGAGTCCTAGGGTGATGTGTGGCAAGAAGATATGTTCCAGCCCTAACCCTCAGTGCCTGTCAGCGTGGCCTTACTTGGGCAGTAGAATCTTCACAGAGGGGAACGTGAGCTCGAGTCTCAAGCTCGCATGAAGTCAGACGGGGGCAGGAGAGACCGTACTCTGCTTGGTGTCCTTGTAACAAGACGCAGGCACCCAGGGGAGACAGGTCGGTGAGGACAGACGCTGGAATAAGCTGCAAGACAAGCACAGCCAAGGCCACCAGAAGCTGGGAGAGACAAGGAAGGGTCTTGCCTAGAGCCTCCACAGGGGCACGGCCCTGCCAACACCTGGAACTTGGATTTCTGGCCTCTGGAACTATGGTATAGTTTTGTGCCACTTAGCTTACAGTAACTGGTTACCACAGCCCTGGGGAGCTGACACATGTGCACGCACACACATGCACGCACATATGCACACACATATACACGCACACACACGCAGGCGCATACACACATAGGCATGCACATAGGCACATGTGCGCAGGAACCCACATACACATGCATGCACACACACATGCACACACATGTGCATGCATGCACACATGTGCGTGTCGGCACACACATGTGCACACACACACAGAATGCACACACATGCAGACACACACATGCACAGCGTGTGCCTGTACACTCGCATGCACACAGGCACATGCAGACAACTACACATGTGCACACACACATCCATGTACACACACACGCTCCACGACCCGGGAGCGCTGTGGCCGGCCGCACTGCAGAGCAGAGGCCTCCCTACGTAGCTGCTCTCCTCCTCTGTGTTTCTGTAGCGCCGGCGTCTGTGCCGTTTGTGTGTTAGTTTAATCCTGTGCAGATGTTACAGACACCTACTGTGTGCCAGGAAAACAAGATGAAACAGAGTGCTACTTGTTCTTAGAGCAAGATAAACCATAAGAGAGAAAGCCAGCATTGTCCCACGGGGCTAAGGCTGTGGGCCGTGGAGCTGGCTGGCCGGGGTTGACTCCTGCCCCAGGGTCCTCCTCCTGCTGTCCCTTTATTTCAGTTCCCTCGTCGCAGTGTGGACAGTAGTAACACCTGCATCACGTCAAGGGGCTGTGTGAGAACTTTGTGAATCATATCAAGTGCTTTCCACAGTGCACGTGCTAAGAACGCCATAAACAAACAGCCTCAACGTGTGTTCCTTTCTCTCTGTCCACTCAAGTGTCCCTGGCTCTGCTTTAACAAACGTCTGTCACAAGCTTAGGGACCAGGGCTGGCGGGGAACTAAGGAGAGCTGCACATAGCTGTTAGCTCCTGGAGTTGGGGGTGACAGTGTCACAGGGGGAGTGATGCCATCATAGGGAGACCGATGCCGTCACAGGGAGGGCATGGGTGGTGACACATGGAGAACAGAGATGAAGCCGTCACTTGCCAAATGGGTGCAGCTGATGGTGACCCAGGTATGACCACTCTCTGACGGGGTCATCTCACTGAGAGGTGCTGCTGGTCTTTTCAGAAAGTACAGCCAGTCACTTCAGAAAGTGTGACCTTTAGGGATGCAGAAGGAAGTTCCTAGGTTATAGGGATGTTGCCCTTAGAGCCTGGTCAAAGGTTCCATTCGTGGGAGGGCACTGGCTCGTGGAGTGACTGTGTTGGCCAGTGTGGTGAAGGGTACACCTCACCAAGTGACATCTTTATGTGTTCTCTGAGGCTGCCTGGAGCTGTGCCTTAGCCCAGTTCTCTTGGCTTTAGTGATGAGAGTGTATGGGAGGGAGCCATGCGTTCAGTTCCCTGTGGTCAGGAGTAGGACCCCTGTGCTCGGGGCAGAGAGCTCCGATCCCCCAGGGACTTGGCCATTTAAATGCAGAGGCCAGCTCTGCATTGAAGTGTTTTAAATTTAGCCTAGGTGGGCGTCATGAGGGTGGGGCTGCCTTTGGCCTGCTGGGCCTGGCTCAGCGCCTGGCACACAGGAGGTGCTCCATGCGTATCTGCTGGAGAGAGATGAGAGAAGACAGAGGTGGAGAGTGTGGGAGCCCGGGACCGCATCCCCAGAGGGCCGTGTGACGTGGTAGGAGGAGAAGGACTCAGGGACTTGAGTTGTCTGTTTCTCTGACCTTGAGCAGATTCTTCCACCACTGAGTTGGCTGTAACTCCGAGAGACCCCATGTGTATCAGGCTTGAACTTTGCTATGTAAGGGGTTCTCTCTCTCTCTCTTTTTTTAAAATCATTTATTTATTGTTGAAAATATGCACAGCAAAAACATACACCTGTTTGACAGTTTCTACATGTGCAGTCCAGCGTTGCAGGTTTTCAATAGCTGATTTTCTCCAAGTAGGTTCCAGGCCTCTCTTAGGTGGCTCTGGGTGAACAGCTGAGCATGTGACGTTTCCACTCCCAGGGACTCTTCCTGGTGTTCCTCGTGGGGACCACAGAAGACAGGGGATAACCTGAGACGCAGGTGGGCGGTCTGTGCCCTGACAGTGCAGGGCCAGGGCCCTTCCAGAGGGGAGAAGTTAAGTCACTGGGTGCAGTGGACACCTTGGCCATGGCGTTTAGTGCTAAGGAAAGGTTGTAGTTCTCTCCTTTGCTGCTTCTGTGTGACGTGTTCTTTGGTTTTCCATCCTTTTAACACTGATTTCTCTTTCTGCCTCTTCTGAACCTGTTACCTTCAAGTCTCTCAGGATTCTTAGGTTAGATATTAAAAAGAAAATCAAGTTCAGCCAATGTTTGCCTTTGTACCCGTCCTCCACAACGGCCATGCGTGGCTACCGGAACCCAGGTTGGAATCGACTCGCTGGCAGTGGGTCTGCCTTTGGTTGGCTGTCCTGTCTCACCTGAGAGCAGCTTCTCGTCCTTCCTCAAAAGTGTTTTAAATTGATCACCTGTGCACACAACACAACCCTTGGGAAATTGCAAATGCGCCGACCACCAGGCAGACGCTGCTGCCTGTTTCCTCTGGTCTCTACGCCTCTCCCAAGGCATCTGTGACCCACGGATTAGCAAAGACAAGTGACAGCAAATGCATGTGGCCCTCTGGATGGTGGGAAAACCAAGGTACAAAGTGGGGGCCGAGCAGAGCAGGGAATTCTGACGGACGACGGCGGCATCTGTGGACTAAGGGCCTGTGAAAGAGCCCATGGTCGGAGTCTGGAGCAGATGGCTAAGCAGCAGGGTGCTAGCTGCAGGGCTGATGGTTTCCTCCCACCCTGCGGCACCGCAGAAGAAAGGCCTGGTGATCTACTTTCAGAAAGTCACAACCATTGAGAACCCTCTTTAGGACAGTCCTACTCAAACACACGCGGGGTCTCTGTGAATTGGTCTCCATGGCCGCAGGTGGGGAGACCACAGCTCTGCTACTCTTTCCCTGCTCCCTTCCTGCACCCAAGTCTGCAGAAGTGTGGATCCACCAAGTGTAGGGCAGGCGACACTCAATGAAACCCAAGGGACCCCCAACTGCAGTGTGGGGTTGGGGGCCAGTGAACCACTTCTCGTGGGCTTGATGTAGTGAACCTCATGTGAAACTGCCCAGTCTAGATGGTCTACTAAGCACAGTAAGCATGCTGCTTATCTTGCCTATGGGACTGCCTGTCCCAGAATGTGCTGTGAGGACAAGGAGCTAGACAGGATTTCTTTCCAGAAAGCTCTGGCTTTGGTGCAGAAGAGGACTCGAGGTCAAAGTCAGTGGTCTGTTATTGTTATTGTTTAATATTCATCAAGAGTCTGTAATGTATTGGATGACATTGACAAGGGTTCGTGACTCCTGAAATTGAACTGAGCTCAGAACTGGCATGCAGCCTTTAGGTCCCCAGTGGGCCAAGTTCTGGTTTCTTCTCTCTGTCCACAGGAATGACCTGGGAAGACAGGTTTGAGAGGCTCCCACCAGCAGAGGCCTGCTGATAATCCTCCTTGGAAAAGGCACTGATTCTCATCACTTGCCCCACCTTGGATCAGGAAGGGGTAGGACTTCCTGTGACCTTCATGAGTGAGACAGCACCAGTGTACACTGCATCCTTGAGTCCAAACTGTCACATCAGCCCAGCTGGGCTTCAGTCCTTCCCTCTCCTTCCTGAGACACACGGGTTCTGCCTTTTCCCTCTCCTTTCAGACCACCTGGGGTAAAGGATTATACAAGAACTTCCAGTTAAGTTTGAGAACTCATCCTGGAAAAAGTGCTCCATACCTCATTGCTGAATATCACTATGGTCACCTTCAAAGTCCTCCCCGTGGGAAGCTATGGAGCGATGTTAGCGCCTAGTCCACCCTTCAAAGCCATTTAGGAACTCTTTATCTGGAATGACTAGCAGAGCTGTCATTGTATTACCCTTGATGTCCTGAGTGTCATCCAAATGTCTTCCTTTCAATATTTCTTTTATCTTTGGGTAAAGAATAAAGTCACTGGGAGCCAGATCAAGTGAGTAGGAAGGGTGTTCTAATACAGTAATTTGTTTACTGGCTAAAAACTCCCTCATAGACAACTAGACACTTAAGTTCTTGAACTTGCCACCTTGCCACCATTTGCAGTGGCAGTTTGTGACCTCCACCACACAGTATCATACTGTCACCAAGCCTGCAATAGCTGGCCTGTTCACAAACCAGGGGAGATGCAGACCGGTGCTTTCATCCCTGGCTGAACACTGCAGTCACCTGAGGACTTTCTAATTTCGGAGACGCCCGGGTGCCTCTCCAGAGACTCCACTTTAATTGTTCCTCCCTCCCAACTCTGGTGTGTTTAAAAAGTTCCCCCCACGTCCTCCTGTGACTCTACAAGGAAGGCCAGAGAGAGGCAGCAGACACAGAGGACAAGGTGAGTGACGAGGCAAATGACGTGCCTGGGAAGACTGCCACTCGGACTTGGAGGGGGACAGCTGTGACTGTCTTTCCTCAAGAAAGCCCTCAACATTTGGGAGGTGTGCAAATGAGTTAATGACGCCTCCAGGAGGGGGCTGCTAACCGGAAGTCTGGTGCTTTGAACTCCCCCATCCAGGTGCTCCGTGGGAGAAAAGACCTGACAATCTGGTATTGAAAAGACTAAACCCATGGCTGTCAAGTTGATTTTGACTTACAGTGACCCTACAAGACAGCTTAAAACTGCCCCAGAGGGCTTCCAAGGAGACCCGGTAGATTTGAGCTGCCCACCTTTTGGGTAGCGGTCGTAGCTCATAACCATCATGGTGGCTACAGCCTACAAAACTCTGGGGGACGTTCTTCTCCATCACCTGGGATTGCTGGGAGTTATACTCATCAGCACCACCAGCTGGAGGAAAGGACATGGGTGGCCTCGCTTAAGCCCTGATGCACAGGAAGGTGTGTCCTATGAGGGGTATGGGCCAAACCTGTGACACTGTCAGAGGGGTGACACCAGGATGACTGTCTATGAAAATAGCTTGTTGTTAGTTTTCTCGGTGAAACCGTATTTCATGAGCTCAGCTGACACGTAGCAATCGACCTACAAGGCTAAATGGCATGGGACAGTTTTCCCACTTGGAGAATGACAGCTGCCTTTGTGAGGGGGAATGAAGAACAAAAAAGGGGACATCTCAATGGCCAAAGGAATGCTACTCTTCCTTGAAGACTTATCTTCTGCCAGGTGCCGTGATAAGAAGATTTAAAAAAAAAAAAATTATTTCAAAAGGACAGAGTACAAAAAAGTGAACATCTCCTATAGTCCCACTGCTACTTGGGGCTGGTGGGGTGGTGACTTCAGTAAGACAGGAGATGTCCCCTGCAGCTGCCTGGGCCATGTACCCTGTCACAAGCTCCAAAGGTGACAGTCTGAGATGCCTCACCCTTTCTTTCCTGTTGGGTAGGTAGGTGCACCACTTGTTTCTATACACAGTTGTTGCTGTTTCTTTTTTTTTTTTTTTAACAGCCGGACATCCTTCCTGATTACCAGATACTGATCTACTGTGGAACAGCATCCCAGTGTATGAACGTGACATCATTTTTCTATCGTTCCCTTCTTGGTCATTTAACTTGTTTCAACAAATAATTATTACAGGTAATTTGCTACTTCAATGCCTTGCTCAACAGTTTTACCTGTTTTCACGTATGTGTGTAAATCTTGCTTCTGAGTAGAGTCTTAGAAGGGGGGCCTCTGGATCCTAACGCAGCGACGTGTTTATCTTCTGACGGGCTGCAGAATTAGCGTCCAGAAGACTAGTGCTAATGTATCTTCCCAACGCTGTCTCTCCACATCCACACTTTACTAGATACTATTTTTTCTTTTAATCTTGAAAAAGTGGTGTTTTGTTGTTTCACTGTCTGTATCTTTATGTGAACTTGAGCATGTTTCCCTCTGGTCACTGACCACTTGAACTTCCTGCTCTGGTTGTAGCCTCTGCCCATCCTTTCTTGATAAAGTACTTGTAATTTTTACTTTAGGATAGGTGTTCTTGTACAGGATATACTCTGAGGGTTATAGCCTATTGGTTCTTCTTACTGTGGTAAAAATATGTAAGAAAACATAAAGTCTTCCCGCAATTTCCACATCTGTCAGCCAGGGATGTTGGTGTTATCCTGTTTTCCTTTCTTCACGTCAGTTTTTAATGGTAGGTGGCCAAATACGCTAACTCATGGAGTTTATAGATTTTTTCAGTCCTGGTGGTCTAATGGTCAAGCAATTAGCAGCTAACTGCAATATGGCTGTTCGAAGCCACCTCTCGGTTCTGTGAGGGAAAGACCTGGCTGTCTGCTCCCGAAAAGATTTCAGCCTATAGACTTTCTGCAGCCATTCTGCTCTCTCCTATGGAGTTACCATGAGCTAGAATTACCTCAGCTATACAGAATAACAACACATCAATCTCTCTTCTTTAAGAAGGCTTTCCCCACATTACTATGCAACTATCCTCAATTTTATCCTAGTCATTTTATGCTTTTGTTTTTTATGCGTCAATATTGTATCCATCAGAATACAGCAGTCTAACTTCGCTTTCTTTCAGAGGGATAGCCCATTTCCCAAGACTTGAAAGGCTTGATCATCGTTTTAATGTCGGTAGAGACTAGGAGATATGTCTGTACCCTCTGCGCCTTCCCACAGATCTTTGGCTGATGACAGCACCATTGTTATTCGAATTAGCAGAGTTTTTTGATGTATTTTAATACTGAGAACAGATGTTCGCCATCCCTTGTCTTCATGTCCCCAAAGTTCCTTGACGATCCTTCTGTGTGACTTTATCAGGACCGCACTATCCTTGTTATCTCCTTGGCCTACCGTTTTATATGTAAATTAATGATGCAGAGGGCCAGGAGAAAATCTACGTTGTTATTGGGTGGCATCTAGTTGTTTTCGACTCATTGTGACCCATAGGACCTCAGGATACCAGTCAACAGTGACAGGCTGACAAAGTGAAACAAATCTCGCCCCAGAAGGGACATGTGCCTTGTAGGTACTGCCAAGTGGAAGCCTGGCCAGATGTCACAGTGAGGGCTTCACCACGTGTACAAAACCCCCAAAGCCCTCCATCCAGCGCCTGTCTTCCTGTACCTCTTAGGGTGGGGAAGACTGTTTTGTGGAAATGGGGTTTGACTGTCCTGCCTTTTGATACCCTGTCACCCTCTGCCCCAGCTTCCCTGGCTTGGCCACTGTCACCAAAGCCAGCTGTGACAGCTGTTCTCAAAGCAGTGCACCACCTTGGGAGGGAGGGAGAGAGAGTTTCTAGTTTCTGAAAGTGTTCAGACCTCTTGATGGGGTTTTCGTAGAAAAGGGGGGTCCTGGGGTGGGATGGCCTGTAAGTCCCTTCTGATACTGAAGTTCTCTGATTCTGGGCATGACCTGTTAACCGGAAAGAATAGAGCAGTGTGCCCAACAGCGATAGGACTGGAGATCACAGGAAGCGCCGGGAGTATGCCAAGTATTTCCTGGAATGCAACTTCTACCTGTGGGGTGGGTGCTGGCGGAGGGGCCCCAGGAGGCCTCACACTTTCCAAAGGTGTAGCACAAAACTGGCATGGAGGTGGGATCTGGGCACGTAGGGAGACTGCCGTCTGGGCATCAGCTTGCATTTCAGGCACCTGAAGGCAGATAAATTCTTGTCTTGCTGACAATTTCGTCTCCAGACACAGAAAAACTGATAAGTGGCACTGGAAGGGATTTATTGCAGGGTCACTCGTGGACACTGGGTTAATTCCAGCTCATGGCGACCCTGTGTGTGCATCAGCTTAAAAGCAACCTGCTCAGGGTTTGCACTGGTGGAATTTGGGGACGTAGCTCATCAGGTGGCCCTGGTGGGACTCCAACCTCGAACCTTTAGGTTAGCAGCTAAGCAGGTTGGTTCTTCTCAGGACTCTTTGGGGGAAGAGGAGACAAGAACCCCAGAAGACAATGGCCTTGGTGGTGCAATCTGTCTGTGAAACAAGGAGAAGCTGAGAACATTGAAGCATCTATCACCCACACTTGAGGAAACCAGAAGGAATGGGTTGCAGAGAAGGGGGAGTAATTCACACCCCTCAAAGCTTTAAGGGATTCTGTGGCCCCTGGTGGTACAGTGGTTAAGAGTTCAGACTACTAACCCTGAGGATGGCAGTTCAAACCACTAGGTGCTCCTTAGAAACTCTGGGCAGTTCTACTCTGTCTTATAGGGTTTCTATGAGTCAGAATTGACTCGATGACAATGGGTTTGGGTTTTGGCTTTTATGGGTTACCAGGATAGTAGACTTTGAGAATGCTACTGTGTTTCTACAGTTGTAAGTGACCCAGAAAGGAAGAGATGGAGAGGACAGTTTCATGAAAGAAGAAAGAAGGAACTGTGACCAAGGGCAAAGACAAGAACATGATGGTCACCTAAGATGAGTCCCTGGAAGATTAAGGCTGAAAAACAGCTGAAGAGCCAGCTGGAGATGATGCTTTGACACTTAGTGTCAGTCCACAGCTGGAGGACGCTGCGAAACACAAGGTGCAAACCACTGATCTTCTTACTTCATCAAGGACAAATGCCTCTCACCTAAACTGGGTAAAACAAGTGTACTGGAAAGAGGCCCGAGGCCGAGGGTAAGAAGGCAGCACCGAGCATCTTCCAACCGACAAGCCTCTAGGCTGAGACCATCTGCAGCTCAGGACGATGGAAATACCAGGAGATGCCTTCCTGGAATCCCTGCTGGGAAAATGAGCAAAGTCCCAGAGGGCCCAGAGCCCTGCAGGACAGCAAACCGGCTTCCCACACAGGAAAGATGTGAGATACAAATGCCCAGCCAGTTTCTAAAATAAATCACGAGGCAGTGGTCTGAGCAGTTAGGAAGTAAAGGGCTGGGCAGTGAGAGCCAACCTGGGGTGGCAAGTTTACGAGAACCCAGCAACTGTGTAAACTTGACCCACACCACGACCCTGGAGCGTGGCATGGCCTTCATCCTCCAGATCATGCTTCATAAAAGGTGAGTGGAGTCTGAAGTTCAGGGATTCGCCCAAGATCACACAGCTCGAAATCACAGGACTTGGGGTGTCAGTAGGACCTGTGTTCCTCCTCTTGCCCCATAGCAGGGTCCAACCTGTGCGGCAAATGCTGTCCACCAGCTGTTTGTACACAATTTGTGAGCTAAGAACCGGTGTTTCACAATTTTTTAATGATCACAAAAAAAGAAAAAAAAAATTCAAAAGAATAATACTTCGTGACATGTGAAAATGATAAGCATGTCAGATTTGGGTCCCCATAAATCAAGTTTCATTGGGAAGCAGCACATTTGTTTGTTTTTATGTGGGCTCTTTATGTGTTTGCACCGTGACGGCAGAGCTGAGAGGTGAAGAGTTGCAACAGAGACAGTCTGACCCGCAAAGCCTCAAGTATTTGCTATCTGGCATTTTATAGAAAAAAATGTGCTGGCTTCTGCTTTCCAGCCTCTTAGCCAGTTCTTCTAGTGTGGCTGTCATCAGCTACTGCCCTACAGGGATGGTGCATGCAGATGTCAGTATCTGGGAACCCCAAATAGGACCCTGTTTTGTGTTGGTATAGTTGAAGTGAACCCATTTTGTCAAGGGTCTTCCTCTTTTTCACTGACCCTCTGCTTTACCAAGCGTGGATGTCCAAGGGATCCGTCCTGATGATGTGTCTGTGTGGAACATAGTCTCACCATCCTTGCTTCCAAGGAGCACTTGGGTTGTCCTTCAGGACCGGTCTGTTGGTTCTCTTGGCAGTCCATGGTATATTCAATTTCTCGATAAGATGGATTGACACAGTGGCTGTAACAAGGAGCTTAAGCGTAAAGACAGTTGTGGGCATTGGGCAGAACGAGGCAGTGTTGCGTTCTGTTGTGCATGGGCTCACTGGGGATTGGGACCAACTTGATGGCACCTAACAAAATCGCAGTTTACACGCAGTAGTACTACAGGGCGTGGGGAGAGAAGCAGAGACAGAACAAGGCAGGACGATGGAAAACACCGAGATTCAGTTTGATCCCGTCTGGACCTTTAGACCGTGGGCCTAAACTACAGCAGGCCGTTTAGTGAAGTCGCTTATGTTATTTTCAGGATGACAGAGAGAAAATGTGTTTTCAGCGGTAACACTCAGATGTATGTATCCCTTAAATGTGTGTACTGTGGGCCGACCAGCTGTGTCCATGGGACTGGATTAATAGGTTTCTGCCCCCCTAAGGTCTCTGGTGGTAGGCTGTGGGGCTCTGCCTTTCGGTCTGTCCTGTCTAAGATTTAGATCAGCTGGTTGGATAAAGATGCCAAGAGAATGTTTATCCAAAGTGAAAGAAGGCTGGGAGCTTTAACAGCTCAGGTCGGAAGACGTGGGCTTTCCACCTTAACGAGGAGGAGGTTCTAAAGCAAGAGCGGAGACGATGGACGGGAGTTGTCAGTCTGCCAGGAACGTGCGGTGCTTGGATGAAGAGCGATTCCGGGCTCTGCCTTGCGTCAGACAGATGTGCTGTGTGCCTCACATCCTGTCCCAGGCTCTATATCTTGACAGAGAGCTTTACCAGTTGGAAGACCATGCAGAAGCTTGGCCGGGTAGCTGTAGATTTGGGGACAGCATCACACAAGCAACAGGAGAAAACACAGGGAACATTTGTTTTGGAGAAGAGAATTTAAACAGGCTGTTTTCTTAGTTGGGCTTCCTAGGAGCAGAGCCTGAGAACAGGACTGGGTGCAAGTATTTTATCTGGGAAGTTGAGAAGACACCAGAAGGGAAGTGGAGAAGCAAGACTAGTCAGGAAAGACTAGCAGTTAGGGATGATTATCTAACCAGTAACCACTGTAGGCAACTGGAGATGCGATCATGTGGGGAACCCCTGGGGCTGGTGTCAAGGAGACATCTCAGAGTTGTCCACCAAAGGGGAAGGGGCCAGGGGATTCATATGCCAACCTCCTCTGTCTTGGCTGAGTGCTGTGTTCGGGGGTCTTCCCAAGGCTTCAGACACAGATGTGCAGACAGTGGCAGAGAGAGCGTACCAGCACCTGTGCTGCATACAGGCTCTACACTGCTTCTGCACACCTACAGGGACCCTGCAGGACGGAGTGGAACTGCTGCACGGAGTTCCCAAGGAGTGCCTGGCGGATTCGAACTGCTGACCCAGCTGTGCCCACGGGATTGGACTGATGGATTTCTGTCCCTCTGAGGTCTCTGGTGGGGTGCCGTGGAGCTCTGTCTTTGGGTCTGTCCTGCCCTAGTGCACCTGAAGTGCTGTCACGTGGGTGAGGAGTCCCCAGGCAGTGCAAGCAGTAGACACGCTCGGCTGCGAACTGCAAGATCAGAGGTCTGCGTCCACCCAGGCGGGCCTGAGCAGAACCGTCTGGCGGTCTGCTCTGCACAGGTCAGCCCCCGAAATTCCCGTGGACTCAGTTCTGGTCTGACGTGCAGGGGCGGTGTGAGCTGGAACCCATTGGATTGTGCCTGGCGATGATGAACAAAAACAAGGAGGGATTCCAGGGTGCGGTTCTGGGGTAAAGGGAGAGAAACCCTTTTAAACAGCTGGGGCTCCCTAGCAAAGGAATCAGGAACTTCCTGACAGCAGAGGCTGCAGGGCATGATTAAAAACCATTGTGGAAGGATTCTGGCTTCAGGAGAATGTTGGAAAGATGGCCACGTAGCCCCTTCCAGGTCCAGGGTGCTCTCCGTCCATGAATGGGGTTCTAAGGGGAGCCCTGACCATCAGGTGGGGGGTAGGTGGCGATGCTGGGAAGGCTGGGGCGCTGAGCTCATCCTCTGCCCACTGTTGCCCATTCTTGGAAAGCTGAGACCGGTATGTACCAGAGCAGGACAGAGGTGCTGCTGACCAAATGCAGCCCATGACTTACAGCCTGACCCCCAGTGTCAGCACCGGTGGGGGTCATGGGTTGAATCATGTCCCCCGTAGTATGTGTAAACATTTGCCTGGGCCATGATTCCCAATATTTTATGATTGTCCTCTTAATTTTGTGATTTGCCTATGCTGTATGTTAGAGGATTAGAGTGGGACTGTAAATCCCTTCAGAATATCACCTCCCTGCTCCACTGTAAAGGGAGTTTTCCTGGAGTATGGCTTGCCCAACCCTTAACCCTTTCATCCTGCAAGAGATGAAAGGAAAGCAGGCAGAGAATTGGAAACCTCACACCATCAAGAAAGCAGCAGCACTAGGAGAAGAGCACGTCTTTCAGACCCGAGGTTCCTCCACCAAGATGCACCCTGGACAAAGACTGTTGCAATACTGGACTTTCCTCCAGAGCCAACAAGGGGGAAAGCCTTCCCCTGGAGCACACACTCTGAATCTAGACTTGTAATCTACTGGACTGTGTAAGGATAAACTTTCCTTTGTTAAGGCTATCCACTCCATGGTATTTCTGTTAGAGCACAGCACTAGTTGACTAAAACGGTCTATGTCATGGATTGCATGTGTCCCCTGAAGAGTCTAAGTTTGCCTGGGTCGTAACTGCTGGTGTCGTGTGCTGTTCCTCAGTGTTGAAATTCCTGCCTCTATGATGCTGATGAGGGAGGGTGGGTGGCAGTTGGGTTCGTGGGGCAAGATTCATTCAATGTGTGAGTTTGCTTTGTGCCTGAGGTGGTCTCTAGAGATACAGAGGAGAGGACCTACAGAGACTTTTGGGGACCCCACACTACCAGACAGCGGTGCCAGGAGCTGAGCGCATTCTTTGCACAGGACCAGTTTAGGAGAAGGTTGACAACAAGGACCTTCCTGCAGCACCAGCAGAAAAAGCCTTCCACTGGAGCTGATGCTCTGAAGTGGGACTTTTAACTTAGTGGACTGTGACAAATAAAATTTTGCTTTTTAAAGCCGTCCACCTGTGGTAATTGTGTTAGAGCAGCGCTAGCCGACTAGGACCATAGGCAAAATTGGAGGCATTTGCAATAAAGCCTGAGTTCCCAAACAGCTCCTTGGACCAAAGTGTTCATGCAGCAGGCAGTGGGGGTCCTAAGTCCCTGGCCCGCGGCCCTTCATTTCCGCTCAGAGGCGTAGGGGCTGCCCACCCCTTGCCAGCCTGCTGGCCCAGGCCCCCCGAGCCGGTGCTCGGCAGCTTGCGAGAAATGCCGCTCATTAGTTTGCTGAGACGACTTGAAATCCGAAATCCATCAGGTATCAGATATGCAGTCCTGGGTTTGATACTGGTTTTCAAAGGTGCAACAGCGTTCAGAAATGACACTGCGTTTCCTAATTATGAAATTCTGTTGCTGACGCCCTTGCTGCAGGGTTTTCTTTTCCCTTTCAAGATTTAGCATAGAGTGTGATTATTTTAAAATTGCCTTGGAAGAATATATTTCATCAGCCGGCTCCAACAGGGCTTATTACGGAAGTTTGGAGGCAATTGAAGAGGAAGGATGAATTAGCGCTGATCCAGGAGAGGCAGGCAGCCTGCCTGCCCCGGCCCACACCTGCTGTCTGACCGCAGCTAGGAAAACCTTCCCCTGGCAGGCCACCCACTCCTCTGCCCACCTGACACGTGTCACACGGGTCCAGGTCGTCACATGCCTGGAGACTGGAAAGGGCTACTGAAGACCTACTCCTGGTGCCCGCCTGACCTGAGGAACCACAGCCAGGGATAGTGCAGACGGGCGGGAAGTTCACCGACGGGTCCCCTAGAAGGCACGAGCGTGACGGCCAGCACAACAAGCTGACACAGCCTTTAGTGCGCTTGGGACGCTGACGGCCTGGCTGTCCCAGGAAGCAGGTAGGGGGACACAGCTGGGTGACCACCCAACATTTAAAAAGGGCAGATATGAACAGCTGATACACACGGTGATAGGTGAATCTCGGAATGGGGTGCTGAACGAAAGAAGCCAAATGCAAGAGGGCATCACACAAGGGGTCCAATGATGAAGTCCATGAACTTGATTGTTCTAAGTGCTGCATACCTCATTGATGGGTATCACTATGGTCACCCCTAGTCCAAACCTTCAAAGCAATTTTGGAACTCTTTCTGGAATGGCCATTGTGAACGGTGACAAAGTGGCAAGTTCACAAACTTAATTGTATCGTCATCTGTGAGGGAGTTTTCAGCCAGTAAATGAATCACTGGATTGGTACATCCTCCCTACTCACCTGATCTGGCCCCCAGGGACTTTTTTCTTTACCCAAAGATAAAGGAAATATTGAAAGGAAGATGCTTTGATGACTTTCAGGACATCAAGGGTAATATGACAACAGCTTTGCTGGCCATTCCAGAAAAAGTATTCCAGACTCACTTTGCAGGGAGGACTAGGCACTGGATTTAGTGCAATACTTCACAAGGAAGTACTTTGCAGCTGATTGTGGTGATACTCAGTACTGAGATAATGTAGCCCGTTTTCTAGGATGAGTTCGTGGACTTAATTGGCAGACCTTGTCCAATGACGAAAGCTCTGATGGAGTTCCAAAATTGCTTCGAAGGGTGGACTAGGCACTGGCCTCAGTACACAGCTTCCCAAGGGGAGGAATTCGAAGGTGACCATAGTGATGCTCAGCAGTGAGGTACGCAGCACTGCTTCTAGAAGGAGTTTGCGGACTTAGTTGGTAATCCTTGTATGATTCCATTTGTAGGAAACTTTTGTTGCTGTTGTGTGCTGTTGATTTGATTCCTACTCCTAGCAACCCTATAGGGCAGAAGAGAACTGCCCCACAGACTATTCTAGGCTGTTACTGTTACATAAGTACGTGGCTGGGTCTTTCATTTTGTGGGGCAGCTTGTGGGTTCAGCCAGTGAGCCTTTTGGTTACCAACCTAGTGCTTAACCACTGGGAAACCAGCGATCCCTGTTTATGCTCTAGAACAGGCAAACGTGCTTGTTTTAGGGAAAGGGGCAATAGGAAAGGACCATGAGGGAACTTGGTGGTGAATGTGTTTTTTATTCTGATTAGAGTCTTGTTTTTATTTTAAAAACCCCCAAATGCCATCAAGTCAAAGCTGACTCATGGCGGTTCCCTGCATGTCAAAGGGTTGTGTTCCACAGATGGGTTGTCAGGTCTTTCTTCCTAGGTGCCTTCCAGTTATTAGCCAATCATCTTAACCATTTGCACACCCGCAGGGACTGCAGGATGTTGTATATAGCTATAAAATATTTGCCAGGTTGTGCTGAACTGTATAAGTGAAAAAAAGCAACATTGTGGCAATATAGCATCACCTTAGACAAATGTGCAGAGATGCCCCAGCAGTTGTAGCCTGCCCGGAAGCCTGCCGATTCTTGCGCTCTTGCAGGAGGGGAGGTTTTAAAGGTCTACACTCCTGCCCACAGCACCTGCCAGTCCTCAGAACCGCTTAGGGGTCTGTCCTGTTGTCCTAGCCATAAGCTACGTGCCTGATTACTGTCCTGCTCTTGGGGGAAGCTGTCTTGTTTTCTGGGTGACATGTTTGACCTAGAGCCCACGTCATTCATGATCCCGGCAAGGAAGGACCTGCCAGGAATAGCACAAAGGGAAACACTGGAGGAGAGATGCCCGTCACATGAGTATGGTTCTTTGGAGCTGTTGTGACAGAAATTGCCTCATTCATACGAGAGGTCACTTCTCAAGAAACTTTTTTTCTTTTTTTCCTTGATCACAAAGACCTCTGCACACTGGCAAATTATGAATATGCAGAAAAGATGGCAAGAGACCACTCGGTGTCTCTGCATTGAGGCCAATTTAAATCCTAAGACTCTGGTCCCTGGGACTTTCCCTGCATTTTCAGTGGCACCTGAAATAGATTTCACTTCATATGAAATGCAAAGCTCTGCAGAGGAAAGGCTTGCTCTGGTCTCAGATCCAGGCGAGGCTCCTCAAGCCGGGAGTTCGTGTATTTTTTTTTTCTTCTTTCCTTCAAAACACTGCCTTGCTAAGCCACAGATGGGGACCAGGGGATGAGGAGATGCATCACGTGGCACCCCAAACGTTCCGCCAGGCATCTTCTTCAAGGGTCAAGAGGGCCTGCAGAAGCCGTCTTGTAGGTCACTGCCTTTTCCTGGAAGAGAAATTCTGGCTCAGAATGAGAGTCTCTCAGCATTTCCATTGCAGGACCTGGTGTGGAAACCCACTCTGAGTGGGACTTTTAAAGCCATCGGTGCTGGGGGCAGTCTCTTGCTGACAATAGCAATGCAATCTTTTTTCCCTTCAAAAGTAGGAAGAGAGAAGAGCACGAAGTCAGGAGCAGAGGGTGGCACTGCCCTGTGGGGCCATTGTAGGATTGGCAGTTGGTGTCGGGGTCAGGAAGAGGAGTCCACCTGGGGCCCCATGATCTCCCGGACAGCAGGCAAGTGCAGAAGGTAGCAGTTCTGATTTGATTCCAAGCTAGTGCCCTGACACTGTCCTCTGCCGATCCCCTATGTCAGAGTCACCTGGGCAGAGCCTGGCATGAATTCAGGTTCTTGGCCTCCTGGTTACTCTCGACCCACCCTGCCTGCCCTTATGCCAGAATACCCAGGGTGGGGCCTGAGAATCTGTGTTCTGTAACTACCTTCCCCAGGTGATTCCTTGGCCCTGGGAAAGGCTTTGTATTTTGTTGGTGATGACCTTAACCAGAAATTACCACCTGTTTGTGACTTGTGTCCTCATTGACAAAACAACAGCAGCTGATATTTATTGGGTCCTTGGGCAGGGCCGATGGTTAAGCACTTGACTAGTAAACAAAAAGTTGGCAGTTCGAATGCACTCAGCCACCTAGGAAGAAAGGCCTGGCAATTTCTCTCACAAAGGTCCCAGCCTCGAAAGCCCTATCGGGCCATACTACTCTGCACACATGGAGTTGTCATGGGTCAGGATCCGCATGACAGCTACGAGTTTAGTTTAACATTGAATACTTACCATGTGCCAAGCATGTTCTAAGAGCTTTGTATGAATTGATGTATCCAGTCCTTTACACTGGAAACCCTGGTCACATGCAGTGGTTAGTGCTACAGTTGCTAACCAAGAGATGGAAAGTTCAAATCTGCTAGGTGCTCCTTGGAAACCCTATGGGGCAGTTCTACTCTGCCCTCTGGGGTCATTGTGAGTCAGAATTGACTTGAGGACAGTGGGTGAGTCCTTACATTTGTCCTATGAGGTCACTACTGTAACTAGCCCAATTTCTAGGGTAGGGTTAGTAGACACAGAGAGGCTAGGTGAGTTTCTGAAGATCACACGGTAAGTGGCAGAGCTTGGCTTGGAAGCCGGATAGTCTGACTATGCAGTGGGCCTCCTCTGGGGGCATAATTCTCAGTGCCCACATCCTGCCTTGTCTGGGGTAGATGACAGAGAATGCCCAGCTGCCTGGTGGCCTGCAGGATTGCTTTACCGCTATTCCAGCTTCCCTGTCTCCTTCCTGCTCCCTGTGCAGGACTGCCCTGTTCTCTTCCGCTTTCTTTGCTTTCAGTTTTTTATTAGCAGTTATCACCTTCTTTTGTATCGTTCCTCATGTATTTATGATATTGATTTTGCATTGTTCGTCTGTTACCACTAGAACTGAGTATCCTGAGGGCAGGGCCCTTTGTCCACATTGGGTACTGATTTAGGCCAAATGCCTAGAATACTGCCTGGCATGTAGTTCATGTTCAGTAAATATTGAATGAATGAGTGAATGTTCATTTTCTGTGGATTGTAGTGGCTGAAATAGGAAGGATTTAAAAAAGCATATATTATAATCCCTGATGTCACAGACTTTATTTTCCAGAAGGTGACAGAGAATAAGAAGCAGTCAAATCTGCCAGCTGACAAAGATCGTCGTTAATGCCACACTTGCCATAGTCTGATTCCCTTAGCCTTTGATAAACAAGCATTGTAAAAGGAAAAGCTACTCATGATTATACCCATGTCTTTGCTGCCTAGCACCCAAAAGCATCTGCTCCCCACTCCTTTTGTTCCACTGAGATGGACTTCTAAAGGCCACCCATGACCTCCTTACTGACAAACCAGTGACCAGAGGGAGTCTAGTTTGCTAAACTCTCAGCTCCTCAGCGGGACTGGACACTTCCCTACCATCATCCTCCCTATATCACCAGCTGAAAGTGTCTTTCTTTTTTAGGTCCATAATCCTCTGCCTCCTTCCCAAAGGCTGGTTTTCCCTGAGGATTCTATTCTTGGCCTGCCGTCTACTCTCTCTATGCTCTTCCTTACTTTTGGGGTTTCAGTAATTTTATATTCCATTGATTCCCGCATCTCTCTAGCTCAGACCTCCAGGCTCCAGCCTCACAGCTGCCTGCTCAGCTGCCCCCTTGGGTGTTAACTGGGTGCGTCATACCCACAGCTTTGCACAGGACTAACCACTGCTCCCTCCAAACATGGCCCACTTCCTGCCTCCTCTGGCACCACTGAGGACAGCATCAGGAAGCTGGCAGACAACCCTAGCTTCTATTTTTATCACCTTCCAAACCAACAACCCGCTGCTGTGGAGTTGATTCTGACACATAGCAACCCTGTAGGGCAGAACAGGACTGCCCCCTGATGGAGTTTCCAAGGAGTACCCGGTGGGTTCTAACTGTGGACCTGGTGGTTAGCAGCTGTCGCGGGCAATCACTGCAGCACCAGGGTGTCCTTTCTCCCTTCCTATATACAGGAAACCATCAAGTCCTATTAATTTTTGCCTCTGAAGCATCTCTCGAATATGTCTCTGTCTCTCTAAACCAGCAATTCCCCCAGTCAGGTTTCCTCCAATGGGCTCCCAACCTCTCCTGTTCTCTAGTCTTGTCCCCTCAAGCCTGAGCTCCACACAGATGTCATTCTTTCATTCTGGATGCCTGTCATTCGTCCAGCATGGTGAGCTGTACCCAGGATGCAGCGGTGAAAAAGACAAGGGCCCCTGCTCTCATAGATCAGTGAGAGCCGTTTAAATAATAAATCTTATACGGTCCTCTCTGACATACAGCCTTCAAATGTGTTTCAGCACTCATCCCAGTTATCCTTAACCTGTTTGGGGTCATGAATCACTTTTAGAATTGGATAAAAGCGGAATTCATACACCAAACTTGGCTGACAGCTTGTGGCATGAGCACACTGTACCCTGAAGGCCTCAGACCTCAAGTTCAGACTCCTTGGTCTGCATGATCAACGTCAAGTCTTTTTGAATAATACACAAGACCCCTCCTGGCCAGTGACCCTCTCTTGGCCTCATCTCTCATCTTGTCCACCTGTCTCCCTTTCTGGTGTCACAGCCACACAGAACTCCCTGAAGCTCCCTGTGTGTGTTCTCCATTCATCCAGTGACTGTTAGGACCCTAGTTGTTGTGCATTGAGCAAACCTGCCGCCAAAGGTGTCTTTAAGAGCTTAAAAAAGCAAACATGTTATTTCGATGACTAAGGTGCTCCTGACCCAAGGATGGTATTTTCAGCCACTTCAGGTACCTGCAAAAGGTAGACCATGACAGATGAAGACTGAAGAGGGATTGATGTCTTTGAATGAAAAGGTTGACAAAGAATGTTGAATGCACCAGAGACGACCAGGAGGACCAACCAGAATGCTCCTTAGAAGTGAGGATGGGGAGACTTCAGCTTACTCATTTTGGACATGTTTGCAGAAGGGACAAGTCTCTGGAGGACATTGTACTTCACGAGGTAGAAGGTGAGCCAAGAAAGAAGACCCTCAGCAAGACGGATTGGCACGGTGCCCACGGGGACACATTCAAGGGCAGCCGTATTGTGAGGGGTGCCCGGGATTGGACAGCGCTGTGCTCTCTTATCCCTGGTGGTGCAGTGGTTAAGAGTGCAGCTAACCAACAGGTCAGCGGATCAAATCCACCAGCTATTCCTTGGAAATGCTATGGGGCAGTTCTCCATCCTGTAGGGTCACTATGAGTCAGAATCGACTCAATGGCAGCAGGCTAGGTTTTTTTTTCCTTCTTAGGTTTGATGTGCTGGTTGGTCTTCCCTGTCAACTGGCCAGTGCCTGCTTTTTAGGGTTCAGCTCAGGCATCTTCCTAGTAGACTTTCGTAAATGCTTGCTTTATATTGGAGCTTCCTATCAGAACCCTTGCCTGCTTCCTGTAATCGATTGCAAATCTGTTTCTCATAGTTGATAAACTGTATACGGAGCTGTGGTGGCACAAACATTCATGTGCTCAGCTGCTAACTGAGGGTTTGGTGGTTTGAATCTACCCAGCTGCTCCTTAGGACGATGACCTGGCCCGCTGCGTCTGTGACAATATCAGCCAAGAAATCTCTAGGGGCCGTTACACTCTGTCCTGTGGGGTTGCTAGGATCTGAAACCAGCTCAACAGCACCCCACAACAATAGACTATCTGCTGATCACCTGTTTAGGTGCTTTTTCTCACACTTAGTTGGGAGCTTGAAGTAGAAACAGCTTTATCCTTGATTATTTTATCCTCGTGTTGATTTGTTACTCAACACATACTTGTTACCGAGGGAGTGAGTGAGTGAATGAATGAGACTGATGGTCCCCAGGGACCTGAACAGTGGCCTGTGCTCTGCCTTTTCTTCTTTACTGGTGGCTGAGGAAGGGCTGTCACAGTGTTGGGCAGAAGGGTGCAGTGGTAGAAGTGAGGCTTGCGATGAAAACGCTGGCGCCTGGAGGAAGACAGGCCCGGGCACACAGCCTGCAGAGGAAGGGAGGGAGGACAGAGGCAAGAGGAGGCCTGGCGAAGGGTGGGTCCGGGGCCAGCACCTGCTCTGCGCCTCCAGCTGTGTGATATTCACAAGACACAGGCCTCTCTCGGAAACCCTGGTGGTGTAGTGATTAGTGCTACGGCCACTAACCAAAAGGTCGGCAGTTCAAATCCACCAGGTGCTCTTTGGAAACTCTGTGGGGCAGTTCTGCTCTGTCCTTTAGGGTTGCTGTGAGTTGGAATTGACCGGAAGGCAGTGGCTTTTCTGGCTGTGTTCTCTGCCCATCCTGGTCTCCTCACCTGTTGTATTAGAAGGTTTAGTTGGGTGCATTTTGGGGTCCCGTTTTATGTTTCTCATCTTTCTCACCCGATGGCTCCTGTCTGCAGCAAGCCAAACCCGCGGCTTCTTTCTAAGCCAGGGTTAGTGGACAGGGACTAGAAATGGCCCCTGGAGGCCACTGCAGCCACCTCGCTTAATTTGGACATCTGGACAGGTACCTCCGACTTGGACGGCGTCAGAGGGTGTTTCAGGGTGGATGGCGCTCTCAGATGTTGCCGAGGATTTGACTGCTGGATAATTAGGCCCCAAGACAGCGCTGCCTGCATCTTCAGCCCCTCTGTCCCACGTCAGCTTGGCTGTGGCTCCTTTGCTTGCTCTCCTTGGTTATAGAAACTGTTGCTGGCTGTGGTCTCCCTGCAGATCTCATGTGAGAGCTGGGTGAGGCTCCCCTCAACAGGGGTCCCATGGAGGTAGGACCCTGGAGGAGTGAGTGGACCGTGTGCCCATCCCTGCTTCCAGCTGGCTGAGCCTTGTTTGCTGTGGCTGCTACTCAGAAAACAAGACAACAAAGATCAGGTGCTGTCTGGTAGATTACAGCTACGTGGGTGTCACAGAGTAGAACCATGTTGGGGCATTTTCGGAAGTGGATCGCCAGGCCTTTCTTCCGAGTGGCTTCAGGGTGGACTCAAGCTGGAGCCTTTCGGTTAGCAGTGAGTGCCCTAACGTTTGTGCCACCAAAGGCCTCTACTGCCCCAAAGCCAGACCCCAAATCCAAGTGAGGTTGTGGAAGCAAGGCTTTGTAAGGGCAAAGCTGCATCTGGAGGAAGATTGGTGGGGGTGGGGGGGTGGTGGAAGTGGAAGGGGCCTGGTGGAGGCTGGACCTGGGTCAGCGCCTGCTCTGCGCTCTCTGGTGGCCCTTCCGACACGGCATCGCACCCACTATGACAGCTCCCAACCCTGCTGGGCTCTCAGATGTTGTTGATGAGCCTCACGGCAATTCTGCAAGATGGCGGCTCCTACTGCATTTTAGACACAAGGCAACTGAGGGCCAGAGAGGTTAGGTAACTTGCCCAGGTCCCCAAGACAGGTGTCTGGGTCCAGGATTCATTCCTTAACTCCAGGGCCTGCATTCTTTTCATCCCTCATAGGTACAGAGACCAGCACCCCTAGAACGTACATGAGTCACCACAGCTATAGAGAACCAGCCACAAGACCACAAGTGAACCCCACAGTTAAAGAGAACCAGTACCCTGAGACCATAGGTGACCCCCACAAGTATAGAGAACCAGCACTCTGAGACCGTAAGGGACCCCGCAGGTAGAGAGAACCAGCACCCCAAGCCACTAAGCTGACTACACTGGGATTTTTAATGCCGTGGGAAAGACACTGACTTGGAATCAGAGGCTTTGGTTTGGTCCTGACTCTGTTGCTTACTGTGTGACCTGGGGCAAGTCACGTCTGTAAGCTTCGTTGTCCTCGTCTATACAGTGTGGTTAATGCCACTTACATCAGAGACTGTTTGGGAGGAGGGGTCGGGCTCACCCTGGTGCTGGCCTTTGCTGCTCTGATCTGTGGTGCTGCTTTCTTGGAGGGTGCTCTTGCTAGGGGAAGCTGGTCTTCTGTCCTGGGGGTCATCCCGCCCAGGAGACTGCCACCTCAGAGCAAGCAACACAGGAACACAGACTCTGGGAAGTGACCAGAACACCGGGGGATCCCTGAGGCACCCTTGAGCCCTGCCTTTCCAGAGCAGCTCAGGGTTGCCTGCATGTGGGGGTAGAGGTCAGGGTGGTCTTGACCTTCGTAGGGCAGGAGGCACTAGGTGGGGGTGACAGCAAGACTGATGGAAGCCACAACAGCAGACATCACCCTAGGTGGGGGCCCAGCTCGCCTGCTGGCTAGAGGGCCTCAAGCAACGTATGGCACTGCCTGCCCCCTAGTCTGCGCCTCTGTGACTTATTCTGCCTACCCTATGGAGTGTTAACCCGGGTTAGAAAAAGACGAGCGAGGGCTGACTATAACTACCGAGGCCATCTAGCTTAAAAAAAGGAACTGCTGCTATAACAGCACTTTTCCCTGATTTATAAACATATTCATATGAAACTGCTCACAAAGTTACCGAATTAAATTGCATTTTGAAATTATTTGATGCACAGTCTTGGTGGCAAAGACTAACAAGACACCTCTGAAAATATATTTAAAAATATAGGGCATTCAATCAGCCTAGAAAGAGAATTCTTGTTTATAATGTTTCCCTAGTGTCAGTTGTAGGAGGACCTTGAAAAGCTCACGGCAAAAGCAGCCAGGAAAAACAAGAGCTTCCCTGTCCCTCACCACTATTTTCAACACGTCCACCGAAAATATTTTTACTTGTTGACTTTTTTCCCTGCAACAAGGACAAACACTCTTCCTCCATGCCTTTCCCTTTCCATTTTCAATGTTAACTCTCGCCATGATAGCTTCCTCTAGAAACCCAAATAAGTATTTACTTGGTTATAAATCCGACTAGACGGCACTTGGCTTGGCTTGGTTATAAATAATGTCACAGGCCACGGTCTGGGACCAGCACACGACCTCGGCGCGGTGCTCCCCTGTTATTTGCTGAGCTATGAGCACAGCCTCTCGGTTGAATCCCGGTCTTAAATCAGGGGAGCCCTCACAGAGTCCGGTGTGAAGGAAAATCCCGGGAATCGCCTTTCCTCTTCAGCTAGGGAGGCTGGACATTGGAAGTTTGGTGCTCAGTGGCTCCCTCTGGTGGCTGATGAGATGGTGACGCGGTGAGACGCCAGGCATTGCTGACGTGGCTCCAGCAGATCCAATCTCTTTTGTCTAAGAAGAAGTTGTCAGGGGTTGAATTACGTCCCCCACAAAAGGTGTGTAGCGGTTTGGCTGGGCCATGATTGTCATATTGTCTGGTGTTCTTACACGCTGTCAGCTCTGCCTCTGTGATGTTAATCGGGGAGGCCAGGCAGCAGGACTCAGCTGTGAGATTGTAGGTGCCCTGAGGCCATCTTTTGACATAGGTAAGAAAGAAGCTAGCAGAGAGATTTGGGGACCTCATACCACCAAGGAGCTGAGTGAGACCTTTGGAGAGGACTTGAGGTCCCCATGCCTCAGAGGCTCCCAGTCCAGGGCAAGATCAATGACCAAGATCTGGACCTACCTCCGCAGCCCGCAGAGAAAGCTTCCCTCTGGAGTTGATGCCCTGAATTGGGGTGTTGAGCCTACTGGACTGTGATGGAATACAGCTTCTCTCATTAAAGCCATCCACCTGTGGTATTTCTGTTACAGCAGCACTCGACGACTGATACAAACATAATCCACAGACAGCGCATCCCTGGGCGTCGATACTTTAATTCGGGGAATGCCCAGGGTCAGGAATTAGCAGAGTTGGTTGAGCTTGGAAGTCGACTCAGCTCGCTAAAATCAATCAGAAGTGTTGTGTGGGATACGTGGATACAGTATGGGACCTGTCCCTTGACCGCCTAACTCTGGGTCACACAGGTGTTGTATCATTCAGAGCAGGCAGTAGCTACTGTGCCTACTATGTGCAAAGCCCTGGCCTGCATCCTGGGAGTGGAGCAGGGGTGAATGCACCTTGGTGCTGTTTTATTGAAAGCTGCTCTCGCTGTGAGTTGGAATGCACTCCTTAGCAGTAGGAAAGAGACCTGGACAAACAAAGACGGCATATCTTGGCCAAGTTTCTGCCAGGCTCTCTGTGTGGGTCACAGGAAGGCCTGTGGGCCTCGGGATTTGGGGTGTTAAATCTGAAAAGGGAAGAGGTCCAGGGGCTACCTCGTCCCCAGCCTCTACATCCTAGACAGTGGTGGTAACCCCAGGTAACCAAGAGGGTGACATTCAACAGTTCTCTCTGGTCACTTTCTTGTAACAAAGCCATTTGTCACCAAGTTGACTGTATGAGTGTTGGAATAGAACTGTGCTCCATAGTGGTTTCAGTGGCTGGTTTTTGGGAACCAGACCCCAGGTCTTTTCTTGGAGGCACCTCAGGACAGATGTGGAGCACAACCTTTTTTTTTTTTAAATTGTGATTGAGTGAAAGTAAACAATCCAGTTTAAATTTGCATGCCTGCCTATCTGCTGCTCCTTCTGCTCTCCTTGCCCAGTGGCAGTACACTCCTCCTCGGTCTATACATGTCATATCCTCTTAACAATCTCCTGTCCCCTCCTCTCCACCCTGTGTAGCAAGAGGTCAGTAGGACTGTATCCTATAGATGCATAGAACCATAAAGTGCACACAAGGTATGGTCACTCTGTGCCCTGAGTCCAATCCATTCCTGTCCGAGGAGTTAACCTCAGTAGTGATTTATGATCGGGGCAGCATCAGGTCTAGAGGCCATGTTCCCAGGCCTTTGGACCATCAAAGATGGTCTTTTAGTGGAGTTCTCAGGGTGCACCCCTTCTTTTCTTGTGTTGCCTCTGGAACTCAACATTGTGAGCCCCATGAAGACTGTCATGGGTGGTGGCTGGGCAACTTCTGCTTCTTCTGGTCACATGTTGATATAGTCACCAATTCGCGTTGGTCTTTCCGTCTTCTGGGTTCTTTTTCCCTCATGTCATTTTTGTCCTTGATGATTACCTGTTCCAGCTGAGTTGTGACCATTTGTTGTACCTCAGATGGCAGCTCACTATTTTTTAAGACCCCAGATGCCACTCACCAATATGGGGTGCAGAAGACTCTCTTAGCAATAGGCTAGTTATGCCAGTTGGCCTCGACGTCCCCTGAGAGCACAGTCCCCAGACGACATGAAGCACCATCTTTGATTTTGCAGCAGAGGGTGTTAACTCTTTGCACCACCCAGGACTCCCTCCTGATGGTTAATAAAAGGCCAGAGATGCAATTTCAGTGAAAGACAAGTTGCTGTTTTGTCATCTAGTGCTGCCTCTGGAGCTGGATCCCACTGGAGAGCAGCAGACAAGGAGCCCGTGAACATCTTCTTTCTCATCTCTGCACCACAACATTTTGCAGTATCTGCGCATCTGTTTATATGCTGCTTTTATCTAGGCCTTTTATATAAGATTTTTTTCACCTCCTCCTCAAGAACTGAGTGTATGTGGGGGGGTGCTGTCATCCCCTGTCGAGAAGGCTTGGTCTAGTCCCAAGACCCCATGGGGGGCAGGGCCGCGATTCTTCACTGGGCCTGCAACAACTATTGCTGAGGTTTGCAAAGCGAACAAAAGCAAAACCACGTATCAGTGAAGGACCAGCCCAGGAAGTGGGGCTGAAGGGAAGGACCGAAGTGTGGAGGATGGACAAGGAAAGACAGATGGCTGCTGTGCTGCCGTTTACCCACTGGGAAGCCTGGGCTCTGACAGCTGTAGGTCAGGGCATCCGAGAGCAGAGCTGGGTCCGCCTGGCAGGCCCTGGTGCACCAGGCTGAGGTGTAGGGATCCAGGCCACCTATGAATGCCCAAAGCGGGCTCTCAAGGAGTGATGGCCCCATGACTCTGGGGGCTCTTCAATGTCCCCCCTTAGCCCTGATCCAAGATGGCCCTAGGACTGCCAGGGCAGAGACGAACAAGTCCACTAACTGATTAGACTCCCAGGTTTTAATGAAAGAGCTGCAATTACCAAGCTTTCTGCTGTCGGCACTGGGGAATCCATCTCAATTTTCCCTTTCTTTCTGAAGCGACAGTGATTAAGGATTCATTCTGCACATAAAACAAGTGATCAATGGCTCCTGGCAGTTGCCATTGTCTCTCTCTCCCCCATCAGTAGACAGTGTATCTTGGGGAGCTGCCGGGGCCTGAGAAAAATGAGTTTGCCAGGCACAGTTCTATTTTGATTTAGATCACAAATAGCTCAGCTCAGTTTCTCCGCTGATAATGCGGAGCTGGGCTCTATCTCCTGAGGGTGCGGTCTGAAAGAAGTCCATCTCTGTGGAGAGAAAGCCTTTGTGACTTAGTCAAGGTACTGGGGTCCCACTGACCCACTGGGACTCTCAGTCTAACTGACCTGGCCATTTGTCTGGAACCTCTGGGATCAGTGGGGTCCAGTCTCTGCTGGGTCACCAAGCCCCTGAGGGTGATTGGTCCGCCTTAGGCCGTGCAAGCAAGTCCTCACTGGAAATCAGTGTGTGGGCGTCCGCCTGGAGAGACTGGGTAAGGCCAGAGGTCAAGACAGGAGGGTTGAGAATGGCCCCAGCACCCCCGTGGTTGTGTTTGGAGGAGGGCAGCAATCCAGGAAAAGCAAGCAGGCCAAGAAGGAGGCCTCACCCGGCCCACAGTGTTTTTTACAGACAGCCTGCAGAGAGTCCCAAGGGGCTGATGGGGCCAGACCCTTAGGTACACTAAGAGGGACGTCAGGCCAGAGGAAGGATGGGCACTTGAGGAAGTTCAGCCTCCCTATGTCATTTTCTCTGAAAGGGGAATCAATTCTGAAATTGCTCCAGTTACTCAGTTTAGGGGAAGAGCCAGACCAAGAAGCCCAAGGCTACTGCCATGACAGAAGTTGTCCCCCGAGTGACTGCAGTGGGACCTGGGGCTCAGTGTGGCCTAGAGGGCCGAGCGAGGCTTCACTGAGGAGAGGACGCTGGGAGGTTTTCCAGCCGGGCTAGCACAGCAGGCACGGCCCAGTCAGAGACCACCTGGGGGTGTGAACGCCCATCTTCAGGGTTTTTTTGGGGGGGGACAGGGAAGATTCAAGGAGAGGGGGTTACAAGGTGGGAATGAAGAGTGGGTGAGTGTCCAGAGACCACAGCATCATGGCAAGAAGTGACTTCAGATTAAACAGTGTCTCCATGCCATCCTGACTGCAAAAATACCCTTGGAAAAAATTCAGCACGGAAATAAAAAGAAATGGAAGCTTTGCTTACCTCAACTTGATGGCATCCCGAGTGACTTCCTTTGTTCTATGTTCCTGTATATGCCAACTGTCAATGAATATGTGCTACTTTAGGAGCCCTGGTGGTGCGGTGGTTTAGAGCTTGGCTGCTAACTGCAAGGTCAGTGGTTCAAATCCACTGGGTGCTCCTTGGAAACCTGCTGGGGCAGTTCTACACTGTCCTGTAAGGTTGCTGTGAGTCAGCATTGACTCAGTGACAATGGGTTTAGTGCTACTTCATAAAATGTTGACCTGTTCATTATTTGTTTATTTGGCCTATGCATTTGTAAAGAGCTTTTTAAAAAATAATAATAATTCACATGTCTAATAACTGACCTACTTCAAGTATCCGGCGCACTGGTTTCTAGTAGGCGCAGAGCTGTACAACTGTTCATACCACCTTATTTTAGGACTTTTTACCGCTCCGAAAGAAACTTCATGCCCATTAACAGGCGTTCCGCGTTCCCTGACTGTCTCCCCCCACAGCCCTACTTTCTGTTGATACAGGTTTGCTTAGGGCATGTCAGATAAACAGAATTATCCCCTCTGTGGCCTTCTGGGTCTGGCTTTTTTCACTTAGAGTCACGTTTCCAAGGCTCATCCATCTTGTAGCATGTACTGTACCTCTTTGCTATAGCTGAAAAACATTCCATTGTCTGGAGACACCCCATTATCATTCATCTGTTCATCAGCTGATGGACATAGGGACTCTTTCTACTTTCTGGCTATTATGAATAACACTTCTAGGAATATTTGTGCACAAGTCTTTGTGGGACCAAATATTCTCAGCTGTTTCTGGTGTGTCCTTAGGAGTAGGATTGCTGGGCCCTGTGACGACTCTATGTTTATCCTTTAGAAGAACTACCAAACTGTTTCTAAAGCAGCTGCACCCTTTACATTTCCAGCCAGCCACGTGTCAGGTTCCGTTTCTCTGTGAACTCACCAACACTAATCTGTCTTTTTTCTTCCGGCCATCCTGTGGTTGGGAAGTGGTGTCTCCCTGAAGTTTTGGTTGAACTTCACTAGTCACTAATGATTGGTGTGCTTATTGGCCATTTGGATATCTTCTTTGGAGGCATAGATATTCAAATATGTTGCTCTTGAATTTTTTTTTTTCATGTGTGTGTGTGTGTGTCTGTGTGCTTTTATGGTTGAGTTGTAGCTGTTCTTTATGTAGTCTAGGGACTACACTCTGTGTTGAAACTGACTTCACAGCACCTAACAACAGCTTCTAGGGAAGAAAGTGGGTTTGAAGTCAGACAGTAGGGTGGAGAGGGAAGAGTGGATGGGGGCTTCGAGGTCAGGGGGTGACGGCTCAGGCCTGGCCTCCTGGCACTGACCAGTCTTGTGAACTTGGAAAGATCAGCCTCCTCCTTTGGGTCTCCGATTTCTCATCTGTAAAACAGGGCTAAGGGTCCTCACATAAAGATGTTCGAGGGTTAAATGAGCTCACCTGTGCAGGTGTGACAGCAGCACCGGGCACGGATCTCCAGCTCCTGGTCACCTCCTGGGGGAGCAGAGCTCGCTCAACTACCAACAGAAATGCTGGAAAAGACAGAGTGAAGTACTGCAGATGGAAATTGCGCTCTGTGACCTCAAGTTTCCTTTGTCCCTGGAATACCATCTGTGCATACCTGTGGGTGACCACACCTCGCTGCAGGCCATCTCCACGATGCAGCGCTGCTGGGCGGTTTGATGCGCAGCCACCTTCTCTTTTCTGGACACACCTGGCCCCTGTCGCTCTGCCAGCATCTGGTCCTCTTCACCTGTTCTCCCATACACGCAGAATGTGGCCATGGCACCATGACGGCAAGGGTGACAGGGCCGGACGCAGGTCAGCTCCCGTCGCGTCATCCATGTGGATCTCTTCACCTATAGAAGCTGGCTTCCCTACCTCCTGGCCCCCGGCGAAGCACCCTCTCCTGCACACGCTGGACCAGGCTCTGCCAACAAGTGGAACGCTAAGAGTAGAGACCAACTGACTGTTCTCTCCTATCCAAAAAATTTTACTGTAGCAAAAAAATCTATAACAGAATTTGCCCTTTTGACTCTTTTTAAGTATATGAGTCAGCCCCCTTCACTCACCCTGCTGTGAACCCATCACTACCGTCTTTCGCCTGAAGAGCACTGAAGAACCGCCAGGCTTCCTTCTTCCTTGGGCTGTGGGTGCTCGCCTCCCCTCACTGGCCAGGCACAGCTCTGGGGGCCAGTACCCTTCCCCCAGTGGAGGAGCGCTATCCTTCCTCCAAGTTCTGCCAAACTGCCGGAGAACAGCTAGCATCCTGGGTTAGCTTGCATTTCTGTCTTTGCCACAGAGGTTGGGCTTTTCCTATGTGATTAGCCACTTGCAACCCTCTTTGAACTGCTCTTTCCACCTGAAGTGTTTGAACATATGGATTTAAAGTGATCATGGCAGGCCTGGGAACAAGCAGGGAGGCAGGGGAACCATTGGTTGGGTCTCTGGTCCCCAGAAACATTAGAATCAGCTCCACGAGGGGTGTATATACATGTGTGGTGTGTGGTGTGTGCATGGTGCATGCGTGGGATGTTTGGATGTGTGTGTAAGCTGTGAGCGGGGTATGTGTATATGGAATGTGGGTCTGTGTGTGGAGAATGTTGTGTGAATGTGGCTGTGTCTATGGATGTGGGGCTTGAGTGTGAAGTGGGGTGGTCTGTGTGTATGTGGGATGTGGGACCATGAGTGTATGGTGTGTTTTTGTCTGTGCATGTCTGAGGTGGAGACGCAGCCTGAGACACCTACAGACTCACCATTGACTTCGTTCTGTGACCATACCCGTCTTGTGCAGATGCCTGTACTTCACACTCTTCCCTGTAGGAACTGAATGCAAATGCCAGCCTCCCAGCCTTCCCTGGAGGCATTACTGAGATCTGGTTCTCCTCATTCTTCCGTTTAAGCCTCTTTGCTGACAACTGTCAGCACGTCTGTCGGAACCCCTCTTACGTGTGAATGGGCTTCTGCTCACATCCCTTGGAAAAGTAGAATTGAATATGACAAGCCCCTGTTGGGTGAGATACTGCTTTTTTGTAGCTGTTGCCAGTTAATTACCTAGACATTGGATGGATGCTGAAAGCTGGGCTGGGGTGAGAGTGGAGAAGGAGAAGGGAACCTGCCTTCTCCACTCACTAAGTAGAGAGTTCTCGAGACTTAGAGTGTACTCTACTGGTGCAGGATGGTGAGAAAAATCACACTGAGCATCAGTGTTGAGTTTCAGGGAGGGCTGGAGGCAAAGAAGTCAGCACCTGTGCCTGCTCAGAACTCTAGAGGACACTTAGTGGAAGGATACAGAGCAGGGGACAGTGATTCTGGAAGGTGGTGGGCAAGGAGCGAAGCGCACTAGGCAGAGGTGACAGCCTAGTGAAGGTCTGATAGCACAGAGGAGCCTGATGCCTATGAAGGTGGCAGGTGATGGAAGGCCAGAGCTAGGGGCGTGGTTGGTGGAGGTGACAGATGAGGATGACAAGTGGGCATTGGGTGTCTGCTGGGGCATTTGGGCTTCATTCTAGAGGTGATGGGCACCATGGGAGAGATTTGCAGTGGACACAATGTGACCACATTTGTGGAAAGGTCAGCTGACTACAGAGTGTGGACTGCATGTGAGGAGTGAGGTAGGGAGGTGGAGACCAGGTGGAGGACACTAGCACGCCCCAGAATGTGTTGAGGTCCAGACCGAGGTGGTGACATGGGGGAGTATAAGGGTAGGACAGCTTCAATTCGAGTGACAGGAGAGAGAACTGCTGCTCTGTGACAGCTGATGGACTGTAGGATCAAGCGACAGTGAGGAGTAGTGGCAGACTCTGGTTTGGGGGCCAGGGTGGATGGTGCTGCCAGGGTGAGGTGGGGTAGGAGAGTCATCAGTTCAGGATGGAACCAGGGCAGTGTGGGCTCAAATGGTGGACGCTTGCTTTATGGAGACCTGCGTGCCAGCACTTTTGTGGAGTTCAGGTGCATGGGCATGGGAGCGACAGACTGCAGAGTCTCTAGTTCATAAGCAGAGTTCTGCACGTTTCTCAGGTCTGGCTATCACTGGCCCAGGACACGATCTGAGAGAGTTGAGCCTATAGGGTTGGGAGAACATTCTGGGCAGCTGGGGACTGACTGATACAGGGAAAATGCCTAGTCTAGAACTTTAGGTCATGACTATATTGACAGTTCGTGCTTTAGATGACCCTTTGATTTTAAACACATTGTAATGATAGATTAACAACTTCAAAAATAATTCAGATGTAGCCAAACTCAACAATAAGATAAATATCTCTGGGATCTGGAAATAGAACAGAGCATACTACAGCTGGTGATTGAAGCTGTAGGTGTTCCGGGCTCTGAGACTTTGAAATAGGTGGAGAAGCCTTGAAATATGGCTGCTATGGGACGACAGGGACCAGGAACCCTGAACTTGGGGACTGGGTGCGGGACCTAAGATCATGGTGTGAAAGCCCCTGTGTCAGGAATCTCCCACAGGTCCCTCAAAGGAGGCTAAAGAACTTCATTCGCTAGTTGGAGGTGCAGCATGTTGTAGAGATGAACACTTGGGGTGAAGGAGGGAGCAGCGGAAGCCACGTCACCAGGACCTCAGCTAGTCTCCTGTGCTCTGGTAGCTAGATCTGTGATGTCCCCAAGATTATCCTGGAAACAAGAAACGAGCCACCGTTGTAAGACCTGACTCTGGAGAGTGGTTAGACAAGAGAGAGAGCAAAAGTGAGTGAGTGAGTGTGGGAGAGAGAGAGAGAAAGTGGAAGAGAGGAAGAAGAAAATATCTGCTTCAGTTCAACTTGCTGATGAGACTTCCAAAGCACAGGAAGAAAAGTCAAGCTAATAAAGACAGCCAACAAGCTAAAAAATCAGTAGGATTCATTCCTTTTGAAATGCAAATAGTAGAGCAATCTGGGAAAATGACTTTAAAATGAGAATGTTTAAGGCACTCAAAGATATAAAGGAAGGAATAACACCTAAACAAGAGCAAGAAATTATGAAACAAAAACAGGCAAGTGGAAATCAAGAACAGGTGTAGACCTGTTCATGATTAAATTGACTGTTTTGAAAATGAACTAATTAGACACAGCAAGTGAAAAATACAGCAATGGGAATATGTTTGGAAGATAAGATTTGCTGTGGACTAAATATGTCTACTGGAACATCAGTGAATCGGGACATGGCTCTTGGGAGGTTGCCCAAAAGTCATATACAAAATGAAAAATATGGAAGAAAAGAGAGTTGGAGAATAAACTGGGGGACTCTACATCTGTCTAACAGGACTTCCAGAAATAGAGAATTGAAGGAATGGGGAGAAAGCCATTTTCAAAATGAGAATGTATGAAGATTCCAAAATTGAAAAAAAGACATGAGTCCTCAGATTGGAATGCAAAAGTTGGAAACAAGGAAGAAGGATTAGTAGTTGAAAAATACGACCTGGGTGATAGAAACAATGCTGGAGATCACGTGATATAATTTTGTTAGACCAACAACTTCTTTATTGAGCCAAAGCCAAATGCCGTCTTTTTTCCAACATCATAAACAGCAACTATCCACATGGACCTTACCACATGGGACACACAGCAGTAAAACTGATGATGCCTCTGGAAAGAGATGGTGGAGAAGCTCAGCATCATCAGTCAGAAGAAGGTGAGAGGCTGACTGCAGAATAAACCATTAATTAATCACATGCAAGTTCAAAATGAAACTGTAGAAAATTAGACCAAGTAGATAAGATCCCAAGTATGGCCTTGAGTATACCCAGCCTGAATTCAGAAACCATCTCAAGAATAGATTTGATGCACTGGACACCAGTGACTGAAGACCAGATGAATTATGAAATGACATCAAAGACATCATAAATGAAGAAAGCAAGAGATCATTAAAAAGACACGAAGGAAAGAGAAGACCAAACTGGATGTCAGAAGAGACTTGAAACTTGCTCTTGAATATTGAATAGCTAAAGTAAATGGAAGAAAGGATGAAGTAAAAGAGCTGAAAAGAAGATTTCAAAGGGTGACTGGAGAAGACAAAGTATTATAGCAATATGTGCAAAGACTTGGAGTTAGAAGACCGAAAGAGATGAACATGCTTGGCATTTCTCAAGCTGAAAGATCTGGAGAAAAAATTCAAGCCTTGTGTTATAATATTGAAGAATTCTAAGGGGAAAGTACTAAATGACACAGGAAGCATCAAAAGCAGATGGAAGAAATACAGAGTCCCTATACCAAAATAGTCGGTTGATGTTCAGCTATTTCAGGAGGGGCGTTAGGTCAGGAACCAACAGTACTGAAGGAAAAGCTCCAAGCTCTCCTGAAGGAACTGAGGAAAACAAGGCTCCAGGCACTGATGGAATATCGACTGAGGTGCTTCAACAAAAGGATAGAGTGCTGAAAATGCTCACTCATTTATGCCAGCAGACTGGGAGAGATCTATCTTTACACTCATTCTAAAGAAAGGTGGTCCAACTACATGCAGAAATCATCCAACAATGTCAGTAATATCACACATAAGCAAAATTTTGCCAAAGATTTTTCAAAAGTGGCTGCATCAGTTCATTCAAAGGGAGCTGACAGACATTCCAGCCAGCTTCTAAAGAGGATGTGGGACCTGGATATTGTTGCTGATGTCAAATAGATCCTGGCTGAAAGCAGAACACAACAGAAAGATGTTTACCTGTGTTTTACTGACTGTACAAAATCCACGCATTTGACTGTGTGGATCATAACAAACTATGGATAACGTTGTGGAGAATGGGTATCTCAGAACACTTAATTGTGCTCCTGAGGAACCTGTACATACAGTCAGTTGTTTGAACAGAATAGTGCATTACTGTGTGGTTTAAAGTCAAGAAAGGTGTGCATCAGGGTTGTAACTTTCACCTTAATTATCCAATCTGTATGCTGCTGGGCAAATTGTCTGAGAAACTGGATTATATGAAGAAAAATGGGGTATCAGGGTTGGAGGAAGACTCATTAACAACCTGGGCTGTGCAGATGACACAACCTTGCTTACTGAAAGTGAAGAGTACTTGAAGCACTTACTAATGAAGACCAAAAGACTACAGCCTTCAGTATGGATTACAACTCACCATGAAGAAAACAAAAATCCTCACAACTGGACCAATAAGCAACATCACGATAAGTAGTGAAAAGACAGAAGTTTTGAGGATTGAATTTTACTTGTATCCACAATCAGCATCCATGGAAGCAGCAGTCAAGAAATAAAAGGATGTATTTCTTGGGCGAATCTGTTGCAAAAGACTCTTTATAGCATTAAAAAAGAAAGTGTCACCTTAAAGTCTAAGATGAGCCTGACCCAAGCCACGATGTTTTCAGTCTCGTCACATGTGTGAGACAGTTGGACCATGAAGTTGGATGGAAGGAGAATTGATGCTTTTGAACCGTGGTGTTGGTGACGAATAGTGAATATACCATGGACTGCTGAAAGAAGGAAGAAAAACAGCTGGAATTTTCCTTAGAAGCAAAGATAGGAAGACTATGTCTCATATACTTTGGACACATTGTTAGAAGGAATCATTTCCTGAAGCAAGACATCATACTTGGTACAGGGTCAGTGAGGAAACAAAAGACCCTCAAGAAGATGGATTGATACAGTGCCTACAACAACAGGCTCAAGAGTGTGCAATTGTGAGGATGGGGCAGGACCAGACAGTGTTTCTTTCTGTTGTACATCCTGTCACTGTGAGTTGGAACTGACTCAATGGCATCTAACAACAACAACATAAATAGCCTCAGACCAGAAACCAACCAGTTGTCATAGAATTGACCTCCAACTCATGGTGACTCCATAGGTGTGTGTCAGAGTAGCATAGCGTTTTCAGTGGTTGATTTAGTGCAAGTGGGCTGCCAGTTGTTTCTTGCTAGGTGCCTCTGGGAAGACGAACCCCCAGTCTTTTTTTTTTAGCTATTTTTTAAATTTATTTTATTTTTTTTATTGATCTTCTTACTAATGTATATTGTCACCAATTTCACCCTACCAAATTTCTAACAACAATCTAATCTAAACCCTCGCCCCTTGCCTTCCTGCCCTCCCACCTTCCCCACCCTTGTAGCTGTCAAAGAGTCTTTTCTATTATGTATGAGTATGCTTTTAAGTTTTTATAGTAGGAGTCTCATATAATAATTGTTATTCTGTTGCTGACTAGTTTCACCTCCAGTTGAGACCAAATTGAGAGATGTTTCCTGCTATCATCGTTGTTCTTTATAAGTGTATAGTACTCCATGGAGAATATATACCAAAGTTTACCCATCCATTCTTCTGTTGTTGGGCGTCTGGGATGATTTCAGACTTTTTGCTATCGTGGACTGTGCTGTGATGAATGTTCATGTGCATGTAGCAGTTGGTGTGAATGGCCTTGATTTTGTAGGATATATTCTGAGCAGAGGAATTACTGGGTCAAATGGTATATCTATATCCATTATTTTAAGGTAACGCCAAATTGCTTTCCAAAGAGGTTGCACCATTCTGCAATCCCACCAACAGTGAAGGAGAGTTCCAGTCTCTCCACAGCCTCTCCAGCATTTATTGTTTTGTGTTTTTTGGATCATGGCCAATCTTGTTGGGGTGAGGTGGTATCTCATTGTTGTTTTGATTTGAATTTCTCTAATAATTAATGATAGTGAACATGTCTGCATGTGTTTTTTGGCTGCCTGGATCTCTTCTTTAGAGCAGTGTCTGTCCATCTCCTTTGCCCATCACTTGATTGGATGATTTGTCTTTTTCTTATTGATATTTTGTAGAACCTTATAGATTATGGAGATCAAATGTCAGTCTGACATAGAGTTGCCAAATATTTTTTCCCATTCTGTAGGTGGTCTTTCAATTCTTTTGGTGAAGTCTTTGGATAAGCAGAAGTGTTTGATTCTCATTAATTCCCATTTATCTATTCTCTCTTCTGATGAATGTGTTTTGTTTGTCAGATTTTGAAGTCTGTCTATATTGTGTATGAAAATGTCCATTGTTGACCCTATCTTATCTTGGATGAGCTTTATCGTTTTAGCTTTTATATTCAGGTCTTTTATCCAATTGGAGTTGATTTTTGTCTAAAGTATGAGATATGGGTCTTGTTTCAATTTTTTGCAGATGGATATCCAGTTATGCCAGAACCATTTGTTAAAGAGACTATTCTTACCCCAGTTCAAAATCTTAGGACCTTTGTCAAATATCAGCTGTTCATAAGAGGATGTTGGCATCTCTGGAGTCTCTACTTTGTTCCATTGATCTATATGTCTCTTTTTGTACCAATACCAGGCTGTTTTGACTACTGTGGCAGTGTAATAGGTTTTAAAGTTAGGTAGTGAGAGGCCTCCCAGTATGTTATTCTTTTTCAGTAGTGCTTTACTGATTCAAGGTTTCTTCTCTTTCCAAATAAAGCTGATAATTTGTTTCTCCATCTCATTAAAAAATGTCACTGGAACTTGTATTGGGATTGCATTATATAAGTAGAGTGCTTTGGGCAAAATAGACATTTTCACAATATTGAGTCTTCCTATCCATGAGCAGGGCAGATTACTCCACTTATGTAAGTCCCTCCTAGTCTTTTGGAGCAGTCATGCACTTTAATCATTTGCAGCAAAGCACCCCCTAAATGCCTAGTAGGAATATGCTTACCACAGTGTCTGGCAAATAGTGTGTGTATACTAAATACCAATTCTTTACCCTTATTTCTTCTTTCTAGAAACACTTACTGAACACTTAGTAAAAGGTGGATCCTGTGCAAGGCTATGAAGATAAATATGATACATTCCCTGTGACAAACATCTTACATGTTGGTTAGGAAGATAGGTAGGTACACAGGTAGGTATAGCAAAAGCACAGGGCCTGACATAGGAATTTACATAGGATCTTAGAGGCACAAAAAGGAAAGAAATGTATGAGGTGCATGAGCAACAGGAAGAGGCTTAGTAGATAGAATAGGTGCTTCATTGCTTAGTAGGTGCTTAGTGGATGCTTTGATGACATCATGAAGAGGTACAAGAGGAAGAGGGGGAAGCATTTGAATAAAGACGCAGATGCTGCTGGATGGAAACCCCAGGTTCTGCTCAGCATGACTTGTTACAACTAATAAGAGGGGGAGGTGAGAGAAAGGTGCCTTATTTCTTGGTGCAAGGAAAGGAACAGTCGGAGCTGCAGTCTCCAAGACTGCTAGTGGGCAGCTTGGGGAGGTGGACTTTTGTAGGGAGAATGCAAGGAAATGCAAGGAAATGCAAATTTATCATGAGTATTTAAGACTGACCTTCATGCAGGTGTTCAGAACTTGGGGATGACTAGGCATTTTCTTTAGACAAGGCTTTGATCCCCCAGGATGGAGGAAGAGATGGATTTCCTTCCTTGGCAGATTAAGTCTCTACCTAGAGGCAGATTGAGGCCATTCGTGGCTTGTTCTGTGGTCATCTTGTAAGGACAATTTCAACAGAAAGTGCAGTTTATTCTGCTTGGTGTAGGATGACCAGCCAGAGCAGCTGTCTATTAGAAGGGCTGAGCTCTGAAGCTGCCTGCCTCAGAGAGGGCTGTGATTGGAGACACAAAAGACAGCTCATTATGGTTGCAATGTAGGTATCTTTCTCTTTTTATACTATGTAAGGTAAACTCCATAAAGCTAGCTCTGCGTGGAAAGACTCTTTTTCAGTGTGCACCCTGCAGGAGTCCTTGAACAAGTGACACTTATAAAGCATCTTGCTGACGGACACCGCAGCCCCAGAGCTATCTTGGTGGATGAATTTTATCTCCGTATTTCTGGAGAACAGAGACTCAGTGGCTTCCAGGGTTGCTCTGCATTGCTCATGTTACACGTAAAATAAACCTTTTGCCATGGCATTGACCTTGTCCGACAGCAAACATGCTTGTTCCAGAATAAAGTTCTGCTCCATAGGTTTTTGGTAGCTGTGATCTCAGAGAAGTAGGAAGCTTTGTGCCCAGCAATCATTTGGTTAGTATCTGTGAGCCAGCCATTTGCACCACCCAGGAATCTTTGCTCATGTTCAAACTGAAAGCAGAACTTGATTTGATTCTGACATGTAGGGCAGGGTAGAACAGCCTCATAGGGTTTCCAGTGAGCAGCTGATGGATTCGAATTGCTGATCTTTTGGTTAGCAGCCGAGCTCTTAAACACTGTGCCACCAGGGCTCCTGTTCATGTTCAAAAACCCAGAAAACCAAACCCATTGCCATGGAGTCGATTCCAACTCATAGCGACCCTATAGAAGAGAGTAGAACTGCCCCACAGCATTTTCAAGGTGTGCCTGGTGGATTTGAACTGCTGACCTTTTGGTTAGCAGACATAGCATTTAACCACTGAGCCACTAGAGTTTCCTGCTCATTTTTGGGACCCCTTAAATCCAGATCCCTAACAGGAAGTACTTGTCAGCAGCCCTAGGGTGATAAATAATAAATACTAAAGAGACAGATTCATCTCCATGCCTGGATCTGTGGCTGATTTGCTGAGCAGAAGTTTCTTAGTTTCTCTGTTCTTTTATCTGTCACTGAGTGAAGACAATGCCTGTCACTTATGTGCTTCACAGACACGTGGTGCTCAGGGACAGGGACATGGGTGGCACTCTGAAAGGTGGAGATGAAAGATACTGGATTAATTCAAGGCTTTATTTATTATTATTATTATTAATAGTTAAATTTCAGTGCACGCTTTTGACACTCTTGTCAGAACCTCTCTGCTCTGTCCTGGTCCCTGGAAGAATAAACATTGCTTTTAGAGAGACTTAACTAGCTTTTTTTTTCTTTCTTTATGGAGAAAAACGACTTCAAATCACAGTATTTAAGACAATGGCATTTTTGATGTAGTTGATCTTCTTTCAAGCTTCTACTCTACTCCCCACTCCAGTGAAAAATGAAAATCCAGAGAAAGTTACAGAATTTTCTGAGGAGCCTGGCTTTGACTCTTCAGAGCCGTCTTAGGGCTAGTAAGAAGTGACTGACATCTGCTAAATTTTGAGGAGGGCCAGGCACTTGGAAACCAAGGTGATGTGGGGGGTTGTTTCCTGGTAGTGTGCTGGAAGGGCTGTGGAAGGCCATGCTGTGTCTTCTCAGAAGGCTCTGAATGCAGATTTATTGTTTTTCCTAAATTACAAGCACCTGGTGTGTCCGTACTATGTACCACTGTCTCCGTCATCTAGGGGAGCGAGGATGACTTCAGAGCTGATGTACTTTCAGCATCAGGACCCTTCTTTTCCCACAGATCCAATCCAAGGCCCTGGGGGAGGCTATAGCAATCTATCAGCATGTTTCTGTAAAATTTGCCAAAGCAAGATAAAAGAAAACCCAGATCCAAATCCACTACTGCCAAGTTGATCCTCTGTTTATAGCAGCCCTATAAACAGAGTAGAACTGCCCCATAGAGTTTCCAAGGAGACCCTGGTGGATTTGAACTGCCAACCTTTTAGTTAGCAGCCATACCATGTAACCACTGCACCATCAGGGTTCCCGGAGCAAGATAATTACCCACCATTAGCCAAGACCACAATCTCTTTTCTCTCCAACATCCTCTTCCTTACACCTCCCTTTGGGTCAGGACACATAGAGTGGCCATGGAGATGCTGGGATTCTCTAAGGGGAAGTTGATTTGGAATATGCCAATTTAACTGTAATCTGAAGAGATGATTTGGAATATGGCAATGAAACAGATAAGAAGTAACAGATTCCTGATGGGGACCTGTAGGAGAGCACCTTCTTTTGCCATCTTGGTTTGTTGCAGAAGTGGGAGAAAATTCAGATGAAGGTTAACTGACTACGAAATGAAGGCAATATGATGAGTGGTTAAGTCATTAAAAAATTATTTGATTTTTTTTAACTGCAGTGTAACCAAAATTTCAGGTTCTACTAAAAGCACCAATTCTACAAAATAACAGATTCTTTCTGAAAAAACTGAGGAACCTTTTAGATTGTTGGCTTTTCCTATTAATAAAGCAGAGTGAGTCACGAGTACATTGGGTACAGATTGAGATTTTTGGCTGATTTGGTGTGAAATACTGACACCAATAAAAATAATAAAACTTAAGATACATCAGTACAAAGGAGACAGTGATGGTAAAATGGTTAATAATGCTACTGTCTTGAAAAGAATTTGATGAGATGCTCCAGAGAGAACCTGAGAGCACCAAAATTTTAGAGCTTATATATGAAAGAGACTTGTTACCCCAACTCTAATTTCTTAGTTTTGTTGTTTGTACTCGGCTATGTAAGATGACAACATTAGAGAAAGCTGGGTGAAAGTTCTGTACTCTTGGTAAGTCTTCTGGAAATCTAAAATGATCTTAAAAATTTTAAAAATGTCAACTCACTGTACGAGGGCAAAGACTGAATTATCATTCTAATCTTTAGACAGAAAATATTACAGAATAATTGTCACATGAAGAGGTGCTCAGAGAACAAGCATACAGAAGTGTCAGGAACATGGTACTGTAGAGGTGTCTAGGACAGTTACACGAGAAACACTGTATGTCTATAGTTTGTGGAGCGTTGTATGTATCTGCTGCTTATATCTGTAATTCATGGTGTATTCTCTTATTTTAAGTAAATATTAGTTTGGAATACCTAAACTGGCATTCTTCTATTAAGGATATAATCTGTAAGTACTTCAAGCCTCCCCCACTTGGATCTGTCCTCCCCAGGGTCTGTCAGAGAGCTGGGCACAGAGGGGACGTCATTACAAGTGCAGACTTCTGTCTCATCCCTACCACTCTCGGCCTGGGGGTCGTGAATGGAACAGCCTCTCCACAGTTCCTGCAGTTCTTTTCTGCATACCAGTGAGGTCCCCTTGTTCTGTTTGCGTGACTGCCTCTTGATCCACATACAGATTCCTCATGAGCACCATTAAATGTCCTGGAATTCCCATTCTCTGCAACATTATCCATAATTTAAAGTGTTGAAAAATAAAGATGTTACCTTGAAGACTAAGGTGTGCCTGAGCCAAGCCACGGTATTTTCAATCACATCATGTGCATGGGAAAGCTGGGCAATGAATAAGGAAGACAGAATATGAATTGATGCCTTCTAATTGTAGTGCCAGAGAAGACTGTTGAATGGACCGCCAAAACCAACAGATCTGTTCTGGAAAAAGTACATCTAGAATGTTCCTTGGAAGCAATGATGGAAAGACTGAGCCTTACATATTTTGGACATGTTGCCAGGAGGGATCAGTCCCTGGGAAAGGACATCATGCTTGGTAGAGCTGAGGGTCAGTGAGGAAGAGGAAGCTCCTCACCGAGATGGACTGACACAGCGGCTGCAGCAACGGGCTGAAGCGTGGCGATGGCTGCAGGCGCTGTGCAGGACCGGTGTTTCGTTCTGCTGTGAGTAGGGTCACTAGGAGTTGGCACTGCCTTGGGGACACCCATAACAACAATGACAACGAAGTCAGGTCCCAGCCACTGGACTCCCACCCCGGATAGTGTTAACACAGCTACAGCGTATCTACAACAAAAACAGGCCCCCAGCTTAGACGTAATCCTTGCTCCCACAAACTCTGAGACCTGACCCAAATCTGTTGCTGTCGGGCCAGTTACAGAACAGAGCAATCTGACAGGGTTTCCAAGGAGCACCTCATGGATTCGAACTGCTAACCTTCTGGCCAGCCGCTGAGCTCTCCAACACTGTGCCGCCAGGGCACCGACTCTAAGACATTGCTCCTAAATTTCCGGTTATTTGCCTGTGGTTCCAGTTTACATCCGTTTCTGTGTTTCATCCTCTTCTTTAATTGAGCTTTATTATTTAAAGATTCACTCACTGACGAGACAGTATGATGTTTACCTTTTCTCTTATTTGTATAGATGATAACTTGCTGTTCTAAAAATAGTCCTTTTGAAATTTGAGAAAAAGAAATAAAGTGAAAAAATCTACTCTTCAAGTCACACTATCCATATGAACCATTATAAATATTTTGGTATATTTGCTTCCAGTCTTTGTCTTATGCATGAATGTCTGAATAGGTAGATTTTAAAACATCATTTGAGAATGCTGTATGTACAGCTTTCTTCCTGGATTACAATGTAGGTAATTTCCCACGGTGTTTCATAGACATGAGGCCTGGCATTTAAATCTGCAAACTTAATTGTTCTCAGTGCTGCATACCTTGTTGCTGAATATCACTACAGCCACCTTTGAAGTACTACCCTTGGGAAGCTATGCATCAATTCCAGCACCTAGTACACACTTCAAAGCAATTCTGGAACACTGTCTGGAATGGTCATTGCACACAGTAGTGTGGTGGCTAGTCTGCAAACTTAACTGTATAGTTGTCTGTGAGGGAATTTTTAGCCAGTGAACACAAATAACTTATTGGAACACTCTCCCTACTCACCTGATCTGGCCACCAACAACTTTTTTCTTTACCTGAAGATAAAGGAAACATTGAAAAGGAAGATATTTGGGGGACAGTCAGGGCATCAGTTCTGCTGGCCCTTCCAGAAAAAGAATTCCAAAATTGCTTTGAAGGGTGGACTAGTCGTTGGTGTCGGTGCCTAGCTTCCCAAAGGAAGGATTTCGATGGTGACCATAGTGATATTCAGCGATGAGGTCGGTAGCACTTTTTCTAGGATGAGTTCGTGAACTTTCTTGGTGGTTCTCATAGATATCATGTTAATGACTAATACTTTTCTGCTGAGTGAGCATCATAGTTCACATAACCATCCCCGAGTCCCTGAGTGCAGAGGTGAACTCATTCATGAAGAGTGTGTGTGAGTGTGTGTGTTTGAGAGAGAGACAGACAGAGACAGAGAGACTCACACAAGAAGCCCTAGGGAAAGGCAGCCAGAAAGCTTAAGATATGTGTAAGCAACATAGGCAAGAGCAGAGTGCCTACTAGGTCCGCAGGGTGGCCCCTTGCAGGCTGTGACAAATAGGGGGACACTATCAACAGAAAGATCTGTTTTGGTTCTAGAAGAACCTAAACATCAGCTCGTGGTTCAGCTAAATGGTTTTCTACTTTCAGAGTGAGTGGCTAAGAGGACGTTTTATCAAGCACCAGGAGAAATGAAAACCAATGCAAATGTCTATTAGCCACTAAAGCCCAAGGAAGGGCGCAGATGAGACACTGCAACAGAGAGGAAGTGCAATCCATAATAAAGGGGCAAACAGCGTGTGTGGAGACTTCCAATGAGGACAGAGACTTGCAGCCGCATGAAATCAAGCTGTTGGCCAGCTGAGAGACGGGACCGGTAACGAGCCGAAGGCCACTCAGAAGTGGAGATGGCAGAAGACGCATTAGAGATTAGAGCCGTGGCCTCCAGTTTCTGCAGAAGCCACACTGATCCCGTGTCCAGCGTCTCTCGAAGAGCTTTGTGCTAATCGGTAACATGAGTGGTACAGAGGGCCTTGATTCTGCCCGTTTGCCTCAGGTAACAAAATGCAGGTGGTCAATTAATCATTTGGAAAAACAAACAATATTTCACCAAGGGGAGAAGATACTCACTCAGTACAGTTATGACTGCTCTTGACACAGACAGTTTGCCTTTTAAGCAGTCCACGTACTTTGAAAGATAGTAATGACATCCAGAATTCCGGAAGTTCTTGGCATGGAAAGAACAAAGGAAACTTGAAGCCTATCAGGTCAGGAACTCCACAGCGTGCAGTCAAGGGCTTTGAAACAAGCCAGTACAGAAGATGGGCAATAACCCATCAGAGGGATCTCGTGGATTACAGGGGCTGCCTCTCAGCTCAGAGCGATGGCTTTGTGTCGGAAGCCCTGTCTCTTGACATCTATGCGTGCCTTCCCAATGCCCACAGTTTCCCACAGATTTTTCCCGACAAAGCCAAAGTGCCGTTCTGTATCTGTCCACAGACCCTGCCAAGTCAAGAGAGTCAGGGCTCTTTCAGGGGCTGTTCAGCTGCTCGATGGACAGGAGAAAGTACGCAAGGGAGATTGCTCTTTTGGTGCAGAATGGAGCGGACCTATGGGCTTCCCTGTCCCATCCTGGCATCTGACAGGATGAGGCTTGTTTCTGATCCAGTCTTTGAGGGGATGCTGTTGCCCTTTTTAAAAGTGACTTACTGTTTTTTAACCCCCCAAACAAACCAAACCCACTGCCATCAAGTCAATTCTGACACATGGTGACCCTATAGACAGAGTAGAGCTACCCCATAGAGTTTTCAAGGAGTGCCTGATGGATTCAAACTGCCGACCTCTTGGTTGGCAGCCATAGCACTTAGCCACTATGCCACCAGGGTTTCCTTTTTTTTTTTTTTCACTCAGCAAGGGCAAAATCCTTGTGTGGCTTTATTTCTGATAAGGCATTGAGTTTTTGAAGAGGAAGTCAGTCATTTACGTAGAAAAGTAAATAAACAGTTCTGGGTTCTGTTGCCTGCCACTCATAGGAGGATGTCTGGCACTTTGGTGTGGCATTCACGGCTGTCTGTGATCTGCGCTTTTCCCAGAATGAGCTGGGAAAACTGCCACAGGACCTGGCTCACTTGTGTTTCCACAACACTTTTGGGTCCCTGGTTTTCTCTGTCGTGTACACTTTGTATTTCTGCTTCTGGTCATCTTCCATGTGTCCTGTAAGATCGCATTTACCAGTTCCCCCTTCTGGGATCCTTCATGTAGTAAAACTTGTGTGACATTGTTCACTAAAACTAATAAATAAGCACGAGTAAGCCTGTGCTTACCTTACTTACTGAGACATCTGCCTCTGTCAGAGGCAGTAAATCTGAAAAGAGGCTTTGATTATGTTGGAATGTGCTACAGGGTTGCAAGAGAGACAAATGTCAGCCAGACCTAGAAGCAGAATCTTTGAGACTATGAAAAAAAAAACTGTGAAATTGCTCACTGCAGATGATCTGGTATGCGACATAAGCACTGTGCTTACCCTGACTGTGTTGGATAATCGCTTGCTATGGTGCTCTGATGCTGAACAAATTTCGGAGGAACTTCCAGATCAAGACAGATTAAGAAGAAAAGGCTTGATTTCCTTCCAAACATTTAGACAGTGAACACCCAACGGGTCACAAGCCTGTTGTCTGTGGCTGATCATGGGGGGCGGATACAGCACTGGGTCCTGATTCATTCTCTTGAGCATGGCATCACCAGGAATCTGGGGTCCACTTGACAGCAGCTAACAACACTACCAACATAAAACATACCTGCTGCAGCCCTGCTTCCATAGCTAGTCGTGAGTACCACCAGACTGAGGGTGACAGCTTTTTTCTCCACCACTCACTCCACGCTCCTCTCACCCTTGGCCAGGCTCTAGGTTGGATGGGATTCCTCACCTACTCTCTTCACTCCTGGAGTGAATGACACCTTTTTTCTTACAAGATCTGAAGCTTGAATGGTCTTGACTTTGAGTTCCATTGATCAAGGCCACTGGACAATGGAATAGTAAGCAAATATTTTGTGTTTGAGATGTAGTCCTTCTTACTCTATTGGGGATAAGCAATCCATTTTCTGCCTGGTAATTGGGATCGTGAACTCAGACAATAGCATGACCTCCTTATCTTATTTTTGTTGAAGGATCTGTAGAATCGAGAATAGCCAGGGGGTAATGCCAGCGCTCATTTCACGGGAACCATGGCTCGTAGATCTACTGAGCCTAGGGCTTTGGGGATAGGAAGCAGAAATTCTTTCAATGAGTTATTAGGATTAATAGTCAGGGAGACGACTTCCAACTCCACTTTCAGGTTTTTGAACTTCAGCAACCTGTGTGGGAAAGATGATGCCATAGAAAGTTGACTTGCTCAAGGCATGTTCTGCATCCTACAGAAAAAGATCTGAATGCTCCAGGATATTTTCTGGCTGGTACTATAACCAAACCTTCAGCTGTTCAGAGCACTGTTTTATCAAGCCAGCAGCCTCTAAGCACAATCCAAAGCAAACCTGTTGCCGTCAAGTCAAATCTGACTCACAGAGACTCTATTGGACAGGGTAGAACTGCCTCATGGGGCTTCCGAGGAGCAGCTGATCAATTTGAAGTGTTGACCGCTTGGTTGGTAGCCAGGCTTCTAACTGCTGTACCACCAGGCCTCCCTAAGAGCAATTAGATAAACTGATTTAGTCAGTGAAGTCCCATGCCTGCTCCTCCTTTGTCGTAAAATATGTCCCCTGGTTGCAGGCAACCCAGTATGGGATATCACAGCAACGGAGACAGTATTCTGTAAATCCATCAGTAGTGGCTCTGACAGAAGCTGCTTGGCTGGTATACTCGCGAGATATGTTCCTAATCCTGGGCACACAGAGCACCGCTCACTCTATGTTACGAAGGACTAATGTAATCAGCCTGCCACTTGGTGGTGGGCTAGTCCCCTTGGGGACTAATGTCACTCACAAGTGGTCTCCCATGATGGCATTTTGGACGTTCAGTGTTGGAGGTAGCCGGGTCTGCCTTAGTAAGTGTCAGACCATGTGTTTCAGAATACCCAGTGCTTTCTTTCCTGCAGCCGTGGTCACTTTGTACAGTAGACCCTTTGAGCAGCCACCAGTACCTGGGGGAAAGTGCTGCCTGACATCCACAGGGGAGTCATCTGGTCCCCCCGTTGTTGATCACTGACGCACTGTGGATGATCCCAGCGAGCATTTATGTGGGACGTGATGCTTCCACACTCCGCCCTCTCTGAGAAGTTTGTCCCCTTATTTCTCTGCAGAGCCTCCTTGTCCCACTTTCCTAATTTGGTTCTCACAAGACAACCTACCTACTGCTCATGCAACACAATAGAATTCAGGTCTTCTCTGTCTACAGTTCAGTTGTTCTTAACCAGAAGTACATGGATCAATTTCAAGGGGTCCATGAACTTGAATGGGGGGAAAAATCGTATATCTACTTTTATCAAACTCTAACTGAAATTTAACATTTTTTTTTCCAGGGAGAATACAGGTAACAAACAACAGTATGATCAGCCATAGCTGTGATTTAGAAATAAAGTAATCTTTAATAAGACATAACAGTTATTGTGGATATCTTTAAATATCACCTGTGCACCACTATTTTGGGAATACAATAGTTGTTAGACTTGCCGCCAGAAGTACACTAATTGTACAGTTGGGTGCTGGAAGGTAGAGTCTCTTGTGCCTGTGTCAGTAATTCAGAGATCTGTGTTACTGTCAGCATTCCCAATTTATACTTCTTTGTAGATAAATTGATGGAAGTTAGCTAGCTGTATTCTGAGTTTACCAAAGGTCTGAGAGACTGGGCAGTTCAAATGAGAAGTCTTAACTCCATGGAAAGGACACTTTCACACATGTGTTTGCCAACCCAAAAGAGACTGTAGTGGCGAGACTGTAGTGGCGAGACTGTAGTGAAGCCACATGCACTGGACAAGCTGGGACTGGTGTGTGGATGCCGCAGATCGAAAAAGCTGAAGGTGGTATTCTTGTCAAGCAATGTGATCTGGTCTGTAATAGTTCATTCTAAAAAAAAAATTGGAATCTTCCACTGAGGAATGGACAATTTCACAAGTCCTTTCAGTGTATGGAGGAGGTAGCTGTGTACATGCGTTTGGCTCTGTGGTCAGGTCTTTGCTTTGCTCTTGATGTGTGTGCTGATGTCTTTTTTTTTTTTTTTTAAGTCATTTTGGAAACTACAAAGCCCTTCAATATTTGGGAAATGGTAGAACATCTCCTGCCCTTGCCCCCTGCTCCCTGCCCCCAAACAGAGCTTTTCCTGGAAAGAAAAGCTTCAGGTTCAACATGGAAGGCACTCCTGTCATCTTGATCATCTCTCTCTCTTTGCTGCTATATTGAGGGTGGCATCACCTCACATCTGTGTCGGTTGTTGCTTCTTGTGGACAAGCACTGGCATCCTGGATTCTCCCCACGACACCACAGGGACTTTGATCGACAGCCTGGGTGTCATCAGTGTCATCAAGAGCAGGTTCTGAAACATGATATTTGTTAAAAATTGTGAAGGCAGGTTTTGAGAAGAACACGAAGACTTTTCCCACTACACAGAGCCCCTCCATCAGAAGCTTTGCCAGCTGCTGCTTACAGATGAAAAGGAGAATTTGACCTTGTCTCAAAGAAAAGAGAAAACCTACTCTTGAACCTTTTGGAGAGAGTGAAATTTATCCATGAGTTGGCTTACCTTGCAGAAGTTTTTAACCGTACAAACCAGATAAATCTTTCAATTTAGGGTTTGAAGTTACCATTAAGGATACTACCGAAAGACGAGAAACTTTCTTGGCTCAGCTGCTGATGTGGAAGAAATGCAGATGGACTGGCACACTGCAGGTGCTCTGGGGCTGGAGAAGTTGCTTTTCCAAGAGCTGAGATACAAAACTTTGTCAATTTCTTGGAAAAGATAAATCAGAAAATACCTGGAACCTCTTCTGAAATCTTTCAAAGCTTATCTCTATCCTGATGGCACAAAGGTTGAATTATGGATTCATCATTCCTTTCTGATATAAACTCTATGTCAAAGATGTCAGCTGAGCCAGATTGAAACACATGGCTCACAGGACAAAACCTTGCCACAGGTGGAACTGAACTAAGCTGCCTTGAACGTTTCTGGGGATTTTTTGAAAGAAGTCCATCTTGATCTGGTGAAAGCAGCTTTGGAAACTTTAACTCTGTTTGTAACATTGTATCTTCATGAATAGGAATTTTTAAAGATTCCAATTATTGAGCCAAGCCAGGTGCGATCAAGTCAGATCCGACTCATGGTGACCCTAGAGGCCAGAGTAGAACTGCCCTTGAACATAAGCAAAAAAAAATAGAGTATTCAACTGGATGTGTGTGTTGCCATGTCAGTGATCACTGCAGAATCTAATGTTTTTATTCAGACTAAACAAGAGAGTTTACATGGACATGTCCATATAAAAATATAATTTAACCTCAACATGCTTATATAACACACTCTCACTATTTAATGTGTTAATAGATAAGCACAAATTTATTGCTATGTTAAAAATATGTAATACATATATACACACAGTAGATATACAGGTAAATATGTACCTATAGTTCAAGAGATTCATTTACATTGTAGCCTTATGTATTTTATTTTATGCATTTGAAAATATTAATCTGAAAAAGTGTCCATATACTTGATCAGATGGCCAAAGAGGAAAAAGGAACAAAAACGGTTAAGAAACTCTCGTCTACAGGCTCCAAAAAAGCAAACCAAACCCACTGCCATTACAGTGATTCTGACTTATAGTGGCCCTGTGGGACAGAGTATAACTGCCCCTTGGAGTTTCCTGTTGGATTTGAACTGCTGATATTTTGATTAGCAGCTGTAGCACCGAACTACTACGGCAACAGGGTTTCTGTTCTACATTCAGTATCACCCAAAGTTGTGCCCATGGGGAGGAAGCTAGCCAGGGAACAAATAAGCGACCATAGTCCCCCTCCCTCCGATCCTCTATTGAGGATCCTTACCAGCTTCCCCATCTGAAATCTAGGAGTCAAAGAATGTGATTGGTCTTCACAGCAGTCACCCTACTGGGTCAGACAGCTTGGTGGAAGAGAATGAAGGATGATTCTGGAGATGTCCATAGGAGATGTCTCAGAGGCTTTCTCTTTTCTTTCTTCCAGTGCTGTGTTATTCCACCACACATTTCAGACCTCTATTACCAGTATTAGTTATTTTAATCCAGTTCTTCTCAGTAAGCATTTCTGAATACCTAACTAGTAGAGCTCTGATGGCATAGTGGTTAAGATGTAGGGGGCTCACCAAAAGTTAGATGGTTTGAATGTACCAGTTGCTCCTTGGAAACCCTATGGAGCAGTTCTACTCTGTCCTGTAGGGTCACTTGGAGTTGGAATTGACTTGATGGTGACAGGTTTGAACTTGATAGAATCTAGGCTTTCTTTGTATATTTCCTTGTTTAGTAGTTGAAAAGACAATGTTAGCCTCTCTGTTTAGCAGAGAAGAAAAGGAACTTTGATCTCAGTAAATGACTGTCAGCTCAGTACAAAGGCTTCCAGCACTTTCTCTACACTGTTCTCCTTCCTCACGGAACCGTGCAGGCAATGAGAAGAAAGATTCTGAACAATGGCAGAGAGAGAGAACAGGTCTGAGAAATACTGGTATCCAAGTGTGAGTTAGCTATTGTTAAATGCCACAGGCTGGTGACAACTTTATGTTCGGACTGTGGACTACCGTGAAGAACCAATGTCCAGGCTTAAACATTTGTAGGGAATACCGTAGTGAATTTACCCTGTTGTAATTGACGTAAGATGTGTGTATAGGACAATTTACTGATCAACATGAGCAGTTTTTATTCTTTCATTAAGACTTAATAGTTTTGTGTATATCTATATCTTCATGTGTGTAGCTATGAAAGTCACATGCATGTTGTAATACATGCATTATATTATTTAGGTTTTTAAAAAATACTACCACTGCCTTACCTATATCCAGATCTTTCTTAGTTTCAGACTTCTGCATACGACTTTCTACTGAGTGCCACACACAGATAGATGCGATAAGGCATTTAAATTCAGTGAGTCCCCAGCTAACTTACCATCCCCCTTAAAACTAGCCACTTAACTTCCCAACAAATGGTACTGAAACAATTAGGCATACATAGGTAAATTAATGGAACCCCTACCTCACACCATATATAAAAATTATCTCAAAATGGATCCTAGATCTAAAATGCAAACTCTGAATCTATAAAACTTCTTGGGGAGTCTATAGGATAAAATTTTACATCCTTAGAGTAGGCAATGATTAGTTATAGAAGACAACAAAGAGCACTAATTATAGTAGAAAATTTTGATGAATTGGATTTTATCAGAATTAAGTAATTTTGCTGTTTGCAAGACACTATTAGAAAAATAAAAAGACAATTACAGACTGGGAGACAATATTTGCAACTAACGTGGGATAAAGAACTTGTATCCAGAATATATGAAGGATTCTCACAATACAGTAATAAAACAAAATAAAATAAAAAAGTAATAAAAATGGACAAATGATTTAAACAGGCACTTGACCAGAGAGACATGAATGACAAATAAGAGCATGAAATGGGGTTTATCATCATAGTCATTGTTGTTCTCTGGTGACATCCAGTCAATTCTGACTCATAACAATCCAACTGCACAAAGTAAAAGTGCTTCATATGGTTTTCTAGGATATTGACTTTGCAGGAGCAGAGAGAAATGTAAATTCAATCCACAGTGAGATACTACTGCACGTCTAATAGAATGGCTAAAACTAGCAAACAAACAAACAAGACCAGATGTCAGTATCAAGTGCAGGACAGATGTGGAGCGGGTGCAAGGGTCTCACGTTGCTGGTGAGAAATATAAAATGACAGAGGTGTTGTGGTAGACAGAATACACTACCTGCACAGCCCAGCACCCCTGTCTCAGGTGTTTATGCAAGAGAAATAAAAGCAATGATTCCTTCAAAGACGTGTGTGTTAATATTCATAGATACTTTATTCATAATAGCCAAAAGTTAGAAACAACCCAGACATTAGTTTTATTTTCTCATTATCATTTTTAAAATATGCTTTTGAATTATGCAAAGTGCTTTTGAAGAACACAATCCCAATTTTATGTGTACAGGACCCAAGGCTTTAGGTTCTGTTGTTGTTATTAGCTGTCACTGAGTTGATTCAAACTCGTAGTGACCCCATGTGACAGAGTAGTGACAGACTTTCCTAGGCTGTCATCTTTATGGAAGCAAACCATCAGGCCTTTCTCTGTAGAGTCACTGGGGTGGGGTTAGAACCAAGAACTCTCCTACAGCTACTTAACCACCAGGCTTCTAGGGCTCCTTATGTCCATCTGTTATTGAATGAATATACAACATGTGATACATACAGTGAAATATTTCTCAGAGAAAACAAGGAACAAATTACCGACTCAAGTAACATCAATGGATTGCAAAAGCATTATGCCAAGTGAAAAAGTCAGATGTAAAAATCAGACATGATTTGTATGAAATTCTGGAAAGACAAAACTATAAGGATAAAAACCAGGTCAGTGGTTACTGGGGGCTGTGGTAAAGGGAAGAGGGTGGCTCTAAAGGGACACGTGGGAATTCTGTGGGGTGACAGGAGTATACCATATCTTGGTAGTGGTGAAGCTTATATGACTCCGTAGGTTTGTCAGACTTCACAGAACTGTATTCCTGAAATGGATAGATTTGTCTGTAGGAAAACTGCTCCTCAATCTCTCATAATAAACACTTGAATATATATATATATTTTAAAGACTATATCATTATAATCTTTATTATTTTAAAGCCAAGCCATATATATTAAAGACTATACTATTCCCGGATTTTCTTTTGTAGGCACTGATTTCTGAATTCCAGTTGCGTTCCCAACCATGATACCAGTGCTGTAATTGACTCCTTTCCCTCAACACCCACAGTGACCAGTCACAAAGTCTAAGAAATTCTTCCTCCTTTAAAACTTTCACATCCTTCCCCACCTCTGCACCGCACCCTCCCCCCGTGGTTTTATCTCAGCTGTGCCTTTGTCACCTCCTGCCTGGATTATTGTGACATCCTCTTGGTAGGCCTTTTTGATGCCAGCACTGCCAATATCTCTGTTGCTGAGTGGGTCTGTTGGGAATACACACCTTATCCTGTTACTCCCCAGCTAAAAGTGTTCCTTACCACCCCCCGTTGCCAATGGCATTAAGGCAGCTTATCACAATCTGGCTCTTCATTACTGTGTGGCCTCCTTCACCCTCTCACAAATATTCTGTGTCTTCTAAGCCACCGACCTCCTTGCAGTTTGTATGAACTATTTGTGGTTTCCATCAAGAGGCATGCAAAAGCCCTTACTGTACTCAGAATTCCCTCCATCCACCCCTCCCTGGGCCAACAGTTAGCCCTCTAGACTCTATTCTGCATACCATTTCTGCAAAGAATTTCCTGAATCCTCCCTTTGGGCAAAATGTCCTTCTGCCTGTCCTCATGTCACCCCATGTATATCTTGAGCACAGTGCTTGCTGAATTATATATTCTAAGGCCAAGCTTATTGAATTTCATTTTACTTGGATCCACAATCAATACCACTGAAGCAGCAGTCAAGAAATCAAAGGATGTATTGCATTGGGCAAGTCTACTGCAAAAGACCTCTTTAAAATGCTAAAAAGTAAGGATGTTGTTTTAAGGACTGAGATGCACCTGACATGAACCATGATGTTTTCAGTTGCCTCTCACATGTGTGAAAGCTGAGACCAAAGAAGAATTGCACTTAACCAAGGAAGTTATTCAGATGGCTTATAGACACGTAAGGAAAGGCTCATTATCGTTAGCTATTACAGAAATGCAAATCAAAGCAACAGTGAGATACCACCTCATCCCAACAAAGCTAATGTTAATCCAAAACCCCAAAATATTAAATGTTAGAGAGGTTGGGGAGGGAAGCGCTGCCAGAATGCTCCTCAGAACCAAGGGTGGCAAGACTGTGTGTGAAGCACTCTAGACTTGTTACCAGGAGAGATCAGTCCCTGAAGAAGGATATCATGCTTGGTGAAGTCGAGAATGGTGGACAAGAAGGCTTCAAGGAGGTGGACCGACCCAGTGGCATCAACAGTGGGCTCAAAGCCAGCGGTGACTGTGAGGGTGGTGCAGGATGGAGCGGGGTTTGGTTCTGCTGCACGTAAGGTCACTGTGAGTTGGAAACAACTCCACGGCCCCAACAACAATAAGCTTGTTGACTGCAGGTACCACGTCTTTTTTATTTGCATATAGCCAGTACGTGATAGTTCATAACACACGGCATGTGAACTCAGAACATTTTGCTGAGCCAGAGTTCTATAGAAATATTCACCAGACAGAATCCTAATTACACTCATGATTAGGAAACTCTTCCAAAATAGGATTGTTAGGATGATGGAGATGGGCCTTACTTGAAGCTACAAGATTTCCTGGCCTTGAGAGCTCCCTCACACCACAGAGTCACAGCTTCTCCCTCGCTGCCGTGACCTGCAGGAATGCTGTTGTACCAAGCAACCCCTAAGTCATGTCCTACATCCAGATCCACAAGGGTTTTCTCTGACCCTAATTGTTTCTTGGTTCAACCAACCCACACTAAACCCATTGCCGTGAAGTCTGTTCTGACTCGCAACTACCCTGAAGGACAGAGTCTCACGGGGTTTCCAAGGCTGTAGATCTTTAGAGAATCAGACTATCATATCTTTCTACCACACAGCTGCTGGGAGGTTCGAAACACCAGCCTTTTGGTTGGCAGTTACATGCCTAATAGCTGCTCCATCAGGGGCCCTACTTCTTGGCCAATGGCCCATAAATTATGTGGGTGAAAAAGTTGCACTTCTGCAAGCTCCTTGAAGAAGATTGCTAAAGAATTAATAAACAGAATGTTTAAACATGGAGTGATAGGAAGTGGGCAAAAGACTTTATGCTTCTACTCCAAAAATAGAGTATTTTTTATTGCCTGCCACTCTCACCAACACCAAATTTCAACTTTGAAAGTAGCATATCAAAAAGCCAAGCCCATTGTCTTCGAGTCAATTCCAACTCATAGCAACTCTGTGGGACAGAGGAGAACTGCCCCATCAAGTTTCCAACAGCATGATGGACTCCAGCTGCTGACCTGTTGGTTAGCAGCAGTAGCAATTAACCACAACACCACCAGGGTTTCTAGGTGTCACAGAAAAGGGTCTGTTGTCCACACTAATTGCACGGGAGCAGCTCCTGCCCCATTAGTGCTATTAGGGGTTACATCCTGTCACCGAGGATAGACGTAAAGCAGGGACTGCGTGTCCGTGCTTCTTCGGGAAATGCTAACCAAAGTGCCACACATGTTAAATTTCCAGCTTTCTCTTGCTGTATCCACTTGCTTCTCCATCACGAGAGGAAAGGCTGACTCCTGAGGAAATGTCTGTGTAAGTAGGTGACTTTGATGCAAGGCAAGAACAGGGCTTCATCCTGGTGAAAGGTCGCTCAGGAAGATGAATGCTCCCTGCGTGCACATACTTCATGCTGCTGAGCAGACTGAAATCCACCTGTTTATTTTCCGGCAAAGGGGACACGGCCATGGGACACATGAGGAAAGAGCCTGCACTTACCTCCCAGATATTTGACCCTGTCCTTTTGAGAGCGACCAGGCATATTTCAAGTCAAAATCCACAGAAGAGCACTTGCCGAGTGCACGAGCCAGCACTCAGTCAGAGACGAGGCGAGGACCTGGACGGGGTGTACGAAGGACATTCCATTCCTTGACCTTCTTCTGTGTCAAGTACGACACCTGTGTCTCATGTTGTGTCTTGATAATGCAACTTAACTGTCATTTTTCTTTTAAATTGTCTTCCAACTCTTCTGCCTGGTGTTTCACGTGAAGCTCCTACCTTAGGTGTTCCTGCAGCCAGGACATGAGGAACCTTTTAGAGCCCTGTTCACCTGGAGCTGACGGCAGCTTGTTTACAGCATTGTCAGTCCTGGGAAACTGAGCCCCTGGGGTGTGTGTTTGCTCAGACAAGGACCTGGCTGTGAGCAAGGATCGGTCAGCTTCAGCTCCAGGAGAAGGAGCTGTTTGATTCTAATTTGGAGGGATGGCTTTTAAAGGCAGAGTCAGAGACTGGTAAAAGTTATCATTACTATATTACTTATATATTATTTATACTCTATAAAATATATTACAAAATAATGTATTTTATTTATAGTATTATTATTATTTTGCAGAGAGCTTGACCCTCTGCATGGTTGTGTGTGGTGGTATAAGGGGTTATGCGCATTTGTGACACAGAGGATGAACCCTGTCAGCCCTAACAAGAACTTGTCCCTTTGCGTTGTTGTCAGTGATCACGAAGTTCCGTTGTGTAACTACTTACTCACTGGAGACACATGTTGCCCAGGCCTGCATCATCCCCATGTCTGGCTGGGAAATGAGCCATTATCATCTGTAGCATTTCTGTTGGCTGATTTTCAGACGCAGACCATCAGGCCTGTCCTCCAAATTCATCTCAGTCTGTAAGTTCTGCTGAAACCTCTTTAGCATCATAGCAATACACTAGTCTCCCTTGACAGAGGGGTTGTGGGAGGTGAACCTGGGCTTCCTGAATGAAAAGTGAACTTGGGTCTCTTGCCTGAAAGGCTAGGACTGCCACTAAACCACTGATGCCCTTGTCTCACTCTGGGGCTTTTTTGTGGTCTAGTAGCAGAAACTTGGAATCAAAATCTCATAGCCAATCAACGTATTTAACAGATAAATAGGTAGATATTCTAGAAGCAAAATATATTTTACCAGTTTAATATTTTTATTCATTTAATCAAAATCGGAACTGACTTGATGGCACCTGACAGCAAAAATCAATGAAAGCAGGGAAGTGTTTGCAAACCACAGAGATGTGAAACTGCTTTGATGGATGACGGTTGCAATCTTCTATCAGTTTCAGCATCTGCTCTACTTCCATTTTTTATAGTTAGTATCAAAAAATCCATTTTATGTAGATCAGTAATTACATGTTTTAAGCTTTCTAACAGCTTACCTTACAATTTCAGAATGCTCTTCAATTAAAAGAAAAGGCAGACTCATTATTCTGAGGGCTCGGTAAAAACGAAGTCACCGGCAGCTCTGATAAACACTTGGATCGTTTCCTTTAATGCTACAATGTGGTGCATGACACATTTGCATGTAAACACGCTTTACAGCATTTCACAGATGAGATCTGAGAGTTCAGGTTCTACAACAGCAGGAATAAACTCACACCCTCCCAGCTCTGCCAATGAGAAAACAAAGCCAAATCCACTGCCATCGAGTCGATTCTGCCTCATGGCGACCCCATAGGTCAGAGTAGAATTGCCTCAGAGAGTTTCCAAGGAGCACCTGGCGGATCTAAACTGTCAACTTTTTGATAGGTAGATGCAGGTAGCACCTAACCATTCTGCCACCAGGGTTTCCCTGCCACTGAGGGCAGCTACAAAGCCTGGATAGAATACGTGAAGTGGCTCTCTGAAGATGCTAAAAAATGAACAGCAGAGACAAACTGAAAAAGGAGACCAGGATTTGAAGTTCTGCCAAACTGGGTGAATGCATTTCCCCTTCTGTTGTGCAAGTACGGTGTCGTGGTCCAGTGCTATGACTGCTAACCAAAATGTCAGCGGTTTGAATGTGCCAGGTGCTCCTTGGAAACTCCATGGAGCAGTTCTACTCTGTCCTATAGGGTCTCTATGAGTTTAAATTGACTCGACAGCAGTGGGTTGGTATCATCTAGTTTGGATTCAAAGTTAGCCCCAAATCCAGAAGTCACACCAGGTATGGAAAGAAAGACCTCTCTTGTCCAAGGAGCCGGAGGAGGACTCCTCCTGGTCAGAGAGAATGGGGGACATGTCCTGCTTTTCTCCCTTCTTCTGTGTCCCTCTCCTGGGTAGTACTGCAGCCAGCAGCAAGCAGAGAAGCAGTAGTGGTGGCGAGCTAGGGGCCTGAAGCCCTGAAGGGAGACTGCTCTGACCAGAGTTGCTGGCGGTCCCAGGGTGTGAGGAGATTCCTGCTGAGTTTTTTTCCCCATCTAATCCTCCCACGGCTTGACCCTGGATGCAGACACAGTTGTGGGACACAGGAAAACTAAAGTCCCAGACCGGCAGGTGAGGCCCCAGAGAGCCAGAAAGTGCTAGGGAGATCCCAGAGAGAAGACAAGAGAGTGCTCACCTGAAGCTGTATGTCAGTCCTGAGTTCAGTTCCAACCTGTGCATGTGTGAATGTGATCCTAACCAGCGTCCCTCGGACTCTGAGGACAGAACTGGTTAGCGTAGGTCATTGCCCAGGTCACAGACTGCTTGTCGGGCCCACGTGTGGGACTGACTGACCTAAGCGGCACAGCAGACACTTTGAGACGGAGGTGGCGTTGTAGCCGTGGTCCGCAGAAGGTGGGTTGGAACTTGGAATCTGAGCCTAATCTAGTTGTTTGCTCACTAAGCTAACAAAAAGCCAACATTCATCACAGAATTTAAATAAGACTGAGACTTATAACGTACTATTCAAAATATCCAGAATATAATCTAACTTTATTCAACATTCAAAGAATCAGAAACTTTGAGGAAAGGGATAATCAGCAGATGATGCCCTTGTAATAATACAGATGTTGGAATTAGCAGATGCTTTAAAGCAGTTGTTACAGTTCTAGAGAAATCAGACCAAACTTTTTAAAATTAGTGGAAAGATTGTTGTTTTTAGGAGCCCTTGAGTTACTTCAGACTTGCAGTGACTCTGTACAACAGAGCAAAACAGTGCCCGTGCTGAGCCGTGCCCACAATCATTTTTATACTGAAGCCTGTTGCTGCAGCCATTGCGTCAGTCCGTCTGGTTGAGGGTCCTTCTCTTTCCATGGGCCCTCTACTTTACCAAGCATGATGTCCTTCCCCATGGACTGACTCCCTCCTGACATGTTCAAAGCATGTAAGACACAGCCTCACTATCTTTGTTTCCAAGGAGCCTTCTTGACTGTATTTCTTCCAGAATAGACATTTGTTCTTGTGGCAGTCAATATTCTTCTCCAATACCACAGTTCGAAGTCATCAATTCTTCTTCCATCTTCCTTATTCATTGTCCAGCTTTTGTATGCATATGACGCAATTGAACACAGCTTGGGTCAGGAGCACCTTGGTCTTCCAGGTGACATCTTTACTTTTCAACACTTGTAAGAGGTCTTTTCCAGCAGATTTTCCCAATGCAAAGCATCTTTGGATTTCTTAGCTGCTGCTTCCATGGGCGTTGATTGTGGACCCAAGTAAAACGAAATCCTTGACAAAGTTAATCCTGTCTCAATTTATCATGATGCTGCTTATTGGGCCAATTGTGAGGATTTTTGTTTTCTTGATGTGGAGGTGCAATCCATACTGAAGGCTGTGGCCTTTGATCTTCATCAGTATTTCAAATCCTCTTTACTTTTAGCCAGCAGAGTTATGTCATCTGCATAACACAGGTTGTTAGTGTGTCTTCTTCCAATCCCGTTGCTTCATTCTTCTTCATATAGTCCAGCTTCTTGGATTATTTGCTGGGCATATAGGTTGAAAAGGTATGGTGAAAGGACACAACCCTAATGCACACCTTTCCTGACTTGAAATCATGCAGCTTTCCCTTGTTCTGTTGGCACAACTACCTCTTGATCCGTGTACAGATTTACCATGAGCACTATTAAGGGTTCTGGAATTCCCATTCTCCACAATGTTATCCATAATTTGTTATGATCCACACAGTTGAGTGCCTTTGCATAATCAGTGAAACACAGGTAAACATCTTTCTGGTATTTTCCACTTTCAGCCAAGATCCATCTGACATCAGCAAAGATATGCGTACTTCCACAGGGTCTCCTGAATCTGACTTGAATTAGTGCAGGTAGGTAGACAGGTATGTAGATAAGTAGGTAGGTAGGCAAATATATATATAGATAAATATGTGGGGAAGGAGGGAGAAGAGGAGGGAGACAGGTAGATAAATAATTAGGTAAGTAGGTAGAGACAGTGTGTTTCATTTTATTTCTTTGGTACTCTTTTCCTAACTACTTTTCGAATTACTTGGTTCCATTTCAGTATTTCTGCTCCTCTGCTGTTGTGTCTGTACCTTCTTTGTCCTATTTTCATTGCTGATTGTGGGATTACAGTATACATCTCTAATGTATCACAATCTACCATGAATTAATAGTCTATCACTTCACTTACAGTGTAAGAAAGTTACAGTAGTATATTCCCATTTACCTGATTTTGTTCTTTGTATTATTGTCAAATTCTGCATCTATATTCCTTATAAACCCTACAATATAGTATTAATACTGTTCAACCATCAGCCATATTCTAAAGAAGTTAATAAATAAAGAAAAAAATTTATACTACTCCCTATATTTACATTTCTTTTGCTTTTTCTCCAGGTTTTCATCTGGCACAATCTTCTGTTAAAGTAGAAGATTTCTTTTCATATTTATCATAGTGTAGGTTTCCTGGTGATGAAGTTGCTGACTTTTATTTTGCTTTAAATTCTGAAGGATCATTTCATTGGATAGAGCATTCTAGGCTGACAAGTTGTTTTGTTTGAGCATTTGAAAGGCAGTATTCCATTGTTTTCTGGTTTGCACCATTTCTGCTGGGAAGTGAAAAGTAATTGATACTGCTGTTCTCCTGTAGGCAATTGTCTTTTTTCTCTGACTGCTTTGAGGATGATCTCTTTATCTCTGGGTTTTTACCTGCTTTACCTTCTTCTGGGTTAGAACTGAAATAGAAACACTGGGAGTATCTATAGAGGTCTATATACCATGTTGAAAATTCTGGTGTTTCACAGCACGTAGAATTTCTGGACCCTCCATTTAGCTCACCACTACTCAGTATCTTGTATGGTATTGCCATGGGCAAGTGTTTAAAATTTTTATTTTTTAATTTATTAAAATATACATTTTAATTTAATTTTAGAAAGGGTAAGGACCCCTGGAGCGTCCCTGTGCAACTGGCTCGCCCATGGTACCGCCCCATTGCTCAACGACCTCACCAGCCCTGTGCTCCAGGTCCCGCCCTCTCCACTTCTCGAAGCCTGAGAACCCAGCTTGGTATCACCTCCTACTTGACTGTCCAGAAAGCACCTCTGAGCAGAGGGACAAGCAGGGTGCTGGGACGCATGCATCTTCTGTCTCTCTGTAGAGCTGTTTCTGACAGGAAGGCTGCTCTGCTCTCTGGTGCTCTATCATGGTTATAAGCAGAAGTCTCCTCACTTGTTTGTGACTGAGTTCGAGCTATTCTTTAACGTAGCTAGTGGCTAACTAAACCCAGTTGCTGCTCCCCTCCCCTGCATCCTGTTTAAAACAAGTCAGAAGCAGAGGTGAGTCACTGCATTAGCCAGGGTTCAACTCCTGAAATAGATGCCATTAACACTACTGTACTAACAAATCCTACCAAAAAAGCATCAACTGACATTTAAGCTTGAATTTTCAGTTTGGCATGAGAATTTTAAAACTCTTTCAAGGAGGAATCTGTTTAAAAAGACAGGCCAACCGCTCTTTGTAGATTGAATATTGGGGGGGTTTTCATTATTTATTCATTTTTCCATGTGGAAGCATTGATTTTGTCCCGGTATGGTTTTTACGTGATGGCTGATGGACATGGCTGCCTGAGGATGCCAAGTCCTCTGCCTTTTGTTATCGGTATATCATTCCAGCTATCTTGATTTAGGCTGTAGAGCTGGTGATTGATTACAATGCAGTCCTTAACACTGTGGTGGGTGATTTTGTTTTGTTTAAAATTGAACCTTTGTGGGTCAAGTAAGGGAGAAGACACTATGGTGGCATAGTGGTTAGGTGCTACCTCTGCTAACCGAAAGGTCAGCAATTCAGATTTGCTAGGTACTCTTTGGAAACCATGGAACAGTTCTACTCTGACCTGTAGGGTCGCTATGACTGGGAATCGACTCAGTGGTGGTGGGTTTGTTTTGTTTTGATTTGTCCTTCAAGGGATTCGTTTTGTGGTCATTCATTCAGATTCTGTAACTTGTGATTCTTTAGGCATGTGCAGGCAGAAGTTCATCCTTCTTAGACTGCTCTTGTCAGTCAAAGCCAAGAGACTTAAGGAAGCAGGGAACCCCCTCCCACTTCGCCCAGGCAGAAGGGCTTGGGACTTGGTGGACCTGGTGCAGCACAGATGCTGGCTCTGCAGAGTTAGCAGCATTCTTTGTCTTTCCATGTTCATGCTCCAATGGAGAGGAGAAGAGGTGAGCTGGAGTTGGCCTGAGCCCAGAAGGCAGGGACAGATCAGCTTACCAGTGTCACCCTCTTACCTCTCTCCAAAGGGAGGCTTCCTCCATCCAGGACTGCCTCATCCATCCTCTTACCAGCTCCTTGTTTGAAAACGAAACCAAACACCTGCTATCGAGTCAATTCCAACTCATAGATCCCTGTCTTGTGATTGGATATTGATTTCTTTTTAAAAAAGTATTTATTTATTTATTTTTTACCAAAGCCAACTCTTCAAACAAAGGACTGGACTATAAGATACTGAGTGACGCTGGTGAAGCACGTGTTTCTTGGCTTAAACATACACCTGAGGCTGTCTGTGCAGGTCCTGTCCAGAGGCGAGATGAGAAGGTGGAAGGGGCATTAGGTGGTTGAGTGGATTTGGGAAGTACAGGGTGGAAAGGAGGAGGGTGTTGTCATGGGGTGGTTGTGGGGGAGAGAAGTTAGAGTCTATGTTCACGAATTTGTATGGCAGACTCATATGGATCGTAAACTTTTACTTAAAACATAAACATTTACTTAAAATACTTATTTTTTGTGGCACTAGACACAAGCAAACATCCATCCATTCATCATTCTATGTGAACAATTCAGTGACGCTGGTTACACGATTCACAGTTTACCCACATTCTCACTCTCTACATGTACTGTTTCATCACCAGGCATTTAGGTGCTCTGCCCCTAAAGGAGCCCAGGTGGTACAGTGCGCAAGAGTTACGGCTACTAACTCAAGCACTGGCAGTTCATATCCACCAGGTGATTTTGGGAGACTCTATGGACAACTGCTACCCTGTCATTTAAGGCAGCCATGAGTTGGAATCAGCAACAGCCAGTAGGCCGCTTACAGTTCTCATCTGTGCGTTACAATAACTGTTGTCAGTTTACACTCCCATAGATAACTGTTTATAAGAGTGCAGGGCTTGAGGTCAACAGTTTCTGTTAATTGGGCTAAACTGCTGTTTAGTTTAATGATTGCTTCATAGAATAGTTTTGGTTTAAGCTTTGAAAATTATATTTTTGGAGTTTCTTCGGTCTCAATGGACCTGGTTATGTCTGGTTTCCATATAGATTTGAAATTCTGTTCCCCAGTTTTCCTTCTTTTGATTGGGATCCATCTGCTGGGTCCTTGATTAAAATGATCAGTAACAGTAGCCAGGCACTGTCTATTTCTTCTGTTTTCATGGGAATGGAGGGCATAGTTTATGGGAACAATTAAACCTGTAGGACTGGGTGTTTCTTGGGCCCAGTACATAGAACTTCTTATATAATCTCAGGTTTTCTTCTTGGGTAGAAGGCACTGGGTCTTTGTTAACTGGACAGTGTGTAGGAACTCTCTCATATCATAACATGCTATTTTCAATATACTCTCGATGAATCTCTAAAATCATTGACTTGGCCATACTTGCTTAGATTTGCTGTATTTCCTAAAATTCTTGAGAATAATAAGCTACATCTATTTGAAGCATAGTTCCTGTTTCAGACTTTCTCTTTAGTTAATCTGGCTGAATTAATGACATTTTGCTGTATTTTAATTTTGAGGCTCAAAATGGATACTTTTTTTCCTTCTCGGTTTTCAGTGCTATTTAGATTTGCTAAATTAGTTGAGCAAAGAAACTGTGTTACTCATTTAACTTTAAAAATTGCTCTTAGATGGTTTTCAGGATCTATTGATATAATATGTTTATTATATTTGCTGTTGGGAATTCACTGTTTTCTAATCTCGTGCTTGAGTGATCCATAAATATGAGAAGCTCAGCCCTCTATTTATCTTACGGGGCCCTTAACTCCCTATCCAGGTTATGCTTGTAGAACAGCTTTGTATGGAAGACAGGACAACAAGTGAGCTAAGAAATTCCTCTAATTCTCCATGTATAGGACTACATGGCAGCAGTATTAATTACTATTGATCATATGCAGTGGGAAGACCCACCTACCCTTTGGAAATCTCATGATGACCTGGCATCATGAGGTGACTTGAAGTTTTCTTGAGTCTTCCGATGGTCATACATTTCTCCTTTTCTGTTTTGAAGGTTTGTTAAGATGCTTGCCTTAGACAAAAGGTTATCTAGTCCTTTAAATAAAAAGAATACCAATCTGGAAGTGTTAATAGTCTTTCACTTTCTATCTGGGGATAAAAAGAGAGACAGAGACTCCTTAGTAATAAAATAATAACTAAATTTAGGATAGCACATCAGAATTCACCAAGGGCTTTCTAGTGGAATCCTCACAATGCTATCAACCCTAGAAGGCAGGTGGCATTACCATTTAGCAGATGACATACATTCAGCTTTGTCACCATATTATACAAAGATGTTATTGAATGCAAAAATGAGGATAGCTTGATAAAAGAGGACAGGAATTTTGAAATTTTGATAAACCAAATTTTGGTTTTGATTGAGTAGAACTGGAAGAGGTCTTCAAAGTTCAGCTCAATAGCCTTATTTTTCATATATGAGACTTAGGGCCCAGGAGCTAGGCTGTGCCGAGGGTTGCAAGTCTGGTTAAAATCCCAAATGGTCCCAGGACCCTTTGGCCAGAACAGTAGCCTCTTGGGGCAGAGCTGGCTCTTCATGTCCTTCACAGGCTAAATTCCTTGTAATCATTTTTCAGGACTTCTGTCCAGACTGGGCATGGTAAAAGGGTCTGGCATGTAGCTAGCTCCCCAGATGTGGCATAAACCAGTTGCTGTTGAATCGTTCCAACTGACAGTGACCTCAGGTGTGTCAGTAGAACCACACTCCACAGTGTTTTCATTAGCTGGATTTTGGGAAACAGATCACCAGGCCTTTCTTCTGAGGCCCCACAGGCTTGGCTCAAAGAGCCAACCATCAGGTTAACGGCCAGGCATGTGAACTGCACCATCAGGAGACTCCCAGGTGTAGTATACCTTGCTCTAAAATTACTTTGGCTCTGAGGTATTAAAATGTGATTCTGGTGCACAGGAGAGGAAAGACATCAAGGTAGTAGACTCCGTAACCAAAACAGCATATTTTTTTCACATTGGCTTGCTGTGACCTTGCAGTCTGACTCCACATGTGACAGCTGACAAGGCTGGCACATTTTGATCAGGAAAGGAAGCAAATGGAAGGCTCTAACATTAAGGGCTGCAGGAGGTGATTGCAAGTGGGCTGCCATGATGGGAAGTCCTGCAAGTCCAATGGACACTGGGAAACTGGATACGGTAGGCTGGGAGGCCACCAGACTTCCCTGAATTCTGACAATTCTGTCTGGATCTTCTAATATGGCTCTAAGAGTTATTCATTCATTCACTGCCATCGAGTGGGTTCTGACTCACAGTGACCCTAGAGGTCAGAGTGGAATTGCCCCATAGAGTTTCCAAGAAGCACCTGGTGGATTTGAACAGCCAGCCTTTTAGTTAGCAGAAGGAGCACTTAATCAATATGCCACGAGGGTTTCCCATTCATTCGTTAGTCACTGTGAATTTGCTGCTTTCACAGAACTTTGCTGAATCCTACTATGGCTAGGAGAGATTCAGGAATCCAAACAATATCCCATTTTTGAGTACCAAATAAAGACAAGGAAGAGTGCTAGATGCTGACAAAATGTAAAGAGGAAAGTGCATAGTTTTTGCCCTCAAAGAGTCAACAGTTTGGTATGGTAATAAGTACAATGAGATAAAAGAGAGGAAAGAATAGATGTTTGAGAAAGTATACAAAAAACATACTGCAAATTCCAGGAGATAGAAAAGCTTTGTGCAGCTAGAGATACAAAGGAAGGATTCACAGAGAAGGCGGCATTTGAATTGGCCCTTGAAGGATAAGAAGAGTATCATCCCAGGATTTATGTTTTCAGGACATACCTTTCCCCTGAGCTGCAATCTGGTCCCTGGCTTTATGGTGTAAAGTGTATCATATCCAATTCGCTGGTGTTGTACAGGTTTTTATCTTAGAAAATGAGTATCAGGTTTATTATGCACAAACTCATTTAGTTTATTGCAAAGTAGTCATGCCAAGGGGAGCAGGTAAGACCTCATCACATTCATTTTGAACTGGAGAATCTGAATCAACAATTACAATGTTGGTTAAATGATTATAGTCCAAATATTTAGACTTCAGCCTTTTTCTTTTATCAAGAAGTCTCGGGAGGCTGGCTGACTCATAGATTGAATTTGGTAGAGGTCTCTCGTATCTAAGGTCTGAGGTCAGTGGTGGTGGTCTTCAGAGAGAATAAGGGACCACAGAAAGATGCTTTTGCCTTTGCTTTCTCCCGGAGATTGAGTAGAGATTCAGAGTTCACCTGCGAATTTGTCACCTTGGCCTTTCAATAATAAAGACCAGTGTGATGTCAAAGACTAGTTCGTAGTGACTTTTTCTGCAGGGTCAGAGATTTGCCATATATCACATATTCTTCAAGGTTAGAGATTAAGGAGGTTGTTTGGACTTCTGTCTCAAAGAAAGATTATAAATATTAACTGTACTGTGTCTCCTTTCATCACAGAATGTCAAGTCAAAGTCAACTTGACTTAAAGGAGATCTGCCACATTTTTTACTCACTTCTATGTTTTGATTCAAAAAATTTATTTATTTATTTTTTATAATTGAATGAAAATGTACATTCCCATATAAATCGCATGGTCACCTATATGCAGCTCCCACTGGTCTCCCTGACCGGTGACAGCACACCCCTCCTCTCTGCTCCGTACATGTCCTATCCTCCTAGCAGTCTCCTATCCCATCCTCTCCACCCACTCCCCTTCCTCCAGCAAGAGGTCAGCGGGATGACATTCTGTAGATCCACAGAACTATAAAATTCCCACAAGATACGGTCAGTCTGCGTTGCCAAGTCTGATCTATTGCTGTCGGAAAAGTTGACCTTCATTATGATTTATGGACAGGGGCAGCAGCAGGGCCAGGGGCCATGCTCCCAGGGGAACTCCAAAGCCCCTGGGCCATAAATTGCAGTCTTTTATTGGGGATCTCAGGGTACACCCCTGTTTATTCTTTTGTTGCCAGTGAGACTTCACTTTGTGAGCTCCATTGTGGCTATCACTGGTGGTGGCCGGGCACCATCTGGTTCTTCTGGTTATGAGTCGATGTAGAGACCCACTCCTGTGGGTCTCTCTGTCTTCCAGGTTCCCTTTTCCCCAAGTTGTTCTTGTCCTTGGTGATCATTCCTGTTGAGTTGGTACCATTTGCTGTACCCTCAGATGGCAGCTTGGCAGCTTTTGAGGGGTGCAGAGAGTCCTCATTAGCAAAATGCTAGCTATACCAATTGGCCTTGATTTCGCCTGAGAGCATGATCCCCGGCCCCCCACCCCAGCTACTCTGTCCTTGCAATATTGGGTTAAGATGGGAGAAATACTCAAATTGTGTTGAAGTCCAATTATTATTGATCGTCTTTCTAATGTATGCTGTCACCAATTTCACCCAACCGAATTTCTATTGACTATCTAAACCCTAGCCCCCTCACCCTCCTTCCCTCCCCACCCTTGCAGCCTTCAAAGAGTCTTTTCTTCTATGCATGAGTCTGTTTTTAAGTTCTTATCATAGGGGTCTCATACAATATTTGTCCTTTTGTCACTGACTACTTTCACTCAGCATAATGTCTTCCAGTTGAAACCAGGTTAAGAGATGTTTCCTGCAATCATTGTTGTTCTTTATCATTGCATAGTATTCCATTGAATATATATACCATAGTTTACCTATCCATTCCTCTGTTACTGGGCATGTGGTTTCATTTCATCTTTTTGCTATTGTGGACTGTGCTGTGATGAACATTCGTGTGCATGTATCACTTGGTGTGAATGGTCTTGGTATATTCCAAGCAGTGGAATTACTGGGCCAAATTACTGGTCCATTTTTTTAAGGGAGCACCAGATTGCTTTCCAAAGAGGTTGCACCATTTTGCAATCTCATCAACAATCTAGGAGAGTTCCAATCTCCCCACAGCTTCTCCAGCATTTGTTATTGTGTGTTTTTTGGATCACGACCAATTTGTTGGGGTGAGATGGTATCTTGTTGTTGTTTTGATTTGAATTTCTTTAATAGCTAATGATCATGAGCATGTCCGCATGTGTTTTTTGGCTGCCTGGATCTCCTCTTTAGAGAAGTGTATGTCCATCTCCTTTGCCCATCACTTACTTAATTGGATGATTTATCTTTTTCTTATTGATATTTTGTAATACCTTATAGATTATGGAGATCAGGCATTGGTCTGACATAGAGTTGCCAAATATTTTTTCCCATTCTGTAGGTGGCCGTTTCATTCTATTAATAAAGTCTTTGGATGAGAAAAAGTGATTGGTTCTTAGCAATTCCCATTTATCTATTTTTCTCTTCTGATGATTGTGGTTTGTTTGACAGATTGTGAAGTCTGTCTGCATTGTGTATTAAACCTTCCATTGTTGTTCCTACTTTCTCGTGGATGAGCTTTATCGTTTTAGATTGATATTTAGGTCTTTTATCCAGTTTGAGTTGGTTTTTGTATAAGATGTAAGATACGGGTCTTGTTTTAATTTAGTGCGGATGGATATCTAGTTTTGCCAGCACCATTTGCTGAAGAGATTGTTTTTACCCCAGTTTAATGTCTTAGGGACTTTGTCGAATATGAACTGTTCATAGGCAGATGATGTCATTTCTGGGGTCTTGATTCTGTTCCACTGACCTATCTGTTTTTGTACCAGTAACAGGCTGTTTTGACTACTGTGGCAGTATAATATGTTCTGCGGTCGGGTAATAAGAGGCCTCCCAGTGTGTTTTTCTTCTTTAGTAGTGCTTCACTTATCTGGGGCTTCTTGCCTTTCCAGACAAAGTTGTTCCTCCACCTCATTAAAAAATGTCACTGGAACTTGTATTGGGATTGCATTATATAAGTAGATCGCTTTGGGTAAAATAGACATTTTCACAGTGTTAAGTCTTGCTATCCATGAGCATGGTAGGTTTCTCCATTTATATAAGTCTCTCTTAGTTTCCTGTAGTAAGAGTTTGTAGTTCTCTTTGTAAAGATCTGTTATTTCTCTGGTTAAATTTATTCCTAGGTACTTTATCTTGTTAGGGGCTATGGTAAATGATACAGACTTGGTGATTTCTTCCTTAATAATCTTGTTGTTGGTATAAAGGAATCCTACTGATTTACTTATGTTTATCTTGTATCCTGAGACTTTGATGAACGCTTTTATCAGTTGGAGTAGTTTCCTTATGGATTCTTTGGGATTCTCTGCATATACAATCGTATCATCTGCAAATAGGGAGATTTTTAGTTCTTCTTTGCTGATGCAGATGCACTTTATTTCTGGGTCTTGTCTAATTGCTCTAGAACTTCTAGTACAATGTTGAATAGGAGAGATGAGAGTGGGCATCCTTGTCTAGTTCCTGTTACCAAGGGAAATTGTTTCAGTCTTTCTCCATTCAGGATGACGTAGGCAGTTGGCTTTGTATAAATGGCCCTATTGTATTGAGGAATTGGCCATCTATTCCTATTTTGCTTAGAGTTTTTTAGCATGCATGGGTGTTGGACTTTATCAAATGCCTTTTCTGAATCGATAGACAAGATCAGATGGTTCTTGTCTTTTGTGTTATTTATGTGGTTGATCACATTAATTGCTTTTCTGATGTTGAACCAGTCTTGCATCCCTGATATGAATCCAACTTGGTCACGATGGATTATTTTTTTGATATGTTGTTGTATTCTATCAGCAAGAATTTTGTTGAAGATTTTATGTCTAGATTCATGAGTGATATTTATCTGTAGTTCTCCTCTTTGGTTGGGTCTTTCCCTGACTTTGGTATCAGGGTTATGCTGGCTTCGTAGAATGAATTTGGGAGTGTTCCATCCCTTCCTATATTGTGAAGTAGTCTTAGTAGTATTGGAGATAAATCTTCTCTAAAAACTTGGTAGAATTCTGTTGTGAAGCCATCTGGGTCTGGGCTTTTTTTGGTTGGCAGTTTTTTGATGACTTTTTCAATCTCTTCCTTTGTGATGGATTTATTCAGTTGTTCTGCTTCACCTCGTGATAATTTTGGTAGGTGATATGAATCAAGGAATTTGTCCATTCCTCTAGGTATTCAAATTTTTTAAAGTACAGTCTTTCATAGTATTCAGCTATGATATTTTTGATTTCTGTTGCATCCGTGCTGACAACTCCCCTCTCATTATTTGTTTTCTTTCCTGTTTTTCTTTAGTAAGTTTAGCAAATGGTTTGTCAAAAAAACAGCTTTTAGTCTTTTCAATTGTTCTTCTGTTCTCTAATTTGTTTAGTTCTGCTCTAATCATTATGATCTGTTTTCTTCTGGTGCCTGAGGGGTTGCTCTGTTGTTTTCTCTCTGCTTGTTCAAACTGTATGATCAGTTCTTTGATTTGTTTTTTTCTTTCTTCCAGATGTGTCCATTTATGGAGATAAACTTACCTCTGAGCACTGCTTTGGCTGTATCCCATAGGTTGTGGTAGGAAGTGTTTTCATTCTCATTGAAATACATAATTTTTTTTATTTCATCCTTGATTTCTTCTATGACCCACGATTTTTTGAGCAAGATGTTGTTCAGTTTCCATGAGTTCCACTTTCTATGTTTTTCTGCTATTGATTTTGACTTTTATGGCTTTATGATCTGAGAAGATGTTTTGTGTTAATTGAATGGTATAGATTTTGTTGAGAATTTCTTTATGTCCCAACACGTGGTCTCTTCTGGAGAATGTTCCGTGTGCACTGGGGAAGAAGTTGTAGTTGTCTGCTGATTGATAGAAAGTTCTGTATAAGTCAATGAAGTCTAGTTGGTTAATTGTGGCAATAAGATCTTCTGTGTCTTTATGAAGGTTTTTTCCTAGATGATCTGTCCAATATTGAGAGTGGAATGTTGAAGTCTCCTACTATTATTGTGGAGTGATCTATCTCCTTTTTCAGTGTAGTCAGTGTTTCTTTGACATATTTCAGTGCTCTAATATTAGGTGCATAAATATTTAATATCGTTAAGTCCTGCTTGTGTGTTCAACCTTTCAGCAATAGTGTCCATCCTTGTCCATGATGGTGCATTTTACATTAAAATTTACTTTATCTGAGATTAGAATTGCCACACTTGCTCTTCTTTGTTCATTGTTAGCTTGATATATATTCTTCTATCCTTTAATTTTCAGTTTGTTCCTATCTTTAAGTCTAAGGTGAGTTTCTTGTAGGCAACATATAGATGGGTCATGTCTTTTGATCTAAGATGTCACTCAATGTTTCTTTACTGGAGCATTCAGTCCATTGACATTCAATGTAATTATTGATGGATATGTGTTCAGGGCTTCCACTGTGATATGTTTATTTTTGTGTTGATGTCTTCTCTGTTGTTCTTATTAATCTGTTCTGTGACCTGCTTCTTTCTGAGTTGATTTTTTGCTTTTTTCGGCGTTGGTTTTGTGATTGTTGAGACCCCTCTACATTTCTTGATACAGTATGTTGCTTTTTCATTGTGCTTTACGGCTGCCCCTATGATTCCACTTACTAAACTATATATAAACACAATTTTGATTCCTACTAGTCTTGTCAACTTCCTGTCCATCTGGAAGGACTATAAAGATTGTAGTACATCCTTCTTTTTAATATGATGATGTCATAGTTTACATGATATGAACACTAGATCATTTCTTTCACTATTACAGCTTTGTGAATGGAGCCTTCCCTAACTAAGTAGGGTTTTGTATAGTGTGTCCTTCTAAAATATAAAGTTAGTGATTTTGTTCTTCCAAGCCAAGAAATTCTTTCAGTATTTCTTGTAGCTTTGGTTTGGTTTTTACAAAGTCTCTGAGTTTCTGTTTATCTGGGAGTGTCTTGATTTCATTTTCATATTTGAAAGATAGTTTTGTAGGATATATAATTCTTGGTTGGAAGTTGTTCTCCTTCAAGGCTTTGAATATGTCATGCCACTGTCTCTGTACCAGCATCATTTCTGCTGAGAAATCTGACGAGAGCCTACAGGGTTTCCCTCTGAATGTCAGCTTTGCTTTGAGTCTTGCTGCCTTTAAGAGTTTCTGCTTCTGTTTCATTTTGTTAAGCTTGATTATAACACATCTTGGAGTCTTTCTATTGAGATCTATATTGAGTGGTGTTTGACATGTATCTTGGATATCTATATTCTCTTCTTTCATAATTTCTGGGAAGTTTTCTGTCAGCAACTCAGCAACAAAACTTTCTGTGTTCTCAGGTGTCTCACTCTGTTCAGGAACTCCACTTAATCATAGATTGTTCTTCTTCATAGAGTCCCACATTCTTCTTAATGCTTCTTCATTTTTCTTGTTTCTTTTTTCTGATTTCTCCTCATAGATGCTGGAGTCAGTAGCTCTGTCTTCCAAATCACAAGTTCTCTTTTCCATTTGTTCCATTCTGTTTTCTTGGCTTTGAGTTGAAGTTTCTATTTCTTTGATTTTGTGCTTGATCTGTTGGATTTCTGAGTACTGATGTTCCATCAGATCGAACAGCTTGCTTAATTTTTTGTTTTGCTCTGCTGCATTTTGTATGAGGTCTAGGAAGGCTCTATTTCGTATTCACCTTCTGATAGTTTCAGGAAAGCTTCTTTGGGAAGTTCTGAGGTGGTTTCTTTTAGGGGCTTTCTGATGCCATGGGTGATTTCTAGATTACTGTCTTCTCCAACCTTTGTTGGTTTTTGGGCTTTATGTGAGTCAGAAGAGTCTGGGAGAGATGCTGTGAAGATGGACCACAGTTGTTTCTCTAGGCTGTCTTAAAATGAGAAGTGAAAAGTATTTGACAACTTCCAGTCAGTCAGGTTTTCAGGTGTATATGTTCCTCTTTCCAGCTGGCAAAGTAAGCACCTCTGTATTGAACCCCCAGATGTTATAAACTAGCTCAGAATACAGAAAGGCTACTGGCCTGCTGCCTTCTGCTGTCAGGCCCCAGCTGTAGGAAACACTGTGTAGAATTCTGCTTTTCTGCTGGAAAAGCAATTTCTTCTAGATATGCACTGCCTCCCAGCCCAGGAATTAGGTCCAGGTGAGGCTTCTGTAGGCTTACTCTGCCTCCTTTGGTCTGTGCAAGCCTCTGCTCCCCAAGAGTGGGGTCAGTGAAAGAGAGAAGGTTTTGCATTCAGTGGTATGAAGTCCAAATTAACAGCCTTACGCTGCATGCCAGGGCTTACTAGGTGTCCAGAAGCCTCCACTGAATTATCATTTCAGGTCTTGGTTTCCAGTGGGATTTGGGGAGATGTGCACTTAGTCTGCCATCTTGACTCTGCTCCCCCCAATTTTCTAAATGACTTTTTTATGACTTACAGTTTCTAAAGACTAATAATTAATGTTGGAAAACCTCAAAAATGTAGACATATTTCTATTTTTAAGTTCATATTATGAGTGCTTATACATATGTACTTGGAAAGCTTAATAGTGTCTTATACTTCATGAGATTTTTGACCATGACAGAAACATACTGAACACCTGGTCAATATCCTCCTGCAAATACTGACTAGGTATCTCCTAGATTTTAATCTTACCAACCCAGGCTGGCTTGTACCCAAGTCTTTCTCATCTCAGTGAATAGGAACAGGAACTCCACTGTCCCAAATGGTCAACAGTCTTCTCCTAATTCTACTCATTTCATTTCTACCCGCGGCCATACCACACAGTCAGATTTTTCCTGGGTGAAACAGATTTTGGATGTGCTAATGAGACTGATAAATAGCTAGTAAAGACTCAACGGTGTTTAAAGAAAAGATCTGATGGAAGACGATGGCTTTGACTTGTAAGACAATGAACTTAGAGCTGTCATGTTCATGTCCAGGACTTAAGGCATACACACGCTTGATCTGTAGCTGCTGAGTCAATTTGAACTCATGACAACCCAGTGTGTATCAGAGAGGAGCTATGCTCCACAGGATTTTCAATACTGATTTTTCAGAATTAATCTCAGGCCTTTCTCCAGAAGGTCTTCTGTGTCGGCTCGAACCTCCACCCTTTCTGTTAGTAGTCAAGCACCTTAACTGTTTGTACCACTCGGGGACTCTAGATAGTCCATTAGGGCACAAAATAATCTTAATATTTCTACTGAGAGTTTTTAATTCTTTCTAATTTCTAGTTTTATTACTGTTCCATAATATGTTAATGTATTTGCAGAATATGACCTGAATATATACAAATATGTGTATACATATATGTATGCATATATATGTGTATATGAAAACCCTAGTGGTATAGTGGTTAAGTTCAATGGCTGCTAACCAAAAGGTTGGCAGTTCACATCTATTAGGTGTTCCCTGAAAAAACTCTGGGAGCAGTTCTCTATGAGTCATTATCAGTGTAATGGCGATGAGTTTGGTTTTGTTTTTCATATAGGCCAAGCCAAGTGCTGTGGAGTCGGATCTGACTCAGGTCTGACAATTAAGTCCTGGAACTTAATTGTTCTAAGTGCTACATATCTCACTGCTGAGTTGTCACTATGGTCACCTTTGAAGTCCTCCCCTTTGGAAGCTATGCATCAATGCCTGCATTGTCCACCCTTCAAAGCAATTTTGGAACTCTTTCTGGAATGGACATTGCACATGGTGGCACAGTGGCAAGTTCGTGAACTTAATTGTCTAGTTGTCTGCGAGGGAGTTTCTGGCCAGGTAATAAATAACTGTATTGGAACACCCAAGGGGAGTACTTCGAAAGTGACCATATTGATATTCAGCAAATGAGGTATGTAGGGCTTTTTCTAGGATGAATTTGCAAATTTAATTGATAGTCCTCATACATATATAATTTACATTTATATTTTTTAAGATTGTCTTTATTGGTAGAAGTGAAACAATAACTTTTGAGTAAGGCAGTGTCATGATGGAAGAGGCTTGCAAATAGCTAAACGTTTAGGGATATTGACCGTGGACAGCATGGCTGGGCACGGGAAGATGGGTCCCTGTGCACGATGACTGTCAGGCACACCAGCTGGTCTGTTTTGTATAGGAAGCTGAAGTGAGAGAACACACGTGAAAATCTCCTAAAAATGTAAAATAAACAAGACAGCATACCGAAAGATGCAAATAGAATTTGTCTTTAAAATTGCCCGACAGCTGATGCCAGATTTTTGGAAATCAAAGACTCTATTAAATGGTAAGAAGAGAAGCCTAAAAATAAGACGAGGGATTCAGAATGGATGCTGTGGAAATGATTTTCCCGTCTGGCTGAGCAGATTTTGAATTGTTTATTTACTTGGAATTCCTATGGTCTGTTCTAGACTAATTAGAGCCTTCTCCACAGAAAAATAAGAAACTCTTCAGATTGTGGAGCTGTGCTTTGAAAGCCTTAAGTTCTTATACTGTCTTTGCCTTTGCATACAGGGACAACATCCACCCTTCTGTGGCCCGAGGTTGATAAAAAAGGAAAAAGCACAAAGGTGAAGGCCACGGCCATCTGTTTGAGGGAGTTGATTACCCAAGCATCGACAAGGAGGAGGCTCCATTTGTTCCAGATCTCCTCAGGCTTCACCATTTTCTTGTGCCCCGAAGCAAAGGCAACGTTGTCTTGTTTCTCTGAACTAAACTCAAACCTATTTCAGGAGTTGTGTCTCTCAAAGCTTTTGTTCTACAAGGTACAAAGTGGCTAACTCTAATTTCATTAAAATTCTTGTAAGTGAAGAACCAGCTAAAAAGGATTTTGGTGCAGAGTCTAGTCTGTTTTGCAGAGTGAGGACAACACTCCCGTGACAACTATTTTTGGGGCGAATGCTGGCAGGCAGCATTCTGGTGGAAGGCAGGCAGAAGTACCCTAAACGGCTTCCCTCTTTGTCCAACCTGGATGGGAGAGAAGGCCTGTTTGACTGTCACGTTTGCTTGAAGCACCGAGACTGTGTTGTGTAACCGTGTGTACTTCCTGCAGCACAAACACTGCTGAGTTCCGCAGGGGAAAAGGGAAAGAAGCCTGTGCAGGTACATGTGTTAGTGGTCATCGTTGGTGGGTCAGAAACAGTCAGTTCTTAGCTCGAGGCTGGTTGGGTGAATGACATCAAGTCGTAATTAGGAGGGGGTAGTCCCTGGGAGGGGCATTTGGTTTGTACCCTAAAGGTTGGAAGGTCAAACCCATCCAGCAGGGTCACAAAAGAAAGGCCTGGCAATCTGCTTCCAAAGAGATTGTAGCCAGGAAACCTCTACGGGGTAGTTCTACTCTGTCACACATGGGAATGAACCCAGTGACATCTGGCTTGGTTTCAGTAGCCTTGGGTCACCACAAAGCAGTGCAATTTAACCTGTTCTTGGAGGAAGCAGTGCATTTGTTGATATGATGGCCTGTGTTGAAGGCCAGAGATTTTTGCTGGAACAAAGGATTCTATTTCAACAAAGACATGCAGACAGGACGTTCTCACAGCTTGCCTCTGGTTTTGAGTTTCTTGTGGTCTGGCTTCTTGTAAGAGGATCTGGGCTGGAGGGCACAGAGGCAGCAGGAGGCCCGACCTGGGGACAGGTCAGGAGATCCGGGTCTGGTCGGTCTCTGCCAAGAGATCTTCTGCGTGACCTTGTGCTCTCCTGTGCTTGGGGCCTCAGCTTCTTCCCGGATGTGGATTGGTACTTCCTGTGACTGTCTCAAACTCTCAGAGTGTGACTCAGTACTTTCCAGGTTTCTCCTTTTTTTTTACTAGACAGCAGAGAGGAAATGTTTATTCGTCCACCGCCTGAGGTCTTCTCTGGCCATCCTGTCCTCTCTCAGCGGGGTAGACAGGACCAGACACAGGGGCCATCTTCCACGGAGGGTAACTCACATTCCATTCTCAGCTGTACCATTACGTTGCACACCACTCAGAAGTACGCAGAAGACACAGCTTGCCTACTAAACCTTGATCAGCAGTCCTAGGATGCATCCTGATTTCAGAAATGTTAACTAAAAAAAAGAGATACAAATATAGACCTTAGAATAATTGAACATGGCCACTAGATGTAGCACGGTAACCGATAGACCAGGTGCAGGGGAAGCACCGAAAGACAGGCAGTTACTCCATCTGCGGAGGCTTGTAGCTGGAAGCCTTTAAAGGGGATCTTGACTCAGCTCCCTGATTTCTAATCCAGTCGTTGCCACTTACTCGCTGCTGTCTGATCTTGGGCAAATGTCATCATCTCTTCATGCCTCCTTTCCTAGTGTCTGAAGTGGGGATGTTGTTGGATGCTCTGGGGCCGATTCTGACTCACCGTGAGTCCGTGTTGTCGTCAACCCCTGGGTTCTCCTCCCGCAGATTAGCAGATTGAAATCAGCCAGTCAGAGCTGGAGGAATAGGAAGACGTTTATTTACTGCTGGCAAACAGGGAGACAGACAGAGTCGAGAGACCAAAGAAGACCAGATCCCTGACAGGAAAAATAGCCATAGAGTTGCATATGGGGGAAGTGGGATGTCAGGAGTACTGGTAGTAAAGAGGCTGTTGTATGCTAATTCTCAGTGTGTAGGGAAGGAAGGGTGCACAGGCAACTATCACCTTTCTTAGTCTACAGCTCCAGCCAAGCAGGTCAGGATTGCAGTCATCTTTTAACAGTACCTGCAAAGCAACTTAAAACAACTATTGTGGGTTGTTAGGATGCTTGTGTTGCCCTGTTACTTCGCCTATAATTAAGTAGGATTGTCCCAGAGAGTTTTCGGGGCTGCAGTCTTTGTGGGGGGAAACCCTGGTGATAGAGCGGTTAAGAGCTACACCTGCTGACGCAAAGGCCGGTGGTCTGAACCTGCCAGGCATTCTTTGGAACCCCTGTGGGGCAGTTCTGATCTGTCCCATCGGTGTCTGTGGGTCAGAATGGACTGGATGGCCACAGATGTCGTTTTTTGGTTTAATCTTCACGGGAGCAGATATCCAAGTCTGTTCTCCCAGGGGGCCACTGGTGGGTTTGAACTGCCAAACTTTTGGTTAGCAGCCTAGCACTCAACCACTGTGCCACAGACCTCCTTAAAATGACCTAAGGACAGAAAAATGACATTGTAGAGTTATTGTAAGATTAAGTTAACAAATACAAGTAAAGTACTAAGTCTGCTTTTTTAAGAATGGCCATATCACCATAATTACTGGATAAAAGTCTGGCTCTGAGGAAGCAGGGAACAGGCTTGGCCTGCTCACCACTGATCCCCCGATGCCTCCCAGGGCTCAGCGTACAGCAAGGTTTCAACAGATACCAAATAGGAATTGGCCCTCAGTCATTCTCCAGTGGGCCAGCATTCCCCTTCGTCCATGACAGTACACCCCACCCACCAACTTCATGGGGGTGTCCGATCCTACTCTTGGGTAAAACAAGCCCAGTCAGAACCCACTGAAGTAGATTTTAGCACAGTTAGCAAATGTGCCCCAGAACTAGGTTACCAGGCTCTTGCGAGAGGTGGCTGTCTTTGTCCTCCCAGCCCGCAGACTCTGGCCCACTAATAGGGATAAAAGTAGGTGCTAGAAATAAGTGAGCAAGGAGACTGGCTGTTCCCACAGCTCAACTTTCTCAAGGTTCTACCGATCGGAAGGCAGATGCTGTCCTTGAGCGACTCCGCAACCCAGATAAGGCTGTGTAAGACAAAGGGACTGTCCCTGCTTTGACAAATGGGACTGACCTTCCAGTCCTGGAAAAACATCCTGGTTTCAACCAAGTCTGTATCAGGTGGAGATGATGTATGGCTACAAGTATGTAAATCCACAGGCGGGTGTTAACCGGCTACCTTGTTATGCAATTAACCCACAATTCACAAGCATATCTGAGACAGAAAGAAAGTTGTATTGGTTCTCCTCTGGTTTTTTAGTTAAGTGGCTGTATTAAGAAACACTTCTGAAAAAGCAAGATTGATTAGCTGTAGACTCCAAGAGTCTCTGACTGAATTAAAAGTCAGTCTCAGACGATACTTGTCTAAACTGAAATTAAAACTCAGTCTCAGATAACACTTGCCTAAACTGCTAAGTTAGCGGAACGGCAAGGCTAGCAAGCCTACTGTGTGTGGTTTCATCGGTGATGCCTTCAGACCCGAGGCAGGTAACTGCAGAAATCTCTTTACGTGTCAGGTCGAAGTGAAGCGGCAGCCAAGAAATGAGAATTTCACGGCTAATTTGAGTCCAAGGTAGGAAAGACATTACTTATTTCTCTGTCTTCAGCTTCATGAAGGAACTTGCCTTCCATCCATTTTCTTTCAGTCTGATCCAGCGTTTTAGCTTGGTTTTCTCTTTCTCTGAAATGATCCCAAACCTTGTACTTTTCCAAATTTTCAGTTCCCTGGCACTCTATATACTTGGTTAGTGCAGATGTCAACACGCTCAGTGACTAACCAAAAGTTCGGAGGTCTGAGTTCACCCAAGGGTGCCTTGCAATCAACTACTTCCAAAAAGAACAGCCATTGAAGAGCCCACAGAACACAGTCATACTGTGACGCACCCAGGCTCACCATGAGTTGGAATTGAGTCGATGGCAACTAGTTAGTACTGGTGATATTTTCAGATACTTGAGTATTTGAACCACTAATGGAAATTTGAGTCCGTTTGTAACAAATAAGGACCTAGGAGGGCATGAGAAAACCCGGGTGGCATAGTGATTACGTGCTATGTCTGTTAACCAAAAGTTGGCAGTTTGAATCCACCAACTGCTCTTTGGAAACTCTATAGGGCAATTCTATTCTGTCATTTAGGGTTGCTATGAGTTGGCATCTACTCAACGGCAGTTTTTTTTGTTTTTTATAAGAGGATGGTAATTATCTTCAAATAGTTGAAAGTCTTCCAAGAGAAAGATTAAAAAAAAAAAATACTGTTCTGCAAGGACCCAGGACAAGGGGCAGAGGCTATAGAAAAGTAGCTTGCAATTCATGATCAAGATAGATTGTTTACCAATCATGGCGGAGCCAAGATGAAGTCACTTGTGCCAGGAGACGGTAGATTTCCTATCCACGGTAGTCCCTGAGATTGCCAAGGATTCAAGATTTGAAAATCAGTAGTGCTGCTCACAAGTATTTCATTCTCCTCTTACTCCATCCACCTGGGGGACTGAAATTCCTGTAGTTGAGTGGGGACAGGTGACTACTTCTGGCTGAAGATGGAAAACAGGATGGATCACACTTTAGTGCCAATACCAGACCTTCAGGAGTCTCTTCCTTGCCCACGTGGTCCAAGAAGTACAGGTCTGGATGGCGCTTCCTCCAGCCTCACACCTCTGGGGAACAACCATGAGCAGAGACCCCTTTGCATTTGAGGTGCATGGCCTTGATTGGGCTTGCTAACTAACCTATAGTGAACAATTCACCTGGTTTTCAGTGGTGACAATCAAGTTAAGTTGTTCACTCCAGACTGGTAAGGAAGCATAATTAAGCCTGTGCATACCCTGCTTCGAATGTCCAGTGGTGTAGTGGTTAAGAGTTATGACCGCTAATCAAAAGGTCAGCAGTTCGAATTCACCAAGCACTCTTTGGAAACTCTGGGGGGAGGAATTCTCCTCTGTCCTTCAGGGTTGCTATGAGTTGGAATGGTCCCAATAGTGGTAACACTACTTAACTCATCCCAAATAAGGATTTTTCACAGCTGTTGTTGGAGAGCAGTAAACTCAGGAAGGTGGATCCCTCCCCAGACTTAGGATTTGGATCATGTTGGTTAAAGCCAATCTCTGGCATCCCATTCCTCTTTTCCTGAGCACAGCAGACTGCCAAGTTGAGGCCAACCAGCAGCATACCTGGTGACGAATGGTTAGCCAGCTTGCGGCTGTGGGTAGGTGCTGACCACGCTCCTGAGGTCTGGCTCAGAAGATGTAAGGGTGGGCTTTGAAGCAGGGTTGAGCAGATCTCTGAAAAGAGCAGGGAGAGGAAATACTTTCTTCCTGTTTTGGGTTGTTTCATGCGAGGTTATGCTGCTAGTTGGGGGAAAGAGAAGGATTCTCTGTTTCACACACAGTGTGGCTAGCTTGTGGAATTCATTATCCCTGACATAGAAAGGCTTGAGCTCCAGGAAGTAGAGACTCTGCTGCGGGGTCTGTGTCTACCAGGTGGATACTGGCATTTGGATGTCTCCAAGGCTCCGGAAACTCTACTTCAAAATCTTCTCCTTGACTTGGCTCCTCTGTGTCAGCAGACAGAACCACTGTCTTCCACGTTCCCCAAATCAGAAAAATAGTATCTCAGAGCAATCCTTTGCTCTTCCCATACCCAGCCCTAATATTCCCCAAATCCACCCGCTTCTCTTCGTCTCCACTGTTTGTACCACAGCTAAGGCTGTCAGTCCCTCTGCAAATGGCCCCCAGCTAGCTTGTCGCAAACACTGCTCCCCTCTAAAATAAGTCTGTATTATATACAGCCAGAAGAATCTTTCTAATACAAATCTATTACATCAACCCTCCACTTAAAGCTTGAATGGTCTCCTAACGTCCCCAAGATTAAGCTTCCAAGTCCCTGTCCTGGTCTGCCCAGGTCTTCCTTGTCTCTAGTCTTAGGTTAGGCCACTGCCACAGCTGGTCTTAGACCGCAGTGCCCTCAGATCCTAGGACCCTGTTGGCTGCCTCCCTCGTGGTCCCTTGCGTGTGTTACTTCTTTGCACAGAACCTCCCTTCTTCTTTTCCTGCCCAGCTGCTCCTCACGCTCCCAGATCCTACTGCAGACACCACCTTCTCGGGGAAGTCTTCCCTCATTTCCTCAAGGCTGATCTGGCTGCCCGTCCCTGCGCAGGCATCACTCTCTCTACTACCTCTGTTGGAACTTTTTCACCTCAGAGTTACCATTTTCTCTCTCGTGGCTCTTCACTGTCTCTCCCCTTAGACTGTGGCCCCTGGAAGAGAATGATCACCTTTTTGTCTTAGGGAAAGTGTCTGGCATGTACCAGGTCCCCCATGAAAGAGCATGTGTAAGACATTACATGCTGCTTGGCAAGACGGGAGGAGCGGTTCACACATGTGAGTTTTGAGAATACTGGTGCAGCAAGGAGGCAGAGAATGAGGGCAGGAGACGGGAGAGCAACAGCTTAGGTCGACAGGACTTTGGGCCTGGAAGTGCAAAGCCGGACAGCGGCCCGTGTGTGGAAGAGCCGGAAGGCAGAACAAGAGCAGCAACAGAGACTCAAGAGGCCTGAGGTGGGCCTGGGAACCCACCCAGTGTGATGGGTTCTGGGCAAGAAGCATGGGAAGGCAGAAGGCCCAACTTGAAGTGGCAGAGATCTAAACCAAGGCTGAGGCTGAGCAAAGCAGGAGGAAGCTCGCTTTCCTTAAAACAGAGAGAACTTAGCTGACTTGAGGAAGCTGCAAAAAGCTAGCAAGCAAACAAGCCTCCCCCCCTGCCAAAGCAAGAGAAAAAACTTTAGTACAGTGGAAACAGCTGATACCACAACCATGCCATATAGCATGAACTCCTGCCTATGGAGACTGGTCGCCCCAGGAGGCTCCGCTCTTCAGTGAATCAGACATGGCATGCTTAGCAGACAGAGAAGGGGATGCAGAGCCTGTCTTGAGGTGAAGCGGGCACAGGACTGGGGAGTTCTCTGATGACCATCAGCAAGCCCGGGACCCTTTGGTGTGCTGATGCTCCTGGTTTCTGACCCAGATTAGCAAAATTGGATCCGGTTGATGACGGATCCATGAAAGGGTAGGACTCCCCAGCTGAGAGATGGGTTATAAAGTAGGGGATTCCAAATTGGCAATGTTAAAAGAGAGTTTTGTCATAAATGTATACTGAAAAACCAGGGAAGATTTTTTGCCGATGTTAAGATTTTCTATAAACTCACCTTGGAACTTCAGGTGAACCTCCAGCTGTGCCCCAGACTTGCTCAGAATCCTGAAGGTTAGTACAGGCTCCCTTAGTGCTCTCTCCTAAGGGTTAAGGTGGTCCACAGAGTCCATGTCTTCCTTCTGAATTCAGGAATCCTTGAAGGACTTTGTACCCAAATGGAAACCCTAGGGGTATAATGGTTAAATGCTATGCCTGCTAACTAGAAGGTCAGCAGTTTGAATCCAGCAGGGGCTCCTTGAAAACTCTATGGAGCAGTTCTACTCTGTCTTTTAGGGTCACTTGGAGTCAAAATCAATTTGAAGGCAACATATTTGTTTTTTTTTTGATTTTGTACCCAAATGGTTACTTAGAGTCCTCTCAGGATCATAAGGACAGTGTTGTTATTGTTGTTAGCTGCCATCGAGTTGGACTCTGACACACTATGACCCCATGTACAACAGAAAAACAAACAAACAAAAACCTTACTGTGCTATCCCCAAGATCAGCTGGAGTTTGGATGGTTGCGATCCCTTGCGTTTTCATTAGATGATTTTTTTGGAAGTAGGTGACCAGGTCTTTTTTCCAAGATTTTTGGAGTCTGGACGCTTTGCTGAGACCTGCTAGGCATCCCAGCAGCCCACAAGCCTCTGCTGACAGACAGGGAGAGGCCGGGCCTAACATGCAGTGGCCAGGAGGCAACCCTTCAGCTCCCACGTGGAAGGGGAACAGCCTACCATTGAGCCACCAGATGGCAGAAATACTTCAAGTGACTTGGGATCCCCGTTATGGACCTCTCCAGTCTCAAAGGCTCGGTGGGGCAACGGCGGCCTTCACAATCAAGCGTGGGTACTGTTTCAAGTGTCCTCTCTGGCAGGCCTGTACCCTCCTCCATCCACACAGATCACACCAAGCTACCATGTTGTTCCATTATCTTTTATCTTATGGGCTAAACCTCCCTGTGATCAATCTCAGCCCCTTTATCTGATCCCCTGATGCTCTCTGGGCATTCTTACTCTGTTGCAGGAAAAAGACAAGTTTGGCCCACAGAGCAGAAAACACCTTAAACACCGTTTTGTCTTTTAAGAGGAAGAGGATTTATTACCGGTGGCGCTGTGGGTTATCAAACATACATATTTACATGTTTTCTCGAAGAAGTAAACACAGGGATTTTCATACATTCTTCCAATTGGCAACTACAGGTTTACAGATTTTCATGTTGCCATGTCATTGGCATAGCAGTTTTGCAAATTATCATTTTACTTTCTAACTGGTGTTAAACTTGGTTACAAAGATAAAGGTAAGCAAATTCTTCAGTTGAGAGGAGGGGCTCTCCTTCCTCTGGGGTCAACTGCTCACAGGGAGCACTTACGTGGGGGTTTCTCTTGTGCAAGGCTTCCAGGCTCCTGGTGCTTTTAACAAGGCGATAACTCTTTAGGTTTGAAGCCCTCAGGCTTCTGGTATTTTAGGAAAGGCTACAATTCTTCAGGCTTTCCTCTCTCAACTCAGCCTCATTGCTTCTTTCCTATGATGATTAGTCATTCTTGACATAGCTGTGAAGAGTCCAAAATGCCATGGATGGCTGTGTCCAAATAGAGGATGTGTTCCCTAAACACCTTTTATGTGAACAATCCAGCAGGTCAGCCTTTTGAACACTGCCTGCTTTAGAATGATCCTTAAAGGTTTTGGAGTCCTTCGTCCCCAGAATCATTGTGTTACAAATATATAACTCACCATTGTTTTTCTTTATTTTCCGCTTTTCTAAAAATTAAAGATGTAATCTGTTGCTTTTCAACTAAAGCATAGAAATTATATGATCCTTAGCAATTATATGAAATAGATCAGACTCCAAAAGATTTGATAACAAGTGAGGGTAGTCTGTAACAAGCAAGGAGAGTGCTGTGACTAGCCATTTGCAAAGAGTTGGTACAGACTGTTAGGCATTCACTCAAAGGTCAAACTACGATGCACAAAGCATTGACTGTGTGCCCTCTGCATTTACAGAAAAAGGTTATTATTTTGTAGAGAAATTAATGATATTCAAAGGAAGAGTCTAAACAGTGCATTTGTCAACTCAGTCAGCAGAGATCTAAGCAGGACTGTCTGGGTAATGGATGGGAGGAGACAGGTAAATTAGATACAGCCTCTTCCGTCAATGGCCTGGAAGGATTGTAGCCCTTTACTGCTAGGATTAATGAATGTGCACAACCCTAATAATAGTAATAACAGTAACTACTGCAGGCTTTGTACTGTTCTAAGAACTTTACATGTTTTCTCTCCATGTAACTATCCTTATAACAACCCAGTGAGGTATGCTTTATTATCATTCATTTTACAGGATAAGGATGATAGTAAATTTTGTGGGTCAAGTTGGCTAGCTATGCTTCTCAGTCAGTGGTAGGCAGACACTGGGCAGGCTGCTGTTCTATGACACCACGTATTTGCCTTCCATGATGTCATCTAATGTGACCAACCAGTGACTAGAGGGGGCTGTTTCCTTGGGGTGTGGCCTGTCTCCAGACTGTAAATGGATGCTCTGGCAGAGCTCACTGGCTCTTGACCCTGCTGCTACTTCTTTGTTTTTTCATTGTGATTAAGTGAAAGTATACAACATAGTGGGTTAACTGCTACATCTGCTAACCAAAAGGTCAGCAGTTCAAATCTGCCAGGCACTCCTTGGAAACTCTACAGAGCAGTTCTACTTTGACTTCTAGGGTTGCTATGAGTTGGACACGACTTGATGGCAGTGGTTTTTTTTTTTTTTTTTGTATATACAGTTCAAATCGGTTTTGCTGTCCACCTATCTGCAGCTCCCTCTGTTCTTGTGTGACAGCACACTCTTCCTTTTCACTCTACATATCTAGTGTCCTCTACATATCTGTTCCTCCCTTGCCACCTTCTTCTCTCCCATCTAGAAAGAGACCGGTAGGTCAGCCTCCTATAAATGCATAAAACCATAAAGTACACACACCATATGGTCACAATGTGTCCCCAAGTCCAGTCTATTCTTGTCTAAAGAGTTGACTTATTACCGGTTTCCAGTCAGGGACAGCAGGGGAATCCTTCAGGCTGTTGGACCATCAATTCAGGTCTTTTACAAGAACTCTTGGGCTGCACAATTCTTTTTCTCATGTTGCCTCAGGGGCTCTACGTGTGTCCCCCATCGTGGCTGTGTTTGGTGGTGGCTGGGCACTGTCTGGTTCTTCTGGTCTCATGTTGATACAGTCTCCTATTCATATGGATCCTCTGTCTCCTGGGCAATTTTTATCCTTGTGCCTTTGTTGTTCTCCAACACCATCTGTTCCAGATGAGTTGGGACCATTTGGTATACCTCAAATAGCTGCTGACTAGCTTCTAAGACTCCAGACGTCACTCACCAATGTAGTGTGCAGAAGACTTTCTTAGCAATAGACTAGTTATGCCAATTGCGCTGTATGTCCCCTGAAGACATGGTCCCGACACCCCTGCCTGTGCTACTCTATCCTTTGAGATGTTAGGTTGAGTTTAGAAAACCTTGCCTGCTACTTCTTGACACCTGACTGTTGGATGTTGGGATGTAAGCCTGAAAAAGTATCTGGCCTGCTGCCTGACTTTCAGATTTTAGATTTGTGAGCCGCTCATAATCCTGTGAGCCAGAAGAGGCCCACAGTCTGCTGCGTAACTACAGATTTGAGGCTTGCCAGCTTCCATCATCTTGTAAGCATTTCTTTAAAGTAAATCTCTCTATCTCTAATATAAGGATGTATGTGTTCGTGTGTGTATTGCTACAAGATCTGACAATTAAGTTCCTGAACCGGCCACCATGCACTTCCACTGGCAGCACTGTACACAGGACTCAGTAAGGTTTCATAATCTTGGTATATCAGTGTCTCACAGATGTATTCATGTCAATGTGTGGCAGTGTCTTGCTGAGTGGTGTTCATTATTGTTGTTGTGTGTTTTTGTGTGCCATTGCGAGAATGTTGGAGCTTGAACCAGAGCAATGAACAAACATTAAATTTCTTGTTAAACTTGGCAAGAATGGAAGTAAAATCAGCAACATGTTAATCCAAGTTTTGGAGATAATGCCATAAAGAAAATAGCAGTGTAAAGATGGATTAAGTGTTCTTCTGAGGGGACAGAAAATGACAATGATGAAGAGAGGTCAGAGTGGCCAGTAAGGAGCAGAACTGATGAAAACATTGCAAAAATTCATCAAATTGTGTGTCAAAATTGTCAGCTGACTGTGAGAAGCATAACAGAACAAGTAAACGTCGATAAAGAAACAGGAAAATCTTAGCTGAAAATCTTGGCATGAGAAAAGGGTTTGCAAAAATGGTCCCAAGAGAGCTCGCCGATGAACAAAAGCAGAGCAGAGTAGAAGTTTGCAAGACCTTCTGGAGAGATAAGATGACGTTTCTGCTGTGTTATCGCTGGTGATGAAACATGAGGGTACCAGTACAACCCTGAAACAAAGCATCAAGGTGAGCAATGGAAGTCAGCCAATTCTCCACAATCAAACAAGTGTTATCAGTCCAAATCAAGAGTCAAAACAATGTTGCTAACTTTTTTTGATATCAGAGGGGTTGTTCATTATGAATTTGTACCAAATGGACAAGCAGTTAATTACTTTTACTATTTGGAAGTGCCAAAAAGGCTGTATGGAAAAGTTACGTGAAAAAAGACTTGAACTTTTTACCAACAATTCATGGCTCTTGCATCACAACAATGCACCAGCTCACACAGCACTGTCTGTGAGGGAGTTTTTAGTCAGTAAACAAATAACTGTACTGAAACACTCCCTTTGCTCACCTGATCTGGCCCCCAATGATGTATATAATGTATACGTGATGTCATATGTATACATATATATGATGCTGTATATGTATATATAGATACATATAGATTGCTATATATAATCTTATATATGCCATCATATATAGGCTGTACAGAAAAACAAAAAATCAAACCCACTACCATCAAGTCAGTTCCAACTCACAGTGACCCTATAGTATAGAGTACAACTATCCTACAAAGTTTCCAAGGAGCCCTTGTCAGATTTGAACTGCTCATCTTCTGTCTAGCAGATGTAGCACTTAACCACTATGCCACCAGGGTTTCCAGAAAGAGGATTAAACCAAAATCAAACCTATTGGTGTCAAGTTGATTCACACTCATAGTGACCCTATAGGACCGTGGAACTGCCCCACAGCATTTCCAAGGAGTGCCTGTCAGATATGAACTGCCATCTTTTGGATGACAGATGTAGCACTTAACCACTACACCACCAGGGTTTCCTATTCTGTATATAATGATATCCAAAAACCCACTGCTGTCAAATTGATTTAGATTCATAGTGACCCTATAGGGCAGAGAAGAACTCTTCTACAGAGTTTCTAAGGAACACCCGGTGGATTTGAACTGCAGATCTTTTGGTTAGCTGACATAGCACTTAACCACTATGACATCAGGGTTTTCGTATATAATGATACATATGCTGTATATGTATGTGTATGTGTATGTATTTGTGGATGTATTGCTACGGTTGCTAACCAAAAGTTTGGTTAGCACTCCTTTGAAAACTCTATGGAGCCATTCTACCTGCCCTGTAGGGTTTCTATGAGCCAGAATGAACTTGACAGTAGTGGGCTTTTTGTTTTTACACACACACACACACACACACACACACACACACACACACACACACACACACACACACACACACACACACACACATATATATGTACATACATAAGTATAAAAAAATACATATATATATATATATATATATATATACACACAGAAACCCTGGTGGCACAGTGGATTAAGTGCTATGTCTGCTAATCAGAGGGTCAGCAATTCAAATCCTCCAAGTGCTCCTTGGAAATGCTATGGGACAGTTCTACCTGACCTCTAGGGTCACTTTGAGTTGGATCCAACCCAATGGCAATGGGTTTATCAAAAAAAGAAAAACAAAAACAAAAAAAACGAGTTGACAGTTCACATCTGCCAGGAGCTCCTTAGAAACGCTATGGGGCAGTTCTACTCTGTCTCTGGGGTCACCATGAGTTGGAGTTGACTCGACAGTAGCGGGTTTGGGTTATATATACATATATAAACTGTCCCTGGTTTTGCTCCTTTAAAAAACCCAAGAACTGAAGCACCAATAAGTCTGTGACTTGCTCAACTAGAAGGTGGCTGAGCTGAGATCTGAACTCAGGCTGGCTCCATAATCTGTTCTGCACTATTGCTCCCCATCAGGAGGTGAGAGCAAAGCCTTCAATATTTGATTTGAAGGTTCATTTTATGCCCCTGCCTTCAGCAGCTCTCTTCCCACTTATAAATAAATACATATGGTGGCACCTGTTGAAGGCTGGCTGTCATTTGGCTTCCGTGAGCCCTCACTAGCCCAGACTTGGGGGGAGAGTCCCGGAAGACACTCAGTAGAGATGGCAGACTGGTCTGGGGCTGAGCCAAGCCTAATGAGAAGGATTATCTACATATGTACTGGTCAGTACATCCAGGAGCCAGAATAAACTGGAGCCCTGTATATCCTTGGCACTGAAGTCTCTCCCCTCAGGAGTGTCTTTCCCTCTTACTCCTGCCCAGAGGCTGACCTTGGGTGCTAGGTGTTCGGTGACACTTGCATGTAGAGATCAGGGTTCCCTTACAATTTCTTCAGACATCAGTGAAAGGAAAAAGTTTGAAGTGGAAAGGTCACAGTTCTCTGCTTGGGGTCAGACCAGCTGAATGAGAGAGCTGCTCAGCCCACATGGCCTTTGTCATGGATCATGTTGTGTTTCCCCAAATGTGTGTGCTGTGAATTGTGTTCTCCTGAGAACGTGTGTGGCTGTTCGGGTCGGCCATGATTCCTGGTGTTGTGTGATGTTCGTCAGTGTTGCCTGGACCCTGGCTCTGTGGTGCTAAGGAGGACGGGCGGCAGTTGTGTTGGTGGGGCAGGACACAATGTCTAAGACTGGTTTGTGCCTTGAGGCAGTCTCTTGAGATATAAGGGAAAGAAGCCAGCAGAGAGATTTGGGGACCTGATACCACCAAGAAGCTGTGCCGTGAGCTGAGCACATCCTGTCCGAGGACCAGGATCCCCGCGCCTCAGAAGCCTCCAGACCAGGGGACGACTGATGACAAGGACGTTCTTCTAAAGCCAGCAGAGAAAGTCTCCACCTGGAGCTGAAGTCATGAATTTGGACTTTGGCTCTACTGGACTGTGACAACTAAAATTTCTCTTTTTAAAGCCGTCCACTTGTGGTATTTCTGTTAAAGCAGCAGCACCAAATGACTAAGACAGCCTACCTCACGCAGCCTTCTCAGCCTCCTCCAGGCTGTGTCCCTGTGGGGCACTGTCTTAGTCAGCTAGGGCTGCTCTAACAGAAATACCACAGAGTGAATGGCTTTAAAAAGGAAGGCTTATTCTTACGCAGTCCAGTAGGCCACACGTCCAAATTCAGGATGTCTGCTCCAGGGGAAGGCTTTCCCCTTGTCGGCTCTGGAGGAAAGTCCGGTATTGCATCAGTCTTTGTCCAGGGAGCATCTTGGCGCAGGAACCGCAGGTCTGAAGGACGTGCTCTTCTCCCGGTGCTGCTTTCTCGATGGTACGAGGTTCCCAATTCTCAGCCTGCTTCCCTTTCCTTTTGTCTCTTGCAGGAGGAAAGTATTAAGGGTGGGGCCAGCCATAATCCAGGGAAACTCCCTTTACAGTGGAGCAGGTAGGTAATCCTATGAAGGGATTTACAGTCCCATCCTAATCCTTTAATGTACAGCATAGGAAAAGCACAAAATGGGGGACAGTTGCAAGATACTGGGAATCATGGCCCAGCCACATGGCTACGCATGTTTTTGGGGGGACACAATTCAATCCATGACAGGTACTTTCTCCCTGCATTTCTGCTCCCCACCCCCAAACTCCATGCATTGTGCCAGGCCCAGCTCCAGGCCTTCCTCCTCCACATGCCTTCTTGCCTTCTCCTGGTGAACCAACCACCGCCTACTTGTCCCTTCCCGGAGCCCTTTGGTGCCTAGAAACCCAGAATGCTCTGGGATCTCACTCCATTGTGCACATTTTTTGCTTCATCAAAGGGGTTACCATCAAGTACACACAGCAGCCCCACATGCTCCATAGGGTTTTGCTGTGGGTGGTGTTTCTGAAGCAGAGAACACAACTTTTCTTCCAAGGCACCTAGGAATGGACTCAAACCTCCCACTTTTCAGCCAGTGGCTAAGCGTGTTAACCACTTGCATTGCCCTGCACCAATATGGAAAGTACTGGATGGAGACAGTCTCCTGACTTGAATAGGCCTCCTCAGCCCCCACCATGCTGGTCTACTGGTGGGTGTCTGGCTGTCACCCAGGCGTTTCCACACAAGGCTTAGAGTCCATGGCTATGGAAAGAAACATGAAGAAGAAGCTTGGAAGAAAAAAACAGGTTTGCTTTAGGAGAAGAGAGATGCTTTTCTAATAAAAGATAAAACAGCCAAGTGGGGTAGGCTCGTGCTCCTGAGATGAGAGGAAAGGTCATTTATTCAAACGGTAAATGGATGGTAATGCAGATCAGATTTATGGGACTCCTTCAAATCCATGAAAAAAATGCTTGCACACAGATGCATGCATAATAATCCTGAGTTGCCTATGAAATTTATCTTTATGAGGGAAGAGAGGCAGCACTGTTGATGCCGTTATGATTTTATCCCATCTTTCCAAAGAAGACAGAATTAATACCAGGAGAGATAAATCATGATATGATTTTTTTGTACGTATGTACAAAGCAAATACAACGCATATTTGATTTGCTCCAACTTCTGCAGGGCTAAATCAATTTGAAGAGATAATGGCTGAGGATTAAGTTATTGGAATGTGTGTAACTATAAAGTTTTGAATACAGTTAACTCGTAAGTTATTACAATTCCAGTATAACATCTGTTATCATTGAAATAACAGATGTGTTATGTGTTGTGAAACTAAGGAGAAATTGGATGTCCTTTTTTTTTTTTTTAAGAAACCAGGCTTATATTAAATTGTTTGTGAAATGCAGCTCTCTGAAATTATTGCAAAGGGTAGACTAACTGAAAGGGTGTCCCCTGAATGGGGCAACAACACAAATAACGCTGTTAGCAGAAAGTCCTCTTGAAATACGAGGGAAACAAGTTGCTGTGTGAACTCTTGCACTTTGCCAAAATTAGAGAGAAGAGAAGTTATCATACTTAAGGGCTTAGAAAAATTTAAAGCCATAAAATGTAGAATAATGCCCCGTAACAGGGCAAGGAGTGATGATTTCCCCACTCTGGAGCCTAGGTCCAGCATCCTTGGTTTCCCTTCTGCGTTCCCCCATAACGGAGGGGCTGTAGCAGCACAACAGGTTAAGTTCTCAGTTGTCCCCACGGGGTGTGTAGTTAGACCGCACGCAGCTGTTGTGCAGGAGACAAGACCTGGCGATCGGCTCCCATACAGATTGAAGCCTAGAAAACCCCATTAAAAAACCCTATCACCACTGAGTCAATTCTGACTTATGTTGACCCTATAGGACAGGGCAGAACTGCCCCATTGGGTTTCCCAGGCTGTAACCTGGTGATGTAGTGGTTAAGGGCCATAGCTGCTAACCAAAAGACTGGCAGTTCAAATCCACCAGGCACTCCTTGGAAAATCTATGGAGCAGTTGTACTCTGTCCTACAGGGTCGTTATGAGTCAGAATTGACTCAGTGGCAGTGGAGTTGATCTTTACAGAAGTAGGTCATCACCGTATCTTTCTCCCCTGGAGTGGCTGGTGAGTTCCAACCAGAGACCTTTCGCTTAGCAGCCAATCATGACCACTGTGCAGGATGTCTTAGGAAACCCCGTGGAAGCATTTTTACTCTGTCATCAGGACATGCAACAAGTCAAAAATTCACTCAAAGGCACCTAACAATGGCAACGATAACAGGAAGTACCAGTAACTAAGCTGTAGACACCTCCTGAGCAGGGAGTCGGGTCCCCCATCCTTTTAGTGATGCACAGTTTCTCAGTCGAGACGTGGGACACGTGCTCTAACGAGAACAAGTAGACCTCCAGGGTAGAAGGGAGGGGATACGTGACACTGAGATTTTCTCATAAAATCCAGGAATCTAAGGACACTGTAGTGTCCCAGGGTGACACAGATGGGTAACATGCTGAGCTGTTAACCAAAAGGCTGGAAGTTCAAGTCCCCCTACAGACACCTTGGAAGAATGGCCTACTTGGGTACTTTTAAACTCAGTCAGTGAGAACCCTATGTAGCGCACTTCTGCTCTGACACACAACAGGTTGCCATCAGTTGCAACTGACTCAGTGGCAAGTGGTTTACAGTCAACGAGATGGTCCCAAGGCACAGAACCTGGAAACTGCTTATTTTGTGCATCTGAATTGCCAGGGACTCTTTGCCAAGCTCCCTCTCCCACATACCTCTGTGACTTTGCTGATTACATTATTCTGATTACATCGTTATTAGCTTTCAGCTAACACTTTGTATGGGATTATGAAATCTGTTGTTACATTTTTCTTTCCTTCCTTCACCTGTCTACAATGGTGCTTTTCTCCTCTGAAAGGCTTGGGGAAATGAATCCCACTGTATTATCATTTATCGAGGCTCATGGTCAGGAAAGACTGCACCAGCAATGTGAGGCTGGAGGTGGGGGTGATCTAATTAAGCTTGACTCTGTCTGGTTTTCAATTCTACTACCGATGACAGCTTGCTCCTAGGAGAAAGGTCCCAGTTGGTCTCCCCACCACAGAAAGGTTTTTAATAAAATATTCAAGATAGCGGAGGACCTTTAGAATGGGTAATTTTATTCAACATCCACTATGATCTTCCTGCTGGTTGTGGGCTGTGGACCAATCCCCAGGAGCTTCTCATGGTGTGCCTATTAGCATTGTGTTGGAGTATTCTGTGAAAAGTCAATTTACTCCGCGTCAGATACACCATATTTTAACTTTGAGGCTAAAATCGTCTCTGGGGTTTAGTTTGCTGCCATGATTAAATTCTTACTGTTCTGCAAACCCTAGATTTATTTTTAACTGCTTCGATGCTGCATTTTTTAAGAGACTAATGAATGGTGAAAAAGGAAGGGGGAAGAAAGACGGAACAAAACCTAGGACTGAAGAAGAAGGCTCTGATAAAGTGCACACTTTCATTAAATAGCGCCTGTAGTGAGTTTGCCTGCCCTCGGCTTTGCCTCTGGTTTGGAAAGCTTGCCCGGCCAGGCCTGGGACTTAATGAGGAGGTTCCCTCCAGTGTCTTAGACACTTAGCTCTCAAAATCTCTACCTGCAAACCAATTTTCCCCATCTGTTACGAAAGGAGCAGAAGAAGTGGAATGCGTGGCTCGAAATCCCTGTTAATCAGTTGGTCTATTCCCCTTGGGTTGTGGTTGAAGAGTGAGTTTTCATTATCTCTAATAATTAGCATCATCATTTTTGAAATTAGCTGAATGGATTGACAGAGTAATCTGGGGTGGATATGTCGTTGTCTTCCCATTATTAACTTTTTGGTGGGGGGAGGGAGGTCTTTGCAGAAATGGATTATGGGAATGTTTTAGAAATCTTGGTGGCCTGTCACAGGAGTACATGGGGGTTTATTTTAAACGACGTGATAAAATAATGAGTGAGAGACTGGGACATGTAGTCCTCAGCTTGTGTCCTGTTCCTACAATTTAGCTGGTGAGTGAAATCCAGAAGCTTCTTCCTCTGTAAAATGGGGCTAACATAACAGTGCCTCCCTCCCAAGGTTATGTGAAGAGTCAGTGAGAGAAAGCACAGAAAACATTTTTTAAGAGATTACTGGCATTTAGTAAATGCTTCACTATGTTGTGGCTGTGATTGCAGACTTATTTAGGAGGCTGTCGCGGTAAGCAGAAACGTGCTTGCGTTTACGTGGTAGGGATGGATTCCCTTCACCGCAGCTGCTGCGCACAAGGCCCCTATCGAGGCACCGAGTAGCCCTCACGGGTGAGTCGACCGCACCAGCAGGGTATCGACCCTCTTCAGAAATGACCGGGGTGTGAAGTGGGAGACAATGTGGGCGACAACAGCCGTTGGAGAAGATCTTGGCATGGCAGTGCTGATGGAACAAGCCCTCCACCTGGTGACTGGGGCAGAGGCGGGCGTATTCCTGGAATGGTTCGGAGCGCTGCAAGCCTATTTCCTTCCAAGGGCTTCGGGGCATGTCCCATTACCCTTCGAATGAATTCCTTTTCTGTGTCTATCAGCCACAGTCTATTTTCTGCTTGCTACTAAGACCCTGACCAACTCACCCCTCAATGGCAGAACCTAATCTCAGGGCTGAGCTCTGGCCCCACGTCTTTGCTTTTCTCTGCCTGACTTCTTCTTTGGCATTGTGTTCCTACAGACTGATTCCTTCAAGGTCCCCTTTCAATTCCTGAGGGGTGAGGGTGGTTCTGATTGACCTGGCTAATTACCACTGGGCAGAGAGTGACATCAGACCACCTCGGAGGACTCACATCAGCTTGGAGATGGGGCCATTCTTGAAGTAAAGATGCACTCAAGGCGGAGCTCAGACGTCCTTTGTCAGCAGGGTCATGGAAGGGGTATGTCCTCTGGAAAGGGCCAGTGATCTGGACATCCCCTGTGATGGGCCTTCCTAGTCCACTTTTCACTAGATCATGTAAATCTGAGGCAGAAGCTGCCGACACGTGGAGGGAAGAATTGGACACTGGAGTGGACTCGACAGAAAAGGCACATCAAGGAGAAACTGTCCCCACTTTCCTCGTGCTTTTCCTGACAGCGTTCCACATTCCCGTAGAACACCAGACATTCTTATATGGCAATAATTTCCATATTCTATTTATGTCATTTCTATGTCCCTCTCCCTTCTCTTTTTTGTGTCAACTCTTTAAGGCAAAAACTCACTTCTAAGCACAGAGCCTAGAGGAGTGCTGGGTCCATGGAAGTTTGTACCAACAGATGCTGACTGTGTAACACACAATCTTCCAATTACAATGACTCAGGGTGGAAGTGTATGTCCCACTTACAAAAGATCCACAGGTGAGCCCCTAGTTAGTCGTGGGTAGCCCCTCCTCTCTAGAGGGATCAAGACGCTTCCTTTTTGGTGGCTTCACTGTCTTCAGTGTGTGGCTTCCAAGGTCTTTGTGTTTGTCTGCATTAGAGGGGAAGAAGGGCTCCCCATGGGGAGTTTGATGGGCCAGGCCTGGAGGTGCCATACCATGTGCCTTTACCACTGGCTAGAACACAGTCATCTGGCCATCTCTGTATGGTGGGCAGGGGCAGGATGGGAAATGTAGTCCAGCTACATGGTGGGCAGGGGCAGGCTGGGAAATGTAGTCCAGCTACAAGGGCCCAGAAAAGAGATATGGGTTTTGTATGATTCCGACTCATGGCAACTGTATGGGATAGCATAAACCTGCCCAAAGCTGAGGTTCCAAAGCTGTAATCCTTATGGCCGTCAGATGGGATGTATTTGAACTGCAGGCCTTTTGGTTAGGGGCCTAGTGCTTAACCACTGCACCATCACGGCTCCTTACGTGACTAGCTAGCACAAGGATTGGATTTCCTAAGCATAAGGAGGGATTTCAGTGGATGGAGGTAGGCAAGAGTGAGATCTCAGCAGAAGCAGATATGAGGATTAGGGTATGGAGAGCAAGAAATGGGGGATCTTAAAAGGAAAAATTAACTTCTCACCAAAGCTCTTGGCTTCAGGTTTTAGTATTTCAAGCAAAGAAAGAATGCAGTGGTTGAAGATGCTGGCTTGTGACCCAAAAGGTCTGGTTCGAATTCCAGCTGAGACATTTGTCAGTTATGTGATTGTACATAAGCTCTGTGCTTTATTTGCCTCTCCTGTAAAATGGGATAAAAATAGTCTCTACCTCATAGGCATGTTGCTGGGATTAAAGTAGCTGAAGTCAATAATGGAAATTTAGGAGCGTACCCAGCATATAACAGGAACTCAGTACATGTGTTCTTTCTCTTGTTCCGTGTGTACGTAACAGGTTCTTGTTTGCTGCTGAGAGCTTGGCCCTAGGTTCGTGGAGATTCATGGCACGGTGGAGTCAAACGCCACCTGGTTTTGCGCTGTCCCCATGATCGTCTACAGACCTGACCACAGTGGTCTGTAGTTTTCATTGCCTGATTTTCAGAAAGTGGGTTGTCAGGCCTTTCTTCCTACAGCCCCACTGAAATCTGCTCAGCATCATAGAAACACACAAATCTCCAATGACAGGTGGGTGGGGCTGCATGTCAGGTGTGCATACAGGCGTGTGCATGCACACATACACACATTCACACACACCCCACACATATAAATCAATTATAACTTCATGAGGACACAGATATAGTAATACGGAGGCAAGAGAAGAAGGAACAAAGAAGATGGGGCAAGAGACTTGGCTTCCATTCTGGTTCCTTGGTCACCAGCTAGTCATGTGACAAGGCTTACTCTTACCAACCTTAATACTTCAGATGCCAATGCTTTCTTCTGACAACCTTTCCTACCCCACCACACTGAGAGCTGTCGTTCTTTGGTGACATCTGGTCTGACATTTTATATTTTGTGTTACATCGTAAGAAATCCTAGTGGTGTAGCAGTTCAAACCCATCAGGCACTCTTTGGAAACTCTGTGGGTAGTTCTACTCTGTCCCATAGGGTCACCATGAGTTGGAATCGACTCGACAGCAATGGATTTTCAATGAGTAATGGGTTATGACATGAGTTTTAACTCTCTTTACCTTTTGTCTGAAATTTAGCTCCCTTACACATGGGACTTCATGACGCCAATTAGCATCTCTAGGACCCACTGCTGACAGCTTCCTTAGAGCAAAGCCCCACTCATGCTGACCTTTGTTTCAGCTTGGTGGGCTGCCCACGAATGCAAGGTCCTGCATTTGTTTCCCTTTTCCTAGCTGCACAAGGTCCTATTACCTTGTGGGCTGACTTCCAAGGTCAAAGGCTACCCCCTGCTCTGTCTACTCAGGTTGCAACTTCCTGTGGTCCTACGTTGATCTCCCCAGATTGGCAGCTTTCTCCAGCGCCAGCTGCCCAGCAGGGTAGAGCAGCAGTCCTGGATAACTAAACGATGGCTGATGGGCACTGACATTTGCTGAACAGCCTCTGCATTCTTGCTTCACAGAGAGGCCTGGGGCCGTGGGCTTTCTGAGCCCTGTGGTAAGAAAACCCTGTGCTTCCACCTGCCTTCATCTTCAGAAGTCAACTCTCCGAGCAAGTTTCTTGCACTCGGCTCGTGTAACTTTAACGCCTTGTCCTGGCAGCGTTGACTTGCCTGGCTGGTGAGGGCCCCTCTGCCAGCCTCCTGGAGGATGGGATTTGTTCCGTGCCTGAGGGTGTGCCATCCCAGGTCAGCAGATGGCTCTCTGATTGCTATTTCCAGCCTGTCTTACCTGACCACTCCTTCTCTGTATGAACAGCTGCTCCTTCGCTTCAGTGCTGCCCAAGCCTATTGGTGATTTTTCTTCTGCCCTTTCATTTGCACAGAACATAAATCTTTCTCTCTCTCTGACCTGGCCTGCAGTTCCATCCACCTGTGCCCGCCTTGAGCCATCTATAACTCCCACCAGGGTCTATTTCCTTCACTGGCTTCAGCCTCTAAACCAGACTTTCTTTTCCTTCCTTTCCATCTTCGGGGCCGATTCAGCACTCTCTTTAAAGCACCTGGTTGCCAGTTACCACTTAACCACAAATATTATATTATTTTATAGGTCTGACCTCAACTGGAAACTTCCCACAGGAGGAGCTGTGTGGCAGAAACCTCTGTTGCATGTCTCCCTGCTTTCCTTTTCTTGAGTCTAGAAAGACCCAGTTGACACCCAGTTAGCAGCGACTGTGCTCATTCAGAATGAGTTAATTAAATACCTCAGCACTTAGGAGAGATTTTTGAGCCATCAAAGCATAGCCCGTCAATTGAATCAATTCAGTTAAATGTTTAACAGTGATCACCCAAATTGGATATGATCTTCAGAAAAAAGGAAAAAGAGACTGTGTCCCTAGGAAGGCCCTCTTGTAACTGATAGACAGTTAAAAACTCCAATGCCACTGGGTCACTTTAGACTCACAGCAACCCTACGGGACAGAGGAGCAGTACCCCACAGAGTTTCCAAGGAGCACCTGGTAGATTCAAACAGCTGACCTTTTGATTAGCAGCTGTAGCACTAAACCACTACACCACCGGGGTTATTAATAGTCAACTGCTATTGAGGGCTCTTATTGCTGTTTCAGTGATTTGGGGCTTTACAGTTTCATTTTGCTTTCCTGGACTGCGGGAGAAGCCCTCCAGATGTTTTCTTTTTGGTCTTCTTTCATTGAAAGTGTAACATGTTCTCAGAACAGCGTTTCTTACCCTCCAGTTGGAAACCGAAGAAAGGAAGTGCTCCGGTGGTGAAGTTCGTAGCCAGAGGCCAGTCAGAAAGGGATGACTTGGCCATGATAGGCTTTGCAGTGAAATGAATGAGATCCTCTTTTATAGCCAGACCCAGAATCGGCCAAATCAAGAGCACCTCACTTGTGCTGCAGTTTTGAGTCTAAGACCTAGATACTTTTGATGACAGGCTGTCTCTTGAACCTTTGTCAATCATGTATGGTGACTTCATGGATTGTAACTGGTTGAGAATACTTAGCTACATTTCTATCTTGCTGTGTGTGTTATGCATGTGGGTTTTATACAGGGAGTCCTCTTCTCCCCCTCCACCCCCAGCCCTTCCTAGAAACCGAACTTTCTTTTCCTTTCTCCCCGTCTTCAGGGCAGATTCAGCTCTCTCTTTACACCCCGTTACCAGTTACCACTTAACCACAAAAATTAAGTTATTTTATAGGTATAACCTGAACTAGAAACTTCCCTTCCCCTCCCCCTTCTTTTTGGTTTTTGGTTTGCAGCAGTCTGAGGTTTGGTATGTAATTAAAACCGAGTATCTATGCAAAGGCTTAATTGGTAGGAGAGTCTACGGAGCCTACGGGATGCCTTCAATGTGACTTCAGCTGAATCGACAGGGTAGCAAACATCTGGATGGAAAATTCTGAGCATGCAGCCATGTGGCAGGTCCCTTTGACTGCACAGAATTGGCACCTTGAGTCCCAGTTGAATTGAGTTGTTGAGCATCCCATTTCTCTGACAGAACAGAAAAACAGTTTATAGTATTTGTACAGTGATTTTCATTTTCTGGTGTATTTTCACATCTGTTGTGGCTTTTGATCCTCATATCAACCCTGTGAGATAGGCTGTTGTTGTCACGAGCTGACAAGTCAGTTGTGACTCAGCAACGCTACAGACAATCAAGCTGACTCAGCCTGGCCCTGTACTGTCCTTGAGATCACTGCTGCGCTGGAGACACTGTTGAAGTCATTTTATGTCAGTCCATCTTGTTGAAGGTCATCTTCTTTTTTTGCTGACCATCAGTTTCACCAAATGTGAAGTCCTTCGCCTGGGACTGGTCCCTTCCTATAACACGTCCAAATTATGTGAGACAAAGTCTTGCCATTCCTACTGCTAAGGAACATTTTGGCTGTACTTTTCCAAGACAGATGCCTTCGTTCTCCTGGCAGTCCATAGTATATTCAGAAGTCTTTCCCAACACCATAGATCAAAGGCACTCATTCTTCTTGGGTCTTTTTCATTCATTTCTCAGCTGTTACGTGCATATGAGCCAACTGAAAACACCACGGCTTAGGTCAGGTGCACCTTACTGCTAAAAGTGACATCTTTACTTCTTAATACTTTAGATCTTTTACAGTCTTTAGTATGGATTACATCTCAGCAGAAAGAAAACAAAAATCTTCACAACTGGACCAAGCAGCAGCATCATGATAAAGGGGAAAAAGACAGTGGTTGGCAAGGATTTCATTTCACTTGGATTCAGAAACACCACCCAGGGAAGCAGCAGCTGAGAAAGCAAGTGACACATTTCATTGGGCAAATCAGCTGCCAGAGACCTCTTTAAAGTAGGATAGGTAGGACAAAGAGGATTTTCCCATTTTCCATGGAGAGAAGGAGATTCAGTCTAGTCTGCTGCTTTCTCCAAGGTTAAGGGACAAATAAGTATAAGAACCAAGATCAGATCCTTGACATTCTGACTCTTGATATACAGAAATATTTTCATTTCACATCGACCTGAAAAGGCATATGCTTTAAATTAAAAAAAAAAAATCATAATAATATGTAGGTTTAATGACGTTAAGTTGGTATAGGATACCTTATTGCTGGTAGCAAAGTTCAAATAACCAGGTGTGCTTTACAGGAGGATTTTGTGGGTTTTGTCTCCAACACTGACTCTCTGGACCACCAGATCTTGAAGCATTATCTGCATAATCACATCAAGAGTATGTTACCTGCGCTGTGTTTGGACTCTGAGATTGAGACTGTAGATGAAGCCCATCTCTTACTCAACAGTTGTGATTCTTGGATGGTTACTTATGTGATTTGTCAAGCAGATAAAATATTGAGTTACTCACAATACTTAGCTCTAGAAGTATGTTGATGGCTTCTTGAATTCAGTGAGTAGAAGCAAAACCTTGAGAGAAGACAGAGACATTGAAGCCACCTAGTTTAGTCTTGTCATTTCAAGAACGAGAAATTAAACGGTTAATTAAGTGGCGTGATTAAGGTGTTAGGACCATTTGACAGCAGACCCAGAACGCCTGATCTGCAGTCTAGTGTCAGAGATGTAGAGCTCCCACCAGGCTTGGTGAGGGGAAGAGGTGCCTTCCCCAACTGATGCTGGGTCCCTCTCACAGTGATCACGTGTATGAATACAACCATATTTTACACACGTTTCTATTTTTTTGCCAAAAAGTTCTACACAAGGGCACAACATACATATACACATGTAGACAAAATTTACATCTGTAACATGTATGTTTCATGCATGCACATGTAAAATATAGTCTGTTTAAAAGTATGACATTCACAGCAATAATTTATCATCCAAATATGTGAACTGATTGAGATGCAGCAATGCCCCTTCCACTCGACCCTTCTGTATTGGGGCATGTTTGTAAACATACTAGGGTTCATATGAGAGGCTGTTGTCTTTGCAGTTAAGCTCCTGGGAACTACAAATCTCACACACATTTCAAATAATAATAGCAAATATTTGGTGAGAGCTTACCATGCCCAAGCACTTGATTACAATTTCCCTTTTGGTTCTCTCAAGCACACTATGAAGTACGTATTCTTATCAGGACGCCACTTGGTAGGCAAGGAAGGTGAGGTTTGAGGTCACTCTCACAGCTGTAAACAGTAGAGTTTGTGTTTGAGTCAACAGCCCCTGACTTCAGAATCTACACTTCCAATACTACATTTTTCTATCCCCCACCTAGTTGTATTTCAGAATTTTTACGAAAGTCACATGCCAGTTGATTTGTCTGAGACCTATGGAATGAGCTACAGATAAAAATATAGTCCATCTCCAGTCTTTTCTGCTAAGGGTTTCTGGATTAGGTAATTAAATGAATAAATAAAATTAAACTAAGACCGATTCTCCCTGAGTTGGCTCAAGAGGGCTCTCAGGGGTGCTGGCCGCCCACAAATTCCTTGTTGAGAGACTCTTGGGTGGGAAACTTCTCTAGCAAGTTCTGTACTTCTGAAGAAAATTCTAAGCTCACAGAAGGAGCATTCTGTCACAAAACCTGTTAGATGATTTGGACAGTGAAGGTAGATAGTACTTAAAATGATAACAGTATGGAAATAATCATTACAAGTGGCTCTTGAAGTCCAACGTACGTTCTTGGTTGGTTGTTTCTAAGTGAGGAGCAGGGTACTGGAGGTAGAGGTCGTTTCCCGGTTTATTCCTTCTCCGGGTGTCATCTGCCATATTTTGCCAGCTGCTCACCGCAGATTCAGAAACCCTGGTGGCACAGTGCTTGTGTTACATCTGCTAACCAAAAGGTTAGCAGTTTAAATCTGCTGGGTGCTCCCTGGAAACTCTATGGAGCAGTGCTACTCTGCCCTATAGGGTCGCTATGAGTCGGAACTGACTCGATGGCAGAGGGTTTGCTTTCTGGGTTTCATTAGAGGTTGAGTGTGTGCCATCATGGCACAGGCCAGGTGCCCAGCTCAGGTAAGAGCCTGTGGGATAGCTAGCTTTTGATTTCAACACCACACCAGTTTAATGAGGAAGAACCCATGGGGGAGCTTCAGCCACCTCACAATGCTTCCGTTTACAGCTCCATTTGCCTCTGCCTTCCCGCCAGCTCTTTCAATAAACATGAGCCTCAGAAAGAAAAAGCCACATCAAATTCTACACTCCTCATTTGCTGTTTCCTTTTTAAGTTGCAAACTCAGTACTGCACTCCAACTAAAAGGCCCCCTCAGGCAAGAAACACATTATGGAAAGCTATATATAAGGCTTAAATTATCCATATTAACATACTTAAGACTCACCAGTGTGGTTTCTGGATGCCAGGTCCAATCCACAGTGACGCTTCAGTGTTCAGTTCTCGACGACTACAGACTCTCACAGGAGGAAAATGCAGAGTGAAACCACAGAATGGTGGGTAGCCGGAGGGGTGAGCTAATCTATCCCCCTGCCTCCGGCAGGACCAAAAGCAAAACCCATTTAGGTACAGGTACAGGCCTATATTTCTGTTTTGTTTGCAAATCCTGATTGGTTCCATCTCTTTCCACTTTTTTTTTTTTTTTTAAGCAGAGCTGTAGGCAAAATCTGAGAGAAAAAAGGACCCAGTATACATACAGATATACATGTATACAGCCAACCCTCGTATTTATTGGGATTCTCTTACATTAAAAGGGAAGCATCTGGTCAGGAGAGTTAACACAGTGTAGGTAAAATGTAGTTTATGCCCACAAGGAGCTTACAGTTTGGTTAGGAACATATGACATACACCAGACACACTTACAATGAATTCAAGACAGCACTGGATTGTTTCTGACGTAAGTATTTGAGACAAACATGTACTAGCACAGAACATTCTAATCCCATCCACTTGAACTTCTCATTCTTCTATACTTTTATGTCCTGGGAATTCACTCATAGCCTTTTAAAATTATAGAGACTTGATTCCAGGGAGGCTGGAGACTTACGCAATTTTCCTATTTTGAATTTTTGCCCAGAAATGTATCTGCTCCCTCTCTCCCCACTCTACTGTTAGAAATATCAGTTTCACCTGTTGGACTAATGCAAGAAGCCCAGTCAAGCAGGGGCATAGCTCATGATGTTCCTTTGGCTTATGGGGAGACTTTTCAACTGGGGAGAAATGGTCAGGGGACCCTCACTTTTGCCTCTGTTTCACCAGAAGTAACATGTTGCTGCTTGTATCAGAAAGCTTAGAATTAAGCAGGAAAATGAATTCATTCAATGGGCTGTTATGGGCTACATTCCAGAAGTACAAACATGCATGCACCTTGGTTCTTGTTTGTAAAGAGCTCACAGTTGTCCCCACCCTAGTCTCACAATAAACAAATAACCATAACCCAGTGCCAGAGGTCAATAATACAGAAGGTACAAGTTGGGCTGTGGGAGCCAGCAGAGACTGAGGCTGAGTCAGCCCTAAGGTCCACAATTCTTTCATAAAGTATGTGACATTTAAACTGGGCTTTGGGGACAGATAATTTCATCAGATGGAGAAGGCACAAGAATCATTCTAGGGAGAGGGAATGTCTGTGCAAAGCAGTGGCTTTGAGCATGATGTGGTCACAGAGGGACAAAGGAGAAAGGGACTGATGCTTAGTCCAGATGTTTGGATTTGATCCAGAGGGAGGGATGAAGAGAAGGGATAGGTGTTGTTTAAGGCCCTCAAACATGAAGCCATGATGTGGAGCAAAGACTGAAGTGGGAGCAGACTGAACAGGGAGTCTGGGTTGGAGGCCATTGTGATAGCCCAGGAGAGAGGAGATGAGGGCTGAATTAATATGGAGAGAGGATTGTTAGCATTGTCAGTGATGCCTGGATCTAGGGTTGGGAGCTTGTGGGTAAAGGAGAGGAAGAGCTAGGGGAAATGCTCAGTTTCTCTAGAAATGAATGGAGTTAAATGGAATGAGAAGGAAAGCGAAGAGAAGAGGTGGGGCGTAGAGCCAAAGAGTTTTGAAAAGAGGTTAAGTGAAGATGCATATTTATGGGATAAGTGGACACTGACCTTCAGTACAGTTGAAGATATCAGACTGCAGAGCTGAAGAGTGACAGGGAGGGGACATGATTAAACCCACAATGGATGACTGAACTGATGATTATTGTATTTTGAAGAATGCTACTGCTCCTGGGCCAGTTTTCCCTGTGTGTGTACCCAAAGATGGCTGAGAGATCATTAGTCTCAGCCACGTTGTGGTTTGTGTGAGCCAACACCTCTCTGGTTCCTCAGCTCTATGCTGCAGACCAAAGGAGAGAACAAGGTCTGGGAGAGGCGGGGCAGGGGTACCCTTTCTTTCAAGTGCCTATTTTCTATGAAAAATGTATCCGAGTCCTGCTACATAAAATAACCCTGTTTGTTTTGATAGAAATAATGTTTTACCAGAGAAACAACAGACCTTTACAAAGAGAACTACAAGCCCTTACTACAAGAAACTAAGAGAGACTTAGATAAATGGAAAAACCTATCCTGCTCATGGATAGGAAGACTTAACATTGTGAAAATGTCTATTTTACCCAAAGCAATTTATTTATATAATGCAATCCCAATACAAGTTCCAGCATCATTTTTTAATGAGATGGAGAAACAAATCACCAATTTTGTTTGGACAGGGAAGAAGCCCCGGATAAGTAAGATACTACTAAAGAAGAAGAACACACTGGGAGGCCTTTCATTACCCGACCTTAGAACATACTACACTGCCACAGTGGTCAAAACAGCCTGGTACTGGTACAAGAACAGACAGATCGATCAATGGAACAGAATTGAGATCCCAGAGATGACACCATCTGCCTATGAACAGCTGATATTCGACAAAGGCCCTAAGACATTAAACTGGGGTAAAAACAGTATCTTCAACAAATGGTGCTGGCAAAATTGGTTATTCATCTGCAATAAACTGAATCAAGATCCATATCTTACACCTTATAGAAAAACCAACTCCAACTGGATAAAAGACCTAAATATCAAACCTAAAACGATAAAGCTCATCCAAGAAAAGGTAGGAACAACAATGGAAGTTTTAATACACAATGAGGACAGACTCCAAAATCTGTCAAAGAAACCTCAATCAACAGAAGAGAAAGTAGATAAATGGGAACTATTAAGAATCAAACACTTTTGCTCATCCAAAGACTTTATTAATAGAATTAAAAGAACACCCACAGAGTGGGAAAAAATATTTGGCAACTCTATGTCAGATCGACGCCTGATCTCCATAATCTATAAGATACTACAAAATATCAATAAGAAGAAGATAAACCATCCAATTAAGCAATGGGCAAAGGAGATGGACAGATACTTCACTAAAGAGGAGATCCAGGCAGCCAAAAAACACATGCGGACATGTTCACGATCTTTAGTTATTAAAGAAATTCAAATCAAGACAACAATGAGATACCATCTCACCCCAACAAGATTGGCCATGATCCAGAAAACACAAAACAACAAATGCTGGAGAGGCTGTGGAGAAAGTGGAACCCTCCTACACTGTTGGTGGGGTTGCAAAATGGTCCAGCCTCTTTGGAAGGCAATCTGGCACTTTCTTAAAAAAATGGATATTGATATACTGTTTGACCCAGTAATTCCACTACTTGGAATATATCCTACAGATTCAAGGCCTTTCACCAACGGACACATGCACCAGAATGTTTATTGCGGCACAGTCCACAATAGCAAAAAGGTGGAATCAACCCAGATGCCCAACAATAGAAGAATGGATAGGTAAACTGTGCTACATATACTCACTGGAGCACTATGCAATGATAAAGAATAACGATGATTCCAGGAAACATCTCCTAACCTGGTTTCAACTGGAAGACATTATGTTGAGTGAGAGTAGTTAGTGACAAAAGGACAAATACTGTATGAGACCTCTACGGTAAGATCTCAAAAACAGACTTGTGTATAGAAGAAAAGACTCTTTGACAGCTGCAAGGGAGGGGAGGGAGGGAGGGAGGGTGAGGCGGGGAGGGTTTAGTTTAGGTAGTTACTAGAAATCTAGTTGGGAGAAAGCGGTGACAGCACACATTAGGAACAAGAACAACATTAAGTGGACCAGCATAACTTGAGTACTCCTTCCATCTTAACTCAATACTGCAAGGATAGAGTAGCTGGGGCGGGGGGCGGGGGACCATGCTCTTAGGCGAATTCCAGGCCAATTGGCACAACTAGCGTTTTGCTAACAGAGCTCTCTGCACCCCACATTGGTGAGTGGTGTCTGGGGTCTTAAAAGCTGCCAAGCTGCCATCAGAGGACACAGCAAATGGTCCCAACTCAGCAGGAACGGACGCTCACCGAGGGCCAAAATGGCATGCGGTAAAGACAACCAAGAAGACAGAGAGACCCACAAGAGTGGGTGCCTACATCGACCTGGGACTGGAAGAACCGGATGGTGCCCGGCCACCACCAGGGATAGCCATGACGGAGCTCACAGAGAGAAGCCTCACTGGCAACACAAGAATAAAAAGAGGTGCATCATGAGATCTCCACTAAAAGACCTCAATTGATGGTCCAGCAGTTTTGGGGTTCCTCTGAGAGCATGGCCCCCGGCCCTGATGCTGCCTGTTCCCATAAATTATAACAAAGGTCCACTCTTTGGACAGGAATGGATTGGACTTGGCAATGCAGAGTAACCATATATTGGAAGCACTTTATAGTTCTATACATCTATAGGATATCATCTTGCTGACCTCTGGCTGGAGGAAGGGGAGTGGACGGAGAGGAGGGGAAAGGAGACTGTTGGGAGGATGAGACATGTATGGAGCAGAGAAGAATAGTGTGCAGTCACCGGACAGGGAGAGCAGTGGAAGCTGCATATAGGGGGGCATGTAAATTTACATGTGAATGTACATTTTCACTCAGTTATGTTAAATAAAAATAAAAAATAAAAAATAAAAAAAAGAAATAATGTTTCAAATTATTCATTGGTTAAAACATACGTGAAAACCATCCCTACCCCAATCTGCGTGTACCCAGAGGCACCCACCATTGTTTTCCTGTGGCTTTGACTCTTTTGGTACGTGACCATCCACACTCCTGGGTTCATGAAGCACAGACCTGAGGGACAGCTTGGGACACTTTGGCTCACACTTTCTCCCAAGGCCAATTGTGATCAGCTCTTTTGGTCAAAAGCACCTCCGAGTCACCAGGTGCTTGTGTGCCAGGTCGTGATATCCCAGAATTCCCTAGTCAGGTCTTTGAGTTGGAGATAAGCAGATGCCAATGCTGTAATGAGAAAAAAGTTAAAATAAAAAGTTATGTATTTGAATTTTTTTCTTTTTAGTTACAAAGATAGGCCACAGTGATCAAAACAAATAATGCAGAAATACGTAGAATGAAAGGATTTATTTCCATTTTCCTCTTACTATCTCCTTTTTCCCAACTCCCAGTCCTCAGGGGGACTTGTCTGAATAAAGCAGCATGTTGCATGCCTGGCCACTCAAAGGGAGGTGCAGACAACTACCACATCAGCATGACCTGGGAGCTGGTTAGAAATGCAGAGTCTCAGGCATCACCTTCCCGTCCTGAATTGGAATGTGCCTTTTAACAAGATCCTCAGGTGACGAGTCGGATTCGACTCGACAGCACTTGGCTTGGCTCAGGTGACTTGTATATATATGAAAGTTGGAGGAGCCAACTTTCTGTAGAACTAGGAGGAAGGAAGCTTTACTTTCTTCCTCTTCATACAGATATGTCTTAATCTTTTTTTTTAATCCCTAAATCCTGTCACCTTCTCTAGCCTCTTGCTCTTCCTTTGTTGTCACAGGAGGTGGATTTCCTGCCCCTGATTGTGGAGCGTCTTCTCCGTTCTGCGGGAGTTCAGTCCTCCCAGGCCACCAGGGGTCACCAGCCAGCCTGGCTGTTAGCAGACCACAACCACTCACTTAGCTGTCCCTGTCAATGTGTAACCTGGAAGGCAAAACAAAATCCACAAGAAATAACCTCCATATTGTAATTCCTAATGAACCCCTCAACCTTCTTGCCCATCTGAACAGAATCTAGCTCTGACAGTGTGTCTCTCTGGAGGCCCACGTAAATGGGTGTCATGTTAGCTTTTTGTGACAAATCCCTCGGCTTCCCTGGATGCCACTAAATGCTCTTTCCTGGCATCACTGTTGCTAGGAATCTGGTGGCTAGGCTGTGAAGAGATTAAAACAGACTTCAGAGAGCAGGCACCTAAAATTACTATAACATTGTGCACACTGGAAGCTGCCATGGCATAGAAGGAACCTGGTTGATATAACATTGGCACAAGTCCGGGACACCTGGATAATAAAGATTCCAGTCAGCTCTTCAGGTCTCCCACTTGGTGCTGGAGGCAGCTCTGGTTCTATTGGTCTTGAGATCAGGTGCGACAGTCAACTTCCTCTTTTGTGTGGGGTAATGGCTTCCGTGGAAGTTAAAATATACTGGGGGATCTTTACTGTATAGAGTAATGGGGAAGCATCAATGGCCACCCATGATTAAGGTCACCAATTGGATTCCTCCAGAGTTACATAAGGTTTAATTACAGGGCTTTGGTTGTAGTAAAACATGAAATCCACTAAGTGGATAATGGAAAATTAGACACAGTTATTTATGTACTCATTCAACATGTAAACTGATCATGAAACTGGTGCTAAGCCAGTGTCTTCCAGCCTTTTAAAACTCATGGCTTATTGTGATGTACCTAGAATTCTCTTACCTCACTGCCAAGGCTTTTGCATACTCCTTATTACTGCTACTTAACCTTCTCTGGCTCCACTGAACAGACATGCTTTCTGTGTTTCCTCACCAACTAAGCTGACGTAGGGGTCTGTAGTTTCTGTGCTATGAAAATAATGGTTGCAGTTTCCATTTTCCAAATACAAAATCATAATATTGAATGTGTTTTCTCAAACTACATATTATCTCCAAATCCTACCTAGAGAATTTGATCCACCTGTTCAGGAGAATGTACTCTTGGAAGGAGCTAGAAGATGAGTGCAGGTGAAATTCTAGAAATAATTATGTAATAAAGTTCACACTGGTGATCTCAGATAAACCAAAAGGCAGCTTCTTCCAATGGATGAAGAAGGAGACCAGCTACAGAAGAGGATCAGGTGGTGATGTTTTGGGTCACACTTGGCTTTTTCTTGACCATTTCTCAAACGTACTTTGTTCCAAATTCCTCTGTGGATCAAATGTAGTTCTAGGAAGGCAATTTGTCTATTCCTAAATTATAATTTCAGTCACGCTTTCCAACATCTGGATTTTCTTTTTTTTAAAATAAAGAACCAGTTTATTTTTCCTAAGGAAAGAATTTCAAAAGACCTAAGACAGACCTCTCAGACAATGTCATTCCTATTGAACTGTGACTGATTGATAGCAGTCTTTCCTCAAAGGAGATTTTGGCATGGGAGGAAGGAGAAAGCATGAAAGCTTTGTGGACTTGAGAAAAGAGGATGGAAAATCTGCAGAAAGAGGAGACAGGGACATGGGAGACAGATGTGGCTTACACAACAGTTTTTCTTTTTTAAATCTCCTGTGATATCTCCTTTCCATGCACAGGTGGTGAAGAGCCCAGTGTAGTGTTTCCACTTCTTAATAGAGCATCTGTAGATGCTCAATAAATGCTGAATTAATAAATGAGTTTCTACAGATGTCACTTGGTATTCTTCCCCAACTCTTACAACTTGTCACATGTCAGGTAATAGTTGGTGGACAGATGGCTTATCATATCCCAACTTGATGTCAAAAGCCATCTGGGCATCTTAAGAGAACTTTATAGAAAAAGATGACTTTCACAATAGCCAGTAAAACATAAAGAATAAACATCAGAGGCATGATCTTAGCTTTGCAACTAGTCTTGTGAATTCTCCAAGACAGTTTTTCATCTGAAAAAGTAGTTGTATTTAGAGCTGTCGTGCAGACTAAATGGGATGTGTAGGGTTCATGTTACCAAGCCTGGCACTTGTTAGGTGTTGTTGAGTTGGTTCTGATGTGTAGTGACCCAGTGCATAAGAGAATGACACATTGCCCCATCCTGCACCACCCTCACAGTGGTTGCTGTGTTTGAGCCCTTCGTTGAAGTCACAGTGTCAGTCCATCTCCTTGAGAATCTTCTCCCTTGCTGATCCTCTGCCTTACCAAGCATGATTTCCTTCTCCAGGGACTGATCCCTCCTCACATGTCCAAAGTACATGGAACAAAATCTTGCCATCTTTGCTTCTAAGGAACATTCTGGCTGTACTTCTTTCTTCCAAGACAAATCTGTTCCTTTTAGCAGTCCATGGTATAGTCAATAGTCTTTGCCAACACCTTGAATTAAAGGTATCAGTTCTTCGGACTTCCTTATTCCTTGTCTAGCTTTCGTACATATATGAGGCAATTGAAAATACCATGGCTTCAGTCCTTAAAGTGGTATCTTTACTTGCAACACTTTGAAGAGGTCCTCTGTAGCGGATTTGCCCAATGCAATACGTTGTCTGCTTTCTTGCCTGCTGCTTCCATGGGTGCTGACTATGGATCCAAGTACAATGGCCCTGGAAAATACTGTTATTCCAAGTCGTTCAGCAGTAGGTGTGAAATCGAGTGGCGACTGAGTTTCCCGAAATTTATAGTCCTTTTAGAGTCATTAGTTTTGGGCTTGTGGATTCTTTTTCAGGTCAGGTATTCCATCACTGTGGAGTGGTCCTTTACGAAGATGGTGCGTGGTTCTCAGGGCAGGCTGGGAATGTTGATTTTTGACCAGTCTCTGCATAGATGCATGACTTAAACCAGGAGTGTAACCAAGAAGGTGTTAGAGTCTCCTTATACCAGGAAGACCAAGATTTAAGGGAAATGTCACAGTAATGTTTTCAGGAGTAGTGAGATGCTTCCAGTTTTGCCCAAGTTGTCTTTCTAAACACCTGGACAGTGAACTTTTCAGAGGTGAGAGACTGTGGCCTTTAAAAAAAATAAAATAGCTTCCCAGCTTGTAGTCAGGATCTTCTAGTAGCTGGTAGTGATGAATGCTCAAATAAAGACTAATCATGGAGTTATCAGGGCAGGAAGATGAAAACGGTAGGCAGGGAACCTATAGGAAGAAGACTGGTGATGGACTGGCAAGGTTGGCGTGGCCAATAGTAAGAAACACTGCGAAGAAAGGAAGCAGATAGGCCAGGACAAAAGCAACATCCTGGCAAGTCCCTACAGGGGTGACCCAAATCCCCCTACTCTGTGGTACAGTTAGAGGTTGTCTTAATGCTCCCCCCCACTCCTCCATGGTCTGCTTGGTCCTGGCCTTAGAGTATCCTGGTTCACTCTGGGAAGCTGACTTGAGCAGTGGACAAGTTTGGGTTACCTTTGACACCAGGGTTGCAGAGTCTGACTTAGGAGAGTGCCTGTTTCCTGAGTGGAGATGGGAAACCTCAGGGGGAAGGGTCACTTCTGTACGAGTCACCTTTGCACTGCAGTGAGCTGTTTCTACATGTGCATGTCATAACTACTGAAGAATGCTTTTGATTGCATCTTTAGTAGAGTTTCTTCTTTCATTTTCCTCTAGTTAAATTGAGATCCATGAGTTGGCTCCAGAAGCCTGCACTCAGTGACTAGGCTTCACTGGCCAGGAGTGGGTGAACTTGGGCTCTCTCAGCAGTTTTTTACTTATCTTCAAAATCTCTTTATTATGGAAAATGTGAGCCTTTGTGGACTTATCAATTGAATTCAACAACAATCAACTCACTGCCATTTGTGTTTCCTTTTTACCCCACAATCTTTATACATTTTGAAGTGAATTCAGACAAAACACCATTTCATAGACTAGTGGTGCAAAACGATTTTTGTCATCACCATTGTCTCCATCAGTATCGTTATAACCACCATCATCATCACCACCGCCACCGTCATCACCATCATCATCACCATCACCACCACCACCACCGTCATCACCGTCCCCACCGTCATCACCACTATCAGCACCGTTATCATCACCACCAACACCAACACTGTCACCACTGTCGTCACTGTCCCCACTGTCCTCACCATTATCGGCACCGTTATCATCACCACAGCTTCCACTGAGAATCTGACACCATCTATAGTCTTTCTTGCCGGGACAATGAGCCCATCCAGCGATGCACAAATCCTGTGTACTGTTTCAGGGGATTCATAATATTCCTGAGACCTTGCCAAGGAATCTGTGTTAAGAAATCCTACTTTGGACTGAAGAACTTAGCTCTAGTCTTTATACGTGTGCCTCCATCAGTCGTGAAGAGTTTGATTAACCCGAAGGCACCGTGATGGTCCACTGCAGCACGAAGGAGCGCAGGTCCTTGCTAAGAAGAGCTGAAATGGACTCTGATTTGTTACTTCAGCTCATCTCTGAGGTATCACATTACTGGGAAGCACACATTATTATTTTCAGTGAAGGTGGAAGTGGTTCAAAACCTTTAACAGTGATACTTATGAATATGTAATAAAAAGTCTGGATTTATTGAAGTAGGAGATACTTTCAGTGAATAGTAATGAAGGAATCTGAGACTAAGGTAGATACTGGGTTATAGTACCAACGCACTGAAACTGAGAGAGAAATTTTAACAAAAATGATTGAAATAATTGATTCCAGTATAATTTTTACATGTTCCAAATTTTTACGGGACAAGTAATTGCTTTGGAATTCAAGGTCAGCATAGATATGTTTAAATGCCAGCTCGATTACAACTGTGCTATTACTAAATTTCATCAAGTATTGAAAAATCTATGTAGGGTAGATTTCCATTTCTCAATTTTGCTCTTTTTATGAGAGAAGAGTTAAAAGGGGTATCCACCACCAGGTGGCATTTAAGCTCATAATCAAGATGACCAACATAACCATTTAAGATACAAACCGCTGAAAATAATCGATTATCTTATGTACATTCAATCCCATTAACATATGGTAAAGATTGCAGGCATAGAGATGAGAGTCAGCATAAAATCCACTTGCTTGAAAGTACTAGAAACATATTATGTAATCAAACAGATGTTTTATTATTAGGGACTGGGAAAGATTTTCTTCCTTTCCTGCCAACTACCTTCTCTTCTGCTATCCCTGTATTCAGTGCCTCTGCATTGGTGGTCACTCTTTCTCGATTAAAAAAGGGTGTTCCTTGAACCATTTAGTGAGATAGAAGTGGATAACTTACTTGGTTACCAGTGAGTTAATCATTTTCATGTAGGTAGTTTGCCCAGGACATCTGAGCTTAGCCTTTGGGGATCTTGATTCGTTTTCTATCCATTGACCATGTTCAGCCTGGTTTATGTCATAAGATTGAGAATGAGCATGTTGACTTTAACATGACCTGTTGCATTCTTTCTCTTGCTTTCCCTCTCCTTCCCTCCCTCCCTTATGTGTGAGGTCAAACTTGTATTTAAAAGTAATCTATGTCCAGATTTTCCAGATAATTGCAGTAGAAAAAGTTTCAGGTTATTGTTAGCCTGCCATCTTTCCAGAACTACATCTTTGACCTGGTTTCCTTCTGTTTCTGCTTGGCCTTGTGTAGGGTTGGCTTCAGGCTCCATGGTGTGGTTGCTAATCAGTTTTCTAGGCATCCACTTCGTGGTATCAAGATGAAGCCGGTAGTTCCAGACCTTCACCAACAAGTCTAGAGGAAAGTAATGGTCCCCTCTGGTAGCTCTGCTAAACGTGACCATGGTTTTCATTTTTCTGGAAACACTGTCTGACCCTTCATGGTATGCCTGTCCCTGAACGCACAGTATGGCTGAGAATGACATACGAAGGGTGGCTGAAGCCCTCAGGGGTTCAGACCCTATCTGGAGTGAAGGCCCAACCTACCCAAATCATATGAATGATGTTGTTGTTTTAGGTTACTGTTGAGTCAAGTCTGAATCATGGCAACCTCATGAATGCAGAATAGAACTGCCCAATAGAGTTTTCAAGGCTGTGATCTTTTAGAAGCAGTTTGCCAGACCTTTTTTCCAAAGCAACTCTGAGTGGGTTTCAGCCTCCAACCTTTTGGTTAGTAGTTGAGCACTTAACCATTTATGTCACCTGGGGAATCTTCTATTCGTGACCAAGGGATGGAAATACAGGATACTCTTGTCCAAAAGGAGGAGGAATGTGTATTGAGCAGTCAACAAATGTCTGTTTTACTTTCCTCCTCTATTCTTATTTGACAGGTGTTTTAACAATCCAGTGATTTGTAGAGGTTTAGAATATCTTGCTCTAAAATTTTTAAAAAAAGATTGTGCTGTGTAAGTAAATACATACATTAAATTACAACACATTACTCCATGTTTTATATACAAGGATATTAATCATAGCAAAAAATGGGAAATGATAAGAATATCAAACAGTAAGGAAATGATACAATAAATCATGGTGTATATATTCTATTGCCTTATTAGTAGATGATTTTAAAACAATGCCTTCAAAGAATGTCTAATGACAGGAAAAGTTCATCACATAAGTGATCAAAGCAATTTAAAAATCCGACTGAAGCTATATTCAGTATGCTTCTAATGTTATCAAAATATTACTAAAATAAACACAGAAATGAAATACACATTCATGTATAAGCATAGGGGTTCTAGTAAGAATATTTAATAGTTGTTACAGCAGGACACCCACCAACTGGAATGGACACCCAGTATTCTCAACTGAAATTGTCATATCAGAGTTTCCTGCTTGAATATCTTGTCCTCTAAGAATTAACAGTGGTTAAATCTATAGGGGTGATTTTTTTCCCTTCTTTTTCCTCTTTCGATAATGTTCATACCTTTCTCTTCTCCAAAATTTCTGTGAGAGTCTATTATTTATAACAAAAAATACCTAACCATTCCTTTTAGTGAAAACGATTTTTAATGTCGTAGAATCACAGGCGCTTCCTGCACCCCTCTCTATTTCTGTGGTTATTCCCTGTCCTCCATTGAATTTGTCACTTTCAATCCATGGGATTTACTGAGAATGCCAGCACTGGGTCAAAGACATGCTCTTTGAAAAGCCATCCAAACCAAACTAAATCAACACTGTAAAAAAGAAAAGTCGACAGTCTCTTCATGCTTGTTGGTGTGAAAGCCCGATGCAGCCAGTTATATTTTTAGTGGCCGAGTCACCCAGGCTAGCCTACTTCTTGTTTATAAAAATCTTCTCTCTGCTAACAGAAGTGATGAGACATTTAAGTTTCACTATGTACCAGGCTCAGTTCTAAGCATTTCCTTAGCTTATCTCTGTTCATCCTCATGTCTGCCCCAACAATAGGGGCCATTATTGTCTTCATTTACAGATGAGGCTTAGAGAGGTGACATGATTTGGGCCAGGTCACCCAGGTAACAGTGGTGGAGGTAGGATTTGAACAGAGGGAATCTGCTCTACAGATGGGGCCCAACCCAGTTTATTATCTTGCTGCCATGGTTTCATTTGTGTGAGAGTCAGCATCATTCTGAAGAAAAGAATGATGGATACACTATGCCCTCATACACACGGACAGATGCAAACACACACCCATGCATACATACACATGTGTGCATACACACGCACCAAAGTAACATCCAAATTCCACTACCATTATGTTGATTCAGACTCATAGTGACTCTATCGGGAAGAGCAGACCTGCTCCACGGGTTTCCAAGACTACAACCTCTACAGAAGTAGGATGACACATCTTTCTCCTGCAGAACGAGATGTAAAGAGCTGATCTTTCAGTGAGCAGTTGAAAACTTAGCCATTGCCCAACCAAAGCAAAAAAGGAAAAAAGGCCCAGCTGTCAAGTTGATTCCAACTCACAGCGACCCTAGAGGTCAGAGTAGAATGGCCTCATGGAGTTGCCAAGGAACACCTGGTGGATTTAAACTGTCAACCTTTTGGTTTGTAGATGTAACACTTAACTCCTACACCACCCAGTGCTTCCACTGCACCACCAAGTCTCCTTAAAAGTGACGATCAAAACAAAAACAACCGCTTGCCATTGACTCAATTCCAACTCATAGCAGCCCTACAGGACAAAATAAAACCATCCCATAGGGTTTCCTCAGAAACGGCTGGTAGATTCAGTTTGCAGACCTTTTGGCTTTCAGCTGAGCTCTTAACTACTGAGCCGCTAGGGCTCCCAAAGGAACGTAATAGATGCTTAATTAATGGGAGCAGATGATGATAACAATTATTAAATGGGTTAGCATTTTTTAAAATCCTTTTTGTAGACAACAGTGGCACAGCTGGGTGAGTGCTCAACCACTAACTAGAAGATTGGAGGTGAAAGTACCCAGAGGAGCCTTGGAAGCCAGTTATCTGCTTCCAAAAGTTCACAGCCTTGAAAAGTCCATGATGTACAGTTCCACTCTGCACATGTGGGGTCACCATGAGTTGGAATCTACTTGGTGGCAATTGGTTTGGTTTTCTGCACATACTGTCCTGTACAGTGGAGGATACAGGAACTCTGGCCTGGAGGGACTGCTTGTTCTGTTTGTGGTAATAGCTAAGATTTTCATGCCTCTTTCTGCCTTTCCCATCAAACAGAGATAGTGATAATATCCACCTTTTAAGGTTGTGTGGATTAAACATAGCTCATAAAACACTACATTGAAGACTGCCAGCAAGTAAGGGCCCAGTGAATGCTAGTTGTTTTGTTACAAGCTTTTCACTTAGTGACAGACACTTCTATGAGGAACCTACAAAAAGAGGCCTGAACTAGCACATCAGTCCAGCCGCCACGATTAAGAAAGATAAGAGCCAGAATAGTCTTTGATCATAAAGGTCAACACAGAACATTCTGTCATTTACCTCTGTGCCCAGGCCTGATACTTATTTGCACTGTATGTTCTAAATTTCTTTTCCTGAATAACCCGCTTTCTAGACAAAAGGGGCAAGAGAGTTTTCTTTTCAGAAACTCTGGTGGCCTAGTGGTTAAGAGATACAACTGCTAACCAAAAGGTTGGCAGTTCAAATCCACCAGACGGTCCTTGGAAATTCTATAGGGCAGTTCTACTCTGTCCTATAGGGTCACTGTGAGTTGGAATCAACTTGATGGGGATGAGTAATGGGCAAAGATAAAAGACAGAAACCCTGGTGGCATAGTGGTTAAAAGCTGTGCTTTCCGACCACAATGTTGGCACTTAGAACGCACAAAGCATTCCTTGGAAACCATACGGGGCAGTTCTACTCTGTTGTAGAGGGTCACTGTGTGTTGGAACTGACTTGATGGCGATGGGTTGGATTGGGTCTGGTTAGACAAAAGACGCTGCTTTGCTCTGTCAGTGGATTAAGACCTTCCCTGATCAAGTTTGTGTCCACTGTCCTTATGCTGCTGATTTCTGATTAGCTTAGAGCAAATTTCAGCTGACATGGATTTTCAGCCATTGATTGCATGTTCAATCCATTCATAACGTGGCTGAGGGGAACAGACATCTGTCCAGCGGTTTTGAATTCAACAGGGTATGAGGTGAGTGGGGTATGAACGGTGAACGCTTAACTAGGAATCACAGAGGGCTTGCACTGGGAGTTTGGGTACTGAACTCACCACCAGTGAGCACTAAGCTTTGGTTCTGGGGGAAAGGACTAACCAAGCCTGGCCATCTCTCCGCCTCTCTTGCAGCACAGTGAGCCTTGTCTTCCCAAATTTTCTGGTATGTGGTAGCAGCTGGGACCAAGAGTCTGCTTGGTAGAGGCTGGAAGGACAGCAAGAGAAAGCTCCTTCTCTTGTCAAGGAGAAAGAGGATGGGCAATTGATTTCTGGGGCAGTCAATCTCTAAACAATGTGCACTCCCTGATAATTTGGGGAGCTGCTAAGATTTATGGAAATGTGAGTATATTTAAAATTCAAACATATAATTTCTAGCTATTTCCAACCTCCCATATGTGTACCGCCAAAAGTGAATCTGGAGAGCAGTAGCGGGAAAATACTGCCTGGGGATAAAGCAAAGTTACTGGAGGAATCCGGTTTCTGTATTAATTTATTTCACAATAAGAGCAAATTCCTCTCCCTAGGGGAGTATTTGACACAGTAATTGCACTGAGGAACAGTCACTGTTTTATTTCATTTTCTCTCTTTTCTAAACTTTCTTTGTAAAGCAAAGTGTTATAAATCTTTCTGAAAGAACAGCTTAAACAAGATAGGTGGGTTGTCATGGATTGCACTGTGTCCCCCCCAAAATGTATGTGTCAATTTGACTGGGCCATGACTCCTACTGTGTCCTGAATCCTGCCTATATGATGCTGGTGAGGGAGAACTCAATTTACAGACTTGTGGGATATGAGAGAGGCGAGCAGAGAATCGGGAACCTCACACCACCGCAAAAGCAACACTGAGAGCTGGATGCATTCCTTGGACCTGAGGTTCCTGTGCCGAGATGCTCTCATGTTGAATTTGGACTCAGCCTATCAGACTGTGATAATTTCCCATACTGAATGGATTTCTAGCTCACGAATGGATTTGTAGCATACCAGACTGTGATTTAAATAAAATTTCTCTTTGTTAAAGCCATCCACTTATTTTCTGTTAGAGCAGTACCAGGTGACTAAGACATGGGTTGTCTGACATAGATACATACGTGTTTTGTGTGTGAGTTTGTTGCTGGATCTCAGAATGACATTTTGACCAATTAAAAGAGAAAAATAGAAATCTGTGAGATAGAAGACACTTTGAAACACCTCTTTTCAGATTTAGGGATTAAGAGGACACAGCATCACCCAGACAGGGACTGGAGACAGCAGGCACAGATTTGGGCTCAACTTGCGTTGCTTCTGACCAAGGAGACTGTATTGCTTACAAATATTTTTAGAAACTTAAATCATATTTATAATAAAAACTTTGAGCAATTGCTCTTAAGAATGTGAGGACCTTAATGGGTACTATATAAAGCCAGGAAACCCTGGTGGCATAGTGGTTAAGTGCCATGTCTGCTAACCAAGAGGTCAGCAGTTCAAATCTGCCAGGTGCTCCTTGGAAACTCTATGAGGCAGTTCTATTCCGACCTCTAGTTTTGCTATGAATTGGAATTTGACTCAGCAGCACTGGATTTGGGTATTTTTTATTGGAGGGGGATTTATATAAAACCAAACCCTATCCATTGCCGTTGAGTCATTTTTAACTTATGGGGACCCTATAGCATACAGCAGAACTGCCCCACAGAGTTTCCAAGGAGTGACTGATGGACCTGAACTGCTGATGTTTTGGTTAGCAGTTATAGCACTTTACCACTACACCAGTGTTGCCTATGGGTACTATATATTATATAGATAATTAAAAAAAATTGGGTTTAGAGGTACGTCTTTCTGTGGTCTAGTTTTCTGTTGAGACCAGCTCTGTTGGGTTCTCTGGAACTCCACAGATTCTCTGTGTTGGCTTCTTCTCAGTGTCCTCATAGTCTTAGTACTTTCATAACTTCCAGAAAACCTTTAGCAAATTCATCTGCACCAAGGTTTCAGGACTTAAGCTGCTGCCCTGCCTAGAGCATTTGTAGCTGAAAAAAGAACCCAAATGGAAAGGATGGACCCCACTGTTGAAAGCACAGAGCAATTCCAAGGCAGGAGGAGTGTATAATTCTGGCAAACCTTAGTTATTACCACGAAGGAAGCACTCACATCCTGTCATGGTTTGAATTGTGTCCCCCCAGAGATGTGTGCAGCCACGTGGCTGGGATATGGTTCCCAGTATCCTGGGACTGTTCTCCATTGTGTGGTTTTGCTAAACTGTATGTTAAAGGATTAGGGTGGGGTGGTAAATTCCTGCATTGGATAACTTCCCTGCTGGGCTGTGGGGGAGTTTCTCCGGGGTGTGGTTTGCCCCACCCTTAATGCTTTCAGATAAAAAGGAGAGAGAAACAAAGGACAATTTGGGAGCTTCCTTACCATCAAGAGAGCAGGACAGGGAGAAGAGCGTGTCCTTCAGACCCGAGGTTCCTGTGCCAGGACGCTCCCTGGACAAAGACTGATGCAATACCGGACTTTCCTCCAGAGCCTACAAGGGGAAAGCCTTCCCCAGGAGCAGTCACCCTGAATATGGACTTGCAACCTACTGGACTGTGTAATTACCCTGAATATGGACTTGCAACCTACCGGACTGTGTAAGAATAAACCTTCCTTTGTTGAAGCCATCCACTCTGTTGGTATTTCTGTTAAAGCGGCACTAGCTGACTAAAACACATCCTTCATCCTGCAAAGAGAATGAAGCCGCTTACAGAAATAAAAGGATTAAAAAAAAAAAAAGGCATCCAAGATGATGTAAAAATAACAAGAGAAAAATAAGTTGATTCTTAGGGAGAAGTCTCACATTTCAAGCAGGTCCTTTATTATCTTATTAATATTTATGTTGTTATTATTAAGATAATACAACACTAGAGAAAGTTGGGACATGGACAGAGTTCTCACAGTCCTTGCCACCAAACCAAAGTGATTCTTTTCTTAAAAAATTGTTTCAACCATGTCACTTCATAGACAAAGCAAGTCATCTTTAGTGAAGCTCCCTGATTTGCTCTAAATCACACTGCTTGTAGAGAACTCATCAAGATGGCAAATAGAACACAGTTCTAACGAAAGTGTTCTGATCAATTATGTTGGAGAGCTGCCTGCTGATTCTTAAGTGCTATTAGCTCTCCTGCCAGATCGGGCGAATAAGCACTCCATGATCAGAACGTTCCACTGCATTTCCTTCCCTTTGAGTTGTTTAGGCAGAGAACGCTTCCCAGAAACCTCCCTGGCCCTAAAACCAGTGATGAAAGCACAACTAGTCCAGACTCCAGGATGCCAAAGGTTAGGCCTCACCCTTCCCCGACTGCACTCGGCCACTCTACTGACTGAACTCTCGGGTCTACCTGATTTGCCCTCGTAGATAAGGCGGCAGCGTCGGGAAAGAAATGAAATACCTCCATGAGGCAGTAGATGTGGGGGTCTTTAGATGGCTGAAGAAACTGAGGCTGGGAAGGCTCTAACCACAGGTAGAAAACGGGGGAGCTGTGCTACCAGTGCGCTGTTTATGCTGCGCCAGCCATTGCTGACAAATCAAGGTGCTGTTTCCTCTGGAGTCCAGACTCGGCCTCAGCAGTCCCGACACGGCGTTGGAGGCAGCCACGGCCAACAGTGGGTATAGATCACGTGACGACAGCGTGGCACGGCAGCACGCCGCCCGGAGTTAGGCTGTGCTCTGGGTAGGTCCCCTCGTTTGCTTGCATCACCGACGTGAATGCATCAGCAAGTCCCTTACTCTCACAGAACCTAGTTCTCCCCACTGGGAGGGGAACAACGCCATCTGTTTCTCCCGATTGAGAAGCACCTCTGAGACAGAGCGGCTAAAGGCTGGAATTCTCGGACAACGTCAGGAACTCCTCCTGAGGGTAAGGTTCTAACCTCTCCCTGCCTCATCACAGCTCTTCTCCTTGAACTTGTTTCTCAGAGACACCTGGTCAGGTAACCTCGACGCACGTGCAGACATCGATGAGGTGACCACGAGATGACCTCCCTCGGGTGGTGCCAGAAAAGCTAAACCAGCGAGGAGAAACAAATACAGGGGACCAGATACCTGCGCATGCGCAACACTTCTCAATCCGTTTGGCCAGCTACCCAGAAACCTCAGCGAAGGGAGGGAGCTTGCGTTTTGTGTGCGCGCGCATCTCCGGAAGCGCTGAGGCCATGCCTGCTATTAAGACCAGAAAAGGGAAAAAGAGAGACTGATGGTTCTGATTGGCTGACGGAATGAGCTTCCTCAGGCCTGCAAACCTTCAAATCCCGAGATCTGCAGGTGCAGTTGTCTGTCTCTTTCTCTAGCGTTTCAGTGTTTTGTAGAGGTTTTTGATTTTTAATTTGGTCATGCGCTCCCTCTGGAAATTCTTTCCCGGCAGGTAGGAAGAACCTACAGTAAGATGTCCAAGGAGAAGGTACACGTCGGGGCACTCAGACGCCGTGCAAACATAAGGACAGTGGTGACGATGCGTTTTACCGGTGAGAAAGATGGTCCTGACCAGCACAAATGGTCACATGCTCGATGACCAGCGGAAGGCTGGAGGTGCGAACAGCTCGGGGGGGCCCCAGAAGACAGGCCTGGCGGTGGCTTCTGAAAGGTCTCAGCCGTCAGATCCCCGCACCTACGGCGCCTCCATGAGTCCGAATCTGTTAGATGGGCAGCTGGCAGCAACGGGGATGAGCAGGGCCGGCTTCACTTCGAGAATTCATTGCACCCTTGCCTACAGAGTGGCAGGGCGAGGCACTGCACGGGTAACAGACGAGTGGGCAGGTGAAACCCACTAGCGTCGCTAGCAAGAGACCGGGCGATCTGCTCTGCTGAAGGCTGCAGTCTTGGAAAACCCTACCCTGTCATATCGGGCCACTGTGTGGGAATCGAGTGACATCCAACGTTATTTACTGAGTTTTAACCCCTTTTAAAGCAAGGTTTAACATATGTTCGGTGTTAGTACACACGAATGGGAGAAAGTTGCTCAAACTGGCATGAAGGTCTGTTTTCAGAGTCCCACTTCATACGGTGATGGCATTGCTGCTTGCCACACACACAACACACAAGGTGGCCTTGGACTGCGGTGACATGGGTCTAGTTTTTCACGCCTTTTACATTGCTTCTCTTCCCCAGCTTCCAGCCCTGGAAAATTGAGAAGGGGCCGTCAGCAAGGGGAAAAAAGCTCCCCTCCGATGGATGGAATCGCCTTACCCCAGGGCTAAAATCAGTGAGGAACTGTGATATTGAGAGAGACTGGTTTCTGCAATTGGACCCTGGGAGTGCGGCTACCCCTGGAGTTGGACAGACCCCAGGGGAGCTCACGAGGGCCGTTGTTCTTCAGGCTGTCAGGAGCTGAGGCCTTGGCAGGGTTATGAAAGCCATCAGTGGTACCCTGGGACCCAGCAGAAAGGTAACCAGAACTCCTGGCCAGGGAGCTGTTTGTGTGGTCCGTGGGGTCTGCCCGTCGGGGCACGGAAGAGCTGGGTGCTTGAGGCCCACAGAAGACACTAAGAGCAGTTGGCAGTCAGAAGGATGACCAAAGTCCTAATTAGAGAAAGGAGATTTATTTGGGGCTATGGCAGGAGAGGAGCCCTGGTGGCACAGTGGTTAAGAGTTCGGCTGCTAGCTAAAAGGTTGGCTGTTCGAATCCACCTGCCACTCCTTGGAAACCTTATGAAGCAGTTCTGCTCTGTCCTGCAGGGTCACCATGAGTCAGAATCGGGTTTGATTTCATGGCAGACTGTGGCCTAGAGGATGAAGGGGGACCATGGGATCATGGGACCTTGGGGATAGGGTACTCATCTCAGCAGGGATGAGGGGCAGCTGTGGGCAGGCCACTCTCCAGAGGTGAGAGGGCCCAGTGGGAAGCTTCTGGGGTCTCTGAGCTGCATCTCAGAAGCAAGTGGGATGCAGTGAATGAATTTCCTTAGTTCCCAGTGTGTGTGCCTTCCCAGGACAGTGACGTAATGCTTTTTGTCCTGCATAATTTATTTACTGAAAAGGTACTCAAAGAATTTTTTTCCCTTAAATTACTTCCCTAGATAACAGTCATTGTGTTGTTCAAAGAATCTGCCATGAAGTCGTGATGTTTATCATATATGATCAAATCACCTGTGTCATAATTCCCAGAAGAGCTTATTGAAAATGTGTATGTGTCAGAACCGGCAGGAGAATGCCAGGGATCCGTTTTACCCAAGGTCATTCTTTAAAAAACAAAGGAAAAAAAAGCCGTTGTCATTGAGTGAGTTCCAACTCATAGTGACCTTGTAGGACAGAGTAGAACTGCCTCCTAGGGTCACCAGGGAGTGTCTGGTGGCTTCAATCCGCCAGCTTTTTGGTTAGCAGCCTCACTTCTTAACCACTGCTCGGTCAGTGCTCCGAGAATAATGTTAGGGTATTATAAAATAATAGTGTTTTCTCCTGCTGACTCTCAGGCTCTGAGTTTGTTTTCACTTTTGTGTGATAGTTTTATTTTCTGATAAAGTTGTTTTAAAATGTACACCTTTAAGCTGTGACTTTTAAACTCACATTCTGATTCTCCCATCTACACGTTGCAGTTTGATTCCCTCCCTGCCTGCACTCACAGCAACCCTACTGGCTGTACTTCCGTAAAATGTGTGTTATTTCCTAGGTGTGCCTGCCTGTCTGTCTGTCTGTGCAGCAGGGAATCCAGCTGTGTATGCAGAAGGTGCAAGTTGCAAGGTGAAGGGTTTCCAGAGTGGTCTCTTGATGCACACATTTGTCACTCTGCCCTGTGTGATACCAGATACATCTTCCAGGGACTCTTGGAAGCCAAAGATGTAGTTGCAAATCATTGGCCAGCCTTCACTGTTGGTCCAGCTTGGTTTGAACTCTGGCTGTGTCATTAAACTGCTGTGTAACAGTGGCTGTGTTTCATTACCTCTCGAGCCCTGGTTAAAGAGATTTCAGTGGATTGGATCAGGGAGTGAGGCAAGACATGAGATCGCGAGGCTGCTGACTCTGTCCTCTGGATGTCAGAAAACGGGGCTGTTCTTACAAACACTTCCTGGGAATGATGATGTATTTGGGGGCTGACCATGGTGCAGTACTTAGGTCGGTCTCACGTGTGGCATGCCAGCACCCTGTCCACACCAGGATTTGATTTCTCCTCACAGGCTGCCCATTGGCCTGTCTTAGTGAGGGTCCTCTAAGGCAGGGGCCACCTGGAGTCCTCACTTCTTAGTTCTATAAAAAAGGCTCATTGGAACACAGTCACGGTCCCTCATCCGTTCACGTGTTCACATGTGGTCTGTGGCTGCCTTCACGCTATCACAGCAGAGCTGAGTAGTTGTGACAGGACCAAATGGCCCACGAAGCCTAGAACATTTACTGTCACGTCTTTCAGGAGTCCTGGTAGTGCAGTGGTTAAGTGCTTGGCTGCTAACCAAAAGGTCAGTGGTTCAAATCCACCAGCTGCTGTGCAGCAGAAAGATGTGGCAGTCTGCTTCAGTAAAGATGCCAGCCTTGGAAGCCCTGTGGGGAAGTTCTGCTCTGTCCAGTAGGGTCACTATGAGTTGGAATCAACCCAAGGGCAGTGAGTCAGGGCCTTTGTTTCTCCTAGACAGGACATTTTTTTCCCTGACTTGTTCCTGTCCTCCAAGCTTTTGAAGGAGGTGGGCTGATCTGGTACTTTCAGATGGTTAAGTTGCCCCTGGTAGCTGCTCTTCCCTATAAACTCTGTTTTCAGCATCAGCCTTTAAAGTCTTATCCTAAGAAGGAAGCGGCATCCTCAAATGAGAAAGGAGTTGGAGCTGGAGGTGGGAATGGGGACAGTGTGACTGTGACCCCGTGGGACCCACTGCTTGTCTTCTCACTGCGCTGAGGACTTCATTACTTCAGTGACCAAGCACATTTTGAAGGCTAATAAAATCTGCATCTGGAGGCTTCTTATGCTAAATACCGACTAGCAGTGTTAGGCTCTCTCCAAGAAACCTCCAGTTCATTGAAGACGTTCAGTGACAGACAGCTTTGGTGCAAAGCTCTGAGGTGGACACCCACTCCTGATGCCACTTTCTGCTTCTTTGAACTTCCCAGTCTTCCATGCCGTCTTCCTGTCTGCTTGGTCAGCAGTTCTGCTCTGTCCTAGTTTCACACCTCTTTCTTTTGGGCATGTGTTCCCCCTGCTTTCCATCCTCTTGGATGCTTGGGTGGCAAGCCCCACTTCTTCAGATCCCAGATCTATTGTCTCTTCTGTGAGCTGATGTCTCTGACCCTAGAATACTTTCCCTGCTCTGTGTAGCCTCACTCAGATGGTGCATTTATCTCTGCTGAGGACTAGTCCCTTTTTGCACTCTTAGTTCCCAGCACAGTGTCCGGCAGGCGTCATTCCGTAGAGCACTGGGGAATGCAAAGGAGTGAGGCGCTGAGGTTCCGAGCACGAGGCAGAGTCTACGGGGCTCTGAGCACGTTCTTAGCCCCTTTAAGCCTCACCGCCTCAGGTCTAATGTGGAAGTCATAATAGCACTCAGGCATAGGATTGTCACCAGGGTTAAAGGAACTGAACTGATCACGTGAGGTGCTTCGCTTGGTGTCTGGTACAAAGTGAAGGCTGTTTAGCTGCTGTCACTGCTAATAGTAACTTCTCACTTTCTGATTGTCTTATATAATAAGCAACAGCAGTGGTAATTTGGTGACAATGAATTGATGGCTGGCTGAGTCGTCTAGTGCTGCTATAACAGGAATAGCGTGAGTGCAGGTTTTTAACAAAGAAAAACTTACTTGTCACAGTCTAGTAGGTTGCAAGTCCAAATTTAGGACATCAACTCCAAGGAATGGCTTTCTCTCTCTGTCAGTGTGGGAGGAAGGCCCCTGGCCTCAATCTTCCCCTAGTCAAGGAGTTCCACAGGGATTGCAGGTCCAGAGTACATGCTCTGCTCCAGGATGTGCTTTGTCGCTTTCCAGGTGCTGGGAGGTCCTCAGCTCTCTGCTGGCTGCCCTGTCTTTTGATCTCCACGGAGACTCCCTGTACATTGGATCAAGGAGATGACCTGAGCAGGGGTGTTACATCCACCCTACTCTTTAACCACAGGCAGCAGTTGTGGTTTCTAACACATAGGAAAATCACAAAATGAGAACAACCACACAATGCTGGGAATCATGGCCTAACCAAGTTGACACATTCTGGGGGGACACAGTTGCATCTATGCCAGCTACTGAATGCTTCCTCTGTGGGGCCACTGCCACACACAGGCATGCTACCTACATGCAAAGTTGTCTGTGGCAGTGAGGGAACCAGCTGCTTCCAAAGCTTCTCCTCTTCTGCAAAGCCTTCTCCCAACTTGGGAAAGTTTAGACTCACGAAACTTTCCTTTTCTTCAATCAGGTCAGTCCATCCTGCGCAGAGAGGAGCAGGCACAAAGGCCAAGGAATGGGCTCCAGCGCCCCAGCTCATTAATATCATCAGCCTCCTAACAAATGGGAGGCTGGAGAGGCACACAGAGCGGCCACTTGGTCACATGGCGGGAGTCTGCCCTGGGGCTCTGTGCACATTGAGCGGATGGGCACAAATGCCATCGATACTTCTTCACGCGGCCTGGCCCCCGCCTCACATGTCAGCCTGCTGAGCAAGCTTGGCCCAGGTTCTCGGGCTTCGCGGAGAAGATTTATTCCTCGGGACTGACCTACATGGACGTGTGGATCTAAATTCACAAAAGCTTGAGCTTGATGGCAAGCAGCAAAAGGTCAGAGGAAAAACAGGCAAGGCGTTTAAATCAAAATGATGAAACTAGGTAATTTCATTAGCAACAGTTGTATTTACTGGAAGTCACAGATGGTGCAGTTTAGCTCATAGCCAAGTTTTTAGGACAAAATAAGAATGAAGAAAGAAATATTTCAAGGGAGAGGTGGTTAAAAATTAAATAGGCTCCAGATGGTTCAAGATTGTCCTTCCTATAAATTCGGTGAACGAAGGCATATTGAATCCAAACACTCTGAATGGGATTAGAGCTTAGAAAGAGACTTGAAGCATATAGAGATCAGGCCTTTCAAAGAAAGGGAGATTAAGTTCGGGATTATTTTGAGTAGAGGTGACAGTTAATCATGCAAACCATTTTGCTCACGTGCTTTCTTGTTTATTGAAATGATTCATTCATTTGTTCATTGAATAAGCATTTATTGAGAACCTACTGGGTGTTAGGTCTTATTTTTAATACCTGTTAATGATACTAGGTATTCATAGTTTGTATTTCCCTGGAGTGTTGGAAGCTCTCTGCTTACACCAAGAGGGGGAAGATGTGGCTTTGAAATCCTTTGTCTGCAGTAACGTGCTTGTTTCTCATCTGGTGCATTTGGTGAGAAATCCGCCATAGTTCACTGTCCTTCAAAGATGAAAATCTGAACTCCTTCACATGCGTGGTGCCCCTCATGAGCTGGTGCTTTGCTTCAATCCAGGTGTGGAGTTGGTAAAGCTAGTATCCCTTTGATTATCTGCATTTCAGCAGGCTCTGAAGTTTATGTTTACTGCATGCTGAGGACAGAGAACTGCTGTTCTAGACTCTTCTACTGTCCCCATTGTATCTTTTGTGCAGCCTGCTGGGAGTTCGTTGCTGCTTCCTGAATTTCTATGCTTCATGTCTTTATGACTCGAACATGGTGCACTCCCAAACACTTATACCATTTTGTCGTCCCGTTTATCCTTCAAGTCTCAGCTCAAGAAAGATCTCTGGAACACCTTGCATGCTCTCAGGGTTGAGATGATGTACCCTGTCGTGAGGAATTGGGCTGTTACTCTCTGTGGAATGAGGGCCTTTACAGGGTCTGTCAGATTTTGAGTAGAGAAGAAATAGGATACAAATTGAGTTTTAACAGGGCCGTTCTGAGAGATTCAGCTTCCAATGATGAAGCAGCTTTTATTTGACTGACTAACTGTGATGTAAACCATGGACGATGTATGAAACAACTGGTTGAAGACACTGGAAAGTGAAACATAGCAGGTAGAGACTGACAGGACTGACACTTTGAAGTAAGGTAGTGGCATTGAGTGAGGTCCACCGTGTAATGCTCTTGCCTTGAGGGCACTGCCCAGTCTGTATGTTGTGCAGCTGGCAAAGCTCAAGCACTATACTCCTGACTCACTCTCAGGATGCCAGAGCAATTAATTGGGGCAGGGTATCCTGAAGACCAGGATCATCAAATCTGTGTATAAATGTCCCTCAGTCCTTAGCTGACCTCTGAATTGTGCACACAGGGTGAGTTTTCAGCGTCGCGGGGGGGAGATGTTGGCCAGCTCACTGAAAAAACATCAGCTGAGGTTTCAGTGGCTGCCTGGAGCAGGGAGATAAAGTCTGTAGTCTGAGTCCTGCTAAGTTACGCATCTGAGCTTTTCCTTATTCGTTGTGCAGTTCTCACGTCCTTATGAGGTAGTCGAAGAATGGATGCCTTTGCATTATGATGTTGGCAGAGGGTGGTGAATAGACCGTGATCTGACAGAAGCATGAACAAATTTGTCTTGGAAGAAGTCAGCCAGAATGCACATTAGCAACAGGGATGGCAAGACCACATCTCACATACTTTGGACACATTGTTGGGAAGGATCAGTCCCCGGAGAAGGACATCATGCTGAGTAGAGTGCAGGGTGAGCAAAACAGAGGAAGACCCTAGGCAGGATGGACTGACACAGTGGCTCCATCAGTGGGCTCCAGCACCACGACTGAGGACGGCCCAGGGCCGGGCAGTGCTTAGCTCTATTTTATGTAGGGTCACTGTGAGTTGGAACCAGTGGTGCCTAAAACAACATCAACAACCTAGGCAAGGCAAACACCTTGAATTTCCATTAAAATCACAGAAAGATCGTGCTCTGGGCTACAGACCACGTCCAGCACTGAGGTGCTAAAACGGACTTCCACAGCGAAGCCTGGAACCCGGCCATCACTAGTTCAAGGTAATCCACCAGTCATTTACAATGCCCGCAGGAACAAAACTCAACACTCTTCAGAGGGAGCTCTATAATATATTATCTGCAATGTCTGTAGTTGTGCAGAATAGAATTCCTGCTGGAAAAGAGGCTGGAAATGTATGCATTTTAAGATTTTATATGCTCTGTCTGTTTTGTTTTGTTTTTTTAAATTTTTTTCTGTCTTTTCTATTGGAAAAAAAAATCTAGAACCTTGAAGCCTTTTGGATTAAATAACATCACACTGTAAATGCTTTTAATTTTCTCCAGTCCAAGTTCCAGTAGTACTACGTGATGTTGCCCAGTATCCAGCACTGTCTGGTGCAGTGGAGATTACTTATCCTCACTCTTCACTCATGTTTCTGTAGAATTTGAGCTCTGTTTTCACTTCCAGCTCTTCCACATTACTTCTGTCTTTCTTTGCAGTCATTTCATTATAGGCATTTGTGATCTTTCCACTACTTGGGCCTTTTAGTTCCTTGCATTTCTGTTATCAGGGATCTGTCTTACCTCGAGTCAGTTCCTCTCTTCCAGGGTGACGCTCTAGATCTTGTCTTTGCCATTAATTGCAGGGCCTTCAGCAGTCTCCATTTCGGACGTCCCCCTTCAGGCCTGCAGGCTTTATGACTTGATGTCCTTTCCTATGGTGGCTCCTATGGCCTTCACCTGGCAGCCAGTGACCCTCCTCCGTGTACCCTGATGTCTTCTCCTCACCACTTACATTCCTTTGGACACTCCCCTCGTCCTTCTCCCACTGCTTCCTTCTGCCTGATGATTTCATCAAGCCCAGTTAAATCACTTCCTCCACTCCAAGCCTGGGCCTGCGAAACTGGATTAAAAAGCAAAAACCAGGTTGAGTGCTTCAGGTGTTTCTCAGCGCCACCCAGCAAGCACACGACATCCCCCTAGTCCCTTGGCTGCCCGTGCCTCTGAGAAGACTGTTCCTAACTTTCTCTTCAACATCCAGAATAGCCTTCTGCAGACTGTGCTTAGCCCTTACCTCCTTTTTCACTGAGAAGGAAAACCAAGAAAAGCAGTTGGAAAACAACTTGCACAGACTCCCACCACCCTGCCTCTTCTTTCCTACGCCTGTTCACTCCGCCTTCCTTCCTGGCCACAGAGATGAAAAGTCTGGTGCCCGTCTTCCCCTTGGGCCCGGCCTCTTGAGTGAGTTGTCTCCACTGACTGCTAGGACACAGCCCTTTCCTCCTCAATGTTGGCTCGTTGCCATACCGATTCGTCTTGGAAATGAACACTCTCTGACTTCACACTCCCCTCTAACTACTGCTCCATCACTCCCGTTAGAGCTGCATTCCTCAAAAGCATCGTCTAGCGTTGCTGCCAGCGTGTGTGGGTGCCTGCCTGCTCATTTGCATCTGAAGATCACTGTTAGCTCTGGAGCTCTGGCATCTTTGCAGTGATCTCAGGATTGCACGTGAGGTGCTTGTTGTTGTTTTGTCTTTTAATTTTTCTTTAAAGCAGCATTGTATTTAGGTAGCATTATGGGTAATGATATTTTCTTTTACTTATTCGTCTAAATTTTGTACAATGAATATGTAATACTTTGGTTAAAAAGGGAAACAATAAAACTGTATAAAAGGAAGCTCCATATTTTATGAATAATTTACAATCAATTGCCTTTTTATAGCAAAAATTGGCAGTGGGTTGGAGTGAAATGGGCATTGGGAGTGGGGCCAGTTCTACTCCTGATTTGCTCTTGACAGGCCACTTAAATTTCTGTGAATTTTGTATTCCTCAGTTGTGAAGGGGAGAAACTTATTTTCTGAGATGTCCTTTCAACAGTGCTGTAAGGGTTTCAGTGAAAATGGATGTGGCTGTGCTCTTATTTCCCCTTACTCAAAGGGTCCCTTGGCTGCCCACATGGCTAAGTATTTGACTACTAGCCCCAACGTTGGTGGTTCACACCCAGTGAGACGCACGTCCGTAGACTGGCCTGGTGACCTGCTGCTGAAAGGCCAGGGCCCTGGCAAGCCCGTGGAGCAGTTTACTTCGCGCCTGTGGTGTTGCCACAAGCTGGAGCTGACTTGGCATCAGCTCACAACAATAACCCCCTTAACCAGAGTTTTGTTGTGAGCTGGGTGGGTGACGTTCTGCCTCTGCTGTTGAGGGCAGTGTTCAAGCCACACCAGAGACACACACGGACTAGAGGCAGGTGATGTAGAACCGGATTTTCAGGCTTCTTAGACTCCTCGTCTGTTCCATGCCCCAGATGGCCGGCAAGTTGAATTTTTCTTCCTGCCATCCAAGATAGCTGCACGGGCTGGCAGACAAGAAGTAGACGTGAAGACGTTCTAGACCACCACTTGCTTTGGAGGTACTGACTGAAGGCCACTGAAGACTGTGGGACCCCATGAAGATCAGACGAGTACTTTCACTGTGGCTAAAGTTATGGTCTTGGCATCCGTGTTACCAAGGCTGGTGTAGGTGTTGGCACCCTGACTCTTGGGCACACAGGCCTTGTAGTGTTTTGGCCAGTACTTTCACTTCCTGGCCTTTTCTTTGTCTTATTCATTTTCTTCCCCTGTCTTGGTTTGGATTTCTAGTCAAGTGGGTAGGGAAGCCCACCAATACCGTGAATGTTAATAGATTCGGTGCATCCCCAGGCAAGACCTGTTTCCTGTGTTTATCACTTGCTAGGTGAAGTAGTATTTCCCTCCCTTTCACTTGTCGTTGAACTCAGCCCTTGGTCCTCTAGTCCAAGATTTGCTCTAAGAGTCTTCCTATGCACTGGGACAAATGATTTCCAAGCCATTGAGTCGGCATACAAATTAATTCACTGTTCAACCCTCCAAGATTTGGCTCATAGGCCACCACCTTCCAGGATGATGTGTACCTCCTGCTCTTCACCAATCACCACCTTTGTCCTTCCAAAAGAAAATGAATAGCCTTTCCTGAATGCCTACTTTGTGACAGGTAACTTCATACACATTGTGTCATTTGATCATCAAGACATCTCTATCAGGCACATATTAATTCAGCCTGTGTCAGCTGAATCCTTTTGCATATGGATCAAGAAGCAGCATCATGATAACCGGAGGAAATATTGAAGTTGTCAAGGGTTTCCTTTTACTTGGATCCACACTCCGTGACTGTGGGAACCGCAGTCAGGAAATCACATGGTGTATTGCATTGGGCAAATCTGCTGCAGAAGACCTCTTTAAAGTGTAAAATCAAAAATGTCACCTTGAAGACTAAGGTGCACCTAACCAAGGCAGTGGAATTTTTACTCACCTTATATGCCTGCAGAAGCTAGAAAATGAGTTAGGAAGACCGAAGAATTGATGCATTTGAATTATGGTGTCAATGAAGAATATTGAATATGCCATGGACTGCCAGAGTAATGAACAAATTGGTCTTGGAAGCATTGTAGAATTACAGAGTGCTCCTTAGAAGCAAAGGTGAGACTGCTTCTCACAGACTTTGGACATGGTAGCAGGAAGGGCCAGTCCTGAAGAAGGACATCATGCTTGGTAAAGCAGAGAGTCAGTGAAAAAGAGACAAAGACTCGCAGTGAGATTAAAGGACAGTGGCTTCAATAATGGGCTCAGACAGCGACGACTGTGAGGACGGCATGGGACTGAGCAGCACTGCATTCTCTCTTTTACAAAGGGCCACCGTGGGTCGGAACCGATGGATGACATGTAACAGCAGCATGTGTGAACAGCATCTCAGAACGCTAGGATTCCACTGAGCTAGGGATTCATAATTAAATCCCTGTAATTCCGGAGCTGTGCTCTCCACCATCCCAAGTGCTAAGACTTTTCTTGACCACCCCTCTTTCTCTCTCCATTATACTGAAAGGAATGGTTTGATTGCTTACGTCCTTAACCCCCATCTTCTCCTCCTGAAGACAACAAATATTTTTCATTTTATCCTCCAGTGTGCTGGGGTGCTGACCAAGCTGGTCCAGACAGGGACACCTGGAGCAGCTTCAGACTCCGTGGAGGTGTTTCCGGTGGGAGGAGATGCTCTCCGCCCCAAAGACTGAGAAATGGCGCGTTGGTTTTCTCGATAATTGCATTGTTAGAGTTTCCAGGGAAGGGACCTGAATCCAGAGAAACACAATCTAAATGTAAATGAATGTTTACATGGGTATTTGGAGGGGCTCTGGGGTTGGAATACTGATGTGGCCATGCTTAATAACTTACAGGGAGCCCATGTTGAAGGTACGGGGCCCCCCTCCTGCTGTCCCCACCTCTATGGCGGGAAATGGATCCAGCCTTGCTTAATGGCCTCCCTGAGCCTGCTGGAACCTCACTGTCAACCCGTCAGTGGAAAGACAACAGTGGAAAATCACTGCCTGAGCCGTAACAGGAGCTACCGAGATGGCCCGCCTCTCGGTCATTTACAGTCCAACCTGACTGCCTTCAGAGAGTTTGCCTTACCGTCCATCGTGACCGTCTCTGTCCTTGACCCCCCGTTGCTTTCCCACTGTGCGTAGTTGTTCTTCCTCATCTGCCCAGATCCGAGGGAGCCCAGGACTTGCGACTGGAGCATCTCCTCTTGGCTCTGCCTTCCCTCTCCGAGACAGTCACCTGTCCTCTTGGCTCTGGTGGCTCCTGTCTACTATTGAGTCTTTTCCAGCCTTGGTCTTCTGATCCTTTTTTCCCCAACTGCTCAGATTCTACTCTCACGGGGGCCTTCTTTCCTTTAGGGTAGGAGAAGGCTGAATCTAACACACTTGCTAGGAGACAGCCTGTAATAGGCTGTTTTCAAGTCCCGAGGCACAAAACCAAGCACAACATTCACCTTTCAGCAAGCATGTAATAAATGTGACCACAATGAAATGGTTTAAAGATCATATGTGGAAGAACATGTTCCCTTCTCTGCCCTACCCTGAACAGGCTGAGGGGTACCTGAAGGCTACTGAAGGGTTTCTTCTTAGACAGGGAGTAAGTCTGTCTTCAAGAACAGCATTTATTCTCTTAATTCGACAGATCCACTTAAAAAACGATTGATTGTCTGCTGTTTGCCCAGGCAAGTCCTAAGATAGGCACTCAGATGGGACCAAAACCTGCTCTGTTCTCTAGGAGCTCACAGTCTGGGAGAGAGAAACATGTATAGAAAGCTGACAGTGAACGTGACAAGGCAGTAGCTCCCTGTGAGGAGATGGAGGCTTCTGGGGGGCAGGGAAGACTGTCAGAAACACGTTCTAAGAGAAGGAAACATCTGAGCTTCGTTGTAAAGGCTAAATAGGAATTCATTGGGCAAGAAAAAGAAAGGAGTGTGCCAGGTGGAGAGAGCTATATATGCAAAGACTGGAAATGAACAGAGGCAACTGTGTTTGGAGACCCAGCAGTAGTTTGTTATTGCTGAGGTGTTCATGAAGTGCCAAGGAGACAGGCAAGAGATGGAGGGCAGAGGAGGGAGGAGACCCAGCAGGACTCCAGAAGCCTGTCGAGGGTCTTGTTTTGTATGCTTCAGCAGGGCAGAACTAGTGGCAGACTAGGGAGAGGAGACAGCTGGCCCTGGGCTGCTGGGAGAAGATGGACGGGCGCTGGGTGGGCCTGGGGGCCCGGGGACCAGCTATGAGCCTACAGCGGTAGTCCAGGAATGGGAGCAGCACTCCAGCTGACCATAAGTTTTGGAAGTTTGAGTTGTTCTAAACTTTCTCAGCCTTTTAGGTTGAAATAACTTATCTCTAAATAGGGCAGCCATTTATTTATTATTTAGCCTAAAGAAACACATCATCCTTCAAGAACACCAGGTCTGACCTGGATCTGGGGAGATGATGCATGAGAAGCCCTTTTCCTCAAAAAGCTTGCAAGAGTGAGAGGGTAGACAGCTGTGCTTTTGAGGAAGAGGAAGACAGTGAGATACTGGTTCTGTCTCGTTCATCCTTGTACTTCTGGCCTTTTATTGTAGAGAACAGTGTTCAATACATTTGTAGCCCTTAATGAGTGTAGAAATGAATGGACAACTCCAAATAATCATATCTGATCCTATAACTGGTTAAAACAGGACAGGACAAAATAGAAAGGAGCTGAGCTGGGGGAGAGGGAAGGGAGCAGTAGAACCACATTTATGTAACAGGATGTTGGCTGCCTGCGAGCCAGAGGGTGAGGGTGCCCCGGGTAGGGAGACAAACCACAATCCACCTGGACCACTTAGAGGAGAGTCTGTGGCCGTGGTCCTTGCACTGAACTTATCTGTGATACAATTTTCTTACCTGTCTTTGGAAACCCTGATGGTGTAGTGGTTAAGGGCTACAGCCCCAAACCAAAAAGTTGGCAGTTTAAATCTTCCAGGTGCTCCTTGGAAACTCTATAGTGCAGTTCTGCTCTGTCCTGTAGGGTCCCTATGAATGCATCAACTTGATGGCACTGGGTTTTTCTTTTCATTTGTTTTTTGGTCTTCGATAGGAAGGTGATGATGGTACTTTCCTCACAGATGCATTATGAGGATCAAGAGGGAAAGTGTCCAGATGTTTTGCAGCCAATGGTATGGCTGTAGAATGCTTCAGTTTGTTAAGGTATTGCTATGGTTGGTGAGCTGAGTGCTGACCACCAGCACTGACCTTGGAAAGCCAACTAACCAGCCAGCAGAGCTTTTTGGTGTCCAGCCCTGGCTGGTCCGTGCAGAGAGACTCAAGAAATCAAATGCACAGTCATCGAGTCTGACTCACAGAGACTGTGTAGGACAGCATAGAACTGCCCCAAAGAGTTTCTAAGGAGCAGCTGGTGGATTCGAATTGCTGAGCAAATGCTTAACCACTATGCCATCAGGGCTCTTGTCGGGGGACTCAAACCAGAGTCACAGTGCCTGAAATGTTGCTGTCCTCCTCTCTCTGCTTGGACACCCTGTTTCCTGTTAAGTTTTATTCTTGCACCTTTGGCACCCACCTTATAGACAGAACCCAGGATGATAAGATCTCTTCCCCTGTTCACACAATAACGTCCCTCTAGATAAGGCAGTACTTGGCCGTGGGTCCCTCAGTAGCAGGCTGTCAGAGAGAGGATGGTCCTGGGGAGACAGAGAGCCCTCAGTGGCAGTGTGTGATCTGGGATAAGAGCAGTAGGTAGATGGTAGCCCCCATGAGGTCCTCCCTGACACGTGCGCACTGAGGGCAGAATGTGAGCGTGTCTGTGTGCCCACGTTGGGTGGGGCTCAGACCCTGTGCTGTTAGGACGGACCAGACACCACCAGCTGAGGGATGAGTGCAAATCCCTGGTGGCACAGGGATTGGGAGCTACAGCTGTTAACCAAAAGGTCAGCTGTTTGAATCGACCAAGGGCTCCTTGGAAGCTCCATGGGGCAGTTCTGCTGTCTCCTATAGGGCCACTTAGAGTCAAAATTGACCTGACAGCAGTGGGTTTGGTTTTGGATTTCAGGGTGAGGGTGGTGATCACTATTACAAAGGCTATCCACTTTTGTTCCCCCAGGTGGTTCTTCCAGTGTCTTGGTGGGGGATCTGTTACTCCTGTTCGCCCCCAGTGGAAACAGACCTAGAATGAGTTGTCCATGCTCTCCTAACTAGTGGCTGGAAGGGTGAGAGTCCAGCCACAGATTCCGGATTCTGTCTGTGGGAGTTTTTCATTGCTTTAGACCGATGAACTTGGATGTGGTGCTGGTTATTTTAGCAGGCTGCATTTGGTAGAGATCTCTGAAGAAAACTTAAAAAATGTGAACATTCTGACACCAAGTGACATTTGTAGGAACTATAAAACAAAAGCAAACAAACAAAAAACCCCAGAAAAGACCAAAGGGAATACACAGATCACCCAGATTACACTGAATGACTACACAGTATTGCTCCAGAGGAACTTTCCATCAGGGAAGGAGAGGAGAGCGCTGGCAGACAGAGCACACTGACTCTTGTATGTGGCCAGGCTGTGAAAGGTAAAAGGAAAGACCAGAGATGACTGTGCACCAACTTCCAGGCAACGATGAAAGGACTGTTGTGGCTGCTACACGCCAGGGATGCCAGCTATAGTCTTTGGGGCCTCAGAAGGGCTGAAGGGTGGCTGACGTGAGATATTTGGGCAGCATCAGAGAGCCCTAAAGCATGCTGGTTGCTGTGCTGATGATGTAGTATGTACAGATGATTCCAGTTTGATGAAGTGAGCTGGGTCCTGCCCTGTGACCTGGGGAGAGGGGGGGTCCCACATGGTGCACTGACTGGGGAGGGACCAGTATGGACTTGTATCTCAGTTTTTTTGTCCAGCAAAACTGGTGTCTCATTGTACATCTCCCCAATACTATGCTCCTACTTCCTCTTGACTAATGTGAATGGCATGATGTCTGTATCTGCGTGTTTCCGTGTGTGCATAGGACATGTAACAAGCTGTTTTACACCAATACCATACCAAATGCAGTGTTCTCATTTTTGTGTTTTTGTTCAGTTTTCCTGTGCTGATGTGTATGGCACTAGTTCATTCATTTTATCTGAGGCATAGTAGTCCATTGCATAAATATTCTGTATAGTACTCAAGTGTATAAATACTCTGTATAGTAGTCCATCGTACAAATATTCTGTAGTCTATCCATTTTATTACTGATAGTTATTTCTGTTTTGTTGATAATAGCTATTTCACATAATGTTGCACTTAGCATTTTTGTTGTCTTTGTACAAGTATCTGAGAATTTCTTTAGGGTGTGTAACGAGAGACAGCATTGTTGAACTACAAGGTAGGCATATTCTTAATTGCTGAATTACTCTCCAAATTAATTGTGCCAATGGACACTTGCTCCAGCCTGTGTGATAGCATTTCCTCCCAGTTTCCTCTCATTCTCGCTAACATTGGCTCCTCTGAGCTAACTCACACACTCTTCGTGGCGTCTTGTAGTTTCAGATTTGTATTTCATGGATTATTCGAGAGAGTGAATACATACATTTTTAAAGATTGTGTTGAGAGTGAATTTTTCGTATGCTTCGGAAACCCTGGTGGTGTAGTGGCTAAGTGCTGCTGTTGTTAACCAAAAGGTTGGCAGTTCGAATCCACCAGGTGCTCCCGGGAAACTCTATGGGGCAATTCTACTCTGTCAACAGGGTTGCTGTAAATCGGAAGCCACCTGATGGCAGTGGGTTTGGTTTTTGGTGTTACCGGCCATTTTGTTTCCTTTTTCTGTGAGTTATTTGTCTGTGTATTTTGACGAGTTTTCTCATGTGTATTTGTCTTTTTCTTAAAGATTGGTAGGAGTTCCCTACAGGTGTCCACATCCACATAGCCAGCTCCAGTTTGTTACTGGTGGTCTTGATGTAGTCAGGCTTGCTGGATTTTTGTTTTCTTTATGGATTTTGCTTTGCTGGATGTTTTCGTAGGATATCACTTTTTCCCCCAGGTTTGTGAAGATATCCATCTATGTTTTGCTATCATAATTGTAAACTTTTTTGTTAACATAGTGAGTAATAAGCATTTAAGTTTATCTTTGTGTTCAATATGAGCAAATGATTGAATTTTATTCTTTTTCTGTTACTGAAATCTCTTTCTCTGTTGATTTACGATGACTTCTCTATCTCTTTCATTCATAAAATATATGCCTGCTCCTTCTTGGATCTTTTGTTTTCCTATTGATCTAATTCCATAGACCTACATCAAAGTCTACGTTTTCCTAACCCCATGTCTTCACCTGGTGAGGAACATCTGTTCATTGTCTTAGTTTTTCTTGGAGCGCTCTTTCCCCTGTCTTTCGCAATTTTTCTCTATAAAGACCTCACTCATTTTATTTCTAAGTTTTTTACTTTTATTGATCTTGTGAAATAACTTTTTAATTTTATAATTGAAAAACTCATTGCTGTTGAATTTTATATTGTTCATTTTATGCAGCTAATTTCTAAACTCTTCCTCGTTCTCTTGGTAAAGCTGTGCATTCTCTTATGTTTTCTGTGGAGGCAGCCCTAATCTGTAAATAGAGACAATTTTGCTTCTTTCCAATTGTTATGTCTTGTTTTCTATTATCATACTACACTATTTAGGAACTGCAGTGCACTGCTCAGTGGCAGGGCTGGTAACCGGTGATGGGCTTGTTCCTGGCTTTAATAAACATACTTCTGAAGATCAGTCATTAAGTGCATTGTTTACTTTTACCTGTTTGAGAATTTCCGCTTTGCCTGGACTACCAAGAAGATTTGTAAAAATAATAGTGAATAAGTAGTGAATTAGAAAAAGCTTTTTCTTCATCTGCTAGAACAAACACGTTGTTTTCTTTTTACAAATGCATTTACATGATGAATTATGTTAGCATATTTCTTAATATGAACTAATCCTGCATTCCTGGGTAAAACTGACTGTGATTTATTCTATTTTTTATTATAAAACACTGCTGTGATTAATGGCTGATATTTTATTTATATTTTAAATCTAGATTCACAAGTAGGATTAGTTTAAAATGATCATGTTTTACCACCCTTTTCTTGTTTTGGAAACCCTAGGAGCACAGTGGTTCAGAGCTTGGCTGCTAACCAAAAAGTCAGCAGTTTGAATCTACCAGACACTGCTTGGAAACCCAAGGGGCAGTTCTGTTCAGTTCTGTACGGTCACTGTGATTTGGAATAGATTTGATGGCAGTGGCTTTTTTGTTTTAAATCTTGTTTTGGTCTCAAGGGCAATTTTTCACTTTTCATCCAATTACCTGGAACAGTTTGAGTAATATAGGAATTATCCAAATTTCTTTTCTTTTCCTTTTTTTTTTTTTTTAAGGATATGATAAAACTCACTTGTAAAACCATTGGAATTGGTTTTGTTGTCTAGGAGATGTGATAGGACTGGCTAGCAATTCAGTTTATTTAATGGCTATTGTTTGATTCAGATTTTCTTTTTTTTTCCTCTTGGATCAATTGTGTGTGTGTATGTGTGTGTGTGCACATACCTGTACATATACCCACACTAGTTTCTAGGGGATTATCCACGTCATCTAAGTTTTTTGACTTCTAGGAATTCCGTTTCTAAAGGATCCCTGTCAGTAGGTGTAGTCCTTGTCCTTTTTCGTTTCCACCGTTATTGCTGGTGCTGCAGGGTTGCTATGAACTGGAATTGACTTGATGGCAATGGGTTTGGTTTTATTATTTTTTTGAAAAATCAGGCAGTATTGACTGAAGTTTTTCTTTTCTATTATTCATTTTAAAAATCAGACATCAGTAGATCATTATATATTTTTTCCATTAATTTTTATTATGCTTTTTATTTATTGCCTTCTACTTTTCTTGGGCTAAATCTATTTTTCTTTATTCTACTTCATGAATTGAGTGCTTCATGCATTTATTTTCAATATTTAATGTGTGAATTTATGAGTACAAACTTCTTTGTAATTCCCCACCTTTGTTGACTGCAGTAACGTTGATGTATAGTGCTTTCATTGTCCCAAATGTTTCACATCCCCTGTTGTGACATTTTCCTTTAACTCACTGGTTGCCTGGGAGTGTGATTCTTACCTTCCAAATTTGCTCTTGGATTTACTTTTCTATTTGAGTTTTTCTTTGAATTGCATTGTAATTTTATGGTGAGTACTTTATGAAACAGACTCTACGAAATCTCTGGAAACAGCTTTCCTGACCTAGCAGATGATCAATATATGATTGTTCCATGTGTGTGAAAAGATACATAATTTTCTTTGTTGGGTTGCCGAGCTCCATGTACCCTTATTACAAGAAGATGGATAGAGGTGCTGTTCCAATTAATTTCTTTGCTCACTTGTCATATGCTTGATCCCTCATTCACTGATTGATAGGCAAAAAACTCGCACTAGGTGTGCTGGTTTGTCACCTCATCAGTACCGTTCTGTCATTCTTTGCCTTCCATGAGGAGCTGTTGCCAAGCCCATGTGAAGGCGTTCGTGCCCTCAGTGGACTTTTCTTCCATCACTCTGATTTTCTCTCTTCAGTGGTGAAGACAGCTAAGACTCCAGGTCTCCTCACCTTCGTTCCATTGGGCCCATTTGACTAGTTCTGGAGAATGGGCTCTGGGAAGTGACGTGCCTCTTTCATTTGTCTCGTTCCCTGCCGTGGTGACCTGGGAAGCCGTAAGTTCCAGATGTTGCACCTACCGTGTGGGGGAGGGTTTCCTAACCTATGTCAGGCTTTGTGTCAGTGACATGTGAACCCTTATTATATCAAGTGCCTTAGTCGTCTAGTGCTGCTTTAACAGAAATAGTGCAAGTGGTAGGTTTTAACAAAGAGAAATTTGTTTTCTCACAGTCCAGTAGGCGGCAAGTCCAAATCCAAGCTATCAGCTCCAGGGGAAGGCTTTCTCTCCATCATCTCCTGAGAAAGATCCTTTTGATGCTTCCTTTGGTCTGGGAGCATCTCAGCACAGAAACCTCCGGTCCAGTGGACACAGTCCACACCAGGCACTGCTTTCACGGTGACCTGCGGTCCCTGTCTCCTGCTTGCTTCTCTGGTTTATAGCTCAAAGAGACTGTCCGAAGACACTACCTGGTCTCGTATAGCTCATCAGTATAACTGCCGCTGATCCATCTGATTTCATCATTGTGACAGAATTTGCAGCACATAGAAAAATCTCATCAAATGACAAAATGGTGCATAGTCATGCACTACTGGGAATCGTGGCCCAGCCGAAGTGACACCTGTGTTTTGGGGATATAATTCAATCCATCAGCCACTGGGATCTCAGGGTTTGTCAGTCAACAGCAAGTAGTGTTAATTATCTTCAAACACATGCCTATGGTCATGCTTTTTGCTATAAAATCTGTTTTCCCGCTTCGTTAGCATTGCCTATTATGTAGTTTTTCAATTTGTTCAAATTTTTATCAGTTCCTTAATATTTAACTTCTGTGTTCAGCTTTACATATATCTTTTCTGTTTTTTTAAAGCAGAATATTTTTAGAACTAGAATTAAAATACATTGAGTGTCTCTGTTTTTGTTGTTTTACGTAGGCAAACTAGTCTGCTGTTTCTTCATGATTAAATTCAGATTGCGCGTTTGGGGCCAAAGTGTGACAACCGTGCCATGGTGTTCGTAGAGCACCGTATCGGGGCTCGAGGACTTTGAACTGGTCTGTTCCTGGTGATGCTCACTTGGGTCACTTGGTTGTGACGGTGTCTGGTGGGTTTTTCCCCTGTGAAGTTGCTGTTTCTCCTCTTGCAGCTGTTAAGTGGGGTCCTACTCTGAGGCACAGGAACGTTCTGAATCTCTTCACACTTCCACCATTAATTTTGGCATCTGTTAGGGTTCTCGCCTGTGGCACTTGACTACTCTTGTTTGCAAAATGGTCTTTTCTGTGTTTCCCTCCTTCCTTTTATATTTCCTTTTTGGAATATTCTGTAAGGAGGAGCTATTCCTTGTCCACATGCACTTACTGATTACATTTTTCTACATATTATTTTATGCTTATTTTTTCAATGAGTTATAGAATTTGTTCCTATCACGGTTTTGTTGCTCCAGTTGTCTCAGATTTGGACGTTGAGAATTTCTACATGTTGGTCCCTGTGTCCTTTTGACACACCCCATCATTTTTTGAGCATTTTTGTTACCTTTTGGCAGCACAGAACTTTCCCAGACTCCTCTGGTACTGTCCCTGTCCCAGTCTTGAAGGGCCCTGGTTTCTTCTGTTGGAGACTGGACGTTGAGTGCGAGGTCTGGTTGCTGGGTGTGCTCTGCTGCTGTGCTGCCACTGCTGCTAAAGCTTCTTCACAGACACAGCTAGGAAGTAATTCCTTATGAGTCCTTCGAGCTCTCTGCCATTCTTTCGTACAGCTGCGTAATATTCCGCTGTGTGGATATGTGGTCGTTTATCCAGTGGATCTCCTGTGTGTGGGTATCTGGGTCACTTCCAATACGTTGCCATTACAGATAATACTGCAGTGAATAACCTCGTGGCCGTGTATTTTTGTGAGGTTGGAGGGTTAGCTTCAGGGTAAATTCTCAGAACTGCTGCTTTAAAAGGTAAGTGACTTTCTTTTTTTGGCAGATATCAACAACTCAGAAGGCTTGCAGTTTCTACTTTCACAGCAGCGTTTGAGAGTGCTTATGTCTTGTTTTTCCAGTTTTGTAAACAATGTTTTTAATTTTCAGTCACCTGATAAATGAGAAATGATATCTCTTTGTTGTTTTAATTTACTTATTTTTAGTTTTGAGTGTGTTTTGATGACTTTTTCTTGTTTAAGGGCCATTCTTATATCTTTGTTTTGATAAATTGCCTGTCGGGTTTTTCCCCTGGGGTTTGGTATTTTGTTCCTCAGTTTTTAACAGTTCATCATACATTAAGGACATTAGCTCACTGTCTGTGTCATATGCTGCAAATATTTTCCCCCAGGTTGGCAGTTATCTTTTGACTTTGTTTTTTTTTTCTTTTCCATGAATAATTAAAAAATTGTAAACAAACACTTGTTTATTTTTATACACCAGTGTTACAGAAAAATGCATTAAGTTTGCCTGTGTTTTGAGTGATAGCTGTGATGCCTTTCCCGACACTGAGGCTACGGAGAAGCGCACTCCTATTTTCCTCTAGTGCCCGCGTGGTTTCCTTTCAGACTGAGTTTCTCATTATTTTGGTATCAGGCTCTGTTATGTGTACAGAAATTCTTTTGCTAGATTTGTCCATGCATGTGGAATTGGATCGTGATGGCTTGTGTTCACTGAGGCAGCTGAGTTACAACGCAGTCGGTCATCTACGCGGCCCTGGTGGGTGCCCTCCGCGCGGTGGGCTCTGCTCCACAGTGACAGCAGCTGCTTCATGCTGAGGCTCTTTTTCTTCCCACGTAGAAAGGACGGAGGGGCACAGCTTTCTTTCCCTTTTCTGTGGATGTACGAGGTCCGACAGTGAGGTCTGCAAACTTAGTTGTTCTAGATGCTCCATACCTCGTTGCTGAGTATCACTACAGTCACCTTCGAAGTCCTCCCCTTGGGGAGCTAGGCACTGACACCAGTGTGTAGTCCACCCTTCAGAGCAGTTTTGGAACTCTTTTGGAGTGGCCGTTGTGCACGGTGGCATGGTGGTGAGTTCACGAGCTTAGCTGTATAGTCATCTGTGAGGGAGTTTTTGGCCAGTCAACAAATAACTGGATTGGAACACCTTCACTAGTGACCTGATCTGGCCCCCACTGACATTTTTCTTGACCCAAAGATAAAGGAAATGTTGAAAGGAAGACATTTGGATTGCATTCAGGACACCCAGGGCAATACGACGACAGCTCTGATGGCCATTCCAGAAAAAGAGTTCCAAAATTGCTTTGAAGGGTGGACCGTGTGTTGGTATCAGTGCGCAGCTTGCCAAGAGGCGTGCTTCAGAAGTGACGTTAGTGGTAGTCAGCGGTGGGCTATGTAGCACTTTCTCTAGGCTGAGTTTGTGAACTGGCAGTCCTCGTATCTGAAGTTTCAGCACCCTGCAGCAGCTGTGGGACTGCAGTCCTGTGTGAGTTTTTCAGGACATTTGAACTAGATGCCAGGTCTGTTGTACAGCCTTGTTGTCCACTGTGGAGCGCTGTTCAGACAAGTTGATCTGTCTGACATCCTGTACTGCTGTAACAATGAACTCACCCCTTCATTTTCCGGGTAGCTCTCTGTAATTGTTTCATTCTTTGAAAATAGGCCATTTCACTCACTTTTATTAGTTTGTATATATTGAAATTCACCCCTTTTTGGTGTACAGTTCTAAGAGTTTTGACAAATAACACAGCTATGTGTCCGTCACCACAGTCACGTTACAGAATTATTTCATTACCCCAAAATATTTCCTCCCCTGCTTTGTTGGCAGTCCCTGCTGGGGCTCCTTGTCCTTGGCAGCCACCGGTCTGTGCTTTGTCCCTTAACTTTATCTTTTCCAGAACATCACAGAAATGAACTCATATGCTATGTAACCTTATATATCTAGTTTCATTACTGTTGAGTGTGTAGTCTTCTGCGTCTGACTTCTTTCACTTAGCAGAACGCACTCAGGATTCATCTGTGCTGTTGTGGCCATCAGAAATTCTCCTTAGTTAAAAGCTAATTATTATGGCCAATAAGAACTGATACATAGCATGTCTCTGTTCTAAGATGCCATCAAATAATTCCATCAAGACACACCATTAATTACGTGATGGATTTTTAGGGAAAAAGAAATAAATGTAAGACTTGTAGTTTGATGAAATCTTAAAGTGGTAATAAACATGCTGCTTGAGATGTAGGAAATGCCATAACCCCAGGCTGAACCAAGGGAATCTGAAAGTGTTTTAGTAAATGTGGGGGACCTGGTAGCTGGTAAATGTAAAATCTTTAAAAGCTGTCATTGCTACCTGCCGTTCTCACTCGTGTCTGAGTAGCAAAGGCTTTGGCGCACTCTCGGTCTTATGGGCTTGTGCAACACAAAAGAGCAGCCAGTTGGCCCATGGCACTCATTGTCCAATATCTTTCCAGAAGCTTGTTCAGGGTCCCCTGCCAGGCTGCACACCTGCTCCAGCTTGTCTGGTCACATGGCCCACTCAGAAATGAGTTCCCGTGCATGAGGTGCTCACACACCTGTTTCTGTTTTCCTTAGGCAAGCCAGTGTGTTTATGGCATGAGCCAAGTTTCACCTTCAGATACATGGTCAGGGCCCCCTTGCAGGTGACAGGAGGCGGACGTGGGCCCTGTGTCTGACGGGGAGTTTTTCTTCCTGCACCTGTGTGATGCTTCCATAAGCTGGAAGTATGTGAAACATAATAAATGCAATTGCTGCTATAAAGTCGCTACCTGCCATTTTTGGAGGCACCGTGCCATGGTGAAAGTTCTGGGTGCATGCTTGTGGAGGGAGAGGTGTGTCCATGTCTGCTGTGTGCAGGAGACAGAGGTGTGCAGCATCTTTGTTTTGAGGGGATACTGAAGGTCATCCATGCAGCCACCCAGCTGAGCCCCGCTGCTTGTTGGTGGTCTCCCTCCCACCATCCCCTGTGGCAACAGGGGGCATCATGAGAGAGCTGCTGTCACATCATAGCTGGTGGCATCCTGGCTGCTCCCAAATGCCTTGGGAGCAGTGACATCAACAGGACAGGCTCCTACCTGCCAACTGTTCCTGGGGCACTGCCTGGCCACCAGAGTGAGCAGCTCTAGTCTTGTCTGGTGATGCTGACAGCCTGATGTGTGGCCAGTTTCCTGGTGGCTAAAGATTTGATTCAGAAGTCTGGTCCATTTCTTTGGTTCTTATGGACAAATTAAAAATATTATTATTTTTTTTTAAAAGTTTGTTTTGCATAGGGCAAAGATGTACTTATTCGGATCCTACAAAGTAAATTATATGTGTTACTAAAATTTGGTATTCACAAACAAAACTTGCTAGTTTCCCTCAAGTTTGAGTCAGGACTTCTTTCTTTGCAAATACAGAAATTAAAGTTCAATTACATTAAAAAAAAAAGAGAGAGAGAGAGAGAGAGAGAGAGAGAGAGAGAGAGAGAGAGAGAGAGAGAGAGAGAAAATACCCAAACCGGTTGCCACTGAATTGACTGTGACTCGTAGTAGCCCATAGGGTTTCCAAGGAATGGTTGGTGGACCTTTCTTGTTGTTGTTGTTTTGATTAGCAGCTGTAGCTCTTACCTACTTTGCCACCAGGGGGCCTAAACCAGGTTATCTTAAAAAGAAGCCCAGGAGGAAATGCATTGACTTAGTGAATGTCAAGTCATTCATGTCAAGTCCATTAGGTAGGTAGGTTGGGTGTTAGGCACAATGGAACCCAGAGACCAAACCCACTGCCACTGAGTCAATGCCTACTCACAGTGACCCTGTAGGACAGAGGAGAACTGTCCTATACAGTTTCCAAGGAGCACCTGGTGCATTTGAACTGCTGACCTGTTGGTTAGCAGTTGTAGCACTTAACCACTGTACCACTAGGCTGTCTGAGAACTTCAGGTATCAGCTGGCTTTCTTTGTCTCTCCTTGCTGTCTCTTCTTTCCCCCCTTTTTCCTTTCCTTTCTCTTATTCCTCTTTCTGGCTTCCTTTCTTTCTCCCTCTCTAATCTTTTCTTTCTCCTCTATTTCTTTCTTGGTTTTCCTTCTCCTAATGAGGTCAGCAGGGGCATGGTTCCAGGGAACTGTGGGCTTATATTATACCAGCTAGTGACCCCAGAGGGAAAAGAGCACAACTTTCTCTTTTTACCAAATACAAAATTCCAAGGCTGAGTCGAGTTGGCCAGCTCTCTGGTAACCAGTCTTCTCCACATGCTCCTTGCCTAAGGCGCACAGACCTTCTCATTGTTCCTTGAAGTCAACCTGTTGCCACTGAGTTGATTCTGACTCTTAGCAACCCTATAGAACAAAGTAGAACCACACCATAGGGTTTCCAGAGAGTGCCTGGTGGATTTGAACTGCCAACCTTCTGGTGGGCAGCTGTAGGCTCTGTGCCACTGTGCCACCATGCCAAGCTTATTCCCCCGACAGCACTTACACTTGCTTTTGAAGACCTTTGGAAAATTCTGTCATTAATGGCTTAACTGTGCTGAGGACCAGACTCGTTTCTCATTGTGTTCTCCTTTTTGGCTAAGTTCTCTCCACTGATGCCAGCGGCATGTGTTCTTGGCATCGTCCTTCAAAGAGAAGAGAGGCACAGGGATTACCAGAATCTACTTCATTGTCCAAGTGCCTGGAATGTGTGATGTCATTTTACCTTAGGTGTGTTTTCTTCACTTGTCTTTTCTACAGTTGATTTTGGAGTTCGACCATCACTGGAAGAAGCTAGCTCAGATTTTAGCACTTTAAAAAATTTAATAGCACACTCTTTGAAAACATCATGAAAATAACCACATACACAGCCTGCACATCCCAGAGTTCAATCTTCTTCTCTGAGATGTTTAGAATAAAATTGTGTTCTGTAATTTTAGCAGATCTGTAAATTAGGAAACCCACTCGTACCTAATCAGTAGGTGGCCACATAGGGTAGCCTTTGTGCAGAACATGACGTATCCCTTGATGCTAAGACAGTTGATAGCCACAGTCCCACAAAGACGTTGTCCATCCTTTAGCCGAGAAATCTTAGCTAAGGAGCTGGGTGAACTGTGATCAAAAACTCAAATGGAATTCTGAAAGGAAATGAATAATACAGTTTAAGTATGAACTGTATCTTTTATTAAGAAATCTTGGCCTATTAAATGCCATATTTAAGGCTGCTTTGCAAACAGAGCTTCAAAGATGATCCTAAGCACTTGCCATGTGGTTGCTGCTGTGCCTGTTAAGGACAGAGAAATGTGCTTACACCAGGCAGTCCTAAATCCTGTGAACTGCCATTCTGTAAGTGACTAAGAAGTAGCTTGCCACCGATCTCTAGACTCGCAGCAACTGAGAGTAAAGGAGGCAAGTTTCTAAATGCTGACACTGGTCATGGAGCTGATATTTTAGTTAGATGCCCTTGCAGCACGGGGCTCTCAGAAATCATGTTTATCATCTGGATGTAATAGACATACAAGCAATGGTGTATATTTTGGCAGGTAAGGCCCGATTTAGTTGTAATAATTCACAGCACTGCTTCGGGGCTTTCATGTAGCTCCAGGCAAAAATCTGTATTATGAATTACAGCACACAAAGCTGAATTTGACCTACTGGTTGATGCATCATAAACTGACTTAATTCTGAATATTAACTACACATTGTGGCCTAAAGGTTTTATACTCTCTAAATGGAACAATAAATTATACAAAAATCTTCCTCTTGGGTGAAGCCTAAATATAAATAAATCTCCAATCTTAATACTATGCCGAAAGACCAGTTACTATAGATACCAGGGAGAATATATTAATCTTAAATATTATTGCTGAAAAACTTTAGACTATCACTTCATACCTGAATTCATTAGAGGAAGTTTGGAGAGAAGCTTCAGTACTGGAGTCAACTTTGTCCCCATGGCCACGATTCTGGGCTGGACAGCTGAGAGAGAGGGCCAGGTCTCTGCAGGGGTCAGCATGAGTGAAATGGTTACAGTTTTGAAGTTCTTCTCTCCGTCCTCTAGCATGGATTTAGTTCACAGATGTACTCAGGAAATTTATTTGTCAGTGAATGAATGAGTTGGGGTCTTTTCAGATATCAGCGTGTCGTCGTTGTTTTCAGGTGCCGTCAAGTTGGCCCGAGTACCAGAGAAGGAAATGCTGCCTGATCTGGTGCCGTCCTCACAGTCGTGTCGCTGCTTCCCTTGTCACTGGGGCCACTGCCTCGGTCCGTCTTGTTGACGGTCTTCTTTTTCCCTGCCCCTCCACTTTATCAAGCGTGATGTCCTTCTCCAGGGATTGAGCTCTGTTGTGAGAACCTGTCCAAAGTGGGTGAGATGAAGTCTCGCCAAACTGGCTTTGAAGGAGCATTCTGGCTGTGCTTCTTCCAGGACAGGTTTGTTCATTCCTTCGGCAGTCCTTCACAGGTTCCGTGTTCTCCACCAGCACCGTGATGGAAAGGCATCTGTTCTTTCTTGATCATTCTTATTCCTTGTCCAGCTTTTGCATGTACATGAAGGAAGCAGTTGAAAATACCATGGCTTGCATCAGGTGTTCCTTAGTCTTCAAGATGACATCTTTGCTTTTAACCTCATATAACCTGATCAAAACATTTTTTAGGTGTGAGGAATGTGGGTATTTTGTGCTGTGAGTGGGTGACCCAGCTACAGTGCAGGTGACTCACTGCTGTGTGACATCGAGCAGATCCCTTAGCCTCTCTGTGCCCCTTTGTTGGTGTTGCTAGGAGATGTCAGGTGGGTTCCAACTCATAGCGACCCTGTGCACAATGCAACAATGTAGTGTGTGGTGCCGTGCCACACTCACAGTTGCTGGTCTGCTTGAGCCCGTGGCTGCGGCTGATGTGTCAACCATCTGGTTCAAGGTCTTTCTCTTATTCACCAACTCACGACTTTACCAAGCACGATGTCCTTCTCCAGGGGCTCATCCTTCCTGACAACATGGTCCAAAAGTGTGTAGACATAAGTCTTGTCATCCTGGTTTCTAAGGAGCCCTGTAGTTGTACTTCTGAGACACCGTACTCTTGACTTGTTTGTAAAGCAAATGTGTGTAAAGACTTGTTCCTGTCTCATAGGATTGCAGTTTGTGAATGGCTGAAACAATGTATGTGAAGAACTTTGAACACTGTTTTTCTTTTTAAAACAATAATTCATACAGGTAAGAAATTAGTACCTTTTTCAGGATTCCCAGAACCCTCACACATTCTTCCTGGGTCCATGTCTTATACCGTTTGATGCTTGAGCTTCCTTATAACATGGAGTTCTCTTAGGGTGGTTGAATAATTCTGCATGAGGTCCATTTATATCAGACTCCACTCTGAATAAGCAGTGCTGGAGAAAGTTTTCATAGACCTCAGGGGACATGGCTGATGAAGACCTTCCTGCTATCGGTGTGACTGTCCATCCTAATTATCAAACAGGGATTCAAGTTCAGAATCCATCCACCATGAGGATAGACTCACACAACTTTTCCCGACACGAGTCATGATATTGGTATGACATCTTTCACCAGGCAGGGTTTCAGGAGCAGCAGGTCTCCTCGCCCAATGTACAGGCGGTGCAGATAAAGTCACAGGTTTTGGGGCACATTCTTTTGTGACACAGTCTCATGCTGATTGTCAAGCATAACAGAACATGTTCAAGAGCTTATTTAATTTAGAAATGAAAAGTAGATGCCTGAGTGTCCAGGGATGGTTCTCAAATTTTGTAGAGGAGAGTCATAGGGTGCCAATCTTATTGGAAGTAGGGTCTCAGGGACCTGTTCGGATATTGGGTTTGCTTTGCAAGCACACTGTTTTTTCATATATGTACGTGTGTGTGTGTTTAGGTATGGCTTTGGGAAGTTGAGATTATGTGTCTGCACCAATTCTTTGGATGACTGGATGTACTGCTTCTTTCCATCGTCTAGTGGTGATGGACAGCAGTTACCAGAGCATTTTCCCACATGCTTGACCCTGGTAGTGTACCACCTACCCCTGGGAAACTCTGAGGGGCAGTTCTTCTCTGTCACAGGGTTGCTATGAGTCAGAAGGAAACCTTGGCGGCGTAGTGGTTAAGTGCTACCTCTGCTAACCAGAGGTCGACAGTTCTAATCAACCAGGTGCTCCTTGGATACTCTATTGGGCAGTTCTCCTCTCTTATAGGGTCTCTGTGAGTTGGAATCAACTCGATGGCAGTGGGTGTGAATTTCTTTGGTTATGAGTCAGAATTGGCTTAGTGGTGACAGATTTTTGGGGGTCCCCAATGAGTTTAGACACAGCCTCGTAATCCGTCTCTATACAGCACTCCGGGAAGCCACTTCAGTCAGAGTTGGTAAGTAGTTTTAAACCTGTTTGACACCCACAAGTTAATCAGTTTTACAGATAAATTCCTGAAAACCAGGGAGAGAGACAGAAATCCCGTAAGCTTAGTAGCAAACCTGGACCCGTGAGCTGCATACCTACACAACCAGTCCTGTCTTCTTTCCGTGTTGATCCCATAGCTGTCTAGATTATGTGTTCTGGCTAAGTGAAAAATTACAGAGGGACTATGACACTTCAGTTCCTAGTTAGGGGTCCAGTTTCTAGAACTTTCCGTTCTGCCACCAGACCTCAACATCTTGGCATGCCTTTTCTTGCAGGCCTTCTAATGTGACTGGGTAATGGATTAACTAGATAACATAGACTAGTTAAAAGCCAGGGATGTTATAGTCCCTGTGGTAACTTATTTACCTTTTATAAGGATCACCAGTGTTCAGACAAAGGAATAAATTTGAAAATCTCACTGCACCAACCAGAACATATATTTCATTAACTACAAATAAGAAGCTGACAATTTCAGATATTTGTAATAAGAAAGTTTTGGGGCTACTTGGGAAGCTTATTCCCCTTCTCATCTGAGAACTGTTCTCGTCCACATGCTCGGAGAAGGGTTGGACTCTTTTTTCCACGTATGTGTTGTATGACACCACCCTTCCACGACCACAGTTGATGGGATCCAGGATAGATGATCAGATCTTTTCTTTTGAGAGTTTAAACAGAGAGACCCAGAGTCTGGAAGATGGTTTGTCATTTTACTTGCATCTGGAAGGATCATATTTCTTCTCAGGGCAGGGATCTGCTTCCCTAGTGCCCATGAGCTGTCTCTGCATTATAATAATAAATCACTCTTTCCTGAATGCATATCAAATGGATTTGTATTTCTGGCAACTGGACCATCCTGACTATGACAATGTTGCATAATTCCCAGCGCTCGTGGTGCAGTGTTTAAGAGCTCAGCTGCTAACCAAAAGGTTGATAGTTTGAATCCACCAACTGCTCCTTGAAAACCATGTGAGGTAGTTCTGCTTTGTCCCAGAGGGTCACTGTAAGTCAGAATCAACTTGATAGCAACAGTGTTTTTTTTTTTTTTTAACTGTGATTTAAATAAGTCCTGGTTGCCCAATGGTTAAGCACTTGACTGCCTCCTGAAAGGTTAGCAGTTTGGACCCACCAGCTCCTCCTTGGGAGACAGATGTGGCAATATGCTTCCATCAGGATTTAGAACCTCGGAAACCCTATGTGGTTAGTTCTGCTCAGTTCTGTTGGGTTGTTATGGTTTGGAATTGACTCAATGGCAATGGGTTTTTACTATGATTTAGGCTCAGGAACTTTTAGATTAATATTAGGAGGATAAAACATTAACAATGCTAGGAGGTAAAAATGCTATCTTATAGAGTATTGATTATGATTGAAAAATATAATATCTACTTAGGAAAGAGGGGTATATTAAGAAAATCTTGATAGATTAGGTTCCCTCTTTTTAATTTCCACTATCTGCTCTGGAGAGGCCCTGTTAGGTCTTGTGTGGATGTCAGTAATGACTTCTTAACTGCTCTCTTTGTCCCCAGCTTGCCCTCTACCCTGTTTCTAGAGTTGACAGGTAAAACCAAAGATTTAATATCAGACATCATTCCTAAGATGACCCTTAAAAGACCACCATACCTAGGAGTTAAGGTCCACATTCCTGCCTCTGCGTACTCAATACCTTGGGTTCCAGAATTCCTTTCCAGGCTTCTGTTCCCCCCTGTACACTCTAAGCTCACAGTGTCCTGTACCTATCCCTGTTCTTAATTATGTTTTGTACTTGGCTCTTCACCTTGGCACATGAGAACTCAAACAATGAAGTTTGTGACCTCATCCTAGAAAAAGCATTATATACCTCATTGCAGAATACCGTGATGGTCACCTTCAGAGTACTCCTTTTTGGGAAGCCACGAACCAATGCCAGTGCCTAGTCTACCCTTCAAAGCAATTTTGGAACTCTTTTTCCGGAATGGCCATGAGAGCTGTTGTCATATTACCCTTGATGTCCTGAGTATCACACAAGTGTTTTCCTTTCAATATTTCCTGTATCTTCGGATAAAGAAAGTCATTGGGGGCCAGATTAGTTGAGTAGGCAGGGTGTTCCAATATAGTTATTTGTTTACTGGGTAAAAACACCCTCACAAACAACTGTACAATTAAGTTTGTGAACTTGCCGTCATGTCACTGTGCACAATGGCCATTCCAGAAAGGGTTCCAGAATTGCTTTGAGGGGTGGACTAGGGGCTGGCATCGACGCATTGCTTCCCAAAGGGAGTACTTGGAAGGTGACCATAGTGATATTCAGCAGTGAGGTTTGTAGCACTTAGAACAAGTAAGTTCGTAGACTTGTCAGGCCTCGTAAGCTCCCACCATTGTAGTTAATTGTTTGTGTCGATCCTCCTTCATAGGAAGCAACTTGAAGGTAGGACAGGTTCTCTTATGTCTGTATCTCCAATAACACATGGAAGGAGCTCATGGCAGGGCTCAGCAAATACCTCTTTAATTGAATTTGATGAGATTTGAACTGAGCCTTGAACCCTGGCTGAAATTTTGAAAGGTTGAGGTGGGAAAAGAGACCATAAGGAGCAGAGAATAAAAGCATGAAAATGAATGGGCAGAAAGTTCAAAGAAAGCTCAGGGTGCAGCAGGTTGGCCTGTTGGGCTGGAAGAAGGGAAAGATGTAGAAGAGAATCTTGGAAGTCTTCCTTGTGGTGATTTTAAGTTTAAAAAGTGACCTTCATTTTGGAGGCACCTGGAAGCCAAGTCTGCTTTGGAGCACACGATGATGTGATCGAAGTTGTGCTTTTTAAGAAGATGAACAAAGCAGAGGCTCGTGGGGCAGACTGGGCAGAGAGCTTGGTGGTGCGTGTGGTGTTCTGAAGGGGAAGTGCCAGTCAGAAGCCCCTGCTATTTCTATCTGCTGAAATGACTCAGGGTCTTTTACCCTCTTCTTCCTAGACAAAGTAGAAGAGTTACCCACCATAAAGTCTCTTTTATGGCATTTCAGAGTCCTGAGGGTTTTTTTTGTTTGTTTTTTTGGCTTAAAGGCATCTGATGTCAGGGCCAAGAGCTCCTTATCCCCATCCAGGTAACCACCCCGGCTTTCATTTCTGGTGGCACTGGAGAGATGGGCATGGTGTGATATGGAGACACACTTGATCTGTTCTATTTTTACCAAGCTTTCAAGTGACTTAACAAGAATACTAGGTCTGTGATTCGATGAGGGAATTAGGAGGATCACTTTCTCTTAGTGCTTTAGTGGCACTGATTTACCTCTTTGGCTTCCCGAATTCAGCAAAGTGCAGAAACCACAGCCCCCTCCAATCCTTAGCTGTCTTCTGTTACAAATGATGCTTCCTCCTTGAAGCCTTCCCTGAATTGTCATCATCTGCCAAGCTGGCTATGACTGCACATCTGAATTCCCGTGAGAGATATCTGTTCCAAACTTAGAGCGTGTCCTTCATGTGGCTGAAATGATTATTATTTGTAGGATGACTTAGTGTGCCTCATCGCCTGAAATCTCTTTGTAAGCAGACTGAGGTCTTCCTCATCCTCAGTGTTCCTGTCCTTTCATCTTGCTTTGTGAGTGTCCCTATGTTTTGCATTTGTATAGCCATTTGAGTAGCCTTTCATATTTGGCAAGAAAGGAAGGCTCTGTGACCCCTAGTCCCATTTTGCAGAGGAGAACATCAAGGCTCCGGGGAGCTGAGTGAGGTAGCTCACATTGCATAAAAAACACAGCAGAGATTGATACCCATTTTTTTATTCCTTTCTACTATACCTTTCCTACTTACCTCATGCTGTCTAATGAGTAAGTGAATTTAAAGTTCAGTTAGGAATTTTTTTTGGATTACCCAATATTTTAGTGATAAAAGAACCTGTTGAGAGGTGGTCACATCTTCCACAGTGTCCTGGAGAGTCACATTTGATGAGCAATGGAATGCCAGAGGTGTGGGAGATTTCCTTGATCCATCTAAAATATTGAAAATTCAGCCATTAATCATAACAGTTACATTCTTGCTTCAAGTGAACAGCCACTGATGATTTCAACATTCTGAGTTTTAGAAATTCCTATTAATTGTCCTTAAAAAAGGGTGAGAATGAATAATCTTGACTTCATTTGTGAGGAAAGAATCCCTCTCAGTTTCTCTGTCTCTCTGTTTTTCTTTTGAAATCATTTCCTTAGATGTTTTCTCGGCCTTTTTCCCTCTGAGTCTTGCCTTGGAGGGCTGTGGGCTTTCAGTAGTGGGTTGGCCTTCGGAGTCCACAGGAAAGCGAGGGGCCTTTGGTATCAGGTGCTTCTGGGAGCAGGTCATGTCAGCCATGTAGCCTCAGAACTGAGACCAGAGAGGAGGTGCAGTGTGGGCTCGAGGTTGCAGAGGGAAAACATCCACCCAACATTTATGGTGATGAATTTCTTTAACATTGAGAAGACAGTACAGCTTCAAAGATGATGTATGGGTACCTGTGTGTGCATAGACACCTATGTGTTGGGTGCTGTCCAGTGGGTTCTGATTCAGACTGACCCCACCAACTTTCCTAGGCTATGTCTGTAGAAGCAGGTTGCCAAGTCTTTCTCCCATGGATTTACCAGGAGGGTTCGAATTGCCAGTCTTGGTTAGCAGGCAAGCACTTAACCATTATGCCACCACAGTTCTTCCTATACATATATAAGCATGTATGTATACATACAAGGTTTGACAGTTAAGTCCACAAACTTAATTGTTCTAAGTGCTACCTACCTCATTGTTGAATATCACTACGGTCACCTTTGAAGTCCTCCCACTGAGAAGCTCTGCACCAATGCCAGCACTCAGTCCACACTTCCAAACAGTTTTGGAACTCTTTCTAGAATGGCGTTTTGTGCACAGTGGCACCACGGCAAGTTTACGAACTTAATTGTCTAGTTGTCTGTGAGGGAGTGTTTAACCAGTAAACAAGTCACTATATTGGAACACCCTCACTACTCACCTGATCTGATCCCAGTGACTTTTCTCTTTACCTGAAGATAAGGAAATATTGAAAGGAAGACATTTGGATGATATGCAGGGCATCAAGGGTAGTACAACAGCAGCTCTGATGGCCATTCTGTAGAAAGTGTTCCCAAATAGCTCTGAAGGGTGGCCTAGGCACTGGCACTGGTGCGGAGTATCCCAAGGGTAGTACTTCAAAGGTGACTGTAGCAATAGTCAGCAATGACTATGAGTCTGTGAATGTGTCAGACCTCGTATACACACAAATATACAGATGTGTACATGTACACACATATGTTGGGGTGCTGGTGGCACAGTGGTTAAGCATTTGGGTACTAACTGAAGGGTCGCCAATTGGAACCCCCAGCTGTCACGCCATAGAAAGGTGCGGCAGCCTATGTTCGTAAAGATTTTCAGCCTTGGAGATCCTATGGGTGTTTTTACTCTGTCGTATAGGGTCTCTGTGAGTTGGAATTAACTCATATATATATGTATATATGTATATTCCTATACATATATATGTATAGGAAGAACTGTGGTGGCATAATGGTTAAGTGCTTGCCTGTTAACCATATACATATATTTATACTTATTTATACAAAACTCATATATATATGTACATATATATATATATATGCTGAACAAATAATCCAAGAAGCAGCTCTGTATGAAGAACTCAGCATCAGGACTGGAGGAAGACTAATTAATGGCCTGTGATATGCAGACTACACAATCTTCTGTGCTGGAAGTGAAGTGCCTTAAAGACTTACTGATGAAGGTCAAAGACTGTGCCTTCAGTATGGACTACACCTCAACATCAAGAAATCCTCACAACTGGACCAATGACTGATATGTGATAAAGACTGAAGTTGTTAAGAATTTCATTATACTGGGACCCTCAGTCAATGCCCATGAAAACATTAGTCAATGAAATCTGCTGGAAATGACCTCTTCAGAGTGTGAAAGAGGAAACATGTCACTTTAAAGACTTGGGTTGAATTGTGTCCCCCCAAAATGTGTGTGGCAGTTTGGCTAGGTCATGATTCCCGGTATTGTACGATGTTCCTATGTGATGCAATCCTGCCTAAATGATGTTAATGAGAAAGGATGGGTGGTGGTTGGGTTAGTGAGGCAGCACTCAGTCTCTAAGAGTGTGTTGTGCCTTGAGCCAATACAAAGGAAAGGGAAGCAAACAGAGAGTTGAGGACTTCACACTACCAAGAAAGCAGTGCTGGGAGCAGAGCGTGTCCTTTGGAAAGGACCCGGCATCCTGGTGCCTCAGAAACTGCCAGTCCAAGGGAAAATTGATGACGAGGACCTTCCTCCACAGCCAACAGAGAAAGCCTTCTCCTGGAGCCGATGCCCTGACTTTGGACTCTTAGTCTACTTTGCTGTGAGGAAATACGTCTCCCTCTGTTAGAGCCATCCTGTGGTGCTATTTCTGTGATAGCAGCACTAGATGACTAAGACCAGAACTAATGTGTGCATGAGCCAAGCCACGGTGTTTTCAGTTGCTCTACATGCATGTGAAAGGAATGAATAAGGAAGAATGAAGAAAAATTGATGGCTTTGAAGGATGGTGTTGGCAAAGAATATTGAATATGCCACGGACTGGCAGAAGACACAGGTCTGTCTTGGAAGACAGAATTCTCTTTAGAAGTGAGGTTAGTGAGACTGTGTCTCACTTACTTTGGACATGTCATCAGGAGAGACCAGTCCCTGGTAGGAGAAGGACATCATGCTTGGTAAAGTTAGAGGGTCAACAGAAAAGAGGAAGTCCCTTGAGGAGGTGGGCTGACACAGTGGCTGCAACGATGGACTCAAACACAGTAAAAAGATGGTGAGGATGGGAGTTGACTGCACCCAACAACAGTGTGTGTGTATATCTGTGTGTGTGTGTATGCCAGTTGCTGTCAAGTTGACGCTGCTTCAGGATGACCCTGTAAGTGTCAGAGTAGAGCTGTGCTGATTTTTGAGAAGTAGGTCACTAGCCTGACTTTCGAGGTGACTGCAGATGGGCTCATTCCCCCGATCTTTTGGTTAGGAGCCGAGTGTTGAACCACTCTGTATCACCAGGGTGTTCTCTCTTCTGTATGTCGTTCCGTAGGGGGTGTAATAACCCCCCTGTGGCTGACTTGCTTGATGTAAAAGCTTCTGATTTTCCACAATTCCTTCCAGTCTTTTCTCCTAAGGTCACAGAATTTGGCATGAACACATGGACAATTTTGTATCTAGCCTTGGAGTATTGCAATCTTGTTTATTTCTCTGCTTCACCTGCTCTGGAAGGTAGTCAGTCTTTAGCATGTCACTCGTGATTTCAGAAAGACCGAGCATCCCGTGTGGACGACGTTCAATGGCTGTTCAGTAAGGAGCTTAATTTTCTTTCTAATAGGAACATTCCTTAGAGGATCCCTTCAGGTTTATTTTTAATCATTTGTGTTTAGGTGTTTTGTATGAGCCTGTTAGATTTCCAGTGCCCTAGAAGACTCAACTACCCCCCTCACGCAAGTTCCAAATTGTGTTCTGATGGAAGTGTCCTCAAATGACAAGAAAGATGCCTGAGATGTTAGCAGTTAAGCCTGTCAGCTACTCTGGAGCTGATTTTACAGGAGATGACTTGTTTGGGCAAAATGTGAGCCTTGTTTCCTGCGCCAGCTCAGCTGGCAGACAACAAATAATACAAGCCACTGGTCGTCCAGTCCCCATGATGTCTGAGGGACTATGCTGGGGTCTTACAGATATGGTGTTATGTGATCCTTGGAATAACACTGCAAAGCACGTATTTATCATCTCCATTTGAGAGGGGAGACAACCAAGACTCAGTCAGGATAAGAGACTTGTTCAGGGCCAGAGAGGTGGCAGATCGGAGCCTGGCAGGATCTGAACCCATCACTTGGTGTGGAGTCACCTGCATGTCTCCTTTACCTCGGGGAGTTGGTAAACACAGCCCAGGTCCACTCAGGAATCTTCCTTGTTAGTGTTTTATTTTGGTTGGCCTTCCATTTCATTGTCACGTATAGGGATCATATCAGTGGTTAGTCAACTTGTTGAATTTTCTGGCCCTGTCTCATTCTGGCCCTCTCCTTAGGAGCCAAGAGCTCTGGTGGTACAGTAGTTAAGTGCTCAACAACTCACCAAGTGGTCCGTGGCTTGAACCTACCAGCTGCTCCATGAGAGAAAGAGGTGACAGTCTGCTTCCATTAAGATTACTGCCTTGAAAACTGGTGGGGCAAGTTCTCAGCCCTATAGGGTCACCATGTGTTGAAACTGACTTCGTGGCCGTGGGTTGGCCTAGGGCGCCAGGGTCTTACTCTTAAAATCTCTGGTTCTGTCTATGGCCCTGGGCTCATTTGCAAGGACTTGCTGTCTGCCCACAGTCTGCCCGTCAGCTTAGCTCACACTCTATTTGCCAGGTCCTCCCGGACATCTTAATTGGCATTGATATTCATCTTAAGTTGGGCAGGGCTGGTGAATGAGATAAGCTGCTACAGCTAGGTAATCAGCTAATTAATTAAATGAAGGTTTTTCACTGTACTTAATGTCACCTTAGGAGCAATGAAGGCCACACCCACAGTCCCTGTCCTCACTGAGCTCCCAGAGTCACTCTAGACTCCGTTCATTCCCTTATTCTTGAAGTCCCCTGATGGAGACCCTAGCCCGCCCCATAGCCATGGCTGCACAGTTAGACAGAACACTCAGGCAGGACAGAAACCTGTCGCTACTTGAGGTCCATGTCAAAAATGACTCACACTCCAGAACATTTCAGGTTGCAGCCCTGCTGTGTTACTTTCATCCAGGGTGTTTCAGCATGCCTGCTTGAGCAGATAACCAAGTGGTGAAGGCGTGGCTTGGATTCTGTCTGCATGTAGCCACGGAAGTGTTGTGTTTGTGCGTGTCATTCACTTCGGGCTCCGTGGAAGGAAAAAGATACAGATAACTGTGTGTCTGTGAAGTCAACTTGGACAAATTGTGACAAACTCTAGGCAAACATCTTGACTTCTCTATAATCCACGTGGCTCTCTTATTTCACCTATTTCTCCAAACACTCTTTGAGTCTATTTATAAATGGCCTGGACCACCCCCAGGGCTGCAAGTCCCATAAATTTCCTACCTGCTGTGTAAAGTCGCATTTCCCCTTGTCCTCATGTATAGGATTAGCTGAAAAAGGCTGTGTTCAACTTCTCATTCCCCTTCATCATTATCTCTGGAGGCTTTGATTGGATCTCTTCTGAGCCGTGGTCTTTTCAGGCTGGGGAAGCTGTTTCATTGAAAGCCTTTTCTAAAGCTGCAAAGGCTGCCTACCCTTGATCATCCTGGCTTCTCTTCATGGCAGCCCTCCTTGGGCTGTTAAATCTCTCTAAGTGTGGCACCCAGGACAGCGGGGGGCTTCCCAGGCAGGTTCTGACTCGCCTCCTCTACCCTCACCAGCAGTAACAAAATCTCCTGGTCCCATCTTTCTTAGTTCTCATTCCCCCAAAGATCCTTGCTGCCAGGAGAGTGGCCCTCTGACAATTCTAATATGCTGCCATCCCACAAAGAGCAGTGTTTCTTCCAGTCATGTGTTGTCCTTCCATGTGTCTGATTTTAAATTCTGGAGTTCTGAAAGCCCCCAGAGACCAGGATAACCTGCTGAAAGGCTGCACTGAATGCAGGCTTTAGTTCAAATGCGAGAACCAGGTTTACTGGACACACTTAGGAGAAGAGCCCACACCTGAGACTTTTCACACACTTGGGCAATACAGCACACGTGGTTTGAGAGAACTCAAACTACTCTCCTAGGTCACCTGTCAGCCCAAAGACAGAGTGGTTCACAACTTAAATGGTAGCACCTGTGAGTACTGTGCTTCTTTGAGTAATCGTCTTCAAATGAGGCCTTATGATCAGTGTTTACCCTAGACCAAAGATGAGAAGAGGGGACAAGATTCTTGGAAGCAGAGCAACTAGAATGGATGTAATGAGAATGCTGACACATTGTGGAAAGCATAACCAACGTCACTGAATAATATGCATTGGAATTGTTCAGTGAGAAGCTAATTTGCCATGTAAACTTCTTTCAAAATCATAATAAAATATATTAAGAGAGAGAGACAATCTTGTGCTGGGTGAAACAGAGTCCTGCCCAAAATCTAGACCATAAGATTGCCCCTGTCTGTCTGCCCTGGACCACCTTAGTCTTTGTACCCACCATGCCACAATGAGCCCGGTCATCTTTTGGAGACATCTGTGTACCTGTTTCCTTTTCTTTCCTAAGACCTCAGGGAAACTTAGGCCCTCACTGCACCTTTTATATAATTTTTTGATACCACATTACATGTGTTGAGGCTTATGTTGTGATAGATCCAGATTTGTGGGACTGGAAGGATATACAATTTGGAAGGTCCTCTTTAAATCAAAAACAAAACTTGGCATAGTAATAAATATTTACATAGACTGAGAAAATAAACCATAAAGTTGATTTTTTGAAAAGCTGATCCCAAGTTCTGGGAAATCCACTCATTATTTCAGTAAACGAACCAGCTGATGTGTCTTTTCCTTTGTTCATACATTTTTGGTTTCACACTCTTTGATCACATTTTCCTGTGACAGTTTTATATAATCTTTTCTATAGAGAAAACAGAATGATAAATCACTCTTTTCTCTGACATAGTTGATTGATTTTTTTTAAATTTGTGATTTAGACAATTTCAGTTTCATAACTTGTTATTGGTAATTTTGCATAAATTTTAGAATTACTGTCAGATTTGCAGAAACATCCAGTTTCTTTCCTACATGAACTGTAAGATTCCAGAGCATTTCACTTACTTTATTTTTTGGTGCATTGACTTCTCTTAGATCCTTATTGAATTTATGAGAATAGAAATATTCCTAGAAGCTAGCTGGCAAGGCTAGTAATAACTTAATTATACTTGGAAGTAACCACCTGCCACTAAACTCATACTCAATGTGTCCCCCACTCAGCTTCTCAAAAGCTGCAGCCCCTAAATGCTCAAGCCCACTCTAATGGCCCCTGACTTCAAGGGAACTCTAATGGAGATCAAATTGGATTGGTAAGGGACTGCAGTCAACCAGTTGGCATTAAACTATCTTGTGCAAGGTTTCTAAAGTGACTTGGCCTTATAAATTCATTAGCATCATGGCTAGTTTGCCTTTAGGCTCTTGACTCTGGAATTTCCCATAGTGGTACCAAGTAGGTCAGCCTGATGAACCAAGGAGATCCTAGCCTGGGTTATATTTGTCCATCTCTACTGCTCTCCCTCTTCCCTCTCTTTATCCAGTCTCCACTCAGCTGGTGACAGGGATGGCCCAGGACTGTGCAGTGTTTTGTTCCATTGTGCAGAGGTCACTATGAATTGGGCTCAACTTGACATCAGATACCAAAAACTCAGCCTTTGAGGTCCAACTCACATACCACTTCCTCCGCCGTGATCATTTGACCTTGTGTTCCTACGGGCTTCCCACTTGCTATTGTCCTTTCCCACTGGGGACGTCATCTGTCAGGGTGGGGACATCTGGCACAGCTCTGGCCCTTGAAGCAGGCACTCAGAAATAACTCTTGACAGGTGGATTTGAAAATTCATCTTTTTCCCAGTGATTAGCTAATTGGTGACTACCATTCTGACCTGGACCACTCACTAGAATCAGATGTTTTCTCAAAGTTATTTTAAGGACTGCTTTATAAATGGAATTTGACTCCCCCCCCCAATTTTTTTTTAAAGATAAAGGAAAACCTGCTGGCTTATTGTCTTGTACTAATCGAAAGTACAGAAGAGAAAAGCCTTCCGTAGTTGACTGATTTCTAAAACAGATGTGCCAAGCTCCTTGGGCTAAAATCTCTTTGGTTGGAAGTGAATCAGGGCATTTTTTAATATGAATTTTTTAGAACATGTACTCTGAGCAGTGTTAATAATGATCCGTGTGCTGCTGACTTGGTTTAAGGGCTTTGAGGATGGAGAGGCTAATGAAACTGCCCAGAGGAACAGGAACTCACCTGATACAGCAGAACTAATGAAGGACTCTGTGCACAAAAGTGTCTCTTGTCAGAGAGGGAGTATTTGTACGTGCTGTCATCCAACGATGCGTTTGACAAGGACAGAAATAGAAAGCCGTTTGTGGCCACCCGGCAAAGATGTTCCTGGTGCTTGGCTTTATTATTCTTACTATTGTACTTCATTCTTTCCTAAAAATCTTTTCTTTTCCCCCCTTCTTCTGTGCCTTTTCAGGTAGCTTCAGCACCTTCTGTGAGGTTCCATCAGCACTTTTCCTTCTTTAGTGAACAATGACAAAATAAGTGAGGGAGGCGACAGGGTCTGAGTCTGTTACTAATTGTGATGGGAAGTCAGGGGGCCTCGTGCCAGCTTCCCTGTTGTTCATCCAGACTGTGTTGTTCATTGTCCCTGATAGACGTAAGGGGGGAGAAGATGAGGCTTCTGCTTTGAAAGTAAGGATCTGGGAGCATCAGTGGTCCTCTCAGAGACAGGGCGAGAATGTGTATTCGTTGAGTCCCTGCTATGTGGTGGGCTCTGTGCCCAGAGCTCCCATTCCCTCTGCTCAGGGAGCTTGAGAGCTTCCTAGCCTGAAGTTGGCCATCCCTACAGCACAGTGGCAGCAAACCATCACCGACACCTCCTGTTTGTTCCAAACTGTGAAAGGCTTCAGAGAAGGGAAGAGAGTCTCTGCCAGGCAGCATGTGGCACTACCAGTTACTGCCTGAGTCCCTGGGAGCTCAGCAGAGGGGGCTGTCGGTGGGCCGGGAGGGGAGGGAAAGGGCAGAAAAGGAACACAGTGCTTGACTTATGCCCGTCAGCTATTACGGCACCCTTCGGAGGTGGGTATCATCCCATTGAAAATATGATCAGTTCTGCCTCCGAGGGGTTAATTGTCCTTCTGAGTTGTACACCTGGACTTGGAGCCACTTGATGGCTGAGGGTGTATTATTCATCTGGGTATCTTCAACACCTAGCGTAGTTCCTGGCTAAGAGCCAATCCCCGGCAATGAAAGAAGTCACCAGGTGCCAGAAGCAGGCTTCACCCTCACAGGAGTCTGATTGTGATGCCTGTGATCCATCTTCCCACTACTCAACCACTGGAGAAGTCAAATGAGTGAATGACCTAGTGAAACAGCTGTAAGTCCACTTTCAAATATTACAAGTCTCAGTGACAGTAGGGAGGCCCAAAGGCCCCTGAGAGACATAGGACTGATGCTCAGCAGTGAGGTCTGGGCTGAAAAGGAGACACGGAAGCAGGGAGTGGGGGAGGAGCCGAGGAGGAGCCGATGGAAGCAGACGAGAGCACCGGGCAGGGTTTGCAGAACGTTGCCCTCTTCCTAGGATTTGAATGGAGCCTTCAGTTTCCCACCTCATTTTGCTAGGGTGGATAATAAGAGCTCCAAGCTTAACTGATTGCCTGAGTGAAGCAAGTGTCATCGGCTGTCACCCCAGAAGCTGGGCCGCTTCTCCCTGCAGCTTCTTCTCCCTTGCTTCCTGCAGTTTCCTGGGAGCAAGCATTTAACATGTCCCCTGTCACTCTCGTCCACATGCCTACCTTTGCTTCTTACTTCTGTTTTGTGTTTATCTGTTTCGTGGTATTGCCCTAGCAGCGGTCACTTGGTCACTGCTTTTAAAGAGATGGCACTTTCCCACTTCCACCCAGAGAGAGCCTGCTGAGTAGTGCCCCATCTGTGGCTTGCCACTCCGTTAGACTTTACCCGAACATTGTGAGAATCTGATGAAATGATGCAATAAAGAACATCCTGTGTACAAATTTGATAAGCTCTTAACAATACGGTGCCTGACAGCCTCTCACTTAACGAGAAGACATCCGTCAATCAGGGTGAAGTGTGTGAAAAGCTCCACTTCCCCGAAGTTCTTTTGCCTGCAAAGCAGCTCTTTCCTCCTTAACTCTAAGTGTCTTTAATGTAATATGCCAACTGTGGCAACTGGGAGCATAGTCAACAGTAAGTTGCTTTCTTCCTCCAGAGAACTTGTTATTCCCCTGAGACCAGCAACAGGAAGGCTCTGGCTTCAGAGAGGAACATTGACTCATTTTCAGTCCTCTGCCTGGCGCTCACTACTCGACTTGGAGGGAGGGAAGGGCAGAAGCCCAAACACCACTTATCGAGTATTTGTCCTGAGCCAGGCACAGTGCCGGGTCATTTCCATTTACTCTCTCACTAATCCTCACAGTAGTCTTGAGAGGACTGTGTGGGGAGGCCAGCAGTGTCCCCATTGGACAAATCAGGTAACCGAGGCTCTGGGAGGTTAAATAGCCAAGAAAGGGCTGCTTCCTCCATTACTGAGAAGCAGGGTCAGAGATGGGCACTCAGGAGAGGCAGGTTTGCGTCCGAGCTCTGTCGTGAAGGAGCCGAGTGGCTTAGGACAGTTGCTGCACCTCTCTGGGCCCATTTCCTCATCTGTTGGGGAAAAGGAAGGAAAATAGTTGAGTATCAGCATGAATTTCATCCCTGAAGTTCTGTGTTACTCCAAAGTTTCTTCTAGGCTCCATCTCCTTGTCTGTAGATGAGAATAAGAACACTGGTCTTGGGCATCTGGGGACCTTGGTTTCAGGGAACTTCTAGGTCAGTTGGCACAACAAAGTTTATGAAGAGAATGTTCTTCTTCCCACTTCGGTGAGTGGTGTCTGCAGTCTTAAAAGCTAGCAAGCGGCCATCTAAGATGCACCTGTTGGTCCCAACCCACAGGGAACAAAAGACAATGAAAACCAAAGGCGAAGGAAAATACGACCCCGAGAGACAGAAAAGGGCCCCATACAGATCACAGACTCTGTCAGGCTGAGACTGGAAAAGCTAGATGCTGCCACCCGAGTGACCACCCTGACAGGGTACACAACCGAGAGCCCCCAACGGAGTGGAAGAAGAGAGAGGTGCAGAACTCAGAGCATATAAAAATATCAAAGCTGATGGTCTGAACAGGACTGGAGGGGCCCTGGAGGACACAGCCCCCAGACTCTGTGGTGGCCCAGAACTGAAACCATTCCTGTGTCAACTCTTCAGACAGAGATTAGACAGGACTGTGAGACACCGGATGCTGCTGGTAGAGAGTGTGCTTCTGGGCTCAGGAAGCTACGTGAGGCTAAAGGGTCAGCTCCTGTCTGGAGGTGGGATGACAGGGTGGAGGGGGACAGGAGCTGGCTGAATGGAGAGGGGGAAGTGCTGTCCCATTGTAGGAAAGCCACTAGCATCACATAACAATGGGGGTGTACATTTCTGCATGAAAAACTGACTTGAACTGTAAGCTTTGACTTAAAGCACAATTAAAAAAAATAAAAAAGAACACTTACTCTAAACAGCATCAAAAAAGTAGAGGGAATCTGCTGACTTACTGTATGGGAAGGGCTTCAAAGGATGTGGAAGGTGACAAAGCGCACCGCCAACACTGCCCAACTGAAGGCCCACCTGGCCCTTTCTGAGCCTGGGGGCCTTGGATACATCCACTTACTATTTCTAGGGATCATGAGCTCATCTGCAAAGCAGGCAAAACAGCAGCAGGGTGAGGGCAGCCGTGAAGAGCCCCAGGCAGACGCTCCTGGAACGTACAGGCCCAGAGCTGAGCCTGTCATGCTGCAAGCAGTGTGTCATGTCACTTCTGATCAGCTACTTTCCAGGCCCCAGAACGCTGAGTTTGTCTGCTGTGAGCACTGATGGTTCCTCTCAGCGGGTGACATTCACAGTCAGCAAGGTCGGGCTTCAGTGCAGAATCCACCCTCTCTAACCATGTGATCAAGGGGAAGTTGCTTAGCCTCTGTGATCTTGGGTTCTCACAGTTCTGTGTATTACTTGAGTGCCCACTATTTCTCGAACGATGAATTGGAATAAGGCATTAACTGTGCCTATCCATTTATAAAGCCATGCGGGTAGTCCCTGCGTACACACATGCAGCTTATGTACAACCCTTAAGTGTGAACCAGCTCAGGTCAATACTATAAAACAAACCTAACTCATTGCAGTGGAGTTGATCTGACTCACAGCAGCCCCATAGGATAGAGTAGAACTGCCCCATGATGAGCACTTGGTGGGTTCAACTGCAGACCTTTTGGTTACCAGCTACAGCTCTCAACCTCTGCATCACCAGGGTTTTCATAAACCCTTTGGTGGTGGTGGGGACTGACTGAGTGTTCTGTCCCCAAGCTCCTGTGACAGACCATGGTTCTGCTGTGCAGTGGGTCCTTGGGTGGTCGTGTGGTGTGTCCATCCACACCCTGAAGCAGTGGAGAGCTCACAGGCCCCCGCCTCTCTTGGAGCTCAGTAAGGGCAGCACCAGCATCCAGGTCCAGGCCCCGGTGCTTGGCTCCGCGCAGTGGGTCTGTGGGTGGTGGTGGCCTGGATGGGGCACCCTGCTCTGCGTGTTCTCTAAGCACAGCCAGTGAGCGTTGCTGTGAGCACGTGGCTGGCCTCTTTGGCACCACCCCACTCCCTCACCCTTCACCCAACTCCACCCCAGCCCTCCACCAGGGCCTTCTGTGCTGTGCAGCCCGGGGCCATCACAGCGAGTCTCTGGGCTTGTTTTGCCTGCCTTGCACGGGCGGGATTCCACTGTGATAGCAGTTCCTGGCCTTTGGGAGCCTGGAGGTCTTAGACTCCTGACCTCTGTATGTCCATGTGGTGTCCAGGGCCAGTGGACGGCTTTGGATTTGGATTTCCTTTAGAATCCTCCTACCAACCCTGGGCCACGGGTTCCTTCTTGGTACCTCCTGAGTGGCACTTCCTCCCATGCACTGGAGGCAGGGACATCATGGTTGGTGCGTGGGATCCTGGGATCGCAGATCTGGTGAGGAGTGATGGGTAATGATTTGTGTAGCCCCAGCCCTCTTTGCTTCTCCAGAGGAAGTTCAAAACCCAGCCGAAATGCCACTCAGTGGTGTGACATAGACTTTTTAGTTCAGAGTCTAATGGGTCTCAAAGATTCTACACAACAGAGTGTTCTGGGTGTTTGTGGTAGTGTTTCCCCTGTAACTGGAGTAGGGACATACAGTAATTTGCAATAGTAGTTGGGTGCCACTTTGCAATACTCATCAAAATGCTATTACGTTTTATTATGTTAAGGGTATTTTAGCATGTCTAGAGATATCTCTTTAATTATTTTTAGGCATAGACAGGTATACTGTATACTAAGACAAGCATTTGACTAACTGACATTAGATGCAAACCGTACCTAATTTCTGAATTCCAGGCACAGAAGACCTAAAGACAGGTGTAGGAATGGGACTGCCTTGTCCTCTGGGACTGCCCACAAATCAACATGAGCAATTTTTGCTGTGAGCAAGGATCAGTCCCTCTGTGCTCTGCCAGTACTGAATGCTGCCCAGACCCTGTGCAGAGATACTGGAAAGATAGCATTGTAAGAGGGAAGGCAGGCAAATGTGTACTGAGTTATAACCATGCACAGATGTGCCATATTAAGGCAGAATTAATGACAAGCTTCCAGAGAGGAGTATGTGTTCCAAAATTACCCGTTTTCCCGGTCATTGCTAGCGAGTGTCTCCATGCAGGAAAATGCCCACAGGTCAAACAGCTGCGATGGCTGCGCGCTGAGCGTCCAGATGCAGCAAAGGTCCCTCTGTTAAACACCTCCTGGCAGCTGCCAACGGTGCTGCTGTGCAAAGGGGAAGACAGTCTGCTTTTCACAATCTGAGACAGCAGAGTTAGACTTTATGGAATTTTTCTGTTGGGGCTGTGGTTGGCCTGTCTGGAATATATCATAGGGTAGGGTGTATCATCAGATGAACAATAAAGGACCATCATGATCAAGGGGAAGATGGAGTCAGCCTCCTAGGACCAAGGTCTCTTGTCCCAACAGTAAGCTCTCTTCGTTGATAGAGTTCACCCCTCCCTCACCATCTCTCCCGTTCATGGTTAGTAGAGGTTATAGTGATGGACTGGGTCGGGGCGTAGGACCGGTAATAGGTGGCTTGTGGTGGTGTGGGGATTAGGGCCATAGACATTCATTTTTACTTTTCTCTCTGAATTAATCTTGATTCAGGATATCTCCTGATTCCCACTGTATGAGGAATAACATGAGATCAATACAGTTTCCTAAGACTCTTCCATCCCGTAGTTCCTGTCTTAATTTCTATCACCCTAGAACCCTAGGGTCCATACCAGGTGAACAAGCAAGGCAGCATGGGAACCATAAGAGTAACACATGTTAGGAATCTGAAATGTTAGGATGATTTATTGATAAATGGTATGTGTGTATTTAGGATGAAAATATTGATGTTGGGAAGTCTTCATAGTTCCTCAGAAATGAAATTCTGAGGAGAAGGTGGTCATTTGGTCCTTGTATGGAATATGCTAAAACCCAAACCAAATCTGTTCCTGTGGAGTTGATTCTGACTTACAGCAACCCTATAAGACAAACTAGGACTGCCCCATAGGGTTCTCCTGTGAACTATAGGGCTTAGGAAATCTGCTCAGAGGAGGTCATATTGATGAGGCAGTGTCACAAGGATGATTCTCAGGACAGTGGCTGACTTTAAAAAGGTGGTCACAGAAAGAGGCCATCAGACTCCAGAGCTGAGGACCCGAGGGAGGCAGGAGACAGTACTGTTGCCCAGCAGGGCAGTGGCAGACTTCTCACCTTCTGCTTCAGAGGGGTAATCCTGGATTCCATCTTCTCCTAGTATTAATTATACTGAACTTAAGAAGTCTCTGTGATCACATGCTGGCATTTTTCCTTCTTTTGTGAACCGAGAGGGAGAGACTGTGCAGACTCACACAGTGACTTTTCACCTTTGATGGAATCCCCAGTCTTACTGACTTTCTCATTGTGAGTATGTCTTGCCAAGTGTGAAACCATAATAAGTAGTTTATGAAAAATGGAAGGCTACAGATTATTTTGCATGAATAAAAGCCCATTAGGGCTAAAGGAACTGACATGTTTTTTAGCCTTTCCGGGTAAATGAAAATCTTAATGGCAAGCTGATTCGCCATTGACTAGCTTCGTGCTGTATTATAACACTGTGCGCTTGGCTTTTAAGGATGGCTTTAACACGGTGACGTTAAGTGGACAGTGTGCACGGTGTATTGTAAATGCCAGTTCTTGCATGTTGATTCCCGGGCAGTGTACCTGTGCCCACCCACCACCCCTCTGTCGATGGGGGTTTGCGTGTTGCTGTGTTGCTGAAGAGGTTTCACCTCAGCTTCCAGACTAAACGGACTAGAAAGAAAAGCCTGGCCACCTACCATAGGTCCCAGAAGTCTAATTAGCATGTCATCGTGGGGACCAGGCACAGCTTCCTTCCACTGTGCTTGGGGTCACTTGTGTCAGGTGTCAGCGTGGCGGTGGCTAGCAACAACAGCCACAGCAAGAAAGCACTGTGTGTGTCCTCCCTGACACGCAGACACTGCTGTCTCTGCACTGCCCGGTGTGCACACTGCTCAGAGCACTCTGTGTTGTGTTGCTGTCTTGTGTGTGCATGTCTTTTCACCACAGTAGGGTGTAAAGCTCTTGGGGGCAAGAATATGCTCAGTGCTGGGCATAGTACCAAGGAGGGGCTCTGTAAACACACGGTGTGCAACAGTGAGCTGAGGATTTAAATCTCACCCCCAGATGCCTCCCAGTGTTAACCCAGTTGGTACACACACATATACATATTTCACAAATTAGTACCCACTAGAGCAGGTGTGGAAACCCTGGTGGCGTAGTGGGTTAAGCACTGCATCTGCCAGCCGTAGAGGTCACCAGGCGCTCCTTGGAAACCATGAAGCAGTTCTGCTTTGACCTGTAGGGTTGCTATGAGTCAGACCCGACTTGATGGCAGTGGGTTTGGAGACTATGTACTGGAAACCCTAACAGCATGGTGATAAAGAGCTATGGCTGCTAACTCTGAAGGTCGGTGGTTTGAATCCACCAAGCTGTCCTTGGAGAGCCTATAGGGACAGCCCTGTTCTGTTCTTTAGGGTTGCTATGTATCGGAATTGACTGGACAACCCTGGCTTTGTTTTATTTGTTTAGTTTTTGGAAGAGAATGTGCCCACCATACAGTCTTCCAGTTTGTCACAGTTTGTGGGGCTGTGATACTGGATACAGGGGCACCGTAATGGGCAAACTTCAGAGGGGCTTCCAGACTGAGACCCACTAGAGGACAGCCTGGCAGTTCCTAGAGTTAGCCAGAGGAAACCCTATGGGTGACAGAAGACTGTTGCCCGGTGTATTTGTGGAAGGTGGCCCCTGGGTTGGAAGGCACTGCACAGTAGCTACAACGGTGGACTGGAACATGTCAGTGATCATGAAGGTGGCGCAGGAGCAGGTGACATTTCGTTCTGTCCCACATGGGATTGTCATGAGTCAGAGCTGACCTGACGGCATTTAGCAACAACAGCAACAACAGCACACATGCAGTGCACTCTGATGTGAAAAAAAATCTTGAACCACTAACTTGGGTGTGTGATCCACAGATACGTGGTAGCCTTCACCTTGGAAATATGAGTGTGTTCCACGGTCACGCACTGTCCCAGTCCCTTGGCATCTTGTGAGCATTGCTTACTTTCGGTGGGCTGTACGCTCAGGATGTGAGCACCTTTTGAGGTGGAATGTCAGTGAAGAAAACTCACTGGCTCTGGTGTCAGACCTGGGGACAACTGTCGTTGGTTCAAGCCCTGTTTCCTCACAATTCCTAGTTTGCAGATACATTGTAAGGGTCAAGTGACCACATGTATATGAAAATGTCTAATTGCGGCAAAGTAGGACCTCAGTAAACATTAATTCTCTTCTCATTTCTAAGCTAGTTGAGATCCACGGTCTCTGACAACTCTCTTAGCTTCTTGACCATCTGGCTCTGTTATGCCTGTGTATTAAGTTTAGACAGCTTTTGAAGAGAAACAAAAGATTGCTTTTCTACACTGATTGTTCTGAGGGGCTTCTTCGGAGTTGACTGTCAATAATCTCAGAGTTGCTGGGGGATCTTATGTAATATTTGCAATGAATGAATTTAGTGGGTAGGGACCTCCCAGCATAGAGTGATGGAATTTTTCATCTTGGTTAGATGTCTTTTGGGGGGAGGAAGCTGCCTAGCATGTAACTGGAGAAGAGACAGCATTGCCTGTTGTGAGAAGCGTGCTTTTAATTATGAACCTGTTAACCAAACCAGTGAAAATACTGCAGCACCTGGCCACCAACTGGGTAAAATGAATCGGAGCCTTCCATACCTGTAAGTTTTCCATGTCCCATCTCTTGCTTTCAACCACACATTCTTGCTTCTAAGCTGAACTCTTGTGTCACTGGTTATTCACTGTCTGCCAGTGTCCCAGGCGCACCGTAGAAGGTACAGCCTGGGCTCCCTAGCACTTTGGAGAGAGGTAGAATGTTTTCTGCACACTGTCACTTTATTATTCATGACCATCTCCTTGTCTACTGTGGCTCTTCATTCACTTTGTTGCTGGTCTCTGAGGCCACCGTTTCTCCAGACCATCTGCCTCTACTCCCTGCTAGCCACAGGAGTTAGACAGCCAGAGCTAGGCTGCCCTCCTTGTCACTTGCTGTCCCAAGCTTCAGCCTAAGTCTTAATTCCCCACCATGTTACAAGCCTCTTGTGTTTAACACACTCAGCTGGGTGCTGGGGTTCACTAGGGGGATGAGAACTGAACGCTCAACCAGATAACCCTGCTGCTAAGGCCTGTCACTGGCCACGAGAGCCTCGGGGTCCCCCCTAGGCCTGTCATCTGTTTTACTCGCCCTCCAGGAAGCTAGGGTCCCACTCTTCAGTTAATTGAGATCAGAATCCACCCTTCCCTTTTCTGTCTCACTTTTATCCTGTCTCCTCAAACACCAGCCTCCCTCTTGGTGGTATCCCAGGGAGCCCTAAACTCAACTTATAATGCAGTAGACTCTCCCCGAAAGGATCTGCTTTATCATGCAGATCAGTTTTGTTCTTTGTTTCATCTCTCTCCTTTTTTGCAAAAACCTGAACCCAGGTATATGACCTTCAAACAGTTGCCTTCACTCCGGAGATAAATTCTGTTGCTCCTAGAATTTGAAAGTGCTTACTGACAGTTTTTGATTTGCCATGCTGTGCTTAAAATGATTCTCAGTTGCTTAAAATGACTGTCAGTTGATGCCCTCTAGTAAGGTACCTTTAGCAACCTCCATGCCCACCCCTAAAATTGCTCCCTCTGTCTGAGAATTTCTGATAATGCCAAATCTTGTTTCTCTGTTACCACTGGGCCAGCCCTAGAGTGGGTGGGAACTACAGAGGAGTGCGGTTTGTTCTGTCTAAGAAAGGAATAGGTCACGGTCACAGTTAGGGAGAAGCTAGCTGAGAAAGACCATGGCGGCCAGAGTCCAGCTCCCATGGAACGGGCAGAGAATGAGACACAGTCTTGCCCCAAGTGGCACCCGTCTAGCAGGAGGTGGTAACAGTTCCTGGATCTCTTATCAAGAAGCTTCCCACAAGCAGAGCCATCAGCGCGTGTGAAGGACACGAGGTGCATCAGTGTGTTAGGAGATGACAGGAGCAAGTGTTCCAACCAGGGACATGGCTCTTGCCACGAGGCTTTCAGAGCGTTAAGAGAGAAATCTCCCTTGTGTGCTCAGACCTGCAAGCCTGGATTTCAAGTCGCAGATGGAGATGTGCTGAAGGTGCCAGAGGTGGCAGCTTCTCACATACGGAAAACTGAATCATGACGACAGTTCGGTTTGTGAAGAGGGGATGGAGACTGTGTTCGCAATTCCCATGCAAGGCAGAGACCAGATGAGCAGATTCCGATTGGAGTTTGCCTGGGCTGACCATTTGCCTTTGTAAGTGACAAAGGAAATAACTGCTGACGAAGTCGCCTCTAGAGGATCTGGGAAAGAGCCCTGCCAGTGTTCAAAAAAACAAGAAAAAAAAAGAGATTTCACGTGGAGGCTATTAATTATTGCTAGCCGTTTGATAAACACAGCCTTAACTGGTTTAACTCTATCACACACCACCTGCCCATACTGCTGTGTGTGGCAAAGGTATAAATTCAGATTTCTGATATGCAGAGAGGAATATGTTTATAAAAGGCTGAACTTTTAAAATTTTTTTTATGGCTGATTTGACGAAGCTCAGCAGCTGGGCATATACAAAGGAATAAATGTCTGACTCTGGAAAGTGAATAATAAGTCGATTAGTTACAGAAGGAAGATGAAACAGAATCTTGAGGCCTAGTCCCACAGAAGGATTGGCTAGTTAAACAATTACCATGTCTTGAAATTGTAGTTACTTTTGATTTCAGCCAACTGTAATAGTGTCTCTAAGAGGCCGGGTTTTGGAATCAGACACAGACTAATACAAGCTGTGTTATAACTTGGAGCCCCAGGGGTGCCATCGTTAAGAACTTGGCCAGCTGCTCATAGTCAGAATTCCCTGCACAGCTCAGGTTGCTGGGCCCACCAGCAGTTTCTAAGTCTTTTGGTCTGGGAATGGACCCTAAATTTTGCATGTCTAGCAAGTTCTGAGGTGATACTGATGCTTCTGGTCCACGGACCACAGTTTGGGAACCACTGGCTGAATAGACCAGGAAGTACTCATTCAGACGCAGCAACTCAGATGTGAAAACCCTTCTTTTCTAAACGGAGATCCTGAAAGCCAAGTCCAGTGGTTTTAGCGCTGGCTGTGTGCTGATCTGAGGCACTGTGAGGGTGAGTGGGACAGTGGTATCTGTTTTTGGTGTAACAAATTACCCCACTTGTGGCAACTTAAAACAATACAAAAATTTCTGTAGCTCAGAAGTCCAGGCCAGTGGGGCTGTGTTCTCTGCCCAGTGTCTCACCAGGTTACAATCAAGACACAGGCCAGGAGTGCAGCTGTCACCTGGGCTAAGGTCCTCTTCCGAGCTCACTGGTAGGTGGCAGAAATCAGCTTATTGCTGTTGTGGAGCTGAGACTTTCCACCCTTTGCTGGCCATCAGCTGGTGTTTGCTGTCTTGTTGGTCCCTGCCATCGTCAAGCCAGTAACCATACGTCACATCCTTCTTGCGTTCCAGACATGCCTGAAGTCTACCCTCATCTTCACCCAGAAGGTGAAGACACTTCTTTATTAAATTAGGCCCACTTGGATAATCCTTCTTTTTTAAGGTTAGCTGGGCCTCAGGGGAAACCCTCGTGGTGTAGTGGTTAAGTACTGTGTCTGCTAACCCAAAGGTCGCCAGCTCAAATCCACCAGGTGCTCCTTGGAAGCTCTATGGGGCAGTTCTGCTCTCTCCTCTAGGGTCACTATGAGTCCGAATGGACTTGACAGTAGTGGGTTTTTTGGTTTTGGGGCTATAGAGGAACCCCTGGTGGTGTAGTGATTAATTGCTGTGGCTGCAACCCAAAAGGGGGGCAGTTCACATCTACTACATGCTCCTTAGAAACTCTGTGGGGCAGTTCTTCTCTGTCCTGTAGGGTTGCTATGAGTCAGAATCAACTTGACGGTGATGGACTGGGTCAGGTGCTGTAGAACATAACAAAGTTAAGGGGTGACATCTCCTTCATAGGTGCCAGGGATTCGAGCACAGGCTCTGGGGGGCTGTGCCCAGCAACTGTGCCTGCCGTAGCCTGTTGCTCATCTTTTGCCCTTAAGTAATGTCACTGTGTGAAATTCTACAACACAGAACTCTTAGAAATATGTAATCTACATTATGGAAACAGTGACCATATTTTATAACTTCCCATTTGATCATCTCTTTAGCTCAAAGGTGTGATATTATTTCATCTTCAGACATATAAGAACTTTCGTAAAGCTATCATTTTATAATTGCATTGTGGTCGCTATAAAATATTGCTTCTTTGGGATTCATGAAGATGTCCTTTGAAGTCTAGTACATTAATTCTTTTTTAGTGTATGTTACATTTGTTCTCAAAAAGAATCTGTGGTCTCTTAACTGGTATGAGTTGGACCCGACTCAATGGCAGTAGGTTGGTTTGCTTCTTCTTTGGAATTGGTGTAAGCTTTACTGATAGTGTTATTAAAATCTTCCATATTTTAGTTTATTTCTTGTCCTCCTTCTCCATCGGTTTCTGAGAGAACTATATATAATCTTCAACTAAATTTGTTATTTCATTACTTTCCATTAAATACTATCATTTCAAAGTTTTGTCTAGGCATGTATGTACACATGACCATTATATGTTCTACTTTTATTATTTTATGCAACTTTATTGAAAAAAAATAGAACATTTACCAACAGACCTAATAAAAGAACACTCTCTCATTCATGAATTAGTGTTTACTCAGAGGCACATGTAAGAAGATACTGAAAGGTGAGAAAATTTTAGCACCAAGTCTCCTAACAATTAAACAAAAATTACAAAATGTTGAAGACTGTTTTAGAATCAAAGAGTGTCCTGATCTCTAGTTTTTGTTGTTTGATTGTGTTTTTGTTAGGTGCTGTCAAGTTGGTCATAACTCGTAGCCACGCAGTGCACACTGAAGAGAACACTGCCTGGTCCTGGGCCGTCCTCATGGTTGTAATACTGGAGCCTGTTGTTGCAGTCTCTGGATCAGTTCATGCCATCACAGGTCTTCCTCTTTTTCACCGACCCTTTACTTTACCAGGCATTATTTCCTTCTCCAAGGACTGATTCCTCCTGACAACATACCCAAAGTATGTGAGAAGAAATCTGACTCTCCCTGCTTGTAAGGAATATTCTGGCTGTGTTCCATTTCCTGGAGACTGAGAATAGGTTATTCCTTCATGGATGTGCAAAAAAAGTCACATTGTCCATTCTTCTGATGCTTTATGTTCAACACCCACTCCTTAGCCACCTCAGTTCTAAGCAGAAAGTGTATTGCAACCCTGGACTCTCTAGCGCTGAAGGACCCAAAGAAGGTGACTGTTGCTCTAGCGAGGATGCTTCTCTCACGTGATAAATGAGCATCCAGCTCTTTCCCCATCCAGACCGCCTCTGTCGTGTTGGAGGTGTGGTTTCAGCATGACCACCAAGTTAGATCGAGGCGTCAGCAACCCACAGGACAGCTCTGAATTGAAAAATGCTGCCTCCTGTGTCCGTCTCTTCTTGTGACTAAGTCAGATTTTCTAAAATCAGTTACTGTCCAAAGCTGGAAGCACCATGGTCTTCTCAAGTGGGCATGTGTATGAGGAGAAATAAACAAAAAATGAATTTTAAAAAAGAGCAATTCTCATAGGGATAAGCCCATTAAAAAAAAGGAACAGTTAGGTTCATCTTTCCCATGATAGAGATTATTCTGACCCTAAAGCATCATCATCATATGGCGTACTTCTGAGTCCACCCAAGATATTCGGTTGATTTTTCTTTGTTTTGCAGGTTCATGCAGTTTCTGATATGAAAAGAGTATTTGAGTTTGGATCATACAGCAGTAGAGAAAAGGAATATGAAAACCTTTGAAATAGTGAAGCCAGGCTACCATGATCTTAAAATGTCAAGATAAATATCACCGTTACTGTATTGAGGATAAATTATGTTAAATGCAGTTGGGTGGTCTAAAGGTTGGCCTGTAAGAAAATAAATTCTATTAGTTTCCATAACTGTCATTTGGCAGTCAAACTTACCCTTCCTGACCAGGTCTGCTGGGCTTTGTTCTAAAGGGTCATAGGCCAAAGAATGGCGTTTCCATGCCACTTCCGTCCTTTTCTCCTCTGGCTCTGTACCCTGTTGTTATAGGGGTACAATCCTGGCCAAAGTACTTTCCAGGATGGCAGAGAGGTGACTTTTAGCTACATATGCAGAAAGTGGACGGGAAAAGAAGGGGCCGGGCCCGTCAAGGAATGGGCAAGGAGAGACTGAAAGCAAACAGCAAGTAGAGGTGTTTGGATTTAGAAAAGCAGAGAACACCAAAGACCATTTTATGTCCCTGATTTGTTGTCCTTTAATCGGAAAGTAAGATCATCATTCCTTGTTTTTTATGATAATTTCTAGCCTTTGATCCTGGTGACATTTCTACTAACCCTGTTTATTGGACATGAAGGAAAGGGGAGACAGACCCTGGGGAGTGGGATGAAGTGCTGTCTCGTAGGAAAGAGAGCTGTGCTATCCTCAGCCAGTGGGGACCAGTTGGGGGGCACAGCTCCATGGAAGGAGGAGACCATGCTGCAGATCCGAAGGTTCAAGGAACCTAGAGGCCAGAACGTGAAAGTGTACCAACCCGGATGACTGCATCATGCATTTCAGGGCACTGCTCTTTCCCAGTCAGATCTCTAACCGTACGCGGTGGTAGACCAGCCTCCGTTGAGAATTAGCCTGCTCTGGAGCGCTGCTTTGCTTATGATGAATCCTGGACACAGTCCTGGTCCTAAATGTTATCTCCATCCCCCAAGGACGCCCTTAGTTTTCACACTTCACCTTCAATTCCTCACCCTTGGCGTTTCGTTTCTAGCTCTAAAATCTCCATTGATCCCAGCAACAGCCATCCAATGCCATTGTCCTTAAATTCTTTATTAGTGAGTACAAGGGGCGGGCTGCAGGGGGCTAGAAAGAGGAGACCCCAGGTTTCTGAGAGCGGTGATGGTGGCATGGCATGATCAACATAATGAATGTCACTGAATTGTACATGTGAAGAATGTTGAAATGGCAGATGGTCTGTTGCTTGTATCTCTACCACAATCAAGACCTGTGTTCGCAGCGGTCAGGAAATCAACAGACATATCTCAAAAATTGGGCAAATCTGCTGCAAAAGACCTTTAAAGCTAAAAGGACTAAAAGCTAAGGACTAAAATGGGCCCACCTCAAGCCATGGTGCTTTCAGTGACCTCATATGCATATGAAAGCTGGACAATGAATAAGGAAGTCCAAAGAATTGACCTCTTTGAATCATGGTGTTGATGAAGAATATTGAATAGACCATGAACTTCTAGAAGAATGAACAAGTCTGTTTGGGTAGAGATACAGCTAGAACGCTCAGTAGAAGCAAGGATGGCGAGACTTCATGTCATCTACTTTGGACACATTACCAGGAGGAACAAGTTCCTGGAGGACGTCATGCTGGGTCAAGTAGAGGGTCATCACAAAAGAGGAAGACCGTCAAAAGAGGTGGGTGGACACAGTGGCTACAACAGTGGACTCAAACGTAACAGTCGGCAGGTGGTACAGGACTGGACAGGGTTTTGTTCTATTATCTGTTGGGTCGCTGTGAGTTGGAACCACCTTGATGGCACCTAACAGCAACGACAACGGCAACCACCACCTACGACCCTGAGGCTCAACGCCTGTGGCCTAAGGTAGGAAGCAGGAAAATCTGGGTAGCAGTGCAGTTGCAGCAGAGGCCTAGCAGGCCACCAACGTTCACAGAGTCTGGAATGGCCTTTCAGAGGGGTCCCCAGCTGGGGTTGGGGGGCTGTGTCTTTAAATCTCTACATTGCCCAGTCACTGGGTGTAGCCTGCCCCAGGAATGGGATGCGGGCTTGGGAGACCCTCTCTTTAGCGACGGGCAGTTCCTGGAAAGGGCTGCTGCAACTGAGCAGCTGGGTAAGGGGGATTTGGGTGGCAAATCTGTGCTCTGAGGGAGAAGCCAGCAACTCTGGCTAGTTCATTAATACATTGACTACCTGTCTGTCACCTAGAGTTGGTATGAGAATTAGAATGCATGTAAAGTGACTGGCAGGAAGTTGGTATTCAGTATATCACTATATGTCATTAATAGTAATGTTCATATGGTTATGTCTATACTTACGGTGGAAAACTCAGTGCTGTCGTGGCTAAGTGCTGCATCTGCTAACCAAAAGGTCAGCAGTGCAAATCCACCAGGTGCTCCTTAGGTATTCTATGGGGTAGCTCTACTCTGCCCTATAGGGTTGCTATGAGTCAGAATGGGCTTGATGGCAATGGCTGGCATACCTAGAGTATTTGCCCTGTGTAAGCTTTCTTACAGTTATAACCAACAAAAATTACACATAGTTTTCACATTGCCACAGAATTCTCATAGCCATGGTTTCAAAGGGTGCTAAATATTTAGTTCTAGTAAATTTATCATAATTTATTATTTTTAAATTTTGTATATAGTTTCATCATTTTGCAGTTATAATGCTGAATTAGACATCTTCATACATAAATATTTTTCCAGGCTCCAGATTATTTTCTTAGGCTAGATTCCCAGAAGTGGAATTACTGAGTCAAAAGCATTTTGACAGCTTTTGATCAAGAGTGCCAAACTGTTTTACAAATACATTGTAATAATTTTACTGCCACTGGAAACATAAAGCATTTGAGTTTTCCTGAAGCTTTGCCAACAATGGGTGTTGTTGTTTTAAAAATTTGCTTCTTTTCTGAGTGAGTAGCAGTAATGGGTTTTAATTTTGATTTGTTTGATTAACAGTGAGTTGAATATTTTTATAAGCATTTGTTCACCAGTAGTATTTTGTCTTATAGGAATCATCTGTTCATATCCTTTATCTATATATTTAGTGGCATTTTAGTGCTTTTTAAATAATCAATCTTAGGTGCTCTTTACACAGTACAATCATTCATCCTATGCTTTATCCATCATGTTTACTGGTCTGTTATTTGCCTTTGTTTTATACTATGTTTTAGATACATAATGTTTTAAATTTTAGATAACCATATTTGCCAAGCCAGCCAAGTGCTGTTGAGTCATATTTGGTGGCGTTTTCATTGTGCAAGAGCATCCATCCTTTTATAACTTAGTATATATCACATTGTATTTTAGAGTCTTGTAAACATCCAACTATTTTCTTCTAATTTTTCTAAGACTTTTTTAGTCAATTCATCTAGAATTTCTTTTTTTCTGTGATGTGATATGAGAGTATAAACGGTTAACTAGCTATGACAGACAACCTTATTTCATAGGTAAAAATTAATGCAAAGAGGGGGTAGGGACTGGGGGCCCAGAAGATAAAAGGAAGTAGGTCATAAAAGCCCAAGTAGGGTCGAGAGAAGTGGGCTGATGAAATCGGGTTAGAGTTCTCTGTAGTTTGGTTAGCCACCGCATTCAGGTTATTTTGATGGAAATGAAACTAAACAACTCTGTGTGGAGGTAGAAGCAGAGAAGCACCCTGGCAGAGGTGTGGAGGTCCCCCACCTAAGTCACACTAAGGAAGATTCCCTGTCACATGTTTTCAGAGTGTCCTGCTTCTTGGGAGCCTTAACTGCAACCAAAAGTGGGATCCAGAATGTTTGTTAAGAAATTCTTTTCTCCATTGATCTGTAGTCTTGTGTTGAATGCTCGTCCCTCTGTTGTCTACTTCCATCAAGCCATTTATTTACCAGCACCAAAACCTGACGAAAACAAATGCACTGTTGTACTCGTGCAGACCCGAGGCCTATGGAGTGGAGCAGTTCCCTTCTCTGGGGTTGTCGTGGAAGCAGACTGCCAGACCTTCTGTTTGAGTTTCTTCTGGCTGGGTTTAAGCCCAACTTCTAAGTGAGTAGCTGAGTGCTTAATTAATGTATTGCTTTAAAGCAATTTAACTAAAAATAATAGGATATTTTTAAATTAAAATATTGTAAAGATAACATAGAAGAATTACCAAGCAAGCCGTATATATATATACATATACATATATATGTATGTATAATGTGGGGTGGATGGAACCCAGTCCTTCCAGACTTCAGGGGGTACAGTAAAGTGTCGATAATTAAAACAGGCTGTAAAGTGGCAATGACTACAAAGGATGTTCTAATTAATGTCACTTCACTGTGTGCTCTGAGTTTTGGGAGAGACTCTTTTTTCCACTTCCACAGTATTTATGTGTATGTATGTGTGTGTGTGTGTACACACGTATACATGTATACACACATATAGTTTTAGAAGTTTTTATTTCTTGCTTAATTATTCTTCCAGATTAACATTACAATAATTTTTTTTTTTTTCAATTAGAAGAACCCTATTGGGAGTTTTACTTAAATTGCCTTAAAGTAGCACATTAATTGGAAAGGATTAATGTCCTTAAAATATTTAGACTTTCCAGACTTGTCACAGACGAGCACGGCGAGTTTTCCCATTAGTCAAGTTTGATCTGATATCTCTCAGCAAAACACTTCAGGCTCCCAGCCCGGCCCCCACCCCCTCCCGTACCCCCACCGTCCCAATGTAGGTCACACACATTTCCCATTAAGATTCTTAGCATTTCATAGATTTGGCTCTACTGGGAGTAATCTTTTTCCCCCATGAAATACTCTATATCTTTATCTAGAAATTTTATTGAATTTTTTAATATTAATTCAAACACTTTTTTCAATGAGTTTTTGAGAAGAGTAATGAGTGTTCTGTCTCTGTCCTGATGCATGCAGCTCTGTTTTTATTTTCCTGTTATTACTGGTTAGAACCCAGCTGCTGACATGTTTGTTTTCTGCGTTTTTCTCTAGTGTTGTATCGAGAGGCATCATCTGTCATACTGATGCTGTTTGTTGGTTTTAAACACACCTTTGAATGTTGAGTGGGGCAGACTTCTATTGCCACTATTGGAAGATGAATTATAAATAATGGGAATGGAATTTTACCTGCTGCATTTTTTCTTTTTGTAAGGTTTTATGGCTTTTCTCAGTTGGCCTACTGGTGAAATGATTATAATTTCTCCTGCTGATCTGTTCTTGTTTGCCCACAGTAAGCCCTAGTTGGTTATTACAGAGAGCTCTTTGAATTAGGTACTGAGCTTCATTGACTATTATATTTGAGATTTTTCAGGTATACCTATAAATACTATTAGTCTGCAGATTACAAAAAATACGTTTTATTATCGGTTTGGTGAAAGCGTGTCCAGGAACCCAGGCCCCCAGTTGACAGTCTGCACCGATTGCTCGGTGTTGGTGCTGACGTTCCTCACACAGTGTCACACCCTCCTTCATTTCTGTTCTGGTGGCTCCACTGCTGTTAACTCTGTCTCACTGTCCCTCAGCTTTCTCATCCACGTAGAGGGCCACAGGATCATTCGGTCTTCAGTATTAATTTTTTAAAAGAACACAGTACTTAGGGCGACACTCCTTTTTTAAGTTAGCTTATTTGTTTAAAAGGTGACTTGTGGAGATAGTTTTCATTAGGTTTAAAAAAGTTTTCTCAGGTCAGTGGTCTTGGGGACTCCTCCAGTCTCTCAGGATCCAGGCAAGTCTGGATTCTCTTAGGATGTGATGTTCTAGTCCATATTTTTCTCCTCTCTATCAGAATTTATCGGAATTTGTTGGCTGTGATGCTGAGCAGGACCTTTGGTTGATCAATACATTTTTGTCCTGTATACTTCGGGTTTTAGGTCACATGTATATTTCCTTTGGGATTGTAGCTTTCTATATAACTCTATGTCTATCACATTTTATAGAAATTAATAAATGGCTTTTCTTCTTGAAAGTTTAAGAATATTCACCAGTAAAATCAACTTGTGCTAAGGAATCTTGAAGGCTATTTTTTTTTCTTTTAGAAGGCTATTTGTTTGAGTTTTAAATTTCATCTTTGTTATAATTTTCAGGTTTTTAAAAATCTTTCATCAGTCTTGACAACTGTTTTCCCCAGAATGTTACAGTTTCACTGAAGCTTTTAAACAGAGGAGCCCAGCGGCTCCATGGTTGAAGGACTCAGCTGCCAACAGAAAGATGGCTGGTTCAGACCCAGCAGTCTCTGCAGGAGAAAGACGTGGTGGTCTGCTTCCATCAGGACCAAAAAAAACCAAAAAACAACTCATGCTGTCAGTTCCACCTCCTAGAGACCCTTTAGGACAGAGTCGAACTGCCCCGTAGTGTTTTCAGGGCTATAATTTTTACAGAAGCAGACTGCCCCATCTCCCCGCAGAATGGCTGCTGCGTTCAAACCGCCCACTTCTCTGTTAGCAGCTGAGTGAGTGTCTTAACCTCCGTGTCACCAAGGTTTCTTTTTAAATATTTCCATCCTTAGCAACCCAATGGGGGCAGTTCTGCTCTGAACTGTAGGGTGGCTGTGAGTCGGAATGGACTCAATGGAAGCAAGTCTGTTCTTTTGTTTTTAGTATTGTTCATTCTTACAACCTATATAGCCTTGTCTGAAGTTCCTTTCATAAAAAAAAATATTTGGCTTTTTCTCTGATTACAAATAATTTTCTTTTTTCTTCTTTTCTCTGGAGTGTCCTAAATGAAGTTTCACCGTAACGGGTCTTGCTTTGGGTCTATTCCTGTTTATAGTGCTGACCTCTCAGTTAATCTGCTAATCCGAAAAGAAATGTCCTTCAGTTACAGGAAAATGTGGGTATGTTTTTATTGACTATTACTTTTTATCTGTTTTCTCTATATCTTCTTTCTGAAACCATTTATTTTTAAATTGTGATTGAGTGAAAATGTACAATCCCATATAAATTTGCATGCCCGCCTACGTGTAGCTCTCCTTGCTCTCTCTGCTCTCCCTGCCCAGTGACAGCACACTCCTCCTGTCCGTTCTGTACATGTCGTATTCTTCTAACAATGTCCTATCTTCTCCTCTCCACTCTCTCCCCCACCTCCAATAAGAGGGCAGCAGGATCACATCCTGTAGATGCATGAAACCATAAAGTGCACACATGATATGGTCACTGTGTGTCGCCAAGTCCAGTCCATTCCTGTGCGAAGAGTTGACTTCCATTGTGATTTATGGGCAGCGGCAGCATGAGGGCCAGGGTCCATGCTCCCAGGGGAGCCCCTAGGCCCGTGGACCCGTCTACTAAAATACCTGCAGTCTTTTAGTAGAGATCTCAGGGTTTACCCCGTTTTATTCTTGTGTTGCCAGTGAGACTCAACTTTGTGAGCCCCATCATGGCTGTCACTGGTGGTGGCCAGGCATCATCCGGTTCTTCTGGTTACATGTCGATGTAGTCACCCACTCATGTGGGTCTCTCTGTCTTCTGGGTTTGCTTCCCCCCATGTCATGAAACCACCATTTATTTAAATGTTGTACCTTCTGGATTAGTTCTCTAGTTTGTCCCCTTTGTTTTAGTAGGGTTCTGGTAGGAGTATTCAGTTCATATATTCAGATATCCATCTTGAATCAGAAGTTTGTTTATTGCTAGTTTTCTGACTTCGTCTTTTGTTGTGAAATAATTAGATCAACTGGATTCTTCTTCCTTGCTTCTTATATGCTCTCTTAAACTTACATTCCTGCCTTTCAGTTACAGAATTTCATAAGCCAGTTTTAAAAATAACTCTTCCTCTTCCTTCCCATAATGTAAGTTTTGCTATTTATTGATTCTATTCAATCTCCTTTAAAAAACTGGTGTGATTTAGAATGTTTGTTGCAGTACTGTCCACAGTAGCGAAAAGATGGAGTCAACCTTGGTGCCCATCAACAGATGAATAGAGAAACAAACCATAGTACATGTACACAATGAAACACTATGCAGTGATAAAAAACAGTGATGATTTTAGGAAGCATCTGGTTTCAACTAGAAGACATTATGCTGAGTAAAATCAGTCAGCTGCAAATGGACAAGTATTGTATGAGACCTCTGCTATAAGGACTTAAAAATGGAGTTAAGTACAGAAGAAAAGACTCTTTGATGGCTACAAGGGTGGGGAGGGAGGGAGAGGGCTAGTCATAGATTAGTCAGTAGGGATTTGGTTGGGTGAAAGGAGTGACAGCATGCAGTAGAGAGCAGATCAGCATAACTGGACTACACCATAAACTGAAAGGTTTTCTAAACTCAACCCAATATTTCAAAGGATAGAATAGCAAAGACAGGGATCTGGGTACCATGTTTTCATGGGATGTGGAGGTCAGTTGACATACCTAGTCGTTAGCTAAGAAAGTCTTCTGCAACCCATATTGATGAGTGGTATCTGGGGTCTTAAAAGCTAGCAAGCTGCCATCTGAGGTACACCAGATTGTCCCAACCCATCTGGAACAGATGACAACCAAGAACATCAAAGACTAGAGCAAAAATGAGCCCATGAGGCAGAAGGACCCATATGAATAGGAGACCGCATCAGCATGAGACCAGAAGAACCAAAGGCAGCTGTGGTGGGGGGGACACAATATACAGTCGCTGAGGCAACATGAGAAAAAGAAGTGTGCAGTTCAAGAACTGTTATAAAAGACCAGAATTGACAATCTGACAGCCTGGAGGGCCCCTGGGAACATGGCTCCTAGACTTGCTGTTGGTCATGACCTGAAGCCAGTGCTAAGGTGAACTCTTAGCACTGACAAGAATGGACTTGACTTGGGGACACAGTGTGACCATATGGTATGTGTACTTTGTGATTTTATATATTTATAGGAGGCTGTCCTGTTGGTTTCTTTCTAGATGTGAGAAAAGAGAATGGAGAGGAGGGGACAGATGCCCATTAAGAGGATACTAGAAGTACAGAGTGAAAAGCAGGAGTGTGCTGTCACAGGGTGAGGGGAACAGATGGAGCTGCAGATAGGCGGGTCTGCAGAATTGATTTGGATTTTATCATTTCATATAATCATAATAAAAAATATTGTGTGAGTTCACATTTTTTCCAATAAGTCTTCTGTATTTTCTAATACCTTTTCCATATTTGCAGTTGCTCAATGCTCTTCTTTTAGGGAATATGTGAACATGTATATGAAAGAAGCATGATATGTTGGTTCCTGATTCAGTCTATTTCAATGAGAAGTATTTGCCTCACATTTTTCAGCTGGCTTCTCCTCTTTTTGGCTATAGCTTTTCTTTGTTTATCCTATAATTAAAAAAAACCTTTTTTTTTATGAGCGAAAGTCTAGATCAGTCAGGATAGACAGCTGGTACAGATTTCATCGAGAAGTTGGGTGCATAAACTTTGTGTGTGTTTGAGACGGAGATGAATCGTGCTTCATTTTCCCCTCCTGAGCTGCTCCCCAGAGCAATCTATTTAATCGCTTCATTCATTTCCTCCAAATTTCGGGAGTGTTTCTCCAGTTTGCTCTTTGCTTCATTAATCAAAAGGCAGTTACTATTTTGGTTGCTGCTGGTTTATCTTGGAGCCATCTTTTTGTTCTGCTGATTTTGATTGAGGAAGAGTCAATAAAAGTCAGGGTCTCTTCCTGGGAACGTGAAGCAGTGGATCTTTCTTGATGCTGGTATAGTTTTTTGAGTAAATCTATTTCAGAGCCGGCACTTGACCCTGATGCTCCAGGAATTAGCTCTCTTGCCTTGTGCTGGATGTGTTCACTCATGGTGCTTGATTTTATTTTTGTCTATTAGTTCATTCTCAAGCTAGAATGAATTAGTGAGGAAGTCAGGGAGTGAGGACACTCTTAATCCATCTGTGTTCCACCTGAGGCTCTGTGATTCCCCTTCTCGCAGGTCAGCTAGAGCAGTGCCTGGATGCAGAATTGTGTGCTCAGTTCCGAATTCTTTTGCCAAGTCAGTACTGCCCAGTCCGCTGGCAGATTCTGAAAGGATGGAAATTCCCTTCTCTGCTCTGTCTAGTTGGGTAGCTGTGAGCCAGCTGTGCTGTTCAGAACTCGAAGTGTAGCTGGTGTAACTTGAGTACATGAATTTTTAGCTTAATTTAATTTGCATTAACTGAAGTTTAACTTTGAAGAGCAGTATGTGGTGATTGTTCCACCTCGTAGCAGTGCTGTACGACAGAGTGAGACGCTGCCCGGTCTCGGGCACTGCCGCGGTTGCTTTAATGCTGACGCCCATCGCTGGAGCCGTTGTGCTAGTCGGTCCCGCTGAGGTACTTGCTCCTTTTCACTGACCCTCCACTCTGCTAAGCATGGGGTCCTTTTCCCTTGTGACAATATGTCCAAAGTTTCTAAATTGCTGTCTCACTATCTTGGCTTCCAAGGAACACTCTGGTTGTACTTCTTCCACTAACACATGTGGTTCAAAGTCATTGCCGTCAAGTCCATTCTGACTCCTAGTGACCCTATAGGTCCGAGTAGAACTGCCTCATAGAGATTCCAAGGTGCACCTGGCGGATATGAACTGCTGAGCTTTGGGTTAGCGGATGTAGCACTTAACCACTGTGCCACCAGGGTTTCCAGCACACGTGGTTAGTGGCTACTATATGGTTAGTGGCTACTGTATGGTTAGTGGCTACTGTCTTGGGTAGCTCAGCTCTTGGCAATTCACAGCATCTAGACTGAGGAGAAGATGTCCTTTGCAAGAGTCATTTTTGAGTTTAGAGGAGAAAGAAGGTACCAGCCAATAGTTCATGATGTTTTGTGACTTGTAGACCATCAAAGCCGGAAGCTTCGGGTAAGACTGAGAGGTCTTGTGGTTTGGGAAAAAGGAAGATTTGATCAAAGGATATTTGAAATTACAACACAGAAAGTCCATATGCTTGGGGCCGGTTATCCAAGTGCTCATTAGAGTTGGGGAAAATAGGTCCCTGACCTCAAAAAGCTACTGCTGACAGGGATGATTCTTCACTCATAACCCATCTATTCACAAATTTCTGTCAGTACCCAGCACGTGGTGATTTGTTTCTTCTCGTTGCAGGTACCCCAGAGTCCTCTCTTGTACTGTTTCACAGACATTTGGAGATAGATTTAGGGAGAAGATTGCTTTGCACCTTCATCTTCTCAGAATTCTCCTGATTTCCTTTTCAAATTTGGAAAGAGAGCTGAGTGTGATCAGCTAGCGTGGTCCAATGATGAGTCTGATCACCTGGAAGTGTGACCTTGGTGAAAAGTATCTGTTACAGCTCTCTACTTAATCTTGTCAGCACCTTGCCATCTGATGCTCAGTTGAGTGTTAATTTTAGGGAGAAAGTGGAAAAGGAGCGGGGTGGGTATGATTCGTTAGCACTTCAGAGACAGGGTCACTTCTGCCCTTGCCTCCCAGGGCATCCTACATCCCATTCAGATTCTGTCATCGCAGGTCACTGTACCCTGAAACTCACTTCAGCAGAACAACTTCCCACCTCGCTTCACCTTCATCAGCTTCTTTCTAGGTGAGAAAGATGAGGCCTGTGATTACATCCTCCAAATCCCGTCCCTTTGTCACTGTGGCTCGTCTCTAAATGGCCTTTCGACGTGCTGTCAGTGCATGTGTGAAATGGTGGCACACTGGCATGGCCTTATTTGCTTTCTGCTTTAAGCAGAAAACTTGGATTTAGAAAGCTTTTCCTAGTCTGGATCTCTGTGGTGGATAATAAACTTCTTAATGTGCCACCATCAGCCCTCGGCTCACAGACTTTACCTCTTGTGTTTCAAAGAGGAGAGACAGCGGTCCTTCCTCTTGCCCTTCCTGTTTGAGCACTGGCTGGGGATGGCCAGGCCCGAGGCTTAGAGGCATCTTCCCAGCCAGGGTGAAGGGGATCAGAACAAATTAGGGATTGTCCTCTATACTAGCCATACGTTGCTATCCTTATTAACACTAAGGAACAACTTTGGATCTGGAAACTTCTACAATGCATGGAAATGTTTTAGACAGTAAAATAAATGCCAGGCCTCAAGTTCTCTTTATGGGGTAAATTTAATTATTATGTCTCAGAGGCAGTGTTGTCAAAGTAGGGACTGGGGGCCCACTTGCACTAGAATCTTCTCCTGTGTTTTAACAAATAGCAGTTTCTGGGCCCATCTCTGAGCCTTCCTGAACCAGAAGAGGATTTTGACCCCTCCGTATGTGATTTTGTGTGTTGGTAACACAACTAGAGTCCGTTTGGTGGTCACTCTTAGGGATCAGGGAGACAGACAGTAGCCACGTCTTCAGCAGCGAAGCTGCCAGGCAGACTTGAGGGTCAGATGCAGGAATAAAGGGGTGAAGTTTCAAATTCTGATTCCATCACGTGCTGTCTGTGGGACAGTAAGGAATTGTCCTGACTCAGTTTCCACTCCTGTAAAGGAAGGATGGGAATTCTTCCTTTCCAGGCCTGCTGAGGTGTGAATAAAAATCACTCAGCACATACTGGATACTTGATAAACATTTTCCATTATGCTTCTCCATGGATGCTCTACTTAAGAAGATTTTATGAGTGAAATGAAATGAATCAAAATGAAACAGCTTCATTTTGCAAAGTAGAAATTTGTTATTCACAAAATACATACGTTCCTGCCCATGAGAGTTTCCATCAGCTTGAGCTATCCACTGATGTCATTGAGGCCACAGGTGAGGGACCTTGATGTCTCAGAGAGGCTGAGTATAACTCAACTCAAACTCACTGCTGCCCAGTTGATTCCGACTCATGGTGACCCTAGAGGTCAGAGTAGAACTGCCGCATAGGGTTTCCAAGGAGCACCCTGGTGGATTTGAACCGCCAGCCTTTGGGTTAGCAGACATATTACTTAACCACTAAGCCGCCAGGACTTCGGAAAGGCCCCTATTATTACAGATCTACTGGAACTGATGGGAAGAAGCATGGTATTCTGTTTAGAGATTGGACCTCAGCAGCTATTACTTGCTAGCTGTGCAAAGCCAGGCAAATTATTTAATTTTTATCTGCCTCAGTTTCCTTATCTCTAAAGTGGAAGCATGTCACCTACTGCACAGTGACATTACGTGCATTAAATGGGTTAAGGTACATGGGACATTTAGTGTAGTGCTTCTCGCAGGGTAATTACTCAATAAATGACAGCTGATTCATTTTATTTAGCAGCTACAGGACACAAGGCCCGTGTTTATCTAATGGCCTACGTCCTATGTCTTAACAAGAGAACAAGTCAGAAGGGTACAATTCAAGAAACCAGATTTCCAAGACCACGCTTACTTTGCATTAAGAATGTCAAGACCGCATCACTCATCCTTATTCCCAGCAAGAATTTTCTGGTGATTTGGGCACAAGTGTTTTAACAGGTTAGTACTCTGAGTTGGATTCCTGTTGGGGGAAGACTAGGAACCTGGACCCTAAACCCAACCCAACCTGATCCGACCCAACCTGACCAAATGAGTAAGCAAACCACAAACAGGAACAGCCAGGTGCTCAGTCACTCTCAGCAGTCTCCGAGGTGCAGGAGAAGCTGGATGGCCCCACAGATAAGGTCTGCACGTCATAGCCCTCTTCAGTGACCCAGCCATTCTGCATGGAATCCCTTTCATGTTACAGACATCCTTGTAAACTCTGGAGAAAAGAGTACCCTCGTGAAAAACAGCGACAGTCTTTGGAAATGTCCGATGTAGTCTAGCATGTTAAAGTTGGAACTGTGGCTGAGTAAACTAAAATTCTACTAAGAAAACAACAACAGCAACAAAAACATTGCCATCGAGTCAATTCTGTCTGCAGTGACCCTATAGGACAGAGTAGAGCTGCCCCATGGTGTTTCCAAGGAGTAGCCGGAAAAATTAAACAGCTAGCTGATCTCTTGATCAGCGGTTGAGGTTCTAACCACTGCACCATTAAACCAAAAAACAAACAAACAAAACCCGAACCAACTGCCACTGATTTGATTCCAATTCATAGACACCCTGTGGAACAGAGTAGAACTGTCTTGTGGAGTTTCCAAGGAGTGCATGGTGGATTCGAATTGCTGACCTTTTTTTAAGCAGCTGTGGCACTTAACTACTACATTGCCAGGGCTGCTACTGAACCATTAGGGCTTCACAGTTCCACAAAGGAGATTATAAGTTAAAGACTCCAAGTTGGTTGGATTGCATCAGTTTCAACAACCATATAGGGTAGCAAGTGCTACCTGTGGAACTGGGTATGGGACTGAGAGACTAAGAAACATCATCTCTCAGACCGCTGAGACTGCAGACCTAGTAAAGGAGCCCAGGAGAGGATATAAATACCTCCAGTGCGTGTGTCAGTGTGCTACAGTTAAAGGTCAGTGGCACCCTAGATGTGCATACCAGTAATACAGTGTACTCTGGGAAGGTGCTGTGCTGAGTTCTCTAAGTTCTCTCTCTCTCTCCCCATCTGTGTGTGTGTCCCTATGAAGTGGGTGTTGTTTTCTCCATTTACAGACGATGAAACTGAGATTCAAAGCAGTTATATCCTGTCCAGATTCACACAGTTAATAGATGGCAGAATCTGGAATTCCAGCAGAGGTAGTCAGATTCCAGGTCTCAGAGTCCTGTCCAAGAAGGTTTCCAGTTTTTGACCTGGACCTAAATTGATAAGGATTTTAAACGGGGAAGCTGGAGAGGAGTGGGGGGTGGGGAAGGGAGGAGAACATTCTAGGCAAAGTGCCTAGTACAGCCGTGGGACTGCTTTGCCCAGGTCACAGGACACATAAGCAAAGAGTGTACAAAGCAGTGTCAGGTCAAATTTTGAAAAGCTTCTGTAACTGCGGTGGCCAGGGGTGTGACTTTGTGCTTAGTGCTCACAGACTAGAACTGAGCTCTTCTGTTTAGAGACTGGGCCTCAGTAGAGGCCACTTGCTAATGGTGCAATGCCAGGCAAGTTACTTACTTTTTCTCTGCGTCAGTGTCCTTATCTCTAAAGAGGAAGCATGACATCTACTGCAGAGTGACGTAGTGAGCATTAAAGAGGGAAAGTACCAGGGACATTCAGCATAGTGCCTCTCGCAGGGTAACTACTCAGATGATAGCTGATTTGTTTTATTTAATTCCCAACCTCATGTCTAGGGAAACATGCTACTATTTTTGGAGCACCTGCATGTGTCGTGTGTCAGGCGTTGCCCCAAACGTTTCACATGCATTATGTGCTTTTTATAGCACCAGTTCTGTAAGAGAGGCACTATCATCTCTCTAGTTTGCAAAGGATGAAATCGAGGATTCCATTGCTGATCCCAGAGCTCCTCATGTCTGCCCTCACCGGGTCCCATTACACTGCACTTCTTGGAAGTTTCGGGAAGATTCTATGTGGGTAGGAGGTTCACAGGGTGGATGGTTCACTGGTGACAGGGCTATCTGGTACAAGGAGCTGTGTAACAACCGCTTCACATTATTCCAAGGCTACTGAGAGCCAAATTCCTGGCTTTTGTCCAGCCCTGGTAGCTCAGTGATGTAAGAACTCAGGTGCTCACCAGAAGGCCAGTGATTCAAATCTACCAGCTGCTCCTTGGAAACCCCATGGGGCAGTTCTCTTCTGTCCTATAGGGTCATTATGGGTTGGAGTTGATTCGATGACAGTGGTTTTTTCGGTAACCTCTTAAGGTATAGTGGTTTTGTTTTATGCATACTCCTTTACCAGGTGTTTTATGAACATACTTTATCTTTTTCGCCTGTTTGTGGCAAGCTATGTTAGTTCGCTTTGGCTGCTTAATGAACTACCCCAAAATGTAGTGATTTAAAACCACTAGCATTTATTTAATTCCTGAGTCTGTGGGTTGACAGGCTGGACTGGGTTCAGTGGGCTCACTCCTGTGCTTGAAGCCAGCAGCTGTCTCTGCTGAGACTAGCTGGCCTGGGGTTGGGGGTGGTAGCGCTCAGTTGGAATGGCTAATTTCCATTTTTTTTTTTTTTGGTCTTCCATTCTCTAGCATACTAGCCTGGGCTTGTTCTTGTGGTGGTAGAAGAGTTCCAAGAACCACAAGAGAGGGAACAAACCCCATTGTGCATGCACTTTGGAAGTCTCTGCGTTTGTCCTATTTGCTCTCGTCTCAATGAGCAAAGCAAGTCATGTGGTCCAGCTCAGTGTCAGTGTGGTAGGCAACTTCCCAAGGGCATAGATAGAGGGTGCATGAAAAGTTTGGGTGCATTACTGCACCAATCAATCACTCAGGCTTTGAAAAGTCAGCCACAGAAGCCCCACAGAGCAATGGTGTTGGCATAGGCATAGGCTTAGGCTTGGGAGGGTGCTGAGCAGGGCATTTTCTGATGGCTGTACTGAGCACCCAGGTCACCTGGGAGTGGTTAGACATCCTCATGGTGTGACTGTAGTGACCGATGGTACCTGGAGGTAATGTGACACTTCAGGGACCATCCATTCCCAAGCTTGTTCCCCACACTCCGCCAGCTCTTGAATCTGAAGGGAGGACTTGTCAGAGATAGCACTGTAATAGCTGACAAGGACTGAGCTAAAGAATGACTGGTTTATTTTTAATCTTTCACCTTTTCTGTACCCCAGGCTGCCATGACCTGGAGAAATAGCTGTTGGATCCATCTGAATGTCCTCAGCACTGAGCATACCTTGGCAGCACCGTCTCCGGCTGTCTCTGATCATGATCAGTCCAAAGGGCCACCAAGTTGATCTTCCTTATTCTTGAAATCAGCTCATGGTGATACAAGTTTGTCTTGGCTGTCATCACATAAACTCACTGGGTGACAAAGATCAGGTTTGAACTCCAGTTTAGTTGTCATATCAATAGTTTCCATTGTTTGATTTTGACTTATGTATGTATATTCTATCTTATTTTATTTCATGAAGAAAGAAAGTGCTGTAGGGCATCTGAGGACCTTGGTGTCTGGGATCCAGCCCCATGCACGTAGTGGTATAATCCATTACTCGGTGCTTGGTTGTCCTGGGAAACTACAATAAATAGTTGGGTTAAAACAGTTTTTAAAAAGAGCTCCTTTTCCTCATGTAATTTCAGTGTGAGTATCAGTATAATAATAAAATCAGCCCACACAGGGAAAATTCTTGACCTCCTTTGTAAATTTCTGAAGACGACAATGGTAATACTTTCATACTTTAAAGCCCAGGGCTCAGAGCAAACCCCCAATGATCAGATTCCCCAGGAATGAGATGACGGCGTCTTGGTGCTCAGCCTTGCTCCCCACTGCTGCTGCTGTGTGAAACCACATCCTCCTTTTTGGCCTTCTTTGCCTTCAGATTTGACTCCACAGGAACTTGGGTGGAGGGACTTCTTTTGTGTATGTGGCTTTCGTATGCTTTGCACAGATATTTCTAATTGAAGGTTTGAAGGTTCCTGGATTCAGTTCCTCAGGACAAGTTGTTGAAGTTGGTCAGATCATCAGCTCAGCTCACGCCGGTCAACATGATGTGGTGCTTTCACGGTAGACAGTGGGCCAGGCGTCCACACAGCCCTGACTGCTGGAGGCTGAGAGTCTGGTGGGTTTCAGTGAAGAGGGAGACCATACATAGGCCAGAATAACACTGCGGTGAAGGTACGTAGAAGTACCTAGAAGAAGGATTTACTAGTGAAGGGGGGCAGGAGATCAGGGAGGTGATCATTAAGGGTGCCCACTGAAGGACATTTCATCTGACTTTTTGGAAACTGAGGGTTCGAAAACTTGAATGGATCACTACGTCTGGAGACAAGCAGGAGAAAATATCTACACTATCTAAAAAACGCTTACCAAAGGTTGAAAACATTAGGATTTTTAAAGAAAAAGATAAGCTTGTAGGAAAGCAAGGGCATCCTCCAAGGCCAAGAATGGAACAGGAACCAGAGTCCAGAGAATAAGTCAGGACTGCAGTGGTCTGCTGCTCTGGCCCTTTCATGGCTACTGGGGTACGCAGTTGGCCACCTACTTTTTCCATCTCTGAGGTTCCCTGCGATGCCTCAGTTCCACTGAGAGTGCGTGCAGCCATAGGCCGGAGGCTGTATGACTGACACAAAAATACGGTCATGTGCTATGAACTACTATTTCTGTACGATATCATATGAGGTGTAGGCATTTCTGGTAGGAAACAAATTCTGAAAGTTTTTCTTTGGGGCAACATGTATTCCTCTGAACTCAAGGGGGTGAGTACCCCCTGGAGGGTGGGATTAACAGCATAATGTATGTCACTCAGGACTCAGAGGGTAGGATTGTTGGTGGGGCAAAACCCAAAACCAAGCCCATTGCTGTCAGTGCGTAGTGATCTTATAGGTCTCATAGGGGTTCCAAGGAGTGGCTAGTGGATTCAAACTGCTGACATTTTGGTTAACAGCCAAGCTCTTAACCACTGCACCACCAGGACTCTGCTGAGCTACTGAAAAACCAACAATGCTCAGTGATTCCATTGATGAAAACACATGGTATCAGTAGAAAATTCAAAGCAGAAAATAACTGGGTCTTAAAAGGACTAGGGCTACTAGCAAAGAATTCCTGGTGACTAAGAGTCCTGGTTTCAACAACTATGCCTAGTGCAAGTGAGGCAGGCAAAAGGTCTGCAAGGGCAGAGGACCCACTGGGGACTTCTAAAGCTTGGACCCATGGAAAATGACATCTGAGGGATAGGTAAACTAGGTTAAAAAAAAAAAACACCCCATAGAGACATACTCTGGGAGTCAGTTCTACCCTGGCCCCTAGGGTCACCATGAGTCGGATCCGACTCGACGGCACTTGGCTTGGCCATAGAGACAGACAGCAAAAGACCCTGCCTAATTCAGACTGGCTGTTGAATGGTACCCAACAAGAAAACAGCAACACTGATGGATGGAGAATGTTGCAAAACACCTGCTGTCACATGGACCCTGGGTCTGAATTTACACTATTTACTGGATCTGAATAAATGTAAGTGAAGAATTTTAATTTATAGCAGGAATGGCAGGAATCAATATAAATCTTCTCTGGAGGAATCCATGCTCAGTCCAGAGACTGAGTCCCTGTGACCATGAATTCATAAACAGAAATCACAAAGTTTACAAGGAAACAAAGCATCATGAATGAGAGCCACACCACCACCAGACCCAAAAGGACTTTGATTGTTTAACATGTTTGAAGAAATGCAGCAAGAAGAGGAAAATAGCAGTGAGGAGCAAGAGACTATCAAAAATGAGCTGAGAGATATGAAAACATATTAACTAGAATGTCTGGAGATCAAACAAATAGTAATTGAAAGGAAGTATTCAATGAAATAATAGTCTTAAACTAAAACAAAGCAGAAATCTGTCAACAGCAGAATGAAGTTAAAAAAAAAAGTGGTGAATTCATACAATGGAACATTGCAATGCAATGAGAAAGAATTAACTTCTGCAAATTTTTCACCGTGGATAAAGCTTATAAGCAAAAGGTGCTAGATACCGAGTATACATGATCTGTGATTCCGTTTTATAGAAGTCCCAAAACAAGCAAAACCCATCTGTGATGATTAATCGGAATGGTGGTCACTTCATGTGGATGAGTGTTGGCTGGGAGTGGGCATGAAGACGAGTGCTGGAAACATTATCTTGATGTGGATGCTTCTGCATGAGCGTGTTGTGATTGTTAGTTGTTTCATGTTGGCTGCAAGTTGTAGTGACTGTAAACTTGTAAATATTCATTGAGCTGTACAGCTAATATTTGTTCCTTTACCATTTTGAGGTATATCTAAATATAAAAGGAAACAAACTCAACAACCCTAACTTCCAGTGCCTTTGACCTCCCTATCTGCCAAAAGAACAGATTAGACACAACTGAAGAGAAAATTAGTGACTTAGAACTAATAGGAAAACACAAAATTTAGCACAGAGAGTCAAACAAATGCAAAGGACAAAGACATTAAGAGAGACAGAGGAAAGAGTGAGAAGATCTGTGCAGAATGCTAGAAGAAACAATGAACAAATAGTGTCCAAGAAAGACAGAGATCCTTTGATTTAAGAGATTGAACTCCATGCAGGATAAATGAAAAAAATCCAAGCCTAGACATACACTAAAAACATAACTGAAGACTGCAAGCAAAAGACAAAGAGAAGAGTCTAAAAGCATTCAGAAAGAAAATATAGATTGCCTTTATAGGACAATCAATTAGACTGGGAGTCCACAACAGTAACATGACAAGCTAGAAGGATGATTCTGTCAATGAACCCTGAGAAGTAACTCGCAACTGAAAATTATAAACTGAAGGCATGAGAGTAAAAAAGAAAAAAATCAGACAGACCAAGCAAAACTAAAAAACACAGAATTCACTAACAAACATCTTCACTTGGGGAATGTCTAAAGGATATTCACTAGAAGAAGAGCAACAATCGCATACGGACTGTCTGAGGCAGAAGAAGGAATGGTGAGAGAATATGAAACATCAGCTTAGCTAATGTTCCTATTTTGTGGAGGAGATTAAAAAGTGAGAACTGTTATGTGAGAGAAAAAAGCAGAGCATACTGACTGTAGTTAATTGATCTGAAACCGAGTCACATTTTCATCAATCCCAACAGTTTGAAGGCTGTTGCACTTCATGAATTTGCAAGAGATTTTTGCTGGATTCCATGGAATTTCCAGAACGGCTGCTGAACCATTGACCTTGTGAGACGAATGGATTCTGCCACAACTAATAATTGTCAGTGTTCCCCTTCATGGTAATTGTTGAAAACACCAACCCCATAGTAAGATAAGGACAGATTTTATTCTTATAATGCGAGTAAAGCCTAGAGATTAATTAAAAACAGATTTGACTCATTTACATAATGAGGAAATTATTTGCAACATCAGTCCTAATAAATTTGGATTTGTTTGACAAATGTGGTGATTTGTTCTGGGATAAATATGTATCTTTTGTAAACACTGGATGGTGGTGGAGGGAGGTGGCCTTTCAGGAACAAATGACACAAATACCTGTTGTTTGGAGAGTGCCAGGCGCCACCCATGGTTGAGGGTGGCACCCAGCAGGTGGCCACAGCTGCTAATTTGAAAATCCATTTCCTTGACATTCTGCTGTTGCTGTTGTGCTGACAGTCTTGTGGGTTGAAACCTCGACCTCAATTTTCTAGTTCTTTCACAACCTCCCTCCTCCCCCAGACCCCTTCCATCTCAAACATTCCTTAGGTCGTGTTTAATTCCTCAGTGAATGTTTTAACCTAAATAAAAAGCTGAGCTCTTCTGCCTTCAAGAGACGGCTCCGTCCTCACCTCTTCCACCAGTCCTGCCCTGAATCTCCTGGCAGGATTAGTCGTCTTCGTCTCCGTGAGCCCCACTGATCCCGTCTCCCTGTGGCAGTGATTTGTGAGGGTAGTGAGCCCCCTTCTAGACAGAGGACTCTGTAAAGGCGGAGACTTTGTGACCTTATTTCTCCATCCCCAGTGATGCGTCCAATAAATGCTTGTCATACTGGAATGGAGTGATTTCCCTGTGAGCAGAAACATGACTTCCGTGAGGCTTCACCCGTGGACACATGGTGAAGCCAGTGGTGAGAAAGCGTTAGGTGCGGCTCTCACTGACCCATTGTTTCTGCTCACATTGGGTTATGTTGTTCTTAGGTGCCATTGTGTCATTTTCCACACATAGCAATCCCATGTGGCAGGGCAGAACTACCCCTTAGGGTTTCCTAGGCTGTAACCTGTATGGGGGAGACCGCCAGGTCCTTTTCTCCGCAGAGGCCCTGGGGGAGTTCAAATCACCAACCTCTTGGTTACACAGCCAAGCCCTTGACCATTGTGCAGCCGGGCCTCCTTCCCCATTAGGTAGGTAGAGCAAGTTATTTGTCTCCTTGTCTGGTAGCTGAGAAGCCCAGGATGAGAAAGCTGAAGTAGCTCACGGCCCTTTGCAGAGGGTGTGGGCCAGTGCAGCAGGTGGCAGATGGGAAATTCAGAGAAAAGACGTTTTCTCCTCAGAGACGTCAATTCATTAATTTTCTTCCTCTTTAAATCCCACCCTGCATCTTTCCATCCTCTTCTTTTGATAGAAGGAGGGTGCACCACAGAGATGTGGAATGTGAGCCGCCTGTCACCCGGGGCACTTTCCTGCAGAAGCAGCAGTAATCATACTCAGGGTGCTGACTGGAACTTGACACTTGCCTTCTCTCCAGCAGAGAGCCTGCAACTCCCTGCTGTAGCCTGTGGCGCGGTGGCGGGCTGCTGAACAGAGGCGAGGCTGGACAGCAGAGGTGTCACTGTGGAAGTCCGCAGCTGTTGGGGCCGTGTGTGGCGGTGGGACGTAAGCCACCCTGGGGCCATTCAACAGGCAGGATGGGAAGAAGGAAGCCGTGACGTTATTTCTCGAGGAGATCTGACACAGCTGTGTTGTGTTCTTCTGCTTGGCAGAGTGGCCCCTAAGGTGACCATGCCAAGCCTTTAGACTCAAACAGATACAACTCTGCCTTTTCAAGGGGCCCAGGAATGCCAGGAAATCCTGTTTCATAGAGGTTGGCAGGCCTTAATCAACGTGCATAACTCCTGGATGTCACTCCAGGAACGCTGTCACACACAGGTATGCAGGTTTTTGTAGGTGTGTGTGCAGCCTGTGGGAACCCTGGTGGCATAGTGGCCAGGTGATACGGCTCCTACCCCAAAGTCAGCAGTTTGAGTCTGCCAAGCGCTCCTTGGAAACTCTATGGGGCAGTTCTAGTCTGTCCTGTAGGGTTCCTGTGAGTCAGAATTGACTCGATGGCAGTGGGTTCTGTGCAGCCTGTGTCTGTGCCGCACTGTCTCCTGGGATGCTGCCGTGCTGTCTCCTGTGCAGAAGGGGAGGCGTCAGGAGGATTCAGAAGGGAGCTCTGCCTCTGTGTGTTTCTCGGCAGTTTATAGACACGGTAGAGTCTCCTCGCTCCGACTTTTCGGCTATCAACCAGGTGTCCTGTTCAACTTACAGCTTGTCTCTCTGTCCCAGCTGCACTTTGGGGAACTGGATAGTCAAGTCCAGAGTGGGGAAACGTGTTTCAGGGGAGTATCATCCCACACCAGGCTGGACTTTAAATCTCCCAGCAAGGATTTTTAAAAATACATCAACACCATTCCACAAACCCATGGTGACTTAATTAGGCAGGGAGACTGGCTTTCCTGGCTCCCATGATGGACCCAGGGTGGAAACTTTTGGTTTGTCCTGCAGGCCTGTTGTCCCAAATCATCCCCATCAACACAGTGGTGTGAGAGCACAAGGGGTCAGGCAGTGTTAGGGTGCCTTGACAGGGCCACCTGTGGGCTGTGCTCGTGCCTGGGACCCTGCACACACACCCTACTCCTGCCAGCTGATAGAACAGGAGTGTGGGCCTTTGAGAGTGACAGAGGAGCACTCACCACGTCACCAGGCACCCAGATTTCCCTCCCCTGGCCTGGCCTGGCCTGCACTTCTAGTTGTTTGACCTCTTCTCTGTGGTAAATGTGTCCTTCTTGCCTGCTTGACGGACTTGCCCCCAATCCTCATTCTGCATGTGTTTCTAGATTACTCACATAGCTCTGGAGCACTAAAGAAGGAAGAACGGAAGGAAGACGCTCAGCACTGAGGCTGATCTGTGTTAAAAAGCCAAACCTATTGCTGCTGAGTCAATTCCAACGCATAGTAGCCCTAGAGTAAGCCCTATGGGTTTCCAAGGAGCCATTAGTGGATTTGAACTGCTGACCTTTTGGTTAGCAGCTGAGGCTGTTAACCACTGCACCACTTAGGCTCTATGCTGCGTTAAAAAACCAAAAAAACAAATCGACTGCCATCGAGTTGATCCTGACTCATAGGGACTCTGTAGGACAGAGTAGAACTGTCCCATAGACTTTTCAAGAAGCACTGGTGGATTCAGACTGTCCACCTTTGGTTAGCAGATACAGCACTTAAGCACTACACCGCTAGGGTTTCCTGCACTGTGTTGTTGTTCTTAGGTGCCATTGACTCAGTTCCAACTCACAGCGACCCTATGAACAACAGATTGAAACACTGCCTGGTCTTGCGCCATGTCCACAGTTGTTTTTATGCTTGAGCCCATGGTTGTGGCCACTGTGTCAATCCATCTCATCGAGGGTCTTCCTCTTTTTTGCTGACCCTCCACTCTACCAAGCATGGTGTCCTTCTCCAGGAACTGATTCTTCCTGGCAACATGGCTGAAGTATATAAGATGCAGTCTTGCCATCTTTGCTTTCAGGGAGCACCCTGGTTATACTTCTTCCAGAACAGATCTGTTTGTTCTTTTAGTGGTCCATGGTACTGTCAACATTCTTCGCCAACACCACAATTCAAAAGCATTAATTCTTCTTCTTTTTTGTTCATTCTCCAGCTCTCGCATGCATATGATGTGATTGAAAATACCATGGCTTGGATCAGGTGGAATTTAGTCTTCAAGATGACATCTTTACTTTTAAATACTTTAAAGAGGTCCTTTGCAGCAGATTTTCCTACTGCAATGCATCTTTCGATTTCTTGACTGCTGCTTCCATGAGCATTGATCATGGACCCAAGTAAAATGAAATCCTTGACAACCTTAGTCTTTTCTCCATTTATGACAATGTTGCTTACTGGTGCAGTTGTGAGAATTTTTGTTTTCCTGATGTTGCGGTGCCATCCACAGTGAAGGCTGTGGTCCTTGATCAGTAAATGTCTCAAATCTCCTTCACTTCCAGAAAGTAAGGTGGTGTTGTCTATGTAACACAGGCTGCTCCTCCAATCCTGATGCCTCATTCTTCTTCACAGAATCCAGCTTCTCAGATTATTTGCTTGGCATACAGATATGGTGAAAGGCTACAACCCTGATGCACACCTTTCCTGACTTTAAACCATACAGTGTCCCCTTGTTCTGTTTGCACAACTGCCTCTTGATCCATATACAGACTCCTTAAAGCAGTTAGGTGTTCTGAAATTTCCATTCTCTGCAATGTTAGCCATTATTTAGTATGATCCACACAGTTGAATGCTTTTGCATAGTCAATCAAACACAAGTAGACATCGTTCTGGTATTCTTGGCTTTCATCCAAGATCCATCTGGCATCAGCGATGATATCCCTGGTTCCACATCCTCTTCTGAATCCAGCTTGAATTTCTGGCACTTTCTTGTCAATATGTTGTTGCAGTCACTTTTGAATGATCTTCAGCAGAATTTTACTTGCATGTGACATCAACAATATTGTTCAGTAATTTCCATATTCGGTTGGATCACCTTTCTTTGGAATGGGCATAAATATGGATCTCTTCCAGTCAGTTGGCCAGGTAGCTGTCCTCCAGACTTCTTGGCGTAGAGGAGTGAGCGCTTCCAGTGCTGCATCTGTTTGTTGAAATATCTTGATTGATATTCCATCACCTCCTGAAGCTTTGTTTTTTGTAAATGCCTTCAAGGCAGCTTTCACTTCTTCAGTACCATTGGTTACTGATCATATGCTACCTCTTCAAATGGCTGAACGTTGACTAGTTCTTTCTGGTATAATGACTGTGTGTATTCCTTCCATCTTCTTTTGATGCTCCCTGAGTCATTCAATAGTTTCTGTACACTGTTTTAGATGTTAAAAAAGAGGGGAAACTGTCCCCTGCTTGCTCTCTAGGAGCTCACAGTCTGTTAGGAAAGACAGACATGAAAATGAGGGATGCCACAAAGCATTCTGGGGCTGAGATAGTGCTGTAGCATCTGGTATGGGGACAGAGAAGGAGAGGACCTTGGCCTGCAGGGTGGAGGCTTCATGTGGGGGATGACGGCAGAGCTGAGTGGGGCAGAAATGAGGGGTGGCAGGAGGTGGAGATGCAAAGTGGAATGGCACACTCAGGACACTGTGGACAGGAAGAGGCAGGCAGAAAGGTGGTCAGGGACAGGCACTGTGGGGTCTGGAGGGCCCAGCTACAAAGTATGGGCCCAAGTCAGGGAGACTACCCTGTTATGTCTGTGGTAGAGTTGGCCTCAAAGAGGTGTTGGGACTCAAGTCATGGGGTCCAAAGGGACATGGCAGACTTGGTCTTCATCTGAGTCCTCTGGTGTCCAAGGTCTGATCTGAGAGCAGTGTATGCTCACAGGCTTTCCAGGTGAATGTGTGAAGCTAGGTGCTAGGGGACCTGTCCATTTGGATCAGAACCCTAGGCTGTGGCTACAGGGACAGGACGCAGGACCAACCCCAAACAGGAGAGGGCTGACCAAGGCAGAATGTCGGGATCCCAGGAGAAGCGGCTGAGATTCCTACTGGGAGCAGCCAGATGTGCTGACTGTGGGAGCTGGATTGGGGAAGTGTGGCCTAATAGGTTTCCCAGTGGAGACTGAGTTGAATGCCACAGAGTAATTCCAGGTCCCACCCACCACTCAGAGGGGACACTGAAGTGTTCCCTGAACTGCTCAGGCTAACTGGAGACTCAGGTGGATTCCAACTGCAGCTGGAGAAGCAGAGATGGCAAAAAGTAGTTCAGTTTTCAGTGAAAGAGGCTCTCTCATTCTTGGATATGCTAGCCGTCTGCTCAGTGGCCTTTAAAAGTATTTCTGCTACATGGAAATACTGCCCTGAGCCATGAGAGGCCTGCCTGGGTCATTGAAAACCCAGTGTCAGTGTGGGAAGCTTCCCAGCCTGGCTGAACCCCAACTCTGGAGCTCTCTCTCCAGAACTCTCTGTGGTCTGAGAGAAAGCTGAAAACAGCAGTCAGCCGTCTTCAGGTGTTTCCTCACTTCTTTCAATAGCCCTCTACATGGAGCAGGTCCCAGTTCCTTCTCTTGTGAATGAAAACTTCCAGCTACCTGGGGACAGTCCTGTCCCTGAAGCTTGACTCTATCTTACTGTGTTCATCCAGTTGTCCCCCCTTATCTACAGGGGATGCGTTACAAGACCCATAAACCCATGGATCTCTGAAACTGCGTTGAGTACCAAAGCCCATATATAAGGTATTTTGACCTACACATACAGGGAAACCCTGATGGCGTAAAGTTTAAGTGCTGCTACAGCTGCTAACCGAAAGCTCAGCAGTTCGAATCCACCAGATGCTCCTTGGAAACTCTGTGGGGCAGTGGTACTCTGACCTCTAGGGTTGCTGTGAATCAGAATTGACTTGATGGCAATCGGTATACATGCATACCTATGATACCATTTAATTTCTAAGTTAAGCACATTAAGAGATTAACACAGTAAGTGCTAATACAATAGAGCAGTTATAACAATATACTGTAATAAAAGGTAGGTGAATTTGGTCACCTGGCAGGAGGGAGCGGGAAAGGGTAAGATTCATTGTGCTTGGATCCCGGGAAACTGAGCCCGAAGGAAGTGAAACTTCAGATAAGGTAGAAGGCTGTGGTTGTCACTTTGTGATGCTTCTGAAGGTCACATTTTCAAAGGGATTTATAAGTAATTGTCTGGTGATCGAATCTGACCGATTGCAGAGAGATTATTGTTATTGTTATTAATCCAGCCTATCTCTAGTTGCTTCCTGCTAATCTCTCTGGTTTAGTGCCAGTCTCCAGTAATCTGGGATTCTGAAAGACTTGAAATGGAGGTCTCCGGCAGTAGTGGGAAGAAATGACTTAGGTGAAACTCTGCTGTCCACAGACTGTGTCCTGGGCCGTCACTAACAGCCTGGGGTCCTGTCCCAAATCAGGAGCCTACTTGATGGTGGACAGTCTGAGCTGATGACCAGTTCATACCTGAAGGGGACCCCAGTAACGTCCTTGTGTTGACTTCATGCTGACATTCCTAGCACCAGGGGAGGGCAGTGTCTTACTGGAGGGCAGTGACCAGGTCTTAGATGTCTTGACAGCGCTCAGCGCTGGTAAGGGCTGCGCCTGGCATCCCAGCTCTGGGAAAGTGACTTACTGCGCTCTGCTGAGTGAAAGAGAGGACCATGTCTGGGTCAGAGGAGGTGCCAAGGGCAGGACTTCTTTTGCAAGTAGACTGTCTGAAGGTGTGCTCTCTGCTGGGACATGAACAAAAGGAGGAGCAGAGACCTAGAGGCGGGTGAGGTGAACCTGTTCTCGGGGTTGGGTGAATCTGCCAGAAGGGCTGGTTACTTTTCAGCTCCACCCCAGGAATTGCTTTATCTCCATAAAGTCAAGGGGAAGGTGAAGTGAGTTCAAGCGCTAGGGCTGGTGGGAATGAAGTTGGGGCTTAGGGTGAGGGGTGCCCGGCCTTCTTTGTCCCTGCCTTTCCCTGGTAAGTGAGGCGAGTACTGCACTTTCTCACTCCCCAGACACGGTTTTCTAACTAAAATAAGGCAATCAAAGAAATCAACATGAAAAGGGGGATCACAGGGATTCTAACCCAAATAACCAAACCCGTTACTGTTGAGTTGATCGTGACTCCTAGTGACCCGCAGGACTGAGTAGAACTGCCCCATAGAGTTTCCAAGGAGTGCCTAGCGGATTTGAACTGCTGACCTTTTGGTTAGCAGCTGAGCTTTTTTTTCCTTTCTTTTTCCGACTCGACGGCACTTGGGTTTGGCTTTCTTTTTCTCAGCCTGAGCTCTTAAGCACCAAGCCACTGGGGCTCAGAAAGTAAAAAGGGAGTACTAAAAATAGTTATAATTACATATATAGTCTGAAAAAAATTGGTTCTATTATATTTCTTGACCTACAAAATTAATTCATATCAAAAACTATTTTCAACAGTAAAGTTTTTTTTTTTTTTAAAGAATAAACCCAGTAATCCATTGCCATCATCTCCATTCTGACTCATAGAGACCACGTAGGACAGGACAGAACTGTGCTATAGGGTTTCCAGGGCTGTCAGTCGTTATGAAAGCAGATTGACACATCATTTTTCTGAGGAGCAGCTGGTGGTTCCCAACTGCTAGACTTGTGGTTAGCAGCTGAGTCACTAACCAGTATGGCACACACACACACACACACACACACCCCAAACCAAGCTAACAAATGCTATCAAGTTGATTCCAACTCACAGTGACCCTCTAGGTCACAGTAGAGCTGCTCCATAGAGTCTCCAAGGAGCACCTGGCAGATTCAAACTGCCGACCTTTAGGTTAGCAGCTGTAGCACTCATGCCATCCCAAAACAAACAAACAAAAAACAAACCCACTGCTACTGAGTCAATTCTAACTCATAGCAACCCCAGGACAGAGTAGAACTGTCCTGTAGAATTTCCAAGGAGCACCTGAAGGATTCAAACTGCTGACCTTTTGGTTAGCAGACATAGCACTTAACCACTATACCACCAGCATTTCTGACCAGGGAGTCCTTAAAAGAAATAAAGAACAGCTGTAAATTGTGATTATCTCTGGCAAACTGGGGTGTATGGTTGGTTACCTTGATGGTAAATGACTCAAGGTCACAGAGCTAGTAGGTGACAAAGCCACGTTCCAAAGTCAATCTCCCTGATTTCACACTGCTTAGTTGTGGGGGCTGGGAGAACGTGATGGGAGCCTGGGTGGCGTAGTGGCTCAGTACTGTGTCTGTCAAGTCAAAGATTGGCAGCTGAGATCCACCAGGTGCTCCTTGGAAACTCTGTGGGGCAGTTCTGCTCTGTCTTATAGCGTCACTGTGAGTTGAAATCAACTCAACAGTTGTGGGTGGGCAGTGGGTGGGTGGAGAACGTGCTTGGCAAAGTAGAGGGTCAGTGAAAAAAGACAGAGGTCCTCAGAGAGGTGCAGTGACACGGTGGCTTCAGCGATGGTCTCAGGAATACCAGCGAAGGTGAGGACGGCGCAGGACCAGGCCGTGTTTTGTTCTGTTGGGCATGGGGTGGCTATGAGTCGAAGTTGACCTGACAGCAGCTAACAACAACAGCTGTTGGAGGGAGGTTGCCTGTGATTTCAGGGTCACACACGCACCCTTTACACTAGACGGTTGGCTTAGTCTCTCAGACTATTTCTTTCCCCCTTAAGCTCTTCCTAGTAGAGCACCCCAGTTGCTTTGCTTGGTTGTAGCTTGGGAACCCAGAGAAAAAAGCATCCAAAAGGTTTCTCCTGGGTGGCATCTGAGGTGGGTGTGTCCTTCCTCCAAGGTGTCACCTTTCCCCTCTGTAGAATGACTGCAGACCCTCTACCGGCTTGATGTCTTGAACTTGGGTGTGGCTGCTGCTGATAGCTGCTGTCATGTAGTTCCCCGTGCAAGGTGACTCCACATACATGGTGCCATGCCCTTCAGTGCCGTGCCCACTGTCGGTTGCCTGATCTGTAAGGTTTTCACTGGCTTATTTTTCTCATCTGAGCTCAGCAGAGACGTGGGTGGTGGCTACCCACAAGGTAGCGTTGTCCAGGAATTGAACCCGGGACTTCCACAGGGAAAGCAAGAACTCCACCATTACAGTACCGCCACCCCCACTCCGTGTTGCCCAGCCCTGGCTTTCTCCAATTCGGGTCCTCTGTCTTCCTTGACCCTTGATCTTGGACTCTGCCTAGTGGGTCAGCCTTGGACACCAGCCCTCCCTGCGATGTGTCATTCCCTTTTCATGTGACTTTACTTGCCTCTCTTGGACCTGGTGGGGAAATTCGTTCCCGGCTATGGTGCCTTCACCCCGCCTCCACACCTACATTCACAACTTGACAGTCTTTGGGATTTAATCAGCTAGTTCATTGAGCAATCCAGGTGTATACCCGCCTGATTTGAGTGATTTAGTTTAATGAAGATAATCACGTGTCCCAGGTTTTCTGGGGCAGCCCTGATTTCAAATATTCTCTTTGTCCTCACGAAAACTATCACAGTACTGAATAGACATATATTTGGTATCAAGACGACATCTTCTAGAATGCCTCTGGCACCAGGAAAAACAGCAAACGTTAAAACATAAATCCTTGGGCAGACAACAGGCCTCACCTTTTTGCTTAGGATGTGCACGTCTCTGTTAAGTCTGCATCTGGTCGGCGTTGGGGAGACTAAGAGAGGCACTTGTTTTGCTTGCTTATTTTCTAAACACTCATCAGTATTGGCTTCAGGTTCCCCTATTTTTTGAGAAAGGGATTTCTTGTCTTGATTGGACTGCCCGTGTGTCTCCTGCTAGACAGCACTGCAGTTTTTGTGGTCTGTGTATCTCAAGTCACAGGATCTCCAATAGTGTGTTTGCTGGCAACCTGGGTCAGGCAGACACCCATACTGTGGGATTTTTCAAGGTCTAGAGTCGCCATGTCCTATTCTGTCTCCTAAACCTATAGGTGGGTGGCACTCCCAACAAATGGCTCTCCTTGGCTTTGCCTGCATCTTGCCCAGGGCAGCCGTGCAGAGACCTCAAGATCTCACCAGAGGGCAGAGAAGTCCCAGCTCTGGGTTTCCATCACAGCCCCATCGTGGTCCAGTGTGGTCCTCCCAGGAAAATAGTGCTTCTGCCACAGAAGACATTCCAGACTCATTTCCAGCCACTGAGAAAAGAGAAAGTGTTCTAAAGAGCAATGTCTTAGCAACTTAGTGTTGCTGTAACACAAGTGACCACAAGTGCGTGGTGTTAAAGAGCAGAAAGTTTTTTCTCCGCTGTTTAGATGGCTAGAAGTCTGCATCCGAGGAGTAGCTGTAGGGGTAAGTTCTTCATCTGTTTCAGCTTCTAGTAGCTGCCACAGTCCCTGGTTCATGGATACACCTGCCCTGTGCCTGCCTTCCTCTGGCATCTTCTCTCTGGGTGTGCGCTTCTGTATCTATTCGGCCTTTTTTTAGAACCCAGGACCGATTAGGTTTGGGACCTTCCCAACGGTGGCATGAACTCATCAACATAGAGAGGAAAGTCCTGTTTCCAAACAGAATCATATTTCTAGGTTATATGTATAAAAAACCGCCATCAAGTTGATTACGTTCATGGTAACCCGCATAAAGGTCAGAGAAGAACTGTGCTCCACAGGGGTTCAGACGGCTGTGCTTTTGAAAGTTGATCACTAGGAGTTTCTGTCAGTGTGTCCCTGGGCTTTGCTCTTTATTCGAAGTTCTATGACGAGTTATCGAGGTGCTGTAAGTGGGGACATGCCATGACTTGTGAAAATAAGCCATTTGGATTGCAAACCAGGGGAGGTTTTACATAGTAACTTTTTTTTTAAGTCATGTTTGTTTTTATTTTTAAATTACTACTATTTAAGTAATGCACATTCATTGCAGACAGTTTTAGAAGTAAAAATAGGCAACCTAAGAAAATTAAAATCTCCCATAATAATGAGATAAGCACAGCCTGTAATTTGTTGTATGTAATCATAAAAGCTGCTGTTTATTGGTGCTCAGCTCATGCCCTATGCACCGCATGAGTGTCTTATATTCATCACTAGGTGCCGTTATCATCACCGTTTTACAGACAACACAACTCACACATTAGGTTCGGTGAATCACCCCATGTTTCCCGGCTAAAGGGTGGTAGAGTGTTCCCTGGAACCCAGCCTTCCCTACTTCTGAGCCCAGCTGGTATCTTTTATCTGTCTGGTACTTTTCTCTCCCTCCTCCCATTCCTTGAAAACTACCAAAGTTTTTTTTTTTTTTTTCTGGTGTGTAAACTTATTTTATATTAGTGGTCTCATATATTTGCCGTTTTGTGATTGACTTACTGCCAACAGTGTATAAGAGTTTAAATTTCACCCAAAGCATTCCAACAGTTGTTATTTTCTTTTTTTTTAAGTTAGAACTAGTGATGTTGGGGTGAAAAGACACATTATAGTTTTGACTTGTATCTCTCTAACAGTTAATGATCAAAAGCATTTCTTCCTATGTTTGTCAGCCTCCTGAATATCTTTTTTGGTAAACTGTGTGTTCATATCCTTTGTCCATTTTTTCATTTTTTTTTGTCTTTTTGTTGTTGAGGTGTTGAGCTTTTCTATAAATTTTACAGATAATGACCCGTGCTAGATGTATCATAGGCTAAAGTTTTTTCTAGTCTGTAGATTCTTTGGGAGAAGTCTTTTGTTGAATGTAAGTGTTTAATCTTTAGGAGGTCCCAGTTATCTAGTTCTTCTTGTATTATGTGTGGATTTTTAGTTGTGTTTGTTGAAAGCCGGAGAGGTTCTAAGGAAGGGAGTACAGTAATTCCTGGTGCTTTTCACCATTAGTTCTGTAACCATTTTCCACCTCTGTTTTCCTTTCCCAGTTGTACACATGGGGATTGGGAACAAGGATTGCCAGCTGGCTGATTGGAAAACTTTTGTTGTTGGGATAGAAACTATGGCTTGATCCACTGTGGCATGGGTTATCATTGGTCATCGCATCATATTGGAATTGGTCCTCTTGAGTCCCACTGAAGTGAAGAGTCCCAGCTTCCTATCACACGTGGAACCATGGGATCCATGTGCTTTCCTCACACTGTGCCATCATAGAAACGAGGCAGCAGGACTTAGGGAGTTTCCCAAGCAAACAAGTGGGAGTGACACTGTATTGAGAGTTTAGAAAATCTGTTTTTGGTGATAGCAACTTTATCTTTAGCAACTTTATCTTTAGTTTGAGAATCAGGAAACTGAACTAATTTTGAGCTTTTAAGACACCTCTTTGTGGAGAAATTGTAAATATCTTCATGGATATGATGTGTTTGCTGTGAACAATGTGCCTAAAGCAGAACCAAACCCAGTGCTGTCTTGTTGATTTTGACTCATAGCAGCCCTATAGGACAGAAGAGAACCACCCCATAGAGTTTCCAAGGAGCAGCTGGTGGATTTGAACTGACCTCTTGGTTAGCAGCCAAGCTCTTAGCCATGTGCCTTCAGAGCTCCGATAATGTGTCTAGAAGACACCAAATGCTTGAACCACTGCAAAAGCAAGTAACTCTTTTCCACTGGAAGACCAGTGAAGCATAAATGATGCTTACCAGTATATTATATTGAAATAAAGATCCAAGAAACCATAGAGGTAAAACAAGAGTATGTGACTGTATATTCCTAGAGCATGTTCTGAAACGGTAAGATGTGCAGAAGTCTCATAAATATTGTTCTAATAATTTTTGAGATTTTTATCTCTGTATTTCTATTTTTAAAATGACAGGTATTGTTTGAGACGTGAGGAATTTGGCATCCTTTGAGGTGGATAAAGGAAAGAATGAAGATACAAAGTGCCATTTATTGAGTATCTGATTTGTACAAGGCATCCTGCCTATAGTATGTGACTTCGTCTTTGGGACAACCCTGAAAATAAAGGCCCATGTTACCATTTGATGGACAAGGGCCCTCAACTTCTAAGTGGCAGGGTTGAAGTTTGAACTTGGATCTGACTATCCCCAAGTCTGTCCCTTTTCCGTTATCCTAATTTCCCAAACTAGTAACGTGGAATGTAATGCTGATGGTTCCTCCATCAGTAGATGGCAATACCTTCTCTCATCACCAAATTGTCTGACCTACTCACCACCGCACTGACTCCAGAGAATAATGGGATATGGCCCAAACAATAATAGTAATAACCAAATGTTTAGTGAGAACCATGCTAACCTCTGCTTGTTTTATCCCAATTCTCATAAAAACTCTGTGAGGTAGGCACTTATATTATTCCCATTCTATGGATGAGAAAAGTGAGGCAAACAGAGGGAGTAATTTATCCAAGCTTGCGTAACCACTGGGTGTTAAAGCTGTGATTCAAACCGAGGCAGCGTGGCTCTAGAACCTGTGGTCACAGCCATCTTTGCACATGGTGGCGCTTTTGCCAACCTCAGCCAGGGATGCAAAGAGTCATACGAGGTCCGTGCACAGACTGATGGCTCTGTTTTCCTACCAACATAGCTGATTGGTCAGTTGTTTCCTTCTGTTTCCATTTTGTCCTGTTTATAAAGAGATTGCCGTGAGCACGTCCTATCAGGCTATGGGAAGTGTCATCCCTGTGTTCCCCTTGACCAGCCAGTAATTCAGAGGATTTTGTTCTAAAATAGCCTACAAGAATTCCACTAAGTGTAATTTACAGGGCCATAACCTGTAAAACACAGCCCCTTTCTGAGCGAGTTTCATTTACTGACTCTCAGGCTAGATGACTCGTAAATAAATCGCTCCTTTTTGTTGTCGATTTCTGGCCCTGTCTTCAGCAACGCGCGGTTGCCTTAAATATCTGCAAAGAAAAATTGGATTCCGTCTTAGTGACACTGCTGGTTCTCTCTCTCTTTCTCTATGACATGTTCTGGATATTTTACCCTTTTTGCCAGTGTGGAAATCTGTATAGTCCTAATAGAATTATTCCTTGTATGGTGCTTTACGCAAAATGATATTGTTCAAATGATAAGGATAAATATTGTGACTCCTGAAGTGATATGTTTCGATCACACTTTAGCTGTGGCAAAACACTTTTTTAGGATTCTTTCAGATGTTGTTATAACTGTATAGTCACATGCCGACACAGATATGGATCATCTGGGCTGACCTTGAAAAAGATGAAACCCAGCTAATGCCCCCACAATAGTCCTTGATGTAAATTGCAAGGACCACAATTTTCTGCCTCTGATGAACATGTGCTAGGTATGTTTCTTTCTTTTTTTTTTTCACCCCAGCGTAAAAATACTTTTTTTTTTTAAATGTTTTTGAGGTTATCAGTTTGGCTTGGTGTAAGTCAGTTTATCTCAGTTCTCTTAAATAACAATTTTTCGTCTTTGCAAACAGTAGCATTTAAATCTGTATCTCAAACCAAGCAGAGGCTGGCACCTGAGCAATACTGATTCATCTTTCTCCCAATGCTCTGCTTCATCTATGTTGGGCAAGACAGATCATTAAATGCTAGCATTTTGTTTACTCATTAAATCTTCTTTTATGATAGACGTGAATATTCTACTTTATGGGTGTGTGTGTGTGTGTGTCTGTGTGTCTGTGTGTCTGTGTGTCTGTGTGTGTGTACTAGGTATATTTCAAAAGAAGGTCTAATCTTTTCCTTTGCTCTGGAGTTCCAGGTAAGTCTTAAATGAACTTGTGGCCATTGGCTCGCACGGGTGGATCTCTACATCAACATGGCACTAACTGTGCCAGCCGGCAGCTCCTTGTGTCCGCAGGAGAGAGTGGCACCCAGTGGTGCTTCACCATCACCCTCTGATGAAGTCATCTGAGGTTAGGACAGCGGACCGGGGGGCTGCTAACACCAGCCTACTTCCTAACAGACAACTGAAGGATGTGGGCAGCTTCCCTCCCTCTGAGCCTCTGTTTCCCCATGTGCACAATAAAAAGCTTGAATAGATGGTTGTTAAAGACCCTTCCAGAAGTCCCTAGGTGGTGTAAACAGTTAATGCACTCAGCTGCTACCTGAAGGTTTGGAGGTTCGAGTCTACCTAGAGGCATCTCAGGAGAAAAGCGTGGGGATCCAGGTGGAAAACTCAGCCCTAGAAACTCGACAGAGCCTGGTTCTGCTCTGACACACACGTGTTCACCATGAGTCAGTCAACACAACGGCAACTGTTTTTTGTTTGTTCTTTCTGGCCTTCCCATCTGATCCTGTGCCTCTCTGTCATGGTCATGGAGGAAGGTGACAGCAGCCTCCCTCTTTGATTGAGATGCTTGGTGCAGAACTACCTCTTTTCATCAGCTTTTCAGTTACTGTTTAGTTTTTCTTTGGAAGGAGGAAGGAAAAGAAAAGAAAGTGAAAATAACAATGATAAAGTGAAGCTCATTGCTCACTTGGTGCCTCTTGGCCCCGGGACAGGGCTGGCTCCTCGGCTCCTTCTAACTTTTAACCTGCAGGGAAGGTATTCCTCCCCTCATTTTGCAGATGAGAAGACTGAAATTTAGGAAGAGGATGTCACTTTCTTAAATGCAGAAACCTACAATATGGCAGAGCAGAAGGAAAAACCCTAGTATTGTATGTGACTTTAGACCCGAGGTTGGCAGCTGTGTCCACAGCCAGGCCAGTCCTCACACTGTGGGGACCAGAGCAAGAGTGCCATCGGTGTGTGCTGAGTGAATTGGTGGCTTTACAAGAGTGGCATTGCTGACTCTGACCCTGTGGGACCCGATCAGCCTGAGTGGTCCTCCTTCTAACCCAGCTCACCTGCTTTCCATAAACTTCCTTGGAGCTGTCTGCTAGCAGCTGGGTGACATTTCCATAGCGGCATGGAACCTCAGCTTTTAGCCATTGGCCAGGACTCTTCAGCCCAAGACACCATCAGCCTGAGACCACTGACTGACAAAAGGCAGCGATGAAGCAAAACGAACACAGAAAAGAAGTGAGTGTTCAGAGAAGGAACAGTTGATGGACCTGGAGAAGGAGGAGGACGTTTAGCAGGAAGGGCTGCAACAGCCAGCTGCCAGGAGCCAGGGCTCTGGGATGAAAAGCCCACACCAGTAGGCACACCTGTTGTCAACAGGCAGCGCTTGCTGAGGCTCACCCTGTGAGGTCCCAGGGGGCAGGCCCAGACACGTGAGGCCAGGCTGAGGTCCAGGGTTTACAGACCCGCCCAGGGACTGCCACGGGAACAGCCTTTGGGGATAGTAACTCAGGACAGGGTGCAAGGCACGCCGGGGCCTTGGTCACAACAAGGTGGTGAAAGCAGGGTGGGAACCGGGATGGGGTTGGATGGTGGCTAGAGAAGTTTAAAACCCCAAGTGTGACTGAGCGAAAGGAAGGCCACGGTATGGTAAAAAAGGCAGATTGGCTGGTGGAAGTCATCACTGCCACTGGTAAACCGTGCTGGTAATACTCAGTGTCGTTGCTAGGTGCCTTCCAGTCGATTGCAGTTCATGGTAGCCCCGTGTGACAGAGTGGAACTGCCCCATGGAGTTTGGAAGGCTGGGATCATTTGTGGCCTTTCTCCCAGGGAGCCACTGGGTGAGTCTGAACTGCTAACCCTTTTGTTAGAGTCAAGTGCTTCGCTGTCATTTGACGTCAGCCCTTCTTAGCAGTCCTTAGTGCGCCCGTTCACTGACTGCTTCCTGCCTGTGCTGACCCTTTCTCCCGGCACCTTCTCGAGTAATCCTCATGACAGTCCTGTGAGGTGGCTGCTGTGTTTTGAAGAGGTCAAGATGCAGATGATTTCAGTAACTTACCTACATCTCATGCCGAATGAGAAGCAGGGATGGTGTTGAAATCCAGCGCTGTGTGACTTCTGTGTCCCTCCTTTCAGCCCCTGCTAGCACAGGGTGACAGGACACTTTCCAGTGCCCAGAGGCACATGGAGACATTGACTCTGTCCCTTGGGAGGGGATTCGTCAGCAACCACAGCCTGTGTCAAGGGCCCTGGAGTTCAGGGAGGAGCCTCAAGCTGGGACTAGTCCGGGAAGCCAGCAGACTACTGGAACCGAGGCCGCAAACCAGTGGGCGGACTGGGCTGGCCTGGGGGACGGCAAAGACTGGGTGTGTGGGCTCTCACAGACCTCAGGGGGTCCTTGTACGTGGAGTGGTGTCAGCAAGGAAGGCTTTCTTCTCGGGAAAGAGTCCTAGTGATTAGATGTAAGAGACTTTCTTCTAGTTATATCGCAAAGTAGGGATTGGCCTTTCTGGGTTCTTCTTGCTTTAGGTCAAGATTAACTCTAGTTCAGGGGATGGGTAATAGTGGGCCTGGCTCTGCGAAGTGGAAACAGGGCAGCAGCTGACGTGTGTGTGTGTGGGGGGGTGTGTGTGGGTGTGGGTGTGGGTGTGGGTGTGGGTGGGGGGCTTGGCTTGCTTGTTTTGATAACCCAGTGCGGGGAGGGCTCTCACTGTTGCGTCTCCCACATTTTCCAACTCTACCACCTTAAAAGCCTTTCTCCTTCCCCAAGAAAGTTACAGCGTGTGCAAGTTCGGGGCATTTCTCAGAATGAACTTATTAGCACTTTAGCGGTATAAATAAAGTATTTTAATTTTTGTGGTGGATGGGAGACTGTCAGAATTCTTAATCGTTATGAAATATGCTCTTAATAAGCAATCTTATTAAATCTAAATGAAATGCCTGTATGAGGCCCTATTTTGGTATTTTCTGAACTTGCTGCAGCTTTTTTATCTCAAACTGCAAGCGGAGTCAATCTAAATCATCATCAAATTAACTATTTATGTTCCTCTTCCCCAGCGTTCCCCTTTTCCCCCTCCTGCCCCCCCCCCCCCCGCCACTGTCTGCACGAGTCTCATGTTTTATGGAGACAGAATCAGCTCTCGCTGCTGCTCAGCAGAGCGCACCCTTCTAGGGCTGGCGGGGGCCTCCGGTCCCCTGGAGCTGCAGGGAGCCAGGGGCAGCCTCTCCTCCGAGGACGAGGACTCCCTTCCTAGAGGGAACTCCTCCTCGGTGCAGGCAGCCTCGGCCAGAGAGCAGCCTCTTCAGAGAGGTGTCTGATTCGCTCTGTCAGTCAGTTTCTCTTGGCAGAAGGCCAGCGACAAGGTAATGCCTCATCTCAGTTTCCTGCAGATGTGATTTGGAGGAAAGTCACTGATCAGCTTTTCAAAACCTTATCTTTCCTGCTCTTCAGAGGCTGAGCAGAAAATTTCGAATGCAGAGATTGGAGCTGGCCAAAGCCTTAGTGGCAGGCACAGAACAATGTCGTTTCAGGGTCTGGGCAAGAGAAGGAAGAAGTGGTGTCCCTGACCTTCTCTGGAGCAGGAAGCAGGGAAGCTGAGGCTGTGTCTTCACTGTGTGGATACGTTCCCCTCCCCTTTCTTTAGGGTGAAGGAGTTGAGTTGGACTTGTACTAGAAAGGGGTAAGTGATGAAGTGGTGTGCTGGAGAAAGATGTCTGACCTCTCACCGTAGACTGTGCCTGAGACTTGCAACCTGTCCTATAAGCCCAGTGCCTCAGGCAGGTAAATTGAAGGGACCTGCCCACCTGATATCTCTGTGACCTTTTAGCCCCTTCATCCATAGGAACAGCCTAGGCCTAGAATCTCCCTTTCTGGTCCCTATGGAGTACAAACAGTTAACGTGCTCAGCTACTAACCAAAAGGTTGGAAGTCTGATTCCATCCAGAGGTGTCTCAGAGGAACAGCCTAAAGAGAAAGACAGAAATCTCAGGTTTCTGTAAAAAACCACTGACCTACTACTGTTAAGTCAGTTTCAGCTCATAGCAACCCTGTAGGTCAGGGCAGAACTGCTCTGTAGAGTTTCCCAGGAACGCCTGGTGGATTTGAACTGCCCACCCAATGGTTAACAGACATAGCACATAACCACTAGGCCACCGGCCCTTCCCTGAGATTTTCTTATTCCTTCCCTAAAAAAAGACCTACTGCCATCAAGTGTATCATAGAGACCCTATAAGACAGAGCAGAACTGCTCCATAGAGTTTCCAAGGACATCTGGCAACTTTGAACTGTTGGCCTTATGGTTAGTACTTAAACACTACACCACCAGGGTTTCCCATCCTGACCTAGTCCCTATTGTTGTTTTTTTTTTTTTAAAAAAAAACACATTCTAGTCCTCTCTTAGCATCTGAGCCACGAAAGACATCCTGGAATTTGCAAGAAGTTCCCTTTGTGGTGTCCAATCTGGGTTTCAATCTCATATCGACCACTCACAGACCCCGGCCAAGTGAGATAACCTTCCTAGGTCTCAGTTTCCTGGTCTTTAACATGGGAGCAATAATGCCTTCCTTACAGATTGAAATGAGTCAGGGTTTGTGAATTTCCAGACCCGCGGCAGGTGGTCAGTAAGCGTCACTGTCTCTCCCCCCCCGGAAGAACCAATGGGATCAGTTAGGGAGCAGCATTCTGGACTCTGTTTGGTACCTGGTAACTGTTGCCATTACACAAACAAAGATATTTGGTCAGGACGTGGCACTGCTCTCTTGTTATCTGAAGTTGTCATTAAACTGAAATGAGCATAGTATGTCAAGTCCAGCTAGTTTCACACCAGGGAGAAAACTGCTTGTCATTTCAGGACACAGATTCCACTCCCCCATGAGGAGCTGAGAAGACATGTTTTCCAGCACTGACACGAGGCATACTGGTGCTCAGCTGTACCCTGTGAATGTGGCAGTTTCTGTTCTGCTACTGGGGAAGACCCTCTGAGGGTCTTGCAGGAGATCAGCTGCCAGAACATTCCAGATTCATGCTTCTCTTCAGCCTCTCACCAGGCTCAGGCACCTGGGCAAGCTTGTAGGCTAAGTTTCTTCCAGTCATTCATTTGTCCATCAGACATATATTTATAAGTATCCCCTTTAATGCTAAGCCCTAGGGATACAAAAATGAGCAGTACAGCATGGGATATCTAAAGTCGGATCTGACTCGACGGCACTTGGCTTGGCTAAATGAGAAAAAGCTGCACTGAAAGTGTATAAATACTAGGCAACTAACAAAAACCATTGCATGTCAGCAAATATAAGAAATGACTTCACTGTCAGAAATTTGACCATTTACATGGAGAAGCAGGTTTTGCTGGGATGGCCTCTGTTGTGAAGGAATGAGAATTGGATTGCAACCCAGGGTAGCTTGGTTGAAATCCTGACTTGTGGTTCTAGATAAGTTGCTTAGCTTGTCTGAGCAGCAGTTGGCTCCTTGTAAGACTGGGACCATAACTCCTTGCCTTATGATTTCATTACAAAGATTAAAGCAGTGACTGCTTTGAAAGAAACCTAGCCTAGCACAGGGCCTGAAGTATAACAAGTGCCCAGGGAAGCTGTGTTTATAGGAGCCGTGGAGAGAGGGTCAGAAGCTTCAAACAGACCTCAGCACAGATTTGGTTCCAGTCACATGACTTAGAACAGCTGGCTGTTGGATTATCTGAGTTAAACTGGAGGAAAAATCCACGCTGGAGATTGTTAGGGGAGCATAGAGCCTAGATCTACTCTTCAGGTTTTCAGCTCCCTCATTTAGCCACCCACTGTGCAGAGTTGCTTTTCCAGGAATTTACCCAACATTTACTGGTTTCCTACCCAAAGGGGGGCCCTTTTGTTCTTGAGGCCTCAACTTCTTTCTTGATGTACAGGCAACTAGAAGTGTATAGGCTAGGGAACAGAAACAGCTATGAAACTTGATCATCAGGGTACATCTCAAGTATCTTCTCGTGGTCCTTGTTTAAAATAGAATCCAGCCTCTCCTGCACCCTCAGTCTCCGTTTGCCCTTTTCCCTGGCCTGAAATGCAGTGACTATTGATTTCAGTTGATACTGGAAGATGGTACAATCTTAGAATTGAAATAGGCTGGGGAAAGGACAGCCACCACAGAAGCCAGGACTCTGGACTGTGTCTGGCATCCCCGGGCTGGTGCCCTTTGCTCTTCTCTTCCTCCGTAGCTACTCGCCACTCAGGGTTCGCTCTGGCTGTGGTGTCTCTGCTCACCTCCTCCTCCTCCGAAGGACCACCATCTGCTTCCTGAAGGTTCACGGGATGCCCCCTTGCCTTGCCCCTCATGTGTTTCGGACAAGTGCCAGCCTGGGTTATTTGCTGCGATTCAGTCCAGGAAAACCACCCAAAACACATTCTGCAGAACAGAAGCAGTACATCCCGCCAACCCGGTGGGCTGAGGAAAACTGACATTGTTTTATTTCTCCTCAGTTCTCTCCTGTCCTATAAGGTCTCTGTGAGTTGGAATTGACTTCATGGCAGCAGGTGAGCTTTAGGGTAGGTCACTGCCATTGACACTGTCATCGTTAAAACCCCAGTCTTTTCGATTCCATGGTGTGTATGCTTCTCAGAGTATTTTAAGATACACTCTTCTAGTTGTTTCTCATAAGCCATAAGCCATATACAGTAGGCGTGATGTTGTTCACTTTACGGATCTGGAAGGTCCCTGACTGGTGCCAGCAGTCTGCCATCGGCTGCCGCTCTAAAGATTGGCAGTTCAAACCCACCCAGCAGCAGCACCACAGAGGAAAGGCCTGGCAGACTGCTACCGGAAAGACACTGGTCAAGAGAACCTCACAGAGCAGTTCTACTCCATAAGAAACAGGGTGCCGTCAACTGGAATAGACTTGATGGCCACCCGTGGAACAAGCGTCCTGTTACAGAGTGACTTCCCTCGGCTCACACAGTAAGGCGGGGGACCCGGCAGCCTCCCAGCCAGGAGTCAGGATCCCACTGGCCGGACCACCCTCCCGAAAGCTCGGGGCTACCCCTCTCCAGGCAGCGGCGATCTTCCGGGGAACTTGAGCACCGGCGCTCGGGGCAGGCCTCTGCGGCTCCCGCGCGGCCCCAGCGCGCCCGGCGGGCAGCCTCCTTCTTCCAGGAATGATGACGCAGAAAATGGGAGCTGGCAGTGATGGATGGACTTTTCCATTTTCTGCTAACGCGGCTATGAAGTCAGAGACCGTTTTAATGAATGTCCATTGAGGTCAAATTTGGAAAGCAGGTACTAAGAGTCATTGCTGCTAATTACGCCCTGAGAGCTCTATTTGTATTTTCAAATTGGATAAAAAGGTTAGTAAAATGGAACGTTTCAGCACAGACTGGCTCCGGGTTTGCTCTCCAGGTTTTCGGGAATGATGGGCTGCCTGAACTTGCTGAGAAAGAGTGCTCCCGTTTATCCTGGCCTCGTTCCACACAGGTGCCCGGCGTGCCCAGGAGTGGCTGCCTCTCCACCCTGTCACTCTCTGGCTCAGCTAATTACATCTGAGACCCTTGAGAGGACTTGAAGCCAAAGGCGCTGGTCTCTCTTGATCCCGCTCCTTCTAGAAACTAGAAACTGTAAGGCAAGTCTTCCTGCTGACAGGTGGTGCCACAGAAGTTGCTCTTATTACGGCCGAAAGAAAATTACAGAGCTGCAGTTTCAGTTGATTTGCTAAAGATCTCCAAAGGTGTAACTGCCTTCACGGATCACGAGGCTATTCACAGCGTTACATCTATAGCGTCTGTTAATTACTGAAATCATTTACAAGCCAGGGCAGCAGAGAACGTTTAACAGAAGTCTGGCTGGGGTAGGACTGGCTGGTTGATCCATCACGACGTGAAGACGCCATTTTTTCTTGTAGCTTGCGGAGGCTAGAGTCTCTGGGTATTATTATTATTATTATTATTTTCCTTTTTGGTTCTTTCCAATGGAAACTCAGAGAGGGGAAGAATTAGGCAAAATTAGCACTATTACAGACTGAAGAAAGATTTGCTTTGCCTTGCTTCCCAAACAACAGTTCATCTTCCTCTCATCTTTAGGGTGTCACCTGTAAAATGGGTATAATCTCTCAGTTACCTAAACCAGAAGGCTGCTGTGATCTTCGAATAAGTTACCTGAAGGCACATGTGTACAGTAACACATGGGGCAACCTTGCATTATATTACACGTGAGGCAGCCGTGAATTAGATGAGAACTGATGGCAGCTGACACCTACGTGATGCTTTCAGGTCTATTAAATAAAGGAAATCACACTGTCGTTGAGTACATTCCTACTCCTAGCAACCAGGTTGATGGCAGTAGGCTTTTGTTTTTAATGAAATAAATGTTTAAATCTGATAGATGAGATGATTAAATGACTTCATAATAGAAGAAATATTTTCCCTGTAGCTTTTTTCTTTTTCTTTGCTTTCTCCCATGCAGATTCTAGTAGACTCTAAAAGTTGCTTCTTTGCCTGTGTCTTCATAAAATTATGTGTATTTCTCTTGTAGTTATTCCTCAAATGAAAAAAAGGAATAAAAACCAAACCCACTGCCGTCAAGTCGGGTCCGACTCATAGGGACCTGAGAGGTCAGAGTAGAACTGCCCCATAGCTTCCGAGGAGCACTTGGTGGATTTAAACTGCCACCCTTTTGGAGAGCAGCTGTAGCCTTAACCACTGCACACCAGGGCTTCCTGTCCCTCAGTAAGAGGCTTGTGTTGTGTTCTAGTCGTTGGTTTATGGGTCTGTCTCCCTTGGCTAGACTGAGAGTGGCTAGAAAGTGGGAGCAATGTCTTATTCATGTTTATGCTGCCAGCACCTGGCAGGGCTCGATACATAGTAGATGTCCAATATATGTTAAATTAAAGAGCTTAGGCATTAAGCAAATGAAACAAATGTGATTTTACTTTATGATGAACTGATGCTCAATGTTAGCCTTAATAAATGGCACTGAATCTGTCAGATTCAATCATTTCTGACATATTTGATGATTTTTATGGAAGTGCTAGAAAAATCTATAAAATCAATTTCCAAACAGCCTTTATAGATGAACGATAGAAGCGATGAGCTAGAATCTTTTTGCTCTGTCCTCTAGATTCTGTCCTTGGGCATAATGCGGTCACCTCCTGAGACTCTAGTTTTTGGGTATCTGTGAAGATGAGGTAGGACTAACTAGATGGCTTAAAAAAAACAAAACAAAACAAACCCATTGATATAGGGTTGATGCCAACCCATAGAGACCCTACAGGACAGAGTATTGTTGCCCTATAGAGTTTCCAAGGAGCGCCTGGGGGATTCAAACTGCTGACCTTTTGGTTAGCAGCGGTAGCACTAAACCTCTGCACTATCAGAGTTTCCAGATGGCTGAAGTTACACTAAATACTCCCTGATGATATAACCTGGAAGCTGAACAATGGCTTGTGGCTGAGTGTTTGGCAAAGATTACACAGAAAACACACAAGCATATCCTACCTGAAAATAGTGGAACCATGAGACAGTAGTGAGAGGTCAAAAGGTAATCAGTCATCTATCCAGTAAGGCTGAGGCGGGGCCGGGCCAGCCCTGACTCCGTCTGGCTCGGTTGCTGCATTCTGTCAGGATATCCCATAGCCTAACTGGTGATGGTGGAGTGCAGTTCTTATGATTTTCCATATCCTCAGATTCCCATGGAGGGCAGACTGGGAAGATAAGTTTTCATAAAAATAATGTGAGTCCAGATAGCCCCAAGCAATGGAGAAACCTGAACATGGGCTGGAAAAGGTGTGGTTGAGAGAGGGAAAATCTTTGTATTTCAACCTGCCCTGCCCGTATGTGAGCCTGGCCGCACTGCTGTCAGTTTCGTGTTTTAAGTGTCTCCTTCTGCCTCTGCCCTTTGTAGACTTCCTGCTGGGCATTCAGTGTTCCTCTGTGCTTTGACTGTGAGACAGTAGTGTCCTTTGCCGAGCCACTAGAATAGCCTCTGGTGTCCTGACAGGCATCTCCATCTAGGACCACTTACTTCTTCGCCTTCTCAGCCTCTCCTGCTGCTGCTCTTCAGGTGGCCTCCCCTCTCTGGCCCGGGCCCGTGGTTTCTTTCCTTGGTCTCCCCCTCTGGTTACACTGCTCCTAAACCCGCTGGATTGGCTTGCTTCCTGAAAGCTCCATTTCTCTCCTGGTCCCTGTGGTCCCACAAGCAGGACTAGGACAAGACACAAGATATGGATCTCATATTATGGATTATATCCCAAATCCTCTATTTCTCCTGTTGATGCTTCCCACCGTCTCCCTTCTTTCCCATTCTCCGTTGTGTTCTTCCATCGAACTTCCATGGCAGCCTTTTCCAAATGGCTGGTTGTGACCAAGAAACATTTGCTGTAGTGCCTTTTTATTTTCCCTGTGACTTGAGGGAAATGAAAAGGCTTCTTTTCGAGAAAGGGTTAGAGAATAGATGACTCATAAACTTCATAACATGCTCTGCTATTTATCATATATTGTTTTGCAGTATTCCTTATTTATTGATATTGTCTACTTAAACAGATGACCAGCTCCACTGAAGGCAGGTAGCTCTTTCTAGTCTCTCTCCTAAGTTTAGCCCGTCATTATGCGCTATGGGGATAATAAGTTTTTATTATGAAAGTCACCATACTCTATCTGTGAACTCATGCCTGAGTGCTGTTGTGACCACCAACAGTGCCGAGACTCATGTACGTTTAGATGCTCATTCTTTTAAGGGGAAATGCCGTTACAAGCCAAGGCCAGGGAGGTAGCATTTTGTTTTTCAAGAAGTATCACTGGAACAAGTATGCAATGACCCTAGTATGGTCTAATGCTTGCCGATGTCTTCTAAATAATTATTTGGGGTGATTTTCTATTTTAGCCAAGAGTATTTCTGTGACCAAGCAAAGCATATATGCAAAAACATTCCGGGGGATCCTTTTTTACTGCTCAGGTAAGTGGCTTGATGTTTTGAGGGAAAAAACCCTTCACTGTTACTAGCCCGTGGAGCTTTTGCCAAGGTACATTTTGCTTCCCTGCAGCCATTAAAGATTTCTGGGCAATCCTGAATCAGAATGTCCTTGCCAGAGCCTAATTTGGGGAATTGCATTCTTCCCCACTAATTAACGCTGTTGTTTCAATTAGGAAAGAACTTTTCCTTCAGCCCAGAACACTGTCTCTGTACAGGAAGATGGCTTTCAAATGCTCTCACAAGGAAAACAAGGACTTTTGCTGAGCTCACCCCATATCATCTCTGGTGGCCACATTTTCAAGGTGGCTGACCTGGGTTGTGAAAGTTGGTCCTGGGGAACTGAAGTCCCCGTGGGGTACTGCAGCTCAGCCCACTGCTAGAAGGAGTGCTCGGGAGCACCGTGTCCGGAAGATTGTCTTGGAGTTTTCCTAAACCGCCAGCCTTTGGGGGTGCTTACTCAGGGAACTGGAGCAAATGCACCTCTCCATGCTGTACTTTCTTGTTGCGTCACCGGCATCAATGTAGTGCTATTGATCCCCAGATCCTTGTTCTTCTCCTAGATTCCCATCCTAATGATACCTACTGTTTTGTTGGCCTTTGGGAGGTAGTTGTATATTGATTGATATCTTCCAGAAGCAGTGATTTCTAGATCCATTTTTCACCTTGAAATAGTTTTCTTATATATTAGGAGGAGACATCTTACCATGTAATATTTTTACGTTAAGTGCTATTTATATTCCTTAAATTAAAGTGAATGAAATAAGTAACTATAGCCCTCAGTGGTCATCAACAAGCTACTTAATAATTTTGTTACCTGAAGTATGTATAGCTTAGGTCCTAACATAGTATCTAAGCACAGTAGATACACAAACCAAATTCCTTATGATGAACACAATAAATAACTGTGACATTCAATGATCATCAACAAGTTTCTTAATGATAACTTGATAGCAACTGATGGATGTTGGAATCAAAGGGTTATAAAGTAACATCAAAACATCTAGAGGAAGCAGAAATAATCCTTATCAACTCCATCTTATGGATTAAATTTTGCTGAGGTCAAGTAAGGAGCCCTTGTGGTGCAGGGGTTAAAGTGCTCAGTAGAGGACCAGAAGATCTGCTATTCAAACCCATCAGCCACTCCATGGGAGAAAGACGTGGCAGTCTGCATCTCAGCAGATTGACAGCCTTGGAAAGCCTCTGGGGCTCTGTCCTATAGTGTCACTGTGAGCCTCTTTCTACTCAAAGGCAGTGACTTTGGTTTGCTTTCTTGCGGTCAAGTATCTTGTCCAGGTTAATCTCAGAAAGAGAAAACCAAGATCTAGGTCTCTTCTCTCCTTGCATAGGCAGACTGGTTCTAACTGGCTCCTGTGGCGCTCACACCCTTGAAATGGATTGACTTAGAAGTATGATGGTGAGCTGAGTTAAGCAGTCATAGACCCTGTAAGGCGTACCAGTCACTTGTCCCTCATGGTACGTGACTGAAGAGATACTTTGAACCTGGAGTATGGAACCTAGTTGGCAGGCTGTGATCTTTGGCTAGGAAATCTAAAATTACTTCCTCTCTATTAGTGCAGATTGTTATAATTAACATCAGTGGTGTATTTAATTGCTGTTTGTAAAAACCACTTTCTATACGCATTAGGCCTTGGGAAAACAGCTATAAATATTATGGTGGCTTGTGACAGTACATTAATTGCAGTACTGACTTAAGAATGATTTAAAACCTTGTTGACTGTTCACTCATTTTCCCAGGTGATTTTGCCCTCCTGAGCCAGAAGAAAAAGTCACCCGAGGTACCTTTGCCTTACCCCTCCCCTGTCACCCCTGGGGTGGAGTTATCAATGGCTAGGAGGGAGAGCAGTAGACTTGGAGAGAAGCCTGCTTGGCTTCTCCACAGAGGTTCTAGGGGCTAGTGGGGAGCTGTCTCACTTCACCCGTGGAGTATTACCTGAGAAGGAACCCTGAGCTCCAGGTTTTCTGCTCAGGTAGTACGCCACAGGTGAACTATTTGGGTTTGAACACATGCTCTGTGTCCAGCTCTAAGCTGTTGTTATATTACCCCTGGTGTCCTGAATGTCATCAAAAGGCCTTCCTTTCGCTATTTCCTTCATCTTCAGGAAAAGAAAAAAGTCACTGGGGGCCTGATCAGACGAGTAGGGAGGGCGTTCCGATATAGTTACTTGTCTCCTGGCTAAAAACTCCCTCACAGACAGCTATACAATGACGTTTGTGAACTTGCCCGTGTGCTGCCGTGTGCAATAGTTATTCCAGAAAGAGTTCCAAAATTGCTCTGAAGGGTGGACTAGGCGCTGGCACAGCTTCACTAGGGGAGTGCTTTGAAGGGGACTGTAGTGATACTCAGCAGTGAGGTGTGCAGCACTTTTTCTAGGATGAGTTCATGAAGTTAACTGGTGGTCCTTGTCGATTGGATAGTAGACAGGAATTGGGTTAAGTGAAGGAACATGAATATTCCTGGGCTGCACCAAGGGCTAAGAGCTTTCCTAAATACAACCCAACATTTTGAAGGTCAGAGTAGCAGCAGCAGGGGTCTGGGGACCATGCTTTTGGGGAACAACTAGGTCAATTGTCATAACTAAGTTTTGTTTTTAATAAAATGTTCTGCATCCCACATCAGTGAGTATCATCGGGGGTTTTAAAAGCTAGCAAGCTGCCATCTAAGGAGTGTCAGCTGGTCCCAACCCACCTGGAGCAGAAAAGAATGAAGGACATCACAGACTGGAGGAAAATAGGAGCCCAAGAGACAGAAGGGACCATCTGATCCAGAGACTTCATCCACATGGGACCAGAAGAATAAGTGGTGTCTGGCCACCACCAGGGACTGCCTTGCCAGTGAAGACAATGTAGACTCCCTGATGTAGTGGGAGAAAAATGGGGTGCATATCTAGAATTCTATTAGGACCAGACTTGATGGTCTGACATCCTGGGAGTCCCCTGAGAACGTGCCCCCCTAGACTTACTGCTGGCCCACAGCTGAAACTAGTACTGAAGGCTACTCTTCAGACAAAAATCAGACTGGACAGTAAGACATGAGGCTGTTGGAGCAGCTCCTATTTAGAAACGAGACGGGTGTGTGGAGAGGAGGGGCCAGGAGCCGGTTGTGTGGACGTGGGAAGTCCAGGGTGGAAAGGAGGAGTGTGCTGGCACAGGGTGGGGAGAGCAGCTGCAGCTGCCAAGGTGTGTGTATTTGGGGTTTGATATGGCAGATTGACTTGGACTGTAAACTTTCACTTAATCACAGTTGAAAAAGAGAAAAACAAAAAAAGACTTTCTTAACACCACAATGTTAAGAACAGAAACCAAATACCCTCTTACAGGGCTTCACTGAATATTGTTGAGCTATTTATTTATAAGTTATCATCTCTGCAAATGTTACTTCTTGGTTCAGTCAGTTCCCTGTGTTGGCTCCTGGATATATGAAGTAGAATTTCCTTTAATGTCTTTGTTCTGTGTCTGTGCTTGTGACAATTCAGGTACTGGTACCAGTACCATGGGGTTGGTCATCCTGTGAGTGGACCGGGAGGTGTTGGCAAGTTGGAGAAGTCCTGCTGCAGCTCAGCCCACTGCTAGAAGGAGTGCTCGGGAGCACCGTGTCCGGAAGATTGTCTTGGAGTTTTCCTAAACCGCCAGCCTTTGTGGGTGCTTACTCAGGGAACTGGAGCAAATGCACCTCTCCATGCTGTACTTTCTTGTTGCGTCACTGGCATCAATGTAGTGCTATTGATCCCCAGATCCTTGTTCTTCTCCTAGATTCCCATCCTAATGATACCTACTGTTTTGTTGGCCTTTGGGAGGTAGTTGTATATTGATTGATATCTTCCAGAAGCAGTGATTTCTAGATCCATTTTTCACCTTGAAATATTTTTCTTATATATTAGGAGGAGACATCTTACCATGTAATATTTTTACGTTAAGTGCTATTTATATTCCTTAAATTAAAGTGAATGAAATAAGTAACTATAACCCTCAGTGGTCATCAACAAGCTACTTAATAATTTTGTTACCTGAAGTATGTATAGCTTAGGTCCTAACATAGTATCTAAGCACAGTAGATACACAAACCAAATTCCTTATGATGAACACAATAAATAACTGTGACATTCAATGATCATCAACAAGTTTCTTAATGAGAGATACACATATTAGATTGTAAAAAAAGATGCTAGTACCTGGTCCTGAAAGATGAGGTCATTCAGGGCTTCAGTGATGGTTCATTTTTTCATTCGTTTATGCTCCAGGCATTGTGCTAAATTGAAGGGAATTGTGAAACAGCCCAAACAATAGCTTAACCCTACAACTTGAACAAACAGAAAAAAAGCATCAGAAGAAGCTGTCAGTCATCAAAAAAAAAAGGAAGTATTAAAGATCAGAGCAGAAATAAATGAAATAGAAAAGAGAAAGACAATACAAGCAACAAGACTAGAAATTGGTTCTTTGGGAAAATCAATAAAATTGACAAACCACTGGCTGAACTGACAAAGGGAAAAAAAATGAAAAGATGCAAATAATCAAAATAAGAAATGAGGTGGGTAACATTACAACAGAACAGAGATACAACGGATCGTAACAGAATATTATGAGAAATTGTCCTCCAGAAAATTTGAAAACCCAGCAGAAATGGACACATTTCTAGAAACACGTTCCTATATAAACTAACACAAATAGAGGTAGAATATTTGAACAGGCTTATAACGAAAGAAGAAATTGAAGATGTCCTAAAAAATACCCTCAGCAAAAGACCTCAACCTAGATGGCTTTGGTAGGGGAATTCTACCAAATATTGAGTGAAGAGTTGACACCAGTTAGACTATCCAATAACATAGAAAAGGAAGGAAAACTCCCCAGTTCATTCTGTAAAGCCAGCATAGTGCTGGTAACAAAGCCAGGCAAGGGTACCACTAAAAAAGAACATCACAAACCAACATCCCTGATGACTGCAGACACAAAACTTCTCAACAAAATACTAGCCAACAGACTTCAACAACATACCAAATAAATAATACATCAGAATTGAGTGGAATTCATACCAGGGATGCAACGGTGGTTCAACATTAGAAAATCCATCAATATAATTCACCACATAAGTAAAACAAAGGAAAAGAATCACATGGTCATCTCAGTCAATGCAAAAAAAGCCTTTGATAAAATCCAGCACCCTTTCCTGATAATGACTCTCAGCAAAATAGGAAGGAATAGAAGGGAAATTCCTCAGCATAATTCAGGGTAAAAACCAAGCACCACCATTATTCTCAATGGAGAGTGAGAGCATTCCTCTTGAGAATGTGAACAAGACGAAGATGCCCTTTATCACTGTTCTTACTCAATATTGTACTGAGGTTCTAGCTGGAGCAATAAGGCAGGAAAGGGAAATACAGGTATCCAAACTGGAAAGGCAGAAGTAATCAGATGACATGATCCTATGCATAGAAAGTCCCAGAAACTGCACCAGGAAACACCGGAACTAATAGTAGGATTCAGCAAGTGGCAGAGTATAAGGTCAGAATGCAAAAATCAGCTGGGTTCCTCTACACTAATAAGGAGGATTCTGATAAGGAAATGAAGAAATCAGTACCATTGACAGTTGCCCCTAAAAGGATAAAATGCCTGGGAATAAGCCTAATGAGGGATGTAAGAGACTTACACAAAGACAACTATAAAACAATACTGCAAGAAACTGGAAGAGATCCACATGAAAGGCAAAACATACTGTGCACGTGGGTTGGAAGACTTAACATTGTGAAAATATCAACACCATCAAAGGTGATCTGTAGATATAATTCTAATGGAAATCCCAACAACATTCTTTAATGAAATGGAAAATATAATCTCCAATTTCCTTTGGAAGCAAAAAACCAAAGCCCAGTGCCTTCAAATCAATTCTGACTCATAGAGACCCTATAGGACAGAGTAGAACTGCTCTATAGAGTTTCCAAGGAGCATCTGGAGGAGTAAGACTGCCAGCCTTCTGCTACATCTGGTTAGCAGATGTAGCACTTAACCATTGTGCCACCAGTGTCCTCAAATAGCAAAAGGAGTACTAAAGAAGAACAAAGTGGGAGTACTGGAGAACAAAATACCAAAAGGAGTACTGAAGAAGGACAAAGTACTGAAGAAGAATAAAGTAGGAGTTCTGAAGAAGAACAAAATAGCAAAAGGAGTACTGCAGGAGAACAAAGTGCGAAGAAGAACAAAGTAGAAGTACTGAAGAAGAACAAGCAACCTCAAAACTTCCTGTACAACTATGATAATCAAAACAGACTGGTACTGGTTGAATGACTGATACATAGACCAATGGGATAGAATTGAGAACCCAGAAGTAAATTCATCTGTCTACCTGCAGCAGATCTTTGACAAAGGGTCAAAATCCACTTAAGGGGGAAGAAACAGTCTAACAACTGGTGCCAGAAAAACCAGCTATCCACATGTAGAAAGATGAATCAGGATCCATACCTCATACCATGCACAAAGCTAACTCAAAATGGATCATAGCCCTACATACTACAGCTAAAACTGACGTTTCTGAATGACAACATAGGGTCACAACTAGGGGACCACATTTTGGGCATAGTCTATCAAAAAAAAACTAAAAACATACAAATAATGGAAGATAGATAACACGGACTTGCTAAAAATGAAATACTATGCTTATAAAAGACTTTATTTATCAAGACAGTAGAAAGAGAAATTACAGGCTGGGAAAAAGCTTTGGCAACAAGATATCTGATAAGGGTCTGATCTCTAAAATATATAGAAAACTTTAACAACTCAGAAAGACAAAAAATCTAATCAACAAATGAGCAAGAGACATGAATAGACACTTCATGGAAAAGGACTTTGAGGCTCCCAACAAGTACCTGTGATGATATTTCTGATCACTAGTCATTAGAGAGAAGCAAATCAAAGCTACAATGCAATACCATCTCATCCCTGCAAAGATGGCAATGATCAAAGAAAAACAGTAAACAGCAGATGCTGGTGAGGTTGTAGGGGGTTGGCGCTCTTAAACATCACTTGTGGGGTTGTAAAATGGAACAACCACTGTAGAAGACAGTACGGTTCTTTTTCAAGAAGTTAAGAATGGAAATGCCCTATGATTCGGCAGTCTTACTGCTAGGACATGTCCTAGAGATATAAGAGCAGCGACATGAACAGACATGTGCACATCTGTGTTCTTGGCAACAGTGTTCACAAAAGCAAAGAGACGGGAACAACCCAAGTGACTATCACTGAATAGATAGATAAACAAATTGTGGTACAGACATACAGTGGAAAACTAGGTAGCTATAAAGAATAATGACGAGTCCACAGAAACATAGCATGGATGAGTCTGGAGGACATTATGCTTGCATGAACTGTGTCAGTCACAAAGGATCAATATTGTATGTTCCCACTATTACACAATGTCAAGAACAGTTGAACACGCTGAGAAAGCAGTGTTCTTTGACAATTACCAGGGATTGGAGGGAGAGGGAGGGAAAATCACCTTCCAAACAGTAGACACTGATTACTTTGGGGAATGGTAAAGGCAGTTCCAAGTATATGTGAAGTCAGCACTACTTGACCAGGGCATGTAAAGACACTAAGAAGTAAAAATAAATAAATAAAAATAAATGGAAAGAAATTTGAATGTCATTTGAAATTCCCTTGATGGCTATCAGAATTACTTTTAAATAGTGATGTTCTGTTTTTCTTTATTGAGGTATAATTAACATACAAGAAAATGTGTAAATCTTAAAGGTCCAGCCAAGGGTACAGCTGGATAAAGTTTATATTTTTGTGCACCCACATAATTACTACCAAGAGCAGGTTATAGAATATTTTCATCCTACCAGAACATTCCCTCATGCCTCTTTCCTATTAAATGCAAACCCTGGTGACATAATGGCTTCTAAATTCTATCAACATGCATTAGTTTTCCTGTTCATAAGCTTTATGTGAAAGGAATTACATAGTGCACACTTTTTTGTGTGTCTGCCTCATTCTGCTGTTTTTAAGATTAATCCTGGTTGCATGCGTGAGTTTTTTTTTTTTTTTTTTAATTCACTGCTGTATTATATTCCCAGAATTTCTTTTTGACATTGCTTAAAATGTTATTGACAGGACTCTGGAAGATGACAATGGTGGTGACTTAATTTTTTAATCTCTTTGGAGCCACTCATTTGACCAAAAACAAACAAAAACCAGACTAACTAGGAAAGCAAAATCAAAGATCCATGTACACATTTACAACAAAACTAGGTGAAAAGGCATGCCCATGAATGCCCAAAAGTGAGGAGGAAAAAGAAAGAGAAACTTCTGGTTAACTGAAAGCCTAAGAATCCCACGGCTGACAAGAAGACATTCACTTGAAGGCTCAGTAGGCCAGTCCAGGAACAGAACAGAGAGTCAGAGGGTTGGAAGGCATGGCTAAGACTGACGGTGCTGGAGAAGTCTGGGGCTGGTATACTGTTAATACCGAGCATCCAAGTCTCTTGTAAGAGTAATCTTCCCAATGAGGAAAAATTTTTGTGAGTAGATTGCAAACTGGTCATTCTAGGGACAACAGAGACCAAAACCAAGCCTGTTGCTGCTACACTGATTCCGACTCATAGAGACCCTATAGGACAGAGTAGAGCTGCCCCATAGAGTTTTGAAGGGGTGCCTGGTGGGTTTGAACTGCTGACTGTTTTGTTAGCAGCCATAGCTCTTAACCACTACACCACTGGGGTTTCCAGAAGAACAAAGAGAAGAAAAAAAGGAGGGAAATGGAATAAAGCCAGCAGATCTAAGGACATAAGAGGCCATATATTTGATTACTCCACAACAACAACAGAAAAGGGACACCTAGAGGTGTCTAGAAAAGCTATTCTGGTCCATCTTCCTCTCTTAGTACAGAAAAACAGCTCACCCAAAATGAGAAACAGGAAAAGGTCATGAAAAAAGTCCCATATAAAATTGTTCTAAGGAAAATAACAAACACCAAAACCAACAAGAAAGCTAAAGGGATGCCCACAAAACAGATGAAAAGCATGACCTAGTATTTCCAAATAGATAGACAAAAATAATAGAAGTTATGAAGGAATAACACAAGAGTGCATTAGAGAAATTGAAAAATGATTATGATTGGAAAAAAGATAAAAGGGAAAAATTAAATCAAAAATCAAGAAACAGATAAACATAAATTGAATCTATCTATATCCTAGATACAGAAGCTAAGCAAAGAAAACCCAAGAGGTGCATAATAGGAGTTCTCAAAGGAAAAAGCCAAGAAGGGAACAGAATTAACATTAAATACTGTAATTCAAGCAAACTTTCCTGTGAAAAAAAGTGAGTAAAAAATAGACTTAAAAAGAGCATTTTATTTGTGGAAAAATTAATCCATAAAGAAAAGGCTTGTTTGAGCACCCAGACAATGCTGCCAAGTTACGTGTAAGAGGAAAACAAATTGTCATCAGTCTTTTCAATAGTAGTGCTTTGTATTAGAACACGATGGAAGGATGTCTATCAGATACTCAAGAAAGTAAATAGTGAACCAAGAATTTTATACCCAGTCAAACTGACCTTCAAGTACAAAGGTGAGAGCCAACTGTTATATTCGTGTAAAAACTCAAGGAATAGTGTCCTCCTGAGCCCTTCTTCAGGCACCTACACGATGACCAAAGAAACTCGTGTAAGGACTGATGTCTCACTGCAGCAATCAAAATGTATGAGGATAAAATTACATTTTCACATTCTCGGTTCTTCCTGAAAATAAAAGACTCGGATGCAAATGAACCATTTGGGCAAATCTGAAATAGAAGTTCAAGTTATAGCCAAAGATAAAACCACAGTGTTCAACTAACACAAGTATTTCAGTATCCGGGACAAATGTGTCCTGGACAAATTTCCTTTAGGGAAACTGTTGGCTGTGTCAGATGAAACCCTGCATGCCCTGACAGAGGAGCACCCAGACATCTGTATCCGTGAATTGTTGGCCACACAAGATTTTCAGTCAGGATCCAGTCACAAAACACCTGCAAAACTTCCGAGAAGATCGAAACCAAGAGAATGGGGCACAGGCTATATCCAGGCACAACCTCTGCAAACAACCACCTTAGGCACATGTTTCCTTACGCAGCTATTTCTGGAAGTGAATTTTAGCCTGTTTCTGAGAAAATAATTGGTCTTTCTGTGGAATCCTGACACTAAACATCCATGGTGTTTTGTGACTGACACCCTCAACCAGTTGTACCATCACACTGTTTTGTCTACAAGGGGATGTATTTCAGGAGCTGAGTGCACACTTGTAAAGAGTTTCTGAGCTTGGCAGTTGTTACACTTGGTCCTGTTATGAATGTGTTCTTATAATTCAAATAACTAGAGCATGCATATTTTGAAGTGTGTTACTTGGCTTTGGTCACAAAGAAGCCACATTTGAGTTGCTCTGTCACACCCTGGAACTGAATAGGGCTGAAGGTCCACCCCAAGAAAATTGTTCCAGTTCTTTGGCTACAATTGTTGTGTGCCTTGTATGTTCTGTGTCTACAGGAATGACTGTCTGAGGGTGTTTGAGAAAGCTGAAATACTCTATTGCATGTCCTTGTCCCCAAGTCCAAGGATTGTTATTGTCACCAGATTGGAATGCTTGCAGAATGATAGAACACAGCGTTTGGAAATAATGGGCTAAATTTTGCTGAAGAATATTTTTCCTTGTTTTATTTATCCTCAATAAGAATAATTTTGAGATACTCTAAAAATGATTGTATTGGATACAACTTTTCTTTTGGAATTGAACTGAAATAACCATGTCAGAAGCCAACAAGCAGATGGTAAACTTTTAATTTCTGCTGACTTGGTCTAGGTTTTCCTTAAAGATGAAGAGGGCCTTCATGCCCTAAGGTCACAACGCCTTCCTGCACTTTCCACAGTCATGGGTTTGGGTCGTCCACTGGAGATCCACGCTCATGTCAAGCTTGCGGAGTCTCAGAGTTAGCTCACTGTTTGATTACTGCACATGATTGACACCAAAAGTATTGCATCACGAATCTGATGTTGAGAAAACTCTGACGTTCTTGTGTTCGTAAACCCAGCATCATTTCTGGTTTCTTGTTGGCCTTTGTTTCCTATTTCAAGGAGTTGGATAGGACCCTGAAAGCTATTTTTTTTCTAGACAATTCTAAGGCTGTGATGGAAAAGGTAAAGGTCTGTTAGGTCAGCATATTTGTGGCCTCTGTTGCTGTGGTTGCTGGCAGGCCAGTGGTAGTTCACGACTCCCACCATGGTTTCTACTTTTCTCAGTCACATTTTCATTCCTTCTCACCTTCTGCTGCCAAGATTCAACAGCATTTACTGAACACAAAGCTAGCCACTTTGTCAGATACCTTCCCCTCTTCCAATTTAGTGCTTACAGAGATTAGCTCAAGTCAAGTCGACTGTCATTGAGTCAATTCTGACTCACAGTGACCCTATGGAACAGAGTAGAGCTGTTCCGTAGAATTTCCAAGGAGGGCCCAGTGGATTCAAACTGCTGACCTTTTGACCCCTAGCCATGGCACTTAACCCCTATGCTACCAGTGTTTCCTTACAGTGACTGTACGGTGGGAATAGTTACCTGTTGCCCATGGTTTTCTTTTTTTTTTTTCCTTTTAAGATAAGGAAAGCTGAAGTTTGTTAAGGAGACTTTTTAGTTTGTAAGGCTGTTGTGACACAATAGCACAAAGTGAGGGGCTTTAAAGAACAGAAATTTATTTTCTGACGGTTTAGGGGGGCCAGCCATCCTAACAAGGGTCTGTTGGTTGTGTTAATCCCTTTTGGGGTTTTGAGAGAAGAAGTGCCCCGTGCTTCTCTCGGAGCTTCTGGAGGCTGCTGGCAATCTTTGGCGTCCGTTGCTGCCTACAGACACAGCTGCTGCCATTATCACGTGGTGGCTGTAATCCCCCCACTCGGAGGGGACCAGGATTAGGATCCACTCTGGTGGCACAGAGGTTAAGTGCTACAGCTGCTAATCAGGTCAGCAGTTTGAATCTGCCAGGTGCTTGTTGGATCACTGTGAGTTTGAATCGACTCCACTGTGTTGGGTTTGGTGAGATCTTCTGTAACTTAATTGATGACCACAGCCAAGAACAAACAAAACTCCTGTGTCCAAAGAAGGATCAGGACCCGGGTACAAGTGTTCAAATTTGAACTAACGGGGGGTGGGGTGCGGTACACAGTTCAGCCCATAACTGGAGGCAGCTTGCCACGTACCATATGGCAGAGGGGGATCTTGAGTCTACAGTCTTTGGAACCAGAAGATTGGCTGTGAATCCTAAAAGTGACATTCATTAGCAAGTCATTTACCTCTGAAATGAAATTCTCTACATAGTGGAAATGAAGATAAGCCCTACTTTACAGGGTTACAAGAACTAAAGATAATTTATATATTATGCTGGGCAACAGTACATGACACATAACAAATGCAAAATGAGTGTGCTGTTAATTTATATGAGCACTCATATTATTGGTTAAGTAGTTCTTGTTCAACATAATGTAGAGGCAAGGTTTGAAGTCCTGGGTACAGAGGTGTAGATGTGAATCCTGACTCCATCACTCGCCGGTTTGTTATTTAACTTCTCAAAGCCTCAGCACCATTTTCTACAAAGTGAGACTCCTAGTAGTATCTGTAGGGTTTTTTTGAGGGCTTGTTTTCAGGTGTGTGCGTTGCCCTCGGTCCCTGTAATGCTTGAGCCCCTTGTTGCAGCCAAGGTGTCAATCCACCGTATTGAGGGTCTTCCTCTTTTTCACTGGCCTGTTTTACCAAGCATCATGTCCTTCTCCAGGGACCATTCCTTCCTGATAACATGCCCAAGGTACATGAGACATAGTCTCACCATCCTTGCTTCTAAGGAGCTTTCTAGCTGTACTTCTTCCAAGACAGATTTGTTTGTTCTTTTGGCAGTCTGGGGTATATGCAGCGTTCTTTGCCAGCACCATAATTTGAAGGCATCAGTTTTTCTTTGGTGTTCCTTATTCATCATCCATCTTCTACATGCGTATGAAATGACTGAAAACACCATTCTTGGGTCAGGCAGGTAGGCACCTGAGTCTTTAAGGTGACATCTTTACTTTTCAACACTTTTAAGAGCTTGTTTTCAGCAGATTTGCTGAACACTTTATGTTGTTGCATTTCTTCACTGCTGTTGCCGTAACTGCTGATTGTGGATCCCGTTAAAATGAAATCCGTGTCAATTTCAAACCTCAGTATTTTCTCTGTTTATTATGAGGTTGCTGATTGGTCCTGGTGTGAAGATTTTCCTTTATGTTGAGGTGCAGTCCATACCAAAGGCTGTAGTCTTCGATCTTCATCAGCAGGTGCTCTAAGTCCTCTTGACTTTCAGCCAGCAAAGCCATGTCATCTGCATAATTCAGGTTGTTAATGAGTCTTCTCCAATCCCGATGCCCTGTTCTCCTTCATATAATCCGGCTTTGTGGATTATGTGATTGAATAGGTATGGTGAAAGGCTACAACCCTGATGCCCACCTCCCCTGACTTTAAACCATACAACATCCCTTTGTTCTGCTCAGATGACTGCGTCTTGAGCTGTGCACAGGTTCCTTGTGAGCACAGTTAAATGTTCTGGAATTACCATTCTTCCCAATGTTGTCTATAACTTGTTAAGCATAGAAAGTACTCACAACTGTGCACGGTGAGCACTCGATTGATGTTCGTTATAATGAGCCTCCTGTAATGCTCACCATGGAGATCTGCCCTGGGGGTGTCGTTGTTAGTACTATATGGCTGCTAACCGAAAGGACAGCAGTTCAAGTCCACCGCGTGCTCCCTGGGAACCCTGTGGGACGGCTCTACTCTGCCATTTGGGGTCACTATAGGTTGGAATTGGCTTGATGGCAGCAGGCTTTTGGAATGCCAACCTGTTTTTGGAAATGAATCAGAAAAATTGCTGTGCCCTATGAGCTAGGTAACTGAGGAGTCTTCATACAATATTCTATCTGATACCTTACTTAGCTTAAAGTTTTAATGTCTAATGGTGAATTTCTAGATATTGGTGGCCCAACTTGGGAAAACAGAGGATACACTGGAATAGATGAGTGGCCCAAATGTGTTACATTTCTCAGTTATTTCTGTGGAACAATGCCACAGCTACAATTGGTGTTTAATTCTTTGGTTTAGATCTAACTCACAGAATGATAAAATCTCAGAATTGGGAAAGGCAGTGTTATAGATTGAATTGTGACCACCGCACCAGAAAAAAAAAAAAAAAACTATTGTAAATCTTAACCCCCATAGAAGTTATATTACCATGTGGGAATGGGTTTTCTTTGTTATGAGACCGAGGCAGTGTTAGTATAAGGTGTGTCTTAGATCAGTCTGGGTTGAGATCTAAGAAGCAGATTAAACAAGCAGAGTTGGCAGAAGACTGATGACTGATATCATGCTGTTTCAAGACCACCAAAGAGCCGAGGAACAGAAACTGAAAGAAGACGAGAATCTTCCCCCAGAACCCACAGAAAAAGAAAGCCTTTCTTTAGAGTTGGTATCCTAAATTTGGACTTATGTCCTCCTAAACTGTAAATAAATAAATTTCTGTTTGTGAAACCCACTTATGTCATATTTCTGTTATAACAACACTGGGTAACTAAAGACAGACAATATCGGGTCTGGTCACCTTACTGCAAGTTCTCGGTCAGATGTTATTCACTGATAGGGGCCAAACTCAAGTCTACTCTTCCTAGGTAGCCCTCCCTGTTGTCACAGGCTTCCCTTACCCTTCCCTTACCATTCACCTGCTGTCTTGTGAGGACTCTGCATGGCTCTGTGTGGTTGCTTGTATTCATGTCTAATTTCCATCATTAGCTTGACAGTCCTTTGTGGCTTCCCTCCCTGCTAGAAGGTAAGCTCCCTGAGGACATGGTTGGTGCCTGGCATCAGTTGGTTGCAGCCTCCTGGGGGTGCCATCCAGTCACCCTCTTCGGATGTGGTTTGGATTCAGACAAATGACAGTCCATGGTGTGCTGGAGCATTCTGGGAAGAAAAGAAGTGGGCCTTGTACCAGACCTTGAAAAACAGGTCGAGCCTTCATAGAAAAGCCCCGTGGGTGACAGTGACAATCTAGGTGGGGATTTTGGGAGGAAAGGCATTAAAAGATGTTTTCTACAGCACAGAACACAGTGCTTTGAACCTGGCAGGTATACTAGCAAAGAAGGCTGAATTAGATGCTTGTGAAAAGGAACTCCCCTCTCCCCACCACCCAGGCTCAAATTCCAGGACAGGTCCCATGAGAAAGAGGTGTCATAAAAAAGCCATCATACTTTTCTGGTCAGCTGGGTGTTAGCTGCCAGCGTGCCTGGATTTAAATGATCTGGTCAGGTTATTGACACAACTGGTAAAGTCGTTGAAGACCGGAGAGATGTCTTGATGGGGACTTGGCTAGTTTCTTAGGCAGAGTCATGAAAGCTGATCACTATCCTCAGCCTGAAGGTTTCTCTCTAACTTGCAGAAAGGTGTCCAGAGCCCTTTGGCAAATATGTTGTTTATGCTATGCCCTGTTGTGGTGGTTCTAAATTTAAACTGAGTTCCCAGTTTCCTGTTTCTGGGTTTCTGCTGTAAGGGAGTGGACCTGTTTGGTGTTGTTGAGGGAGAACTGCCAAAAGTGGTTAAGAGCATGATCACTAGGGATGATCACAAACAACTTCTCCAAGCCTCACTTTGCCCATCTATAAAATGGGAATGACAGGAGGGCCTACTTTCTAGTGTTGATATGAGAGCCAGGTGAAACACAGTACTTAAGTGTGTCAGGTACCATTCTAAGCACTTTATACCAGGTCTGACAATTCAGTTTGCGAACTCATCATGGGATAAGTGCCACATACCTCACTGATGAATATCAATATGGTCACCTTCTAAGTATTCCCCTGGGGAAGCTATGCACTAACGTCAGCACCTACTCCACCCTTCAGGGCAATTTTGAAACTCTTTTTCTGGAATGACCATCAGAGCTGTTGTCGTATTACCTTTGATGTCCTGAGTGTCATAAAAATGTCTTCCTTTCAATATTTTCTTTGTCTTTGGGTAAAGAAAAAGGTCACTGGGGGCCAGATCAGGTGAGTAGGGAGGGTGTTCCAATACAACCCTGGGATGCTGACTTAAATTGCTCAGCTTCACAGATAGCAAGCTGGTTTTCAGTTACCTCCTCTGACTGAAAGAACTCCGTTGGTCTTCCTGAGTCTCCATTCTGTCTGTCCTTACAGTATAGCATGAGCTGTGTCCACCAGCAACCTTCCCCAGTTATGGTGACCTCATTCGTTCTCTGTCTTTTTTATTAAAAACCTTTCATTCAGAGCCCCAGTCACAGACTCTCCCTGGTGCCAGGTGTCTGGTTTGGGGAGGGAGGGGGGGCAGGGAATGTGGAGGGCTGTGACATGTGCTGGTCTTCAGGAAGGTGTGTCACTTGTCTATTTAACTGGCTGTGGTCTGAGGCAAGCTGAGCTCCAGGAAGGACGGTCGGGATGCCACCGGGAATCCAGTTACACCACATCGGGATGACAGCTGGCCAGGGTGGATGAACAGGGGTAGGGGACAGACTCTGCACCCATGTCTTGAAGGCACAAGGTCCACAGCTGTGGTGCGTGCTCTCTGCTTCCCGTCTCGGGGTGCGGTGCTGGCCGAAGCCGGCGTGGTTGTGAGCAGCCCTACCTAACCTGCACAGGCCGCTTGTCTCGGTCCTGTGTCCCCAGCCCTGGTTATTTTTACCCTCTCGGAGCGTCTTCCCATTCTTCAGGTGCTGGGCAAGGTGGTGTTCATTTGGCTTTGCTTCTGACACAAGATAAACGAGCTTGGGGCCCTGGGCGATGCACACTGGCTGCCAGGGGGTTCCAAAATAGCAAACTATTTTTCATAACGGCAACGTGACATGAAGGGAGATGCAGCAGGTGCACACAGAGTCCCCGTGGCCATCCGGGGCTCCTGGTGGGGAGAGGTGTCGTTAAAGTGGCCACTTGTGTCCTGGAAAAAGCCAGGCCCACTCTTTGCCATGACCATTCCCTTTGGCTAGGTCAAGTTGTCACTGCCTGAAGGGAATGTTGTCCTTGGGCAAGGTGGCTGGCAGCAGAGTAGGGCATAGGCCACCTCTGTGGGGTTCCGATGACCCCCGCAGCTACCACTTCAGGTCTGACTACCTATGAAGTTTTTAAAAAAAATTTAAGCACTGTCTTAGATGTTATACAAGAAGGAAACATTTCTTAAAAGTTTTCCTCTTTTTCTTAAGAGTTTTAAATATTTCACATTTTAGTTCATTAAATGTGTGGTCATTTCCAAAGTTTAAAGGGTAGAATTTTCTCTTTTTCTCCCTGTTTCCCCAGATGCAAAAGTGAAAGATTCAATGTGCTGTTTCTGCTTTAAGCACCTCTCTGGCTTCCTGGACTCATTAGAAAATGCTGTTGTCTTTGCAGGCACTCATCACAATTAGCAAGCCGGTCCCAGGCCTGCATCTCCTCCTCTGCCCTTATCTCCTTGATGAATTATGTACATGTTTTTAGGATGGGAATTCTAATACAGCAAAAAGGATTTTAATTTCTATTTGCATGTACTCTGAGTTTCCTTTTGATGTGTCCCCCTCGCAATCAAGTTACTAGGTTTCTCTCTTTCGAAAGGAATGAAAAGCTAAATTTAAGTACCTGATTCCAATAATAAAAACCAGAATATGGGCTGTTTGGAATGGAATGAGGCCAGAAGGGCAGCTCCTCTGTCTGTGTGTCCCAAGTCAAGGCCAGAGTAGGTGAGAAAGAGCAAGACTTGTGTGGCAGCCCTGTGCTAGTGAGCTGTGATTGAATGCGTCGGACACTGGAGTCTGTCTTATAATACATCTCAATTTAAACACTTCTTTTCCCCAGGGGACCGCAGACTACGTGATGCATGAATAAATACATGCCATAGCTTATTTTGGAGGCCCCAATCATAATACAATTATATGCATTGCAAATTTTCACATGCTACTTTTAGTTTCTAGGTTTCTTTTTTTTTAATAAATTCATGGCAGAAAGAGAGATACCTCAATCCAGCTGCAAGAATGGAGTAAAGAGATTGGTCAAACTAGATAGCAGAATTCACTTTTATTGTGCGCCTGACCCTATCAGAGCTATGCTGATTAAATTTCCTGGGAGTAACTATACTAATTACTGGTCCGGTTGACGCAGGGAGAGGAAAAATTGTGCCGCTCTCTTCCTCTCTGCCGTGCTGAAGGTTAGAGACCATTTCTCTTCTCAAATCAGTGGTCACTTGTGATCCTACTAGAAGAAAATAATACATTTCTCCTCTTCAGGAACTGTATTTTCTTTCTTGGGTCACCAAGATCCATTTGCTAAATAGCTCTTGAAGTATAAAAAATTGTTTCTGAGTAGCCAGAAGAGGTGAATTCAACCTTGCAAATAGTTCTCTGAAAATGATGACCTCCTCAAAGGGCTTTTCTTTATAGACAAGTAGGTATAGTCCCTCTCCACCCAGAGTAATGTGACACCTTCTGTTCTCTCTCTCCCTATCTCTGTCTCTACATCTCTGTTTCTTTTCTTAAAGAAACCCAAGAGAGATGCAGAGTAGCAGAGGTGTTAAGAGGACTAGTGGAGAATCAGATTTGGATTTGAGTCCTGTTTTTTTTTGTTGTTGTTGTTTTGTTTTAACTTTCCACTTACCAAAAGCTGAGCAATGAATAAAGAAAGCAGAAGAAGAACCGATGTCTTTGAATTGTGATGTTGGCGAAGAATACTGAATATTCCGTGGATTGCCACAACAAATCTGTTTTGGAAGAAGTACGGCCAGAATACTCCTTAGAAGTAAGGATGGTGAGACTTGCCTCATGGGTTTTGGATATGTTATTAGGAGGGTCCTGTCCCTGGAGAAGGACACTGTGCTTGGTGAAGCAGAGGGATAGCCACGAAGAGGAAGACCGCCCAGGAGGTGGACTGACACAGTGGCTGCCGTAGTGGACTGCAACACAGCCACGATTGCGGGTGGCGCAGGACTGCGGTGTTTCCTTCTCTTGTACATCAGGTTGTTACAAATCAGAACTGAAACCGGACACACCGGCTGTGTGGTCCTGAGCAAGTTACTGAACCTCTCTGTGCCTCAACTTTCTCACACATAAAAAGATAGGAAAAGTAGCTCCTACCTCACTGTATTGTTGTGAAGGGTGAATGAGCTAACTGCACAGAAAGCTTTCCCGGGAGGGGCTGCAGCATGCCTGTCAGTGTTGGTCACTGTCCTATCCGAAGCAGCTTACCTGCAGTCAATCCATTTAGCTTGTTTCCCACTCCAGTTGAATTAAGAAATCTGGGAAACAATCAGAGCTTCGGCGTTACTTGGTCTAGGGGCTGAAGTTTTCACTTTGATTTTGAGTGTTACGGAAAACCCAGAATTTTCTAAGCGGACATCTCTCGCTGCCCACTGATTCTAGCCTCAGGAACCAAATTTGCTACTTCCTCCCAGGTGACTACCCCAGCCCTCCGAAGACTGGTGAAAAGAGAAATAAGGAGGAAAGCAGGTTTGTGGGGGATGCAACTTCTGCCTTAGCCAGATACGCTGACTTATTTTTTGACCTGTTAGTATTCTGTGTCTTGGGTGACTTCTCTGCACTGAGAAGCTCAAGCTCGGGGCCCATGAACACCCCCGGAATTTATTATTATTAGAACTCACTGCCGACCTCCCCCACGTAATCCAAGAGGTCAGAGCTAAAAAGACATTGTAACCAATTTACCTTGGTTGGTGGCTTTAGCCTTGGACTTCAAAGGGACCTGAGGGTGTTGTTGGGCTGAGATAACTGTGGCTGCTGGGCCTGGCTGAGCTAGATAGCGGCCAGCACCCTGAGACCAGAGGTGGGAGAGCAGGGCCCTGGGAAAGAAGGTCACCGACAAGGGTGGCACACCAGTGGCTCTGGCCAGCAGATGGGGCCACAGCCGTCCCCACCGGCCGGGCGGGGCTCCCCAGACATGTGCTGTCTTGACTTCGTCAGTTTCCATTTTCACTTCAGGACCGAGTTTCTTCTCTCCCTGTCCCCTTTTATCCCCTCTTGTCCCATCTGAGCACTGCTGCCAAGGTTGCTGTATACCATCGCACAGGTTTTTTTTTCTTCCCCTTCCCTTTCTTCTTTTGAAAACTGTGGTGCGTTGCAGTTAAGAGCTGTGGCTGCTAACCGAAAGGTCACCAATGTGTGTCTGCCGGGTGCTGTTCTGAGATGCTATGAGGCAGTTTTCCTCTGTTTTATAGGGTCACTATGAGTCAGATTGACTCGGTGGCAAGAGGTTTGGTTTCCTGGCTTTTTCTTCATTTGCACTGAATTTGTTCCATGAACAGTTGAGTACCTGCTATGTGCTGGAAGAAGCCCTGGTGGCATAGTGGTTAAAGCACTTGTCTGCTAACCTGAAGGCAGCACTTTGAACCCAGCAGCCACAGTTCAGGAGAGAGGTGTGGCGCTTGTTACCAAAAAAGTATGTCAGGCCTTAGAAACCCTGGGGCAGTTCTCCTGTGTCCTCTGGGGGGCCTGTGAGTTGGATTCACCTGGATGACAACTAGTTACAATGTATCAGGCCTTGATGGAGGCACTGGGAGGAGGGAGGGACGGAGTAAGACCTAGGGAGTCTCTGCATTTGGGATGCTGACATTTAGAATGAAACCAGGGCTTTTCAAATAGTGTGCTTGGAAATGAATGGAGGAGCTTGTGAAAATGCAGATTCCAATTCATTCAGTCTGAGGTGGGGCTTGAGAACATCTCTGCTAAGCCCCCCGGGATCCTGGTGCTGGGGCGCTGAGCCTTCAGGTCCAGGGTCTCTGCTTAACATAGCAGGAAGGCAAGGTAGTTTTCCCCTTCCTCTCCTAAGTGACTGGCTGCCTGGCCTTAGGTACATTAGTGGAGCTGAACAACGTCACAGACTTGACCTTTCCTGGGAGGTGGTTCTGACCCTGACCTCAGCCAGCTTTTAGACAAATACTTGCTCAGCACAGGAGGAGCAGGCGGGAGCTTATGAGCAGATGACCCACGGCTTTCCATTGCGATCCAGTCCTAGGTCGTGTTGGCAGGGGCCACCGATGAGTGGCTTTGTGCCCAGGGCAGCTCCAGACCCTGGGTACTAACAGTACATTAGGCACACTGGATGCCACAGCTCTCTCTGGTAACGGAGGTGTCATTTACTAATTTGCCGTTCTTACATGACTAATTTAACTCTAGTTACTACTCAGTCATTAGGGAGTCACTTATTCACCAAGCAGACTCAAGCTAAACAAATAACAGGAAGCTGGGAGAGAAGGCTGAGGAAGGCGAGAGTGCGAGCTGTCTTGGAATGCCGGCTGGAGACTCAGCATAAATGCAGAGTCTTCCCCTATTTCTGAGTCCTGGTGACCCTAAATGAGTGGGAACATGTAGCAGAGAGCAGCTACCTTCTTTTCTAATAAGAATCACATCCCCACAGAATGTACATTTCCAATTACTATGCAAAAACAACGGCAGAATTACTTAAAACCGCACAGCCCCTAAGGGGTCTGTATGCTGTGGCCTGTGCGGATCCAGCATTTGCATGTTGCTATTGTGGGGAGCATCCGCACGCTCCATCAGGGGCTATTTAATCAAGCGAGAAGCCCCCGAATTCCTCTACAGAGATTCGCCAGTTCTGGAGCTAACTATGCAGTTGGTAATGTATGCTGACTGCCTGCATGCGGGCCTTCTCGTTTCACTCTGAATGGCACGGTGTCTGCATTGACATTTAGATGACGGGTCATCTTGGATTTCTCACAGTTGGAATCGGAGTCGTATCTCCTATCAGTAATCACTGGGCTATCTTCCCCTTGTGACTGAGCCTGCACAAACCAAGAGGAGGAAAAATTATCTATTTGGGTGCAGGCTGCCGCAGGAGAATAAGCTAACAGCAGAATGGGAAAGGTGCCTGGGGGGACTTTCTGTGGATAACTGAAGATCAAGTGGAAGTGAAGACTCAGATGATGGTTTCCTCCAACCTTTCCCTCTAGTACCGTGCCAGTCTTGTTAGTGGAGACTTGGATGAAAATGCACCACAAAGACCCTCCAGGACCCACCCCGCAGTAGTGCAGTAGAGCTGAGAGGGGCTGAACGGCTCCTAGGGACAAATATCCCCCTCCCTCATCTCTCCACTGCTGGTCTGAAGGCCTGGAGTTCCCCTGGGAGCATGGTCCCTAGATCTGATGCTGCCCTTGATCATAAATCATAACTGAGGTCAACTCTTTGGACAGGAATGGATTGGACTTAGGGACACAAAGTGACCATATCGGGTAGGCACTTTATGGTTCTATGCATCTACAGGATGTCATCCTACTAGCTTCTTACTAGAAGGGAGTGGAGAGTGTGGAGAGGAGGGGACAGGAGATTGTTGAGAGGATATGACTTACGTAGAATGGCAAGGAGGAGTGTGCTGGCACCACACCAGTGCAGTAGAGCTGAGAGGAGCTGAATGACCCCTGTGGACAACTATCTCCCTTCCTGATCTCTTGGAGAACCTGGCACCCTGCTTTGCATTAACCTGTCTATGCCCACAAAGTCCTGTTAAAATACAGGGGGGGTTGCTAGGTGGAGTGTCCCCTAAGGGCTCTCCATGCTGTGGGCCATATGAATCCAGCATTTGGTTGCTGCTGTTGTGGGTGGCATCCACACACTCCCTCATGGGCACCGATGACCCCAGACATTGTAGCATCATTTAGTTGTCATCTCCAGTAACCTGGAAGAGGACTCTGAGGGAACAGCAGGGGTCAGGCATCAGGAGGGCAAGGCCAGTGGCAATGCCTGCAGAACATGGAGGCCTCAACCACTGAAAGGATTCTGGTCCATCACTCCCAAAATGGAAAGCAAAATACAGACGATTTTATACTATGAAATCCACCGCTCATCTGCCAGTTTGTCATGCTGTGGCAGCTTGTGTGTTGCTGTGAAGCTGGATGTTACATCACTGGCATTGGAAATACCAGCAAGGTCACCCATGTCGGGATGGGGTTCAGTGAAGCTTTCAGAGTAAGAGTTTAGGAAGAAAGGTCTGGCGATCTACTTCCCAGAACTAGCCAGTGAAAAACTTATGGATGAACACAGGCATTGTCTGACTCGCTTGCTTTGGCCAGGTCGTCAGGGTGGATCCGTTGCTGGAGAAGAATTCTGTGTTTAGTGAAGCAGAGGACCAAGGAAGGCAAGCGAGACCTTGGTGGCGCAGTCACCTTGGTGATGATTTTGAACATGCTGGTGACTGTGAGGATAGTGCAGGCCATCTGGGCAGTGTTTCATGCTGTTATCCGTAGAGTCACTGTAAGTTAAGTCAACTTGATAGGAGGGATCGACCTGCCCACTCCCCTGTCTGCCTATCTCTCTGTCTTGTGAGATTAGGTAAGAAGAGTCCAACTCAGTTTTTATTTTTCCTGTGATGGCAGAATTTATCCACAGCATTTTAGGTCATTGTTCCTGCTTCATCGGTGTCCTAAGCTTGTATTTGATCTGCCTGTTGGGTAGCCAGTATCTGGGAGCCATAGCAGTCCAGGAATCGTCAAGGCAAGGGATAGAGGGTAACTTGTTGATGGGTTATGTCAAGTTGGCTACGACTTGTAGTGACCTGACATGCCACAGAGTGAAACACGGCCCAGTTCGGCACCGTGGCCACCATCATTGTGAGGTTCGATCCCATCGTTGCAGTCACTGTGTGTCCTGGATTGAATTGTGTCCCCCCAAAAGTGTGTGCAGTAGTTTGGCAGAGCCAGGATCACCTGTATTCTGTGATTACCCTCTGTTTTGTGATTTTCTGATGCTGTAAATCCTAATCTCTGCCTGTGGCTAATAGATGGGATGATTATCTTAAAAGAGGGTTAGAGTGGGACTGCAATACCTTTGCTAAGGGAGTTTCCCTGGAATTGCACCACCCTTTATCCTTTCATCCCATGGCAGATAAAAAGAGAGAGAAGTACGCAGAGAACTGGGAAACTGATACCATCAAGAAAGCAGCACTGGGAGAAGAGAGCGTCCTTCAGACCTGAGGTTCCTGAGTCGAGATGCTCTCTGACCAAAGACTGATGCAACACAAGGACTTGCCTCCAGAGCCAACAGAGGGAAAGCCTTCCCCTGGAATGGACACCTGAATTCAGACTTGTAGCCTACTGGACTGTGTAAGAATAAACTCTTCTTTGCTCACTCCATCCACTTTATGGTATTTCTGTTAGAGCAGGACTAGCTGACTAAACCACTGTGTCAATCCATCTGGTTGCAAGTCTTCCTCTTTCTCACTGACCCTACTAAGCATGACGTCTTTCTTTAGGGACACATCCCACCTAACAGCATGTCCAAAGTTGTAACAGGGAGCTCACTTTGCTTTTAAGGAGGACTCTGGTTGTGCTTCCCCAGGAGAGATCTGTTCGTTCTGACACAAACTGTAGCAGAGATGTAGAAATGAAAGACAAGCAGGGAGGAGGAAGTGAACTGCTTCTACAGAAAATGTGCCAATTTGACAATTTTGTGAAGGCTAGCCTGCAACAGTTTTTCCTTCATAGAAGAAAAGGCGCCCTCCTGTGTTCTGCTTTCTCCTTCAAGTCACTGTCTGTTCTTGGCCCTTCTTCCAAAAGTCTCAGCTCAGCTCTGGAGCTGAGTTGGCATCGGCACCTGTCAGCAGACTGACCACGCACGGGCGTCTTTCGGCTGGTTTGTCTGGAGGTGGCGTGTCCTTCCACATCACCGCACTGCCTGCCCCCAGAGAAGCTGAGCAGGGAAAAACGGGGAAATGTCAGTAAGAAGCATTGACGGGCCACTTCACTGTTCTGCCAAGGAGATGGGGACTGGCCCACTTGCCTCACAGTGTGGTTCTTTGTTTGTTTTAACAATGGCAAGTGTTCTGGAATTGGGACATGATACTGTCTGTGCCTACAGTACAATGCACCTGTGAGATACAGGTTCTACAGATTAGCTCATTTGTAGCTCCCAACAGTTCTCCGAGGTAAATCTAGCTATCAGTGGCATTGTCCCTGTTCGGAATCTGTGATGGTCCCAAGGTTAAGTAACTTGTCCACTTCTGTACAATCAGAAACTTGCAAAATGGATTTCAACTTAGGCCTTCTGACATCTTTTTTTTTTGGTTATTTTATTTTATTTTTTATTATGAGTGAGTGAAAATGTACATTCCCGTATAAATTTGCATGCCCACCTATAAGGAATAGTGTGCTGTCACCGGGCAGGGAGTGAAGTGGAACCTTCTGGCATCTTTCAACTCTACCCAGCTGACAGGTCCCACTCACTTGTCCTTGAGGGGAGGAATGACAGGGTCTTCCTGGTGGCGTTGGTCATCTTTGTGCGAACGCTCAGACACAAATGCAGATTATCTCCCATCAAGGTGGGCAGGGCAATCAAGCCCAGCGTAGGCCAACTTGGGGCCCATATGCTTCAGACCTAGGAGAAGAGAGTAAGAAGGAATTTAGTGATCAGAACATCTTGTGATTCCCTTCCAGGCTGGGACATAAAGGTAGGGGGAATGGCAGAAAATTTATTCTGAGAAGTGGCTTGTGTTGCAGGCCTTGCGGAAGAGGGCCACACCTTTATCCCCAATGCCGTTAGCTCTAAGAATCTTCCTGAAAGAAGAGAGTGCAAATGACCACTGACCCCTGCAACCTCTAATCACAAAAATCAGAAATGCAGCCTCCTCCAGACTGCTTTGGTGGTGCATACTGTGCTCCTTGTCCTGAGTAGTTGGCCATGTCATCTTACCGAACCCTCACAGCAACCGTCTAGGGTAGATACTATTTTTGTTGTCTTATTCTTCTTGTCTTCAGATCAAGAACTGGACGCAAAGAGAGGTGAAGACTTAAAGAGATCAGTAGATTGCTCTTTGTCCTGTCAAAATGCTCCAGAAATTTGTTCAATGCTTTAGGTTACACAGACCCTGAAGGGGATGTTCCTAAGCAGCCCTGTTGTCACCAGCAGTTTGCCATGCAGCAGGCTCTGTGCTAAGTGTTTTCTGTGACAGTCCCATGAGGGTTACACCGTTGCCCCTTTTTAATAGACTGGAAGCTGAGGACTGTTATTGTTGGGTGCAGATCCAGATTCATAGCGAGCCTGTTGGGTGCTGATAACTAGTTCAGGTTCATCGCAACCCACGTACAACAGGACACACCACCTGGTCCTGCGCCACCGTCATGGTCATTGTTGTGTTTGAATGTGTCACTGCAGCTGCTGTGTCCATCCGTCTCCTTTCTCTGACTGACCGTTGACTGTACTGAGTATGATGTCCTTCGCCAGGGACTGGTCCCTTCTGATAACATGTCCAGAGTATGTGAGTCCAAGACTCATCCTCACTGCTTCTAAGGAACAGTCTGGTCGTACTTCCTCCAAGACATGTTTGTCTGTTCTTCTGGCATCCGTACTTCCTTTCATATTCTTTGCCAACATCGTAACCGAGGACTGAAGAAAAACCCTAAATAAATAATGGAGGGCCGTGTCGCTAATGAATGGCTGAGCTCAGAGTAGAACCAGGCTGTTGTCTCTAAAATCAGTGTTGTTACCCACAATGAGAAAGTGTCTCCCAGTTTCCAGATGTTCTTCTATCTGTAAGTATATCCTGGATCCTAAGTGCCGCAGGTGGAATACGGTTGTCTGGATGGGGTACTGGGCCATGTCATGATGGTCTCCCTTTTTGTGGAAAACTTGGAAGTGAGAGAGAAAGAGGATGGTGACTTTGAGGAAGAAAGCATTATGTTTTGCCACTTTAACCATCAGTAGTTATTGGTCACTGCTTATAAACTTTTATTCTATGACTTATTTTGGCATTAAGAAAACACTGTGTCATAGCTGCCCGTAGGAAACCTGCTATCTTCTGAAGTCCAACAACAATGCTAACTCATCCTAGAAAAAGTGCTCCAGACCTCATTGCTGAATACCACTGTGGTCACCTTCCAAATACTCCCCTTGGAAAGCCATGCACCTAGTCCACTCTTCAAAGCAATTTGGGGACTTTTTCTGAAGTGGCCATCAGAGCTGTTCTCTTATTAGCCTTGAAGTCCTGAATGTCATCCAAAGGTCTTCCTTTCAATATTTCCTTTATCTTCAGGTAAAGAAAAAAGTTATTGGGGCTAGATCAGGTGAGTAGGGAGGGTGTTCCAATACAGTTATTTGTTTACTGGCTCAAAACTCTCTCATAGACAACTAAACAATCAAGTTTGCGAACTTGCTACCGTGCCGCTGTGTGCAGTGACTGTTCCAGAAGGAGTTCCAAAACGGCTTTGGAGGATAAGACGAGGTGCTGGCATTGGTGCCTAGCTTCCCAAGGGCAGTACTTCAAAGGTGACCATAGTGATATTCAACAATGAGGTGTGTAGCACTTGGAATAATTGACAAGGTGTTTGCATAAAATATTTGGTATCAGAACTCAAGGCAAGCAAGTCTGACAACCTAAAATTGTAGGGAATCTCAGTGCCAAATATGTGTGGGCCAGAAAGGATCCAGAAGTCTCAAATTCCCGTCACCAGGCAGAACTCCTTCACCTTCTCTCTCTCTATCCCTTCACCCATGAGGGGACTTTTTGCCTTCAGCATTAAGACCAGTCCCTTGAGCCTTCTCCGCTCTATGCTCTTCTCCCTTTTCTACCTCCACTCCGCTTCCTTCCAGGCCTTGACCCAACGGTCAGTTATGTCTTCCTTTCCCAGTGGAGCTCATCTCCCAGCTCCTCCTCCACTCTTCCCTAGCAACCCACCCTGGTCCCCAACCCGACTAACCTGTACTGCCTGCTGTCTCATTTGCCAGGTCTGCAGAAATCATGAGAAGAGTGCGGTGTGGGCCACTGAATCTCACGGTCTCTGACACCCCAACTAATCTCTCCATGGGTTTACTGTCAACTCGACTCCTCCTCTTATTTCTGTTCTTTGCAGGCTCTAAACAGATGACTCAGCAACTTTCATGCTCAATGCTGTGTGACTCAGGGGCTTTCAACTTACCCTTTTTTGACCACAGAATACTGCAGTATTTTTATTCACCTTCACTCCTAAGTCTGAAGAAGAAATAGCTTCATTCTTGCAGAATTTAAACTCCTGAGAATAAGAAAGCATGCCGTGTGGGGCATTTTCAGAGGAGACAGGTCTGTTAGGCCTTCTTCCCTCTCTTGCTGCATCTTCTGACTCCCTCCCTGCAGCCTGAAACACTCTTTTGCTTTCCTCATGCCCATCCAGTTGGTTTTGATTCACGGCGATCCTGTGGGTTGCAGAGTAGAGCTGCTCTGCAGAATTTCCAAGGCTGTGACTTTTCAGAAGCAGATCATCAGGCCTTTATTCTGAGTTGCTTCTGGTTGTGTTCAGACTGCCTGAATTTGAGTTAGCTGTTGTCATGGATTGAATGGTGTCACCTTGGCTAGGCCGTGATTCCCAGTATCATGTGATTGACTGACATTTTGTCATTTGATGTGATCTCCTGTGCTGTAAATCTGGCTTCTTCCATGTGAATGAGGCAGGATTGGAGGCAGTTGTGTTAATGAAACTCCATCTACAGGATTACACTGTCTCTTGAGTCAATCTCTGTTTGAGACATAAATAGAGAAGTGAGCTAAAAGACAGGGAGACTTCCTAACACCAAGAAAGTGGCACCAGGAGCGCAATGCGTGCTTTGGACCTGGGATCCCTGTGCTGAGACTCTCCTATCCCATAGAAGACTGATGACAAGAACCTTCCTCCAGAGCCAGCAGAGGAAGAAAGCCTTCCCCTGGAACCGACACCCTGGATTCAGACTTATAGCCTCTTAAACTTTGACAGTGTAACTTTCTCTTTGTTGGAGCTGTTCACTTGTGCTATTTCTGTTATAGCAGTGCTAGATGACTGGGACAGTCGTGAAGCTCTAGGTCTCCCTTTTCCTGAAACAAACACATGCCAAAACCCTGTACCTCTCTTATTCTGCAGTTACAGCCAGTTTTCTTTAAAAAAAAGTAAGAATGCATTTCCTTAGCACTTTCTTAGTCTTTAATCTATTGCAGTTGGCATCTCCCCTTGTTACCAAGAGTGTTTGCACTCTGTGGCTTTCTAACATCGAAGCTTTTAGCCTTGCCTCCGCCCTCCTGTGGTCAGACCACCCCTGAGTGTTCCCTCAGAGAGCACACCCCTTGAAGGGCAGGGTCTTTGGAATGCATCTGGCATTCACGGTCTGTGCTGTGGCCCCATCCTACTTTGCTGACCACTTCCTGCTAATATTCTTCGTCATCTCTCCCATCATTCAGTCTAGTAGAGCCCTCACTGGACCCTAAGTGGGCCCAGTATCTGTCCACCTCTGCACTTTTTCTCAGATGAACCTTAAATTTGGAATTACTTCTTTTAATCTGTTTCTATCTGTCAAAAGCCTATCCATCCTCCAGAGCCCAGTCAAATGTCACCTGTTCCAGGAAGCCACCCATGATTTTCCCCAATAGATCTCGTTTTATCTTTTTCATTCTTCCCTCCAGGTATACTGTGCACATGCCTGTGTTGTAAGGCTTTATTTAGCATTCTGCCTATTGGACACTTGTCTCTTCCCTTGTGACAGTAGCTCTGAGTAGCCAGGCTGACCAGAGATGCCTTATTGGTTGTTATCCATACTTCCTAGGGCCCCTGCAGTACAGCAGATGCGGAGCACTTTCACCGTGAGGGAATGACTAAGTATCATCCTTGATTAGTGAAAATGAAATCAGCGCGAGCCGCACAACCAGATCCTGTTTCCTAGAGGAGGTGTGCTATTCCATTGATTCTCACACTAGCCCTAGGAGGTGATTACTAAGGTTATCTCTCTGATTTAAATTAAAAGCTCATCTATAAAATAATCCTTAAAGTGGCCAAGTCATTTGCCAGAGGTCACACAGCTGAGAACAGGATAAACTGGGACCTGCGCTCAGGTTGGTCTTGGCTGAAGCCTAATGTCTTTATAGTTTCCAGACTTAAATCCTTTCCTAAAATCCACATTTGTCCTCAGTCATTTGAACTAAAAACTCGTGTTCAGATTCCAGCCCGCGATTCTACTCTCTGCCTGTGGTCCTTGCCATTCTTGCCCCCACCGAGGGCTTTCTCTAATAGTATCTGAAGGCACAAGGTAGATAGTTTTATCAAAATCACATCGAATTTCATATTCATCATGAAAAGCTGTTGATCTCACCTTCAAAACTCATTCACCTTCTCCTTGATCATGGTGGGGTCGGTCGCATGTTGCATCATTGACCCAGTGCGGGGAATAGCTGGGCCGCCTCCCTTGGAGCGGATAAATCCACACATGATAGATTGTGTGCCTTCAGAAATAATTACCTTACACAGCACTGTAATCTCCAATGTATAAGCTCATTGATAGGAGAAAAAAATAAATGAGTCAATTCTGCCTCCCCAAGGTTATTTTCTTTCCTACAGTATTGCGGGGCAGATGCCATTGTCTCCTTTGTCGTGGTGGGTTGAGCTGGGCTAGATCATGCAGCAGGCAGCTCTGGAATAAACTGGGATACTGGCTGAATTAATATTATCTGCCACTTAGTAATTACTTTGCAATTTATAGGTGTCAAATAGCGTGTGTATTACCCTAAGTTTCTCTGTGTGCTAGGTATCTGTGTCCTTGAAAGGGCATCTCAGTGGGCAGGCATTAAATCCGAATGCTTCCTCCAAGCCAACATGGAAGCAAGAAAGGGCACTCTTGCTGATCTGCCAGGTGAAATGAAAATCTCGTCTTTCTGTTTTGCTTTAAAGACTTGGGCTGTGAGGGGCCTGCTCTCATCCCGCTATGTTCAGGTGCCATCTCCTCTGGGATGTGTGGTTTCCTCTCACTCTTCATTTCCTGGAAAGTTTCCCTTGAAAACAAGTGTCTTTTTAGTCTGCTTCAACCAAGAAAGTAATTGGATGATTTTCATGTAGCAAATTCTTTTTCTAGCATCAGTCACGAACAGTACCACTCCTGACTATGTGGGAGTTGGGTAAATTACAGGAGAACCGAGTCAAACAGTTTTCGATGCCTGGAGGTTGCTCACTGTATGTAGATTGGTTCACGATCCTTTGTAGATCGTCACCGGGCCACTGTGCTGACAGCGGGAAGATTCCAGCAGGAGCACCTACAGGGCCCTGTATACCTTTTCCCTGCTTACTGCCCAGCTCTTCCCTCATCAGGTAATGTCTCAGAATCTTCCTGATGCCAGGATTGTGTTAGATGACTCAGAGGAGGCAGTAAAGCCAGGGACCATAAGTTTCCCAATGCAACAAATATACAGCTTAATCCTGGAGACAAGATATGAAGAACTAATTATACATGTGTTATAAATCTAACCATGTAAAAATAGCAAAGATAGGCTAGGCCGGGGGTGGCAAACGTTGGTCCATGGGCCAAGTCCAGCCTACTACCTGTTTTCATAAATGAAGATTTGTCAGCATGCAGCCGTGCTATTTATTTGTGTATTGTCCATAGGGTTTCCTGCCATAACAGCAGGGTCGCATAGTTGCAGTAGTGGCCACATGACTCACCTAGCCAAAATACTGATTATGCTGTCTTTTGCAGAAAAAGTCTGCTGACCCCTGATCTAGACTTCACTGAGGAAGGCTCTGTAATAAGGCCGCCTAAGAATAAGCATGAGAGCTGCAGTTACTAATGATTTCAGCTTGTTTATATACTAACGTGTCAAGAGAACTAGGTTCTAACTCTAACTGTGCCACTTACTACATGCAAACTTTGGGAAAATTGGACTTCAGTTGTCTTAGCTTTGAAATCACAAGGAAATTTTTCATGTTTACATATGGCCTCGGTATGTGTTTTGAAGGAACTCACAGAGGACATTGACTATGCCAAAACAGGACTTAATATTGTGGCCACTGCCACCAAGAAGGTCTCTGTTGTGGACAGGCCATTTGACCGGCGAATAAGGCAGAGAGCAGGAGTCAGATCTTTTAAAGGCTGTGGTTGATATTCAGGGGTTTGAGTTTTAAAGTAGTTTTTGAGTAAACTGTTAACCTAAGGGTATTTTACAGATGGAAAAATACTTTACATGCGTTCTAACAATTCAGTATTGATGCTTAAACAGTGTCAATGAAGAAGCCAAATTGAGATGGGAAAAGTTATTGTTGTGCTTATAAAAGCAAACTTCAGGCAGTATTCCTTTGAAAAAGGAAATCCTCTCTAATTTTATACTTTAGAACGGTTTCTAACAGCTGTGAAGCATGACCCTTGGAACACATCATTCATCGGGGGAATAACATTCATTTTAATATCCTTTCACCCAAGAAGCAACACTTAAACACACAGGTTCTGATCCACTTGGTTGATAATATTCTTGTAAAACAAATTGTGGCTGGTGAGAGGAAGATCATTTAATTTAAAGAGATTAGATCTATAACTTGAGATGCAAGTCCCCCAAATTTGATGGCAGAGCAAGACCAGTGAACAGAAAACTCATCTTGCCTCTTTGCTCAGACATGTGTTGGGAAATTTGTAAGTTGGGCCGTCAGTCTTTGCTCCATGGAGTAATGTCAGTGTCACTGATTCTCAAAATCTGACATTCATTAAAAGCACCCAGTGTGGAGATGTTGAAGGAGTTTTGACAAATCAGCCAAGTGTCACCATTGTGGAAAGGATTACAGAGTGATGCTTTTGACTCAGAGCTCTTTCTTTAGACTGAAAGGAGCTGGCCTTCACAGCGCTCGTGAGAGGTTGGGTGTCATCGCCATTCAGAGTGGGCTGGCTTCCTTTTCCTTTTCCCACTGGAAGTAGGAGGAAATTGGGAGACTCAGTAGAGCTAACATTTATTATTTATGTACTCCGAGCTGGGTGCTGTGAAGGTGATGTCTATATCTATCGGACTACCCTTGTGTCTACCTACCTACCAACCTGCCTGCCAGTCTATCATTCAATCAGTCAATCTCTCTCTCTATTTCATCAAACCTAAAATTGTGATATATGTTTGTGTATGTGTATGTATCAAAATAAGAGTCACAGAGGTAAAGAGTGTGTTGATAAGCCCTTGGGAGAAAATGTATCAGTGACCAAAGGTTACCCACCTGATCCCATCGGGAAAAGACTTCTTCCTGGTTCTGCCTTCCCAGGGGAATGAGAAATTTCACGCTGGTTGTGTCCTCCAACTCCATCCTCTGTTCGCACCTCTTTTGCAGGGACACTGGAGCAGTGTTTATTATTTTGAACACAAGCACACACCTGTCCTGCCCCCAGTAGAGTTGTGAGATTGGAAACAGTGCCGCCTGTGGCTCCCTGTCCCCTCCCCTCTCATTACAACCCGTCCTTGGAACACAATCATTTTCTGTGTTAGCCAAAGGTTTCATTGCAGGGTGCCCATGCTACGGTTAGTGCCGCCTCAGCATATTTCCTTTCCAGCCGCCCAGCTCCACTGTGGGGGCTAGAACTAGGCCATAAGAATCCCTTTGGGGCTGCCACATTGGGTAGGGACAGAGTTGCACGGCTGGGGAAGAATACCGCTCCCCTCTTTTCCAGGGAAATGACAGATCTGTCATCAGTTATGGAAAAGTCAGTTAGAATATGCATAATGGCTTTGGAAAGGCCAACAGAAGATTGACCGTGGAATAAAAAGCTGGGATCAAAACTGCTATGTTTTCATGGAAAGTTTTAAAATGAATCTTGCTGGGCAGAACTGTGTATCTCCATTAGTATTTTATGCTGGAACTTAATCTTCTGGCAAATGGTTTTATGGGATTCTGAGGCTTGCACCTGTTATGTGAGGGTGACAGCGTTTCACACAGGAAGGTCTATGCTTTCCCGGAGGCTTCACCTTCAAATAAACAAGGCTTTTTTTTTCCCCCCCTAGCTTCAAACATTTTTAAATTGAAAAATAGAAAAGGTCATCTTTGCTGTATTCCTTTCAAGAGTGAATGTATAGATTTTTAACTGTGAGAGTAATGACTACCATTTGTTGTTAGCTTATCTAACAAGTTCTGTTTATTAAGCAGTCGCTGGGGGCCACAAACAGTTCAGCACTTGGCTGCTAACCAAGACGCTGGTGCTTGAATCTACCCAGAGGCACCTTGGAAGAAAGCCTGAGTGATATGCCTCCAAAGGCCACTGCCATTCAGCGTCCTCTGGAGCAGGCTTCTCCTCTGAAATATAAGGGTCACCGTGAATAGGCCTCAATGATAGCAATTGATACCATATGTATTCACCAGGGCCTAAGAGCATGGTCTCTGGAATCAGATAGCCTGGTAACTTGGATCTTAACAGATTTTACCATAACTTGTGAGCCATGCAAACTTGGGCAGATTAGTCAACCTGCTTGTGTGTATGCTTCCTCCTCTGTGAAACCAGAATGGTGGCACCTACCCCATAGGGTTGTTGGGAGGATTACATGAGTGATACCATGTCAAGGATTTAGAACTGAGCAGAACTAGAGTAAATGGCATCTGAGTTACATTAATTATTACTATTTTAGTAGTTAAAAAGTCCAACACTGTTAAAAATGTTAACACTAGCTTGTTAGTCTGACAGAGACTGGAGAAACCCCAGGAGCATGGTCCCTGGACATCCTTTTAACTTGGTAATGAAGTCTCTCCTGAGGTTTACTCTTCAACCAAAGATTAGGCAGGTCTATAGAGGTGCTGAAAACCTTGGTAGCATAGTGGTTATTTACTAAGGCTGTTAACTAAAAAGTTGGCAGTTCAAATCCAACAGATGCTCCTTAGAAACTCTGTGAGGCAGCTCTGCTCTGTCCTGTGGAGTTGCTATGAGTTGGTTCATTCTGTGCCAATGGGTTTGACTTTTTGGTTTTTATAGGGTCATTATGAATCAGAATCAACTTGACGGAAGTGAGTTTTTGGTTTTATAAGACCAGTAGTAACACACGTGAGGAACACACGTCATAGATCACTCACGTACGAGGTTCGACAGTTAAGTTCACAAGCTTGCCACCTTGTGATTCTCTTGACAGCACTGTACAAACAACTCAGTAAGGTTTCATAACGTTGGTACACAGTGTCCACAGCTATGTACATTCCAACATGTGGGAGTGTCTTGCTGAGTGGCATTCATTATTGTTCTTGTTGTGTGTTCTTATGTGCTCCTGCAAAAATGTTGGAGCTTGAATTAGAGCAATTAACAAACATTAAATTTCTTTTAAACTTGGCAAGAGTGGAAGTGAAATCAAGGACACGTTAGTCCAAGTTTATGGGGATAACGCCATGAAGAAAACGGCAGTGTACAAATGAATTTGACATTTTTCTGAGGGGACAGAAAGTGTCACCAATGAAGAGAGGTCAGGGCAGCAAATAATGAGAAGAACTGATGAAAACTTTGGAAAAATCCATCAAATTTTGTGTCAAAGTCATCAGCTAAGTGTGAGGAGCACAGCAGAGCAAGTAAACATCTATAGGTCAAGAGTTCTGAAAATCCTAACTAAAAATCTTGGCATGAGAAGGGTGTGTGCAAAGAGGGTCCCAAGGGAGCTCACTGATGAACAAAAGCAAAGGAGTGTCTAAGTTGGCCAAGACTTTTGGAGATGCAAGACGTTGTTTTGGGTCATTGTATCACTGGTGAGGAAATATGGGTGTACCAACGTGACCCTAAAACAAAGCTTCAGGTTGCACAATGGAAGTCAGCCAATTCTCCATGACCAAAAAGTTCTGTAAATCCAAATCAATAGTCACAACAATGTTGTTAACCTTTTTTGGTATCAGAGGGATTGTTCATTATGAATTTGTACCAACCAGACAAACAGTTAACTAAGTTTACTGTTTAGAAGTGCTAAAAAGGCTGCGTGAAAAAGTTAGATGAAAGGACCTGAAGTTTTTGCCAACAACTCATGATGGCTCTTGCACCATGATGATTGCCCCAGCTTATACAGCACTCTCTGTGAGGGAGATTTTAGCCAGTAAACAAAAACTATATTTTAACACCCTTCCTACTCACCTGATCTGACCCCCAATGGCTCTTTTTTTTAACCAAAGATAAAGGAAATCTTGAAAGGAAGACATTTTGATGTCATTCAGGACACCAAGGGTCGTACGACAGCCTGATGGCCATTCCAGAAAAGGAGATCCGAAATGGCTTTGAAGGGTGGACTAGGTGCTGGTGTCAGTACATAGCTTCCCAAGGGGAGCATTTTGAAGGTGACCACAGTGATCTTCAGCAGGGAGGTACATAGCACTTTTTCTAGGATGAGTTTGTGAACTTAACTGTCAGACCTGATACATGAGACTAATGGGCACACAGCAGAAAAGCAAAGATGGTTCTCCCTGAGAACTGAGGCAGACAGAGAGGGCATGTGAAGAGAAAGGACTTGATGCAGTGACTAAGGGAATTGCTACATGACAAGGAAGATATTGTCTCCAAGGAGCATCTGGTAATATTTCTACGTGCTGTGTGTGTTCATTGAGGTGACGTGGAGAGAAGCAGATGGAACCTGCATAGCAAGAGCTGCTGTCTTAGTCATCCAGTGCTGCTGTAACAGAAATACCACAAGTGGACGGCTTTAGCAAAGAAAAATTGATTCTCTCACAAGTTGACACCCATTTTCAGGGGACACAATTCAATCCAGAACAGTTACTAGTAATATTTATTAGTACTATATATGTTTATTATTTATTGAGTATGTATAGGTCAAGCACGTTGCATGAATTATCTGACTTGAATCATAGCTGAAAGATTTATTGCACCATTGCTCTGTGTGTTGTGTTTTAGGCATTGTTTTGGGCCTTGGAGATTTAGCAGTGAACAAAACCCGTGAAGTCCTAGTCCCATGGAAATTTTGGAGCTATTCTTCATAGCAAACCTGTCAGATGGGTAATCTTTTCATCCCCATTTTATGAAGGAAGCAACTGTGGTACTACAGAAAGAAGAAATATTTTTCCCAAGGTTATATGGATATTCACCAGGGCATCCATTTATTAATGTAGTAAATACTGAGCCCCTGCTGCGTGAAGAGACTGGGGTAGATACTGAGGATGCAGAGATGGATAAGATACATTGTCTGCCAGAATGAGCTTTGACTGGGGAAGGCAAGCATGCCCACAAAATTATACATCAGTGTGGTATGTACAAGGTGTCGAGGAAGTAAGGAGTAGTTCCCCTTGCCAGTGGGTTGGGAAGACTTCCTTGAAGAGATAAAGGGGTAGAATAGGTTTCAAAGCGGATTGGGAGGCAAGAGGATGTTTTGGACAGGGGACAATCACATACTTAGAGTATACAGAAGAGAAGAGGTGGGAAAGAAAGCTGACCTCTGTTGACTGTGTGCTTTGTACCAATATGTCAGTTATTTTTAGAATTGAATAGTAAATGATAGATAATTTCAGCATATATGTATGTGTATGTGTGTGCATCTGTGTAGTGTATTATAAAGGAAAACAAATGTGTCCCTAACTTAGCTTAAGGAACTGAATGTCATCACACAGCTTGTCTTTTTTGGTGGGGGGGGGGGTGGGTAAAAACATACACAGCAAAAGAGAAAACATTTCAATAATCTCTACATGTACAATTCAGCAACATTGATTATATTCCTCAAGTTGTGTGACTATTCTTGTTATCCTTTTCCAAATTATTCCAGCACCATTGACTCGAACTCACTGTCCTCTAAGCTTCTCATCCAACCTTTTGTGTTGCTATTGTCAGTTTGAGCTCATAAAGATAATTCTTTGAAACAGCACAGTGCTCAAAGCAGACATACTAAACTACTGTTTGGTTCAAAGAAGACTTCAGGCAGTTGTTTGGGTTGAAGGTTTAAAGATATCGTGATATAGCTTTTATAAAACAGTCTTTTCAGTAAGCTAAGAGATGTTGAATAACGTATCTAGAATCAGAATAGCTGGTGCTTCCAGGGCTTGGTGTCCAGCGGGTTGATTGTAAAGCCATGCAATACTGAAGCCAGCGTTCTTCCCACTGTTGGCAGGGGGCAGGCACCTCCGCAATGACGGGCAGTGCTACACAGAAGCTTTCGGTGCATGAGCAAGCAAGGAAGAAGAAAACAGTGTGTTCTGAGCCTTCTCTTTTGGACTGGGACCCTGATGACATACATACAGTAAACATGGGGTGGGGGTGGGGCAGGGTATAGTAATTTCAACTAGTGATAAATCCCAGAGGGAACAAAATGGCCCAGCATGGTAGACCTAGGACAGAAAGCAATTATGGGGAGGGTCCATTCTGCTTGCACTAGGATGGTCAGAATGGGCCTTGGGAAGGGAGATTTGACCTGATATCTCAGTGATAACAAGCACCAGGGACGTGAAGACATGGCAGAGAAGTGTTTCAGGCAGAGCAAACAGCAAGTGCAAAGGCCCTGAGTTGGGTTCAGTTGAGAATTTCAGAAGAATGGATAGCCCTAGGCAGGTCTGCTTTCTGCATTATACTTGAATAACTTGTGAGCATTTCCTGAATGAAAACTGGGCAAGTGTTAACATCAGTTCATAGCCAAAGCCAAATATTCCCACCATAGAATGAATTTCTAGGGAACAAGAATAAATCTGATATACCCATTGCTGTCAAGTCAATTCTGACTCATAGTGACCGTGTAGAACACAGTAGAACTGCCCCACAGATTTTCCAAGAGGTGCCTGGTGGATTCAAACTGCCAACCTTTTGGTGAGCAGTGATAGCACTTAGCTACTACTCCACCAGGGTTTCCAAATCTGATACATTGTTTTAAAATAATTTATTATCACAGGTTTCATACTCAAATTTTAAAAGTTTGTTATTATAGAATATTTCAGCACTATGTGAAACTAACACATTTCATCACATCACCAGACTTCTGTACACAAAATACCTCAGTAACGTGTTTTCTGGGGGAACTTTGAGTTGAGGACACACAGGTTGGTCAGTCCCCAGAACTTTCATCTTCACTCATTGGAAATACAGAATCACTTTAACAAGATTTCTGTATAAAGAAGCCCTGCAGGCATGGTAGTTAAGAGTTTGACTGCTGACCAAAAAAGGTTAGCAGTTTGAATCCACCAGCCACTCCTTGGAAACCCTATGGGGAAGGTCTACTCTGTCCTATAGGGTCGTTAGGAATCTTCACCAATGTGAAGGCAATGTTTTGTTACTTTTGTTTTGTTTAAGAGTTTAGCTTCCATAGAACAAAAGTTATAAGGATTGTCTTCCTAAAATAGTCCCTGTCAAGTCAGTTGTTCTGTGATTCAGTGAGAATAAAATGTGTTTTGTTTCCTCATTTGTGTCTAATAACTTACTCTTCTTTATACTCTTTATTTTTCATCTTGCCTGGATCAAAGATGATTTACTGTGAATATTATTGCACCCCATTCTGGGATTTTTCCTCCTTGTAAAATTTTGATATGGCAGAGTTGACATTCTGCTTTTAATTCATCCTCATACAATGTGAAGAATTCCCAAATAGGACTTTTCCTTAAAAGATTTATGACCTAAGTAGAGTTATATTATGGCAATTGAAATACTTTCCTTAAAGGTGGTTTTGTTTTGTTTTGTTTTTAAATATAATGGATGCCAGTACACCAAACAATTCTGTAAGGACTAGAATTATGATACAATGGAATTGCTATTATTCTGCCTTGTATTGTTATTTAAATTTCTACATTTAAATAATTCCTTGGCTCAGAAAGGATATAAGTTAACTAGCTAACACACTCTTAGTATTTATATTGTCAACTTATTTTTCTATTTATTTAATCACTTGAAAGTTGAATTTGTTTTTGTACAAAAAATTTTGTAGGCCATTAATCATCATAACATTTTACTCTTTAATAATAGATATGCATCCTATATTAACTAACTATAAGTACTCACCATAAGCTGCAGAAGGAATTTCTCTTGTTACAACTAGAATATCTTCCTATATTCCAAAGTAACAATAAAATCAAATGACACATCTCATTCATATTACTGACAAGGTAATAATTAGAAATAATGGCTGCTGATCATATGATCATTGATTGCACACAACCTCAGAAAGTCCAGAATGACTGGGAAGTAGGCATTTGGTTATTTGCCTTTACAGAGGCTAAAGTTGAAGGTGAAATCAGACTGATGGCCAAATTCAAGTCTGATGCTAGCCTTCAACATACTGTCCACTCAGTGTAGGCTCTCTCACCTTTTATTTCTACTATCTTTTAGTTGAAGTCTCCCATATAATGCAAATACTCAGATCATAAGTGTTCAGTCTGTTTAATTTTCACAAGGTGAATGTACCAGAATAAGAAGCACCCTGGTCAAGAAACAAACCAGTAGCAGCACTTCAGAAGCCTGCTGTGTGTCCCCTTGCTGGTGGTCATACCCCTGGAGAAATCAACTACCCTGCACTGTGACACCGAAAATGCTCAGCCTGATCTTGAATTTACGTCAGTGGGCTCATCCATTGTGTACTCTTTTGTGTCTCCATTTTTCACTTTGGAAACCTTGGTGGCTTGGTGGTTAAGTGCTACAGCTGCTAACCGAAAGGTTGGCAGTTCAAATCCACCAGGTACTCCTTGGAAACTCTATGGGACAGTTTTACTCTGTCCTATAGGGTTGCTATGAGTTAGAATTGACTCTATGGCAATGGTTTTTTTTCGGATGTGTAGCTTGACACTGCGTTGCCTGAATTTTTCTCTATTGTTCCCTGTAACAGTTGTAGATCACTCATTGTCATTACCGTATTGTATTTCGTTGTGTGAATGTATCACGGTTTGTTTACCCATTTTGGTTAGCAGCCATAGCACTTAACTATTATGCTACCAATCTGACACATTATTTTAAAATATGTAACTTTAAATGTTTTATTTTAATTTATTATTCCAGTCTGATACATTATTTTAAAGCAATTTGTTATTACAGTTCTAATTGTGAAACTTTGAAGAGTTTGTCATTATAAAATCACATCACCAGACTTTTGTTGTGGACAGGCATGGAGCAGTTTTCCAGGCCTTTGACTTTTATGGAAGGCTTACTGTAGAAGGAAGGAGCTTACAAACGCAATTTCTGTGCTGGCTCTAAAATGATTGTTGAGGGTCTCGTTCATTACATTATGGGGTGGTCCCTAAAGCACGCTCTCAGTGGGATGGATTGACATGACAGCTGGGGTTTTTCAGATAGCAGCTGTGGTGAGGACTGGGCAGGACCAGGCAGTCTTCCCTTGGGTTACACCCATGGTCATTGGGGTTCAAACTGACTCCATGGCACCTAACAACAAGAGGAAACAAAGGCATGACCCCTCGTTTAGGTATTTCTTTCAGAATTTAATGCCGTTGGGGCGTAGGAGCGGGAGAAACTTCGTTGAGGAATTATTATGTTTTACCTTCTTTTTGGAAAGTATGCTTATTCTATCCTACCTCATTCCAGAAAGAACCAAAGACAGCTTTAATGAAATAAAGGTAACTGCAAGATTGAAAATTCAGAAAGGATAAAAGTGAGGCCAAATGAGAGCTCTGGTAGCCTCATCCAAAGGCTTCAGCATGAGGGCTTACTCAGGTACTGGCACAGTGACCTCTGTACACTTTCTTACTTGGGTCCCAGATTCAGGCCTGAGAATCAAATCAGCTGATCCTAAAAGGAATGTGAGATCAGTTCCACCATTCTGTGTCCACAAGATGAGACAAAGCCAACTCCTCAGAGGAAGCTCAGTGATTTCTGTTATCATAGACAGAATTTGCTCAGTAGTTTCCTTAGCTTGCAAGAGGCTATCCAAGGCAGGACAGTTGGTCTCTATTTGTCTGAAGCAACAAAGGATGGAGTGTCAGGAATAGAAGGAGGATGTAGAATATGTGGCGATTTCCTCCTTTGCTATGAGATGAGAAAAACTGGGTGGTGCCCAGCTACTATCACAAAACATTTCAATCAAAGGTTCTGTAGAAGAACACTGATCAAAAGGAGGAAAATGTAGAACAGAATTCAAAATCTCATGGACTCTGGACTTTCTGTAGCTAGATGAACTCCTGGAACTAATGTCCTATGATCTTCTTTAAACCAAAAATATCTCCTAAGCTAGAGAGTCAGCGAAAAAGAGGAAGACCCTCAGTGAGATGGATTGACACAGTGGCTGCAACAATGGACTCAGACAGAGCAGTGGTTGTGGGGACGGTGCAGAATGCTGCTGCATATGGAGTTGGTGTGAGTCAGAATTGACCTAACGGCACCTGACAGCCTCTTCTTAAAACCAAATAGTAGCTGTGAATGTGTTTGCCTTGAGTGTTCTGCTCTTTCAAGATCAGAGTGGATATAGGATCAAATGGATGGTCTCAACTAGAAAGACTAGATGGGAAACTTAGGGGGAAACAACTTTATGTCAATGGGGGAGAAACAGGGCAGCATCGTTACACAACTCAAAGAATGATGTAATCAGTGTCACTGAAATGTCTATGTAGAAATAGTTGAATTGGAGTCTGTTTTGCTGTGTCTATTCTCAACAACAGCAATGACAAAAGAAATAAATTACCTCAGTATTCCTGGGTGAAGTATACAGGGATGATTTTAATTAGGCTGTTCCCTTGACCACCCTTCATCACAGGAGGATGACATTCCCAGGGGCATCTCACTAAAAAATTTAGACAGAGAACAGCGTGGGAGGCAGAGGAGGAGGAATCATTCAGTATCATTCTGACTTACACCCCTGAGTTGGCCAGACTTAATTCGATGTTCAAGTCTGTGTGTCTGAAAGAGGGTAGACTAGATAGCTTTCTGGTTATCACCCATAAATATTGCCTAAACCTGATATATAAAAAACACTCTGCTGTCAAGTCAATTCCAATGCACAGCTATACTGTAAGACTGAGTAAAACTGCTCCATAGAGTCTCCAAGGAGCATCTGGCAGATTTGAACTGCCAACCTTTTGGTTGGCATGGGTGGCAGTTAACCACAATACCACCAGGGTTGTCTGATACATAAAAGGGTAGTAAAAGGCCTGAGTTCGTAAAACCACTTGAGCTTTGAAGTCGATTGTAACTTATGGCAGCCCCATGTGTATCGGAGTAGAACTGTGCTCCATAGAGTTTTCAATGACCAATATCTCAGACGTGGTTTCTTTCCAGGAGCCTCTGGGTGGACTTGAACCCCAACCTTTAGGTTAGTAGCCACCTGGGAGTCCCCTGATACCATGCTTCTCATGAAATGTGGGAACTGCAGATATTCTGTGTCACCAGCTACACGTGGTGTCTCCTACTGTAAAAGCCGATGAAGAAGGGTGTTGAGTTAAAATCTCTTTAGGAAAATTGAAGACCCCAAACAAAAGACTGCTTACCTCTTCTTTGGCTGGACCAAGGTTCCCCATAGAGCGTAGTCTGGAGTCTCCTCCCTCTAGTGCCCTGACATAGGGACTGTCAGAGCTTCAGGGTCCTGGTCCAAACAACGTAGCAGTATTAATGTCACCTGGTTTAAGGCAGGTATAAATACATGCCTGCACTGGCCATGAGACATTAAAGCCCTCTTTGATGATAGCCTAGCAAGACACGTACAAAGTATGTTAGGCTTCCCTTCCTGCCCTAGCTGGCAGGCATCTCAGAGACAATTCTTAAAGCTTAATTACAGCAACTTTGCCTCTCCTTGGGTTTAAAATATTTAGTGCTCCTTGTGCTCTTGATTCAGATTTCCTTTTCTCTGTTCCTCTTTTGTATCCTTACTATAGATAAACTTATTTTGAAAAATGTCTCAGAGCCCTTCAGGAAAAAGACATAGCCTAAACAAATTTCTTGAGAACAGAATCTGAAGGGTGAGGGAAGTGATCAAGAACTGGCAAGTGTCGACGGCTGCTCTCCAGGTCTTCTGCCCTGGGAATAAAGACTTGCCTGCACAAAGGCTCCTTGACAGCCAGAGGGACAAAATGCTCTCCTGAAAAGAAAGGGGTGAGTGTTGCTCCGTCTTCCCCTGCAGCTCTGAAAAGAAGCAACGCCTCTCGAAGGGGCTGGCAGCCGGCCCTTGGCAGGTGGTAGGAGCAGCTTTGCAGCTTGCACAAAAGGAGAAAACCCAAACTTTCGGCTTTGGGAAACAGTGTGATTATTCTGCCCACTACCTCCTGAAAGAGAAAGGATGTCACATCCACTGGCCAAGCTGAGCTACCGAATGCCACAGCCTTCCCTCTCCTGCGCGCCTGCAATTCCATTTGTTCTCCTGCCGCCTCGAGCTGCCCACTGCAGGAAGTTGGGGAGGCTGTCACACATGCAGCTCCTGACCTTGTCTCCTTGGCCTCTCATTCCTTCTAAGTGTGTTTAGTCACCTTTGGCTGATGTGCCTGCTGTAGCTGCCCATGGGCTAGCTGGGCGTGCACAGAAGGGCTTGGAAAGAGAGGCAAGTGGAAGGTTCTGCAGGGGGAACTGTTGGTGCTGTGCACCCTCCATTTTGAGGGTGTGGAGAGAAATTGAGGTGAACCTCAACTTGGATTGATTATGCTTATTTAGACTCTTTGGCAGGAGGTGAATAAATAGAACAGTTTTGATAAGACAAGACCAGCTTTCACCCTTCTTTCTTCTCTCATACAGACAACTCTCTCCTAGAAGATGATAAAATAAGTGATGGCATGAAGATCATTTTACCTTAACCTTGTTCTGGATTGAATTGTGTCTCCCCCACCCCACAAATGTGTATCAGTTTGGCTGGGCTATGATTCACAAGGTCGGCAGTTCAAATCCACCAGGTGCTCCTTGAATACTCTGGGGGTCAGTTCTACCCTGGCCCCTAGGGTCACCATGAGTCGGATCCGACTCGACAGCACTTGGCTTGGCTTGGCAGGATTCTCAGTACAGTGTGGTTGTCTACATTTTGTGATCTGATGTGACTATCTTATATGTTATAAATCCTAAACTCTATAATGTTCATGAGGCAAGATTGAAACCAAGCCAAATCTACTGCTGTTGAGTGAATTCTGACTCACAGCGACCCTATAGGACAGAGCAGAACTGCCCCACAGAGTTTCCAAGGAGCACCTGGAAGATTCAAACGGCCGACCTTTCGGTTAGCAGAGGCAAGATTAGGGACAGTTATATTAATGAGGCAGGACTCCACCTACAGGATTAAGTTGTATTTTGAGTCAATACCTTTTGAGATATAAAGCAGAGAAGTGAGGATAGAGAAGAGGGACTTTCTACCACCAAGAAAGAAGAGTGAGGAGCAGAGCACATCATTTGGACCTGGGGTCCCTGGACTGAGGAACTTCTAGACCCAGAGGGAGATTGATGACAGAGACCTTCCCCCAGAACTGACGGCAAGTGAAATACTTCTGCTGGAGCTGATGCCCTGAATTCAGACTCTGAGAAAATAGATATTTATCTGTGGTATTTCTGTTATAGCAGCACTAGACAACTAAGCTATCTGTATTTGTTGATTACCTACTATATAAACCAAAAAGCAAACTGTTACCGTCAAGTTAATTCTTACTCATAAAAAACCACCAAGTGCCGTCGAGTCGGATCCAACTCATGGTGACCCTAGGGGCCAGGGTAGAACTGACCCCCAGAGTATTCAAGGAGCGCCTGGTGGATTTGAACTGCTGACCTTGTGGTAGTGACCCTATAAAACAGAGTAGAACTCCCCCATAAGGTTTCTCAGGAGTGCCTGGTGCATTCAAACTGTTGGCCTTTTTGGTGGCAAAGTAGAAAAGTAGGAATCCACTAAACCCACTGCCGTTGAATGATTCCAACTCAGGGCCACCCTAAAGGGCATAGCAGGTGGAGCTAGAAAGTTCCCGTCTTGGTGCTTTGACTGCTGACCTCAGTGACTTAGGGTGTCGGTGACTTAGGGTGAAGGAAGGTAGTGGAACAGCCACCGTCTTGGCACCTATGTGTACGCCAGACCTGCAAGCTCTTTCCGTGTGCAGTCTTGTTTAATCTTGTAACATTCCTCCAAGGTGGAAAGTATCATCTCTTCACAAATAATCCACCTGAAATGGATTAAAATGTCTGCCTTCATGAAACCACTAGAAGGGTCAAGTGGGACAGCAGATGCCAAAGCCCCTTAGCGTTAGTGTCATCACCTGTGTCCCGTCTGTCTTCACTCCCATAGTGAACACAGGGTTGATCAGTGCCTTGCTGACTCCTTGATATCTGGCACCAACCTTCCCTTTTCCAGCAATAACAATATAGTGGCTACAGACATTTGTAGAGAGCATGCTAGGGGTGACCGAGTGTATTTGTCATAGCCGCAGTGATACTTCTGGTGTCACGTGCTGTTCCAGATCCTGACCCCACTGCAGTGAGAAGTGAAGTCAGTTTCTGCTTCCCGTGAACCTGCGCAGCTCCCACCAATAGACTGTGAGGGAAACGGCACTACTTTGTGACTTCTGAGCCTACGATGTACAAAAGGACACCGCTTGTCCTTCTTGGACTGCTTTGCCTTCATAATTGAGTCACCGTGTTGTGAAGAAGCTTGAGCCGTTTAGATATTCCAGCCAACAGCTCCAGCTAAGGTCCCAGCCAACATCAGCCACCAGACGTGGAGTGGACATGCCTTCAGATGATTCTAGCCTGCAAGCTTCGAGCTGCCCCACGTGCTGTTGGGTGCAACAGAGACAGGCTGCCTTTGCTTCCTGCCCCAATTGCTTGTGTTGTTGGTAGTGGCCATCGAGTCAATTTTTGACTCATCGTGACCCCACATGACACAGAGGAACTGCCACATAGAGTTGCCCAGGCTGCAGTCTTTACAGAAGCAGGTTATTGTCGGGAGTTTTTCCAGCTGGTCACACCACCAACCTTTTGGGTAGTAGGCAAGTGCTCCACTATTGCACTAAATGGCAACTAGTGAGCAAATTCAATGTTTTAAACCTCTATGTTCTGAGGCAGTTTGTTTCAGAGCAATGCATGATCAGAACACTGGGCGCCAGGCAACGAGCTAAATGCTTTAAATGCATTACCTTACTGAGGACACTGAGGCCCAGAAAAGACCAAGGACCTGTCTCAGCTTGCTTGCTCTCCGTCTCCCTGTCTTTCAAGCCATCTCCCCTCTACCAGGTCCTTCAGCTTGTGTAAATGCACAGAGATCCTCCCTTCCTGAAACTCTCACAGCTATTTGCTGTGGCAAATTGTGATCTGGACACCAACCTCTGTTCCCCCAGCAGTCCTGCAGACGCAGGTGGATCCCGCTTCTTACCTGCGGCACACACACACACAGAGCTCAGACACTTGCTTAAGAAAACAGTAAGTGGCAGAGGTCTGTCTTCTGCAAATCTCATTCTTTAAGCATAAATTATTTCTTTAATTGGCTTTCCAAGGTTTTCGTTTGGGTTGTGTCTTTTGACTTTTAATGCGATATTGTCTTGTTTTATATCTCAGTCATTTTACATGTGTATCATTTTCTTTCTCTCTCATGCTGGATTGCATGCTCCTGGGGAGCAGGGGCTACATCATGCATATTTGGGGCTCCTTAGCACCTTGCTAAATGCGAGGCATGTAAAAGGCACCCAGGATTGATTCAGTGTAAAGAGTCATCTTCAGCATCCGTAAAAACATGTTTTTAGGGCTGCATTAAAAAAAAAGAAAAAGATTGCATGTTAAAAAGATAGAAGTTAGACCTTGCAACTAAACCAGTGAGGGCTTTTGGCAAGTCTGAGTGATTTCTGTTTTTGCTCTTGATATTATAAAAATATCTGTTCTATTTGAAAAAATATTTAAGTCCATCACAGGCGTAACTACCTGGCTATCCCTTTGTTTTAAAAGATGTGGCTTTCTCGTTGTCCTCATGGTTTTGTGCAGTGTTAGGGTCTTTGTTTTGTTTGGGGTTTTAGCAGATGAGTTATTTTTAGCAGAATGAAGGCCTTGTATTGATCCCCCTTATTGCTGCAGGCTCCAGCTTCAAATTGAAACTTGATCAATATGGATTTGAGACAGTCTGGAACATTAAATGAGACCTTGTTAGACTGCTATTTTTTCTCTTTATTAAAGCTGGAGGAGCAGGGCAACAAGAAGCAGGACTGAGAAGTGAGGAGTGATCTTGTGGCTCCATCATGCAGTGGTCCCAGCTGAGAGGTCACAAATTAAATGGCACCAGGTGTGACTATCCCCCATACTCACAGTCCCCTTTTCTGGAAGTTATAAATGTATTTTAAAAGATCCCCTTCAATGCAAGTGAAAAAAATTAAGGGAAAAGGATGGCATTTTAAGGGCCACATCCAGGAAATGAAAAGAGAAAGCTTTTATTTAATTCTCTGTCAACACCCGTTTACTGAGCACCTACTATGAGCCAAGCATGCCACGCGCACAAGAGAGAGAGAAGGAAGACAGTGACCTCAAAGAGCTTGCAGCTTGCCTGCCTTTCAAGGCAACGTTCTCTCTGAAAGCTCAGGGCTGAAAAGAGCTGTCAAAATGTAATCCTGTCTGACATGACTGTTCTCATAGCAACTCTACCTTCTGGTTTTGCTGAGTACGGGTCTTAGAGCGTTTCAGATTAATGACTAGTTTCTCTGTATGCACTGCCTAATGTGGGAGGTCCCTAATGTCTGCACGTTCCATGCGATGAACACTAATTTTGAGGCATAATTTAAGCAACTGGCATTAAAAAAAAAAAAAAAGCGGGGGAGATAAAAATATCCCAGGATGGAGCTGAAGAGCTGAAACTCCTCATTTCATAGCTGAAATGGAGGCCCGCGGCAATGAGTCGTGGAGGCCTGTCGGCGTCCGTGGATCATGTCACACAGTCACTTGTTCAACAAGCTTTTTAAATGAGGCTGATGGCCGTGGCCGACAGAGCGGCCCTGTGAACGACCGATCAATGAGTTACAGCTGCTGCCTTCAAGGGGCTTGAGTCAGAATCCACAGCCAAGGGTACAGGAAGAAATGACACCATCTCGGGTTCTCTGAGTTCAAGTCTGTTTAAACTTATTACTGCAGAATACCGCCACTTGTCTGCCAACTTGGTGTAGTGTGGTGGCTTCTGGAAGCTGTGTCACCAGCCTCTTGAATAGCAGCAGACCCACTGATGAGGGACAGGTTTCAGCAGTTTCCAGGCTGAGGCACATTAGGAGGAAAGGCCTGGTGATCTGTGTTAAAAAATGAGCCGCCGGCCACCTGGTGGATCACAGGAGAACCCTGTCTCACTCACTTGCTTTGGGCACGTTCTCAGCAGGGATCTGTCCGGAGAAGTAGAGGGTCAGTGGGGACCTAGGAGACCATCGGTGAGATGGATCAGCACAGTACCTACTAAGACGGCCTGAAACACGCTGCCAGTTGTGAGGATGACACAGGACCAGGCAACGTGTCATCCCCTTCTCCATGGAGCTGCTGGACGTTCAACAGCAACATAGGATAAACCTTCGCAGTCCCTCTAAAGCTTTTATGTTTTAAGGTCCCTCAGTTTTGTCTGAAAGGAAACGGCTTCTGTTTCCTTTTGGGTTGCTTTTGATCTGGTGTATTTTGTGTAGTCCTTTAACCTTTTCTTGTCCATCAGATCATCGAGGTTGGTATTTGACCACGATCTACAATTTTCTGTCTTTTACCAAAGAAGCTTATCCCAGTCGCCTTTGTTTTCCCTAGTTATGCTTTGTATTGTCTCACTCTGCTTTAACTTTCTGCTTTTCATGCTTTTTATAGGCCTTGGTATATTTTCTCTTTTCCTAATTCAAGTGATGTACATGATGTGCAGTCTGTTTTCTTTCTATTAGTGACACCTTTACATTATTGCAAAATATATTTGAGCCATTTTTTTTTCCCTTTGATTAACCATGTCCGGAATGAAATGGTAAAACTCAAGAACTTGTGTTTCATTCTAGCTTGAGAGAATAGAAACAAATCTCCGGTTTTTGCAGAAGAATGCTGAAATGTCATTTACACTAGCGGTTCTCAGGTGGGGGCAGTTTTACCCCCCGGGAGACGTGGAGCAGTGCCTGGAGACATTTCCGTTGCCGTAACTGAGAGCAGGGTGGTGCTGCTGGCATCCAGTGAGTGGAGGTCTGAGAGACCGCTAAATTCAGTGGTTTCTGTCGTGGTTAAAAAACTGGTTCACACTTTTACTTGGTTTCTAGGTAAAATTTGCCACCACAAATATTGTTTTATCTGATTTCACTATTGAAAACAAAAGGAAGTTGCATGTATATATAAGAAATGTCACTTTTGTATTTATTAATGTATGTTGGCACCCACCCTTCTCAGGCAACTGATACAAGTGTTCAGGTTGTGCATTACTCACAGGTGCCACCTTAAGGGATAGTATACCACCACAGGGTCACACACACTTAAATGAAAGCACAGATGGCATCTGGAAACTTCTGGTCTCTCTCCCAAGTTCCAGCACTTTCCAATTCCCCATCCCTCAATGGGTGTAGGGATGTAGGGGGTAGGAGGGTAGAGGCAGGTGTTAGTTAACCTCTGGGGTTGTGGGTGTATGTACACAGCCAGGGTTACTGCCTGGGGGGTCCTGAGAAGCCCTCAGGCAAAGTGGTTTGGGCTATGCAGTACTACACTAACTTAATTGTTTTTCACTCAAAGAAAGGAGTAAATAGAATATGGAACTTTAGAACCAGAGTGCTATTAAATTGTTATTTTCATTACACATCTTTTTTCAATAGTTGTTATTAGCCATCATTATTTAATGAGCTGTGTTTTAGTATGGTAATTCTCAACCATAGCTACATGTTGGAATCACCTGGGGAACTATCGAAAACTACTCTTCGGAGCACACTCCGGACCACTAAACTCAGTGTTTCTGGGTGTAGTAACGACACACGGTACTCTTGTAAGATTCCCAAAGAGTCCAGCCTGCGGTCAGGTGTGAAAACCACTTGCAAATACGTCTTTTGAAACCAAGCTCCCCTACTCTTGACTTCGTATTTTTAGTCTTCTCTTGGTGTTTGTCTTCTGATCCTGCACATGCGGGTGCACCATTGGTTGACTTTGCACATGATCGACAGTTTGACTCGTCACTGAGTCTAGGTTACCATCTGTCTCTCTATACTGATGCCTGTAAATTCTGGTGTTGGCAAAGAATACTGAATATACTAGAGACCACCAGGAGAATGAGCAAATCGGTCTTGGAAGAAGTGCAGCCAGAATGCTCCTTGGAGGTAAGGATGATGAGATTTTATTTGAGGTGCTTTGGACTTGTTATCTGGATCGATGGGCCACTCCTGAAGAAGGGCACCATGCTCGGTAAAGTAAAACGTCAGCGACAAACAGGAAGGCCCTCGGCAAGGTGGACGGACACAGGGGCTGCAGCAAGGAGCTCAAGCACAGCAACCGCTGTGCAGATGGTGCAGAACTGGGCGGTGCCTCATCCTCCTGTACTAGGGTGTCTACAAGTCAGAACTGATTTGATGGTACCCAAACAACAACTGTCTGTGTCTGTCTATTTTCATGGATTAAATTGTGTTCCCCCCAAAATGTGTACAGTGGTTTTCCTGGGCCAGGATTCCTGGTATTGTGTGATGTTCCTCCCTGTTATAAATCCTGCCTCTGTGATGTTAATGAGGGTGGATGGGCGGCAGTTGTGTTGTTGGGCAGGCCTCAATTTCTAAGGTCGTCTTTTGCCTTGAGGCAGTCTCTTGACATACAAAGGAAAGAAGCTGGTGAGAGATTTGGGGACCTCAGGTCAGTAAGAAGCTGTGCCGGAAGCTGAGCCTGTCCTTTGGAAAGGACCAGGGTCCCTGCACCTCAGAAGCTTCCAGTCCAGGGGAGGATTAATGGCAAGGACCTTCTTCCGGATCCCATAGAGAAAACCTTGCTTTCGAGCAGACAGCCTGAATTTGGATTTTCAGCCTACTGGACTATGACAAAATGAAGTTTCTCCTTTTAAAGCCATCCATCCACTTGTGGTGTTTTTGTTAAAGCAGCACTAGCTGACTAAAACATGTATGAACCTTTTTTTTTCCTGCCTTAACTCTATGTATTTTTTGTCCTTGAAATAAAATGTCTTGCAAGAATGTATCTCAGGGTTGCTTTTAAGCTTTATTCCATTTAAACATCTGTGAGATCCTTCAATGTTGAAATACAACTTTTTCTTCATCTCCCTAAAGTTTTCTTCTATTTTGTTTATTTTTGGTCATCCCATACTGCTTGGTCTTGTTCCTCTAGACTGTGTATTCCACATATATTGCTGTAGTTTATGCATTAGATTCATCTGGAGATATTTAAAAATCCCAAGGACCAAGTCATAAATATATTGGGGGATTGGAGCAGGCATCAAGATTTTGTAAAACTCCACAGGGCATTCCAATGAACAAATAAGTTTGGGAATCACCAATGTGTCCGATATCCTGAATTTGCTTTCCCACCTGCCTTTTCCCTTTATTATTCCCAGGTGCACTCTCCTGTGCACCTAACATAAGGTTCAGAGGCATTTGAACAATCTGTCTCAACATGAATCCTTCCATTTGCTCCCAGGTTAGGTATGTTTATAGTGAACTGCATCTTTACTTAGCATAGTCAAATTTCCAAACTCTCTTATTGCATGAGTTTATTTTTTTGTGCCTTTCTGTTCACTCTATTAATGTCTTCTTTGATGGCCAGTATTTCCATTTCTTATAGTAAGGCCATTATTCACATTCTGAATTTCCTTCTGCCTTAGGAAACAGGATTCTCAGCTGTCTTAGTCACCTGGTTCAGCTCTAACAGAAAATACCACGACTGGAAGGTTTCATGAAGAGAAGCTTTTATTGACACAGTCTGGTGAGTCACAAAGCCATTTACAAATTGTAAGTCCATTCAGCAAGAGAATTTATCACAGTCTGGTAAGATAAGTCCAAATCCAGTGAAAGCATCTTGGCACAGGAATCTCGGGTCCAAATGATGTGCCCTGCGCTCGGTGCTTCTCTCTTGGTGGTATGAGGTTCCCAACTTTCTCTGCTCACTTCTCTCCCTTATATTCCACAAGTTTGTAGCTTGGGTCCTGCCTCACCAACACAACTATTCCCCTTCCTCCATCATCAGTTATCACAGAGGCAGGCTTCACAACACGGGGGAGGAATGGTACCATGTTAGGACTCATAGCCAGGTCAAATCAACACTTAGATTTTGGGGGGACAGAATTCAATTCATGACATCAGCCTTGGTTGCACATTGCAATCACCTGAATCCCATTCCCTGCAATGCAGAGTTAATTGTACTGAGATGCAGAGGGCATTAAAAAAAAAAAATTGAAGTTACGCAAGTGATTTTAATGTGCACCCAAGGTTGATAACTACTGCCTTAGTCTTTGTGTGTATATGTGTGTGTGTGTGTGTGTGTGAGAGAGAGAGAGAGAGAGAGAGAGAGAGAGAGAGCGAGAGAGATGGGGGCCAACACCAAAAACCAAACCCAGTGCTGTTGAGTTGACTCTGACTCATAGCGACCCTAGTTCTCAAACTTCAGTGTGCATCAGAGTCACTTAGAGGGCTTTTTAGAATAAAAAACTTTAAGTCCCTCCTGCAAAAACCCTATATTAGTAGCTCTGAGGCGGGGCCCCCAAATTGCATTTCTAACAAATTCTCAGGTGACTCTGATACTGCCAGTCTGAAGACTACATTTGAAGAACCACTGGATGAGTATATAGTTGGATAAGAATCACAGAGCTCCATTGACTGTCCACTGCCCACTCCCACAGCTTATGTTCATATAATTTAGACACTCATTTGATCTAATGTGTGGTTTTTGTATGCATGCATATCATTAGTGGTCTGGACACTATGACATTGCAAGCACTCAGATTCCTCTGGAGATGTTTGCAAAGCTATTTGGCAAATATAACAAGGTACAAAGAAGATAATAAGCACTAAATCAACTACACCCACCCAAGTGAGCTCCCAGGCCTCCTCACTCCCTCCTTGTTGCTATGGGTGTGGGGAAAAAAAATAGAGCAAAAATGATACGGAATTGGGGTAGATATTAGTATGTGTTAAGGTATGTTCTGTGTGCATATTTGTGCTGGATTATTGCTTGAGACTGACCCTGTGGTGATGTCTTTTCTTCCCTCATGATGCCTGTGTGCATCATAAAGTTGCTAACATTTTAAACTTTCTGCTAACCAGATGATGGAAACTCTAGTGGGGTAGTGGTGAAATGCTACATCTGCTAACCAAAAGGTCAGCAGTTCAAGTCTACCAGGTGTTCTTTGGAAACCCTATGGGGTAGTTCTACTGGGACCTCTAGGGTCTCTGTGAGTCTGAATCGACTCAATAACCGTGGCTTTGGCTTTGGCCACCCAAGTGGAGTTTGTCCTTTGAGAGGTCAGGTTTGCCTTGCCACGGTAACACTGCCTTGATTGTATTTTTAAAGCAATGGCATTTTTCTCTTCTGTTTAGTATTTCATTTTGTATTTGTGAGTACCTGCTCTAGCTTCATAAATGTGATTAAAAAGAAAAACCCACTGCCACTGAGTCAATTCTGACTCATAGCAACCCTATGGGACAGAGTGGAACTGCCCCATAGAGTTTCCGAGGAGCACATGGCAGATGTGTACTGCCAGCTTTCTGGTTAGCAGCCACAGCACTTAACTACAATGCCACCAGGGTTTTCATAAATGTAATAGCCTCTTGAACTATGTTGAAGACAGTTATACAGTTGCCAAATTTGCTTCTTGCACTAACATTCTGAAGAAGACTTGCGCTCTGCCTTCCCAGCATGCTTCCTCATATTTGAAGCGTAGAAACTTTGCCTGTTTCTAATGATTTTTTTCCCCCGTATGTTTGATCTTTGTAAAGGAGATCTATGATTTCCAAGTATTAGAGGCTGTGGTAGGTCTTGTCCAATTCCCTGGGTGCTGTGTTTCATCTCCTGCCTCTAGACAAAGGGAAACATGTCTTTTCCTTTATGTTTTTCCCTTGCCAATTCAGACTTGCAGTAGCCTGGAGATGTAGGGAGAAGGCCAGAATCAGAGGTGACTGTGGCAGGCAGCTGTGCCTCCAAACAAACAAACAAAAAGAATGCTTCTTTCTGACAGTTGGGAATGTATAGGTACTGCTCCATTTCTTTGCCTAGTGATGTCCATGATGACAAAGGTAGGTCAGGGGTCATATGCAGAGCTACAGTCAAGCTTTATTGGGACAGCCATTGACATGTTATTGCTTGCAGAAGCAACACTGGGAGTCACAGGTCACTGTAATTGTTCCTCAACGTAGCTAGTCATCATGCCTCATCTCTCCACAGCAGTGGGTATCTTCGTCTTATTTCCTAGGTGACCTGCTCCTTCATAGCTTCTAGGAATCAGGCATTGAATTAAAAGAGAGGATAGTGAGCAATAAGATACCCGATTGATTGGTTCATTATTTTATTCTGTTACTAGGAATAGCTCCAAATCTTCAAACTTTTCATATAAAAGGGCAAGTTGTGAATATTTTAGACTTAGCAGGAGATATAATGTCTGTTGAATCTGCTGAACACTTCTGCTTCAGTGAGAAAGCAGCTACGAACAACACATAACCAAATGGGCCTGACTACGTTCCAATAAAATCTGCTTACAGAAACAGGTCATAACCGGCTGACCCCTAAAATAAAGGGCCCTCTACCCATTCTACCTGCCCAAACTTTTGTAATCAAAAAGTCTTCCAACTTTCCGATGTCCCCATTGCCCAATTTATAATTTGATGCAGGATTTTCCTCCATTTTTATTTTCTGTCATTTGTGAGAAGATAACGGAGGTGAGTCAAACACATGTCCTCAAGCTGCAGTCTTTCGAGGAATCCCCAGTGACTGATTAAAAATTTTTTTTTCTTATGTTTCATATCACATTCCACAATAAAGACCTTTAATGTTCTTTAACTACCCATTGATATTTAGACTCAAACAAATGAATCTAAGTATCTAAAGACCAGTTTAAAATTTTCCCTGTAAGACTTCTTCTCTTCTATGCTTATTGAGCAGCAAAATAGCACACTTCTCCAGAGACAGTGAGGTTCATGTGTAGTCTGAATTTGGGGGTTGACTCTAGTTTTAACCATCACAAAAAGATTTTCATGGCTGGAGAACAATACAAGCTTCTTTCTGATTGTATAACATAAAAGACCAGAACTTGGGTGCCAGTCTAGAAATAATGAAGACGAAAAAGTGCCACCTCTTGAGGCCATGTTTTTAACACATTCTAAACAGATGAGGATGCGAATTGCTCTCTGGTTGAAAACTCAATTAGAAATATAAAATAGGTGTCTGCGGTATACTCAGCTAGGTACTAGATACCATGGAGTTTTGTTAGTATCAATAGTAGTTCTTACCTTCTAAGAATCATCCATAGAATTAAAGGAAAGGTTACTGGTCTATAATATATCAGACTGATGGATTAGCTTTTTAATTTACTCAACGTCTATTTACTGAATGCTCGTTACATGCCAGGTCCTGTTCCAGGAGGCAACCCAAACACAAAAATTAAGATCTATTCCCTGTCATGATGTTTAAAACCAATCGGGGAAGACAGATAGGTGAAACAGTCCCTGGGATAGGGTGCACAAGGCAGTGGATCATGGAGTAGGACCAGTGAACTCAGCCCGGCTAGGAACGGAGGAAGCCAGGGAAGACTCCTAGGAGCTGACTGAGTAAAATCTTCAAAAAATGACCAGGATTTTCTGCTCAGATGGGAAGGAGGTGGCCAAGTGTACACAGACATGGAGCAGAGAAGTCACAGGGGGAACTCTGGGAACTGGAGGTAGCCAGCTCCTCGGCATTTCTGCACTTACTGTTTACAGTTTTAACTATTCTTAGTCAAGAACAGAGTGCTACAGTATGGAATATTTGGAAAATTAGCTAAGGTGCAATTTTGAATTACCTGTGTTAAGTGTTGTTGTTAGGTACCATCGGGTCAGTTCTGACTCCTAGAGACCCTGTCACAACAGAACAAAACCCTGACCATCCTTCCCCATCTTTACCATCGCTGCTGTGTTTGAAACCACTGATGCAGCCACCATGTCCGTCCAGCTCACTGATGGTCTTCCTCTTATTGCTGACACTCTGCTTTATGAAGGATGACGTCTTTCTCCAGGGACTGTTCTCTCCTGACATAATGCCCAACATTGTGGACTAAGTCTTCCCATCCTAGCTTCTAAGGAGCATTCTGGCTGTCTTCTTCCAAGACAGGTTTGTTCATTCTTCTGGCAGCCATGGTATCTTCAGTATTTTCTGCCAACACCATAATGCAAAGGTGTCAATTCTTCCGTGTTCATCCTTGTTCATTGTCCTGATTTTCATGCATATGAGGCAACTGAAAAATACCATGACTTGATCAACCACACTTTAATCATCTTTGCTTTTTAACCCTTACATGAGTAATGGGATAGGCATTCACCCACCTACATTTTCCATCTCTCATGTTTTTGTGGACGTTGCTTTTCCCTATGTTTAGTCCAGGCTCTTGGCTACCAGACAGAAACCTGTATAACTGAAATGGAAGAAAAGAGTATGTGCCACAAATTACTATTTTTATAGAGTATTTTATGAGGCAGTGCTGATTCAATTATTTTTTTAGGTAAAATAAAGATTTTGAATTTTTTTTAATGTGAGACACAAATGTATCTGTGGACTCTGAGGATAGAATTAGAGGGCTGCTTTTGTCCCTCTGAACCCTCAGGGTAGGGCTTTAGGATTGATACCAGAATAAATTCTGTATTACTTACCAAAAATTCAGACACACTAAATTAATCAGCATGCATTTTGTTAATGAAAAAACATTATATAAACAAAAAAATTAAAAAGAAATATTAACTGGGTCATGAAAGTATTAAGGAGGCCTTTTATAGCAGATTTTCTCCATGCAAATTCCTCTCTGAAGAGTGTGCTATTAGCATACTCCAAAGCACTTAGCTGCTAACTGAAACCCACCCAACAACTTCATGGAAGAAAGACCTGGTGATCCACTTCCATCAAGATTACAGCCAATGAAAGCCTATGCAGCAGTTCTGCTATGTTACAAGACATCAGTAGGAGTCAGAATCAACTTGATGGCACCCAACAAAAAATAGCCTGTGATAAGAAACCAAAGAAACCCAAAACCCATTGCCATTGAGTTGATTCTGACTCACAGCGACCCTAATGGACAGAGTAGAACTTCCCCATGGAGTTTCCAAAGACGGTTGGGTGGTTTGAACTGCCAACATTTTGGTAAGCAGCTGTAGCTCTTAACCACTGTGTCAACAGGGTTTTCTGTGCTAAGAGAATGCCCAATTTAATCATTATACCTTCAGCACCTTGGACAGTGGCTGACACCTGAGAATAAAATATTTTTGAACACATTAAAAAAAAAAATTGCTGTCAAGTCGATTCTGACTCATTGCAACCCTGTAGCAACCCTACACCACAGCCACCACGGTCGAGTCGATTCTGACTCATAGCGACACTGTAGGTCAGAGTGTTACTTCCCATAGAGTTTCTAAGGAGTGCCTGGTGGATTTGAACTGCTGGCCTTTTGGTTGGCAGACATTGCACTTAACCACTAGGCAACCAGGATTTCCATTATAGTGATGAATAAATAAAATTAAGCTCTCAGGTAACAGTGTAGTTTTGGTGTTGTTTACTCAACCTAGAAATTCTGAGAATTGATGATTTGCTGCCACTGTGAAAAAGGTGGCACAGGAAAACCAGCACAGCGCAAGGCATGGTGATGGAAGTCAACACGGCTCAGAGAGGCTTCTCTTGATGGCATCCCATCCCATCCCATGTTACAAAGTTTGGAGTCTCCCTCTTCTCCTTTGTTTCTCATGATAGCCACTTTCTGCACGTAGATGCCTAGTCCATCAGTAAATCCTTTGCCTTTCTCTTTGAAATATATGCTGTCTCTAGGACTTTTCTCTGGTCCCATAGCTGTTACCACAGCCTAAGCTGTCATCATCATAGAAGACCATCACTCATTGTATGCACGTCCTCTCTTGGCTCTCTGTCTTGCCAGTGAGCCCCAGAGATCTTTCCTCCACCCGCTGTCACCCCTTTTTTAACATAAAGCAGGTCAGATTAGTCACTGCTCTTCTCAGACTCCTCCAGTGGCTTCTGTTGTAAAATCTGACCTCCTTGTCGTAGCCAACAAATCCCTATCTGGCCAACCCCAGCTCCTCTCTGATAGCACCTCCTAGCATGCACCTCATGGCTCAGCAGACTCTGGCCACTCCAGTCTCTTGTTCCTCAAACTCACCAGACACATCACCTCCTCAGGACCTTTGAACTTGTTCCCTTTGCCTGGACTACTCCTTCACTTCCTTCTAGTCTCTGTCCTGAAGTCACCTCATCAGAGAGGGCTACCCAGACTCCACATATATCATGACAGCCCTTTGTCATGCCCAGACATATTTCTGTTCATTTACATGTTAATAGATCTCTCTTTCCCCCACTAGAATGTAAGCTTCCTGCAGTCATGGATTTTGTCTGTTTCATAGTAGTGAATCTTAACCAGAAAAATAAAATATTTGGTTAAATTATGGAGTCCACTGTGGACTCGCAGGATAGCTGAGACCTCCAGCGGGAAGTAGTTTACCCTCTGCCCTAACTAGAAACTAGGAAGAGTGATCGATGCAGCTATTTCAGACGGGCCTTGAGGTTTACTATGAAGGAACTCATGCAAAGCCGAGCTACGATTCAGCCTTGGAAATGGGTTTTTAGGTATGCAAGTGATTTCTTTTCTTACTTGGCTGGCTATCAGTCTTTGACAAATAACATACAAAAACTGGACCCTGAGAAAGGAAGACAGAAGAAGAGTTGATGGATTTTATTTGTGGTGTTGGCAAAGAATTATTGAATGCACTCTGCCAAAGAAACAAACAGATCAGCCTTGGAAGAAATATGAGCAGAAAGTTCCTTAGAAAGAAGTATGGTGGGACCTGGGCTCACTTACTTGGGACGTGTCACTAGATGTCACTAGGACAGACCAATCCCAAGAGAAGGACATCATAATTGGTTAAACAGGGCATCAGCGGAAATGAGAGGACCCTCCATGAGATGAATTTAAAAAATCACCACAAGGGGCTCAAACCTATTGATGACCACGAGGATGACAGAGGACTGGAGCATTCTTCATTCTGTCGTACTTAAGGTTGCCATGATCGGAGTCCACTTGTTGGCAACAAAAAAAATGGCAGTATTATACTTTATCAACTATATAATCACCCTATGAAATATGTTCTATTATAACCTCAATTTTACAGATGACGAGGGGCTCATCTTTTGAAACCGCCCCAGACATTGTTCCCCTGTTATTGATAAGGCTTTCCCTGGCTAATTGTTTTCAGAAATAAAGCTGAGTCCTTATACCTAGTCTGTCTTAGCCTGGAAGCTCAAGATTTCACCTTGAAGACAAAGGTGCATCTGACCCAAGCCACGATGTTTTTTAATTGCCATATATACATGCAAAAGCTAGCTGATAAATAGGGCAGACCAAGAAAGAACTGATACCTTTGAATGGCAGTGTTGATGAAGAATATTGACTCTGCTGTGAACTGCCAGAAGAGTGAACAGATCTGTCTTGGAAGAAGTACAGCCAGAATGACCCTTAGATGCCTGGATGACCACACTACGTCTTACAGGCTTTGGGCGTGTTATCAGGAAGGACCAGTCCCTGGGGAAGGACATCATGCTTGGCAGAGAGTCAGTGAAAAAGAGGAAGACCTTCAGTGACATGGGACTGACACAGTGGCCGCCACAACGGGTGCAAGTACAAAGATAACTGTGAGCATGGCGCAGGACAGGGCCCAGGATAGGGCGCAGGACAGGGCGCAGGACAGGGCAGTATTTTCTTATGTTGTACAGAGGGTCGCTGTGAGTCAGAACCGGCGTGAAACTGCCTGACAACAACAGCATAGGTAAGGAAACTAGGGTGCAGAGAGGTTAACCAGCTTGCCCAGAGTCTCGGTTAAGCACTGCAGAGCTAGGATTCAAACTGAGTCAGCCAGCCCCAGAGTTGCCTTTTCAGCCACTATGCTGCTTTGTCTGTGATGAACACGGACTACAGGATGATTCTCTGATGTTTGCCACGTCTTGTTCTCAGAGGAGCGTCAGTCTCTTCATTGTCCTGTGTACCGCTGTGGTAGGTTGTTAAGAGGCTTGTCTGTTTCTTTGCTGAAAATAGGCTCACCATTCTTTCAGGAGTACTTTATTATGTTGTGTGAAATACAATAAAACATGTTCATTTGCCATAGAACTCAGCCTTAAGTGGGGCAGAAGGATTGAAGACCTCTCCCCGAGTGAATGATTTTGTAGATTATTGATTTGGGCAGCAGTTTATTTAAACATTAAAACCTTGAATGAAATAACTTAGCCTGAAGAAAAATGTGTCAAATACAGAACTTGTTATAGCTAGTTCTTCAGCCTCTGAGGACTTTGTAAACTGTCCAGATGTATTTATTTTTTAAAAAATACTTTCTCAAGGAAAAAAAAAAGAATGAATTGGGAAAGGGAGAATGGGATTTGTCTCCAGAAGATATCATCTCTTTGAAAAAGAAACTTTTGAAAGATTTTTTTTTTCCCCCTAGAAGCCTTCTGTGCCTTTTGGGCCAGTTCTAAAACATTAGATGTTGTTATTCTTACTCTGAATAATGTAAAGTGATTCCCCGGCCCCTGTTGCCTTTATTCCCGTTATCTTTCTTTATTACAACTGATGTACAGACTCAATAGTCCCACTGGCAGAGGAGTGGGGAGAGGTGACATCTATGATGTCACCCAATAACAGTAATAAAGATAGTAATGCTCTGTTTGTGGACGGAGTCCTGGTGGTGCACTGGTAAAGAGCAATGCCTGCTAACCCGCTCAGCAGAAGATCAGCAGTTCAAATCCACCAGGTGCTCCTTGGAAGCCCTACAGAGCAGTTCTACTGTGTCCTATAGGATTGCTGTAAGTCAGAATGGACTTGATAGCCCCAGGGTCAGGGCTAGTTGTGGACAGTTCACAGAGTGCCACTGTACATGTTTTGTTGGAAGACGACATCACTGGCTTTCCTCTGACTGCCTCACCTGAATTAATCTTGGCTGCACAGCCAGTGCACACGCTCCCTGAGAACAGGTGCCTGTACTTGAGGAGTTAAAGAAGAGGAGCTCTTGATGCTGCCGTTTGCCCTGCCTGTGGGAGTTGAGCAAGTTATCTCTGTAATTCTCAGTTTCCTCCTCTGTAAAATGGGAATAATAAGGGCACCCGGGAGTAATGAAAGAACTAATATTTATAACATTGCTGTTGCAACATCTGACACATTATTTTGTCCTCTTTGTGCCTATCAGAGGACTTCTTAGTCCTTCACTAAACCTATTGTGCCAGTCTTTGTATTGCTTGCTGAAAGTGAAGAGGACTTGAGCACTTACTGGTGAAGATTAAGGACCACAGCCTTCAGTATGGATTATACCTCAACATAAAGAAAAAAAAATCCTTACAACTGGACAAATAAGCAACATCACATGATAAAAGAAGAAAAGATTGAGGTTGTCAAGAATATCATTTTACTTGGATTCACAATCAACATGGAAACTTGGTGGTGTCGTGGTTAAGTACTGTGTCTGTTAAACAAAAGATCAGCAGTACAAATCTGCCAGGGGCTCCTTGGAAACTGAAGCCCCTCTGCTCTGTCCCGTAGAGTCACTGTGAGTTGGCATCGACTTGACGGCTGTGGGGTTGGTGTTTTGGTTGGACAGTGAACACCCATGGAAGCAGCAGTCAAAAAATTACAAAAACCACATTGCATCAGGCAAACTGGCTGCAAGAGAACTCTTTAAAGTGTTAAAAAGCAAAGATGTCTCCTTGAAGATCAAGCCTAACCCAAACCGCAGTGTTTTCAGTTGCCTCAGGTGCCTGCAAAAGCTGGACAATGAATGAGGAAGCCCAAGCGATAATTGACACCTTTGAATCGTGGTGTTCCCCGAGAATGCTGACCGGACCACGGACCGCAAAAGAACAAGCAACTCTGTCTTGAAAGAAGCGCAGCCAGAATGCTCCTCAGAAGCAAGGATGACGAGACTGTGTCTCACACACTCTGCACATCATATCAGGAGGGACCATGCCCTGAAGAAGGACATCATGGTTGATAAAGTAGAAAGTCAGTGACAAAGAGGAAGACCCTCAGTGAGATGGACCGACACGGAGACTCCAACGCTGGGCTCAAGCCTAACGATTGTGAGGACGGTGCAGGACCAGGCGGTGTTTTTTTCTGTTGTGTGCAGGATCACTGTGAGTTGGAACTGACTTGACTGCACCTAACAACAACAATCTTACACAGTAACTGATTTGCTCTGGAAATTCTATCCTTGAAGGGAATCCCTCTCAGAATGATCAATTTCATAACAAAAGGAATGAATGACAAAATTACAAAGAAGGAAAACACAAAACGGACATGAGCACATGGTGATTGGGGTGATGCTCCAGCGAGCAGCATTTCAGTTAGAGGCCCTTGCCGCTGTGTCAAGGAGGCCTAGTGGTGCAGTGGTTAACACACTTGGCTGCTAACCACAAGGTCAACAGTTTAAACCCACCAGCTACTTCGTAGGAGAAAGATGTGCAGTCTGTTGCTATGAAGATTTACAACCTTGGTGTCATGGATTTAATTGTGTCCCCCAAAAATATGTGTAGAAATTTGGCTGGGTTGTGATTACCAGTATTGTGCGATTGCCCTCTGTCTTATGATTTTCCTCTGCTGCATGTCACAGAGGATTAGGGTGGGACTGTCAGTCCCTTCCTAAGGTTACCTCCCTGCTCCATGGTAAAGGGAGTTTCCCTGGAGTGTGGCTTGTACCACTTTTTATCCTTTTATGCTACAAGAGATAAAAGGAAAAGGAAGCAAGCAGAGAACTGGGAACCTCATACCACCAAGAAAGCAGCACTGGGAGAAGAGCATATTCTTCAGACCTGAGGTTCCTGCACCAAGATGGTCCCCGACCAGAGACCGAGGTAACACAGGGCCTTTCCTCCAGAGCCAACAAGCAGGAAAGCCTTACCCTGGAGCAGACGTCCTGAATTCAAACTTGTAGCTTACTGGACTGTGTAAGAATAAATTACCCCCCTTTTTTAAAGCCATCCACTGCTATTAGAGCAGCAGTAGATGACTAAAGCACAGGAACCCCCCGAGGGCAGTTCTACTCCATCCAACAGGGTTACTGTGAGTCAGAACCTATTCAGTGGCAGTAGGTTGTCTGTATTGCCTCATCTTAAGTCAGTCTGGATCCTTGTTAGGAACAAAAAGCAAAGAAGGCAAAAACAAGTGATCTGGAAAGAATGCACTACCAAATATGTACGTGAAAATTTTGGCTGTGTCAGATGTCATGGTTTTAAAACTGTGAGATTTCAGTCAGTGAAAAAGATTGGAATCATTTGAGTAAACTATAAAATCATTCCATGTACTCGTTTCTTACCCACAGTAACTGGGCCTCATGCCTGCCCCCCAAACCTTTGGTCCCTCAGTCTCCTACTGGATAGGTCTCCATTTCAGAAGGTGTTCGTGAACACGTTCTCAAAGTGTGAACACGTCACCACTAGACCTCCTCTCCCCGAACGCAGGTGCTTAAAAAGTGTGTCAAAAACTAAACAGAAGAAGAAATGTAATTGGATATTTTAAAACAGTAGTATTTGGGAGTCACAGTGTAATTTGACTGGTGTATTCCAAATAAAATACTATTTTAGTGAACAGCAATGCACCAATGTTAATTTGTTCTGACAAACATATAATGGATATGGATGCTGTTAGCAATAAGGGAATTAAGTGGATGATATATAGGAACTCTGTGCCATGTTTGAAACTTTCTTGTGTCTAAAATTATCCCAAATAAAAAAACTTATTTAAAAAAATAACATTTGAGATAATCTGAGTTCTGTGATTCTATATAGGAAGAAACTGAGTTCCAGAAAAGGGACATGACCACAACTCTGGTTTCCTGATTTCTAATTTTTGTATGTACTTTGAAATGTACTTTAGCTCAGCAATTAAGAAGTGAAGCTTTATGCAAAAGAAAATATGAACTAGGTTTTCCATTCTCTTCTGCCATACCATTGTAAACATTCTGAAGGTCCATTAATTGTCGTCTGGAAGGATGGTTACACTAAAGGGTCGGGGTCTGAGGTTGGATGCTGGAATCTTGGACCCAAAACTCTGTGACCGGTATTCAGCCCCGCTGTACAGTGCATTCATATCACGGTGCAGGTCCTGAAATTAGGGGTCATGCGGAATTAGAGGTCACGCTCTGAAGGTGAGTGCAGGTGGGGCTCCTAAGAGTCCAGACTTTGCAAAAGGGTTGCCAGCACTTTGGCCCAAAGAAAGTATATTAACCTTCCTACCTTCATGCCTGAAACTTGGCTGCCCGTTCCTTGGCTTTGGCACTCAGACTGGCAAAGAAGCCCGTCTTCTTGCACTTGTTGGGCAAGGACTTGGATGTTTCTCTTGGCTCTTCTGGCTTTCTCCACCTGACCATTCCCAAATCCTGAGCTCCTGCTATGCTGTCAGGCTTTGGCACCCATCCCCATCTGCTCTCTTTTGGCATTGAACACTGCTGATTTTCCCACCAGTTTTGGCTTTACCTTTTGCACCTGGCCTTGACAGCTTGCATCAACTTACTGGCTCTTGTCTGGTGAAGAACAATGGGCAGTATCTGATAGTGTTGTCAGATGACTCTGCCTTCCCACAGAGAATAGACGCTCCTTCCAAAGGACTGTCACCGATTGAATTGTGCCCCCTCCAAATAGGCTTCCACTTAGTTAGGCCATTATTCCTAGTATTGTGTGGTTGTCCACTTTGTGACTGTAATTTTATATTAAAGAGGATTAGAGTGGAATTGTAACACACCAAGGTCACATCCCTGATCCAATGTAAAGGGAGTTTCCCTGGAGTGTGGCCTGTGCCACCTTTTTCTCACACTAGGTAAAAGGAAAGGAAAGTGAACAGGAGGAGAAGGGGACCTCATCCCATCAAGAAAGAAGCTCCAGGAGTCTTTGGACCCCGGGTTCCTGTGTAGAGAAGCTCGTAATCCAGGGGAAGATTGATGAGAAGGACCTGCCTGCGGAGCTGAGAGATGAAAGCCTTCTCCTGGAGCTGACCACCTGAATTTGGACTTCTTGCCTACTGGACTGTGAAAAAATAAATTTTTCTTTGTTAGAGCCACCTACTTGTGATGTTTCTGTCATCACAGAGGCACTAGATGACTAAGACAAGGACTATACCTCACTTGTTTTCCTGATTAAACACAGAAGGATTAGGAAGGTGACACAGCATTGATCATATTGTCACATAATTTTCCCATCCTCAGTAGCTACACATGGTTGCCTCTTAGTTCTGGTTGTGACTGATAGGAGTTAAGGCACCAAGAAAAATGGGCAGGCTTGGGGTCTGACAATATTGATATGAAGGCAAACTCTGCCAGAGACTTTTTCTCTTTGCTTTTCATCTATAAGAGGAGGTTACTGTATTTAAAGCCCGAAGATTTTCTGAGCATCTGCACCAAACCATAGCCCAAGCCATTTCCTCACATATAGTGGGATTAGATCAACATACAACATCAGAACTGAGAGGTATCTCAGAGTGAGCCGTTCAGGTCCTTCTTCCCCATTTTACAGATGGGAAAACTCCTGGATGGAAGCACAGCCTCCAGTTTAATAATTAAAAAAAAAAATTTCTAGGACAGCCTTCTGTCTTAGCTTTTATTAATTCAGCCTGAAATTTCTTGCTGTGACATCATCTCTGAGATAAGATACAAAACTTTTTAGAGAACGTGATAGCAACTTTGTTTGAAAAATAAATGTGCATAGATAAAATATCTGAAAAGAAATGTGCCAAGGTATCTTCTAGGTGATAGGATTATGGGGATTTTTATTCTTCTTTTACTGTTCTATTGTTCTTTTCCTTTCAATGAATATATTGTCTCTAGAGTCAGACAAATGAGTACATAGTATAGATAAATACTATTTTTTGAAAATACTTTTATTAACTAGGGAAGAGGAAGAAATGAAGGGGGTGAGAGAAGGAAGAAATGGAAAGTCTTGAGTAGGCTGTGTTTTGGTTCAGCTAGTCATTCATTCAGTAAAAGTTTATTGAGAAGCTAATAGATATAAATCTCTGAATTAAGTGTTTGTCAGATGTGAAAACAAAGCAAAAGTGTACTTGGCCTCAAGTAACTCCTATTTTAGCAGAGGGTCTAAGAATGTGTACAAAACATGTGATTTCAGAGTCCATGCATTAAAGGCCACATGAAACCCCCCCCCCCACAGAACTATGGCTAAAATAAGACAGATATCATTTTGAGTTTATGACGGAAAACTTGACAAAGGCCAGGGTATTTGTGTTGGATCTAAGAGGGTGAGTTACTTTTGTTAGGCGCCGTGAAGGCAGCTCCAACTTGCAGTGACCTACGGATGACAGAATGAGGCGGCTTTGGTTCTGGTGCCAGCTTCGTGGTTATTGCTGTCTTTGGCTCCATGCCTTGGCTATTGTTTCAGTACATCTCGTTGAAGGTGTCCCTTGTTGTCACTGCCCTCTACTAGACCAACCATGATGTTCTTTTCTAGAATTGGTCTTTCCTGGTGACATGGCCCAGATGGGTGAAGGGGAACAGGAGTTTGATAAGCCAAGATGGCAAAGAGAGGGCACTGCTGTCCCCACCTGTTTTCTTTTCACTCGCCGTGGAGCTGGTGAGGAGAGAATATAACTAACTGTGAAAAAACTGAATCTCCAAATTCCCACTGGGATGCACGTGGGTCTGTGGCCGAGAAGTAGAAGTCTGTGAGCTTCTTGGTCACCAGCCCCTCACCTTCACATGTTCAGCGCACTGGCTTGGGCGTGTCAGTGTCTCTGCTTAGCGAATGTTTATTAAATGAGTAAGTGTATTGCCAGCAAAGGCTTAAGCCAACATCAGCAGTTGTGTTCAGTTACTATAAACACATGGGATCATTGGGATTCACTTTCCAGGGGGACCTTAAAATATATAATGTGACTTTCTAAATTGGCATTTGTTTGTCACTTTAATGTTTCCTGTTCTGTAGTGTGGAAACCCTGGTGACCCAAAAGGTCAGAAGTTTGAATCCACCAGGCATCCTTGGAAACTCTCTGGGGCAGATCTACTCTGTCCTACAGGGTCACTGTGAGTCAAAATCAATTCAATGGCAATAGGTTTGGCTTTTTTTTTTTTTTAATTTTTTATTTAATGTGATTGAGTGAAAATGTTCATTCCCGTATAAATTTACATGCCCACCTATATGCAGCTTCCACTGCTCTCCCTGTCCGGTGACTGCACACTATTCCTCTCTGCTCCATACATGTCTCATCCTCCCAACAGCCTCCTTTCCCCTCCTCTCCACCCACTCTCCTTCTTCCAGCCAGAGGTCAACAGGATGATATCCTATAGATGCATAGAACCATAAAGTGCATCCAATATATGGTCACTCTGCATTGCCAAGTCCAATCCATTCGTGTCCAAAGAGTGGACCTTTGTTATAATTTATGGGTAAGGGCAGCATCAGGACCGGGGGCCATGCTCTCTTGTGTTGCCGGTGAGACTCCTCTCTGTGAGCTCCATCGTGGCTATCACTGGTGGTGGCTGGGCACCATCTGGTTCTTCCAGTCCCAAGTCGATGTAGGCACCCACTCTTGTGGGTCTGGGTTTGGTTTTTTTAAATCTCTAGTACGTACACCGTCAGTCTCTCACAGAATTCCCATCAGAATGGCCTTCATGCTAACACTACACGGTAGTTGCTTCATTGAAATCCTAATCCCACTTAACTGTACTTTCTGGGACCACACCTGTACCTTGTCGATGGTGGTTTTTTGGTGGCATACTGGGTTAAGAGTTATGTCTGCTACCCAAGAGGTCAGCAGTTCAAATCCACCCGGCACTCCTTGGAAACTCTGTGGGGCAGTTCTACTCTGACCTCTAGGGTCTCTCTGAGTCGGAGCCAACTCGATGGCCGTAGGTTTAGCACATGAATGGCCACAGATGTTTGTGGAATGAATGGGTGGTGTCATATGATGACAATAAACTGGCAGACAGCTGTCAATGGCATGTCAACCTGCCTATAATCGGTGAGGATAGATTAGAGGGAGGTTTAGGCATCCTGTAACTTCATGCAAGTTCTTCTGAGGACCTAAGTCAGGTCACTGTTTAGAGAGAATGGAGTTAGGGCAGAAGAATGTGTATACACATATATGTACATATGTGTGTGTGTGTGTTGTGTATAAAAACCCTGCTGTTGATTCAGGTCCGACTCATAAACACACACGCATGTACACATAATCATGGTCCTTTGTGTACCAGGAAATAAATCCATAAATACAGTTAAGTATGATGGGTAGGACAGCAGGGCCATTCAGAACTTCCCTTGTGGGGTTCCAAATTTGACAGATTTAACCAACAATAATTCAAGCCTTAGAAGTGACAAAGTAAGGAATTTCAGTACACTTTATGAAAAACTGAATGAAAATGGCTCAAAGCTGAGTCCCTTGGTGTTGCCCCTGTCCTTCACTACAAACAGAAAGGCTGGCAGCACAGTGCTTACGTCCTACCACTGCTAACCAGAAAGTCCGCACTCAAATCCTTCTGCTGCTCCGTGGAAACTCTATGAGGCAGTTCTCCTCTGTCCTGTAGGGTTTCCATGAGTTGGCATTGACTGGATGGCAATGGATTTGGGGTTTTTGGTTTTGCTACAAACAGGCACCGTTAGCCTCCCTGCCCTAACCCGTCTAACAGCATACAGGATCAGTCTTCCCACCGGCTATCAAACTGTCAGTGACCTCATCTACAGCCCAGTCCTCCTCATGTGCTACCTCTCATTCTCTCTTGCCCATTCAAGATTTTGCCCCAGGAAGTTTCTTCTATCTACTGGGTAATTCCTGTAAACATAAACCTGCTGTGATTTCCTCATCTTAAGTAAACCTTCTGTTGACCTCACCTCCCCTGCCAACCACCACGCCTTTCTGTTGTTTCCCTGTAGCAGAATTCCTCATTCGAGTTGTCTGCGCTTGCGGTCCCCAGTCCCTCCCCTGTCATTCTCTCTTCACCCCACCCCAATGCTCCCAATACAGCATCACACTGCTCCTGTCAAGATCCCCTGTAACTCCCATACTGAGAATGCAGAGACCAGTTCTCCACCCTCGCCTCCCTTGGCCTCTTGGTGCATTTGGGGCCATTGATCAGCCCTTCTTTCCATCTGCACCTGATTTCCCAATTTTCTGACTGTACCGCCTTTGCAGGTCTCTCTTTTCCCTTTTGTTAATGTCTCAGGCCTCAACTGTTTGTCCTCTTCTTCATCTTCTCTCCTTTCCTTGTGATTTCCTCAAGTCTAATGGCTTTAAATACCAAATATTTAAGGCTTCTCTCTGCTTGCTCATGTGTTCTCCAGGGCCCTACTCCATGCTTTGTGGTCTGGAACTCTGTTCTTTCACAGAATGAGTAGTGAAGGTATTCCAGCCCTAACAGGCTTAGCTTTAGCCAATGGTTGTGTTTTAAAAGGTATTGCAAGGATTCGAGAAACATGCCTTTGTTAAATATCTGGTATGTCATAAAGGTTTAATTTGATCTCTTCAAAGTCTTCTTTTCCTCTCAGTCTGAAGCACCACCCCTCACCTAAGTTCCTATAGCATATTATTATCTGCACTACAAGAGCTCCCAGCCCTTTTGTAGCACCTTATGACGCCTTCTTGACTGTACTTGAGAGTGATTTCATCTTATTTTGTCATTTTATAAGTCATGTTCATTTTTTTCTTTTTCTAGATACAGCATAAAATGTGGGAAGACTGGAATCATGTCCCGCAGTTATGAGTTTCCATCACAGAGTAGGAGAAGGGAGTGAGAGTGAGGGAGGGCACAGAGAACCAGTGGAAGGCTGGATCTCATGGGCACTGGTTTAAATCTCAGCTCTACGGCTTCTTAGCTGTTTAAGGCAAGTTGCTTAACCTCTGGATGCTTTGATTTTTCTCATTTAAAAGGTTCATACAAGAATTCTGACCTCATAGTGCATTTATGAGCAATATTATGGCTTTGTGTCCTCCAAAAAGGTATGTGATTCTTGTGAACTTGACCTTGTTCAGAAATAGGGTCTTTGAAGATGTCATCAGTTAAATTAACATGAAGTCATACTGGAGAAGAAAGACCAAACCCATTGCCATCAAGTCGATTCCAACTGATAGGGACCCTAGAGGACAGAGTAAAACTGCCCCCCGTGAGTTCACTAGGAGTGCCTGGCAGCTTCAAACTGCTGACCTGTTGGAGCAGACACAGCAACTAAGCACTAGACCACCAGAGTAGGGGGGTCCTAATTCAATCTGAGTAGTGTCCTTATGAGGGAGAAGAGACACAGACAGAATAAGACAGCCCTGTGACTCAGCAGCATCAACCAAGGAACACTGAGAGCCACCAGAGGCTGGGAGAGAGAGGCACAGAACAGTTGGGCCTTCAGAGTCTAAGCAAAAATCAATACGGCTGACCCCCTGATCTTAGACTCCTACCTCCAGACCTGTGAGAGGGTACGTTTTTGTTCTCATAAAGTGCCCGGTTTGTGGTATGTTGCTATGCAATGCTTGAAGGCTATGACAAGGATCAAATATGAAGTTTCTAACACAGTGCCTGGCCCCAAGTAGGCACCTAAATCCACTGCCATTGAGTCATTTCCAACCCATAACAACCCTATGGGCCAGAGCAGAACTGTCCCGTAAAGTTTCCAAGGAGACTCTGGTGAATTTGAACTGCTGACTTTTTGGTTAGCAGCAGTAACTCTTAACCCACTACACCGGTAGGCACCTAGTTTAAAAAAAAAAAAACGGCAGCTGAGATGTTGTTTTTGAGTTTTGCAAGCTGGGCCGTGGTCGTGACAATGTCTGCTCTTCCCAGTCACCCTGTGAATCAGGCAGAGTATGTTTACTTGGCCCCCTTTAAAGGGGCATAAGAAGGGCTCTGGCCTTAGTATCACTCAAGAAATGCGGGGACTGAATGAGGTTGGTAATCTTGTTTGCTAAACCCCGGGTACCTTGATGTCATGCTTGATAGGAATTTTGGTGGCTGAAGCCCTTTAAAGTACTTACAGACTGTGAAGCAAAATATTTTAAATCTGTTACAGGTAAAAAAAGAAAAAAGAAAAAAAAGGTGTGTCTTTCATTGGATTCTTATATTTCATCATGTCACTTTTTACAAACTTGTGAACTTACATTAGCTTTGAGAGGGAAGGTTTAGTTTTACTTTCAATACCATAAGGTTTCTTACCAGTCCAACATATAATAAAGTATTGCATTTTTTAATTTTTTGACAAAAATGTAAGGACTTTCTTTATAAAAAACTAGCTGAAACTTTTGTTCTGAACTAAGTCTCTCAGGAAACCAAGAACTGCAGACAATTACTTTCTTCCCCCTCCTTATAGGACGCCAATGTAGTCTTATTAAAATCCTGAGAATGAATTCACTTAAGCTCCTCACCGCGGGATGTTTTTCTGACACGTTCTGTCTTGAAAAAGTATGTTGTACAAATAATTAAGAAATTATTTTGACAGGGTGAATGTTTTGAAGCTCTGTGTTGTACACAACCTAATGTAATCTAATTTCCTTCCAGTGAAACAAAATATGTGGATTAGAAAAAAATGTGGCCAGATAATATCAATAATAAGAGTGCCTTCATTTCAGCTGAGAAGCATTCAAGAAGCAGCCAGCCAATTTGTCTAGGGAAATTTGCTCTTGGCTAAGATGGTATAAAAGGTCTTACCCCTGGGCAAACCATTTATTTTAAAAGTTTAGAAAAAAATATTTTTTTCACTGATAGTAAGACTTTTTTTTTTCTTTTCCTGAGTTACCGTTTCTGTAGGAGAGGGTGCAGGGTGTGAAGAAATGGTTTCTTATGTGAGAGAAGAGCAGATTGGGAGCATTTGTGGAGTATTTACAATTAATCCCCTTCCTGGGCTTTAGCTGTATTCCAAGCAAGATTGTGCATAAGTCTGACCACTATAAATCCCTAGCCGGCAAACTAGCCTATTGTTTAGATATACACAAAGAAGAATAGTTCAGAATAATCAAAATCTTTTTTTTCTTATCCCTTTTGTTTCTAATTAATGGTTCTTTCAGTGTCTAGCTGAGAAGACTTTTAATAAAATGAATACTTTGCCAAATAAGTGTTGTTTATAAAGTAAATTCTTCTATATTGAATTTTTTACAGTATTCATGATGAAATGGGAAATTCATTCTTCAGCTGGGGCTGGGAGTGGGGAATTATCCCAAATAATACCTAAAAATGAACAGATACTTAAAAAATATATAAATGAAAACTGACTTTCAGGTCAAACCTAATATGGCTCTCAAAATTATGAAGACAAAATCGATGGGGGATATTTTTGTGTTTCAGATGGAATTAGGAAGCATCTGTGGGGAGGCTGTTGCTAGATTTTTCTGTAGATTCTATGGACATTCATTCCAAAATCTGACTGAACGAAATGGAGAGCTTTAATAAAGCACCCGATGACTGGCCCCAAACCAGACTAAATGAAACAGAACTTTCCTTTTCAAGAACTCCTTGGAATGTTTAATAAAAAGACTTGGCATTTAACCCTTGAAGGAGGTGGGGAAGAGGAGTCAGCCTATAAGGACTCTGGTTTTCTGATCTGGGTTACTGGCTGTGGTACCAGGAGGAAGACACTTTTAAGATGAAGGTGATGCGATCAGTCTGTTGTTGACAGGTGCCATTGAGTCAGTACTGACACCCAGGGACCCTGCTTACAATGTGATGAAACGCTGCCCAGCCCCCAGCATCCTACAGTCTTTTGCTGGAGCCTGTTGTGGAGGCCAGTGTGTCGGTCTGTCCCACTGCCTGCTGCCCCAGGACTTTCCCCAGCACTACATCCTTCTCCAGGGACTGATCCCATCTGACACTGCATCTGTCATGGACTGAATTCAGTCCGCCCCAAAAATGTGTGTATCCACTTGGCTCGGCTGTAATTCTCGGGATTGTGTGACTGGCCCTATTTTTTCATTTGATGAGATTTGCAGTGTGCTGTAGATTCCCTGTCATTATAATTTAATGGGATGGATTAGCAGCAGTTACGCTGACGGCATTTACAGGGTTAGGTAGTGTCTTAAGCCAGTCTCTCGAGACACAAAAGAGAGAAGTGAGCAGAGAGACATGGGAACCTCGTATCACCAGGAAAGCAGTGCTGGGAGCAGAGTGTGTCCTGTGGGCCTGAGGTTCCTGTGCAGAGATACTTCCGGACTAAGGGAAGAGTGATGCATCACAAGACCCTTCCTCCAGAGCCTTCAGAGAAAGGCCTCCCCTGAAGCTGACACCTTGAATTTAGACTTACCGCGTACTGTATTGTGAGAGAAGAAATTGCTTTTTGTTAAAGCCAACCATTTGTGTTATTTCTGTTATGGCAGCGCTTGATGACTAAGGCAATGTCAAAAGTATGTGAGATGTGGTGTCACCGTCTTGCTTCTAAGGAGCCTTCTGGCTATCCTTATCCCGAGACACATTTGTTCCTTCTTTTGGCAGTCCATGGTATTCAATATTGTCAATTTCATGATTCAAAGACATCAATTTTTCTTCAATCTTCCTTGTTTATTGTCCAGCTTTTATGTGTACATCAAACAATTGAAAACATCATGGGTTGGGTAAAGCTCATCTTAGTCTTTAAGGTGACATCTTTGCTTTTTTAACACTTTAACAAGGTCTTCTGCAGCAGAGGTACCCAGTAAAATACATCCTTTGATTTCTTGACTGATGCTTCCATGAGTGTTGATTGTGAATCCAAGTAAAATGAAATCCTCAACCACTTCAATTTTTTTCTGCATTTCTCATGATGTTGCTTATTGGTCCAGTTATGAGGATTTTTGTTTTCTTTATGTTGCGGTGTAATCCATTTAGACTGTGGTATTTAACCTTTATCAGTAAGTGCTTCAAGTCTGTTACGGATTGAATTGTGTCTTCTCCCCCAAATGTGTATAAACTTGGCTAGGCCATGATTCTCAATATTCTGTGATTCTCCGTCACCTTGTCATCTGATGTGATCTTCCTGAGCTGTAAATGCTGTCTCTATGATGTTAATGAGATGGGATTAGTGGCCATTACGTTAATTAGGCAGGACTCAATTTAAAAGATTAGACTTTGTCTTAAGCAAATCTCTTTTGAGATATAAAGAGAGGAGCAAGCGGAGAGACATGGAGACCTTATACCACCAAGCAAGCAGTGCCAGGAACAGGTCACATCCTTTGGATCTGAATGTCCTACACTGAGAATCTCCTCGCACAGAGGAAGACTGATGACAATGACCTTCCTCTGGAGTCAGTAGAGAGAAAGTCTTCCTCCTGAGCTAACACCTTGAATTGGACATTCTAGCCTACTGTACTATGAGAGAATACATTTCTTTTTGTTAAAGCCATCAATTTGTGGTATTTCTGTTATAAGAAGCACTAGATAGATAGGACAAAGTCCTTTTCACTTTCAGCAAGCAAAGCCACATCATCTGCCTAACGCAGGTTGTTAATGAGTCTTCCTCCAATCCTTATTCCCTATTCTTTTTCACACAGTCCAGTTTCTCAGATTATTTGCTCACCATACAGACTCAGTAAGTCTGGTGCAAGGATACAACCTGGCCACGCGCCCTTCCTGACTTTAAGCTATGCAGCATTCTCTTGCTCTGTTCAAATGACTTTCTCCTGATCGATGTCCAGGGTCCTTATCAGCACAGTTAAGTGTTCTGGGATCCTCATTCTTCTCAGTGTTATCCATAATTGTTATGATTCACACAGTCAAAAACTCTTGCATAGTCAATGAAACTTGAGCCAGGATCCATCTGACAGCAGCAGTAATATCCTGGTTCCCTTCCTACTTCTGAATCCAGCTGAATTATTGTCCATATACTGCTAGGCTATTTTTGAATGATCTTCAACATGATTTTACTTGTGTGTGGTGTTGATAATGTTCGGTCCAGGATGTGTGGAATTTCAGGAGCTTGTGAGAATCTAGGTGCTGATAGGCAGTAGATTGTAGAAAATACGGATTTGAAATCAAGAAAGAAGGCTAAATCAGAGGTATGGATTATTGACTTGTCCAGCAATTCTTGCTCATTTAAGTGGCAGCTATGAGCAAGGTTTTCCATAACGAGAGGTGAGAATATGCAGGGAGAAGAATGAAGTGAGCTGTAATTCATAAAACATTTTCTGATTACCTACTGTGTGAGAAGCATGAAGACAGATGGTGTGTGTTTGAAATGGATAAGAGTCTGTATGTGTGATTGGAAAGCAAATTCATAATTGACTATAGGCAGTCCCCACATTACAAATGAGTTCCATTCCTAAATCTATCTTTAAGTCAAATTTATACCTAAGTTGGAACAGTTCCGCACAGTTTGTATCTAATGTCAGTCAGATGTTTGCATTAGCATGTCGTGTACCTTTATGTGCACAAAAACATAACAGAAACACTTCCAGATATGCTGAAACATCTTTAACACAATAATACAGTAATAATAATCATGTTTAGATGCATGTTGTAAAGTAGCACCCATTTGTTATTAATAAATCATTGTTTGTACCTTGAACTTTCAATGTTCAAGGTTTTACAGGGGTTAGTTCTTAATAAGGTATTATGGTAAGTCTGATGTTTGTAACCCAGGGACTGCCTATGTGTTGGGAAATAATATGCTGTGCTGGTTGGTGGTAGGGCAGGAGTTAGAAGACCTGAAAGGGGTGTCCCCGGAGGGGAATATCGTGGAAGTCCTTAATTTGAGTTACAGCATGCAAGGGATAAGGAAAAAGGTATTATTCTGAATAACCAAAATGGTTTGTCATACTTAGAAAGGGTGACAATGAGTTCTCAAAGTCCTTTCTACCTTAGGATTGTCAGATTTAGGAAAGAACAAATAAAAGCACAACCTGGGTATCTAACTTAATTGAAAAACAAAGTAAAGAGTGCCTCATTTTTTAACATAAGGATACTATATGCAATATGAAAGGCACACAAACCCATTGCTGTTGAGTCAATTCCAACTCATAGCGACTCTATAGGACAGTATAGAACTACCCATAGGGTTTCTAAGGTGTAACTGGTGGATTTGAACTGCTGACTTTCTGGTTAGCAGCTGAATTCTTCACCACCATGCTACAATGGCTCCCATTTGAGGCAGACTTAGAGCAAAATAAAATCACCGTTTGTTTGAAACTCCTATTTAACTGGACATCCTCTATATATCCACCCTATTTTACCTTCATGAATCTGTAGTGATCCCTTGTTATCTTGTTCTTGTTACTGCTATTATATACCATTTCAGTAGTGCTTTGCAGTATTCAGGAAACCCTGGTGGTGTAGTGGTTAAATACTATGGCTGCTAATCAGAAGGTCGGCAGTTCTAACCTACCAGGTGCTCCTTACAAACTCTCTGGGGCAGTTCTACTCTGATCCGTAGGCCGCTGAGTTGGAATCAACTCACAGGCTGTGGGTTTTGTTGCTGTTGTTGTTTGCAGTGTTCAAAACATTCTCAAGTGCCTTACAGTATCCCGGACAATTAAAAAACAAAAACAAGAAAAACCAACCCAGTGCTCTCAAGTCGATCCTGACTCACAAAGACCATACAGGCCAGAGCAGCACTGCTCCCTAGTTTCCCAGGATCACCTGGTGGATGTGCACTGCCGACCTTCTGGTTAGCAGATGTAGTCCTTAACTACCGTGCCACCAGGGTTTCCCACCCCTTACAACAGCCATGCAGAACTAACACGCATTCTCCTTGGAGAATATGTTTGCACTTGATGGCATCTTTCTCTGTTAGCGGAGCGTTCTCTAAAAGCATAATTATATTTTTCGTGATAGCAATCCTCTTTATTTTCATTCAGCAGACAACATCTTTTCACGTAACTGTCTCCCAGGTACCCATCATAACCCTAAAAGGCTGGCAGAACAAACATGATTGCATCTATTTTCATATAAGAAATAGACACAGTGAAGTTCAGTGACTTACGCAAGGTCACATAGCACGGTAGTGGTAGAGTGAGACCTAACCCATCCTGACTGGCTTCAACTCCAGTGCTTCATTGGCACACGATGCTATCCCTGAAAAGACAATCTAAACCTATCCTCCTGAGACTAACCTCTGCATTCTAAGATTTTGCTTGACATATGAACTTGACCTTCAAATTGTATTTGAACAGACTTGAAACCTGGGGCCAATGGAAACGGACCAATTCATATGAGGAGTGAACTTTCTAGATCAGTTCCACTTGTGGAGCATTAATAAAATCATTGAAAACTTTCAAATCCCTGGTGAACAGCTGCTGTTAATGAAGCCCTGAAATATTCTTTATAATTATATGTTGATCGCTAGATATATTCTATTCTTATGACTTCCGTATTTGGCAAAAACATTTGCATAACACAATATATCCAGTTTGTTCCTTGGTGTCTGTAAACTTGTAAATAATTTCATGAATTAAAATGGCTCAAAAAAGCACATAGTTTATAACTGAAAATCTAATAGGACATAGATGTTGATATAACCTATTACTCTGTGTTTGCTCAGTAATGTATTCCCTATGTGTTTTATGGGACATAAATCTGATCTCTCAGAGTCTAAATTGAGGTTAGTAAATCTATCATAACAAGGATGCTAGATGGTTATTACAATAACATAAAGCTTTTTACTTTTAAGTTTAATACTTAATGACTGTCTATTGTTTTGGTTTTTTCTCCTTTAAGTTTCTAAAAATAGGGACTATGTTCAGTAGATGTAGAGTCCCCTTCCTGTGTCATGCCTCTGTTCTCTGTCACTCACCTCTGCTTCTCTCAGTTTCTTTTTCTGCTGCTTGTGCTCATGCTCAGTTAGTGATACCATAGTTTTCTTGTTAAATGCTGTGTCCTCTCTTTTTAAATATTTTATTGTGGTAAAATATATAAACAAAAAGTGTGCCATTTTGAAGTATATAATTACAACCAAAACAAAATCAAACCCACTGCCGTTGAGTCAATTCCGACTCACAGTGACCCTACAGGACAGAGTAGAACTGCCCCACAGAGTTTCCAAGGAGCGCCTGGTGGATTTGAACTGCCAACCTGTATGGTGAGCAGCTGTAGCACATGACCACTGCACCAACAGGATTACCAGTACCTAGTTAGGTGACATTAATGATGTTTGCTGTGGTATGCTACCATCCCCACTGCCCGTTTCCAAAAGGTTTTCATCACCCCACACAGACATTCAGAACGCCTTCAGTAATAGTTCATTCCCTTCACCTACTCAGCCCCTGTAATCACGAATAAACTTCTGTCTCTATGCACTTGCCTGTTCTAGGTATTTTATGCAAGTGGGAGCACATCGTATTTGTCTTTTATGACTGATGTACCTGACTCGGTGTAATGTTTTCAAGGCTTGTCCATGCCATAGCACGTATACAAATTTCCTTTCTCTTTATAGCTGATTAATACTCCGTTGTATGTACATACTGCATCCTGTTATCTGCTCCTGTTAGCTATTTGGGTTGTTTCCATCCTTTAGTTATTGCAAACAGTGCCACAACAAACATGAGTGTAAACGTATCTGTTTGAGTCCCTGCTTTCAAGTCTCTTGGGTGTATACCTAGGAGTGGAATTGCGGGACAGTTGTGTTCTGTTTTAATTTTTTTAAGTTTTATGGAGTGTTATGAAAAACTGCTCACTTTAAGAAATTGACAGGTCCATTAACAGAGAGCTTTCTGCCTGAGAGTCCAAGCAGTTAGGCCTTCTGGATATGCAGGAAGTGGAGGGTGTCAGACCAGTCATTTTTATTGCAGACTAAAATGATGACTGTGAGGAGATGGCTTGCATTATCACTTTACATAAATCACCCAGCCTGTCCTTCATTTCTTGACTTCTCTTAGAAGTAGGCAGTCTCAGAGTTCTTATATTTCAAGTACGGTAAGAACAGAGGCTCCTGAGCCCTGCACAGAGTCCACTCAACCCAACTTGTGCTTGGGGCATCAAGCAATATAGGGAAAGACATTGGTGTCCCCTTCAAGCAATTTCAAAGAGTATGTATGATGCCAAACAGATGACCATTCATTCTCCAGCCAGACCAGCCTGGTTGTATGAGCACTGAGAAGTCCATGAGTGTAATTGTTCTAAGTGCTACAGACCTCATTGCTGAATATCACGATAGTCACCTTTGAAGTCCTCCCCTTGGGAAGCTATGTACCAGTGCCAGTGCCTAGTCCACCCTTCATAGCAGTTCTGGAACTGTTTCTGAATGGCCATTGCACATGGTGGTGTGGTAGCAAGTTCACCAACTTAATAGTCTAGTTGTCTATGAGGAAGTTTTTAGCCAGTGAACAAATAACTGGATTGGAACAACTTCCCTACTCACCTGATCTGGCCCCCACTTTTTTCTTCACCTGAAGAGAAAGGAAATATTGAAAGGAAGACATTTGGATGATGTTCAAGACATCAAGGGTAATTTGATGAGAGCTCTGATGGCCATTCCAGAAAAAGAGTTCCACAATGACTTTGAAGGGTGGACTAGGTGTTGGTGTCAGAGCATAACTTCCCAAGAGGGGGTATTCAGAAAGTGACCGTAGTGACACTTAGCAATGAGGATGTAGCACATTTTCTAGGACAATTTGACAGTTCTTGTAAACCTCCTCCTAGTTATTGAGTAGCCATGTGACAATGGACAGACTGCTTACCTTTCTGTGTTTTTAAAATTTACACAGTGGTGATGGTAAGGGCTATTCCTATTCTGATAGAAAAGAGAGAGGTGATTGGGATCATAGATCCTACATCAGCTTGAAGTTTATTGAGAAAGACCTGCAGGGGAAAAATCCCTGGAGAACACACATGGTTTTTGACCTGATGGCTGACAGTCGGTCTCTACTCTGGTAAGCTGAATGCTGAGAGAGCCCTCGCTCCTCTGGCCAAAGGCCCAGGATAAATGTAGGCCAAGTATCCCCCTGAGCTGCTCTCTCCTCACTCACTATATCCTCAGCTAGGTGTTTGGCATCTTAACCCTCCAATGACAAAAAGGGGTACAAGGATGAAGCAAAGAAGTGTGTTCCTCCCCACAGCCTGCAGCAGAGCTGACCTAACCCATTTCCCTGCACTTACAGACCTTGAGTCTCCAGAAACCCACCTGGTCCCAACAAACAGGAGGGACACCACAGGGGAAGCAGCCTCAGGGACATCTCCTGGTGCCAATTCTACAGAGCAAGCCTTTCTGTTCAGAAAATTCAAGAGGTCTGGAGACTGCAGAAGAACCAAGAGAGGAAGAGGCCAAGAGAATGAGCTAAGTGGCTGAAAGCTTTTTCACTGATGACATGGCCTAGTCTATGTTCTTCTATGGATCAGAACAGAGCTTCTCAAGCTCAGAGCTGCTGGCATTCTGGGTTAAGGACTTTTCTATTAGAGGCTATCCTGTGCCTTCTAGGGTGGTTAGGCGTATCCCTGGCATCCTCATGCTAGATGCTATCTGTACCCCGACCCATTTGTGACAAGCAAAATGTTTCTAGGTATTTTCAAAATCTGCTGGACTGGGAGGCACAAAGATCTTGTGGATATGTTTGGAAATTCTCTTGTAAAGTAAGAATTGAAATAAGTCCAGGTCACACGTATTGAGTTCTTTCTACATGCCAGAGCTTCTTTTCTGTCCTATTGTGATCATTAGAACTCTCCAGGGAAGTAAAGATCCACAATTGACACTCTTGGAAGCAAAGGTTCAGAAATCAAGTGATGCACTGCACTGGGCAATGTCTGCTGCAAAAGACCTCTTTGGTGATGTCACTTTGAAGACTAAGGTGCACTTGGCCAATGCCATGGTGTTTTCGAACGCTGCATATGCATGAGAAAGCTGAATGGTGAATGAGGGAGAGTGAAGAAGAATTGACACCGTTGAAGAATGATGCTGGTGAAGAATATGGAATACACCATGGACTCATGAAAGAATGAACACGTCTGTCTTGGAAGGACAGCCCAGATGCTTCTTAGAAGCAAGGATGGTCAGACTTTGTCCCATGTATACTGGACTTGTTTTTCAGGAGGGACCTGTTCCCAGAGAAGGCCATCATGCTTAGTAAAGTTGATGGTCAGTGAAAAAGAGGAAGACCCTGAACAAGACAGGCTGACACAGTGGCTGCCACGATGGGCTGAAGCCTAGCAAGCGTTGTGAGGATGGCCCAAGGTCAGGCAGGGTTTCCTTCTGCTGGACTCAGGGTCACTCTGAGTTGGAGCCGACTTGAGGGCACCTGATGTCAGCAACAACAGAGCTGCTTCTCTGCCTGACCTTTAGGACAGGAACTGCCCTGCGAAGTAAAGACAGTCATTAGGCCCATTTTTTGATGATGAAATGGAGACACAGAAAACATGTCCAAACTGCAGGGACAGAATTAAATCCAGGCCTGTTCTATTCCAGAGGTCTCTCTGAACTCTCTTCCTAAAGTTTCTCCAATAGTTTGGGCCTAGACTTTTTGTATGCAATCTTGCAAAACACAATGAACATTCTTATGAAATTTTAAACTAAAACATGACCTAAGAAAGCACAGTTGTGTCAGGAGCAAGTCACTTTCGGACACCACTTATGGATCCCAGTGCACTCTCCTTTTTAAACAAAATCCATTTTCTTCATTCCAGGTTATCAGGAGGAGAGATTGTTTTGCTTTGCACCCTCCCTGCTCTGTCCTCTGTCTTCTCTCCACTCTCTCTGCCTGGTAAATGTAGAAAGAGTAACTGAGCATACTCAGACCCACAGCACCTCTGTTCTTGCTCTTGGGAGATAGCCTACCCTAAAGAGCAGGTGACGTCCTTTTCACCTCCATCTGCAGGCCAAGGGCAGCCCCTACTCAGGTGGGGAGATCTGCTAGTCCATGCAGCCGTGAAGAAGTCTGCGTGGCCGGGGATCCAGTTAGCAGGTCCACTAGACTCTCACGCTAAGCTGTGTGGCCTGACTTAACTTCTCTAAGTGAGAAAGGAGCTGTTTGGCTTCCATCTCAATTCTTCTGTTTCTCCAATTGTTCAGAACCCAGCTGGAACAGGGCACATATATTTATTTGTTTATTACAGGCTTTTGGATACCTCAGTATTCCTTGCTGCAGTCTCTGATCATTATGAATCCAAACTGTCTTCGATGACAATCATTTTGGTTTTGGGGCTTTTAGGTGGTATAAAATGATAATGCCCTTTTTGCTGCTAACTGAGAGGTTGGAGGTTCAAGTTCACCCAGAGGCATTTCAAAAGAAAGGTCTGGTGATCCACTTCCAAAAAAAATCAGCCCCTGAACATCAGTGGAGCACAGTTCTACTCTGCTGTGCACTGGCTCACCGTGAGTTGAGTCGACTTGACTGAAACTCTTCGGCTGGCTTTAAGAGTGTTTTGGGAAAGTTGGGGATTTGTTGGTCTAAATATTGAACTCAGCCCTAGATTGTAAGCTGTGCCCAGGCAGAAAGTCTCTCCCCCTCTGTTCCTCTCTGTCCTTCCTGGTCTTCCTCTCACCATTATCCACAGCAAAGAGTAAAATACGAGTTTTATTATCCCTGTGTCCTAGGGTTTTTGGATGTGGAAAAGTAGGCTTCATACTATGAGGATCTTCTCTTTGAAGAGTATCTGATTGTTCCAAAAAATGACATTAATAAAAATAACATATGCAATTGACCATTTTCTGAGAGTACCATGGTAAGGTTTCTGTTGTAACTGATGAACCAGGTGCAGACCATTCCATGTGTAATTTAGCCCTTCTCCCCATGGGCTGCTCTGCTGGTTCTGTGTATAACTTCAGTAATTATTGCCAGTAAGAAAAGATATTTTAGGGACAAGCTCATTTTTTGAATAGATTGTTATCTCAAATTAAAAAAGATTACGGGTACTGGCAATCAATGCAGCCATCTAATTGCTATTTCTCCAATTAAAAATTAATATAGAGAAAGAGCTGCCTGGAACCAATTGGTCTTTAGATAATTCTGAAATGAGGGAAAAAATAACAGTTTAAAAGCAGTGGGCTTGGGTGAGTATGGGGTTTTACAGCTCCTGGGCCCCTTTGTAGCAAAGATAGCAGTGGCAGGTGGACATGATTCTGACTGTCCTGGGACCGCCACACCCAGGGACTACTGGAGACAAAGGAACACTGAGCTTGTGTCTTCCAGTTCCTCCTCTGTTAAAGATTTATGTATAAAATCACTGTATTTTGTGATGTACTTAAGAATAGATGGCAGGTGTCATTTTTGTACCGTGCATGTCATTTCATCGAAGAGGTGGAAAATGTGTGTGACTGTGCCTTGTGCTAAAAATGTTCTTCTGTTCTTTGAGGATGTCAGCGATGCTGTCCCAGCTCCTTCTCTTCTGCAGAACTTCATTTGCTAAGCAGTGTTCAGACAGATGCGGACCAAGGAAAATGAAATCAAAGAAAGCCTCTTACTTCTTGAAGACAGGACATCCTTGTACACAGTTCAAAATGAGCTCCTTTCATCTTGAAGACTCACACTTTTTTTTTTTGAGTATAACAGGTGCTTAGTTTTAACCTGGAACAAACTGTCATACATTACTATACATGTGTGTGCACACATGTGTATGTGCGTGTGTATGTCATCAAATGGATGGAAATCTCACATATCAAGAGGGCCACAATCAGATCCCAGCAAGGAGGCTGGTTTTGGTGAGAGAGGGGCCGTCATTTATTTGAATGAGCAGAGGTTGACTGGGGAACCACATGGACCACCTGGCACATTGGAATGGTGCTTCAGGCCCTCACATCTCCAGAAGGATGAGATGGACTGGAAAAAGTGTAGAGAAAGAGCACGAAAAGGATTCAAGTGACAGAAAGCTGACCGAAGAGTTGAGTCTATGCTGTGGAGAACTGGATATAGATAAGAGACACACCAACTACCTACAGATATGTAGGAGGGGATTGGAGCTGGGAGGCATGGACTTGCCCACTGGAGCGCTGTTCTGTGCCCCCAGGGGTCATCTGTGAAATTTATGAAGAGATATGTTGGAGTCACAAGAAGAACAACTGTGACTAAGAGGGGAGTGGAGAGCAGTTTCAGAATCAGGAAAAGGAACTCTACCTGGAAGAAGAGCATCAAATTTATAGTCATCGTCTCAGGGTGGTAAAATGCCATCCAAATAGATCTAATAAAAAATGTGGGTAACAGGTCTATTACAATGTGATGTGAGGACGACCACACAGCCTCCCACAATTCCTCGGTCATTGCCTCTTCTGTTGGTACTATAAGCCTCACTGAGCTGTCTCATTTCTTTCTTGGTGGTCTCAGCCTGAGCCTGGAGAATCATCCCAGATACTTCGGCTCCTGTCACCTGACCCTCACGAATGTTTACCACCTGCTCCTAGATACCTTTCTAGCCACGCCTCTGTTTTTCAGTCACTATAACCACTACTTAATAACACCTCACTATAACCACTACTTAATAACACCCGTACTCTAACTGAGACCAGATAAATCAGAGTCGAAGGAGATGACTTATGGTCTGAAACACTGAACATGGGTATTAACCAACCAAACTATTTTTTCCCTCCATACAAACCTCCAATTCTTCTACCTCTTCACTTTGATCAGATGATCTCTTCTTGTGGAATATACGTTTTCTGTATCTGTCCTAGTGGTGCAGTGGTCAAGAGATACGGTAGGTGATAGCTGCTACCCGAAAGGTCAGCAGTTCGTATATACCAGCTGTTCCTTGGAAACTGTGTGGGACAGTTCTACTCTGCCCTAGAGGGTTTCAGTATCAATTGAAACCAACTTGATAGCAACTTGGTTTTTTAAAAAAATATAAATTTCTATTCACTTTTTTATGGCCTTGTTCCATGTCACTTCCTCCAAAGAGTTTTCCCAATTTTTACCACATTGCCTGAACAAATACAGAGAAACTTACTCCTCCAAGCTACCAGATACATCCCTTAGTTCTCTGCCTGTTATTACCACCTTGGTCCTAATATTTTAGACCTGAATGTGTGTATCTCGTTTCTCTTTCAAGAATTTAAGCTTCTTGGAGGTAAGTCTTATGTTTTATGCATTTTCTGGTAACTGGCTCAGTAGTTAAGTGCTAACCAAAAGGTCAGCAGTTCAGATCCTCCAAGTGCTTCTTGGAAACTCTATGGAGCAGTTCTGCTCTGCTCTGTAGGGTTGCTGTGAGTTGGAATTGACTTGATGGCAGTGGGTTTGTTGGTTTGGGGTTAGTGCCACGAAGTGAAATCGTTCAACTTCTCCCACTCGTGATTCTAAGGGCGTTATAAGTACTGACTCAGTTAATATTCACAACCACTCTATGATGTAGTTTCTGTTATTAGCATCATTCCCATTTTTCAGAGAAAAACAAAACCCAAATCACAAATAGTCTAAGCCAGAGTTATAGCTAAGTTGAGATCTGACTAAAGATTTGAACTCAGGCAGCCTGGCCTCTGCTCTTCAAATCTATGCTGTAACAACAACAACAGCAACCCAAAACCCATTGCAACTGGAAAGTTGACTCCAACTCATAGCAACCCTATGCTACACTGTCTTTGAAATTAGTAAGTAACTAGTAGAGTCTGTGGGTTAGTACTTTATGCCAGGTATCAAGGATCTGGACACTGGTACGAAGCAGTGATTCCGGGGGTGATTCTGCTAGGATGACAATGGACTGAGCGGGGCCCCTCATCAGTTTTCACAGTCCCGTACCCCCATCTGCATCCCTGTCTGTCCCCTTCTTTCCTAGACTCACACCCTGGCCTGTATTTCTCCAAAATGAGCCAACACCAAAGGATGTTGTTGTTGTTGTTAGGTGCTGTCAAGTCAGTTCCGACTCATAGTGACCCTATGAACAACAGAACAAAACACTGCACAGTCTTGTGACATGTCCATAATCCAAAGATAAGAACCTATTAACTTCCCACGTGGCCGGCCACAGAGGGGACCGAGACAGAGCGTATAGTCAAGTGTCAGTGTGGGACCAGAAGATGGTATGCGTGTTTGGGGGGCAGTGTAGATGGTGCCCACTGATGCCTCTGTATAATGTTTTGAATTGAGAATAGGCCTGGGTACCTCTGTGGCCCTAGACTCGTATGTTTCATATGTTACTGTACCCTGGGAGAACTTCACAGGTGTGTCAAGGTATTTATTATGTGTCCAAGAAAATAAGGTCTTCTTGGAGTCAAGATTTTAAGTTGGCAAGGGACTGAGGGATGAAAGAGAGAGTTATTGTGATGGGACTGTTCCATCTTCTTGGTAGAAGGATGGACAGGAGAGTGAGTGATTGCCAGTGAGTATCCAGAGCAGCCAGGTGAGCCACAGCCACTCTGTACCCAGACTGCAGCACCTCAAGCTGGAAATGATAAAAATTGTCACTAGCAGAATTTCACAGATGTCTGCTTCCTTTTAAGGAAAAGAAAGATGATTTACAGTTTTATCTATGTCTATATATAAGCATGGATAATCATCACACAAACACAATCCATTCAACTATTCCCTCCTTCCTCCATTTGCTCATACATTGAACAAACGAATATTGAAGACTAGTTATGCTTGAAGTCCAGGGCTGAACCCAGGCCAGGGAAAAGCAGAAATTTAAAAAGACAGCCCTGGCCCATGGGCAGACAGACTCACAGACAGCCAACTCTAATAACACTGAAGAAATCATTAGACAGGCCAAAAAAGTAAGCATATAGAATAAAATTGGTTCCTCATTTTTATGAAGCTTGATAAAAAGTAGTATATCAAATTGTATAATCACTAAATAATACAAACATTAAAAATGACATGTTTTATCCTTAGCTCTAGAGGCCTGGTGGCACAGCGGGTGAGTACTTGGCTGCTAACTGAGAGGTCGTCAGTTAAAAACTACCAACTGCTAGATGGGAGAAAAGACCGAGCAATCTGTTCTTGTAAACATTACAGCCTAAGAAACCCTGTGTTACAGTCCTGCTGCACTGTGAGTTGGAATTGACTTGATGGCACACAACAACAACATCCTCAGCTTCAGCATCTTCAGGTTTCTATGTCTGGCCTGTTAGCCATCTATCTTCTGTATGACTTTTTCTAGCTTTGTCCACATGTAACTTCCCCTTTCATCCTTTTGGTAAACTATCCTCACGTCTATACCTGAGACTCATTGGATTGAAACTCAGTGTCCAGAGATGCCAGTTCAATAAAAAGGAGTGCCCAGTTCCTTCACAGTTTCTCCTTACCACCTGTCTTGCCTTTCTAAAATGAAGATGGACTGAAAAGTAAAGGCTTCTCCGAAAAGCCTTCCTTGTGTATCAGTGGTATGGCTGGAAAGGCAAGGAGGGTGGTTCAACTAGAATAAGGTGATAAGTGTCCCTCAGAAGAATGCTGGAAAAGTGGTCCATTGGAGGTGTGTGCTAAGGTAACATTCCTACACCTTCTAGAGTAGAAGGAGTGCAGGCCGCAGTGTCAGACTGACCTGAGTTTGAAGACTACCTGCTAGTTATGTAACTCAGGGAAGTTATGTGACTCTTTTGAACCTCTGGTTCTGTTTTAATTTGTAAAATAGAGTTGAAAATAATTCCTACATAATAGATATTGTAGTGAAGACTAAGCTGAAGAAATGGAGACTGCAGAACACCAACATAAAACCCAAAACTCTTTGCCAATGTGCCAGTTTCTATAGGTCAGAGTAGTACTGCCCCATAGTTTCTAAGGAGCATGTGATGGATTCAAATTGCTGACCTTTTGGTTAGTAGCTATAGCATGTAACAACTATAACACCAGCAACAATCAAAACCAAACCTGTTGCCATTGAGTCAATTCTAACTGCCCCCCAAAATTTCCAAGGAACTGCTCATGGATTTGAACTGACAACCTTTTGGTTAGCAGCCATAGCACCTAACTACTATGGCACCAGAGTTTCCAAATAGTGCCAAATAAACAGTAGTATTTAGTTAGCAACCTGTGTTATGCAGATGACATAGCCTTGCTTGCTGAAAGTGAAGAGGATGTGAAGCACTTACTGATAAAGATCAAAGACCACAGCCTTCAGTACAGATTACATCTTAATATAAAGAAAAGGGAAAATTCTCCAACTGGACTGATAAGCAACACTGTGATAAATAGCAAACACATTGAAGTCCTTAAGGATTTCCTTTCACTTGGATAAACAATCAGCACCCATGGAAGCAGCAATCAAGAAATCAAACAGTGCATTGCATTGGGAAAGTCTTCTGCAAAAGACCTCTTTAAAGTGTTAAACAGCAAAGATGTCACTTGAGAACTAAGGTGCATCTGACCCAAGCCATAGTATTTTCAATTGTCTCATATGCATGTGATCTGGACAATGCATACAGGAAACTAAAGAATTATCGATACCTTTGAAATGTGGTACTAGCAAAGAAAACTGAATATACCATGGATACCAGAAGAACATACAAGTCTCGTCTTGGAAGAAGCACAGCCAGAGTGCATCTTAGAAGTGACAATGGTGTGACTTTGTCTCATGTATTTTGGACATGTTATCAGGAGGGTCCAGTCCCTGGAGAAGCATGTCATGCTTGGTCAAGTAGAGGGTCATTAAAAAAAGAAACATAAAATCTTCTCTGAGATGGATTAATCCAATGGTTGCAATGATGGGCCCAAACATATCAATGACTATGAGGGTGGCGCAGCACCTGGCAGTCTTTTGTTCCATTGTACACAGGGTTGCTAGGAACTGGAACAGACTCTGCAGTGTATAGCAGCTACAGCAGCAACATTTGAGCTGGTTGTTCCCCAGCCTCTGTGAGCTGGAGTAGGACTTTGTAAGAAGTTCCAAGGGTCCGGTGGAGAGGCTGGATTCGGTCAGCATGCATCAGTTTCTTCCCTTACCTTCCTTACTGAGACCACATGTAGAAACACTGCCTGAGAACTGGCTTAGTTGGAGCACTTGATCCAGGCTACAGACATTCCCAACAGTGCTTACTTCTGAGAATTGGCGACTGAATAAGGAGACCTCAGTCAGGACAGCAGAGGGCCTACATGCTGCTGTCTCCCCTCTTATCGGGCTGTTTTTTCTTTTCACAACTAACTCACATGCCTGCACTGGCTACTGGGAGTTGCCACTGAATTATGCCAGGAAGATATTGTAACATGTAACCCTGGCTTAAAGTTGTAGACCTATCCTTTGTTATTGTTGTTAGGCTCTGACTCATGTCAGTTCTGACTCATAGTGACCCTATTCACAATACAACTAAACACTGATGGGTCCTGTGCCAACCTCAGAAATGTTGTGATGCTTGCACCAACGGTAGCAGCCACTGTGTCAGTCCATCCCATTGAGGGTCTTCCTCTTTTTCACTGACCTTCTGCTTTCTCAAGTGATGTCCTTCTCCAAGGACTGGTCCCTCCTCCTAAGATACCTGAAGCAAAGGAGACAAAGCCTCACCATTCTCGTTTCTAAGGAGCATTATGGCTGTGCTTCGTCCCAGACAGATTTGTTGATTCCTCTGGCAGTCCATGGTATATCCCATATTCTTCACCAACACCATAATTCAAAGACATCAATTCTTCCGTCTTCCTCGTTCATTGTCCAGTTTTTGTATGCATGTGTGATGACTGAAAATAACCATGGCTTGGGTCAGGCACACCTTAGTTCTCAAGGTGACATCTACACTTTTTCAGACTTTGCTTTTTCTCTGTCCTTTGATTTCTCTACAAAGGCTACATGGTAAACTGTTTCCCAAACCTAAGACCTGACCCCCACACAGTGAGACATGTTTCCATGGTGGGTTGTGAGAGTCTCCTTAGGTCTGCAGTCAAGCTTTGCCTTAAAAAATCAGCAAAAAGCAAATCCCAGAGACTCCACCCCACAAACAAACTCCTACCAAAGAAGGGAGGTTGAAATACTCACGAAATTATTTGTACTCATGTTGCAGATGTAGAAATTCTTGGGATCTTATGGAACATGCTGTTCCTCTTACAGGATTCCAAAACAGCCTTAGGAGGACATCAATGCCTGTGGGTCACTTGTTCAGACATTTGGAGGTTGAGCAATCTTTGCAAGCCTCTTTTATATTTGAACCTCAAAATCTACATATAATACTTCAGAACATTGGGAGTGGAACTTCTCCTTCCAAGGCAGATTGCATTTTGGATAGTTTTAGCCACCTACTTCAATTACCACTACCTCAGGACAGGGAAGAGGCTTGGATTTCTGTGGGTGGAAAACTGAGTTATATACTTCCTGGCCTTGTTGCCCCATAGTCTGTGTTAAGACTGGAGTTATTCAAGGAGGGAATTCTGTGTCCAACTAAACTTGAAATCCTTCCTTGTTACTCCACATGCATAAAAATGAAACATGCATCCATGCAAGGAGGAGAGCTCCGGGTGATGGCAAAGCCACGTGAAGCAGTAAGTCACCTACTTCCCAACAGCCGACCTAGAGGTGAATTGTGCAGCAGAAAGCCGAAAGTTAATCTCATCCAGAAAGCAAGATAAATTAAAAGGCTAATTACTTGCCTGCTCCTCCTTCCTCTTCCAGGATCTGTCTCAGAGTGACCCTTCAGGCTGGGGGAGAATAAATCTTGCAGGTGCAAGCTCCTTTTTCAAAGGGCTTTTATGTAGTGACTTAGTCTGGCGGCAATATTTTAGCAGTAAGAAGGCACATGGCATGGAAGGGGACAGGAGTGCTGTGGTCTGAGCCTCCGTGTTCAGCCCTGTGGCCACTACTTTCACTTGCTTAGGATCTAGTCTAGACGCCAGTCTGGTCCTATAGCTTGCTCACCATCTTGGCACAGATATTTTCAGGGTACTTCTTGGTGCTGGTAAGCATAGGTAGACAGTGACAGGGCAGTGATTGCGTACCATCTTTATCAGACTGGCTTTGCCATCTGAGAGGCGGGAGACTCAGTGTTCTGCCAGTGCTATCTCCTGTGGTTTAAGGGGCTGTTCTACATGGTTAAAGCCGGGTAAGTAAAGACTCTCCCTGTGGCCAGAAGGCCCCCTGTCCTGTAGAGTGCATCTTAGATCCCCAAATGTCCTTTTCAGAGGCGCTGTGCCATCCCTGTAGGGAGCATGTGGTGAGCTGTTTTGGTGAGCCCTTCACTGAGCTATGGAGATTCAAACCCATAGCTTCTGCCTCTGAAGAGCTTGTGATGGAATTGCTAATTTTATCCCAGACTGGGCTTCAGTTCCAGGGAATTTGGAATGATATGAACAAAGCAGTGAGAATCCTGGAGTAGACGCTTGGTTCTTGCTGTCGCTCTGGAGATTGCAATGTGGAACAATTAACTTACCTAGCTCGTGGACTGACTCCAGATCTCCATTTCTGCCAAGGGAGGTGAGGAGGTCATCCTTCTGGTGCAAACCATCTATGCTGGAAGTTCATACTGGTCAAATACATGAGGAACCCCACCCCAGATTTGTTTTGCATTTTTGGTAATGCCCTAATTGTGCTATGAAGTTTTCCTTTCTCTTCACCTCCTGTTTCTTCAACTCCCCGTGTGAAGAAGTCACTGCTCCCTGATTCTTCAGGCATCATTCAGTCTTGTGCCTTTCAGGCTGAGTGCCGTGGCCCAGAGGTTTAGAGGTGGCCCAGTGCTGATGGAGATGTGTAAGATAGAATGTCCCTATTCTGTTGTACATCCTGGGCATCATTTGAGATTGTGTTTGAGGAAAGGACTCTAATCAGCTAAAGACCCCAAACCCACTGCCATTGAGTCGATTCAGACTCAATGAGGCAGTTCTGGCAGGGTAGAACTGCCCAATGGAGTTTCCAAAGAGCACCTGGTGGATTTGAACTGCCGACCTTTGGGTTAGCAGATGCAGCACGTAACCACTATGCCAAGAGGCTATGAAAATCACTAGTTTGGTTCCATCGTTCTTGCTGTTAGTATCCTTACATGGAGCGCTTTCCTCTGCTTGTAGGTGGCGCTTTGATCACATGTGGTGGCATTCTCTAGGGTCTGCCTTGCTGTTCTACTTGGCTCATCTTCTTTGTGGGTGATTTTTCACTCTCCAGTTCTTAAGAATTGCTTTCCAGATGACTCTACATGAACAGGAAACTCAATGTGTTCTCACCTGAATGATCATCTTTCCCACCCCCCCAACCTCTCTTCTGTATTCTCCATCCTTTGGGGTGGCACTAGCAATACTTAGGAGCCCTCGTGGCTCAGCAGTTAAAGTGATTGACTGCTAACCAAAAGGTCAATATTTTGAAACCACCAGGTGCTCCTTGGGAGACAGATGTGACAGTCTGCTTTCTGTAGAGATTTACAGCCTTGGAGACCCTATAGGGTCACTGTGAGTTGGAATCAACTAGACAGCAATAGTTTTATCAATACACGGTCTCCTAACTTAGAAATCTGAAACTGATACTAACTTCTTCCTCTCTAGCCCAAGCTGCCACTCAGGCACCAAGTGCTGCTGACTATCTCTTTGATTATCTCTTCAGTGAATCTTCTTCCTGTTTCCTTTGCCACTGAGCATCAGTTCAGCCTCTGACATTTCTTTTGCTGACAAAGTGATTCTTCTAAAATGGAAAAGTGATTACATTCTGTCCTCTGTGTTGACCCCTTGCCCTGGTGACCCCATTAGCTCCTGGTGGAGCCCAAACTCCTTGGCACAGCAGACAGAGTTCTTCATGATGTGGCTTCTGCTTCCTTCTCTCACACTCTCCTCTACCTTGTTCTTGATGACTGTGCAATGTTGAAGTCCTTGTGGTCTCTGGAATGCATTACACTGTCATCATTTCTTACCCTTTCTGTTTGCTGTTTCCTCTGCCTGGAATGCCCTTCTGCCCTTGTTTACTTGGAGAATTACCATTCTTCCTTCAAATGATGGGCTGCGGAGACAGCGTCTAAGACTTCTCACACATCAGAATACTGATTCTCTCCTTCAGATCCTGCATCTTTGCTGGATTAGTTATCATGAAGTATTATTACAATGTGTTTGTGTATCCTTAATCCCTTCCCTTTAAAAGAGGACAGTGCTTTCATTTGTCTTCCAGCCCCAGCACCTAGTCTCTGATATGTGGTTGGTGCTCAGCTTAGCTGAATCCTTGTTGAAGGGAGCTGAGTGCCAAATTCCCAAATTACAGGGTTTCTTAGTGACAAAGGGATAACTCACTTATTTTATTCTAAGTTGTCAAAACAGTCATATGTTTTAAAACATCCAGTCATTATTCTGCCTAGAGAGGAACAAAGCAAATGGGAAACCAAAACTATGAGGAAAAACATTGTGCATTAGCTGCAAATTAAAACACCTAGGTAAATAGTAAGAGAGACACAGTGGGGGATTTGAGTATGAGCTCCTGGGGAAATATTTGCTGCTAATACTTTTAATTGATATTTTCCTGGAGCTGTGAGCACTCCACTGTGTGGCTGATTTGTTCCCATTTATTTTTACCTTTTCAGCTGCCTGGATTTTTGCATAGATTGTCTTCTGTGGGTCTGTTTTAATTCTAGTCTCTCATGGTGTGCTACCAAATGGAGGCAGCTGGGGGCCTGTGGGGATTTCATAGCCATTTGAGTCAAAAATTTATTCTAGTGAAACCTCTTTAAACTATGGTGCTTAAAACCTCATGGATAATCAAACGAGATGAAGAAATGGTCCCCTATGGGAAAACGTTCTTCAATTTGTAAAATATTTCCCTCAGAAGTGTTGGGAGGCCAGGGAGCATTTGCTGAGAATCCACTTGCGGAGCTTGCCTGGCATTAGAGGCGCCCCCTGTAAAGCCCCTAAGGGCTGGGTTAGCAGGGAGCCCTTTGAATACTTCGGATCCCTGGAGTGGTACACCTTCCTGTTTGAGGTGCCCAAGACTCCAAGAGGTTCTCCTCGTTGAGGAGTTTGCTTGAAAAGGGAAGCTAGAGGTTAACATGCTTGTTGCTTCAGGAAGAGACAGTGCCTGTCCTCTGTAGATGAATGTGGCCAGGGGAGCCAGAGGCTGCTCACCCTCTCCAGGCCACTCCTGAATCTTGAAAAGTATCACTTGCTATGATTTCTTGGCTGGCTGGCTAGGAGGCTTTGCTGTTTTTGCTGCTCTGATGTTGTACAACCTGAGTAAGAACAATGGGCTTGCTGTGGAATGCAACTTTACCTCTGTTTCCTAGGCACCTCTTCCAGACAGTTCACCATGCTTGTCTCTGTATCTCCCAAAGGTTTGGAAAGCTTGTGTTGTGGCCTTAACTCAGGGCCATGATGAAGGAACCAGTGGCCACTTAGGCAAAGACAGTGGTCTGTATGGTCAGAGACATGACTTCCAGCCCCAGCTCTACCTTTCAGAAAATCATGCCTCTCTGGGCTGCTCTTTTGTCTCTTTTAAATCAGAGTTACTGAGGGATGATTTACATAGCCTGACCTAGACAGTCACATAACCATCACCACCATCATGACATGGAATATTTCTGTTATCCCCAAAAGTCTTCTCATACCTCTTGGTGATTCAGTTCCCACCTGCTACCCCAGATCAACAAGGTCTGGCAATTAAGTCTAGGAGTGTAACTGCTCTAAGTGCTGTAGAACTCACTGGTGAACATCACTGTGGTCACCTCTGAGATACTCCTTTCAGGAAGCTATGCGCTGAGGCCAGTGCCTAGTCCACTCTTCAAAGCAATTTTGGAACTCTTTCCAGAATGGCCATTGTGCATGGAGGCAAAGTGGCAAGTTCACAAACTTAATTGTATAGTTGTCCCTGAGGGAGTTTTTAGCCAGTGAAGAAATAACTGCATTGGAACACCCTGGCTGCTCACCTGATCTGGTCCCCAGTGACTTTTTCTTTTACCCAAAGATAAAGGAAATATTGAAAGGAAGACACTTTGATGACATTCAGGATATCAAGGGTAATACTTGTACCAAAAGTGCTTTGAAGGGTGAACTAGGCTCTGACATCGGTGCAAAGCTTCCCAAAGAGAGCACTTTGAAGGTGACCATATTCAGCAGTGAGATATGTAGCACTTCTTCTAGGATGAGTTTGTGAACTTAATTGGCAGTCCTTGTATATTCCATGTTCTAACAGTTTTGCCATTTGGAGAGCTAGCCTTCTGGGTACACTTATTTCACTTAACAAAACACAGAGCTTTGTCCGTGTTGTTAAGTGCATCCTTACTTTGTTCCTATTTATTCCTAAGTAGTCATATTCCACTGTATGGATGTTCCACAGATGGTCTATCTATTCACCAGCTGATGGATGTTTGGGTTGCTTCCAGTTTTTATGATTAAGAATACGGCTTTTATGGAAAGGTTTTTTCAAGTAAAATTTATTTTATTTTTATTGGTGATAATAGACACAGCAGAAGACACACATCTGCTACCAGTGTAATAGTGAAGGTGTCACTTTGAGGACTAAGATACACCTGACTCAAGCCATGACATTTTCAGTCACCTCACATGTCTGCGAAAGCTGAACAAGGAACATGGGAGACTAAAGAATTCATGCCTTTGAATTGCGGTATTGGCAAACAATTTAACGTATTGCGGACTTCCAGAAGAATGAACAAATCTGTCTTTGAAGTGCAGCCAGACTGATCCTTAGAAGCAAGGATAGCAAGACGTCATCTCACGTAGTTAAGACATGTTGTCAGGACGGCTCAGTTCCTGAAGAAGGACATCAAGCTTGGTGAAGTAGGGGGTCAGTGAAAAGAGGGAGACTCGTAACAAGATGGACAGACACAGTGCCTGCCACAATGGACTTCAGCATACCAACAATTGTGAGGACGGCCCAGGAATGGGAAGTGTGGTGGTCTGCTGTACACAGGGTGACTAAGAGCTGGAACTGACTCAGCAGCACCTGACCACACAACAGAAGACATGCAAATTCAACAGCTTCTACACATACAATTCAGTGACACCATTTATATATTTCAAGTTGTGCACTGTTCTCACCCTCCTCTTCAGGGTTGCTTGTAGCCCGTTAATGTCAGCTCGCTGCCTCTGAGTTTCTTAGCTAATCTTCGTAGTAACTCCTGTTAATTGGATCTTACAAAGACAGATCTTACAAGATAGATCTTACAAAATAGATCTTACAGAGAGTACAGTGTTCCAGGCAGACACTGTCATTTCTTCTGGGCAGATGCCTAGCAGTAGAATCACAGGGTCACACGGCAAGTATCTGTTTGTGACAAACTGTGAGACTGGTTTCCAAAATGACTGTCCTAGCAATGTTTGAGAGTCTTGTTTGCCCTGCGTCCCCATCAGCATGTAGAATATCCTCATTTGTTTGTTTGTTTGAGCCACTGGCGTAGATGTGCAGTGGCATCTGGTGGCTTTTATTTGCATTCCTGACTAATGAAAATCCTGGTTGCCTAGTGATTAAATGCTACTTCTGTTAACCAAAAGGTTAACAGTTGGAACCCGCCTGGTGCTCCTTGAAAACTCTATGGAGCAGTTCTACTCTGTCCTGTAGAGTTGCTATGAATTGGAATTGACTCAGTGGCACTGGGTTTGGTTTTCGGTTTACCGACTGATGATGCTGAGCATCTTTTCACACTCCCACTTGCCATCCATAAGTCTTTGGTGAAGCACCTGTTCAAATCTTTTGCCCATTTTTAAATTAGGTTATTTGTTTTTCTATTATTGAGTTTGGTGTTCTTTACATATTTTGAATAAGTCTGTCATCACACAAATGTGTTGTGAATATTTTTTCCCAGTCTGTTTTTTCTTGTTATTTTCTTTCTTTTTTTAATTTAATATAACTGAGTGAAAATGTGCATTCCCATAAAAATTTACGTGCCCACCTCTATGCAGCTTCCACTGCTCTCCCTGTCCGGTGACAGCACACTGTTCCTCTCTGCTCCATACATGTCTCATCCTCCCAACAGCCTCCTTTCCCTTCCTTTCCACCCACTTGTCGTTCTCTTAAGACTGACTTTGAAAGAGCAGATGTTTTGAATCTTGATAAAGTACAATGTATTAATCTTTGCTTTTGTGGCTCACAACTAAAGCATAAACACACTTAGAAAAAGATCGTACAGTACGGAATTTAGTATTTTTCAAGAGCAGCAGAAGAAAATTAGGTGATGCCTATGTCTTTTTTCTTCCTTGCCGTTATCTCTACTGTCTACATCTTTTCTCATCTGTCCTCTACAAATTCTATTTCTGTCACTCCTAGCTTTGTCCTTGCTGTAGCTGATGGAGATGGAAGGTGCCTCTGCCTTGTGTGTTAACTTACATTTTCTTTCTCAAAATTCAAACCATGTTGAAACTGCACCTTCCATCCAATATACTACTATCTATACAAAGAAAACAGTATCTGAATTCTACACACACTTCTAAAGGTACTTCACATAACTCTTATCTCTACTGTGAACATTTTTTAATTATGATGTTGTTGTTGTTAGGTGCCGCCAAGTTGATTCCAACTCACAGCAAGACTGTCTGGTCCCTGTACTGTGCCCACTCACAGGCTGTGTCCTGTGCTAGGAATGGCTTTCCCTCCCTGCACTTTGTCAGCCTGCAGAATTACTACTCTTCTTTCAAGACTTGATGAAGTCTTCCCTGCCTGTTGGCCAATTCCTTTCCCAAGCCCTCGTTCGTCTTCATTCTCCGTGCTCCCACTGCATTTGGCACACGCCTCACGGCACTTTTCACTCCACAGTGATTACTGGCCAGTGGAAATTGGTACTGCCACTAGACTCTGGGCCTTTTGAAGACAGGAGCTATGACTGATGTGTGTTTTGAGCAGACTGCTTGCCACATACTTTAATTCATATTTGTTAAATGAGAATTTCATCATTATTTTTTACTGTATTATTTCTTGCCTATGGACTGCTTCCTCTATCTTCCTTTCACCAGTCTAAATCCTATCTGTCCTTCCAGGTTTAGCTTAGAGTCAGTCTCCATCATAAAGCCTTCCCTATTTCATTCAGCTCTCTTCTAGTCTCCAGAGAAACTCTCAGAAGCTATGTCTCTTGTTACTGAGTCAGTTCCAACTCACAGCAACCTGATGTACAATAGAATGAAATACTGCCCAGTCCTGTACCATCCTCACAATTGGTGCTGTACTCGAGCCCGTTGTTGCAGACACTGTGTCAGTTCATCTCATGAGGGTGTCCCCCTCTTTCACGGATCCTCTCCTTTACGAAGCATGGTGTTCTTCTCCAGGTGCTGCTCCTTTTGGGTAGCATGTCCAAAGCATGTGAGACAAAGTTTTGCCATCCTCGCTTCCAAAGACCACTCTAGTTGTGCTTCTTCCAACACAGGTTTGTTCATTCTTTTGGCAGTCCATGAGATACATATATTCAATATTCTTCACCAACACCATAACCTAAAGGCATCAATTCTTCTTCGGTCTTCCTTATTTGCTGTCCAGTTTTCACAGGCATATGAAGCCACCGAAAATACCATGGCTTGGGTCAAGTGCATCTTAATCCTCCAAGTGACGTCTTAGTCTTTTTTTTTTTTTAAGCACTTTCAAGTGGTCTTTTGCAGCAGATTGGCCCAGTGAGATGCCTCTTAGTCTGCCTCCCACTATTGCTTGTGTTTCATTTGCAACTGATTTGCTTCCATAACCTAGTCATAAGGCTGCAAGGACAGAGACTTAGCCTTAAGCTTCTTTGAACCATGAGAGTTTCTGGTATAACACCTTCTTACCTTCTTCCAGTCTCAGCTGAGTGTTTATCAAACCTTTAGATTGACCATTACCATATTTTTCCACAAACAACTGTAAAACAAAAAAGTGACATACTATCAGGGTGACAGCGGCGTTGTCAAACAAAGCAGAAGGCAAACATCATCTGCATAAAACTACAGTTCTGCCTCTGTGTCATACTATATCCTGTGAAGACTTCTGTTATAGAACTCCTAATACTCCACAGAGCTTACTGATGTCCCAATTTGCTGCCCATGACACACTGTGAATGCTTTCAGAGCAGGGACCAAGACAGAGACAGACTTTAGAGTCAAACTACCTGAGAGACAAAATTCTAGTGACTGCCAAAAGAATAAACAGATGAGTGTTGGAAGAAGTACAACCAGAGTGCTCCTTAGAAGCAAAGATGGTAGACTATGTCTTAAATACTTGGGAAATGTTGTCAGGAGGGGTCAGACCCTGAAGAAGGACATCATGCTTGATGAAGTGGAGGGCCAGCAAAAAAGAGTTGGAACCAAGAGCACCTAACAATAGCAATAGCTGCTCACTAGATGAGTGAAACTTAGAGCAGTCAGCAGCAACTGCAATGAAAAACAACTCTGCAATCTTAGCAAACTCTAAAAGTTTGTGTCTCTCTTTTGTCACAGTTAAATGGGAATCTGTAGGGCATGGTGGGAATTCCTGCTTCTTATAGTCATACAGGAAGCCAGAGTCCTTCTGTCCTGTGACAGCTCCATCTTCAGAATGGATGGTCACTACCCAGTGGGCTGAGCAAGCCCAGAGGATCCTGGGAGGGAACCTGTAGCCTGAGAGGGAAGTAGCCTCTATCACTCCTGTTCCTTTGGCTAGAACTCAGCCACATCGCCCTACCTAACAGCAAGGGAGCCTGGGAAATCTAGTTGTCCGTAATTTCTCATGGGGGCGGGTAGGAAGGGACAGAAACACATTCTTCTTACACATGTAGCATCATACCTGCCACAGAAATCAAAGGAGTTCCTGAACCTCTTTAACCCTCATTTTCCTCATAGCAAAAATTGTAAGTTATACCTGCTAGGGTTAGGTTTTGGTGACATGTGTAAGAAGCCCAGTGTTCTGTGGGTTAAACTGGTTTCTTTATTTATTTACACATAAAAGATCTTCGGAGCAGGTGGTCTAGCAATGGTACAACAGCTCCAGGAAGTGGTCAAAGCCAACAGACCTGTTGCTGTCCAGTCAATTCTGATTCATAGTAACCCTCTAGGACAGAGTAAAACTGTCCCATAGGGTTTCCGAGGCTGTAAATCTTTGCAGAAACAGACTTCCACATCTCTTTCCTGCAGAGTGGTTGGTGTGTTCAGATCCTGGATCTTCTGTTCAGCAGCTGAGTGTTTAGCCTGTGTGCTGCCAGGGCTCCTAGGAAATGATCAGAGGCTGCTCACCACTCTCTGTTTGAACCATTATTCCCAGGGTGCAAAATAGCAGCTAGAGCACCAGCTGTCATGCGCAGGTTCTAAAAATCAGGATAGTGGAAAGAGACAAAAACAAACAAGAAAACCAAGAAAAAGGGATATGTCCCCTCTCTTTAAGAAAACTTCCCGGAAGGCACAGCTGACCGTCTGCTTACATCTCATGGCCAGAACGAAAGGCTCACTGTGAGTCTGAAAGAACTCGATGGCAACAGGTTTTTTTTTCTTTGAGAAGTTAGTTATACAGTCAAAAATAGATAGAAGGGTATCTGAGACGCACATTTAACTGCCAAGCCAAGTGCCTTCGAGTTGGATCCGACATTTAACTGACAGAGCAAAAATATCTTCAGCTGGAAATCAGGGTTCTGTTTCTAAAAAGAAGGGAAGAATGAACATTGAGATGAGCAGTTACCATTCTGTGACCTAAGGATAAGGATATTCATTTATCGAATTATTTTAAGAATTAAGATAAGGCACGAAACAGTGGCTGATAAACAGTAGTTATCATTATTATGAGCACCCGAGCTGATTGCTGTTTAGTCGATTCCTTCTCTTCGGCGACTCTGTAGTTCAGAGTAGAACCTCCCAGTGGCGTTTCTAAGGAGCAGCTAATGGATTTGAACTGCCTGCATTTGGATAGCAGCCAGGCTCCTTACCACTATACCACCAGGGGTCCACTACAGACATAGCTATTATTATTTGAATTCTCAGCATGTAGTTGGTGCATATTTCAAATAAATAAAATGTCAATAAGCAAATAATCATTGATTTGAATTTAATTACTTCTTTAGTCTCTTATTTCGAAGCATTTGGTATTCATTCTTTTAGATATTGAAGACTCCTGTTTTGCTAAAGGTCTGCTGTTAAAATATAAATACCATCAGGACCACAGTGTTAATTCCTTATTAGCTGATATTTAGCAAGGATTATTGTTTCATAATATCTTGTTGAGCCCAAGGCTACTTGCATTTGATGTCAGTAGGGTGGGTAGGCTCAGAAAGAGAGAGGAGAAAGAAGCCTGGGAAAGCAGAAGACCAGCAAAAAGGAGAGAAGCCCTCAATGGGAAGGACCGACACAAGAGCCCCAACAATGGGTCTGAGGACAGCAAAGGCTGTGGAGCTGGCACAGGACCCGGCAGTGTTTTGCTCTCTTCCATAAAAAGTCACCCTGAGCAAGGGCATCAAGCAGTGGCAACTGCTGCGAGTGCTCTGTGGGGCCAGGACTGTTCCTCATCCCATCTCCTGACTGTTGCCCCCCATCCGTGAAGTGGGCTCCCTTCCATAATCCACAAGGAGTCAGGTATTATGTGTGCTCCTGGCTTGTGTGCATGTTGGTGACACTCTCTTCTAAATAATAGAAGCAACGTTTGAATTACTTTGTAAGCGCCTAGGATGTAGGACACCTTGGTTAAGACCCCAACTCCACCAGCAGTAAACTGTAGGATCAGGTAGGACAGGTCACTTGCCCTCTGTGGTCCGTCACTTTCTCAGCTTTGAAACGAGGTACGTTGATGGTCCCTCAGACCTTGCCAGCTCTAAACACCTCATGTCATGGTGCAGTAGTCCATCGCCTTAACCAACCACCCACCCATCTCATTGCATGCACGCTGCAAGATAAGTGCTGGTGACTTTCTGTTGGCTGCATTGACTCCCACTGACTCTGCATGCCTCTTAAAAGATAGCAAACCTGCCCTGGGCCCAAGCCCACTTGGCCAACATCGAGTCTCTGATTCCTTTCCTCAACAATAACCCGAGTCCTAAACCACTTCCTCTGACCTATTTCACATAGTACATCTTCCCAACTGCGAAATATCCTCATTTACTTACCCATACACAAACCGAATCTGATGTCATCATGTTGATTGGGACCCTACAGGACAGAGTAGAACTTCCCCAAATGGTTCCCGAGGACTGGATGGTGGATTTGAACTGCTAACAGTTTGATCAGTGGCCCAGCTCTTGACCACTCCACAGAGCTCCCCCTGACCCACGGAGTGACAGAAAACAGTGCAGACTTTGGAGTCGGGTAGATTCAGGTTCCAATTCACTCTGCAGCCCTGGGCAAGTGGCATAAAGTCTTTGAACATTAGCTTTATATTTATAAGATGGGTATTATGATATATGGAAACCTGGTAGTGTAGTGGTTAAGTGCTATGGCTGCTAACCAAAAGGTCAGCAGTTCAAATCTGCCAGGTGTTCCTTGGAAACTCTATGGGGCAGTTCTCTTCTGTCTATAGGGTTGCAATGAATTGGAATTGGCTGGACGGCAGTGGGTTTGGTTTGGGTTTATTATGATATATAACATGGAAAAATTATGACCATTACTTAAGATATGATTAAAAATTTCCTGGTACCTACAAACCATTTAGAAATAGTAACTCTCCCTATTTCCATCATCAATGTTTGGGGCCTCACATCACCCTCCATAACAGAGAAAGGAATACTTGATAAACTGATGTCTGATCAGTGGAAAAATGGGAGCAGGCCTCCAAGTTCTAGTTCTTAAAGTCAAACTGCAGCAGGGGTGAGGGCAAGCTGGGGGCTCTAACAGTGGAACAGGGGCGCCTCAGATTCTCTGGGTCTCTGGTTTTGAAGAACCTGAAACCTGATGAGAAAGTATCTATAAAAGGCTCAGCATTGTGGCTATTAGGTACAATCTGTGAATAATAAAATAAAAAACAGCTAGGTGCTACTGAGTCAATTCTGACTCATGGTGACCCAGTGTGTCCCAGAGTGGAAATGAACCTGTGGGATGATCATGGCTGTGACCTTTTAGGAAGCAAATGGCCAGGCCTTTCTCCCACTCCTCCTCAGGGTGGAACTGACTGTCCAGCTTTCTGGTTAGCCACTGGACTCGCTGTCTGTACCACCCAGGCACTCCATCCATGAGTGACAGGTGCTCTGCAGTGGGTCCTTCGCTGTAACACCCACTCTGCCAGTGTTGTCTTTCCCCTTCTGAAGAGCTTGAGAAATTTGATACTGTCAACTTTTCAGAAAGATCTATTTCATATCAGTTTTATTTCCCTGTGAAGAAGCCCAGTTAATACAGCTTTCTAGGGGCTGATAATAAGTTGAAGCAGTATCAGTAACAGGGTCAATAATAAACGCAACAGCAGAATTATGGATGTCTAAAAACAGCCCTCCAAAAAGAAGGTGGAATGCTGACTGTCCCCACTGGCTTAATTGTTTGCTCTTGCAATTAATTCAGTAATTGATAAAATTTATTATTCCCTTCTGGCCAGTAGAGCCTTTCTGTTAGCAGCATAATAGATGGAATTTGGGTTTTAAAATCAGAAAGATGGAGATCAAGCCAAAAGCTCATAAAAACCTCAAAGTCTCAGAAGGAAGCCTGCACAGCCTGAGTTAGGCTCAGTCATCCTGGGGGGCTGCAGCTCTGTGTTAGCATGAAACCGGGGAGAAGAGAGGCACCGGAAGCAGGTACCGATCTCCCCAAAGGCCATACTGGGTAGGGAGGATTGCCCCTGCTTTTCTCCTGCCTACTAGGTGCTGTGGAAACCCTGGTGGTGTAGAGGGTTAAGTGCTGTGTCTGCTCACCAAAAGGTTGGTAGTTCAAGTCCGCCAGGCACTCCCTGGAAACTCTATGGGGCAGTTCTGCTCTCACCTCTAGGGTCACCATGAGGTGGATCCAACTCAGTGATAGTGTGCCTTGTAGGTGCTGTACCAGAAGCCAGCCGCCCTTTCATCTGATGGCCACCATGGTAGCAGGCTGGAGGGGCACCCATCTCTCCCCTGAACTTTGCAAACTTGAGGTACTTCTCCCCAAAGCAGAGAATCCCTAAGCCAATAGGCAGTTGGGAAATTTGACAGTATTACTGGGGCAATGGCACAAGCCATCCACGATTCCTGAGTGACCCATTTTAAAGGGATAGTTAGGGTATCTTGCATGATTTAGGGGCAACCTAGGCAGGGAGCTGCAGTCAGGGCCCAATTCTGCGGTGCGCTGTAGCTCAAGAGGAAACCCTAGTGGCATAGTGGTTAAGTGTTACATCTGCTAACTAAAAGATTGGCAGTTCGAATCCCCCAGTGCTACTTGGAAACTCTACAGAGTGGTCCTATTCTGTCCTGTGGAGTCGGAATCAACTTGACGGCAGTAGGTTCTTTTTTTTTTTTTACAGCTCAAGAATGCGGCCTTGCCACGGTGTCCCATGGGCTTTGGAAGCATGCCCTCCCTCATGCTTTGCGTTAGTGCAAGTCAGATACTCCATCACCGGACACTGTGCAGGTGAAAGTGACAAAGAAGGCCCTCTTCTTCCAGACAGTCACTGGAAATGCCTTCAGACCCACCTGCTGGGGCGAGGTTTTCATTCATCAGTAAGTGATCAGACCTGACACATCAGGCTCAGTCAAGGAAGAAGGAAGGGGTCCAGGCCCTGCCTCAGCCCGACCCTGCGCTCCTCCAGGCCACAGCCATGTCTTGTCTCACTTTGGAAAGCTCTGGAGCCCAGCACAGAGAGTAGATGCTCCGTAACGCGCGCTGGCCAAAGGCCATTTCCAGCAGAGGGATCAACTAGAGTGTCCTCTCCTCTTTGGAAACTCACTGGATTTTATCTCCCAAAGTGCATTCTTGTTGCCGCTGTTGTTCTGTCTCCTGCTGTCACAAGGTCAAGTCAGCAGAGTAAAGCAGTGCTTAGGCACGCCTTGGGGCTGGTCAGGAAGCCAGTTCTTCCCATCAGCCCTCTGTGCCACTTCAGACAGGATTGGCGTACCTGCTGATCTCTTTGGTATTACGTACAGAAACCACCAAAAACCAAACCTATTCCTGTCAGGTAGACCCAACTCCTAGCGACCCTATAGGACAGAACAGAAGTGTCTGCATAGGGATTCCAGGGACACCTGGGGTATTCAAACTGCCATACTTGTGGTTAGCAGCCATAGCCGTGCCACCGGGCTATGTTTAGAAGAAATTCATGAGCCACAGACTGGACACCACAGCAGGGCTGACTGCAAACAAGGATGAAGGAGGAGCATCTCTGCAGCTAAGCTGCTGACAGTCCAGTGTGGGACACAGTCCCCTAGGCAAGTTAGTGTGAGGTAGTTTAGTCAAGAATCTGACAAGGGCTTCAGAGTACCAGGGCAAAGTGGACGTCAGGGGAATCTTTTAAAAGATGTGAAACATGGGCCAGGTCCTGGAGGCAGAGAAGGGGTTTGTTAGGAGAGACGAGAGGTCATTTCAGGTGACGGGACAGTCTGGGAGCATCCCCAGGAGCATTCAAGGCTCGGTGGCCTGGGGAAGAGCTCAGCATGCTGTGTTGTGCCTGGGGAGTAGTGGCATGGGTTGGATGACAAGGTGGGCTCAAGCCACACTGTGGAAGTCCTTGAATGCAAGGCTAGGTCATTTGGACTTTATCTAGTGAGCAGTCGTTCATTCACCACCTGTTTGTTTAGGGTCTCTTATGTGCCAGGTGTTCTGCTAAAGGTTGAGGACCAGACAAGCAAAACAGACAAGGTCATTCTCCTGGTGTGGGTGTTCTGGTGGGGGACAGACAGCGGGAAGGCGAACAAGCAACAGACGAAGAAGGTAACAGCAGACCTGATAAACTCTATGGAGGAAAGAAGTGGGATTATGAGAAGGAAATATTGGGGAAAGAGGCCAAACCAGAGAAGGTGTCTTTCAGGGGAAGGAAAGTTGATCTCTAGACTGTATCTTAAGGTAGTCATTCAATAAAGATAGACTCCCCCCCACTGTCATTGAGTCAATTCTGACTCACAGCCACCCTATAGGACAGAGTAGAACTGCCCCACAGAGTTTCCAAGAGCACGTGGTGGATTTGAGCTGCCGACTTTTTGGTCAGCAGCCATAGCACTTACCCACTGCACCACCAGGATTTCCAAGGATAGCTAACGGGGACCAATAGGCAAGAAGCACAGTCAGGAGGCTGGGGCAGGGTCTGGGACAGCTTAAAGATGAGGAGAGGGATACACAAGATATTTCAGTACCATTACCCTTGGGTTACCAACAGTGGTCCCCATGCCATCAGTTTTTCTCTCATGCAGCTATAGCTACTGGCCCTTTAAGACGGGTGGGCAGATGGCAATGGATACTGCCACCAAGTGCCTCCCACTTTGTTTCAGAGATGCTGAAGTAGCACAGCCCAGGTAAGAAAAGCTGAACTCAGAGGGGGCAGCCAAGCTTCAGAGCCCACAGTATAGCCCCCAAGGGAGCCTGGCTGGCTTGCTTTTATTTGTAAATGTTTAACTGTTATCCACTGATTGAGATTTGGGCTTTCACAGACTGTTAGATCTAAGAGGATCTTGGAAGGGCCTCCTGGTCCAGCTTTCTGCTTTTAGAAATGAGAAAAGTGTTAGCATCATCTAGCCGATGATATGGCTGAGCTGCAGAGAGTTTGAAGGACTTTTTCTGCAGAGGTCAGCTCATCGCTTCTAAGTGTGGCTGGAAATCTTGTCCCCTGACTCCTGGCCTGATGCTGTCTCCGTGGTGCCATGGCCTCAAATTGGGGAGGTGCCTGGGGGACAGGGTCACAGAATTCAGGCAGGGGTCAGACTCATTGGTGACATGGCCATGCTTCCTTAAAAAATGAAGAAGAATTAGAAGCTTAGAGAGTCAGAGCTGCTAAGATTCTCTGAGATCAATGACAACAGCTGGTCAGTGTACACATAGGTCCCAAGATGAAGTGACTTGCCCAAGTTCCCATAACCAGCAGTCAAGGACATGGATGTCAACATGCTTCTCCTGTACCACTAGTTTCCCACCCTCGACACACGGCAAAATCACCATGATCTCTAGACTGTATCTTAAGGTAGTGATTCAGTAAGGATAGACTCCCCCACTGCTGTGGGAATTTTGCAGCAAGCACTGACATCTAGCCCTCATCCCAGAGATTTTGATCTAGTTGGTAGACGTATAGCCTCATCTTGGGTTTATTAATTTATTTAATTGTTACTAGCTAATTCTATGAAATTACAAGACATCACATAACACATTGCATTGGGCAAATCTGATGCAAAAGAATTCTTTAAAGTATTCAAGAAACAAAGATGTCATCTTGAAGACTAAGGTATGCCTGACCGAAGTCACAGTGGTTTCAGTCACCTCAGAGGTGTTCCAAAGCTGAACAATGAATAAGGAAGACGGAAGAAGAGTTGATGCCTTTAAATTGAGTTGTTGGCCAAGAATACTAAATATACCGGGCACCACCAAGAAAGCAAACAAATCTGTCTTGGAAGAAGTATGACCAGAGTGCTCCTTAGAAGCAAGGATGGCGAGACAACATCTCACACACTTTGAACCTGTTGTCAGGAGGGATCAGTCCTGGAGAAGCACATTAGGCTCGGTAACCTGGAGGGTCAGAGACAAAGAGGAAGACACTCCATGGGATGGAGAGACACACGGATGACGTCGATGGGCTCCAGCACGGTGAAGACTGTGAGGGTGGCACAGAGGGGCACTGTCAGGCTCTGTTGTCCACAGAGATGGCTGTGAGTGGAAGCTGACTTGATAAAACCTGAGAACAGCAGCAACAGTTGTGTGTGTGGAGTCGCGAGACCACAGCGGTTCAGAGCTGCAGCGCTAGCTCTGATTCCCCTCCTTGGAGACCGCACGAGGCCGTTCTATTCTGCCCTATATGGCTGCTATGACTTGGAATTGACTCGATGGCAGTGGGTTTGGTTTTGGAATTCTGCGTATGGCATAAGACCACAGGAAAGTGCCGTCTCACAGTTCCAGAAGCTAGAAGCTCAAAATCTATAGGATGGGGCAGGAATCAGCATGTTAGGAGGTGTGCTCTCCCCCCAAAGGCTCCAGGACACAATCTTCTCCTTGCCTCTTCCAGCTTTTGGTAGCTGGCTGGATGCCTTGACCTCTGTCTATATAACCTTCATCTCTGTCTCTGTAGTCCCATTGCCTCCTCTGCCACGGTGTGAAATCTTCCTCTTACATGTGGTCATGTGCATTCAGGGTCCAACTAATCCAGGACCGTTGCCTCAATGTACACTTCTCTAGAGCCTCAACTTACACTTCCATAGGCCTCTGCTTCCCACAGAGGATAACACCCACAGGTCCCGGAGATCAGGCCTGACACCTTTCCGGCCAGTTTTCAGCCTCCCACAACTATTTCAACATTTGCCAACCTTTCCTTGAGAAAATGTCAGTAGAGATTCCAGTTGTCTTCAGTTTGTGACTGTCCCGGGTGGCAAGAGGCTCCACCCAATTTCAGGTTTATTTGATTGGCTACCTGATTGCAGGGGGCTGGGGCCATTTACAAAGGTGGTCACTGCAGTGGCTCAGAGGAAAGATACACTGGGAGAAGACATGGGCTCCAACCGAGTGTTGAAACCAAGAACTTCTATTAAGGGAAACCCCAAGTCACTGTTCCCCCAAATGCTAAGGAGCTTTGCTTTTTTCGCTCATATAATAAGGCTTGTGATCCCCACTCTGAGCCCTCTGTCAAAGAGGGAGACTCCCTCAAGCTTCTGGAATTCCATCCAGGAAGCACAAATGGTCTATCTCGTGTCTGACTCTCATGTCTGACGCTCCTGACTACTTCTCCTGAACCTGCAGAAAACAAAAACTCCACTGCTGTTGAGCTGATTGAGACTCCCAGCAACTCCAAAGGACAGACCAGAGCTGCCCCTTAGAGTTTCCGGGGGGCACCTGGTGGATTCAAACTGCTCACCTTTTGGTTGGCGGTCACACCACTTAACCAGTATGCCACGAGGGTTTCAGTGGGCACCTTCGTGGACCTCCTCAGCTCAGCTCCTGGAAGGTAGTCCCTAGCTGAGTGTGGGCAGTATAAACTCCGAGGTGGCTCCTGGAAAACCTCACTTTGGTCCTGTACCACTCACCACAGTCCTACTCGTGTCCCCGGGGTTGCCTTGCCATGCAGAAAGCTGGCGTTGCTCATCCCTCATCCCTATCACGTTAGACCTTTTAGCTCCCTGATCACACGCTCCCTTCCCTTCCCACCACAGGATCTTGGCACATGCTGTTCTAAGTCCGGAAAGCACTTACCACACTTCACACTCACCTATGTAACTATCGGATTAGTGTTTGTCTCTCCCCCATTAAACTGGAAGTTATAAGAGCAGTCACGAGGGCTGTTTTGGTTTATGAATGCATCTTTAGCATCTAGTGCGATGCCTGACATGTAGCGCCTTGTTGGTTTTCAGTGCTGCTCTGAGTCGGTTTGGACTCCTAGAAACCCTGGGTGCAACAGAACGAGGTGCCGCCTGTTCCTACAGCACCTCGCAGTGGGTGCTCTTTCAGTCCATCATGTGGAGGGCCTCTTTTTCAGTGCCCTCCTACTTTACCAAGTATGATGTCCATCTCTAGGGACTGGTCCCTGCTCATAACACGTTGCAAGTATATGAGAGAAGTCTAGCCATCCTTGCTTCTGAGGAGCATTCTGGCTGTACTTCTTCCAGGATGAATTTGTTCACTCTTTTGGCCGTCCATGCCATATTCCGTTTTGTTCACCAGTACCATAATTCAAATGCATCAATTCTTCTTTGGTCTCCTCTATTCATTGTCCAGTTTTGACACGCGTATGAGGCGACTGAAAAGACTGTGGCTTGAGGCAGGCCCACTTTAACCCTCAGTGTGACAACTTCACTTTTTAACACCTTAAAGAGGTCTTTTGCAGCAGATTTGTCGAATACAACAGTTTGATTTCCTGCCTGCTGCTTCTATGGGTGTTGATTGTGGGACCAAGTAAAATGAAATCCGTGACAACCTTAATCCTTTCTCCGTTTATTATGATGTTGCTTACTGGTCCAGTTGTTAGAATGTTTGCTTTCTTTATGCTGAGGTTAATCCATACCGAAGGTAATAATAGTCTTTGATCTTCATCAGTCAGTGCTTCCAGGCCTCTTCATTTTCAGCAAGCAAGGTTGTGTTATCTGAGTATCACGGATTGTTAATGAGTCTTCTTCCCATCCTGATGCCGTGTTCTTCTTCATGTAGTCCAGCTAAACACACACATAGCAGACATTCTGTAAATACTTGAACAGATAAACAATAAATGGATGAATGAGTCACAACTTGTCTTGGAGATTTAATATGTTGGTCTATATGAAAGCACCTTGTCAACTCTAAAATGATTATTATTAGGCTGCATTGTTAAGATGCCTACCATTGTAGAGACACCAGTGTGAAGACATGTCACCAGGACCAGCCCTAGATGTATTACAGATAAAAGATACTGATGGCCACAGAGATTGTCACTTCCTTGTCTTCATCCACACAGTATCTTTTAAAGAAAACAATTAGATGCCAGAAATGAGTTGTTTTGGTCCTCCCTCACTCTGGATTCTTCTTGGTCAGTTTGTAGAGCTGGTTTCAGAAGGGAATTTTAAATTTTTGGGCTGCTCTAGCACCAGAAAATTCTCTGGGTCACCATTTATTTAATCTTTGTAGCATTTCTGAAGGGCAGAGATTACCCAGTGTTGTGGGAAATGGAGAGAGATGAAGTAACTTGCTTGAGGTCGCACGTGGAGTAAGTGGGTGGTATAGAAAGGAGGCAACCAGAGTGCCCACGGCGAGGCCCAGGGTGGTCCCGCTGTGTGTGCTGACTCCTTCGAAAACCCAGGTGGGCGAGGCCCAAGAGGACCTCAAGCCAGGAAGTCCACGTCTGATGATTAATAACAGGTGGGAACTCTGAGGCCCAGAGAGGTTCAGGTGATTTTCCCCCGAGTAACAGCACAGGATTGCAGTGCCTCTGGGGGCTTGAACCCGGATCTTGACCCTCTCAGCCTAATGACTTAAATTATGCTTGTCTGACATAAAAATATATTGCAACTTGCTGAAAAAAAATGCACTGCCTGCTGGTAAGTGCTGTCAGTGTCCTCCGCCTGAGTGTTTCTCCTCGTCTTGTTCTAATTCCTGTTACTCTAAGAGACAGCGCAGAGCCGCATGGAGCAAGTTCTGACATCTGTTACTTTCCAGAATCTTCCCTCTTTTATTGTTTCATTAACTGTTTTTACTTAAAATGTAATGAACATGTGGAAGAGAGTCTGTGTGGGCATAGAGGAAACCGTGGCTGTCCCTTCTGCTCACCGAACCGCTCCCGCTATGGTCTCCTTCTTCAGCGTCCTTCTGGAAATAACCTGCACATCTGCAGATGGATATAATCACATCTGTTCTCTAAGTGAGACGTTATTTTGTGTTCTTCCAAAAATGATCGTGTCTCTCATCAACTATTTCTCTCTAATTCTACCCAGTTCTTATTTCTAAGTCCTCCCTGCCTTGTGCATATTTGTATGGTTGGGTTTCATGACTGGAGACACAAAGAGACTGGGAATACCAATGTGTTTGGCAAGAAAGCCTTCCTTTGCTTAGGTTGTTGCGGTTATCAGCTGCTGTCCAGTCAGCATAGTGAAACGCTGCCTGGTTCTGCACCATCTCTGTGATGGCTGGTAGGCATGGGTCCATCGTCGTGGCTGCTGTGCATTCTGACAGCCTGCGACCTAGAGGGCTCATCTATCAGCGCTGTACTGGGCAATGTGCTGTTGTCACCCATCGGGCTTTCATTGGCTAATGTAGATCACCAGGCCTTTCTTCCTAGTCCGTCTTAGTCTGGAAGCTCTGCTAAAATTTAAGTCCACCATGGAAGACCCTGCTGATGTTTGAAATACCGATGACATAGTTTCAAGCAACGTGTAGGCCACCACAGAAGGACAAAGTAACAGATGGCTGGTGGTCCTTTTCTAATAGTAATTAAAAGCCTGTACCCGGAGGAAATGAATGTGATAGCTTAAGGGAATGGGTGGTGATCAGGCTACTAGGCCCACCCTGCTGGGACAGAAGCAGCGTGGACGAACTTGGCATTGAGAACCTGTTATATGGACCTCTGAAAGTCACTTCATCCCTTTGAGATGCCCTAGCAGTAAATTCTGAAAACTAGGTGTTTTAGTCAGCTAGGGCTGCTCTAACAGAAATACCACAGAGTGGATGGCTTTAACAAAGAAAGATTTATTCTTACACAGTCCGGTAGGTTGCAAGTCCATATTCAGGGTGTCCGCTCCAGGGAAAGACTTTCCCCTTGACGGCCTCTGGAGGAAAGTCCGGTATTGCATCAGTCTTTGTCCAGGGAGCGTCCTAATACAAGAACCTCTGGTCTGAACGACGCGCTCTGCTCCCGGTACTGCTTGCTTGATGGTAGCGAGGTTCTCCAATTGTCCTTTGTCTCTTTTTCCTTTTATTCCTTGCAAGCTAAAAGCATTAAGGGTGGGGCAAGCCATACTCCAGGGAAACTTCCCCCATAGCAGGAATTCACAGCCCCACCCTAATCCTTTAACATACAGGTTAGCAAAACCACACAATGGAGGACAGTCCCAAGATACTGGGAACCATATCCCAGCCACGTGGCTGCACACATTTTTGGGGGGACACAATTCAAACCATGACACTAGGCTAGGTACTTTTTCTGGTCTTTTCCTGGTCTACCACCTTGCGAGTTCTGGCAGTTAGATTTGTGAACTCGTCCCAGAAAAGGTGCTACATACCTCAGTGCTAAACATCACTATGGTCACCTTTGAAATTCTCCCCTTGGGAAGCTTTGCACCAACACCAGCACCTAATCAACTCTTCAAAGCAATCCTGGAAGTTTTTGTCTGGAAGGGCCATCAGAAATGTCATCATATGAAGTGTGACAATTAAGTTCACAAACTCATCTAGACAAAGTGCTACCTACCTCCTTGCTGAATATGCGCTGGAGCGTGGCTTCTCAAGGGGAGTACCTAGAAGGTCACCATAGTGATATTCAGCAATGAGGTAGGCAGAACTGTGTCTAAGACAAAGTCACAGACTTAATTGTCTGAACTTGTATGGCTTAGTACCAATTCTGGTTATGAAAATGCTAAGCTGGAAATAAGAACCTGATAATTTATCATGTAATCAAGAAAAAAACAAACCCACTACCATCAAGTCCATTCCAACTCATACTGACCCTATAAAATGGGGTGTAACTGACTCATAGTGCTTCCACGGAGCTCCTGGTGGATTTGAACTCCCAGTTTTTTGGTTAGCAGACATAGCACTAACCATTATGCGACCAGGGTTTCCAGTTTACATAGTAATCATTAACTCTGTGACTCTAATGTTCTACTCCATTTGCGAATATAGTAGGATTATGCTGGGTGCTCCTTTGATGTTAGCCACGCCCATGTGGCTTGCTCGTGGTCCATGACAGGTGCATGCACATGAAATGTGCACATGAAACGTGTCACCCCCGAGCAAAAGCATGAGAGTCAACGTGCAGCATGTGTTCGCTTTCTCTGTCTTCACATCTGCAGACACGGAGACATCTGCAGAGACGGCGCCTGAGTCCTGTCTGAGTCCTGCACTGAGAAGCTCTTAGACTAGGGGAAGACTGACGACAAGGACCTTCCCCCAAAACTGAGACAGAGAGAAAACCTTCCCCTGGAGCTGGCACCCTGGTTAGGACTTCTAGCCTCCCGTACTGCGAGAGAATAAATTTCTGTTTGTTAAAGCTGCCCGTGGTGGTATTTCTGTCCTAGCAGCACTTGATAACTAAGTATCCTTAGACCTGCTGTCTGGTAGCTGCCTGGTAGATACACAGTGGAGCTGGATCTGTTCTGACGGGTGACTCCCCAGCTCTCCTTGTCAGCTCGTCCTTTCCCAGAAGCAGCACTGGACTCACATGATGTATTACGCCTCAGTCCTACCCCTGAATCTTGTCTCTGAGGACAGTGTAGAGCACAAGAGATTTTTCATGAGAGAAAAACACAAACCTCCGTTGCTTTAAGCCAGTGATATTTGGGGACTGTTTGTTATCAACTTGCACCCTAGCCTAGCTTGGCCATATATTGTGAGAATGCTAAGTGTTTCTGAAAAGTCAGAAACTCCCGAGGCATGATGGGAAATCTCCCAGTCTGCACATGGCTTATTTTACACTCACGAAGAATTACTCAGTGATCTTTCTGGCCATTTTCGTAGCTGGTGCAATTTGTCGTTGTCTTTTTCCCTATCTGTCCTATCATCGCTCTTCTTTTTTTATTCTTATCTGTTCCCTTTTAATCTGTTTCCTAAACTTTTGACCTAGTTCCCTATTTTATATTCCACCTTCTGAGAGCATGCTCTCTTCTCTGCCTTTCCCTTCTGTGCCTCTGTGTTCCCTACAAAGTCTTTTCTTGACACTTACCCCTTGACAATTGCTTCCCTGGGTCCGCCTTTCAGCTTCACAGAGCCCCGTGTGGCCTCCTCTTCCAGTCTCCTTCACGTGGCTTCCTTCTTCTCTTTGGGTCCTCTCTGGTCTGCTTTGTCTGAATTCTCAAATCAAACTGACAAACATCTTCTGAAATACCTTTTAGACCATCCTCATCATCCTCGACCTGCCTGTCACCCCGGAGGTAGCAGACGACATCTTCTTACTTCTTTGATAACTCAATTTAGGTGAATCTTTCATTTCTGAAGGCTTTCTCAAGTTATGGATATTCGTTTTTATTGAATTCAACTGACATTTCTCTCATTTGTGCCGTGGGTGGGTCACTGGGCTGGCAATTAGGAGCCCAAAGACTGCCTGGCAGTCAGGGGTAGGACTGAGGAGTAATACATCATGTGAGTCCAGTGCTGTTTCTGGGAAAGGACGAGCTGACAAGGAGAGCTGGGGAGTCACTCATCAGAACAGATCCAGCTCCACTGTGTATCTACCAGGCAGCTACCAGACAGCGGGTCAAAGGATACTTGTCTTAGTTATCAAGTGCTGCTAGAACAGAAATAACACCACGGGCAGCTTTAACAAACAGAAATTTATTCTCTCGCAGTACGGGAGGCTAGAAGTCCTAACCAGGGTGCCAGCTCCAGGGGAAGGTTTTCTCTTTGTCCTGGGGGAAGGTCCTTGTCATCAGTCTTCTCCTAGTCTAAGAGCTTCTCAGTGCAGGAACCCCAGGTCCAAAAGATACATTCCTTGACCCCCAGTTCTTGTTTCATGGTGATAGGAGGTCCTTCTCCTCTCTCCTCTTCTCTTTTCTATCTCAGAAGACTGACTCAAGATATAACCTAATCTGGTAGATTGACTCTTGCCTCATTAATATAACTGCTTCTAATCTTACCTCATTAACATCATAGAGGTAGGGTTTACAATCTTCACAACTGGACCCAAGGAAACATCATAATAAATGGAGAAAATATGGAAGTTTTCACAGATTTTATTTCACTTAGATCCACAAAAAACACCCACAGAAGCAGCAGTCAGGAAACCAAACAAGATATTATATTACAGATCATATTATGTAATCTACTTCAAAAGACCTCTTTAAAGGTTGAGAAGCCGGATGTTGTTTTGAAAACTAAGGTGTGCCTGACCCAGGCCATGATGTTTTCAATTGCCTCATAGAAACACGAAAGCTGGACAATGAATAAGGAAGACTAAAGAGCAATTGATGCCTTTGAATTATAAAGTTGATGAAGAATACTGAATATACCATAGACCGCTAGAAAAACAAATAAATCTATCTTGGAAGAATTACAGCCAGAATGCTTTCTAGAAGCAAGGACAGTAAGGTTTCATTGCATATACTTTACAAGTGTCATCAGGTGGGACCGTCCCTAGAGAAGGACATGAGGCTTGATCAAGTTGAGGGTCAGAAGAGGGAGATCCTCGACGAGACGGACTGACATGGCTCCAGCACAGCCCCAGCTGTGAGGACGGCACAGGACCAGGGGGGTTTCTTTCTGTTGCCCATGGGGTTGCTTTGACTCCAACTAGCTTGACAGCACCTAACGACAGCAACAACAGCTGGCAAAGGAGTCTGGGAAATGCAGTTTCCAGCCAACATGCCCTTAAAATACCAGGAGGGCATAGATGGGGGTAGGAGGGATACAAGTGCCAACATGTAACGCCCAGCACACAGAGAATGTGCCTGGATCTGGAATTCCAGTAATGGGCGGAAAGCCTCCACTTTCTCTTCCATGCACCATAGTTGACAGCCACAGGGGACTGTAGCTTTCCGTTTGGCTTCTGTGGCACCTGAGTCTGAGACTTCAATTAGTGTCCACACCCTGACTGCTGTTGGGCCTCTGGCTGAAGGAGGCAAAGCCTGCTGTCACAGTTGGAGCTCCTGCCCGCTACGGCGAGGTCCCTCCCTTCTTTGCGATCCATGCCAAAGACATTCACAATGTTTTGAATCCAACGACACAAACTTTGGGCTGGAAGGGAGACAGCTTTAGCTCTCAGAATGCTCCAGCAACATACGCTCCTCCCTCACCAAGAGCCTCCCATATGTCCAGGCAGGTTCCCACATTCTCTCTCCTGTGAAGCAACTGAAGCTCACGGAGTCAGGATTACAGCACTGCTGCCCTAGATCAGCCACCGGGGGGCAGTGAGACTGTGGGCAGGTTAGGTCTCCCTCTAGGGGCCTTCTTGTCCCCAAGTCAGGGGTCATGTTAGATGATCCCTGGGGTCCCTTCCAGGCCTGATGTGTTGTTATTGGAGGCAGCAGGTGTAGAGTGGTTAACAGCCGAGACAGACATGCACTCAGTGCTGGGTGACCAGTTGCTGGCCAACTGATTTGGGCTCACGGTGACCCCATGTATTTCACCGTAGAACTTTGGTTCCCAGGGTTTTTAATGGCTGAGCTTTCAGAAATAGATTGGCAGGCTTTTCTTCTCAGGTGCCTCTGGATAGATGTGAACCACGGATCGTTTGGCAGCTAGCCAACTGCCACTGACCACTTGTGCCCCCTGAGGACCGGTGCCATGTAAGTTTCCACACCCTTATCCTCTCACTGTGGGAAGAAGACTCTTGGTCAGAGGGTGCACGAGCAGCACCTCATCCAATGCCCGCTTTGTCACCTACCTTGTCACCGTCCACACGCAACTCAGCCTTGTGTGCACACACGTGCTTCTTCGTGCTAAAGGCCCAGGTGCTGTGGAGAGCCAGGACAAATCTGTGTAAGGACAGAGACATGTCACGGCTCATCTCTGCCTTTGAAGCCCCCTTTTGTTTGGAAGACGCTTGTTGTCTAAAGGCAGCTAAATTTAGCCATATTTTGTCAGCTAGAATGTGCGCTCCGGCAAAGGCGGCGAGCAAATCTCAGCCATGTCACACTTTATTAGTCATGCAAGCACTTAAAAGCCCGGCTGGAACTGCTTCTTGGGATTGGTAAAGTAGCAGTTCCGAAAAATGCTGTGCTGACTTTTGTAGGATTTACTTCAAGAAGGAGGATGGAGGGGAAAGCAGGGATTCTCCCGAACAATGAGTGTTTAAATTTTTTTTTTCCCTTCTTACAGAATTGACAAACAGGGTATTCAAACAAGAAGAAAACATACAAAGTGGGAACAATAGTTTTCATGGGGCTTTTTTCTTAGACCAGCCGTCCAAATTCCCTCTCCCACCTCAAGGTGAATCAGAAAACCTAGTTTGGTTGTTGGCACTTGACTGAGATGCAAACAGGAAGAGAATCTGACCTTTGTGGAACACTGACGTTGGACTAGGTGATGTGGGTCCATTGTTATTCTCCTTCTGAAAACAACCCAGTAAGGGAAGGGGGGTTGACGGTCATTTGACAGAGGAAGAAACCAAGACTCAGAGTAGCTGCAGGCACTGGGCCAGATCGCAAATCCATATTGGCTACTTCCTAAATCCACCTTCTTTGCGCAACTAGGGGTGAGTACATTGAGGAATTCAACTTAACCGTGACTTTGAGGTCTAAATGTTCCTGTCTTTGTATCAGCTTTATGTTGCACATCTCTGTCTCTGCTGTCTAATTCCATCATGCGAGGTTCAGGGATCAAGATGCATGTTAAAGCAAAAATTGTCCATCTCCACTTACCAAGAACTTCCCAGGGCATTGGGCCCATGTTGCTTTGGGGGGTGCCGACAATATCTTTTGTCTGAAAGAAAAGAGACATGTGTCTGTTCTTGCAAAGGGCCTACTGAGGGAAAAGGCAAACACCTCTGTTATCCAGGGGAGAAAAGAGCTCTCCCTAGTCTTTGTTCATCTGTGATTCTATGGCAGATTGACAATTTTAAACTCTCTGCTAACAAACTCTTCCTATAAAAGTTCTGGAGTTTCTAAATAAAGATAAATGCTTAATTCAATCCAACAAGATGTCTTCAAGCATCCTACAAAGAGCAGGAACTCCGGTGTTCGACCTCACCCTATTTTCCCTTACCCGGGAATTAAAGGTCAGATGAAAACATCAGTCTTGATTTCCTGAGATCTTTTCCTCCTCCAGAGCAGCATGATGGGATTTATGATGACCTTCTGTGGGCTGGCTCTCAGGATGTCAGGTTAGAAGGACGCATGAGATGAGAAAAGAAAGTCCACAGATGTGGGGTTTGACTGCTAGTTAGTGTCAAAAGCTGGGCTAAATCCCAGTCTTCTGATGTGAAGGTCGATAAATAACACATAGTAAGAGTTGAAGAAGTAAGCTCTACTCCTGACTCTACCTTACAAGCTGTGTGACCCAGGGAAATTCTCAGACTCTGTAAATCCCAGTTTCATCATTCAAAACAGGATGAAGGGTTGTAGAGAGGTTTAGTGATAATTAAAGAACAGCTAAGTACTTGTCATACTGTGGGTGCTCCATAGATGATAAACCAAGCCAAATCCCGGGCCATCTAGTGGGTTCCGACTGATAGTGACCCTAGAGGACAGAGTGGAACTGTCCCATAGAGCTTCCAGGGAGTGCCTGGTGGATTCAGATTAGTGACCTTTCTGGCTAGTAGCCATAAGACTTAACTCACTGTGTCGCAATGGTAGAAGTGTTAAAGGGTGAAAACGCTGAGGGGAAAACACCAAGGGCGATGAGAGTTGAGGGAAGGGAGAGACCGGCACCCTGGAGCACTAACGAAGAGGGATTACTGGGGGAAAGATCATGAAGGAGATGTCCTAGACCTGAGAACCTTCTGTAAGGAGTATTATGGATTGAATTATTTTCCCCAATATGTACATTGTAAATCCTAACCTCTGATTGTGGCTGTAATGCCATTTGGGAATGGGCTGTCTTTGCTATGTTAATGAGATAGGATTAGTGTAGGCTGTGTTTTGAGTCAGTTTCTTACAAAAGTAAGATATTCCAGAAGCAGAGATGGGAGAAGAGAAATTCCAAGCCACATGGAGATCTGCCAGGAGCAGAAGCTCAAAAGAACTTCGCTTCCTCCAGAACCAACAGAGCCGGCCCCCTGAATTTTGCACTTGTAACTTTCTAAACTGGAGAAAATAAATGTGTTTGTTAAAACCGCCCACTTCTGGTATTTCTGTTACAGCAGCACTAAACGGCTAAGACAGGGTCTGAGAACAGAGAGGGCATTCTGGGTGAAGGCAGTGAGTTAGGTGAAAGCTTCTTGTCCAAAAAGATAAGGCAGTTTGAGAGCCCTCCATAAACTGGCTTAATTGGAACAGTGGATTCAGGAACGTGAGTTTCTGGAGATCAAACTGCCAAGGTCATGTTGAGAGGTGCCAACATCATGTTGAGAGGGACTGTAACCTCCTGCTAAGGAAGTCAGACTTAACTGACATTCATGGAATTTGGAGGGTTTGGGCCAGAGGACTGATTGAACAGAAGAAACCCTTCTGGTGTGAGGTGGACTAGCTAGCCACTAGGGGTTAGAAGGATGGTCAAAAATCTCTTGGAACAGGCCAGGCAGAAGAGGAAGCATGCAGAGACAAGTGGTGGCAGCTGAAATGAATAGGAAAAGATGAACGTGAAGGATATTTTAAAGAAAAAGTTGGCAGGAAGAATCTATACTATTGTAGGAAAGAGAATTTAATTAGCTCTGTAAAGTGGAGAGGGAATATTCATGGTTTGTTAGGTTGGGCACTATAATTTAGAGGGAAGGTGTCCCAATCCACAAATTTAAGAGAAAAAGAACATGATAAATGATTAAGCCAAAATGACTAAAAGACTTTAAGAAATGATAAAATGAACTAAATGAAGATTAAATGTTTAAGATCTGCAAGTCTTGGCTCAAACAAAAACCCTTAGGGTTAACTTTCAATATGCATCTTGGTGATTCTTCAGAGTCTTTTCACTGATGGCAGATCTCATTGCTGAAAAATGGTGGTTGTATATTAAAAATGTAGTATATACAGTACATATACATGTGCATATACATATACATACACATACACATGCACATACACATACGCATATACATATACATATACATACACTTATATATATATAGTACAGCCTTTCCTGTACCTTCTCTGCGTTTTGATCCTGTTTGTTTGGAAGTGCACAGCCGTGCTCAGCGCAGCCTTTCCCAAAGAGCATTTGATAGAAAGTTGGGCCCTGTAACCTGTCCTTGGAAGAAACGGTCCATTGTCCAGAAGGCTTAGGAAATACCATGTTATCAGCCGGAGGCCAGTCAGGTGATACAAACCCACCAGGAATCCCAGCAGAAAGACTGTAATATAAAGATACATAAAATCGTTAGCTAGGAAGTGGGAAGGCACCATGTGAGCACTAAGTTATCACAGAGGCAGCAACTGCAGTACGCAGAGGTCACCCCTACCGGCACCAGTGGCTGTTGAGTCAACTCCAGCACATGGTGACCGCAGGCATGGCAGAGTAGAACTGCACTCCATAGGGTTTTCGATGGCTGATTCTTGGGTGTAGATCTCCAGGCATTTCTTCCGAGGCACCTCCGGGGTGCCTTGAACGTCCAACCGTGCAGTGGGCAGCCAGGGACTCGGAACCTACTCTTAGGGCTGCTTTGATTACACACCCCGTGACCTTAGCTGAACTTAAACCTCGGAGGACGGGTCCTGTTGTCTGGTGCTGGTCTCTGAGCTCAGAGGAGAAGCCGCCGGGAGTGTGGGACCCGGACCTCTGAGGAGGTCCGAGGAGGAGGAGGCGCCAGCCAGCTGCTGCTGGCTTCTCGCCGGAGGGGAAGATATGATGCAGCTGGTTATGCAAGTGCTGAGAAAACAGCAAACTAGTTCAGCAGCTGCTGCGAGAAACACGGGCAGCCACCAACGTGGAGAGTCACCGGTGGGGTGACGTCCACAGGAGGGAAGTGGCCGCAGCACGCGCCTAGTCCTCCGCAGCCACACTGTCTCCCTCCGGCGCCCCCTACTGGCTGAGCCGAACCGCCCGCAGCTGTCACATCAAGAAGGACATTCGCAGATTCCTCATCCCCGCGTTAAAGAAACGGAGTGGCTTAGTCCTTAAAGGGATCAACTGCTAACCAAAAGATCAGTGGTTCAAACTCACCAGCAGCTCCCTGGGAGAAAGATGTGGTGGCCTGCTTCCTTAGAGATTTACAGCCTTGGGAATGCAGAATTCCCCCGCTCAGTAGTGGGTTTGGGTTTGGGGTTTAGTTCCCTCATTACAAAGCCAAGTCAAGGATGAGTTCAGAACTGATAGACAGTAGCTTTTTTAATAGGTACCAGCCACTTCGTGTGTCAGCCTCTGGGATAGTCACTGTGTGTCTTAGTATGGTAAAGGTTCCAACAATTTCTGGGGGAAAGAATCAGTCCAACTTTGTTTAACTGAGCCTTCCTTCAACTGTTTAGCAGGGTTTTCTTTTTTTTCTTTGTCCTTTGGCTTCCCCAATACAATGAAATGCAAATGTGGAAACCAATAGACCAGATCAATACATATTGGCATAGCAATGTGCTGTTTATGATTCCTTTTGCTTTTGTTTGAAAAACAAATGATTTGTTTAGCTAAAAACAGAAGACCCCAAAGACTCTATATCCATTAGTACTGTTACCTTCTGTCTGGGAGGAAATCCCTTCTTCTTTTCCTTTCTACTTCACTTCTACATTGTTTGAATTTTCAACGTGAGTGTACATGATTTTATAAGGAAGAATAAATCACATTCTTTGGGGAAGAACAAAAGGAAGAACCATCTAGAAAATTCCGTCTTCTTCAAGCTGTCGGTGTTTCTGTCAGCATGCAGCACTGAACCGAACAGCGTGTTTTTATAGGCCAGAGAAAAGGAGGGCAGAGAGGGCAGACAGGAGATGAGCAGCATGAGCCGAACAGCGAGTCCACGCCATGCTGCTGGCGACATGCTTAGGCTGTCCCAGTCTCCGGATGAGGAAGAAGGCTCAAGGCCAGCTACAGAGGAGCCACCACCAACCTACTGTCCTGCACTGCATCATTATCCATCTTGTAGATGTCTTTTGTGTTTCCTATATTTAATTTGTTCTTTTTCCTGATTTTTTAAAATAGCCAGGGATTTACATCTTATTTTTCTAACATCTTAATTCCTTGGAGGGATTACTATGGTTTATGCTCATTTAAATTTCCATAATACGTCACAGTGCTTTGCATACGGCTGATCTTTGGTAAGCATTATGATTGTTTATCCTTCTCAACTTTTATCTTGCATTTGTTTATTCAATAAATCTTTCTTGACTACCTTTCTGGGACAGGCACTGTTCTAGGTCCAGCGGATAAAACAGTGAACAAAACGGAGAAAAATTCCTGCCACTGTAAAGCTTAAATTCTACTGGAGGAAAGGACAGCAAGCAAGATAACGATATAAAGTATACGCTCTGTCAGTGATACTAAATATAACAGATTTATATAACGTGTTAACCAAAAGAACACATGGTGTCAGGTCAATTCTGACTCACAGAGACACTAGTGGTTAGAGTAGAACCATCCCACGTGGTTTCCAAGGAACAGCTAGTGGATTTGAACTACTGACCTTTTGGTTAGTAGCCAAATACTTAACTACTGCACCACCAGGGTTTCACAAAAAACCAAAACAACCCATTGCTGTTAAGTCCATTTGAACTCATCAGCCATATATAGTGATGAATGTCAAGGAGAAAAACAAATCATTGGGGACAGAGGGTACAGAACTGAGAGAGGAAGTATCTAGGGAAGACGTCACAGAGTAGGCGACATTGCAATAAAGAATTTCATTACTTATTACAGATGGAATGCTTCCCTCAGAAAGAGGTACCTGGTATCCGGGAACATGAAAGGTCTTCAGTGTTGTTCTCAGTTAAGGTGAGGATGTGCTGGAGTACCACTGTAGTTCACTACTGTTGAGTCGATTCCAGTTTACAGCAACCCCATGTGTCATGGACTGAACTGTATCCACCCAAAAATATGTGTAGCCTCGTGGCTGGGTGGCCGTAATTCCAATTATTTTGTGATTGTCCTCCATTTTGTGATTTTCCTGTGCTGTATATTAAAGGATTAGGGTGAGACTGTAAATCCTTTCATAAGATCACCTCCCTGTTCCACTGTAAAGGGAGTTACCCTGGAGTATATCTTGCCCCACCCATAATCCTTCCGTCCTATAAGAGATAAAAGGAAAGGGAACCTCACACCATCAAGAACGCTGTACCGGGAGAAGAGTGTGTCCTTCAGACCTGAGGTTCCTGCGCCAAGATGCTCCCTGGACAAAGAGTCATGTAACACCAGACTTTCCTCCGGAGCCGACAAGGGGAAAGCCTTCCCCTGGAGCAGACATCCTGAATTTGGACGTGTGTCCTACCGGACTGTGTGAGAATAAACCTTCCTTTGTTAAAGCCATCCACTCTGTGGTATTTCTGTTAGAGCAGCCCTAGCTGAGTAAAACACCGTGTGTGTAGAGTAGAACTGCTACCTAGAGTGTTCAATGCTGTGACCTTTCTGAAGCAGGTCACTGGGCCGATTTTCCGTGCTGCCTCTGGGTGAGTCCAACGCGCCCACCTCTCAGGTAGCAGTCGAGGACTCAGCCACCTGTGCCATCACTTAACAGAAAGACAGACACAGACATACACACAGGGAAGGGTGGCCATCTGAAGGTGCGCCTACAGTCCAAGGAAAGCTGGAACTCGCCCACGACGAATGAAATTGAAAGCTATGGGAAGACTCAACCTTGAGCTGTCCAAAGAGCGAGACAATGAACTTCAGGTCTTTAATGTCATCTACTTTGCAGTACTTTATGATGGCGGCCCTTGTAAAGGAAATACATCATTAGAGACTCACGTGCCCCCAGCAACCAGAGGGCAGACTTGAGTTGACTTCCAGAGGTCACAGGAAATTTCTCAATCTCAAAGTCAGCAGACATGTACTTTCTGGTCCCTTTCAAGTCCAGACCTGCTACGGAATAGGTCATGAGCCCGCCAAGGGGACACAGTGGGGCAGCCCTGGACCTGCTGCTCTCTGCAGAAAGCCCATTCCTTTCTGGGTGGCTTTTCTGGCTCAGCAACGCTTGCCTCTCTTCTACTTTCAAAGCTTGACTATGGAAATCAAAAAAAAGCAGGAGATACCTAAAAGTTGTTTCCATCAAGTCAAAAATGGAAATGGCTTTCAGAGTTTGTTTGTGTTCCTGCTGGGAGGGACAGAGGGTCTTTGCCATTTGCTCCCTCAGCTTCCTGTTGAAACAGCAAGAGAAAGACAGAGCAGTGGCTTGAGAAGAACAGAGAGACTGATCGCCTCCGGGATTTACTGATTTGCTGACTGACCTCGGCTAAATCTCCTTACCCTCTCTTTCTCGAAGCCATCCTTTCACACAATAGCAGGGATAAAGAAATTTGCCATTTTGATGGTGTTATCACTGGTTTAGGGCTGGTGGTTGGAAGAGACGGGATGCGGCGTCCGCGTGGCGTTTCCACTCCCCTCCCCGGGGCTGCGGTTGCCGCAGTAATCAGCTCTGGACCCGCAGTTCCCCTCGGAGGCCTCCCCAGACCCCGAGGAAACAAGCTGCCTGACATCTCTCTGGTTCTTTTGCTCTTTGGGGCCAGGTGTCACTCAAATCTGGTAGCTGTGAGCTAACGTCTAAGCCTCTGCTGCCTTGACCGGCAGTGTCCCCCTGTTTTGGTGACCATTTTGGCTTCCTTATGCTTGTCTTTACCTGCAGGGCAGTATCCATGGAGGGAAGTAAAGGCACAGACAAAGGAGAGCGCTAAATGCATTTCAGACACCACTAAGTCACCCTAGTTACCTTGGGACAAAGGCCCGGGACACAGGAGCGGCTTCCCAGGGAGGACCTATCACAGTGATGCTTCTCCCGGCCAGGGCCTGGGCCCGATGAAAGCCAGTCATTTGTGTTCAGTAGCCACACGCGTGACAGGCCAACAGCCGTGAGTCGCTGAGCCCCGACTCCTCACTACAGACACGTGAAGACAGAACAAGGTGATGAGGCTCTCGGGAGGTGAGGCCTGGAGGCTGACAGCAGCGTCCTCCAGTCTGCCCGTGCCAGATCCCCTCAGGACTCCCCACATGACAGATGGCGCTCCTGAATGGCCAGTTGGCACAGATGTGATTCTAGCCTTTAGATAAACAATAGGCCTTGCTGGCACGTTCCATAACCTATATATCTCCAGTTATAAATCCTGCACAGGACACCATCATGGGCAGACCCTGTTTCTAGGCTCCCATGGTCAATTTAAGGACGGAGCACAGCCTGGGGTAGAAGTGGAACGATATGTGGAGAAAGCCTGTGTCCTGGACCCAGCTCTCCCGCAAAGTGCTAAGTGACCTTGCCCAAGTCCCTGCCCCCTCTGGGCCTCCAGAGTCCACAAGTGTGGACTGCAGCTGGTGGCTTGAAGGCCTCTAATTCAGGCACCACATACAGGTCCGTTTCAGCATCCTATGTTTGAACGCTTACTGGAGTTAGCTTGAATCCCAGCCCACTGTAGCAAGCCCCCCGAACCCCCAGACCCTGAGGGCGAGAAGAGGGTGGTGGCTCCGGGCTTTCCCCACACATCTGCCTGTTTCTGGTTCATTTCCTCAGTTTCTCCAACAATCACACAAACAAATTCCCCACACCAGGCCTTTGTGTGTGAGGCCAACTCAGTAGATTTGGGGAGAGAGTCTGTTAGACTCTCCAGTTCTGAAAGCCCAGTCCTGCCAAGCTGGGCTCCAGACTTCGGGCATTTCAGCAATAAAGTGTAATCAATTACTCCCACTTTCTACTCAGAGAGTAAACCCTAGTGGCATAGCGGTTGAGAACTACAGCTGCTTACCAAAAAGTCAGCAGTTCAAATACAGCGCTTGCTCCTTGGAAACCTTATGGGGGCAGTTCTGCTCTGTCCTCTAGAGTCACTAAGAGTCAGCATTGACTCGACAGCAGTGGGTTTGGTCTCTGCAGAGTAATTCATTTCTTGTGCAGCCCTCGTCTTCCTGTTCTGCTTTTTCCTTCCTTCCTCTGCAGCCTTCATGTTTTTACTGCCCAGTAGTATATTTTCCTGTCTAAAAGAACTCATAGCGCTGGTGTTATGTTAAGACACGCACACGGGCACACGCATGCACGCACATACGTCCAGTTTCTCCAGAGCTGTGAGTCCTCTGCATTCCAATTTACCAAAAATTAGTCAAGCACCCACTCTGCTCAGTACCAGAGCTGTTCATTATGGGGCCTAAAAATGCTACACCCAAACTGACACCTCCTCAGGTGAGAAAACAAGGTTGGAACACACAGAAAGCTGACGATAACGAACCTGCGAAAGACATGCTGGGAGGTTAAGCACCAGAAGGACCAGGGCAGTGTCAGAGGATAGCCACAGAGAAACAAGGTGGTCAGCGGTGGTGACGCTCCGGAGGGCCTTCGGTCTGGTCTGCTGCTGCTGCTGAGTCTGTCCTGACTCCTAGCGACCCTGTAGGATGGAGGAGCACCGCCCACAGTGTCTCCGTGGCTGTTAATCTTTACTGAAGCAGACTGCCGTGTCGTTGTCTGGAAGAGTGGCTAGCTGTGGTTAGCAGCCGATCACTTTAACCACTGCGTCACCAGGGTGCCATTCGGTGCCTGGACCACGCAGCCGTTTCTGGCAGAAGCGGGTTGTCCTCCAGGTCGGGGAAGCAGAGCTGCCATCCTTTAAGAGTCTGCTCAGACACACACTCCAGTGGGAAAGTTTGGCTTGAGCCCGGATGCAATTTCTCCAACACAGAGAGGAGACCAGTTCTCGACCACTGTTGTCCGCTCTGTGGGCACCTGCCGTAAACCCGGTGCTGCTCTGGATCCTCATCTCTGCCCACAGGGAGCTCGAGGATGAAGGAGGGGGCTTGGTGCTCCGGCGCTGGAGTTCCCCTGCCCCCTAGGACAGGCACTTGGAGTCTGGTGGTTTTCCTGGCTACTCAGGCCAGGGACGAGCATCTGTGAGAGCATGACTGAGGACAGAGCAGGCAGCATGGATTCACCCCTCATCAGTTCTTTCTCTGGAGGCTTCTAGATACCTACTCTGTGTTGGGAGTGGGGAAGGGAGTAAAACCCATGCCCTGTCCTAATGGAACTCATCCATCTTTCAAATCCTGTACAATGAATACTGGGGGAGAAATGAGTGACAAGCACTTTGAGGACACAAAAGGATGGAAAAACCTAACTTCCTAGGTCTAAGGGTCATCAGAGTTGACCTTTGGTAAAAGAGTACAAAATCTCTAAGTAGAAGTAGGAGATACAGAATCTACAAAAGGCTTGAAGTCCTAAAGCATCCAGAATCTCCCAGAAATAGACATGCAGAGTGGGTGACCTAAGATTGTTGAGGTGGAGCAGGTGACAAGAGAGGGCAGGGTCCTGAAGCTGTGCTATGGGCAGGGGTGGGTCAGATAACAAAAGGCTGTTGGTTAAACCTGGTTTGGTTCTCGTGCCATTGCCCCGAGCTGCTACTGCAGCTTTGAAAAATATGGGCCCAGGGGTTCATACAGTTTGTTGGATAATGCTGGCGCTGGTGTGAAGGGTAGCCTCAGGCACCAGAGGCTGGGGGAGCTGGGAAATGGATAGGAAGCAAGTATCCCAGTGAGTATCCAAGCAAGATGTGGTGAGAGAACAGACTTATGGCTGAAGACCTCTTGGCCTTACCCTGATCTGGCTGTTGCTTAAATAAAAGAAAAACTCCTTTTGATAAAATTGCACGTACTTTCTACTAGAAATTGTATGGCAGGATTCAAAAGAGAGACATTTCTTGCTGACATTCTCTTTGAAGGCGACCTGTAAGAACTTGTGGCAGTGGTTGCTGGGGAGCAGCATTCCGATCTGTGACCCCCTCTTCTCACACAGAGATCGCCCGAAGATGTTGCTGAGAAGAACATGTCTCCGCTGCTTCTCCTTAATATGATGAAGTCCCCCAAGCCCAAGGGGGAAAGTGGGCCATTTGGCGCAGAAGTGATTATAAAAATTGGGTTTTATGTTGACTGTAGATTCTCTGACATCCCTCCCATCCCATGTGTGTGAGAATAAAAAGTGCAACAGGTCTAACCCTGAAGGTGAAGGTGCAGGACTTGCTGGGGACTTCTGCCAACCTGGCAATCTGGTGTTACCACCAAAGCTGTCCTCCAGAAACACGGAGCCGAAGGACACTGTGGCTGACTTTTCTCCCTTCTCCGAAGGCAGCGATTCAATTGTTAGTACTCTGTTTGCTCCTCTAAATAGTTCTCCAAATGTACCACAGACAGCTTAAAGAACAAACAGATCTGTTCTGGAAGAAACATAACCAGAGTGCTCTTTGGGAGCAAAGATGGCAAAACTATTTCTTACATACTTTACACATGTTGTCAGGAGGGATCAGTCCCTAGAGAAAGGGCCATGCTTGGTAAGGTGGAGGGTCAAGCGAAAACGAGAGGACCCTCAATGAGGTGGCTTGACACAGTGACTACAACAACGGGCTTAAGCATATAAATGGTTATGGACATGGTGCAAGACTGGGCAGTGTTTTGTTCTGGTGTGCATAGGTCACTATGAGCTGAACCTGACTCAGTGGCACCCAACAACAACCCGTGGGGCTCTGTCCTGAAGGGTGACGTTGTTTTGCAGGGGACTCGAGGTTTTGCAGCTGGATTTGGGGAGGCTATAGAGAAGGAAGCCATGAATTCCCTCTGTCTAAACTACAAATGCCACTTAAACAACTGTGCTTGCACCTGGAGTGGCAGAATTTGCTTTAAAATACTCAGTCTGCGGCATAATTACTGGATCATATGAAGGAATGTGGAGCTTGGGAGCCACTGTGGATGACAGTGGAATGGCCCAGTTATTGCCCTTTCTTGGCGAGGATGTTTCTTGAGTGAGTTGTTTTCTATTTGTTGGCCCTGGCAACGTAATGCCAAAACATCGAACTGATGGAGCCAGGATCTGAGTCTGTTATTTGCCTGGGTAGGGGAGAGTGGGAGTCTAGGGGATGCGGAAGAAGTGTTCGTGTTGCGTACTCCATTCCAAGCATCTTGGTTGGCTTAGGTTTTCACTGATTCGAAAAAGCCTTTTCCCTGGTTTGTTAAGGCTGCAGCTGTTCTGAGTATCTAAGTGACTTTGGAGTCTGGTCCCACTGAAGGTCAACATGCCCTGCCTCTTTGGGGTCAGGCAGAGGTAGTTCTCTGGATGTTTCAGCTTGGCATTTCTGAGGATTTGCAGTGGTACTCTGACCATGGTGCAAAGAGCCCAAAATGTATTCTGTGAAAGATCAGAAAATACAAACATGATTTCTTCCAAGTTGCATTCCAAGGAAAAGGCCAAGTAGCTCTTATTATTCCCCAAGATCCCCCTGCATCTTAGAGGTTTGTTAGGAATAACCAGGACCTTTGGTAACTAAGGAAACCCTGACTGCAGAGTGGTTAAGTGCAACGTCTGCTAACCCAAAGGTCAGCTGTTCCAATCTGCCAGGTGCTCCTTGGAAATTCTATGGGGCAGTTCTACTCTGTCTGTGGGGTCTCTGTGAGTTGGAAGTGACTCAGCAGCGGTGGGCTGGGTTTGGTTTCCGCAAGTAAGATAGGAAACAGCAACTGCTTTAAGCTGTTTACCCCCAAGCAATATCTATCGGCATTTCCCACCCCTCTTGTCTACCTCTCAACAATTTGCCTTTCAGGTTGTTTTGTGTATTTATTTTCCATGCTAACATTTAGTTGAGCCCTTACTAAATGCCAGATGTTGCTGTACTTTCATTATCTGTAGAATCTTACCCTAAAAGATACTCTTCTTATCCCCATTTCACAGGGGAGAAAACAGAGGCTGAGAGGGATCCAACAGGAGTCTCAAAGCCACACTGCACCTGTTTATTGCAGCGGTAGTGGAAGGCAGAGGCTGGTGCCTAAACACTTTCCGCTAAGCATTAAGTTCTGTGGCCTCCCAGTTACAGGCCCAGTGCCCCCTAACGGCCCTCTGGCTGGTCCCCTGTGCTCTGCAGTGGCTCTCTGGCACTTCCATGAAACTTGCTGGCTGCGCCATGTACTGGGCACCTTCCCGTTGTCAGATCAGTATCATTTACTTTGAATGGTTTTTCTTCTTTCTATCGAATTACTGTTTAAGTCTTATGCTTGGTTGGCAGATTTCCGTCTCAAATACATTTCAAATTATTTTAAAGTACAGACCATGGTTTTAGGAATTTTGTGCTCTCCAAATTGCCCAGGAAACTGGATAGGACAGAGAGGGGGCCAGTGAAAAAACCAGTCACCATCTGGTTAATAACCAAACCCAAACTACAGAGTTGATTGCAATTTCTGGCGATGTCATATGTGTTGGAGCAGAACTGTGCTCCATGGGGTTTTCACTGGCTGGTTTTTCAGAGGTAGATTAGCAGGCCTTTCTTTCGAGGTACTTGGAGGTGGACTCGAACCTCTGACCTCTTAGTTAGCAGCTGAGTGCACTAAGGGTTTGCACTGCCGAGTGACCCAGTGATGGGCAGCTTGCCTTATCATTGTCATCCGCTGGGTGTTAGCCTGCATGAGTCAGTGCATCGCTGAAGCCATGCTGGCAGGGAGGTCACCACTTCCAACACGTCTCCTCTTCACCTGGAGAGACTGTGAATGGGGGTTCTGGAAAATCACAGCTCTTCCCAGAACTGGGGAGCTCTGCTCTACCCACCTCTGCTTCCCAACAGCTGACAGGATGCATGAGCTGGCGAGGTAGAAGCATTTGTCTGGCTTGACTGTTGACGTTTTATTAAGACCCCTCCCCAGAGTGTTAAGTGGGAGCTTGAGAAGGGCAGAGGGTATTGTGTAAGACTTTTTTCTTTTCCCTTTTTCGCTGGAGATCATACAGAAAATGCAAGCAAAACTTGCAAAGTGGTTTCTATGTTCTTGGAGCTGTCATTTTTGTCACTTTCTTTGGCTGTGAAGTTGATTTTCACACAGGCCTGGTGGCTGTTAAAGTAAACACAAGTATAGTATTAATATCCCCGGCATATATTTAGGTAAAAGTCACATCCAGTTGAAGTTAAGCAGTGGCTTGCTTACTCATAGTTCTTGGAAACTGTACACATACTGCTTTCATCTTCTGCCCCCCATGTACACGTCCCCACCAACAGCGTCTTCTCTTCAACTTTTACAGCAGTTTACACACTGAAGCACACAGAATCTGCTTAAAATATCAAGTGAGTAATTTACAGTTACTATGCTTTGAGAATCTGCCAGGCCTACTGAGAGCATGACTGTATTTTGCTTTGAAGCATTGGAACTTGGGGATTCATTCATTCTTTGGATTCATAGCCATTAGGAATGCAAAGGTATTCCTAATTAGTCACCCCTATCGGATCCGACTCGACGGCACTTGGCTTGGCTCATTTTACAAGAATTTAGCAGTCAAGCAATCAAATGACCTATTGCATTGGGCAAATCTGCTGCAAAAGGCCTCTTTCAAGAAGTAAAAAAACAGAGATGTCACTTGGACAGATAAGATGTATCTGACCTAAGCCGTGGCATTTTTGGTCACCTCATATGCATGCAAAAGCTGAACGGTGAACAAAGAAGACTAACGAAGAATTGATGCCTCTGAAGTCTGGCGAGAGTGGAGAATATTGGACATACCGTGGACCAGCAGAAGAACAAATAAATCAGTCTTGGAAGAAGTCTAGCCAGAAGGCTCCTTAGGAGTGAAGATGGCAAGACTTCATCTCACATGCTTTGGAAGGACCAGTTCCTGGAGAAGACGTCTTGCTTAATGAAGTAGGGGGTTAAAGAGACTGAGATCCTCAGCAAGGCGGCTTGACACAGGGCTGCAACAGTAGGCTGAAACAGCAGTGATTGCGAGACGGTGTGGGACTGAGCAGTACTTCTTGCTGTTGTGTGCAGGGTGGCTGTGAGCTGGAACTGACTTGCTGGCACCTGACAATAATGTTTTGCAAGAATCCTCGTTGTACTGTTGAATTGCTCTCAGCCCCTTACCGACTCTCCATACTTCAGGAATGAGATGGTGCCTCTGCCAAGATGTTACTCAGTCATTACTGCTCTAAAGCAAAGAGAAGATGCCCTTGAAGCTGAGACTCTGCTTGGCATTCAAACTTCACATTTGCTTTGGAACCCCCAAGCTTCACTTTTCCAACTGTGACTAACTGTATTTTATTTTATGCTATCATATGAACTAATGACAGTTTTGTGGTCTGCCATCTACATTATCATCCCCAATTCTCTGTAAATGACTTGTGTGCATTGAGTATTTGGTTCAAAGATACATAAACTGAGTCTTTGCCTTGAAGGAGTTTGCAGTTGTTCACCTGGGACACAGTAATTAAAGACCAAGCGATGTAAACTAACTAACAATTGGATAAAGTAAAACTGTCAACAATTACATGATAATTGCCAAAAGTATAGTAATTATAAAAATCATAAAGTTAAAGGATGGTGGCTAACTATGCCCCGAGACATCACAATTTCTGCAAAGCAACAAGAAGAAATTGTTGTCTGTTGTTAGTGGCCGTCAAATTGAGTCCCATTCATGGTGACTTTGTGGAAGACAGAAAGAAAAGCTGCCCAGTCCTATGCCATCTTCATGGTCTTCGATATATTTGAGGTGCTCATTGTGGCTATTGTGTCAATCCATCTTTGAGAGTGTCCCCTGTTTTTGATGACCCTCTACCAAACACATCCCAAGTAAAAAAGATGTAGTTTCTAACTTTGAGCTGTTTATTCTCTCATGTTTTGTCTTCCAAATAGAATCCAATGCATTTAGCTTTCTAAAAATCCATTGTTATTTTCATTAAAATTACAGTAAGTCTATAAATTTGTAGATTTTTTAAATCAATTTGTATCTATAATATGCTCTAAGTGGGTGTTGCTGAAAAGCTATTTTATTGACTGGCTCTTGTGTCTGACCACTGTCCTGAGTCCTCTTCCTGATTCTAAGGGGACTCTTCTTGGGAGAATAGTTTAATTGTCTCTGATTTTCTATATTTCTAGAAAAACTATCTGAAAATCATCCATTCATCTCTTTCCCAGCTGTGATGAGGCCTCCTACATCTGCTTCTTGCCTGATGCATGGTCTGGATATTTAGGAGCAGTAGTCAACAATTTGATAATAATTTTTATTCTTATTTCTGATCTTATCAGAAATGGCTCTCATTTAGAGGCTGTTGACCTGTGGTATAAACATCAGAATCACCCAGGGCGAAGACCTTTCAGAGCAGAAGCTCAGGCAAGCACAGCTAAGGTACGGAAGGAAGGGGACCTCCGTCAATAAAGTTCTGAAGCACATCACTTTTGCTGTCACTGCTATTACTTGTCATCACCATCATAACATTTATTACATAAATGTTTTTATAACACTATTATTCAGTTCCAGATGTTGTGCTAAGCACTTAATATGTATACTTCAATTATACCCACATCAACTCTATGAAGGAAGACAATTATTACACCCATTTTACAGATAGAACCATGACAACAAAGTAAACAGTGAAAGTCCCGTGGCCAGGCAATAGTACAGCCAGAACATCAACCTCAGTCAGCTCGATTTCAGAGCACTTACAAGTCCACGGACTTCATTGTCCTAAGTCCTGCATATCTGCTTGTTGAATATCACTGTGGTCACTTCAGAAGTAGGCCCTTTGGGAAGCTAGGATGCCAGTGCCTAGTCCACCCTTCAAAACAATTTGGAACTCTTTCTGGAATGGCCATTGTGCATGGTGGCATAGTGGCAAGTCCATGAACTTAACTGTCTAATTGTCTGTGAGGGAGTTTTCAGCCAGTAAACAAATAACTGGATTGGAACACTGTCCCTACTCACCTGATCTGGCCCCCAATGACTTTTCTGTTTGTCCAGAGATCAAGGAAATATTGAAAGGAAGGCACTGTGATGACATTCAGGACATCAAGAGTAATGTGACTGCAGCTCTGATGGCCACTGTAGAAAAAGAGTTCCAGAATCACTTTAAAGGGTAGACTAGGTGCTGGCATCAGTGCATAGCTTCCCAAGGGGAGGACTTCAAAAGTGACCATAGTGATATTCAGCAATGACATCTGTAGCACTTTTTCTAGGATGAGTTTGTGAGCTTAACGTCAGGTCTTGTACTCATAACCGACCCAGTATCAATATACGTGTGACTTTCGGTGAGCTGAGTGAGGTTTCTTCAATTCCCATCTCTATGAAATATAATTTTTAAATTTTACTTACAACTTGTTCAACATTTATTAAGAATTTTTTTTCCTCCTTTTTGGCCTTATTGATGTTATTCATTATAGTAATAGGTTTCCTAATATTAAATCACTTTTTCATCCCTTGGATAGTTTATCTGATTATGGCAGATAATTCTTTCAGATGCTATTGAATTTGTTTGGCTACTGTTTTATTCAGGATTTTTACATTTACGTAAATGACCCTTATTCATTTATAGTCGTACGGGCATGTGTGTCCCTTGATCGGGTTGGGTTTTCAGGGTCATGCTTCCTTCGTTAAAAACCAGAGTTATATGAGTTTCAGCTTCTCTGGAACTCTGGAACAAACTGTGTAGCTGCTGAATGATGTGCTCCTTCACTGACTGAAGGAATCCTCCAATAAAGCCTTATGGCCTCTGACGTGTTTTGCAGATAATTTTTTAATAGCTTGTAAAATTTCTTCCTTGGTGATTGATCTATGGGAAATCATTTTTTCACAGGTGACAAAGGTGTCATCATTACTTTCTACAACCTGCTCATTATTGAAAACTTACAAAACACAAAAAGCAGAGAGAAGCAGAAAAATAATTGCCTGAGTCCCATGCCCCCAGACCTATCATAGCCATCATTAATGTATTTTCTGCCATATTTTTCAAACTCATAGTTTTGTGGTTCTATGGTATATAAAACTTTGCATCCTGCTCTTCTTAATTAAGGTGATAGCACAAACATTTTACTTTTATTATAAAAGATTCTTTTAAATTATTGAATAGTGTATCTCTTCTTTCAGGGGACTCTATCTGGATTCAAGTTTTGCAGATTTGTTTAATGAATATATTTTAAACCAACTAGCTGCAAATGAAAAGAAAAAAAGAAAGCTAGGAATATAAGATTGAACCGTCTTTAAAAATCAGCCTGCTCTGAGGAGCTCCCTGGCAGTAAGTGCAAGAAAGCCTAAGGTAAAAGTATTTTGTGCTCTCCAATTTAACTTACCTTTGTTTGATTTCATTCCTAGAAAGTGTTTATATAGCTTTGTTTGAACCCCCAGTGACTCAGCACTTCCTCCCGAGACTGCCTGCTCCGTCTCTGGACTGCTCTGCTTCCGAGAATGTGTCTCTTAACAGAATGCAGGTTCCAGCCACCCCTCTGCTAGTTCTTGGTGCAAACTGTACAAACTGGCTGTCATCGCGTTGTGTATCCCAGGAAGTACAGTGATACAAAGAGACAGTTCTCACCCAAGGGTGCCTCTTGGAGGTGTGGCTGAAGAAGCTGTAAGATCATCCCAGGATTGTCTGACGGAGCCAACCCAGCTCTGCTCTGTGGGTTGGGCTTGGGAATTGTTGCCCTACGCGTGGCACTTTTCAGTAAATTGTAGGCAGCCATTGCAATCAGCCCAGGATTTCTTCTTTCCAAGGGAAACCTTTCCATTCTCTTCAAAAATCCCTCATATGGAGGGGTTTTCTATCCCTTCAACGTTTTGTTTCCTTCTTCTGAATATATTTGGATCTGTTTTTACATGAAAAAGTGCCACCAAGCACTGCATATAATTGGAGTCTGAGAGTATAAAAACCTACTGCTGTTGAGTCAGTTCTGATTCACTGTAGGACAGGCAAAACTGCTCCATGGGGTTTCCAAGGAGCGTCTGGTGGGTTCAACCTGCTGTCGTTACAGAAGAAGGACTTAACAGTACACCACCAGGGTTTCCTTTAAGAGTATAGAACACAGCCAAAGACTGCCCCCCTCCTTCTCTACAGGGTGATTTAATTGACACAGCACCCTAACTCTTCTTGAGATCCCATTAAACTCACCACTGACTAAAGCCCCTAAATCTCCCTTCTTTACTTTGGAAATTGGGCTTTTAGTTTAATTTGTTTTTGAATCCAGGGTAGTACTCTCCTGTTTTTCTTTTTCTTCAGTAATATATATATACACACACATATATGTATATATACTTAAATTCTAATTTCAACAGGCACTGTAAGACTTTAAGGAGCTGGAATTAATGTAATTTGGTGATCAGGTAGATACTCAGATGCCATAAAAATGCCAGGGATGCCTCCAAGGCTTCTGGCTCAGGAAGTTACATGACGGATCCCTCCATCTGTGAAGATGTGAATAATAGGAGGTGAAGGGACGAGGGGGAGTAGAGGTGATAAATTCAGCTTTTGATGTGCTGAGATTTGGGTGCGTCAAGTAGGTATCAGGTAACTATATCTAGAAGGCAGAGTTGGAGACACAGACATACTGGAGAGGGGTTTGAGCGCTGTTTGCTTATAAAACAATTCAGCAAATTGGTAAACTCTTCTGCCTCAGATTATCCACTAATCCATGCTCATGTCTGGGCCTGTAATGAGCAGAAGAATGGATCTCTTTCTAGGTGGTGGCTAAAGCTACAGGACTATTCCTCCAAGCTTAGGTTATCCCTCACGTATGTTATCCATATGCCCTAGCTCTACTAAGGGTAGCCATGAGTCGGATCTGACTCGATGGCACTTGGCTGGCTTTGGCTACTAAGGTTGTTGAAAAATAATAACACAGGACTGCAGTGTGGCTCTTAAGACCCTCCTCTGCTGCCAGTGATTACCCAGGACAGATTTCTGTATCATATCCACCAGGACAGCGTAAGAAATCTTATCAGATTTCTAAATGAAGTTCAGATATATTATTTCTGTCACATTTCCATAATGTCCCAGAACCGTGTAAAGGGAGCAGAGTCTGACTACAGGGACAAACCATTAGCAAATTATGTTTCTGTTTACAATTCTAGTCACAAAGTCATTGGTTCATAGTTTTAAGTAATGCCTTTTGGTGTGATCCAAAGTCTTAGCATATGAATTCCATTCCAAGCTTGGCTCCCTTTAAGTTTTTGTCAATCATTTTAAGAGAGTTGACAAACTACACATAGTTTCAGTGGATGATGGGCACTATTGTCCCAGGAAGAAACTTTTAGGGAAAACAAAACAAAACAATTCATGAATTAATTTAGACAGGAGAAGTGAGCAGAAACAGTCTTAGTGGAGGTACAAACTGTTTCTCTTTTCCAACAGTCAGGTCTCAAGTGGCAACAGGGTTAGAATATGAGGGAATATTCTGCGGTTTCATTGGGGGAAAATGGTCCCTGGGATTGAATTCTCCTTTGACCTGACTTCAAACAGAACTGAGCGTCAGCATGGGGTTTTCGGCACTTTCTGTATGTGTGTGATCACTTTTTTATTATGAATTGCTTTTAAATTATTCCCTTTGCTCCTGTTTACGTCATTATTCTTTGAGCATAAATCTTATCCTCAAATAATTTATGCGTAAAGAAAGCTGATAGAGGAACAGAACGGGTTCATGAGGTGTCTCCTGCTCATTACAAGTGAATAAATAAATAGGAACACCAAACAATCATTCTCATCAAAAGAATGCGGTGTTTTTTTGTTCCTTGACATCTCCAATAATTACTGAGGGATTAGGGGAGTCTAACCACTGGGAAACGTGACAGAAGCTTTTTTTTTTAAAAAAAAAAAAAGAAAAACACAATCAAATATCTGGGATCCTGCCTTGGTGGCAATCTTTTCTGTCATAATAAGCCTCTTTGTGATTAATCAGAAACTATATGCCTTTGGAAATTCACTGCTCTTTGGAGATACTGTGGGGCTGGGTGGCAATATGTTTTGATGAGGGGCTAGGGCACTATTTTGTTATACGATGTAATTCACAGAGTTAGTAAACCAATCTTTTGCCTTAGACTGTGTGCTAATGAGGAGTCACCTTTCGTCTGTAGTGAGCAGAAGACTGAATCTCACTGGCCCATGTGGCTGTTACACAGTGTATCGTTGGTCCAGCACAGCATGCTGGTCCTCTGGGACTATTCACACCTCCAGTGGCCTTCTTCCTCCTCTCTCAAGTCTGAGAGGCAAAGGTTAAGCTCATCTTTCCATCCTCACGTCTAGATTGTTCACTCAGTGTCTCTTGGACCATGTAAGGAACTAGCTCCTGACTCCTGTTTCTTAGCATCTATGGTCTAGTACTGGAAACCCTAGGGGTATAGTGGTTAAGTGTTTCATCTGCTATCCCAAAGGTCAGCTGTTCGAATCCAACAGGTGCTCCTTGGAAGACCTATGGCGGCAGTTCTATTCTGTCCTGTGGTGTCACTAAAAGTTGCAGTCGACTTGATGGCAGTGGGTTTGGTTTTGGGTTTCGGTGTGGTCTAATACTGGACAGTGAGCTTACAGAGGACCGCACCCCAGTTACTATTGGCTTGGTTCTGGCTCAGAACTGTGCCTCATAGGGTTTTCAATGGCTGTGATCTCCCGGATGTAGGTTGCCAGGCTTCCGTTCAGTTAGTAGCCTAGTGCCTAACTGTTTATATCACCGAACGAAAAAACAAAACAAAACAAAATCCACTGCTGTGGAGTGGTTTCTGACTCACCGTGACCCTGCAGGACAGAGGAGAACTACCCCAAAGGTTTCTGAGGGCTGCCACCTTGACGAAAGCAGACTGCACATCTTTCTCCCATGGAGTGGCTGGTAGGTTCATACTGCTGAGCGCTTAATCACTGGGTTAGCAGCTGAGCGCTTAATCACTGCACTACTAGAACTCATTTGTGCCTCTCGAGGATTCCCTTATGGAAGGCAGAGGGTGCTAAATTCTCTCCAGGGCCTAGCGTGGTGCTGACTGAGTGTTAGATATAAATGAGTTGCATATAATTTTTAAACCCACTGTAAAAAACCCAGTGCCCTCTAGTCGGGTCTGACTTATAGTGACCCTAGGGGTCACAGCGGAACTGCCCCATAGAGTTTTCAAGGAGCATCTAGCAGATTTGAACTGCCAACCTTTTGGTTAGGAGACATAGCACTTAACCCACTATGCCAACAGGGTTTCCAGACCCACTACGGTGATGAGGATATCCTGGTGGCATAGTGGTTAAGTGCTGCATCTGCTAACTGAAACGTTGGCAGTTCAAATCTATGAGGCAGTCCTTGGCAGATTTTTTTTCCTTAAATTATGATTAAGTGAAAGTATACAACCCAAATCAATTTTGCATGCTGGCCTCTCTACAACTGTATCTGCTTTCCTCACTCTGTGACAGTACACTCCTCATGTTCACTCTTCACTTCTAGTACCCTCTGAACAATCACCTGTCCCCTCCTCTCCACCCTTACCTCTCCCTCCTGGAAAGAAACCAGTAGGACGGCCTCCTATAAATGTACAAGACCATAAGGTACACACATCAGGTCCCTGGAAGCTTGATGTGGCAGTTCTACTCTGGCCTATAGGGTTGGCACGAGTTAGAATTGACTCGACGTCAGTGGGTTTGGCTTGGACTGTTTGGATAGTGGTAGATGCTGTGCCTTTCTGACCAGATCCTCCTTCAGTGACAAAGGACCTTCCCCAGGCTCTGGCCATGCTCCCAGAAGGCACCTCTCAGTTGTCAGCCCTCTTTGGGAATTACCTTATCTGAAGAAAACTCTTATGCCCAAAGTCTCACTTTTTCACAGAAGCCCACATTCAGTGATAGACCAACACAAGTGTTTTTAAGGTCCAGTCCCTTTGCCCCAACTCAGGAAAGCTCTGGAAGGTCCTCCCAGCTCCAGATCTCCCATAGGATCACTGGAGAATTTCACCAGGCCTGTGTCACACAACTCAGCGTCTAACTTTGCCCCACTCGATGCCACCACTGCTTTCCACAGCTGCTGTTCCCCAGAGCACTCTTTGATTGAAGTCCTGAATTCTCATCTCCATCTCCGAGTCTGCTTCCCAGGGACCCACTCTACTTTGATGTGTGAAAATTAGCTTTGTTTTATGTCATTACATTGGTTATACCCTAGCTCATTCTCAAAAAGATTTTAATTCAGGTCAAGACAAAGCTGAGTAAGCAAAAGCCAGTGTCTGTCGGTGCCATTCTGGGGACTGGTCTTTCGATTTGCTGCTTTCTACCTGTGGCTGATGATCAGAAGCATCAGGAGAGGCAGCCAGGAGCTTTTACAAATGAGCTTCCCAGGCCCTGCCCGAAGATGGACTCTTAGAGTGGAATCTAGAGATCTGCACTTCTCCCCAGCTCCCTGGGTGTTCTGAGCACAGCCTTTTGGAGACTCGCTGCTCCAGGCCATCCTGACATCATGACTTATTATGGACAACTCAAGGTCCCAAACCCCAAAGCTGGCTCTTCCGTTGCCCTGACGGAAGTGTGACAGTTATTAATAAGTTGAAAACAGATTACTTGTGTTTTCCTCTTGGCTCCAGGAGAAATGTATCTCTGGGAAAGTTTCCAGGGTGTTTTTAGTTTTGCCCTCAAACAGATAGTCAGCTCTAGCCAACAACTGGTACCTGTTCCAGACAGAGGAACTCCCACATCCTTTTTGACTGTCTGCTGTGTTTGGAGAAGGAACATGCTCCTTTCGTCACCAGTGGGGCTGGGGACCTCAGAGCTGTAGACCCCAGATTTGCCTGCGAAGGAACTGCTGATGTCTTCAAGGAGCTAAAAGTCATGCATAAACTGTTGGAACCCTTGTCCCACCTAGGGAGGCTTTCTCTAGTTTTAGCAATGTGGAGCTGCCCTTAGCAGTCCCTTGGAAAGAATGTTTGGGTACTATGTGGGGTCTAAGATCATGCTTTTCTTTTTGGCAAAGACACATCTTTTGGTAAAGATGAATCAAGGGCTCAGTTGGGTCAGATGCTCACATCAGTGTTCTTTTGGCAAAAATATATTGAAATTTGTTTTTCAGGCCTCACTTTTCGCTGTAAATATTTCCTTCTCCACCTGATGATACCCCCACCGCCGATACTAGCCCCAGCGTGCTTGTCACTGCCTCCCCATCGCCACCACCACTTCTTTATCAGTGCTCAGTTACATACAATTTTTGTCTCAGGAGCTATTGAACTAATCCTTTTCCAAGGAGACTTGGATGACCTTTGGGAATAAATTTTCAGTAGTACAGTTTCCTTCTGCCTGGCAGGCCATAAGGAGAGATTTTTGTCATGACATGTCTTCCCACCTTGAAATCACACAGGACAATATGCTGCCTTCTTTGTTGTCATCAGTTGCCTGTGTCTAGTGCGGAAGTGGTCCAGGAGGGACAGGAGGGACAGGAAGATGTGCTTGTGGTGGCCACTAGAATTCTCCTAACAGACCTTCGAGTCTGTTCAGCTACAGGGTGTGCAGTTGAGCAGAGGCCCGGCCCCTGTGTTCTCTACTGCATTTGGCTGAGGCCGCCCTTTCTGTACACTGTTTGTAGCCGCTGAGTGAGTGTGGCAGGAACATAAAAGTGGACCCATTTCTGACAGACACAGAACTCTTCTAACAGCTGACTTTAGCAGGAGAAATCTCCAGTGGCACTGTAGAATCTTCCTTAGATTATACAATAGTCTGGGCCATTTTCCTGAACTGTTTCAGTCTCTGCTTAGCTGAGAGACCACATCTGCAGAATATCTGACATCTTGGCCAGCCTTGCCTAGCCCTCCTTCCTTCCTGTCACAGGCCTTCATCCTAATAAAATCCTCTTCTTGCTACTGGTCCCCCAAAGGCCCTTATAAGTGCACTGGTCTTCAAGAGGATGTCAAATGGGCAAATTGGGGAAAACATTCTCTGCCTGAGTTGCCAATGTTTGATAAGCTTCTTCCATACCCCCTCCTGTTACCCCCATCTTAGAAGAGTTAGAGGTGGTCCCTCCCATTGAGAGACAGGGTTTTAGAGTCTAGGAGTCTCAGAGAAAACTGTGGTAAGAAATAGCAATCATTTAATAACAATAATAATAAAACAATTATAGTGGCTTTAAATATTGGGAAAAAATTCGCACCTGTTCTTCATGTAATCTTCCTGCTACTGCTTAAAATAGAAGAAAAGAGAAGAAGAACTTGTTTATCAAGCACCTATCACATGCTGTCGATTTGCTTCATGATTATCCTGGGAGATTGTGAACATCAACCCAATTTAACCAGTAAGGAATCAAGGTACAAGGTTCCAGTGTTGTTTATCCAAGGCCACACTGCTAGGAAGGGGAAATGAGGTGATATTCAAACCTGGAACTGCTGTGCTTCAAATTCTTTGTACTGTCCACACACTGGAAACAAAGCCAGGATTCTTCCTTCTGGACTTCTGGCTGTAGGACAGCCCAGAGTGGCCACTTTGTGCTCTCTAACATGTCTCTGCACCAAACAATTGTGAAAATGAAGCCTCCTAGGGTCTCTAAACAGGCAACTTTCCCAGGCTCCTTGCTCAGGAAAGGCCAGGATTGCAGGCAAAAACTGGATAAGCAAAAAAGAAGCATGAGGAGCTGTGTTGTGCACATACAAAGACCAAAATGAAGAAACAATTGTGTCTGTATCTGGAAGGCGTCCCCGTGCCTTCCTACCCATCTGCTCTTCTGTAATTCCCTTTCCCTGATTTTATTAGGGAGTCCCTGGGTGGCACAAAGATTAGCATTCCCAGCCACTCACCCAAAGACTGGAAATTCTAGTCCATCTTTTGGAATCTCAGAAGAAAGACTTAGCATTGTATTTCTGAAAACTCACTGTTAAGAATCCTGTGGGTGACATTTAGTCTCTGTCACATGTAAGGTCACCATGAGGCTGTGTCAACCTATGATGACTTCTCTTGTTTATTTGTTTTAATTTTAATGTGATTTCTCTTACATTCCTAAAACTTCAGGTTGGGGAATTTGCAAAGAAGAACACAATCTTAATTGTCCAAGTCCTACTTGACCCTGGAATGGTGCTCTCTCTCTCTGTCTCTCTCTCTCTATCTTTCTCAACAGGCGGGAGGGTCTTAGTGCAGGGAGGTTCAGCTTCCTGGGGAAACTGGCTTCCAGAGACTTTAGGGGAAGAGTAAATCTCCTGTCTTGTGCATCAGTATGCAACAGTCCCCCCTTATCTGCAGAAATGTGTTAGAAGACCCCCAGTGGGTACCTGAAACCACAGATAGTGCTGAACTCTATGTATACTGTGTTTTGTCCAGTAGATGCACACCTATGATAAAGTTTAATTTATAAACTAGGCACAGGAAGAGATAAATAGCAATAACTAAGAACATAACAGTTACAACAATCCCATGTAACAAAGTTACGTGACTGAGGTCCCTGGGCGAGACGGGGGGGGGGGGGGGGATGGCACGAGATTGCATCAAGTTACTCGTCACATTTTCAGGCAGAGGTTGACCGTAGGTGACTGAAGCATGAGGAGAAAGGGAAATCACAGTTGAGGGTGTCGACTGTGCTTGATTTAAATTCATTCAAGAGGTAGTCAAAGAACTTAGGAATGCCTTCTCCCTTCTTTTTAGAGCCGAAAGATGTTCTGAACCCAAACAACTTGACGTAGAAACTATTAGGGAGAGCCTCAACTTCCTGTTCCTGGAGAACTTAGAATGGGAAGAGCGGTCGACCACCGCCTTTTGCATCCTGAGGCCTCTTGGCCCTGCCACGTGACGTCACTGTAAGTCTATAGCAGCAGTCAGTACGCTTTTGAATTCACATCCCTTAACATTAATAGAGTACCGACCCCAAGTTTATTTCTTTACTTACATATGCGTTTGGTTAGAAATTATATAAATATCCTATTATCATATTGGTAATATTTCAATGCACAATGTATGTGATTAAATCAAAATTTGCACTTCATTAGGCTAGATGTAAATCCATATTTCAAGTAGTCATTCATCATTTCTAATTTTTTCATTTTAGCGGATTTCTTGTTAGCTCTGATCAGATTGTCATTATTACTGTTTACGTTTTATGAAAAGGCTTTCTCATTCTTGGAGTAGAAGAGACATAAATTCAGACATTTTCTTCATCTCATTTATACTTCGTTAGTATACAGAATCTTTTGGGAGGCAGCTCTCCAGGAGTCTCTCATTTGTCTACACATAGTGTGAGTAGAGGTTCAGACAGCTTGCTTTCCAGACTACCTGTACAGCAAACAGCCTTGAAGGAAAGATGGAAACAGGAGCTCCCACTGGACTAGAGAGCAGACTTGTTTACTGTCTGATACGATAACAAGAAAGTCTCCTTCTGGGGTAGAGGTTGGGCAGTTTTCTAGCAGCCTGTTAGAAAAGATTCCAGTTTCTTTCTCAGGATCGTTCACCTGTGATACAAATCCATTGCATGTACAGCATAGAGCCGGGCTGCATAGGTTGCTCCTTTAGGACTTGGGGACAACGGTAGCCAGGACAAGCAGGAGGCACAAGCTCATTGTTGTGCTGTGAGCAATAAAACCCTATGTCTCTGACCCAGGAGGCTTGTGTCCTCTGCCAGTATCCATGAAGTGCCACAGGTTATTTTGTTAGCTTTCAAGTAAAGAAAAAGCTTAGCCCCTTGACAGCTTTTGACATTATCAATACTTTTCTTTTTTTTTTTTTTTAAGTATGGTAGTAATCTTTTTCAGTCATTTGTCTGTTTTCTGAGGGTCACACTGACCACCACCCATCTGTCAGCTTGTCCCACCGTGGCGGTCTCCATGCTGCTGTGATTCTGGAACTTTGTCCCTGGTATTTCACGTACCAATAGAGTCCCCATGGTGGACAGTTTTCAGACAAGAAAGAGTAGAAAGAAAGGCCTGGAGATCTACTTCCAAAAGTTGGCCAAAGAAAACTCTGTGGATCACAGAATGTCATCCAAGACTGTGACTCATGGGCTTTGGACACATCACTGGAAGGGATATCACATCTGGTGAAGTGGAGAGCCAATGCGGGTGAGGGGAATCCTCAGTGAGGTGAACTGACACAGCGGCCACAGCAAGAGGCTCAAACATACCAACCGTCGGGAAGCTGGCACGGGACCAGGAGACTCTTCCCTGAGTTGTACATGACGTTACTGAGAGCCAGCTCCGACTTGCTGGTAACTAATGGCACCATCAGCCTCACTGAAACAAGATGACGCTGGCCAACTCACCCAGCTGGGCACACACTCACACATCTCAACACACTGATGGGAAAAACAGTGAAAAACACTTCTTGTTGTTTTGAGAAAACCACTGTGTCCGGAAGGTGAGTTGCCTGTCACCCAGATCCCTCCAGCAGTCTGATACACAGGGAGGCCAGGAGGTTAGTACATACAGCAAACATTAATAAAGCTGAATTGCTTTCCTTTTTTGATAAATGTAAACATCAGAAGATGAGCTTAACACTCCCTTTGGGAAGCACTGCTCCTGAATGTTTCCCTGCCACAGTTGTTAGGTGCTGTTGAGTAGGTTCCCACTTACAGCAATTGCCTCGGTCATCTAGTGCTGCTACAGCAGAAATATCACGAGTGGATGGCTTTAAAAAGAGAAATTTTCTTTTGTTACAGTCTGGTAGACTAAAAATCCAAATCCCGGCATCAGCTCCAGGGAAAGTCTTTCTTTGCTGGATCTGCTGTCAATCTCCTTCAAGGTACAGGGACCCTGGTCCTTTCTAAAGGACGCATTCAGCTTCTGGCACAGCTTCCTGGTGGTATGAGCTCCCCAGTCTCTGCTGGGGCCTTCTCTCCCGCCTGTCTCAGGAGACTGCCTCAAGGCACAGGAGGGTCTTGCTCGCTGAGTCCAGCCCACCAGCAGGACTGCTGCCCAGGCCCTTCGTTGATCACACAACACTAGGAAGCCCCACCCAGCCAAATTCCTGCACGTGTTTTGGGGGGAACACAAATCAATTCATGACAGCAACCCTACGTACAAGGGAACACCAGCACTAACCAGTCCCGCACCCCCTGACGATCCTTACTGCATTGCAGTCAACTACTGAGTCTCCTACAGTCCGTCTCGTCAAAGGTCTTCTTGGGTGGCAACTTTCTACCAATATGATGTCCTTCTCCGGGAACTGGTCTCTGCTGGCAGCATTTTCCTCACCATGAGTAGTCCCATGATATTTACTGAACAGAAGAGTGGATTGGTCACCAAGCTAAGAATTTCACAGCCAAGCCAGCCACGTGCCATCGAGTCGGATCCAACTCATGGCTTTATTTGCCTCCTACTGCCATTGAGTCTGACCTGCCATCCCTGTTTCACATGTGGCTTCGATGGAGTAGGTAATTCTCACACCAACAGCAAGTACCTGGCAGTTTGTGTTGCCAGAGCCTGAGCTCCAGTACCGGCTCTCTGTTTCACAAATGGCAGCACTGAAGCCTGAGGTGACTGACTGACTGAGTCCCTAATCTGTCACCAGTTCCTACGCTAAGCAGTGCCTTCCTTGTTAGGCGAGCATGGACTATGACCTGTGTACTTTCTTACGTGACTTATGGTTGTAAGTAAAACGTGATTAACTTCTGTGAATGAATTCTGTCGTGTTGTGGCAAAGTATTAGAAAGAGAAACTCAAACATATGTTTTGCTTTTGAGTTTTGAATATGAAGACTGATGTTTTGTAAGTGATGGATCTGGAGGAGACAGATAGGGCAGGGGGGAGGCTTAGATTAGTTTCAGAGATGAAAGAAAAGGCTGTTTCACCAACGGTGATCACACTCAGGAACATACTTGAGCATTATCAAGTCCACATGCGTGTGGAAAACAATGTTACTGGTTCTATGGTTAAGATATGAGAACCGATCCCTCCCAAACAGAGACTCCAGCAAGTCAGATACCCTGGACCTGAGCACTTGACCACTGTCACACTTGAGGCCTGCTAGTCTTTAAGAAGACTGCTTATCTGATGTGTTCTGAGAAGACCACCACCGTGCTCCACCACTCTGTCTCCTATGTGTTTAAATAACAATATTTAAGTTGAATGGAACACCAGGAAAGCTTCAGAAGATACCAGGCAATCTCCTTCCCTGAAATTTCAGAGGGGAGATCATCTAAGCTTCCTAGAGAGAATCCTTGGGTTTGTTCGTGCCTGTGAAGAGGGATAGAGTTACAAGGAAGGCCAAAAAAACAGGAGAGGAAGGACTCACACCTTCAGTAAAACAGGAGCTTCAGCAGCTGTGGCAATTTGTTGTAGAACGTGACTGGCGAATACTTCAAATGCCTCCTTTGGATTCTGGAGCCACATAAGAGATGTAAATCTTTCTCGGAGTTACTAAATATATATTTGTTGGTGACTGTAAAGTCACATGGTGGGGACAGTTCCTAAGGATGGATGGGACTGTTTGGGGAGTCGGGGACAGAGGGAGAGGCGCAAGAGATGTGGCTGGGCTGTCGTAATGCCGTTTCTGGCCAAAAAGCCAAGTGCCGTCGAGTCGGATCTGATGGCGATCCATTTCTGGAATGAAGCTGTTTGTGAGTGTCCTTTTTTTTCCTTCCCGTCACCGGGAAGTCCTCTGATGTTTCATTTCCTGGCTGACCGTGGCTTTGCCATCTCATGACCATGTTCTGGTTCTCACTGGTGCTATAGGTGTTGAAACAGTGGTCACCCCTCTGTCACCTGAGACTGTGTCTCATGTAGCATGGCTGCGTATCTATTCCCTTTGTGGAAGAGAAAGCCTACTGAAACAAATAAGCCAATTCACCTATAATCCAGGACAATGCAGGTCTTTTTTTTTTTCTTTAACCACTGGTCTGAAAATTTTGGAAACAGTGAATAAGGTAACTGGAAATGCTGACATTTCTTAATTCTTAGAATTATGTGTTTGCCCTTCAATTATATATCTAAATTCCCCAACCTTAAATTAGAAGCAAACAGAATGAGATCATTAAATGGTATCTGGCCAACTCCCTCATTTTACAGAAGACACTTAGGCTCAGAGACATGAGGGAACTTACCGGAGGTCACACAGCAGCCAGAGCCCAAACCAGGTCCGGAGCCCAGGGACCGGTGCTTAGCACTGGCACACTTCCTTTATGGTGCAGCATGTCCTGGGGGCTCTGAGATGAACTGCTGACACCCCATCCCACATGAGTTCTCTTGCCAGGAGAAAGGCAGATAGCTGAAAACCCTCAGGTTCTGTAGAGGTGAGGGACGTTACAAGGGCGAGTTGACACTCTGAAAACAAACTGTCTTCTTCACGTTAACATCCATGAGCATGCCAGCTACAAGAACATTTTCCCCAAATTCTGCTGTTTTTTGTGTGTATTGTGCTAATATGATGCTGTGGCGGCTCCTTTATGTGTCCCTGTTATTCATCTCCCCGAATAAATTAAGACCATTTCTCACACTGATTGTAACTCATCCACACGATGCCTTGTTTGTAATAAGTCACGTGAAACGGATGCCCACTGTGTGCGTGGAGATGTGGTAAGGAGAAGCAGGATGCCAGCAGAGGCAGTGTTCACCATCTGGCTATGAGTTAAGAGAAGCAGGCTGTAGTTCAGGCTTTGCCTGCCTAATTGTGGCATCCCTAAGATGATCCTCCGTGACCTCGTCCTCTTGCTATTCACGCCCTCATCCCTTCCATAAAGGCAGGACCTGTGACTTGCTTGGTAGGCAAAGATCTGGCAAAGGTAATGAGATGTCACTTCCATGATTTCTAACCAGAAAAGCCAGTCACAGCTTTGTGCTACCAGTCACAACAAAGCCAGACATGGAGGTGGTGAGGGGTTGTGCTTTATTCAGATGGCCGGTGATCTGAGAAGATGGTGGGTTCCAAACCAAAAGCCAAGCCCAGTGTCGTCGAGTCAAAACCAAGCCCAGTGTTGTCGAGTCAATTCCAACTCATAGTGACCCTGTGCACCTTAAAAATCATCTGAACATCTCATCTCAAGCTGGAGGTTTTTATAGGTTGGAAGTTCTTCTCCTTCAAGACTTTGAATGTGTCGTGCCACTGTCTCCGTGCCAGCATGGTTTCTGCTGAGAAATCTGATGAGAGCCTACAGGGTTTCCCTCTGAATGTTAGCTTTGCCTTGAGTCTTGCTGCCTTTAAGAGTTGCTGCTTATGTTTCATTTTGTTAAGCTTGATTATAATATGTCTTGGAGACTTTCTTTTGGGATCTATATTGGGTGGCGTACGACATGCATCTGAGATGTCTATATTCTCTTCCTTCATGATTTCTGGGAAGTTTTCTTTCAGCAGCTCAGCAACAATACTCTCTGTGTTCTCAGATGTCTTACCCTGTTCAGGGACTCCAATTATTCGAAGGTTGTTCCTCTTAATAGAGTCCCACATGCTTCTTAATGTTTCTTCATTTTTCTTGTTTCTTTTTTCTGATTTCTGCTCATAGACGCTGGCCTCAGTAGCTCTGCCTTCCATGTCAGAAATTCTTTTTTCCATTTGTTCCATTCTGTTTTCTTGGCTTTGCATGGAAGTTTCTAAGTCTTTGATTTTCTTCTTGATCTGTTGGATTTCAGAGTACTGGTGTTCCATCAGATCGAACAACTTGCTTAATTTTTCATTTTGTTCTGCTGCATTTTGTATAAGGTCTAGAAGGGCTCTGTATATAATCAATTTGTACTCACTTCCTGATGCTTTCATAAAAGTTTCTTCATCTGGAAAACTCCTTGGTTGCTTTGTGTGGGAGCCTTCTGAAGCCATGAGTGATTGCTTGTATGCCACAATTTTCTGTTGCTTTTTGGGTCCCATGTGAGTATATAGAGGCTGGAAGAGGTACTGTGAGGATGGATTGCAAATGTTTCTCTAGGCTGTCTTCAAATGTAAAGCAAAAGGTATCTGACCAGTTCACAAGTCAGTTAGGTTTTCGGGTGTAGAGGTCCCTCTTCTCATCTGACAAAGTAAGCACCACTATATCCAACCCCAGATGATAACAAACTAGTTCAGAATACAGCAATGTTACTGCCCTGTTGGCCTCTGCTGACAGGGCCTAGCCTTAGCCAACACTGCGTCGAGTACTGGTTTTGTGATAGAAAAGCGCTCTCCTGTGGGCAGGCTCTGGCCCCCCGAGCTAAGAATTAGGTCCAGCTGAGGCCACCGTATCCAAGATGGCATCCTCCACACAGGCAGCAGACAGAGGGGCTAAAGGGGCCGAGAGGTAGTGATTTCTCTGCTTCTGTTGCAGGGCCCCCAATGCAGGCAGCACTGTGCAAAATCACTACTTTTCTGACGGAGAAGCGCTGTCCTGTTTGCAGGCGCTGGCTCCCAGGCTAAGAACGAGGTCCTGCTAAAATCTCGGTACCAACATGGCGTCCCGCAACCTGACCGCGGAGCTCCGCACAAACCCCACTGAGGCAGCTACACTACGAAAGGGTCAAAGTGTCTAGATTAACAGAGTCCCGAGCCTGGCTCTCAGAACATGGGAATTTCGCCTGCCTATCCCCTCAGCAGCGCGTCTGAGTCCAGCCGCCAGGCAAGACCCAGCTCCGCCTGCTGGCCAAGACAGAGGAGAAACAAAAGTCAAAATGGTACGTTTACCTTCCATCCGTGAGAGCCGGGGCTAGCCAGGAGCGGGAGTCAGCGAAAGAGAGGAGGTTTCTCGCTGAGTGGTATGAAGTCCCAATAAACAGCTCTGTGCCGTGTCCTGAGGCTGATTAGGTGATCAGAAGGCTCTGTTTGATCATCAATTCAGGTCTTGGTTTCCAGAGGGATAGAAAGAGACGTGGGCTTAGTCCGCCATCTTGACTCCACCCCTGGAGGTTTTTATAGGAAGAAGAAGGAAGGGTTACAAAAAAAAAAGGGTATTATTCAGGTGCTCGGTGGAGAGTTGCTAGCCACCAGGTGGGTTGTCCAGGAACTGTGATGTTACCTGGGCAGAGGTCATAGGTCCACTGGGCAAGGCCTGGAGCCACAGAGTGAACCAGAGTCATGGGAGGCTGTCAGAGGAACTGTGATGTTATCTGGATGGTGGTCTGTCCCTGGGTGGTCTGAAGTCACAAGGTGAGTGATGTCACCATCGCAACCCAGACGGTTCAGGGGTCATTGGGTTGAGTGACAAGGTGAGCCAGAGTCATGGAGGGGTTGTTAGAGGAACTGTGATATTATCTGGGCTCTGTGACCTTCTCAGGTCCCTGGGCAAAGTGGGTGATATTACCTGGCTCAGTCCCCTGGGCGGGATCGAAACAAAACCTCACAGCCTCTAGGTTAGTTCTAGTAAGTCTGAGAGATCAGGCAAGGATTTTTAATCAATATTTTACAATTATTAGCCCTTTCAGATTCAGGTCCCTAGGGGCATGACTTCCATCTTGCTAGGAAACTCTCTCTTCAATGATGCCAATGGCCATACATTGAAGAGACCGGAGTGAGAAGGAAGAGAGGGAAGCCTCCAACCAGGGGTAGATTACCCAAGACGCAAGGTGTGCACTGGTTTACTTGTGTTTACTTACTAATCTTGAGTGCGCGGTATTAACGGTTTCCCACCATAGCAGTGATGCGGTGAAATCTCCAACCAATAGCTTACGAAGAACTAAATCCTGCTAACCGTCATGTAAGAGTGCTCAGACGAAGACATGTTCCCCAGCTGAGCCTTCGGATGAGACTTGGCCCTGGTGATACCTTGATCATAGCCATGCAAGAGAGGATCCAGCAAAGTTGTGCCTGGATTTCTGACCCACAGACACCATGAGATAATAAATGTGTGCTGTTTCCGTGACGCTGGTGGTAATTTTGTAATAACTTTATGGTCATCTATTATGCAACAGTAGATAATTAATACACTTGTGGGGTAACCTCAGAAAGACATGTCATCCTCTGAGCCTTAGTCTTCTCCCTAAGGGCCTTTGTGAATCAGACACCAGGGTCAATGTTGGGTCTACGATAGCAAACAATACAGCATCCTGGCCCTGTGAAGCTTGACTCCACCCTCGGTAAGCTCAGGGCATTGCTGCTAGAGGCACAAGAAACTTGAGAAGTGTCAGGCTCTCCATTAGAAGGTCGACCAGACCACTAGGTACAGAAGCAAAAGACGGAGCCATTCTGAAAGCACTCAGAAAGGAAAATTGAATCAAGCAGGCAGGGTTTTCAACCTAAGCAGATGCATTTAGGCTTTTCTTTCTTTATTTTTTAATTACTATGCCTCTGAAAGAAAAGCAAATGTGGGATTCCTACTAAGAAATGACTGTACACAGTGGAAGGACATTAGGTGACCGAGGCGCCTTCTGTTCACTTTCAGCACGGATGAGAAGTCTTCCAGGGTCTCAGGAGAAGAGCAATGTGACAAGTACCTGTCGTGGACTGAGTTGTGTTCCCTAAAATATCTGCAGCACTTGGGCTGGGCCATAACTCCTGGTATTGTGTGAAGTTCCTCCACGGTGGAATTCTTGCCTCGATGATGTTCATGAGGGTGGATGGGTGCCAGTTGTGTGGGTGGGCAGAATTCAATGTGTGAGTTTGTTCTGTGCCTTGAGGTGGCCTTTGAGATACAAAGAAGAGAAGCTGCTATTTTGGGGACCTCATACCACCAAAAATCAATGCCAGGAGCCTAGCACATCCTTTCAAAAGGACCAAGGTCCCCGCCCCTCAGAAGCTTTCAGTCCAGGGGAAGACCGACGACAGGGTCCTCTCTCCAGGGCCTGCAGAGAAAGCCTTTTCCGAGCTGACACTCTAAATTTGGACATTTAGCTTACTGGACGGTGACAAGTAAAACTCCTCTTTTTAAAGCCATCCACTTGCATTAATTCTGTTAGGGCAGCACTAGCTGACTAAGACAGTACCAGTTCATGCCAAGAGAGCAGGGGCATCATCTGTGTGGTGGTGCCTGTTCAAGGCCACAGAAGGGCTTCCCTGTAAAAGATCTTCTTCCTGTCTTTTGTAGCTCTTTCCCCAGTCCTCTCTTCCCGGTAATGCTCCTTCTGTCTCACCACTCTTGTGCTCACTTACCAAACCTTTGATGATACTCCTTGTCTTCCTCTTTAGTATCCCATGGCCTGCCCCCAAAGGGCTCTCTGAAGGGAGTCTCAGCCCCTAAAAAAGTAAAGTGTGTTTATCTTCTTTAATGGATGAGTGAAAGCCTCCCAAATAAGTAGCCCCTTGGTCTCAGGAGAGCCAGGTGCCTCCTTTCTTCTGCGGAGATTCACACTCACATGGGGCCCTGACAGAAGGAAAAGTAGACTCCTAAGAATGGACAGAATGTTGTCTTTAAGAGGAGGACTCATCAGTGATCATCATCCCAGCTCAGCCGTTTAGGGCTGGGGCCTTTGATGAGTCTCTCACCTCTTTGAGTCTCTCTCTCTGTTTTAAGTGGAGGCAAGCCCAGCATCCGCCTCACGGAGATGGTAGAAAGGACGGAGGGTGGTGGCGCACTCAGAGAACGCCAGCTACCCCACTGGCAATCAACAACCACCACGGCTATTGTAGCAAAAAGAGCAAATGAATAAAAACAGACAGTTTTCATTTCCTGTTACATTTCAGTTCAATGAGAACACAGCTAGGAAAAATGTGAAAGATTCCGTCAGCGTTTGTCCTCGGAGACTCTGTGTGTTGATTCAGAACCTCCTTCACTGCTGTCTTTCCCCAGCTCCCCCTCCTCTGTTCCCTTCTTGTCCAAAGCCCCTCAAGGGCAGTAGCCCACCTGGGGTCACCTCCCACAAGCCTCAGATTTTCCTGTCCCACTTAGCTCCCCGTCAGTTCTCTCCTCTCCTGTGTCCTTGTCCCTAGGGCTTCTGCTAGCATCTGATCTACTGATGTGTGCCAAAATGTTAATCACCCTTGGTTTAAATCAATCGTTCTCGGCTTTTTTCTTTTTTTTCTTCTTTCTCCTATCTCCATATCACGCATATGAAATTCATAATAAATTCCCCTTAGTTACAGTATCCTTCACCATCCCAGGGATCTCAGCTCCTGAGAAGGGGAAGGAGAGTCTAGAAGAATACCCCCAGTGGAGGGTTACTTGAAAATCCCTCCTGACATTCAGGATCACAGTGAGCGCTACCTCCAGACTGGTTGTTTGGCAGGTACCTTCAAAGTCTTAACCCAAATGATGTCTGATAGCGAAAACCTGCAGTTGCCTAGTACAATCATATTTGAGACCTACAAGGAGGTGATTTAGAAATTAGTGGAAGGTTAGGGAACATTTTTCTAATCACACATATAATCAGTTGTTTCCACCTGTCACCAAAAACTCAACTATGAGTTCTTAGCCGGTTTTTACCCTCTGGCTTTCAAATGTTAGACTGAGTCTCCAAGCTGGTCTTGGGAATGGCACTAAATCTCTGTATATAAGTAGAACTGATTAGGCAAGTTTGCCCTTAGTGAAGGCAATGCATTAACTAATGGGAAAGCCTGCTTGCCGTAGAGGATGGAGACAGCTCTCTGGGACAGTGAGCTCACGTGGCAGAGGCTGGGTGGGCTTTCTGCACCCATTCCAGGCCAACCAGGGCAGAGTGAAGGCCACACCCTGATGTCAGCCTCAAGAAGCCAGTGATGCTGCTAACTCCAGTCCTCACTGGATGATGCTAAAATGCAAACCTATAAAGGCTCGGGTGCACCTCATGCTATAGGGCCCAGGGTGTTAAGTGGCAGGCCAGGGCAGGTGACTTTGACTGTACCTGTTTGCAAGAGAAGAGCATTTCTGTTCACCTCCAGTTTGGACAGGATGCCTTTTGGTGTCCCCAAGAGAGGCATAATGACAAGTGCCACTTGATGCAAAGAGTGCTGGAGCATTGCCTGTATCAAATGCAATTTCAAGTTTTTAATTCTGTTTCTATAAAATCTTCTAAGCTGTTTTATATTTTGACATCAAAACCACAGCAGAGAGTCCTGGATACAGGGGAAAAAAGGTGGAACCAACAGTCAGATTCACAAAACAGAGCTGACTACTGATCTGACAGAGACTGGAGAGACCCTGAAACTGTGGCCCTAAGACAGCCTTTGCACCAGGGCCTGAAGCCAGTCCTGGAGACCACATTTCAGCCAAACCATAGACAGGTCCATAAAATAAACAGCTTAAGACCCCAGAGGAATGCACTCCATAGAGCAATCAATTATGTGAGATGGAAAGGGCAGTATATGCCTAAAAGCAAAGAAGAGAAGGCAGAAGGGAGTAAAAAATCAGGACGAAAGGAAACAAGGAGCACGGGGCAGTACTGGGAAGAGAACTGACACAGTGTGAGGGGTGTGAACAACGTCACGGAACACTTTCCACACAGATCTTCTAATGGGAAGCCAACTTGTTCTGTCAACTTTCACCTAAAACACAATAAAAATTTTTAAAGTTATATATAGACATACATGATTTATATAATAATATATACATAGATAATTAAAAATGTGTGTATGTGTATTTATGTAAGGAAAGCCTGGTGATGTAGTGGTTAAGTGCTATGGCTGCTACCCAAAAGGTTAGCAGTTTAAATCTGCCAGGAGTTCCTTGGAAACTCCATGGGGCACTTCTCCTCTGTCCTATAGGGTCTCTATGAGTCAGAGTCAACTTGACAGCAATGAGTTTGGTTTTTGGCTTGTGAGTTGGATCTGACTCGACCACACTTGGCTGGCTTGGCATATATATATGTATATGTATATATATATATATATAAAGTCCTCTGTCTAGGTCTGGGTGATGGTTACATGGATTTTGCTTTAAGATATCCTGCGAATAGTACAACTACTGTATAAACATATGTATAGTACCTCGGGAAACCTCAGTGGCTCAATGGTTAAGTGCTACAGCTCCTAACCAAAAGGTGGGTTGTTCAAATCTGCCAGGTGCTCCTTGGAAACTCTATGGGGCTGTTGTACTCTGACCTCTAGGGTTGCTGTGAGTCGGACCCGACGCGATGGCAGTGGATGGTGGTGGGTAGTACCAGGTGGCCTAGTGATTAAGAACTATGGCTGCTAACTATAAGGTTGGCAGTTCAAATCCACCAACTGCTCCTTAGAAACCTTTTGGGGAAATTCTACCCTTTTCAATAGTGTTGCTGTGAGTTAGAATCAACTGGATGGCGACGAGTTTCTTTGGGGTTTTATACTGTGTCTGGAGTCCTGTTGTGCAGTGGTTAAGGGCTGCAGCTGTTAACTGAAAGGTCAGCAGTTTGAATCCACTAGCAGCTCCTTGGAAACCTGGTGAGGCAGTTCTACCTTGTCCTACAGGACCACACTGAGTTCAAATCCACTCGACAGCAACAAGTTTGTTTTTTTTTCATTTTATTTTAGACTGTGTTTGTATACATGTATACAGTAGTTTTACTAGATTTATTGTATTACTATAGATGTGTGTACATATAGTAATATAATAAATTAAATAATACAATAAATTTATTATATTACTATATATGTGTAATGTATATATTATATATAACACAATAAGTTCCAGCAAAAATTAACCAAAAAGGTCAGTGGTTCAATCCACCAGCCACTTGTTGGAAACCCCATGGGGAAGTTCTACTCTGTCCCATAGGGTCACTATGAGTCTGAGTCAACTCAGTGGTGAGGGGTTTTTTGAGGTGAAGAAAAATTAGCACCAAGCCCCATGAGGATGCCTGGGTTGGGGAGCACAGCTGGCAGCTAAAGAAGACATGTGCTATTTGCACAAAAATACAGTAGAACTCCCCCATAGAGTTTTCTAGATCATGGTCTCTACTGGCGCAGGTCACCAGGTCTTTCTCCCACAGAGCTTCTGGGTGGATTTGGACCATCGACTTTTAGTTAGCAGCCAAGCCTGTAAATGTTGTACAAGCGGAGTTCCATGTAGACATGTATACATACAAAGACTGACAGTTAAATCTGTGAACTCATCCTCGAAAAAGTGGTTCATGCCTCATTGCTGAGTATCACTACAGCCGCCTTCGACGCCCTCCCCTTGGGAAGCTATGCACCAACTCCAGCGCCTAGTTCACCCTCCAAAGTGAATTTGGAACTCTTTTTCTGGAATGGCCATCAGCGCTGTTGTTGTGTTACCTTTGATGTCCCAAATATCATCAAAATGTCTTCCTTTCAAGATTTCCTTTATCTCCAGGGAAAGAAAAGTCACTGGGGCCAGATAAGATGGGTAGGGAGGATGTTCCAAGACAGTGATTTGTTCACTGGCTAAAAGCTGTCTCACAGACAACTTTACAATTAAGTTTACGAACTTACCACCTTGCCATCATGTGCGATGGTTGTTCCAGAAAGAGTTCCAAAATTGCTTTGAAGGATGGACTAGGCACTGGCATCGGCGCATAGCTTTCCAAGGGGAAATGCTTTGAAGATGGCTGTGGTGACATTCAGCAGTGAGGTATGTAGCACTTAGAACAATTAAGTTGGCTGACTTGTCAGACCTCATGTACATACATCCATATTAGAAGAAGGCCAAACCTATTGGCATTGACACGTTTCCACTTCGCACTGTCCCTATAGGACAAAGTAAAACCACCCCATAGGGCTTCCAAGGCTGAAATCTTTATCTAAGCTGATTGCCACGTCTTTCTCTTGCATGGAAGCTGGTGGGTTGGAACCCCCAAGCTTTTGATGTGTGGCTGAGCACTTAACCACTGCACCACCAGGGCTTCTTATAATGACAGTCTCTCAAGCCTCAGTGTATCTCAGGTCTTCCTGTTGATTTCAGTGTGTTGCCAAGTTGGAGGAGCAGAGTGCTAGAAGGAGAATCAAACAAGCAAAACGAGCTTTTGCCCCACTGAAGTCTTCTCCCTAAGATCCTTTTCAGCTCTGAGTGTCTATGATTAAATAAATATTTGTTGCTTTACCAGAAAGAAAGGAAAAATACATCTGTCAAGCTTGCTCTTACACCTGACAGTTGTAAAAATATGAACAAACGAAAGACTCTTTTGGTTCAGAAAACATGGTCCCTAGACTGGAAATTTTGGGGCTGGGCAAACACAAGTTCTGAGAATTCCCCAGTTTTCCTATGGGTGGGCCCTCGCTACTCTCCTGCAGACATTCTGAGAGGCAAATGGGATTTCTCCAGGAAAGTTGCCTCCTGTGGACAAGCAGAAACTGAGGACTGGAGGCTAACACCCCTGCAGAAGCGTGGAGCCCGCCTGTTGCCTTGGCGACGGTGGAGGTCCCGGGCTTCCAGGGAGTTCACCAGAGGCCTTGCTGGATTCACTTAGGTGGCAGGTCTTACGAGTGGCTCACTCTAGCTACAGGTAGTTCAGAATGTCCCGCTTGCATGTTTCATTTTATTTTATTTCATGTGATACTGTTTTCCCAAGGATGCCGCTAATGAAGAGTCCAGTCATTCCTTCTCCCCTGAGCCTTTGTTCTGAAGTCTCCTCACGTCTCTAAGTACCTGTAGCTGCCCTGTTCCTTCTTAATTCATTTTCTGTGCTGCATTCAAAAGTATTTGGAATCTCTGCAAGAACAAATAAACCTCTGAACTCTGATACACGTGTCATCTGCCAAGGTCCTCTCACCGTCCCAGACTGTCCCCAAACGCAGCAGAAACCACGTCAGAACACTTCAGTGTTTTCTTGTAATCCATTTGCCAAAGACGATGTACCAGAAGTGGATGACTTCCCACCTTGGCCAAGCCCTGCTTTTCTTTCTCTCTGGTAAGTGGGCAAGGGGTCAGGTGAGACTCTCAAGGTGACAGATTTGTTAATGGGAAGAAAATGAAAAGAAAAGAAAAGCAGTGTCACTTGAGCTCCCAGGGCTGGGCACCAACCTCGAGGTGCCCTCCTTCCCTCCTGTTCATTTTCACTTGTGGATTAGTAAAGAGGGCAAGCACAACTGAATAGAATTTTCTACTTAAGCCAGCTGTGGGACTTTGGACCTTAGGTCTCCTCTGTGAATTACGTGACTTCTCAGCCAGCCCTGTGGCACTCCTGGGTGGCCCACGTAGTGAGGCAGTGGACTGCTCACCGAAATGTTGGTGGTTCAAATCCCTCAGAGGTGCCTCAGAGGAAAGACCTGGCAATCTGTGTCCCAGTGGGCACAACCTTAAAACTCCTGTGGAGTCCAGTTTTGCTCTACCACCTATGGGATTGCCTGGAGTCAAAAGCAACTTGTTGGTGGTGGTGGATTGTCAGGCTCTACATCTCGGTAGTTCAAGTCCAGTGTGCAGCAGATATATTTTTCAAATGGGGTGATTTCTATCACTGGAGGCATTCTTCTGACTCAGACCCCTCTCGGGAGCTGGTTCATGGGAACAAAGAGGTGCAGACAGCTTCCCCAGCACCCGACAGGCTACAGGAAGACCAAGGGCTTGACAGCGCAGGGCCATGTGTTGTCCTCACTTTACAGGTAAAGCTCCAGGAACCAGAACACTGTGGATGCTTCTCTAGCTCATCATTGCTCAGGAAGGAATGTCATAGTCTCCAGGGTGATTAGCAAATTAGTGGCATTTTAATTCATGTCTTTTGTAGACTGGTCACACATTTGCTGTTGCAGGAATGAGCATGGCATTATAGTCTCTAATTTTTGTAAAACAAGGCCAACTGTCTTGAATAACGGCCATCCCCACCAGGCACTTGGGCCACAGCTTAAGCACAGGTTTAGGGACAGCCTTCTGGGGCTGCAATGAGATAAAGGCAGGCCAGTTACAACCCTGAGCTCCGAGTATGAGCTACGAAGGGTGCTTAGCTGTTCCTATTCATGGTATCATCTGGCTCATCACAGAGCCAGTGGGGAAAAATTTCTGGAATAAACTGCCTGTTGACAAAGTTGCACAGCCAGTCATGAGACTTTGGGATGGAGAGGCCACAGGGCCAGCATTCCTTCCTACCTGCCACGCCGTCACACCGGCCTTCTCCAGCCCAACTTTTAATGAAGAAGAAAGATCCCTGTGACTTTGCTTGTGAAAGACATCACATTTTATTTCGCCAAGTAGACAAGGACAGTCGCCTTCCTTGAAATGTTTTCCTTTGCTTAAAACACACACTTACACACCCCCATCCTCACCTGTTCACCGTATAGCAACTTCGCAAAGGCCAATGGTTTGGTCTCTTTTCATCCCATGCTATACGGTAATGAGTTCTCTCAGACAGAAGCAGTAAGATATGAAACTGACATTGGTAGAAATTTAGTGCATCTGATTTTCCTATACATTATTCCCAGCTTCTAAAATATTCATAACCACTTAAAGATGATTTATAGATGTGTATCTAGAATTGCATCCTGATAATCAGTGCTTTACATCGTTTGATTTCTCAGAGTATGAGTATGTCTGGTAACAATTGGAGGCCAAAATGCGGTAAAATATTTGTATGTGTTAATTATATAATATAAATACACTCCATAGTGTGCTGTCTCTCTCTTTCTCTCTCTCTCTCTCACACACACACACACACACACACACGCACACACATGCATACACACTGGCCAAAACGCTACAAGAGATACTGTGTCAAAAAGCAGTAAACTGTCAGGAATCTATGAATATAAATAGTTTTTAGCAATAGCACATTATCAAGGCATTCTTAACTACATTTGGCATTTTTGGAGCAAGAAAAATGCTGGAGTTTCATTAAACCGCAGAGCTCAGGAAATAGAGAATTTAGATCCTATACGGGGATGTCCTTGAAATAATAGACTGCATAGAAAAGCTGAACCCCCCAAAACTCAATTTATTTTTGTATGCCCCCCCAAACAACCTCAAAATGTAGTAAATAATTAAGAGTACGCTTAAATGTCATATACCACATTATTCATAATGAGAGTAAAGTTCATAAAAGATTCATTTGTTTGCTCACTCATGTAAAAAAGTAAGATCAAACAGAGTGAAAAAATTCCATTTTCATGATTTCTCTCAATTGTGAACACTCTTTATTTCATTCTAAGAAAATTATAGATGATCTTTTGTTATTTACTGCTAGGAAATTTTTTTCCCAGTGATATGTGCTAAAGCTATATAAAAAAATGAAACTACAAATGATTCTTATTATGAAACACCCAGGCGATATTTTTGCTATATATTGGGTGCCAGGCTATCACCCCAGGTACCTCACTGAAGCCAGCCAATCTGTGCTATTCTCAGAAAAGAAGAATGCACTTCTGGGAAATTCGCCATTTGAAATTCCAATGGTTGCTTATCCCCTTCTGAGGCTAATGGTGCCAGTTGCTAGGAAAACAGGGTTTATCTGCTGGCCAGAGAACACAGCTCTTTCTCTGTGTTGGTGCAGGATAAGAGATCAACTTTGAGACATTCATTGTCCTGGAAAATTAGTGTATTGTGAGCCTTCTCAAACTTGGCATCCAAGAGTATAATCTGTATTGCTTGTTTTTTTGATCCCCAGAAAGGTGCTGATAGCAGTTTTGGAGTCAGTGTGTGCTAGTTCCCAAGATGCTCGTGCTGTAAAGGACTTGAGTCCTGGTGTGTGGGAAGACTGCGGAGACAAATTCCTTAAGACAAAGCCAGGAATAAGGACTGGCTACAGCTTTTAAGTGTTTTAACCCATGCTGCTGTTTGTCTCTGTAGCCTGTGCTGAGGCACATTCGTTTGGCATGTACTCTCTGCCTCTCCGTGTTCTCATGGGCTCTGTACTGGACCCCAGAAGGTGATGCTGAGAACGTACTGTTGATGAAGGAGCCCCTTCCCTTCTGAGCTGGCACAATGTGCTGAATTTATCCAGAAACCAAAAGGCCCGTTTGTCTCCAGATGAGACTCCATCATAAGCCTTGGTTAGGTGGCCAGATCTGTGGACACACACCATCTTGAATCAACTTTTCTCCAAAAAGCAAGACCTAATTTTTTACTTATTAACTCAATTCTTTTTCCAAGCCTTTCTGAATGTAGCATCCAATGTTTTTCTCTCTAGAATTACCAGAGAAGAGAGCATGCTAGACAGAAGCTGAGCTGAAGGCAGAGCAGCTGTCTGTGAAGACAAGCTCGGGCAAGACCTGTGGGGTGAACACGAAAGGAAAGCAGTAGAGAAGCAGGCTTTCCTACCTGAGCAGCTGGTACCTGCTCCCCGATTACAAACTCCAACCTCCTCGGTCATTGCCATCTACAAGATCCCCTCCCTTGGCAATGACGGTTTGTCTTCTCTACCTCTCTTCTTTCACAAAATATTAAATCAAGTACTATCATTAATAATACTCACTACTGTCAACTAGATTCTGACTCACAGTGACCCCACAGAACAGAGTAGAGTAGCCCTGTAAGGCGGCCGAGTCTGTGATCCTGATGGAAGCAGATGGCCACATCTTCCTCCCATGGGGGAGCTGGCTGCTTCTCGCCATCACCCCTTCAGTTAGCAGCTGAGTGCTTAAGCACTCTGCTACCCGGGACCCCTCATTATTAGTAACTAGTGCTTATTAAGTACTTTTAAAATCAGAAAAAGATGTGAGTCAGGGTTGTATGTTTTCACCATGCTTATTCTGTCTGCATGCTGAGCAAATTATCTAGGAAGCTAGACCAGCCATGTAGTATCGGCATTGGAGGAAGACTCATTAACAACCTGTTATATGCAGATGATACAACCTCCCATGCAGTGCTAGAAGTGAAGAGGACTTGAAACACAGATGAAGATCAAAGACTGCAGCCTTTGGTGTGAATTACAATTTATCGTAAAGAAAACAAACCTCTTCACAACTGGGCCAGTAAGTAGCATCATTAATGGAGAAAATATTGAAGTTGTCAAAGATTTCATTTTACTTGGATCTGCAATCAATGCCCATGAAGGCAGCAGTCAAGAGGTCAAATGACATATACACTGGGCTTCAAAAGACTTCTTTAAAGCGTTAAAAAGCAAAGATGTTACTCTGAGGACTAAGGTGCACGTGATCCAAGCCGTGATAGTTTCAGTCACTGCATATGCACGTGCAACTAGAAGGAGAATAAGGAAGGCTGACGAAGAACTGATGCATCTGAGTTACAGTGTTGGTGTGAATGGCGAATATACCGTGGAATGCCAGGAGAGCGAACAAATCTGTCTTGCAAGAAGTACAAGAATGCTCCTTAGAAGTGAAGTCAGTAAGATGTCGTCTCACTTTGCAAGTGTTACCAGAAGGGACCAGTCCTTGGAGAAAGATGTCATGCTTGATAAAGTAGAGAGTCAGTGAAAAAGAGGAAGACCCTCAACTAAATCAGATGACAGAGTGGCTGAAACAACAGGCTCAGATACAGCAATGACCGTGAGGACGGTGCAGTGCTGGGCAGTGTTGCATTCTGCTGGGCACAGACGGGGTCCGTAGGAGTTGGAACAGACTCAGAAGCCCCTGACGACAATAGCGTTTTAGCAGCCGCTATGCACCAGGTGCCATATCTGTTTTAACAAATGGTCCTAAGGCAGCTGCTTCAGGGTTCCTCTTGTTACAGATTAAAAAAAGACTGAGTCCAGGGTGAGTTAAGCAACTTACCCGAGATCACACAGGTAGTAAGTAAGACAGCTGGGCGGATCTATCCGACGGACCTCAGTCCAGAATCTCAACCACATGCCTCCCTAGCAGTACAGACGACGCTTTCTTGTTCCTGCTTCCTCTCATCTTCCATGCTTAGTAGCTGCAGCCTAGCACCCTCACACCCAGTTTGTTGGGTGTCACAACCTCAGCACTGTCTACTACAAATCCACACCATCCAATAGAGTAGCCACACGTGGCATTCAAGTGCTTGAAGTGTGGCTAGTATGAATTGAGCTGTTCTCCCAGATTCTGAAGGCTTAGCATGAAACAAATGATGTAAATCATCTGAATATTAATAACTATACTTGTCTTATGTTGAAATCCTAATATTTTAGATATGAGTTAACTAAAACATATTATTAAAGTCAATAGTTCCTATTTCTTTTTACCTTTTTTAATGCAGCCACTAGGTAATTTAGAAGGATGCATGTGGCTCGCACTGTATTGCTATGAGGCAGTTGAGAGCTAAGTTGCATGGTATCCAGAGGCAAGGGTGCAGTGAGGATCTCCCACTCACCTGTTCTGAGAACTGTGCTATCGCTGTTACTCTAAGCCCCCACCCCTGCCCTCAGGTTCCCCAAAGTAATTGCTTCTTGTGAAATGTTGGGGAACCCCAGCATATCACTGAACCTCAGTGCTAGAAACTTACAAGTTATCCAAACAAAACCACCTACTTCTGTAAGGGTTGTGTTGTTGTTGGGTACCATCAAATTGATTTCTGTTGATTACAACCCCGTGTGACAGAGTCAGACTTCCCCATAGAGTGGTCTAGACTGTGAATGCACATTTCAATAGATTATATCACTGTCATAAGCATTCACCTCCTCTTCCCTTTCCTGTCCCATTGGTGCCAAACTTGGCGACTGGACTTTCTGTTCCCCTCCTGGGGGAGGACTATACATCCCCACTCAGTTTAACTCAAGAGTGGCCATGTGACTTGCTTTGGAGAGTGAACTCTGGGTGAAAATGTCGCTTAGAAGCACTGGCTTTAGGAACTCATATTCACCGTGACTCTTTTTCCTCTGACATGAGACACATGGTGTCCCAGGTAAGGGTTCCTCTGCCAGCCTGTATCGCTCATGGAAGACAAGGTAGAAGAGATTCATGACTCAACCACAGTGACGTGTAACCTGAGTGACAAATCAGCTTGAGTTGTTTCAAGTGACTGAGATTTGGACGATCTTTGTTACTGCGTCATAATTTAGCTTAAGCTGATTGACATAGATGCCATCTCCAACAAATGAGCACGCAATTATGTTTGAATCCCTTCAGGACAAAAATCCTTACCACCTCCTCAGGCAGAACATCCTATCTCTGGATAGCCTCAACAACTAGAAAGATCTTTCTCATGTTGCACCAAGATCTGCTTCCTGAGACAAACATCTTCCCAGGGAGCAGAAGGCACTCCTTGCAACTCTCGGCACTAGTGTGGGACTAATAAGTTGAAGCTGAGTCTTGACAAAGACCAGGTGCTGGCAAAAGCATAAAAGGTCACTGAATGTTCCTTCATACAGGAAGGAGACCACATTCACAGCAGAAGGGAAAACACAGAAACCTGAGCCCAAGGGATCACCTGCTTTCTCTCAGAGCCCTGGGAGCAGCAAACACAGAAAAGACAGGATGCAGAGGAGGCCCAAGCATAACTGGTCTTCTGGGAGTTGTCAGGGTGGTGTGGTGGCATGGCAAGTCCTCTGATGAATATAGATGCTCGTATGCAATGCTCCGGCAGTAGGAAGAGCCCATTATTCCGAACTTGACATTGCCACCTTTGATTGTCTGACCTACAGGTTTCACCCCTGGAGCCACACTGGACACTTTTGTTCCTTCAGCCCGTGATAGCTCTTCATACACCTTTAGACAGCTTTGTTTGTCACCTGAGCGGATGACACTGATGCTTACTTTGGAATTCAGAACTTGTGTTTCAGAGTCAACTTAGAGCTGGATTCAGATACAGTCCCCATCAATTAACAGCTGTGACTTTCAGCGATTTTCTTATCTTTCTAAACGTCCCTGACCTGTCAACTAAGGTTACACTATGCCTTGTGGGATTGTTGTTTTCAAGACTGAATGACATACTGCAGTGTGCTTGCTACTATACCTGTCCTTCAATAAACATTAGTTACATAAATCCAGAGAAAAAGAAAATTTGAGATCCTTCTTGAGATGGCAAGCCCACTGTTATCACACACCACGCATCTAAGGGTCTTTGTAGGGTCTTGCGAAAGGCTCAGCAGTGCTGTTGATCCTTATATTTGGGAGCAAAATCCTCTACCATTGAGATTTTACCATTCAAGCTCTTAAAAGTTCATTTGAGGTGATTCAGAAAAGGGGTTCATTCCCCGTTTCTATGTGTGTCCTGTTTTCTGTTCTATTTCCTTATCTAATTTCTCCTTCCTCTCCTATTGAAGTCGGTGCGAGAATGAGCACCTGACAAGAGCATCACTGCTAGTGAGGAGCGGTGTTCCCCAGCCAACTGCGTCTGAATGTTTGAAGGCACAAGAAAAGCAAAAGGCGCTGGGAACACTTAGCATGCATTAGGCAGTCATGAAAGCATCAGAATGCTGTATCGGGATCGGTCCAGCCGGCTCAGGATTCTGTCGCTGGCCTTCTCTAAGTCACCTTGAAAGGAGGTTGGATCTGTCTCAAACAAACTTTCTTAATATTCTATTAAGCCTATTATTAGAACACAAGATGTGGTTTTAAAAAGTCTTAGCTTGTGTACTGTGTGTGTGTGTGTATGTGTGTGTAAGAGAGAGAGAGAGAGCGCGCATGTGCTCCTGTGTGTGGAGAAACAGAGAAAGAGAAGGAATTGCATTTGTTGGTTCAGTGGTAGAATCCTCACCTTCCACGTAGGAGGGCTGAGTTCAGTTCCCAGCCAACACATCTTGTGCACAGCCACCTCTTAGTATCCCAGCAACAAGCAAGCCTCTACTGACCAGGTACTTATCAGGAGAGGCTTACATGTTGCTAGGATGCTAACAAGTTTCAGGGGGACTTCCAGACTAAGATGAGTAGGAAGAAAGGCCTGGAAAACAACTTCCAAAATTCAGCCTATAAAAACGGTATGACTCACAATGGGATTATGGGAATGACACAGGACCAGGCAGCTTTCGTTCTGTTATGTGTAAGGTCTCCGTGAGTCCGTGCTGACTCACCATTAGTTGTTAACAGCAACAAAGCCCAACCCTGTGAGCAAGACCTGGCTGGCTGTTCTCTCAAAGAATCATTTCAGGTATCCTTCGGCTTTCCTCAGGGCAACTATACTTTATTATGCCCCAAATGCTGACCTCCTTCTGGCCCCCGGCATCCTATTCACCCCACAGGTCCAGACTGTAAGAACTGGCAGACTATTCTTGGCCAAAACAAGATTGGAGCCTTTGGATCTGTAAGTTTACGGAGGGTCTTAAATTTACATCATATGTTTTATAGTACATTTCCAAATTTCTAACCCAATTTAAAGTGGCTCAGCTACCATCATTTGTTAAGGGGAGCTATTCCCCAAGTACACTGCACTTACCTTCAGGGGGTACAATAAAATAAAGTGCCTACATTTTTGTAAAATGAGGGTTTTAATTCCCTGTTCCAGCTTCAATTAGCCCATTTTCTGTTTTTATTCATTATAGACTTTTAAAATCTGATACACGCGTATCATGAGGGAAAGATTTTGAAAACATGCTTCAGATTCTCAACTTCTGAGTTATCATCTTGGTAACTGGGATGTGCTCAGTAATATTTCTCCCAACTTCCTCCTAAAATGCCCCAAGATGGTACATTAAAAAAAAAAAGCAGTAGGTGTTGTTAATGTAACCGAACTGTACATGTAAAAATGTAGATAATGTCAGTGAATGCACCACATACACGTTTGAAGTGCTTTGCTTACTGTATTTCACTACAACAATTTTTTTTTTAAATTTTAAAACACATACATAAAAAGAGAAAACTGGTGACTGAGTTTTCGAGTAAATTTGCCATGGTCAGGGATTCCTAGTTACCAAGTCACAAACTGAGTGACCTTTGGTGGCCTTAGTTGCGAATCTGCTGCAAAACACATCTTTCAAGTGCTGAAAAGCAAAGATGCCACTTGGATCACTAAGGTGGTGACCCAAGCCACACTGCAGTTGCCTCGTATGTGTGTGAAAGCTGAGCAATGAGTAACAAAGACCAAAAGAAACTGATGCCTTTCAGTTATCGTGGTGACAAAGAGTGTTGGATGCCCCATGGACTGCCTGAAAAACGAACGAGTCTGTCTTGGAAGAAGCACAGTCAGAATGCTCCTTGGAAGAGAAAACGGGAAGCCATTGTCTCATGTTCTTTGGATGAATTATCAGGTGGGACTAGTCCCTGGAGGTGGCCCTCATACTTGGTAAACAGAGGGTCAGTGAAGAAGAGGAGGCGCCTCCGGGAGATGGGTCAACCAGGCAGCCACAGCAATGGGCTTGAACACAGCGGGCACTGTCCGGATGGTGCGGCAGGAGGCAGTGTTGGGTTCTGTGGCACCCAGGGTCGCCATGAGCCTGAGCTGACTTCATGACTTCTAATAGCAGCCTGACATCACCCTATGAGCCAGAGCAGGACATTGGCTTGCTGAGAAGTTTAGAATCACATCTACATCAAGGATTGACAGGCACTGTCCTGTCCAGGAAGATAGGAGAGTTTGGCTTGATGAAACACTGCTTTCCAGTTCCAAAGCCCTCTTCTTCTCTACTCTCATCAGCTGTTTTTTTCTTTTTTTTTCCTACATCCATTCAGTCATGGTAACTCAAAGCCCGGAATATACCATGAAATCATATTTCTTAATTGGAAAAGCATCACAAACAGGAAAGAAGACAAAAGGAGCTTTATGAATGGTGGGTATTCTTTCCAGCTGTGTCTGATTCTCCTTGTCAAGCTAGAAAAGTGAATCAGATCAAGGCTCAGTGCAACACAGCAACACTAGAAGAAGGCTGTCTGTGGCCAGTTGAGCAAGAGCATTGCACATCAGGCTGAACTAAGAAGCACAAGGTGCCAGTACCCAAGCGGACAGCCGAGAGGTCTAAGGAGATCTTAGGACTCTGTTTTGTTGATAAGACACGAGCCCCGGAGAACACGTCCTCTCTCCAGAAAAGAAGGAAGCTAGGAAAGAAGGAGGATGAAATATGTATCTAGGGTAGATGCTAGTTAGCTAGCTAATTAGATGGCTAGATGTACGGATGACAGACATAGATCCAGGCTTATGAACCGACAGTGAAACATAAATAATCCCACATGACCCAAACAAATCTGACCGAGAACTTTGTTTCTAAACCCTAGGAGAAAGACCCACTGATCTTTCTCTTTGTTTTCATGCTTAGAAAAGCTTTCTCACCCAACGTAATTTTTTTTTCCATTGGTCTATATTTCTTCTAACTTTATGGATAGATTTTCCACCTGTGGCTCATTAATTCTTCTTGTAGTTGGTGTATTCTTTACATTTTTCAGATGACAACATGAAAGTTCAGAAATAATTTTTTTAGAAAAAGCAGAAACTTGGCTCAAGGTCAAGTCTTCTGATTCTGAATCTATTAATATTCACCAATCTTAGGATGAGAACTTGAGTTTCAGCCATGGTTTCCTCATATGATTCCTGCCATCATGAGAACTGGGCTAAAGAACATAGATTGGCATGAGCTAAAGACACAAGTGGAACAACATATGATCCATCAATCCCCACCCCAGTCAGTGTAACTACAGTGATTGGAGGGAAGTTCTGACATTGAACAAGGGAGAAAACAGTAAACCAGTTGTCGCTGAGTACATCCTGACTCATAGTGACCCTATAGGATAGAGAAGAATTGCCCCATAGAGTTTCCAAGAAGTTGCTGGTGAGTTTTGGGTTAACAGCCTGAACTTTTTTTTTTTTTTTAATTTTTTGTTATGAGTGGAAACCCTGGTGGCATAGTGGGTTAAGTGCCATGTCTGCTAACCAAAATGTCAGCAGTTCGAATCTACTAGGCACTCCTTGGAAACTCTATGGGGCAGTTCTACTCTGACCTCTAGGGTCACTATGAATCGGACCCAACTCAACAGCGGAGGGTTTTGTGATTTATTATGATTAAGTGATAGTATTGAGTCCAAGTCAGTTGCATACCAACCTGAACTCTTAACCAGGCTCTAAATTAGACCTCTGCCCCTGAGTTGGTTCTGCCTCACAGCAAGCCTTTAGGGCAGGCTACTCCATAAGGTTCTCAAGGAGTGGCTGGTGGGTTTGAACTGCCAGCCTTTTGGTTAGTGTCAGAACTCTCACCCAGTGTGCTGCAAGGCTGTTCTGCCATTCTGCCCCAAGGACAGAGCAGGGGCTCAAGGTCAAGTTTAAAAAAAAAATTGTTGTAGTGAAATACAATCAGCAAATCATCTCAAACATGTGTATGTGGCGCATTCACTGACATTGTCTACATTTTTACATGTACAGTTCGGTTAATTAACAACACCTACCACTTTTTTCCATACATGTTAATAGCTTTAGAATCAGAAGACTTGACCTTGACCCAAGTTTTTTCTTTTTTCTTTTTCTAAAAAATTATTTCTGAGCTTTCATGTTGTCAACTGAAAAATGCAAAGAGCCTTTTTCAGGACAGATAATACATAATTTTACTTCTGAATTTTTTCTACGTATCTTGGTGTTTTAAAGTAGCTCTAGGATTAGGGTTTTTCCAAAAATAAAAATAAGACAGCTTCCATACATATTAGATACAAAAGAATGAGTTAACCTCTGTGGTATCAGTTGACTATTTTATCCCGGTGCTAGTTTCCACCTATTAAATTAAAAACAATTATTTTGATCTTTCAGAAATGCCTTTGGTACAGTGTTATGAATTGTTAGGAAACTTATACCAAGACATAAAAATATATAAAGTTCAAGTCCACCTTTTCCAGCCTCTTTTTGGTAACTAGGAAATGTAGGTGTCCAGGAGCACCCTATGGGAGAACATTAACCTAAAGTTAACTGCGTCAATCTGTCAACACAGAGGCTTATGAAAGGACCCAGGAAAGATTTACATATATTGTCTGAGATGCGGGATTTATGATTCTGGTCAGTGAGTCCCTACTTGTATATTGGATTTCTATTAAGGAGAAGGAAAGGGACGCCAGTGTACAGCCTTAATTAAAGCTCAGCCCTGGCAATTGTTATTTCCACCTTTAGAATAGAAGAAGGGATGTAATTAAGCAGACAGTTTCCAATTTACAGACACCTGTATTTTTTTCTTGATAGCTCATTCACAGGAAGACGCTGTTTTTAGGATACGAATGTAGACAGTTTGCCTTTGCACTGACTGTTTTTATTTTTCTCTGATAGGGATAAATTATGAATCTTTTTGGACACTGCCTCTTAACCAGTCCCCTTCAAGTAAAGCATACTTTCTGTGAGCTAACTATTCATAGTTGTAAAATGCACTTTAGTGCAGGATGACCAGTATTCCAAACGCACATTAGTGTTTACAAGTCAGTCATTCATTCATCAAACACTTAGTGAATGCTTGTACAAGTCAGGCACTCTGCAAGATATTTGGAATGTAAAAATGCAGACAACTGTCTTCAGAGGGCTCACAGGCTGATAAGGGACCCTGCTAGGTAAAATAATTGCAGTATGATGTGATAAATACTGTCACAGAATCACAGATAAAGTGTTAAGACTAAAAGAGGAGCTTGTGGCCAACCTGGGGGATGTGAAGGAAGCCTTCACAGAGAAGTTAACATTGGAGTTGACCAGTTTTAGCAGTGTGATATACGGATTTCCAAGGAAGAGAGGGCAGTGTGTGCAGAAGTCAGCAAGCTTGAAAGGCAATGGTATGCATGGGTAGAGTGTGAAGATCAATAGAATTTTGGAGGAGGACATGTGTTGAGGTGTGACGGAGAAGGAAACTTGAAAACGTGGATGAGGGCCTAGATCATGGACTGGTACACTTCTTTCTGTAAAGATAGAAAATACCTTCAACATCTTTTCCAATTTTTCTACTTCTCTGGCTTACAGAGGAGCTCTGGTGGTGCAGTGGCTAAAGTACTCAGCTGCTAACTGCAAGGTCGTGATTTGAATCCACCAGCCACTCCACAGGATGCACTGTCAACTTTTGTTAAGGTTACAGCCATCGAAACTCTTTGGGGACAGTTTTGCTGTGTTCTATACAGGCCCTATGAGTCGGTATCCACTTGATAGCAGTGACTTTGGTTTGATTTTAGGGTGACCTACATAACCCCTACGGGAGCTTGTGTCACAACAGTTACGCATGTGGCTACTAACCTAAAGGTTGGCAGTTCGTATCCACTGAGAGGCTCTGAGAGTGAAAGAATGACAGTTGGCTTCCATAAAGATTATAGCCTAGAAAAGTCTACGGGGGGCAGTTCCACTCTGTCTCAGGGGTTACTATGAGTTGGAATTGACTGGATGGCAGCTGTCAGGACTGAACTGTGTCATGCTGAATATGTGCATAGCCATTTGGCTGGGCGGTGATTCTTAATCTTTTATGATTGTCCTCCATTTATTTCCTGTACTTTATGTTAAAGAGGATTAGGGTGGAACTGTAAATCACTTCCTAAGATCATCTTCCTGCTCCACTGTAGAGGGAGTTTCCTTGGAATGTGGCTTTCACTGCCTTTTATCCTCCCATAAGAGACAAAAGGAAAAGGAAGCAAGCAGAGAGTTGGGAACCTCTTACCACCAAGAGGAATCCCTAGTGGTGTAGTAGTTCAGCACCATGTCTACTAAACAAAAGGTCAGCAGTTCAAATCCACCAGATGCTCCTTGGAAACTCTATGGGACATTCTACTGTGTCTTTTAGGATTGCTATGAATTGGAATTGACTCAGTGGCAGTGGGTTTAGTTTTGGTGTTGATACCATCAAGAAAGCAGCAGGAGTAGAGTGTATCCCAAGGTTCCTGCACCAAGACACTCCATGACCAAAGACTGACGCAGTGCAAGGACCTTCCTCTAAGATCTGACAAGGGTGGAAAGCCTTCCCCTGGAGCAGACATCCTGAATTTGGACTTGCAGCCTACTTGACTGTATAAAAATAAACATTTTTCTTTTGAAAGCCATCCACTTTCTGGTATTTCTGTTAGAGCAGTACCAGATGACTAAGACAGCATCCAACAACAACACTCAGCTCTTACCACTGTATCATGAAGCCAAGCCAAATGCCGTTGAGTCAGATCCATATCATGAGGGCAGCTAAAAATAATGTGTATATGAATGGCCATGTCTATGTTCCAGTAAAACTTTGTAAACAAAAAGAAGTGGCAGGCAGATTTGGTCTACAGGCTACCGTTTGTGAACCTGGATTGAGAATGTGAGGGATCTTTTAATGTTACCTTACAGATGTTAGAATTCAGCATAGATTTTAGAGCAGAACTCTATCCTGTAGATATCTTTTGGCATGGTAAGGTAAAACTTGTTTCCTGGGAGGTTAACTGCTGTGTATCATGGAGGTAGAACAGAAGTGAAGATGGGTGTTAGGACACTGTTGCAATGATCTGAAGGCAGGGGGACTAAGGATCAGAGAGGGTGAAAAAGGTCAGTTGTTTGAAGTAGCTCCAAAGTTAGATGGGCAGGAGTTGAAGGTCAAGTGTTTCGGGAGAGCCTGAAATTGACCTTGATTCTGAAACTTTCCCTGTGTATCTCAGCTATCAACACAGAGAGGACAGGATCTCTCACTTCTATAACCTAATTATCCTTTTATCTGTTTTCAGGACAAAACCATAAGATTAGTCCAAAAGTTCTGTATGTAAGGTAGATTTGTCTGGATTTAGGTCTTAGGTCGTATTCTAGTTACAAACTCCAAGTTGTAAATACTCTTGGAGTTGGCCTCAGACCTGCTACACCCATGAGCAACAGATCAGTTCCCTAGCTGGATCCCCAACAATAAATACTGTTGTTCTCTGAGAAGTCCGTGGAGGTCTCAGATTCTAAAGACACAGTGTAAGGAAAAGATATGGAGGTGAAAAAATCTAATTTTTTTTTCACTTTTTTTTTTTTTCCAATCTACATTCTTCTTTACATTCTTCCCATGGTAGTTGAATGTTCCGAAGGTTGTATCTTGACAATGAGGTATCTGGAGTGCACCGAAACTTAAAAATAAATCACTGCTATGACTCAGAATTGAAATGACCGTATCATAAATTGCTTAGTAATCTGTCTATCCCTGGGCACCTGGCCTTGCCACCATCTGTTTAAATCCTGTGATATTCTTTTCCTGTCTCCTCTCCTCTCCTCTGCTCTCCCACTTTGCTGTAATATGTAAGAGTTCAGTATTCTAGGTACAAGATTTTTATTGATCATTAGTGCTTTGGTTTAGACTTATAGATCAACTTGGAGCTTTCTTGAGGCAAACTTCGAAGAACCAGAAATGCTTTACTTTGTCTGGGCATTGTTTTTATACCATGACTTGGCAGTGAAGCTCATTTGAGTACATTTCCTGTATCTTGTCATGATTTATTTCTGGCTTTGAGATCTCAGTCTTTGTGTTGAGTTCTATGGTGGCACCATCTTGTTTCATGAGGTCGTTGAGAACCCAGGTCTCTGCTGGTTCTTGAAGGTACTATACAGTGACCCTGAGTTTCTGAGAGCTGTAGGTCAAAGTTCTTGATTGGTTTGTCTTCTGTTCCTTTTTAAAATTATTATCCAATTTTACTAAAATTGTTGAGGTTTAGGAATGCTCTTGGTGTGCTACATACAAATGTTATCTCAGAGAGAATGAGCTGAGCGTGGTTAAAGTGCAGACTTAGGAGCTAAGAGAAGTAGGGTCTTGTTTGATCACTACTGAAATTGATGTGATATGTAATTTCTCACTTGTGAGATACTAGGGATGGGTCAGATCCACAATACTCCAGCCAACTCTAAAAACATCACAGTTGTTTACATATATAATTATACCAGTTTTAAACATCAGCACTGCACCCAAATCATTACTCATACTGTATGTGTGGCTAAAGTCATCCAAAAAGTGAATCTGATTGAGAAATTCAACATCAAGCTGCCAAGTTATTCTAAAGTGTGTGTCTCATGGATACAGAAGTCCCTAGAACAGAGTAGTCGTACAAAGGAGATGGCTCAGCTCTTCTTCTAAGATCTTGTGATCAATTGCACTATTATTTCCTTTCCTAAATGAGAAGGAGATGCTATTCAAACATTCAGGTAACTAAGGCAGAGGAGTGAGGGGCAGTGTGCCTCCAAGTGTAACCATGGGACCATCTGCATTCCAATCATTTCTTTTTTGATAAAGATTTCTGAGTCCTGTCTTCATGCTACAGAATTAAAATCTCTGAGATTGGGGATCAGGGTTTTGCATTTTAAATAAGAACTTTAGGTGATTCTTGGGCAAACTCAAAACTAGAGAACCAACAGGCCTGTCTGAAAGGATTGGAGTTAGATGGCTAAGAGGCTTTGGAGTCCAAGAGAGTCACCATAAAACGATGGTAATAAAACCTACATCACAAGCTTGGGTGGTATTATGTACTTGGGGCATGGCAGATGGTATACGATGGTCATTGGTATCACAATTTTTGTTGGAATTATTTGAGTATTTGACTCAATTCTCCATTTTACAAACAGAGAAAGCTTTGCTTAGTGTCAAGACCTTCATCATGCAGGGGAGACACTTGACAGTTTGGCTCCACCTGGGAACGGAGATGTAGCTCGCTCTGCCGTCACGTTATTAGATACAGAGGCTGGAGTACTGCTACCAGCAGTCTGTGCAAAGGACGGGGGGCACCCCACTGCCTTAGGTTTGACAATGGAACCCTATTTCCCTTCCTTGGCCATCTCTAGAGCCCTCGTTGCCCAGTGGTTAAGAGCTTGACTGCTAATTCAAAGGTCAGCTGTTGGAATCCACCAGCCACTACTTCTGAAACCCTGTAGGGCAGTTCTACGCCGCCCTATAGGGCCCCTCTGGGTTGAAATTGACTTGGTGGTACTGTCTCCAGAGCTCTGAAGACACAGGAAACCGGACTGGGCTAGTCAGTTCCCTTTTCTGGCTCTCATTTCTGTCACCTGGCAACAAGAGGAATGGACTAAATGGTCTCTTGGGCCTCTTCATGGTCTGAAATTTAAAAAGATGACATTTAACCTAAAGTTATTGAATCACATGTGTTTAAGAAAATGTAGAAATCAGATTCTGTGACATTAAGTGACATATTACCTCTGTGAAAGCGGCTCAAGTAGAAAGAAAGTGAGAATGATTTGGGAATATTGGAAAATGTTATCTAGTTTCTTGGATCAGCAACACTCAGTCCATAGATTCATCTGTTCCCAAAATGCTTTTGTGACAGAATGTAACTAGAAGGGACCGTGCTGCCCAGTTACTGTAGTGGCAGGGCCTGTTTTCTCCTGGGAATTATCTAGTTGGGGAAGTTGACATGAAAATGTGCTCAGTGTCGAGGGGCAGCTTCCCCAGAAGCAGAGCCTGAGGTGTGGTTTCTCATTCGCGTGTTGCGTTGGGACATTATTCTCCAGTGAACCTTGCAAGTGAGTGAGGTGGCCGGGAGAGGACGGGAACCATGGGAAAATCCTCCTATCCCGTAGACCTGTCTTTCTAACTCTGCCGTCACCTTCTTTTTATTTATCAAAATCCATTCATTTTAATAAAAACATTACTATTGTTATTATTTTGCAACACATGTAAAAGAAACATTGTAGCTGAAACTTAGTTATGGGACTTTGGATGACAGTAACTCTGGAAAATTCCCAACGTATTTTTAGAAAAAAAATTAATAATTTTTCATAAAATATTATAAAATACCTAAAATTTTTTCCTGTAATGTGGTGATTAGGGGAAACAAATCTGTTATAAACATCCTTTTCTCTATTTGGTAAAACAAGGTCAATAAAAAATGAAAAAGTTTTGTTGTTTATGCATATTATGCATATATGCACACTGTTCAAAACTTTACAGAAGATTCTTTAATATAAAAAAAGTACCAACAAGAGGACTGTTAAGGAAGAAGTTATCAAATCAATACCATTTACAATAGCCCCTAAGAAGATAAAGTACCTAGGAATTAATCTAACCAGAAAAACAACAGACCTTTACAAAGAGAACTACAAGCCCTTACTACAAGGAACTAAGACAGACTTAGATAAATGGAAAACCAACCCTGCTCATGGATAGGAAGACTTAATACTGCGAAAATGTCTATTTTACCCAAAGCAATTTATTTATATAATGCAATCCCAATACAAGTTCCAGCATCATTTTTTAATGAGATGGAGAAACAAATCACCAATTTTGTTTGGAAAGGGAAGAAGCCCCGGATAAGTAAGGTACTACTAAAGAAGAAGAACACACTGGGAGGCCTCACATTACCTGACCTTAGAATATACTACACTGCCACAGTGGTCAAAACAGCCTGGTACTGGTACAAGAACAGACAGATGGATCAATGGAACAGAATTGAGACCCCAGAGATCACGCCATCTGCCTATGAACAGTTGATATTTGACAAAGGCCCTAAGACATTAAACTGGGTAAAAACAGTCTCTTCAACAAATGGTGCTGGTGAAACTGGATATCCATCTGCAATAAACTGAATCAAGATCCATATCTTACACCTTAAACAAAAATCAACTCCACCTGGATAAAAGACCTAAATATCAAACCTAAAACAATAAAGCTCATCCAAGAAAAGGTAGGAACAACAATGGAAGGTTTAATACACAATGAGGACAGACTCCAAAATCTGTCAAAGAAGCCACAATCAACAGAAGAGAAAATAGATAAATGGAAACTATTAAGAATCAAACGCTTTTGCTCATCCAAAGACTTTATTAATAGAATTAAAAGAACACCCACAGAATGGGATAAAATATTTGGCAACTCTATGTCAGATCGACGCCTGATCTCCATAGTCTATAAGATACTACAAAATATGAACAAGAAGAAGATAAACCATCCAATTAAGCGATGGACAAGGGAGATGGACAGACATATCACTAAAGAGGAGATCCAGGCAGCCAAAAAACACATGCAGACATGTTCACGATCTTTAGTTATTAAAGAAATTCAAATCAAGATGACAATGAGATACCATCTCACCACAACAAGATTGGCCATGATCCAGAAAACACAAAACAACAAGTGCTGGAGAGGCTGTGGAGAAAGTGGAACCCTCCTACACTGTTGGTGGGGTTGCAAAATGGTCCAGCCTCTTTGGAAAGCAATCTGGTGCTTCCTTAAAAAATTGGATATCGATATACCATTTGACCCAGTAATTCCACTACTTGGAACATATCCTACAGAATCAAGGCCTTTCACACCAATGGACACATGCACCAGAATGTTTATCTCAGCACAGTCCATGATAGCAAAAAGATGGAATCAACCCAGATGCCCAAAAACAGAAGAATGGATAAACTATGGTACATATACTCAATGGAGCACTACACAATGATAAAGAATAACAATGATTCCAGGAAACATCTCCTAACCTGGTTTCAACTGGAAGACATTATGTTGAGTGAAAGTAGTCAGCGACAAAAGGACAAATACTGTATGAGATCTTTACGATAAGATCTCAAAAACAGACTTGTGTATAGAAGAAAAGACTCTTTGACAGCTGCAATGGAGGGGAGAGAGGGAGGGTAAGGGGGGAGGGTTTAGTTTAGATAGTTGCTAAAAATCTGGTTGGGAGAGAGCGATGATAGCACACATTAGAAACGAACAACATTAAGTGGACTTCAGCATAACTTGAGTACTCCTTCCATCTTAACCCAATATTGCAAGGATAGAGTAGCTGGGGCAGGGGGCAGGGGACTATGCTCTTAGGCAAAATCAAGGCTAATTGGCACAACTAGCATTTTGCTAGAACTCTATGCACCCCACAATGGTGAGTGGTGTCTGGGGTCTTAAAAGCTGCCAAGCTGCCATCTGAGGACACAGCAAATGGTCCCAACTCAGCAGGAACAGATGCTCACAGAGGACCAAAATGACTTACGATAAAGACAACCTAGAAGACAGAGAGACCCACAAGGGTGGGTGCCTACATCGACTTGGTACCAGAAGAACCAGTGGTGCCCGGCCACCACCAGTGATAGCCACGATGGAGCTCACAGAGAGGAATCTTACAGGCAACACAAGAATAAAAAGGGGTGCATCATGAGATCTCCACTAAAAGACCTCAATTGATGGTCCAGCGGATTCAGGGTTCCCCTGAGAGCATGGCCTCCGGCCCTGATGCTGCCCTTACCCATAAATTATAACAAAGGCCCACTCTTTGGACAGGAATGGATTGGACTTGGCAATGCAGAGTGACCATATATTGGATGCACTTTATGGTCTATACATCTATAGGATATCATCCTGCTGACCTCTGGCTGGAAGAAGGAGAGTGGGTGGAGAGGAGGGGAAAGGAGGCTGTTGGGAGGATGCGACATTATGGAGCAGAGAGGAATAGTGTGCTGTCACTGGGCAGGGACAACAGTGGAAGCTGCATATAGGTGGGCATGTAAATTTATACAGGAATGTACATTTTCACTCAGTCATGTTAAATTAAAAAAAAGAAAAAGAAAAAATGCCTTTTAAGACACATTAAAAGGATTTTCTTTTTTCTGGGAGAAAGATATTTTCATGCTGAAATTAGTATTTTTAACCTAAAATGAAATTTTCTTCACTTAAAAGAAAAAAGTTGTCCATATAATAAGTCAATATGAAGAGTCCAAAAAATTAAACATCAATGTCTCAATGTTTAGTGACTCAAAATGTGTATATGTAAATGGACATATATAATATTCTATAATATGATATTACATTACCCAAGATAGTACAAAGTCATTGCCATCTGGTCAATTTGGACTTGTAGTGACCCTGTAGGACAGAGTAGAACTGACCCACGGAGCCTCCAACGAGCACCTGGTGGATTTGAACTGCTGACCTTTTGGTTAGAAGCCAAGCTCTTAACCACTGCCCCGCCAAGCCTCCAAGATGGTAAAGGCTAACCTGAACTCATGGAAAAGATTGTCCTGGAGATGTTTCTTTATGAGCGACTTTTGAAACTTGAACCACAGTGGCTTCGAACAGTGTTAAAGAGACAGTCGATTCCAGGCTAGCATCTAACGCTCTGTTTAATTGAGATTCATCCCAAATGCACCGCCATATCACTGATCATGGAAAAATAATTTCTTTATAAGAAAACACGTCTAGAATCCCAACTTGGGGTGGCAGGCACCCGTTTTGCACTTACTGGAGAGAGAGGGAGACATCACTTCCTCTGTCCCCCTCAGCCTGAAGCCACCCATGAGTGATTCCTGGGCAGTCACAGCAGCACCATTTGCTCAGAGGCCAGGCTCACTCGCCCTTTCTAGCCCCACTGTGGCACCCTCCCCGAGTGATTCTCTGCTCGTTGTCTGTACTGAATATGATGGGGAAGAAAGCACCGCATTGGAAACAGCAATTGAAACCAGGAGAAGGCAACGTGGCTTCCCCTTCAGAACCTTCTCTCTACCCATCTTAATTTTCTCGGCTCCTCTCATCAAAGGTGCTTCTTTTGGACTGCGCTTGCCCCAAGACCAGCAGCTGGATCAGAAGATTTGAGGCCTCTTCTTGCCTCTCATCTGATTCTCTTCCCGTGAGTTGTCTCCTGCCGGCTTGTTTTCGGTGGCCCTTGATTGCCAGGTTGGTGAGGATCAGACTTCATTACAGACAGCCTGATGCTCTGGGTTCTTGGATCACCGGAAGGAAAACACCGTAATTTTTTCTACCTTGAATCCAGTCAAAGCACTGAAGTCATTTGTGTGGTTTTCGACTTCGGGAAGCAAATATCTTAACTCCCCAGACCAGCTCAAATTTGGATTGAAAACTGGGACGGAGATGCAATATTTTTCATTTTTACATCTGCCTTGGGACCATTGCCTGGCACAAAATAGTGCTTGTACCGGTTAACGATACCCTGGTCAGCAGTAATAGAAAACTGGACCAGGTCCCTTCGTGGTTGCCTTTGCAGACGGGGTTTGTCGTTCTCCGATACGCAGTCTGGGTGCAGGCGTCTGTTGGTGTTCATTTAGCTGCTCAGCCACGCCCCTGGGGGCCCGGGCTCTCTCTGTTTCCTTTCTTCCTCGTAATGTGCTGTCTCTTTGTTATCATACTTGTCACCCATGTTCAAAACTGGTTACCCTGAAGTCCCAGGATCACCAGGCTGCATGCTAGTTCCATCTGCCCTGCTCGCTTCTCGGCTTTCTCATATACTGTGACACTCGCCAGCCGGTCTCCCTGTTTCCACTCTGCCACCCTCTCTGTGTGCCACGCAAGAGTCAACATGACCTTTGAAAACTTAAAATGACATCGCCTTTCTCCACTGCATAAGAGTTCAATGTCTTCAGAGAAGATTTAGAGAAGCCAGTCTAAATTTTGGTCCCAGGCTGCAAGCTTCCTGAGAGCCCGCACTGTCTCCCTGTCACCCTCCCTTCTCATTCCCGACACCTTCCTCTCTCTCATGCCACTTGATGACACAGTGTTACAGTATGCAGCTTGTCACTCAAGGACCTTTGTGTTCTCCTCCCTCTGCATGGAATGTTCTGTGCTTCTTGTTACCCAGCTCGAAGGCCCTGTGTTCATGAAAGCTTCCCTGACCTTCCTCCGTAGACGACCAGGTCCCTTCACTTCCTTCCCGCCTCCTGGATGCCATTTTCCATTGCATCACAGTACTCAGTGACCCTCGCTTCTGGCTGCATGTCAGGTATGCTGCAGAACTTTTAAAAGCTGCAGTATTCAGTCCATACTCCAGAGATTCAAGTTTAATTAGTCTCGGATGGTCCAAAGCATTGGTATCATTTTTAAAGCACTCCACACAATTCTATTGTAACACTAGAATTGAGAACCACCAGGCCATGTATCTAAGGTAGGAAACTAAATTATTAATTCTGGCTAATCCTAGAATACAGAGATTTCTTTTTTTTTTTTTCCTTGCTGTGCCTTAACTGGAAACCCTGGTGGCATAGTGATTAAGTAATACAGCTGCTAACCAAAAGATTAGAAGTTCGAACGTGCCGGGCACTCCTTGGAAACCCTATGGGGCAGTTCTGCTCTGTCCTATGGGATCACTATGAGTTGGCATTGACTCAACAACTGTGGGTTTTGGTTATTCCTTGACTTGACCCAGGGAATTAGTATGGCGCTGATTCCCTCTAGCATCTACCGAGTATTTGTGTTTAATCAAAGCTTATAGAGAATTATTTTCTTTCAAGAAAATGACTCAAATGAGAAAATAGAACTTGCTGTGTGTGGGAGGGGAGTGTTCCCACAGGGAGAGAGACAGCGTGGCTCAGTATAGGTCATCCGTGCATCCCCTCTTCTAACTGCATGGGACTTGTCAGTCAGAGTTGGGGGATGGGCTGTGGAGGCAGGGACCTCAGGGAGCTCTCAGGCACCTGGAGTCAGCCCAGTTGGTCTGTGAGATGGGAGGGCAGGGGCCAGAGGCGGACAGATGGTCTTTCTGCTGCACGAAATGCAGGCAGATTGTTTGACAGTTTGGACGAGGCTGCAACTTTGGGCTGCTGAGGCAGAGCCAGTGAAGGATGCTTGGAGAAGCTGCTGCTCACGGCCCTGCCTCCCTCCCTGAGCGGACACTGAGCCTGAGGACAGGCAGGAGATGAGAAGGAGAAGGAAAAAACGGAGAATGAGGAGGAGAAAGAGGCCGCCGCTTGCCCTGTGAAGGAAACCCTGTCACTCACATCTACTTGTGTGCTGTGTTGGGGCAAGGGACCACAAATCCACAGGCTGGGCAGGGGGTGATGGTAGTGCAGGGGTTAGAGGAATGGGTTGCCGTCAGGCTCAAACCCCTAAAGAAAAGATCCCATTGCCTTCAGGTTGATTCAGACAAATAGCTACCCTGCAGGACAGAGTAGAGCTGCCTCACTGGTTTTCCACGGAGCAGCTGGTAGATTTGAACTGCTGGTTATTTGGTTTCTGGCCAAGCTCTCAGCCACTGTGTAAGCAGACACGCCCTGCTGCCTTCAGTTCCAACTCTGCTGCTCGCAAGGTGGCAAATCTATGCAGGTTACCTAACGCCTATTAATTTCAGCTTCTGCATAGTAACTGAATCTACTCAAAGCATTGTGTAGTGGGGACAATGTGCGTGAACACTGTAGCATGGAATCTGGCCCACAGGAAAGAGCAGCTGCTGTTGAGTTGACTCCAACTTATGGCAGCTCATGTGTCTGAGAAGGACTGCACTCCACAGGGTTTTCAATGGCTGACTTTTCAGAGGCAGATTGCCAGACTTTTTTCTGAGGTGCCACTGAGTGAACTCAGTCACACAGACTTGATTAACTGTTGGCACCCACCCAGTGCTGTCAGATTGATTCTGACTGATAGTGACCCCATAGGACAGGGTGGAACTGCCCCAAAGGGCTTCCAACGAGCAGCTGGTGGCCCTGAACTGTCAGCCTCTTGGTTAGCAGCCATAACCATTGTACCACCAGCACTCCTGGCCTGTAGCAAGCACTCTTAATTGTGCTGTTAGTCCTTGTATAGGCTAAGTACAAGCAAAGGAAGTAAAACTCAACCCATGTCTTTATTGTCAACAAATCCAACCCTTGTCTTCCCTTGCATACCAGTCATCACTTTTCTTGCCATAGGTATTTATTTTAACTTAGTCTAAACCAAAATCCTGCCGCCCTTTAGCTGACTATCACTCATTGTGACCCTACTGGACAGGCTAGAACTGCCCCCACAGGGTCCCCAAGTCTGTGTCACCTTCATGAGAGTGGATGGCCACATCTTTATGCCTCGGAGCAGCTAGTGGATTTGAACCACTGGCCTGTCAGTTAGCAGCCGAATGCTTAACCACCAGGGTTCCTTTTTCAATTTACCAATTGGGCAAAATGCCACAGAAAGCAAGGAGACAAGTTGTAATGAGGTGACAGCAAGGTGAGATGTTAGACTAAGCCTCTTCAGGCTTTATCAACAGGACGTCCAGGTATGTCCCTTCAACCCCTGCAACACTTTTCTCTGTGAGCAGGATTGCTTCATTTCCAGTCGTCTCCATCACAGGCCCAGGTGAAAAGCCTTGTGAGCTTCCAGCTTTGGTCTGTATGCACCTGAAAGGAATGGCACTGCGGTAAGCACGCCTGTCCTCTTGTCCCCATGTACTGGATTTTGTAAGCCCTCTTGGCACAGAACAGTGGTAGACATTTAATTAACATAAAAGACTACATAACACCATTAAGACGATAGCTAGATTGGGAAGCTGGCAATCCCCCAAACTGTGCAGCCAAAACCCAGTCACAGATATGTCCTTCACCTTGCTCAAGGTGGTTGAAGGTGTGGGACAGATCTGTCTCCTTGAAGACTTCCCATCATCCTTCTGGCACCCACTTTTGGGGTAGAAGTTGGAGGTACCACATTGCCCTCTCTTCATGTCTGTCTTTTGGGACTCACTGTCATCTCTTTTGTGGCTTATGGCTTCCTGTAGTGGCTGGCTGAACAGTCTCTGAATACGGAGGTCAAGTCCAGAACACTGTGGACCTCGGCATCCCTTCTTCTCTTTTGACTTCGGTGACTTTGTCTCCTTCAGAACCCACCCCAAGTTCCCACTCTCCAGCTCTCTGCCTTGATGTGACCAGAGCCCATCACCCCTTGGAGGTTTCCATGCCATACCTAACTTGCACGCCACTCCATGGTTTTGTTGTTATTGGGTGCTGTCATGTCAGCTCCGAGTCACAGTGATCCAACGCACAACAGAATGAGACACTGCATGGTCCTAGCCATGTCCACAATTGTTTTTATGTCTAAGTCCACGTCAATCCATCTTGTTGAAGGTCTTCCTCTTTTTCATTGACTCTCTACCAAGCATGATGTCCTTCTCCAGGGACTGATTCCTCCTCCCAAAGTAGGTGACACAAAGTCTCATAATCTTTATTGCCAAGGCACAGTCTAGATGTACTTCTTCCAGAACAGGTCTGTTTGTTCTTTTGGAGGTCCATGGTACATTCAGTATTCTTCTGCAACACCGCAGTTTAAAGGCATCAATTCTTCTATCTTCCTTATTCATCATCCAGCTTTTGCGTGCCTGTGATGTGAATGAAAATATCATGGCTTGGATCAAGCACACCTCGGTCTTCAAGATGACATCTTTGTCATTCCATAGCCTCCCTTTTATTGGATCATCCCCATTTTAAGTCATGCTATATACAAAGCAGGAATTGATTCAATTTCTCAGCAAAATGTAACTGAGCACTTTGTCCAACAACACAAAGCAGAATAGGATGTTGTCCCTAAGCCTGAGAGAATTTGTGGTCTGATAAGAAGTCCCATACATACACCCCATGTTAACACAGTATAGAAATGGGCATAGAACGCTCTGGTAGCAGAGACAAAGGATCCACCCTTCTGGGCTGGAGTAGAGCAGGGAGCTGGAAGACCACAAAGGATTCTTAAAGCAGCAGCTTTGGTCAAAATTCAAATGGCTCATCAGACATATTACTATATTATTATAATTTATCTCCATATAAATTTTATAAATAGCCAATGCAATGGTCAGTCTCACCCTACCTTACTCCAGATCCAGGTCTCTGGCTCTGTTAAGACATTGAGCTGAATGATTTAAAAAAACAAACCAAACTCTTTACTTTTCAGTCAATTCTGACTCATAGTAACCCTATATAACAGAGTAGAACTGCCCCATATGGTTTCTAAGGAGGGGCTGGTGCATTTGGACTGCCAACCTTTTGTTTAACACTTGACCTGTTAACTACTACACCACCAGAGTGGTGTCAAAAAAGGGGCTTTCAGGATCTCTCTCTCTCTGAGCCTGACATATATCTGAGATGTCACCATTTGAGATTTTACTCAGTTGCCCTAATTTAAAGAGAAGAATCTAATTGAAGAGGGAACACACTGATCCCAGAAGATGCTATCCTTTTGCATCTGTTTCTTCAGCTTTTCTTCTTTTACTCCGAGAAAGAGAATCTGCTTACGTGTGATTGAAAGCTGGCAGTGGGCATGGGGATTTGGTTAGGCTTAGTCCTAAAACAACACAAAGGAAAACCATTTCCATCAAGCAGATTCCAACTCCCAGCAACTCCATAAGACAGATTAACTCTGTTCTGTAGGGTTTCCAAGGCGTGGCTGGTGGATTTGAACTGACTACCTTTGGTTAGCAGCCATAGCTCTTAACCACTGTGCCACCAGGGTTTCCAGACTTAGGCTTAGATAAGGTCAAGTTTTCCTTTTCTCTTTAATTTAGCAAAGAAAAGTGTATAATTTTTGAAAGGTTACTATCTTAGGAAACCACTGACTGAGGTGGGCATCAGAGTGACGGGCAAGGAGGAAAATAAAGGTAGAAGCCCCAAACCATAACCAGAAACAGCTGTGCTTGCGCAGAGAGTACGGTGTTGTGGGTAAGGACGCCTGTGAGTGTGAGCAGACTCCCTGCCCCGAGGTCCCAGTTTACTCCCTTTTGTTGCTGTGTGTTGTTGTTAAGTGCTGTGGAGTAGGTTCTGACTCATGGCAACCCCATGAACAACAGAATGAAACACTGCTCTGCCTTGTGCCATCCCCACAGTCATGTTGATGCTTAAGCCCATTGTTGTGGCCACTGTGTCAATCCACCTCACTGAGGTCCTTCTCCAAGGACTGATCCCTCCTGGTGCCAAAAGATCCCTCCTGGTAACATGACCAAAGTACGTACGATGCAGTCTCTCTATCTTTGCTTCCAAGGAGCACTCTGGTGGTTGTACTTGTTCCAGGACAGATCTGTTTGTTCTTTTGGCAATCCGTGGTACAATCAATATTCTTCTCTAACACCACAATTCAAAGGCAATAATTCTTCTGTCTTCCTTGTTTATTGTCCAGCTTTCACATACATATGATGGGACTGAATACCATGGCTTAGGTCAGGCACATCTTAGTCTTCAAGGTGACACCTTTGATTTTCAGTACTTTAAAGAGGTCTTTTGCAGCAGATTTTCCCAACGTAATGTGTCTCGATTTCTTGAATGTTGCTTCCATGGGTATCGATTGTGGACCCAAATAAAATGAAATCGTTGACAACCTCAATGCATTCTCCATTTATCACAATGTTGCTTACTGTTCCAGTTGTGAGGATTGTTGTTTTCTTTATATTGAGGTGCAATCTGTACTGAAGGTTGTGGTCTTTGATCTCCATTTTGCTCGCTGTACAAGTTGAAGAAACCCTGGTGGCATAGTGGGTTAAGCGCTACATCTGCTAACTAAAAGGTCAGCAATTCAAATCCACCAGGTGCTCCTTGGTAACTCTATGGGGCAGTTCTACTATGACCTCTAGGGTTGCTATGAGTCAGACCTGACTCAATGACAGTGCAGTTTTTGGTTTTAGTACAACTTGAAAAGATATGATGAAAGGATATAACCCTGATGCACAATTAAGTGTTCCGGAATTTCCATTCTCTGTAATGTTAGCTGTAATTTGTCATGATCCACAGAGATCAATGCCTTTGCGTAGTCAATGAAACACAGGTAAACATCTTTTTGGTATTCTCTGCTTTCAGCCAAGAGCCATCTGACATCAGCAATGATGTCTCTAGTTCCACATTCTCTTCTGAATCTGGCTTGAATTTCTGGCAGTTCCTTGTCAGTATACTGTTACAGTCACTTTAGAATGATCTTGAGAAAAATTTTACTTGCATGTGATATTAATAACATTGTTCAGTAATTTCTGCATGTGGTTAGCTCACCTTTCTCTGGAACAGGCAACAATAAGGATATCTTGCAGTCGATTGGCCAAATTTTTTGGCATAGACGAGTGAGCACGTCCAGTACTGCATCTGTTTGTTAAAATATCTCAGTTGATGTCCCATCAATTCCTGGAACCTTGTTTTTCACCAATGCCTTCAATGCAGCTTCAACTTCTTCCTTCAGTATCATCAGTTCCTAATTATATGCTACCTCTTCACATGGCTGAACATTGACCAGTTATTTCCAGTATAATGACTCTGTGTATTCCTTCCATCTTCTTTGGATGCTTTCTGTGTAGTTTAATGTTTTCCTTCACTATTGCAACTCAAAGCTTGAACTTTTTCTTTAGTTCTTTCAGCTTGAGAAATGCAGGATGTGTTCTTCCCTTTTGATTTTCTGTTTCCAGCCTTTTGCACTTCATTGCAATACGTTTTTTAACCAACACAAACGGCAAGTATACCCACAGACCTCACCAGATGGAATACACAGGAATCAAATTAACTACACCTGTGGAAAAAGACAATGGAAAAGGTCCACATCAGCAGTCAGAACAAGACCAGGTGCTGACAGTGGCATGGTTCGTCAATTGCTCATATGCCAATACAAGTCCTTGAGAGCCGAAGTGAAACCTTGAGTGTAGAGACCTGAGTTTAGAGATGACCTCAAGAAAAGACCTGATGTATTAAGCACTAATGACCCAAGACCAGATAAATTGTGGGATGACATCAAAGACATCACCCATGAAGAAACAATAGGCCATTAAAAAGGCAGGAAAGAAAGGAAAGGCCAAATTTGATGTCATAGCCAAGCTTGGCCATCGGAGACTCTGAAACTTGCTCTCGAGCATCAAGCAGCTAAAGCAAAAGGAAGCAATGGTGAAGTAAAAGAACAGAATATAAGTTTCCAAAGGGCAGCTGGAGAAGAGAAAGTATTATAATGACATGTACAAAGAGCTTTTTCATGTAGAAACCAAGAAACCCAAAGAGAACTTCTTGCTGCATAAAATGAGAGAGAGTAAGAAGTGACTAACCACTCCACCCTTTTTTGTTACTGTTTTAATTTGACCTCTGTGGTCAGTAATGTCTACAATGTGGACCTTGTAATCACAGAAGCACCAGGGCTCATTTCTAGAGACTGGACCAGAGGGATATATTCTATAGACTTTAAAGGTAGGTTTTTTTTTGTTTGTTTATTTTTTAAGATTCAAGCTTCACAAAATCTACAAGTAATGTAACATTTTATAGCAACAGAAAGAAATAAAAGAAAAAAGGCCAAGAAAGAAAGAAGGCAATGGAACTAAAGTGTGTTGTAAAGTAAGGATAAACCTAATTCCTTTGCCATTGAGTTGATTCCTGACTCATAATGACCCTATAGGACAAAGGAGAACTGTCCCCAAGGAGCAGCTGGTGGATTCAAACTGCTGATCTTTGGGTTAGTAGTCAGCCTGTTAACCATTGTGCTGTCAGGACTCTTGGGTGAAGATACTTCTCCCCATCTCCTTCAGCAGGCCCACGTTTTAGTCCATCCTGGCTAGACCATCCCAGCCCTGCAGGGGGGCAGAAGTTGACAAACTGATTGGTCATAGATCAGACAGTCACTAGCACAATTTTCCCAGCACAAGTGGTCACCAAGCCTTGACAGCAAACCCCCATGGCCTGTTCTTGCTCTTGCAACCCTCCGTGCAGCTCAGTTTTAAAGGCAAGGCTGAGCTCCTGAAGGTCTCACCTCCCTGTTCCTTTTCCATGTTTAAGTAGGGCGAGGTGAGTGGTGAACCCACTGCGGCCACGTCTTCTTCTTGATACACTCACTAAGAAGGACACTGCCCACCATTTGTGTTCAGGTGACGGCAGAGGTAGGAGAGAGGCTGGCTTGCCCCGCTCGGGACTGCAGCCCAAGCCACAGGCTCTAGCAAAGCTCTAGGCCAGCAGTCTGGTCTGGGGGTTGCACAACTGCACAGCTATGAAGAAACTGGCACTTTCATCCCCATTTGCTGTCGCTGCTCTGGTGTCAAATACTCTCAAGGCAGGAGGTCAGGAGTGGTGTCACTGCAGGAAAGGGTGAGTGGGACAGGCTGTAACTATTCTTGGTTCTCTGGCCCAAATGACATCTTGGTGCTCGAACTCCCACCTCAATTCCTAGCAGTTAGAAAAAGGGGACCTGTCAAGAGTCAATCCGAGTATTGCTGCGGACACTCAGCCTGAGGTCTGCAGGACACTCAGCCTGAGGTCTGCAGCGCCGGCTTGCCTTTGCTATCCACAGGCTGTGGCCCTTTCTGCTCTGTACAAGTGGTTCTCACTCTTCCTTCGGCCCATGCCACTCTGAATTGGGGACTGCCTGCTCCCGTGCTGTGACCTGGAAGCCATAAGACTCAAAGAACTGTTTTGCGGGTGAAGTGTGAGGACAAATCTTACTGATTTTGTTAAAAATCTATTTTTAATCAAGGTTCGATCTACTCAGAAGCCCTAGTGTCTCAGTGGTTTGGCACTCAGCTGCTAACCAAAAGTTCAGCAGAGAGAGAAAAGGTGTAGTGGTCTGCTCCTCTAAACATTACAGCCTTGGTAACCAAATGGGTCACCTACTCTGTCCTATAGGGTCTCTGTGAGTTGGAATCCATTCAACTGCAATGAGTTTGGTTTAGTTTTACAATCTGTTCAAATCCTGTTGGGGAAAGGGAGAAATAAACAGTATATCAATATCAGGGCACTTCAGGCTCACACTTGATGTACCCACTGCATGCTAGGTGCTGTGTCGTTATTTTACTGTGTCTTCTTCTTTAATGGAAACCCTGGTGATGTAGTGGTTAAGAGCTACTTCTGCTAAGCAAAAGGTCAGCAGTTTGAATCTACCAGGTGCTCACTGGTAACTCTATGGAGCAGTTGTACTCTGTCATATAGGGTTGCTATGAGTCAGAATCGACTTGACAGCCCTGTGTTTGGATTCAGTTTTCCCCGTTAGTAAGTACTATCGTGAATGCCCTCTGCAAATCACAAGGCACCCATGATATCAAGTTATCCTGTTAGAACAGAGGGGAAAGTGTGGCTTCCAGTTCCATCTCTGCCCTACTGTTGATGTGATCCTGAACCACCTCCTCATCTCTGGGTTTCTACATCTTCATATATAAAAAACAGAAGCAGGAAATGACCGTATGTATGTTGCGTGAGATAATATCTAGAAAAGAACTGTATAAAATGGAAACACAATGAAGTATTTTAAACCAGGCAGTTTGTTAACTGAGGGCCTTTCTGCACATGTGCTGTTGGCCTCAGGTGAGAGGGCTGGTAGGAAAAGACCACCGAGAATCCCAAGGACCGTGATACCCTCAGCTGATTCCTTCCTGTGTGTGCGGCTGTAGCTGAGTCCACTGGCCTTCTGGGCTCCAGGTTTTGCTAAGTCATTTATTAGGAGCTACATGCCTGCTGTGGAGGTGCCAGCACAGAGGAGCTTCTGCTCTTGTGAGTGTGAACTACACTTCTCAGGTACGATGGGGCTGGCAGGACTATTATAATATTTGGTGTGATGTTGTCTTCTATTATCGCCACCTTACCCTTTCCCTTTTTCCCAAGCTGTGAGGATGGGAGAGGCGCTATGTGGTTCACATGACTGGGCTGTATTTGAGGGTTTGGAGAAGAGATGTATACATGCACTGCATCTCAGTATCTAATGCTGAACGCTGTTAGAGTCTTGACACAGATGTTAGTGGTACTGAGACCACCTGGAATTTACCAAAAACAGGACTATGTATTTTCTTGGGATTTTTTTTTTTTTTTCCACCTAAAGACAAGTACTATGTCTTTTGTCTTCCATAGAGGGTCGGTAAATGCTGAGTAAGTTTTGATTAGCTGGACTTAGTTCACCACCCAGAGAACTATTCAAATGACTAAGAATTAAGTCCCTGTTATAGAAAATCACCAGTAGGCATTGGTGGCAGGGAGTTGGGTGGCTAATACAAAGTAGGACCATAACTAGGTTGTCAACCCTGGCAACATATTAGAATTACTTGGGGAGCTTTGGGAAAAATAACTGCCCCTCAGAGAGTCTGATTAATTTGTCTGCAGAAGGTACTAGAATTTTTAGAAATCTCTCCCATGATTCCACCCCGACACCAAAGGCTTGGTTTTGCTTGTGTCGGAGGTTTTTAATCACTAGATGTACATATGAGGTCTGACAATTAAGTTGGCGAAGTCATCCTAGAGAAAGTGCTACATACCTCACTGCTGAATGTCACTACGGTCACCTTTGAAATACTTCCTCTGGGAAGCTATGCACTGGCATGAGCACCTAGTTCACCCTTTAAAGCACGTTTTCTAGGGTGAGTTTGTGAACTTAATTCTCAGACCTTATCCGACAATAGCTCTGATGGCCTTTCCAGAAAAGAGTTCCAAAATTGCTTTGAAAGTTGACCTAGGCGCTGGCGTCAGTGCACAGCTTCGCAAGGGGAGTACCTAAGAAGGTGACCATAATCATATTCAGCAATGAGGTACATAGCACTTTTTTCTAGGATGAGCCCATGAACTTAATTGTCAGACTTTTAAGCATCACCTGGGAAACTTTAAAAAGGACTTGATACCTGAGTCTGCCTTCCAGAGCTGCTGACTTGCTGGGTCTGGTTATGGCTGGCATCAGGAGGCATCAAAGCTCCCCAGGAGTTTCTAATAGAGGCCAAATCGGCAGATAGAAGCATCCATGTCTTTCCTTACAAAAGTTGTTGTTATGTGGCTCCAGTCAATGGCAATTCATAGTGAAATCCATCCTGGAAGAAGTACAATCAGAATGTTCTTTAGAAGCAAGGATGGCAAGACTGCTTCCCAATATGCTCTCGGTGCGTTATCAGCAGAGATCAGTCCCTGGAGAAGGACACCATGCTTGGCAAAGTAGAGGGTTCGAGAACAAGAGAAAGGCTGTCTGTGAGAAGGGCTGACACAGTTGTGTAACTGTGGCCCCAGTGTGTCAGAGACCATGAGGACGGCACAGGACCAATCTGTGTTTTCCTTCTGTTGGACACAGGGTTGCTATGAATTAGAACCAATTCAGTGACGCCTGACAACAACACAGAGCAGAGCAGAACTGCCTCCCAGCGTTGTTAAGGCTGCAGTCTTTACAGAAGCAGATGGCCATATCTTTCTTCCATGCAACGACTGGTGCATTTGAACTTTCAACCTTTCAGTTAGCAGCCACGTTCATGAGTGCTTAACCACTGCACCACCAAGAACTTGTAATTAAAACAGGCAAATTTACAGAATGGGATATATAGTGCTACCTGTATACTTGACGTTGACAAACTGCATGACTGTTATTGTCCTTCTGATGTAGACTGGTCTCCAATCTCTAATATCTGGCACATGTCTAGTGTGTCCACTAAATGGACTAAACACAAAAAAGTCAAAGACCTCAAACTTTAAAACAAAATCCTAGCCCTAGAAATAACCTTTTAATTGGATAATCTGCCTCCTTAACTTGAATCTCAGATTCCAGTGGCAAGGATGCATAACTTAAGGCCAATTTGTTGTCAGAAGGCTAAAAGAATTCCCAGTCTCCCACCCTGTTTTCCCCTACTTCGTCCATAAATAGCCTCCTGCCCCCCTTAGATGTGCATATGGAGTTAATCAAAGGCATGTTTTCCCTGATCTACTGGAGCATCAATTAGGAAACCAATCATTCCTCTGACTCCTCTCTCTCTACACTGCTGAAATGGACAGGTCTGGCCATTTACATTTTAGTATTAGCTCTCAAGTGCTACACAGAAAGCCTGTTTGTTTGTGAGGCATTGAGTATATAGATGGATTTGGCAAAAAATTGACATCTTTGCTGTATTAGGTGTTCCAGTCCAGGAAGCCACATGTTTCTGTATAGGTCTTGTTTTGTGACTTTCAATAAAGTTTTATAGTTTTCTCTGAAAGTCTTGAACATCTACTGTTACAGATATTTCTAAGTACTTCATGCTGTTAGACATTGCTAATTATGTTTTAAAAATTTGTTGCAAATCTATAGATTTCTAGTATATGAGGTTTGACAATTATATTCACGAACTCATCCTAGAAGAAGTGCTACATACCTCATTGCTGAATGTCACTACAGTACACCTTCAAAGTACATTTGGTCTGATGTTAATGTAGCTACACTCATTGGTTTGTGATTAAAATTGGTCTCATGCATCATTCTCCATCTTTTTACTTTTAATCTCACTGTAGCTGTGTGTTTGAGATATTTCTCCTGTAAACAGCATGTAATTAGCTTTTTCAAACTTATTCTTGTATTTTTATTTGGAAAACTTAGTCCAGTTACATTTGGGTGTAATTACCAAGTCACCATTTTGGGTGGGCTTTCTACTCAACCCTCTTGTATGACTTTCCTTCCCACCAATGATTTTTATCTTATTCCATTTTCTCCACTATTATTTTGGAATGTATGCACTATATTTCTAACCTTTCAGACACTACCTGAGAAATTATACTATGTGGGTGTAACTTACTGAAGGCCAAAGATAATACCTTTATCTGCCCCCACAACAAGGAAAATAGAAAACTCCGAAGACTTAACCTCCATTCCTACTCACTCTCAGATTCATATGCTGTTGTAAACTACAGGATAAAAACATCACAAAGTTTAGTAAAGTATCAAGAAAGTTTCATTTGGCATATATTCAGAAGAGCAGAAGTGGGAAGCAGACAAGCACGATGCCACAGCCATGGCTGCCCAAATCCAAGGATTATAGATTAAGCAGGAAGGGGAAAATGGACAAGCATGTTTCCGTAGCCTTGTCTGCCTGAGTCCAAGTAATGTTCCAGAACCATTAGTATGCATTAATGTTACAACTGGGCAAAACCACTGAAAGTTCACCTTTCACAGATGGGCGAGGAATTGTGGTCTTACATTTTGAATCATCTTTCTTAACGATTGTTGGTACAGGTTTCAGTAATGACAGTCAGGAGGGTCTTCATTGGGCCAACAATTTTTCCATTCACTAAATGTTAATAGAAGAAGATAAGAGTAGAAAGTCTTGGGTTCTGTTTGATTGGTTTACGTGTAAGGTGCCCTACAATCTATTTTCCAAGATTGTCCTGTCTATTGTTTTTATACCTCAGGGCCCAGTTGATGTGCCCTTGTAAGTCCAGCCCCACCTGGGTCACATTCCCTATGCTTAAGGACAGGCAATACTGACTCCAACAGTTTTTTCTTAATCACCATAATGTATTCTAGTTCTGTCTTTCCTTTTAAACCCTTCACTGAGTGTGTTAGTTAGAAACTCTGGTGGTGTAGCAGTTAAGTACTACCGTGGGTAAACACTACAGCTGCTTATCAAAAGGATGGCAGTTCAAATCTACCAGACACTCCTTGGAAACTCTGTGGGGCAGTTCTACTCTGTCCTATAGGGTTGCTATGAGTCAGAATCAACTCCACAGCAGCAAGTTTGGTTTGGTTTGGTGTGGTTAAGTGTATGAGTTAGGGCAATGCTAGGGCTTATACATAAATTCTGTAGTCTTGGAGGTAGAACTTCAAAATTTAAAGCATATTTCTTATGTTCCTATCCAAGGAGGCAAGTTTGACTGAGTGGCCTTCCATGTGGTCATTCAGCATCTTGAGCTCCTTCCATTCTGTAGCTCTACCCTTTGGTTCTTAGGGCCCTCTCCATTGAGCCAGCAGGGAGCAAACCAACCAGGGGAGGAAGCACACTGGTTCTTTATCACTTTTTTCCAGAAGTCATCACACCACTTTTGCACAAACGTTAATGGCTACAATTAAGGTCCACGCCCATGCCTAATTCTAAGGTAGCCTGGGAGATGCAGCCCCACTGCCTGACCAGAATGAGAAATAGAAAGGGTTCGACAAACACAGAGCATTCTATGCTATATAAATATAATTAGGTTTTAACTATTGTGGACAGAATTATGTCCCTTCCAAAATGTGTATAGCATTTCATTGGACCATGATTCCCAGTATCATGGGGTTGTCCTCCACTTGGTGATTTTCCTATGTTGTAAATCCTAATCTCTGCCTTTGGTTAACAGAACACAATTGGATTGTGGTGGGACTACAACACTCTTCCTAAGGTCGCTTCCTGGCTATACTGTAACGGGAGTTTCCCTGGAGGTGTGGTTTGCACCAGCTTTTGTCGTACAAGAAATAAGAGGAAAAGGAAACAGGGGAAAAGTTGGGGACTTCATATCACCTAGAAAACAGTGCCAGGAGCAGAGTGTGTCCTTTGCCCCGAGGTTCCTGCACTGAAATGCTCCAAACCAAGGGAACACTGATGCTTTTTCCAGAGCCAACAGAGAAAGCAAGCCCTCCCCAGGAGCCAGCACCCTGAATCCAGACTTCCAACATTCTGGCCTTTGAGAGAATAAACTTCTCTCTGTTAAAGCCATCTACTTGGGGTATTTCTGTGTAGCAGCCATAGTTGGCTAAGACACTTACCACCATATTAGCTATTTACTTTTCATGTCTTTTTACAGGCCTCTTTCTAATATCTTCTCTCCTCTTTTTCTGAACTCATTTAGTTGTATATTAGATATTCTTACACTGTGTTTTGTTTCGCTTAAACTTGATTTCTTACTTTACATCTATTTGCATCTCTGTACTGCATTCTGAATTACTCCTCTAATTTAGGTTCCAGTTTATTATCTCCTCAGCCATTTCTAATTTTCTGTTTAACTCTTTGATTGCATTTTTTTGAAATATTTTTTTATTTCTAGAAGCTTAATTTTGTTCTTTTGACAATCTCACCCATTCTTTGGAGTCTTCTGTTCAAGAAAGATAACCTTGTTATTGTTATATATATCTGTATTCTACTAAACTGTGTGATAATTTCAGTATCGTCACTATAGGTCTGTTTCTGTTATCTGTTGTTTCTGCTTATTCTTGCTCATGGTGCTTTGTTTCCTTGTGATTTTTTTACTATGATGTGCTCACTTTTCTCAGAAAATTATTTTTAGAGACTCTTCTGAGGCCAGGGAGCCCTGGTCATGCAGTGATTAAGAGGTCAGCTGCTAATCAAAAAGTCAGCAGTTCAAGTCCATCTGCCACTCCTTGAAAGCCATCTGAGGCAGTTCTACTCTGTCCTTTAGGGTCACTATGAGTTGGAATCAAATTGGCAGCAACAGGTTTGGTTTGGGTTTGGTTTGAGGCCTAGGATGAAGGTCAATTAATCTAGACAGGATTTACATTTGCTTCTGCCAGGTGCCTGGCATTAACTACCATCTAGGCTGATTTTTAGCCATATTTGCATCTTTAAAATTTTTGAACCATTTGAGTATTGTGAATTTGGACTGCAAATACATTTTAGGAATGGTGCGTAGAGAAAAATTTTCAATAAGCTTTTTCCACCTTCATTCAATATCCAGTCACATTCTTTTATAGCTGAGTTAGGAAGTAGGGTATGTTTGTTTTTAGTTATCTCTTTAATTAAAAATCTAACCCTTAGTTGTCTTAGTTCTATGTAAAGATAGTTTCATACCAGTTTCTACACATGGAGGGCACAAGGTGGTAAACTCTGAAACTCTGGTGATCCTATTTTACAAATGCTCTTAGGGCAGAAAGACTTTAGTGCTATGCTTATCTGTGTGAATTCACACCTTCTCTTAGATTTTGCCTTATTTTCTGTGCTTTCAGAAAGACATTTTAAAGTGTTTTAATCACCATTTTTTTAATGCTTTCAATTAGTTTGATCTGAAAATCTAGATACCATATTGCTAGAAACAATACAAATTTAGAAAACTTTTGAAGTTAGAACCTATAAGACTTACAAACTTACAGATGAGTTGAATTTGCTTGGGAAGGTTGATGTGGAGAATTGGAAAGAGAGGTATCAGAGGCGTCTCCTTTGATTTTATACTAAACAACTGGGTAACAATCATAAGTTGGGAAAGACTTATGGGAAAAGATGGTAGTGTTTCAGGGGAGAGGATAAAGAGATTAGTTTGCATACATTAAGTTTGAATTGGCTATTAAACAACCATTTGAGAAGGTTAGGTAGGCTATTGTATCTAAAAGTTTGGAAACTGGGGTAGATGATGGCCTGAAAATGTAAGTCTGGGCTCATTAGTATATTTAAACAGTCATATTCTGAAAGCTAGAAGACTAGATTAGAGTATCTAGAAAGAGAATATAGAAACAGGTATGACCTAAAGTATAAGCTGTAAGACATTCTAGTATTTAGAAGTCAGAAAGAAGAGAATTTAGCAAAATAAGCAAGGAGTAGCTAGTATCGTAGGAGAAAAATCAGAAGAATGGATATGCTAGAAGTGTGTCAACAAGGGAATTTCTTCAAGAACACTTGAAGTAAAAACTGTTAAACTGGGTCAAATGCTGCTGAGAATTCTAGAAAGATGAGAGCACTTTTGAGTTGACCAACCTGAGGACCCTGACAAGAAAAGTTTCAGTGTGTGGGCTGGACAAAAGCCTCATGAAAGTGGACTCTAGGTAGAATGAGAGAGAACTAGAGAGAAAACGGTGCTAATAGGTCCCTCTTTCTGAGTCATGCTATAAATAAAAGTAATGGATGGAGACAATATAAAGTCAAAGGAACTATGTTTTATTTAAAATTGCAAATACGGAATTACTTTTATGGGCTTATGAGAATAATCCAGGAGGTAGGGAAAACTAATTTTTAGGAGAGGAAGATAATTATTGAAGCAGTATTTTTAATCTGGCAAATAGGACTAGGACTAAGTGGAATGGCTGGATTTCAAAGTAGGGACAGTGTGTTCTTTGTGTTTAGATGGGAAGTAGGGTATGCATGCACAGATTTAGGTGAATTAGTGGATTTGTTGTAGGAAAACAGAGGACGTTCTCCTTTGATTGTATGCTTTTTTTTTTTAATCAGGTAAGCCTAAGGAGGAGGTGAGGTATTGAAGGTATAAGTAAAATGAAGAAAATATGAAATAGTCATCTAGGAGAGATAAAGACTAAATCGACTAGGGAAATACGTAATATTTGTAGTCATAAATTTAAAGGGCACTCAGTCAGGCTGTTCAGGTACGTTTTTCTAGCCAAGGTCAATTTCTCAGGTGCAGACAGGAGTGGTAAAATTGACTTGAATAGTAGAACAGAGTTTGTAAGGCGAATGTATAAAGGAAGAGAGGAGAAGGGAGTATATCACGGTACATGCAGAGGGACTGATGGGTCCTGGAATCCAAGCTGGGTAAAGAAAACTTTCATGAAATGAGGAAAATCAAGAACAATGAAAAAGGAGTTGGATCAACCGATTAGAGATTCAGAAAACAGCGGATAACTGAAGTAGATACACCAAAGGGGAAACCCTGGTGGTGTCATGGTTGGGTGCTACAGCTGCTAACCAAAGGTCAGGAGGTAGAATCCCCAAGGCATTCCTGGGAAACTCTATGGGACTGTTCTACTGTGACCTATGAGGTCACTATGAGTTGGATCTGACTCAACAGCAGTGCACACAGTGTGTATGTATTTGGTTTTTGGTTTGGTACAGCACCAGAATTGAACTACCCAGACCAGAGGGAGTGACATGACGGTGGGAAGTTTGAAACTGAGCTATGTGAGGAAATACAATTCCTGGTAATTTAAGGTCTAGGGTTTAACAATGGGATGGCTGGATGAAGTTGATGTAGACAACAGATACTGAGGCTCCCAAGGGGGATCCTGATAATGACAAAACTGGGTCAATCTGAGGCTCAGATCTTCAGTGAACAAAAGAAAGAAAGAAACTCCATCAAACATTAAATCATTGCAATTAGAAGGGAAGTTTATGGTATAATCTGACAGTATGTTTTTAAAAACATCATCTTTACGTGGTGTTTTTATGTTTTTAAAAACATCAACTTTACGTGGTGCCCCAAATCAGCAATGATGAGCAAGGAAGACACCCACTTCACTCTAGTATGTGAGGGAGGGAGGAGGAAAAACAGACTCTGCTCTAGTGATGTAGTGGTTAAGTGCTATGGCTGCTAAGCGAAAGGGTGGCAGGTGAAATCCACCAGGTGTTCCTTGGGAACTCTATGAGGCAGTTCTACTCTGTCTATAGGGTTGTTATGAGTCAGAATCAACTCGATGGCAGTGGGTTTGGTTTGGTTTAGGAGAGGAAGCTGACACAGGAGCTGAGTCTGGAGAGAAATGGGTATCAGCGAGAAAGCAAATGGTACACTTGGAAATGGTTGTAGGAATTTTGTTTGTGCCATATGGAGTTCTGCAGAGCTCAGGTTTCTGTCAAAAGAGTCGGGCTTCTGACCTGAGTCCCGCAGAGGAGGGAGTCTGTGAGTTCTAAGCTGGGAGACTGGGACACCTGTGGAGCTGAAGGCACACAGGTGTGTAAGACATGGTGGGTTCTTTCTGACAGTCTCTTCCAGGGAAGGAGCAGCTTGTTCCTGTTTAAGCTTCCCTCTTGGGGCAGTTTGCTGGGGAATTGTGGCTGGAGATGTAACAGAAGGTGGATGAGAAAGGGCCTCTGGAGTTGTTCTCCTGGGGCACAAGAAGCTCTCTGGGTCTCTCTCCGACTTTTGAGGTTGGGGACTACATATCATGGTTTTGTTTTTGTGAGGTTTTGTGTGTGTGTGTGTGTGTGTGTCTATTTGCTTCTCCCATAGTGCCTAGCACAGTACCCCACTACCAAAACAAACCCACTGCCCCTGAGTCAATTCTGACTCATAGTGACCCTATAGATAGACTAGAATTGCCCAAAGAGTTTCCAAGGAGTGCCTAGTAGATCTGAACTGCTGCCCTTTTGGTTAGCAGAGGGAACACTTAACTGTGCCACTAGGGTCTCCAACTTAACACAGCGTCTTGCCTATATATTTGCTGTTGTTAGTTGCCACTTGGTTGACTCTGACTTACAGATACCTTATTGTCATGGACTATATTGTGACCCCCTAAATCTATAGCAATATGGCTGGGCTGTGACTTTCAGCATTGTGGGATTGCTCTCCATTTTGTGATTTTCTTGCACTATAAATCCTACTCTCTGTCTGTGGGCAATAGATGCTATTATGATAAAAGGATTAGAGTGGGACTGTAGCGTCCTCACCAAGAGAGTTTCTCTGGAATGTGGCTTGCACCACCTTTTTTCCTACAAGAGATGAAAGGACAGGGAAGCAAACAGAGAGTTGAGGACCTCGTACCATCGAGAAAGCAGCACTGAGAGCACAGCACGTCTTTGGACCTGAGGTTTCTGTACCAAGACGCTTTCAGACGAAAGAAAGACTGACAGAACACCAGGATTTTCCTCCAGAACAGATAAAGGGAAGGCCTTTCCCTGGAGTGGACACCCTGAATTCAAACTTGTAATCTACCGGACTGTGTAAGAATAAATTTTTCTTTGTTAAAGTCCTTCACTCCTGGTGTTTCTCTTAGCGCAGTACCAGGTAACTGAAACACTTATGTATCAACAGAAAGAAAAGTTGTCTGCTCTTGAGCCGTCTTCGTGATTGTTTTTGTTTGAGTCTCTTGTTGCGGCTCTGTGTCAACCCATCTCAATAAATACTAGTTTGATGTGGGATCAATTTTAAAATCAGTTCAAGGAATTAGATGGAATAGTGGCTAAACCTGGGGGAATTTGAAAAGATACCCGACTTTAGTCCTTGCCCGCAAACCCTGGTGGCATAGTGGTTAAGTGTTGCACCTGCTACCTTAAAGGTTGGCAGTTTGAATCCAGCAGGAGCTCCTTGGGAACTCTGTGGGGCAGTTCTGCCCTGTCCTACAGGGTCACCATGAGTTGGAGTCAACTTGAAGGCACTAGGTTTGGTTTTTTGGTTTCTGCCATGGTCTGGCCGTGTTACTTGGGTGAAGCACTTAACTCAGGTTCCCTGCCTGCCCAGTGGAACAACGGGAGCCACCTCCCAGCACTTTACAAGAGTAGAAAGCACTTTCTGTTTGGTTTTGTATTTAACAAGAGCCCACTACTCATTATCTACCAGCTCTGTGCTGGGTACAGAGTTTGTATTGTTGTCGTTGGGTGCCGTGGTGTCGATTCTGACTTGTAGTGACCACACACGCAGCAGAACAAAACACTGCCCAGGCCTGTGCCATGCCCACAGTTGTTTTTGTGCCCCGGCCCGTGATTGCAGCCACTGTGTCAAGCCATCTGGTTGAGGGTCTTCCGCGTCTTTGATGACCCTCTACTTTGCCTAGTGTGGCGTCCTTCTCCAGGGGCTGATCCTTCCTGACAACGTGTCCAAAGTATGCAAGATACACTCTCTCCGTCTTTGGTTGTATTTCTACTGGTTATACTTCTTCCAGAGCAGATCTGTTTGTTCTTTCGGCAGTCCATGGTACATCCCAGCATTCAACACCACAGTTCAAAGGCGTCTGTGCCTCTTTTGTTTTTCTTGTTCGTTGTCCAGCTTTCACATGCATATGATGCCACTGAAAATGCCACGGCTTGGGTCTGGTGCACCTTAGTCTTCAAGGTGACATCTTTACTTTTCAATACTTTAAAGAGGTCCTCTGCTGCAGGTTTTCCCAGTGCAGTGCGTCTTTTGCTTTCTTGACTGCCACTCCCGTGTGTGTTGGTCGTGGACCCCAGTAACATGAAATTCTTGACAGCCTCAAGGACAGTACTCACAACAACTTGTGACATAAGAATACTTTCACCTCTGTTTTATAGAGAAGGCAACTAATGCTTCAGGTAAAGTGACCCCGCTAGCTGGGAAGAAGTCCACAGTACTCTCTCGTCATAACAAAACCATGTGCTAGATAGTGATTATCTCAGTTTTATAGATGAGGAAGCCAAAGGCTCAGAAAAGCTCAATAACTTATCTAAGGCCACAGATTCAGCCATGTGGCATAGTGGTTAAGAGCTTAGCTGCTAACCCAAAGGTCACAAGTTCGAATCCACCAGTTCCTTTGTGGAAACCCTATGGAGTAGTTCTACTCTGTTCTATAGACGTGAGTCAGAATTGACTCCATGACAACAGAATTTTTTTTTTTTAAGGTCAGAGACTTACTAGTGAAAGAATTGAGATTCAAACCTGAGACAGAAACCAAAACACACTCTCCCTATGTGCTACTCTGCCTCCTAAAATCTTTTGTGTCAGCAGTTAATGGAAGATTTTTATCAGGTTTCCTTTACTGCTTTTCCCGTGAGTGGCTTGTCTCAGCCTTGTCAGAGGCAGCCCGACGCCGTCAGATCCCAAGTCCTCTGACGGCCCCGCCACACAAGGTGCTTGCTTGGTTCACGAGAATTCGTCACGAATTCAGCCTGTTGGGATGGAAGGAGAGATGGCTTTGACTGTACAAGAACCAGAGAACAAAGTTGTTACCCAGCTTGGACTTCAGCAGTTGGGTTTCATTTGAGTTTGAGATTCTGGCAAAGGTTCAGAGCTTTCCGTTTTCTGTAAAGCCGTTGCCCGTTCCCGTCAGGAGCTCAGTCAATTTTGAAAAAGATTTCAGAACTGATGGGTGAGTCACAGGCGTCCTGACTCCACTGAGCCTTGCTGGCAAAGCAAACTGACCAGATCAGACCCTGTAGTGTCTTTGCGTTGTATGGATGTGTGCCATGAAACGCAGTAGAAGACTGAGTTCTTCAGTCCAGTGGGTTGAGAGGACAAACTTGTAAAAAGGACGCTTGAAGGCATGTTGAAAGGCTCTCATGAGGCTTCGCTGTGACTAAACTGTAAGGTATTCTTAAGTGTTGTGGAAACCCCATGGCTGTGTAAGGTACTGCTCAGGGGGTCTGGCGTAAGAGTGCAGGGTTTGCAGCAGGCTGATTTTGGTTTGAATCCTACTTCTGCCACCTGGGACAGGCATGAACTTGACCAAGCTGCCTAACCTTTCTGAGCCTGAGTTTTCTCATCTGTAACAGCTGTAACAGCAGTGTTATATTGAGAACACAGTGAGATCCATATCAAGGCATTAGCATGCTCTTGGCAGACACTCCATCAATTATAGGATTTATTCAAACTTGAGAACATTGGATTTACAAAGTCTTAGATTACACATAACCCTGGTTGCTCAGTAGTTAAAAGTTTGGCTGCTAACCAAAAGATTGGCCATTTGAGCCCCTTAGCTGCTCCTAGGAAATTCTTGTATGGGGCAGTTCTATACTCTGTCCTTTAAGGTCACTGTGAATCTAAATCAACTTCACAGCAATGGGATTTGGTTTTCATTTGTGTGTGTGTTTGGGTGTATGTTTGTTTATTTTAAAGATTGTAAATTAGCCATCTTTTTGGATAGCTGAGTAAGTGGAGGCCCAGAGAAGTGAAGCACGGCTGTTTGATTTGACCAGTGAACATCAGAGGCAGGGTGAGAGCTGACACGTCTTAGAGCATGAAGCCCTCTTTCCCCTGTTTCCTAACTGAACTGGCTGGGACCCCAGAAGCATTCTTTCTTTACTGAGTTTACCTCTTCTGAGAGGATCAGCGAGCGGGGGAGAGAGAAACACCAGGTAGTCCACATTCTGGTCTGAATTGTTTAGCTTTGGGAGGTCCCCATCAGGCCAGGCCAGCAGACTAAAAGCCTTGTTATACTTTTAGGACCTTGACTTGCGACTGTAGAGTGCTCACTTGTGATTAATCCCTGTAGAAAACTGGGCTACACGTCTCAGAAGAAACTTCTGGAGAAAGTGAGCTTCTTTCTGGGTGGCCACTGGCCTGTCAGTGATTAACTAACTCATTCAGATGGTGACATCTTCAACCTGTGGCATACCTGACACTCTGGTTGTGTTCATACTGGGTGAAATTCACTCCAGTTATCACAACTTTACTGAGAATTGGAAACTGTCTTAAAATTTCACCAGCATATCAGAGGAAATGCCATTGAAATCCAGACTCTAGGAGAAAGAAGTAAGTAAAAGAATTCAACTGTGGGATTTGTTTTCAGGCTTTTGGATCACACTCTGAAGTCTGAGCAATAGCTATTCAGTGCAATATTATTGAGTTGCGAGAAAGGAACAGAGTTCCAGTACACGCTACAATGTGATTGAACCTTTGCAATCATGGTGTTAAATGAGATAATCCAGACCCAAAAACTCCAATGTTGTGTTGTGCCACTTACATGGACTGTCTAGAATGGACAGATTCACAGAAACAAAGTAGATTTGAGGGGCTGGGGTAGGGAGAAATATAGAGTTATTGCTTAATGGATATATTAATTTCTGTTTGAGATGATGAAAATGCTTTGGAAATAGTGGTGTGGCTTGCATATCATTTTGAATGAAATTAAAGTCACTGAATTGTACACTTAGTTAGAATGGCAAATTCTATGTTATGTGTTTTATTACAATAAAGGTTCAAACAAGTGTTACGGCTGCAACTATTAACCGACCACCAGCTTTGACTGCAGAGAAGGGGCATGCCGACTACCGGGGTGCACGCCCCTGGAAGGAGCTTCAGCACGAGTGCCACCTGTCCTTGCTGTGCGCTCACTGTCAGGCCTGCTAGATAATGTCAAGAAAAGGACCAGGCACTTTATAAGGAATTATCATTCAAAATGTTTTCCCCATCAACTACAGTAATAATCTGTATACCATGATAATCTACCTTCTAATTTCTATGTTAGATTACATAGATTTATATGATTTTTATTAGTTCTTTCATGTGTATTTAGATGTGTGTATATTGGTGTGTGTGTACATACTACAAATTTTACTTTCAGTTGATTCATTATCTAATTCATAAATTTTTACTGGAGGCTTGCTAGGCACCAGGCACTGTTGTATTCCTTTTTTTTTTTTTTTTTGCCATCTTCATTTTATAGATGATCATTATCCTAAAACTTCTTCCATAGACTACTAACAGAGAAATTCAGAGGGAATATTAAAGTTATTTTAAAGAAATTTGGTAGAAATGGATTCCTTGTTGAAAGCTAATTTTAGCATTTATCAAGAAATGTTCACTCAAAGGCTATGACTGTTATATCTAAGCACAGGCTTCCTAAGAAAGAAATACCAAAGGGACCTGTTTTCAACATAAAAATAAAACAATCCATTGCCATCGAGTTGAGTCCCACTCATAGCAACCCTGTATGTCAGAGTAGAGCTGCCCCACAGAGTTTCCAAGGAGCGCCTGGTGGATTTGAACCACTAAACTTTTGGTTGGTAGCATTTAACCACTTTGCCACCAGGGCCTCCAAAAAGACAACAAGGAAAGAAAACACCAAAATGGATGTCAGAAGACACTCTAAAGCTTGCTCTTGAATGTACAGTAGCTAAAGCAAACAGAAGATAAAATGAAGTAAAAGAACTAAACTGAAGATTTTTAAAGGGTGACTTTAGAAGATAAAATTATTATAACAAAAGGTGCAAAGACGTGAGGTTAGAAAACTGAAAAGGAAGAACACAGAGAATTTTTCAAGCTGAAGAAACTGAAATAAAAATTTAAGGCTCAAGTTGCAATATTAAAGAGAAATTTGGAAGACAGCTGCTTGGAAAAAGAGACTGGAAGAGATCCATATTTGTGCCCATTCCAAAGAAAAATGATTCAGTGGAATGTGGAAATTATACAACAATGTCATTAATATCACACACAAATAAAACTTTACTGACAATCATTCAAAAGTGATTGCAGCAGTACATCAATAAGGAGCTTCTGGAAATTCAAGCTAAATTCAGAAGAGGATAGGGAACAAAGGATGTCATTGCTGATGTTAGATAATCTTGGCCGAAAACAGAGAATACCAGAAGGATGTTAGCCTGCGTTTTACTGACAATGCAAAAGTATTCAACTCTATGGATCATAACAGCTTATGGATAACATTGTGAAAAACGAGAATTCTAGGACACCCAATTGTATACTTGGAAGAAACTGTCCACAGGCCAAGGTGCGCTTCTTGGAACAGAACAAGGTGATACTGCAGTGGTTTAGAATCAGGAAAGGTGTGTATCAGGGTTACATCTTTTCACCATAGTCATTCAATCTGTAGGCTGAGCAAAAATTGTGAGAAGCTAGATTATATAAAGAAGAAGTTGGCTTCGAGATTGGAAGACTCATTAACAACCTGTAATGTGCAAATGACACAAACTTGCTTGCTGAAAGGGAAAAGGACGTGACAAATTCACTGGTGAAGATCGAAGATCACAGCCCTTAATGTGAATTGTACCTCAATCTAAAGAAAACAAATTGTCATAAATATATCAATAAACAACATTATGATAAATGGATAAGATTGAAGTTGTCAAGGATTTCGCTGTACTTGGATCTGCAACCTATACCTGTGGGTGAAGCAATCAAGAAATCAAAAGATGAATCCCTCCAGGCAAGTCTGCTGCAAAATACCTCTTCAAAGAGTTAAAAAGCAAAGATGTCACTCTGAGGTCTAGGGTGTACTTGACCCAAGCCATGGTGTTTTCAATCACCTCAAATGCCTGTGAAAGCCATCTAACTGGTAAGGAAGAGAAAGGATACCAGTTTATTAATATTGTGTTCTTATAAAGGGTAAATATTGCTAACAATATTTATGGAGTATTTATTATGCACCAGCCACTGAATTATGTTCCTGGGATTCTTTATTTCATTTAACCTTCACAATGTCGCAATTAAATGAGTGTCATTGCTATTCCTTTTTAAAAGAGGAGGATGCTTAAGGGTACACAAGGTAAATAATTAACTCAAGTTCACCAACTGGTCAAGTGACAAAGTCAGGGACTCTGTCTCCAGACACTGCCTTCCCTAGAGACAGCAAGACAGAATGGGACGGCACGGATTTTGGAGACACTTACAGGCTGGATGACCTTGGACACATTGTGTATTCAGCAGTGCTGTGTCACAGACGGTTTAGCCAGCAGACAACCCTGTGTTGATTCGGAATTATGGCAACTGAGTCCCTGTGTGGTTCTACATACATTATACCTGTATTAACTCATCATTAACGACAGAGATGTTCTGATAAATGCTTAACAACGGGCTCTTCAAGGGGGAATAGCTCCCTGATGTACAGTGTTTGCCAGTTTCTGTGGTGTAAATACCTCGTCCATAGCCCATACGAATGTGACATAAAGGAATGCTGAGTTGGACAGAGATGCCCAGCCCCGTGAATTCTCATGAGGCAATAACAGCATCCCATCTAGAGTCACTGTCATGCTCAGTACCAAGTAAGTGTCTCGATGCATAGTTGAGTTCTTGGGGCTGAGTGTGAATGTGTGGACAGGAGACAAGTCACATCATGATGATGACACAGTTTACTTATACTCTCGTGTCGTGAGAATGCTCATCACAGCTTTGCTCAAAATAGCCGGAAGTTTGGACATGGCTTGTATGATGGAAAGAAAAGACTAGGCGCTGTCATGGTGCAGTGACAAAGGGCTCCAACCATTCAAGAGTGCAGCCAAACTTGTATCAATGTGTAAGATTCTGTTTTTATTGCAACTGGAGGATATATCGGCCTAAATACCTTCAGCTAATAGCACGTTGTATTGCTTGGGCATGTTCAGTGGAAATAGAAATGAATAGGAGGAGTAGCAGATGCCAAAGGAAGATAGAGCATTGAAAGCAAATCAGGAGAACTTGGCCTGTTGGTAATGCTATTGGGTGATTAATAAACCAACCACAGGCATCAAGAAGATTCTAACTCACAGTGACCCTACAGGACAAAGTAGAACTGCTCTACAGAGTTTTCAGGGAGGTCCTGGAGGATTTCAACTGCTTACCTTTTGGTTAGCAGACATAGCACTTAACCACTGTGTGACCAGGATTTCCAGATAATTAATAGTGTTGCCTGTACAGTTACCCAGTGATGGAGGTGACTGAATGAATGGCATTAGACTCTTAGCATGGTGCCTGGCACACAGTATTCTGTATTATGTTTTAATTATGTAATTATTGCTGTGATAAATTACAAGATCCCATATGATAGCATGATGGTCACTTGATCGTTGCAGAAGGTTTATTGGCAAGGATGATGTATTTTATTTTATTTTAGGCTTTTTTCTTAATTATAATTGAATGAAAATGTATATTCCCCTATAAATTTGCATGCCCACCTGTATGCAGCTCCCACTGCTCTTCCTGTCCGGTGACAGCACACTCTTCCTCTTTGCTCCATACATGTTCTGTCCTCCCAATAATCTCCTGTCCCTTCCTCTCCACCTACTCCCCCACCTCCAGTAAGAGGTCAGCAGGACAACATCCTATAGATGCACAGAACCATAAAGTGCGCACATGATGTGGTCACTCTGTGTCACCAACTCTAATCCATTCCTGTCCGAAGAATTGACCTCTGCTATGATTTATGGACAGGGGCAGCAAAGGACGATGTATTTTAAAAATGACAAAGTACACTGATCCCATTTTTGTAAAACAGAGGCACCCAACTTTGGAGCAGAACATGTCAGATGTACAAGAGTAAGTAGTTCCTTCTGGATGATGTAGTATCGGGTAATATTTTATTCTTTGTGCTTATAAAGATTTCCACATTTTTCTATACCAAGTGTGTGTAACTTTCACTCATTTTTTCAGATTTATTTAAATTTTACAACAAAACACACCTATGTAAATAGTTGATTTTATTCACACTATGAAGTTGATTTCTATTCACTTCTATAAAGTCCCTGAGAACACTGAGCTGGCAAATACTGAACCATCTGCTTCCAGGAGAAATCCAGGGTTAGGTTTCTGTGTGCTTCTGGTCACGTTTTTGTCAGCTGATCAATATATAACCTTGGTTTCCACGCGTTTCTGTTTGAAGGCACTTTGTTTAACACAGACTGTTGAGTTATTACCATTGACTTTTTGGCCCATAACACTGTAATCTATGCTGGTCTTCCATGGCTGTTTTTTCCATAAGGCATTTCATAGCCTTCTTGTACTTGAGGACACTGGATAGCACTTCAGGACCAGCTTCAGGGACCATTGTAAACAATGAATTTACTACCCAAAGCACAAAAATGTGGAAAATGCAGCACTAAATAGACCACATAAAGGACACTAGTTTACAGTATGAGAGCAGCAACAAAAAGGCAGCTGGGAACACACAGGCAGCAACTCACATGTTTATCCTCTAGGTACATGTGGAAACCCTGGTGTCGTAGTAGTTTAGTGCTACAGGTGTTAACCAAAGGGTCTGCAGTTCAAGACCACCACGTACTCCTTGGCAGCTGTTTGTGGCAGTTCTACTCTGCCCTGTAGGGTCACTATGAGTTGAGATCAATTTGACAGCAATGGGTTTCACATACACATAAAAGGAATGCTAGTGGCGCAGTGGTTAAGTGCTTGGCTGCAAACCAGAAGGCTGGCTGTAGGAAGCCTTCACCCCCTTAGTGAGAGAAAGATTTGGCAAGTCTGCTCCTGTAGAGCTTGACAGCCATGGGAACACTATGGGGCAGCTGTATGGTTCTTTGAGGTCACTATTGATGAGTCAGCATGGACTCAATGGTTATGGGTTTGCTCTGGCTTTTGCACATATCTGCAGATGGTCACATAAGAAGGTTAAGTACTTTGGAGTGATAAATTCAAGTGTGCAGACAAATTTTCAAATACATAATGTGCAAATAATAAGGATCTACTCTATTTTTTGTTGCCCTGGATGAAAAAATCAATATATGAGTCTGATAATTAAGTCCATGAACTTAATTGTTCTAAGTGCTACATATCTCATTGCTGAATATCACTGTACTCACCCTTGGGGAGCTGTGCACCAGTGCCGGCGTCTAGTCCACCCTTCAAAGCAATTTTGGAACTCTTTCTGGAATAGCTATTACCCACTGTGGCACACTGGCATGAAGGCAAGTTCTCAAACTTAATTGTGTGGTTATCTGTGAAGGAATTTTTAGCCAGTAAACGAATAACTGTATTGGAATACCCTCCCTACTTACATGATCTGGCCCCCCAATGACTTTTCTCTTTAACCAAAGTTAAAGAAAATATTGACAGGAAGATATTCTGATGACATTCAGGACATCAATGGTAATGACAACAGCTTTGATGGCCATTCCAGAAAAAGAGTTCCAAAATTACTTTGAAGGGTGAACTAGGCACTGGTGTCGGTGCTTAGCTTCCCAAGGGGAGTATTTCAAAGGTGACATAGTGATATTCAGCAATGAGGTATGTGGTACTTTTTCTAGGATGAGTTAGCAAACTGAATTGTTAGATCTCATATGTTCATGTGATTCAACACTGGACAGCTGGAGAGTCTCCTTGTTAGTTTGTTGGATGCTAGATTGGTTAATAACTAGACAGAGGCCTGGATAATACTCTGAGTTCTTTACTACCCTGTGACATTGCGTGATCAAAGACAGAACAGGCCCACAGAAAGGGAAAAGAATTGAGAAAAAATCAGGAAAACATTAACATCTCAAATCTTTTTTTCATCTTTCACTTTTAAATTGTGTCTTTATATTTATAGTGGATTTCCTTAGGCTGCATGCAATTGCTCTTTTGCTCAGCCTGGCAATCCCTGTCTTTTAGCTGAAGTGCTTACAGCATTTACCTTCAGTGATTTTTAAAAATGTTTGGGTTTAAATCTACCATCTTGTTCCAATGTCCTTCCTTCCTTCTTTTCCCATCTTCTTTTGCACTAATTGAGTTGTCTAATAATCCTATTTTCTCTACAGTACAGACTCTATTTTTTTCTTAGCCGTTGCTCTAGCGTTTATGATATGTATTTTTAATTAAAGGTGCCCTGGTGGCATAGTCGTGAAGCACTGGGCTGCTAACCGAAAGGTTGGTGCTTCGAACCCACAGAGCAGCTCCATGGGAGAGAGTTGAAAGTCTGCTCCCGTTAAGATTAGAATACAAAACAAAACCTAATTCTCAAGTCAATCCCAACTCATATGAACCCTACAAGACAGAATATAACTGCCCCACAGGGTTTCCAAGGAGGGCATGGTGGGTTTGAACTGCAGATATTTTGGGTAGCAGCTGAGCTCTTAACTCAGTGGAGTAGTTTTACTTGGTACATGAAGTCATCATGAGTCAGAAGCAACTCAGCAGCACCCGTAAGAAAGAGCAGCATGGCAGCAGTGTCTGACCATCTCCAAGCCCACAAGGGGGAAGGAGAAGCAAAACCAAAAGTCTGAGGCTGATCCTGTGAGGTGGAAGGCAGACTTGTCTTCTCTCTCCCCTGACTCTACTAATCTGACAACAAACAGTCCCTCCCACAGCACTCTCTACTGGGTTCAAGAATTCATTCCAGTGGCCAGATAGAACTCAGACCATACTCTCTTTTATGGGATTTGTAAGGGAATAACAGATTACAATTCAGGCTCGGCATGTAGTTCTTCCATCAGGACAGCCTCCCCCTAGCTGTATCTGCAAGCACACCTCTCCCTGACCCTCAGTTTCTGCGGAAGGCACTCAGCTTTCTCTGTTCATGGCCCAGGAAGCCCGTGGCACCAGCTTATGCTGCCATTTAACTCCTGCTGGTCTTTCTTCTCTTGGTGGTGGTGAGTTCCTCTGCTCTGAAATCGGGTCTCTTAAGGCAAAACTGATTAATGCCCTTGGGAGGCCACAATTACCCTACCCACTCAGTCACCTGGATGGGAGTTACCAAGATCATGTGACAATAAATCTAAGGGAATCTGTGCAGCCTGCAGCAAAGAGCCAGTCTTTGGGACAGGAGTAAGATTAGAAGCAAGAAGCTCATTTATGCACTGGTTCAGAAGAAGACAGAGGGGATACCTTCCTCCAAAGCCTGTCTCCCCAAACAAAGAGCTGTGAGAAGTTTTTATATTAGGTAGGAAAAGGGGAGTTCCTAGGAAATAGCATGCATACCAAAAAGGGGCTGGGCTGAGACATGGCGCCCAAACAGAGGTCAGATCCTTCTCTCCTAAATTGGATCTGGCTGAATATTTTGGTGACATACTCTGGTGTTTCAGCTCCTTGGCATGAGCCCCTTCATTCTTAGGCAGAACTCATTATGGGATGGAGTATTCAGCAGTCACCCGGGTCCCTTATTGGCATAGCTCTGGGCAGTTGACCCGAAAAGTAACTTCAAGCAGGGAGAGGATAGAGGAGTGGGCCTTCCAGGTTGTTTAAGAAGAGTAATTTACAAGCAGGAAGGTAAGAGGGAAGCTGGATGAGGGTCTCATCCTTCCAGGTTGTTTAACTAAGAAGATGCTATCAGTTGTTTTTCACATTCCTACAAAGGACACTGATCAATATCAAGCCTTCTTGTTGAAGCTTAAAGAAAGAAAAAGCATGAGCTAGGTAGAATATACAAGAAGGATGAGTATAATTCTTTTTAGGTCCACCATCAATCATGGCTAGAAAGGCCACATACAAAAATAATTCATCACACTGTGGGTTACCTGCCAGCTTTTCTAACTGTGGTCCTTGCAGATCTGGAGTTCACTTTTCCCTCCCAGTCCTTTTGTCAAACAGTCACTGACAATTAGTCTTTCGTTAGGGCAGAGTTCACAGGGTGAGGTTACTCAGGTACCAGCCATTCAGTTTTGCTGAAGGTGTCCCTCTGATTTGGTCAGGCTCTCCAATAGTTTGTCTTGTTGTCACCCTTCCTGATAAAATTCAACTGAGTGGTTGGTTTCCTCGCTCTGAGCCTCATGACCTATCAGCACAAGCAAAACCTTTAAGGAGCTTTGGGTCCAGCCACTGAGCTCCGGCCTGGCGGTGCCTCCAGCTCTGTCTGCTCTCACATTCAACGGCTTCTGCAGTTACAGTTTTTATAGTCACAACTCTTCCTGCCAACAGTCCACACTCAAAGCTGAGTATCATCCTCTTGGCCTCTTTCCCAATCCTCTGTTCCCCAGAGCCATCAGGAAAAGAGGAACCTAGTCCGTGGGGATCCGCCCTGTGGGCCTCACTTAGTATAAGCACATGTACGACAGTGTGTGTGCTGGCCGCTTCTTGCATGTGTCTCCCCGACGCTACATAGCCAATGTTGAAAGTACCTGTCTACCTTAGTCATCTAGACGGCTCAGCTAATACTTAGAAAGACCACAAGTGGGTGGCTTTTAAAAAGGGAAATTTTATTTGTTATAGTCCAAAGCAAAAAACCAACAAACCCATTGCCACTGAGTCAGGTCCAACTCCTAGCTACCCTAGAGGGCAGAGTAGAACTGCCCCATAGGGTTTCCAAGGACTGCCTGATGGGTTTCAGCTGCTGACCTTTTGGTAGGCAGACATAGCATTAACCCACTACAACACCAGGGTTTCCAGCAAGCTGAAAGTCCAAATTCAGGGAATCAGCCCCAGGTGAAAACTTTCTTTGCTGGCTCTGGAGGAAGGTCCTTGTCACCAGTCTTCCCCTGGACTGGGAGCTTCTGAGGCACAGGGACCCTGGTCCTTCCTAAAGGATCTGTTTAGCTTCTGGTACTGCTTTCTTTCTTGATGGTACAGGGTCTCCAAATCTCTGTTTGCCTCCCTTTCCTTTATATCCCAAAAGATTCCCTCAAGGGACAATAGAATGCTCCTCACTGAGTACTGTCCAACCAACTCCACTGCAGCCCATCCTCTCTCATTAACATCAGAGGGGCAGGGTTTACAGCGTAAGGGAACATCACCCAATACCTGGAATTATGACCCAGCCAAACTGCCATATGCATTTTTTGGGGAACACGATTCAATCCATAACAGCATCCGTATCAAACCGTTACTGAAGAGAAAACACATTCCTTCCTCTTGAACAATCTTCTGTGCTGGTTGGGACTTGCAGCGTTTACAGCAACGAGCAAAGTTCAGTCCCAAGCAAGCCAGCAGCACTGCAGAGCTCTGCCCCAGCTCCTGGGCTCCAACACCTTTCCCTTCCTTCAGTAGGGTGTGGTCAGCTCATTTCCAGCCATCCACACTGGGTCACAATATGTAGCCCCCTTAGATGTGAGAGTCCGCACACAGCTCCCAGTGCCTCAGAAAGACCTCTCGCCGGCTCGTTCCCAGACTGCTCGGGCCACATCGGTAGGTTCTACCCATAAACTGAGGAGTCCAGGCACAGCTCCCTTTACCTCTGACCCACCTGCCCGCCTGCAGTCTTTTCTACCCTGACCCCTGTGGCCAAGGTCACCAGATGCCAGTGGAATGTGTCCAGACTCAGTCTGTCTCTGCGCTCCTACACTTCTCCAACTTCATCTCCTGAGTAGACCTAGACGGTCACCTGTCTTCTCTCAGGCTTATTTTAGCATCCTGTCCTGGAAGAGGACTCCTTCTGACGGGCACTGACTTTTCCTGCCTGGATACTTCCCACAGCAAACTGCTTGCTCAGAATTCAAAAAGCAAACCAGCCACTTTATTTCTGTGAGTGTTTTTCTTCAAATGCAGTCACATAGCAGTCCTGAGTGACACTCAGGTTTCCAGTCTAAGCCCCACTGTACTCACTGGGCAGCTGGCTTGAAGCTGAAAGCCTGAAGCCTGAAACAAAAAGCCCAGTTCCCCTTTTAGTAGACCTAACGAAATACTGACTGAAGGCAGAGTCTCATGCTTTCTGTAATCTATAATATTCATTTCTCTCACACATTTAGGTTTGCCTTCCAGCCCTGGAAACCTTGGTGGTATAATGGCTGAGCACTGTGGCTGCTAACCAAAAGTTGAGCAATTCCCATCTACCAGCCAATCTTTGGAAATGTTTGGGGGCAACTCTGCTCGGTCCTATAGGGTCGCTATGAGTTGGAAACGACTCAGTGGCAAAAGGCTCACACACTGTGAAACCTCACACCGTGTGCTTCCGTTTCCCCCTTCCGTCTTTACGCTTCTGTCCTTCGAGGTTTTACTTCTCCATGTGTCGTAAACCTCTTACTTCCTAAGGCAATTATCTTTCGAGGAAATTTGAGAAAGAGAAAAGATGTATTTGCTCGCGTGTTTACTCTTTCCAGATCTTTATATTGTCTTGGTCCAAGACTTCAGTTGTTGTTCGGTGTTGTTTTCCTTCCACCTGGTGAATTTCTTTCAACATTTCTCAAAGCATCGGTTTCTGGCAGCAAACCCTCTCTAAGCTTTTGTTTGTCTGGAATAGTTTCAAATTTCATCTTTATTTTTGAAAGATACTCCTACTGGATATAGAATTCTAAGTAAACAGTCTTATTTTTCCTCCCAACACTTTAATGAAGCTGTATCATCTTTTGGACATGATGCCTGTAGCCACTCTTCTTTCTTCGTCTATACATAGTATGCCTTTTATTCTATCTGCTGTTACGATTCTCTTTATTATATTATTGCTTTTCAGCAATTGGTCTGTGATGTCCCAAGGTGATGGTAGTGGTGGTGGGGTTTGTGTGTGTATGGGTATCATGCTTGAGTTTGTTCAGTATCTCAGATAATTAGGTTAAGAGTTTTTAGCAAATTTTTAAAAACTTGGGCACTATTTTTTCGTACATATTTTTCTGGTTCAGAATGTATAAAAACCCAACCAAACCTGGGGCCATTCTGACTCATAGTGACGCTATGTTGAACAGAGTAAACTACCCCATAGAGTTTCCAAAGGGCACATGGTGGATTTGAACTGTCAACTTTTCAGTTAACCACTACTCCATTCCAGTTAATATATGTTAGACTAATTGGTACTGGCCTCCAAGTCACTGGTAGTTTCTTCCTTTTTTTAATTCTTTTTTTTTCTATTTATGCTTTGTTTTGGATATATTCTATTGGTACGTCCTCATAGTCACTTACAATTTCCTCTGTATTCTCTGCTGTTAATTTTTTTCAGTAATTTTTTAAATTTTAGATATTATACTTTTTAACTGTACACACTTCATGTTTCTTTTTTGTAGATTCCATTTCTAACTTCATTACATTTATATGTTTCTTTTCATATGTCAGCATAATTTAAACAGCTATTTTAGCATCCTTGTTTGATGACTATCAACTCTGCCATTCCTGGATCTGTTTCTCTCCTTATTTATGAATGATGCTTTCTGGCTTTTTGGAACACCTAACAACTTTTTTATTTGATGCTAAACATTGTATAGTTCATCGTAGAATATGTGGATCTGGGCCTCCTTTAAAGAAATGTTAGGTTATTTGGACAAGAAATTAATTATAGATCAGTTTTGTTTTTTGTTTTATGTCACTTCAAGACCTGTTTTTAAGACGTTATAGAATGATCTCAGTATAGCCTTTATTGTAGGGATATTTCAGGACTCCTACCCAAGTGCGATTCACCACAGGGCCTCTGGTGAATACCCAAGTGATCACTGAGTACTTTACACTATAACTATTTAAAGTTCAAACATCTTGAAACTCTGTTTGAATTCTGGGAGTTGTTCAGCCTACACCTGCTGGATGTCCTTTGTGGGGCCCTGTCTTGTTTCATGCTTTGCATATTCAGCCTGGTACTCAGCAAAATCCCAGACAGATTTCTGGGGCTGGTTCCCCAGGGAGTTCTTTCCTCTCTCAAGTTCTTGGCTGTAGCTCTAGCCACCTCAGCCTCTCTGAACGCCAGCATCCATCTCCCCTCTCACCCAGGCCTTCACGTCCTGTTTGGGTGTCTCCTCCTTCTTCCCTCAAGACAGAAATCTCCTCCAGGCCAAAAGTGGGGTGTATATTGAGGCTCATTTCATTTTTTCCTTCTCTTAGGGATCACAGCTGTGTACTGCTTCTTTTCCAATGTAAGAAACATTTATTTTACACTTTTTCTCCAACTGTTTGTGATAAGTCCAGTCCCTATATTCTGCAATGGCTGGAAGAAGATGTTTCATATTCTTATTAGGTTGTATTGCCCACTGCCGTTGAATCCATTCTGACTCATAGCAACTCTATAGACAGAGTAGAACTGCACTACAGAGTTTCCAAGGAGTTCTGGTGGATCAGCACTGCTGACCTTCTGGCTAGCAGCTGTAGCACTTAAACACTACAACACTGGGGTTCCCATTAGATCATAGGTAGTATATAAGCAAAATTAATGAATAAGGCATGACAATTAAACAGTCTACAAATCTTGAACTGAAATTTGGTAGCTACTGTTGGTTGGAGAGGAAGACTGGTGGCACAGTGGTTAAGAGCCATGGGCGCTAACTGAAAGGTCAACGTTCAAATGTAACAGCTGTTCCTTGGAAATCTTGCAGGGCAGTTCCACTCTGTTCTATAGGGTCACCATGAATTGAAAGTGATTTGACGGCAAAAGGTGCGATTTCTTTGGTTGACTGGTTGGAGGAATAGCTGTATTGTCTCTGAGTAGCTTTTCTGCACAAATCATAAGGATTTGCTTTTCCTTTTTCTCTATTAGCATAACCTAATAGTTCATGTACACTGGAATCATCTCATCTGAAGTTAGGTACCTCATACTGCCACTGTTTATTGTTTGACTCTGGGCAAATTATTTAAACATAATCAACTCCAGTTTCTTCATCTGTAAAAAAGGAGATAATAATACCTGCTTTTAAAGAACTTCATGAGGATGAAATGGCGTTATATATGTAAACATGTTGGTAACACACAGCATACATGTAGTAAATTACAGTTTTGAACTAACAAGGTGTGCGCTTTTAGTAACTTGTAAATAGCTCCCTATTGTCAAGTTTATTTTAGGATTTTGATTTATCTCAGTGGCCCCTAAAAGTCAAGCTTCCGGCTTCAGCTCTAATATTCACTAGCTATGTGAAGTTCAGTTTATCACAGATTTCTTTGAGCCTTTTGCCTCTTCTTATATGAAGTATAGATAATTTTTTTAAGGATAACATTTTCAAAGACGTTTTGAGAATCAGGGCCATGATAGAAGGACTCTGATAGAATGTGATGAACGTATGAGACAGAACTCAAATTCTTAAAAAGTCTAGACTTAACTGGATTAGTTGAGGCTAGAGAATTCCCTGAGACTATTGCCTTGACAGGAAACCCTGGTGGCATAGTGGTTAAGAAATATGGCTGCTAACCAAAAGCTCAGCAGTTTGAATCTATGAGGTTTTCCTTGGAAACTGTATGGAGCAGTTCTACTCATAACTGACTCCATAGCCATAGTTTTTTTATTTTTGTTTTTTTTTAAATCATGGAACACTTTAAACTTTGAACTACAATTCTCTCCTGAGGTCATCTTTGAGTGAAATAACAGATTGGCATGCAAAATAAAGTCTACTATCTGTGAGTATGGGGCACCCTGGGAAGCATGTTAATAAGGTTTGGGAACAATTTATGTGGAAATTATCAAATAGGAACCTAATTTACCGTGTAGACTTTTACCAAAAATTCAATAAAATGTTATTTAAAAAAATAATACAAGGAAACCAAGTAGCCTCCAAATAAAATATTTAAAAAATAAAAAAAGGAAAACAAATAGCCCAAGTGTAGGAAGAAAATTTTCCATATAAAGAACTATTTAAGAAAGTTAATTGTTCAGAAAAATAAGCTATTTTTAGAATTTATGTTAGTTGTATTATTTGTCAGTATTTTATATTTTGTAGTGAATTTTTTCCCGTCTAATTGCGTATTCACTTCTGAATCTAATTAAAAAAATAAAGATTTGATTTTAAATCTGAAAAAAATTATTGTGAGAATGCACAGAATTTTCTTTGTCAAAAGATTTTGCAAAATGATGTGTTTTTATCCAAAGGAAAAGGATTAATAAAATTTTAATTATGATGATGATGACAAATAACTGTCATTTGTTATCATGTTTTTGTTGTTTGCTTTACCTTTTCTTACAAATGTACTTTGGATGAACAAATTTACAGAACAAATTAGCATCTCCTTAAACAGTTAATACACATAATTGTTTTGTGACATTGGTTACCAACCCCATGAGATGTCAACACTCTCCCTTCCCAACCTTGGGTTTCCCATTCCCAGCTTTGCTGTCCCCTCCTGCCTCTATTCTTTGCCCCTAGGCTGGTGTGTCCCTTTAGTCTCCTTTTGTTTTATGGGCCTGTTTAACCTTTGGCCAAAGTGTGAGCCTCAGGAGTGACTTCATTACTGAGCTCACAGGGTGTCCAGGGGCCGTACTCTCAGGGTTTCTCCAGCCTCTGTCAGGCCAATAAGTCTGGTCTTCCTCTTTCAAGTAGAATCTTGTTCTATGTTTTTTTATTATTATGATTGAATGAAAATGTACATTCCCTTGTAAATTGGCATGCTCACCTATATGCAGCTCCCACTGCTCTTTGTGCACGGTGACAGCACACTCTTCCTCTCTGCTCCATACATGTCCTGTCCTCCCAACAGTATCCTATCCCCTCCTCTCAACCTACTCCCCTTCCTCCAGTAAGAGGTCAACAGGATGATCTCCTATAGATGTGTAGAACAATAAAGCGCTCAGAAAATATGGTCACTCTGCATCGCCACATCCAATCCACTGCTGTCCGAAGAGTTGACCTTCATTATGATTTATGGACAGGGGCAGCACCAGGGCCAGAGGCCATGCTTCCAGGGGAACCCTGAAGCCCCTGGACCATCAATTGCGGTCTTTTAGTGGAGCTCTCAGGGTGCGCCCCTATTTATTCCTGTATTGCCAGTGAGACTCAACTTTGTGAGCTCCATCGTGGCTATCACTGGTGGTGACCAGGCACCATCAGGTTCTTGCGGTCACGAGTCGATGTAGTCACCCACTCACATGGGTCTCTCTTCTGGGTTCTCTTTCCCCCTTGTTGTTATGGACCTTGGTGGTTCTACATTTTTTCCAACTCTGTCTGGGCCCTTCTGTTGTGATCCTTGGCAGAGCAGCCAGGAGTGGTAGCCGGGCACCAGCTAGTTGTGCTGGATTCAGTCTGGTGGAGGCCATGGTAGATGTGGTCCATTAGTCCTTTAATATTTCCCTTGTGTCTTTATTTTTCTCTATTCTCCTTTGCTCCTGACATGGTGAGACCAATACAGCAACTTAGATGGTCACTCCCAGGCTCTAAGACCTACACACTACTCACCAAAGTAAAACGCAGAACATTTTCTTTATAAACAGTGTGATGCCTATTGGAAGCACTTTATGGTTCTATACATCTATAGGATATCATCTTGCTGACCTCTGGCTGGAGGAAGGGGAGTGGACAGAGAGGAGGGGAAAGGAGACTGTTGGGAGGATGAGACATGTATGGAGCAGAGAGGAATAGTGTGCAGTCACCGGACAGGGAGAGCAGCGGAAGCTGCATATAGGGGGGCATGTAAATTTACATGTGAATGTACATTTTCACTCAGTTATGTTAAATAAAAATAAAATAATAAAATAATAAAATAAAAAAATAAAAAAATAAGCAGTGTGATGCCGGTTGAGCTCAATGTTTTCATGTATTTATCCAAAACACATGACATGGATCATTTCCTCCATGAGCTTGCAGCCTAATTAGAGGGGGACAGATGGAAATTTATAAAACCATTTCTAGCAATAATGGGCATCTTGTCAATACCAGATGAAGGGTGTAAGCAGCAAGTGTTAAAAATTTTTCAGGAAAGAGAGAGGTTCTTGGATCCATAGGGTAAGAAAAGTCTTCTGTTATGATGTAGGGACATGATCAGGATATTAAAGATGGGGAAAAATCACGTGAACAGCGAGGAGAGGAAGGTGAGGCCAGATGGAGAGCTGATGGGTGTCAACAATGAAAAATGCAAAGACTGGTGTGTTTATGCTCAAAATGAGAAATCCACCTATGTAGCTAGAACCTGTGGGAGACGGAAATGGAGACGTATACCAAGGTCTTGAGTACTTTAGTGAGGAATCTGAACATTTTTCTAACTAAATGTATTGAAATGTAAGTAGGAAAGAGAGACATTAGGTTCTACGGGAGGACTCCTGCGTAAGTTCATGAACTTGTCCTAGAAAAAGGGCCGCATACCTCATTGCTGAATATCACCGCCATAACCTTCCAGATACTCCCCTTGGGAAGCTGTGCACTCGTGCCAGCACCTAGTCCACCCTTCAAGGCAATTCTGAAGCTCTTTTTCTAGAATGGTGATCAGAGTTGTTGTTGTATTACCCTTGATGTCCTGAATGTCATCCAAATATCTTCCTTTCTACATTTCCTTTATCTTCAGGTAAGGAAAAAAGTCACTGGGAGCCAGATCAGGTGAGTAGGGAGGTTATTCCAATACAGCTATTTGTTTACTGACTAAAAAACTCCCTCGCAGACAACTATACAATTAAGTTCATGAACTTGCCACCATGCCACCATGCCACCATGCGCAACGGCCATTCCAAAACAAGCTTCAGGATTGCTGTGAAGGGTGGACGAGGTGCTGCTGTCAGTGCATGGCTTCCCAAGGGGAGGACTTTGAAGCCGGCTGTAGTGATATTCAGCAAGGAGTCCGTAGCACTTAGAACAAGTAAGTTCACAGACTTAATTGGCAGACCTCATCTAAACAACAATAACAACAAATACTGTCAATTTCAACTCATGGCAATTCTGTGCAATGGAGTGAGCTGCTTCTCAGGGTTCACTGGACCATGGTCTTCGCAAAAACAGCTCACCTTGCCTTGTCTTACCCAGGGCTGGGGCACAGGTTCTGACTGCCAGCCTTTGGGTTAGACGCCAAGCACAAACCATTTGGTTGGCGTCATCCAGGGACCACCTTTAAAGAAAGTGGGATTAACTTCATTCGGATTCTGTACTTGGCTATGTGGGTAGAAAAGTGTGCCTTTCCATTAAACTCACATCTAGTGACTTACAAACATGTTTTTTAAGTATAGATTTTTTTTTTAAGAAATATTGCAAAATGCTTTTACATAATGCCACTTATCTGGAAAAGTCAGCTAGTCTCAAACTAAATACACATACTTGAAATAAGACAGGAGAATGTTATGCAGAAAATTGGAGTTTTCTCTAACATTAGTTCTGCTTTATTGGGAACGGTACATAGCACCTCACTTTCTTCAGGTGAGGCCATAGGGTTAGGGCCAGGTGAGAAGACACTTTCCTTTTGAGGCTGCATCCCCACAGACCACTGACACTGGGAATGATGATCCCCAAAGAGGGCCTGGGCTTTAAAAGACAATTTGTGGGTTTTTTCTTCGACTTTTTCCTCTCTACATTTTGTCCCATTCCTTATTTACTAGTTTCCTTTTTCATAAAGGAAAATGTGGGTAGCGACGTTTTGCAGGTGAAGTAAAAGTTATTTTTAGCCTTTTTAAAAATATAACCTACTGGGGGAAATTGCATTTCATTTACCATATGTCATAATGGCTCCAGATAGAATGGAAAACTATTAGACCTAAGGAACCTGAAAATCCAGGCCAGCAATATAAATTTTGTCAATTCAAAAAAACTCAAGGACAGTGCTCACTAGAATAATTATTTTACTTAAGCTTCAACTAGTTCAGTTGAGTTGACAGGCTTGGATTCAGATGAAATTCAATTTACTTAAAAAATAAATAAATAAATAAAAGAAAATGGGCAGGCTGACATAGTTAACTGTTATTTGACTCACAATATGAAGTGATTAGTCAGTTTTATCCAAATCTTCCTACCGATTGTGTGTGCAGATGTGAGTGTAGACATTTGAACTCTCTCTTCTGGCTGCTCTCTTCTCTTTTTTTATATGGTTTTTTTAATGAAAGTTTACACAGCAAATTAGGTTCCTGTCTGACAATGTCACTCAAGTCGCTCCGTGACTTCACATTTTTCACCACATGTCGGCATCCTCTTTAATTCGTTTCCACTTGTTCTCTTTCCAGTACTCTCGTTTCTCCTCCTTCTTATCTCCTTGTCTTGGCCTTGGAATAAATGCTGGCCTTTTGGTCTCATATAGAAGGTTTCATGGTGGAGCATCACAGCCACATTCCTTTTTTACATGCTGGTCTGGTTTTCTGCTAAAAGGCGACCTCCAAGGATAGTTTTGGTTCAAAGTCTAAATGGCATCTGAAGACGATAGTAGCAAGACATCCTTTGGTCTCAACCGGTCTAGTTATTCTGGACTTTTTAAGAATTTGGGTCTGTTCTGTATGTTTCTCCTGATCCCTCAGGACCCACGTGTTGTTGGCAGTGGTGGCTGGGCACCACTTGTTGCCATGTGTTTGTCGACAGTGATGGCTGGGCACCACCTAGTTCTTATGGTCTCATGGCGGATGAGGCTCTGGCTCACGTAGGCTGTTAACCCTCAAGGCTCGTTTCTTCTCTGAGACTCTTGTTTTCTTCTTTCTCTTTTGCTCCTGACAAATGGAGACCAATACTTGCATCTTAGTTGGCTGCTCACAAACTTCTCGGAGCCTTGACACTACTCACTGCACTAGGATGGAGAACATGAACTTTGTGAACTAAAGTAATGCCCATAAACTGAGTTGTCCCAAGAGACTAAGATCCTATGCCTTCAAATCCAGGAAAGCAATCTAAAGAGGTATTTGGTTACATCTGAGAAGTATCTGTAGCTGTGTCCTCTAAGAATATACATGTATGGCTATACACATGTGTGTATATACATACATAGACAAGTATATACTTCTGTATATGCACACATAAGTACACACTTGTATGTACCCATGTGCACATAATCCTATGCAGATACACATGTGACCCTACATCCTCTGGCAACTCTTTATGAAGCAAAATGACAAATACAAAGAATTTTATAAAATATAATATGACTAAGAGGTGACATTAAGTGGCAGAGAAGACACGCAGTTTCTGTCCTGGGATCGGCACTCTGCAACCTCGCTCACTGAGTTTGAACTCCCAACATAGAATTTACCAGACTCCTGCTGTGGCTCAAATCCCATCCAGGGCCTTCAGGATCATCCTGTCCTATTTCTGTTTACTTTCCTGGACAGCTTTGTTTTGAGGATATGCTTTGTTCTGTACACTCCAAATTCCTTTACACTTTGTTCTTCAGTTGTAGAGTCTACATTTTCTAATTAAATAAGGGAAAAACAGGAGATCAAATCAACTATAACATGGACTGATATAAACCAGAACATTTCCTGCCTAGGCTGCAGAGTTGTCAAGTTTTTGTTCCACAGAACAATGGAAGGACAGAAGAAAGGAGGGAAGGAGAAGGGATGGAAGGAGAGAGAAAAAAAATAAAGTAAAAGATTTATTGCATAGCAGAGCAAAGTATTAAATAGAATCAATGCTACATAAAATGAGAAAGAAATTAAAGGAAATGAAATTTCAGGTCTCTGTAAGGCCTAATAACTTCTGGATCTTTAAAACAAAATCATTCCTTAACTTAAACTAACTCCCCTTCGTTTGCACTTTTCATTAGGACTGTATGATGGTTCTATTTTTCAAAAGGACAGAATCTGAAGGATGGGGCATATTTAGTAGCAAGCATAACCCTAGAAGTAGGATTTCAAATGCTGGACCTGAAGATTCCTGTCTTTGGGGAACTGGGCTCAGTAGGTAAGTCCTCCTTGTGCAAAAAGAGAAAAGTTGAACAGTTTGAAGTCATCTGAGCAATGAAACCCCTGTCTGCAAAGCCTTTGAGGCGAGTGAAATGAGTCAGAAGCATATGGATCACATTTTGCCTTGAGTGCCTCAGGGCTGAGAGTGTTTGGCTAAGAAAATTTTAGGTTTTTTTCCCAATACAGAATTGAAAAAATACTCTTGCCTGAAGCACTTTCCTAAACCCAGCTTGTACTAGGATTCAGCTCCTGCAACTTTCTGCCCCTCTGACATTAGAAATGCAAACGAACCTGAAGCCTCAGTTTTTTCAAAATGCTCCCAGGGAACACATGGCTGGTCTGTAGAAGGCAGTTGTAGAGATGACATCATTTATGAGATAGAAGGGAAGGAAAAAGGGAAAACAAAGGGAAAGTACAGGCCACTGGAAAAGACTGGTGGAGAGAACCACACCCCAAATCTCCTAGATGCAAATCAGGAGAGACTAGAATTCATTGCTGAGATGGTGACGGCACATTTATTTGCTCCACAAGACAAGAGCAGAGGTGGTGTTTAGACCAGCACGCAGTTGCTTAAAAACAACCTAAGACTAAAACAACAGCAGCGTAATACTGTTAGCTATTTACTTCGTATATATCCTAGAGGCAGAAGTGGGAAACGAAGAAGCCAAACCAAACCCAAGGTTACTGAGTCAATTCTGACTCCTAGCAACCCTACAGAACAGAGTAGAACTGACTCATATGGTTTCCAGGGAGCACCTGGTGGATTCGAACTGCTAAGCTTTTGATAAGCAGCCAGGCTCTTAACCACTGTGCCCCAGGGCTCCTTACAGATGGATAAAATCGTTAACATTTTTGCCTTTTCACATACTGGCTGAAAACTGTTAGGTCACTGTGATTCTACAATTTGAATTGCTTTCTTAATAATCATTGGCACAAGCTTCAATAATGACAATTTGCTGGTCCAGCAAATCTTACTATTCACTAAATGCTAAATGGAAACCCTGGTGACGTAGTGGTTAAGTGCTAGAGCTGCTAACCCAAAATGTTGGCAGTTCAAATCCAACAGGCATTCCTTGGAAACTCTATGGGGCAGTTCTACTCTCTGTGATAGAGTCAATATGACTAGAATCAGCTCCATGGCAGAGAGTTTTTAATAGAAAAATATAAGAGCAGACATTATGTGGGTCTTTTGTGATTATGTAAACCGTTCCCTAAAAGACATCTTCCAAGATTGTTCCCACTATTGTTTAACTACTTCAGGACCCACTACTATGTCCTTGTGAATCCAGCTCCAGCTGGGTCAGTCTCTGTGTTCAAGGACAGGGAATAATGGCTCCACTTTTAACCCCAAAGTCACTAGCAAACAAGCAAACCGGTTAACTCCAAATAAGATGTACTTAATGTTTTTAAAAACAGTAGTAACAATCTAGAATGTGAAAAATTTATGAAGCAGCAATTCATGATACATGCACTATTATGTGTCTATAAAAACCAAACGTACTACCATGAAATTGATTCCAACTCGTGAGTCTGTGTCTACATTATACTTCTTTTTTTTTTTTCAATTTTACAAAAGAGTAATACAAAACCTGTTTTTGAAAGTATGGAAAGATGTAACATAAACAATAAATTTCACTCGTATTTCAGACCCACAATCTCTTATGTCCCCTAGCTAGAGCTAACGCTACAGTGACTTTGTAATTCTTTTTCTGCTACCTGCAATATGCTTTTAGGCTCATTCTATAAATTTTTCATTTCAATTATTATTATTTTTATTTCTAGAATTTCCCTTTGGATCTCTTCAATAGTTTTCAATGACTCCACCAGATTTCCTATTTACTCATTATGAATATAGCCCCAAACAACAACAATAAAAAAATTCCAAACCCACTAAGATCGAGGTGATTCTGTTTCATAGTTACCCTACAGATCAGGGTAGAACTGCCCCCAATAGAGTTTCCAAGAAGTGCCTGGTGGATTTGAACTGCCAGTCTTTTGGTTAGCAGCCAAAGCCCTTAATCACTACATCACCAGGGTTTCCCGTCATGAATATAGCTTTCTTTAATTCATTAAAATATATATAATAGCAATTTTAAAGTCTTTGTCTGCTAGTTCTAACCCCTGAAAAGTCTCTGGGTATTTTTTATTTTTATTAACTGCTTTTTTTCTTGATTTTGGCTTCATTTCTGTGTTTCTTCATATGTCTAGTAATTTTTTATTGCATGTTGGACAGTGTAGTAATACATTGTAGATATGCTGGATTCTGTTATCTTCCTCTGAAGACTGTGAATTCAAACTCCAAATTCTTCCCCACAGTGGGAAGCAGATGAGATGCTCTCTTAATCTGTTTAGGTTTCATGTGCTGTTTCTGCTCTTCCTTAGTGTCTTCCTTGAACAGTCACAGCTCAATGATTATTCAGTACTTAAAAGATTTGTATTTATATTTTGTGGGTTCAACTCCTCTGCATCTCCTTAATTTCTGGTATTTCTCCCATATTTTATATTCTAGACACTCTGCCAGCTCAACACTCTGTCTCGAGATACCTCCATTCAGCAAGTCCAGAGCTTTCTCTAACTCTGTCTCATATGGATTAGGGAGTGACTCACACCAAAGGCTACAAACATACACATATTACTACATATTCTTCCTATTTTTCAAGGGTCAGCTTCCTTATTGTTTTTTCTTCACTACATTTGGCTACTCTTCAATGCTATCAAACCATATATATCTTTGACTTTAAAATATGTCTCTATGAGGGAGCAGGGAGTTGGGTCATGCTTTCTGAAATCAATTTGACAATCTGCTTTTTAACTGGAGTGTTTCATCCATTTATACTCAATAAAATTATCAATATATCTTAAAGTCAAAAGCATATGGCTTGAAACTGAAAGGAAGACAAATGATATAACTTGCAAACAAAATAGGTTTACAGGCAAGGTGTATTTTCAGTGATAAAGAGTAACCAAAAACCAAGGAGTGTTTTGAAATAACAAAAGTATTATAAAAATATAAATACATGTAATGGTATCAGGGCTTCAAAATATGTGAAGTAAAACGTGATAAAATTAAAGAGAGGAACAGATAAATCCACAATCAGAATTAGAGTTGGAGATTTTAAATAACTCCCTCCCTAAATGAAAGAATAAGAAGGAGGCAGGTGGGAAGCAGTGTGTATATACTAGTATATACAAGGTTCGAACAATACTCTCCACTGCCTTTGACATATTGTTGTTAGGTGTTGTTGGGTTGGTTCTGATAGTGACCCTATGCACAACAGAAAAAAGCACTGCTGGGTCCTGTACCATGCCCACAACTGCCGTGCTTGAGCCCATTGTTGCAGCCACAGTGTCAGTCCATTTTGTTGAGGGTCTTGCTTTTTTTCACCAACTACTTTATCAAACACGATATCCCTCTCCAAGGGTTCATCCATCTCTCCTGACAACATGTTCATGTAAGATGTAGTCTCACTGTCCTTACTTCTAAGGAGCACCATGGCTATGCTTCTTCTAAGACAGATCTGTTTATTTTTTGGTAGTGCATGATATATTTAATAGTCTTCTCCAACACCACAATTAAAAGGCATCAATTCTTCTATGTTCTTTATTCATTGTCCACCTTTAACAAGCATAGGATGTGACTGAAAGTACCATAGCTTGGGTCAGGCACACTTTAGTCTTCCAAAGGACTACTTTGTTTTTCCACATTTTAAAGAGTTCTTTTGCAGCAGATTTTACCCATTACAATGTGTCTTTTGGTTTCTTGACTGCTGCTTCCATGGGTGTTGATTATGGATCCAAGTAAAATGAAATCCTTGACAACCTCAATCTTCTCTCTGTTTATTGTGATGTAAGTAACAATTTAATCAATATTGTACTCAAACACATATTCTTTTCAAATGCACACTGAACATTCACAGAGACAGATCATAGGCTATGATATAATCAATATTTTAAAAGATTGACTCTTTCAGAACATATTCTGTGATCACAGAGGAGTTAAATTGCAAATCAATGAAATATATAGAAGGTCTTCAAATATTTGTAAATTAAAAAATGCAATTTTAAATAATGTATGGATCAAAGGAGAAATAACAGTAAGAAATCATAAAATATTTTTAACCAAACGGTAAAAATGCAACATACAAAACCTATGAGATGCAATTACAACAATGCTTAGAAAGAAACAGACTGTGGACTGCCAAAAGAATGAACAAATCTGTCTTGAAAAAAATACAACCTGAGTGCTTCTTAGAAGCAAAGATGATGAAACTGTGTCTCATATAGTTTGGACATGTTGTTATGAGGGAACAGAACCTGGAGAAGGACGTCATGCTTGGTAAAGCAGAAGGTCAGCAAAAACTGGAGGACCCTTAATGGGATAGATTGACACAGTGCCTGCAACAATGGGCTCAAGATAACAAGGTTGTGTAGATGGTACAGTGTTTCATTCCATCGTCACTCTGTCAGAACTGACTTTTCTTTTTTAATTTGATTTAATTTTTTTTTATTATGACAGAGTGAAAAATGTACATTCCCATATAAATCTGCATGCCCACCTATATGAAGCTTCCACTGCTTTCCCTGCCCGGTGACAGCACACTATTCCTCTCTGCTCCAAACGTGACTCATCCTCCCAACAGTCACCTTTCCCCTCCTCTCCATTCACTCCCCTTCCTCCAGCCAGAGGTCAGCAGGATGATATCCTATAGGTGCATAGAACCATGAAGTGCATCCAATGTATGGTCACTCTGCATCACCAAGTCCAATCCATTCCTGTCCAAAGAGTGGATCTTCATTATGATTTATGGGCAAAGGCAGCATCAGGGCCAGGGGCCATGCTCCCAGGGGAACCCTGAAATCACTGGACCATCAAATGCAGTCTTATAGTGGAGATCTCAGGATGCACCCCTTTTTATTCTTGTGTTGCCAGTGAGACTCACTTTATGAGCTCCATCACAGCTATCACTGGTGATGGCCGGGCACCATCCGATTCTTCCAGTCCGAAGTCATGTAGGCACCCACTCATGTGGGTCTCTCTGTCTTTTGGGTTGTCTTTCCCCCATGTTGTTTTGGTCCTCGGTGAGAATCTGTTCCACCATTTGCTGTGCCCTCGGATGGTAGCTTGGCAGCTTTTAAGACTGCAGATGCCACCCACCAATGTCGGGTGCAGAGAGCTCTCTTAGCAAAATGCTAGTTGTGCCAATTGGCCTCTATACCGCCTAAGAGCATGGTCCCCTGCCCCCTGCCCCATCTAGTCTGTCCTTGCAATATTGGGTTAAGATGGAAGGAGTACTCAAGTTATGCTGAAGTCCACTTAATATTGTTCTTGTTTCTAATGTGTGCTATCAGTGATTTCACCCAACCAAATTTCTACCGACTATCTAATCTAAACCCTCCCCTCCTCGTCCTCCTTCCCACCCCTCCCTTGCTGCTGTCAAAGAGTCTTTTCTTCTATGCATAAGTCTGTTTTTGAGTTCTTATCGTAGGGGTCTCATACAATATTTGTCCTTTTGTCGCTGACTACTTTCACTCAACATAATGTCTTCCAGTTGAAACCAGGTTATGAGATGTTTCCTGGAATCATCATTGTTCTTTATCATTGCATAGTGTTCCATTGAATATATATACCATAGTTTACCAATCCGTTCTTCTGTTTTGGGGCATAGAACCTACTTTGATGACTCTTTTCAACAATTAACAAAAGAACTTTTACAGTTTTAAATACACGTTTCCAAATCTAGTACAATGGTGAAAACAATGAAAGTAGAAATCAATGAATTTGTAAGCAGAGAGAAGACTCACTGTCAGTTGTTTTACCATATAAATCAGTATTATTCATTTATAATTCTTCTAAACACATGACAAATTTAGGAATGATTTTCATGTGTAAGACAGGTATCCTAAAATGGCAGAATATTGCAGACAGAAACTATTAAAGAGTGAACTAAATGGAGAAATGGACCATGTTCATGGATTAGAAGGCTCAATATTGCTGAAATGTCCGTTCTTCACTAACGGATATAAGGATGCAGTACGGCACTTGGCTTTGGCACAATTCTAATCATAATTCCACTAGACTTTCTAATAAAAATCTAGGAGCTAATCTTAAAGTTTGTATGAAAATGCAAAGGACTTGAAATACCCCCCAGAAAAATTGGAAAAGAAAGAATACATTTGAAGAATTTATGCTCTCTGAACTTATGATTTTTTATAAAGCAGTGGTAATCAAGACAACGTGATATTAGAGTTTGGTTAAATAGATGTAAAAAGGAAAAAGAAAGAACCTTATATCAGGCAAGAAGATCAGGTTGAGAAGGGTCATAGACCAACATATGATAGCTAAAACTATGAAGTTTTAGAAAAAATCATAAGAGAATACTTTTATTGCCTAGAGTTAGGCAAAGATTTCTTAGAAAATATGGAGAAAGCAATTAACAGAAAATGAAAATATGTAAATTAGATCTCATGAAAATTAAAGCTTTTGCTTATCATGAAAGGAATATTAAGAATATTAGTAGACAATATTTTCAAAAATGTATCTGACACTGGGAGAGAAAAGGGTGGAAAGGAGGGGACAGGAGATTGTTAAGGGGATGTGACAAGCACAGAATGGAAAGAAGTGTGCTATCACCAGGCAAGGAGAGCAGAAGGAGTTATAGATAGGCAGGCGGCAAAATTGCTTGGATTGTATGCTTTCATTTAGTCGCAATTAAAAAAATGTATCTGACAAAAGGGGCTATACAACAGAAAAGCAAACTAACAAAAAAAATGTGTGAAAGACTTGAGTAGACACTTCACTAAAGGAGGTCTGTTATAAGCCATTGAGCCAGTTCCTACTCGTAGAGACTCCATGTACAACAAAACAAACCATTACACAGTCCTACACTGTCCTCATAGTTGTTGCTGTGTTTGAAGACATAGGAATGGCCAGTAACAAAGAAAAAAACACTCAACACAGTTATTCATTTAAAAAATGCAAATAAATCCACAATTCATTGAGGTCCCTTAAAATGGTGAAGATTTTAAAAAAACAGATAATATAGATTTATATTGATAATACAAAACTAAACCTGTTGTTGAGTCACTTCTGACCCATAGCAACCCCATAGAACAGAATAGGACTGCCACATAGTTTCCAAGGAGTGTCTGGTCAATGTGAACTGCGTATCTGGTTAGAAGCCACAGTACTTAACCACTATGCTAATAGGGTTTCATATTTATACAAATATTTATGTGTTGATGTATTCATATTATCCGTCATATCATTATCAAGTATATGTATGTTGATAATTAAAAAAACCCACTGCCATCGAATCAGGTCTGACTCATAGTGACCCTAGAGTTCAGCATAGAACTGCCCAATAGAGTCTCCAAGGAGTACCTGGTGGATTTGAACTGCTAACCTTTTGTTTAGCAGACGTAGCACTTAAACGACTATGTCACCAAGGTTTCCAGATAATAAAATAGGTATATCTATATGTCGGATCCGACTCGACGCACTTGGCTTGGCCATTTATGTATATAGATAATAAATGTATTTATTTTACAGATATATGTCACCCATTACCTTGCCCAGTTTGCTTAGAGTCCAGAAGCAATGACACATCAGCAAGAATAAAGATCCCTAGCACTCAGATCTTGGATGGATACCTTATCCTCAATGCCATCTTCTCAGGGAGGCCCAAACTGACCTGCTGTATTTGATATGGCAGCCCTTCACCCAATCTGCATGTTACATTTGCCTTCTTTTCTCTTTCCTATAGCACTTACCACTTACAGTAGTACACTATAGAATTATTGTATATATTTTCTTTCTTCCTGTTAGAGCACAGCCTGGGAGGGCAGAGTGTTTTGGATTGCTTCTCTAGCAGTTAAAACAGGATCTGGTCCATAGAACACACTCAGATGAGGGGAGTTTCTGGGTAGTGCAATTGGTAAATGGGCTTGGCTACAAACTAAAAGTTTAGTGGTTTGAATCCACCCAGAAGCACCCCAAAAGAAAGGCTAGTGATCTACTTCCAAAAAATCACCCATTGAAAACCCTGTGGAGCACAGTTCTACACTGAAACACATGGGATGACCATGAGTAGAGTCAATTCAGTGGCTACTGATCTGGCCTGGTTACAGATGAGGAACCAGAGATTTGAAGTTCTGAAGTCATTCACGCACTTCTCATGCCACAGCTAACCCTGGTAGCAGTTAGTGTTACACTTGCTAACTAAAGAGTCAGTAGCTCAAACCCAACAAGTGTGCCTTGGAAACTCTATGGGACAATTCTACTCTGTCCTATAGGGTTGCTAAGAGTTGGAATCGACTCAATCACAGTGGCTTGGCATGTCACACCTAGTAGGTAATGGAAGTGAGATGTGACCCTATCTTTTACTAACTGCAGAAATCAAACTCTTAACCATTGCACATAAATGCCTTTGCAATATGAAAGAACTAGGAAGTGAAAACATACCTCTTTGCCTCAAAAATGTCGACTTAGCCCGTTTCCCAGTTTGGCCTAGGTGACAAGTGACAAGTCTATTATACTCAAAGTCATTTTTCCCTGACTGTTCATTTGCATCAAGGAAGATAGAACAGGCCCTTGGGAGAAGATATGGTGATACTTGCCAAATGAGACCACCTTGAGGTTAATGGTTTTCTCTGCCAACAGCAGTTGCTGATGAGAGAGGGTTTGCATAAACTCCTAAGAAACTTGTCAACTGAAGGCAAAAAAAAGAATGGAAGGAGGATAGATGTCACATTTTGAGAAAACTGTCTGTTACAAAAGTAAAAATTAGCGTAGTAAGAAACAGCTACGTGTTTAGCAACTGATGGCTTTTTTAAGTGAAAAGTTCATATTTTTTTGACGTAAGGAACTATGTGCATAATTTTATAGAAGAAACAAATAAGAAAAAGCTAGATTCTTCCTTAGAACCACAAAGTTGGAGATGATAGCAGGCAGTGAAACCAACATAAGAGGAAAAGTTATGTCTGGACAGTGATTTAAAGTAATCAGGAGTTAGAAGGAAAAAAGAATGTGATGTTTTAGGCATCATTATATCTCTGCAAGTATGAATAAGGTTCTAAGATCTCACTCATTAACGAGATAAAGACATAGGCAAAGACATGTCAGATACTCTAGTCCCACAGAAATGTGAATCAGTGCATACTCATTGGGGTACCATCCACAGACTGTGGTATCAAGGGATGTCAGGGTGGGTATGGGAGACCCAAAGCTCTGCCCCACCAAGAAGACAGTTGTCCAGAGCTACCTAAAGTGTGGCAGAGAAAGACACAAGTTCATGGCAGGAAGTGCAATGCTGAAGATGAAGATGGAAGAGTAAAATCGGCCCCAAAGAGAGAGAATGAGCAGTGGGCTTGGAAGGGTGTAGAGCAAGTTAGAATGTGACTTGTACTGAGATAAGCTATTTCTTAAGAAACACAACTGTAAAGAGACAAAATGAGCTACGGTTCCCCCAGTGGGTGAGACAGACATTTAGCTGAAGACAGCCATGCAGTGCTGAACATGGGATTAAGAAATTAACACATGCACACACACATACATGCATGTACACATGCGTGCACGCACACACACACATACACAACTAATCCCAGGACAATCTGCCATAGTCACCATCTGTTATTTTTGTCCAACTTGAATCACTTTCCTTGGCCAACTGCGCATCCCACGGTCCATTAGGCTGAAGGAACTGCTAATACACCATCTATCCTTCAGCTGTAGGAAAAGACATACACCCCTTGCCTGGCCTGGCTTAGTACCTATGACCCTCAGCCTCAGCAGTTGGCTTAGGAATGATTTCATGTCCAGAAAGACACAATCCTTCTCTCGGTCTTATGTAGAGGCTGAGTGAGATGAACCTTCGCTTTCTCCTCGGCATGCTAAGTTGTGATGGTCTAAACATGACTTTGCCTGTGGCCATGTTCCCCCATCTTGCCTTTGAACTGCAAGAAAAATGAGTTCAAAGCCCAGCACTAACAACAGAAGGTGAATGGGAAGAGCCTGATGCCACCATCTAACTCTCTGAGAGCCTCTAAGGCCAAAACCTTCCCTGGATTTCCTAGACATTTGAGTTGTTTCTCACTGCTTGCTACAAGGAGAACCCTGACCAGTAGACTCACCCTTCAGAAATACTATTTGTCTGTTTTTCAAATGTTTTTTGACCCTGGGATACTCAGTTAAACAGTATAAAAAGGGAAAATCACTGTGAACCAAATCCTCTGGCAGCTGAAAATACAAATCATGCAAAGGAACTGTTAGGATTTTTAGAATCACCACTCCACCCTTATGGTTTGCTAAAGCTCAGGATAGCTTTTCCATTCTGCCATCCATATCCACTGATAGACTCAAGTGGTCACATGAACAAGAGACATTTGATCTCAGCAGCAGAGTTAGGTAGAACAGCAGAAGAAATTTTGATGGATCTGAATCCAGAAAATCGTATGTACCTATAGGCTGACCCCTGAGGAAAGCAATGAACGGTCTACCTAAAGGAGCTAGATTTGTGCCAGCCTCAATATCAAAGAAGATCCACTCTGGAGGTGAGGCAAAAAGATGGAAGTATGCATGGCAGTTGGATCTGTGAGCCACAAGAGATGAGAGAATTGGGTTTTAAGTTGACTGTTCCATGAGAAGCAGAGTGTGGGAGGTGGTACCTAGTTCCTACTGGCCAGAATTAGGAAAATTTCAGCCAAAGAAACTGTAGCTCTGTTCAGAGATCTGGTTCTCCTCCTTTTAGAAAAGATTTATTTTTGGTCAAAACACACAGAGCAAGACATATGCCCATTCAACAATTTCTACATGCACAATTCATTGCCATAGGTCAAACTCTTCATGTTGGGTCATCATTATCTCTTCACCATTTTTTTTCACCACTTATTATTATGATGATGATTATTATGATTGAGTGAAAATATATACTCCCATATAAATTTGCATGCCCACCTATATGTAGCTCCCATTGCTCTCTCTGCCCAGTGACAGCACATTCTTCCTCTCTGCTCCATACGTGTCTTATTCTCCTAGCAATCTCTTATCCCCTCCTCTCCACTCACTCCCCTACCTCCAGTAAGAAGTCAGTAGGATGATATCTATCGTATGGATGCACAGAACCATAAAGTGCACACACTATGTGGTCACTCTGTGTTGCCAAGTCCAACCCATTCCTGTCCAAAGAGTTGACCTCCATTATGATTTATGGACAGGGACAACATCAAGGCCAGGGGCCATGCTCCTAGGGGAACTCCAAGGTCCCTGGACCATCAACTGTGGTCTTTTAGTGGAGATCTCAGGGTGTACCCCTTTTTATTCTTGTGTTGCCAGTGAGACTCAACTTTGTGAGCTCCATCATGGCTATTACTGGTGGCGGCTGGTACCATCTGGTTCTTCCAGTCACAAGTCGAAGTAATCACCCACTCATGTGGGTCTGTCTGTCTTCTGGGTTCTCTTTCTCCATGTCACTTTGGTTCTTGGTTATCATCCATTCCCAGTGAGTTGGGACCATTTTCTGTACCTTCAGATTTCAGCTTGCCAGCTTTTAAGACCCAAGATACGACTCACCAATGTTTTTTCACCACTGTTGAGTTACATTCAGGGCTCCGTCATCTTCTCATCTGTGCTTAGAGTTCCAGTTGTCAGTTCGATCTTCTGTAGATAATTTTTTGAAAGAGTACAATGTTCAAGGTAAACGTTCTTCAGTCACTGAGCTAAACTATTCTTTGGTTTAATGACAACTTCAGAGGATAAGTCCAGGCTCCAGGTTTAAAGACCATCTTGAGGCATTAGATTACAGTGTTCTCATCTCAGTGGGTCCAGTAAGTCTGGATTCCATAATTATTTAAAATTTCAGCCCATGTTTTCACTGTTTTGACCGGGGTCCATGATTCAACTCACTATAAAGACAAGATGAGATAATGTTGGTATTACCATCAGCCAAGCAGTAAATGATGGCGTTCTAACTCAGAGCTTAGAATTTACAGTGAGCTCTGCGTCTTTACTTCAGACAGCATGGTCAGGGCAAGTCGGACGATGACTGCAAGCTACAGTCCTAGAGAGTGTCAAGGTCCAGCCAGGAGTATGGCTGCGTATCCAAGGGCTTGTGAGGAGTTAAGAATAGAAAATGAGAGACAAAGCAAAGGTACCCAAGGTCAAGGAATTGCAGGAACAGGAGGATAGCAGTTAGGAGTGGAGATGAGAACAGATGAACATTTCCAAGAAAATTTTAAGAAGGAGGCTGGAGTCCTCCCACTGTGCTTCTATTACTAGACTTCCAAAGGGGAGGGGCACTTGAGCCTGGCTGAAAGATGTAGGGTCTGGTGGACATCCTGGAAGCCAAGGCCAAGGCCAGTGATCCACACTGTGCAAACAGTGAGACTTGGGAACGGGAGCATGTCAGCTGTGGCCCAGGTGGCCCAGGTTATTGACCAATAGGTTGTTGACACTTTGCAGGATTTATAGTTAAGATTTCAAGAATGATAAAATTCTGTTTGGCCATCCAGCCCACTCACTAGAGCAGACAGCTTGGGTTCAAATCCTAGATTTATTGTGGTCTTCAGCAATTTATTTAATTCCTATTTCTCATTTTCCCCATCTGCATAAAAGAGAGTATTTTTGGTATCTACTTATAGAATTATCATAACAATGATATCAACCATGTATATTAAGTGCTTAGAACTATGCCTAACAAGTATTAAGCACTGTCTTAGTGTTAGAAATTGTCATCTCCCAAGAAAGCAGGATGTAAGAAGCAACGAAGTCAGCAACCAAGGGTCATTTGGATTTCAGCTTACAAACACACCTAGGAAGCCTGATCTGGAGCATTCCTAAGTGTGTTAAAGCAAACATCTGAGGTTTCAAGTCTAAGGAGTCTTCAGTTTCCCATGAAGCTTAAATTTAAAACTTAGGTCTTAACCGGTATCTGACCTGGCTCGTTGTTAGATGCTGAAGGGGTGACATTCATGCTTGGGCATGTGCGATACAACAAGGTCAAGACTTAAGTTCATTAGCGCATTAAAAAGAGGACAACAAACAGGGAGTGAGCTTAGTTCCCAACAGAAAGTGATACTGTGCCCTAGCAAATGTGGTCCAGTGAATGTTCTGGACTGCTGAGCCATCATATTGGACCCTCCTGCCTAGACAGGGTAGTTTGGGAAGTAAGAGAGGGGTGCAGGGGAAAGGAGAGATGGGTCTCCACCAGAACAGAGGTGCTGCCACCACTCCTATTCATGGATACCCAGTGGACTGGATACATCTTATTCTAGAATAGAATAGGGTCTGAGCCTATTTTAAACATTCCAGGCTGTTGTTTACAAAACTTACTTAGAAGCTGGTAGCAATAAGAAGTAACCAGTCGCAAAATCAATCTGGCAATCAGTCAAGATACTGTCACCCTTAACTATGTTTTTATCATATTCTAATGACAAGTGAACCAACTTGGATTGATACTTTAAATAATGATATGTTTGAGACTCACTGTACTTAATTTCCATCTTTTAAAGAATTGATTTTTACTATTAAATGGCTCTGTTAAATCAATAGAACAATATAAACAGCAGTTTCTATCAGCATAGAGTTCACCAACAATTCCTTTCCAGCCTTCGTCACTACTACTGCAGGCTGCTTTAAATGTATTGTTTCTGACAATACTGAAGGCAGCCACCCAAGGCAGAAATTATACAGAGAAAAAACATCTCCACAAGCAACCCACTTTGAAAGGATGAGTATACACAGGAAACAAATGCATGAGGAAATACTATAAATTTTGTACAATTAATACATAAATCCTTGATGTGACAGGGCATCTATAGGAACACAGTGCTTATAGGAGGAGAGGGTGGTTGCCGTCTTTTCATGACACCCAGATTCTCGTGGACCGGATCTGCAGAGATTTGTGGCAGACCTCCTGTAGTGAAATAGCATGCTAAACCTAGGAGAGCAGAAACCTTCATTTTCCCTTTATGCTTCTGTCTTACCCCTAAACGATCTCTTCTGATTAAGTGTGCGGACATATTTCAGAGAATCACATCGTCTGAGAGTAAGACAATCGCTCCTTTGGATACAGATCTCCTTTCTAGATTAATGATTTTTTTTTTCTTTTCCTGAAAGTATATCCTTTAGAAATGCCTTTAGTTACAAATCTGGCAAACTTCAACTTTATCTAGAAATATGTACCATTTAATTTTAGTCATCATGTTGGAAAGATAGTTTCATGAGTGTGTATGTGCATGTTTACCTACATACACACACACACACACACACACACACACACATGTATAGTGTTACTTTTTTCCTCAGTATTGTGAGACTATTCCACTGGCTTTTGATTTCCATGTTGTTGTAAGAAGACGGAGGTGAGCACAATTACTCTTCCTTTGGAGATAATCATTTGCTTAAAAACTGCTTTTGATGTATTTTATTTATCCTGTTTGTTCTTTAACTTACATCTAGATATAGATCTGTTTTCTGCTCAGGGTTTGTTGTGGTTCTTATATCTGAGCATTTGTGACTTTTATCAATTCTGAAAAATTCTTATGATCTTTCAACCAGCATCTTCTTCCATTGTCTCTAATCTTTTCTTTTGCAATTCTGATTGTTTGTTTTCTAGACTTCTTCTTTCAATACTCCCTGTCTCAATTTTTCTACTGTGCTTTTCATTTTTCCTTCTATACTGAATTATAATTAATTTTTTTCAGATCTATTTTCCCATTCGCTAATTTTCTTTTCAGTTCTCTTTTGCTCTTCAAATCATGGAGTTTTTAACGTTAAGAGTTACAGAATTTTTCTACTCCCAGAAGTGAGTGTGTGTGCATGTGTGTGCATACGCATGTGTTGTGTGTATTTCAAAATGCCCTGGTCCTGTGTCATAACATGTTGTTCCTTAATTATATTTACAAGTCCTTCTTTTGTTTCTTTACATATGTTAAACATTTCTATCTGTATTCTCTTTCTGAATATTTCTACCTAAAGTCCTCAGTATTTTGTTTATTGTCTCTTACCTCTTACTCATTTTGGCTTCTTAGAGTTTTGTAATTTGGGTTTCTGAATTCTTTTTTTTAAATTTAATTTTATTTTTATTTTTTGTTGTGAGTGAGTGAAAGTTTACAATACAATTTGAGTTTGCGTGCCCACCTACCTGCAGCTCCCGCTGCTCTCCTTGCCCGGTGACGGAACAGTCCTCCTTTCCGTTCCATGCGTGTCATATCCTCTTAACAGTCTCCTGTCCCCTCCTCTCCATCCTCTTCACTTCCCTCTAGTAAGAGGCCAGTAGGACAACATCCAATAGATGCCTAGAACCATAAAGTGTACACATGATATGCTCACTCTGTGTCCCTGAGTCTAATGCATTCCTATCCAAAGAGTTGACCTCAGTAATGATCCATGATCACGGGCAGCGTCAGGTCTAGGGGCTACACTCCCTGGGGAACTCTCTGGCCTTCGACCATCAGTTGTCATCTTTTAGTGGGTGCACCCCTTTTTTTCTCATGTTGCCACTGGGACCCAACATTGTGAGCCCTGTCACAGCTGTCATTGGTGGTGGCTGGGCACCATGTGGTTCTCCTGGTCACATATTGATATAGTCACCCATTCACATGGATCTTTTCGTCTTCTGGGCCTTTTCCCCTCATGTCATTGTTGTCCTTGGTATCATCTGTTCCAGTTGAGTTGGGACCATTTGGTGTTCCTCAGATGACATCTTGCTATATTGGAAGACTCCAGATGCCACTAATCTCTACGGAGCACAGAAGACTTGGTTTCTGAATTCTTGTTCCTCCTGGTTCTAGCTGTGTGAACTCTGCGAATTCTACTTGGAGACTGCTCTTTACAGAAAGGATTTATTTTGTTTCACTCAGGTGCTTCCTCAGTGACCACTGCAAGTTAAGATTTGGGGCTTAGAGCTTCCTAAATAATAGTACAAGCCCTGAATCCACGTGAGCAAGGATCTGCATTTGCATGTTCTCAGGAGAGACTTTTATTCTCCCCATTCAGGGCATTTGCACATATAAACAGCTATCTTTTTGTCAGCAAGCTAGCGTTTTCTGAACATCCTATCATTGAAGGAAGACTCCTTTTAAAGCTCTTGATTCCAGACAGAAGTCTTAGTTTTGAAGAGATACATAGCACAGGCCCAAGGCTTGTTTCATGTCCTCACTTGTAACCACTAAATCTCATTGAGTCACCGGAGCCAACCAGCCAGGGCCCTGAGAGCAGCCAAAGCTTTGGCATGAGCTTGTCATCCTCGTGTCCTACTCCCTCTGATTGTATAGCCCCTAAGAATTTCCTCTCCTTTGTTGGAAACCTTGGTAGCATAGCAGGTTAAATGCCACGTCTGCTAACCAAAAGGCAGTTCAAATCTGACATGCGCTCTTTGGGAACTCTTGGGCGGTTCTACTCTGACCTCTAGGGTCACTATGAATCAGAGCCAACTTGACAGCAGTGGGTTAGGCTTGGTTTGGGGTTTTGTTGTACACTTGGCCAACCATTAAAGGTCCTTATTACATTTTATTCTGTGTTTGCTCTCTCGGTGTTTTGAAGTAGGGGGGTGTTTAAAGATATTTAGTCTCTAACAATCCCTCAGGTGGATCTCAAAGTTATCTAAGACCCATCTGTGCTTTATAGCAAGGCAACTCTTATTTCAGTGTGATCTTTTGTGGAACCTCCATATGTGAAAAGTAAAATAAAAGCAAAATTGCTCTTGTTGATGCTGGGTAGACCTAGAACACTGCCTGTTTAGAGTTTTTCTTATTTCTCATGGTAGCAGCAAGATACCTGCTGGAACTTGTGGGACAGCACAGTGCATGTATTGACTCAGCCTGACCAAATCTGTGATTTTAAAAAATCTGTATTTCCTCAATTCAACGAGTTTGCTTGCTCAAACTTTTGTTTTTAGACTGAGCCCATGTCACATACTGACCTGATAAAAAATGAAAATTCAAGACCTTTCACTTCCTATTTGTAAGGACAAATGGGTCTTCAACCTAACCCTAATGTTATTGAGTTTATATAGTTGTACTGGATTTAGGAAGCCCTGGTTGCATAGTGGTTAAGACTGGCAGTTGGAATCCACCAAGCCCTCCTTGAAAACCCCATGGGTCAGTCTCCTCTGCACTATAGGGTTGCTATGAGGTTATACTCCATGCTATAGGATTGCTATGAGCCAGAAGAGCCCGAAGAGCCAGGACTGAATTTAAGCACAGGGTTACCTTGCTTTCTAAAATAGCCGTGTCTGTGAAATATTTCTTGTAAACTGAATCCTAGATTCCCATTAACTTTCATTGTAATATCAGAGCAATGTTTCTTGTGGGGGAACGGGGGTAGAATATGGCCTCAGGACCCAAAATTACCTTCAAGAATGTAGAAAATCCATTATAAGTGCATATTATTAATTGAAAAAAATAACTCCCCTATAATAAAATATTATCTCTTAATAAAATATTAAGAAAAAAATGGAACATTGTAAATTAGATTGTAAATGAGATACAGAAGAAAAAGCCTTGTTTCATTAATCAAGCACTTCAGGCTTTAAAAAATTATGTTTATTATCTCCACAAACCTCAACACGTTCAAAGACAACTTAAGTGAGCAAGTCTTCTGTGAGAGTTCTCCATGCTCGAAGATTCTAGTTCTCACTTTTCCCAGTTGTGTTAGGACAGATGAAAATACCCGAGAGTGAACAGCTGTACAGACACTCAGACTTTGGCAGGCAGCGTGGGGCGCTGCCTCTCTGTCATCGAGAACCTCTGTTAGAGGGGAGGCAGCTGCTTCTCCTTCTGCCACATGGGTGGGATAGGATCAGGAGACCTCAGGGCCGGGAAGACCCTTTATGAGGACGTGTGCAGTTGGGACAGCCAAACTGGACAGGAAGAACTCTTGGCTAGGAAGTTTGTCCCTCGGCAGGGTAGCAAGAGCAAAGGCAGAAACCTCAGAGTGAGGAGGGAAAGATGGGAGGTAGACAAACCAAAGTAAAACCCAAACCAAAATGTGCAAAGCAAAGCACCTTCCCTAAAATGAGCAGGGTACGATTTAAGGGAGAGTACTTGCATGTCACAGCTTCTTTAAAACTCCCTTACCCAGCAGCCATTATTCTCTAAGTTTTATGCTATATTTCATCTTCTCTATTAGACTCTAGACTTCTTAAGAAAGGGCACTGGTAATAATTGTTATGCTTCCGTAGCCCTTCAACACTTATAAGGTGTTTTTCCTCTTATCGCCTCATTTATTATCCATATTAAGCAAAATTAAGGGAGGCATTTATTAATATTGTGTTCATTTTACACTTAAGGGCGTTGAGTTTTAGAGAGGTTAAGAGTTTTTCCAGCCAAGCAGTAAGTGATAAAGCCAGGCATTGAACCGGAGTTCTCTGACCTCCAAACCAAGACCCACATCTAGTTCATTCCTGTGTTGTCCACCACGTTTTGTCTAGGATGTGTAACACAACAAATGTTTGTTTAGTGAAGGAATGAATGCTTCTGGAAGACTGACTACATCCTTGGATGACTTAGCTATCGCAAGTGTTCACGTTAAATTATATTGTGTGGAAAGTAACTCTCCTGGTGTACTTTATTTAATGTGGTTAATCTACATAGCCTTTGTTTTCCAGATGTCCCAGACCTTTCCCCCATGTGGGAGGAACCAGCTCTTCTGCAATAGCTTACACTTCAGGGCCTCTTCTTCTGGAGATCTGGGTTGGCTTACACCATTACAGTTAGTAGCCAAATTGCTAGAACTAACATTCATAAGCCACATACCAGAGGTCCATTCATATACTTGAGTTTTATATCTATGGCATCATTTAATCTCCTAAAAAACATTATCCTCATAGATAAGATCATAACCAGGAAAACTGAGAGAGATTTCCCAGAGTAAACAGTTTTCCCAAGATTATTGAGCTAGTTAGTGGGAAAATATGGATACAAATTAAGATTGATTTTATTCTGTAATTCAACAACATCTACTGCCAACTCATTGTGTTCTAGTTAGTTAAAGTACTAAGACTCGCTTCCAACAATTTTAGGTCAACTGGGGAGACAGACAGCAAAGAAAAGGTGGAGGAAGGCAATGATATTGGCCAAGGCAATGTGAAAGCCAAGGTCAGTGTGTGTTGTAGGAAGTTTATAGGGGTGACAAATGTGTATGCATGTCGGGGGCAGGTGGGGGGAGGATAGGGGGATGGATCAGGGGCAGTTTCTCCAAAAAGGTGACTGCCTGAACTAAGTCTGTAGGGGTGTTTGAGAGTTAGTAATACACAAAGCAGAATAAAACACGTTCAAGACAGAGGCTGTGCTATATGTAAGAAATAGGAGAAACATCAAAGCTACTAGGATTTGATAGGAATTTCATAAGTGAAAGAACAAGTGGATAAATAGATAGCTGGTTTATTCTGAGAACAACCAGGAGAGCAAAAACTGCAGAGACTCAAGAGAAGTGAGACAGCCTTTCCATGTCAAGCTGAAGAGCTTGAATGTTACCTGGAGGTAATGAGGAATCGCGGGACGGTGTTGAGCAGGGTCGTGATATGAGGTTTAGCTTTGGGAACAAACAATCTAGTAGCGAGCAGTGTAATGCCTGGAAGTGTGACGGGCCCAGCCAAGCAAAGAGACCAGTTAGAAAGCCCTTGCAATAATGCAGGAAAATATTCCAAGATGCTGAGCTAAGGCAGTAACAATGAAAACCAACAGGAAGGCACCTACTTAGGGCAAAGAATCTAGAGATCTTGAGAATGACTGGATTTGAAGATAGGAAATTTTGGCTTACGTGGAATGGTGGATGGTGTTGCCTTGGACTGGAATTACAAATAAAAGTGCTAGATTTTGTGGGGAAAGGGGGAAAATTGTGATGAATTTGGTGATGGACACTCAGAATTTGAGACCCTTATTAGAATCTTAGTAGTACAGTGGTTAAGAGCTTGTATGCTAATGAAAAGGCTGGCAGATGGAGTCCACCAGCTGCTCCTTGAAGTCCTCCAGAGCTGTTCTGCCCTGTCCTGTAGGGCTGCCCTCAGCCAAAATTGACGAGACAGAAAGGGTTGTAAAGACATCAGCTGACAATGACTTGGATATATGTGTCTGTAATTCATGAGAGAGGTCTCCCGAGAAATACTGAAACAGGATTCATGGATGTCTAAGTAGAATTTTAATCGTGAATTGAGACAAGATCGCCAGAACTTAGGAAGTAAATCAAAAGTAGTGGAGATTCAGGGACACAGGCCCAGGAAACCTGTGTGTACGAGGCAAACAGAGGAGGGACTCCAAAGGAGTATGGGAAGGATTATCTGGAAGAACAAGGAAAAGCCAGAGGAGGGAGAGAAAGATGGTCTGGATGCAAAGCCCAGGAGGAAGTGGTCACTTCTGTCACATGTCAGAAAGAAGACACCTGAAAGAGGGCAGGAGGATGACCAGTGGATTTCACAATATCCGGAAAGGATGATGTCAGATAAACCAGAGTACAGAGGTTCAAGGCCAAGGTGAGGAATAAGTGACAGAGAGTGTTTTTTTAAAAAGGTTGCTGTGGAAGGGGGAACTGAGACAGGACAGTATGTGAGGAGCGAACAGATACACGTGTTTTGAGTAGTTTCTCCCAGCTTGAGGTTTGTCAGTTTATTGTCATAATGGTGTCATTGATAAACAAAAGTTTTGATGGCATCCAATGTATCACTTTGTTTCTTTTATTCTTAGTGCTTACAGTGACCTCCCTGTGAAATCTTTGCCTGCTTCCAAGATCAGAAAGATAGTGACATGTTTTTCTCTACAAGCTTTATGATTTTAGCTTTATGTTTAGATTTATGATCTATTTTAAATTTATTTTTATGTATGGTAGGAGTTAAGGCCTATTTTAGTTTGTGGCTCTTCAGTGGTCCTTCCACCGTTTTTGAAGACACTCTCTTTACTCACTGAATTGCTTTGCTTCATTGACAAAAAAATCATTTGACTGCTCAAGTATGGGTTTGTTTCTGACCTCTACGTCCCGTTCCATTAATTTGTTTGCTAATCTTTTTTGTCAATATCCTATTGTCTTAGTTAATGCAGGATAATAGTAAGTCTTGATGTCAAGTTATACATCTTTCAACTTTGTTCTGACCGTTCATTTTACTGTAACCAGTTAGTTCAATTGACTCATACAGTTGTGGAGATATTTACCACATTTACCATTGTTTCGTTCTTTCATTTGGTCTTTTCCTATTCATTTAGCAAATATTTATTAAATGTCAGGTTTTTGACAAATATTAGGCTGGGGACATGTTGGAGAACAGCCGTGGATTGCTCAGGCATGTTTCCTACGAAATTCAGAGCCTCCCATAGAGAAGAGGATAGCTACAGAAACAAAAAATGATTATGCGATATGCTAGGAGCAATCACTCAATCAATAAATATTTATTGAGCAAATACTAGCAGCTTGGCAGTGGGAATACTGAGCTCACGGTGAATTTCAGCCTTGCCTACACAAGTGTGAGCCACCTGACGTCGCTCATGTAATATCGTTTCCAAGCTACGCATTCACTACTGATTAGTTGGATCCTTCCCTTTGGAAAGTTCTCTGAGGCAGAAGAACAAGAATGTGAACACTTTGATTAGTGAAGTGGTTTTGTCTTTTCAAAGTGACATTACATCCATTATTTTGTTCTCCTCTCCACATTTCTGCTATAAGTTAGAAACAGTAAATATTGCTATTATTTTTTATTTGACAAAGGTAGGTCGATCCCAGAGATGTTAAGTGATGTGCTCACTGTCACACAGCTAGGGCTAGGAATCGCCTAGCCCTCTCAATCCCACCCCGCAGCCCCAGCCCACTTCTCCTCCTCCTCCCATTCATCCATCTCTTCTGCATCTTATCAGTACCTACACACCATGAAGGCTTACAATTTCAGATACCATTTCTGGGCTCCAAGTTAAGCTGCAGCAACGGTACCTTATGTTGAAAGGCTATAATAGATTGTCAGTCTGTTATCTTCAATTGCTGAAGGAGATTTATGAATGGGGATGGAGAAAAGAATCGTGATCATTTCCACTATTATAACTGCCTGCAGAAGATTCATAAAATTTCTAACGTTCTCTTCATCCTTTTTCTCAGGCATCAGCTGTCAAAAGAAGGTCACCACTTCCCACCCTGCTTTGGAAGGAAGTGATAAATGTGTCAGAAAACTCACGCTGGGTGCAATCTTCTGCCTTGTAAACAGTTTCCATTGATACATGCATTCAAGTTTAAGCCTCTATAAAGGTGCTTGAGAAATAGTACTGTCAATGATAAATGCCTCTCCTATGGTGGGACTTTTAAGGATACGGCTTATTTAAAATAATAAAGATGTGTTAAGTGGCTGGAAATGTTGACTTTCGCTTGGTGACAGGCTGACCAGGGTGTCAGGGCTGTGGCTTTTATGTGAAATAACCTAAAGCAGAGTTCTGAATGTGTACTAATTTGTCTCTCCTTCTTTACTACCTGACGTATCTTATGAAAAAAGGAAAGAGAAGAAAAGTAAGGCTCTAAAGACACAGAAATATTAAATGCATTTTCTTTGGGAAAAAAAAGGGAGAGATATTTTTAGGTCAATTTCTTTTTCAATGTTTAATACAGAGAAGGGCCCCCTTTTGCATTCCCGTTGTCAATAAAGACAAAGTTAGGGGTGTGTAATCGGGAGCATGGCAGGAGGTGGGCTAGGGACCAGGCGAGGTTTTGAAAAATTAGACTATCAAGCGGACACAGGAGAAAAAGAGGAAAAGGAGGAGTTTCCCTGTTGGCAGAATACAGAAAGCGCATTGTTCAACTGAAGATAAAAGAGAAGAATTATGACACCAAATCAGAAAAAAATCAGGACAGTAGAAAAGAAACAGATTGATAGGTTTAGCATCAAGTCTCTACATTATAATTACTATTAAATCTCATATAAACCTGAGGAAATGAAGGTTAGATTGTCGTCACCTTTGTCTATCTGGGAGGGAGGTTTACTCAGGCCTACCGAGGCAGAACAGCTGGGAAGAACAGGGATGAATGTGGGCATAAACCTGCGGAGAGGACTGCTTACCCTCCCAGACCCAAGGCCCACCATTGTCGTTCCAGGGCATACTTGATACTGTTCCTTCTTACCTCTGGATAACATCCACTCTGGTTACTCTTTTCAATGCTGTCCATTCCAAAAGGGAATCTGCAAGGTTCACATTTTCTTGAAAGATTCCAGACAACTGTGCAACATTCACTGTGGTTGTTCTCCAGTCTTAACTGTACCTACAATTTATATTATAAAATTTTGCACTTAAGTAATGAACTGTCCACTACGGTTAGAAGCAGGTCTGACCATTCATAGTCTGTTCCTGGCAAAAGTCCAGCCCAGGGCTGAGCACTCTACATCTTTGAAGTCTTTGAGACTGAAAGAAGCTTACAAAAAACAGACCCATTGCCACTGAGGTAATTTTGATTCACAGCATACCCATAGGACAGGGCAGAACTGCCCTGTAGTGTTTCGAAGGAGCCTCTGGTAGATTCAAACTGTTAACCTCTTGATTAACCGTTGTAGTACTTAGCCACTACACCACCAAGAAGCTTAAGTACTATTTCAGTGATTTTTTTTTAAAACTGAGCTCTGAGGTATCCTGGGGTTCCTTAGAAGTGGCATGGGCATCATCACAGTAAGAAAAACATCTAGCCAGTCACCTCCTTCAACTAGAACTACTCCATTTTTTTATTTGGGGCTTCTGTATAAGACCTCATTTAGGTCTGAGAGAATTCTGCTGCTCACGACAAGTTTGGAAACACCGATGTAACTCAGTTTTTTCATTTTATGGTAAGTAAATTGAGATGCTTTCATTTTATTTCATTCCACAATCAACGCCCATGGAAGCAGCAGTCAAGAAATCAAAAGATGCACAGCATTTTGACAAATGTGCTACAAAGCGACTCTTCAAAGTATTGAAAAGTAGACGTGTCCCCTTAAAGACTAAAGCAAGCCTGACCCAGACCGTGGTATTTTCAGTTGTATCATATGCATGCAAAGGCTGCACAATGAATAAGAAAGGCAGCTGAAGAATTGACACCTTTGAAACTTGGTGTTGGAGAACAATATTGAATGTATCATGGACTGCCAAGAGAATCAACAGATTTGTTCTGGAAGAAGTACAACCAGAGCGCTCCTTGGAAGTGAAGACGGCAAGACTGCATCTTACACACTTTGGACACATTGTTCAGGAGGGATCAGTCCCTGGAGCAGGACATCATGCTTGGTAGAGTGCAGCGTCAGTGAAAAAGAGGAAGACCTCAGCAAAATGGGTTGTCACAGTGGCTGGAACAATGAGCTTAAGTGTAAAAACGATCGTGGACATGGTGTGAGACCGGGCAGTGTTTCATTCTGTTGTGCACAGGGTCGCTATGAGTCAGAACCGACTCAACAGCACCTAACAATAACAACAGCACAAACTGAGATGCAGGTAGCTTGAATGCCTTGTCCAGCATGACACAGCTAGTTTAAGAGCTGAATGCCTTCTTTGTACTAGAAGCAGTACTTATGTCATCTCGTCATCCTCACAACCTTGTAGAACAAGTATTTCTACCTGTTAAAAATATGGAGATGTAACTCAAGTGTCACATGGTTTGCTCATGATTTTCTCTCAGGTGGCAAAGTTGGGCTTCCAACCTAAAGTGCTGCACATCCCACAGGACCAGATGGCCTTAGAAAAATGAGGAGCTCTGGGAGCCAATCATACAGGTTATCTATCTGTACCACTCCTGTAATGCCTGTGGTGGGGCTAGAACTCTGACCTCTAATGATCATCTCATTAAATGCTGGTTGGCTATTTACCTGTGTCCACCCAGTACCTGTCATAGTATCTGGCACACACTGGAGGTTGAGTGAAAGTTCAATTAAATAAGTATACAATTTGGGTACGTTTTACATACAGAAAATACTCCCACTAAAATTGAAGTATTCTACTTTTTAACTGGGAGATCCTGGTGGCCCAGTGATTAAGTGCTACATCTGCTAACCAAAAGATCAGTAGTTCAAATCCACCAGAAACTCCTTGGAAATTCTATGGAGAAGTTCTGCTCTGCTCTATAATTGAAGAAATTCCGTTCCCTAAGACCCCAAAATACAAGAGATATGTTGTTGTTAGGGGCTGCCATGTTGGTTCTAACTCATAGCAACCTGATGTACAACAAAACCAAGCACTGCCCAGTCCTGTACCATGCCCATAATCATTGCTATGCTTAATCCCATTGTTACAGCCACTGTGTCAATCTATTTTGTTGGGGGTCTTCCTTCTTTTCATCCACCCTCTACTAAGCATGATGTCCTTCTCCAGAGATTGATCTCTCCTGACAACACTTTCACAGTTTGTAAGATGTAGTCTTTCCATTCTTACTTTAAGGAGTAGTCTGGTTGTAGTTCTTTCAGGACAGATCTATTCATTCTTTTAGCAGACAATGGTATAGTCAGTATTCTTCTCCAGCACCACAATTCAAAGGCATCAATTATTCTTCTGTCTTCCTCATTCATAATCCAGCTTTTGCATGCATATGATGTGATTGAAAATACCATGGCTTGGGTCAGGCACACCTTAGTCTTCAAGGTGACATCTTTACTTTTCAACACTTTGAAGAGGTCTTCGACAGCACATTTTCCCAAAGCAATGCATCTTCTGATATCTTGACTGCTGCTTCCATTGATGTTGATTATAGAACCAAGTAACATGAAGTCCTTGACAGTTTCAGTCTCTTATGATTACTGGTCCAGTTGTGAGGTTTTTTGCTTTCTTGATGTTGAGGTGCAATCCATACCGAAAGCTGTGGTCTTTGATTTTCATCAGTAAGCATTTCAAGTCCTTTTCACATTCAGCAAGCAAGGTGGTGTCATCTGTATAATGCAGGTTAATAAGTCATCCTCCAACCCTGATGCCCCATGATTCTTCGTATAGTCCAGCTTCTCAGATTATTTCCTTGATATAAAAATTGAATCAGTATGGTGAAAGGATACAAACCTAAAACACCTTTCCTGAGTTTAAACCATGCAGTGTCCCACAGCTCTGTTCAAATGACTGCCTTTTGATTCGTGTACAGATTCCTCACGAGCACAGTTGTTCTGGAATTCTCATTCTCTGCAGTGTAATCCATATGCCTTTGCATAGTCAGTAAAACACAGGTAAAGTAAACATCTCTTTCTGGTATTCTCTGCTTTCAGCCAAGATCCATACAACATCAGCAATGATATCCTTTGGTTCCACATCACTTTCTGAATTTGGCTTGAATTTCTGGCAGTTCCCTGTCAATGTACTGCTGCAGCCACTTTCAAGTGTTTTTTAGCAAAATTTTACATATGTGTGATATTAATGATATTGTTCAGTAATTTCCATATGCAGTTGGATCACCTTTCTTGGGAATAGGCGTAAATATGGATCTCTTCCAATCAGTTGGCCAAGTAGATGTCCTCCATATCTCTTGGCATAGATGAGTGAGCACTTCCAGTGCTGCATCTGTTTGTTGAAACATCTCAGTTGATAGTCCAACAATTCCTGGAGCCTTGTTTTTCAGCAATTCCTTCAGTGCGGCTTTGACTTCATCCTTCAGTACTATCGATTCCTCATCACATGCTGTATTTTGAAATAGTTGAACGCTGACCAATTCTTTTTTGTATAATGACTCTGTGTATCCCCTTGTTTTTCTTTTGGTGTTTCCTGAGTCATTTAACATTTTCTCTGTAGAATCCTTCACTATGGCAACTCGAAGCTGGAATTTTTTCTTCAGTTCTTTCAGCTTGAGAAATGCAGAACATGTTCTTCCCTTTTGTTTTTCTGTTTCCAGCCCTTTGCACATGTCATTATAAAACTTTGTTTTGTCCTCTTGAGCTACCCTTTGAAATCTTCAGTTCTTTTACTACATCATTTCTTCCTTTTGCTTTAGCTACTTGACATTCAAGAGCAATTTTCAGAGTCTCTTCTGACATCCAATTTGGTCTTGTCTTTCTTTACTCTCTTTTTAACAACCTCTTGCTTTCTTCATGGGTGATATCTTTGATATCATTTCGTAATTTGTCCAGTATTCAGTCACTAATGTTCAAAGTGTCAAATCTGTTCTTGAGATGGTGTCTAATCTCAGGTAGGATATATTCAAGGTTGTACTTTGGCATTTGTGGACTTGTACTAATTTTCTTCAGTTTCAATTTGAACTTGCATGTGAGCAATTGATGGCCTATGCTGCAGTTGGCACCTGGTTTTGTTCTGACTGTTGATATGGAGCTTTTCCATTGTTTTTTTTCCACACGTGTAGTCGATTTGATCCTGTGTCTTATATCTGGTGAGGTCTATGTGTGTAGTTGCAGTTTATGTTGGTGAAGAAAAGTATTTGTAATGAAGAAGTCTTTAGTCTTGCAAAATTCTGTCATGCAATCTCTGGAATCATGTCTATCAACAAGGTCCTATTTTCCAGGTACTGATCCTTCTTCTTTGTTTCCAACTTCTGTATTCCAATCACCAGTAATTATCAATGTATCCTGGTTGCGTGTTCAATCGATTCTGGACTGCAGAAGTTGGTAAAAAATCTTTAGTTTCCTCACCTTTGGCATTAGTGATTGGTGTGTAAAGCTGAATAGTAGTAGTGTTAACTGGTCTTCCTTGTAGGCACATAGATATCTGATCACTGACAAAGTTGTACTTTAGGACAGATCTTGAAATGTTCTTTTCAGCAGTTAATAGAACACCATTTCTTTTCAAGTTGTCGTTCCCGGCAGAGTAGACCATTATGATTGTCTGATTCAAAATGACCAAACCAGTCCATTTCAGCTCACTAATGCCTACAGTATCAATGTGTGTATATTCCATTTCATTTTTGATGATTTCCAATTTTCCTGGATTCATGCTTTGTATGATCCATGTTCTGATTATTAGTGAGTGTTTGCACATCTTTCTTCTCGTTTTGAGTCATGCCACGTCAGCAAATGAGAATCCTAAAAGGTTGAGAGCATCCACATCATCCAGAGGCAGCTCTTCTCCAGTTGTCTTCCCACTGAGGGGGGCTTGATTCCCACCACTACATCAGACGACGTTCTGCTGACATTTACAAGGTTTGCACTTGCGAATTCTTTCCAGAAGACTGCTGTGTCCTTCTTCCTAGTCTGTCTTAGTCTGGAAACTCAGCTGAAACCAGTCCACTGTGGGTGACCACGCTGGCTTCTGAATACTGGTGGCATAGCTTCCAGCATCACAGCAACACGCACGCACCCAAAGTGTGGCAAACTGACAAACAAGTTGGGTGTAATAGGGCTGTACTAAAGGCATGGGCCTGCTAATTCTGTGCTGTAACGAGGCACTGACTTTACTGGTGCCTTCTTTCCTTCATGTGTTATGCCAGGAAGCTTAGTTTACCATTATAATCCCCCCTGCTTGAGGCTCTTAAGGTGCCCAATGCACACCTGCTCCTTCTGTAAGTGCAGCCGTGAATGTTTTTAGGAAAGTGCTGTCCCACTTCAGATTTACTGTGGAAGCTCATATAATCTAGAGAGGCTAAGCTGGGGCTATGTAAACAGAGTCTGCAAAAGTCACATTTTTCCAGGCTTCGGGAAAGAGGTCTTCTCTGAGTACAAAGAGGGATCCCTAATGTCTCTTTCTCTCAAACAACGTCACGCTGAACCCAAAGTGCTGTCGAAAGGTGGTGAATAAGAAAGCAGAGACAGGGATCTGTCAGATTTCCGGTGGTGGTGGTGGTGGTTGTTAGGTGTCATTGAGTCGGTTGTGACGCAGAGCAACCCTTGATACCACAAAATGACGCATGCTCAGTGTTGTGCCACCCTCTTATTACAGCCACTGTGTCCATCCACGTTATTGAGAGTATTTTCAAGTGATCTGTATTGGCTCTTTTATTTTTTCATGCCTTTAAAGTTGCCAGAGGTGTTGGCTTGTGTCTCTTTGTGTCAGTTGTGGGTGACATACAACTGTCTAGCTAATGAAAATTCACAGAGACACCTGCCCTCTGGTCTGCCATAGCTGGTAATTTTTCTCAGCTCTGTGAGTGTAACCAACCTTCTGAGTTGTGGTGACATACTTTAAATTAGACACAGGAAGAGGTGGAGAAAAGTCTGAAAAGTAGGCATCCAGATTATGAATTAAATTGTCCCCCAGAAAGTTATGCAGAAGACCCAACCCCTGCCCTTGTAAATATAACTGTGTTTAGAAATAGGGAGTTCCTTTTGTTATGGTAAGGAGTCATACCAGAGTAAAATCTGAAAAACAAACTTGTTGCTGTGGAGTCAATTCTTACTCATAGTGGCCCTACCGAACAGAGTAGAGCTGCCTATTGAGTTTCTAGGGAGCAGCTAGTAGATTCAAACAGCTAACCTTTGGGTAACAGCCAGGTGCTTAAGACACTGGACCACCAGGACGCCATAGCACAGTATGGTGTGTCCTAACCCTAGAATCACAGAAGTCCCTAATATGCAGTAGTGGTTTCCTATACCAACAGCCAGTCGCTTGACTTCTGTCCCACTGCATTTCATAGGTGATGAACTTTGGCCAAAGTCTTGTTAGGGTAGAAAAGGTGTTGTGTGATGTCCTGTTCTGTGACTACCGTAAGTGCCAGATTTCAAGGAGTGTTGGCACTTGTTTTTATCAACTTTGCGGTGGTCTTAAGTGATTCTATTCTCTGTTCAAGAGTTAAAGTTTTTTTTTAAAATTAATATCGGCATGTGAGACACTTCCCAGGCTGCATCTGTTTGTACTTATCACACCTTCTTCAGTAACTTCCACATACCTCCCTGCTTCTCCAAGCTTCTTCACCATGGGTATTTTTACAGAGATCAGGTCCTTCCCAGAAGGCTCAGGCATCCACATCTGTCGCCAAAGGTGTCAGCAGTGTCTTCCTCCCAGGAGGATACAGCTAACCCCTAGGAGTACTTGTCAGGGGTTCCATTGCCCAGGAGAGTCTGGCAGTGGGCTCAGTCAGGAAGGGCACTTGGGTTTTTTCCCAGAGACTATTTCTTATTTTAGGAGACATTGATGATTCAGTGGTAGATTTCTTGCCTCCCATGCAGGAGACCTGGATTTGATTCCCAACCAGCACACCCATCGTGCAGCCACTGCGCTGTTGTTAGTGGAAGCTGACACGCGGCTCTGATGCTGGCAGATTCCAGCAGAGCTTCCGGACTAAGACAGACTAGGACGAAAGGCATGATGATCAGTTCTGAAAATCAGCCAGTGACAACCCTCCAGATCACAACGAGCTGCTCTGTAAACAATCAAGGAATAGCAGAAGATAGAGCAGTGGTCTGCTACGTTGTGTGTGCAGTGGTCATGAGTCAGGAGCCAACTCAGTGGCAGTTAATGAGGATGACAACTCTTTAAGAGTATACGAGGCCACAGGTGGGGCTGTGGGAAGAGGTTCCACCCAGGCATCAAGTGGTCCAGGTTTAGATAAGCCCCAGTTGTGCCTCTTGCGAGCCACCATGAATGAGCTGTAACTCTTCTGACTGTCAGCGTTCTTCTCTGTAAAACAGTGATCACAACAATTAAACATGATTATCTTCTTGTGAACGTCAGATGAGGTAATGAACGTGAAAGTACTACAGAATTTACAAAGAACCGTACATATTCAAGCAAGCTATTATTAATTTCAATGTCAACTTTAAATAATCTTGAACATAATGGATGACTCTCTGTTGACATTTTGAGATTTTAAAATTAATCAGGATCGTTTGTCAAGACAGATGATTATTATCAAAAGTTATTGGAGGAAAAATATATGATTCATCTGAGCTTTCCTGGATAAATTAATGACTGCTACATTATGTTTAGTTTCTCCATACTTATATATTCCAACAAATATCACAAAATTTAGCAAGAGGTGGTGACATCTGGACAAAACCCCGTAAGAGTTTGCCTTTAATGTCAGAGGGAGAAAAATGTTGAGAAAGCAAATTTGGTGCTCGGAGCTCAGGCGGGGGCCAGACATATGAGATTCGAATCCTGGCTCAGCTAGGTCCCAGCTGGGTGATCCAGGAAACATACAAGGCTTCTCTGAGCTGTAGCAACTTATAGGACTAATTATACCTCCTTCTCATGACCTGGTTGCATAGTGGTTAGGAGTTTGGCTGTTAAGCAAAGGGTCAGCAGTTTGAATCTATCAACTGCTGCTTGGTTCTACTCTGTCCTATAGGGTCACCATGAGTTGGAACCAACTCAGTGACAACTTTTTTCCACATAAGTTAGAAAACCAAAACCAAGCCCACTGCCACTGAGTTGATTCTGACTTATAGCTAGAGTGGATATTAAATAAAAGCATGCAAATTCTTTGTAAGTTGTCTAGTGCTTCCAATGTATTTTAGTTACTGTCATTAGGTGAGAGACCTACTATTCTAGATTGACAGGAATCAATCCTATCTCCAGGTGGTGATGCGTGTATGACAAGCTCTGCATAGTAATACTTTAGAACACAAGATGGAAGACTGTAAACCATAGTCATACTTCGTCAGTTCAAGTCCTGCCTGGTTCCACACTTACACCCTCAGTGACCCTGGGCAAGTTATTGTAGTGTCCACGCCACAGTTTTCTCTTGCCTAAAATTGAAGTGACAATTGCATCAACTTCACAGGGATGTTGTAAGGACAGGGAAAAAGTGTGTCAGATCACCAACGTAAAGGCTTGGTATGTCATGTTGTCAGTTGGTGCTGACAGGTGGTCACCTTGTGCAAAATGGAACACACTGTTGCCCCGTCCTGTGCCATCGTCAGGATCACTGGTGGGTTTGAGTTCACTGCTGTGGCTCTTATGTCAATCCACCACATCAGGGGTCTCCTTTGTTTTCACTGACACTTTTTACCAAACGTGAAGTTCTTTTCTAACATCTAGCCTCGTGTAGTGGTTAAATCCTACGGCTGCTAGCCAATTCAAATCCAGGAGACACTCCTTGGAAACTTTATGAGGTGGTTCTGCTCTGTCTTTAGGGTCACTGTGAGTTGGCGTCAATTCAATGGCAGTGAGTTTTCTTGGTCTGGTCTTTCCTGATGCGGTGTCCAACGTAAGCAAGCCGCAGTCTTGCCATCCTTGCTTCTAAGGGGTCTTCTGGTTGTATTTCAAGGGCTCAGTAAATGTTCCTTCTTTTTTGTTAATGTGTATTTTGTGGGTCCACTGTTTCCAGAGTGCTCTTCTTATGTGTTTGGAGTGAAGACAAGCTGAAAGAAACACTTCAACTCAGTCAATGGGAGGCAGTCGTCGAATCTCAGAAGTAGTTGATGGTCCATCAGCTGCCTTTGCAGTTCAGACGACTTGCTTTGACTTGTCCCTCATCCTATGCCATAACTGGCTGGAATATCCCAAGACACAATTAGCTTTTCCAGGGAAACCTGCTGCTACAGGATGCATCCTGAACTAAAGAGCCTTGTTCTTTTTTTGCTCACTGGTTTTGGACACTTCTGTTTTGGAAGATGGGATTTGGCCTTGGAGTCTCTGGGTTCTGGGCCCATGTCTGCCACCAACGTGTAGCGACCTTGACCAAGTCATTTCAACTCTCTGGGTCCTGGCGCCCTCCTATGTACATTGGAAGGGGGGGATAAGTACCATAATGTTTTCTTCTTTCACCTTGGATGTTAAAAAAGATTTTCTTTTTTCTGAAACCAAAGAAAAATGAAGTCTAAAGTAGGTGAGGGGTGTTGGGAGGTGGTTTTGTGTCCGCTGGGGCAGAATCAAGGTGAGAAGTCGCTCTTACTACACACATGTCTTCTTTTAAAACCCCACTGTGAAAGATGACACCAGATGAAGGGGAGGGATGGCATGAGGTGTTCAGCGATTAGCTGCCCCGAAAGGGATCCCCAGCCCCTTCCCCAAGCCCACTCCAGGAAGGGCCTTTGGGTGCCATGGTGTTCCTCTTCATTAGGGAAGTCCAGATTCCCCTGAGTGCTTTTCAGGATTCATATTCCCCAGGAATGAGGTGCTTGTTCTCTTGTACCTAGAGTCTTTCTGAGTTGGGACAGCATCAAACAACAAAAATGAAGTGAACGTATGCACCCGGTTAATGAACAGTCAGAAGAATAGATTGTTGCTTTCCAGTTTTCTTTCCTTTTTCACCTCCTCTTGCACTGGTCTGTCTCCCTTTCCTCCCCTTAGACTGGAAGCACCTTCCTTTGGGACACGGAGTATGACTTATTATTGTCTGTATCCTGTGTGCCTTGTGCCTGAACCTACATAATGTAAATACTGAATCAGCATTAGCAACACACACTAATTAAATGAAAGCATAAATGAATAATTTCTGAGATTTTACCTGCTTGCTCATTCTGAAACAAGTTTTGACTTATTTATTTCAAAAAGTTTTTGCCATAATTTCCAGCATTATCTCCTGGCCTTTGAGGACACCGATAAAGTATGTACTGAGTATGTATCTAGGTGTGTACTTGCTCTCTTTTTCCTTTCTCCTTCTGCCTCTCTCTTTCCCTCTCTACCTTCCTTGGGTAATTAACAGGCATATAAGTACCACTGAACAAGACAGACATAGCCCCTACCTTCATAAACCTTATAGTCTACATAGGGAGAAAGATATTAAACACTGCATCATAACATAGAAAACTGATTACAGTTGTGGATGTTTGCAAGGCCTCTGTGAGAACATGAGACAAGGGGAAACAAGTGCTTCCCAAAGGGGAAAACACTGGAAGTCCAGCAAGGATTTTCCCATTGGCATGCTGCGTGTTAAAGTAAGCTGTGTGAAAGACCGAAGTGCTTCCCCTGAGACCATCCCTGCTTCAATTCATTTCTGCTTGTCATAATGTCCTACTTATGTGAGCTTGCTCAGCTATAGCTCTGTCTCAGTGACAGTCTCCTCCCCTCCCCTGCCCATGATGCCATCTTTTTTCATCCCAGTGGATCACTCTTCCCACTCGATCTGACCCAACATTGTGTTGTTTGACTCTTTCTAGGCAGCTTCTCTCTTCTCCCTCTTTCTGTTTTGTAGTGTTGGTTTTTTTCCCCTGCTTTGTATATGCTCTTTCTACTGCTTACCCTTTACGTAATGAGAAGTAATAGGCTGTAAAGAAAAGAGCCTGAGCTTTGAAGAAAGATAGTCTTAAGTTCAAAGTCTAGCTCTACTAATTAATGGTTATATGACCATGCATAAGTGGTTGGTAATCCGAAACACACAGAGAGGTCATAGAGGAAGAAGACAATGAGTCTCGGGAAAATGTCTGTTCATTGTTTCCGTTCAACCTTTTTTGACCCAACAACTTATACAAAAATAGCTCCTAGGGTGTGTCTTTACGTCTGCTCATAGAGAGCCACTGTAGTTCCATGAGATGTATTGACATGATGATAGCAACGTTTGTCCTCCTCTCCACCCCACTGTACAAGAGAGAACACAGAAGCACAAGGAGGTGGAGTACATGCCTAAGGGTGAAGCCAGTGACGGCAGAAGCCTGGCATAAGCCCTGGTATCTCCCGCTAGACTCATGCACGATGGTGTCTCCTTGTTCTCAGTTATGGTTTTCTCATCTGTAAAATGAGATTAATAATATACACTTCATGCACTTGTTGAGAATTAAATAAGGTATATGTAAAACCTTTACAGCTCTACCTGAAAAAATTCAAACCCACAGCTGTCAAATCGATTTCTACTCATAGCGACCTGTAAGGCAAAGTGTAACTGCCCTATAGGATTTCCAAAGCTGTGAACTTTGTGGAAGCAGACTGCCATATTTTTTTTCCCTCCCGTGAAGTAGCGGTGGGTTCAAACCACCAAGATTCCTGTTAGCACTGACTGCTTGACCACTGCATTGCAATGGCACCTTCTGTCTCTGCAAAGTAGGTAATCAATAAATGTCAGGACTATTTCCTTCCTTCATTTCAAAAATAATTTTTTTTTTAACTCTGGAGTTTTTTGCTTTTCTTCAGTGTGTTAACTTGTGCCATCTCTGCTTTTCCATGGGTTTCTACCTATTAATTCCACATAAACATCAAAAGCATCTCATGGTTTTACTCTGTGGCCTATGTTGATCCATCATCAGGTCTCTCAACTGCTTTTCCATAGCCCTTTCTTAGCAAGAACCTATCAGTGTGAAATCATTAGCTAAAAGTACCCGTGAAAAATATGTCAGAAATCAAAATGGCGAATGATAAACCAGTAAAAAAAACCTGAATCCACCGACGTCAAGTCGATGCCGACTCATATTGACCCTATAGGGAAGTGTAGAACTGCCCCATAGAGTTTCCAAGGTGCGTCTGGTGGATTTGAACTGCTGTGTTTTTGATCAGCAGCCATAGCACTTAACCACCACAGCATCAGGGTTTCCATAGCCTTCACTTAGCAAGAACTTACCAGGGTGAAATGATTAGCCAAAAGAATTAATGTAAGATGTGTCTGTAATTCAAAAGGTGAACAATACCACAAGGTTAATGCTGCAGATATCAGCACTCTGACATACTCTGTCCCACATTCAAGCTCTACTCCTAAGAGGTAGCCACTTTGATCTCTTTTAGTTGTTTTCATTTTGTTTTGTTTGGCTAGAATTGACTTCAACATTCTAAAATAATAAATATATGTTCTATATCTTGATTTTGGAAATGTCTTAGAAAGCTGACATCTTCAATTATCATCATCCTATGGAAATCGGGATATAATAATCAAACAATCACACCCTGTGCCCCCCCAGCACACACAAACCTCCCACATCCTTGTGTTTTAATATTATAATTTTATTTTAAAAATCTTTATATCAATACAAACACTGAGTTGTGAGTGTGTGTGTGTTTCACAGATTAAGTCACCACAACACCTGACAAATACCACTTGGTTTTCAGTTCCTATTTACAGTAAGACTGCCTGGCAGCTGTGTACATGGGGAGTGCAGCTGGGTTGACCGGAGTGCCCCTACAGGATAAGGAGACACCTGGCTCTACTGTGAGAGCACCCTCAGGTATGACGTCTTCTCTTGATCCAGACAGGTCTCCATAGAAACCTCACCCGTGCCCTCCTTGGATGGTGAACCAAGGCTGACCATGTTGTGGCAGCCAAGGAGGGAAAGCACGCCCTGGCTCTGTATGCAGACCATTTGATCCCTAGCTTTCAGCTGACCTCACTACAGACCCACCCCATTCTCTGGGGCTTATGACCGCGGGTCTGGAACTTCTCTGGTCCAGTGTATCCACTGACTAAACCTGTAGTTCCTTGTCTGTGGGGAGGAAAACAATGGAGACACGACTGCATAGGGTCAAGGAGGGGACGAGGGAGGGGGTCCTTTAGACTAGCGGTCCTTAATCAGGGACAGTTTTGCCCTCCCGCAGTGGACATTTGGTGATCTCTGAAGGTGTGTGTTTGTCATAGCTATAGGGGGTGTTACTGTCATCTAGTGGGTAGGAGCCAGGGAGGGTTGCTCTACTGTTGAACACCCTACGTCCAATGCAGAACAGCCCCCAAACAAAGAATTATCTGGCCCCAAATGTCAACAGTGTCAAGGTTCAGGCAGTCATCCTATCTTCAGCACCTCAGCCACCTTTTGAGAAACTTGACTTCTCTAATTCTTGAGCTTTTCCAAGCTGCTGACGCCTTAAAGGAAACCCTCGTGGCATAGTGGATTACGTACTACACCTGCTAACCAAAGGTCAGTGGTTCAGATCCACCAGGCGCTGCTTGGAAACCCTGTGGAGCAGTTCTACTCTGACCTATAGGGTTGCCATGAGTTAGAATCCAACTCGATTGCAATGAGAAAGCCTTGACAGAAACCCTGGTGGCAGAGTAGTTAAGTGCTAGGGCTGCTAATCAAAACACCAGCAGTTTGAATCCACCAGATGCCCCTTGGAAACTCTATGAGGCTGTTCTACTCTGTCCTGTAGAGTCGCTCTGAGTCAAAATTGGCTCAACAGCGGTAGGTTTGGCTGGGTTTTTTGGAAAGCCTTGAAAACCTTATGGTGCAGTTCCACTCTGCACACAGGGGGTCATTGTGTGTCGGAATCAGCTCGATGAACTAACAACAACAGCTGTGAATAGCTGGCTTTCCCTTGGTGCCTGCCCCCATCAGGTGCTCAGATCCCAATGATCCTTTATGCATCCAAAGTACTTGTCAGTGTCTGCGGCCCGCCCCGTCTTCTACTCTGTCTACCCTTGTAAGCTTAAACTGTTTTGTTCCTTGACTTCCTTTTGCTTTATTTCCTTTACAATCTTTTCAGTTGAATTCTTAGAGAGAACCAACATAGACACATGTATTCAGCCTGTCAAGTTTAACCAGGAGTGTACAGCCTTCCTAAGACTCTGAAATAACTGTTTTCTTGCTTGCTTTCCGCAGTGCAGTGTCATGAGCTACAGGTTCTCCTGTGTTTATTACAGAAAGCGTCTGCAAAGCCATGGAGCGAGGTGATTGTCACATGAGGACAATGGAGTGGGTGTTTCTTCTTCTGTGAACATGCGCTCAGTATGACGTACAGAAATGGCCATCCACAGGCGTGAAAGTTGAGATGGCTTAGGCTCCAGAGCTGCCAGGGATGATCACCTCATTGTCCAGTGTTCCCTGTCACTTCACTGTCCCTGCCATCCCTGTTCACCTCTTGCACAAATAATTCAGCCCATTAAATAGAGACTTTAAAAACGTACATTGCATTTATTTTAAAAGATAATTGTGTTATTACTGTAAAAGGAATAGCAGTGTCACTTGCCATAGTTAGAAAGTGACGTTAAAGACAAATATGATGGGTGGTGACTCTTAAATTCTAGCTGGATATGCTGCCTGCCAAAAGCTGCAAGCCTGAGGTTTCTTCTGATCAAAAATGAAAACCAGTGAGAGGCCGTTGTTATTGTGCGCCATCAAGTTGATGCCAACTCACAGTGACCTTGTAGGACAGAGTAGAACTGCCTCATAAAATTTCCAAGGAGAAGCTGGTGGGTGTCAACTGCTGACTTTTTGGTTAGCAGCCAAGCTCTTAATCACTGCATCCCCAGGGCTCTGACAAGGGACTGGAAAAATAAAAATAAAATAACTACTACCACTGAGTTGATTCTGACTCATAATGACCCTATAAGACAGAGTAGAACTGCCCATAGGGTTTCCAAGGAATGCCTGGAGAACTGGAACTGCAGACCTTTCGGTTAGCAGACCACCACACCACAAGCGTTTCTGGAGAGGTGCTAGAGAGGTGTTAAAGATGTGCCAGCCCCAAACTGAGATTTTCCCCATGATATAACACAGGAAAAATACTGAAAGAAAATTGGAAAAGGGAGTAGCTTTCTCATTACATGTTCCAGCGTTACCAGCAGCAGTCTTGGGCATTTTCCCCTTTGGGAAACCTTAGGCTTCTCCAAGCCTTCTGTTTCTTCTTCAGATGAGGAGTCAAAGCATGAGGGTCAATGTCCTTTGCAGCAGTGATGGTCCCCGGTTCCAGGCCTTCAGACCCCACATTCTCTGTTTTCTCTCCTGCATGCCTCTGATTCCCAGAAACACAAACGTTAAGGAGACATCATTGAAAGCCCTGAGTGACAAAGTACAAAATCAGAAAAGCTGAAGTATCCTTCCGTTGCCCCTCTCTGTCATCTGTCATCTAAGCAGTAACACAAAAGGATGTGAACTTGATCTGACTGTTGCCTGCTTGCTCTCTTGTTCTCCCCTCCTTTGGGTCTTTCTCTGCCAAGGGTTGTTTTCCTTTCAAAAATATGTTTTAACTCTTCTTTCACGACATTATCCATGCTCTACCAAAAGGCAGCTTATTAAAAGTTAAAAGGGAGTGCAGAAAATAGCACTGACGTTGCAGCTGAACAAAAGGATGCATATGGTGGGAAAACGGAGAATTCTGCCTTTATTAATTAAATGACAGGGTAACAGGTTTCGTTTTCATATACATTTTTAACCACACAGGTTTAGAAATAGATATTGAACAGTCATGGTCCTAAAAATATAAATCATATTTTGTCTTGGAGTTTCAAGAAAAATAAATTGAGGAAAGCGTGTATCTCTGGCATAATTAATTCAACTCACCAAAGCTGCAATAAAAACTCACACAAAGAAACAAAACCAAGGAAAAAAAGTAATTGCCCCAAATTCCTTCGCTCTTTTATTTCTCCGATTTTTGTTTACATAGGGGTTCCAAAGCCTACTTCCACTTCTACAGTTAGGCTAATTTTTGCTAAGTAGGATGCGCCATGGTAGGGGAAGCTGGAAACCCTAATCATATTGAACACTTTTTTGTACAGTGCAAAGGAGTTCCTTTTTTAATGGGGTGGGGTTCATCCGAGTACACAACCCACTAGGTGCCCTGCAAGTCAGGTTGCATTTGCTCTTCACATCAACGCTAAGAAATAAGGTTCCAGACACGTTAGCTAAGGTACGGTGCCACCCAGAGTCCCTGTGTATCTCAGCACGTGGAGCCCTGTGGCTGGAAAGCGTTGCTGGGCTGCTCTCTAGACAGAAGTGGACCCAGACTGAGTCAAGGTGGCCACCTGACCTGATGGAGACCTCCCAGTAAATGGTGAGCAACCAGCAACTTGTTGGGAAGGACTTTTTCCAACTGAGCAGATGACAACGAGCTCATCCAATCAAACCCTCTTGTCCCACAGACCAACATTTGTAAACTAGAGCTGCAACAGACATCTAACCAAACCAAAGCAAAACCACTGCTGTCGAATGGTTTCCCACTCATAACCACCCTGTAGGACACAGTAGAAGTGCCCCATAGATTTTCCAAAGAGCACCAGGTGGATTTGAACCACCAACCTTTTGATTAGCATCCATGACACTTAACCACTATGCCACCAGTGTTTCTGTCAAAGGGGCTACCAAAAACCCACTGCTGCTGAGTCGATCCCAACTCATAGCAACCCTACAGGACAGAGTAGAACTGCCCCATAGAGTTTCCAAGGAGCACTTGGGGCATTTGAATTGCCAGCTTTTTTGTTAGCAGACGTATCATTTAACCACTACACCACCAGGGTTTCCACAACAGACATACAGGAAAAGGAAATACCATAGGAGAGAAATAAGTCATCTGGGCTGGAGGATGGCAGGGAAGTCTATGTGCAGCCTCCTACTGTCAGAAGAGTTGGCTGGTGTTCTCATACCAACCCCCTTATCCTTACACTGATCTGAGCAAGCTATGTTGCCTAGCAGCGGTGGGTACTGTTGGCCTGTTTCACAGATGAGGAAGTGGAAGCTATCAGGTAGCCTATCACAGTCACTGATACAACACTAACTCAGGCCTGCCTTTGCCCCAGTCCAGTGCTCTGTCCATCATGCCTCCTTGCTTCCCTAGACTGGTCACCTGACACCTTGTCCCAGGATCTCTCACGGAGTTCTGCCATTCAGGAATACAGATGCATGCATGCGTACGAGGTCTGACAATCAAGTTCATGGACTTAGTTTTTCTAAGTGCTACATACCTCACTGCTCAATATCACTACAGCCACCTTTGAAGTACGCTCCTTGGGAAGCTGTGCACTGATGTCAGCACCTAGTCCACCCTTCAAAGCAATTTTGGAACTCTCTGGAATGGCCATTGTGCACAGTGGCAAGATGGCAAGTTTGTTAACTTCATTGTATAGTTGTGTTGGAGTTTTTAGCCAGTAAACAAATAACCGTATTGGAATACCCTTCCTACTCAATGGATATGGCCTCCTATGACTTTTTTCTTTACCTGAAGATAAAGGAAATATTGAACGGAAGACATTTGGATGACATTCAGGACATCAAGGATAATATGGTGACAGCTCTGATGGCCATTCCAGTAAGGGTTCCAAAACCACTTTGAAGGGTGGACTAAGTGCTGGCATTGGTGCACAGCTTCCCAACGGGAGTATTTCAAAGGTGCATGTAGTGATATTCAGCAATGAGGTACGTAGCACTTTTTCTAGGGTGAATTTGTGAACTTAACTGTCAGGCCTCGTGTGTGCACGTGTTCAGAGATATAGTTCCAGGACACTCAGAATAAAATAAAGTGTCCTCCTTCAAAACACATTTGCTATCCCTCTACTTCACCGTTGTTGTTTTTTTGTTGTTGTTGTTCACTCCCTCGGTTCTGGCCTGGATCCCGTCACCCTGCGCTTGAAATGAGTAGACCTACCTGGACTACCATCTCTATCTGTCCACTCACTACACAGCAGCTGGGGTGATTTTCTTAAAACATCAATGAGTGTTCAACTGATGTGTTGGTTCAAGATCGTAGACTGAGCACATCTGTTAAACTGTCCGTTCTCTCTCTCCTGAGATCCCACTGGACTTACGAAGCATAGAACAAACTTTTTTCTTTCTTTCTTTCTCATGTGGAAGGTAGAAAGAGGAAAGACATCACCACAGAGAGAAATTTAGGTGAATTTCTGAAGGACTGAAAGGGAGTAGCCTCATATTAACTGATACACCACAGAGAAGGGAGAACCCAGTCAGAAAGTCTGCAATGGCAGTGGGCTGAGCCTATTCTCACGTCACCCCTGCAATCTGTCGGGGATGGGCTGTTGTCATCCACAGAGTTTACACTGCCAAGTTTTTCTTGCTACTTCTTCTTAATGTAGGTAGATAAACCAAAAACCAAACCCATTGCCATTGAATTGAGTCCAACTCATAGTGACCCTATAGGACAGAGTAGAACTGCCCCATAGGGTTTCCAAGGAGTAGCTAGTGTATTTGAACTGCCAACCTTTTGAATAGCAGCTGATCTCTTAAATTCTGTACCCCTAGGGTTCCTTTAGGTAGATAGATGACCCTTGATGCTGTCGTATGGAAATACAGATGCATGTGTGTGTAAAGTCTATGGACATGTCTGCATTACCCACAGTAGAACAGGAATGAGATTAGCTCAGACTTCCCATCACCATGGTAGGCTAAGCACGATGGAGTCATGTCTCCACAATAATCATTTTAGTTCTTTACACATCTTGTCTCATTAGACCCTGACAACTATGCCATGCAAAAGTGCACTGGACTTTCAGTTCCCAGAACAAAGTAGTCTGGATTTCTAACCACAGTGGCTGTGGAAAGTCACATCAAGGTGTCCTTTCTGCTCCAAACACCTGCCAATAACAGATGATAATCAAGACATTAAATTGCCAGAGCTGAATTCCAAAAGTAGTTGTAAAGTTGTGTGAACTAGAAACAGAAGAGAAATTCCAAGTGGTAAACAGAAAAGGAGACTGAAGCCAGCCTCTCCTGGGCTGGGGACAAAGCAGAGGGTGCTTCTCAGCACTTTGCTCCTGTTGGGTAGCTGTCACCAACACCACTCCAGGCATGAGACGGCATCAAGGCCAAGCTCAGTTCTTGAAGCCTCGGGCTGGTACAGGACTACCTGCTCGTGAAAGAAGCCTAGTAACCAACAAAAAGCCTCTACTGACCATCCCCTGAGACCTTTGCCTTTAACAAGAGGGATGACATTGGTGTTACTCACAAACAGGATCTGACCCGTGCCCTTCCCTGATCCCAGTATCACCTTGAGAAAAGATCCCTAAAATGCCAGGGTGAGGCCTGGGTCTGCACTGTAAACTCAAGAATACAGGAAAAAGCTACTAACAAATATAGGAAGGAACGCGCACAACAGAAGAAAAAACACGTACGAGTACAAGCTTGCTGTCTGGGTGCTGCTGTAACAGGAATACCACAAGTGGACGACTTGAGCAAAGAGATGTTGACTCTCTCACAGTCTATGAAGCTAGACATCTGAACCCAAGGTTCCAGTTCTAGGGGAAGGCTTTCTCTTTGTTGGTTCTGGAGGAAGGTCCTTGTCATTAATCTTCCCTTGGTCTAGGACCTTCTCTACTCAGGAACTCTGGGTCCGAAGAGCACTCTCTGCTTCCAGCACTGCTTGGCTGGTGGTAGGAGGATGCTGCATCTCTGTGCTCCTTTGTCTCTTTTATATCTCAAAAGGGATTGGCTTAAGACATGCCGTAATCTTTCCTTACTAACCACAAGCAAAGATTAGGATTTATAACATGTTGGGAAATTACATCAGTCACAAATTTGAGGACAACCACATGATACTGGGAATGCTGGCCTAACTGAGGTGACATCTATTTTGGGAGGACCCAATTTAATCCATAACAGTCACACACTTATATGCAAAACCAGATAAATCTAGGAAAGAGTCAACAAACACAACCATCTCTAGTCAAAGTAAGAATTTACTTGCAGTGAAATTCATAACAGAATCTGCCAAGACTTTAAAATAAAAACGTGTAGAGTGCCCCGAGTTAAAGCAGAAATTCCACAGAGAGATACAAACAAGAACTCTTACAAACAGAAAGCATCATGAAGATGAAGAACTCAATATGTGGGATAGATTTCGTATTGGATACAGTTACAAGAAAAGTTAACAGTTAGCCAAAAAGGAAAAGGAAATCCTGGTGGAGCAGTGGTTAAGTGTTATGTGTGCTAGCCAAGAGATCAGCAGTTCAAATCTGCCAGGTGCTTCTTGGAAACTCTATGGGGCAGTTCACTCTGACCTGTGCAATGTTGCTATGAGTCAGAATTAACTTCATAAAAGTGGCTTTGGCTTCTGCAAGGTGGAAAATGAAGGTGTCAAATAACTCAACTTCACTAACCATTAAGGATTTACAAATGGTAAAAATGGCTACCACTTCCCATACAACCAACTGACATTTTCAAGTCCTAAGATACTAAGCATGAGGATGGGAATAAGTGGGAGTGCTCTTATTCTGCTGAAGAGCATAAATTGACACCACCCACCACCAAATATTTGGCATGATCTTGAAAAGATGAAGAAGCGTGTATCTTAGAAACTAACAATCCCACTAGTTAGTACCCTACAGAGCATTTCACACATGGGCACTGCGAGATATTTATAAGAAAGTCTTTTGCAGCATTGTTTGTAGTAGCTAAAAATTGAAAACAACTTTAGCATGCATAACAGAGGGGATAATTTTAGATACAGCCATAACATTGAATACTTTATATTACTTAAAATGAATACAACTACAATTATCCATGTATTACCATGAGTAAATATGAAAAACATTTTTTAAATGTGCAGCATGATACTGTTTAAACACATTTGGGAAAAATAATGGAAACAATTGTATATACTGTTTAAGACACGTATGCATACTACATCTACACAATTGTGCCAGGGGATGAAAACACCAAATTCAGAAAGGCTGTTCCCTCTGGAGAGGAAAGGAAGACGGAATCAGAGACAGTTGCACAGAAAGCCTCAGTGAGTGATGTATACGGTTTCTGAAGATTCTACGGAGAATGCCCAACACACACAAAAGTCACGACAGTAAAAGATGCTGTTACGTACCTGTCATTGGGCTTCGATAATTATTACTTTGTTAATCTGATTGTTTCTGTTTTTTCCTTCACTCGCCTGCACTTATTTCTCTGAACATCTTACCACAGATCAAAAGCATCAGGCTATTTTGCCCATGAATCCTGCAGTTAAGTATCTTTAACTGATAATACTTCAAAAGTATAACCACTGTGCCATTACCTTATTTAACAAATTGATCAGTAATTTAACAAATTGATCAGTAATTACCTTATTTAACAAATTGATCAGTAACTGAAGAGTAGCCCCCAAAGATGTCTCTATCTTAATTCCCATGACCTGTGTTATCCTACTTAGATAGTGGAATTAATTTAAGGATCTTAACTTAATGGTGAGATTCAGGAGATGGGGAGAGTGGCCTGACTTACTCCTGGGGCTTAGTGCCACCACAAGATAAGTGGGAGGCGGGAGGATTGGAGTCACCTGAGAGGGTACAAGGACAACAAAAGCAGAGAGACATGTAAGACGCTGTACTGCTGACTTCAACGATGGAAGAAGAGGCCATGACTCAGCAAGTAGTTTCTGGAAGCTAGGGAAATCAAGGATGTAGATTGCCCCCTCAAGCCAATAGAAGGAAGCCAGCCCTGCTCTCACTTGGCTTTTAACCCAGTGAGAGCCATTTGGACTTTTGACTTCCTGAATTGTAAGATAATAGATTTGTGTTGTTCAAAGCCATTAAGTTTGTAATAACTTGTTACAGCTGCAATAAGACACTAATACAATTCCTAAATATCGTCTAATATATATCCAATACTTAAATTTCCTCCAGTTGTCTCTGAAATGTCTCCTTATAGCATTTGTGCCTGGTTCCTAAATGGAAGAAGAGCTAAATTAGGTACCGGAAGCCAAGATTTCTGTGAACTAGAAACAATTCATTTACCCCCAGTGTTGTTTCTGCTTTTTTAATCTGTATAATGGGAAGTTATTTATCAGTATCCTATCACAGGAATATTTTGGATAGTCTAATGAGCTGGAAACATAAACACACTTTGAAAAATTTCAAGTGCTATGCAAAACCAAGCCAAACTCCTTGCCATCAAGTCAATTCCAGCTCGTGGTGACCCGTGAGTCAGAGCAGAACTGTCCCATAGGGTTTCCAGGGAGCACCTGGTGAATTTGAACTGCCCACTTTTTGTTTAGCAGCTGAGCTCTTAACCACTACACCACCAGAAAATAAGGCAAATGTCTTACAGTTTTAATCATCTAAATAACATTCAGTGAGCAACTATTATGTGTAGAAAATTGCCAAGCAGAGGTAGGGCACTCATCTGAAAGCACTTGATTCCTGTCCGCAGTGGGCATAGTGTTCAGTTGTGCAAATCTGCCTTGTGTTGGGGGAGGCAGAATGAGTCACTGGGAACACCACGACCTGAAAGTCAAGCAGACCTGGGTCCAAACCAGGTCGGAGTTCCAGTCTGGCCGCTTACAACCTGTTGCTCTTGGGACAGTTACTTACTCTTTAAGATCTCTCGTAGGGTTGATAGGACCACTGAAGGAATTGAGCCCTTTGAAGTGTTGCACACACACAAAAAAATGTGGGCCTTGTGAGCTGGTTTCACCCCTGAAGGTTTCATAGTCAGATAGATGTTCTTCAGCCTGGATCATGACTCAACAGCGTGGAACTGGATAAAGGGTGTGCAGGCTGGGATATCTCCAGTGCACAGAGCATGAGACCACCCTCAGAGAGGGGAGGCTGAGAAAGCTGGCAGCTGAAAGAAGACAGTCAGAGTTGATCCAGGCCTTCACAAGTGTGACAGTGGCTGGGAGACAGCAGCAAGCAGTCCGTTCTAGTGGGAGGAAACAGGAAGACCAAAGCAGGCTGACAGAAGGAGGACAACTTGAGCTGCAGGGGCTACACGAGGGGCAGCAGAGGAAAAGAAGACAATGGGCAGCTTGCAGACCCACAATGGGGTGTTCTTGGTTACCACGCAGTCCTGCATTCATTCATTCGACAAGTTTCAGGGCTGACTGCATGCCACTGTCAAGCCTTCCCTTTCTCACTGACACTTCTCCCATAAAGGTCTTAAAACTCGACTTGTCTTTTGGAATTCTGGAGCTTAAAATGTAAAATAAACCTAGTATGAGGGAGAATTCATCAATTCCATACGATGGCCTCCTGACAGAGAGCAGAGCACGCCGAGGCTGCTGCCAGAAGCCATCTCACGATTACTGCTCTGAACCACTCCTTAATCCTCTCCACTTCCATCTCATTCGGAGGCCTGCAGTGTCCTATGCACAATTGTTACTGCGGCCTTCACCTTCATCTTGCTCTTCCTCTTTGACCGTTACATCAGCATACATTATCTGGTTCCGTACCACTTGTGGCTTCTCTAGGAGGATACGAACTCTTACTGAAGCAGTCTTGGGACCTTCTGCTCAAGAAAAATTGAGTGGGAAGACAGGGAGATGACTCCTTCCTTCTTGGTCAAGTTGGTTAGCAGATGGTATACAGAGTGGTGTTAGTGGTGAGGGTTGAGAACAGGAAACAGAACTGCCTTCAGTATTTCAAACAGAAAGATATTGAATGCAGGGAAATTGCTCATAGGATCATTGGGAGGGCTGGAGGAGTGGGTGCCAGGCTGGCATCTTAGATTGACTCCCAGAGCACTGCAGACCTGAGCTACCAGGGGAGCCCTTCTCTCTGCCACAGTCAGGAGGCTGCCACTGGGACTGTGGAGCTGAGGGGACATACTCCACGGTCACTGTGATCCAGATCCAAAGGCCAGTCTGCAGTTTGAAACCCTGGTGTCAGAGTAGTTCAGAGCACAGGCTGCTAACCAACAGGTCAGCGGGTTGAATCCACTAGCTGCTCTTTGGAAACCCTATGGGACAGTTCTACCCTGTCTTATAGAGTCACTGTGAGTCTGACTTGACCCACTGGCAAACAACCACAGGACAAAAGACAGACAAAGATATGATGCCGAGAAAGAACTATCCGTCTTTCTGCAGAAAGAAAGCGGAGAGTAGCCCAACAACCTCACTTCCACCTTCCAAACCTCTTGTAAGTGCAACTAATTGGTAGAACTCAAACCATAGCCACAAAGCATCTGGGAATAGTAGTTAAATTTTTCCAGTCTCTGCAGTGGAAAAAGAAGCTCAAAATGAATATTGAATGGCCAATCTACCTTATTCAGCACAGATGAAGATTCCAGAAGCATCCACAATCAGAGACACACCACCAGGAAAGCTGGCCAAATGGACACAAGTCAAATGTTCTAAGCTTTAGGTTTGATGTTCTAGCTCACTTGCAGATCCAGCCCTCATCAGTGTGTGCTATCAGACAGTGTACATACTTCTCTGAGCCTTCATTTCCTCATCTGCAAAACAGACATAAAAGGCCCACTAGCCAGGAAGGTAGTAGGCATGGAAAGAGATGGGATAGCAAAAGAATGTAGCTCCACTCCCAGTGAACTCCGTTGCCTTCTTCTCCCTTTATCATACATAACTCCTGAGTGCTCCAGAGGAAATATGTGGCCTACTTACTGTGTAAATGTAAGCTGGTTTTCAGATTTCAGGGGCTGATTGTGGAATGAGTCAGAGGGTAACCGAGGCAGGACTTAACACTGTGTTTCAGATGAGTATAAAAGCATAGTCGATGTGCTCAGTTTATTTCAGAAACAAAACTTAATTGTGTACAACGTGGAGGCACCAGCACCGTTTCCCTACTTTCCAAGAACTTTCCAAGAGAAGGCTCAGCCTGCTATGGACACAGCATTATAGTTTGTCCTTCGTTCTTCTCTTCCTAACCACAAGGCAAAGCTTAGCTACTGGAAGCCAGAGGGGCCTGCTCTGCTCACGTGGTCGCCACCCATGCTCATGTCTCTATTATAATAGTGTCTGTTGGCTCGTTTACTGCCAGAACAAATCACTCGTCCCGTCGTAATCATCCCGGGTATCTCATCAAACACTACACCCAGTGTCCTCACTCACACCGGTGATTAATCTTTGTAACTCCCTCAACGGTTTCCAGGGACCTCGGCTTGGCCAGACCATGGACTACTGCTGGGAAAGGCAAAGATGGGTTAGTGTGGTCCTCAGTCTAGAGAAGGAGGCTGATACGTTAGTGAGACCGGATCCACCTCCTTCTTTGACCACAGTTTCCCGCCTCCTGGTTGTCCTAGTCCCCGGGACCTTAGCGGCCACTGTTGGTGATGGCGCCTCCAGCTCTTTGACTTGTGCATCCAACTGCCCACTTACCATCTCTCCTCGAAGGTCTCAAGAACATCTGAAACTGGCATGTCCACTACAGAATTCTCAATCCGCTCCCCACCCAAACTAGGTCCCCAAACTGCCCCTCAAACTAGGTCCCTGCATCTCAGCAGAGGTACCAGCACCTCGCCCACCCGTTGTCCTACCAGAGTTACCTTGGGGGCCTCCGACATCCAGCTCACAGGCAGGTTCTGCAGGTTCTGACTGTAACATTTTTTTCTAATCTCTACCGCCGCTGCCTCATATATGCCACCTTGGTTCTGGGCATGACTGTGCGACAGCCTACCCGCACTGTCTCCATCCTGTCCTTCGACGCTCCCCAAAGGGCACTAAGGTGACTTTTTAATAACAAGTACTGCATCATATCAGTCTTCTGCATGAACCTCCTACTGGCTTCCCAGTGCACTTAGAGTAAAACCCAAATCTCTTCCGCACCGTGTGAGGTTCTTCATGACCTTGTCCGTGTCTGTCTCCCTAGACTGCTTGCATGCCCCAAACATGGATGAAGTCAGAGAAGTTTCTTCATGCTCATGCTATGGAACATGGCGGGACCAAGGGAACCACTCAGACTTAACACCAAGGGTGAACACTGCTTCTTATAAGAATGTTCTAACAATGATAGGGATATTAATATGATTAGCATCTTACTTGAACAAAGCACCCCCAGATTTGCTTCCCTTATATCATCCCACAGTCACAGAACATCTGTGGAGTCAAGCGGGCGTTGTATCCCTGTTTACAGAGTGAAGGCACTGAGTAAGGGCCAGTTACACGTCAACACTCACTGCTGTCAGGTTGGTAGGACCAACGGCAATTCTACAGGACAGAGTAGAACTGTCCCATAGCACTTCCAAGCAGCACCTGGTGGATTAGAACTGTGCCACTAGGGCCCCCATATCATCTGAACTCAGGGCTACCCGTTCCAAAGCTTGCCCTTTCCCCACTACGGGAGTCTCTCCCTCCCCCTGAGTAAAGCAGGTTTTCTTTACGATGCCTATTAACCTCCATTAGCTCCTTTAGCATTCCAGCAGCCTTGTGAGGCAGGCAGGACAAAGATTCTCAGCCCATTTAACAGATCAGAATCCTAATTCCCAAAGACACTGTGCTGGCCCAAGTCACAGAGCACCGGGTTGGGACAGTCAGGTCTCAAAGCCTGGTCCTTGGACCAGGCCTCCTCCCTAGCTGGCAAACAGGCAGGCCCACACACTGCTGACTTCTGAGGCCTTGCGGACACCCATCATCCCTGAGCGGGAAGGACTTCCTGTCGACGAGCTGCGGAAGACAAGGTGCTTGCCTCCCCTGGGTGGCAGCTCACATGCACCTGTGCACCTGTGCAGCTCACATGCACCTGTGCACAGACTTTTTCCCGTCTTGTCCCAGCCTTCACCGGAAGCCCTGCCAGTGCTGCTGAAGTCCACAGTCATCCTGGGGGCAGTGGTGGCCCCAGGCTCGCAAAACACAGGTGGTCCTCAGTGCAGGCTGGGTGGGAGCCCGGCTCCGGCCATCCTGTCTGCAGAATGATCAGCTGGTGGCAGGATGAAGGACTTTCAGACCTGGCCTCCTACAGGGCTAGTGCATTGACTAGAGCCCCATGGGAGTCTATGGAAGTACCACCCTGCAGTGAGCCGTCCACAGGTGTGGACACCCAATAAGGGGGCAACAGGAGCAAAATCCTGGGCCAAGGTGGCCGGTCCCGGCCAGACGGAGAATTCAAAGGGTTGCCTTGTGCAGGGCCCAGCTCTTCCAAAGCCAGGGAGTGCACCACCACCGAGCCTCGCCCAGTAGCTCTCTTTAGACAGAAGGATGTCAGGTAGATGTCTTTGTGATTCAACAGAAAGAATTAGTAAGTGGCAGAGTGTCAAGTGACCATGACATTAACATGAATGACTGAGAACAAACACATCAGAGGCTGGCCGGGTGTTGGCAGCAGTCAATGAACGAGCACCCCAGTGAACCCCGATCTTCCGGAGAAGGGCTCTGCTGCGCCCACCGAGAGTGGACAGGCTTAACCCCAAAACAGCAGGTTTCAACTCTGGTTGCTCTCGCCTCGTCCGTCTCCCCTTTCTTTCTTTCTCTACTTTCTCTCTTGCCTCGACTTCATCTTTTTCTCTCTTTTTTCGGCCCTTATTTCTTCCCTCTGTATCTTTTTCAGCCTTTCCCTGTTTGTTGCTTTTTTCTTCCTTTCCAGAAAAATCTGTATGCTTCTCGGTGACTTCGGCAGTGTGACCTGGGGACATCTAGAGAACTCAGAAGTCTTCCTAGAAATGGTAGAGCCATACAGGAGACTTCTTTGTCTCAGAAAAGGGAGCACACCTGTGTCCCCAAAATGGAACTTTCGTTACACAGCCGTTAAACACGGTGGCTCTAGAAACGGCGAAAGCGCATCAACGGTGCTGCTCCGCCACGTTTCAGTGGAAGATTCAGGAGGCAAAATCGTATGTGCAGTGTGATTACAACTGTGTTATTGGTTACAACAAAAACCAGCCAAATCCTGTATGTAAAGGAAGTCTGTAAGGAAATAACGCCCAAGTGTTACTAGTCATTTTCTCCAAAAGGAAAAGCTTCAGGGGATCGTTTTCCACTTCTCTCTGCATTCCAAGTATTATTTAGTAATCACTTACTGCCTTTATAATAATAAAATAAGTATTCAAATGGTCTGGCCAGAAGCTTGATGCCCAGGGAACAGCCACTCAGCATCCAGCTGGGCGAGGAGCAGGTTGTTAGGAAACTTCAAACCTTGTGCTGTCACGTGGCCCATGGAGCTCCAGCTGGCTTCGAAAACTCGGTCCAGGAAATGACTATTCATAGGGTCCTCCTATTACAGGCTAGGCATTGTGTTAGAAGTTTTTCATATCTTATGATCACTTCTCTGTCAGAGAAGAGCCATCATTCCCATTCTACAGATGAGTAAACTGAGATTCGGGAACTCAGTGAAGGAATCGGATTTAGATTCAGTTTGGTCTGAATTTTCTATTACACCAAATGACCTCCAAGGAATTCGAGATTCTAGAGCACAGGAGAAGGGGGAGCCCGTTGGAGTAGCGACAGCTGTGGAAACCAGAGCAGTTGGGGTCAGGAGAGGAGGGACTGCTCAGGCTGTGGAGGTTCACAGCCTTGAGTCTCTACTGCTGTCTCAGAATGTCTCTGTCTTTGACATCCTAGTTCAAAATGTTTTCACAGGTAACCAGTCTGTGCTAAGGACACTAGGACTCTCATGTTTGGTTTGGTGGCCAATCATACCCTTCCCCTGGCAAGGTATTTTCATAAGCAGCTATGCTTATTTTTTTATAGAAACATGTCAAAACAAAATTGGTGTAGCAGTGCTTATGAAAATACCTTGCAGGGAGAGGGCATAGTTAGCAAATCAATGTAGAACTTATTTATGTGAAGTATATTTTCCCTGCTCTTCTGCATTTCCTGAAGATCTGTTTGATATTTTATTAAGTTTTTGGTGAGAGTTTACACAGCAAATTAGATTCCCACTTAACAATTTCTGTATGTATTGTTCAGTGACATCAGTTACGTTTTCTGTATTGTGTCAACATTCTCATCATTTCCCTCTGGTTGTTCAATCTCCATTATTCTCACCTCCCTAGTCCCCCTGACCTTTTTACCTTTGCTTTATAAATGTTGACATTTTGGTCTCAGAAAGATGATTTTTTTTTTAAGAGCTCAGTAGTTTTGGATGATATTGTTTATTTTATGAGCCAATTTCTGTTTTTCAGCTGTAAAGTGACCTCTGGGAGTAGTTTCAGTTTGGAGTTTATAAAGTATCTCAGGGTAATAGTTTCAGGGGTTCCTCTAGTCTCTGCCAGCCTGGTAAGTCTAAGAATTTGAATTTGCTTTACAGTTTTTTCCCATTGTATTTGGGACCATCTGTTGAAGGTCAGTAGTGGTACCCAGGCACCATCTATTTCTTCTGGGAAGATCACGGTTCATGAAGGCAGTTGGTCCTGTGGGGTAGTTTCTTCTTTAAGTCTTCAGCTTTCTTCTTTTTCTTTTGCTTCAGATAAGTAGAGATCAATAGTTGTTCTTAGATGGCTGCTCAGAAGCTTTTAGAACTCCAGACACAACTCACTGAAATAAGATATAGATCACAAACTTTATAGACTGTGTTATGCCAGTTGACCACAATGTCCCATAAGACTATGGTCCTATACCTTCAAACCCAGTAAACCGATGCTGCAAGGTGTTTGATTATGTCTGGGAGGTGTCTGTGACAGTGTCCACATGTGCTTTATTATACATGTGAGTATGTTTCCAGCATGCACAGACATGTATATAAACACATCTATAGACACACCTATGTGTGCTCACGTATGTGCACACACACACCTACCTATGCTCATATATGCATACATATTTGCCTTTGTAACCACTCATGTATTGTCTGGTGTAACTGGTGTTGTTGCTAAGTCATGTATGTACAGCGTTTGCCAATAATGCTCTTTATTTTTGCATGTTTCTTAGTGCCATCACTTAGCTTCAGTAGGTTGTCCCCACTTCACTAGCACTCAGTGTTGCCTTTCTCATCATCCACACTAGCATGTGTCTACTGTCTAGAGAGTATTTCCTCTCTTCGCTTGCCAGCACTCATCCCTGGTCACCAACAAAGACCATACACCAATTTACACTCCCAGTTCCTGCTTTGAATTCTCTTCTCCGGATTCCTAACTTGAGCAGAGTCTTAAAGAGCCGATCTACTACAAACAATCCAAATGAAGACACCTCAAATGAAGAAATGTACCAGCCAGAACACAGAGCCTGAGCCCCCAAAATAATTTGTGAGTTCAAGGAAAGAAAGAGGGAGTCCTTGGTGAAACGGTGTCATACTACAACTCCAAATAGGAATAGAAAGCCAACAAGGACACAGAGGTGAGCCAACAATGTCAGAAGCTCCTAGGAGCCACAGAAATCGTCTGACACTAACCCTTCCCATCCCCACCTCCACCACCCCCACCCCATCAAAGAAACAAACTCTTTATCATCAAGTTGATTCTGACTCATAGCAACCCTACAGACACTCGTTCCTTTGATAAACAATAGGGAAAACAATGACTTGAGATGGGAGCTTGCAGGCACACCTAAAAACATCACTGAAACTTGTACTAACAGAAACAATGACATTGACAGACACCTTTCAGACACAGTAAATTAACTAGGGAAGCTCAACCCTAATTCCACAAAGTAATTTGAATATTTGATACAATGCAAAAGAGAGTGAAAGAGAAATCTAAACAAAACACAGGAGAATTGAGACACATGGACAAAAGGAAAACCAAGAAAAACAGGGCCAGTGATGAAAAATCTAGAAATAAGAGGAGCGGGAGCTGGAGGAGGGGACAGAGCTAACCCTAAGCATCTGGTATTTATATTGAGTGTTTCTCCAAAACAATTCTTAAAAATAGACCACCAGAAAGTGGTCTGGCCAACCTTGAAACTGAAAGGACGAAGACAAGCTCTTCTAAATGATGAGATGCAATAACAAGGATTATGTCACACTTCACTCATCCAAATTTGGCCTAAAGCAGGGCTTGGAGAGGCATCCACCCAGAGCTAAGAGAAATAAAGCTCGCAGAAGTACAGCTTCTTGCCAAGATTATTGTTCTTGTAAGCAAAAAGAATGTTCTAGGACCAACTCTCAGGACATGAAAGACTTGTCAGCAAAGTCACATAGTCTTAACAAATATTGCTGTAAGATGTACTGAAGATTTACAGCTCAGCAGAGGGAATTAAGAAATAGTTTAACATTTTTTAAGGTCGCTACTAATAATTCACACTCGTTTTGACAAAATGTGCTGCCTCATGCATGACATTCTCCAGCCAAAGTGCTTCTTGTGTTCACAGCTGTGGCTGACGTACGAGGAAGTGGTGACCCTTCTTTTTCAACCTATCTTGTAAGGTTAAAGCTTTGAACTCTTTAAGATGCATTTATTTAACATGGTGCATGCCTGCAATTCTAGAAACAGTACTTAATGTACTGCTCTGCTAGCTCTGCACACGTGATAAACATTGGTAATATTAAGTAGGCCTGTGCCAAAATAGGGAAAAAAAAATTGTTTTCAAAGGGGCTGTATCATCACGCTGGCTGAGCTGGAATTTTTTTAAGTTAATATATATTTTATCAAAGTAATACACGCACACAGAGTTTAAAGTCAAATCATTCTTCAAGACTTGTAGCAAAACGCGGTAATTCCCTGACCCGTCACTCCCAATGTCTTTCAGGGTTCCTCTTAAGAGGCAACTATCTTTTTAGTTTTTTCTTTTGCCAACTAAGCATAGGCATTTCTAAATAATACAAGTGTGTGTCTCTCTTTGGATTAGTCAGCTTTAAATATTGTCTTCTAGTTTGTTGGTATGGTGAAGGAGAATTGAGCTCTGTTTTCCACGCCTCAGCATATCTGGGCAAGTCAACTGCCAGTTATTACCATAGTATTGCTGTGCAAATAGCATTCCCAGCTTTGCACTGTCAAGTACTGTGTGTGCTTTCTTCCTTGCCTTTTGTCTTTTCTGGAGTGGACTGCCTTGTTTCCTTCTTGTTTGTCGCATTACTTAGTGGTTTTTGTAGATATTGCTAATTCTTTCTACGTCTTCCAACAGCTTTTTCGTACAATTTTCTGTGCAGTCAATCACATCAAGAAATGTACCGTTTTCATTTTTTCCTTGGATATACTCATCTGAGACACCTCTGTTCTCTTTCTATCTTGGCTGAGTGTCACTAGATGAGTGGAACAGCACCATGCTAGGATTTCCATTGGTTTTCTACATGGGATTCCCTATTGCCTGACACTCAAGTCTTCTGTTTGTTGATTTGCTCCTTTGGTTTAGAGTACACCGTCCCATAGTTTCATCAAGTCAGCAAGATGAAACTTAACAGAGTGCTTTGTGAGACAACTCTCAGTGTTTGTCTCTCGAGTTCTGTGTTCCTATCTGGACCAGTTGCCCTCTAGTGGGCAGCTTCACCCTGAAGTCTTCCATCACCATTATCCTGGAGAGCATTTTCACTGTGAGCTCTCTTGTTTTCTATATTCTATCTCCACATTTTATTGGGCACTTGGCTGGCATTTTATTGGAGGACATCCTTTCGTATCTCTCTCGGAAGAGATACACGGAAGATAGAGTGTTCCCTTACCCTAGGTTGATAGGTCTTTCTGTGTTTAGAAATATGTAACAAAAATGATTTTTCTTCCATGTTTTGAAGACACTTGCTCATAATTTATTTTTTTGTGATACTATTTACAAATCTATAATCATTCTGATATTTCTTCTTAATGCAGTGTATTTAAGCTCACTGCAATGGAATCTTTGAACCAAGCATTCTGAAAATCTCACCGTGGTATACATAGACGAGAGTTCATTTTCTCTGGCCACACCCTCACTAGGTCCGTTCAATCTGGAAACTCACGTCCTTCTGTTCTAGGAAATACTCTTGAATCATTTTATTATCAGTTATTTACTAGCCTGCATTTATGCTACTCTCTGGAACTACTAATTTTGGATGTTGAAACAAACCAGTCCTGTGACTTTTAAAAGAAAGTATTTTTAAAATGTTTTTGTTACAGTTTGTACTTCTGCCATCATATTTTTAATTCTCAAGAGAGAGTTTTTTAACTGTTACCTTTCTCTAGCATTCTGTCCTAGTTTCATGTAGATGTACTATCTTCTCTTATCTCTGGGAATGTTGATGATGGATAATTGTTTATTTGTTATTCTGTTCCCCCATACAATTTCTATTTCCTCTTGTGTGTATGGTTCAGCTTTATTTGGCCTCTTTCTCCTATTTTAGAGGCTGTCTTAAGATGTAGGTAATCTTTATTTCTTCATGACTGTGGGAAAGGGAGTAGTTAATTGAAAGCTCTGAGTCTGTGGGTGGGGCATTGCAGATATGGAGGGCTGTAGCCTTTTCTGGTGAGCTACTTAGGGGAACCTCTGATGTGGTTATTTCTCTTTCTTGATCTTGAGCTGGTGATATTCTCCAGAAAGTACTGTTCCAACATCTTGCATGGAGGTAAAATCTGATTGTCCAGAACATGAAAAGACAAAATCACTGTAAACTATTATTATACCGAGCACTGGTAGCCCGGTGGTTAAGGGCTCAGCTGCTAACAGAAAGATCAGTGATTAGAACCCACCAGTGCTCCACAGAAGGAAAACGTGGCGGGAAGCTTCTGGGAAGATGACAGCACGCAGCAGTTCTCCTCTGTCCCATAGGGTCATCATAAATTGGAATCAGCTTGATGGCAGTAGAATTCTTGGTTAATCACATGAACTTACATGGTTTGACTTTGCATAAGAGAAAACTCCTTCTGTTTACAGGAGTTGTCTATCTGAGATGCCAACCGAGTAATTCAGGCCATCATTTCTGTAAGTCCACTTTGATCATGACAGAGACCACAGGCCTGTCGGTGACAGAAGGACTTTAAATAAACCTTTCAAAAATGTTTTAAGGGAACATCTAGATAGCTAATTGCTGAAATCAATGGTAGGGTATCAGAAAATTGTGTTTTAAGTAATGGAATGTATTTCATGCTGTGAAAAAATTGCCTAACTAATGAGCTCAATGTTAAAATGTATCGAATACCAACTCCATATGTATATTTATAAATGACAGGAAAAATTATCATCAATGTGGGATGTTGGGTTTTCCAGAATAATATAAGGGCAACAAATAAATAATAGGAAATTAAAGAAGACACCTTTGGAGCTTTGCTGGCAAGAGGAAGGATGTGCAATGGAATAAGGACTGTTTATAATTTTTACTATTATTTATTGAATTTTTAAACTATCTGTCAAGTGTACTTATTTATATACTGCATCAACAATAACTGGAATACAGGAGAATAATCTTGTCCATGCTGATCCCACAGTGGAATATGTGCAAACAGATAAATCTGGGTTGAAAATGCATCATTTGCTACCTCATGGCTGAGCTGCACTGAGTCACTGATGTAACTATTTTGAGTGGTTGTTCCTTTGTCGAATGAGAATAATGATGCCTGCACACATCTCACAATAGGTTTTACTAATCATGGCCATTTATGAGTTTTAGAAATTATTTTCTTTCAGAAATTATTCATTGTCTGATGTGTCTTAGAAAAAGGTTAAACCACCTTCTTCAGAACTTTTGCTATAATGAAAGATTACAAACATATCAAATATTGTCACTGAGAAATTAGCTAATAAATGGTGCAATATCCATGCTATGACACACTATGTCAACCATTTTAAAAATAAGACAGAAAATAACTCCAAGATATATTGATTTGTGAAACAAACAAACAAAAAACAAGGAAAAATATATTATCATCTACATTCATGCAAGAAGCAAGAACAAAAATCTAAGTGCATGTGTGCCTACGTATGTAGGTAGATGAACAGAATGAAGATTCCAAACCCAAACCTACTGCCGTTGAGTTAATTCTGATTCATAGTGACTCCATGGCATAGAGTAGAAGTATTACCAGAAAGCTTCCAGGTGGTGCTCGGCAGGTTTGAAAGACTCAACTTTTGGCTAACAGATGTAGCAGTTAACCACTATGCCATCAGGGTTTCCAGAAAGAGGACTGACAGAAAACCAAACCTACCGCTGTCAAGTCAATTCTGACTTGTAGCGACCCTATAGGACAGAGTAGAACTGCCCCACAGAGTTTCCAAGGAGCATCTGGCAGATTCGAACTGCTGACCTTTTGGCTAGCAGATGTAGCACTTAATCACTGTGCCACCAGGGTCTCCACAAAGAAGCTTAGAAGCCTGTATATACAAGCTCACAGGAAGTGTGTCTAGGGGAAAGAGTGGTCGGTGAAGCAGCTGTAACTCGGGGGAGCAAAAGGGGGAGGTCTTCGCATTTTATTTTATCTACTGTCATGTGGCTTGAATCTTCGACAATGGGACCGCTTTTGTGTATCACTTATGTAGTTAAATGTACAGTTATCTAGGGAAGAGAACCCAATGACTATCTATGTCTGTCTCTTCCAGGAGTCTAGGTCACAAGGACACATTTCCGTTTATTACTGTGCAATCTAGAATTAAGCCAAATGCTTGCATTTTTCACGTGCCCAAGTACCTTTAAACATTGCCCATGGAGGGACTGTCATTTAAAAATACATTTGCTACTGGTTTTGAAACACATTTAATCTTTCCTCCATTAATCTGCTTTCCCTAAACCTTTCCCTAATTCTTCTCAAGGATTTCCCACCTGCTGTGCAGGATATACAACACAGTGACTCTCATCATGTCTGGAATTATTTTTATCAGTTTAATCCATATTTGGCAGCTATTTCCTTTCTAAAGTCTTAGACATTCTAGGCTGTAGGCTGATCAATTTCTCAGTGTTATGTGACATCAGCAACAGATGAAATAAGAAATGAATGGCTATCTTTTGGAAAATAATGTTAGCTCTTGATATGAGCAAACTAAGATTAGATCTAGATGCTAAATGTATTTTAGACCTTCTTGTTGTAGAAGCTCTGTACAATCAGATAGAATACCCTCTTACGAGGTTACATACAGAACGCATACTTTCAAAGTCCTTTTCCGGCAGACTTGCTTTTATCTGTCTTCATCATTTTATGGGTCCCTTATGATATACGGAAACCCTGGTGGCATTGTGGTTAAGTGCGACGTCTGCTGACCCATAGGTTGTCAGTTGGGATGCACCAGGCGCTCCTTGGGAACTTGATGGGGCAGTTCTACTCTGTCCTCTAGGGCTGCTATGAGCTGGAGTAGACTTAATGGGAGTGCATTTTTTGGTTTTTATGATACATAAGCTAGTCCGAGACTTCCAACAGGAAATGTCAGGTAGTTCAACATTTGGCTCTACCCTTCTGTATTTGGCAAGGACTCCCTTTTGTTCCTGAAATCCTGGGTGTCTGTTTCTCCTGGGGCCATGGACCCCCTTGGCTGCAGATGCTGGGTCTGGCCTCCTCACTTTGCTTTGTATCCAGGGTGAGTTCCCGTCTCTTCATCTGCACATAGCAACAGACACTGGGGACATCTGGGGAGACAGGCATCACAGAGCTCTGCTCCTGGTCATGGGGTAGACAGGAAGCTGCCTGGATCCCAGGGAGGCACTGCACAGGACTGTTTGATTTTGTTTGTTGGTTATTTCTTCAGGAGTGAGAGCCATAACCCGCTATCAACCAGGATAGCATGTTCTGTGTAACACAGCAGAAGCCAGTCTGCTAGTTGCGCTGTGAGGCTCAGCCTTCTGAGCTGGCCACCTTGTGCTCAGGTGGCTTCAGATGCTGTCTTCATGATCTCTCTGGGCTGTGAATTCCAACCTTTGTAAAGTGGAAATCATACCCAATAATCTTGTTCTATTGGTGCCATAGAACCATAAAATTTTTTTTCCTAAGTGAAACCTCGTCATAATGAGTTCTTGGGGACTTTCCATATCAAAGCTATTTCTTGCCATCAAAGCATATTTTAAGGGACCAGTCCTGACTTTGTCACTTACCTGCGGTGAGATGTTGGACAGGTAATTTACCCTCCCAATTCCTCAGCTTCTCTCTGGCTGTAAAATCAACTTCCTTCATGGGATTGTTGTCAGAATTAAGTGAGATTGTAGTAATAGACCCTGAGGCCCTCCTACCTCTGGGATCCATCATGTAAAATACTGAATGTCTGCACTGTCTAAAACATTTTACCTGGAGGTTCTCTTATTTACAGTGAAAAGCATCCTGACCCACAAACGACGTTTGACTTTGCCGTGACCATTCCTGAGGGCCTCTCAGCCAACAGCCTGGCCCCTCAGGACTCTCTCCTGCCATGATGGCCATCCACCTGTCCTTCTTCTTCCCCTACCTCCAGGCAGCCAGCATCCTGGCAGAATCTGGAACTTTTTCCCATAATTCTTTGACACTACATTCCTTATTTCTTTGATTGTATTCTCTTTATTTTCTTCAAGGAGACAACCCCTGGACTCTTTTTCTCTAAACTATTCTGCCTAGAATCCAAATCCTGGGGCTTACTGAGTGTATTCCAGATGTTTGTGTCTTACGTAGGCCATTTGGCCTCAAGTTTCTGTCCCATGATGTCTTCAGTAGCTGCAGCTGTGACTTTCCTAGTGAGAGTTCCCTGTCTGCTAGACTTCCTTGTTTGCAAGCAGGACTAAGCCTGTAGGTTCCAAGCATCACAATTCCTCCACAACTCTACATGAAGAAGACACTGCTAAGGAAAAAATTAATCATTTACATTTCCTTTTCTGTTCATTTTTCTTTTTCCATTTATGTGTTAGTGCAATAATATTTACATAAACAAAATACCTAAACCTCAACTTCCTCAGATTTCTGAGTGCTTTTGGTGAACCTTTTCAAAGCTCTACTCTTTTCTTGTCAGTGTCTCATTTGAATAGCGTTACCGAAACAGTCTGACCCTCGAGTTACATAGACATGCTCTGTGTCACTACAGGCGGCTGGAGTGGCACCAAGCTTCCTAAGTTATTGGAGTCAGGAATCCAATTATTGTTCAGTATATAAATAGATTTTTGCTCCCAATGTGGTAGCTACCAACCGCATGTGACTTTGTAAATTTAAATTAACTAAAATGAGATGTTTAGTTCTTCAGTAGCATGGATCATTTTTCGAGCACTCAACAGCTACACACGCTTTCTGGCTACCGTACTGGACAAGACCACAGACCATTTCTGTTAGGACACAAACTTCTGCTGAACAGCACCCCGGTAGGTGGTGATGTGGCCCATTTCAAAAGGAAATTGTCAAACTTCAGCAATGGCAGAGATCCGGTGATAACATACGGATAACAGGGATAACATGTGGAGCTTCAGGGTCACCTCTCAGCTCCGTGACTAATTCTCTATGACCTTGGGCAAATCACTTTGCTTCCTTGAACTCTATAAAACGGAGATAAAATGTGTTAAATACCTTCTAGGTCTGCTGCTGTCTGTGAAAGTCCATGGTAACTGCAAACCTTAGGTGTTATTTTCTCACTGAGCATGACTGGAGATTATGTGTCGGGAGGTGGTAGAAGTGGTCATCACGTGCTGCTGGCTCTTGATGGGGAGAGCGCCGCTTGGGGCTGACCATCTCAACAGGTGGCATGGAAGGTGCGGTGGCGGCCACAGCTCCAGGCCTGGGAGATGGCCTCATGCTGCCTCTGACACATGTACCATGCTGTCCACCTCTCCTCTTCACAGACATGTGTCCTAGAACATACACTGATTGCTTAAGTTATATTTGGAACATTTCCTTCAGGGCTACAGCCTTCAGGAACAATTTTCACTCATGATGCCACCAGCAAAGACCAGTAGAATAGAGAGGAAACTTGTCCGACGTGGGAACCCTAGTGGCCTAATGCTTAAGTGCTGCACTGCTAAGCAAAAAAATCAGTGGTTCGAATCTACCAGGTGCTCCTTGGAAACTCCTTCAAGCAATTCCATTCTGTGCTGTGGGGTCACTATGAGTCAGGATCAACTCAGTGGCAGCATGTTTGATTTTTGTTCATCCCACTTGGTAGCTAACATCAGTCTTCTCAAGACCAAGTGCAGAGACTCCTTTCTTCTCTTTGATCCGTTTGCTGAGGTCCACCTCTCACCCTGGGACAACACCTTCATACAGCCTCACTGAGCTGACTCTTAAATAATCTCATCATAAACAAATCACAAGCAGTTTGCACAGTCCCACCGTTGATGCCATTTTGACATGGAAGACGGCACCAGAGACTCTGCCCCATTTCATCATCCATCTGAATAACTTTTTCAATTTTGAGCTTGCTGCCTAACCATGAGGCCTGAATTATGACTAGATTCTCTCTCTTTCTCTCTCATCCCGTCTCCTGGGACCACTGAATAGATAAATAAAAATCATGGCAGAATAATTGTAGGTGCCCTGGGCGAGGAGCCCAACCAGGCCCATCCACAGTCTGAGCCTTGTCTGTCGGGGACTATTTTTTTTTTAACGCCCATCATTTTAGGGGATTCAATTATAATCTTTTCTCCAGGAGCACAGTGGAAGTTTGCATACACCAGCCCTGGGGCATTCTGCATCACAATGTGTTCTGAGAGCCCAGGAAAAGGAGGGAGCTGTCTCTGGTTTTCCCTAAAGCTGTATTTTTCATTTGCAAACTTGGTCAAATTTTAGTATTTTATCCCTCTCCTAAGTCCCCTTCTCGGCATAAGCTATTCTCAGAGCATTCTCACACCAACGTTAGAGAAGGCTACAGTTTAAAAGCAGAGAAGGGTCGCTGCTTAAAGAGACCCAGCAAGCAAAAATTCATCCCTTTCCACACTACCTTTTGGGTCCTGAGGATGGTCTTCAGAATTAGAAAGGATGGGATCCACAGGAGTTCGCTTTCTCCGGTGTCCACAGCATCTCCTGGTGAGGTGCTACCACGGCGGGTTCCTGCACGCCAGGCCCTATTCTGAAAGTCCTAGAAGTGCTAACCCATTTAAAATGCATGGAAATCCTTTGAGGAAGACAGTGTAATTTTTCTCAGTTTTCGGAAGACAAACCTGGAGGGGTTAAAAGCCTTAGTCCAGTTCTTCGTTAGTAGCCAAGATGGGATTCGATTCTAGGCACCTTGCCCTGAGGGCTCTGCATTTAGCCTAACCCCTCCAAAGACATGCCTGTTGCTAACTAGCCCTGCGTCTTTTGCTTTTGGTGGCCTGACTAAGCTCCATCCTATAGCTCCTGAGGTCCCTGAAAAAAGACTGGTATATCAGAAACACTCTTAGTGACTCCTTGAGACCCTCTAGGACAGAGGAGAACTGCCCAATAGAGTTTCCAAGGAGCACCTGGTGGATATGACTGGGTTTGGGTTTTTTTAGGAACACATTCAGGCCCTAACCCTAATGAGTGCCAGTGAAAGAACAAATGGAGGTCTAAGTACTGCATGCCTCATAATTTTAAAATGATAAACCATGCTGTAAAACATAAATAAGCTAGGTTATATCTTCCTATTTTGAAAAATACTGTATAACAACTCAGAAGAGTAAGTGTGATTTGAGACTCCAGTTTTCCAGACATTCCGCTTTAGAACTGAGTAAAGTGGGGGGGGGGGATAGATCTGTGGCCCCTGGCCAGTTCCCTCATTGCTGTCACGTTGACTATGACTCCTAGTGACTCCAAGAACAGGATAGAATGGTCCCATAGGATTTCCAAGAATTTGACATGCTGACCTCTCGGTTAGAAGCCAATTGCTTAACTGTGGCACCCTCAGGGCCCAAAATATTTATATAGTGTCCAGTGAAATACGCAGAGAAGGTCTCCCATGAAAGACAGCTAAACCTGATAACAATCATAGCAATAACTGATAATGCCTCAAATGCCCAGTCCACTGGGGAATATAATTAACAAAATACTCCCCTGATGATCCCAAATTTCCCACAAGACCAAACATGTGTATGGTTTGAGGTGTTTCCTGAGATTTATTTTAGTTCTTGTTTTTGTGAGTTGCAACTGGCATATAAAGTGTTAAGACCTCCCCACCCCCCCACAACACAGGCCAGCAGACAACGCTGTTGTTAGGAGGGAGACCAGTGCGGCAGGAGGGACAAGACAGGGAAACACCAAGGATCTTCTGACTGTGGCTTCCCCGAGTGGCTCAAGAGCTCAGAGGCTGTCATGCAGGATAAACACAAACGAAAAGGAGTGTCTCCTTATCTTAATTTATGTAATTCTACACTGTTGTCTCTGCTCCTAATGTGTGTGCGTGTAAGAATGGGTTGTTCCGGGCTGAAAGAATTTGGGAAAAATACAAGCCTCCTTCATCTTCAAGATTGTCTATCTGACTAGTGACTAGGTAAGAAAATAGAAGTCCTTGGGTGACACAAATGGCTAAGCATTCAACTGTCAACCAAAAGGCGGGTGGTTCAAACCCACCCAGAGGCGCCTTAGAAGACAAGCCTGGTGTCTCAGTCATCTGGTACCATCCTAACAGAAAATACCCCAAGTGCACAGCTTTAAAAAGAAAAGGTTTATTGTCCTAGTATGGGTAGTTACAAATTCATTCATATTAGAAATTATCGCAGTCTGGAGGGCTGAGAGTCTAAATTCAGTATGAGAGCGTCTTGGCATCAGAATCTCAGGTCCAAAGGACGTGCTCTGCTCTCGCTCTCAGTGCTGCCTTCTTAGCGGTGGGAGGTCGCCAACACCATGCTCACTTTCCTTCCCCTCCGTCTCTCAGGACATTAATTACCCCAGCACTATCCAAGCTGGTAGACCGAGTCCCGCCTCACCGACACAGCGGCTGCCGTTCTCCCTCACCGCTGTCCTAGAGGCAGCATTCCCAACACCTGGGAAAAGTCATGCCAATACTGGAACTTAGGGGTCTGTTCTGAAAGAAGTCCAGCCAGAGCTTCTTGGAAGCAAAGACAGCAAAACTGTGTCTCATGTGTTTGGCCATGCTGTCAAGAAGCCTCAGTCCCTGGAGAAGGGTATCATGCTTGGTAGAGTGGAGGGCTAGTGAAAGAAAGACCCTCAATATGGAAGATTGACACAGGAGCTGTAACAAAGGGGCTTAAGCATAAAAACGGTTGTGGGAATGGCACAGGACCAGGCAGGGTTTTGTTCTGTTGTGCACAATGTTGCTATGAGTCAGAAATGACTCAATGGCACCTACCAACAACAGTGCAATCCATAACACCTGGTGATCCCGTTCCAAAAGGTCACAGTCGATGCAGAGCAGTTCTACTTGGCCCACCTGGGGTCAGCATGAGTCAGAATTGACTGGTAGCTAACAGGAAGTTAAGAAAATAATTCTAACATCCAGGAAAGATCAGCCACTGACCTACACAAGACAGCACCTGGTCAATTACCAGTTATGTGGTCCTGGCTTACTCACTGTAAAAGTTTGGAAGGGGAATAGATTATGCAAGATTGATGGAAACCTTCTGGAAGAATGTAGGACTTTAAATAGGCACCATATATTTCCTCTTTTAAGACCTATCTGCAATAAGAAGGAGGAAATGCAGAAATAGGAGCCAGATGTTTGGAGGGCAAAAGGGTGGAGCTGGATGCACTGTGAAATGGTCCCTCAATTCCTATATACATTACACTTTAAGACACGGACTGATACCAATGTGGCCACTTAATGTGCATTTAATGTTTAGGGAACTGTTTGTAAATCAGATACCAATGGCTTTCACACTCAATTATTTTTGAGGCTAGGTATCAGGGAGCTAGTCACCTTGCAAAGAGAAAAGGTGACAAAATATTTTACAATTATGTACAATTTGCTACATTTTTCTGACTGTAGGGTAAATACATTGTGCACTATGGAAACCATGCAAGACCAAATGCACACATATACAAACACAGAAAGAAAATTAATTTGGTCAGAATCTACCATTATTATTACCATCCCTTGAACCTTTAAGTTACAATAGTTTCTCACATTAGTTTAGCAGTGAGAAGGAATGGGAGGATGAGAGGTCTAGTGGAGCCTAACTTCAGTAAGGACCAAGTAGATCGGATAGTGAAAGTCTAGAATAGTGATTCTAAAGTAAGGTCCCCCAGATCACCACTGTGAACTTGTAAGAAATGCAAAATTATTGGGCTCTACTCCAGACCTACTAAATCAAAAACTCTAGGTCTGGGACCCAGCAATCCGTGTTTACAAGTCCTCCAGGGGATTTTATTTTGCGTTAAGCATTGAGAACCTGGTCTAGAGCAGAGGATGGACAGAGCCCAGTGAGGATTCTTGTTGGAAACTTCTATGCATCCAGGATGGCTCTAGTTACTAAGACAGGTCACAGGAGACACAGAGGAACCATGGACAGAGAATATCTAAGACTTTTTCCCTACCTCAACATACTGGCTCAAATATAAGCCAGGATTTCCCACAGATGGCTTCTGTAGTCCTGGAATTTAAGCTTTAGGTACCACCTCTAGGTGCAGACTTTCTTTCTCTGTCAACTCTGGTCTTTTCTCTCTTCACCTTCTCTTCCTCAATTCTTTGGCAGTCTTTAGGTGGTGCGGCATCTGTCTTCTCCTGACTGTTTCCTTGCTTCTGTGCCTAATCTGCTCCTTTTGTATCTGAAAAGGGATTGGATTAAGACACATCCTACCTTCATGTGGTCTTGTTAACATAACAAAGAAACTCTATTTCTAAGTGGGATTACATACACAAGTATTTTTTTTAATTACCATCAAATCCATTCCAATTCATAGTGACACTATAGGGTGAGTAGAACTGCCCTATAGAGTTTTTGAGGAGCATGTTGTAGACTGAAATTGCCAACCTTTCGGTTAGCAGATACAGCACTTAACCACTATACCACCAAGGTTTCAAAATCCACAGCATAGGAGTTAGGATTTACAACACGTATTCTGAGGGGATACAACTGAATCCAAAACAATATGCAACCATTTCTTGATCTACAAATTGACCATCTCATTTGGTTCAGCCTCATATTTTCCCCCACAGTGTGAGCACAAGCATGGTAATCTCTATTGTTTCCCTCTCTGATCTACTCCCTGACCTGATAAATGGGGATAGAGCTAGTTGAATTATGTCTTTGCCTCATGAACTAATTGGAAACTCTAGGGTCTTAATTTACTCCAGGGGCCCAATGCAATGAGAATGTGAAAGTGTGATTACACAGCTGAATTCAAACTTGGACAAGATAGCCTTCTATTTGGAGGAATAAGGAAGACCCTGAGACTATAATCTGACAGTAGACCCTTTACCAATTATTCCCTTCTTTGAACTAACAACTAGAAACTAGACCCTTGCTATGGCATTATTCACTAAGGAATATGAATAAGGCTTGTCTGATTTTAGTTAATTTAGTTAATTAGTCAGGGTTTAGTTAATTTAGTCAGAGTTTAGTTAATTTAGTTCTAGAAAAGAACTCTTAAACAATTCCATTTAGAAGGTACTACCAAGGTATGCTCCCTGAAGTGTTAAGTTGAGGCTTAGTACAAAAAGAAGGAAAAATAAGATAGAATAAGCTACATTCTGTGTTTATAAGCCTATATTTGCAGAAAATTTTCTGCTCAACAGTTTGACCTCCGTTATTTCATTTGTACCTTGTAAATACCTTTATGAGCAGAGTAAGCTCTGTTACCTTAAGTCTGAGAGAGGCTAAATACATCAAAGATCAGAGAAGTTGACTGCCATGTCTAAGGTAACAGATCTAGTTTTAACAGAATTTCCATTCACTTGCCCATTGATTACCTGAATACATATTTCTTGATGGCAATGGATTCTGGGTCTAATATTTCAATATTAAGCTCTGAGGCCAGGGCTTTGAACTTGTTCTTCCTGGTTCAATTGTGGCCAAGGACACAATGCCGGAACAGACATAAAATTTTAAAATTTGGATGAACTAGAACCATAACTGGGGCAGGAAAAATTACAGGTCAAAGCCCTGCGAGAAACTTTGACTCTTTCTTAGAAACAAGGGCAGCATGTGACTTGTGTAGTAACCAAGTCTCTTGCCCATTAGATTTTGTGTGGAGTTAGAAACATCAGTGCCCTGCTCAAAGATCGTGGCCAACTATCCCAATTTGAATGATGCTTTCCTCAGTCCTGGCAATAATCTAGTCTCACACACATCAGTCTTTTGAAAGGGTTCACTACACTTCTTCGAAGTCTCCAACTCCAGGCCTTCTATGTATAGTTCTTCTCATTCAAATTATTGTTCTGGATTACCAAATTTAAAAGAAGTTGAGTCTGTTCTTGTTTCACTTCATTGGCTATTAAGCAGTTCAACCAGATTCAAAGCCATGTCTGAGGCTAGGGTATTGAACAGAATATACATGGTCCTTTTCTACATGAGACTTGTTGCCTAATGAAAGAAACAGAAAGGAAAATACTCAGTTACCTAAGTTTCATAAGTACATACGAGGTCTGACAATTAAGTTCATGAACTTATCCTAGACAAAGTACTACATACCTCATTGCGGACTATCCCTATGGTCACCTTCCAAGTGGCCCTCTGGGGAAGCTATGCACCAATGCCAGTGCCTAGTCCACCCTTCAAAGCAATTTGGGAACTCTTTTTCTGAAATGACCATCAGAGCTGTCATCGTATTACCCTTGATGTCCTGAATGTCATTGAAATGTCTTCAATATTTCCTTTATCTTTGGTAAAGAAAACTGTCAGGTGAGTAGGAAGGGTGTTCCAATATTTGTTCAGTGGCTAAAAACTCCCTTACAGACAGTGCTGTGTGAGGTGGTACATCGTTGTGATACAAGAGGCATGAATTGTTGGAGAAAGGTTCAGGTCATTTTTGTCTAACTTTTTCACACAGTCTTTTCAGCACTTCCAAATAGTAAACTTGATTAACTGCCCAGTTGGTACAAATTCATAAGGAACAACCCCTCTGATATCAAAAAAGATTAGCAATATTGTTCTGACTCTTGATTTGGATTGATGGAACATTTTTGGTCATAGAGAATTGGCTGACTTCCATTGTGTGGTTTGATGCTTTGTTTCAGGGTCATGCCAAGACACCTGTGTTTTACCACCAGTGATAACACAGCCCAAAATCTTGCCTTGCCTCTGCAAAAGGTCTTGACAAACTTTGACCCTCCTTTGCTTTTGTTCATTGGTGAGCTCCTTCAGGACCATTTTTGCACACACCTTTCTCATGCCAGGATTTTCAGTGAAGATCTTTCTGACTGTTTTTCTCTCGATGTTTACTTGGTCTGCTATACTTCTCAAAGTTAGCTGATGAATTTGATACACAATTTGACAAATTTTTACAGTATTTTCATCAGTTGTGCTCACTGCTGGCCACCCTGACCTCTCTTCATCAGTGGCATTTTCTCTCCCCTCAGAAAAACATTTAATCCATTTGTGCACTGCCATTTTCTTCTTGGCATCCTCCCCATCAACTTGGACTAACAGGTCCCTGATTTCACATCCACACTTGCCAAATTTAACAAGAAATGTAATGTTTGTTCATTGTGCTAATTCAAGCTTCAGCATTCTTACGATGGCACACAAAAACATGCAACAACAATAATGAATGCCATTCAGCAAGATACCACCACACAATGACATAAACAAACAGCTGTGAGACACTGATACACCAAGGTTATGAAACCTTACAGAGTTGTTTGTATAGTTCTGCCAATGTAAGTACATAGTAGCAAGTTCATGAACTTAGCTGTCAGACCTTGTAAAGTAAATTTTGGAAATATTGTAGAGGAAAAAAAGGGAGAGAATAATAAAGGAAGGGCTATTTTATTTGGATAGTATGGCCAGGAAAAGTGTAAGGGAATATTTAAAGGATAAGGAAGCTTAAGGCAAGACTATTGTATGTACATGGTGAAGAGTGGATTCAAGATAGAACCTAATGTCCTATTCCACTGAGGTAAAAATTGTCTTGAGAAGTTCTGGAAACTTAAAAGAATACCAATCAGTCTGTTGAAATTGCAATAAAACAGATAAGTTGACAAGCCCTACCAAGCTTACAGAACTTATATCCAGCTTTTATTGACTCTCTTTTAAGTACAAATAAGCAAGAAGAGTAGACAGTTTAGGGAAAAAATTTCCAAAATAAAACAGAAGACAAAAAACACGCAAAAAAACCGGAGAATGAAATCATAAAATCAAAAGCTAACATTCCTAGAGAGGTACGAAATAATATGATACCCATAAAACTAAAATAGGATGCTATGAAAAAAGAACAGAGAATGAGTTATTGAAGATTAAAGTCTGACAACCAAATTTTAAAAGTTAAAAAAAAAACATGGAAGATAAAGTAGAAGAAATCTCATAGATCACAGAACAAAATAAAAAATATATATTATAAGAAAGGAGAAGCTACAGCACTGAAACAAAATGTCTACCATATAATTTATTTTCAACAAGGGAAAGGAAAATAACAAAAAGCATTAGAAACTCCCCAGATTTAAAAATACACTTCTGCAGTTTATAAAGACCCACTGAGTGCCCAGCACAATAATGGAAAAAAAAAAAAAAGCCTACCATAGGACAGTTTCCACTGTTAAATTTCAGAAATCCAGGTGTTATGAAAAGGTCCTAAAAGATTCCAGAGAGAAAGAAAATAACTGCATATAAAGTAATAAAAATCCGTATGGTACCGAGTGTCCCGACAGTATCGCTAAAAACTAGAAGAAACTGGAGCAATGTTTTCAAAATTCTGAGTGATCATGGCTTATAACAGAATTATATCTAATTATAAACCAAAAGAATGATAAAAGAATGCGCATTTCCTTGGAAAACTATTAATGCGTTTCCTTCAGCAAAATAAGTTTGTAATCCACGAAAGAGAAAGGAACTCAGAAAACAGTTCAATTAACAGCAGAGAGTGGCGAAACGAAGTCTCGTTTTTCAGTTGTGCAAGTGACACGAGCCCGGACTGTAAGTGGAGGAAAGAAGGCTTTGGTAGCCAAGACTCAGGGAAGGAGGGACTTGTCAATACGGAGCTGTCACATTGTGTGCTGTGCTTGAGGTTTGGAAGACAACGCTGATAGACTTTCAACGGTGTTATTTGCCTTTTTAATTCACCGCACGTGTCTTTGATAAAACCGAAAATCTACTATTGAAAAAGAACAAGGTAATCATTGGATGAAACTGCTTAGGGAGAGAGAAAAACAGGTAAGACCGAGTCCTAAGAACATTCTGATTTGGAAGTGAGTTTTAGGGGTAGGGCAGGGTTCATGGAAACCAGAAGAGAGTGTCAGAGGAGAGTGGTGACTGCTGCTAGAAGCAGCGTAAGATGAGGCCTGAAAGCTGCCCCTTGGATGTGGCATCCCGGAGCTCTCTGGAATCCTTGGCTTGCACGTTTCCAGGGGGATCATTGGAGGTGCAAGGGGGCCAAAGCCAGGCAGCAGTGGGACAAGAGAGAGCAGGAAGCCAATGTGTAAACAAATCTATCCATACAGATTTGGGCTACAAACACAAGAAATGAGGTAAGACGTGCAGAGAAGCATGAGGTCAATAGAGACTTTTGCTTTGTTTTTTAAATAAATATAGAGGTTCATAGGGCATGTTTGTGAACTGATGGAGCTGTGTGAGAGAGGAGACTATTAATGTAGGAAGAGAGACAATAACCAAAGGAGAACAGTAGTTCCGGGGGTGAGATCCAGGGTACACACAAGGGGATGGGACTTTGACAGGCAGAGGGCAATTTTTCCATTTTAACCAGAGCAAAGCAGGAGAAAATGGATCTCGATGAAGATTGCAGGTTTGGCAAAGGGAAGATGATTTTCCAATTTTATCCATGAAATGAGAAGTCATCGTCTGAGAGCAGAGAAGGAACATAGGAGGTTTCAGGAGAGAAGGTATAAAATAGTCCTCTCAGGGAATAGGAAAGCCAGCCAAGAAGAGGAAAATAAATGCCCTGCTGGGCAGTTCTGAGTGCCCAAGTGAGGCAGGAGACTATGAATTTAAAGTGAACTCCTTATGTTCAGCAGCTCAAGCTCAGAGAAGGAAACAGTGTGGCCCATCCAGAGCTCAGGTTTTTGTCTGGTGTACAAGATGAAGGGGATGAAGAGCAGAGATTTTTTAGCAAGGGAAAGGTAATAGGGAATCCTGGAATCTAGACTGATCCCACATGAAGAGGGTGACCTGGTGGAGAATGGTGAGATCCATAGATGGGACACCCCTGTGAGGTCAGAGACCTGGAGCGGCTCTGGAAGTCTTCTTGTCACTATGCACTACCCTTCGCCTTACTGGGGCCGACACAGAGCACGGAGCAGGACAGAGTCCCTGCCCCAGTGCCCTGCAGTCTGAAGGGAAATTAGGCCTTTCGATATCTCATTATGACTCAAAATAATTATTTTTGTTGGGCAGCTAATTGGTAGAATAGGATTACGTTCTTTTCAAGAGAAACTTCCAGGCTTTCCTTGAGGCTGGGGTGTCAAGGTGGAGCTAGAAGTACCACTGTCCAGGCCACCACCTCCAGTTCGTCAGAGCCCCTCGTGCTTCGTACACTTTAGTGCAGAGCTGGCCTAAAGCTGACCTCCAGGGCTCTTCCAACTCGAGTACTTTGTGGTGTAGAGGCCAAGACATGGGCTCTGAAGGACTTCGTGTTTCAGATCCTGGGGGTGCCTCAAATGGCCTGTGGGGTCTCCAGAAAGCCACATAATCAGTCTGAACCTGAGGGACACTCCTTGTCTTGCAGGTTTTACTTACAGGACCTGATAATCATTTTGAATGAACAGAGTGCAGTTTCTACTATGTCCTATAGGGTTACTATGAATAGAATTGACTGTATGGCAATGGGGTTTTAGAGAAAAGTCAGTCACATGTATCTTTAACCAGTGATAGGGTTTTATTATATCCAGTCGTGGAGTGTCCAGCTGACCATGCAGAAGAATTACAGCAATGAGGAGGAGCTGTGGATCAATGACTCTAAAATCAATGTTCTTCATTGACGTTACTGGTTGTAATGGCAGAGCAGCTACTAATCGCGTAAGATGTGACAATGTATGCAGTTTCTTTCTGCCAGGCCATCTGACCAGCGTGGTCCCTCTCAGCATCAGGACTTTTGGACACGCGCTGCCCTCCCCCTGGAGTGTCCCTGCCCAGAGTCACCGACATTTACTGCTTCTCATTCTGCAGGTCTCATCGAAACACCCCCCCTGAGAGAGCCCTGCCCCCTTCAGCCCTGTGTCTCCCCGCTGCAGCCCACTGGCCCTACTCTCCAGTAGACACACTTTGTTATCGTCCTCCTCTCGTTCATCAACTTGCAATTATGATTTTTTTGTGTGTCATTTGTTATCGTATCCCACCCAACAGATGGAAGGCATTAAATTAATACTGAATGGTTGAAAGGACTAAAGGATCTTAAGATCTTAGGCATGGAGATTTTTTTGTGTGATTAGGTGCTTATGGATTAAGGAGGTCTCCCCCATTGGCCAGCTACCCCCATGTGGGCAATAATCCTGTGTTTTACTCTCTGGAGCACTGTGACGGGTGCCCCCAGATATGCACTGGCTAAATGAATGAATAGATTAATGAATGAATAAATGGTGTATGCTTCACAAATAATTTTTCTAGAAGAAATAACGTTGTCAAATACAACTTTTCTATGACTGCTTTCTTGAGGTTTTCTTTTGGCCAAGGCGAACCTCCAGCTATAATTGCCTTCAATTTTTTTTGAACTAGAACTGGCTCATTTTAGCTCTCTGTAGCATAATGTGAGCTTCATTCAATTACCTGGATTCAGAGAGCACTTTCAGAGGCGACCCCTGTTCTTGTTTCAGGGACTGTGCTCACTTAGAGCAGGGCTAACATGCTTTGAGTTCTGTTCTTAATTAACGGTGCTCAGTGGTCAGTTAAGACCTTGGGGTCTCTGCTTAACCACCACTCCCTGCTGATGAAACAGCCTCAAACTCCCTGCTGCTCAGCATCTCCAGAAGCTGAGCTTAGCAAAATCACATTGGGGAATGACCGTGAAGAGAAGGTATCGTAGTCACCTAGGACTACTCTAACAGAAATACAAGCGGATGGCTTCCACAAAGAGAGATGTATTTCCTCACAGTAAAGTAGGCTACATGTCCAAATTCAGGGTGCCAGCCCTTGGGGAAGGCTTTCCCTGTCGGCTCTGGAAGAAAGTTCTTGTTACCAATCTTCCTCTGGACAGGCAGCTTCTGAGGCTCAGGGACCTTAAATCCAAAGGACGCACCCTGCTTCTGGTGCTTCATCCCTGGTGGTACAAGGTCCCCAACTCTGCCTGCTTCCCTTTCCTTTATATCCCAAGAAACTGCCTCAAGGCAGAATACAATCTTGTAGATTGTGTGGGCCTCACCAACACGACTCCTCATCCTTCTGACAGATGACATCATAGAGGCAGGGTTCATAATATACAGGAACATCACACAATAGCAGGAATCATGGCCAAGCCCAACTGTTACACACCTTTTCTGGGAGACACAATTCAATCCATGACACTAGGGTTTCTTGAAGGTCACAGGTTTTTCAAAAGGTAGATAAGAATCAAACTCAATGCTTTGTGTGTGTGTACGTGTGTGTAGGCGAGCGCTCACATGTGTGTGTTAAGAGCCCCATTCCTGACTCTGATTTCTTTATGCTCAGATTTTTCTTCTCATACCCACAGTTACAGTTGTACTTTCCTGTCCTATATTAGATATTCTTGGCCATTGCTTTAGATTACTTTATGGAGAAAAGTGGAATATGAATAACTAAAAATTCATAATAATGTCTACCTTCCTGAACTGCTGTAAGGATTACTGTAAAAGATATACAGCACCTACAATAAAAAATCAGTTCAGTTAATGATACTTAACTGCTGCTGCTACTGTGACTACTGCCCATCCTGCAGGATCCTGCCTTGAATTCCCTTCTCTTCTTAATCCCGTGTTGCCTGTAGCTTTAACTAGACCCCAGTTAGGCTTGCACTTGAGCTCCAGCTCTCTGCTGTCCCACACAATTACCCTAATGGCAAGATTCTGGATAACAGCTGGAGAGTATTAAGGCTGTCAGTCTGGTTTTAATTTCATTAAGAGCTACTTGGGGATGCTTCACAAATCTGGCCACTGACTCTCCAGTGTGGGAAGTACTGAGTTGAGAAGGAAGTTCCAGCCCATAGTTTGGTGACTGTTTTGTAAGCTCTGAGTGTCGGCTAGGATTTTGCTACTCAAGGTGCGGTCAGTGGATTGGCAGTGTGGACATCGTGGGTGCTTGTAGCTCAGGCTGCGTCCCAGATCTCCCAAATCAGCATCAGAATTTTAACAAGAGCTTTGGGTGATTGGTATGCACTGTACTGTTTGAGGAGCACTGAAGTGGGACAAACTGTGAGAAAGGCAGTCCCAGCAGTCTGCATTAGCTGATGGAGAAGTGCCAGGGAGGCCAGCCTACTTGGCTGAGTTTCAGAGGGATTATGGGAAAAGCATGGACATTGTCATCTGACCAGTGGTTCAGATTCCAGTTCTTCCACTTACACTTTATGTGACTTTGATAACTGGCCTTCATCTTCAGGGCCTCGGCTTCTTCATCTGTTAAATAGGAATAATAGCACTTTCCTCCCAGAGTGGCTGTGAGGGGTAAAACACAAGTGTGTATTAGAATGTTCTACAAAGAAGTTAAAAGGTAGGACAATTTCTAAACAATGCCTTATGTATGAGACATGCCTATAACCTTGACCTGAATGACGCTGGTCCTCCTGGACCACCTCTGGAGCATAAAATCTAGAGGGTGAACATCCATGGCCTAGAGGCCAAGTCACCACAGGCAGGGTTGGGAACCCAAGCCTCTGCAGACTGTGTGTCCATCCCTCGTCTCTCCAGGAAAGGGAGCCAGGATGTCCTTGCTGGATTCCACCCCCATGAGAAACCACCCAGGAAAGAGAAACCCACCCTGCAGAGCAGGAATTATGGGTTCCATTTTATCCTATTTTACAAATGGTAAGACATGAGTTGACTGGCCATGACCCAGGGCTGACGTCTGCAGACTTGGTATACAACTGGCTCTTCCATGCACATGCTGTTTCTGCTATGTGCTGATGACTATGGATACATCGAGGACTCACCCCATCATTGTAATGTGGAGCAGTACCAGTCCTGTGCACAGTACCCTCCTCTTTAATGCATACATTCTGAGTGTACAGTCCATTAGCCAAAATAAAGGGCTTCTTGTTTATACACTGTGCTAAATGCAAGTGACACAACCTTGATTATAACTCCTTTCTATCCTGCTGGCCTCAGTGCCTTAACTGGCTGTATAGTTCTGCTCCTTGCAGGCAGGATCTCATCTCACAACGGATTGTCTTTTTTCTTAAGAACCATGGCCAGTGGCTTCCTGGAGCCTAGTCTTTGTAATTGACTTGGTAGTATTTCACCCCCACCTTCTGGGGCTGAAAAGCACCAACATTTCACAGGAGCATTTTGATTTACTAGGCATCTGCTCAGAAGTTGGCCATCGACAGGGGTGATTTCTTCCTTCCTCCAGACTAGAAGCTTCTGGCAGGTTCTAGTGAGTGGGGGCCTGATGTTGATGTCAAAAAGCCTCCAGTGTTTCCCTCTTGAGGTGCTTTAATTGTCTGCCTGCGGTGGTAGCAGCAAGCCCTTTTGATTTTTCTCGCCAAATTTCCTACATGTTGGAGAGGCAATCCCTGAGGAGTTTCTTCTTGACTGTGATTTTATTGTTACGATCTTTGATGCAGGGATCATTTGGTTGGAAGGGACAGAGACTCACTCAAGTGACTCTAGGAAGGAACAAAGAAAGACAGAATGAGAAGACCTATGTGGATGGTAACCCAGGGAAAGATGAAGGCCCTGGGTTAGAAAAGATGTGAATTGTACATCTCTGGGGAACCATATTTCTTCTCTGTTAACTCCTCGATCATTTACATTCTCAGCACAGTTTTGATTCCTTTATAACTTCTTTCCTCAGGCTATGAACACGGCTGCCAGGTCGCTCTCCTTCATGGGTATTCTACTCTTAAACCTCACTAAGTGGCAACTGTCTCTCAGGCTCCAAAGAGTAAAACTCCAGAGATTTGTTTATGAATTAGTGCTTAGGCTCCTTTTGACGGAGGTACCCACTCTTGGTCCCGCCTAAGCATATAGCTTTCCTGTCAACCTGCTTCAGCGGGGACCATGAGTTGGGTATATTCTCCTGGAAGAGGTCATGCTCAGGGCATGACCTTGTAATCCTAGGGTACAGCCTTATAATTCCAATTTTTCAGGCCATATTTTAGTCACATAGTTACCTCAGCCGTGTCTACCACCGGTTAATCTCCGCCACCCACAGTGATCCTAAGACCACCCAAAAACAGCAGGAATGACGGGAGAGCCGACAGAAAACACCATCTAACCAGGACACACAAAAAAGATGCCTAATCTTATAAGCAGTTGCCTCGAACACTCCCAGCCTCTCTCTGATTTGAACTCTAGTATCTGCTTGTCTTACTGACTTCCTGACTCTCAGGACTTCAACTTCTCCTGTCTAACCTCTGACTCCAAAGATTTCAGCTCTGAATTCTTAGTTCCAGAGTACTAACTGCAGTTCTGGGCCTCTATACTCACGTAGTCTCTAATTTGTTTTCCTTTTCATTTTTTCTTTTGGAAAATTCAACATGATGATCAGATACTGGAATATCTTCTTAATTATGGATGTCTAGCACAAGAGTAGTCAGTGGGATGATACCCATACAAATAGACTCCTCTCTCCACAAAGAATTGTGTGATGTCACCTTTATAGACTATCAGATAGCCATAAACATTAATAAAAATTATGTAAAAAAAATTCTAAGATAGTCTATTAAATAAGCATAATGTACAAGTGTTCATGCATTATAGATATACTACTGAAGAGATATGAGCTAAGAGAGACAGGGAATTTTTTTATTGAGAACAATCAGGTGTGAAACCTGTAGTGTTTACTTGGCCCTTCTTCTAAAACTTCTTTAGAATTTTGCTTCTTACTTTGCTTCTGCATTTTATTTAAAAAAACAAACAAACAACACAGGAAAACTGGTGTGAACCTGATGAAGGAACAGTCAGAGAGAGAAGGAAGTACAGCTGGACATGTGAGATGACCTGCCTGCTGCCTCTTTCTCTTGAATAACAACAGAAATGTTTCAAATTACTTTACCAAAAGCAATCTACAATTTTCCTTTCAAATCTGCTTTGTCAAAATAATGCTGTAGAAAACGGATGGTGCTGACCACAAGCATGGAGTCGGGTGGGGAGCCTCCTTGGAGAGGAGGGGCTAGATTGGGGGCTTGGATTTAAAGACAGATGCATTCTGGGTATTTCTGGGCAGGAAGCACCAATTGGATGGGGCAGAATGGTCTCCCAGGGTGATACGTTCAGAGGCTTCTGAGATGACCAGCAAACACCAGGTCGCAGCTGGTATCAAGAGCATGACGGATCAACAGATCACAGAGGCCCCCGTGATAATTCCAGAATTGAAAGGGCCTCCCCAGACCACAAGGACTAAGGGGTGGGGGGATGTTTAGGGTAGGCAAGTCAGCCCTCCTGAGCTCACGTCACCTGTCCAGCCACCAGAGTTATTAAAGTACAATCAGCCAGCTAAGTGGTGAGCCGTGAGAACCACATCAGGGCTCCTTACTGGAAACATCTCTGTCCATTGGCTGTTCAGCAGGGTGTTACAGTCTCTCTTGGTGTGGCTGCGCTGATCTGGACAGCAGGTAACACGGAGAATGTGCTCGTTCTTGTACTGTGGGCTTGCCTGCTCGAGATGATCTCAGGTCATTTGAAAATAGCTTTGAAGAAACCTGTCAGTAACTGAAAAATAGTAATAATAAAGTCTATGGAGATACTGAAGAGAAGAATGTACAGTGGAATTGATATCAGGGGATAAATACAGGGGTAATCAGTGGGCAACAAAATTCTGAAAGTAGGAAAATGTTCAGACAAGGCACAAGGAACTTAGGGGACCAGAGAAAACTAATCCTAAACTAGGAAAATGTACTGCCAATAACCCACCTGATTTCATAGACTCCCCCAAAAACTTCAGAATTGTACATTCCAGGTGCCTCCAGAAGTGGGAATGGAAGACTGAGGTTGAAAATCGCAGCAGCTTTTAGATTCCCAGATCCCCTCTTCTACTCTTCATGTCCCAGCAACTGCCTCTCCCCAACCCAATAAAAACTAAAAAGGGATAAACAGAGTCTCTGGTCTGGGGTTGTTCAGCACAGTTAAGGAGTGGTCCTATACTAAAACATAGGTGATTTTAAGTAGACGTGGACGTGGTAAGTGCTGATAGCTCCTGTGTCCACCACCCACCACAACCGTTACCATTTAGTCAGTTCTGACTTATGCAACCCTGTGGGACAGAGAAGCACTACCCTGCAGTGTTTCCAAGATTACAACCTTACAGAAGCAGATAGGCACAGCTTTGTCTCCTAGAGTAGCTGGTAGGTTCCAACCACTGACTCAGAGGTTAGCAACTGACTGCTAAGCCACTGTGCCACCAGGGCTGCTGAGCCCACCCCACCCCAGTCTTTTTCTGAAAATAGTGGCAGCTACACACAAACCACCCAAGTGTAACATTTGAGAAGTCTATCCTCAGTAATCTAAACTACCCAAAAGGAAAAAATCAAGCATAAAAGCAAGACATCAGATACCTAGGGAAAGCATCTAAAATGAAAGATAAGGACCAAAACAAATCAACAGAAATAAGCAACTTATAAGAGACAGAGACCAAGATGGAAGAGCCAAGCCAAGTGCTGTCAAGTCGGATCCAACTCATGGAGATTTCAAATTGCTTTCATTGCTGTCCTACGAGAAAGATGAGAAGACACTTCAACCATGAAATAAGAGCAGCATACTACAAAAAGGATCATTTAAAGAAAAAAAAATTTGGAAATTAAAAATAAAATACAAGAAAGAAAACTTATGATAGGAGTTTGGGAAAATAAGAAAATTTTCTAGAAATATGGCCAAAACAACAGAGAAAATAAGGATAGACAGTTCAAGAGGTCCAACATCTGAAAGTTAGAGAAAGGAAGACGAGTGAAGTACATTGGAGGAAACAATCAATAAAATAAAAGAATTCCTTGGAGATGAACAACATGAGTTTCCATACTGCAAGAACATACTTAGTGTCCAGAAAAGAGGATGGAAATAGAGTCACTAAAGGAACATCACTCTGAAATGCCAGAACACTCAGCTCAAAGAGAAGAAAGAACGCACAAACTTCCAAGAGGGAAAAAACAGGAGCCTGAGAGAGGATCCCAAAGGGGAAGAGCACGCTCTGCATTTCTCAAGCTGAAAGAATTGAAGAAAAAATTTAAGCATCAAGTTACAATATTGAAGGATTTTGTAGGGAAAATATTCAGTGATTCAGGAAGCATCTAAAGAAGAAGGACGGAGTATACACAGTCACTGTGCCAAAAAGAATTGGTGGACGTTCCGTCATTTCAGGAGGTACCGTATGAGCAGGCACCAGTGACGCTATCAGGGATTCCAAGCTGCACTGGAGGCACCGGAGACAAACAAGCTCCTGGAACCGGAACAGACGCTGAACAAGCCATTGCAGAAGCTGAAGGATATGAGCCGGACAGGGCATCAGAAGTGGAGAAAGACTCATTAACAGCCCGCATTATGCAGGTGATACAACCTAACTTGCTTAACATGAGGAAGACTTGAAGCACTTGATAAAGATCAAAGCCCACAGCTTTCAGCAGGGGTTATACCTCCACTTCAAGAAAATGAAGGTCTTTACCACTGGACCAGTACGCAACATCAGGATACACAGGAAAAAGATTATAGTTGTTGTGCATTTCATTTTACTTGGATCCACAATCAACACCCATGGAAGCAGCAGCCAAGAAATTAAAAGATGCATTGCACTGGGCAAATCTGCTGCAAATGACCTCTTTAAAGTACTGAAAAGCAAAGCTGTCACCTTGAAGACTGAAGTGCACGTGACCCAATCCATAGTGTTTTCACTCACCTCCAATGCCCATGAAAGCTGGGCGACGAATAAAAACGACCAAAGAAGAACTGACAAATTTGAATTGTGGTATTGGAGAATACTGAATACACTATGGACTATCCACAGATCTGTCTTGGAAGATTACAACGAGAGCGCTCCTTAGAAGCAGGGGTGATGAGACTGCATCACTTACTTTGGACATGGTGTCAGGAGGGATCCGTCTGTGGAGAAGGACATCATGCTTAGTAAAGCGGAGGGTCAGCATAAAAGAGAAAGACCCTCAGGGAGGTGGAGTGACACAGTGGCTGCAACAATGCCAGCCAAGTGCCCTGGAGTGGGATCCGACTCATGGCAACCCTAAGGGCCTGAGTAGAACAATAGGCTTTAGCAAAACAGTTGTGAAGATGGCTCTGGAGGCAGCAGTGTTCCTTTCTGCTGGGCCTAGGTCACTGTGGGTCAGAACCAGTGGCCTCTAGCAACCACATCAGAAGGATCTGCAGGAATCAGAGCGGCTTCTGACTTCTCAGAATTAACATCACAAACTATAAGGCAACTTCACAGTTCTAAAAAAATATTGTTTTCAATCTGGAATTAGATAATCAACCAAATTGGCATTCAAAGAAATATATAATAGATACTTCCAGTCATGCAATGTCCTAAAATGTTTACTTATCCCATGCATCACCTGTTCTCAGGAAGCTATTGGGATTGAGCTTCAAAAAAAGTGAGGGAATAAACCAAGAAATTAACACGTGTGGGATACAGGAAATGAGATCCAGTACAGGAAAGGAGGAAAGGATGATGGAGAAAGAGAATTCTAGCCCAGCAACGTCCACTAAGTGCAGAGTGCGGCCAGGCTAGTTTGTGGCAGAGACTTCTTCCGCAGATGAAGCTGCTATTGCGTCTGACTCTATGGAGGGGTGATTTAGACAATGGGAGTGGGGTGTGGTTTGAGACTGAATTCATGATATTCATAAGACATGGAAAACTGAGCAAAGAGACAAAGCAAATAAACAAAAACAGTCATTATTTAGGTAAAACAAACAAAATTTCAGGAAACCTGAATTTTGAATAGCATTTATGTAGTCTTAATAAGATGTTGCTTTAGTCTCAGATCCGACTCGACAGCACTTGGCTTTGGCTTTGGCTTAGTATTATCTAACCACAATTATACCATGGCCCTATTCAAAGGGTGGGGAGATGGAAAGAACATACAAGTGTGTAAGAGCAGGAGAACGGAAGAACACTAAATCCTTATCCCTTATAACGGGAAATCAATGGCAGCTTAGTCATCTAGCATTACTATAAGTGAATTATCACAAGCGGATGGGTTTAACAAACAGAAATTTATTTTCTTACAGTTTAGGAAGCTAGAAGTTGCAATTCTGGGCACCAGGTCTAAGGGAAGCCTTTCTGTCTCTGTCAGCTGTAGAGGAAAGTCTTCCTCTCTTTTGAACCTCTGTTCCTCTTCCCTGGAGATCTTCCTGTGGTTTGACATCAGCCTTCCCACATCTCTGCTTGCTTAATCTCCTCTTAGAGCTCAAAAGAGATGGACTCAAGACACACTCTACACTAATAGTAACTCATTGACAAAACAAAGAAAACACATTCCCAAAGGACATAATGACCACAGGGATGGGGCTAAGATTCACAACACATTTTGGGGGGGGGGGGGGAAGCATGTTCGATCCGTAACAAATAGCTGTTACTGAAACTGAAAGATCCAGAGGTAACAAAGAAACCGTATGATCCAGAAGTCTACACTGAATGCCAAAGTAATCTCCTGAAAGAGGCTGACGTTTTTGCCCTTGGGATAAGAGAGACAGTTTGGGGAGTAGGAGCAGGGGATAAGGAGATGTGATAGGAGCAGGGGATGATTTGTTTTTTGTTTTATTTTGAGGGTAGCAATCTTTATAGGATCTAGCTTACCTGTTAAATTTTGTTGAGGGGGAAAAAAACTAAAAGTGAAGAAAAAGGTGAAATTAAAAAATATATGGGAAAGTTTATAACTTTGTAAAATAATTATAGACTGGATATTTATGAAAATAAATTTATAGACTAATCTCAATTATGAACATAGATGTCAAAATCTTGTATAATATACTAGCGCATCTTCTTTGGTAGGGCTTAAAAAATATACAAGACCAAGCAAGGAAATTAAAGACTAAAAAACAAAAAAAAGTTGATCAATATAAGATGTCACACTTGGCATTAACAGATTAAAAGGGAAAAAAGTGACCATTTCAACAAGTTCAGGAAAATCACTGGTTAAAATTCAGTATTTATTCCAGAAAGAAACCCTTAGAAAACAAAGTTTTAGAAACATGTTCTTTAAAATCTTAAGATAGCTATTCAAAATTTAGTTTCTGATATGCTTAAAGTAAAACTCTAGAAGAAATTCCATTAACCTGAGAAACATGACAAGAATATCACTATCATTTCTAAGATTCTAGCCATTGCAATAAGATCAGAAAAAAAGTATAGGAATTAGAAAGCAAAGAGGAATGTCTTTATTTATAGATTCTGTAACTGTTTAGAAAAACCACCAAAATTTAGAAGAAAAATGTCTATAATTAATAAGAATGTTTGACACGAGAGCTGGATATCATTTTGCCATACCCAAATCAACAGCTTCTATATAAATCAAGAATAAACAACTTCAAAACGAAATGGAAATAAAAGCCTCATTCACCGTAGCAATAAATCTCTAAGATTTGTTGTTAGGTGCTGTAAGCCTGTTCTAAAGCATGGTGAACTGTCTTAGTTACTTAGTGCTGCTGTAGCAGAAATACCACAAGGGGAAGACTTAAACAGAGACATTTATTCTCTCACAGTCTAGGAGTCTGCATTCAGGATTCCAGCCCCAGGGGAAGGTGTTCTCTCTGTTGGCTCTGGGAGAAGTTACTTGTCATCAATTTTCCCTTTATCTAGGAGCTTCTCAGTGCAGGGACCCTGGCAAAAGGATGCACCCTCCTGGCTCTCCTTGCTTAGTGGTAGTGAGGTCCTGCCCGTCTCTCTGCTCACTTCTCTTTTTCACATCTCTAATGAAAGTGACTCAAGACACAAATTAATCTTATTGATTGAATCCTACCTCATTAACAGAACTACTCCTAACCCTGCCTCATTACCATCACAGAGGTGGGGTACACAGCACAGAGGAAAACCATGCCAGATGGCAAAATGGGGGACAGTCACATAAAACTATGATTCATGGCCTAGCCAAGTTCACACACATTTTGGAGGGACACAATTCAATCTATAACACTTGTTTAAACTTACTACAACAGAAAGAAACCTGCCTGGTCCATTACCATCCCCACGATCATTTCTGCATTTGAGCCCACTATTGCAGCCACTGTGTTGGTCCATCTCCTTGGGGGGCTTCCTCTTTTTCAATTAGTATTAAGTTAGCAAAGATGTACATGATCTCTGCAGAGAAAATCAAAAAATATGACTAAAGCACATATAGCCAAAGCCAAGTGCTGTCGAGTAAGGCTACCTAAATTAATAGACAGCTATACAATGTTCATCTGGTGTAGTGGGTTAAGTACTATCGCAGCTAACCAAGAGGTCAGCAGTTCAAATCCACCAGGCGCTCCTTGGATACTCTATGGGGCAGTTCTACTCTGGCCTCTAGGGTCGCCATGAGTTAGACCTAACTCTACGGCACAGGTTTTATTTTTTTTATACAATGTTCATCAGTTGGGGTACTTAATAACACATATATGTAGGCTCTTACCAAGTTGATTTATAAATACAAATCATCTTAATCAAAATTCCAGGGAAGTTCTTAAAACTGGACAGCTGATCTAAAGTTAAAATGGAAGAGAAGTAGGCCCCAGACAGCCAATGCACCATTGTAAACAAAAAACATGGTTGGTGTCGGGGGTGGTGTTTGCTCTATCAGTGTTTTAGTTACCTAGTACTGCTCCAACAGAAAAATAGCATGAATGGATAGCTTCACAAAGAGAAACTTTAATGTCACAGTCCTGTAAGCCATTTATGAGTTAGTAGTCCATTCAGTAAGAGAATTTATCACAGTCTGGTGGGCTGAGTCCAAATACAAAGATAGCATCTCGGCACAAGAACCTCAGGTTCAAAGGACGTGCTCTGCCCTCGGCAGTGCCTCCTTGGTGATGTGACGTTCCCAACTCACTCTGCTCACTTCTCTCCCCTATATCCCACAGCTGATAACTGGAGTCCCGCCTCACCAACACAACTGCTGTTCATTTTCCCTCATCAACACTACAGAGGCAGAACTCACAACACATGAGGGAAATGGCACCATACTGGGACTTATGGCCAAGTCAAATCAACCCATACATTTTTAGGGGACACAACACAATCCATGACAATCAGATACCAAAATGCTTTACAAAAATATACTAAATAAGACAATATGTTACTGCCGGGTTGTCATCGTACTTTGTTCTGACTCACAGTGACCCGATGTACCACCCAACAAAACCCTACCTGGTCCTGTGCCATCCTCACAGTCATTGCAATATTTGAGCCCATTGTTGCAGCCACTGGGTCTGTCCACCTCGTTGAAGGTCTTTCTCTTTTTCACTGACACTTTAGCTTACCATGGATTGTCAGAAAAACGAACAAATCTGTCTTTGAAGAAGTACAATCAGAACGCTCTTTAGAAGCAAGGATGGCAATACTATGTCTTAAACATTTTGGACATGTATAAGGAGGGATCTACCCCTGGAGAAGAACAGAAAGCTTGGTAAAGTAGATGGTCATCAGAAAGGAGGAAGACTTTCAATGAAACAGAATGACACAGTGGCTGCAACAACAGGATCGAATCAAACAACAGCAGAGAGAATGGCATCAGACCAGGCAGTATTTCATTCTGTTATACACAAGGTCAGCTATGAGTCAGAACCAGCTCAATGGCACAGACATCTAAGAACAATAACAGCTGCTTTACCAAACATAGCCTCCTTCTCCAGGGACCAGTACTTCCTGATAACATGTCCAAAGTATGTGAGATGAAGTCTCACCATCCTCACTTCTAATGAGTTTTCTGGCTCTGGTTCTTCCAAGACAGATCTGTTCATTCTTTGGGCAATCCAGAGTATATTTAATAATCTGTATATATAGTAACATATATGGATTATATCCAATTATATTGTATACAATTCTATTATGTCCATATATATAATAATCTATAGTATATTTAATATTCCTCACCAGCGGGATTCAAATGCTTCAATTTTTCTTCGCTGTTCTTTATTCATTACCCAGCTTTCACACACACAGGAGGTGACTGAAAGTACCAAGGCTTGGGTCAGGTGTACTTAGTCCTCAAAGCGACATCTTTGCTTTTTAACACTTTAAAGAGATTTTTGCAGCAGATTTCCCCACTGCAATAAGTCAAGTGATTTCTTGGCTTCTGCTTCTAGGTGTTAAAAAACAAAACAAAACACTGCCATCAAGTCAGGTCCGACTCATAGAGACCCTAGAGGTCAAAGTAGAACTGCCCCAAAAAGTTTCCAAAGAGTGTCTGGTCAATTTGAACTGCCAACCTTTTGGTTAGCAAACACAGCACTTGACCCACTGCACCACCAGGGTTTCCACTTCTAGACATAGAAGCAAGCAAATAAACCAAGGGAACAAAGTGAAAATCCAAAAACAGAGCCACCAAAAAAAGAAAATGGAAATTTTACATGTAACAAAGACAGTATTACAAAGCAGGGCAGAACAAATAGATAATTTAAAATACATCTTGGAGACAATTGATTACCTCTGTGGAAAAACATAAAATTAGATCCCTATCTCACACTATATACAAAATAAATTCCAGGTGCATTAAAGACCTAAGTCTGGGTTACAAAACTTTAACTATCCTATAAGAAAATATAGAACATGATTATGACCTGGCATAACAAAGGTTTCTGTAAACAAGATGCAAAAAGCACAATCTGTAAAAGAAAAAGTTATCTAAGTGTTAGTATGTGCAGACTGTAGAAACTCTAGAAATCAGTAAGAATTAGACTAGCAATCAGATAGGGAAAAATGGTGAAGGAAAGGAAAGTTAGTAGAAGAGGAATCCCAAATGAAAAATAACCAAATATAACAATGTTTAAGCCAAACCAAAGCAAATGAGTTGCCATTGAGTTGATTCCAGCTCATGGCCACACTACAAGTTGCAGTGTAGAAGTGCACTCAGTATGATTTTCAAGGCTCTGAACTTTCAAAGCAGAGCACCAGAGCTTTCTTCTGTAACAATGCTTAAAAAAAAAAAAACCTCTACCATGAAGTCAATTCCAACTCACAGTGACTCTAGGACACAGTAGAATCGGTTGCCCCATCGTGTTTACAAGGAGTTCCTGGTGGGTTTCAACTGACCGTCCTTTGCTCAGCAGCTGTAGCACCTAGCCATTAAGCCACCAGGGCTTCTTTAACAATACTTTAAAAAAGAAAACAAACAAACAAAAAATTGTCATCCAGTCCGTTCTGGTTCACAGTGACCTTATAGACAGAATAGAGCTGCCCTACAGAGTTTCTAAGGAGCCTCTGGTAGATTTGAACTGCCAACTTTGTGGTTAGCAGCTACAACACTTTAACCACTACATCAACAGGGTTTCCGTAACAATGTCTAGCCCCAGAGAATGAAAGTGTTGCAGATACCATTTCAGACCAAATTAGCAAAGATTAAGAGACCTGATTAAATTATATACTAGCAAGGATGCAGAGAAATAGACTTACAAATATTGCTGGTAATAGTGGAAAGTGACACTGCCTCTTTAAAGGGCGATTTGGTCATATCTAGTTCTACTCTGGCCTCTGGGGTCACCATGAGTCAGACCTGACTCGATGGCACTGGGTTTTTTTTTTCTTTTTTAGGTAAATTGAAGATGTCTATACAACCCAGCTCTCTCATTTTTAGTGTGAATCCGAGGGAAACACTAACAGATGTGCACAAAGAGCCATGCAGAAGAACATGCCTTCGTTCCAACCTCATTCACAAGAGCAAAAACTAAAAGATGGTCTTAAACTGCTGTCACCCTTTGGGCAGAAACATCAGTGCTGTGACATGCCCGGGATAGTGGCATTAAATGTCCAGGCTCAGGACTTTTCCTGTCAACTGTTTCATGTTCAAAAACACTTGGGCTATACAGACTCTAAAAAAATAATAATAAATTCCCCTAAAAGGAAGACTCTCAATAAAGTGAATGGCCACTTGACCCAGTGACTGCAGCAGTGAGCTCCAGCATGGCATTGTGAGGCCAGCATGGGACCAGGTGATGTTTCGTTCTGTTCCATGTAGTGTCCCAACGAGTCAGAGCCCATCTATGGCATCTAACAGCAACAATTCCATGTCACGGCTGTGTGCTCCTTAGCAAAAGGACATAGGCCTATCATCATTTTAGAAGAGATCATTTTGTACCCCTGGAGTGACACTTTCAAAATTCAATTTCAGTCCAATTACAGGACAGAAAAGTAGGCCTCGTGGACATAAGCACGCAAAGATTGACAACTAGCTTAATAAAATACTCATTGGTGAATTGTGAAAATGTCTTTGAATTTTCCATGTTTATACTTGGTGCGACTCACACAATTTACGCATGGGAAGATAATTGGAAAGAACTGACACAGACAGATTTCCTGACGATCCAGGGCTCCTTTGAGCAGTCCTTGGTGACACATTCCTCTCTGTGTGCTTAGTTCTTTTGGCAAGAGCCACCACTTGGACTAGACAGCTGTGCTTTCCAGAGGGTCCAAACATCTGTCCAATCATGGTGCAAAACCTGCCTGTCCCAAATTGACCTCATTACTCATTTCTAAACGTACAAAAAGATGATGGGGGAAAAATAAGCTTTGTGCTCAGAGGGACTTCTCATTACGTTCCTCATCAAGCCTGCTGCTGGCTGGCCTGTATTTCTGGGGAGACCAGGAAAGCTTTACAAAGCTCGGCCCCAACAAACAGCATCTTCCCTCTTTGGCTGCAGGGTGGCCATGACGAGGCTGAAAGCAGAGAGCAGTCCTCCCACTCAGAGATGATTCATGCATGTAACATGTACATGCGTCCAGAGGGCTCCTTCTTTGATGCTTGCTTCCTGTTTCCTTTCTGTACCGAGCAGCCCAGGCTCCCCAGCATGCTGCGGGCTTTGTGAGCCCCTCAATGGTTTCTAGGGAGCTGTAAGGAGCATTAGCTGGTTTGGGAAATCGCTTGGACACTAGCCCAATTTCCACTCCACCGTCATTGGAGGACGAACCCAGCAGAAGCCCTGATCAGACTCTGACCCTCCTGTCGTGCCTATGAAAACCCAAGAGCAGTCTGAGATGGATAAAAATTTTTCTATTGAATTTTCAGGTCAAACTCATTGAACAGGAAATTAGTATAACTCACTATTAAAGCACCAGCTCCTTTGTTTATACAATCAGGGGTGCTTTATTTTAGACTTAGACTTTTCTCTTTAAGACAAGGTCGATGGGTCCATTAACAAGTATTGAAACATTCAGAGATGACCTGTCACGGACCACTTAGGAGCAAGTAGTTCTGGGGCTGCCAACAGCCCTCCTTTGACTCCTGTCCTTCTCACCCCATACCTGTGTTGTCGGGGGCAAGTTACTGACCCTCACCAAGCCTCAGTTTCCTCCTCTGTGAAATAAGGATAGTAGATAGTAGGGCCTACCTCCCTGTGGTTGTGAGAATTGAAGCAGTTACTACCTGGAGCAGGGCCAAGCACAGCAAGGTTGCTGTCAGATGCTGGTAAGGTCTTTCTCCTGGGGGAGGCTACGTCTGCTAACCAAAAGGTCAGCAGTTCAAAAGCCCCAGGCGCTTCTTGGAAGCCCTGTGGTACAGTTCTACTCTGTCCTATAGGAGTACCATGAGTCGAAATCAACTCAACGGCAGCGAGTTTTGGTCTAGTTCTCCCAGAGAGCTACTGAGTGAGTTTGAATTGCCAATCTTTTGGATAGCAATGGAGTGCTTAACTGTTGCACCACAAGGATTCCTTAAGCCCATGGTAAATGTCCAGTAAATGTTGACTGTCATAATTACCCAAGAAGTCCTTGGTGGGGCAGTGGTTAAGTGTGACGGCTGCTAACCAAGAGTTCGGCAATTCAAGTCCACCAGGCATCCTTGGAAACTCTGTGGGGCAGTTCTGCTCTGTCCTGTAGGGTCGCTGTGAGTCAGAACTGACTTGATGGCAGTGTGCATAATCTCTTTCTTGGGGGAAGAAGTCCTGTTGGTGCAGATATTTCAGTGCTCCTAACCCATAGGTTGGCTGTTTGAACCCACCAGCTGGCTTCATGGGAGAAAGAGGAGGTGACCTGCTTCCATAAGGATTACAGCCTAGGAAACCCTAGATGGCAGTTCTAATCTGTCACTTAGTGTGGCTCTGAGTCGGAATCAACTTGCTAGCACACAACATCTCTGACTACCCAGCACTGTGCCTCATATTTTGGGATAAGAGAAGTTATAAGGCCCCGCTACTTCCCTCTAAGAAATGTAATTGGAAGAGAAAAGTACCATTCAGATGAAATCGTTAGTGCACAAACCATTGTCTCTGTCAGCAGAATATGCTGAGGTCAGCTCCTCAAGAGGGTGAGGCAGACAGTCAGGAATAGGCTGGCATCTGCTGTGTCATTTACACTGCACAGTTCTCAAAGAGTTAACAGGGCTTCTAGCTCTGGGAGCCAGGGAGCCGGCAGAGAGCCCCTGGTGAAGGACAGCTTGAACTGGGCCTTGAAGATGTGACCCAGCACAGCAGACCCCAGAGGGGCTCGGCCAGGCTGTTTTAAAGCCAGAACCATCCAAGAGGGGAGACAGCTGGCAGTGTGTGAGGCAATAACGCAATCCTTAACGTGGGATTTCAGCACCTCTCCCTCTTCGCAACAGCAGTTCTGAACTGCTCACCCACAGTGACTTTGTTCATTGCTTTCCAACCAACTGCTAAATCTCTCAGGTTCTGACAGCATTTGTTCTTGCCCCCTGGCCTCTTTATGGTCTTTACAGGGTCACTATGAGTCACAACCAACCTGACAGCAGTGGATTTGGGTTTTGTGTAAGCAGCACCCAGACTTCCTGGGAAAAGCTCCTCTCACCTTAGCATGGTCCCTGATGCCACTCCCCAGAAAGGTGCTCCTGCTGGATTTGACCCAGATGAATGCACAGGAAGTGTAGTTGTTCTCGGTAGATGCCATTGAGCTGGTCCCTGATAAAAGGCAAACACATGAGCAAAAGGATCAGGTCGCCGTGATCCAGCACATTTCTATTGGTTGATTCACAGCAGTGGAACGTCAGGCCTTTCTTCCTGGTCTGTTCTAGTCAAGAAGCTCCGCTGACATCTTTTCAGTCTCCTAGCAACACGGAAGCTTCTCCTGAGAGATGGGTGGTAACCAGGACAGCTTAGGCCGATAGGCAAGGTGAGCCTGATGCTTACTGGGGCAGTTTCACGTTTCTTCACCACACTGCAGTCAGCTTCTCGGTTTGGCTGGCATCTGGCTCTCTCCTAAACCTGCAGCACCTTCCTACAGAATCAAAGCCTTTTTTGGAATTTTAAATCCCTAGTTTTGACTTCCTGGTTAAGTGCTACAGCTCCTAACTGAGAGGTTGGCAGTTTGAATCTGCCAGGCGCTCCTTGGAAACTCTATGGGCTGGCTTTAATTTGTCCCACAGGGTTTCTGCAAGTCAGAATCAACCAGATGGCAATGGGTTTGGGGGTTTTGATGGAGACAGATGACACTGAGCACCCTGCTTACCTTGCCTCTTGACCAGCTCCCCCTAGTGGTGACCGTGCTTGAGGTGTCTTGGCCAGAGTGGAACCTGAGTCTCCACAGAGAAGTCTACCGCTGCGCTACCACGCCCTCCTTCAAAGGAATTAACCGCATGTTTATCAGATACTTATTTACTACCAACTGCTTAGTGAAGGCACATTTTAATATGAAACCTATTTAAAATCCTTGTCATCCTTCCTCTAGAAGGGTGACTTCCTTCTGCTGCATATATGGCCAATGTGTTCCTTGAAATCAATCTTAAGCTCTTTCAAAATTATTTTAGAAATCTCTAGAACTACAGGCCCTAGACACCCTGATAACTCAGAAATGAAACTTTCTGAAGCCCACTTTTCAGACAAAAAGTGAAAAGACCTATAAAACAAACAATGACACTCAGGAAGAACATGCTTCTTAGTTCATCAAATATACACAGTCAAGAGAGCAACTCCTGGAGGAGCAAGACAGGAAGGCAGGAAGGGAGAGAAATGACACAAACAGAGTGGGGAGGCAGAGCATGCTGTCACATTGTGGGGATTGCAACCAACGTCACAAAACAATATGAGGTTCGACAATTAAGTCTCCAAACTTCATTGTTCTAAGTGCCACATACCTCATTGCTGAATATCATTGCATCCCCTTAGAAGTCCTCCCTTTGGAAAGCTATGCACTGGCACCAACTCCTAGTCTACCCTTCAAAGCACTTTTGGAACTCTTTCTGGAATGGCCATTCTGTACTTTGGCACAGTGGCAAGTTCGCAAATTTAATTGTATAGTTGTCTGTGAGGGAGTTTAACCAGTCAACAAATTACTGTATTGGAACACCCTTCCTACTCACCCAATATGTCCCCCAAAGACTTTTTTCTTTACTCAAAGATAAAGGAAATATTGAAAGGAAGACAGTGTGATGACATTCAGGACATCAAGGGTAATGTGACAACATCTCTGATGGCCATTCCAGAAAAAGAGTTCCAAGATTGCTTTGAAGGGTGGACTAGGCTCTGGCATTGGTACATAGCTTCCTAGGGGAAGTACTTGGAAGGTCACCATAGTGATATTCAGCAATGAGACACGTAGCACTTTTTCTAGGATGAGTTTGTGAACTTGTTGGTCCTCATGTGTGTAAATTTTGAATGAGACATTAACTTAAGCTGTAAACTTTTACCTAAAACAATTATTTTTAATAGATACCATTTTGCAATCTCTTCATCAAATCCTGGGTAAAAGGTAAAGAAATTATCTGGGAGAGAAATCTCCCCCAGGAAATGAATACCTGAATAAAAATAACCTGAGCTTCCCTCAGAGGATTTTTTTTCCCCCTCCATTTCCCTTTAATTGAAGATCTTGTGTTGATTATATGTCTTAAATGAAAACAAAGATACCTAGAAGCATGCCAAAAGAGGAAATGGTACAACAAAAGAGATGGCTTCTCTTGTCACCAGTGCCCACCTGGAGGCTGGCTTTGTGGGGAGTTAGAGAATGAGCCCTCATCCCCTGATGATGTGTTCAGAGCCTGCCCGCCATCACTCATAGTGACTCCAAGTACAATCACAAATCATGGGGCCTGTCACCATCACCAACCTCCAAATAAGCGGGAATATTGACCTTGTTCTCAGCTGAGTCAAGTGCACTGCATCTCAAGAGCTTGTTCATGGCGGTGCCCACCAGCTTGGCCTGCAGCTGCTGAGCTCCTGGGAGTGTACTTTCTAGAGAAAGGGGTGCTGGGGAGTAAAGACACACTCTGAGATGAGACACTTCCCTCCCAGAGCTCTTCCCAACTCCCAGCAAGCAAATCATCTGTTGTTGTTTAGAATACGCACCATGGAGCATATGCCAATTTGAAAATTTCTGTAGGCACAATTCAGGGACACAGATGACATCCTACAAGTTATGTGACCATTCTTACCTCCTTTTCCAAACTGTTCTTCCATCATTCACATGAACTCACTGCCTTCTAAGTTTCCTATCTCATCTTTTGAGTTGTTGTGAATTTGATCTCATTTAGTTCTTAAAAAAGCATGATTCTCTTGACAGAAATTCTTTACTAATTAAGCTGCTTTTGGTTTAAAGAAGACTTCAAGGATGTTTTTGGTTTAAATTTCAAAGATTATCAAAGAGCAATAGTTTTGGAGGTTCACCAGACTCTATGGCTCCAGGAAGTCTGGATTCCATGACAGTTTGAAATTCTGTTCTTCATTTTCCCCCTTTTGATCAGAATTCTTCTATAGACTCTTTGATTAAAACAAATGGTAACCAGCAAGACTGATTATTCATTAAGCAAGTTCTGTATTGGCTTAGTTGTGCTCACTTGTAATCTGTAATGCATAATTACACCTGTTTTCAAACACATTGAAGACGTGAGGAAAGCACTACAAGATGTTGCTGCTACAGATTGTTAAGTAAACACAATTTAGTCTGTCCATGTACCTTGCTTACTGTAAACCCACATATACCTTACTTATGATTGGTTAACTAGCCCCTGTTAGCCAGGCACCATTCAGTTCTTGTCTCATGGCAAAGGAGGAAATTTTTTGTAGAAATAATTAGCCAAGGAGCACTTTTAAACTGTTCTCCATCCCCGTCTAAAAGCTGGTATCAGGTAAGAGACATCTTAATCAGAACAAAACATTTGTGAACAGATACACAGCAACTGCAGCCTCACTCTGACTCCAGGGACATGTGATGTACTGGTGACTCTCCAAGAAGGAGACACAGGCAGGACAACAACAAAAGCAAAGACAGCCTTACCTTTCTATATTATTGGGCATAGTTTTATGGAGAAGGTACATGAAACACCATTTTAAACCAAATGTGTGGGTCAAGTAGCCAGACAAAAGAAACCAGTCTGGGCTAACCAGGCCACCTTGACAATGAGAATCTTCTCCACTCCACAGAAGTTTTGTCAGTACCCCGGTACTTACAGGTACTCACACAGTACCTGTACAGGTATTAAGTACTTTAATAACTCAACAGAACCTGTACATCTATAAACAATCAATCAGAGCATAAGAGATTTGAGAATCAGGGAGGTTAGGTGAGTGTTATTATTTCTGTGTTTGTTTAGGCCATAGGGAAGAAGACCCACAGCATCCCTGGATTTAATAGATCAGTTCCGTCAATACCAGAAGAGCTCAGCAGCCCACGGTGGAGGGAATTAGTGTTTTTACTCTGGCATTCACTTGAAATATACCTGCTGATGGGTTCATGTGTGTGATCCTGTCAGATGGCTATGGTGTGAGCCTAGCAGTCTGCTGGGATCTGCATTTGACATACCTTCTCCTTCTCTGCTCTTCTGTATGCTTGTGTTTTATGGGAGAAATGATGTGGGCAAATCTGAAGTTCCTAAGGACCTCCTGTGATTTAAGGCTTGTTGTACAGAAGATGAAGGAGCCATCGTCAGAGTTTTCCAACACGAGGTCCAGATGGAACAAAAGGACAAAGACACAGGAGGGAAATGTCGACATTAAAACAGGCTTCCTCACAGGCTAGCTTGACAACATTTTAGAGGGGGCTGGATAGCCAGTTTGACAAGGGTTTTGTGGTCAAGGGAACCTATCCCATTCATCTTCCTGCTTCAGGTGTTTGGCGCAGTGGTTCGCACATAAGAGTCCTTGTGGAATCATAAAACATCAGAGCTTTTTACAGCTCTTAGAGGTCAGCTAATCCAGCTGTGCCTAACTAACTTACGGGGGAAAAGAACCAAAAAAAAAAAAAAAGAATTAGTTGATTCACTCAGAGCCTCACATTGCAAAATGGCAGGGTCAGCGCTTGAACCCAGATCCTTAAATAACATTGTGGTACCATTTCTGACAGAAACACACTTCACATTTCTCTTCATAAGCGTACTTTTGAATGTGAGATGTGCTCTCAAGTTTAGCTGTTTCAGAGTTGAGTGTGAGAGGTGCTTACACGTTTATCTGTTTAGGACTCCTGGCAGCACAACGGTCAAGTGCGTGGCTGCTCACTGAATGACTGGGGGCTCAGACCGGCTAGCCGCTCCATGACAGAAAGATGTGACAGTCGGCGTCCATAAAGGTTTACAGCATCGGAAGTGCTGGGGTGCAATTCTGCTCTGCCCTAGAGCATCACTACAAGCTGGAATTGATTTGACGGCAACAGGTCTAACTAGATGGTTTCCAAAACTATTTCTAGAATTTCCTTGAGAGAAAGGGTTGTTTCGGGACATAGTGGGTTGAGTTTTCCCATCTACACTCAGTTTCCTTGTCCTGCCACCGCCTCCTCCTCCACAGGGATTAATAGACCAGGACATGAAAAAGAGCAGAAGGAATTCACTGCCTCCAAGGGCTTAAACATCTCATCTAAACAGCCAGAACTTCAAAAGCTCCGTCTGAGAGGGTCAGTTCCCAACCCACCCTCTAGTGTTTGACAAGGGCACATGGAGGAGTTCCAACCCTTCATTCACCAACCACTAATAGCATCATTTGTGTTGCAAACACCGGGTCCTGCGGATGGTGCTGGCCTGGTACAAAGAGAATTGAGATACTGGCACAGTAGGGTTTGTGGATGTGGATGAAAGACCACTCCAGAGGGAGCTGAGGTGTGGAGGCTGGAAAGCTCTAATCTCCACATAGGACACTAAATCAATCTCTCAGAAATGTAAGATTGATGGAGAAAAAGAGGCCAGCTTGGGTACGTGGTCAGTGCTTGCCTGTGGGGACTTTGAAGGCTGTCAAGGAGCTTGGGGAGTCTAGGGAGCCTTTAAGGGCTGCCAGGTGGAGCAGTGACTGAGCAGTAACGGGGCAACGGTGAGTTGGTAATATTGTGAAGATCAATGTCCCAGACACTGTAGATTCTCTCAAGGGTCCCGGTCCCTTCCCACACCTTTTGTTGTTCTTGTGTGCCCACCATTCCTCCCTTCAGCGTCGGTACGCTTCTCATCTAGCAGCACACACCTGCAACAGCCTGTAGAGAACTGCCTCTGGGTTGCAGGAGTCACTTTGACAAAACAAGCCAGATGCTGAATATGCTTACGAGTTCACATCCTGGGGAGGACTAGAGCCCTAAGCCAATGACTGTCAGTGTAGAGCTGGGCACATGCAGCTCCCCTGCCTCCAGCTGGTGCCAGTTCCGTGAGGCTGGGACTTGGCCTGAAAGCTCTCCCTTGCTTAGTTTCTTTTCCTTCCCTGTCTTGCACCTGCACTCTCTTCTCAGTTTCTCCTGAAGCCCTTCCTTAATTCAGTATTTGTGAAGAATTCTCATCTCAGCTTTTGAAAAACTAGTATGTTAAAGTAAGCCAGTTAGGAAGCTATTGCAAAACTCCAGGAAGAGACCTGATATCTGGGTGAGAACAGTGGCAATGTGGCAGTGGCAGGGATGGTAGATTTATTTTATATCCCAAAAATACATAGTCAAGACCTTGACCAGGTAGAATATATAGGGTCAGTGAGAAGTAGGCATCAAAGAAGCCTCCACGGTTTTCCACCTAGGCAATGGGGTTCTGTGCAGGGGGTCAGAGAACCTCAGGAGGAAGAGCATGTGTGGGAGAGGAGGCAGGTTTGGCTGGAGGGTGCTGACCTTCCAGTAACAGGAAGAGAACATGGGATGAGAACAGAGGATGAATGCTGAGCGCTCGGAGGGCAAGAGGAGCCTTAGCTCTGGAAGGGCTCAGGGCTGGAGCTCTTGTTTCACAGACATAAACACCAAATTCTTCACTGTGGCCATGAAGGAGGAGGAACTTCCAGAGAGAACTGAGGTTTGTGTCTATCTGTTCATCCGAATAGGAAAGCACTCTGCAAACTTCTTGGTCATGGAAAACCAAGTCCAATATCATGGAGTGGGCAAGATAGGTCTGGGATGGATCTGAGCCAGGCTCTGTAACACTGCCCATGTTTTTTAAAAAACATTCCCAGCGAATGCTCTGTAACGTTGCCTTCCCTTAGAGATGCATCTGGAGGGCAGCAGGGGACCTCACGCACACTTCAGATAAGCCAGGATGGTTCTTGTGGATGTCCATCAAAGATAGCATTGCCCTTGAAGACTTCATCAAGAAATTTTTTGATGGATCTATTTTTTATCTAAAGATCTAATCACAAGTGTATAAGGCATAAAGAGACCTGAGACGTCATCTAGTTCATTTTGCAGATAAGGAAACTGAGGCCAAAGGTTTTGCAGGCAGTCATACCTCGACCATGACAGGAGAACTCACACCCACTCCTCTCGCGTTCTTCATCCGTGTCCTGGGACCACCATGCATGTCCTGGTCACTGTCGGGGAGGCTATCTGCACCGTCATCTTTCCAACTGAAATTATGAGTTTTATCTATTGGAACATCCATTTCTTCATGTGTAAAATGAAAATCATAACATGTCAAGAAGCTGTTTAAGGATTTACCAAGATAAAAGACATGACAATATTTTAATGTAGTAGAATGGTATTCAAATGTAACAACACTGCCAAACTTTTCCACTTGCTGGCTCAGTTCCTACATAATCGTTAGAGTTGTAGATGGGGACTCTGGAATCAAGTACAACCAGGACCAATGAGGGACCGAACACCCTTTAACTTCATTCACACTGGAATCTAAGCAGATACAGCGTGTTTCGGTTATCTGGTACTGCTCTAACAGAAATACCACCAAGTGGATGGCTTTAACAGTAGGATATAAGTTCAAATTCAGAGTGTCCACTCCAGGGCAAGGATTTCCCTCCGTCAGCTCTGGAGGAAAGTCCTTGTGTTGCATCAGTCTTTGTTCAAGGATCGTCTTGATACAGGAGCCTCAGGTCTGAAGGATGCGCTCTACTCTCAGTGCTGCTTTCTTGGTGGTATGAGGTCCCCAAATCTCTGTCAGATTTTTCCCTCCATAGCTCATGAGACTGCCTCAAGGCACAAAACAAACTTACACACTGAATCTTGATCTACCAACACAACTGCTGCACATCCATCCTGATTAACTTCATAGAGGAAGGAATTCCAACCTGGAAGAGCTTCACACAATAGCAGGAATTATGGCACAGCCAATTCATTACAGATTTTTTTCTTTTATTATGATTGGAAGAAAATGTACATTTCCATATAAATTCACATGCTCACCTCTGTGCAGCTCCCACTGCTCTCCCTGCCCGGTGACAGCACACACTTCTTCTCTGCTCCATTCATGTCCTATCCTCCCAACAGTCTTCTGTTTCCTCTGCTCCACACACACTCCCCTTCCTCCAGCAAGAGGTCAGCAGGATGACGTCCTATAGATGCATAGAACCATAAAATTCCCACAGGATACGGTCACTTGCATCGCCAAGTCCAATCCACTGCTGTCTGAAAAGTTGACCTACATTTTGATTCATGGACAGGGGCAGCATCAGGGCCAGGGGCCATGCCCCCTGGGGAACCCTGAAGTCCCCAGACCATCAATTTTGGTCTTTTATTGGAGATCTCAGGGTGCGCCCCTGTTTATTCTTGTTGCCAGTGAGACTCAACTTTGTGAGCTCCATTGTGGTGTCACTGGTGGTGGCCGGGCACCATCTGGTTCTTCTTGTCATGAGTCGATGTAGAGACCCACTCATGTGAGTCTCTCTGTCTTCTGGGTTCTCTTTTTCTCATGTCGTTCTTGTCCTCAGTGATCATCCATTCCTGTTGAGTTAGGACCATTTGCTGTACCCTCAGATGGCAGCTTGGCAGCTTTTAAGACCCCAGACGCCACTCACTGATGAGGAATGCAGAGAGCCTTCATTAGCAATACACTAGCTGTGCCAGTTGGCCTTGATTTCATCAGAGAGCATGGTCACCGGCCCCTGGCCCCGCACCCCAGCTACTCTGTCCTTGCAATATTGGGTTAAGATGGGAGGAGTATTCAAATTGTGTTGAAGTCCAGTTATTATTAATCTTCTTTCTAATGTGTGCTGTCACCGATTTCTCCCAACCAAATTTCTACCAACTATCTAATTTAAACCCTCCCGCCCTCACCCTCCCCCCCTCCCCACACTTGCAGCCATCAAAGAGTCTTTTCTTCTATGCATGAGTCTGTTTTTAACCTCTTATTGACGGCACTTGGCTTGGCTATCATAGGGGTCTCATACAATATTTGTCCTTTTGTCACTAACTACTTTCATTCAGCATAATGTCCTCCAGTTGAAACCAGGTTAAGAGATGTTTTCTGCTATCATTGTTGTTCTTTATCATTGCATAGTGCTCCATTGAGTATATATACCATAGTTTACCTATCCATTCCTCTGTTGTTGGGCATCTAGGTTGGTTCCATCTTTTTGCTATTGTGGACTGTGCTGCAATAAACATTCGTGTGCATGTATCGGTTGGTGTGAATGGACTTGATTCTGTAGGATATATTCCAAGCAGTGGAATTACTGGGTCAAATGATATATCTATATCCATTTTTTTAAGAGAGTGACAGACTGCTTTCCAAAGAGGTTGCACCATTTTGTAATCCCATCAACAATGTAGGAGAGTTCCAGTCTGCCCACAGCCTCTCCAGCATTTGTTGTTTTGCATTTTTTGGGATCATGGCCAACCTTGTTAGGGTGAGATGGTATCTCATTGTCATTTTGATCTGAATTTCTTTAATAGCTAATGATCACGAGCATGTCCACATGTGTTTTTTGGCTGCCTGGGTCTCCTCTATAGAGAAGTGTATGTCCATCTCCTTTGCTCATCACTTAATTGGATGATTTATCTTTTTCTTATATGGCACTTGGCTGGCCTATTGGTATTTTGTAGTACCTTGTAGATTATGGAGATCAGGCATTGGTCTGACGTAGAGTTGCCAAATATTTTTTTCCCATTCTGTATGTGGCCTTTTAATTCTATTAATAAAGTCTTTGGATGAGCAAAAGTGATTGATTCTTAGTAGTTCCCGTTTTATCTATTTTCTCTTTGGTTGACTGTGGTTTGTTTGACAGATTTTGAAGTCTGTCTATGCTGTGTTTTAAACCTTCCATTGTTGTTCCTACTTTCCCTTGGATGAGCTTTACCATTTTAGATTTGATAGTTAGATCTTTTGTCCAATTTGAGTTGGTTTTTGTATAAGGTGTACAATATGGGTCTTGTTTTAATTTAGTGCAGATGGATATCCAATTTTGCCAGCACCATTTGGTGAAGATACTATTTTTACTCCAGTTGAATGTCTTAGGGCCTTTGTCGAATATCATCTGTTCATAGGCAGATGATGTCATTTCTGGGGTCTCTATTCTGTTCCACTGATCTATCTGTATTTGTACCAGTACCAGGCTGTTTTGACTACTGTGGCAGTGTAATAGGTTCTAAGGCTGGGTAATGAGAGTCCTCCCAGTGTGTTCTTCTTCTTTAGTGATGCTTTGCTTATCCAAGGCTTCTTCCCTTTCCAGACAAAGTTGGTAATTTGTTCCTCCATCTCATTAAAAAGCGTCACCAGAATTTGTATTGGGATTGCATTATATAAGTAGATTGCTTTAGGTAAAATAGATATTTTAATAATGTTAAGTCTTCCTATCCATGAGCAGGGTAGTTTTCTCCATTTATGTAAGTCTCTCTTAGTTTCTTGTAGTAAGAGTTTGTAGTTCTCTTTGTAAAGGTCTGTTATTTCTCTGGTTAAATTTATTCCTAGGTACTTTGTTAGGAGCTACGGTAAATGGTATTGACTTGGTGATTTCTTCCTTAATAATCTCGTTGTTGGTACAAAGGAAGCCTACTGATTTACTTATGTCTATCTTGTATCCTGAGACTTTGCCGAACTCTTCTATTAGTTTGAGTAGTTTCATTATGGATTCTTTGGGATTCTCTGCATATACAATCATATCATCTGCAAATAGGGAGATTTTTAGTTCTTCTTTGCCAATGCAGGTGCCCGTTATTTCTTGGTCTTGTCTAATTGTTCTGGCTAAAACTTCTAGTACAATGTTGAATAGGAGAGGGAGGTGAGAGTGGGCATCCTTGCCTAGTTCATGTTCTCAAGGGAAACTGTTTCAGTTTCTCTCCACTCAGGATGATGTAGGCAGTTGGCTTTGTATAAATGGCCCTTATTGCACTGAGGAATTTGCCGTCTACTTCTATTTAGCTGAGAGTTTTTAGCATGAATGGGTGTTGGATTTTATCAAATGCCTTTTCTGCATCAATAGACAAGATCAGGTGATTCTTGTCTTTTGTGATATTTATGTGGTTGATCACATTAATTGTTTTTCTAATGTTGAACCAGCCTTGCATCCCTGTTATGAATCCAACTTGGTCATGATGCATTATGTTTTTGATATGTTGTTGTATTCTATTGGCAAGATTATTACAGATTTTTTTTAGGGAACACTTTCCATCCATGACACAGTGTATGTATGTACTGAGGCAAAAACATGCCTAAGCCCAAGCCTGTTACTGTCCAGTTGATTCCAACTTAAAATGACCTCATGGGACAGAACAGAACTGCCCCATAGTGTTTTCAAGGAGCACCTGGTGGATTCAAACTGCCAACCTTTTGGTTAGCCACCAAGCTCTTAAACCACTGTGCCACAAGGCTCTGCTTTAACCCAGGCTCCTAGTTAATTAAGTCCAATGAGTAGCCCTGCTGAGAAGCAATCAAGTCCATAAGCTTATGAGGAAACCCAAACTTTAGCCAGAGATTGTGAGATTCTGGCTCTGGAGAAGTAAATTACCATCTATACTTTCAGGAAGTCACAGTCTAGCGAAAAAATACCTGTAAAGAAACAAATGAGACAATGTCATGAGTGCTATGATGGAGCATTTGTACAAGTTACCGTGGTGGCAGACTAAGGGTGTCTGTCTCTCCCTAGCAGAAGACTACTGCACAGAGAAATTGGATCTTGACACAAAATTCAGATGAGTCGGAATGAGCCAGATGCTACTTCAGGCAAAGTCAATGATGGTAGGTGCTACAGAGTCAGTTCTGATTAATCGTGACCCTGTGTACAACACAACGAAATACTGCCCAGTCTTGTAACATGTCCTCAATCATACTTACGTTTAAGCCCATCATTGCAGCCACTGTGTCAATCGCCTCATCAAGGGGCTTCCTCTTATTCACTGACCCTCCAATCTACCAAGCATGATGTCCTTCTCCTGGGACTGATCTCTCTTGACAACATGTTCAAAGTATGTAAGACACAGTCTCGCCATCTTTGCTTCCAAGGAGCCCTCTATTTGGAACATTCTTCCAGAACAGATCTGTTTGTTCTCTTAGCAGTCCGTGGGGCATTCAGTACTCTTTCCCAACACCACAATTCAAAGGCATCCATTCTTCTGTCTTCCTTACTCACTGTCCAGCTTTTGCATGCATATGATGCCATTGAAAATGCCATGGCGTGGGTCAGTCAACAACAGCAATGTCATAGAGATGGGTCATGTTTTGTTACATTCAAGAGCTTTAACGGATTTGGTGGGGGACTCTTGGTGGCACAGTGGCTAAGGCACTCAGCTGCTAACTGAAACTTGGGCAGCTGGAACCCACCAGCTGCTCTGCAAGAGAAAAATGTGACAGTCTGCTTCCTTAAAGATTTATAGTCTAGGAAATCCTGTGGGGCATTCTGCTCTGTCTTTTGAGATTAGTATGAGTTGGAATCAACTCAAAAGCCGTGAGGTTTGGGGTTTAAGGAATTTGTTAGCATGATCACATATTTACTCAATAAGCAAATGAAAAAAAAAAAGATGGGGTAGCAACGGAGGATGAGGTTTTAATGAAAAGGGGGCTACAGGATTGAGGACACTGAGGGCTGGAATAGCCTGCTGGCTTTCTCTCTCCAGGCCAAAGATGATGGAAGCCATGTTCCTTAAAGTGTGCTACCCAGGCCATCACCATCATCATCATCATCACCCAAGAAATTGTTAGGAACATCAGTGTTCAAGCCCTGACCCCACCTACTGAATAAGAAACTCCGGGGGTAGGGCCTTGGAAGCTGTGCACTAGCAAAACCTCCAGGGGTTTCTGAAGCTCCCTAGAGTCAGAGAACCAACACAGTAGCCATCAGGAGATAAAGAAGACTGAAAGACTGATTTATAGAGACAAAGAGCTGCATCAGTGTACTTGGGCTAAAATATAGATAGAAAGCATTGACTTGTATCTGCAAAAACACTGGCTCAATCCTCCAGCAGTGCCCAGCCAGAGCCATCTGGGGTCCTGCCTGGGTCTTTTCAATTGAATCCTCCTGTCTCATCAGGTAAGTAATCTTGTAGAAACAGCACCTCATTACCCTCCATCAAATGAGCAGTGAGGAAGCACTTTTCATTTGAGAGCTAGATGTCTGAAAAGATTCATCTGGGGCAATCGCAGTAGATGGCAGTGATTTAAACTAAATTCAGTTCTGGAAGACAGCTGAGCTCTGGTCCAACTTGTATAAAGTTTAGGTTGAGGGATCAGCGGGAATGTTGAACAGGCACTCACGCCTGAGGTGGCACAATTAAATTCATCCATAGATCCTCTTTCAAACCAATTTATTATATTGAAGAAAATGGACATCTGCCCCTAGCATCTCATCCAAGGGTGAAGTTGGTGGCCCGTGAGCGGATTGACCAAAAATCAGATTATCGACCGCCACTGTCACCTGCCCCTACAAAAACATTCATGAAAAAAAGTGGAAAAATCAGTCAGAAAGCCAAATGATTCATAAGAAATCAATTTAAGTAACACGAGATAACCAGAAAGCTCAAATTAAAAAAAGAAAGAAGCAAAAATACAGTTAGGGCATCAGAGAATTCCAAATGAAAATAAATATCTTCAAATGAGACTCTGGATAACCTTTCTGGTATTGCACAGAATTTGTCCCCAAAATCCATCATTAAAATCCAGAGATATCCTTGGCAGGGACATATTATAAAAACTGAAAAGGACACAAGGTCACTTGGAGGACCTACTTGGGCACAAAGCCTAGGCAGGCTTAGAAGCCAGTCCAGTGGGAATGTGGGGAAGGATCTCCTTCCACCATGACCTGAGCTGCCTACCGTCCACCACCCCAACCCTGACAGCTGGAGCCGGTGGGGAAGCCACCAGCACGTAGTTGATAGGCAATTACAGTAATCAAAGCCTGGAGGAAATGACACCAGCGTAAACAGCCCGCTCCCACTCGGCCTGTGATTAACGTGACAACAACTTGGACACATTTTTCTCTGTGGAAGGAGGCGGCCTAGTCAGTTGGGGAAAAACTGATCGAAGTGTCTGATTCTACCCATTATCTGCAAACCCTCAGTTAGCCTTGGTTGGGAAGGAAACCAGGCGATAAAGGAAGGCTGGTGTACCGACAAACAAGAGAAGCATGCGCTGCAAAGGACCTCAACCACATGCATGCTGTGGCATCTGGATGCTGTGCACACGAATTCACTTAGTTCTTCAGGCAAGAGATGTTTGCTCCACCAGCCCTGTTTTGCAATCTCCTTTTCACAAGGAAGCAGGCTCAGAGTGATGACACAGCCTTTCCACACAAATCACTCAGCAGCACAGCGGAAAGGAACACATGAGTTGACTGAGCCTAGATCCTAAGCTCTTCCAACTACAGGAGCAAGACACAGGACAGGCAAAGGGAGATGTGAGTTTGCAATTAGAGATCAGTGAAGTTTACTGATCTGGCCTGTCTTCGTTATCTAGTGATGCGAGGACAGAAATACCACAAATAGGTGGATCCAGTAATCAAATTTGTTTCCTTACCATTTAGGAGGCTAGACAGTCGAATTCAGGGTACTGGCTCAAGGGAAAGCCTTTCTCTGTCTGCTTGGGAACAAGGTTCGTGTCTCTTTGAGCTTCTCCTTCTGTCTCCTTTATTGTTTCTCAGCTTTCCCAGGCCTATGATGGGATTGTAAACACCACGGCTTGGGTCAGGCACGCCTTAGTCTTCAAGGTGACATCTTTGCTTTTCAACACTCTAAAGTGATCTTTTACAGCAGACTTACCCAATGCAATGTGTCTTTTGATTTCCTGGCTGCTGTTTCCACACGTGTTGATGGTAGATCCAAGTAAGATTAAATCTTTGATGACTTCCATCATTTCTCTACTTATTATGATGTTGCTTATTGGTTCAGCTGTGAAGATTTTTGTTTTCTTGATGTTGAGATGTTATCCATACTGAAGGCTGTGGTCTTTGATCTTCACCAATCTTTCAAGTAAGTCCTCTTCACTTTCAGCAAGCAAGGTTGTGTCATCTGTATTAACACAGATAAGAGTTGCACCAGTATGCTGTTCATGACTTCAGCATAACTTGAGTACTCCTTCCATGTTAACTCAATATTGCAAGGGTAGAGTAGCTGGCGCAGGGGGCAGGGGACCATGCCCTTAGGCGAATTCCAGGCCAATTGGCACAACTAGCGTTTTGCTAAGAGAGCTCTCTGCAGCCCACATTGGTGAGTGGCATCTAGGGTCTTAAAAGCTGCCAAGCTGCCATCCGAGGACACAGCAAATGGTCCCAACTCAGCAGGAAAGGATGCTCACCGAGGACCAAAATGACATGCAGTAAAGACAACCTAGAAGACAGAGAGACCCACAAGAGTGGGTGCCGACATCGACTTGGGACTGGAAGAACCAGATGGTGCCCGGCCACCACCAGTGATAGCCATGATGGAGCTCACAGAGAGGAGTCTCACTGGTAACACAAGAATAAAAAAGGGGTGCATCATGAGATCTCCACTATAAGACCTCAACTGATAGTCCAGCAGTTTTGGGGTTCCTCTGAGAGCATGGCCCCCGGCCCTGATGCTGCCCTTTCCCATAAATTATAACAAAGGTCCACTCTTTGGACATGAGTGGATTGGACTTGACAATGTAGAGTGACCATATATTGGAAGCACTTTATGGTTCTATACATCTATAGTATATCATCTTGCTGACTTCTGGCTGGAGGAAGGGGAGTGGACGGAGAGGAGGGGAAAGGAGGCTGTTGGGAGGATGAGACATGTATGGAGCAGAGAGGAAAGGTGTGCAGTCACCGGACAGGGAGAGCAGTGGAAGCTGCATATAGGTGGGCATGTAAATTTATACGTGAATGTACATTTTCACTCAGTTATGTTAAATAAAAATAAAAAAAAAACATATCGTGTGTCCACTTTATGTTTCTATTTTATGCATCTACAGGATGCTGTACTAGTGGTCTCTTACTAGAGGACAGTGGAAAGGATGGAGAGGAGGGGAGAAGAGATTGTTAAAAGGTTATGACATGTCTAGAATGGAAGGAAGGAGTGTGCTGTCACCAGGCAAGGAGAGCAGACGGAGCTGCAGATAGGCAGGCATGCAAATTGGATTGTACACTTTCATTCAATCACAGTAAGAAAAAAAAAAAAAGCCAAGAGGCCAAAGAGGGGTCCCAGGAAAACAGGGCTGTGAGGGAGGAATTTCAAGGTGTCAGGTGTCAGGTGTTAGGTCCAAGTTGTTGGTTCTGGGCTGTTGAGTAACTTCTACCTCTGTGTTCTCTACAAACTCATTCCCAGACTTGAGAAGCATACGCATACTAATACTTCTCAACAATGAGTCATGACTTGGGAATGGGAGGAGGGGCCCTAGGAAAGAAGTTGCTTCCCCAACAGACCTGCAAGAGCAAAACCAGCAGCTCCAGCTCATACCCACCAGCCTAGTGGTTAGGATATCTGTGACCCACTGGGGTATACTCAGGCCACCTCATTTAACATTCTCAGCACCTCTGTGGACTAGATACCACTATGACATTTTTTTTGAGTGGGGAAACTGAACCCCAGGGAAGTCTCGTGATTTGCGCAAGAGCTTGGAATGCTGACATTCGCTTACCTCCCAGTGCCTTGCTGTCTTCAGGTGCTGGGAGCCGGTTCTCACTCACGAGGACCTTACGTACCAGAAGCACCTTTGTGACCACTGGTGTGCCGCAGCCCACGGTTGTGGCTAGGGCCCTAACCCACTGCTCTGAGTGCTTCCCCCACTTCAGCTGGCCCTCCACTTGACCAAACACAACATTCTTCTCCCATGATTTGAGAACACTCATCCACTGGTTCCCGATGACTTGTCTACAATAAGCGAGTCCAAGTCTCAGACACTATCCAGTGGTCTGCAATGTTTCTGTGGACTGATATTCAAAGGGAAACCCTGGCAGTGAGCTGATTAAGTGCTGACCAAGAGGTCAGCAGTTCAAATCTACCAGTCCCTCCTTGGAAACTCCATGGGGCAGTTCTACTCTGTCCAGCAGGGTTGCTGTGCGTCGGAATCACCCTGGCAGCAGTGGGTTTGGGTTTCTCTTTTAATGTTTCCAGTGTACACCCCTGACCAGCAGTGTCACTGGGACCCAGGAACTCATTAGAAATGCAGATTCCCGCCCCAATCCAGAGAACCAGAAGCTCTGGGGGTGGGGAGCGTTCGTTGTTGCTTTTGCAGGTCCTTGGGTGATGCAGCTGTGAGCCAATGGTTTGACGGGCTGGTGACTGGTTGACGAGGAGGTGACATGCCACTTGACAGCTTGTGGGCCTGAGTGAGCAAAAGCTGGAGAGACGCGACACTCAGTTGCTGGGCTGTGAAAAGAGATACAACCTGAAACCTTGAAACCTCCAAGGTGCTGATGGGATCCCAAGGGTAGGTTGCAAACAGAAGTAATTACAGCCAGTTTGGAAGTCAAGGCAGATATGTGACAAAGGAATGTACCCAGCTTGCTCCAACATTAGCCTGTCTCCAGGCCCCCTCGGAGGGAGCTCCAGCTCGATGTGGTTTGTCTGTCCTGAGCTTTCTGTTAGCCCCATCTGCAGCCTGTCTGGGAGAGTGAGGGAGCTGCTGGTCGGATTTTCAGGGACACTGTGCACACACGTGAGGTCCAGCGATTAAGTCTGTGAACTTCGTTGTTCTAAGCACTACATACATCATTGCTGCCTGTTACCACGGTCACCTTCAAAGTACTCGTCTTGGTGCCTGGCCCACCCTTCGAAGCAATCTTAGAACTGTTTCTGGAATGGCCACTGCACACAGTAACACGGTGGCAAGCTCACAAACTTAACTGTATAGTCATCTGTGAGGGAGTTTTTAGCCAGTAAACAAATAGTTGTATGGAACACCCTCCCTACTCACCTGATCTGGCCTCCAATGACCTTTTTCTTTAGCCAAGATAAAGGAAATATTGAAAGGAAGACATTTTGAAGACATTCAGGACATCAAGGCTAATACAATGACAGTTCCGATGGCCCTTCGAGAAAGAATTCCAAAATTTCTTTGAAGGGTAGACTAGGCACTGAGGTTGGTGCATAGCCCCAAGGGGATACTTCAAAGGTGACCACGGTGATCTTCAGCCACGAGGTCTGTAGCTTTTTCTAGGATGCAATCATGAAGTTCGTTGTCAGACCTGTAGTTCAGGAACGCTGAGCGTGTAACTACGGACAGGGTGGTTAGCAGAACAGTGTTGCGTCCTGTAGCATCTTCTGGGTGTGGAGCTGTAAACGCAGGACGTCATCATTCTGCAAACTGTCACTGTCATGATCATGGGCCAGTCACAGATCTTCTCTCTGCAGTGAAGATGGTCATACCTACTGCTTGGTTTGTCAAGAGAGCGAAACCTCATGCATGAGGCAGTGCTTTGCAGAACGTGGTACCAGCTGTTACTTTTGGCCCCTGGGTGGCACAAACGACTTAGTTGTAGCTACTAACTGAAAAGTGGGCCATTGAACCCACCCAGTGGTCTCACAGCAGAAAGACTGAGCAACCTTGCTTCCACAGAGATTACAGCCAAGAAAGCACTGTGAACTCGGTTCTACTGCATAGCACACGGGGTCACCACGAGGTGGAACTGATGTGATGGCCAACGGGTTGGGTTTGGGGTTTTATTTATTTATTTATGTGATTATCAGTATTTTAATGCCACTCTTCACCTCTAACCTTGAATCACCCCAAGTGTCAAACTTCCCAAGCATGTTCTTCATGTCTTCAAAGGTCTCTTCTCTCTAGAGTCAGTGACTGACAGCAGGTACTGATCTGGGAGATGTATATAGGAGACAAATCCATGTGCCTCCCAAATAAATGCCCTCACAGAGAGCTTCCTTCATGATGCTGAAGAAGGCTGGAGGACATAGGGCACCTTTCCATCCTGGGAGCCTTTTGCTGATTTTGCTGCAGAGAAATCCCCAGGATTGGGGATCGGACAGGGGCACTTGGAAATCACAGAGTCCATTCTCACTACTGCTCATCCTCTGTATTGACGGATGAAGAAATGTGGTCCAGAGAGAGAGGCATCCTGCTCAAGTCACCTATATCTTTGTGTGCCCTGAGTTGGGTGTCTTCCAGGAAGCAAGAGGTCCTGATGAGGGGTATAGGCAGAGGGCAGCTGCTGAAGGAACAGAGGAAGGTACCCTTGGAGGCAGTGCTGGTGTGAGGCAGGAGCACCTGTCACAGGCAGTACTCTCAGATGGGTCCCCTCTGTGGCTGCTGACGCAGGCCATTCCCCCATGGCATTTGTACACAACTGGACCCCACTCCTGGCCAGCGACTTTTTCTGATCATATCATATAACCAGAGATCTGTTCGATGGCAAATCGGCATAGGAGTGGAGGAAGAGAACATGCATTCAGGAAAAAAACAGAGTATAAGGTAGTTACATGTATTCACAATCTCTGAAATGTAGCAGGTGGTAGAAATAATACTACTATTACAAAAATGAAGACAGCTTGGATTTAAATAATAGCATAATAATGATAATAATAATTTAACCAAGAAAACCAAACTCATTACTGTCAAGTGAGTCCTGACTTGTAGAACTGCCTCAGAGGGTTTCCGGGGAGCAACTGGTAGATTCAAACTGCTGACTTTTTTGTTAGCAGCTATAGCTCTTGACCATCACACAACCAGGGTTTCCTAACAACAGTAATATTCGTAAGAGTAAATATTTATTCTGTATTTGCCCAAGAAGCTGAGTCAGGGCTTATCCTACTTTGTCACCAGACCTATGGTTCTCAGAGGGGGTCCCCAGACCCACAGTATCACTTGGGAACTTGCTGGAAATGCAAACCCCGAGCCCTTACTGGGGCACTATGGCTAAGTGTCAAGTGTGTTTACTAAGTGGTTACCACTTTGCATGGCTTCTCTCGTTGCAGCCATCAAAGAGCTCTGTGAAATGACAGTATTATCTCCATTTTAAAAATGAGAACACTGATACTGAGGGAGGCTTAAGCCAGTGATTTTGCCCACCAACATCAAGTCTAGGAGACAGCAAGTTAGGGACAAAGTGGTCGACTCCAAAGCCCGCCCTGGAAACCACTTTGCTCACTTGTCTGTGCTGCCTGCCAGGGTTGCCCCTTGTAAGCTATGTGACATGAGTCAGCCCTGTCACCACCTGAATGTCATCTGAAAACAGTCAAATAATAGTAGTTCAGCTGACCTCTCGAGATGGTTGTAAAAATCCCCCCACCAAAAATTGTTTACTTCTTATACTCCAAACAGCTTATTCTTCTTGTTGCCTTACTTACAAAAAGAATAAAGGACACATTTATTGTGGGATGTTTGAAATGAGGATAAAGGAACAAGGCTGATACAAAGGATTAAGAGTAAAGTGAGTCACTCCAATTCATCGGTGAATAGATTGGAGTGGAGCTTCCCATGGGTCAAGGCAAAAAAAGAAAATGTTTCATAGCTCTTGCTAGCTTATCAGAGGGTAAATGCTACATGGCTGTGAAATGCCAGTTTTTGTGCTAAGCACAATTTATTCCCTGATTACTCCACAAAGGGTATGAAGGAAAACAACAGAGGTTGCCTACAGTGGAGGTTTTACAAAAATTGCAGGAAGGTTTTTTGAGTAATTTTTCTTACAAAAGCTGAGGACTTAATCCCAAGCTTACATTTTAGAAAGGCTGGTCAAAGATTGAATTATGCCCCCTCCCCAAATATGTCTATCAATTTGGCTAGGCCATGACGCCCCATATTCTGTGATTGTCCACCTCTTGTCATCTGACTGGTTGTCCTGTGTGTTGTAAATCCTGTCTCTGTGACACTGTGGAGAAAGAAGTAGTGGCAATTATGTTAGTGAGGCAGGACTCCATCTACAGGGCTGGATTGCGTCTCGAGCCAACCTCTTTTAAGACATAAAAAAGAGAAGCGAGCAAAGAGACAAGAAGGCCTCGAGCCACCAAAAAAGCAACACATCAAACAGAAGGTGTGCATGGGACCCAACATTCCGACACTGAGAAGCTCCTAGTCCAGGGACTGACTGATGACAAGGACCTTCCTCCAGAGCCAACAGAGAGGGAGGGAAAGCTTTCCTCTGGAGTCGGGGCCCTGAATTTGGACTTCTAGTCACTGTACTGTAAGAGAATATATTTCTTTGTTAAAGTCATCTAGTTGTGATATTTCTGTTACAGTAGCACTAGATGACTAAGACAGAAGGTACCTCAATGAGTTGGAATTGTCATACTTATAGACATATAGCTTTCTGCTAAATTAGTAGAGAAAGGGAATCGCTTGAGGGAGCATTTCTGTTTTCTGTTGCAAGCATAACTAGATTTTCAATATGGAGACTTTCACTTTGGGAATATGGGTCCACAGTGTCTCCAAAACTGCTCTTCCTTTGCCTCTGGGACTGTGAGTGGAGAGAGACTTCTCCAAGAGGTTTGCCCTTCAGCTCCTTTAGCAGAGGTGTAGACTGGACAGGGTGTGAAGGGGCAGGGTCCATGGGGTCCTGAGCCAGGAGCAGAAGGGTGGCTAAGAGTGGGGCTCAGTGAAGCAGAGGAGCCTGGGAGGAGGAAGATTATCTGTGCCTGGGCACCCGAGGGGCTGCCGGGTGTGAGATGGTCGGGACTGCCTCCTGCAGTCCCAGGGAGTAGAATTAAAATGGGCAGATGGAAACCATTCAGAGGACAGCTGGTGTTATCACTGCATCAGGAACATGCGGGTGACCTTGACCATGGCTGTGACCACTGATTCCCTCCCCCAGGTTGGGGTAGAATGGGGAAGGGGACAACGATTTAGATGAACTAGAAATCCTGTCCTTCCCCAGAGGAAGGTGAACCTCCCCCTGGAAAGCAGCAGAGCACAGCGTCTGGGGACATAAATTCGGATGTGAAATCCCCTGATTCCAATCTGGCTGCGTGTTGTAGCCGTCTAGCCCTGCTTATAAGAGAAATACCACAGGTGAGTGGCTTGAAAGAGAGAAATTTGATTCTGGCACGGTCCAGGAGGCCACAAGTGCGAATTCAGGCCATCAGCTCCAGGGGAAGGCTTTCTCAGCTGGCTCTGGAGGACGGTCCTTGTTGTCAAGCTTCCCCCGGGCCAGGAGCTTCTGAGGCGGAGGGACCCCGGGGTTTTTACAAAGAAGGCGCTCTGCGGTCCTGGCGGTGGGAGGTCCCTAACTCTGCTTGATTCCCTTTCGTTTAGATCCCGAGAGAGGCCTCAAGGCCCAGTACACTCTTGTAGACGCAGGGCTGCCTCACTGACACAACTGCCGCCCATCCTCCCTGCTTAGCACCATTGAGGTGGGGCTTACAGCGCGGAGGCACACCGCACAGGGCCAGGAATCACGGCTCAGACCACCAGCTATGCACAATTTGGGGGGGGGGGTGGCGGTGGTTACACAATTCAGTCCATGAAACTGCTGCTGCTCCCTGAGCAGGATGGTGACGCTGCCCTCCCAGGGCTGGCACTCGTCCTTCTCCACGTGCCCAGCTCTGATCTCTTCCTGGCTTGCTCTCCTACACTTAGTGCCCCAGAGACTGAAGTTTTAGGGGCTGCGTCGCCCAGGCCAGCACCCTGCAGCTTCCAGTGGGCTCAGCTAACAGGAAGTGAGAAGGGACGGGGATTTATCACCTTCCACAGCTCTCGTGCACCCCACACTCACCGGACCCTCTATATCAACATTGGGCCCCCTTCCCCACGACGGGTACTGTGGAGAGGCTGCCTCCCTTCTCTGGCCACAGCGCTCACCGCTGTGTTTCCAGAACGTTCTTACCTGTCCTGTCGTTTCAGGACACTGTTGCAATCTGTGGGTCCTGCACCAGCCCTCGCCGTTTGTCCTTGCGGACGGTTGTTCGCGTCTGTGGGGCCAACGCGTCAGCCCCATGCACAGCACGATCAAACGCTGCTCCGCCTCCGCCCTTCCTGTGCTCAGGTGTTGGGATCCGGAGTTCCCACTGGCTGACTTTCAGGCCGAGATCACCAGGCCGTTCTTCCTGGTCTGTCTGAGTGTGGGAGCTCTGCTGACAGCTGCCCAGCAGCCCAGCACCATGCCAGCTGCCACAGACAGACGGTGGGAGCTGTTCTTAAGGCAAATAGGCTGAGCATTGGACCTGAGCCCCTGCTGGAGAGGTAAGAGTGCTACCCCTGAGCCACCACAGACCCCCAGGAGATGACAGTGATGACTTTTAACGAAAGCAGCAGCACCAAGGGTGGTGGTGGTGATGGCTAGCGCATAACCCAGACGTCCCAGGCCCCAGAGGAAATGAATCAGCATCTTTGTGTTTCGGGAGCCCTGGTGGCACGGTGGTCAAGAGTTCAGTTTGCTAAGCAAAAGGTCAGCAGTTTGAATCCACTAGTCTCTCCTTACAAACCCTGCAGGACAGTTCTCCTCTGTCCTGTAGGGTCACTGTGCATCAGAACTGACTCCACGGCAATGGGCTTTGGGGCTTCATGTTTCTGTCCTCTGAGTCTCTCCCAGAGTACGAAGCTCTGCCTGATGGAGCAGTGGGTCCTCCTGAAGGTGTCAAACATGTTTGGTTTAGAGGGGTCAGTTAGGGGCAGTGGATCCTGACGGGAAAAGAAAGGAGGTCTGGGAAGTCAGACACCAGCAGCCTATCCTGAGTCTCAGTCTGTCTGTGTATGAGGCCCAGCAGGTGCTGGGCCCAGGGGACAGAAGACAGCTGCTGGGAGAGTATCGCCAGCCTTGAGTGCCATCCCAGACTCAGGCACAGACAGGCTGTCTGGGCTGACTGCCTCTGTGCTTTCGGGTGGGATTCACACATCTTTGGCTCAACTGTGGTGTGAGGACTCACCCCAGAAGCCCCTAGGTTACTTATAAGTGCACTGTTGCTTGGAGAGAGGTGACCCCAAGCACCCACCGGCAAAGCCAACCGGAGGATGCCCTTGTTACTTGAAGAAGAGCTTCGGACAGCCTGAGGTGGCCTGAGAGAAAGTGTGCACCCTTTGTGGACATGTGCTGTACTGTGATAAATACTTAAGCGCAGGACCAAACATCTCAGAAGGCTGTGTCACTCAGGGTCCTGGAAGGAAACGGAACACCCAAAATGAGTAGTCCATGCAGAGTTGAACAAAAGGCCTCTCACCTAAACTGCAGGCAGAGCCACAGGCCAGAGTCAGGGAGACCGGCCCACCCAGCCAACAGGGTCCAGCCCTTCCCGGCTCCACCCTGAGTAGTGTCCTGTTGGTGGCCTGCCATTAGCCAGGGTGGGAGTATTTACATCACAGAAACTGGCAAACACCACAAACCGGGTTTGGATTTAGGTTTTGCTTAGTTTCGGAGAGCCAGCTGAGCAGCGCACCACTGTATGAAACAGTTCACAGCATCTGACAGCTGGGACCCGTGACCCCTTCCAGGCTCCAAAGAGCCGGAGGACAGGACAGACAGCAGAGGCTCCAGGCAGACAGCCTTGCAGGCAAGGCCTCCACGGAGGAGCCAGGGCCTTTGGGAGAGAGGTAGATGGAACCCGTGGGCCCACAGGAAGGCGGCAGGAAACTGTTTACTGGATCTCCTGTGCCCCTTTCCTGCGGGGTCTCACTGGCCCAACCCAGTGAGAAGGCAGAAGGACGGAGGTTAGGGGGTAGGTTGGCACAAGTCAGCCTCCCGGGCCTGGAGGCCGCACGCTGGAGAGCAGACTGAGAAAACAAACAAGAGAGATTGAACGCACCGCTAGACAACATTGAAGCCTGTTGTGGGGGTGGAGCGCAGGCCTGAACTTAGGGATTTAGAGCCCCTTCCAACCCAAGAGTGTCCGATGGGAGGTAAGTTTGTCCAGTGCCTGAGGGAGCAGGCAGGTCTTTATCCAGCTGAGGGGAAGGGTGGGGTGCCACGCAGGCAGAGGAGGAAATCTAACAGGGTGGAAACCCACTTGCCTGCCTCTGTCTGGCCCAGCCCAGACCCCACATCAGAAGGTGGCTCAGGACACTCTTCTCCTGCAGCACTGCCCTCGAGGCCCGTAATTCTCCAGGAATCCGTTTTCTTTGCCTTCTGTTATTAGCACATTTAGACAAGAAAAGAAACATAAACATCTCCACGCCACATCTAATACAATTATAAGGTCATTACACATTCTGTAGCACAAAACAGCTGTTCCAAAGATCCCTATTAGAATGTAACAGAGTTTTGTTTGTTCTAGGGCAAAAAAAAAAAAAAAAAGCAATCTTTTATATTATGATTTAATGAGATTGTTAAATGTTCATTATCAAGTGGTTACTTATTAAAGCTGCATGGAGCTTGGCTATTTGGGTTTATAAGAGTTAACTGAACTTATCTCCTAACTCCAGCCCTACACACACACACACACACACACACGTGCACAAGAAAATGAATCTATATTATAATCCAAACTCTTTTCTCTGAACTGCAACCTCTTCTTTACAACCATCATAAATCTAAAGAGACCTATACTCCAAATTTCTATGATTATGTCAAGCATTAAGTCAAATCTATGTGAAAAAATACCTGGGCTTCTAAAAAACATTTCCTACCACTTTTGAGAGAGGAAGGGTTTCTGTTGCCATTGACCAAATGGTAAGATACTGTGACCAAGCCCAGTGGATAGAGCTACCGTTCACAAGTTCAGCCTGGTGAGTTCACTACTGTTTCTCATAGGTGAAGAGACATCTGTGCAGCTTATTTTCTAGAGTGAGAGTTGGGGCAGATTGGCAAGAAGGATTTTGCTTGAGACCTACCCATCATCTAATACAGACGTGTCATTTTGTCAGGCCGTAACACGATAGCAGTTAATCCACCAGCATTTATAATAATTGCTGTATCCTGCAGGAGCCATACCGTGACACAATGTATCCCTGGAATTCATAAGTAGGTTGTTTAAATGCAAAATAATTATTAAGCACTCATTCTTGGAATTCATCCTGAGATAAGTAGCCCTTAAGAAAATGTCTAATACAAAATGACATTTGGGTTTTAGAATATATAACCTTTTGTATAAATGGTATCCCAAGGTGTTTTACATAGTAATTGGATGGTAGTGTGCTAAGTATTTCAGTAAATGAAATGGCTCTTGGGACTGAAGTCGAGGGTTAGCTATTCTTGGATTTCAAGTTGGATTTCGTTGACTGTGGGGAGATGCGGTGGAATGCCAAGCTGTTGAAAAGTAGCTTAAGGCCTTCTGGACACTTCAGTGAAAAATACCAGGAAGCAGAAGGGGGTCTCAGAGATAGGCAGAACACACCCCGCTGTGACAGATGAGGAATCTGAGCACACAGGTGAGTTGGTGGCCCGCCAGGCCTGGAAACCAGGTCGCTCATTTAAAGGACTCAGGGTACAATGGAAGTTCAGGGTTCACATTTCAGCTCTGCCAGGGCCTGGCTTGGAAACAGCAAGTTACTTAATATTTATTTCTAGGCTTCCCTTTCTTTGTCTACAAACTTAGTCACGACAGTGTCTGTCAGGGTCGAGGGACAGGCGAAGACAACAGGCAAGTGGTGCAACGTACAGTTTCCAGTGCACAGTCGCTGGCTCCCAAGTGGAACATGGTCGTTTGTTTTCCCTGCCTGGACATTTCCAGTATCTACTTACATCACTTAGCATATTAATACTGCTATGTTTTACAATTACAAGTTATAATTAGGCAAATATGACTCATCCAGCTTCCCATGTTCAATTTTCAGCACACCAGCAGCACATCAAGAAACAAATCAAAATGCAATTAGCAGCCGATGAGATGCTAAATAGAAAGTTTATAATTTATCGTCTCCTAGAAGATCACACTGTGAACGTGAATTGATCTCATGTCAGTAATGGAAGGCTGAGACCAGGTCTGTGTCAAGAAGGAGAAGATAAATGTGGACGCTTATCCAGCATGTTTGGTGGGGAGGTGGCTTCCATGGGGACGGACGTGTGTCAAAAAGGGCAGCTGCTCAGTAACAGGCTGAGGACTTTGCCTGGCAGGCTTGAACAGATCACGGTCCACATTTGTTACACACACATGTGAGCGTACACATGCACACACGGACACAGGTGCATGCACACACATACACAGGCACACATAAGGCACACACGTGTGCACACAGAAGTGCATGCACACACAAGTACACACAAACACACAGGAGCATACACACATGCATACCACGGGCACACGCAGGCTCACACAGGCACACATGCACACACACATGCACACATGCGTGTCCCCCAACACCACCACCGTGCCCCAGATTAAGTTTGTTAAAGTTCGTGTGTGACCCCTTCAAAAAGTTAAAAATAACCACTAATCTTGACAATGACATCACTAGCTGAGTGTTTGGAAAGCTTCATCTCTCTTAGTGAGTCAGGTCAGGTATGATTTGACTCGTCGTAAAACCAGTTTACAAGATTTTTCAGGAACATACCTGCTAGGCAAAGCAAGGTCTGCCCACACCCTGTCGTGAACATGACCATGATCAGTTCAGTTTCCGTGATGGGCGTAATGAAGTTAGCAGAGAACACAATCAGGTACGTTAGAGAGCAGGGAAACACTTACCAACCTGGGCTTTAGCAGTCACAGTTTTAAGTTCTAACCTGGTATCCAAAACTGTTTCCCCCCAAAACTGAACCCACAGCTGTCAAGTCAATTCCAACTCATGGTGACCCTGCATGTCAGAGTGGAGCTGCCCCATGGAGTTTCCAAGGAGCGCCTGGCAGATTTAAACTGCCGACTTTTTTGGTTAGCAGACGTACCACTCAACCCACTACACCCCCAGGGTCTCCCTTAAACCATTTAGCATCTACCTATTTCTCCAGATAGACTGTCTTCAAGACACAGATGGGTCAGCCCACAGATATTATGGAAAGTCCACTAACGGGCACACCCTGGAGGCTGTGATAAAAGTTGTCATCTACCGAATGGAGACCAGCCCCACAGGCTGGCATGCTATTATCCCCATTCCACGGATGAGGAAAACACGGCTCAGAAAAGGAAGCAACCCACACACGCGCATGAGGAGCGGCTGTGGCAATGTGGGAACTCCGGGCTGGTCTCCTAGATGTTCCCTAAACCGCATCACAGCTGCGCTTCCACAGTCGGCACCAGTTCAGCGCGGTGTGGGCCTCATCTTTCACCTCAGCGACTGCAGAGCTTTGTCCCCCTGTGTCTGCTGCCAGCCTTGGTCTGCTTGGTCCTTCCCAGCCCCGACCTCACTTCTGTATCCAAAGCCGTCAGCAGGTGCCTCCTCGTCACTCTCGGACAGAGCACACACACCATGACCATGTTGCCAGGGCTCCTCAGCACAGGCCCAGCACATCTGTCTCTATCTGTTCCCTCTCTCCTCTTCCAGATGTTGGAACCCTGACCTCACAGTCCGCCCCAGGCATCTGTCTGTGCTCCGTACAGCATCTGCTGGCCCCTGGTCCCCTTGGCTGGCTTTACTGGGACTCCCAGAGCTTTTTCAGGCTATTGTCGTTGCTAGGTGCCATCCCGTTGGTCCTGACTCAAAGCAGTCTACGCACAAGAGAAGGAGACCCTGCCCGGTCCTGGGCCACCCTCGCAACAGTCGCCGTGTGGGTGCTCATTGTTGCAGCCACTGTGTCACTCCCCTCCTCAAGAGTCACCTTTTTTTTTTTTGCTGATCCTCTGCCTCACCTGTCCTCCCAGAACTGGTCCCTCCTGACAACATGTTCACAGTCTGTGAGATGAAGTCTCACCGTCCTTGCTTCCAAGGAGCACGCTGGCTGTCCTTCTCCCAAGACCAGACTTCCCCACTCCCCCATTACTGCCCTGAGCACACGGCTGTCCGAAGGTAGTTTCCCAAACACGACACTCATCAGTGGGTTCCTCACTGTCAGAACGAGTTATTCACCTTCGTCCACAGGGCCTAGCACAGGGCGTCGGCCACCTTAGCTGCTCAGTCAACCTTTGCTGAATCGATGGACGCTACGTGAGTAGGGGAGACAACACAGCCTAGGGTCTTGGAAGTGTAAACCCAGCTCTGTTCGCATCACTTCAGAGTTAAGGAGGCAAAGATGGCAGGGTCCCCGGCCTCGTCCTCAACACGCTAACAGATTTGGGGCACATCAACCCTGAGGGACAACTGCAGCAGATAGTGCCGCTCCAAGTGCTTGGGGGCTCCTGGAGGCACCACTACACAGGAAGTCCTCATCTCCTGAGCTGAGGTGGCGGCCTCCCCGGAGCTGAGCTGGACTGGAGGCCTTCCCGCCATGACAAGATCTGGATAACCAATGCCAGGCTTTCCGCATTCACGCCCCTCTTCTGGGATCCCAATCCCTTTTCTGTTTCCTCCTGTTTGGATGAGACCTTGAGTTGGGACTTACTTTGGCCTTCAGCCTAATAATTCTTTACATTTTCTAGATGTTCTTCCACTGACTGGTCCCCACATGCAGAGAAGTGCTCAGTCTCATTGTGTGTGTGTGTGTGTGTGTGTGTGTGTGTGTGTGTGTGTGTGTGTGTGTGTGTGTGTGTGTGTGTAAGAGAGAGAAAGAGAGAAGATATATGCACGCGTATACGTGCTCCCCAAGCCCTGTTGTGGCTCCCGGGTCCTTTGACTGAAACCCCAATCCAGCGTTCTCTGCGTCCGCTGATCTCACCTCTCACAAAGCCCTGATTACAACAAAGAAATATTTTTTCCTAAAGTAATTTTTCCCTTCCTGAAATCCCCTGCAGCTGTTGCAACTCTCATTTACAAACTGAAATAGTCCAGATGACAAACGCCAATATACTAACACTTCAACATCACAACCTGTGCAAAGAAAAATAGTCCCAGTCTCCTTCCTCTCTTCACAACGTTTTCTGTTGATCGATCTCCCTGCCTCCCTGTAGGGCACTTCTCTAAAATACCTATGAAGGAAGAGGCAGAGCATTTGGCTATATCTGTTGAGTTGTTGGTGTACGGTGCTAGGGATGGATGCGAACTTCCACTTTCATCAGCACAGCGCCAGTAGACTTTCGACTTTCAAAACGGATCTGCTTAGGAATGCAAGGTATGAATTCCATCTGGATGTACTCTTCACCTTAAAAAAAAAGAAAAAGCACATTTCACACCAATAACTCCCTCCTGTATCCGGCAATGGGGTGAGATGAGGTTCTGACAAAATGTTAGATATTGCATAACTCTCCCGTCGTCGTGCAGGTAGGAGCTCAGGGCTACAGTACACGTGGGAAAGCATCACCGAGTCTGTGGAAGTGAAGTATTTCAAAAATGCCAACAGCATTCCCATTTCCCACAAACAGGAATTTAATAGAGACAAAGGGGAAGGAAACGACCTCCTGTGGACCATCTCAGAGCAATCTCGGAGTAAGGATGGTGGTTCGTCCAAGTTTAGGAGAGAGTCACGCAGTTCCAAGAAGGATTTTCCAAGACCTTGAGGGGCTAGCTGTCTTCAAGTCGACAGAATCCATACCCACATCCAGAAGCAAAGTCCTGGTAGTCACGTTACAACTGGTACCATCTATAAGAAGGACAAGAGTCCCTATGAGCCAGTGGTTAAGTGCTTAGCGGCCCCTGAAAGGTCAGCAGTTCAAGCCTACCAGCCAGTCTTAAGGGAAAGATGTCGCAATCTGCTTCCATAAAGATTAGAACCCTTAAGGGGACAGTTTTCTTCCTTATAGGGCCACTATGAGCCCATCAGTTTGATGGCAATGGATTTAGTTTTGGGGTTTTGGTATAGAAAGGATCACGTGATGCCATCTGTACCAGGTTAAGTGGTACGTGACTACCACATGACTACCCAGAACCTCAGAATGTGCTCGTAGTTGGAAATAGGGTCTTTGCAGCTTTAATCAAATTAAAATGAAGTCATACCAGAGTAGGATGGGCCCCAGTTCCAGCAATTCGTGTCCTCCTAAGATGACCATGTGACCACAGGCAGAGATTGAAGTGATGAGAATTCTAAGCCAAGGAACGTTGAGGATTGTGGTCAGCCACCAAAAGCTGGGAAGAGACGAGGTGGGATTCTTCCTCAGAGTCCACAAAGGCAGTGTAGCCCTGCTGACATCTTGATATTGGATTTCCGGTCTTCAGAACCAAGAAAGAACCTCTGGACTCCAGATCCGAGAGAGAGCCAATTTCTGTCATTTTAAAAAGCTACTGAGTTTGTGACAATCCATTGTGGTGGCCCTAGGAAACGAGTATGCTACATAATCTGTCTTTGAAACTGGGGAACGACAGGTCTCGGTCTTGCTACTGCCCCCCTTAAAGATGCTGCTCTGGGTCACACAAGGGCTTTGTCAGTTCGTCAGCACAGTGGCCCCTCCCTGCGCCCAGGCTCCAGCCCATGTCCTCAGCACTGCTCTTTCTTCCCCACCAGGCCTAGTGCCCACAAGGCCTCCCACAAGGCCGTCACCCGCGTGAGGCTCAGCCTAGCCGTGTCACAGGGTCCTCCACCTCCCCACCAACTGTAGGCACCGATTCTCCGCTGCTGTCAACGTTCCCAGACTCGGACCCCTGCTGTTCCTCCGCGCACCACCTGCCCCCCAACCCTGAGGGAGACCTCCCGCACAGTGTCTCCATCACAGAGTTTCAGTCGAGCATGCCTGGCGGATCAATAGCACCGCAGAATTTGTGCAGCTTTTCATGGCACCTTTAGGGGCTTCCTGCAGTGCCACAATGGAGACCAAATAAGGCTGTAACCATCAGGGGCTCAGGAGGTACACTGGCACGGAAGGCAGAGAAACCACTTTGGAGATTTGAGGTTGAGGCCCCAAACCTTTGCAGCTCACTAAGGTCTCAGAGCAAATGAGGGCTAAACACATTGCCATCCTGTCGCTTTCAACTCATAGCAACCCTATTGGACACGCTAGAACTGTCTCCCTCACAGGGTGGCCAAGGACCAGCTGATGGATCCCAACTGTTGACTTTTAGTTAGCAGCCCCAAACTCCTACCCACTGCACCACCAGGGCTCCAAGTTAGGGTTGACTGGTGGCAAACGACATGCTCTCTCACTGGTAAATCCTTGCTTGGGGTCCACTGTGTGCTCAGGATACCTCCTTGGACTGATGGCTCTGTGTGCTAGCAGAGAGGGCGGCTGCTGAGGCTTGACCTCAGGATGTTCCTCCCTCCCCCTCCACCCCCAGTGAGAGCATAAAAGGAGCACAGCACACCATTGGACGTGGCAACCGGGAGGCTAATCAGGTTGACAGTCTCTGTCCCTCTCCAGGACCTGCCCGTGTGTCTCTGAGCCATTTTCCCGCAGCCCTTGCTCCGATCTAGAGAAAGATCCCTGCCACCATCCTCAGCCCCTGCCAGGAAGGGAGGGGACAGGCCACAGCCTGGCTGCTCCCACTAATCACCCTGTTGGTCATCCCTGGGTCCTAGGTTGAAGCACTAACCCCACCTTCATGGAGAACTGGACCAGGTGGGTCTTCAGTCCACAGCCTCTGCTGTCCTCCAGATGTTCTGTGGCCTCTGCTGTCCTCCAGATGTTCTGTGGCCTCTGCTGTCCTCCAGATGTTCCTCATAATTTCTTCCCATTCACCAAGGATTTCCTGCCTTATTAGATGTTGCTGTGATGTTTTCTTTTTTGAAGTAAAAATATTTTTTCTTTCATTTTGAGAGATTTAGGTGAGGAAGGTGACCGTTGTTGGTACTCAAGTGGCCATCTGAGACGGGAAGTCCCAGGCAGGTCATGTAACCCCTCTAAGCCTTATTGGTTTGTATTTACAAAATTAGAAAATGATAGCCCCTACCTCATAAACCTATGGTGTGGATTCAGTGACTGAATGCACACAAAGCGCTTGGTGCAATGCCCACTCACGCCAGGGCCTCTGTCAGCACAGGACCCCTGATGAGTCAGCTCCTTGCTCTAAGGCTCAGGCCCCTCCTGTGAAGAATGGAGGCGCGGTCAGTGACTTCACGTGCTAGCCTCTAGCCTAGCATCATCTCAGGAAGTTTTTCTTGCTTGAGTGACTGGAGCACCTCAACCTGAATCAGGGAGAAGAATTACAGAGAATGTGAGGTGGGCCTAAGCCCCGATGATGAACAGTGCTTTCCTGGGCAGGACCTGCAGGCACAGTGTGTGTGCTGAAGGCAGAGAGAATAATTTAAGCAAAAGTACAAAAGCTTGAAAGGGAATCACCTGGGTATTTCAAGTGGTTCACCATGGTGGTCTAATGGTGTTATGGTTAACCTCTTGGCTGCTAACTGCAAGACTGCAGGTTCAAGTCCACCAGAGATGTCTTGGAAGGAAGATCTAGCAGTCTCTCTCTGCAAGTTCAGCCATTCAGATCCCTAGGGAGCAAAGTTCTCCTCAGACACACAGGGAGTCCCCATGAGTTGGACTTGAATTGATGCCAGTTGGTACACGTGTCCCAACATCAATGTCTTTGTGTTATCTCCTCCTCTTGCCCTCCTTGCTTCCCCTATGCTGCAGCCACAGGGGACCATTTGAAATCTCTCAAGCAGGACCCTCACTTCCAAGCTCTTGTGCTTTTGCTTGAATTATCCTCTTTGCCTCCAGGACTGAAACCGTGCCTGCTGGTCCCTGCTTAAGGGACCACTCACTGCTCATCCCACAGGCTTCCTCCAACCTCACTTTCTCTGCAGTCCTTCTGCTTAATTCAGGCAGACATCATCTATCATACAATCAAGAAATATTTCTTGAACCAGATAAATGAAAGGAGGGAACCTGGGATGGAGAAGGGATGAGCATTGACACACGGCAGGAATTGCAACCCTGTCACACAGCAATTTATGTGTGAACTGTTGAGTGATTAACTAACTTGCTCTGTGAACTTTCACCTAGACATCAATCAAAAACCAAACCCACTGCCACTGAGTCAATTCTGACACATAGAGACCCTACAGAACACAGTAGAACTGCTCCATGAGTTTCCGGAGTGCCTGGGGGATTTGAACTGCCAACCTTCTGGTTAGCGGCTGTAGCACTTAACCACTATGCCACTGGGTTTTTTTGTGTTTTTTTTTTTTCATCTAAAGCACACCTTAAAAAAAGAAAGAAATATTCACTGAGTGTCACACTCAGCTGGGTGCTAGGAATACAGCAGAGAAAAAAGATAGACAACACCCTTGCTTTCACAATGCTAATGTTTTAAGGCTGGTGACATGATCTCTCCCTCTGTGGCGACAGGTCTCAAGCACAACCCTCCCCAGAAGCATCAGAGGGTGGTCATGTCGTTGCTGTCCCTTGAGGGCTGGGAGGCTGTGAAGCAGGTCCCATTAACTTCCGTTTTCTTCTTCCCCAGAGCGTGTATCTCATGGTGGGTGCTCAACAAACATATGTGAAGCGTTTGCATGTTAAATCTGTGGTTAAGAAATTTCAGCTATAAACCAGTTTAGAAAAATGTGTGCCTCTCAGAAGGATGCAAAAGATATTCAGCAGCATTTGCGAAGCAGTCAGCAACAGGCCTGTTCTGTCAGTGTCCAGATCAAGTGTGACTCAAAATTGCAAACTGACTTTTTGCCAGAGCCCTCCTGGAAGTTCTGTAGTTCTGCTAATGCAGCTCTTTCGCCCTGCTTGACAGGGACTGTATTGAGCACTCCCAGATGGGCCTTTCCCCAAGTAGGGCCCACTGGGGCCTAAATGAATCAAGTGGAGAGGGAGCAGAGTCAGCAGTGAGAGAAAGACTTCAGTGCAAGGTCAAAGCCTTCTGGAAGCAGACACACAGAAAGGGACTCCGTGTCTCCCGTCTCAAAGCATACGAGCTATCTGCAGCTTATTGGATAATGCCTCCCTCCCCCTCCCCGCCACCCAAAATAATTGTATGTCTACTTGGAACTGAAGAATGTGACTTTATTTAGATCTAGGGTCTTCACTGATGTAATCAAGCTACCATGAGGTCACACTGGATTAGGTTGGACCCTAACTCAATGACTAGCGTCTTATTAGAAAAAGAACAGGGCAACTTGGACACATGCACAGAATGAGAGAGAAAAAGGCTGTGTGTTGACGGAGGAGGAGACTGGCATGAAGCAGCCATAAGCTAAGGTGCCCCAGGGCTTACAGGGAACATCCAAAACTAAGACGCAAGGAAGGGTTCTTCCCCAGAGCCTGCGAGGGGAGCAGGCCCTCCAACACCTTCATTTCAGCCTTCTCGCCCCTGGAACGGGGAGAGACTACCTTTCTGCTCTCTTGACTCCCCAGTTGGAGTCATTTGTTGGGGCAGCCCTAGATAACTCATAAACCAAAACATTAAAGCCACTGCTGTTGAGGTGATTCCGAGTCACAGTGACGCTGTAGGACAGAGCAGAACTGCCCCATAGAGCTTCTAAGGTGGTAATTTGTATCTTTCTCCCATGGAGGGGCAGGCAGATGTGAACAGCTCACTAATCAGTGAGGAGACCAACATTTAAGCTCTGTGCTACCAGGCCCCTGATGCAGCTAACATTCTACTTGAGTTCTTGTCATAGCAGCTGGTCAGTGAAGAGGAGTAAACACTCTGTTCCCATCTGAATGATGAATACACTGAGGCCAAAAGCGGGTAAGTGACTTGTGTGACATTCTTGTAGGTCCTCAGTGGAACCAGAACTAGGCTAAAGGTCTCCTGCATTCTAGCCCAGAGCAGTTTCTAACACCCAGTGATGCAGGACTGGGTAAGAATGAGTGACCCTCAGTACTTTCCTGGAGCCTAAAAGGATCCCAAGAGACAAGGTCTTGACTACCTGAGTCTTAATGAGCCACCAGGAAGCTGCGATGGATGCTCTGTGAGACCAGCTTCCAGAAAGATCCATGCACCTTACTGACGATTTTACATAGAAGTTCCAGGGCCTTTTTGAAACCAGTTCTGAATCTGAGGCTATGAATCTCTGTTCCAGGAGATACTTTGAGGGTTTTCTAAGACAGAGGGTAATACCTTGGTGAGGGAATACTTGATGTAAAAAGGAGTCATTTTGGTTTTTTCCACATGTAATACCTCAACTAAGTCCTATACTTGAAAAGGGAACTGGGTTTGGATAAAGGAAAAGGAAGCTTGGGCTTTGTTCCAAGCAGCCTGTTCTAAGCATTGCCAACACTTGCGAGGTACAAATTCAACTTTTAAAAGCCTTGAAAGTAGACTCCACAGGTTATCATTGTCAGAAACCTCTGCTTTTCTGACGGCTGTTACTGTTGTTGCTGTGGTTTCTGCAATCCCGATCCCTCCTTCTCCCCCAGACTAGGATTTTGTCTACGTCACACCAGACAGAGAGTCTCCCTACAGACTACAGCCATTTTTACAGCTCTGCACTCAGAAGAGAAGCCTCAGTGGCACAGCGGGTCAAGTGCGCCCTCTGCTCACCAAATGAAGGTCAGCAGCTCAAGTCCACCAGGTGCTCCTTAGAAACTCTATGGGGCAGTTCTACTCTGTCCTCTAGGGTCGCTGTGAGTCAGAATCGACTCGATGGCAGTGGATTCGGTGCTCCCAACAGACTCAGCTGGTGTCTGAAAAGTCAGCAGCTACCAACAAGAATGACACGGCCTCCTGTTTAGAAACTGAAATCGTGATACATTTCAAAAGAACTACTGTCTTGGCTTTTGCTGTAGCCAAGTATATAAATGTGCAAAACCATTCCTTTAAGTCCCGGATCCAAATATTTCTATACTATTTTTATATGAATCCTATACGTAAATTCTTTTAAAAATAAATAACTGAAGGCGTCAAGGAGAATCTTAGTTCAGAGATGCGTGTTTCACAAGACAAAGGCACTCTTGGTCCATCCGATGTGAGATATCTTCAAAAGCCAAACAAGTTTTCATCGAATCAGTTCCAACTCACAACCACCCTGTGTGTGTCAGAGTAGAACAGTGCTCCCCGGGGCTCCCGGGCAGTGATTTTTCAGGAATAGATCACCAGGCCTTTCTTGCTAGGCAACTCTGTGTGGGCTCAGACCTACAACTTTTCTGCTACCAGCTGAGCACACTAACACTTTGCACCACCAAGGGACTCTGTGTCACCTGTTTCTGGGTGAGACATGCATTAACAGCTGGTGGTTTGGAAACTCTTGCTCATACTAACTGGGCCACCCACATTCCTACTTAATGCATGACCTCTCCGGCTCCTTCCTGGGAGGTCAGTCACCCTACATTTTTATCTGCAACCAGGAAATGTCTCTGGCACCCCTCATTCTAAACATGAGGTCTGACAATTAAGTTCATGAACTCATCCTAGAAAAAGTGCTACATACTTCATTGCTAGTATCACTACAGTCACCTTCAAAGTCCTTCCTTTGGGAAGCTATGCACCACTGCCAGTGCCCGGGTCACTCTTCAAAGCCATTTTGGAACTGTTCCTGGAGTGTCCATCAGAGCTGTCGTTGTATTAGCCTTGATGTCCTCAACGCCATCAGAATGTTTCCTTTCAATATTTCCTTTCTCTTTGGGTCAAGAGAAAAGTCACTAGGGCTGAGATCAGGTGAGTAGGGAAGGTGTTCCAATACGGTTATTTGTTTACTGGCTAAAGACTCCCTTACAGACAGCTATACAATTAAGTTGGCAGACTTGCCACCATGTGACTGTACACAAGGACCGTTTCAGAAGGAGTTCCAAAATTGCTTTGAAAAGTGGACAAGGCACTGGCCTCAGTGCAGATCTTCTCAAGGAGAGTGCTTCAGAGGTGACCATAGTGACAGTCAGTGACGAAAAATGTAGCAGTTAGAGCAGCTAAGTTCATGGACTTCATTGTCAGCCCACATGTCCGGAGCTCTTTTCTCGTTTAACCACTTCCTCCTCCTCCTGTCTCTACTGATGGTGCCAGCAGCCCCCTGACATCCAGGTGAGACACGTGGGAGACACCTGTGATGCTCCTGTCCCTGATCCCCACCCCACTCATTCTCCTAGGACCCGCTGCCGGCTCCCAACTCAAGTGTCGCAACACCACGTCCCATGTTGTCACTGTCCCCTCACCGTCACTGCCTCGCCTCTTGCCTGCACTGCTGTTACTGACCCCTCATGTTGAGTATCTCTTTGCTCTACGACACTAAATTTCTGAGCAACTCCTGAAAACAAAGAAACAAAACAACTGACATCAAGGGACACTCTGTTCGAAGACTGCCACGATTTTTTAGTGCGGCATCTGGAGCTCTAGGACCCGGCTACTGGCCACCTTTCCAGACTTCTCTGCTTGCTCCCCAGTTTCTGGCATCTGAATAGTTTCCTTTCTTGCTTCATGCTTAGTTTATATACATATAAATGATTAATTCTTAAAAATTGTATACATGTAATTTAGTGTGTGTATATATATATGTATGTGTCATATATATACATTGTTCTCTTTCAGATTATCTTCTCTTCTTGACTGCTGGGTTGTTTTTGAAATCACAGGATGCTACTTGTTTCCCAGCCCTGTGAATTAAAAATGCCTTCTCCCAGTCTAAACCTTTCACTTTTTTAATGGTGACTTTTGGTTTGCAAAAGTATTAACTTCCATATTATCAGGTTTTCAATCTTTTATTTTAAGACTATTTACCTTAAGAAAACTTTACACATTAATTAATAATTTCTTTTATCTAAAGTGAGAGAGTAGCTTTCAGGGTTAACTCAGCACACCGTCTGAGTGGACGTTACAAAGCCGGAAGATCCATGTAATTTAGGAAATCTGTTATTCCTGCTTAGAAGCTCCTTACATCTAGATCTGCTTAGCATTGTGGGCCACTTCCATGGTGTTGTGTGGCAGGCGGTAGCATGACATGTACCTCCCATTGTTTAGCTTGTTTCACAGCAGTGGCTGGCATGCTGCTGGGATGCTGGAAGCTATGCCACCAGTAATTTAAATGCTAGCAGGGTCACCCATGGTGGGGTGGCATCAGCAGAGTGCCCAGACTAACACAAACTAGGAGGAAAGGGCTGGCGGTCTATTTTGAAAATCAGCCAGCAAAGACCTTACAGGTTACAACAGAATGTTTTCTGTTCTAGTTCTGGAAGATGATTCTCCCCTCAGTTGAAGGGCAGCAGTATATGCAGTAGCCGCAACGATGGACTTGAGCACACCAACTGTTGTGAACGTGGTAGAGGACCAGGTGACGTTCCACTGTGCTCTACACGGGTCACCACGAACCGGAGCCAACTCAGTGGTGACTAACAGCAAGTATGATGTGTCTAAAACCCAGTCAACGATAGGCAGGGAGCTTCATTATGTGCCAGTAAACCCATGTCTGGGCCTTGGCCTCATCATCAGCTTGGTGACTTTGAGTAAATCGTTGAACTTCTCTGGGCTCAATTATTTTTCCCTTCATACAATGTGGCTACTGCTGCTTCTACCTATCTCTTCTTTCGAAGGATATGTTTTAAACATTCAATGGAAGATTAAAAACTTAAATTAGAGAAGAGGAAGTATTTTAACTATTTTCATTATTAAGGACTAGTTATCCATCGTCGAGTAGAGTGGTGAAATTCCTGGAGGGCTGTCACCACATTCCATCCTGTTGTTAAGACTTATAGCATCAAGATTGCACCCTGAACCCAGCAGCTACTTAAAAATTAAGGATGTAACAGTGCACAGCAGAGAATCCTTAGCAAAATTTATAGACTAGTGTTTTATTCAAGTTTTAAAGTTAATACCTTTAGCTTTAGACCCCATTGCCATAATTTGAGGTATTCGGTCAGAAAATGTTGGCAAGGCACTGCTCTCTAGAGTAGAATTTAAGTAAATCCAAACACATTTTGAGTTATTGGTAGACACTAATGCTTTTAATAAAGGCTTTTTAAAACAAATTCTTAGAACAAATGATTGCTGTTGATAGCTAAAAGTGTAGTAAAGCCTGAAATAATCCATTAACCAATTGCTTGTTCTCTCTGAGGGCTGCTGCTAGGAGTACTTAATTGTCTCATATGAACCTGATTACATTTGCAGAAACCAGAAAACAGCAAACGTAAACTTGGTGACTGCTGTCAACCCCAGGAGTTAGTGAGGTGGACTTCACATTTCATCTGTTCAGATGATTTAAATTGAATTCCCTGTGTGAGACCTTCAAACAAATTCTTAGTGACAGAAACCCAAAGTGAAAAAGCTGATTGCAGCAGCTACCCTGGGTGGACTCTTTCTGGACGAGCTATGACCCAATATTGACAGAAGCAGACTACGGAATCTCAGTGTCGCTTGTGGTCCCCGTGGGACATCCTGGGCCCATGCTTTGCTAACAGGACAAGGGGGCGATACAAAGACCTTCCATTGTACTTGTATCTATAGATCTGATCATAACATGAGAAGGGATCAAGGAAGTTGAGACCGTGGCATAACTCTGTGTAAGTTCACTGGTATCTTCAAGTTACTCTTTGATGGAGATGTCAGAATCCATGACACATGGATGAAACTGTATCCCTTTACCTGGGTAGTGGAGAAGGGTTACCATCTGATTTCATCAGCTTGTTTAAATACCACTTTAGTGAAACCAACCAATGCTGTTTTGAGCCCAAGAAGTTTGCCTTTCTTCCAGTCCTTCTCTCTGCTGATAAACAACACACCATCTATTCCACCATACCAATCTACTAGTCAAAAACGCACATGATCCCCATTGCTTTTCTGCATCAGAGCCATCTACTACATGGTCCTAGTTTTTCCCTCCACCTCAACTCCTAGTGCTGGCCCTAGTTATGACAGTCCGACTTATACAGGTGCCCAAGACCTGCTCATTCCCTCCTGTGGGTCTGGCACTCCGCTAGCAAAAGAAGTGTCTCTCTCTTCTCCACTTAGCCACTTGGAAAACAAGTATGTCTCTATTTGGAAAGTTTTTCTTTAGGACCGAGTTCTCTGCCTTTGGAGGGTTTCATTTGAAACAGTGTAGGATAGAGGACAGCCATCTAACCCTCCAGATCAGCCAAATCAATCTAGAATCACCTGGCTATTAGATGTTTGGGCCAGAGATCACTCACATTCTGGATTTGACAGCTCTTTCACAGGTAGTTCAAATCCCACCTTTTCCAGCCTCTTCTTGCAGAACCTGCCCTTTCTCTCACCGGCTGTATGTCGTCACCTGTCTGTGTCAACAGTTCCCAAACCTGGTTTCCTCTCCTCACAGAGGATCAAAGAATCTCTCATATCCCCAATGTTAGTTTTATTATGTTTTCTATATGGACATAGAACCCAACCAAAACCCAAACTCACTGCTATCAAATCAATTCTGACTCGTATTGACCCTGTAGGCCAGACTAGAACTGCCCCATAGAGTTTCCCAGGAGAGCCTGGCAGATTTGCACTGCTACCCTTTGGGTTAGCAAATATAGCATTTAACCCACTCGTCACCAGGGTTTTCTTAGACATAAAAGAAGATATCAATTCCTTACAGTTAAATTTTTATTAAATAATTTTAATGTAAAAATTAAATAAGACTTCATAAGCAAAATCAAGTTAGTGGCATTTGACAGATGATGTCATTTCGCTGAAATTAAGTATGACCAATGATGTCACTTTACCAACACTAAATCACCACTAAAAATTTGAATGTGGTACCAGGTGCTTCAGTGCAAGTTCTGCTTAGAGCCAGTCTGCCTCTGTCTAGCTCTGTTACTTTGCAGAGATAGCATCTTTTAGCCTCAGTTTCTTCATCTGCACAATGGGAGATCAGCACTTGCATCACTGGGTTATTACGAGACTTAAACTAAATATGCCTCAAAAGTAATTACAGGACTATTGTGAGAGATTAAATTAAATATGAGGATCCCTGGTGGTGCCGTGGCTAAAGCACTCAGCTGCCCACTGAAAGGCTGGCTGTTGGAACCCACCACCTGCTCTGTGGACAGAAGATGCTGCAGTCTGCTTCTGTAAAGATTTGGAGAATTTGGAAACTCTGTGAGCAGTTCTACTCCATCCTGTAGGGTCATTATGAGTCAGTACCAACTCAGCAGCAGCTGTTTTTTGTTATGTTTTTTTCTTTTTGTACATTACATATGTATGTAGACTGTTCTGCATGCACATGAAAGCTGGACAGTGAACAAAGAAGACAGAAGAATTGATATCTTTGAATTGTGGTGTTGGAGAAGACTATCAAATGTACCATGAACCAACAAAAGAACAAATAGATCCACTCTGGAAGAAGTACAACCAGAGTGCTCCTTAGAAACAAAGATGGCTAGACTGTGTCTTACATACTCTGGAAACGTTGTCAAGAAGGGTCAGTCTCTAGAGAAGGACCTCATTCTTGGTAGAGAGGAGGATCAGCAAAAAAGAGGAAGACCCTTGGTGAGATGGATTGACACAGTGTCTGCAACAGTGGGCTTCAGCATAAAAATGATTATGGACATGGCATAAGACCAGGCAGTGTTTCGTTCTGTTGTGCACGAGGTCACTGTAACTTGGAACTGACTCAACAGCCCCTGACAACAACACCACACTGTTCTGCACAGTGTCTGTCACATAAAGGTATTCTGTGGCTGCTACCCGTTGATTGTCATTGCTGTTGTTACTGCGGCTATCAAACCATCACCAGTCTATCATGACCTCATAAGTAACAGAAAGAAACACTGTGCAGGCCTGTGCTGTCTTGGAAACCCCGGTGATGCAGTGATTAAGTGTTACAGCTGCTAACCAAAAGGCCAGCAGTTCAAATCCACCAGGCGCTCCCTGGAGACTCTATGGAGCAGTTCTACTCTGTCTTACAGAGTCATTATGAGTCAGCACTGACTCAACAACAGTCAGTTGGTTTCAGTTTGGGTGCCGTTTTATTCTAATTTTATGACAATAAATAAATGGAGCCTTAGACTAGTAAGTAATGACTCCAGATAACACAAATTTCTTTCTGTCAAAATTCTCTGATAAGGGCCTGCAGAATAACAGAAAGGAGACATTGCAGATTTCAGCTTCCTTCTGGCTGTGGGATGCCTGAATGCCAGCAATATTCCAAACACTACAAGGCATAATGTTGATGCTGCTGGGATATTTTGTTTCATTTATTAATTTACTCCCAACTGGTTCCCGAAAGGATCTGAGGCAGCTTTCATATGTATAATACAAAGACATGATAAGATAAATTGAAGAGGAAAACAAAATGAAAGGGAAACAGAGAGAAGCTGTAGGCTGTTATCAGTCAGGCAGGATACATGTTTCAATCAAGTCATGACAGTAACGCAATCATTTCCAGCTTCTCAAGGACCTGAAGCCGAGGAGCCTCCTCTTCTCTGGGTTCTCATACATAAATACTGTGAGAAGAAGTGAGTGTTGATTTCAACAATGTCCCTGTTTAAATATTGTTGTGATTTTCAGGCAAATGAAAGCATGTACATTCCCCAGTGCGAGCTAACAACACGGCACCAAAGACCAAGTCAGTAGAAGTCTACATATTAGGATGGTTGGGCTAAATGCAAGGCCAATGTGCTGAGGCTGCCACCCTTCAGGAAGACCTCCATAAATAACAGCACTTCCTTCAACTGGGGTTTTGATAAACATCTAATAACAGATATTCGTTGGCTAATAAAAATGGTTGCATTTGGGGTGAGCTCTGTAGCCAAGTTATTATAAATGCCGTGGGTTCATCATCTCTGCTAGTAATAAACCCAAAGACCAAAACCATTGCTGCTGAGTCAATTGCGACTCATAGCAACCCTAGGGCAGGGTAGGACTGCCTCAAAGAGTTTCCAAGGAGCAGCTGGTGAACTTGAACTGCTGACCTTTAGGTTTGCAGCCAAGCTCTCAATCACTACCATGTATTCAGTTCTTTCTATGCGCTGGTCTTGTGTGATTCTATGAAGGTGGTGACATTTTATCCTTCCCCTGTCGTATTGCATAGGTGGGAAACCAAGGCTCAGAGAGGTCATGTAACATGTCTAGGGTCACAGACATGAGCTCTGGTGACACAAGAGTTCATAATTTGGCTCTTAATCAAAAGTTTGGGGGGCTGAACTCAGCCAGGGGCTTCTCAGGAGAAAGTCTTGCTTCATAAAGATTATAGGCTAGGAAACCCCATGGGACAGTTCTACTTCATCACATGGGTTTTCTGTGAGTCAGATTCAACTCAACAGCACATAATAACCAGCGAGAGGGTCACAGAGAGGAGTTCTTGAGAGGTGCAAAAGTGACAGGGCTCGGGTACCAACCAGACAGTGACAGGGCCCAGGTGCTAACCAAAAGGTTTGAAGCCGTCTTGAGGTACCTGAGAAGAAAGGCCTGATGATCTATTTCTGAAATCAGCCATCCAAAACCCATGGATCACAGCGCTACTGTCACACACACTGGGTCACCATGAATTGAAATCAACTCAATGGGAACTGAAAAAAATGAGAGGAGTTGCAGAGATAACAAGTAGCAAAACTGGGATTCCAGCTCAGGTTCTTCTGACCACAAAATACCTTGTCATATTGCTACAGAGCACGATTTTCTCTCAGAGAAGTGCTGAGGCAAAGCCTGAGGCTAAGGTCAAGGCTTTCCTCATTCAGAAGTTCAATACCGTTTTTGTATATATGTCTAGCCATTTTACTTATTTTAGTGAATACTGCCAAGTCTTCACATACACCAGAAACAGTGCCTAGCACTTTACTTGCCATTCTGATGCAATCTATTACCCTGTAAGTTAGGTACTGTCTTAGCCCTCCAGGGCTGGTATAACAGAAATGCCATGAGTGAATGACTTTACCAAACAGAAATTTGTTTTCTCAAAGCCTAGGAAGCCGGAAGTTTGAATTCAGTGTGCCAGCTCTAGGGGAAGGGTTTCTTTTCCTGTCAGCTTTGGGGGAAGGTCTTTGTTATCTGTCTTCCCCTGGTCAAGGAGCTTCTCTGCTCAGGGACCCTGGGTCCAAAGGATGCACTCTTCTCCTGGCTTGTTTCTTGGTGACACAGGGTCCCCTAGTCTCTCTGCTGGCTTCTCTCTTCTACATCTCAAAACAGACTGACTTAAAACACAGCCTAATCCTGTGGACTTCCTGTAGACTGAGTCCTGCCTCCTTAATGCAACTGCTGCGAATCCCATCTCACTAACATCACAGAGGGAGGATCTACAACACACAGGGAAATCACACCAGAAGACAAAAAGGTAGACAATTACACAACACTGTGAATCATGGACTAGCCCAAGGTTACACGTATTTTAGGGGAGCACAGTTCAGTCCATGACAGGTACTAAGATTACCACTTGATGCTATAACTGAAGACACTGTGAGGTAGAGTGATGAAGTACCTTGCTGAGAGTCACAGGGTCAGTAGGGCCAGAATTTAAAGCCAGGACTACACGGTTTCAGAGGCTGGTCCTCCAGCCAATATGTTGCATTTTGGGAAAAAGGCAGAGGGGAGGTATCGTCTTCAGATAGCTTCATATGTCCCACATCACACTGCTTGCAACTGTGAGTGCTGAGAAACTGCTGCTTGGCAGACTAAACCACCAGAAATTATCACAGAGGGCAGGCAGCATGGTAATGACTACAGTCAAAGGATCCCATGAAAGGTGAAAGGATGTGAATGCAATGACGGTGGCCAGGTGTGTGAATGGATGAATGGGTACCTGGGCGGATGGACGGATGGTGGGTGGGTGGACAGATGTGTGATTGGATGGATGCATGGATGCATGGATGCATGGTTTGATGGATGGATGGTGGGTGGGTGGGTAGATGGATGGGCGGATGCATGGAAGCATGGCTGATGCATGGATGGATTCATGGATTGATGGAGGGATGATGGCTGGATGGATGATAGGATAGTTGCTTAGATGGATGGTGGGTGGGTGGATGGATGGAGAGAGATAACAGAGGCAAATAGATAAACAGATTTTCCAAAAAAGTCTCAACCTAGATGTTCTGTCCTAAGACGTGTTGTCCTCAGAGTATTTGACTTTTGTCATGGATTGAATTGTGTTGTAAAAATTATGTGTCTCCAGTACTGTGTGGCAGTGTTCCACTTTGTGAATAATGTAATTTTTCAACATATTGTTAATCCTAATCTCTGCCTGTGGTTAATGAACAAAGATTAGGTTATATTAAAGAGGATTAGCACAGGATATAACACTCCTATTCAGTTAGCATCCCTGATTCAATGCAAAGAGTTGGCCTGGGGTATGGCCTGCATCACCTTGTATCTTACAAGAGACAAGAGGAAAGAAAAGCAAGCAGAATTGGGCATTGCATACTACCAAGAAAGTAGCACCATGACCACAGTATGTATACCGGGCCTGGGGTCCCTGCACTCAGAAGCTCTTTGACCAGGGGAAGATTGATGGCAATGACCTTAACCAGAGCCGACAAGACAGAAAACCTTTTCCTGGAGCTGGCACCCTGAATTAGGACTTCTAGCCTCCTAAACTTTTAGAGAATCAATTCCTCTTTGTTAAAGCACCCACTTGTGCTATTTCTGTTAGAGCAGGTAACTGAGACAACCACTACAACTGTTACTGGTACTTGGCTGCTTGTGAGGAGGCTCAAGAAGACAGATTTCAATGTCAGTAATTTTGAACTGGCAACTTGTTCTTGAACAGTCCAGGTTTTCATGTCTTTTCAAAAATGAGATCACCTGGTAAGAAAATTAATTTTGATGCACACTTTATCTGGAAGTTAGTCCCAATTCTCCACTTAGTAAGTATAGACCTGGCCAAGTTGTCCTCAGACACCCTCTGTCACCCCTGAATGGCAGCCAAGCTCCAGGGCAGAAGGTAACAGATTTCCAGAATGAAACCTTTCGGCACCAGCAGCCCATCACGTGGGAGGGAGAGAGAAGGCTTTCTCCTACAACGGAGACCACAAGGGACTTAGAACAGGAGGCAAGATAATTACCTACCTGGAGAATGGCCAGGGAAGCAGCCCCGGCCTCTTGTGAAAAATGCCCTGGGAAACGTAATGGCCACGTGAGGTGAGGGGGCCTCGGTTTCCTACCCGATCTGATAAGCAAGGTCAAGGCAGGACACTGATCCCAGGGACAGAAGGGACTGGTATTTATTATTTATCCAATGCTATCCACCAGGCCTGCCCTGCAGGGTGCAGGGAGCAGTCTGAGCACCTACCCTAGGGCTTGCATGTTTTTACTTGGGGACCTAAATTCTCTTGATTTCTAAGGTTCCTTTGAAGTTCAAGGGTCTTGACTGACCTGCATGAGGTGGGACAATGGTTCCGCAGGTCCTGGAAGTTGCCCCTTACGCTGTGTTTTATTTCTCTGGGCTGCTTTTCTTGTCTTCTACCTGGCTAACTGCTGCTTATCCTTTAGGACTCAGCTTAAATGTAACTTCTCTGAACCCCCAAGAGTGGCTGGGACTCTATCTCAAGGAATGATGAGGTCTTTGTCACAGCATTGCTCACTGACTGTAGACTCCTGTTTCTCCCGTTAGACTGGAAGTTCTCATGGTCAGAGACCAGTCAGTGTTTTATTTCAAGGTGCTGTCCTCTATACAGTCTCTTTTACTCAAACACGCAGTCTCTGTAATGCAAATTAGCACATCCATAATTTGTTGAATAGGAATGTGACGTCAGTATAACATAGCGATCTCATTAGTTCAGAGGTAGTTTGTTCTCATCGTTTGTGTTGTTGCATCAAACAGCAGCTGATACAAACTAGCACAGCCAAAAAGAAGGAGGTTGTGACATCGATGCCCGCTGGTGTCATTGTGTGCAGTCTGCCATTACTCTGTCACCACCGAGGAGCCCCCTGACATTTCTGCCCTATATAGTTTTCGCTATTGGCTCACCCACTTCGGCAGAAGTCACCGGGAAGATTTCAGGGTGAGTCAGTCACTTTCTGCATCTCTCTGATTGGCCAGAAGTGCCAGAGACTTACTGCCCATGGAGTGATGGCCACCTGACAGGGTTCCCGTAGAGTTGAGTGCCATCTGTCTACAGTGCTGAGCTCCTGGTTCACGCTAATTTTTGAACTTCCCTTCCCCCCCGTCTCACCGTTCCACTCCCTCACTGTGTTTCAGGGGGTCACCCTCAATAAACAACCTGTACCCGAGCCCCAGTATAGGGTCCACTTTGGAGGAAACCTGGACTAATAGACCACACTCTTCTTCCTGCCTCTATCTAGCCTCGTGCTCGGTCCTGGAAGAGTCTGCGGCTCAGCTCTCCATGGCCATGGCACCTGTTGCTCCTGACCCCACAGCTCAGCAGCCTTGACCTTCCTTTGGACCTCAAACCTGCCGTAAAGCCAAGGCCCATAGTTTACAGAGTGCTTACCTTTCCAAAATGATCCCAGATGCCTAGTGCTTCTGTAACACAAACACCACAAGACGGGGGCTTTACAGAATATGAATGTATTTTCTTGAAGCTCTAGAGGCGAAAAGTCCAAGACAGGGTCTCCGCCACTTGAGTGTCTCCCCTGCTGTACTCCGTGGGAGTTCAGCTCCTGGATGATCCTCACATAGCATCTGTTTCCCTCCAGATGTGCACGTCTTTGTGCTCAGTCTGCTTTTCCTATAATTTAGAAGTGATTGGATTTAGAAGGTATTCTACTCTCCATTGATCTAATTAACATACCAGAGAAACCCAGTTTCCAAGCAGGGTGATATCCACAGGCATAGGTAACAGCGAAGATGCCCACATACATTTTGGGGTAACTCACCCAGTAGAAATTAGCATGTCTTTTGATCTATGCAGAAATCTTAGTGGTGTATTAGTTAGTGCTACAGCTGCTAGCCAACAGGTCGGTGGTTCACACCCACCAGAAGCTCCTTGGAAACTCTATGGGGCAGTTGTGCCCCATCAATAGGACTGCTATGGGTTGGAACTGACTCGACGACAGTAGCTTTGGGTTTGGGTTTTGATTGATGCTAGTATTTTTATCAGAACTCTTACTGTTTTTTGTTATTTGTACTAGTGCTTTGATTTGAAAATCTCTTATTTTGAGTGGTCTATTCTGACTTCTTTTTCCTCTGAGTTTTGTTGTTTGTAATGGTTTTGCAGGACTGAGGCTCTTTAGGAATGTGTACACCGTGTTATAGTGTAGAAATCTGTGTTTATCACCATGCCTAGTACTCCTAAGTTGATCAATAAATATTTGGTGAATGAATGGATAGCTCAACTACGGAACAGGCCATCTGGTTGACCCATTTAGACTTTGAAGAAGCCACAGTTTTCTATGTAACTGAATCTCCATTTGCAACTGAGACATCAATTCATTCGTCTATCAGAATTTTCAGCAATGTTTTCATTATGATGATTACCTGTCCTATTGGATTTAATTAAGTACCCTTAAGGTATTGAAATAAACTTTTAAATGCTTGAGGAATGAGAATATCCAAACAAAAAGTCCCTCCTAGAATTTAAATGCGTATGAAAAATTCTCTCTAGTTACATATTTATTTTCACAGAAGAACCCGCACATGTAAATTGGTTGGCAGCTATTTTCCTGTCTGCATCTAGGTTGTTCTTATTCCTGCTATTGCTAAATTTTGAAAACATTACTCCCTAACAACATGGCATTACAAACAGCACAGTCAATTTATACAATTTAAATGAATATATTTCAGCCAGTAGGATTGAAATGATCCACTTAACTCTGTAATCAATTCATCAGCCTGTGTAGATCCAATTAAACGTATTTCACATGGGGCACTGTGCTGTGAATCATGGGAAGACAACCATCCTTCTAGGTTTCCAGGATTTTCCCTCAATTGTTTCTCCCAGAAGTACATGAACTTCATTTGGTGTTTGGATGACACAACTGCCGTATAGCCAGTATTCTCCACCTTCAGGGAGCTTCCATCTTCTTAGGAAGATAAACACACGTGGGGAGCACAACACATTGAAACAAGAACACGAGACACATCAAAACAAATGGCACAGCTCAGGGTCCCCTAAATTATGTTCTGTGTGCTTCTTAAGGAGTCTTCAGGAGTTGACGGGGTGTCTCTGGGACATCCCCAGAGCTCTACTTCTATTTTCCAGTTGAGCTGATACAGAAGATCTCATCTGAAATGAAAATCTGAAGCTGGGGAAAAAGTTGAGGACCACGAGGAAAAGCAACAAAAACAGCTTGAAGAAGGGGTGGGTAGGGAACAGGAATCTCAGTGGGCTAAGGTTGTGTGGGAAATCCCCCTGAAGAACAAGGAGCAAGGGTCTTAGTGGGCCTTGAAGGACAGGTGCAGTAAAGAGAGACAAAGAGAGGGAAATCTACCAGGTCGGTAATGAGGTCCATTAACTTACATGAGGTCTGACAATTAAGTACACAAGCTTATTGTTCTAAGTGCTACATACCTCATTGCTGAATACCACCATGGTCACCCTCCAGGTACTCCCCTTGGGAAGCTACACATCGATGCCAACGCCTAGCCCACCCTTCAAAGCAATTTTGAAACTCTTTCTGGAATGGCCATTGCACAGGGTGGTCCAGTGGCAAGTTCATGGTCTTAACTGTATAGTTGTCTGTGAGGGAGTTTTTAGGCAGTAAACAAATAACTGTACTGGAACACCCACCCTACTCACCTGATATGCTCCTCCCCCCTGTGACTTTTTTCTTCACCCAAAGATAAAGCAATTATTGAAAGGAAGACATTCTGATGACATTCAGGACATCAAGGGTAATATGACAACGGTTCTGATGGGTGTTTCAGAAAAAGAGCTCCAAAATTGCTTTGAAGAGTGGACTAGGTGCTGGCATCGGTGCATAGCTTCCCAAGGGGAGTATTTCAAAGGCAAGTATAGTGATATTCAGCAATGAGGCATGTAGCACTTTTTCTGGGATAAGTTAGCAAAGTTAACTGGCAGTCTTTGTATGTACAGTCAAGAATGTAGAATTGAGGCAAACGGCTAGGTAATGCTTAAAAAACAAGTCATTTGAAATATCTAGTAGTCTGAGGCAAAGTGTGCTTGACCTGAATTTTTCCCCAAATTGCAAAACCTCCTAAAATGTTTTACTTTGTTTATAGCCACCATATACTCAAAGACAATGGGCGAAAAGCACAGGCTTTCAGGTCATAGATTCCTGTGTTGGAATTCTGGCTTTGCAATGGACAAGCCGTTTGACCTCTTGAGCATTAGTTTTCATGTTTCCAAAGTGCAGAAACACAGCCTAATGCAAGTGTAATTATGCACATAAAGAATGTAGTGCACTTTGCAGTGAATACTAGCTTTGCATATCGTTTTTGAACATGAATAACAATAATTTAGCATGCAGTATTGCTGTCTTGGAAAATCTGGTGGTATAGTGGTTATGCTATGGCTGACACCTAAAAGGTCAGCAGTTCGAATCCACCAGCCACTTCCTGGAAACTCTATGGGGCAGTTCTACTCCATCCTGTAGTGTCCCTATAATTTGGAAATGATTAACAGCAATGGCTTGGTTTGATTACCTTTGTCTTAATCAAACAGATGGTGCAAATGATTAAGTAAGAACTCAACTCCTAGAGGAAACGTTAGCAATTTGAACTCACCCAGAGGCACCTGGGAAGACAGACATGGCAATCTACTTCCAAAAAGTCACAGCCTCGAAGTCCTAATGAAGCAAATCTACCTGCACACATGGGTGTCACCAGGAGGTGGAGTCAATGATGGTAACTTACAACAACACAGCAGTGTTGTGTTTAAACTTCTGCCATTCACCAGTGCACAACTCCTCAGGAGTGATGCAGCCCTCTTTCTTCCTGTGATGCAGGAAGATGACTGTCTATGGGAACGAATGAGGTGTAAGACAGTGGGAAGGCTGTGTATGATCTTTTCCACGGGGCTACCTCCCTATTCTGAGTATCTGTTCATTTGTGCATGATATTTTATTTGTGATACCTGATTCCCTTTTCCACCTTTTCTGATACTAATGTGCACACAAATCATCTAGGGAGCTTGGTGAGATACAGATTCCGATTCTGCAGGTCTGGGGTACAGCCTGGGAGTTGCAGATTCCAGCCAGCCTCCAGGTAATGCCAATGCGGCTGCTTTGCAGATCACATTCGGAACAGCACGGACCTACCCTCTCATTTCCAGGCTTCAAGACTGCCCAGGCATCTCCCTACTAGAAAGTCTTCAAATGGTGGATAGCTGACCAAACCAAAATAAAACCAACACTGCTGCCATGGAGTCAATTCTGACTCACAGCAACCCTATAGACAGATTAAAACTGCCCCATAGTTTCCAAGGAGTGCTTCAGATTTGAACTGCTTACCTTTTGGTTAGCAAGCTTTTAACCACTGGCCCACCAGAGCTCCTGATGAGTCGCATTGATTAGCATTTTGAGGCAATTAAATCTTCAACACTAGCCTTCTACTACCACTGTGGCTGCTGGATAAAAATCCCAGCCAAATCTGAGTTTCAGATACACAACAAATGTTTATTGTATTGTATCCAGCATACTTAATGCTAGAAAATTATTTGTTGCTGACGTAAAAGTCAAATTTAACTAGGTCTTTTATTTTTATTTGCCACATCTAGCAGCTGTACTTACCACCTACCCCTCCCGTCCCACTCCCAATACAGGCGGTTAGATTGCTGCCCCCAGCTCCCGCAGAGTACTTGCTGCCTGACAGACCCCACTCCATGCCATCGCCGAACCTGGTGTCCAGACAGGGTCTCGTAGCTACTTGGTACTGCTACAATAGAAATACCACAAGTGAATGGCTTTAACAAAATTAAATTTATTCTTTCACAGTCTAGGGGGCTAGAAGTCTAAATTCAGGGAGAGCACCAGCTCCAGGGGAAGGCTTTCTCTCTCTGTTGGCTCTGGGGAAGGTCATTGTCATCAATCTGCCCCTGGTCAAAGAGCATCTCAGTATGGGAACCACAGGTCCAGAGGATGCACTGTCCTCTGGCTCTTGTTTCTTGGCGGTGTGAGGTCCCCACCCCAGTCTCTCTGTTTGCTTCTCTTTTTTATATCCCAGAAGAGATGAACTCAACATACAACTGAATCTTGTAGACTGAGTCTTGCCTCATTAACACATCTGCCTCTGATCCTGCCTCCTTAACATCATAGAGGTAGGATCTACAACACATAGAAAAACCTCAGCAGTTGACATGATAGACACTCACAATCGTAGCCTAGGCAAGTTGACACACATTTTGGGAGGACACAATTCAGTTCATAATATTCTACACTTTTCCTCCCCCAAATTCGTGTCCTTGCCACATGTAAAACACATTCATCCGTTACTTCATAGTAAAAGTTTTAAATGAATTCCAAGTCCAAAATCCAAAAAAAATCTTCTTTGTATGTGAAATCTGGAGTACAAGTTGTGTGCTTCCAAAGTACCATGGTGGGACAGGCACAAACCAGACATTTCCATTACAGACAGGAGAAGTAAGAGGGAAAGAAGGGACAGTAGACACCGAGCAAACCAGAAGAATGCGTTACGCTAGCCCTCAGGGCTGGACAGTAATCATCGTCTCTCTGAGACCATTTATAAGATGGCCCTGCCTCCAGACTCTAGGCATTGGCCATATTCACCAGATTGTGACTGGAGGCTCCCTGAACCTGGGCTTCAGCTCTTCTTATCAGTCCCCTTGAACAGTAACTCTGGTCCTTTGAAGTTGGATGCTCCCCTTCTCCTAGTCCATCTCTATGAACTCACTCTTTGAGACTGAGGCAGCCTTGCTTCCCAGGTCCTGTGTCTCTTCAGCTTCTGCTTACTGGTTCCTTGGCCTCTCAATTCCTCTGGCTTCTTCACCTGTGTCTACCAGGCTGGGGCAACTGTTTGAAAGTTCTGTAGCTCTACCAGCAAGTCCTCAGAGGCACCCCACTCTTCCAGGAAACCTCCTGTACAGAGGAATTCAGCAATCTTGCTCTATGGATGGGCTCCAGAGGGGTGTTGTGCTACTTTCCTGGTTCTGCTGCTGCCATTTCTCTGCTGTGGCTTTTTGTCATCTGCTCTGTCGCCTGTGTAACAGCTCTCCTCATTTTCTTCTGATTCTTGTGTCCTTATTTTCATCAACAGTCTGTTCAAGGTAATCTTGGCTTTTACTATTAGACACTTTAAAACTCTTCCAGACTTTATCCATTTACAGTTTCAAAACTGCTTCCACACTTTAGGTATCTTTTAGACGGCACCCCGTTCCTGGTACCAAATTCTGTCTTAGTCATCTAGTGCTCCTATTAATAGAAATACCATAAGTGGATGGTTTTAATGAAGAGAAATTTATTCTCTCACAGTCTAGGAGGCTACAAGTTCAAATTCAGAGTGCTGGCTCCAGAAAAAGGATTTCTCTTTCTAATGGTTCTAGAAGAATGTCCTTGTCATCATTCCACAGTGGTCAAGGAGCTTCTCAGTGCATGGGACTCGAGTCCAGAAGATGTATTGTTGTACTGGCCCTCGTGTCTTGGTGTTGTGAGGCTTCCCCAACTCACTCCCACCCCACTTCCTACCTCTCTCTTTTGTATCTCAAAGGAGATTCACTCAAGATCCAACCTAACCACCTAGACTGAATCCTGCCTTATTAACACAATTGCCTCTTTATACGGGCAGTTTTAACAACACATAGGAAAATCACATCAGGCAACAAAATGGTGGACACTCACACCATACTGGGAATCACGGCCCAGCCAAGTTGACACACATTTTGAGGGACACAATTCAGTTCCTGACAGATGGGTTCATTGTGAAGAATTGCTGGTCAGTCCTCTCAGGAGACTGAGAGCTCCTTGAGAGTGAGGGCACCCTCTACCACGTCTCTCCAGTTTCTAGCACTGCAGATGATACACAATAAATGTCTGCCAAATTGTACAGAACCAAATTAGTTCTGTTGCTGATACAGCTGCTTTGGTTAATGGTAAAAAATGGCTTTAGCAGAGATCAGAAGTGCCTTCAGGCTTTGTGATCAAGGTCAGGACCAGAGTCAGAAAAGAAACACACTTACCCTCCTTTTGGCAATGATTCTCTGTCCTAAAAAACAAGGGAAAAGAGCAACAACAGCAAAAATTGAACCCCAAGCTCTGTCTTAACGCCAACTAGACCAGGTCCATGCACTTTGACCCCACAGTAAACTATAAAGAGTAAAATCCTACCTTACCCCTGGGTGTGTTTTCTTAAGGCTCCTTCTGTAGCTTGTCCGCTACCTCTCTCTTGGCTTGCCTGGGAACTGAAATCACACTCAGTGCATTAATATAGGGTGACATTTCTTTTTGTCTCCTAAGTTATGTGCAGTGGAAACTTGATAGGTCTCATGAACCAGAACTTAGTTTAAGAATATGGGGACTTTGAATGCCTTCTGATTCATGTTGGCTAAAGTGGCTTTTCCCAACCCCTTTCCAAATGTATATCTGAAAGCTTCTCTGCTAAATACTAAAAACCCTTCTATGTGTTCTTAGAGAGGTAACCATTTCTGGTCATAGCTGTCAATGTTAAGTGGCTGTGTCTCCTAAGTCTGAGCAGAGTTCTAAAGAGCTAGCCCTTCTGAGAGGGAATGTTACCCAAGTCAAGCCATGGATAACCTATCTTGGCAGGAATAAGAATCCAGAAAGGAACAACTCCAGCTTACATTGAGGCTTTTGTCAGTTATTCAGGCAAGTGGAGTTGTGACAGCATTGTTGATAGGTGACATCTCTGGTGTTCTCTTCCTGGAAGCTGACACAGGGGACTGTTTTCTCCCAAAGCCTGCTAAGTCATGGAAGGCCTGTTGCAAGCAGCAATTTCATTTTAATTCATTATTCAACATTTGCACAGGCTTAGGCTTCATTTGGTACATGTAATAGCTAGCAAGCCAAGTTTCTTTTATGAAAATGGAGAATCCAAACACAGAGTAATTACTCTGAGGAGGGGAAAAACACCTCGGTCAAATAGTGCCATTCTAAATATTGACACTGTATACTTTCCACTCCAGGTTAACTGTTTGAATTCCACTGTGCTGTCTCCACTGGAACAGAAACTGTACACAGAAGAGAAAGTCATTGGCTATAAGAGAATAACAGTGATGAAGCTGAAAATGTGAGAAGGCTGAGAATGAAGCGGTTGATACAGTAAGAAAAGAATGTCCACTACGTTTCCAATACTTGCCCTGTCAGTTTGTCACACTGTGGTGGCCTGTATGTGACCACAATACTGGAAGCTAGGCCAACAGTATTTCAACACTAGCAGGATCAGCCCTGGAGAAAAGATTTCTGCAGAGCTTTCAGACTAAGATGAACTAGGAATAAAGTCCTGGTGGTCTACTTCCAAAAATTTCCATCGCTGTTGGGTCAATTCTGACTCATAAAACCCTGCAGGCCAGAGCAGAGCTGCCTCGTTGGGTTGCCAAGGAGTGGTTGGTGAGTTCAAACTGCTGACCTTTTGATTGGGTGCCAAGCTCTTAACTACAGCACCACTACTTCCAAAAATTAGCCAATAAAAATCTTACGACTCACAAGAGAGCACTTTCTGATTCTCTTTGGACACATCACCAGGGAGGATCAGTTGCTAGGGAGGACAACATGTTTGGTGAAGTGGATGGTCAGTCCAGAGGACATGGGAGACCCCAGTCGAGATGAATGGGCATGGTGGCTGGAAAAATGGACTTGAAAGTGCTGATGGTCATGACAGTGAGACAGCACTAGGCAATGTTTTGTATTCATAAGGTCATCATGTTGGTGGAACAACAACAAACCCAAACCTACAGCAACCAAATTCATAGTGACCCTATAGGACAGAGTAGAACTAACCACTCCACAGGATTTCCTTAAAGATTCAGACTGCCAATCTTTTGGGCTAGCAGAGGAGCTCTTAACCACTGCACCACCAGGGTTCCACCAACAGCAACTGACCACATTTAAAGTCCCCATAATCACAGCCACCACTTATAGGTACCTCTTAGTTGTTAGGGTTTTGTGCTGCATGCTTTACAGATGTGAGCTCATTCACTGCTCCCACAGAGTCTCTCAGGAAGTTGTGTGATACCCATTTGGCCCCATTATCCTTGAGGGCCACACGAACAGCCCCTATGTGAACAGAGTGGGGTCTTCTGGTCCCAGTAAGTCAATTTTCAACATCTTCTTACTTTGAGTGTCTCTATCAACCCCGCTCCTAGAGAGATGCCCTGGTAATGTTTGCTTTGTAGTTTCTGTTCCTCACAGCCATTTAGAGTGAGCATCTTTTATGCCAAGAATTGTCCTGCCAGAATTCCAGACCTCTAGCTGAGCCAGGAAAGGAAGTCCAGAATACCCATCCCTGAAGCAAGAGCACCTCTCTGATCCTGGAGGGGCAACACCTTCAAATAAAAATGGTCACATGTCCTCAAAAAACAGGAAACTCTCCTTTTTGATTTTAAGAGTTCAAATTTCAAGAGGACATCTTAATGGAAAGAGAATCCCAAAACATTTATTCTAAGAAGGAAATTGGAGATGACATATGTTTCAGTCAGCTAGGGCTTCTCTAACAGAAATACCACACAGTGGATGGCTTTAAGGAAGGAACATTTATTCCTACACAGTCCGGTAGGGTACAGGTCTGAAGTCAAGGATGTCCTCTCTAAGAAAAGGCTTTCACCCTTGTCGGCTCTTGGGGAAAGTCCAGTATCGCATCAGTCTTTATCCAGGAAGTATCTTGGTGCAGCAACCTCGGGTCTGAAAGACACGCTCCTCTCCTGGGGCTGCTTTCTTGATGGTGTGAGGTTCCCAATTCTCTGCCTTCTTCCCTTTCCTTTTATCTCTTGCAGGATGAAAGGATTAAGGGTGGGGCAAGTCACACTCCTGGGAACCTTCCATTACAGTTGAGTAGGGAGGTGATCCTATGAAGGGATTTACAGTCCCACCCTAATCCTTTAACATATAGCACAGGAAAATTACAAAATAGAGAACCATCATAGACTACAGGGACTCATGGCCCACCCACACGGCTACACCTGTTTTGGTGGGGGGACACAATTCAACCCTTGACAACATGCTTCAGTCTCCTTACTATACCAGTGAAGACACAGTTTCAGGGAAGCGACAGTGTGTGCCCGAGTCTGTGTGACTAGTACCCTTCAGCCTAGCCTGTACCGTGTCCCCCCACAGTAGTCTGTCTGCTCACTGGCTTCGCTAATGCAGCCCCTGGTAACTGGAGAAGCAAACTGGTTTGAGTCTCAAAACCTACTTATTACTTATTGTAGCCTCACCTACAGCAAAAACCTGACACTATGGACGTTCAGCACACCCCCCGGACAGATATAAGGATCCAAGTGGCCAGTTCAGAGGGTCAGTAACATCTGTCCACCGCGAGCCAGAGGCCCCTCCCTTCCTCCTCCCTGCCCGAGTTCCAGGAGTATCAGCATCGATGCTTCACCAGCTTGTAAAGACATAGCCTCTCCTACAGTCACCCACTTAGAGCTACTGGAAGGTATGACATTGATTTAAAAAAAGTAAGAGCTTAAATTTGTATTAGAAGTCACATGGTTTTATCTAAAATAAGAAGATACACATAATGAAATAAAACTTAAAGATACCTCAAATCTCAACACCCTGAAATAATCACTGTCAGTATTTTGTATCTACCCTCCTAGTCCTATGGGATGTTTCTCTATACTGCAGTCTATTTCTCTTATTAGAAGAATACAGCTTTCTATTTTCTGTTGAACTGTTTTTCAATAAGCAATAATAGAACATTTATCCTCCTGTCAACAATGCACTTCTGTGACACCATTTTGATGGATGTAGAAGATTTCACTATCACATATTCATTGAATTCATTTAGTAAATACTTAATCGCTCATTTAGTAAAAATTTATTCATTCATTTAGTAAACATCCTTTGCTCTTGAGTACTTTGCTGGGTACTAGGGAGAGAGAGGTGAAGAAGAGAAGCAGGATCCCCGCGCTCACGGAGGTACACCCCTCTGCAAAACCCTCAGTCCGCCTCCCCATACAGGTCAGGGTTCTGAAGACTGAACACGTAGACGCATAGACAGGAGGAAGAGCAGCACCCACCATGCTGTGACGGCAGCCTGAGGGTACAGGTACCAAAGACAGGGGGCTCTTCTGAGCTGGTTTCCAGAGGACATAAGATTTTCATACCTCCTCTTCTCTTGTCAGTGGACCCTATTCTTATTAGAAGGTCTGAGACACAGAAATGTGCACAACACATCTCTATAAACTGATTGGTTGCTAATTATTGTTATCTGATATATACACCTGTTTTAAAATGTGCATTTTAAAAATATTCACTCCCTTGAAGTTACTGTTAGCAAGCAGAGACTAGGGCACCGAAGTTTCTATGCACTACTCACTCTACTAGTCCATTCAGTACTGTATGTTGTGGATTGACCTGTGTCTTCCCAAAATACGTGTTGGAAATTCTAATCCCTATGCCTGCGGTTAGAAACCCTGATGGCATAGTGGTGAGGTGTTAGGCTGCTAACTGCAAGGTCGGCTGTTCAGATCCACCAGGTGCTCCTTGGAAACTCTATGGGGCAGTTCTGCTGTGTCCTACGGGGTTGTCGCTGTGAGTCAGAATCAACTCAAGGGCCCCAGGTTTGGTTCTGGGGTATGCCTGTGGTTATAATCGCATTTAGGAATGAGTTACCTTTGCAGGATTAGTGTAGGTTGTGTTTTGAGTGAATCTCTTTTAAGATAGAAAAGACATTCAATAAACAAGTGAGAGAAGCGGAGATGAGGGAGGAGAGACACCAAGCCATGTGAAGATCCTCCAGGGGTGGAGCCTCCCAGGGTGACAAAGAGGCAGAGCCTCCTTCTACAGCTGAAAGCACAAATTCTGACTTTTAGTTCTTGAACTGTGAGAAAATAAATTTCTGTTGGTCAAAGTCACTGACGGGTGGTGTTTCTATTATGGCAGCACTAGAAAACTAAGACACTATTAGTCCGCTTGATAGTAGACTGTAAAATAATATACTTTTGACTTGGTGGCAAAGTGACTCAGAACTCAGGCTGCTAACCAAATGGTTGGCAGCTCCAAGCCACTGACTACTCCTTGGAAACCTCATGGAGCAGTTCCACTCTGTCCTGTAGGGTAGCTAAGAGTCAGAATCAACTCGATGGCACAGAACAACAGCAACCTCCCCTAGGTGTTATAAGAAAAAAAAATGTTCCTGTAGTATCTCATGGCAACCCCACACATGGTAGAGTAGAGCTGCACTCCATAGCCTCTCAGTGGTTGGTTTTTCAGAAATAGGTCACCAGACTCTTCCTCCAAGATGCTTCTGAGTAGATGAAGCCCCAATGATGCCGTTAGCAGCAGAGCTTGTTGGGAGTTTGGACCGCCTGGGAACCTTCTAGGTGCCTAGACAGGACTTAACTCCACCCCTTTAAATATGGCGACTGTCCAGCTCAGACACAGGAAGTAAGCTGCAAAGCATCCCAAGGGAGCACCTGTGGGACCTGGACCAGAGCACAGGCCATTGCTTTGGTCACTGCTTTGGCCACAGAGCCCCAGGGATGATCTGGTTAATTTCAAACAACAGTGAAGAAAAGCCCAACAAAGCAGAGGAGTGGAGAAGGGCAGGACTTCCTTCAGTGATGGTGAGCCAGAAAGAGTAGAGTAAGAGACTTCAAAGCTATTGACTTGGGCTCAGATCCCAGCTCCTCCCCTTGCAAACCTCACCAAGTTGTCAGACTTTTGAGCCTCAGTTTCACTGTCTTTAAGTGGGGATTTGCAGAGTTATGGTAAGGACTAAAGAGATTGTATCTAAAAGAACTTACAGAGGACCCCGATGTAACGGTGCTCTGTGAACGTTTTTCTGTGGACAGCATGCTCCTCTTCATCACCAACACAGTGAGGAGCCACTCCTGCAGAAGGGAGGGTGCTCCTTCCCCAGTCCTTCCTCGGAATATCCAGAGGCTGGAGGACTGCAGGACTGCACAGCTCATCTGCCTGGGGCTCTGTTTACATCTTGAATAACTCACATGAAATGTAAAAACAGCTTCACTGCAACACCAAGTGCTCATTACTTTAATTCTAACAGCACTGAGCTCCCCCCCCCCCAAATAAAGGCTTCTGTCCATCTGTTTATTTCCCTCTGCTAAACTGATTTTGTGTTTTTCTTGGGCGCATCTGAAACCCATCAATGACAGTGGATGGGAACTAAGAGAGGAAATCTGTGGCTCGAAGCCCCGTGGAGTCCTGGGTCCAGATAGAGAGGGGCAGGCGTCCACCAAGGCCACCATGAAGCCACCTGACGATGCCCACAGTGCATTAAAAAAAAAAAAGAAAGAAAAGAAACTCATAGGCTCTGCCACTGCATCCACTTTGGGGGTGGATTTTTTTAGATGCCAGTTTTGCTGTTGTTCCATTACTTTAATTATACTGTGACAAAATCCTTTAGATTATTGCTTTCTGTAGGATGCAGTCTACATCAAAGCCATAGTTACAATATACTATGGTTTTGTGTAACTTTCATTGTTTATTATTGTGCATATACAGTAACTGATGAAATGTTTATGTCTGTATTTTACTATTCCAAGAATTAAAAGCCCATCACCAGATTGCCTGGATGTATGCAATGATTAAATTTGGTGGTCTTCCATTGTTTTCTTTCCACTCATGTAAAAACCATGCATTTTCCCATATTTTAAATTTTTTGGTCATATTTGGTTTAACTGTTTGTTAGCTCAATGCCTACCTTTAAAGACTTAGCTGTGTGACATATGGCCTCTATCTACCTACCTGCCTGCCCCAGGCTCCACAGCTGTAAGCCCAAGGCCTCCTCCTGTCTCCTGGTAACAACAGCCAGTGTGCAAGGCTGGGTGTCTGGCAGGACAAGGGTCTGACCTGGAAGACTCAGAAACTTCAACCAAGTCATGACTTCGTCTGTGATGCCTCGTACAACTCACCCTCTATTCTGGGTAGAAAATCTCAGACCAAGGGTACGAAGCTCTCAGACTGCTAGGTCTGGAGCTCTACCCTTAGACATCTGGGTAACCCTGAACACAGTATCAACCTAGCTAATTCCTGGAAGAGTTTAACAATGCAGTGATTTTCCTGTTTAAATTATGAAAAGACTTACAAGGTCTGACAATCAAGTTTGTGAACTCAGCCTAGAAAAGTTTTTCTAGAAAAAGCTTCCCAAGGGAAGTACTTTGAACGTGACCATGGTGATAGTCAGCAATGAGGTACGCAGCACTTCTTCTAGGATGAGTTCATGAACTTAATTGGCAGGCCTTGTACTTGATATCACTCCCACAAGTCTCGTATTTTTATCTTTCTGTATTCCACCAGCCTACATCATCTGCACCACTAACAATTAGTAAAACTTTTTACATTATAAACCTAATTACAATTCTCATATTCCATTTTTCTTCTGCCTTAAATTATGATGTATTCCCCCCTCCCCATGTTTCCACATAGTTATCACCATGGCTATGGAAATTGGACTCATTTACTGCTGTGAGGTGCCATCAAGTCAGTTCCAAATCGCAGGGACCCTGACAGTGCTGAGTCCTGTGTCGCCCTCACATTACTGGTTGCATTCTGTTGTTGGAGCCACTGTGTCAGGTCACCTCATCGAGAATCTTCGTCTTTGTCGCTGACCTGCTACTTTATCAAGCATGCTGTTCTTGTCCAGGGACTTGTCCTTCCTGACAACACGTCCAGAGTACATGATCAGTTCGGTAGGCCCTGTTCTCACAGCGCACGGGGTCCCTGGAGTCGAGTACTGACTTGAAGGCAGGGCCCTCTGCTGTGTGTCAGCTGACAGCGAGAGGACTTCTGCCCGTGCACTGGCTGGAGCAAGCCCTGGAGACATCGGCTTGCCCCCTCTTGTCTGGAGGGCTGAGTGGTGCACCCCAGAATTGCAGGGGGATGGCATCCCTTCCTGTGGACTTTAAATATTGAAAGAAGAGAGGCAGGAGGGAACCAGGAGACATGTTTGTTATCTTTTCTTCCCCCTGTCTTCCGGCAGGCTTGTTCTGTAGCATGTATGTTTTATATGGTCTTAATTAAGATAGCTCTCTAAGACTGAGCGTCTGTGCTGTATCTCTTATAGAATCTGGCCTTCTGAGTAAGGCATTCCTTTGTCTGTGATCTCTCTCCTTCCCTTAATCAATTCTCTTTTTCCCTTCACTCTTAATTCCCTGGGATTACACCTTCCAATAAAGTGTTAGCAGATAATCTCTTGCCTTTGGCTCTGCTTTCTAGGGAAATGGGTTAAGACTGTACAGTCACGTGCAGTATAACATCTGTTCAGACTACGTAGCCACATATCCGCTCATGGTCCCATAGGATTGTAACAGAGTTCAGAAATCCTCACTGGAGACCAGGACACGGTGGATGGGGTGACCTGAACAGCCTTCTTCCTGCGGTAAATGGATGGCACGTCCTTTGTATACTTGTCCCTGTGCTTCTATCAATATTTTAATGTGAGCTTTCCGTACTGAAAAATAAAAAGTTTACCACACGACAGTGTAGGCTTCAACTTGTAGGTGGCAGTGTCCAATCTTGTGACTTGTATGTCTCTAGAGGGCTGTCGCATTAACTCTCTGCGTAATTTTCTTTCTGAAAATGTTACTGTGAAGTGCATCATGGCTCCCAATTGCAACAGAATCAGCGTCACCAGTTTAAATGACACAAAGGTAGAAGATGAGTGAATGCTATTGCTCGTGATTTAAACAGTCACTCACTGTCCAAACAGCGGAACTTCTACTTCACAGAACACGTGGCATATGGTAAGCGATGCAAAGCTGTGTTGCTATCTGACAGAGAGGCTGAGCCACAGGCCATGTTCTCTGTCTATTCAGTTTCTCTTTTTTGTCTTTTTATTCACTATATTAGAAAATCTAAACTTACAGTCACAGGTTGTCAGGAATGGCAGAGAGGTTTTGGCGGCACTGACAAATGGCTCTGGATTGAACACGGACACAGAAATTATGAAGAGATTTCCCACTGAAGGCTACGTTCATCATTCAGTCAGATGCTAAATCAATGAGCGGATCACATTCAACAGTGAGGAGGTTGAATATTTCAACTTGGGAAATGGCAGCAAACGGATTCCCAATTTCACTTGTGTTGCATTTGATTTTGGAAAGTATTTCCGTGTGTTTTCATGGTTTTCATTCTCTGATGAGTATAGACAGTCAAGTGGCGGGAAACGTTACATTTGGGTGATTATGTTGTTTGCGCCACATGTTGGTCTTTGTAATACTTCCTATAACTTTATCCTCGGCGTTCAAGACCTATGTTAATTCAGATCTGGAATAATAGGTTTTATCTTACTCAAGAGAATTCAGCTATGGCTAAGGAGCACCACGTGATAAAACTCCTGAAATCAGAGACATAGTCATTATGAAAATCAGGAGAGCCAGGATTTTATCTACGTGGATCACATCCTTGCAAAACTGCAGCAGCTGTACAGTGAATACTCTCATATATTAACTACTAATAAACCACAGTTAGCACTTTGCTTTTGCTACACTTCCTTTGTCATTTATCATTACATCCATCTGTATCCCTGTCCATCCCATGTTTGTCTCTATTTTTCCACACTTCAGAGTAAATTGCAGCATGCGTATTATTAGAGTTCCAATTTTGTTTACAGTGCCTTTTAAAATTAAGTTTCAGAAACAATGAATGCACAAATCTTACGTGTACTGTTCTGTGAGTTTTGACAATATTGTCCACCTGTGTTACCCAAAGCACTCTCACTATGTAGAAAATTACCCCCAGCCCAGGGTGTTCCCTCATGCCTCTTCTCAATCAATTCCTGCATCTAATCCTGAGAGAAAATCACATTCTGGATTGTGTCACCATGGATTAATTTTTCTCAGTCTAGAACCTTACATCAGTGGTAACATACAGTATGCACTATGTATTAGTTATTTTAAACATCTCTATAATTCAGCATAATGCTTTGAAGTTTCATCCATGTCATGGCATGCATCCAAATCATCCACTATTTTACATTGCTGTGTAGTATTCCACTGTATAAATATAGCAAATACAGTCATTTTCTTGTTGAGGGACAACTGATATGCTTCCAGTTTGGGGCTAATATAAATAAAGTTGCTATTAATATTCTTGTACAAGTATTTTTGTGACAATATGCATTCATATTTCTTGGAAAAGTATCTGTGAGAGGAATTTCTGGGTAATAAGGTCAATATATATATAATTTTACAGAAACAGTCAAATCTTTTCCCAGAATCACTGAACCATTTTACACTCCATTAACAGCGTACAAGAGTTTCAGCTGCTTCATATCCTGGCAAAATTTGATGTTCTCAGCCTTTTTTAATTTTAGATATTTTGGTGGGTAGTCGTGGTATTTGACTATGGCTTTAATTTGAATTTACCTAGTGATTTTGAGTACTTTTTCATGTGATCATTGGCTGTTTGTGTGTCTTCCTATTTAAAATGTTTATTACGTCCTTCTTTTTAAACTAATTTCTGTACATGGTGTTAATGAGGACTCAAGATTCAGTTTGTCTCCACTTGGGCATTCGGTTGTTCCACCATTTGTTGAAAAGACTCCTTTAGTCATCGGATTCGCTTGACACCTTTGTCAAAAATCAGTTGACTACAGGACCTTCCACCAAAGAAAAGCAGAACATGCCTGCTTCTTTGGTGCACATGGAACATTCTCCAGGAGGGACCATATAACAGGCTATAAACCAAGTCTGAGTAAGTTTTTCAAATATTGATGTTATATAAGGTTTGTTCTTCAACTACAGTGGAATGAAACTAGAAGTCAGTAACAGGAGACAATTCAGAAAACTTACAAATATGGAACGATTATACAATATATTCCTAAAAACAAATGGGCTAAATAAGAAACTGCAAGTAAAATGAGAAAACATCTTGAGATAAACAAAAATGAAAACACACCATGCCCAAACTTATGGGATGCAGCCAAAGCAGTACTCAGAGGGACATCTCCAGCTTTAATGCCAACAGTGAAAAAAAAGAAGGAAAAAATCTGAAATCACAAGCTGTCCTTCCAGCTTAAGAAACTCAAAAAACAAAAGTAAACTGAGCCCAAAGCAAGAAGGTCGGTGGAGATAATAAAGATAAATAATAAATAAAAAAGACAAGAGCCCAGATAAGTGAAATAGATGAAGCCAAACATTAGTTCTTTGAAAAGGTCAACCAAGTTGACAGATCTCTAGCTAGACTGACCAAGAAAAAAGAGAAATGACTCACATTACCAAAATCAGGAATGAAAGAGAAGACATTACTGTCAGCTTTACAGAAATAAAAAGGATTATGAAAGAATACTATGGACAGTTGCATACCAATACATTAGATAACCTAGGTGAAATCGACCAATTCCTAGAAAGACACAACTACCCAAACTGACTCGAGATGAAATAGGAAATCTGAATATACCTAGGACAAATTAAAGAGATCAGGTTAATAAATTAAAAGACTTGTATTAAGTAAATTCCAGGGTCAGATGGCCTCACAAGTAAATTCTAGGAAATATTTAAAGAAGAATTAACAATAATTCTCCTCAAACTCTTCTGAAAACTTCTGTCCCATAAACAGCCAAGTGCCGTCTGCCCCATATCTTTCACAAATATAGATGAAAAACTCCTGAACATGATATTAGCAAACTGAATCAATCATACAACACAACCAGGTAGGATTTATTCCAGTAATAAACAGCTGATTTAACATACAAATATTATTAATGTGGTGCATTAACAGAATAAAAGGAAAAAAGATCTTATTAATACCCACAAAATAGCATTTGACAAAACCAACTCTTTTTCATGATAAAAATCACTCAATAAACTAGAAATGGAAGAGAAATTCCCTAGCCAGACAAAAGGCATCAGTGGGAAACACACAGCCAACATCATACTCAGTGATGAAGGTTGAATGTTTTCCCCTTAATATCACAAATGAGCCCTGGTGGTATGGTGGTTAAGAGCTCAGCTGCTAACCGAAAGATTGGCAGTTCACATCTACCAAATGCTCCTTGGAAACCTGTGGGGAAGTTCTACTGTCTCCCATAGGGTCATTATGAGTCATAATCAACTTGCTGGTAATTTTTTGGTCCTGACTCGACAGCACTTGGCTGGCTCTTTGTTTTTACTATTATAAAGCAAAAATATCCATTGTCATAACTTGTACTCAACATTGTACTAGAGAAGCTAGCCAGAGCAATCAGAAAAGAAAAAGAAACAAAAGACATCCAAACTGGAAAGAAACAAGTAAAACTCTGTCTAATTGCAGATGACACGACTTTATGGATAGAAATTCCCAAGAAATTATATACATAATCTAATAAATGAGAACAAAAGATTGTAGAATACAACATCAATGTAGAAAAATAAGTTATATTTCTACACACAAGCAGTAAACAATCCAAAAATCAAATTAAACAATTCCATTTACAACGGAATAAAAAACAATAAAATATTTAGGAATACATTTAACCACAGAAGTGGAAAACTCATACACTAAAAGTTATAAAAGACTGTTTAAAAACAATAAAGGAAACCTAAATAAATGGAAAGATACCCCGTGCTCACGGACTTGAAGTTTTAGTATTCTGAAGATGACCAACCCCCAAAAATCCAATGTCGTCAAGTCGATTCTGACTCACAGTGACCCTATAGGTTAGAATAGAACTTTCCCACAGAGTTTGCAAGGAGCTCCTGGCAGAGTGGAACTGCAGACCTTTTGGTCAGCAAATATAGCATTTAACCACTGTGCCACCAGGGTTTCCCTCAGGATGATCAAACCAAAAAAACCAAACCCACTGCCGTTGAGAGGATTTTGACTCATAACAATCCTATAGGAAAGAGTGGAACTGCCCCCATAGTTTCCAACAAGCTCCTGGTGGATTTGAACTGCCGACCTTTCGGTCAGCAAAAGTAGCACTAACCCCTACGCCAGCAGGGCTTCTGTGAAAATGGAAGTATTCCCAAAATTGATAGAAAAAAATTGATGCAATCTTTGTCAAAATCGTAACTGCCTCTTTTTTTTTCCCCCCCACAGAAATATACAAGTTGATGTTAAAATTTATATTAAATGGCAAGGGACTCCAAAATAGCCAAAACAATCTTTAAAAATAAGAATAAATTTGGAAGAGTCACATTTTCCAATTTCAAAACATACTACAAAGCAACAGTTACAAAGACAGTGTGGTAACTGGCATCAACATACAGCCAAGTAGAATAGAAATGAGAGCTTAAAGATGAATCCTCGCATCCGCAGCCATTTACATTGTGACAAGTGCCATGATTTTGCAAAACAAGAAAGGTGGACCCCTTCCTCACATAATATTGAACTCAAAATGGATCAAAGACCTGAGTATAAAAGCCAGAGTTGCAAAACTATTAAAGACAGTACAGGTATGAGCTTTGATCTTCATGACCTTTGATCAGGTGACATCTTCTTAAATATGACTCCAAAATCTCAGCTGGACACAGAATTAAAAGCTTTTGTGCAGAAAAAGATCATTTCAAGAGAGTGAAAAGACAATCCACAAAGTCAGAGAAAATATTTGCAAAGTATACATCTGAATTTAATATCAAAAGATGCTATGGGTTAAGAATATTGAGTATAAGAAGTCTTCCAGTAAAAGTGTCCTGTCTTTGAACTTGAATAAATCAAGTTGTGTAAATGATGCAATTTTAATTTTAATTGTTTCTTTATTCTGAGGCATACTTGATGACATCATGTGAGGAAAAGAACTCGGGTAAATACCCACCGTGGCACCTTCCAAATATGGCCAAAAGAAACAGTTATCATAAGCTGATAGCTTTCGCCATTGACAGTCACAGCCTCTCCTCGTCCATCCTGGAAAAAATAACCCAGTGATTGTGCCGGACCCAAATCCACACCAAAACAGTAACTTTCTGGGATGAAGTGGGTGTTCTTGAGTCTCTACTGGATTCTTGTCACTCCAGACATGATAATTTGCTTTGTTAACAAAGCCAAAAATGGGCCCTGACACTGAAGATGATCTTCTGGCCAAAGCAGGGTCAACTTCCAACGGCTCCAGAGCCCAGGCAGCAAACGTACAGCATAATCTATGATCTCTGGACTCCAGTTCTTGATTTAAAACAGTTTTGTCAGTGTAAAGCTTCAAGTCCAGATGCAAAACCTGTCACATTGGGGTCAATGGAAGGCCCAGTTCTTGGGCTCAGTGAGGAACTGGGATGGATTCTCGCTTGCACTCTGACGACAGTGGCGATGTTTTCTTGGAATGGGTGGTTCGTTGGCGCACAGGTGTTGTCTTATTGGCAACAGCCCCCGTTGTCTCACATTCTGTGATTAAACATGGAATTGTTCTCTTGGTGGGATGATTATATGCATCATGAATTTCACATAAGGCACAGAATGTCTCGCAAACACCTATTTTGGTAACAGACTTTAATGATTCTATGTGCTGTACAATTGTGTAAATTTTCATGGCTATTTCTCAAGACCAATCAAAAAAAAAAGTGATAAATATGGCCTCTATACCTTCACAAATATCACCAATGCTAACTGTCAAAAATAGGACACCCTTATTGGAAGATCCTTTACCACGGTCTGCCAGAAGAACAAGCAAATCTGTCTTGGAAGAAGCACAGCCAGAGTGCTTAAAAGCAGAGAGGTGAGACTTCATCTCGCAAATTTTGACTATCTTATCAGACGGGACCAGCCCTGGAGAAGGACACTTTCTCAGTAAGGTAGAGCATCAGTGAAAGAGAAGAAGACCCTCAGAGAGATGAACTGACACAGTGTCTTTGTGTCTGGGCACAAACACAGCCAATGCACTGGCTCCTAATAGCAACAACAGTATGAAAATACATATAAAGAACTTTTACTACTTGTTATGGATTGGATTGTGTCCCCCACTGTGTGTAGCAATTTGGCTAGGCCGTGATTCTGGGTATTGTGTGACGCTCCTGTAAATTGTAAATCCTGCCTCCAAGATGTTAACAAGGGAGGATGGGCAGTGACTGTGTTAGTGAGGCAGGACTCAGTCTTTAAGAGTGTGCTGTGCCTTGAGGCAATCTCTTGGGATATAAAGGAAAGGGAAGCAAGCAGAGAGTTGGGGACCTCAGACCACCAGGAAAAAAGCTGTGCTGTGAGCAGAGAATGTGTTCTTTGGATCTGGAGTCCCCGTATCTCACAAGCTCCCAATCCAGGGTAAGATTGGTGACAAGGACCTTCCTCCAGAGCCAAAAGAAGAAGCCTTCTCCTGGAATTGACACTCTGAATTTTTACTCACAGCCTACTTTACTGGGAAGAAATAAATTTCTCTTTGTTAAAGCCAAGATATTTATGTTATAGCAGCACTAGATGACTAAGATACTACTCAAAGATAAAGACAACCAAATTTTTAAAATGTGCAGAAGAGGACCTGCCGCGGCTGAGATTCAGAGGTGAAGCCAGTCATGCAGGCTGTGCAGTGAGCCCCTGGAGGAAAGTTACGAGTGCCGGGGCCCCAGCTGAAGTGAACTGGCCAGGCTGGTGTCATGTCTCCACCCCACCACTGAGACAATTTTTGATGGCCCTGAGAATGAGCCTGGGTCTCCAGACCTAACGAAGCGCACAAGCGTCGCTAGAGCAAAGCGCCAGCAGTTGTGGGGAGAAGAGCCAGCCGCAGGCTGGGCTTCCTGCTGAGAATGGAGTCGGTCCCCTGCACACATCTCTCGTGATGTTTCACACGATCCTGAGGGAACACTCAGCGACTGTGTCCTGGTCTTTCCCTGTTTGCTGTCATCTCTGCGTGGAAGGACAGGAAGGAGGGGAGTTCCTTGGATTCCCTTAAACCGGAAGCTGCAGAATTCCAGGTGGTGACTCCCTAAATAGAGGAGAACTACCCTATAGCGACTTGAAGGCTGTGACCTTTCCGAAGCAGATTGCCAACCTGCCTTCTGACGTGCACTCCGGGTAGGTTTCAAACCTCCAACCTTTTGGTCAATAGTCTAGTGCTTCACCATTTGTGCCGCCGAGAGATGCCTGTTCTGAGTCAGTGTGCTGACTGCCCAGCTTCGGGAGTAGACTATGAGCTGTAGGTTTTCTGTTTCAGGAATTTTGCCTTACTACGAAAAACAAGAACAAATGGACCATACAAATGCAGTGTGGTCAGTGCTAACTCGTAGTGACCCTACAGGACAGACTAGAACTGCCCCATATAGTTTCCAAGGAGCACCTGGTGGATTTGAACCGCTGACCTTTTGGTCAGCACCCATAGCACTTAACCACTATGTTACCAGGGTTTCCATGGACCACACCGTGTAGTTTGTCCTGTTGATCTGTTTGTTCCTTGTGCCAGTGCCACACTGTCTGATGGCTGTAGCATGCCGTCCTGATAGCTGTACCATGCCATCCAGATGGCCTTTCCAGGCTGTCCAGATGACCGTACCATGCTGTCCTGTGGATTGCAGCTTTGTTGTATGTTATGAAGTCGGTTAGAGTCTGTCTTCTAACTTTATCCATCCTTACAGAGGATGTTGGCATATTTTCAGCAGGTGCCCATGAGTTTGCTCCCCAGTGACCCCAGGTCAGCACAGGAAAGCAGGCTTGCACCTGCTTAGTTCTCAGCACCGCACATTCGTAAAGGTACACCTGGTGACTGGCATTTGCTTGTATTCAAAGAGGTCAGTATTTCCTTCAGCATAAAACCAAGATCAGAAGGAGCACGGTTCACTGTCAGCTGCAAAAGCAGTGTTATTGACTGGTAATCAGATAAGACATTTGTGTGTGTGCGTTAATGCCTTTGAGCCTGGTGCCCCCTTAGTGTTTCTCTTCATCGACTTTTTCAGTTACATCGTAACTGATGAAATGTCATTAACTAAATTTCTATGTGTGGATTACTCCAAGCTGAACAGACAGACACACATCAAAGCACTTTCCCCTCTTACGTGAACCCCAATACACCAGGCCAGATGTGTGCACTGTGTGCCGTTGTTAGCCTGCATGAGACAAATAATTGCTCCTTCACATTGTATGACACCATCGTTCTTCTACGGCAGTGATGGTTCAGTGATAGAACTTTTGCCCTCCGTGCTAGAAACCCTGCGTCTGCTAGTCAGCGTGTCAGAGTTCAAATCTGCCAGGTGCTCCTTAGAAATCTAGAGTCGCTATGAATTGGAAAATGGGTTTGGTTTGGTTTGCTGGGGACCCAGGTTTGTGTCCCAGCAGTGCAGGCTGTTACGGTGCTCAGTAGGTCTCAGCAGTGCTTCCAGACTAGGAGGAAAAGTCTGGCAATCTGTTACAGAAAATCAGCCAGCAAAACTTCGTGGATCCCAGTGGTCTGAGTAGTCTGATCTCCAGCTGATTACAGGGTGGCGGGGGTGGGGGGGCTCCTGAGAGGTGGGGCTGACTGCTAGGTGGCAGCTCTCAGCTTTGTTACTGCTATGGTCATCCATATCAGACAATACAGAGTTTTATCAATAGCGTGTTCTTTTTTCTCTTGTATGATGCTTGTTATGTTGAGGATAATTTTATAGGCTTCTTCAGAGTGACACTTCTTCCTTTCTACACCATAAGGAGTGGAGCTTTGAAGGATGCTTCTGTAGTTTCGTCTCTTCTTTGCCTTTAGCAATGACATTCATCAATTTCATGCTGGAAAACACTCTTTTGTGCTTATTATGGGAAATCTAAATTTATTTACTAGAGAAGTCACTGTGTTTAGGGAGAGTTTTTTTTGAATGTGGGAGTTTCATGCCACTGTTTGACAGTTCCAGATCAGACAAAGCACTTAGCACTGAAAGTGAGTGGCTGGCTGCCTCAGTAAGATCTAATTTTCAGAATCATCACAGTTCCTTCCAGTCCCTATTTTCTATCGTGACTATGTGTGAAAAATCATCACCCTTGTAAACACGCAGAAGGCTTCTCAGAGACTTATGTGGGGGCTATTCACTATTCAAGTGTGAGATGTCATTTGGAATTGTATTATTTATTAGGCAAATTTTATCACCATTCATATACTTCTGTCTGTGAATTCTGAATTACTGACCCTTCGAGTTTATTGAGAATGTCACAGATTCTAATACAACAATATAGCAACAACACTATACACATTTCACAAGTCATAACTTACAAGTAGCATAAGAAACGTTTTAACCAACATTAAATGTATTTACCCCAAAATTAGCCAAGACAGAATAACTGAAACAATTCCAGTAGTGCATGGCCAACATTTAAGAACATAGTGATTATTAAAACTATACCTAGATGTTTTAGTCAGCTAGGGCTGCTCTAACAGAAATACCACTGAGTGGATGGCTTTAACAAAGCAAGGTTTATTCTTACACAGCCCGGTAGGCTACAAGTCCAAATTCAGGGTGTCTGCTCCAGGGGAAGGCTTTCCCCTTGTTGGCTCTGGAGGGAAGTCCAGTATTGCATCAGTCTTTGTCCAGGGAGCATCTTGGCGCAGCAACCTCAGGTCTGAAGGATTTGCTGTTCTCCCGGTGCTGCTTTCTTGATGACATGAGGTTCCCAATTCTCTGCCTACTGCTCTGTCCTTTTATCTCTTGTAGGATGAAAGGATTAAGGGTGGGGCAAGCCATACTCCAGGGAAACTCCCTTTACAGTGGAGCAGGGAGGTGATCCTATAAAGGCACTTACAGTCCCACCCTAATCCTTTATCATGTAGCATAGGAAAACCACAAAAGGGAGGAGAGTCACAAGCTACTGGGAATCATGGCCCAGCCACATAGGTACCCATATTTTGGGGGGGACACAATTCAATCCATGACACTAGATTTCTACAAAATCATCATAAAGCTTATACTTCAAATACATCTAAACAGAATTATTCTAAAGCTTTTCCTCTGAAACTATGAAAAGTATTGGCCACATACTTGATAGGTTACTAGAGACCAGGTGGTCCCCCAAACCCTTAGGGAAACATCTACCTATCTCGTGAAAATTATAAGGAAAACACTGAAATATGGTCAGTTAAAAAGCCTACCTTCCTGACACGCTTCGCTAATGTGCCATCTGAGGTCGTCAGCAATGTGCCCCCATGCCCACGGAACAAGCTCCCGCTCTCAAATGTCTCAGCAGCTCCAGGCTGCTGAGCTGCCAGCATCCAAATCACCATCACAAAAGCTTCTATCAGCTTAGACTTCCCACCAGCTGGGCAGGAGACAGTCTGCCTCTTCACTCCTCTCCAGCTCTGGATAAAGAGAATTGCATTCCACATGACAAATAGATGGTTAAAGACAGCACCTCAAGCAAAAAAGTCAGTCACAGTCAAAATGAGCTTGGAAGGTCCTTCAGAAACATGCAAGGAAACAGATCCACATGTGCTGCCTCAAAGACAATCGGAGTTTAGGCTCACAGAGTAGAAAGGGAGACAGAACCATCCCAGTTGTCTTTACGGCTGTTTATCTCTCTCAATCTGTTGTCTATTCATCGGTCTGTCTGTCTGTCTGTCTTCTGTCTGCGTATGCATCATCGATCTGTCGATTTATCATACATTGATCACCTCTCTAATTGGTTGGTTGCTTGGTTTTGGCTGAACTTTGAATTTATACAGATTAAATGTAACTATATTGTAAATCACTGTTGCCATTTTTAAATTTGTAGCATTTATCTCTTCATGGTACCTTTTTGTTATATATATATGTATATAATGTTTTCTAATACACCACCTGCCTTTAAAATTTGTGGGATGTGTGTGTGTGTGTGTGTGTGTGTGTGTGTGCGCGTGTGCACGTGTGTGTGTGTGTGGTTTGTTATGGTCTTCTCGCTACCGAAGTGAATATACGAGGTCTGACGATTAAGTCAGCGAACTTGATTGTTCCAAGTGCTACAGACATCATTGCTGACAATCACCACAGTCACCTTCGTAGCACTCCCTTTGGGAAGCTATGCTCGAATACCAGCACCTAGTCCACCCTTCAAAGTAATTTTGGAACTCCTTCTGAAGTGGCCATTGTGCATGGTGGCACCATGCCAGATTCATGAACCTAATTGTCCAGTTGTCTGTGAGGGAGTTTTAGCCAGTAAACAAATAACTGTACTGGAACACCTTCGCTACTCACCTGATCTGGCCCCCAATAACTTTTTGTTTACCCAAAGACAAAGGAAATATTGAAAGGAAGACATTTTGATGACATTCAGGACATCAAGGGTAATACGACGACAGTTCTGATGGCTCTTCCAGAAAATGAGTTCCAAAATTGCTTTGAAGAGTGGACCAGGCACTGGTGTTGGTGCATAGCTTCCCAAGGGAGGGGGGGGGACTTGTACTTGGAAGGTGACTGTAGTAATATTCAGCAACGCGATTTGTAGCAGTTTTTCTAGAATGAGTTCACAAACTTAATTCGTAGTCCTCGTATAACGCCTAAATTTATCTCAGAACACTTAATTTCTTTTTTTTAATTTTTAATCTTTGCAGAATTCCATTTGATATATAACATGAGGTAAAGCTTCTACATCTATTTTTCCTCAAATGGTCAAACACTAATCTCCTGGAGGGGCACCCTACAAGTTTTCTGAAATTTTATATTTTTCTGTTCTGGTTTTCTTACAAGTCTCCCCACAGTTACTAATTTGTAGATAGAGAAAAAATCAAAACATATTTGTCCCGTAGCATGAGTGTTCCCAGAGCTTTTCCTTCCTCATGAGGAGATGATGCTACTTCAGTGATTCGCTCATGAGTGAGAGGGATAACGGAGGAAGGAAAACAAGTGAGCTTTTCAGTCCTGTGCAACGCGTGCTCCTTAAGCCTCCATGTTGGTACTGACTTTCCTCCTTGGTAACAGAACTCCTACTTCTTGGCTAGAAAAATGACCACCCAAGAAGAAAGACTACAGAATGACTAGCCTGGTTGAAGCTTGGAAGTAGCCAATTTTTGTGAATATCCTTTAAGGAGGATGCATGACCTTCTTCACCCTGCTTCCCTGTTGCTGGCTCAGATGTGGACGTGATGGCAGGGGCTGATGCAGCCATGTTGGACCATGTGGCATTATATTGAAAGGGGCAGAGGTGTGTTCTTTTAGAGAACACTCTTTATGGGATCAAACCAGTAATAGCAACTCAAAAGTTCAGACAGAAAGCTTAGGGAGAAGTGAGTTTATGTCAATAGACAAGGAATAAATCAGAAAAGGAGAGTAGAAATGGCTATACAATTTGGAAAATGTAATCAATGCCACTGTATTTTACATGTAGAAATAGTTAAAAATTGGTGTGTATTTTTAACAACAATAAAAGATAAGTAAATATAATGGTAGTTTCATTAAAAAGGGACGGGGCAGAGAAATGAGACAGAAGTAGCCTGGGTCCTGGACTTTGTGGGGCTGGTACACCACCTCTGAACAGCCTGACTTTTCTATTCTTTTGCCCCAGACAGAATTCACTGCTACTGAGTGTAAAACACTGCCGTTTGTATTGTTTTTCTGCTACATATAGCCAAACACGTCATCAGGAGGGACTAGCCCCTGGATGGCGTCATGCTCAGTAAAGCAGAGGGTCAGCAAGAAAGAAAGCACTTGACCCTGGACCCAGCAGGTAGTAAATGTGCAGTACATGGTTGTTTGTAAGAGGCATACATCCATTTGTGGGAAATTAAGGATTCTACCAACTGGGGTAAAGTTGATATGTCTTTGCCATCAAGTCAGTTCTGACTCATGGCAACCCTACAGGACAGAGGAGCAGAGCCCCAGAGGGACAACTTTCTCCTGTGGAACAGCTGATAGGTTCGAAACGCTATCCCATTAGTTAGCAGCGGAGCGTTTAAACACGGTGCTACCAGGACTCTTTGTAAGTTGATACGGCAAACCAAAACCCAAATCCGCTGTCACTGAGTCGATTCTGACTCATAGGGACCCTATAGATCAGACTAGAACTGCCCCCACAGAGTTCACAAAGAGGGCCTGGCAGATTTGAACTGCTGATCTTTGGTTAGTAGATGTAGCACTTAACCACCATGCCACCAGGGTTTCTGGACATTGGTATAGACACTCCTAATCCCATTTTTCGTATCTGGGCCTATGACTTTGAAACCTTCACATGAATATCCTATGGTCTCAGTTCCATTTCCCATAACAATCAGCTTTCCTAGACATCTCCTTAAAAGCACCTATTTATTTCCATTTTGTTTCATTTTTTCAGTCAGCATGGGTGAATTGAGCGTTCTCACCATGGTCTTGATTCTGCCTCTCTTGGGTGCACACCATGTGGGGGGACAGTGAGCGCTCTAGGCCGGATCCCAGACGAGCGCTGGCGCTGCTGGTGACAGCTCTCGGCATGCTTTAGAGCCTGTTTAACTGCGGCTCCTCCTTCTCCCTTCCCTGGGGGACCATCGTTAGGGAGAAAGAGGCAGTTGGCTGAGGAGGTTGGAATAGAACATTCCTTGCTAATTATTCCATTTTCACCTGGCACAAACTAAAACATCTTAAGTTTAGTGGGAGCTCTAAGTCAATTATCCTGCTTTGCTACCACTGAGCCCAACACTGACCACAGAAAAGAAGCCCCCAGCTCTGTGCCTGATCCTGCCCTCGGCCCTGGCAGGGGAAACAGCTTCCTCTTGCACTCGCTGTGTGGGAGACTGACAGGAAGACCTGTGTGCTTTTTTTGTTTTGTAAGACAGAGCCACCCCAACCCTGTCATGTAGGCATGCACACGGCCATCCTGGGTCGTCGTCCCTCACCCATGCTTCAGCTTTCCTTACTTCGTCTGTGATTCCTCAAGCTCTGGCTTTGAATGCAGTACTCCCAGCAGCCCAGTGAAGAAGCGTCCAGGAAAGTGAGGTTCAGACAGGAGAAGACCCTCATCTGGGGTCACATGGCAAAGCGAGTGTTTGAGCCCAGTTACGACTCAATGGCTGTGGGGTGGGTTTGGGGTACGCCCTGGCTCTGATCTGTGTCACAGACCAGATGGCCTTCTTCCTCCTTGTTGTGGTGGAGTGACGGGGAGTCAATTTTCAATTCTGAGAGAGCCCACGTGATGAGCAGAACAGCTTTGGAGAGCCTTCGAGACTACAGGCTTCATGTGAGCAGAGCCCCAGCACTGTCTCCCTCACAGCTGCATGGCGTTTCCAACGGCCAGACTTCTCATCAGCAGCCAACAGTCACCCACACATTATCAAGACCCCTTTCTTCTTTATTTGACTAACTCTTGTTCCCCTTGAAAAACACACTGCCAGTTAATAACTCACTGCTGTTGAGTCAATTCTGACAATAATGACCATATCAAACAGAGTACAACTGCCCCATGGGGTTTCCAAAGAGCAGCTGGTGGATTGGAACTGTTGACTTTTTGGTTAACACCAGAGCTCTTTACCACTGCACCGCTAGGGCTTCTAGACACATCATGGGAGTTGCTTTTTGCAGGAAATCATCTTTGAGACCCCCCAGCTCAGCTCCCCCTGAGCACCTAGAACAATCTGCCCCTCTTGTCCACTCAGATGCTCCCACTGAGCATTGCACTTCTTCGGTGATTAGTGGATCACCCACTTTCTCTTACAACCCTGTGAGGGAGGCACTATGATCACAGAACAATCTGCTGAGGAGGAAACTGAGCCTGGGAAGAGCAGAGTAGACTTAGTCAAGCAGGAAACAGCAGAAACATGGGTGTGAATTCATGTCTCTGCCATTCCAAAAGCTTGTACACTTAACCAACATGGTATAAAGCACAATAACACATTTGTTAATTTGACTCCATCAGCAACTCACTGTACTTAAGACCACAGACAGTTTTGTTTTCATATTGCACTCTCAGCATGTAGTATAGGATGTAACACATAATAAGTCCTAGCTCATTTGAATTTAAATCCCCTTTCTCCTCTATTGGAAAGCCTGGTGGTGTAGTGGTTAAGTGCTAAGGCTGCTAACTAGAGGCCAGCAGTTCAAATCAGCCAGGTGCTCCTTAGAAACACTATGGGGCAGTTCTACTCTGGCTATAGGGTCGTTACCAGTTGGAGTCGACTCAATGGCAGTGGGTTTGTTTTTTCTGATTTTCTACTCTATTTGAAACCCTAGTGATATAGTGGTTAAATGCTATGGCTGCTAACCAAAATGTTGGCAGTTCCAATCCAGCAGGTACTCCTTGGAAACTTTATGGGGCAGTTCTACAGGGTTGCTATGAGTCAGAATCATCTCAGTAGCAGTGAGTTTGGTTTGGTTGTTTTTTTCCCACTGTTGGTCCTTGACTGTATTACCACTACATAAAATAGGCATATTAATTTTTTTGCAGGTGTCCTACAATAAAATTCTCAGACTCTGTTCAAGTGAAACAAAGAGATTTCTTGAAAGTGTATGAAAGATTTGGATGGAGAGACATTAGCCCACACATAGTAGAGACCAAAGAATCCAAAGGTGGCTGCTGCCCAGGGACAAGACACAGGGCAGAAACCAGGAAGTAGAAAACAGTATTCTGATGGAAAGGTGCAAGATCAGGAGGCAGGACAATTCGAAGAAGGACTTTACAGTGATTGGGTGGGAATGGGAATGTGGGCTATTTGGACTGGTTAGTTTGAAGACACGACTGAGAGAGTTTTACAGGGCGGTTACAAGGTAGTTATCTTAAACACGTCCTGAGGGCTACTGAGTGGACTTTTGATTAAGATTCAGCGTCTGTTGGTTCTACCCAAAGCAGACAGCCCGGCCCACGTGTACATGAAAGGAAAGACGTCAGTCAGACTCACATTCTCAGGAATGCAGGAGCAGCAGCTTACAAGAAAACGGCAGTCAGGCCTGTCCCCAAGCCATCCTCAATACAGGGACCTCTGTCCTGGAGCTGTCGTCACAGCTAGGCCACTGTGAGGAAGCACCAAACACCGGGTGGCTAATAAAGAGAGAAACTTAATGTTTCAGTGTTCTGGAGTCTAGACGTCCCAAGTCAGGGAGTCCACAGCACCATGCTCGTTCTGAAGACTCTGGGGTAAGAGCCTTCTCATCTCTGTCAGCTGCTGGCCGTAGGCATTCCCTGGCTTGAAGCTGTCACATGGGGGTGCCTTAGTCACAGGCCCATCTCACACTTGAATGTCTAGGCTTGTCTATAGGATGCTCTTCCAACTGGGTTACAACCTGTCCAACTCTGGTCTGGTTTCATGTTAATTTAACAGATAACATCTTCCAGACAAGGTCCCACCGCCAGGCACCAGGGGTTAAAATATCCACAGGAACTTGGACGTGGTTGGGAAGCAGCAGCAGTTCTCCTGAACATGCACACACCGTCCCTAAGAGAAAACCGTCGGATCACCTTCCTGTTGCACATACGTACCCGCAACTTCACTGAATCCTTCTCCAGGTGCTCCCAGAGTTGAGATGAAAAATATCTTTACAAAGAAGTTCCCGTCCAGGAATGTTGTTGATTGTCACCCTTGGTGCTCATCACCAAGTGTCTCCCATGAACCCCCTTCCAGGTACGTTGTTGGATTTCCTTTTCCAGCTCTCAAGAGGTTGACTGACCCAGCGGCTGTAACAAAGGTCTCAAACACAGCAGTGGTCGGGAGGATGGCAACAAGACCGGGCAGGGTTTGGTTCCATTGCACAAGGCACTGCTAGGAGCCGGGTCACACTCTACAGCACCTAACAGTAACCACACGTGACTTGCTTGGCCACATCTTGCGAACAGAAGTTACAGGTGTGACTTCTAGGCGGAAGCGCTACGAGCCAGTGTGTCTTTCCCTCTGGACCTGTGGCCAGGGGTGTTTGTGCTATGACCCTGATGAAAAGGGTACCACTGTAGCTTGTGGTGACTGTTAATCAGCACGAGCAAGTCACATACCTTGGCTGTTACAAGTCATGAAGACGGCACTTGTTTGCTTCTTCTTGTTGTTGTTGGATGCCACTGAGTTGGCTCTGACTCACAGTGACCCTCTGCATAACAGAACAGAAGGGTGGCTCATCCTATGCCATTTGTCTCAGTCACCTGGTGCTGCTATAACAGAAATAACACAAGTGGGTGGCTTTAAAAAGAGAACTTTTATTCCATCACAGTCCAGTTATCTACAAGTCCAACTTCAAGGCATCAGCTCCAGGGAAAGGCTTTCTCTGTTGACACTGGAGGAAGGTCCTTGTCATCAATCTTCTGCTGGACTGAGAGCTTCTGAGGCACAGGGACGCCAGGACCTTTCCAAAGGACATGCTCTGCTCTCAGTACTGCTTCTTGGTTTATGAGATCCTCAGCATTCTGCTTGTTTCCTTGTCTTTTATATCCCAAGAGACACCCGCAAGGCCCAATAGAAGCTTACCCACTGAGCCCTGCCTGGCCAGCACAACAGCCGTGCATCCTCCCACACTAACACCATGGAGGCAGGGTTTACAGCGTATGAGAACACCACCAATACCAGCAATCATGGCCTAGTCAAATCCCTATGCACCTTTTTGGGGGGACACAGTTCAGTTCATGGCACCAGCCTCACAATTGTTGCAGCCACCTGGTCAAGACGCCTCCTGGAAGTCTGTCTCTTCTCCACTGACCCTCCACCAAGCATGATGTCTGTATCTTGGGACTGGTCCCGCCTGATGACATGTCCTAAGTAGGTGACAGGAAGTCCTGCCATTGTCACATCTAAGAAGCATTCTGGCTGCCCTTCTGTTTGCTGCCGCAGTGTAAGTCATCTACCCCGACTGACACTTCCCTTCAAATGGATGCCACTTCCCTGGAGTGACTGGGGGCATTTTTGTTTTCCACTGAGGGATGAGAAGGAGAGGCATGAAACTGGTGCTTCGCCTCCCAAACTTCAGACCCGTCAGAAGCTTCCTGGTTAAGCCTGAGAAAGTTCTGGTTCCGAGGGTACTGCTGCTCCTGCTTCTGTCCACTGTTAGCAGACAGTCCTGACAACGAGCCCAGGTTACAGCACAGGGATTTCAGTGAGATGAGCAGAAGTGTCCTCGAGGTCAAAGGACGGGGTGACACACTGGAGCACCCTTCGTAATGCTCTTTGGAAGTCAGCAGAGACAGCTCCTGTGGCTGAGACTGTGAGTGAGGGGCCAGCAGGAGAGCGGGCACGGACCTGTTGCTCTCAGGAAAGCCTTCTGGCTGTATGATTTTATGATGCCTTCTATCTTCACTGGTTAGAAGATTTACTGATACATTTAACCAGATTTTCCAAGGGTGTAAACTCTCCCCAGAGATAAACGAAACCCTTTTAGGGATACAATCAGTCTGTGAAGGCCGCCAGGGTACCATTCGCTGCTTGGCAGCAGCAATTTTCCAAATGGTACCCTGGTGACTTAGAGAGTGAGCGTGCATCTGTATGGAAGCCTCCTTCCCTTCCAGAGAGGCATGCTCAGAGTTCTCCTGCGAAGCATGGAGAGCAGAGAGGGAAAAGGCAGGGAGCAGAGCCCCCTGGGCACTCTTAGGTTCACATCACATGGGCACGCCAGGATGCTGTGTCAGCGAAGCAGGGCTGGGGGAAGTCAGTGAAGCAGGTGAACTTGAGCTGCTGAGCCATGCCCTTGCCCTGGGTTTAAATCACCTTCCCTGGGTGGTGTCCCCTCCTTAGGGCCTGCAGTGTCAACTGCCACTCAGCTGCCCAGAATGCTCAACTTCAAGGACTTTTCCAGGATTGTAGTCCTGTTCCATGTTTCTTTTCCTTCTCTTAGGATTTCAGGTTATATATTCATTCAACAAACAATGAGTGTCTACCCATTGTCTTCAGGAGGGAGTTTAATTGCATAGGTTCTGGATTTAGATGCATCTCAGTTTAAATCGTGGCTCCATCATTTCCTCGGCTTCTGCTTCACTTCACTTATCTGTAAAACAGGGGTACTGACAACCCCTTCCTCTCGGAGCTACAGGAAGGACTCAACAAAGCAATGTGTATAAAAGGTTAAGTCAAGTGCAGACCATAGCATCAGTGTGAACAGCGATTATTATTTACCCTCTTACTGTGTGTGCCAGGCTGCAGTGCTGAAGACACAAATAAGATATGGTTCTGACACTGAAGAAACTCACAGGCTAGAGCAGGGATGCTCAAAGTGTGGTCCCTGGACCACAGTCCTGGCCATGTCACCTGAAAACCCTCTAGCGAAGCCTTCTTAGATGTGTTAGACAATCCATCCTCTTTCTCTGCAGATTTGAGCTCTGTTTTTTTGTTTTTCATTTTATTATTATTTGAATTTGAGAGTGAATGTCTCATGGAAAGAACACTGGTGCTGGAATTCATCTTGGATTTGAAATGTAGATTTGCTGAATACTAACAACAGACCCTTGGTCAAACCCCTGAACACAGCTGAGCTAAGTTTCTTTGCAAAGTGGGAATTTCACCACCTAGTTGCAAGCACCAAGGGCCACACGTGATAACCAAGGTCATGGTCAGAGTGTAGCTTCTAGTGCAGTACGTGGCCCACATCTGATGTTCAATCCATGCAGAGATTCCCCCCGGAAACTCTTATCTGCATCACCCTATATAAGCTGCTCTTCTGGGGGACAGAGGTCGCTGAGACACAGCCCAGTGAGCACGAAGCAGAGGCTCTGAGCCTCCATCCCCTCTCCCAGAGGCAGTGTTGGGACACCCTGAGACTGCAGAGTGGTGCCACTTGTCCAGATGATCCAGACCAACACAACCAGATTAACCAGAACCCACCTGACCTTTGACTATGACTGTGGTTCATTGCTGATCTTGTATAATCACATGGCTGAGATGTGGCTGACCGTGAACTTCTAGCTGGTTAAATGTGGGGCCACACTCCTTGGATTAATTCTGTTGCCATCCTAGGGGCTGTACCTGGCCTCAAAGAGCTCTTGCCTCACATTTAAGTGAATTGAGGCATGAGGTGACCACTCCAGGTGCCCAACGATGAGACCTGTCAGTCAAGCTTGGGGCCCCTAACTTTGGACCAGTGCAGCAGCCTGGGGGGAGGAAAGGACCCCAGCAAGGGTTGGGCATCTCCAGTTCACCTTCGTTTGATCATCAAATGAAGGCAGGACTGTGACCAGCTCTGGCCTGTCCTTGATTTCCTTCCTGGTGCCCAAGGACCTGTCCTCTTCCCTGAGTCCACGGATTATTTCTCTACTTAATGGGCTGCCTCGGCAGCAGCACACTTCACGCTGAGCATCTGCTTTGATCCCTCCCTTGTTACACAGCTCCCTCCAGTACCATGGCTTTCGCAGTGACAAGCATTCTTTAGGTGACTGGATCCTGGAAAGGTAGAGGAGCCTTAGAAATCATCCAGCTCATCAGGTGACAAAAATGAGACCCAGAGATGTTTAGCAACTTCTCCGAAGTCACCCAGCTTTCCAGCAGCATTCTGGGACTTCTGCCTTCCAGTACCACGCGAAGAAACAGTGGTGGGTCCATGACAGTGCTTTCTTTTCAGTCCTGCCATCATGGAATAAAAAGGGACAGGTCAGCTGTGCAGACCAAAGGCTTTATTTTATTATGACAACATGTTCCCGGGAAGAAAATCCACGTGGATCTCACTTTTGGATGTGAAGAAAGTGTCAGACTGCAATGTTATTGACTCGATAGTGCTTCCTACTCTGATGAATGTATCCAATGTGTTCCCAGTAGCTCCTCTGCAAGGTGGATGTAGCTCTTTTCCTCTTAGACATGAATGTTTTCTGTTGTTCTATACAGAGTTCCCCCCCAAATCTCCACATGCATTGATAATTAGCCACAGAATTATGGATTTCATCCAAAAATTAATAATTTGATTGGTTATTCAAAATCTCAAGCATCCCGACAGCCAGCAATTAACTGAGGGGGAAGTGGATATACAAACGGATGACTTAACTTTTTTTTCCAAGAAATAAGCTGGTCTGTGAGCCAGACTACATACTGGAAAAGGGTAGGAGTCGGTTTTGCTTGATCATTGTATCTAGAAGGTCCTTGAAAGGTATGAAGAATATTCTAACACACAGGTTGGTCCTTAGAATGTTATTTTTCTGACACACATAGCAATATTAGAGAAGGGAGCTCTGATGCCACATTTTTATTGTCACAGCATCATGAAGAGGTTTAGAAAGATCTCAGACTGAAGGCTGTGAACTTGGCAATGGAATAAATGGCAGGTGCACTTTACAACTAAAATACACAGCCACTTTTAGGGAGTGAAAACTCTGTTGGGAAGAAACATGATTTAGAAAGACCTGGGGTTGTTGATTTCAGTCAGCCCCTGGTATCCCTTTTCCAAAGTGTGTGCCTGCACACAACCCCTTTAGAGTGGATCTTGATAAGGTTCTCAAAACAACTCTTTATAACCCCTATGTACTTACAAAACTTGGAACACCAGAAGGTACAAAAAATTGAAGTGTTTCTCTATGCACATACACACAAAAAATGTGAAAATAAATGAAAAGCACAATAAAGATGCACATGTCTGAGGACGGTAGATTCCAGCTTCTCATGGTAATGGCCCCTGTACCCAGGTCTCCAGACGTGGAAGCCTTCAGCCATCGTCAGCACCGACACCAGCATTTCCTCTGTAGTGACAGAGAAGCATTAAACAGGATCACTGGCAATTCATGAGAATTCTACTCCAAGAAAGTGTCTGAAGACATCTCCTTATGAAGCTGATCTGAGGCTGCTCAGTGGAGGAAGTAATGTTGCAAGTGACAGTCATGGGCTTCAACTCCCAAATTCAACAGAAAAGAGCCTCCTGCTTTCCCCTCAAGCAGTGGCCAAGATTACGTGTTCACTTAAGAGCATGTGGTTGGACATGTCAGACCTGGCTGCTCATGAGAGTCACTGTGAGAGTGTTGACTCCTTCCAGGCTGGGCTGCATCCCAAACCAATTAAATAGGCATCTCCAGAGGTGGGACCCAGCCATCGGTCTTTGTAAAGCTCTGCAGGTACGACAACGGACAGTCCAGCTTGAGAACCACTGATGTGGAGATGTCCCTCCTGATGCAAAATAACTGGTCTCAACTGTCCACTCTCCCGGAACAGTGCTACCTATTCCCACCTCACCTGGCCTCTTGGTGAGCAGAGGATACGCCCCCACCCCTCGGCTTGGGTGTGGGCAAGGGCAAGCTGCTGTACACAAGCACTTGTCAAGCCTTTGCCCACCTCACACCTGCTCACTTCCAGTTGCGCAAAACAGCTCAGATGGCCACACCCAAGCCGATTGACTTGTGCCCCCCCCAAAAGGAGTGTAGCAATTTGGCTAGGCCATGATTCCCGGTGTTGTGTGATGTCCCCGTATGTTGCATGTCTCATCTCTATGATGTTAATGAGGGAGGATGGGGAGCAGCTGTGTTAGTCAGGCAGGACTCTGTATGGTTGTGCTGGGCCTTGAGGTAGTCTCTTGGGATATAAAGGAAAAAGGAGCAAGCAGAAAGTGGGGACCAGCACTGGGAGCAGAGTGGGTCCTTTGCACCTAGGTCCCTGTGCCTCAGAAGCAGCCAGTCCAGGGGAAGACTGACAAAAAAGGACCTTCCTCCAGAGCCAACAGAGAAAGACTTCCCCTGGAGCTGATACCCTGAATTTGGACTTTTAGCCTACTGGACTCTGACAGAATAAAACTTCTCTTTTTGAAGTCATCCACTTAGCTATTTCTGTTATAGCAGCACTAGATGACTAAGACAGCCAGAGTCCAAAAAAGAGTAGGAGGCCTGTGGAGCAGAGCAAAGCCCGTTCAGCCGCCTGGAGCCAAACCCCAGCTGAACCCCATCCTCCCTGCCGACCCAAGCACATTGCCGTGAGCCTCTGGGTGTTGTGGTGGTTGCTACCCAGCACTGCTGTGTGGTAGGTCAATGAGGTACCTGGAATACAAAAGAGAAATTAATTAGTGTGATGGTCAACTACATTTTGAGTGAGGGAACATTTTTCTTCGCAGGGGGGCACCACCTAAAACTACTTCTAAAGGAAGTTTGACCTATGATATCCATCGTCACGTAGCTTCGCCTTTGTCACCCTTCTGATCTGTTAGGCAAAAAATATTTCCTGCTGATTTCTTATTCAGTTTCACACAGGCTCTCCTTCTAAATATCTGCTTTCACTGGGGCAGAAATGGCATTCTGAATCATCAGTGCCCCAGGCTACTGTGACAGGTTTTTTTTTTTTTCTTTTACTTTTTTTTCATTTTCAAATTTAAGCTCTATGCAAGTTTTTGTGGAAGGATAGAAAGCAAGCCTTTTCTATGTAACTGTGTAACTACCACAAATTGATGCAAGATGTACCGACTTAGTTAAGGGTGGAGTTTCTTACCAGGTGCTGGGAATTTTGCAATTGTATTGGATCTTGGGCCAAACACTGTTAGGGTTACAATGTCATGGTTATTATTGCTCATAGGACACATCTTTTATTTATTTATTTATTTATTTTTTATTTAACATAACTGAGTGAAAATGTGCATTCATATGAAAATTTACATGCCCCCCTATATGCAGCTTCCACTGCTCTCCCTGTCCGGTGACTGCACACTATTCCTCTCTGCTCCATACATGTCTCATCCTCCCAACAGCCTCCTTTCCCCTTCTCTCCGTCCACTCCCCTTCCTCCAGCCAGAGGTCAGCAAGATGATATCCTATAGATGTATAGAACCATCAAGTGCTTCCAACATATGGTTACTCTGCATTGCCAAGTCCATTCCATTCCTGTCCAAAGAGTGGACCTTTGTTATAATTTATGGGAAAGGGCAGCATCAGGGCCGGGGGCCATGCTCTCAGAGGAACCCCAAAACCGCTGGACCATCAATTGAAGTCTTTTAGTGGAGATCTCATGATGCACCTCTTTTTATTCTTGTGTTGCCAGTGAGGCTCCTCTCTGTGAGCTCCTTCATGGCTATCACTGGTGGTGGCCGGGCACCATCCAGGACACATCTTTTTTTTAAAGTGTGAACGGATTTTTGTTTTTTTATATATATAATTGTGATTGAGTGAAAGTGTACAATCTCATTTAAATTTGCATGTCCGCCTATCTGCAGCTCCCTCTGCTCTCGTTGCCTGGTGACAACATACTCCTTTCCATTCTATGCACCCTGAGAACTCCACTAAAAGACAGAAATGGATGGTCCGAAGGCCTGGGGATTCCCCCTGGGAGCCTGGACCCTAGATCTAATGCTGCCCCTGATCATAAATCATTACTGAGGTCAACTCTTTGGACAGGAACAGATCGGAGTCAGGGACACAGAGTGACCATATCGTGTGTGCGCTTTATGGTTCTATGCATCTGTAGGATGTTGTCCTACTGGCCTCTTACTAGAGGACACATCCTCTTTTAGGAATCATGGTTGTTTATTTGTGAATGCATTGATGGATCAGGTCATCTTGAATCTAGGGCACTGATTCTCAAGCTTGAGCATGTGTCAGAATCCCAGGGATGGTTTGTAACAACTAAGGCTTCCAACTGATTTGTTTTGGTTGGCTCTCCCTGCTGATAATCTCCATTTCAACCCCAGGTACTCTGTACCTTGAAGCACTCCTCTGTGTCTGTCAGTCTACTGCATGGCAGGGGCCTGTGTGTTGCTGCGGTTCTGGAAAGCTATGGCACTAGTATTCAAGCACCAGCAGGGTCACCCGTGCCGGATAGGCCTCACCTGAGCTTCAAAACTAAGAGTAGGAAGAAGGACCAGGGGGTCTTCTTCTGAAAGTAATTATCCAATGAAAACCATATGAATAGCAGCAGAACGCTTGTCTGATACAGGGCTAGAAGATGAGTTCTTCAGGGTGGAAGGCACTCAAAATAGAACTGGGAGAGAGCCGCTGCCTCTAAGTAGAGTCAACCTTAACGCCGTGGATGGAACCAAGCTTTTCAAGGCTTCCTTTGCTGATGTGGCACGACTCAAAATGAGAAGAAACAGCTGCCAACTTCCGTTAATAATCAGAACCTGGAATGTCCCAAGTATGCATCTAGGAAAAATGGAAATCATCGAAACTGAAATGAAACACATAAAGTTCCACATCCTGGGCATTAGTGAATTGAAGTGGAATGGCATTGGTCATTTTGCATCTGAGAATCAAATGGTCTGCTATGCCAGGAACGACCACTTGAAGAGGAATGTTGTTGCATTAATTGTCAAAATGAACATTTCAAGATCTATCCTGAAGTACAATGCTGCAAGAGGATAATGCCCATATGCCTGGAAGGGAGGCCAGTTAATATGAGTATAATTCAAATTTATGCACCAACTGCCAAGGCCAAAGATGAAGAAACTGAAGATTTTTATCAACTTTTACAGTCTGAAATTGATCGAACATGCAATCAGAATGCACTGATTATTACTGGTGATTGGAATGCATAAGAAGAAGAATTGGTACTTGGAAAATACAGCCTTGGTGATACTGTGGTGAAATGACAACTGTGATCATATGACTGAGTTCTGCAAACCCAACGACTTCTTCATCACTACAAATACCTTTTTTTATCACCAACACGAATGCTGACTATACATATGGAACTCATCAAACGGAATACACAGGAATCAAATCGACTACATCTGTGGAAAGAAATGATGGAAAAGCTTGATTATCACCAGTCAGAAGAGGACCAGGGGCTGAGTGCAAATTAGACCACCAATTACTCATATGCAAGTTCAGGTTTAAACAGAAGAAAATTAGAACAAGTCCATGACAGCCATGAACTTGAGTACATACCATGTGCATTTAGACATCATCTCGAGAATAGATTTGATGCGTGGGACACTGATGACTGAAGACCAGACAAGCTGGGGCACAGCATCAAGGACATTGTCCATGAAGAAAGTAGTCACTTAAAAGGCAGGAAAGAAAGAGCAAAATTGATGTCAGAAGAGACTCTGAAACTTGCTCTTTGACATCAAGCAGCTGAAGCGAAAGGAAGAAATGATGAAAAGAGCTGAACGGAAGATTTCAAAGGAGCCAGCTCAAGAAGACGGAGGGAAGTATTACAGCAAAATGTGTATGGTTGTGTCATCTGCGTATTTCAGGTTGTGAAATGAGTCTTCCTCCAGTCCTAATGCCCCGTTCTTCTTCATATAGTCCAGGTTCTCAGATTATTTGCTCAGCAAACATATTGAATAGGTATGGTAAAAGGATGCCTTTCCTGTTTATTTTCTTGAATAAGGGTATTTGTAATGAAGAAGTCATCACTCTTGCAAAATTCTATCACGTGATCTCCAGCATCATTTCTGTCACCAAGGCCATATTGTCCAACTACCAACCCTTCTTGTTTCCAACTTTCACACTGCAGTCACCAGTAATTACTGATCCATCCTGATGGCATGTTGGATCAATTTCAGTCTGCAGAAGTTGGTAAAAAGCTCAAGTTTCTTCATCTTTGGCCTTCATGGCTTGTACACGAATTTGAATAACAGTCATATTAACAGGTCTTCCTTGTAGGTATATGGATATTATCCAATCATTGACAGCACTGTACTTTAGGGTAGATCTTGAAATGTTCTTTTTTACATTGAACGCTGTGCCATTCCTGTTCAATCTGTCATACCTGGCATAGTAAACCATTTGATTCTCTGATTCAAAATGGCCAATACCAGTCCATGTCAGCTCACTAATGTCTAGGATCTCTTTCTCACAGCAGGTGAAAATAAAGGTTTCTGGATTGTATGAGTCAATGTTCACCTGTGGGTGGCTCAGGGGTCCAAAATATTAAAACTTGAAATATAGATCATGTGATGTCCAATATGGTGATGAAATAAAGTAAAAATTCCAGTTCTTCAATCACACCAGCTATATTTCAAGTTCTCAGAAAGACATCTATGGCTATCAGTGACCGTAGATACAATTCTACTAGACAGACTAGAATTTACAAAAGGTTTTCATTTATGTGTCTTGTCTGACCCTCCTCAACGCTGCTGTGCTGGACATGGTTGTGGGTGGGGGGAGTGCCATCAGATCCATTGTATAGATGTCAAATCAGTAAGCTGTTATAAAGCAGAGAAGCGTAATTTATAAAATGTCGACAAGAGAAAGTATCTACAACTTAATAGGTACTTAATAAATGTTATTCTTTTTATTGATTTAGTTACAGTTTCATTTTCTTACAGCTTTATAGTCAAGTCTCAAGTTGCAGTTTTGAAGCATTCTGTGGGCAAAATACTGAATTATGCAGGAAGCATCAAGTCAAGATAGAGGACTATGCAGAGGCACTGTACCAAAGAAACTGAGCAAGTGCTGGAGGTGCTCAATTGTTGATGCCCAGAAATCCAGAAGAGAGGTACCTGGCCAAATGATTGGAAGAGATGCATATTTGTGTCCATTTCAAAGAAAGAAGATCCAACAGCATGTGAAAATTATTGAATAGTATTACTAATATCACATGTGAATGCAATTTTGCTGAATACAATACAAAAGCAGTTGTAACCGTACATCAACATGGAACTACCAGAAATGCAAGATGGATTTAGAGGAGGATATAGTACCAGGAACATCACTGCTGCCGTCAGATGGAGCTTGACTGAAAGCAGAGACTACCAGAAAGATGTTTACTACTTTTATTGTGTGGATCATAACACATGATGGATAACACTGGGAAGACTGGGAATCCTAGAATCCGTCATCGTGCTCATGTGCAGCCTGTACACAGACCAAGAGGCAGTCATTCGGAAACCACAAGTGGACGCTGTGTGGTTTAAAGTCAGGAAAGATATGCAAAAGGGTTGTATCCTTTTGCCCTACTCATCCAGTGTGGACTGTAGGAAGCTGGACCATATGAGGAAGAATGAAGCATCTGGATTGGAGGAAGACTCATTAACAACCCGTGAGACACAGATGGTATAACCTTGCTTGCTGAAAGTGACAAAGACTTAAAGCACCTACTGACGAAGACCGAAGACTATGGCCTTTCGTACGGATTGCACCTCGATAGAAAATAGAACTTCTCACAACTGAACCAACAGGCAACATTACGACAAATGAAAAAAACCTGAAGTTGTCAAGGATTTCATTTTACTTGGATCCATAATCAACACCCATGGGAGCAGGAATTAATAAGATCAACTAATACATTTCACTGGGCAAATCTGCTGGAAAACACTTCGTTAAAGCATTATAAGGATGTTCCTCTGAGGACTAAGGTTTGCCTGACCCAAGCCATGGTGTTTTTAATCCCCTCATATGCATGCAAAAGCTGGACAACAAATACAGAAGCTGAAAAAAGAACTTATTCCTTTAAATTACGGTATTGGCAAAGAATATTGAATATACTATGAACTGCCAAAAGAAAGCACAAATATGTCTTGGACAAAATACAGCCAGAATGTTCCTTTGAAACACAAGTTGCAAAATTTCATCTCAGCTACTTTGGACAATTTATCAAGAGAGACTAGTCTGGAGAGGAGGACATCCATGCTCGGTAAAAGAAAAGTGTCAGCACAAAAGAGGAAGACCCTCAACAAGACAGACCGACATCATGGCTGCAAAAACGGGCTCCAACGTCACAAGCACTGTGAGGATGGAGAGGACTGGGCAGTGTTTCTTTCTGTCGTACACAGCGTCACCGCAAGTGAGAACCAAGAGAACGGCACGTAGTGACACTAACCATATATATTATTCATTGACTCACGGAGTCAATCAACACTGAATATTTATCACATGTGGGCACGGAGGCTGGTACTCGGTGTGCACAGGTGAGGAAGCTAGACATGGTGCCTGCCCTCAGGAAACTTATGCTCTAGTCTGTTTTACATTTGTATTTCAAAGTTGGTCAGAGATGTTAGTGAGGTCAATGTCAGTGGGATCGCGATGACTCAGTGAAGCACAGGAAGACCAGCAGGACATTGCCTCACCTCAGCCTGATGGAGCTGCTGGAAACAGTAGCTAGAAGACACCTGTTTCTTACATTCCCTGGCATTTGTATGCTGCCAAACGCCTCTCTCTCTGAAATCCACAGCCCCAGTTCTGCAGGGTACCAACAGACGCATCAGAAGTCCAGGGAAAAACTCCTGTTCCAATGTCCTGCAGTAGACCATTAGCTCTTCTATGGTGGTCTCCAGAGCAGTCAAAGCCTTGTTACTGAATAACTTCATGAGGGGCATACAGTGTCACTTAGCTTTGCTGTGCACCTCTTCCTTTCTCTACAAGATACAATGGCTTTGTCTCTATTTTCCAAAGCAAATAGCAGGTGCACACTTAAGTTGTTAGGAGATGGCTAGATGAATGTGACCTCTTGGCCAACTGAGTCCCAAGAAAGGCCTGTATTAATAGTTATAATACGTACTGCATGCCAGATATGTTCCATATTAGCACTGTCTGATAGATACATAATGTAAGGCACGTGGTCATTTTAATTTTTCCAGTGCCACATTTTAGTAAAGTAGGAACAGATGAAATTAATTTTAATAATGTATTTTGTTACTCTGCCATATCTAAACTAGTGTCAGTTCAACATGCAATTCATATAAAAGTAATGAAATATTTTACATTTTTCCTATGAAACTTTTGGAATCCAATACATACTTGAACACATAACACATCTCAACTTGAACTAGACACAGTTCAAATACTCAACAGCCCCATGGAGCTAGCAAGTACTATGTGCTGGATGACATAATACTACGTAGTATCTTACTAAATTCTTCAAGATGCCTGATGGTGATATCAAAAGTTAAAACGCCAGTAATTTAGATGGGCCATCTCACCCAGTCATCCTAACAGCCCTCATCAGAAGGCTTGGAATACAAAAGGTAGCAATATAGATGGTAAAGAACTTGCCCTTGGCCACATTTCTGAGCCCAAACCCAAAGCTGTTGCTGTGTGTTGATTCTGACTCATAACAACCCTACAGGACAGAATGGAACTGCCTGCCCACAGGGTTTCCAAGCAGTGGAGGGTGGATTCCAACTGCTGACCACTGGGAATAACAGCCACAGCAGTTAACCACCATACCTACCAGGGCTCCTAGTGAGTTGTACAGTTGGGTCTTGACTGTGCTGAGCACCTACTATGTGCAAGGGCACAGTCTCTGTTTTCAAAGAATGTGTCTTCCACTAGGAAGACAAAGTCAATGACCAAACAACCACAGTGCACGGTAGATGCTGGTCTTGTTGTTTGTTACACCTAGTACCATCGAGCTGACCCTGACTCACGGTGGCCTTATGTGTGACAAAGTTTGACTCTATGATAGAGTCCCTGGATGGTGCCTGTGGTTAGGTGATGATCTACCAAGTGCAGAGGTCTGTGTTTCAAACCCACCCAGAGGTACCATAAAGTAAGGCCTGGTGATCTTCTTTGGAAAGGTCACAGCCTGGAAAACTCCATGGAATGCAGTTCTTCTCTGTGCACACGGAGTCGCCATGAGTTAGGCTCAACTCAACAGCAGCCAATGACAACACCACAGCGGATCTCACAAGACCAACCTGGCAGGACACTCACAGAGGGAGGCTGACTCTGAAGTCACTGATGCTGTGGGTGACCTGTCACAAGTCATTTGGCTTATCCACATCTAGTCTCCTTGTCCACAGCATGCAGATGGGGTGGGCTTCACCATCCAGACAGACCCTGCACGCTTTAATCGGTCCATTTTTTTTCCCAGTGTCTGGCTCTCCTAGCTGTCCTGTTCTCACCCATGAGGACTTCAGGTTGGTACTCTTCCTCGTCTAATTTTGACAGAGGATTCTTCCTACCTCGGTCATACCTGGCTGGGGGTTGTGTCCACTACAAACCCTGTAGCAGAAGGAAGCCCCCTCCCATGCCTGCATTCTCATGTGGGTTTCTTCTGTTTTTGGCACATGGCCTGGCTGCAGTTTCTTAATGCTTATTTCAAAGAAAGGAAAAATTGTTGTCTAGGCACTCAGTTTTAATTTTCTGCCTTCTTTGTTCTTATGCGTTTTGCAGGAAGCTCCACTCTCCCAAGGAAATTCTCTAGTATATTTCCATCATTCTCCTTCTCTCTGTCTCTGAGAAATGCAAAGAAAATAACTGTCAACTTTTTTTGCATATATAAATTTTAACAGCCCATACATGTCAACTAATCTTTTATCCAGGAAGGAAAGGCTTATTTCAACTGATTGAAAATTGAAATGCTTAGGTTTTCATTCTTGTTGTATAATGGAATCACTGTGTGAACATACAACCTTAGGGTTTGTTCACCAGTTGGCATTCCCACATTGGCTGATTCTACTCAGCACCTACTGTGTGCAAGGGCACAGTCCGTGTTTTCATAGAATGTGTCATCCACCAGGGAAGATAAGGCAAACGACCAAACAACCACAGAGCAAGGCAGATGCTGGCCTTGTTGTTATATCTAGCACCGTCCAGCTGACCTTGACTCATGGTGAGTCAAGACAAAACGGAACACTGCCTGGTCCTGTGCCATCTTCATGATTGTGGGTGGTTTGCGGTCATTGTTGCAGCTAGTGCCAAGTTGACAGGGTTACACCAAGTGCTTTAGATGGGTGCGAAGTGCAAAGACAGTTGAAATATTTGGTGTGGGATGAATTGGAGAAACTTCCACCGAGGGGATGTCATTTACAGCGGCCCTTGAAAGAAAGGTAGGATCTGGGAACGAGCAAACCCCAACCAAATCCACTGCTATTGAGTTGATTCTTACTCATAGAGACCCTAGGGGACCGAGTAGAACTGCTCCACAGAGTTTCCAAGGAGCACCCAGAGGGCTCGAACTGCTGACCTTTTGATTAGCAGACGTAGCACTTAACCGCTACACCAGCAGGGCTTCCGGGAAAGAGGGAAGTAGCAAAACCCTTAGGGAAAAGAGGTACAGGCAAGCATCCGTGTACTGTGAACAAGGAGAAGGAGGAGGGGTCCGCAGCAGATGTGGCATCGTCTGAGGACCACACGTGGACTTGTCGAGATTATGTAATGACGCCAGGTAGTGTGGTAAACTTTTGGAGTCACTGCGGTCCTCTCTGTCTTCCACCCAGGAGAGGCAGCCCACACCTTTCCAGCCAACCTCAGGAGCTGGTCCATGAGACTGACTTGTCATCTCTTGCATAGGAGTGCAGTGACAAGTGGGTTAGAGCCTTGAATACCTTGATGAGTAGTTAGTGGTTAATTGGATAGGCAACGGGGAGCCATTAAAGTCTTGTAAACAGGGGAGTCACACGGAGGGAAATGCAGTTCGGGGTAATTAACTTGGCAGTGTTATCTGGGATGGATGCAAGTGGTTAGAAGTCGGATGGGCCAGTTATTTGGTAGGTCATTACGGTGCTCTAGGTGGGGATAAAGTCTGGAACTTGAGTGGTGGCAACAGGAAGATTGGACCGGTGTCGCAGAGGCAGGATTTGTGGCATCTGCTGATGGAGAGCTGGGGACAGGAGCGAGAGAAGTCAAGCTGACACACTGGAACTATCCCAGTTATTATCTTCTCAGCAGAGAAGGGGAACACTGTGACCATCACGAGGAAAGCCTGGGACTGACTGGCAAGGAGCAAGGACGGGTCTTGGAGGTGTGGGGGAGAGAAAGAAAAGTTGCGAAAAGTGGATTTCAGCTTATCTCTTGCAGGAAGCAGAGGCTTTCCAAGCCTCCAGCAGCCCAAAGGAAAAGAACCATTTTTGAAGGATACACAATTGCTCTTTGCCAATAAGCCAAGTCTATGGAAGCCTTCCATCCCTCCAAATGTTTGTAAAATTGGAAAGCCTTAATTAGTAATCAGGAAAGAGGTGAAGGAAGGAAACAACTGTAAACCCAGTCATCCTGCGTTCAGGTTTCAAATGTTTCTTCAATCCAGGTAACTTACGCTTCAGTAACAATGATTGACAGTCTAGGAATGTATCTAACTCACTTTTATTTTTCCCTTGGGGAAGGCACTTGAGTTCCCAATTGTTTCAAATTGCAGAAGCAGTAATTGTCTTGCAGAGTTAGAAGAAACGGCTTTTTGAAGCTGGAATCTATCCCTGAAGGGAATAAAAGTCTATCTTAATTGATGAAAGTCACTAGTGCCATTTTCAGGAAGGATTTTCCAGAATGACCAGATACCAGGTTAGCCAAAGGAGGACAGCAGCAAAGGAATTCAGTGGAGGTCTAAAGAAACAGATTTCACCAAAATTACTCACAGGTTGCTACTGTCCCCTATAAAGCAGCAGAGACAAGCTACTCACCTCCCAGACAGAATTAATTAGTGCATAGAAAGTCAACTGTGACAAGTCAGGAACATAATTAATAGGCTAAACAGTGTGTCGGAGCCCTCATGGCTCAGTGGTCAGGAGCTCGGCTGCTAACAAAAAGGTCAGCAGTTCGAACCCAGCAGCCGCTCCTTGGAAACACCGTGGGACAGTTCTACTTTGTCCTTTAGGGTCACTGTGTGTCAGAATCAACCTGGCAACAAGCTTGGTTATTTTTTTTCTAAGAGCTATGAAGGCTGCCCTGGATGAGGCATTGTTTGTAGTGAATGCCAGGGGTCTGTAGGGGAGAAGGATTTCTGTATCAGGACCAGTCACATCTCATTTACATCACGCTCAAGACTGGACCACAGGTTTTGCTGATTAACACACATACCATGGCAGATAGCAGTGTGTTTGAAATCAGACCACGATCAGTAACAACAACACAAACCATGTGTGAAGTCTGGGATGTGGAGACTCCTTACAAGCTACTGGGAGGCCTGGAGGTGCAGTGGTTAAGAACTCAGCTGCTGACCACAAGGCTGGCAGTTGGAATCTACCAGATGCTCCTTGGAAATGCAATGGGGCAGTTCTAACCTGTCCTATAGCGTCACTGTGAGCCGCCACTGATTTCTGGTTTGTTAAGCTATTATCTAACTAACTAGTTTCCCCACCCACTCCTTTTCTTTTTAAAAAGCATTTCCTGAGACCAGGAAGTCTGCAAAAGCAAAACACTTTCCAATTCCCTCACGTACCCCACCCTCTTAGACTCACGTATTTATGCCACCTTCTGGTATATAATAATATTTGTTATTGTCAAAATTTGTGAGCCTTCTGAAAGGAAGGTGGGGGTGCGTGTTAAAAATGGATTGACTCCATCAGTGTCTTCACAGAGGAAACAAAATGCTAGATGCAGTCCTGAGACAGAAGTCAGGTTTTCTGCACCCATGCTGTGTAGAGTGTTGCTTGAGATTGGCGTTTGGGGTCAAAGTGGCACTGGTGTCGCTCTCTGCTGTCCTTAGGTTTCATTAAGTACTTGCTGGGTGAGGGGTGATTTGATGGGAGGCTGTTCAGTGATGCTCCTAATGATATGGCTTGCTAGGAGTTGTCAATTACCTCAATTTTATCATCCAGACCTTGCTAACAGCCTCTCTGGTCTCTCTCTCCTTTGTGGATGTGACTGGACAGTTAGTAGAAGCACCTGTGGGAGCTGACAATTAGCAGCCAAGCGTCAACGAGACGCAGAACAGCTTATTTTATTCAGTTCAGATAGACATAACCCAACAGGCCAAAGTTTTCTTCTGCACAAGTGCCACCCCAAATGGTTTCTTGATCCTTGGAGGAGAAAGAGCCAAGGGGCTAAAAGCGATCTCTTTCAACCACTGCAGATACTGGCTGTCCCCGCGATGCTAAGCGCAAAATTCGTTTTAGACAAAGCTGCCTCTGACCAAGTCTGCAACCCCCCTGGGTGTCTCATCCCAAAGTCAAAAGTGCCACGTCCTTCCATCCTCCGCCTTTCTTTGGGTGTCAGCCTAAGTCTGATTCCTTCTCGGTCTCTCCTCCCGGACCCGGGCTGGCCAAGAGCTGGCTACCTGTGATTCCTCACCGCGGATAACCACATTTGTCTCTTGCCAGGCCGGGTGCGGATGGGGACGAGTTCTGTTCCCCAGAGAGCCCCAGAAGCCGGCTTGGAACCCTCGGGCCGATTTTAATTGGGGTCCCTGGGCTTGAGAGAGCAGAGAGCTGGGGCGCGGAAGCTCTCCTCCTCCTCTTCCCCCCCTCCTTTTTTTCTTTCCCCACCTCCCCAAATCGGCAGCCAGTCTGCGGCTCCCGGTCTGGGGTCTGGAGGGTGGGGAGTGTGGGTGTGGGGGCCGGCGGTGCGCGGCTCTCGCTAGCGCTGCCCGTGGCCAGACCCGCCTCCCAGCCCCGCTCGGCGCACACGCGTCCGGCGGCAGACACTCGGCGCGCTCGCCGCGCTCTCGCCGCCCGCCCGCCCGCCGGCCGCCGTCTGCTCGCTCCCTCCTGCTCTCCCCGGTCGCCTTCTTCTCCCTTTTTTTTTTTTTTTGGTACCATAGAGTTGCTCTGCAAACAGAAGATAGAGGGAGTCGGCGCTCGCCATCGCCAGCGATCTCTGCACTGGGAAAAACATGGAGTCAGCTCCGGCAGCCCCCGACCCCGCCGCCAGCGAGCCGGGCAGCAGCGGCGCGGACGCGGCCGCCGGCGCCAGGGAGACCCCGCTGAACGCGGAGGCCGGCCGCAAGGGCGAGCCGCCCGGCCCGGGGCGCCGGCAGAGCTACGCCGGCGGCGGCAGAGGTAGGAGCCCGCGGCAGCCGGGCTGGGCGGGGGGCGGCGGGGGCCGCGCGGGCGCGCGCGCGCGCGTTGGGGGGGCGGCCGGGCGCGGGCGGCGGGGCGCGGGGTCCGGCGGGCGCGCGCGAGCCGGCGGCGGCGGCGCCCCGGGGTCGGAGCGCGCCCCTCCCCTCCCCCCGCCGCCCCCCAGAAATGTTGCAAACTTTTGCAGCGGGTCCCGGGGCTGCGGGAGGAGAGGGGGCGGGGGAGGCGGCTTGACAGCCGGCGGGCTCAGCAACCCCCCTTCCCCAACCCGGCTGGGATATTTTTCTGCCGGGGGACCAGGGCAGCCGCGTGGCCGAAATTACCTACAGTCCCCCCAGATCCAGGGACCCGGAGAGTGGGGGCCCGGGAAAGAAACTTTTAAAGCGGCAGTGTCCTTTTAGAAAGAAGGGAAAATCGGGGGATGGCCAGCCGCCTCTCCCTTACCTCCTCTCCTCCGGACAGTTTCGGCCGGGGCACCCTAGTCGGGGGTGGGTTCTCGGCCCCGCGCGCGGCTGGCCGAGGGGGCAGGTGCAGTTAGTGACCCGGGAAGCCCCGGAGTGCAGAGGGGCTCGACGGAGTAGGGGGCGCGTGTAGCCCTCCCCCGAGTCCGTGGTGGTGGGTTTCGCCTTTGGAGCGAGGGTGGAGGAAAGCGGGGTGCGGGCGCGCGAGGTCTCGCCAAATTGAGTGGCTGGCGCGGCGAGGGGACGTGAGCGAGTTTGGGGTCCCGGGTTCGGAGCTCGGAGCCCAGGCTGGCGGGGGGCGTGTGCGCGCCCTCGCGGGGGGCAGCGGTCCTGTGAGGCGCTGCACGCGCGTTCCCCGCAAGCATCTGCCAAGGCGAACGATCCGGACCCCAAGGATCCAAAGGCACCTAAACTTAATTCCGCTGCGGGAGTCCTCCCCTCTGTGTCTTTCCCAGCGTTTCAGCGAGAACTCGGGGTGGTCAGTGCGAGTTCAGCGTTGTTTGGACGGTGCCAGCCATATCCCCCTCCCGGGGCGCTTTTGGCGCTTGGTGTTTGGAGTGTGTACGTGCAGGGGGTCCTTGCTTTTTTTTCCAGTTGAAGTGGGGTGCGGAGGAGAGCGCGCTGTCTTTTCAGAGGTGCCTGTCAAAACCTGATGTCAGTTTTATTGGGAGGTGGGACATTGTTTATTTCAACGCGCCCGGAGTTTGTGAAGAATGGGAGGAAGCTACGGCTTTAATTGCGTTGTAAATAACGTATAAATCACGCCTGTCACTCCGGGCAAGCGGGCTCGCGTGAGCTGCCTGGGGCTGGAGGCAGAGGGTCTGCAGCCCGGGCTGGGGCTCGGTCCCCGCGCGCCCCCTCCGCTTGTCACTCGGCCTCCGGCGGCGACAGGGGGACGCGGAAGAGGCGAGGGGAGGCCGGGAGCCGCTCCCTTCCTCTCGGTGTGATAGTTGGAGGGAGGAACATGGCTGATCATGTGCTGGCTGTTTTACAGTATCCCCCCCCTTAGCCACACCCCCTGTCCGGCGCTTTCCCATTCAGGGAATCTGAGTACAGTAAAACCCATCAGGATGCTACACGCGAAAAACATTTAATTAAAGGTGATTTCCGAAGAGTGACCACACCGAGCCGCTGTTTGAGCGGGAGGGGGGCAGTCAGGGCCGGCAAGAGAGGGATGGGATCAGGGCTGGGCACCCCCACCACCCCCCGAACCTGCCGCCGCCGGCTCGGTGAGTTTGTGTGCCCAGAGCTTTTGGCTGTGAAGAGTATATTTAGACCCTGAGACGGTGGATTTGGAATGCGAGCGGGTTATGTAACAGGGTTAATCAGAAACACTGAAGAAAATCCCCTTCATGTGTTTCAGGCTCTTTTCTGGAGGAGGAGGGGTCGTAGTATACAGGAAGCATCTAGTTTCTGGTTTGTGCTGTCACCCCCCTCCTACTTGCCCCCTCCCCCCCTTTCTGTTCTATTAGCATCTTCAGGTATGGTTCTTGCCAGAAGGTGTTCTTGCAAGCTATCGGGGTGGCAGGCTGCAGAAGCCAACTAGCAAATCCGTAACTTGCTGTTCTTGCAAATTATATAATGCTGGGCAGTCAGTACCCACGAGCCCCCAGGCTCAGCACGAGGGGAGAGGGACTGAGCAAGGGTGGGATGTGTCCTGCCTGGCTTGACCTCCTGACCCACATGCCCCTGCCCTGCAGAGGGTGACCCCGGGGTTCCTTCTTCTTTGAAACAACCCCTTGTCCATTTCTCTTAGGAGATTTAATGAGGGGGAGGGGGGAGGTAGGGCCCAAACACTCAACTCACATCCTGCACGCAGGCACTGGGTTATATAACTGTCTGATGGAAAAAGGAAGGTCAGAGATGGAGGCATCCTTCAGCTAACACAGCCGTGGTGATAGCTTCCAGAAACGATGTGTGTTTGCAGACTGGAGCCTCAGACCGAGCCTCTGCTCCTCGGGGGTACCAGGCTTCGTGTGTGTGCGTGCGGACTGGGGAGAAGGGGAGTGTGTGAGTGTGTCTGGTAGATGAGAGTGATTTGAAAATGGGAAATGTTTGGGTTTTCGGATGATGTAATGGAGTTGGCAGAATATGCAAGTCTGCTCCCAGAGTGTACGCTGGAAGAAAATTGGAGCTGGCATCCAGTATTAATGTTGCATAAATTACAATATCGGAAAGAAATTAACCTACACGCTAGGTGATTACGCCTTTTTAATACTTAAAACATAAAGGCACACGACTTGAAAGAAAAAGCAAACATCATCACCTTGTAATTAGCGTTTTCAACCTCTAGGAGGGTTGGGTGGCATCCTTGGCCTTGGGAGGCTTTCTGATTTGGAAGATATGTGCCAGAGAGGTGCCAGGGTTCGCTTCCAGCCGTTCAGTATCTGGAGTCCCCAGAGATTGTGTTCTGGATTCTGATGACATTGAGGTGACCTCATGAGACACTACTGGCTAGACTGGTGGATGTCACTGGGGTAGTTCTGGGCATCTGAGTGTGCGTAGATGGGGAACCTTGGGCTCCTGAGCTTCCAGAACCCCCTGTGTGTCTCCAGTGGGAAAGCCACTCCCCCCTCATCCATAAAATTCTGCCAGGACAGGTAGCGCTTCTACTGAGACGGTTCCATTTTCTCTGTAGCCTTGCTGCGGGCCACTGTCATTTGGGCTGGTCTGTATAGCACCATGACAGAAAAAAAGGAAAGAAGCAGCCTGGGAAGTAAGAAGGAAGAGGGGGGAACAGAAGCCACGGCGAATCTTTAATTTTAACAAGGCTTTCAGTGGCTTCAGGGAGCTAGAGCGTTGTGACATAACTGTTGTTAAAAACCCTTTTCCGGAAGCGTGCTTTTATATGCATGCCAGAAGCTTACAGGTTTTCTCTCACTGCAGCTGTCCTCTAGGGCCATGCACCGTGCAGGCCGTTTGCAAGACCCAGGCTGAAGGGTGGAGGCTTTTAGGGCAGGCCCGCCTAATGAAAGAGTCAAAACCTAAACAGGGGATGAGCACTGGAGGCTCTGATGGCTTGAGATCCAAACCCCTGGAAGATGAGCTCAGATTGATTTCCAGTCGGCAGGGTCTGTAGTTTACTTGTTGTCCAGAGGTCTCTAGGAACCACAGGCCGTCTTTGGTTTGGCAAGTTCTTCACCCTGACGTCCCCCTTCACTTTCGGCCTGTTTACTCACTCGTAGGTATTTAGCCTGGCCACTGAGAACTGTTTTTTCCTTTTGTGGATTGCAGATCAACTTCTCCTGCCTGGACGTGGTTCTCCACCACAAAAAGACACTGCTCTTGTAGTTTTCAAGAGCTGTTGGATGGGCCCATCCCTTTGCCAGAGGAGCGGGATAGTTATTTTTTTTTAAATTAAGAAACTTTTTATTTTCCAGTAAATTGCTCATAAAAACATTTATAATTATGCCCTTTAAAACTGTAATAGAATAATTTTAGAAAATGCTTTTGGTGACAGTTATGATAACTTCTCTGTTGCTTCCTCCTTATTTCTTACTAAAGATTGAATTATTAATCTCCAAGTTGAGTTCAGAGTGGCTGAGAACATTTTTAGCAGACTCTTTTTATGTTAGTCACCTGCTGGAATTTTCCAGAGTGCATTGGCGGTCCGAGGAGCCATGGCTTTAACAAAGTCTATTTCGGAAAGTGAAGTATGTGGCCTGCATGGAAGTGTCTTATGGATCAGATGCCTGAGCTTGTGTAGGGAGGTGGCTGAAGTGTGTGTGTGAGGGGGCACGCGTCACACTCCTGCTTCTACCCCGGACTGCTAAAGTGGGACACAGGAAGGTTGGAGAATACCAACTGCAGTCACTGGGCCTCTGGATGGAAGTATCCAGAGGATTTTTGGTGATGGCTGAATTACCGAAGCAAAGTGTCTGGAGTGAGAATAGCCAGTGGGTCCCTCTCTGTAGGCCACACTCTTGTCCCTTAGAAGGTAAGATGTACACCTTTCTCCAGTTTGTTCCCCGTTTTGCATTTTAGAGCAGGTAATGTGACATTGAAGGAACAGACTGAGTTGATAGTGAAAATTCTGTTCGTGTGCTGCAGTCTCTGTAAAGTACAGACCACTTGTTCTCTTTTTCTTTCCGAGTGTGTTCTTCTCCTCGCCAGACTTCTGCTCTCCTGGGTGGATTGTGTTTTAGCTTGTTATGACCTTCTGTGTCAGTAGAAGCAAAATGCATAACTCTGTTTCAGATGTTTGGAGAGAGAGTTGTGACATGACTGCCCTTTGTGCAAAAAATTAAAAATAAAAATAATTTTTTTTGTGTGTGTGGAAACCATGGGTCCCCTTAAACTATGACATAGCCCACCACTCACCTCTTTGTCCCCTTTGAACTGGTGTGCAGGTATCACTGAGATGTCTGCCCAGTTACCCCAGATGAGGGAAAGATTCTTCTCAAGCAAGGACAGTCCGTTGGGAAAGGCCTTCAGGCGCTGCTGGAATGAATAGCTGCCTGGAATGTGGGTTACCTTTCTGGAAAGAAATATCTTCTTTGCTCTGAATTTAGGCAACCGGTGTTTTCTTTTTCTCTCACTTTCTGATGTTCACTCCTTTGTGGTTTTTCCGTTTGTTTGTTTTGGGTATCTACTTCATAATAGGAAACACTGGTTTAGCAAACGAGCTGTTCAGTGTTTCACCCGTCGCACTGGGCTGTGTGGTCCTTAAGTCGGTTCCCATTCACAGTCACCCGGTATGTACCACAGAACGGAACACGACCGAGTCCTGTGCCGTCTTCGCAGTCACGTGTCTGAGCTCGTTGTGGTAGCCATGTGTCAGTCCATCTGGTTGAGGGTCTTCTTCTTTTGTGCTGACCCTCACCTTACCAAGCATGATGTCCTTCTTCAGGGACTGATCCCTCCTGGTAACATGGCCCAAGGACTTGAAACAAAGTGTCACCGCCTCACTTCCAAGCAGTGTTCTTATACAAGTCCATGGTACACTCAGTATTCGTCACTAGCACCATAATTCAGAGGTATCATTTCTTCCTTATTCATTGTCCAGCTTTTGCATGTATATGACATAATTCAAAATATCATGGCTTGGATCAAGTGTACTGTGGTCCTCAAAGGGACGTATTTACTTTGTAAGAAATATTTTATTCAATTGTATAATAAAAAAATTAAAATTATATTGTTTAGAATTAATGCTTAACAGAGTCAGTAACTGAGTGTTAATAAGCAGTAAACCATACTTTTTCTAGAAGGATACTGAGGCGTTACTGATGAAGTGGTTTTTTCTGACTATCAGTATACTAACCAGAGCTATTTTTTGTCTTTCTTTCTTGAATATGTTTTTAAAATGTCCTAGTCCCCTGTCCCAGCCTAGAAAGAACGTTGAGAATGTAACTGAATTTTTCTTTGTGGTTTGAGGATCTTACGGTGCCATAGGGTTGCTGTTCTGAGTATGAATTCTGATTGTACCTTATAGAACTGTAAATGGAGACGGTGGCCGAGAGACTGGCTTACGTCTGCTTGGTCCCACCTTGGAAATGGTTTCCCTTCCTCTTCTTCGTTGCTAAATTCTCAGTACCCATATATTTTGTTACTTGCTTCTTTTGTTCTCCAAGTTCCAGGTAGCAAGATGAAAAGTCACTTTAGTTAGTTGGTTTTGATTTCCTAGGTTTTTTCCTTGTGTAGAAGAATTGCAGTTAGAGTCTAGAACCTTAATTCTTTCCCTGGATTTATAGAGGATATCTGTGAATATTCAGTTGCTGTGAATATTCAATAAGGCGCTTGTAGCTGTAGAAGGCTGTGTGTTTAACTGGAGTGAGTGTTGTTACATAGTTGGACGTCTCTTCTGTATTGTGGGAGGTAGAAACTGGTTAATTGTGCCTCTTCCTTAGCTCTGTTAAAGGGGTGTCTTTGGTATTGTACTCATAAATCCTGAAAGTTAGGACATTCTGAAGTTGGAAGGAGAAACCTGAAGAACGTCCATAAAGAACATTAAAAAAATCTATCGTGGCTGGCTCATTGATTCTGAGTCATGGCGACCTCGCGTGTAAGATAGAGCTGTGTGCCGTGGGGTTTCAATCTCAGCTGTTTTGGAAGTGGATCACCAGGTCTTTCCTCTGCGGCACCTGTGCGTGCGCTGGAACCACCAGCCTTCTAGTTAGCAGCTGAGTGACCGGCAACCATTGCCCACCCTAGGACTCCCAGGACCTTTGATTCCCCTGGAAGAAGCTCTCTTCCCAACCTCAGGGCTTTGTTCACTGAACCAACACGGAAGGCCGCCCAAGAACCCCACTGCGGGACGCTGGCTTTCTCATGACTGGCTCGCCTGACTTCACAGCCACTTGCCGTTATCTCCGGAGAGCCAGCCCCGGCATCTTGGTGCCTTCTTGTGACAGCCATTTATATTTTTTGCTTTTGGAAGGAAGACATCGAGAAGATCGTTTAAAGAAATCCTTAGCAGAAGGGAGTCGGGTGTGGCAGGGAATAAACGGATCTCGTCTCGGGGTTTAGGCTGCGTCACTTTTGTCTCTTTCGGCTCTGGCTTTTACAGGCGAAATATGAAAAGGAATTGCAGCTGACGATTCCCTTGTGTTAGGGGAAGAACAATGTTCTTTTTTTCCCCCTTAAATGGCCTTAACTAACCCGTCATTGTTACTGTCTTACCATGAAATGCCAGCACACGTTAGCAGTGACATGGCGCTGTGGTTTCCTGGTGGCCGTCGTGTCCACACTCAGGTCCCTTGGGCCCTGAGAACGGGCCCTGGCGACCACCTGGGGTCCCTCTCTAGCACCCACTAACATCTGAGAAAGCAGGTTTTGCATGTCCAGGAAGGTGGGTGGGCTCCAGACTGCCCTGGGTAGGACATTGGTGTGAGGCCTGTTTTTCCTGCAGCTCAGTCAGAGGAACAGAGTAGGGGACAGAGGAACAGAGTAGGGATCGCGTGGAGGGTGTAGGAGCCCTCGGCCGTGGGTTGTCTCTAACAGTGTTATTGTGATGTGCGTCCATTTCCTAAGACTGCCATAGGTGGCTTTAAATAACAGACATTTATTATGTCATGGTTCCGGAGGCTAGAAGCCTGAATTTAGGGTGCTGAGGAGGCCTTGCCTCCTGTGACGTCTCTAGGGGAAGAGCCGTTCTTGTCTCTTCCAGCTTCCGGTAGCTTAGGGCTTTCTTCGGCTTGTTCACATGTCTCCACAGGGCCCCCTCCCTCTCTCTCTCACTCCCTCTCTTTCTCTCTCTCTCTGTCACTTTTCCTTCATAAGGACACCTCTCAGAGTAGATTCACCCTTCCCCGGAACATGACCTCCTGTTACCCGATGGTATCTCCAAAGATCCTTTGCAGACAAGGTCACTGTCCCAGGTCTCGGGGCTAGGAACCCCAACAGATCTATTTGGGAGATGTCATTTGATCCATACTGTTAAGTGATCCAGAGTTTTGACGATGAACTATGTTCAAGTTTTCTGGAATTGTTAGGAAGTTTCCACACCCGTGAGCAGACCATAATTGGTGAGCTCTTCCGGGGTGCACGGAAGGCAGGAAGCCGCTGGGTATAGGCTCTTCCAGCCAGCGAAGAGGCAGTGCACTGTTAAAAATACCTGTCTTAGTTCGGGGGAGGACTTGGCTGAATACTGATGAAGTTTATGAAATATGAATATAGTGAAGTTGCTGTACGTACGTGGTGGGCGTGTGTGAAAGAAGAAATAAAATTGTGTATAAATGACACTCTGAAACTTGATGGAATTGTATACGTGACAAGAATGGTGTCATTTCGGTCTGTGCTTAACGGGGGGAAATAAACAGGCTTAAAATCTGTGTGTCAAACTAGACATGGGACTGAAAATTACAGAATGTGAAATCATTTGACTTATTTTATTAGCAGGAGGGATATTTGGAATGAACAAGCAGGTTGCAGAGAGCAGAGATGAAGCAGAAAGGAGGAAAGAAAAACAAGGGACCAACACGGGAATTTCTAATGAGCTATGGCAATCACTGTTTTAAATAATGCAGACTATTAGCTACCGTGGTCTTAGGGAGAGAATTAGTGATAGCCGAACAAAAGGCATAAATTCGAATTCTAGGTTGTGAAGGAGACAGCCTCCTGATCCCCCAGAGTGTAAACGGATGTGCAAAACTGCACTTGATTTAGCTTTGTCTGTCTTATGCTGATTAATTGACGGCTGACTGTGTGCCTTTTCCCTGAAGGTGACTGTGCGGTTTTCAGACACAGACAGTCCTGACAGGAGTGGAGGGGAGGAAGGAGACCTGCAAGCTAAAGTGTGTTTCACGGGGGGAAGTATTTCGGGGGGCAAGATAGGAATGGCACCGTAGGGGATGACCTGGAGCACGCCGAGATTAGGAACGCCTGTTTGGGGGTGGGAGTGGGGGCTGTGGATGAAGGAAGGGAGTCCACAGAAGCGTCAGGTTGTGGGGGGGGGGTGGAAGTAAGCGGGAGTTATTTAATGCAGAAGGGGAGGTGAGGAGCCCTAACTCTGGAATGGCTGGGAGTGTCACTTTCTAATTTTAAATTATCTTCACAAGGGCAGTGACAAAAGAAAAAGTAGATACTTTGGGGAGTTATGATGGAGTTGTGGAGAAGGCTAATAGGCCAAGACAGGTACGGGGTTTCCTGGAAATAGAACAGAACAGATGTGAAGGGCGCAAGGCTCTGCTTCCTTGGGTGCTAAGGGAATTGGCGGGCAGGTCTGCTGAGTTTTCCATTAGTTTGAAAGAAATGGGAAGAAATGGACAAAGGTGGAGAAAAGGCAAGGCGATGTGAGTCTGCCCTTACAGAAGTGAAGAGCCTCCTTTCCACCATCGATTGATGCTTGTCGCGGGGAGGTGTCACTGGGTGGACGTTAATGGATTTTCAACATCCAAATCACAGAGGAAACAAGTATGTGTTTAGTGTGTCTAAAACTTCATAAATAAACTTCAGTGTTTTCCATTGTCACTGTGTCATTGTAAAGTCAGTGGATGTAGTAACAGTATAGCATGTCACCCTGAGGACGACTGTGTGACAGCAGCGTTCTGAAAGGCCTGGGCAGCTGCAAGGGTGAACTGTCCATAACTCTCAATTGTCCGGGTAATGAAGCATTGAGAAAGCAAAAGCAAATGAAATACTTGGATAATCGTGGATAAGTCTTCTTTCAGTGATGGTGTTGGCTGAGCTGATGACAACTGTGATGTGGCCGGAGTAGTGTCTCACTGCTTCTAGCACTCAGGGTACACTTGCACTGTATTTATGCGGAAACTGGAGACCTGGGCTGTTTCCGTAGGCCGGGAGGGTAACCCTGGAGTTGTGGAATTTCTCAGGGTAAAGGATGAGGTTGGGAGAGGAGTGAGGTTCTGCAGTTCCTCCAGGTGCCACAGACAGCCATCAGTAGACCTGATGCTGCAAGGAGAGAGCTTCTGGAAGTTCCCAAACTCATCCTTTAATCTGGAGTTGGAAGGTGCATTGACGGGTGTTAGACACGTGGTCCTCACCGTGATGCTACCACTAGGTCACATTTCATTAAAAGAAAGCCTGTTAGAGCCAGATAGGTTCCCATAAGTCATCTGGCTGAGTCCCCGTTTAAACTGAGGCACCAGAACCAAGCTAGGTGCTGTTGGGTCATCTCTGACTCATTGTAACCCATGAGTGCCACACAGTGTTCTCAGACGCTGATTTCTCAGAACTCAGAAGTGCATCGCCAGAGCTTACTTGCCAGGTACCACCAGGTAAACTCCATTAGCCATCTGTGCCACCCAGGTTCTCAAGCCACCAAGGCTCAGAGAGATGACATGATCCTTGGAGGTCACATTCCTAGTCCATGAAAAGGCTGTGACTGGAACTGAGGTCTGCTACCTTTGATCGAAGGCTGCCTTCACATACGTAATGTGCCAGGAGCCACAGCATTTGCAGCAAAGGATACGGTCAGTCCCTGCCCTCCGAGACAGTCCCCGGGAGGACGTTAAGAGGTAGACACAAATTCACTCAGCGTCAGGTTGTGGGGTTGTGTGGAAGTAAGTGGGAGTTATTTTAGTTATGCATCAGTAGCGGAACACTGTCAGTAATTGTTGTTTCCGTATCCCGCTGGGCATTTTTATTGTTAATTAAAAATTTACCAGTGAGGCCGTGGCTGTGTCAGGAAAGTGATATTCTAAAGCTTAGTGGAAATGGCGCCTGTGTCTCAGGCTCTGATTTAGGAGGAAGGAGAGTACAGACTACGGGGTCGAACGTCTTGTCCTTTGTACTTAGGACTTGCCAGAGTGGAAGGTGCGTGCTGGAGCTGCTGCAGCCTGGGGACCCAGGGACAGCGTGTCTCCCAGCTCTTCTCTTCTTTCCACCAGGCGGAGGGTCTCGGGCTGTGTCTGTTTGTGACACTTAAGGGTCAGTCTGTTAATGGAGTAGCACACAGCCCTTACGAATCACGTCACAGAAGTCGTCACAGAAAAGTGGAAGACACTCATTAACCACTGCTAAATCAAGAGAAGCAGCTTACCTCACGGTGTGTACAGAATGATACCGTTTTTATAAACACCATATTGTGTGGCTCTTGAAAAATGAATCAGCTGGACCCCTAGATTCCTAGATGATGAGATGACCATCTCTGGGGCTGTGGTTACCTATGATTTTTCTTCTTCCTTGTGCTTTTCTATTTTTTATGAGTTTCATGCATTGTGCCTATATTCCTTTTAAAACTAGAAAATAAAATTTTTATTAAAAAAAAGAGGTTGTTTTTCTGTTACGACATTAGGATATGTAGAAGGAAAACCAAACTGAAGACCAAACCCACTGCTGTTGAGTCTGTTGCGACTCATAGCAACCCCGTAGGACAGAGTAAAACTGTCCTATAGAGTTTCCAGGGAGCGCCTGGTGGATTCAAACTGCTGGCCTTTTTGGTTGGCGGGCGTAGCAGTTACCCACTACACTACCAGGGTTTACTAAGGCTTAATTTAGAATGTTACTCAGAAGTACTTGGTGTTTCAGGGTGGGCTGAGTTTACCAGCCGGTAAGTAGCAGTGCCTTTAGTCAGTTCCATTCACCCAGGAAGAGCAGAGTCTTTCAGCGTGGCTCTTAAGAGGCCCCCAGTACTGGAAATGCTTGCCCTTGTAGGAAAGGTCTTTCAGATGCTTTGACTGTGACCCAGGGTGAGAAAAACATGATGTTATGATCCAGTATGCACACACGTGTCTACAACTGACATAAAGCTTTTCATGTACAGATTGTATCCCTTACCAATGATGCACTCTGGTCACTTTTTGCTGTTATTGAAAGACAAACTACATGTCAGAAGCCACCAGACTGGTCTCGTGATGGATCAGTGGGCTACCAGGTGCAGTTTGAAAACCCACCAAGCCTTTCTCCAGGGCCGTGGCCTGGCAGTGGGAGGGAAGGAGGGGTTTCCACGGTAACTGTTGTTGAACTTCAGGTGTTACTGACTGTAGAGGTGGGAGAAGGAAAATAATGTCAATACTTATTATTTATACTCATATGGTATCTTTTGGCCCCATATATTGTATGCACATTAATGTCTTCTTCCACAGAGAGGTGCGTCTGCCTGGTCTGCCTTAGCATGCAGATTCTGGGATCGCCCCTTTGTTTGGACTCGATGTCTCTATTTTAGAGCACATGGGGGTGGTATTCTTTTAGTCAGCATGCATATTCTGAGTACCTTTTATGTGCCAGGCACTGTACTGGTCTCTGGGGATAAAACAGGGAACAAAAGACATCAAATCCCTGCCTTCCTGGGCCTTACCTCTGAGTGATGGTGTTTCTCAGGGTGGTCTGCTGTCTGGGTCATCTCTGACTAAACCGTTGGTGACGGTTCCCAGTGTGGCGTGGATGTTTGTCTTTTTCATCCCTGTGCCTTCCCTCTGCCTCCACCCTTTCCTGCTTCTCCCTTAACCCAGCCGTCCATCCGAGGTCCCGGTGTTTCATATTGGAATCTACCAGCCTTGTAGCTCTGGATCAAGTTCAGCTGTCTTTCTCCTGCAGTTCTCACAGGCCCTGGGTTCTGTCACAGTCCCTTGCATGGGTCTTGCTCATTCTTCTGTGCCAGGCTCTTCTCTCACTGCCCTCCAGTGGTATTCCCTGCGTGTATCTACTCTGGATATTTCCAAGGGCGCCTAATGTCCCCAAGAAAACCAGGGCCATGGTGCACGGCGCCTGGCGTGAAGTGTGCGCTCCTGATGGCACAGACTGTCTGCCCCTCATTGTCCTGTGGAGCTGGTTCTCAGTAGGGTCAGTGTGGCACTTGCTGCCTCTGCAGATGCGTCTGGCACTTGGTCATACTGCCTCCTGGGCCCTGTTGTTAGACCCAGCCCCCCGGTTGGTCCACCCTTTGCCTCCCTTCGGACCACTGATCCCTTCAGTTACAGGCTCAAGCCTGCTTTGGTCTCAAGCAGTACAGACCAAGGCTGGACATGTGTGGTGACAGTGTTGCTGGCTGTGACAAGCTGACGAGAGGTGGGACAGAGCTGGGTTGGCTGTGTCACCGTGGGAAAGTCCCTTAGCCACTTAGTCTGTTTGCTCACCTGAAAACTTGGAGTGACCAGGATGGTGCTGGTCTCCGGACAGTGTTGGGAGGGGCCTGTGTGACGGTGCACGGGCACTCCGGGCGAGATACCTGGACATACAGCAGGTGAGGGACAGACGGTAGCCCTGGCTGGTCGGGATGAGTGCCCACAGATCACTGCGGCCCCTGCTGACCTCTGCCCTCTCTCCTCCTCAGGCCTTCCGTCCTCATTTGCTCACTTTGCTCCCCCTTGGGTCTGCTGGTCGCATGTGAAGTAAGTCTGTGGCCCTGGAGTCATTCCTGTCCCTGCCGGGTTCCTCTTCCTGCCTGGGAACCCGCCCTAGCCTCTCACCTAGCTGCCCCAGGCTGGCTCCTACCAAGTGTGGACAAGCCACTTGCTCCCCAGGCTTTATGTGTTCTCTGCCTTCAGTGACCCAGAGCGGGGCAGAAGCCCCCCGCCCCTTGTTCCTGAGGTCGTGCCGGCCGCCACTTCCAGCCGCTGAGCCCCTTCCGCCCTGACGGCACCTGGCCTTCTCCTGCCTTGGTTCTCAGCACCCCGTTGTTCCTTGCCCTCCCTTCCGCTTGGCTCACTTTCTTCTCCCTGCCAAAAAATCTGTGCCGGAGAAACGTGTCTGCTAGGCTGGCATTCAGCTTGCTCTGCATTAAGGCTCTACTGTGGTGACCCTCTGCTGAGTCTTTGACTTGTAATGTAATCTAATAATTTACATGCATTTTGCAAGCTGTACTCTCTGGGACTCACCACCTGTTTGAAATTGCTCTGCTTTTCCTGTACTTGAGCCGATGGGAGAGCAGCCTGAGAGTGAGCAGTCGCCGGTTCCACAGCGCTGCTGGGTAAACCCAGGCAGAGGGAGACCACATGAGCTCCGGCGAGGACCTGAGGGTGGACCGTAATACCCAGTCTCAGAGGATCAGTGAAGACTTGCTAAGGGCCTTTTATGGATTGGGGCTTGTAACTGGACTAGGTCAGTTTAGAAGAGGTAGGGGCCCTGGTGGCATAGTGGTTATGTGCTACGTCTGCTAACCAAAAGGTCGGCAGTTCACATCTGCCAGGTGCTCCTGTGGGGCGGTCCTACTCTGTGAGTTGGGGTCAACTTGACAGCAGTGACCGGGGCCTAGCAAGCTAGAGGAAGTAAACCAAGAGCGGAGTCCTGCCTTTTGGTGAGAATATTTTTGATATACTGCACGACTTTTACAGAATTAATTGGCACTGTGATTAGGTTGTTTTATTTCTTCACTGGGGTATTGGAACCTGACTCTAATATCCAGTAGTAATGAAAGGAGAGGAATGTTTGATAATAGTGCCATTGTGAAGTGAATTGCACCGTGAAGCATGTCTTTTGTCTAATTTGTATTGTGATAGGGTGGGTGACACACACCCACAAGGACATAGGGTGGCTGGTCTTTAAGAAACAGACTCTCGCTGAGAATCCTCAGTCCTGCAGTATCGAACAGTAAGTGAATGAAAAGAAGTGTAGATTCAGTGAAAAAGTGGATTTAAACACATACACACACAGTGCCAGTCAGGTGGGTGAAGAGGAGAGGTGACTTTGACATAAAGGACACTTGGTTCATGTTGCCTTCTAACAGGTCGGCTAGACGACTTGGGGACAGATACCAGTTATGACAGGCAGAGCCAGTAGCGCCGAGATTAGGGTTTGAAAGCAAGAACTGATGTATTTGTTTCAACTTCTTCTAACTTGTTCCCGTCCTTTACTGAACGATCTTTCTCAAATTTGGGAGAAAGCAGTCAGGACCCAGAAGCAATGGTCCTTTTGTTTTCTCAGTAAGCACCCAAGGAAGGACGTCGGCCAGTCAGGTTTTTTCACAGAAGGAAGCCCGTCGAGGGGTATGTCTTTATGCCTGAAGTCGTACCCTGGGAGCAGACAGAAGATCTGAGATGGTGACATCCAGTGTGGCCGTTCTCACTTGGGCATTTACACTTAAAAACCCAAGATCAAGCTACAGTTAGACATGGCCACCGTGACTCTATTCCTTCACCCCCCTGGGTCGGAGGCTTGACGGTGGGTGGTAGGAGTTCCCAGCACTGGGGTGGCGGCTCCAGGGAGGTCTTGACGGGCGGTCTGGTCCGTTTCCAGGCTGGGTTGCTGCCTCCAGGGCCCTCTCTGTGCTCTGCCGCAGTGGCTGTCCAGAAGGGCAGTGCAGAGGGTTTGCTGACAGCTTGCTGTCCCTCACCTGTCCTCACAGTGGGGTTGTCAGCACTGCCACCACCTGGCTAGTGATCTGGAAGCTCAGAAGGACCTTGTTCCAAGAGTCAGGACGTGATACAGTTTAGAGTACGAGGTCAGACCGTTAGATTTATGAACTCATCCTGGAAAATGTGCTACATCGCTCATGGCTGAATATCACTATGGTCACCTTCAAAGTACTCCCCTCCTCTTGGGAAGCTATGCCCCAACACCACCATCTAGTCCACACTTCAAAGCAATTTTGGAACACTTTCTTGGAATGGCCATCAGAGCTGTTGTCGTGTTACCCTTGATGTCCTGAATGTCATCCAAATGTCTTCATTTCAATATTTCCTTTATCTTTGGGTAAAGAAAAAGGTCACTGGGGGTCAGATCAGCTGCGTAGGGAGGTTATTGCAAAACAATGATTTCTTTACTGGTTAAAACTCCCCTCACAGACAACTATACAATTAAGTTCATGAACTTGTCACTGTGCCACTATGTGCAACGGCCATTCCAGAAAGAGTTCTAAAATTGCTTTGAAGGGTGGACCAAGTGCTGACATGAGTGCACAGCTTACCAAGGGGAGTACTTGGAAGGTGACTGTAGTGACATTTAGCAATGAGGTGTGTAGCACTTGGGACAATAAAGTTCATGGATTTAATTGTCAGACCTTGTAGAAAGCAGATGTGCTTCGTAGAAAACCTTATACTCCCTGTTTCTCAGATCAACAATGTTGACTTTAATGTTCATAAAGATTTAGGAGGAGAGTGGATGGTATTGGTGGCTGACATTGGATAAAGAGTATATTTAGCAGAGAAATTTGTTGCAAATCTCAATGAAAAATATCAAAGTGTGTCCAATAAAATATTATAAAGAAAATTACAATGGTTTTTGGCTTTTTTCACTGGTCTTTTAAAGATTTTCGTAGGGATGAGCACACTGGGTGTTATCACTGCTTAGTTACAGTCTGTTTTATAGTCACACTTTGCTGTCTCAGCTGTGTTTATCTTAACCTTTGTCTGAGTTCATCCGGGGAAAGGTTGCAGTTTGTCCTCTAGCTTTCTGCCTCCTCCTTGGGCACTCATGGAATGTTCTCAAGATGCTAGCAAGGGTGCAGTTGAGAATCGGACCAGGTGTGTAGGAGAAGCCAACTGAGAGAAAACAGAGATGAGGCGAGAAGATCTAATATCCCCAGAAAGCACTAGATATGTCAAGGCAAGACAATACATTGCTTCTTTTCACTGATTCATCAGGTGTTTATTGAGCACTTACTACCTGCTGGGTCCAGTGTCAGTGAATGGAGGCAGAAAGTTGAATTAAGGTGTTCTTCTGGATGGGAAAGACTTACTAAGTAGTCATTTTAAAAATGTCATGGAGTTACAAATACACAGATACAGAAGAGGGAGAAGAAACTTGAGGAAGAGTAAGAGAAAGCTCACTGAAGGGTTGTGTTTGCCAGTGTTTGGTAAATGCAGAGAGTTTAGGCAGAAATGAGAGGTCAATCTGTGAAAGTTCATTGTGTGCTTAGGTAAAATGAATGAAGTTTAAATGAGTGTCACAGATTGACTTCTGTCCCCCCCCTCCCCAAAATGTGTGTAGCTGTTTGGCTGGGCCCTGACTCCTGGTATTCTAAGATATTCCTGTATGTTGTAAATGCTGCCTCTATGGTACTCATGAGGGAGGATGGGTAGCAGTTGGGTTGGTGGAACAGGACTCCTGGTGTAAAACTGTATTGTGCCTGAAGGGACCCTCTTGAGACACAAACAAAAGAAGCTAGCAGAGAGATTTGGAAACCTCATACCATCAGGAAACAAGCGGTGCCAGGAGCAAAGTGGGTGCTTTGGACCTGAGATCCTTGCACCTCAGAAACTCCCAGTCCGGGGGATGACTGATGACAAGGACCCTCCTCTAGAGCCAACAGAGAAAGCCTTCCCCTGGAGCTGAGGCCCTGAATTTGGACTTGTAACCTACTGGACTGTGACAGAATAAAGTTTCTCTTTGTCAAAGCTATTGATTGTGGCAGTTCTGTTACAGCAGCACTAGGTGACTGAGCCATTGGTCCTTAGCTTCAAGTGTGATGGTGACAACCGGACCATGGGGCTGGAGATGGGGACAGCAGCCAGGCTATGGCACAGTTTTTTCTATAGCAAAAAGAATGAGCAAGTGAAAAACATCTGATAGTTTTGGAACGATACTTAAGTCTAAGTACATTGGGGTTGGGAGTAGGGCAGTGACAACCTAGAAGACCTTCACGATAATTCCACAGGGACAGGCTGAAGGACAGGAGCTGGCCAGCGGGGGGAGAGGATAACAAGGCTGAGGCAGAACGTTCCGGGAGGTCCAGTAGGAAGTGTAGGTCTGAGGTCATGATGTCAGTGTCTCATCCCAGAGTTTGGAGCTGAATTATTTGCTGGCTCATGATGGGGCAGGATGTGTAGAGAGGAGAAGGAATGGGTTCACGTTTGAATGGGCTGAGTTTGAGGGGCCTGGGGGTGGTGTCTGGAGGGAAGATGGAAATGGGCTGCCTGGGGTCATGTGACAGCGTGTTCCCTGTGGGATTGTGGGGATTTACTTTATTTTTGTATGCAAAGGAGTTGTTATTATAGTTGGGCCTATGTGACGTGGGTAAGGAAGCTGGTAGAAAGGAGAGATTTGACGACCTCTCCATAATTCCCGAGCCCGTTTGTTGTTAGTTGCTGCACAGTCGGCTCCGACTCATGGTGACCGTCTGTGACAGAAGGGTACACTGCCTGGTCCTGTGTCACCTTCACAGTCTTTGCTCTGTTGAAGCCACTGCTGAGGCTGCTGTGTCAGTGCATCTCACTGAAGTGTCCCTCATTCTTGCTGATACTCCACTTTACCAGATACGATGTTGTCCTCTAGCAATTGGTCTTCTCCACGACGTGTGTCCAGAGTAAGTGAACTGAAGTCTCCTGTCCTCATCTCTCTGGAGCCTTCTGGTTATCTTTCTTCTAAGGCTGATTTAATCATTCCTCTGGAAGTCCACACTATATCTGATACTTTTTGTCAAAACAAAAATTCAGATACATCAGTTCTTCTGTCGTCCCCATCTCTGCGTCCCTTATATTTAACGTAAACTAAAGCAAACAAACAAAAAACCATTGCCGCTGAGTTGATTCCGACTCATAGTGACCCCCTTCGGACAGAGTGGAACTGCCATATGGAGTTTCCAAGGAGCAGCTGCTGGATTTGAACTGCTGAACTTTTGGTTAGCAGCTGTAGCACTTAACCACTATGACACCATGGTTTCCTCTATTTACCTACAGTGTTTTTACTTTACTCTTCAATTGACATATAAATTATTGGCTTCAAATTAGTGTATGTTTTGCTTTCATTATACTTAGATCACTAACATTTTATTACTTACTAGAACATTGATACATTTTTCTTTCTATATGATTCTGTCACTACAAGTCAACTAAAAAATGATTTTATCCAGTTAGCTATTGTAATTGGCTTGGCATTGTAATGGCAAGGCTAAATAAGATACAATTCCTGTCCCCAAAGAGTTCGCAGTCTAGGAGAGGACACACCTATGTACATTTTAAAATCCCAATTTTCTGATGTGTCGCGTGAATGTAGAAATCTGTAGAAGCTATTGATACAACACAAAATGATGGTGTAATTAACGACCTTGGAATAGAGGAGACACTTTGCAAAAAGACAAATCTTTAGAATGTTGTCTTTGTGAAAACACTGACCTTTTTTAGTGTCATAGTTTCTCTTTATTTTGTGCCTGACTCTCTTTTTCTTTCCCCTCTCCCCATCTCCTCCACTGTATTAACCTTGTTAGTATCTTCGTATCTGTTTAACAGTGTTTCTCTCCAATCAGTCACACTTCTGTACGCGTGTGTGTTGTCGCTGTTCGCCTTACAGAAATGTAGTATTTTCTGTATCTTGCTTTTCTCAGCAAAACCTGTAGAAACCCCCCCATTTCATTTGAGTAGAAACTCTTCCATTTCAGTTGATAGAGCTGTAAGCCATTATTTGAAAATATTTTTTGTGATTTAAGTGAAAGTTTACAGTCTAAGTCAGTTTGTCATACACAAATGAGCACATGCACTGTTATGTAACTCTGGCTGTTCTCCCCACCTGTGACAGCGCATTCCTCCTCTCTACCCTGTATTTCCCATGTCGTCTCACCCAGTTGCTGTCCACCTCTGCCTTCTGGTCTCGCCTCTGGACAGGAGCTGCCCAGTTAGCCTCATGTATCTACTTAAGCCAAGAAGCAGACTCTGTCAGTATCACTGTATGTCTTATATTCCTGTCTAATCTTTGTCTGAAGAGTTGGCTTTGGGAATGGTTTCAGTTCTGGGCTAACAGAGTCTGGGGCCCATGTCTTCTGGGGAACCTCTAGTCTGTTGGATCCTCAAGTCTGGTCTTTTAAATAGAGTTGGAATTCTCTACACCCATTTTTCTCCCTCTAGACCATTATTTTGATTGGCTATGTAATATTCCATCATATAGGACTACCAGAGTTTACCCAGCCATTCTCTTGATAAGTGTATACTTTGTTTACAGGAAAATATTTTTAACAAGCGCCTGGCACTCAGGAGGGACAGCTGGGCTGGAGATAACGTGGGAACCCAGTATTTTTGACAGGAAATTGGAAGATGGAATATTTTGCAGCTATAAGGTCAAGTTTACCGATGTTTTTAGTGGTATCAGTAGAAAATAAGTCTAAGGGCCAAGGGTACATGTTGAGAAAATGAAAGGGATGCATTGGTGCAGGGACAGAACAAACTAGTTCAAAAAACTACATCTAGACCTTGAAATCCTAAATATACAAACGTGTAAAAAAAGAAAAGAAGCATGCTTTTCAATCCAGAGTCAGATTTTCATACACTCTGCTGCGTTGGGTTGCACTGGGGTTTTATGGGCTTTGATGGTGGCCTCCTTACTACATGTCTAATTGATGACTGAAAAGTTGCTTCTTTTTTTTTTTTTCACTTTCTACACAGCCTGGCATTGATTTATCCTGTCTCTAAAGGGAATCTGCCTCATGCTTGGCAGAACCTCAAGGTTGGGAGAAGAGGAATAAACTGTAGCTGTGGAGAGGTCTCTCCATTGCCCTGGGAGAACAGCTTCGTGGGAGAGGAAGTTGAAAGAGGCCTGGAGAAAGAGTGTGAGATTTTCAAAGGATGGGTCAGGCTGTGGAGAAACTAAATGGAAGGCTTCTTCTTTTTTGTTTGTTTTGACCAGGAAGAGAGAAAGAAAGGTACAGTGCTTGCTCTTGGGTAGCATGTTGTGGTAATAGAGTCCTAGGCACAGTGATGCTGGTGAAGATGGTGATGCTGGTGAAGATGGTGATGCTGGTGAAGATGGTGATGCTGGTGAAGATGGTGATGCTGGTGATGCTGTTTGCCGCAGTAGTGGGGCTGCTCTTCCTGTCTGCTTATGGCACTTGCTGTGTTTAAGGGGCTTTCACATCTGCAGTAGCATCTGGAGGTCCTGGGAGGAAACTGATAATGTTGTAGCCCTCAGAGGGGCTGGAGAAGTGTTGTGTAATTAGAGGTACCTGTTGACTTAAAACAGTTCAGAAAGACTAAGCTGACCTTGCCTTCCATTCCAGTGAAGTGTGACAGGAGGGGACTTCACACTGCTGGATGAGCTGTCCCTTTGCATTCTGAGGCAGGATCTCAGCTCCCCATTGTTTTCAATGAGCTCTGACTAAACACTTTCCCTGTAGCTATCCCACTAATGTGTCACATGAATTATTTGTGTTACCTCTGTGTTGTGAAATTAGAGGCCTTCACCCACAGTGTGGTAAGTAGATTAAAATGAAAGCCTGTTCTTTATGGTGTGGGGGAGACCGGGCAAGTATCAGGGAACTATTTTGTGTCTGTTTGATCTAACAGTGGGGAAGCCTTGGGATGCCAGCGTCTTCTAAAACCTGAAAGCTGAGCTCTGGCTGGAGTTGTCTTCAAAGAGGTTTATATTTTATCCGTTGGCACTTTTGAGGGTACAGGAGGGTTTGTGCTGGGCCATTCTGGGATGATTCTTTTCTTGCTGTTGTTTGCTTCTCTTTTTTTAACTTTGCTGAAAGCCGTTCCAGTTATACAGTCAGACCCTTTTCAGGACACTGGTGGCCGAACAGTCCCCTTTTGTTAAACGCAGCTCCTATTTTTGTTTCCCTTGAAAGGTGCCCTTCAGGACAGCAGAGCCTTTATTTGGGCTGTTTATAATCAAACCCTGAAGAAACCTAAACAGAAATCATTCTAAACCCAGGCCAAGTGCCTCCTTTGCCTAACTAGGCAAAGCTAAACCCATGCGAGATGAAATCTAACCAGCTGGGTACCTGAGAACCACCCTGGGGAGTTCTCAGGCTGGCCTGCTCTCGCCTTGGCCACCATCTGAAGAGCCAGTTAAAGGCCGAGGGTCAGGGCCTTTCTGTGTGGCCAAGGTACAGGAATAAAATTTGTGCCTTCTTGTTGAGAAAGATAGATTGGGCTAGGTTTTAAAGGGGACTTGTGTTGGTTTGCAAACCACTGAGGACTTACAAGATCTAAATGCCTGAGCCCAAATGGATTGGAGAAGACATTTAAGACCCGAACTCTGTCTTGTGGTGGTAAAGCAAGGAAAAGTTCTCCTTTTTCTACTCAAGCTGTCAAATTTGTTTTATTGAAAATGTATTATTGAAAACTACATATATGTACACGTATCTGTCTTTTTTTTTAAGGAAAATACTACCCATAGCTTTAGCCCCAGTTGACATATTTTGTCATTCCCTATTCTGCCCTTTTCCTTCCTTGAAATGGGTAAACTGAATCTCTTGAGAGAATTAGGGCATGTGCAAGATTTGACTATTTAGAGGTTGTGTAGTTTGGGGTTGTTATATTTTGCCCCGTGATATATATCGGATTGGTCTCTGTGATTTGGAACAGAATCTTTGTCCTCAGTGCAACAGCCACCTGGTTTAGAACTCAGGCGGGCCTTGTTACACAATTCTGCCTGCCTTTTGGACTGCTGCTGCCCATTTTAGGTATCCACTGAGTTATTCAGGTGGAACAGGGGGCAAGTTTTGGGTTTTATTCAAGAAAAAATGACTAGCTAGACAAATTCTGGTCCCTAGGGGAAGCTTGGAGCCTTGAGTGTGAGGTCACTGGTGTATTTAAATTCTGAGCTTCCACATGTAGTGGTCAGCAAAGCTCTAGTTACCCTGTTAGCTGTGCGCTGTCACTGAGGTTTCTGAAGGCAGTGACGCCGACTTCTGTGGCACTGCTAGCATTGTAGCGTGTGGGTCTGATGGACCCTGTATATACAGACCACTGAAAAATGAAATGGCTTGCAGATAGACATCATTTTCAGGCTAAAGTCATACATTTTAGAAGGTTGGGGACTGGTTCTGTGACAGGGAAGTTGAGCTAAATATGCATTTCTATTTTAATTTTCACTTGATGCCAAGGCAAAAGCATTGGGAGATAGACTATAAATGTGTAAGTAAGTCACTGCAAGAATAGCCCCTTGCAAAATGCAGATTTAGGGAGGCTAGATATTTTCTCACATATCTTAATGCACGTGAATAACTAACGACTGATCGAGTCCCCGAGAAAAGCAAGCTGTGTAACCAGTTAACCTTGATGGTGGCACGGAGTGGCCCAGGGTCTGTGTAATGAAAGAGGGAGAGTTTGGCGGATGGTGAAAGCAGACGAATCATTTCAGGGAGGTCGATTTGTCTTGTGAAAAGTTGTTAAAAACTCTTTCTCATTTGTTTGTTTAAACAGAGGCATGTTTTCTCCTGTGTGTATTTTGTCTGAGGCAGGGCTGTGTCTCCTCTGAGTCCTGCACTGTTTAAAAGCTACAGTGGTACAGCTCAAGGTAATTAAGACTATGGTATCATTGTTTTAAATTAAAGTGTGTGATTTCTTTTTTTCCCTTTTTTTTCCCGGTTCAGCAGCAAGGTCCTTCATATTCTGCATAATTGGATGACATTTTAATTTTGTGGCAAATAAAGATCTGTTTCACGTTTCTATTATGGAGACAAGGAAACCCTGGTGATGTGGAAGGTTAGGTGCTGTGTCTGCTCACCCAAAGGTCAGCAGTTCGTATCCACCAGACACTCCTTGGAAACTCTATGGGGCGGTTCTACTCTGACCTCTGGGGTTGGTGTGAGTCAGACCATTGACTTGACAGCAGTGGGTTTTTTTTTTTTTAATTAAAGAGACAAGCTCCTGGGGCTGCTCTGAATTAGGATGTTTGAATTAGGCTGTTGAAGCAGTGAACCTTTTCAAGGTGATACAGCTTCCCAAAATAACACACCTTGGAGGAGGCATGGTGGTTAAGTGCGACATCTGCTAACCATGAGGTCAGCAGTTCGAATCTGCCAGGTGCTCCTTGGAACCTCGGTGAAGCAGTTCTACTCTGTCCTATAGGGTCGCTTTGAGTTGGAATTGACTCAGTGGCAGTGGGTTTGGTTTGTTTTTTTATGAGTCTTTGGGGGAAGGAAGAAGTCCTCGGTCCGATAACTATACATAGTCATGACTTCACCTCAAGATACAAACTTTGAAAAACTGAGAAAATAAAATATATAAGCAGTCCTGCAAGCAGACAGTAACTAAGTCATGATTGATCCGGTATACATGTTCCAGCAACACTGAGTCTCGATCCAGGCACAGCTGTGTGTGGTATTGTCAGTATGGTTAACGCCCTGTGGGTTTACAAGTTATGACAATTAAGTTCACAAACTCATCCTAGAAAAAGGGCTATGTACCTCATTTCTGAATATCACTATGGTCATCCTTGAAGTACTTCCCTTGGCAAGCCGTGCACTGATGCCAGCACCTAGTCCACCCTTCAGAACAATTTTGAAACTCGTCTTCTGGAATGGCCATCAGAGCTGTCATTGTGTTACTCTTGATGTCCCGAATGTCATCAAAATGTCTTCCCTTCAATATTTCCTTTATCTTCGGGGAAAGAAAACGGTCATTGGGGGACAGATCAGGTAAGCAGGGAGGGTGTTCCAATACAGTTATTAGTTTACTGGCTAAAAACTCCCTCGCAGACAAGTAGATAATTATGTTGGTGAACATGCCGCTGTATCACTGTGCACAATGACCATTCCGGAAAGAGTTCCAAAACTGCTTTGAAGCGTGGACAAAGTGCTGGCGTTGGTGCGTAGCTTCCCAAGGAGAGTACTTCGGAGGTGACCGTGATGACATTCACCAATGAGGTATGTCGCATTTAGAGCAATTAAGTTCACAGAGTTAATTGTCAGACCACGTACATGGCACAAAATAATGACGATACACTGTGAAGAGTGTGCTGGACAAGGTAGTCAAGAGGCCTGAGTTCTGATTCCAGCTCTGTTGTTAATTATGTAAATGGCTTTGAGCTGTTGGCTGTTGCCCCTCTGCCTTCCACCTACTGCATCGGGACAGGGACACACTGCACTGCACGGTGCTGTGGCATTCTATGATCCTGTGATCAAGATCTGGCTTTTTGAAAGAAACAGCCAATAAGGCTGTTGTCTTATTCTTTCTAGTTATTTATTGAGGCAAAAAATTCACTTCTCTTAAGTGTATAGTACAGTGATTCTTTCATTAAATTTATAGAGTTGGGAAACTACCATCCTAATCTAGTTCTAGAATATCTTCATCCCCTCAGAAAGATCCTTCATGCCCATTTTCTGTCACCCCCTTTCTACCTCCAGCCCCAGGCAACCATTCATCTGTCCTCTGTCTACAGATTTGCCTTTTCTGAACATTTCAGGTGAACGGAAAAATATAATATGTGATCTTTTGTGTCTGAATTCTTTCACTTAGTGTACTGTTTTCAGGTTCATCTGTGTGGTTGCGTGTGTCAGCACCTTGTTGTTTTTCAATGATACTCCCTTATGTGGATAGACCAGGCAGCCCTGGTTGCACAGAGGTTAAAGTCATCCACTGCTAACCAAAAGGTCAGTGGTTCAAAACCACCAGCAACTTGGTGAGAGAAAGATGTGGCTGTCAGTTTCCATGGAGATTCAGAGCCTGGGACAGTCTGTGGGTTTGACGTGAGTTGGAATCATCTTGATGGCAGTGAGTCTGGCTTTGGGGTTTGTGTGGATTTGAACATGTTTTGTTTCTCCGTTCCTCAGGTGACGGGCACCGTTTTCTTTCTTTTTCTCTTCTGCAGGGCACTTTTTGTCCTTGTGGCCTATGTCATACTGGGAAGGGCAGTTCTCTCAGAGAGATGCAGGGTCTTTGTCCTTGACTTCTCTTGGGAGAAGAGGGTAGAGGTTGAGTAGTTTTATGTCATAAATGGCTCAAAGCCTTCCAGATCACTTTTCTGAGCTACCCGAATCACAAAAATGTGACTAAACTGCTACGTAGTAAGTGTCAGTAAATGTGAAAGCACTACCTGCGCATACATGTCAGTAAGGGTAGCACCTGACTGCAGGGTGTGCTCCGTCACGGAACTGGGCTCCGCAGCTGTCCCGGGGACAGCCCGCTTGGGGCTTTGCTTTTGTGTGACATGTTGGGTAGTGAGACTCTTGGAAGTGAGAATTAAGAACACTGACTATTGGATCGACTCCGCAATGTCACTTTCAGCATTTTTCTCTGGAGGTCATTAGCATTCATAGGAATCCACACCAGTAACCCACAGAGGGGGATAGTTTTCAGAGAAATTCCTAGCTTTGCGTTTCGGATGGATGTCACCAAGACCACCAGCTATCCTTGCTACAGACAAGGTGGCTAGCATGAGAAGAGAGTGGAGTTAAGTCTGCGCTGTCCACGGCCCTGGGCTGGGGGCCCAGTCTGTTGGCTGTTTGCTGCTCTCTGGGTGTTGGGATAAAGACTGGCTCCAGATGATGGAGGTGAGAGGTTCGTGTTCCGCCTGCCTCACACGTAATTCTCCAGAAGGAGGTTAATCTGCAGCAAGTTTCACTCACCAGCAGCCTCCAGGTTCATCCGGTTCCCTGGACTTCACCCCTGGCCAGTGTGGCAGTGGCATGAAGGGAGAGATCGCTCCCCTTGCCTTTCCCCTCTGCACGTGGGAGGTGTGTTTAGCAGGCACATGCTAGCCTAAATCTCAGAATGGTTGAGCCCAACAAGTAGTCTCATGTGTCTGTCTACATATGTGTATACATGTGCATATGTATGTGTGTGTGCGTGCATGTATACCCATATATGTAGAAGACCCCCGGTGGGTCAGATGGTGGAACACCTGACTAGTAATCAGAAGGTGAATGGATTGAATCCACCCATAAACACTTCAGAAGAAAGAGCCAGCAACCGACTTCCCAAAGACCACAGCCAGTGAAATCCCAGTGGGTGCGGTTCTACCCCCCAACGCGTGAGGTCTCTGTGAATTGGAATCAACTTGATAGTAAGTGGTATGCATGCGTGCACACTGCCTCTCTCCTCTCTGTCCCTTACATGTATGCACACACACACCAGACACACGTACACACACACAGAGGCACGTATGCACTCACATTCTTCCTCTGCAGAGTGAGATCAGGCCTGTGAAAGCCAGTGTCTTGACTCAGCCTTATTTAGCACACGCATTATAAACAGTGTCAATACTGTCTTTTGGAACCGCGGGGCTGGCTTGTTGACTCTTCCCAGCGGTGGAGTGCTGTTGAGAGCATCACATCCTGCCTCCTGGGTCCTGGGAGAGCCTTGCCTCGGTTGCGTCCTTGTGGTACGTTGGGGCAGGGAAGACAGAGCAGGATGTGTTTAGGTAAACAACAGGTTCTCCTTGTGCTGAGCCTAAAACGGTGTCACTGTGGACAGAGGAGGCTGTTGGGGCTGACAAGGGGTGACAGGGAACGGAGGGTGTTCGTGACCAGCCTGTCCAGGCACCGTCAGAGTCCTGGCTTCTCTACCACAGCCTTCATTTTAAATGGGAAGTTTTTGCCATCTCGCTGTTAGGAAGTAACTAGTTAGGAGAAAAAGTGCTGTCTGTCTATGAGGGTGAGGTCGGGGGAGGAAGGGCCCATGGCCTCCCTTGTGTGGGCCTTTGTTAGGGTCTTGTTAGGGTTCACCATTCCCTAGAATTATTTACGTTTGAGTTTGTCTGAGTTATGGGATCTTTGAAGACAGGGGTTACCTTTGTCTTTTCCACAATGCCCACCCTCCCTACCGTCTGCGTTGCATGTGTCTGTTTGTCAGCCCCAGGACTGTGGGCTCCCCGTTTCCTCTGTCCCTGTCCCCATATAGAGGCTGGAGGATGCTGCTGAGAACCCCTGAAGGTGGTCATTGGCTCTGTTCCCCTGCTGCTCCTGTGCCAGCTTCTTCGTCGTTCTGGGCATAGATTTTCCCGTCATTCCTTAGGTGTCCCATTGCCCATCCTAGGCCTGAGGGGGCTGTGCCAGGGACCTATGTGCAATTGGACTTCCTTGCTGTCCTGGCTGGCTTCCAGCTGACCAGACAAAGTGAAACTGGGATCTGGCTGCAGAAGTTCTCTGTGCGTCTCTGATACATAGCTAACTGGCCCTTCAGAAGCTCCCGCCTCGCAGGCTGGCGGACGCGTGTGTGGTGGACTGCTGACGTGTGCGCTGCAGAGTTTAAGACGCAGCAGGCCCAGTGAGCTACAGGAGGACGCACCCCCAGAGCCTCCCCCTGACCCCCCCAGCTCCCCAAGCTCTTTGCAGCCAGAACAGAGCTGTACAGAGAAGGTGCTGGACTTGCATTGGCCGGGGAATGGCTTCACTCGGCCAAACTCCTGTGGGCCTGCTGCCCTTCACTGGAGGCTGTCCACACAGGGAAACCATGGTTACTACCAGGACCTTCTCTGGGTCACTGGCTTTTCAAGAAGGCAGAGAACTCAAACTTGATGAAATTAGTGAGGCTGGCCTGGGCCTACATGTGACATGTTAATATTTGGAGGCAGGACTTAGCCCGGTGTAGGCCAGACCCCTCGCGAACAGCCACGGCCCAACCAGGGCACTCAGAGTTGTAGGTTGAAAAGCCTGAACAGAATGTCCAGCTGGAGCTGGGGACCTGTTCCTTTCCTATTTTATCTCTGCCTTGAGCCTCGGGCCGATGGGAAAACACACCCGCCGCAGGCTTTGGACAGCCAGGATTTTGTGTTTATTTCTTAGACCTGTTGACATGTGCGCGTGCGCGTGCACACACACACACATACACACACACACCCGCCCCCAGCTCTTTCAATGCAAGTCTGTCATGTCACCAGGGTGGAAAGATTCTGTCCCCTTTGAGAAGAGTGCTCATTTCTCTGACAGGATGCTAGGACCCCAGTTTTGAAAATGAAAATAGAATGGGTTGCTTCATTGCTTAGAAACTTTCAGTGGATTCCTGCTGCTCCTTGGGTGAAATCCAAACCCTTAGCTCTCCCCAGTCAGTCCTGTTTCTCCGCAGCCCCAGCCTTCACCTGCTCTCTCCTGTCTGTTGGCTGTTGCTAACCCACACATGTCCTGTGTTCTCCAGCCACACGGAGCTTCAGTGCTCAAACACACTCTGCCGTGTTACCTCTGTGTGTGTCTCCTGACACTTGTGTTCTAACCTCCCTTCGTTTACTCCTGCATTTTTTCATTCAGGATGCAATTATGGAGCACCTTCTGAGTGCCAGGTACAATTCTGAATCCTGGGAATAGAGATAGTGGTGCCTAGACAGCCCAAGCCCCTGCTCTCAAGGGGGTTACAGTCCTCAATTGCTACTTTGTGTCATCTGATGGATCTCGGCCAAGATCAGAAAAGCTCTCCTTGACCTCCCTCCTGGGTATTAAACACTCTTTTTCTCTTTTTGCCCCCTAGAGCTCTCCTGTATTCCTACTGCAGAAGGTATGTAACCCCAAAACCAAACCCAGTGCTGTTGAGTCGATTCTGACTCATAGTGACCCTGAAGACACAGTAGAACTGCCCCGTAGTATCCAGGGAGCACGTGGCAGATTTGAACTGCCGACCTTTTGGTGAGCAGCCCAAACCCACTGCCATCAAGTCGTGTCTGACTCATAGGGACCCTGTGGGCCAGCAGACACAGCACTTAACCAGTACGTTGCAGTGGTTTCCAGAATGTGTATGACTAGCTCTCCTGGATCCAGAGCTTGGAGCCCACTGAAAGCAAGGATGTGCCCTGCCTGGACTGGCTTGTGGTAGCTTCTTCATAAAAACTCACTGAGCAGATGGCTGCAGGATGCCTTCAACACTGAAGGTCTCCGTGAAAAAAGGTGTTCTGTGCAATCATGTTGGATAAGACTCGTTCTTCACCTGGTCCAAACTTGGGCGGTAGCCTTTGACAAGCAGAAGGTGTCTCTTGTTGCTGATGCTAAGTTTACTTTCAATCAACTTTTTGTTCCTTTAATTTTTTCTTCCTGGTTGCTCTGAAGCTTTGTCACTTTCTTTGGAGTTTTGCAGAGTCACTGTGATGTGTTCAGACATGGATTTGTGCTTATTTATTTTGCCTAGGACTGGGTCTGTTTATTCTTTCTAACTCATGATTTCCTTTAATTGTAGAATATTCTGAGTTTCACCCCCCTTCCCTCGGTATCTTTTTCTTAAGCTCCTACTGGATGTAGAAAGGATCTTCTTATTTTATCATCTGTTTCTCTTAACTTCTCTTTTGTGTCTGTTGTGTCTTTTTCTCTAACATTCTGTGTACTTTCCTCAGTTCTTTTGAATTGACTCATTCTCTCTGTTTAATCTGATGTTTAAGCTGCCTGTTGAATTTTTTTAAAATGTTGGTTAATGTGTATGCAGTAAATTGATAATGATTGTCATGGATTGAATTTGTGCCCCCCAAAAGTGAGTGTAGCCATTTGGCTAGATCATAATTCCTGGTATTGTGTGATGTTCCTTCAGGTTGTAAATCCTGCCTCTGTGATGTCAGTGGAAGGCTGGGTGTCAGTTGTATTGTTGGGGTAGGACAGAATGTGGAAGATTGTACTGTGCCTTGAGGCAATCTCTTGAGACATAAAAGAGGACCTCGTACCAGCAGGAAAGAACCAGTGCTTGGAGCAGAGCATGTCCTTTGGGAAGTACCCGAGGTCCCTGCACCTCGGAAGCTCCCCATCCAGGGGAAGAGTGACAACAAAGACCGTCCCCCAGAGCCAGCGGAGAAAGGCTTCTCCTGGAGCTGGTAGGTGGAGCTGGGACCTTCAGCTTGCTTTTCTGCAAGAAAATAAATTTCTCTTTGTGGAAGCCATCCACTTGTGGTAGTTCTGTAAGAGCAGCACTAGATGACTAAGACAATGGTTTTACCCGTGACAGTACTCATGTAGCTATCACCTGGATCAAGAGAGAACATTTCTAGCTCCTCTGAAAAGCCCTCCTCTGGAAGACCCTCCCAAAGCTAAATGCTCTCTGACTTCCATCGTCATAGGTTAGTTTTGCCTTTCCTTGAATTTCATAGAAACAGAAACATAGAAAAGGGATTTTTGTTCTGTTAGTTTTTAATTTTAAGACAATTGGCTTTTTCTGAAAATTGTATATATTTTTCAAACTTGTCAGTGCTTTTTGGGTGCATCTTTACTGTTTTTCTTGTCATCTTCTACGTTTCTCTCTCTCTTTTTTATGTGGAGGCCTAGTGGGAGCAGTGGTTCAGAGCTCAGCTGCCCAACAAAAGGTCATCCATTAGATCCACCAACTACTCATTGGAAACCCTGTGGGATAGTTGTGCTGTGTCCTGAAGGCTTGCTATGCTTTAGGATCAACCTGTCAGCCACATGGTTCACTTATTTTATGGGATCTCCCATAATAGTCTATTACATTAAGTTGCATGGCACTGAATCTCATTATTCGCGTGTTATGTATAACAAATCTTTTCTTTAAGTAAGTGTAGTTTTCGATTTTGAGTTCATCTTGATCAGGGAGCCTGTGTGCATCTTGGATTGTAGAAGTGTCCCCGTAGAGCCTTTTTAATTTAGCTTGTACAGGGCCCCGAGTGTTTTATTTTAGTGATCCTGGACCAGGTTTTACATTAACTTTTCAGCTGGGATTCCTGCAACACAAGGGGGTATAAATTCAGATCCCAGACACATTTGCATGTTGCACAAATGGTTTCAGCTTCTCAGAGGAGCCTTTTATTTTTTTCTTTTCTGACTGGAATTCTAGGCAGATAACAAGTTGCCTGGTCTCTTCTGTGGGCCAGGGACAGAGTTTTACTCCTCTTTCTTTTATGAACGGGGCAGCTTTTTATGAATTCCTGGGGTCTCACTTTTAGCCTTGGCCTAACGAGAATCCATGGTCGCATCTCCTGTCCCTGTGTAAGTGTTGGCTGCCCAGGTCTTAGCCCCTAGGGTCCAAAGAGGTAAGTGGCTCCTGCCCTCTGTAGCCCAGTGCCGCACACCTGGTCCTTATTTTTCACGTTCTCAGTTTTCTTTTTGCTTCTGGGCTCTGCGTTTTAAGTTTTGGCCTCTGGTGAATTTATATTTAAAAAATTAGTTGTTGAGGCCTAGCATAGACTTACTGAATTTAAATCTCCTGAAGAAGGACCTAAGAAGCCTGTGTTTTTATCAAGGGCTGCTATTGTGATCAGCTAAGTTTGGAAATATTGCTTAGGTTAGCCTGTGGTATTGTAAGGACTTCACAGTGCTTTTTTTGTGTGTTTCTGTCTGATTTCCTTTATCTCTTCTCCAGGACCAGTTCCCTGAAAAAGTGGATACTGAGAAGTCTGATTGGAATATTCAGGCAAAAACGAGTTCATCTCCTTCAAGTCGTAGTCTCTCCTGTCCTGCAGTTGAGAGGGCTCTGTGAGATGCTGGTTTCATGAGTTTCCATCAGCATCTCTTCAGAAATACAGGGATAACTGCGCACTGTGCAGACTGCTGCAGGACACCCGAAGAGACTGCGAAACACTTGAGTTAATTCAAAAATATTTCCTGTATACTTTTGAGTTGATGTGCAGTGTGAAAACTCCTGTGCCGTTAGGTACCCATGAGCTTATGTCAGACTCTAGGCAGATCACTCAGTTACTGTCCAGGGATGAAATCATGTTTATAGAGAACCCTCCAGAATCTCCTCGTTTCATTTCTTCACCACCTTTGGCTTGTAGCACCATTGCTTTGCTTTGGGGGCCTGGTTCCAGGTTTATCTCTTACTGGATTGTTTTATCCTGGGATAGAAAAAACTGCCTGGAATTCTCTCCTGTTATTTTGAATGCCCAGTAGGTTTGTGGATGTGCCGACAGAGGCCCTCAAATTTGGAAATTTGCAATGATTAATCAGATTGGTCAGTCTGGTGTGACCTTCCATGGGCACCCAGGTCTGCCCGCGGGAGCTGCCCACCTGTCCTTCAGGTTTCTCTCTAGTGCCTCCATTGTCTCCACTTTCATGACAAAAAAGCGGACCAAATGACGAAGATGGCGTGGAAGGTAAAGATGGTTGCAAGGCCTGATTTAGAAAAACCTCTTGCTGTGCTGGTCTGTCACTGAGGGAAAACACGCTGCCTCTGGTGTCTGTGAAAACCAGTTCCTTTCTGCTTTCTGATCTCAGAATGCACTTTGCATTTTTTTTTCCCCAGGACCGTCAATTTAATTCAGGAGTGATCTAATTATGGGGAACTGAATCCGGTCCTCTGGATGATACGTGGTGACTACCTCGGGAGAGGCCTTGGCAGATGGTTAGTTCAGAGTGAATTTACCTGGGGATTGGGGCTTTAGACTGACAGCTTTTTTCAGTCAATTAAGTGCAGCAACTGCCAATAGGATGGCCTTGAACTTGATGCAAATCGCTGCTGTCGCTGGTGTTGATAAGGTATAGATCTGCATCCCTGAGTCCCCTCAACTTGGGAGGGTGTTTCAAGGCACCACATTGTGATCGGAACACAACACTCAGCAGTGCACAGAGAGGCAGACCAGGTCCCGTCTTTAAAATGGGGGTATTTATTTCCCTTTCCAGGTCACTTGCTTTATTTAGGGCCTCTATTTTGGTGTTCTGACTGTCACTGATTCATTAGCTATCTCCTATGGTTTGGGTTTGCTGTGGGCCCCACAGATCCTGGAGTGATTCTGTGTTCCAAGAAGTTAATTGATGACTCTTTTATTTGGGGTATGAAACGACCCTCATCTGTGTGCCCCTACCTCGCTCAGTAGACTCTTCCTGCCCTGAGAGGCAAGGATGGAAAATGAGAGAGACCGTTGCAGCCCATGAGGGCTGATGCCAGGTGCTGGAAAGCCCTCCGTGGATATCTAGGCCTTTCCACGGAAGGTCGCTTCACCCCGGAAACTGTCCAGAGGAGATTTCTCCTGACTCAGTCTGTCGGGTTGAGACCCAGTAGTCTCCTGTCTTCACCGACAGTGCACGGCCTTGACTCTTGCCTGCTCTGCCTGCTCTCCTGAGGTGTCCCACGGCTCTCCCCTCCCTGCTTGCTGCTGCAGTTCTGTGGTGTCCACGGTCAGGGACCATTGAGATGTTTTTGAACACTTTAATGAGAAATGGCTTCTTGCAACACAGGGTTTCCAGGGGGCGTTTCACAGGGCCACTGTGCCTGGCATCCTGCACTGGCTCTCGGGGCCAGGCCTTCCTGGGCCTCCGCCCTTCAGCCCAGGGACGCAGGTGCCTGGCGGTGCCTCACAGCTTGCTGCGTGTTGTTCTTGCAGCTTTACAAGCCTGGGGAATCTGAGCCTGAAATTCCTCAGTCAGATGTATGCCGTTGTCAGCCCACTATCAGCTTCCTGATTTACTGTGTAAGCAGTTTTGATAATCCCTGTCATATGTGATTACGTTTCTCCCCATTTCCCATAACATGTCGGTGTAATTGGTTTGATAAACTCGACCTCAGCCCAGTAGCCGGCTTGGAGCATGCTTGCACCTTCTTTCTGTGGGGCTAAGATGGTTTTGAATTGCTCTGTCGGCCGAAAAATCAAGCTCGGTGCACTGGGCCCTTCTCTGCAGACGTGGACCACCCAGGATGGATGGCCAGGCCTGGGATAGCTTGGGGACTCCAGTGCAGCTTCAGCAGTTGAGACGGAGTTCACTTTCTTCCCTGGCTGGATCCCAGAGCCCTGTGCCTTACTGTGGGTTGGGGGCTTTGCAGGCTGCAGAGAATGTTCATCTTGGATTTATACCCGGTTACCAGGGCTGTTCATGTTGCCGACAGGCCTGGAGTCAGCTCTGACTCATGATGAGGCCGTGCACAAGGAGACTGGGCTCCTGTGATCGTGGCGTTTTCACTGCTGATTATAAAATGTGGATTGCCAGGCCTTTCTTCCTAGTCTGCCTGAGGCCAGAAGCTCCCTGAAACACACTCAGCGTCCTGACAGCCCATGAGCCTCCACTGACAGATGGATAATAGCTGTGCCTGAGGTGCATGGGGCGGGGATCGAACCAGGGTCCCTTGCGTGGAAGGTGAGAGTACCACCGCTGACTCACTTCCCCACACTTAGTCTTTAAAGGAACTGAGATATGTTTGCATTCCTCAGAAGCCCTGTCGAGGCAGTCCTGCTCTGTCTGGTTGGGTCACTGCGAGTCAGAACCAATAGCAGCGGGCCTGGTGTTTTGGTTTTGTGTTTGAGAAGTCAGTGGGGAAAGGTTTTTTTTTTTTTCCTCCCCAGTTGTTTTTCTTTCTTCTCCCACTGCACCTATTCTAGGGGGCCATGGGTGGAGAGGTACCTGGTTCACCAGTACACGTTGACGAAGGAGCATTTTGGTCAGTAAATGTGTTGCGTGCTTGTAAAAGACATCCCTCACACTGCACAAAACAAGTAACAGACAAGCAAAGGAGACTCTGCCTCCTCCCTGGAACTCCGTGGGGACAGTCCCCCTCAGGCTGGGAGGTGAGTTCTTGGTGACAGCCTTCACTGAAAGGATGGCAGCATGCAGAGTGAGGGCTTCTTTTGGGTGGGAACCTCCTTGTTGACGTCACCACCTCCTTTGGGATCGCGTCCAGGACGTTATCTGCTTCATAACGAGGTCTGCTGGGTAGTGAAGACCGCCAGAAGACGGTCCGGTGGATTTATTGTTTTGACATCTTGACAGTTGCCTGCGAGTGTCCTTCCCTCAGCGTCACCTGCCACAGCCCTGTGTAGATTGAGAGGTACCAGTGGTTGTCCCTGGGCCGTAATGACTAAGCTCCAGTGGTGGGACCTAGGGGCGAGCATAGATCGGGGAGGGGCTGCCCACAGCAGCGGAGCCCTCATCTCTGGTCTGTAGTTGGCAAAGCCCAGCAAGATGGGGTTCTTCCCAAGCCCCGTGGCTGCAGAGCAGAGGCAGCCCAGCTCCAGTCTTGGCTAGTTCCTCCTTGCTGAGGGGACGGTGGAGCCCTTGTTTGGAACCTGGGACCCACTTGTAAGCCACTCTGTTATTAAGCTTTTCCCTTTCTTTCCCAAAGACATTAGGTCCCTTAAGTGCCTTTATTGGCGTGTCGGCAGAGGCAGAATGCAGACAGCTTTGTAATTGAACAACCATGCTCTTGTCAGTATTCGTTGTCTTCAGACCAGCTCTTACGGGGCTAATGCCCCGCTCTGGCACCAACGAGCTGCTGGCCCTCCTCCCCTGGCTGTCTGAGCGGCTCCCTGATCAGCCCCTGTGCTCCAAGGGCAGGACGTCTGTAAGTCTCTGCTGTTTCCTAAGTTCAGCTCTGGCAAACAGGCGCTGCCTTAAACCTGCGGAGTTCAATTTACCCAGCCTGACAACTGTATAGCGGGGTCTCCTTATGTAACAGCCGCCGCTGTGTTTCAGATCATGCTAATCCAGACACCAGCTCAGAGATCCCAGGAGTGCGCGCAGCCTGCCATCGGGCGTGTGCATGGGTGCCTGGATTATGTGCTTTTACATTTTTTTTCTTTTTCAGTAGTGCTAGAACAATTATCCCATTATCCTGACTTGGGTGCCATTAGGTGACTTTTTTTTTAATACCTTAATTATTAGGTTAGCGTGTGCTGTGTGCATGCGCGCCATTTGTTCATTGATGCTGTTTGGAATGAAATCCAGTTGTTTGCAGCATGTTTCATAATATTATGGCTGACGGAATCTTCCTGTTCCTGGGATGGCAGAGCAAGGAGTGGGGAGAAAGCGCACACTGGCTGCACTGTGCTCCTTCTGTCATGGCCCGTGTGCTGCTTGGGAAACTTCACGGGGACTCCCACCCCCCAATTTCCACTGGAGATGATCATCAGGTCCTTGCAAACTGGAGTGGCTATGGGGCTAGGCACCGTGCCTTTGGAGCTGCTGCGATGCTGGAGAAGGAAGCTTTCCCATCTATGTGTGGCCCTGCCTGCTGGGTGCAGGGCTGAGCTGCCCGAGTTACTGTGCAGAGACTTAGATCTGAGACCTGGGGGTACACATTGCTGCTCCACTGATAGTCCACTGTTGTGGGTGTTCAGCCTCAGCTGTTCTTGACCTGGAAAAGTGACCCCTCCTCTTTACTGAGTAGGAATTGACACAGTCATGACAAATGGGGCAAAAACATGGATTGGGGATCAGATCTGGAATTGAATGCTGTCTGTTTGTGTATTAGTGATGAGACCTTGATTAAGTCATTTTTATCTCCTTAAAGGGTTCTTTACTACAGAGAGAATAGAAGTAGCTGTCTAGAAGGCTTATTGATCAAGGTTACAAGTTGACCACCAGTATGTCTACCACGTCAGATGCTCACTAAGTGGTCAGACCTTTCTCTTCCTGCTGTGGGACATTCTGAGGAACAGAAAGATATGGATGACCTCAGGGGATTGCAGTCTGTTTGGAGAGGCAAAGAGCTGAGCTAAATAAAGGTACAAAGGGCTAATATAAGCTACATCATGGATAGTCTGTAACTAATTGCCAAGGTGTTGGTGTAGATGTCAGTTCCAGTGAATTTGGGGAGATCGCTAGTGAGCTGAACTGTGGGGGATGCTCTGTCAAGATGTAGGTCTTGTCAGGCTTTAAGAGATCAGTGGAATTTAGATAGATGGAGAGGCTGTAGGGTGGTGTGTATGTGTAGGGGGGTGGCAGGTGTCCCTGACGCCTGGGGTCGGATGATTTAAATATAGGCAAGAAGATGGCAGGCTGAGGACCCATCTGGGAATCGATGAGGATGTGGATTTGTTTGGGAGTGATGACTTGCGTAGTGTGCTGTGGAGCAGACTGACTCCAGGCAATCCCGTGTGTGTCCGAGGAGAACTGTGCTCCACAGTTATTTTTTTCTTTTAATTATAAATTTTGAATCTTTTTTTATTGTGTTCTCATACAGAAACTTACTCCGGAGGTTTTTCACAGGCTGCTTTTTGGAAAACCACGTGTCCTTTCTCTGAGGGACCCCTGGGTAAACCCAGACTGCTAGCCTTGTGGTTGACAGTGAGCCTGTTAACAGTTTGCACCACCCAGGGACTCTGAGTAGTGGGTAAACCAGAAAACTCTGTCTAGTGGTTTCCAACTCACAGTGACTCTATAGAACAGAGTAGAACTTCCCTACAGGGTTTCCGAGGCTGGGATCCTTATGAGAACAGACTGCCATCTCTTTCTTCTGTCGGATGCTGGATAAGAGGGTTAGTAATGGGCATGGGGACCCCACTGTGAAGAGCTTTGAATGCCAGCTTATAGAGCAGGTGGTGCTATTTAATGTGGTTTAAAACAAAAAAAACACTGCCATCAAGTCAATTCCAACTCACGAAGAGCCTGTAGGACAGAGTAGAACTGCCCCATCGAGTTCCCAGGCAGTGCCTGGTCGATTTGAACTGCCTTTGAACTGCCGGCCTTGTGATTAGCAGCTGTAGCATTTAACCACTAGGCCACCAGCACTTTCTTTAGGGGAATGAAAACAGAGGCTTGCAGGCTTGGGAGAGACCCAACACAGCAGCGAAGCCGCGGAGGAAGGGTGGACCTCTAGTGGCTGAGAGAGTTACTGCAGGCTGCGTGGTGTGACGCCAGCTTAAAGCAGGATTACAACAAATTTGGCTGTGTCGTACATTGGAAGGAGGCTGTAAATCATGTCCACCGTTAGAACAGTAATGGCTAATAGCCTGAAAGCTCAGAGTCACAAGAAGTACACACACACAAAAAAGGAGAAAAGTGATAAAGCAGCATGAGCCATTTAGTAAGGGGGTAAAATGACCTGTACACCTCTGCAGACCCTAAAGATGTTATGTCTTACAAAATACAGTAGCTGCTGACATACCAAAAATGGCATTAACACCATTCTGATTACCCACAGTGACAGCATCAAAATGGGACATCAGTTTCCTTGGCCCACCGTTCTAAGCCCTTCGCCTGTGTTACCTTGTTTCATCCTCAGAACACTTAGGCAACCGTGACACTGCTGTCACCCTGTATGACAATGTAGAAAATGTAGTTTGGAGAGGTCACATGGTGGCAGAATTGTGGAGCTGGGGTGCAAACCCAGGTCTCCTGGTTTCCCCTGCTCTTTTAACAAATGATCCGTACCACCTGATACCCTGCAAGCCTGAGGTCACGATCAAAGTGCCCAGGAAACCCTTTCCACAACCCACTGAAATGTACAGTGTGCCGTGTCTCACTCAAAAATCCCACCAATGAAAAGAAAGACTCAGTACATTTCTGTCACTCTGAAGTCACTTGTGTGGAGTATGGCATCCCTCCACAATGCCGCCCGAGTCAGACATTGTTACCCACTTTGACCCCAGAGGAAGCTGTGTGCGGAGTTTTCCCTGGTCTCCCCTGCCTCCCTCACCATGAACATTTCCCTTTCTCTCGGAGCTCGGGAAGCGCGGGCTCACAACTTTGAAAGGCATCCAGTTTATCTTCTGTTCTAGAACCTGAAGCAGTTTTGTTCGTGTCCTCATTGACTCCTGCTGGACTTGCTGTGCGTCCAGCGGCCATTCACTGTCACCGTCCTGGTCCTTGCTGAGTGGCTGAGTGAAGGATAGCATGAGGGGCTGTGTGTGGAAGCTCACTCCCCGGGGCCACAGGACACTGCTGCCGTGACTCCCCCTCTGGGCCAGCTCGCCACAGTGCGGCTGTGGCCAGACCAGCAGCCCTTCTCCTGTGCCCTGCAGCCGGCCACTAGGGTTAGTGTCTCCAGGTGGCAGACAGTGAGCATGGAGCACCCAGCTGGGAGTCTTGACAATTGGCACTGTGCAAAGTGGGCGAGTTACCCACCCCCTCTGGGTCTCAGTTTCCACCGCTGCAAGTGGGGAGATTTAACAACATCATATACATATATATGAATGAGTCAACATAATGTCTCTTCACACACAAATGGAACTGCTCGTAAGATATTAGTCACAATTCTTTTGAATTCAAGGGAGAAAAGCTGCACTCAAGCTATGCTAAGCCAAAATGGGACTGTATTGACTCGTGAAATTAGAAGGGTGAATCTGAGGAGGCTGGGCTTCCGGAAGGGTGGAGTCACGGAGCCAGTTTCTGGGTTGGTCTTTCAGGGTCTTCAGGTGCTCTCTCCCTAGCAGGACGTCCTTCTTCCAAGGGAACAAGTACAGCTTTCCTGCCCCTGGAGCCTGTAGAGATTCTTAGAAAGGGTCTCACTGACTCACAGGCTAAGTCCTGTGACATTCATCCTCTCCCTGTGTCAGTAATGGTTTGCGACAAGTATCCCAGTGGTTACAGCCCCACTGCTAACCAGAAAGTCATTGTTGGGAGTCCACCAGCTGCTCCTCGGAAACCTCAGGGGGCAGTTCTGTTCTATCTTACAGGGTTGCTATTGAAGTCGGAACCAACTAAAAGGGTGAATTTTTTTTTAAGGAGTTACGATGCACACTAAAGGGCCAGCTGGGTGGTATCTAGCTACCCCTCAGGACCGCATGGCCTATTCTAAAAAAATGGCCTTGTTTTACAGATGGATGGAGTTTAGACAGACAGAAGTGAAGACAGGATTATTTCAGGATGATGTGAGCAGAAGTATAAAATCAAAACAAAATCCATTGCCCTCCAGCCAGTCCCGACTCACAACAACCCCGTAGGACAGAGCAGAACTGCCCCCTAGGGTTTCCGAGGCTGTAGTCTCTGTGGACGCAGATTGCCCCATCTTCCTCTGCAGAGGGGCTGGTGAGTTCTAGCTGTCCCCCTGTCCATTAGTGGCTGAGTGCTTTAACCACAGCACCACCAAGGCTCCAGGAACAAGAGTATAAAAAGTCAGAATTAGTTAGCATGATGTGTTCAAGGGTTAATAAAAAGCTATAGGATTGGGATAACGGATTCGTGTAGGGGAGCCAGGCTGGGGAACGTGGGCTGGGGGCAGGCCTTGTCTGCTGGGCTGGGACCTGGCTGTGACTTCTGGCAGTGAGATGTTGTTGAAGGTTGCGGTGCCAGGGAGTTACAAGACAGTGGGAATAGCAGCAACTCGCGTTTGCAAACACTGTTCACTTGTCAGTTTGACCTCACAACTGTCCTTTGAGGCAGCCATTAGCTCTCTGTGATAGATTAGAAAATGAAGACTCAGATGCTGAAGCATTCGTTCAGGCTTCCCGACAGCCCGAGTCGCAGAGCTAGGTTGTGCTCTGCACCGTGTGGTCACTGCTTCGTGGTCCGGTGGGTCCGGATGGCGTTTGGCAGGGACAGGCAGCAGTCACTCATTTGTTCCATACATCATGGTGGAGTGCGTAGACCACGCCAGCCACCTCTCCTGGGGGCTTCCAGGTGGAGCAGGCTGTGACCAGCGCTGCGCTGCAAAGGTGGCCCTGTCACTGAGCCTCACTGCATTTCCGGTGAGGAGGCTAGACTTCATCATCTTCCGCTGTATGTTTGGAAATCCTGGTGGCATAGCGGTTAAGTGATACATCTGCTAACCAAAAGGCTGGCAGTTGAAATCCACCAGGTGCTCCTTGGAAGCTCCCTGGGGCAGTTCTACTCTGTCCTACAGGGTCACTGTGAGTCAGAATTGACTTGATGGCGTTGGGTTTGGTTTTTTTCTTTGGCTGGCTGCATATTGAGATCGCTTCTCTCTGAGGCGGTGTGGATCCTTCAGGCTGGGTGGAACACTGGCAATCCAGAGTCATCTTGCCTTCAAGCACAAGCTAGTCCATGTCACTTTTAGCATAAAACCCATTAATTTATGAAATGACTATTGTACAGTGAAGAGCAGCTCCTCTCCATGAGAGGAACTAAAGGCCAAGGTCAGGGCCTCTGGCTTCCTTCGTACCACTCTGCTTGGTAAATCACAGGGCCATACCTGCAGGTTAACACTCACTTAACAAAGTGCTAGTTAACTATGATACGCAGTGGTGTGACCTCTGTTTGCACACTGTGTGCTCTGTGGAGAGGGCCTTCCAGAAGCTGCACGTGTCCCTTGGCTGTCAGCGTTACTACCTTGTAGGCCGTTGAACAAGGCTGCGATTGAGCCCAGGCTGCCGTGGTGATCTTCAGTCTGGGCAGCCTCTTCCGAGAGAAGCTGAGTTTGAATGGCCGTGATATTCGGCATTCAGACCTTACAGCACTCTGCAGGCCTGAGTTTTAAATATTGTTGTTACCGCCAGGTTTTCAAAACTGATTTCGAAACTGATGCAGGCTAGAGAATGCAGACAAACAGGATTTGTTGCAGGGTTCTTAGGCACCTGAGGTCTTGCTGCAGCTGCCTGGATGGAGAGCGTTGCACTCTGGGTCAACAGGGCATGTCCTTAGATTGCTCTGTGTGTAGTGTTCCCACGAGCACCACTTTGCTGTTTTTGTTGTTTGGAGAGGGAGACCAAATAAGCAATCACCTAGCTGCCTACATCCGCCGAGCACTGAGCCTAGTGACAGTGATGTGGGCAGACTAAGAAAGACAAGAGCCAGCCTTGTGATGTCTTGGGAGGCACCTCAATAAACAACAAAGGGGCTGTGTGGTGGTGCCGTCATTTGGTTTCGTTTTTCACCCTCAGCTATTGGGTGTGATCAGAACTGACACCGGGGTTTTGCTGAAATGCAAGAGGTGGCAGTATGGTTCAGAGTGTGCAGTGATAATAACAGGTGACAATCAGTGGGTGTGGACTGTGTGCTGCGGTGGCCCCAGAGGGGCTCTATGGGGTGTTTCCATCCTGCATGGTAGCCGTGCGAGGCCAGCACTGCGGCACCTATTTTTAGACAAGGAAAGGCAATTCAGAGCTTTGTCAAAGCCCAGTGGGGCGGACGGCATTTCCGCAAAGGTCTCTTCGACTCTCAAGATGAAGTTCTTTCCCTACACGATGCTGCTTCCCAAATGAAAACCTCAGTATGCTGCACCGCGTCTCCCTGATGTGTTTAGTCTCCATTTGCCATCTCAGCTGAAGGGTAAAGAGCCCTAAAACAACAGTATGATGAGCTGTTGAAAACTGAGCAACTATTTTTTTTATAAGAAGCCAGTGAGAAAAAGGGAGTTGTACATATACAAAGAAAAATATTTAGATCTTATGTGAATTGTGTATATAATTTGTTTCAGATAAATTATACATGCATATCTGTTTACTTAAGTGCATGGGCGTGTGTATGTGTGTATTTTCCACATTCTGTAACAGGCCCATGAGATGATAATGCAGGTTCCCCTTTGAGTCCCTTATGTAGCCTGTCTTTCCTGACTTTATTTTTGTAAAAGCATCTCCTGATACTTGAAGATGGGCCTCGTCTAATGCCAAAAATGTCTCTGTCAGTGTCCACAATTCATTGTGCTTCCCATGCACCCTGTATAGCTCTCACTTTGAAGGACTTTGCTGGTTCCCCTTTAGTTAATGGGGAGTCCCCTTTGTAGGGTGAGGGGTTGCAGCCATTTTGGGGGTGTTTTCTGATGTTGTAACTGAACACACTTCTGTTGGGAAAGCAGGACACACTGCTGCTTTCTTTCTGAACCAGCGAGGTCTCAGGGCAAGAAGCTGACGGGGGTGTGGGGTGAGGGGTGGGTTCAGATGTCAGGAGATGTCCTTTCAATTCCTGTCTTAGGACCAGTGCTGGAGTAAACCTCCCTGTGCATAATGAGGGGTCTGCATTCTGTCTTTAGTGTCTGGGACCCTCTTAGGCTGCAGCTCTCCTTGTTGGGCATGGATGCTGGGAGTGCCACCCCCACCAGCTCAGGCCCCTTCTTCTGCTGTTCTTTGAATTGGCTACTGCAGATCTACTGTGAGCTGGGAAACCTGGCTGAGATCCTAGATGAGGGTCAGCAGACGCTGAGTGAGAACTGCAGGTGAACTCCCTGCATGTAGGTACTGCCTGTTATCTTTCTGGGTCCTCTGGGACCCCATCACTGACCCTAGGGGCCAGATATCCTCTGGGCCCTCCGGGACCCCACCACTGAGCCTAGGGAGCCAGATACCCTCTGGGCCCTCCGGGACCCCACCACTGAGCCTAGGGACACAGAGGTCATCTCTCCCGTAGCATCTGGTGTGAAGATGAGCATCACTCCTCTTCAACAGACACGTAAACACCAGGTTCAGGGTCAGTCAGAGATAAAGAGGATGTGGTTTTATGGTCCAGGTCCAGGGCCCTGGCCCTGATGCTGCCCCTGTCCATAAGTCATGATGAAGGTCAACTCTTCAGACAGCAATGGATTGGATTTGGTGATGCAGAGTGACTGTATTTTGTGGGCACTTTATGGTTCTATGCATCTATAGGATGTCGTCATGCTGACCTCTTACTGGAGGAAGGGGACTGGGTGGAGAGGAGGAGATAGGAGACAGCTGGGAGGATAGGACGTGTATGGAGCAGAGAGGAGGGGTGTGCTGTCACTGGGCAGGGAGAGCAGTGGGAGCTGCATATAGGTGAGCATGCAAATTTATATGGGAATGCACATTTTCATTCAATCATAATAAAAAACAGAAAGAGGACATGGTTTTCAGGCTCAGGAAGGTGGCTTCTTATTACCTGGCAGGTCTGTAAGAGGGGCAGAGACTGGCGCCCTTGCCTCCTTACTCTTGTTTTCTTTCTCTGATACTGTGTATTTATTCAGCTCATCCTAAAAATTGGATGGGATTGATAGCGCCTTTCGTTCTGATGAACCTGTACCAATTTTCCAAGCTCACTGAGTACCCCGAATACCACTGTGTTGGTGGTGGTGGTAAGTAGATTTCTTCTGGGTTTTTCTCTAACTTTTCTGACTCCACATTAGAAGACAATATCCTATCGACTCCAGTGGTTTTGAGTTACTTGGGGGAATCTTCTAGAGAAAGGTATGGCATCTGAGAACTCTTGTTGTCCATCAAAGGAAGAACAGAAACCGCGCTGCTACTTGGGTTAACTGCCCTCTCCTTGCTGTGGGCTCAGGCTCGGAAAGGCTTTGATCATCCAGTTATTAATAATCATCACAGGGAAACCCTGGTGGTATAGTGGTTCAGTGCTATGGCTACTAACCAAAAGGTTGGCAGTTTGAATCCACCAGGTGCTCCTTGGAAATGTATTTCTTGAACCCTCTCCAATCCCCCTGAATCAGCCTCAACAGAGGTGGCACCATTTTTGACAAGTTTTCTAGCTGATTCTGAGGTATTGTGGGCTCTGAGAACCATGAATGTTGTCATGAATTGAATTGTGTCCCTCAGAATGTATGTCCGCTTGGCCGGACCATGATTCCCGGTGTTGGGTGATGTTTTAACAATTTGCAATCTGATGTAATTACCTATGTGTTGTAAACCCTTGGAAACCATGGGGCAGTCCTGCTGTGTCCTATGGGGTTGCTGTGAGTTGGAATTGACTCGACGGCAGTGGGTTTGGTTTTGGCTTTCATAATTTTTGACCAATTTTTGTTATTCAGACATAGCTCATTGTGTCCGTGTGAGGTAGTTACTGTCACCAGAAAGAGCTGATTTGGTTCCAGCCAGGAAGGTCTTGTCTCACCTACTCCATTGCCATGAGGGCGAGTGTACCTTTCATGTCCCAAGGTTCTAATTATTCAATCCACCAGTTTTTAAGAACTCATTAGTCAGACCCATCTTCTGCCTGTCTTTGGAAATAAAGTTTTATAGGGACATAGCTGTGGTCATTTGTTTACATGGCACCCATGGCCACTGTCAAGGAGCCCTGGTGGTGCAATGGTTAAGCACTTGACTGTCAGCTGACCGGCTGTTCGTTGGAAGCTTCGAGCCCCTCTGTGGGAGAAAGATGTGACAGTCTGCTTCCATAGGCCCTTGAAGCCGTGTAAGGCACTTCTCTCTGTCCTGTAAGGCTCAACTCGATGGCAGTAGGTTTAGGTTTTGTTCCTTTTTTTTTTTGTTTTTCGTGTGGCCACTTTTAGACTACACTGGCAGAGGTAGCTGAGCTGTGGCCACAGAGACCACAGGGGCCACCAAACCTGAAATGTGTGCTATCCAGGCCTTGACAGAACACGTTTGCCAGGCCCTGCTCTAGTGGAAGAAGGCTGCCCTGAGGTGGGAGGGATGGAAAGAGCTTGTGGAAGCGTAGACAGCTTGGAGCTGGGGTGCAGGGTTGTTGCAGAAACAACAGGAAGCCTGTAAGCTGCTGAAGAAAAAGGGGTGGGGAGAAAGGCATCACCCCAGGGCCTGTCAGGATCCTCCATCTCAGGAGGCCCAGGAGGAAGGCCAGTGAGGCCTCGGGAGGGAGCTGACCGGTTGCTGGGTGCAGGTGGGCTCCGATGTTGGGAGATGTCATTTAAATTCCTGTCCTAGGACCAGTGCAGAAAGAGAAACAATGGTGAACACAGTTGGGCCGTTTTCTCTCTCCCTTCCAGAATGTTCTCTAGAACCCCCCAGGGTGCTCTCGGGAAGCAACCAGATAAACAGCGTCTCTTGCCAACAGTGCAGGCTTGTAAACTTTCTTCCCTTCCTTTTTATGCCTGTGGTGATAAACATATGCTTTGAAGCATGAGATTTGATTATCCTGTCTTAGCGCTTATAAATACAAATGTGATTAATGGTCATAAAAGGCAGGTTGACGGTGGAAGCCTAATTCTGGGCAAAAAAGCCCAGTGTTCTTTTCTGTGGAAATGTTTATTTCTCACAGAGGCCTGGCCAAGCTGTGTGAGGACTGCAGGGTCCCCTCTTCTCCCCGCACAACCCTGCCTCCTGTGCTTGGTTTTCCCCTCAGGTCACCCCATCCTTCCCCTGGGGGCCGTTCCTCCTTGATAATTAAAATTGGCGAATTGTCCCCTAGAGAGTTACCTGAGGAAGCAGCAAGCCTCTTTGTGGTGCCATTAATACTCCGGAAATCTGCAGCGAGGCATTTGGCTGCCTTCTCCATCCCCCTTGGGCCTGGCAGGCTGCCTCGGCATGTTGGGGAACAACACACCCTAAATCTGGACAATTTGTATTTTAGTCATGATGGGGATAGGCTCCCTCTCCTTCTGTCATTTTGCATTAAGGACCTGCCACTAATAAAACTAATTAATAACTGCTGGCTCGGTGTGGAAGAGTTGGACTTCTCAAACCTGGCAGGCTGCCACTGCCGCTTTTGAAAGGAGCACTTCATCTTTGTCATGGATAGGATGAATATTTCTCCGTACTTCTAATTGGACAAAGTGCCTTTCAAACTGGCTGGCATTTCAGAGAGAGCAGATAAGTAGTTTCTGTGCTCTCCAGAAACAGTCACCTCTTGGGTTGCCTCGGAGACCAGAGCTAGCTCCCAACAGAAGTCCAGACTGGGGCCCTGAACTGTCTCTTCTTCACTGACTTACCTTCTCACCTCTGACCTCAGAGGGAAGGACACCTGAAGGGCAAATGGGGGCGGGAACTCTCGTTGAGATGGTTGTCTGAATGAGTGGATCTCAAGTTTGGAGAGCATCACAAAACGGGAGAGTATGGAGGTCCTAGTGGAAAATGTATTTCTTGAACCCTCTCCAGTCCCCCTGAATCAGCCTCAGCAGAGGTGGCACCATTTTTGACAAGTTTTCTAGCTGATTTTGAGGTACTGTGGGATCTGAGAACCATGAATATTGTCATGAATTGAATTGTGTCCCTCAGAATGTATGTCCGCTTGGCCAGACCATGATTCCCGGTGTTGGGTGATGTTTCACCAGTTTGCAGTCTGATGTAATTACCTATGTGTTGTAAACCCTACCTCTGGTATGTGGATGGGGGTGAATTAGAGGAAGTTACCTTAATGAGCCAGTTCTCAATCTACCAGATTGGGTTGTGTCTTAAGTCAGTCTCTTTTGAAACATAAAAGAGAGAAGCTAGGAGAGAGACCACGGGAACTCCTGCCAGGAAGAGTGGAGAACCAGGAGGGGAGTGTGGCCTTTGGACCCAGGTTCCCTGTGCTGAGAAGTTCCTGTTCTCAGGGAAGACAGAGTGAAAAAGACCTTCCCCCGGAAGTGACAGGGAAACAGTCTTCCCCTGGAGTTGGCTCCCTGAATTCGGACTCCTGGCCCCCTTAGCGGTGAGGGAATAAATTCTGTGTTAAAGCCACCCATTGTGATACTTCTGTCAGAACAGCACCGGATAACTAAGATGGGTGTGTTCCCCGAGCTTTCATCTTCTGTTTTGGTGGATGATCTTTACCTGTCATTCGCATGACCAACACGTCCTTCTAAATGACCTATAGTTTACAGGGCACTGTGCCAGGTGCTGTGAGGAAGGTTGAAGACCACTGTAGGAGCTGGCCGTCTAGTCAGAGACATAAAACAAGGGCACGTGAAAAGTTAAATGATTAAATTCAGCGAACTCTACTGGAGGGGCAGTGTCGACAGGCACTGTGACAGTTCCTGGGTGGACAGTTGCTCATGTTCTGTAAAGGGGACAGCCACGGAGAGAACTTGGGTGCTGAGGACCAGGGAACGCAGTGTGTCTTCCAGGAGGTGGTGGTGAGGCAGTGCTGGGAAGGTAAGTGGCGTGAGAGCTGGGCGGTGAAAGATGTGTAGGAGTTTGTCAGGTAGTGGAAAGGGCATTCCAGGGCAGAGGTGGAAGAATCAAGACCAGTGGGGTAGCCATGGAGGTCTTGGTCTTGGTGGTAGGAGATCAGGGTGGGAAGGGTGGTAACTGTCGCTCTGAGGACTTGAGGTGATGTCCCTGAGTCACAGTTGGGGGTGGACGGGAACTAGGGAGATGGATGAGGGCTTGTTGTGGTCCAGGTAGGTAATGAAGTCAGGGAGTTGAGTTGTGCTCATGCCGTGGAGAAGGGCAATAACTTAAACGTTACCGAGCTGATTGATCAACAGCATGACATGTTCACTTGAGTGTGGGGACCGATGGAGGAAGAAGTCCGTGTGAGGTCTCAGGCTTCCAGTTTGGGTTACCCATGAGAGAGTGATGCAACTAGCTGAAAAGAGAGTGACTGTTGTAAGGCATCTGGGATGTCAGGTGGGGCAGAGGAAAGCTACCCGGACCACGGAGGTTCCTGAGAGGTAGTTTCTGAGTGGGGACGTTCTGAATGGAGCTGACTTCTTTCTGCTGGAGTTACCCTGGTGTCACAGAGGTGTTAATGACCTGGTTACCGAAATTCCTTTCCTACTCACTTACTGGAGCCCTGGTGTCTCAATGGTTAAGCACTGGGCTGCTAACCTAAAGGTTGGCAGTTCAAAGCCACCCAGCAACTCTTTGGGTGAAAGACCTGGCAGTCTGCTTCCATAAGGATTACAAGGAAGAAAACCCTACAGGGTAGCTCTGCTGTGTCAGATGAGATCACTGTGAGTCAGAATCAACTCGACAGCACCCAGCAGCACCCCTCCTAGTGAGGATGCTCACAGGGGAAAAAATTGGCTTAACAGGTCTGGAGACCAGATACCATTTAGTTTGTGGCAAAGGCTCAGCGAAATCCAAGTATCAGCAGGTAATCACCTGATGCTTCCTTGGCATGCTGGGGCTTCGTTTACAGAAGAACTCATCCTGTCCTGCCGCTCAGCGCCGCCGTGAAACAGGCCCGCACAATGTCCGCGCCACCTGAGTGCGTGCTTTCGTGTGTATCGTTCCGGTGTCGTCACCTGTCTCTGAGCACTTGGTAAGTTTCTGAGCGTTAGGAGTCAGACAAGGGCAGAAAACATTCCCAGCCTGAACCAGCCAATGCTGACTGAACCATTGGCTACACACCAGATGTGCCCCGAGGGATTATGGGTACATGATAAGTGAAGTCCCTGCTGTCAGGGAGCTCATGTTACGGTAGGGAGGTGCATACGGAGCTGGATAAGTAAAATCAAGTGTTACAGGTGCTAAAACAACTAGGTGCCTGGTACACGGGCACCACAGAGTAGGAAGTGATTAATTCTGAGGAGGAGGACTGTTGTCTAAGAAGACGCTGAAGAGGACCTCCGAGGAAGGCTGCCCGGCAGAGTCAGTGGCAGTGAGCACTGTCCAGAAGGCTGACTGGTGTGTTTCCAGGCTGAGCAGAAGGGGAGAGGTATGCCAGTCAAAGGGCACAGGGAACTTGAAACACCTTTTGTATCATGGTGTTGAGTGTGCGAGGCGCTGACGAGGTAGAAGCATGGTTATAAACACAGGTAGTGCCTTTCAACTCAGGGAGGGTTGGGGGAGATGGGACTAGTCATGACATGTAGTCAAACACCTGGAGGTCACTAGGGGGAAGCAGGTGTGTGACTGTGTCTGCTGTGAGACATGCTTGAGAGTTCTGTGGCCAAGGGGACTGGGCTTTAGCCGAAGATGACTCTGCTGGGAAAGAGGGGTGTGGAGTGTTAGGGAAGTCTTATTCCCCTGTGAGCGGCAGGGATGGACAGGTTTAGACAAGGCATGTGAGTCCGACATTGTCACTTTTGACCCTTTGCACGTGTGAAAAGGGGATTGTGGGGGTATTGAATGTAGCTTGTCAATTCATGAAGCTGACTTTTTATTAAACATATAAAGAAAAAACCCAGTGCTGTTGAGTTGGATCCAACTCATGGTGACCCTCGAGGCCAGAGTAGAACTGCCCATAGAGTATTCAAGGAGCACCTGGTGGATTTGTTCCTAGTCTCTGCTTTGGGGAACCTCGCCATGCTGCTTCGATGCCACTGAGGGGGTTCTGCCTCACAGCGACCCTATGTACAACAGAACAAACGACCGCCTGGTCTTGTGCCCTCCTCATAGTGTGGTTATGCGGGAGCCCGCCCTTGCAATGTGAATCCATCTTGTTGACAGTCTTGCTGTCTTTCCCTGACGGTCTACTTTACCAAGCATGATGTCCACCTAAAAGTTAGTTTCACAAATAATCATAATAAATGAGGGAAAAAAACAGCTTGTGAAAACGTGAAGTGCTTTGAAAGAAAGAGGAAGAAGTGATTGATTCTGACAAAGCCTTGGAGGAGGGACCAGAAGATCTTTATCTGTATCTCCTACTCACTGTGACTGCTTAACAATGACTTTAAAAAAGCTTAAGGTTCTAAGATGGTTGGAAAGAGGCACAAAGAGCACCTCCCGGCTTCTCATGCAGCTCTCCTGGTGTTCATATCCCACCCAGTCTGTCAATCAGGATTACGCATCTAACGTTGGCACAGTGCCGTTAACTAACATGTCAATGATTCTTGTTTCACCAGCCTTCCACTAATGCCCTTTCTCTATTCTGGGATCTAATCCATGGTCCAACGTTGAAAGTCATTCTCTTGTCTCATTAGGTAATGTCCCCGGGGTTTTCCCTGTCTTCCCGGACTTTGACCTTTTTGAAGGCAGTCATCAGGTAGTTTGTAGAATGCCACCCCCAATCTGGGTTCTCTGGTGGTTTCTCATGGTGAATGGAAGCTGGGGAGTTTTCGGAAGGACACCGCAGAGGTGGGTTGGCACAGTGACTGCAAAGATGGGCATAATCATAAAAGCGATTGTGAACATGGTGCAAGGCCGGGGAGTGTTTTGTTCTGTTGTGCATAGGCTTATGATGAGTTGAAACTGACTCGATGGCATCTAACAACGACACAACAACCCCAGAGGTGAACTGTGCCCTCAGTGGGTCACAGCAGGGCCACAGGACTTCAGTCTGTCCCATTTCTGATGACGTTAACCTTGATTCCTAGTGGTGTCTGCCAGATTTCTCCCTTGTAGCGTCAGTGTTTTCCCCCATTACAATCAGCTGATATTTGAAGGAGACATTTTGAGGCTGGGAAAAGGTCCTGTTTCTCATTCTACTTTGGCATGGGACTGTTTGCCAGGCTGTGTGCTGGCTCCCTGCTTCCTCATGGCATTTTGCCTTCCATCTTTCCGCAGTTGGCTGGAGGAAACACATACATACCAGGCATGTTCCCGGTGTGCTGGTGGCAGGTGAGAAGCACTGCTTTTACTTAGGTAGCGAGGATATGGTGCTCAGGGCTAGTCATTTGTCCAAACACACGGTTCCAAAAGAGCACCTGTACTTCTTTCCTCTGGTATCGTGGAAATGGCCTTGAACTGGAGAAGGAAAGGCTGGAGTGCCAGTCTGTTTCTGCCGATACTTAGCTGTGTGACCCCAGACAATGTACTTGAGTCCTCTGGGCCTCAGTTTTCTCCACGTCATTGCGGTTACATTAGACAAATCCTGGGGCGATTTTTCTTCTCTGATATTCTGTGGTTCCATGCTACCTGTTCCCCTGAGCTGAAACCCTGACTGGTGAGGAGAACTGAGTAACAGTGGGGTCAGGAAAACTGGTATGGGGAATGCCCTCTTGTTCTCATGGCCTTGGTATCTCTAATAGTGGAGGCAGCTGATAAGGGTGGTTTGAAATCAGTCTGGTAATGAGACCGGAAGTGCTGTTTTCCAGTGTCTAAACAAACTGATACCCATTGGTTACACTGGATGTATCTACTCCTTCTGCTTTAGACTGCAACTCTCCAAAGCTTTCCCTAAGACCAGGGATTCGATCTTAGCTCTCTAGTTGAGTGCTCCTGTGATTTCCCTCTTTTTCTTGGAGGTGTGCAGACATCTCTTCCATATAAGTTTCTGGGCAGCCTCTTAATTTTTTTTTATATGGCCAGTCTTCTTAAAGCTGAACCAGGAAACAACTTCCTTTATCCATCCCTTTGCCAAAGCTAGCTGTAGGTGTGTGCGCCTCTCCCTTTGCTCTGCTAGAGGGACTGTGCGTTCGTTGTTGATGAGTGAGTCAGTGAGAAGGCGGCCACAAGGTCTGACGGAATTTGGAGCAAGAATTTTTTAGACTTGTTTGCTGGTAGTGCAAGCCCTCAGAGCATCAGGTTTGCCCTCTTCTCAGGCAGTCTTTGCCCTTCTCCAGCCCTTTTCAATCCACTGTTTTTTGTAAATCCTCACCTATAGCACTTGCAATTTGTTTCCTTTCAGAAGAATGAAAAAAGCTAAATGTTCTTCTAGGAGCTAAGGTTTTAGAAGAGGGCTTAAGTGGACTACCCTTTACTCTCAAACATGCTAGGCGAATTCACCATCCCTAAGACACGTGAGCTGGATTTCTACCCACGTTGTAGCCTAATGGCCACTTTCTGGTTATTCTTATGCATTTTAATGTAGATCTGGTAATAGACCTAAATGTAAGATGACTGACTACGGTGTGTATAGACTTTTCAAGTGTCTGCCACTTTTTGATGCTGTGGTTAATGCTTGGTAAATGCTAGAACACCGAGAGGGATAAGCATGGACCTTGCCTTCCGGGGCTGCAGATCTTGTAAGGGAGGTGCGGAAATAAAGAGTTTCAGTGCTGCTCAGAGATTCAGAGGTACAACAAGGTACAGAAGTAAGAGAGAGTAAGGGATTTTTAACTTTCTCTTGGGAATGAAAAGTTCAAGGGAAGCATTTTGGAGGAACTGTGGTCCAAAGTGGATTTTGGAAGATGAATCAGCCTTTTCCAGGAAGAAGTTTGGGAGAAGGACCCTAACACTATAAGTTATAGCTGTCGACCTATATTGTATTAGAAGTTAAAATGGGTGAAATTGTACAAACATTTCTTAATCCATTTACAAATAATAATAAACCCATCGCATGTTAACGTAAGTGACATTTTTTATGAAGACAAAACTGTTTTCCAAAACAAATCCATTAGAGTAGCATCACTTTTCATTGTTTTGAATCTCTTTGATGTCTGGCTTAACAGAAGACAGCTGGATTCTCATCTGTGCTTCTGTGTTCAACCTGTTGGAATATCTCATGTCACACAGCCTTGGAAAAACTCTACTTCTTAGGATAAGTATTGTGAAGATCGTTGTGACCTCGTGAGTAGTCTTGAGTCTCAGGGACCCCCAAGGGCACCCCAAGGGCAGTGGGCCATACGTAGGGCGCTACTACGTTAAGTGATGCCTTGCTCTCCATTGAGTGGAAAGGCAGACGCTCTGGAGATGATGTGACAAGGCCTCAAGGAGGCAGAGCTAAGGGCTGACGACCTGCGGTTTCCATTGTGCTCCGGTGGCTCAGTCCTACAATAATTCATGCAACCGTATTTATTAAAAGTTTGAATCCACATAAGAAAAGAGACTGCCTATATTTAGGCTTTCCTTGAAACTAAAGGAAAAAATATACAGAAGAGAGTTGTTGTTGTTAGGTGCCATCAAGTTGGTACTGACTCACAGCGACCTGGTGCAGAACAGAATGAAACCCTGTCCAGTCCTGCACAGTGCCCACATTGTGTTGATGCTTAAGCCCCTCTTTGCAGCTACTGTGTTGGTCCACCTCATCAAGGGTCTTCTTTCTCACTGACCCTTCACTCTACCAAGTGTGATGTCCTTCCCCAGGGACTGATCCCTCCTGTCCAAAGTATGTGAGAGACACTCTTGCTATCCGTGCTTCCAAGGAGCACTCTGGTTGGACTTCTTCCAGAGAAGATCTGTGTGTTCTTCTGGCGGCCTATGGTACATTCAACAGTCTTCTCTAACAGCACAATTCAAAGGCATCAGTTCTTCTTCTGTCTTCCTTATTCATTTTTCAGTTTTTGCATGCATATGATATGATTACAAATACCATGGCTTAGAGGAAGAGGAGAGAGATGGTCACGTAGAAACATTAAATAATGGATTAGGTGTACCAAGAGCTTCTTGTTCCATCAAGAGATATTTTGAAAGCTGAGTCTTTTCTGTGCAGTCAGCCATTCAAGTTCTCAGTCATTGGTGTGATGTCTCCGTTTGCTTAACAGGTGTCTTTTGGTAGATTGTTGTCAGCTTTCTATTTTAACGAATTTGCACACTGCCTTTTCTGCTCTGGTTTTGTATTGATAAGATAGTATCATTATTTATACTTTCTTCACATGCCAGCCAAGCCAAGTGCCGTCGAGTCATTTTCGCATAGAGTGGCTTTTATCTTTAAAAGATGTTTTGGGATGATAGCTTCTTTTAGAGTTAAATTAATGAAAACATCAAATAGCTTTCTTCTCTAGCTACTAGAGATGTGTTTGAGCATGCACAATACTATCACTATTTTCCATCATCTGTGAAAGAAATTGACACCCACATTCTACATGCATTTGATATGTTTATCGTACTCTTCAGCTTATAAAACTCGATAGTTTGAGATCACATTTTGATATATTTTGGGCAGTGTGCTTTGAATGTTTTAGAAGTTAAGCGGGGAGGAAAGATGAAAGAGTTTTAATTTCCTTGGATCCATAACTCTCAAGTGGAAAACTTGTGTGTTCAGTTTTCCTTGATTTCTGTAAGGTTTGGCTTGGGATTTTTCTTGGCAAGGGACTGACAGTTTTGCTTTACTTTAGGAAAGTCAGGATGTATCTAGCTTTTAAAGTAATAACCCAGATTTCTAGTTGAATGGATTTAGAATCAAAGAGTTGAAAAACACACAGTAGAATTGTTGCTTTAAAAAAAAAAATTCCATTAACTGAGAATCCATGTTCTAAGCTCACTTTCCTGTGGGGCTCACTGAAGTCTTCCTTAAAGGCTGAGAGTAAGAAAATGGAACTCCCCTGAAAAAACCCATTGCTTTCGAGTCAGTTCTGACTTACAGTGACCCTACAGGACAGAGAAGAACTTCCCCATAGAGTTTCCAAGGAACACCTGATAAATTCAAACTGCTGGCCTTTTGGTTAGCAGCCATAGCACTTAACCATTACACCACTGGGATTTCCAAGAAAGGGAGAGATCTTTTCCTTCCCGTCCTCGTTCCCTCTCCTCCTTTCTTCCTCTAATCTCCCTTGTATTTCTTTTAAAATTTATTTTCAGCCGCCCGTTTTGCAGTATTCAGAAGCCCAGTACCAATGGAAACACAGTGATAGGATGGAAGCTGGGCCCAGGTGCCAAGAGCGGCCTTGTTCACATAGCAAGGGAGGCTTTCATTCAGCTGCTGGTAGCAGTAACAGTGAGTTGTGAAGTTCCTCCTTTCAGAACAAGGTCTGGGGTGGGCAGGCTGCACAGATCACGAATGGCGTCTAGGAGGTACAGTGTCTTGGGTGGAAAACCCAAGTCCATTAGTACTTTTAGAAACAGTTTTCTGGACGTGAAGCCTCGCTGTCTCTGCTTTTCTCACTGCATTTTCCTCCAGCACGGGTTTTCCTTCACACTGACTCTCTGAACCAGTCGCCCAGCAGAAGTTCCTCCTCTGCTCTGCTGGAAGCAGCGATATCTGAGGAGGTGAAAGTTCTCTAGACGTCAAGGCTGGAACTCCTTCATGTTTCACAGAAGACTTGTTAGCGACACCAAATGGCCATGCAGAGATGGTGTCTTCAATGTCCTTTACGTCTTCAAACAATGACATCCAGCTGGGGCTCACCAAGTCTGCTGTTTTCTTTGTCACCTTCCCCACTGCTCCTTCCCCCGCCCCCCTTCCCCGCGTCTCCCCTCCCCGCATCTCCCCTCCCCGCGTCTCCCCTACACCTAAATAGCAGATACTCCATAGCTGTCAGCGGGTAGATGTTCCAGAGCTTGGTAATGTGTTCATGAGAGATCAAAAGGTCCAAAAACATGAATATTCATTTTAAAACGCTGTACTTTTTAGTGTATGAATGCTAGTCATACTTTCAGTAATAACAACAACAATTGAAAAATGCTTATTGTGTACCAGATATTCTGTTAGGCACTTTATATGTATTATCTCATTTAATTATAAATTGCACATCTGTAAAACCAAAACCAAATCTGTTATTGTCGAGTTGATCCCAACTCATGGCAACCCCACGACTTGCAGAGTAGAACCGCTTCACAGGGCTTTCTTGGCTGCAATCTTTATGGAGCGGGTGGCCGAGTCTTTCTTCTGCAGCAGCGCTGGGTGGGTTTGAGCTACCAGCCTTGAGGTTAGTGTGTGCCCCGTGGAGACTTGTGCATCTGTAAGGTGAGTGCTATAGTAAAAACACCCTGTTGCTGTTGAGTCCGTTTCAACTCCTAGTGACCCTATAGGACAGGGTAGAACTACCCCAGAGAGTTTCTAAGGAGCGCCTGGTGGTTCTGAACTGCTGACCTTTTGGTGAGCAGATTGGCGCTTCACCAGTGCAGTAGAACCTGTGAAAGCTGGATCCTATGTGAGTCGGGAACCTGCCAGACAAGCAAAACACGAGTACTTTCCTCTAACAAAACCAAAACCAAACCCAGTGCCATCGAGTCCATTCTGACTCATAGCGACCCCTATGGGACAGAGTACAACTGCCCCATAGAGTTTCCAGGGAGCACCCAGTGGATTTGAACTGCCAGCCTTCTGGTTAGCAGACATATCCCTTAATCACTATGCCAGCAGGGTTTCCTCTAATAGCGATAAAAAAGTGATAAGCATCGCCCCTCAAAAGCAGAAAATTTTTGAAACCTCCAGGGTTTCATTTTACAGATGGAGAAATTGTGTTTGCTTAGGTTCATGTAGCTTAGTTAACAAGCTTTTAAGAAGTCAGTCAAAATGTCTTTTTCCTATAAACTAGTTTGCCGGAAGGGCTGACCCTCCAGTGTGCCAGGGGATGGAAATGATCTTCTGAAAAAAAAGAGCACCCCCTAGCAGCACCCACTTAGAAGTCCAGGTTTTTGTTTTGACCCATTTGAAACCAGAAGAGTAGATGTCCGTGCCAGTGGGGTTTCCTACTTGCCTGGCATTAGAGTGGGGTGGCTGCCCACCAGTAGGAGGTGCTGGACATGTTGTGGGGCCTCCTGGCTGAGGAGTGCTGTGTAGCATTTCATAAGAACGAACTGGATTCAGTTGACCAGGGACGACGGCCAGCACTTGTGAAGTGCTGGAGATCTGTAATCTGTGAGTATCTGTATATATTCCATTTTTTGTTAAAGAAAGAATGTGTAGGTCCATTTGTACATGTGTGTATTAGCTTTAGGAGACAGACCATTGACCCTGATGCTGTCTACAGAGCAGCAGACCCAAGGTAGATTGAAAGAGAAGGAATTTTTACAATTTTGCTTCCTTGCATATACTGCTTCTTGGCAGGCAGGGACTCCTGGCTTTCCGCGTTGCACCGTGTACTTGGGTGTCGTTGTCGATTCCCTTTCTCAAGGCCCTGGGGTCCTGGTAGGGAAGTGCTGCAGAGCTTGGCGGCTGACTCAAAGGTGGGCAATTCCAGTCCACCAGCAGGTTCTTGGGCACCCTGTGGGTAGTTCTGCCTCTGTCATAGGTCCCTATGAGTCAGAATGAGCTTGACAGTGACAGGTCATGTGCCTCCGTTGTTTGACTGCTATCATCACCCTCTTTTGTAGTTAAAATCATGAGGAAGGAAGACAGCTCGACTCAAAGCAAGATCTTTGGATTTGCGTCCTAACTTCCGGGAGCCTCAGGTCCCAATCTTCTAGTGAGAAAATGAGACCCAGGAGTCTCTTGAGTCTTCCTGGTCCTCCTGTTACGTGAAATGCTACAAGACACCATGCTTGCCAGGTGGCTCGATGCCTTGCTGACCAGAGCCTGGGCAGCGGGTCCCTGGGACCCCAGCATTTTCAGCACTGTGAATGTGGCCCTTGCGGGATTTTTTAGGTAAAAGTGCTGTGCCCATCAGCACTGCAGAAGACCCAGCTCTTTGGGTGATGACTTTATGTTCTGGGGGGTATAACTCGCCGACTTTGTCCTTGGAAAGAGTGTTTTCCCAGCCAGCCATAGTACAGACTCACGTGGTGGTAGTGGTTAGGTGCTGTCTGGTTGGTTCTGACTCACAGTGGCCCTGTATACAGTGGAATGGAACCCTGACCAGCTCTGTGCCATCCTTAGACTTGTTCCTGTGTTTGAGCCTGTAGTTGCAGGTGCAGACACTGTGTTGGCCCACCTGGTTGAGGGTCTTCCTCTCCTTTGCTCACTACACCGGGCATGCCGTCTTTCTCTAGGGACTGGTCCCTGCTGGTAATGTGTCCCAAGTATGTGAGATGAAGTCTCACCATCCTTGCTTCTAAGGAGCATTCTGGCAGTACTTCTTCCAGGCAAGATTTGTTCATTCTTCTGGCCGTTCGTGGTAGAGTCAACATTCTTTGCCAACTCTGTGACTTAAAGGCGTCGATTCTTCTTTGGTCTTCCTTATTTGTTGTGTGGCTTTCCTAGGAACATGAGGAGATTGATAAATCCATGGCTTCGGTCACGCATGCCTTAGTTCTCAAAGTGACATCCTTGCTTTTGAACACGTACTGAAGAGTTATTTGAAGACTTATTTAAAATTTGAACCACATTTTCCCGGTGCAGTGTGTCCTTTGATTTCTTGACTGCTGCTTCCATGGGCATTGATTGCGGACCCAAGTAAGATGGAATCCATGACAGCTTCACCTTTTCCTCTGTTTATCACCGGGCTGTTTGTTGGTAAGCAGAGACTCATAGCTTTCCATTTTTCAGCTTATACTTTGATGACCTTCCTAATGCCCTGTGAATTGGAAGGCTCTTCCTATTAAGAAAATTCATAATAGTTAAGGCATGGACTTTGTAGTTGAGGGCTTTGCTACCTATGGCCAAGTTATTCACCCTCTCTGGGCTCAGTTTTGTCAGCTGTAAAATGGGGATGATAGTACCTCAGAGGACTATGGTGAGGATTTGTCCTGGAAATGGTTCTAATGGAAATGAGTAGAAAATGGCTTGCCAGGAGATGAATCCAGCAAGAGAGTATGTCTTTACTATGGGCAATTTTCCCATCACACTGGGTGAAACTGCCAAGAAGTTAAAAATGGTGGTGTTAGGGAGGCTGTGAATTGGTCCCACTTGGGGTGGCAAGGGTCAGCTTCATGTAGAATTGTTCCTCCAGATCCCAGAGAAATCCTCTTTTTGCCCCTTTGACTGTGTTCCGGGAGCCCCTGGCGGAGCTGCTTCTGGCTGCCGAGCTGTGGTCTCCTGCTTCGGTTTCTCTGCTGCTGTCAATTCCGCAGGCTGGTTCCAGGTGCTTATGTTAAACTTCCCCGTTTCAGATGGCCTCACGGTTTAAATATGCTATTTATAACCAGTAATTTATGTTTTCATGATACTTGGTGTAGCAGCTTGTCGGTGTGCCACTACAATAAACCAGTAATGAAACACACGCCATTCATATGGGTTGCTGTCATGTCTGTCATTTCATATAGGGATCGCCGTTGTAGACAGTATGTAAAATTGCAAAGGGGCTATTTTTTTCCTCTTAAAGATAAGCTGTAGTGTATTAAATATTCATCTGCCACATGAGAACACCATACCGTTGTTTCTGTTCCCTGCATCCTTATTTTTCTCATGGAAATCTATTCAGATGTCTCCAGTATGCATTGTTCTCATCAACTGCTCCTCACTGCAACCGGTCCCCTGAGCAGAGCTTAAAATCTTCGTCAACAGCTGTTCCAGAAGATGTGTGTGCCCTTCAGCCCAAAAGGTCACATCTGAATAGCTTCTGAAGAGCGCACTTGAGAACTTGGCTCCTGGATCCTTGAACCCGGGCAGGCTGGTGACTTGCAGCTGTGGGGTTTGTGCTCTCAGGAACCTCTGCCCTTTTAGAGAAACTGCTCCTCAGCTCACAGCTCAGGCCCAAAGGTGAGCCTGGGCGTCTTACACTGTGTTTCCGTTTTCAGCTGAGCTGCAGAGACTGGGGGACATGTGGTCCAGGCTGCCCTTCTGAGGATGTGGCCCGTAAACCCAAGGTCACTGATGGGACTCCCTCGAGGAGCTGTGGGTGAAAGGGAGCAGTGGGTTTTAGGGTTTGTGGAGGTCATCCCCATCTCTGCTTGGTAGTTGAGTGACACTTGGCCACTCTGTGGAAGAGGAAAGAAGAGGTGGATGCTAGTGAGTGGTCATGTGGTGTCTCTGAGCCATTTCTTCTCCTTTAAGGAGGCCTCTGGGTGTGCAGACAGTGAAGCGATTGCCAGCTGAAGCCACCGAGAAATGCTCGAGAAGCAAGGCCTGTCAGTCAGCTTCCGAATGCTCACAGCCTTGAAAACGCTGTGGAGCACAGTTCTGCTCCGCAGCACCTGGGGTGTGCCGTGACCCCGCAACCACTGGTTTGACTTTTTGGGGGGCTCTCAGAAACGTTTCCTCACATCTTGGGCTCTCCTGTTCCTTGCGCAGTCAGACATGACTGAGTACCTGCTGTGTATCTGCAGATGGCCCTAGGGCTGCAGGGGACGCACCGGAAGGGGAGCCTGCTCGCTGCCTCCAGAGAGCGCCAGCCGGGGCTGGAGCCGGAGCGGACCGGTGCAGCTCTGACGCTCAGCGTATGTGTCGGCCAGGATGTCGCTGGGCCCTGCTGCGTGCATGGAGGACAAGTTCTTGAGCTGGACAAATGAGAGTTCGAAGCCGCCTTCCCCAGTCACTGGTCGGATGACCGGAACAAGTTATGAAAAAAGAGTGTCACTTTTCCATATGTAAAATAGGGCTGTCCTGGCCACTTAACCACGGAGCCCCGGTGTGCAGCGGTTAAAAGCTCAGGCTACTAACTGGAAGGTCGGCAGTTCAAATCCACCAGTGGCTCCTAGGTAACCCTACAAGGCAGCTCTCCTCTGTCCCGTGGGTTTGCTAGGGGCCAGGATGGACTTGACAGCTCGGTGTCCCCCTAACAGGAGTGCTCTGGGGAAGGAAAAGTCAGGCACCTGGTGGGCGCCCAGTCAACTTTTGTTTTTAGAGATGATACGTGAGAATAGGAAACTTGAAAGGTACATCTCTGGATCCTGCCCAGTCTCAGTAGCACTTCCCCCTGTCTCTGTTTTAGTCACCTAGGGCAGCTATGACAGTGATAGCACAAGTGGATGGCTTCAGAAAGAGAAACCTTGTTTTATCACAGGCTAGTGGGCTGGAAGTCCAAATTCCGGGCATCAGCTCTGGGGGAAGGCTTTCTCTCCTGGCTCTGGAGGAAGGTCCTTTTCCTTAGTCTTATCCTGGACTGGAAGCCTCTGAGGCTCAGGGACCATGGTCCTTTCCTAAGGATGTGCTCAGCTACCACCACTGCTTCTCAGTGGCAGGAGGGCCTCCAGGTCTCTCTGCTAGCCTCTTTATATCTCAAGAGCCTGCCTCAGTGCACAAAACCATCTTCTACAGAGTCCTACCCCATCAACACAGCTGAGGCCCATCCTCCCCCAGCAATACCACAGAGCAGGGTTGATAACCTGGAGGAACATCACACAATACCGGGAATGATGGCCTAGCTAAATTGCTTCACAGACTTTTGGGGAGAGGGGGACACAATTCAGTCCATGACCGGCCAAGCCAAGTGCCATTGAGTCGGATCCGACTCATGGCGACTCTAGGGGCCAGGGTAGAACTGACCCCCAGAGTATTCAAGGAGCACCTGGTGGAGTCCATGACACTCTCCCAGTAAAACTTAAAAGTAAGTAAGCATCACTAAGTAAGCATCACGACCCCTTCTCTTAGCACCCTCCTGTTGACGTGTCACTGTCATGATGGCTGACGTTCTGGGAGCACTGACAGCGTGCCAGGTAGTGTGCGGAGGGCGGTGTGTGCATTCCTGTCTTTAAATCTTCCTAATAATTCTACGGGAAACCCTGGTGGTGAAGTGCTACATCTGCTAACCAAGAGGTCAGCAGTTCGAATCCCCTAAGTGCTCCTTGGAAACTCTGTGGAGCTGTTCTACTCTGTCCTGTGGGATTGCTATGAGTCAGAATCAGCTGGAGGGCAGTGGGTTTGGTTTGGGTTTGCCGATGATGCCATGAAACTTGGTGGCCGAAACACTGACCTCCCCAGAGATGTCCGCCTCCTCATCGTTCAGTCTGCGACTCTGTGACCTTACATGGCAAATGGGATTTTGTAAATAGGATTATGTTTAGGACCCTGAGATGGTGAGATTATCCCATATTATCTGGGTGGACCCAATGTATCGTAAGAAGCAGATGAGTTTGTGTGAGAGGAGGCTCTGTGACGGTGGAGGAAGAGGTCAGAGGGAGAGAGATTTGAAGACGTTACTCTGCTGGATTTGAAAATGGAGAAAGAGGCCATGAGCTGACAAAGGCTGGTAGCCTTCAAGAACTGCGAAGGAAAGAAAATAGGTTCTCCTCTCGTGAGCATTCAGAAGGAACAGAACCCAGCTGAAAACTTGGTTTTAGGACTTCCAACCCCAAAGCTGTAAGATAATAGATTTGTGTTATTATAAGATGGTAAATTTTTAGTAATGTAGGCTGGCTTGGCTATTACAGCATTAATAGAAAACTAATAAGGAAATGCTGGTGGCATAGTGGGTTAAGTGCCATGTCTGCTAACCGAAATATCAGCAGTTCAAATCCTCCAGGTGCTCCTTGGAAACTCTAGGGGACAGTTCTCCTCTGACCTCTAAGGTCACTATAAGTCAGACACAACTCGATGGCAGTGAGTTTTCATACAGGAAATCTTAACTATTATCCCTAGTTTACAGATGGAGAAACGGAAGGTCAGAAAGAGAAAGTAACTTACCTTGGGGCACCTGACTGGGAGGGTGGAACGGGGATTTCTATCCCAATCTGACTCTGTGGAGCCCAGACTTAACAATTCAGGTCATGGGTCTGTCGGTGTCCATGACGCCTTCTATAGAATGGAGCATTGGGTAAACACCAGGCTGTGTGTACACCACTGTGTCCTCTTCTCTGTAGGTTTTCTGAGCTCTGTTACCAGCAGTCCTCAGGTCATGAATGAAATCTCATCCTAAGTCTGTCTTTAAGTGGAATTTGTAGGTAAGTCAGAACAGGTACCTGTGGTTCTTACGTAACATCGATTAGTCAAATGTTTGTCTTAGTATGTAGTGTGTACTTTGTACAGACTTTGCCTTTGTACAGTGGGCATGTTATCGGGGGGATGAGTCACTGGAGAAGGGCGTCGTGCTTGGTCAAGTAGAGAGCCAGTGAGGATGAGACCCTCAGCGCGATGAGCTGGTACGGGGGCTGCAGCAGTGGGCCAAGCGTGAGAGTGACTGTGAAGATGGTGTCAGGCTGGGCGGCGTTTCATTCTGCTGTACTCAGGGTCGCGATGAGCTGGAGTGACTCTGTGGCACCTGGGGACAACAAAATGTGTGTAAAACACTTAAAGAACACTTCCCAAAATGCTATAGCATCTTAAACATAATATAGTACACAGGCACGTGTTAGTTATCCCAAACCATTGTATTTAGCAGAATTTTTAATACTATAGGCTTTATGGGAACCCTAGTGGCATAGTGGTTAAGTACTATGGCTGTTAACCAAAAAGGTCAGCAGTTCAGATCCACCAGGTGCTCCTTGAAAACTCTGTGGAGCACCTCTGCTCTGACCTGTAGGGTCACTGTGGGTCAGACCAGACTTAACGCAGTGGGTTTGCTTTTGCAGTTCCTTCTTGAGCAGGAGCCGTCTGTCAGTTAGCTGTTGGCAACTTGGAGACTTACTCTCAAATCTGAAGGAGTCCTGGATGTGGTTGGATGTCACCCCAAGGGAGATGACGATAGACTCTGCTTCTCTGGGAGCAGATACTCTACGTGGTGGGGCTGCCGTCTGGGGGTGTACTCTGGTTTACTTGCCTGATCGAGTCAGCCCTGGAAGATTGCCCCAGTAACATTAACTCCATTTGTGATGAAATCAGGTGAGTTTTCTTCCCAGGCTTCTCTGTCCTGAGCGTTAGCTAGTTCTCTTTTCTGAGGAAGTCTGGCAGGAAGGCCGTTCCTGGGGGTGTTGTTGGGGAACCACTAGTGAGTTCAGCATCCAGTACATGTCCGTCAGCTGACAGTGGAACAGAAAAAGGAATGCTTTTCTTCTGAAGATGGGGGACTAAGAAAAAAGACAAGGAAGCACTTAGGTCCAGAGCACTGTGGACGGCTAGAGGCAGCCTGGCTGTCAGATGGTCCAGTTGTGAGGCCGCGTTCTTCACTTCCTGTCGAGGGAGGTGGTGAGGAAGCGGAAGGGCTCGGGAAGGGGGCCGAGAGGAGGTGCTGCTCTTGTCTTGCTGGGCAAGTGTGCCTGCGGTGCTGGAGAGCCGGAGCCTGGAGAAGGGGTGGTGGAGCTGGCAGCCAGGGGAGAAGCTGCAACAGGGAGGATGCCAGGCCAGAGATGTCGTCAGAGGCCCAGAGAGCCAGGCTTCCGGCTGAATGGCTTTTAGCATTTAGCACTGAAGTCAAGCTAAGGCCGGGAAGATGCTCCGGCTTTCTCTGAAGCTGTGTTCAGGAATGCAACGGCCCGGAGACCACCGTGGTGACACTCAGGCCAGGGGAGGCCTGACGTATCATTCAGCTCCGTGGGGGCCCTCCGGGGCGTGCCTGGTGCAGGGGCAGAGCCTGGGAGCACCTGCCGGGGGGCCTGGCTCTGGACTGGGTGCTGCGGAGGCCAGGGGAGGAGGCAGGCCCAGCCCCGCTTTCAAGGGTCTTCCTACACCTGGTAGGAAGAAGACTGCGACTTCCCGGATTCCCAGAGGGGAGATCTGGCGGGAGAAGGCCACGTAGAAGTTACAAAGGAGAGTTACAGGGAAGAGTGGTAGTTGTGAGGGAAAGAAGCCGTGTCTGCTAAGTGGAAAGGAAAGAACTGAGTAGTTACTGAAGGGTCACTGTGATGCGGGTTTCAGGGCAGCCACCCTTACTGAGGTGACCTCCCAGAGGCATCAGCGACCCTGAGGCACGAGCGGTGCACTGTTGCGCAGAGTGAAGCCCAGAGACGTTCCGTAACGAGCCCCGATGCAGCTGCTCTCTGACAGACCCGTCACTGAAGCTAGGTGTCGGCACAGCAAGCCCAGAGGACTCTTCTGCCACACTGTACTGGTTCCTGAGGGCGACCATAAAATGCCTCATGGGTTCATAAATGGTGTGCAGAGATGTCCTAGAGATGTGGTTAGGTGGCTAAAGCAGGTCACGTGATCAGCCTTTATTGACACACATCTGCACTTTTATTAACCCTAAAACAAGTCAAGGCTGATATGTAATTCACCGTATCATCGTTGAGTGGCTCTTGGAGGGTTGAAGGTGGGAGTCATTGTTTTCATGCTTTTTGCTTATCTGTATTTTATAAATTTTCAACAAGGAACCTTTAACATATTGCTAAGTACTAACAGGATTTTCAAACCCCTTTAGAGGAGTTTGTCTGAGCAAAAATTTCCGCCTATTTTAGAGGGGCTGAAAGGGCAGGCGGGTAGACCTCGGGGGATCTCTGCACTTAACGGCAGAGCAGGAGCAAATGTCCAGAAGCTGAGAATGCTGGGACTTTTTTTGTGTCTGTGTGTGGCTGTGACATGAGGACTGTGTAGGAGCGTGGTTGGGCAAGTGCCAGTAGTGAGCTCGGCACCGCTGGGGAGGGCCTTGAATGTCAGATCAGATTTGCTGAGTTCTACAAAACAATGAGGTAGATTGGTCCAGTGGCTGCAGTGATGAGCTTGTGCCTAACGGCTGTGCAGATGGGGCAAGGCTGGGCAGGGCTTGGTTCTGTCCTAAGTGGGGTCGCTGTGAGCTGGGACTGACTGGATGGCACCGAACCACAGAACTGCAGAAGTCTGAAATGTTATGCTAAAAATAGCGCCTTAAACGTGGGAGGCAAGTGAGTAGACAATTCAGTGAGAGCTACGTTCAAGAGGTGGCTTTTGTGATACAGGAAGTGGGGGGAAAGGCTGTTGATACCAGCCTTGCTGGCTCTGGGTCGTGTCACGCTATCACCACCTGGTGGTCTTATTGCCAAATTGTAGGGCTAATGGGCTTTGCCGTCACCCTGTTGGTTGAGAAGTTTCATCAAAACCAAAAATCTTAAATCGTCTATATCCTCAAAGAGATCGAAAGGTTTATAAATACCTGAATGAGGAACTAACTGTGTTAGTGTTAGCACGGTGTTTCTGAGGATGTGAACACAGACTTCATTGTGTAACTCAAGATTGTTCAAACCCGGCAGAGGAAGCACTTATGTCCTCTGCGATAGACAAATACCAGTTCAGCTAGAAGTTGAGAGGACTCAATAGCTTTGAAACTTGTAATGAAGAAAACAAGCTCCTTATTAATAGTTCTTACTGAAGAAAAAAAAGAAAACCCCACTGCCTTCAAGTCGGGGTCTGAGTCACAGTGACCTTAGAGGTCAGGGTAGAACTGCCCTGTAGAGTTTCCAAGGAGCACCTGGTGGATTTGCACTGCTGACCTTTTGGTTAGCAGACATAGCACTTAGTCCACGATGCCACCAGGGTTTCCAGTAGTTCTTACTGGGCGGGCATTTAACAGATTCAGCTGCTGATACTGAACCTGCAGGAATGTTTACAGAGATGCTGGTCCGATTGGCTCTGAGTCCTGGGTGGGTGTTGTAACAACAAGGACTGGGCTCCTGGCAGAGGGGCAAGGGGTGTGGTCAGCTGTGTGGATTTTATGTCTCTGCAGCCAGTTCAGAGCAGTGGGCTCTGACCCTGACTTTCCCCTCTGTCAGTCTCTGTTGGGATTCTAGAAAGAGCTTTTCTTAGTGGGAGGTGCAATCAGCCCCCCATGTCCCCGGGTTTTACATGCCTGGATTTAACTAATCCTGGATCAAAAATATTTACAGAGAACAAAAAAGTTCCAAAAAGCAAAACTTGAATTCACTAGGCACCAAGCACTACGTGGAATCTGTGACTTTAAATGTCTTGACTGATTTAGTGTTTTTGGCTTGTATGTGTTTGTTTAAGAAAGAAGTATTTCTGAAATTCGGTAATTTATGTGTATTTTTAAAATCTTCCCATTCCCCCTGCCCCATCTTCTGATAACCCCTGATCTTCTGTCTTGGTAGAATTCACCTGTTCTGGATTTTTCATGAAAGTTGTATCATATAAATTTTGTCATTTTTTTTGTCTACTGGGTCAATTCTTAAGTCATGCACATGGAGGAGTCTGAGAGTTTGTGTCTCATGGCAGAACAGCTTGTATCAGGTGTAAGGATTTCAGGGTCCAGCAGGCGACAGCTTGAGTCTAGGTTGTGCCACACTGGATCTGGGTGACCTTGGGCATGTTGACCTTCCTGGACTTGACTTTCTTGGTCTGTAACCTGAAAAATCTATAAGCCACAGAGGATAGTCGTGGGGATTAAATGAAATATTTACAAGTACCTATCTTAAGGAGTTAGAAAAAAACCAAAAACCCAAACCTATTGCCATTGGGTTAATTCTGACTCATAGTGACCCTATAGGACAGAATAGAACTGCCCCATATGGTTTCTAAGGAGTGACTGGTAGATTTGAGCGCTGACTCTTTGGTTAGCAGCCATAGCTAAGCAGTGTGTCACCGGTGGTAGACAGGATGAATTTGTGTAAGGCAGGCCTGTAGGTTGAACGTTTCCCCTGGCCCTGACCACTTCAGAATGGAGTGAAGACTTCCACCTTCCATGTTCAAATCGATGTTGCTTCCCCTCGTGTTTTTATGAGCACTCCCTACTCCAGCCCCATTCCTTTGGGTCTCCTCTCCAACGTCTGTCACTCCCTGGCTCATTGATCCACAAACACCCACGACCCTCCAGAAGCCCCCAGCTCTGCTGTAATGTGGCAGCTTGCCTTTTATCTGTTTCACACACTGCGTTTTGGAATGGGATTTCTTTGGGCTAAAAGTTCTAGCAAAAAAAAAAAAGTTTTCAAAACCACCAACCATTAGCCTTGGTCCAGGGCAAAGGCTCTTCATCCAAAGAAGGAATTAGACAAAGGGCTAGACTTTGTTGAGGTGTCACTATGAGATCTCAGAAACAACACAGAGAATAAAGAGTGGACCTGGAGCTACGCAGCCACTTTTGGACTGCTGAGAAGATGAGGCTGTAATTCCTGTGAGAAATGACAGCACGGATGAGAGCAGGGGTCACATCCACAGTCACTTCTCAGTTGATGGCATTTTGCTCTCAGGAAGCTGGTGTACAACTGACGTGTGTCCTGGACACCTGGTGTTGTGTGTTGTGTTGACCAGGAGAAGGTACTTCCTCGGTAAAAGCTGCAGGAAGGTGACAAGCAGAAACTGTTCCATCTCCAGCACAGAAATGCAGCGGTTCGGTTAGAACTGCTTGGTCTTTGGGGTTTGTGAGTGGGACCTGGGGAGAGAATAGGGTGCCTGTTTGTCAGTACCAGCTTTGGGGGCGTGGAGGAGCTGCAGGAGCAGGCTAGGTGGGCAGGGTGCCTGGCGACCTAGGCACGGCTCCTCGTCTGGCTTTGAAAGGATTCTCTGCTGTGCAGTCAAGGACACGGTATTTCTTAGTATTGATGGGCACTTGGAATTTGATGGTGCTTCCTTAGAAAGCTCTCTGTAATTACAGTGATTACCTGGCATCCTTATTTTTTTGTTACATCCCTGTATTTCTCAGTTTTTCAAACACCTGCCTTTTCAGCATCCACACGTCTTTGGCCTTAACAAGAGCCCTCTATATAATCTGTGTGTGTTTGTTACAGAAGAACACGCTAATTCAGGCCTTGATGTGGTTGGAGCCCTGAGGGTGCTGTGGTTAAGAGCTTGGCTGCTGACCAGGAAGGCCGGCAGTTCAGATCCACCGGCCACTCCTTGGTAACCCTGCGTGCAGTTCTACTGCTGTCCTATAGGGGCGCTGTGAGTCAGAATCAACCTGACTTCCCTTTGTTTTTTTTGTTGTTGTGTCGGTTGCCATGGGCTACAACTCATGGTGACGCCACGCACCGCGGGATGTCACGGTTCTCCATCCTGCGCCGTCCCTCTCGTTGTTGGGGTTCTTGGGTCCGCGGTTGCAGCCACTGTGTGTGGTGAATGCCTTCCAGCCGTGGGGGTGCACCTTCTAGGACTTGGCTGGACAGTATTCTGTTCTGAGCCACTGGGTTTTCAATGGCTAGTTTTTTAAAGTAGATAGCCAGGTCTTTCTTTCTAGTCTGTCTTGGTCTGGACTTATAGATATAGGCCTTGTGGACTCGGGATTTGTGATAGTTGGGAAGAGAGAGAACAGAAGTACAGCTGTCCCTGGTTGTGAGGAAGGGACTCCCCAGTCAGGCTCACCAAGGCCGCGTCTGGTCTGACGCAGGCCACATCTGGTCTACCTGCTGGAGACAGAGTGCTTGTAGGCCTAAGAGCACCCCCAGTGATGGCCACAGTACAAATCCTTATGCTTTTTTAAGGCAGGACCTTGACAAGGCCACAGTTGTGTTGACCAGGTTTGTGATTCTGTTCTTGATAAAAAGGATGACAGCTGATTGTTCAGGAAAAAGCCAAGTTTTCCTTCCTTTTTTGCCGATCCCACTCCTGCAGTCCCTTAGTTAGATGCAAGGACGTGGGCCCACATGTAAAAACCGCCCCAGTGACTGCTATGCTTTCTGGGCTTGGGGACTGCAGAGGGACAGACAGCAAGTGTGGGAAGTGTCCCTGAAGGGGTGATGGGACCCTGTGTGCAGAAAACCACACGTCATTCATTGTTCCCAGTTTCATCTGCTCAGGGCTTTGATCAGAGAAAGGTCACCGAGCTCCCTGGGCTCACCTGCTGTCTGGCTGAAGCCCTAGGCGGGCTGGATGTACCGGTGATGTGGGGATACCTGTCATCGCCGGTGAGATGAAATCGCTGGGTCAGCGCTGATGGTTTTTCTTTCTTCTCTATGTTTGTTTGTGTGGGTATCCAAGCTGCCCAGCCTCAGTCATCCAAGGATAAGGTCACTGTTCTGTCACTTACTGCTTTGATACTTTGGGCTCATTATCTCGCCTCAGCCAAGCCTGTCTCGTCTTCTGATGAGAGCCCACTTTTAGAAAAGAAAGGGCACCTCAGGAGCCTGGCGCAGTTCTCATGTGGAAAGTTCTCTGTGAGTGTCAGTGATGATGGCGGGCGACCCTTGTGCAGGTCTGGAGAGGAGGCGACACCACGTTTCCTGAGAGAAACTTCCAGTAAGGCATCCCTGCCCCAGAGCAAGCCAGAGCATGAGAGTTCTCTGTGCCCTAACCTGACCAGCAGTATTGCTTTCTCTGTTTTTAAATTGTGGTAAAAACTGTACATAACAAAACATGCACCCATTCAACAAATTTTAGGTGTGTAGTTCAGTGACACTGGTGACGCTCTTCCTCTCGTGTAACCATTCTTTCCCTCCTTTTCCACATCATTCCACCACCATGAACCTAAACTCAGTGTCCCCAGGCATAGCCCCCCCTACATCACAGTGCGCGTATCGCACCTGTGTGCTCGGATTCACACACACTGGGGATCCGCTTCTGGTCTCCTCCCTCAACATGACTTCTCTTTCAGTAGAACAAATAGTGAGTTATGTTGCTTGAAGATTTGGTTTGTTTCTATGTCCTTTTCTTTAACCTTTAGGTTGTTTTGCCTTATCTAATTCATCAGATCCCAAACACCTTCTGCATAGCCTGTCTTCAGGGCTTTCTCAGAGGCTGGGGGACCTTCCTGGATTTCGGAGTGCTGACCCACCTCTGAACAGATGCTCATGAGTGCACTGTCTGTGTCTCTGCACTTGGCCTTACCCAGACCCCCGGGTGTCCGCTGCAGCACCAGGCCCCTTGCTGTCTCCTCCAGGACCCAGTTGCCTTGTTTGATGCCTATGTAGCATCCCATGCATTTGGCATACTGACATAGGAGGTGCCGATGTGTACAGACACGTGCACCCATGTGAGGGAACGAAGAGATTGAATGATAACTGGAAAAAAGTGAGTAGACTCTTGATGGGAGTCTCCGGAAGTCAGCGAAAGCGTATCGGGATGGGTGCCGATGCTGGCAGGCTCCCCTTGCTCCTCATCACCGTTGACCTTCATTCATTCATTTGCTGATGTGTCACCCAGCACCTATTGGTCCATGCACTGTGTCAGCTATTCCGCTGGGTGCAGAGAGTGACATACAAGTGGAAGACCGACCCTGACCCCTTGAAACAGAGCACCAGAGAGTTCTGTGCTCTTCCAGTTTCCTCCGTAGTAGGGCACTTGTTCCCGGTTTTGTGTCGACACCCTGTCATGTGGATCTCGGTAGCTGAAAACCAGCCACAGAAAAGCCATTTCCTGAGCTGGTGGAAGCAGCTGGTTTGCGGGTGAAGGAGGGCTGGTTGTGTGTTTGCAGACCTTACCTGTGGCCTCACCTCTTTCACTGAGCAGCTGTGGGTCCTCCAGTGAAGGTTTATACTTCTTATCCTTCAGTCACTGGAGCCATAACTAACCAGGAAGCTGGTCTACATAAGCCAGCACCAGAATTCTATTAATTTATAATGATTTTTGCAATATCAAGGTCAAATAGAATGCTCTCACACTGCCCCCTAATAGTTGCCTCACCAAGACTGTACCCCACATGAGCCCAGTGTGGAGCCACCGTCAAGGCTGTTGGCACCAAGATGCCGCCACTGGTGGTATCTCCTTCATGAGCCTTCGGCCACTGAGCTGGCCTCGTGTGTATGGCCCAACAAGCCTTCTATCAAGGCTTGTTTCTGTAAGAATCCAGACTTATCAAGATGCTTCTTCTTTTGCCTTGAAGTGTTTTTGGTCCATGCTATTTGAAGAGCAAAACTGACTGTTAGAAACAGAGCCGAGGACTGGGCCAAAACCCAAGCCCAAGCCCAAGCCCAAGCCCAAGCTGATCCATTGCTGTCGAGTTAATTCCTGCTCCTAGTCAACCCTATAGACAGAGGGGAGCTGCCCCACAGAGTTTCCGAGCAGCTCCTGGGGGATTCCAACTGCCCACCTTTTGGTTAGCAGTCGTAGGAGTTAACGACACCACGCAGATTGCGCGGATCAGGGGCCATAAAACACGTCTTTCTGTAGGGCTGTTGCTGAACCCGGGTGCTTTTGCGCGTGCCTGTGTGATACGGAAAAGCTGCACATTATATTTCAAAGCAAACTCATTAAGGTGATGGAAGCCTTATCATTACTGTGAAATATCTCTTAAAGCTATCTTTAATTTCTTTCTGGTTATAAACAAAATATATGCTTACTTGAGAATAGAAAGTAATAAACTATCCTAGAAATGAGCAGTTTTAACATACACCTACACATAAATATATGTGTTTCTATTTTGGTATATTTGTATACTTCCTTTGGCAGGAAATATATTGTGTGCATTCTCCATGTGATTAAAAATAGCTCAAAAAACTAGTTCTCAGCGGCTGTATCTATAGTCCACCTTTTAGTTGCCCTGTAGTTTATATAACTGTTGGCAAAATATATCAGTGTTTTATTTATTTTAGACCCAATAAGGTTTTTTTTTGTTTGTTTTTTGTTTTTAAGTGGTTTTTGTAGTTGGGAAGATAAGAATGCCTTTGGGCTAACAGATTTGAAGTTCATATTGGCTCTGAGGAAAAAAAGTTGTAATTAGCATCTTCAGATTTTCTATTCTTGCCACAAACTAAGTTGCATCATATTTAGGGATTCAAATAATGCACAAGGAGTGTTTTTTTTTTTTTTTTTTGAGATTCTATTTTTGTACTTCCTTGTGCCCATAAGGAGGGGCTCTGGTGGCATACTGGTTAAGTGCTCTGCTCTCACTGGTGTAAAGCCTGCCAGCTGCACTCCACTGGAGGGAGATGTGGCATCTGCACCTGTAAAGAATACAGCCTCAGAAACCCTATGGGACAGTTGGACTCTGTCCCATGGAGTCACTATGAGTTAGGGTCAGCTCGGTGACAATGGGTTTGGTTTAGGTTTGGTTCACCTAAGAATCATTAAAGCAATATAATGTTAGGAAGAGATAAGAGAGGAAGCAAGCTTTCATGGATTGAAGTGTGTCCCCCCCGAATAAGGGTGTAGCGAATCGGCTAAGCCATAACTACCAGTCGTGTGTGATGTTCCCACATGTAAAACCTGCCTCCGTGATGTTGATGGGGGAGGCCGGGTAGGGCTTGTGTTGGTGAGGCAGGACTCAGGCCGTAAGAGGGCACTGTGCCTTGAGGCAGGCTCCTGGGATATAACAGAAAGATGTGAGCATGGAGATTCAGGGCCCTCATGTTACTGGGAAAGAAACACCAGCTGCAGAGTGCGTCCTTTGCATCCAAGGTCTCTGTACCTGAGAAGCTCGCAGTCCGGGGGAGGACAAGGCCCTTCCTCCAGAGCCCCTAGGGACAGCCTTGTCCCACAGCTGATGTCCTGAATTGGAACTTTGAGCCTGCTTTACTGTGGGGAAATACATTTCTCTTTGTTGAAGTCATCTGCTTGTGGTGTTTCTGTTGTGGCAGCACTAGAAGACTAAGAAAGAAACAGACTTTGTGGAGCCTGTGATCTGTGGATGCACACACACATCTCACTGTGTTCTCATGGCCATTCGAGAAGTTCGTGGTCTCTGGCCTTCTCCTACAGAAGACAAAACAGGGCTCAGAGAGGTTCTGAAGTGTCATCGTATCTCAGTGTGCTCTCACACCAGTTGGTGAGTTAGCGGTCTCTGGCCTTCTCCTACAGAAGACGGAACTCAGCTCAGAGAGGTTCTGGAATGTACTCTTCTCATCCACCTGGAAAAGTGCAGAGTCAGTGTTTACACCCAGCCCTGTCACACCTAAAATCAGATTCTTTCTGTTGATACCATGTGGCCTAAATAGAACCAGACCCCCCAGATCAAGGTAGTTGTTGCCACCTTCCCTGCCCTGTGTCACTGGAAAGGCAGAGAAGAAGTCAGGAAATTCAGTCACAAGCGCCATGGCTTTCTGCTCTGGGGACCCCTCCGGGTCTGGGAGGACAGGCTTGGTATGGGATCCATGGCCCCGCTGCCTCTGGCTTCCTCCGTGCTCTCACAACTTTAACAAGAACTCAACTGTTTCCGGTTTGACATGTTCAGAGTAAGAAGCTTCCCTGTCCGGTGGCACTGCCTTGTCCTCCCCAGCTCTTGGCTCAGAGCTGGTCAGTGCTAACCCAATACAGAGTGGCCGTGTTAGACTGGTCCGTCCCCTGCAAACATCCTTCCCAGATGTCCTGTGAAATATTCATGGAACAGATGATTGGCGGATGTCAGTGAAGTCGGATCCGACTCGATGGCACTTGGCTTGGCTTTGGCTCTTTGTAATCGTCTTTTTATACTGTAATTGATGAAGACCCCACTCAGAGTTCTCTGTCTTGGCCTGCGACCCGTGATGAGGGCACCGAAGTGGCACGCAGCGCTGGAATTCTCCGCCAGCCGCTGTGTTTGTTTCTGCTCTGCACTGACTTCGCTCATCCTGTAAGCAGTGACGGACCCCTCCCTGTGGACCAGGCACGAGGTGCATGCCTCCTCCTCAGCATGTCCCATTATCTGCCTGCTTTCCATGCTTTGTGCTTGTAGAAAGCTGTATTCTGAGAGATTTTTGTTTACTTGAAATATTAATAAGCATAAACTTACTTGCTGAATATTAAAGCTCAGTAATAAGATACTCAGGAAGAAGATACACTGAAATGCGGCTCAGTGTTAGCAATGCTGTGAAAAGTGTGTAAGGTCATAGAACTTGTAAATTATTTTTAAAAGTTATCTTTCTCACTTCATAGGTATTTTACATATGTCACCTTAGGCGAAAGACGTGACAAGCTAATTTCTATAAACTGCAAGCATTTGCTAGCATTGGTGAGTGGAGGCCGGTTTATGCTACTTAGCCGTTGTTTGTGTTCGTCTGAACTAGTTTCTGTCGGTTTTCAGATCAGTGATCCTTATCTGTAACATGAGAGCCTATGCAGTGTGTTGCTTTAAAGTTTAAATAATACATTTACATTATTTTATTCTTCCAAACAGCCTTTGGATGTAGGTAGGCATTAGAAACCCAAAAAGTTGCTGTCGAGTAAATTCCAGTTTATGGTGCTCTGTGTGTGTTACAGTAAACTGTGCTCCATAGCATTTTCAGTGACTGTTGGGAAACGGATGCCAGGTGTTTCTTCCAAGGCACCTGTGGGTGGACTCAGACCTCCAACCTACTGATTAGCAAACAAGTGTGCTAACTATCTGCATCATCCAGGGACATGTGCAGAGCATCAGTGTTCCCATTTCATAGATGAGGAAACTGAGACCTTGCCTGTGATCTTCACAGAGAAAGAGCCACAGTAATCCATTTTCTGCTGCAGAGTCCCCTAAGGATAGTTTGGTTTTGTAAATTCTGTAGGCATTGTGTCATTTCCCTCCTGAGGACCCGTCTCTGGCTCGTCACAAGATGACGGTCCTCAGTAAACATACACATTTCTGCTCTAAACAACAATGCCTGTCATTCACAATAGAAAACTGAACCTTGTGGAATGAATTTGGTCATAGCTGGTCCGTCTTGGTGGATGGCTGCCCCAGCTGGTGAAGCAGACACGATGTGTATGTATGTTGCTGCCATGGCCCGTTCAAAGTGCAGTGCCACCTGTGGCCACAGCACCTTGTTAGCCACCGTCAGTGCATTCTTGTAAGCATCTGAACGCGATACTGGTGATAGTTTGGCGCACGTGTTAGGTTTCCTGATTGGAAATGTTCTTGAACTAAAATATACTCCGTGACAAGCTTTTTTTTGTGGTTACAAAAAAAGACCAGCAGCTCGCAGGTTATCTGAGTTGCTAATGACTTAGAATTCAGATCAGGTGTTGGTGGTGGAATTAGCAGACATTCACCATCAGTTGTTGATGAGGATTGCTGATCGGAGAGGTAGCTGCAGGGCATGAACTCCAAGAAACAAAAAAAAACAGGGGGTAGGTTTTCAGGGTTACATTCTAACACCCAGGTGAAATGATGGCATGGTGCTTCAGTGACACTCAGCAGGTGTAGCTGGTAAATAGGAGATGTGACCCTGCTTTCCTACAAGTAGAGAAGTGTCTGGAAGGGTATGACTTTTCTTTCAAAAGGGCAATAACTGGAACTCTTCATACAGACTCTGTGATCGCCTTGCGGGAACCCTGGTGGTGTAGTGATTAATCATGATGTGTGTTCACTGAAAGGTCAGCAGTTTGAGTCCGCTACACGCTCCATGGAAACACCGTGGGGCAGTTCTGCCCCATCCTGTAGGGTTGCTGTGCATTGGAATAGACTCAATGACAGTGGGTTTAGTTTTGGGATCCACTTGCGGTCTGTGCGAGGGGCCCTGGGAGAGCTGGTAGCTTTATGGTTATTCCAGGGTGGCAGCTTGTTCCTGAGATGCTTGCCTGGCAGCTCTGATCTAGATGTGAGTTCCTCCATGCTCGAGGCTTACCGAGTCCTAGTAGAAACCCTAGTGGCGCAGTGGTTAAGTGCTACATCTGCTAACCAAAAGTTCAGTGGTTCAGATCTATCAGGCACTCCTTGGAAAATCTGTGGAGCAGTTGTACTCTGTCCTATAGGGTTGCTGTGAGTGGACATCAACCCCACGGCACCGGGTTTGGTTTGGGTTTGGTTTAGTCCTAGTGGAGCCTGGGGGTTCAGTGGTTAAAGAGTTATGTCTGCTCACCAAAAGGCTGGCCGTTCAGATCCACCTGCTACTCCTTGGAAATCCTATGCAGCGGTTCTACTCTGTCCTATGAGGGTCACTGTGAGTCAGCATCTACTCGACGGCAACAGATTTGGGTGTGGTTTGGTTTTAGTCCTAAAACGATTAAGGCTGAATCTGAGGAAAGATCGCCACACCTGTGTCTCATCCTTCCCTGTACATCCTCAGTCCTTAGTCAGAGGTGCTGGCAGGACAGCAGAATGCGGTATTAATAATGCAGGTTTCTCTTGAGGTCACCTGTGCTCCATCCCTTGCTCAGTCCCTAAAATATCATGGAGCAGTGTTCTGAATGACTCGCCGTAAAAGGGAGTGGGACCCGTAGATTCTGCAAAGTGCATGGTGTCTCGCCAAGTGTTCTTTCAGCTGACGGGACAGCCTCCACAGAGTTCCAGCCCATGAGCTGGTTCTTGGCCTTTCTGGGCCTCAGCACCGGATCTGCAGAAAGGAGAAAGAGTTCGCCCACCTCGGGACTGGTTGAGGAGCTAATTAGTTTGTGTTTGAAAAGTGCTCAGAAAATGGCACAGGTGAAAGGCAGCCAGATCAAATAAGGGGGAGACTGACTGCTACCTGGGAAGTCATCAGCCACGTAGCCATCTTGACATATGTCCCAGAACTGGTTGTCACAGAGCTGGTTCTGGCTCACCGTGACCCCACGCATCTGAGAGCAGAGCTGGGCTCTTGGGGTTCTCCTCGTCAGTCGTAGTTCATTGGCCAGGGTTAGCTGCCCTAGAGGGGGACCAGAAGGCCAACATCTGACTGACGCTGCAGATTGCCTGCCCCCCACCTCCCAGTTCTGGGAAGCGGACAGCCCAGAGACCACACTGCAGCACAGCCTGGCCGATGTCCAGTGCAGCGGACGCTCGCAGGAGGAGCACGTGCCCAGGCCTGTGCTACAGCAAGTCAGATGAGCGCGTACTCGCCTGCTGTCCTGGGGAGGGAGGGTCCAGTGTCACAGCCGTCCCTCTGGGGGTCAGCTAGGCTAGAGTTGCTCATCTCCCAGCGTGGGGACAAGGACTTGGCTTCCAAATCTGACATGTGATCAGCACAGTGTGGGGTTGTGGCCATGGCACATTCTTCTGGAAGGGCAGTTGGTAAGTCTTCCCTGCGAGTCTGCGTACAGCTGGGGTTGGGCTTCAGCTGGGACTCTGCTGGTTCTCTGGGGACTGCGATTTGGCTCCAGCTGGGCAACATACCCCCACCTCAGCCCAGAGGCTGCTGCTCTCGGCAGTTCTGCGTGTTGTGGCATCTGGGACTGAGCCATGGGCTCGCTGCCGCAGCGGCCCTGTCCTTTCCATCCATTTGTTCCTCCACACACATACGTACATTCCTTTATTGGGCCAAACCGCAAGACCAAACCTACAGCTATCTGAGTCGATTCTGACTCCTAGCAACCCCATAGGACAGAATAGAACTACCCCACAGAGTTTCCAAGGAGTACTTGTGGATTTGAACTGCCGACCTTTTGGCTAGGGCTCATAGCACTTAACCCCTACGTCACAAGAGTTTCCCCTTTATTCAGCAGTCACCTGACATTATCACAGTCACTAGGCTAAGGGCTGGGATGCAGGGACAGTCGGGTGCATTGAAAACATGTCCACTAGGGAGAGAGCTCCATGGGTCCAACCACAGGTTTTTCTTTGTCTCCTATTTGAATGCCCAGTGTCTTCTGTAGTTCCCAGGTAGTGGGGGCACCCGGTAAACACTGGCTGTTGGAGAGCAGTGGGGTAATGTGGGTTGTAATAAAGCTGAGTGCCAAGTGCCAAGAGAACGAACTGTGTATCCTAGGTGTATGCAGCACAGGCACTTAGTTTGGTCCAGCATTTTCAGTGTTAGAGCTTGGTCTCCTGTTAATTGTATCACTTAGTTTTCACCAATCATGCTTTACATTAAAGGGTGTTTTTCTTATTTCTTTTATAGATGAAACCCAGAGAAGCTGATTAAACCTCCCCAACATCACGTAGCCCTCATTTGCCCTGTCCCACACAGAACCGTCCCGTGACTGACGTCTCTTTGTGCATTCATGAACACAACATGGTTTCATGCTCAAACATGTATTTCTTCCCTAACTTTTCAGAAGACATAATCTACTCGTGTTTGGCCAAAATACTTAGTTTAATCATTTATTCTGGAAACACATGCTTGGGAACTCCCGCATGTCAGGCACTAGCTTAATTAAATATTATGTTTTTGGCTTACTCTCTGAACCACACATAGTTTTTCCAGAACTTGGAAAAGGCTAAATCATCTTGTCCCTGAAAATGTGCTACTCACGTTCTTGGTGGGTGATTTCACAGGAGTTGGAAGTCCTGGCAGTCCCCAGGCTCTTCGTCACTAGAATCCTTCTCCTCAGTCATTATGGATGGGGGGTGCTGCTGAGCTGAACCCACATTGCTGAAAACCAGTCCTCGATGGGGCCACGAGGAAGGGGTGGAAGCGCCGTCTCTGTGAATGTAAAATGAAGGTCCAGACAAGGAGAGACTTGGTCAGTTGCTGGAGGTCTAGACAGTTCCGGGTCTTGGAGCTTGGATGGTGGCTTTTGTAATGAGTGCAACAGCTACCCGCATGTTTCCTGTTCCCAGATCCTCCCCCCGACACACACCCAGGCTCTCAGGCATCCTACTGGCCTTCACTCGCAGATTCCCACTGTGCCTGTACTGTTTTGTGACGCTGTGTCTCTGGGTCTGTGGGGGAGATACCAGAGAGGAGCTGGGGAGACTGAGTGGAGCTGGCCCTTTGATGAGCTGTTTGATGAGTCACGTACTGTGGGGGTGCTGGCCTGTAGGGGTACAATGGAAATGTCCCTTTGTTTCTTTCTATTTAAAAGAAATGGCTTAAGGAACCTACCATCCCAGGCAGCCGCCTCTTCGACACATGGTAGTGGGCCATTTGTGAAAACCACAAAGCAAACAAAAAACTGTAGAATTCTACTAAAAATGGTAACAGGAACAGATTTTAAAATCTCTTAATCCCTTCTGACTTGTTTTTTCCTTGTTTTCCCCTCTTTTCCTGTTTTACACTCTTGAAAAAAAGAGTCATGACAAGCAACTGGCTTTTCACCCAGTAAAGGGGAGGAACTGTCCTCTGGCGCTGGAGCAGCTCAGGAGACTACCTTCTGCAAGAGTTGGAGGGAATTTCTTCCAGAGAAGTCGTGAGAGAGGAGGCTAAGTGCTTGCAGCTGGATTAACACCCTGCCTGTCGGGTGCTGAGGAATCGTTTCCTCTATAGAATGGAGCCTGTTTTCCGGAACCCAAGGCCCAGAGCGCACACTTGGCCTGTGCGGCTTTGACCCAGTTGAAAGGCAGGAATCTCTCCACCTTGAATTTTGAGGCAGAGAGAGGACTGCTGTTGTGAGGTGCCTGGATCCTTGGACCAAGGCCCAGTGAGTCACCACATTTGCTGTTTCTAAACACATCATCAGCTTTTGTCAAGTTTCTGCTGTGGTTGGATAATTAATGTTATTGGAGGAAATGATTTTTTTCCCCCCTCACAGCTGAAGATGAGACAGAATTTGTCAGGCTTCACACATACACACACACACACTCTCTCTCTCTCTCTCTCTCTGCTTCACCTTTTCTATTTAAACAATCTCAGTTTCCCAATATTTCAAGGATTTTTCCAAAGGTCTTCTCATGCTACACCTCCTCAAATAGCCAGGATCGGTGTGCAAAGGGAAAAACCAGCATCTTTTCCTAGTTTCTGCTGTTCTCCCTTGCTTTTCTCTTTCTCTGCATGAAGACACTTTGGGTAAGGCCCCTTCAGTTGGAGGTGGCTGGTTTTGTTTGTTTTCCTTGCTTTAAGGGTTACATGCCCAGTGAAGACAGATTTCTTCCAACATCCCGAATTAAGGATTGGAGAATGCCCATCCCCAAGGTGCGCCAAGAGAGAGATCTCCTTGTCCCACGGTGATGTCCCCTTCGTGACGCAGAATTCATACCCAGACTTCGTCCCCGTTCCTCAGCCCATTTTGTCCTCTGAAGCCAGCTGAGCTTCTCCAGGTGTTTTCTGCCACCATAGACATCGTCAGTGACATTTCCGTATGGGACACACACCTGTCCTGAGGGTGTGACAGATGTCCTAGCATTGACACCACCCTTTCGTACTTGCCCGAAATGTATGGAAAATCAGGGCTGTGGAAAGGGGCTTTCTTGTGCAATACTCTCGAGTTCCCTCTGATTGATAAAGAAAAGCTTAATTATGTCAGAACTTCAGAGTTTGTGCTGTTCTGAACCACAGATAGTTTACAATACCTCTGCAATGACAGGTGGCTTAGAGTCGTGGAGAACCACTTCACCCCATGACAGAGGTTTTCCTGAGAACTTCGTGCCTAGAAGCCCCATCGGTGATGGAGTAGTACTGTGAAGCACTATTTCTTCAAGACAGGCATCCCTGGGTGACGACCATTTGGCTTAAACCAGCCACTCCCCCTTGCCCTTGAGTGTTACATAAATTGGCCATCCCTTCGAAATGCTTGAAGTAGCCCCTGCTCTCACTGATAGTGCCTGGCCGGGCAGCAGATGGTGGGTGACAAAAGCAGTTCTGTTGGGTTCCTTCTTCCATATACTGTCAGCTTCAAAACAAAGCTTCCACATTTTAGGTATTTTGTGTTAGAGCAGGACCAGGTGAGTGAGACAGGATTTGGTACTGGAATGGGGAGCTGCTCTAACAAAGACCTGAAATGTGGAAGCTTTTCTCTGAGATCGTGAATGGTTGAAAGAGGGAACCCCGCACCATCAAGAAGGCAGCACTGAGAGCAGAGCACGTCCTTTGGACCTGAGGTTCCTGTGCCGAGATGCGCTCACTGGATTTGTTCTCAGCCTACCGGACTGTGATAAATTCTCTTGCTGAATGGATTTACAATTTGTACATGGATTTGTGGCTTACTGGACTGTGACAATAAAAAGTTCTCTTCAGGAAGCCTTCCACTCGTGGTATTTTCTCTTAGAGCGGTACCAGGTGACTGAGACCACAAGCACCTCTGCGTGCTGTACGTGCAGCTTTTAAATCACTGAAAAGGCCTCCACCCTTTTCTTGCACTGAACTAAGGCTGAGTAAGAACTGTAGGCTCCTGTTCCAACTCACCTGCACATTCTGAAAGACAGACTAGGATGGATCTTCTTGGTAACCTGGGGACTTGCTGTAATTCTATTTTTCACCCCGAGAAATCAGCAGTGATTGCCCTCTGGAAAATCCGCCCCATCCTCTTACTTGCTGAGTCCTTCCTATCTTGACCCTTTCTATTGCATTTCCTTCCATCCCATAAATAGGATTTGCTAAGAGGGAGGTGATTCAGGGGCACGCAAGAGTAATATAATTTGGTGGATAGGGAGCAGTGCCTTCAAACTGAGGTGTGGACTTCAGAGAGGTGAGACGGTGGACTGGCTATGAGAAATGCCTGGGTTTAGGGAGTGAGGGAGAAGAGGCGGAAGAATTTGGGTAGGAGTACAGGATGTAAGCATTTGAGATTCACCACTAATCAAAGCCCTGGGGGCGCAGTGATTAGAGCTTGGCTGCTAATCAACAAGGCTGGCAGTTTGCTCCTTGGAAACCCTGTGGGCAGCTCTACGCTATCCTGTGGGGTTGCTAGAAATCAGAACTCTGTAGCAATGGGTTTGGTTTGCTTTGGTTAATTACACAGAGGGGTCCCTGGGTGGTCATTGAAAGGTTCTAAGTTTACACGTACCCAGAGACACTTCAGGAAAAAGATATTCTACTTCCCAAAACTCAGCTATGGAAAGCCCTGTGAAGCGCCGTTCAGCTCTGACCCACGTGGGATCGCCGTGAGTCAGAATCAATTTGAAAGCAACCCTGGTGCTGTCCTGATTAAGGGCTCTGCCTGCTGACCACAAGGTGGGCAGTTCGAACCCACCAGGCAGTCCTCGGAAACTCCAGGGGCACAGTTCTACTCCCTTCTGTAGGGTCGCTATGCGTTGGAATCACCTCGATGGCAGTGAGTTTCAGGTACTAGTACTAACCCACCAGAACTACCTCCTTTATGCCGCTAAACTGTGTGGGCGCACTTCTGACAAGACTTCCAAGTGGCTGAAGTGGCCTGGCCTTGCAACAATCTGTTCGCCGTTATATGGGATCAGTAAATATTGCCACCTATGACAGCACTAGCTGTGTCCTGCTCCAGCCAGGGCCTCTGTGTCATTGTGTGCCCTTGCAGAGTGCATTGCTCCTGAGGGTTCTGAGCAATTGAAGGGGAGCCCATGCATGAAACCCACTATCCACAGAATGCACAAGGTCATTACTGTTGTGTGTAGCCAGAGAGAGTCATGGAGTTTTAGAGCTGGGAAAAAATTGTGTGTGTGTGTGTCATGCCCAATCCCCTCATGCAAATCAATTAACAAAAATTACATAGCCAACCATTCATGCCGATGCCCTGTAATTAGTAACTGGAGTTTTGGGTACTCAACAAGGTAGTGAAGCCCATTAACAGCCGTCAGACCCACTGAGCCGTGCTGGCTCTGCTCGCAGGTAAGCAGCTGCTCGCTGGATGGTGCGGGGCAGAGGAAGGAAGACTCTCTGGGTTGCTGGGCCCCATCCAGCATGTGCCACTCAGACCTGCATCTTCTCCTCTCCTGGTAAAAATAAACAGAATGCACCTCGTGTGTCTGGAGGTGGAGTGGGGAGGAGGATTGAAACACGGAGGGACAAACCATCCCACCCAGCTTAGGGCAGGAGTCCTGTAAGTTTGGAAACTGTGGTGGCTCAGTGGTAAAGTGCTGCAGCTGCTGACCACAAGGTCGGCAGTTCAAATCCACCAGATGCTCCTTGGAAGCTCTGTGGGGCAGTTCTGCTCTGTTCTGTAGGGTAGCTGTGAGTTGGAATCAACTTGTTGGCCACTTTTTTTTTTTTTTTTTTTAGTGTAAGTTTGGTGGCGTAGTGGTTAAGAGGTTTGCCTTCTAACCGAAAGGTTGGCAGTTCAGATCCACTAGGCACACCTTGGAAGCCCTATAGGGTAGTTCTCCTCTGTCCTGTAGGGTCCTCATGACTCAAAATTGACTCAACAACAATGGATTTGGTTTTTTTTTTTGTTTTTTTTTGGTTTAGGGTAAGCTTATTTGAACAGGATACTAACCAGAAAAGAGGTCATCATACCATTACCCCAAGTTAAGAAGCAAACTCCTGGATGTGGCATTGAGACCCAGCCTCTTGGAACTTTGACTTACTTTTCCAGAATCTTCTCCCAACTCCCATCCTGTGTTCCAGGCCTCAGGGTTTTCGATGGATCTTCCAACCATCCATATATTCGAATGACTCTGCTTCTGTGGGATCACTCTGTCAGGATGCCTTTCATGTCTCTTGGTCTGCCTGGACACTACTAGTCGTCCTCCCAAGGCTGTCTCAGCTGTGATTTGTGACTTTCCTTAAAACCTCAGGAACCCTCATCTGCCCTTCGGCCCTTGAGCTTTGCACATGCCTCCTGTAAAGCAGCCTGTTACTCTATAGTGAATTGTGTATTTATCTCCAAGTGCTTACACTCTTGTTTCTCCCAACTTACCCAGACCCTGGCTTGTTGAAGTTACCTAATAAATACCTTTGAGCATTTGGAAGAATCAGTGCATCAATAGATATCCACAAAAGCTGTTTTCGTGGTTTTATTTTTGTATAAGTATGAGACCCACTGCTGTCGAGTCGATTCCAAGGCACAGTGACCTCGCTGGACAGAGCAGACCTGCCCTGTAGAGTTGCCAGTGAGCGCCTGGTGAGTTTGAATTGCTGACTTTCTGGTTAACAGCTATGACACAATTACTGTGCCACCAGTGTTTCCTTAGTGCATGATACGTTTCAATAAATATTTGAGAAGTGAATGAATGAAACGTGATGGAATACTTTTTTCAACAAAGTTTTAACTTAAGTAGGTATTTGGCTTTTGCCTGGCATTGTGTCTGCGATTGAGGAGAGGATCTATTAGATCTGCAGTAACTTTTTCTCCTGATGCATTGGCCTGTTTACCATCTTCCTCACGACAGCCCATTATCACTTCCTTCTAGTAGCTTCTTATAGATAGTTGGGCAGGGGCTCGACTTTTCCTACAACTTAGGAACTGGGCAAGCTTTCAGAGAATGGGATTGTGGGTGCTGGCTTCAGAAACATGTCCATTTTAAACATGTATTTATAGCATTTACTATTTTCCTGCCGCCTTGGGTAGTTTATCATTCTCTACCAGAAGATTCAAGGGGAGTGTGGTATTTGTTTGTTGTTTTGTTCTGAGTTTGCACAGAGCGCAGATAAGCCACTGAACTGCAGAAGAGTGTTTGAAATAGCCCTGGAATCTTTCCCAAGCTGCTGTGACTGCCGGTGTGATGGAAAAGGAGGAACAGCTGTGTCACCAACTCTCGGGCAGTGGGCCCTGTTCATGGATGTGGCATGGCAAGACCAACTACGTGCCAGGAGTGGACATGGGCACTGGAGAACAGAGCCCATGGTGTTCACTGACTGTGCCATGCACCTGTCACAGTGCTCTGCTGATCAACCCCAAAAACCCACTGTCTTTGGGTTGATTTGGACTCGTAGTGATTCTATAGACAGGATAGAACTGCCCAATGGAGTTTCCAAGGCGTCTGGCAGATTCGAACTGCTGACCTTCTGGTTAGCAGCCAAAACACTTAACCAGTAGTCCACCAGGGATTCTGTTCTGCTGACAGATGGTTCATAAAGAGCTGCTGCATTTATATTGAATTTCTGATGTGTTTTATCATCAGAAAGGGTGTCAGAGGTCAGACCTCAACTTAACAGACGGCAGAGGTGTCCAGAGAAGGGAATAGTCAGTTCGGAGGGTCACAGATCTGTAGTAGGACGGTCAGGACTGGTGTGCAGCGCTTCTCCTGCAGGATTTACCTTGTTGGGGTATTTGGATTGCGAGTCATGAGATTTGTTATCATGAGATGCTCAGTGTTTTCCAATCTGGGGATGGTTTTCAGTCCTTTTCATTTGCCTACTAAGCTTTATTTGGTACTCAAAATACTGTGACTTGACAATGACACTGTTCTAAATGTGTCCCCCTGGAACACAGGGGACAGCTGTGTTTATTCATCCATCCTATTGAGGGATTCCTCTGTAGGTGGACCGCACGGTGCTAGGTGTCTGGTAGACTAGTGCTGGATGAGAAGTTTATAGAGTTCAGGGCTTAGTCCTGGCTCTCTTACTTAACTGCTGTACAGCGTTTAGGGTCGTCATCTCATCGTCTGGCTCAGGTGACATCGCCAAATGCAGAAAAGCTTTTGTCTCATGTACCGTCATCTGGTATCCACTGTTTAGAGTGCTGTATTGGGAAGAAATCTGAGACCACCTGTGGGCTCAGAGCGAAAGAGTGCCATCTGTGATCTGTTGATAATGTCTGCTGTGAGCAATGGGTTAGTGAGCTATGGTGTGTACGCAGTTGACTTGCCCTCCTGGGCCAAGTTGAGAAAGTCCAGTGCCTGTATTGTGTTGCTTCATAATTACTGAATCTTTTCCTTCTAAGAACCTAACTCCCCTGCAGATATGCATAGTTTTGTTTAACTTAATTTAAAAAACAAAAGCAGCAAAGGGCAACTAAAGTAATGTGATGAGTATAAATGCCTACTTATAGGCACATTTTTTCCAGATCATTGGCCTTAAAAGGAACACAAAATAGTGTTTCCCCTGGTCAAACTAGTTTCCACGTGTACAGAATTGAAAGTGCATAAAATGCACAGCAGAAGTCAGCCAGAGTTACTGTTTAGCTGAGACCAAAGTATAGTCATCTCTGCCTTATTTCAGGGAAGACTTTGAATCTTTAAATAAGTCACATAAAGTTTAAAAATATAAGTGAGAGGCTTTTTGTATATTTTGGTCTTGGAGACAGATTTAACTTGTTTGAAAATGTGTTTCATTAGGGACGTTTTCTTTGCACTGTGGGTTTAATTTAAGATTATTGTCACAGTGTTAGTATAGACAGGGCTGACCAAAGTCGTTAAATGTGGATGAATTTATGAGGTGACCTGTCCGTGTGTACATGTTATCTGTGTCTGGTCATCTCTATGCAGTGATGGTTCTGTAGTGTTTATTTTTAAATTGTGCACCCCACTCTGGGAAACCTTGGCAATATAGTGGTTAAGTGCTACGTCTGCTCACCAAAAGGTCAGCAGTTCAAATCTACGAGGCACTCCTTGGAAATTCTGTGGAACAATTCTACTCTGACCTATAGGGTCGCTGTGAGTCCCAGTCAACTTGATGGCAGCGAGTTGGGTTTTCTGTTTTTTTTTTTTAACCCCAGTTGAATGAGTGACAATCATTGGAGCCCCAGACAGTTCCAACCAAATGAGGTCAGTAAATTCATCGCATGATTATTAAATGGTCATTTATTTTACTGCTGAAAAACATTGTGGCATTTCCCTTATCACACGTGGCCTATTGTCATGGATATGATATATCCTAAAAACATAAATTCTTATTATAAGGACTTGAGAGTCTGTTTATAATGTAGATATTAGTCCTGTGACCCAAAACTTCTTAAATGTTTTAAAAATTAGAGGGTTATATTTTAAAACCACAGGACAGAGTTTGCTCCTGGCTTCCTGTTTTACTGGAGAAGCAGGGCTATATGCCCGTGAACCCTGGCTGGTTTTGGCACAGCCAGGCTCCCCAGTAGGAATTCTTGCCTGTTATACTAGTGCCTTGTTTTTCCTCAAATAATTAAGAAAATTAAAATGATATTAATTAGTGTAAAGTAAGATGAATATAATGGAGAAGAAATGGAATTTTTTTGTGTATCTTTTTCTAAACTTTAGTGTGTTTTAGGTGCATGTTTTGAGTACAGATTATTTTCTTGTTCAAAAATGTATACACAGATTACGCAGTGTGACCATATGGTGTGTGTACTGTATGGTTCTATACATTTATGGGAGACAGTCCTACTGGTTTCTTTCCAGGTGGGGTGGGGGGACAGGTACTCCTTGAGAGGGTGCTGGAAGTGTGGAGTGAAAGGGAGGAGTGTGCTTTCACTGGGTCATGAGAGCAGTGGAGCTGCAGAGAGGCTGCTGTGCAAGGTTGATTGGGATTGTAGACTTTCAGTGGATCACAATGGAGGAAAAAAGTGTACACAAATTGTTCTGCAACATTAGCTGTGATCCCTGCAGTGTGTCAGCCCTCGCCCCTACAACCTTTACACCCTGGGCTCCCCATGTCCCTTCATCCAGTTTTCGTGTCCCTTCCTGGCTACTTGTCTTTGCTTTTGAGCTGGGCATGCCCACGTGGTCGCCTAGACTTGACTGAACTAAGAGACACCTTTGTTATGTGTGTTATTGCTTGAGAGGTCTCCAATTGAAAGGCAGACTTTGTGGGTCGCTTCGTTTCTGAGATAGCGGGCTGTCCAGAGACCACAGTCCTGTCTCAGGTCTTTTTCCAGTCTCTCTCAGACCAACAAGTCTGGTCTTTTTTTTTTTTCCCATGAATTCGAATTTTGTTCTACTTTTTTCTCCTGCTGCGTCAGGGCCCCTCTATTGCAATCCTTGTCGGAGCCTTGGGTGGTGGGGCTGGGCGCTGTCTAGTCCTGCGCGCAGCTGGTGGAGGCTGTGGTTCGTGGGATCTCTGAGTGCTCTGGACCTGTAATTGTGTTTCTTCTTCATTCTTGTTTGCCGTAGACATCATGGAACTTGTAGATGTGTCTTACTTAGATCACCATTGGTAAGCTTTTAAGATCCCAGGTGCTATTCACCAAAGTCAGACGTGGAATATTTTTTTTAAAATAAATTGTCTTAGGCCATCTGACCTAGATGTCCCCCAAGACTATGTTCCCCAGAAAATAGGAACTCTTGTCCAGTGGTTTGGCATTCCCAAGTCCTTGCTTTGAAAGCTGCTGCAACATCCTTGGGAGCCCTGATGGCCCACTGGTTAAGAGCTACAGCTGCTAACCACAAGATTGACAGTTTGAATCCACCAGGTGCTCCTGGCAAACTCCATGGGGCCGTTCTCTTCTGCCCTATAAAATTGCTTGTAGGGTCACTGTCAGTCAAAATTGCCTCCATGGCCACAGGTATGACATCCTTTTCTTCTGGTTTCTGGACTCTCTCATAATTTCTGAGAATAAGAAATAGATATGTACTCCTGCATAGTATTGGCCCTCGTCTGGCTGTCTGGAAGCCCCTGGCTGACCTTGAGGTCGGCGCTCTACAGTTTTGTTCCTCATTATGGGTTAATAAATTTGCTTTCTCCTTTCCTGCCCTGACTTGTTTGATGGCATATCTGCCGCTTGTCAGCTTTTGCAAATCCTCTCTGGAGAGAGTAGGAGTAAATGAAGAAATACAAAGGTCATCAGTTAGAGAAAATTTTAATCTCCTTAACAGCTGGAATAAATTCTTCTCTAGCAGTGGTGGTGAGGTTCTTTGGAAGGGAAGCTTGGCTGGTGAGCTCTCTGTCGGAGGAAAGGAAGCCAGGTCTCAAACCGATGAATGGCAGATGAAGAAGGACAATTTGGACCATGGACAGCACATATGAGCGTCACCGCCCAGAAGTGGGAGGGGACTGTGGAAAAGAGACCCCTCTGAGGACCCATGGGTCTTTAGTCAAGTGAAAGATCACAATAGGCTAGGAATTATGGAGTTTTTCATGGAAGCTGGTGACGAGGCCATCTTTTCTATAGGTGATGACACAGAAATAGGTAAGTTTATGAGGTCTGTGACACCGGGTGATAGATGCTTCTGTAAAACACACCTCAGTACTTGGAATCCCTGGATGTAGCCTCTGTTCATGTTGTGGAAGCATTGCCAAGAGCAACAGAGTACGTTGCTTGGTAAGAAGCCAGCAGAGCTGATGGGATCCGTCACCCAGCTGGCTCATAGGAAGTAATCTGAAAGGGGCACGGCCCTAGACACTGGCTGTGACTGCTGCTCTGTATGCAGGATTCTGAGATCCCTTAGTTCAAGTCACCTTCCAGAGAGCCACCTGGATAGCTGTTTCTCCCTGTAAAAGGTTAGCCAGACCTCCTCACCTCTTGGACTAGTTGGACTGTGGATCCATTACAATCTGATTTTGAAATTAACTGCCACGCCAAGTGCCAAGTGCTGTCAGAGTAGCTTTATAAAGCCCTCTTAATAATACTCAACGTTCGGTCAGGGAGTGGTTTGCTCCACATTCTGACCTAAATGAATGGGCAGTGAAGTACAGGAATGTTAAAAACATCATTTGACAGTTCTTTTCCGTCCCTTTTTTTCCCTCTTTCCTTTTTTTTTTTTTTTGGAGGAGTAATTAATTTACTCATTCAATTGTTTAAATACTATTCTGTAGGAGCAGACCCATGGTTTCATGATCTGGCTGCGTTTCTAGAGACCAGGGAGAGGCTGGAATTGCATGACAATCGTTATTATTATTTCCTGTGTTTAAAAAGAGATAATGGGAAAGATGACCAAAGACGCAGGAAACAAATCCTTTTCCAACAAGGGCCATGTAAACAGATGGACGAATGAAACCGGAAGCCAGAAGTCCGGCGCCGACTTCCGGAGTCTGCTGCCTCGGTTTGGGTGTGTGTTGGGTGCCTCCAGCCCAGCACGTGCGCGGCCGAGGGGGGTGCCCTCCGCGCGCCCTCGGCCCCCTCCCTGCCGCTCTCCTCCCCTCCCTCCCTCCCTCCTCTTTGGGAACCTGGCTGCCTCTGCCTCTCGTACAGGTCGAACAATTAAGTTCGGAAACTCAGAAAAATGCGCCATACTCACAGCGGACGATCACTACGGTCCCCTTCGAAGTGCACCCCTTGGGAAGCTATGCGCTGACACCAGTGCCTAGTCAAAGCAACTCTGGAACCCTTTCTCTGAAATGACCATCAGAGAGCTGTTGTGGTATTACCCTTGATGTCATGAATGTCGTTAGAATGTTTTCCTTTCAATATTTCGTTTATCTTCGAGTAAAGGAAAATGTCTTTGGAGGCCACATCAGGTGAGTAGGGGGTATTCTAATACAGTTATTCATTTACTGGCTAAAAATTCCCTCACAGACAACTCTACAATTAGGATCGTGATCTTGCCACTGTGCCACCGTGCACAATGGCCATTCCAGAAAGAGTTGTAAAATTTCTTTGAGGGATGGACTAGACACTGGCATTGGCACATGGCTTCACAGGGGAGTTCTTGGAAGGTGACCGTGGTGATAATTCTGCAATGAGGTATGTAGAACTTGGAATAATTAAGTTCGTGGACATAAACTCCAATGTGGTTGTCTGCGTCAGTCAGCCCCTACTGTCATTCCCTCGGTCTGCTTCTTTCTGTCGCCTGGATGGATGTGGACCCTGTTACTGGTCTCAGAGCTGTTTCACTCCATTTTCCACTTTGTCGCTGGGATGATGCCTCCGTTGAATCCTGTCTCTCTGTTTCCTCTGGTGATTCTCCATGACTTTCTGATGCAGCACATATTTCTTGAGGTGACCCTGCAGGGACCCTTTGGGACCTGCTTCTGTACTCTGCTGTGATCTTATCATTACCTCTGTTTCCCACCCAGCCATAAGCAAGCTGAACTGATCAAAGTAAGCAGGCGGGTCACAGCCTGGAATGGACACACAACGCCTAGGTACCGTAACTCGTGGTGAAGCTCTGAGCTCCTGTGTTGGCTCCACTCAGGTACACTGGGACGTAGAAACACACAAGAAATGTCACTGGGTCAGTGAAGTCTTCCTACGTACTCTTCTCCCTGCATCACCTATAGCAGAATAGAAGTTGCTGAGCGAAAACTCATTTTCTGCTCAATGTCATCCTTTTTCTTCAGTCTTCATCCTGTTTCTTCTGAGAGACGTGCAGTGAGGACTTCTGAGACAGAGCTGGCTAGCTGCTAGCACAGCTCGCAAGGTTCAGGCCTCCCTCTTCAGTGCCCTCTTGTGTTTGTCACACTGCCCTCCCTGTGTCCTCCTGGAAGCCGGAGAGAGTGGCTGGGACTTGCTGTACCCACTGGCTTGGCTTCAAGCAGGAGCTGGATGACCCGAGAGAATCTGACCCAGCAAAGTCACAACCACCCAGCAGATACATTCCGTGACTGCCCTCCTGTCTGCACCACTCCCTTGGGGGTAGAAAACGCCTGTTTTGTCTTTGGTTCACGCCGTGGCTTTGTGGTGAACTCTTGGGAGAGTTGAGATGTATAAACCAAGATGAGATGTATAAACCAAGACCGCCTGGAAATGGCCAGAGTGTGTGAAGCATCTGCCAAACTTGGACGTTTTGTCATGCGTGGCCTTCCAGGGGCCCCCCAGGCGCTCGGGGGTGGGGAAGGCGCAGGGCAGAGGAGATGAAACTCATTTAGTACCCCAGTGATACTGCCCCCCACCCACATAGCCTGAAGAGGGGTTGCTTGTGCGCGTGGCTGCCCCAGCCTTCCGTTCCTCTCCTGCTGTATTGCCACCCGTCCTCTGCTGCTGCTCTTTATTGCCTCTCCTCCCACGACACAGCACTGGGCTCCGCTTGGCTCTGGGGGCCTGCCCGCCTGGGTGTCTAACTACTGCGTCAGCCTCAGCTAATACATTAGAATTTGAATAAATGTAGAACAGCAGGTAGCAAGTGGCTGGTGACAGGGTGACATATTGACTTAATATCTTGTGTAATGGGATATGAAGGATGGGCCTTTTGGTGTGTATTTTCATTTAAATTATTTTTTGTTGCTTTTCTTGGGCAGACACTTGTAAGCAGTTTTGAGTAATTGTCTGAAATCATTAACATGTTTATTAAATAAGGAAGCAGAGTGCATTATCTGGCGAATCAATTATGTAAATGCACAAAAAGCCTAAGAAATCAGTCTTTAACTGTTGCTGAACTGTATCCACTTTCTAAATTATAGATGATGGTAGCTCTGCATGCGTGTGTTGTGTGTGTGCACGCACACGTGTGTGAGCACATGTCTGTGCACACATCTTTGTGTGTGAATGTGTCTGTGCGCACACATCTGGGTATGTACACGTGTGGGTGTGTGCGTGCATCTGAGTGTGTACATGGGGGGAGATACATTTAGATTCGATTCCACTTAGAATTTGAAAGCAGCAATAGTTAATGTATGGTTTTCTGTGGGAGGGCATTTCAGACGCACAGCTACTAGTGGGCACTGCTGTGGGTCCTTCATGTGGATGGTAGCAGATGGTCTGGAGTGAGGGAGCGGTCATTCTTGAAGGGTCTGACTGAAATGACCGACAGTGACAGTGAAACAGAAACAGTGGTGTCCCTTGTCTCTGGGACAGCAACGCTATCTAGACTACAAGCCGTCAATATATGTGTGTTTTAAGCCAACCCATTATTCATCCTGATTACTTATAATTAAAACATTTTTTAAAAGACTTCTGCTATTTGCTATAGTCTGTATGTTAGTGGCATTGACAGTGCTGATTTATTTGGGCTGTTTCTTAGGATCTTGAGAAGCACACTCCAAGTACCAGCTCTCCCAGAACTCTTTCCGTCACTTGCTCCTGTGATTAGGGGTTTTTCTCCTCCTCAGAATTTCCTGCATATTCTTTCTTCCCCAGCCTTGGATACTCTTCCCAGACCTTGGAAAACAATGGCTCTGGAAATTCTGACCCCTTCTCTTGGCCGAACACACTTCCCGTAACCTTTCTTGTGCTGGCTGTCCGAAAGGGAAGACGGGCCCAGAGATCCCACATACTGTGAATCTTCTTTTAGTGAAAAGTTTGTAGCAGATTATAATGTACTCCAAAGAAGATCATAGGAAGATGGGGACTGGAATCCCAGTGTGTGAAGGTTTAGCTTTGAGATCTAGAGAAAGACATCTGCCTAACCTCCTATTTCCCCATCTCGTCTTTAAAACAGAAATCTTGCTACTGCTTTAGGTTGCCAGTGGCTGCTTGCACAATACTTTGGGAGCTGGAAGAAGAGCCACCTGGGAGGCAGGAACATAACAGCTGCTGCTGCTGTTAGGTGCCTTGGAGTTGGTTGCAGCTTGTGACAGCTCCGTCCATGGGTCTCAGAAGGACATACGGCCTGGTCCTGTGCTGTCCACACAGTAAGCACCAGCTGTGTTTGGGCCATCACTGCATCTGCCGTGTTGGTCCATCTCATGGAGTGTCGCCCTCGTTTCCACTCACCTACTGCTTCACCAAGTGTGATGTCCTTTTTAAGGGACTCGTCTCTCCTGACCGTGTGTCTGAAGTCAGCAAGACCAGCTCTTGCCATTCTTGCTTCTAAGGAATATTCTGATGGTATGTCCTCTGAGACAGAGTTGTCTGTTATTCTGGCAGGCTGTGGAATATTCAGTATTCTTTGCTAAAGCCATGATTCAAATGTGCCAATTCATCTTTGGCCTACCTTTGTTGTTGTCCAGCTTTCACAGGCATAGAAGGCAATTGAAAATACCTAGGCTTGGGCTAGGTGCACCTTGGTCATCCAAGTGACATCTTTACTTTTCCATGCTTTAAGGAGGTCTTTGCAGTAGGTTTGCCCCATGTAATATGTTGTTGGATTTCTTGAGAGCTGCGTCTGTGAGTGTTGATTGTGGATCCAAGGATGTGGCAGATAGAAGTAAACACCTAGATGTGGACTGGACACTGCCACTTGATAGTCACTTGACATGGAATAGTCCTTTAACCTTTGTGAGCTCCATTTCTGTATTGTAAATTGGTTATAATGATACATAACTTAGAGGGTTGTTTGGGTGAAATGAGATACAGCGGGGGCATGCCTGTGAACGTAGTAGGCCCATGTTAGGACCTGAAGAAGATCAGTTTTCTTTCCACAAGTGTCAAGATCCACAAGGACTTCAGTTAAATGGGTGTTGTTGGCTAGGGAGAAGATAGTGCCTTTAAAAACTTCCTCCAGCTACCCTGTGTAAAGGAGGACATTTGCAATATGGACTGTAAGGGAATCGGGACACAGTCTGGCTGTCATAGTCTGCAAACAAAAAGGGGATTCTTCTGGATGTAGACACAGACACAGAACATGAAGATGTCCTTATAGAGAGGGATGTGCATCTCATGTCCAGATTTTCTTTTCTATCATTATTATTTTTTAAAAAGCTACAGGGTTAAAAAAAAGTCATAAACAGTAAAAAATTGAATTCGGTAAAATTGAAGTCACCGAGCCTACACGTGTGGGTAGATTTGGTAGATATGTTGGCCATATGTCTGCACTGACCTGTAGGAGCATTTCCTAGAGGTGGAAATGCACAGTTATGGGTGTCTGCACTTGGAAGTAGAAAGATGTGCCAAATTGCCCTCCAGAGAGGCCTTAGGGGTTCATATGTCCCTCAACAGTCTGAAAGAGGATCAGAAGCATCAGCTCAGTGTTGGCAGTCGTTTCATCTTTGCCTATCTAATGGGACAAACGACACTCGCGGTTTTAATTCGCATTTGTGAATGAAGCGGAGCCTCTCTTCCTGTGTTGGGTAGCCGTCTGGTTTTCTGTTGACTGCCCCTGACCGTGGTGGCTGCTCTGCTGAGCTGCCCACAGCCCCCTTAGGGCCGAGACCAGAGTCACCAACCCAGGAGCTCTTACACGGCTTCAGCCGAGGAGAAGCCCCTAGCCCAAGGTCATGCCTCCTCTTTGGGAGCACGCCACACCCAAGGACCTGGGAGTGTGCACCTCTAAAGGCTCAGCCCCTTGGTGACCAGTTTGGGGCGGCTCTGCGGGCTGACCCCGGGTCCACCTGTCTGTGGAGCCAGCAGAAGCCTGTGCTATGAGCCGAGCCCTGGCCGGCCCTGCTCGCTGCTCTTCCCTCAAGTATTGCTCCTGAGAGCACCCTCCAGTGCCACCCTAGCAGCGGGGGCCCTGGTGCTGCCAGGGAGGTGCTTGGCCGCAAACTGAGAGGTTGGCTCTTGGACAGTCGCCACTGGTGGGAGAAGGAGGTGGCAGTTAGCATCTGTGAAGGTGGCCGCCTTGGAAACGCAGTGGAGCTGTTCCACTCTTTCCTGTAGCGTCACTGGGAGTCAGGAGGTGACTCAGCACCCAGAACGATGTTGACATCCACCTGGTGACACTCACACCCTCAGGCATCAGGACTCTGTCATTTCTTTCTTGCCCAGAGCTACCCTCTGTGGGGCAGCTCCTTGCTCAGGAAGTGTGAGGCTAGCCCCTGCTGGGCACATAGGTGATGATGGCTGTGGCCTGTTTGTGTTTTTCAGGGCCACTGGGCACTTCTTGAACCCCAGCGAGTAGGTGGTGACCTGTCAGGCTGGCCTACAGGGCCTGTTGTGGGCCTTCTGAGGCACACTCCCTGTGTCTTCTCTGATGGTTACGGGGGAGGTCAGTCTCGCTCTTAGGAAATCAAGCCATGATCCCGTTGGAGTCAGCTGCTGTAGTCGGAAATCTTTGAAGGTGTTGACTCCTTTTGTGAATGCTTTTTGAGGTTTCTCCTCTAACAGGTCTGTAAAATTTTTTTTTGAAAAAGTGTTTTTCTGGTATCTTTTTCCCGTGCTGGATGGTGGGATTAAATTGGGTTGTTTTGCTGCTTTTTTAGAATCTCTTTTGCCCTCTTGGCCTCTTGGTGCTCATTCTGAGCCATTGTGTTGAGCGTCACAGCAGACGATTACATAACAGGAGTGCTGGCTTTACACTTGTCCAGTCACACATTGTTCTGATGCGTTCTTCCTTCCAAATTCAATGTTGTTTCCAAACCTACAAATGCAGCTCCTAGTAACAGAGATTGATCAGCACCGTGCACAGAGAAGATCTCTGAACATCACACTAGCCCCACAGGCCAGTACTGCACCCCTTCCCAGAGTCTACAAGTCCAGCTCTGAAATATGCAGTGTTTTGAAATGTGGACAGGACTCCTTGATCAGCCTTCTGGCTTTAAAAGTGAACAAGATTTGTTCTGGGTCCCATTTGCCCTTCTCCGCTGTGATACCAGCAGATAAGGGGACTGCAAATAGCATGGAAGTCGGTGGGATTTAGGGTTCTGAAAGGAGATTTCTTGTGTGAAAAACAGCTTTTCTTGACAAGCTGCTTGTCAGAGTTTTCAGCAGCCTCCCTCTTCATTTATTTATTTGGTTTGAGGGAGTTAGGAAGGTGTTGGGTGTATTTTGTGCTGGCGGCTCACACGTCAAAAACAGAAGACTAAAAATATCCCCTGAATATGAATATACAGGAGTTTCTTCTTCCTTTTTTTTTTTTTCTTTTTGTCAGAGCACCAGGTTCAACGCCAGATAAAGGGCTGACCCCTGGCCCAGCGGCTCCAGGACGAGCCTGCCTGGCTCTTGGTTTCCTGCACACCCCACCTGACCTGAGAGCATATTGGCTGCTCCTTGCCAAGATTTCAGCATCTGATTGTGGTTCCTTTTCCCTTTGCTCAGCTCACTCCTCATGTCTGTCCACCCCCCGGACCTTCTCACCCAGTTCTTTTCCTTTGTATCAGGGCCTCAGAGAGTAAGGGTGGTCATTAAAGGAGACTCTGAGGTCTGACAATCAAGTTTTCAAACTCATCCCAGAAAAAGTGCTATCAGGGCTGTTTTGATATTACCCGTGATGTCCTGGATGTCATCCAGATGTCTTCCTGTCAATATTTCCTTTATCTTCAGGTAAAGAAAAAGGTCACTGGGGACCAGATCAGGTGAGTAGGGAGTGGGTTCAATGCAGTTATTTGTTTACTGGATGAAAACTCCCTCACAGACAACTGGACAATTAAGTCCATGAACTTGCCACTGCACAATGGCCGTTCCAGGAAAGGAGTTCTAAAATTGCTTTGAAGGGGGTACTAGGTGCTGGTGTCAGTGCGCAGCTTCCCAAACGGAGTACTTCGAAGGTGACCACAGTGATAGCAGTGAGGTATGTAGCACTTGGAACAATTAATTTCGCGGACTTTGTATTCCATCTGGACCTTTAAGATGAGGTTATTCGTCAAGCTAACCCCGCCAGGCCAGTATATTAAGTCCCCCAACCTGTCAGCATAATTCCTTAACATGCTTGAAAAATGCACCTCTTTCCAGAAGGCCCTGGAGGAAGCATGGGATCCCTGAAAATGTTAGCTGCTGTCTTGGGCTTGGGCCAAAACTTAAAGGGAATGAAACCAGAACAACTTCTTCTTCCTCTGCCTTTGCATTTTTGGAAGCGAGCAGACACTGGTAAACGGGGAAAATTGACATGTTGAGGGGAAAATTTTTTCTCTAGAAAAATAGGTCGGACGTTGTACGTTCAGCTTACTGTGAATGTACATGCATACCAGCGGTCACATTTATAGCAGTCCGACTGAGAACGTGCAAGTGAAGTCCCAGAAGCGCCGGATGGTGTCTTGTGCGTCCGGCACCACTTCTGTGGTGCCTGGGGAGCTTCTTAGGCAGGGGCCTTTTAGCCCAGTTGTTTGCCTGTGTTTTTAAGGAGCATCCAGGGAAAGGAGCTGGAATTTGGGGGAAACTAAAGTCGGAGTTTTCGGGGATGTGTTGGTTTTACTGGTTTTCTTTGATTTATCTTTAGTTTCTTTTCTCCTGGCAGAGCGTAGCCACAGCCTATCGTCACCCTGCCCTGGCAGAGGATGGCTTGGGGGCAGGTGAGTGCTGTCCTGCAGTTGAATCTCAGGATTCCAGCAAGAGGCTGTTGACAGGCGTTCAGCTGAAGGTCTCCCTGCAGAGTTGGACCCCGAGGACGTGCACTGGGCTCTGCTTTTCTCAGAGAGAGTGCGGGCCTTTCAGAGATAGAGAAAAAATGTGGGCCGACATTCTAACTGACACACAACACCCCAGTCTTACCCACCTGACAGAGACTGGAAAAACCCTGAGAGCAGGCCCCCCAGACACCCTTTGAGCTCGGTCATAAAGTCGCTCCTGAGGTTCTCCCTTCAGCCAAGAATTAGACAGGCTGGTAAAACAGAATGAGACTAAAGGGGCACAACAGCCCAGGGGCAAGGACTAGAGGGCAGGAGGGGACCGGAAAGCTGGTGACAGGGAGCCTAAGGTCAAAAAGGTATAGTGTTGACTTGTCATGCAGTTGTTAACCAGTGACCAATGTCCTAAAATGATATATGTACTGTTTAAGGAAAAACTGGTTTGTTCTGTGAACCTTCATCTACAGTACAATTAAAAAAAAAAAGGCTATTCGGTCCCTTACGACCACAGATTCCCCTGGGCTGAAGCTTGAGTGGCCTCTGGGTTCACTCTGGTACGTTTTTCCCCTCACACATCACGAGTGTTAACATCCTGGGGGGCGTGGGTGTTTCCCAGAATGCAGTCTGGAGACACAGAACAAGACCCTCCGCACCCCCTGTCTGCTGGTGCCTCAGAGCCTCCTGCTGGGGGTGTCCTTTGATCTTGAGGCATCAAGGAACTTGGATTTCTTGCAGTATATGTAAAAAGCTCACGTTTTGTCAAAGGACTTTGAAAAAATTGTGCTTAAAACAGGTGAGCCTGGTCATCCGAGTGCTCTCAGACTGGTCCTCTGCCCCCGGGGAGCAGTGACAGGCCAGGTGAAGCAGTGAAGTTTTCCCACTGTGTGCAGTCTGCCCTCGGAATATTTTTATTCGTGTATCATTCAGCATCCACGGAACCATCTAGCTCCATCCCACGTCTATGTGAGTCACTTTTTTAAGTACTTCTTTTTTAAAAAGTGTCTCATGCACATAGATAATTAGAGAGGGGGAAAAAATGGGTAAAAATAAATCACATTGTTTAATTTCAAAACCCAAATGAATCTGAAGAACCAAATACATATGTTTCTCACTGTCTTGGATTACTAAGAGCTACCACCTTTGTTCTGATTCTATTCCAAGCATGAAGTTAGCTTTTTTTTTTTTTTTTTTTTTTTAAGACCATAAAAATGAATGATTTGGAAGCAGCTGTCAGAGTAGAGGTGAGACTGTGTGAAATGCTCCCAATGGCTCCACACGAATAAAGCACGGACAAGTTCATTGTGGCAGCATGCTTCAGGTTAACAGCCTCTTGTATGTGCCTTTCCAGGGTGATTGTGTTGTCCTGATGGGCAATAATGTTCCAATTTATATGCTCCTCTTTCAAGACTGTTGCCCAGGAAATGGGATATTTGAAGGTATTCATTATTGTTGAGTAGATTTACTGATTGTGTGATATTTATGTCAGAATTGCTAACCTGTTATTACCTATTATTTCATCATTACATTTAATGCATGAAATGTGTAATTTTATAGCTGTCCATTGCGATGTTAATTTAATGTAATGCAAATTGATTGTTCAGCAAGAGTGGCGTTCATCTAAGCACATGCTGTAAAGGAGAAAAATGTTAAATGTAGTTTGGCTCCATTCTGAGCACCAAGAGATGTGTTCTGTGGCACCTGAGAAAGGCTGTGTGGGGACAGGCGTGGTGTGCGGGGACAGGCGTGTGATCCCTGCTCTAGGCAGGTGCCTCCCTGCTGCAGGCTCAGTCAGGGTACAGGCACACGCTGCCAGGATGGGGGCATTTTACAGACGAGGACAGGTATGTGCAGTAGGTGAGTTTTGCAGGGAAGAGCTTAAGATCTGTGCCTTTAAGAAAGCTAATCATAAAAGGCATCTTGAGGCGAAGTCTCCATGTTTGGGTTGCTTCGGGCTCCAGAGAGAAGACACCTGGGAACATTGGACCTGTCACTGCTGTCACCGAACTTTCTGTGTCGTCAGTACTGCTGAGAAGATGAGCCATGAGGGGCCTGCAGAGAAATGGGTACCGTGTCAGTGCCCTCAGTCTGCAGAAGACAACTTTAGATGCCATGAATCTGGATTTCATGGGGTCCTTGTGTTTTATTTATATGGAGAAATGGTGGTTTTGTGCATTTGGGCCTGAAGGCATGTTTTCTTCTTGGTTTCTGAGTCTTGCCTGGTTTGGTCTCCCATCGTTGGAAGTTACAACATCTCTTCGATGGGTGACTTGATGCCAGCATGGCGCATCTTAGGGAACAGGTCATGCTAAGCTGAAGTGGGGCTGACTTTTGACTCAGAATAAGTGTTGTATTCGTTGGCCTCATTTTAAGAGCATAAACTATAGGGAAAGATCCTATCCTGGATTTCAGAGCACTGGGAACAGTTTTTGAGATGCGTTATGATGGCGGTGGATTACAGTTCTTGTTAGGATCCACACCCGGCACCTAAGCTGGTCTACGCTGACGTATTGGTCCTGATGCCTCTGAGTTGTACTAAAGCTGAAAGCCTGTGTTTTGCAGAACTGCCCTCACTTGGCTCACTTATTGTTCCTTTACAAGAAATAACACACCTTTTCTCCCCTCCTTATGTCTTGTGGTAATAAAGTGGCTGCTCTGTTGTCTCACTGGAGTCTGTTGCATGGCCTTAAAAAAAATTACCCAATTAAGTGATGGGCAAAGGAGATGGACAGACACTTCACTACAGAGACCATCCAGGCAGCCAAAAGACACATGAGGAATTGCTCATGATCATTAGCTAGTAGAGAAATCCAAATCAGAACTGCAATGAGACACCATCTCATCCCAACAAGGTTGTCTATGATCCAAAAAACACATCACAACAAATGCTGGAGAGACTACGGAGAGATAGGAACTCTCCTACACTGCTGGCGGGGTTGCAAAATGGTACAACCTCTTTGGGAAGTTAACTAGCACTTCCTTAAAAAGCTGGAAATAGATAATACCATTTGATCCAGTAATCCGACTACTTGGTATATCCCACAGAATCAAGGGCAGTCGCAGAACAGATAGATGCACACTACCGTTAATTGCAGAACAGTCCACAATAGCAAAAAGATGGAATCAACCCAGATGCCCCACAATAGATAAATGGAGAAACAAACTATGGTACATATACTCAACGTAACACTATGCAATGATAAAGAACAGTGATGATTGTAGGAAGCATCTCATAACCTGGTTTCAGTTGGAAGACACTATGCTGAGTGAAATCAGTCAGCGGCACAACGGTCAGATACTGTGTGAGACCCCCACTGTAAGGACTTAAAATAGACTCATGTACAGAAGACTCTTGGACAGCTGCAAGGGAAGAGAAGGAGGGAGAGGGATGGTAATAGATAAGACAGTTGATAGAAATAAATTTGGTTGGGTGAAAGCGGTGACAGCACACAGTAGACAGAAGATCAACTTACCTGGACTTCAACATAAACTGAAACCTTCTAATCTTCACCCAACAGTGCAAGGATAGAGTAGCCGGGGCAGGGGCCTGGGGACCATGCTCTGGGGACATCGAGGCCAACTGGCATAACTAGCCTATTGCTAAGAGAGTCTTCTGCATCCCATATTGGTGAGTGGTGTTTGGGGTCTTAAAAGCTAGCAAGGTGCCATCTGAGGTATACCAAATGGTCCCAACTCATCCAGAACAGACAATCACCAAGAACAACAAAGACATGACAGAATAAGAGTCCAGGAGACAGGAGGACCCATATGAATGGGTGACTGTATCAACATGTGACCAGAAGAACCAGATGGTGCCCGGCCACTACCAAAGACAGCCATGATGGGGTACACAGTGTCAAGTCCCAGTGGTAACATGGTAACCTCAAGAATTCCACTAAAAGACCACAGTTGATGGTCTGCTGGCCTGGAGGTTCCCCTGGGGACGTGGCCCCTAGACCTGGTAATGCCCCTGACCAGAAAACATTACGGAAGTCAACTTTTCAGACAGGAATGGACTGGACTTGGGGACACAATGTGATCATATCATGTGTATACTTTATGGTTCTGTGCATCTATAGGATGCTGTCCAACTGGCCTCTTACTAGAAGGAAGAAGAGAGGGTGGAGAGCAGGGGACAGGAGCTTGTTAAGAGGTATACACAGAACAAAAAGGAGGAGTGTGCTGTCACTGGGCAAGGAGAGCAGAAGGAGCTGCAGATAAGTGGGCATGCAAGTTTAATTTGGATTGTATACTTTTACTTAATCACAATAAAAATAATAATGAAAACACTGATAACCACACTTGAATGAAGAAAAATAGATGCTTAAATGATTTTGCTTGAACTGTTAATAATAACTGTCGATGGGACCCCAAAGATTACATAAACTAAAAAACCAAGCCCACTGCTGTTGAGTTGATTCTGACTCATAGTGACCCGATAGGACAGAGTAGAACTGCCCCATAGAGTTTGTACAGAGCACCTGGCAGATTCAAACTGCCGACCTTTTGGTTAGCAGCCATAGCACTTAACCACTATGCCACCAGGGTTTCCAAAGATTACATACCGGTTGTAAATACAAGCAGCCATCAACTCCGCCACCACTAAAATGGAACTGTCTCTCAGGTCAAACATCACAGCTAGTTAACAAACCCGTCACTATCCCATCATCATTCACAAAGAAAATGAGGGAAATTGTAATAATTTAAGATAATTTATAAGGGGGGAGTGTCCATTCTCAGAGGGGTTTTGTGGAGGAATGTGTAAGGGTGAAGCAAAGCTCAGGGGAGGATATAATGAAATTGCCAGATTCTGAGCTTTTATGGCTAGGACAAATACCAGATCCCCTAATAGAACTGTGGGGAATGCATTCTGAAAGTGGCATGCCACATGGAAGTCACCAGGTCAATTCCTACAAAGAACAGGGGTCAACAAAGATATTAGCAACAGGTATTGCTTGGAGACCCTTTTGCAGTAGCCTTGGGTTTTGACATTTGGGGGGGCAGGCACTATGTCTCCCTCCACCCAACCCACCGAAGCTTTCACTTTTATTTTCTGCTTCTTCAATCTTTCTACATAATGGCTGTGGAATCAGTTGTGTCCCCCCCCAAAATATGTGTCAGAATCCTGACCCCTATACATGTAGAGCCCTGGTGGTATGGGGGTTAGGAGCTCAGGCTGTTAACCGGAAGGTCAGCAGTTCAAACAGACCAGCCCTTCCTGCTTAACCCTGTGGGGCAGTTCTCTGTCCTGTGGGGTCACCATGAGTTGGAGTTGACAGCAGTGATTTTGAATTTTTATGTCAGTGGACAGAATCCCATTGGGGAGCAGGTTTTTGTTTTTCATATGAATGAGGCCATATCCTTGTAGGGCATGCCCTAAGCCGTTCACTTCTGTGATGTACAGGGAGCATATGAGGAACAGGTGTGCAGCCATGATGGGGGGAGGACAGACGTCACCTGGCCATTGCCACGGAATGCCAAGAATAGCACGGGAGAAGAGTCTTCCCCCAGAGCGGACAGACGGAGCCTCCCCTGATATCTAGCACTCTGAATTCAGACTTCTTGACTCTTAAGTGATGAGAAAATAAATATCTGTTGATGAAAGCCACTCATTGTCATTTTTCTGTTACAGCAACACTGTGGAACTAAGAAGCTGTAGGTCAGTTTTACTGTTGTTTCAGGGGTGGCCGAGATGTGGCCTGATAGCTCACGGTCCCAGTTGGGAATGACTTGTCTCTTGTTCAGTCTGTGATCGTGTGTTTGGTCTGGCTCCTAAAAACTGCTTGGTGTCCGTTAAATGCTTTGCTGGTGGACAAGCTTCTTGTTTTCGGCGGCTTCTCCAGCTCCCCGGCCTTGCTTCTCAGTAAGATCCAGGGCTCTGCGTCCTGTGCCAGGCAGGAACAGTGGTGCACCGTTTATATGGCCGCTGGGTTTCAAGATTTGGTGGCAGTTTTTCCCCCCATTAAATGTGGAAATACAAGTCTCTGACGTTATAAATGTGAGAATAGCATCAACGTGTGAGAAAAACTCTCACACATAGATATTATTTTCACACTTTGGGGGACAAAATAGGCTCTATTGGTAGGTTGTGTCTGTACTTGCTGTAAGTGGAATATATCATATTCTTCTAAAATTATGATATAAACAGATAACAAAAGTTTTGCTAAAGCAAACATTTAGCTGGCACGTCTGCCAGAAACAAAAGGTTATAAAGAAGAAAGTAAACTTGCTGCTGTTACAAAAGAAAGAGGACAGGGAGGGCGCTTTCTGCGGTTCACAAGAATTCTTTATTTCATCCAGCAAGAACAGCCCTACTCTTCAGAAATACACAGTCCAGTTGAGTTCTCCTAGTGTGGAAGTGTACAAGTCTGTGTCACAGTTAATTTCTGATGGAACTAATGAACTGATGCCTTCGGTCAAAGGGGTTTTTCATTATTTCATTCCGGGTTCAAAAAGAACGAGCCTATTATTATTGTTATTCTCTTTTAAACTTGTTGGTTATTAAGGTAGAAGAAGGTGAATCTGGGCTCATTTCACAGGTGCCTTCTATGTATATGTGAAGAATTAATGGAAACCCATTCCCAGTTTCTGGTCCACATACCAGCTCTGGTGACCTTGGACTTGATCTCTGGCTTGGTGTTAATTTCCAAGGCTACGGGAAGAAGCTGTGACAGTGTGTGTGTGTGTCAGTTTGTTGTTGTTGTCAGGTGCTGTCGGGTTGGTTCCAGCTCAGCAATCCTGTGTGCAACAGAACAAAGCAGAGAACATACGCTCTCCCAGTTACAGAGTCTGGAAGCCCGCATCAGTCTGCAGCTTGGCCATGACCTCTCTGAGGTTCATAGGAGAGGGTCCTTCCTTGTCTCTCCCAGTTTCTGGTGGCGCCAGGTGTTCCTTGGCTTCTTCAGGTGGCTGCCCGTCCCTCATCTGTCACTCTGTGTCTCTTATGAAAACCATACTCTACTGAATGAGGCTCCATCCTGCTCCCGTCTGAGCTCTTGAAAACTGTGGACATCCATGTAGTGACAGCTTCTAACAAAGATCATGGTTGCAGGGACCAGGGACCAGCACTCCAGCCTGTCTTTTGGGGGAACAAAATTCAGTCCTTCAGAGGTTGCTCACTTTAAAAGAAGTTAATTATTAACCAAGAGAGTTGACTTTCAGATGCATCTTTCAAAGCCAAGGAGATATCCGAATACATCTAATTACATCCTTCAAAGCCCAGGAGATACCTGAATACATTTAACTAAGTATGAACAGGTAGTTGATCCCAGAGGCACTCTGCCCCTAGCACTCTTTGCCCCTAGCACTGCTTCTCTCCTGGTAGGGTGAGCTCCCCAACTCTCTGCATGCTTCCCTTTCCTCTCTGTGCCCAAAGATTAAAGTAGTTGAGAACAAAAGAAATTTTTTTTCTTTTGTGTGTTTTCTGAATAAACCCACTGCCACCGAGTGAGTTCTCACTCATAGCGACCCTGTAGGACAGAGAACTTCTCCATAGAGTTTCCAACGAGCACCTAGTAGGTTTGAACTGCTGACCTTTTGGTTCGCAGCCATAGCACTTAACCACTACACCAGCGTGCTTTCCTTAAAGACCAAATAATTATTTAGATTTTCAATTTCACCAACCTAGGAGGAAAAAAGGCTTTCCATAGTACGCTAGTTTGAGGTCTCTCAGGAGGCGCCCATACCTTTAGGAAGCTAGTCACTAGAGGATGATGGGGTCAGAGGAAGCAAGGTGCTAGTGAAGGCCAGCACCTCTTCCCTAACTGCCTTCAAAACTCTGACCCTTCTCTAGGTCCGACCTCACCTGTAAGACGCTGGCTTCTGCCGTGTTTGTTGGGCCACAGACATCCAGAGCGGGTCTGAGTCAGCTTTGAAAATTGTCATGCACATGTGCCGGTCCAAAATGTGATACTCACTGGTGTGTTTCATAAAGCACACTTGGGCTTCTGGTGTTGTATCTACCCCAGTGGCTGAAAACAAGCACCTTTGCTCTGTTCCTTATGCGTTAGTGCCATTGTTGTTGCTGTGGGCCACTGAGTCAGTTCCAAGTCCCAGTGACCCTGTGCACAACAGAATGAAACATGGCCCAGTCCTGTGACACGTCCACAGTCATTTTGATGCTTAAGCCATTGTTACAGCCACTGTGTCAGTCTGTCCCGTTGAGCCTCTTCCCCTTTTTTGCTGACCCTCCACTCTAGCAAACGCGGTGTCCTTCTCCAGGGACTGATCCCTCCTGACAACGTGCTCAAAGCATGTAAGCTGCAGTCTTGCCATCTTTGCTCCCGAAGAGCGCTCTGGTTGTCCTTCTTCCAGAACAGATGTGTTGGTTCTTTCAGCAGTCTGTGGTGCAGTCAATAGTCTATGAGTTAGACCCAACTTGATAGCAGTGGGTAACACCACAATTCAAAGGCATCAATTCCTCTGTCTTCTTTATCCGCTGTCCAATTTTCATAGACGTGTAATGCGATTGAAAATTCCATGACTTGTGTCAGCCACACTTTAGTCTTCAAGGTGACATCTTTACTTTTCAATAATTTAAAGTGGTCCTTGGCTGCAGATTTTCCCAATGCATTGCTTCCTTCGACTTCTTTGACTGCTGCTTCCATGGGCATTAATAATACAGGCGAATATTTATCAATGGCCTGCTTTCTTCCTGGCGGTCCTCTAAGTACTTTACATGTATTTTGATTCTGTCTTTTAGGATGTGAAAACCAGAACCAAACTCATTGCCCTCAAGTTGATTGTGACTCACAGTGACCTTATAGGACAGCGTAGCATGGCCCCATAGGGTTTCCAAGCACCTTTTGGTTAGCAGCCAAGCTCTTAACTACTACGCTGATACTACCCTGTGTCCTTGTACATGAGCAACTGAGGCACAGAAAGTGAGGTGATATTCAGATCCCAGCAAATGCTGCTAAGTACACACCGTGTGTTATGGCTAAGTAACACGCTGTTATGTGAGAAAGAAAATGTTTTTGAAGTCAAACTGATCGTGAACCTTTATGCAGTGTCGTGGATTGAATTGTGTCACCCCAAAAATGTATGTAACAATTTGTGTAGGCCTTGGTTCCCGGTATAGTGTGATGTTCCTGTGTGTTCTAAATTGTACCTCTATGATGTTAATGAGGGGCGACGGGTTATAGTTGTGTCAGTGAGGCAGGACTTGATCTATACGATCGTATCATGTCTGGAGGCAGTCTTTGGGGGCATAAAGGAAAGGGAAGCATGCAGAGATTTGGGGACCACAAACCACCAGGAAAGAAGCAGTGCCAGGAGCAGCATGCTTCCTTTGGAAAGGAACCAGGGTCCTCCACCTCAGAAGCTCCAGTCTAGGGGAAGATTGATGACAAGGACCTTCCTCCAGAGCAAACAGAGAAAGTCTTCCCCTAGAGATGATGTCCTGAATTTGGACTCGTACCCTACTGGACTGTGACGGAATAAAATTTCTCTTTGTTAAAGCCATCCACTTGTGGTATCTCTATAATGGCAGCACTAGATAACTAAGACATGTAGTGTCTTAGCAGTATTGATCATCAGTGGCATTGTTGGTCATCATTACACCTTACAGCCCAGCCGCCCATCCTGCACCTTAAGACTAGCCTGGTCAGAAGCCAAATCTCAGACTTGGGAAGGTTTCTGAGAGCCAGTAAGTTTCCCGTGAACTGTGCGTGGCTTAATCAGGATGCTAACTTGAGTGTGAAGTCAGAGCTCTGCCACTAAGGGAAGATAGCCAGGGCTGCTCCCTTGGTAAACCCTGGTTCCAGATAACAGTGACCCGCTTGCTTGAACCTACAAGGCAGCAGGCAGATCCTAAAAGAAATCAGACAGTGGTGAGTGTCAGCCACCCAACTTGGCCTCTCTCATCCATTGGATTTTAACAGGATGTTCGTGAGAACATACCTACACATGGGGGATTCAGGTGTGTTTTGCTGCAGTTACAGATTTGTCTTCATTGAGTCCAATGATGCAGTAGGAAGAAGGATGGGTGTTGTAGAAGGCAAGGAGGTGACATCAAGGCAGATGTTCCCAGATTCCTTGAGCTAACTGAAAAAACCCACTGCCAGAGGAACAAACCACCTTGTCTTGGAGGAAGTACTTCTAGAAGGCTCCATGGTAGCCAGATATCATAGCGACCCTCGAGGTCAGAGTGGAACTGCCCCATAGAGTTTCCAAAGAGTGCTTGGAGGATGTGAACTGCTGATCTTTTTAGTAAGCAGACATGGCACTTAACCCCCTACGCCACTAGGGTTTCTGCTAACTGGAAAGGGATCTTAAATATGATGTCAGAGCAGCCAGTCAATTTCAGCAAATGATTGGTTTATTTAAGGTGGCGGGGAGGTGAGTGTCCTGAGTGAGCCTGTCTGCATAGGTGGTCATGGCCGGAGCATCTTACGCAAGCTGATGGACCTTCTGCCTCTCTGGGCTCTGCCTGACCGTTCCACCTGATGGTCACCCTTTTGCCTTGGTGTCATCTCCTTGCACAGGCTGCTGACTTTTTTTTTTCCTCCTTCTCTGATCAGACAGTGGCCTTCAACTTTCTGGGTTTTATTGATCCTAATATATGCATCTTTAGGTTCTTTTTGCTTTGAGTTATTTTTAAGTGTGCTTTGTTTTCACAGTAAGCTAAGTAAGCTAGTTACATAAACTGTCTGAAAGGATAAACCTAATTTCTTTTGCTAAAACCATAACTCTAAGTCTTGGGAACGTTATGCGGTACAACTTTACAGGTATCTCTTCATCAAAAGGTTCCAGAAGGTGCTGGAAACTGTTTTATCTTTAACTCCCTCAAGGTATCAGCCATTACAATGCAGAACAGTGTTTTTATTTCTGTATTAACATTGTTTGGTGTACACATTAATAATCTTGGGAGATATTTCCTTAAAAAAAGATGCTTTTTGTTTCAGAATAATGAATAAAAGTGTTGTTAACTTTATGCTTTTACTAGTATTTGTAGTTTTGTTTTTAAACAGTTTACCTTTTAAAGCATGCTTAGCTGCTAGGAAGAAATTGTGTTCCCATAGTTGGATGAATTTAATAAAAAGCTGGCTATTTTTACTAACTGCCAGATTTTACAAGAGTGGAGTGTTCCATTTGCATACAAAGAGATATATAGCAGGACTTATTCAGCAAATTCTTTTTTATTTATAAAAGTGTCAGCAGTGAAGACAGCACATGTTTATACGGGTCAGTCATATCAGTGCCCCAAACCAATGGTGTACTACCCTTACCCGCTCAGCCTGACCTTATTTGTAGAACAGGAAGTTAAGTCTGTGTTTCTCTTTGCAGCTGTTCGTGTTCCTGACAGCCGTAAAGACCCTTTGGATGTTCCCACAGACCAGAGGGAATTCAGTTTATGTTTATAGTCACTAAAGAGCCGGTACTTAGTTATGGCTCTTGATTTTTCTTTTAGAGTTGTGTTTATAGCACATTGAAATTTACATTTTCATTACTCATCTTTTGATGTTGTTTATCAGAATATCAAGAGGTTATTAATCAAAGATAATATTGGATTGAAGAAAAAAGTCTGAACTGCAATATTCGATGCCTACAAAAGTAGATGGAAGTTTGATTTTACTTCCTTTACTGTAAGAACATGAAAATAGCAATAATAACCCAGCCTAGAAGACACTTGGCTGAATCATCTATATTTTGTCATGATGGAGATCATGGTTTATTGGTCATTCAAACATCCGTTAAGATATAGAAAATTAGTAATTTTCTTGTTGGCATGTATATATGCGAGCATTTAATGTGGTGATACTTGGAGAAAATTAAGATGAATTTATTTCTCTGGAATGGCAGGGTTTCTGTAAACCACTCTGAATTATGCATTTCAGTGAATTTATACTTTCATTTTATACCCAGAATAGACAGATTAGTGGGCAAATTTTCTTCTTTTTAAAGACCTGAATGCAAATCTGATTTCTATTTTAGAAAGATCAAGAGAGGGTGGGGAAAAGAAAGGAAGGCAGGGGCTGGATGCCCAGAAGGGCGTGGACCCCACCCCTCCAAGAGTGTCCAGAGCTGTGGTAACCACCCCAATTCAGTGTTTTGTTTTTTTTTTTTTGTTTGCCAATTGAAATCTTCCCAATTTGCCAGTGATGGCATACCACCAAGGAGGATGGCCTGCCTAGAGGGGCACATGGCTTTGGTGGTGGAACCAAGCTACCTTGTCTCCTGAGCCCAGTTGTCTTTCTCCTTGACTGCCCTCTTCCTGGAGCAAGGTTGAAACTTCTGCTTCTCTTGTTCTCTTTTGTACCAATCAGGGCTCTCATTATAAAATAAAACAAAAAAACAAAAAAACAGCACTGCTGTAGAATTGGGTCTGACTCATAGCAACCCTAGAGGTCGGAGTGAAACTGCCCCATAGAGTTTCCAGGGAGCGCCTGGGGGATTTGAACTGCTGGTGTTTTGGTTAACAGCTGTAGCACTTAACCCACTATGCCACCAGGGTTTCCCATTACGGAACAATGACTTTCCTTTTCTATTTAATGAATTAATATATGCAGAGGGCTTCCGTGGAGCCCTGACAGCATGTTTTATGTTGTTGCTGGTGTTGTGGTGATATTTCCAAGTTCTACCGACTTCTCCTAACAGAGTACAGCTGCCCCCAGGGCGTTCCTGGCTGCTCTCCAGGAGCAGATCACCGCCAGGTCGTTAGTGGGGCAGCTGGGTCGGTTTGAACCCCCAGTCTTGGGTTAGCGGCCACATGCTTAGCTGCTGGCTGTTACCAGTGTTACCATCTTTTACTTCTGTGCAGACCCAGGTGGCACCGTGGTTAAGCACCGTGGCTGCTAACTGCAAGGTCGGCCGTTCAAATCCGCCAGGCGCTCCTTGCAAACTCTGGGAGGCAGTTCTGCTCTGTCAGTAGGGTCGCTGTGAGTGGGAATCAACTCGATGGCAGCGGGTTTGGTTTTTGTAGGTCTTGTTACTTCTATGGGAAAATCAGAGTCCTTTGGTGGTACAAAGGGTGATCACGCCTGACTGCTGAGCGGAAGTGGAGAGGTCTCCCTCGGGAGACAAGTCTGGCCAGCCTGCTTCTGAGAAGTCAGCCAGCGCACACCCTGTTGGGGACGGTTTACTTCCACACACACGGGGTCGCCGTGAGCCAGAAGGGATTCGATGGCAACTTTGGTTTTTGCTGACACATCCACTGCCCTTCCGTCTCACAGTGACCCTGGAGACCAGAGCATAACTGCCCCAAAGAGTTTCCAAGGAGCGCCTGGTGGGTTCAAACTGCCGGCCTTTTGTTTAGCAGATGGAGCACTTACCCCACTGCGCCACCAGGGTTGCCAAAAATCGCTTAGATCCCGTTTTCCTAGAGCTTTCCGGGGACTGGGCAGAGCTCCCTGTGGTCTCGGTCCCCCCGGCTCTCTGTCGCACCCACCTAGGACACCCAGAGCTGCCAAGGAGGCCACGCCCTCCCCCCTGCGGACGGGCCGCAGCCGGCGCGCATGCGCGGGCACGACTAGCCGCTGATGGGAAGCTGGTTGACGTTTACGGCTCTGGGTTGACGTTGCCACAGCGCATCCGAAAATTCAAAACACATTTAAAAAGCACACAAATACAGCAATAGTGGAAACCTTTTAAGCCCCAGTATAAGTCAAGGATCGGGAATATTAGTGACTGGTCGGTTCACGCTTAACGTGCAAGTGTGATCTGACGGCGCTGGCCAAGCACAGCGAGCTAATCCTTCCCAGAGAACACGCCGTGGACCTCGCCCTTGAGTGGTTGCTGTTTTGCTTGGCTGCCTGTTACAGTGGGTTCGGTGGTAAGCGCGTACTCGGAAGTAGGTCAATGTGTGTCCTGACATTATTTACATGTGTGGTGTGTTGGGGAGAACCTGACTTTTGCAGTCAGGAGACCGGGGGTTCAGACACTGCTGATGAACTGTTTAAACCCTGGCTCGATCTTGGAGATACTAGGAGAGCCTTGTGCAGACAGAGACCAGTCTTTCTTCTGGAAGCTCTGCCATTAGAACATGTTTCTTCTTTACATTGTATTTTGAACAATGTGAAACGTGTGGAAGAATGAAAAGACTTCTACAGGAAATGCCCATCCTAGTGTGAGTTTTCAGAGGAGGCAAAGCCACCACCGATGATGATGTGAATACTTACGCTCTGGTTCTCTGTTGAACAGCTTAGTTAGATTTTCCTCATTTTGTTTGATCCACAGCCAGTCATGGGAAGGGCAGGACTGGGGAGTGTTTCCTTCCATGGGACGTGGGTATCCGTGAGTTGGGGTTCCACTTGATGGCACCCAACAACAAAGATAAATAACCTCAGAGAGAGTTACCTGTTTTATAGGTGAGAAAGTCAAGGCCCAGAGAGATTAATGATTTTCTTGGAGTATTTTAAATACATGTGGACTGCCAGAAGAACAAGCCACTGTGTCTTGGAGGAGGTATATCTAGAAGACTCAGTACTAGTGAGATGTCATCTTGTGTAGTTTGGACATGTTATCAGGAGGGAGCAGTCCTTGGAGAAGGACATCATTCTTGACACTGTAGAGGCTCAGTGACAAAGAGGAAGACCCTCAAGGAGTGGGTTCAATACAGTGACTACAGTAGCGGGCTAAAGAATAACAATGATCATAGAAATGGGCAGGACAGGGCAGTGTTTTGCTCGGTCGTGCAGAGGGTCATGGAGTCTGAGTCCACTTCGTGGGATCTAACAACAACAGCTTTGAGCTCTTAAGTGGGTACCTCACACAGTTGGTACCCAAATCTGTTCATTCTAAAGTCTATGTCTGTAAGCACAACACCCTACTGCTGCAGCGTCTCATACTTCTACATGATACAACTTGTGTTTGATTCTTCTATTTCCAGAGAATCAAAATCTTTTAGAAACTGCTGTGAGATGCTATCTTGTCAGATCTCGGGGTGTGTTACTTTACCTCCCTCAGCCTCTCTTTTCCCACCTGTGAAATGAGAGGGCTGTAGGGAATTTCGGGGTCTCTTCCAGTGTTAAGATCATGTCAGACCAGCTCCCATCACCAGAAGCATGTGTCTTCTCCTTTCTAGAGCAAATATGCCTTATTTCCTTTTCATGGAGGAAGAAACGAGCAAATAACCAATGTATCTGTGTTACTGTTGCTGTAGCCAGGATAAGAGACCTCTTCTTTGGAGCAGTGCAGCTACTGACCAGGCACTTAGGGTTCCAGAGATGCTGTCTACCGACGGGGGTCACCACCCTGGCTGCTCTCGGCCGCCCAGGGCATCCTGCTTCCCTCCCTCCCTGTTTCGCTCTTTCCCCGTTGGAGGGAAAAGGAGATGTGTCTGACTGTAGCCCTGCAGAGCCTCTGGGAACTCGTAGGCAGCCATCTCTAAGTTCCTGTTAATGAACACTCGGAAGAAATCAAACGTGTTTGAAATGTTGCTCATTCTTAAGAAGCTGTGATGTTTGAAACCTTGTTAGCTGCCTGTGGGTTGGTTGCCCGCTTCGTCAGACTGTGTCTGCGGCCTTCAGGCCAGGAAGGAAGGGAAAGGTCCTGAGCCACCTCCTCAGTCTCTCTTCGTTTTCAGTGGCAGGCAGATGCCTGGATTAGAAGATCCAAGTAGGGAGTCAGGCAGATGGAGACGGTGTCCTCTTGGCTTTAATTCCTCAGGAGGACTGACTAAGTGCTTAGAATGTCTGATCTCATACTTTCTCTGCCACTCATAAGAACCCATACTTTGAATGCTACCATTTAAAATACTGGCATGTTTTAGTGCAATGGAATACACATGACATCTACCTTTTTAACGGTTTTCAGGGACACAACTCAGCGGCTGTCACCCTGTCTCCTTGCAGAGCTTTGGTGATCCCGCACCCATGAAGTGCTTACTCCTCAGCTTTTGCCCCCCAGCTGCCAGGGACCACTGCGCCGCTTCCTGCCTCCACAGAGTTCCCTCTTCTGGATACTTTGTATAAAAGGAATCATGTAATATATGGCCTTTTCTTTTCGACTGCTTTCACACAATGTTATATTTTCAGGAAAACTTGAACCTTCTAAGCCATCACGTATTTCACTGCATTGTCTTTGTTTCTCTCATTTTTGCCTCTTGAAGTCCCTTTTGTAGTGTCCCCGAGGAGGGCTGGGTCTGGAAGGGAGGAAGCTCTCTGCAAACAGGAGATCAAAGACAGAGTCAACATATTTTTCTAACAACTTGTAAAAGTGCCAAATGTCGATTTGATTTTCAGCCCAGCTGGAAAGTCACTCAGTGTTAACGAGACATGTGAATTCCTAAATTATTCACTTGAAGAATTATTTTCAGCTACTCTAATTCATACTCCCAAATGATTGTTTTTTTAAAGGGTTGGGGGCATTTGTGGGCGTCAGTGGGCCGTAGTGGCCAGGTGACGTTTTTTGGCCGGTGCTGGGTGAATTAATGAGCTAAGTGCGGCAGGTCGTTCTCTTCCTCAGGACCACCGTGCGCTTATGCTGATGGACATCACTTCACTGCGTTGCCGTGCTGGTTTGCACCTGAAAACATAGATACCTTGTGACCTTCTTTTACTTCCTGGGGGAAATTCCAAAGCCATTGCTTGCGTCCCCTCCTCTGACAGACACCACAGCATAGACGTATGTTCCTGCCAACAGGGAGACCTAAGCAAAGACCATTTCAACTCTTCTGCAAAGCTGGACAGACCCCCTCGCACACACATGACACAACTGATGGCATGTCCCAGGACTTGCCCTCTCTCCCTGAGTGAGCTCAGGCAATCAGCAGCCTTGTAGGTGTGTGCACCTGGTATCTGTGATGACCTGCGTGTGCACAGATGCCCAGGAAACTCCAGTGACCAGCCTTGTGAGCACCGGCCACATCCAGAGGCTTGCTGGAGTGACTGTGTCTCTCAGTGGGGTGGGGTGAGGTGGAGTGGGGGCACATATTTCCCCTCTCTGATCTCACACATATGTACTGCTTGGACTTTTTTTTCCCTTGCTTCATTTGCAGTTTTAAAAAAACAACCAACCAAGTGCCGTTGAGTTGGATCCGACTCATGGAAAAAAACAGAGATAAACTAATAATTCTCGGGTCAGTTTACCATTTTTCCCCTTAGTTCCCCTTACATTTATCCCTGGAAGAAAAAGAGAGCAATTGTGATAGAGGTGAGATCCATGAATCAATGCCAGTTAAATAGAAATCACAAGGAAGCTCACTCCTAAAACTGTGTTTCAGAGTGAACCCAAAAGCGTTCTCCCTCCCTTTCCCCTTCACTTAGATTTGGAATCGCGCGATGGGTAAGCCTCTTCCACTGACTGCATAATTAGGGGGATTAATTAGCGCCTGTCCTGTCGTTGTATGAAGTTGATGCATACACTGTGGACTCCCAGTCTATGCCAGACCACTTAAAAAGAAGCTGTGGGGTTCCAGCGTCTGGCCCAGAGACATTTTCATAAATGAGAAGTATCAAGAGCCAACCACAGGACGGTGTCCTCGCTGGAAAGGCTGGTGAGCCAGCCAGGCACGCGGAGTTGTGCTGATGGTCTGTGGGGGTGGCTCGCATTAATGATGACAAATGAGAGGAAGGACAGTTGTTGAAGAATATGGAAGCCTGACTCTGTAGCTGAGATGTTCTGTCCAATTAACGCAAACCCACTTAAATGCCGGCAGCGTAAGTCTAGAAGGCAACTGGAAGGAAGTTTCTGGATCATCAGATAGTCAGCATATCTGATACTGGCTTTAGTGTGATTTGCGGATGATGTTTTTTGAAAAAGGAAAGCCTCTGGGTGGGGAAATAACTACTTGTTTTGGGGGGAAAGGATTTGCTAAAACATTTTGAATCAGAGAAATGACACACTGTTTGAACATAAGGCCTCAAGGACATGAAGGTTGCTGGGTGCTGCAAATGGTTTGGGGCTTGGCTGTTAAGAGAAAGGCTGACAGTTCTAATTCACCCAGGGATGCCTTGGAAGAAAGACCTGGTGATCTGCTTCTGAAAGGTGCTTGTTGCTGTTGGGTGTGATTTGGTAGAATACAACTTCCTGTGACAGAGTAGGACTGACCCGTAGAGCTTCCTAGGCTGTGCTGTCTACGGGAGCAGAGCACCGGGCCCTTTTCCTGAGGAGAGCCGCTGGCCAGGTTTGAACTGCCGGCCTTTCGATGAACCGCTTCTGAGAAAACCCTGCAGAGCAGTTCTGTTCTGCAGCACTTGAGGCCGCCAGGAGTTGGCAGTGACCATGTGGCCCAAGGTGGTAACAAGAGTGCATGGTCACACATCTTTTTTTGACTTGGTGTTTCTTTACCTCATGCAAATGTCGTCTCTTAAATCCCACCCGTTTTGACTCAGTGTCTGATTTGCTGAATCCTCTGCACGAGGAAGATGGAGCACTGCTCGCGTGTCGTCCCCTGCAGTGAGTGGGCATAGTGTTATTGGAGTGCTCCTGTCACAGGAAACGATTGACATGATTCCCAGAGAAGGGCTGGTGAGCAGGGGCTAGACTGCGGTTAGAGGGCACAGCCAGAAGTCCACGGGGAGGCAGTGTGAAGATGGTGACATGCTGCCTTCCAGAGAAGGTCCCCTGCTGGATGTTTCCTGGGTAGGTGTCTAATATAGTAATATATTTATAATTGGATTTTAATTGCCATCTGATTTTGGGGTGTGTATGTTTTGGTGTGCATCTGCCAGAAGGACAGAGCTCCAGATGAGATGAGTCAGTCCAGGCCAGGCTGTTCTGTGCCAGGAGGGTATGTATCGGAAGACTGGAGTGTCGCTGGCCTCAGTTTATTGACTTACTGGCTGGAATTGCTGTATTTGTTAGTGTTTTCTCTTGCTTTTTGGTCAATCCAGCAGCACAACGTGGCCGACAGAACTTGGGCCACGGACGCCCAAACCTGGCTCTGCCCCTTGCTAGTCTTGAGTCGCTGCACAAGCTGTTCGTCTTTGAAGTTTTAGTTTTCCTGTCTGTAAAATGGGGATAGCAATGTTTATCAGGTGGTGGTGGCCAGGAATTTTGAGGATTAAATAGGATCCGTAAAAGGAAATGAAACCCATTGGCCTCCAGTCAGTTCTGACTCAGTGCTCTCCCGTGTATTAACAGAGTGGAGCTGCTTCAGAGGTTTTACTTGGCTGTGGTCTTTAGAGAAGCAGATTGCCGGGCCTTCCTGCTGCAGTGCCGCTGGGCAGACTTGAACCGCCAGCCTCAGGTTGGCAATGAGTACAGTTTGCACCTCCCAAACCAGACCTGCTGCAACTGAGTCAATTCCAGCTCCTAGCAGCGCGTTGACTGGTGGCTGGACTGCTTATAGAAGCAGCTCCCCACGCCTTTCTCTTCTGAGTTGGCAGCTGAGCTCTCAACTGCTGTACCACTAGAGCTCTTTTTTTTTTAAAAATGTGATTGAGTGAAAGTTTACAATACAATGCAAACTCGTATGCCCGCCTCTCTGCAGCTCCTCCTGCTTCCTGGCCCGGTGACAAAACACTCCTCCTTTCCGTCCCATACATGTCCTATCCTCTTACCAATCTCCTGTCCCCTCCTTTCCACCCTCTCCACTCTCCTCTAGTAGGAGGCCAGTACGACGACATCCTATACATGCATAGAACCATCAGGTGCACACCCTGTATGGTACTCTGTCCACTAGTGCTCTTTTGGCATCACTCAGGGGCCTCAACAAAGGGGCGAGACCCGTAAAGCCTCTGCCATCTATAATACCAAACCAAAGACCTGTTGCCACTGAGTGGATTGTGACTCAGAGCAATGCTATAGAAGACCAAAAACCCAAACCCACTGCAGTTGAGTCAGTTCTGATGCATAGTAACCCTGGAAGACAGCGTGAAGCTGGTCCGTAGAGTTCCCGAGGAGCCCCTCGTGGATTCCAGCTGCCAGCCTTTCGGTCAGCAGATGTAGCCCTTACCCACTACACCACCAGGTTAATGAGTAACTGCAAAATAAGTTACTTGTTAATGCCAATTGTTTGAATATGCTTTTTTTCCCTTTTATTACTCTTCATTGTGCTCATGTTTTAGTCATTTTTTTCAAGATGTTGGAGAGCTTCTGGCTTGAGAGCTTTTGTGGACTAGAGGACATCAAGAATTGCAGTCGGCGTGGTGACTGAAGGGGAGTGAATGATAGTCAGAGTTAATTCCTTACGGCCTCAGAAGAGAGACTGTCTAAAGAAAAGTGACCAGAAATCTTCCCCGTTCTCATTACGGTGCTGCAAAGCTGTAATTTAATGTACTGTGAGATTTCAGAGAGATTGCCGCACTAATACTTGTGTCAGTTGGTATTATAGTATAGCTTTCCAAGGTGAAATTTTGCCTCCTGGATCTCTGGCTGCATTCCTGTGGCCACTGCCGTATTGCCCACAGGAAATGAGACAGTTTCCCGGGGCTTTTGGCTAATTAATTCTTTAAAATGTGCTGTTGGCACGGGTGTGTTTTCAGATCAGAAGTGTTAGCTATCAGGGCTCTGATAGAAAATGGGGATTTTTCAGTTCATCCCTCTTGGCAGTGCATTTTCAACACTGCTAAGAAAATTGGAGAAAGTCAGAAAAAGAAGCCAAGTCGTAATGGCGTTTGCTAAACAAAGGAATTAGGAACATTGGTGATTTGAAATGCCTATAGAAGTGGAGGAAGAAACCTAACGAAACCTGTTGCTGTTCAGTTGATTCCGACTCATAGTGACCTTATAGGACAGAGTAGAACTGCCTCATAGGGTTTCCAAGGAGCACCTGATGGATTCAAACTGCCGAGACCTTTGGGTTAGCAGACGTGGCACCTAATTAAGCACTGTGCCACCAGGGTTCCCTATGTAACTGAAATAAGCGTGAATTCAAAGCCAGCTTTGTAGACCTGTGTCTACTTGTGTGAATGTTGTGGTGTTCTTCATGTCAACAGGGTTGAGTATACGTGTTTTATAGTATAACCAAACCCCCAAACCCTAAACCCATTGTTGTCAAGTCAGTTGCAGCTCGTAGTGACCCTAGAGGACAGAGTAGAACTTCCCCATGGAGTTTCCAGGCAGCAGCTGGTGAATTCAAACTGCCGGCGTTTGGGTTAACAGCTGTAGCCCGTAACCACTGCCCCACCAGGCTTCCTTGTAGTACCACGACACCAGTGAAAACACTCGCGGCTCTGTGGGCACGGAGTAACAGCCTCCTTCTGTGTTGTAATTGGATTATGCCTGTCTACTTATAAGACCAGAGCTGCGTTGACAACCCCATCCATTTGTGTAAGGACGTACGGGGCATTTAATGTTACCTTTTATATGATACTCGTTCCTTTGGCTCTCACAAGATGTGCTCTTTGCAGTAAGGTGACAGTTGACTTTTGATGTGAATACTGATGTTAATAGATGTAAAATATGACATTTAGTGGGGAAAAGGGATAGTTTTGTATTTTATATCTAGTCTGTGTTTGTCCCCGTGAACACTGCAGTAATAGGCAGGGTTGACAATGTCAGAAAATAACTAGGAAAAAAGTTTATTGATTTCCTATACACCTCCAATGCATACTTTGTTATTTTATTGTTATTATTTTTGCTGGGGAAATGGAGATGGGCTATATAAGGAAGTCATGTTAGTATCTGCTATGGATTAGGTGTTAGAGGGGAAACCTCAGGTTGTTATAAAATGAAAACTGGCGTTCTGCTGGTGCAGTGGTTAAGTGCTCGGCTGCTAACTGAATGGTAGGTGGTTGAAACCCAGCAGGCTGCGCAGGACAAAGACCTGGTGATGTGCTGCCGTAACGATCAACCAAACCCAAACCTGATAACACTGACCTCTTTCTGAATCCTAGTGACGCTGTAGGACAGAGTGGAACTGCCCCATAGGGTATCCAAGGAGCAATTGGAGGATCCATAAAGATCACAGCCTAGAGAATCTGGTGGGGTGTCCTCCTCTGTCTTGTGGGGGTGCCATGAGCCTGAATCTATTCGGAAGCATGCAGCCATCAGTTGTAGAGTCATTTAAGACCAGGATAGAAGATGAGCAGCCATCTGCTTATCATCTGCTTGTCAGGTGGGGAAACTGAGGCCTAGAGAGGGCCTTAGAGTTACACAGCCTGTTAGCAACAGAGCCCAGGCGAAGGTGAAGGTTGTATTGTTCCCAGGCAGGCTTTGAAAAGCAAAGGAATCAGGGAAACTGGTTTAGGAAAACACCAAACCAAACCCAGTGGCTGTTGAGTTGGTGCTGACTCGTAACAACAAAAGGAAAGACAAAAAAATGGCTGGCTGAATACTGACAAGTCACTGCTCTTGAAGAGTTACCTGTGACAGAAATGACGTGGCCTTTCTAGTTTTGATGTTTTCCGGCTGGGAAGCCATGTTCAAGTTCAGATGTCTGGTGTGGCTGGTGGTTCTGACAGCAGACTTGCTGGCTGGCCCTCAGAGAGGTCTCCGAATCGGCCTCAGAAGCGGCTGGATCCTCCCCGGCGGTGTCCACTGGCATCTGTTTGGTAACTGCCTGAGGGGGACTGCAGTCAGGATCTGAATTTATAGGAACAAAGCCCACCAGCAGGAATGATTATAAGCCGTGTCCGTTGGAAGATAAAAATAGTATTTCCCTGGTGTTTGTATTATCTCGGAGCCCTGATAAGGCATCCCTTCCAGGGACAGGAGCAGATAGCTAAGTGGGGGGGGGGGGGTGGGGGTGGGCTGCATAACAGCTGAGAGGAAGGAGGCTGGCTTCAGGGAGGGAAGTGGACTCTGAGGGCAACACAGAGCCGTCCTGACGCTAGGTGCTTGAGGGAAGATGGTCACCCAGGCTTCCAGGGGCTGTTTGTCTGTGCTGAGGGAGGTCTCAGGCCTGATAAGCATTTTATTTCCTGGGGAGAGCAGAGAGAGTGCCAAGGCTTTGATGTGAACTGTTCTGTCATCTCTGTCATACTCTACCTGGAGGAGTCACGTGGCTGGAAGAGTTGGTACACAGCACACACGGATGGGCGGTATGGTGACAACCTTCCCTCTCTTTGTGGATGTGGAGGACAGGAAGATGTTTTAGGTGAAAGACACGTGTGGACATCTAGCCTCAGGACCATGTGGTATGGTGGTTTAGCACGTGGCTGGTAGGTAGAAGATTGGACTCACCAGCCGCTCCATGGGACAAAGACTTGGCAGTCTGCTTCTGTAAAGATTTACAGTCTGGGAAACCCCAGGGGCAGTTCTGCTCTGTCCTAGATGGTTGTTATGGGTTGAAACCTACCCCACAGCGGTGGGTGTGGTTTTGTTTTAGACTAGAATAGTACTTGTCAAAGGTGGCCTAGTAAAGTCCGGTGCCCAGATTGTACTCTATGGACATCAGAATCTCTGAACGGACGGGGGAAACCCAAGCGTCATTATTTTTAAAATTACCTGGGTGCTTTGGGCATGCACCCAAAATGGAGAACTTGTGGGATAAAACATTTCCTGGCCCTCAGATCGTTTATCTGAGGAATTTGAGGTGCTCCTCTGAGGCTTGGTTGTCTTGTATCACAGGAAACTCTTTAGGGAGCTTTTCACCTGCACCGTGGGTGAGACTCGTGGCTTAACACAGGAAAGGAAGAGCAGAGGAGGCAAGAGGGCGCCTGCCTGTCGTGGTTTGGGAGGGACATTGACTAGCAAAGGAGTCCCGGTGACGTGGCGGTGGGCCTGGCTGCTAACCAGAGGGCCAATAGTTCGAATCTCCTAGCCACTCCTTGGAAACCATATGGGCTGTTTTACTTAGAGGGTTGCCATGAGTCAGAATGAACCCGACAGTGCTGAGTTGGCTGGCACGAGCTGCCCTGTCCACCCGTCAGTCTGAGTCACTGAAAGCTCTGTCCACCTTGCTAGCTGTCACTCTGTCTTGACCATAGTAAGAAAAGTCCTCTCGGCCCTCCTAGGGTGTACCCTCCCTGCTGAGAACGGGGAGAGCCCGAGGCACAGGAGAGAAGCCCGGGGAGGAAGCCTCCCCGTGAGTGGGTTAAAACCCCAGCCCCTGACCCCCATCCTTAGCTCTTGGCCCAAGGAAACAGCTCCCTAATGGGCTTCAGGCAGTAAAGCAACAGGGTTGAAATGGAGGCCACATTAAAGCCTAATTTTCTTAGGAAGAAAAATTGTGCAGGTGAATATGAGAGACTGCCGTGCCTTGGTGACACGCAGCCTCGCCTGTGCCCCCATGGCCCGTGCACCCGTCTTCCTTTTCCCTGGGCAGTCGCTGCCTGCGGATGCATTTTCCTCCCTCAGTCACGCAGTCGCTCCCTCCTCCCTGGTGCCAGCAGTGGGAGCCATCACTGCCTGGAGGGGGAGTCGGACAGGTGAAGCCTGGAATGGGGACAGGGCCAGCCAGCCAGACCTGTCTGGGGGATGCCAGACACACCCCTGGCTTCACAACGGCTGGCTGTGGCAGCTCAGAGAGAAGCAATCGTGTATTGTCCTAGCTTCTGTTTTCCCATCTGGAAAAAGGGATGCTCCCAATAGGGTGTTTAATGGGGTCGTATCCAGGAAGGGATTTAAGCATCATAGAGCCTTATATAAAATGGGAGCTGTGGCTTTTCTAGACCCAGTCTTGCCCTAAAGCCAGTTGTGTGACCTCAGGCAAATCACTTCACTGCTTGTCCTGAGCACGAGTTGCCTCATTTTTAAAATCAAGACTTTTGCAGTTGTTGTGTGAGTTGCCATTGAGGTGACCCCTAATTAATTTGTGGAGGCCCCATGTGTAACAGGGCGTAATGGCCCATAGGGTGTTCATTTGTTGGTTTTCATAGATCACCAGGACTTTCTTCCTAGTCTCTGGAAGCTCTGCCTGTTCAGAGACAGAGGAACACACAGGCCTCTGGTGACAAATGGGTGGTGTGTGCCCATGAGGTACGTGGGCTGGGAATCCAGCCTGGGTCTCCCGTGTGGGAGGTGAGGGGACCACCGCTGTAGACCACCACCACTGTTAATGACAGTGTTGCTCTGTAGGTCTTTAAGGAAGGCCTCAGGACTGTCCTCTCATAGCAGTCCAGCACAGGCCTCGGGACTGGAGGAAAATTCATTAGCCACCTGTGATAATGCAGATGATGTCGTCTTGCTTGTTGAAAGTGAGGAGGCCTCGAAACACTTACGGATAAAGGTCAAAGACTATGGCCTTCAGGATGAAGAAAACGAAAATCCTCACCATTGTACCGGTGAGCAACATCATGATAAGCAGAAAATACTGAAGTTGTTGAGGACTTCATTTTTCTTGGATCAATAATCAATGCCCCTGGAAGCAGCAGTCAAGATGCAAAATGATGTGTGACATAAGACAAATCTCCTGGGGGAAAAAAAGAACAGAAGACCTCTTACAAGTGTCGAAAGGCTAAGATGTTCCTTTAAGGACTGACCCAAGCCATGGGTTTTCCAGTTGCCTCATATGCATGTAGAAGCTGAATAATGAATAAGGAAGACAGAATGGATGCCTTCAATGATGGTGTCGATGAAGAATACTGAATGTACCATGGACTGCCAAAAGAATGAACAAATCTGTTATTTTAGTCACTGGTCCTCCTTGAACAGAAATACCACAAGTAGATGGCGTTAAAATGAGACATTCTGTCACTGTCCAGTGGGTTGACAGTCCAAATTCAGGGTGTCAGCTCCAGGGGAAGGCTTTCTCAGCTGGCTCGGAAGAAGGTCCTTGTCATCCGTCTTCGCCTGGACTGGAAGCTTCTGGAGCTCAGGGACCCTGGTCCTTTCTAAAGGATGCTCTCTGCTCTAGGCACTGCTTTCTTGGAGGTATAAGGTCCCCAAATCTCCCTTGCCTCCCCTTTCATTTATATCTCAAGAGGCTTCTCCCGGGCGCAACACAGCCCCCGACGCTGATTCCTGCCCCACCACCCCAACTGCTGCGCATCCTTCCTTGTTAACATCACAGAGGCAGGGTCTCCAGCGTGGAGGAACGTCACACAAGACCAGGAATGATGGCCCAGCTGGACCACCATGCATGTTTTGAGGGAACACAGTTCAATCCATGGCATCTAGACGCGAGAGTAGTGAGACTTAGTTTCATGTACTTTGGGCATGTTATCAGGAGTGACCCAATCCTGGAGAAGAACATCAAGCTTGGTAAAGTGGAGGGTCAGTGAAAAAGAGGAAGGCCCTCCATGAGAAGGCCAGATACGCAGGCTGCGGTGGTGCGCTCAAGCCAGACAACGTGGGCAGTTGTTTCTTTCGGCTATGCACAGGGTTGCCGTGAGTCGGAACTGACTCAGTGGAACCAAACAACAGCGTAAAACAGAAACCCTAGTGGCGTAGTGGTTAAGTGCCATGACTGCTAACCAGAAGGTTGACAGTTCAAATCCTCCTGGCACTCTGTGGAAACTGCGGGGCCATTCTACTCTGACCTGTAAGAGTTGCTGTGAGTTGCACAGACCTGCTACTCAGTCCCCCCTCCTTCGCCTCTCTTTATGAGGCCTTAGAAATGGAATGGGAGAGAAGGAATGATGGGAATAACACCCTCCCGCCTGCTGCTGCTCAGATGGCCGAGGAGGACTGAAGAAGAAGTCCTCTGAGTGCAGAGAGTGGCTGAAATGCCCTCTGCAGACACTGGCTCCCTCCCCAGTGACACTGAGAGAGCTGATCCGGAAATACCAAGCGGCGATTTGTCTCCTCCACGCGGTTCTTATTTCCCCAGTGTTTCTCAGGAGCGTTTAGCCTCTATGCTTAAGCAGGCTGCCTTCCGTAGTCCAGGACTTCACGCACGTTGATGGCATTGTGCTGGTATCACCTTTAATGCTGCAGTAATTTTCATAACCTGCATCTTGTGTATGGATCCTATTATAAACTCTACATGGGCCTTTTTAAACAAGAAGTCTTTTTTTTTTTTTTTTCCTTTTGGCAGCTGCATTGCTAAGGGCTTTGAAGATCTCCTTGATGCAGTCACCCAACGAGAGTGGGTTCTGAATTGTCGTTTCCTGCCTTTGTGCAGTTTCTCTCGCTCCTGTGAGCTTTGTTAGCTGCTTGTGAAGAAGATGACTCCCGCGGCAGGTTCGGGTCGCTGGCCGCGGCGGGGATGCCCGGAGTCTTGTCAGGCTCCTATTCCTGCTTGCCCTCCGTGTGACAGATTTGAGGTTCTGGCGCAGACTGAAGACTGGGCTGAAATGAGTTGCTGAGATGAGACCCCAAAGACCAAGAGACATGCCAGTGGCTAAGGGCTTTAGGAGACAGTCTCATCAGTTCTGACTGCAGGCTTGCCGAAACTGCCCCTACCACAAAAGCTCCCTTTTGAAGGAGCAGTTATTGGAGCTAGGGAGAACCTGGTTGTGCAGTGGTTAGTGCTATGTCGGCTAACCAGAAAGTTGGCTGTTCAAATCCGCAAGGCACTCCTTGGAAACTCTATGGAGCATTCTCCTCCATTCTGTAGGGTCCCTGTGAGCCAGAATCGACTCAACAGCAGTGGGTTTGGTTTCTGATTTTGGTTGGAGCTTGAGTGAGATTGGGCCAGTCTGTCAAAGTCATTTGGTAGTATTTAGTAATTCGTTTTAGTAAGAATGCTTGAGTGTATCTGGAGAAATACATATCCCTGTACTACACACGTCTCCTAGTTCTGAGTCCTACTAGCTGGGTGTCTTTGGGTAAGAGAGGAACCTCTGAGGCTCAGTTTCCTCATCTGTTCAATGAAACTGTTAAAGTCTACTTTATTTGTAGCTAGTGGCAAGAATTACTCATTTTCAGAAGCAGTGTTAACAGGACTGCCAATAAATTTTATTGTTACTAATTTCTCTCTAGAAGTTGGAATATATGACTTTGGTTGCTGTTAGGAAGATTTGTGGCCCCTAAGTAAGGGGAGGACCAACTGGATTTGGGGGGTTTGGTTTTTTGGTTTTCTATTGTTTTTCTAGGATACTGGCTGTCAGCCCTTACTGTGTGTGAGGTTCTGATTTAATTGGAGGATGGGGTCTGAACATCAGTGTTTTAGTTTTATTCAGGTGTGATGTAAGACAGCAGAATACACATTGTTAAGTATGCGGTTTGATGAATTTTGACATGGGCATACATGTATTTGGTAACTAGCACCCATATCAAACTGTAGGCTGTTTGAGCACCTGTGTTTTCTCTCCGGGTGATTTTAATGGCCAGCCGAGGCTGAGGACCACAGCCCAAGCAGATGGTCACCCGCCAAGGATCTGACGCTGGCTATCCCTCCCTTTCCAGTGCCTGCTGTGGGTGCTTCTCATGTTGCCCACCTCCCATCGTTTCTGCCTTCCAGAACTCTTGACCCTCCTGGTCCCTGCCCCCTGCTGTTGGACTCTTGTTGGTGTGGCGCTCGGCACCTTGTGCTGCAGAACGACTGGGTGGGTTCACTCTCCTCCACGACCTGGGGGCTTCTTCACCTCCAAGACTGGGCATTCCCAGATCTCCGCACCCCCAGGGGTCAGCACGCTAACAGGGTAGAGTCTGAGCGTAAAGCCTGGGACACCCCTGCCCTCCTGCCACCATTTGCTTCACCCCAGAAGTGAGCTGTGCAGGAGGAGGCCAGAGGCGGGGTGCAGCGAGGTGTCGTTTCTGATTGTGGCCAGCTGTGAGGAGCTGTGAGGAGCAGTGGAGCAGGCCCTCCCATGGTCCCTGGAGGACATCCCTGGCAGGCGTCCTTCTCCAAGGCAAGCCTACCTCAAGCCCACACTTCTGGGACCCACTGCCCCATCGTGACCACTCCACCTCCTCCCCACCCTCTGAATCTTCACACAGGTCAGCGCTAAGCTCATACCAACCTCCCAGCCTTATAGTGCCTTCCAAGGGGCCCCGGTGACAGTGGTGAGAACGACTGACTGCTGACTGGACAGTTAGAGGTTTGAGGCCAGCAGCTCCACAGGAGAATTGGTAGTCATTTGCTTCTGTGGAGGTGGAGACTGGGAAACTCCATGGGGCTGCTGAGTCAGAACTGACAGGGGGTGGGGGGTCCAAGGACCCAGTCCTTCCACCCTCAGGCCCTCTTGGATAAGTCCTGTGTACCGGGGACCCTCAGGATGAGCTTGTCACGACCAGCCTAATTGCACAAGGAGAGATGAGCAGCGCCTTTATAGCTGATGTCTGCTGGGGAAAGAAATGGGGGGAAAAATTGTTTCCAAAAAACACTTGGGGTATTTTAAATGCACATTTTACTTTATTTATTTTAACCTTGTTTTTATGAAGGACAAAGAGAGGGAAGTCTAGCCCCCTTCCTGCTTTTGATAGTCATGTGTGTCAGTCTTGAGGGGAGTGTCAAGAAGGGAAACTACTGCCTTCTCCTGCCCCCCAAAGCCTGGTGGCATGGTGGTTAAGTGCTATGGCTGCTAACCAGAAAGCTGGCCGTTTGAATCCACCAGGTGCTCACTGGAAACTCTGTAAGGCAGTTCTACTTAGACCTATGAATCGAAATCAGCTCAACAGCAAAGAATCCTTTTTTCTTCCCTCCAATCCCTCTCCCCAGCCCCTAGATTCCAGCAGCTCCCGAGCCTCCTTCTCTGACCTCTAGCAGATACCCTTTCCGCTGACCAAGCCTTCCCTGTTCCCTGGGCCCTGTGCCTACACTTGCTCATCTGTGAAATGGAGATACAGTATCCTCTCCTCTTAAGTCCTCTATAAATACAAATAAGATTGAGAACATCAGCCGAAACTGGATTTTTTTAAATACCGTCTTCCAAATCATGTTTGGATGTTTTCCTTAATAGCCAGTGATGGAAAAGCCCTCAGTGATTATGCTGTGGCTTTCTGCCTCTCACCATGGAAAACGATCCCAGGGCGGCTCTTTTGTGGTCTCGCTTGCAGCATCTGTGACGATGAGATGGGGCTGGATTACGGCTCCGCGGGGGCCTCACCTTCTTTAAGCGATCCGGAAGCCCTGGCCTCTCTCCAGCACTGTTCTTGTCTCTAGTACTCTGGGTGTCGTTGTCAGCCTGCTCCCCGCAGTATAGGATTATCTGTGTGGGTGTCTTTCTCTCCCCTCAGTTTATGCACTGTTGCAAGCAGAGACCACACTCTCTTGTCTCTGTAAGCAATACCCCGCATGCTTCCTTGCTGGCCAGCTTGGTAAATCTTTGTTAGATGAATGAATGAGTGCATGAATGAAGGAGTAAGGTCCCGTGGTTATCAAGGAGAAGAGGGAATAGAACCCCAGGTACCTGATCCCAAGCAATTTGCAGACTTCTAACCCTATTCTTTTGTTAATTTTTCCAACTGTTCTATGGCAGACTTTTGAAGGAGATAAAAATTATAATGATTAGTTTTCTTACTATAACTGTTCTCTTTTAGTGGCAATAATTAAGAATATTTACATTCTTGTTTTGATAAATCATCTGCTTGAAAATAGGAAATTTAGCATTTTAGAAGCCCCAGTACAGTAGCTGAACTGAAATGATTGATCACTGGCTTTCTTCTGGGATGACTTTGCAAACATCAAGTGATTTTAGAATCCAGTTCCCAGTGTCTGACAAAGAACACTGCTGATACCTTTAGCAGTCAGAACAGTTCTAGGGAATATAAGAGACAAAGTGGTAATATTTCTGTTTCCAGTTAGTATTTGCAGTATCTGTAAATGAGGAAGAGCTGAGTACTTGACAGCAAAATATTTTTAGCAGAGAAGACTCTGGAAAATACTTGAACACACTGTACTCTATTCGTGTACAATAAATCCTGCAGTTTATGGGAAGAGAAAGAAACTAGGATGAGGTAAAGAACTCTTTCTCTGTTAACCTCCACATGTGAAAATGGAGAAAAGTCTGTGAATGTGAACTTCTTCAAGGTGTGGGAGATAGTTATGAGAACAGAATCTTTGAGTAGTTTTACTGTGGATTTGCTTCCTGCCATTAACGGAACTGTTGTGCCTGCAACCCAGTGGAGTTTTGTTTTGCTTTAATGGGATTTGTTGGCTGAGGCAGTTATGTTGTTCTTTTTAAAAAATGTGACTTTTAGCATCCAGCTGCTATTCTGAGAATCTCCCATCTATGAACAAAAATAAAAGGCAGCACCATGAACATTTATGAGGAATAGACTTAACATTATCATAAATTATACAGTCAACTATCTTGGCCTTGGATTGAAAGGTGTGTGTTTGTCTTTGAAGCTGATGTATTTTGACAGCGTGGCGGGAGGCCGCGCCTTCTGAATAACGGGCAGTGTGAGACCCTCCGAGGAGAGAAATCCTTCCCTGAAGTGAGCAGAACCCAGACGGGGGTAAATGAACCATCCTACCTGGGCGCATCATAATTTCAGAAGCATCTATCAGCGAGAAGCCAGTGTGAGCCGAGACCTAGGAGCCATTTAGCTCTGTCTTTTCTGTTTACCAATGCAAAATCTAAGGCTCCGGAAGGAAATAAAAATATATTTGAGCTTCATCCACTTCCAAGTGGGGGAGCCAGAACAGACCTCCCGCCTTGCCCGAGGCCTGCTCTCGGCTCCTGGAGAAATACGTGGTTTCTGCGGCAGCTCTCGTGAAGGGCCGTATTGCTTGATCTTGACGTCCTCTCCAATCTGAAAATCTCATGTTTCAATTAAATTTATAATCATCTGGGTCATTTCTGTCTTTGACTGCTTCGTCACGTCAGCTCATCTCAAAGGAGTAACTGCTTGCTGTGAAACGTGCCAGAAGGGGATGTCCTGAGTCGGTAACTATCCCATGGAGGAAGGGAAAGTGGGCGCCCCTGAGCTGCTCTTCTCTTTTCCTGGAGTGACAGCAGGTCCTACCTCAGACCACTGTGCCATGGTCGGCCCCGTACTGTATTGTGCCTTTGTCAGCAAGCACTGCTGTAACAGAAACACCACAAGGGGGTGGCTTTGGCAAACAGAAATTTATTTTCTCACAGGTTAGAAAGCTAAAAGTCTGAATTCAGGACAGTGGTCCTGGGGGAAGGCTAGCGGTCTGACTGCTCTGAGGGAAGGTCCTTGCCTTGTTTTGGTTCTGGGCCTGCGTTTCTTGGTGATTGTCACATGACGTGGCATCTGTCCCTGTCTCTGCTTCCTTGTTTGCTCTATCTATTCTATCTCAAAAGTGCTCAGGTTTACAGCACACCCTGTAGTGTTATGACCACATTAATAGAGCAGAGAAAATTGTAGTCCCACATGGATTTATATCGACAGCTGTTATTAGGTGTTGTTAAGGGACCACATGTGACAACATAGAAGTGCCACTAAAGAGTTTTCTGGGCTGTGACTGTTACAGAGGAGCCATGGTGGCATGGTAGTTAAATGCTCCACGACTACCCCTAAGTTCAGAGATTCAAACCCACTGCTGTTCCAAGGGGGAAAGATATGGTGGTCTGCTTCTGTAAAGATCCCCCAAACCCCTTGCCATCGAGTGAGTTCTGACTCATAGAGACCCTGTAGGACAGAGCAGAATTGCCCCAGAGAGTTCCCAAGGAGTGCCTGGTAGAGTTGAACTGCTGACCTTTGGATTGTCCGTCTAGCACTTCACCACTTCACCACCGGTGTTTCATCCATGAAGGTTAAACCAGAAAAAGCAAACCCACTACTGTGGAGTCGATTCTGACTCATAGTGACCCTACAGACGGAGTGGAACTGCTCCATAGTTTCCAGGGAGCAGTTGGTGGATCTGAACTGCCAAACTGCTAGTTTTAGGAGGTGTGGCATTCTCCACTGTGTCGCCAGGGTTTCCATAAGGATTACAGCCTTGGAAATCCTATGGGGCAATTCGACTCTGCCCTCTAGTGGCTCTGTGAGTGAGAACTGACTTGATGGCTGTGGGCTTGATCTTTCTGGGAGCAGATCTCTGAGTCCTTCACTAGCGGGGTCACTGGGTGAGTTTCAACTGTCAGCTGGCAGCTGAGGGCCTTAACCACTGTGTCATCGGGGCTCAGCTTCACAGCTCTAGGTTCTAGGATTTGCTGTATATGTCTTTGGGGGACACATTAAATCTGTAACATTTGTCTATACCCAAATCCTAAAATGGGGCCCCAAGTTGGGTGGTAGGTCTTAGGACTTGTTCAGGGAGTCATCTGGTTATCTCTCTACTGTGCCTCCTTAGTTAGGTTCCCGTATTGACCACCTGCATTCTAACCCCCTCTGTGTCACCCCCCAGTGGTCACCCTAACCCTCTCTACATCACACCCCAGTGGTCACCCTAACCCCCCTGTGTCACCCCCCAGTGGTAACCCTAACCCCCTCTACGTCACACCCCAGTGGTCACCCTAACCCCCTCTGTGTCACTCCCCAGTGGTCACCCTAACCCCCTCTACGTCACACCCCAGTGGTCACCTTAACCCCCTCTGTGTCACACCCCAGTGGTCACCCTAACGCCCTCTATGTCACACCCCAGTGGTCACCCTAACCTCCTCTGTGTCACCCCCCAGTGCTCACCCTAACCCCCTCTGTGTCACCCCCCCAGTGGTCACCCTAACCCCCTTTCTGTCACACCCCAGTGGTCACCCTGACCCCCTCTGTGTCACCCCCCAGTGGTCACCCCAACCCCCTCTACGTCACACCCCAGTGGTCACCACAGATACAGGCTGGCCTTTCTGCCTGCCCAGTCCGTCCCACCCATCGTGGCTGAGCTGGCTCGTCCGCTGTCAAGGACGTTGCTCTTCGAGAAAATGTTCAAGAGCTAACAGTGGGTTCCTTGGCATCACCTCCAAACTGCCTGCCCTTGCAAGGCTGTGTCACTCCTGGTAGGTCTTGTAGACTAAGCCACCAAACCGCTTTATTGCATCTAGTACAAGAGACTCACTCTTTCCCGCACTATCCAGGTAGTCTTTCTCTTTGTCAGGACAGAACGTCTCTGGGGACTGACCCCATCAAAGAAGCACCTCAGGGCCGGGCCTCCCTCGTGGCTTACTTCATGGCTTTGGGGGAATTGGGAGCTCCTTCTAGGATAATTACTGGATCATTTGGTGTGGCTAACCATAGTATGAGACCCTCCTAGATTTTAGCACAGTCAGGGCTGAAATGCCTTCTTCCTTCCCAGTGCTCTTCAGGGCCAGTTTGAGTGTCCCAAACTTTGTGGTCCCTTAACCAAGACATTTCTCTTCCTGCTGTTACACTTCTCTGGAAAGGCAGAGACTCTGAGATGGATACCCTGAAAGAGGAAAGGAAGCCTGTTGAGTGAGGCCTTCTTTCTAATAAAGAGAAACCTTACTTCACTCTGAGGCCACAGAAATGCAACCCTTGGCTTTGTAGGAGGCAGTCTGTTTTGGAAATTCCATGGCCAGAACCAGCAAAGCCATGGCAGATGGGTGATGTGGTGTGGCCTCCCCAGGGTCAAGTGTCCTGTCTCTCGACACAGCCGGCAACCCCTTTACAGCAGTGATTTTCCCAGAGATCTTGCGTGGGCTTTTGTTTTAAATGGTACCCTTGAATGTGGCTCTACTGGCGTTTCCTTCAGAGTGGAACAGCTCCCAGTAAGAGAAGCAAAGTGGAGAGACTGGAAAGGCAGCTCCTTTAGGCCCCCTGGAGATGTGAAAGACAGCAGTGTCTCCCTGGACCAGACCCAAGATTCCAGTCCTGTGGGTGCCAGATCTCCCAGACCTCAGAGCCTCCAGGAGGGTGTGGGGATCCACATACTTCCCACCGCTGAACGGTGACCAAGATTGCCCACATAACATCTTCTGTTCTGTGTTTTTTTACATAAATGCAGATGTTCCTGGGATTTATAAGCATATATTGAAAAGTATTGCTAAATAATCTGTCAGAGTTTTCCATCAGTGGGCTAAAACTATAACCTTACCTATGTGAGAGTCGATGGTAATATTTTAATGTTATAAGAGGTCCCCAGACCCCTGGTTAAAGAGCCAGCACATGGAGGACCACCTGTGTGCTCAGCATGGTGGGGACTCTCAATCAGAAGGGATAAACTGGCTTTGGCTGTTTGACAGAGGACAGGCAATAAGGCGTAGGAATAGCTCTCTGTGCTATAAAGCCACTTGTGTAACCAACTTTGAGGAGGTACAAGCCAACGTCTTGCTATACCATTTTCTAAGTGTGGCCTTCAGCGATACCTTTTTCTGTAGGTGTCTCTCCCTGGGCACTCTCCTGGACTGGGGGTGCTGCATTTTCCTGGGCCATAGAGGTGGATGGTGAGGTCACTTTCTTTTAGTTGAAGCTACAAACATTTTAGAAAGTACAGAAGCCATGAATAAGTCGGCATGATGACCAGGCCTGACAGCAGTGAATTTTCCTTCCAGGCATTATATTAATAAAGTTCTTACCACCCCACCACCTCCACCTCCCCCTGTCGCGTGGGACTGAAGCTGTGGAGGTCGATTATCTGCACTTTGCCCCACGAAGGGCTTGAAAACTGAAACTCAGCTGAGCACAAAACAGATTGATTAGGCAGTGTGTGCCAGCTGTGGGTAAAGCGGAGACGTCAGTCCTTTGTCGCTCTCTCCATGGCTCGCTTGGGTTTTGGGGAGAGTGAAGAGGCGACATTGGATAGGCAAGGCAGTGACATCAGTCTCCAGACATTTTTTTTGTTTAAAGTCTGTCCCGTCGCCTCTGCGGTGAGCCAAAGTTTCAATTTCTCAGGAACGTTTAAACTTAAAGGTTTGTTGGCTGAAATAAGAACTCTGTGGAGTAACATTTCGGTTTTAAAGGCTTCTTTTGAGACCATATTGCTGGTGTAGGGTTTAACTTCATGGGACAGAAAGCATTTCAGGGTCTAGTGACTAATGTTCCCCCAGTTCAAATGGAAAAGCACAGAAAACCGGGATTTCAGCCCTCCACAAACAGCTGTCTGGGTTGCCGTGGCTAACTCTGGCTCTGGTTAGGCTTTGGCAGTGAAGACCAGTTTGCCACAGTGACAGCAATGGGATTTTGTGGCATATAACATGTTAAAGGTGGCTGAAGTGCTTCACAGATTGGTGAGCAGACAGAACCAAATACACCTTCTTAGGCACAGTCCTCAAGAAAAGGTGGAGAGATGCAGATGTGTGTGTTGCTGTCCAGTTGCTTCTGACTCACAGTGAAATATCTATAGTATATATAGATATTATATAATGTAAGCCAAGTAAAAAAGCCAAGTGCCGTCAAGTCTTTTTTACTTGGCATAGTTTATATATATGTTTTGGGGGTATGTGTATGTATGTTTGTATATATATGCACACATATACATATATATATGTACACGTGTGTGTGTGTGTGTTGGGAACCCTGGTGGTGTAGTGGGTTAAGTGCTATGTCTGCTAACCAAAAGGTTAGTAGTTCAAATCCACCAGGTGTTCCTTGGAAACTCTGCGGGGCAGTTCTACTCTGCCCACTAGGGTCACTATGGGTCAGAGACAACTCGATGGCAGCGGGTTTTCTCCTCTAACCTCTAGGGTCGCTATGGGTCGGACTCGACTTGATGGCAGTGCATGTATGTGTGTGTGTACACACACACATGCACGCACGCATACCCCAAAACATGGCCGCCAAGTACATACCACACACGCACATGTACACATACATATGTGTGCATGTGCGTGGAGCCTTGGTGGTACAGTGGGTAGGAGCTCAGCTTCTAACTGAAAAATCGTCATTTCAGATCCACCAGTCACTCCTTGGAAACCCCATGGGGCAGTTCTACTCTATCCTGAAGGATTGTTATGAATCAGATTTGATTAAATGGCAGTGAGTTTTATACATACACAAGTGTGTATGTGTGTGTGTACGTATGTGTATAGGCAGTCCCGAGGTTGTGGACATCCGACTTGGGGACTGCTGGTGCCTGCCCTTTAGGGTAAATCGGCCCTCACCATCAAATCTCTGAACCAAGACTGCGCTTCAGTGAACTCATAATGACAGTCACCATCGCTCGCTGCATGTAACAGCTTCTAAATCACTGAAAACCGTAATTGAAGCCTTTTCTTGCACTCTGGGAAGGCTGGATAAGAAGCATGTGCACCTGTTGGGATTTACATGCAAATCTGACTTAAAGACAGTGAGGCACAGAGCCCGTTCATGATGTGGAGACTGCCTGGAGTCTGGGTTTATCTACATATGCGCACATGCACACACACACATGTATGTATGTATGTGTACATGTATACTGGGAGGGTACAGATACACCTGTGTCATACAGAGATACGTATGGAGACCTGGTAGCTCTGTGGTTAAGAGGTCGGCTGCGAACGCAAAGGTTGGTGGTTTGAATCCAGCAGCAACTCCCTGGCAGCCTTATGGGGCGGTTCTCCTCTGTCCTGTGGGGCGTCTGTGAGTCAGAATCAGTGGCAAGGAGGTCTTTTTTTTTTGGTTTTATAGGCTTTGTGTGTGTGTGTGTGTGTGTGTGTGTGTGTGTGTGTTGAGCTCTGACAAGTCTGTGAACTTAATTGTCCTAAGTGCTACATACCTCATTGCTGACTGTGCCTACAGTCACCTTCTGAGAACTCTCCTTGGAAAGCCATGCATTGATGCCAGCGCCTAATCCACCCTTCAGAGCAGTTCTGGAACTCTTTTTCTAGAAGGGCCATCAGAGCTGTCGTTGTATTACCCTAACGTCCCAATGTCATCCAAATGTCTTTCTTTGAATATTTCCTTTATCTTTGGATAAAGGAAAAAGTGGGGACCAGATCAGGTGAGTAGGGTGGGTGTTCCAATACAGGTATTTGTTTACTGGCTAAAATCTCCCTCACAGACAACTAGACAACTAAGTTCGCCAACTTGCCACTGTGCCACTGTGCACACTGGCCATTCCAGAAAGAGCTCCAACGTTGCTCTGAAAGGTAGACACTGGCGCCTGGTGCATAGCTTCCCATGGGGAGGACTTGGAAGGTGACCGTGGTGATACTCAGCAATGGGGTATGTAGCATTTAGAACAGTTAAGTTCATGGACTGAATTGTCAGACTGTTGATGTATGTGTATGTATATATATACACACATGTCTGTATATATACACATATGTCCACACATGTGCATTTTCAAGCTGGCTGAGGCTGCCCTAAGGGGGCATCTGAAGGCCTGTCTGCATATGTGGATCTGAAGGCACCCGGCTCAGGAAGAGCTGACTTGGTTCTTTTCAGTCCATTTTTTTTTTTCCTCCTCAAGAGGCCTGTGACCTGGGGCCAGGTCTTTAACTTTACCCTCTCCCCCGTCTGGTCCTGCTGAGCCAAGGCTTGCTCTTTGGGGTGATAAAGTTGTTCCTGTGTGACTTGTATGCTTCCTCTGTCTGCCTTGGTTCCCTCTGTCTTAGGAGCAAAACCCTATCCTGTGCCAAGAGTCAGGGCCTCCCTGGGTATCCTGGCCTGATCTCGCTTCCTGCAGCTTTGGAGGCCACAGGCCACGGCTGGAGCAGGCTGTACCAACCCCATCACTCTTACTTCAAAGCCAGGGCAACATTTCTGTTCTAGTGGGTGAGAGCAGACCGTATATCTTCTAAGGGAGGCCTGTGTTTAATTACCCAGAGACAAGCCACTCAGAGTAGGAGCCAGGGCCAGCAGAGCTCAGCAGAGATTTCCCTCCTTGCTGAAAAACGGTCCTGCAGGAAGGTGAGGTCCTGCTGACCTGGGAAGCCGGTTCCCACTGTCCTGGAGTCAGCTTCTCTGTGATGGGGACCCTGTGAACAACAGAAATGAAAAGCTGTGTCCTGTGATCAGCTGTGGATCAGATTGTTGCTGTCCATAGGGTTTTCTTTGACTGATTTTAGGCTATCAATTACCAGAGCTCTCTTCCTAGTCTGTCTTCTTCTGGGAGCTCCCCCAAATCCTGTGCAGCATGGTGGCAACACGCAAGCCTCCCGGGATGAGTGGGTGTTGGCTGTGCCTCAGGTGTGGTGGATGGGAAGTGAGCCCAGGTCTTCCACGTGGAGAGCAAGCACCCTCTCAGGAAGCCAGCCATGCAGCATCCCTGCTGCTCACCTTCTCTTTAAGCCTTCGGGCTCACAGCACCATTCCAGAAGAACTTGCAGGGAAACACACACACAGCCTTTGAACTGAGCGTCTTCAGGCACACCCAGTCCCAGTGAAGCTACACCCTCACCCAGGGGTGGCCAGAGAGTGGGCACCTGTGTGCCTGGAATGGCATCTGTCTCCTCCCCTCTGTGTACCCCAAGCCCATTTCCCTGAGGTCTGTCCTTGCTCTGACTTTGTGTCCTTTACCTGCTTGGGAACCATTTCCAGAAATCAGTGTCCCTTGGGTCATGGGAGGGAACAAAGGGGATAATTCCCATCATACTCTTAGCACAGAGCCTGGCCCATGGTAAGCTAAGAACTAAACCCGCTGCTGCTGAGTCAGCCTGGCTCCAAGCCACCCGTGGCATTTGCATGGCTGTAAGTCCCTGTGATGTCAACTGCCACTTCTGTCTCCCGTGGAGCTGCTGGGAGTTCCAAGCCACCAACTTTTCACCAGTCACCAGGGCTCCTTGGCTCATGGCAAGTGTCCACTAAGTGTTACCTCGTCTTAGTGCCCAGCTGCCCTTTGCTTTCCAGAGGCTGCAGCCTCTACCATGCCCCTTCTAAGCCCTCCACTTTTGCCCTCTGCCTCTCTCTGACTCCCTCCTGTCTCTGCCTCTGATTTCTCCCCATGTGTTCCACTGTGCTCAGATGCCCTTCCCGTGGGAGACCGTTCTGATGCCCCTGGGCTGGAATCACTGTCTTCTGGGCACTGTGCCAGTGACCTTCCTGACAACAGTGCCTCTCAGGCTCTCCGTGTTCAGGGACAAGTTTCCCCTACAACCCCGCTTCGGTCCGTTGTGCATCAATAGTTTCATAAACTAAGATTAAAAAGAAAGAGGCTATAAAAAATACGATTTCTTTATTGTTATGGTCAATGAATATGACTATCATCATTGGTGTTAGCATCTGTCACTGGCCAGCCAAATTAGACAGTTGACACCCATGGGCAGGTTTTTAGGAGTGGGGTGCCAGGCCTTTCTTCCTATCTCCCTAGGAAGTGCTATTGAAACCTCTTTGGCATCGCACCAACATGCAAACCTCCACTGCCAGCTGAGCGGTGGTGGCCCTTGAGGTACATCATCAGGAGCCGAATCTGGGTCTCCCCCACGGACGGTGAGAATTCTAACAGTAAACTGCCACTGCCCCGTAAACATATCATTACAGTGGCAAATTTCCAGATAATGTTTTAAAGTAGATCCGTTGGTATTTCTTTCTTTCTCAGTCATAGAGTGAAGTAAATATGATAATGAAAATAATACATAATCTGAAACCAAGCCTGTGGCTGTGGAGTGGATTCTGACTTGCAGTGACCCCACAGGACACGGTCCCACAAGGTTTCCAAGGACCCTTGGTGGATTGTGAGCTGCCGGCCAGCCTTCCAGTGAGCAGCTGCGGCTCTCGGGACCTCCCATCACGGTGCCCCTGAAGGCTCTCGTAACATAACCCCAAACCAAACCTGTTGCTGTGCAGTCAATTTATAGGACAGAGTAAAACTGCCCCAGAGGGTTTCAAGGAATGGCTGGTAGATTTGAACTGCTGACCTTTGGGTGAGCAGCGTGAGCTCTTAACATGTATCGGTACTTACTATGTGACAGACACTGTTACTTGGCAACAACTCTTAGTTGTGCTCCATCATTGTCTTCATTTCCCGGTGGGGAAACCGAGGCACTGGCAGGTTGAGTAACTAGCCTAAGATCAAGGAGCCGGGGGTGTGGGGGTGTGCACTGTGCCCTTTGGCACCTGCCCCAGACACAAGGCATTGCCTGTTTCTTTTTAGATGTGTGGTTTCCAGCACACAGCTGAGTAAATCAACCCCCAGTAAAAGCTTAGCATTTAATTAGATTAGATTTAGTTATCCTGCTGCCTAAGGATCTTTATTTAATTGAAAACAAAACGGGAAGGAGGAAGGCTTGCCAGTTGAACCATGATCAGAGGCAGTGAGGTGTTTAGATGTTGAAGGCAGTCCACCTGGCTTGAAATCTTCCAATCTCCACCGCCAGCTGGGGGAGCTGGAAATTCGTGGAGCCCCAATTCCTCACGGGGAGATGAAGCTCTACTAGTGTGCCCTCTGTGGTGTAATGGTTAAGCGCCACATCTGCCAACTGAAAGATCAGTGGTCTGAATCCACCAGGCGGCCCTGGGAAACTCCTTGGAGGAGTTCCACTCTGTGCTGTAGGGTTGCTACGAGTCGGAATTGACTTGATGGCAACAGGTTTTTACCTCTCATTTTATTCATCACATGTTATTCAGTGGGTAACTGCAATATGTTAGCCACTGTCGTAGGTATTGAGGACTCAACAGTGAATCAAACAGACAAAATCCTGTCCTCATGGAGCTTATGTTCTAATAAAGCTTTCTGTTAACTAGTATACGTAACATGTTCGGCACACTGCCTGTGGCATTTCTTCTTATTACTATTATTATTATTATTATTTTATGGTGCTGCTGTTTGGTGCTTTTCACAGGCAAATATGGAACACTCCTAGCTTGGTGGGGCAGGTCAGATCAGACTGCAGAAGAGGCTAATAGATAGAGATGATGCCTGGGTTCATGCGGCAGGGTGATCTGGGGCTTTGAGGAGGTCTTCACAATGACCATGGTGGACTTAATCGTACTGCAATATGCATCAGTTTTAAAGATAGCCAACCTGTTCTCTTTATATGTTAGGCCTGATACTTTTGATACTGTGTGTCTTGGCTCTCTAGTAATGCTGTAACAGAAATACCGTAAGTGCGTGTCTTTAACAAGCAGAAATTGATTTGCCAACAGTTAGGGGGCTGGAACTCCAAATTCAGGATGCTAGCTCTGTGGGGAGGCTTTTCTCTCTCTGTGGGATCCGGACAGAGGTCCTTGTCTCTCTGAGTTTCTGCTCCTTGGTGATCTTCCTGTGACTTGGGATGGCTTTCCCCCTGTCTCTGCTCTGTCACATCTGGCATCACAGAAGAGAATAAACCGAAGCACACCCTACCGAGGCTGTCTCTTTAACATAGAAATACAGCCTGCCCCTCAGTGGGATTATAACCAGAGGCATAGAGGTTAGGATTCGCAATAGCTAATTTGGGGGGACATAATTCAATCCATAACACTGTGCCTTTGAGTGGTAACACTTTTGTGGGAGCAAAGACCTGCAAACTTTTTCTGTAGGGGCTAGATAGTAAATATTTTAGGATTTGTGGGCAGCACAGTCTTTGTCGGAACTATTTGATAGGATGATATCCATATGCCAACAAGGAAGATCAGTTAATATCACTGTTATTCAGATTTATGCATCCTTGGCAATTTAGGCCAAAGATGAAGGAATCGAAGGCATTTTTTAAATCAACTACTGTAGTCTGAAAAGGATCAAGCATGCAGTCCAGTTGTGTTGATAAGTACTGGCGATTGGAATGCGGGGGTAGGAAAGAAGGGCAATCAGTAGTTGGAAAATAAGAACTTTGTGTGATAGAGGAGGATGCTAGAGACCTCATGATAGGATTTTGAATTCAAATGTTGTCTTCTTGAAAAGACCTTTTTCCAACAACATCAATGGTGAGCACACAGACCTGATCAGATTGAATACACAGGGATGAGATTGACTATTTCTGTGGAAAGAGACAATAGAGAAGTTCGGTATCATCAGCCATAACAAGGCCGGGGGCCACTGTGGAGCAGAACATCAATTGCTCATATGCAAGTTCAAGTTAAAACTGAAGAAAATTAGAGCAAGTCCACAAGAGCCAAAATAGGACCTTGAGTGTACCTCACCTGAGTTTAGAAACCACTGCGAGAATAGATCTGATGCATTGAACCCTAGTGATTAAAGACCAGGTGAGTTATGGAATGACATCAAAGACGTCCTACATTAAGAAAGTAAGACATCTTTCCAGCGTAGCTGGACTTCACCATAAACTGAAAGCTCTTCTAATCTCAACCCAATATTGCAAGGATAGAGTAGCAGATGCAGGGTCCTGGGGACCAGGCCTTCAGGGGACATTGAGGCCAAGTGGCATAACTAGCCTATTGCTAAGAGTGTCTTCTGAACCCCGTATTGATAAGTGGCGTCTTGGGTCTTAAAAGCTAGCAAGCTGCCATCTAAGGTACACCAGATGGTCCCAGCTCATCCAGAATAGATTATCACTGAGGACAACAAAGACGCAAGCAAAAAACAAGTGTGGGAGACAGAAGGATCCATGTGAATGGGAGACTGTATCACCATGTAACCAGAAGAACCAGGTGGTGCCTGGCCACCACCAAAGACAGCTGTGATGGGGCGCGCAGTGTAGAGTGCCTGTGGCAACATGAGAAAAAGAGAGGGGTGCAGCTCAAGAACTCTACTTAAAAAGACTATTGATGGTCCGGCAGCCTGGGGGATCCCCTGGGAGCGTGGCCCCTCCATGCTGCTGCCTCGACCTAGGGGAAAACACCACTGAGGTCAACTCTTCAGACAAAAATGGACCAGACTCGGGGACACAGTGTGACCATATGGTGTGTGTACTTTATGGGTCTCTGCATCTATAGGAGGCTGTCCTACTGGTGTGTTATGGGAGAGAAGAGAATGGAGAGGAAGGCCAAGCAGCTTGTTAAAAGGATAAGACAAGTATAGAATGAAAAGGAGGAATGTGCTGTCACCAGGCAAGGAGAGCAGAAAAAGCTGCAGATAGGTGGCCATTCAAAATTGATTGTATACTTCCACTTAATCACAATAAAAAAGGTAGGAGATCTTTAAAAAGACAGGAAAGAAAGAAAAGATCAAAATGGATGTCAGAAGAGACTCTGAACCTTGACTTTGAATGTCGAGTAGCTCAAGTGAAAGGAAGAAATGATGAATTCAAAGAGCTGAACCGATTTCAAAGAGAAGCTCAAGAACAAAAAGTATCATAATGAAATGTGCAAAGGCCTAGAGATGGAAAACCAAAAGGGAAAAATACATTCACCCTTTCTCAAACTGAAAGAACTGAAGAAAAAATTCCAGCTGGAGCTGCAATATTGGAGGATTCTATGGGGAGAATGTTAAATAATGCAGGAATTATCAAAAGAAAATTGACCGAATATGCAGAGTTGTGGTACAAAGATAGTTGGTCAGTGTTGAAGCCTTTCACGAGGTAGCATATGATCAAGGACCAATGGAACTGAAGGAAGAATTTCAAGTTGCACTGGAAGCATCGGTGAGAAACAAGGCCCAGCAACTGGCCGAATCCTAGTTGAGATATTTCACCAAATGGATACAGTGTGAGAAGTGCTCATTCATCTATGCCCAGAAATTTGGGGGACAGCTGCTTAGCCCAGCAACTGGAAGAGATCCGTATCTGTGCTCATTCCAAAGAAAGTTGATCCAACAGAATGCAGAAAGTACTGAGTAATATTGTTAATATTAATGTGCACGTAAAATTTTGCCAAGGATCATTCAAAAGTGTTTGCAGCAGTGTGTTGACAGGAAGTGCCAGAATTTCAAGCTAGACTCAGAAGACTTGGAACCAGGTGTACCGGTGCTGCTGTGGGGATCTTGGCTGAAAGTGGAGAGTACCAGAAAGATGTTTACATCTGTTTCATTGACTGCTCAAAGACATTCAACTGTGTGGATCACAACAAATCATGGCTAACATTTCCAAGAATGAGACTTCTAGAGCCTAATTCTGCTCATGAGGACCCTGTACCTCGACCAAGTGTCAGTCATTCGAACAGGATTAGCGGATGTTGTCTGATTTAAAATCAGGAAAGGTATTTGTCAGAGTTGTCTTCCTTCACCATACTTTTTCTGTCTATGCCGAGCAAATAATCTGAGCAGCTAGACTATGTGAAGAAGAACAGGGCATCAGGTTTGGAGGAAGACTCAGTAACAACCTGTGACACGCAGAAAATAGACCTTGTTTGCTGAAAGTGAAGAGGACTTGAAGAATTTAAAATGCTCACAACTGGACCAGTAAGCACCATCATGATAAGCAGAGAATATAATGAAGTTGTCAAGGATTTGATTTGACTTGGGTTCACACTTGACTCCCAGCAGTCAGGACATAGATGACATATTGCATCAGGCAAATCTGCTGCAAAACACCTCTTTAAAGTATTAAAAAGTAAAGAAGTCACTTGGAGGACTATGATTTCTCTGACCCAAGTTACTGTCTTTTCGGTCCCCTCCTATACATGTGAAAGCTGAACAATGAATGAAAAAAGACTGAAGAAGAATGGATGTCTTTGAATTAAGATGAAGAATACTGAATGTATCGTGGACTTCTAGAAGAATGAACAAATCTGTCTAGGTGGTGGTACCACGAGCTTGCCCCTTGGAATCAAGAATGCTAAGATTTGGTCTCAGTGTACTTTGGGCATGTCAGCAGGAAGGATCAGTTCCTGGAGAAGGACAGCATGCTTGGTAAAACAGGGGTCATCGAGAAGAGCAAGACACTCGATGAGGTGGATTGACCTAGCTGTTAGCAGCGTGAGCTGAAGCGTAGGGCCGTGCAAGAGTGGGCCGTGATCCGTGCTGTTGCCATAGGGTCACAGTGAGTTGGAACTGATTCAGTGATACCTACCTAACAACAGTGACAACAGCAACAGTGAGTTTGTTTTAGTTTTTCTGTGTCACATTTGGGAAACCAGAGGTTTCCCAACCTAACGGAAAGATGCTCACAATAATTTCTCTTACTTAGTTTCTATTTGTATGTTGTCATACCACAGATTGGTGGCATCAGAATGGCGTTTGCATTCCTGGTGGCTTGTATTACCATATCCTATTTCTCAAAATCCACACTGTCAACCCAAAATTAAAACACAGTGTTAGTAAGCATGCATTTCATTATTGTAAACACATGCCCTCCAGAATTTTGGAAGACAATGAAAGGAATAGTTAAGGATAAGACCAGTGCAAGGCATCTCTCAGGGAACAAGTTCCAGGAACTGAAAAGAGCATTGTTTTTGGAATAGAACCAGGGAAGATGAACTGTTGGGTGAGAATTTATGTTGGATGAAAGGAAGACTTCTCAGCTGTGAGGCTTTGCAATACAGAAATACATTTCTGAGGGTGGTATTATAGGAAGGATTTTTCCTCTCCACACCTTCTAGATTCTGGATTGGTGGCCCTCTGGCAGCGGGTCAGCACCAAGTTATTCATGGCTCAGTGATTACAAACCTGACTTTCTCCTTATCTTGTCTGCAGTGATTGGCTTGTGACCTGGCCAGCAAGGTGATGGATGGGTGTAGTGGCTTGTGTGTGTGTTCTCTCTGTGAGGCACCGGTAGCTCAGGCTGAAGATTTTGCCTTCCGTGAGGGAGAGCCAGGTTTGGTTCCCTGCTGCTTGTGTGCAGCCCCTAGCTGTGTGTCAGTGGAGGCTTGTGCATTACAGTGACGCCCGATGCCCAAGAGGTTTCAGAGACGCGTCCTAAGCCAGATTTGGAAGAAAGGCCTGGCAACCTGCTTCCAGAAATCAGCCAGAGAAAACCCTGTGGGTCTCAGGAGTCCTGTGCAGATGGGATCAAGTGCCTGGCACAGGACAGGGCAGCTTTGATTCTTTTGTGCATGGGGTTTACAGCAAATCTAGACCAGCTCTACAATAGCTAACAGGAGTCACGCATTCTTGCTGGAATGTGGTCATCCCTTTTAGCGTGCCACCATGCTGGAAGGGTGATCCCTGCTTTGTCGTCTGGGAGAGGAAGCTAATCTGAAACAGAGAAAAGGAACATTTCCTAATGTCTTTCAAGAAATGAAATATTTATTCAAGAGGCCAAAAGTGCCACAGGGTAATGGGACCATGACCGGCAAACACCTCTTCCAGATAAAAGTAAATTTTAATTAACATATCAATAGTTTGCAGATCTTAGGCGCTTCCAAAGTGCTTGAGGGTGTTTAACAACTTTTCCTTCCCATAAGCTCTTTCGCTTTCTCTTTGAAGAACTATTTTAAACAAAGAGAACCCCTGTTCCAATCTATTTTGATCTCAAGGATGTCTGATTTAATGTAATTTTTTCACGTTTCTACAAACTTCCCCAAGGTGAAGAATAATTTACTTAGTCAGAGCAAGAGAACAAAGAACTTTGTGCAAAATGGAAAAGACTGAACTTCCTTTAAAAATAAAAAATAGTGGTGTTGTTTTATACGTATTGGCAAAACTGCCACCCATCACTTTTAAACCGCATTCTTAGATAGTCTTATTTTCATTTTGAGGCTTTTCCTGAAGTACGCTGTCGTGCAAAAATAAGCCGTGTTCTTCTCTATCAGTAGATGCTTGTGTTTAGATTGGGTTGATGGGGATATTAGGAGCAGACAGAGCGGGGGTGATTCTAGCCCGCAGGGTACAGCAGGTGATTACCTCAGGGATTGCCTCCTATGCCCGCTCAGGCAATGGCTGTGGACAGGGCTGGGGCGGACAGAGGTGGGCTGTTCCCTGACCATGCTAAGGAAGATGCAAGTAGGAGGGAGGAAGCCCTCTGAGAAGCGGCAGTCCCTTCTTCTGGGATTATCAGGACTTCAGTGAGTTGGAAGAAAAGACCCAGCACATAGCATGAGCTCCATAAAGGTGGTCTTTCCATCTTTGTACTTTTTTTCCTGCTTTAAATTGCTCTTCAGAAACCCTACTTTCATTCAAATAAGAATGCATTTGTTTCGAAGCTGCTGTGAAAGATGAGGTGGAACTTGACCTTCTGCGGCTGAGGTTGGATGGCAAGAGGTGTGTACTGAGAAAAAGGGAACCAGGACGTAGGTAATCACAGGTGGCTGTGTTGGACAGCTTGGGCCCCGCAGTGTCCAATGAGAGGGACAACCGGTATGAGCAACAGAAATTTTCCTAGAGGTGGGTTGGGGAGGGGGTGAGACTGGTCCAGGGTGGTAAAGGTGGGATTTGGCCAAGGCCTTGATGGGTGAGAGGAAGCCCTGGTAGTGTAGTGTAGTGGTTAGCAGCTTGGCTGCTAACCAGAAAGAAGGTCAGCACTTTGAATCCACAAGCACACCTTGGAAACTACCTGGGGCACTTGTGCCGTGTCCCCTAGGGTCACTATGAGTTGGCATCCACTTGATGGCCCTAGATTTGGTTTGGGTTTTATGAGGAGAGTGTAGAACATGGATGGTTGGGGGGGAGGGTGTTACAGGTAGCCTGACTGGCGCTCTTGAAGAGCTCGCATGACTGATTTTTTAATAAGTTGCCTGGTGTTTGCTGGGTCCTTAATAGATGCCTATTAAATGAATGAATGGCTTATTTTGATTTTTTTCCTCCTCTGAGTTTAGTCTCTACCAGAGAGTTGACAACCCAGTTCCTTACCATTACACATTATCAGAGCTTTTCCCATTTTCTGGGTGTACCATTAGTACCTTGTGGGCCTGCCTCCTCTACAGGACTGTCTAGAATGTGGGGTGCGTAGGAGGGGCTCCCTAAACGCGTCTTCTCATTGAACAGTATGGCTGAAGTCTTGATAGAAACTAGTGTTTTGTTGGGGACTCTGAGGATGAAGTCATCATAATTGTGGATTGCTTTGTAACTACAGAAAGCGAATCCACCCCAAGGGTTTCCTTGATCCCAGTGGGATAAAGCTACTTGCCTGTTATGAAGAGCTCCTTAATGATTAGTAAAAGAACTCTTGATTTCCTGGCAATGAGTTTTGTGTATGAACTTGGCCCATGCTGCTTCAACACTGGGTTGTGTTTTAGGCAGATGGACTTCCCAGTTTATATATTCTGAGCTCGGGAATGGAAGTATATTCTCCAGTTATAGGAGAAGGAACTAACATACACCTAGTGTCTGCTGTGTGCCAGGCAGTGTGCCTAGGGCTTTGGAAATAGCATTTCGTTTGGTACCGTTGCCTCATAGGCACTGTTTTTCCCTTTTTTCCAGAAGAAGCTGTTATGGATGGAATTGTCTCCCCCTAATGTGTGTTTGAATCTTAAGCTATATATTCAGAGATAATTCCATTTGAGAATACGGTTTTCTTTGTTATGTTAATAGAGCTATTATCAGTATGAAGCCCTTCCCCTTAGTGTTAATTTCCCACTAGTAGCAACTGTGTGTATAGAACAGAGTAGAACTGCCCCCTTAGGTTTCCACGGTGTGGCTGCTAGATTCAAACTACTGATCTTTTGCTTAGCAGCCAAGTGATTAATCATGTAACCACCGTGGGCTGTCCGTTTTGGGCATGTCTTCAACCTGATGTATTTTGAGATGGAAAAAGAGCAGATTAAACAAGACACAGCGAGAAAAAAGCACAAATGAAGAAAAATAGATGTCACAGGCAGATCCCCAAGGTGCTGGAAGTGCCTGGGTTATGGCAACCCAAACAAGAATCTCCCCAGAACTGGCAGACAGCAAGCCTCCCCCTGGAGCTGGTGCCTTAAATGTGGACTTCTAGCCTCCTAATCCATAAGAAAATAAATTTCCACTTTTTAAAACTTACCCACGTGTGGCATTTCTGTTACAGGGGTGTGCAAATATGAAGACAGAAGCTTAGGGAATTTAGGTGACTTGGCCAGGGTCACACCAACAGTAAATAGTGACATCTGGATTTAAACCCAGGAGTCAACCCAGAGTTAAACTCTTTCTGCTGTGTTTGCAGCTTCCTAGGACATTATGTCTTCACGGGCAGATAGGAGAAAAGGGGTTATTTCTGAAGAGGGTCAAAGATTATCTTAGGTAATGACAGGAGAGGAGAGCATGTGTGGGGGTACTTGGTAAAAAAAAAAATTAAGAATTCTCATGGTTGGGAAGGATGCCAGGGGACCCTGAATAACTTCAGTCATGCAGAGCCATTGGAAAAATTTTGACTAGAGAAGAAATGAGATACGATTACTAAAGAATTAGTGAATTCAGCAAATACCGTGTCCCAAGTACCATGTAGGAACAAGTTGTACTTGATTCCTACTTTCATGAAACTTCCATTCTGGTGAGGAAGACATTCAGTAATGTCATGCATATTATATGTAGTTACCGACAATTGAATGTGCTTTGAACTAAAGCTGTGCAAGGCAGGAGAGGTGAAGGTAGAGCCCTTGGCTGGCCTGAGGAAGTGGTTTTAAACAGGGATGCTGAAGGCTAACTAGGTGAGTCAAGAGTGCCATGCAAAGGCTCTGTGGTTGGAAGAACTTGACCTGTTGGAGGGGCATATGCAAAGGCCCTGTGGCTGGAAGAATTTGACTTGTTTGGCGGGGCATGTGCAAAGGCCCTGTGCTTGGAAGAACTTGGCTTGTTGGAAGGGGATATGCAAAGGTCCTGTGGTTGGGAGAACTTGATTTGTTGGAGGGGCATATGCAAAGGCCCTGTGGTCAGAAGAGCTTGAGTTGTTGGAAGACTTCAAGAAGGCAGCCTTCAGTGATACTGAGTAGAGGGACGGGGAGAGGGGGCCAAGATGTGGGTAGACAAGGAAAAAAGAGCTAAATCTCATCAGTAGCTCCCAGGCCATTGAAGGACATTGGTCTTTGTCTGAGGATGTGGTTTTGTGCTCCTTTAATGGTAGCTGGTAGTGCAGGGAGGTGAAGATCAGTGTGAATACTGCCAGTGACCCAGTGCTAATATTGTCCGTTTCAAGAGAAAAGGCAGAGCTCACGGGCGCCATCCTCTTGTGGTGTCTGCAAGCTGTTGCTGCAACCTGGATGGGTGAAGAGTCTTGGACATGCTCGTCAGGTCTGCGTTCTGTGGAAACTGACAGAGAGCACAGGCTTTGGGGCTCATTTTAGCAGTGGTTGCTGAGGTGGGTTTGTTAATTTTCTTCAGTCACTCGATAACCTGTCTGCCTAGCGTGAAGGTGCTTTGAAGTGATGAGGAGAGCAGAAGGATATTTTGTGCATAGCCGACTGTGAGAGGAAGGCTGTTTTTGCAAGAAGGAGGCAGAGGAAGATGACAGGTGAGTCGTGTGAAAGGGGAGGATGAGAACCTGTGTCCAGCAGCTTTGCTTGTCACCCCCGCCCCCCCATGCAGTCTGTTTCTGTCTGAGATTCAGCTTTCTTCTGGTGAGGAATTAACTTTTATGAACTCAGGGTGTTGGCAGTTCCCAAGGAAATTAAAGTAGTGGGCATGTTATTTTGTAATCGGTGTAGGGAGCCTGAGGAGGGGGCGGAGACTCCTCCCTCCTCTCAGATCCATTGCGTTGCTGTTCCCTGGGGGTCCCACCTAGACCCTGGGGCCTGCACAGGACCATTTCTATCCAAGCTGCAGGGCACAGTGAGTCTAAGTGGTGGGGAGTGCAGATGGCCTCTCCCCTGCATGCAGATGACTTCGGTGTTGCCTGTTGGTCAAACGCTTTGTCTGCTGGAGCAGTGAGCTGCAGGCCTGTTCGAATGCCAGGGGAATTGGAATAGAGTTCTGAGCCTTCAGCGACCTCTGTCTTTGGGTCTGGGACACCTCCCGGCGATGGCAGGCACAGAGTCCCTGTGATAGGAACAGTCTTCAGTGAAGGTGCTGACACTGCCTTCATCGTGGTTCTTATGGCTGTTGGTGGTGGCATTTGTGTTGGAGAATTGATGGGACCTGGGAGGAGGGATGGGCTAGGCTCTGTCCCTGGGCACGTACCACCTTCCCTGATAGGCTTTGGAAAGCCCTTAGCTCCAAGATTTCTGCCTCTTACTTGGAAGTGAAAGCCACAGCACTCTCATCCCTCCTGTGCCAGGACCAAGGAAGGGAGGAGGGGCACCACAGGGTCTGGAGACCCCAAGTTCATGTGCAGTGAACTTTTCCTTGCCTGTAGACCAGTCACCCAAGTAGTGCTTGTTAGGGCAGCTCCTTGCCCGCCCCTCGGTGTTCTGACGTCCCGTGTGCTCCAGGCCTCCCCGACCTCGTTACTTGTCCTCAGCCCTGCACCTTCCTCACGGTTACTGAGCACCCCAAAATACTCCCCCCTCGTGCTCACACCACAGCTACCATCCTCAGAGTACCTTCCTAAGACACTGACAGGTTTAAACAGCAGGAGAGAAGAGAAAAGAAGAGAAGAGAGGCTGTTTGAATGAAGACATTAAAAACAGAACAAAACACTGTCGAGTCCTCATAGCGACCCCCACGGCAGACAGGGTAGAACGGACCCATAGACTTTCCCAGGAGCACCTGCTGGATTCGAACTGCTGACCTTTTGGTTAGCAGTGAACTCTTAACCACTGCACTACCAGAGCTCCTTAAAGACATGTAGACCATGACAAGGAAGCCTGGCTGCATGGTGGCTAGGTGCTCAGTGGCTACCCAGTGGTGAGGGGTTTGAACCACCAGCGGCTTCATGGGAGGAGGAGCTGGTGATTTATTCTTTTAAAAAATCACAGAAAAACATAGGGGACAGTTGTGCCCTGTCACATGTGGTTGATGAGTGGGAAGCCACTTGATAGACACCTAACAATGGGCCCCCAATAATGTTTGCTGAGTTTTCACCCTACTGAAAATTAAGAGATACTTAGGAGTTCAAAATACAGAATATCTCTGTACTTTGAATCTAAGTAATGGAAGAATGGGATTGTGTTAGGCTGGGTTCTCTAGAAAAGCAAAACCAGTAAATCTTACAAATATATACGTGCAGGGAGAGATTTAGCTCAAGGAAACAGCTCACGCGATTATAGAGGTTGGAACGTCCCGAGTCTGTGGATCAGGGTGGAGGCTTCTCCTGATTTATGTAGCCACAGGGGTGGCCAACACAAGATCAGCAGGTCAAGGGGCAGGGCTGTTGTTCGGAGCCTGTGAAGATCCTCAGATCTCAAGATCTGTAGGCACAGACTGCAAGGTTTCTCCTCATTGACGTAGCTGCAGAGGCTGCTGAACCTGATACCTTCAGGTCAGAGAGCAGGCTGGGAAGTTGGAGACCAGTGAATTCCAGGATGGGAAGGTAAGCTGCTAGCTCCGGTCCCGTGAACCTGAGGTCAGACTAGAAGGAGGCAGCTGCTGAATCCAGAACAGGTAAAAAGGCAGAAGATGCCCTTATGTTATCAGACATAGGCCACATGTGCAAGGAAACTTTCTTTCAACTGATTGGCTGCTCACAGCAGATCCCTCGCTGGGGTGACCACATATAAACCCCGAGACTCATAGCTCAGCCAAGCTGACATGTAGTCTTAACCACCACAGGGGTCTCGTGCTGTCTGCAGGTGGTATAAATGATTAATGCAGTTGACTGCTAACAGAGAGGTTGTGGGTTTGAGTCTACCCAGAGATGCCTTGGAAGAAAGTCTTAGGAATCTGTTTCTGAAAAATTGGCCACTGAAAACCCTGTGGAGCCCAGTTCTGCCCTGACACATGGGGTGGCCATGGGTCGGAATCAACTTGATGGCAAGTGGTTTTTACTGGGTTGGAGGGGTCTCTTGTTGGGGCTTTGCAAAGCCTAATGGTCTTCCAGCAAGAAGAGAGGCTATTGAGGGTTTCCATTCTGCAGGACACTTCTATGTTGATGTGAGAATGATCAAGCCAAAAGGGATGGGAAAGAATGCTTCCTATCAAGAATAAAAAACTTAGGGGTGTCTTTCAGAGTAGGAAACAGTCCTGGGGAAGGGTACGTTGAGTGATTAGGCAGGTTAAGCCCCATGGTTTGAGGTGTATGAGCAGAAGTGGGAGGTTGTAGCTACAGAGAAGAATCTGGATTTGTCTTCCAGCAAAAACCAAAAATACACTTTTGACAGTTGTGGCCATATAAAAGGGAAGTTGGATATCAAAGAATGTTTTAAGAAGCACTGGAGGTCAGGAAGATGGAGCTGAGGGAATACAAAGCTAAGACTGTGGGCTTGGGAGGCCAGTGCTCCTCAACCTGGCCCTGGCAGTTAGGGCGGGCAAGGTCAGAATTCAGGGGGAAAGCAGGCGTTTCCTTTGTTATTTTAGAGGAAGGATGTTTACAGGCCACTCAAGGAAAAGAAAGAGAGATTAGCTTTTACTGTCTGTGTGACGTTTCATAGTTCAGTCGTTGGCAGCACTGAACTTGTCAAGTTGGTGAGGTTGCCGACGGGCTTCTCCTGTGGCATCACCAGGAGCTGATGTCTGCACCCTGTTTGACAACTCTTGACCAAAGGGGGTGACTGTTCGGGATCTCTGGAGCATCGTCTCTCTTCAGTGCTCTTGTACAGATGCCGGCTGCCATGGGTGTGTGGCCTGGGCCGGAAGGAGGATCCAGGGATGACTGAGTCATGCACTCCTGGGGATGGACCAGCTTCACGGCCCCTGTTTGTTGGTCCAGGTTCTCTGAATACGCACAAACCCACAGACTCACCTCGTGCCTTTATCCCACCCCCACGTCTAATCTATTAAAGAGCCCTTGGGGTTACTTCCAACATACATCCCAAACATTCCGTTGTCCCACCCTGGTCCTGATGCTGACCCCAGGGGTACCAGCTGCCCTCTAGCTGGTTATCCTATTTCTGTTCTTACTCCCATCTTTTCTTTCACTATAGGTATCAGGGAACTTGTTCTTTTAGAAATGCTTGTCTGTGTCAATCTTTTGCTTAGAGAGAGAGAGAGAGAGAGAGAAAGAGAGAATTTTTTTTTTTTTTTTTTTTTTTTATTCCCCCGAGTCTCCTAGAGATTAGATTTTCACAGTTAACTCTACTTTGTCTTCACATAGAGGAATTCTGGACACACTGACCTGATCAGTTTTTTGGATGCATCAGGCTTGTTCTCACCTCTGGACCTTTGCACCTGCTGTTGCCACGGCCTGGAAAACTTTGTTTTCTCATTCTCCCTTTTGGTAATTCCTATGAATCTTTCCAGTCTGAATAAGTAATCCTGTTTTCAGTCTTTCGTAGTCTCTTATTATTCTTTTTACTTTTTTCCCATTCACTTAGTCCGAATTTGCAATTAGATCGTCATGTGTGTGGTTGTTTGTGTAGAGTCTGGGTGTCTTCTCCATTAGCTGTAAATATCTTTAGAGCAGAGACTATGCCCTTTTTGATATCCCCCAATACTGGTTGACTACAAGACTGATTAAACGAGGAAATAGGAACAGGTTGCCATACCCTGTTTGTGCTTCTGGGTAGAAGAATTCAAGCAGTTTCTCATTGATTATTTACTTAATGTTTTCATTCGGCGTTTAATGGGTGAGGAATATGTGTAAGCCAAGAACAGAGCACATTTCTTCGAGGAGATCCTGGTAAACTAACATTCCACACAGGAGACTAAGTGTTATAATAGTGTATAGTATCATAAGTGTTACAGTAGTATACAACGGGACAATGAACACAGAAGGCACAAGAAGAATTGATGCATTTGAATTGTGGTGTTGGTGAAGAATAATGAAGATATTATGAACTACCAGAAGAACGAATCAATTGTCTTAAAAGAAATGCAACCAGGATGTTCCTTAGACATGAGGACGGTGATGCTTTGCCTTGCTTGCTTTGGACAGTTCAGCAAGAAAGACCAACCTCCGGAAAAGGACATCCTGTTTGGTAAAGCGGAGGGTCTGGGAACACAAAGGAAACCCTTCGTGAAACGGATTGACATACAGCTACAACAGCGGGCTAAGATGCATCACCCACCATGCAGATGGTGCAGGAGCTGGTAGCATTTTGTTGGGTCACCCCTAAGATCGCTGGGAGTTGGAACCAACTTGTGAGCAGGGGGCAGCAGCAACCACAGGGGCTGGGTGTACCGTCCGTCACGCTGGAGGTCCAGGTAGATTGTTAAGTATAATGATCTGAAATTAGTGCTGTTTAGAATCCAAGTACCACAGGCATGATTAACCACTCCCCACCCTCCTTAGCTAGGCACGTGTCTAAAGTGTCAGGGGTGTCAGGTAAGCTGTGATATGGTTAATTGAAACCTGAGGGTATCTCGTGGTGATGGGCAACGTGCTGGCTGATGAGGAGTATGGAAAGCCAGAGCCTGGGAGAGCAGGGACAAGTCATTAACCCCTCAGTGTCTCGGGTTTTTAGACCATGTGTATAGTCTAAAGACACAGATTTGGCTTCTAGAGCCCTGTTCTTCTGGTTTTCCAAATGCCCTTATAAATCAGAAACAAAACAAAATAAAAAGCAATCTCACTGCCATCGAGCTGATTCTGACTCCCGACGACCCCATGTGTTACAGAGCAGACCCAGCTCTGTTGGGTTTCCTTGGCTGTCAGTGCAAAAGGTCAGCGATCCAAACCCACCTTCCGCGGGAGAGCGGTGTGGCAGTCTGCTTCTGTAAAGGTGGCGGCCTTGGTTAAGTAGGCACAGGAGCTCCTGTCCAGAGGTGAGATGGGAGGCTGGAGGGGGCAGGAACTGGTGAATGGACAAGAGAAATTCAGAGTGGAGAAGAGGAGAGTGTTGTCACGGTGTGGGAAGAGCAGCTAGGGTCACAGGATAAAGTATGTGTCAGCTTTTGTATGAGAAACTGACTTGAATTATAAACTTTCACTTAAAATGAAAGAATAAATGAAAAGGTGTATGTGTGTTTGTATACATATATGTATATATGTGTGTGTGCATATATATGTGTATATGTATATGTGAAGATTACAGCCTTTGTAAACCTATGGGCAATTCTGCCCTATCCTATCGTGTCCTGTGAGTTGGAGCCGGCTTGAAGGGTAATGGGTAATCCTTTGGACTCAGGTTGCCAGGCCTTGCTTCTGTGGCACCATTAGGTGGGTTTGAAGTGCCAACTCTTAGGTTAGCAGCTGGTTGCTAACCTTCTGCACCTCCCAGGGACCTTGTAAACTGAAAGAGCACTCTGAACTCTGACCGCTCCCAAGGTATTGACGTGCAGAGGAAACATTGGGCTCATTTGAATGCTGTTCCTGTATTTTCAGATGACTGACTACAGGGTTTAGTAAATCAACCTTCTTTCCATGTTTTTAAACTGTGTGTGATAAAAGATAATAGTATGGAACACAAGTTTATTATTTCTAGAACCATCTTCAATAACTCTGGAAAGATGACCTTTAGATAGTTACTTGGCGAGTATCTGACAGATGAGTCCCATTCACCTACGGCTGGAGGGGTTTGAACTTGATTTCCTGCCTCGATGAGTATTTCGCGATAAACCAGTTCCAGCCTGTTAGCTTCATCTCTCCAAACGCAGGTTTTAAAAAACTGTTTCCTGAAGGAGTCGCAGTGGGAAATGAAATGAATCCAACTTGCTGGGAAAAAATGGTCAGGGCTGAACATGGTACATCTTGATGAAAAAATAAACTTTTTTTGTGGGGGCAGCAAATGAGAGCATGTGTATGTTGCGTGTGTTGGTTTTCAAGGATGAAGTCACATTTTCTGAGGAACAACTGGCATGTATCTGCTCTGGAGCCGGCTGGCCTAGAACTGTTCAGAAGGCCTGTGAAGTGTGACCCTCCTTTCACATTGTTTTTGTGTCTTCATCTAGGAGGTAAATAAAATGGAAAGAAATGGAAACCCTAGTGGCATAGTGCTACAGCTGCTAACCAGAAGGTCAGCAGTTCAAATCCTCCAGGTGCTCTTTGGAAACTCTTGTGGGGCAGTTCTACTCTGACCTATAGGGTCGCTATGAGTCAGACCCGACTTGACGGCAGTGGGTTTGGTTTTTTGATTTGGGGGAAGAAGTGTTCCCAGAGAGCGCCCACTCCCCTTCTGCTGGGGATCCAGTGGGGAACAAGGTGAACTCTCCTTTTGGGGATGATTGGACCCACACCCACAGGGCCATCATCTGCTTCTGTCAGGATACATTTATGCGGAATACTTTGGGAAGTTGTGAACTGGAACCAGTAGTGTGCAGTGGGATGTCTCTGGAGGGCTTGTCTGTAACTCTCATTTCGATTACGATAAACAGACATGGTGGTTCATTGGGGTAAGCCTTAATCCTGTGTGTTCATGAAGTTTTTCCCATGTTTCTTTGGTACCTTTGTACAGTTGACAACATAAGAAAGATAAACTTCCCCACAGATGTTCCAGCCGGTTGCTCCTTCTAGGTAAAGAACTTCCCTATTTTGGTCTGTCTGGTGATGACTCTTCATTTTCTGCCATAAAGGAACCTAATTTGCAAATGAAAGATTTCACTGAGGCATAAGTTGCCTGCTAGGGAATTACAGCTCGTGTCTTTGGAAGTGTTCAGTAGAACACACACTTGCAATTTAAACAAAAGACTTATGATCTTAATTCACAGTTAAAATAACAATTGCTCCTAAGTGGTACTTATTATTTTAAAAAGTTTAGACATTGCAATAACAGTAATCAAGAGGAGTTACGTTCCCTTTGAAGCAAAGCAAATGAGGAGTAATTGTCAAAACTTGCTTAGTGGTTCTTGTTTATACCGCGAAGTTTTCCTCCAGTCACTCCCCGTTCCCTTACTGATCCGGCTCACTGAAAGTCTTTCCAGGTTATCAGTGACAGACAGCCCTGCGTAGTTTGATGTTAAGTCAGGAGTTAGGAATTCTCTTCTGGGCCCAGCATCTCAGCTGGGATTTAGTGAGAGGAAATAGGGTTTAGATTTAGTAGGGTACTTGGGTTCAACTCTTCAGTCCTGCCATTGTGAATTCAGTGTCCACCAAGAAGGCTCTTTGTCTTGAGTTATCAGTTTCCTCAAATGTGAAGCAGGAATTAAAATGCCAAGGCTGTTTGTACAGACCGAATACGGCAATCCTGTATGTGGAAGCTGAAAAAGTATTTTGCAACTGAAAGACGATGGGGTATCAGAATTAGTGTGCGTTACAATCCTGTGATGTAGGGCAAGTGAAGGATTTTATGTGTGTTTTTGCTTGCTTTTGCTTTTGTCTGTAAGGGGCAACAGTACTTCTCTGGGGCTCCACCCTTTATTCTTCACAATGTCATTTTTTTAATAGTACTTGAGGTGAAGGTTTACAGAACAATCAGCTCCTCGTTAGATAATTAGTCCATGTATTGCTTTGTGGTGTCTGTTGCCAACGCTGCGACATGTCAGCACTGCCCCATTCTCAAAAGGATCCCCATTACCAGCTTTTCCGGCCCTCTTGCTTTCCCGTTCTTGCCTGTGGTCAGATGCGCCCGTTTCTTCTCGTCCTGTTTTATGGGCCTGTCTAATCTTTGCTTGAAGGGCGAATCGCAGGAGTAACTTCAGCACTGAGCTAAAAGGGTGTCTGAGGGCCATCCTCTCACAGCACCTTTCCCCTCCTGTCTTAGGCGTCCAGTGCCACTGTAACAGAAAAACTACAAGTGGGTGGTGTCTCAGTCATCTAGTGTTATTCTGCAGAAATGCCGCAAGCGGGTAGCGTCCACAAACAGCAGTTTGTTCTCTCACAGTCTAGTAGCTGAAATCCACATTCAGGGCATCAGCTACTACAGGTGGGCTTTCTCTGTCTTCTCTGGAGGAAGGTCCTTGTCATCAATCTTTCCCTGTTCAAGGATCTTCTCAGCACAGATACCCCAGTCCAAAGGATATGCAATGCTTCCAGTGCTTTTTTCTTGGTAGTGTGAGCCCCTCTGTCTGTCTGCTTGCTACTCTGTTTCATCTCAAAAGAGATTGGCTTAAAACACAGCCTAACCCTGTAGCTTGAGTCTCACCATATTAACAGAACGGCTGCCGATCCCACCTCATTAATGACACAGATGCAGGATTTACAAAACACAAGAAAATCACGGCAGATGACAGAATGGTGGGCAGTCACACAGCGCTCAGTGTCATGGACTAGCCAAGCTGGCAGCTATTTTGGGGAACACAGTTCAGTCCATGGAAGCACCTGTCACATTTGCCTCATTTTAAAATCCTTTGTGATGGGCTCCCAGCTTCGAGTAGGAGTCCCTGGGTGCTGGGACCTGAGGTCAATCGCGCGGCTCCTGCAGCCTTCACCGAGCACATGCACCTTACACATGAAAGGTGCTCGAGGCCTGTTTATTGGGTTGAAATAACTCACCTCCAGGTGTTGGCAGGTATCAAGCCAGCAGAGAGCAGTTTTCTGAAGCATTGCGGCAGAGAGGAGCTCATCTGAGAACATGACGGAAGGAATCACGGGAGTGCCCACAACCGGTTTCAGTGTGGTATTAGGCCTTACTTTTCCAAGGAGCACATGAGGCCTTTGTGGATGGTTTCATTCGGTGGATAGATGGGCTGTGGAGTGTGGTTCACAGGCTGTGGACTGTGTCAGGGGACAGTGTTGTTATCCCTTCGAAAGTTACAAACATCGGACGTACTTGTTAAAATCCAAACACTTAAGCAATTAACCTGAAGTAAAAAAGTAAAAAATACCCTGCTTCATCTCCCCAGTGTCAGTCTCCTCTTCAGAGGTCATCACTGCTAAGAATTCCGTGTGCCTCCTTCCAGACCTTTCCAGCTGACATTCCGTCATCTGCTGTCTGTGTCAGCCCTTATGGATCTGCCTCATTCTTAGAACAATGACCTAGTCTTCCATAGGGTGGACATATTACTGATACATTTTCCTATTTGAGAGCTGTGAGTTTGCAGTCCTGTGTAATTACAATCAGGTGGTTTTACGTACAATTACTCCACTCTATGTGGAATTCCCCTGAGGCAAAGTGTGGGTACACTTTCCATTTTTACTAACATACATTTCTGATTCCCTCCTGTGAGATCCAAGCCTTCCACACAGGGGACCTGGGTTCAATTCCTGGCCAGTGCATTTCATGCACACCCACTGCCCATCTGTAGGTGGAGGCTGTGTTACTGTTATGCTGAACAGATCCCGGAGGAGCGTGCAGGCAAAGAATAGATCCACTATTTCCAACTCAGTGGAGACCCTGGGAAACTCAGGGGTCCCATCGCACTGTGTGTGGGGTCGCTGTGACCCGGGGCCCAACTCCTCCACAGCTCGCAGCAGCACCAGTCCGCGGGCACTTGGCTCTCGTAGTCGTACAGACAACACATTGCTAAGCAAGGGCTGGTCCCTGTCCTCACAGGGCCTCTAGTCTGCGGCACGAGCTGGCTCTCAGCAGGGTGGTCACAGGCAGGGAATGAGAGCAGGACAAGAGGATCATCCAGATTAGAAACTCTGCAGGAGCGTGTCAGGAAACACTGGGCCCCAGGAGAGGCTTTTGAGGCAGAGGGGGTTCTGGGGGAGTGCGTCCTAGGCCCGAAGCATAGAGAGAAAGGAAAGCTCCATGGAAGTTGTGGCTGGGGTGCGGCACCGTGGGGAGAAGGAAGGAGGACGGGAGATGGACGGGTAGGCTGAACCCCAGTGCCCTTTGTCTGCATAACCTGTGGCCATCCAGTCGATTCTGACTCATGGCGACCCTAAAGGATCGAATCCAACAGCTCCATGGAGTTTTCAAGGAGTGACTGGTGGATTTGAGTGGCCGACCTTTTGGTTAGCAACTGAGCTCTTAACCACTGCGCCACCACTGCTCCCTTGTGCTGTGTAAAGCAGCTTGAACGAAACCCCCAAGGCAGAAAGAGTCTCGAGTCCTTCCTGAGTCTCTTTCTCACTCCGCTGCATTTAGTGCAGATATGTAAGGGTTGGCCACCTATTCAAGTCTGTGTCATAAGGGGCTGTTTTAGAGAAGAAGTCCCTGCCACTTCTCAGAAGTCTTGCTGAGAACCTAGTCTAAGAGCTGAAGTGACCGTGCTCTTCAGCAGGAGACACCCCAGGTCCTGGTGGCCCGGTGCCTAGGCTCACACCTTTCTTGCTATGTCCATCCCTGCCTCTTCTGTGTTTGCATGGAGACAGGATGCCGAGAGGGTGACAGATTCCAGCAGATTCTGTACATAAACAGATAGGACTGGTCCCCAAGGGTATCGGCTAGGCAACCTTTGCAGTGTGAATTCCATTCTAACAGGGATCAAGAAAAGAAAATCAAACAGAATGAGAGAAATTGCTTAGACGAGATGGGCTATACAGCTAATGGCTTTAATTTGTATTTCCTGGAGAGTGTTTGCAGGAAAGCCTGGTAAGGGAAATGCTCCTGTGAAATGCAGAGAGGGTTGCCGTCCCGCGGGCAAGGAAACCTCAGCCCCAGCAGGGCCCAGGTGCTGTGGAGTTAAAGCAACCTTGGGTTCAAGTCCTCAGGTCAACCTGCTACTCGTGTCTCCCTGGTGACCACCCTTAACTAGGTGTCCTTTTGGGACAGGACAGACTCCCGAGGCTGGTTTGCTGGCTCTGAGGCTCCCTTGTGTGAACACCACAGTCAGCTAGCTCTGTGAGAAGGAGACCGCATTCTAGCCTTGTCCTTAGGAACCCGCACAAGTCAGTTTCTCCATCTTTAAAATGGCAGTTATAACCTCTCTTGCTGGGACTTTGTTTAACTGATCATTTTGGGAGTGCAGTTTGTTAAGAGAAGCCACTATTGACAATACTAGCGTATGTCTCAGATGGCCAGTAGTGCTCGCTGTTTGACTTTGCCTGAATTTCCCTATTTCTGTGAGTGAGATTCAGCATTGTCTTGTCAACCGTAAATTGTTGCTTCTCAGTGAGCTTGTCTGTCTTTTTGAAAGAAGACATCCATGGCTTTGTCCCCTGCTGCACGGCTTTGCAGACTTACCCTGGGGTGCTGGATGCGGGCAAGGCCAGTTCCGAGTTTTACCCAGGAGGCTGCAGAGTCATGTGGCATGTGGAATTATGCAGCCATTCCCCAGGGCAGCACAGAGACCTCTGGGGTGCATCCTGCCTGGCCCTGCCACGAGCTACCTTGGGGATATGGCCTGGTGGCGCGTTGTCTGTGAGTAATGCAGGGTCCACATGGTTCCCGGACTTTGTGAGAGGAGCCAGTTGCCACCTTTCTTTCTATCACCTGTGGATGTAGTTTGGGGGCATCTTCTGTGGCCCTGAGTCCTCGTTCTGAACTTGCCGGTGATTATAACTGAGCTGTGGGCAGCGCCAGTCAGGACGGATGCCCTTGGGTCCCACCTGACCGTGCTGAGGACCCGGTGGTGAAGGGTGGCCGGTTTGGGGATCGATGTGACTTTATAAAGTAATTTGTCTTCCAAGCAGTCCCTGGGGTACACATGGTTCATGAGTTTACCCCAAAGTGCAGTGTCCGAAAGGCCTGGCCACTTGCTTCTGAAAGCTCAGCTAATTGCGAACACAGTAGAGGCCAGGTCTGACACCCACAAGTCACCCTGTGTTGGAGCTGACTCCCAGCAGTGGGTGTTCTACATGGGTTCTCTTTTGCTCAGGGTCCTTATGAACTGGCCCCAGAGGTGAGAGGTAGTGGGGGACAGGTAATATGGACCCCAGGGTCCCCAGCCCTGTAACACTCCATGCTGGCCCAGCATCCTGATTCATAAACCCGTTTGCCTGCAGGGTGTTATGATTCTCTTTGAGAAAAGGATTCTGTTGCTTTAAAGCAAAGGAAAAGATTTCCAAGTCCAGTGTATGTGGTCTGCAACTTTGTTTCCTTGTGTAACCTTGACACTGTCTTAACTCATTGTCTGTGGAGCTGGAAAATGCTATTTGTCACCAGGCCCAGCCCGTAGACTGAGTTGATATTTACAGAGTAGCTGGGATTCCTCAGATGGCAGCTGCTGACCTTGTTCGGGTGGACGCAGTCTTGTTACTACTTGTCTTTTCTGTGACTTCCTTTGAAATGGTAAGTTCATCTAGTTAAAAGTTTTTCAAGATAAGATAAGCCTTTTGAAAGGTGCTGTCATTGTTTTTTTCTAATATAAGTTTTTAAAATGTATTTTGGTATCAGTCCCCTATTATAAGTGTTTAAAATACTTGCGGAAACTGCCGCTGGTCCCCATCTCAGCATCTGCTACCCGGTCTTCCCTGAAGACCTCATGCGGAAGTCCTCGCTGGTTATTCTGGGGCATCCGCAGACAGCACAGCCCCCTCCCACTCTGTGGACACTCAGGACAATCTTGTGGAAACAGGAACTGAGCAGACGGTCCCCTGATGAAAGTTTTATACCCTAAGGAGCGCCTCTTTCTTGTTCCAGAGGTGCTTTGCATGTGTGTCTTCCGCCACGTCCGTTTTTGCACTTGTTTGTCAGCTGGGTGGGCTGTGTGTTGCAGGCTATCCCTAGCATGTGGGTTTCCTCGAGGACAGCCCTCATCCCTCTACAGAGGAGCTCTCTTGCCTGATGCTGACCTGCCTACTGTCACCACTGTGACCTTGAGTTTATGGCGCTGGGGTCACTAGCCTGTATGGCCTTCTGCCACACCCCCACATCCATCCTCTGAGTACAGGGATGAGAAGTGCCCACCTCCTCAGCCACTGGTGGGGGGAGATCAGTGTTGGTTACCTTCACCTCTAGGCGGAGGGGACAGTGTCCAGTAATCTACCCTGGGGCTTTGTTGCCTACATCATCTGCTTAGCTGGGGTCCTTGGTAGACCCACACCTGACAGTCACCTGGGCCGAGACTTGGGCTCTGTCTTGGGGAAGCTTTGAGTCCGAGTTGACTTTCTGTGGCATCTTGTGCATTTTTGTTGAAAGAAACCGTGTGATAGGAGTATAAACTTTTCTTTCTAGTTGGGATTTAAGAAAACTGTTAAAGTTGGAAGTAGATTGCTGTTTTTTGGCTCACTGATCTCTGTGTAGGATAACTGAATACATTGTGTGTATTCACTCAGACACTCACCTGAGTGAGTGTCTGCTGTCAGTCAGAGAATCTAAGACGGTAACAGCGGTGACGCTTCTTTAGGGGTCTTGGAGTAAGGGCTTGACGGCTGGTCAAGAGGTCGATAGGGCTACCCAGGGGCGTCTAGAGGAGCAGGGCTGGCTCCCTGTTTCCAGAAGGTCACAGCCTTGAAGTCCCTAGGGAGCAGTCAGACTGCACCCATGACATTGCCACAAGTTGGGATGGGCATGGTGGCAAAAACCACAGGAGTATCTTCAAAAGAGGAGTCCTGGAGAATCAGGCAGCTACGTCCATGGAAACCCTGGAGGCCTAGTGGATTAAGTGCTACGTCTGCTAACCAAAAGGCCACCAGTGCAAATCCGCCAGGCCCTCCTTCGACACTCTCCAGGGCAGTTCTGCTCTGATCTCTAGGGTCGCTATGAGTCGGACCCGACCCCGCAGCAGTGGGTTGTGCTTGGTCCATAGCAAAGAAGGAAGCAGAGAGCAGGTCTGCAGGTGTGGCGTGCTCACCTGACCCTGGGACGTAAGATCTTCCGCGAGGCTGCCTGTGCCGACTTCATCAGTGGCCTACGCAGTCACTACAGGCCTTGCTAGAGTTTGTCCAGAGGGAGGTGCTCAGGGGGCCCCAGCACCCCCAGCGTGAGTCCCCCCCCCCCCCAGCATGTTGCTGCACACCTGAGGTGGCACCTCTCAGGAGGATTGATGTTTTGACTGTGGTTAGTTAACACTCGTTAATACTCAGTTCTTTGTACAGCACCGACACCACCCGGGACAGTTCATAACATTTAATGTGCTCATAAAATGTGCTTGTATCACATCATATAGTGTGTAAACCCTTCAGAGTGCAGAGGTCGAAGGAAGCGGGGAATGTTGTTTAAGTGGAATCATTGAGGACACACCCAGCCATCCTTTCTGTTCACATGTTCTTGCTTCGTTAGGCTTCAGTGGCACGGTGTTTGTGTTGTTCATTGTTATGTGTTGTTCTGGGGGGTCTTCTTGGTGGATTTAGATTCCCAAGGAGCATATCTGCTGTAAACTTGATAACGCACTGTTTGCCAAGCAGCTTTGCTGGAGAGCATCCCCAAGGTGGAGAGGGAAGAGCTTGCTGTAAGAAGAAGACACGTTATAGAGCTGCAGGACAGTGCACTGGGACCAGGGGACTCTGGCCCCCAAGAGGGCTGCAGAGTAGAGGTTGGCTTGATTAGACTTCCATTAAATTTTATTTCACATGGTTTGGAATAGCTTTCTAGCCTGTAAGTTTGGTGTGTGTTTCTTATTTGCTTACCACCTAAAATCCTGATTATTTCTCCCCATAGGAGTGGTCAACAAAGTTAAACAATACTGGTGACTGGACATTTATTTGTAGCCGTGGCAACTGCTGTGGATGATTTATTAAGCATTCTGTCTCCTGATCCCTAGCAATACATCGTATTGGCCTGAGTTCCCCGGAGAACTGGCTGTATCCTCCTCATAGACACCAACTTCAGCTTTTATTTGTGTCTTGGTTTGCTTCATTGTTTGGCTCCGTGAAACATAAAGGCTGGTTTGGGGGCCACCATCAAGTGTTTCAACAAAGTGCTTAAAGGAGCTTAAAAGACTATTTTAATTATATGCTGTCATAGATTGGAATCTTACTGTATCCTTGTCTCCTGTTGGGTCAGGTAATGGGTGTGAAAACACTTAGCGGGCCTGGATGCCTCCAGACGCTCATCGACGGTATGCTGATTGTGCTCTTCCTGAATTAATTCTCCCTTTTGGAAACCCTGGTGGTGCAGTGGTTAAGTGCTACAGCTGCTAACCGAAAGGCTGGCCATTCAGATCCATCAGCTGCTCCGTGGAAACTCTGTGGGGCAGCTCTACTCTGACCTGTGGCAGCACTGTGAGTCAGAGTCGACTCGATGGCACTGGTGTGTGAAGTGACCCCGTTGCTCTGGGTAAATGGAGAACCTCATGCAAGTGTTCCATATAGTCGATCAGTTAAGACTGTCAGGTGAAGCTGAACAGGAAAAACAAAAACACCAACCCCCTGCCATGGAGTCACATCTGACTCACAGCGACCCTATAGGACTGAGTACAACTATCTGTAGGGTTTTCCAGGAGCATCTGGTTGATCCGAACTGTTGACCTGTTGAGTAACAGACGGACTCTTAACTGCTGCTGCAGGGGGGAAGTGGCTGATTCCGGGGTAGGACCATTATCCCAGAGGGCTGTGTGCTGTCCTGTGGCAGCGCCATCACTGTGAGCTGTCCCCGCGAAGGGGGAGCCTTTGTGTTCCAAGCCCCACAGTGCACCAGGCTCCTCATCAAGCAAGCCTTTGAATCAGGGCAAGCAGCCGCTGCACCACGGACGCCTATTTTGATGGCAGTTTGGCAGGGAGTCAAACTTTGGCCCCAAAGCAGAGGTGGTGCAATTAGACAGCTGAGATGCATTCTCTAAACACACACTTTTAATTGATTTCAGCTTGTTCAGTTCACAAAGATAGAGCTCTGACACATAGCAGCCTTCTTCGAGGGGCTTATTTTTACTTTCCCTTTATTCAGCAGCGTAATTCAGCAGCAGCAGAAGCCACAATGATACAGAGCTCTAAAGAGCGTAGTTGGCATGGCTTGGATACAAAAAGTATTATTAAGAACTAATGAGTGAGATGGTTAGATGTTAACCGGAAAAGCATTAATGAGCAGAATAGAATGCGGGCATAAACATCTGCTTCAGAAGCAGATGTTACCTTGTAAATCTGCTTTCTCCAAGCCTGTGGAAATGGAACAGGGGACCGATTTAGGTGACAGGGCGGCTGGAGTGACCTGTACCGTTTTCAGCACCGCCATCAGTTTTCTCCAGTGACTTTGTGTGTTAGGGTGGAGAGTTTTTCAGGGCATTTTGGGGGTAACAGGAGGTATCCGGCCGGGGGAGTTGCAGTACAGGACCACCGTGAGTTCGACCGGATGACTTGGGAGCTGCAGGCCACTGAGTCCTGCTACACGGGGAGCGATTTGGGGCTCCTCGTTAACTGAGTAGCTTTTCTGGTGTCCCACCTTCTCTATCACCCCACAGTCATTGATTTCAGTGTGGGGCTGACATCATTCCTGGACCAGAGATCTAGGACTTGTTCTGCTACCTGACCTTGACCCAAGAGTCCCCCCATAGCAGGCTTTCCGGGCCTCTCCATTGAAGGGTAAGACATGGTTTAAGAGCCCCCTAATGACAGTGTGGAGCCTGGTGGCACAGTGGGTAAGAGCTCGGCTGCTAACCAGAAGGTCAGTAGTTTGAATCCACCAGCCACACCTTGGTAACCCTATGGGGCAGTTCTCTGCCCTGTACGGTCACTGTGAGTCGAAATGGAACCAGTGACAACAGGTGTAGTTTGGTTTAATGACACCGTAGGAACCCTGGTGGCACAGTGGTGAAGAGCTCAGCTATCAGTGGGGAGCTCAGCAGTTTAAGCCCCCCAGCCTCTCTGTGGGAGAACGATAGGGCAGTCTGCTGCCCTCAAGACTTGAGCCTTGGAAACTGCTGGCAGAGTTGTACTCTGCCCTGTAGGGTTACTCACCCTACAGGAATCAGTCTGATGGCAGTGAGTGCGGGTTGGGTGCTTCAGCAGCCTTAGAGTTAGAAAGAAACTTGGGGATCCCCTAGTCAGTGCAGACCCATCAGTGAAGAGAGAGGAAGACACATGAACCCCGTGGGGGAAAGGGACGGACTTAGCGTCAGCCAGCAGCTGGTGCAAGGGTCTGTCCTTAGGACTGGGCTTGTGGCTGCTGGCCCACAGCTCTCCCCGCTTCACCCCATTCTAGGGCACAGTTTCTGCATCCTTCTCTTGTCCACTGAAGGTCAAGGATGCAGAATCCTCTCTAGGAAGAAAGGATTCATGGGAAAAAGCCATGAGCTTTCTGCGTTTGGTGTTTGGAAGTCGGACGTGATAAGGAGAGCTAAAGTGAGTCCTTGTCCCCAGGTCTTACAGGTAGGGGTTGTCCTGCGGGGTTTGCTTGGTGATTTATCTCCACCCTGGCATGATACATCATTGGCGTGGGAATGGGGAGTTTTTCACCTTGCCGTGTGTTTGGGGAAGCTGTGTTTGGCAGCCCTGCGAGGAGACAGTGGCTCTGTTAGTGTCACGTGCTTGTCGCCGCTGGGTGGTGAAGCCCAAGGACCTGGAGCCTGTGCGGATGGTTTCAGCAGCTCTGTGAGTCTCCCCTCCACTGCAAACAGGGCCCCCTGGGATCCATAAGGGTGGGTTTCAGGATCAGCAAGCTCAGTCTCTGGGGCTGTGCCAGGATTGCCTTCCGGACCCACTGGGGCTTCTGCCTCGAGGCTGTTTGGACACGGTCCCCAAGGAAGACCCGTGTAATCAGAGATGTGATAAGCCTTCCTTCCACTGTACACCAAGTTTCTGAGAGAGGCAGCTCCCAACCTGCAGGTGGGTGTTTCTGTTTTCTGCCCACAGGGGTGTGTGTTTTATTATCCTGTGGGATTCTGTCTCTCGTGGGCGTGAAGGAAGCCCTGGTAAGGGGTGGCCGCTCATCTTTGACTTTCTGCGGAATAGGGATTCATTCATAGTCATTACCCACTGCCGTCAAGTCAGGTCCAACTCATAGCAACCCGAGAGGACAGAGTAGAACTGCCCCATAGAGTTTCGAAGGAGTGCCTGGCAGATTTGAACAGCTGACCTTTCGGTTAGCGGATGTAGCACTTAACCCCTGCACCACCAGGGTTTCCAATCATAGTCATAAGGGGCATTTTATTCCTTCTAAGAGAAAAGGGAAAAGCTCAGGTTCCAGATAATCCTAAATTAATTCCTTGCGTTTGGCTTGAGGTGCTGACTGTTGCTCTTGTAAGAACTTTTCCATCTTTGATGTCATAGCTCATGGCATGGCAGAGTGGGTTCTGAGGGAAGCTTCAAGGGACGTCTTTTATGGCATAGGGATGCATGGAACTGACAGAGCTTGTGTTGGGCTTAGACTTGAGGGAGGTGCCCATGGAATGGCCATCTAGAAGAGTGACCCTTGTCTTTGGGACTCACCTCCCTGATGGCATTCCTTCCCCCTGGGGACATGGAGACCGGAGCACTTGGCTGGATCTTAGAGTTCTTCTCTTAAGGGACTCCTTCCACCCTTATGCAGAGTTGATAAAAGAGGCCATAGATAGATTTAAAAAAATCCTTTTTTAAAAATGTTTTATTGTGCTGAAAGTGAAAGTTTACAGTTCATTTTGTCATACAGAAAGTTACACACACCTTGCTATGTAAGTAACTCTAGCTGCACGCTCCTCCTTTCTACCCTGTATTTCGTGTGTCCACTGAAGCAGCTCCTGTCCCCCTCCACCCTCCCATCTCACCTGTGGATGGGAGCTGCCTAGTTAGCCTCATGCATCTACTTAAGCCAAGAAACACACTCTTTGCTGATATCATTTTATATCTTCCAGTCCAGTCCAATCTTGATCTGAAGGTTGACTTCAGCTGGGCTAACAGAGAGTCCAGGGTTCCATCTCTTTCTATGACCCTCCCATCTGTCAGATCAAAAAGACCTTTTCTTGCTGTCAAGAATGTATCTCCCTACACTGTGTGCCTTAGTTATCTAGTGCTGCTATAACAGAAATATCACGTGTGTATCTTTACAAAGGGAAGTGCACTGTCTCACAAAAAAAGGTAGGCTAAAAGTCCAAATTCAGGGCATCAGCTCCAGGGAAAGTCTTTTCTTTTGGGTCTGGCGAAGGTCCTTGCCATCAGTCTCCCCCTGGACTGGGAGCTTCTGAGGTGCAGGGGCCCGAAGTCCAAAGGATGCGATCTGCTCCCAGCACTGCTTCTTTCCTGATGGTCTGAGATTTCCTACTCACTCTTGCTTCCCTTTCCTTTATATCCCAGGAGATGGCCTCACCCCCAGCACGATACAGTCTTAGAGACTGAGTCCTGTCTCCCTAACCCAGCTGCCGCCCTCCCCCACCATGACCGTCCCAAAGGCAGGGTTTACAGCATCAGGGGCATCACATGCTACCAGGAATCATGGCCCAGCCAGATTGCTACACACAGTTTTTTGGGGAGGGAGAGGGAGGTGGTTTAGTCACCTGGTACTACTCTAACAGAAAAATACCGTGAGTGGATGGTTTCATGAAGAGAAATTTTATTGATACAGCCCAGTAAGCCGCAAATCTGTTTGAGTTACAAATCCATTCAGCAGGAGAAATTGTCACAGTCCAGTGGGCTGAGTCCAAGTTCTGGGAGAGCATCTCGGCACAGGAACCGCAGGTCGGAAGGACGTGCCCCGCTCTCGGTGCTGCTTCCCGGTGGTGCGAGGCTCCCCGTTCCCCGTGCTCACTCCTCTCCCGTATACCTCACAGCTGGTCACTGGAGTCCCACCTCGCCCGCACAACTGCAGCCCGTCCTCTACCATCAGCGTCACAGAGGCAGGATTCACAACATGTGGGAGGAACAGCACCGTCCTGGGACTCACAGCCAAGTCAAATCAATACATATATTTTAGAGGGACACAGTGTAATCCCTGACCCTTGGCCCCTTTGGCTTTGTTGTTAGCTTACCAGGTGGGGGGAAGTCCTCCCTTGGCCAGTGGCCCAGCCTTCTTTGCCCTTAGGACTGGCCTTTAGCTGTCTTGGTCCTGGTAGCTGCTGTCTGAGGCACATATTCCTACTGAGGACCCTGAGGCTGTGGAGGGGCAGAGTGCTACCTGGGGTCATATCGCTAAACCAAAAGACTTGTTGCCCTCCAGTCATTTCAAAGTCACCGAGACCCTATAGGACAGAGTAGAAAGGCCCCATTACTGCACAGGATGAACCGAAACCCGACAGCCGTGGAGTCGCATCCTGACTCATAGAGACCCTAGAGATCAGAGTAGAAGTGCCCTATAGAGTTTCCAAGGACTAACAGGTGATAAAATTAGAACTGAACCCAGGGCCGCCTCACCCCAAGCTCGTGTTCCTTCTGCACTTTTGTGGGTTCTCCCACCCCCCTCTTGCAGCTCATGCTTTACCGGTTCTGCGTTATATAGACATTCTGGAGCAGATCATCCCACTTCTTCCAGCTGTGGCTTTGTTCCTACTTTTTCCTGCATGAACAACACATGTGCACACAAACAGTCTCCTTTGCTTACGTGCCTTACACTGCTCTTAGAAGATTTCGTTCAGGTCTGACCTCCTGTAGGCAAACTGCCCTGAGTTCCTTTCTTTGCCTGTCCTCAGTTGTGCCCTTCCGTGGCACTCTGCATAGCCCTGTTTGTGCACTTACTGTGTCGTGTTGTGTGTGGTGTGTCATCCAGGGCAAAATAGGAGTGAGTGCCTGGAGTTTCACAGCTCTGTGTCAGGGCTCAGCCCCAAACCTGGCCCACACATGCCTTGAGTAAGTCTGTAGATCTGAATGGAACCAGATCGACAGTTGGGGATTGCGGACCGGTACGGAACCAGTGACTCAGATGACCCGGACTTGAGGAGCCGGCAGACGCTGTGTCCTTGAGTAGGTCTAGAAATGGCTGTCTAACGGAAGACATCTGTGTTCCTCTGCTTTTCAAGTGTTGTGACAATCTCCACAAGCAAAAGGTTTGAAGAGTGCTAATGTTTATGGCTCCCTGGCCGTAAATTCACCACAGAATGTATAAAAACTGCCATTCCCACAGGGTTATGGCAGAGACGCGGGACTGTGAACATCTGCAGTTGAGCAGTAAAGCTAACCTCTGGTGTGCAACACTTGACTCTCAGCGACATATATTAACATTAGTGACAATTGAATGTGATTATCTGAGATGGCATTTTATCTGCCAACCACAGATTTATGGCTTGTAAAGACCTCATTTGCCCCCTTTCTCATATGTTCCTTTTTATGTGACTCAAATCACATACAGAAATTTGTGATTAGTGTGCCATTTTTTAATTTTTTGGTGGGACATGGGGCATATATAAATTTCGAGCCCTGAAATTGATTTTAGCACTTTGAATTTGAATAGTCTCTCCAAAGTTTGTTTCAAAGCTGAGTAAATTTTAAAGCAATTTTACTTTAAATTCAAAGACACTGCTGGGAGCCAGGTGACAGGAACCAGAGTCAGACACTGGCTGATGGGTTTGATCTCCCAGGTTGGTAATTCATACACAGAGCAGTTGATTGGAGAAGGAATGTTGAAAGTCACATCTTAAGGCTTAAATTGCTGCCATTATTTCCTTACTGTTATTTAAACCAGAAACCCTGGTGGCGTAGTGGTTAAGGGCTGTGGCTGCTAACCAGTAAGTCAGTGGTTCGAATCCACCAGGTGTTCCTTGGAAACTCTGTGGGGCAGTTGTACCCTGTCCTGTGGGCTGTGTGTGAGTCGGAATGGACTCAGTGACAATGGGTTTTGGTTATTTAAACCAGGAGTTGGCAACGTTTTTTTTCTGTAAAGTGCTAGGCAGTGAGTAGTTTAGGCATTGCAGGCCTTGCAGTCTAGGGGCAGACATTTCCCTCTGCATGGTAGCCATGGTAACGTGAAAGCAGCTGGAGACAATGCCGGAACAAGTGTGTGGTTGTGTGCCAATAAAACTTTATTTAAAGAATATGCAGTGGCCACATTTAGCTCATGGACTGTGTTTTTCCTGATACAAACAGAAATTTTTTTCAGAAACCTATTGGGAGTTTATTAAGCACAGTCCATGACAGCAAAAAGATGGAATCAACCTAGATGCCCAACAACAGAAGAATGGATAGGTAAACTGTAGTACATGTACTCAATGGAGCACTACGCAATGATAAAGAACAACGATGATTCCAGGAAACATCTCCTAACCTGGTTTCAACTGGAAGACATTATGTTGAGTAAAAGTAGTCAGTGACAAAAGGACAAATACTGTATGAGACCTCTACAATAAGATCTCAAAAACAGACTTGTGTATAGAAGAAAAGACTCTTTGACAGCTGCAAGGGAGGGGAGGGAGGGAGAGTGAGGGGGGAGGGTTTAGTTTAGATAGTTGCTAGAAATCTGGTTGGGAGAAAGTGGTGATAGCACATATTAGAAATAAGAACAACATTAAGTGGACTTCAGCATAACTTGAGTACTCCTTCCATCTTTACCCAATATTGCAAGGATAGAGTAGCTGGGGCAGGGGGCAGGGGACCATGCTCTTAGGCGAAATCGAGGCCAATTGGCACAACTAGCATTTTGCTAAGACAGCTCTCTGCACTCCACATTGGTGAGTGGCGTCTGAGGTCTTAAAAGCTGCCATCTGAGGACACAGCAAATGGTCCCAGCTCAGCAGGAACGGATGCTCACCAAGGACCAAAATGACATGTGGTAAAGACAACCTAGAAGACAGAGAGACCCACAAGAGTGGGTGCCTACATCGACTTGGGACTGGAAGAACCAGATGGTGCCCGGCCACCACCAGTGACAGCCACGATGTAGCTCACAGAGAGGAGTCTCACTGGCAACAGAAGAATAAAAAGGAGTGCATCCTGAGATCTCCACTAAAAGACCTCAATGGATGGTCCAGTGGTTTCGGGGTTCCCCTGAGAGCACAGCCCCCGGCGCTGATGCTGCCCTTACCCATAAATTATAACAAAGGTCCACTCTTTGGACTCATGGCGACCCTAGCCATGAGTCGGATCCGACTCAACGGCACTTGGCTTCTCTTTGGACAGGAATGGATTGGACTTGGCAATGCAGAGTGACCATATATTGGATGCACTTTATGGCTCTATACATCTGTAGGATATCATCCTGCTGACCTCTGGCTGGAGGAAGGAGAGTGAGTGGAGAGGAGGGGAAAGGAGGCTGTTGGGAGGATGAGACATGTATGGAGCAGAGAGGGATAGTGTGCTGTCATCGGACAGGGAGAGCAGTGGAAGCTGCATATAGGTGGGCATATAAATTTATACGAGAATGTACATTTTCACTCAGTCATGTTAAATTTAAAAAAAAAAAAAACCTATTGGGACATTTAGGATTTTTTAAGAGCTTTGGGGAGCAGATACCTTATCTGTTTTCCGTCGCATCTGGTAATTTCTAAAGTGTCCAAATCAAATTAAGTATACAATTTTAAATCAAAATTATGTTCTTCATGCTGGTGAAATGATTGATAATCTTTATTTGATTTTAGTTCAGTGAATACATATAATGCATTTCTGATAACTGTGACCTACCACAATAATAATTTTCATAAAAGGGGAGCTGTTGAGAAACACAGTGGTATCACTCCCATTTTTGGTGTTAAGTCCTCTTTACAACTTTATCTCAGCAAGAGCTTCTGTAGTCAAGTGATAGACTTTGAGATGGGTAGATGTCTCTAGGTGTTTGAAAACAAGAGCTATGAGCCAGAATTCTTTCTGGACATAATCCCAGTGCCACTAGCCCAGACTTTTCTCCATTTGACATGTACTTGGTGAGGATGGACATAGCAGGAATTTGTAGGTAACCTGATGGGTATGGTCAGCAGAGAGGTTTCTGGTTTTGCAGTTTGAAAAGGATTATAGAACAGGGACCATTCTACTAGTTCCCTTTCTCTTTCAAGTTCTGTTTCATGCATCTCTGAACAGTAGGTACATGCGAAAGCTGGGCAATGAATCCAGAAGACTGAAGAAAAGTGGATGCCTAGGAATTCTGTTATTGGTGTAGAAGATTGACTGTTGGGCGGACAGCCGAAAGAACAGCCCAGTCTGTCTTAAAAGAAGTTCAGCCAGAATGTTCCTTAGAACCCAGGATGGCAAGACTTTGTCTCATGTACTTTGGACGTGTTATCAGGAGGGACCAGTCCCTGGAGCAAGGTGTCATGCTTAGTGAAGTAGAAGGCCAGCAACAAAGAGGAAGACCCTCAGCCTGGGCTGACACAGGGGCTGCAGCGTGGCGAGTGTAGGGATGCTGTGGGAGCAGGCGCTGTTTCTCTCTGTTGTACACAGGGTTGCTGTGAGTCAGAACCAACTCAGTGGTTCCCAACAATGACAACCAACAGCATGTGAGAGCCCCTTGTTGACAAAGCACAGGGCAACCACCGATGTAGGTGGAGTCTGTATTCAAACCAACCAACCAGCCAGCCAGCCTTGAGTCAATTGGAACTCCTAGCAGCCTAGATTATTTACTTTTCTTTCTACTTTGCTATTTTGAGTTGCTTGCATCTTCTAATTTCAAATGGTTTTCAAGATGTCCTCACGGACATGACGTCCGCTGGCAGCTCAAAGCTAAGACAGTAACTGTCCTCATTCATCTTTTTACCCTTTGCCCTTGCAACTCGGTGAGCAGAAGTTGGAGGCGAGAAGAACTGTGGTGGTAGCAGGAGAGGCCTGTGCTGCTGGAGCCCCGGGTGAGCTTCTCCCTCTGAACAGGGCCAAGGAGTTCTGACTTCTTACCCATTGAGATCTTCCTAACAGTGGAAGATGAGAGTGATTGTCAGCTGCCATCAAGTTGGTCCCCAACTTGTGGTGACCGTGTGCACAAGGGCACAAAGCACTGTCTGGTCCTTTACCGTCTGCACACACAAAGGCACAAAACCCTATCCAGTCCTGTGTGAGCCCCGTTATTGGATATGGATTGGACTGTTGTGTTCTGTAGGGTTTTCCGTTGCTCATTTGTGGAAGCAGACGCATAGGGTTTTCTCCCCAGCCCGTGTTTGTCTGAAGCTCAGCTGTCACGTGTCCAGCGTCCCAGCAGCACACAGCCTCCCCTGACAGGTGGGCGGGGGCCGCACATCTGCTGCAGTGACTGGGGACTGAAACTGGGTCCTCTACGTGGGGGGTGAGAATTCTGCCACGGACTCAGCACTGCCTTGCAGTGGAAGGCTAGGCCAGTGGTTCGCCACCTGTGCTCTTCAGGGCCTGCAGTGTTTGCATTGCTAGGAAGGAGCATGTCACAAATGAGGTTCTCAGGCCCCATGGCCAGAGCAGGGAATTAGAGTCTCTGCAGCTCGGACCCAGGGGTCCCAGAGCTTTGAAGTAGCTGTCTAGATGATCACTGGGCACAGCACTCTTAACAGGGGCTGCCTTATACAGCATATGTCAGGTCTGTCCAGCCCATTTTTGTGGTTAGGGAAACTGAGTGCAAGAGTAGGCAAGTGACTTGTCTACCTTGAGACAGCTCGCTAGGGGCAGGGAGCTGGGGACCTGACCCCCTATCTAAAGCTCTGTTCAGTTAACAGTGGGCCTGAGTTGAGAAGCGGGCACCCAAGGCCTGGCTTCTGTGAGTGGTGGTCTGGGGCTGGTACCCATATACCCTGCCCTCCTGGCTTGGGAGGAGAGGTAGAAGAGTGTGTGGCCCTGAGGCCACCCCACTCCGGGCAGCCTATCCCGTGTCCAAGTCCGGTGGTCCTGCCATGGCGCGTCCTTCTTTAAAAGGAAGAGCTCTGTAGCACATCCTGTCCTGAGCTCAGCAGCAGGGGGGAGGGGTGGGGAGCGGGAGAGCGAGGGGAGAGTGAGCTGTCCTGTTGCCAGCACGTCAGTGCAATCATGGGAATTACGATGGAGGATTAAGAGTCACTTGGGCATAATTCAGCCAGGCTGGAGAGGGAAACACACACACACACACACTCTCTCTCTCTCTCTCTCTCACTCACACACACACACACACACACACACACACACACCATAAACAGATTGCTGAAACTCCTGGCAGAAAACAAACAGCCTAGCAAAAAATAAAAAATAAAAAAATACAGCATGGCTGGAACTGCACGAGCCTGCATTTTGAATAGGTGGTATGGGTTTCAGAGTGATGTGTTTCCCAAACACTTGCGGCGGCGATGTACACACAGTGACTGGAGCCGAGCAGCTGCTCCCCCGGCGCCGTGCATCGCTCTGTCTCAGAGCAGAGCATCGACCCTCTCCAGGCATCTGCTACCAAGAACACTCGGGGGTGTTGCCAAGACGATCCAAACTGGCAGTGGAGTACTTGAAATTTAGCAAACGAGAGAGAGAGAGAGAGAGAGAGGAGTTTTTAGCTTCTGAGATGGTGCAGAAAGTCAAAAAAAGGTTGGACTTTTCCTGCTGCTATCTGACAGGTTGGAAGGTTGAGTCCAGCCAGAGGTCTTTTGAAAGCCCAGGCTGGTGACCTGCTCCAAACGATCACAGCCTTGAAAATCCCGTGGAGCACATTTCCACTCTGCAACACTGAGGTCACCGTGAGTCAGAATCGACTTGATGGCATGTGGCCACAACAGACACCTGAGAAAAAGGTCCCACAGATTGTCCGTGTCTTGTTGCATCATCCCTGGACATGAACAAGTGACCTTAACAAGTCTGCATCTTTCTTTTCCTGGAGAGTGTGACATTGGCCCTCGTTTTCCTACTTGGTGTCTGTACAGCCGGCACCGAGATGGATTTTCTTGTTGTGTTGTGTAGATCTCCAGCCTGACACACTTCTCACATGCGCAGGTAGTGGAATCTGGAAGAGTCTTGTGCTTTTACAATTAACCCTAAAGGAGCTCACTAGACCAGCCTACTTTACAGAGTGGAAGTGGAGGGCAGGACAGAGTGTTCGAATGAGGAGATGGCATGGACTGAATTGTGTGCCCTCAATGTGTGTAGCAGTTTGATTGGGCCGTGATTCCCAGTGTTGTGTGATGTTCCTTCCTGATACAAAATCTTTCTCTGTGATGTTAATGAGGGAGGATGGGCAGCAGTTGGGTTAGTGGAGCAGGACTCCATGTGTGAGATTCGATTGTGACTTGAGGCATTCCCTTGAGATCTAAAAAACAAGCTAGCAGAGAAAGTTGGAGACCTCCTGCCACCTAGAGAGCAGTGTCTCCAGCCAAGCCCTTGCTCTGAGAAGGACTGGGATTCCTACCCCTCAGAAGCTCCCAGTCCAGGGGAAATTGACAGCAAGGACCTTCCTCCAGAGCCAGCAGAGAAAGCCTGCCTTCTGGAGCTGACACCCAGGACTTTCAGCCTGCTTTCATGTTAGAAAATTCATTTCTCCTTGTTAAAGCTATACATTTGTGATGTTTCTGTTACAGCAGCACTAGATGGCTACAGGCTATAAGATAGTTCCATTTGGGTTATTCTGGAGTGTAACAGCCTCCTTCTGCCCTTGTGTTTCTCTTATTCCAGATTAGCCTCCAGGGAGTTATCTTGGTGGTGGAGAGGCTCTTGTCCACTTCCTACCCAGCCAAATGCTGAGCGTTATAACCAAAACCACTGCCACTGAGGCAATTTTGACCCATAGTAACTCTCTAGGACAGAGCAAAACCCCACCATAGAGTTTCTGAGGAGCACCTGTCAGATTTGAACTGCCAGCCTTTTGGATAGCAGTCTTACTACTTAACCACTATGCTACCAGGCCTTCCCTGGGTCTTAGACACAGGTTAAAACAGGAAGAGGTGGAAAGAGACTGAGATTTCCACAGGTGAATGGCTCAGGGTGCCATGTGGGCTGGTGATGGTGTTCTGAAACCAAAGAGCAGTGGCCCTAGGATTCTCCCTGGCTTTTGTGTCCTCTCTGTACCTCATGCTTTTAGAGCTAATAATCAGGGGAGGCCTGTGTCTTGCAGTTGTCTGTTTGTCTTGCATCGTGAGGCTAACTCTGTGTTATTTTTCTCTAAGGGAGCAATCCCCATGCGAAGAAGGTGCCTGGGAGAAGTGGGTAGAAGTACAAGCTGAAGAGGCTCTTTTTCTCTTCCCTCGTTTTCCCATTGTGCTGAGGTGGTGCAATGGTGAAGCACTAGGGCACCAGACAGTTAAACCTGCAAGGGAGAAAGACTTGAGAATCTGCTCCCATGGAGATCACAGCCCAGGAGGCTCTGTGGAGCAGCTCTGCCGGGTCACATGAGGTGGCTGGGGGTGGGAAATCCGCTCAGCGGCACCCAACAGCAACAGCTAGAGAACTGCAGAATCCTTTTCGAGATGAACAAACAGTGGGACAGATGGGACGTTAGCTTTAGTGCAATTCGGGATTATTTGGGTCTGTTGACACTGGGATTTTCCTGCACCCGAGGATTTTGTGAAATATGTTAGGTTTTTGAACATGGAGAATTTCCAGCCTCCGTCAGGGAACAGGAACCGCGGTGGTGTGGTGGCTTACTGCTAGGTCTGCTAACCAAATGGTTGGCAGTTTGAATCCACCAGGTGCTCCTTGGAAGCTCTGTGGAGTGGTTCTGCTCTGTCCTATAGGATTCTGTCCTATAGGGTCAGTGAGTCGGAATCGACCCAGCAGTGGTGGGTTAGGTTTTGATAGAGAGGCACTAAGAAATCAATGACCCCACTGCAGGAAGCTAGTGGCTGTTGGTAGCTGTGTACTGGGGAGTACTGCCACTCGGAGCCCACATAAATCTGAAAGAATGCTTTTCTTGGATACCTGCTGGAACCTAGAGATTTTATAGGCTTTCATTTGGGATTCTGCCTGGAATTTTAGTAACATGGCCGCACAGTGAGTGTAGATGAGATGATCCACTGAGCTGCTCTAGGGAGCGGGAGCAGGAGTCCACGTGGGGCTCCAGGAAGGGAATCCTGAGCACTGCCTGGCCATCGCAGGGGTGCAGAGAAAGGTCCTGCAGCCAGTCACCAGGCACATCACAGCTTTCGCAGTGGTTCTTTACCTTGTCAAGAGGGAAGCGTTTGTGGTCACCAAGACCATTTCACACAGAGGGCGAGGAAGAAGGCTCTGTTCAGTGGGGCCGTGAGTGCAGGGTCAGGAGTGCTTCCATCTAAAGACTTGCCGTTTTTCTCTCTTATCATCAGTCCAGTGAGTGGGCTAGACTGGACACAGGTGCTTCCTGCGCATCTTGTAAGGACCCCCTCTCTCTCCCTCTCTCTCTCTTCTGTAGACCCCATAGGAGAGGGTAGAACTGCTCCATCGGATTTCCAAGGAGCAGCTGATGAATTTGAACTGCTGACCCTTTGGTTGGAAATCATAGCTCACTGTAGCTCTTAATTCCTGCAATACTAGGGCTCTGTGGTCAGGAGCTCAGGCTGCCAACCGAAGGGCTGGTAGTTCAAATCTACCAGCCGTTCCTTGGAAACTCTGTGGACAAATCTACTGTATCCTGTAAGATCACCATGAGTTGAAGTCAAGCCCATGCCAATGGGTTTATTTACATGTGTATGTGTGCATGGAAACCCATACACATACACACGTGTGGCGTAGTGGGTAAGTTCTCTGTCTGCTAACCCAAAAGTCTGCAGTTCAAATCCAACAAGCACTCCTTGGAAACTCTCTGGAGCAGTTCAACTCTGTGCCTTAGGGTCTCTGTGAGTCAACATCAACTCAATGGTACTGGGTTTGGTTTTTTCTTTTTTGGGATGTGTTTGAGTGTGGGTGGGTGGGTGGGTGGGTGGGTGGGTGGGTGGGTGGGTGTGATTCTTTGGGTCCACAGTAACAAAGTGACCGAATACATTATTCTGGTTCTACTGCTTCTTACGATTCTAGAATCATCTAGACAAAAGATACTTACAAATATACTTGGTGCAACTTACAGTAACGAGTTGTATCTGTATACATATGCTCTCGTGACTCCTGAAGAGCAATCTCGCTGACACTTACTGTTCAACTCTGATGAGAAACTGGAAAGCCTCTGATGACTGCTGTGAAGTTTATGAAGAATCTTCAACATACAGTCTTCATGGCAAAGTTAGGGAGTAACTGTGTTATACTCAGAGTCTCTGAGATGATTTGTAAGTAGTAAAGCTGAAACCTCAGTATGGGAGTTCTGTCTCACAGTTTTCTGGAACTCTAGTTATTATTAAAATAAAAAGCTGCCGTTGGTTGACTCTGACTCCTGAGGTCCCTGTCTGTGTCACGGTGAACATGTGCCCCATGGAGTTCCCAATGTCAGAATTTTGGGAAGTAGACCACTAGGCCTTTCTTTGGGTGGACCTGAACCTCAGCCTTTTGGTGAGCAGCCCAGAGTAGTGTTTCCTGTTTGCAGGGACTCCCTGGTCGTCCTCCCCAGGACTAATTCTAACTGATCAATGTTGGTGAAACCTGCTTACTTGGGGAATCAAATGAGATTTTAGCAGCTATGCTGGGTTGGTTCCCTTCCGTTTTCTTTTTAAAGTGGAAGATAACTGAGGAGAGATAGACTCTGCCCTGGGAAAGGATTCCTCTAGGACCAGCTGGTGTGTAGCAGTCCGCAAAAATTGGGGGGGGGGGGGGGGGCTGGGGGGAGGTGCCTTCGAGCTTGTAAATAATCCTATAATGGCTCACTGTCCTGCTGTTTTACGACTTGTATCTAGTTCATTTCTCTCTTCCAAATATAAATCCCTGAAGGTTAGAGTCCCTTTGTTTTTTTAAAGCCAATAAGGAACAGACAGAGTTAACTTTTTCCGGTATTTCTGTGTCACCAGGGAAGTGCTCTGAGGGAGGGAGGGTGGAATGGCCTGGTGCCCTTGGGCCTGTGGGACCCACCATGGGCTGAATGCTTTGATTCTCGGTGGCGCAGCAGGCAGCAGATGAGACGCCCTCCACCGAGCTGGCCAGAAATATGTGTGTATTGTTGGAAGCATGAGGTGCTTTGAAGATGGGTGAATTTGTCGGCCCTGGAACTGTCCATTTTATTACTTTCTTCCTGTGCAAAATGTCCCCAGACCCAGAGGGAGAGGCACCAGCCAGACACTGAGTCAAATGACAAATTGACAAAATGTTGGTAATACTAGAAGCCACAGCCCCATTCCTGTCTTTTTATGTTGGGGTGAGGAGGACGCCGAAATCCGAAACAGCTCCCGAGAGAGCAAGGGGATATTGTTACTGATGGTTGGAGTGACCTGAATTCTTTCCACGCTGATTTATGCCAGACGCTGGTATAAACATCTGAACTGCATCCGTGTTACCACGGCTATCTGGCGACAGTGATCTTACCGAGAGAGACTGGCCAGGCCGTGTGGTATGGTCTGTACTCACCGCCTGCGCGGCGGGGCACCAGGGTCAGGACACAGCGAGTGGAGCCGAGATCATCCCTGCTGCTTCTCCTAAGGTTCAGTGACACCAGGCAGAAGATGGGGAGCAGAATTTGGCGTCACCTTTGAGCCACGTGCTATTTCTTCAAGGCAGATTGGTGCAGGTTTTAGACATAGCATCTGTTTGCCTTTAGCCATTCGTGTTCTAAGCAAACACCTGCTCCTTGTCCATTACTGGGCTGTGGGGTCCTGCCCTGGAGTTTCTTATGGTGTGGTGGGGGAAGTTCCAGAACAGAGGGCCTCTCAAAGGACAGCCACAGGTGCTGAGACAAAGGTGCCAGTAGAGACTGGTGGTGGGAATTTGTGGAGGAGGAGATGATGAGGGAAGTTTAGCTTTGGCTGAAAGGTGAATAAAGCTGAACTAGATGATGTTTGCATTGGTAAAGGGTGGGAAGGTGGGAGTTATACCTCAGAAAAGCGTACACCGCCCAGGGAAAGTAGAGAGAAAGGCATGCGGAACTACCTGCTGTCTGGGGTGCCTGGGTGTGGCGCTGCTGAGCTGGCTCCCTTCTGCTCAGTTGCCTTCGAGATCCTTGGTTTTTTGTCATTCTCGCTGTGTGCTGGGCACCTGTTGACCCCCTTGTAGCCGTAATTAATCTTCCCCATCCTATTGTATATGTCACTGTCACTGTCAACAAATGTACAAACAGACTGGAGAGGTTAAAGAACTTGCTTGCGGCTGCACAGTAAATAAAGCAACAAAGCCAGGATTCAAACCAAGTCTGACCCCCAAAATCATGGCTACCACCACCAGCAAACACGCAACCCAGCAAGAGTGAATCTCCTGGAATCTAGCAATGTGTTTGTGTTGTCTGAGTGTCTTCCTGCCTCAACTCTGCGGCCAGCTCTCTGAAGCTGAGTGCCAGGGCTTGTTTTCTGGGGGTCCCTACGTGCTGAAGACAGAACAGTAACTATATGCTAACTGAGGCTGTGCTGGGTATGATTTCCGTTCCCTTCCTTCTCACAGGGCTTAGAAGGAATCCAAAAGTGATGTCTGGACCGAGATGATTTTTATGTAACTCCTCTGAAATTGGGTAGGTGAGCCAATTGGCAGTGTACTCTAATGTATGAGAGATTTAACTGCTATGCAGAAGCCCTTGAGATCCTTGTATGCTGGTTGGTTATGCCACTGAGATTATAATTCATCAAGACAGAGCATATCCTGACAACAGGCAAAAAGTTTTACAAACCAGCTGAACAATATATTAGAGCATCTGACATATTGCAATTAAGTAAGTTTAAATCTCCTTAATTAGTCAATTAATAATATCCCCATTATAAATTCCAGTTTTATGTACCTCCTTCCCTCTGTCCCTCCTTCCGTCCCTCCCTCCGTCCCTCCCTCCGTCCCTCCTTCCCACCCACCTATATATGCAGTGAATAGCTTTTATATGAGAATGTGAAGGTGGTGTCTCAATAAACTGTGACGTGATGTCTGATGCCCAGAACGTGGAAGATGTGTCAGGCTCTGATCTTAGACTAGTCCTGGATTAGCTTTCATGCTCTTGTTTTCTGGTTAAGAGATTGATGATAAATCTATAACTCATTAATAAGGGAAGTTTGAGCAGATGGAACCAGGCTGGCCATTTGGGAAGCACGTGGGCTTTGTAGCTGTAATCGAATCGCCTGTACCTACCACTTGTAAGGCTTTGAAGTAGTATGTGAAGAACAGCCAGCTCATTGCCTTGTATATAGTAGCTACTTAAGCCCCTAATTCCATGCAGTGTACAGCCAGACAGAACTCTGACCATTTCCCATACTTTGTCCCTGCATAGGGTGTATCAAGGTTGGGGCCCTCCTCCTAGCCAGAAAACATACAGCAGACGGTAAAGTAGAAAACAAACAAACAGCAACAACAAAAAAGCCAACTCATTGCTATGGTCTCGTTTCTGGCTGACAGTAACCAGACAGTGAGTGAGAAAGAGGCAGACTCTCAAGGCCACGGACTGACACAGGGCTGCGGATGGGCTCATACATAGTGCTGACTGTGGGGGCAGCACAGGACCCGGCAGGGTTCGACGTGCCATGGGCAGTGTCACTGTGATTCGGAACCAGCTCAGTCACACCCAACAGCAACAGCGTAAGAGCCTGGACACTAAAGTCAGGGCCACGTGGATCCCAGTCGGGACTTGACCACTCTCCAGCACTGTGGCTTCCGCCAATGCACTTACCGTCTCTCAGTATCAGTTTCCTCCTCTGATTTGGGGACAGTGACCCTAGATCTACCTAGTAGGGGTTATAGTTAAGGTTCAGTGAGAGAGTGTGCTTAAATCACGTGATGTAGGCCTATGGCCTGGCACAGAGTAAATGCGTTTTCCTATTAGGCCATTGGTTGTTTCAGCTGAAGATGTGATTAGACTGTTTACTGCCTTCTTGCCTCTCCTCTGTCCATGTTCTGTGTTTTTAATGCATTAACATTGAATTATCAGACTTTTCCCAGTACAGTGGTGTTGGCTGACATGACTGAGGCTTGCTTTGCAAAGGAGAGTGCCAAGGAGGAGCATTACTGAGGATGTCACATAGCAACACTGTAAAGGACAGGAATGGGGCCATTCGCCTCCCTCCCCTGGTGGAAGGCTCTGTGAACAGTCAGGAGAGAAGGCAGGAGTGTTGTGTAAGTGGACACAAGTGGAAGAGCTGTCTCAGTGTGCCGAAGGAATTCCGGGGAAGGAGGAGTTTCTTGGGTGGAGTGGGCGGGTCCAGAGAAGGGCTAGGCATCACTTCCCCCACTCCCAGGGGCTCAGCAGCGCAGAGAAGCATAGTCCATGGTCATTAGTTTTGGTAGTTATGTCCTAGAAGGTCACCACAAACACTGAGTTAGTGAATGTTGAACCATTTTTCTTAGGGTTCCTGCAAACCTCTGGTGACAACGTTTTTGTCAGCTGATCAGTGCATAATTTTGTTTTAAGTGTTTCTGTTTAAAGGTACCTTATTCTACATATGGAGACCCTGGTTGCCTAGTGGTTAAGGTTTAGCTGCACGCTGAAAGGTTAGCAGGTTGAATCTACCAGGTGTTTCTTAGAATCCTTGTGAGGCCGTTCTGCTCTGTCCTATGGGATCCTTATGAGTTACAACTGACTTGATGGCAGTGGGTTTATTTATTTATTTAAACACACACACATACATATTACATATATGTCATGCATCTGTTTATAGCTAGAAACCCTGGTGGTATAGTGGTTACATGCTGTGGCTGCTAACCAGAAGGTCAGTACTTTGAATCCACCAGGCACTCCTTAGAAACTGTATGGGGCACTCGTGTTCCATCTATAGGGTCACTGTGAGTTGGAATTGATTCCACAGCACTGAGTTTGTTTTTTTTGGGTTCATTTATATCTGTCTGGAAACCCTGGTGGTGCCAGGGTTAAGTGCTACGTCTGCTGCCCGAATGTTCAGCAGTTCAAATCCCTAGGGTGCTCCTTGGAAACTCTATGGTGCTATTCTGCTGTGACATATACAGTCTCTGTGAGTTGCAATCTACTCAGTAGCGGTGACTTCTCTTTTTTTTTTAATTTGTATATCTATATTTCTGGTTTGTTGACAGTGAACCTGCTGCCAGCAGTACTAAACTTGTGCCTGAACAGAGCTCGTCAAACCCCTGCATCTCTCCACCAGACGCTTCACAGCCTTCTTGTGCTCAGGAACATAGCTAATGCTGCAATATTATGCTCAGGGGTCATTTTAAACAGTGAAATCACCAACAGAAAAACACAACAGTGTTAAAAAATATGGCCTTAAAATCACCCAGGAAAAAAGGCACTGGTTTACAGTGTAAGAGCTGAAGCAGAGAGGCAGAGCACCACCGGGCTGGTTGGCTTCCACTGAGAACATACATGATGGGTGACATGTTGACGGTGTGCACATGTGTGCAGATGACTGAAGCATCAGGGTGTTGATTTGGGGTTTCAAATTAATTTTAGCAAGTAGGCAAATTTGCAGATATTAAAGCTGCAGATACTGAGGATTAACTGCTGAAAGGCACATTTTTCAAAAGTAGGTTCCCTTGGAAGACTGGCGTCTCTGGTCGGTAAACATGAGGAAGAGTACTCACAAGAGGCATGCGGTTTGCAATAGGCCTTTCAGCTGTAGGGCATCCTCTTCTGGTCCCAGCAGACAATGCTGTCTGCACAATGGTGACAGTGCTTTTGAATGAAGCAGCTGGTGAACCGGGCATGTCTGCCCCCGTCAGCCATAGCCCTTTCCAGGTGGATGCAGTCTAGACTGAAGACAATGATGGGGACTTGTCAAGATGTGGACAGAAAGCTTACCTAGGGCATGGGCATGTGAAGAAAGTTCATGGTTAATGGCTAGATGCAGAACTCCTCTGTTTCAGCCGTGTCTTCTTCAGGAGGCCTTTCCAGAACAAGGTGTTCTAGCATGATTTCTGTGTGTTATCCTTTCGCTTCTCTCCTGCTTTCTCTGCAGATATCTCTAAAAATGTACCCTCTAAAAACATGGGACAGAATCTCAAAGTCTTGTGGAATCCAGACTTTCTGGAACCATGGTGACTGTATGAGCTCCCAAACTGTGGCCCTGAGATAATCTTTAAACCTTAAACTGAAAACATCACCTGGGGTCTTGTTAACACCTATCAGTAGCTAAGTCGGTAAGGAATGTCTGCCTTGAGTAGGTGTTCTTTTAAAGTGCAGTCTATGAGGGGTCAGAGGTCAGTTTGACTGCAGCATCTTGAAGGCTTAGAGGAGACGTCACGGGCAGTGGGTTCACGTTTGTGGTAGAAAGCTGATTTGGAGGAGGAGGCAGGGATGATGGACAGCTTGAAGGGGGTCATCAACATCACTGAACTGTCGTGTAGAAATTGGTGAATGAATGTATGTTTGGCTGTGTACATTTTCAACAACAAAATAAAATAAATTATGAACTATACACACACACACACACACACACACACACACTTCTTGATCACACCTGACAAAATCTTCATTGAAGGCAACATCACCTGCAGACAGTATTTCAGACTCTTCTTGAAGGAGGTGCCACTGTCCCGACAGTGCCCTGTGCTCACTGATGTGCTGCGCTGTTTTCTCCACTTAAGGTATTGCCACTGTAGAGCCTGCTGTCGGGTTTCCCTTGCTTCTGCGTGCTGAATTATAGTCCCAGTCAACAGCCCACTTGTGTGTAGTTCAAGAAGCAATTAAGGGCTTTTTTTCTTTGCGAGAGGAAAGGAGGGGGCTCAATGAAAAACCATCGTTATTCTGATGCCTCCTCTGCTTAGTGGAACCGTTCACAGCTCTGGGATCAAGGGTTCCAGGTATTTAAACCCTTTCCTGCACTTGTCGTCTCTGCAGGCCTGCCTGTCAGACCCTTGGTGGCCGTATAGGGCTGTTGCATCATGGGTCGTGGGGCTGTGACTAAATACAGTTATGACATCTACACAGTGATCCACAGTCCCCCAAATTAGAAAACACCAACTCCATGACACCCAAGGAAACTGGCAGTCTGGATTGCAAATGTTTTGTTCTGTTCTGCAGGATTTATTGTAGTCTGGAAGTGTTAAATTTCTCTATGTCTGCTAGTCTACATGAATTGTGTCTGTCTCCAGCTCCTAGGTTCCTATAGGTTCCAGAGACTTTGTCTGACTTACACTACACTCAGCCTATGAGAGCTGGTGATAAACGCTGCTTGAATGGTTTTGAGTAAGATGGTCGAGGGGTGCTGTAGTGGTTTTCTGGAGCCATGTAACAAATTGCCACAGACTGTGTAGCTTGGAACGACAGAAATTTGTTCTGTCACAGTCCTGGAGACTGAAAGCCTGAATGCAGGGTGTCAGCAGGGCCAGGCCCTCTGGGATGTCTCTGCCAGCGTTTCTCCACGTGACCTTCTTTGCTTTGTATGTGTGTGTTTTGTATTCTACAAGGATGCCAAACCAAACTGGTTGTCCATCATGTCCATTCTAACTCCTAACAACCTGTAGGACAGAGATGAACTGCCCCTAGGCTGTAAATCTTTACAGAAGCCAACTGCTGCATTCCCCCCCCCCCAGAGCAGCTGGTGGGTTTGAACTGCCAGCCTCTTGGTTAGCAGCTGAACTCTTAACCACTGAGCACCTGGGCTCCATCTGAGGATACCTGAACCATTTGCTGTGGAATTGCTTCTGACTCATAGTGACCCCTTAGCATCTACAAGCTTAGAAGTCCCTCGGGGGGCAGACTACCTCGTCTTTCTCCTGTGAAGCTGCTGGTGGTTTTGACCGTTGACCTTCTGGTTGGCAGTTGGTCACTTTAACTACTGTATCACCAGGGCTTATAAGGATACCAAAATATAAAATAAAAACAAAACAAAACAAACCCCGAACCCATTGCTGTTGAGTTGATTTCAACTCAAAACGACAATATAAGACAGAGTAATACTACCCCATAGAGTTCCCAGGGAGTGCCTTGTAGACTCAACTGCCAGCCTTTACAGTTAGCAGATACAGCTCTTAACTGGACACCTCCAGAGTTTCCCCATAAGGATCTCAGTCATATAGAATTAGGACTCACACCTCCCCAGTATGGCTCATGGTAACTGTTACATCTCCAAAGACTCGCTCTCCCAATAAAGTCACATCCACAGGACTCTGGGTCGGGATTTGAGTGTCTCTTTTCGGGGAGACACAGTTTAACCCATAACAGATGCCTTCCTGGACATCTACTCGTCAGCATCTGGCGTGTGTGGTGCAGTACGCAGAACCCTGGGAAGTGACAAGTCACTGGAACCAGGGTCCTCACAGTGCGGGCCCCAGTGGCGTCGGCATCCTCTGGGAATGCTCGGAAGGCGCAGTCAGAGGTGTTGGGGCGGAGCCTGGCAGTCCCTGCTCAGCCAGCCCCCCAGGTGACTCTGATGCAGGTCCACTTTGAGAAGCCCTGCTCCGCGTGCCACCTGGTGATCAGCACTTCTGCAACTCTGTGGAAAGGCAGGAAACCTAGGGGGGATGCATCAGATTAGGTATTTGCATCACTGCAAATGACTTTTTTAACCAATAAAAACGGCAGCCACACACACATGGACCTCACCAGATGGAATACGCAGGAATCAAATCAACTACGTTTGTGGGAAAAATGATGGAAAAGCTCCACATCATTCCTCAGAGCAAGACCAGCTGCTGACTCCATCACAGACCATCAGTTGCTCATAGGCAGGTTCAGATTGAAATGGAGGAAAATTAGAACAGGTCCAAAGTATATCCATCAGTCTATCCCACCTGAGATTAGAGACCATCTCAAGAACAGATTTGTTGTCTTGAACACTGATGACCACGTGCATTGCAAAATGACATCAAAGACATCGCCCATGAAGAAAGCAAAAGGTCATTAAAAAGACAGGAAAGAAAGAAAAGACCAAACTGGATGTCAGAAGAAACTCTGAAACTTGCTCTTGAACATTGAGCAGCTACAGCAAAAGGAAGGAGTGACGAAGTAAACGAACAGAAGATTTAAAAGGGCAGCTCGAGAAGACAGAGTATTATAATGGCGTGCGCTGAGAGCTGGAAACAGAAAATCAAAAGGGAAGAACACGTTCAGCTTTTCCCAAGCTGAAAGAACTGAAGAAAAAACTCAAGCCTTGAGTTGCAATAGTGAAGGATTCTACAGGGAAAATATTAAACAGCTGAGGGAACATCGAAAGAAGATGGAAGGAATACACAGAGTCCTTATAACAGAAAGAACTGATCAGTGTTCAGCCCTCTGAAGATATAGCATAGGATTTGGAACTGATAGTACTGAAGGAAGAAGTCCAAGCTGCACTGCAGATGATGGTGAAAAACAAGGCTCCAGGAATTGATGGAATATCAATTGAGATACTTCAACAAACGGATGCAGCGCTGAAAGTGCTCACTCACCTATGCCAAGAAATTTGGAGGATAGCTGCTGGCCAGCTGCCTGGAAGAGATCTATATTTATGCCTATTTCCAAGAAAAGTGATCCAACCAAGTGTGGAAGTTATGAAAACAGTATCATTAATATCACACACAAGTTAAATTTTGCTCAAGATCATTCAAAAGTGACTGCAGCACTATATTGACAAGGAATCTCCAGAAGTTCAAAGTGGATTCAGAAGAGGACGTGGAACCAGGGATGTCATTGCTGGTGTCTGATGGATCTTGGCTGAAAGCAGAGAACACGAGAAAGATGTGTATCTGTGTTTCGTTGACTATGCAAAGGCATTTGACTGTGTGGATCAATAATAAATTATGCTAACATTGTGGAGACTGGGAATTCCAGGACATATAATTATGCTCTTAAGGAATCTCTACATGGATGAATAAGTTGTTGTGCGAATAGAAGAAAGGGATACAGCATGGTGTAAAGTCAGGAAGGGTGTGCAACAGGGTTATATCCTTTCGTCATACCTTTTCAATCTGTATGCCAAGCAAATAATCCAAGAAGCTGGACTGTATAGCAAGAAGGATGAGGCATCAGGATTGAAGGATGACTCATTAACAATGTGCATTATGCAGACGACACCACCTTGCTGGAAATGAAGAGGATTTGAAACACTGATGAAGATCAAAGACCACAGCCTTCATTATGAGTTGCCCTCAACATCAGAAAACAAAAATCGTCCCAATTGGATCAGTGAGCAACATCGTGATAAATGAAGAAAGGACTGAGGTAGTCGAGGATTTCTTTTTCCTTGATTCCACATCATTGCCTATGGAAGCAGCAGTCGGGAAATCAAAAGGAACTTTGCAGTCACAAAATCTGCTGCAAAGGACCTCTTTAAAGTACTGAAAAGTAAAGATGTCACCTTGAAGGCTAAGATGCGCCAGACCCAAGCCGTGGTATTTTCAGTCGCATCATATGCAGGTGAAAGCCGGGCTGTGAACAAAGAAGACAGAAGAAAAGTTGATGCCTTTGAACTATGGTGTTAGAGAAGAAGGTGGCATGTACCATGCATCGCCAAAAGAGCAAACAGATTTGTTCGGGAAAAAGTACAACCAGAGTGCTCCTCTGAAGGAAAGATAGCAAGACTGCATCTCACATACTTGGGGCATGCCAGGAGGGATCAGTCCCTGGAGAAGGACATCATGCTCGGTTGAGTGGAGGGTCAGTGAAAAAGAGGAAGACCCTTGATGAGAGGGATTGACACAGTGGCTGCAACAATGGGCTGAAACATAAAAATGACTGTGGATGTGGCACAAGACCGGGCAGCGTTTCGTTCGTTTTGCATAGGGTTGCTGTGAGATAGAACTGACTTGATGGCACCTGACAATGACAACAGAGACGGCGGGGCCTGAGCATCCCTGGGGTGATGGCACACATTAGCACAGCTTCCTGATGGCCTCTGCAGTGTGACGTCATGATGACCTGTGCTTTGGTTGTTTGGGGCTGCCTAGCAGCTCAAGAGAAGTCCTCTGTGGTATTAACAGAAAAAGTCGGAGGGTGGAGTCCAGCATGAAGAAGGTCTGGGTGATCCACTTCTAAACAGTTAGCCACTGGCGACGCTATGGAGCACAGTCCGACTCAGACACACTTGAGGCCACTGGGAGTAAGAGTCAACTGGAGGGCAACTGGTTAGAGCTTGAGGAGCCAAGTGTGTTCGCCAGGTCCTGTGGGTGTGACATTGGCCAGTTCTTGCCTTGCTGGCAGGGAGTGTCTCCTTCTCTGCTGAGTGTGTGCGTGGAGGCAGCACAGGGCACGCATTCATGCCCACAGTCAAAGCAGGTGTGGTGTCGTGAGAGGACGGCTGGATGTGGAAGACTTGGGTCAGGACGCAGCCCTGCTCTAGGAGCTGTGGGACCCTGGGAAAACCCATTAACCTCATTAAACTCACATGGATTTGAACTTGGCATCTCAAAAAGAGAGACAGTTCTGTCTGCCCTGTGTTTCCAGAGGACTTTCTTTCTGTTTGATGGAAATAGGTGTTGGGATGAGACTTACCCAAACCGTACTGTTTTTCCACTCTAGCAGATTCTCAGGTGAAAGCACCCTATTGACAAGAGCTCTAACCTAATGAGGGACAGAGTACTTTGTTAACTAAGCTGATGAGTTCTCACAGACTCGACGGCACTTGGCTGACTAAGCTACGGTAATATATTTTCTCATACTGTATGGCTTCACTAATACATGAGGATGGAATGCAAGGCCACATCACCTCAGTCTCAGTGAGCCTGCCATTACCACCCTGGGGAGCAAATGTTGTGTCCAGTTTCTCCACCAACCCAGCCATGACCACGGCGGGAACATGATGAACACATGAAGCCAGGAACCTGAAGACAGCCTGCTCGTTACAGATGCCAGTCTAAGAAGAAAGTGTTTGGGAGAGGGCCAGCTGAGAGAACACTTACAGTGTACCTTCTCATCATTATTGGGAGTTTCAAAAGACCCAATTGTTAGGTGAAAATCAGTGTTTGAATCAGCTAGTGCTGTTCTAAGAGAAATACCGTGAAGCGGGTGGCTCTAACAAAGGAAAGTTTATTTAGTCCGGTAGGCTACAAGTCCAAATTCAGGACATTGGCTCAGAAGAAAGCTTTCCCCCTCATGGGCTCTGGACGAAAGTCCAGAATTGTATGAGTCTTTGTCTAGGGAGCATCTCGGTGCTGGAACCTCAGGTCTGAAGGACGTGCTCTTCTCCCAGTGCTGCTTTCTTGATGGTGTGAGGTTTCCAATTCTCTGCTTGCTTCCCTTTCCTCTTATCACTTGTGGGATGAAAGGATTAAGGGTGGTGCAAGCTGTACTCCAGGGAAACTCCCTTTATAGTGGAGCAGAAAGGCGATCCTATGAAGGGCTTTACAGTCCCACTCTGATCCTTTAACATACAGCATAGGAAAGTCACCAAATATAAGACAGTCATAGAATACAAGGAATCATAGCCCAGGCACATGGCTACACATATTTGGGGGAGACAGTTCAATCCATGATAATCAGGGTTATGTGAAGATGGAGGATAACCACATCAGATCTCAGAATGAAAGATGACTACACCATTACACAACTGCCAAACCATTGAGAATCATGGCCCAGCCAAGCTGATACATGACCTTAGTCATCACAGTCAGAGTTACGGTCACCTTGTACCCTGACCCTCATTACTGCTAGGGTGTATTTTTAATGAACAAAATGGATAATAGGTTTTCCACTATTGTCATGAGTATGACAGGCTGGATAACAAGACAGTTTAGAAGTGAGGAGTAGGTGTAGTTCCCTAGGACTGCTGTTACACCACTGGCTTTAAGCAGCAGAAATGTATCACTGCATAGTTCCAGAGACTGGAAATCCATCTAAGTGTGTCGGCCAGGCCATGTTTTCTTGGAAAGCCCTAGGACTAGCTCCTGCTTGGGAGCTGAGCACCTGGGAGCCCCCAGTGTTCCCTGACTCACAGATGCCCGTTGGCATGGTTGTGCTTCCCGTGTCTGTGTCTTTTGTAAGGACAACTCTCAAGATTGGAGCAGGACGCACCCTGCTCCTGTGTGACCTCCTGTTGCCTTGACTGATAGCGTCTTCAAAGACACTATTTCCATGCAAAGGCATGCTCCCAGGGACCAGTATGTCTTTGGGGGATAAAGTTCAGTCCTTACCACCCGGCAGTAGCCCCGCCCAGTGGTGATCATGGCCCAGCCGGGTCAGGCTCCAGCCCAGTGCGTTGAACATGCCCCCTGCCGTGGGGCGGGGTGGGCAAGTGCAGAAGACAGACAAGCAGTCTGAAGGCTCCTCGCAACGCTGCATTGGGACCAAAGTGCTCAAATGTGGAGCCCGTGGGGATCCCTCCTCCCTGTAGTTCGAGCACTGTTGCTGTAGTGGATGAGTGGCACAGCTGCTAACCAAAAGTCAGCCGTTCAGATCTGCCAGGTACTCCCTGGAAACTCTAGGGAGCAATTCTGCTCTGTCCTACAGGGTCCCTGTGAGTTGGAGTCATCCCAACAGCAGTGGGCTTGGTGTGGTTTTTGGTAGTTCCCATGGAGCCCTGGTGGTGCAGTGGTTGAGAGCTCAGGTGCTAGTGAAGAGGCTGTGTTTGCAATCGACCAGCCATTCCTGGGAAACCCTATGGTACAGTTTTACTCTCTGCTCTATAGAGTTGCTGTTCTTCAGAATCGACCCAACAGCATCAGTTTTTTTCTCTCGCTCTGTTTCTTAATGGTACAAATGGTGCTTAGGAGCTCTAGCTGCTCACCAAAAGGTTCACAGTTCGAATCCATCAGCTGCTGCTTGGAAACCCTGCGGCTGTGCTACTCTGTGCTGTAGGGTTGCTGGGAGTCAGAATCAACCTGATAGTGTTGAGTTTGGTTTATTTCTTTTTTTCAATATTTATCTGCTTATTTTTTAATAGTGCAGTTGGTGGCTAAGAGCTGTGGCTTCTGACCAAAGAAGTCTGCAGTTCGAATCTCCCAGCTGCTCCTGTGTGGGGCAGCTCTGCTCTGTCTTGTAGGGTCACTAAGAGTCAGACTCTACCCAGTGATGACAGGTTTGGTTTTTTTATTGCGATTTGTTTTCGTACCAACACAGGGAGAGGACGGAGAAGGTCCCCTCCGTGTTCAATAGCTAAGGTAATACTTGGAAAATGCCAAGGGCTTATGCAGGGTGGCTTTGTTTGGCGTTGGCCTCTCCTTCTCCATCTGTGCAGCGGGCCTTGGGGACCTTCAGCAGTGATTTAGTCCCTGCGTGTCCACTGGGAAAGGCTGGGGTTGGCACAGCAGAGGACAGCCAGGCAGCACAGCTTGGTCGGGGCAGTGTTTCTGAGGCAATTCCAGGAGAGTGGGCAGAACGGAAGGCAGTATGAGAAGTCTGTGGTCCCAAGGAGATGTGAGGTCACATGAGACACAAATACGGCCGTCAGATAGGAAGAGCAGGCATTAAACGGTGGCTGGAGCCTCGTGGACCAGCGCTTCAAAGGCGGTGTCCGGTGTTGGCGTCTTGCTTTAACGAGCTCGCTGCCACCTTCTGAGTGGGTAGTTTGCTAGATTTTTTTTTTTAAATGAATGAATGTGTTTTAAGTGAAAGTTAACTGTACAGGGTACCTTCTCATTCAAAAATGCATACACGTGTTGTTGGGTGACAATGGTCACGATCCCCACAATGTGGTAGGATGCTCGCCCTTTCCACCCTGTTCTCTGTGTCCATTCATCTGGCTCCTGTCCCTTCCTGCCGTCGTGTTTTGCTTTGGGGCAGGAGCTGCCCGTTTCTTCTCGTGTATTTGGTTGAGCTAAGACCCGGTTCCTTGTGTGTCCCATTGTCTGTTTTACAAGCCTGTTTGACCTTTGTCTGAAGGTGGACTCTGGGAGGAGTGTCAGTTCTGAGCTGATGGAGTGTCCAGAGGCCAAGTCAGACCACCAAGTCGGTCTTCTTTTATGAATTTGGGTTTTGCTCTCCATTTTTCTCCTGCTCTGCCTGAAAGCCTCTGCTGTGGTCTTTCTATCAGACTGGCAGGTATTAGTAGTTAGGTACCGTCTAGTTCTTCTGGGCGCAGGCTGGTGGGTGCTTCGGTTCGTGTGGTCCTTTATGCTAGTATTTTCCTTATAGTCCTGCTTTCTCTTTTTTTCCTTTTGTTCTCTTTTGCTCCAGACAGAATGGACCAATAGATGTATCTTAGATGGCCTCTTGTACCTTAGGTGGCTGCTCATGAGCTTTGAAGACCCCAGACATGACTCGCCAAAGTAGGATAGAGAATGTTTTCTTTATGAACTGGGTTTTGCCGTTGACCTCAATGTGTCTCGACACTGTGGTCCCTAGCCCCCAGCCCCAGAACCTTGGCCCCTCAGAGAGTTTATGTAACTGATGAGACCCCAAGTGACCTGGTTCAGGATTGTGTCAGCAAGTACGATTTCCCAGCGAGCAGCAAACTAGGCTCCTGAGCGCACAAGGAGGCATCCTTTTTGGTAGCAGATGACGGAAGTTTGTTGAGGGAAAGTACTTCCCAAAGAGGGGCCAGGTAAGTCTCTGTGAGTGGAAAAAGACCTACAATAGACCTTGGGGGTGCTTTTTATTGGCAAATCCAGGGGATGGTGTGGATGTCTAGGTAGGAGAGGAGGTAGGCAACTTGGTTTTTGATTGGGTTGGAGGCTGTATCACAGCTGCCAGGAGGAATTGTTGTATTGGCATCACAACTGCCAGGAAGAACTGTGGATCTGTGGCAGATACGGTTCCCTTGGCAACCTTACCGTTGGGATGTGTCACACAGGCTCCTGTACCTTGGTTTTGGCCAAGTCCTGCTGACCCTCCCTGTACTGTGTATTGTGTTGCCCTTGATCAGAGGGGAAGCTTGTCTGCTATTTGTTTAGCGACTGTGCCGCTTCACTCCCTCCGCTCTCACAACCATCGAAGTGTGGTTTTTTTTCTGTGTGGAAGACTTTTCTTGAGTTCTATTAATAGTGGTCTCCTGCAATATGATTTGCTGGTTTAAGTGCCAGGAGCACAACCCATTTTGAAGTAAGCTGGCCATACATCAGCATCTCTATTCCCACCAGTAGGTGGGGCTTGGGGTGTCTTGGTGCCGACCATCCACCCCTGAGCCTAAAGACACGGCCACCAAAGGCTCCATTCTGCCGTAACTGTCACACTGCCATCTGCCAGGGCTGGACCCTGCCCTCCACCCCAGCATATCTGAGCAAGATCCAGAGACGCCCTCTCACTTGATGCCCGAGCTCTGGCCCTGTGTCTCCACTGCTGCCTGGGTTTCCACTTCTACTTGCCTGGAGGTCCAGTGCTACCAGCCAGCCCGTGAGAAACATGACTGTTGGCTGCAGACACCTGTCCCATGTCACATCTGACCTAGGGGCTCCAGGATACTGACCAAGGTGGCTGCGAAGACAGTGTGCCAGACACACCGAGGTGGCTTTTACATCTGAGCATGCAGTAGCCGCCACACCTGGCAGCCCTGGAGGCTGAGACCTGGGCTTGCCCTACTTCCTTTGCCCGTTTTTGTGTTTTCATTTGAAAACTGAAAAGCTCAATCTTGATCAGCACCAGGGCACCTTGCAAAAATTGGGCCTGGGGCTAAAACTGAGAAAAGAAGCATTTCAGAGACAGTGCATGTTTTAAACCAACCACCTAGTTTGGGTGGAGATAATAGCCCTAGGAAGCACTGTCGTCCAAGGAGCCCCCGGGTTCAACAGTCAAGACTTGTCTAAGCCAAGGAACAGCTGTCTGGACCTACTCAGTGGCCCTGTGCGAGAGACCTGGTCTTTACCTCCTGTAAAGATGGCAGCCCGGGAGACTCAATGGGGCAGCTCTGCCTTGTCACCTGGTGTCACTATGAGTGAAAAGTCACCTGGACAGCACCTAACACTACTGCTGCGGTCTTCAGTCACCCTGTCCCCTACTCCTGCTGACACACAGCATAAACCAAACTCATTTTGTCGAGTTGGGGGTGACTGGTAGATCCCTGCTGCTGACTTTTTCGTCAGTGATCAGCTTTTAACCCCTGCACCACCAGGTCTCTGGAAACCCTGGTGGCATGGCGGTGAAGAGCTGTGGCTGCTAACCAGAAGATCAGCAGTTCAAATCCACCAGGCGCTCCTTGGGATCTCTGTGTTCTGTAGGGCCTGTCCTGGGGGGTCTCTCTGAGTTGGAATCCACTCATTGGCAGTGGTTGCTGTTGTTGTTGTGTGCCAAGCCTTGTGCTGTACACATACGATTGAGGACTCTCCCAGAACTTTCCCTAACTACAGCCCAGGAAGCCTGCCTCTTCTTCCTAAACCACAAGTGATGTATGACACAGTAACAAAATCCAGTAAGCCTCCCTTGCAGCTTCCTGTGGGGTGTCCTTGGAGGTGAAGTAAGGTGACTTCCTGCTGGAGGACATGGACACCTGATGGAGGGAGCCCACGTGAGGTTCCTGCCCCAAATCTCGTCGATCCCCAGACTTCACCAGTTCATGGTACCTCTGTGGCTCAGCTACCTTTTCATATACACTCCCCAGACAAGAAGTAACACCGAGCACCTGTATTTATTGATAGCCCAAACAATAATAGTAGTGTGTGCTGTATCCCACAGACATCACACAGCTGCCCTCAAGAATTCAAAATGTCCATGGCTTCCCGGCGGTTCCTTGCAGCACAAACTTTGGGAACCCGGGCCTTAACCGCACCCGACACAAAGGAAATGGAGCTCAGGACACTGGGGAGCGTTCCTGGGAGTCGCCACAGGGGTCACGGACGAGGCAGGGCTGACTCCAGGGCAGCGATGCCCACCGCTGCCACCTTCAGGGCACCTTCACAGTTGAGTAGCAAAACAGGAAGTTGGATCTGCTAGCTCCGGGAGGGAAAGTCATCAGGGGAAGAAAGGGGATTTTGATCATTTATATGGAATTGGAATGCTTTACGAATGTTTCAGTATCAGGATAAATTTTTCCAAAGGGCAGGACTTATGGCCAAGATTCTCTTTGAGCCTACATGCTGGTAGCGTGCTGCTACTGTTTAGTTAAGGGGCGATGGTTCATCTAACCGACATATCCCACGTCTGGTTTCTGATCTGTGCCCTCCAGTGATTTGTAGCTCCTTCAGGGCAGGGTTTAGCTCAGAGCAGATGCTCGGGTGTGTGCCTTTGAGTTAAAGAATGCTTTTCTGGATTGCCTTGTTTTGTTGTTGGCAGGTACCAGCAAGCCACTTCTGACGCATGGTGACTCAGTGGACCATGGACTGAAACACTACCTGGACCTGTATCAACCTTCCAGTTGTTGTGATGCTTGAGACCCACTGATGAAGTCACTCTGTCACTCCATCTTGTTCAGAGTCTTCCTCTTTTTCTCTAACCCTCTACTTGACCAAGCATGATGGCCTTCTCCAGGGGCTGGTCCTTCCTGACAACATGTCCAAAGGATGTGAGATAAAGTCTCTCTGTCTTCACTTCTAAGGAGTATTCTGGCTGCATTTCTTCCAAGACAGCTTTGTTCATTCTTTTGGCAGTCCATGGTATATTCAGTATTCTTCACCAACACCATAATTCAAAGACTTTAATTCTTCCTCTGTCTTCTTTATTCAAGAATTACTTATGGGTGATTTGAGTTCCCCCAGTGGGTTTCTTTAATGGCCACTACTCCCATCATTCTTTAGCCTTGTTCTCTGAGTTGTGCAGAAGGTAGCACAAGGATGCCCAGCACTGTAACTAAGGCAGAAACCCTGGTTAAGAATCACCAGGTGCTCCTTGGAAACTGCAAAGGGTGGTTCTTCTGTGTCCCACAGGGCCACTTTGAGCTGGAATTGACTCAGTAGCAGTGGGTTTTTTGAGTACCCAAAGCTCCATTTAAGGGCACAAGCACAGCCTTTGAAGAGTTCTCAGAGAGAGGCGAAATCCAAGTGTATTGGCATGGTTGTTGGGGTCACAGTGGAGTGCCCTTGTTCCTCATGTTGACAGTGAGAGTGGTCTTGCCAGTTTGGACCTGGACTGCATCCTGGAGGTGGCATTGTTGTTCTTTAGGCATTGAGTCCTATGGTGTATGGCTAAGCTCAGTTACAAGTGGTAATCCAAAACTTTGCTGGAAAGAAGAAAACAGTGTTTTATGTTACTGAAATGGATTTCAATGTTCTTGAGAAATTAATGCATCTGTTACTAGGAATGCCATTTGAAAGTGAGTGACAGATTTGGCAAAGGTTGCATTTGTGTTAGGAAAACATGGTAGGGAAATAGAGTCAGTCCAGAAAACTCAGTGCTAGGATTTTTCCTTATGAAGTAGGTCCACCGTGGATTGCCTGTCTCTGATCGGAAGACTAACCAGCTGTAATCCTACTGATGTAGGAAGTCACTGGAGAAGGGCCATACACACAGTTCCTACTTGATGCTTACCTTTCCTGCCCAGCTGAAATGCTAATTTCAATTCTGGGCTCTCCTAGACCCTCCCCTGTCTGTCTGCCTTCCTCTCCTAGGCTCCTAGCCTGGCTGCTGTCTTGGGTTGGGCAGGTCACGGCCCTGTGGCGTAAGCAGCAGCTCTAGGGCTAGGCAGCTCATGATGTCTGGGAAATTGGACCCCGTGGACAATGACGGAGAGTTGCACTAGGATGTGAGCCTAGACAACCAGGGACAGCTGCTCCAGCCCTGAGAGAGTCCAGGCTTGTGGAAAGTGTGCTGTTAGTAATCCCACAAGGTTGCTGAGTGTCTTGCTTTTAAATAAAGGAGGAGCGATAATGCAGCTTTCGGTGACCGACAGCCTACCTGCTCGCTACCCTCTAGCTTGTCTGGAGTCTTCAAAAAGCTCTGTAGTGTCTGAAGCCCAAGGTGCTGCTCAGAGGAGCCATCAGCACACAGAAGAAGAGGGCAAAGCGTGCCCCGTCCTCTGCCAGCTGCAGTCCAGAGCTGGTGGGCCTGGCTGTCACTTGCTCAGCTCCTCGGCTGCCATGCGCTGCTGCCAATGAATGCGGCATTGGTGACAAGGGGCTAGGAAGCCGTGCTTTACTAAGTTGGGTCTTCATTTGCTACAGAACCTACCTGGAGTTCACGTTCCTCGAACTCCGCTGAAAAGGGAAACTGACTTTGAAAGCTTAATATTATTCTAGCACCTTTGCCACAGACCACACTCTGCTCCAAGTGCATTCCATGAGCTAAGTCTCTACATCCTCATGGCCTCTCTACCACCAGTGAGGTCCATGCTGTGACGCTGACCCTGTGGTCCTTCCTAGGGCCACATGGTAGCCTGTGATGGGTATCTTGACACCTTGCCCCCATTAAAAAAAACAAACTCACTGCCATTGAGTCATTGCTGACTCATAGCAACCCTATAGGACAGAGTAAAATTGCCCCATAGAGTTTCCAAGGAGAGTGTGGTGGATTTGAACCGCCAACCTTTCGGTCATCAGACACAGCACTTAACCCAGTGGACCACCAGGGTCTCCGTTCGGTCCATTACTTCCTCCCCCCTTAGTTCGTTCCCAGCAGTAGAGCTATATCATATAAAGTAAGAAGGGTTTCCAAGAAAATGAAAATCACATAACTTAATGTAACTTTCTTAATTCATACAAACAGTAGGAAGAAAAGACCTCAGTTTGTAAAAACCTTCATTTGCATTCTTTGAAGGCTCAGAGTGCTGTGAAATGGTAGACTTGGCAGGCTGGCTGCCTTTGAAGGTAGGCTTCACGGCCCACCAGATTTCCCCATTCAGGGCTTTGATTCGTCTCCTTTGAACTCTGGTGATTTGGGGAGCTGTTCGGAAGATAGAAATGAGAAGGCTTTTGTACTCTCCTTCTGGGTATTATCCCAGGAGCTAAAATCATTTCATAAAAATATCCAGTTAACGCTGTGCTTCTCGTGGGCTTATCTGTGCCAGTTTCCACCGAGGAGGGGCATATGGCGCAGGTGATGAAATCATGAGGAAGAGAAGCAGGGCTATTTGGGCTTTCGTTCAGTAGCATATAATTGGTAATGTTCTTCCCCTCATTTCCAATTCTGTCCATGTATAAACAGTAATTTGCTCTTATAAACACATACTGTCGTTAGAGTTCTGTTGGGAGCAATTGGTGTTCTTTATCTATGACATCACGAGCATTTAAAAGACGATAATTATAAACATCCTCTAGGGTGAAAAGCAAGAGTGAAAAGCGAGAGTGAGGGCATCTGTCTGGAGACCTGAATTATTGTTTCTTAGTAGCTGCATCTCTGAGTGTCCTGCGTCCCATCTCAACCTGTTTATTGTCACTGTTGTTGTCACGGAAACCCTGGGGGTGTAGTGGGTAAATGCTACAGCTGCTCACCGAAAGGTCAATAGTTTCAATCTACCCGGCACTCCTTGGAAACTCGGAGTAGTTCTGCTCTGTCCTATAGGGTCGCTAGGATTCAGAATTGACTGGACGGCACTGGGTTTTTGGTTTGGCTCTTGTTACAATGGCACTGAGTTACAGTGCCATCAAGTCAGCCCCCAGTTCACGGTGACCCTGTGCACAGCAGAGCAAAGCACTGTGCAGTTCTGAGTCTTCCCCCATCACTGGCTGAATGTCAGACCATTGCGATCCATACAGTTTTCATCAGCTGATGTTTGGAAGGAGATCTCCAGGCCTTTCTTCCTCATCTGTCTTAGTTTGAAAACTCCACTGAAACACATCCAGCATCGCAGGGACACGCAAGGCTCTGCTGACAGACGGTGGAGGCTGCATGGCAGGTGACTGGCTGGGTCCCACCTGGGTCTCCTACTGGCAGGTGAGAACTCTGCCCAAGAGTGGCCACTATCCATGTTACATGTTTAGATGCCCACAAGCTTCAAAACTCAGGGCAAGTGATACTCCCTGCCAACTCTGAAAGTTGAACTGCTCCTTGGAAAGCAATAGTTGGTGCAGTTTCTCTTTGCATCTGAGACAACTTGTTGATCTTGCTAATGTTCATCTTTTAGTTCTGACAGCTGAAAAAGAGTAGTCCTGGATTTCTTTGTATGACATGATGAACTGGAATTTTTTTTTCTGTTCTTTTTCAAATTCACAGATAGACCTGTGGAATAAAGGTTTGTAGCTCTCTGAATGGTGTGAATTAGAGCAAAACAGCCTTGTGCTGATCCGACTCGATGGCACTTGGCTTGGCTGGCTGATTCTATATGAGGAATTGGACAAGAAAGCATCGTTGCATCAGAGAGGTATTTCAGTTCTGTGAAGCTTGTAGTTGCAGAGTGGTATTTCAACAGAGGAGACCACAGGATTATTGACAGGTTGGATTATTGATAGGGTCTTTACAGAGGCAGAAGCAGAATTAGAATGGAATCTGAATAGATGAGCAGTTCTCATTCCTAAAGTCCAATTTATACCCATTTGTAACCTGGGGAAACCCTGGCAGTGTAGTGGTTAAGTGCTACTGCTGCTAACCAAAAGGCTGGCAGTTCAGATCCACCGGGTGCTCCTTGAAAACTCTATGGGAGTAGTTCTGCTTCGTCCTGTAGGGTTGCTGTGAGTCAGAGTCGACTCGATGGCAGTGGTTTCAGTTTTTCGGTTTTGTAACCGGGAGTTTGTTTTCTCCCAAGAACTGATTCTGCAGGCTTCCTGGGCTCCTCAAATAGTTGGTGACAGCTTGTCTCAGCCGTAATGTGCTGACACGGTTTCCTGGAAGAAGCAGAGAATTAGGTTCCAGATAGCCCTGGGTCTGAATTTAAGCTGTAATGCTTACTAGGTTACAGGGGCTTACGCAGGTCCCTAAACCCATCTGAGCTCCAGTTTACTCAGCTACAAAATTCAGCAAGTAAAAATGTTCTACAGGTTATGAATTGCCTTCTTGGGCCCAACCCAGTGCTTGATATAGAGTAGACATTCAAAAAATGTTTGAATGAATAAGCTTGTGTTTTCTTTCTTTGGGAAAAGTCTATTACAAGGACAGGACACGCCTACACCTTCTGCAGCTTCACAGTGGTGGTTTGGGTCAGGGTCTACAGGGAGGGAGAGTTCTTCAGGCAGCTTCGATGGCAGCTGTGGTAACCTGAGGTCTCCTGGGTGATACCTGGTGGCTGGATTTTTAGCTGTCACTTCAGAGGTCAGGCCAAGGTTTGCAGCAGAGACCTTTCTAGAAAGCATAGGATGCAGGATCCCAGGAGGCATAGGGATTGCACTTGGTCACACTCTGGGACTCCTGTGCAGGAAGGGTGTCAGGAGAAGGGACATAGTGACTGTTTGTAAGTTTGATGCATGCATAAATTAGAAGTTTGTAAGCCAGGGACTCTGTATGTAGCTCTGCCACTTTGGGAGCCCTGCTGGTGTAGTGGTCAAGAGCTCAGGCTGTTATCCAAAAAGTCAGCAGTTCAAATCCATCAGCTGCTCCTTGGAAACCCTGTAGGGCAGTTCTGCTCTGTCCTGCTGTGGATTGTAATCGACTTCATGGCAATGAGTTTGGTTTTTGTTTGTTTGGTTTGGCTTCTGCCTCTTTGAAATGTAGCAAGAACTATTAAAATGTTCCTTTGTTAGAAAACACTTTATTAACTAGAAGTACATTTTGATTAGCCCAAAAAAGAAGAGATTAATACATTTAAAATAATAGTAAGCCACATCAACAAAGAAAGTTATGGGTGTGTGTGTGTGTGGGTGGGTGGGTGGGTGTAGTGACCCGCACAGTGTTGATCCCAGAAGGGAACCAAAAGGCAGGAAGTGTTTCAGACTTCAGAACACTTGTATTTTGACTTTGGATTTATGTTACTGTGACATCTGTCTGTCTACCTATAGTCAGTTTTTGCCCAAAAGACATAGAGAGACTTTTCAGGGAGGTAGGGGTGGTCTTAAATGCATCTTCTATTTCAGCAGGCATAACTTGTGAAAAATCACCAAAGTTTCAAGAAGAGTTTCTGTCTTCTTTTCTTAAGCAATTGCCTGGATTTTTTTTTTTTTTTTTTTTGAGCTCCAAGGGCTGACAGCTGTTCCAGTTTTGCTTGGGGACTTTTTCACAATGTGGATTAATCAATGTTATGAACTGGGTCCGTGGGGTTTTGGGGCTGTAATTGGTTTCAGATGACACTTAGCTAGTCAATCTGTGAAGCCGCCGAGTGTTGACACAGCTGAACAATCCCAGCTGTTTCCGCTCGCCCCTTCCTCCTTCCCGGGATGCCACATCCTCTGCCTTCATCTCTGTCTCCCACTCTCGTTGTGACTTTGCTGAACTAATTTGTGAGCCTTTCTGAAATAGCCTTTTCCGTTTTCGTCCTGTGCCGTGGTGTGGCTCCCTACGTATCCTCATCTCCACCCAAGTTTGTTTTTCAAAGCTTTTCTCTTGGCATGCATAGTTTCGAAGGAAATTGCAGTTTTATCCAGTCCCCTTTTTATTTGTGGTACAGGTTAATTTTTTAAAGGGCACACAGCCACAGATTTAGGTTTTCTACAATCCTTGGAATCGGTGAATACTTGATTTCACAAATGGCTGCTTAACCTTTTTTTTTTTAATTATCAGAAACATACCAGTGAATAAACAGTGCAAGCTGTTAGCTTCATTCAGTGCATAGCCTTTTGCTTGCTTTGGTCTATCTGTCTGGAAAGGGAGAAAAAGAGGTTCCGGCATCAGCATTGCTACTAGAAAGATGTGTGATTAGAAGGAAAGCATCAACAGCCACCACAGGAGAATGCGAAGCCAGAATAACGCACAATGTATCAAGAATCACATACAGTGTGGAGAGCTTGTGTGCCGTCAGGGGGGCGCATCACAGTTGGTTTCCATGGTGCGTCACTGTCAGACTTAGTTCTCTTGTTTTTTGGGGGGGGAAGAGTACTTGTTCCTGTGTCTCACCCAGCAGAGGACAGACTTTTACTGCTGGGGTGCTATTGCTTGTTGCTATCTGACTGGGTGATGGGCTGCAGATCTGAAGATACCATGGTGATGCAGTGGTTAAAGTGTTTGACTGCCAGCTGAAAGACTGACCCCAAGGCTCTGCGGAAGAAAGATGCGGCGGGCGGCTTCCATAGAAGGTGCGCAGCCTGGGAAATCCCGTGGGGTCGCTGTGTGTTGGAATCCAGGTGACAGCGGCAGGTTGGGGTGCCAATCCAGAGATATGGGTGCTAACCCGTGCAGGGCTGCCTGGACTGATGTGTGGGTGCTTGACAAGCACTCCCCAAATGGAGGCTCTCAGTGTGGGCAGTAAAGTCCCATCCTTCCCAGAAGGCTCTGGGTGACTCAGGGCCAGACACGTGGTGGAACCCCTTCTCTGCCCTGCTTGCGTACACTCAGGTGCAAACACGATGAGATATTCTGAACTTAGGTCCAAGATGTCAAAGAACGTGGAACAACTGAAGATCCATCACGAGAATTTAGTAAGTAGACGCAATTGACATAGTGAAGTTTTCAAGATACTTCCTTCCAGCAGAATTTTTCATGAACATGGTATCAGAGGAAATGTGTCCTGGGTGGAGACTGTCTCAGAGACGGGGAGCATGGGCACATCCATGGCGTCATCTCTCTGAGTTGGGGAGGTTAAAGAGCATGGACCCTGGGGTGTTGGTGAGGGTCAGTCTAGTTTCTCCCTTGTATAGAGTCGTGTGTGCAGTAGAGTTTCTGGATCTTTCTTATAGCAAGGTACTAAGCGATCATGGGTCACCGTGCTGAAATCAGACAGAAACACATCTGTATGAATAAAGCACATGTCAAGGATCCCCAGTTGCGACTGGAGAATGAGCAGCCAGATCTATAGGAGATGACACAGTAAATGCATTTACCTGCCATTGCAGACAATTCTCTAAAGACTTTGACCAAAACGCCTTTATGTCCAGGAAGGCAGATCTGCTACTGGATGTTGCCAGGGAGAGTGCTGGCCGTTCCCAGTGGGGTCTGCGCTGGACAGACACACCTGACGGGCTGCTGGACAAAACCAAGGAAGGTGAGAAGGGTGAATTAACTAAGGGGCTAGAAATATTATCCCAGGAGAGTGAACTCATATACGAAGTTCTCCTAAATGAGGTCTCTGAGAGGGGATGTGGCAGAGAGCGATGTGTGTGATGTAATCACAGCTGGTGTGATGGACTTGAACTTGGCTTGTTCACCAAACATAGCAGCAGAGTACATGCTGGGGGTGTCAAACAGTGTACTGGGTAAGAACTCTCGTGTTCACATACTTTTCGTGGAAGCGTCACTTGTTTGTCTGACCAGGGGTGTTTTACCTAATTGTTCTGATTCTTGTTTATTTTTATCTGCCAGTGAGGGAAATCATAGCAACTTCACAGTAGCCATGCAGTGATTACATGAGATGTATGTGGGAAATGCATCCTGTACTTACTGAAATTCCTTAAATTGCTGCACTAATGGCTGTCATCATCATCATCGTCTCTGTCATCAACGTCATCATCAGTATTTATTTTTATTATAATCAGTCATAAAACTCAACAGAGTAACCTCCAAATAAAAGTGTACATGTTAAAAATTAAAGGAAGTTTACAAATTTAGACTGATGCATAGATAATATAACAATCAGATAGGGACACTAGCAGTGTCTGGGCCAACTCTGTAGCCCTGTGACACTGCAGTCCTGTGTGCTAGTTTCCTGTGCCGTACTTTTTAGCTGGATACAACCAACCATCAAGAGTGGCTGTGCCTCAGGGGACCAAGGCCAAGCCTACCTATCATTTTTTTTTGTTTGTTTTATTTACTCTTCTCTGGATGTGGTTCTACAAGAAGGAAGATTTGGGCTCTTTGAGCTGAAGGAATGATGTTTTCACCTCCTTGAAAGAGTGTTTTATATTTTTGAGGAATATGCTGCCTCCTCTTACTGTTACACAGATCTTAGATGGCTTGGGCATTCATCATTTGCCCTGAAAAATTTCCCTGATGAAACGTTCATTTTATAAAAACCCTAACCAAACTGACTGCTCATTCACAGCAACCCTGTAGGGCAGAATAGAATTGCTCCTTAGAGTTTCCGAGGAGTTCTTGTTGGATTTGAACTGCTGACCTTTTGGTTAGCAGACATAGCACTTAACCATGATGCCACCAGGGTTTCCCTCATTTTATAGTAAGTACTTAATATTCCCAAACTTATCTTCTGAGGTAGCATCAGGGCTAATGAGCCTGTCAAACACCCTTGTCCATTTCTGTTTTCCTGATGCCTCCCTACCATTGACAGTCATTTGTTAAAAGCTGAGAAGTGATGGGTAAAAATCGGCTGCTGATATTGGAGTTGGAATAGAGAACAGTGCTAGACGATTCTTGCAAAAGACACCTTTACAACTGAAAACAAAAAAAACAACAACAAAAAAAGCGCTAGACTTCTTAGTGAATTTCTCACACAAAGAGGCACAAAGGGAAAGCCCAGACCCCAGACCCAGCTCTGGAAGAGCAAAGTCAAGTTTATTGGTTCAGTTCATTGGCTCTCCACTGGAACACTCCAGCCAAGTTACAGCCTGCCTTTAAGGGAACCCTAGCCTGGGAGAGAGCAGAAGTGGCTGCTTTGGGGTAGAGCAGACAAGGCGGTGGAGAAGGTGTAGCTGTGGAGTCAGGCTGCGGTACTGCAGCCCAAGTTTTGGCTGTAGGACATGGATGAACCAGTTCTAACAAGCTCTTGGCTTACTGTTCCAGTGCTCTAACAGCCTTTTCTCTTCTGTATTTGCAGTCAAGATTGTACCACTCTAAACTTTGCATTGGATTTCTTGAATGGTAGAACAGGAAGCACCTAAAATCAAATAGCGCGTTAGAGACTGAACTGCCGGGTGTCTCACTTGGTCCCGTATTCTCCCATCAGCCTGTCCAAGGCTAACAGTGTTGGCCTCCAAAGCTACTCATTCCGAGAGGTTTCTTGGGTACTTTCCTTGTGCTCTGTCCCTTTGTTGCCCTCACAGAACTAGAGAGATCGGCCGTCGACCAGTCCATCACCAAAACTCACGGAGAGTGGCAGCTCTCTTACGTGTGCTGAAGGGAGAGAGGGCGCCATGGGCATCTGTAACGGGGAGGTTTGACTGAAGTCAGGGACAGCTCTTCTGAGGAGATGACAGTTGGTCCCAGATCAGAAGGTGTTAACCAGGTGATGCCAGGGGAAGCCGAGGGTGTCACAGCGATGTAGGCATGGTGCTTACCGGCAAGGAGCCCAGTTCCGAGGCCTTGTGGCCTCTCTGCTAGTGGCAGGGGTCTTCAGGGGAATGATAACGCTGTCGTGGAGGAGAAATCAGAAACAGATTCTGGGGAGGCACGGTCTTCAAGGAAGCCTTCCTGGAAGAAGAGCCGTTTAGCTGAATTTTGAGTGATTGCACTACTGGTAATTTGGGAGCCATCCTGCAGCCTTGACTCCATTTTTTTCGTAGTAGTCTGGGGCTCAGCATCCCCAGGATCGATGAACGGGAACAGGAGTGCCTCTCTCTAGGCTCCAGTGGGGAGGGGGCGGGGTGAGTAACTTGCTCTGGGCAAGCAGTAAGGCGGCACTGGGTGCTGGGGACCAAGAGTGGGCTGGGCAACTTAGCGGATGCTTATTGCTCCAGAGTCAACTTGCCTCTTAGAAATTCTGGAATTCTAGATGCCCAACAACAGATGAGTGGATAAATAGACTATGGTACATATACTCAATGGAGCACTGTGCAATGATGAAAAACAACGATGAATTTAGGAAGCAGGTCATAACCTGATTTCAATTGGAAGATGTTATGTTGAGTGAAATTAGTCAGTGGCACAAGGACAAGTATTGTATAAGACCCCTACTATAAGGACTTAAAAACAGACTCATGTGCAGAAGAAACGACTCTTTAATGGTTATAAGGGAAGGGAAGGAAGGAGAAAGGGAGAGGGCTGGTTATGGATCAGATAGTTGATAGAAATTTGGGTGAAGTCAGTGACAGCACACATTAGAAAGAAGATCAGTTTAACTGGACTTCAGCATAACCTGAAAACTCTTCCAATCTTAACCCAATACTGAAAGGACAGAGTAGCAGGGGCAAGGGTCCAGGAACCATGCTTTCAGGAGACATCAAGGCCAGTTGGCGTAACTAGCCTATTGCTAAGAGAGTCTTCTCCACCCCATATTGGTGAGTGGCGTCTGGAGTCTTAGAAGCTAGCAAGCTGCCACCTGAGGTACACCAAATGGTCTCAACTCAGCTGGAACAGATGATCACCAAGGACCAAAACGACATGAGGGAAAGAGAACCCCAAAGACAGAATGACCAACATGAGTGGGTGACTACATCAACATGTGACCAGAAGAACCAGATGATGTCCAGCCACCGTCAGTGACAGCTGGGTGGGCCTCACAAAGTTGAGTCCCAGTGGTAACTTGGGAATAAAAAGGGGTACACCCTGAGAACTCCACTGAAAGACCACAACTGATGGTCCAAAGGCCTGGGGGTTCCTGTGGGAGCGTGGCCCCTAGATATGATCCTGCCCCGATCATAGATCTTTATGGAAGTCAAGTCCTCGGACAGGAATGGATTGGACTTGGCGACACGGAGTGACTGTGTCATGTGTGCACTGTATGGTTCTATGCATATATAGCGTGTCATCCTACTGGCCTCTTACTAGGTGAAAGTGGAGAGGGTAGAAAGGAGCTGACAGCAGGTTGTTAAGAGGATATGACGTGTGTGCAACAGAAAGGAAGAGTGTGCTATCACCGGGCAAGGAGAACAGGAGGAGCTGCAGATAGGTGGGCATGCAAATTTAAACTGGATTGTACACTTTCACTGAATCACAATGAATAAATTAAATAAATAAATAAGAAACCCTGGAATTCTACTCCACCTCTGTAAAGGGGATGGTGGGTAGGGCAGCAGCATCAGCTCTTCCTTCTGCCTGATGACTCAGGGAGGCCTTGGTGGCTTGGTGGGGCAGCTAACCACAAGGTCAGCAGTTTAAATCTATCAGGCACTCCTGGGAAACTTTACGGGAGTTCACGTCAGCCAGGCACTCCTTGGACACTCTATGGAGCAGTATACTCAGTCTGTGGGGTCGCTGTGAGTCAGAATCGACTTGAAAGCAATGGGTTTGCTTTTGGGGGATGTGGCTGATGATTCAGCAAAGCACAGAGATGGAAATTCAGGTGATGATGCCCATCAGAGCTGCCCACGATGCCTCTTGCAGACAGTGTGATTGACAGTGTGGACTGTCAACATCAGACGGATTTGGCAGGCTGTTAAAAATGGCACCTGCCACCAGCCTGACACTAGAAGAGGTGGGTAATGTAAGCTTTTGCCTAAAGCATGCACACACGTCTGCATACACACACATACACACTGACACACCAGTGCAGGCCTGGGCCTGAAACCAGACCTGCTGTGTCAGCATGGAGAGGAGAGTCTGCATTTGTAGTTAAAAAGCTCCCTGGGTGATGTCCCTGTACCCCAAGGTTTGAGAACCCTGAAGTTTGCATGAGGGCTTGACGCTGTGAGGCCTGTAGTCTAGATGTAATAGGATGGGGCTCCCTAGGGCTGTGAGAGCCTGTAGTCTGGGTGTAAAAGGATGGGGCTCCCTAGGGCTGTGAGGGCCTGTAGTCTGGGTGTAATGGGTGGGGCTCCCTAGGGCTGTGAGGCCTGTAGTCTACGTGTAATAGATTGGGCTCCCTAGGGCTGTGAGGGCCTGTAGTCTGGGTGTAATAGGTGGGGCTCCCTAGGGCTGTGAGGCCTGTAGTCTGGGTGTAATGGGTGGGGCTCCCTAGGGCTGTGAGGCCTGTAGTCTGGGTGTAATAGTATGGGGCTCCCTGGGGCTGTGAGGGCCTGTAGTCTGGGTGTAATGGGTGGGGCTCCTTAGGGCTGTGAGGCCTGTAGTCTGGGTGTAATAGTATGGGGCTCCCTGGGGCTGTGAGGGCCTGTAGTCTACGTGTAATAGGATGGGGCTCCCTGGGGCTGTGAGGCCTGTAGTCTAGGTGTAATGGGATGGGGCTCCCTGGGGCTGTGAGGCTTGTAGTCTGGGTGTAATAGGTGGGGCTCCCTAGGGCTGTGAGGCCTGTAGTCTGGGTGTAATAGGATGGGGCTCCCTGGGGCTGTGAGGCCTGTAGTCTGGGTGTAATAGGATGGGGCTCCCTGGGGCTGTGAGGCCTGTAGTCTGGGTGTAATAGGATGGGGCTCCCTGGGGCTGTGAGGGCCTGTAGTCTAGGTGTAATAGGATGGGGCTCCTTAGGGCTGTGAGGCCTGTAGTCTGGGTGTAACGGGTGGGGCTCCCTGGGGCTGTGAGGCCTGTAGTCTGGGTGTAATAGGATGGGGCTCCCTGGGGCTGTGAGGCCTGTAGTCTGGGTGTAATAGGATGGGGCTCCCTGGGGCTGTGAGGCCCTGTAGTCTGGGTGTAATAGGATGGGGCTCCCTGGGGCTGTGAGGCCCTGCAGTCTAGGTGTAATAGGATGGGGCTCCCTGGGGCTGTGAGGCCTGTAGTCTGGGTGTAATGGGTGGGGCACCTTAGGGCTGTGAGGCCTGTAGTCTGGGTGTAATAGTATGGGGCTCCCTAGGGCTGTGAGGCCTGTAGTCTGGGTGTAATAGTATGGGGCTCCCTGGGGCTGTGAGGCCTGTAGTCTAGGTGTAATAGGATGGGGCTCCCTGGGGCTGTGAGGCCTGTAGTCTGGGTGTAATGGGTGGGGCTCCTTAGGGCTGTGAGGCCTGTAGTCTGGGTGTAATAGTATGGGGCTCCCTAGGGCTGTGAGGCCTGTAGTCTGGGTGTAATAGTATGGGGCTCCCTGGGGCTGTGAGGCCTGTAGTCTAGGTGTAATAGGATGGGGCTCCCTGGGGCTGTGAGGCCTGTAGTCTGGGTGTAATAGGATGGGGCTCCCTGGGGCTGTGAGGCCTGTAGTCTGGGTGTAATGGGTGGGGCTCCCTGGGGCTGTGAGGGCCTGTAGTCTACGGGTAATAGGATGGGGCTCCCTGGGCTGACTGGAAGCCCATGAGAATGTGTTCTGCGTGTGCTTCCTGTGTAGTACAACAGCACAAATGGTTGTGTGTTTGGCTGCTAATCAGTGGGTTAGCAATTTGAATCCGCACAGAGGTGTCTCGAAAGAAATGGCTAGTGATCTCCTTCCCAGAGATGGTGGCCTGGAAAACCTAAGGAATGCGGTTTCACCTGGGCACCTACGAGGTCACCATCAGTCAGAAAGAGCTGTTCAGATAGCCGGCACAATGAAGACCTGACCCGAGCGAACTTCGTAGGTGACATTGGGGCTCCAGTGAGTCGTGCCTCCTCTCTGTGATGTGAGTTGGTGCTGTGCCTTTCAAATGCAGCAGCATAATTGCACAGGGGCGCTTTGTCCCCGAGGCAGAGGGCTAATTACACAATGCAGCCAATAGACCCCGTCACTCTGTCCTCTAATTACGGTTTAGGAAATGGACTGTGTTGACTTTTGCCATGCAGCCACCCTGAAGGTGACTCCAGAATGTCATGGCTGGAAGGTCCTCATGACGTTATCCAGCCGAACTCAACTGACTCTTCATTCAGAAGCAAGAGCGAGTCCAGCAAGCCTCAGTGGCATGTGTGTCCTTGGCCATGCAGAAAGGTGTTGAGCCGAGGACTAAACTCACTGCCATCGAATGATTCCGACTCCTAGTAACTGTACAGGACAAAGTAGAAGCACCCCAGAGGGTTTCCAGGGAGCACCTGGTGGATTTGAACTGTCGACCTCTTGTTTAGCGGCTGTAGTGCTTACCCACTGCCTTTGCTTTTCAGATTTTCCCCTCATTTTCAATAGCTACACTAAACATGATCTTATTTATTTTGTTATGCTGGCCCTGTTTTTCACTATTCTCACAAGAAACCTTAGTCTTCATGGTACATGCACTGTGTCCTGCAGATGGGAGCACGTGGGTGAGCATCTTCGATCTCGGGTCTCCATTCTGAGCCATTTGTGTCCCCATCTGCCTCCCGTCCCCACCAGGCCCCCGGGGAGGTGGAGCAGTTCCTGAGGTACCATGCTCAAAAGGCCTAAGGGTTTATTGTAATAAATTAGAAAAAGCAAGCATGGTAAAGGAGCTCGTGTTAAACAGATGCCTTATTCTACCGCGTACTTGGTCACAGTCTGCTCTTGGGGAGCATGTTCCTGAACCCCAGTGGTGAGCTGGTAAATACCTACACTCTGGGGCGGAGGCTGTGTTCTTGTGCAGACGCAGAGCTCTGGCTGTGTTGTGCAGTTGGGAGAAGAGAGGGCGCAGCCTCTGGCGTCACTGCAGATGCTGACAACATGTGTACACAACTGTACGTAAAGTCACGTGCACATGACCTATACGCGCTGCCCTGGAACCCTTCAGGCTGCTTCCCTGAGAAGCCGTGGGCACACAGCTGCTGTGCCTTTGTCTGGGATAGTCCCTCTCCTGAAACACCCTCCCTGTCCTTCTCTTCGGGGCTCACCCTTGTTGTCTGTCAATATTCTACAAAGGGTGCCCTCTTCTGAGGCCCCCTCACTGCCCCCATGCTCTGAGCTGACCTGGGTCACTTCCTTTCCTTGTACCTACCCAGGCTGTGAAGTGCTCTCCTCCTTGCTCCCGTACCCTGAGCGGATGTTGGGGCTGTCCTACACTATTCTGACCAGACCTGATTTTCAGGGTTCACAGAGGCTGCCCCTAGGAGCACCAGTCCTAAAGAGTGCCTCTTCCCCACCAAGGGCAGAGCCAAATCCTTTCATTACTTCTTCAGTCTGGGCCTTTGCTTGGGGGACAGGGACAGGAACTGTCAGCATGACTGGCTGGGAGTCACAGTGTGCAGTGAGGGGTCCTTGGCGTTACAGGGAGGTGGAGGTCGTGGCCCTTTCTTGAAATCTTACCATCCAGGTGAGGAGAGAAGAGGGAATCTCACAGAGCAAGTGGCGCAGAGAGGCAGCTGTCAGCCAATTCCCAGTGAAATGCAGACTCAGTAGTGCAGTGTCACAGGGAAGGGGAAGTCAGCTGAGGTTCGAGAGCTGGAGGAGGAAGAGCTGAGCAAGATCTTAGGAGGAGCCTACGAAAGAGATGAGGAGTGGGAAGCTGAGGCCAGGACTGTCCCCTCACTTGTGTGAATGTGGCTCTCAGGTATGCCGCATGCATCACACGCTCCTGTGTGGCTTGCCCAGAGAGAACAGCGAAGAGCCTGGGTGTGGGCACAGATCTCTCTGCAGTTGGCAGGGCAGCAGTGCCCTTGCAGAGCTGACGGGAGGTAGTGGTGACTTCAGTTGGGGTGGGGGTGTTGGCTTCACCTGTGGTGTTTCTGTTCAGTTCATCAGACATTTGTGGAGCACATCCTCTATACCAGATGCTGGCACAACGAAGCCTGCAACACCATCTTTTTGTGTGACAACTTTTGCCCAACAAGAAAAACACCAGATTGTTTTTAAGTTCCTTTTAACTCTTACCATTAAAGAGTGACTGCATAAACCTGAATTATTTTAAATATATCTTGGGATGGATAAATTTTAAGGCTCAGGGCTTGTGGGTATAAATACTTGAGGTCTTACAATCTCTAGCCTGGACCACCAACTCCCTGCCAGCCCATGCCTCCTTCATCGTCAGTGTGTGACCCACCTGCCTGCCACCCCCTCGCCCCCCACTCAGCCCCCTCTTGTCCAGCCTTGGGCTTCCCAGCCGAGCCCCCAGAGAGGGGAGCAGTGCCTCCCTGCTCCAGACTTAAGGGTGCCTGCTTTGAGATTGTAGGCTTGCCAAAGAGGCTTGAGAAGTTCCATCACCAGTGATGCTGGATTGCAGCCACTGGGTCTCTTTGAGTAACGAGACTTAAGTGGCATGACCAGCGAAGCATCTCAGCCCGCCCCCCGGGGCTCCCCTATGCAGGACAGCGGAAGCCTCGGGGTGGAGCCTGCAGTGGGGCTGAGCAGGTGATCGTGGTCCAGGCACACAGCAGCCCTACTGACTGTGGAGGCGGGGAGCGTGCCTGGCATTCCCCGCTTTGGAACCCCAGAATCTCCCGCCCGCCCTCCCTCCTCCCCTGAAGTGTACCAGGGAGGCCCTGGTGAGTGCCCACTCTTGAGTGTGTTGCCATGACAACCACCTGGGACCGGACCAGGGAGAGGCCAGCTCTCTCATGCTCATTGATTCCCGCAGAAAGAGCAGGGAAGGTGAGGAGAGGAAAACGTTCTAGTTGAGGCATGGATGCTGGGGCACCAGGAACGCGTGCGTTAGATGCTCACGGGTGCTCCGTACAACACCAGGGACGAGCAGGGGCCTGAGCGCTGTGACCACTATCTCTCCCTCCTGCAGGGAGCGAGTTTACAGTCTGCTGGCATACTGGGTATCTACCAAGTACCCATCTAGGTGGTGTAGTAGTTAAGGGCTACGTCTCCTCCCTAGAAGAGCGGCAGTTGGAATCTCCCAGGCTGTCATGGGGAGCTCTAGGGAGCAGTTATACTCAGCTGTATAGAGTCACTATGAATTGGAATCGACCCCATGCAGTGAATTTATCAGGTGTAAGTGGCTTGTAACCTAAAAGTGAGCAGTTGGAACCCACCCATCAGCACCGCGGTAGAAAGGCCTGGCAATCTGCTTCCTGGCAAACTGCTCCCATGGAGCAGTTCTGCTCTGTGACCCACAATGTCACCAGGAGTCAGAATCTACTAAATGACACCTTTGGTTCCTTTTGTAATCAGAAGTCTCTACCCGTGCTAGTTCAATAGGGTAAGCCTGGTAATACACAACTCTGCCTTTTGGGCACTTGTCAATGGGGGACACTTATCAGAAAGGCCTCCCTCCTCCCCCTTCCAAAGGCGGAACTGTCGTGTTTCTGTTCATCGTTTACATTTTAAGGATTATTTTATTGATGGGAACAATTGGCTGCCACGATGACAGCTTTGAACCCACTGTAGTTTTTGTCCTTGATACCATCTGTCCTTCTGCTGGCTTTCAGGCTGATTCCTATTTAGAGACAGGACAGGTAAAGGAAATTGAGAAGAGGAATCTTTTCTTATAGCCCATAAATAGCAGGAAATCCAAGGCTCCAATTCCCCTGAGGAGAAGACAAGTTCTGTTGATATAAATCACAATAGCTTATCTCAAGTAGATTTTGAATGGAGTAAGGAAAATTTCCATACACCTCTATTCCTCTGGAAACATTCGCAATTGCTCATACAATGGTCTTGTAACAAAAAGGTGCCTTTGAATAACTCTTTAGTAGGCAGGGAACAGAAAGTGAACTATCCTTCAAAGAGTGACAATTAAGCATCATTATCTACAGTTGTGTAAACATCACTCCCAGGTATGCAGCAAAGTCTTTTAGCTGAGAAAATCTGCAGATGGCTTCTGTGGGCTGCGTTTTATGTGTTGTATTCAGCAGACACGGATCTCGGCTGTCCTGCTGAGTTGTCTCTGACGTGTGGCAACCCCACGTGTGTATGAGTAGAGCTGCGCTCCGTAGGGGTTTCAGTGGCTGATTTTTGGGGAAGTAGACAGACCTATAGGCTTTCCTGCCGGGGCATCTTCGGATGGACTTGAACTTCAGACAGTTTTTGGTTTGTGCCCCCCTTTCTGTTCCTGCTTCCCAGATGGAGGCGTGCCCTGAGGTTCACTCACTGGCTTTGCCTCCTCCTCTCTGCTTTCTCTAGGAGCCCAATCTGTCTTCATGGCCATTATATCGTTCTGCCTGTGGAAAAGGAAAGGTGTAACTCAGATGTGGAGAGAGAGGCTGTGGGCCCATTGTTTATGGTTTGGGTTGGCAGGTGGTGGTGGTGATTAGAAAAGAACTCAAAATTATCGCTCTTCTAACTTTCAGCGTTGGTCACACCTATGGAAGTGTTCCAGACCATAAATTCACTCTCTTGTCAACTGACTGCTTCATCTTCTCTCCCAAATGGAACCTGCCTTGTACAACGGGTGTTTATTGAATTCATGTTCAGTTTTAGGCATTGTGCTCCAGATACTGGGAGTACGTTATAACGGCAAGTAGTGTGCAGACTCAGTCCTCACCTAGTTTATGCTGGAGGATAGGCACACAGACTAATAATAATAATCATAGCAGCTCTTTCCTGTGGTTAAAACACACAGTGCCAGGTTCTGGAAGGAGGGACCAAGTGCCCGCATATAAAGAGCTGGTTGTCAGCCGTCCCCTCCTGTCTTCCCCCACTCACTCTGTGATCATTTAGTTAGACTGTAGTGTTCCTTACTCTCCTCACTTTACCTGGCTCTCTTTCTCCTGTTGCTGCCTGAGCCCAGAGCTTCCGCACTTCCTGCTCGCACTGTGTTTTCCTTGTTTCCCGAGCAGACGTTCTGGCCCTTGACATGACTCCATTTAAATCCACCTAAACTGGATAGCAAGGTGTACATTCCCTAAAATGTCTCCTTCCTCCTGAGCTTGTGTTTCCTGTGTGTTCATTCGTTCCACCTCCGGCGAAGAGGTAAAGCATGCTTGTTACTCACAGGCTGCCTGTGACTTGGGGGGTGAACTCGGGACGCCTCAGCCTGTTGCTGTCTAGCCTTCTGCAGTGAGACCACCCTTCCCTTCCCGGCCTGTGTCTCCCCTGTCTAAACGTGACCTTCCGGCCACGGCTCTCTGCTCACAGTCTCGCAGCAGGCCTCCGTTGGCTCTTGCACCAAGCCATCCAGATGGCCCTGTCACCTCTCCTGTAAGGTCCCCTGACTCCTCTAGCTCATAAAGTGGTACAGCTGACCAACAGAAAATTCCTTTGTGAAGCCAGTGTAAGGATGGCCTGTGACAAACTCTTTTGGCCCCACTGGGTCTGTTGCTGAATCTCTTTGTCAGCATCTTTCAGAACTAAGGCCTGTTCTTCAAGCTCACCTATTCGTTGTTGCTGTTAGTTGCCTTTTGAGTTGAGTCCAACTCATTGAGACCCAAGGTGGACAGACTTAGAGCTTCTCCTTTGGGTTTTCAAGGCTGTACCCTTTGGCCATAAATCACCAGGCCTGTCTCCTGAGGGGCCTCAGGGTGGGTTTCAACGGCTAACCTTTCTGCTAGTAGGCAAGTGCTACTTGTCCCTGGTGAGATGTTGTTAGAAGCCTCTCCCCCCTCACAAGAAGGAGAGATTCTAGAAGGAAGAGGGAAGTTTGGGCAGCTCTCCAGGTTACCGTCTGTTAGCTTAATCACTGCACTCAGTAAGTCCAGGTGAGACTCAAGAGCTAATGAAGAGACCTGAAGGTGGCCTTGATATCGCTGGGTGATGTCCAACCCCCCAAAGCTTTGTATCTGTCTTAGATTGAATTATGTCCCCCAAAAGTGTGTGTCAACTTGGGTTGGCTGTGATTCCTGATAACTATGTGATTTGTCTGTATGCTGTAAATCCTGCCTCTATGATGATCATGAGGGCTGGTAGGCAGTGGGTGTGTTAGTGAAGAGACTGATTGTTCCTTGGAGCAATCTCATGAGATATAAAAGAGGTAAGTAAGTGAAGAGACAGGGGAATCTCATACCACCAAAAGAGCAACACGGGAGCACAGAGCAGCAGTGAACCTGAGATTCCTGCTCTGAGATGCTCCTAGACTAGGGGAAGCCTGATGCATCACAGGGACCTTTGTCCAGAGCTGACAGAGAGAGAAAGCCTTCACCTGTGGCTGATGCCCTGAATTTGGACTTCTAGCTTACTAGACTGTGAGAGAACAAATTTCTGTTTATGACAGATGTCTTCTTGTGACATTTATGTAGAAGCAGCACTAGATGGGCAAGACAGTGTCATTAGGAGAAATGGAAGAGGCAAAGAAACTAGGAGTTTCTACAGTGTGTCTACCTCCAAGATGGCCTGTAGACAGTAAGGATGTGGATGGGGACAGTGGCAATTCCTCAGCGATCCTCACCACTTGCTTTCATTCTCATTGTTGTAGGACAGCCTTGTGATCTGATTCCAAATTTCATATTCTGTGTAGAACTGCTTTGTGACATCTAAAGAAATGCTGAAGACACTTGCCTTCCCAATAGCAAGCACTCAACACAAGCATTCTGAGAAATAGTGGTGGAGAGATCAGCTGTGAGCAGACGGGCTGGAAGTCAAATCTTCATGTATTTATGCATTTGTGGGACATGGCAGTCAGAAACAATATTCTCTGTCTTTTATCCTGTGTTTCTCTTTTAAACTTGGATATTAAACAGCCAGGGGTAATGAAATGCAAGAGATTGAATTAGAGACAGGTTGAAATACATTCATTTTCCTGAGAGGACGCAGCATGCCCACCTGTGCCCTTTCCCTCCCTTTTCCTGCCTGTCCGGTCTCAGGAGGCCTGGCATCTGAGAATCCCATGGGTTTTCAGCGGGATCCCTGGAGGGAGATGCCTGTGGTGTCCTTACCTCCCCAAAATGTCACATCCCTACCACTGGTTCCATTGTTTCACACTGGATGTGGAAGAGCCCCTGAAAGGTTAATTTCAAGTCTTGTCAAATGTGCATCATTAAAGGGAGCACCTTTCTCAAGGCATGTCTAGGAAACGTCAGTGCGAGGGAATGTGGACGCAAAGGTTGAACAGGCTGCGTCCTGTCAGGAGCCCGATCACATCAGGGTATTTTTGTCTCCACTCTGCAGCGCTAGTGGCTGGTGACTGCAGAAGGCAAGTGGATGGATGTCTGCCCGTTTTAACATTAAAATGGCCCCTTCTAATGTAGGGCTGGTTTTGGTAACTGTCTTTCATTCTTGGCCTTTATTCTGTTGGAAAGATTGCCTGTGTGTGTGTGTTTCAAAATGGTTTTTATATTTCTATTTGTTTTGATTTCTAGGAGTATGTTTAGATGACAAAAACACCAGATTGAAAGACAGTCCATCTGGTATCTTTGGCTTTCATAAAAGCCAGTTTGAATCACATCGTGGTCGAGCCAATGGCTGGAAAACAAACATTTACTCAAAATATGGCAGATTCTGTATCTGAAGAATCCTGAGTTTTGTCTTCCTGGACCAGTGAAGCTTCTTCAGTTTCTCCCTTTTTTATTCTGTTGGAGAGACCGTTGAATAAGGAAGGGATCTGGGACACAGAAGGAGTGAGAGGAGAGACCCAAACGGAATTCCTGCTTTTCCACTTAAGAGCTTTTGCCCTTCGGCAGATTACTTAACCTCTCTGGACCTCAATTTCTTCCTCTGCAATCGGGATATTAATACTACTTCATAGGATTGAGGGGTGGACTTAATGAGAAAAGCTGTGTGAGAGGGCCTCGTACAGGAGCCAGCTAGTTCATAGGAGCCTCTCCAAGGTCTGCCACCGATACTGTGATTTTTTCTGTTTTCTTGATTGGTTCCTGCTTTTTTCTTATTTGCGCTTACCCTTCACTTAATATTTTCTTTTGTATTGAAAAAAAAAACAAGTAGTTATATGGATCTTTGGATGCATTTGAGTTGATTAATGGAAGGAAAGGAATCTTCCCTAGTTATTACAGAAAAACAGTGTAATTTTCTGGGACATTATATGACTGAAGTGTGCTTTCCAGTTGTAATATAATTCCTTTGAACAAGCTGGAGTCAGAGTCTTCAATAAAGGCATATGATCTGTCAAGACATATTTCCTCTTCTGGATGAAGACGAGAAGAAGAGAGCCCTGATGTTAATTATTTAAAGCCACTCTTTCTGGAAACTCTTCCTAAAGCACAGCGATCCTGTTGTTGCCTGCAGACATTAGCAGTGCTGTTCTGTGCTCCACGTTGAGGTGGTTCTAAAAATGTTGAAAGGAAATTGTGACGTATGATGCAAGTTGAAGATAGCTTTCAAAACTCAGCTGGCCGTTTCACAGCACCCTCTTCATTTCTGAAGCTGTTGTGTGTGGTGGGTCTGACAGTGGCCAGCGGAGGACCTGGATGTCTGGAACACTTCTAGAAGCCCAGACCCCTGACTGGCACCGCCAGGGAGGTGACACAAGAAGGAAGTAAGGTGCAGGTGTTTTCTTTGGGAAATGAAGTGACTTTCTGCTCAGCAGCTTAAGGTGCTTCGTGAATATTAGCCGCGATAATGAATAATTAATCCCCGTTGTGGCCCTAATTGCTCAGTGAAGCTGCACTTATTACATGAACTACTGTAATGAAGTGTGAGGAAAAATCTGAACGAAAGCCAACCCGTAACGGGTATTCAAACCAGCAACGTTAGCATCGCTAAGGGAATAGGGCGCTCCAATGTCAAACAATTAGGAACGAGCAAAGGAGACTTAGACAGGTTAAGGCGGCATCTTTGGCTACCTGCTGGGTGACCTCAGTAAGTGTGAGACTGAATTTTCTATGGAGTACTGGCGGCACGGAGACCAAGAGCTTGGCCACTAACTAGGAAAAAGGTTGACAGTACAAATCCACCAGCCACTCCTCGGAAACTGTATGGGGCAGTTCTGCTGTATGCCATACAGTTGCTGTGAGTTAGAATCGCCTAGCCAGCAACGGGTTTGGTTTTGCTTTAGTGTTTTCTGTGCAAGGAAGTTAAGGGAAAAATGAACCATGATTTTATTATTACAGCCCAGAGAGTTTGGTCTTTTTCTCAAATGATGCATGGCTTGGTGATGGTGTTTACCTGGACTGCCCATGTGTCTCAAGCTTCCCCAAAGTAATGAGACAAATTGAACCTGGCTACCAGTGTTTGTCATGGCAGTTCCGAAAGTAGCCAAAAGATGGAAACAGCCAGACATGTCCATCACCAGATAAGTGGATACATCCAGTGTGGCACATGTCCACAGCAACTGCTGTTGCTATTGTGAGCTGTGGAGCCAGCCACGTGGGGAGACGCAGGCCTGGTGATGCTGCTACGTGCGTTAGCCTTGGAAAACTGACACAGAGCCAAGTAATACGTCAACTGCTGAAGACAAATACTGTATGGCCGCATGTGTATGACATAAGCAGATATCTAGAATGCAGAGATTATTCCTGGCTACCAGGGGTGGAAGGGAAACAGGAACGGAGAGTTTTGCTTAGGGGTCACTGTGAGTGATGGTGGGATGTTTTGGGAAAGGAGGGCGAAAGTAGTTGCCAACTTGAACAATGTAATCAGTGTCACTCAACGGTACAAGTTGTCGTGATGACAATATGGATGTTTTCACCGCAGTAGAAAAAATAAGAGTATTTCCAGTAGCAGACTTGATGGTCAGAAACACAGCATTAAGAACACTCAAGGAAGGAAATGGATTGGGACGTTTAAGTATTACTAAGTGAGGAAGGAAGGTCTTACCTGTACCTAGGTGGTGGCAAGGGCTGTGGCGCCTGACCTGCCTGTGCCTCCAGCCTCACCATCTTCCTATTCTTGCTGGCCTTGGGTTTCCTCCTTTGTAAGTGGGGATACAAAGTATACCCAGTTCGAATCCATCAGCCACTCCTTGGAAGTGGGCAGTTCAGCTGTGTCCTCTGGGCTTGCTGAGAGTTGGAATTGACTGTATGGCAGTGGGTTTTTTGCTTTTTAGTACCACTTTGAAAAGGATTTCTTTGAAAGAAATAACTTTGCTGGAAAATAAAGAAATAAGAAAAAACAACAGTAAGCCATCCCCCACTACACCTTTTCTTTAAGTATTGAATTTTCTGAAGGCAGCCTCCCTGCCTGCAGGACTGTCTTGTATCTATTATATGTTTCTAAGAGTGTTCAAGGGCCAAATGATGTTTAAGCATGCTCGCTGGGCTGAGGGGTCGTCCCTGAGCAGTCCTGGCAGGAGTGTGTTTGTCCGGACACCTGCCCAGCTCTCACACCCGGTGGCTGGCTCCAGAGTCACCATCAGCCATGTGCTGGGTTGTCTCCTGTAGCCCCTGGAATGGGGGTCAGCAAGAATTTTGTCGTTGGAACGTTCTCAAAGACTGCGTTGCTTTCTCCTGGCCTCTGCCCTTCCTGGGGCACCAGTCTCAGCATCAGCAGTGACCAGGGACCAGGGCATCAGGCTGGTCCTCTGCAGCCCACACATCTGTAAGTAAAGGTCAGAGCGGGCACAGCAGCTGTTGTCCAGTGACCTTCAGGAAGACGGGCTGTCCTGCATGTGGCAATGAGGGAAACTGCAGATTCCTCGGGACACACAGACTGTATTTTAAATTTTGAATATAGTAGTGTATTGTTAGTGATCCTTTCTCTTTGAAAAACAAAAATGTCTCCATTGAGTTGATTTCAACTCGTAGTGACCCCGTAAGTCTGGGTAGAACTGCCCCATAGCGTTTCCAAGGAGTGCCTGGTGGATTTGAGCCACTGACCTTTCGGGTGGCAGACGTGGCACCAGCCACAGCGGGTAGGGATCTAGGTGCAGATATTAAGGTGACTGTTTTGGTGCCGTAGAGGAGAAATCACCCGTGAAACTGATGATTTCAGGCTCACTGCTGCTTTAATAAAGTTTCGTTTTAAATAGTACAAGATGAAAAGATGGGCTGTTGTCACCAAGCTTTCTCAGCTACTGAAGGGTCCCCTTGTCCAAAGCGTCATCTTGTCTGGATGGGGGAGGAACAAAGGACACGTAGGGCTTTGGTCCTTTTTGTCAGCGTGAGTCAGTAAGCCCCCATCTAGTCTCAGGGGAAAGGGGTAAAAGCCAATTTTTGCCTTCAATAATAATAATAATAATAATGTTTTCACAGCTGACAGCTGTATGCAAATATTAACAGTACAATGTGATGAGTATCTTAGAATATGAGAAATCCAGACTGCTGGGTGTGGGCGAGGACCAAGGCTTCGGGGGCCGAGGGATGGGGCCTGGTTTTCCTCTGACAACACAGGCGTTGGCTGTTACGGGCCAAAGGCAGGGGTGGTGTGCTTGGTTAAATCTTTAACCATTACAGTAAATTAAGGCGTGTGAGTATGGAGATTTATTTTCATTAGGACACTTAGACTGCACTACTGTTCAGCCCATGAGGGACTGGGAGTGAATGAGAAAAAGGGCTCTTTCTAGAATCCTGTACCGGGTGCGCAGTGGTGTGAACAGCAGAGGCACCCTGGACAGGTTTTTGCAGGGCATGACCTGACCAACTGTATGTGCCTGGCGCGCTGCCCGTGGTCTCCATCTCAGCCTCTCTTTTCGCTGCTGCACATCTTGCACGTGTTTGTGTTTTTATCGTATTGATTAACTGTATAAAGGTGACCAAGAGTGCATGCAAGTGTGCTGCGCCCCAGAGCAGAAACAATCAGGGAGAGATCCAACTCCCCGTCTCAAAACTCGCACTCGGAAGATTGGAACCGGTCCCCGCAGCCGTCAGTGACGATGTGCAAAAAGGCTGCCTGAGATCGGCCTGAGATCCGTGAAGCAAATCCAGTTTCTGAAACTAGAATCTGATAGGTCACTCGCTCTCCATTTCCCTCCTGGATGGATGTTCTCCTTCCTTAGAGAAGCGCACAGCCACGGCTCAGTGTATTAACATCGTATGGTATAAGAACGACAGTTTTAACGCAGGGCTGGCGGATGGCCACTGTCAGCTGTGTTCTCGGGTGACAAGCACTGTGCATGAGGCTTAGCCAAGCAGACTTCTAGAATTCTAGCTATTCCATAGACTCTGTGCAAGGAATCTTCAATGGAGACGAAAAAACATTTTTCTTCTTTTTTGCATGTAACTTGACTATAGGGTTTGTCATCCACTTGCAGTGTGTGGTAGAAGAGTGGTCTCGTCTGATGAGAATGCTGGGCATCTCTGCCTGCTCGAGACACAGTCACAGAGCACTGATGGCCAGCACCTCTTCGTCTTGTCACTCGGTGATGGTGGACAGATCCTCTCCGAGTGTCTGGTGCCTCTTCTGCATCTGACCGCAGACAGTACCCTTTAGGGACAGCCGAGGAAGCAGCAGATGCTGTGTGCGCCAGACACCCAGGCTGTGTGGTAAAGAACACTGGGGAATGTAGCCACCGTAAAGTGTGGCAGATGACGTGTGTTCTCCCTCCGCTGGCAGGCAGAATGGGGGTTGTTGGCTGTGTGTTCTTGGGTAATTAGTGCTGCGCAGTCTGGCCACACCTTTGTAGCAGGAAGCCACTCGGGTCCTCGGAGGCTGGCGGGGAGGCCTGACTGCAGCCACAAGGACTATTCGGAAGCCAAGACTGCGACCTCAGAGCTCGCTTGCACAGGCAAGCACTGGCCAGAATGAGCAGGTGCTAGTCCTCCCAGCTGCCTGGCGTGCTGTCGGGGACGAGGACAGTACATGCAGACATCACTAGGTGGCATAGCTGCCCTGGTGTGTTATCTGTGGAGCCGTGCTTGTAGAGGCCGTGGGACGCTTTGATGATGCACCTGAGAGGCTTCCTGTCCAGAAGGCAGCGACACACTTCCCTCTGGTCAAATTGAGGGTCTGTTAGCAGGACTCCAGGAGAAGGAGGGTCCCGTGTCAGGGCCTGACGCCGCGAGCATCTGCACGCCACCGGGCATCCTGCCAAGGGCGCCGCTGAAGCAGAGCTGCTGAGTGGAGCTTGGGCTTTGGAGTTTATGAGTCGGTTTGTCCCACAGGACTTGTGTGCTTCGGCCCAACCCCCACAGCTGCTGCACCCCACCAAATACTTATCTATATAAAACTAAAAATGTTCTTTTGCTGCTGAGATGATTTTGACTCCTAACCTCCCTGTAGAACAGAGTACAGCTGTCCCCTAAGAATTCCGGAGCTGTAAATGGGGTTACAGAAACACACTACTGCATCTTGCAAATGCAGAGTGGCTGGTGGGTTCCAGCACTCACTTTTCAGTTAGCAGCTGGGACTTTAACCACCGTGCCCCCCGACGCTTCTTAGATGTGTGGGCAAAGCTTCGCTGATCCCTTGTGAGTGGAAGACGTGGCGTTACCACTTTCTGTCCCCCCTCAGTGGCCCCTCCCTTCGTTCTCTCTAGCACCCAGCCCAGATAGTAGCTCCTGCATGAACTGTCCATCCCAGTCACCTCCCTCCCATCCGAGAGCTGGTGTTTCCTCCTGTGGTTGCCTACTCAGTGGACACAGGTGAGTGTCACCGTCTAGAGCACACTACACTCTGCACTGCTTCTGTGAGGTGGGTGCTGAAGACACCCCGTGAGCTCTGGGAAGCACAGAGGGAGGTTAGGTGACATTGTCCCAAAGGAGGAGGCACTGTCCTCTGGTGATGACGTGCTGAATGTACTTGTTCCTGTTGTTATTGTCAGGTGCCACTGTGCGAAGATGTGGCAGTCTATTTCTGTAAAGTGATTTACAGCTCTGGAATCCTTGGGGGACAGCTGCACTGTGTTCTACAGGGCGGTTAGGAGTCAAAATTGACTCAGCAGCAAAAGAATGTTTTTACTTTTATGTAGATATGTATTTGGGGGCACAGCAGCTGTAGGGGTTGGGCCGAAACACAAAAGTCCTGTGGGGAAAGCTGACTAGGTGCTTGGTGGCTACTAGCATCCCTATGGCAGCAGAAGGAAACACTGCCTGGTCCCCTGCCATCTCCACAGTCGTTGTTAGGGTCCTGCAGGTGGTGCAGCACCAGGCAGTGTTTCATTCTCTCATGCATTTAAGAAACAAACAAACAGCAAACATAGAAACAAACTCGTTGCCCATGATGGCAGCCAGTGAGTCAGTCCCTGTCCTCGAAGGTCTTCCTCTTTGTCGCTGACCGTCTACTTCACCAAGCATGATGTTCTTCTCCAGGGACTGATCCCTCCTGACAACAAGCCCAAAGTACATGAGATGAAATCTCACCATACTTGCTTCTAAGGACCGTTTTGGCTTTAGTTCTTACAAAACAAATTCGTTCATTCTTTCCGCAGTTCAGTGGGTATTCAGTATTCTTTTCCAAAGCCACAAGTCAAAGGCGTTATTTCTTCTCGGTTCCTTAGTCATTGCCCAGCTTTCGCATGCACATGAGCCTCCTGGAAAGACCGTGGCTTTGATCAGGCCCACCTTAGTCCTTAAAGTGATGTCGTTGCTTTTTAACACTTTCAAGAGCTCTTTTGCTACAGATTTTCCTGATATAATCCATCATTTGATTTCTTGGCTGGTTCCTCCATGGTGTTGTTTGTAGATCCTAGTAAAATGAAATCCTTGACAACTTCATTCTTTTCTGTTATCAGGATGTGTTTATTGGCCTTGTTACGAAGATATTTGTTTTCTTGATGTTGAGGTGTAATCCATACTGAAGGCCGTGGTCTTCGGTCTTCGTCAGTAAGTGTTTCAAGCCTCTTCACTTTGAGCAAGGAAGATTGTGCCATCTGCGTAACGCAAGTTGTTAATAAGTCGTCCTCCAATCCTGATGTCTCGTTCTTCCTACAGTACAGTTTCTCAGATTATTTGCTCAGCATACTGGTTAAATAGGTATAATGAAAGAATACAGCCCTGATGCGCACCTTTCCTGACTTTAAACCAAACAGTCTCCCTTTGTTCTATTTGGATGACTGCCTCTTGATCCAGGTATAGGCTCCTCATGAGCACGGTTAAGGACAATAGATAGACGATAAATAGAAAAGTAAGGAAGATGTGTGAGTGTTCATAGTCTCTCTTCATCCTCAGAAGGCACATGCTTTGTTTGCTGCTACTGTTTTTGAAGTAAGTTCACCTGAGACTCTGTTTCCTGACCTGGGAGAACAGTGATACCTACCTCATTTCTGATGAGAATGGTAAAAAGGTCTTATTGGAAGACATTTGGGAAAATGCTCAGTAAAAAGTGTTACTGTTGTTATGACAGCAGAAAGTATCACAGCCACGACAAGACCCCGACTCATTGGGCCCTAAATCCAGTGCTGGTGTCCTTCTTCTGTCCTCCTGTGTTCTTCCATGGGACAAGGTTATATCTGCTCCTTGTTTAAAACACGTGTTGGCACCCCACGGTCTGTGCCTGTATTCCCTTCTTTCTCATGTGTGTGCCTTCCGAGCTGTCTTGTGAGCTCCCTGAGGTGGAGACCGTGTACGGTAGCCTCTCTACATTAGTGCCCAAACGACTTAATAGTCACCAAGAGAGTAGGCTGCAGTTACTGGTGTTCTACTAACCATGGAGAGGTTCTCTATGTCAACTTTAGATTTATTAGAAATAGTGATACTGGGAATGAAGTTTCCCAGCCTGTATTCCATGGTGGAGAGGTTGACTTTTTTTTTTTCCTGTAAGGGACAGAGAGTAAACAGGTGTGGCTTTTGGACCCGGTGGCCCCCGTGGCCCTGTTCCACGTGCTGCTGTAGCAGGAGTTGCTGTTGATGCGCATTACTAAAGGACTGACAGAACAAGATGCCAGCCTTTGACCGGGAGCTGTGGCCTCCTGACTTGTGATTGATGTGGTGGTTGTCACACACCCTCAGGTTGCCCCTGACTCATCCTGAGACATGGCACAGTGGAACAGACATCTCCCCATCCTGTCCCGTTTCTGCGGTGGACTGCAGATCCTTGTGATAAGCATAGGGTTTCATTGGCTGTTGTTGGGAAGCAGATTTCCAGACCTTTCTTGCAAGTTGGTCTTGGTCTAGAAGCTGTGCTGCAAATTAGCATGACAGCAGCAGGCAAACCGCTGGTGACAAACACAGCTGGTGGCTGTGCAGGAGGGTCGCTGGCTGGGCACAAAGCCCTGGGGTTCCCATGGTGGTGAGCATTCTGCCACTGAACTGCCACTGCCCTCTGACCTCAGCCACTGAAGCAACATCAAATCAAAACAAAACACCCCTTCCCATGAAGTTGATTCCGACCTACAGGACCTACAGAGACCCTACAGGACAGAGTGAAACTGCCCCACAGAGTTTCCAAGGAGCACCTGGTGGATTTGAACTGCTGACCTTTTGGTGAGCAGCCCTAGCACTTAACCACTATGCCACCAGAGCTGTAAAAAACCAAAATCCAGTGCCACCAAGTTGATTCTAACTCACAGCGACCCTATAGGGCACAGGAGAACTGTTCCATAGAGTTTCCAGGGGCACCTGGCTGGTTTGAACTGCTAACTTTTTTGGTTAGCAGATGTAGCACTTAACCACTACACCACCCGGGCATGCTGAATAGTGTGGCTCATAGATAATGAGTGTTTTGGCCAAATCAAATGAATTTGCTGTATACTGATTGGGATCTTTGACCAGGCAAGCATACATTACCACATTAAAAGCTCTGAGAAGTTCTGCAGTTATGAAGCACCTTTAAATTTGTTTAACCTGTTCTCCCTCTTAGATCAGCTTGGACTGGATTCTTCTCAGGATGCTAATTCATCAGCGTCCAGCAGCATCCCTCACTACCCTATTTAACAATTCTGAGTTTTCTTGTGGTTGTTTTTTAGAGTTGACTCACTAAAATCACACCTACCCCCGCTTTTATGGATGTAGGTAATTTGCATTTATGAAATTGTTATTTTCACTGGAGGATGTGGGCTTGTGTAATGATGAGCATCTGCATTTTTATGTGGGTCCCCTGGAAGCACTTAGCATCAAGCCAGAATGAGCCTATGTGAGAATTCCAGATGAAATGGCCTGAGGCCGGGTGTACTACCCTTCCTTCTCTGTCTTGACCACTAATGTGACAGAGTCCTTGGGTGCCACGTGGCTTCATACATCTGTCCCCTGAGCTGCTGAGCCAGCCTCTTGTGACAATGCTTTTCATCCTCTGAAACACATTGTGGCTTCTGATGATAGCAAGAGAATTGTAATCTCACCAGTGGAAGGTGTCAGTAGGGGAGGAAGCACTGTGTGTGTGCAGGGGGCAAGGAAACTCTGAACCCGCTGCCTGATTTTAATGCAAAACCTAAAACTTCTCTGAAAAATGTCTATTCTTTTTTTAAGGTGATTCTGAGCCTTACCTGGCTGACCCTTGGCTGTCCATGGACGAGAAGTAGGCTGTGACTCCCATTTCAAACCAAACCAACCCAGTTACCGTAGGGTCAGTTCTGACTCATGGTGACCCAAGTGCGTCAGAGAAGAACTGTAATAGTGATGTCTTCCAGGGCTGTGACCTTTCAAAATAGATGGCCAGCCCTTTCTTTCTGACCCCTGTTATGTCCCGAGAGGTGTTGTGTGCTCCAAGAGCTGTGTGTGAAATAGAGGAGGTTGAATAGGAAAACCAGACCCCCTCTGTCTGCCAGTCCCATTAGGCTCCAGCACAGACGAGACTTGTTAAAGGGTACCGCGTGGGTCTTGCCGAGATTGACGTCAGAGTCTCCTGGTGTCCTGAGCTCAGAAAATTTCTAAAACTGCACGGGCACCAAGTTGTCCCTGTCATGCAAAATAATGAGAAACAGGCTGGCTGTGCAGACATGACATTTGTGGGGCTTTGGTGGCAGAGACCACCCAGAGGTAATTTGGGGTATAGGGCAGGAGGACACAGTTCTCCCAGGAAAGGGGTCTTGTTTTCCCTGTGTGAGGACCCTATATGGGGCCATGTCTTTGCCTCCCTCTCATCCATGGTGTCACTGAGTTCCTGACCCCTCAGAATGTCTGACTTTCTGGAAAAGGGGGGACCAGGACATGCTGTTCGGCTCTCATTTCCTGGGGTGAGATGGGCAGTGGGGTAAGTGAACTTGGGTGAACTGGGGGCCAAAGCGTCCAGAGCGTGGGAGTGGAATGCTCAAGGAACATCAAAGCACGTTGATATCTGTGTGCGTGCTGTTTCTTCACTTTTTACAGCAGTGACCTCCTACAATATTTGTCCTTGTGTGACTGACTGATTTCAGTCAACCGAAAGTCCTCCCATTCACCCATGGTGTTGTAAGATCTCTCTCTGACTATCATTATTTTTGATCCCTGTGTGTAGTGCACTTTTTAAATCCATTCATTGGTTGATGGACACTTAGGTAATTTCCATCTTTCTGCTACTGTGAGTAATGCTACAGTGAACGTAGGTGAGCGTGTATCTGTTCGTGTCATGGCACATGCATTTCTAAGATATTCACCTATGAATGGGATTGATGGCTCATAAAGTATTTCTATTTCTAGCTTTTTGAGGAAGCACCATACCATTTCCCATAGTTATATAATTCCACCAGCAATGTATGCATTCCACGCTCCTCCACACCTTACCTGCATTTGTTGTATTTTTGTTTATTTGATATTACCGCTTTTGCCTGAGTGTGATAGTATCTCATTTTAGTTTGAATTACATCCCTGTAACAGCTGTTGACCTTGGCATCTTTTCCAAGATGTGTTAGGAACCCGAATGTCTTCTTTGGTGAATGCTGTTCATGCCCTTTGTTCATTTTTCATTGGATTATTTGTCTTTTTGTTGTGGAGATGTTCTAGTTTTCTGTGTATTTTGCAGATTAGACCCTGATCCAACGTGTTGTTGCCAAAAATGTTTTCCACATTTGTAGGTTCTTTATTTACTCTGTTGGTAAAGTCTTTTGATGAGCATAAGTATTTAATTTTTAGAAGGTCACAGGTACTAGTTAGCTTCTGCTATCTGTGCTTTTTTTTTTTGTTACATAGTATATTTATGTCTCAAATTAGGGCTTCCAGGTTTGTCCCCATGTTGTCTTCCAGGCACTTCATAGTTTTAAGTTTAACTTTTAGCTCTCTGATCCATTTTGAATTAGTTTTTGTATATGATATGAGGTATGAATCCTGTTTCGTTTTTTCTGCAAATGGCTATCCCGTTTTTCCAGGATCATTTGTTAGAGAGACTATCTCTTCTTCATTGAGTGGCCTTTGACCCTCTGTTGAATGTCAGCTGTCAATTGGTAGGCCCATTTGCTTTGGGGTTCTCAATTCTGTTCTGTTTTTCTGTATGTTTCTTGTTGTACCAGTACCAGCCTGTTTTGATGGCTATGACTGTGTACTAAGTTCTGAAGTCAGGAAGTGTGAGGCCTCCTACTTCATCCTTCTTCATTAATGCTTTGGGTATTTGGGGCCTCCTTTCCTTGTATATAAAGTTGGAGATTAACATTAGTTTTTCCACCTTGTTAGAGAATGTTATTGGGATTTGGACTGGGATTGCCTTCTACCTGTAGACAGCTTTGGGTGGCACTGATACTTTCACAGTGTTAAGTCTTCCTATCCATGAGCATGGTATATTTTTCCATTTATGTAGGACTTTTTGGTTTCTTACAGTAGTATTTTGCAGTTGCCTGGTTAGATTTATTCCTAGGTTTAATTTTTTGTAAATAGCGTTTATTTTCTTGATTTCCTTTTTGGAGTTCTCCTTGTTAGTGTAGAGAACCCCAGTTTTTAAAAATTGTGATTTAGGTGGAACCAACTGGTTTTTATGTGTTGATCTTGTATCCTGCCACTTTACTGAATCCTTCTGTTAGTTTCCAGTGATTTTCTTGTGCAATCTGTGGGATTTTCTATGTTTAGGATCATGTCATCTGTGAACGTGGATAGTTTTACTTCCCTGGAGAGTGTTAAAGTTACTTGTTTTGTTACTTGGAAGCAAGTGTTTGGGTAAGATGATCTGTTCTGGAAAATGGGTCACCAAGAAATGTTTGTTGACTGAGTGACTTTTTCCTTTTTTAATAGCTGGGGAAACCAAGGCATGAGAATCATGCTTCCTCTGCTTTTGTTTCTGAATCTGTTTAAGGTATGAACAATGGAGGAACAATAAATAACAGGGGTTCTTTGTGGACTGTCAGACACATTAAAAAAAAGCAAACACTGTAAAGCTGACAGTTTTTTGAATGCAACAGTACAGCAGAAACAGGCAGATGGTTCAATGATTTTTTTTTCCTTGACCACTCTCAACAGCGTCATTCTGATTTATTTCTTGAGAATAGGATGAGAGAGAAACAGTCCAAGGAGAAGTTCTAATTGCCCTTTCAAGAAGGTGGAGAGTACATTGGAGGCTTTTATTACCAAATTCTCTGGAGACACTTCTGTGGTCTTAATGCATTTTATGCCTTCCTACTTGGAAAAACCCAAGCACTGTTGTTTTCTGAGTCAGGGAAAATGTGGGTATAAAGTGTGAAAAGGAGCCTTCCTTTCAACTTCCTCAAAAGTCGAGAGATACGAATCAATTCAACTGGGAAATTTTTTATTTCCTGTGTCCTGTGATGGTTACAGAGAGGTGGTTCAAATCACCAAATACTGAACAAGTGGACCGTTAGAGTCTGTCCACTTATGGATGTTACAGATGACCTTCTGTGTGGCTAGGGTGAAGTCACGTGGTACCATTTCGTGGCAGGCTGGAAGCCCCATCCCCTCTGCAACAAAAAGAAGAAATCCTTGTATGTTTCACGTCGGATGTGGCTATAGCACGGTTGGCTGCCTCATTCAAGGTAGAGATGCACTAACTGGCGGGTGTTCTCGGTGCAGTTCCCAAGATGATCATGCCAGGCCCAGGCTGGAAACACCAAGGCAGCTCTTTAAACCAAAGATTCTCTCAGGGAAGGGCTCAGAGTGTACACACATCAGCTCACCTCGCCACAACACCCTGTCCATTGAGAGGCTGGCTCTGAATCCCTCGGACGGCTTTCCCTCCTGGAAGGGCAGTTTTGGAGCCAGAAGAACCTGAAAGAGTTCACCCACAGGAAGCTAGTATCTTCCTTTTTCATTGAAAGCCTGTTGGAGTTCATTCTGGGAATAGTTCTGCCTTCTTCTCTGAGCCGTACTGTGTACTACTGTGAATGCCTCACCCAGTCCAGCTGGGGTTGGTTCATTTTTCTTTAAAACACCTGGAGCAACGACTGTCTGGCCCTGCTGCCGAGGACCAGGGCTTCTGGAACCCCCTGTGTTTGGCATGAAAACCTGTGCCGTGACCTCTCTGTGATGTACGTGGAATGCCAAGAGGCTCCAAGAAGGCGGCAGGCAGGGTGACTGTGACGTCCAGTTCTATGAAGCCAAGTTTACTGTCCCCTCTGTGAGAGGCTTGTTAACTACTTAAACCTGTCCTGCTCGGGCCTATTCCCCAGAGCAGTGGTCAGAGCTAAGAAGGAGCTGGCTGATATTTTACCTGAATGGGGTAGAGGATGTTGAACTTGGGTAAGAGCTGTCTCTGTTTGGGGCTGCCCTCTGGGCACATGTTGACTCCCTTCTTCCTTATTCTAATTTGAAAGGAAAAACTGTTCAAGACTCACCTTCACTGTCTTTCTCGTGCGTACCTGCAACGTCTGATGGAATTCCCTCTGCCTGCCTTCGTTTTCATTTCCTTCTCTTTTCCCATCTCCTCTTCTCTGATTTCTCCTTTTCTGCCCCTACCCCACACTGACCCTCTAGCCTCCTGATGTTTCTGCTCTGAGGTTGGTTGATGGGAAGGGTTGTGTGTGTCTGGGGAAGAGCACCAGAAGACAGAGACGATAGTCGTGACGTTTGTTCTCTGCATGCCAGGATGCCTCTTTCCTTGAGCATTTGCCTGTGATTCAGAAAAAAGGAGAAGGGCTTAATGAGTATGTGGTTTTGTAGCTCAGGTGGTCTGACGTTACTTGTGTTGAGGACTTCAGGTCTAGGAAGGAATGCAGTCGGGGGGCTGGGAATGCAGGCCAAGACCCCGGTGAGAGCTTTGCTGTGCCAGGCACTGCGTGAGCCTCAGAAACTGTGGCAGCGCACTGGTTAAGAGCTATGTCTGTTAGCCACAGCAGCGGCGGTTCAAGTCCCCTAGGTGCTCTGTGAACACACTGTGGAGCCGTTCTCTGTCCTGTAGAGTCACTGTGAGTCAGAGCCAACTCAGCGGCTGCGGGTTTGGTTTGTTGGCTTTGACTATGCCTCAGGGCCCAGCCTCTTCTCCACCTCTAGCCTGGCCCCCTCCTTTCCCACCACCACTGGACCCTGTTCTGAGGTGTCTGCTCCTCCCATGGTATTGGGACTTCCCTTTGGGTGACTTGGGTGCCTCAAGGCCACATCAGACACAGTTCTGTCCAGCAGGGGCTCCTCCAGGTGGCATGGTACTCACGTCTCCGACCTGGCCTTGGAGCAGCAGCTGTGAGCCTGACTTGGAGGCTGCCGCCTCTCCGTTGCCAGCATGCCTGCCGTTCACCTGGACGTGTAGTTAGGATGCAGACTCCGATTCTGTAGGTCTGGGGGCCCCCGGGGGTCTGTATTTCTCATCTGATCCAGAGATGCCGAGGCTGCTGGACTTGCTCTCAAGGACTGCTGCCGTAGTCATCTCCTGCTGCTGTGATGGAAATACCAGCAGGGGTCACCTTCAGCAAAGACGGCTTCATTCTCTCAGAGTCTAGGAGGCTAGATGTCCAAATCCAGGGTGCCAGATCCCAGGGGAGATGTCTGTCAGTTCTGGGGAAAGATCTTTGTCATCTGTTGTCACCTGGTCTAGGAGCTTCTCCATGTTGGGACCCCGGGTCCAAACGACATGCTCCTCTCCCAGCACTGCTTTGTTTGGCGGCCAGAGGTCCCTTCTCTCTCTTTTCTATTTTGACTTTAATATCCCAGAAGAGACTGATTTGAGGTGCAGGCTAATCCTGTAGATTGAATCCTGCCTTGTTAACATAATTCTCAAATTCTGACCTGTTAACATCATAGAGGTTAGGATTTACAACGTAGAGGAAAGTTGTATCAGAAGGTAAAATGGTGGACAGCTGTACAATCCTGGGAATTATGGCCTAGCCAAGTCAACACACACTTTTGGGAGACCCAGCTCAACCCGTAACAGTAGCGTTCTCTGACACCTGGGTCCACAGGCGTGCCGAAGTGAAAGGTGGTTCATCGGATGAGCAGACTGATTTTAACGAGCTCAGGAAAGGGACAGGGAGGGGCGGCAGCCTTTGCCTGGGCATCCTGTGCACAGCAGCCTCCGAGAAGTAACTCCTTCATTAACTCAGTAGATCTTTTCAGGTGCCTCTTGTGTGCCAGCCATGTTCTAGGCCCTGGGCAATCCTCCTCAAGTTTTAATGTATATGCAGATTATCAGGCTGTCTTGTTAAAAAGAAGATTCTGGTGGAATAGGTCAGGGGTTGGGCCAGAGAGTCTGCCTTCCTGACCAGCTCTCAGCTGGTGGTGAGGCCACTCTTTGGAGGAAAAGATCAGAACTAGCCAGAATCTGGACCAGTGCTGCCTGCCAGATATGTGACATGAGCCACAGATACTAGTCACATAGCGTGGGGCAGTGACATGTATTTTAGTGGTCATATTTATAAAAATAAAAGAGACAGGTGAAATGAAGTTGGCAGATAATGCTTTATTAACTCCAGCACAACCAAGATATGTTCATTTCAGTAGAATGCAATCAATATAAAAATGATTGAGATAGGGTACTTTCCGTGTTTTCTTTTCCCCATAGGAATCATCTCCACATCTGGTGTGTGCTTCACACTTACAACACGTTTTGGTTGCATCGGCCGCATTCCAGGTGTTCAGTCACTGCGTGTAGCTGGTGGCCGCCATACTGAACAGCACCCTCAAGACTGGGTCACTCTAGGAAGTGACTCTGAGGGGCAGCAGGTGGCACTGCCATGGGGCCTGGACCTCTATTACAGGAACACTGGTCTCCTTGACTGAGGACCAACCTAAAGACATGAGCTGTAGACCAGCCAGCTTCCTAGCTCCTTATGAAAAATGAAATGTGAGTCTCAGGACCCCACTGTGCTTGGTGCCCTGGAGTGGTCTGACTCATAGCGGCCTCATGGTATAGCGTTTCAGCCCCGCAGGACTTGCTGGCCATAACCTTTATGGGTGCAGACTGCCAAGTCTTTTTCTTGAGGAGCAGCAGGGTAGCTTTGACATGCCAGTCTTTCAGTGAGGGGGGTAACCATTGGGCCACTGGGGCTCCTTCAAGAGTCATTAAAACAAGAAGACCTGTTGCTGTAGTGTCGACTTCGCCCATAGTGGCCTTATAGGACAGAGTAGAACTGCCCCGTAGAGTTTCCTGGGAGTGACTGGTGGATTTGAACTGCAGACCGTTCGGTTAGCAGACGTAATTCTCCGCCACTGTGCCGTCCAGCTGTCTCCCCGTCAGGGGAAGCTTTTGTTTTTGGCAGGTCAGATTTTCTTTTCATCCCAAAGGTGCTCAGCCTGCTTCCTGTAAGTGGAGGCTCTTGGAACACCAGGGTGCGTTATGAAGTGCGGTGGCAGGTCCACGGGTCCTGATGGGACGCTCTTCCGAGGTTCTGTGTCTGATAATAAAGCCTTGGAGCAGAGCTTGGAACCCTCTTCTGAGTTGGGCACCAGTGCGTTAACTGCAGTCTGCTGGTGCTCCAGCCTGCTCAGCCATACGCAGAGGTGACAGCTGGGTACCCAGTGCTTAGGAATCATCACCTCCACCTGTCCTAGCAGCCAACCAGAGGAAAGGGGCGGGGTTAGAGGACGGAGACATTGAAACATAAAATACCTTGGCCTCCGTGCCTTCTGCCTGCTCCTCTGTTCCCTGTCTGCACTCTGTGTTTTTAGAAGTCTTTTATGAAGTCTTTTGCCCTCGTTGACAGGGCACTGGGATGGTGGCCGAGGGGGCAGTGCTGTGTGGTACCTGCGCGATGGGAAGAAACCCAGGACACGCGGCTATTCCACAGTTTGGCGCCGTTTTCCCGGGACCTGTGCCTGACATCCGAGCATTAATGGCTCTGTGGAGTGAATAAATTCTGCAGGAGGGTTTGCAGGCGAGTGGGGTAATGACAGTTAACATTTATGTAGCACTTCATAGTTTGTGTAGCTTTTTGACATCATCCCATTTCATTTTTACTGAGTTCTTGGCAGGTAAGTATTTTCTGGAGGACAGGAAGGGACTGAGCTGGCTTCCTCATGTGTGCAGTGAGGATGTGGGAACCATGGATCATTATGTGCTATTAGTTTCTAGAGTTCTGTTGTCTAGAGTCTGTGTCTGAATGTCCAGATGGCCTGGGAGGTAGTGTTGATTCTGGAATTAAAATGCTTGAGTAGAACTTGGACCAATTTTTTTTATCCTTTCCAAGTCTCAGTTTCTCCATCTCTAAAACAGGCACGCTATTGCACCCACTCTGCAGGGTTGTGAGAGCATTAAGTGTAATAATCTATTTGGTAAGTTCTTGGAAGCACTTCCATCATCATCGCCATCTTCACTGCCCTCAGCCTGGGTGCTGGGGTCTGGCTGCAGTTGTGAGCCTTGTGAAACAGGATCAGGGATCCAGGGAACTTGGCTTTGCTCAGGCTTGTCTTTCCTGCTAGCCAGGCACCCAGCATCCAGACTTCTCCTGCACTGCATCAGAAGGGATGAGTCTGGGGCTGTTGTGAGCGCTGTCTCCTAAAGAAAAGAAGAACCCTTGAGGAACCTCGAAAACCACAAGTCAGAACTCTTCCAGGCAGGCAGAAGTGAGGGACAGTAAGGGGCTTGACTGGCAGTTCCAAAGCAGGAGTCCCAGGAGGGTGACATGCCGGCTCAGTGGAAGGCTGACGCCTGAAAGCTGCCTGTCCTTGCACCAGCGGCACCCCCCTGAGTTAGCACCGTGCCTGCTCAGCCAGCCAGGTACAGGTTCACCTCTCTCCTGGCTGACCAGTTAACGCTCAGGGTTATGTGAGGAACCAAGTTACGAAAAACACATTTGGCAAGGAAGGGCTAGCTGCTCTTGGGGTGGGACGAGCGATGGGCTCACATGGTGTCGGAAAGCATTTAATCTGACATCTGTGGCCCAGCTGATTTTGTCAGAATACACCTGAAATGGACTGTCTCATATCCTGTGTGTGTGTACATCAGGGCTTTGAAGTGGTTCAAGCCAGTTCACTCCTGGCTGCAGAAACAAAACCAGAACAGACTTGAAATTTTACAGTTGGGATGATCTGGAATGAAAACCTGAGCAGGAGAGATTACTGGCCAAAGCCCTGGAATAGGAGACTTGGAAGAGGATAGTGAGGTCAGTGGGACTGTGGAGGGGGACGCATTCCTGTGGTGCGGTTTGCTGCCACCTTGGAGCAAGCACCGTGGTCTCCAGCTCTGCTTCGGATCCTGTGGGCGAGAGGTCTGGTCACTGCATAGCATGTAGACTGTCCCCTCGTTTTCTAAGATACAGCTTCAGTTTCTAGCAGGATTCTCACCTGTAGTTTTCCCCATTTTGATTATTATTGTTGTTCACCCAAATTTCAAACCTTCAGGTCTGTCCTAGTTTTCCCTCGTTGGCCGTGAATGAACTGGGAAGAACTGTCTGCAGCCCTGTACACACATATACACGGTGACCTTGGCCGTGAGTGAACTGTGAAGAACTGTCTGTAGCCCTGTACGCGCGCGTACGTGCACACACACACACAGACACAGACACAGTGACTGTGGCAGTGAGTTAACTGGGAGAACTGTCTGCAGCCCTGTACATGCACATACACGGTGACCTTGGCCGTAGATAAGCTGGGAAGAACTGTCTGCAGCCCTGTACACACACAGACACAATGACTAGAGTAAGCATTTGTCGTTTGTCCATGGACAACCCCAGGTTATATTCGTTGCCTTCTGGTAATTATTAACAGCACTGTCTTTCACTCTCAGAGGTGTCCTGGTTTGCACCTTAAGTTGTATGGTCACCTTCATTATGACTACATACTCTGTTGTAAATGGTCCTTAAAAAAACCCACTGCCGTTGAGTCCATTCCTCCTCATAGTGACCCTTTAGGAGAGAGTAGAACTGCCCCATAGAGTCATAGAGTTTCTGAGGAGCACTTGGCAGACTTGAACCGCTGACCCTTTGGTTAGCATCTGTAGCACTTAACCACTATACCACCGGGGTTTCCGTATGGTCCGCGGGTGGCGCGGATGGCTAAGTGTTCAGCTGCTACCAGAAAGGTGGCAGTTTGAGTCGGCCCAGAGGTGCCATGGAAGAAAGCCCTGGTGATCTGCTTCCCAAGGGTCACAGCCATTGAGACCCTGGGGACCGCAGTCTGCTTTGGAACACGTGGGGCTGCCGTGAGTCACAGTCAGCGTGATGGCATGTTTTTGTTTCTTGTTTTTTTGGTCAGTGTGTCCTGTAATAAAGAGACGTGATTTATAGAGCTGAGAGAGTCCACTAGGCTATTGTTGTGGTTCTCTTTTTTGTTTTCTTTGGAAAAATAAACTCCCAGTTGTGTCCTGGAAAGAACTTGATCTTTGGAAAGAGGCTAACCTGGGTTGTATTGTAGAGGCTTGGTTCAGTGTGGCAGTTAACTGACCAAGGTCTGAAACTGACATCCTGGACTCGAACCCCAGCTCAGTCACTTACTGACTGTGATGCTTTGGGCAGGTGACTTAACCTCTCTGCTCTTTGATCCCTACAAAGGGCAGAGAGGTAACTGTGTCATAAGGTTGAAGGGAAGAGTAGGCAAGTTCATTGTCAACACACGTAAAGTGGGACCTGATGTTGATGGAGGCCTCAGCAGATACTCGCTGTTACTTAGTCCCAGTTCTGCTGTTCTCTTAACTGTTTGCCCTTAGTCGTGGGCCTTCCTGAGTCCCTGTTCCCTGATCTGTCAAATGGACGATGTCACCTGGACTTCCTGGAATGTCATAAGGGCAGACTGGAGCAATGCCAGTGAAGACTGGAATGCAGCACCTTGTTAACTGGTGCTCCACTCGGTGGGTTTCTCCTCCTGCCTCCCTGCCTCCCCCCTCCTTGTCTCTCACCGCCAGCTTCCAAGCTCCTGTCACCTGTGCAATGACAAGCATCTCATCGCTCCTCTACTTTGAAAGTTGCATTGGAAACTTATGATATCAATGGGTGAAGCTGTAAAGCCCACTTGTGAGATAAATGTACTTCCCAGGGGTGGCCTCTGTGGCCCCAGTGACACTCACTAGCTGTGACCTGGGATGATCATAGTGACAGCAGCAAAAAGAGTTTTCAAAAGTGTCTTCATTCTCAGAGCCCTGTAGAGCTCATCTGGAAGGCCTGGTTGCCTAGTGGTTATGCACTGTCTGCTCACCAGGAGGTCAGCAGGTCACATCTGCCGTGCACTTCTTGGAAACTCTAGGGGTCTGTTCTACTTGGTCCTGCACGCTTCCTAGGAGTAGGAATCAGCTTGACAGCAATGAGTTTGGCTTGTTGTTTATTATTATCTTATTTGAGTTCCTGTTGCTAGATACCCGGCAAGCTTATGTCCTTTCTTTTTTTTAACCCTGTCCCTGCTGCCCTGTCCTTCCTCCCCTGCGCACACTCATCCATTGTCTGTGGGCTGTGTTGACTTCCAGTGACATTTCATTGCAAATCATAACCGAAGGTGGGTTGCCTAGTAATAAAGCAAGGTACGCGTCGGCTTGCTCGTACTGACTTACTAATGTACAGTGCACGGTTTCACCTGTTTTATAAACAGGTGACATCATGCACTCCAGATTAAGAAATAAGTACAGGTAACCTCCCTTACTGGGCAGTCCGCCCCTGGTCATAAGAAAAATGAAATGACATGGAGACTGCAAAGAAAAATCTGTGTGCTAGCTGGGACTATTTGGTTTCCATGGAGTAAACAGCACCTGAGGAACACTTTTGTCTATAAGAACAACCTTTGATGCAGCGAGTCATCCTAGGTTAGCACTATAAACTCTGTGACTTTCCAACTGGCTCTGCTCATTCAGGCAGCATCCAGAAACGTGAGCTGTGTCCTTGTTGTCCGTTATCCAGTCACGCTTACATCCGTTGATTCTTTAGATATTTATTGAGCACTTACTGCATGCCATGAGCCATGCCTTACTGTTGCAGTGGTTATTAGCTGCCATCAGCTTGGCCTCTGCTGACTCACAGAGACCCCACACCGAGGGGACCAACGTGGCCTGGTCCTGCAGTACCTCTAGGACCAGTTGCAGATCAGGCTACGATTCAAGGGGTTTCCATTGGCTGATCTTTAGGAACAGATTGCCGGGTCTTTTTTCCTTGTCCTGCTTAGTCTGGGCACACCACTGACACCTGTTCAGCGTCACAGTGTCCAGGCTTCCACTGACACACGGGTGGTGGCTGCATGGGAGCCGCATTGGCTGTGGGTCTAACGCAGGTCTCCCACATGGGGAGGCAAGAATTCAGGCACTGAACCACCAGTGATCTATCGTGTCGTGTCAGTGAGAAGGAAGAGTCTGAGTCAATCCGGTGTCTACATGATGTGCTTGTCCTCATTTCAACACATGGTGCTCATCAAATGTCCTGAAACACATAAGAGAAGATAGGAACTGAGCTAAGAAGGAAATGAGAGACAGAAGTATCAGTGTCACTAGCCTAGAAATAACAAAACAAGCCTTGTGTCCGTGTTTTGCAAGGAGATACAATAGGTAACTGGAGCTCCAGCCAGGTAAGCCAACTAGAGTAGAAAAATGAGGCAGCAGCTTCCTGATAAAACTTGAGCATCTCTAGCTGTGGGTCTTGGTCTCTGCTCAAGGCTCCGTTCCTCTCATTATTTGCTGTTCCACCTCCCTTGGCTTAGACCTATACATTGAAGGTCAAGTCTCCTTACAACTAATAGAAGACAGACACATGTGTATAGGAGCATGTGCTCTGATATCTCAGCCAAATGGTGTTTGCATGATGCCTTTCACTTTGTCAGATTCAAAGTGGCCAGGGAGAAACGTCCCTGGAAAACATGATTGAAAAAGGACCCTCCTTCTTAACCAAGCGTTGTTAGTGACCAAGGTTATCCAAAAGGAGGCGGGCAGAGAGAATGCGTCAGAGCTAAAGCAGATTCTCAACCAGACCTCTGCACATAGATCTTGGGAGAAGAGGCCCAGAGACCTGCATCCTGGACAGCTGTAGTCACCCTGTTTTACAGAGAAAGAACGAGTATCGGCTTCAGAAAACCGCCTCCCTGAGAGAGAAGCAAAGCAGTGATGCTGTGTGAAAGAGGAAGGAAGGGAAGGGAGGAGGGGGGAAGAGAGGGGGAGGAGGGCAGCAAAGGGAGGGAAAAGACAGGAATCTTGGGCGTTTCCAGGACCAAAGCTTGACTGACACACAGTCCACCCAAACACCTTTCAGGTTCTTCTGAAGCCCGCAGTGCCTTTTCTGATGTTTGAGGTCAGGAAGAGCCCAAGCTTGTTTCCAGAAACAGATTTTCCCCGTCCAGTTTCACCCATCCTCCTTCCGGCGAATTTTCAAGGGAATTCCATCGGTGTGGTTTGGACCGCCCCGCTCTACCCGCATCAGAACGTCCCCTTGCAGCAGTGGTTTGGTAACCGAGTAGGGCTTCAAAGCCTTTCATTCCCCCTTTGAAACAGGAAGTTGTATTTGGCCAAAGACTGACGAACCCCAAACAGAAAGGGGTTTGAGTTGACTCCAGCATGAGTGAGCTATGAGTATCTGTGAGTCTCCAAGGACCCTGGGTCCCGGGCTGGGAACGGGAGCCCAGCCTTCTGACACTCCCGCCACCTGCCGTGGCACTTCATGAGGCGGCAGCGTTTCCCACTGCGTGGAGCAGGGCTCTGGACTAGAGGAAGGGAGTCTTTCCCAAAGAGGGTGATTAGTCTTGGGTTTCCAGTTATCTGTGTAGCTTTCAGCAGGTTGTTTAACCTCTCTGAGCCTAGTTCTTTATATGTAAATGAGAAGATGCAATTACGTGACCTGTGAGTCTCACGGACTTTCCTGTCTCAAGTGTGTTACACAACCACTGACGCTGAGTCAATTCTGACTCATGAAGACCCTGGAGGACGGAGCAGAACTGCCCCATAGAGTTTCCAAGGAGCACCTGGCGGATTTGAGCTGCTGACCTGTTGGTTAGTGGATGTAACACTTAACCCCTGCACCCCCAGGGTTTCCAGTACTATGACAGCTGTAGAACGTACTGCCTAGAATCCTCTCCACCGCAGTGCATTTTGGTTGGCCTGTCTATCAGGAGCCGGGATGGTCCCGGGGCCTAACACCCAGCTGCTAATGGCAAGACCCATGGTTTGAACCTGGAAGCCATTCCTTGGAAGAAAGATGAGGCAGTTCTCTGATGTAAAGAGACAGAGCCTTGGAAATGCTATGGGACAATTTTACCCTATCCCTTAAGGTCGCTGTGAGTAACAATGGGTTTTGATTTATTTATTGCCTTGGCAAGCAACATACATTGCTCTATCTTTGACTTCTTGCCAGGAAAGATGAACCGATTCAGTAGTATTGCTTCTGGACGTCGCAGCATTCTCATCTGACCACGCCACGGAAGGAGTTCGTTGAAAGTGTGACAGGCTGACATGATGACTGATTGGCCGATAACGGTGGCCGACAGTGATTGATTGAGTGTTAAATGATCTGCTCTCATTACTTCTGAAATTGAATTCAGATTGGTTCTATTGGAGAGTTTCCATGGAGACCATAACCTGCTCTAGTAGGTGTTTGTGAGTGTGATGGTTTACCGTGATCAATACCTGTTTCCTCTGCTGCTCTGAAGAAATTACTAGCGATGGCAGTCAGGGAGGAAGAGTCAGACACAGATAACAAGAAAACGGGTTTGTGTTTTGTCTTATGACTATATCAAACAGGCCTTCTCAGAGTTCCACGTCGGCTGGCTAGTCCATGGTACCTTCAGTAATTTTCCATTCTTGTTTTGTTACTAGCTCAGAGGGTTTGTTTTTGAAAACAAAATATATTCTAGGATTCTTTTTTTTTCCTTGATGATCAGAATAGTAGATAAATGTTCATACTTGTTTCTTTGAAAATGTGACCTGGCACAGTAACGAAAAACAGTCAGATCTGAAGCACATGCATAGGCCCCTCTGGCCTTGTCTGGGTTGTTCCCTGAATGAAAAAGTCATAAGACTGTGTCATAGACTCACCTCGCTGACCTCTAACGGTGGCATTCAGTGCTCCTTCGCCTCTCTTCCACGCCCACTGCCTCTGTGTTCACGTGGCCTTGTACCGTCTTCGGTTGTGGCATTCGTCTCAGGGGACCTTGGGTGCCAGTTACTTGCCTTCGCTCCCTTTTGGTGTCTGGATTATGGCCTCCTTGAGGATAGAGACATGGTATCATCTTGTGGTCCTCAGCATTGAGCGAGGTCCCGAGACCTCACAGACTTCATAACTGCTCATTTGAAGTCGCTGGATTTTAATCGCCAGTCACTTCTTCTGAGACTAGTGTCTGATGGGATTCCCTGGAAGCAAGGTTCAAGACCGTAGAAGGTCTGCTCGGTGGGTCCACTGCTCTGCCTACTGCCCTGTAGCTGTGTCTGCCCCGAGAGGGTCTCCAGGACATGCTGACCTGCTGGGGGTTCCCACTGTGAAGGATGCCTGTGCAGCTTCTGGACGGATACCAGCCGGGCTGAGGTGACCCTGAGGTGGTCCCTAATGAGAACTTGGCTGTAGGTTTGGTGACATTCATTCACTGGTTCCGCTCGCACTTGGCCGAGGCTTACCTCCTCCCTCCAGGTTTGGTGCCTCCCTTAAAATCTCTTTTGGATGAAAGTCACTGCTGAGAGCAGCTAACGTTCTGTGAGCAGTGACGACGGGCCTGGCACTGTCACGCTGTCAGTGCCTCCTCTGTCCCCCTCTGAGGGTGAGGACGCACAGCCAGTGAGTGGGCATCTGCACCCTGACCGTCTCGCACGGCGGCGGCCAGTGCGGCAGTCCCCACAGGCAAGAGCACCATCACGCCGATCGTTTATGTCTGTTTCCTGTTTTTGTTGGTTTGTTTATCTTTCGGTTTGCACAGTTTAAATATCTGTCAAAGAACTGAATACTTACCTGGGAATGTATTTGATGCATGCCCCCTACCTCCCCGGTTTCTTTTCTCTTCTCCATGTCTTAGAAACTCTCCTGTTCTTCCACCCATATCCACCTTCTAGGGGGAGGACCATGGCATGGTAATTTTGTAGGTAGCATAAGCATTTTTAAAAACGACTATTTCTTGATGTTTCGGACACCTCTCGTTCTGCTTACCTGCTATGGCTTCTCAGGGTGTCACAGGAGACCTGCGGTTTGTTCTAGAAGCTTCAGTACAATTGAAAAGCCTCCAGATGTTTTACCCTGTGCTCTGTGGCTTCCCTGGCATCTTGATGCTCCTTGGTGGCCCTAGATGGTTGGTTCCTTTAGGGTTCCAGGACTGTTAAGCGAAGTGGGACAGAGGACTGCTCTTTGTCTTTGGCCACCTGAAGTACGGCTCTGTACACACGGATGATTAAGAACTCCCCCAACATTGTGTGGATTGGTAGCCAGCCATTCTGTGTATTCATTGCGTTAAAAAAAAAAAAAAATTCTAGGCATTGTCAAAATATTTGCTTAATCTTGCAGATTCTGAAAGTTGTGTAGCCGCTGGCTCTGACAGACCGGAACAATGGTCATTAAATGAGAAGCCTCCGCAATCAAGCCTGCAGGAAAAGCCTTCCTTTGCGGGCTGTGCGGAGGGGAACTCAGTTGTTCACGGAACACAGCGAGCGTTAGGGAGTAAATCCGAACAAAACCCTTCCCAATTACTGTACAAAGATAATTAAAGTCTACAGCACTAATTAAGATCTGTTTAGATCTCTTTTTGTTTGTGTACAAACAGATACACGTAGTTAAATATTTTCTATTTTTTTTAATGCCGTGCTAACTTCAGAGATGAATCTTTCTGAATTCAGCTTTTGTTTTTATATCACCAGGAAGTACAGTCTCCAGAAACTGAAAGTCAAGCTTTTCCTCCTTGATTTCGGTTTATTTTTCTTGCTAACCGCAGAACATTCTTGAAGTGTCTTAACACTGCTTCCTTAAGTGGACTTTTATTATTTTTTGGGGTCTATGATGTTTTTAGTGGAAATCAACCCTTTTTTTCCCCCTGCTTTACAAAGAAAAAGGATTTTTTTCTTTGAGCTTGACCAATATGCCAAATTCTGGTCACACATTGCAGTTACATGGGATTACAGAGTGTCCTTTGGACATGAATCTTAAACAAACCCAGACTTGATGAATAAGAAATTGATAAATAACCTTTCTTCCTGGCAGTTCCCAGGGTTTTCTTCCCTGACTATAAATATCACAGAAATAGTCTTTGGACTGTAACTGCAATTTTTTTTTTTGGATTGTCGTCAGTGTTTGGAAGAGGAAACAACAAGGAGGCGTAATTATTCAGAATGCATCAGCTAAACAGTGAGAAAGGCAGTAGCTTTGCACCCAGGTCCAGGAGCAGCTGCTGTATGTCCTGTGCTTGACTGACCCTCAGGAGGGAGGAGGAGTCTGAGTTCATTCTTGCTGTTGATGCTCTTTTGGACAATCACTCTATACCACCAAGCGGATCAAGAATGACACTTTCTAAAATACTCCTTTAGACTTCCTTCCTGTCCTCTGTCAGACCTTCTACTTCCTCTTCCAATTTTCATCCCCCGAGGATTTAATGCAGCTACAATGTGCGTACAATTCTTCTTTCCAGGAGTAAACTAACACGAAAAAAGGACCTGTAGGTGGTAGTGAACTTGAGCTACCATGTGAATATAATTCTTCTTTCCAGGATTAAACTAAAACAAAAAAAGGTCCTGTGGGTGGTACTGAACTTTTAACCAGTTTGACATCACTGGCAAGCCTTCTTTCCATCCCAGCAGAGCACAAGTTTCAACAGAAATAGGAGGCAAGCCACGTAATGTGACTTAAAATTCTCGGTTGTTGTTTTTGTTGTGAGGTGATGCCTAGTCGATTCTGCCTCGTAGTGACGCTGTGTACAACAGAACCCAGCCCTGCCCGGTCCTGTGCCATCCTCACGGTTACTGTTAGGCCACTGGGGGACCCACTGTGTCAGTCCATCGCACTGACGGCCTTCCTCTTTTCTGCTGACCCTCCGTTTCACCAAGCATGGTATCCTTTTCTGGGGACTGCTCCCTCCTGCTAGCATGTCCAAAGTGCCTGAGACGAAGTCCTGCCGTCCCAGCTTCTAAGGAGCCTTCTGGGTGGACTTCTTCCGAGACAGATTTGTTCATTCTTCTGGCCGTCCCTGGTGAATTATGAGGTGGTTGAACATTTAATGGTCACCATTTGAAAAAAGGCTTGAAGAGGTGGCCCAGGCCTACTTTGGTCTGCTCTGCTTACTAAGTATAGGTACAGTTCTTAGATTTTACTTTTGAGGGGCTTGTGGTTTGGGCAGCAGAGTGGTTAAGTGCTACTGCTGCTAGCCAAAAAGCTGGCAGTTGTAATCTAAGGCACTCCTTAGAAATTCATGGGCAATTCTCCTCTGTCCTGTTGGGTCTCCAGGAATCAGAAGTGACTCGATGGCAGCAGGTTTTTTTATTTTCTTTATTTTTTGGAAACCAACTTTTTATGATTTCTTTCTAATTTACTTAAAAACACGAGAGCGTAGTAAAATCTCATGGTGGGGGGCTACACTTGCAACCTTCTGTTTCTTTTGGGAGGTGTCTCTGTTCTTTGCTCCCCAGTCTTTTCTTAAGCTTGTTTATGGGCCACATTTTAAAGCTTATTTTATGAGCCATAGAAATAGTCACCACGGTTGGTTCAGTGCAATGGGAGGCACTTGGAAGGGTTTTCCGTGTAACTCTGCACCTTCCCGAGCACTCTGCACACAGGTCACTCAAGTGCTCTCCGTGGGCAAAGCCCGCGCTGAATTGGACGTGTGTGGCCTATGTGAACTGTCTCTTTTTCACAGTGTACTCCCACCTGTGACACAAAAGGACACTGTTCTAGTTGAAACAAAGCTTCTCAGATGATCAGAACACCAGCTGGAGGAAAGATACACTCTAGCTCTTTAGCGGGTAAGCCAGTAAAACAGAGATCAAAAATATGAGTATCTTTAGATAGATGCAAACACCTGTATATGGTTTGGAGCTCTGGTGGTACAGTGGTTAAGCGCTCAGCTGCTAACCAAGGGTTCATGGTTCAAATTCACCAGCCGTTCCCAGGAAACTCCGTGGGGCCACTCTGCGCTGTCTCATAGAGTCGGATCGATTCGCTGGCAACAGGATTTTAAATAATGTTTTGTGTGAGAGCTCTTTTTTGTGGTTCTGTGCTCACCGTCTCACCCCCCTACACGTTATGGTGGAACATAACATGACTTTCCTTCCCCATCTTTCTCTTTGCTAATATAGACACGTAGATACGGATCTATATCTATATATCTGTGTTGTTCTTGGGTGTAGTTGAGTCGATTTCAACTTGTAATGATACTCTATGGCAGAGTAGAACTGTCCCTTAGGGTTTCCTAGGCTGGAATCTTTATGAGAAATGAGCCCTGGTAGCACAGTGGCTAACACACTCATCTGGTAGCTGAAAGGTTACTGGTCCCAACTCCCAAGATGCTCTGTTGGAGAAAGATGGGGCAGTCAGCTCCTATAAACATTACAGCCCTAAAACCCAATGGGGCACTTCTGTCCTGTCCCATAGGGTCAATAAGAATGGCAGCAGGCTTGGGTTTGGTGGGGGGAGGTTCATCTTTATGGGGGCAGACGGCCAGGCCTTTTCCCCCCTGAAGCCACTGATGAGTCCCAGCTGCCCACCTTTCTGTTAACAGTAACCACTTAAGCATTGCACCCCGGGGCTTGGTCTCTCTCTCTCCCACCTGTGCTTTCTGCATGTATATGTATAGGTACATATGTATAGGGTGTTGCCTGGGAGTTTTAGTTCCAAAATAGACACACTCTCCAATATACTAATTTTCGAGTTAGTATATAGTACCTCACACACACTGCAAAGAGCCAGCAGGTAGAGCTCTAACCCTATGCTTCTCCCTCCCCGCCCACCCCCCAACTGCTGAGGTCTTGAACGGCTTCATGCCTGCAGGTCTGCCACGGTTATAATCACACGGTGTCCTAGAACTTGAGCGTCAGCATTCCAGGAAGTCGGTAGCTGGCTGAGCTAAGCCATGTGTCAGTTCAAATATGTCTCTGAGTGAAAACTGATCCGAAAGAGTGTTCCTGTGTAACATAGACCAGGTAAGAGACAACGCTAATAATCCAGAGGTGTTATCTGCTGAGAGCAGTAGAGAGCCTAGGAATACATGTACCCAAGAGACGTTCCCTGCTTCTGGAGACTGCGGAGATCTCAAAAGGGAGAATGATAAGTTACACCTTGGTAAATATCTTGTTCTTTCCGTGGGTTTCTTCTTTAGGGAGGATGATTTTTCTTCACATCCCAATAGAGTGTCAACTCACCAATAACATCTTTGGATTTAACATATATATAAACATATGTACATGTGTATGTGGGTGTATATATGTATGCGTGTGTGTGTATTTTCCTTGCTCCTTTTTGTTACCCAAATATTCCAAATATTGACAAGAGTCATCTAACTTGTGAATGCATTCAGTGTAGCTGAGAAACTGTGCGCTGAAGAGTTACTCATGCAAATTGTGTTGGTCTTGAAGTGAGTGCTGGGATGACGCTGTTTTAAACAACTTTGGGGTTTTTTTAAATTAAAAGGCGAGTGTGTGGATATACGTATATGTATGTGCATACGTGTATACGCACACAGGAGCCTCGAGAGTGCAATGGTTTTAGCACTCAGCTGCTAACCGAAAAGCAGGCAGTTCAGACCCGAGGACGGCTCTGCAGGAGAAAGATGTGGCCGTCGGCTCCGGGGAAGGTTACAACCATGGGAGCCCTGTGGGGAATTCCTGCTCTGTCCTGAAGGGTCTCTATGAGTCAGAACTGACTCCCTGCAAGAGTTTTTTTTGGTGGTTGTTTTATATACATAGAGACATCCACTGAATTTAACCGTTTTGTGAGTTTAAATTGTCCATATTTTTCTTAAAGTTTGGCAAAGTATTAAATGCAAAATCTTACTGTTTTTCACAATTGTTGGTATGAGTTTTTCTGAAGTAAAATTAATGAGGAAGAGTCATCTTATACTATAAACCCTAACCCACTGCTATCGAGTTGGTTCTGACTCCCAGCGACCCTGCGGACAGAGTAGAACTGCCCCATAGAATTTCTGAGTAGCGCCTGGTGAATTTGATCTGTAAGTCTTTGGTTAGCAACCATAACACTTAACCACAACGTCACAAAAAGCACCCTGCTCTGTGATTTATCTGTTACGAGAAATAGATGAGTAATAGAGATAGACTAGAAATATTAAATTGGATATCCGTACCATTTAGATAATCAGTTTTAAATGCTACAGTTCAAAGTCCCTGAATGTAGTTAAAAGGCTCAGGATTGTTGGTCGACAGTCACCGTCCTGAAATGGGTCCCAGCTGTGCCCAGACGCGCTGTTCTGCTTCTTGGATCAGCTGCTCCTCTCGCATGATACAATGTCCTCAACTCTTCCTTGTGACTGTTTCCTCTCTTCTGTTACCTTGTCTCCCTCTCAGCTGGGTTATGACCACTGATGACAAAGAGGTGACAGTATTGGTCCCAAGAACTTCCTTTCTCCTGAACTCTTGGAGGGTAAGATGCCAACCTCGTGTTCCATTGCCCCAGAGTACTGTAGTGGGTAATCCCTGTATACAAGAGTGTGACGTGGAATAGTCATGATGCATTCATCAAAATCAGGGAGTCAGCACTGATGTATTCTGGTGGTTGTGTGCTGTCCCATCAGTTCCAGCTCACACCACCCCACGTCCAACAGAAGGAAACACTGCCCGGTCCAGGGCAGTGCTCAGAACTGTTGCCCTGTCAGTCCATCTCACCGAGTACCTTCCTCTTTGTTCCCTGACTCTCTACTGCACCCAGCGTGACTGTCTTTCTTCGGGGTCTGATCCCACCTGATAACCAATCTGAAGTACAAGAGATGCAGTCTCCTCATCCTCGCCTCAAAGGAGCGTTCTGGCAGTCCTTCTTCCAGGACAGAGTCATTTATTCTTTGGACAGTCCGCGGTATGTTGAGTATTCCTCGCTGATACCGTCATTCAGAGGAGTCATTCTTGAGGTGTCCTTTATCATTGTCCAGCTTTGGCCTGCGTGTTGACAAAACAACAAAAACCAAACCCAGTGCTGTCGAGTCAATTCCAACTCACAGCGACCCTGTAGGACAGCATAGAACTGCCCATAGAGTTTCCTAGGAGAGCCTGGCGGATTCGAACTGCCAGCCTTCTGGTTAGCAGACGTAGCATTTAACTGCTACACCACCAGTTTTCATATGCATATTAGGCGGTTGGAAACAGCCATGGCTTGGGTCAGGCACAGCTTAATCTTCAAAGTAGTATCTTTGCTTTTCAATACTTTAAAGAGGTCTCTTTTCACAGATCTGTCCAGCATAATGCCATTTGGTTTCTTGGCTGCTCCGTGGGCACTGATTGTGGATCCAGGTAAAAGGACATCCTTGACAACTTCAGCACTTTTTCTGTTTACCGTGATGCTACTTACTGGTCCAGTTGCAAGGGTGATTGTTTTCTTTATGTTGAGGTTTAATTCACGCTGAAGGCTGTAGTCTTTGATCTTCAAGTCCTCTTCACTTTCAACAAGTAAGGCAGTGTCCCTTGCACATGGCAGGTTGTCGGTGAATCTTCCTGGAATTCTGATGTCCCGCTCTTCTTCATGTAGCCCAGCTTCTCGGGTTATTGGCTCTTCATATAGAGTGAATGACTGTGGGGAAAGGCTGCAACCCCGACACACACACTTCCTGACTTTAAGCCACGTAGTGTCCCCTTGTTCTGTTTGAATGACTACCTCTTCAGCTACATACAGCTTCCTCAGGAGCACGATTAAGTGTTCTGGAGTTCTCCTTCTTCTCATTGTTTTCCATAATTTGTTATGATCTATACATTTGAATGCCCTTGCGTTGTCAGTGAAACACAGGTAAACATCTTTCTCTGCTTTAGCAAAGATCCATCAGCCATCAGCTGTGACATCCCTTTTTCCACATCCACTTCTGGATCTGGCCTCAGTTTCTGCCAGTCCCCTGTCCATGTATCACTACAACTGTTTTTGAATTCTTCTCACCAGGTTTTACTTGTGTGTGATATTAATGATACTGTTGAATAATGCCTGCATTCTGCTGGATTACATTTCTTTGGGATGGACACAAATACGGATTTGCCTTAGTTGGCTGACCGGGTATCTGACTTCCAGATTTCTTGGCAGAGACGAGTGATTGATTCCAGCGCTACATCAGTTTGTTGAAACATCTCTGTCGCTGTCTTGTCCATTCCCAGAGCCTGTCTTCTGGCCAGTGCCATCAGTACCGTTTGAATGTCTTCCTTCAGTACCGTCAGTTCTTGATCGGATGCTCCCTCCTGAAGTGCTTGAACCTGACGTTGACCCATTCTTTTTGGGCACCGACTCTGTGTATTCCCTCCACCTCGTTTTGACGCTTCCTGCAGTATTTGGTATTTTGCGCATACTGTCCTTCAGTATTGCAACTCGAGGCTGCGTTTTGACCTTTACTGTCCTGTCTTTTTAATGGCCCCTAGGGCCACCATGATTCATATCCGACTTGACGGCACTTGGCTGGCTTGGCTTGTTTTCTTCATCTATGTGTCCCTGAGGACTGATGCGTCACAACCCTTGCATCTTCTAATCCTGTTCACGTTTTAACAGCTGTCCCACTCATGTTGTTTATGCGAGAACTGACAATTAAGTTCATGAACACACCCTAGAAAAAGTGCTACATAGCTCGTTACCGGATATCACTGTGATCACCTTCAGAGTGCTCCCCTTGAGACGCTGTGCACCCACACCAGTGCCTAGTCTACCCTTCAAAGCAATTTTGGAACTCTCTCTGGAATGGCTGTCAGAGCTGTTGTCATATTGCCCTTGATGTCCTGAGTGTCATCCAAATGTCTTCCTTTCAATATTTCGTTTATCTTCAGGTAAAGAAAAAAGTCACTGGGGGCCAGATCTGGTGAATAGGATGGGTGTTCCAATGCAGTTATTTGTTTACCAGCTAAAAACTCCCTCACAGACAACTATACAATTACGTTCACAACTTTTCCACTTTGACACCATCCACAATGGCGATTCCAGAAAGCGTTCCAAAATTGCTTTGAAGGGCGGACGAGGTCCTGGAGTTGGTGCATAGCTTTCCGAGGGAAGGACTTTGAAGGTGACTGTAGTGATGTTCAGCAGTAACATATCTAGCACGTAGAACAATGAAGTTTGTGGACTTGTCGGACCTCATGGCACTGGCATTTTCTGCAATGAGTGTGGTTCAGAATCATATATTAGGCTTAATTGTTGTTATCTTTTTAATTTTGTACATTGTGGGACAATCTCTGAGTCTTCCCCAGGCTTTCATGACCTGGACCCATTTGAAGATTGTAGGCTAGTTGGAATGACCTCAGTTTGGGCTCATCTTGTGGTTATCAATTATGCATTTTAGCAGGACTCTCAAGCTATGAGATATTGAAGTTCCTGAGAACTTGGTTTTGGGCCTTCTTGTCTCTTCACTGAGGCCAGCTCAAGCACACCCATGGCTCTGAGTACCACCTCTCTGTAAGGGATTCATGGGTTCGCATCTCCATCCCAGGCCTTCTGGACTCACAGCACCAAATGCCACCCTGACACCGCATCTTGGATGGAAAAGGCTTCCATCTCCCTATTCAAGTGTCATCGTCTTCCCTCAGCATCCTAGTCCTCTTGCAATGCCATCCATCCTGGGCCTGCCACCACAAGCCATCCTGTGCAGAAAAATAGAAGAATTCATTCCTTCACTCTCGAACCAGGTCTGTTACCTGGGCCTGGCCATGTAACATCTAAAATGTCTTTCTTGCTTTCTTGCCCACCTCTGTCCACCAGGGCCACCTCGCTCCTTGCCTTGGGTCCACACACATGCTCTCTGACCCCCTCCAGTCTGTTCTCTTTACTATACAGAATTGCTAAATAGTAATTTACTATATACCTATATTCTATATTACTATATACTAAACAATTCTATTACTAAACAGAATTTATTCTGTTCTATTTAGTTTTTCCAAGTGCATGTTTGCTGTTATCACCCAGCCTTTGCCTGTTTAACAGCTTCCAGTGGTATCTCAGGAAACCCTGGTGGCGTAGTGGTTCAGTGCTAGGTCTGCTAACCAAAAGGTTGACAGTTCGAATCTACCAGGTGCTCCCTGGGGCAGTTCTCCTCTGTCCTGTAGGGCCGCTATGAGTCGAAAGCGACTTGATGGCAGTGGGTTTTTGGTAATGGTATCTCATTGCACTTAGGATGGACAGAACGTTGACTTGACCTACAAGACCCTGCACTGGGCCCACTGGCCATTTCCGCTGGATTTGTCATGCTTCCAGCAACCACAGGACCTTTGCTCTTTAAGTCTTCATCCTTCCAGCCTTCAAGTATTTTTTAATAGCTGTTTGGCCATATAATTTAGATGTATCATTCACCTGTAGAAAGGATCCAGTTTGGTCCTTTTTAGGATATTTGCAGCTATGCAGCTGTCACCACTACCTAATTTCAGAGTGTTTCCGTCACCGCTAAAGGAAACCCCGATCACCGTGGGCTGCGCCTCATTTGTAGCCATTAGCACCTGCTACTCGTACCCCTCTCCCCCAGGCAGCCGTTTACCTACTGTCTGTCTTTCTGGGTTTGCATATTCTGGGCATTTCATATAAATGGAATCACACACATGTGGTCTTTTACATCTCCCCCCCACTCCCACATAGCATAATGCTTTCAGGGTCAGTTATGTAGTGTGTATAATTAGTTCTCTCCTTTTGATGGCTGAATAATATTCCATTATGGGGATATACCACAGTTTTTCATTTGTTTGTTTTGTTTTTATTCATTCATCAGTTGAGGGACATTTGGATCAGTCTTCAAACTTTGAGTCAAACATCTGGGGTTCACAGGAGTCAAGCATTCCTCAGAGAACTTTCTGACCTGCCTCATTAGGCCAGATCCTGGCAGATGAGGTTTCTTGCACTGTCTGCCTCCTTGGTAGTGCTTTCTCTGACTAAATCTTATTCTTGTTTGCCTGATTCTTGACCTCAGTTAATTCTGACCTTTTCTGTCAGATGGTAAACTAGAAGAGGCAGAAGTCATACCTGTTTAGACTCACCAGGTCTGCAAGCACATAGTAGGAGTGCAGAGATGTTTGCTGAATGGAAGAGTCCTAAGGCGTGTCAGTAAACATGAACATTTCTGACAAGCCTAGAGATTTGAACCGTGTGTATGGGTTTGCTCAGTATGGCCTGTTTCATGCTATCAACTGCCAGGGTCCTCCTTAAGCCATTCGGTTCTTCCCCCTGCCTCCAGCCTATCTTTACCCAACTGAATTCATTAATAAAATCCAGCATTTATGGTGTATATTTATGTGCAAAAGTGAAGGAGCTGAGAGGCAAAAGCAGAGAAGCGTGGTGACCTTCAGTTTTCACAAATGATTAGCAGAGGTCTGACGGTCAGGTGCAAGGAGCAGTGAGACTCCCGGGACATGCTTCTATCAGCACTTAGGGGAAAAGTGTGTGTGTGTATGTGTGTGTTTAAATGAATTTCCTCTGTGTCATACAAGGGTGAGAAATAATATATGGTCAAAAAGTTTTGTCCAAATAAGCAGTTAGTTACGTAACGGGGAAAACAAAAACAGCCACCCTTGAATTGATCCCAACTCAACCCCGTGTCTGTCTCAGCAGAGCTGTGAACCCCAGGGTTTTTGGTGGCTGATGTATCCAGAAGTGGACTGCCAGGCCTCTCTTCCAAGGTACTTTGGGTGGACTCAAACAGCTGATCTTTCAGAAGCAGACGAGTGCATTCACTATTTGCAGCACCCGGGAACTGCATAATGACACTAGCTGTCCTCTGTGGGACACTTACTGTGGGCTGTGGGTTAGGCATGGTAGGTTTGTAGGTTCATTTAACTTTCCCAATCAACTTGGGAGATAGGCTTTACTCTTCCCATTTTACAGATGAGTAAACTGAGCTTTGCAAGAAAAATAAGTAGGGCTCTGTCCTCTGTTTTCTAACTTCAGGTATCAGATGAAATGTAACACGTTTAGTCACCACTTACCCGTTTCTAAAGTTCTGTGCTGTCCTTTTATGTGGAAGGTTTAAAGTAGAGACTTAAAAGCCATTAGTGATGATGGTCAAATAAAAAATTCTGGGACAGAGCAGAGGACATAGCTTATTACTTGGAGAGACTTGGAGCTGGCCGGGTCTGGATTCAGCTCCCGTGTTGACCACTTAGTATTTGAGTATGTCACTTTCTCTGAGTCCCAGTTTCCTGATTCTAAACATAAGGGTAATTGTATTAATATTAACAACATAAGTAGGGGTTAAATGAAATAAAATAAAACCCAAGGCAGTGCCTGACACAGAGCCGTTGTAAGTGCAGAAGTAAAGAAACAAAAACTCGCCTATAATTTGTTCTGTTTCTCCCATATAGATATGCAAACACAAGGCATCAGTATAAAGTGTCGGCTACGCCTTTCAATTAATACTTTTTCAAGTCAAGACCAGGGAGATATTAGGTAATAGAAAGTTTAAGAGTTAATCATGAATAGAAACGCACGTGTTTACCGTAAATAGTCTTCATTTTGGTGAATGTCAATTCCGCTGATACGATTTGCACCCAGAAATATGTTGGGAGTGGCCCCTGGCCTGCACACAACCCGTTTTCAGGTGGGAGATACACAGCAGACAGACATCCACCCCCACACAGCCCATGGACCCATGAGTGCCCAGCAACTACATGACACGATTTAACTTGGGGTTTGCAGCCCAAAAGTCTTTCTAAGCCTACTGCTCGTGCAGTTAACAGTCAAAGGCTGGGAGCTGGTGAAAATCCTCCCAACCGTTGAAATGTAGTTTCAACCAAGAGAAAATTCAGTGCATTTTTTTAAGGCCAGGTCTAAAGGAGGGTGTTCTGTCTCACCTAACAGAGGCCCCAGGTACCTCCTGTGCCTGCTTATCAAACAAGAGTAGGGACTAATTTGGGATCCAGTTGGAAAAGTTAAATTGTATCTAAAAACACTTGTCATCACTCACTCATGAGTTGTCTGTTTATGAGGCCAGAACAGAAAAAAACAAAACCACTGCTGTGGAGTCAATTCCAACTCACAGCAACCCTATAGGACAGAGAAGAACCGCCCCCTAGAGTTTCCTAGGCGTGCTGCTTTATGAGGCAGGCACGTTACGTGTGACACCAACCAAGTCGGCTTGTGGATGATGTGTAACGGAATCATGTCAAGAACTGGGGGTGAGGGAGACAGAAAAAAATGAAGCATCTATGATTTTCCCAGGAGTCTGTTTGTTCTTAAATACTCAGATACTAAAAGTTAAAACACGCTTTCCTGATTCCTTTGTATAGCAAGCCACCAGAACGGCTACCGTTGTGATTCCGCTGCTTCTAGCAATTGGCCAGCAGCATACATCCCCAAATAGCAGATCCACAATGCGGCCTATGCTCTGGAGACTCTAAGAATCTGGTGAGCACCTTCGCCACTGGCTCCGTCATCTGCATAGAGCTTTTAACGGGGAACTTTATAAAATTTGAGGCCTTTTGGATCAGAGGGGAAGCAACTAACGTGTGCCCATTGAATGATGATGGATGGGTTGCGAGGACGCAGAATTAAATGGTTGATAATGATTGTGGTAGCTCCCAAAGACAAATGCTATTTACAAAAGCTCCCTTTTGCATGTAATCAGACGTCTGTTCCCGTGAGCTGGGTCATAATTCGTATTCCACTTTAATGTTTGTGGAAAATGTGCTCTCTGTGTGTGTGTGTTATTTTTAGGATGTTGTGTCTCCTTGGTGCATACACAATGAGCCTGAAATCCTTTAGGAATGTGTTTAATTTGAAAGTTTTATCCTCTGGGTCTGGTTAATTCAAACAGGCGGTGAGGAGCAGGACCGTGGGGCCCGAGAGAATGCGGGGCTGGAGAACGCCGCTTGGGGAGGCTACCCCGCCGCGGGCGCTGGCACTCACCGGGTGACAGGTGCAGCGGGGAGGGGTTCCGGCCCCTCCCAACTTCTTCTTTATCTGTTCATTTAATCATCCTGTACTGGTTCTTTCGGTGAATAAGTTGGAGATTTTCTGGCTTTAAACTCAGAGGTATCTCAGGTGCTCAAGTGAATTACAATGAATTGTCCAGGTGCCTTTTATAGAGTTGTAAATAGTGGAGGCAATCAAGGCGTGCAGCTACTAACAGGAAGCTCGGGGGGTTCGAGTCCCCCCCAGAGATGCCGCAGGAGCAAAGCCTGGAGATCAGAATCAGCCGGTGAACATACTGTGAGCACAGCTCTGTTCTGACACACACAGAGTTGCCCTGAGTCAGAGGAATTTGTCAGCAACTGGTTCTCTTTGTTTTCTTCGTCACCCCGGTGGCCACGGCGTGTCCTGTGGCTTCCCTTACGTTTTCTCCTAGCCTTGGTCACACAGAAGCTCTGAGTCACATCTCGGAGCCTGAGCCCATGGAGAGTGATCCTCGGAAAGAACAGGGTTTGCCCCAGTGCAGAGGACAGGGCCTGAATCATGTCATCCTGAAACCGCTGAGGGCTGGGAATTGGGCTCTCTGGGGGTTAAAATAGGTCTTAGGAGTGACATTTTCATAGGGGACTCAGACAGGCAGAAGCCCATCTTACGATCTGAGAAGTCTGATGAGAAATTACGACTGAGAAACTGGTGCTGATTCCCAGTGCAGTGCTATGCCAAGGAAACCATTAGAACATTCTGGGGCACCCCTGACCTGACCTGGACCCGTCAGTTTATACAGGATGTGACTTTGGAGTTGGAGAGGCATGGGTCTGAGTCCTGGCCATCATTAGGTGTGTGTGACCTGGACCTGCACCTGAGGCCTCGAGGGATGTTAAACACCAAGAGAGTAGAGGTAGTTTTGCTGTGCCCTAAACATGTCATGCAAAAAAAAAAAAAAAAAAAAAACCCCGAAACAAAAAAATGAAGCCATAAACTGAGAATAAGCATGCCCGGCCAATTCTGCTCTCACCCAGCATGAATGCTATTTCTGTGATTTTTTTGACATATCAAATGATTTCCTGCTAAATTGTGTTTGTGTTCCTGCTGTGCTGGTGTCCTCAGCTCGGGGGCTGTGTACAACCCAGCATGTGAAGTTCCCACGTCTCTGTCCTGGGACTGTGGGTGTTAACAATACAGAGACATGTCCCGTGCTTCCTACAGTATCAGGCAGATCATCCACTCTGCATGTTGGCTAGTTTTCTTTTTCGTGTCTTGTCTTTATTTCTTCCCGTAAACTCTTTTAGAGACTAGTTTAATGGGTCCTCAGTGCAGTGGACCTGGATATTTTGAATTGAGATTGATTAGAGTAGGCAGGAAAGTATCGGGATTTTGTGTATCAGTGTCTGCAAGCTGGGTGCTTTTGTTGGCTGAGCCCTTGGGAGTTGCCTACTGATGAAAAAGACATGTATGAGGTGCCTCATCATGTGTGACACCCTGGAGGCATAGATTAGCATGAAGAGAGGTGCACCTTTCCTGCACTGTTCCTTTGTTGGTCTTGGTTCCCTCCTACTGCCAGGGAAGCTCAAAGTTGCTTAGATGAAAATAGGTCCGTTAACTGAGACTCGGGAACACCACCAGCCGAGTGTTTGCCTCTTTGAGGGCTGATGGCTGACTCTGAGGGAGTCCCACATCTTCACCCAAACCCATAACAAACCTGTTGCTGCCAAATCGATTGTGACTCACAGTGACCCTAGAAGACAGAGTAGAACTACCTCAAAGGATTTCCAAGGAGCACTTGGTAGATGGATTCAAACCTCTGACCTTTTGGTTAGCAGCCAAGCTCCTAACCTCTGTGCCAGGGCTCCCCACGGCTTCACAGCCGTATAGAAATTGAACGTTCTAGTTTTCTCATTTCTTAAGCACCTGTTAACCACCACAAGCACTTCTTCCTCTCCCTTAGGAGTCAAAGACAAGCCATGAACTTGGACTTGAACTGGACTCGAAGCATTTTCTCACTCATGTGTACATCTGGACCACAAACATGATTTCAGCTTTAATGCACCGGTTTAGACCCTTCATCCTTTCACTGAAGCCCCTATTGTCACATCTGTTTGGTGTTTCAGGGGTCAGAGTTTTTAGCTAGCTTTGAAATAAGAAATGCCAAAAGTACAGGGGAAACAAATCCCTTACCATCTAGTTGATTCTGACTCATAGCCACCCAGTAGGACAGAGTAGAATTGCCCCATGGAGTTTCTAAGAAGCACTTGGTGGTTTCAAACTGCCAACCTTTTGGTTAGCGGCTGTAACACTTCACTGTTCATGCCACCAGGGTTTCCAGTTAGTGGAAAGCACCGTCGAATGCAGACTCCGCTGACAGCAGGCGCCTTAGTTTGGATTGACCGACAAGCGGCACCAGGAATTAGTGCACAAATTGAAGGCGAAACCCAGGGAAGACTTTTCTTTTTTCTTCTTCTCTTTAGAGAGAGAAAGGGCACAACGTAGAATACACGTGGGAAGAGTTCTGTTACTTTAAAACGTGGGCAGAAGAGCCTGAGAACAAATGGGGTTATCATGACACTGTTAGAAATTTGGGGCGAGTGATGCCAGCAATATCAATTTCAGAAGAGCTGGGATGGAGCCGTGTGGAATGTATTCCTCTGGGCAGGTTCCGCTGAGCTGTGAAGGCATCACAGTTCTTGTGCCTTGCAGCAATTGGGCCCTTTGGTATTAGAGGGCTTTGGAGATGTTAAGAGCATTTGGCGATCTTAGCAGAACTAAAAAAGATGCTTCCTTTCAGAGAGTGTATTAGATGATGGAAGAAAACTCAGGGAAAGAGAGCTGGCTAAGCTCTGCCCACTGTGAGCCCTTGGGCCTGGACACTGAGACCTGGATTTAGCCTGGGGCCATGGTGGACAGTCTTCACGGCCAAGCGCAGAGGTTAATTGCCTCAGATATACGCACACTCGATGTATTTATTGGCACATATATATCAACTTACACATAGATACACGTGTTAGATCAGCACAGATTCATATGTGTACCTGTACTTAAGCACGGAAACCTATACCTGTGCACACACATAAATATTCATGTATGTAAATACATACATATGTGTTCCTGTGGTATACGTGTTCAGTGCTGCATAAACACACCATTTAGAGACTGATGGCATCTTACAGTTATGAAGTATTTTATGTACTTTTTCAGGTTGTTTTGGCATTCTGTATTCTCTCATTTGATTCTCAAAGCAATCCTGGAAGGTCAATGGGGGCAGATATACATGTTAAAGGAAGCAGAAAGAAACTCACCAAGGCTCTTGCCTCAGAGTTGGCCAAGGACATAGAGCAAGTCACAGCTGGGTGGAAGGGAGGCCCCAGGAGCCTGGGACTTCAGGTCCATGGCCCTTCTCTGAGGAGTCAGAAGGCCAGGGGCCTCGGAGGTAGTGAAGAGCCTGGAATGGGGACAGTTAGGAACACATCCAACTTGACCGCTTTCTGCTCTGCCTAGTAAAATATGATGGCTAATAATGCATTACTTGGCAGTTTTTTGGGATATCGACTGTAATGAAGGAAACACTGGTGGCGTAGTGGTTAAGTGCTACAACTGCTAACCGAATGGTCTGTGATTCCGATCTGCCAGATGCTCCTTGGAAACCCAATGGGACAGTTCTCTGTCCTGTAGGGTCATGATGAGTCAGAATTGACTCCATGGCAATGAGTTTGGCGTATTGTAATGAAGAGAAAATGCAAGTGAGTCATTTTACCCATTTTGTATATAAACAGTGACCTGGAAATAAAGCCAGGTCGCCTGCGTGAAAGGCAGGCATTGATGTGCGGGCGGCCCCATCTCTCGAGTGGAGGCTGGCGTGTTGGGATGGTGTTGAACAATTTCGGCAGAGCTTCCAGTCGAAGATGGATTCGAAAGAAGGGCCTAACAGTCTGTTTCCAAAACCTGGCTCATGAAAGCCCTAGGGGTCACGAGGTCCGATCTCCAACTGCTCTCAAAGATGGCCCAGGACCAGGCAGTGTTTTTTCCTTTGGACACGGGGTTGGGCTGAATAGGGGACCAACTCAATGCCAACAAAGAACAACATATAAATGTTCCCAAGTACTTTCCACTGTGTAGACTGAGCAAGCAGCCTGCAGTGCTGTTTCTGATGTTTGTTTGTTTCCTCTCTCCTTTGGCCCCTTGGAAGAAGGCACCTCCTGTCCCAGCCTTCCTGGAGGGTCAGTATGGAGAAGGAATGGAGCTGGAATTCATAAGGTTTCACTCTTAACAGCAATTAGGAAGGAATGCACATGTGTTTGTTTCTGAGAAGGTTGGAAATGGAAATAAATGCAAAAATGTGCTTTTCTGGCAACTCATCATTTTTAATAGGAAGACTGAAAGCAGAAGACAGCTTTGTTTTGCCTTTTTGGGGGGAGTTGTAGTTGGATTTTTTTTGTGCTTCCTGGATTTTGCTGGAACGACACTTGCTCATGTCTCACCCTCTCTGTTCCCCACTTCGCCCCCCAAGCTGAAATAGCTACCTACCTTTTAAGAGCTCAGTCTTAGGGAAGGGAGAGGGAAAAGAACTGTGATTTAAAACCTATATGTATATCTTTTTTTTTTTTTTAAGCTTGCAAACTGGGATTTCCAGACTCAATTTGTGTTCTTGAGACACTGGAGTCAAGTTTATATATAGTTTTTGATGTAGGACCTAATTAGGCTCTCAGCATATCTTAATACTTTCTGCTACATCTGCATTAAAGATAACATTGCATATATTTGCATATCATTTGCATAAAAAGTTAGCCATGCTGTATGGAACAATCACATTAACCAAGTACCATTGACAGCAAATATTTTGAGTAAGCATGTGAAAATCTGTGTCTACACAATGCCTGTCTTGGGGGCTGTCGTATCTGTCCCATTTGGATCATGTTGGAATGTGACACACTTTTTCCCACCGAGCCCTTGAGGTTAAGCCAACAAATAAGGACAGAGGTGCAGCAAACCAAACCCACTGCTGCCGAGTCTATGCGAAGTCACAGAGACCCTGTAGGGCACAGTAGAACTGCCCCAGAGAGTTTCCAAGGAGTGCCTGGTGGATTTGAACTTCCAACCATTTGGTTAGCAGTTGTAGCCCTTAACCGCTATGCCACCAGGGTTTTAGTGCCACTGCATCTGATATACGTGGCGATATTGTCTCTTTGGGAAAGGAAGGCTCCATTAATGTTCTTTTAGATTCTGTGTGTAATTTTAATGGTCTTGGTTGTCAGTGGTCAGAATAGTGCTATGGTTTTAATGAGATTTTTAAAGGAGAGGGGATAACCTTGAAATACAGGTGTTCATTCATCTCTTTCCTCAGTTATATGTATTCCAATGAATTTATATGGGGCAGCCTTGTTTCCAGATCTCATTTAATGAATCTCAGGTTTATCTGGGCCATTTTACCTTAAATATGAGCTTTTACCAGGGGACTCTTCCACCAGTTTCTTTAGAATGAGCTGTTTCTTGCCTCTGTCCCTCATGCCTATGGAGAGTCCTGTGTTCCTGCCTGGCCAGGGCCAGGCTCCCATTGGGCATACTTGGCTATTCTTCCCTTCTCATGGCTCCTGAGAGCTTCAGGACTCTCTCTGGGGCGTGGTGGAAATCCATAAGGTGATGTCAGACATGGATCATGATGTGTATGCTCTTCTGTTAGCATGGAAGCCAGTGCGTATTCTGTGGAACACACTCCTTCCCAAGACTGGTCCTCACAGAGGGCAGCGTACGGACACTTGGGAACAGTTGCAGGCTCTTACGCCTTCCTAGACAGCCACAATGCATGGAGTTCAAAAAACAAAACAGGAACTTAACTTTCTCTATGTTGGTGTTTTCTAGATCTTTAGCGGTATTAAGAACTTTGTTGGCATGCCACCTGTTTACCCTGGGAGACTGGTTTTCTGCAGTGATTTTGGTGACTTTATAAATTGCCATTCTATTCGAAGAACCACATGAACAACAGTAATAGCAACCATAAAAATAGCGAGAGGTGTTTGCTGAGTGCTTCCTGCATGTCAGGAACAGTGATAAACACTTATTTATTTTTCCGCATCTAATTCCTTCAGGATACCTGTGAGATTAGGTGTCATTAATAGTGCCGTTTTAGAAACTGGAAGACCTAGAGAGATTAAGTAACGTGCTCTGCTAATAACTTACTGCTAATAAGAGAAAGAAGTGAGACTGAACCGCGGTCAATGATCTTTTTTACTACTCTGTACAAGAGGGGACCAGAGAGGTGAACTAGTCCAGTATGGCACCCACATGACACCTAGCCCACTGCCCAGGTGAGTCAGTTCTACTCACCTTGACCCTGCAGGACAGAGCAGAACTGCCCCATAGGGTTTCCCAGGAGCGGCAAGTAGATTTGAACCGCTGACCTTTTGGTTAGCAACTGAATACTTAGCCACTGCACCACCAGGGCCCTAGATGGTACCTAGCCACCCCAGTCTCCCTGACAAGTGACCCCACCCTTGAATGGACATGTAGGGTGATGGGAAGGTCGCTTCCTTTCTCCAGCTAGGTCAACAGCTGGCTCTTCCCTGCCTGCAGTCCACTTCCCCTGCCAGCACCTCTCTTCCTTTCACTTGGCCACACTCAGGTTTCCCAGGAATTTGGGGTCTGTCACAAGCTGGGTGCTCTTTGGTTTCTAGGCCACGCTACTCATTCCTTCTGTGATTTCTCGGGGGTCGTGACTCAGCTCCCTGCACTCTTTTGGCCAGTTGCCTCCCAATTTGTCAATATCCCAAGTCAACTGTGTGTGCTGCACCAAACACACACGTCTAGGTGCAGGCCATCTCCTCCCTTGTCCTGGACCCTGTACTTGGGCTCCTGAAGCCTGAGACAGCAATGCCTGTCCGACAGGTATGTGCATGCATTCTACAGGATTGCCAAGAGTTGGAATTGACTCAAAGGCGATGAGTCTGGTTCGTGTATTTGGAGCCTATTCTCAGCCTCGTTGAGTCTTCTGTCTCCTGTAAAACCAGGGCTCCTTGCCGTGTGCTCTCCCTCCAGCCCCTCACTGCTCCCCTGTGCAGCCCATCAGTGAAAAATGGGGCCCGTGACTTATGCGTCCTTATTCCACCTCTGGAAGCCTTTGTTCTCTGGTAAGTTCAATTGAGGATAATCCTAGTACTGACCTCGTCGGACTGCAGTGCCCACCATTCAAGCGTGTCCAGTCCTCAACACACTATTGTCCCTGTAATGACTATCCAGTGGATGGTAACTAGTGTTCTCATTATTGTTGTGATTGAAAAATTAGAAATTGCGGGGGAGGAACAAGTCTCACTTCTGAACATTTTTCTATGCGTTTCCATGTAATTAATTTTCCTTTGGCTTCAGAAAGTTTGAATTAATGTCTTGATTTACACGAAAGGCTCTGCTGGTCCACTTGAAGTGGTTCCCACAGTGCTGATGGAGGCATTTTCCGTGTTGAAAGGCGTTTGTGGCTGGTTCTCAGCATCATCACAGGGCTGGAAGGAAGAAGGCTTGTCCTCTGTGGGCAGGAAAGGCCCTCCCCAAATCCTGGGATTCAAGTAGGCTCTGCCAAGGGCCTTTCCTTCTACTCCTGTGTGATTGAAATCTGTCTCCGGTGGCGGGAGGCAGCTGCTACCTGTTCACGGCAACTTCATTCTTCAGTGATAGGCACTATCGATAGGCACACTTCTATCGATAGGCACGCTGATTCTCTTCATGATGGTAATTAATGAGGTGCTTGTATCTTATTTTGCAGTCGTTTAATAAGCTTCAGGCCAGCGGGTAGATCTGGTGCTTGCAGCGACTGCTCCGAGTCAGAGACGCTGCAGGAGAAGGAAGACAAGGGAGCCGAGAACAGCGGCCGCAGTGGATAAAATGTCTCCGATTAAAAACAATCTCAAAACAAACCTCGATAGGGCGGCGACAGCTTTCTGGGGAGAAGAGTTACCTCTCTCGCCTTTCGTTTGCTCCCTGATGATGATGTTAATTTTGGTCACCCGCTTTGGCTTTCTAACTCTTTGGCTGGGTTGATGTAACTGATGAGAACTGAAAAATTGGTAGGGGAACATATTTTGCTCCTTACAGCCAGAGTGAGGGCCAAAACAGCATGTCATGATGGGTTTTGAATAATTATGCTAAATTCGCTCTTAATTTTGCTTTAGACAGCTAGCCTGTGACCCTGGTTAACCTGTGTTTTCTCTTGTTCTTTCATCCTCTGGAAATGAGGTCCACAGAATACAAATTCAGGAAGGCATAAATTCTAACTCCTCCGAAGACAGGAATAGAAGTCAAAGTGACCTCAATAAATCAAAAGCAAGTTGAAGTTCAGTAGAGACAAATGTAAGATAGGGTACTTATGTCCAATAAATAGACTCACAATTATAGGATTGGGCAGGATTGTCGGGGGGGAGTATCATGCCGATGCTATGTAGAAGGTACATCTGTAACCTCATCTGAGGGCCTACTGTGTGCAAGGCCTTTTACATAAATTGGTTTATGTATACATAAACTGTTGAAACCTCTGCAGTGACTGTCTCAGCTGCAGGTAATTTAGACTCTCTTTTATAGATCTGGAAGCCAAGGTTGAGAGAGGTTAAATAATTTGCTCAAGTGTTAACAGCTAGTAAATGGCTTCACTGGTTTGCAGACTGAGCTCTGAGTTACCAGAGCTATTATTTAAGAAGCCAACCCAACTCTTGGTTGCATTAACTAGCCGTTCACTGGAGAACAGTGTAATAACCTTTCCAGTGTAATGTACGTTAATTAAAATGTAAAAGAAAAATCAAGAAGATAAACTAGCCAAAAGCCAAGCCAAGTGCTAGAGTAGGTCCAAAAATACCCCACCCAGCAACCACAGAGAGCAAAAGAAATTGAGAATTGGCCTTACAGGAAGAGGCTTAAGGGGCTAGGGATTGCCTAGCTGGGAAGAAGGCTGATACAGGCCGAGTGACACACTGGTTCCCTGAAGGGATCTGAAAGGCATAATCCAGATTTGCATTTTATGTAAATATTTGCCATTGACAAGCCCCTTCCAGGTTCAGCATCCTACTGGCTTCTTGCAGCAGTTTCCCAGGACAGGGGTCAGTGAACAGCAAGCATTTCCTGTAAAGGTCCAGAGAGTTAAATTTTTGGCTTTGTGGGCCAGGTGGTCTTTGTCACAACTTCTAGCCTCTGCAGTTGTGCTGCAGTCATTGGCAGGACCTACAAAAATGGGCATGACTGTGTTCCAGTAAAACTTGATTGACTGGGAGTGGTGGCAGGCCGGGTCTGGCTTGCGGGCTGCGGTCGTTGTGACCGCATACTATATTGGTCTCTTGATACGTATAGGAAATTGAGGCTCAGGAAAATAAGAAGTGATTTTATTAATTTATTAATAAGCATAACTCAGTAAATAATGGATCTGGAACTAGAATCCAGTTTTTCTGGTTCTTAGTTTGGTGGTCGAAGCATCCGATTGAAGAAGTGAAAATTTCACGGGAGTTTTTCATCCTAAAATAGCATTGGCCTGCAGTGCTGATTCAAGTTTGGAGCAGACTAATCAGCAAGTTAGGTGACTAGCTAGTTGTCTTGGTTACCTAGTGCTGCTGTAACAGACATACCGCAAGTGGATGGCTTTAACCAAGGGAAATTTACTCTCTCAAGTCTAGGAGTCTACAAGTCCAAATTCAGGGTGCCACCTCCAGGGGAAGGCTTTGTTTCTCTGGCAGAAGGGCCTTGTCATCGATCTTCTCTGTCAAGGAGCTTCTCAGCACAGGGATAACAGGTCCAAAGGACACACTATTCTCCTGGCTCTTGTTTCTTGGTGGTATGAGGGCACCTCTCTCTCTCTGCTAGCTTCTCTCTTGTGTATCTTAAAAGAGTTGGCTTAGCCTTGTAGATTAAGTCCTCTGCCTCTAATCCCACCTCGTTAACATTATAAAATTAGGATTTACAGCACACAGGAAAATCATATCAGATGCCAAAGTGGTAGACAGTCACGTGATACTGGGGACTGTAGACCTGCCAAGTAGGCAGCCATTTTTTTAGGAATACAGTTCAATCAGTGACACTGGTATAGTGGAAGAATATTTCCTAGGCACAGAGAGGAATGTTGGAACCCTGGTGGCATAGTAGTGAAGCGCTACAACTGCTAACGAAAAAGTTGGTGGTTCAAATCCACCAGGCGCTCATTGGAAACCCTTTGTGGCAGTTCTACTCTGTCTACAGGGTTGCTGTGAGTCAGAGTTGGCTCACTGGCAATAGATTGTTTTTTCTTTTTCTGTTTTGGAAGAAGCCTCTCTCTCCTTGCCTGAAATTTCTACTATTAAAGCCATTACTTAAGTCTCTTCTTGGGAAATGTGAATGCCTTTTGGATGACAACATTCCTTTACCTGGGAGAGGAAATACATTAGGTGCCTAGCAAAACCGTTTGTCCAGTTAACTTGTTAGGACTATGTGTTAACTAATAATGAGTAAGACCTAGAGGAAAATAAGGCTGTAGGAACAAGACGGTGTTTATAGGCCTTGGGTTAGGGGACAATTTTCAGCAGATGCCATGCTGTGAGTCCCTGGGCACTGCAGGCAGTCCTGTGCTCAGCTGCTCACCAAAAGCCTGAGGGTTCAAGTGCCTGCAGAAGTGCCTTGGAAGGAGGGTGTGGCAGTCAGTCCACTTCCCCCAAACCAGCCACTGAGAACCCCGGGGAGCACAGTCCTACCCTGTGACACAGGGGTCTCCAGGAGTCAGAATCAGCATGATGACAGCTGGCTGGGTTTTGGTTTAGTGGGTGTCCTGTGGGAACAAACAGAGAAATCACTAATATTACCTAAATTTATGGAGTTCTTAATGCCGTCTTCCGGGGACTCTTGTAAGTGCTGGGCTTGAGTTAATTTGTTTACTCCTCCCAACAACCCTGTGAGATGAGTGCTGTTCTTTCCATTGTAGAGGTGGGGAGACTGAGGCACGAAGGCTCACAGTAGGAATGGTAGAGGTTATTGCACAATCTACCAGTGAAGACCTCACCTTGTAGGCCATCTGGAGACACTTGGGGCTGTACACCGCTGGGACGCTCTGACCGCATACCCCCTTGTCACTGGTGGGCTGGACCAATATCCCCCTGGCTCTTTCTCCTTCTTTCCTAGAGTTGCAGATTGAGGCAAACTGTGGAGAAAAGAGAGGGCACATTCTGTAGAAACACATGCATCTTCTCTGGAGAAGGTCAATGGTGTGAACTCTAAGAATGAGTCCTCTTGTTTGCAGAAGAGAATCTGTAAGTGGTCGCTTGTGTCAAACTTGGTGAAACCTCCCTGGTTTGAGATTTGACCAGTCCTAACTCAGAATCGCTCAGATGATCCTTGTGTTTTAGTCAGCTTGTGCTCTGTAGAAATACTACAGAGTGGGAGGCTTTAACAAGCCAAGCCAAGCCAAGTGCCGTCGAGTCAGATCCGACTCATGGCGACCCTAGGGGCCAGGGTAGAACTGACCCCCAGAGTATTCAAGGAGCGCCTGGTGGAGGAAGTTTATTCTTATACAGTCCGGTAGGCTACAAGTCCAAATTCAGGATGCCCACTCCAGGGGAAGCTTTCCCCCTTATGAGCTCTGGAGGAAAGTCCGCTATTGTATCAGTCTTTGTCCAGGGAGCATCTTGGCACAGGAACTTCAGGTCTGAAGGACGCACTCTTCTTTCGGTGCAGCTTTCTTGATGGTGTAAGGTTCCCAGTTCTCTGCCTGTTTCTCTTTTCTTTTATCTCTTGCAGGCTGAAAGGATTAAGGGTGGGGCAAGCCATACTCCAGGGAAACTCCCTTTACAGTGGAGCAGGGAGGTGATCTTATAAAGGGATTTACAGTCCCACCCTAATCCTTTAACATACAGCATAGGAAAACCACAAAATGGAAGACAAGCACAAAATACTGGCAATCATGGCTCAGCCACATGGCTACACATATTTTTAGGGGGACACAATTCAATCCGTGACACCTTGTAAATGCTAGATACCCAGCAATGGTTGGAATAATTCAATCCACTTTATAACAGTCAAATAGCTAATACTTTACGTGTTGTGTGTGTGTACCTTTTTTAACATGTAGGCAAACCTTTGTAAATACACTTTCAATAGGAGTATTTTCCCAATATCACCTTCAAAAAAGTACAAGTGCCACTTTTGTTTCCTCATTACATTGTGGTTTTATTTCAGACCGCTGTTCAAAGCACTCTTAAAGTAGATAATATTTACATATTTAGAAACAAGCAAACAAACAAAGAAAGCAAAATTTCATTTGATTAGTTTAAGCATACCGTTCTTAGTTAGGGTACCATCATTATTAGACTTTCTTCCCAAATTTTTGTCCTTAGAATTCAAGAACTTTAATACCCTTAAAAGAGGAGTGAAAGAGATTGAGGACTGAGGAGGCAAATGGTCATGGGAAGACAAAGGCAGCGAATGTCAAAGAGCAGAGACCGTGGAAGGAGAAGAAGGGGATGTGGAGTGGGGACGGGAAAGGAAGCGTGAAAAGCGGTGTGGGCAGGTGGAGCGAGGAGGGACCAGGCAGCGAAGGACTCGGAGCTCCCAGCTCTGCTGCTTGCTGGTGTGACCTTTGGTTTGTCACCTCATCAGATTCCTTTTCTGTCCCATGGAGATGATTCTCTCAGCCTTTAAGTGAGAAGATGTGGGTGAAGGTGCATAGGTTAATCAGGAAACGTTCACGGAATAACACAGCAGAGCAAAACCAAGGGACCAGGCTGTTAGGGAAATACAAATGTGGAGGAAGCGTCTCCGAAAATGACTTCATCTCGTGTCCTCTCTACAGGTGCTCACTGTGTGTTGTTAGGTGTCCTTGGGTCAGTCTGATTCACGATGACGCCATGTGTGCAGAGTGGAACGGCTTCGTCAGGCTTTCAAGGTCATGACCTTTCAGAAGCAGATGACCAGATTTGAACTGCCAACATTTCAGCTACTATTAGAGAGCTTAACCATTACTGCCACTCAGGGACCCCAAGCATTATATGGTGCTCCCTTGCCACCAAGTCCTAATGTCACCAATTTGCTACATTTCACCAGACCCTTGTAAGCCAAGATTGAAATCTAGCATGTGTACTGTAATAATAAGACAAACACTTAAAGGAGATAAATTCTGTACCCTTAAAGCCACTTTTGGTAACCCTGGTGGCATAGTGGTTAACTGCTGTGGCTACTAACCAAAAGGTTGCCAGTTCAAATCCACTCTTGGAAACTCTATGGGACAGTTGTACTCTGTCCTGTAGGATTGCTGTGAGTCGGAATCAACTTGACAGTGGTGAGAATTTTTTTGTTTGTTTGTTTGCTTTTTTTTGGTTTAGGCTAGGACTTCAGATGACTGTGCTTGAAATAGTATCTCTCCATGATAGTATGAGATTCAGGTTTTTCCTTGAAAAATTTTTGTTCTATGGAAAAGCACCACTAATTCTCTCAAACAGAGCCTTTTCCTCCCTCAAAGCTAGAGATTTTTGTAAGTGGAATTTGAATTTAATTCTTCTCCTCCAGCACCTTCTCTTCTTAACTCACCATCTGACAGGGAGTAGTGAGTGTATAACCCAAAGCATATGTGGTAGCTTGTTCCTCTCTGCCTAAATATGAGTGTAATAAAAAGAGCAGTTAAACATATGTTAAAAATGAGGCAGTGCAGTTGGGGGCAAAGACTAAAAGGCGACACAACTGTTTATTAGTTGTGTTTTTCATTTTCATGTTCAGAGAATTTTAAGAGCAAAATATTTTTTCCCAAGCTGCACCCAAATCTGCACAATGAGGAGGCTTGTTTTGGCTTTTAGTTCCTGCAGATAAACCCTACATGGACAGTGTTGAAACCCGTGTGGACAGCAATGAGGATCTATTAGCTAAGTGATGAGTTAGGGTCCTTTTTATGGGTCAGCTGTCCAGGCCAATAATGCCAAGGCTCATAGTGCTTTACCTGCAGGGAGACACTGGGCATTGCTCATAGAAATCAGCTTAAGCAAGTGTTGCATTATCTTCATTCCCTGGATTGCAGCTGAAGATGCGTGAGGTCTAAACATAGGATAAATCTAATGTCTCCTTTCTCACTGTGGGTCATGGATTTATTATGACAGCCCATCCGACTTAAACCCGTGATTTGTCTTGATGCAATAGCTGTAAGTAGATCATCTGTTCATTTTCCAGTTGTTCTTCCTGCTGCCTAAGGACGAGTTTAGGTAAAGAGACATCTTGCATCTTGTGTAGGGATCTACACCAAGGCCAGTCATGGCTCCTTAGAAAGACGACGATGTCCAGAGTTGTGGCTTTTCCTTTCACTGCAGTGTAATGAAAGCTGGTTGACCTCACTTTTCATCAAAATTTGCATTCTACCTGTGCTGAAATTTTGTCCTGTATGAATGGTGGCAGTGGCAACTCTCCACAGCCATCCTTTCACCCAAGTAGAATGCTTTATAGGGGAAAAGAGGTGTCATTAAGCAAGAATATAGAATAGAAAACACCAGGGTAAGGTTCTTTTTCCAAAAGTGGTGGTTTGAAATGCTTGTAAGACTCAAAGGGGTAAGTCAATATGACTTAGAATGTTTTTCCTTTGGATTCATATTCTGATTTTCTGTTGATAGCAGTCTTGTGAAGTAGACAAGTTATTTATTTTGAACTTTAAAAATAAGGAAGATGAGGCTTGAGAGGAGGCTAAGGAATTGCCTGGAGCTGGCAAGAGGCAGAGCCGTGTTCTTCTGTGTCCAGTGGGGAACTCCCGTGTTCTGAAGTTGCTGCAAGAAGAGGAAAGACAGTGTCTGTCTGTGTTCCTGTAATTCTTTTATGTCACTTATCTCCAAGTTTTCCCATTGTTTGAGTGTGAGTGTATGCATACAACTTAATATAGTAGATTACAGTATATAGTATATGTACTTGTGGAATTTTTTTCTTACGGAGTTGAGCATCAAGGATACAGAGGTAGTGAGTGGCCGGATAAGGACAGACAAAGGGAATTCCACCCACCCACTAACTTTTTCCATGGGATTTCTTCCCTTCTTGCAGTGTAATTTCTCTATCCCTGACTTTAGCTGTAAGTCCAAGTGTGAGATTCACTTTTGATTTTCTTTCTGCAAGGCACATCTATTCTTTCCATTAGGGAACTACCCAATGTCAAACTTATCAAATGACTCAAGATTATATGTTACTCTTTTACTTAATGACATGTTACCTAACCTGACCTACTTAGCAAATATTGACAATTTAGGAATATTGCTAAAGTCAATATACCTTTGCTGGCCAGACTATTTTTTATATGTAATCATGACAGAAAAATACAACACTGCCAGTGATAGGATAATATCAACAATATCCATATGCCTTCCAGGAAGATCAGTTAATATGACTACTATTCAGATTTACACACCAACCACTAAGATCAAAGATGAAGAAATTGAAGATTTTTACCACCTTCTACAGTCTGAAATTACAATCTGAAATAGAATCAAGATATATTGATAATTAATGGTGATTGCAATGCAAAATTTGGAAGCAAAGAAGCAGCACGAGTAGTTGGAAAGTGTGGCCCTGGTAATAGAAATGATGCTGGAGATGGCATGATAAAATTGTGCAACACCGATGACTTCTTCATGGTGAATACCTTTTCTCACGCAATGTAAATGGTGACTATATACACAGACCTCATTAGAAATCAATAGGAATCAACTTGACTACATCTGTGGGAAGAGACAACGGAAAAGCCCAATATCAGCAGTCAGAACAAGACTAGCTGCTGATTACAGCAGAGAACATCAATTTCTCATATTCAGGTTCAAAGTGAAATTGAAGAAAGTTAGAAAAATCCCGTGAGAGCCAAAGTAGTACAACCATGAATATATGTCACCTGAGTTTAGAGACCATATCAAAAATAGATTTGATACATTGAACACTAATCACTGAAGACCAGACAAGTTGTAGAATGACATCAAAGACATCATCCATGAAGAAAGCAAGAGACCTTAAAAAGACAGGAAAGCAATAAATCATTAACAAGAAAAGCAAGAAAAGACCAAATTGGTTGTCAAAAGAGACTCGGAAACCTGAACATTGAGTAGCTAAAGGAAAAGGAAGAAATGATGAAGTAAAAGGACTGAACAGAACATTTCAGAGGGCAGCTTGAGAAGGCTAAGTATTATAATGATATGTGCAAAGAGCTTGAGATAAAAAACCAAAAGGGAAGAACACAGTCTGCATTTGTCAAGCTGAAAGAATTGAAGAAAAAAAAATCAAGCCTTCAGTTGCAGTAGTTAAGGATTCTACAAGGAAAATACTAAGCAATGCAGGAAGCATGAAAAGAAGATGGAAGAAATACAGAGTCATTGTACGAGAAAGCACTGGTCAGTGCTCAACCATTTCAAAGGTAGCACGTGAGCAGAAACTGAAAACACTAAAGAAAGTAGTTGAAGCTGTGTTGGAGGCATTGGCTAAAACAGGGCTTCATGAGCTGGTAGAGTATCAACTGAGATATTTCAGAAACAATGGGTGCAGCTCTGGGAGTGCTCGCTCATCTGTGCCAAGAAACTTGGAGGACAGCTACCTGGCCGACTGGCTGGAAGAGATCCATAGTTATGCCTATTCCTAAGAAAGGTGATCCAACCGAATGCAGAAATAATGAACAATATCATTAATACCACATGCAAGTAAAATTTTGCTAAAGGTCATTCAAAAGTGGTTGTGGCAGTGTACCAACAGGGAACTGCCAAAAATTCAGGCCAGTTTCTGAAGAGGACATGGAACCAGGGATATCACTGCTGATGTCAGATGGATCTTAGCTGAAAGCAGAGAATACCAGAAAGATGTTTACTTGTGTTTTATTGACTGTGCACAAGCATTTCATTGTGTGGATCACAACAAAGTATAGATGGCATTGCAGAAAATGGGCATTCCAGAACACTTACTCATGCTTACAAGGAATCTGTCTATGGACCCAGAAGCACTTGGGCAAACACAACAAGGGGATACTGCATGGTTTAAGGTCAAGAAAGGTATGCGTTAGGGTTGCATCATACCTGTTCAATCTGTATGCTGAGCAATCTGAGAAGCTGGATTGTATGAGAAAGAACAGGGCATCAGGATTCGAGGAAGACTCGTGAACAGCCTGCATTATGTAGATGACACAACCTTGCTTGCTGAAAGTGAAGAGGACTTGAAACATTTACTGATCATGATCAAAGACCACAGTCGTCATCATCATGAATTGTACTTCAACATCAGGAAGACAAAAATCCTCACAACTGGACCACTAAGAAACATCATGATAAACAGAGATAAGATTGAGATTGTCAGGGATTTCATTTTATTTGGTTCCACAATCAATGCCCGTGGAAGCAGCAATGGAGAAATCAAAAGATGCATTGCATTGGGAAAATGTGCTTCAAAAGACCTCTTACAAGTGCTGAAAAGCAAAGATGTCACCTTGAAGAATAAGGTGTGCCTGATCCAAGCCATGGTATTTTTTCAGTCATAAAATATGCATGCAAAGGCTGGACAGTGCATAAGGAAGATAGAAGAATTGGTGCATTTGAATTGTAGTTGTGGAGAAGAATCTTGAATACGTCATGGACTGCCAAAACAATTAACAGATGCATCTTGGGAGAAGTACAACCAAGATGCTCTTTAGAAGAAAGGTGGTGAGACTATACGTCTTACATACTTTGGACTTGTTGTCAGGAGTGATCACTCCTGGAGAAGGACCTCATGCTTGGAAAAGCAGAGGGCCAGCAAAAAGGAGGACAGTCCTCAGTGCAGGGACTGACACAGTGGCTATGACAGCGGGCTCGCGCGTAGCGACAATCATGGGGCGTGGTGCAGGACCAGGCACTGCCTCATGCTGTGGCACGTAGGGTTTCTAGGAGTCAGAACGGACTTGACAGCACTGAACAACAAGAAGGAAGGCCAGCTAATACAGCCAGGCCAGCCAAGTGCCTTCGCGTCGTATCCGACAACTGTTATTCAAATTTCGGTACCAACCACTCATGCCAAAAAATAAGGATATTAAAGAATTTTGACAACTTCTGCAGTCTGACTTTAATCAAATATCCAACAAGGTGTTTCAGTAATTACTGGTAATTGGAATGGGAAAGTTAGAAACAAAGAAGAAGGATGAGTATTTGGAAAACACAACTTTGGTAATAAAAACGCTACTGAAGAACACATGATGGAATTTTGCAAGACCAGTGACATATTCATTGCAAATACATTTTTCAGCAACATAAATGATGACTGTACACATGGAGTACAAGGAATTAAATTGACTACATCTGTGAAAAGAGACGATGGAGAAGTTTAATAGTATCAGCTGGAACAAGGCCAAGAACATGTATGTAAGTTCAAGTTGAAGCTAAAAAAAAATTAAAATCAGTGCACAGAACAAAATTATGACCTTTAAAATATCCTACCTAAATTTAGAGACTATCTTAAGAATAGATTTGATGCGGTGAACACTAATGACTGAGGACCCGATGTATTGTGGAATGACATCAAGGTTGTCATATATGAAAAAACAAAAGATCAGTAAAAAGACAGGAAGAAGATGTCAGTGGATGTCAGAAGAGACTCTGAAAGTTGCTTTTGGAACATAGAGTAACTCAAAAGGAAGAAATGAAGTAAAAGGGCTCAATAAAAGATTTCACAAGGCAGCTTGAGAAGACGTAGTAAAGTAGTATAATGAAATGAAATGGTGAAAGCTTAGCTTTTATCAAGCTGAAAGAACTGAAGAAAAGTCAAGCGTTGAGTTGCAGTACTGAACAATTCTGTGGAAAAATACTGAATGAAATAAGATGTAAGGAGTAGTAGAGTCATTGTGTGTAGAGGAATTGGTCAGCATTCAGCCTGTTTCAGGAGGGAGCACACAGTGGTCCTGAAGGAAGAAGTCCAGGATGCACTGACAGTAATGGTGAAAAAATAGGTTTCAGGAATTGGCAGAATATGATCTGTGAGAATGACACAGGACCAGGCCGCATTTCGTTCTGTTTTTCATAGCATTGTTAGAAGTTGTAACCAACATGAAGACACCTAAGGATGACAACATGAAGCCAAGCCACTGCCTTTGAGTTGATTCCTACTCACAGTGAGCCTCTAGGTCAGAGCAGAAGTGCATTGCAGAGTTTTCAAGGAGTGCCTGGTGGATATGAACTGCTGAATCTTTGGTTAGCAGACATAGCAATTAAATCGTTATACCACCAGGGTTTCTGACATCATGGAAGAAAATACTTGAACACATTCATTGAATATATATTCGTCACACCTTGGATTTGCAGGTCCATTCAGTGTGTGTAAAATGCACACTAATTGCCCACATTATTTAATCAACCAGTCAATTCAGTTTTTATTTTGTGTCAGAAAAGGTCTGACTCCCTTTTTCAGTGGACACATTCTTCAGTGTGTTAATATGCATCCCTGTGACAACCACCTCACTTCGGGATTGTGGTTCTCATTTAGAATGTCACTTAATGGTCTCCCCAGGAGTGCAGGGATATTTTTCATGAGAACGTGGAGGTCATTCAATACATATTTGTCAGAGAGAGAACTTTGTCATGAGCCTGTGGCCAGGATGTAATGAGGATGCATAGCTAGCTTTCTGTGGATCTTACTAACTCTCTTGGCTTTCATGGAGTCTCTGGTGATGGTTGAGGGATAGAAGAGGAAAGATTGTTCAGTTATAATTTTCATGTTTCTCACCACCACACTCCACATATCTGAATCCCAAACAAGTCAAAATACTGTATTTTGTGCTCTTCACAAATGATCCAAGTCCTAACCACCTTGGATTTATGGTGTCTTGATTACAGGAGGCTCAGTTATAGCCTGTACACCAAACAGGTCTTTCTGGGTCATTTCAGTAGTGTTTGTAGCCCTGGGCAGTGCACCTTAATAGCTTTGGGACAGGTGAGAGTTTCGCCTTTGTGCTGTAAAGCAGAAGAAGGATGATTATAAGAGGAAAGGTGGGCACTCTCGCATAATCCCTTGACTACAGATGTTATTTTCAGACAGATTTGGGAAAGAATCTTAAGGAAATTGAGATTCTGAAAATTAATTTCCTTAAAACTGTCTAATAGCTGTGTGATCCCTAGGTGGCCTAAATGATTTGCAGTCAGCTTAGCTAAGTATCCTTTGTGGTGTAGTAGTTGAGTGCTGTGGTTGCCAACCAAACGGTTGGTAGTTCAAATCTGCCAGGTGTTCCTTGGAAACTCTGTGGGGGCAGTTCTACTCTGACCTATAGAGTTGTTATGAGTCAGAATCAACTTGATAGTGGTGGGTTTGGTGTTTGTTTTTTAAGCCAAGTAAACCCTAGAGAAGATTTCTACTCTGTAGCATATGACGTCACCATGAGTTGGAACTTGCTTGGTGGCAGTGGGTTTGGGTTTTGGTTATATCAACCAAAAGCTTGGCAGTTCAGGCCCACCTATCAGTGCCATGGAGGAAGGCACAGTGACTTGCTTCCGTAAAGATTACAGCCCAAACCCTGTGGCGCTCGGCTCTGCTCTGTCACTCGTGGGCTTGTCATGATTTGGAATCATTTTGACAGCAGTGACTTTGGTTTGATTTTTTTTTATCTATGTCCTTGGAAGGCCTTTTGTGCCATGTGACATGTCAGGGTTATGCATACCCTAGTTTGAAGATGACCATACAAAAGAATGAAGTGACTTCAAAAATCATGGACTGTCATCCAAAGAGGAATAGAATTTGGGAGAGGAAGGACAGGTCCACTTCGTGTATTGGTCTTTAGGAAAGCATTCTTCAGGCAGAATCCATTTCCTTTTGATTGAGTCAGTGGTCTACCCTGAGACAGTAAAAACTGTGTGAGACGACTTGGAGAATGCCCCTCCAGGTGGGGACTCATTAGAGAAGACCCTCAGGAGAAAAGGGGAGCAGCATGTATTGTGCACCTGTTGTGTGATGTGGGTTTGCATGCCTTATCACATATCCTGCTTTCCAACAGAGTCTCAGTGGCCATTTTCAAGGCAGGCAGTAAGTGCCTGGGCCTGGATTAGAGCTGACTTGGCCTGGCTTCAAAGCCCTTTCTGGGAAGAAGTGTTTGTTAGCTCCTGTTTCCCTCTTGATGAAGGAGGCGTGAAAGTCAGGTTCGCCTTCCCAGGGCTGGTGTCCACACAGAAGAGGATGAATCGATAACTGACAGAGAAGCAGGAGTTCTGAGCACCCTCTCGGTCTCTGCAGAGTCTTTCTCTGCATGTGGCAGCTGCTTCCCTGACAGGCGTACTTCTTAGCTCTGGGGATCTAGACCAGACAGTCTTTAGCTCTTACTCTCCCAAGGTACCCTGGGACCTTGGACACTGCGGAAATACACGTGGCCTGCAGAATGCAAAATCATGGGCTTACTTTAGGTGGGAAAAATCAGGCTCCATGTTTAGCTTTTAGAGTGAAGAATGATATGGTAGGCTGTGCCCTCTTATTATGTGTTACGTCTGGGTACCAGTTCACCTCTGTCTTCCGTCTTTGAAAGACAAATTGGAGTCTTTAACAAGAAGTAGAAAAGAAAGAACCATGTAACAAGTAATTTTAAATAATAGAAGATAATATCCCAAACCAAGAAAATCTTGTTTGCAGATTGACAGGGTGAGAAAGGTTTTTTTGCACTTTGTGCAGAGTTGAAGCCTCACTTTGTCAGAGTTCTCATCTCTGGAACCTATAACCTGGGACAAAAACTCCCTGTCCTAAGTCCCTCCTTGTCAGGGTCTTATCTGCTAGCTCAGACTTGCGGCTTACTTATTTTGAGCGTGAGAAAAGGTTTCTTATCTAGAGTGTGTGGGGTATGTTTGTGTGGACAGAGAGACAGAGAGGTAGACAGACAGACAGAGAGAGAGGAGGCAGCAGAAACAGCAAAGCCTCTGCTTTTCTCCCCCAGCCCCCGTACCGTTTCTCCTACCCCTGGAGCGAGGCCAGGCCCCTGCTGGAGTGAATGAGAACTGCTGCCTATCTCTCTTCTCAGATTGAAGCTTGCTCTTTCTTCTTCTAAAAGCAATCTGGAACACGGGCTGTTTCTGCCTTAAAGCCAACTCATCTTCCACATGTCCCCTCAGCCCCCTAATGCGTGGCCTTGTTTTACGTTTTGTAGGTCAAAGGACATGAAATAAGCTTTAAAACTTGTTTGGTTAAAAACATATTTGCAGGCCTCACATCTAAACACGAGCCCAGGTGGTCGAGATGTGCGGCAGAAGCAGGAAAAAGTGTCCATGACAGTTTGTCGCTGCATTTGGAAAGTTGGCCTCTCCTGGCTGCATCCTCCTGGGTGCTTGGTTTGTAGACAGTCAATACAAGGGTTGCTGGAGCCTCTGCTCATCATTTTGCCAGCTGGGGAGCAAATCCATTGTTTGCTCTGTGGCCATTGTGTGTTTGTGAATTTGGAATCCCTGGATTTCCAGTTACTAGGTCTGCAGATGGTATAGTCTCTTCCATGGCTCCAAGTTTTACAAAAAGGTAAGAATTCTTTCTTATGATGGTGAACGATCAGGAGCAACTCTTTTGTTTGTTTAAGGCTGTGTCCTGTACAGCTTATGATCAATAATAGGTAGATAGATTGTTACATCCTTGCATTTTCAAGTGACTTCTGGAAAATCAGCTCGTCGGCGCTGGGAAATCAAGATGTTTCTGTTCCCTGGCCGGGTGCATCCAATAACTCCTGTCCCAATTGGAGCAAGAGATCCGAGGATGAACGAGTCACCTCTCAAGAGTGGAAGCCCTGAAGCAGCAGCATCTATAAGAATGATTTGCTTGCAGAGATTAATTCTCTGACTGCTTGATGCTTTGAATCCAATAAGTGGGTTGACTAGTTTCTCAGTTAGAGGGGTGCTGTGTTCAGAAGCTCTAAGTTATTTTTAAAGTGTGCTACAAGCCCTCTAATCTCCCTGCATGGTGTTGTTTGTAGCACTGAGCAAGGCTCCCCCAAGCCCAAGATTAAATTAGGGGAAATCCCCCTGCTGCTTCTATTGAATTGAGTTAATATAATGAGTTTATTGTTGAATTAAACAAAATGGAACTCACCACGTGGAAGAAATACAGCTGAGATCCCAGTGGGGTGTTGCTTCTCCCTTGCAGCTTTGCTTCTGTGTTCCCTAAAGGTGGCTTAGTGGCTCCCATGTCACAAATGCAGTGCACTGGCTCTATTTTCCTTAAAACAAAAGCCAAACCCATTGTTGCTGAATCAATTCTGACACACAGTGACCCTATAAGACAGAGTAGAATTGTCTCATAGGGTTTCCAAGGAGTGCTAGTGGATTTGAGCTGTTCGGTTAGCAATTGAGCTCTTTACCACTGTGCCTTCAGGGCTCCTTGAGTTGTGAAGGAATCTTAAAAATCATTTGCTGCAGCCTTGGTACTGTAGAGATAGGGAAACAGATGCCTACAAAGGCTGAAGTGCTTACCCAAGTTCTCCAGACTTCTAATGACAAACTGAGTCCAACTAGGTTGCTGAATTCCCCAGCTAACACCTTTCTCTTCAGCTGACTCTTCTCCCCAAATGCCCGCCTGAATTTCTCCTGCTTTCACTAAATTTCCAGAAACTAAGGTTACAGTCAAGAAGACCCTATGGGACAGTTGTGTAGGAAAACTCAGAGTTAAGCTGGGTTCACAAAACAGAAAGGAACTTTAGCCATTCAAGGTGCAACAGCCACTCTTCTGTGACTGAGTCCTCCTTCATGGAGGCAGGTGCTAGAATAACACAGATGTGGTCTCGGTTCCTCATCCCAGGGCTTCCTTTAAAAGGCAGAGACTGCAACCATCCAACTACCTCATCAGCTAGGAAATTAAGGGCTCCTCAGGTGGTGGCTGGGTCCTTGGGTGACCCAATGGCTTTGTGCTTGGCTGCTAACCAAAAGGTTGGTGATTAAGATCTGTCTGGTGACACCACAGAAGAAAGTCTTGCCAATCTGTTTCTGTAGCATTGTAGCCACTGAAAGCCTATGGAGTAACATTTCTGCTCTGACACATGTGGGGTTGAGTTGGAATTGCCTCAGTGGCAATGGGTTTCTGTGCAGTTGGCAGCCAGCTTCGCAGCTGCCCCTATGATTTTTGGTACTCTTCTGCCAGCTGCATCTCTTTGACTTGGAGTTTGCCATCTCCACTGTGTAAGCCATGCTGTCTCTTGCTCATTGGATCTGACTTCCTCATATCTGTACATGGCTGGGTCCTTCTTGTTCTTCTGTTTTTGATTTAAATGTCACCTCCTCAGAGAGCTGTTTTTCCCTCTGTCACAAAGAAGTAGCTCCTCAGTGACTGTCTATCATATTCCCTAATTTGATTTTTGTTTTATTTTATTAGTACCAAGTTTTTTCATCATTGGTTTCTATGTTTAGAGCTGCTCACCCTTTCTCCTGCAAAGTAAGTTCCCTGAGGGTAGGTACCACATTGGTTCTCCAGCTTTGTCCTACAGTGTCTGGAACAGAGTGAGCACTCAGTAGATACCTTGATGTCTAGAACAGGATCAGCACTCAGTAGACACCACAATATCTGAAACAGGTGAGCACTCAGTAGATACCATGATGTCTAGAATAGGTAAGCACTCAGTAGACACTGCAGTATCTGGAACAGGTGAGCACTCGGTAGACACCATGATGTCTAGAGCAGGATATGCACCCATTAAATAGAATGATGTCTATAACAGGGTGAGGATTCAGTAGACATCATGATATCCCAGACATGACCAGCACTCAGTCGACACCATGATGTCCAGAACAGGGTGAGCACTCAATAGATGTTTGCTGAAAGAGTGACTCCTCAGTCTTTCCAGGTGGCCTTGAGAAAGCCTCTGACCTCTCTTCACTTTTCACTTTATGATGTGGAGATTTCAGATACCCATCTCCCAGAGACACCTTGAAAGTTAAATCCATTATGAGTAAAACAGCCCGGCACAATGCCTGACACTTGTTAGTTTCTTTCTTTTGAAAGGTTCTAAAATTTCAGCTTCAAATGTAAGCTCAGTCCTCACTGAGCCAGAAAGTACGTAGTGACGTGGTGGATGTTTCCAAATGGGAAGCTGAGTTCTAAATGAGTTTTTTTCTGTATCACAGGCTGCTTCTCCACAAACAAGTCAAACCCATTGTTGTCAAGTCAATTCTATCCAACTCACAGTGACCCTGTAGGACAAAATGGAATTGTCTGATAGGGTTTCCAAGGAAGAGCTGATGGATTCGAATTGCCAACCTTTTGGTTAGCAGCTGAGCTCGTAATCACTGAGCCACCAGGGCTGCTTGAGCTATATGTGTGTCCGGGGTGGGGAGAGGGACCAAACCTGTTGCTGTAAAGTCGATTGTGACTCAGAGCAATCCTAAAGGACAGAGTAGCAATGCACCATAGTTTCCAAGGAGCGACTGGTGGATTCAAACTACTGACCTCTTAGTTAGCAGCTATAGCACTTACCCACTATGCCACCAGGGTTTCAAGGAATTTTAAAAATCATTTGCTGTACCTTTGTGCCATAGAGACGGGGAAACTGAATCCTGGAGACGTTAAGGCACCAAATTCTCCTTACTTGCTAGTGACAAGCTGATCTCACCAGGCTTCCTAATTCCCTAACTAATACATCCCTGTTCAGCTGACTTCTCTCCCAGATGCCCACCTGAATTTCCTCTGCCTTCATTTAATTTTCCTAAACTAGGAATACAGCCAAGAAAACCCTAGGGAGTGGTTCTACTCATAACCCCTGATGCAGCCATGATTTGGAATCAACTGATGGCAATAACACGACCACCACCATTTATGAAAGTCAGTGGTGAACTTAAAGATAGAAGTCAAGGTGTATGTTTTTCTTATCTTCTGAAGTCAGAACCACCCTAATTCTAATGCCCCTTCCTAACCAGATCTTTTCCTCTGTGCCCACTGGGTAGCTGTTGTTTCTCTTACATAAATCCTCTCCACTCACTTGAAGAGTGATAGCTGCCTACAGCTGCTCCCTGGTCTTTGGGGTATTGTCCACGAACAAGGTCCCCCTAGTCTTTGAGCTGTGTAGCACTGGGAGTCGGCATTCTCTTGGCATTCTCTCACTATTGTGATGAATCAGCAGTTTCCGTTATAGAAGGTTCACATGGTACCGTTGCTAGCCTTGGTGCCTGTTTTAGTCAGCTAGGGCTGCTCTAACAGAAATACCACAGAGTGGATGGCTTTAACAAAGGAAGGTTTATTCTTACACAGTCCGGTAGGTTACAAGTCCACATTCAGGGTGTCCGCTCCAGGAGAAGGCTTTCCCTTTGTCAGCTCTGGAGGAAAGTCATCAGTCTTTGTCCAGGGAGCATCTTGGCACAGGAACCTCAGGTCTCAAGGACGTGCTTTTCTCCCGGTGCTGCTTTCTTGATGGTAACGAGGTTCCCCATTCTCCTTGTTTCTCTTTCCTTTTATCTCTTGCAGGCTGAAAGCATTAAGGGTGGGGCAAGCCATACTCCAGGGAAACTCCCCCTGCAGCAGAGCAGGGAAGTAATCCTATGCAGGAATTTACAGCCCCTTTAACATACAGTTTAGTGAAACCACAAGATGGAGGACAGTCACAAGATACTGGGAATCATGTCGCAGCCACATAGCTACACATATTTTTGGGGCGACACAATTCAACCCATGACAGCGCCTCTCATCTTTGAGATGTGTTAGCTGGTCAGGAGGATAGCCTTCCCCTTGACCTTAAACATTATATATGTAGTACCTAAAAGTGCCCATTGTATCTTAGGAGAACATAGACAAACCACACATGAAGCTGATGAAAGTATGATTTAGTATAATGAGTATTTTTACTTAGTGTCATGAACATTTTAACAGTACTTGGCATCATGATCAAGAAATACTAACCATCAAATATATTTTCCAAAAGATCTTCTTTAGCTAATAATAAAAATCTCTAAATGCTAAGTAGATTCTCTGATTTTACATCTGTTAAGTGATTTGAACAGTGAAATGTTAGAGCTAAAAGCTGAGAAAAAAAAGAAAGTTTGCCTTTCCAGCTGTTGATCTGTTCTAAACATTAATGTAACTGAACAGGAAATCTCCTTCACAGCCTTGAAGGAGTTCTGTTAGTACTTTTTTTTTTTTTTTAAGTCAGACTAATTTTGTGTCTGCAACTGAGCTGTTTTTAACATAGAAAATCTACTTAACATTTGCTCCCCAGATCCAATAAGCATCTACGTGGCTATAACCAATTTTATGGCCTTCTATTCAAGGATGGGGTCTGCTTTGAGCCCAGCAGCACAGCACAGTGCCTTTTTTCCCTTCCTGTCCACATACACAGTGACCCAGAGGTGTCCCTGACAAGCACTTGGGTCCTTTCAATGCTGACCCCTAGTACACACTTATATGTCTAGGAAGCTTGGGTAAGACTGCTGGGGGGACAGATGGGCCTTTAGCCATGAACACTGTCTTGGAGGCCATATAATGAAGAGCATGTCCCAACTACAACATACCTGCTTCCTGTGACTATGGGAAGACTTCCCCATGTGAAATAGGGGAACCAGTACCAGTGGTAGCTGCTGCCAAGTTGTCTGTGACTTGTGGTGCCCCCATGTGGGAAAGTAGACCTTTGCTCTGCAGGATTTTCAGTGGCTGATTTTTCATAAGTAGGTAGCCAGAGCTGTCTTCCAAGACACCTCTGGTTGGACGTGAACTTCCAGCCTTTTGCTTAACCGTCAAGCATGTTAACTGTTGCACTATCCAAGAACCTCAGGAAATGGAGATATAACTTATTTTATTTGCCTTGAAGGTGAACTAACCTTTATGCCTGTAAGGCACCAGGAGATGGATTTCAGATGTGTGAGAGTACGGGCAGCTTTCGGTAGGATGGGATGCCCTAGCAGTAGCCAGCTGCCTGTCACTGCTCTCCAAGAGCTGCCCTGTCCATGTGCTCTGGGAAACCTCCAGCAGCTGGGTCCCAGGGCACCATGAGCAATGGCAGGACCTTTTCCCACCCAACAGTGAGAGTTTTAACTTCCCAGCAACCCATTCTCCATTTTAATGGTTTTCTTTGCCAAGATTCACATTAGTTTTAAGAAGGAAATCCACTGCTTTGAAAACAAAGGGCTGAAAAACAACTACACTTGATGAATTTTAGGTTTCCTTTGGTTCTGAGATGTGGTGTCAGAAGCCAGTATGGTCCTGGTCCCCAAGACTCCCAAAGCCAGCCCCCGGTTGTACCCAGAGGTTCATCCCTCTCTTGGACAGAGCAATAGCCTCTTCTGATCCCTTGAAACCCTATGACAGTTTCTTGTCAATGTGGTTCTTTCTGTAAAATTAGCATTATTGTGTCTGTCCCCAGAGTGCTGAGGTATCAGGATCTGCAAGAAAGTCTTCACGGAAATCGCTGCTGGGCTCTGGGAAAGCTCAGAGAGCCATTTAGGATCTCTCAGGATCATTCCAGAGTCAGCCCCTTCAAAAGAGGCCATCACAAATACCTGTGGTGAAGGTAGCTTTGGTTTAAGGAAGTGACAAAACAAAGCAAACACACTGAGGTTACTTTTTTTTCTGAGACTTTGAAGCTATGCTTGGGCTGCAGCCTTTTGGTCTCTACAGCAGGTACAGTTATTCCCATGGGCAGTAAGTCACCTGTGTTCAGTGTGCTTGGGAAGGTACTAAGATTTGATTGGCGTCTGTTCATTGCAGCTCACTCTGTACATGAACAGTGTGGTGAAGTATAAACAAGAATATTAGTTTTTGAAATGAAACTGGATAAGTAGTTTCCGTGAAAGGATGACTCTTCTGTGTTGTCACTTGCCCAATCACTGAAGCAAAGTTAAAGGAAAACAGAATTCCATACAGAAGAAATGTTGATTGGTGATGATAAAAATGCCTTCAGTGGTTTTTGTTTTAGAACAGCAGCAAACATGAATTAAATGTTTTAAAACCATAACTGTTATACAGATGATGTACATGAGTACTTTCTTAAGATAAACATGAGTAATTGAGTGTATGACTATTTTAATGTTACAAAGACCCTTTATTTGTGAAGCAACCATCTCCAGGGAAAAACACGTCTCTGAAGATTTTTTTTTAAAGATATTATTTAGTATTTGTAGAAAGCTGATGGTAAGTGTAAACATCTTATTTGCTTTAAAATACTATTAGAGAATTCCATGTAAAACACCAAAAAAAAAAAAGAAGAAGAAGAAGAAAGAAAGAAAAGCAAACTCATTGCCATTGGGTGATTCAGACTCATAGCAGCTCTATAGGACAGAGTAGCGTTGTGCCATGAGGTTTGTAAAGCAGTAGTCTTTGTGGATGCCAACTGCCACCTCTTTCTTCTGCAGAGCAGCTGGTGGGTTCAAATCACCAACTTTTCAGTTAGCAGCCAGCCAAGCGCTTAACCACCACACCACCAGGTCGTCTTATTGAAAACAATAGTAGATGATGAAGCACACTACGAATAGATGATAACCTGTGGTTGGCCACAGTGAGGAGAAGGGAATACTCAGCAGGAGTTGTCTAGTGGTCTTGATTTGGCCCGTCAGCTGTCACCATTCTGCACACATGGGCTCAGCCACTTGGATGCAGGAGTCCTTGGGCTGCAGCCTTTCCACTGAGGGAGTGGGAGGAAGGCCTCACCAGTTAGAAAGATGGTGATCTCGTCATCTGGGGGGATGCTGGGGAGCAGAAGAGGAACGAATGCCCAAAGGTCCTTTTCCAAGGTCACCTTTATTAGAACTTATAGCCACACTGAGAAGGGAGCACTGATGAGGTTAGGAAGGCCAAGAGGCCAGGGGGCCAGGAGGAGGGCTGGTGCTCTCTTAGGAAGAGCTTGGAGGACCTGCTGCCACACCTGAGGCAGACCCTCATTTGTCTGAGTCTCTGCGCCTGGACTGTTAACAACCACTCAAATTGGCTGATTTTTTCTCCATTTGTCAGGCAGCCAGCTGCACTGGCTCAGCTGAGCATCTGCAGAAAGGCAAGCCCAGAACCAGGGGGGGAAAAAAAGCTTTTAAGTCATTATTCTTATTCATTTCCCTATTCTCTGCCCCACCCCCTCCCAGTCTCCACTGCCATTCCTCTTTTCTTCTTTTTTTAAAAAATCTTTTTATAACAATCTTCTTCTTTATGTGGTGAGAGCCCTTGGCATCTTTCCAGTGACCTGTCTGTGGAGAGACACTCCTCCCTTGTAATTAAGCCTTTGTCATACCACTTCCTGATTTTCTTCTCTTTCTTTCCTTTTTAAAGCTCCTGGCCCTTGACACCCAAAGGCCCCAGTGGAATAACCACCCTTGTTAAAATGAAAGGCCTTCAAAAGGGTGACAAAGTTGGCTTCTGAAAGGCATCTTTGTAGGAGGCATTCAGGTCTGTGACTACAATGGTCCAGGACATGTGAGGACCCAGAATAAGATGTGTGTTGAGATGCCATCGTTGGTCACCGCCTCACCTAGGGTGCTCATCCCACAACCCTCGTACCTATTCTTGGGCTCCTTTATTTCTGGGTCACTCTCCCCTATTCCTCAGCTGTAGTCATGTAGGCTTTTGGCAAGGGGATGAGATTGCTTCTTGTCACATATTCCTGAAAGAACCAAAACACACCAAGCCCATTGCTGTTGAGTTGACTCTGACTCATGAGTACCTAAAAGGTCAAAGAAGAGCTGCCCCACACGGTTTCCAAGGCTGTAATCTTTGTGGACACCAATCACCCCATCTGTCTTCCTTAGAGTGACATGGTGGGTTGGAACCGCTGACCTTTTGGTTAGCCGCTGGGCGCTTTACCTCTGTGCCACTGGGGTTCCTATTTCGAAAGATTAGACAGTGCTGAAACCAGAGGCAGGGAGAGGCCAGACAGCGGGATAAGATGATCTGACCCACAGAGCTGGACCTCATTTCTCCTGGGGTTGATGAAATCGAAACCTAAGGATCAGGGTCAAGCTTTCCACAGGCTAAAGAGAGTGGATGTCCATGTGCTGACTGAATGGACTCTTGGTTATGTCCCTTCCAGTCTTTTTAAAGAAAACTGGTAACAGGCTATATACAGCTGGAGCAGCCACATTCACGGGACTTGCAGGTCCTTGCAAGTCTTATGTCACTGAAATCTTTGGGATATAAAGACAGCATCAGGAGGGCTGCCCCGGAATCTATGGAAGTCTTTTGTTTGAATCCAAGAAATTGTTTTCCTAGATGTTCAGTGTTTAAAGATCAGGTACCAAAGCACCCACAGTCATCTTTTCTTTTAAAACACGGATAGTCTTTGGACTTGCAACTCTTATGTAATCCTAAAATTATTTCAATTAAAAAAGTTTAATTACATTAGGTAATACTGCAGTCGTTTTGTGACTATGGCACCGCCTATCTTTCTTCCTTTTCTTTTTTCTGGAAACAGATATTTAACTTAAATGCCAAGCTTTCTGAGAACACTTAGAAGAGTCATGAACACAAGACATGTGTCTCATCCAGCCCTGTAGGGGCCAAAACTGTTACCGTGGTGTCTAATCTGTCATGGACAAAGTGTGGTCTTTTCTGTAAGTGTGCACTGTGTTTTTCCTGAGTGTCGTGGGAATGCACCTCTACTGTCCTGTCGCCTTCAGCCCGGCGGTGGTTGAGGTAGCCAGTAAGGAAGGAGGAGGAGGTCAGTGGGGAGGAGCCAGTGGTGGACGGAGCCCAGAGGAGAGAATGCAGAAGAGGGCTGACCATGGGGAGGAGTCAGTGGTGGGCGGAGCCCTGAGGAGAGAGTGCAGAAGAGGGCTGACCGTGGGGAGGAGTCAGTGGTGGGCGGAGCCCTGAGGAGAGAGTACCGAAGAGAGCTGACCATGAGGAGGAGCCAGCGGTGGGCAGAGCCCTGAAGAGAGAGTGCAGAACAGGGCTGACGGTGGGGAGGAGTCAGTGGTGGGCGGAGCCCTGAGGAGAGAATGAAGAAGGCTGATGGTGGGGAGGAGCCAGTGGTAGGCGGAGCCCTGAGGAGAGAGTGCAGAAGGCTGACGGTGGGGAGGAGCCAGTGGTGGGCGGAGCCCTGAGGAGAGTGCAGAACAGGGCTGACCATGGGGAAGAGTCAGTGGTAGGCGGAGCCCTGAGGAGAGATTGCAGAAGGCTGACGATGGGGAGGAGTCAGTGGTGGGCGGAGCCCTGAGGAGAGAGTGCAGAAGGTGGGGAGGAGTCAGTGGTGGGCGTAGCCCTGAGGAGAGAATGCAGAAGGCTGATGGTGGGGAGGAGTCAGTGGTAGGCGGAGCCCTGAGGAGAGAGTGCAGAAGGCTGACGGTGGGGAGGAGCCAGTGGTGGGCGGAGCCCTGAGGAGAGAGTGTGGAACAGGGCTGACCGGGGTGCCTTGGTCATCCAATGAAAATTGTCTGCAGAGCCTGGTCTGTGTGGGCCCATGGCTTGGTGATCTCATAGCAGCTTCTCAGCGTGATAGGTTTTTCCAAAACACTGGCTTGCAGATGGTTGACCCGTTTGTTCTGGAGTTAGTGGTGTCAGGTACAAACCTTCTGGTAGGCCCCTATTTGTAGGCGTTAGGAATCAGGGTACTTATTTTTCCCTCCTTTTGGACAATCTTGTATTTCCTTGGAGGGGAATGTGAATTGGATTTTAAGGCCTCAAACCATAGGGAATGTGGTTATCTTTTTGCTGGAAGCTGACACACTGAGAGGCCCTCTTCACCCCCCAAAATTGCAGTTAGCATTTCTGTGGAGGTTTATGTCCAGTCTGTGAGCAGTGCTCATTGTTAACGGGCTGGGCTGTGAGCTAAAAGGTTAAAGGCCTGGGAGAGAAAGGCCTGGAGATGTACTGCAGATAGTTAGCCACGGAAAACCCTAGCGAGCATGTTCAGCTGTGACATACCTGGGGTCACCGTGAATTGGAACCAACTCACAGCAGCTGGTGCTGGCAGTGCTCAGATTAACTTCTTCTTTTACTCAGTCTTAAGACCGAGTGTGAACTCAGTTCAGCTATTGGTTGGGACTCAGTGTTTCAGCATCTTCATCCCTTCCCCAGCAGCCCTTCTACACGGTCCCCTCTGTGCCATTTCCTCCAACAGAATTGATTTTTCTTCCTTGTTGGAAATGCTTGTTATTAGCAAAATTGTTATTAGTAAAATGATGCTTAAAAGCAAGCATTAGAGTACTAAAAATTGTTTTGGTTACTTATTTTTATCGAGCCCTGTTTCACACTCCATTTTGTTTACTCACTGACCATAATTTTCTTGTTGTTCGACACTTAGGTTTTTCCTTTTTATGGTTACAAATATCAGTGGTATTTATATTTTTAAAGCTTTACCACTTCTAAGGTTTTTGGTTCTCTTTCAACTTTTGAATTGCTTTTCTTAGGACAAACTCTTAGGTGTAGTATTACTGGGACCAAAACAGTAACAACCTATCACCATCAAGTCAGTTCTGACTCATAATGATCCTCTAGAACAGAGTAGAACTGCAGCCTAGGATTGCCAGGGAGCAGCTGGTGGACTTGAACTGCCAACTTTCTGGTTAGCAGTCGAGCACTTAACCACTGTGCTACCAGGGCTCCACCAACAACAAAAACCCTACAAAAGCCTTTGAGGACTTTTAATAATGCATCATCTGCTGATTTAATTTTTGTAGGCTTAAAATGTTCTAGAAATGTCCTCTGTTATTGGCCCAAGCCCGTGCCTGTCATCTCCTTGGAGACCCTCATGGGCCCCTTTGTTCCCTTGATCCAGGATGCAATTTCCAAGTAAAAGCTGCCTACTTCAGTACCATGTCAGTGGCATTGGTCTCGCCCCTTGGTTTAGGCAGCACACATTTTCTCCTTGTTTCATTGACGTCGCCGGCTTTGTTCTTTGCTATTTAGTTGGATGTTGAATTGTTAGAGGGCATTCTGCTTTCTCCCCACCACCTTCTGGAAAGAACATGAGGTGGCAGTATTTTCTGGGTGAAATCAATGTCCTATTCACTTTTTAAAACATACTTTTATATGGTGAGCATTTTGAAGTTATTGAATGCATGGAAATAAATAAGACTTGGTTTTCGCTAATTAAAAAAAATGGATTGCAGTTTAGCATAGATAACATGTAGGCAAGAATTACCTGGGTTTTAGTGACATAGAGAACAGTTTTACTTAGTAACCAGTAGCACGTTAGCTAAATAGATCTAAAGTTTAAAATTTGACTTCTTTCATGGTTTAAGATTCCTTTTATATCTAGTGCTCAGCACTGTCCAGTATTTAGTTTAGTGCCTGTTATAGTAATAATCCAAATAGTTTTCCTTTTGGGGTGGAGCCTGGGAAACTTGCTTATGCTCTTGGTGTGGGTGCGTGTATACTACCCAAGCTTGAGGAAACGATTATGTAATTGTATATACGTATATTGCATATGTCTTAATTATTGGGTGCCTTGTTCAGAGTTTACATTCCTGAAGATGATTAGGGATGAAGGTGTCAGCTGTTTGACCAGCCGTTCCTCATGCAGGCTTGGAATGAATCACACTGTTTCTTCACAGCCCATACTGTATCTTGTTTTCAATGCTTGCTGGTAAATGCGCAGGAATAGAATTCACTATTTCCTAGCTCATCATGACTGAGGAGCTGCCCTGTCATAATACGAGACAAGTGTAATTATATCTTAAAACAATGGCTAATTAAAAAAAAAGAAAACCTCATACAAGCCTCCCTAGTTCCAGAGTTTCCCATTTTTATACTATCAGTTGTCAAATTAAAGTTCACTTTATTATTGCATTCAGACCTCTGAGTGGGCATACTCTACTTCAGGGTGTAATCGCAGCTTTTGAAAATAGAAGTTATATTTGCTGTTGATTTGCCTGGGAAAGAAAAAGCTCAGATCTCAGCCTGAGCCAGAGGAAAGTACTAGATCTGTGATTTCAAATTAGTACTGTTAGTTGTATGAACTCTGGGTATTGGATTTGAGGTTAAAAGTTAGAGATCTGTTACAAAATAAGCTCTCAGTGAATATGTAGCCAAGAAAGCTATGTTGCCCTTAGGTACCATCTCACTGGTTCCAACTCATGGTGACCTTATGGACAAGAGAACAGATACTGCCCCGTCTCATACCAGCGTCTGATCACTGCTGTGTGTGAGGTGGCCCCCGTGTCTGGCCCTCTCATCAAGGGCCTTACTCTTTTTTGCTGACTCTCTACCAAACCAAACATGATGTCTTTCTCAAGGGACTGGTCTTTCCTAGTAACGTACCCAAAGTCTTGCTTCCAAAGAGTGGTCTGGCTGTACTTCTTTCCAAACAGATTTATTTGTTCCTTTGGCAGTTCCTGGTATGTTCATTCTTCTTCACCAATGCTACAGTTCAAAGGCAGTGGTTCTTTGGTCTTCCGTATTCACTGTCTACTTTCATTTGCATGTGAGGTGACTGGAAATGCCGTGGCTTGGTCAGGTGCACCTTAGCTTTCAAAGTGACGTCTCTGCTCTTCTACACTTTAAAGAGATCTGTATGTGGCAGATGTCCCCAGTGAAATACAGAAGCTATTGGTGTAGCAGACAGGCCATGGAGCTTGGGGCCAGGTGGGCCTGGGTTCTCGTCCTGGCTCCACCACTAGTGAGCCAAATGGCCGTGGGCAGAATAGCTACCATTTCTCAGCCTCAGTTTCCCTATCTTAAAGCAGGGCTAACCATACCTTGCCCTGAAGTATGTTAGGATGAAATTGGGGTGAGGCGAACAAAGTTGTTCTTTTTGTTAGTTGCCCTTGAATTGGCTTAGACTCATAGTGACCTCTTGTCTAACTGATTGGAACAGTGCCTGGTCCTGGGCCATCTCCACAACCTTTGATATGCTTGAGCCTGTTGTCGCGTTTGTTGTGTTAACCCACATCATAGCCCACTGCTGTCAAATCGATTCCAACTCATAGCAACCGTATAAGACACAGTAGCAATGCACCATAGGATTTCCAAGGAGTGGCTGGTGGATTTGACCTTTAGACTCTTGGCATAGCCGAGCACTTAACCACTGTGCCACCAGGCCTCTTCACAGTAAGTGCTGAAAAATTTCCCTTTTGTTTCTTTGTCCTACTCTTCTCACTACCCCTCAGCTCTTCTAGAAGATTCTTTTCTCCTCTAGGTGTAAAAGAGAATGAGTTCAAAGTGTTCTCTACAGAAAAGAGCAGAAATTATGAGAGTGGTATGAATTGCTGATTTCTTTGCACCTGGAGTAGATAAATCCAGGTACACTCTCTCAGATGTTAACATCTATTAAACCATTCTGTGTACCTTGTCTGGAATGATTCAGGTGGTCTTTGAACATCACAGTCTTCGGAGAGAGATAGCTGCAGCGTCGGGGGCACTTCATCTAGCGCAGGCATTTACCCAGGAAGCACAGAGTCATAATTTTGTAGTTTAGCAACAGAGGATTTGCCACGGTCGATGGGCCATTTGTCAGGGAGGCCAGCATTCTGCCTTTGGCTATGACTTTTATATATTCTTTCCAACGGAAGCAGAACAACAAAACAACAAAAATCCCCAAACACTGCACTCACTGGTTGAAAAATAGACATTTCCCTTGGATGAAGGTAATTGCCTTCTGACCTACGAGGTGTTCGGTTCATTTCCAGAAGTGCCAAATGGGACTCTCCTGCTATTCGTATGCTATGACGGATTGCAGGTGTGTCTGCGCCTGATTTTCCACCCCAAGGGGAGTTAATATTTCTGCCTGCTTCTAGAAGTAGGTGCTCGATCACTTGCCCCACTGTCTTTCCTCTTTCCAGCCCTGCTTCTGACCCTCGATGCCTGTGTCAGGGTTCTCTGTGCCATCTCTAACTTTTACCACTTAGCTGCCCTGTGAAATACAGTCTTCAAACTATGCAAGTCCTTAGGGTTGTATGTCATCATGCTGGTGACCCACAGAGTGACAGCAGTGAGACAAAGCCATTGTAGGTGTGTGGTGTGCACCCTGACAGTGAGGCGGACGACAGTTTAGAGACGTGAGGAAGAGAAGAATGCGGCTGCATTTGGGGTGGGATCCAGCTCATCTGTCTGTCCCTATTTGTACTTGAACAGCTACTGTGTGTAAGGCACTGTCTTGTGAAAATGGGACCTGGGTTCTGGTCCTGGCATGTAAGTTACTAGCTCTGTGGCTTTGGACACGCAGCCAGTGGCTCTGAGCCTCAGTTTCCCCATTTGCAAACAGAAGATAAAAATCTTCTCCTCAGTGCTTTTTTGGAGAATTCAATAGAAACAGCCCAATATTTATCACAGAGCACGCACTCTCTATGTGAACACTCAGCAGAAACAAAGCTCAGCTTCAGCAGGGTAGGAATCCTTCCCTGCCCTCAAGGATTCTTAGACAGTTACGGCCAAACCCCATGAAATAATCTGTAAATCATGCAAGTGCTGAAGTATGCGGTTGTGATTCTTGTGTTTCTTGGCATTTAGGGGAGATGGACATCAGTAGACAGCTGGAGTAGTAACAATGATTATAACTGTGATTTTTGCACAACTTGAAACCTCACAATGAGCCAGCAGTTTATAATGAAGAAACGATCGGTGACTGAGAGACGCTGAGGTTGCTTAGCTTTCAGACTCAGTTCTGTCATGGGAGGGAGCCTTTGCAGAGGAGGTAGAGGTGAGTTGACCTCAAAGACTGAGCAGACTGGAATAGACTATCAGTTAATCTTGCATAACCTTGGATAGATCGTCCTCCGGGGGAGGATGAAGAGCCTGAGCAAAGACAGAGTGGTAACAGGGATGCCCCGTGATAAGAAGGTGTCATGTAGAATGGGAGGACGTTACTGACAAGGCATAACCCTAAGTCTGCAGTCTTGAAGTTTGTTCCAGTCCCTGGTTTTCCCTGCTGACCACAGAAAGCTGCCAGGACCGTCCCAGCCTTCTTTTATGGTGACAGTCATTCTGTGGAGAGCCTCGGTCAGCCGTGGTGGCACAGCGACACAGAGCTCCGCTGCTCATCAAACGGTCAGCAGTGTGAATCTACCAGCTCCTTGGAAACCCAATGAGGTAGTTCTACTCTGCCTTGTAAGGTCACTATGAGTCAAAATGGACTTAATGGCAGTGCATTCGGTTTGAAACAGCACATTGGGCATTTCTAAACAGGAGACGCCAGCCTATCCAAAGTGCTTGCATCACTCAGTCTGAGGACAAGGCTGAATGAAAGTCTTAGAGATGGTAGGTGGTTCTGTAAACCACTTAAACTCAAGGATGGAGAAACCTGGGCCATTACTGATTCGATCACTCAGATGTCCCACAGCAAGACACAGTAGATGGCGGCGGAGCTGATATGTCAGGGAGAACTGGGAGTGGCCCTGTGCTCGTGCCACGCCACTGCCCGAAGCAGACCCCTGTGCCCCTGGCTTGGGGAGAGTGTCCCTTTGGTTAGAGACAGACACCTCTTACAGCCGGGGGGATGGTGTGCTGGTGATGTAAGGGCTTTCGGAGTCTGTCGATGACTCAGGGTTTGTGTGTTCCTGGTGAACTTGACCAGAAGCCTTCCTCCTGCTCCTCACAGCTTTACAGTCTTACCTGTGGGCCCCGGACCTGGAGTTCCAGGGGTGAGCAGTCTCCAGCTCCTTGTAAGTGCCATGTAAGAGCAAGTGGGCTTCTTCATTGCCTTGACTTTCAACCCAGAGACCTGTGTTTTGTCCACCTACTATGTCTTGCTGTGGGAAATCTATGTGATCACACCACTCAGGGCCAAGGTTTCTTCGTCGTTGAGTTTAAGTGGTTGATTGCGGATTAGACATGGTGCTCTCCAGTTACAGAACAGGCCCCAGTCAATGTAGGGCTTTTCTTGCAAGTCTTTTCACTGTAACCGTGGATTTTTAAGAACTCTTTCACTGAAGTCATGTATCTCCGGCAATCTCCTTGCCTATCTTCAGCTCAAAGTTTGTTCTTTATATCTGAGAAAATGTGGCCTCCACCCATTTCCAAACAGAATTACAGATTTTTGAAAATACAGATCAAGTTTAACAGGGATTTCATTTTTCTCAATTTGGATCAAACGTTCTGATTACTTTCAGTGCCCAAACATTTTTAATTTAGTTCCTCTTTCTCTTAGGGGGGAACAAGCTGTTCTGATTTTGAAAATGAGAAGCCACTTAATGTATGGCTTCTTCCTCACTAAATTATATGGCCAGTGACTTATATTATTTAGATTCTAAATCCCTTCTTCAAGGAACTTCAAAGCTGAGGAGGAAATTAAAAGATGTTAATCCGTTTCCTGATCCCACCATCATAATGGAGAAAGATGCCTGCATTCAGATGGGAGAGAGGCCCAGCCACAGGGGGATGCGCATGCCCTTTGTGCCAAGTTCCAGGAGGCTGGATCTGGGGCTTTCCACTGTTCTACCCCTGTCGCCTGTACTATGGAGGTCCACTTGTCTCATCAGGCCTATTGGAATCACCGTACCTCACAGGGAGCCCTCCACTTCTCCAAATACAGACACTAAAGCATCGCCCCAATCTACTGTTTCCTAAACCTGACAACTTATGGCATCTCATCTAACAAAACCCATTCCTGTCGAGTCCTTGTTGACTCATGGCGACCCTAAAGGACAGAGCATAACTGCCCCATAGGCTTTCCAAAGAGCAGCTGGTGGATTCAAACTGCTGGCCTTTTGACTAGTCGCTGAGCTCTTAACCAGTGCACCATGAGGGCTCCATCGTCTAAGCTAGCCCTTCTTAGACCAACAGTTGTGAAAGAATACTTCCTCCTCCACTCAGTTGGTCAAAGGCTGTCCCTGGGTGGCACAAACAGTTAAGCACTTGGCTAATAACTGAGTGGTTGGTGATTTGAACCCACCCAGAAGCTCTCAGAAGAACGTCCTGGCAGTTTGCTTCCAGAAGGCCCCAGTCATTTAAAGCTGTGGAGCACAGCCATGCTCGAGACACATGGGGTCACCATAGTTGGAATCCACTCAAGGACAACCAGTGTAGTTTCTTGGAAAATTTGTAAAACCAAACAGAAACAAGGAAAGATAAATTACCAGAACAAAGTTGAAAAAGCATGCAAATCCGGATTTATTATCGCTGAATTCAGCAGAGAAAACATTTCACTTTAGAGGGGATGCTGCCCTGTTTCAGGTCGCTGTACGTATCTTCTCTCTGCTTTCAATGTATTGTGTCTCAGACCAGGAACAGAAGGTGCATCTCAGCTCTGGTCCACAGACAGCACTTTGGCTAGGAGGCATGTGGGGGTTATTAAAGGCACTGCTACATTGTCTCTGTATGCCTTCTCTTCTATGAGATATCAGTTAGTGTGGGCAGACATTACATCATACATAGTTATAGATACTTGGCTTGGCTAGTTATAGATACATCTCCCCTCCCTACACCCCTGAAGTCTGGTAAAGGCAATAGTGATGTTGACAATGATAATATTAATTTTAAAAAACAATTAGAATAATTAGTAGCATTACTGGTAATAATGAATTGTTGTCATTGTTATTACTGTTCTCTTTAAAAACAAAAATATATTCAGAACTCAGCCTTTATTATATATTTATGAATATTATATTCAAAATATTCAATTATTTAAATTTAGTTTGAGGCAGGAAAGTATAGGGTTTTTTTTTTTTTAGATCTAAAGGAACATAAGCATCCTGCTAATTATCTGTGTTCGGTCACAGTGCTATATTTTCTTATAAAGTGAATCAGAAAAACATTGCACATGGGAAACTCCATGCTGGAGTAAGAGCCCAAATTCTTAATTGTCAGACTGCTCACACATGCAGTTATAATACCCAGTAGGTCTCCAGACCCAGGAGCACTTAGGAGGAGAAGCATAATAAAAGTAGAATCCTACTATGTAAAATACAAATCCTTTTACTTGGATCCACAATCAAAGCCCATGGAAGCAGCAGGCAGGAAATCAAATGATGCACTGCATTGGGCAAATCTACTGCAAAAGGCATCTTTAACGTATTGAAAAGCCAAGATACCACTGTGAGGATTAAGGTGTGCCAGACCCAAGCAGTAATATCACTAGGCATCTCATAGGCATGTGAAAGCTTGATAATTAATAAGGCTGACTGAAGAAGAATTGATGCCTCTGAATGATGATGTGGGAGAAGAATATGGATTGTGAGAAGAGAAAACAGGTGCCTGCTTCCAGAACTACAGCCCAGATGCTCTTTGGGAGTGAAGACAGCAACGCTTCACCTCACAGGCTGGGGAACCTACTCTCTGGAGAAGGACATCATGCTTGAGGGCCATTGAAAGAGAGGAAGACCCTTGATGAGACGGACCGACACAGCGGCTGCCGCAGTGGCTCACACAGGACAATGACAGGGAGCATGGTGCAGGACCAGGCAGTGTGTCCTTCTGTTGTGTGAGGGTCACTGAGCTGGAACTGACTTGATGGCATATACAAGTCAACAAATTCTTCTCCTTCCCCAAAGCCCCAAAAGCCCCAAAGCCCACTCCCAACTCTCCAGTCTCTTCCAAGAACTGGAAAGGTAGCTGGTGTCACATGAGATGGAGGAGAAGCTAGCAGGGCCTTTTGTCATAATTCTAAAGCCTAAAGGAAACCCAATGCCATTGAGTTGACTCTGATTCACAGTGACCCTGCAGGGTGGAGTATAACTGCCCTGTAAAAAGTTTCCAAGGAGTGGCTGGTGGGTTTGAACAGCCAGCCTTTTGGTTAGCAGCCATAGCAGTTTACCCCTGCACCACCATGGTGTCCTATACTAATGACAGTAAAGATAAAACAGGAAGTGACATCAGGAAAAAGTGGCACAGTAGAGAACCCCAAAGTGTGACCCTGCACAAAAGCAATGAAAAATCCAGGAAAGATGATCAGGATCATTTTTTTCAGTACCCTGGAACCTGGCCAAAAGCTTGAAGCACCCCAGGGAGTCTTTGTTTTTTATAATCATCCAGTTCTCAATAATAACAGTGAATTTTGTGATATGTAAGCTTAGCTTATACCCATCCCTGCTCCCCCCTCCCCCCAGCTTAAGGGCAACCATGAGAATAACAGCCCATATTTCTGATGCCAATTTCAGAGAGATCAGAGCAGACCTCATTCATCAGGTCTTTTGTGTGTGTGTGTGGTACAGAATTTATTTTGTTGTTGTTAAGAATCTACACGACAAGAGTCAACCATTTCTACATGTACAGTACAGTGATGTTGATGGCCTTCTTCCAGCTGTGTGGCCAACCACTCTGCTGAGCGGTTCTTCCTTCAGTAACAAAAACTCACTGCTCCCCATGCTTCTTAGCAAATCTTTCAAGTTGCTGCTGTCAATTTGATAGTTCTTATAAGAGCATAGTGCTCAAGGCTGAACTTTCTCACTCATTAAGCTAAACTTGTTTGGTTTTAAGATGATGTCAAGGGGATATTTTGAGTTTAAAGTTTAAAAGATGATCTCAGGGCAGTCATTTCAGGGATTCATTCACCCTCCATGACTCCAGAAGGTCTAGAGTCCATGAGAATTTTAAATTCTGTTCTGCATTTTCCCCTTTTGATGAAGATTCTTCTGTTGAATCTTTGCTCAAAATGTTCAGTTATGGTAGCTGGGCACCATCCAGTTCTTCTGGTCTCATTGGAAAGGAGACAGTTGTTTGTACAGGCAGTTATCTACACATTCCATGTCCTCCTCCTATTCCTGACTCTCCATCCTGTCTTACTCCAGGTGAATAGAGACCAGTTGTTGTATTTTGGAAGAATATATAAAGAACTTTTAACAATATAATAATAAAAAGAAATGATCCAATTAAAAAACAAAGGATTTGAAAAAACGTTTCTCAAACTAGATAATAGTCAATAAGCACATGAAAAGATACTTAACATTATGCAAATGCAAATCAAAACCAAGATGATTTGCCAGACTGACTTTCCTTTTTCCAAAAAGAACTCTAAGCATTGGAGAGGATGTGCACTGGAATGATCTGGCTTCTGTAGGTAACATTTTGGCAGGACCTCAAAAATATGAGCATAGAGTCACCACTGGACCCAGCTACTCCATACGCTAAGGAGAACTGAAAATGCATGTTCACACAAAAACGGGTACACAGACATTCACTGCAGCGTTATTCCTAACAGCCCCCATCTGGGAGCGAGCCGGATGCCCATCAGCTGCCATGTAGATAAACACGCTGTGGTCTGTGGGAGATTTTTCACCTACAGAAAGGAATGAAGTACTGATAGGTGCTACAGTGTTGAGGCATCTCGGAAACACTATGTGCTAAGTGAAAGAAGACCGCCACCAAAGACCCCAGATGACAGGATTCCATCACAGTGGAAGTCCAGACAGGGGACCCTACAGAGCGGAAGCAGATTAGAGCTTGGGGCTGGCGGGTGGGAGCCTGGGGGAGACAGCTGATGGTCCAGGTGCCTTTTTCAAGTGACGAAAAGATTCTAAAATTGGCAGTGATGATGGTTGCACATATCTGAATATACCAAAAAGTACTGAATTATGCATTCTCTAATCAGTGAATAGTATCGTAGGTGAATTATGTCTCAATAAAGCTATCAAAAAAGGGGGAGGAGGGCCCTTTGTTAAACTGACAACATCTGTTAAAGCCATTTACAGAATCTTCACATTCCTGCGTGTACAACATTGTTACCTCCCTCCCCACCCACACCTCAGTCTGAATACCCCACTTCAGGCCGTTATGATCTGACAAAGTCAACTTACAGTGAAGTCATGGCTAGTTCTATAGGTGTTTTTCCTGTCTGTTAGTCCACTGTTAAACAGCTCTCAGCAGAGTCTACAAAACTAAGTATGTAACTCATCACCCCAATGGGACCCTCTTGAGTGTATCACTGGGCACTGACTGGGTGAGATGCTGGCTCAGCGGTCCAGGACATAAGGCTGTGTGAGTGTAGGTGACGCTTGCTTGCAGACAGAGACTCGAGGCTGGGTACTTCATGAAAACGACCTGGGTTGGGAGGGAAGGTCACCTCAGAAGGTTCACAGCTGCGACACTGAAGGTGACGGTGAGAGCCTTGCCTCGTCTCCTCTCCAGAGCAGAAGGACTGGGTCCAGTGGTGGCCCCTGAAATCTCCACTTGCTGGGGCCAGGACATCAACGGAGGCAAGGAAAGGAGGGTCTTCCAGTGGCTTCACTCCACCTGTCGGGGTCTCTCCTAAGGTTAGCGCTGAGTTTCTTGTTCTGCATCTACATAGGGATGCTGGGACAAGCCACAGGCCCTTTGCTGACATCCCTCTCTTCATCATCTGCTGGCACATATGAGAGAAAGTCCTCTTGGTCAGACCAGGTTGGCAAATTTATACCAACGTTAGAGGCGCTAGACGTTTCAGGTGCAGGCATGGTGGGTGGGCACAAAATCACTCCTCTTTGATCATCTGTTTCGATCTGTGTTTCCCTAAAGACACCAGGGGGTCATTTATAATCTGACTTTGTCACTTTGTAAAGCAGGAAACGTGTGCACAGAAAGGACCAGACTCTCCCACATCATACCCCTTGAGCCCTGAAAGTGTGGTGGTAGACAGCTACAGCTGCGAACTGAAAAGTCAGCAGTTCAAAGGTACCCGCTGCTCCTCGGAAACGCTGTCCCACACACTGGATCACTGGGAGCTGGGGTCGACTGGCCGAGCCCTAGGTGGCACAAGGGGCTTCCTCGCCACCACTTACCTAAAATGGTTCGCAATTTGAACTCCTCGCGCAGTGTCGCAGGAGGAAGGCCGGATGACCTGCTTCTGTCAGATAGCAGCCCAGCAACCCCTGCCGGGCAGTTGTGTTCCACTCAGCAACATGTGGGGTCGCCATGAATCAGAACCAACTCCATGGCAATAAGTTTGGGGTTCTTTTTTTCCTGCCTAAGTGGGCATTGTTTTCTTTGTGGGCCTCCTGTCAGCTTCCATTTTTGAGAAGTGAGTTTTCTGTTCAGCTTCCGTTCTGAGAAAGTCTCAAAGGGAAAGAAATCCACACAAGTTGTTGGGTGAAAATGCAGAGCGTCACAGGCATCGGCTGGAGTGCTTGCTGCGCCGCTGGCCCTGGCGAGGGAGGATTGTGACACCCCACCCACGTGCCCACCTGCCAGGCCTGCGTGCCCGAGCCAGGACGCTGCCATCTCATCGGTGAAGGGGTGACCCGCTGTCTGCCTCCCTGGGCTGGGTTGTGGGTTAACTGCTCAGTATTCAGAAAGTGCCGTAACAGAGAGCAGAAGTTTCACCCAGGCCAGCCCTCACTGGTGCGTAGGAGGCTGGTGTGTGAGACGGCAAAACAAAATCAGATCCACGTGAGATGGGAAAACACAGACAAATCTTTCGTACCCTTGGAGTTGATTCCAACTCACAGCCACGCCGTTTGTTCCAGAGTAGACTGCTCCATGGAGTTTTCAGCGGCTGTGGTCTAGGTGAGAGCAGATAGCCAGGCCTTCCCGCCACGGCCTCCTCAGGCTGCTCCCAAGTTGAGATCCAGTGCCTTCCCACCCGAAGGTGATCCTTCAGGAACATTTCTGGTCTCTCGCCAGCAAGGAGCGGGGGCTCTCCGCAGCCAGGCCCTGGGCCTCCTCTCTAGGCCCCTCCTGCTCCACTCTTACCCGCCATGCCCAGTCGGACAGAACTGCTTGTCCTTACATAGATGTGTCTGTGGCCTTCTACCCAGTGGCCGACTCCCACTACTTCACTAATGTGCTGTCAGTTGCCAGTCCTGACTCAGAGAGACCCCATGTACAAGGGAACAAACTGTCCCCCACGACTGTGCCATCTTCACCATCACTGGTGTGGTTGAGGCCACTTGTGAGGCTACGGCGTGATGCCTTCCAACCTAGCAGCCTCGTCTACCGCTGTAACACTGTGTTGGACAACAGCCAGTTGTGACTGGCAGGGCTTTCACCGGCTGATTTTTAGAAGATCACCAGGCCTTTCTTCCTAGTCTGTCTTCGTCTAGAAGCTCCCTGGTGACCTGCTGATACCTGAAGTATCAGGGGCATAGCTTCCAGCTCCATAACAACATCCAGGTCACCACAGTACAACAAACTGACGGATGGCTGGTGGCTTCCTAGGCTGAATGTTGGCAAACTTGAAGCCAGCTCTGAGAGCCCCTCCTTTGGCAGGTATGCCCGGTGTTGGTCCCCTTTGCCTCCTGACATAAATCACCCAGTCCTGCTGCTGACCTGTGGGCTCCCCGGGGGCCTGGTTTGCGAGTCCTCTATACCTGTGGCCTCGGTCAGCCTTGCGTGGAGTGCACACAGTGCAGATGGGGTGGTGAGGGCCGTCAGGGGCCAAGTCCCGGAACCTGGTTCTTGTATGTTGTCTGTTCAGGCCCAGATTACTCAGGAGCCACAGAGGTAAAGCGCAGCCTGACTGCCCTTCCCACCCCACGGGTATGGCACCACCTTCCTCAGTGGGAGGCAGCCCGCTTCACCAGAGTGACCTGGTGACTGTGTGAGATGGTGGCGTTGGGCAAGGACCCGGTGCCCATCTATAGACAAGGAACCCAAAAGCTGAAACAGCTTGACTGAAACGAGGGGGCAAAGGGTGCTGGTGAAGAGAGCCCCTTGGGGTCGAGTATAGCTGTCGCCTCGTGCTTCCTCCTATGCCTCCCTGAAGGACCACCTGGAAGGACATGAGAAGGCTCGAGCCCACTGGGGCCACTCAGAGATGATCGAGGGGTTCAGCCTGAGGCGTATTCAGTGCCCCTTCTCGCTGCAGGTTTGCAGGTTCCCGTCCACCCAGGGGCGCCTCAGAAGGAAGGCCTGGTGATCTCCTTTGCAAAAATCAGCCCCTGGAAACCCTACAGAACCCTACAGGTTTTACTCTGACGCACATGGGGCAACCCTGAGTCAACTTAGTGGCAGCTAATTTTTCCCTGGCCGGGCGAGCTCCATGGAGCCTGGGACACTGATCTGGCCAGTTCATCTCTGGGTCTTCTCCAAGCTGGCTCTCCCCGCCTGCGTGACTGAGCCCCGGACTCAAGGAGCAGGATGTCAACTACATGAGGGCAGTTAAAACCAGAAAACGGAACTCCCTGTTGTGGAGTTTGTTCTGACTCCTAGGGACCCCACAGGACAGAGGAGAATGGCCTGTAAGGCTTCCTGGGATTGCCCGGTGGATGAGAACTGCTGACCTTCTGGGTTAGCAGCTGAGCTCTGCATCACTGAGCCTCAAGAGCCTTGAAGTTAGTTAAAGTAGGACTGAAATGCAGTGTCCTCAAACTCGGATGGGGTCTGGGGATAAAGGCTTGGCCCAAGATAAAGGGTGACACTGTTCTAAAAATAAGTCCCAACAGAGAAAATGCTCCTGCATGGGTTGGGGGCTGGGCGCTTGGGGTGCGGGGCTCTCCAGCCCCAGGGACAGGGCTAATTGGCAGGGCCCAGGCCTCCATCACACAGGCACCAGAGGAGCGATCCTGGCAGGAAGCCACCCAAGCCCCCGGCCGTTCCCAGGCCCTCGGTGCCAAGGTGACTTTTCTCTTTGTTCTCCTTGAGCCTGGCCCTGCCGGGTCACTCCTCCCCAGGCCTGGAGACAGGGGTCTTGGGGGCCACCTCTGTTGTCTGTGGAATAATGTTAACAGCTGGGACGTGCCGGTTTGTCAGAGGTCACAGCTGTTACAAGTTTCAGAGAGAACATTTTTAGTAGACGGTGAGACGGCACTACCACAGGCTACGCTTTGAGGCGGTGACATGAAAACAGGCCGGGTTTGCAGAGCAGCGGCCAAGGCTGTCCCGCCTCCCCCGCTCGCCCTTTGCAGGCCTTTGGAGCAGAGACAGAGCCCGCTCTGAGTGCGACCAGCAGCTTCTGAGTCAGGAGGCGGGCTTCAGGGTTGCTGTCCTCGGCCATCTGTGTCACCTCAGTCAAGTGACTGAGCCACCCAGTGCTCACATGTGGGGACCACGGTGAGGTGCCTCAAAGGTGTCAGCTCTGACACTCAGGGAACGTGTCGTTCCACATCATCTGTGGTCCTTTCCAGGACTCTCCCTCCCTGCTTTTCAGGGTCCCCACCTGCTGAGTCAACCAGGCTCTAATTCTGTCTGCCCCAGGCCCAGCTTCCCAGGCCACCTCCACTTGTCACTCTAATCCCAGGTTTCCTGTGAGTCACTGGGTGATGCGGTACCACGGTCTCTCAGGGCGTTTCTAAATCAATTAAAGCAAGACCTCATCTGTTACCGGAAGGAACAACAGTGATGGCTGAATGAGTGCCGATCAGGTGTGCCGGAGTAGTCTCAGGCCAAGGATAGTGCTCACAGCAATTAAAATAACAACCGTGGCCACATACTAAAAAGAGCTTAGTTCCAGGCTCTGTGCTACATCGTCCCCAAGTCCTATCAGTGTAATACTATTATTCCCATTTTACAGATGAGGAAACTGAGCCTAGGCAATGTAAAAAATGGCCTGTGCTCACCCAAACTCTAAGTGGTGGAGCAGCTTGTGAATCCAGATGAAACACTGCCGGGTGTTCTTTCTCCAGAGACTAGGGAGGCCTAGACTTTGATTTTCAGTAGTCAGACTGTACTTACTCTCTTTTTCTCACACTCAGGCCATACTCACAACCAACAGATTCTGTACACATGAATGAATTCTGCAAGAGAACGTCAGTGCTATCACTTGTAATATCACTTACTGTACTTGTTCCAGCAATGCCAAGTGTCACTGCTTGGCTGGGGAGTTCTTCCCAGGAATACTTCTGGAGATACACATGCACATATGCACATGCACGAGCACACACATACACGTACACATGCTGTATTTCTATATCCTAGCCACAGCCTGCTTTTGTTACTGTTGCTGCTGTTTTCACTTCAGGTGGTATCTCTCTTCACCCGATGAGGCTCCCCCATGTGACTTCTGCAACATCTAATATGTACATCTAGTCTCCCCCTGAAGGAAACAGTTGCCACTGTTCAACTGTCCAGTTGCCTGTATGTTTCTCCCACCAAGGAGACATATTTTAGCAGCGGAGCCGTTTTTACTTCCCACCGGATTCTCACGGAGAAGCCCAATCAGTCAGCCAAAATAGAGCAGAGCTTGTGCTTGCAGCCTGAGTCGGACGTGGAAGCCTCTTCTCCTTGGCTTCGGCGATACCACTCTGGAAGCGGCCGAGTCCAGGATGCTGTTTGAAAACCACTGCCTTGGTCTCAGCTGCCCAGGGGTGGCAGGGATGGTGTCAGGGGCTCCAGGCTGCCTCTTAGTACAGAACAAGGATGTGACACAGAAGGACGTTATGAGGGTCAGTAGATTCCGGGTTAAACACAGCCACTTGCGTATACATACTCGCCTCCCTACAAATTCTTCCTGGCTGGAAGGTAGGAGAACGGGACACCTTGCCAGACGCCCCTCAGGGTTGTAATCCTCCATTTGTGCCTATAGGAGAGCTTTAAGGGATTTGCAGAAATGTTTCAGAGAAGGAAGAGGAGCTTGGTGGCTATAAATAGAAAAGCTAGTTCGGAGGTCAAGACTGATAAAGGGGAAGCCAAAAATAATGAAGAATTGGAATAGAACAAGGAAAAGATTCAGAAAGATCTGAAGAGCAGCGAGTGGAGGTTGCCAGCAGAAAGGGAAAGACATGCCGTTCGGCATCCCAGGCTGAGTGCGGGGCATCTGCCTGTCCCCCATCCCAGGTACAGGGAGCAGAGGCGGGAGGCGGAAACGTGCAGCTGCTGCACACGAGGCCGCAGGGGACACTCGCGAGGCTCCATGAAATAGGGACCTGCCCTCTGAGGAACTCCGTGTCCAGCACTGGGCAGACACACACGTTAAGTCACAGAGGAAGTCAGGAGAAGCAGTAAGGGGGGGGGGGTGCAAATAGGGAGATCTGGGAGATCTGAGAAGAAGGAGATCTCAGTGGAGAACTTCCGGGAGCGCCACAAAGAGGGACTTCCGGGAGGTGAGAGGGACTTCCGGGATCTCTGAGGGTGAACTTCCGGGAGGTCTAAGGGGAGGAACCTCCGGGTTCTCCAAGAGGCGGGGTGGGCGAGGTGGGAATCCCAATAGACGAGTGGGGGTGGGGGGAACTTTGGGGACATCATACAGGGAGTTTCCGGGAAAATGTTCAAGCAAAGCTAAGCTTTCTCCACAACACACCCAGATCCTTTCAACTCTTTCACATGGACTTTGGGTGAAATTTTGGACTCTTTAAATTTAATCTGATCCAAATTCATTGTCGCCAGCTCATTCTGCCTTAATTGTCTTTGAAGAAGATACCCCTAAAACAAACAAACAAAAAACTCACTGCTGTCAGGTTAATTGTAACTCAAAGCAACCCTATAGAACAGAGCAGTACAGCCCCATAGAGTTTCCAAGAAGTGTCTGGTGAACTTAGAGCGGCTGACCTTTTCTTTAGTAGCTATAAGTATTAACCACTAGGCCACTACGGTTTCTGAAGCTCCTAAAAAACCCAAACCCACTGCTGAGTCAATTTCAGCTCATAGCAGCCCTATATGTCAGAGTAGAACTGCTGCATAAAGTTTCCAAGGAACGCTTGGTGGATTTGAACTGCCAGCCTTTTGGTTAGCAGATGCAGCACTTAACCCACTATGCCAGCAGGGTTTCTGATATCCCTAGGGAGGTATAAACTCCCCGGGTGAGTCAGTTAATGCCTGCTTTCATTTCAGCCATGATTACAAGTAGATCAGACAGGTTTCTGTCCCTTCTTGTCTGAACTTCAGTGACACACAGAAAGTTCTTCCGTTTCTGTGTAATTGCTTTAAGGTTCCTTTCATTCTCGAGGGCAGTTATCTAGTACCTGTAACCAGCACTGAGGGAAAAGAAAATCTCTGGGACAGCCAAAAGAAAGGGAGAAAAATAATGATGCTTTTTAGTTGGGAAGGCCAGCTCAGCCAACTGCTGGCAAGCTGTGGAGCAGGGTGGGTATGGAGTGTTGTTGATCTGATCTTGTGACTGACTGCTTGTCTCAGCATCCCAACACTGTGAAACACACTCCTGACCATGTCCCTGTGCCCCTTTATTACAAGCAATCTGCAGCCACATCACTGGGGCCAGCGACATTACTCTTGACTTTGGACTTGAAGCAATTCTCACCACACTGTAGCTCCAGGATCAGGTATGGGGCTCTGCACAGAGTGGGGACAGGCTCCAATGATGCTTGTGGAACTTAGGTGCTTGTGAACAAAGGCAGGAGAGCAATGTGCAGGGTGTGTGTGCATGTGGACCAATTCAGTCATACAAATAGCTGACATGTGGGAGACACTTGCTAAGAGCCTGTGAGGAGCACTGGTGGCATGGTGGTTTAAGTGCTCAGCTGCTTAACAAAAGGTCAGCGGCTTGAACCCACCTGCCACTCTTCAAGGGTAACATGTGGCAGTGTGCTTCTGTAACGAAGACAGCCTCAGAAACCCTGCAGGGCAGTTTTGCTCTGTCCTGTAGGGCTGTTGTGAGATGGGATCAACTCAGTGGGAGTGCATGGAGAGCTTGGTATCATCCTGAGTGTGGGGTGCTTCCTCTTCATTCAGATCTCACCACAACTCCATGAGGTTGCACTGTCAGGACCTGTTCTTCAGGTAGGAAGCTGAGACCAAAGAGAAGTGAAATGCAGTGGTGAATTTTACCATGTCAACCTGATTTGGACTTTTAGTCTCCAGCACTGTGAGGAAATAAATTTCTGTTCCTTAAAGTCACCTCCTGTGGTGTGGTATCTGTGTTACAGCAGAACTGGCTGACCAAGACAGTAAGTATCTCAGCATTGCACAGTTGGGAAGTGTTGGGACAGGAACGCAAACTTCCTTGTCCTCGAGATTATGCTCTTAACTGGGAGACAGTACCACTGTGACTTGTGGGTTACAGCTTGGTATCCCTCAGGGATAGAACCCTATTATTGGAGGTAATGATGGAGAGACCATCTGGGCTCAGATGAACCCTAAGGACTCAATTTCTTGCTATTTCCATCTCTCATCCTACACATGGGTTATGCTGAAGTCTGCTGGCGTTTCCTGAGCTTCCGCTCATGGACTCCCATCCTTGAATACAGTGCTTGCTTTGTTCTGCCAAGAGCAGCAGTTCCCAACTGTGGCTGCACACAGAATCGCCTGCCAAGCTTGACAAACATGGGGGATCAGCGCCGGGATTCCCACTGGCCTCAAACAAGTGATGATAGTAACAGAGGACAGCGCCCTGGACAAAGTAAGAAACCCCGAGTTCGTGATCTAGATTCTCTGATCAATAAATTGAAAGTTTGGTAATTAACTCAGTATTTATGCAGCTCCAAAGTGCTTCCCCTTGATGGGCTTACTAATGACCAAAGGAGAATGAGTGACTTTACAGTGGAGGCACCTGGCAGCACCACCATAGGCAGGTGACCCAAGCGAACATCCTCAGCTGTAGGACACATGGAGACAGTGTGCTGCTTCATTGAATGCAGTCAGAGGACCTCAAGTCGCCACTGTGACACTGCTTACGGAAACGTAGCCTGAGTGTCTAGTGTGGTGAAAGATCGGACAAGACCAAACTGAGCAGTGTTTCTGTAAAATAACTTACTTGTGTCTTTGGAAGTGTCAATGTTCTGAACATCAAGACATGGTTCTAGAATGAGAGCTGCTGCTAAAGAGACATGGTAATTAATAAAGGCAGCGTGCATTCTGAGCTGGATCCTTCAACTATAAAACACATAATTGGACCATTCAGCAAGGCTTGAGTGGGATCTGAGGTTTAGATGGTAGTAGTAGCGGTGTGAGTTTCCTGATTCGGGTGGCTGTGTTGTAGTTCCAGAGAAATGCTGGTGGTGCAGTGGTTGAGCACCCATCTGCCAACTGAAAGATTCACACTTCCAATCCACCGGCTGCTCCCTGGGAGGACAGTGTGCTAATCTCTTCTGTAAAGCTTTACAGCCTTGGAAGCTCTGTGAGACAGTAGTATGCTGTCCCACAGTGTAGCTGTGAGTCACAGTCACCTCTCCTGTGTTGTCCCCATGACCAGTTGTAGTTGTGAGCTATAGGTTTTTCATTGGCTAGTTTTACAGAGCAGACTGCCAGGCCTTGTTCCTTGTCCGAGTCTGGCAGCTCCATGGAAACCTGTCCAGCCACGTGGCAGCACACAGGCTCCCACTGACAAGTGGGTGGTGGCGCCCCTGAGGCCTCCTGGCCTGGATTTGCACCTGGGTCTCCCCATGGAAGGCCAGAATTGGGCCACTGCATCTCCAGTGACCTCCAGTGTGTGTCTTAAGTTGCCTACTGCTGCTATAACGGAAACACCATAAAAAGTTGGCTTTGACAAATAGAAACATATTCTCTCACAGTCTAGGAAGGCGGAAGCGCCAATTCAGGGCACCTTCTCCAGTGGGGAGGCTTTCTCTCTCTTCAGGCCCTGGAGGAAAGTCCTTGTCTCTTTGACCTTCTGCTTGGCGATGATCTTCGTGTCACTGGTCATCGCTCTTCCCCCACCTCGCTCCTAGCTTGTATGTTTAGTCTCTGTTGTGTCTCAAAGGAGATTGACTCAAGACACAACCTACACTAGTCGTGTCTCATTACCATAACAAAAGACAGCCTATTTCCAAATGAGATTATAAACAGAGGCAGAGAGGTTAGAATTTCCGACACATATTTTTGTGGGTACACAATTCAATCCATAACAGCCTGTCTCTTAGGGGTTAGGATGGTCTGTTTATGCCACAGTTGTCTGGCCGAGGTCTCATTCACCTAATCCCTAGCCTAGAGAAGGCACCAGTGCGTGCTCATTTTAACTGATGCTTGTTCAATCAAGGGACCAGTGGTGATGTTGCCTGCTTTTAAGACGCTGCAGTGGTGTGTCTCAAGGTCATTCTTTCTGGGATGGGGATTTGATAAGGGGCTCTGTGGGAGCAAGAGAGATGACAAGCATTGAAAACCACCCTCAGAAGTACCCCTACATTTCTGGAAGCTTCTGCTAGAACGTGTCTGCAAGTGGCCGGGCTCTCTAATTGAAGCAGATGGAAGGTGTGACGGCTGATTAGATCCCTGACTTTCGGAGCCTCATCCTGTTCACTCGCATAAATACGTCGATGAACCAGAAGCCATCTCATTCAGGAAAAGCACCTCACTGATATTTTTAGAAAATTAAACTCTTATGGATGACCCAGTCGTGAGCAACTAAAATGCCAAAGTCTGTTTCCTATGGCTCTCGGATGGTTGAGCTTCAGCAGGAGAGCCGTGAAAGAATTTGTCTCTGCAGGCGTGCACCAGAGCAATAGTGATGTGTGACAGCAGGTTACAGGCCCGTCTGTCATTGGGGACACAGAGAGGGGCACGTCGTGATGATAGACGTAACCAGGGACATGGGCATGGCCTTGCAGGAACAGCTCCTGCCTCTCCTAGCTTTGTTGGATGGTATCACAGTTTGTCGTTGTGGGCTCCAAATTCACTCCGCACTCTTGATTGACAATATCTTGTGCCCTGGATGATAAAGAGGGCTCAAAAAAACACACACGCATTAAATCACAGATTTACAAGCAAGTGCATATAGCAAAAATTACATCTGCCAGTACTTAGATATGAAGACATGTTTGTGTCAATAATTGCCTATCGCACTTTTGAAGAAATCTCTTTCATTTTCATCCTACTCAAGTAAAAGGGGTCTTAAGTAATGGTGGGTGAGGTTTGGTCCCTTCTTCTGGTTAGAATCCATACCTAACTCCTTGTGGAAAAAACATAGGCAGCTCGAATTGGCTCCATGAAAACTCATTTTGTGGAGTGCCTTGCTTTAGAGTGTTTCCTGGGTGATTGTGCCAATCAGTGGAAGAGCAGGACATTCAAGAGATTTGACATGAGATTCACAGCCCTGTAGAAATGTCGTGGAAACCAAGAGGATAACCCTCAGTCCCCCGTGCTCTGATTGGCTTTGACTTTACTGGTGCTGAGCTGGGCACACTTTCCTGGTTTACCTATGTAGTCAGAGTTCTACTCAGGCACTTTCACAGACTGTTTTTAACTGTTGGCTTGTTAATACGTGTTGACTTCTGTAGCCGGTGGCAGCACACTTAGACCTATCAGGCTTACTGGACATCCAGAGGCATTCCCTGTACATAACATTCATATTGTGAAAGCCATAATCAGCTTTCCTCTGTGCACAAGGCCAGTCTCTGGGTGGTCAGAAGGATGTCATCTCAGTGTGTAACTTTCTCTTCATTTTTTCATTTGTCTGATGATTAATACATTCCTGCAGTGTGCCAGATATTGTACTAGGAGGAAGCAGTTGCTGATAAGACAGGCAAAATCCCTTCTTTCTTGGAGCTTACAGTTTTTAAGTGTTGAGTCAACTAACCACTTGATTTTGGAAAAGCAGAGTGAATGATGTCAGGGGAACTTGAAGGCTAGCTGGGAAGACAAGATTCGCCTTTAAGAAATCAATCGCAAAGTCTTCTCTGTGTTGTTCGGTGCTGTCGAGTGGATTGTAACTTACTACAACTACATGTGACAAAGTGGCATTGCTCCATAGCGTTTTCTGAGCTTTATTCTTCCCAGGAGCGGGTCACCAGGTCTTTCTCCTGCACAGTGGCTGGGTGGATTCAAACTTCCAACCTTTTGGTTAGCAGCTAGGTGCCTAACAATTGTGCCATCTCTGTAGACAGTATTAAATGCTAGACTGTGGTCAGAGAAGGAATTGGCCTGAGTAGGGGAGCACAGAGGCGTGGGCTTGGGTGGTGACTGGTCAGCTTTGAGTAGGGAGGGAGAGGACACAGTGTTCTGGGGGGAAAAGACAAGAAGTGAGTACTTACAAAAGAAAGAAAGATAGTGCCTGCAAGCAGAAAGGAAGATGCAAGCCTCTTACATTTTAATTGCTTCACTTGTGTAGACAGGGTCAGTCCTCTCCAGAGGACAGACTCCCCGTGATGCCGTGTTTGTGGGCTTGTCTTGCTTTCCAAAGAGGCAAAGTGGCTTCCTATTGGGCGAGGTCCATCTTCCACTGAGTTATATTGAAGTCTTCCAACCTGAGACTTTCTTTGTCTCATGGAATTACAGTCACGCACTACTTCACGTCCACAACCTGTTCCGTGAATGGGATATTATGTGAACACCGTATTATATACTGAGCAAAGCTGCACCCTGTTCTCTGACAGGGGTTTCTGCACTCTACTATAACCTCATGGGGCCGTGGACATGTGTGTGGTCTGACGTTGCCCGAATGGACAGTATGTGGCAGTGACTTACACACTTAGGCATTTTCTTAATGCTCAGATTCGGTTTATGCCCAGTCAGCAGAGGCCATCGCTAATTCTGCGTTTGGGTTTGTGTCCCTACCATGTAGCTCTGGAGATGCCATCAGTATAGGTGGAAGGTCAACCAATGGCACTGAGGACACTGTTTTGCTATTCCTGTTCTATCAAGGGATGTCCCATGCCAGGGTGTAGAAGCATTCAGCTGGGTAGGAGGGGTGGGGCATGAGCTCACAGATGTGAAGTCAGACCGTCCAAACACTTGGGGTATGACATGACCCCTGGTCAGCGCTCATAAAGGCGTAAAACTTGCTGTGCTACCTGAGGGCCCTACATTAGTCCTGCTGGTCTGGGACGCTGTCTTCCTCAAGGGGCCTGAGAATTCCTTGTGGAAGAGGCCGATTGCTATAGCATTAGTTTAGAAGCCTGTTGCTTCTCCGTCATATCACTTTGGCTCCTTTTTCTGTTTGCCTTGAACTCCTAAACTTAGGCTGGGGCCCAGGTCACCAGAGGACCATGCCAAAGGTGACAGGAGTACTCTGAGAGGGATGAATGGGTTAGGGTTAGGGTTAACATGGCTGGCTGTCTTGTGGTGTTGTTGTATGCTGTTTGAGCCAATTCTGACTCACAACGACCCCAGGGCAGAATAGCACTGCCCCATAGGGCTTCCAAGGAGCGGCTGGTGAAGTTGAACTGCCCGCCTTTTGGTTAGCAGCAGAGCTCGTAAACACTGGGCCATCAGGTATGTTCCGCAGGGAAATCATTTACGGATGGGGACCGTCCTCTTCCCTCCTGGTGTCACTGGGACCTAACCTGGCCTGGCACAGAGCTGACACTCACTGAGTGCTGGCAGCAGAAGAGGAGACCACCCCATAAGCTTAAGGGACATGGTGTACCTTAGGAGCTCCGTGAGTGCCCTGATTCTGTTAATCGTGTTCTCTGGGAACTCTGCCCACTCATCACCCCATCCTGACTACTGTCCCCAGAAGGGTGAGCTGCATGTGCTTCTCACGCCAGTCCTCTGCTGTCCGTCCCAGGCCACCACTTTCCTGTGGCTCGCTGCCCCCCCGACCCCCACCTGACAGCGGCAGTGCCCGGAGCCAGAGACCATTGCTCTGCCAGAGTTCCTCCTGGCTTCCTCATGAGCAAGGTGGGCCCGTGCGCGAGGGGCTCGTGGGACCTCTTACCCAGCTCCTGCTGGCTGTACTTACCTCCAATTGCCACAAGGTAGCGCTGCCTCCCTTATGCTCCCCAGGTCCCAGGAAGATTGCTCTGGCTCTTTTATTCCAGTTTCTCTTCTCAGGACTGTGAGGCCACAGGGTATGGAACAGAGTGAAATCTCAGATTGCCCCGTGCATTAGGTGTTGACCTTCACCCTTAACACTGTGCCTTTCAAGGCTCCCCAGAGCCCCTAAAGAGACTCCTCCCTCCCATCCATCCACGGTGGCAGAACTGTAGGGTGAAGATGGTTGAGGCTGAAGCTGGGATCCTGGCTTCAGGAGGAAGCCGTCTAGCTTGCTGGTATCTTCCCTGGCCACATCTCATCTTACCTAGGTAGGTGTCGTAATGCCTCAGTTACTAAAAATAATCCATGTAGGTCCAGACAGGCTTCAACAGAGTCGGGCAACCATGGGGGCAAGGTTGGAGTCAGGTGGCCTTTTGAATTCACTCTGTAACTGTGGCCAAGTTGCTAAGGGTTTTCGGGCTGTGGCTTCCCGGTAGGTTGTATGGCAGAATTCCTGTCTCACGGGGTTGGGTGAGGGTTAAGTGAGTGAGCGTTGTGAGATGCAGGTAAGGTGTTACCTGCAAAAGGAGCTGTCAGTCCACCTCGCCTTGGTGTCTTCCCATTTCATTAGGTTTGGAGGGTGGGATGTTGTTGTTAGGTTCTGTCGACTTGATTGCGACTCATATTGACCCCATGTGACAGAGTGGGACTTCCCATGGGATTTTCTGGGCTGGCATCTTGACGGGAACAGATCATCAGATCTTTCTCCCTTGGGTGGCTTCGAACTGCCAACTTATCTGTTAGCAGCCAGGCGCTTCACTTCTGGGGTCATAGCAGTGAGGAGTAAACTGATACAGTCTCTGACGTGAAGCCACCACTCACTGATCCACGTCCCCTTCAGGGCCCTTCCTGAAAACGCTGTTGCAGGTCCCTGCTGCAGCTGGGACGCGCGGGTACCTGAGTCTCGCTCTTTAGTGCTCACCTGGGCTGAAGTCACACCTGTGCCTGTGCCTCCCAGCATGTGCCAACAGAGCTGAGTGGGCCACCCCCGCTGACTTCTCTAGCCTGACCCTTTTGCAAACACACAGGTGACATCCAGGAAGCCCATCTTTCATGCAAATCGTTAAGCTGTTGGAAGTACCATCCCAAGAGTCAGCTGAACTGGGAGCCGAGCAACGGGAGGGAATCCAAAATGTATGTGGCATCTTTGCAAGGGAGTTGGAAACGAGATGGTGCCAGCTTCCTTTTCCACTGCTACCCAGAAGTGGGGCACTGCTTAACTCACAGGGGAACGGATAACTCTCTGGGCTCCTCGAGGAAAACCCTGGTGGCCCAGCGGGTAAAGTGATAGGCTGCCAACCAAAAGGTCAGCAGTTCAAGCCACCTCATGTTCCTTGGAAACTCAGTGGGCCAGTTCTGCTCTATCCTATAGGTTCTCTGGCTTGGAATTGACTGCACAGCAGCAGGTTTCAGGTTTCTTGTCAACGTAGTTGTTCTCAACCCTTTGCTTCCACCCCCTATCTCTACCGCTCCTCCTCCCTGCTCTTCCCAAGTAAAGGACCTGCTCAGGGGACAGGGCCTTATGCCTATGCCCCATCCCTGTGCTTAGTGAGAGGAGTATACTCTAGGTGCTAACTGCCGTGTCTTTAGAGCAGTGTCGAGGGGGCAGACTTTAGAGTTAGAGCTGGCCTGACTGCTTGGTTGTTTGCTTTGGTGACAAGTTGTTTACCCTCTAAAAGCTCCCACTTTTTCTAAATGGAAACTGGAAGAGTATAGTGGCCTTGCATGTTTGTGCATTACATGAGACAACTCATGACTAGCACCTAAGGGAGTGACCCCTGTGGGTGGTGTGGGACTGAGGGTCTAGTGGCTGTTAGACGCATCTACGTACTCCGGTTCCTCGGCAGCGGCACCCCGCCTCGCCTGCCTTGTAAATGACGTCACCTCCACATTGTCTCCTGCAGTCATCCATTTCCCTGGGGAGTCCCTGGGTGGTGCAAAGGGTTAAGCACTCAGCCACTCACTCTTAGATTGGCAGTTCAAACCCACCCGGAGACTTTTCAGAAGAAAGGCTTGATGACCTGCTTCTGAAACCCCATGGGGTGTAGTGCTATTCTGCAAGACCCAGAGGAGTCTTGAGTACAGACTGACCTGCTAACAGGTGGATTGATTCTGAGGTTGGCCTCCTGCCGCACCTGCCCTGCACCACAGCCTTGGCCTTTACCCCTTGCTGCTAATTCTTCTGAGCAAATTGGGTGTTTGCCCAGCCAGCCCTTTCACATAGGAACCCTACTGCCAGCCTCGTCGTCATCCTTCTGAGAAGAATTGTGGCTAGTGGGTGCTGTCCGGGGGGCAGCATTTGGGTTTGGGCAAGCAGACGTGTGAAGGCTCCCACGTGTCCATTTCATGATGTTAAAGAAAGTGACCAGCATGGGAGGTGACCTCAGAAGTGGCCAGGGTAATGTGTGCGGGAGGGAGCAGCCTTCTGGCCTCCAACACAACCCCAAATGTCATGTTGTGGGGCTGTTCTCAGAGAGAGGCCAGCTCCTTTGGGTCTGTGTGTGTGCCTGGGGACCAGGAGATGATAGTTTGGGGTGCACTTGGGAATTTTCATGCTGCCTGAGACATCACCTGAGAGCCTTCTTACTGCTGGGTTCTGACAGCAGTGCTTAAGTAGAGAAAACACTTCCATCCGTCGGCACTAATCTCTGTTTCTCGAGCAGCTGGTCGGGGGTGCGGGGAGGATGTAGAATTAAAGGCCACATCAGGGAAAAAGCTGAAGAGCCAGGTGTATGCTCAGCCTGCCGCCGGGTCCTTTCCTAGTGGGTGCGGGAAAGGCCAGACTTCGGCGGCTCTTGGGTGGAGGTGCCAGGAATATAATCATTTGAACTAGGATAATCGAAGGCATGCAGGAAGAAAGCCCAGCTGGGAAACTTTCAGAAGAACAGAGGCACTCAATTCAAAGCGGGCACCCGTACCGTCCAGCCTCGTGGGTACAGAGAGAAGAAAGCTGCACTCGGTAGGGTCTCTTCACCCTTCCATGTGTCACAGCATCTGCCCGCCCACAGCTGGCACTCTGTGCCAGGCAGAGCCCAATCCCAGCACCTTGGCATGGATTTATCCACGGACCTGCCGTGTTTGTGTGGATCAGCTCATCCAGGTGGTGCCTGCATCAGTTACTGCTTTCAGGCCGGGACCCTGGGGAACCTAAACTTGAGGAGGGCTTTGGGCTTACCGTCAGTTACACAATCTGGGTTGTGTTGTGCTGCCATGAAGTTAGCATGTGCTGGTGTTGGCTTGAGCTGGTGGTTGGTTCTTGGTGCCTGGCCAGGTTGACAGTGTCGTCTGCAGATTAAATCATTAAAGCCATGAGGGTTTCTTCCCCTTGCTTCTTCTCCCTTTTTTTGGCCCATTCATAGGCAGTGACATGTCTCAGAGCTCCTGCTTGTTCACATCCAAGGATAAATCTAAGGCAGCAGCCGAGACGCTTCATGATGACATGGTTGGTTTCATGTGACCAGTGCCTCACTTTTCATTCTCTGTTGTGTACATCACTGGGTGATAAACATTTTATTCTTGTTCACCTGTTTTTCTTTCCTTGTGGAGCTTGGCGACGAGGATCCGTGTGCCTGCATCCCAGGTGTGGGAAGGTAGAGGCTGGTTTCCTGCCTCCCTGCAGCTGTCAAGGAACTCATTGTGTGTACGTGGTTCTCCGTGGAGCAAGACACACCTGTGCTCAACCCTGTGCAGGGCAGTGTAGCTGACGTAGAAGTGATGATTTTCTTTGGTCCCTGGATTCTGGTGGGTCCCAGCCCCTGTCAGTATCTAGACACACAGAAATCAGCATCATACCACATGAGACAGAACTGGTGTCTCAGGCATCTAGTGCTGCTGTAACACAAATACCACAGGTGGATAGCTTTGGCAAAGAGAATTTTTTTCTCCCACAGTCTATTAACCTAGAAATCCAAATTCAAGGTGGCAGCTCCAAGGGAAGGCTTTTTCTCTCTGTTGGTTCTGGAGGAAGGTCCTTGTCATCAGTCTTCCCTTGGCCTGGGAGCTTCTTGGTGTAGGGACCCGAGGTGGAAAGGATGAGCTCTGCCCCTGGTGCTGCTTTCTTGGAGGTGTGAGGTCCCCATGTCTCTCTGCTCACATCTTTCTTTTGTATGTTGAAAGAGATTGGTTTAAGACCCTGTCTAGTCAAGTAGATCTCATCAATACAATTGCCAATAATCCATCTCATTCCGTCATAGTGATAGCATCTACAATACCTAGGGAAATCACATCAGGTGACAAAATGCTAGACCATTATATGCTACTGGGAATCATGACTCAGCGAACTGGACACATATTTGGAGGTCCACAGTTCCATCCATGACAGATGGTGGGTGAGCAGAGCAAATAAACAGGAAAGGAGATAACTCTGAGAAAGAGCGTCCTGAAGGAGGCGGAATTTGCACTTGATTTAGATGGATTGGTCAGATTTGGGACAGAAGATAGACAGCGTGATGCCTCTGTAGGAGTCCTGGGTGGCACAGATAGCTAACACGCTCGGCAGCTAACTGAAAGGTTGATGGTTCGAGTCCACCCAAAGGTGCCTCAGAAGAAAGGTCTGGTGATCTATTTCCAAACAACCAGCCATTGGAAACGCTGTGGAGCACAGTGCTGCCCTGGCACCCATGGGATCACTGTGAGTCCACATCGATCCTTCAGCTACTGGTTTAGGCTGCTCGTTAAGAATGAGGGCTCTGGAGGCGTTTGGTGGAGGGTTTGGTGGAGGTCCCAGCTCCACCTCCCTAGCTGTGTGATCTTCGTTCAGTTACTGACTAAGCCTTTTCCTGCCTCAGTTTCCCCAGTTATAAAGCGGGGACGATGACCATAGTCTCTATCTCATAGGGCTGCTCTGAGCACTCCCTGAAATAGTACGAGTAAAGCTCAGAGTTAGGAAACAGCAGCAGTAATGGTCGCAGGACCCGTAGGAGAGGGCAGGGCAGAGCTGCCTAGACTGAAGGGCTGCTGGACTCTGGCGGCATGCAAAAACCACCGCACTGGGAGAAGAACAGACTTCACACACTAAGAAGTAGGGAACTGCTTTTAGGAAGAAAAAAAGATGGCTTTTGTTTTTGTTTTTGTTTGTACTGGAGTATAATATAATAAAGATAGATTTTAAGGGAAAACTAGCATGTCAGCAGTTCTTTTTTTTCCTGGTCATTTAAGTTTCTACTCCTTGTCCCCTTCTTTGGATCCACTAGGCAGACATCTAAATCATCCATTCCAGTGGGCAAAGCCTTGACCTGACCATTTTCCCAGCAAGGGTTTTATTTTTCACAGGGTGGACAGTTGTGGACCTTAGCTGATATGCATTTAAAGTGTCCCAGCAACTCCAGGGCCTGCCCACTGAGCAGGTTGCCCGACTTTGAGTGTGGTTTCAGGAGGGCAGGTAAGGACAGATGGATGAATATCTCTGCCCGAGGAATTCCATAAGAACAACACAGTGATTTTATGATAAAGTCATGGATTGTGTTTAACTTGTCTCCATGGAATTAATGTAATTTTGGACTGGGAAGGGACCTTGAAAAAAACATCTAATCTTTGTAGGGATGAGAAGCCAGTAGCTCCATAACTGGTAAGGAGTATTATCTAATGCAGGGTCTACCAGGTAGTCACGTAACTGGTAAGGAGTAGGGTCTAGGGTGGAGTCTACCGGTAACTGTGTAACTGGTAAGGAGCAGGGTCTAATGCATGACCTACCAGGTAGCTCCATAACTGCTAAGGAGTAGGGTCTAAGGTGGGGTCTACCAGGTGGTCGCATAACTGCTAAGGAGTAGGGTCTAAGGCGAAGACTACCAAAAAAACAACCGTTTGCTGCCGATTAGTCCTTCACCCGGTGACCCAATGTGGGACCCTTAATGACTGTGTTTTCAGAAGTCGGTCACCAGGCCTTCCTTCTGAGGCACCTCTGGGTGAACTTGAATCTTCAGCCTCTTCGTTCTCATCCAAGCACTTCACCATTGTGCCACTAAGGCACAGTCTGGAGGCCCTGAGTCCTGGTTTCAGGCACATTTCTCCTCACTCCACAAAATGTGCTGTTTCTGTTGACTTTGGTGACATCTGCAGAAAGGGTCCCAGTCCCTCCTGGCCACAGGAAAGTACAAAGCCTCCTCTAAGGTGGTCACACCTGCTCCAGCCCAGCAGTAATGAGGGGTCCTAAGCCTTAGTGGGTGGGGAAATGAAGAGAAAAATTCACAGTGTGTCAATACCATAAACCTATGTGGCAAAATGAAACCCTTATCTGGAGGATCAGAGACTCCAGCAGCAGAGGGAACCCCAGGACCATCCAGGCCAGTGTCCTTTAAAGGCAGTTCTCCTGGTTTCCAGGACATCTAGAGGTGTAACCTTTCACAGTCCCCTGAGTTTCGTGAGATGGGTGGTACCAGATCTCGTTGCCTTAGGAATCCCAGAGTCTTCGATGTGCTGGTGTGTGTGATGCCTTTTCAGGATGCAGAGTGAGACATTTCAGGTTTGTTGTCTGTGTTAACAGCTTATTTAACCCTTCCAAGGCCATCCTGGAAGAGCCCAGGTGGCAGCTGGCTTCTCTAAAGATAGAGCCTTGGGAACCCTACTCATATGGGGCAGTTCTACTCTGTCCTGTAGGGTCACTATGAGTCAGAATCAACTCAATGGCAATAGGTTTCCTTTAGGGGGTTGGGGAGACTATCTCTTAGCAGTTGGGTGTCACAGAACATCAGGGCATGCCGATTTTGTCTCTTGCCTTGGGTTGCAGGTGAGGAGGCTGGAACCATGCTGCTCTCAAGTTGGTCAGCTGATGCACGACCCAGGCCCAGGTCTCCTGACCCTTGAGTCAGTCACAATGCCCATTCCGCTGGCTCTACTGCCCACTTGCACTGCTGTTGTCTGAATGTCTAGGGACACCATTTTTTTTCCTAATTATTTTTTTTTACCTCTTTGGGTCAGGATTCCTGTTTGTCTCTCTATCCATTAGGGAGAGCTAAAGGCCCTAGAATATTGAATCCTAGCCTGTGTTAGGCAAATATAGAGAGAAACCAGAAAACTAAGTCCAATTCCAGTTCCTGGTTACCCTGTAGGGCCAAGTGGCACTGCCCCTCTGAGGCTGTCGCTGTCTATGGAAGCCCACTGCCCCATCTCTCTCCATGGAACAGCTCGTGGGTTCCAGCTGCTGGTCTTTGGGTTTGCCGCTGGATGTTGGGTCATTTGTGTCACCAGACTCCTTCCACAGAGAGAGAAAAGGGATGCTTGACATCTTTCCTTTCTGTAGAAAAGTGCCAGGTAGAAATGGCTGTGCTAAGCCGGCTGGTGATCCTGATTTTTGAAGGTTACAAATCCTTCTGCACATCATTAACCTTGGAACGCATCCTGAGGATCTCTCAGCAGGTACATCCTTCTTAGGTGTGCCAGTTCACAGACTTCGGCGCTGTCTGGATGGTGCTGACATTCTGGTTTGTTGGGGGAGAGCTGGAGGGCTGAGGCAGCCTTGTGGCCGCTGATGGGTGTGCCTGAGCCAAGTTAACACCCAGACTGCTGAGTGGACGTCTCAGATTCTGGCATGTCCTGACCAACTGTCAGGAACCTTCTCCCCACGTGGATATTTTGCAAACAATACGTCTGTGGACATCAGTGGAAACCCTGGTGGCGTAGTAGGTTAAGGGCTACGTCTGCTAGCCTTTTGGTTAGCAAATCTGCCAGGCACTCTTTGGAAATTGGGAGAAGTTCTACTTTGTCCTGTGGGGTTGCTATGAGTCAGCATTGACTTGACGGCGGTGGGTTTTTTTGGGGTGGTTCGTGGGCAGTAGTTGAGTTAGATTTTAGTCATGATGACTGTTCTTCCCGTTACTACTCCTGTAAGCATCTAGAAGAGCTATAGCGATGCAGGGTGGGAGTGCAGCTGCTACCTAGAAGGTCGGCGGTTCGAACCCACCAGAAACTCCTTGGAAACCCTGTGGGGCAGTTCTCCTCTGTCCGGTGGGGTTGCTAGGAGTTGGAATCAACTCAGTGGCAATGAGTGGTCTGTCTGTTTCCTTGGTCTTTGGTAAGCATCTGCTGGCCAGCTGCCACACTAGGCACTAGGCATCTGCTTTATGTGACTCATTCCTCACTACTGTCAATGGAGTAACCAGGTCCTAATTACTGAACCTTGAATAGGACATTTATCACTCTGTGCTCTAGTTTCCTCATCTGTGAAATGGGGATGATGTTTCAGCCTTCCAGAGTGGTCAGGAATATTGAGTAGAATGAGACAGGAGTGAAAAGACATCTGTCTGTATGCCTGGTGTACACAAGGTACTTCATAAATGGTTGTTCAGTTATGCAGGCAGAGTTTATATTATATAATAAACCCACTGCTGTCGAGCCTGGTCCTACTCATAGCGACCCTAGAGGTCAGAGTAGAACTGCCCCATAGAGTTTCCAAGGAACGCCTGGTGGATTTGAACTGCTGACCTTTCGGTGAGCAGACATAGCACTTAACCCACTATGCCAGCAGGGTTTCCTTATGATATATAAGATAGTATAAAAGACTGCTTTCCTCCCTCGCAGCCGCCACTAGACCACAAATCATACTTGAGACAATTGTATGTTTTCATAAGTAGGCAATGAAATGCATTACCCTGTTAAATCTGGAATGGCTCTCCAGAGCAGTTCCTTGTCGGGATGAAATGGAATTTGATTCTCTGTACATGTGAACACTCAGGTAATTTGAGTCTGATGTTCCATCCAGTGTGCACATCTTTTTGTATGAAGTCTCTGCCTTCACCACTTTAAGAAAATTAATATTTATATCAAACATCTTCTGTAATGAGCTAAGAACCTCTGACCACCCAAATTCTAGCTCAGATCTCAGATTTGCATTCTCCCGTAGTCAGGTTTCTGAATAATTTATTTACCCAATTGGAGAAATAACAGTAGATGAACTGTTTCAAAGGAGACATTGAATCAAAGGAGATCACTAATTATTCTTTTCACAAGGTATCCTGGATCTGGGAAGGGGGGGGCGGGAAACAACAACTCTGAAATCAAACATATCTTGCAGGTCGTTTTGAATGTTAGTTATGTTTACAAAGCCCCTTACAGGATAATTATAACACGTGAGGTGCCAAAGGTGGTTAAATTTTGCAACCAAGTGTTTAAAATGTAACAGTTTGCTGGGCTAGCTCATTAGTTTTTTCAGAATAATTTCTGTCTATTGTTTCTGTGCTTGCGTTTTCTGTCAGACTCTTTTTTCCTTCTTCCAGTTAGTCTTTTCTCTTCAAGACTAAGATCAGTGTCACCTCCTCCAGGAAGCCTTCTTGAACTCCTTGATGGCCTTTCTCTGTTCTAACACTGAGCCCTTTGTTTACTCATGTGTCAACCATGGTCAGAATAACCCTGGCTGTTCCAGAATAATCAGCATGTGAGTCTGTCTTCCCCACCCCTCTTAAACTGCAACTCTCTCAAAGGCCTGCATCAAATTCTTTCTGTCTGTTTTCCACGTACAGTGACTAGCCTTCACTAGTTATACAGTAAGTATCTACCTAAAATAACTTAAAGAAAGCCCAGGTCACTGAACCCCAGCATTGCATTGCTAGCAAAGAGTTGGGGAGTTACATGATGTCACAGTACTGATAGAACCAGAAGTGAAAAGCCATCCTGCATTTGTGAGTTATGGAAACCCAGGCGGTGTACTATGTCAGCTAACCAAACGGTCGTCAGGCGCTCCTTGGAAAATACATGGGGCAATTCTACTCTAACTTCTAAGGCTGCTGTGAGTTGGAATCAACTCAGTGGCGGTGGGTTCAGTTCGGTTTGGGGGTGCTTAGACAAATGGTGGGCACAGTGGAGTCTTGCTCTGCCCTTTCTGGCAAAACTGTGAAAATGGTTGTGGGGAGGATGTTACTCTTTTCTAAAGCTCTCTCCTGGCGCCTGCGGCATCTGTTTCAGCTGCGGGCATGTTGTCCCCGTACCTTACTTGAACTCACACCATAGGACAGCTAGTTATCACTGGACTGACTTGTTTTTTCACCCAGCACCAGAGCAGTCAGGCTGTGAATAAATGAATGATGGATGAAGGAAGGAATGGACGCATCTGCGTAGCATGTGATAGACGACCTAGAGCTTTGCTTTCAGCCCTCACTGGACTGAACCCACAGAGCAATGGTGTGAAGCTGAGAGGGTGGGAGCCCAGACCCCACCCCATCGAGAGAGAGGCTGGATATCAGGAAGATGGTGTGGGAAACTCGCCTAAGATCTCACAGCCAATAACGGGCAGAACTGCGACACACAGCCACAGCTTCCCGTTCTGGAGCCGTGAATCTGCGCTCCTCACTCCCAGCTGGATCCCTAGTGTTCAGCTGCTAACTGAAATTTGGCAGTTCGAACCTGCCAGCCGCCCCGCAGGAGACAGATGCAGCAGCTTGCTTCCCGGAAGATCACAGCCTTGGAAACTCTGGCGCAGCTCTGTCTGGGAGCGGTGCTATGCCTCAGGATCAACTTGGTGGCAAGGGGCTTTTTTTAAGCTGACAGTTTCCTCTCCTGTTGACAGTAGAGGGTGTGTGTTTGTCAATGGAGGGATGGCTGGACTTACACAGGAACTGTTCCAAAAGACTAACAATAGCAGTCACCCTACCTGTGGAGTCCTTAGGGTAAGCACTAAGTGACTGCCCAGGGCTATGGAAGTCATCCTAATGAAACTGATCCAACAAGACACCAACACGGTAGCTACTATTGCAGCTGTCAGGTCACAGGCGGGGAAACAGAGGCACAGACTGTTTCCGTAACTTGTGTGTGGTCACCACGCTGGTTCATGGCGGAGGCCCTGGGTAAGCCTGAGCCGTTCAAGTTCAAGTTCCTGCTGTTTTCCCTCCACTGTCTGATTTTTTAGCAGTAAATCACCAGCCCTTTATTCCAAGGCACCCTGACTGGACTTGAACTGCCAACACTTTGGTTACCAGCAAAGTGCTTTGCCTGTTTTTAGCACACAAAGCCAAAAAACAAAAAACAAAAACAACCCTCAAACCCATTGCCTTCAAGTGGATGTAGTGATCCTGTAGAACAGACTAGAACTTCCCAGTAGGGTGTTCGAGGCTATAAATCTTTTGCGAAGCAGACGACCACGTCTTTCTCCCATGGGACAGCTAGTAGGTTTGAACTACCAGGCTTTTGGTTAGCAGCGGAGCACTTTAACTGCTGTGCCACCCGGGGTCCTCATGAAGGACAAGCTGTCTCCTTGACTGTCATCGTTTCTTAACAGGTAGATGCCGTGCAAATAATGGTGACCTTGAGAAAAGTGTTTAACTTCCCTGGGCCCCTGCTTCCTGCTTTGTAAACTGAAGAAATTAATATCCGTCTTTCAAATACTTGCTGTGAGGATTCAATGATGATACATAAAGAGTGTGCTTTATAAGCTGTAAAGCATTATACAAATGAAAGTTATTATTGCGCAGTCAAAAAAAGCAACAAGCTATTGTAATCATAATTTGATTGAACAAATGTTTATCGAATTTGTGCAGTGGGCCAGGCATGAGCAAAGTAAGAGACATCATTCTGCTCATCTCTGGACATAATGCTGTTAAATTTCCAGCAAGAGAGTATGTACCTGCTGTTTCTCTTTGTTACAAACCTGCAGGTGAAATTGTCTAACACGAAAGAAAACAAAACCAGGTAAAGCAATCTTGTTTAAAATTGTGCCAGTGATTACAATGTTGTTTATGATTTTCTGTTTTCAATAACACACCATCCTGCTTAAAAGGTTTGTCTACCATTATTGTAATTTCAGACTGCATCTGGCCTCTTTGGACAGTATGTATGTCAACTGTCTTTTTCTCAGTGGGATAAACAAAAGGAGCTACAAGAAATATGTTTGAGGGCTGCAAGGAAAAGTTAGAGGCATTGGGACTGTCAGAACTGGGTGTCAGAATTCTTGGTTGGATCTGATGGCTCCTTCCGCCCCATCCTGGCTCTATGACCTGGAGGAGAGTCTGTATATAAGCTGGGCCCTAGCCTCCTCATCAGTAAAATAATACAGAACTGGACTGTGCCCAGCTATACCATGACTGACCTTTTGATAAAAGATTTTATGGAAGAATCTTGATCAAAAGGAGATGGGGGCAGGAATGTGGAATATATTTTGTGGATTCTTATACAGTCCAAACTTTCTGGAGCTAAGAGGCCAAATGAACTATGGAATTATTTCCTTGAGATAATCTCTGAACCTTAAACCAAAAACATCCTCTGAAGTCTTCTGTCCACCAACCACAGTTTAGCCTGGTTAGTAAAGAACACCTGCCTTGAGCAGTGTGCTCTTGTAAAGAACCATCTGTCTGGGATCCAGTTGACAACAGCAACTCAAAATGTAGATGAGAACCCTAGGGGACAGTGAGTTTATGTCAGTGGGGGGACAGTTTAGAAAAGACAGGTGAGCGTGGCTCCACAATTTGATCATTGTCACTGAATTGTGTGTGTAGAAATATGTTAAATTGATATGTTTTGCTGTGCATATCCTCAATAGCAATAAAAAAGAGAGAAATACAGCTGTCATTAAGTGTAAAAGCAGTTTATAAACTTCTTTTTTTTTTTAAAGAAAAAATCTCATTGCCATCAAGTCAGTTCTAATTCATAGCAACCCTATAGACAGAGTAGAACTTCCCCATAGGGTTTCCAGGAAGCACCTGGTAGATTTGAACTGCCCACCTTCTGATTGATAGCTATTGCACTTCACCACTGCACCACTGGGGCTTCCAGAAAAATCTTTAGCATGAATGAGAGTCTTTGTTATTATGTTGCTAGGTTGAATTTCTGAGAATATCCAGCATATTTTTTGAAACACTTGTACTGTAGCTAGAACCAGGAGTTTTACAGGCACAAGGTTAATGTCAAGTTAAACTGACATGTGAGGATAAAATAACAGCTAAGCAGCTAACATTTAGAGAGCACCTAGTAGATAGCTGACACGCGCTAAATGTTTGCTATGGATTACCTTATTCAATAGTGTTCACTAGTTCTTAACAATAAGAGCAGTCCACTCATCGGTTATAGTACATCTCTAGGAGGCTGAATCGACTCTGAGGCAGTGGGTTTGGTTTGGGGTTTGGTTACAGTACATATAAAATTATGACGGTCTTTGAAAAGATGTATAGCTGTGGAAACGCTGTCGGGCAGTTGTGCTGTGTTCTGTAGGGTCACTGTGAGTCAGAATGAGTTTATCATCAACATGACAAGTCAAGGCAAAAGATAACCGGGGGGGGGGGGGGAGAAGCTCCGTTATCCTCAATAATTACCTCCTGAATGAAAATCTGCCGGTTTCTAGATGGCTGCAAAGACGAAGGGAGGGAGTCCCTGCCCTCCAGGACACGGCAGGCTGTGCAGGACGCTGGTGGCGCTGAAGGAGAGGCATGCAGTGCTGCAGACTCAGGGACAGTCCTGGCTCAGCAGGAAGGGGCACGTCACCTGCAGAGCCAAGGTTGAAGAGCATTTGTTTGGTTGGGTTCTATCGAGCATGCACTGTATTATAATTTAGAACATCACTTTTTCCTTTAATTCATGAAAACTTGGAGTGTCTATAATGATTTTATTATAGACTTTGTTATTTAGAGCAGGTTTACTGGAAAACTGCAGAAAGCTCTCAGTGTCTCTGCTGCCTCCGTTGCCCCCTCATTCCCATCTTGGGTTCTTGCCACTGCATTTGTGATGTTGGACAAGCCAGCATTGATTGATACACTGTTATTAAGCAAAGTCCAGTAGTTAACAGCAGGGTTCCCTCTTTATGTTGTCTGGGGCTGTGGGTTCTGATGAGGGCACACTGTCATGTGTCCATCCTTACAGTGTCATACAGAAGAGTTTGAATGGCCTAAAAATGCCCCAAGCTCCCCGAGTCCATCCTGCCCTGTGTTGCTCCCTGTTTGCCCTCCCCGTGTGTTCCACTCTTCATCCGGGGTCCCTGGCAACCACTTACCTTGTGAGTGGCTGTGTGAGCTTGACTTCTGCAGAGCATCCCGTATGAGCTTGACTTCTAGAGAGCATCCCACAGTGGGCCCACCTGTTACGCAGCCTTTCCGTCAAGGAGGATTTCCCTTGGACGTTGGCAACAGGCTGCTTCTGCTTCTATTAAACCCAATAGAACTGCCACAGAGGTCAGTAGGTAATAAAACGGAACGCACTGGGGACCCATTCCTGACGTCCGTCCCGGTGTACCTCCTCATAGCTTCAGCTTTCCCCATCTCCTTCCCAGGAGGCGTCGAGTCCTGTCCCTGTCCCTGTCCCTGTGACCGTTTCCCCTGACACCATGTCCAGAGTGTCTGTAAAAGAAGACTCAGCTTCTAGGCTACGGAGCTTGAAGATGGTTCTGAAAGTTTTGATCATCTTAAAATGTATTTCTCATCGTTTTTGAAAGATAGGTGTTTGTGACATGTCACAGCCGGTGTGGCAGGTCAGCTTTATCAGTTGATTTCACCCATAAACCTGTGCAGATAAAGATGTGAGGGGGGCAGAGGGGAAAGTGTGGTACTCGGAGCTTATAGGAGGGTGTCAGTGCCCCATCGTGGGACATCTGGGAGCAGGAACGAGGCCCTGGGCTTCGGACCCTCGAACAAGAGCGTTGAGATGGCTCCTGCGTGCCCCTGTTCCGCGCAGCCCACAATGGTTCCTCCAGCGCCGACCACACAGGTACTGAGGCACCAAGGCCAAGCCGGTGGTGAGGACAGGCTGGGCCGGACACCTCCGCAGGCTGCGTCGCTGTGCCTCTTGCTCTGTGCTGAGAGGTTTCCCCTCGGGAGCCACTGACCCTGTACATGTAAGGAGCAGGGAGGGAATGCGGAAAGAGACTTTTAAAAAAATGAGACTTTTACCCCACTGCAAGGTTGCTGTGAGTCAGAATCGACTCCTGGACTTCCACGTGCTGCGTTGCTGTGCCTTTCATTCAATTCTGAGAGGTTTTCTGTCCGGCAAGCGCTGCTGATACACAGCCTAACCAGGGCAGCCGGGCGAGAGTTGGACAGGCAGCTTCATTGTTTTATCTATGGACACAAACCAGCTGAGCCTGATCATAGCAACCCCATGTGTGTCAGCAAGGAACTCTGCTCCGGTAGGTTTCCAGTGGCAGATTTTTCAAAGGTAGAGCACCAGGCCTTTCTCCTGAGGCACCTGAGTGGACTGGACTCTCCATCTTTCACTTATCAGCCAGATGCATTAAACCATATATAGCCCCCAGGGGTCTGTCACTGCGGGCAGTACGAGACCCTTTGGCGGGCTCGGTCATCATGTCGGGGCCCACTCCAGCACAGCGTCGGCCTCTGCTTCCCGAGCGGGAGTGCTTCGTCTTAGGAGTGCTTGCCCACGAGTGCCCAGAAGATGCTCTGTGCTTTGGAGATGTTTGCAAGGAAGAGAACAAACAAGCTGACATGCCCTTGTCAGAGGGTACATTCCAGGTCAGCTCAGAAAGGCAGCACCCGTTTTCTCTCCTCATTCCTGGGCAGAATACACGTCTCAGCTCTGCCTGTTTTCTGTTTGTCCATCCAAGCTCTCACATCACGCCTTCACTGGAGTAGCTCTCTGACGACTCCATCCTTCAGTGATAGCTCTCCTGCCTGACTGATGGGACCCCTGTCCCGCATGTCTCTCCTTTGGAACCAGAATTCTAGTTTCTGATGGGTTTACAGGTGTTGGGCTTATAGCTCCTTGAAAGCAGAGAGTAGAACCCCGTCTTTGCAATCCACATGGCAGGTAGTTGTGGGCGATGGGAAGAATCTAGAGCAAGAATGAGCAGATCTTGCATAATGTGTTTCTGTCACTTAATTCTCATATGATCTGGGCCGCTTAATGTTTGCAGATTTTTATTTCTCATCTTTAAAAAAGTAAAATAAAAAAAAAACAGTGCTTAACGATGATGAGGCTGGCATAGGAAACACTCCTCAGAGTGTTTCCTTCTGTTGTACACAGGATCACTTTGAGTCAGAAGCTACTCGATGGCACCTAACAATAACAGCACTGTTACAAAACAGCCATAAGCATTAAGGAAGGTTGCTTATGTGTGACGTTAAGTAAATTATTACTATTATCGTCAGAGTTATTCATTGCTCACGGGTGCTAGTGATAGCCGGGAACTTCATCTATTTTTCGTTACACTCTGTTAAGTGACTGAGCAAATGAACCATGGAGAACATTCTGCTTTCCAGAAGTGACTTCTATTAACTCAGCTGTAAATATTGGCATTTTGGAGTGGAAAGAAAAAGAGGTGGATTTTGTTTCTTTGAAATGGATGGTTCCTTGCATATACACACACATGTGTGTGCCCCCCACATCCATGCACATAACATATACATGCACGTACACACACACAAAGCAGAGAAATTTTTCTACTCAGTTTTATTTTTCTTCTTCAGCACCCATAAGTCTTGCTTCTTGGGTCATAGGAGTCTGTGAATAAAAAGGTAGAACCGCTGAATAGTTCTGTCCCCATTCATGCCGCACAGAACCTGAGTCTCTCCTTCCCAGATACCTGTTGAGCAGCAGGGCATCTCTGGGGGATTCCTCACGTGACCCACTGTCCTGGCCACCTTCGCCTCCCCCGCAGCACTGTGGGAGTACCTTCTGAAGTTGCTGATGCTGGAAATAGCAGGTGGACCATGCTGTCCATGGGGAGTGTCACCCGCCATCAGAGACACTTGTGGATGGCAGGTGTGGTGGTGCTGCTGCCTGTTGACAGCTCTCATGCTGTTGGTGATACCCACAGATAACTGCCCCAGAGGGCCTTGCTCCTGCAAGCTGCTGTCCCTGCTATGACTCCTGCCAGTATCCCCGCTTAGGTTTTACCTCCGACTGCTGAGCCTGCAGGGCTCTTTGGAGAAAGAACCTTTTTTCTCCCGTGTGAGTGAGAAGGAGCATTTCTTCTGAGGATCCCCACTGCTGGGAGCTGTACCCAGGCAAGCCTCCTCCTCTTCCTCTTCCTTCGAGTCTGCAGCAGCCACCATGGTGCGGTGGGTCTCCTGAGGGGAGTCCCTGGCTCAGAGCCAGCCCCCCGTGTGGCCTGGTGGCCCCCTCCCAGCATGCAAGAAACCAGCATTCTGCTTGGTCCCAAGAGGTGTCAACACTGCAGTTGCTCTGCTCCTGCCAACGAGGACTTTGAAATATGTATTTCCATTCGTGAAAGAGAGATGTCTGTTCCTGTCCACCACCACCTCCAGTGGCACACCCCGTTTAGGTGATCGTGCGTTGGGGCTTTCAGAGAGGAGATGGAGAAAGAGACTTTTTTTTTGTAAGTTTATTTTTACACTACTGCAGAGTCACTATGAGTCAGAATTGACTCAACAGCAGGGACTTTTTTTTCTCAGTTTGTAGTCCCGAAGGGGCCCTGATGACACCGTTGTTAGCTGTCTGGCTGCTCACTGAAAGGTCAGCACTTTGAATCTGCCAGCTGCTCCTTGGGAACCTTGTGGAGCAGTTCTGCTCTGTCCTACAGGGTGCCACAAGGTGGGACCAGTGTGATGGCGGTGTCTGTCTGTCTGTCTGTTTTTGTGCAGCCTCAAACTGCTGAATTTGCCATTCGATTCCTGCCCAGTGTACTTCACCCACAGCCACCATCCATCACTGGAGGCCTATGAGGGGCACTGGGATGCCAAACAGATCCCCGAGGGGTTTCTGAACTCAGATGAAGTAGGAAGAAAGGCCAGGAGATGTGCTTCTAAAAAGCAGACAATGAAAGCACAGTGCTCCAGCCTGCAGCCGGTCCTGGCGATGGCATACACTCAGTGCTTGTTTCTCATGCACAGCGTCACCTTGAGCCAGCGTTCACCTGTGGCCTGTCAGCAGCGTTCCCTGCTGCCTGCCTCACCTCTGCTCTGGAGCCAGGCCGGTTCAGTGGCAGCTAGCAGCAACAACATTGACCTGTAGCCTGCCAGCGTTCCCCTGCTGCTTGCCTCACTTCTGCGCTTGAGCTGATCAACTCGGGGCTTTTTCCACTGTAATGCAGAGCTGCGGCTTTGGTTGTTGATGTTTCATTCTAGTCGTCGTGCTCGTTTGGGGCATCTTCTAGGTGTCCGAGCTGCAGGCCCTGTCTGCTTACTCTGCCTGTGGCTAACCCCAGGTCACTGCCCGTGGGAATATAGACTATGCTGGTCGTGGGGCATCCCAGGGCACCGGGGTCTGGCATGCAGTTCTAAGAGTGGCTCTTGCTACTGACATATTTGTACCCTTCTGCAGGGACAGTCAGTGGAAGTGGTCTCCTACCCTCTAGTAACGTGTGAAGCATCATGTAGGAATTCTGGGCTGTGTGCTCACAGTGCACATTGGTGGGTTTTTCCACCTGCAACTGTGTCATCAAGGTTGTTTGTGGTTGGGTCCCTAGTGCTGCGTTGGGTGTGGCAGGCTGGGTACAGAGTGGCCCTTCTAATCTGGTGCCCTGAGAATCTTTTTGGAGGGATTAAGTAATACAGTGCCCACCCTCCACCTCAGAATATTATGCCATATGGGGGGGCAGGTGGGAGGGGAGTGGGCTGGGCTTCAGGAAATTTTAGAAACTCCTTAGGTGGTTCTTAAGTTCAGCTTGAGCTGTGATTTTGGGGTTTGTAGGGTCTCTCTGGCAGATGAAGCACTTTGCCTGTATGTGGCTTTTCGCTTCCACAGTGATGCTGACAAGTGACTGCGGCCATGGCCTTTGCTTTACGGTTTGTTTAGCCAGTTGTCGTGGAGTCTGTTAGGTGCCTACAAGTCAGCTGTGACTCATGGTGGCCTGCTGCCCCTGTCCAGCAATATGAAATGTCATCCCATCCTGTACCATGTCATCGCTGTTAGTGAGCTCAAGTTCATTCCTGTGGCCACTGTGTAGCTTGAGTGCCTTCCAGCCCAGCATTGTGTCACACAGCATTCATGGTGGTCTGCTGTGAGTTTTCATTGGCGGTTGCCAGAGCAGGTCACCAGGACCTTCTTCGTGGTCTGAGCATGGAAACTCTGCTGGACCCTGTCTACCATGGACAAGTGACCCTGCAGGCATTTGAAATACTGGTGGCATTGTTTCCAGTGTGACAGTAACAGTTAAGTCATTACAGCGTGACTGACAGACAGATGGTGGTGTGTAGCCAGTAGGGGTCATATATTTGTGCTGATGTTAACAGATGTTTCTGTCTGATCCCCTTTGAACAAGCTAGTTGCTTTTGTGAGACACCTGGCTAAGGCTAAAGACAATGTACGTGAAAACCAGAAATATATACAGGTCCCCAACAAACATGTTAATAAAAACCAAACCGAGCCCACTGCTGTTGAGTCAATTCAAGCTTGTAGCGACCCTACTGGAGAGACTAGAACTGCCCCATAGGGTTTCCAAGGAGCGCCTGGCCGATTTGAGCTGCTGACTTTTCTGGATAGCAACTGCAGCACTTAACCACTGCACCACCAGGCTTTACAGTCATCTAAAACAGCAGTCAAACCTTCACTTTGAAGACCTAATTGTCTCAGAACCTTAATCAAGAAATAACATCATCTTTAAGGATGGTCTTAATTGTCTCCAAGAACACCATGGAAGAGCGGCTACCCACACTGGAACCAAATTAAATAGAACCAGTCATGACGTTCCTCAAATAGCGTCAAACGTGAAAAATGTAAGAGATGTGGTAAATGAAAAAATGAAAGCCTCAACCTGGCCGTTCACATTGAAAATGCCCTGCAGATCCTGGCCGTCTTCCTCAGCACCAATGGGTCCCCAGAGCTGAGCTGCCTCTGTTTCTAAGCCACTAGTTGAACGGGCCAGTCTCAGAAGAAAAAGGTACTATGCAGAGCTGCTGGGACTGGGATTAAAACACAATGCTAGCAGAGATGGGCGCAGTCACACTGCCTCCTGGTCTCTTGATTTGAGTAAAGAAACTGCAAAGGAGAGGGCTTGCTGAGCATAGGAACTTGTTACTCAGGCGTTCTGTGGATGGAAGAGAAATTTGACTAACTGTGACCCTCGGAGAGCTGCTACTTCAGTTCTAACAGGGTGTTGTGGGTTGTATGATACTGTTAGCTTTGTTTATTCTGGACCACGTGAGGGCAGCAAGGGTTAACCTGGGGCTTGTGAGCTTGGGTCTCATCTTCTCTGATTCTGCTCAGCATCTCGTGTCCTCCCGACCCCTCACCCCAAGTTTGTCTCTGTTATCAGTCACCTTTGCGTGAAAACCTAAAAGTGAAAGGCAGGGTGGTGTGTGTTTTAAAGGAGAAGGAGACCCAATATAAAGGGAGAACGTAAGTATGTATCTGTATGTGCATGGAATTTGCACATGGCATTCTCACCCACAAGCTCTGAATTATCATAGTAACAGAAAAATTCCTTTTAGGTGATGATCTTATAAACTGATTGTGAGGTACTCTACACAGATGGATGTGTGCCTGAGGCTGTGTCCCTAATACAGAGGAACGTGTCAGACACGAGGCGCTCAGCGCACTCCTCTTCATCCACGGACAAACAAGTATGGGACATCTTACTCAAAACACGTCTCTAGTCTTGGGACTAGAACTGTCAACAAAAGCCTGGGCCTCAGCCTAGAAGGTCAGCAGGAGAGGGAGAGCCATGACATAGGCGTATGTCTCATCTCTGCTGCGTACAGATGAGGTGGCCTTGGGCTTGGGACGTGAGCTGTCCAAAGTTCAGTTCCCCATCACCCAGTTTCTAGTTGGAAGGTTTGGAAGAGCTCATGTGTATAGCTAACATGATCATTATTTAAAACTAAACAAAAAATAGTTCCTGCTGTGAGGTCCATTCTGATTTCTGACAACCCCGTGTGTGTCAGAGTACAGCTGTACACAAGAGTGACCTGTCAGAGCTTGACTGCCAGGCCTTTGTTCTGAGGCTCCTCTGGTGAGCTCCAACTGCCAGCTTTCTGGTCAGTAGCCGAGTGCTTAACCATCTTTGCCACATTCAGACTCCTGGCTGTTATTTAGAGACTCCATCAATAGCTGGTGGGCTATGACTTTTGAAGTATTTTAGTTTTCAACCAGATCTACTTCCAGAGAAACATAATTCAGTACTTTCAGAAAATCAAGTGGAGTCTCCCTGGGACAGGAGGGTATTCAGACTTCTAGAATGTGGAGGGTTTCCTTGGAAACTTAGTGGCTGTGCACACGGGCACTTGGCCTGCTTGCCAGCCTGGGGGATGCTGCCGCGCTCAGTCCTGGACTGTGTGAGAGCTCTGCTTGGCCATGACTGCCATGTGAGTCGCACCTCTGGCTGAGTAGTCATTCTGTCCTTCTAGAGCCCTCAAGATACTGCCTGAACTAACTAGCGGTCCCGGGGTGGTGGGAGTGGCTGACATTCTCGGTTCCGAATTCGGTTAAAGATTGTTGATTTGAGCCCATCCAGAGGTGCCTCTGCAGAAAGGCCTGGTGATCTGCATCCCAAAAAGCCAGCCAGTGAAAACCCCATTGAGCCCCGTTCTGCTCCAACAGGTGGTATCACCATGAACCTGGGACAAATGGAGGACACCTTTTTTTTGGCACATATTTTTTTTCTTATTTTAACCAACCAGGGCTGAGGTGAGGTAGACACCAGTCCCAGCAGTGGTGTAGTGTCTGGTCACTGTTGCTGTAGTGGATGCCCTCAAGCAGGTTCTGACCCACAGTGGCCGTGTGCGTGGACAGCAGAGCACAGCGCCTCCCGGTGCTGCGCCACCCACGCAGAGTTGCTGGTGGGGCTCGCCGTTGCGGCCCTGTGTCCGTTCATCTCCTTGAGCTCTTCGTCTTTTCTGCCGACCTTCTGTTTTACCAAGCATGATGTCCTTGTCAGGGACTGATCCCTCCTGATAATGTGTCCAGTGTAGGAAGGCTGGCTTCTTAAAAATTGTTTGTCTTCTTGCTGAATATGGATTCTAGCTTGCAGGGCGTCTGTGACGTGGGATGAAAGCTCATGGCACTTCCCCTTAGCTGACAGTGGCATTAGATTTTGGGTTTTTACTCTCTTCCCATTTATTAGGGTAGTATTTGCATGCAGTAAAGCCCGCTGATTTTACATGTATAGTTTGATGAATTTTAGTCCCTGTGGACACTCACCCAACCATTACCACAATCCAGAATCGGAACAGTTTTTCTCACTGTAAGAACTCCCCAAGGGGCCTCGGCCCCAAATCCCACCGTAAGCCTCCGGCAGTCACTAATCTGCTTTCTGGTTTTCTATAGTTTTGCCTTTCCTAGAATTTTATACAAGATTATACAGTGCTGAGTCTTTTGTGTTCCACTTTTTTCATGTGTTTGAAGTTCTTCCTTGTTGCTGCATATTTCTCACCAGAAGAGTATTCCATAATATGGGTAGACAATTTGTTGACCCGTTCACTAAGTGATAGACATTTGGGTTGCTTACGGTTTGGGGTTATTGGGAATAATCTCAGCCAACAGTTTAACTTTGATTTCTCCTGACCCCTTGACCTACCTTCTGATTTTTCCATCTTAGATTATGAACCATTGCTGTTAGTCAGGGACACTTTCCAAAAACATTGATGGCATAGAGGTATTTCCCCAGATCCTCTCATGTGTTACTTCGGAAGGGACACCCTAGTTCCTCTCAAAGGTGCAATGCCAAGACCCAAAGCTGATGCACTGGCTTGTTTAGTGTGCTGTGATATGATTTACCGTCAGACGGTCATTGGTCACTCAGCAAGGCACAACATAGTGGCTGTCCAGTTCTGATGGCAAGTGGAGCAGAGGGGTGTTTTCCCCTGCCTGGTAGGGAGGTGCACGCACTCTGTTCTTAGGTAGAAGGCTGGTGTCCAGTTGTACAGGACTGTCTTTTGCTTAAGCATCAAGCAGGTATGGGGCTGGTGTAGCTGCCTGGGAACAGCCTGGGGCGAGTGAGCACTGAGACCTGACCAACGAGACGCTCCTGACAAATGTGCTGTCCCCTTGTTATAATTCACCGTAATGAGTGGGGAGCCAAAGGTTGTGAAGGCGAGTGCTGACTGACGACCGACACTGCCGCCCCTGCAGCTGGCGCAGCTCCTGCTGGCGGAAGGCATGATGTATTGTTGCTCCAGGTCACAGAGTGGTAAATGAACACTTACAGCCGCTATGGCAACGGGATTGATGACCGCAGCCGCCTCGGGACCGGCCTGGCCCCGTGTTACAAGCCAACACCAGTGTCCCTGCCATGTTTCAGTGGGAAGCACACCTCAAAGGCACTTTGTACAAAATGACTTTCATGTGACTACAGGTTCCTTCCTCTCGTGCCCCCACGTCTAGTGGGGAACTGGGGCAAGGCTTGTCCCAAATGTGGGACCCGAGACAGGGGAAGGCAGGCCCACCCGTCTTAAAGGCCCACCTGGTTCACAGGGAGTTGGACACTTGTGCTGAACCCAGGAGAATGCCTGAGTGCTGGTAGGGTGAACAAGGAAAGGTTCGTGAGTGGACTGCCAGCCGGCCGCAGAGAGGGCTAAATACAACGTGAGAAACGAGGGTAGGGGGCCAAGGTGAGTGCCTAGGGCCATGAGAGCTGGAAGGGGGGGGCCCGAGGGAGTGAGCAGGTGGAAACAGGATGCAGCCAGTTGAAATGAGTAGCAGTGACCTGAGCAAGTAGCACTGACTAAGCCATGGCCCTCGTCGCACACTGATGGAGCGCTCAGCTGCAAACCAGGAGGTCAGCGGTTCATATCCACCGGCCACTCTGCCAGAGGTGGGTGTGGTAGTCTGCTTCTGCAAAGGTGACAAGCTTTGGGAAGAAACCCGGTGGGGCAGTCTTGCACTGTAGGGTCACTGTGAGCCAGAATCGACTCGATGGCACTGCCAGGGCCTTGACTCATACCTGTTTCTGGAGGAACTCTGCATGAGCATGTTTGGTTTATTTAAGAAGTGCAGGTGGGCCTGGGCCTGTTCTGTAAAGTGGATACTGCTTAGAATTCACAAGAATTCTCAGCTTTTTCAGCGGCCGAAGAAAAAAGAGCCATTGCTTTCCCTGCTGGCAGCTCAGGGCAGATTGTTATTAATACTCAGAACATACTCAATTCTTTATTTTGTTTTTCTCAGTATTTTAGGAAAAATGTCCAAATGAGCTTTCCCTCCTTCCTTCTGTGTAAACTGATCTAAACATGTGCCGTCCAAGGTGGAGGGTGAACAGCGTTAACAACTCAATAGTTTTCCATTTTGATCAGCAGAGGTTTGCTCTTTGGGGTTTAAGTGTGAAAGTATTCTCACTGTGTCTACAGTGGCCACTCAGATGGCCACCACTTTCTCTGGGGACTGGACACAAGGCCCCGTGCTCCACTGTAGGTGCCTAATGACCTGGCCATAATAAAGACCGTCATTAATTATGGAAACCCAGAGTGGTGTCCAGGTGCATAGACCGGTGCTTCTCAGACCTTCCTCATTGTTGCAGCTAAGGAGTCTTTTTTGACATTTTTCTTAATCACTCTCCCCCAAAACAAGCAGACAGAAAAATCCATTGTCAGCAAGTCCATTCTGACTCGTAGTGACCCGATAGAACCCAGTACAGCTGCCCAAGGAGTAGCTGTTTCCAAGGAGTTTCCAAGGAGTAGCTGCTGGCTTTGAACTGCCGACCTTTTGTTTAGCAGCCTGAGTTCTTAATCTCTGGCCACCAGGGCCCCGATCACTCTCCTTCATGAAATGTTAATTCCACACATATGCTGTATATTTACGTACTGTGCCTCTGTGCCATATACGTGGCCTCACAGTTAAGTTCACGAACTCGTCCTAGAAAATGTGCTGCACACCTCATCGCTGAATGTCGCTGTGGTCGCCTTTGAAGTGCTCCCTTGGGGAGCTATGCCTGATTGCCTACTCCACCTTTCAAAGCAGTTTGGGAACTCTTTTTCTGGAATCTGTTGGGCCTGTCGTCATGTTACTCTTGATGTCCTGACCATCATCCAGATGTCTTCCTTTCAATATTTCCTTTATCATCGGGTAGCAAAAAAGTCACAGGAGGCCACCTCAGGTGAGTGGGGAGGGTGCGCCAATACAGTTTTTAGTTTAGTCGCTAAAAACTATCTCAGAGACAACTAGGCAGTTAAGTTCACGAATGTGCCAGCATGCCACTATGCACAATGGGCATTCCAGAAAGAATTATCAGAATTGTTTTGAAGGGTGAGCTAGGTGCTGCTGTGGGTGCCTAGTTTGCCAAGGGGAGCTGTGAGATTCAGCAGTGAGGTATGTAGCACTGAGAACAATTAAGTTCGTGGACATAATTTTTGGCCCTGATCTGTAAATGAGTTAATTTTTTTGTCTTTAAAGAACTAATGTGCACCCCTACAGAAGAAATGATACTTCCTTACAATGCACTCTGGTGGTGCAGTGGTTAAGTGCCGCATCTGCTAGCCAAAAGGTCTGCAGTTCAAATCCACCAGGCTGTCCTTGGAAACTCTATGGGACAGTTCTGCTGTGTCCTCTGGGGTCGCTATGCATTGGAATAGACTTGACAGCATGAGTTTGGTTTGAGTATGAGGCATTAAGGGACTGTGTGGTGCAGTGGTTAAAGCAATGACTGCTCACCAAGAAGCCAACAGTTTAAAACCACCAGTGACTCCGAGGGAGAAAGATGTGGCAGCTGGAAGTCTGATTCCATAGAGACTGACAGCCTTGGAAGCCCTTAGGTCGCTGTGGGTCAGAATGGACTCGATGGCAGTGGGTTTGGTTTGGGTTTGATAGGGCATGAGTTAGAAAAACCTGGGTTCAAATCCTGTGTCTACCGCTCCTCTCTCTAAGCTGCACCGACCTCTTTCTGACTTGCAAATAGAGATGCTAGTATTCACGTCATGGGGCTCCAGACACACGTCACAGTATTCCCGAGTTGTTGGCGGTCCTCACTGTCTTTTGTATTCATGCGTGCTTTCCCACGGAGTGTCATCACCGGTCCCTATTGGGGACACACGCGGGGAAACCCACGTGCACTGGTTCACTACAGATCGGTCAGTCAACACTCCTTGGTCCCCGTGTGCCTTATGTGCCAGCCGGTTAACTCGCCATCTGAGATGGTCACGGTCGCTCAGAGGTTTTCTCAAGGTTGTGTGGAGTTGGTTGGAACTGAGACGTGAAGCCAGGCATTCTAGATCAAAGCAGAACTCCCTCGGCTGCACCTCACTGCCTGTGGTGGTACCCGGAGCTCTGGTGTCATGAAGACAAGTTGGCATTAGAGGCATTGGAGGAATCGCCTGTGATATTGGGGTCTAAAGGCCAATCCAACATGTTCTGTCCCCAAGTCCAAAAACCAAAACCCCTGCCATCAAGTTGATTCTGACTCAGAGCGACCCCATACGACAGGGTAGAACTGCCCCACAGAGTTTCCAAGGAGCACCCGGGGAACTTGAACTGGCAGCCTTTGGGTTCGCAGCCATAGCATTTAACCTCTATGGTACCCGGGTTTCCTTCTGCCCGCAGTGTTTAGGAAACAGACTAATTCAAGCTTTGAATGGAATGGTGACACCCATTTTCAGGAAATCAGTGATAAGCTCTTCCTGTGTTGCCTGGTAGCTCCTACAGTTTAAGGAGGGTGGAATTTCCCCAACCGTAAAGGACCTTGGCTTTCCCCAGCTTGATGAGAGTGAGTTCTTTCTCACCGGAATGAAAGGCTGAGGATATGAAAAATGATACTCCCGCAGAGAGTAAGTACCCGAGAAACCACCGTGGTCGAGACCTGTGGTGACCGCGTGGGGGCGCTCGGCGAGTGCTCGTGGACAGCTCAGGGTCCTCGCTGAGCTCCGGGAGGGGTGTGCCCCCGGGGCGTCTTGAGCTCTGGGGCCAGACCTCCTGAGTCTGATTTCCAGCCTTAACACTGGCCAGCTGTGCAGCTCAGTTTCTCCATCTGTTAAATGGGCTTGGTAATAGTGGTCCTTATCTCCTAAAGGGGCAAGGATTAAGTGAGATAATCTGACCTACAGTACGTCCTGCACAGCCTGACACAAAGTAAGTCAATGTTAGCAGTTCTTATCTTTAGATTGAAAAAGATAGGATATAGTCTTCCCTCTTCAGAGCGCTTAAGGTTTAACACAATTCCTGTGCAATAAAACAAAACAAAACCTGTTGCCATGGAGTCAATTCTGACTCACAGTGACCCTCTCGGAGTCTCCAAGGAGTGGCTGGTGGATTGGAACTGCTGACCTTTGGGTTGGCAGCGGAGCCTGTATTTGTTGAAGTGCTTTTACCCGAGCGGTTTCAGAAGCAGAGTGCTTGACATCTGGAGCTTTCTGCCATGTTCTCTTGCCCCACTGAAGCATCAATCTTAACTGTTCATTTTTCTAATTAGCTGAAAGATACTTCCCTCTGTACACCCAGAAAGGATACTCTATAGGGAACAAGGGCTTGTCTGTTGGCCTCTGTAATGGTATGGTCCATAACGTCCGGAGCAGTGCCGGTGGCCAGGGACAGAGAGGTCCTTGGTGGTTACTGTGTGGTCACTCTTCTGGATGGATGCAGCTGCTGGGAGCTGAGTGCGAGGAGCGAGGGGCTGGGCGTCCCCGGGAGGAGCTGAGACAGACATTCTCACAGGGGCACTGCTGTGGAGGCTTCTGGGTTGCTCAGGGACCTGACAGATGCGTCAAGATGTTCTCTGCTTCTCTGGTGGCGCTCGTTACCCTCACACTCCCTCACCTAGTCACTCCACAACCAGAGTACACTTGCGAACTGGGTGGGAATAGCCTGGTTTGTTCTCGCAAAGAGAGGGCTGCTGTGAGCAAGACAGAAGGAAAACCGTAGAGAGAGACAAGTGATGTTGCTCTCTGAAATGGGTCTTCCCTTTTCTTCCCTTTGCCCAATAGAGCTTCCCCGAGGGCCGTAGTTACTGCAGGGACATTAGTTAGGATGGCAGCCTGGCACAGTCATTGCACTGCTAGAACTTGGCAAGGGGACTCTGATCATTTCTGTCTTGCATGGACTTGTGTGACAGTCACCATGGAGGACCTCGAGGCTAGACAGCTGTAGGGCAGGGAGCAAACTGCAGCTCGGAATGAATTTCCCAATGTCAGCCTTACACAGAGTTGCACCCACACTCGGCAATCAGTGTCTTCCTTCTATAGCACCCAAGAATGTTCTCAGCAAGGGGGAAGCTGAGTGTCCATGGGACGAAACCCGTCGTAGGAACCGCCTGCTCGCCCTGGCCTCAGTGGGTCCCTGTTGTGCTGATTATTTGTGCGGCATCTTAGCTGGCAAAGTCCGCCTCTTCCACAGCAGCAGAGGAAGGAGCTTCCTGTTTGAGTCTGATGTTTTATTTATCTGTACTAGTAGCTTTATGTACGGCATGTTTTCTGTGCTGGAACCTCAAGGCTGGTTAAGCAAAAGGCGGGAAACATGAATAAATAATCGTCAGAGGGGGCTGTCCATTTATAGACTTTAAAGATGACCTGGTTTTCTCTTCCAAGACGAGCATTAGGGTTGCATTAGAGTAATGTGCATCTGGACATGTTTTTGCCGGTGCATTGGGTGGTGATAATTGGGAGAGACATATTCTTGGTCTATTTTTATAATAAAAATTTAAGAACCCTGAGGCCACACCATGGGCCCCTGCTGGTGGCGTGAGCGCCATGGGTCTGCGTGGTCCGTTTAGCTTGGATTGCACGGGATCGTTGTGTTCCTTTCCGTTCTCATCCAGTTTCTGGTTATTATTAAACAAGCCTTTGTGAAGGATGCACTCTGGCTTTCCTCTCAGGGAAGAGAAGTCTGCAAAGCAGAGCGTCCGGCTGGTTGCAGGCAAGTGGGTTGTTTGGTGTAGCACAGGAACAAGTGACTGGTTGGAAAGCCAGGTCTTCACTTTTGATGACTTCCTTTGGCATGGACGCAGCGTTCTGTAGGACACAGTGTAAATGCTTATGAGTGTCCCTTTGTTTATTCATCCTTTCAGAGAGTATTCCCTGAGGGCCCTCTGTGAGGATCATTGTTTCTTAAATGAGGATAGCGCTGGCACTTGCTCCCTAGAAGCCTGTGGACTGAATGATTAAGATGTGTGAAGGGTCTGAGCCATGCCTGGCACTCAGGGTCAGTGGGTGTGAGCCATTCATCCAGCAGCAAATATTTATGGAAACCGACTATGACCACAGCCCTGGGGGCACAAAGGTCAGTGGGTCCAATTTGACAGCGGCTCTGTCGGGAAATAAGCTGGCCATCCAGGCCCTACAGATTACAGCCCTGCAAGCCTTAGGGGTGGTTCTCGTCTGCGCTGTAGAGTTGCTGTGAATTGGGTTTGACCTGATGATACTCAACCACACTGCGTGTTATATGTGGGGGCTACATCAGTGAACTGAACAGAAAACAGAAACTATAAATAAAACAAAACGACTCTACTGTTATCAGATTCAGCTTTAGTTAGGGGAGATAATTAATACACCCCCCCAAAGAAACTCCCCCCAAAAATCAGTACCTCCCCCCAAATACCCAACCCCAAAGAAAAAATCGTTGCTGTGGAATTGTTTCTGACTCATGGCGACCCTATAGGACAGAGTAGAACCACCCTATAAGGTTTACAAGGAGCGCCTGGTAGATTTGAGCTTCTGACCTTCAGTTAGCAGCCGAGCTCTTAACCACTACACCACCAGGGCTCCAGTTAAATGGCTAGAACACAAGTGCTTGGGAGAAAACTCAGCAGGGAGGAGGGATAAGGAGCACTGCGGAGGCGGTGCTGTTGCGTAAACAGGACAGTCAGAAATCAATCCACACTCGCTTCCTAGTGCTGCTGCACTGAAATACAACAAAGAGAAGTCCTTTGTCTCTCACTTCTGGAGGCTAGATGTCCAAACCAGGGTGTTGACCGCATAGATTCCTCCTGAGGGCTCTGTGACAGGAGCAGTTCTATGCCTCTCTCCTAGCTTCTGGTGTTTCCAGCAGCACCCAGCCTCCCTCAGTTTGTACACGCAGTTCCTGTGGTGTCTCCCCCCATGTCTACTTGTGTACAGTGTCCCTTCTTAGAAGATGTTATTCAGAAGCAATTAGACCCACCCAGCTCTCCTGTGGCAGTCCTGCGGGCACAGTAATAGTTAAGAACTGGTCTGCCAGTCTGCTAGCCTAAAGGTCAACAGTTCAGATCCACCAGCTACTCCCTGGAAACCCTATGGGGCAGCTCTTCTCTCTCCTGTAGGGTCGCTGTCAGTTGGAATCGACTCACCAGTGGTGGATTTCGTGTGACTTCATGTGCGCCTAATTGAGAACACCTTCAAAGAAAGGTCATTTTTCAGACAAGGTTACCTTTTTAGATAGGACTTAGGGCACCAAAACTCTTTGCAGGGACACCGTGTAATGCCTCAGGCTCCACTCTAGCTGACATCTTAACATGGACTTAAAGGCATGAGAGACTGAGCTGTCCCACGTAACCTGGGGGGAAAGCGTTCCTGGCAGAGGGAATGGCAAGGGCCATGTCCCTAAGGCATCAGTGAGCAGGGTGGTCTGGTGAGAACAGACTGGACAAGGAAGCCACAGGTAGAGGACTTCCTAGGCCACCAGAAGGATGTCGGCTTTTGGTTCAAGTCCAAAGGGAAACCGTATGAGTATTCTAAGAGGCTCGTGATCAGATTCACACAGAGCGCTGGATGCTGAGCTGGGAACAGAGTTGGGGCTCTGGAGCAGAAGAGGCGCACAGAGCGTGAGCTGTGTTGTTGGGACCTTGGGCGGGTCCGCCACATTCCACCCCATGTCTCCCAGAGAACTCCGGGATGCCGGAAGCTCCGTGTCCTCCGGGTCTTCACCCTCGGTGTCACACCCAATGTGACGATCCTAACAGGTGTGCCAGAGAGGTAGCTGAGGGTCAGAGTATGAGAGGATTCACTTTCTTGCTTGCTTATGGGGTTTGGATATTATTTCCTAGGCAGTGGAGAACATAGCATGGGCGGATATGTGCTTCAGTAAGGTGGCTTTCTGCAGCAAAGTGGAGGACAGATTGTGATGGGGTTTCCTAGAAGCAGAGAGACAGTCATGTCTCTGTGGTCCAACCTCTGACAGCTTCCATTTGTCTTTCTTGGCATAAGCAAGTGCAACCTTGCCCTTACCTGGGAACTAGTTATAAATGAAAATTCCCCGGCCCCATCCCAAACCTACTGACTCAGACACCCGGGAGATTGGGCCCAGCAATCTGGTTTAACAACCTTCCAGGTGATTCTGATCTTTGCTTAAGTTTGAGAACCACTTCCCTAGTTCCTGGAGGGAAAGTGGGGAGGAAAACTGGCGCTATTTCCCTCTGCCTGCAGTCCTTGTGTGCTGTCTCCAGGCTTGTCATCTGGAGCCCCCTGGGCTGAGTGGGGGAAGGTGCACAGATGTTCCCGTTAGGTCCTGTTAGGGCTGAAGGGCTTTGAGGGGGTCTCCCTGAAGGAGGCAGCCAGCAGTGCTTGTTAGCTGGCCACACAGAAGCTGGAGCCTTGTTAACACAGCTCCAGACGACCTGTTGAGCACAGCAAAAAGCAAACCTCAAATCTCCACCTGGCTAGCGGCCAAGAGGGTGCTGTGACCCAGCCTGGTGACGCATGTGGTGTGAACCAGGAGCGGGTGATACCCTGAGTATGAGTGTCTCCACTGGAAAGGCTGGCGGCCCCGGCTTGCCTGTCATCACACTGAGAAACGAGGGAGCGAAGCCTCCCCAGACCGCTAACAGCAGATGCTGGATCTGGTTTGCGGGGTCTGTGCACACACACATACCCAAGACATTTCCTGGCCAACGGGACGTAGCCACTGCGACCTGGTCCCTTGGCCATATGAAAAGCTTACGGCCAGGCAGGATTGCATTCCTGACACACAGCCCCTTCGGCCATAAGGTACCACAGCCGGATGTCGTTTTAAAACACCCATCTAGGTGATTCTGTATTCATTCATGTGTCCATTAGGGCAAATTTGTCTACACTGGCATGACGGGAAATGAGTAAGCCATCATTCCCCCTTCTGAAGGCACATGCCATCGGCAAGGAGAGAGGTCCCTCACCCAGATGTCTGCTGCTCTGAAGGCTGTGCTGTAGGTCGGAGGGAAGGAACCAACCAAGTGGTCCGAGAGACCAAGCAGCTTCCTAAGAGGGTCTGTGGGAGTCACCTGGAGGAGGCAGCAATGGAAGATGGGTAGGATTTCAAGAGGCAGAGAGAAGTCTCTCGAGTTCAGGGAACCGTGGAGGCCCAGGGGACGGAGGGTGCAGGGGATGCAGAGGGAAGAGTCGATGGTCCGGTTCAGGGTGACTCAGGACAAAGGCTGCAAGTTGAGTAACAGAGAGCCCCTGGGTGGCCCAAAGATAGCACCCTTGGCTTCTCCCCAGAGAGCTGGAGGTTCAAATCTGCTCAGAGTTATCTTGAAAGAAAGGCCTAGCAGTCTACGTCTGACAAATCAGCCAATGATGCCTGATGGGTCCTGACTGTAGTCTGACACACATGGGATCAATATGAGTCAAAACTGACTCAAAGGAAATAGAGCGAGAGAGAGATGGGGAAAGACAAGGCTCAAAAACGCAGTGGGGACTGAAGATCACGCAAAGGAGTTTGGACGTGATGGCAAAGACAGAGAGAGCCTCTGGAAGGTCCTGGTGAGGACCCTGCTGACCACTGTGGTGCTCGAGGACCCGGCGGCTAGGGGTGATATTGGGATGGATAGGACTTCAAGCACAAGGTGGGAGACTTGCCCCATCCTGGTCACAGCCCCAGAGAACAGCAGAATCAAGCTCAGAAGAAGGTACTCTGTGTCCTTGGGTTCAGGAACATGAGAGGTGATCCGGAAGAAGAAGACAACTTTTAAATTAAGGTTCTCCTTTATAGAACCCTGTACAAATCCCCGCAGGGATTGAGAGGCAAGAGAGAAGGGCCCCTGAGGACATTCAGCTGCTTCCAGAGCCCACTCTGCCTGCTTCTCACCAGAAGAACCATTCTATTATGCCCATTACAGATGAGCAGCAGAGGTCGCCAGCGTCACGTGCCCACCGAGCCCCAGAGCATCTGGAAAAGGCCAGGGCACCTTGGCACGGGCTGGGCCGTGGGCTTGGTTCTGACTCAGAGGATTTGGAACCACCTACGGAGTCGTTTGCAGGAGCTGTGGTTTGCTGGGAGGTTTCCCACCCAGTGAGCTGCTCTGCCAAAGCCTGGTTACATGCAAGATCTGAAGGAGCCGCCGGTTCTCGGTGCCATGACTTCAGGCGAGTTCAGGGTGTGCGTCTCCAGCCAGTGTGTGCAACTCGTTTCCTTCCTCTGCTCAGAGAAACCTGGCACTTGCCTGTGCCACGTAAAACAGATGCAAGTTTTCTAACCTGCTGGCTCCTTGATCTGAAGGAGGACTCGGCTTGCCCCACCTTAAAAGGAGAGGTTTAGGTGAAATAGTAATCAGAGACCCTTCCAAACCTCCAGAGCCATTGGCTCTGCTTGACTGGATCCAATGAGGAGTTGTGATTTCTGAAAGAATCCACAGCTCTTCCTGGTTCCTCTCTAGGACGGTCCCCATGACCCAGTCCCGATCTCCCCTGAAAGAGAATTTGCGGGCATCTGTCTTCCCCTGCGTTCCACTTGCTGAGGTCCCCAGCGGGCGTGGGGCAGGTCCTGATCTGGTTGTGGCACTTCATTTCTTCCGCCTGTACCCACTGCCTTTACCCACTGTCTCCCAAACAGCTGTGCCCTCTCAGGCCTCTCGGAGTTCCCCGTAGATAGCCGTCTTGGAAACGACCCGGCACGGACTAGAAATCTTCCCACTGACGGGCATACTGCATTTCCTTTCCTGGGTGAATTCCAAGGCATGGCTGCTGCTATGGTATTGCAAATCCATCAGTTACCTTCCTTTCCAACTGTTGGATCTTATTGGGGGGAAAACATCTCCTTTACTCACTATTTCTCTAGAGGTTGCTTTTACAACTCAGGATTAGGACAGACACCCTGAAGGTCTGCTTGATGAATCTCCTGCATTTGATGTTATATTATGCTGGAGGGTCAAGCCAGTGAGATCACTTAAGGTGACTCCTCAGCATTGAATTTACATTGCGACCGTGACTGTTTTAGCCTGAGAACTCAGGCAGCGTTTTGGGGCCTGAGCTTTTACCATCACAGGACGAAAGAACCAGAGGAGAAGGCTGAGATTTTTGCCAGGCTGTTTCTCTTCTTTCCCTGCCCTGCCGATTGGTTGTGGGTCCTTGACAGTGGCTCATGACTTGAGTAGTTCTTGTGTGACACTGTCTGGCTATGTGCCAGGGAGAAGCAGTGCTGGCCCGATGCGAGGTCCTCTGGAGCAGTGACATGTGGCATTGGGCACACATCTCTGGATATCAGTGCCTGTTTTCTGGAGGCAAAATAAGGCTCCTTGATGAAAAGAAAGGAGAAATCAAACATCGGAGACTTGAAGACACCAGCATTCTGGGAGACGGGCAGGTCAAGGTTCTGGAAGTAGAGCCATCCTCTCCTCTCCCCGGCTCTTTGTCCTGCAGCCCAGAGTTGAGGTGTCCTCATTGGAGGAAAAGCATGTGGTCAGGGAGCAGATGTCTTGTGGTGGCAGGGGTGCAGTGGAGGCCTGTGGGGTGCTCCTTCCCTCTTGTGACAGTGCTGTACCTCTAGTCAGAGGGGTGACGAGCTGGAAAAGCCATCTCGTCCATCACCCTTCCTCAGGCCTGCCTGGTCCCACTGTCAGCCTGGAAGGGTCAGCTGTTGCCGTTGACACACACTGTACTTTCTCAGGGGTAGGCTGTCTCCCAGACGGAGACTTCCTTCTCAGACCTGACCAATCGCATTTCCATGTGGGTTCTCTTTCCAGCCTTCAAAAGTGCACGTATGGGGCAGGCAAGTGCCTTTCACAGGACCATAAAAGTGAGAACTGGAAGCCCTCCTGTTGCGATCACTTCTGTACCAACTCTTGTGCCTCAGAGCAGGACTGTGCTCTGTTTTAGCCGTCGGAGCAGCTGGGGACCCCAGAGGGAAACTGTCCGCATCCCTGTATCCTCAGAAAATAGACCACTTTGCTTGTCCGTCAGACTCAAACTGTAGGAAGTCTTAGCCTCATGTGGTGAGGTCACTTCCCTTTTTGTTATTGTTATTTTTTAAAAATGTGTATCACGCTACAGTTTCCAGTTTAACTTATTGGAGGTGTGCGATCAAGTGATTCCTTCATACCAGTTGGCCATGTGTCTGTTACCCCAACTCGCTGTGGTTTTTCTGTCCTCATCCGCAGAAGCTCGATCTCCCTAAACAATACGTCGTTCTCGTTCCTACCTCCTGCCCTGGTTGCCCCTTACAAAACTTTGGTCACTATACGTTTGCCTGTGCTTGTTGACTTACGTACGTGAAGTCATCTCTTTGTCCTTTTCTGCTTGACTTCTTCTTCTCAGTGTAACGCTTTCAAGCTCCATCCGTGTACGAGGGCTTCGTCACGCTTTCTGGAAGGCCACTTCATTTTAATGCAGAGTCGTTGGACCCTAGCAGTGCTGGGCCCCAGCTGAGAGGCTCAGGCTTAGAGATGACGAGTCTCCGCCTCGCCTCCGAGAGCTCATGCTCTCTGCCGTCTAGCAGGGGATGCCACCCCTGCACACTGCGTGTGACCATGGCAGTGGGTGTCCGTCTCAGCATGGTGGAGACAGTGGAGACCTTCCCTTGGAGGCTCCAAGGGAGTGGAAGGAAGGAAATTGGGAGTCTAAGTTCTGTCAGTGAATTGGGCACAATGACTGCTGGGCTGCTTCATCCAGTCCAAAATGGGGAGGGAGTTTCTCCTGTCTGGAAGCGCTGACCGCCTTGGGTGGGGCGGGCTGAGGACAGCCGGCCCCTTGCTTCTTTGCATGTTTCCTTTTATAATTCTAAGGTTTTCATCTCTTAGAGCACTTAGCACAGTTGACCACCATACTGGGTCACTTGTGTTTGCGTCTTCTATCCCTCTATTGAGGAGCCCAAGGGGACAGATGCCCCCTGAGCCCCGGGGGGCCTGTGGAGACCTTGGGAATGGTGGTGGGAGGAGATGTGTCCCCCTCCTGGGCACACCCTAGGGGCTTGCAGCGTTTGTGAGCTGGTGGACTCAGGGAAGTGGGCGGAGACGGGTATGGTGGGTCCCTCATGCGTACTGACATTTCAGTTTGTATCTGCTCTCTGTAACTGAGACACGCAGGGCAATGGGCTGTCACTGTGCCTGTCACCATGGTGGCCACCAGCCACACGTGGCTGCTTATGTTTTATGAGGTTAGAGAAGATAAAAATTCCTGTTCCCTTCTGACACTCGCCAGACCTCGGGTGCTCACAGGTCACCTGTGGCTAGTGGCTGCTGTAGTGGTCAGTGTCAGGCAAAGACATGTTCGTCATTACAGGAAGTTCAAATGGACAGCCCCCGAAACTCTGAGTGACCACAAGTCACAGGCATCCATTGCTTGAAGGCAACCCTGGAGAGCTGGTTAAAATACAGATTCATAGGCCTCTCCCTCAACCCGTCGCCGTCAAGTGGATTCCTGTGCGGGCGATAGGATGCAGGGATGAGACAGGGGAGGACGCCTCGTAGGGTCTCCAAGGCTGTGACCCTGTACGAAAGCAGACTGCCACACCTGCTGCTGCAGAGCGGCTGGTAGATTTCCACCACCGACCTCTTGGTTAGTAGGTGAGCACTTCCTCGCTGTGCCACCAAGACTCTTCCCTTCAAAAAAAAACCTTTACTGTCAACTGGATTCCAACTCACAACAACCTGACAGGACAGGGTAGAACTGTCCCATAGAGTTTCCAGGGAGTGCCAGTGGATTCAAGCTGCCACCCTGTTGCTTAGCAGCTACAGCAGTTAGCCACGATGCTACCCAGACTCCTCCCGAGGCCTTCTGGGTCAGGATCTTTGGCGGTGAGGCCTGGAAATCTGCGTTTTAACAAGCATTCCCAGACGACTGCTACACCAGCAAATGTTTGAGTGTCAGCGCTCCAAGGGAAGCCAGAGGTGGACGAGAGACACTGGACAGCACTCTGATACAGTGATTCTGAGCATCTAAAATGTCATGTCATGTTTTCCATTCTAGGGTAAGATTTTCCAACTCAGGGTTTCCAGAAGCTTCCAGATTGGCAGCCAAGGGCGCCATCTCAGGAAGGCCTGGCCACTCTTCTACCATGGAGGCAGTAACAAAGAAGGAGGCTGTGGTAGCATTATCTCTCCTTCTCCTTTTGCAGAGCCAGGAGGCTGGCGGTAGCCTGTGGCTCCCCTGGAGTGTGTTTGAATCACAAAGACCTTCCCTCTAAAATAAATTTATTTCCTGCTGCCTTCATCCCAACAAAGACCAGCCGGTGATGAATACCAGACTTCATAGCTTATTTGTCAAAGCAGCACACCTGTGAGGATTCCTGTGGAAGATCACTGTTGGTTTGGGGGGAGGGAAGGCCCAGCAGAGGGGGGCCCAGCTGGGAGTGAATCTTCCCGTGTTGCACCAGGCTGGGAAGGAGAGTGTGCCTCACAAGGCTCGCCCTTCTGACAGGGTATGATAAATTACCCTCTTTGCTGACACCGTCATTGGGTTATTTATGGCTCATTAATTGAACCGAAAAGGGGACTTGTAGACCCAGCAGGGGCACCGTGCAATGCTCCTCCCGTGAACCCTGCTCAAACAGAAGAACAAAAGGAAAATGGAGGAGGGAGCCCACGAAGGTGTCTGCTGCTTGACCTGAGATACTCTTCCCCAAAGAATGCAAGATTCATTTAAATTTAGAAAAAAAAAATGCTTTGGAAGTTCAGGTGAGTCTCTCTGGAGACACTTAGCTGTGCACCTCACAGTCCAGCAGGTGCTGGTACCAGGAACCATCCTGAGACCCCTGTGCCTAGAGCTCTGTGCGTTGTGGGCAACATGGCCTTAGGCTTGCCCAGAAAGTCAGCATGGCACAGTGGAAGCCGTCACAAGACCCAGGGATAGTGCAGGGACTTCCATCAGTGTGCTCTAGGACTTTGGGGAGGTTATTCTGTGTCTTTGAATTTCAGATTCCTCCCCTGTGAAGGGAGGGATAGGGATTGGATGACCTCAGGGTCTTTTTCAGTTACCTAGGGCCTCAGAAAATACAGCAGCATTGGCTCTTTGCTGCCCGTTGTCTTGGTTGAATGCCTCCATTGATGGTTATTAATTATTCACTTGACAAATAGCAGTACTAAGCTCCCACCATGAGTTAGATTACAAGGAGGGTACAAGCGTACTGAGTATGCATGGTTTTGTCATTGGCTTCTGTGAGCTTCCAGTCTAGAATGTTGTTTGTGTATCTAGGAGGCAGTTTGCATGGTAGTTATTTATAGGCCTGTCCCTTGGAGTCAACTCTCGTTTACTTGGCCAAAAGGAATACGTCAGGTTTTCAGCTGTTGGGTGTGAAAGGCTGTTTCTCCATGATGCCCTGTGGCCCAGGAGTATGTTGTGGAAGGGTCTTCTTTAAGTGCCAGGGACTTTTGCTGGTGCTGGTACCTTCCAGCAGGTTTCGTCCTGAGGAAAGAACTTGTGAATCAAAAGAATGACTCCATGGTTTTGTTCAGTCACCCACCCACTCAGCCATGTAGTTGTCCTTTTATCCCACAAAATGTTATATTCACTTTGATTTTTGTGTCCAGATCCATGTTCATGAACGCGAATAAGACAAAACTCAAGAATTCAAGGAAATTACACTGGGGTGGGAAGGTGAGTGGTCTTTGCAGTTATGGAGAGGCCACTGTAGAGTCATTCACAGGGCTTTGTGGAGCACACGGGAGGGCGGCTGTCATGCCCGGGGTTTAGGGAAAGCTCCAAGGATACTGGGTTTTGAAGAAAAAGCAGGAGTTTACCAAGCAAACAAGTTGTAGGAAATGATTCCAGGTAGGGCGAAGAATGTATGTAAATACAGAAATATGCATATCAGCTGTTTGAAAGGTTACAAGTGATTCACTCAACTTGGAGTGTTGAGTAGAAGTGAGTTTGTGAAGTGTGAACAGTCACCGAAGCAAAGGGACCAAATTATGGGAGGTGAATTGTGCCATACTGAGAAGCCTAAATTTTGCCCTTCAGGCCATGGGGAACATTTGAAAGGATTTAGTCAGGGGAAAGATATGGTCAGATCTCTGTTGTAGGCAGATTCTCTGGTGCCAGGGTGGAGCAAGATTTGGCATGGAGAAGAATGGGGAAGGAAAACCTGTTAGATGACTATAGCAATAGTCCAAACAAGAGACAACATGGGCTCAAAACCAGGGCAAGACTCCGAGGACACTGGAGGGCACACAGGACTGAAAAGAGAAGACCTCCGTTCTAATCCAGGTTCTGTCCGTCTCTAACCAGCGTTAGTCGTTTTCTCGGGGGTGTGTATCCTCATCCGTAAAATGGGACTTCGGGCTGCGTGTTCATTTACAAGCCCTTCTGCGTCTCCGTCCACTCACTTGTGTGCTCACCCTTTTATCCCACAAAATGTTGTGTTTACTTTGATCTTTGTGTCCAGATCCATGTTCATAAAGGTGGATGGTAAAAAACTCAAGAACTCTGAGTATTGGGTGACTGTCCACCATTTTGTCATCTGTTGTGATTTTCCTGTATGTTGTAAATCCTGTCTCTGTGATGTTGATGAGGTGGGATGAGTGGCGGTTATGTTAATGAGGCAGGACTCAATCTACAATATGAGCTGGTTCTTAAGCTAATCTGTTTAGAGATACAAAGAGAGAAGAGGGGGCTTATACCACCAAGAAAGCCACCCAAAGATTGAATTTTCTTTGTGTTTCCCCAGTTGGAAAACACATTGTTATTTAATGTTAGTAGCTGGAATGTCCATCAACTATTTACGGTTGAAGACCTCGGTGGGCCTGTGTAAGTGACTGTTGCGTCTGAGGACCTTGGTGGGCCTGTGTAAGTGACTGTTGCAGATGGCAGTAGGAAGTCCTTGGGCACCATTCCAAAATTCCAGGGACAGAGCTTCTTAGGACTCATACTTTGTAGAATCTCCATTCTGATTCTGAGTTCCCTGACAGCCAAGGTGAAAGTACTTGGGAGGAGTGTTCCACACAGCCAAGTAGATGGGAAGAACGAGTGTCTCAGTTCTCTAGTGCTGTAACGAAAATACCACAGTGGCTGGCTCAACAAACAAAAGTTTATTTTCTCATGGCCTAGTAGGCTAGAAATCCAAATTTGGGACAGCAGCTCCAGGGACTTTTTCTCTGCGTCAGCTCCAGGAAAGGTCCTTGTCATCACTCTTCTCAGAGCTTCTCAGTGCAAGAATCTTGGGTCCAAAGGGTGCTCTCTGCTCCTGGTGCTGCTTTCTTGGTGGTACAAGGTGCCCCCACCATCTCTCTGCTCATTTCTTTCTTTTATATCTCCAAAAAGATTGCCTTAAAAACCAATCCAATCTTGTAGAGTGAGTTCTGCCTTATTAACACAACTGCCACTAATCCCATTTCATCAAAATTGTAGAGAAAGGATTTACAACATATGGAAAAATCCCACCAGATGACAAAATGGTGGACAGTCACATGATACCAGGCATCATAGATGAGCCAAACTGATGCATATTTTGAGGGCACACGGTTCAGTCCATAGCAGCGAGAATGACTACTGCACCCTTGCTTGGAAATTCACTTCAACTCCAAAGAGATCTCCACTCTTCCTTTCTCCCTTCCATGAATGTCCTTGCAATTTTTTTAAATTCCAAAATGAAAAATAATTTCTTCCTGGTGTTAAAAAATAACTTGCTCTTTCAGAAGGATTCAAATTGTAGAGAAAAGTACCAAAAAAATTAAAAATAAATAAAACTCACCCAACATCTCAAAATCCAAGTAATAAGTGAATATTCCTGTGTGAATCCTCTGAGTTGTTTGTGTATACATCTGGATGTGTTTAGGTGTACAAGCTATATCGTAGAAACAGCATCACTCAGTTAGTGATCTCTGTGGACAGATTTAACCATACATTTTATATCACTTTTTAGGATGTGTAGTATTTCATTCATAGGGATATTGCAATGCATTCAACTAATGTACTAGCACTAATGGACATTTAGGTGGTTCCCAGTTTTTTTCTTGTGAATAGGACTAAGGAACATCCATGTACATACACACTTGGGTATTTGTCCAGTTATCTCCTAGAAATGGAACTGCAAAGGCTATGTGTACACACATTTTTTAATCTTTCTGTGCATTGCCAAATGTGCTCTTGGAAAGGCTGGGACCAGCTAAATTCAGTGTTGTGTTTCACTAGGAAACCAGTGTGCCAAGAGCTGAGGTTAGGGGCACAGCAGTGGTGGGGAGAACACTGTGATGTGCCCAGTGACTCAGTATCTCTCAAGCCCTGCTGAATCCCTAGGTCTGATGGAGATAGAAGGCATTGCCAAGGGCTTTGGGAAAGGTACAGAGCCAGGATGCCAAGTGATGCCAGGTCAGATGGGATGTCTTGCAGGGTGGCTAACCATAGATCTCAGGACGTTTGGCTTTGGAATAGGAATGTAACACAACAGGCACAAGCTGACACAGATGCAGATACGCAGCAGCTTCTGGAGCCAGGGCTGCGGTCCAGTCTGCAATGTGACCTCTTCAAGCCCTAGTGCCATGTTTCCTGGTAACCAATATGGTGGCCATGTGTCCTGGGTTTTCAGGAGCAACTTCAGTCAATGTATGTCACCCTGTCACCTTCATGGATGTCTTTACCCATGTCAGGCTGCACAGGCCAGATGGCAGCTCAGCTCTTTGTGGCTGGGATGGTGGCTTAGCACCACGTGGTGAGCCCGTGGCACCCCAGCCCCACTTCTGGCAGACGCAAGGCTCTCATGCGGTCATTTCACCCACCCCCTCGACAAGTATGGCTAGGAATTGCTTTTATTACCAGCACCATGCCAGGTGCTGAGAACACAAAAATGAACCAGAACTTAGAAGTTAGTGACATTTTGAGCAGGAATCTCAACTACCTACTCGGCCTCACCCTCTCGTGTTCCTACTGAGGAAACTGAGGCCAGAGAGGGTAAATGTTTCACCTCAGATCACCAGCCAGCTGACCTCTGTCTGGGTCAGCCATGGAGGGCTTTTCCTGGATAACGCAGCTGCTGGGCCCAAGCTCTGTACTGGAGTCTCTGGGGATAGCCTGGCCTCGTCTCTGAGGACAGGCAGTGAGGCCGAGGCCGGGCCACCTTTATGGCTGGGCTGCATAGATGGCTTATTATAAGTGCGGTGGATTGAGGAGGTGCAGGATAGACAGAGCAGTGCATCGTGGCACCTAACAGTGTGGGTAACTCGGATGTCTTCCCTGGCCTGGCTGGTCCAGCCTGTCTCCTTTAGACTTGAACGTGGAGGCACGTAAAAGGCTCCTTTGGAAGTAGAGCCTATTTAAAGAGTATAGCTTGTCTAAAGGCGAGAAGTCTGAGCTGGGAAGTGTTCCAAGGTTGAGAAGCTGCCAGCTCCGAAGACATGCTGTTGAGGAAAGGTTGTACAGTTGTGGCTGTGGCTGGCATCCATCTGTTCCAGTGTGATACGGTGGGGCCTTCTCTGTTGTTGGATCGCCTTTGAGTTCTTGAAATCGGTAACGAGACTTATCGGTGAGCATGCCTCATATATCCATAATCACAGCAGGTTACAGGGTTGTTCACACCAGGATACTTGGCTACCTCCATAGGCTGCCCTGTGTATTCATACTTCCCTCCTTGGTAGGGAGGAATCTGGAGATGGAGAGGTGGAGTGTCTTCTCCAGGGTCTCAAGCTGGCAAGAGACCGAGTTGGGATTTGAAGCCAGCTTTTCTGACTTCAAGTTCAGCCCTTCCCCCAGCCTGCTTTGACAGAAGTCTGTGGACTGATGAGTCCTCTCCATGGCCAGCTGACAGTGTAGACAGGGAGAGAGCCTTCCTGCTGGGCAGTGTGACGGCGGGCCGGGAAGTTTGCTCCGCATACAACACTGATTCCTCTAGATCTTTGAAGCTTTCTGTTGTTCAGAAGTTTCTTTCAAAATTCCTCTCCACACTTCCAGAAGTGATGAGAAAGGCTGTGTAATAGAATGCCACAGAGCCATGAAACATATGTTGAAGTATGCTGATGGACATATGAAAAACATTTTCACTTATAGGCGTACAAAAAACATCTGGAAGGCTCTGTAATTTAAAATGCCTTTAGTCCGTGCTAACTTTAACTTGGTTGTTTTCTAAACTTCATTTTAGGACATAAAAATTAAGTTATCACGAAAGTTAAAGCACCTGGCTGCTAACCCAGAGATTGGGAATTCAAATCCAGCTACTGACTCCATGGGACAAAAACCTGGAGACCTGCTCCCATCAAGATTACGGCCTGGGACACCCTGTGGGGCACTTCTGTTCGGTCACATGGGATCACTCTGAGTTGGAATTGGCTCCACAGCACCTATCAGCAGACAACAGACTTTATTTGTGTGTCTCGGTGCTATGATTATATGTTGTTGTTGTTGGTACGTACCGTTGAGTCGGCTCCGAATTGTAGCAGCGCTATGAACAACAGAACGAAACGCTGCCCAGTCTTGGGCCATGTCCACGATCATTTTTATGCTTAAGCCCCTATCGTAGCCACTGTGTCAGTCTCATTGAGGGTCTTCTTCTTTTGCACTGACCCTCTGCTCTACCAGGCATGACGTCCTTCTCCAGGGAACTGATCTTTCCTGACGTGTCCAAAGTATGTAAGATGCGATCTTGCCATCTTTGTTTCCCAGGTACCTCTGGTTGCACTTCTTCCAGAATAGATCTGTTTGTGCTTTTGGCAGTCCACAGTATGTTCAGTGTTCTTCTCCAGCACCACAATTGAAAGTCATCAGTTCTTCTTCTGTCTTCCTTGTTCACTGTCCAGCTTTCACATGTATATGATGTGACTGAAAACACCATGGCTTGGGTCAGGGACACCTTAGTCTTCAAGGTAGCGTTTTTACTTTTCAATACTTGAAAGAGGTTCCTGGCAGCAGATTTTCCCAATGCAGTGCATCTTTTGATTTTTTGACTGCTGCGTGGTTTTATGGATAGATATAAATATATACACAAACACATATATACTAAATATATATTAATATAAATATGTTAATATATAGATATTACTGATGCGGTAAGAAAGTTTAAGAGAATAGTCACCCCAGTAACGTGCTTACTTTTAAATGCATGAAAGAGGACTGAATAAACATCAGTCACCTCTCCTTTCCGTCTCCCTCCATCTACACCGGTCACACGTGAAGCCTCAAAGAAGTCATCAGCTCATGCCCTCAGAAGGAGGTGTCAGCAAGCTCCATCAGAGCTCTTTTGTAGAATGGCCTAATACATAGGTCCCTGGGAGGGAGGGTGGGACAGAGTAGACAGCAGGAAGGGGACAGCGAAGGCCAGTGGTGCATTTTACCCGCTTGGTACCTTTTCAGTGTGCTAAGTTTGCCTCAGACACCCTGGTGACACAGTTGTTAAGTGCTACATCTGCTCACCAAAAGGTCAGCAGTTCAAATCCAGCAGGTGCTCCCTGGAAACTCTGTGGAGCAGTTCTGTGCTGTCCTGTAGGGTCACTGTGAGTTGAAATCGATTTGACGGCAGTGGAAGGAGCCCACCTCACTGCCTCTGGGAGCATGTCGCCCTGTGCTCAGGTGTGTTATTATGGTCAGTCACCCAGGTATGTGCCCCGCAGAGTCACCACGGACTCTGCAGAAAGAGAGGTGCTTCTTAGTGTCTACTCACAGCAGTGTAGACAGGTGCCTTAGGTCAGCTGTGGCTAATACACCATGCCTGTTGGCAACTTAGTTTGGAAGGTTTGTTCTGGCCATGGTGGCTGCCACTATGATTTGTGGTGGAAACAATAAGCACAGAAGGCACTGGGCAGTTGACCAAACCAAGTCACATCACTGTGCATAATTCCGACATGCATCAGCCCTTGGCTTACTGGCCAGCCTCCCAGTGGATCACCACAGCGGAGCAGTCAGTAAAGCAGATACATTCTAGGGTGGTAGACTGTTTTTAGTAAGAGTCAGAAGAGGCTCTGGAAACGCCACCTGAAGCCCAAGTAGGTTAGATGACTTGTGTTAGGTTGTCCCCACAGAGATAAGACCCGACTTCAGGCCTTACTCAGTCTCTAATTCATCCTGCACTGACTGGTTCTAGGACCTCTTCCGTAGTGAATGAGAGTGAGAGAAGTGGCAGTTGGAATCCCTAAAGATTACAGCCTTGGACACCGCATGGGACAGTTTTATTCTGTCCTGTAGGGTCTCTATGTGTCAGAATCTACTCAACAGCAGTGCTTTGGGTTTGGTTTTATGTATTGGGTGCGGGGCCAGGGTGAAATACGGAATGAAATGACAACCCTGTCCTTGGGGATTTGTGATCTCATTGGAGGAGAGAACAACACGTGCTGGTTATTTAATAAGGAACGGTAAGATGCTGAAACAGAAAACTTGGAAATGCCCACCACCCAGGAGACAATCTGTTTTTTCAGGGAATCAGCACAGGTAAAATACCACCTGGACACATGATCCTGCCTTTGTTCAGAATTCAGAGGGGCCTCCAGTGTGCAGGAGAATGCAGCACAGATGAAACTGAGGATTCTGTGGGCTGAAAGAGCAAGGAGAAAACACCAACTGCGAGAAAGGAGGTCGTCTTTGCTTCATTTCCAACTTAAATGGGCAGCCTGTTGACTTGAGAAACTGAGAGCACTTGGTTCTTGTAGATATTTGAGACCAAGTGGCTCATCTTGTCTGTTTTCCAGGAGATGTCAGGGATGGGATGGCTTCTGCTAACCATGGGATAACGGTGACCACTCTCCCTTTTGTTTCCAGAGCCTTCTGTTATTAGAGCCTTCCCTTGGTGGTGGTGGAGCTGGGTTTGACAGTAATGGCAGCCAGCCAGTTCTAAAGGCATTCAGAGTAGTGCAACAGAGAGGAATTTGGGGCATGTTTAGGAACCTTCCTGCGAGTCCTTTCACCCTCCCCCAGGAAGTATTCTGTGATTGGTGGCCAGGTGTCATAGACACTGTCCCCATCCTCTGCTGCCAAGATGTGTTAAAGCAGATGAAGTGAATTTAGAATTATAATACACCTTTTTTGTCTGACTTGAGCAAACCAGTTGCAAAATAAAATCTATGGGACACTGAGAGCAAATTATTATTATTATTACTAATAGTAAAATTATTTAGTGGTAATGGTAAATATGTTTATAAAATGCAATTTCTTTCTAGAAATGCAGTTGAAGTATATTTGGATGAAAGTACATACCTTCAAAACATTATGCTTTAAAAACCCAGTGGTTGGGAATTAGCTACAGTGGGATTGCCCTCAGGAAGCTGGGTGATGGGTGCTTGGAGTTTGTTGTGTTCTTCTCCTTATTAAAACTTTTTTTAAGAGTGAGTGATTATTTATTGAGTTCCTGCTGTGTCTTAGGTTCGGGGCTGGATGTTCTACATACAACGTTGTCTTACATCCTCACAACCACCCCATATGGTGGAAACATTACTCCTCAGATGAGAAAGTTGTAGCTTAATGCTGAAATGAATTCCAAGCATTACAGAGTCATTGCAGAGCTGGGAATTGAACCATGACCTAGCCCTTGAACTTTTCATTGGCATATAGCATGTATACAGAAATGTGCACAAATCTGAGTTGCACAGCACAGTAGGTTTTTCCATGAGCACTCCACACAACCTCTAGATCGATGGGGAGGCAGAATAGTACCCGCATCCCAGAAGCCATCTCTTCACCTTGCCAGTCTCTGTCCCTCTCCAGAAGTAACTACAACCTTGACTTCTAGCACTGTCGATGAGTTGTGAGTGGATTTTGAACTTTCTGTAAATACACTCCTGTGTACTCTTCTATGCATGACTTCTTTTGCCCAACATTGTCTCTATAAATTCATACGTGCTGTGGCCTCCAACAGGTCTTTTTTCACTGTTACACGAGGACTCACAGTTGGGTGCATGAGTTCATCCTAGGAAAAGTGCAACATAGCTCATTGCTGAATATCACTAAGGTCACCGCAGAAGTACTTCCCTTGGGAAGCTATGCACCAATGCCAACACCTAGTCCATCCTTCAAAGCAATTTTGGAACTCTGTGGAATGGCCATTGAACACAATTGCACGGTGGCAAGTTCATGAACCTAATTGTCTAGTTGTCTGTGAGGGTGTTTTTAGCCAGTAAACAAATAACTGTAATGCAGCACCCCCCTACTCACCTGTTCTGGCCCCCAGTGACTTTCTTTTCTACCTGAATCTAAAGGAAATATTGAAGGGAAGGCATTTTGATGGCATTCGGGACATCAAGGGTGATACAGTGACATCTCTGATGGCCATTCCAGAAGGTGACTGTAGTGATACATAGCACTTAGAACAATTAAGTCTGTGGATTTAACTGTTCGACCTTGTATAGTATTCTTTGTACAACAACATGGCAACTTATCTATGCATTTTGTTATTTACAGAAATGGGTGCATTTCCACTTTGGGGTTGGTACGAATAGTACCTCCATGAGCGTTCTTCCCCGTGGGCTTGGGTCCACACTATTGTGGACGGCCACCGAGAGGGTTCCTGGGAAGATGATGGGCAGACTGTGGGTGGGCCTGAGTTTTTTATTTTTTTGTCATATCATCCATCTTCTCTAAAAACAGATTAAGAAATGCACTAATTTACATGACAAATTCCTGAAGACCGAAGAACAACAGAGCATCCTAGAAGGCTCTGGGGGAAAACCAAGACTGAGATCAGGGCCTTGGATAATCTAGTCTGGGGTGGAAGAACCCAAGGCCCAGTTGGAACCTTCAGAGATTCCTGAGTCTTCCTTTGAATAAGTTTAACGTGAGAAAAACTCTCCTCTGAAATGTCCTGTATCTGTCATTTAACATAGGGACATATTGTTCCAAAAAACTAAAACAACCAAACCCACTGTGGTCTTGCTTGGTCTGACTTATAGTGAGCCTAGAGGTCAGAGTAGAACTGCCCCCTAGAGTTTCCAGGAAGCGCCTGGCAGATTTGAACGGCTGACCTTTTGGTTAGTGGACAGAGCACTTAACCCGCTGCACCACCAGGGTTTCCACATTTCATTCCAGGATCCCCAAAATCAGATAGCACATAAAACACCAACAAAAGGAAATAATAATAACAACAATGTCCATACAACCCAGCTTGGCTTTCAGTATACTTGAGGATTTGTTGACATTCTAACAATAGGGTCGTCACAGTCCCATTTTGAAGGATGAAGAGCACCTATTGTCATGGCCCATTGTTTAATCACCAGCCTCAGAGAATGGCTGTTCCTGTTGGTGAGGGGGGCCATCCTCACCCTTCCTGCTGGTGGCCCCCAACCTGTTCTTCCTGGGAGCCCAATGTGCATGCTGGTAAAGCCTGGAGAGAAAAGGTCTAGGAGAAAACTGAAATGGGTGGCATCCTGGTGACTCTTCCAGTGACGGTGACTGAGGACGCAGTAATGAGACAGGAAGAAGACGGCCCTCAGGTACACGTGGACGTGGATTCAGATCCCGTGTCTGCTTACTGTTTGGCCTTGAAAATACTGCTGAATTCTGAGCCTCTGCTTCCTCATCTGTAAGAATAAGGATGAGGAAACAGCCTTGGCGGATCAGTAGGAAAAGGTGAACTAGAAAGATCCCATAGGGAGATGATACAAGGACAGGTAGGTAGGTAGAGAGACGATAGGCGGGTGGACGGAGAATACACACAGCGCCGGCCACCTCGTGGTCACCCAGGTGTCAGTAGCTTTTCCTTTCTGTTTATTAAATGTGTTCCGAGTTATCATATCTCTGTCACCAAGTTGTACTACTCCAAGGTCTCCAGGTTCCTGTGTTTCTACCTCAGAGTTTCCTGGGTGTCATAGTTAGTGGCTGGGCTGCTGCTGCGGCCGCTAGAATAGGGCTTGTAAAGGGACTGGCCTCATCCAGCTGCTGTCCCTTTTCTCTGAAATCACCCAGCCCTCCCCTTCCACTCTGCAGGTGAATGGGACAGGGTAACGTGTGGTCCTTCGCAATGTCTGCTGTAAGTGCTGCAAGAGTTTGTTTCCTTCCTGTCTGAGTCCTAAGGTTTGAGATGATTATTATTATTTTATTATTGATTGATTGGTTGAGAGCCACACCTCCATCTAGAAATTATTATAAAAACACAGGTACAGGAATACTAAATTTACATGAAACAAAAACAGGTACTAAGCAAGGTGAGGAAAAGAAGGCTATAATAAAAACTCCTGCCTGAGGATGATTAGAGCAAAAAAGTTCAAAATATAGCTGTCAGCTTCCTGGCAGTCAGGGGGAAGAATGGAACCCCTGCTGTCTTTATCTCCAAGTAAGGGCATTTCAGGTCTGGAGGAACAGATGTTTGCCTGGCCCCGACCAGGATTTATGTGATAACAGGAATCTTTGTATAAGGGCACTGAAGAAGTCAAGAAAAAAATTATCCCTGAGCAGTTTTCATAGTAAATGCAAAGGCCCTCCCTTTCTGGCTGTTGTTTACATTAGCCTGGTCTTGATTGGAAAGCATCAACAACTCCTCCTTGATGGTGAACTTGCATGATGGAAAATTACCCACAGGTAGCAGGTGTGAGTTCCAGACCGGGCGCTACCATCTACCTGCCGTGGACCGTACAGCTAGCCTTCTGAACCCTCCCGCCTCGGCTCCTTCCCTGTTCAGTTGGGGGCTCCCTACAGGTCTGACATCACACAAGCCTCTTATGGTACACAGCACAGGCTCAGCGGCACACTGTGCCATACCTGGCACCCATGGCCAGCAAGAGGAGAGTCAGCTCCGGGGGATGAGGATGAAGGGACAAGGAGGACCCTGTTGCTGAGGAAACCAGCCTTGGGACAAGTTCTGTAGTTTGACAGGAGATATTGCAGCCTTGTAGCACAGTAAAGTGCTTGGCCGTTAACTGAAAGGTGGCAAGAGGTTGGCAGTTCAGATCCACCAGATGCTTCTTGGAAACGGCGGTTCTGCTCTGTCCTGGAGTAGGAATCAGCTTGACTGCTGTGGATTTGGGTTTGATTTTCCTGGTGCTGTTCTGCAGGAGAAAGACATACAGTCAAGTCCCCTAAAGTCTGCAGCCCTGGAAACCCTACAAGGTGATTCCTGATGAGTCTGTATTATGTGAGCCCTATGCCTTTTCGCAACAATCAGGAGCCTGTATCTTGGCTTCTGACCCCCTGCCTGCAGCTTATATTGTCTTTGTCACCTAGCAGCGAGGCCAGGGAGTCACCCAGCCTCCTGGTTCCTGCACCTCTCAGCCCAAGCACGGGTCCTCTGAGCTCCCGCCCTTGGCTCTTCAACCACGTGGCCATTTCCGCCCACACCCCGGCTCAGCAGATGCGGTACCCAGCCCGGTCCAACGGAGGGCCTGCACCCTTTGCTGAAACCCACACCCATCCTCCTCCCAGCCACCAGGGCGCCCCAAACAGGACAGACCTGCACAACTGCACCCTCCCCAGCCAGAAGAAGATGGAGGAAAACAAAAAGGAGCCCATGCTTCTCTAAGCTTCCTTTTATTCTTGTGTCCACTGAGAAGAAAAAAGTTAAGCTCCTACCCTATCAACTTTTTCTCATGAGGCCACAGCTGATCATGTCATTAATAGGTAATACCCCGGTAGCCTTTGGCTGGTCATCGCACGCTGCCCCAGTACCCATTCTGTGTGGCAGTTCTGATCGTAATTACCGTGGAATTACGTAACTGTAAATTATCCCGTGTGTGAGGGACGTGAGTACCGGGCTTCTGCTGTGTGATAACACGTTTGGCTGACGTGGCTGGTTAGTTAGGAGCTAGTGGCAATACGCCCGTGAGCTCCCAAACCGTGGACTTTCTCCTACACCGTTCTGCTCAGGCATACAGGGCATCCCAGTGACTTGGAAGTGACGTGATGGTGACGGACTATTCTGTTTAGTTTTTAGAGGGAGAAGAAGATGGCTGGGGTCATTCAACTTGCTTTAATCAAAGCCTTGCTAAGGCAGAAACCCTGGGAACACAGTGGTTAAGTGCTACTAAGACTGCTAACCAAATGGTCGGCAGTTCAGATCCACCAGGAGCTCCTGGGAGATGCTATGGGGTGGTTCTGCTGTGTCCTCTGGGGTCGCCATGAGTCAGGATCGAGTTGACAGCAAGGGGGTTGGGTTTGACTTTACCAAGGATGTTGGTGTAGCTTATTCACTTGTTTTCCTCTAAGCTGCTGCTCTTCAGCTCTGGAAAGCCAGCCTCTGTTGGGTCAGTGGCAGAACTCACAGTCCAAGGATGGTGAGTCCCAGCTGAGTCACTTGTGTGATTTGGGGGCAGGACTGAATCTCTTTGAGCCTCAGTTTCCCATCTGTAAAGGGGGAGTGATGGCCTGCAGTCAACGTGCAGCCTCTCTAGGCTTGGCTTCTCCTTGGCCAAGGAAAGGAGAGAAGCCCGGCTCAGAGGCAGCACAGCTACTGTCCTCTGAGGGCTGGGTCTCATTCACTCGGGTGTGAAATGTCATCAAAGCTGAGACAGTCACGCCTGGTCTCTTGAGGGTAGCAGGATGAACCTAGTTCTGAACTTTGGCCATTTTGTGAAGGGAGATTATTATAACTACCTTAGCATCAGGAAATAAGGAGTGATGCATCAGATGCATGACAGGAAGGAATTACACCCAAGGAAATTTAACTCCTGGGAGATTATGTCCTTCTGCTTGCCTTTAGTAGGAGCATAATTGAGCCCCGGGTAAACTGAGCAGTAAAAACAGCTGAGAGGCACAAGGGCCCTGGCTGACAAGTCACCATGCTGCTCCATCGTTCTCCCAGGTGGCTTTTGCCATGGGTGTCTCTCTCAAGGGAGGGAAATCTAGGGGGGAGGGGGTGGCAGGACAGCCCCCGGCCACTTCAGGGGCTTGTCTAGACTAGACTCAGAAAACTTGCCAACACGGTGAGACCAGGAAAGAGCACTTTCCCTACGGCAGAAGGGTGACACTGCTATGCAGCTGGCTTCGTGACGTGGGCAAGGACAGCACCTTGGCAGGCAGGAGGCTGCTTTCAGAGGGTGATGGATTTCTGTTCCAACGTGCGGCTCCGCTAGTAACCATAGCAACAAACAAAGCTATTACGTAAAATGGCTTCCCTGTGTGAAAGCAATAATTATATTAACCAGATGGGAGGAAAAGGGAGAAGGAAGCCTGATCAGTGTGGAAGGCAGCAGTAAATTGGAATGAAAATGCATGACATTTTCCTAAATTACATCCACTTGTGGGTAAGGGGCGGGAAGCCACGGCTGAGGAGGGGTGTGGCGCTGGGAGCAGGCCCGGCAGGTGGCAGTGTGTAGCAGTGGTTGGAGCAGTGCTTCTGTGTGGCAGGAGCCTCGTACTTGTTCAAGGCTTGATTTGAAGGCACCCCTACCTACCCACCCACCCACTCATCGCCAGTTTGGTGGGGAATTTCCCTGTCAACACTAACCACGTGGAACTCGCCCAAATTGGACTGGGTTAAGGAGGATGTTTGTTGAGTCATACTCCAGTTGCAAGAAGCTAAGTGCTAAGTGAAACACTAGCTTGATCTGATTAGGCCATAAGAGGCTGATAGAGATCAGGGCCTCCGTGCAGTTAACTCCTGAGTTTCTCCCCGGATCTCTCCTCCAAATGCCTGCTTCTCAAACTTGACTGCACGAATCACTGGGCCCGGGGGTACGGAGGTGGGAGGTGGGAGGCAGTCGGGTGGTGGCTTAGACATTTTCTGTTGGGCAGGACCTTCACCTACCATCTTTGATTTCCTTGTATGAGGTGTGGCCTGGGCACTAGGAGTGTTGAAAATTCTCCAAGTGAGTCTAATGGTGTTTGTGAGGGTTGGGTAGTTGCCCCCAAACCAAACCCTCTGCCATCAAGCCAATTCTAACTCATAGGGGCCCTAGAGGTCAGAGTAGAACAGCCACACAGAGTTTCCAAAAAGAACCTGCTGGATTAGAACAGCCAACCTTTTGGTTAACAGCTGTAGCAGTTAACTACTACACTATCAGGGTTTCTGAGGGTTGGCTATGTACCCAAAAACCGAATTCACTGCTGCCAGGTCGATTTCAATTTGTAGCAACCTTAGAGGACGGGGTAGAGCTGCCCTACAGAGTTTCTGAGAAGTGGCTGGTGGATTTGAACTGCCAACCTTTTAGCTCTTTATTAAGATGGAGCTGATGTAAATCATCCAAAGCTGGCTTATTTGAGGGAAAAGGAAGTCAGGATGCACTTTCTCATCGGTTTCTTTCTTTTGTAGTCTAATGGGTAGATCTGTTTAATTAATCCAGCTAGAAGCACAGAGTGCCTCCCTTCCTCTGACGTTTGGGGCTCTCTGGAATTTGTGATGGAATGCCAAGGACACTTTCCTCTTTGGCAGTGAACCATCCATTTCTGTTTTGATGCAGTGTGTGAAATCCCTGGCCAGTCAGCATTATTCCATTACCAGGCTGTACACATTACACAACAGCCACATTGGAGGGAATCTGAATATCTAGCTAGATCTTGTGTAATTTGACCCCATCTGTCAAACAACACTGCCAGGGACAGTCCTGGGAAAAATGTGAAGTAGGCAAAACCCTTCCATTAACTCCTCCTCCCTGCCCTCCCCAGCTGTTTTCACTTCTCTCTTCTTCCACTTTGTTTTAAATGTGACATGTGACGTGTTGTGGAAGAAAGAATGGCTTCGTTGGAGGAAGAAACACCCCGCTTCCAGGCCAGGGCCATCGTGGAGATGCTGGTGAACAGCCTTCCTTCATGGTGCCGGGCTTGTGCGATGAGTGATGTGCTGACTACTGTCTCTCGTTTAATTTTGGCTGAGAGTTAGTGCAGAAGGCCACCACACCTTCATTTATAGACGAAGAAACTGAGGCTTGAGAGGTTCAGTGCCTTGGCTGCCCATGCAGCTACAAAATGGCCAAATTGGGCAGGAGTCCCCAGCCCCTGCTCCTAAAAAGTGGCATAATGGGACCTGAATCCACACCTCCGTGACCCAGAATGACAAATGCTGCCTTAAACTGCTTCCTTCTCTGCTTCCTAGAGCTAAAGGTTCCCCGCTTTGCTACCCAGCAGGGTCCACTGGCCACATGTGGCTACCTAAATTTACGTCAAAATTGATTAAACTTATATAATATTAAATATTCAGTTTCTCCACCACGCTAACCACATTTTAAGTGCTTAGTCATCGTATGTGGCTGCCATTTTGCACAGCCCTGAAGTGGAATCTTTGCATCATTGTAGAAATTATCTGTCAAAACTCAGTCAGTTTACAGATGAGGAGCTGAGGTCCCTGGAGAAGTCGTTTGCCTGAGAACCACCCCCCTTGCTGTCACGGCCCCCAACCATGGCAAAGCAAGGGCCAGAGCCTGGGCTGCCCGATGCCAACCTCCTGCCCTTTCACACTAGACCGTGTCTGCCACTCAAGCCCATGCTCTGAAGTTGAGTAAAAAAAGGCCAAGGGCAAGCCAGGGAAGCTCTGTGTCATCTCTGCAGCCAGGCTGGCCCTGGGAAGGGGACTTTGCACACAACTAGCTCTAGAAGGCTGTCCGCAAGCCCCAAGGCTGCTATTGACAAGGTGTGACTTGCGAAGGTTTGTCTTGAATCAGAAACACATCTCCCTGGCCGGCATGCTGCTCCTGTCAAACCAGTGCTGCCTGAGCTCCTGCCTGGGGGCCGAGCTCTGTAAATCCAGGCCACCGTGGCCTCTGTTCTCTGCACAGACCATTGCTTGGGAAAGTATTCTCCGTGCTGGTGATCCGAATGCAGGTCCAAGAAGTTGCATTCATACCTCTTCTAGCCCACAGTGAGGAGAGCAGGATACAGAGAAGAGTAAGATTTCACTCTGTCTTCCTGTCATCTGTTGTTAGTGGCAATCCAATCAGTTCTGAGTCATGACAGCTGCTTGGTCCTTTGCCGTCTTCATGGGCGTTGATGTGTTTGGGTGATAGCACTGAATGCCACCTTGTCCTGCGCCATCTTCATGAGCGTTGGTGTGTTTGGGTGACAGCACTGAACGCCACCTGGCCCCATGCCATCTTTGTGAGCGTTGGTGTGTTTGAGTCACTATTGTGGCTGTACTGGCAGTCCGTCGCACTGAGTGTTCCTCTCACTGTTGTTGGCCCCCTGCTCTCCGCTACTGGGATTCAAAGTCTAGAGGCAAACTAGACACCAGACACACGGTGGACTGGAAAGGCTTCAGGGCTTCATAGGCTTCTGTTCAGCCATGGGCATGGCCGCTTTGCAGCTGGGCAGCCTCGGGTCTCATGTGTAGCCTTGCTAATACAGCCCTCCCTTGTCATGTCAGGAGGAATGCTGTGACATGTGACAACTAAGATGAGAGAAGAGAGCTCTTTGCCCAGCATGGATCAGAGTAGGCGTCAAGGCAACAGTTCCCCAAGCACTTCGGCACACTTCTTCCTCGAAGGGCCATCAGCCCCGCTGTCCTCACAAGTTTCCTGGGTCACTCGGGAGGTGGGTAGTCATCTTCTGTAGCGTCTGGGATTAGGACTCGTCACTGCTTTCATTTGCTAAGTGGTGGAACTCCCAGACCTTGATTCCCAAGGATTTGCTACCCGTGTGTTAATTATGTTCATGCATCACCTCCCCTACAAGTGAGATATTCAAGAGAAAACTCCCTTCAAGATGTTGGTGCTTTTAGAGCAGAAGAAAAAAAAAAGATACATATTTTATGAGAAAAGAAGCCAGTTTGATGATGAAATATTCATTCCCATCACAAATATTTACTGAGTGTTCTCTGTACGCCAGCCTGGTATTAAGTATTGGAGATACAACAATGGACAAGATAGGTAAAATGAAAACCGTGAGTGAGAGCACACATGGTGTTTCTTGTCTTGCATAGAGATCTGGCTTTAGGGGCGCTATGAGTTGGAATTGACTCGACAGCAGTGGGTTCGGTTTCTAGACATATATGGAAACTCTAGTGGCGTCATGTTAAATGGTACGCTACCAAACAGAAGGTTGGCAGTACCAATGGGCCAGGCCCTCTTTGGAAACTCTGTGGGACAGCTCTAGTCTGCCTGTAGGGTTACCATGAGTCAGAATTGACTTGGTGGCAACAGGTTTGGCTTCTATAGATGGACATAAGGAAAAGCGATTGCCTGCCTCTCTTTAAGCGTGGCTGTGGACTGGGAGTCTTCTAGTCCCCTCAATGGACAAGTTTGTTGGGAAAGCCCCTTCCTTCGAGTCTCCCACGCATTCTTTTGTAGTCTAGCACTGCAGTTTCCACTGGATGCTTCCTGCATCCCAAACCATGAGTTCATTCAACAAATCACCGCAAATCATCCCCCAGCCGTGTAAAAGCTGGTGAATTAGCACAGCTGTCTAAGGAAGGAAATGTTCACTCTCTGTGTGGGCCCCACTTGGTGTTCAAATCCCTTCCCAGGTCATCTATGTGCAGATCATCTATTGAGCATCGAGGGGGCAACTGGCCAGGGAGAGAGAACCAGGGCTGCAAAGATGAGTGAGAGGCAGTCCCTTCCCTGTGGAGCTCACAGTCCAAAGGGAGACAGATGTGAGATGGTACCACCTAACACACCAGAGGAAGAGTCACGGGAAAGAGTGACTTGGGAGACACAGTCAATTGTTTGAGTTCAGGGAATTACAAAATAGAAGAACAGACATGAGGAAGAAAGAAGATTCTCAGAAGAGAGACCAGCTTGGGTAAAGGCCCCAGTATTTTCTGTTCAGATTGCCTTTAACAGACTGCGGCTTCATGGCCGCTACCTCGACCTCCAACGGTAAACCCGGGGTGTGGGAGTAGGTCCCGCCGCCCACCCCGCAGTCGCTCCTCCACTGTCCTCACCACTGTCTGCTGCTAACAACAGCCGACAACGCACTGCCATGTCTTTGTTCTAGTGTTTGCCTGCAAATAAGGCTGCCTTTCTGCTTTCCACTTGGCTAGCACTGAAACAGAAAGACCCGGAGTGAGGTGAGTCATTTGGTGTCTGAAGATAAAGGACAGTGCACCTTGTCACTTGGCAGCTAGAGGAGGGGAGTTGTACTGACAGTCCCTGAGAAGTACAAATACAGTAAGGGGACTTGGCAACTAAAATGCCATGCCAACGTGTTGGCCAGTTTCCTTCAGGCTTTCCAAGGAGAAATGGGGGAAGAGGAGCCTGGGGTAGAGAAGCTGCTCACCTGCTTACCCTCATGGCTCTGGAAACAACAGGTGCGCGCAGGCGCTCTCGTAACTTTGCAGATTGCAGGCATGGAGGCTGGAAAAGTAGCAGGCCGCCCTCCTTGTGTCTGAGTGCTCTGTGGCTGGGCTCTGAGCACACCCCCAAATCGCAGCACTCAATTCTTCAGCCACCAGAGAGAGCAGGCAGAGGGTACAAAGCATGGCTGCCCTTGTCCAGAGCTCCTGTGGAGTCTAGTTAAGGCAGAGAATTGATAAGAATCTGTTCCTGGAAGCTTTGTGACGTGTTGGGATGGGCAAGAAGCATTACCTCGTAAAATAGTTCTTTCTTCAAATTGAACCAACCTCTAAAACATGAAACCCTGGTGGTATAGTGATTAAGTGCTGTGTTTGCTAACCAAAAAGTTGGTTTGAATCCACCAGGCCCTCTTTGGAAACTGTGGGGCAGCTCCATTCTGTCCGCCAGGGTTGCTGACAGTCAGAACCAACTCAACAGCAGGGGGTTGGGTTGAATTTCTAAGACTGGATTTTGGTGATGGCTGCTCTGCTCTATAAATTTATTAAAACATCTTTAAGTTGTATACTTACAGTGGGCAATTTTTTAAAAATTGAACTCTAAGTGAAAGTTTACAGTTTGATTTGTCATGTGAAAACACACACATGTTGTTTTGTGAACCCCATGCCATGACAGCACACTCCTCCCCACCCTGTACTTCTGTGTCAATAATAGGTGAATTTGTGGCATAAAATTAGACCTCAGTAAAGCTGTTAAAAATAATTTTAGACCTTTTTTCTAATAATTTTAGACCATTTCAGACCATTTTTCTAGCATCTAAAGGGTTGAACAGGACTTGTCTTCAACAAAATAATGCAGTAGGTGAACTGTCTTCGAAATCCCTAAGAGATCCGATCCCCCCTCTTCCCGCTTCCGTAGTCTTCCCGACATCAGACACCCGAGACTTCCCTCTCCCCTCGCCCAGCCCTCACTTGCGTAAAGAACTTCTAGCATTTTACTTATTCCTGAGTACAGGAGTCCATTACCCAGGATTGATTCTTTAATATATTGGCACTTTAAAATCCATCTTCCATTTTAGAATGATTCTCTTAAGCACTCATCCAGGGGATTAAATCTGAAGGGTTGAGAAGGGACAGAAGAAGGGGAGCTTTCCCCTGAGCATCTGGAAATCACACTAGAAAGGTCACCATCGGTTTGATCTGCAAATAAAATCAACAAACTGAACATGACCGAAGAGTGAACTGGTCCAATATTCTCGGCTTGAGCCATGTAAATGGCCTCGGAAGCAGGGAGGACGCTGCTGATCTGGCCCGGCCGTTTCATCCGTCCATCAGTGACTCAGACACAGCCAGCCTCCTCTGTCACAGAGGCACTGGCTGTAGTGATAAAGACAGTGGGAGCCTCGTCAGGATGATTTGTGTCCGTGGAGGGAAATGTGGACTGCTCAGTATTGCCATGACACAGATGGGGGTGACTGTGATTAGGCATCATCGTAGCACTCTCATCACCTTTCAAAGCATTTTTCTGGTACCACATACAGCCCCATGACTGTGCAGAGAGACTTAGATCTGGAGCAGGCCAAGCTCAGGGGCTTCCAGCTGCAGGGGTCTGCACGCACCGCCTAATCCCCCTGAGTTTTATTTTTTTCTCTCATCTCTAAAATGGGACTGCTCCCCACAGCCGCAGAGGACTGGCCTGAGGGAGGTGGCATTCGCCTGTGTACAGATATTGTAGTGAGTCATTGAGGCAGTATTGAGACTGAGGATATGAGGGTTTTTACACACTAAAACCAAACTGCACACCCAATGCTGTCGATTTTGACTCCCACAGACCCTATAAGACAAAGTAGAACTGCCCAGTAGGATTTCTCAGGAGTGGCTGGTGGATTCAAACTGCCAACCTTTTGGTTAGCAGCCAGGCTCTTAAACACCACCCCACCAGGGCTGCTTACAAATGAAGGGACTTTAGAATTGAATATTACTAATTTGACCTTTCCAGTAATTTCCTTAAAAAGAATATGGCAGACAGTTGTCACCCATCCGCCCGATGACAAAAGAGGGTACCAGCTAACTCCATGATTTACCTAGGATTCATAGTCATATTGCCTGATAAAAACGGGGGGCTTTTTGGAAGCCAGTGTGTTTGAAATTCAGGGTTAGTTTCCAGTGTGGTTCAGGAAATCGAGACGGAAACGTCAACATCGACATTTCAGAACTCTTCCAATTAGTCTCAAGAGTTCAACACTCTCTCTGTGTTCAGTACAACCTGGAGTGTAATCGCTTGTCGGCAATAACCAAGCTCTCATTTCACGTTCATGGATCGGACTCTGAACGTGGACATCCCACAGACAAAAACACCACTTGCTTTGTATTGGCATGTTGGACGGCATGGCCACACACAGCTAGGAAACAATTTTGTTTTTCCCCTTTGCAACTCAATTATGAGGCTGAAGGGTACATATAGATTTTTCTGTGGGAAGCAAAGGGCTTTCAGGCTTACTTTATTGGTAGATTTGTGCATCACCTCTGTGGTGAAGGGTTAGCTGCTTTTAAAAGGCAGAAATGCGCGGACTGAAACAAAGAAAAAAATAATGCTACATTGCAGATTGCCTTGTAAAAAAGGGAGAGGTGTCCTAAGTCCCGGGCCCTCGCCGCCGTCCCACCTGAGACCACTCTCCTAGCCAGAGGCTGCATGGCGGGCATCCAAAAAGCAACCACAACGAGGCCCTTGTTTGTGGCGAGGACTCTTGAGTTAGCAGCCCGAAGCCTGAACCTGTGTGTGTCCCCAGCTCTGACACACGCTGAGTGGTAACTCTGTTCAGAATCCTCAGCCTTCTCTTCCTCTGTTTGTTTAAAACGAGAGAAGTGCACTGGCTGCTTTATAAATTCCTCCTTCATGAATATTCTGTCAGCCTGCTTTCCACAGATTTTCTCACACTACATCTCCCTGTGTGTATTCCTGAGTGAGGGGGTTAAATATTTCAGTAAAGGCCGAGGCCTGGAGAAAATGGAAAGGTAGGGGTAAGTTTGGGTCCTGGATTCACTGCTAACTTTTGACTCTTTGTGCTCACCCCACCCCACCCCACCTCCAAGGTACTGAAGAGCCAGCCTCTGAAACATTGACCCTGGGGCTGGGGGTTGGAAACCATCCATTTTTTTCCCTGTGGACATCCCAGATGTTTCCTGAATTCTGAGAATGGCTCAGCTAGGCGTCTGTGACTGGGTGCAACTGAGATGTTCAGCCTCGCACTTGGAAACCCAAGGTGGCTGAAGATTGGAAGCCAGTGTCCTGCAAGCTCAGTATTTAGGGTGGAGACAGGTGGCTCAGATACACTGCTGTCACTCAGAGGATGCATGTGCCATTATTTTTTTAGTTAAGTGGCACTGCTAGTGGCCCATGTGGCTACCCAGGACACATGCCAACCTGCCTGCAGATGGTGATGTGGGTCAGTAGTGGCAGGAAGCTATATCCGCTGAAGGAGAAGCCGACTGGGCAGGTACCACAGGCTACCTGGAAAGATGGAATCCCTGAGTCAAAAGGGACATCCAGGGGTGACTTCAGACATCCTTGCTCTCCACTCCTGGGTTGTCTTTAGCAGCCTTTGAATTCTCAAAAAATAAACGAAGTTAATTCCCATCTTCAGGGCACCAAGGAGCAGGCAGGGCTTAATTGCCCCAGTGCTGTGGCTTCTGGCACAGTCTGCAGCTCTGTGTGGGTGATGAGCCCAGTGTTCAGCCTGCGTTACTGGGACGGTGGAGAAGAGGGGGCGGGCGTGGGACAGAATGAGAGAGAGACTGCTGCGGGAATGAATATTGAATCCAAAGTATTAGTGTTGGAATCTCTAGAGAAAATGGTTCTTGAACATACAGGATTTTCAATACAGTTTTTAAAAAGGAACAACTCTTCTGGTTTTTCCATTTATTGTCGCTTCCCAAAGCCTATTTTTAGTAGCACTGATAGTGCCACCTACCCCATTCTCATTTTCTGCAGATTTTAAAATTTGGTATTATCCTCTCTCTCCAGAGGTCCCTTCTAGTTCTAAAACATTAGTACCAGGAAGAGGAGATGGGAGGGAAATAGGGCATTTTCTGAAAGAAAGGAGCCTTGGATATTTGCATTCCATTTTGATTAGTATTTTTGCTTCTCTCAGTTCATCCTGAATCAAGGGAAAATATTTTAGTGGGGAAAAAGTCATGCTAGGGACCTCTGGACCCTAAGGCCCCTAACAGCATCAACTTCAACCTGGAGGGGAATGTCCCTGTGGTGCAGGATGGCTGGTGGTCTTGCCTCAGGGCCAGACCTCACCCACATGGGTCCCTTATAAACTCAACAGGGGAAGGGACCCTGTCTCTGGGACAAATGGTGGGCAAGAAAGAAAGCACCAGGATGCTGAACCTGGTAGACTGTGGGTTTCTGGGATGGGGCTGGAGGTTGGTTATGAGGCTTCAGGTGGGCCACCTATACAGGCTCAGAGGCGGCATCAGACATGTCTTCTTTGAATGGAAGGAAGTCAAGGAACACACACTATGGAGGATTCTCTGTGTTGACTTTGTCCCTGGGGTTGAGGGTTCTGTTGCTAGAGTCTGCCACTTGAAGCATTCTGGCACCTGAGTTGTCAGTGGAGTTACAAACCTCGGTGACTTTGCATAGACCTATCCACAGACTGGGCGGCTCTGCCAAGTTACACATGGGCCGTAGATGGGCTGCAGCCTGTGCTATTATTATCCTTTGGCTCCTCAAGTGGCTAATTATTTCTGAAAGAAGGATGGATGTGGGCATCCTGAGCCCATCACTCCTCCTCTCGCCAAGAGATAGCTCTGTGGCCATATGACTGTCTTGGTTCTAAGAGGGACATTACAAGTCAGATTTTCAGAATTTCATGCTATGTGAGCTCTCCCTGAGTGTTTTCATCTAGCTAAAAGAGTTCATGGCTTAAGAGCCTCAAATGTTAAACCTGAAATAGACTTATGAAATCATTAAATTGAACTCGTTGCACAGCTGAGGACTCTGAACCCAGAGCAGGGATGTCACCAGCTCATGATCACTTAGCTAGTGTCTCGCCATGCCTCTTGACTGTTCATCAATTGTTCTTTCCACTGATCCTGGAAGATAACAGATGGGATGGCTGCCGTGAGCTGATACACATTTGGAGAAACAGAAACTCCACTCACCCGTCTATGGCCTTGTCCCTTTCTCTTGTCTCCAAACCTCTTCTTCCCAACTCTTCCATGCTGTGTAGCCCCCAAGCCAGTTGATTTCCTCTCTGTATCTCATTTAGCTCATGTGTAAAAGGCTGATGGTGTAGCGATGGTGATGATGAAGGTGTTAGTGATGATGGTGGAGACTGTGGTGATGGTGGTACCCATGGCAGTGATGATGGTGGAGACCGTGGTGATGGTGGAAACCGTGGCAGTGATGATGGTAGAGACCATGGTGATGGTGGTACCCGTGGCAGTGATGATGGTGGAGACCGTGGTGATGGTGGTGATGATGATGTTGTCGGTGATGATGATGTTGTCGGTGATGGTGGTGTGGGCGGTGGTGACAATGCTGATGCCTCTCTCCCAAAGCAATGAAGTGGTCCAGCATGAGCTTTAGAGTCAGAAAATTCCTCACAATTCTTGGAGCATTTACTCTCTCTGAGTCTCTATTTCCTTAGTTTTAAAATAGAGGCAGCAATTCTTAACTCATAAAGTTGTGTGAATTAAATGGTTATATGTCTGTCTGATAGTTTGTGCTCAGTCAATAGCCACTGCCATTACTAATCCATTGCAGTCAAGTTAATTCCGACTCATAGTGACCCTACTGGACAGAGCAGAACTGCCTCAAAGGTTTTCCAAGTAGCAGCTGGTGGATTGGAACTGTCAACATTTTGGATAGCACTCGAGCTCTTAACCATAGAGCCACGAGGACTCAATTACTATTTAAAAAAAAAAAAAGTTACCAGCAATAACAATGGATTATAAAATGTATGTGAATGTCCTTAGAAACCCCTAACCTGCAGAAAGAATATGAGTTATTATTAACCAGTAACCATCTCAAGCCATTATCAGTCTACCTTCATGGCTACCAGATGGATGAGCCAGAGCTGGGAACTGGGTTTGCTCACTAAGAAGGCTTAAATAAGTTGTTTGCCTGAGATACAGTCTGGTTATTTCTGACATGGCCAAAGAGACCGCAGAGGGCATTAAGCAGCAGAAAAGCAACTTATAAAACAGAGTTGAGAGAGGGAGAGATTTCCTGTAATGGTGGAGACCACCTCCCTGCCGGTTTGATTTCCTGTGCAAATGAGCCTGGTGAAAAGATTGATGTGAGCTTGACCTTCAAACCCCTGTTTGGAGATTATGCAAACAAATGGCACTTTAATGGTCCATGGAGTGGTTGGGGGGTGATGTTAATTACATTTCAATAGCAGGAAGGTGATAACTCACTAACTCAGCCCCTGGTAGGTAATTTTGTTACATCCAGAAGAGTCTTCTGTTGGGGGCCAGGACTAGCTGTGGTGCACTTAGAAAGCAAGAAGGTTTTTGTCAGTACAGTTACCATTGATTAGTATTTACTTTAAAGAGTCAAAGCGATTCCCTCGAGCTGCAGCTGCCCAGTCTGTTGGAGAGGAGGCTGCGCATTTCAGAGACACATCGCAGGCTTTCTCCGAGATGATGAAACCCCCCAAAGAGGGTCCAATATAAAAATCTTCCCAGCTGATTTTAATGATGCTCAAATAAAAGACTAAACCACAGCCCAGATCTCATTAAAGGAGAGAAGTCTTTTTGTAGATTTGCTTATTTATTTATGAAACACCTCTGAAATATTTATAAATGCTTCCCTGATATTTGTCTGAAAATACATTTTCGAGCTCCTCTGGTGGGAGGAGGGGGAGGGGAGGTGGAGGAGAGTAGGCCTAAGGAGAAGAGGGGGGGAAGCCCACACGAGGACCTGCTGGAGCCGCCGAGCGGATGCGCCAGGGTACACGGATCTGTCACTAGGGGGCGCTCCAAGAACCAGGCCGTTGCTAACCTGCTGAGCACAGGTAACCCAAGACGCTGGGATGGCTCCGGCAGCAGCGGTGGCGATCACATGTGCTCTGTTTAATTTTCCTGACAGAACTGGGGCAGATGCAGACGCTCTGGGGGCCTTTATCACTTCCTGCCCTTTTAGAGCTATTTATTAATTGAAATAATAGTTATGCTACCCAGGCCTCAGACCTACTTTCCTCTGTTTAGCAAACGCTTTCCACGAAACACAAAAGAGCCCAGCGATGACACTGGTGGCTTAATTAACCGTCGAATACCTTCTAGAGCAGCTGTCACAAGTCTTGTCACGTGAAAGAAAGCACGGTGGTCCCTGTTTCAGAAAAAAAGAAAAGAAAACACACACATACACAGAAAAAAAAATGTTGATCTAATGAGCTGTCTTGGGTGCGTCTAAAGAACTGCATTCTCTATCAGGGTGCCCTGTGCTCATGGAGCAATGCAAATGAGGGGCACCCAGGCTGGTCCGGAGAGCAGGCAGGGTTCTCTTCTCCCGCCTTCCAGAAAGACAGGGTGCTGGCCTTGAGGCTGAGGAAGTGGTCCAAGATCTGAGTTGATAGCAGGCTCAGGCTGCATTTCAGTTAAAGGAAAGGGAGGGGCTGAGGTGAGCTTATGTAACCTACGTGTTCCCAAGTCTGCAGCAGCCCCTCCCGAGGGAACCAAGCAAGTCTCCTGAACGTGAGACTCCCGCCCTCAACTACTCAGGCTGGTGACACAGCCGCTTTTACACAGCTCCTCCTGACCTCGGCATCCAGCTGCTGAGTTCCCAGAGACATGTGTTTAGGAATCAGTGTGGCTGCCACCCAGGGTTGCAGTGTTTTCTTCCCTGAGCCCCACTGGCCCCATCAGGATTGGCCATGGCCACTGCAAACCATTCCACTGTCATCAGTCTCCTCTGCTAGCTGAGGACTCCTCTTTCTGATGGTTGATTGCTGGCTCTAGTCACCAAAAGGAAGAAGACACCAAACCCTCTGCTGCTGAGTCACTTCCAGCTCCTAGTGACCCTGTACTACAGAGTGGAGCTGTCCCATAGAGTTTCCAAGGAGCACCTGATGGATTTGAACTACTGATCTTTTTTGGTTAGCAGCTGAGCTCTTAACCACTCCACCACCAGGTCTCCCTGGCTGCATAAAATCTTGTATGCCATCAAGATGAAACTGTATAAGATGGGAGGCTTTTAGGAAAACTCTGGATACAACTTGGTGTGGGAGCACCAGTGGCAGAATAACTGGCTTGTTTCAAGTGTGTTACTGGAGTTATATGGTGCTTGAACCTTCATGAAGGACACCTGTACCTATTAACTAGTCCTCATACCCACAGGAGTAAGACAGATGCTGTTCATAGCTCTGAGTTTAGAGCCCAGAATCGGTAACCTATCGGTGGCTGTCAAGTTGGTACCAGCTTACGGCAACCCGTGTGTGACCGAGTGTGTCTGTGTTCTGTAGGTTTTTCAGTGGCTGATATTTGAACGGAGATTGCCGGGCCTTTCTGCCAAGATGCTTCTGGGCTGATGTGCACCACCAGCCGTTGGTTGAGCAGCGGATCACGTTAATCGTTTGTACTACAGCCAAAGCCAAAGCCAAGTGCCATCGAGTCAGATTGTACTACAGGGGACTCTAGAATTAGTAGGCTCTCAATATGAAGAGTAGGAAAATCACAGCAACTCAAGATTATTATTATTGTCCTGTCATTTTCAAAGCAAACAAGAAACTTTCTGTATCACTATATATAAATTTCAGAATGCATCCCCTTGGGCTTATCAAATCAGTGGAACCGCAAAGAATTTTATAGCAGCGTTTTGTATGTGAGAAGACCCTAGACTCATCGTAACCACATTTAAATCACGGTTATGTGAATTTTTAGAGACTGACCGTCTTCTGTTTTGCATAATTCCAAATTCAGGGTGCTTGGGAAGGTAATCACCCCTGTAATAACTGTTATGCTTGAATTTATTCCAATAAGGTATGCGCCCGTCTGTGACTTGACGGAGGGAGCATGGGGTGCATTCTGAAGGACGAGCACCTGGAAGTGCGGAGCACACAGGGCAATAGTTGGGTTAGTGTGATAGGCTTCCCAGCTGAATCTCCAAATAAAGCCAAACCGGGGAAACCGGCCGCAGCCCATGTACCTGGGGTCCGGTGAAGTGGACGAGCACTGATACAAAGTGAAAACACAGAAGACTGAGGCTCCTGATCTCAGCCTGGCACACGAAGGTTCTGGGAGGCGTGCTGTGTAAAGTCGCTTGCCAAATCGGCCGGTAGGGCCCATGAATGCATCCGACAGCAGGAAAATGGATCCTGCCAGGCTTTGCCGAGGGCGCCCCTGGGAAGACAGACACTGTTTCTTGGTTTACTCTGAAGTTGCAGTAAGAGGCGTGCACAGCCAGGCTTAGCTTGTTTTGTGTGTGTTAAGCCTCCTCTCAGTGTCTAAATTGTCACTACCTCCAAAAGAACCACCATGTCTTCTGGGACTCTGCAAAACAGCTAACCTAAGCAGTGGGTCTGGGATGGGTGGGTGTACTGAGGATACTTGTTGACCTGACTTCCCTGAAGTGTCCCCTCTAACCTGATCAGTGCAGCCTCAAAGGTCTGGGTAGTTCAGCTCCCACAGAGGGGAGGAACAGACTTCATCTCCTGTGTGAAATGCTTTGGGTCAGCCTGCTTTCTCACCAAAGCACCCTTTCTGCCAACTCTGTTTATCATGTCTGAACAGCAAACCTCAATTAAGAGCTAATAAACTTGAACACTTGCAAATCTTTCTTTCAGCAAAGAGTGTGCTTTAAGTCAGAGCCATGTGCAGAGATCACCTGTCTACCGAGAGGGAGCCTGGAGCCTGTCCCCAAGACTTGACATGCAGGAGTCTTCCCAACTAAGTTGAGTTCAGTGGCTTCCCCTCAGTGGCTTGCAGGTCACCACAGCGGGGAGATTTGTGCCTCGGAGACCAGGCAGCTGGTGCTGTGAGTCGGCTGCATCGGCACATCTGCTCCACTGTGCTGCGCCTCACCCTTCTCACTGACTGTTTATTTATTTCATTGTGATAAAAAGTGGAGAAAGCAAAGTATTTGCCATTTCAGCCCTTCTTATTTGCCCAATTCAGTGACGTTGATTACTTTTACCATGCTGTGTGACCATCACCACTGTCCCCTTTCAGATTTTTTCATTCCCCCAAGCAGAGACTCAGTGCTCCTTAAGCTGTAACTTCTGCCCCTGGCTCCCATTCTGCTCTTGAACCAGGTGCAGGTCAGCCTGCAGTCCCTAAGATGTGCATATGAAGCCACGTGGAGCAGAGTACATGCAGGCATGGGAAGAACTTGTGTCTTCCCCAGGCGTGGATTCCACGTGGAGCTGTGAACAGAATCAGCCAAGTTTGTAGCCGTGGATCTGTTCCTCACAAGAAACAGAAACTCCTTCATCTCCAGTGAACCCACAGCCAGCTGATCTAGAGGTCACAAGTTCCTACAGATGAGAAAAATTAGCTATTAATTTTGGATAGGTCTATCAGGGTTGATAAAGAAAGACTGCAGTGCATTTGGTTTATTTGTTTGTGTGTGCGTGTGTCTGTGTGTCTGTTGATATACACATACATGTACATACAAGATCTGACAATTAAGTCCATGAACTTAATTGTTTTAAGCACTACGTACCTCACTGCTGAATATTGCTATGGTCACCTTCAAAGGAGTCCCTGTGGGAAGCTATGCACTGATGTCTGTGCCTAGTCCACCCCTCAAAGCAATTTTGGAACTCTTTTTCTGGAATGGCCATCATGCACAGTGGCACAGTGGCAAGTTGGCAAACTTAATTGTCTAGTTGTCTGCGAGTGAGTTTTTAGCCAGTAAACAAATGACTGTATCGGAACATCCTCTCTTCTCACCTAATCTGGCCCCCAATGACTTTTTTCTTTACTCAAAGGAAATATTGAAAGGAAGACATTTGGATGACACTCAGGACATCAAGGGTAATATGATGACAGCTCTGATGGTCATTCCAATAAAAGAGATTCAGAATTGCTTTGAAGGGTGGAGTAGGTACCGGCATCCGTGCCTAGCTTCCCAAGGGGAGGACTTTAAAGGTGACCATAGTGACATTCAGCAATGAGGTATGTAACACTGTTTCTAGGATGAGTTCATGACCTTAATTGTCAGACCTCATATATATGTGTGTGTGTGTGTGTGTGTATAATTTATTTGTTGTTAAAAATACATCTACGCATACAATTCAGTAACAGTGACTGCATTCTTCAAGTTGTACAACCTCCACACCCGGTCTTTCCTAGTGGTTCCTCCCCCATTTACATAAACCCACCGCCGCCTGGAAACTCTGGTGGTGTAGGAGTTAAGTGCTACATCTGCTGACCCAAAGTCTACGGTTTGAATCTACAGGCGCTCCTTGAAAACTCTATAGGGATCTCTGCTCTGGCCTCTACGGCCACTGTGGGTCGGAATGAACTCGATGGCACTGGGTTGGGTTTGGTTTTTGGTTTCCTGCCACCTGGACTTCCTCTCTCACCTTCCAAGTTGTTGTTGCCTGTTCTGATCCAGTAAGTTCTTTTAAGAGCACAAGGCCCAACGCAGACCTTTTTTATTAGTTAAACTAAATTATTGTTTGGTATCTAAGAAGACTTTAAGAGAATATTTTTGGCCTAAATGGTTTAAAGATTATCTCAGGACAGTCGTTTCAGGAGTTCACCCAGCCTCCACAGCTCCAGAAATTCTGGATTTCATGGTCAGGGCTTCTAAAAATAATGGAATGGAGATAAGTATACATCTGTTGGAGTGTCTAGAACCTTCCCTGAAGAATTTATCTGGTGACTATATATGATCCCAGAAACCCTGGTGGCCTAGCAGGGAAGTGTTATGGCTGCTAACCAAAAGGTCAGCAGTTTAAACTCACCAGATGATCCTTGGAAATTCTATGGGGGCAGTTCTGCTGTGTCCTGTGGGGTCGCTATGAGTCAGGACTGACAGCAGTGGGTTTGTATGAGACTACCAGGACCGCCTTTAAAAGCTGAGGTAGAATTACAGTCATAACCCCATTCGAACAAGTCTCGTTATTATTCAGAACTGTCTGTAACGTCATCAGTCCATCTTGCTGTGATGCAGTAGCCTGGAAGAAAACCCTGATTCAGTTTGGGTCATTAACTTCCCAGTTCCCAAGCCATGAGCCACAGCACCCCGCGGTCCTGCCACAGACTCAAAGAGGTGACAGGAAATACTTTAAATATTTGAGGAAAATACAGCAGTTTTTGACATCCGTCAGAGACCGTGTGAACCACGAGCTTAAGGTAGTTTGCACTTTCGGTACTGGAATGCACTGCCTTCTTTTAAATGGTATCACATCTTTGCGAAGGTAGTTTTTGGAAGTTGCTTCAATAAAGAGCTAGTAATGCATGAAAATTGCTGTACAACAGGAAATGAGGGTGGGGGTGTCCAGTCTGAGTTAAAGGCTTGAGAAGCTGTGCAGTGCCCCCCGGGCAGGTACCTCTCATGAATCGGTACTTGTATTTAGTGATGACTTGAAAATACTATTTTTCTTTGATGTGTATCATTTTTTGATTTTATTCCAAAATACTACTGAGTTGTTAGGACCTAAATATTTAAGTTATTTTGGACTAAGTCCTTAATAAACAGAATTGTTAGGTGTTTCATTTGGCCCTGATAGTGCTGTGAAAACTTAGTGAGGCACTGAGGACATTGGGAGTCAAGAATATTTGTGAATCTCTGGGTTAGACAGTGCAGAAAGTAAACAATCAATGCCCATTATTGACTAAATGACAAGAAGTATTTATTGCATGCTCACTGCCCAAAGCATAGTTTCAGTACCAAAGACAAACACACAGGCACACACAGACGAGGTCTCTGCCCTAAGGGCAGAGGGAGCTGGGCTAATATTAAGGATAGAGTATGTGTCAGGGCTGGATACTTGACGCATGTTCTTAGTATGTGCAGAAGCCTATGGAGAAGGCCATTTGGTCCTCATTTTATGGCTTATTAGACAGTTTCATAAATGAGATACTTGGCCCAATTCATGCGTCGGTTGTGAGTGAGTAGGCTGGCATTTGACCCAGGTCTACATGGCTCAGAGGCACATTCAGCCTTGCTCCAACAGTCTGCTGGACTCTTACGAGGCAGTGTGGAAAGCATAGTCCACAAGTTTCCCTATAGATCAGGTGACATCATAAATTATCTGGGGCCGTGTACTTCACCATATACTCCTGAATTACTGTTGTTTGTGGTTTTCTTTGTCAGTCCTTCTGTGGACATGCTTAGTTTGGTATGTGAGGACACAGTTTAATTCTTCCTCCCTCCCCCCTCCCCAATTATGTAACTGAATCATTTTACTCTGAAACGTCCTATTGGGAAGACAATAAATGACCCTTTTAATCTTGGACTTTGTAGCTTGTACCCCAGCATAGTTAAAAAGCCCTAGGTAATGTGAGTGGCGTTACAGCTGTGAGCATGTGGGGTGCTCAGGCTTCACCCACACCAGTGCAAGCCACTCGGAGAAGATGCTTTCCATTCAGAATAAGAGGAAAATGCTATCTTGGTCTTTCCAGGACACAATGAAAATAATTCTGCACAACATTTGCTGTGCTGGTCCCTGCTCACCAAGGTCCCAGGTGAAAGCTCTAGCTGTTCTTGGCTTTCTTTGCTGCCCTGTATCGGCTATATTCGAAACGAGTTCAACTTTGTGGTCTGACATTCGTATGCTGGATGTTCCGTATACATATTCCCCCGATTTTGTTGATTCCAAGATTACTCAGATGCGATAAACCTGTGTTTAATCTGAGTTTAATTTAGTCATTCGTTTAGCTTGAAGTATGAGGAATTGTTTTGGAAAGTAGGTTGCTACTTGTGCTGAAAAGGCTTTATGCTGACGTCCCTACCTGGTGAAGTGACAGGAGGGGGTTTCAGTAGATGGTCAAGCATTGGGTCAGAAAGCTGTCGACGTAACCTTCGGAGAGCACCATGAGAGAAGTGTCGCTGAAGACACCCAGGTTAGGCTTGCTCAGGAAATGCCCTGTCTGGGCTACTTACCTTTTATTACTAACTTTTTACCCAGTCACTGTACTTGGATTTCCCCTTTTTCCCCCTCAGAAAATTAGTAATCATGTCCTTTTCAATCTACATTTGTGTATTTCAATCTGATAAGAGCTCTGAAGGTGCCATGTGCATATTGGGACTGTACTTTGGCCAACTGTGTGCTAACTTACTTTTGAGCTGCCTGGGTGGCTGAGTGAGAACTCCATGTTGAAGATTTGTGAAAAGATTATATTCATTCACCTTTATTTCCCTGAGATCTTGCCTAGAAGATACTAAAGCAGAAGGAAAGACAAAGCTGGAAAACGACTTAAGTAAAACATGATTTCGTATTGGTTGCCCTGTCAAGTCTAAGTCATAGTTTCTGTTGCAGACAAGCCCTGTAAGCCTGGAAATGCAGCGTTGTTCTCCTCAGTCAGGTGTGGGTCACTCTAGAGCCCACTGCTGGTTTACGATGGGAGAAAGGTCAGTTAGTGTCCTGGGAGCCCTTGCAGGCTGACTTCTGGGAGCTCCAGGGGAGATCTCCGTAGATCTCATCTGTCAGTAAGCCGAGCACATGCCTTGCGTGCACCTCTTCTCCTGTGCCCTTGTCGGTTTCCTAGTGTTGCTGCGACAGAAACACCACATGTGATGGCTGTAACAAACCAGAATTTGCTTTCTGAACGTTTAGGAATCTGCTGTTGTTGTTAAGTGCCATGGAGTCGCTGTCGACTCATAGCGACCTCGTGGGTAGAAGTAGAACTACCCATAGGGTTTTCTTGGCTGTGCACCAAGCGTGCTGCTTGGAAACTCACTAGGGCGGTTCTGTTCTGTCTTGTGGAGCGACTGTGACTCACTGCCACCGAGTCAGTTCAGACTGATAGCAACCCTGTAAGACAGAGTAGAACTGCCCCATAGAGTTTCCAAGGAGCTCCTGGCAGATTTGAACTGCTGCCCTTTGGGTTAGCAGATGTAGCCCTCAACCCGCTATGCCACCAGCGTTTCCTGGAGTGGCCGTAAGTTGGAGTTAACTCGATCGCGGTGGATTTGTTCAGTTGGACTCGTTGCAGAATCTGATCACCAGGTCTTTCTCCTACAGAATCGTTGAGTGGATTCAGACTGTGAACCTTTCGATCAGCAGCTGAGTGCTTAACAGTTTACACTGCCGGGGCTCCCTTAGTCTGGATTTGGGGTGCCAGTTACAAGGGGATATTTCTGTCTCTGTAGGCTCTGTGGAATGGCCCTTGTCTCCTGACTTCTATCTCTCGGTTCCTCAGCAGCATCCACAGGGCTACATCTTCCTCTCTCTCTGCCTACTGCCTGGTGCCTAATCTGCTGTTTTTACATCTCAGAGGTGGTTGACTTAAAACACACCCTACACGATACAGTCTCATTCACAGAACAAAGAAAGTTCTATTCCCCAGTGGGATTACATGTACATGTAGAGGTTTAGTATTTACAACACATTTTGGGGGGAGGATCCAGTGTAACTTATAACACTCCTCATATATTAGATCTCTGAAACTTGTATGCAAGCTAGAACCCTTGCAAAGTAGTTTCAAATATAAGCAGTCCCAGAGTTACGAATGTCCAACTTATGTACAACTCATAATTATGAACCAACCTCCATGAAGCCTATTCCATTAAAAAATCCAGGTACACACAGTGGTTCATAATAACAGACAGGTGATACTTTGCAATGAGAGTCAAAACATCATTATAATTATTACTGTATTATTATGTTAAAGATATTTGGGGTATCTGTGTTTCTTTAATGCTTCTCATACATGGAAATGTATGCTGTGTGCTGGATGCTCAGACAAACATTTGACTGACAGACATTAGACACGCACTGGACCTGTTTCCACTTACATAGGAATCTGACTTAAGATTCAGGAATAGAACTCACTCATGACGCCGCTATTGCCTGTGGCTTTTTTTGGAGTGATTTACTATCCAAACCTGTAAGAGAGTTCTCAAAACTAGAGCCAACAATTATTGCCTCATTTTCTGAAGAATCCTGCCCTGCTGGCCTCTCTGTCTTCTTTCCTGCTCTTGAGGAACTAAGCCATACAGAAAGACTGACCAGTTCTGTTTGCTCCTCTTCCTTAGCACTGGCCATGACACCAGTACATAGAAACTTCCTGTAGTGTCAAGGCTGCCTCGAACCCATCCCACATGCACTTGGAAGTCATCCCAACTTGGTTTGAACTTAATTCTGCTGCTTGCTAATAAGCAGCTCGACCTAGCTGAGCTGCTGCTTTTGGGCCTGGCAAGTGGAGAAGATAATTCTACTTTGTTATGTTTTGCCATCATGTATTGGACGAGCTGGTGGACATAAATATGCCCGGCACATAGTAGAGGCTCAAGAATTACAGCTTCTTTCCCCAACCTAACAATTTCTGTACTACCACTTAACATCTCGCGTTTGTCATCAGTACTAATCCCGGGAAAAGACAGAGGAAGGTGAGCAGGGAGGGAAACATCAGGTTCTTTCGCTACCTTCCTTCTCCCAGGGTCTTCCTTTCTTTATTGTGGGCACAGACTCGCTTCTGTCTATTACATGATTTGGTGATTAACAGAGAGCTCAAACAGATTGATGCGGATTAGCATCAATTCGCATGTAGGACTAACAGTAGTCAACTCTTAATGGGCTAATTGTAGAGGGACTGAGCGTCACCAGGTAAGCACTATCTCTGTGTTGACATTGTACGTTTCCCAGGTTCATCCTTTTCCTTTAAACTTCATTTTTTAAATAAAAGTGCATTTCAGTTAAGTAAAAGCTCAGTGCCTCTAGCCAATGGATCAGGAAGGCAGAAACACAGGTTCCTCCCTGAGTAATGGTAAATCAAACTGGTGGAGACTTTTATCCTCACCCCTAAAAATAGGCACTCGTGATCTCTGCAATTGTCACCAAGATAATTGATTCATGGTTTCCTTTTAATATTCATTTAAGAGTCATACCCCCACCCACTACAAGAAGAGGATTTGAGGCAAGTGTTTAACTTGATCTTTAGCGAAGTCGAGATTTATGTGGCATGTCCTGATTACTCATTAACCCACAGGCAGAGATCTCGAGATGTAATTTTGGAGATAATGTGTGCAGGGCCTCATACGTAATCAAGTTAGGGCAGAAGCCAAGTGAAAGGGATAGAACTCTGGGTAGAGCTTGCTGTCATCAGGTATGTGAAACAGGCTGAAGATTGCCCTGACTGGCCTCTGGCCTCTCTCTCACTCTTACAGACGTTCCCTCCGCTCCACAGTCCACTCTCCCAAGTGACCAGTGTCCTCCTGTTCCCACTGCTGCCTATTAAATAATACCTGCAGACGTGGCTTAGTGGTTAAGAACTTGGCTCTGAACCAAAAGGTTGGCAGTTTGACTCCACCAACTGCTCCTTCAAAACCATATGGGGTCCTTGAAAACCATGTGGGGTAGTTCCACCCTGTCCTGTAGGGTTGCTATGAGTGGGAAGAGACGCAATGGTATTTAAAAAAAACAGAAGTGCACACACACACACACACACACACACACACACACACACACACACCCCTGGGAACCCACTCCTGGAACTGCCCTTCCCTAGCTATGCCCTGAGTCTCTTCTGTCCCTCCTGGACCTAAAGAGAATCCACCCTGACCTCGTGCTCCCTGGCCAGTGAGCCCATCAAGGAAGGGAATTCACAGCATTGAGCCTTGCTCGGATGGCAAATCCCATACCATGCTTCTCCCACTTCTTCGCTCACGCCTCCTAGGTGAAGCTGAAGTTTTAGAGGGTAAGTGACTTGCTCTAGTTTACACTGCTGAACAATGATGGCACCTAAATCCCAGTTGGAGCTGTATGATCCCAAGTCTAAACTCCTTTGACTGTGCAGCCGAGATGAAGGGCTTTCTGAAGTCTCTCGTCTCGTTGACTAAATGCATTTCATGGGTTGCCTGTATGGGAATAATTCAATATCGAAAAGCAGATTCCTAGACTTAAAATATCTTAAGAGCTTTGGTGTGGTGAAATTGTAGGCATCAGGCAGATTGGAGAAGAAGGGACTTTAGGGTGGAGATGTGGCCCTGCTGTTGTCTCATCGTAGGGTGTTAGGGACCGGCCTTGTGTGTTAGTACCGAAAACCGAGGTCGGGCACTGTGACCCGTTGCATGAGTATCAGAAAATGATATTTTTATCTGTCAAATGGGTGTTTATTAAGGGTTCTAATGATGAAAATGGAAAATTTGTGAAATGTAGTTGATATTCAAAGTGGTAAAACTGATCTTTAATCAGAAGTGGAGTGCTTTGGAAATGTGTCACTGTCGATTGGTTGGCAGCAGTGGTGTCCAGGGTGTGTCGGCTTTAGGAGCAGATAGGAGAAGAAGAGTGGGACCGAAAAAGTAAAGTGTGACCCCCTGGGAGACAGATGGGGGCTGGTCTGCCCCACCACTCTCTGCGGGGAAAACATCGGTGGTTCTGAGCCCGGGCAGCATGAGTGGGCCTTGTTTGCGTATGCGCTTCATAAACACAGACAGCCCTCCGTGATCGAGTCAGGGACAGAAACTCGAGGGTGACTGGGACACGTCCGCCTACTCGTGGTGATGTCTGTGCCAGGGTAATCTGGTGACCCTCACTGACAGAATTTAATCTGTACTTTTCAAAAGTTGCCCCTGAAAATGCTTGTTGTTATCTGTACTTGGCTTTTTGTAATTCAAATAATGAATCACCTAATTTTTTAAACATAAACTTGAAGCCCTGGGCCTCACCAACGTGGACACATTGAGCTGTTACACCTTCAGAAAGAGACAAAAGGGGAAACTGAGGTAAACTGCGGTGTGGGGAGCTGTTTGGATGGCACCAGAGAAACCACTGACGGGGAGAAGTCGGCGTCTGGACCTGTGTTGGGTGTGAACGAGGCTCTGAGGGGTGGGGGCCTCTGAGGGGTTGTTTTCAGCCACTGACTGGGCCGAGAACAGCAGACGTGGTGTTTGAAAGAAGAGGCCTCAGTGAGAGGGCCGCTGGGCTCCAGGAGGGGACCGCGGGCTGGCCGGGGCTGCCGAGGGGCGGGCAGGCCAGTGCGTCCCTGAGGTTTTCCAATTCTAAAACCTACTGACTTAGCTCTCACTAATCCTGAAGGGACTTGTTTTGACAGAGCCTTTTGAGAAGATTTTCTGAGGAACTTGGGCTTGCTCTAAAGGACCAACTACTGATGTGTCCCTCCAGCTCCTACTTTTTTCTTTCTTTCTTTTATTTTATTTTATTTTTCCTTTGTTAATAATGCCCATTACTGAACTTCATGTATGCCTCAGAATAGCAAGAGAAGCTGCTCGGAAGTGTTCTCTGTAGAAATGGGGGAACGTTTGGGTTTCCCTGGATCCCCCTTCTCTTTCTCGCCTCTAGGTGCCAGGGAGCTGGTGTCCCCTGACTTCCTCAGACTGGAGCCTGTGGAAATGGAGACTTTTTTCTATTTTCGGGGCACTGTCTCTACCTGAAGACGCACCTCTTGCTTGAAGAGCCAGTAGGGGGACCTCACTTTTTAAGCTCTTGGTGTTTGCTTTTCTCAGATAGGCATTCTCTTTTTGGAGGTGACTAGTAGAGCCGAGGACATTGCTCACTGCTGAGGGGTGCTCTGGTGGCGGATGGCGGAAGCCCTCACATTTCCTGCCCTGCCTGCTGTGCCTCTGAGCAGATTTTAAAGTCCCTTCTGGCAACCCATTGTCCACATCTTAATTAAGCCCCAAGCTGGCAGAGTCCTGCCGGTACCTTCACAGCCCTGTGAGTCTCAGTGTGGCCTCCAGATCCACAGCATCAGCACCACCTGGGACCTTGTTAGAAATGCAGATTCGTGGGCCCTATCCCAGACCTGCTGAATCACCAAGTCTACGAATGGGGGTCCCAAAATCTGTGTTTTAACATGCCTTCCAGGGGATTCTGAACCATGCTGATTTTTCAAGAGTACTAGTTCCTAATTCATTGCCTGTCCTCTGGGAAATATGGCCAAGGACCCATCCTCCAAACTAGCTACCACTGACCCCCCCAAACTCCCTGCACTTGTGACAGTATACTCCCTTTGGGTCTGTGACTTCTAAAGCCTGGTCTGCACAATTAGGTTTCTAGTCTTAATTTATGACACTGTTGACTTTTTTCCCTCTGCTTTCTTAATTTCAGTAAATCATGCCAGTTACAGAATTGCTGTTAGGGTGTGGCAGGAGAGATTTATGACTTTTCCAGAGAGTGTACAAAACTCTAGACAAGCATTAACATATTGCATTTTAAATTATTCTTGAAACCTTTTTGAAAGCCGCCGCTTTAATCCTCTTGTCAGAGAGATGCCGTGTTAAAAAAATGATCCCTGTGGCAGCTTTGCCAGCATCACTGAGAAAGGCAGCCACAAGAGCTCTCCCGAGGCAGCACCTTGTGTCTGGGCCCGTGTGGCCAACAGAAAAAGGGGACAACCAAGATGTTGTCTTTGAGGAGAAAGGTGTTATGGGAGGTCTCCCTGGGGGGTTGGGACAGGGTCATTTGAGGCCCTATAGTTCCCAGAATGCTGCCTGGCAGTGGGGGCAGCAGCCTGTAGGAACTGTGAAGCAGGTGCCGAGCAGGGGGGTTCGGGGGTCAGGGGAGTTGGGTGTGAGTCCAGCTAGCTCTGTCTTTGCAAGTCACGTGATCTTGGGCAGGTCCATCTGCGTATCTGACTCCTGGTTTCCATGTTTGTAAAATAGAGAAGGTTATAGCGGAGGGTCTGTAGAGATTGTTTCAGCTTTGGAATGTATGATCCTGGGGTTCCTCCCATCTGTCTCGCTGTACCATGCTTCCTCTTGTACACAGGACATCGACTTTATTGATCTCTTAGGGGCTTTGCCATCCTTGTCTCCTTCTTTGGTGACCCATGTCCCCCAGGACCCTCTTTCTTCCGGGGCTCAGAGAAGCATGACAAACCAATGACAGGGGTCTCTTGTCCTCCATGTAGAAGCAACTGAGAAAATTCTTCTTTGATTTCTTGGGGAGAGGAGAGGTGGGCACCCCAAGACAGTGCAGGGGAGGGCAGTTCAGAACTCCTTCTGAGAAACTTGAAATAAAAACATTAAATGTCCTCTTCCCTCAGAAAATCAGGGCTCCCATTCTCATCTGTTCCCTCTTGCCTTGTCCTCTGAAGAAACCAAGCTGCTAAAAACGCCATGGAGGTGAGGCAGAGGACAGGGCTGCTAATTGCTGTTGGCCATCGTGGGATGGGGCCAAGGAAGGTCCTGCCAGCATCCCGCACACGCTTCTAGTCCTAGGAATTCTCCTGCCTTGGTTAGAGCTATGCCCTTGGCGACCTGGCAGAGCAGGTCATTTGAAGCTGAAGCACAGAGCAGAGGACACCCTGGTGGTTCCCTGCAGCCCACTTCTCTGACCTGATGCTGGGAGGAGAGCCCCTCCTTGACAGGCTCCGGGCAGGCTGGGAGAGCTCGTCCCCAGTCTCAAGGCCTCCCGGAAGCCAGGAAGTGGAAAGGGTGAGCCGGCAAGGGGCTTTCACCCTCCTGGGTGTAGAGTCCTGTGAAAGGACCTGACGGAACCTGAGTCCAGTTGGGACATGACAACTTCCGGGCAGGCTGGGAACATGTGTGCTGTCCTTGCCTTATACCTTGTAACTGCCCGAAACTGAAGCCACTGAAAAATTCCTTTCACAGACTGGGGAAGAGTTTATCTCATGGCACCATGCTGAGTATACTTTGCTGGGGAAGTCTCTCCTTCCAGGGCAGGGAGGACAAGATGACATCAGGAGAGGCAGCACCCATTCCCTGTCCTCCTGCCCTCATTCAGAGACGTGCCCATTTTGATAGTATATTTGTGATATGGGGAGAGTCAGCTCGGTAGTCTTCATCTGAACCTGAGTGATGAGCATTGGCAGTGCCAACAGCGCTAGTTGGAAAAAAGCATGAAGACAGAGGCTTACAGATAATCAGACAGGAGAAAACATGATACCATACAGGGGTCCAGCCAAGTGGGTGTCTGAACAACAAGCTAAAACTCTCCGGCTGCTAGCTTCATCCCGGTATGATGGCCCTCCTTCCCAGACAGAGCTGAGACCCCAGTAAGCATTTCGGTATTCTAGATTTAGAATTTGGGGACTCAAAGCTTCTAATAAAAGAAGCATTTGATTAGGACTCACAAAACCTGATTCCTATCCTGATTGCCTGATACCACTGTGCAAAATACTTCACATCTTTCAGCCACAACTTCCTCACCTGTCATGTGAAGATCTCGCTTAGATCAGGAATGACAAATCGTGGCCTGTGTCCTTGAAAGGTCAGGACATCCTTAACTGACTGCAGAATTCTTCCTGATTCTGGATGAGACTTGAGAATCCTTCTCCACGCCATGCTGGAAGCAGCCATGACCATTTGTTCAGAGCGGACCCTTGACATGAAGCTTCCTGGTCATCTTTGCTTAGGTGGAAGCTTAGAAGTTGACAAGATGATATCAGAGCAAAAGGGAGTGATATTTAACCAAACCGGAAGGTTTGAGTGGCAGGAAAGGCTTCCAGGAGGAGGTGGCCAAAGCTAAATTTTGTAAAATGAGAGACACTGGTAGGAGGAGAAAGACAGGATATTCTGGGCACTTAGAGCAGGAAGCACAAAGTCAAGAAGCTGAGAGAATAGCACAGTGTAGGGAACGTTTTTAACTTAATGGTGTGTAAGTTGTCACATGGGGATATCAGGAGATGAGGCTAGAAACACAAGTAGAGACCAGATCACAGAAGGCCTTAAAGACCAGATCATGGGAGGTCTTAGAGCTCAAATCATGAAGGGTCTTGGAGCCTGGATGATGGAGGGCTTAGAGATGAGATCATGAAAGGTCTTAGGAACCAGATCATGGGAGGTCTTAGAGCTCAGATCGTGGAGAGTTTTAGAGATCAGATCGTGGAAGGTGTTAGAGCTCAGATCGTGGAGGGCCTCAGAGACCAGACGTGGCGGGTCTTAGAGACCAGATCGTGGACTGTCTTGGAGACTGGGCCTTGGAGCTGTGATCTCGTTAACCTAGCCTTCTGGTCTTCATGCCCCATGATTCTTTCTGTACCTGCTGATTGTTACATTCTAAGTCTGTGCATCTCTGCCTCTGCTTTCTGGCTCGGGCCCTCCTTGGGGCTGCCTTGCTCTGCTTACCTGCCTCTGTGTGGCCTGCAAGGTACTGGCTGTTGACCGAAGGCTTCTTCTGAATGCTTGCGGCTCGGCCACGATTTATCAGCAGCTCGTCCAGTTGCTGTGCTTTGCATATCCGTCCTCCTTCTATGCTCCCTCACCTCTCTCCCACCCCTCATGCATGCCCACAAGTACGTGCATGTACATGCACATGCATACACCATGTGCACACACACACGCACGCACGCGTGCACACACACACACATCCTCTGGATCGGAAGCGTACATCAAGGGAGCTTGGAAATATTACATAATGACAGCTTCCTTCTGATAGAATTAGAGCTGGTTAGAAAAAGAAAAACGGGCTCGTTTGCAGGATCATGTCGGCACTCACGTGGAAGAGGGTCTTTTTAAGGCCCTAATGGGCAAGCAGCTGATGCTGACAGCAGAATCCTGGGTCCTTGATCTTCCCAAGGCGTTTCCCCCTGGTTTTGAACTTCAGCTGTGGTTGGGTCCTTCCCACGGAGAACTGTGAATCCTATTCAGCCACCTCCTTGTGATTTGGACGTGAGCAGGGAGCTTTCTCTGTCTACTTAATTCCCTTTGAAAGCTTTCTCATCCCACTACTGGGCACTTCAGAGAGAGCCCTGCGTTTGTATCTTCTGCTCTGGTTTCAACTTGGCGTGGTTTTGTGATCTTAGAATAGATGGAATTACCACGGCCAGCATTGTTCTGCCTGAACTGAAAGTCTCAAGAGCAAGTACTTCTAAAAATGTTAATCCTTTTCTTATTTGCAAGGATTCTGGACTGCAGTTTAAAAAGAAATATGTTAAATTATTTATAATCCAGGATTACTGCAGTACAAAGATTTTCCTGCCTTGCTTCCCAACTCCGCAAAAAGGGTACAAACAGAAGACCACTCAGCCACACCCCGTCGCGCTGCCCCACCCCGTGACCCCAAGAAGGAGCTGTTGAGAACCCAGAGCATGTGGAGGGGTTACTGAAGTCCCAAACACAGGACAGCATGCTCCCTCCCTGAGGCACCACCTTCCATGGCTCATATATTTACCCTCTTGCTGCTGGGGCTACCATGGAAAGAGAAAGAAGTGGATGTCAGGGACAAGTGGTATGCCTCTTGGTGGCATGCATACCATTTCTTCCTTATTTGAGACCTGGACCCAGCATCCTTTTGAGAGGGCCTGGAATGGCCTGTGGTTAAAGAGTAGCATGAGAGCATCTCGGAGGCTCTTACCTTTGAAAAAGCCCATACGGCTCCCAGTTTTCCCAAATGCAAGATAAGGGGATTCAAGTAAATGACATCTGATGGCTTTAAACCAGTCCCCATACCATGTGGGGATACTTCTGTGTAAGGGTTAGACAATAGGCAGAGAAGGCAGTGACCTCTAAGGTGCCTGTCGTAGACAGGTGGAGCCTGAGAGTCCCAAGAGGACCAGAGATAGACAGGAGAATTGTCCAGAGTGTGTGTGAGTATGTTTATGTGCCTATAAATACATTTTTATTTTCATAATTGGGAAAGGACTGGATGCAGTTTTATAATCTCTTTTCTTCTTTATAAACCATTGCTGTGTTTCAGAAATAATCTTCTTATATTTTGAAGGTCGTTCTACATCCGTAGCTATCCAGAAGAGTTGCACTGATTTGCACGTCCACCAGTGAGATGTGTTGGCTTCTGTGTATGAGTGTAATCTGGTGTGAATTTCAGTCTGCCTGTGGACGAGGGCGAAGGGGAAAGGTGGGAAGGGTGTATCTTCCTGGTTGGGGATTGCTGCCCTTCCACACTGTACCTTCAGGGGTTCTCTGTCTTGGCTGCAGGACAGGCCAGTTCTGAGTTCCAGAGGGTGCTGGGGGCCTCCATCCTGATCCAGGCTCTCCTGCACAGCTCTGCCCTCATCTCAGCTCTGTGATGCTCTGACACTTTTCTATTGCACTGTCACTCCCTGTAGCCCTGCAGCCTTGGACTTGATAGAGTTTTGCAGTCAGTCCTTTCTCTCTGAGCACATCTGTAGCCCCGTGTACAGCAGCAAGCCAGAAGGACCGGTCAGCTGTAGGTCAGCTGTGGTCAACTGGACCACAACTCACAGTGCCAGGAGTGTCCGGGTAGAGCTGTGCTCTGTAGGGCTTTCAATGGCGGGTTTCCCAAGAACAAGTCACCAGGCCCTTCTCACGAGGCACTTCTGCGTAGACCTGAAGTTCTAACCTTCCAGTTAGCCGCCAAGTGAGTCAGTCATTTGTCCCAGCAGTGGGCTCCTGTCTGGATGGCAGTGAAGCCCAGTTCATGAGGGTCTGGGGAGGCAAACGAAGGAAAGACTGCCAGACTTCTGTGTGACCTCAGGTATTCCCCAACGGTCAGTTTCTTTCCCTGTTCCCTGCTTTTCTTTGCTTCCTGTCTGAGCATCAGGTTTCTTCTTGGCAGAGTCTGTAGTAAACCATCAGTCAGTCATTCAGCAAACATTTAGTGAACACCCTCCCTTAGTCTGAACCTGTTCTGGGGTCCTGGAAGCAGGGTAGTGTGAGATCTACTTCCTGTCCCCCAGATGTCTGCAATCCAGGGAGAAGTAGTTGGCTACAGGCCAGAGGGTGCTCGTAGGGCCAGGGAGGTTGGACTATCCTGGAGTACAGGGACGGAGTGGGGCAAGGAAGGGCAAAGACAGCTACCCCGAATTTTCTCTGTCGTATTCGAACCATCTCTTTCAGTATGAGCATTTTCTGGGCTTCAGAGGCTCCATCTACACTGAAGAGGCACTGCCTCTCCCTTCCCGGTGAAAGGCCTTTCTGCAGAGGGCTGCGAGGCAGTCCGGCCTGCTCTCTCTGTCCAATCCGCTCCCTCGGGGACAGACAAGTGGCAGGTTCACATCACACAGGACAAAGACAGCTCTTCTCTCTGCTGCTCACTCTCCCTGACAAGTGCCCATCCGCCACCTTAAAGGACAGGAGAATCTTCAGGAGCATAGGAACAGCAGGGCTGCAAGGACTCATGGGACAGGGACAGAACTGGGCGTACCAGTCTCACCAATGCCAGGCATGACTTGATGCCACTGCCTTCTGATTTTGTCTGATTTTATTTAACTAAGTACAAATGCCTGCCATAGAAGATTGTCAGTGGGGTGTGTATGTGTCCATGGTCTTTCTCTCCCTATCTCACCATGCTTTCACCCTCACGTAACGCTTCCTGGGCAATCACACACCTCCTCGCCACCACACTGAAAGAACTCACAGCAGTTGGTGGCACTCAGGTCCCAACCACTGACTGTCTACTGTTGTTTCAGTTCAGGCTGTTACCCCTGGAAACAGGCTGGGGTCAGATCTGACAGGTGTGACCATCACCACCCAGCCGGGGTCTGAAATACTCACCTAGAGTGGGTGGAGCCCAAGATCGTGTGGTCCTTGGGGCAGGGGATTGGGTGGGATCCACACAAACACTAAACCCTTGCTGGGTTGAAGGGGTCGGGCTCAAGCGGTGAAGCAGCATCTGGGGCCAGATGTGTGTGAGCCCAGCGGTGCCTCACAGAGGACATGAAGCTGGAGACCAGCAGCCTGCGTCCTGTCGCAGGGGTGGACTGGCAGAACAGGGATGGAGAGAAGACGTGCCTGGACTCTGGCTAGGTTATGTGGGGTTTCTTTTCATGCGCTGAGAAGAGCCCATTTTTTCTATCTTGAGTTCTATTTGACCTTCCTCTTTTTAGGGGTCCACAACTAAACCACAGGAAGTCAGATGGGAGGAATCTGCTTGTTCTTAGATGTAGCAAAGCACCACTGCTGGAACCCTGATGTCACCTTAGGTGATTTCCTCACCCAGATGTTGGCAAGGTCACAGTGAAGTATTTGCATGAGGACAGCCTCACAGTCTGTCCTAGCAGTTGAAGTAACCAGTTTTCCATGCTGGTCTTGTCTTGTGCCAGAGAGAATAGACTATTTTTTAAAATCCCTTCTCTGTCCTGTTCCCATCCAGATGCCACATAACTGTGGACTGTATGATCACAGAGAAGGACATAGACGTCCCTAGAGTTCCATCCAGCATGGATGGAAAGCTGCGTTCTCTCTCCGCTGCTGATGCCCTTGCTCTCTGCGCCTTTGCCTTCTCTTCCTGCCTGCTTCTCTGCTCTTGCTGGTCATCTTAGAACATTCGTGGTTGAAGAACTTTCGCTGAGACATGATTCGGGTCTCAGATAATTCCGAAATTTCTTTCCTCATGATCCAGGCTAGTGACAGTGTGATAGCCAGACTAGGAACAGACAGTGTCTTCACAAAGAACCAAAACTAAACCCGTCAAGCTGCAGAAGGTTACAGATTGAGTATGCTTCACATCTCTGTTAGAAAACCATAGCCTTCAGAAGGCACTGGAACCCCCTTTTCTAACTCCAGCTTCGTCTCGCAGCTCAGGCAGTGGACAGGGTCTTGCTAACAAAGAAGCCAGCTTTTTCCAACCTGTCTTTGTTTTCATTTGTGACAAACAAATGAAGAACAGATCACTTCCAGAAAAATAAAGTTATTGAGGAAGACACTATCGTAGCCCAGTAGTATGCCAGAAAGAGTCACAGGTGATGTTCCAGAGAGTCATGAGGTTTAAATGTGGTGACTGCAGATTTTGCAATGGCAAGGCCATTAGAGTTCTTTGTCACCTGCCAAGTCTGTGCCACAAACCTTTAGCAGGTGTGCCAAACCATTTCATAAAGAGGCCTGGTTGTCTAGGAAGAGTTGTAGCTGTAAAACACACCCCCTGGAAACTGGGGTGAGGACATGGTAACTGGAGGAGTGTCTAAAGTTGTGCTTTCGGATTTTTTTAGCCCTTTCATCGTCCTCACAATTATTTATACAAGAAAATGGTTTTTCTTTTATTAGTGTAGACTCGCCTCAGAAGGAGACCAGAGCTGTCTATATTGACTAGGCAAATAGGTCAAAGTGTTTTTGCAGGAGTGAAAATCCGTGGTTGTGACGGGGTGGCTCTGGGCAAGCCCACTTACTCTGTAAGGAGTTTAACAAAAGTGAGTGTAAGGACAGACCTCACAGGCACACCCAGGTGGGGCACCTGGCCCTTCAGTGCAGGCTGTCTCTGCGGTGGGCCCCAGGCAAAACTGTTGCTTTGGACATACCATTGAAACCTAGTCAGCACCTTGATCCTCAAGAACCGTAGGCTGAGGGGCTGGAATAACCTGTTGAGAGGGATCCCACCTTGCTCGCCTTTGTCCAGCCACCGAACTGAAATTCCACATTAAAAACCAGTTGTCTCCGCGATGACTTTCCAACAAAGATGAGAATTGTGTGCGGCAGGGAAACGCAATGCAAACTGAACGACCTGAATGTAGGTGATGGGAGTGTTCGCTCAACTGGAAAGAAGCCAACCAATGTCACTGAACAATGTGTATAGAAGTGTTTGAAGGGGAACCTAAGTTACTGTGTAAACACAATAAAATATTATTAAAATATTAGTAAGAATAATGAATCCATGTTGGTTCATTCATGGTGGCAATCTAGCACGGGAGTATAGGTATAAGACCTACGGTGTTCAGTGGCACACCCCTAATGGACACAGTCAAGGAAACAGTGTAGGGTGTAGGGAAACTCTGTGTACTGTCTGCTGAATTTTTCTGTGATTGTAAAACTGTTCTAAAAAATAACAACTGTTGATAAATCAAATAAAACCATTACCATCAAGTCAGTTCTGACTCATGGCAATCTCATCTGTGTTAGAGTGAAATGGTGCTCTAAAGGGTTAATCAAGTGGCTGATTTTTTAGAAGCAGATCACCAGGTCTTTCTTCTAAGGCACTTCTGAGTGGACTCAAACTTCTGGCTTTTCAGTGAACAGCCAAGAGTGTCAACCATCTGTACCAATGAGGGATTAAAATCCCACATTACTCACCCACTGCTGTCAAACTGATTCCAAATCACAGCGACTCTATAGGACAGGTTAGAGCCACCCCATAGAGTTTCCAAGGAGCATCTGTCAGATTCGAACTGCTGACCATTTGGTTAGCAGCCATAGCACTTAACCACTACATCACCAGGGTTCCTGAAATTCCACATTAGAACCTTCTTATTTTTTCGTGTATTGTCTTGGTTCTAAGAGCCCTTTCCGTCTTTCCCCTTGGTATCTGTATCATGGATGGCTTGATTGCCTGCCTTCTTGTACAACCACGTTGTCTGGTTTTGTCATGGAAGTATGAGCTCCACATGTCACAGAGTCTTGTCCGTCCTTCACTTGAAGGAGTTTCTGCATCCTAGGTGGAGTCTAAGACCACACAAATATTGGGGCAGCAACTGACCAGGGAAGGCAGACCAGGAGGCTGCAGAGGAACCAGCTGAGATCTAGTCATCGAAAGGTGAGGGACTGGGGAAGGGACATCAGGGCACAGGGACCAGCTGTGAGGCTGTGAGGCAGGTGCTGGCTTCTTGTGGTTGTCTTGGGAACAGTCACCACATCCCTTTCCAGTAGGGACTGTTGTCCCTGTTTATAGGAGGCCCATCAAAATGGAAGTAATTTGCCTAAGTCACCGTGCCAGCAGGTGACAGTGCTGAGGTTTGAACCAAGAATTACTTGACCCCAAGACAGGTGCTTTTTGCATTGCACTGCCTTCTGTTAAAAGTGCAGACTTTTTTTATCTTTTACTTTATGTGTAATAAAGCCGCACAATGGTGAAGCAAGCACCTGGCTGCTGATTGAAACGTTGGTGGCTGGAGCCTATCAGCTGCTCCCAGGGAAGGAAAGAAATGACAGTGTGTCTCTGTGCAGATTACAGCCTGAGCAACCCTGTGGGGGCAGTTGTCCTTTGTCCTAGAGGATCACTGTGAGTCCAAATTGACTGGATGGCCCACAACAGTGGCACAGATATGTTTAAAAGTAGTGATTTTTTAGGCAAAGCCAACATTAAAGATGGATGGAGATTCTCTCTCTCTTGCCTGGATTAGACTGTCGGTTGCTGTATGATGCTGCCATTGGCTCCTGTTGGGTCAGCCCCCGACTCCTGGCAACATAAATGTGTTACAGAGCATAAGTGCTCCGAAGCGTTTTCTTGAGTGTAATCTTTACCGAAACAGATCGTCTGGCCTTTCTGCAGAAAAGCCCCTGGATGGATTCAAAATGCCAAGCTTTGGGGTTAGTGGCTAATCATAAATCATTGACACCACACAAGATCATGATAATACCACCCTTTGAGAAAAGAACCGTTTTATTCTGTCTTGCAGTATTTCTTGGGTCAGGCGCTCCACGGGCTAGGCTGGTTGATTCTTTGGTTCCCCACAGCATTGGTGGCAGTCACTGCTGTTATTCACCTGCAGCCAGGTGGTCTGAAAGGCCCAAGATGGCTTTCCTCGTGTGTCTTGTATCTTGGCAGGGACAGCTGGAAGCCTGGGGCTCAGTGGGGCTGTCTGCCTCACCTGTGTTTTTATATCATCTCCACAAGACTCGAATTTCTTACGTGACAGCTCAGGGCTCCCGGTGACTGTCACAGAAGCCACCAGTCCTCTTAAAGGCTGAACTCCGAATTGGCTAGCATCACACCTGAGGAACTCTCTTGGCCAAAGCATCAAGGCGAGCCCAGATGCAAAGAGAAGGGAAGCCAACCCCATTTCTTAATGGAGAAAGTGCCACAGAATGGGCAGCGCTCGTGAAGTCGCTAAACTAATACGCGTCCTTCCCACTGGGTGGGATGAAAGAATGACTCCTTAAGATGGCTCGCCTCGGGCCAAATGGTGACGAAAACAACCCTGTCCTCTACAGCTGATGCCCCCTTCAGTGTCTCCCGCCTTCCTCACACCCTCAGACCCCTACGCCCCTTCACCGGGAGCCTCAAGCCTGCTCTCAATGAAGAGATGACCTCCATGACCCACCTGCTCTTTGGAGGGCTGTATAGCGTTTGGGGCTATAGCTCCAATTGGAGGACGATAGAATTTTTCTTTTGTTAAAGAAATGTGTCACTTCCCAAAATTTGGGGGAGATAAAGAAGCCCGAGAGGATGGGTTTGGGCAAAGGACCTTCAACGTAGCAGTAAATTCCAGACTACTCCAGTAACTGCTAATTCTACCACTAGAAGCAGTGATTCGTGGGTCCACTGCATTTTATAGGAAACCATGTTGGTATAGCAGTTAGTGCAATGTCTGCAAATCAAAAGGCTGGCAATTCAAATCTGCCAGACACTCCCTGGTAGTCGTATGGGACATTCTACTCTGACCTGTAGCGTTGCTGTGAGTTGGAATTGACTCAACAGCCATGGGATTTTTTTTTTTTTTTTTTTTTTGGCCTATTTTGTAAGCCGGCCACTTTCTCCTCTCTCACTCTGTTTTACACTGTCCACACACGCATGTGAAGTTCTATTTTTAGATTTGCTTATTCCCTCAATCTCCTCACTAAAATGACCCTCTGTAGAAAAATGTATAATATCACCACGCTTTCTTTTTTTTTTTTTTTTCCCCTACATGGGTGACATAAAGATCCAGCCATTCCAGGGAAGAGGCAGGTGACATTTTTCAGAGTTTGTGAAAAGAGAGGGGGAAAAATTCTATAAAGGGTATGAGACTCCTATTCCCGGGTCTAGGTCACCCCTGGTCTTTTCAGGTTGTTCCAGAAGCTAGCCTCTCATGTCTATGTCAGTTTCTTCTTCACTCTCTCTCTCTCTTTGGGATATTTTTTTCTGTTCTATTTTGAGCAGCACAGCTTAGCTCTTTTATTGCATGTGTCAGCCACAGACACACACCCAGTTAAAAAGCACCCCTAGACTCTGCTGCCACAAAGCCTCTGGTCCCTGTGGCCACTGGAGCCTCTAACCACAAGAGTCTGTTGATTTGTGGCTTCTCTGTTGTCTTAGCTTTTGGTGTTGTCAGTGGGAGGAAAGCTCAAATGAGGGAGGAATGCTGAAAGAGTGCCTACTTAGACAAAAGCCCACCCGTCCCGCGGGTCATACACAGTCCCCACGGTTTGCATCTGCGGTAAGCTGCATCACGGAGAGGGCTTCCCGAGCACTGCAGGCCCCTTTCAAATGCCCCTTCGTACTGTTTTTTTTTTTTTTTTTTTCTGGTGTGTTCTTTTACTTTTTGAATCAACAGAAGTATGTATTTTTTCCTGTTTATAAAAGTAACACGTGCTCATTGAAAAAAAAGGAAAAATGAAAAGATTGTGATTATTTGTAACACCGTCACTCGTAGGTAACCATCCTCATTCACTGATTCGGGAATAATTATTGAGCACCTGCTGTGTGCACTGCTTAGCAGTGTTCAAAAAGGCCATATCTCTGGTTCCATAGACTGGGTCCGTGGGAAGACCAACAATGAAATACTTAAAGAAAAAAAAAAAGTAACTTTTAGCTACTATTCACCATTCTATCATTTGCATATATTTGGGATTGTATTAATACTATCTTTTTTAAAATGTTTAATTAAAACAGACTGCAATTTATTAAACACATCACATGCTATTAGCTTTTTCTATTATTTCCAGTGTTTTATTATAAGTAATGTTTCATTTTACATTCTTATACGTAGATCTATGACATGTACCCTTCCTTTGAGACAGAATTTCTTGAAGGGTGATGCCTGGGTCAAAAGCTATGAACATCTGTAAGACTGAGCATGCGTGGCAAATTGTTGACCTGTGGGTCTGTTTGACGCCAGTTACGCACCCACACCTGAGCCCCCCACAACTCTGGTCCCCCCCATTCTTGCCCTATGTTATATGCTTTTTCAAAATGAAAACAGTTGCTTATTCTTTCTTCTTATGAAAGCAGTAAAGGCTTATTGTGAAAGCAAAACAAGCCAAAACAACAAGCCAAGTAAATCCAGACGGGACCTATCAGCACAAAGAGGAAAATCCAGTATAATTCCACTTTCAGAGATGATCACAGATAGCATTTGAGTCTGTATCCTTCCAGACTTTCTTTCTTTCTGTAGTTAAGCCCTGTTCAAGAATAAATCTTTATACAGCAGACATAAATAAATAAATAGAAAACCATTGCCGTCGAGTCCATTACAACTTAGAGCAGCCCTGTAAGACAGAGTAGAACTGCCCCATAGGGTTTCCAAGGAGTGCCTGGCGGATTTCAGCTGCCAGCGTTTTGGTTAGCAGCTGTAGCCTTAACCACTGTGGCACCAGGGTTTCCCTACTGTAGGCAAAATATATAGAACTAGATAGTCCTGGTGCCACAACTGGTTCAGCCACTCCGCAGCAGAGTGATTCTGAGGAAATCCTGTGGTCACTTCTGCTTGCTGGGCTGGTTTCCTCATCTGTGAAGTGAGAGTTCGGCCTCACAAGCTGTTACTGGTGTGTTTCCTGTAGGGCACGGTTTCCCAGCATCGCGGGCTCGACCGACCTTTTGGCCATGGTGGGCCTTTGTTTTAGGGCTGTCTTGTGAGTTGTAGGGTGTTTAGCAGCAGCCATGGCCTCTTCCCACTAGAGGCCAGCTGCAGACACTCTTATCACCGGTCACAGTGCTCAAAACACATCTCCAGACACGGCCAGTGGTCCCCTGCAGGGCAGAATCACTTTGGGTTGAGAGCCACTCTTTCCAACTGTAAAATGCTGTAATTTCATGTCTAATGAATTATAATGGTTGGAACCTAAAATTTAGAGCATCAGCCAGCGTGCTTTGTGTTGGGAATCGTAAGTGATGGTAAGTGGGCCAGTGGAGAGGGGAGCCCCTCCGAGGGACTGGCCCAGGCAGCGGGCGGCAGGACGTTCTACAAGGCCGAGTTCTGAGTCACATTAAGCCTCAGGCATCCATTCATGATCGGTGCATAGGAAAACACATTTCTTTTGAAGGAGTCACAGTTTATGCCAGCAAGGTCAGGGACTACTGAATGAGTATAAACATACTCATCATCTTTCTTTTTTCATCAGCCCGGTGGTGGATGAGGGAGACAGAAACAGGGACATGTTTTGTGAAGAGCTTCAGATACTGCCTTCTTTGGGTGAAGGGCCCCTTTGCTGGAGGTGCTGTTTCCTTCTTGAGTGGTCTGTCGGCCTCAAGAACACTTTAAAAAAAATTTAATAATTTTTTTGGTCTTTTTGGTGCACTTTTATTCAGTTCCCATTTAACAGTTTCTTACACAAGTTGTTCAGTGACATGAGTTACATTTTTTACGATAGATCAACATTCTGTCTCTCTCGAATGGTTTCTGCATCGACAGCTGAGTGACTTTGATGACGTTCTTCCAGGTAAGTAGTCACCCTCACCCCCCTTTTTCTGAGCTGCCCCTCCCTCAGTAACAGAAACTTACTGTCCTTTGAAGTCCTCTGCTTGTCTTTCATTATAATGCTCAAGGCAGACCTTTTTCGCTAGTTAACACTATTGCTCGGTCCCAGGATAACTTCAGGGTATATTTTTGGTTTTAGGTTATCTCAGAGTAATAATTTCAGGAGTTTTTCCATCCTCCGTGGCTCTCAAAAGTCTAAGGTATGTGAGAATTTGAAATTCTGTGCTTCAATTCCCCCCTTTGATCAGGATTCTCTATGGAATCTTTGATCAAGATGTTCAGCAATGGTAACCCGGCACCATACGGTTCTGGTCTCCTGGCAAAGGAGGCAGATTTTTGTGCAGGCAGTTAGCCACACACTGTGCATCCTCCTGCTACTCCTGACCCTCCTTCTGCTCTGTTGTTCTGGTGAATAGAGACCAGTTGTTAACTCTTGAATGGCCACTTGCAAGCTTTGGAGATCCCGGGTACCCACACAAAGAACTAGGAGGAAGACCAGAAGCTTTAGACTTGTTATTACACTAGTTAACTGGGATGTCTCATAAAATGGTGACCCTAAACCTCCAAACCAAGGAACCAAATCCCGTCAAGTGTTTAGTTGTACATAAGCAGCCTTATCAGCTACTCTTTCTCTCTTTTTTGGTCACTGTTGTAAATATATCTGTCACACAGCTTCTGCCAATTCAACTTTTATACATGTACAGCCTCTTGACAGCAATTCCAGTAACTGACTGTGCAATCCTACACGTAACCAATGGGGGTTTTTCCATCACCGTTAACTCTCCTTTCCCCCCTTCCCTCCCATACCTGGTGACCATAATAAACTTTAGTCTCTTATGTATTTCCTTTTTTATTGTCTTTTCATATAAATGGGTCGAACAATATTTGGGGAAAAGGAGTGTGGGACCTAGGTTTCCCCCAGACACGGTAAGGGGAGCTGTGGGTGGGGAGTGCTGTGTTGTGCTCTGTTGTGCTCTGGCCTGGAGTTAGTGTACTGAGCTCTGATTTCCAGTGCTTTGTGGTTGGCTCATTTCACTTAGCACAACGCCTTCCAGCTGCCATCTCCACTGCAGTAGGTATCAAGACCTCTTGTCTCCTGCTGGCTGAGTAGTATTCCATTGTATGTGAATACCACATCGGTTTATCCATCATCTTTTGATAGGCATTTAAATTATCTGTACCTGTTGACTATTGTGGGTAGTGTTATAGTGAACATTGGTGTACAAGTCTCTTTGAGTCTCTGCTTTCAGGTCTTTGGGGTGTATACCCAGGAGTGGAATTGCTAGGTCATACATAGTGATTAAGTGCTACAGCTACTCACCAGAAGGTCAGCAGTTCAAATCCGCCAATTCAACTCTATGGGGGCAGTTTGACTCTGTCTGTAGGGTTGCTGTGAGTCAGAATTGACTTCACAGCAATGAGTTCGAGATTTTAGATTTTTTTGATTGAATCATAGCTCAATTTTTAATTTTTTGAGGAAACTCCACTGTTTTCCACAACAACTATACCAGTTTTCCTTCCCATCAGTGGTGGGTAAGCATTCTGGTTTCTCCATATCCTTGTGAAAATTTGTTATTTTCTTCTTCTTCTTCTTTTAAATGTTAGCCATTCTAGTAGGAAGGAAATGGTATCTCAAGGACGCTTTGTAATGCAACTATTGGAAATCCTACTGGTGTAGTGATTAAGAGCTTCGAGTACTAATTAAGAAGTCAGCAGTATGAATCCACCAGGCGCTGCTTGGAAACTCTGTGAGGCACTTCTGCTCCATCCTGTAGGGTCACTATGAGTCAGAATTGAGTTAATGGCAGTGGGTTTGATTTGGGGTGTTACTCAGACAGAGAAGAGTCACCCTGTTCGTCCTGTTTTCTGACCACCCTCTCCCTCCCTCTCCCCCTCCCTCTCCCCCTCCCTCTCCTGCCCTCTCTTCTTCCCTCCCTCCCTCCCTCTCTCCCTCCCTCTTCCCCTCCCTGTCCTCCTCCTTCTCCCCCTCCCTCTCCCGCTCTCTCTTCCTCCCTCTCTCTGGCTATGAAGGAGACCTAGAGGGTTATGGAGCACAGGGTGACAGTGGCACAGTGGCTGTTTTGTGTTGTGAGAAGTGCTTTGAGGTCAGCTGTCACGGCCAGCCTCGTAGTTTCAGCAGCATCTTCAGTTTGAAAATGACGGTGGTGGGTGACATGATGCTTCGTCCAGTGAGGGGAGCCGCCGACCTGAGGATAGACCGTGTGGGGTGCCCCTTCATGGGGTGTGATGGGTCAGCAGTGGCTCCCCACTGGACTGGCCTCATGTCGTTCTGCATCCATCGGGCCTGGTGACACTCTGCTGGTGGGGCTCGCACAGGGGTGGTCATGGTCAAGGTGCCCAGAGGCCAGGAGGGGCAGGAAGGGCCTAGCCGGGAGAGCGCAGGGTCTCAGAGGGAAGACAGGCCTGATGGGAGAAGAGAGAGTGGTGTCAAGAGTCTCACACGGGTGCTGACGCAGAGTAAGTCAGAGTCAGGGCGGCGAGATGGACCCACAGGATGTTGTTCTAAAACGCCACCTGCCCAACAAGTTTGGAGATTAGCGCTCCTGAAATGGTCCCCACGGTTCTCAAGGGTTCATCCAATGTGAGGAGCCCTTCGGGGATCCAGGTTAAAATATGTGCGTGTGACAGGAGTTTGGGGGCTGACCTGGCGACTGAGTGGCTGAGTGGCCAGGTTTGTGTTGTGCGTTGGTCTTGCTTCAGTTTTCATTCAGAGAAATGAGTTCTGGGGGGCTATAGAAGGTGAACGTGTTCACTGCTGCCTAGGAAGGTTACGGGTTCAAGTGCCCACAGGGGCACATTGGAAGAAAGGACCGGTGGGTTATATCCTGAAGATTGACCATAGGGACCCCCATGGAGCGCAGTTCTCCTCTGATACACGGGAGCTGGGGAGGCAGAGTGATGCCATGAGTTGGGATCAGCATGAAGGCAACTGATTTGGTTTTATCCTTTAAGACAGAGAATGAAGTTACACCTCTTGGTGGACTTTTGTATTTCTAGGTTTTTGTTTTTGCCTTTTAAAGCAAACCTATGTTAAATATAATGATTTTATACCATACTTTGAATATCCATAGAAGTAAGACCACTGTTTATTTTTATTTTATTCAGTGCTTTCACAGAGGGTTTGAGTAGGCCACCAACAAGTCCCTAAACTAAAAAGTGGTAAAAATAGGTTGAATCAAATGAAACTATTGAAATTCAGTGACTTTTTGTCTTCTCAAAGTAGCAGCAGGCCTAACAGAAGTCAGTGTCTTAAAATGAAGACCCTTGGTCAGAGTGAAAGGGAGGGAGGGTGGAGAACAGAACTCAGGCCCTCAGGGTGAGTCCCAGATCTGCAGAGTGGACCCTGACTCCTGGACCTCCAGAGTGGATCTTGGACCTGCAGAGTAGATCCTGAACTTGCAGACCTCCAGAGTGTCTCCTGGACCTGCAGAGTGGATCCTGACCTGCAGAGTGGATCCTGGACCTTCAGGGTGACTCCTGGACCTGCAGAGTGAATCCTGGACCTGCAGAGTGGCCCCTGGACTTACAGAGTGGATCCTGGACCTGCAGAGTCAATCCTGACTGGTAGGGTGGATCTCAGACCTGCAGAGTGGCTGCAGGCTGAGGCGTCAGTGCTCCTGGAGACTGAAGGGTAGAGGGATGTATGATCAGTCAGGAGAAGGGAGGCAGGCATGTGAACCTCTGAGGTGGACACATCTGTTGCTTACACTTTTGTCTAAGACAGCCTTTGGGCACAGGCTCTCTGTGTGACCCACAGGTTATGGAGTGAATTGCTGCTTCCTGACCTGCTTACCAGAAATGTACTCACAGACTTCACAGATCTCTTTCTTGTATGTCCCAGATAACAATACCCCATTCATGGTAATGGCTTGTGTATTTGTTTTTAAAAGGAAATAATAGCACATGGAGTTGAGAGGTCTGTGTTAGCATCTTATTTTTAAAACCATTGCCATCAAGTCGATTCTGACTCATGGCAGTGGAAACAAAATCAGTACTAAGAGAGGAAGTTATGCTCTCATGCTAAATAACATGTAAAAGCATTTGCACTTATTATTTGAGGAGTTGCCTGAACCTTGACCCTAAACCGTAATTCTATAAAGTCTGCTAAGGGTAGACTTTTTTGGTCTCCTTTTTATCCCATGTCCCCTGATGTCACTTCGTGTCCTCATAAAGTGAGTCCTCACAATTTGTTCTTGTAACTTAAAATACTGATTAAGAAAAGAGAGACTAAAGATCCTAGGACAAGACACCATTTCTGGACACCTAAGGGGAGCACTTTGGTGGTGCAGTGGGTAAGCACTGTGTCTGCTCACCAAAAGGCTAGCAGTTTAAATCGCTAGGTGCTCCTTGGAAACTCTGTGGAACAGCTCTACTCTGCCCTGTAGGGTCACTATGAGTTGGAATCAACTGAACGGCAGCAGATTTGGTATGGTTCTGGTTGGGAGAGCCCCACAGGGTAATTCTCCTCTAAGTAGCACTCTGTAGCAATGGGAGAAGCAGTGTAGCCTCTGCACCACAAGCTGCTGCATCTGAAAAAGTCAGCATAGTTGATGTCTCTAGTAACGTCGCTTCTGAGATGCCCAGGTATGTAGACAGGGGTCTGGGCAGTAACAGAAGTCAGGATTGAACAAAGAAGACATGACAGAGGACTTGTGGACGAGCGGGCTTTGTCTGGGGAAAGCGCTTTTGGAGACCTGGGCTTGCCTGTGCCTGGCACACTGCCACCTCAGGACCAGAAGGCCAACCAGGTGGGAGCGATGTAGTTGTGACACTTCTTCGGCGTCCCAACACGAATTCTCCTGCCCTCCTAGTCACTCCTTCAGCCAGCAAGGTGACTGTGAACCCGCAGCTGTCACTGCCTCCCGAGGGCACAGTCACTGGCAGAGGAGAAAGTCACTGTGTCCTCTTTAACACTGGAAAATTCTATTACCTTAGGCCCACACTGGATGCTTCCCCAGCACAAACTAACTTCAGCAGAATCCACGTCTGAAGTCTGTGTACTGCGGTGAACCCCTAAAGGTAGGGCATTTCGCATGTCCAATTGGTCTTGAGTAGAAATGAATCAAAATCGGGTCTCATTAGTGCACCGCTTGCATGAGATTTAGGCAGTTTTGCCATTATCTGCCAAGAGAAGAAATGACCAGCGCATTCCGATACAGTTCCGCAGCAGGAGAGTGAAATCTCCCTTTTGTTGCCTTTGACAGTGGGATTCTATTTATTTATTTTGCAGAGGCTTCTGAAGCTGTAAGCATCAGGGACCACAGAGGGCCTGCTCTCGAATTGCGAACTGGGTTGTGGAGCTCGAAACTGATTGTATCTTTGGGAACTCCAGTCTTTTAGTTAAACATATACAGTTAACTTCCTGTGTGGAGGAAAAGTCAGTGACTCTGCTAACAGTCAGAAACATTTACTGAGTTCCGCTCTGGGCCACAGCCTGGATGAGGGACCGTGGAAAGACACCCAGGATGAAGACAGAGGCTGCAGTGCAGCTGAGACCTAATGGATTAAAGCCCCAAATGAGGAATCCACTCACTAGGGTTTTTGTAAATTTCTGGCACAAAATAACTGCTCCGTATCATTTGTCATCCTGGTGGTCCCAGTGATGTTGGCCATGAGAAAGAAGATGTCTACCCTGTTTGTTTCTTTAAATTGTAGCTTTATGGAGAGATTAACAAAAAAGAAAAGGAAAAGCAAAGGCAGTGCTGTTGAGTCAGTTCTGACTCATAGCGACCCTAGAGGTCAGAGTAGAGCTGCCCCATAGTTTCTAAGGAGTGCCTGGCGAACTTGAATTGCTGACCTTTTTGGTCAGCACTTAACCACTACACCACCAGGGTTACAGATCTTAAAATTTTACCCTCTTGAAGTATATAATTTGAGGTATAGTCACAGGTTGTACAGCCCTCACTACCATGGAATTTAAGAATATTCCCATCACTTCCAAAAGAGACCCCTAAATCTGTTAGCAACTGCTCCAATTCTGTCTCTGCCTCATGCACTCTCTGTTTCTATGAATTTGTCTGTTCTGGGCAATGCCTGCAAAATGGAATTGGACCACATGTAGCTTCTTGTGACTGGCTTCTTTCACTCAACATGCTTTTGAGGTTTATCCATGTTATAATCATGTCATTACTTCATTCTTTATGTTATTGAATGATATTTCATTGTGTGGTTACACAGGGACTGCCAATTAAGTTCACAAACTCATCCTAGGAAGAAGTGCTACATACCTCATTGCTGAATATTATCACTATGGTCACCTTCGAAGTATGCCCCTTGGGAAGCGATGCAATGCCAGTGCGTAGTCCACCCTTCAAAGCCATTTTGGAAGTCTCTTTCTGGAATGGCCATCAGAGCTGTCTCCACATGTGAGCTGAATGTCCTGAATGTCATCAAAATGTCCAGAATGTCATCAAAATGTCGTTCTTTCAATATCTGCTTTATCTCTGGGTAAAGAAAAGTCACTGGGGACCAGATCAGGTGAGTAGGGAGGGTGTTCCAATACAGTGATTTGTTTGCTGCCTAAAAACAACTTCACATACCATTAGACAGGCAAGTTTGTGAACCTGCCACCATGCCACCATGAGCAACTGCCACTCCAGAAAGAGTTCCACAATTGCTTTGAAGGGTGGACTAGGTGCTGGTGTTGGTGCATAGCTTCCCAAGGGGAGTACTTGAAAGGTGGCCCTAGTGACATTCAGCAGTGAGGCCTGTAACCCTTAGAACAATTAAGTTCGTGAGTTTGTCAGACTTTGTACCATATTTGTTTATTTGTTCATCAGCTAATGGACGTTCAATTGTTTCCTTCTTTTTTTTTTACTATAGTGAATAATGGTCTATGAAGATTTGTGTATACATTTTTATGTAGATGAATGTTTTCAGTTCTCTTGAGTAGGTACCTGGGAGTACAATTGTTGTGTCATATGGTAAGGTGACATCACGGTTAAGTACTACAGCTGCTAACCAACAGATTAGCCATTTGAATCCATTAGGTGCTCCTTGCAAATTCTATGGGGCAGTTCTGCTCTGTCCTATGAATCACAATTAACTGGACAGCAATGAGTTTGTTTTTGTTTTAATAATAATTCTGTTAAACATTTTTCAGAATTGCCAAGCTATTTGCCAAGTGACTGCACTGTTTCACAGTACCATCAGGAATGTACAAGTGTCCCCGTTCCTCTGCATTCTCCCCAGTGTTTGTTAGTATCGTCTTCTTTTTTCAGCCAACCCTAGTGGATATGAAGTGCCTTCTCACTGTGGTTTTGATTTGAATTTCCCTTGAAGTTAGTGACAGTGACCTTGTGCTCAATGAACCTTTGTATATCTTCTTTGGAAAAATGTGTGTTTGAATTCTCTGCTCACTTTTTAATTGGACTGTTTGTCATTTTATTGTTGAGTTGCAAGTTACAACTTCTAGAGGCAAGGCCCTGGTCAGCTCTCTGACCGACAAATACTTCTCCCATTCCATGGGTATCCTTTGCACGCTCCATAGTGTCCCTTGATGAACAAATGTTTTTAATTTTAAGTTAAATTTATCAATTGTTCCTTTGTTGCTTGTGGTTTTGGTGTCTTATTCCAGAAACCGTTGCCTAACAGTCTGAGTCCACCAAGATTGACAGCTGTGGTTTCTTCTGAGAGGTACCTCATGTGGCTCCTGCGCTGAGGTCTGGGATCCATCGGGAGCTCTATTTTTCCATATGATGTGAGGTGTCGTATGAGGGGGTCCTGCTTCTCTCTCTTGCATGTGGAGATTCACTTGTGCCATCTCCATTTGTTGAAGAGACAGTTCTTTCCTGGTTGAATTGTCTTGGAAGACCTGTGGAAAACTCGGTTGATATTTACTCACTGACAAATTCAGCTAGCTGTCTCAAGATCATGTCAAAACTGTCTCAGTCTCTGTCTTCAGAGAACTTGCTATTTCCTGGGAAGACAATACATGCCAGGAAAAAAGAAAGGGGAGTCATTAAAATATTTATTCAACATCTTTGTTGTACATTTACAAATACCAGGCAACTATGTTGGGAAACCCCGTTGGCATAGTGGTTAAGTGCTATGCCCACTAGCCAAAAGGTCGACAGTTCACATCCACAAGGCACTGCTTGGAAACTTGAAGGGGCAGTTCTACTCTGGCCTACAGGGTAGCCGTGAGTCAGTCGACTCGATGGCAGTGGGTTTGGTTTGGTCTGCTGGAGACCCCTCCGAGGACAGGCCTGATGGTCTGCTTCCGGAAGGTCACAGCCTTGAAAGCCCTCTGCAGCAGTTCTGCTTTGCATACCTGCAGTCTCCGTGACTTGGAATCCACAAAATATCAATGCCTTTGTGTTTCCAACGTGCCCTGCCTGTAGCCACGTCCTCGTTTCCTTGCCTTGGTGAACTGTGTCACCTCCTTGCGTTCCGATGTCGTCTCTTCTAAGAAGTCTTCCCCATTGTCTCCAGGTAGTTTCAGTTCTTCTGTTGTGGCATCTAGCGGGTGGAATTGTAGCTTGATGTCTGCTGCCCCACTGAGCTTTGAGGAAAGAGACATGTCTTCGTGACATCGTGTCACCAAAACTCTGGGCGTAATCAGCTTCCCACACATGTCTGTTGACTGACTGAATGATTGGATCATCACTGCCAGATGGAGTTGCTCCTTGAAAACTGCCTGAGAAGTGGTGCTTTGCAAATCTTCCAAAGGCTTTTAGAAAAGAAAATCAATTCAACTCTCAGCAAGCACATTATGTTGCATTATACAGCCCATGAGCCTTCCCTATTGACGTGCGTCTGACGACAAAGGTTGAAGAGTGGGGCGGGATGGGTACAGAGTGCCAGTGCATTCATGGCCAGGGCTTCCAGGGAGACCATTCTTTTTGGCTCAGGAAGAAAGACCGTAAAATCAAAACCGAGTTCAAGCCCAGTAGGACCCAGATGTCTCAAGCCAGTGAAACGATTTGTCAAAAGAATAATTCTCCTGACTCTGACAGTGTGGGAAGCTTTCACCCCTCTTATGTCCTGTCGGAACCCACAGGTTCATTCTGGGTACATCCGAGAAGCACCGACCTCAGGGGAAAAAAAAATTTTTTTTTTAACCAACCTCAGGAAATTAATTGCCCACCCTCCAGCTGTTGCATAAACAATAAATTAGCTTACAGTTCCTTGAGAGAGCACTTACACGGTCGTAGCTGCCTGTACCTGAAAGAGAAGAGAGATGCGGGCCTTCGAGAGAGTGTGGTGGTGTGCAACACTTGGCTCTGAGAGCTTTGGTTTTCCTCTTTCGCTGAGGATAGCTTACATTAAACACACTGAACACTGGTCTTCAAAGGAGATTTTAGAGAACCTGATCCTTAAGCAAAACAACCAAAAGGTTGGAAATAGTTACCATGAAAAATAGTGTTTCAGAGGACTGGCTGGGTGGTCTGCTGGGGCATGCCGTCAGGTAGCAGAAGCCAAAAGTCTTCCCTTCCCCAAGTGTTCTGGCTCACAAACAGTCTACTGAAGCCCAGGCTGCGTTCATACAGAGAATGGCAGGCTTGGGTGTTGAGAAAGACAGTCTGGGGCAAAAGCCAAAAATATTTACTCTCCTGACCTTTATAGGAGATTTGTTGACCTCTAAGCTAGAATGGGACTCCATAGAGCCAAGAATTTTATTCTATTACTCCTGGATTCCTTACCAGGTAGAGTAATGGTTTGTAGACTAAGCAAGCAAACAAACCCATTGCTGTTGAGTTGATTCTGACTCACGGTGATCAAGATGAAGTATAACAGAATAGTTTCCAAGGAGCCCTGATCACTTGGAACTGCCCACCTTTTGGTTAGCGGCTGTAGTTCTTAACCGTACAGCACCATGGCTTGTACACAGCAGGTGCTTAATACATATCTTTTAATAAAATGAATCGGATAAAATATTTTCTTTGTAATTCCTTCAACCATGCCTGTGTAGACAGTTTCAGTCTGTAAATAAGCAGACCATTCCAATGAGCTGGTCTCGCAGCCCAGAACCTATGAAGTTTGATGTTTTAAATCTATAATTTTTATGAGCAGTGAACTCATAAAATCAGGTTTTGTCACTTGTCTTGAGCATTTGCCAAAGACAGAGGGAGTGTTAGATGTAAGATAAATAGTTGGTTTAAGTTTTTCTTTTCTTCCTCTGCAGGCCCTGATACCTTGGTTTGGTAAAATTAATATTGACATTGAAATCTAGTTTATTTGTTTTAGGTAGATTCCTTGTAAAGCTAATCAGCAAATATGGCAGAAGGCTAGTAAACTGTTCTGCATTCTGTGTTTGACCCTTCTTTTGTGAATCACTGTGCAAAAGTTCAATTCCCTGGTATCCTGCACCAGTCAGGTACCTACAGAATATAATTTTTACTCCCGAAATGTGTTATTTGGAGCCATTGGAAACAGGAGCTGGGTGTCTCTAGTTGCACCGTAATGTAATAGAGCTAATACAGCTAATTGGAGCTCAGAGTTGTTCTGTGGCAGGCACTTCATATTCCAGAACAAACTTAGAAGCATAATCGCTATGGTGGCTTCTCTTTCCCCCACGTTCTTACAGTCATTTATCTTAGCAGTGAGTTCATTAATTTTCCTTCATTATCTGGTACTTAGTCATAAATGTTGTCATTCTCATTGTGTCATTCTGTAAGATGCTCTGCGGATAGTGTTGGTAGAGGACTGAGCTCTGTGAATCTACCGTGAGTAACTGTAGAAGTTATTCAAGTAGAAATCACATTTAACCTCTAATACCAGGTCCTCCCGGCCCTTTTAGAAACAGATGCATACTTCCGGAATAGACTCGAGTGGCTCAAACCTTGATACATTTTTTCCTAAACCTGTTTTGTGCTGGGCCCTTTACTGCGTGATAAAGATACTGGGACAGTTACCCCCCTCCCTGGCTTTTGTACACATACACACACAGACACACAGACACACACAGAATCCTAGCCCATGCAAGATCATAGTCTGATGTGAGACAGCCAACTACAATCTGAGATGAGCAATTCTGTCATGAACTGAGGAGGGGTACAAGCTGGGCTTGAGGGAGAGGGAAGATTAGAGAATGTTCTCAGGGACTTGGTCTTTGATGTGAAAACCAAAAACCAAGAAGGGAGAAAAATAGGGACAGGAATCCATACCAACACCCATTGCCACTGGGTGGAACCTGATTCATAGAACCAAAACCAAACCCACTGCCATCGAGTGGATTCCAACTCATAGCGACCCTATAGGATTGCCCATAGAGATTCCAAGGAGGGCCTGGTGGATTTGAACTGCCAACATTTAGGTTAACAGACATAGCATGTAACCACTATGACACCAGAGTTTCCTGACTCATAGAAGGAGATCCTATGTGATGGAATTAGGGAAAGTAGAAAAGAAAGAAAAGAAGAGTAGGGATTAGGCTAGGAAAGAAACTATGGAGGGAGTATCTCAGGAAGGAGGAGGGACAGACGAGAGACACACTGTCTCCACATAACGGGTGCTCAGGAAAGGACCAAGTGGCTCCTGTGGCAGTGTGGCTAGAGGACAGTTCCAGAAATGAGCAGGGGTGGCTGGATGTGGAGGAGCCCGTAGGAGGAGCTGGATTTGTTAGCAGAGGTGTTGGGGTGACAGACGAATGACCAGATGCCCTGCCATCAGAAGGAATTCACTGGTTGAAATGCAGATCAGCAAGCAGGGAGACAAGAGAGCCTCACCTGTGTGTGAACCACTTTGTCCGTCTCTGGGTGCTGGGGTGTTCCGCTCTAGAGCCCCTGAGCGTCCGGGAGGGGCCAGGGGAAGCCTCTGCTGCGGTCACATTCTGCTTTGCACTTGGTGGCTGACTCCCTCCCAGGGCCTCGGGTACCGTCAGTGACATTTCGTTAGCTGCCAGTAGCCACCAGAGCTGAAAGCAGGCAGCAGTTGCATATCCCTTTGCCCACAGGTCACGTCTCTGTGTCCCATCAGGATTCTCGGGGGCTCACCCACACCACATGTCGTGTGTGCCGTGCTCTTGGGTTTCGGGTGTACTCTTGATGCCCAGAAGAGGTGGAGAGAGTCTCACAGATGCAGGTGTCCCCTCCGCAGGTGGTGTGATAGCTTAGCCAAGGCCACACCTTCCATTAGATGAGGTCCAGCAATTAAGTCCTTGAGCCTAATTGTTCTAAGTGCTACATACGTATTCCTAAGCGCTACACACCAAAGTGCTACATACATGTTCATTGCTAAATATCTCTATGGTCACCTTCAAAGAACTTCCTTTAGGAAGCCAAGCACGCACCCCAGCACATAGTCCACCCTTTAGAGCAATTTTGGAACTCTTTCTGGAATGACCAGCACACACAGTGGCCCACTGGCAAGTTCATGAACTCGATCGTACAGTTGTCTGTGAGGGAGTTTTTAGCCAGTGAACAAATCGCTGCCTTGGAACACCCTCCCTGCGCACCTGATCTGACCCCCAGTGACTTACTCTTTACCCAGAGATGAAGAGAATAATGAAGACATTTTGATGACATCCGGGACGTTAAGGGGAATACAACACCAGCTCTGGTGGCCATTCCAGAAAAAGTCCTCCAAAATGGCTTTGAAGGGTGGACTAGGTGCTGGTGTCAGTGCATGTCTTCCCAAGGGGAGTACTTCAAAGATGACCACAGTGACATTCAGCCGGGAGGTATATAGCACTTTTTCTCGGATAAGTTCCTGCGCTTCATTGACAGGCCTCATGTGCAGCCCTGGGCCTCGGGCGTAGCTCTCCTAGGCCTTAGTCTAGCGCTCACTCGACTAATTCAGGCTCATCTTCTGGCACCGAGGCTTCCTCAGAGCATAGCAGTCAGTCTCTCTCCAGGGTGTACATTCATCCATAAGGTTGTTTTTTTAATAAGCTTTTTATTGTGGAATAATTTTAGGTTTACAAAGTCATGAAAATAGTGCAGAGTTCCCATATCCCCTGCAGCCAGTTTCCCTAATAGTTGCTCCTTTCATAACTACGGTTCATTCGTAAGAACTAAGATGTTAATATTGCTGCTATTAACGGAAGCCCAAAGTTTATTGGGACCCTACCAGTCAGCATATGAATGCCCTTTTTCTGTTCCAGGATCCCATCCAGGATGCCATAGTGCGTTTAACAGCTATAAAGTTTTAATTACACATAAATGTGTGGTGTGGAAGCTGACTGCTCCGTGTCAGAGGGCAGAACCTGAGACTAGAGGAGAAAGCCATTTTGTACAGCAGAAGGGTCTTCCTTCTGGGGGGAGGTGAAAGCACCCAGCTTTGGGAGGTCGGCACAACATACCCCTCTTTGGCTCTCGTAGGCTGGATGGTTTGGACACACTAGAAAAGAATTGGATGAGTCAAAATCTGACTCAGGATATTTGTTTGTTGAGTGGGATTATGGGTAGTCTGGCTGTCCATGGCCTTTTGAAACAAACAGTGCTCATCAAATACAGCTCATGTGGATCTCCTCTTCTGGTCCATAAGCCATGCTTTGTTTGGTAGAGCAGTGGTTCAGTGAAGGTTGTGATTTCAGGAACCTTGGGGCTTATGAACTGAAGTCCATATTTAACAGGAAAATTACCAAATACTTAAGTGTTCTTGAAGAGTTTGGCCTCCAAATATGTGCTCTGGTGTGGTTAGGGAAAGAGCTTTGATATGCAGCAGGAATGTCACTTGGAAAAGTGCACAAGACTTCTGTTGCCTGGGTCTCCCCAGTCCACCTCCTCCCCCCAGGCCTGGGTTGTTGTACACTGCAGTCCATTGGAGCAACCACCCCCTGTGCTTATTGTCATGTGCTGGAGAAGCCGTTTCCAGAAGCTGTCACTTTGGAAGAAAGAGGATGCTGGCCGTGTCTGCACAGAGTAACATCATCTCAACATTTCCATCAAACCAAGCAGATTGCCTTCCTAAGAAGGCTGGTGGGCTCAGGGAGTGAGGTAAGATGTTTAAAAGAGACTTCTTGGCAGGAGATCACAGTTGATTGTCTTGGAAGACAGCAACGTGGGTAGGACTTCTCTCTTACTTAGGAGAAGAAGCAGGCGTCTTCTAATGTCACAGGAACACTTCATCAACCAAGAAGTAATCCATCTGTGACTAATGAACATGAAGATTGAGCTAGCATAAAATTCTATAACCGCCAAAAACTAGAATGCCCAATAGGGGGATGACATCTCAGGCTATTGTCCTGGTCTTCTGCCTTTGTGACGTCAAGCAGATTTTTATGCAAAAGTGTTTGTAGTATTGTCACATATGCACACAGAGTCATACACCAGCTCCCTAACATGATGGCAGAGTGTCACACAGGCATAGACCAGCTCCCTGACATGAGGGAAAAGTGCATCTTTAGCTGTCGATACCCAGGCACTTGCTGGCTGTGTGGGTCCTGTCTGCCCTGTCATTGCCACCAGTGCCACTGCTGCCTTCTCAGGTCCTGATTCTTTTGATCCATCAAGGATAATATGTGAGCAACCTCTTCCCTGCAACCTGGCAGATACTTGTAGAAAGAAGCAATCTTTGCCCACTGTCTAGCTATATGGGTAGATGTCTCCTTCCTCCTCAGAAAGTGTGGTTCATTTGAGGACAGGACTTAAGTTTAATTCACCTTTGTATATACTCACAGTGCTTAGCATGCTTGACCCGTAACAGCAGCTCGACAGATATCTGAATAACTAGCATCTGGCTTCTGCAGTCAGTTGTAAGCCTATAACAGAATAACCCTAGCCTTAGTCGTCACCTTGCAAGGGAAATCCTGAATAATACAAAGGTCTGACCAGGTATCTGACTGAATCCCAGTGCCATCGTTGCTAAGCCCACCCCAGGGAGATCTTTGCCTTGGCCTCATCAACCATGATTAGTTTTCAGCAGTGAGAGAGAAAAGACAGGCAGGCAACTGAACAAGGTCAAAAACTCAAGGTCACATTATCTGGACATTGGTGTAAATTCCGAGTCATACACTGGCTCCTAGCAGGGATGTGTCCTCTTCTGGAATAGAGGGTAGAAGCATGGGAGGGGGAGGAGAAGCGGCCACTGCAAAGATGGGGAAGAGGGCAAATGCAGAATGACCCAGCCTTCAAGGCCAGCCATTGCTTTAGGGCCACTATTACTGAGGCCATTGCTTGTTTGCTTTGTGATTTTCCAAGGGGAGAAGGAGTTAGGATTACCTGCATATCCCTTAAGGTTCCTTTGTGGTTCCTCAAAACAGCTGGCATTCTGGGGAGTCCTGGACCTGAAAGCTTTGTGGAAACTGAAACCTGGGAACAGCTGAAGCACCTTGAAACTTTCAGCACATATTTACAGTGCCACCAGACCCTCCCGCTCACCTTTCCGGAGGCGGCACCAGCAAGCAGATGCCAGGCATGTCTCCAGCCAATGGACTGGCTGAACCCAAGAGTGCTGAGCCAAACCTGGACCAACTTCGTTACTGAGCCGAACCTGGACTTTCATGGCTGAGCCTGCCATTTTGTCCCCAAATTAGGGAAAGGGTCAGCTGGAAGATCTACCTCTAGACCACTTGGACTGACACATGTGTCCCCACCTCTGGGATAATCCTTCTGCTAGGACGTTCATGAAAAAGGAAAACCCAACTTTAAAACAATAAAATCAATGTCTGGTGTCCAAATGGCCCATTCAGGTGCCTGGCACATCAGCAGGCAGTGGGAAAAGTGGCCCCCGTGGCTGCAGCGGGCTGCTCCAGCCAAAACACAGGTGCTGATGTGTCCTCTTCCTTGATGGGGCGCATTTTCTGGAGGACACCACCATCCAAATACTGTTACATAATAGGTGTACCTAACAGTCTGGGTGGGCTTGAGGGTGATGGCCGTGTAACTGGAACGCCCATCGCGTTCAGTGTGCCTCGTGGGCAGCCTCCTTGTTTGAAGTGTGTGGTCTGTGCCTTCGTGGCAATAATCAGGTTGCCACTCTGTGTTTTAAGCCATGTGGAAGGCAGCTCTTTACTTACAGGTAATAGCCAGATACGATGTGCCCAGAACATGTCCTCAACTCTCCTCTTCCTGGGTGCCTCTTCCCTGGAAAATGCCGTTATATCTAGTTGATAAAGTCCCAGATGACATTTACACTTGTAAGAAGAGAGAGGTCCTGCTAGAATGACACCAGAATCCTTTTCTTTCTAACACTGTGCTGTCTTGAGTTGAATGCACTTAAGCCAGAACTCTGCATGTGGGGATTGGAAGGATCCCCCAAGGACAACCTCAACCAGCAGCCCCTTGTCTGCTGTTTGTCCCCTACACAGTATTCATAAGGAGGGCTGGTCAGTGATTCCTGGTCATTGAACCCTCCAAACCCACAGAACAGTCAGCTTCGGAAGAGAACCGGACACTAGTGCAACACCTTCTGATGCGTGAGTGCCCGGTAAGAGCAACCGCTGCTTTGTCCCTGGTGCTCATTGTGTGTGATGCACACGGTGCTGGTGGTAAGTGCTTGACATGCATCATCTCACCTGCTAAGGAAAGCACTGCTGCTCCCATTTTACAGATAAGGAAACTGAGGCTTGCGTAAGTTGGGCAAAGTGTATACCCGGTTTATTCACAAAGAATACCAGTAAGAGGGATAAGGAGGCTGGCATTGAACCTGCTCTGACTTTCTGAAGCCACTTCTTTATGGGGTGAAATGTGCCTTTTTGGAAATCAAGCAGTAGAAATTTCTTAAAGACTTGGTATGTGTCTCGCACTGGGCTGGGTGTTGCAGATTCAGAGATATTGTGTGTTTTATTTATGTATTTATATCTTCAAGAAAAATTTGGGGTAATAGAAAGGCAAAGCAAATAAAAATAAAAAAAGGCTGGAGAATTAGATCAGAGAATGTGTAAATGAAATTGAAAACTATCCTGACCACATTAAGAACATCCTCTGGCAATCCCGGAGAACAGGAACGAGTGTGTCAGTTCCGTAGCTGACCTGGGTGTCCCGGCATCCAAAACAAAGGGAACGACACTGTCAAGTCACAGGTCTCATTACAAAATGATCAGAAGGGGTAGCTATTTTCATGAAATTAAGTTGTGAAAGAAATCCTCCCCACAGGGCCCCATATTAAAAAACCAAACCCCCTGCCACAGAGTCAATTCCAAGTCATGGCTGCCCTACGGGGTAGAGAAGAGTGGACCCAGACAGCTTCCAAGGAGTGCCTGGTGGATTGGAACTGCTACCCTGCTATGGTACTTAACCACTAGGCCACCAGGGTTTCCAGACTCTGTACAGGGGACACTGGAAGCTGGATTTGGCTGTCATGTCAGCAAAATTCCTATTTATAAAGAAAACAAACATTGCCATTGAGTTGTTTCCAAATCATCCAACGCTAAAGGACAGAGAACTGCCTCGTAAGGTTTCCAAAGTGGGCTGGTAGATTTGGAAAAATCCCTATAGAGTGTGCGTGAATATAGGTAACACAGGTGCGCTGGCAGCATCTGTTGTTAAAACCCCAGAGCAGGGTATTAAAATAAGCTTGGCAAACAGGACAATATAGGTCAAATGTGTGTGTTGCATGACCTTCATCTACACCCACCAAAAGGCGAGAAACACTGGTCTTGCCTCTGAGGATTGCGGGGCCCTGGAGGTGCAGTGGTTCGGAGCTCAGCTGCCAACAAAAGGCCAGCACTGGGAAACTACCGGCGGCTCTCTGGGTACCACATAGGGTGCTTCTACACTGTCCTGTATGCTCACTATGAACCAGAGTCAACTCTGTGGCAACAGGTTTGGTTTGTTTGGGGTCGAAGGATCTTTGCTGTGGTCCCCGGATATTGACAAACATAGTCATGGCCAAAATGTCAAAGTGTAGGAAGCAGGTGCTTTTGTGACGTTTGGGGGAGCCTCACATTACTGGGGGCTGACCCTGGAAGGGACCATTTCTAGAAAGTGTTGGTTTTTGAACTGAACTGGGCGAAACAAGCAGTGAGGAAGGAGACAATATAAAGATGCCCCATGCTGAACAGGATTGGGTTGATTTATTCCCTTCACTTAAACTCTGCTAAGGTCGTCTGTGTTGTAGCTCAGTGTCATTGTCTATGGGAGACACCAAGCCATGGAGCCAACTGGAAGGTATCAGTGCCTGCCACTCACAGGCTGCGGCCCAAGGACCATCCACAACCCCATTACCAAGGCTTTGAATGAGGCTTCTTAGACTCACTGGGCTCTAGCAGCAACTACAGCTTGAGTTTCATAAACTAATTCTGATCGTTTGCCCCAGTGAATGTTCATAAGCCCAGGGCTACGTGCGTCTGCAACTCCAGACACAAAGGTGGTACAGTATTCCAGCTGAAATGGACCGTGAGGCCGTCTAGTTTTAACTCCTCGTTTGACAAGTGAGGAGACGGGAACTGAAGGCATGAGTTTAGTGCATCCTGAGCTGGAACCCAGGTTCCCTGGCACCCAGCCCTACACGGGCCATCACACAGATCTGACACCTTACCTCATCCCCACGAGTTGTAGTATGTTACAAGTCACAATGGACCAGACCACACAGGAGGGCAGGACTTAAATAGATCTTCATCCACTTGTCTTGAGTTTCTCTAGCCCGTATTTTTCCCACACAACATCAATTTCCCCATGAAAGTGAATGCCATGTACTGCTTCTCTTAAACCTGTTGCTGTTGAGTCAATTCCAACTCATGGCAACCCTATAGCACAGAGTAGAACTGCCCCATAGAGTTCCCAAGGAGCACCTGCCACGTTCAAGCTACCAACCTTTCAGTTAGCTGCCTTAGGACCTAACCACTACACCACCAGGTTTTTCTCTCAGAGACAGAGGAAAGGTGAAAGCAAATCCCCGAGACACTGGCGATACGTGATCCTCTCGAATTCTTCGTGCCTTGGTGAAGATTCCCGTGGGGTGGCACTTGGCACTCTGTGACTTTGAACAAAATTTTCCAACTTCATTAAACCTAAGTGTCTTTGATAGTAATACCTGCTTCACTGTTTAATTACTTAATTACTAAGTGATTAAACACGTATCACAAGGTCTGCAGCTGTGATGTTCAAAATATGCTCACTGTCTTTATTGTGCTGCTGGCTTCTGCCTTCCAAACAGATCACTGTAAAGCCAAGTGCGTCGCTAAGGGCGTGAATCATACAGACATCCAGGTAACCGGAAGGTAGAGTGACAGAAGGCTCCTGGTGACATACCTGTTTCCGTGGGAGCAGTCAGCCTGTGGAACTCGTTTCCATTTCTCTTCAAGCAGCCAAACATCCATTTTCACCTACATGGAACCTTCTACTGGCCCAGGGACAAATAAATCACATTTAGAGTGGTCCCAGGACAATTCAGCTTTAAGGAAAGAGAAAAGATGGCAACGCGAAGGACATTTGACATGTTGGGCTGTCACCAGATCCCCATCAAAACCATGAAAAATTATGGCCAATAAAATAACATTTTTTCAAAATGTGACACTACCCTGAAATTTGTCTTGGGCAATAAATAGGCCTTGAAAAGTATATTTGAGTGCAATCTATTCTTCAAGCACTCAATAACACATCAAAAGTGAATCACGTTATTAATTTATAATGGAATCATTGTTTTGCCTCTGCACTCATTTACAAAAGCTCTGACATTAATTTTCTCTTTCTTTTTAATCATCTCAAAATATTAGCACTTACACTACCCCAGAATGCCAGCCAACCCTCTCTGCCACCCCCATAGAATGTGACAGTGATTGGGACTGGTTGACGTCCCGAATCTTCTGGCCATCCTTTGATCTTAATGTAAAGAGCAAAAGCAGCTGGCCCTGATGGAAGCTGACCGCCTGCCAGCTGGGCACTGAGGAGTTTAATTGTATGATTTCGTTTAATCTTCCTGACAGCCCTGTAAGTAGGTAGCATTGGCATGTCTGTGTTACTTGTTAGGAAACTGAGGCAGATGACCCTTTTTTAAGGCAACAAGAGGGAAGGAAAAAAAAATAAAAAAAAAAACCAACCTCACCACTGACTGTATTCCATAAATACAGGTCTTCATAATACTGGGTGTGAGTGAAGTCAGGATGCATTTAAATGTGGGCCCTTTTCTGTAACACAGAATATGTGTACAATCTTTGACTGCACCCAAGTCTAGGCGGTAAAAGACATAGAGAAATCAGGTGAACTACCTGTGACCTTGTGCTCAGGGTTCCGTGAGTCAGAAGCGACTCAATGGCACCGAACAACAACCGCAGCCTCTGCCGCATTTAGAGCAACAAAACTCTGTCTTTGGGAAAGAAGTCTTGCCTTTGAATAAGCAACACAGGTTGGCTACTTGAGTAAGTCGTGTAAGGATGCTAACACAACCTGGCACCTCTGCAGCCTCCTTCTGACCTGCAGAGAGTTCTGATCACTTTGGCTCCCAGAGGCGTAGCACACGTGGCTGCTGGCCCTGGCTCTGTTGTCAGCTGTCTGTGCCGTAATCAGGCAGGCATTTCATCTCTCTGAATATCTGTCTTCTCAGTGGGAAATCAGCCTTCAAATTCTAATGTTCCCAGAGGTTATGTTGACCAAAGGGTGGGTACAAGCAACTGTTAGAAACCCATCACGAATAGCCGTGATGGGGCTCACAGTGTTGAGTCCCAGGGTCAACATGAGAAAAAAAGGAGTGCCCCATAAGAACTCCACTAAAAGACCACAGCTGATGGTTGAAGGCCCGAGAGTTCCCCTGGGAGCATGGCCCCTAGACTTGGTGCTGTCCCTGGTCGTAGATCATTACCAAGGTCATCTCTTCAGAAAGGAATGGAATAGACTTGGGGACACAGAGTGACCACATCGTGTGTGCACTTGATGGCTCTATGCATCTATAGGATGTTGTCCTACTGGCCTCCTAGAGGGGATTGGAGAGGGTGGAGAGGAGGAGACAAGAGATTGTTAAGAGGATGTGAGACGTGTGGAATGGAAAGGAGGCGTGTGCTGTCACCAGGCAGGGAGAGTAGAGGGAGCTGCAGATAGGCAGGCACGCAAAGTTGAACTGTATTGTAAACTTTCACTCAATAACAATAAAAAAAAAAAAGAAACCTGTCACAAGGAAAGTGAGGAAGACAGCACTCATCTTCAACGGGCGGTGTTGGCTGGGAAAACTCATCCTGTATTTCAGCCCGCCTGAAGGCACAGCCCTCTTATAGGACAGCGGAGAGTAGCGAGCCCACAGGAACACTTAATATTAACAAATAACTGGGAGAAAGAAGAGGCAGTCTGGAAGCATCATGATACTAAAAGCTCATTAAGATCTCTGTCTCAGCTATTAGGCTTCTAATTGAACAGCTACACAAATAGGTGTGCAATACAGTTGTAACTCTAATTATGGCTCCGACCTCAGAATACTGTAAAAGCTTGTATGGCTCTCTCTCGCCTTGAAATAGCTGTTCTGGGCAAGCTCTGGGAAGGAACAGTATCCTTCACTGAAGTCACAGGAAAACTCAGTCTACGTGCTTACATCCGTCTCCTGTCCCCCCAAACATACCTCCCACTCCCCATTCCTCCCCTTTTCCTTCTGAGAGGGTGACTGGCCACGAGGGGAGGTTTGCCAGCTCCAGTAGAATGGCCAGGATTGCTTCCAAAACCGTCCGTCAGTGCCTCGGTCAGCAGTGCTGTGGGTCTGGATAGTCCTGTCTGGTATGCTCAAGCCAGGCTCTCTCCTGTTGGGTAGTTGGCTTTCTTTCCTAAATATTAGTTTTGCAGTCTTGTGTTGGATTTTCCCTGCCTGTAGATACATTGGAGCTAAGAATTTAAATAGAGTAACAATTTTCAGTCTCTCTCTGCTTTTTCCTCTTCCTTTTTGCCCTCACCTTCTCTGAGAAGACGGACAGGTGACCATGGAGAGGTAACCTTGGGAAGAAGAATGAAAACCAAGCTGCTTTTTGATTGAAGGCTCCGCATGGTGTGAACAGTTAATGGGGGTGGCTGCTGACCATGAAACTAGGGGTTCAAGTTCACTCGCAGACACCTTGACAGAAAGGCCTGGTGATCTGCTTTTGAAAAACCAGTCTTTGAAACCCCCACAGAATCCAATTCTGTTGTGACAGATGTGTCGTCTCCATGACTCTGAAGCTACCTGATGGCAGTGCTCTGCCTGTGTTGGTTTGGTTTGCCCTTGACTGATGGTAAATATGTACGTTAGGAAAATTCTAGAGGAGGGAGAGTTGGTTAAAGATTTGTTTGCAGCAGACCTTCCTCATGTGCCTACTTCCTCTCACTCTGAGCTAAGATCTTCCACTGTTGATGGGGTTGGAGCAGTCAGCAGCTGGAGCCAGGACAAAACCTAGAGGACAGATCATGTGAACCTGACGTCGGCTGCCTCTGTGAATTAACTTCCATACTAAAAGGAAGGACCTGTTTTGGGGACAGCACTGGGCTCCTATGAGGACTGCCTGGTGACGTGGAATTCCTTTAGGTCCTTGGGATACATTAAATCTGAGTGGGGTGGCCCTTTGCAGGCCCCGTTAGGTGGAAGGTCAGACATGCTGAGGTGCCTAATATCAAATGACACAAACAAGAAGGAAGATTAAAGACATACGTGCCTCCTTGGAGTTAAGAGAAATAGGACTTCTAACACTAAAGGTGAACGGTGGTGCCTTTCGCAGTAAGTGTGGTGCAGAAAGTCCTTGTCTGTGTTCATGCTAGGCCTGTCACACATTGGGGTAAGCCACTAACTCTCCTGAAGGTGCAGTGTACACTCAAAGGCCCCTGACTGGTGGGAACGGTTGAGCCTGCAGACATACCCAGCTCTCTTGCGGGAAGTGTTTGCAGAAATCAGGAGGTGAGCATGTTGCTGGGGCATGGGGCTGTCGGTAAGCCACCTTGGCTGTCTTCGTCAGCCTGACGGATGCATGCTGTCTGTCCAGTTGTGACAAATGTGGATTCCTTCTTGAGTTTCCAGTGGCAATAGCACAGAGCATTGTCTTTAGGATGTGGTTTTGTGGCTGACATCCTCTAACAGCCAAAAAGCCTTCTTTAGGGACTCTAGCGAGTGTGTCATTGCTAAAGATGCCCCTAGGGGCATGGTGCACATCGCTGTTGAAGGAGTTCCACACCCACCTCTGGGCTTCTGCACCTGTTGCTCCCAGCTGGGACAGGGACAGACACGAAGAGAGGAAATAGCCTGCCTTTACAGTTTCTGGGACATGTGGCTGGTCACTCATTTGTTGACTAAGTGAACAGACAAGAAAAAGGGAGACGGGAAGGAAGAGTTCCACCCTGAACCGTGAGTCCCCCCATGGTCCCCGCGCACAGTGCGAGTGCCCACAGAATTAGTGGCTGTGATGTCCGTAGCAGGCCTTGTAGAAGTTTGCACTTCATGCTAGAACTAGTAACAGATACCTGCTCCATGTCACCGTTTAGAGGCAACGTTCGTCCATGTCCCCACTTGTTTGTCACGGTTATATCACGATAATGACAACAGAAAACGGTTTTTTAGTTCTTAGTGTATTCTGGGTCACTGTTGTGAGGCATTTGTTAATTCATCTAGTCTTTGTACTGTCCCATTTTATGGGGGGGGAAACTGAGGCGCTGTGTTCTTACAGAACTTCCTCACAGTTGCCTAGGCAGGAGACGACAGAGGCACCCTGTGAGCTTTGTGTTCATATATTCCTGTTTGCCTCTCAGAACCAAATTTCAGAGAAGGGATCTACTTTTCCAACACAACACAATTCAGAAGACACAGAACCCAGATTGAGACCTTATTTTGATTCCTCCCTTTAATTCTGCTTTGCAGTCTTTGTACTGTTTTCAGATGGGTTCCTCTACGTCCGTCTGGTTTTCCCTTGGGACCATAAGCAACTGAGTGCTGGGCCCGTTGTTCTGTGGGTACTGTTTTCTAAATTACCCACAGTGACTAGCAAAGAGTGCATTGGATTGTGAGCATTCAGCAATGTTTTGAGTCTAGAGACTTCTGCAAAGAAAGCAGAAGACTTTGGTTTTACTTCCTTGGATTCCAACACCATCCCCTTAGCTGTGTTTGTGTGATCCGCTGTCTCATGTACCGGCAGGAGTTCCGGCAGCACCTGGTTGGGTGCTCACCTGCTAACCAGATGGTCTGTGATACAAGTCTACGAGCAGTTCTCTGGGAGAAAAGACTCAGCTCTCTGCTCCCATAGAGATTACAGCCTGGGAAATGCCGTGGAGCAGGGGTACTCTGTCCTGTGGGACACTAGAGTTGACATCACTCAACAACAACAAGTTGCATATAGTCCTGGATTCTGTCTTCTGAGTAAGAAGGAATGGTTTGGATTGTTGTCTGCTTTAATGGCCTAGCCAAGGGCTCAGTTAGATTTCTTTTTTAAAATTTTTATTTATTTTTACTATGAAAATATCACAGCAACACACACACCAGTTCAGCAATTTCTACATATGTCATTCAGTGACGGTGATTACATTGTTCAACCTGTACAACCATTCTCACTGTCGTTGTCTAAGTTTTTCCACCACCCTTAGCATAAACCCTCTGCCTCTTAAGTAAACTCCTCCCCTGACTCCCTCCCTCCCAGTCTAAAGGTTTTTGGTTTCTATGTATTTGCTTATTTCATATAAGTGAGATCATATGATATTTGTCCTTTTGAGACTGACTTATTTTGCTCAGCATATGTTTTCAAAGTTCATCTGTGCTGTTATCCATTGGGACTTCATTTTTATGGCTGCATAATATTCCATTGCATGACTATACCACACTGGGTTCTGCCGTTTATTATTTAGGTATGGTTTTGAAGATCAGATTCTTATTGGGCCTCCCAACTCTCCTCTCCATCATGGGTACTCTGGGTACTGACAGGTCCTTCCTGGGAGAGACGGGGGCCTTGGAAGGTGAAATGCTAGTCTATATAGGAAAGAACATAGAACTTAGCCTGAGGACTCAGCTATTTTTAAGGGACAACACAGGACACACCTGTTTGTGCAGGCTATGGGATCCACTGGTTTGGATCCACTGGTTTCCTCCCCAGGTTTGACTGAGAGCCTGTATTATTGGATGCTTGAGTTTGGCACAGGCTTGTGGGTCTCAGGTTTCTTGCAATGTTTGACCTATGATCCTACACTTATATTTTCCACTGGTGTGCAAATTGTCCTCTGCTATTACAGAAGTGACTGTCTTGTCTTGGATTAGGTTGTACAGCAAACTGAAAGCAGTCATCAGCACATTTGGAATGGCTTGAGAACACAGATTTGGTTTCAGTCCCCATCTAGAGGGTTGGATGCTTACCTAAACTTGACACATCTGATCCTATTCCAGACCAGTCAGTTTGCAACACAAAACCTGCAGCCTCCAGAGGGGACACCCCTGACATTTCTGGTCACGCCCATTTCTCCTCTGGCCAGCCACATTTCCATAAATTGTCCTGAGGCGTTTGACACGTTCAGTTCTGTTCCAGGACCAGGTTGCGGTTTCCTAAGTAGCAGGTGTAGGTGGCAGAAGCATAGAAAGGGCCCTGAGCCCCGTGACCTTGGCGTCAGGCACCCGGTGTGGCTCAAGAAGGAAGCCGGGGAATGCTCACACCCTCTGGCCACTTTCTGGGCCCTCCTGCAGAAAAGGGACATCCAGAGGGAGAACTGATAACCCAGAGCACATCCCACCCACTGAGGGCCCTGGTCCACGGCACCTTCCCATCAGGGTGGCCGTGGTCACGTGGGGATCCTGTTAAACTGAAGATTTTCCCCAGCAGGTCTGGGGCAGAGCCAGGTTCTGCATTTCCCATAAGCTCCGGGGCAGTGAGGTTACTGCAGGTCCGTAAACCGCGTGGTGAGTGCGGGGCCTTGTGGGTAGAGCACTGGGCCTGGTGCAAGAGCCGCGGAGAGCGGGGACAAGCACGAGAGAAGGGGACACCCTTGCGAGTCACCTCTGGGTGAGAAGACGGACAAGTAACAACGACCATTCCATAAGGTGATGAGGGTGAGAGCTGAGCTGGTTACAGCCTTCTTGGGGGCCCCGAACGGGGCCTTCCGGGTGTGCAGGAGATGGCAGGCAAACAGGGAAGAGTACGCGGGTCAGAGGCAGAGCCCGAGTAAGAGGAGGAACCAAACGCAAGCTGGCATTTTCCTGTAGACCCACAGAAATTGCTCAGTTCAGTCCCAAACCCCAGAGAAAAAATCATAGTGAAGACTGAAGCAGAGAAAAATCCTGTCGTGAAGAAGCTTTTGTCTGCTTCCGAGGGTGCCAAGCCTGCCTTCTGCTACACAGTGTGATTAGAGGCTTTGGGACACAGAGTCCGGAGAGGCCCCTAGCTGAGGACATAGAGACAACTGAGGATGTGAACACGTGGAGCCTTCGGTTCTCTGTGCTTCTTGGCGCCCCGCCGCCCACTTCTTGTAGATTGACCTGACTGCGTGTGGCGCTGCTTTTTAGCTCTGTGTTTTCTCTGTTTCCCTCCTTCCTCCCTCTTTCTCTTTCCTTCCCTTTCTCACTCTAAGAATTCAAAATGAGGCTTAGGCAGTTTGCTCATTTCCCTAAATATTACCGTGTCCTTCTGGCCCCCCACTCCTGTGCCCTGCTCCGAAAGAAGACCCTTTGACATGAAAAGCTGCAGACCTGGGTCCAGCCTCTGTGATTCTGCAGCCAGCCTGTCTTCCCAGAGGAAAAAGCACTTGGTCTTTCTTTTTCCCCAAAGCCCACTGTCCTAGCCCTGTCTGGAGACCCGGAAGGGTCATCCCTGGAAGCAACAGCGACTTCCTGCTTAGGAATGTACAAAGCTGCCCTATCCAACCTTTCCAACTAGCCTCATGGATCGTTAGGTCCGGTACTAGCATTCTTAGGAATCCCTCAGTGGCTTCAGTGGTTAACCCCTTGGCTAGTAGCCAAAGAGCTGGTTGTTCAACATGTCCACAGGCACCCAGAAGATAGGCATTGCGATCTGCTTTCAAAAACTCTGTGGAGCAGCTAGCTACAGCCACTAGCAGTCTCATCTTCATTTTACAGATGGAAAAGCCAAGGCCCGGGGAACCATAGCTCCTCTATGATGGAGCAAGGGTGTGAGCCAAGTGCTGCATAGGATATTATGTACTTACCATAATCAGACCCTGAAATAATCCCAAATTGGTCCTCTTGAGCGACAACTTCAATTCAGGCTCTGAGAGAGAGGATGATTCCTGAGGCCGGTGAATTCCAGGCTTGGGGGGCAGACCCCCGCTTGTCGGATGTCTTGTAACCTTCCATCATTGCGCAATCCCCTTCTGCCTTTGTTTCCCATCTTAATTTTCTCATCTGTATAACAGAGGCGGCTGCTTCGAACCCCTGAGACCCCACCAGCTCTCCTGTTACCCTGGAGTGTTTTCTCCCTTTCCAGCTTCTATTCCGTGCTGATAATTTTGTGTAATGACGTCTGACTCTGAATCTGTTTGACCGCCAGGGTCCACACCACAGCTGATTAGGCTGCTGAATTTGGGAGCTGGAGGATGGCACCTGTTTGCCATTTGCCAGGGTGCATTCAGCGGCCAGGTAGGTCTTCTGCTTGGCAGAATTCTGGCATGTTCCAGCCTGATGCCAGCCTAGTTCCCCTCTTTGTATTGGAAAGAAACAGGTGCACCTCCAGCTCCTGCTGCCCAGAAAGCACTATCAGTAACCTTGGACGGAATGCAGGTTGCTGGGTGTCTTCCAAATCCTGGCTTTGCATGACGCCAGTGGTTTGCTCAAAGTGCAGAGAACAAAATCTCACGTATGATCACTGTGCTAACATTGTTGGTGCACAGACAGAGATGACTTCAGACTCAGGTTTCTCTGTGACGACTTCACCTCCTCGGGAGCGCCTCCTGCGGTTGACAGTCTGTGCCCATTGCTTCCCTCGGAGGCTGGAGGTTGAGCTGCCTCGGAAAGCTCTCCTGGGCACATCTCTGTCTGCGATCCTGTGCCGCCCTTGTGTTCCCAGGTCTCCAGCCACCATATCCCCATCTCACTGTCACGACAATGCCTCTTTATATTTTTCTAGCCAGCACATCAGCCACAGGTCCGTCATCTCTGTACATTCTCCCACTAACTGTCAGAATGACCAATGGGTGATTGAATAAAACAGCAGCATCTTTCCCCATGTTGCCCACCCTCTAAGCCTTTTCCCAGGCTTTTCTGTATCCCAAAGTGTTATCTTCTCCGTTTTCTCACTATTGGTCTTCTGATGCAGCAGGTTCTCTGTCTGCCACCCTGACACTGCTAGTGTCACTTACCATCAAGTGACTCTTCCCCTCATGCCATACAGTTGTGGCCTCAGATGTGCTAGGAGGGTTGTTTTACCCAGGCTTCCCTCCTTGTCCCCGTGTTCTCTTTGTTCCACGTGATCAGTTGTCCCAGCTAGTGTGCTCACAGACCTGCCCAGGCCTGTGTCTCTAGGAAAGGACCGGCCTGGTGGCAACTTCAGGGGGTGTCAGGATGATCTGAGATTGCTGAAAGTCCACATGTGCCATCCTGTCACCAGAAGTGAATCTGTGTCTGTGGAGTGAAATATGCTTTCTTATTTAGTTCTAGTTAAAATTTAATGGATGAACAGAGTTTTTTTTTTTAAATAAGCAAAGGTTGCAAAAGCCAAGCCAAGCCAAGTGCCGTCGAGTCGGATCCGACTCATGGCGACCCTAGGGGCCAAGAGGAAACAATAAAATGTAAGCTACTGCATGTTTGCCTTCCAAGGCCAGAGTCCGGTCCTACCTGCAGGGTGGGAGAACTGTGGCCGAGTCCACACAGCCGTAACGGGGTTGCCGTTTCTGTCATTGCTGCCATCAGAAAACCAGTAGCCACTGTGTCAGTTTTCAGTCACAGAGATGCCCAGTGTGTTAGGGGACTCCTGTGCCCTGCATGGTTTCAGTGGCTGATATTTCCAAAGTAGACCACCAGGCCTTTCTTCCAAGGCACCTCTGGGTTATATTGGCCGAGTGTTTGTACCACCCACGGACTTGTATCTGCATACGTAATTATGTGACACAAAGTGACCAGTTCCCCTGAGTGGAACTTGGCTGGAAGGGTTCTGAACGTTTGGGGGGAGGTGGTGTTGGATGGAGGAGACCTCTCCAAAAATCCAGTGAGTTACAGAGGAGCGGGGAGCAGAGGCAGTGCACGACAAGAGTGGCAGCCCCCCTGCCGCCCCACATTACCCCCACGGCTGCGGGGTGCAGACCACCTGGGGAAGGAGTGCCAGGCTCTCCGGCATCTGCACAGCCTGTCCTGTGGTTTTCACTTTACGGTAAAAGTTGAGGCTGAACTTGAGCTGCCCGGCTGAGCTGTGCCCCTCACCCTCCGGGGAGCAACACGAACGTCATACGGCATCTCTTTCCTTTGATACCCAGCTTCACAGGAAACTTGAAAGGGCAGGTGTCTCCCACATCTTACCAGATAGCTGGCCTCTACCTGCGAGTTATGGGCAGACTGATGAAGCCGGTGGTGCCAGCAGCCTCATCGACGTGGTCAGCCACCCAGACAAACACACTCTGAGCCTGAGCGGCTGCTCAGGGGCAACTGCACTGTTCCCGACTGCCGTCAGCATCTTCTCTGCTCCCCAGGGGCCTTCACACAGAAGCCCTGAGGGCCTAGCTGGGTGATACTCAGCTTCGCAGTGTGGTAGACGCCACCTTTCCTTTCCTTCTGTTACTGAAGGTGATGTGTATTTTGAATTAACCCAAGTGCCATTTCTGGACATCCTCTGTCCTTGGCAACTTCAAACGTTAGCTTCTCCACAACTGGACTGGTTGAAAACCCCAAAATGCACATTCGGAGGAACCAGCATCACGTGCTAAGGTTACAGTACAAAGGGGTCATCACCATGAGTATTTGCTATTTGTGTATTTCTTTGGGGGGGGGCCTAGCGGCAGCACCAGCTACCAATTTTATTTCTGACACCCAGTGCAGGCCACAGGCAGCCATGTGTGATGTCCCTTGCTTTGTTTCTCCTCTAGCGTTTCTCATACAGTCCCAACTAAATCATTCAGTGTGTAGCATTTTGCAGGTGCTATTTAATTGTCTCCTAGAAGGGTTTAATATGGAAAAGCAAAATCGCCTGAGTGGGTAGGGTAACACTAACAGTAGTAGTAGTAAGTATTATCGTTGGCAGAAATAATCTTACCATTTCTGTTTGTTCTGTGGAAACCCTGGTGGTGTGGTGCTTAAGTGCTGCAGCTGCTAAGCAAAGGTCGGCAGTTCAAACCCACCCGGTGCTCCTTGGAGACTCCGTGGGGGCAGGTCTACTTTATCCTGTAGGGCTGCCATAAGTCACAGCCAACTCAACGGCAATGGGCTTTTGTTTCTTTGTTTGGTTTCCTTGCACTGGATAGTATCATTTATAGGGACTCTTCTGTCCTATCTTAGATTTCATCTCCACGAGGACCTTGTGCAGTAGGGATTAAGATTTTTTCAGGTGACAAAACTGGAATCATGATTTAAAAACAGCAAACCCATTGCTGCCAAGTCGATTCTGACTCACAGTGACCCTCTAGGACATAGTAAACCTGTCTCATAGGGTTTCCAAGGAGTGGCTGGTGGATTTGAGCTGCTGACCTTTTTCGCTAGTAGCTGAGCTGTTAACTGCTGCACCAGCAGCCCTCAGAATCATGGCACATGGATGGGGAAGGATTTTATGATGCTGCCAGTTGAGTGTGGGCAGTAATTGAAATTCTCATGCAGGTCTATCTGACTCCAAGTCCAGTGTGACTTCTACGTTTAAATATTCCTAAAAGTCAACAAATTAGAGAGTGGTGGTGTCACCCAGGCTGGGCTGTAACGATTAGAATGTTTGTGGAACTACACAGCCAGTGGTATTGAAAACCACCTCTGGCCAGGGACAGGGTGAGCCTGTCTCCAGACCTCTGATGACTGGAGAGATCACAGGGCTACACGGCTACCCTCTGTCCAGGGGTAACATGAGTCCATTTCCAGATCCAGGGTGATGTCATGAGATGTTCTAATCCCTGCTTTCACTGTTACCCGTGATGTCTTCTTGTTGGCAAGGGTAGAACCCTCTGTTACACCCCCAATTAAGCCAGCTGTCTTGTAAAGTTTTGTCAAACGTAGAAACTTCTCGTTCTATGCCTTGTGACTCTGCCGCGTGGTGCCGGCCAGGGAAACAGAGGAAAAGGTTACAGTCACTCCATTTCTCTGTTATCATCCTCTACTGAGAGCTTGTCACTAATTCTGGTGTCACAGCAGTAGTCATCCTGAGGCCTCGTGAAAGCCTACACGCTCTCCCGAGCAGCAGACAGGCCCCTCTCACCTTTGCTGCTGGAGCTAATGGCCAAGGCTGTGACACCAGTGACCTTTGGGCCACGAGTGAGTGGCGACACTTTCTTTTCGGTGACATTCATTTTACTTCTGGCCCCGTCTGTGTTTTTAATTAGAAGCTTGTACAGTGTGACTCTGCCTTGTTCTGCCCTCACTCCGAACTCCGAGTGGGAAGATGGTGTGTCTGGATGGCCCTTGTCGTGGAGGAAGGCTCTCTGGGCTAAGCTGGAGGTTATTAATAATTGCTAGAATTAGAGACAGAAAGGGCATAAATGGCAAGCTTCCAGGGGAATTGCTGTTAGCAGATGCGACCCTTGAACCACCTGGCCTGGCCTCAACTTCTTTCTCATTCTTATTTGACCCTTGCGATCCTTGCGATGAATCTGGAGCTTGGATTTTTCAAAGGACATGAGTTGTTTCATCAGAACTCCTGTCACCCACAGGCAACCATAGCCACTGAAGCTGTGTCTCCACATTCCCACTTAGATCTGCGTCCTCCGTGAAACCATTTGCTGTGGAATCACCCACAGTGTTCCTCCTCCTTCTGGGCTGCTGGGATTTGGCCCGTACCAACGACGATGCTGCTGGTCCTGTTTGGGTATGGGCTACTTGTAGACCCCCTGTGCTCCCGTGTGAACTTGCACACATTCTTCTTGTCTCCTCAGATAGATTTTCTTAGTGCTTATAAAAGCAAAATAGGATCCCTGCCTTTCCTGAGCACCTACTATGTGCTGAGCCAGTTTCACTTAATCCACACCATAAACGAGGGCTTGTGCTCCTATGTTATTTAGATACAGGAGTGACACTCCCAGTGAGTTAGCGGCTGTCACCTCTGACCCCTGGCACCGCGTGTACAGCAGAGCAGACGTTTTCTAGCTGTGTGTCATCCTCTCGGCTGCCTGGGTGTTTAAGTCCTTCTTTGTGGCTGTTGTGCCCGTGTATCTTGTGAACAGTCTCTCGAACACAGATAAGCCCTCTGCTGCACCAGACACGGTGTCCTGTTCTAGCGACTGATCCCTCCTGATCGTGTGGCCAAAGCAAGGGGGTCAGACCGTGTCCTGTCCTCGTCTGTGAGATGTGCATTGGCTGGTTTGGGGCAGTCGATGACCAGGCCTTTCTTTCCAGTCTTCCAGTCTGGAAGCCCCGCTGAAACCTGTCCACCAGGGGTGACCCTTCTGGTATTTGAGATACTGGTGTCACCGCTTCCGGCATCACAGTGACATGGACGGCATCCCAGTATGACAGACTGACAGGCAGGTGGCGGACTGCAGCTGACAGGCACCAGGACTGCTAGCGGCTTGCCCAGGGGGCTGTGGGCAGCAGCGCCTCACTGCTGGGCAGTGTCCCCACCGGCAGGCAGGATGCTAGCCCCCAGGCCAAAAGTGGGTACAGTGATGGGCCCCCAGAGGTCCCCAAACGTAGATTACGTTATGCCCTTATCACCCGCCGCATAGTGCTAAAAAACCTTGGTGGCACAGTGGGTATAGCTGAGGCTGCTAACCAAAAGCTCATCAGTTTGAATCCACCAGCGGCTCCCCAGGAACCCCATGGAGCAGTCCTACTCTGTCCCACAGGGTCCCTGTGGGACAAACGGACTCGACGGCAGCAGGGCCCACAGTGCCAGGCTCGTGGTTGGTGTTCAATGGGTACTAACAACTGTGCCTCCTTGAAGATGGTGCGTGTCATACCCACAAGGGGACGAGAAGCAGGTGTCGTCATCGCCACGAGAAAACCAGGGCTCGGGGAGGTTCGTAAGGGAAGAAAGGTAGCAGCTGGAAAGTGGCAGAGGTCCTGTTCAAATCGAACCTCTCTCATTCCCGTGATGACGTCGTTAACTGTGAGACTCGGTTCCCGTGGGAGATGCTACCTCCACTGAGACGCACGCTCTGTGTACACCTGGGCCGGGATCCCTCGGACAGAGCCATCTGATGAGCTTTGTGAAATTTTAAAAGTGCAAAACTGTGCTGTTGGTTCATCACCTCACTCGGAAAGTGCTCACAATGTGGGCACATGCTGGGCACTGTGAAGGGTCCCTGGGGAGCAGGGACCTGGAGCCTGGCCCTCGCTGAGCAGAGCGGTCACGCAGAAATCCTTCCTCCTTCCATGGATCCACCCAGGAATCCAGAAGAAAAGTTCTCAGCAATTAGATCTCATTGCACAGTGGCCCTTCTGACTTCTAGAGGGAAATAATTATACACACACACACACACACACACTTGTGTGTGCGCATTCACACACACGCACTGCCATGAACTAAAGCCCCTTAATAAAAGAACAACATACAGAGTGCCAGGGTTTACTTCCTTCCCTTGCTAGAACCTGGTTTCTACTTTTAGAAGATTTGGAGTAAGAGACCACAGTCTTCCCTGACTTGGAGTTGTGTCATCTGGACAACGTGGACCCCTGAACACCACAGTACCCTGACACCTCCACCTACCTCCTTCTGCAGGCGGGAGACCGCCACCCTGCCCAGTCTGTCTCCACTGAGACTTGCCCACTTGCCCTGGGACTCTGGGCCAGCCAGAGGACTTGTGCCATCAGGCTTGTCCCTGTGGGCAAGAAAACAGTGTTTGCATGGCCACAGGATTGACGCTGAGACCATCAAGGGGACGCCAGTGTGCCAGGGGCTTCAGAAGAACACTGTGCTTTTGTGTTCCACCAACTTTTGAAATGCTCCTCCCGCTCATAGATTGTCATGTAACCATGTCAAGGATTATGTAGGATTTTTATATTTATGTATTTTCTACACTGTTGCTGCTGATGATTCATGCTGTGGGGCTAGTGGGGAGGCAGGGTCCACCTCGCACAGCACTTCACAAGAGACGCGACAACAGCAATCTGCAGCCGCCTTTGTTTGAGCCGCTTCTTCACACCCACTCACTCAGCCCCACACTGAATGAAATGCGCTCCCGTGCTTTGTGTGGCAGAAGAGAATGAAAATAATGGCCATTCAGGCAAAAGAAAGCTTTTCGGTGCTTTTCAAAAAGCAGTCCTTGTTTTCATTGTCCTCGCTGTGTTCACATAATGGCCTTATCCTGCGTGCTGCGTTGAAAATACGCCCAGAGACAGGAAAACATCTCACCCAGCGCACAAACAAACGTCTGCTCTGAAAGCGATCAGCAGGAGAGGACCAGGGCTGGAAGGGCTGGGGACCAAGTGCCTCCAGGGTCCGTGAGGAGCGGGGATCCTGCTTGGGACAGGGACAGGGGACGGGGGACTGCGAATGGCGGGAAGGAGCTCTTTGGCTTTGGTTCTGTCGAGCAGGACTTTGGTTGTTGTGAGGTGCCGTCTAGTCAGTTGCACCTCACAGCGACCCTGTGTACAGCCAAACGACACACTGCCCGGTCCTGCACCATGTCCACAGTCATTTTTATGCGTAAGCCCATTATTGCAGCCACTGTGTCAATCCATTTCATTCAGTGTCTTCCTCTTTTTCGCTGACCCTCCACTCGACCAAGCATGATGTCCTTCTCCAGGGACTGTCCCCTCCTGACAACGTGTCCAAAGCATGTAAGACACAGTCTTACCAGCTTTGCTTCCAAGGAGCGCTCTGGTTGGACTTCTTCCAGAAGAGATGTTTGTTCTCGGAGCGGTCCACGGGATATTCTTCTCCAGCACCGGCATCAGTTCTTCCTCTGTCTTCTTTGTTCGTTGTCCGAGACTTTGAGAAGGGGTAAAAACATGATTGTCACTGTCACCGCCATCATGGTGCACACTTACTGGACACTTGCAATATACCAGGCACATGCCCAGTGCCTTGTATACACCAGATATGTGACCTCCCTAAACCCTCTGAGGAAGGTGCTACTGTTACCTGCATTCTCGAGGTGAGAAACCAGACTCTAGAAAAGTTACAGGACCTGCCCAGTGTGCCATTCACCTGGGAAATGGTGAGGCCAGGGCTCGAATCTAGGTCCCACATGACCCATCTCACCAGCCTCTTAAAACACTACCCTAAGATCCTCGGAATGGGATCTCCTAGGCTTATGAATTAGAGGGGATGAATACTGGATCAGGGGCAGTAACCCTGAGAACTATGCAAAGTAGGTTGTTCCAGGTTCCGCTGGTGGGTCACCTTTGTGGCAGACTGTGCAGACACATCGTGTTGTATTATCTCATGTGCAGGAGAGGCTGAAGGAGGATGTCAGCCTGGATCCACGGCGCGGTGTTTTGTAAGTGGTTTCGTGAGCTCGGTCCGTTCCCTGCTCCGCTCCGGGCTGGGGGAGCCTGCGGGGAGCCTGAGCACTCTCCGGCATCTACTCCATTCTCATTAAAATGGGTGGTGGTCCTCCCACCAGTAACATGCCTGCTCCGGAACCTCTGTAGGTACCCGTCTGTGGCGCAATTCCTTTGTAGCTGCTTTTCCTGTTTGTCTTACCAACAGAGAGCATGCTGGAGCCCCAGTGGCCACTGGGTCACCACTTGACCCCAGAGAGGCTTGCCCGTGTGTAGGCCATGGTCGGTCGCATTCCTCGGGTTATCCACACCTGCCAGCCCTTCTAGGTCGTAGGGGTCCCAGCTCCTCGACAAGACCCCTCTTGTACATTTCTCCTGCTGACTTCTCATCCAAGGCCATCACAATGTGTGCTCGAAATTGGCCACTGTGGGACTATTTATACCAGGAAAGTCAGCAAACACTACAAATCGGGTCTTTGGATTTGTTTGAGAGTTGGCAGACCAGTACACTGCCGATTATACCAACACACTCCCACTCATCTAGCCCAACCGTTTAACAGCCCACAGTGCCCCCCATTCTGTTCTGTGCCCAGGTGTCTCCGCTGTGACCCTAAAGGAGGGAAGGATTATTAGATGCTGTATGTCTCTGCAGCATTGTGATTACAAAACAAACCAACCCAGTGCCATCGAGTCTATTCTGACTCATACCGACTCTACAGGACAGAGCAGAACTGCCCCGTAGAGTTTCCAAGTAGTGCCTGGTGGATTTGAACCGCTGACCTTTTGGTTAGCAGCCATGGTACTTAACCACTACACCATAGCAGGGTCTTCACAGCACCTTGTGAATTGTAATCAGTCTCCAGTACCTATTAAACTGCTTGCCTTCATCTACTTAGGGTATATCTTTTTTCTAAAAGTTTGCCGACGGTGTCCAGGTGGTTGAAAGTGAGTCTTTCCAATAACCAGCTGTCTCACCCATTCAATCATTTATTCAACAATTCATTTGTGGCAGTGAGCATTTGCTGTGTGCCAGGCGCTGTGATGCTGGAAACTCTGCCACCAGTAGTCAGATCCCAGCAGGGTCCCCCATGGCGGACGGGTTTCAGCTGAGCTTCCAGACTAAGACAGACCAGGAAGAAAGGCCTGGCGGTCTACTTCTGAAAAGAATGAGCCAGTGAAACCCTTGTGACCGGCAGCAGCATGCTGTCTGGCACGGTACAGGAAGTGGAGCCCCTCAGCTTGGAAGGCTCTCAGAACACCCACAGCGGTGGCAACAGTGGGCTGAGGCCTGGCGGTGGTGTGGGTGGAGCAGGACTGGGCAGTGAGGCGTCCTATTGGACTGGATGAAGGAGGAGTCCGAATCGACTTCATGGCACCCAACAACAACAAGCAGGAGCTGGGTGACTAGCGGCCGACACAACCAAATCCGCATCTGCCCTCAGGAAGCTTCCCTTCCAGACGGGAGAGACATAAACAAGCCAATCGATAAATGAGATACTGCAGGGTCGTGCCGGGTAGCCATGAATCACATGCAGAGGACAGCCTAGGAGGGTGGGACACAGTAGCTGGGGCTCCTGGGGGCACACAGTCTCAGACTGCAATGTATTAATTCCCCGTTGCTACTGTAACAATTTACAGCACAGCTTTATTATCTGATAGTTCTGGAGGGTAGAAGGCTGGATAGCGCTGCAGTCCTCTGGAGGTGCCACAGGAGAATCCATGAATCGCCTTTCCAAGTTCCAGAGGCCACCTGCTTCCTTTGCCTCGTGGCCCCGCATCCCTCTACCTCTGCTTCCGTCATCACGTCACCTTCTCTGCTGTAGTTTCCTGCCTCTCCCTTTCCCATATAGTAGCCACTGCAATGAGTCGGGCCCACCCAGACAACCCAGGGTAACCACGCTTCTCACGATGCTCAGCTTCATAGCACCTGCGGGGTCCCCTCTGCCATGTGAAGCAGCATAGACCCAGGTCCCAGGAATTAGGACACGGAACTCTTTAAAACTGAACCTATTACTGTCGAGTCAATTCAGATTCAGAGTGACCCGTAGGACAGAATGGAACTGCCTCATGGAGTTTCCAAGGAGCGCCTGGTGGACAGGAACTGCGGACCTTTGGGTTAGCAGCCGTAGCACTTAAACGCTGCGCCACCAGGGTTTCTGTGGACCCCTTTGGCGGGCTGTTGTGAGATGAGAGCTAGGTGGCAATGACACCTCAGGAAAAAGTATTCCAGGCAGGTGAGAACCTGCAAAGGTCCTGGGGTGTCGGAAGAGGACACCAGCACAGCTGCAGTGAGTGAGCAGAGGGAACGGGAGAGGAAGCCGACCAGGAGTCTCAGCTTCACGGGGACCAGGATTTCGTTGCGTGGGACAGGAAGCAGGCAAGTGCCTGGGGGAGCTGTGTGCCGCACTGGGTTCGTCCCTTCCTAAATGGAAACAGCTTCCCTGGTAACTGTCAAGAGCAGCACCGACAGTCCAGTAAGAAGAGAACACGTGTCACAGGAGTCAGGTGTGGATTTTTCCAGTGGCCACATTTAAAACCGTGAAAGGAAAGAGGTACACTTAATTGACTAATATATGTACTCAAAAAGAAGCAGGTAAATGTCGTTTAATAATGTGATTGCTCAATCTATTCAGAAAATCTTAATTTCAACATGGAATCAGTGAAAAACAATTGTTGATGAAACCGTTGACGTTCTTTGTTAGTCACTGGGCATTGTCTGTTACTGTTAGGGGCTGTCCCAGCTGGTTCTGGCTCCCAGCGACCCTGTGGGCAGCAGACTCAAGCTGCCTGGTCCTGCGCTGCCCCCGGGTCGTTACTGGGCTGGAGCCCACTGCCACGGCCACTGTGCCAGTCCGCCTCACTGAGGGTGGGCAGTAGGTGTGGACTTTACATGAGGGCATCCCTCCATTTAGACTGCTCACATTTCAGGTGTTCAGTGGTCCCCAGTGGTTAGTGGCTACTATTTTGGACACTGTCACCAGAGTCCTGTGCAGAGCCTTCCAGGCAGTGTTAAAAATAAAGCAGTGAACAACAGTGGGTGTCACGGAGAATGTAGACACACCTCGCTCCCCCTGGTGTTGGTGTTAGGTGCTGTGGAGTTGGTGCTGACTTATCGCTGCGGCGTGCGACAGAAGCAGGCTACTTGCAGGGGTTTCCAGGCTGTGAACTTGCAAAAGCCAATTGCCAAGTCTTTGTCCCGCGAAGCTGCTGGGTGAGTTGGGACCACCAGCCTTTTGATTAGCAGCTCAGTGCATAAGCGTGTGCTGTGCCACTAGAACTGCATGTCCCTCTGACTAGCATCCCCAACTTTGGAGACTCTGAGTAGGCTGCAGGAAGTGAAGAAGGAACAGCAGATTCTAGAAAGTATTTTCTCCTAGAGGGATCGTAGGGCCCACTTCTAGGCCCTGATGTTGGACGTGTGTCTGGCGGAACCCTCCAAGGACACCCTTCCTCTGTCCATTTGACTGACTTGTGCTGACCTCTGGGTCCGCCTTGTGGGCCCTTGTCCTTTGAGGGAGCTTTAGCAAGGCCAAACTGTTCCCACTTCTCTATACACAAGGCCATGTCTTCAGCTCATGGTGCTAATGTGACTAAAAATAAGGGCAGAGGTCAAGAAAAGTTAAAAATCGGCGAAGCAGCTGAGAAGGATTGGTCACTAGGGCAGAAGTGTACGTCAGGCCCTTCTGAGTTACACCCCTGCCTTCTGGAGCCCTTGCCACGACCCTGATATGCACCATAAAAGCCTAGCCCCCAAAGCTGAGGACCTACAGGATATCAGGTACATTCGTTGAGACTTTTAGAGTGATACCAATTTCACAGATTGTATGAAACAGAAAACAAAGATCTGTCTCAAGCATTTCAGTCCCCGCGGCTGACATAAAGGCTGGCTTATCAGGAGCGTGGTCACGACAGCACGTGACAATAAAAACAACAGCCTTGTTGGCTGGGAGATTCAATTTCGAGCCAGTGGCTTTCATGAGGAAGGCAGACCACGAAACCCTTCTGACCATGGACTTGGTGGCCAGTTATCTTGACCCTGATGTCTGCACTGGGGGTACTGGCAGGCCCATCAAGGCAACTTGACCATTTTGGTAGGTAGTGATAAAAGCTTGACTGTACAAGGACAAAGGTGCCATCGGTTAGGGCTTTGGGGCTTTGGAGCATCAGTCAAATGACCAGTAGCTCTAATCAGTGTTTCTGCAATCTGGAGCAATCCATATCTGCATTTTAGAAAGGGCTAGAATGTTTCCTGCAGATAACCAGTGAACCCAAGTCCTTGGGTAAGTTTTCCAAAATTACGAGGACTTGGTAGAGTCGGGGAGAAATGGGCATGATATAGAAACCTCTTACTATGAAAACCAGTGGCAATCTTGGCCTTCAACTGATTAGCAAACATTTTTCCAGTACCCATGAAGTACTGCTACTCTGTATAGCGGAGTTAGGAAATACAAAGCACCCTGATTTCCTGGTTGGAAGGAAATTGCCTTGAAATGATTAAGAGGCCAAAGCAACATAACAGTGCTGCAGATCAGGCTGTGCCCTGGGCCTCTGTGGCCCTGGGTTCTGACATTAAACCAGTCCCTGATGAGAGCAGCTACCTCAGGTCTCCTCCTCACCCAGCAGGGGCTATAGCTACTGAATTATTCGAGACTAGTGTCCTTGGCACAGGTCACTTGACTTGTCTGGGCCTGAGAATCCTCTTCTATAAATTGAGAGTTGGGATGGGCAGTGGTAGTGGTAACAGAAATAAAAGTAGCTCCATATCGTGAGGGCTAACTTGGTGCTTATGCCTGTTAGTGAAATATTTGAATTAACTCATAATCCAAACGTAGCCTTAGCTAGGGTGGTTCTGTTATTCCCCTTTTACAGATAAGAAAACTGAGTTAAGGTTAAGTAACTTAGCCAAGACCAAGTGCACTGACTGAAGCCAAAGCTGTGACTTAATTGCAAACCTTTGAGCCGTGAGGCCCATCCCAAATGTCATGTTTCCTGGTTTGGGGGTCTTTAAAGAACCAGAAGATTGCTTGGAGAAATAAGCAGGGCCAAGAGGAATCTCAGGCTGCAGTAAAGATTTGCCAGGTATGAGAAGCAAACGGATCTCTGTGTGGCCCGGGGAACTCCAAGCCTCGCTGTGTCGGAATGTCGTGATGTTGGCCTTCAGCATCTCTTCCTGTGAGATGCTGACCACCCTGTGCTGAGGTCTCAGTTTGCATTAACTTAGCAGCGGTCACTTGGCAAGTGAATCTGCACAAGGTGTGTGGGAAGGTATTTGGGACTGCTGTGTGACACCGTCCCATTTCCAACCCATCTCAGCCTCACTGGGGGGAGCTGTCAGTGAACTTCCCTTCAGCTGTCATGTTCAGTGAGGACACACACAGCCCGGCACCCACAGAGTCTTCACTTTGAGACCAGGGTGGGTTTGATTTCCTCCGCTTACACAACCAATACCAGCTGAGGACACTTTTCTCTGCGTGGCTTATCGGCCACAAACCGTTTGGAGATGTGCTGGCTGGCTGTCTTGGCTTCCTGCCGGTCTGTTGAGTAGGTGGCTCACCTTCCCTTCTCAGAGAAGGGCTTTGCCAAGCGCAGCCCTGGAGTCCACAGCTGGGACACCATCGAGGCGAGAAGGCCGTCCACCACCCTTCTTGTAATTGCTTGAGTCTGCTTTTTCATGTCTGTTTCTTGAAAAGATCATGTGGTTAAATTTCAGCTGGGCCTAGTAGAGGGTGTCATTTATGCCTGGGGTTACCCACACCATTGCGTGGTTTGCCTTCTTCTGCAGAATGGCGATCTTATCTTCTTAGCTGCGTCTTGCCTTACAGCCCAGCTCCTCTCAGCTTCTGTGTGTGCATGTGCATACATATGTGTGCAAGAGGGGTCCACAGAGGGTGCTCACAGCAGCAGCTTGAAAAACACTACTGTTCGCTTATCATGGCCACTATTTGGGGTCTTTGCTAGACTCTTAGAACAAACCCTGATTGGTTTTTTCCTACTTTGGAAGTTGGAGACAAGTTTCCCTTGAACAGATGGATTTCTTTTCAGCTGTTCCCTCTATGCCACTCAGGACACAAATCTAAGCATGACTGAGCAACTGTGGTCCAAACAGCTTGTGTTCAGCAGGCAACCGGTAGGTTGGTAGTTCAAACCCACCCAATGGTAGTGGGAAAGAAAAGGCCTGGCAATCTGCTTCTGCTAAGATTACAGCCAAGAAACCCTTCAGGGCAGTACTACCCAGAAGCCCCTGGGACTGCTGTCATTCTGAGTCTGCTCAACAGCAGCTAGCAAACAGCAACAACACTGTTCTTGAGAGATTCTTGGTGTAAGTATAGAGAAAAAGGCTTGTTCACAAATACCTGTGATTCAACCCAGGCCGGCCAAGGAAGTGCAAGGAGCTCTGCAGGAGGACAGGTGTGGGAGATGAGAAGGAGGGCCAGACACCCAGGCAGGTAACTCCACCGTCAAAGTCAAGTGGGAATTTTCCAGGAACATAAAGAGGAAGAAGATAGCCCCACAGGGCCAGTAGCAGAACAAATGCATGAGTGCGTGAGTGTGCAGGCACTGGGAGCATGACTTGGGGAGAGCGGGAGATTTGAGGGAGCCTGCATAGGGATGCTGGTGGTGTGGTGGTTACGTGCTACGGCTGCTAATTAAAACATCGGCAGTTCAGGTCTGCCAGGTGCTCTGTAGAACCCTTGTTGGGCAGTTGTGCTGTGCCTTCTGGGGTCACGATGAGTTGAAATCAACTTGAGAGGAGGGGGCAGAGAGGTGGCTGACCCAGCTGGGGTGGGACTCTGTGCATCATCCTGAATGTTGAGCACATGTTGTATGCTTTATGACTTCGATCCAATAAGCATGCCAGAGACCCCAGGGAAGTCACTGAAGGGGCGAGCTTGGCATTCCCCAGCTGTGTCTGTGAGTCTGTCCACTGTCCCCAGTCACTCATCCTCCTCATACCTGACTTACCATGGTCAGGGTGCAGGTCTTGAAAGTGTCCTTGAGCCCTGCTGACAACTGAAAAGACACAAGGGAAGGTCACTCTGATGTCCCATGTGGCTCTTGGGAAGCCATTGGATGTTTCATAGTACCAGCTGCAGCATTGCTGGGCAAGAGTCAGAGCTCTGTGCCTGGAGACCTGGGACTCGGGTCCTTTCTGAGCCCTGCTGCCTTCATGCTGGGGGGCCTCAGGAAGGTAGTCTCTCCCCAGGCTCCAGCTTCCCCCTCTGTGCAGTCAGGCGGGCCAGACTCTCTGACTTCTTAGGGCCTTCTCCACCTCGTCTGGTTCTGTCTCCCTTCTTTCATTTTTAGGAAATCAAAATGGTCCTTGACTGAAGCATTTAACCAGGAAGTGCTGTATCTTAACAAGGGAGCTCTGGGGCTTTTTTGTTCCTTGAGAAAGGAAGGAGGGGAAAAAATCTACCAGGTGGGACAGGGAGAGTGCCCCTTCTTCCATCTCCCTACAGCAAAACAACAGGAGGCAGGAGGGCAGAACTTGCCAACGGAGTAATCCTAGGTTTGGAAGTTGGTAGAACTCCCCCGGGAAGGCAACTTGGTCAGGAAGGCAGAGTGGAGGTGGGGTGGAGAGTGGAGGTGGCTGCAGGATGCAGCTGAAGAACCTACCAATCAGGTGAAGACCACCAATTCAGATACCTCCTACCACCCGCTGTCCTCCACAAGTGTCCGCCCACCCAGCCAGTGCACTGGGGCTGTGCCCACTGCCCAGCTACTCCAGGCTTCCAGGCTATATGCTGTCTTTTTCCACCTCGGTTTCTCCTGTAAGGGTAGAGGACCACCAGCTAATACACACTGAGGACTTTTAAGGACTCTTCTCCACTGAGCTCAAGGTTGGGTTTTGGTGGGGGTGCCCTGGCAGCCCAAGACCTGTACAAAAGGCCAGAACCAGAAGTAGTTTGACTCCAGCTCCGGGTTCCTAGTCAGGCAGAAGAGGTGAATAAATGTGGCCCAGAACATGGGTTTTGATGAAATATAACCTGGGTTCATATGCTGGCCGCAGTGTCTGACCATCTGCAGTCCCTCTCTGAGCCCCATTTTCTCCCCTGTATAGTGTGTGCCATAGGACTTCATAGGACTATGCTGAGAACCAACTTAGGCAACATGTTGAATTTTTCATTTTGTTCTGCTGCATTTTTTTTTAATCTCTAGAAGGGCTCTATACATAATTATTTTGCATTCTACTTCCAATAATTCCAGAAGGCCTTCTTTGTCTGGGCAGTTGTTTGAATCTTGATTTGAAGAGTTTTCTGGAGCCGTGGTGGTCTGCTTCTTTAAGTGGCTAGATGTTGACTGTTGTCCTCATGCCATCCAGAAGCTGTTCTGTTTCTCCAATATCACACCAACCGGAGCTGTGGCTAGGTCTGCCATCCTCCCAGGTGCCACACCAGCAGAAGCAGTGCTCACTGTGCTACTGTCTAACCACCCACATGGCATGTCCCCACTTCCTGTTGCTCTGTCCAATGTCACGACCCTACACCTGATCTTGGAGCTCCCTGAACGTCCACTTTGCTCCTGTCAATTGCAGTTCTAGGCCTTGGTTCTCAGAGGGAATCCAGCAGATGTATGTCTAGTCTGCTTTCTTGGCCCCACCTCACAGGCAAAGCATTGAATGCCATGGGCAGTGTGTGATATTATAGGTGCACCATAAATGATAGCTTTGGAAGAACAAATAGATTATTATTAGAATCTAGAAAAGTAAGTTAGGACCAATGTATAGAGGACCTTGTCTGCTGCGCCAAGGAATTTGGAAGTGATCCTGGAACCTCTGGGAAGCCAGAGAAAGTATTCCAGCAGGAAATGACATTAAGGAATTAGTATTTTGGGAGAGGGGCAGTTCTTCAGTTGTCATCAATTTGAGGAGCACTGGAAGAAAGAATGGATGTTGGCAATGGGGTTTGGTCACTGCCCAGACAAAGTAGACAGGGGTCCAGGCAGGAGACAAAGGGAATGACGTGGAAAAACAGGTTCATGAACTTGAGAAGGAAAATGGCTGTGGGTCAAAGGATGGCTAACTGGCTTCCCAGAGAGAAGGAGGAGGGACCAGAGATGTGTTTAGGGGTCCACCGTGGTGGCACCGAGCCACACCCAGGTCAGCAGGAAGTGGAGCAGAGGGAAAGAAGGGTGATTGTTTGCCAACCTGGAAGGATGCTCACCTTCCTGGGTCGCCTGACCTAAGTCTCGCAATTGCAAGGGTGCTGCTTGACATTCTTTTTTTTTTTTTTTTTGCTAAGTTTGTATCCTGATTCTTCCAAAAGTGTTTAGGGTTATTTTATAGCTGACTGAAGCAGGTGGTTTGTGCTTTTCTCACAAATACAATTCACTGAAGGGCTGGTCACCCAAGAAGGCAAGTGCTGGGGAATGGAGAGAGCTGAGGGCAGGGGCAGGGAAGAGAGTGGGCTGCTGACTGAATGTGGGGGCGTTTAACCACACAAGGTCCTGTCAGCCTTAGAACTAAGGATCTGGTGTTTCTAATCCATGCTGTTTCTGAGGGAAAAATTTCTCCCTGAGGGAATAGAAAAATTAGGTTCTTTTTACCCGTTTTTTTTCTAATTTCCAGAATATTCCTTTCTGTCATAAGACATTCATTTCTCAGTGGGGTTTTTAATTCTTCCTTTTCTTTGTGAAAGAGCTCTGGTGCTGCCACGGTTAAAGCGCTCAGCTGCTAACCAAGAGGTCAGTGGTTCAATTCCACCCACTGCCCCATCGGAGAAAAACTGGACAGTCTGCTTCCGTGGGGTTTACAGCTCAGAAACCCTGTGGGGTCCCTAGGAGTCAGAAAAGACTAGACTGGACAGCAAGGGCTTTTTGTGGGATATAAGAAACAACAGCAGCTGTCTTCTTCTCTAGAACCAGTATGACTCCAAAAAACAGAGAGAAAGAGGAAGAGGGAGAAAGCAAGAGAGAGAGAGAGGGAAACACAGAGCCCACGGGAACTGCCAGGTGACAAGCTGGTTGGATGGGGGCCCTGCGGCTGCCACTGAGGTCTCCAGCTTGTGGCTTCGCTTCCTCTCTTTCTCTCTCTTGGGTAGCACATGGTTACCCAGCCCTCGATTCCTTAACCTTTCAGAACCCCAGAGGTCCGTGAGGTCACTCGGCTGTGCCTCAGGCCCAGAGAGAGCTGCCTGCCACCAGAGACTGTTGGCGTCTCAGGGCCAGTGTTCTTTTCTCCAAGCTGGGTCAGCTGTTGGATGGCACGGGGAGAAAACACGGAAGTTGTTTCCCTGCGGCCTCGACACCAGCATGCGCCCAGCGAGATGCGTGGCACTGGATAAGTGCACCAAAGGACTTGACTTTCAGTGCCTGAATGTCTTTGGCTTCCGCAAGCCCGTGTTGTCGAGGAAGGAGGTGGCGTTATCGCTACCCGCCTTCCTGGTGTGGTGTGACAGAGCAGAGATAGTTATCTGTACACCCAGCTCAGTGTTGCTTTCTGGGGTGGCAGCTTTCGAAAACCCAGCCCCTGAGCTCCAGCCAGTTGTCCTTCATCTGCAAAGCCATCAGTGCCTGGCAGGCTGCTTCCTGGAGCCAGTGGCAAGCTGTAGAGGCATCTTCAGGGAGAGAAGGGACTCATCCTCCCCTTGTCACAGATGCCCATTCCTGGGTGGTGGAGAGAGAGAGACTGGGTGAGAAGTGTTGCTAGTTAACCCTCCCCCGACGTGCAGGAGAGAGAAGGCGGTTACCTCGTTCTTTTAGCCCTCTTCTCTGGGCACCCCGAGTCCCCCAAGTACTGAAGTAATTCTCCTAAGGTCAGGTCACTGTGGGTTACAGCTGTGACAAGATTCTAGTCCTCATGACTCAAAATCCAACACTCAGGGACTTCTTGGTCCAGTGCAAAGACCCTGGCTCTGTAGTCAGACTGCTCCAGGGACGAATTTTGCCTCAGCACGCAGACAATCCAGCTGTGTCCAGACCTATGCTGAGCCCTCAGTCCTCACCAAGGGGTGCTGCAGGGAGGCAGGGCCATCTGCAAGCTAGGACAGGCACCTGGAGGAACAGATATCACCCCTCCGCTTTGATGGATACTCACTCACAAGTGCAAATGGACTGTCCAAAACGGGACTTCAGAAAAGACCATGGCCAGTTGGCAATGTCAGTCCCCGGTGAGTGGACTTCACTCCCAGGAGCAGTGTTCAGCGTGGTCTCAGACCCAGGCCTCTCGCTACCCTCTGTGAGTAATTTTAGGGCCAACCCTCCCAGCCAAGCGCCTTCCCATCATCACACCTCCAGTCTTCTGGATGGTCCCCAAAGGGAGGACTCTCCCACCCAAGCCCAAGCCCCAGGCTGCTAGCAACAGAACCTGGCCATCTTCCAGCCTGGGCAGTCACGTCTCCATTTGCCTTTCTGAATGTATTTATTTAGGCAAGCAGCAGAGATGTAAAAGCAGTTACTCGATGGCCGCTTCTATATGGGACCCTACTGGCAATATGAAGACCATATTGCTATCTCTGTATGGGGTCAGGAAACCCTAGTGGTGTAGTAGTTAAGAGTATGGCTGCTAACCAAACGGTCAGCAGTTCGAAGACACCAGGTGCTCCTTGGAAACCCTGTAGGGCAGTTCCACTCTGTCCTACAGGGTCTCCATGAGTTAGAATCAACTCAGTGGCAACGAGTATATAGGATTTTTCCTCCTGTATTTCAGGTGCCTCTGAGTGAATTCAGGATAGGGCTGCCGTGTCACGTACCTCCAGGTGGCATCGTTGACTTTGTGTCCTAGACAGCTGTGTTCCAGAGGGTGCCAATCTCATGGAACACATATAAAGGATACTCCCTGGGGAGTGGAAACTCGATATATGACCCAGGGTCCTTTCTGCTGCTCCTGTCATGCACATGTGTGGTTATATAACACAGAGGTGACATGTGTGAGCTCTGAACTAAGGCAGATCTGGATTCAAACTTAGTTTCCCTTATCTGTATGCTGTGTGACCTCAGGCAAGTTTATTTAATCTCTCTGAGTTTCAGAGACAAGAATAATTGTATTTGTTTCTTAAGGATGCTTAGATATGTGAAACGCAAAGTACAAAGCAAGAGATTGTTTGGTGGGGAGCATAAGAAGTCAATAAATGGTAGCAGTGATTATTATCATCATTAATGTGATTATTGTTCAGTCTTGTCATCCTTGTGCTCATTAAGGGTAAGGTGGCATTAAGGGTAAGGTGGAACTTCCCCATAGTGCCTGACACACCAAACCAACAAACCCAAACCCACTGCTGCCGAGTCCATTACGACTCCTAGTGACCCTGCAGGAGAGAATAGAACACACCCCCCTCCCATAGAGTTCCCAAGGAGCTCTTGGTGGATCTGAACTGCTGATCTTTCAGTTAGCAGATGTAGCACTTAACCACTAGGCCACCGTGGTTCCCACACTTAACAAAGGCATGTTGAATTTATGTTTTCAAGGACAAGCAGATGGAAAACTCACTGTTCTCTTGCAAGAAAAGAAAAGTGTCAATCTAACTGGGTTGGAGCCAGATGACACTGAAGTGAGTCTTATGATTCTGGTCACCTCCTGTCCCCCAGGAAGTGAAAGCAGAGAAGGAAATCTTGACCTGGCCACACTTCTGACCTTTCTAAGCACAAAGCCTTTTTGCCCTACACAGACACTGAGTGGCAGGCCTCGGCCTCCAGGGTCCGACTCTGCAGCCAGCGTTGGGTAGCGGTCACCCAAGATCTAGACCTGCTGTCTTTCTGCTTGGACAGCCTGCCTGGTAGGTGGGGCAAGGGCCAGGATGTTCTCTCTTCACCAGAGGAGACATCTGGTTGTTTAGAAACAGCTGGACAGTTTTTTTATATCTCTGTTTGTTTCTGTTTCCATTTGCTTCCGGACGCTTGGTGAGTTGCTGTCACAGTAGGATGAGACTCCAAGCCCAGGTCCTGTCCCAGTCACCCTGTGTGCAGTGATGACAGCAGAATGAGGCCGGGCTGGTGGCAGTGAAGCTGATACAGGACTCCTAGGGTGGGTGGTCGGCAAAGCTGGTGGTGGGTCTGGTGCCAGGCAAACGTGTGGGGCTCTCCCTGCGTGTGTAGGGTCGCTGCAAGTTGGGGTAGACTTGATGGCGGGGCTTTGGTTTGATGTATGCACGTGCTGGGGAGCAGGGGTCATATCTGAGCAGGCGGTGAAACAGGGAATCGGGTTATCTGGAAACTGCAAGCACCTGTGGTCCTCAAACACCAACACAGGCAGTAAGAACAGAGTCTCTTCAGGGAAGAGCATGGAAGCCAGACTTGGAAAGATTTGAAGGGTTGGCTGTGACCACCCCACCGTTCTCAGACCCAGTGCTGATGTCAAGTCAGTGGCAACTCATCGCAGCCCCATGGCACTTCCCATGCTGGAAGGCTGCACAGCAGCCGGTGGCCGCGTCTGTCTCCCACAGAGCGGCTGGTGGTCTGGAACTGCCAACCTTTTGGTTAGCTGTGGATTGCTTTATCCTCTGTGCCACCAGGGCTCTTTCCTCTGAGCACCTGGCCCAGGCTACCTGTTCAAATGGTCCCTTTTCAAACCTTTACCTGTGTTTATTGTGCCAACCCCTGCACCTGGCAAGAGGGACCCAGAGGTCACAGACGCAGCCTGTCCCGCAGTGCAGAGTGGACCACTCCATTGTTTCCAGAGGTTTCCAGGCTTCTTGGGATTGTGAAAGAAAACTATGAGATGTTAACTTGCTTTGTTGGAACCCTTTGTGATTTCGAAGCAGACAGTGGAGACAGAGGAAGGCAGGCGCTCTCCCCCAGTGAATTCTTTACAGGGGCCAGTGGCGTGCCGGTCTCCTTGTCAACAAGCCAGAGCCTCAGCACATGGCTCTAGGTGGACATGCCCCATGCGCGTCCACTGACCTGCACCCCAGGCGAGCTCCCCGAGGGAGGCAGGCAGGAGGCGGCCGTGTTCCTGACCCCTGTTTCACACATGTGAAGCCTGCAGTCCCTGCCAGCACGCCTGTGTTGGTGTGTGCAGGCGGGTAAGGTTGGCCCATGTCACGTGCACTGACTGACATACGGCCGTGCTCACACACTGTTGTTATTAGATCCCCACTGGCGAAGGAGCTCATGGGAGCCGGACTTCCCCCCACATCCGGAGGCACTGCCCTTACAAAGTGCAAGACCGCAGAATCTGACGTTGTTTGGACAAACCGAAACCCATCAAACCTGGTGCTGTCAACTCAGTTCTGACTCCTAGTGACCCTAGAGAACAGAGTAGAATTGGCCCATGGAGTTTCCAAGGGGTGCCTGGTGGAATCCGTCTGCCGAGCTTTTGGTTAGCGGGCGTAGCACCTAAGCAGTACGCACTAGGGTTTCCTCTTTTGGACAGGAGCAGATGATCACCAGGAAGGCTGCTGGCTCTTCAGTAGATCATACGTTTTCAGCCCAATGCTGGGTTTGGATGGTAAATAGCAGTTTTTCATTTTTTCCTGTCTGCAGAGGGGAATTGAGTGGTACAGATCAACTGTCTTCAGGGGTGCATCTGAAGCAGAGAGTCATTGTGACTGAACGATTTGAATTCAGAATACCCAAGGAAGCTACTAGAAACCCTGGTGGCATAGTGGTTAAGTGCTACAGCTGCTAACTAAAAGGTCATCAGTTCGAATCCACCAGGCACTTCTTGGAAACTCTATGGAGCATTTCTACTCTGGTCTATGAGTCTACTCTGTCCTATGGGTTGCTATGAGTCAGAGTCCACTTGATGCCAGTGGGTTTGGTTCTAGTTAAATAAGCTACTGAGGGATTGTGGAGGGATTCTGCAAGGCCCAAGAGAGAGTTCTCCCTCTGCCTCTTTGACCCCCAGGCTGTAAAATGGGTACAACAACAAAATCAAGATGGCGGGTTGTCGTGGCAGTGCAACACATAAATGAACCCACCTTTGGTAGGTGATATGTTTGGGGCACAGGTTGTTTTCATTGGTGCCTTACCTTGTGGGACAGACTCCACTTTCAGGTGTGTCCCAGGCCTGGGAGGGCTACTCAGAAACCTGATCATGTTGCTGTATGTTATGCTGAAGCCTTCTCTGGCCTATCCGTTTCCACATGCTTGCTCCGTTTGTCTTATGTCAGAAAGATGATATGATTGACTGATAGAAGCCAGCAACCTGCAGAGATACTGTATTATGGCCGAGGGCTATACTTTCCGTTTTTATTAAAATTCTTATTAACTCATAGCCCAAGAGCTTTTAAGCCAAGCCCGATCTCCTTTAGGGTCTGTCGATCTGATCAGAGCAATTTGTATGCAGCGTTCTGGTTCCACTTTGTGGAGACACAGTGAAGACAGAGGTCCAGTGATGTTCTTCAGGAGACATCGGGGTCCTCTCGCCCTCCAGAGCCACCTTCCCGTACAGGGCCACGTCCTCACTGGACAGGCAGCTGCTCAGCTGAAGACCTTGGAATATCTAATCATTTTTAGGAACAGTAACTCTCAGTTAATGTAGCTCAGTGACGGCAAGCTTATCAGACCCTATTTGAGAAGGGAGATTGGTATTTTAGAGAAAAGGTACTACAAGGTTGAGGTCCCTGAGGGGACAGTGTGCCCCTGAGGAGTGAGAAGAGAAAGCGGAAGTTGAAGCATTGGGCCTGGCACCCCGTCTGGTCAGGAAGTAGCTGTGTCTGCGACTCTCTTTGGTCTGAACAGAATGACCTCCTCTCACCAGACGAGCAGAGGCCTTTTATGAGTGAGGGAGAAGTTGCATTGTCAAGGCTATTGGGTGAACTGGCCTTCTGCTGTTCCCCCATGGGCCTTAGGGCGGTTGTTGTCCTTCAACAGGTGTTTGCCTAAGTGGGCCCATGACATTGCTTTCTTTTATCTCTCCATTAATAGGCAATCTTAAGCTTCGAGTCATCGCCTTGGTGATCTTGCTAAGCTGAAAAGAGCAACTCTCTTTGCAGCTTGCTGAGTTGACATCGTTTCTTTCCGGTGTCTTTGGTTTTCACTCCTGCACCTGCTCGAGGTCCAGAAAGGACTAAGGCGAGCACGATGGCATGTTGTCCATGGAAGCGAGCTGCAGATCACCAGCGTTGCTGACTTGTACGTCCTTGCTCCAAGTGCAGCAGTAATTTAGCTCTTCAGGCCACTGGGAAACGGAGACCTGAGTCTGAGACCTCCCTCGGACATTCACCTTTCTTTTTTGCATGTTTTACGTTGGAAGCAGTGGATGTCTGACTCCACTGCCGTCGAGTCGATTCTGACTCACAGCCATGCTATAGAGCAGAATGAAACTGCTCCTTAGAGTTTCCAAGGAGCGCCTGGTGGATTTGAACAGCTGGCCTTTTGGTTTGCAGCCATAGCTCTTAACCACTACATCACCTGAGCTTTTGGTGACTATCCAGCGAGAGCTTAATTTTTATACGTTTTTATAGCATTGGAGGGTCTATTATTTTTTACCTTTTTTCTCATTTATTCATTCGGCAGAGATTAAGGACGTGCTCACTCACTACACGCTTAGCAGGTGAGGGGACACAATGACGGATGAGGGGGGACTCCTCATGTGGCTGTGGTGCTTGATGCTTGAAGTCCTGCCCTGCTACCTGCTTCTCACAAGGACACTGTGCAGTCAGCAGTGGAGATGTTGTAATCACTGAGGCGTTGTCGCTGAGAAGACTGAGGCTCACGGTCACCAAGGAGCAGTGTACCCTTATCGTCTAACCCCTAAGACGTATTCTGTCAACACACTGGTGCCCTGGGTCTTAGAATCTTCCCAGGGAGACAAGACTTAGATAAGGAGATAGAAAGAAATATGATGAAATCCGTGATTGAATATCAAATGCAAGGTAGAAGGAGGTGTCGCCAGATCCCCAGATGACCAAACAGTGGGGTTTGGTAGGTTTGGCTCACTGAGAGAAAGGAGAATGGGCTTAAGCTGGAGAGGGAGCAGGTGGACCCAGAAAGGAAGGAACTAGCAGGCTGTCACAGGAGAACAAGACCAGGCAGGGAGGCAGAACTGAGGGCTGAAGGAAGGAGGTTCAGCGGAGGTAAAATGAGGCAGAGGGGACACCTGCTAAGTTAGAATCTGGACTGTCATCTTTTTTTGAAAAGATAGTCTACATTTCTTTTCTTCAATAAAATATGATAGATGGTGTCCTCATTAGCATAGTCACATTTTTATGATACACCAACTTAGGTATTTGAGTTAGGTTACATGTTTGTCAGAGAGTGCTGAAGACCCCAGAAAAAAAGCAGCTTAAAGAAAATGGAAGGTGTTTGGTCTCTCATGTAACAAGCCGAGCAGGAGTGGAGTGGCAGCTGGTCTCTTCCGGCCCACCGCCCAGGCAGCTGCCACCAGTCCTGAAATCGGGACATCTACATGTACCCTCTGTCTAGATTCTAGAAAACAAGCTAAAAAGAGGGAAAATTGAAAGTTGGGTGACTAGCTGTCCCATGTTCCCCCAAACTGAAGGATTTCCCACAAGACTTTCAGTGCAAAAACCAAGAAAGTACATGGAAAACCAAGGGAGTTGCTCGTCCGAATTCAAGGGTTCCACCAAAAGTTGCGTGTTTCACTTGGGCTCATATCCTGTCTGTTATAATATAGCTACAAAGGACGTTGGCAGATATAATCTTTATGCTAGGTAGCTGTGTGCCTCGCTAAAATCTGTATTCCTACTGAAAAAGGAGATAATAGATTTTGGTCCATAAATATTAACCTTCACATCCAAATATTTTTGTTGGTAGAAGAGACTGGGGTTCACAAAAGTTGATGTGCATTTGTGTGACCGCTGGCACTGTTTGGGGGTAGTTCTGCAAATACTGCCCCATAAATTGAGGCTGGGGGAGTTCTACACATTCCAGCACGTTCAGGGAAACACCACCCTTTTCCCAATCCAGGAAAAGGTATCTCGCAGTGGTATTTTATAGAGCTAACCCTAAACCCCCACTACATTATTCAGAAATCATTGTCATTGTTATTAGCTGCCATCAAGTGGTCCCTTGACTTGTCCCCTCCCCTGACTGATGGTGATGCCAGTGGAGTGACACTCCTGACTGCTGCCTGGCCCTGCACCATCTCCATGATACACTACTGACCCAGACGGGATGATCCATGGGTTAGCATGGGCTAATTTTCACAAGTAGACTGCCAGGCCTTCCTTCCAAAATGATAATACTTAATGAGTCACAGACTTTTCTTGAGACGCCTTCACAGTCAATTACAACACAACCCTGTGGCCAGACATTGAAAATGAGATGTGTTTGAGTAGGTTGTCAGAATCTTTCAGAGTTCAGGAGTAGTTCAATAACCTGATGGAAAAGTAGATGAGAACAATTCTGCAGAGGGAAGCGGGTGGCTGTCTACTCTATCCCAGAATATCCAACTAAGGTAGAGACAAACACACGGATCTAGAGTTTCCCATTTAAGTATTACCAGAGATGTCTAAGGGCAGACTTCTAGAAGATCAGAACTGGGGAACACTGGAGAACCCTCCTTTCCTGCCCTCAGTGGAAGGCTTTCCACTGAGCTAGAGAGTCAGCCCCCCAGAGAACAGCTTTCTAACAGTGATCTGTGTGCGCACAGGGCTGCGGGGAGATGACATCAGCTGACATGTAGGACGGAATGAAGCAGAGTCCACAGAGGTAGCTACTGAACCCTGAAGGTGACAAGTCTGTCCCCCCAGACACGTCATTCAGCCATTTTCTTGCCCACGCTGGAGTCTTTCCCGTGAAGTCCTCGGTTACAGAAACCACTACCTTATCACCTCTACCTTATCAACCATCCGGCTTCTAGGCCAAGAAGACTGAATTCGCGTCAAATGGGATTCAGGAATTAAAAGTGCATATGACAGTGACTGCAGCGAGCCGTTCATTTGAGGAGAGCTCTCAAGACTCACCTGTCTTCAGATTTCCCATTCTGGTAGAATTGTCCCCAATCTCAGCATAGCCTCACAGAGTAGTCACCATTTCCTGGCTACAAGTATATAGCCTGATTTCTGCTTTGAAGTGTTGTCTCTGTTCTTGATGGCTTGATTTAATTTATTTGTTTTAAGCAAAATCCCTTGACTGTAAAACTCACTGCTGTTGAGTCGATTCTGACTCGTACAACCCTGCAGGACAGAGTAGAACTGCCCCATAGAGTTTCCACGGAACATCTGGCAGACCTGAACTGCTGACCTTTTGGTTAGCATCCATGGCATGTAACCACTAAGCCACCAGGCTGTAGAGAACTAAAGTGTTTCTGTTCCTAAGCTGAGGTGTGGTCCCTTGTGCCCAAGTAAATCCTGAGTGTTCCATGAGTCCAGCCGTCACTTGCCATGTGTTTCTCATCATTCTCTGTGCGTGTTTTCTTGTATACCCTAGAGCTTCCAGTTTTAGGAGAATAAACATTCCAGAGTCCTTAGTGTACTTGTATGAATTAGTAACTTTGAGGGGGGAAAAGCTCAAGACAAAATCCAGCCATCCTTGCCACAGCTTTGCCTGCCTGGAACTGTGTCCTTTGTAAAGGTTTGCAGTCTGCATCTGCCACCAAGAAGGTTTCAGAAGTCTGGGAACAATTTTGATTGTGTAACGATTCAGGGAGTTATAAAGGACGATAAATCTGCATTAGTGAAGAACCAAAGAGCTATAAAATAATACTATGTAGCCGTTAAGTGTGATGTTTTAAAGGAGTATTTAAGGATGTGGTGAAAAGGCCCATCTTACAACATGAAGTGGAAAGAGCAAGGTATAGAACTGTGTGCTGCCTGATTCTAGTTTTGAAAATTCTTACCTAGAAAAAAAAGGCTGGAAGGAAATTCTCCAAAATATTAACACTGTGGTAGCATTCTGAATAATTTTTTTGACTTTACTCTTAAATTGAACTGGGTTTTCCATGGTTTTCTAAATAAATACTTATTACTCCTGTTTTTAATATAAATATGCAATTATGTTTATAATTATAGGGAAAGATTTATGTTTTAAAGAATAAAGACACAACAATCCCACTTTATGAATGTGTGTAAGATATTGACAGAATATTCTGCAAAAGTTCTGGCCCGGTGGTGCTCCTCCTCACCTTTTAATGAGTTCTAACACAGTTGTGTGCTCAGTGGGATAGCCTTAATGTTTGTTCATTCATTCCTTCATTCATTCATTTAAAACTGTGTGTTGGGCTGCCGCTCTCCTCCAGACAGTGCTGAACTGAATGAAGCGTAGGGCCAACCTTTAGCAATCTGCAGTCCCCAGAGAGATACTTAACTACAGTATCAGACAATACATTAAATATCCCATGGTGTTATGGATGATGTGCTTGTTGAATGAGCTCATAGATGGATAAAAATGAATGAATGAACAGCAACAAGAGCTTGTGACAAGGCCTGACCTTTCCTGTGAGATTTTTCTGGTATCTTAAGAGATTTCTAACATCTTCTTAAAGGGATCCCAAGTGTCCTCTTCTCTGAGTTGTTTCATAAAACGATGATAGCTCGTGGAAGAAGTGACCAGCTCTTTCCATGTAGTGTCCTGGCAAGCTTGTCCTGTTCCAGGGGTGGATGACTCTGGAAGCCAGTGAGCTGGAGGCCTCCAGATGTGAGCTTCGCCTGAGCTGATGCAGAGTACCCGTGGGACTAGACCTCAGGCTAGAGGTGCAGCCAGACCACTATGTTTGGGCACAGTTGGGCCCCCTGGACGGAGAAGATGGAGCACTGTGGTGCAGTAGTTAAGAGCTTAGTAGTAATCAGAAGGTTGGCAGTTGGACTCCATCAACCCCTCCTTGGGAGCTCTGTGGGGCAGTTCTTCTCTGTCCAGTAGTGTCACTGTGAGTATTCAACTCCGTGACCACAGGTGTGATGTGGGGAGAGTGTAGGAGTTAGTGTCTTCAGGCCTGATCTCGAGGGCGCCAAATGACTGTCAGCCTCACGGCTGCCTGCTTAGAAGACCAGTAACAGGACGGCATCTCCCACACTGGTGGGAGAGAGTTTAACAAACCAGTGCCCCAGGGAGCAGTGACCTACTGAATCCCATTATCCCTAAGGTATAAATATATGCCCATGGCAGCTAGCATTTCCTCCCTTAAACTCCCTGAGGCACCTTCTGTCTCCTGACTGGCAGTAGCCCAGGAGAGCTCTGGTGTGAGCTGCACCAGGTGGGGGCAGAGCCACGACCTCCGCGTGGCCTGTTCTCACTAAACGCCCGTTCTGATGACTCTCTCCCTCCCTCGAAAGCCACTACCTCCCCCAGTAGGGCTTAGAATTCTTTTGGAGGTCTTCTGGGGAAGGGACACTCCATGTCTTCTTTGTAGGACTCCTGGAAATCCTTCAGTGATCTAAGTAATGAGTAACTCTTTGGATATTGAGAGATGAAAGTATATGAGTCGCCCTGAGGTCGTAATGAATGCAGATGAATTCTGCACCTCCGCACGGGTTTGAGCGAGACAAGAGGGGCTTCGGGTGGCGGCGTTGCTGTCAGAACTTGAGAGGGAATGGGAATCAATGGGAATCCGGAAGAAGAGAGGGCAGGCGGTATGATGTGGGGGTCCTTGGAGAAGCTACTAACGAGACTTGGCTTTCATGACTTCCTTCCTAAGGTGATGAAAAGTCTTTTGGATGGTTTCTGCCTCCAGGAGCTTTCTCTTGAAGGGTTACCCATTCCCTGTGGGTCGGGAACTGGCATTGGACGTCCATTTATGGCGCTGGGTTTGCGGAGGGTGCAGCCACAGCCCATCCTGAGATGCTTAAGGTGACTAGTCCTCCCTACTGAGGTCACTCCACATGTTTTTGCCTCCCCTCCCCCAACCCTTCTCCTTCTCTTTGAGTCTCTCTCTCCAACTGAATAGTGGCTCTCCTGATGCCTCTGGACCCCAGCCCACGCCCTCCTTTGCCTGGTGTGACCATCCATCATGCAAGACCAGCTTGGTCAGCCACCCTCCCCCTTGGCCTTCTGCTCCAGGCTGACTCTGGAGCCCAGGCAGAGAGCACAGTGGGAGGGCACTGCCACTCCTGACTGTGACCCCCAGCCAGCCGTGCCTTCTGCTTCTCGCATTTACCGCCGCTTCCCCATGACTGCTCAATTGTTCACTTCTAATCTCCCCTTTCAACTTTCCTGGGAAAGCCTCTCACCCTGGCCTCTGACGCCTAACCCATGACCCCTGACCTCCCCTCTCCTGGCATCGCCTGGTCTCCACCCTCGCCACCTTCTACAGCCAAATGCCTAAGATAGTTGGCACAGACTTTCCTTGGAAATGATCACGCATCTTTCTTAGTCTCTCAGGGACTCAATAAGTGTCAAATCCATGCCAGCCGCTGAATCAGGGTGTAGCGGTGTGAGAGAGTTGTTCCTGGCTGTTGATAAAGCAGAGACAGCAGTAGCTGTGACAGAGTTTACTGGCTGCTTTAGGGACATCTTTAAGTAGCCTGTCGGGTAATAGCAGTAATAAGAAACAGCTAGCTCATGGGACAGATGCATTCACAGATGAAACCAGCCTGTTCCCAGGAACCGATGCAGGAAGCTTCTTACACACCTCATCTCTGAGAAAACTCTGGTGCCAGGAGCAACTGCACAGTTTCCCCCACCCCACATCCCTGCAGCAGGAAGACACAGTGCTGGCCTCAAGCTGAATGTATAAATGTGGTTTCCCAGGGAAGCTTCTCATGCTAGGTCGTTCAGGGAGACCCTTGAGGACTGAACTTCAGATGCATTATGGTTAAAACATATTGTGTCTCCTGGGAGTGGAACCGCACTTCATGACTTTGATTTCTGGGAAAAAAGCCTCCACATAACAACTGAATTCAGTATGGATTTTATATACACCAGCCTTTTCTTCTTTTTTTTTTTTTTTTTAAGGCAGCTGTAAATGCTTCAAAACTTCCTTTCAAAGCTTAACTCATCTTTGAACTCATTTCTGTCCAAGTGCTGTTAGGCTAACATGTACCTTCATAGGATATTTAAAAACCTATTGTCATCAAGCCACTTCCTTCTCGTGCTGACCCTGCGTGTGACTGAGGAGAACTGCCTCGTAGGGTTTCCTGGCTGTCATCTTCATGGAAACAGAATGCCAGGACTTTCTTCTGTGGAGCGGCTGAGTGGGCACGAGTCCCCAACCTTTAGGTTACTAGTCACACACAAACTGTTGTTTTCTTGTTTTTAATTTCCTGTTAGTGATTAAGTGCAAGTTTACCGTCCAGGTCAATTAGCCATACAAGACCCTGTCACCCGCCTGTGCGCACCGCCACTGCTCTGCCGACCTTGTGACTGCACACCCCGCCTGCCACTCTGTGCTTCTCGTGTTCATTTCTCTGGCCCCTGGGCCCTGCTCTCCTCCCTTCCATCTCGTTCCTGTGGAGTGGCTGCTCCAGCAGCCTCGTGTCGAAGAGTCCAGCCCAGTTTTCATCTGAAGACTGGTCTTTGGGACTGGTTTTAGCTCTGGGCAAGCAGTAAATCTAAGTGCCAAGTTCTCGGAGGACCCTCCAGGATGTCAGACCATCAGGTCTGGTCTTTTTAATAGAATGCTGGATACTCACCCCGTTTTTCTCACATTATGATGGGGGTCTATATTGAAGCACAGACTGAACCACTAGCAACCTCTTAAGAGATAGACAGACAGATGGATGGACAGAAAGATGGACCGACAGACAGACCAATATAGCTATAGTAAAATTGGTGACAGCCAAAACTTGTCTAAGGTAGAAACCTGTCAGGGAAGGAAGACTCAACATTTTGTACTAGTAGAGATGTTTCAGTGGTAAGAAGGCACCCTTTCAAGACAGAAAACTTTTGAGACCCAGGAAAACAGGGCCATCCCATTGAGTTCTGGCTGTCATAGGTGTCACTGTCTGTGTGTTTTAGCAGGGACTCCAGCTAGACTGATGTCTTAATCCTTTTTAAAAAAAAAGTGTCTTTCTTCCAGTAATTCTCTTTATGGTTGTAATGGAGGGGGTTTCCAATACAGAAGCTACTCAGTAGAAGAAGTATTTGGGGAGAAGAGACACAGGGCACTCTGCAATCACACTCCCTGAGCATGGTACCAGCATATGCAGACACAGTGTTGGTATTGTTTTCCAGTTGTACTCAACCTTGCATTACTCCAAAGGACTTGACATTGTATTACCAGGGGCTTTTGTCTACCCAATTAGATACTCTAATTCTGAGATGTCATTCAAGAGTGAGGAGTTTCTGAACTCCGATTGCATACCTTATCCTTTCTGTGGCTGCGTTGAGGGCTTGGGAGCTAAAGACAGTCAATATCTTAAGTTTGAAATTTACTGCAAAGAAGAAGAAGGAAGAAAAAAAAGAGTATGTCTTTAAGAAAGAGAGCAGGTAGAATAATGTCCCCAGGCCAGGAAAGTACCCGTCATTTTCAGATAAATTATACCCTCCTCCTCCTCCATGGGAAAAAAAAAATCATACTCAGACTTAACTGTCCCTTTGGCACTTTTGTCAAATGAGTTTTAGTAGCAGGAGCTGCTAAAAATATAAGCCAATTTCTTTCTTCATTTAAATCAAGTGCTTAAAAAAAGTGTGGCACCCAGGAACTGGTGCAGGGCTCAGCCTAGCAGCAGCCTGGCCTGCCTCTGCCCTGGCACAGTCTCTCCACAGCCCGGCACCCCCTCAGAGCCCAAGGAGTCAGCACCCAGGCTGGAATTTGCTCCTGCTTGACTGCAGCTCTTGGTTGTTTATAGTACCCAGGTTGGAAAGGTGCCCTTGGGTACAGACTAACCAGCTGAGATGTGAGAGGTGCTCTCAAAACTATGTTGTTGTTTGTTTATTCATTAATCCTTTTTTTTTTTTTCCTTCCTATTCTGTCCTTCCTTAAACCCCGGTGACCTAGTGGTTGAGTGCTATGGCTACTAACCAGAAGGTCAACAGTTCAAATTCACCAGGAACTTCTTGGAAACTCTCTGGGGCAGTTCTACTCTGTCTTTGGGGTCACTGTGAGTCCAAACTGACTTGGCAGCTCTGGGTTTGAGTTTTTGTTTTGTTTTGTTTTAGCGTTTTTCCTTCTAAAAAAATACTAAACTATACCAAACATGTGCCAATACCAACACTAGAAACAAGACTTACAACAGTGACTCAAACACAGACCCTGCTCTCCGGTATAACTGAATTCACACTATCCCATCCAATGTTCCTCTCCCATAAGGCCTTTCTAGTAGCCGCCATGTTTGGAAGGTGATCTGATCAATTTACTTGACCTAGAATGGGATTCCCTGGGTGGTACAGACAGTTAATGTGCTGGGCAGCTAACCAAAAGGCTGATAGTTCAGATCCATCGAGGGGTGCCTCAGACAAAAAGGCATAGTGTCTACTTGGAGAAACATCTACTGTTAAAAGCCCTACAGCGCATGGTTGTACTTGGACACACGTGGAGTTGTTGTGAGTCTGAACCAACAGCAACTCGTTGGTTTTGAGAAGAGAGTCAGTGAGAGCTTGAATTGTTTTCAGAGCTATCTGCCTTGAAATAGAAGATTCATAAGTAATCAAAAGCCCTTGAAGTCCAAAGGAATTTCTTAAATGTAAACTATTAAGAGCTGTGATAGGTAGAGGGGGAGAGATTGTGTTTATCGGGAAAACTAAGAACTCTTCACATTATCTTGTGTGGCAGCTGTTTGTTCGGCCTAAGAATCTTACAAACTACATCTGAATTAAACATATCAAAGATAATCTTAGATTCTAGGTTAGAAGTGGAAAAGGTCTTAGAACTTAGCTAGGCTCCTTCCACTATTTTCACAGATGTGCAAATTCTGGAGCAGTCAGACTCCCGGAGTGCCACGTGGCATGCCTGCTCCTCACCAGGTTGGAGCTGCGGGAAGCAGCCGCCCACAGCTTCCAGGATGGAGGCAGAGGATAGGGAAGGCGGGTCGGGCTGGGGTTTCACCGTAATACCTCCAGTTCTTGGCCTTGGGACTTAACAAAGGAGGCCACCTTGAATCAAACCCTCTGTGGAACTTCCGTGATTCAAGCAAACCTCTTGAATGAGATACTGTGATAGCCTTGCTGTAGTTTAAATTCTGGTCTCTGATGAATAGTGACCCCAAAAAAGAAACCCAGTGCCATTGAGTCAAATCCAACTCATGGCGACCCAAGAGGCCAGAGTAGAACTGCCCCATAGAGTATCCAAGGAGCGCCTGGTGGAGCATAGTTATTAATGTCACAGTGACTTCCACAGAATAGCTTCACGTGTCAGACCTGAGTTTCCTGTATAATAATGACCCTAATGAGTTCAGTGTACATGTGATGTAGCTTTGGAAGGACCAGAGCTTGTGCGTCAAGTTGTGGTTGTACAAATAGTGATGGATTGCAGCAAATCACCCTGTCATGCACTGAATTGTGCCCCACCGCAAAATGCGTGTATCAGTTTGGCTGGACTGGAAGTTCCATTGTTGGATGATGGTCCTCTATTTTGTGATTTTCCTGTTATAAATCCTAATCTCTGCCTGTGGTTAATGGGGCAGGATTGGATTAGGCTAATGAGGATGAGGGTGGAGCTGTAACACCTTTACTAAGGGAGTTTCCCTGGATTGTGGCTGGCACCACTTTCTATCCTACAGGAGATGAAAGGGAAACAAGCAGAGAGCTGGGGGCCTCATATCATCACGAAAGCACCGAGAGCACAGTGTATCCTTCAGACCTGAGGTTCCTGAGCCAAGATGCTCCCTGACCGAGGAAAGACTGATTCCACACAGAGACCTTCCTCCAGAGCCAGTAGAGAGAGAAAGCCTTCCCTCAGAGCTTGCTCCCTGAGTTCAGACTGGTAGCCTGCTGGACTGTGAGAGAATCAATTTCTCTTTATTAAAGCCATCCACTGTGCTATTCCTATTAGAGCAGCACTAGACGCCTAAGACACACACCCCTACATTCTTCTCCGGTTCCACTCAGGAACAATGGCACAAAAATTTAGACGGTTAGAAGGGCTTCCTAGATACTTCTGTTGTTGGGCCCAGGAGAAAAGCTATGTGCTTTAGAACATAATTAAATCTTTAAGCTGAGTCTCCCTAAAGTGATGCTCATGTCAGTTGAGCTCATCCTCAGGGGTCTGCACTAGGCCTCGCTAAAGTTCCTGACCACAGGGCCCTTCTTTATTTATGATGTTTTATACTCCACCACTGAGGTCACCTTGGTGACAGTTTCCACAGGCATCAGATCAGATGGTCCCTGGCCAGATGCTGTCCTATCTCTTCAAAGAATGGTAGTTAATTTGGGTGGTCTTTTGGGCAAGCAAGTAGATCATAGCAGCAGATTGCATGGGCTTGAAATCAGGTATATTTCCAAACAGTAATTGCTCATGCTTCTGGAGTGTATCTTACGTGTCAGGTGCTGTTCTCCATCTTTTACTTTAATTAACTGGATCTTCACAGCAACAATTGCATGAGCTCGGTATTCATAGGATGACCATTTTAAAATTAGGGAAACTGAAGCAAGAGGGATTGTGTGATCTGTGCAGGCTCACACAGCTGTTACAGGGCAGAAGCTCAGATATGCATCTGGCTCCTCTGCTCTGCTCATCACGGCATCCAGCACACGCAGGTCAGAAAGATGGATTTCATTACTGAATGGAGGCTCCCAGTTCCTGGCGCTTTAGGATTCCTTTTACAAGGGAAGATGTCTGTGATTGGGGCCAGTTGGCCTGCAGCCGTAAAACTGTACTTGAACACACAGAGATGATTGTTTCTCCTCATTTAAACCCCCAGATCACATCCAAGAGTGAAGTTTGTCTTGACTTCGTCCATGAGGCTTGTGCTTCCCCATGGAACAGCTGGTAAGAAGACAAAATTCAAGAAGGCTTCTGGGTCCCAGTCCTCTTCCTCTTCGGCAAAGGCCTCTGTCTATCTCAAATCTTCCCTGAAACCAGCTTAGATCAGCTGGCCTGACACACTCACCGTGTGTTATGTAGGCACCGATCTGAATGCTGAAAATAGCCCTTCTCTTCTAAGGGACTTCAGTCACCCTTAACCATCCGTATCCACAAGCTCGGTCCTCCCAGCAAACTTGAAGTCCAAGAACAGTCTTGCAAAGGCCTTCTCGATGTACTGGCCACTGCCAAGTGACCTTTAATGCATATATAAAGACCTGCCCTAAGAAGCATTAGTATGTTTGTTAGACAAAGCCATTCTTCTGGCCAGGGAGACAATGTTGATACTTTTGCTTTTCCTGTCAGTATCTGTTTTTTCTGTTTTCTCTTGCCTTTCCCTTATTTTGCCGTTTCTGGTCATTGTCTGTAAATTCCTCATTAACCACAACAGTGAGTGAAGTTCACTTTCTTCTTTCTGGGAGACAGAAAGCATGTTTTGCATATGTTTGTGTTCTGTTTGTATGAGGCCAGTGATGAGTTTTGAAAAATGAAAAATTCAGTAATACATCTGCTTGTCTGTTCATACCTTATACTCATCTCTTTCATTCACTGAATCTGCATTTACTGAGTCCCCACTGTGTCCCAGACACCAAGTGCTCTAGGATGATACAGTAAACACATTTGTAACCTGTATCCGTGAAGCCACCATCTACAGAACAATGGGATAGACAAAGGGCATTAAATTAACAAATGTATAATTTCATATTGTGCTAAGTGTTTTGAAAGCTAACAGCACATTGCCGTGAGAAAAAAACAGAGTGTACCAAGTGTAGAATATGTCATTCTAATATGTTTCCTGGTGGTGCTGCCAGTTTGGGGACCACACTCTGAGAACCAGCACCCTAGAACTTTATGGATGGAGAGCATTGTACTCACTGTGTGAATTAGCTTAGATTCTGTTGGAGCAGGTCGGGGCTGGCATCTGGACAGGAGCATTATCCCAAGGCACGTGATGCCCATCGAGAATGGAGGACTACTCGTCCTATTGGGTGCCGAGGGTGGGTAGTGCTGCTTGGTGAGTGCTGACCAGTGTAGACATCCTTAGGTTGTTTGCAGCACAAATGCTGATCCCCTCATGGACCCCTTGGCCTGATGATGGAGACCTCTACCCTCCTCCACTGGACATCTCACAAGTCCCCAGATGCAACAAGTTTTGTCATTTCTAGACACCTGTCGTGTGAAAGAACTGGACCTTGACAGACTGGCTTGCCATGAATCTGAGCTGCATTGTAGAATGTCTGTGCTCACACTGAGTCATGGACAGCTGGACTGTCTGAGCTCTTACACCAGGACGAGAAGGTGGTGGGGCTGATGGGTGTGTGGAAATATAGCCAGAGTCAGAAGACCCCAGTGTCCTCACAGCTCTGCCCTGATGCATTGAAGACTGTGGATAAGTCAGCTGATTTATTGGGCTATAGCTTCCTCATTACAACATTACAGCATTGACCTAGGAGATCAATTATCCACTTCTAGCAATTCTGCTCAGGGAACTAAACACCAAGCGGAGTCCTACATTCCTCCTGTATAAAACAAGAGTTCAGGGGCTGGCCTCTAAGACCTTTGTTGGGTCCTGAATGCAGTGATTCCAGCAATAATAACAATAGCAAACAATTAAACAGCATTTACTGTGTACTAGGTACTGGCTTGGGAAACCCTGGTGGCCTATTGGTTAAGTGCTATGTCTGCTAACCAAAAGGTTATCAGTTCGAATCCTCCAGATGCTCCTTGGAAACTCTATAGGGCAGTTCTCCTGTGACCTCTAGGGTCACTAGAAGTTGGACCCGACTCAACGGCAGTGGGATTGGTTTGGTTTTGATTGGTCTAGGAACCCTGGTGGCACAGTGCTTAAAGTGCTGAGCTGCTAACCAAGAGGCCAGTGGTTGGTACCCACCAGCTACTCCACAAGAGAAAGATGTGGCATTCCACTTCCCTAAGGATTTATAGCTTCAGAAACCTATGGGGCAGTTCTACTCCGTCCTGCGGTGTCACGATGAGTAAGAACTGACTCAGCAACAGTGGGTGTTGAGCAGATACTGTTTTGAGAGATTCCTATTATCTCATTTGCGCCTCACAGGAAAACAATGAGATAAATTCCATATTATCTTCCATCCCTCCCCTTTGTAGATGAATAAACTGCGCAGGGAAGAGGCCAGGTGACTGGTCTAGGCTTGCACAGTTAGAGGTGACAGCTGAGCTCTCGCTCCCGTCTACTTTCCCAGTCCCAGGTCTCCTAGTCGCCGCCACAGTTCTACTTCCGGTACCTCATTTCACTGCTCTGGCCCTCAGTCTCTCCAGCCGTAAAATGAAGACTTGGATCAAACGGTCCCTAAACCAAAAAAACTCACTGCCATTGAGTCAACTCCAACTCATAGCGACCCTATGAGACAGAGTAGAACTGACCCATAATTGACGAGGAGTGCCTGGTGGGTTTGAGCTGCTCCCCTTTTGGTTAGTAGATATACATTTAACCACCACACCACCAGGGTTTCTAAATGGCCTCTAAACCCCTTTTATGCAAAACTTTGTGCATTCCCAGACAATTCCGTTCAGTCGTTGGTCCACTGTCCCCTGATTTATTCAGCAGCCTCCGAGTTCTTGTTGTGGGACCCAGGAATTAGCTGGCCTGAATCTCCTGTCCTAAACGGAGCACATAGTAGGTGCAGGACTTGGATGAAATTACCTAAACTCTTAGGCCAGCCTTACTCAGATGGAGTTAATAAAAGTAGTCACCTTGTAAATATAACTGAAACCCTGGCGGCTAAGAGCTACATCTCCTAACCAAAGGTTGTCTACCAGGTGCTGCTCGGAAACCGTGTGGGACAGGTCTGCTGTGTTCTGTGGGCTCGCTATGAGTTGGAATTGACTCGGTGGCAATGAGGTTGGTTTGGGGTTGGTTTGTAGGGATAAAATGGCATTTTCTCACAGAGACAGCTAGCACAGTGCCTGACAAGTGGGCATCGCTCAGTAGACGTGTGAATTCATTGTCCCCATCCTCGTGTAGCGATACAAAGACAAAGAAGACACGGCCCCTGGTGCCACAGCCTTACCATCCAGACAGGGAGAAGAGATGAATGCAGGTGATTAGTGACAGTGTGACAATGAGGAGGAGACCTGGCCATGTGGTCATGAAGCACTCGGCTGCTAACCAAAACAGGACAGCCATTCTAAGCCACCAGCCGCTGTGTGGGGCACAGATGTGACAACCTGCTTCTGTAAAGATAGTAGCCGTGGGACCCCTGTGGGGCAGAGCACCTCTGTCCTGTCGGTCACGTGAATCAGAACTGACTCTGTGGCCATAGGTTTGGTTTCTAATTGGCTTGATGATGGCAATAAGACATACAGCAAAAGTACTTCCCAAGCACGTGGAGAATCCAGCCGAGGGAGTGGTCCCTTTAGGAGCCGTGGTGGCATGGTGGTTCTGAGCTTGGCTGCTGGCCAAAGACTGGCCGGGGGAACCCACCAGCTGCTCCTTGGAAGCCCCAGGGGCAGTCCTGCTCTATCTCATAGGATCTCTGTGAGTTGGAAGTGACTCGATGGCAACGAGTTTGGGTTCTTTTGGTTCGGTGGCAGAGTGATCGAGATCCCGGCTGCTAACCAAAAGGTCGCCCGTTCACGTCCACCGGCAGCTCCTGGGAATTTCCAGGAGGGCAGTTCTGCTCTGTCGCACAGGGTCACTGCGAGGTGAATGTCACTGAAGACAACAGGTTTGGTTGGGGTTAGGGTAAATCTAGTGAGTTTGCAGCCCCAGGGAAGCCTTTGGGCCACTTAGGTGGTGACAGAGGAGGCAGAAGGCAGCTGCCTTGTTGCCATGAGGCCTGTCTTCTGGAGGACCAAATGCTTTGGGAATCATCGGCCTCCGGAGATAAGCAGAACAGGAGGTGGGCTCAGCCCAGAAGGAAGTGCAGATGCAGACCCCAAGGATGCGCGGGGCTTCGTGCTGGACAGAGCCAGCAAAGCAGGGGCCCGCCCTGAGTCCAGCAGCAGGTGGCAGGGAGCAGACACTTGGTGAAGCTGTGGCAGGGTAGGGGCTGGCTGAAAGGAGAGGGAGGGGAGCCACTGGGGACAGCGGCCAGCCACAGCCAGGGCTCAGGGCCTGAAGGCACCTGCGGTGAAAGGCAGAGCTCTTCTACAGCCACTTGGCCCTGCTTCTGGGCTCTTCTACAGGGCTGCAGTTGGTAACACCTGGCAGAAGCGAGGTGTACGCTGGGCAGAAGACACAGCAGTTCCTGGTGGCATTCCTTTCTGGACAGCCTGGAATCCTAGACTAGCAGAGCTGGGGTGGAGAGTGAGAGGCAGAGGTACCTCTCTGAGGATTCCTGGACCACACCCAGAATCCTCCATGGCTGCCCCTGGGAGTCTGCATTTGAGCAAGCTTCCCAAGGACAGGTCATCTAGACTTGACGGTGAGTGATGCTGATCAGCTGTTTTGTTTTGTTTTCTACATGTAACGCGTGCTTCAGACAGCGTTGCAACACGTCATCTGCTCATGTTATCGTTCTCAGGTGTTCACAGCATTCAGTGTTGTGATTTACAAAGAGACTTAAACTGAAAGGCAGTACTGATGAGAACTAACCAGAACTGACTTAGGACAGGCAGCTACGAAGGTAGCTCTGATGTCTGTGGCCTGTGTCACACTGTGACACAGACAAGTCTGTGATGAGAACCCACACCAGCCAGACTGAGAAGTAAGCTGGTCCCTCCAGATTGGCAGTTTTCACAGTTTAGGGGAAACCTGTGTTGCTTTCCTTTAGGTTTCCTGTAAGACCCATACACCTGCCACTTCCCGCCCACCCCCAGTCTTCATTCTCAGTATGAAAGCTGCAGGCCAAGGGGGGAGCACTAATTTAAAAATGATTTTAGAATTTTACAGGAAAGGCCTTGCACCTTCCTGACCTCAAATCTCTAACCCCTTTCTCACAATGCAGGGCTGGTTCCGAGACCCTGTTTCTCTCAGACCTCTGGCAGACTAAAGCTGAGGAGCGCGGCTTCTCCCTCCTCCCCCCTTATCTCAGCCCCTTGAAAGCCACCTCCTGGTACTGTCTAGTCCCTTAAAACTCAGTGGGACCGGCAAAGGCTCTTGATCAGTGTTGTTTGTCTCTTTCGGGGGGCGCAGGGGGTAGAAACAAAAAACACCTTTGAAAACACATGCCAGAACCTGTGCTGGGCAAGAGACACCCCATAAATTCCCGGAGCCAGCCCCAGGCTGCCAGGGGGTAGAGGAGTGTCAGGACTGTAGCGTCACTTGTCAGCTTGTCCAAAACTAATCATTTCCCAATCCAAGATGGAAAGAGGTGTAAATATCTGTGGCCCCCAAGGAGGGTCACACTGTGGGAGATGCACACACACACACACACGCATGAACACACACGCACACGGGTGAGCATGTGCACAGGCCTGCTCACACACATGCTTGCAGGCATGCACAGACACATGCACAGACACACATACACACACACACACGCGAGCATACACATGCACACAGACTTTTATTTGAGGCTGTCAGCAAGAGGAGGGACTGTATGAAAGAATGTTCTTCCTTGCAGGTTGCTTTGGGGCATTCTCCGAGATGACATCATTGGTCCCAGTGGTAGACAGGCATCACCAGGTTCCCATTGCCCGTGGAGATTTGCCCACCAAGGTGAACGCACTTTGGCCTCCTGTGGTGTGCAGCCCTCTCTCTGACACAGAGTGGAGAGAGAGGTCATCAGCTCCACTGAAAAGGTAGCCCCTATGTTTTGTGCCCGGCTTCTGAGTCCTCAGCCCTTGGCCAATACTCCGTGAAGTTCTAGGAAACCCCGTATTGAATTTAGCTGCCCACCCGTCCCAGAGCCCCGCGTTAAGCAGAGAGTGCCGGCCCAGCCTGCTTCCACACACAGACAAGCCCAGCCTGCACAGGGCCCTGGTGGCTGCAAGAGAGAGACACTGTGGAAATTTCTCTTGGGAAATCTCACAAGCCTGTAAGAAACTTGACCTCATTTGCATTTTCTGATTGAATCACAGATAGGTTTTGATTCTCTCCCTTCTCTTTACAAAGACAGGCCCAGGAATGGAGAGAAACTAAAGCACCCAGCAGAAATGTGTGACTGTTGATTGTCAACTTGGTTCTCTTGCACATGGCGTGTCCCATCTTGACCATGTCCACAGTGGGTGTATGTCTGTCTCGTGCAGTTATTTAGTCTTCCTCCACTTCTGGCACCCATAGCTTGATGAAAAGTGCTCCAGCGTCAGGAGCACTCCTGAAGGAATTATTAGTTAACGAAATCTCTGCCCTCGTCATGGCCCAAGAGAATTTCTTTCAAGGACCCCAGATGGAGAAGTCCATAAACCAGAGACAGACTCTCGGCTGCCCTGTGCCCAGAGGAGGGGGGATTGAGACGTAGAAACGCAGCGTGCGTGAGGCCAGGTTGCGTGGATGTCAGCAGTGACCTGGACAGTTGAGTCTGTTGCTGGTGTCAGGGCTATTCAGGAAGGGGAACAGTGACACCGAGTTCCTTCGTCAGCCTGCCTGTTGGGCTTCCTCCTGCTGGTTTTGCAAAGCCCGTGAGTGTAGTTCTGTTTACCTGGCCTGACAAAGGATTCACAACTCTGTAGCAAAGCCTGTGTACAATGATGTCATCTGAGACGTGCACTTGAGCAGAGGAGAGACCAACCACCAGCCAAGGAAAATCAGCTCATTTTCCTGCTGATAAAGAAAATAGTAATCATTTGTTTGTGTTTTATGCGAAGCAAGAAGCAGCTCTGTGAAGTGCAGCAGTGAATGACCCTAATTTGCTGCTGAGTTCCCTGTTTTTCCAGTTGTTAAAAAAATCAAACCACACCCACTATCGTCGAGTCAGTTCCTACTCATGCAGACCCTATAGACAGCATGGAACTGCCCCGTAGAGTTTCCAGGGCGTGCCTGGTGGATTTGAACCGCCTGCAGTTAGCAGCCGTAGCATGTAACCACTGTGCCACCAAGGTCTCCTCTGGTTGCTAGCTACCCCTTTTTCTCCCAAGTCTCAAAGTAAAGGGACCCCGGAGGGCCTCAGAGCCCCTCAGGAAGGGCACTGCAATAGTGGAGCAGACATCCTGTTTTCTGAGTGCCTGAGGAGGGGTTCAAACATGTTTGTTTTCATCTTGGGCTTTGCTGCTTATTAGTGGCATCCGATCTGGAATTCTGTCATTCTTTTGAAAAATACTGAGTAAGCACCTACTGTGTGCAGACCCTGGAAACCTTGGTGGTGCAGTGGTTAAGTGCTATGGCTGCTAGCCAAAAGGTTGACAGTTTGCACACAAGAGATCCTTGGAAACTGGGGTAGTTCTACTCCAACCTGTAGGGTCCCTATGAGTTGGAATCAACTTGTGGGCAGTGGGTTTGGGGGTTTGATGTGCAGACCCAGCACACAGACTCAGTGTGCTTTGGGTCCCTGCGGTGTTACATGGGCAAAGCTGGAAGTGACCGGGCAAGTATGGTGTCTGCCAAGGGCTCAGACAAGGGAAGTGAGGGGCAATGTGACAGCATCTGGAGGGACACCTAACCTGGACTTGTGAGGCCTCTAGGGGAGGGACCTGAGAGTGGGAGGTAGGAGATGGGGCACTAGGGTCTGTGCAGAGTCCTCAGAGAAAAACGAAAGACCAGTGTTGGAACAGAGATGCCCAAAGAGAGGACATCTAAGGTACAGTGGAGGGACAGGCAGGGTCCCCCAGAAGGACTCTGCATGCCAGGGGAGGAGGTCACCTCTGCCTGGGAGAGCTGGGGAAGCCAGTGGAGGTTAGGCAGCAGTCGACAGCGCTGTGGCCAGGCCTCTGCTCCTGCTGCCGAGTGACGAGCTGGCCCCGCTCTTCACCGTCATGGGTTCAGCCCTTAGAGTTACAGTCCTTGGCTTCGAAAACAAACCACCTTGCTGGTGTTCACTGCTTTCAGTGGTCCAGCAAATTGAGATCAAAAGAGGCCTCTCTTGGCTAGAAGCTGTTTTAAGGACCCTGCTGAGGGTTTAAACACATTGGTTCTGAAGTGTAAGACAAACCATAATCATTGGGCACTGTTCCCTTGTTTTGCCAGGGAGAGACATTTATAGGTATTAAACCAGATCCAGAAGGCCTCTAATACAACTCCTTAAATGCAACCATAACGCAGAATTATTAGGGGAAACTATTATTATTATTCCAAGTAATAACATCATTTTGTGCCCATGGAGGACATCCAAAGTGCTGAGAGGGATGAGCCTTGGTTAATTAAGCCTCACCGCTCCTCCGTGACTCGGTCAGGTATCATTAGGTTTGTTTTTATGAAGGAGGGAACTGAGACCCAGAGGGGTTAGTTGACTGCCATGAAATCAGAGCCTGGGAGGAGATACTGGGGATTTTTGCTTTTTTCTTAGCCCATTCTGCCCCCTGCCTCCCACTGTAGATGGGGGAGCAGGTTTGTCCAGTCCTGAAGCAAAGGGTAAGCCTTCAAGGTGGGAGACACTAGAGGCATGGGTCCCTCCTTGCCTACCCCAGGATCAAGGACTTAGAGGAGGAGAAGCACTAAGAACTGATCCTGGTATGTGTGCCCCCTACTCCTCCGCAGGAGGCATTGGTGGTCCAGTGGGAGAATTCTTGCCTTCCGCCCAAGAGACCCAGGTTCAAGTCCTGCTCACTGCACCTGGCACCCAGCCAGCACCCATCTGTTGGAGGAGCCTTATGTGTTGCTCTGATGAGAAACAGGCATCAACAGAGCTTCCAGATAAGAGAGACGAGGAAGAAAAGCCTGGTGATCCGCTTTGGGATGTTGGCCATTGAAGCCCTGTGGGTCAAAAGCTGACAACAGTCCAATCTTGCGTCAGGCACTGGACACTGGGAACCCAGAGCCTTGCTTCCTACCCCCAGAAAGTTCACAGCCAGGGAAGAGAAAACAGTGTGACATCCTCCCTGCTACACCATACCTACCTCCACCAGCAAATAAAGAACCTTCGCGTGTGTATGACTTATACCTCAAGACAAGAGTGGTACCTGGAGGAGATGGCACCTGACAGAGCTCAGACTGACAGATTCTATCGAGGAGAGTCAAAGAAGACCTCAGACAGGAGTTGGTGATTCAGCCAGATTTAGCAAGACACTACGAGGAGAGAAGTCCTCCCAGGCCAAAGGAACAGCCTGAGCAAGGGTCTGGAGACAGGACGCGGAAGGAGCTTTGGGAGCCACTGAAAAGTTTCTGTCTTCATTGTACACAGTTGTCCCTTTGGACTGGAATAACTAATTCAGCCCTAATTGTAGACTCTGAGAGTTTTCACAGATTGTCTTGCGAGACACCTTATGACTGTTTATACAGATAGACCGTGTATTCTTCAAATTCTGAAACTCTGTTTCCCACCATAGCACAGAACTGAACAGTATGGAGCATGTAGCCTTGACCTAATGGGCATGAAGGAAAAAATCAAAGAAAGCCATGAATTGAAAGACCTAGTCTCAAGGGTCACTTCTGTCACAAGCTCAGAGTGATCTTGAATGTCATGCTTAAATTCTCGGAGCATTGATTTTCTCCTATGTAATAAGCATTTGGTGATTCTGCTGCTTGCTTCCAAATGTTAGTTCAGTGACAAAACAAGGCAATATAGGTAGGAGAACTCTGTAAACTCTAATGTGTTATATAAAACATCGATACTCTTAAGTACAAGATACTCTAATAACTATGATAAGTATATGAGATTCAGGGGTAGTTTCTTTATATCTGTTCTATCAACTGTAACTAATGACAGCCTCGAAGTTCAGCCACAAAGCACACTGGGATGCCAGTGGCAGACATCGGAGGATGGGTGAAGAATGCAAGATTCAGTGACATTCATAGGAAGGACGGATTCCGGCCCCCAGACAGATTCGAGACCCCTCTCTCTGCATTGCCTGGCTAGATTCTCAATGTCTTGAAGACTAGGAGGGCTGCACGTGAGACTTCAAACATTTCCTTCCGGTAGGTTCCATGGGACTCCATCAACCAGACACAGATGACCCACCACACACAATCATGAGTGCTCAATGTAGACACAGACAAGTGCTCCCTGGGACAAAGGCTCGCTGCCCAGGAGGTCTCTACAAATAGAGGGTGGCCAGCACGGTGTTCCACATTCACCAGGCTGCCTCCCCTCCCGGGGAAGATGATGGTTCTCCCCACAGTTGGGTCAGGGCCCCGATGGGCAGGAAGTGATGCAGGTTCTCACCCAGAGCATGCAGGGGCTGATGTGTACCTTCTGTCCCCCTTTCCTGCCTGAGGGACCTTGGAGGCCACGTGTTCCAGATGACATAAAAACAAGATGGAGCAGTATGACTGACCCACACTGGACTTTCTGGAACCAGGGAATAACGCTTTATCCATGAAGCCACTGAGAGTTAGGAAGTCCCCATGGCACAAACTAAAGCATGTGGCGGGTAACTGAAAAGCTGGCAGTTCAAACCCAGCCAGAGGCTCCCTGGAAGGAAGGGCTGAAGTTCTACTTCTTGCCAAGAGGTTGCAGCCTGGAGACCCTCAGAAGCTGCCATGGTACTGCCACCGGTGAGGCCACTGTGAGTTGGAATGGACTCTACTGCAGTTGTTCGTTACTAAGATTAATAGGCGTATTTGTTTCCATAGAGACCTGTGTTTTCTGACTAGTACAGTGGATAGGACTGGTAATGCCGCCATAGCTGAGAATCTGACAGTATCTTCCTTATTTTATGATTAATCCACCAACAGGACGTGTCTTTCCAGGTGACATTCCTATGTCCCCTGTGCCGAGTCCATTCCTCCCGTTGCCCTGGGGCTTTCTGACTTAAGACCTCCTCAGCGTGACTTTGGGCACTCATGCTCTAACTCATTTTGTTGTTAGGTGCCATCGAGTTCATTTTTTGTCATAATGACTGCATGTGGCGGAGTAGACCTGTCCCATAGAGTTTCCTTGACTGTAATCTTTATGATTACACTAGGTGCTATCTTCACAGCTTAGCTCTCAGATGACAGTATTGTCTCTAAGACACACCTATACTATGTGATGATCGTTGACTTTATTCCTAGATTCTTAAACTTATGAATCAAAATGAATAGCAGAGCTAACACTTATTGAGCTACTTCTCTGAATAGGTAGTACTGTTGTTTCCATTTTACTGATTGAAACACTAAGGCACAGAGAAGGTTAAGCCTTTTCCCTAAGGTCACACAGAAGGAAGCAGAGATTCAAATCTAGGTCAGTGTGACCCCGGAGGCCATGTCTGTAAACATACCATGCTTTTTGCCTGAGATGCCCAGTTCTTGAAAATTGGAGAATGCTGACCCCTTGATCCAGCTTTGGGATTTTACACAATTAAAGAAATTTGTCACATCCAGCGTTAAAATAATGAGCGGGCAGAATGGTTTAACTTCCATAAATAAACTGAAATAGGAAGAAAACTCCACTGCCATTGAGTTGATTCTGATTCATAGTGATCCTATAGGACAGAGTAGAACGAACTCCCCATAGGGTTTCAAGGAGCAGCTGGTGGACTCAAACTACCAATCTTTTGGTTACCAGCTGAGCTCTTAGCCACTGTGCCACCAGGGCTTCCACTAACCACCCAAGAGACAGTAAATGAAATTGATAGACTTGGGTCTTTGGTTGGCTTTGCCCACTGTTCACCCTGGATTAGTAGTCAAAGAGACATTTAACAGGCTCAGATTATAAATCCACTGGGCAAGACCAGGCTTACAGAAAGGAACACTGAGATATGAGTGATAGTAAATGGCATAAACGGTCGGTTTTCCAGTAAACCCATTGCCATTAAGTCAATTCTGATTCATAGTGTCCCTATGTGGAATGAAGCTCTCCCTGATCAATGTTACTGTATTGCTGGTCCAGAACCTGCCTCATTATTTTACTGTGTTAAAGACAGAAGGAGGGGACTTAGAATGGTTGGATTAGCTGATTAAATCTACATAAGAATTCTCTTCTGTCTTCAAAATCAACTAAAATACCACCAAGAAAGCAGCACCAAGAAAAGAGCACATCTGTCAGACCCGAGGTGGTAGATTTGAACTGCTGGTCTCTGGTTAGCAGCCGAGCTCTTGACCACTAAGCACTGGGACTCATGAAGAAGGCTGTTGATTAAAAGTCTGTTTAAGTGGCAATTTGAACCCAAATAACCTCAGAGAAACTCCCATCCTCCCCTGAACTGCAAGCTTATTCTTGGGATAGTGTAAACTCGAGACTCTGGACTTGGGGACCGTGGACAAACAGTGGGGGTGAGAGTAAGTTCGTGATCTGAATTTCAGACTGCCTACTTTCTTCCTCCAGCATGGCACCACAAAGATGCAGGAGTTGGAGTCTTCCCTGCAGTATCTGACCAGCTGAAAGGGAAATACAAAGAAACTGGCATTGGGGGTTTCCAAGAAATGGCCCAACCAATATTCTGAATTAGCTTTTTAATGTTCCAGTCTTAAATGGGAGCAGATAACTAAGACTTATCAACATATGAAGAAAGCATCTAGTATGAAATAGATTTTTTTTTTTTTTTTTAAGGAGCAAGTTAGAGGAACTAGATCATCAAAAGAGAAGAAAACTTTGAAGGGGAAAACCAGTCTTTAGCACACTCAGCAAGGTAAGTGGAAATACCAGTCCAACAATTACGTTTGCAAATGCGTCCTAGGAAAAGTGCTACCTACCTCATTGCTGAATATCACTAGAGTCACCTCCGAAGTCCTCCCCTTGGGCAGCTGTGAACCCATGCCAGCACCCGGTCCACCCTTGAAAGCCCTTCTGGAACTCTTCTACTGGAATGGCCATCAGAGCTCTTCTGGTATTATCCTTGATGTCCTGAATGTCATCCAAATGTCTTGCTTTCAATATTTCCTTTATCTTCAAGTAAAGAAAAAGTCAGGGGGGCAGATCAAGTGAGTACAGAGGGTGTTCCCATGCAGTTGTTTGCTGGCTAAAGACTCCCTCACAGACAACTGTGCAATGAAGTTCATGAACTTAGACCATGCCAGCATGCACAATGGCCATTTCAGAAAGAGTTCCAAAATTGCTTTGAAGGGTGGATCAGGTGCTGGCATTGGTGTGTAGCTTCCCAAGGGGACTACTTGGAAGCTGACCCTAGTGATACTCAGCAGTGAGGTAAGTAGCACTTAGGACAGTTAAGTTTGCAAACTTAATTGTCAGACTTTGTATTTCATACATGAAGGAAGAGCAGAATCTTCAGAAACAGGAATGAATGATAAGTGATAAAAAGCATAATAGTAGAAATGAAAAACAAAAGAGAGAAAGAGAATATATGGAGGAAGTGCAAATGAGTGAAGAAATAATTCAGGAAATTTTCCCAAAATTGAAGAGCATGAGTTTCTCAGAAAATTATTAAACACCCAGTACAATGGATGAAATTGTATGCACACAAAAGCAGGATCATTATGGAATACTGGAACACTGAGAACAGGAAGAAGACCCTTAGTTCCCTAAGAGAAATAACAGGTGCAGCCTGAAGGATCAACAGTTTGTCAGCTGCTCAGCTTCCCAGCAGCCACTGGGAACTGGGAAATGATGGAGCAAGATTTTCCACATGCTAAGGGGAGTCATGTCCAATGTAAGACTGCTTATTTAACCAGTTCACCACTTAAGTGCGACATGAGAATAAAAGCATTTTCGGGCTTGTGAGGTCCTCCCAGTTTTACAGGCCGTCTTCTGGCTTCCAGTGTCTGACTTGCGTATAACCTGTAGCCGTGAACAACCTCTGTAAAGCCTAGTATCTTGAAAATTTAAGGTACATACAGTGTTTTTTTGTAACAAATGGGCTCTACTTTGTGACACACATCAAAACATGATTACTGTATTATGTTAAAGATGTCTTAGTGTTTCAGACATTTGGCTGGTTGACATTATGTACGAACCCTACCTAACTGTTTCAGTTTACATGCAAATTTGACTTAAAGACAGACCAGGAATGGAACTGGTTTGTGATCCGAGAACTGCCTGTATCTCACTTCCACCCTTTCTCAGAATCCTTGAGTAGTCAAAAGATTAGTGTCCTTGGCTGCTAACCAGAAGGCTGGAGGTTCGAGGCAACCCGGAGGCACCTTGGAAGAGGGGCCTAGTGATCTACTTCACAGAAATCAACCATGCAACATGAGAAAAAAAGGGGTGCACCCTGACATCTCCATAAAAGACCGCAATTGATGGTCAAAGGCCTGGGAGCTCCTCTGGGATTGTGGCCCCTAGACCTGATGCTGCCCCTGATCATAGATCATTACTGAGGCCAGCTCTTCTGATAGGAATAGAACAGACTCAGGGGCACAGAGTGACCGTATCGTGTGTGCACTGGATGGTTCTGCACATCTATGTCATCCTACTGGCCTCTTACTAGAGGGGAATGGAGAGGGTGGAGAGGAGGGGACAAGAGATCATTAAGAGGATATGACATGTATGGAGTGGAAAGGAAGAGTGTGCTGTCACCAGGCAAGGAGAGCAGAGGGGGCCACAGATAGGTGGGCATGCAAATTTGAATTGTATTGTAAACTTTCACTCAATCACAATTAAAAAACAATCAGCCATGGAGAACTCTACGGAGCACAGTTCTGCTCTGACATGAGGGGATTGTCATGACTTAGGGTCAGCTCCACACCGGGCCTACCTTTACTCTGTAAACTATTGGAAGGTACTCCAGCAGAGTGGAGGCAAACTCCAGGAAGGGTACAGGTGTCTAAGACCCAAGAACCTCAACAAAATACAGAGGGGAGGCAGTCCCAGGCTGACGGGAGGAGAAAGCACAAGGCATTAGCTGTGGGTGAAGAAAAACCAGTCCAGACTAGAGCACGTCCAAATACTCCCAGAACGTGACTCCAAGGAGGTGAAGTAGTTAGAATACCTGGTACATTTAGATAAATTGATAGTCACATAACGAGGTGTTCCACAAGTCATAAGTGTCTAGAAGTTAAAGCAAATTAAAGTTAATTATTAACATCAGGAAGAATGTAATATTGTTCAGAGAGAAGATTACACGTTGTCTATATGGTCCAGCAGTAAAGAACATTTACACTGTCTAAAACTGTCAGCACAGAGCATCAGCCTCACCAAAACCCTAACAGCACTACGTCGGGGAGTGGGAGACAGGAAGCGTGTCTATGTGTGGTGAGGGTGGGAGGTCATGAAAGGAAGCCAAACCTCACCTTCCACAGTGGAAGGACAGTAGACAGAGCCCCAAACTGTGAAAGTCAAGAGGCAGTCACGTAAACATGTTGTTCCATGACTCAGAGGTCAGTAGCTAAAGAATGAGCCGAAGGGATTGGACGTGCTTGCCCTTGGGGACGCAAGGAATAGAGGGAGGGGACCACTGGTTTTTCTACAAAATCTTGTAGAGTTGTTAGTCTATTTAAATGATGGGCAGATTTAACTTTAAAATAGAAACAAAGAGAAAGAAGAGAGGAAGACAGACAGACAGACAAGAAGAGAAACGGGAGACGGAGAGAGAGAGAGAGGGACTGGTAGACAGGACAAGGGAGAGGGAGACACAGAGAGCGAGTGGGAGGCAGAAAGAGTGAGAGGGAAACAGGGAGAAAAGTTAACTGTGGGCATTTTTGCTGGTTGGTCCAGTTCAGGTCACTAGTACCAGACAACTCACCAATCTTAGTGTGACTAATGTCGGTCAGTCAGTGTGTCCATTCCAAGGAAGTGTGAAATTATTTATAAATGTAGAGCTGAAAGAGCCCTGTTTATTCACAAAGAGGCATTGTTTATAGGCCAGACCCTCACTGCACTGAAGTGGCTTCCTCGCCCAGAGTCCCTCAGCTCAGAGAAGAATCAAAACTGAAAGCTCGAGCCCTCCACACCTGGCCTCTTATTCCTCCCTTCATGCCACCACTCTGCCTCTGTGTCTCCTGGTTTTGCAAGTTAGAGGATGCCCTGCCCAATGGGGTGGGCACGTGCAGGTGGGGAGGCAGCCCTGAGACCAGGCTGAGGTCCCCCAAATGTGCTGTGGCCCATAACCTCACAAGGCACACTGACTCTTTCTTAGTTCGTAAAGTGGGGCTAATAGTACTCACGTTTCCTAGACTGTAGCATTGCTGTGGGGATGAAAGCCCCTTAGGAAACTGCAAAGACCTTACCGATGGCAGGAGATACGGTCATTCTCGTCATCACCGCAGCTCCCGGGGAGGGACAACAGTCAGAGCCATCTGAGTGATCCCTGAGGTGCCCAGATGGGAGTTCTTGTGTAGGAGTCAAGGACTGGCCTGCCAGGAGGCAGAGCAAGAGATGCTTTACCCCTTCTGTGTGGTCTGTGTGCTGCTGCTGTCCCTGGGGGGATGCAGGGACACCTTCCCACGGAGGCCGATGTCGGCACCTTGCCGTGGAACCCAGCACGGCACCTTCCCACGGAGACCAGCTAAGAGTCAGAATATGTGTAACTTTGGGTGCTGTTACTTGGGCCACCAGTTAGCCACCAGCTAGCATCCATACTCGCTTCTGTTCTTGAGGTGCTTTTGTTTTTTATCTCTTCCTTTTCTTTTTTTTTTTCCACTTGGGATGTCGTTACCAAGAAGTCCAAAGCAGAGAAGTTAGACTCCCCGTGACAGTTCTGGCTTTCTTACTGAAAGAAAACATTTCAGAGCAGCGTGTCTCCTCTAAGATGCTGATTAGGAATGCTGTCACATTGGCTGGGGCCCTGGTGAGGGTGGCTTTGCAGAGAATTTCCAGACGGCCCTGGAGCCCTGCTGATCTCCCCCACACATTCCAGGGGAAGCGGGGTCGGACAGAGGGGACTCGGTCCTGCGACCGAGAGGGTTGTTAGACAGCTACAAGGTAAACCTTAGCCACGCGCGTTGACTGTTTGGTGTGAAACAATGGGAAGGGAAGTGATGTCACGTTAAGGAACATAAAGGGGACTTTGGAAGGCATCCACTCACAGGCATATTTGGCAGAATTGGAAACTGACATCAAGGTATTTGGCTCTCTTCTACTCTCTGGTCTGGCCACTGGCAAAACCAGGACTGGAATCAAGAACTCGCTCGCATCCTGCTTAGTGGTGTGTTGAGAGGAGCAAGCCGGGCTCTTGAACTGTCACGAACATACAGAGGGGTTCAATTGCCGGACAGTGCTGTGTTGCCATTGTTAGATGCCATCAAGGCGTTTCTGACTGTCAGTGACTCTGGTGCAGCAGAAAAGGCGCTGCTCAGTCCTGAGTCACCCTCACAGTCCCAGTCGTCCTTGAGGCCGTCCTTGCCGCCCCTGTGCCAGTCCCTCTGGTTGAGGGTCTTCTTCTTTTTCACCGAGCTTCTCTGGGGACCGGTCCCTCCTGATAATAGTTGCAAAGGATGTGAGACAAAGTCTCACCGTCCCCACATTGACGGGCCCTCCTGGCTGTACTTCTCCCTGTAACAGTAACACAGCCAGAGCGAGCCAGCATGAAGGGAGTGCTCCCTGCGCCAAGTGTTTCCTGGTGACTCTCGGTCTTGCAGTAACCCTGTGAGTTAGGTCCATCCGACAGAAAAGGAGGCAGGCTGTGAGTGGGTCGGGAGCTGGCCGGAGCTGAACCCGCAGGAGGTGGCAGCCCTGGAGTCTTGCCCTTGTTGCTGTGTCACGGTCTCCCTGCACTTCCCTGGTCTCCAAGTCAGTGCCTGCCTTTGATTTGTCTTCTGTCCTCCTCTCTGCCTTCTTCTGTGACTCGGCTGGGGTTCCATATCCCTGCTGGGCAGTTGTTTATGGTTTCAATGACATGATTTTATTTGGGCTGTTGTCAGAGTTACTGTGTGTGGTGAAGTCACCCTCTGGCAGGTGTTCCTTGACTGTCAGAGGAGAGTGACATCATGATGAGAGGGGACGGCTGCATGGGGCAGAGCAGAGAGGAACTCAGGACAGTCTGAGCAGTGTGTTGGGAAAGTGGGCAGTGGAAGCAGTGGTCCCTCACCCTGGATATGCCCAGGACTGAGTCCACGGGATTCTCATGGTTTTCACGCCCTGAGCAAAACGAGCAACGCTAAAAAACCACAACTGATTGGTCATTTTTCCTTTGCTTTACTCCGCCGATGAGGAAATAACAAAGAGGGCAGTGACTGCGTTAACAGAGTGCGGTGAGCAAACTTCCATCTTAGTCTTGTGGTTTCTTCTGTCCAGAGGGAGACCCGATTTTGACTTGAGAACTGTGGCTGCAGGCTTGTAAGGTGATATGTACTGAGCCAGGATCTCTGAGTCTACAGTTCCAATATATCCAGGCTGACTGCAAGGCAAGAAGGCTGATCTTCATGTGTGGCTCCTGAAATCAGTCATTTAATGTCACTCTGATGTAATTCCACAGTGATGTCTCTCTTTGTGGAAATTCAGAAATACTTGTTGCCCCTCTTGGCTACCGGGGATCCTGGTCACTGAAGGAGCTGAAGCAGTTGGATGTGCATGGCCACGTGGTAAATGTCCCGGATTCATGTAGTGTCTGACTTCAGCAGCTTGGAAATCCATTCATCTTGGAGTCAGACGGCCCTGGGTTCAGATTCAAACTGCCATTCCTGTGTGACCTGAGACAAATTGTGTCTCTGAGCTGCCCTTTCTCTGTGTCTGTCAAGGACAGAGAATTAGTGTAGACCTCAACCAGTAGTTAGGAGCATTAAAAGGCGATCTCACCATCATCAAGTTGGTTCCAACTCACAGTGACCCTTCAAGATCGTGTAGAACTGCTCCACAGAATTTCCAAGGAGCACCTGGTGGATTTGAACTGCCAACCTTTTGGTGAGCAGATGTAGCACTTAGCCAGAGCACCACCTGGGTTTCCATCAAAGGAGGTGGTTTTCTTTAAAACTGCTGACCTAGTAGCAAAGCCAGGGAAAACACTCCTTGAATGTTAGATACTATTCAAGCTAGGACCGGCAAATGTTTTGTCTATCTCTGAGATAAGTAGGAGAGAGAGAGTGAAACACAACAGAGAGAAAAACAGAGTGCAGGACGAAGAGGGGAAGATCACACAGATGTATAGATATCGGTTCCTTCTTTATAGCATGGGTCAGACGCTCAATCATGTCTGCCCCCCTCCTGTTAGGGGCCACTGGAGAAAGTATTCAGTGTCGGGGGTTGGAGATTGTAATAAGGAACTGACTCCTTCCTTGTGTCTCAGCGTCATAGAATGTCAGAGAAAGGAGGAGATCGCAGAGATCTTTTACTGTACCACCAGGGAAACTGAGGACTGAGTAGAAAGGTGTGACTTGGCGAAGGTGATGCGTATCTAGCAGCAAAGCTTGGGGCCCCAGCTCCCAGTGGCCGCTCTAGCATGCTGTCTGCCACGGGATGTGGCAGTGGGCTCTGTGTCCCTCCATCTCACCGTGTTCAGTCACCTTTTAGAGCAGCAAGAGTGCATAGGAGTGTTGTATGCCTGGCCCTCCTCTTACGGCTGGACTTGGCGAGCGTTTTCTCACAGGCTGTCCTCTGAGTGATGTTAGACAAGAGGCTGAACTAGTGACCTGGAGCAGCCTGTGAGGCACCCATCATCTTCCCACTGGCCCAGTGCTTGCTTCCTCAGAGTGACAGTGTCCCCAGCGGGAGTGGGCAGGGGCAGCCTAAAGAGACTGCTCCTGGAAGGTACAGAGTAAAGGGAGACTTCGCCAACCTGAGTTCTAATTTGAGGCATAAATTAATGCACACCTAAACAGGTGACATTATCCAAATGATAAATTGCTATCGGCACAGGCCATTGTGTTCACAAGGGTGATTTATGGCCCAGGATTGGAAATGAGCAGAGAGAGAAATATTTAAATGTAGCCATTTAGAAATCCTGCTGTTAGGTGTAGGGCTGTCATTAAAAAATTGAGGCGTCCTTCCTCTGCCAGAGTTATCTACATTAATCAGATGGGAGTTACGTCCATTCCTTATTCAAAAAAAAAAAAAATACCAGCCGAGGGGGGAAGAAGCATTTCTGTTTGAATAGGGCATACAGACAAGGGGGAAAGAAAGCAGTTATGTTTTCAATAGAACTTGTAAGCCTTTTTCCTTCCTATTTTAGTTTTTCCAGAACATAGGCTCCAGCATGAGATCTGCAAGAATACGCACACACTTTCTTCACTGAGCTCCTTTCTCCTCATCTTGTCTTTTGAGGTTAAGCAGAAAATGAAAACCTCCATTGATTTCCTGCCTCATGGAATCTGGGCCGAGTTGTTCATTTCGACAGATGCAGAAGTCTTCTGAAAAAGACAGAGTTGGCTTGTCCACGCACAACAGGTGAAGATCATTTCAAGAGTAAAGATGAGTGGGAAAAATGAGCCACTGGCCTCCCAACACACATGCTCTCATACACACATGTGTGCACATATGTGCACATAGCCATACATATGTGCCGATATATATATACACACACATGTATATATATATATATATATATATATATGAGGTCTGACAATTAAGTCCATGAACGTGGTTGTTCTAAGTGCTACACACCTCACTGCTGAATATCACTACAGTCACCTTCTAAGCACTCCCCTTAGGAAGCTATGCATTGATTTCAGTGCCTTGTCCACCCTGCGAAGGAACTTTGGAACCCTCTGGAATGGCCATTGTGCACAGTGGCACGGTGGCAAGTTGGCCAACTTAATTGTATAGTTGTCTGTGAGGGAGTTTTTCACCAGTAAACAAATAACAGTATTGGAACACCCTTCCTGCTCACCTGATTTGGGCCCCAGTGACTTTTTCTTTGCCTAAAGATAAAGGAAATATTGAAAAGAAGACATTTTGATGGCATTCAGGATATCAAGGGTAATACGATGCTAGTTCTGATGGCCATTCCACAAAAAGAGCTCCAGAACTGCTTTGAAGGGTGGACTAGGCACTGGCATGGGTGCATAGCTTCCTAAGGGGAATACTTGGAAGGTGACCATAGTGATATTCAGCAGTGAGGTGGGTAGCACTTTTCCTAGAATGAGTTTACGGACTTGATTGGCAGTCTTCATATGTGCACATGTATATATACATATATGCAGACACAGAAACACACACATCTATACATGCACATGTGTACACACATACGCATACCACATATATGGGCACTGATGTGTGTGCACACATACACATAAATGTACATATATACGTGTGCATAGATGCACACACATATATACATGTAAGCATGTGCACACATGTATACATGTGCATTTATGTGTACATATGAACACAAACACGCGCACATACAAGCATATGCATACACATACACATACACATGCACATATATGTTCACCCATAAACACACAAACATGTACGTGCCCATATACACTCACCCACAGGTATACGTGCAGGCATATAGACACATACATATGTGTAGACACACATACATACATACGTGCACATACATGTGCACATACACATACCTGCGCAGGATGTTTCCATCTGAACATGGAAGCCAGATGCTTGAGCTCTTTTTCGTTTGCTTAGCCCCTCAAAGAGAGGGAAGAGAGACAGACGTCATGAAATATTTACAAAATTCCCACCCAGGCAGAGTCACAAGAACAAATGAAATCAGAACTTTAAAGTGTCAAAAGCCTTCTGTAAAGCTAGTAATAACGATAGAATGCTAATGGCAACTATTTTTTTAGTCCTTGCCATGTACTTGGAAATTCTGATGGCTCAGTGGTTAAGTGCTACATCTGCTGACCAAAAAGGTCAGCAGTTCAGATTCACCAGGAGCTCCTTGGAAACTACGGGGCCATTCTCCTCTGACTTCTAGGGTCCCTGTGAGTCATAATTGACTCAACAGCAGAGGAGGTTGGATTTTTTGTTTGTCAGGTACTTTACATGCCCCCAGCGTTTGAGCCTATGAAGGAGCGCCCGAGCTGGGGAACCCTTATCCACAGTGAGCTGGCCCGGGTCATGTGACTGATCCTTGGCAGGACCCACGAGCTGGGCATCTGACTGCGGCCTCTGACCCCCACCCCACCCACTTCCAGCAGACAGCGACAACTAGACCTGGGTTCTCGGTCAGTTCTGCATTGCGTGGCTATTAGACCTGGAGCCATGCTGGCTCCCTTCTCCTCCCTCCGTTCTCCAGTCGGTAATGTCAGTAATTCATTTCCGGCCTCTCTAGCGTGGCTGCTCTATCAAGTACAGTGTATGCGAAGCGGGTGTCTACTAAGAGGTGTGCCATCACCTCATCGTCACCACCACCTCTGTCCCCTTCACTGTGCCCTGGCGCATTTGCTGAATTAGCCCTCCCCAGCGTCCCTCTGTTTTGTTTGGAGACTCTCGTGAGCTCCAAAGCTCTCCAACTATGAGGCTGATCAGAAAGAGTGAGTTCTCCTTGCAGGGACCTCCTCACTGTGTGCACGCCACACTGACCTGCCTCTCCCGGGCTCTCGTGCGGCCGCAGAAGGGGCATTTGGGACCAGAGTGCTTTGTGTCTTTGTAACACTATGCATTAATGTCACAGAGATGTTCCAAATAGCCCTTAGTTTTTCCTTCTGGCACGGGGCCACGGAGCAATTTTCAAGAATATTTTAAATAGGAAGAAATGGTCGTTCTCCAGACAGCCATTCGGTATTTCTGAGCCTCTAGGTTATAATAACATTCAGAAATATCTAAGCCACTGAAGTTGGTGTTTCTTTAAAAGAGCTGTTGCTTTTATTAAAACAAATGAAGGTAGCATGCGTTCCTTATATAACATCCTTACCTCCGAGCCCTGTGGGCAGGGAGGGCTCGGAATCCTGAAATAAAGCCGCTGGAACGCAGTGGGGAGAAGCCGAAGGGGCCCCGGTACAGAAGAATGCTTTCAGGGCTCTTCGTTGGATCCTCGCCTCCCCATTCCTCCAGGTGTTTCCCCAAATTTACCTAGCGGCAGTGTGATTCAATGCTTTCACAGGGGCTGTGCCAGGGCAGGGGTGTCGTGAAGTCTTGGCAGGGGTGTGCTGACTTTTTTGTGGTCTACTCTGGATCGTCACCTCACATTTTATGTATTACATGCACAGTTGAAAGTCCCTTTCACTGGTAGCTTGTCAGTTGTTCACTTTTAATAAATGTGCAACAGTCAATGCCTGTGGGCCAGGTCCCATGCAAGGGACCAGCATGGCAGCCTGGATGTGGCCCCTTCCTTTGGGGAGGTCAGACAAGGGCAGGGAAGGAGAGCCGGATCTCTAAAGAGCTAAGGGAAATCCAGTGTGGATTGCAGGAGGGACCCACCTATTAAAAGAGACAGCATTCTGGCGGGAGAGGGGCTTTGTAAAAGCGATGAGGGGGCGGGGGGCATGCGAAGGGGGTCTTAAGTAGACAGAGTCTGTTGTGGACTCTCCCATGCAAGGCAACCAGGGCCCAGAGACTCGCTCACTCCCTGGGTCACAAATTAAAAAGGAGGTCGCTGTATGTGACAGCTGGCTCTGAGCCTGGCACCCTTCCTTGCATGGGCCTGGCCCGGCATTTTAGAATGTTCTTTTCGACATCAAAAGAAACGAGAACTGAAGTGAAATCTTTACCTCTTCCTTGTGGGTTTGTAAGGCTGATACTTTCCACCAGAGCTGAGTCAGAGACTTGTTACGGAAGAGAAATTTTGTTTTCAGTCAGTCATCCCCACACTTCCTTCTCTGCCCCGTAACTAGGTCTTAAGGCTTGTCGTCCTGTTAGAGAGGAGAGCAGAGGCTATGCTCTGGTCAGGACCAGAGAGCTGTGGCAAACGGTCACCCATCCATCCATCCTTCCTTCCCTCATTTGTGTAGCTGTTATTTTTGGTGTACATACTGCTGGGGGGGGTGCTACTAAATATTTAACTGGATCTCCAGAAGAAGGAAAAAAGCCTCAATATAGAGTGTTCAACAATTTTTATGGTGGAAATGCTCCACCATGGCCAATTTGGGATGACTGATGTCACGGCACGGAATGCAGAGTCGGGAGTACTAACGGGTGCAGGTCAGCACTAACACGTTCACGGCAGGTCCCGAGCCGGGTGTTAGGCGTCAACCAGTGGCCAGAAGAGATGTGGGTCCTGTCCCCTGTAGGACACCAGCCCCTAGACCGTGTAGGCAGTATTGTCCTTTTGGTCTGAGAAGTATTTCTGCTGGGGCAGAGATAGACACTGAGAGACGCAGACAGAGAGTTAGCAGAGAGAGACTGAGAAGGAGACCTGGGCATTCAAATATCCACATCTGGATCAAGTCTGGCATGGTCCTGCCATGCGTCTCTTCATGTGGGCCTCCCTCCTCACCCACCTCTCTGCTGTGACGGTCCCCAGCATGTGGGTGCTTCAGACACTAGCAAGTTACAGGGAAAAAGAAGACAGGAGAAGACAAGACGAAAGACGGTGGTGCTACTTCTCTCTAAGTTTAGCCTGAAAGCCCAGTGATAAGCTTCCTATTCCCGTGACAGGATCTTACTGGTCTACGGGTGAGTTTTGCTTTGTGACTCTATTTCCCTCCCCACTCCATTCCAATTATTTTTTGACCTGTGCAGATTGCAAATAAATAAACAGAATGGAATCCGTCAAAAGCGGAGTTATGGTGGCTGGACGGCAGATGTACTCACGCCGGAACTCTTCAAGAAACGCCCGATCCCACCGCAGTGCCTGCTCGGGTCCTGTCATGCCCAGGCCCCTTGGTCATGTTTCAGGCCAGCAGCCGTAAAGGAGCAGCTGCTTACACGCTGTGATCAAAAAGGCACCGAGAAGGTTCCCTTGCCTCAAGCTAACTCATCATTGGTCTGTCACCTTGGTTGAAATGTCCCTGTGGGAGATGTGTTGCTTTGATTTACCAGCATGCACCTTGCTATCCACTGATACCCACGAAAAATTTGTTTACTGCTGTCAAGCATTGACCCTGAAGGGCAAATTAGTTAAACGTGTGATTTATAGACTAGTTCACTGGTGGCAGATTTTAGAGAGGCAGGGGAGAGAGTCGGTGGCCGTCAGTAACACTGGGCGGGAGGAGAAAGGGGTCAGAGTCTTGCTGGAAGGAAAGGACCTGCCTTCTCACCAGACCATGCAGACTCCCTGTTAGTCATCCCCAGATGACTCAAGGGTCCCATCACGAAGGTTCTAATCAGACCACCCTGAGACATTCTGATCTCTTTAGGTCTCTGGAAAAACTGAGCAAAATCTTGATACCAGGAGCTTTGTTAGCTCATTATGTCTCGGATCTCGTGTTCACCGCAACCCTGTAAGGTAGACACACTTGTCCCACTTCATGGTGGGGATAGTCCCTTGCTTTATAGAGGGAGGGTCCTCGCTGGGGCAGACAGCCTGTGCTCATCTACAAACCTGAAGGTTGACCATTCAGACCCAAACAGTGGTGCAGAGAAAGGCATGGCGATCTGCCCCAGAGAATCCACTTCAGAAAAACTCCGGGAGCCGTCCCTCTCTGTAACACAGGGCTGGCCCTCAGTCAGACCCCACAGCAGCTTTTTGTTTTTTTAATAGAAATCAGGGGCCGGAGAGGGCCAGTGACACGCCCGACATAGTACAGCTAGCAAGTGGCAGCCTGACTTCCCATCTGGGGTCTGTCTCCACCTAAGCCCGTGCTTCCTCCGCTTCCCCATGCCACCTGTTTGAGGGGGGCTGGTCTGCTGTACACACTTCCGAGGGCTCCAGGCTACTGCATGCTTTGGGGGTTTTCTGCTGGCTTTGAGTGCTCTTTAGACCTTCCTGCTCTGCACACCCATTGCCTTTGCTCCAGGGGCCCTTGCCGGTGGCCATCCTTCTGCCCCTCCTTGTAAACTCTGTGTAGAGTTAGGGAGCAGACAGCGAAGTCTGGGTTTTCCAATCAAACCAAAGCTCATTGCAGTTGAGTCGGGTCCCAAGAACTTTGCCGGTTTAGAAACTGAGAGTGATGACGTATCTTGAACAGCCCTTTTTGACTTGTATACTTATTTTTGCTATTATCTAAATAGATGAAACTCTTGGCTATCAGAAATCTGGATAGCTAAAGAGATTCAGTATTACATTTTATTGGTGAAACATTCCAAATATATTCAGATTTCTTTTCAAATAGGTAACACAGTAGATTCCATATGTGAATTTGTAAGTGAGTCAGAATTGACTCAATAGCCACTAGCTTGTGTTTGGATTTGCTTGTTTTTTTAATACACACAAGGAGAAAATGAAGATGCTCATGAATCAAATAAACTTGTTTTTATAGATTTTCCCAGTTGGTATAGGCCATTGCTAGCTGGTCACGGTTGAAATGTGTCTCCCTTAATGCAGGAGTGTTTAATTGATGAAACTAGTCACCTTCTGGGATTGGACTGGGACTGGGCTCCCCGCACAGCTAGCTATAGGGTAGCAGTGACATTACTCACATTTTAGGTAGCAGGTTGATTTTAAAAATTTCAACACCCCACACTGAAGGGAAAGCATTAGCCGCTGGAGACAGACTGGAATTTTTAGAAAACTTTGTTTTCTTGGGCAAGTCCCTTTACGTCTCTGGGGTCTTAGTGGCCCGTGTGAAAAAGGAGGACCTGGCTGATGCAGGCAATTACTCAGGGTCCAACCACAGCTGGGGCTCCCCTCCTTCTTCTCATCACCCACACCCAGACTTTGGTACAAACAGGAGTGTGTCTGAGTGACCCCAAGTGGCCTCGCTCTGCCAGGAAGGAGTTAACCTGTCCTATGCAGAGTATGAGAAGTCTTACATAACCTATTAAGTCTCATCTCATGGGTGTTTTTCTGTAAACTGTGCCAGAATTAATTTCACATCTCTAAAACAATTCATGGTACCAGAAGAATATGTAATGAACTGCCAGGAGATATGATCATTTTCTGTTTGCAAGGAAAAGACCTGTAGTTCCTAAGGACTTATTAGGAATTATTTCTCTACCAAGCCAACAACCCAAGTCCTTGGAAGGGGGCTCACAGCAGCGCAGAGGTTGCTCTGGAAGGTTCTCCATCACTGGAGCTTCAGGATTGGTCCTTTCTCCCCTTTTTCTCTCTGTCTGACCCCTCCCCTTGTTTGCCTGGCTTTCTGTTGAAAGAGATGATTTCCCCACACACTTGAGAGGTTTTTGGAGGCGGAGAGCTTGTACAGGCCAGATGACTGCAGTAGCCCAGCCCAGCCCGATCCACCCAGGCCTCGTCGGGTCTCCAAGTTGGGAATCATGCTCTCCTTGCATTTGGAGGAGTCCAAAGGGTCACCTCCAAAACAGCGATGCATGCTGAATGACCAAGTGCCTCCCAGAGTCCCTTCCAGCTTACATCGTCTGTGCCTCCTGCCTCAGCAGGAACGAGGCTATGGCAGAAGCTCCTGCTGCAGGCTGTTTCTGCCCGTCACAGAGCACACATGAACTTCTCACTTCCTGCTTCGGGGATGCAGAGGTTTGGAGAATCGTGAGATTATAATGGTAACATTTGTCTAACTTATTTTGATACCCACGGTAATTCTAGAATGTAGGCCAAGCATCCGAGTACCATCTCTGTTTTAAAGCTGAAGAAACAAGGCACACCGCTGTGGCAGTCATTGTCCAGAGAAGTTTCCATGGTGTGGCATTGCCCTTAGAGACCGTTTCATGGCAGCGCAGTCTGCAGGACACACGCATGAGTGGTAGGGCTGCCGGAGAAGGGAAGGATGAGACCCAGGAGACAGGACGGGTAGCCACAGGGCAGGGTCTCGGGCAAGTCTCCCCTGATAGACTGAGGCTGAGAAATGAACCTGTTGGCTCTGACAGTCCATGTGGAGAGAGCAGAGCAAAAAGTTGTTTGAAGTTGCAGTCTTCGGAGTTAATGATTATTCTAGATCCTTCTGTCATCATCACACCATAGGATTAGAGACCCCTGTGCTGCCATTTTGCCTCAGTGTACCCATAGAAACTAGGTCGAAGGACGGGGTTCCTTCTCTCAGGGACCCTCCAATCCAAGCAGTTGTCAAGTTTTTAGCTCCCAAATTATTCTCCTGACATTTAGTCACCTGTTTCAAGACAGGTCATAGTAGGGAGAGTGTGAAAGCAAACTGTATAGCTCAAGCAACCCATCTGGCGGGTGTCGTGGCTGCCACCACCGCTGTGTTGTGATGGTCATGGACATGGAGTTGAGGAGTTGTGCCAGCCTGCCTGAAGCCCATCAAACACTGTCTTTGTGGTACCATTTGGAATTTTCCTCGTATCTTTTCCTAACAGCAGCTACAGAATTCAGGTTGTCTCTTTGGAGGCAAGGACTCTATCTTGACCTCCTGAGCTGGGATTTATCTAGTGGGTCGTGCTTTGGGAGAGCCATTGTCCCCCTCAAGGATAACCCCAAACCAAGCTGCCGTCATGCTCATTTTGACTGATGGTGGTCTGTGTGGTACAGACCTGCTCCACAGCCTGTCATCTCTCCAGAAGCGGATCACCCCACTTTTCTTCCATGGCACCCAGGGGTGGGTTCAAACTACCAAGCTATAGGTGAGCAGTTGGGCACAAACCTCTTGTGCCATCCAGAAAGCTATGCATGCCCAAATCATGAGAGGTGATAAATGCCAAGACCTAAAGGTGGCAGTGTTTTCTTGAAGCTTCTATATGGTTGGCAAGTGTCGGGAGGAGTGTCTCATTTTAGACATGATGGTCTAGAATTTGTTTTTAGTCAAATGTGTCTGAGAACCGCGTGGTCTCACCACCTCCCGTTTCCCTCCCTTACTGGATGGAAGGACTGAGCATGAAGGAGGCAGGACTCCAGGTCCAGGCTGGTTTGGAACAGCAAACCCAAGGATGCAGGGCTTTGGGCCCAAAGCCCTTCTGCGCAGTAAACAGGGAGGGAAGCCAGCTGCTTTTGCTCTACGCTAATTAAATGAGGCTGCTGCGGTGTCAGAATAGGAGAGCTGTTAGCCAGCCACTGGTGGCCACAGGCTTAGAAGGCTCCAGTTGTCATTTTGAAAACAGATTGGATTTTTGCTGTCAGACACCCGTGGTCAGCTCACAGGGGCATCAGTGACTCAGTTGCCTCTGACGTCAGGGAAGCCTTGCATGTCTCAAAGCAAACCTCTGCTCACTGATTGTGGACCCACAGTTTTCCTGCAAGGTTTTGTTGTTGTTTTTTCCCAGAAGGCAGCATCAAAGGCAAACAGAAGGGTCTTGGGGTAGACGTGTTCCAATCTGTGGAAGGGCCATTCAGAAAAACAAATGATGTGTCTTCTGCATGGTGCGCTTCCAGTTGGGAAGACGGAGCAAGTTTGAAGTGGCAGATGTAACCTGGGATGTGTGTGTAGGAGGGAGAAAAGGTTTATCAAGAATGTTGTCAAATAAGCAGAAAATTATTCAGCATTTCTCTGTTCTATTCATTAAAGCCGTGGTGTTGGGCTGAGAAGCGTTCTGCTTCAGTCAGACCTTTATTTCATTTATGTCACTGCTTGTAAATAATTATATTAATGTGACATTTTAAGTAGACTTGTTTCCAAACAACATGTTATTCACAGTGACTTATTTTCTGGGGAAGAAAAGAAACAGTTGAACACCGTGTGCCAGCAGGATTCTAAAACTACTGCTGGTGAAGGGATGGAAGTTTTCTACATTTTCTCTGCCATCTCAGAGAAGCAGCTGGGACCTGGGTCCTCAAAGAGTCTCTTCTAGAGACCTCTGTCAAAGCGTAAGACCTTCTCAGTACTGGCTGAATCCATCTTGTCACAAGAGGCCCTGAGGCCGGAGTCTGCTTAGCGCAAAGGTCACACAGCACCACAGTGGAGGAGGGCCAAGCCAGGGCAGCCTCCTGGCATTTGGTGGTCAGTTAGCCTTGGAGTCTAAGCTGGCTTAAGCCCATCTCTTTGGCAAATAACCAGAAAGCTCTCTGAAGTTCCACAGATCTCCCCTCCTGGTGAAACGTGGGCACAGTGAACACTTAATTAACTGTCCGCAGTCCTTGGGGGCCTTGGGGCTGCCTCACTCTCTGCCTCTCACATGGGCAAGACTTGCGCAATGAACTTTAACACTCAGCTGGGCACACGCTGACGTGATGTCACGCCGTTCCGTGGTGCCGCAGACGACTGAGAAACTGGGACCCAGCGTCAGTCCCTTGCAGATGTGAAAGGGAATGCTACAGCTGCAATCCTAAGACCCCAACCTCTGTCTCTGTAGGGCTTTGCAAGGCACGTGGATTGTAACCTTCCTTGATTAACTACTGCTATGAACTATAACTATAAACATTTGGGTTTATATCTTTTTGGTTATTTTTTCATTGTGAGATACAAAGGGTCTTAGTGCGTCTAAGAAGCTTCTATGGCTCCTTAGTTCTTGGGGGAATTTTGTGTTTATCTCATCTTTAGGATTAGGACTCAGTTACCTTAGCCATGTATGGGAAAAAAAGGTAGTAATAGTGAAAATTAAGTGAAGAATATTATTAACGTGTTTAGTCATAGAATCACAGTATTGTTTGGGTGAAAAAGAACTTTAGAGGTCATTGAATCCATCTTTTTCATTTTATAAATGAAGACCCAAAATCACAGATAAGTGAACATCTTGCTGTGATCACACAGCTCTTGTTCTGAAGGGTGAAGAGTGGAAGGAGACAGAATTTATAGGATTTACAGGGTCTGTGACAAAGAGGCCATGGCTTCTAGCATGAGCTGTGTCCCATAACTTGTGTTATTATGGACACTTCATTCTAAATGAACCAGGATTTCCTCATGTCAAAGCTTTCGTTACGTTCTTCCTCCAAACAAACAAAAAGTAATTCTGATTATTTGAAGACTTCTGGCCCAAAGGGAGGACTCAGGGCTTCTGGAGTCATGCATGTCTCTGGGAAGAGAGATCGGGTCATGACTGGTGTTGAAGGGGAAATACCTGTGATAAGCCTGGAACAGACTGACATCTTCAAGCCCTAACATACATCATTGTGAAATTGAAGCAACCACAGAAGTTTTTTGCGGGGAGCCGTATACAGCTATGTCTAGGGTTCCACATGCTGCATATCTTGTGGGGCTGCCTGTTGAAGTTCTTACTGTGTTTAGGAGGACAACTAACCCTGTGTTGACTCCTGTAGTCATGGAAGGTGTTTTGTTCATGTTTCCCGTGGGGGATGGAGGAGGGGGCTCAGCACAAACTGTCTTCAGGTTCAGATTCACAGAAAGATAGGAACTGTTTTCAAACCAGGGGCTGGCAGAGTTGTTTCCGAGTTAGTCCGCAGACTTCTCCTTAGGCCACGAAGCCGTGTCATGTTGTGGCGGGTTCTCCCCCAGCCCTCCATGCCCCGTGCACACGCCTGCTCACTCTCCGTGGGAGCAGCATCCGTGTTAGAGTCAGAATGTCTCTGGCGTGGTCTCCAAACACCTGCCCCGAGATCATGGATAGGGATGCAGTTGGGAAGTATAGATTCTCGGCTGCCAGCCCCCACTTGTTACAAACCAAAGTCTGGGGGCTGATGGAGTCTCAGTGAGTGCATCCGAACATGTCAGGTGACCTGGGTGCTCAGCTAAAGTGTCGGAACTGCAGATCTGGGTGAAATCACGAGTGTGCGAGCAGTCTAAAGAGCGTGTCTTTCACCTGGGCATATTTTGTCCTTTCTTGGGTCACAGGACTTCAAGAGGGAGAAACATGAGTTTGGGAAGTCGCTTTTGGTCCTACTGCTTTTCAGCTGTGTCATCGAGGTTTCTGTGATGCTTAGGGGAGGTCTCCCGCGTGACAGAGCCCTGGCTTTGCCCGTCACAGGCCGTTTACCCAAAAGTAGTTTGTTCCCTTCCCTTCCTTTATTCATTCAGTCTACGCTACTTGCCTTTGCCAGATGCTTGTTACAAGCAAGGAACTGTGCTCTGGAGGCCAGGTAGAGTCACCGCGCACCGAAGAAAGCTTCAGCTTCAGGACCTCTTCGCTTAGTTGGCCTCTTCCCAAGCCCTGGGAGAAGCCATTAGCAAAGTGTTTTCATGGTCATATATTTTTGTAATATTTGAAAAGTTATTTTTAAATTTTTATTCTTAAGGAGAGTCCTCCAAGCTATATACACTTCAGCCACCCAACGCCTGGTTTTTCCCTGCAAAGATCTTACAAACAGTCAGTGAAAGAGACACAGATATGGATAATTAAGACACAGCGAGATAGGTGCCGTGTAGACCCTCTGCCCAGCCTCATGGGAACCACTTGAGGGAGAGGAATGTGGTCAGAGAAGACTTCCTAGTAGAAGTGATGCTTAAGCCTGGTCTTGAAAAATTAGATTTGGCAGTGAAAAAGTGGAAGGAAGGTTATTACAGGGAGATAGCTCGAACAAAGTTACCAAGATGCGATATGTTGGTGTGGCATGCATGTGTGCGTGCATGTTCCTATGCTCATCTGTGTGTACGTGTGTGCACGCCTGTGTTTGTAGGTTTGTTAACCAAAACACTTTGCAGTTGGAGGACCTTTTCCTTTATGTTGAGGGATGGATACCCCCGTGGCAGAAAGGCAAGGAGGTTCCCTGGCCAGGGAACCTCAGGTTTCCAAACCCCTGCTCCTCCCTCTTCCCGACCTACCAGGGACTCTAGTTGTAATTGTTCTTTAAGGAAAAATCACCCTTTAGCTCCTCGTCTCTATTGCCATATCCCTACAGCCCATCTTTCCTGTCAGCCTTGCAAATCAATATTTCATTTGGAAGAGGCTTGTTTGATGCCAGTTCTGCTGATTTGCTCTGCAGACACTGTGGGTGCGCTTTGTGGGTCTGTCAGTATGTAAATTAAACCAAGCATAGATAGCTTTGTGTGGCTTAATGTTCAGCTGATAAAAATTAATGTGGTGTGAAATGAGCAGTGAGGGAGTTAATTAGACAGGCAGAGGGAGAGGGTTAGGGAGGAGGATGGAGGAGGACTGACCCTCGGACAGACAGACAGACAGCAGGTCTGTCTGGGCAGTGGGTACAGCTGGCTGTCTGGGCAGAGACAGTCTGGGGGCAGTGAGGCAGGGAGGGTGCCCTCTTTGGGCAGTTAGCCGCAGAGCGCTGATGTCGGTGTGGATCCTCCCTGGGCATGATGGGGGAGGCCCCGGCCCAGCCAGGCTGGGCGCGTCCAGCTCACTGCAGACTGCAGCGTCAGCATTTGCTGGTGGCCTGAAGCAGTGGCTCCGAGGTGCAGCTTCAAGACCACTGGTGGAGAAAGAGGTGTCCTTCTTAAGCAAGACAGAGCAGGATGGTGAGCCAAGCACCACCTCATCCAGAAGCCAGCCAGGAGAGCTGGGAAGCCCCCATCTCTGACTGAAATGTAAACAAGACTCTGGGATCTCGCCTCTTGGCCTTTGCACGCTGCTCTTTCTGGGGAGAAAGTGTCTTCCCCTTCCCAGGTGTGAGAACAGGCAGCACCTGGTGTTAAAATTACCTGTGTCCCCCATGAGACACCAGCTCCCAGAGGCCAAAGGTGTGTCTTGATCATCGTGGTGGCACAGAGGTGCACCATGAATGTCACTGGATGACTGTGTGCATGTGGTGTCCCCTCTGCTCAGAGGGCTCTCCTTGGCCTGGCACACTCCTGAGCATCCTTCCCGTCTCATCCCAAGTCACCACCTTGCCAGAGCTCCTCCTGCCTCCCCCAAGTCACTTGCATTAGGTGGCAACTCTGGAGACACCTTGCACTTGGCCTTCAGCCCACTTTCCAAACTTAGAACTAACCACTGGCGTGAGCTCCTGAGAAAGGGCTGGGCTGCCTGCTGACCCTTGGCCTTTCAGCCACTCGCAGGGGCCTAAGAGTTTCTGGTGCTGGCGTTGCTAACCACTGGGAAGCCAACCCAAAGGTCAGTGGTTCAAACCCACCAGCCACTTGACATGGCCATCTGTCCCCCAAAAGACTTACAGCCGAGGATGCTCTGTGGGGCAGTTCTGCTCTGTCCAGGGGGGGCGGTCACTGTGAGTTGGAATGGCCTCAGTAGCTCCAAACAATGCAACAGAATGACCTTGAAAACAAAGAGGAGAGGGACTGCACTTCTGTGTGGTCCTGTGACCGCTGAACCTGGCTGCCGGCTGAGCTGCAGTCCGTGCGCTCCCCAGCTTTGCAGCAGGTGCTGCGGGGGCACAGGCCCTGCCATGTTTGTACGAGGTCCGACCATGAAGTCTGTGAACTGAGTTGTTGTAAGTACTACGTGCCTCATTGTTCAATATCACTGTGGTCACCTTAAAAGTCCTCCCCCTGGGAAGCTACATACCGATGCCCGTGCCTAGTCCACCCTTCAAAGCAATTTTGAAATTCTCTGGAATGGCCATTGTGCTTGATGCCACGGTGGCCAGTTTGCTAACTTAATTGTCTCGTTGTCAGTGAGGGAGTTTTTAGCCAGTAAACAAATAACTGTATTGGAACACTGCCCCCCCCCACCTAATCTGACCCCCTGTGACTTTTTTCTTTACCTGAAGATAAAAGAAATATGGAAAGGAAGACATTCGGATGACTTTCAGGACAGCAAGTGTAATCCACCAACAGCTGTGATGGTCATTCCAGAGAAAGAGTTCCAAAATTGCTTTGAAGGGTGGACTAGATGCTGGCATTTGGTGCACAGCTTCCCAAGGGGAGGACTTGGAAGGTGAGCATAGTGATGTTCAGCAATGAGGTGTGGAGCACTTTTTCTAGGATAAGTTCACAAGCTTAACGGACAGACCCTGTAGTCCCTATGTGGTTACCTAGCCTTTCTCCCACGTCACCTGCTTGGATCCCATTTGATGAATCTTCACCTACCTTTGCAACGTTCCATGATTTGCTGTGTATTCTTCTATTAACCTCTCTGTGCTTCAGGAGGAGCCCTGCATTGTTTATTTAGCACTGTAGACTGACCGTCTTGGGTGTCTTCTTAAAACATGGGCCAGCTTCTGCTTACACCCCACAGTGAGTCCTGAGTTGCCCAGCCCCCGGGGAGGCCCTGGTCCTCACCATGTGGTCATTTAGTAGTCTGCACGCCTCTGTTCGTAGTGCTGTTACATGGTGACCAGGCACACAACTTCAGGAAGGCTTTGCCCACAGCCACAAGGCTGCCGCTGAGTGAGGCTACATCCGGTCAGGAGAGCACCCAGTGTGGGTCCCAGTTGTAACAGAGCCCAAGATGACCGCAGAAACAATAGAACTCAGGACGGATGGACAGTTGCTTGACAGCAGGATCTGCTCCTCTCCACCTCCCCTGGGCTTGTTCTCTGCCTGTTACAAAGCCTTGCTTAGTATCTGTACCAGCAAATGGCCATCCAGTCCCCCTTTCCCCTGCATGACCTGCTAATAGGAGAATGACCTTCGCCCACTCCCTAGAGTAGCCTGCGCCTGTCTTCTTTCCACTGTATTGAACCCTAAGTTGTCCCTGAACTGCGCCTGCTGGGCAGGCTGCAGGCCACCAAGCAGGCTGCTTCCACCTTGTCTTAGTAAGGTGCAGGGGAGCTTGTCTATGACAAGGCTCCGTAGCAGCAGTTACCTGTTTGTTGACAGTAATGCTGATATTGACACTTTTCAAGGCATTTCTGCTTCTATGGTCTGGTTTTGTCCATAAACCATCAGCCAGGTAAGTGGGGCACACTGATGTTATGACCACTCAGCTGATGAGGGAATGAAGGGACAGAGAAGTCACATGGGCCGCCTGCAGCACACCTGGACTCACTGACGCATCGTATGGTGCCAGAGCTCAATCAGAGTCACGTTGGTTTTGTGTGAAGAAATGACATCTCTAGCCAACAAAACCCCTGAGTCCTAGAACCATGACTGGTAGCTATATTCCTTGGGACGCCTTGCAGAAATAAGTCCTTTAAAATAGATCTAGAAGAGGTTACTTGTCACTGCACTCATTTCACGCTTCGTAAATACATATGAAAACCCTAGTGGCATAGTGGTTGAGTGCTACATCTGCTAAACAAAACATCAGAACTCAGTGGAGCTGTTCTACTCTGCCCTGTAGAGTCACTATGAGTCAGAGGCAACTCAGTGGTAGTGGATTTGGGTTTGGGATTTTTACCGGCCATGCAAGGCACTGGGGATGAGGACAGGAGCAAACACAGAGACAGTCCCTGTTCTGCAGAGTGTACAATCTGTGAAGGAGACAGTTCATCAAACCATCACCAAGTGAATATAAAATTAAAACAGCAACCACTGTGATGAAGGACTTGCCCTTGAGAATGTATGACTGGCATCTGCCCTCCACATGGAGGAGACCAGTGCTAAGCAAGGGGTAGTCAGAAACAGGAAAAGGACTGAACCAGACAAACAGAAGGTCATGTGCAAAGGCCCTGTGGAGAGGTGAAGAACAGTGTGCTTGAGGAACTGGATGAAGACTTCTGCGACTGAAGCATAGAAACTGTAGACGAGTGGCGTGAGGCAGCCGGACGAGTGGACAAGCACCCTGGAGACTCTTCTGCGTGGGCTACAGCAAGCATAGCACCTGGTGTTTCTTTTTGCCCCGTGTGATATAATTGGCAAATGAATTTGTTCAACAGAACGCTGAGGAATTGTTCTGGCAGTTACAGCTCTCTCTCTGCCTCTTCGTGGGTCACTTCCTCACAGTTCAAACTGAAGTACTTTCTCCACAGCCTACTCACTCACTTAAAATACTGATCCCCAGGGGGACGGGGGGGCTGAAATTTCCCCACTCCTTGTTGGCCGCATAACTTCAGCAAGACGGCACCCAGGTTTCCACCCCACGTGAGTCTCCCTGCCAGAGCCTCCAGGAGCCCCTCTGAGAGGTGGATCAGACCTGCTGGGGAGATGCTCACTGCTGTTTGCTTCTAAGTGCATGAAACCAGACACTGAAACTGGTCGTTAAAAATTCCTGTGTTCAAGCAGACACAGAAAAAATCATTTCAGAAGCTCTGTAATGAATGTACAAGTGGGAACAGGCTAGTCCGTCAAACACAATAATCGTGAGTAGACTAACGGATGCTGCTTGTGTCTGGCTGGGCCTTTCATCGCAGCACCCCGACAGCTGCCTCTGGCCCCCCACCTCCCTGGAATGGAGAACTGGCCTCCTCTTTGTGGTCTTCTCTGGCTGGGGCTGGGGCAGGGACACCGTGCAGTTACGAGAACCATCGCATCTGGGAATAAGACCGAGGGAATTCATGAACTTAACGCACGTGCAGGCCCTTTTGCTGGACTCTCTGCACCACGGCAGGACTAGGTAGGAAGCATTTTTACTTAAAAGCAACTGGAGGCAGAGAAGCTACAGGCCCTGCTCAAATGTCAGGGCAAGTGATTGACAGGAGCAGAATTTGCGTCGGTCCTCTGACCATGCTGAAATCTTTGTCCTTTAGATTTCCCTGCAGCGTGGTGTGCGTCCACCTGCAGGACCTGGCTAGGTACAGTAAGGCCCATCTTGTTTGGTCACAGGAAACTGAGAGACGGACAGGGCTGTGCCTCCTGGCCAAAGCCACCCTCGGGCCACTGAGGAGACGGACAAATACAGCAATACAAGCCAGGATCTGTAGTGGCTGTGCTCCCAGTTTAAGAGAGAACAGAACCAGAACGTGTGTGTGTGTGTGTGATGAACTGAAAGTATACAATCCAAACTAAATTCGCATGCCTGCCTATTTGTAGCTCCTTCTGCTCTCCTTCTTGATGCGAGCACACTCCTTTTCGTTCTGTGTATGTCGTATCCTCTTAACAAGCTCCTGTCCCCTCCTCTCCCCCCTCTCCTCTCCCTTCCAGTAAGAGGCCAGTAGGACAGCTTCCTGTAGATGCCTAGAACCACAACTTGCACACACGATATGGTCACATTGTGGCTCCGAGTCCAGCCCATTCCTGTCCAAAGAGTTGACCTCAGTAATTTTTCCGGTCGGGGCAGCAGCAGGTCTCGGGGCCATGCTCCCAGGGAAACACCCAGGCTGTCGGACCACCAGGTGCGGTCTTTTAGTAGAGCAGAACCAGAACTTTTTGCCGACTCATTAGGTGTGGGCCAACTGCAATGCCCAGAATCTCTGTCTTCCCATTGAGCTGGATCTAGTCAGATGTATGTGTTTTGGCTTGGCTTGTTTAGAGAACCAGTGTGATTTCACTCATATTTTAAGGGGTAAGACAGGGCACTTATATTTTAAATGATAGAAGAACACCAACAAGAGATAACACTCATCTAATTTCACCATCTTTTCCCAAAGAAGGGACTTTGAACACCCAGAGAACTAGTAGGGGCGTTATTTTAGGGCAAGGACTACTTTGATTTTGAAGACATTTGTTGTTGTTTTTAGTTGCTGTTGAGTTGATTCCAAGGCACGGTGACCCCAAATGTGCCAGGTAGGACTGCGCCCTTGGGGTTTTCAAGACTGTGACCTTCTGAGAGCCGGTTCCCAGGCCTGCGTTCTGAGGCACCTCTGGGTAGGTTTGAACTGCTGACTTTCGGCTTGTGGCCAAGTGCTTAACTGTGTGCGTCACGCGGGGGCCCACTGAGTACATTTAGTTATGTATCTCTCCTGTGCTCCTGACACCGCCACATTTGCCATGGACTTGACGCCGACTTGGGTTGCCCCCTGTGTCCCGGAGGAGAACTGCTGTGCTCTTAGCAGTAAGTCTCCAAGCCTTTTCGCCAGTGTGCCTCTGGGTGGATTTGTACCTCTGGCCTTTCAGTTAGTAACAAGCTGCGTTAGGTATTTCTACCTCCCAGAAAACAAAAACCAAACCCACTGCCTGTGAGTCTCTCCCGACTCGTAGTGATCCTATGGGATAGAGCAGAACTGTCCCCTAGAGTTCCCAAGGAGCACCTCTAGGGTTTGAACGGCCAACCTTTAGGCGAGCAACTGTAGCACTTAACCACTGTACCATCAGGGTTTCCCTTCTGCCTTCTGGGGGCTCCTAAAGAGACGCCAGCTTGTGGAAGCCACACCGTGGCTCTGCACGCACTGGTTACTCCCACCTCGGAAGCTGATAGTGGACCAGAAGTCACTGCCGGTGGCTGGACCAGAAGTCACAGGGTTAAGCCCAGCGGGGAGCTCGTTACTCATGTATCTGAAGTAGAGAGCTGCTCCTCTGCTAGTTTTTGAAAGATGATCCCACACGTGGAGCTGAGATGCCTCAGTTTAAGGAAGGTGTACAGACACACGCCAGTCCAGTGGGGGGTGGATTCTGAAACCCTGGCATGTTGTGTCTTCTCAGATTCCCTGTGGCAGCAGTTCTGGGACCTGGATAGACATCGGCTAATGTGGCTGTGTGGGAAGAATGGGCCCCACTTCAGCACCTCTAAAAGTCGCCCCGTCAGGGCAGTGGCACTAGTTCTGTGACAAAGGTGTGACCCCAAGGCCAAAGACTGGACCACAATAGGTAGTAGAGGGTACCCCTGTGTCCAAGGTGGTCCTGGGACCCTCTGCATTTCCGTCTCTTAATTTGCAAAGTCCTGAGTGAAAGCCCCCTTGCAGCCCCCTCGCACAGACACTGTGTCAGGTGGGATTCTCTGTGATATTCTTCATGTCTTTTATATTTTGAAAAAGAAATTTGTAAAAGATGCCGGTAAAAACTTATCTAAAGTCCTATCACCATAAACCCCCTTCTGCTGAATTGATTCCAACTCCTAGGGACCCTGTTTATCCCAGGAATATTAAAGCAAACTCATTGCTGCCTCGGGGGGTGGGGGTGGCATTTGATCTTAAAAATTCCTCAGTGTCTTTTGTAGGTTAATGGTTTTGTAATATTTCCTGGTCAATACACCGTAATTGGTTAATAACCAAACCAAACTGGGTACCATTGGTTCTACCTCATAGCAACTCTCCAGGACACAACACAGCTGCCCCATAGGCTTCCAAGAAGTGGAAGGTAGACTCAAACTGCCACCCTTTTGGTTAGCAGCCAAGCTGTTAACCATTGTACCACCAGGGTCACATGATTCCTTAAGCCATGTCCAATTACTGAGCCTTGGCTAAGTTCCTTGTGGCACTGTGTGTGTGTGTGTGTGTGTGTGTGTGTGTGTGTGTGTGACTAGATCACATCATTAGATATAGTGCTACAGTCTATATGGCTTTCTGCTTCTGTCAGATTCTTTCTTTACTGTGAACTCCTGGGAGAAGGATTACTGGGCCAGAGTAAGCACATCTTTATGATTCTTGTTACGAATTGCCGTATTTCCTTCAGAAGGAATTATGCTGATTTCACTGGATGCCTGTAGCGATTGAGTCTGTCAGGTTCCTGCAGCCGGAGCCACTCCAGGTACCATTTCCTGAGGCAAAAACGCTGCCTCCTCAAACTTGCTTCAATCTGCATTTTTTATTATGAGCAGGGGTGAACATTCTCCTACCTGTTCCTTTATCTAGCAGGGTTTATTGAGGACGGTTCAGGGCCAGGTGGACAGAGGATGACAGGAAACCCTCTTGTCAGAGCTGCAGGAGCAGAGGACCACGGTGCATGAGTCTCCGTGAAGCAGCTAGACTTGGGGTCTGTGACCTGGGGTGACTGCGTCTCATAGGATGGCCCTCCCAGGTTTTTTTTTTTTAAAAAAGAAAAGAAACCAAAGAGATGGCTGGAACTCTTGTGGCCAAAATACGGAGCCTGGAGGCACACTCCTTGGTTGACTGTGCTGCCCTCACTGAAAGGTTTCCAGTGGTCTCTGGTAATCCATAGGTGCCCTGACCTGTCCACGTGAAGGCTTCAGAAATGAAAGAAGAGCTGCGCGCTTTAGGGTAGGGTGTGCTGCCTTAGTCCTAACTGGGCGTTAAGTTTCACATGCTTGGCATCTTTAGATTCACTGGCACCCTTAAAACAGTTATGCCCCCCCAAAACAAAACATTGCCGTGGAGTCCATCCCAACTCCCAGCGACCCCATAGGGCAGAGCAGAGCTACCCCCTACGGTTTCCAAGGAGTGGCTGGTGGATTCGAACAGCTGACCTTTGGTTTAGCAGCTGGAGCTCTTAACCACTGTGCTCCAGACCTCTGAGGCAGCCATAAGCAAGGCATACTTACAGAGGAAAGAAGTGCGCTGCTGCAAGACTCTGAGCCCATCCCCTCTGCCCACCTGCCCACCTGCCCACCACTGACCAGCTTCTGATGTGCCCCCTTCTGAGGCTGCAGAATATCACCATCCAGGCACAGAAAGTGAAGCAAGCATCTCCAAACTCTCAAGTCTCTGGAAGATTGCAAAGTCTGTTTTCTTAACATTACACTAATAATCCTCTTCCTGCTTCTGCCCCAGCAGGAGGGCGCGGAGCCCAGTGTTATATAACTGTAACTTGATCCTACAGCCAAGGTACTGGGAGCCCAGACTCGCCTTACTGAGCTGTGGGAGCAGGCATCCCCCCTCCCAGCCTTGGCTGGCGGCGCCCAGAGGCAGGACAAATAGGTGACTGTGAGCTACAAGTCACAGACACTGAAGGCGGAGGGGACCCATGTGCTCCCTGCAGCCGAGGCCTGGGTAAGCCCACCGAGTGCTGTCCCTAGACCTGAAATACAGGCCCGATGAGGGCGCCAGGCTGGCCCTGCCTTCTTTCAAACCCCTCAAGGGAATGCCTGCAGAGGCACTGCTGACAGCCTGGCTGCCACACCGCCTGGGGGCGCAGAGTCCAGCAGAGGGGACTCCTCCACACCCATTTCAGAGGTTGCAAGAAGCCAGCTGATGCGTTTGCTCTCTTCAGTTGTGACCTGGAAGGCGGGAGGAGGATGTTCTCACCATTTCTCACTGTTCACCAACACAGCCAGTCCGAGAGCACACCCTAAGCCCCATGTGCCTTCTAGGCACCTCAGAAGTGGAGGGGCATAAATGGGACCTGCGGTGTGGAAACACAGCCCTCCTCCTTACAGGTTTGCTGGGCTTCCACAAGTGACTGAAGCCTCGAACTCTCAGATTCCCCATTTTCCGGATGGGAGAGTTTGTTGGTCTATCTAATTTCGCTATCTCTATCTCTGTGTGTCTGATCTCAGTCTGTCTGTCTGTCTGTCTGGTGAGGATTCAGTGGTAGAATTCTCCTCTTCCATGAGGGAGACTCGGCTGTGACTCTGAGCCAGGGCAGGCATGCACAGCCACCACTCACCTGTCACTGGGCACCTGTATGTTACTATGAAGCCCCATGTGTGTCAGAGGGGCTCTCAGACCCTAAGTGGGCCTAGGAAGAAAGGCCTGGCAACTGGCTTCCAGGAATCAGCCCATCACAGCCCTCTGGGTCACAGTGGCCACACACAACCAGTCATGGGACTGGCCCAGGACCGAGCGGCGTTTTCCTCCCTTGTGCGTGGGGTCGCCACAAGCCGGGCCACCTCACAACAACCGCATTTATTTACTGGGGCCATCAGCATTTCTCCTGTCCAGTCCTGCCTGCCTGGCTCCCACCTTCCCCGGTGCCCAGTGTGGGATGCAGTGAGCAGCGGAGATGGAAGATGTCTTTGTGGCCGGGCTAAACAAGTTAGCCGCAGCGTGTGGTTTGGGGAGTCTTAGCAGAGGACAGGTGCTGGCCAGGCTCAAGGGTTTGACTAGCCTGCCCTGAGCCTTTGATTTCAGCTGTTTTCAGTTGTGTTGGTGAAAGCCCATCTCTGGCCAGAAAACAGATGCAGAAGCTTGTAGCTGGACAAAGCAGGGGGAGTAGTTCCAGGCCTCCAGACAGCAGCTGAGGCTTGGAGGTCCTGACGCTGGGACAGGGTCTCATCAGTTCTGGGAACCAAAACTGTGGAAGGAGCCCTTCCTGAGCCCAGAAACCCAAACTGCCTGTCCCTGCTGCCAGTCAAGTCCGTGTGTGCTCAGAACGAGTCGTTTCTTCTCCCCACCTGGATTTTCTCATCTATAAAATGGGGTTAATTCATACCTCACACGGTGTTGTGAGGGGGATTGATTAATTAATGTTTATACTCCTCTTTGAACTTGAAAGGGCTTCCCTTAGAAGTTATTATTAAGCTTCTATCATTGTTACTTTGAATTCTGGGGTGTGTCCAAACCTGAAACTCAAAGGAAGCCTTAGGATTCATCACACTCCTGAAGAAGATACAATGTAACAAGGTTAACACAAAGAAGACAAAATGTAACAAGGTTAAGACCAAGTCCCTGAAGATGGTGGCCTTGACCCAGCAGGCGGTGTGCTCTTGAGAAAGCTGCAGAGGCGCCCTGGAGCAGAAGGGTGAGCTAGTAGCTCTTCACACAAAGAAGCAGGAAGTGCTTCTTGGAATCCAGGGGGTTAGGGGGCAGGATTGTGTTCGTCGGTAACAAGCTGTCAATTCTCAGAAAATCTGGTCCTTGACCACTCTGCCTTCATTAAGTCCCCGAGAAAGCCAAGTGGAGCCTCCCGGGCAGAAGGGTTTCTGCATAGGGCATTAAAGCAGACTCGATACACTTTCCTTTCTGCCTTCTGATTGATGCTGTCATCACTTGTCAGCATGATAGCTGCATAGGGACATTTGTCTGCAGTCAGGTAATTGGGCTGGGTGTAGGGTTAGGTGCAACCCAAGGTAATGTGTGATAGAGAGCATGTTAGCGGATCTGGGGCATTTCACCCTACTGCATGAAGGTGGAGAGAAAGACCCTTTTGTGTGGGAAAATTATCATTAAACTTAATCCCCTTAGTGAACTCTCTGTAACAGGCAAAGATAACAAACGTGTGCCCGGCTCTTGGGCAAACCGGTCCACATTGACTCACTGCATCCATCCCAAGCACTAGCCATTCCCTCCAAGCTGAAGATAATTCTGCTGTTTACTGAGGAACTAACCACCTGTGACAGGCATCCATAAGGCCCCTGTGTGGTCGCCTTCCATTTTTCCTGCCCAAGGCGAAGCCTCAGTCATGTCTATGCAGTAGAAACTCACATTGGCTGTTGGGTTAAACAGTGAGTGAATTTAATTTTCTGGGTTCACTAAGCAGGGATGCAGGCAAAGAGATCCTCCAGGTATGCTTTTGTGAGGCAGTGGTAACCCCTTGCACTCTTGTGATGCTTTTTAAGCCATTTGAAATAATGTTGGCACACCCCTTGCTCAGCAGCCGAATGTGTGCGTGGACTGTTGCTGTGTTACCTGGTCACTTGTGCTGCGGAGATTGTGGTTTGAGTCTCGGGACTCCAAGGTGGTTATGAGATGTGCCCACCTGGCCTGGCCACACTGAGGGACCTTAGCAGCCTGCATTTCAGAGTAAATAAATCCCTGTTCTGCTGAATCAGGAAGTCTGATGGAAGTGCAGCCCCACTGCTGCAGGAAGGGGGGCGGTGAGCCTTTCATTTCTCACTCACGTACTACCCAGCTCAGGTAGGAGGCAAAGGTGGCCCCTTACGTCCAGTGGGTCTAGGAAGGGTTATGCCATCTTAGAGCTAGAGGTGACAGAGTGCGCACTCATTAAACATTTGAATTCGATCAAGCTTCACTTGGAAAACCAAGGTCCAGAGAGGCAAGGCAGTTTGTCTCGGGCCCCAGTAAGCGACAGAATTTTTGGTAGAAATGTACACACAGGCATCACTGACATCTGCACTGGGGGACCGAGAAGGTGGCCCTGAAGTGTAGAAGGTGTGGAAGGCCAGTGGAGGGCACTCCTTTCCCTGTCACATGGGATTCCATAATGACCCAGCTGTGAAAGGACGGGGTGCTTCGTGAGACAATTTTTCTGTGTCAGTAATTTTAAACCTAAGGAGGTCTGATGTCCCATAAGCGTATTCATCTTTCTGTGTTTATTAAATTAAGCCCTCCACGAGTCGGCAACAACATGCTCTTCATTAATAGGAAAAGAGACCAGCGTTGCCCCCAGGGAGTATGCCGACTCACATGTGTTTCTAGGTAGGTGTAAACGAATCGTGTGTGTGTGTGTGTGTGTGTGTGTGTGTGTGTGTGTGAGCACAAGGGTGTGCATTTTAGGGGGTAACAAGAGAGAGGCCCAGGACAGAGAGACCACAGAAAAAGAAGTCTTAAAGCTTCTACTGGAAATACCCGAGAAGGGTTTCATCAGAACCAAATCCAAGTACTCCTGGCAGAGTGCCTGGCAAGATATTGGTTTTTATAACGAGAAAAGTGAACACGTGACTGTGATGTTTCCCACTGGAAGACAACGGCACGACTCTTCAGGAGAGTCCCCACGAAGATCTGAAAACAGCTTACTTAGAGGAAAATCAGGGGTTTTGTTTTCGGGATTTTTTTTTTCTTCTAGCAACATTAACATAGTCAAACAACTGCAGAGAGAATTCTATTAACTAAGTCAGTCCCATCAAGTTGAAGCCTAGTGACAGTGTGGTCGCGGCTCACTGGGGAACCTAATCCTTTGTAGGTTTGCATCCTGAATAATGTGGAAATCTCATTCACTTAGAGTCATGTTACCGCTAAAGCTGAAGGCAAAGCCAGGAAACCCAAGTGTGGGAAGCATAAGATAAAAGTATAGGAAGAAGAGAGACAAAGGTAAGCGAGATTTTGGCAGCCATGTGACTCATAGGTGAAACACTTTTGAGGTGCAAGGTGCCTTCAGCTCCAGCGATAACTTGTTTCAAGACAACACATTTCTTTCAGAGAATGTCATAGTAACAGACTCAAAGTATCAGTCACAAAGGAAGTTGAGGAAATGTGTTGAGTAATCATGAGTTTATACTACAGTTACCCTAAGTTTTCAAGTTTCCAGTCAAAGCCAGTGTTGTTTTATAATAGTACCTAAGGAACGTGGTTAGAATGTGGTTTGTTCCCCAGAGAGAGACCTTCAACCCTCAATTCTTCGGCTCTGTTTTCAGGATGGAAATAAGATTACGGTAGGATGGGGCTGACTAGAACATTCCGAGAGACACCTGCAACGTTCAGGACAGTCCAATGTGCAGTGTCTCAGGACATTAGTGTTCACCAAGATGAAGTCTCTGAGACAGTTGAGTGTCCTAGATCACGGGACATATCTGCTGTTGCTCCCAAAGGCTACTAGGCAGATGGCCACCCAGGCAGGAGCAGGGCAGGGAATCCAGAGGGTCCTTTTCTTTTCTAGAAGTAAACTTCTTTGAATAGAAGCATGAGTAACCAGGTGAAAAGGAGCCTTGAAGGAATCTCTGCTAGGGCATCAGAGAAGGATGCTGGGCCTCTGGGAGGCTTCCCGAGCCTGTGATGAGAGTCCCTCAAGATGATGTCATTCCTTCATGCATTAGATGGAGCTGCAGCTGGACCACACCACAGAAGGAGCAGTGCATTTGATGATGACCCTAAGTGTGACCTTGGTGTTGACATGCTCTACATACACTCATCTGATGAAAGCTGGTGCAGCCACCGCAGGACTGGGATTAGGGGGTGCCGCAGGGAGTGCCCCAACTAGGGACCTGCAGCAGACATGGCTGTATCAGCCAGGTCCCCAAATCCAAGTCAGGACAAAAGGCACTTAATATTATCAAAGGGTCTTTGAGCTGCATCCTACGTTAGCAGTCTTCACATGGCCCCTAAATGTTCCCGTTACAGGAATCTGGAAGCTATTTGAATCTTAACCCTGGGAGAAAAGCTATGTTTCCAAGAAATATGTTTGTCTCTTAGCGAGGTTTTACCCTGCATCATGGAGCTGCTGAGCAGGGCCCCGAAACCTGTGGGGAGGTGGGCCTGCCCAGAGGAGGCCTTGGCATCCTGTGGCGGGGAGCGCTGGGCCTGGTGGGCAGCCAGCTCTGCATTCCCAAAGCCAGTGTTGTGCCCGCCTCCCTGGGGTCTTTATGTGCTGCTCAAGGGCCTCAAGTTGGCCTGGGTTTAACGACATTTGTTCCTTCAGGACCCCTTTGGAAACTTTTGTCAGCAACACCAAAAAAAGACCACACCTGTTGCTGTTGAGTCGATTCCATCTCATAGCAACCCTGTAGGACAGAGTAGAACTGCCCCCAGCAAGTTTCCAAGAAGCACCTGCCTCGTCTGAACTCCCAGCTTTTTGGTTAGTAGACGTAGCACTCAGCTACTGTGCCAGCAGGGTTTCCTCTGTTAGCCAGGGAATTTTTTTTCCAAAATAAATCTTTCCCCACAGCAGTGTGTGTGTGTCTGTGTGTTACACACATGTATGTATACTAGTATGTCTATATATGCATTGAAAAACACCCAAACAGACTTACTACCATCAAGTCAAGTCCAACTCATAGTGACCCTATAGGTCAGAGTAGAACTGTCCCCTTAGAATTTCCAAGGAGCACCTGGTAGATTTGAACTGGCAACCTTTTGGTTAGCAGACATAGCTCTTAACCGCTATGCCACCAAGGTTTCCCTACATATGAACATGTTTGTTTGTGTATTATACATGTATGTTAAATACATATACATAAATGTGTGTGTGTGTGTGGAGAGAGAGAGACAGCAAGTGAGCCCTGCAGTACCGTGATTAAGAGCTCTGGTGGCTAACCAAAAGATTGGCAGTTGCAATTCACTTGGAAATCCAGTGGGCCAGTCCCACTCTGTTCTCCAGGGTTGCTAGGAGTTGTGATAAGTAAGCCAGTGCTGAGTGTAGCAAGAACATGATTCTTCAGGCCAATATTCACCACAGATCTCTAAAGGCCAGAGCCCCCCACCCCCAAATCTGTGTCTCCCTGCATTCCAGCTTCTGTGGACATGTCCAGGTAGGTCAAGGCTATATCTCCAAGGTTGAGGTGCAGGTGAGCTGTTGGGGGGAGGGCTTCAGTCAGCAATAGAGAGCCTCTGCACTAGCAGGCAGGACAGTCTCGGCCCCCACTTTAGTCCAAGGAAGCTCCATGGGACTTGCAACCCCAGACATGTAATCATTCACCCCGTGGTAATAGAGCAGTCCTGGAAAGCTCCCGAGAGGGATTAGTCTTCATCAGAAATTAAAGTCTAGGCACGTGCTAATCCAGGGCTTAACCAGAGATATTTTAATGTACTGCTGTGGTGTGGATGCAAGGCTGGGATTCCACTAACTGACCCTGAGAGAGGGCGTGAGGAGCAGGGATGCGGCACCCGGGCAGCCTGCAGACCGAGCAGCGAGACAAGGCCTCTGCAGGAGTGTTGGACTGCACTGGCGAGCTGGCACACACACCACGTGTAGTGGGCTCCACTGCCAGGGTACATAGGTAAATGCAAAGACCTGCTGTCTCCCCTATGATGCAGCAGTAGCCAAAAGCAGGGGTGAGTTTCTGATAGAAGAGGTGTCTGAAGCCTGCCTGCCACGTGGTGGTTGCTGTGGAGTGGGTTCCAGCCCATAGCAGTGCCACAGGACAGAGCAGGACTGCCCCAGAGGGCCTCCAGGGAGCAGCTGGGGACTTCAGACGGCTGGTCGGTAGGTTAGCGGCCAGTGGCTAGACCAGAACACTTATTCTGAGATGATGGCCAACTCGCTGACACAGATGTAGGAACACGTATGAGGAAAGACAAAAAGTAAAAAGAAAAGAACAGAACAGTCTTCAGAGATTAAAGCCAGCTTCCTGACTTGTCGTGTGTTAGGCTGTTCGGTCCCAGTGTTTCTAAATCCAGGCCTTGTCATCTGTGATCGCAAATTCCCAGCGGCCATGACAGAGTGCCCTAAGCCAGCAAGGGCCACCTGCTCACCAGCTGGTTTTGTCCCCGCTGCCTCTTCTTCGGTTCCCCTGGGTCTTGATTTTGAGACCTGGTGCTGGCCTTGGCCCTGCTGTTCTCATTAGATACCCAAGCATCCGGTTTGAATAGTGCAGAGAATCGTATTCTTTGATCTTTTTCTTGTCACTAAATACACTCCAGCCACTGTCCTACTGACTTTTTCTTTCCCCAGATCACATAGATCCCTCAGTAGCCTGTGGGAAAAACAAACCTAACCCACAGCCATCGAGTCAATTCTGGGTCGCAGTGACCCGATATAACAGAGTAGAACTGCCCCACAGGGTTTCCAAGGAGCACCTGGTGGATTGGAACTGCCAGCCTCCTGGTGAGCAGTGACAGATCTTAACCACTACACCAGTAGGTTTTCCTAGCCAGGAAGTACCACTCAAGTGGACATTCAGGGAGCTCGTGTACTTCACCTCTGTAACACTGGGCTTTGGCACGCTGTGTCCCCTTGTCCATGGAGATGAGTCTCTTTATCAGAATGGTGACCAGGTAGGTGACAGGGCACATGTGTGACCCTGTGAAGGCCCTGTAGTTCACAGAGTGGGGCTGCTCAGCCTTCTCTGAGTGCAGGAAGATGATGGCTGATGGCTGGAGAGCTAAGATGCAGAAGAGCTCTAAGGGTGTCATGCTGTCAGGTGCTGTCCAGTCTGCTCTGACCCTGGTGACCCTCTGAGACGGAACAGAGCTGTCCCACATGGCTTCCTAGGCTGTGATCTTTATGGATTCAGACCATCTACTCTGACCCTGGTGATGCTCTAGGACAGAATAGAGCTGCCTCACAGGATTTCCTAGGCTGAGATCTTGATGGATACAGATCACAGCTCTTTCTCCATGGAGTTCCAACTGTCAGCTTTTTGGTTAGCAGCCAGATGCTTAACCATTGGGATTCCAGGGCTTCCAGTGGATGTCTAGGGAGCAAACCCCTGTGAGAGGCCCAGCACTGAACTGTGACACAGCTGGACATGGACAGCAAGGTCACTGCCATCCAAGAGCTTCTGCCTCCTTGGAAGGTATACCATGTACATCTGCAAAGGAAAGTGAAACTCCAGCAGTAAGCAGTTTGTGAGAGGCACCAGTGAATGGTCCAGACTGCTCTAAGGGGAGCCAGAGAGTCACTTTGTCTGGGTGTTCAGGGAGGGCTTCCCTGAGGAGGTGGCTGTGAGTAAACCCGGGAGAGAGAAGGACAGGAGGAGTTCCAGAGGAAAAGTAGCCCACACTCAGAGGCTTCTGGGTAATACACAGGTCATCATTTATTGCTGTTGTTGGGGAAGGCATGTGTGGAAAAAGCAAGACACACAGAGAGGCTCTGGGTCGGGGACTGGAGGGCCCGGAGGTCTAGTGTGAAGTGCTGGAACCAGTTCTTGTACACACTGTCGACAGTGTTGCCAGATTTAGCAAGTAAAAATACAGCGTACCAGGTTGAATTTCAATTTCAGATAAACAAACACCGTTGTTTAGCTTAAGCTGTTGTTATTAGGTGCTGCTGAGTTTGTCCCAATTCAGAGTGAGCCTGTGGACAACAGAAGGAAGCGCTGCCTGGCCCAGGGCCTGCCGCACAGTACTGTTATGCTTGAGCCCACTCTTACAGCCACTGTGTCAGGCCATCTCACTGAGGGCCCTTTGTCTGCTGACCCTCTGCTTCATCAGGGATGGTGTCCTTCACCAGGGACTAGGCCCTCCGGTCCACCAAGGGTGACCCTGCTGGTATCTGAAATATTGGTGGCAAAGCTTCCAGCTGCACAACAACACATAAGCCACCACAGGACAACAAACCAACAGATGGCTGGGTGGTTAGTATAAGTATGTCCCAAATATTGCATGGGTATACTTATACTAAATATTCTCTTTGCTCATCTGAATGTCTGATTTAACTGAACACCCCGTATCTTATCTGGCAAGCCTTAACACAAAGCTATTGAAGGTTCTGGAGGAGAGGGGTTCTACAAAGATAATGTCTCTCCCAAAAAACAGCCTGAGAAGCAGACACAGAGCCCCAAGATCAGCCTCACCTGCTGTAGATGTTCCTTGATGGGAAAGCTCAGTGGAAATTTCATGTCCCATCTGAGGAGCTCCCTGAAGCTGGAATGTATGAACTCCCTGCTTAGAAGACACAGGCTTAACAGGAGCCGTAAATTCAGCAATGTCACACATGAGGCGGTCATCACAAGGTGGGCTGATTAACATAGAGTGGAACTAGGCTTTAAAGACATCATTTCTTACCAACCCTGGACTCCTAGGGTCTCTTCACCTCCCCACAGTGCTAGCCAGTTACCAACCACAAAGAGAAATGGGATACAATGGGCCTGACATGAAAAGCATAAGACGAAAATAATATTGGCCATGACAGTTTCTGTTAAAATGCTTTTTTCTGCAAAAAAAAAGATATATATATATGTATGTATATATATTAACATGTATAGATTTTAGAATTTAAACGGGCTACATTCCAAAACAAAAAGCCATTAAAGAAGGTGTAGACTGTGCCTTTTCAAATGACTTTCCTTCTCTGCCCTGGTGTGCAGTCATGAACACTCCTAACCAATCAAAGTAGGAAAACAAAATTGGCGCTGTATCAGCATCTTGGCTGCAAATAAAACTCAAAACAGGTTAGAGCACATGCGAGGAATACCAAATCAGGTTAGAACCCGTGCTTCAGCTGTGAGCTCTCTGGGCTGGGAAATAATAGAGCATAATATAGTGGGAGAGGAATGGGGAGTTAGCAACGGCAGGAGGAAAACACAGGGGCTAGGAGACAGGAGGGGAGACACTGGAGGAGGAGGACAGGAAGTCAGTCACCAGAGGACAAGAAAGACCGGCCTGCTCAGAGAAGGTCCAGGCGCCCAGAGGGCAGCATCGGAGCTGTCCATAAACTGCTGACGTTGGGTTTTCAGGGTGATTCTAAATGGACGTCGGACATCAGAGAGGCCAGCAGGGAGGTAGGGTCTGTGGCAGTCTGTGTCGGGCTCCCTTCAAGACTATAAAGGAGTAATTCACTGCGAGTTAAGCAGTCTTTTATTACCCGGCGACTAGAATATCCAAGGACTGTTTGCTTTATTAGTCAAAGGTGATCCCCTAAACCCTAACCAAATTTGTAGAGCGGTGCTGTGATTGCTTTGGCTTAGAGGTGTGTCTATCTGTTTGCAATGTACAACCAATGGGTGTTATGCACTTTTTTTTCTTTTTAAGGCTCCATCAAGATATGACAAGTCCAGATTCCACCACCCTCTCAGAGCACTTAACCCTGGTTTATAAAGAAGAGATAAAAATAAATTAACTGGGTTTCTGCTTCACAGTGTGTTTCTAAGAGTTCTCTGAAGCCGCAGTTTAGTGATGAAGTGCTCCATCTGCTAACCGAAAGGTTGGCAGTTCAGGTTTGCCAGGCACTCCTTGGAAACTCTGTAGGGCAGTTCTACTGTGTCCTATAGGGTAGCTATAAGTTGGACCCGACTTGATGGCAGGAGGTTTCTATCCCATAGACCAATGCGTATCAGACACTGGTGCTTGGCATGAAGTATGTCATGAGCTATGGTCCTGCCCCGAGGGAACCCACAGTTAAGATCCCACAGTGTGTGGCCAGTAGAGTGAGCTTCAACCACGAGATACCTGAGCGAGAATGAAGGCCGCAGCAGCTCCAAGGTCAGGGTCCCCGGGGCTCACGTGGACCTTTATGACGGAGTTGGCAACAAAGCTGGGTTTTAAAGGAGGAGGAGACATTCCCAGGGACAGAAGGCAAGGTGAGGAGCGACCATCCACGGCCAAGAGAAAACAGTGCGCAGAGGCTATTTGCCATCAAGCTGATTCCGACTCACGGTGACCCTGTAGGACAGAATGTAACTGCCCCAGAGGGTCCCCAAGGGTGCTGTGTTGACAAAAGCAGATGCCACATCTTTCTCTTGCAGAGCAGCTGGTGGGTGTGAAACTTCTGATCTTTGAATTCTGACCTTTGGGTCAGGAGGCAAGTGCTTCACCTCTCACCACCAGGGGTCCTGGTGCAAAGGCAAGAAGGGATCAGACGACCTAGGGTGTCAGGAGTACTGCCAGATGGTCAGCATGGCCAAATTAGAGCCACGCTGAGCGAGAGGGGAGAAGAGGGTGCAGTTCAGTCCTCTGACTGCACCCCGCCTCTCCTCCCCAGGAACATCCTCGCGTGGTTACTTGGGAGGATAGGCTTCAAAGCCGACAGCTCCCAGATTTCCAGACCCAGCTCTTCCACTGGTCTACTGTATGACACAGGAGGAAGTCCTGAAACCCAGATGCCTCCCTTTTGACATGGGTGACAATGAACACTGTAGTCTTACCCTTGTAGAAGGGTTGGGATGATTCAACAAGATGGCACATTTAAGGTACCCAAGGATGTCCCCTTGTGTTGCCGTTACTAGGATTTGTCCTTGGGGGTGTCCTGACCGGGGATGACAAACTCAAAGCCCAATGGCCCGGCAGGTGACACGGGGGGATAGACAGAGCCCCGTCTGAGGTCACTCAGCCTCAGCTGAGAAAGAAGACAGGCGCTTCTTCTGAAACGAGCCCTGAGCAGGAAGCTGCCCACCATCGCATCTGCCAGTTTTCCCAGAGATTCTGGACCTGCAGGTTTTGGGGTGAAATTTCCCAGCTTCTCTGTGTGACCTGCTAATTTGTGTTCAAAATACAGTGCAGGTGAAGGGGCCCGTGTCCGTGGGCAGTCTACAGCCTGCAGGCTGCCGATGGAAGGCCTTTGCTCTCTGCCTTCTCTCTCCCACCGTATTACAGGCTCTCGCAGGGGGAGGGCTGGGGTTGCTAATGATCCCTGGCAGGGCTGGCACATGGCAGGTGCTGTGTGATTGGAGGGCACCGACTCTAATCCCTGACAGATACCAACAAGTGCAGTGTTCAGAAGGGCAGGATTCAAAGAATGACCTGATGCCTTAGCACCAGCCCAGGAATGAACACTTTTAAAAGTGGGCCCCAGCAAGACGCACCTGGAAGAGGAGAAGATCCTTGGGAGGAAAAGGAAAAAAAAAAAAAAGTGCAGTGTTGAAGGGCAAAGTTTGGCAATCTATTAAACAGCAAGCCACAGTAGGCGAGTGCAGAGATCACAGGCACAGGATTCATGTACACACATCTATCCAGGGAACTTTGATGCTTTCAAATGCCTCCTCGGCATCTGAAACCAGGCAGCAGGCATCACCTGCACACCTCACAGCAGGCCACCTGTCTGGGTGTTTGGACGTGACAGCAGGCAGCTCTCGGAAATGAGGCTGAGGATTTCAAACACACTTGGGCTGGAAGATCCAGTTTGTATATTCTGGTGATGCCTTTTTTGTTGTTTTTTAATTTTTTTACTAATTTTGAAAAGGCTCATGAAATTGAAAGTCTGTAAAAGAGCCAGTTACAAAGCTGAGATGCCTTTGGACTACCTCAAGTGCTTAGTGCCTGCTCGGACACACAGGCAGCTCCATCCATGGATCTGGACTGTTTTCAACAATAGTCCCGCAAAAAGTGCCAGATGCCTGTGCCATTTAACTCCTGCCCAGATAATGTCATAATAGTTCAGGGAGGGATGTTTACAACTTTCTATGAGTAGTAAATAATGTAGAAACCATTCATTAAAACCATCTAAATTATAGACACTGGCAGAAAATTCTTTTTAAGAAGGAAAAGGAGACCTGAAAATTGGTTCTCAAGTTTCTTGCCTTCTTCTCTTTGATTCTCTTTTTCATATTCTTCCTACTAGCAAGTTCAGTCAATTATCAGTATGAGGTTTCCATTACCGTAAGTGCCTTAAAATGTAGTGCAGGGTGAAAGGAAGCAGGGCTGCTTTGGTCTGGGGAAACGGTGGGAAGAAAAAAAATCAGAAGATGTGACATTGTATTCTCGGGTCCACGGAACTTGTTCACGCTCTCTGCCCCTTTTAGAAGAAGGTGCCCATGTGCTGGCAGTGGGGAGAAGGCTGTAAGGATTTACGTAAGGAGGTTCTGTGACTCAGGTTTTCAAAGCTGCAACAGCGAAGGCAGAAACTACTATCCTCATCTGAATTGTGTTGGAGGTGTGGTAGCCTGGCAGCCTCTCCTAGAGCCACTTTGCGAGGCCTTCATTTGGCGTGTGGGAACCTTACACAAGACCCAACCAAGCCAGATGGGGTTAGCTTCCATTTCATTCTCCTGTGAGCAGGAGAAAAGTCTGCCAGTTCCCTGAGGTGATACTTAGGGACGGGTCAAAATAGGTACAATTATTTTGAGAGTAAAGGCAAGATCATGATTCCACAATGAACTTGAAACCTCCCAGACCAAATTCCTGGACACTGAATAAGGAAGCCTGAAGAATTAATACCTTTGAACTGTGGTGTTGGAGAAGATTGTTGAATGTACCACGGACCACCCAAAGAACAAACAGATCTCTTCTGGAAGAAGTGCGACCAGAGTGCTCCTTGGAAGCAAGGATGGCGAGACTGCATCTCATGTACTTAGGGCAAAATGTCAGGAGGGATCAGTCCCTGGAGAAGGACATCATGCTTGGTGGAGCGGAGGGTCAGTGAAAAAGAGGAAGACCCTCGACAAGATAGGCGGACGCAGTGGCCACAACAGGGGGCTCAAACCCAGAAGCCACTGCGGGTGTGGTGCAGGACTGGGCAGTTCTCTGTTGTGCACGGGGTCGCCGTGAGTCCGAATAACCAGAGGGCCAACAACACCAATAGACCCAACTCCATGGGCACACCTGGAACGTACTGTCATTGATTTGGTGGGAGTCTGGGGAGCAAGACGTGCTAGTTTGACCCACAGATACAAAAGGTGGGAAACGGAGCTTCTGACTTGGACCACGTCCTTTGCTTTCATGCCTGTCCATTACCAGCAAGAGAAAGAATGAAATGCCATGGGTTTTAGGACTTTCCCTGTATAAAGCCATCCTCTCTGCACAGTACAGACGTGTCTGATTCCTACTCCTTTGCCACCCACCCACAGTGAAATTGGATGCCTGCATTCCCATTCCAAATGAAATCGAGGCCACGCAGGACCTCATCTTGGGGCCATAGTGTCTGGTCCGGACACTTTTCCTTGAGGCACACCTTTGCGAGGGGACACTCTGGTTCCGGGCATGGAAGCCATCTCTGGCTAAGGGCTGAATGCATTTTGTAAGATGTCCTTTTTATGGCTTCTTAAATGACAAGACATTTTAAGTACAGTGCCATACAGGGCTCAGTAACAAAGTTGTATGGAAGGAAAGGAACATATTTCATGTGAGAAGGGATGTCAAAGCAGAGCTTCATCAATGAGTGGAACTTCCTGTAAGTAAAAACATAAAATGAATTAGTAACTCAGAGTCATTTTCTTAAAAAAAAAAAATTCAGATGAAAGCTCAGATAAGTTTGATCCCTTTTAGCCAGTGACTGTGTCTCTAATTAGGTTTCCACACCGACAGTACAGGCTTGGAGTCCATTTCTGAATCTTGTTGACCTTTTCAGCTGGAGAAGCCAAATGATTTCCATTCCATGCTCTTTAATTCTGAAGGAATTTCTAATTTGTTGCCAGAGATAAAAACTCACTCCAAACAGGAAAAAAAAAAAGTTTTAAATAGTCCAGAGCCCCATTTATAGAATATTGAAGTTTTAGAGCTAGGGGACTATTTTGCTCATTCTGCTATTTTGCCAATCATAAAACTAAAGACCAGAGAAAATCTAAGACTTGCCCAGGGTCACTCAGGGACTTGGGACCCAGGCCTGGAACCCATGTCCCCAGCTCCACCCCTCCCACCCCCCTGCCTACCGGGGCCTCTCTTCCTGGCTGGGCTCCTGTTTGCCTGCAGGCATTCCAGGCTGTCCAGATGTTGCTGAATCTGAGGTCCCTCCTGCACCCCAGCATCAGGCCTACTTTAGGGAAACTTGTGTAGGCCGGCACCTACCCTCTTGCCTTCCTTAATTTCTTTTGGATATTCTCTATTCTCTCACCTTATTAATGTTAAAACAAAACGGGTTCTTTTATCGCCACAGGCAGCAGGAAAGTGAACTTCTTGATGGAGTAAAGAATCTTCCCCAGTGAGAGGGAGTAAATTAGTTCTGAGGTTCTCGCATTCCACTCACTGAAACGGTGATGAGAGAGACACCAGCCCTTCCTTGTTAATGAGATGCCAGTCACAGAGGGAGCAGCCTCAGAGAGCCTTCTGGGAGGTCGGTGACAGGGGGAGTGGGATGATTGGCAGTGTACTGAGAAAGTCGGAAGCAGAAAATACAAGCCTCCAGAGGCAGGAAAGCACGTGTGATTGATCCAGAATTGGAAGGGCAGTGGTGAGAGTTGTCAGCACTCCTGAGTGGGCAGGTTGGTGGTGTTTCTGGGAAACATCGTTGAAACAGACCAGCAGAATTAGGAAGTTGTAGAGTGTTCTTCAGGTGTTTTCTGAGAAGGTTGTACAGCCACCGAGTGGCCTACGGAGACCTGTGGGCACCTGGGGCAGTTGGAGTTGTTCAAAGATTGGGTTTTCTTGGTTGGTTAGCAATAGTGTGTCTTGTCTCCAGTCTGGGTTCTCTTGGTTAATTGGCAACAGTGTATCTTGTCTCTCCTCTCCTTAGATCTTGTGGAAGAGTTCCCCACACTGTGGGAACCCCTACTAAACTTTCAAAAGGAAGTTTTCACAAAGAGGGAAATCAGGAGAGTTGGGTGTTATGGGCATCTCAGCCTTGCATAAGAGCACTTTCCTGGTAGCAGTACGTTAGTTTAGAGGTTCTCACATTCCGCTTACTGGTCGTAAGTTGACCAGTGAACTCAGAGCAGAGAAAACATCAAGGAGCCCTAGCGGGCACAGTAAGTATTTGGCTGCTACCCAAGAGGTTAACAGTTCAAACCCACCAGCAGCTCTTCGAGGGACAAACTTGGCGACCTCCTATAAAGATTAAAATTTAGGAAAACTTATTTTGCGGAAAATATCTGTGCAATACACCTAACTCAGTTTTCAAGGTTTGCAGCCGTGAGTTTGCTTTGTAGAATGGTTAAAAAAAAAAAAAAAAAAAAAAAAAACCTCTACATTTTGGTAATGAACCTTCCAATTGGAATTAAATGTCTTCTTTCCAAGGTTATTTTTTTCCCAAGAAACACTTGTTTTTATGAGTAAGAGACTGTATGAAGGTTAAAAGGCATTCAGCACTCAAAACAACTTAAGAAAATGTCTCTGCGCACACAATTAGGCAAGCCTACGTCCTTCAGAGAATCGGGCAGCAAAGTTCTAATTGGCATAGCAACATCTAGAACGTCCCTTTTAAAACCCATTAGCCCTTGTCTAACAGAGGAGGAAGCAGCCTCAGTTTAAGAAATGCCAAGAAGGTCCCTCTTAGACATAATTTTCAGTAGCCACTAAGTGGTCTTCAATACCTTTTGTAGATGTTACAAAATATATCTAATAAGCCAGAATAACTTCAACTAAAATAAAATTCCTTAAGATTGTGTGACCTGGAGTGAGTCCACAGACTCAACAATTCATAGCAGTGGCAGTAAATGTGTGTGCAGTGGACCTGAAGATGCTCCTTCGTCTGTGTGTGACACATTCCTCTAAAGCCAACCCCCAGTCAACCAGCAGTAAAACAACATGTCCTTTCTCTGAATCCATAAGGACCTTTCTCCACAGATTGGTCCAGGCCCAAGCCTCTCATTGGGTAGAAAGTCAGCACATCTGCCTTCAGTTATTCAAGCCTGATACAATGACCTCCAGGCCTGCCTGCTTTGGCTTTATCATCGTTAAAATTTAAACTGAGAAGAACCGGAATGTTTCAATAAATACAGGCAAGAGTTGAACCTCCTGGAGACTTGAATTTGCCCAGAATTCTCTAGTTTTAGTTTAGCTCTACTTTTGGAAAATCTGATGAGAGTCATGAAGGAATTGCATTCCTTTCTGAAGGAGGACACACTATGGAAAATAAAGATTTGTGAAGCCAACTACGGGCACATCTTGACATTTCGTTTCTGCCAGAATCCTGTTTTTTCAAAAACTTGGTTGACAAAGCATCATTTACATATCTTTTTCCCTCTTAAGATTGAAACACCTGAATTTTTCATGATGCCATGCTTGCAGACATTCTGGGTTAATTTGTTTTCTACGCATCCGAAACCTTGATTTCTAAGGAGTAGCTGGTTTGCTTTGGTAATTAGTAACCACTGTGGTTTGCACAGAGGGAGAAACTCAACTTGGGGTGACCTTGAATACAGTCAGGTCTCCTCCTCCTAGTTTTAGGTGCATTTGAAACTTAACAAAGCACAAGGGTGTCACCTGACTGATTGTTTTTCTTTAATTGATAATTTCTACACCATGTGATAGGCAACTTTTTTCAGACCAAATTTCTCATATTGATTAAAGACATAGTTAAATGTTTAAAGAGGAGAGCAGTCTACCCCCAAAAAACAATCCTTAGAAAAATAAAGGAGTTTCAATTTTACTTACTCAGACATGCTGAAGAATAAATAGTTACTTTTCCAAGCTGATAAGTTAGCCATTTTTCAAGGAATAGAAGCAACACTCTGAGCACAATCTTTAAAGCTGTGAAGGCCAGGGGTACCACATTATTTTTGTTTACTGTTATATAAGAAATTTTCCCAGCACTCCCTTAACTAGTATTTGGAGTGAACTGACTCCTCTGCACGTTTCCCATAAAATAATTGGTGTTTGTGATGATGACCCTAAGGCACTATGGAATCCTGAAGTGCCCTCTAAATCATCAAAGCATGATTCACTGTGTTCTGGGTGGTTTTCTTGTTGAGTGTATTTTATTGTATGCTAATCCCTTTGAAAATTGGTCAGACATCTATGACAGGTCCCTGGGATTTGAAGTCCGGGGCACGCAGCCACAGCTACTGAGTGGGAGGCGTCTTTGGTGTTGGGCTGATTGCCACCCCCGTGTCTTCCATCCCATCCAGAGGAGACGATGCTGGTGATCCACAGAAGCTGGTCTCCTTGAAGAGTCCCGTTTACCTCCCCCTTTCCTTTCCTTTGCTCGGCTTGCTAACTGAAGCCCACTGCAAACAGCTATTCTGTAGTCACACTCTTCCCCATACCCAAAAGGAGAAAGGCCAGTGTCTTAGGTTGGTTCTCTAAAGAAGCAAAACCAGTCAAGTGTATAAATACATACATAAACCACAAAAACCAAAGCCAGTGCCATCGAGTTGATTCCAACTCATAGCAACCCTGTAGAAAGAGTAGACTTCCCTTATAGAGTTTCCAAGGAGAACCTAGCAGATGTGAATTGTCAGCTTTGGGGCTAGCAGCCATAGCACTTAACTACTACACTACCAGGATTTCCGTAAGTATGTACAGAGAGAGATTTATGTCAGGGAAATGGCTCCTGTGGTTACAGAGGCTGGAAGTTTCAGGTCTGCAGATCAGGCTGAAGGCTTCTTCTGATTCACACGTCCTCAGATCAGCAGAGCAGAAGCCAGGTGAACTGCTAGCTGAAGTCCCAAGGGCTGGAGGTCAGATGAAAGGGAGCCAGCTGCAGAATCCAGAGGGAACCAAAGCCCACTTTGCCTGGCTAGGACGTCCACTTAATATTCAGTGCAAGCCACATGTCCAGGGAACTCCCTTTCAACTGATTGGCTGCTTACAGCAGATGCCATCATGGATGTGATCACAACATCACGTGACTGCCAAACCACAGACAGTCATGGCTCAGCCAAGTTGACACACAACCTGAACCATCACAGCCAGAAAATTGGGGGCAGCTTGAATGAGGTTGAACAGCATCTAAATTCAGGCATTTGGCCACTTCTTAGCTAAAAGCACAGAAATGTCAAATGACAGCAGTGGCTATGAACATCAGGCATCTCCCTCTCTCTCTCTCTCTCTCTCTGTGTGTGTGTGTGTGTGTGTGTATTTGTGTGCAGACAGGTATATGTCACTCTGTTGCCCAGCCAAGTACCGTCGAGTCGGATCCCCCCAGAAGACTCAATTAACAAGGACAGAAAAGCTTCCCCAGACCATACAACTTACTGCCCCCTGATTTGTTAAACAAGACAGTTTTTGCGTCATTGCTATTCATTAGCTATTAATCAGCAATGGAAACCCAGTGAGTCACAACACGGCTGTGTGTGAAGTAAAAAATGGCCTTCCTCGTTCATGGTATGCTCTATTTCCGGTTTAGTGCTGTCTACAGTTGGAATAACCCATAAATATTCACGTAGTGCTGAAACAAAGCAGAGGCTCCAAAGAGCTCTATTAACCAGCTTCCTTCAGTAAAGCAAGTGAAGGTAGCTATGGAGAAGGCTTGAACACAACCTCGGGAAGTTCTCACACAAAAACGTGAAAACACAAACGTCTCTCTTTACACGTAATCCTGGGGTGACCTGGGATTAACCAGCTAAATTCTCATCTAAAAGTGTCAGCTAGTGAATGATTCCAAATAAATTATCAGACCAAGGGAATCTGTTTTCCATCCCATACCAACGCTGTCTTCGTTAGCACATATCCTTCATGTAGAGACAGATCGGCCTGGTGCCAAGGAATGGTTAGCCCACTTTCAGTCCACTTTTAGCCCGTGCACAGCTACCCTACCCCCCAACAAATGTCGAATTTCTGTTTAGCTCTGACGATCAATTCACGTTTGTTTGAAAAGCATTCTGTTTTCCCAAAGGAAGTCTCAGGATATTAGGAGAAAAAGAAAAGGTTCAGACAGGACTTGGAATGAATTCAAATTGATTTTTTTCAAAAAAAAGAAAACACCAAGTGAAGTTTTCAGAAAATACTCAGGGGCTTCAAATTTGAAAGCACACAAAACACAACAAAATATTTTTTTTTAAAGAAGAAAAAGAAGTCCTGAGTTATTAGAAGAGCCATTACCCAGTGCTGTAGAGTTGATTCCAACTCACAGTGACCCTATAGGACAGGCTAGAGCTGCCCCCTGTCGTTTCCAACGAGCAGCTGGTGGATTCGAACTGCTGACCTCTTCCTTAGTGTCTGTGGTTCTTAACCACTGGGCCATCAGAGTTTCTATACTGGATGGTTAGTGAACTGTAAACACCGTCTGATTGGTCTTCGTAACAAAAGTATTTGAAGTAAAAGTGAATTATTTGGCATCTCCTTCATGGAAGGAAATAAGGTATCACATGGTCGTTTTTTTCTCGTGTCTTTATATCCGAGGTAGTCAGTATTCTTCCCCATCGAGCTGGATCAGCCCGACTAGAAGATAATGCTTAGTGAAACAGCACATGGAAGGAAGTGTGAGGTCTCAGCCCCCGGCACGCGCAGGGTACCAGTTAGCATGCACATCTTGGAGGCTTACCCAGAAGTGGTTAATCAGAGAATAGGGACGATGTCAGATTACATTAGGGGCAGATTTCTCTGTGTTTATGGGCAAATAGGAGACGGCCAGTCTTTTAGGTCCGGAGCTGCGGTTGCACGGAAAATGTGATCCTCAAAATGAAACACCAGTATTAAATCCTTCCAGCTACGCAGCTTTCTCAGCCTTCCCTTGTGGAAACTGTGGTCACCACTGACTCGAAGCTGCCGCTCTCCTCTCTGGTGACGAATTACCGGCTGAGGTGGCCCCAATGTTGGCCTCGGCCTGGATTCCACTTGAGGGTCCTCGGTCAGAATTCATTTCGACTCCAAGTCCAGTCCAGCAGGAGAACCTTTCAGCCTTGAAATGCAAACACTGTGTGTGTGTCTGTGTGTGACGTGACGTTCACACCCTCTCCACAGCCTGGGCTGCTCTCTATGGGGTAGGGCATTCAGTGTGTTCCCGCGAGCCCTCCTCGGGGGACATTTCTCAGCATTTTTGTCATATGAAGCTAGAGCTGCGTGTGGCTACTACACCAGCTGTTTTGACGTCAGTTAGTTCTTTCCATTTTCCCTAGTGACTGCTCACCACGGATCCAGTTGGGCGAGGGCGGGTTAGTGCCGTTCAGCCAGATCAAGGTATGCTGCTGGTTGCTGGCCACTGACAAGTCATCCTCCGACTCACCCCATGAGTGACAGGAGGAAACACTGCCCTGTCCTGTGCCGTCCCCGCAGCAATTAAGGACCAGAAGGTTGTGGTTGTAGGGTTTTCACTGGCTGGACTGTTGCAGTCGGTCACCAAGCCTTTCTTCCCCATCCGTCTTCAGAAGCCCCACTGAAACCTGTGCAGGATCACAGCTGACTGCAAGCCTCTGTGGAGAGAGGGCTGGTGGCTGGCTGCACAGATGTACTGGCAAGGAATCCAACCTGGGTTTCCGATCTGGGAGGTAGTAATTCTACTGCTGAACCAGCGATGACCTCCAAGTCAAAGAATTTAAAAACAAAAAAAAATTGCCATCCAGTCGATTCTGATTTGTAGTGACCCTATAGGGCAGGACTGCCCTGAAGGGTTTCCAAGGAGCAGCTGGTAGATTGGAACTGCCCACAATTTGGTTAGCAGCTGAGCTCTTAACCACTGCACCACCAAGGCTCCGGGTCAAGGTATAGCAGGAGGTAAAGGCATCAGATTGTGGACCAAAAGTGTGGTCCTAGTCTCTACTCAGCATCCAACTGGCTTGGTGACTTTACTCGCATCTCTTGACCTCTCCGAACTTCCTTTTCTTTATCTATGAAGTATCTGTCTAGCCTCTCTTATCAATCTTTCAGAGTTTTGATGATGATTAAATAAGTTGGCTGGTGTGGGAGCTCTTTAATGCGTTTGAATTATCGGCCAGAACTTATGCAGTGTTAGTTGGCTTAGAGATGCAGAAACTACCTCAAGGTTGTCTTGGCAGGAACTTCTTCGCGTATCAGAAAAAATTCTTTTATTGTACACTAAAGATAATATGGAGTCCTGGTTGCACAGTGGTTAAGGCCAACAGTCGGCAGTTGGAATCCACCAACTGCTCCTCGGGAGCCCTGTGGGACGGTTCTGCTCTGTTCGGTTGGCTCACTGTGAGTTGAAATCCACTCTGTGGCAGCTCAAATGGCAGTGAGAAAGTGTGAGAGCACAGCTGGATTGGTTGGATGCACCTGATCCTCACTGCTCTTAAGCTGAGCAAAAAATAAAATGAAAAATGGAATGAATCACGGCGAATTCTTTCCATTAGCTGTTACCGAGAGATGAAAAGAAAAATTCCCACTCCCCAATTATATGGTAAAATAGGAGAGTCTGAAGTCTTGGAACAAGTCCTGGTGAATGGACAGGATGTCCTAGAAAGACACTCTGGATTTAAATAAATCACTGGGACTGAGGGAGCTCAAGGGTGAAATTGGGGAACTGGGGGCCACACTGTGTAACTGGCTACAACTGGATACTGTGCTCAGGCCTGGCAGGTTGCCTCTGCCACTCTGCAAGAGGAGGCAGACAAACAGGCAGGTCTCCCTCTCACACCTGGCAGGCGGGTAGAGACTACCTGAGTGGGCAGTGGTGTCGTGGAATACATGTTGACCATGCATGAAGCATTTATGGAGCAGTCACTGCATCCCAGCCGTTTGTCACCAGGCACTGTGCCAGGTGACAGAGGTGAACGAACATGAGTGTCCAGGTGGCAGTTGGGAGAAGGGGTCTGAAAACCTGATAGATCTGGAGAGTCACTGGCATAGAGTCAGGTGGTTGTCACCCAAGTTCCAGGTGCTGTTTGTTGACAGAGCCTTCCAGGAGCACTGTCCCTACCAGGACTGGACTGTCTTGAAAAGAGCATTGAGACCTGCTAGCAGCCTCTGCCCTGAGTAGATGGCTGTTGGAACTCAGAGAGCTGCAGTGATAACCCAGGGAGAATGTAAAAAGGGAGAAAGGGAAAGTCAGATCACGCACAAGGCTAACACCGAAAGAGTGAATGGGAAAAGAACCCAGCAATGGAAGTTAAAAAGGGATCTCTATCTGTCCCTTTGTTTATTCAGCAAATAAATGTCAAGTACCTTCTATGTGCCTGACACCCTGAGTCATGTCTAGGGAATAGGCAATGCCCTCTGTCTCTCTCTGTCTGTCTCTGAATGAACAAGAACCACATCAGAGAATCAGTCGTAAATGCTCTGCAGAGAATCAGAAGAGGGTGATGTGTAGATGGGGTTTGTATGGGCTCTCATGCGTGCTGGGTTAGCTCTGGGAGGGGCTGAGATCTGAACACAGGACTCAGCCAGCTGTGTGTAAACCTGCGGGAAGAGCACCCTACGGAGAACGAAGAGCTGGCGCAAAGGCCCGGGGCAGAGGAGATGGTGGAAAGATACGAGATCTGTCAAATAAGTTCGCAAATTCATCCTAGAAAGAGAAAAGGCAAGAAATTGAATGTTTGTTCATTGCTCTAGTTCAAGCTCCAACATTCTTGCAATGGCACACAGAAACAAGCAACTACAAAAATGAATGCCACTCCTCAAGACACCAGCACGTGTCGACATGACCACAGCTGGGAGACACTGATGTACCAAGGTTATGATGCCTCACCGAGTTGTTTGTACACTGCTAAGTGCATGGTGGTAAGTTTGTGAACTTCAGTGTCAGGCCTCATAGTCCTCCAAGAAGTTAGCCTGTGTCGAGTGGTAGCTTGAGGGGTGGACAGAGCTGAGGAAGTGTGCTTACATTGCTCGTGGGGGGGTCTGTTGGCCAGTGGTTTAGAAGAGGGATCCTTGATCGTGTGTTTAGGCTGAGAAAAAGGCAGAAGTGAGATAAGGGAGAACAGGAGATAAAGAGAAAGGGAGGATGGATTGTGGTACTGAAAGATGCAGTCGCTGTGGAGATGCAGCCTCGGTGTTGGTGAGGGCCGGGCCACCATACAGCGCTGAGAACAGCATCTTTCAGTCATTTTTAAACTTGCAAGATCCTTTCACAGTAAAATATGTTATTTGAAATTTTTTTAATCACCTGATCATTTCATATGCTATGGGAAATGAAGTGGTTTGATGTTTAAAATATATACTTCATTCTAGATCTGTATATATTGGAGAATTTATTTCAAAATTAATTGAGTACAACATTTACTAATATTCTTGAATTATAATAACATTCTGGGTGAGTCCCATCTAGCAAGTGACGCACAAAGCTTAATTTACTTTAATTATGCCAGAAAAGACAGTTTAGGAAACATACATTAAAATGACATCTAACATGGTGCTTCGGTTTAGACGTAAAATAAATATTAAACTGCAGATTGGACTTTAACTGTGTTGTAGCATCAGAAATAAGCCAAGCCAAGTGCTGTCGAGCATCAAAAATAGACAACTGCAAAATCTGCTTTCAAAGCTAATGTTAGGAAACATTCCATTGGGGGTAAAAAAATCATCTATCTTGTTTATTTTTATTCTATTGCATTTTATTTATAAAGAGTGCAAGAGAAGGTTCTAGGCTACTATTTGTAAACATATCTGTGCATTGAATTACAAAGCCAAACTGGATATAGGCAGCACCAGATTGTTATCAACAGTGGCTTTAGAGATCACGGCAAGATCTCGGTGGGCTGGGTAAGAAGGCGGTCCGTTAAGTGCAGTTCTGAAATCTGGTGGAAAACAGCTGGCAGAGAAGATGCAGAGTTATTATCGCGGTACACTTTCCAGCAGCTTTTCCAATTTTTACTTCAGAATTATTCCATTACTTGCTGTTACCAAAAGATCCATTGTGGGCAAAAATCAGACAGCCTGCTCAACTAAACTGTTACCAGAAAGTGAACACTTAATATCACGTGACAGACAAATGTCCTTGTAGGTGGTGATTCTCCCTTCACCATCCTGTACATAGGGAGTGACCAACTCGTGAGGTCTCCTGGGGGCTGTGAAGCTTGACTGCTGCCTGAAAGGTGGGCAGCACAAACCCGTCCAGAGGCACCTCGGAAGACAGGGCTGGTGATTTGCTTCTGAAAAGTCATGGCCTCCTTAGAGAACCCTATGGAGCAGGTCTACTCCTCGTACTTGGGCCATTAAAAGTCTAAATCAGCTTAAGAGCAACTACTGATAAGGACCATGACCAAGTCATCAACATAAATACTTGACCAAACTGCTCTTTTTAAAATGGAAAATGTATTTAAGTCACTGTTGTAGTAATTCAGTCATGTGCCGCCTTTGATGATGGGAGGCCTAGAACATTTCTGTGAAACCCTGACTGTCCCTCAAGTCAAGAAGTGACATGTGGGAGTCGAGGAGGAAGCTCTATAAGGACAGGGATTTCATTTTGCTCAGTGCTGGAACCCAACAGCCACAACAGCGCCTGGCACAGAGGAGGCACCAAAGAGATACTTGCTGAGTAAGTTAACAAACAAACAAACGAGTGCTGCACAACAGAAAAGCCACGTCTTCCTCCAAAGTGTGAGGGGGAGCAGAGGAGGCCTTTGCAAAGGGTTAGGTTCGGAGCAAGGACGGTGAGCCTTCGCCTCATGTGCGTTGGACCTGGGCCAGAGGGACTGGTCCCTGGAAAAGGCCATCATGGTGCTTGGTAGGGTTGAGGGCAAGCAAAAAAGGGTAAGACCTTCAATGCTGTGGGCTGGATCCGTAGCTGTGACAAGCGTAGCAGCCGTTGTCAGGATGGGGCAGAGGAGTGGGCCATGTTTCCTCCTGTTGTACGTTGGGCCCTTGTGTGCGGGGACTCACTCTTCAGCCTCTGTCTTTGCCATCTGGTTCTGCTCCAACAGAAATATGATGAGTGGATGGCTTTAACAAAGAAAAGTTTATTCTCACACAGTCCAGTAGGCTACAAGTCCAAATTCTGGATGTCTGCTCCAGGGGGAGGCTTTCCCCCTCTTGTCAGCTCTGGAGGAAGGTCCTTGTGTTGCATCAATCTTTGGTCAGGGAGCACCTTGGCGCAGGAACCTCAGGTCTGAAGGATGTGTTCTACTCCCAGTGCTGCTTTCTTGGTGGTCTGAGGTCCCCAACTCTCTGCTTGCTTCCCCATCCGTTTTATCTCTCATAGGATAAAAGGTGGTGCAAGCCATACTCCAGGGAAACTCTCTTTACATCAGAGCAGGGAGGTGATCTTAGGAAAGGTTTTAAAGTCCCACCCTAATCCTCTTTAACAGAAATGCAATCTATTAACCACAGGCAGAGATTAGGATTTACAGCATCAGAAATCACAAAATAGAGGGCAGTCACACAATACCAGGAATCCCTGGCCCAGCCGAATGATGGCACACATTTTGGGGCTGGGGGGACACAATTCTATCCATGACAGCATCTAATGGCAGCCAAGTCTGGAGAAACCACTGGGAGAGCCAGAGGTGGGCTGGTTAGCAAACAGACTCACAGATGAAAATGGAAACCGGAGGCAGGTGAGTAGCCACTCCAGGGTTCTAGTTCTAGGTTACTCATTCTCCTCATCGGTCCAGTGGAAACAGCAGTGCCTGCTCAGTGTGCACCCCAGCTCTATTACAAGAATCAAGGGAGATGCTGTTGTTGTTGTTTGGTGCTGTTGAGTAGTCCTGACTCACAGGGATCCTATGGGCGATGGAAGGAGACCCTGCCCCATCCTGCGCCGTCCTCACGGTCGGCGTTCTGCTGAAGCATCTCACTGCAGCCACTGTGTGCCTCCATCTCCTTGGGAGTCTTCTATTTTTCCTGACCTGTGCCTTTACAAAGCATGACATCTGTCTCATGAGTCGTCCTGACAACATGTCCAAATTACACAAGACGACATTTCATCACCCTCGCTTCTAAGAGCATTGTGGCCGTACTCTTTGCAAGACAGAGTTGTTCATCCTTTGGCCGTCTGTGGCGCATTCAATATTCTTCACCAACACCCCAACTCAAAGACATCAATTCTTAGGCTTCCATATTCACTCTCTAGCCTTCCGGTGCATATGAGGTGATTGAAAACACTACGGCTTGAATCTGGCACAACTTAGTCTTCAAAGGGACATCTTTGCATTTTCACACTTTGAAGACGTCTTTTGCAAGACATTTCTCCAGTGCAATGTATCATTTGATTTCTGGACTGCTGCTTCCAGTGAGTGTTAGTTGTGAATCCAGATAAAATGCAACCCTTGATGACTCGATCTTTTCTCCATTTGTCATGATGTTGCTTATCGGTCCGGTTGTGAGGATCTGAGGGTGTCACACATTTGCTGCAGAAAGAACCAAGTGCTATCTCTGTGAGATGAGCAGTAAAAACATGTGAATTGGTGACGTCTGTCTGGTGTATAAATAGCTCATACACACATGCTTCAAATAACTCTTTGAGTTTACAGAGTGCTTGAGAGTTTATTAGATTCTAAAACATGTAAAGGGAACTGGAGCCTTGGTAGTGCTGTGGTTAAGAGGCCTGCTGCTAGCCAGAAGTTTGGCTGTTCAAATCCACCCTTCTCTGTTTGGAACCCCTCTGGGCAGCACCCCTCTCATCCTTTAAGTCACTATCGATCAGAATCAACTCAACAGCCAAGTTGTTTTGTTGTTGTTACTGCTGTGTTGTAAGCATGGTTTTCAATGCACGTACACCTGTGAATCTGAGTCCTAATCTTTTCATTACTGTCATTTGGCAAAGAGTTATTTAGTACAACTGGGTTCGGTTTCCTCATCTGTAAAATGGGGAGAGTGACATCTATCCTTGCAGGGTCGTTGTGCGATTTCAATGCAGTCATATATGTGGTGGTTAGTTCAATGCCTGCCCACAGAGACCCTGAGTCCACAGGGGCCATCTTTGTTTTCCTGCTCCTAGGGAACACAAGCCAGTAGGGTGAGACCCTGTCAGCTGGTATTCCCAGCTGCCGGTGTGGCTCCGGGAGCAGAAGTGACATTCTGTAAGCGTTTGGTGAGAGGACGGATGAATGCAGTCTGTGGGTGGATGAGCAGCAGCCCTGTGACGTAGCTGGAAGCTTGCAGCACCTGCTTTGCTAGGTGAGAAAAGCAAGGATCAGAGAGGTTAAATGACTGTCCAGGGTCAGTGTCGGCCCTAAGCACTGGGACTGGGACTTGGATCACGGGACCCTTTTCCATGGTTTCCTCACATAGCCCTCTCTTGTAAACCTCTGGCCTTGGGTGCACGGTTGTCGGCTCGAGTTTTCTGAGCTCTTAGTTTCATATGTTTCAGAAAACAGGAAACAAGAACCTTCGCCTCTGCTTGCTTTCCTTCTTTTGGCCAGCGCTCTTAAAATAACAAAAGTCCAAGTCAAGTTTTCATTTTTTTTTTTTTCTCTCTCAAAAGGGGCCAAAGAAGGGAGGGGAAAAAAGAGAAGAACACACACACAAAATCCTCAGTGTCTTTGGTTTTGATGGTCTTTTGGGGCTGGACCCCCAAAAAAGAAGCAAAACAAAACCCACTGCTGTCAGGTTGGGTCCCGACTCACACTGACCCTAGAGGTCGGGGTAGAACTGCCCCCTGGAGTTTCCAAGGAGCGCCTGGCAGACTTGAACTGCTGACCTTCTGATTAGCAGACCTAACACTTAACCTACTGCACCACTGGGACAGAGCTCCCCAGTAGCAGAGCTCATCTGTCCTGTAGATGAGCTGTGGAGGTGCAGTTTGCTTCTTTGTCTGCAGACCGAAGTGTGTGTGCTGGGAGACTGGTTTGCCCAGAGGCCCAGGGCCAGGCCTGGGACCAGGACTTGTCATCATCTCCTCTGCTGGCTTTGGTTTACAAGGTCGGAGTGGATGTTTTTGTTGTCTTCCCAGCAATGCTCTACTGACCGACTTCGCTCTAATCCCTTGATGTCAGTTAAATAAACTCGAGGAGGCTGGGGGCAGGGGAGCCGCTCGCCAATGCTTTCCTGCCACTGTTGTTCTCAGCGGCAAATTAATTTGATGCTGTTATGTAAGTGTAATCATCCCTTCTAATCACATCACAGGATCGGGAACTGCCAGAAATAACAGACGGGAATGCTGGAGATAGCAAAGGGGAGCCACTAAAATAGATTGTTTATTTAGGGACCAAATTGCAACACTATTATTGGGAGGATGGAAAACAGCCCCTGCCACACTGGGCTCTTACACGTCCCTGCATCTTCCGTACTGTCTGTGGCAGTGGGCTTCATCCAGAAGTAAAAGAAGGCAGGAAATCCGAGCTTCCGGCTGTGCAGTGGGGGCAAGCAGCAAGGGCTGTCAGAGGGGTCTGGGCAACAGAGGACTCGTGGCAGTGCCTGAGATTTCAGTGGTGTGGATGCTGTTCCCAGGGGTGTCTTCCTGTCTTTGTCTGATCGTCTTCCTCACTGTGCCCTTAGCCCCCACCCCCCAGTCAGCTCCCTTACCTTCTGCTTTCCAGAGAAAGTTCAGCCTCAGTCAGATGCCCCTTCTCGTCCCTGCGGATGCCGCTTTCCCAACCGACTGATGCGTCGCAGGCGATGTAGGCACTGTTACAGCTTCCTTGTTGTCTGGCACTCGTTGCTGGCCCTCCTTCCTCTTCCCCAAAACCCTTGTTCAGCCCTTGTCGACCTGACCCAGGCCAGTGGTTGTCCAGCCGGTTCTGACTCATGGCAACCCCATGTGTATCAGAGCAGACTGTGCTCTTTAGGCTGTGGGGGGCTGATATTTTGTCAGTGGGTCATCGGGCCTTTATTCCGAGGTGCTTCTGGGTAGAGTCCAACCTTCTGATTAGCAACTGAGCATGTTAACTGCTTACACCATTCTCAGTCACTCTCTTACCTCGTAAACCTAGCACCCACTGCCGTCGAGCTGATTCTGAATCATAGCGACCGTAAAGCACAGACTAGAACTGCCTCAGAGTTTCCTATGAGCACCTAGTGGATTTGAATGGCTCACCTGTAGGGTAGCAGCTGTAGCTTCTAACCACTACACCACCAGGCTGTCCACACAGGGTCACAGAAAGAGGAAATAAGGCTCCACCCTATCTCAGGACGAGTTTCACAGAGTGGTCTCCGGATCCATGACAGAGTGGTCTCCAGATCCGTGGCAGAGTGGTCTCCGAGATAGCAGCAAAGTGGTTTTCAGGCCTCTGAGCCTCCAGCCCACTCTTCTCCCTGGGCAGATGTGTGATGATTTCTAAGCCTCAGTTGGCTCATCTATAAGGAGGGCTACCAAGGCCCTGCTCAGAGTGCTGCCGTAAGGAGTTGGAAGGTAGCACGTACAGAGCACAGCACAATAGACTACAAGTACCACAGCCTTCGGCAGACTGAGCCCAGAACAGGTAGATGGAGCCCAGCTACCCTGACCCACTGCTCTCACGGGGGTCACAGGAGAGAGCCCTGAACGTCGCTGGACAAAAATGTAAAACAAAACTCAAAATCACATAAAAGACTCGACTTACTGGTCTGACAGAGACTGGGAGAACCCCAAAAGTATGGCCCCCTGTCATGTTTTTAACTCAGAATTAAAGTCACTCCTCAAGTCCACCTGTGAGCCAAAGATTAGCCAGGCCCATAACACAAACATAAGGAATGTGTTTCTGAGTTCAATCGCGTATCTGAGACAAATGAGCACAGCAGCCCGAAGGCCAAGACAAGAATGCTGGAAGGGACAGGAAACGGGAGGCGAGGGGACAGGGAGCACGCGGTGGAGAAGAGGAAGGGGCCCGCATGTCGTGGGGGTGGCAGTTGGTGCTGCAAAACAACTTGTTGGTTCTGCAAGCTTTCACCTAAAGCACAATAAAAATCTTTAAATGATAATTTTTTTTAAAAAGGCATGGCCCGTGGTGGTCTAAGGTGGCACCTTTGGCATCAGACAAGCCAAACCCACTGCTATCGAGTCAATCCCAGCTCATGGCAATCTTCTAGGACAGAGTGGAGCTGTCCCATAGAGATTCCAAGGAGCACCTACTTGATTTGAACAGCAGACCTTTTGGTTAGCAGACATAGCACTAACCACTACGCCACCAGGGTTTCCAGGAGTCGTACTCAGACGTCCAGATTTGGTTCTGAGCAGCACCACTCACTTGCCTGGTGACCTTGACAGAGGCGCTTATCTCTTTCTGCCTCAACTGCCTCATCTGTGAAATAGGACAGTGACGATGCTGATCAGAGCATCCTAAAGGATACATAAGATGACCTTTTTAAAATGCATGGCATAGTGCCAGCCTTAAAAAACATTAGTGTAGAGCTGTGCTTTTCCTTGTTGTCACTATTATTTATTGTTGTAAGAACAAAACTGTGGCACTAATGGCACACATTAGTGGCACTAATGATAATAATAACACGTCATTTCCTGCTATTCCCACCGCCTGGTTTCACTGCCTGTCTTCACACCGCCGCCTGCGTCCTGACCTGATTTGCCGTCAGCAGAGAGCACTCCGCAGCAGGGCTGGAAGCACTGCCGAGAGAAGCAGAACAATTGAGAGCGTGGACAGCTTGTGGAGAGGGGTCTTAGCTCTAAGGGAGCTTAGGAGACATTTTCCCGGGAGCCTCTGACAGCCGCCTCCCCCTGCTTCCCCAGCCCCTTGTTCCCTGAAACCTTGGCTCTTTGTCCCCGAAAACCTCAGCCCACGGTCCCCAAAAATCTCAGCACCTGGTGCCTTGAAGCCTCACCCCCTGGTCCCCAAAAGCCTTGGCCCCTGGACCCCAGAAGCTTTGTCTCTGGGTCCCCAGAAGCCTTGGCCCCTGGACTCCAGAAGCCCTGGGCCCAGCGCCCTGGAAGCCTCAGCCCCTGGCTCCCGGAAGCCCAGCCCTTGGTCCCCAAAAGCCTTGGCCTGTGGCCTGCGTGTAGTGCCTGCCGTTCGTCTCTGCTTTGATCATCCTACTTTGAAACCCCTTCCACCAACAAAGGCCCCACTTCAGAATGAAGTAACCCCTTTAATGTGGTGTTATAGGAGGGACACCCCACCCGAGGATTAGGAGGCTTGAATCTTCCCCACCCTTCACCACTTGGGTTTTGGCTGTTGTTCGTGGGCCTCAGTGGCTTTGTCTGTAAAATGGGGTGACCACATCCCACAGACAGTGTAGACCACATCAGCTGAAGTACCAGCCAATCCCAGACCTCCCCATTTCTGAGGCGACAGTAAAGGCTACTCTTCCTTGCTTCCCTCGAATGAGATACAAATATTCTTTATGCCAAAGTATAAAGATTCCTTTCTAGAAGTACTTCCTATGTGCTGCTGACAAACAGGAAGGAGACGACTCTCCATGGTGGCCTTTCACCGCTGCCCTGTAGTTGTGGTGTGAACCCTCCCTCCTCTCAGGCTTTCGTAGATGGAGAGGCTGATAATCAGGCCATCCGAGCAGGTGCTGTACCTGGCAGAGCACTCCCTGAGGCTTGCTCACCAGGTCTAGATGAGGCTGAGCTCCACGGCCATCAAGGCCAAGAATATTTTCTCTAAAACTATCTTTAACTAGAATTAAGAAGGAGTATTTTTCTTTCTCCTGAGTTATGTTGACCGTGATTGGGACGCAACTTCATTCTACATGAAATTTTCAAATCACAAGTTTTCACTTGCTAGCTTGTGCCTGTGCTGAAGCAATCAGTGACTGGCAAGAGCAGTGGCAGTGACGGAGGGGTCCCTGCTCACGAGTAGGCCAGCCTTGGTCTTAGGAGAGGCTTTGGGGTCAGGCAGACGCAAGCCGTGCCGCTTTCTGGCTGTGTGATTTTAGACGAGCGACATAACCTCTCTTAACCTGAGTTTTCTTACCTGAGATGAGAACAGAGTTGATGATCGCATCCGTCTATAGGGTTGGGGGAGCTGTGGTGTCACAGTGGCTGAGGGACCGGTGGCAGTGTGGAGCCACCAGCGGCTCTGCAGGAGAAGGAAGGCTGGTGATGTCGCCCAGTGCAGACTGCGGCCTTGGGAGTGCCCTGGGGTAGCTCTGCTTCGTTCTGTAAGGTCACTGGGAGTCAGAATCAACTGGACGACATACAGCAATAACAACATGGGGATGCCGTGCAGACCATGTGAAGTACTTGGCACGCAGAGCTTAATGAGCATCAGCTGTTACTGTGACTTGTTATTACATAAATTAGGTCCTCAGAGACTCCAAAATCATAGAGTAGATTTTCTGCTCTGGTCTCAGTAGAAAGAGATGGTCTCTGAATGTGCTAAGAGACAAACACTTCCCCGGATTTGTGTCCAAAGTCCTACAGACGTCAGTGCATTAAGGCAAAAAAACAAACCCGCTGCCTCAAGTAGCTTCTGACTCAGCTACGCTATAGACAGTAGAACTGCCCCACAGAGTTTCCAAGGAGCGCCTGGTGGATTTGAACTGCCTACCTTTTGGTTAGCACTTAACCACTACGCTTCCAGGCAAAGATGACTTAAACAACTCTATTTCCCCTCTCTTTGCTTGTGTAAAAACAGGTTTAAAATGAATCTGCTATGCGGACAGAGCAGGAAGAAAATCCAGAACAAAATTCAAATTCACTAAATAGCCCAGGCTTGCTAGTCTGACCGAGGCTGAAGAACCCAAAGACTATGGCTCCCACCCACCCTGCTGATGCAGGAAGCCACTCCCAACATCCACCTTTCAGCCAGAAATCTTGGTTAGCAGCCGTAGCTCTTAACCACCAGGCCACGAGGGTTTCCAGAAGATGAGACAAGCCTCCAAAACACTCACACATGTGACAGACCCGTTTCTTTGTGTAATCGAGCACAAAACACCACGTGCGTAATAGCTGCTCAAAACCAAAGACAGGAGGCCAGAAGGGACAGGGGTACCAGACGGATGGATGTGGGGAGCCCTGAGTGTAAAGGGAAGGGGGGGAGTGCTGCCACGTTGTGGGGATTGCAACCAACATCTGTGTAGAACCACAGATGTTTGACTATACATCGTAAAGAGCCATTGCCGCTGAGTTGATTCTGACTCATCAATCTAAGAAGACAGAGCAGAACTGCCCTCTGGGGTCTCCAGGGATGCAGTCTTACGGGAGCAGATGGCTTCGTCTTTCACCTGGGCAGCACCTATAGTAGATTTGAACCCATGACCTGTCGGTAAGCAGCTGGGCACTTAATCACTGCACCACTATGACTCCCACTATATATCCTAACTCACCGCAGGGGACTATTAGGAAATATAAGCATTTACAGAAATCTCACTAACTTACCTTTCCTCCTGCTTAGAGCAATTTGTGGTAATACGATGTGGATCAGGCTCCATTTACTTTACATCTATATTTTGTAGCAATCATTTACCAGAACAATTAGTGGCACCACTGTGATTGTAGGGGAGATGCTAAACTTTTAAAGACACACACAGGTCAGGAGCAGTCATGGCTCCTGAGAAAATAAAACTGAATTCCTATGTGAGTGTCCGTCAGCAAATACTTTGGGATTTTGTTTCTCAAAATCCCAGCCATGGGGTCTTAAAAGCTGCCAAGCTGCCATCCGAGGACACAGCAAATGGTCCCAACTCAGCAGGAACGGATGCTCACCGAGGGCCAAAATGGCATGCGGTAAAGACAACCGAGAAGACAGAGAGACCCACAAGAGTGGGTGCCTACATCGACCTGGGACCGGAAGAACCGGATGGTGCCCGGCCACCACCAGTGATAGCCATGACGGAGCTCACAGAGAGGAGCCTCACTGGCAACACAAGAATAAAAAGAGGTGCATCATGAGATCTCCACTAAAAGACCTCAATTGATGGTCCAGCGGTTTTGGGGTTCCTCTGAGAGCATGGCCCCCGGCCCTGATGCTGCCCGTTCCCATAAATTATAACAAAGGTCCACTCTTTGGACAGGAATGGAATGGACTTGGCAATACAGAGTAACCATATGTTGGAAGCACTTGATGGTTCTATACATCTATAGGATATCATCTTGCTGACCTCTGGCTGGAGGAAGGGGAGTGGACGGAGAGGAGGGGAAAGGAGACTGTTGGGAGGATGAGACATGTATGGAGCAGAGAGGAATAGTGTGCAGTCACCAGACAGGGAGAGCAGTGGAAGCTGCATATAGGGGGGCATGTAAATTTTCATGTGAATGTACATTTTCACTCAGTTATGTTAAATAAAAAAAAAAAAAAAATCCCAGCCATGGGAGAGAATCATGGGGAGAGGGATTCTGGGGTTCCTGAGCTGCACCCCAAACTTCTGAGTGAGGATCTCTGGGGTGAGCCTAGGAGTGTGCAGTAGCAGTGTGGAGTTTAACACGCTTCCTGGAGGTTATTAGGTTCACAGAAGTTTCAGAAGATGAGACAAGCCTGTTGTACAGAATATGTACGTTGACAAATGGAACCCAGGAAATTCTCTCAGTAGTTACCTGGAGTTTCTCTGTGTACTGGGAAACACTAGAGCCCTCTGTTTTCAGAATATTCTCAAGTTCAAATTCTCCAGGGTGATCTTCCCCAGATGTTATGAAAACATACCCCAGCTTTTGAATATACTGCCAGGGTGCCTGCATGAGACCCCTCTAAAAGTCCACAAACCTTTTGGCCTAAAGCCTCTGGTCTTAATTTGGGATTCCAGAGGCTTGTAAGGGAAAATAAATGCCAGACCAGGGATCCTGGGAAGCCTGCAAAGAGGACCAGGAGACAACATGACAGGGACCCTGTTACTCGGGTAGGAGTAGGCTTGGTCATAAGGAAGAGGTCAGGAGTCCGGGGCAGCTGTCAGAGAGACTTAACTTGACTCAGCCGCTGTGCAGCCTCCCTCTGTGCTGACACCCAACCCCAGTGACATGAGATTTTCACATATTTCCTAATAACACTTGAGGAACAGCTTCATGATTTGCATGTGACTGTTTGAAAGCAGACTGTTTGGTCCGTGTTCAGACCTGCTTCTCTGTTCATGGAATAATCCTGAAATCTGAAGGTGCTGGCCTCTAGTTCCCTATGTCTTAATTTGCTAATTATACGACCACTGCATTCAATTAAAAATAAAAATATGTCAAATAGGTGAGCATGCAAATTTGAATTGTATTGTAAATGTTCACTCAATCACAGTAAAAGAATAATCTCATTCCCATCGAGTTGATTCCCACTCAGCCACCCGTCAGGAGAGAGGACAACTCTGTGCAGAGCACGGCTGTGGTTTCCAAGGGACAGCCAGTGAATTCAAACTGCCAGCCCTTTGGTTGGCAACCAAGCTCTTAACCCCCACGCCACCAAGGTTTGCACTGCTGGGTGAGGATAATTCTATTGTCATTCACTTCTGTAGACAGTGTATCATACAGGTGTGCGCGTACACATGCTTCAGACCAACAAAGATACCTATGTAAAATATTTTAGGCTAGGCTTTGACTCCAAGCCAGATCTTTCTGGGCTGTGTCCTCATGGCAGAGAATGTGACTTGAGTACAGAGGTTTGTTTGTGCCACTGTTAACCAGCACTTACAACTGCTGGGTGAGCAGGTTTGCTTACAACTACCGATTCTTGCTGTTTGCAATGTTTTAAACTTTAACAAGCGAGCGATGCAGTATATATGATGGTTTAAAGATTTATGCATTGGATGGGATTCTGTATTAATTATAAAACAAAGGGCCAAGTCCTTTCTGTGCTGAAACAAAGAAGCATTTTTTTTTCTCTCCAGAGTTCCTTGACTAAGAATTAGATCCCCAAAGGAAGGCTGTACCTCCTTACTGATACCTGGTTTGTCGCTTACGTGGGGACCAAATCCGATCGTCCAAGCACTTGCCTTATTGTTTGCTTATTCTGCTCCTGTATTGCTCCCTTTCTGCAGCAACCGTGTGCCACCTCTCCACTTACGCAGCTCCTACTGCGTGTTCCTACTGTGTGTGCCCAGGGTTCACCTCTGGAACCCTGAGAAGTTTTGAGGTGTACTTCAGGAATCTTGGACTCCCTCTCCCCACGATTCTCTTCTTTGGCTCAAGACTCTGAGGAACACTGCTCTGTGTAGTCACCCAACAATGCCCATGTGGGAATGAAGGCTCACGAGTTCTGACAATGAAGTCTGTGAACTTAGTTGTTCTAAGTGCCGCAGAGCTTGTTGCTCAATATCACTACAGTCAACTTTGAAGTACCCTCCTTGGGAAGCTATGCACTGACGCCAGCGCCTAGTCCATCCTTCAGAGCAGTTTTGGACCTCTTTCTGGAATGACCACTGCGCATGGTGGCAAGTTCACAAACTTAATTGTATAGCTGTCTATGAGGGAGTTTTTAGCCAGTAAACAAATAACTGTATTGAAACACCCTCCCTACTCACCAGTGACTTCTTTCTTTACCCGAAGACAAAGGAAACATTGAAAGGAAGACATTTCGATGACATTTGGAACATCAAGGGTAATATGACAACAGCTCTGATGGCCATTCCAGAAAGAGTTCCAACATTGCTTTGAAGTGTGGACTAGGCACTGGCGTCAGTGCATAGCTTCCCAAGGGGAGGACTTGGAAGGGGACTGTAGTGATGCTCTGCAATGAGGTTTGTAGCACTTTTTCTAGGATGAGTTCACAAATGTAACTGTCAGTCCTAGTATTTTCTTCAAAGCATGGCTGTTACAAACATGTTTATTGTCTTTAAAGAGGACCTCCTCTTCTGCACAGTCATCACTATTGTGGTCTGTGTGGTCAAGTCACATCTGTTCAGAAGTTTGGAGATGCTGTAGCCAAAGCTGACCTATGGGAAGCAAGTATAGTGTCTCTGGTAGGTGATTAGGGTATATTAGCATTTTCTCTGTATAAAACAGATGATAGATAGATAGGTAGGAAGAAAGGTAGGTAGGTAAGTAGGTAGGTAGGTAGATGATAGGTAAATAAAAATACTTAAAGAGTCAGATAGATGAATGGATGGATGAGTGGGTGGGTTAGTGGGTGGGTTGGTGGGTGGGTGGGTGGATGGATGGGTGGATGGATGGGTGGATGGGTGGATGGGTGGATGGATGGATGGATGGGTGGATGGGTGGATGTATGGGTGGGTGGATGGATGGGTGGATGGGTGGATGGGTGGATGGGTGGATGGGTGGATGGGTGGATGGGTGGGTGGATGGGTGGATGGATGGGTGGGTGGATGGGTGGATGGGTGGGTGGATGGATGGGTGGGTGGGTGGATGGGTGGGTGGGTGGGTGGATGGATGGATGGGTGGATGGATGGATGGGTGGATGGATGGGTGGGTGGATGGGTGGGTGGGTGGGTGGGTGGATGGATGGATGGATGGATGGATGGATGGATGGATGGATGGATGGATGGATGGGTGGATGGGTGGGTGGGTGGGTGGGTGGGTGGGTGGGTGGATGGATGGATGGATGGATGGATGGATGGATGGATGGATGGATAGATGAAGGTAGGTATGTAAGTGGCTATGTAGATAGACTGATGATAAATAGATAAAAATACGTTAAGAGTTCCTAGGTGGTAACAGATAGTTAAGTGGGATCGACTTAACCAAAACTAACAGCAACCTAAAAATATTTACACTTATGTCGCTAATTAACAGGCAAAGGTAGCCTTTTTGAAACCCAATTCTTTATCTTTGCCCTGCTTTCAATCACTCAGACCCTATACCAGAACTTATGGCCAGCCCATCCATACTCTTTCATCTCTTAGGAAATGAAGCTGGTGGGTGAGAGGGCGGAACGCGCCCTCCTCTCTGCCAGCCTGCCCAGCTTCCAGGTGTCCCGCCTCTCCCGGGCCTCTCTTTCTGGACCTAAATCCGTGTTCTTTGCTGGGAGGCGGGCCGTGCTCAACAGAAGTTGTCAGTTTCTTAGAGAAGGGGGAACTCAGGCCAGTTTCAGCCTGAGTCAGGGGACGTGTCCCTGCCCGGGATGCTACCAAGCTTTAAGAAAGTGCCCTGAAAGGCACAGGAGGGGAGAAGAGCAGATCTGTGTGAACAGATGGTCACCAGCTCACAGTCCAGCCCAGTGCTAACACCAGCTACAGTCAGTCCATGAATTTGCACGCGGTCTTTGGGGTAACTGGATATGAAATTCAGCCCTTCCTTGCTGGAAATGAAGCCCTGGATTCTTTGGGCTACTTACTGTACGCCCAAGTGGGCAGCCTGAAGAGTTAAGCTGAAATGAGAATATGGAGCTTTGTTTCCCTAGTCCACATTTTTATGACCATGTGTTTGGGATGGCCTGCACGGGTTTAAGAGTCTGGTTAAGTGTAGCACCCACCCTTTCATCTCGTCTGTCTGACCTAGACTTGCAGTGACATTCGTGCACCGTGAACCCAGGCCCGGAATCTTGGCCTTTTACAGCAAGTCTCTAGAATCTAGAGTTTCTCTTTCAAAAGGTTTCAGTTTCTCTTGGGACAGAGGAGCAGGTCCCTAGATCATTGATCACGGGGAGCTGAAGGTCAGAATGTTGTCTTTCTCTCCCTTTCCAATGTTCAACCGTGTTTAGACAAGGAGTTCTAAAGACTAGGATTTATGAATCTGGAGGCCCCGAACCACCCTCCACCTGCTGTGGAGTTGGTAATCTGTGGCTACACACATCTACAGGATATACGTGGCATGTTTGGCATTTGAAAAGCTACAACTGGTCAACAAGCTGGAAAATCAAACCTCCATTCATTAAAAAAAAACAAAAAACAATGGCCAACCACCCCCCAACAGCTGGCAGCTTCTATTTCCCCAGCTAAGCTGGAGCTTAACACCTTTGGGATGCTATCTTCCGAGAGGATGTATTTGTGCTTTTTAGATCTGACTTTGGGATTTAAAAAATGGAGCCCAGAGACTGTGTTGGCTGCAGACGTATAAATCCATGAAGGCTTAGCCTACAGAAGCCACAGGAAATACTCTGATATTTTGGAAAAGGTCAAGTTTCAGAGATTCAGTAAGGCACTCAGCAGGTTGTCATTATTTCTTTTATTTTAAAAGCCTCCAGATATATTTTTTTTTCCTTTTTCCAAGAGGGTCTGCAATTGAGGGTAGTAGACATTTTTTTCATACTGTACATTCTTGTTGGCGGCGTGCTGGAAACAGACAGGAAATCGGTGGCTTTAGACGACCCAGCAACAGCCTGGCCAAGGCATGAAGTCACTAAGACAGGATGGGAAGCCTCGAGAACAGCAGTGAGACCAGTGTTTGGCCTCTATGGTCCCCTCCTGGGGCAGGAGGGACAAAAGGAGGCAGGGGAACCTACTGGCCTGTTGTGTCCTAACTGAAACCAAATGTCACTGTGCCCTCAGCCTCAACACAACAGCTGGAATTGCTCAAGAGGTCGCGACGCAGGCCTATAAGACAGATGTGTTGAGGCAGCCAGAGAAGTGGAATGAGTTGCTGGTGTCTTAATTCAAGGCCCCAGGGCCTCTCTGGGCCCTAGTCTCTGCTGGCCTGGCCATGCTGCGGCCCAGGAGAACAGGCCAGCTTCTCGATGCAGCAGTGTCTGGCCTGGTTTGTACACTCCGGGAGATCATACGTCAGGGTGCCTGTCTCAGACTAAAGAGAGACTCGTCCGGGTCTGAGTCTCACCTTCTATAAACAAGGAAGAGATCTGATCCTGAGCATCAACCAGACACCTATCCGGCTGCCTTTCCACGGGAAGGTGCACAGTTGGAGGGACAGAGCAAATAAGGAGAGACCTCCCCAAAACGAGACTCGGCCCTAGCCAAGCATCTGCCTCTGTAGTTTGAAGAGATTCTTCTGGAATCCTGGAAAGCAGAGAAGGCTCCCCCGGAAACACATCAGGAGTGGGTGAGGTCTTCATTGACCACTGTTTCCCTCCGATTCTTCTCGGGCACGTTGGGCTGGGCAGGGTCAATCTTCAGAAGACGAACCCCAGCCAGCGTGAGTGAAGTGCTCTCAGGGCAAGTTACAAAACGGCCTTTGAAAAGAGCTGTCCATTGAGACAGGAGCCAGCAATGAGGTCACCATCGGCGGAGGGTGTGGTGGCCAGCCACAGGCTGGATTCAAGAGAGTCCTGGCCGGGACCCATCACACCCTCCAGTGTTTCCATTTAATCAGAGTAGGAGCCCTGGGGAAATGGGAAGGGGGGGTCATCCAGTTCCCGGTAGGCTGCCAAGGGCTAAGTTTATTCCTCCGTGGCTGCTAATGAGGAGAAGACCCCAGAAAGTGGAGAAGAATCGCTTATAGCCCTAGGGAGATTCATCTAGGCTTCTGAATACCCTGCTGCATAAACTCAAACAAAACAAAAATCCACTGCCATCAAGTCCATTCTGACTCCTAGCAATCCTATAGGGCAGACTGGAACTGTCCCATACAGTTTCCAAGGAGCACCTGGTGGATTCCAACTGCCAACCTTTTGGTTAATAGCCATAGCACTTACCCACTGTACCACCAGGATTTCCATTTGGGTGGCATTTTACAGGTCTCAAAGTATGACCTCACAGACTGATCCTACGGGGTCTCCTCGAAAGGCGAGGGTGTGGGCAGAGGTCGCTGTCATTCACTCTGATTTACTTACAAGGATGCTGGGTACTGCAGCTAGTCAAAGCGGGAGGCCAGGACTCCAGTTCAGGTCTTCAGGCCCCTACCTCAGTGCCTTCGTAACTGTAACCAGATGTCTCCCTGGGTGTAACTGAATCAGCCCCCTAGACGCTGCCCCCTCCCCCGAGCAGACCACACAGTTGTTTCTGTGCAACCCGTGGAAACCTCAGCATCCCTGTGTGACAGTCTCAGCACAGGGTCACTTCCAAAAAAGAATTTAAAAGCCCTTGAAATCTTAACTTATATAGTCACTCAGAAAATACTAAAGGAGGGGTTCCATTCATCGCTTATAGCAAGGTTTCTGAAAAATCTCTTCATCTGTCTCCTGAAACCCACCTGTCAATACAGCACCGCCCCCAACCACTTCTCAAAAAGAGAGAAATAATTCACCGGAACTCTTTCTGAAACTTGATGCCTTCTGAGTCCTACATCTTTCTCACCCATCCCTCATCTTCCAGATTTGCCCTCCTCTCTCATGAGTCTGATTTCTCCCAAGTAAACCAACCTGCTATCTTGGCTTCACTTCACCCCTTCTCCATCCCCAGCCTGTTACTTGGATTGGCGCAGCAGGTGGAGGCTGACTTCTCCCTAGAGGGCAGAGGAAGGCAGAGGCTCTGAATCTTTGATCCTCGTCACGCATTCATGTGATACCGCCAGTGACCTAGAACCTTCAAACCGGGGCATGGAATGCCTGAGATGCATCTGGCAAGATCTGTCACTGAATTTAGGCTTCACATGATACCCATGTTCTCTGGAGATGGGCAGAAAGATGGGCAAATTCGTTCACCGAGCCTTGTGTACAAGTTGTCTATCACCTTGCTTCGCTCTTGCAGTCAGACCCCTGTTTCTCACCCTCATTAGACAGAGCAGTGTCTGTACCCATTAACAGCCCCTGGCTGTCCAGGTGTTTCCCATGCCTCGTGGGCTTATATAGCAAAGAGGCAATGGGATTGAACTTCACTTGTCTCGCACCTCCCGGAAGGGACCCCACTTCCTGCAATGTTTTCCTGTGACAGTCTTAGTGGCAGTGGCACTACAGCTGCTAACCAGAAGATCAGCAGTCCATATCTGCCAGGCGCTCCTTGGAAACTCTGTGGGGCAGTTCTACCCCGGCCTATCGTTGCTAGGAGTCAGAATCGACTCAGCAGCAGTGGGTTCGGTTTGGCTTGGTTTTTAAAGCTTCCACATAAGTATAAACATGGTCCTTTATTGCAGGAAAGCAGACAGGATCTATTAATGTGTGGCTACTAACTCGCTCCCTGGAAACTCTATGGAGCAGTTCTACTGTCCTATAGGGTTGCTGTGAGTCAGAATCGACTCGACGACACTGGGTTTGGTTTGCGTTGACTGACTCTTAGCTCTGGAAATTAGCCTCCATCACGTCTTTGCCTGTGACAGAGAGCCAGTATTGGTCAAGAGTAAAAGCATTTACGGACAAAAGTGTCTCCTGTAGGAAGTTATCTTTGTGTAGTGGGATTTCATGGGATTTCCAATTCCTCTGGAGAGGAGAGGTTTTTACACCCACAAATCTTTCCACTGTGAACATGCAACATGTTTATATAATAAGTAAAACATTCAAGTTATTTTCACTGCCGAAACAGTCACAGTATTCACTGTGGGTGGCAGGGAGGGGGACACCAAGCCAAGAGCGTCCCTCTGTGATTAGCTGGTGGAGGCAGTAACCCCCAGAACTCTGTACTCTGTGGAGGCGGGGGGAATTGTTTGCCTTTCTCTCTAATCAATCTAGAATGGCTTCCTGGAGGAGGTCAGGTTTCCGAAGTTACATAAATGCTGTGAGAGAAACTTTTGTCTGGCAGGCAACAGGCACCATTCTGGGGAGGCTTGGCAAGGAGGGGGCCTTGGTCCCCAAGGAGATCTGTAGAGTAGGTCGGAGGCAGGCGGGGTGGTTCCCTAGGGCCAGGCAGTACGTGGGGGAAGAAGACCAGGAAAATACACTTGCAAGGACTCACAGGTGAATCACAGAGAAGGGAAAAGGGAGAGGGAGAAGCCTCAGCGCGTCCCTGAGGATGAAGTTGCAGGGAGAAGAGTGGACCCTCGTAGCCGCCTCTGGAGACCGTAGGTGAATGAAACCCTGACTCTGGGTCTGGGGACAACCTCTGACAGCCGAGTGCAGAGGCTCAGCTGGTGCAGAGGCTCAGCACTCAGCTGCCAACTGAGAGATCACAGGTTAGGACCAGCCCAGTGGCTTAGACAGAGAGAGATCTGGGGTCTTCTCCACAGAGATGCCAGCTTAGGAAGCCCTGTGGGCGGTTGTCTTCTGTCACGTGGGGTCACTATGAGTCACAAGTCACCTGGACAGCAGGTCATAACAAAAAGGAAGGCTGGGGTATTTACCCAGCACCAAAGGTGTAAATGTTGTGTACTCAGGAATGGAAGAGCTACCAGCAGCTTCTGCCCTCGGGTCAGTGTCAATGAGAATCTCTTTTCAGCCTGACCCTGTCCTTTGCCCTGTTCCGTTCTCTGCAAGCTGTCACCCCAAGGAAGCATTCACCCATCTCACTTTCCCTGCTGTAGGTTACTAGAGCCTCAAAAGAGAAGCCCAACACCATGCCTATTGACACTCATGTGACCAAAGGTGCTGTGAACAGAGAGCAAGCCACAGCACCCCTTCTTGGGAGGAAGGGGCACAGGAATACGTTAGCAGCTCCGCCAGGGTCAAGCAAACCTCAAGGCCGTATCGAGCAAAGCCAGTGCTCCTCAGGACAGTGCTCTCTGCAAGTGATGTTTCTGTCTAGGAGTTGAGTTTGAGTCACTTTGTCACTGAATTTCCAGCCCCGATTGTTTGCTGATGGTCAGTGTCACATATGGTTAGGCAGCTGAGGCATTTGATGGGGACTTCAGGATCCCTCAAGTGTCTTGTCATATTGACCTTGAGTGTGGAATGTCCAGCCGTTGAAGACCACACCATGTCCCCTGCCTGAGCAGAATGCCGAAAGTGTGTATTTTGCAGCTGGTGAACGCCATGCAGGACCTATAGGTGGTCTGAGTGTGCAGACTGGAAAAAGGCCACAGCCTCTTCCTGGAAACCCTGGTGGCACAGTGGTTAAGTGTCCCATCTACTAACCAAAAGGTCAGCAGTTCAAATCCACCAGGCGCTCACTGGAAACTCTATGGATCACTTCATACTCTGTCCTGTATGGTCGATGTAAGTTGGAATTGACTCAGTGGCGGTTTTTGTTTTCTTTTTTTTACTTCCTTGCCCTGGGTCTTCCTAGTCTTTGGGGTGAGTCTGGTAAGTAAACCAAATTTCTGATCATTGGGAGGAGAAAAGAGGCCTCTGCCAGCTTCTTTGACAGAGCATGAAGAGAGCAGAGCTGTGATGAGCCCTGTGAAAAGCAAAAGAGTTAAATAAGCAGTCACAGAAGGACAAACATTGTAGGGTCCCAGTTACATGAACTATCTAGAACAGGCTGATGTAGACAGACCCAGGTTCCCTAGCAGTGACCAGTGCTGCTGGGAGCCCCATGTGACACCCACAGAGTTTCCTATGGGGGATCAGTTTTTAGGGGATCATTTGGCAGGTCTTTCTCTGCTGAACTGCTGTGTGGATTTGTATCACCAACCTTTCAGCTAGCAGCCAAGCCCTTACCCACTGCACCAACAGGCCTCCAGGGAGGGAGAGTCATTGCCGGGGCAGGGGGGCACTGAGCTGCTGTGAAGGGTCGTGTGAAACTTGGGAAACAGGTGGTGGTGATGTTGGTCATGACGATGATGTGATTAGTGTCACTGAATTTCTCTTGAGTAAAGGGTTGACAAGGCAAGTGTTTGTCACACAGATCAGAAACAAAACCCACTGCCTCCAAGTGAATCCTGATTCATGGTGACCCTACAGGATGAAGCAGCACTGCCCCGCAGGACAGGAAGCAGACTGCCACATGTTCCTTTCTTGGGACAGCTGGGCCTCAGTCATCTATCTTTCAGTTAGCAGTTGAACACTTGACTGCTACACTACCATCAATGCCACAGCCACTGTCCTTGTTGATTCTGACTCATAGCGACCCTATAGACAGAGTAGAACCACCCTGTAGAGTTTCTAAGGAGCACTGGGTTGATTTCAACTGCCAGCCTCTGGTTAGCAGCCATGGTGCTTAACCACTAGGCCACCAGGTTTGCCATACCATACTTACAGTGATTGTTCAGAAAAGAACAGTCAAAAGAAATGCATCCTTTGCTCTTGCATATGTATATAACAATATCACTCAAAACTTAAAAAAGGAAAGACAAAATATTAACAAAAAGACTGTTGGCCCTGAGTAAGCACACTGTCATGTTAGTATAATCTGTGCAGGTTGAGAGAGGACTTCCCATGGGGATGTCAGTGCCCCCTCAGTGCCAACAGAAGGCTCTTATTCGGGGGGTCGCACACTAACAAAGCCATTGCTGTTCCTTGCCCCGCTTGCTGACAGAGGACCATCCCACAGAGATGCTCAGCTTTTGACACAGCCTCACCAGCACTGTCGCTGGGGCCTTTGCTGACATCTCAAGCTCCAGCTCGCAGCCAGCAGCCCTGAGAATGGCTTGGGACTGAGCTGGAGCATTTGCATGGTAAGTGGCCAGGCAGGGTTCTGGTACGGTTTGGGTTCTGGCTGTTTGGGCCCCTCAGGCTGGGCAGCTTGATTTGGCTGTTTTTGTGTGAGGTGATCTTTGTTATGCCAGTAAGAGGCTGAGGGGTCAGCCGATGTCTTGTTGCAGTTCATAGAGTCCTTGGAGAATTCAACCCTTTAGCCATAGAGCTAGAAAGCATTTGGAGGCCTTTGTTTCAGCGGACTGATACCGAAAACCAAACCCACTGCTGTCGAGTTGATTCTGACTCATAGTGACCTTATAGGACAGAGTAGAACTGCACCATCGAGTTTCCAAGGAGCACCTGGTAGATTCAAACTGCTGACCTTTGGGTTAGCAGACACAACACTTAACCACTACACCACCTGGGTTTCCTGTGGGCTGGCACGAACTTTAAAAATTGAAAGAAAAAAAAAGAGTGGGTGATAATCTCAGGTAACCTTTCCAGATCCTCTTACCCTTTTCTGTCTTTTTCAACAGAGACAGGTGAAGAGAAGGTTGATGGGTGTCAGGGAACCAGGGCAAGCGCTCTTTCCAAAGGCAGCCTTTTTCTTCCTCTCTGTTTTGGGTCATCAGGCAAAACCTAGAAAGAAAGTTAAAGGTTTCTTGCACATAAGAGAAAAAAGTTAACGGGGAGATAATGTGAGAAGTGCACTATCTCAGTGACAATCTGTTGTTTCTTTTTTTTAAAAAAAAATGAAGTCGGTTTCTTCCGTATCTCCTGGAAGGGCTCAGCTCCAAGGAACCGCAGAGAAGGAGCGGCAGACATGCAGGCCGGGAAGGCTGGGCTGGAGAGAGCCTCACCCCTGGGCTGTGTCCCAGGTCACCATGCAGAAGCAGAGAGAAAGCTCAGCCTGTCACTAGGCCTGTGTGAAGGGGCCATGGAGAGAAGGCAGACTTCCTCCAGCTTGAGTTTGTCCACGTAAAATCTTCGTTGAAGTGTTTCTCAGTCCTGAAGTGTCACCTTTCACAAAGCAAAACAAAACAAAGCTTCTCCCTCTGTCTTGCTTTCCTAGAGACGCTGTAGCAAAATTCCAGCAAGAGGGTGGCTTACGTAAACTAAAATGTCTTCTCCCGCAGTTCTTGGGGCCAACACTCAGAATTGGGGTGCCTACAGATCTCACTTTACCCAAAACCTGCAGGGGAAGTTCCTTCCTTCTCTCTGCTGTTTTCTGGGAGTTTCTCGGTGGGGACACTGCTGTTCGCAGGGCCGCTCTTCCTCTTGCTCGGAGGACCTCACTCACATGGGATTACTACCTCGTGTTAACTGAGAGCATCTTCAAAGGCCCAGTTTCCATACAAGGTCACTTTTGCAGGTACCAGGATTTGGGCTGACCTCAGAACACCTCTTTGAAGGACACCCGTCAATGCGTAGCACCCTCTTCCCCTTCCAGCCCCTGTCGTCCTGCCTAATGCTTCTGAAGACACCAGACTTCCATCTTGCCTTAGAATCATGGAGAAGACCTGACAGGGCTGGCAACAGTTAGGCCCAGGGCCCAGGGGCCTAGGAACATGTTTGAATTTTAATTTCTTTTAAAAATCAGAAGGAAAAAATGAATATAATGATAGTGAACATGCGATAATGAAATCCAGCCTGGATTATATTTGTTTTTATACCAACAGAGTCATGAAATATTGTGTGTGTGTGTGTGTGTGTGTGTGTGTGTGTGTGTGTGTGTGTTTTATTTTTTTTTTAATTGGGGGAAGGGGCCCCTGGAGACCGAAGTACCTAGAGTCTCTGAAGGACACAGTGCAGCCCTGAGGGCTTGGATCTGAGGGACAGGCGAGAAGACTCCGTGTTGCTGGAGCAGCTGCAAAATTTGGGATCTCAGCACGCTAGAAACTCACTACCGTCGAGTCAATTCCAACTCATAGCAACCCTATAGACAGAGTAGAACTGCCTCACGGGGTTTCCAAGAAGCACCAGCTGGATTTCAACTGCCCACCTTTTGGTGAGCAGAGGTAGCGCTTAACCACTGCACCACCAGGGTTTCCGTTTGGGATCCAGGCGGAGTTAATCCAACAGGGACCACAAACTCAATAACTGTGTTGCAAAGCATCCCTCCAGCTTTGCTAACACTCACCGCTCCCCTCCTCATCGTCACTGCCTGGTGTCGTGGGATGGATTCTGACCCACACAGCCCCTGCTGACCAGACCAGAACTGCCCTGAGGGGGTCCCAGGCTGCTGTCTTGCAGAGAAGGGGCCCTAGTGGGGCAGTGGTTAAGCACTCGGCTGCTACCCGAAAGGTTGCTGATGTGAACCCGCCAGCTGCTCCACAGGAGGAAGTTGCGGCAGTCTGCTTCTGTAAAGCTAATAGCCTGGCAGACTGTACAGGGCACCCTGCTCGGCCCTGTAAGGTGGTTGTGCCTCAGAATCGTCTTGGCAACAAACAGAATTGTGAAGGGAGCAGGTGGTCAGGTCCTGTCTCCCATGAAGCAGCCGCTGTATTCCAACTGCCTCTTTTTCGGTTAGCAGCCTGGGGCTTCAGCGTGCAGCACCCGGCCTTCCTCCTTCCGCTCTGCATCTCGTAGGTGGAGGAGCTGTTTCCACATCAGATCTCTGTGGGAGGAGGGGGGCTCAGGATGTCCCGATTCCATAGCTTGTCTGCGCTCGGACACGGCTGGAGCACGAAGTGGGGCAGAAGCCGACTCTGTCTCTGCGGTCCCTGGCGGCACCCTTGATTTGCGAACATGAGGAGGCAGAACTCAAAAACTTAAGTCTGGGCTCGCTGGTGCAGCTCCCAGTGGTCTTCCTTTCAACAGACTCTTCCTATTCCCGTTCAGGAGCCAGATTACTTATTTATGGCCGATCCAGTAGAAATAATGTGCACTTAACTTGTACTTGTAACTTCCCTATTAATTACTCAGTGGAAACCCATGAAAGCAGACGACTGTCACCTGGGTCTCTGCTAAAATCCTAGCAAAGGAGAACAGCTCTTGACAAATTCGTTCATTAAGATGTTGAATGTCACAGTTCCAAATAGAGCTGCCCGAGCCCAGGGCCCTGTGACCAGTGCCTGCTGTCATCTCCCACGAGTTCCTGCATACCATGGAATTCAAGTGGAGGATCCCCTCTTCCTGACAAACAGCCATAAAGGGAAGAATTCTCAGGCAAACAAAAGGTGACTCTGACAGCTGACATGTCAGCTTGTCCCTCATAGTCCATGTTCTGTGAACCCAAGCCAAACCAAGCTGCTTTCGACTCAGGTTGACGCCTTAGAACAAAGTTGAGCTGCCTCATGGTGTTTGCATGGCTCTGCTCTCTGTGGAAGCACACAGCCCCGACTTTCTCCCAAGGAACAGTGGTGGGCTCACACCTGCAATCTTTCGGTTAGCAGCCAAGCACTTAAACACCAGGCTGTTGGGGCTTCTTGTTCTGCAGACCAACACAAGCCAAGCCCACTGCCGTCAAGTAGACTCCAACTCACAGCAACCCTACGGACAGAGTAGAAGTGCTCCATAGAGTTTCCAAGGAACACCTGGGGGATTTGAACTGCCAACTTTCTGATTTGCAGCCATAGCACTTCATTACTATGCAGACCAGTGGTTTTCCCACCATAGCATCAGGACCACTTGGATGCCCTGTTACCACAGATTGCTGGGCCCACCCCCAGAGTGTCTGATTCCATGGGTCTGGGACAGGGCCTGAAGGGTTGCATTCCCGCGTGGTTCTCAGGTGATGCTGATACTGCTGTTCAGAGGACACATAAATCTCCAGTTGGTTTTTCTTGCTAGTAGGTAGAAGGAGACACCATCCTCTGGTGACTAAGGGACACAGTGAACTTTGAGCTGAGAGACTAGTCACCTGAAGTTACAGAACCTCCTTTCCTGGCTGGAGTGTGGAGTGGACACCAGCACCTTCCCAGAAGGGAAGTGTGCAGTTGGGCCAGAAGGCCACACAGCGTGACTGACGACATGGTCCACGTGGTTCCACCTGCTCCCGTTTGTGTCGATGAAGCCCTCCGGGGAAGCGCGCTGGAACCCCTCTAGTGAAGTGCAGGTCATAACGGCTGAGCACGGTGGCTCTGGGTGACAGTACGTCAGGGGCTGGGGTGTAGAAGCAGCTGTGGATGCCGAGGTGCTGAGGGACATCTGCGTGGTGAGGGAACGTGGTGACGGTTTCTAAGGACACACTCAGGTCTCAGCCTTCTGATGCTGGGGAGCTGCGGAGCCTAGTTTTGTTCTGCTCTGTCCCTTCGGCCAGTGTGTACCGACTGGCCACCTCCCCCAGAAGCATCCACACCGGACCTGGTGGAGAAGACAAAGATGATTCCCCCAGGGGCACTGACAAGCCCACACCTTACGTAATGCGGGCAGGAGGGTGTGCCTTGGAAAGTGACCCACAGTCCCTCGGAGGTGCAGCAGGGATCATCCCACCTCGAGTGCGGTTGTCTTGCAGGAGGGGAGAGAAGTAGGTCACATCAGGGCTGGTTCGGATCAGAGCAAAGCAAAGCAAAGTTCTTGAACTGAGCAACTGAAGCCAGAAACCTGCTGTCGTTGGCAAAGGTTCTGCTCTGGGTGCGAGTTCTGACTCCAGTTATTACTCAGTGGGACCCCCTGCTCATCACCAGTGGGAGGAAGGGGACAGAGCTTGACCACCTGTGACACTGTCAGCACCCCTCTGTTGCCTAGTTCCCTGCACCATCTGTGATGACTGCTGTAGAAGCTTTTACCCCAACCAGCGAGTGTCATTCCAGGGTGCTTGGGGATCAGGGACTGGGGCCCTGCAAAGGAGGATAAGATGGAATGCAGGGAGCTTGCACCCCTCTTCACGTCTCCCCAAGGCAGACCCCTCCATCCCCCCCCCCGGATGCCACCCCTACTTCTATTAAACAAAAATTCATTGTTATAAAGTTGATTATGACTCAGAGCAACTCTGGAGGACATAGTAGAATGGCCCTGTCAGCTTTCCTAGGAACAGCTGATGGATTCAAACTATAAACCTTTGGGTTAGCAGCCTCGCTGTTAACCACTGCATAATGTCTGATAGTGTCTGCTTAATCCCTAGATGGAGTTTTAGGGGCAACAGGTTAGCAGGGTGATTAGGAGCAATGAGACCTGAAATGTAATATATGATACACTGTTGGGAAGGGTATAGAAACATCTAACCTATGTGTTTGAAATAGGGGCTGAAGAATTCATCTGGCCTTGAACAATCCAGTCCATACGTCTGTCTCTTAGTGAGCCACCCTTGCCTTTGTGTTGGTGACAATTTGCTGGATTGATTTTTATCTTTGAAGTAATGAGTCTTGAATTTATTGCAGTACTTTGCTTATGTTCCTTCACCTCCTAGTGAAGCTTCACAAGTCACAGGGGCTTCTCTCCATGCAAACATTTCAGTATGGAACCTCTGCTGACCTGATCTCTACAGGAGGCCAGAGTGATACCTGTCTTCCCCACTCTATACCCACTTAGGGTGCCTAGCAGAGTACTGAAGGTAATAAATGAAACCCACCGTGTCCAGAGGATTCCAACTCATAGCTACTCTGTAAGACAGAGTAGAACTCTCCTATAGGGTTTCCAAAGGGTATCTGGTGGATTTGAACTGCCTACCTTTTGGTCAGCAGCTGAGCTCTTAACCACTGTGCCACCAAGGTTCCTAAACCTTACCACCGTACCCATTGTGGTCAAGACCATTCAAACCCCTAGTGATTTTGTAGGTATTTAATAATACTAACTAATTTAGATTTAGTTAATGGTGCTAGTTCCTGTCCTCAAGAAATGGAAGTGACCAGTTAGGCAGGTAGGGTGTACGTGTCATCTGTTTTCCCAAGTACAGGTTACAATGATGCCTGCACAGTTTCAGTGATACTAACTGGCCTCTTCCTTTTAAAAAAGCTACAGAAATAGTGTTTGGCAATATTATATAAAAAATAACCTTTTATAAACCCAGCTATGTTTAGTTAGGGGTCAGATGATGCTTTGTTCAGTGTGTCTTGTCACAGATGTCTTTTATCACGAGCAACAAATCCTTCTGTGTTGAGGAACATCTCTGAGGCAGATGTCCTGTGACCCAGGGTGGAAATTTATCCTTTGTTCTGTGATATATTTGCCTGCCCTTGAATTGCAGGCGGAGTGACTCAGCTTCTTCCTCTGCTGTGAAGAGATGTCAGTGAATGTTGTTTTGCCCTCAAGGGCTTTATACCTCACAGGGAACCGCTTTTGTAAACCGCCTGTCCGAGGTGCATACTTTAAATGGAGCATCATTAAATAACTCTCTTTTATACCCAGCTGTGCTGCCTGCAGTCTGCAAGTCCATCTGAGGGCACATAGCAGAGACAGTGACACAACAAGAGCAGGACAGAAACAAACACCAGACTGAGGCATTGGTGACACAGAAAAACAAATCAGTTAGCTATTGCCAAAAGTATCGCAGAGATTTCTAACCCAATCTGTCACTTCACAGTGATGGCAGGAGTAGGATGTGTACCGAATAGCCTCTTGGAAGAGGACACATGTCATTTCTACAGCACGCCACTCAGGTGAAGCACTCCGTAAAATCAGAGAAACCTTTTCTGGAAGTATCTGAACAGAGAGTAAGACCCGTTCATCACATGGAGAGGTCAGGGCTTCTAAAAAGCATGACAGGAGGCCATTATCTTGATGACTGTCCATTGGCAGGGGCTTGATTACAGTTCCATAGTCTCAAACAGTTGTATTTGCAATACTCAGACGTGTGAAGACAGACTTAGTCCCCCCAGCTCCCAAAACCAAAGTGTAAAACAGAATGCTACTGTGTTGATTTCTCCAGCTGTTTCAGTATTTGGCTTGGATTCAGGACAGTCGTTTTTAAATGTGATCGTGCTTGAGCATCACAGAGAAAGCTTGTTAAAACACAACTCTCTGGGCTTCACCCCAAAGTTTCTGATTTAGTAGGACTGCAGTAGGGGCCAACTTGGCATTTCTATCAAGTTCCCAGATGATACTGATGCTGCTGGCTGGAGGACCACACTTTGAGAACCCTGGTTTAGGGCTTCTGTTGAATGAACAAGACAAACCAGGAAACCAAACTGGTTACCACGGAGTGGATTTCAACCCATGGTGATCCTCCAGGACAGAGGAGAACTGTCCCATGAGGTTTCCAAGGAGCACCTGGTGGATTTGAATTGCCCTCCTTTTGGCTAGCAGACAAGCTCTTAACCACTGTACCACTGGGAGCCCTGAATGAGCAGTGGCTATAATTAAACACTAAAAATTGTCCCCAACCCAGAGAGATGCTCATCTGAGAGGCGTGAGAACTGAGACTGAAGGATTAGCAGACTCTCTCACCCACCTCATCCTCCTTTCTCCCTCACCCCTGTGGTTTTCCACTTTTCTTCTCCTCTCCAGCATTTTCATCTTGGTTTCCCTGCCTGCCCCCACTACCTCCCTCACGTGCAGATAGTTGGATGAACATTAGTTAGGAGACTCAACTTCCCAGCCACTGGGAACAACTGATTGGGTCTATAGGGCCAAAAATTCCTGAGAAGGCCTTGTCTGTGGTGGTTTCCATGACTCTGCTTCTATTTCCACAGCCAGATTTGAGTATCGTGTCTTCTCTTGATGTGTATACATGCAGGTGGGCTTCTGTCAAATGCTGCCTCCCAGAAGGCTCTGTCGGTTGCCTTCACATCTATCATGACCCTTTAGCGAGGTCACACGGTTTAAGTTTCAGACCATGGTCTTTTTTTTCCTTCTTCGTACTTATTTGTCAGGAACACCCTCTCTATTAATCAAATATTTACAGTATTAGTATTTTCACTTAGTCAAAGTTTAAATATTTCCTAGGTCCAGATGTGCTCTTTCTTTGGTACCTTACCCTAACCTGCTCATTCTTCAGGAGAATTCACTGTGAAACAGGCTGGCTTGGCCCACACACACCCCTACATCTCAGCTGCTAACCAGATCAGCAGTTTGGATCCACTGTCTACTTCTTGGAAACCCGAGGGGACAGTTCTACCCTGTCCTGGAGGGTCACTATGAGTCAGAATCAATGGCTATAGGTTTGGTGGGGGGTTTTGCAATCACACCCTAAGTATTTAAATTTGGTTTTAGGCTTCTCGCTTTTTCTCTTGCCTGTCTCAGGATAGTATCTGGTGTATGTTTGTTGCCACAGCTGGTCGTTTCACTAATTCACCCCAAAGAAACAGGGGGAGAGAAAAGGATTGCGCAGTGAGTGGAGGAGGGCATTGAGGAGGACATTGAGTAATGTGTTTCCTGATTTAGCTCCACTTCCAAATTTAGGGAACTCATAAGAAGCATAATTGAGTCTCCTACTTATAAAAGTTCTGAGCCAGAATTCCTCAGGAGGGAAGAAGCTGATACCATCTCAGCAATGAGAGGCCAGCAGCCAAGCAGACGTGCACCTGTTTCCACAGCCCCTGGCCCTCGGTGTGCGTGAGGCTGTGCTCTCAGGAGGAGATGTCCATCAAAAGAGAGTGGTTTCTGTTTGGAAGGAAGATGGTGTGGTCAGGGGGTGGACGGGGGTGACAGCTGAGTCAGCTTCTCTGGGGGCTGATAATAATACACAGTAGGCACAGACTGTGTAGGTGTGTGAGCGGGGGTGTGTGAGCGGGTGTGGTATGTGGTGTGTGAATGTGTGTGTGTAGGTTGAGTGGCTATGTGTGGGTGGGTGTGAGTGTGAATAGGTGTGTGTGTAGGGTTATGTGTACGTATCTACGTGTGTGGATGCATGTGTGAGTGAGGGGTACACACGTGGCTATCTTTATATATATATGAAAGTGTGTAGATGTGAGTGGATTGTGTGGGTGGGAATAGCTATGCATGTGGGTGTGTGTGGGTGTAAATATGTACACGTGTGTGTGTTTGTGTATGGGTGAGTGGTGGTGGGTGGAGATAGCTATGTGTGCATGTATATTTGTGTGTCTGTGTAAATGTGCATGTGTAAATGTGTGCATGTAAGTGGATGCATGTGAGGGTGTGGGTATGCCTACGTGTGTATGTGAGTGCGTGCAGATATGTATAAATGAGAGAAAGTGACTGAGAACAAGTGTCAGCACTCAGATAAGCTGGAAAGGCTTGCTAGACCTCCCTGGGACACAGCTGGGACAAGCTGGCCAATCAGATTAATGCTTTTTATTCTCTTTTCTTAATTTTTTGACCATGATAGTTTCTATACTGAGACTCCAAGAAAGCATTCTGAAAAATGAGGTAGGTTCTTCAGCGTGTCCTTGGTCAGGAAGCTGGCTGTTTGCGGAGGACTTACCGCCAGGAGAAGGCTGGCTTGGGTCTGAATTCCATGCAGACATCTCGACTTGGCAGTCCCATCCGCAGCCTGCCTCTCTGGACCTGGAATGTTCTGGGGCAGCCTCACCTCCAGTTGCGTCCTACACAGCCCAGCAGTGTGACACTCACATTCTCTTCCTGCCCACATGCAATTTCTCTTTTCCTTGCTGATTATCATGTCTTAAAACATGACATCGTACTTGTAGATTGTAGTTGCCAGTTGCTGAGTTGATTTGGACTTGTGGCGACCCCCAGTGTTACAGAGTCAAACAACCCCGTGATGTTTCCTTGGCTGCTGGCTCTCTGCAAGCTGGCAACCTGGCCTTTCCTTCCACAGAGCCTCTGGGTGGCTTCGAACTGCCAACCTTTTGGTTAACAACTTGTACCACCCTGGCAGGCTTCCTTTGAGATAATAAATACCTCCTTTGAGAGATCTTTAATTGAAAGGCGCATATGCAGAGGCTGTGCTATCCAAACAAGACATTTTAAGGGAACCTTTACTTTCTAATTGCCGAGACATCGGTATACCACACACCTCTATACTGACTGTCCACTGTACGGTTGGTATGTCAGTCATTTCCCTCAACCTGTGTTGTGATTTGGGTCTTCTCTTGGGCTCTGGGCAACAGTCCCTTTGCCCTCACCAAGCTTCTGGTCTGATGTGGAAGGGTGCCAGTTTATTAGCTAAGAAAAAACCCTGACTTCCCCTAGTGCCTGTCACCCTCTGTGACACCTGACTGAGAAGGAACCAGAGCAGCAACTTTGAGCCACATGATGCACGTCTACTTGTGAAATTCAGACCTGTGATTGGTCGTGATGGAGATGATGACTTCGGTGACTGAATGACAAAATGGGTTTCATTGTGAGCACCAGCTACAGTCAGTTGGTAACGGCTGCCTGCAGCAGGACGTAACAGACGTTCTGGGTGCCTGGGAAAAGAGTGCCACGGTCGATTAATGCTGTCTGCCACAGCCAAGGAGCACAGCAAGGGATGTTAGCATGCTAGCTGGACTTGTCTTCTCTGTTATAATTAACATAAGAAACCAGCCGCCTTTTTAAAAATCTATTTTTATTTGGCTAATGAAGTTAACTTTTGCAGTTAGCAGTTGGGGCCAGCTCTAGACAGGTGGCTGATTCTTCAGATTTAGAACCATTACTGTCTTTTTCGTTTTGTTTTTTTGTTTGTGTCTTTTCTCACACCCCCTTTTTCTTGCCCCCCCCACTCTAGAATCCTCTCCCCCAAGAAATATTCAGTATTCTCAGGTTGAATCATGCTCTCGGGAGAGAGGAAAAGTATCCAACAGATTTGTTGCTTATTCCTATAACATAATGAATTTTTAAGGAGGATGCTTAGTGTTGACCTTGTTTATGCCAAAGGAATGAATTTCTACTGGTGAAATTGAACTGTACTCTTTGGAAGTTTGGGGACTGACGCTTTTCTTGACATTCCCTTCAGTGACCTTATTCACCAGAACATTGCTGATGGTGTTTACCCCATGCAGCCTATCCAAGTACTCAAGTCAATTGAGTTAAAAGTGCTTCTTCCCTGGCCAGGCAACTGCTTCCCTCCTTGATGAATTAACAACTACATATGCCAGATTATTATCAAGAAGCAATGAAAATACTGTTTTTCCTCTGGTCTTTCTATCAAAAGAGCCATTCCTTTTCTAGGTAATCATAGCTATGTGTTGGTGAGACATAAAAATTCAGACTGCAACACATCTTTTGACTTATTCGATGTAATATTTAGATTTAGAATGATGCAGCTACAGATATATTGACTTGGAAACCAATCTGTGATAGATTATTAAGTGAAATATTTACAGAACAATGTTCAAAGTAAAATATAAGGTAACACACATACATATATAATTCATACATATGCATTTACACATAACTATGTAAGCATATATTTCGAGCACATTTAAAGTAGTCTAGAAGAAGCTACGTGAGCGTTTTCCTTCCAAAGAGAGAAGGGGGGGTAAGGCAGTAGTAGGGTGGGGAGCGAGGGCCTTGGGATTTTTATCCCCCATACCACTGAATTGTGTAGCTTTCTGCAACCAATGTGCACTTGTTTTGTAATTTAAATAAAGAATTATCTAAATGAATTGCAAGATAACAATGCAAGAAATCAGATCATAAATGTTGAAAGCCACTGAGCCAAATTCAGTTACTCAGGGCGACCAGAGTGGCAGTTTCTTTGGTCCTTCTAATGCCCCAGTCTCCAGCTGCTCACAGTCGTCTCCAAGGCTGCAGTGCCCACCGTGACACATGAGAGGAAAGCCACCTTCTTTTAGGGTGAGGAATAACTCGTATTCCTATGGCTGATTCCTGTGGTCACCTGAAGAAAAAGACAGATGCTTTCATCTTGAGATGGAACTGTTGGCTGCTGGAAAATGATACCACAGTCTATTTGTTAAGTTTGTTACTGAACCTTGGCTGTTGACTCGCATTCCAGGTTTCGTTTCAGCTTGACCAGAGAGAAATGTGAGGAGTGACGGGTCCCAGTAAGGACCGCTGTCTACCTTGGTGTTCCACAAGGCAATGCTGCTGGCTTCTGTAGCTAAAGCCAAAGGAGAATTCAGTAATTTTTAAAAAATATCTCAACACAGTCTATCATCAGCAGCTACCCTTAAATCAGAGAGGTAGACTCTTAGAAAATACTGTATTACTGGCCCTATCTCCAAAACCACTCAGTGTAAGTCAGGTTAAATTTTACTTTTCACTCTTTTGAGAATTACCTATGTGGGCAATTCTGCTTTCTGTTTATAGGTAGTTTTTAGTTTATAGACTTAAACTGACAACCAAAAACCCAACCCAACCATTGCCATTAAGTCAGTTCCAACTCATAGGGACCCCACAGCATGGCGTAGAACTGACTCACAGGGTTTCCAAGGAGCAGCTGGTGGATCCCAACTGCTGGCCTTTGGGTCAGCTGGTGAGTTCTTAACCACTGCACCACTAGGGCTGTAACAGCCACTCCGAAGGTCAGACAGGAAATTTAGGGGGACAGAGAGCTTCTCTTAACGGAGGAGGAATAAAGCATAACAGCAGGCTGAGCACAGCTACACAGCTTGAAGGCCATCATCAGCGTCAGTGCACTCTGCGTCTGGGGGCTGTTGGGTGGGTGTGCATTCCGCTCTGCGTATTCTAAGCCACAACAAAAAGACAAAGCCAAGATTTTCCTTTTTAGGTTTAACGTACAGGTAGAGGAACACATGGGCCAGGAGCTGCATAAACTATTCAAATCCAGTTGGGATGGATTAGATGCCGTTTCTTGGCACACGACCCTTAGCTCAGGACAGACCTACCCTACCCAAGGCACCGTTGACAAAACCAAATGCTAGCCTGTTGCTATGGATTCTGACTCAAGGCAACTCCGTGTGTTACACAGTGGAATGGCTCCTCAGAGCTTTCCGGCCTGTAATCACTATAGAGGTATGTCCCCAGGGTGCTTCTATGGCACCAAGAAGTGGGTTCAAACTACCTGCCTTACAGTTAGTAGACAAGTGCAGAGCTGTGACCACCATCCAGTGACGTTGCTCCTGTGCTAGACAAGGTCCTATCCAAAAAAGCCCTGAAGATGAGCTGACTTCCGGGTTTGGGGTTGATGAACTGTAACTTCCTGTTCAACGAAACAGATCTTCGGACAAGAGCAACCTAGACCCTATACACACTCACTGTCACACACACACACACACACATACACAGAGTCCCCACTCTGTATTGTCTAGGTCTCCGATGGTGGATGTATTATATGTATATCCTTAATCGATTCTGATGAACAGTGAGAGAACATTTGTCTCTGTTTTGCATGCTGGCTTAGAAATCAACAGAGAAAGTGTTTTGTTATCTTAACTCACTTCTGCATGAAGAATAACCACTCTGATGGGAAGTAGAGCTCAGGTCCGAGTTCCAGCAGAGTGCCGGAAGGCATGGAAACCGGCCTTCGGCATCTGCTCTCCTGACACAGGAGAAAACGCTGAGCTCCCTAGCATCTCCAAGCCCGTTCCCGGATGTCTCAGTGAGAGTGGGTTACAGCCTGTTCTGAGTGCCGACCTTTCAAATATTTGCTGCAGATTCATGGGGAGGAGGTGACGCCTGGCCCAGGAGGGCATTCAAAAAGGGGACAAATGCTGTCACAGGGCTGTGAACTCTGCCTAGGGTTTCACTTGGCAGGCAGGGCCCCATTGATACTGTCCCCCTGGGGATCTCGTGGGATCTGAGATCCTGCTCCTTCTCTTACTGGATGGAATGAGAGCAGTGGCTGGTTCATGTAAGGACAGGAGCAGATTCTTTCCACTTTTGTGCCATTGAAACCAAGTTCCCAACATCCTGCCCGGCACCCTCCTCCCCTGGCAGTGCCGGGGCCGTCCCCTTGGCATCTTTCACATGCTGACACAAAGCGTCGTGAAGCATCCCACTGCCCACGTTCTTTCCCTGGTCTCTTTTGCCCTTGAACTTTTCTAGTGGAGGATTTGGAGTTGTCGTTCATGAGGGATCTGCTGTCAGGGAGTGGAATGTTTGGCTCTTCTTTTGGACAGGATTTGGGCTGAGCCTGTCGGAATCCTTGATTTTGTCTGGAAATGCTAAGAACTCTTGCGGTGCTATGTGCCCAGTGGTCTAGGCTTGCAGAGCGTTTAAGTGGGGGTCTGCTAGCTCAGGACGGTATGTTGGGAATTCAGGGGGTTTGTAACCAGAGGATCTTCCAAGTCATGTTAGATGCTCAAGCCGAGCATAGGGAAGCAATTAGGGAGAGAGGCGAGGAAGCAGGAGGAGGCTGGCGGCTCAGGCTGCCCCTGCCAAAACTGAGCGAGAGCAGCGGCTGAGTTCCTGGATGGCCGGGTGTGCGGCGGGCAGACGTGGCTGTGTGCTGGGTGGTGGACGGTAACACAGCCGTCAGGGGGGAGGGGGAGGAAACCAGTGCGCCCAGAGAGCCGTTGTTTATGAGGCATTCAACGAGTTTGCGATCAAAACGGTGGTGAATGTGAAAGTTATTACTGCTCAAAAAAACACTTTATATCAGGGTTAATTATAAGGAGATTCTGTAGTATAATTAGTGTTCTTTCTATGGAGGATTAAGGGGCTCTCCTAAATAGCCTTTTTGATTGCCTTCTTCCCTTTTTTAATTTCCTCCTTGTCCTTTTTGATTATCTACCCCACGACCCTCAGGGCTCCTCGATGTAATACAATTAAAATAACATTTTTGTGTTAGAGGGTTTTATTTTATGAGCTATTAACCCCCTGCTTGCCCGAAGTCTGCTTTGTACCCCCATCGGCCCAATGTCCCCCAGACACCTCGGCATGTCTGCCAACCCCCACCCCCGGGAGTCCCACGCAGCTGTGTCTCCACCTGGCCGGCGCAGCAAGGGTGGGCAACTTCCTTGGGTCAGTCTTTAAAAAGATGATTGGATACTGACTTCCAAGCGAGGAAGGAAAGGAAAAATGAGGCCCCCTGGCTCAGCTGCCTTGAACGTGAGCTGCCAGCTGAGCTCTGTGTCCTTGTGGCTTCTCTGAGCCCTGTGTTGTTGCAGATGGCTTTGTGGGGAGTTGTTATAGAGGGGATGATGGCAGTGGTCGTGGCTACCTTCAAGTGCATAGTGACTCATGACCACCCCACGTGTGCAGAGTAGAACTACTCCGTAGGATTTCCCGGACCTTGCAGGAGCACACTGTATAGCCTGTCTTCCCAGGTGTCTCTAGGTAGATTCAGACTGCCAGCCCTTCAAACATGAGCTGGTCGTCAAGATCTTGACCGCCAGAGCTGCCCAGGGCCCCTCCTGCACAGAGCAGGCGCTGGCCACAGGCCGCTAATGACCTGCGCAGAAGCCTTGGCCTTCTTCCTTCTTGCAATCCCAGTACAACCAGGAGCTCAGAGGCTGAAACCTCCCTCCCTTATTGGTTCAGCTACTGCATTTCCAGCCAGGCCCATGGTTACTGCTTCTTTTCTTCCTCCTGAGCCCACAGGGAGACTCGCCAGTGTATGCATCTCAGAGAAAGGGACTCTGGGAAGCCCTGTAGAGGGAAATGAGAGTTCTAGAATGAGGTGAAGCTGGAGTTATTCCCGACACCGCCACCTACTAGCTCTGGGACCTCGGCTGAGCTTCTTAAATGCTCAGAGATTTATTTGAGTCATGAGTAAAGGGGAAGGACGTGGTGTCACTATCAGAGGGCTGTCTTGATGATGAAATGGAATGAAATGTGTGTCCGGCATCAAGCCCAGTACCCAGTGTATGTTGCTGCTCGAGAAATGTCATACATCTCTCCCATGAATCACGACCACCTACCACCTCGGCACGACGGCCGTTCTGCCGTCACCGTAAGTTGGCCTGGGGACTGCTCTGTAGAACTTTCTTCTATTCCACTTACAAGTGACCTGGTCATGAAGGATGTTTATATTGAGGTCATTTGAGTGAGATAATCTTTTAAGAAATTCCCTGGCCTTTCCCAACCCAGCATCGAGTGAATTCTCAGGTGACTGGACTCTGTGAAGGATTCCAAGAGGCACAAGTCAGAAGTTATATTGTGAAGGAGTTTCCACAGGGGAGGATCAGACCCTTGGAGACTGGGGATGAAGGATATAAAAGCTGAAGAACAGCTGGACACAAAAATATCTGCCACTCAATAAATTGTGATTAACTGTCAAGTAAATAGCCCAGGTAATGAGAGCCTAGAAGATGCGAGGCGGGGAGAGACCACGTCCCAGCACGGAAGAGGGGCTCCTTGGTGCTGCCACAAGGCTCTGCGGTGACTCAGGGGAAGAGAACGTGGAGATGCCGGAACTCACAGGATAATGGAAAGCCCCACGCCACTTTTGAACGTGGTAAATTAGATTGAAATCAAGTCAATTTGAAAATAACGAACAGGAAGACCATTTCTGTTTTCCTTACAAAATGTGCTTTCTTTTGCTAAAACCTGAACAATACATGCTGTACAAGTCATGGATTAGGAGTTGTTTGATCTGGAAGTGTTGGTCAGGTGGAGCCACCCCAACGCAGACAAGTGAGCTGCAGAACTGTCATAAAGGGACCAAGGGGGGCACCTCTCTCAAATGGTGGCCACAAGGCCCCAGAGGGATGGTCCTAGGGAAGCTGTGAGGCACCTGTTCGGTCAGCCAGCTCACATCTGTGCTAAGCACATGGGTCATGCACACTGCCAGGCATTGGCTTCTTGAAAATAAGTCAGTGCGCTGACCTGTCCACTAGGAGCTCACCACCACCACCACCACCACCACCCCTGCCCCCACTTAGCTACAGATGCACAAATGTGAGACTCCTACTAACCCAGCCATGGAATCAGGAATGGGCACAGAGGCGACAGGGTCAGCAATTGAAAAGTCCGCCAAGATCAGACAGGGCACGCCAGGCGAGTCCTAAAGTCAAACAAGACGGAGGCCTGGTAAGTTACACCAGCTAAGCAGTGGGCTTCAATCCCATGAGAAGAACTAGAGCACAGGAATATCTGCGCAAATCATAAGACACCTTTCCATAAGCAAGGTGTGTGGGTTCAAATCCTGGCTCCACCAAATACTAGCTGTGTGATCTTAGGCATGTCACATAAACTCTATTGCACTATTTTCTTCGTGTATAAAATAGAATAACTGTGATAGTGTCAAAGAATGATTGAGAAGAATAATGCATGTCAAGTGCTTGGAAGGATGCCAAAACACATGAGTCTTGAATGAAAACCAGTTGTGATAATGAGAATCAGTGTCTTTGTTACTGCTGTATGTGATATAGTGGGATAATTGTGTTTCTGTCGTTGAGAATTTATGCCTCTCTATTTCCCAGAAGTTGAAGTGGCTTCTAATAACACATACAATGCGCAAGACAAAATTTTAGTGGCTGAATCCAGCTAGGCAGGAATAATAAAATGCAGCCAGATGTACAGTAAATATACAAACTGTGTGCTGTCAGATTCTGTACTTTTACTAAAGCTTAGGAAATTTAATACCTTTCTGTAAGCACATCATCTCTCTAAGACAAGGTCAGAACCAAAGATAATCCAAACCCAGTGTTGTTGAGTCAACTCCAACTCATAGCAACCCCATGGGACAGAGTAGGACTACCCCATAGGATTTCCAAGGAACTCCTGGTGGATTTGAACTGCTGACCTTCAATTAAGGGTTTTAGCTCCTAATCGCTGTGCACCAGGTTTTCCAAGACAAGGCCCAGTGCTCCAAAATTGCCTTTGCTGTGTAGACAGGCCCCCCAGTCTCTGGTGTGGCTCAGAACAGCCCTCTACTCCTGCACGCATAGCCAGCCGAGTGTTGCCTTCCTCGCCCCATCCTGGGGACTGAGAGCTTGCGCGGACCTTCCTGCATGCTCCAAGCCTCAGGACAGCTCTTGCGTATAGTGAGCACTCAGTAAATATTTCCTGATTTGTTATTTGAACACATGGATGGATGGATGATGGATGGATGGATGAATATGAATGGATTGATGGATCAGTGGATGCATGACTGGATGGAAGAAACCCTGGTGGCGTAGTGGTTAAGTGCTAATGTCTGCTAACCAGGAGGTTGGCAGTTTGAATCCACCAGATGCTCCTTGTAAACTCCATGGGGCAGTTCTACTCTATTCCTATAGCGTTGCTATGAATTGGAATCAACTCAGAGGCAGTGGGGTTAGTTTTTTTCTCTTTTTGGTCTTGGATGGATGGATAGTGTTGACTATAAACCAAACCAAAACCAAACCCTTTCCCACTGAGTTGATTCCAACTGATGGCAACCCTATAGGACACAGCAGATTGCCCACAGGGTTTCTAAGGAGCCACTGGTAGATTCGAACTGCCGACCTTTTGGTTAGCAGCCAAACACTTAACCACGTATGCCTCCGAAGCGCCTGTGTTAGGTCTTTTCTGCCTGCCCTCATAGCTCTAATCCTGATAACCTCTTGTCAGTTCATCTCTTACTGCTTTTGGTGAGAAAACCTCCAAGAAGAGGTTGCCTGGAATTTGTCATTTATTTTGTCTAGGGGAAATCAGGTTTTCAAGCCATTTCACTGAGAAAATGTTCAACTCGGTCTAATTTACCTTCTCTTTGCTTTTTTTCCCCCTGCTCCTGATCTGAGGAAGGTGTTTTCCCACAAATCTTCAAAGAAAATTGCTGTTTCATTTTGTGGAAGTGTTTGATAGGGTCCTATCGGTCACACTCAGCCAGTTTTGATGATCTTTATTTTTCTCTTTTTTGAGCACAGCTTTCAAACTGTGTGCTCAACAGTCACTGCTGTTTACTGGAATAAAACTTCACATATTAAACGATTTATGAGCATGTAATCATTAGCCTTTTCATAAAATCTAATCATGGCACTAACTTCCCTGACAATGTATATGGCCTTCCGTATGCTAAGAAAATGCCTACGTATTTTTAATGTGAGTTATCATTGAAAAATGTGGGGTTCAGTTACATCAGTAGCCCCCTAAAGAACTCAGCAGTCTGACCTAAGGACAGATGACTTAGAGAGCCCAGAGCTTCATGCAAGCTAGGTTACTCCTCCTTGTGAAGACATGATAAGGCGTTAAACTCCACCAAGTAGCACCCACACACTCCTGGTAACATGTTGACATGCAGACTTCCGGTGGCACTGCATCTCGCTGTACCTTGACCTCTTATCACTGTCTGGAAGCACAGGAGAGGGGATGCTGAGAAACATTAGGGAGGTCTTTGTGGCTGATGTTAGGGATGCTGATGACAAGGAGAAGGTCCCCATGGGCCAAGGGTGTGCTCCTCCTGTCCAGCATTCTTGGATGACGGTGAGGCATGGCTGACCAGAGGGAACAAAGGTCCAGAGGTGCTTGAGGGATCTGGCAGCTAATAGGTCCTGTCGAGATGGGAGCTAGTCCAGAGAAGTCAGCGACCCCACAGAGTTGCCGCTCCTGGGTGGGCAGGGTGCAGAGTCCAGCAGGTCCGAGGGGTCATGAGAGCACAAGAACCAGCCAAGAGCTCTGTGTCTGTAGAAAGACCACTTTCTGCTGGTTTCATCAGCCTCTGCCTGTGAGTGATCCAGGTCCCTCGGGGGTTAATCAGAGCCCGAAGAAGGTCAGAGAGCTGCAGGTAAGTCCTCTCCACAAGCGAGGCAGGATAGAAAAGCTCTGTTTGTTCGTACATATTTATAGATAACAGTTCTAGGAAACAGAGCAGCGTGTGCTGGGCAGGAGCTACTCTGTGAGTTCCATCTCAGTCTGTTAGGTTATCTTTGTGATTTTATTTCCTCTTCAGTTTTGCTGGCAGGAACAGAATCTCAGTTCTTTAATGATAAGTTGATAATTTACTGCGCTTTGGATTATGGCGTGCTGTATGTCGATAACACCTAGATGTTTTCTTGGAACTCAAAACTTAAGGAAAGAAATAGTACTTAGCAAACTGAAAGGGAGGAGAATCGAGTCGGGGACAAAGGTCAGGAACAGGCGGTGATGACACAGCTAATGGCTTTTCTTTGGGAGTTTTCAGGAGGAGAGGTGTCAGCTTAATTCCCTAATTGCAGCCACTTAAACTCAGCTGGGTTAAATCCACCGCAGCATGATTTGCTAAGCAGCTGAATATAGGCGTAGTTTCTTTAAACAATTGGTGTGTTTCTAAAGGGCTGGGTGTGAATCTTCTAGAAGGGCAAATTCTTCAGTAAAAATAAATCAGTAGCTTGCAAGGAAATGGCTCCCCAAAAGTGAAGCTTCTTCTCACCCAAAGAGCTCCCTTTACAGAGACCATCTTCATCCCAACTGCAAAGGATTTCTTTTTGTTTTAATAAGGAAGATGAGTCTCTGATTTACATCTGTTTTGGAAATACTTTGTATATAAATGTTTCGTATATTGGTTTTGTGTAAAGGGCCTTATTATATGTAGCGTAAATAAGATTTTCAGCAATTATTTATTTCTGCCTAGAAAAACAATTTGCTTACTAGTGCTTAAGAAATAATGATTTGCCATATTCTTGGAAGATAACCTTTTCCATCCCACATCCCCCGTGTCACCTCTGACTGTGGATTGCACACAGTGGTGTTCAATCAATCTGGTTGCTGTGAGTACATAAATACGTATTTCAGTAATGTACGTGGGTTCATGAGTAAGACTGAGATGACAGTGGAAGTGTGGCTTCAGTCTCTTTAGGTATGTGCGTGGCCAGGTCCTTTCAATTTCCTCTTCTCTGTTTGTGAATTAGAACTTAAGCCAAGCAAATGTATTTGTCTAACTCTTGCAACCATATCTAAAAACCAAGACCAGTTACATAATTCAGAAGTTCTGTTCCTCCCTCTGGCAGTTAGTCCAGCATCCAGAGATGATTTTCTTGTCTCGGGCAATCTCTCAGAAACACTGAATCAGATAACCCACGGCCACTTGTTCTCGGGTGCCCCTGACTCATTCTGCAACCTTCCAAATGAAGGCAGCACCACCCCAAGGAAGGAGGGTCCTATCGATCACAGTTGAGAACGGAGGTTTCTGCCTTTTCTCAGTTGGTTTGATAGATGGAGTGCAATGCGAGAAAGCAGTATCCGGGGAGGCTCTCGGGTGCGGGGGTGGGAGATAGTCAGTTCAAGAGTCCCACAGGGCCTGCCGGGGCTTTTGGTTAACTCAGGTCGGAAACCCTAACGACAGCCACCAAATGAAATACGGTGCATTCGGCGGCAGGGAGAGGGGCAGAAGTTGTACAGACCGACTCTAGGAAGTTACAGCCAGGGACGTTAGTCATTCTTATGGGCAGTAAAGAGTCTGGTTTAAAAAACCCTCACATCTGACGTTGAGGTGAAGAACTGCTCGTTCCCAGAAAGGATAATAACACTACCAGGGTCCGCTCCAGACAGTAACAGGAGACCTGGTTCTGTGCTGCCAGCAGGCTTTGTTTCTGTCGCCCAGCCTGCACACGGGCACCCTGAGCTGCGTGGAGACCCACCAGCTTGTAGCGTCCCAGGATACTCCCTTCTTTTTCTTTTTCTCAAATTTGTTTTTGTTGTTGTTGTCGCGAGCACACACAGCAGGCCATGGACCAACTCTGCAATGATGTCTGTCGCCCTCTTCAAGTTGTACACCTCCTCCCCCTGCCCCCACTCTTCTTAGGGACAGATCCAGAGTTCCTGATCAAGTGGAAAGGGACCACCAATCCAGGAAAACAGGCAGCCACCATCCCAGGGATGCGGGCAGCCACCATGCCGGGGACGCGGGCAGCCACCATGCCAGGGACGCCGGCAGCCACCATGCCGGGGATGCGGGCAGCCACCATGCTGGGAATGCAGGGAACCACCACCAGGGGCTGTTAAACTGACTCCTGAGCAAAGGTGATTGGAGGCCCTCTACATTCTCCTTGATTGGAGAATCTGGCTTCAAAATCACTGACCCAGGTTGGACTGTTGTCCTCTGCAGCCCCGGCAGTAGCAGTCATGTGCCATCTGCCCATTGGATCGTGGAGGTATGGAGACCTCAGACTCACTGGCTACCCATCACAGCCACAAACTCAGGCATGTCAGGGCCAGAAGGGATTAAGCAGACCTTCAGAGGTGTGACATGGCCCCTGTCACAGCAGAGACACCAAGAAAGAGTAACTGGTTTGTGCTAACACACGGTATTACGAGAACCTGACCGCGGGCTCCCGTTTCCTGTATTGGGGCTTCTTCCCCTTCAAAACAGAACCTTTTTCTGTTTGAGAGACTGGGGGTGGCGGGCTTTGTCGACCCTCCATGCCTCTCTAGCTAAGTGGGGATTCGTGCATTTCTGAAAGGTACCACTGGAAAGTAACTGCTCATGTAGTGGTCTGAGGGGGGCTGGCTGCTCCATCTTACACCTACCAAACCTTTATTTTTCCTCTGAACCCCAGCCCCAAATCCACTTTGCTCCTACACAAGTACCTCTACCTGTCCTTAAAGTAAGAGTCTGCAAGGTGCTTGCCTAATGAGCTGACTTTTCAAAGGCTTTCCAGCTCTCAAAAACATGAAAGCTGTGTTTAAAAATTTAGGGGTCTGATATGTACCAGTTCTACGGAGCAGCACCGGATGGAGCTCTCTGCTGTGCCGTGATTACCCCAACCCCAACTCTTTCAGTTAAGATGTGGATGACAGCTGCTGGTGTGGACCGGAATGCACAGAGGACTGGTCATTAATTATCGCTCTGAGGTTTTGCCCTTACTCCCTGCTTTCCACTGCACAAGGCAGTGTTGTTGTGTAAACGATTTTCAATGCTTTTTAAAGAAACTGTGTTTGTTTGCAGCTGGATCTGTTTTTTTACTTTTATAGTGAACATTCCCAAACATACTCCGGAGTTGACAGGAACAACAGTGTTCTCCAGTAAAAACCTCCCTCAGCTCCAGTGACCATCAATGGTTTTCCATGTAACTCCTCTCCACAGGCCCTCCCTCCAATACACACAGCTTAATTTTGCTGAGTATTTTAAAGAAAATCTCAGACGTCATGTAATTTAACTACAAAATACTTCAACCTACCTTTTCAGAAAGTCTCTTATACAATCAGACTGCCATTATCAAGTCTAAAAATCAATAATTCTTTAATGTTATATACCACCCAATCCATTTTCAAACACGCATGTGTTTGTTCAAATGAAGATTGGACAGGAAAGGAAAGCATTGAATCATAACTGAACAGTTTTTGTGAGGTCTTTTATCAGCTTTGACCCAGTTAGCGACCGTCAATCCACTTGGAAATATCTCACCACCACCTTTACCCATCCCCACCAACACACACACGTGTGCGCGCACGCACACACACGCACAACTGGTCATGTGGAAGATTCATCCTTGACTTCTGACTTCTAGGCTTCACTTTCAGAACTGATCTGGAGGCTGAACTAGAAGGAAACATTGCTGGCTCACAGTACACAGCCCTGTGTCTGTTATGGGAATCCTGCGTGGCCTAGTGGTTATGAGCGACAGCTGCTTACCAGAAAGTTGACAGCTCAGATCCACCCGGTGCTCCTTGGAAACCCTATGGGGCAATTCTACACTGCCTTGTAAGGTCACCATGAGCCAGAATCAACTTGTTTCTCTAACTAAAGTACAGCAAATCTGGAAGCTGGCAGCATTCGGAGGCCTGTCTCCTGCACATGGCAGAGATTCAGTAGAAATATATTAGTTGATTAGTTGACAAAGGAAACCCTGATGGTGTAGTGCTGATTTCTGTTGTAGAAATGCTTCAGCTTTGATACAGAACTTAACTGTTTTCCTCTGGTAAATATCTGTACAATTCTTTCGATTTTCATTAGTGAGAGACACTCAGTCTTGGTGTGCCTTTGAGAAATACCTTTTCCACATATTAATAGCTTCCTCATCTGCTTTCTGCCAAGTTCTGTACTTTGGGCTTGAAAGCAATCATGCTGTGGATACTCAGCTGAACTTCCTGCCCACTGAGCTTCCTTGTACTGAGCTCTCCTGACCCTGTGTGTCTATATTTGCGTTTTTAAAGTCTGTTTGCAACATGGTGACAATTTTAACAGAAAAGCAAACTTAGTAAAGGAGCATTATTCATTTGAATGTGATTAAGCCAAAAACAATTATCTTCCATAGAAAACGCTCTTCTAAAGTGGTTTTTCTTACTCAATTTGTAAATCTATTTTTTTCTTTTTGTAAATCTATTTTTTTCTTTTACTAGACTAGTTTTTAGAAGTAAAATCACTTTTTTTCTGGGTGAATATTGTCACTTTCCTGCTGTCACACTCACTGTGAATGCCACAATAAGAAGAAAACTTTAGGAAGTCTGCACTTGCTGTGGTTGTATCTGGATGACCGTCACAGATGCGGTGAGACGCTTGAGCCTTCTAGAAGGACAAACAGATGTCTCCTGGTGTGCAGACCGCTGCTCACTTCTGCCAGGATGTCAAACTCATCATCACTGTGCTAACTTCACCATGTTGACATGACTTTACTGACACAAAGGTCCCATCAACAGAATCCCAAACACTGGAATGAAAATGCAAAATGTTGATCAATTACCTAGATGTTTCTCTAACTAAAGTACAGCAAATCTGGAAGCTGGCAGCATTTAGAGGCCTGTCTCCGGCACATGACAGAGATTCAGTAGAAATATATTAGTTGATTAGTTGACAAAGGAAACCCTGGTGGTGTAGTGGGTTAAGTGCAACCTCTGCTAACCAGAAGGTCAACAGTTCAAATCCACCAGGCACTCCTTGGAAACTCTAGGGGGCAGTTCTACTCTGACCTCTAGGGTTGCCATGAGTTGGACCAGACTCCACGGCAATGGATTCTTAGTTGACAAAGGCCAAAAGGTGCCAGTTTAGGGGGGACCGTGACAATGAAGGAAACCCAGTGATGAAGTGGTCAAGTGCTGTGACTGTTAACCAAAAGGTCAGCAATTCAGACACACTAGGTGCACCGGGGAAACTCTATGGGGCAGTTCCACCTGGTGCTGTAGGGTCTCTAGGAGTCGGAATGGACTCAATGGCAGCAGGTTTGTTTGTTTTTGTTTTTATTTTGGTATGAAGACAATGAAATAAGACATAGCTTTTGTAACTTCCTGCCAAGAGAGGAAGACTGTGCCAGTGCTGACAGCCACTCTCCCACCTCTGGCATCACAGGCAGGCTTGTATTCACGCCCTCTGGGTGCTTCAAGCCCATACCCTGGTCAGGCCGTGTGCGAAAACAGTTTTAAAGGCGAGAGGAGAAGGACCTGCTGCTGGCTGCGTTCGTAATGTGCTAGGCATCGTGGTGGGTATTTATCCACAACTTTATCTATTACAACAGGCTTATGGGTTCCCATTCCTAGCCCCATTTTACAAAGGTAGCTGGGAGGTAAGACTCACCTGGCTAGTAAGTGGCGATGCTGAAATCCAAACCCCAGTTTTCATGCCCCTCTCCTTGTACCCGTCCCACGGGCTGCCTCCTCAGGCTGTACCTGCAAGCACATTCAGGAGAGAGGGAACGGCAGTGCTGGAAAGGATGCTGAACAAGGGAAGCTTCACAGGCTGGGGACATGGGAGCTCTCCTGGAAGCCTGCTGTCTCAACTGCAGTCTGTGGCAGGTCTCCTGCCCTGGCAGGAACAGGTGGGCTTGGGCGAGCACCAGGATACTCAAAAGTTTAGCCTGCCACCAGACCAGAAGTTTGGACATCCTGGGGATGTATAAGAAACAGGCTCTCCAGCCCCACCCTGGACTTATGAAATCAGAATCTGCATTTTTAACAAGATCCCCAGGCAATTCACAGGCACATTAAATGCTGAGAAGTGCCAGCCTGGAGGCTTCTGGGAAATGATAATTAAAGATGCTGACTGAGTGGTTCTGGTACAGCATACCGGGCTTCTGGGTAAAGGCGATTCTCCTACATTAGGCTGAGAGGAAGAAGTGGAATTTTTTTATTAAAAAAAAAAAATAACAGTGAGAGCCTAACAGGATTTCTTCAGACTGTGGATATTAAGATTGCTGGCTGGAGCTAGGAAGTGGCTCTTTCCTTTCCCTACTCATTTAGCTCTTTAAGCCAAGGCCAGACACCTGCAGGTCACTGTGGGAGGACACTAGCCTGTATGCTGATGGGATGCTACATTCAGGCCCTGTTGGCAAAGTTACAGGATGCTTAGCTGTGTTTTCATTAGGTGAGGTCCAACAATGAAGTCCTCAAACTTAATTGTGCTGAGTGCTACAGACCTCACGGCAGAATGTCACCATGGTCACCTTCGAAATCTTCCCCCTAGGAAGCTATGCACCAATGCCAGCACCTAGTCCACCCTTCGGAGCAATTTTGGAACTCTTTCTGGAATGGCCATTTCACACGGTGGCACGGTGGAAAGTCAGCAAACTTAATGGTCTAGTTGTCTGTGAGGGAGTCTTTAGACAGTAAACAAATTACTATATTGGAACACCCTCCCTACTCACCTGATCTGGCCCCAGTGACTTTTTTTTTTAACTGAAGATAAAGGAAATACTGAAAGAAAGACATATTAATGACATTCAATATATCAAGGGTAATATGACAAAAGCTCTGATGGCCATTCCAGAAAAAGAGTTCCACAATGGCTTTGAAGGGTGGACTAGGCACCAGCACCGGTGCCTAGCTTCCCAAGGGGAGGACTTGGAAGGTGACTGTAGCGATACTCAGCAATGAGGTGTGGAGCACTTTTTCTAAGATGAGCTCGCTAACTTGTCAGATGTCATGTGCTTCCTGAGCTCTTGCTGTGTGCCGACCACTAGTACTAGACACTGTTGTCAACTTCCCTGTCTCTAAAGTAGAGATGAGGCCATGGAAAGACATCCTGGTGGTGCAGTGGTCAGAGCTCAGCTGCTAACCAAAAAGCTGGCCATTCCGCCAACTTCTCCTTGGAAATCCTGTGAGGAAGTTCTACTCTGATGTGTAGGGTTGCTGTGAGTTGGAATTGACTTGCTGACAGCTAACAACGGGTGGGGGGCAGAAAGGTACCCTGGTGGTGGTGCAGCGGCTGAGTGCTCAGCTACCAACCCAAAGACTCTGAGAGGAAGACCCGCCCGTCTGCATACAGCCGAGGAAACCTCACAGGGCACTCTCCTCTGTCACATGTGGTCACAGTGAGTCCAGATGGAGTTGAAGACACCCAACAGCAACAGGGCACGAAGACATTCAGTGACTACCCAAGTCTGCACAGCTAGTTAGTGTGGGTTGGGGTGCACACACAAACGGGGGACACTCTTACCCTCTCTCCCCTGGAGTCTCTCTAAGGGCTGACTGTGCCCTGGCCAAGGAGGGCAGGAAGGAAGGTGGAGTAGACGGAGGAGTGGATTTTAACAATGTTGGTTGTTGCTGGGCCTTCTCCTATCGTCGCAGTAGTTCCCCTCAGTTTCACAAAGCTCCTCAGATACCCACTCGGCGTTCCCTAAGACTGGGAACGTGGACAGCAGGAACCAAGAATTTTAAGTACAGAATTAAACATTCCCTGGGTCTTTTTGCCAACCTGATGAGAGGTTTTCCTCAGTGGTCAACGGGAGGTAGGAGAAGCCAGGAAACCATGTCCTCCAATCAGACAAGCTCTTCAGCCTCCTCGCTGTGACCAAGGGGAATGACTTGAGATGCTGGGGTAGCCGACTTCTGTAGATAGGGTGAAATTCCTGGGAACCTCTGGCATGGAGAGCTGGCTTTGTCTTGTTTGTTTTCCTATGGGAAGATGGTTGTATTAATAACTGTGATCTTCCTATATAATTTAGGGCAATTTGTTATGATCTTTTACTGCCAGTTGGAGCCCTACTCACAATATGGAAAAAGCAAAGGAAATTAAAAATCTGTTTGCTTTGCTGCTTATTGTAACATAAACAGTTGGATTGCTTTTTTGTTGCTCAACCCAGTTCCAAGCATCTACCCTGACTCTCTGGGAAACCCTGGTGTCACCCTGACTCTCTGGAAAACCATGCTGGTGCAGTTGGTTAAGTGCTACATCTGCTAAACAAAAGGTCATCAGTTCAAATCTGCCAGGTGCTCCTTGGAAACTTGGGGGGGTGGGGTCGGGCATTCTGTTCTGTCCTCTAGAGGCACTATGGGTCAGTATGGACTCAGTGGCAGTGGGCTTGCCTCTGACTATGGGACAGATACACCAGCTGCTGTCAAGCTGGAGCCAAGTTGTGGTAACCCCATGTGTGTCAGAGTAAAGTCTTGTTTTGTGGGTTTTCAGTGGCTGATTTTCTTTAAAATCGTCACCAAGTCTTCCTTCTGAGGCAGCTCTGGGTGGGCTTGAACAGCTGGCCTTTCAGTTGCCGATATTCCACGTGAGTTGTGTAGGGTTTTTCTTGCCATGTTTTCTGTTAAAGAGAAACATGTATTCTGTTGAAGTTATACATATATCTACATGTAAAATGTGTGTGTTTTTAAAGGAAGCATCTGGATGTTTAAATGTAATGGGATTCCATTCTTTAAAAGTGTTAGACCATCATTTACAATCCAGACAGAACACATTGGGGACCACTGGTATGTATCCTCTGGAATAAATCTTCATCTTTATATCAGGGCTTCAAACCAGTTCATCCTTGTTCATGACTGAGGAAGCAAAACTAGAACAGTCTTGAATTTTTTAAATTTAGGTGAACTAGAACAATAACTGGAATTGGAAAAAATTACACATCTAAGGCTTGCTGGAAACTTAATCTCTGTCTTAGTAAACAAGGGCAGCATAGGCATTGCTTAGCAACCAATCATCTTCCTCATTGGTTTTTGAGCAGTCAGAAACAGAGGTGCCCCACTCAAAGACTGGCCAGCTACACCACTCTGAATGTGTGTCACTGTCCACAGTCCTGCCTGTAAGCCCATTGTGCATGTAGGGTCCTGAAAGGGCTCACTGCCTTCTTCCAAGTCCCATACTAAGCCTTCAACCCATGATATCTCTCATTCAGGTTATTGTTGTAGATCCCCCAGATTTGAAGACCTCAGATCTGCTTTGGTTTCACTGCATCAGCCATGACTCAACTGGTTTGAAGCAATTCACAACCCTGCCCTAAATCAAGACAATGATATTTTCAATGTGTCCTCTTTACGGTATCATTCTGTTTGAAAAATATCAGCCACTTTCTCTAAGATAACAAGCATCACTTCTAATATTCACAGAAGAATAATATGCTGTCCTTGACATTTTAGATTTCATTTAAAAAAATTGTCAGTGTATCATTAGATTACATATCACAAAACAGTTTTATTGGAGTGTTACAGGAAAAAAGAATTCAAACAACTGCTATAATAATCTAGAGCATCTGGAGGGTGAGCACAGGAAGGCTGAGTTCTTGGGTGGTTTTCCTCATGTAATGTGTCTCAGTAAAATTGTCTTAAATGTGGAATTTTTTTAGTAACTCATGGATGTACTGTTAGAAGCTTTTGGAAAATACGAAAGGCAAACACCTGCTCCAAACGCCCCCAAAACCAAACCTATTGCCATCAAGTCAATTCCGACTCATAGTGACCTTATAGGTCAGAATAGAACTGCTACATAGAGTTCCCAAGGACTGCCTGGTGGATTCAAACTGCTGACCTTTTGGTTAACAGACATAGCACTTAACCACTATGCCACCAGGGTTTCCATCTGCTCTAAAGGAACTGTCCTCTCCTGATGGTGTATGAGATGGACGGTGTCATGACCAAGGGAGACACAACAGAGTCAGAAAACAATGGGAAAGAACCCAAGGGACGAATGGGACAGAATCAATCAGCCACCATTAGAAGGTGACTTGGTAGTCCTTGTAAACCCTGGTGGTGCAGTGGTCAGTGCTACAGCTGCTAACCAAAAGGTCGGCGGTTCAAATCCTCCAGGCACTCCTTGGAAACTCTATGGGGCAGTTCTACTGTGTCCTATAGGGTCACTATGAGTCGGAATCAACTTGAAAGCACTTGGTTTGGTTTTGGAGTTTTTTTGGTTGTCCTGGGTGGTGCAAACAGTTAACGTGCTCAGCTGTTAACAGAAACAGTGGAGGCAGCTCAGGGGAAAGTCTTGGTGATCTGATCCCAACCAGCCTGTCACTGGACACCCTCGGGTGCACAGCACGTCTCAGACCCACGCAGGGTGGCCGTGAGGCAGAGCTGACTTGGGGGCAGCTGGTTTCTTAGGGGATGCTTCTCCTATGATAGGAAACTTTCAGTCTAACTTCCTTTTGATCTGAGAATCATTCTCTACAAGTAAACTCTTCTAGTTGGTGGTGTGTAGGGTCCTGGAAGGTGAGGGTAGTCATGTGGAAGCAGTGTCACCTTCTGTCACTCCTTACTGAAACTGGCTTCTGATTTACTGCTGTCTGAGGTTGTCTTCTGGAGTAGTGTAAGCAACTTTTTGACATTTATTCATTACACATTCATTTCTTTAATAAATATGTATTGATTACCTGCTGTATGCTGGCAGCACTTTGAAGAAAGAAAAAAAAACTTTGGCAGTTAAGAAAGAAACATTATCATTCCAGGCCTGTCTAAGTATGCAGCTTGGAAGTCAGAAATTCCATTAATGAGTTTAATTCCTAGTGACATAAGACATAGGTGCAGTCTTGAGGGCCCTGAGGTTGGTTGGGGGGGCACGCAGGCCAGGACTGACTACCCTCGTGAGGCCTTGCAGGAGATGACACTTGTTCTATGATAAATTTACCCCCATTGCTCTACAGGGAAGAGTGAGGCTGGAGAATCCATGCGAGGAGGAGGAGGAGGGATCATGGAATTCTAGTCTCAGTGCACCCCTTCCTGCCAGGGTGGCTAGTAAGAGGCTCCTTTCTCACTGCTACTGATGGCTTGATGAGTCTGTCTCTGTTGAGGGATTGGATGGCCCCTCTCTGAGGCCCCTTTCTGCTCCACTGTCCACATGCCCATGACTGTCTACAAGGTCCAACAATGAAGTTTGTGAACTTCATTGTTGATGCTACAAACCTCATTGCTGAATATCACCGCAGTCACCTTTGAAGTACTCCCCTTGGGAATCTATGCCCTGATGCCAGGGCCTAGTCCACCCTTCAGAGCAGTTTGGGAACTGAAGCTCTTTCTGGAATGGCCATAGTACATGGTGGCAAGTGTACAAACTTAATTGTCTAGTTCTCCATAAGGGAAATTTTGGCCAGCAAACAAGTAACTGTATTGGAGCTCCTCCCTCCTCACCTGGCCCAGCCCAATGACTTTTTTCTTTACCCAAAGATAAAGGAAATATTGAAAGGAAGACATCTGCTTGACATTCAGGAATTCAAGGGTAATATGACGACAGCTCTGATGGCCAGAGAGCATTCCAAAATGGCTTTGAAGGGTGGACTAGGCACTGGCATCAGTGCATGGCTTCCCAAGAGGAGGGCTTCAAAGGCGACCTTAGTGGTCCTCAGCAGTGAGGTCTGTAGCACTTTTTCTAGGATGAGTTCATGAACTTAACTGTCAGACCTCATGTGTTCCCTGGGTGTTCGAGGGTGGATGCTCTGCCTGGGCCCCTTGTCTGGCCTGGATCCAGAGCGGTGACAAGAGCCTTGGTTTCTGCAGTCATCACAGAAGCTGTCCAGAAGCCCCCACCCCATGGTCTCCCCACTGCTCAACGGTTGAACTAGGTCTCAGTCGTGAGAATGGCAATAAACACATATCAGGTGAAGGCCACTCAGCTCTTCACAGCCTGTTCCCCTTCTGGTGTCCCTGCCCTCACCAGAGGCTTGAGTGTCCCCTTCTGCAGACTCCAGCCCCCGAGCTGTTCCCTGCAGCGTGTGCTAGATCTGCTGAGACCCCTGCGGTTGTGAGAGGATCCCCTCTAACTTGAAGGCTCATTCTCAATGTAAGGAGGAGTCTGTCACCCCAAGTCCAAGTGCAAAGTGAGATAAGGCTTTGCCCCGAGTGGTAGAATATGCATTGGAACCTGGTCTCCACACAGCGAGGAGTTCCTGGGACAATGCTGGTGACATAAGACCTTCCCACTAACCAACAACACAATGTTTGGCTAGTCATTTAAGCTCCTTGTACCCTCCCTAGCAAAACCCTGGCCCTAAATGTGGCCTTTCCTCGGCTCTGTCAGGTGGAGACAGGGTTGCCTAGGGAAGAGTGATGGACCTCAGAGTCAGAGGGGCTTCCCTTTTAATCCCTTGTCTGTTTGGAATAGTGTGAGGTTTGGGGAGGTGACTTTGCCTTTCCGAGTTTCTTAATCGGTAACACGAAATGACGGTAACCGTTTATGTGTGGTGGTAGATTGAAAGGAGATTCGTGTATACAATACTGACACCCGGTAAAAACAAACCAAACTCTTGCCATCAAGTCAATTCTCACTCATAGTGACCCTATAGAACAGAGTAAAACTGCCCCATAGAGTTTTCCAAGAAGCACCTGGTAGGTTTGAACTGCCAACAGTAGAAACTCCATGAACGGTAGCTAGTTGGATAGCGGCCATCGAGTCAGCTGGGACCGTATGTGACCCACAACACTGTGTGGCCAGCCAGGCACATTCTCACAGTTGCCAGCTTGTTGAAGTCATCATTGTGGCTACTGTACCTGTATGTCTCTCTGAGCGTCCCCTTCACCTTCACGGGCCCTCTACCTCACCAAATATGATTTCTTCCTCCAATGATCAATCCCTCTCATTCAAAGCCGATGAGCCAGTGTTCCATTGTGATCCATGGGATTTTCTCTGGCCATTTTTTGGACATAGATCACCAGGCCTTTCTTCCTAGTCTAGAGGTGCCACTGAAATCCCTCCAACCGTGGATGACTCTGCTAATCTTTAAAATACTGGTGACACAGCTTCTAGTGTCAGAGCCGCACAGAAGTCACCACAGAACCCGACAAACTGACAGACAGGTGGTGTTAGTAAATGAAAAACCAAAAAACCCTATGCCATCAAGTAGATTCCCGCTCATCGCCACCCTGTAGGACAGAGTAGAAGTGGCCCTTAGGATTTCCAAGGAGTGGCTGGGAGATTCAAATTGCCCACGTTTTGGGTTGCTGCTGAGCTTTTCACCACTGTGCCAATAAAATGTACTTCAAAGATGAGTTTACATAAACTTTGTCAAGCTCAGGAGGAAATATTGTCATGTGTGTCGTTATATAATGTAATGTGGTGGAATCCCACAGCTGACCTTGTGGAAGCACATTTTAGGGTGGGTAGGCCCGGGGAAGGGTTTCTCAGGGGCTCCTGCCATGCTCCCCGTCCCCACCACCACACACACGCCACTCAGGGACATCATGGACAGTCATGTGCGCTGCCCACATGTCCCTTTGCCAGCTGCCCTGGCCGCTCCATCAGGGTCTGCTTTCCGCCTGCTAAGCAGCAGTTGAGGCTCCTAGTGAATTCTGCTGTGGACCCTGGGGCTCTACCTCACCACCCATACTCGTTTTCAGCTGGACCCCTGGATGCCCTGCTAGGAGACACATCTCCTGTTGGCTTCCTTCTCAGAATCCTGCTGTCAAACACGCCTGAGCTCAAAGAGAGAAATACCACTAGCTCTAATACCAAACAGACACAGCCACACTGTGGCTGTTCCAGCCTGGGAACAGGGAGGGTGACCACCTGGGGAACTGACGGGAGCTGGGAGGCTGGAGGAGATGTCGGAGTTCCTGTGGAGAGTCTGGGCAGTTGAGGGAAGGAATCTCTGACAGAACAGTCTGTGGTCCCTTATACAATAGAAGCTGTTCCCAAGGGCTTGTCCCACCCACCTTGGGACACACACAGGCACAGCAGGCCAGAGAAGCTCAAGTGCTAATACCAAACCACAGCTGAGTGCCACTTGCATGGGACATTCATGACATTTTGGTTTTGTTTCTTAAAAAAGATCAATCACTCAGAAAGTCCCCATTGGACAGTCAATACAGATGATACAGAGGGCTGCTCTGTGACCAGGTGCTGTCCTCGTCACCGTGGGGAGGTCAGGGGACCTCATAGGAGGCTCTTCCCTTCAAGAATCCTCAACCTGATTGAGTCTCACTGGCAACACAAGTATACCTAGGGGTACACCCTGAGATCTCCACTAAAAGATCGCAACTGATGGTCCAGGGGCCTCGGGGTTCCCCTGGGAGCGGGGCCCCCAACCCTGATGATGCCCCTGCCCGTAAGTCATGATGAAGGTCAACTTTTCAGACAGCAGTGGATTGGACTTGGTGACGCAGAGTGACCATATTGTGTGGGCACTTTATGGTTCTAGGCATCTATTGGAGATCGTCCTATTGAACTCATACTGGAGGAAGGGGAATGGGTGGAGAGGAGACGATAGGAGACTGCTGGGAAGATAAGACATGCGTGGAGCAAATAGGAAGAGTGTGCTGTCACCGTGCAGGGAGAGCAGCGGAAGCTGCATGTAGGTCAGCATGCAAATTTATATGGGAATGTACATTTTCATTCAGTCCTAATAATAAAAAAAAGAAAAGAATCCTCAACTTGAATCTTCTGTCAAGGCATGGAGTTTGTTCAGAAAGAGCCAGGAAGGCAAACATCTGTGAAAACATATGCACATAGTGACAACTTGGAGTCAAGTATGTAGGCAACCAGCAGCTCTGCATGAGAGCCTGAGGGCTGCTGAGGGGACTCGAGTGAGGAGCAGACCTGGGAGAACTTAGTGTGGGCACCCATGTCACAGGAGAGACTGGATGTTGAACTATGGGACAATGGTGTGGGCTGGGGGCACGGCCAGTGAAAAGCAAAGAACTGGGAACAAACAGGAATTTCCTGGGAGCGTGGAGGGCTGTGGGAGAAAAGGGAGCCAAAGAGGACATGGAAAGAGGACTGCAGGGAGGTGAGGATGGGAGCAGTCTGAGGGACCAGTGGAGCATTTTTGAGACCCAAAGCCTCGTGGCTGCTTAAGAGAAATTTTCTTGCTTGTACAAGGGGTAAGTTGGGGTGCACCCAGGGCAGGTCGGGGGCAGCAAGAAGTCTTCCCATGTGAGATCCGCAGTAAGTGAGGTGGCCCTTCTGAGCGTGTCAGTAGATGCTCTAGAGGTCCAGTGGGATGCCCAGCCTCCAAAGACAAGCAGAGGGCCATCTCACGGACCTCTTGCCTTCTGGGTCTGAGAAAAGTGTGGTCTTTTCCTTCACGGCATGTCTTATCCCACCACTGGCTGTTGTTGTCAGTGCCACCAAGTGGGTTCCAACCCACAGCGACCCTGTGAGCAGCAGGAGGAAACGCTGCCTCGTCTCGCGCTGTGGCTGCAGTCATTTTCGTGCTTAAGCCGATTGCTGCGGCCACCATGTCAGTCCAGCTCGTTGAGGGTCTTCCTCTTTTGGGCTGACCTCTACGGAGCATGATGTCCTTCTCCAGGGACAGGTCCTTCCGGACAACATGTCCAAAGTCTGTAAGATGCTGTCTTGCCATCTTGGCTTCTAAGGAGCACTCTGGTTGTCCTTCTTCCAGAACAGATCTGTTGGTTCTTTGGGCGGTCCGTGGTACATTCAACGTTGTTCTCCAACACCACAGTTCAAAGGTGTCAATTCTTCTGTCTTCTTTGTTCTTGGACTAGCTTTCACATGCATATGATGTGATTGAAAATACCATGGCTTGGGTCAGATGCACCTTAGTCTTCAAGGTGACACGTTTACTTTTTAGTAATTTAAAGAGATCCTTTGCTGCACATTTCCCCAATGCAATGCATCTTTTGATTTCTTGGCTGCAACCTCCGTGGGTATTGATTGCAGACCCACAATATTGCGTACTAGTCAGTTGTGAGGATTTTTGTTTTCTTGATGTTGAGGTGCAATCCGTACTGAAGGCTGTGGTCCCTGATCTTCATCTGTGTCTCAAGTCTTTATTCTAACAAGTAAGGTAGTATTGTCTGTGTAAAGCAACTTGTTAATGAGTTGTCCTCCAGTCCTGATGCCTCATTGTTCTTTGTATAATCCAGCTTCTTCAGCATACAGATTGCAAAGGTATGGTGAAAGGATAGAACCCTGGCCCACACCTCTCCTGATTTTAACCATGCAGTGTCCCCTTGTTCTATTTGCACAACTGCATCTTGATCCATTTACAGATTCCTTAAAAGTTCTATTAAGTGTTCTGGAATTCCCACTTTATGCAATGTCAGCCATAATTTGTTATGATCCACACAGTCGAATGCTTTTGCATAATCAGTGAAACACAGGTAGACATCTTTCTGGTGTTCTCTGCTTACAGCCAAGATCCGTCTGACATCAGCAATGACATCCCCAGTTCCACATCCTCTTGTGAATCCAACTTGATCCACAAGCTATGTATTATTACAAGGTATCAGAAAAGGTAGCTCACATTAGAAGCAAATAGTTTAAGAGTTTGGCTGAATTTTCTCATAGGAGGGTGTTTCCTTTTAGGGCAGCAGTTTTAGCTGAGTCCTAATTCCCCAGAGAGCTGGCACTGAAAGAGTTTGGAGTTTGGGAAGCGCTCCTTCGCCTTTTCTGGTAAAGCTTTGCAGAAGCACTGCCTTCCCTGTCACCAGTTATTGATCAGGACATTGGCATACACGCCTGTCTCTAGAGAGAGTTGGAACAAGGGGAAGCTCTGTCCACGGAATGTTTTAAAGTAAGTGGAGCTGTGCTTAAAACAGCAGGACAGATGCTTCCTAGAACTCTCTCAGTAAGACCCTTTCTGGGTACAAGAGATAGAGCCTCATGTTGCATCTGTTTTTGATTTAATAGACGAGTGGTACTGCTGGTGCTGATGCTATCGAGTCGCTTCAAACACATGGCGATCCCGGGTGTGCAGAGTCGAACGGCCCCACTGGCTTTTCAAGGCTGGGCCCTTCCAGCAGCTGACCGTTGGGTTTGTCTGCGGTACGCCTCCGGGCAAGTTAGAACCACCAACTCTCAGCTCCTAGTCCAGTGCTTCACCATCCATACCACCAGGAACTGTGATTAACAGGCGAAACAACGTATCAGCCATCGAGCCCATTCTGACTCTAGGGTTTCTTTATGGAAGCAGACAGCCACATCTTTTGCCAGCAGAGTCGCTGGTGGATTCGAACCAGTGACCTTGAGGTTAACAGCTGAGCACTTTAACCACTGTACAACCAGGGCTCCTGATTTAGTAGATAGGAGCTACCAAACCAGATTATTCAAGCCTATGAGCCATTCGTAAAACACCATCAAAATAGCAACAACCGTCATCTCTCCCTCTCTCTCTCTCTCTCTCTCTCTCTCTCTCTCTCTCACACACACACACACACACACACACACACACACTCCTAGTTGACCCAGACCTCGCCTAAGTAGCTAGGCGGGCACCCTTCTTACCACATCTCTGCAGCCTCATTGCCTCACCTGGCACAAGTTGGTAGCACCGATGGATGCTCCTATTACCTGCCACCTCCGTTCCACCTGGGGACTCCAGGAGGCTTAATCAGATAGGATTATATTATACTCTGCGATCCTTGGAGAAACGCATGGAAACTCAGCTTGGGAAGGGAAGGGACACAGTCCTAGTCAACTGAACTTACCAAGAGAGTGAGACAGAAAGCCGTAGCCACATAGCCAAAGCCACTGAGTTTCCCCAGAGAACAGAGTAACGGAGCCATCCACACCGCCCCTGCTGTCCACCTTTGCCTTCTGAAGAGCGCAGCTGGCCTGAAGTCAGGCCCTGCCCCAGGTGCCCACTCGGGCTCCTGCTACGAGAGCACAGCTGGAGGAAAAGGCGAGACACTCAGCCAGGCCGCTCTGTCAGCTCCTTCGGCCGTGAGTCTCCAACCTGATGGAACCTGGCGTCACAGTGCTCAGAGCTCAGCTGCTAACCTCAAGATCAGCAGTTGGGACCCACCAGCTGCTCCCTGGAGACCCCTTGGGGGCAGTTCTGCTCTGTCCTGTTGGGCGACTGTGGGTCACAGTTGACTCAGCAGCAGTGGGTTTGGGTTTTTAATCTAACCTGTTTGATTCTATGTTAAATTGGTGACATACTTTGCAGTCGTGCATACGGTATCATACCAGCTCATGGAGAACCCATGTGCAGATCAGAGTAGAGCTCTCTTCCACAGGGTTTTGGTGGCTGCGTTTTCAGATGTGGATCACCAGGCATTTCTTCCAAGGCACTCCTGGGTGGACTCCAGCTGCCAGCCTTCTGGTTAGCAGCTGAGCCTGTGACCCAACCACACCACCCCAGAAGTACTGAGTTCACCCAGACCCCACCTAAGTAGCTGGGCGCGGCCCCTTCTTACCACACTCTCCACAGCCCCATTGCCTCACCTGGCACATGTTGATGGCACTGATGGATGCTCCTAATACCTGCCACCTCCATTCCACCTGGGGACCCTAGGAGGCTTAATTAGATAGGATCTGTATTATACTCTGCACTCCTTGGAGAAAGATTCTATATGAAAGCCAAGTGTTATGATTTCTAAGAGGGGTGATACTTATTAGATCATTAAGCAAACAGATAATGCTTCCCTTTAGAGAAATTGTCTCCAAGTTTTCCTAATTCTCACAGTCCGTAGGATAGATTATACACAAAAAGAATGAAAGAAAAGGCCTGTTGATTGTGGTTGGTGGGAGAGACTGGGGGCGGATTTCTAACCATAATGACCCCAGAAGCTTGTTTTTAAGGACTTAGTCACCAGAGAAATTAGACCATGCTGTCAGCCTCCGTCTGCTGTTCTAGGATGCCCTTGTCCCCTTCAGGATGATGGCCTGATAAAGACAGCTCTGCAGTGCCAAGTCTCTTCATTTCATGGCCTTTGGCCCAACAATTGTTGAGTCCTTTGATTAAATCACACAGTAGTTAAGTAGCCGCTCAGAAATCACAGGGCTGTCATTACGCACATACTTGTGGTCATATTTTACAAATTGATAATGTAAGTTATGAGTGGAAAATTTTAAATCCAAACTTCAATCCACAGAAATGTCAGGGAAAACTCAAACCAGTATTTACTTAGTAACGCCCCTCCTTTTCCAGATTGTGTCAAAATTCCTTATTTGGTGTTTAATGCAAGCCCCGTCTTCAGATGAACCCGGCTGGACACTCCCTGCATTTTGGACAACTTAATATGATGAGGTGGACACTGCTTCTCCCTGGGGAGGTAGGGGTCTGTCCACTTTTCCTCTCTTTCTTTTTCTCCCACAAAAGTACCACCATGGAAATGAGAATCTTGCTAGGAGGAAAACAACCCAAATCTCAACGCAAACAAGAAAACCAAGCTTGAGACCTGGCGGTGGGTTGTTGAGTGAATCACAGGGTAGAACGCTGCCAGCAAAGATGGGGGATGTGTCTGCAGAGTCCCCCAGTGCGTCACCACCGCCTGCCAATCTTGTATGCGGGCTCTTGTGTATCGGTTCTTAATCCGTGCATCTCATTCACAGTGAAGTGCAATGTAGGTCAGCACCGAGAGCCCTGTGGTGTCACAGGAAGTCATTCACCATCCTGGCGACATGAGTCAGGGCTGTTCCTTGTGGAGTACCTCAAGCCGGAGCTGCCGAGTATGGACAGGTGACTGCAGCATGGGACTTAGCTGGCGACCAGCAGGGCCCATCAGTGTCTGTGGCGTGGTAATCTGTGAACTACCTGGCACCCTCGTGCCCTAGGCTGTACATCTGGAGTGACAGCAGCCCTGGCGCTAGTACCTCATTCTTTCCAGTGAATTCTTAGCCACCTTTTTTCACATTTTTATTTTATTTTGTTTTGTTTTGTTTTATGAAAAGGCTAATGCTTCTCTCTGGAGAGCTAAGCGAACTCCAACCAGCTTCTGTGGAGAGAGGAGGAGGCAGGCAGAAGACAACAGAACTCTTGCCAAAGACAGTCTTGGGTGCGGTTTTTATTTTCGCGTCTGTCTCTGCAGCCCCACCCTCCAAAAGTGTGCCTGCAGCACCTCTGCAGAGCTACCCAGGCATGATGACAGCCGGGGTTGTGGGTTGTGCCTGCTCTTACGAGAGGGTGCAAGGAAAGGAGGTGTCAGCCCTGCCTCCCTCTGCAGCCACCCCGGGATGACGCCCTTCTGCTGGCAGGTCTCCAGCCTGGAACCAGGAAGAGCAGCAGAGAAGCCTCCAGCCACACGCGTTTGGAAAACAACGTTCATTTTATACTTTGTCCATCCAAGCTTAGGGTCAGTTTTGTCACACCTTGTTGCCTGGAGTTCGAGGTCAAAGTCCTGAAGGGCAGCCAGGGCTTTGGAAGTTCGTTTCATTGGAACTGATGTTTTTTACAGAGTTTTCAGAAAATCGTCAAAAGCAAGTTCGTGGATTTTGATTTAATTGACTTCAGGAGTTAAAACAATACTGACTATAATAAAATTTGGAAAAGACATAAAAAAAGAAAGGAGGAAAATATACCAGACATAGCCACTGTGAAAATTTTATACCCTTCTACGCCAGCTTCCTCCCTCCTCTTTCTGTCCCTCGCTCTCTCCTTTCTCCCCTCCCTGCCTTCTTCCCCCTCTGCTTTCCTTTCTCCCTCCCTCCCTCCATCCCTCCCTTTCTTCCTTCCTTCCTTCCTCTTTCACATACCCCCTCCCCCTCTCTCTCTCCCATTTTCTTTCTTATAAGTGCTCAAATATTTCTTAAAACCCCTGGCATTATGTTTCCAGACATGAGCTATATATATGGTATTTGAAAATACCGACTGTGGACGCACACCTGAGACTCCCTGTCCCACTTCTGCCGCCTATTCTGCCTTCTTGTCCATCAGAAAGGATGTGAGAGGTGAGCGGCACCTTCTTGGTCCCTGAAACACCTGCAGTCAATGTCAGGTAGACAGCAGCCTAATCGCCATTAAGCGGCTTAAACCCCACAAAGCTCCAGTGGTAAAACCTGCTTGTGACTGTCCCCATCTAACCCTCCACCCCCATTTCCACTTTGTGTTTTAACACAAGGGGAGAGTGTGAGCCTGTGTACCATCTGGGGCTCGCCGTGAACTCTGTGTTCATTGAGGAAGCCAGAGCCCAGCAGGACCTGGAGCACTGTCACAGCTGGCTGTCGGGTATGTGCTCCTGCGGCACGTCTCAGTGCTGTGTCTGTCCATGGCCTTAGGGCCTCGGAGAACATTTCACGGTGAGAACCTAGCACCTCTGGCATGGACACTGAGGGCAAAGCCTTGAACCCTGCGCCATTGAAAAAAGAACAAAATTAAAGGCTTCTTTAAGCAGCTTAGATGATTTATCTTGTCAGTATAAGTGATTTCTCTTGTGTGCTTCAGCAAAGAGATGGGGTGTGTGTGTGTGTGTGTGTGTGTGTGTGTGTGTGGATCTAAGACATTGTCCCTTGCTCCCTTCTGTCACCATCCACACTGTCCCTTTATGATAGACAGGGTTCATCTATTCCCCTGCTCTAAACTTAATTACTTTGCAATTAATTCTTTGTTGAAAATAGCAAGGCTCCTAAACTCTGAAGATCCCGTTGTGAGAAAGGGTGTTTGTGGATGGAGGTCGGGAGGACACACTGGAATATTCCACAGCACTGCCACAGATATCCTGAATGAACATGGCAAGACAGAAAGGGCCGTTCCAGGCACAGCGCCACAGAAGGAGAGGGCTTTCTCCCAAAGAAATGGGGTTGAGGTCAGTCTCAGAGCTGAATTTTAAACACAGTGCTATAGGAAAGTCCTAAGTTCTGGCAGTGGCCATGATTAAGCGCTCTGGCTGGTGACCAAGAGGTTGGTAGTTTGAATCTACCAGCAGCTCCTTAGAAACCCTATGGGGCAGCTCTACGGATCTTACAGGGTCACTATGAGTTGGAGTTGACAGAGTGACAACAGGTTCTATGGCCCTGGTAGCACAGTAGCTCAACACATGGTCTCTGTGTTTGTAAAGACTGACAGCCTTGGAAATCCCATGGGCCATTCTGCCTTGTCCTGTAGAGTCGCTGTGAGTGGGAACTGACTTGATGATTTGGGGTTATGTGGTACGACTGCACATGTGTTGATTTAGCTAATCTTTACAAAAATCTTCCACATTTGATAGTGTCAATACACCCCCCCCCACTGCCATCGAGTCAGTTCCAGCTATAGTGACCCTACAGGACAGATTACGACTGCCCCACAGAGTCTCCAGGGAGCCCCGATGGGTCCGAACAGCCAACCTTGCGGTCAGCAGTTGTAGCACTTCAGCACTGTCTCACTGGGGTTTCCTGGATAATCTTAATGCTATCTGAGACGCTGTGTAAGTCCTCAAGGTCGTCGGATGCAGCATGAAGGAGTGCGCCTCAGGCCAGGCAGTGCTGAGTGATTTGCACACAGGAGCTCGCTGAACCCTCACTGTGACCCCATGTGTCGGGTAGCGCCACTGTCTTCAGGTTTCAGAGGAGAAAACTGAAGCTTGGGAGGGGTGGGGGAGCTGTCCAGTGCGTCCCCACTGCTCAGTGTTGGGCTCGACTTCAGACCCAGTGTGCCTGCCTGTGCTCTCAGCTACGCTCCTAACCTCCCCTCCAACACAGGGACCCTGTCCTTAGACCTGCCAGCCCATTAGGACTCTTTTAAAGGTTCCCTGCATTTTAGTTGGTAAATTATGTGCTCCTCAGGACTCAGGGAGTCACGGAAGTATGACCTTCATGTGACCTTACGTTGTTCTGGGGCCTCTGAGGTGTCACAGACAGCTCAAGCAGTCCCTGCTAATCTCAGAGCCCTTTTGAAACAAAACACTGCCTCATCCATCTCCCCACTAGCCTCCGAGGTCAGCCATGAGCTTGCTAGTGACGCAGACGGAGGAGGGCACCATCTTTTTCTCCTGTGCAAACAACCCAGGTACCGAGGACAAGACCCGGAAAAATCAATGCCCAGCAGCCGAGACTAGGGGTGCCTCACGGCCCATGCTGGGGAGCACAGCCTGGGCGCAGGCAGTGCTGCAAACACCAAGAACAGAACCCCAGTCGGAATTGTGGTAAACCCTTCTGGCTCAGAGCAGAACTGTGCTCCACAAAGGCTTTCAGTGGCTGCTTTTGTGGAGGTCAATGGCCAGGCTTTTCTTTGAAAGTGTCTCTGGGTGGATTCCAACCTAGAACCTTGGTATTCTCAGCTAGATGTGCTAACTGCAGCATACAGGAGCCGTGGTGCAAAGGAGTGAAGGAGTGGATGAATGAATTCTACAGTCACTGGGGGATAGAGAAGGCGGAACTCTGGGGAGGTCTGAAAGTTGATCTGCTGCACCACTTAGGTGACACCGTGCTTCGAGAATCTCCACTCGGGAGTTTCTCTATGAGACCCTGAGAATTGCTGACATGACCCTCTTTCCTCTGTGACGCTCTCCTGACATCCTCAGTCCTCTCTGGACCCTGTGTTCCTGTGGTTCCTGTGGTTCCTGTAAGTGACCCGCTGCAGAGAGGAGGAAGGGGACAGAGGGCTGAGGAATTATGTGCAGACGGACAAAATGAACCAAGCCTGAGAGCCACTGCAAGAGGGGAGAGCCTGCAGGGGCGGAGACCACTGCTGGTGATCAGGGCAGGTGCCCCTCCCTGGGGTGGCTGCTGACCCACCCCTGGCCCACCGGAGAGGTAGACATGTCCCCGCCTTTCCCCTCCCCCTTGCCCTTGGCCGTGAGCATGCGACAGAGGTGACCACAGCGGGCTGAATTACGCGTGGAGTCAGGAGAGGCGGCCAGCAGAGTGGGTGTGAAGACCAAGTGAAGCCGACGGTGAGCCTCGAAAACAGAGTTGAAATCAGCCCAGTAACGACCAGTGTGGTCCTGGCAGAGGGAACAGCAGGCCAGGGAGCTCAGAGGTGCCAGAGAACATCAGGGCGCTGCCGAGGCTGCACAACCAGGCGCCTTTCTCTGGGGGATGGAGTCCCGGGTGGTGGCAACAGTGGACGCACTCAGCTGCTAAAGGAAAGGGTGGAGGCTCGGGGCCACCAGAGGCGCTGCAGAAGAAAGTCCTGGCGGTCTGTATCCGAAACGCCAGCCGATGAAAACCCCCAGGAGCTCCACTGTGCTCTGACGCCTGTGAGGCTGCCGTGAATCACCACGGGCCATCGTCACTGATGAACTCCCGTGGTGCCCTGAATGTTCCATGATGCTGGAGAAACCAGGTTACTCCTGAGGAAACCCACTGGTGAAAAGACCTCTGATATCATGTTTTCTCTACAGGACTGTTCCTCCTACCTCATGATGGGAGAATGCATACAGCTTGCACTCAGTTCCGTGTCCTTAAGGAGTAAATGCAAAGCCCCTTTTGGAACCCTCCTCCTTATGAGTGGGATGAAAGGCTTCCCATAAGATCAGCATGTTGTCTGCTTCCTCCAGTTTCTGCAAAGCTAAGGGACTCAAGGACGTGGGGCCACAGTCAGAGACAAACGAAGGTCAGCTACCTTCCCTGACTGTAGCTATCACCTCCCCTTCAAGGACTGTTTGCTGCTGAAAACCGTGTTTAACAGTACCTCTTGGCAGGGGACTCCTGGCCAGAAGAGGGGATAAGGAAGCGCAGTTTTGTTGTAGGTGCTGTTGGACAGTGTTGTTACTCCAAAGACCTTTTGATGGCCAGTGTACGTGTTATTTTTCCTGTGCTCTAGGTTCTGCAGAAAAGTGTGCTTACTCCAAAGACCTTTTGATGGCCAGTATACGTGTTATTTTTCCTGTGCTCTAGGTTCTGCAGAAAAGTGTGCTTCCCTGGCCCCCTGCCTCTCCTAAAGAGCACACATCTCCCCATCTGGGCAGGCAGCTGTCTGCAGTGTCCTTCCTGTGTCTCCGGCCTCCTGGCTCCCCTCCTGGACAAGGAGGAGATCCAGGAGTGGAACAGTGTAAGGACGGGACAGCAAGCTTCCTAAGGGCACAGCCTTCGAAGTCAGTGAATGGATCCCTCTTGTTTCTGAGACATAACTCTAATCTAGACAGACATGGGTCAATAGCACTTGCCACCCTTTTGGTAGAATTGGAAAACTGTTGGTAGCTATTAAACTATCACAGGTAATTCTGTTGCAGGCAGATACCAAACCTGTGGAAGATAGAAGCGGAAACTTTCTTTTAGGCCAGTGATCTGTTACAACAAGTGTGAAACACCAATGCTGTGTGTCTTGGATTTCCTCACTCTGATCTCTACTTTACAAGAGAAGCCAGGAAGCATGCTCAGGTTTTCCTGGGGATAGCAAATTCAAGAGCAAGTCGTTCCCAATGATGTTGTTTGGCCTCGTTCTCCAGAGAAAGTGTGAGCTGACTCAGATTCTACTCATCAAGTGTTCAGATTAGAATGTAGCTCCCAGGCTCCTGCTGTTCCTGATTTTCTGTGATGTGACACATACACACGGTGACATATTTCATTCTGGAGAACGAAGGGGACATGAGGCAGTGTAGTCTTTTTGAACTCCATCCCCCAGAAGTGGAATGGAATTGTGTATCTACAAACTGGGCTAAACAAGGAGAAAGAAAAGTTTTTCTGGATAAATTCCACCAAATTTTTTAATTAAAGATAAAAAATAAAATCATATATTTTTAAAAATAAGTAACTATGCATTTGAAATAAACAAAGTCCTTTATATAAAAAGAAAGTTTTTAGAGATCGAGGTATGCTGACAGAGACACAAACCATGAAGAAAAGACAACCGGATTTGATTCCACTCCCTAAAAAATTTAGATTTGCATAAATGAAAAAACTGCATAAACAAACATTTTAAGAAAAAAGCTTAAAAAAATGTAACATGTGATTCATATAGACAGAATTCTTTTAAATTAATAAGAGACCAGCTAACACTGTGAAACCAAGGAGCAGAGTTTGTGAACAGGAAGTTGACAAAATGAAACTGAAAAGTCAGCACATACAGACAAAACAACCTTGTACGTGAATCAAGGAGTGCGTGTTACAGGAGGAGACCCCTTCAGCCGATTAACTGATCAGGATACCCCTTCCGTAATAATGATCAGTGCTGGTGAGGATGTATACTGCTGTTCCCAGACCAACCCAGCCAAACTGTTGGCCGCAGACTCAGTGCTGACTCATAGGAGCCTTATAGGACAGAGCAGAACTGCCCCACAGGGCTTCCAAGGAGCAGCTGGTGGATTCAAACTGCTGGCCTTTTGGTTAGCAGTGAAGCTCTTAACCACTGCACCACCGGGGCCCTGTACACTGCAGCAGAAATTGTGAGTTGATGAGTACTTTCTATAGGACATCTTGATGCTATGTAGCCAATCTTTTTAAAACCTGAACTTTCAGAAATGTATTTTTTTAGAAAACAATTCACAAATGCCAAATATATATGTCTATATAAACACACACACATATATATCCAAAAGCCCACTGCCGTTGAGTAATATATATATAAAACATGGCTATACAAGGTAGAATTATTTTGAATAACCTTCCCAAAATGGAAATGACATAAAGGGCTGTAATTACCCATAGTGATGGGATTTGATAGAAATTATAATTCTCTCCTTAAAATTATATATAAAAAATTCCTTTTCCTAGACTTTTTACAGTGAATAGGTATTACTTTGTTATTATAAATGATGGCAGCCTGTTCTTCTTAGGAAAGATATTAGAATGCATGGCAAATGGGGTCAGGTGCTGGGGTGGCTGACCCCTGGGGGTGGAGTGTTTCATCAGGGACTTTGATGAGAATTGTCAGCCGATGGCGGTAATCCAAAGTCACTTGCTGGCAGCGGGCTTTTCACTGTGTGTAAATGACCTGCATCCTGGGCACTGCTGCCACCACGTCCCCTCCTCCATACGTGATTGTGGCTGCCGAGATTTCTGGGTAGAAAGTAGAGGGGGTGATATTTCAGTTTAAACACCAAGCCTGTAAAGATTGCTTGAAATGGTTGCTTTGCACCAGTTTCTACAATAAAAGACGTCATCACTTGATGGCTGCAGACACAGGACCACTCTTGCAGCTCACCTAGCTGTCCCAGCTCAGAAGCAGTGGCGTTATTTTCACTCTGTGGGCCTTTATATTCACCCTGTGTGCAGAATGCCGCAGGGACCCCATTGGCCAGGGCTGTCCAGGAACTCCACGAGGAAGCAGGCTGTTGGCTGCCTGGCAGATGTGGCCCCTGGCAGAGCTGTGGATGAAATGCCATGTAACATGAATGGGATCCCCCAAGCACCCTATACATTTATTATAAAGCCCTGAATTTGAAACAACAAAGATAATATGAAATTTGAGGAAAGCATAAAATTTGAGATTTATTTCTCTTCAGGGTCACCCCAGACCACAGAGTGTACCGAGGTGCAACAGGCCTGATTTCATGAGTCCAAAAGCTGACCTGGTTTTATCCTGATCTGGCAGGATTCCTGCTGGTGTTAAGTGGCTCTGGAGTCTCCCAGGTTAGGGAGCAGAAAGTGAGCCTGAGTCCGCTGACTTTTCTGGAAGGAAGTAGCGACCCTGGAGGATTCTGGGGGTTGAGGCCCTAAACAGAGCAGCTAGGAGAGGCTGGCTTTGCCATGAACGTTGGAAGGATCTTTGTTAAGTTACATGTTGACAGGGACACATTATCCAGGACTGATCATCTATAGGGAACAGTTCCATACTCTTTCGCATCACAGATTCTGCTTCTAGGTCTAGCTGGTATCTGTCTCTCTCCCAACCCACATGGCACCTTCCTGGACCATCAAAACCTCTTTTCGCATTTACAGTCCCTGACAGGAAAATGGCCCGATAAACAAGGAAGGGACAACTGTACTCTGCAAGTTAGTAAGTAAGCACAATTTAGCCCATGCTTACCGTGGTCACTGAGTCACCTGCCCCTGTGTCTGTTGGGTGCCACTGAGTTAATCTCGACTCGTTTGAACCCCATGTGACAGTGTAGAAACGCCCCAGAGGGTTTTCCAGGCCATAAGCTGTATGGGGGCAGATGGACTGGGCTCTCTCCCAGAGCCGCTGCTGGCTTCCACCCGCCACCCTCTTCTCTAGCAGCCCGTGGCACCCTGAGGCTCCTGGGGAAGGATCCTTAGAAAGGTCATATTTAGGATTGTGACTGTCCTCGCTGGTCTCCAGAGATGAGGGGAAGGGAAAATTCACGGGGGTGGCTGTGTGGGACATACAGCATCTCCTTGGGCTTATGGTCTTCTGCAGAACAGTTACATTGGCATTTGTGTAGGTCTTTGTTCTCCGTATTTGTTGTTCTGACTGGCTTGGTACTGTGTTAAGGAAGTCTTAAGGAGAGGCTAACTGGCAGTGCGCACGTTACTCGGAGATCTACCAAGGCCCGAAACCTCGTACCACAGAGCTGCTTTAGAGCTGAGCTATCAGGAGTGTTTGCCCTCTCCCTTACTTACCGAGTCACGCAGTCAAGACAGAGAGCAGGACTCACAAGCTTCCTTCCGAAGAACCCAGCTCTGTGCTTTTTGCTCTCCTTAAAGCCCGTAGACCTTAGCAGTTTCCCTCTTTTAGCTTCCTGTGCTAAATGCCTGTGATAATGTTTATCTGTTACATCGCTGTAATACGTGGACCGTCTGCTCCTTGTTACAGTGATGTGGAAACAGACGGGGAGGAGTCACAACTGTGCTTGGGAGACTGGGAGAGCCTCTGAGGCTGTATCTGTCCTAGGAAAACTAGGTCCTTACCTTCACTCGTCTGTCATCTCAGCATTGACCCCTGCAGCAGAAAGAATGCACTTAGTCCTTCTGGAACTACGGTGTGATACATTAGTGGTTGCAGGTGCCCATCCTGGAACTGGAGCCCTGCAGGTGTCATATGGAGAGTGGCCCCAGGCAGCTAGAGGGGGTCGTGGGAAGTATTTTATGAAGCCAGCAAACAGTGCGGTGTAATCAGAAGCACCCCACATCGTTGAAACAGACGAGGAGTATGAGCTGTGGGGACTGTCCAAGGCATCTGTGGGGGGGCAGGGCTGGGAAAGCGTCAGAGACATCAGAGCTGTGTAAAGTCACAGCAAAGGCTGGCCTCCTCATCCTTAGCATCCGGTATTACCCATTGCCGCCGAGTTGATTCTGACTCTGAGGGACGTTATAGGACAGAGTAGAACCATCCCAGAGGGTTTCCAGGGCTGTAATGAGACAGCAGCTGACTGCCACAGCTCTCTCCCACTTCTGGTATTAGGGACTTGTCGCATAATACAAGCTAGCAGCTTGAAGGAATTTGGCTAATAGTTAACTTAATTTTCCTGGAATGTCCTTTTCTTTCCCTTACCCTGTAAGTCAGCATAAGTGACAAGAAAGAGGAACTCTTGTCAATGAGTCAAACGGCAGGCGAGCCAGCGGGGAGAACTGACTCTCCCGGGTCCCGTCCATGCTGCTTGGCTGCTCGGCTGTGCCTCCAGTGCCTGTGAATCGTCCCCGTTAGCAAGCAGACAGGGCAGCTCCAAAGGAGACTCTGGGCTTTGCATGTCACCAGGAGGATGAGGTGGAGAAGTTGGCAGTACCACCTGTGGCAGTATTTGACTGTCATTATTAAAACTACATAAAATGATGACTTAGAGGAAGGCTTAGCGTTTCAGCAGAATATATAGTAAGAGCAAGACTTCTGTCTGCTCGCATGTGGTGGAGACAGTCTTCGCAGCTTGGTGGTGTATCCGAGGGTGGAGGCAGGAGAAGCGGTCCTTTGTACAGACTCACCATCCCAGGCAGATTCACTCTGCAATATGCGCCCCTGAGCGCGTCTCATTTGCTCTGATAAATCACATTCACCTTCCTTTGCTGGCACTAACATCCTGAAGGCTTCCTCTCTTCCTCTGCGCTCTTGTCTATGTATATATATGTAAAGCACCCTCAGGAAGTGTCAGGAAGTTTAACTGTTGGGAGAAAAGATTAAAAATCAGAAAGGATGTTCACTTGGCTGAGAAACGGCTGATGACTGAGTTCTTTTAACAGTGTTGGAGTCAGGAGGAATGGCTTGTTGTGTTTGTCCTGTTACCTTGGAAACGGAGGTACAGAGTTTCATTGATGCGAATGAAGTGTGATGCGATGGAAAGGGAGGAAAAACTACTAACGAGATAGAAGACATGTGTTCCTGGTGGTGAAGGGAAAGGCAATACCTAATATGGGAAAGTCAGCACAAGGCAGAGGAAGACACTGGGAGGAATGCAGGAAAAAGGGACAACAGCAGTAATTACATAACGTGGCTAGTCCTGCAGAAATGGTGTGCACTGTCATCTCGGAGTGGGTACGTAGTTGCTGGTATCCTAACGAGGTGGGGGGGGTGGGACGGAGCACACCCGCCTGCAGACATAGGTATGACTGTGGATGTATTGCTACATATATAACTATCGGTGCTGGATGTACACTGATACAGACAGCAGAGCATACAAGGGCTACAGCCATGGAAAGTCGTTAGCCACAGCTGGATACCTCGCAGGATGAAGTTCCTAGGCTTGGGAGCAAAAGACTGTAGATCTGGGGGACACCTACTCAATTGTCACATACAGTTGCTAAAGATAATATTCTGCATCCTACTTTAGTGCATAGCATCCGGGATCTTAAGAGCTTGTGGGTGGTCATCTAAGGTACAGGTGTGGGTGTCTTCCCGTCTGGGGCCAAGGAAAGTGAACAAAACCAAAGACTCAATGGAGCCATTAGTCCAAAGGACAGACGGACCATGAGGACCACAGCCTACAGCACCCCGAAAGTAGAAGAACTAGATGGTGCCCAGCTACCAGCAGCGACAATTCTGACTCAGATCAGATCAGAAGGTCCTAGACAGCATGGAAGAAAAGCGTAAAGCAAAATATCAAATTCCCAAAAAGCCAGATTCTGGTCTGACAGCAGCTAGAGGAACCACCAAGACTATGGCCCTGAGACACCTGTCTTAGTCATGTAGTGCTGCTGTAACAGAAATATTCTGTTACAGTCCGGTAGGTTACAAGTACAAATTCAGGACATCAGGTCCAGGGAAAGTCTTTTTCTGTTGGCTCTGGAGGGAGGTCCTTGCCGTCCATCATACCCTGGACTGGGAGCTTCTGAGGCATAGGGACCCCACGTCCTTTTCAAAGGATGCACCGTGCTCCCAACCCTGCTTCTTGGTGGTATGAGGCCCCTGACTCTATGCTTGTGTCCCTTTCCTTTATATCCCAGGAGACTGCCTCAAGGCCCAGCACAATCTCACCTACTGAGTCCTGACTCACCAACACAACTTCTGCCCATCCTCCCACAGTAACATCATAGAGGCAGGTTTATAGGAATGTCACACACTAACAGGAATCATGGCCCAGCCAATCATTGGCCGTAGCCAATCATGGCTACGCACATTTTGACGGGGTACTATCCAATCTATGATAGTGTCCCTCTGACCCGGCATTGAAGCCGTTCCTGGAGACTGCCTTTCAACCAAACAGTACCCAAACTCAGTGCTATCAAGCCAATTCCAACTCACAGTGACCGTCCATGACACAGTAGGACTGCCCCACAGGGTTTCAGAAGACAGGCCCATGAAATAAACACTGACACCCAAGAAAAACATGTTCTTATAGGTCACTGATATGAGAGCAAAGGACAACAGGTGCCCAGAAACAGAGATGAGAAGGCAGGAAGGGGTAGAAAGCGCACATGAAATGAAATGGGGAGTGGAGGGCAGAAATGGGAGAACACAGACAGGGTCTTGGACCTATGTCATAGGACACGTTAGGTACGAACCATCAAATGGGAAAGTAAATTACTCTGTAAACTTTCACCTGAAAAAAACAGGTAAAACCAAACCCACTGCCGTTGACCTGACTGCAACTCGCAGCAACTCAAAGGCAGAGTGGAAGTGCCCCGTAGAGTTCCCAAGGAGTGCCTGATGGTTTTGAACTGCTGACCTTTGGGTTAGCAGCTGCAGCACTTAACCGTTACGTCCCCAGGGTTTCCTTCACCTAAAGCACAGTTTCAGAAATCAAAATAATAACAATAATATTACGATAGTTATCCTTACCCTATAAGGAACCCTGGACCTCTGCAGGAGAAAATCCTGGTCATCTGCTCCTATAAAGGTTACAGCCCAGGAAACCCTGGAGACAGATCTACTGTGTCACATGTCACATGCCATTACTATGAGTTGCAGCCAACTCAAGGGCACTCAGCAACAACAACATCCCGTAATGTATCGGTAGTGAGCATTATTTATGGGAACCCTGCCGAGGCAGTGGTTAAGTGCTGTATCTGCTATCCAGAAGGTCAGCAGTTCAAATCTGCCAGATGCTCTTTGGAAACGCTATGGGGTGGTTCTTCTGTGTCCTGTAGGGTCACTGTGAGTTGGAATCGATGGCAGTGGGTTTGGTTTTGGGTGGGTGGCATGATGTTAAGAGCTGGGCTGTTCGCCAAAATATCAGCAGTTCAAATCCACCAGCTGCTCCATGGAAATGGAGACACGGGGTGTAGAGACACGGGGTGTCTCTACTCTGTCCTGTAGAGTCACTGTGGGTTAGAATGGACCTGACGACAGTGGTGCCGGCCTTCAGCATCATTTGGAACATTTAGATGCTGTATCAGGGCCTTCTGAAATGTAAGTACGAAAACGAGATGTTTGGAGGGGCTGATATTCTGGCGGGAAGAGATCCTTGTCAGCTTACATCCTGGTCGGAGTCATTGTTGTTCCTAGCCGCCGTGGAGTCAGTTCTGACTCACAGTGACCCCAAGTGTGCAGAGCAGAACTGCTCCATACCATTTTCAAGGCCGCGGGCTTTCAGAGCAGATCACCAGGCCTGTCTTCTGAGAAGCCTCTGGATGAGTTTGAGCTGCCGACCTCCTGGCTGGTGGTCACGCCTTAACCATTTGTGTCCCCCGGGACTCCATGGATATATACTAGTAGCTTGAAAAACAAGTCAACAGTGCCTCTAGTGACCAGTCCAGAAGACAATGGGGTCGTGCAAAGGGCTGAGCAAAGTATCTCTACATTAACTGAAGGAAAAAAAAATCAGCATAATCTGTGTGAATCGTTCCCCTAACAGTGTGTGGTAGGCTGGCTAGACCCCTGTATCATTGTCCACTCTTTGTGATCTGATGTAATTATCCCCTGTGTTATACATCTGGACCTCTGTAGTGTTAACGAGGCAGGATTAGTGGCAGTTATGTCAGTGAGGCAGGGCTCTATCTATAGGATTAGCTTGTATCTTGAGTCAGTCTCTTTTGAGATATACAAGGCAGAAACCAGCAGAGAGCAGTGGGGATCTCATCACCACGAAGCAGGAAAAACAAGGAGTAGAGCATTTCCTCTGGACCCGGGGTACCTGCACTGAGAAGCTGCTAGACCAGGGGACAACTGATGAAGGTGATCTTTCTACAGAGCCAACAGAGAGAGAAGCATTCTACTGGAGGCTAGCTCCCTGAGTTTGGACTTCTAGCTTCCGAAAATGTGAGAGAATAAATTTCTGTTTGTTAAAGTCATCCACTTGTGGTATTTTTGTTATAGCAGCAGTAGATGACACAGGCAACCTGTATTTTTTCTCTTGCCCCAAAACACACTTTACTGTTGAAGTTGAGGCATGTGGAGAGAAGTGTTGGGGCTTCCCGGAGAGGTGATAATATCTAGGATTATGTATAGGACTAATGCAAAATGTGGTGCCAGAAGGGAATTAGAGCCACCTATTGAGGCCAACTCGACAGCACTTGGCTGGCTTGGCATTGAGGCTTTGGCTGATATTCTTATGCTGTAGGCTTCACCCTGAAGCTCCACAAATACCAGGATCATTCCTTCTTGCTCCTTGCTCGAAAATCTTGTTACCTAATTCCAGACCTGGCTACCTTGGATCAGGATGAAAGCAAATAATTATAAAGTAAACTGGAAGCAAAGCAAAAAAATCCATTGCCATTGAGTTGATTTCAACTCATAGCAACCCCATAGAACAGAGTAGAACTGTTCCATAGAGTTTCCAACAAGCACCTGGTAGATTTGAATTGCCAAACTCTTGGTTTATAGCTGTGGCGCTTAACCATAGTGCCATCAGGGTCTCCAAAACTGGCCACAGAGATCACTCGTGGGAGGGAAGACCTGACAATCTGCTCCTGTAGAGATGGCAACCCAGGAAACCTTGGGGGGCTGCTGGATTCAGTCATATAGGGCCGCTGTGGGTGGAAACGGACTTTAGTGGCATATAGCAACAACAGCAGCATGGATGGGAAATCTGAATTGTCACACCTGAACCGATTTCGGTCTGAGCTGAAGATCAGGTTGTCCACAGAGGAGTCATTAATAAGATGTTCAAGTAGGTCCACACCTCCTTGGGCTCTGCAGACCTGTCCATAAAAAGTTTCCAGGACTGGTTAGTGGCCCCTCTGAAATCGGAAGTAACTAAAGCAACTTTGAGGAGCCCTGCTGGCACAGGGATTGAGCAACTCAGTTGCTAACCGACAGGCTGGCCGTTGGAACCCATGAACCACTCTGTGGGGTAAAGGTGTGGCAGTCTACTTGCAGGAAGATTGACAGCCTTAGGAACCCCATGGAGCAGTTCTACTCTGTCATATAGGGTCACTAAGACTTGGAAACTGGCTCGACACAATGAGTTTGTTTGGATAGACCTTGGTGGATATGGGATGATTTCCAAATTCATAAAGACGTGGGAGAGTACAGTTTTCATATTGTGTGTGTGAGAGGCCCAACAAAGACCACATGGCTGAGTCTGGCATAGTTAACCCATGTGTTTAGATAATATAACATCTTCAGAGTCCATGTAATATCACCACATGGAGAAGTGTCCTGGAGGCTCGGGCGAGGCCTCTACTCCTGGGCACCTCTTGACCCCCAGTTCCAAGGGTGACACCAAGGGACAGTTACCTGTCCACCTAAAACCACCTAAAATCCAAACTGTACGGCATAAGAACCACAGCTAGGGGAGCCTCCTGGTGACAGAGCTCATCCCTGATGGGAGGGAGAGGAGATCCTAGGGACTTGTCCAGCCAGGACTCAGGTCTTCCTCTCCAGTGCCTTTTGTCCTTACTTTTGGCTTCTGGTGCAGAGGTGGGCGGAACATTTAAAGGATCCCACCAGGTCTTGATGGAGACAAAGAAGTAACCACAGCAACCACTGAAAAACTGACGTGATGGCTCTCCAGCCCCAGCTCCGTCATGCCCAGGCCACTAGAGCACATTCTGCATCCCTCTGACAGCCTCCTTGCTAGAAGATCCTTTCCCGCCACTTTTGCTGCGAACTTCACTGAGGAAGATGAGGGAAGCGTGTGGACTGAAACCCTGCTGTCAGCTCCACAGCAGTGAATACATTGTTATAACGGTTCAATGCAAATTGGCCTTGAATATCTTTAAATAAGTTTAAAATGTAGAACTTAGAGAGGGAGAAAAACAAGGAGGAGATTCTACTTCTGGTTTGAATGAGAAGATTGCTTTACAGAATTCTGAGCTGAAACCACCTGCAGGGGACTAAACTGCCAGTTTTGAAGACTAATACCCACCTTAAACAGCCAGCTAGGACAGTAGCCACTTAACCGTTACTGGATGTTTTCATCAAAGATTCTAGAAAAGAATCTATATCCAAGGGAGGAAATGTGAAACAGAATTTCCAATTCTTATGGAACCCAAAGTTTCTGGAGCCACTGAGGCTGGATGAACCCCCGAGAACAGTTGCCCTAAAATAATCTTTAAACTTTAAACCAAAAATACTTTCCTGATATTTTGTTCAAACCGCACAGTAGGGGAGAATGTCTGCCTTCGTCATTGTACTCTTTGAAAGAACTGTCTGTGAACCAAAACCCACTGCCATCAAGTCGATTCCAAATCACAGTGACTCTACAGGACACGGTAGAACTGCCCCATTGAGTTTCCCAGGAGCATTGGGCAGATTTGAACTGCCGACCTTTCGGTTAGCAGATGTAGCACTACCTACTACACCATCCGTGTCGTGTGGGCCTATGGATTTTTTCCCTTCCTTTTCCTGTCTGTCTGTCCCTGAAACATTCCTTGTTAGGTGATGGAATTCAGCCACGGCTGACAGTTTTCAGCCCTGCACTGCATATATACCATCTGATGATTCCAGCCACCCAGCAGAAAAGGACTCCTCCCCTCCATCCCGCAGAAACTGAACCTCAGGCTCAGGCCGAGTAAGCTGACTGAAATCAAACGACAGGTTTGTGGTGGAAGGGGATCCAGCCTCGCTCTGTGTGACTCCTGGAGATTTCTTGAGTGACTGACTCAAGGGCTTGCGTGAACCTTGAAGGATTTGTGATCAGTATCCGTCATGAATTGAATTGTGTCCCCCCAAATATGGCTAGGCCACACTTCCCAGTATTGTGTAACTGTCCTCTGATGTGATTTTCTTATGTACAGTAAAGCCCACCTCTGTGACGGCCATGAGGTGGGATTGGTGGCAGTTATGTTAATAAGGTGGGGCTCAATCTATAAGATAGGGTTGTGTTTTTTGTCATACATTATTGAGATACAAAAGCAGAAAGCAAGCAGGAAGACATGGGGACCTCAAACCTCCAAAAAACAAGAGCCAGAACAGTGCTTCCTTTAGACCTAGGCTCCTTGCATTAAAAACTCCTCATTGGAAGAAGATTGTTGGTAGAGCCCCTCCCTGAGAGCCAACAGAGAAAACCCTCCCCCAGAACTGATGCCCTGAATCTGGACTTCTAGCCTCCAAGAGTGTGAGAGAATAAATCTCGCTTTGTTAAAGCCATCTGCTTGTGTGTGGCATTTCTGTTATAGCAGCACTGGATGATGGGGACAGTCTCCCCAGGCACACCACTCTGCAGGTGCCCACAGGGCCCTCTGTGGGCCTCTGGCTGGCAGGTGCTGATGGCACAGTCTCGTGCCCTGCCAGCCTCAGGGTAAACCACGGTTCTGTTGGGCAGCTGGAGGGCAGCTGTCTTCCCAGGAGTCGGATGCTGTCTACCCTGAGGGCCAGCCTTGAGGTCCTTTACCATGTATCCTCTGGAGCATGCTCAAAACACACTGAACTCAGTAAGACTCACTTTTCAGGCTTCATTCAGCATATTTGTTAGGTGCGGAATTCCTGTTTTTTTCAAGCACTATCAGATGGTACGGAAACGCAGGTGTCCTAGTCATTCAGTGCTACGTCTGTTCACCAGAAGGCTGGCAGTTCAAATCCACCAGATGCTCCTTGGAAGCTCTATGGGGCAGTTCTACTCTGTCCTATGGGGCCACTGTGACTCAGATTCAACTTAGAGGCAGTAGGTTTGCCTTTTTTTGGCTTTATCAGATGGGGCATCACCACGGGGCCCTCTTGAAAGTGGCCAGCTAAGCCATCATCTTTTGCTTCAGACTTCAAAAGGGGTCCCCAGAAAACATAACATCGTGAGTAGTTCCTGTAAAAAACTGGGTCTTCTGATGATCACAGCAAAATAACGTTTGTGACACAAAACTAATAGGAAGTCGGGGTTTCTGTCGTATCCTCGAAGCAAGCAGCCCTGGGAGCTAGTTTAAGATTAACTTCTAACTATTAATACTTTCTTCTTACACTTTTGTTACAGAAATTTTATAAAATGTAGACAAAATAAAATAAAAAACCATCCATCCGTCCTCCCCCTGGAGATGACCAGTGTCACTGATTTGGAGTCTGTTGTCCGCTCTTTGTCGTACGTGGATATTTATTTAATATTTCTTTTTAGACAGAAAAAGGATCGTTAACAATGCTCTGATGCTTTGAGTTTTTGTGTCTCTTAACATGGCTAGAATATTTTCCTCTGCAGTTAGTTTATTATTATTTATTTTAGAAATAGTAAACAAAACCTCTTAGTGTCAGGTTGGTTTCAACTCTGAGCAGCCCCAAGTTACAAAGTAGAACGCCTTGATCACGTTTTCCTGGCTGTCACCTCTATGGACACAGATGACCAGCCTTCCTGCCGGGGTCCCGCTGGGGGGAATCAACAGCCAGCCGCCCAACCCAGATCCCAGTCCATTATGTAGGCATCGAGGATTTACTTAACTCTTCTCCTAGTGTTTTGCTGGTGTGAACAATGCTTTGATGAGCTCCCTGGTATATTAAGGTGACCTTTCTGGTGTTGGTATTACTGGAAGAAAGAAGAAAAATATTAGATTCTTTTTAGAGATGAGGAAATGGAGGCTGAGTGATGGCATCAGCCAAATTCACACCGCTGGCGAGTGACAGCGGTGGACTAGAACTCGGGGTTTCTGACTCCGAACCCCTAAGGGAAATGTGCATTCCATATCTAATCTAGTGTTCGCCGTATTCTAGATCAGTTCGTTGAATGCAAGAGAAATGCCCTGATGGCTGCTGTCTCTTCCCTGCCTAAAATCCAGCCAACAGAGTGGGGAGGCTACCAATGGTCGGTGTCTTCATCTTTCTTCAAGATGATAAGAGTGTTCTGACATGTTTCAAAATCATTTACATACCATTGCAGTCCTGTATGTTCAAGAACAGCTGGAATCGCCTCCCCATCTTGCACTTTTGTTGGCTGTCCCATTGATCACGGGCATTTACATTCCCCCTGGCTCTGACACGGAGCTCATTTCCTCCAAATTGAGAACCAAATTCCCACTGTTTCCCCTTTGGCAGATGCCTTCTCCTTTCCAGATGACTCGGGACGTGGTTGAGCTCATGGAACTGTTTTCTCCTTGGTCATAACTAAATTTAGTATACCTTGTTCTTCCCATGATTCTGCCCCCAGGAGCCGACTTCGGTTTTCACACGACTCCAGACCGGGTCAAGGAGCCTCGCTGGTGCAACTCTTAAGTGCTTGGCTGCCAGCTAAATGGCCAGCAGTTCAAACCCCTGAGCCGCTGCACAGGAGAAAGACGCAGCAGTCTGCTTGCATAAAAGTGACCACCTGGGAAACCCTACAGGACAGTTCTGCTCGGTCACACAGGGTCACTAGGAGTCAGGATCAACTCAAGGGCACACAGCAGCAACACAGAACAGGTCAAGGTTTCTTCTGTCTTTCTGGTGTTGACCTTATGTGCTGACCAGTCTCTTTCCTGAATGAGGTGTTATCTAGATGGTCTCTGATAAGCACTTGGCTATTATTTGAGGCCAACAGCCACTGTGTACGATAAGGATGTGGCAGTCCGATTCTGTAAAGATTACGTCCCTGGGCATGTTATGGGGTAGTTCTACCATGAGTCGGCGTCAACTTGACAGCGTGGTTTTTTCACAGTTACTTGTCAGCTAATGTACGCATATGGTACAGCTAGAGGGATGGCTGCCAAGCAGGTGACTGAACCAAACATCCAGTCCTGGGACATCCTCGTTGATCACTGTGTGTTTGCGTCCACCTTGTTGTGACTACTGTGCCAGTCCGTGTCACAGTGAGTCCTCCCTGTCACTGGCCCTCTACCTGATCTGGGTGTCCTCCTCCAGTAACTGATGCCCCTCAATGACATGTCTGCAGACCCTGGTGGCATAGTGGTTGAGAGCCCAGCTGCTAACCAGAAGGACAGCCATTCCGGTCCCCCAGGCACTCCTTTGAAACGCTACTGTGCAGTTCTACTCTGTCCCATAAAGTGCTGTGAGTTGGAACTGACTTGACAGCAATGTCTTTGGGTTTTTTGGTTTGGATGATGTGTCCAAAGTCAGCCCATTGAGGTCTCTGACAATATTCTGTGTTCCGTACGATTTTCATGGGCTACTTTTTGGAAGTAGACTGTCAGTCCTTCCTTCCTAGTCTGTCATAGCCTAGAAGTTCCACCAAAATCTGCCCGTCGTTTGAACTATCAGGCCCACAGCTTCCAGCCTCACAGCAACATGCACGCCACCACAGTGCAACAAGCTGACAGGTGGGTCGTGGCATATAGACACCCCCAAACCAGCTCCATTGCCATCGAGTCACGTCTGACTCTTTGAAATCCTATAGAACAGAAGAGAACTGCCCCACAGAATTTCCAAGGAGTGGCTAGAAGATTCGAACTGCCAATCTTTTGATTAGCAGCTGACATCTGAACCACTGGGCAACCAGGACACCTACATATAAACATAAACCAAAACTCACTGCTGTTGAGTCAATTCCAACTCCTCGTGACCCTGTTGGTCGGCGTAGAACTTGCCCCATAGAGTTTCCAAGAAGTACCTGGCGGATTCAAACTGCTGATCTTCGGGTTAGCAGATGTAGCACCTCAGCACTGTGCCACCGGGGTCTCTGCACATAAACACAGGTCACAATATACCCAAAGTGACAGTAGTGCCTGACTTGCTTGGGTCTAGTGCCTCTGTCTTCTTAGGGTCATTCTCATCAACTAGTTCTGCCTTCTGGCTTTGATTTGGGGAGTCCCAGCCAAAACCACAGATTTGACAGTATGTAGGCAAGTCACCTGCAGACAGGACAAGTTGGTACCTGCCCGTGTTAGTGGCAAAGAGAAATGATTTCAGCAGATTTCGGAGGTATATGAGGTAAAGCGTTTCCTAGAAAAGTATGATGAAGCCTGCTGATTTCCACGTGATGTTTATTATTCAGTTATAAAGTAAAACTGGAAACCCTGGTGGCGTAGTGGGTTGAGTACTACATCTGCTAACTTAAAGTCGGCAGTTCAGATCTGCCAGGTACTCCTTGGAAACTCGATAGCAGTGGGCTTTGCGGTTTAAAGTAAAGCGACTCCTTTCCAGAAGACTCCCGCACCGGTGACCATCAGCTCCTCCCCCTGGCCAGAGCGCCAAGGTCGAATTTAAATCAGCTGAGGGACAACCAATGGGGAGCTCTCCTTTCAACATGGAGCCCCAGTAAGAGGGCATCACTTTGAAAAAGCAAAGACTCTCATTGTCCTTACAATACCTTAGTACTCTTCAGCGTTTGTCATCTGCCAGGGATTGCAGGAGAATTGCCTTCCTGAGGCATGGGTCTGTTACAAGGTAGGGGATGGTATTTCCCAAAGAAATTAAGTCCTGAGATTCCTTTCTGAGACCAACTGATGGTCTCTTTATATAGCCTTTTCTGGAGGACCCAGAACGAAGCTTTGTCCTTGGGACTGACTGTTTTGTAAAAGATAAAGGCAGGACTTGAAAGAGAATCTAGCTCTGGCCTGCCTGCCCAAAATTAAAGGATATTTCTGGGCATAAATGTCAGGAAATACGACCTAGAGTTGGAGGGCAATCACGCACACACAAAAAAAAATTTTTTTAATTCAAAAATCAGGGGGGAAGAAAAATTCCTCTCATCCATCCCCCTAACCGTTTTTCACACTAACATGGGATGTTTTTAATGGTGTGTAAAGCACCTTGTTTGGTAAAAGAGCTGAAATGTTATTCCCAAAACAGCTCAGCCCCTCTGAAATCTAACATAAAGGAAACCTAACATTAAAGCATTATTTATGTTCATAATTAGTATTTCTAAATGATTTTCAAAGGCTTTTTATGCAATTACAGAGCGCTTGATTGTCGTAAGAGTGCGGACGCTTTGAAGCTTCTGCTTGTGTTGTCCTTGGTCCTGGCAACCCTGGTGCGTAATTTATTTCTCTTCCAAGTGAACTCTGAGCATTAGCGTCCATTAAGAACTTTGGAAACAAAGTCCAGAGATCACTTGGACTTTCAGTAATATGTACTGACTGTCATTAATCGTTCTTTTGTCCTAGACAAGGACGTTAGTGACATCATCTTGTTTGGCGAGGCCCTGCTCAGGCTGGGTCCTCATCTGCCTCCTTTCTGAGTGTTGTCCCTGGCTGTGTGCGGATTGGAACCAGCTTTGGGGACAACTCAGGGTCCTGGAGGGGGAAGTGGATACAGAGTCAGCGTGAAGTGAGAGCTTTCCTTTGTGAAACAAGGGTCCCTGGTCATTCACTTAAAAAATAAGGTTCTAAATGCTGGGCCTGGTTTCCTAACTGGCATTCAAGAACTGCTGGTGAATTGCTATTTTAACTGCTGACTCCTTACAAGTGACAAAGTCAAGAGGAAGCCCAGGACTGTGCTGGTCGATGGCCTGGCACCAAGGCTGTTCAGGTTTCTAGACTTTATTTTAGAAGTTCTGTCCTGAGCTCTAAGACCAACTGGCCACTTTCCCCTGAGAGTCCTAAGGCATACACCTGTGCCTATCCAAGGGAGAGCTCTCTGTGTATCTAACTCAAATCATTTGCCATTAGAGATGTCCTTAGGAGAAAAGAGGCTGTATGCCAAATGTTTCTGTGACTCACCTGTGGAAGGCTGACTATAAACTTGGACCTGAGAAGGTTACCCTGGTTTTATGGGTAAGAAAACAGAGGCTTGCGAGATTAAGCGGTTTGTCCTGCATCTTACAGCAGACGTCTCATGTGATTCACTGGTGCTCCTCCTGAGAGAGAAGAGTCAATCTTTGGAAGCCTGTGCCCTTGCGGGCTTGAGAATTAAACAAAGCCATGACCTGGACTAATTAAAGACTTAAAAATAAATAAATAATATAGATAGATAGATAAATGTTTTCTTGATTACACATACTTTTAGCTACATTACTATCTCTCAGATACATTTTAAGAATTACAATAAATGACTTTATTTTTTGCCAAGAATAATCTGAGTCCAGGCAGCATGTTTGGCGAAAATTGTGGAAGTCCTGCACCAATAGCTATTTTTCAGATAACCCAGAAGAAATTCAAGACTTGCTTCATCGTCGTTTAGGGCATCCCCACCTCGGCCACAGCAAGGCCCGTGTGAAACACAGCAGTCCCCACATGTCACAAAAGAAAGGAAAATGTCACTGCGTGCTTCCCCCCCAGAGTGGCCTGTAGCTACAAACTGCTGATCTGTACTTAGCAGCCAAGCCTTTCACCGCTGCAGCACCCGGGCGCCTGGTTTTAGGTATTTTGTGTGTGTGGTTTTTTTGTTGGTTGGTGTTTAGTTTGTGGCTCTCACAAACATCCAGTACGTGTCTAAAATGTCTCTAGCCCAGCGCTTGTCACTGCCTGGGAAACAAGACAAGAGAAGGCCAACGGGGTGACTTCGGCAAAGGGGCCAAAGGCATCTCTGTTGCCAGACGGGGTGCAGAAAGCAGGTCCCCTGGAAATGTGGGGTTAGTGGTTGGCACATCTGGGGAAGGGGAAGATGCCGTCTGTCATCTCCAAACAGGTTAAAATCAACACCCAGCCTATTGCCTAGAAACTAAGAGATTCTAAGGAGTCCATCAAAACCCAGGGTTGTTGAGTCGATTCTGACTCATAGCAACCCTGTGACAACAGGTGTAACTTCCCCACAGAGCTTTCAGGGAGCACCTGGTTAATCTCAACTGCTGACCTTTTGGTTAACGGCTATAGCACTTAACCGCTAAGCCACCAGAAATCCTTCAAGGAAGTTAATTTGTCCAAGATCTGACAATGATTGGAAATATTATGTTCCCAAAGTGGTTGACACTGTGACAGCTCTAACTCGGAAACTTTTCCCTGCTGATAACTGTGACAGTGATAAAGGCATGGCATTTTCGTGACGTTTCTTTCTCTTTGCTTTGAAGTCCAGCTGGTAAAGAGTCAGACAATCACACAGCACTGAAAGCCCTGTTTGGAGGATGATTTGTGGGGACTTTTCCTCTTGCCTATAAGGTTGTTAAGCGACTATTTAAAACTGCTGTCAGATTGTCAGGTTAAAAATTACTCCAAAGCATTAAAGTATGTGTTTGTGAGTGTGTGTGTGTGTGTGCGCGCGTGCGTGCGTGTGTGTGTGCATGTATGTGTGTGTGTCTGTGTGTGCACAGAGTTTAGCAATTTTATCAAAAGGTACAATTTTCCTCATTTTAAAAGATCACCTGGGAGAATTGTCTCTTTTACTATTACAAGCTCTTGTAGATTCTGCCTCCTTTCTTCTTTGGTTTTAAGAGCAAAAATAAGTTGCAGGGAGTTATCTTTGATTGTGAGGTATGTTATTTTTCACAGTGAGAATGAGGTGTGGCAGCCTTTTGCTTAGAAAGAGGAGGTTTGGTTTCATGGCTGAGCAGTGGGTCCAGGAGCTAGAAACAAAATTCAGACATCATCTAGTTCAGTTCCCATTCTACAGGTGAAGAAACGAGGGCCCAGGGAGGTTAAATGACCTGTCCCAATTGTTCAGCGAGTTCACCTTTCATTCAGCGTCTGTGTGCACCTTGATTTAAGAATGTTGGTTCCACCCCATTGTCCCCTGCAACTCTGGGAAGTCCTGATCTTTGCAGAGAGCATTGTCCTGCTCAGTGGCCCATTTAAGACCCATGGGGAAGGATCTTGGTGTTCTTCCCAGTCATTTGGAAGCAAATCAGACCTTCACAAGAGGTGAACTTGGGTTGACACCATTTGGTGGCTGTGGTCAAAGTCTTCCACCGTGCCAGTCAGCACACGCTGGACAGCACAGTCACTTGCTAGTGAACAAGCCCCTCCTCTCAGCTTTAGAGAGGAAACCGTCTAGATGAGTTCTGGGTCTGGAATAGAAAGTCCTGCCTTTAGGACCCTGGTTCTCTGACTCATGCTGTCCTCTATCAGATAGGAGGACAAAAGCGAGTCAGGGCACTTGCTCTGAACCCCAAGCCCCTGGAGTCCCAGGTGCTGCATGCAGCGAGGCTCCTGGTTCAAGTTCATCCACTGGCTCCTGGGAAGAAAGCTCTGGTGACCCACTTCTAGATAATCAGTCACTGGAAGCACTCTGCACACTATGGCGTGGCTTTTAGTGGTACATTCATGGAGGTGACACTGTTGCTGCCCACTCTCCACCAGCCAGTTGGCCCCGTTATGTCACCCTTCCCGGCATGGGAGGCTTGTCCCACACCCTAGTTTCACTCTCAACTTCAAAGCAGCCTACTGTATATAAAAACTTCTGTGTGATTTCTAAAACCACGATGTCACAGCCCAGAGAAGTGAAGTATCTTACCCAGGGTCGCTCAGCCAAGAGAGAGGAACAACAGGGGTGAGGACAGGAGGTACAGTCAGTGCAGCTCCGAATCAAGGTACTTCAGAGCTGCTGCTTCTGGAAGGTTGACTCTGTCCTGTTCCCGAGTAGGAGTAGAGCTGTTAGCTTTCAAATATTCCTCGAAATATAGCTTGAGAAAACCCAGTTCTCCAAAAAACTTCTCAATTCAAATCTAGTGCTGGTAGCATCTAGGATTAGATAAGCTTTGGCGTGGGTGTGTGTGTAGGTGTGTGTAGGGTTGTGTGTTTGGTTTTCCTAAAGGCCTTTTGCCTTCCAAACCAAAAAACCAAACCCACTGCCACCAAGTCAATTCTGATTCATGGCAACCCTATAGGACAAAGTAGAACCATCCCATGGAGTTTCCAAGGAGCACCTAGCAGACTCCAACTGCTGACATGTTGGTCAGCAGTTGTGGCACTTAACCACTATGCCACTGGGGTTTCCTTGCCTCCCAAGTAAGGACAAGAATTGACAGTGTCCGACTGCTCTCGTCTCACAGAGGATGGACCCTCTCATAAGCAAGTGAGATTCCAGCATCGTCTGGGGAGCTGTGGGAGAAGGCCCTTCCACCCACAAGGACAGAAATGGCTGCCGCTGGGCCACCTGGAGGGGACCCTGTGGTGCAGTGCCATGTCTGCTCACCGAAAGGTCATCAAATCAGCCAGGTGCTCCTTAGAAACCCGGTAGGGCAGCTCTGCTCTGTCCTATAAGGTCGCTAGCAGCTGAGTTCCCAGCAGAATGCTCTCTCTCTCCTTGACATTAAGCCCAATACTATCTTCTCATTGGAAGGATCCTTAGTGGTGTGACAGGTAAGGTGCTCACCTGCAAATCAGCTCCGCGGCTCCCCTGGAGAAAGACCTGGGGTCTACTCCCAGATGGCAGCTAGACAACCCTACAAGATGGTTCTGCTCAGACACTTGAGGTCTCTGTGCATCAAATTCAACCCACTGTGGCATCTAATGGCCAGACTGTTTCTGGAAGGTTCCTGAGAGGCACAAATGGTTTGCACATCCCTATTGGACTGAAGGCAGTCACTTCAAACCCAACCAGTTAGAGCAAAAGAATGGCCTGGCAGTGGGGTCCACCAGACTGCAGCCAGGAAGACCCTACACTGCTGTTCTGTTGTCTGACACACGGGGTTCGTTATGCATCGGCCACAGCAGATTTGGTTTGGTCTGGGTGCGAGTCTATGTGTTAGCATTTGTGTCTGAGTAAGTCGTTCATCCAAGTGCTCTGTGATGCTTCCTGGTTTAGAAAAGACTGTGAAACAGGCTTCTGTCTATTTAGGTTATTCAGAGCCTCCTACTGGCTGTTCTGCTCCAAGGACTAAGTTGTTTTTTGAGTATTTACATTTTCGAGAGACACTATCTGAGCCCGAGTTTTTAAAGACTTGCCAAGGCTTTCACCAAGTCTGAGGCCAACTTCACACAAAGAAATACGTTGTTGTCCTAGCTGAACTGCTCTGCACCTCAGTTTTATCATCCATGACATAGAAAAAATTGTTTGATTTTCCCTTTTTAATATGTCCACTTGGAAACTCTGTGGGAACAGTTCTGCTCTTCCTATGGGTCGCTGTTTTAGTCATCCAATACTACTCTAACAGAGGTACCGTAAGTGGACGGCTTTAACAAAGGAAAGTTTATTCTTACCCAGTCCAGTAGGTTACAAGTCCAAATTCAGGATGTCTGCTCCAGGGCAGGACTTTTTCTCTGTTAGCTCTGGAGGAAGATCCTTGTGTTGCATCAGTCTTTGGTCAGGAAGCATCTTGGTGCAAGGAACCTCTAGTCGGAAAGATGCGCACTTCTCCTGGTGCTGCTTTCTTGATGATGTTCCTGAGCCTCTGCTTGCTTCTCTCTCTTTTTATCTCCCATAGGATGAAAGGGTAAAAGGTGGTGCAAAGCAAACTCCAGGGAAACTCCCTTTGCAAGAGTGTTGTGGTCCCACCTTAATCTTCTTTTAACATAATCAGCCTATCTGTTATCCACAGGCAGAGATTAGGTTGTATCACATAGGAAAATCACACAACAGTGGGAATGATGGCCCAGCCAAATAGCTACGTACATTTGGGGCAGAGGAGGCATGTTTCAATCCATGACAGTCTTTATGAGTCAGAATCCACTCAGGGACAGCGGTTTGGGTATTTTCTCGGTGTGGCATCGGTTACAATGATGTATTATTATCACGTACTGTTGAGTTTTGACTCAGGACAACCCCTGTATGACACGGTAGAACAGCCCCAATTCTTTTTTTCACAGAAGTGGGTTGCCAGACCTCCTCTTTCAGGGTGCTGATGGTGGATTGGAACTTTTTGGTTTCCAGCCGTTCATAACACTCTGGGATCTTAGGAAGGTTCTAGAACTTCTATAGGGAAAGGCATTGCACAAATCCAGTCCTTTAGTGTGACCACAACTGTTGTTTGTCATGGAAGAAGGAGAAAGGTGATTCCAGTACATTTTCTGATTGTTCCATTGCGTTTTTCTTTGGGGTGTTTGTGCTGTTTTTGTTTGCTTTATCTCAGGGTGTGAAATTCTCTCTTCATAATTGATGTTAGGGAAAACAAAAATTTTAATGTCATATGTAGCTATATCACCATAATCATCCATTGCTGTTGAGTCCCTTCTGATTCATACTGACCCTGTAAGGCAGTGTTGGACTGACTCAGAGGGTTTCCTAGACTGTAATCTTTAAGGAAACAGACTGCCACATTTTTCTCCCGTGGAGAGAGGCTACTGGGTCCAAACCATCAATTTTTTTGGTTAACAGCCAAGATCTTAACCACTGGGCCACATAATTAAACTTGAAAATCAAAACAAAAAACCAAACCCACTGTTGTCAAGTTGATTTCGACTCATACCTACCCTATAGAACACAGTAGAACTGCCCCATAAGGTTTCCAAGGAGCAGCTGGTGGATTTGAACTGCTGACTTTGGGTTAGCAGCCTGAGCTCTTAACCACTGAACCACCAGAGCTCAGCCACACAAGTAGGAATTATTAACTTTTTTGAAGAAAAGATCGCTTCTATAGGATTTATCTTTTAAGAATGTTTTCATAAAAATATGTATATTAATTGATTGGTAAACCCTTCATTGTATTTAATAGATATAATTTATGTTGCATTTATACACATTAAGATTGTTGTTATTGTTAGGTGCCGTTGAGTAGGTTCCTACTCACAGTGACCCTGTTACACCACACAATGAAACACTGCCCAGCTTTGTGCTGTGTCCATAGTCGTTGTTATGCTTAAGCCCTTGGTTTTTGCCACTGTGTCAGTCCGTCTCGTGAAGCTCTTTCCCTTTTTCGCTGACCCTCTACCAAGCGTGATGTCTTTCTCCAGGGGCTGATCCCTCCTGACAACATGTCCAAGGTATGTAAGACTCAGTCCCACTGTCTTTGCTTCCAAGGAGCCCTCCGGTTGGACTTCTTTTGGAGGAGATGTTCATTCTTTTGACAATCCATGGTACATTCAATATTCTTCTCCAGCACCACAATTCAAAGTTGTCAGTTCTTTTTCTGTCTTCCTGATCCATTGTCCAGCTTTCACATGCATATGGTACAATTGAAAATACTGGCTTGAGTCAGGCACACCTTAAGCCTTCCAGGTGACATCCTTTCTTTTCAACACTTTAAGGAGGTTCTTTGCAGCAGATTTTCCCAGTGCAATGTGTCTTTTGATTCCTTGTTTGTCAGTTTGTCTTACTGTGGGGGCTTGTGTGTTCCTGTGATGCGGGAAGCTATGCCACTGGTCTTTAGGTACCAGCAGGGTCACCCCAGGCAGACAGGTTTCAGCTGGGCTTCCAGACTAGGACAGACTGGGAAGAAGGCCCCGGCAGTCTACTTCTGAAAAGAATGAGCCACTGAAAACTGTAGGAATAGGTTAAGATAAGATAAAGTACACCAAGTTAAATTTGAATTTCAAAAAGCTACTTTTCCACATCTGAAATTAAAATTTAACTGTGTGTCCAATACTTTGCAGAGCCCTGGTGGTACAGTGGTTAAGTGTTTGGCTGTTCATTAAAATGTCGGCACTTGGAATCCACCAGCCGCTCCTTGAAAATGCCAGGGAGCAGTTCTGCTCTGTTTTATAGGGTCACCCTGAGTCAGAATCGACTGGTCGGTCATAGGTTTGGGTTTTGTTTCTCTTTTTTCTGCTCTTCATCTGCTAAGCCTGGCGGCTTCTGTGTAGCCTAGCCTTTGTGGTGTATATTAGTCATTAATTGACAGTTAAACACAACAGAGTGCCTTGTGCTGGAGACAGACAGAAGTTTGAGCCCTCTGCCGGCTCCCGTCCCCTGAAGGATCAGGCACCTTCCCTGGAAAGAGTTTCAAAATCTGTTATCAGGGTCATCATCATGAAAATATTCAATGAGAACACCGGCTCACGCTGTATAATGAATTTAAGTAGGAAAGTTAAGGCATGCTGGTATTTTCATCAGCCCTTGGGATGTCAAGGGGAAAGAGTTCCATACTCAGCGAATATGTATAGGTCTGTTTGGGGCTGTGTTAAATCCGATTGTGCAGAGGTTCTCAGCCCTCGGGAGTGACGGTGTAAGCACTTTCTATCCAAAGTGATTTTACAGAAAGTATCATTTCCTAAGGAAGGTACCCATGGAACTCTCTGCATGCTGAAAGAGCACTAATGTATCAATTTATTGGTGCCCGTGTCATGAGCTGCAGCTGCAAATTGTATTCAGATTTTAAACTTTCTTTCCTGTAACCGTTAGCGTAATGTTCCCTCCCACAATAAAGGTTATTTAAAAAAAAAAATTGTAGAAGGCTCTTGGAATTCCTATGTGAGACAGATTTCAAAGATCTTTGCAGGACATTCCCACTTGACGTTGCAGAGCCAGCTCAGAGACAAACAGGAGGCTCATTTTCCCAAACAGAAAGGGGAAAAAATGAATTCGATTGGGCTGTGTCATTCCAATGTCCCACAGTAACTCTTTGGCAAGTTGTAGGGGAAGCAAATGTGTGTGATTTTTGTCTTGCAGCACAACTTTGGAATTAACTATTTTTTTTAAATGTCTACTGTGGATTTTCAAAGCGGATTTCTCTGTGGTACCACATGTTCTAAAGCTAAGTAATAGAGTAATAGGTCTCGTGTAGGTGCCAAGTTTTTTTTAACAAGTTTTACTTTCCAGAGCAGGGTAAATAGTTCTCTTTAATAACTTGACAGGAAACAAAAAAAGAAAGGAAACTCCAGGTTTGGCCCCAGCTGTTAGTCACAGGCTAAATGTTTTCAGCAGCTCGGTTACTTCAAGTCTGTCTCATCAAGAATGTCCCCCAGGAGAATGACACATGAAGTGTTCGGAGTGTGGTACTTCTGGAGTGGGGATTGTGCTGTCTGCATTGAAGCATCATCTGCCCTTACTGCCTCTTAATGGTCGTGTGTGCTGAATGTTGCTTAGTTCTCTTGGTCACCTGCCATCTGAAGACCACCTCGGGGACGTCAGGGTACTGACTCATGAGTCCCTCGTCTTCTCGTACAGTGCGTATTCATTTTGGTGCCATTTCCGGGGAGGTGGCCGTCACTCCCTTCTGACCTTAACAAGTGTGGACAGATGAGTGCGTTTTCTGTAGATTTTCCTTCAGTGTGTTAAGCATCATGGGAACAGGAAGGCTCATTTCCACTAAAAAAGCAAACACAGAGCCAGTGCCCACAGTGGATGAGTGGCCCTGTGCTCAGCTTCGTGTCTGACGAGGTTGGCATCACTCAGCTGGGCCTGACATCTTTCCCAATCTGCGGTAAACATGCTCTTCTCCCCTGTTTGAAATTTTTTTTAAAAAAGTCCTCTCTTGTCGTATTTAACCCTGTTCAGTTACTGTCTGAGTCCGACTCGATGGCACTTGGCTTTCTGGCTGGCTTTGCTTACTGTCTAAGGACCCCTGGCGGCACCCTGGATAGGCAATTGGCCGCCAACCAAAAACTCCAAAATTCAAACCCACCGGCCGCTGCACAGGACAAAGATGTGACAGTTGGCTTCCATAGAGATTACAGGCTTGGAGACCCTGAGGGCCATTCCACTCCGTCCTGTAGGGTCGCTGTGAGTTGGGTTTGGCTCGATGACAAGGGCTCAGTAAATCACCGTCTCCGCCGCTTCCTCGTGCCACACAAGCGGTTAAGGGTTCCACGTCACTGTCCCTTCTCCCGCGGTTCTCCGGATGGAGCCAGTGATGCCATCACATGGGATTCCAACTAACCTTCCCTCTCTGTCACCAGTGGAGTGACACCCACTTTCCTAGAAGCACCCTGGAGCCACTTCCTAACCTTTGTCGTTGTTTCCTCTCTTCTAGGTATCTCCGTAACGAAGAAGACACATACGTGTAAGTAATGCGCTTCTCTTTTTCTGTTCGGAGTTTTCTGAAGAGCTGGAATTTGCACGTGTCTGGCTGCTGTGACCTTTCCAGTATAAACTAGTGTCTGAGCTGTGATCCTTGGTCCACAGAGGTCATGTTTTTCAACCTGTACTGGTTGGAAGTAATACCTCTCCACCTGCTTGTATTTGAGTGTGTGTTGAAGAGAGAGACCAAGGCCTAGTTTTATGGATTCTGGTGTTTGAAGCCATGAATGTTTAGGTGGATTAGTTACTTCCTGATCCATGAGTCATTCTGGAACCTTCTTGGAACAGTTGATATGTTTCTAGGACACATCCCCTGATTTCTTGTAAACTCTCTTCTCCTCTTCCTTCAACAACTGGCTCACAGGTGAGGCCATCTGGTCCCTGCATTTGTGGAGTGAAGATGCTGACTGGACATTCAGGTGCTTGCGCTCGACCCTGGGCGTGGCCTGGGAGGGCCCTGGTCATATGGCATCAGTAGTTTGATGTGGAAATTGTGATGGATTTATACTCTGTATTCATTCCCACTTCTCAGGGTCAACTGCTTCCATCAGTTCCTTTCCTTCCAAGCACACCGTAAGTTTGCAAACTCACATTAGTGTGAGGTATTGGGATCTGCAGTTGGAGCAGTGATACTCTGTGTGTTGAACAGCAGAGGAGACGCCTACATCACGGGTGCAGGCAGTCACCTTTCCCTGTACTTGACCGTCACATCATATAGACTTTGAATGAATGGTGTCTTAGTTATTTTAGAGCACAGATATACCCTGTGCTACCTTTGAGATGTGTTTGGTGGACTTGTAACTGCAGCAATGAAGTGATTTATGGCACAGCTTAGGACCAATCAGGGCGTATCTCCAGATTGTTCCTAATTACACTTTTCAGGTTTTTTATTTGATGTGAAAGACTTGGGAAAAAGAAATCTGTGTAAAGTAATTCAGCAAGTGCCTCTGTGAATTCACTTCATCTGCTCTTGGGTCTGTCTGTCCATCCATTTATATCTGTAGAAAACAAATAAACAGAAAAAGCAAAACCCCACAGGATTCCACAAGAAGTTGCTGACTTTCAGTCCCTCGGTCTCTTTGCACACCTCTCCTGAGGGCTCCGTCCTTTGAGAAAGGACCAAAAGATCAGGCCCTAACAGACATGTGACCAGGAGCACCCCCGTTTCCCAACACACAGTTCTGGTTCGCTACCCCTCCACCAGCGTAGACAGTGGCCTTTCGCTTTGGGAGACTCTCGTTTTCCTCATTCTTGCTGTTGTTGGTACATGTTTGAGTCATGACGACTGGAGAATGACGGTGCAGGAGACTGAAGTCCTCTGTATGTCCGCAGGGCAGGCATGGCCCAGGGCGCTTCCTTACACAGCCTTGCCCATGAGCTCATCCCTGGCCGGGAGGGACCCACTCTAGAGGTGGTAAGTAATTCAGTCTTTCTGCTCGCTTGCTCCTGGACCTCTCCTGAACCTGGCTAGTGATGGTGTCTGCTGTTGATAGTGGTACGGGGAATGGACTCCTGTCTGCCTGGCCCTAGACAGAAAGCCAGCGGATGTTTGCTTATGACTTCACTCATGGATAAGTGGACAGAACCCCGAGTCCAGCTCCACTGGACATGCAGAAGGCTCATGGGCTAATGAGATAACATAAGACAGAGACCACTGATGAGATCTGATAGGCAGCCAGGCTGTCGATAAGGACTTGCAAATGATGTCATCCCTGAGAATAATCTCATTGGCTTATTGCAGAAATAGAAATCTATGTTGGGAGTTAAATCCATGAAGGGATTTAGGTGACAGCCAAAGCTGGTGGCAAGTGAGAAAAAAATGGTGTTGTCCTGTAAGGAAATAACGGTTACATGGCCCTTTCAGCAAAGGCTTAAAGAATCCCATCAGCTGTACCTGCTTTGCAGTGAATCAAGATCTAGCCAGAGTAGGTAGATTTTGAATGTTTTGCTAAGTGTGAAAACCAGCAAGAACATTCTTAGGCATTAAAACCTAGAGCAAATGTAGAAAGACCTAAAATACTGCTCCCTTCGTGTGATTCACATGTTAAATGGACAGAAAGATCTAGAACCTAAACCAGCTTGTTCTTCTGTTGGTTTCCACTTCCGTGAGCTTGGGAAAGCATTCCACAAAAAGGCCCAGTGTCAAGTGGGGCAGAGTAGAGCTGATCAGCGGTGAGCACAAGAAGGTGGCACATGCCAAGGAGAAATTAAATTGTCCGGGTCGTGAGTGTTACTGAAAGTCCTCTGTGACGTTTAAATGTGGAGACTGTTCTTTGTCACCCAGCTCAGCAGACAGGCTATCAGAGTTCTGATCTTAGAGTCTCTACAGGGCCCACAGCTTCTGAGAGGGGAGAAAATCAATCAGCTCCTTCTCTAATAACAGTCATCCAAGTGACTTCTTCTTTAGCATCTGTCGGATTCTTCTTGGAAGCGGAACTGTCCTAAGTTGCCCTGAAGTTTTCTTGAGATGTTAAATTCCAGCTCCACTTAAATCATTCTGACATCTGTTCTTCAAAAAGTTTCACTCTCAGTGACGTGTATGAATTCATTTCTGTACGGTCGAAGGCTTCCATTTTTAGCCAGGGCCCTGGAAACCGTGGTCAAGACTTGACGGTGTCATCTCCGACAGCTGCCGACACCTCGCATTAGTAGTTTCAACGTGGGTTTCCTAACTGCCCTCACACACAGATTGTTCAGCTTACAAATTAACATGTACAGTTGCAGAATACATTATCAGACCACAGTATCAGCTCAGAGGTACACCAGCTGTAGCAGCGAGAACTACAGAATAAAGCTGAACTGTTGGGACACGTGATAACATTTTAGGCCACCTTATTATCTGCAAAACACAGGTATCAGTTCTTTTTTTAAAAAAAAAAATGTTTTGGGAGAGTTAAGACTGAAATTCCCATGGGAGAAATCTGATTGTTAGCCTCAGGTGTCCGTGGGCAGCACCCTTGGGGAACTTGGAAGCGCAGTTCTGGAGCAGGGGACCTTGAACGTTTGTCTGTAATTTTAGCTGGCCAGACAACCCCTTGGGACAGCTAGTGGGAAACCCTGCCATGTTGGTCCAGCAATTCTGAAACCTCTGCTCGTCTTCAGTTGCTGATGGGAAGCATTGTTGTTGGTTGCTGCCTATGGGCACAAAAGATTTTGCTTGTGAGATGGGAACCTAGGAGATCAATTTGACACCTTGGCATAGAATTCCAGTCTCATTGTCGTGTGGATTAGCGCGTGTAGTTGGCTGGACATTTTCAAGGCTGGTTTTGCTTTGATGTTTCACAGGTTGGTTCTTGCCTCTTTCTGCTGAAATAGTATTGTGGGGTTTAAGTATCTTTTTTTCTTGGAAGCAATGGCTGTCTTGGTTTTTATTATTTGTCAAGGACAACTAGTCGTTTATTCCTGACTTCTTAATCTGATTCTCCTTGGAGAGTTCTGCAGGCTCGAAAATGACAAATACAGAGATGAAAAATTTCAACTGCTTGTCTTAGTTATTTCAACAACTGGGAGTTTCAGCACTGTGGAATCCTAAGCCGAACGTGTATGTCGGGCAGCCACCACCATGCAGGCCCGGAAGAGATCTGCTAGGCCCCTGGCTTGTCTCCAAAGACAATAGACCCTTGCAGCTCCCTCCTGTTCTTGTCCTTGTTTGCATTCCTCATTCCTTCCCAGTTCAGTCCACCCCTGCTGTCCTCTGCCCTCAGGGCCAGACCCTTCAAGGTGCAGAAATCACCAGTTACTCAGTAAGCAGCCAGCCAGATAGATCCATCCCATCCCAACTTGAGCATGTCAGTTTTCCCCAGGAAATAGCAAAAATAAAACATCTTTCCCAAACTTCCCCAAACACTCATAGCATGAAAAATTGCTAAAACACAATAGAGTATATTTTATAAATGTGTAGTTGCAGCTGGACAGTACCTAACATATAAAATTAAAACACTGTCCTAGTTATAAAGAGATTTTAATTCTCAGTAGTAAACATATGTTAGCACAGATCAGACTATTTCTTGGAGACATAATCTTCTGCATCCATTAAAAAAAAATAACAATGTGTCCGTTGCAATCATGTAAAGTGGAATAGGTTAGTGTATTCATTGATTCACTGTTCACCCTAGAGATTTGCTTTTGGATTTGACTTAGAGAAAATTAGTTCTGAGGCCTCCACCTCGTCTCCTTAGGCGTTTGTTGATGTCACAAAACCACCCCAACAGTCTGTCACAAAGGTTGCCGTGTACTCAGGAGAGGCCAAGAACTAGAATAACCATATTTTCTTGCTCTTTTCCCTTCTTTGAGGCCATTCTTTTTGACTGTAGATTCTCAGCAACCCCAAACTTGACACTCACCAACATTCCCCTCACAGGCCAGGAAAACTCAGGAACCACTCTTGGCAAAGCTAATGGAAGGTGCTTTGGGTTAGATAGTTAATGGGTTGCCATGGCAACCCATGTGACTCAGCGTGACTCACGCGATTAGAATTTCATCTGCTGGCCGTGTTTCCTCAGGGCAGACGCGAGAAGAAGCTACATGAAAGTTCTTTTAGGGGAACTCTTTGAGCCCGATCCTGTGGTCCTGTTGACGATCTGGAACCCAGAGCACCCCAAGAGACTGGAGGAGCCACTTCTCAGCTTGTTACGCCTCCTGGACTTCCCAGACATTGAGCTTGCTGGCCTCTCAGAAGGCTAGTCCATGCACAGCTGTTAACCAAAGACCCACTATTGTGCTAACAGTTCTGTACCCCCAAGGTGCTCACAGCCTAGGTGAGGATAAGAAGTGCGGGCAGGGACGGGGCAGGGTCACAGGAAAGACTCTGAAGAGGCAAATGCCAAGTGGACTATTTCTGGAAGATTCAGCTCCTAACTGGAGGGCTGTATACTCTGGAAGTGGGGAAGAGGGGAAAAGAATGAGGGAGGCCTTCGAGGATTCTGAAGCCATGACCCAAACATCCAGTTTCACCCTGAAAGCTAAAATGGCCCCTACAGCCACTAGCCACTAGTCAACCGCTGTCACCCAAAACCCACCCACTGCCGTGGAGTTGATTCCTACTCATAGCAACCCTGCAGGACCAAGTAGAACTGCCTGGAAGCATTTCCAAGGAGTGCCAATTTTCACCCAAAGTAGCACCTGTAGAATTCCTTCAAGATCAACCAGTCTGAGGAAATGGAAAACCTTGTGTACTTTCTGGAAATGCCTGCTTGCTCAGCCTGCCTGTGCCCCTAGAGCCAAGCCCTGGAAGGCTTCACAGGACCCTTGTGCCTCATCACATTAAGATATAAATGTACCGCAGGTGTGCCTGCCAGTCAGGCCCTCCGAGGTAGGCAGTTTGGGTTATCTCTCTTTCAGATACACAGTTGATGGGAGGGATCTGCAAATTTCGCAGAAAAACAGTGTTAGCAAAGTGTGTCCATCAGGGAATCTAGCTGGTTCAGATCCACTCAGTTGGCAGCTCTCAGGTTCTGGGGTAGAATTTGGACCCATAGACTATGTTTTCATCTCATGACATAGACTGAGAAAGATGTGCTGAGCCCGTAACTGACTCTTTATTCTCCGTGATCTCTGTCAGGGGGACAGAACAAAAATGCCTGGGGCAACAGGGACATGTGTGCACATGACAGGCTTGGACTTTGTATGATGGTGTTGATCGTCAAAGGAGGGTCAGATGTTTCTTGTCGAGCCCTCATGGCTCAGTGGTTAGGAGCTGCGGTGAGTGACAGCTACGAATCCGAAGATCGACAGTTCAAATCCTCCAGCCACTGCTTGGGAATTCTATGGGGCAGTTCTGCTCTGACCGTTGGGTCCCTGGGAGCCAGCGCTGACTCAGCAGCAGTGGGTTTAGTGTCCCTTCTAGTGCAATGATGATAATAACGTCAATGACCATAAAGTGCTGGTGCTGCAGCCAGGGAGCAGCGGCTTCCTTCCTGCACAGCAGTTCTGGTAGTGTGGACATCGTGTTGACCAGGTCACCTGCACGTCTGTCTGCACTCGTACTGTTATTCTCATCAACCACACAAGCCGTACCCTACAGGAAACCCCATTTTGCACGTGAAGGTCTATCTGAGAGGTCAGTAGACGCTGTTGCTGACTCAGCACCCCTGGAGGACAGAGCAGAACTGCCCCGTGGGGTTCCCAAGGCGGCTGTCCTGACAGGAGCAGACCGCCCCGTCTTCCCCCCATGCAGCAGAGGGTGGTTTCAAGTCACCAACCTTTCGGTGAGCAAACAGGCACTGACCAGTGCACCTGCAGGGCACCTGAACTTAGCTGAAAACCAGAGACACCAAGCTCAATGACACTGAGACAATTTAACTCATAGGGACCTCTAGGACAGACTAGAACTGCCCTACAGGGTTTCCACAGAATGCCAGGAAAAATGGAATGGTCAACTCTTTGGTTGGCAGCCGTAGCAGAAGTGAAATAACATACTAAATCTCCCAGCTGGTAAGGAACAGAGCCAGGGCACAAAAATAGAGTAGACTGACTTCTCCAAGTACCGCTACTCCATGGTCTCCAAAATCAACCTCAACTAGTAGTTACCGAGCACTCAGGTGCCAGGCACCTCCTAAGCGTTCCACAGGTATCACTTTATTTATTCTTTCAGTCCACTGCCTTGTGAAGCAGGTATCACTGCTGTCCTCACCGCATCAATGGCACCTGAGGCCCAGGGTCCCAATAGCTAGTCCATGCCGGAGCCAGTCCACAGAGCCCCAAGCTGCCCAAGTGGATCTCGTTCTTTAAAGCGGTCCTCCCACTCTGCGGCACAGGATGGAAGCCAAGTGTGACCCCGTCATTCCTATCACAGACTCGGGCTGACTTTTCCGTCCAGTGATCACTCTGTAACCATCTAACCGCGTACTCGGAACATCACGTTCCATCGAACACAGCTGATCACATAACAGGTCGATAGTTCAGTGTAGTTAGTTAGCTGCTGAGATAGCAGGGCTCCCCACAGTTGTAATAATCGCATTTCTTCTGCCAAGAACTCATTTTCCTCTGAAACAAAGGCTTTAGCAGACACTAATGCCATTTGTCATGAAATTGCTTATTATTCTTCTATCCAGCCACCTTGGTAATTCATGTATCACTTTAATTGTCACTAAGAGGTGGTATGAGTTAGGGTACCATGGTTCCTTGACACCTAACCCAAAACAAAAGAGCAAAACCCTGAAAAGTGAGAGAAGCCTACAGAACATGTATGAAAATGACCTACCAGCGGGACACCTAGGCTCTGTGCGTGCTTGACCTTCCCTGGATTTAGGGTTGATTCGCGGTTATATCCCCTTCTGTCTTTGTTGGCGTTTGCTTCTGAATGAATAGAAACTTAGGAGAAGCAGAGCTGTCTGAGTGTGTGAAATCCACAAAGCTGATGCTTATTCCGAGGGAAACTTTATCAACTGGCTGCCAGGGAGCTATCTGTATTTGTAGTCCCACTGCCCCTTTGATTGTAACTGATGTTCCTGTCTGCATGTTGGAGCCACGGTGGCACAGTGGATAAAGGGCTTGACTGCGAACCAAGAGGTCAGTGGTCTGAGTCTACCAGCCGTTCCTTGGAAACGCTACTCTGTCCTGTAGGACACTTAGAGTGAGAACCAACTTGACAGCAACAGATTTATCTGCGTATTATAATAACCAAGGTTTCATGTCCAAGCCTTTTTCCTATGACATCCTACAGGGTCACTAGGAGTCAGAATCGGCTATACAGCAGTGGGTTTATTTTGTTTTCCCAAGACCCCACCCATTCCACTCTCACCTCTGGGCAAATAATTTTCATATAGAGAAGTGTAGGCTCTTGCCCTGTTCTACTTTATGGGTCTCCTGGGCCTTTACCCCAGCCTCTGATGTCTTAAAAAATTAACAGACAAGAATAACAATAAGCGAGAGTATTGAGAAGTGAAAACAAGAGAAAGTGCTGGGCTAAGTCAGGATTTTAGATTCAGCGACAATGACTTACTGTCTTCTGTGCAAACAGCAGCTGCCTTAGGTGTCTGTTTGCCAAGGGCATGAGCCCTCCCACTCCCCACCTTGGTGAGTGAGGACCAGATGTGCTGAGGCCGATGGACGGAGAGTTCAGGGCACAGCAGTGCAGCCCTGTGCGAGTGGGGTGGAGCAGGAACAGGGACAAACAGTGGAGCCAGCCCAGCTTTATCCCGTGACCAATGAGGAGCCATGGAGTCTGTGTGGAGAACACCCTGATCTGCAAACAATATGGGTACTGCCTCTGCCTTTAGCTCAGCACTGTGGGAATCAGGTGCGGCATGCTTCAGACCCATTCCCGAACCCCGACAAAGTTCCTGTCCTGTCATGAGAGTTTATCTCTGGTCAACATGTAGGGGTGAAAAATGTGTACTGAGCAGGAAAGATTGAGCCCTAAAAGGGAAGGTTATTCTGATTATTAAAGAAAACCACCCAAACCAAACCCCCTGCTGTTGAGCTGGTTTTGACTCACAGCAACCCTATACTGCCCCCTGGCATTTCCAAGGAGCACCTAGTGGATTTGAACTGCCAACCTTTTGGTTAGTAGCCATTGTGCTTAAGCACTGTGCCACCAGGCTTCCCTATTAAAGAAAAATAGTTGTTTTGCTGTGATCCCCGTGGTTTTAAGGTCTAATTGTAAGACCAAGTCTCGCCAATGTATTAAATCAGAGACATGGCAGAAGCAGAGACACTTGAAAAATACATGTTCCCTTGGAGCTGGGTGGCAAGTGGTTCCCTTTGCCTCCTTACAGGGCCCCTGCTAATTGCCTGGAGGCCACCCTGAAACACTAGGTCTTCCCAGTTGTCTTCACCTCAACTACAAATAGCTATAGGAATGGCAACCTCAAAAGCGAACTCTTGCTTGCCTCTTAGGTAAGCGAGGCAGATGGCGTTGATTGTTGCCTCATCAGCATGACAGCGTGCCTCCCTCCCCTGGCCGGACAGCACGGTTCCCTCCCGTAGCTGGACGGTGCGATTCCCTCCCGTAGCTGGACGGAGCAGTATCAGAACAATGATGCCGCTCTTCCTCTTCATGGATATTTCTTAATTTTCCAAGAATGACCTCTGTTGTTTAACTTTTAGAAAGCCGACCTCACAAGAGGCCTTTTCCTTGGCTACACCTTCATAAAAGTCTTTGGTGTAATGAACTGCATCGCCGTAATTTATCTGTCTTTCCTACACCATGTCTTTTTATGTCGACAAAACTGAAAATTCACTTTTCCTCGCCTAGCTGGGGCATCGGGATAATTGATTGTCACCGGTGTCTGCTGTCGGTAGGCCGGCTAACGCTGGCGCCTCTAGAGAACAGGCAAAAACTAAACTCTGTCCCTCGAGGCGATGAAATAGCTGTTTGGTCCCTTGTGTGGAACTTCCTAATAACTTAACTGGGCAGCCTCTGGGTCCCTGGAGGCTTCCTCCACAAGAGTGCTCCCTCTCTTTGTTAAGATTGCTTATTAAAAATGATTTTATAATGAAGTTGCCTCAAATAGCAGCCCTTTCCCTGGCTGTCCTTGAAGCTGCAGTGACGAATCTTAGAGACAACTGTCTAGGGTTTTCCTCCTTGTTAAAAACTTCTCTCTCACCACTGTGACTCTTGATTTTTAAGGAGACGAAGTCTAACTGAGACAAGTCCCTCTCCGGTTGACGATGTTGCTCACAGCCCTGTGCGAGGCTGGTCGTTTTGCTCGTCGTGCAGGCCAGGGACTGGTGATCTAATGTGGGTTGAGGATGTTTCTGTCTGTCGTGGAGATGAGACTGCCGGGCTCCCCGTGAGAGCCACGGCCAAGCAGCACGGTCGCCACCTCTGCGCCTGACTCCATCCAAACAATGGTTTCCAATTATTTTATCTTTTTGGTCCTGGATGTCTCCCACCTGCAAACTAATCTCTTTCCTGCCATGGGGGACTGTCATGAAGAAGAGTCAAATGATAAAAAGTTAGTATCGCACTCTTTCCAGCCACACACTGTACGAATTCAAAGCCTTCTCATACATACAGGTGACGAGGTAAGGGAAACAGAGGGTTTTGATTTATTTTGTCTCGGTTTTGTCCGCACTCATTGGCTTGGCTTCTTGGTTTAGAATGCTTACGTAGGGTGTCACCCTGAACTTGAGTAGTGGTGAAACATCTTTCAGTGAAGTTCGTCACTGCTGGAATCTGCCTGAGACTTGGACTCCCCGTGGCCAGGCATGCTCACCCAGTGAGCATCTCAGAAGACAACAAGACATGTAAAGTCATTAGTGACAGATTCTGCTTGAAATATTTATTTTCTGACGTTACGGCCTGTCAGGCAGTGAGTCCACAGCCGAGTGTTCCTGATGTGGCTTGGGCACACCTTCCACTTTGCAGTGTGAATCCAAGACCAAAGCAAGAAGCCAGTTGTCATTGAGTTGGTTCACTGTGACCCTATAGGACAGAGTAGAATCGCCCCAGAGAGTTTCCGAGGAGCACCTGGTGGGTTCAAACTGTGGATCTTTTGGCCAGCCGTTGCAGCAGTAAACACTGCACCACCATGGTTTCTGTAAACCCAAGGGAACACCAGTCGTAAGAGGAGCGGTTGGGTCTTTGGGTGGCAGCATCTGTCTTCTCTCCGCTTGGGCCAAGAACTGCCGTGTGCTGGGGTTATGCTGAGAACACAGCTGGGCTAGACCTGTCCTCTGAGACCAGGTGCATCAGAAAACATGACCCTACACTCAGCAGTTCTTGCTCTCTGCCTCCTAAATTAAAAAAAATGGGGTTGGCTGTGCAATGAAAGACCAGCAGCATCTTCTTCTTTTACTTCCTTAATGAATCTTCTAAGGAACCTGGTGGTACAACAGGTTAAGCACCTGACTGCTTACCAGAAAGGTCAGCAGTTTGAATTCTACCAGCAGCTCTGAGGGAGGAAAGAACTAGGCATCTGCTCCCCTCTAGAAAACCCATCGGGGCACATCGACTCTGCTGTATAGGGTCCCAGGTGTCAGAATGGACAGCTCGTAAGAACAGCAGTGACAAATCTCCCAGGGCATTACACTGGCTTATGTGCCCACACGACTTTGCAAGTCACTCAAGATCCTTCAGTTTATGGTCTCAAGCTTTCTACAACCCTTTCCACAACTGGTAAAGTGGTACATCTGCTCACCAAGCTGGTCGGCAGTTCGAATCCACCAGGCACTCCTTGGAAACTCTGTGGGGGAGTTCTACTCTGTCCCATAGGGTCACTATGAGTTGGAATTGACTCAATGGTGCATTTGGTTTGGTTTGGTTTGGTTTGGTATAATTTTGGTTTTCCATAACTGGTGAAGTGCTACATCTGCTCACCAAAAAGGTTGGCAGTTCGAATCTACCAGGCACTCCTTGGAAATTCTATGGAGCAGTTCTATTCTGTAGGGTTGCTAAGAGTTTGGACTGACTCGATGGCAGTGGGTTTGGTGTTTTCTCTTTTTTCCATAACTGGCACCAGGACAGATAGTTGCCACCATCCTCCGTGACCAGTTTATAGAAGACACTGCGTGGGCGAGCTCAGTGTCTTTGCTTCTGCTGTGTCTTGTTGTCAAGGAATGTCCTTCACCAGCTTTTGCATCTGCAGAAGACTTCCTGTGCCATCAAAGAGACGTATGACTAGCATCTCCCCTGCAGAGCTGTCTTGAGCTCCACCTTGCTAAATGAATTGATGGGGCCTCTCTCCCTCTCAGCACAGTGGAACCCACAGTGCAGAAAATATATTGGAGAATAGTAGTTTTTTCTGGGACTTCATCTCATTAAATAAGCTTTCTTTAACTTTTAACCTTCAAATTCAGCAGAATGATTACTATTTCCTGTGTGTTTAATTATTCTCTGTGTGTGGCATGTGTGCAAACACAATTCTACAACCAGACACTCTTCTGCTACCTTTGAGTCTGAGTGAAAATTATCTTTTCCTTGTTAACAGCTATGAGAAAGAACAGCTCTTTGTCACTTGAGATGATACTGGAAGACTTGTACCATATCATTGTGGAGAAAGACACTCGAGCTCAAGGGGCTTCTCGATGTCTGGCAATTGACCACATATTTGACTCTCACCTTTAGGACTGATGGCTTTAAAAGTTCTTGTAGCAGTTTATAAGACTTAAGGCAGAAAATCACACAGGAGGTTTCAAAATACCTATATCTCTTTTTAAAAATGTAGAGTGTGTTATTTTTCTGAGTTATTGCTTAAGGCCGTTTCTACTGTCAATATAAGGTTTCTGCACACCGAAGGAGTCCATCCACAGAGTCAGAGGGACAAGAGTGTTTTCAGTTACCATCGGTGTCCACCTAAACACAAAAGCTGACAGCCACCAACTAGCGAAGAGAGTGCATGTGTCTCTCTAAGAAAGCAGAGTGTATTCCATGAAGGCAAAACTGTGTTTTCTAGTCTCCAGATTAAAAATGATCCACAAAATTCAAACCACTCCTGAAGCAGAGGCTCTGATAATCCCAGATCAGTAGTAAGGACTGAACCTTAGAGGAAATTCTGAAAAGAAATGACATTTTCTGTCCAAAGCCAGAACATAGGACCTTGCTATGCCTACCTGGTCTGGACTGTCATCCCGCTTCCTTAACTGAGCAGGGGCCCGTGACTTCCGAATGACTGTCCCCGCTCCGGTGGTTGCCCACAAGCCTGGTTTCTGTCTCCTTTTCCTTGGGCTTCTCTGTCTTCTGAGCGTTCCCTGTGCTCTCTTCCCTCCTCAGTGTGTAACCTTTTCTGGAGTCCAAACAAGAGGCGCAAAATCACCCCCTCTGGTGTCACTTCCCTGAGTAGAAACCTTGCTTATCAACGAGAGGATGAGATGTGACCCAATAAGAGAATCTATTTTAATTTTAATTTATTTCCTGGTGGCCTTTTATGCCTCCTTAGGCTATGACCTAACCAATTCTCTCTTAACACTGATTTTTTTTTCTGTCCTCCAAGGTCAGAAAGCGCATCAGAATGATTGTTAGAGGAGAATAAATGTTTGCCTCTAATGCCAAGTCCATCTCTTCGTGTGACATCGAAGCCCTGGTTTTCCGGGCTCCAAAGCCTCTCTCCTCTCGTTAAGAATGCGTTAGCAAGCCAAACAGGAACAGGCTGCAGCAAAGGCTTTGGGGGCTCTCCAGTTGAATTTTTGATAGAAAAGCCATCTCTTGTAGCCTCTCTCATCCCTTTTCTTTCTCAGATGGGAGTCTTTAAAACACAGCCAGAGCAGCTGTCTTTGTTTTATATGGCAGTTCGAGAGAGCAAAGTGGAGGCAGACTAGAAACTGTCCTAGAAGACAGGTCAGCCTATGATTTTCCAGGTTGGAAAAGGAGACTCCGTGAAACCTCACATGCCTCCACGCTGCCCTCCACCGCCCTTCACGCACCCCCACCAAAAAAAAAAAAAAAAGTTCTGTCTAATCAAAGAACTTTCCATGGCCTGATTTGTGGAAGTTACCTAATCCTGCGTCTAACTGGGGTGATCTGTGAGATGGAAAGATGTTCTCATTTTAATTCGGGGAGGCACTCAGGGAACAGTACCGTTTAGAAGGATATGTGTTTATTGCCCTAAATGGCTTTACCTGAGAGTTTGTTGATGTGTTTCTCTTAGGTGAGATTTCTAAAGAATGCAGTGACGATGTGGGCCCCGTTCCCAGTGTCTCCCAGTACTCAAACTGCCCTTCAGCGGTCGGTGCATTCTTCCTCGCTCCGTCTGAGAGTGTCCCTTGCAGGGGAGAGTCTGAGCTCGGAGCTCACGTGCCCCAGGCCCGGGGCCGAGCTGGCTTCTCCCAGGTTGTGCATGGCCGAAGGGTCTCCGTGTGGTACTCCGTCCTCTGTGGTAACACGATAGATCCTCGTGGCGTAGTGAGCTCTAGGGAGCCTTGCTGGCCCGGGGTTCCGCAGTCCCCAGCAGCTTCCCAGGAGAAAGACTGATGATCTGCTTCTGTCAAGGTGACCCCGGGAGACCCCTGCATGCCAGCTCCGCTCTGTTACACGGGTGGCTAGGAGTCGGAATCCACCTGACACCCCACAACACTGTGGGCATTAAATGCGGTCTGTTTGCACTGGCAGGCCTATAAGACCTGTGCACCCACGTTCTTGCCTGCACCCCGGCTGCACCCAGAACACCATCAAGTTCTGCAACAGTCTCCTGTGGGATTCGTCTTCAGCCCCAGCTACTGACCCCTTGGACATCAGCTTTCAGTAAAGCCATCTCTTAGGTTAAGCTCCCAGAGGGGACAGAGACTGTTAAGATTCACACGCTCCAAGCCTCTTGGGCCGTGCTCTCAGGAGCACCTGGGGAGGACCGTGGAGGCTGAACTGGGCCGAAGGAGCAGCGTGGACTTCCACGGATGCTGCAGGGAGGTGGGCAGCTGGGGAGGCCTGCAGAGAGGTGCCAGATCAAGGCGAGGGAGCCAGGTCTTCATCCTGCGTCACTCAGCCACTGCAGGCTGGCTTCCTTCAGAGAGGGATGTGACCTTGGGCAAGGCAACTTCTTGTAGCCAAGGACACTTCTTGGGGAGCCGCTCAGCTATGAGCCGTTGGCAGCCAACACTCTGGGCAGGAGAGGAAGTGAGGGTCTCAGTCTGGAAGTAAAGCCTCTGGATGGCATGCCACAGTGCCAACTGCCAAAAACACTCACTGCCTTCAAGTCGACGCTGACTCACAGCGACCCTGCAGGGCAGAGCTGAACTGCCCCCGAGAGTTTCCAGGGAGCATCTGGTGGATTTGAACTGCTGACTTTAGGTTAGCGGATGGAGCACTTAACCTCTGTGCCACCACAGTTTCCACTTTCCACTGCTGGAGGCCAGAAATGGACGTTGAATGTCACTTCGGTGAAAAACATGTTTTTTTAATTTAAAATGACATACATTTTATTGCTTAGCTAGGATTTAAACTAATAAAATATATGCTTGGCCTCAGCATTAACGGCGTAACAGAACTGCAAACGCTGAAGAAAAAATACATGTATTTTTCTGTTGAATAAGGTTCTTGGTTAGGATTTCTGGACTTGGCTCTGCGTGTTATAAATCATACGGGTGTGCAGTTCCATAGAATGTTTTTTTATTTTTCCACACATGGACATTCCGGAGAGTTAACACATTTTTCTTAGTTAAAAAGTAAACAAGTCACACGTTTCCACCTATGTGAGCTCATATGAAATGTGTTCACATGAGAACAAAGAGAATGCCTGCAACAAATTAGTTATACATATTACTTTTCAGATTTGGACACTCCACCAGTGTGGATAATTGAGGCGCAGGACCTGAAATATTTTGCAGGGTCTCCTTATATGGCTACTCATTTCTTTTTTTTGTTTAGTGGTTTCTGAGACTTCATCCTCATTTTTCCTATTAGCAATTACTTGCAAATGAACTCAGAATTAAGTGGAAGATTACTGGTGGCTCTCAGAAATGTGAACCATTAGTTTGTAATCTCTTCTCCCTTACGTCGTAACACTAAGAAAAAGCTGCCTAACAGCAGGAGTCCCTAAGTGGCACAGGCAATTAGCGCTCTAAGCTGCTTACCAGAAGGCTGGCAGTTCAAGCCTACCCAGAGAAGCCTTGGAAGAAAAGCCTGGCAATCAGGCGTTAAAAACCCTATGGAACTCTGTTCTCCTGGGACACACGTGGGGTCTCCATGAGTGAGGGTCCCCTCAGCGGTCGCTATCTTGGGGACCTTCTCAGTGGTACTTGGTGACACAGCACAGAATCAACTTTAGTTTCCTTCCTCAAATCACGGCACTGCCTCTAACAGAGTAGAATTGGACTTCGAGTGCCATTCTCAGCAGGGAAATCCCAAAATGAGAAGCATAAATCCAAACCGCCTTCCTGGATATTGTCTGTGTTTCCACCCTTTCTGCCTTGTTTCAAAATACTTCTCTTCAACACCACACCCACCATCTACAGCCCCAAGTTTTTTCTTCAAGTATTTCTGGGATTTGCACAGTTCAGAATGTCCCTCTCCCCTCTAGGATCAGAAGCGCTAGACATTTTGCAGATCTGAACAAAGATGTTGCAGTTTTCACAAATGCTGGAGATTCAGCACAATACCTGAACCTCTGGATTCAGGTGGAGCCTGGGCTTATCTAAATGGGATGCCGTCTCCATGGCTTTCTGGGCTTTAGTTTCTGTAGCTCTTGTCCTAGAAAAGAGGGTGCCCTTTCAGGCTGACAGTGCAGTTAATTCCCATTATTCTTTCCCTTATTCAAAGAGAATTAATAGCTTGGAGAAACCTTTACCTGCTCTGAAAGCTTCCACGGCCCCATCAGCCAGTACCTGGGAAAGTCCCAGGCCATTCTCCTCCAGGTCCCTGTGTCTGCGACCCTGTGAAAGGAATTCTGAAGCCGGCCCCCTGGTGGGTCTGCCCTGGGTATTGCCATGATAATGACAGGGTCCTGCCTGATAGCAGCTTTTCAGATGACAGAATCACTGATAGATCGTCTCCTGTGACAACCTCTTGGGAAAGGAACCCCATACGCCATGGCGAGCGACTCATCTGAGCACGCCGTGTCCACAGCCCGCATCTGACCGACCCGCCCGTGTGCACGCTGCGTGCTGTCTGCGGCTCTCTAGCACAGGCTGCTAGTTAAAGCCCAAAGCTCAGTGCTTTCCTATAGCAAGGTAGCTAACAAGCTGAAGTGTCAAGTAACTGCTGTTTTCAATGGACAGGAAGAATCTGTTTCTGATTTTTTTCCTGGAAAAATATAACTACGGAATGTTTTAGGATTTTTTTTGCCAGAGTTTCAGTGAGTGATTCACATTACTGCCGATCACACACCCTTATTATGTGTTGCAGCCACTGGGCAGCTGTCCAGGAAAACCCAAGTCTGAAAATGCTTCTGTTTTAAGAAAATAAGACCCGTGGTTGCTGGCCCGGTGGCTGGAGCAGCAGCAGGGAGCCCCCAGCTCTTCCCAAGGAAGGGGTGAGGCCTTGCCTGCTCCATCTGCGTAGAGGAGGTCCTCGGGTGACATTCTTACATCTTGATGCTGACGCCCAGATGCCGGGCTGGGTTTGGGTTTTGAAGCAGTCTCCTTTTATTTTTTTTCTTTTGGTATGTGTTACCAGAGACTGGTGTTATAAAACAGTGTTCTGGGGGTGAGTCACGGCAGTGCCTGAGTGACCAGAGAGGCCTCACAGAAGCTGAACGGAAAGACTGCTGGGCTTCCTCCTCCTTAGACTCTGGGAACGCTTAGCTGTTTACAAAGATGGCCTTGTGGTCGCACTCGGTCCGAGTCTCTCTCTCTCTCTCTGTATGTCTCTCTCTAAGTGCAGGAAAAGCCCTATTTAAGGAGCCTTAATGGTGCAGTGGCAGAGAGCTACAGCTGCTAACCCTAAAGTCAGTGGTTCGAATCCCGCAGGCACTCCTTGAAACCCTGCGAGGCAGTTCTCCTGTTTGCTACAGGGTCGTCGGAAGTCGCAAACAACGCAACAACAACGGGTTTGGTGTTGCGGCCTAGTGGCACAGCCATTAAAAACTTGGCTGCTAACCCAAAGGTCCGCAGTGCAAATCCACCATCTGCTCCTGGTATACCCAGTGGGGCAGCTCTCCTCTGTCCTACAGGGTCGCTGTGAGACGGCATCCACTGGATGGCAACGGGCTTAGTGGCACAGACAGTTAAGCCCTTGGCTGCCAAGCTAACGGCTGACAGTTCAGACCCAGCCAGCCACTCCACCGGATAAAGACCTGGCAGTCTGCTCCCATGAACATACAGCCTAGAAAACCGTGGGGCAGTTCTGCTCCAGCACATGGAGCTGAGATGAGTCAAAATCGACTCCGTGGCAACTAACCAACAACTCAGCTACCTCTGCTGTGGGTCTACATTCTGATCTAGGAAATTCTGCTTTCCTATGGGTAAAATCAAGGTTGTGAGGGTTTGTAGGAAGAGTTCTTTTGGGGAATGTTGTAAAGTTTAACAAAATGCCTTTAAAGCCTTCAATTACCATTGCGTAAATAGTTTATGTGTTTGGGAAAAGTGTGAGAATTACTTGCTATTAGTCCTGAACTTGTACATTGTATCTGATTCCTAGAATTAGACCTTCCAAACAGTGAAATATTTAGCAGCTATGAAGCTGCCCTTCACCCTTACTCTTGTTCAGAGACATTGTATCTAAGTAATGTTAACATCTGAAAGAAATGTTCAGAAGAACAAAAGATTGTGAATTGGATGAAATCCATTTCGCGTCTTACCTTGTTTCAGTAATGATTCAACCAAAAACTTATTGTAGACAATTGGATAGGAACTGATATTTAGATGATATTAAGGAGTGATTTTTAAGTATTGTCAGTTGTAATAAAAACCGGAGATCAAAAACAAAAGGGGGGATAAAGAAACACCACCACTGAGTGGATTCTGACTCCTAGCGACCCTATAGGTCAGAGTAGAACTGCCCAGCAGAGTTTCCAAGGAGCACCTGGCAGATCTGAACTGCTGACCTTTTAACGAGCAGACTTAAGTATGGCACCACTAGGTTTGCCAATGACATAATCATTTCTTAAAGTCCATATTTGTTGGAGAGGAAAACTACGGTAACTATGTATGAAATGACAGGATGTCTGAGACTTCCTCCAAAATATTCCAGAAGTATGTAGGGGTGGGACTGGGGATCGGTGACCCAGGAGAGCAACTACTGATAACTGAGCAACTACTCACCAGGGCTGAGTCCCTGAGGACAAATTACACTGTCCAGTTGTTGTATGTTTGTCAAGTGGTATTTCACTTTATCTTGTTGTCTGTGATGTAGACGCCGATGACTTTTCACCGTCGTATTCGACTACTTCGGGTAATTCGTATTTAGGGAGAAAGCAGTAACAGAAGTGAGAAAGTCAAACTCCAGATGTCAACTGTGACCTCTTACGCTGGATAAAACCTGTGCCTTGCTATGTAAATTGTGCACGGATTGTTAGCCTACCAGTCAGAAAAATTACCTTCTCTGAAAGGCTCCTTTACTTTTATTTCACAGTCAGATGGTGTGATCTTCAGTTTGTCTTGTTTTGATATCTTTGCAGTGTTATTCTGGTCAGAAAGGCCCAGACAAGAGAGCAGAAGGGAGTCAGGGAATCCAGCTGTCGGTCCCTACCTCCCATAGGCAAATAAAAAAATCAAATTCATGCTGTCCGGTTGATTCTGACTCATAGCGACCCTATAGGACAGCATAGAGACGCCCCATGGGGTTTTGCAGGAGGGCTTGCTGGATTTGAACTGCCAACCTTTAATAGCAGCAGAGCACTTAATCACTGCTCTACCAGGGTGCACTGCCCGTGTGAGAGCTGGGGTTATGGATGCAGCCAAGCATGAGGAGTCTGGTTCAAAATCACAGCTGCTTATAAAAGAGTAGCAAGGCTGGAACCGCCCAACCAGTGCCCTTTCTGACTCGTCAGCTCCCTCCACCTTGTCCTTTCAAATGCTCATTAACACTCCTCTCTCTGGGGGCAAAGTGGTTTTCTAAATCCAGACCAGTGCCTGCATGTCAGACGTTCATTCTGGGTAGTGTGGCCCCAAATTATCTTTGCTTTTTACTGAGCACTGTTTCCAAGTTGTGTGAGAAGTCCCCACAGGGCTCCTTTTTCATTTTGTTCTTATTAAAGTTCCCGCAGCACCTTTCCAGCCTGCCTTTCCTCTGCCAGCTTCCTGGACTTGCTGTCAGGGCAGGTCAAGTGCCTTAAGTGAGAATCCAGGCAGAAGAAGGTAATGCTGATTCAGCGGACCCTGCAAACACCCTCAGCCTTGCTACTGGGCCTTTCTGAAGGGATCTGTAGTTGAAACTGCAATTCCCAGCATCATAACTGAAACAGGGAAGTTTTTCTTCCAATGGGGGAGGAGGAGATCTTGTTTATCATTTGTAGCTGGAACTATTTAAACTGAGATTTTGTTTCTAAAAGTTTACCTCCTTTGCTCTGTGCTTGATCATAGCTCATTGAGATAAAGAGGATCGGATTTTTGAAAACAAAACCAACCCACTGCCACTGAGTCCATTCTGACCCCTAGCAGCCCTATAGAATGGAACAGAACTGCCCCCTGAGGTTTTCAAGGAGTGGCTGGTAGATTCAGACAGCTGATCCTTTTGGTTAGCAGTTGAGCTCTTAACCACTGCACCACCAGACAGCTGAACCCACTGCCAACACCTCGATTCCTACTCCTAGAAGCCCTACAGGACAGAGTAGAACTGCCCCATAGAGTCTCCAAGGAGGGCCTGGTGGATCTGAACTGCTGACTCTGGGGTTAGCAGTGTTCCAGAGGGTCTGACTACCACTTATGAAATCTTACCCAGTCTTTTCGGGAGCTTTACAAAGAACAACCCTTTGATTCCTAAAAATACAGTTATACAAACAGATGGTAAGATAGAAATACAGACAAGAGGGCTTGCCCTGTGGGTGTGCTCTGTGGAGGGGGCCAACTGCAGAGTTCGTCTCTCTTTCTTCTGTCCAGTGCTGAGAACTCTGAATTCTCTTGTCTGTTGGTGCTCAAGAAATACCAGAAAAAAAAGGGAGAGAGAGAGGAGGGAGGAAGAGAGGGGGAGAAGGAGAGAGAGAGGGAGGAATAAAAGAGAGAGAGGGGGAAGAACAAAAGAGAGAGACCAAGAAAGACAGAAAGAGGAGGGACACGGGACAGAGGGCAGGAAACCTGAAGCCCTCACGTAGATTCAGACTCATGGTGACCTTACACGACTTCAAGCAGAACTAAGCTCCAGGCTGTTTTCAATGGCTGTAGTCTTCCTGATGAGCCCTGATGGTGCACCCATGAAGCACTCAGCTGTTAACCTAAAGATCAGCTGTTGGAACCCGCCAGCAGCTCCATGGTAACAAAGGCTGGGCCGTCTGCTCCCAGGAAACTCACACACAGGAAGCCCTATGTTGTGCCATGGACGTGGATGGCCAGGCTTTCCTTCCTTGGAGCTTCTGTGTGAGTTGGAACCACCAAGGTCTTGTTTCAAGCACAAGCTGTCTGTGCCACCCAGGGACCTATGGATTTTGTGACAGGTGAAGACACTGAGGATATTGAAGGAACGGATGGCAGCCTGCCTTCTTTGCTGGAGAAAGATGGTGATAGACACCGAGGACGCAAATGCCCCCAAAGAAGTGCTCTAGATACAGGTGCTAAGGAAAGAAATGACACAATGCCCACCCCCACTAGGGACCTCTGAAAGTCACTGTGAGTAGAAAGATGCCTAACCAGTGTTTCAGAGGATGAAGGCAGAGCTGAGAGAGCTGGAGCCTGGCAGAGGTCCCTCAAAATCCGGAGGAAGAAGGGGGCATTTGGTCAAGGTCCAAGGTAAACATAATCCCAAGGCTTTAAAAACTCAGTTGATTATGTGCTTATTTCTTAATCTATCCTTTCTGAAAGAGATCTCCAGAATTTATTGAGAACCCAAGACAAAATACCATAATTCTGGAGTGAAATCTATGATCGGGATATACTTTGTTTTAATATAAACTCCCAGGATACATTTTAAAATGTCCTCTTCCTAGCTCAGTTTCTTCAGAGTTAGTTTCGTTGTCTACATGGAGAGATTAGTTCCTTTTCCGGGCCCCCCAAACGCAGCGCTGTCTGGCCGTAGAGTCATTCTTCTCCTCCTCCATGGGCAAAGAATGTGCTCTTTTGGATGTCGTTGTGGTTAGGTGTCATCGAGTGAGTTCCGACTCACAGCGACCCTATGGACAATGGGACGAAACCCTGTCTGGTCCTGTGCCGGGCCCACAGTTGTTTTTCTGCTGAAGCTCATTGCTGCAGCTGCTGTGTCAGTCCATCTCCGTGAGGGTCTTCCTCTTTGTGGCTGTCCCTCCGCTCTGCCAACCATGAGGTCCTTTTGATTCCTCCCGACAACATGTCTTAAATGTGTAAGACACGGTCTCGCCCTCTTTGCTTCTGAGGCACACTCTGGTTGTGCTGCTTCCAGAACAGATCTGTTTGTTCTTTTGGTGGTCCAGGGGACATTCAACGTTCTGCTCTGCCACCCCAATTCAAAGGCATTGATTCTTCTCCTTTGTTTATTGGACGTGTTCATGGAAACATGGTTTGTCCCATGGTCCAAAGACACTTGTGGGCTCCTGGCTGGCACTTGTAATGGAGAGTGCGTGTCTCTTCTGGGGGGCTGGCAGTTAGACCCTCTACAGTGCCCGTATCCAGAACTCAAAAAGGCAGAGGAAAGGTGAGGGAGGACAGAAGAGGAAGGACAGAGGTGGCTCCAGAGCTCATCCAGGGGCTGCTTCTGTGACCAGGCTCCATCCTGGGGATCTATAGGTGAGGTCTTTCACTTTGTCCAGAAAACTCTGGAGATGTGTGGTGACAATATTCATGGAAGGAGCTCCAGTTGCGCAGTGATTAAGTGCTCAGCTGCTAAGGGAGAGGTCAGCGGTTCAAAACCACCAGCCGCCTCATGGGAGAGAGACATGGCCCTCTGCTTCCGTAAAGATGCCAGCACTGTAGGTCTGGCCAGGCAGTCACCCTCTGTTCTGTGGGTTCCCTGGGTGCTGGAGTCTGCCCCACAGCAGTGAATAATCTTCCTGGTGCGGTGTGCCAACCCACACAGCCAGTTCTTCAAGCAGCCAGTGCTGCAGACACGTGAACCACATTCCTCCCAAATCCCACTCTTCACTGGCCCTTGTGTCCTTCTTATGACACCAAGAGGAGAGTCTCTAGTGGGTGACCATCCCTCCTTGCTGCTCCTTAGTAGCTTGGCTCCAGACCAAGGGCTGTCCCTTACCTATCTAAGCTTGGGTGTAGAATTGTCACACACAGGAGAGAGACTCCTGGGCCTCTAGGTGTGGTGGTCAGTGGCTGCCTCCTCTCTTCCCTCTGCCTTGTTTGACTTGGCTTGTCCAGGCAGATGGGGAGATACCTGCCCAGAAGATCCCGCCTCACACGTACCATGCAGTCTGGCTCTGAGCCTTGTTCTTTCACATCGGATACTCAAATAGCATGTGTTGTGAAATCCTTAACTTAGTTATATTCCAAGTACTTGGTTTCGAGGAATCATGAAGAAAGGAGGAAGTTGACTAGGTCCTGAATTTGAGTACTACTATAAAAAATGAAATGAGAATATCTCGGGAGTCAGTGGTTTAAAGGTTCGTTTCTGATCTGTCCTTTTATGGAGTTTATCTCTGTTTCCTTTGGCTTGTAATCTGTGCGTGTAACTGTATGTAGATGGAAAGCCTGGCAGTGTGGTTGCTGAGAGTGTAGCTGCTTACTGAAAGGTGAGCAGCTGGAATCCACCAGGTGCTCCTCGGGAACACTGTCGGGCAGTTCCCTTCCGTCCTATCGGGTCGCTACAAGTCGGAATCGGCTCAGTGGTTTTATGTATCCAAGTTCCCTGCCCTGCTTGGCTGTAAACCCTCCGAAGGCAGAATGCATGTCTGGTTTACTCTGCACGCCTCCACACTCTGAATTAGCTTCTAAGGACATGACGCGAAAGGGCGTGCACGTCACACCGAGGAAGCCAGAAGCCTGGAGCTGCTGCCCACCTGCCACTGCTTGGCCTGCGATGTCCAGAAATCCATCTGGGCCTGGCCTTCTCTCATCTGTGAAATGACAAAGTGGAATTGTATGATTATTAAAGCCTCGCCCTCCCTGAATGTGATTCTAAGAGCTGAACCAGATTGCAAATTGGAACATCTGGAGTTATTTCTGTCTTTATCATTAATTTTTCTCTGTTCTTATATCTCAAAAAATTGGTCGTCTGAATTCCTGCAGTTTGGTGAAATATTTATTTTACCTCCATAATGCATCTGAGGAAGCCTTGGGAGGTGATGCCTAGCTATAGCTGCTAACCAAGAGGTCAACAGTTTGAACCCACCAGGCACCATCCTATAGGGTTGCTATAAGTCAGAATCAACTCAACAGCAATGATTTTTCTCGCTCTTTTTCTTTAAATGCATTTAAAAGAATTTTGAATGAGGAGCAACTGTAAATTGCTAATATAACCACCCAGTATTAAGTTCCTTAAGGAAATTACTCTTCCGAAAGCCAGATAGAGTTTATTTCTCTTTAATATAAGATCTGGAAAAGGTGAGCAAGTGAGAGTGTACTGGAAAAGGTGTGCTCTCTTTCTGTGGTCAAGTCTCTGAGCCCAAAATGCATGTGGTGCCCTGAAGGTGTGTGCACCAGGGTCTAGGGTCTGACGATATGCTGCCTTGCACGATTTTAATGTCTCTAAGGGAAATATGAAAAGTAACATCCAGGGAAGTAGACAGGGTACAAAACCAGCTTCTACTTCAGAAAGGACTACTTGCTCTGCTGTAGGGATGGGGGAAGGGTCCCGTCTACACATGGCTCTGAATGTCATTCTTTCTTTCATTTTTGTATGATTGCCTAGCAGGCACTGTAGGAGCCCTGGTGGGCCAGTGGTTACAGCAATTGGTTGCTAACTGAAAAGCCAGCAGTGTGAAATCACCAGTGACTCCATGGAAGAAAGATGTGGCAGTCTGCTTCTATTGAGATTTATAGCCAGGGACTTGGGAAACCCTACCAGGTCACCGTGAGTCAGAAATAAAGTTACGGGAGCTTTTTGTTGTCATTGATTTAGCAGGTACTAGGAGCCCGGGATGGAAACGATTGTGTAGTGGTTAAGAGCTACAGCTACTGTCCAAAAAGTTGACAGTTCAGACCCATCGTGTGCTCACTGGAAACCCTGTGAGGCACTTCTCCTCTGGCTTAGAGCCCTCAAAGTCAAAATCGACTCAGGGGAGCGGGCTTGGTTTTCTTTTTTAGGAGCCCAGGTGGGTTTTCAAACCTCAAAGAGGGTAGGTTCTAGTTTCACAGCAAGGAAGACAGAGGTGGGTTTTTTGTTTGCTCACATGCTTGCCTGTTTGCTTGTCTTTTGATGCTTTGTTCCAGCCACATAATTTAAGTGGCAATAAATTTGTAAAATTAAAATATGGGGAAAATACATTTGTTAAGTTCAAATTATATCTAAGTTAAGTAAATCTTTCACTTATAAAGCTTTGTCTCAAAAACAGAAATTCAGCTATACTACTGAAAACATCCAAGTATAGATCCCTGTCCATATTTCAGTAGGAAAATACCCAATTCTTTTTGTTCATTTGTTTTTTTGCAAATGGAAAGAAAGAACTCTTTTCTGTCCTTAGCCAATGAGAAACTTTAGTCATGAATTTTGTTTATTGAGCAGCTTCTTTGATCAAAGTAACATGTAGACATTCCAAATCTCAGCTCTCCAGAGAGGCAGTTTTTCTGGGAGAAAATTAGAGCCATTTCTTCATGCAAAGTGCTGGTTACAAATGCTGGATTCTTGTTGAGGTTTTGGTTGTCTCTAAAGTTCCCTGCAGTTTTGAAAATTTTAAATGTAATGTAGAAGAGGCATTTGATAAAGTCCAACACCCATTCATGCTAAAAACTCTCAGAAAAATAGGAATAGACAACAAATTCCTCAGCACAATAAGGGCCATTTACACAAAGCCAACCGCCTACATCATCCTGAATGCAGAGAGACGGAAGCAGTTCCCTTGCGAACAGAAGTTAGACAAGGATGCCTGCTCTCACCTCTCCTATTCAACATTGTACTGGAAGTTCTAGCCAGAGCAATTAGATAAGACCAAGAAATAAAGGGCTTCTGCATCAGCAAAGAAGAAGTAAGTCTCCCTATTTGCAGAAAATTTAAAATGTAAAAGATAACACCCTAGGGTGCCTGAGAATCAACTTAGCTACAAATTACAGAATATAAAATATCAGAGGCAATAAATGAAAGTAACCTAAACAAAGTCTGACATAACATAGTCCATAAAGACAATGTTCTACATCCTAGCTTTGTGTGTAGCATCTGAAGGCTAAAAAGCTCCTAAGTAGCTAACATACAACTACTACTGTCTAGTCATACAGAGCTAAAGAAGAGAATGAAACCAAAGACTCAAAGGGGAAACTAACCTGCAGAACCAGCAGTCTACAGGAACAATGACATCACCTACCTGGAAACCAGGAGAAATAGATGGTGCCCGGCTATCACCTCCAGCCATTCCAACCAAATACTCAGTAGATATACCAGATAGAACAGGACAAAAATGGAGAGCAAAACTCAGATTCCTAACACAAATTAAAAAATGCCTAGACTTACTAGACCAATAACTCTAGATGGACCGCCTCCCCCAGACTGTCAGCCTGAGACATTCATAAAACTTAGAACTCAAACTGCTTGCACCTGTCAGCCAAATAATAGATTGTCCCATAAAATACATCATCTCATCCATGAGTAGTGTGTTCCTTAAAATCAAAATATTCATCAAAGTAAAACCAAGCGGCAAACATTCACCCTAGAGCAAAGACGATGAGACAATGGGGACAGGGAGGCTAGAGTCACGGGAACGGAGCAACCGAGAGGGAAGTCGTGAGAGTGCTGACACAGTGTGAAGAGTGTAACCCGCATCACTGAACAACAGCTATAGAAACCGTTCAGTGAAAACCTAATTTCCTGTGCAAACTTTCACCAGAAATGCAATGAAATTTTTAAGCAGGGAGGACTGGGAAACAACATGCTGAGAAAGCCACCAAAGCAGAAGAGTGTCAGGAAAAGCCAGAGGCTCAACCGTTGAGTGGAGCCCAGCTGTTCCGGGGGTCCTGTGGCTGCGGGCAGGTTGCCGAGCCGTTCTGAGCATCTCCTGCAGTACCTGGTGGTGTCAGCGAGACCATGCAGATACAAGCACAAGCGTGGCTGATGGACGTGCAGTGATGACAGTCACCTGGTAAGGAGGGTTAGGACAGCAGTCTCGGTTGTGGCTTTCCTCTCGCCCCTGGCTGTGTGATGCCCCTCTGGGCTCCTGTGCCCCTCCCCCGCGTAGGAGGCCACCCTGGATATTCACTTTGGCCAAACAGAAAGTTCGGTTTTGTCAGGTACACCTACTAAAGATTTGCTTCACACTCTGAGGTGCTCAAATACATATGGGGGGAGGGGAACGGGGGAGGCAGAGAGAGGCTGCCCAAAGGGTGAGCCCACATCTGTGATTCAAACATGGCACCCAAGCTTCTGAGCAAACCCAAGCACTCTACCAGGGGCTTTGGCTTTGCCTGGTCAGCTGGGAACTGTCTGCAAGTTCTTAGGCTGTTTTCTCCAGCAAGCTAAAAAATTCACTTTCAAAGCAGTGTGTAACCTGTAGAAAAGAAAGCCTACAGTGTAACTTCTTGGGTGAAGGGCCCAGTGCTGCTCAGGTCAGCCTTCCTGGCTGGACACAGGTGGTGAGGAGGTGAAGTCTGTTGCTGGAAAACTGTGTCTGCATCAGTGTGCTGTCACTTTTGATGGCAGGTGCCCTGGGCTCAGACAGCGTGACCAGAGTGGCAGAGTTGCTCACTGGTCAGAGAGACAGTGAGGAGAAGGGAGCAAGAGAGGCAACGTGAAGCATTTTGATTTTTCTAAAAATGGAACTGTTTCTGTAACAGGAAGTAATTACAAGTTACGGCCAGGTGGTTTGTGTTAGTTAAATATTTCAAAACGGCTGAATGTCTTCTGTGTACTAGGTGGAAATGTGAGGCTCTAGCAACTAACTGAGTGGAGGGCGAAACTGTGGAAAGGATTAGTTTTCTAGAACAAAAAAAATGAAAATGGAAAACACTAGTGTCATTTTACTTTTTTCCCCCATTGGAGATTTTGAGAGGGTTTATCTTGGCTTTTCTAGAAAGACGTATAAGCAAATCATAGGATCGTGTAATTCAAAGGGAGCAGGGATCTTTGCAGTAGCCCAGACTCCCGTCTCATCCCAGAATCCACCCACCAGGCGTCGGGCTTATGCACAAAGACCTCTGATCAAGAGTGCTCACGTCTTCAGCTCTTGTCAAGGAAGTGCATTTTATTTCTGAGCCCACAGAGGTTTCAGAAAGTTCTTCTGCCAAGCAGGAAGTCTGCCTCCCTACAGTTTCCATCCATGGGTCCTCGTTATACCTGCCCTATGCCATTATCCTGACTAATTTTACAGTTGGGAAAACAGAAGCTGAGATAACCTAACTAGGACATCATTTCGTAGCTACTCCATGGCCAAGCCACGATCAAATCCAGGTTGGCCTCACTGCACACCTCCTGTCCTTGCCACTTGTCACCCGGACTTTCACTCTAGGTAAGAGGAAGCAGCCTGCCATCTAGCATGGAGGGGCCCTGGGGGGTGCCAGCCCTTGGCACGCTGGACTTCCTAACAAAAGATTCTCCGGCCTTTCTCCAGAGATGCCATGGAAAAAAGATCTGACGATCTCCTTCCCAATTCTCAGCCTCTGAAGACCCTGCGGATACTGGCTCTACACGGAGGCACATGACACCACCTTGAGTTGGGGTCAAGTGCACAACAGTGGGATTCTCTGTTGTTTCATAGAGCATGGGGGACAAGTCCCAAAGACCTAATAAATCATGGAGAAGGGCAGCTGTGGGCAGAGGACAGAGGGAAGAATTGGTGGCCGAGGTGGTAGAACGGGGTACAAGGACACCCTCTGTGATAGGAGCTGTGCCTCTTAAGCCAAGCGACTGGTGATCTCAGTGTAGCTCAAATCCCAGCCACTGACAGCTTTCCACCTGGTGACATGTTTAATGGCCCATGAAATCCTAGCCCTCAGGGCTCAAGCCTGGTATTTACGGTTCCCCACATAGACCTCAAGTGGATTGTAAATTTATCTCTCTCGATTTAGGTGACTGAAATGGCTGTTCAAAACTCTGACAGGGATCGTCAACTTTATGCACAGGTTGTACCCAGTTTTAAAAAGACAGGGGGGGGAGGCGGGGATGGGCGGAAAGCTGTTACCTTCAGTGGTCACCCTCCCAGGGGCCTCTAGGGGCCCTCTTGCACCTGAGGGTGCTTTGGTGGGTGGGGTGGGGCAGGGAGAAGTGGTGGTTTTGCCCCCAGCATAGTGGCGTGTTCTGTGTAACCAGGATCTGATACAGCGTAATGAGAAAAAAAAACCATGAAAGTTTGCCAGGGAGCTGCCAGGGGACGTTGTTTGGCAGACAGGGCCTTGCTCTGGGCTGTAGAGTGAGCTGAGGGAGTGGCCAGGACTGCGGTCCTGGTGGAGGACATGCTGTGACCGAGGGGTGGGTGGCTCCTGGTGCAGGCCTTCTCCAGGGACGCGTGGCGCGCAGCATCTGAGTTGAGGAGCAGGCAGCCTCCCGGTTGGCGCTTCAGAAGATGGCCACTTTGTGGCCTCTGGCCTCTCTGACGTGGACTTCCACCACCTGCAGGGTGCGACTTCAGCCTCACCAGCAAGTCCTGACAAGTCAGCAGGTGGAAGAGAAAACCTCTGTCAGGTTGCCACGAAGTGTGGGGGCAGTAACAACAGCAGAGTGATGACATTTTCCTCTGCCCCATTCAAAAATCTTTCATTTCCCTTCTGTCCACAGATGATGACACTGGTTGGCAGGGAGGATGTCTTTGGGAGACAGTGCAGCCTATTGGAAAGAGTTCAGGCTTGAGAGGCAGAAGGACCGACTGGGAATCCTGGTCCTGCTGCATACCCCGTGTGTAATTTCCGGTCTGTTTTTCAGTCTCTCTGCCTCAGCTTTCAAATCTATCCCAAGAATCCTTAGGAGGGTGAGGAGCACCAAGCACTGAAAACTAGTTGCTTTCTAAAACAAGGATATTGTTTATAAGGAGCTGGCATAGTTCCTTTCATTCTAGAAGATAATTTGCTTGAAAATGCAAGCGTATACCAAACCCTCCTGCTCTAGGGACTCTGGGGAGAAAACTGCAAACTCCTTCTGAGCAGAAGTCTTCACTGGGGTGCCGCAAACAGGCCGACTTGCTGGCTGGCTTCGTCCCACGAGGAGAGACATCCCCTCAAAGTCGTGTTCACACCACAAGGCAGCCTTCTCACCTTCTCCCGGTGGGATTGCTCTCCCCAGTTATTCAGATATCCTCTCCTCAAAGGCAAAGTGGTGGTTTGAACAGTATTTGGAAATAAATCCAAATCAGAGTGCATTTCCTCCCTCCTTGTTTCTTAGGGGCAGGGCGGTGTTTTCAGGCCTCCTCTGAGGATACTTTGTGAGTGTCCTGAAACCAAAATGCCCTCCTGAGGCTGACTTGTGAAAAGCCCAGCTGCCAGGAAAGGAGCAAAGGGAGAAGGAGGGCAAATGTCCTCAGACAATTTCAATAGAATACGGTTTCTTTGATCCTCTCTAAACTTCCTGAGACAGAGCTGAGTATTTGTTTTGTGGTCGCTCTGCTCCTTTGCAGACCTTTCAGTGCCTGGCTGTTGGTTTCTTGGTTGAAAAAGAAAGCCCTTTTTCTCAGTTAGGATGCTTGTGTTCTGAGCTGGGAGATGCCTACTTCTGAGGGCCGTTTCATCAGATATGTCAAGCTCTTCTAACTCTTAGGACCCAGCAGAGGAAAGACATGGCCAGTTACTGTGGCTTGGGCTTGTACCCAGGCGTGTGTCCTTCAGATCGTAGACCTCAAATGTGTGAACAGAATGTTTCTAGATTTATTTTTACATTGAAGATTTGATCCCACAGCAAGGGGGGAGGGGAAATGTCAACATAAATGACTGTGCAAAAATGTCAAAATAGCATTTTGAACTTTCAGTTGCCGAAGAAACAAAGGCCAAGGTCAGGTGAGGTTGCTAATTTGTTGCTTTCTGAAGTGCATATTGATAATAAGCATTGTTATTTATTATTCTAATATTCATGGACTTCATGCTCACCTAGCCGTGTGAATGCCAAGCCATGTCAGACAGACACCCCAAAATGCTGCAGGGAGTAACTGCCTGAGGCACAGTGGGGGCTGTGGCCAGGAGCCGGCAGATCTTTGCAGAAGGACGGTAGGAGAGGTGGCTCATTCCCTTGGCCTCCTCTCTGCTAGATACGTATTGACAGGGTAAAACCAGCTCATGATGCTGAGATGACTGACAGCTCCTTTAGCAGTCTTCTGAAGCTGGAAGAGCTCAGAAGTGGCTGGCATGTCAGGGCTGAGGTTTCGGGGGAGTTCCGGATGCTTGTGAAGTGATTTTCCTGCACCTTGTCCCCAAATACACACCTCCCCAGGTTTCTGTGCATCTGAGAACTCCTGGACGTGTGGGAGGCAGCCCATCAGACCATGACAGCGTGCTCAGCTCTTCTCCCTGCCGCCTGTGAGCACAGTGCTAAAGGTGCCAGGTTTCAGAAGCCAGAGTCTTATATGCCATGTGGTGTTTTTTTTTTCCTGGAAGCAACTGGAAACCAAGTTAGTGACACTTAAGTCTTTCACCTGCTGCCTCACTGTAGCCAGCGTGGGTGAGTCAGAGCGGTAGCAAGGAGAGCCCTCGTCTGAGCAGCCACGAGAGTGACGGGCTCTGGCTCAGAGTGGGCATGTTATACTGCGTTCAGAGTCATGGCGACTTGAACTTGGCAGCCCTGTCTGCTTCTGAGTTTACCAGTGCCTCCTGGCCAAGTGCACCTGTGGTGAGAGCCGACCTCAGAGTGGGAGGCGGATTGAGAGACCTCTTCTTGGTAGCTAACAATCGTTTGGCTATCTTTGACAGCTGGTGGTTAAGGGGTGGCTTAAGATACCCAAAAACCCACTGCCATCAAGTCAGGTCCTACTCATAGTGACCCTAGAGGCCAGAGTACAACTGCCCCATAGAGTTTCCAAGGAGTGCCTGGTGCAAATGTAAGCCACACATAATTTATTTATAAGATATGTATCTATGTATATATATATATGTACACATATATATACATACACATAGTGTAAGATATATACATATAGACAATGTAAGATACACATGTATACAATGTAAGATACATATATATACAATGAAAGATACATATACAGTATAAGATACATATATACACAATGTAAGATACATTTATACACACACTGTAGGATATATATATGTATGTATGTAAGATACATGTATACAATGTAAGATACATACATAAACATACACGTCATGTTATATATATACAATGTGTACATGTATATGCAATGTAAGGTACATATACAATGTAAGATATGTATACAATGTAAGATACACATACATACAATGTAAGATACAGGTAAACACAGATATATAAACAATGTAAGATATACATATATACCATGTAAGATATATACCTATACACACAATATAAGATATATATACACAATGTAAGATATATGTATATACAGTATATGTACACACATATATACACACAAAGTAAAATACATATATACAGTGTAACATATGTATACAATGTAAGATATATACATACGTACACAAAAACACACTGTAAGATACATATATACACAATGTAAGGTACTTACATATCCATATGTACACAACATAAGACACACAGGGAATCCCTGAGACAGTTCCTCATCCCTCAGAAAGGGGAGGGGCAGAAATTAAAGGGCTGTTTCCGCAGTGTCTTTTGTGTCGGTCCTCCAAGCAGGTGGGCCCGGACTGCAATGGAAGCCAAGGACTCTTGGAGAGGTATAATAAATTATTTTTGCAGAAAGACTTTGTTTAGAGGTTTGTTTAAGAGCCGATTTCATGCCAGACGTGTTTCAACATATTTGGGCTTCTCATAATATGCTATGTCTCCTTTCATATTTTGTGATTAGCTGCTTTCTGTGCTTAATCCATAGCACGTGCCTGTTTCCTGTGGTCATTCTTCTACAGAACATTTCTCTCTAGACATCTGGGAGACTCATTAGAACGCTTTAGTTGGAAAATAAAGTCTGTCAAGCATTCCCCAAAACCATAGTTTCCCAAGAAACTTATCTGTGAGCAGTGAAGGTTATGATTCCGGATTTATTTTTTGCACTTTTAGGGTGACTTTTAAATGACGTTGAGAGCAGGTAGTAAGAGCCTCTCTGGTACTGACAGAATCAGGGCACAGTGTGTCCACTGCGGATACCAGGCCTCTCTCTTACATTTGGGTAGACCTGGAGCAGCGTGTGGACGTAATCTGGGCCCACTGTGTCTGCTCCAGCCAGCAGGCCTCTCTCTGATGTCTGGTAGGTCTGGCGCAGTGTGCGGTGTTCTGCTGTTGGTGCTCCACCTGGCCACACCACCTCCAGAGCTGCATTGGGACGGCCCTTTGAGATGACCTGCATGCCAATGAGACATCCATGCTTTCAGAAGCCTGTTCTCTCTCTCTCTCTCCCTCCTCTGCCCTGTGGTAAATTAGCCAACCACACTAAGCATTCCATCTTCCCCTTTGGCCTCTGCTCTCCATCCTCCACCAACTCTGGAGTTACATAGGCCTCGCTGGCCTCACACCTTGCCACCACCACCACCACACCTGGCCGGGCAGCCTGTAATCGCTGGCTCACTCTGCATCCTCCTCACTGGATCCCCGTCCCTGACAACAGCCTCTGGGTGTGAGCCCACGGATTCTGCACACAGGAGTGTGAGGGTGTAATACTGTGGTCGTGTCCAGTGGGAACCTTGAAGAGGCTCAGAGTAATGGGCCTGTGTTCACCCTTAACACAGATGCTTCACATCACATTTCTGCATCTCTCTCTTGTTAACTCCTGCTCTTAGGGACCTGCCAGGACAGAGTAGAACTGCTCCATAGAGTTCCCAAGGAGCACCTGGTGGATTTGAATGGCCGTCCTTTTCTGATTACCAGCTGCAGCCCTTAACCACTATGTCCTCAGGGTTCCTAAACCCCCCAAATTTTAAATCTGCCAAGAAACGATGTGCATGCATGCAGCCCTGTGGGCTCCTGCCTCCTTAATGAAGAGTTGCAGCCACCTGTGGAGCCAGTCCTCACACCGGGGGAGGACGCGGCGTCGCCCCGGAGCCGTGAGACTTGCTCAAGAAGGCGAGCCAGACTGGCCGGGCAGGGTGAGACTTTCCAGTTCCTGATGCCCACGCCCCGTGTGCAATGCAGCCTCCTCGCCCTGGGTCTTGGCACAGGGAATAAACAAACAAAGAATCGGCGATTGCGTTGTTTTCTCTTCTGGGGAGTGATGAGTTCTTATTCAAAATAGAACAAGGGGCAAGACAGACGGGAACCAATGGCAATGGGAACCAATGGCAAAACTCAGGGGGGGACAGCGGTGTCACCACTGTGGACTTGGACTTCTGTTGTTTCTGAAACTGTGCATGCGCTCAGAAGTGTCCCTGTGGGCCTCGTCAGGTGTTAGTTGCTATGGGGTTGACTCGCGACGGCCCTGTGTACATCAGAAGGAGGACTTCCCCGCCCTGCAGTGCCTTCACTATCGCTGGGAGGTTGGAGGCCATTCCTGTGGCTTTTGTGGCGCGCCTTCCAACCTAGGGACTCATCTTCCTGCACCATATCGGACAGTAGTCTGGGGACATCCAGAGGACTTCTCACGGTCTGACTGGCAGCAGACCACCAGCCCTTTCTTCTTAGCCAGTCTTAGTCGGGAAGACCTGCTGAAGCCTGTCCACCGGAGGGGACAGTGATGTCATGTGAAACACTGTGGCATAGCTTCCAGCTTTATACGCAAGCCACCACAGTGTCACAAGCTGATGACCGCTGGTGGTTCTTACTCACTCACCCAGGTGTTATTTGGCAGAGGTGCCACCTATGTCTTGCTACCAGTAGGGACACAGAATTGAGGACCATGAGGCCTACCCTGTGTTGTTGTGTTAAGGCTCAGTGCCGTGTGACATGGAAACCCAAGCAGCCTAGTAGTTAGGAGCTCATCTGGTAACCAACAGGTCAGCAGCTGGAATTGACCTTCTGCTTCTTGGAAATGCTATGGGGCATTTCTCTGTCCTATAGGGTCCTTATGAGTCAGAATGGACTTGACAATGAAGGGGTTGTTTTCGGGGGGGTTACTATGTGATGCCATATGACAAGTGCTAAAATAGAAAGCGCTACCAGGTTTATAAAAGGAATAGTGTCTCCCTAAGCGGGCAGGAATGCTGCTCCAGGTATGGCAACATTTAAATGAACCCAAATGAGTAGGTTTCCTAGTTGGAGACAGGGGGAAAGAGGGTGGGGCAGCAGTGGCAGAGCTCTAATAAATCATAACATCAGCAGCTGACCCATGCTGACGTCATGGTCCCTACAGCCTACGGTGGGAACTTGAGATCAGAGAATGAAGCTCTCAACTCCCAGGTCACATACGCACTATCTGTCCTCTGGGATGGCCCTGTGCATCCCTGACCCTGTGCACCATGCTTCCGAACCCTGGCCAGGGTTTCTGAGAATTCCTAGGTTAGACAGAAGAGCCAGATCTCAGAGCTGTATTTTCACGGCCACCTCTGACTGAATTTCTGCTTTCATTGAGTCATTGTGGCTTATCAACTGACTACTCAAATCCCAAGGTCTAGCCAAGTTTGATGCTGTGTAAACCCGTATATAAAAGTCAGCTCCTTCCTCGATAAAGAAGAAAATCTGTTTCATTGCAGATTTTACTGAGAGGGGTGAGGGGTAGCAGACAATGGGTCCCTTTGACAGAAACACAGGAAACTTCAAGTTGGTCCTGAGGGGCCTTGTTGACAGCGCTCTCTGGCAGGGGTGCCCCCATGGACCTCTGGCTGCGGCCGCTGACCACCTGTCTTCCTCCCTCTTGTCTCTTCTCTCTCGCCCACCCTGAGCCTCCTAGCTCTTGCTTTTCTCTCTCCTCCTCTCCCTCAGTTCCCTCAGCCCGCAGTGCTGTGGGGCTCGTTGACTCACCTCTGGGCTCGGTCACTCAGATCCTCAGGGTCTGACACTCCCGTGGTGTTTTCCTAAGCCGAGATAGCTCTCTCCCTGAAATTTTGGGTTAAGGTGATTTTAACTTCTGTGTCTTGGGATTTGTCACACTTCTGCATATGGCACAGTCTCTGACAACAGTGGGCGACCAGTATTGTTTGTTCCCTGGATCATTAACCAATCAAACAGTGCCTTAAAAGGGTGTTGTCTCATCCTGGTATTTTTATTAGGCTGGGATTCTGGACTTGAAGGCTGAATAAAAGGCAGCTTGGCCACCTCACCAGAGCCCTGGTGCGAGGACGGTTGAGCAGTTCACTGCTGACCAGAAGGTTGGCCATAAGAACCCACCAGCCACTCCACAGGAGAAAGCCATGGCAGTTTTTGCTTCCAGAAAGATTTGCAGCCCCAGAGACCCTATGGGGGTAGTTCTACTCTGTCCTAATGGGTCGCTGGAGTCAGAATCAACTGGACAGCAGCAAGTTTTAGGCACTCAGTAACACAACCCAGTGATGGCCCACTGAACAGTGTCACTTACCAGCCATTAGTGCCATGCTGCCCTAGTCCTTGGAAGGCCTGCTCGTTAAGCAAGAGAGCAGGATGAAAGGACATACGGCAGCCACAGAACAGGGCATGTGTGTCCTGTGGGAGGAAGAAAGAAAATGGGAGTGAAGACACACTGCTATACAACTTAATCTGCATTAAAAGCTTCCCAGTAGATTGATCAGGATGTAAGCAGGCATGAAGGCCTGGGAATAGGGATTGCATCTCATCATTTTAAAAAGATCCCATAAGTAATAAAAAATGAAGAGGAGGCAGAGCAGCTCAAAAACTCTACTACAAGACCACAATTGATGGTCCAATGGCCCCAGGGATTCCCTGGGAGCATGGCCCCTAGACCCGCTGTGGGAAGATCCCCTGGGAGCACAGCCCCTAGACCTGCTGTAGGACGATCCCCTGGGTACGTGGCCCCTAGACCTGTGGCTGTCCCTGTCTAGAAAACACTATTGTGGTCAACTCTTCAGACAAAAATGGACTAGACTTGGGGACACAATATGACCATGTTGTGGATGTGCTTTATGATTCTCTGCATTTATAGGAGGCAGTCCTACTGGCCTCTTTCTAGATGGGAGAGAAGAGGCTGGAGAGGAGGGGACATGTGCTTGTTAAGAGGATACAGCAAGTATAAAATGAAAAAGAGGAGTGTGCTGTCACTGGGCAAGGAGAGCAGAAGGAGCTGCAGATATGTGGGCATGCAAAATGGATTTGGATTGTATAATTTCACTTAATCACAATAAAATAAATAAACAGAAAATGCTGCCAGTTAAACTGTTAAAAAAAAGAAGAATCTGATATTGCAAGATATCATTGAAATTACAGTTGGCCTTGCAAATGAAAACACATTTTGAAGTAGAAGCCTTTTTGAAGAAGAGATGGATCTCGAGGAGGGGCCTCCGCACCTCCTACCCCAAAACAGAAGATGGACTCCAATGAATGTCATCAGTTTGAGGAGAAAATCTCCAGCTTCCGGAGAGGGCTTTGTCCCTTAGCACTGGTCCACATTTAAGTCAAGACAGGTTTGTGTCACAGGCTCACGTCTGGCAGTGCTTGCTGGGCACTCTAATCCCTGGGACTTTGCTGAAACGGTCCCTCTACCCCACCCCCAGCAGGGAGTGTTATAAACCGACCCCCATCCCCAAGCCCTTTTCTCAAGCTCCTCCCCTCAGACCAGTCCCCTCCTCAAGTCTGTTTCAGAGCAACCTGGAAAGAGCATTTCAAAATAAATCACTGAAAAAAACAGAACTCCAGTGGCTTCCCGTGCTGTTCTCTGACTTCCGAAGGTGACAGAAAGGCCCCACAGCCCCACGGCCCTCTGGTTACTAATGAGCCTCAGAGAAGCCCCTGTCGTGAGGTTCCGTCCAAGTTGCCACACACTGTCCTGAACCTCCCTTCTCAGTTTTTTTAACTTATTTTTTCCCATTCTGGAACAGCCAGCAAATGATTTCACACCTTTTTGTTTAGTTGCTAAAAGCAACACAATAACTCTCCTCAGGGCTGCCTCTCTGAGTTCCAAAAATAAAAGGAGCTCATTCTCATGCCAAGCATTCAAAGGCTTCTGCTAGAGATGCTAATGAAAGGCAGGGGGGAAGGGGCGAGGAAAGAGGGTCAGGCTGGGGAGCAGTCACTGAGGAGGGCCCGTTTCTGCCCCGAGTCACCAGCCACCTCTGCCAGAGGGATAGGCAGGGGTTGGAAAGGACAGAGAGGTCTTGAGCTACACGTGAGAAGGACATCCATCTAACTCAGTGGGTAAACTCTCCAACGGCATTCTCCGTCCATGGACCCGGGCGGTTCTTACTACACAAACGAGTGTCCACCAGGAAGTAGCCTGCCTCAGTCTCCCCAAGCAGAACTGGCCTGGGCAGGCAGCAACCAGCAACGCGCTTCCAGGTCAGAATATGAAACTGTGGCTCTAGGAGACTCTAGGTCAGCTTGTGACCATCACCGTTTTCCAGGCCTGTGTTATTTGCAATAGCAGACGTGTCACATAGGCCACGCATTACACGTTAAAAAGAATGCCTCAGAAGGCAGACCGCATCGGGTTAGGCCCCAGAATGCCAGGCGGTCTAGAATGTGGGGAGGCTTCCGTGAGGGCTGGCCAGCATCCATGCTGCCCAGGAAGGACAGTCGCTGTCGGACACTGCAGACAGCCCGCAGCTGTTCGCCATGCTTCCACACAGGCCTCTGCTGAGGTGCCATGGCCGACTGTTAGAAAGCAGCTCTGGGAAGGGCTCAAAATGGGCTTTCTAGTAGCCAGCACTGCTCGGGTCTGGATTTGCCCCCACAGAATAGCCCAGAAGCTGCCTTTTCATCAGAAACTGTCACTGTTCGAGGATGACTGGTAGGTCTGCAGAAATCTCTGCGTGGTACAAGCCTTCAGGCTCTCAGATATTAACAGAGACGTTAGAGGTCGGGCCTACCCAGTAGAGCGTCAGAAGGAAGGCCTGGCGGCCTGCTGCAGGTGGTCCCAGCCAGGAGAACGCCTGGGGCAGCTCCGTCTGCGCAATCACAGCCTCACCGTGTGGCAGAAGGGAGTCCTCAGGACTGGTCGCGGGTCGTTGCAGCTCCATCCTCCTTAAGTTAGGCTGCCCATTTGGCGTGGCTTTGTTTTCCTGGTCCTTCTCCTCACCCTGTATCCAGTTCCACGTTCTTGGCCCTTTGATCTGATCTGATGCAGCCTCCAGAGTCTGTGTGGCCTCCAGGAATCCATCTGACCTTGAGGAGGCCCACTGAGCCCCTGACTCCTGAGCTGAGGAAGACGCTTTTCCCGCAGCCAGGCCTACTGGAGTGTGGCTTTGGGCAGGCACATTATGCTGAGGACCAGGGTCCTTTACTCAGTCTCTAAGTGGCTTGTAAACAAGATTGCTCAGAGAATCTCAACACTTCTTCAAGGGACAACATTTTAAATTCTGTTAGAAGGGTCTTTTCACATACATACTTCACCTTCAAATTTGACTTTACATCTTTTTTGTTGTATTAAAGCAAATGCCCAAAACGCCTGTATTTGATGTATCTTTGTTAATATGAATTGCTTAAAGATGAGTGCTTGACAATTTCAAAATTGCATTCCTTTAAGATTGTTCAGAGATTCAGACTTTTGGTTAGTTCAAAGAATCCTAGAACCTTTAGAAATGGATAAAACTCAAAAGATTTTCCAAACCACTCAACAACTTCCAGGAAGATATGCTGTTGTTACCCCATTTGACAGATTTGTTCAGAACTCTCTCACAACCGCTAATCTAGAATTACTGAGACCCTTTGAAGCCTGTTGCTGATGAGTCAATGTGTCACAGAGTGGGACCATCCCATAGTGTCTTTGTATCTGCAATCTTTACAGAAACAGGTCACCAGGCCTTGCTTCTGTGGTGCAATTGTGTGGGTTAAAGCCACCAAAACTTTATGTTTTAAACGGTCAAGAGCAGACCACGTGCTCCACACAGGGACGGCTCTAGGCATGCTTAGGGGAGGGCGATATGGCTCCCTCCTTTCCTGGACCTGACATTGCTGTGAAGGAAATGCGAGGTCCCACCATGAAGTCCGCGAACTTAATTGTTCTAAGTGGCCACACACCTCGTTGCTGGGTGTCACTACAGTCACCTTCGAAGTCCTCCCCTTGGGAAGCTATGCACTGAAGCCAGTGCCTGGTCCACCCTTCGAATGCCCATTGTACATGGTGGCACTGTGGCAAGTTAGCAGACTTCATTGTCTAGTTGTCCGTGAGGGAGTTTTTAGCCAGTGAACAAACCTCTGTATTGGAACATCCTCTTTACTCACCTGATCTGACCCCTCCCCCCCCCCCGTGACTTTGCTCTTTACCCAAAGATAAAGGAAATATTGAAAGGAGGACATTTGGGTAACATTCAGAACATCAAGGGCAATACAATGACAGCTCTGACGGTCATTCCAGAAAGAGTTCCCAAATTGCTTTGAAGGGTGGACTAGGCACTGGCATCAGTGCAGAGCTTCCCAGAGGGAATACTTTGAAGATGACTGTAGTGATATTTAGCAGTGAGGTCGGCAGCGCTTTTTCTACGATGGGTTTTTGCAAACATAATTGTCAGACCTCACAGAAAATAAGCAGATACGCAAAAATGAGGATCATTTCAGGGAGTGACAAGTGCTATGAAGAAAGTTAAGGTGGAACTGTGCTCGCAGCTGAGGAGCTCAGAGGAGGCAGACTTTAGGGGGAAACATTTGAGCTGGGAGTGAATCCTGAGAAAGGTTTTAGCCCCAGGAGAATCAGCATCTGTCTTCATCCAAGCCAGGGACATGGCCAAAGCAAAGCCCGTGAGGTCAGAATGGGCTTGGTGTGTTTCTGGACCTCAAAGAAGGCCAGGAAGGCTGGAAAAATTTAGTAAAAGAGGAAAGGCAGAGCAGATGAAGTCAGAGAGGAAAGAGGTTCACGGGCTGGATGGCATGGAATCTCAAAAGGTTGATGAGAAGCTTGGATTTTATTCTAAACACAGTGAGAAGTCTTTGGAAGGTCTTAGAGTAGCACCAACCGACTGACACTTTTAAGACGTTCTCTCTGGCTGCCGTGCAGAGGCAGATTTTAAGAATTTAAGAATGGAGCTCTTGAGGTGCACCCACTGTTTCTTGTGTCACCACTGAGACTCGACGTTGGGTACTCCCTCACAGCTGTCTTTGTGGTGGCCGGGCACTATCTCGTTCTTCTGGTAGCACATTGTTACAGTCACCTGTTTACTTGTGTCCTTCTGTCTTCTGGGCTCTTTCTGCCTCTGGTTTTTGTGGTCCTTGGTGAGCATCTGTTCTGGCTGAGTTGGGACCATTTGGTGTACTTCAGACGGCAGCTTGCTAGCCTTTCAGACCACAGACGCCACTCCCAATAAGGGGTGTAGAGGGCTTTCCCTGGGAGCATGGCCCCTAGACCAGCTGCTGCCCCTGACCAGAAAACATTACTGAGGTCAACTCTTCAGACAGGAGTGGACTGCACTCGGGGACACAATGTGACCCTATGGTCTGTGTACTCTATGGTTCTGTGAAGCTATGGGATGCTGTCCTACTGACCTCTTATAGAAGGGAGAAGAGGAGGTAGTGTGGAGAGGACAGAAGACTGTTACAAGGATGTGAGGTGTGTAGACCAGAAAGGAGGAGTGTGCTGTCACCGGGCAAGGAGAGCAGGAGGAGCTGCAGACAGGCGGGCATGCAAATTTCATTTGGATTGTATACTTTCGCTCAATCACAATAAAAAGGGGAAAAAAAGAGAGAAGGGAGGGAAGGAATCCGGGAAGGAAACTGTTGTGGTGGTCCAGGCAAGAGGTGACAGTGGCTGGTGGTGGCAGGTCAGTAGTGGAACAGAGAAAAAGGGATGCATTCCGGATGCAGCTCAGAAGCAGAACCCACAGAGCTTGCTAACAGAGGAACAACTGGCCTCTAGAGAACTTACATGACTCACCCCAAAGGATAAGGATGCCCCCCATGCTGAGTCCCTAGCGGTGCCATGAATTTTAACCCTGATATTAATCCTAATAATACCATGTGTGAAATATTATCTACATACTGTGTATAAGGTGCACTGGGAAAATCTGCTGCAAAGGACCTCTTCAAAGTACTCAAAAGTAAAGATGTCACTTTGAAGACTAAAACCCGCCTGACCTAAGCCATGTTGTTTTCAATCGCATCATATGCACAAGAAAGCTAGACTATGACCAACAAGACAGGAGAAGAACTGCTGCCTTCGCATTGTGGCATTGGAGAAGAGTGCTGAATGGACCATGGACCGCCAAAAGAGCCAACAGATCTGCTCTGGAAGAAGTACAGCCAGAGTGCTCCTTGGAAGCAGAGATGGCAGGACCCTGTCTTACATAATTTGGACATGTTGTCAGGAGGGATCAGTCCCTGCAGAAGGACATCATGCTTGGTAGAGTGGAGGGTCAGCGAAAAAGAAGAAGACCCTCAACAAGATAGATCGACACAGTGGCTGCAACAATCGGTTTAAGCATGAAAATAGTTGTGGACGTGGCACAAGACCAGGCAGTGTTTCCTTCTGTTGTGCATATGGTCTTTATGAGTCAGAACCGACTCAACAGCACCTCACATGTATAAGGACCCCAAGGCTTAGAAGGAGCCCTAGTCGCACAGAGGTAAGTAGCTGCCACTGTTAACCAAAAGGTCAGCAGTTCAAATCCCCCAGCCTCTCCTTGGAAACCCTGTGGGGCTGTTCTGCTCTGTCCTGCAGGGTGATTATGAGTTGGAATTGACTCAATGGCAGTGGGTTTGTTTGGTTTGGTTTCTTTGTTTTTGTTTGTTGAGCTCAGGAAAGTTGAACCCCAAATCCAACAGACGGTAAGCAGGATTGTGAGCCCGGCCTGCTGGACTCCATCTGTATCTGATGCCCTCTCTCCACCGCGCTGTTGGTGTCAGCTGCTGTGGCAAACCCGCACAGGCACAGCCAAACTGCTGCTTGGTCCTGTGCCTTCCCAACATCGCATCCTGATCCCACAGTGTTCTCTTGGGACCCACCAGGTTTTCCTGAGCTGATCTGGGGAAGTCGGTAGCCAGGCCTTTCTTCCTAGTCCCTCTTCGAGTCTGAAAGTCCTGCTACAACCTGCCCAGGATCCCAGCAACACCCAGGCCTGACAGACAGGGGTCTGCTGCACCTGAGGCACATCGGCTGGGAAATGAAGCCAGGTCTCCCGTGTGGGAGGCAAGATTCTTCCTGCTGAAGATTGTTTTCTAAGCTGGCAGTGGAAGAGAACTTGGCCCAGAGAGCCAGGGAGCGGCCTGTTTCTGCACACCTTTTCTCCCAAGTGATGGGCGCCTCTAGAACCCTCATTAACCACCGACGTGCCGCGTCATCACACTGAACTGAAACAAAGGCTTCTCCTTCCCGCTGCTCACGGCTCCCGAGTCAGGCTCAGCTCAGCCGGCAGTGAACACCAGCCTGGTGCCACCTTCCTTCCCCAGAAGCATAGGTGCAAATGGCTCCTGTGACCTAGTGACAACTGATCTATATTTAGCAGAGAACGTGGTGGCAAGGATCTGTCCAGCTCAATTTTTTTTAACTATTTCAAAGTTTAGAATCTCAACATCTCTTGGAAGGCATATTGGCCCTGACAGTATTTGAGTGAAAGGAAATTTCCCATCTCACGAGGTTATGCACCAGAAGCCTTGTTCTGAGAAGTTATGTGGATGTCTCTTGCAGACCAGAGACTCTCCATGGCGCACACTCCCCGCCCACAAATGCACACACACCCCGGGCATGAGGAGATGCTGACATGGTCGGTGCTTGGATGGCACTTAGCTGTCAATAAGCATGAGGGGTTAAGGAGGAAATGCCCTATTACCTGATTGTTTATGCATTTCAGTGGTATGTACGGAGCTTGGTTTTTTTTTTTCTTTTCAGTGTGGCGTAGAACAGAAATACAAAGGACTGCTCCCGGATTAACAGCAAAGATGAGCTTGCTTTGGGGGGAGGGTGAAAAGGACAGATGGAATCCGCAAGTGTTTACTCCAACCAAGTCATTAGGAGAGCCTGGCTGTCACTTACTTAGCTGAGCTTTTGGGAGCCAGACTAAACCAGACACGGGGTAAGGTCGGTGGCTAGCCCGCAGCAGTGCTGGTCAGCAAGCAGAATTCTCTGCTCATAAAAAGCAGGACAATTAAGAAGAGCTAAGAAAAGAAGAGGGAAGTGACCATTAAGGAAAAGTGGGAACCTTCAAGACAATAAAAAGCAGCACCATTTGTATTATAAAAAAGGAATTTACTTGGAAAAAAACTATTGTCTCCACTGAGCATTCACTTATAGCCCTCTACTTCTTAACATAGTCGTCAAAGAGAAAGGGAAAAAAGCTATTGCAAAAGAATTTCTATTCATTTTAGAAATAGCCATTTTAAGAGGTCATTTTTTTTCATGCCTCTCTCCAGTCCCCAACCTCATTTTGAGTTAAATCTCATTCAGAGGCAAAGCACTTGGTTTAGAAACGTCCTGGCTCATTTTCACAAACTCTCTGCTAACGAGATGAGTTTTCCTGTTACAGCTGTGTCTGTTAGGGTGAGAGGTGAAGAAGCAGAAAACCCTTTTTCTAACACTGCTTTTGGGGACTACGTTCACCAATACTGTTTTCAAGAAGTTAATTAATTTTAAAAATGCAATTTTGAAACAGAATTTAAAATGCAGTTGAACAACAAGGAAAAAAGTCACCCCAACCCACCCACCCCCAATACCCACTGACGACAAGTCTTAAGAACAAAGCAGTGATCTTCAGCACATGCCTTATAGCACCCTAAAGGGACAACCCCAAGTCTTGCTCCCTCTCATTTTTTAAATCCATGACGGTTTCTGGAAATTTCCTATGTATATGGAATGATACCTTTACTGGTGCCCTAGAAACCCAAGTACAGATGATTTTTAACATTCAATATCTCAATTTTCTCACTAGAAATTTTCATAAAATGAGCAGTATATACCTAATTCTTCTTATTTGACTGTTGCTGTGACCATCAAGAAATCAAGAAGGTTCTTTCTGACTTTCTGTTGTAACACGAACCCTACTGTTAGGGACGGAATTGGGTCCCTCAATAACGTGTCACCATGGCTAGTCAGCGGTCCCCAGTCTTATGTGACTGCCCTGTTTTGTGACACGATTCTTCTGTGCATAAATCCTATCCCTGTGATGGTACTGAGGGAGGGGCAGAGACCATTGTATTAATGAGGGAAAAAGCTGTTTATGAGGTTAGGCTGTGTTTTGAGTGAGTCTCTTGAGATAGACCTACATGAAAGAATGGACCAGAGACAGGGAACCTCACAGTGCCAACAGACAAGAGCCAGAATAGCCCACCCTTTGGACCTGGAGTCCCTGCTCTGAGAAGCTCCAGGACAAATAGAAAGTTGGGGACAAGGTCCTTCCCCCAGAGCAGAGAGGGAAAGCCTTGATACAGCCTTCTAAGTAATATAGACCTAAATCCTTAAACATCGCAGTAGTCTGTGATCTAGTGATTCTCCTTCCAGGAGATTATACCTCCAGGAAGAAATGAAATGCTAAGATGTATACAGAAGAAAGCATGTTTGTTTAAGTACCAGAGTGGTTAAGCGAACTCTGGTGGCCTAGTGGGTTAAGTGCTATCTGCCAACCAAAAGGTCGGCAGTTCAAATCTGCCAGGCACTCCTTGAAAACTCTGTGGGGCAGTTCTTCTCTGACCTGTAGGGTCACTAAGAGTCAGAATCAACTCGACAGCCATGGGTGTGGTTTGGTTTTAGAGTGGTCAAACCGGAAAAGCCCTAAATGCTTTCAACAATAAGAAAATTCATAAATTATTGTACAGTCAATGACAGAATAGTATACCATTAAAATGATATTTAAGGAATTCTTGACATCAGAAAATATTTTTGATTGGTTGAACAAAAATAGTATGTTAAATTCTGTATAGAGATGATGTCTGTTATGTATAGAGTTAAAGGCACCTGAAAAAGCACTGGGAGGACCCATTCCTTGATGTTAACAGGGGTTGCATTTGGAATGATTATAGGTGGTATTTTCCATGCTACTTTTAGGGTGATTCTAAATTGCAATTTTTCTGCCGTATCAGTGTGTTACTTCAGAATCATTTAAAGAGAAAGAAAAGAATGAATTACTGCAGTTAAAGACACACACACACACACACACACACACAGTGATGGGCATCACCTTCAGGGATCTCAGATTGGGATGTTTGGGTCCTTCAAAGCACCAAGGCCGTTCATCCCAGAGGGTAGACTGCTAGATAAGTTTGAGATGGTAGCTATTTTCTCTTCTTCATCTTCCAAAAGACTTAACTTCTCTTTCAATTTTCTTCATTTCTTCCACACTTGCTCAAAGTGCAAGTCAGGGGAATATGAGGTGACTTCTCCCTACTCCTTTCCAAGAGAAGGCAGATAGAATTATATCCACCCTTCAAGCCTAAGAAGACAGGTGTCTGAAGGAGAGACCGAGAGATTTCCTGTATGGCTGGTGAGAACAGTGTCTGTGAGAACCTGAGTGTGCCTGTCCATCGCATGTTCCTGTAGAACGTGTCCACAGATGCACAAAACCAACTTCTTCAAGAAGGCTACTGAGAGAGCGAAATGCTTAACCTGAAGAAAGGTTCTGGGGCTTTAAACAGGCAAGTCGCAGGCAGCAAACACCATGACCGCTCTGCCACTGCCACCACATGGGGAGCCAAATCTGAAAATACAGGAACTGAAACGTCCCTGGGTCCTACCCAGAGTGCACCTGGGCAGAGGATGGATGGTGAGCAGGCCCGGGAGAGCTCTCCGCTGAGTCCAGAGAGTGAGGGTGTTTGTGGTTGTGGAAGTTAAAAGCAAAATATGGAGTGTACTTTCTCCAATTTATTTGCCATAACAAATTAAGCATGTGTCTCTGTTTCTAAGGCAATGCGGACCCAGAATGGCTGGTTCCTGTCTGTAATACCACACCCAGCATCCTTGGATGAGCACTGCCCTGTCCAAGAAAACTTGGATGCTGTTAGGAAAGGCTCTCACTGTGTCCTTTCCCTCTTAAATCGGGCAGTTCCATGTTGATACTAGCAAACATGTTTCACCATGACAGAGACAAATGCCAGTAAAATCTGAGGGCAGGGACTTTGATTCTGCCTGGCTATATTACAAATTTTGGCCACTTTTTTGTATTGTACTTTAGATGAAGCCTTACAGAACAGCCAGTTTCTCGTTGAAGACTTAGTACAATTGTTTTGTGACACCAGCTGCTAACCCTGTGACGTGTCAACACTCTGCCTTCTTGACCTTGCGTTCCCTATTACAAGCTTTCCTGTCCCCTCCTGCCTTCTAGTATTTGCCCCTGGACTGGTGCGCCCCTTTAGTCTAGTTTTGTTTCATGGGCCTGGCCAATCCTTGGGTGAAGGGTGAACCTCAAGAGTGATTTCATTACTGAGCTGGAAGGGTGTCTAGGGCCCACACTCCTGGGGTCTCTTCCAGTCTCTTGTCAGGCCAGAAAGTCTGATCTTTTTCTATGAGTCCGAATTTGATCTCTGATTTTCTTCAGGTCTGGGCCTCTCTGCTGTGATCCCTGGCGGAGCAGTCGGGGTGGTAGCCGGGCCCCATCGAGCTGTGCTGGGCTCAGCCTGGTGGAGGCTGTGACGACGTGGCCCATGAGTCCTTTGGACTGACCTTTCCCTTGTGTCTTCAGTTTTCTTCATTCTCCCTTGCTCTGCAAGGGGAGAGACCAGGGGACTATCTTAGAAGGCCACTCGCAGGTTTTAGGACCCCAGGCGCTACTCACTGAGGCAGAATGGAGAGCATCTTCTTAATGAACTACATTATACCCGCGAGCTACATGTTCCCTGATTCCCCAGTCCCCACGAGCTTCTGTGGCCCCTTTTACTATGACGTGTTGTTGTTGTGTGCCACCAAGTCACTCTGGACTCACAGACGGCCTCTAGGACAGAGGAGAAGTGCCCCAAAGTGCTTCCCAGGCTGTCAACTTTATGGGAGCAGATGGCCAGCCAGGTCCTTCCTCCTGCGGAGTGGCTGACGGGTTCAAACTGCCCCCCTTCCTGTTGGCAGGTGAGCGCTTAACCACTGCACCACAGTCCTCCTCTTCTAAGACTTAATAGAACCCGGGAATCACTAACACCTACCTTTCTGTCCCTCAGTTTTCCTTGTGTCCAAAGCTCCCTCTCCTCTCCTCTCCTCACCCCCCAAAAAACTTTCCTAATTTATTCCAGTCAGACCGAAACACGCAATTCAGCAATATGCCACCATCACCCTAAGGTTCAGTGTCCTCTCCGCTAAAAATATGCTAAACTAGCACATTGTCCTCAAACTCGGAGGCCAGGAAGGGATTTGTGTGGGACGACAGGACACTCGGAACAGCCATCCTGAAACTGCAGCACGAGGACCGTGGTCCTTTGCATTTTCCTGCTTGCCCTGAGGCAGCACCCTGCGCGGAGACTCAAGGTGGCCGCCTGGGCCGAGTGACACAAACCATTAAAGGGAAGCGGAGGACCAGGACACACTTGTTGTGTAGGAGGCAAGCGGAGTCTGAAGGGTTCTGGCCTTGCTAACCAAAATGTTAATCACCTAGAAACTATGAGAAATTAGCAAGTGAGATGTTTATCAAGGACCTGGAAAGAAAGCTGACTTTTTGTGAAACACCATTCTGGGATCAAAGCCAAAATCTCTCTCTTCTCTTCAGCAGTGCCTGGAAAAAAAAAAAAATCATGTCAGAATTAGTAAGGCGAACAGCAGAGAGAGAGAAATGCAAATGGGCTGATACTCAGTGGGAGGGTGGTGGCGAAATACCTGCGCTATTGAATTACAGAAGACTTAGGACTTTGAGACGCTGAAAAAAAATGGCAACACAGCCAGATGTCTCAAAAACCCGTGCAGATGGTGAACATGCTCAGCTGCTAACCGAAAAGCTGGGGTTCAGGTTCACCCAGGGGCTCCTCAGAAGAAAGGCCTGGCCATCTATATCCCCAAACTCAGCCACTGAAAATTCTGACACATGTACGATGGCCCACAGAGTCCTAGATGGCAGCCACTGGTTTGACTGAGTTTCTCAGTCCACTGAAGTTCAGCTAGAGAGGAAACCATGAGAGACCACAATTATGTACAGTAACAAACAAGCAAAAAATCAAACCTGCTGCTGCTGAGTCAATTTTGACTCATAGCAACCCAACTGGACAGCACGGAACTGCCCCAGTTTCCAAGGAGCACCCAGGGGATTTGAACTGCCTACCTTGTGGTGAGCTTCCATAGCTCTTACATATAACATGTTTGATGACCTCTGTGAAATCCAGGCTGGAGTGATTTCTAAAGGCAGTGCATGGATTCCCTATACTTTTTACTTTCTCTAGAAGTCACACGCACTCAGGGTGATTTTAAAATTCCATCATTACAGAAATAAAACAAAGATTAAAAGCCCCTCCCCAACTACCTTGGCCCAGAGGTGATTGCTTTGAAAAGTTGGGAGTATTCTTCACAGCCGTGGTGAGAAGTAAAGAGCACTTGGAGAATCATTTGTGAAGAACACTCTGAAACTCTCTGCAGTGTGTGGTACTGAATTTCAGTCCTATCCGAAGAAGAATTTCACTGGTAAAAATCTTTGAATGTGTTTCTCAGGCAGGAAGAAGAGAGGAGACAGTCCATGTAAGACCTGGGCTGGGCCCCTGATTTTAATCAGGGTTGCTATTAATTACTCAGCAAGTCCAGGCAATTCTCTCTGGTATCACAGCTTTCCCTTAGGTAAGTGGGTGACAGAAAACCTGAACTTGTCCATTGGGTCTGCAAGCCTCGCTAGCAACTACACTTTCTTCTGGCCAATACTCAAACCTCCCAGCCAGGGTCACTCCTTCTGCCAGTGGGCAGGAGCCGGGAGGCCTCGTTACCTGTTCCTCCAGAGGCCTCTGAACTTTCCCAGGAAGGGGTTACTTCAGTTGAGTGTGACATAATCCAGTTCCTCGGGCATTTGTTTTATCGAGACAGAGAGGATGAGTTCTGAGACGGGGCTATGCTCCAGAGGCAGCCTAGAAAACGACTATCTATACATTCTATCTACGAACATGGTATCATAAACAATATGCTCTCCGACTGACAGCAGTCCCTCTATACACCCATGCCGATAGCAAAGACCTGCAGAAATCAAACCCAACCCAACCCACTGCCTTCGAGTCGGGTCCGACTCGTAGCGACCTTAGAGGTCAGAGGAGAACTGCCCCGTAGAGTTTCCAAGGAGGGCCTGGCAGATTTGAACTGCTGACTTTTGGATTAATAGACATAGCACTTCACCCACGACACCACCAGGGTTTCCAGCCCTACTGTAGATGGTATTAATTTGGGGTGGTCAGCATTCAGGCTGGCTTGTGCTTACCTTCTTTTTCCTTGACTGGCAGGTGCTCAGTGAGCGTTTTCTGTCAGCACAAACCTGGCCAGTGGACGAGATTGCTGTTGACATTTTGTGGGTGCTGCTTTTGGGTCGCTCTGAGTCACAATCACCTCCATGGCCACGATTTCTTTTCTTTTTCATTACAATGGCATAGTCAGGCCTGGGTGTTCTCAAATCACAGGTCCACTGCCAGACTGTGACAGAATCTTCACTAGAATGAGGACAACACACTGGGAGACTGCCGCCTCGATTTAACCAACACTGTTCTTCATGCCCAGAGCCGGTCTTCCCACTGCGAGTAGAAGGCTGCTTTCTTTTCTGAATTCACAGTAATTTCAGTGGTGGCTGTGGCTTTTGTTTGTTTGTTTCTTGATATTCAGTCACATTTAGACTTGGCAGAACTGTACTGACCTTTCCCCAATTCACCTTGTCTTTTCTTTCTGTGTTTCATTGGTTTGCTAAAACCAAGCCCTGGAAACTATCAGTCTGCGGATAATTTGTCTATATTCTAGTAAGGAGAAAACATAATCACTATTCTTTTTTTTTTTTTGGCCAAAAGTATTAAATTCTTCACCACCAAATCATGCCCCCCAGGTGATGATAAGGAGGATCCCCATAGACTTGAGCTGTATCTTCCCTCTCTAATGCCCAGAGGAAAAAAAAAACCCATGCTTGAAGTCAGTGCCTCCTCATGGTGACCCCACAGGATGGGGTAGAACTACCCCACAGGGTTGCCAAGGCTGTCCTCTTACAGAAGCTGTTGTAGACTGCCACATCTTTCTCTCAGAGTGGCTAGTGTATGTGAACTGCTAACCTTTCACTTTGCATCTGAGCACTTCACCATTGCACATCCCAGGCTCCTTCACTCTTCAGCAATGTGCTGCCCCAAAAAAACCTGTTGCCATCAGCTCAATTCCAACTCGTAATGATCCTATATGAGAGAACAGTCCTGTCCCATGGGCTTCCAGGGAGCAGGTGGTAGATCCAGCTGGCTATCTTTAACTGAGCAACTTAAGCTCTTAACTGTCACACCACTAGGACCCCCTCATTCTCTAATAAGACTCCTAAAATTAAGCCACAAAAATGTGAGAAAACAAGAAAGCAGAGGAAAAGCTATCAGAACAGTAAATTAAGGGGCTGATTAATGGACCCAGTCCAGTCTCAGTGAGAAAGTTTGTAGTGTAAGTCTGTCCCATGCAGAATTTGGAACATGTTTACACTAAGTCTTCATCGTTGATGTGAAATTCAGCTGTTGCTGGGCATCTCATGTTTTGTCGGACCGCTCTGGACCCAGCACTCTCGGACCCTTCAGGAAACAAACTGTAAAACGTGTGGGAGAGGGTGAGCCATTCTGTCTCCGCACGTTAAAGTGGTTGTCAGAGATTCGTCCCTTACATTTGTGTTGTCCAAATGTGAAACAGTCAGCTTACTGAGTTCTCACAGAAGCCTAAACCCACTGCTGCTGAGTCGATTCTGACTCATAGAGACCCTGTAGGACAGAGTAGAATTGCCCCATAAAGTTTATGAGGAGCGCCTGGTGGATCTGAATTGCCGACCTTTTGGTTGGCAGATGCAGCGCTGAACTGCAGCACCACCAGGGTACAAAAGTCCAACCTTCTATTAAATCCGGGGAAGAGTTGAACAAGTCGGCTTCCCAGCAGGCGGCTTACCTCCTAGGCTGATGATGCCGTTCCCAGGCAGGCTCGGCCCAGTCACCCGGCTGCCCACCTGTGAGCTGGCTGTCGGCTGCAGCGGTGACTCCGTCAGCCCACAGGGCTGGTGGACTCTGACAGGCTGTGCGTGGGAAGTGAGGAGGAAAGCTGGGAGTACGAGGGGCCCCAAGGTGTGCTCGGCATGCTGCCCACACACTTGTTCCTTGTTTTACCTCTAATGTGAAAACAGATACAGAGTCAGAAGCTCCTTATATTTTGTGCCCCGTGCTCCCTGGTAGACACAGTTCCGTAACTTAGCTGGAAACCAAAGTCGTAATGTAGCTGTCAGGCAAGCCTAGTAACCTCTGTGCTGTATTTGCAGGGACATTATTTTCCACCTGCCAAGTGGACCCCAATTTTCTGTTGGAGAAATGAACCCTTTAGGAGCTGGGGCCCTGGTGGTGCAATTCAGAGCTACACTGAGCTACAACTGCTCACCAAAACGTCAGCAGTTCGAGTCCACCAGCGGCTCCTTGAAAACCCCATGGGAGCAGTTCTACCCTGTCCTATAGGGTCACTATGAGTTGGAATCAACTTGACAGCAGTAGCTTAGGTTTTGGTTTGGAGATTAGCGGGGAAGTAAGAGCCTGGGTTAGATACCTGATGTGCATTTCATTAAAACGTGTGAAACTGGGTGAGTTGTTTTGTTTTCTGGCCATCTCAAGGTTCTTACAAAAGTAAGATGAGAAGAAGATGGGGGTCACACTCGTACTTTTAAATAAATGAGAAGTGGAACTCAAAATGTGGAGTCAGGGGCCTTTTGGGGGGTCAGTCACTCATGATGCGCCACATGGGCTGCTCTGGGTTTGTAAAAACACAGGTGGGTTCCAAAGGCTCTTCCTGGCTCAGACACTATCTGCCCGGGGGTTTGGGGCAGGTGTGTTCTCCTCTGGATGTCAGCTTCCTTCTCTGTCAAATGAAGGGACTGGACAGGACAACCCAAGTAGCAACTGGGAGCCCTAAATCTCTGTGGAGGGACAGAGCTCAGGAAGAATTCCTGAGTCGCCCACATGTCTGAGGGGAACTCAGCCACTTACCTGCTGGCTGGTGGTTCAGAGACTGTGGATTGGAAATCGCAAAGACCCACTTCTGGACCCTTCATCCCGACCTTCAGGTTTCTTAGGGCAGTCGTTCCTCCCACCTCTGCTGCCCATCACCTGCCTGGTCAGACAAAGGTCACCTGGACTGCATACTCGGTCTTCCCCAGAGCCCTGTAAGCTCAGTCACTGAGCGGCCCCCTGGACTGCCACAGGCACAGTCACCGCCACCTTTCTTTTCCAAAACCATCACTCAGGCTGGATGAAAATCAAGCAGAGACCAACAATCACAGTCATTTGTGTGAGCACACAAGGATGAGATCTGCTCTTTTTGTTACTAAATCACACCCCAGACTGAAAGTTTCTCTCCTGTGGGCTCTCCAGGTCTTCTCCCTCTAGGCGAGAACTTGGTAGTGCTATGGAAGAGGGGGAGAATCTCGGCGGCATTTCCCTTCTGAGTGCTGAAGTTACTTGTGGTCCTTTAGATTTCCTCAAGTTTCCACAGATGGGTGTAAGTTGCCAGATTCAGTTCTGAAGCAAAAGCACCTGGATTTCTTTTTTTTTTTTTTTTTAATCGCAGGTATTCTTCTACCGTTTTCTCTTTCATATTTAGAAGCATTTGCTAAAATAACCTGTGACATGTTGAGTTTAAACTGGGTACCATTTTTGTCTTCCAGAAGCTTCTCACTGGTGAGACACTCTCAGTGGTCATTCGTGAAGGTGTTTTTACAGCCTTCCCCCACTCCCTTGCCCCTGGTCATTCCTAACTCCCCACTTTTCACCCTGTGAACCCTTGTTGGCCTTCCCAGGATGGAAAACTACTGGATGCTTTTAGTGAGGCCCACGCCTAGTACATGGCTGGCCTTGGCCCAAGGTATGCCACCCCATCTGGGATGACCTGGCAGCGTCCCATCTGCCTACCCAGTTCCCTCTCGCTCCACCCCAGGACAAGATGTCACTCACTTCTTGTCACTGTGGGTATCTTGTCTGTCTCATCCAACATCAATCCATTTGTTCATTCACCAGGATGATGTGATTGCCACTGCGCACCTGCTAACATGCCCTTCCAGGGTAAACACAGGAGATAGGGCTTGCCTTCCAGGAGTTTGGACTTGAGTGAGAGAGCGAGACAGTAAGGAAATAATCATTCATATGTTACAGAAGTCACAGGTCATGAAGAAAAAGACAAGGCGATGTGACAGGGACACCGGAAGCCTATTTTGGATAATGTGGTATCTGAAGCTCCCCTCTAAGGCAAGAGTCAAGAAAGAGAAGTCAGCTGTGAGAAGGGAGGGCTGGAGGCGACATCCTGATGGTGGACTCAGGTGGTGAGCAGGTCTAAGGCCAAGAATAGCGTGGGCTGTTTGAGAACCTCGCAAAGACCTCTGCAAATCCTCCTCGCTTTTCCAGTCCCTTCTTGCACAGAGCAGTGATTGACCTCACCCGCTCACCTGATTCATCCTTCTCCTAAGCGGCCATAGGTCATTCTGTTGGTCCCACTTACTTGACACTTGGTTGCATACTGTCTTTTATGACTCAACTGGGTGGAGGATCTTACAAGACTGGAGTTCTGGATTTATTCTCTGCAAGGCAACTATCTGCATTCTATTTACACAGGAGGTGCTCGGGAAATAATTGAATTCTAGTCAGTTCAGTGAACATTAATCAGACGTCTGGCCTGTGCTAGGTGGTATGTGCTAGCTAAGTACTAGTATGTAAAAGGCATGAGTAAAACACCAAACAAATCCCAATGGAGGGACCTTCTGTGACATATCTGACCTCCTCCAAACTTTCAAGGTTATCACAAATGAGAGAAGGCTGAGAAACTGTCACCAACCAGAGGAGGCTAAGGAGACTTGATGACCAAAGGCCATGTGATATCTGTAATGGAATCTTGGGACAGAAAGAGGACATTAAGGAAAAATTAGTGAAATTCAAATAAACTGTGTTAGTGCCGATGTACTGATGTTGACTCCCTGTTTGTAACAAGTGTCCCATTGTAACACATGACAGCTGATCCACAGGGGTTCTGAGCAGATCCACTGGGATTCTTTCCTGGCGGTCTCCTTCTAACTGTTGATAACATTTGTTGGTCACTCCACAGTCCACCAGGGCAGGGCACAGCCCCAGTCTCCAGAGGTGGCTGATAACCAAGGAAAGGGAGAATACAGAGGGCCACAGGAGGCAGTGACTGAAGGACTGAGCAAGAGCCCAGTGGTCAATCACAGGCCACCCTGTCTGAACTGGACGGGCCAGAAAGTCTGCCACACTGGCAGCTACAGGTAAAGGAACACGGAAGCAAGTACTATGTCCTGCTGGACCCCAGTGTCCCAATGCCAGTTCTGAAAAATTACCTAATAAGAAAAAGACTATGAGGACTGTGTCACTCATCACCCACTGGTGAATGAAACAAAATGGGAATCTGACACAGGGTGGACATCCTATAGGACAGGAAGTAACCATAGACATGGCTGGCCTCACCTGGGGGTTTACACTGGAGCCCAAATGAGGAGACAGTTGGGGGTGGCAATGGAAGTGCAGGGGAAGCCTTGTGGTCCAGGGCCACGGGGGGACTGTTCACGTAAGGGAGCAAAGGTCAGTGAGTGAGCTCCACAGTAAAGGGCCGGGGGGACCTGTGCATATAAGGAAGCAAAGGTCAACGAGCGAGCTCAACAGTACAAGAATCGGCCAGTGTTCCGAGAGAGAAGCAGATGTATGTGGAGAAGCAGTGTCTCCAGGAGATGGAGAATCACACATACAGGAAAAAACAGCCTCTCCAGGAGATGGAGAATTGTACCTCCAGGGAGAAGCAGCATCACTAGGAAATGGAGAATCATACCTGCAGGGAGAAGCCGCGTCTCTAGGAGATGGAAATCACATGTATGTACAGGGAGAAGCAGCATCTGTAGGAGATGGAGGATCATGTGTACAGGGAAAAGCAGTGTCTCCAGGAGACAGAGAATCGTGTGTACGTACGGGGAGAAGCAGCATCTCCAGGACGTGGAGCATCATACCTACAGAGAGAAGCAGCATCGCTAGGAGATGGAGAATCATATGTACAGGAAGGAGCAGCATCTCTAGGAGATACAGAATCGTATGTATGAGGAAAGCAGTGTCTGTAGGAGACAGACAGGATGCTGCCAATGAGAGAGAGATCAAGAGAAAAGTGTGTTCTCCAGATCCCTTTCCCCAAGGCTCAGCTGCCCCTGGGCACCAGCACTCAACAAGCCTAAGTGTCCACTATAAAATGGGACTGGTGATAACATGAGGAAGAGTTTAGCTGCTAACCAGAAGGTCGGCAGTTCAAATCTATTAGCCACTCCGTGGAAACTCTATGGGGCAGTTCTACTCTGTCTATAGGGTCACTACACATCAGAACCAACTCCCCAACAGCTTAATGAGTCTTTGCTCCTACCAACAAGAAACAGCCCCGTTGTAAAACTATCCGCAGTCAGAGTTGCAGCAACCACATTTGGCCGTAGCCTAGTGGGGGCCCTAATCCCTGGGAACTGCATCTCCTTTGAGCCTCACAAGAAAGGCTCCTGCAAACCAACATTCTTCTTTGATAGTGCCTGGTAGAGCTCAGGGGGCTCCTGGTTTGGGGGGTGTTTAGCCTAGAACAAGCACTGGGTTGACCCACTCTGAACTGAACTAGTCAAGTAAGAGGCAGAGAAAGTTTAGGCAAGGACTGCTGGGTGTCTGCAGGGTCCAGCCCAGGCATCTCGGGCTTGCCTTGGACTCCCCGGCCTGTCGAGGAGGGAACAGTGGGAGAACCACGCCAGCCCTGGAGTCGCACCTTACCTACCCCGTCCCCAGAGAAAGCAACAAAGTTCATCTCTCTACCTTCTTGCTTAATCGATGGTGTGACACACATGAGTGTTAGTTCATTCCTTCTTTTGAATAGGGACATAAGACAATGTCCCAAAGGTACAAAAGGGTCGAAAATTGAGTCAGTCCTGTGTTATAGTCTCAATTACCACTTTCTCATGCTGCCTTCCACAATTGAATTTCTGGAACACGGGCTGTGTGTGTACCTGAGTGTATTTCATATACATGTATGTAGACACACACAGACCCGTGTGTGTGTATGCTGTTCTGTGTCATGAATTCTGTCAGTTAGCACCATATCTTTAGAGATGACTCCATAGCTGTTCATAAGAGCTGCTTTTTTCTTTTTTTTAACAACTCTCTGATAATCTGTTTTGTGGATGTCCTGACATTTATTTAACAGTTTGCTACTTCCTAATCCACTCTTAGGTGTTCCCAGCCCTCTGCTAATGAAAGGGTCAGCAATTCAAACTCATCACCTGTTCTCTGGAAGAAAGACATGCTAGCCTGCTTCCATAAGTTAAACCAACCCAAACCCACTGCCAAGGTGCGAGAGCCCATGGCAACTCGCACCTTGGAAATCCACCGGGCCGGTTCTTCTCCGTCCTCTAGGGTCGCTGTAAGTCAGCATAAATTCATTGGCAGTGGGTTTGGTTTCTGGTTTGGGCTAATAGAAACAGTACCACGTTGAATATTCTTGGATATACTCCATTTACAGTGTGTCAGTGACCGTGCAGAATAATCTCTAGAAGTGGAATGGTTAGAGCAGTGGGTAAATGCATTTGTAGTACCATTGGGTAACACAGAGTAGTCTTCTGGGGAGATTTGACCAGTTACCTGGCCACCCATCATGTGGATGCGTTCTGCCCTATGCCTTCACCAACCCAGAATGTGTAGGATTTCTTATTTAAAAACACAGTTTTGGTTTTGTAGCAAGTCTGAACATATAACCAAAGTCTTATGTTTGTATGTCTGTGTGTGTGTTTGTCATCCAGTTTGTCTGTCTGTCTCTCTCTCTTTGTCTTCTTTGCACACACAGAAAACCTCGTCCTCACTCAATTGGAACTTGGTTTAAAGAGCATTTATTTTTTTTTTATTTTTTACATTACAACAGGCTTTCATCTCTGGTGGTTTAATTTACAGAAGAAGAAAAGTAGCTCTTGAGCAGAAGTTTTTACCGAGTCCTCTGTTCCCCAGTATAGAGGGTCCCTAACCTCTCTAGCAGTGATTGCCATTGCCACGACTCCAAAGCCCATTTCTTCATTAATTTGCCAAAGCCCTAGTGCTACCGAGGGGAGTGATACCGAGTCAGCAGTGCTCAGTCATGCTCAGTGTTTGTGGAGCTCTTGGTCTGAGCTCACAAAGCATGTCGGTGTGTTAAATCCTTCTCCCTTGGCTCTCTTGGGAGCGTCTTCAGATACAGATAGCTGATGCGCAGACTGGAGCACTCTCCTGCTCTCCAGGCTGTCTGAAAGCTGCCTGGGAAGAGAAGACAAACTCACCAGCATAGTTTCTAGCCAGAGTAGTATGAACCCTTTGGTTATTCCAGCTTTTTTACTCTTTTGTGGATGCATTTCCGGTGAATCATTAAGTTAAGTAGCTAATAGAAAAGTATCTTCCCCGCCTGTGATTAAGGAATTCAGTGACACCATAGGGTGGAGACCCTAGGCACAAGAGGAGGTACGCTCAGGCCTTCAGGTCACTGAGATGCTCTCTGATCTGAGTCTCTGTTGATTTTTTCTATATGAGAATATACATAAATATGACAAAACAACACTTCCACTGCCCTGCTCCTAGAAAGAAAGAGGGAGAAAAGGAGGTATGGAGGAAGGGCGGGAGGGAAGAAGGGAGGGACCTAATTAGGATCAGATGTTTCCTTCCAAGATCAATGAATAGAGTAGCAATAGAAAGCCCAACCCAGCCTCCTTTTCCACCAGTGAGTAATTGTCTTTATAAAGAGCGTTTTGTCCTTACCCTACCCTACTTTTCCCTACCTTTTCCCACTCCAGAGTCTCCACCACCTTCCACGTACAACACATAGAGCACACAGAGAATTTCAGCTCCAAAGCAGATATTTTCAGAGGAAAATGTTAAGAGTTATCATCTCATAGTTCAGATACTGGGGCACACAGAAGCCGTAATCTATCTGGTAACAAAGATTCCATGTTAGATACACATTTCCCAAAGTGTAGCTACTGAGCCAGGGATCATCATCCAACAGACTGGATATTTTTTTATTGTTATGGTTAAGTGGAAGTATACAATCCAAATCAATTTTGCATGCCCGCCTCTCCACAATTCCATCTGCTCTCCTCACCCTGTGACAGCACACTCCTGTAGTATTTTCTTAACAAGCACCTGTCCCCTCCTCTCCACCCTCTCCTCTCCCATCTAGAAACTAGTAAGACAGCCTATATTAAAATTTAATTATTTTTTAGACAAACAACAACGAGAAGCATCAAAATGAAATCAAACAGCCCCTGCAGTCCCACCACCCAGCTAATATTACTGCTTCCATTTCTCTTCCCTGGCCTCTGAAATTCTTTGTCTGTGTGCATATAAAACAGTATCCAGAGCCTAGCATGGTGTAATACTGGGGGCAGAAGTGACTTGTATTTATGTCCACTTCTAGCACTAAGCAGCTGGGCCTTAGTCCACCCATCTATAAAATGGGAATCGTAATGGAGCCCTTAGGAGGATCCGCAAGAGAGCTGTCCACATGAAATAGTTAGCAAGTGCCTAGACTGTAGCACGCACTGTGTTAGCTACTGCGATCTCCCTTCAGTTTTCTTTCCTGCTTCTAAAAATGTGTCACAAACAAGTACAATAGGGTTGACTGGTTGACCATGCTCTTCTTTGACTGCAGTAAAATGACCATAACCAGGAACAGTGACTTTGACACAATACTGTTATCCAACCCACAGGCTGTTTTTGTATTTTTAGAATTTCACTTGATGAAGCAGGAATCAGAGGAAGGTGTCAATGGTCCACAGCCTCTGAGGCTACCTGTTCGCCTGGTCACCTCCTCAGGGAGTCACTTCTCCAAGCACACCTCAAGCAAGGCTTTGTACAATCTCTGCCAGTCCATGTGGGCTGCAGTCCCCACCTGGCAGAGTCAGTTTCTCTTGAGGGCTACCATGACAGCCCTTCGTATCACCCAGAAGCAGTTCACCCTATGTGCTCTGGCCTGGGAGCTTCTCAGACCCCACAGCTCACTTGGCTCGTGACAGATAACTGATTCTTACTGTCTGATGTCATTGTCATTGGGTGCCATCCCGTTGATAACCCTGCATCAGAGAATCACTGTTCTATAAGGTTTCCTAGGCTGTAGTCTTGAGAAGAGCAGATCACCAGGTCCTCCTCCCATGGGGCTGTTGTGTGGGATTCTACACCAACCTTTTGTTTACCAGCCAAGCTCTTCACAATTACGCCACCAGGGTTTCTCTCATTGGAGCTGCTTGTTGTTGCTGTTAGGTGCTGTCGACTTGTTTCTGACTCAGCGATGAGCAGATAGGCAAATGGAAGCCTCTGGTGAGTTGAGCTTAATACAAGAGTTGGGTTGTTTTTAAAAATCTGTGACAAGTTCAGAGACACGTGATACAGTGCATGAAATTACACATTCATCTTGGGAGTCTCGTAGGGCCAGAAGAAATCAAAGCTGAGATCTTGGCTCGTGCCCACTGCCACTCCCTCAAAGTTCTGCTCTCTGCCCCCAAGTTCAGTGCTGATGAAAGAACACAGTTACGTGCAGGGAACATGTGTAGACTAGACACTCAAAAGAGCCGTGCCTGTCAGCGTAAGAAACGCAGCCCAGGATCTCAGCACTTGGCAGCTCGGCGCTTTCTGTCCATGCTGCCCTGTCCTCCTGAGTGTGGTAACTTTCCACACTGCCTCTGGAGGGCCAGCCACTGAGGATGGAGCTGCAGGCTCTCGCTGCATCTGCGGCCACCACCCAATCAGCCGGCTGCCAAACTATGCGACATGCGATAACTGGTTCTCCTCCAGGTAACCCCAAAAGCCATAGGTCCCAGCCCTGGGAGCACTCCAGCTGAACTGAGTTTGTGGCACAGCTGGTAACTTCCAGGGTGCTGGAGCTGGAGCAAGGAGCCTGCTGTGTTCCCAGGCAGCTTTCCTCCTGGAAGGCAGGGTGACTAGCCAGCACCTTGATCCTGGCCGCCACTTCACCCCAGGCTCATGCTGGCTCAGATGTCACAAAGCAGAAGGCAGTGATTGAATTGAACATTTATTGAGTACCTGCCCTGTGGCAGGCAGTTAGAGTCTGGCATTACAATGTCATTTGATTTTGATTTAGCAAATGCTCATGGAGCGCCCATCCTATGTCAGGCGCTGCTATCAACACTTTGTAAGTGTAAACCCATTTAATCCCCATAAGAGCCCATGAAGTCAGTTCTATTATTGTTTCATTTTCAGAATGAGAAAACCAAAGGGTGGACTGGTGGAGAAACTTAAGCAGATAATATCAAGTCCTCGTCCTTGTTTGAACTAAGACTATGATATATACATTTTCTCTTTCATATTTCCTGCATTATTTTCACTTACCTACCTTCCCATTTGACAGTTACATCATCAACAATATTATTTGGATCAAGCTATGACTATATATTGATACTTGCCATGCCCTTGGTATTCTGCGGACTCCAGACAAGTCTAAGGTGTATTTCTCCTTCTACAAACAGTAGTTTGGTGGCCGCCAGTTACCGTCTGAATTGGCTTCAACTCATGAAGATGCCGTGTGTGTCAGAGTAGAAGTGTGCTCCATAGGCTTTTCAGAGGCTATTTTTTAGAAGTAGATCACCAGGCTTTTTGTCAAAAAAGTTTAAAGCATGATTACAATCATTACAACAATCCCACAGGCAGACACCTCTTTAGTCTCTTTCTCTGGAGACAGAGGCCAGCTTGATGGATGGGCTTGAACTTCCAACTTCTGGTTAGTTGCTAAGTTTAGCAATGTAGACAGAATGCTCATACTTGGACAACAAGAGGAAATGGTGAGAGATGCTGACTGTGAGAACTTCAGGAGCCAGATGGAGAGAGATCCGTGTGGCTAGGAAAGACTGAGGAAGGTCCAAGGGGTTTAGCTGGACATCTTTGAAAATCAACCCCACTTCAGATAAACAAGACAGAGCATCAGGCTTGTAGGTGAGGGCCTCTTGTTCCTTGAGGCCAGCAAATACAGACAGCGTGCCAGTCATTTTCTGTAGAAAGTGCCTCAAAGTCTGTAGTTTTAGGCTCAAAAACCATAAAGCCTCTGACTCTTGGGCAGCTGGAGTGTTCCGCCAGCCCCTTGCCCACACTGAGATGGTCAGGATGGGTGATCTTTGTGCTACAATCCTGAATAGGGAAAAGCTGAATCCCAGTTTGTGCATTGAAGTGCATTGAAGCAGAAGAAAACAGGTAATTTGTTAAAGGTTCCAGGATAGCAAGTGGCTTTCTCAATTTCCTTACATGTTATGATATTTTCCTGAACCAAAAAACCAAACCCATTGTCATTGAGACGATTCCAACTCACACTGACCCTGTAGGACACAGAAGAACTGCCCATAGGGTTTCCAAGGCTGTAAATCGTTAACAGAAGCAGACTGCCACATCTTTCTCCCAAGGAGTGACTGATGGGTTCCCACCACCCACTTTCCAGTTACCATCTGAGTGCTTTAAACATTGCATTGTGCCACCAGGGCTCCATATGATAGTTTTACACAATAAAAATTTCCAGTGTCAGTAAGCGTGTCAAAACAAAAATCCTCCCATCCTGTTGAGGGTGAGTCAACCCCAAAGGAATCCTCAGGGCCCAGCATCTAGGAATGTGGGTAGCCGTATGGGTAGCCCCCAGATGTTTTGTCCCCAGATTGATCATATGAAGCTGAAACAGCCACTGACCATGCTTGAAACTCAGTTTAGCCTGCAAAAATGGGAGGAGGCAGAGCTGGCCTCTGTCTCCAGAGAAAGAGACTAAAGAGGTGTCTGCCTGTGGGATTGTTGTAATGACTGTAATCATGCTTTAAACTAAAGAAACCCTCACTGCAAACGGAACGCTATGCGGAGTGCACTCTTCCTTAGAAAACATTATTATAAGTGGCGTACGTCCAACATGATCACAATTAGAGTTTGGTGAACCCCAAGAAGTGAAAGCCAGGCAGGATGCGTTGGTCTAACCTCGTCTGCCAGGCACATGTTTTATCCTTGTGCACAGCTTCTGGGAGAAAGGCTCCAGCATTCTCCGTGAGAAGCCTGAGTGCTCAATGGAACACGGAACACCTGGCTTATGTTTTCGAAGACCACTCCCTTTGTAAGCTGAGCACCTTTGGGCATGTGTCAGCAAGAGGTGTGGGGATAGAAGAGGGAAAAATAAAAAAGATTGCACGAGCTTTAAGCCCAGCAGATGAACAGGCTTTGGGGCAATGGCAAGGCAAGACTTCCAAAGGAATGGTCCATTCTCTTGAGGAACTGAGACTTGGAGGATTATTTGGTGGCATAGGGGGAGACTTCTTTTCTTTTAAGGTGAAACAGGAAAGATGACTGTTGGCTACCTTAAAATGAGAAAATGCATGACTGTTCTTTTGTGCAGAGAACATTTTACCTGTGTGTTGTGACTCCCATAAGTGGAGAATAAGTGTATGAGAAGAAGTTGGGCCCCGTCATCTTATTGTGAGTTCACGCTTGGAAGGGGCTACAACAGCATGAAGGTGGTCCCCTGCCTCCTGATCTTTGGATCCAGTTTGTCAACATTGACACATTTATTGGGCACTGGTGTGTGCCACCCACCCGAGAGTGTGATGGTCAACATAGCTGGCCTGGTATCTGGTCTTGTGGGGCTTCTGTTCTAGGTATAACTAAACCAAAACCAAACCGGTTGCTATCCATTTGATTTGTAACCTTCCCTGTTTTACAAACAAGACCAGTTCTTGAGTCTGTTGCAAATTCCGATTTAGGTAAGGTGGAACAGGTGCCAACCATCCTTACTTAGCCTTTCTTTAGCGCAAGGACAGAAACCCTGGTGGTGTAATGGTTAAGTGCTGTAGCTGCTAACCAAAGGGTCAGCAGTTCAAATCCAGCAGGTGCTCCTTGGAAACCCCATGAGGCAGTTCTGTTCTGACCTAAGGGTGTGTGTCAAAATCAACTTCATTGCAATGGATTTGGTTCGGTTTGGGTTTTAGTGCAGGGAAGGCACCCTGGTGGGGCCATGGTTAAAGCGTTGGGCTGCTAACTGAAAAGCTGGCTATTTGAACCCATCAGCTGCTCTGCAGGAGAAAGAGGAGGCCACTTGCTTCCATAGAGATGACAGCCTGGGAAGTCCCACAGGGTGGTTCTGCTCTGTCCTGCAGCCTCTGTGAGTCAGTGTCCACCCAACAGCAGTGAGTCGTGGCGCAAGAAAAGACAGGATGCCTTCTTGGTGGTTTCAAAACTAGACTTACAGCCAGAGACAGTGGTTGTGAGGAAGCATTTGGTGCTCGCAGGGTGCTTCGGTCTGGTTCAGTCATTTCAGAGTGTGAGCACAGTTACATAACATTAAAAGGCAAGGTGGAATTGTCCCTAAGTTGGATGTTCATAACCCAGGGACTGACTGTTTCATGGAAGTCTTCCCAGAAGTTTAGTATTTTTCATGTGAACTTCTCCATCGCAGTGAGAGCACCTCCATCAGGGCTCTCTGTGTACTTCTCTCTGAGACCTCACCCAGTTACCCAGAGAGATGTGTGTGTCCCTAGGTGAGAGCAGTAGCTCCCTACAGTCTCGTCACTGGTCCAGCAAAACCCTGAGTTAGTGGGCCACGACCTGCCTCTCAGCCATAGACAGGAGGCGTGCTCACTCATTTGCTCAAAGGGCAACATTATTATCCAGGGAAAATTGGTTTATTTTGACCTTCTAAACCTCTTTTCCCTCGCTCTTTGCCCGGAATGTAATTCTGATCTCTCTGGGAGCTGTTCTGGTTCTAGGACCAGAGCGCTTGTAAGCCCACTGAGATACCTCCCTACTACCCACAAATGCTCATGAGCTGCTCTTCCAGGCTCTTGGTTTCTTCCTGAAACTTCCTATGGACTACACAGGCTGTTTCCTAACTTTCCGTTGACAACAGATACCAGGAAACAAACAGAAGTCAATGTTTCTCAATCCTCGCCAGCCAGAACCATCCTCATGCAACTGGGAGGTACCTGGCAAGCAAGAGATGGATTTTCATAGACAAAAAGGGGAGAGAGGCGAGAGGATGCTGGCACGGGCACTAATCTCAGAGCTGGAGACACATCACAGCACGCCCTGGGGAACACACACCCTTGTGGGATTTGATTAACACGTTAATTGTTTTAACACTATCATTTCATGTGTTCTGCAATTCATCTGGCTCTTAATGCCCAAACCACAAACACGCATACCCGTACGTGTGTCTGTATGTATACATTCACACATCACACAGGACCTAGTGTTTTATATGTGTGAATATGTATATAATAAACACACATATATATTAATTTTTATTGTGATTCAGTGAAAGTTTACATTCCAAGTCAATTTTCCATGTAAAACCCCAAGTGCCCCCACCTCTCTCTAACTCTGTCTGCCCTGCTCGCCCCGTGACAGCACACACTTCTCTCTCACTCTTTACTCCCAGCGTCCACTCAAACAGCACTTGTAAAGTCTATGTATATATTTGAATGTATTATCTGTTATTCTCCATGCTGAGTTCTAGAAGGTTCATATGAGATGCTCTTTCTTGCCTGAGAGCCATGGCACTTTCTGGACAAAATAAATGCAGCTCCCTGAAACAAGACCTACCCACAACCGTCCTGCTAACCTTCACCCCATGTGAAGGAGGAGAAACGCATGGAAGAGTGGAGACTTCCTTCCAAAGCAGCACTCTCGACCCCAGTGCCCAAAATTCTAGGCAGCTGTGGGCTTTCACAGTGTCAGGGCCCTGTCGGAGAAGCCATCTCTTGCCTATTAGCAAAACAACTTGTCATCTGGAGAGCTGGAGTTCAGGACGAACAGGTTTCAGCAACACACAAGGGTTTTGTGGCAAACAGCGAATACGAACAGTTTCCCCGGGAGCTGGCACGGCAGGGAGCGGCCTCCCCAGGCCTTGGTTGTCCTCTGCTCCCATCTCTGTCCACCCGCCCAGGGTTGTTGGCTAGGGAAACTCAAATCCTGTGCTGCCCCTTCTCTCAGTAGCTGCTGATGTAGGCCCAAGTTAGCTACCTGGTGGGCCCCTGGTAAGTCCTCAGACCCCTGTCACGTGAGACTGCGGAGACCCCTCCCTCCCACCCTCAGTTTATGCCTGCTGCAGAGGAGGGTGAGCAGTACTGGTGGAGCGTCACTCTTTCCTGTCACCAGCATCCCAGATATGACAGGGAACCTGTTCATTGAATTCCTGGGGCACAATGGAGAACAGCAGCTACCTGCTAGCCCTTTGTGTCCCCTCGTAACAGGGCAAGTAGAGGGGGGAACTACAGGATTCAAAATACAGGAATCAGAGGCATTGGCTCAGCCAGTTCTCCAGCCCTAAGATGAAGAGGGCGCCTGGTGGCGCAGTGGTTAAGAGCTGAGGCTGCTTGTCAGGAGGGTGGCGGTTCAGAGCCACGAGGCACTCCTTGGAAACTCCATGGGTCGGTTCTACTCTGACCTGTGGGGCCACTGTGAGCCAGAATCAACTCAATGGCAGTGGGTTTTTTTGGTTAGAGGAAGAAGGAGCCCTGTGGTACAGTGGTTAAGAGCTCAGCTGCTAACCAAAAACGGCTGGCAGTTCAAATCCACTACCCACTTCTTGGAAACCCTCTGGGCAGTCCTACTTTTTCCTACTTGCTATAAGTTGGAATAGGTTTTACAGCATTTTTTTTTTCTTTCTTTCTTGTTTAAGAGGGAAAAACGCAAGAGAATTAGAACGTTCACTTCTGGGTGACACAATAATCCACCAACACTTTCTAAAAAGCAGAGCGGGGAACCAGTGGGGCGGGGCCGCTTGATGGTCACTGGCTGCTGTTTGAACTTGTGGCCCCCCAAGAAGGATGTTCAGTCCCTCTCGTGCATGTACGTTTCGATTATGTAAATATTTCTTTATTGACTGATTTTCTGACTAGGATACAAATTCTTCTCTGTTCTGCTTCCCGCTGGGAGAACAGGTACACTACCACAGAGCTTCCTGTGTTCCAGGCATTTCGAAGGATGTGAGTTTGTGTGTACCTCCTGGTAACTGAGGAAATGAAGTGGCCCCTGTTTCTTAGTTGAAAAAAAGCTGAATTTCAAGTGTCTGACAGCTGGGTCTCCCCATGTGGCTAGGGTGTGGCAAGGTGGACTGGAATCTGTTCTTCCTGCCCAGCTACGCTGTCTCCCTGGGATTCAGGAAAGCTGGGCCGAAGCGATGCCTGGAAAGTCGGATGGTCAGTGAGCTCTGCTCCAGACTTCAGAACGCTTCTCCTGGAGCTATCTTGAGGGACACTGAGTTTATCCATGCACCTTGGGGAGGACACTTAAAGAAAACACACAGACAGATGTACGCACACACAAAAACAAGAGGCTATCAACCTCTTCCTGACCCCTCTGCAGCCTGGCTGTCTCAGTGGTGAAAGATGAAAATGAAAATGCAACCTTTTGGTCAGTGACAAAAACTAGTACATGTTTTTCCCTCTTACGTGATGCTCCTCCTCATTCTTATAACGAAGTTTGGGCACTTGGGTGGCAAAGAGGGAATTGCACGACTGGACATTCATCCTTTTAGGCCAATGGGCTGGCTCTTCAAGAGGTAAATATTTGAGGAATGTAGTTTCAATACGATTTGGCTGAGCGAGAGCTCTTCTAACAGCACAGAGGGAAGCACGCGTCACTTGAATTAGAGAAGGGGAGAACACAGTCATTTTGGAAGGGAGCCGGCAGCTGAGGGCGACAGACTTGGAGGAAGTGGCTGTGGGTGGGAGCTGGGGGGAATAGAGGTGCAGGAAGACACAGAAATGAGCAAGATGGCTAAGTGATAGGCTTGCTCCCATCATGCTGTCTTGTGGAGACTTCTCTGCAGCTGCGTGGCCCAGGAATCAAGTAGATACAATGACTTGGCTCTTCAGAGATCTTTTCAGGCCTCCAGTTTGCCCTGGTTGGACGTCACCGGTCTGCCTGAGATTGCAGCAGCAAATTTACTATGCCACAGAACTGCTTCCCCGAAGAGCTGCCTGCACAACTTCTGAGGGTGCCCTCTGAGAGAGAAAGGGAGAAAATCTTTTATTTTACACTCCTTTTTCACGTACCTTTATACACCTGACACAAAAACCAGATGTTGAAGTTTTAATTTCGTGGTGATGGTTCTCTCTTAAATGAGAAACCACTTGCCGTCGAATCAGTTCCGTCTCACAACAGCACCACATGCTTGGGAGTGGAACTGTGCCCCAGAGGGTTTGCAGTCGCTTTGGTCTGTTGGAAGTCCATCACCAGGGACCCTTCTCAGGTGTCTCTGGCAGACTTGAAATGCCAGGCTTTTTGTCAGGTTAACCATCTATGTCACCCAAGTGCTCCTTTATTCTTTCTTATTGTTATCCATTTCAAAAGAAGCCAGAAAGATGCATTCATGGAGCCGGGCCCCATGGTGGGTGTGAGAGTCATCCCGTTTAAAGCTTACAGACAATTATTTCAATCTCACAACCACCCTTTATGGAAGGCACCATCGTCACCCTCAGTGGCAGATGAGGAAACCAGCTCAGAAGAACAGGGCGCCTTCCCCACTGAGAAGACAGGACGGGGTTAAGAGCTGGGTTTGCCTAACTCCAGGGCTGTTTGCAATGTGCCACTTGACTTTCCCCTACAGAAACCTTCACATGAAACGGGTAACTGCAGGTATCTTTCTGAGGCACCCAGATTACACATAACGAAGAAAATGAAACAGAGAAACCTTGACGGGCAGTGAAGTGTGAGTGTGAAACGAATGCAAATTTATTCAAATAGTTTGGGAGAGGTGTTTGTAGCCACTCATGCCAACAGGAGACCTATTACTCAGAATTCATTTTACTAATGTTTTAGCATCTGACCTGTTTTTCTTAATTGAATTGAAATCGCTTATGCAACACGTTTGTTTTACTGACTTTGGAAAGATGCAATCACCTTCATTTACTCTTTTATTTTTAAAATAGAATTTTTTTCAATAGTTCCTGAACAGTGAGTGGCCTTAAAGAAACCAAAACTCAATTAGCTTTTTTCCTCCCTTGGAAGCTCTTGGAAAATTGCAGTTATTTTAGTGTAAGGGGGGGGAAAAATCCCCTAATAAAGAAAGAGCATCTTGCACCATGATTGGTGAAGTCATCCTGAATGAAAATGCAGCGTGTCCAATAAAGCCTTCCCAGGAGCCACGGGTGGAGTCACTGGGGAGAAGGCTGGAGAACTCTTCCACCCTGCATAATTTAGGAGGAATTAGTCATTTCAAAGCACTTAAAATATAAATTCATTTCAAGTTTGCGGAAAACACTTTACCTCTGGGAATGGGGTAAAGCTGACAGAGATGCTTGTGGGAGCCAGAGGGGTCTTAAAGTGAGCCTTCCTCAGGACAGCTGGCTTCTCCTGCCAAACTGCAGAGAACAGACTTCTCCTGGGTTTGCCAAAGCCTGGCCAGCAGTGTCCTGAGGATGAGAACCCCAGGGCCTCCCAGGGGATTGTTCAGGAGAGCAGTTCAAGACCTCAAGCTCCAGCTGGGCACGCTTCCACCAATTTCTGCCACGGGGTAGCTGAGGCTTGGAAGAGCATGCTAGAATCAGGGGAGGTTCCGTTTTTTTTTCCCCAAGTGAGCAAGGCTTGTCTTGGAGAAGAAATGGAATTGGTATATCCAGCTTTAATGGATTCTAGGATGACTGGGTGTTGGGTGAGAAGGAAAAGAGGGAAAATAGAAAAAGGCAAGCAAAGAGAAAAATTTCTTTTTGAGAACTTGCAGGAAATAGGTCTTGCTGGCCAACCATAGCTCTAGGTTGACATCTGTTGTGTGTTAGCTTCGAGTGCGTCTGTTTCTTAATAAATGATCTCAGAACTTGAGCGATAGCCTCCAAGGGAAAAATTACAAAATGAACTTGAAGGATGATTGTTTCTGGGTTCCTTCTCCCTGTGCCCAAAGGGGAGAGAGACGAGAGAAGCTCTGCCTAGTCTAAGTTGAGGCCACCCATTGGCGGGTAGGACTAGGATGAAACACCACCACCTTTAATGTGGGGTTGAAAAACCGAAAGCCAGGAAGTTAAAAGGACTTAGGGGAAAATGTCCTTTGGCCTTCCGCTGCGTGACAGGATTCTGAAGTGGCAGCTAGTGAGCAGAGTAGACTCAGTTAGTCCAGTCAGAGGAAAAAAGCAGCAAAACCAGAGGACCAACATCAGTAATGTCTTTGAGTGCAGTGATGAAAGAGTGAGCATCACTCTGCCAGGAAGGCGGGTCTCTTCATCATGGTTCCCAAAGCAGTCTGGCCAACTCTCCGAGCAAACGAGCCCTGCCCTTTGGTGGGCGTTTATTGAGCACCTACTAGGTGCTTCATACAGAGAAGACGCCATGCTGCTTTTCTCACCAAGTCTAGGATTGTTTGAGATGGAGAGAGGTGGCAGTCTTGTTTTCTACAAGGGCCAAGAGAATAAACTGAAGAATGGAATTAAGCAAAAGACATCTTCATACTGATAGGAGTCCAGTACTCCAGAATCACAGAAGACTTTGGGGAAGGCTAAAACGAGGTCCAGTCAATTCCCTTGAGTACTTCTTCTCTGCCTGGCTCTGTTGCGGCTTCAGTGACGGAAACAGTGAGATAGGGAACCAGACGACAAGGATAGTTACACGGAGAAGAATCCAAATTGGTCCTCCGTCACTCGTGTTATGGAGAGTATCTTGGAGATCTTTGGAGGTCTGAGACATGGGACTCTCTCAGGAGTAAAGAAGGTTCTCTTCTGCACTGTCTGTATAACACCTAGCTCTATGGAGTGAAGATAATGTTGGCAGAAGACAAATTCATTTACCTTCTTTATGCAAATGCCTCTGACCCATCCCTACCAAGAAATCTGTCTTCCCTCCTTGTCTGAAATTGAGTTAAAGGTGACCGCAGAAGAGACAACAAACAGATCCTTAAACAGAGCCTTAAACTTAAGGTGATGTGACTTTATCTGCTACAAATATTTGCGTCCCTTTGATCCTCTTAGTGATTTTCTACCGTAGGTGAACCCAAACATTGTCAATCCTGAGGTGGTACTGACAGTTATCTCTATAAAAGCTGAGTGATTTTTTTCCTAAGTCTATGTGTCTTGTCTCTGCAGTGGAATTTATTGAATTCACCTGAGTGAACTTCAAAGTTGTTATTTAGATGGTGGCTCTGGATTGGACACAGTCTTAAAGCACTTCCCGGTCCTTCAATTTTCCCCCCTCCCCCCACTTTCCCTGTGATCTGGATACTATTATTCAATTGTACAGTTTCTGTCATTCCCTACTTAGTGACAGGAATGGAAAATGAGCCTTGACAGTGATAACCCATCATATTTTTTATGCTGCTGGTCTCATGAAAAAACAAGTAGTGGTCCTTTATTTCATCCCGTGGATCATCCATCAGTCTGCTTTCTTCACCTCCCTACCTTGATTTCCTTTGTGCCCTGTTGCCAGCCACCACCTGCTTCCTGCTGAATTAAACTACAACCCAGACAAAACCAAAGAGCACATCACCCCCAAAGTTCACCGGGAAGGTCACCCCCGGTGAGATGGACGTTGCGGATATGCTGGAAAGATCAGAGGCGACTCTGATGAAGCCTGCATCTGTTCTTTGCTCCTGGTCCTCAGAGTGGAAGATCGGATGGGTTGCCATTACCTTGAATTATTTAAGAGTTTTGACGAGCAGCTTCCATAAAAATTCTCCACTGACCCCGGAGCGTGTGTGTGTGTGTGTGAGTATGTGTGTGTGTGTTAAACAGTGCTTCAGAGTGATAGAGATGTTCAAAAGAACGTCACTGCAAAGTGGGCTCTTTCCAAGGGCTCGCTTTCTGTTAAGCTGTCCTTCTTAAGGTCTCCTGTGACCCTTCTGTTTTATTTGATGGCCGTTTCTGTCCATTCCAGGTTGTATTAAATGCGTTCAGCAACTTCAAACACCTCTGGCACACTGCAGTTTTAGCATGTGAGTGCTGATCACACCAGAACCCGGACTTTTGTTACTTTCCACCACTTTGATGGCTTTCTCCCAGCCTTCTGTTTTCACGGGCTGCCTCTTTCATCTCAAGTCTCTGTTCTGCAATGGCGCTGTCTATTCATTTCAGAGAGTCCAGCCATTCGGCTGCGAAACAGGAGACCATTCCCTCCCTTCTCAGGCCTGGCTTCCACAGTGGGCAGTCCAGGCTTTGAGGCTTTGATCGTGTGATTGTGGAGACCCTCTTTGACCAATCCTTTGGGGATACAATAAGGATTAGTGTATCATGATTTCATTTTTATCAACCTCTTATGTGCCTTCTTGCTTTTTTATTGAGATACAACAGTTTCGGTCATGGCAGGTAATTTTATAAATAGCTTTGCGTCTCATCACCTCCCATGATGAAAGGTAGGCCATCTCACTTCCATCGGATGGATTTTCCACAAATGATAGACGCGCTCTGTTCCCCAGATGTGGCTGAATGGTCAGAATGCTGGACAGGGACAAAACCTGGAAGACTTTACTTCTGAACCCATCAGGATCTCTACCTAACAGTTTATATAACTGAAGCCTAAGCCTACTACACTTCCATTCTCTGTCAAATTCCTAACATGAATATTGCGTGTTATTTTGACAAAGTAAATATTTCACAGAATCCCTAGTGCCAAGAATATTTCTAAAAAAGATATTTCAACCTACTGTGTGATTTTTTTCCTAAAATAATTTGATATTTTGTACCCAGTAAAGGATGGTAAGAGTGAAGTCCTGGGAGGCGGGGCTGCCCACTGAGCAGCCCTTGAACGTGGAAGGAGGTTAGCAGGAGACCTGTCTAGGGAATGACTTCCCAGATCTATAGGTAAACCTGTGTGACGTGTACTGCCTCGACCCCTGCCCAACTTTCCTTAGTCTAAATGGAAAAAATGTTAAAAGGCACAAGAGAATTTTGAATAAATTAATGAAAAACAGAACCAAAAAAGAGAAAGAGAGAAAGCGAGGTTTTTAACGTCTAAGGACAACATCGTGATCAGTCCCAAGGCTTCTCACAAACACTCTGTGTAACGCTAGCTGGCTGAAGGACTGGAAACTGCAGGCACAGTCATGTCACAGGGTCAGCGCGTGCTCTCCATTGTGGGCGTTTGTCTTCTGTAGATGACGTTGGGCCCCAGTGCGTGAAAAATCAGTCGTCAGTCCATTGGCAGAACACTGCTGAAGAACCGTACACGTATTCCACTGTGGCAGGGGTGAATGGGTGACATGAAAATGGACAAACAGAAAGGCAGACAAAGTTTGGGAGAAAAGCCTTCTGCAGGAATCGGACGCTGCCTTGTGTTTCGTGTTCGATGTGAAACTGTCCTTGTCTGAATATAAGTTCGTGAGGATGGGCCATTGGTTCCCCGCATCTAGCATGCAGCCACATTTAGTGAGTACCCGACGGGAAGTCAGAAGCCCAGGAGTGGCGTGACACCAGCCCAGCCAGCGAGCCTCCCCTGCCTCGTGTGGGGCACCTGCCGCAGGGCCTGACCCCTCGCCGCTGCTGCTGGGCTGTCCTCCGTCGGGTGGCGGACAGCTTTTAAACTGCGTGTTCGTGCACAGCTGCGTCATCATAGGCATAAATACTGGGAACAACTGGGAGGGAGCCGTGATGATTTTAATAGAGAAAGTATTATTCTGCAGTCTGGACAATAGGAGGGCTGGCAACTAGGTTCTCGAACTCATCCTAGAAAAAGTGCTACATACCTCTTTGTTGAATGTCACTGCCATCACCTTCAATGTCCTCCCCTTGAGAAGCTGTGCACTGGCACCAGGGACTAGTCCACCCTTTCAAAGCAACCTTGGAATTCTTTGCATAAAGGCCATCAGAGCTGTCATTGTATTACCCTTGATGTCTTGAATGTGATCGACTTGTCTTCTTTTCAGTATTTCCTTTATCTCTGGGTAAAGAAAAAAAGTCATTGGGGCCCAGATTGGGTAAGTAAAGAGGGTGTCCCAATACAGCTATTTGTTTCCTGGCTGGAAACTCCCTCACAGACAACCAGACAATTAAGTCCATGAACTTGCCACCATGCCACCGTGTGCAATGGCCATTCAAGAAAGAGTTCCAAAATTGCTTTGAAGGGTGGACTAGGTGCTGGTACTGGTGCATGGCTTCCCAAGGGGAGGACTTTGAAGATGACCGTAGTGATAATCAGTGAGGAGGTATGTGACACTTAGAACAATTACGTTCACAGCCTTAATTGTCAGACTTTGTATGCAGAGTCGAGGTGCTAGACACCCTCAGTGGTTTTCCCGAGTCTAGGCTGGTGCCCAGAGGATTCGTCGCAGGGTCTCCCTTCCCGTGCTGGGCAGGATGGATCCAGCCTGGCCCTGGACAGGTTGCCGCTTCCACGTCTCCAGTGAAGTAACTAGTGTTCACAGATGTTTTGCTGCTGCCCTGGAAACGGGCTAATGGTTTTTAAAACAGACTGTGGCAGCCACATGGAAGGTATTGGTATCATGTGTGTGACTACGTAAAGCGTACTTTTAAAGGCCTGTGACCTTACCTGCACTGAACAGAAACAGTGCCAAGCCGTGCCTACGTTTCTTGTTTATTTTCAATCGGATTTACTCAAGTGGCTCACCTTTCCTTCCCCAGAACTCCAGCAGGTTCAGTATTGTTATATGAATAGCAATTGCAGCAAATACCTTTATGTAATAACATATATTTAAACCTTAGCCCTGAACACTTCTTATTCAAGTCATGATTTACAAAAACATTCCAGCTTTAAAAGGAGGGGGAGGTGTGTTTGAGCAGGCTTTTTAAAAAAAAAAAAAAAATGCATATATACAAGGTATTTGGCTAATATTAGAATTGAATGAAATACCTGTGTATAGAGAAAAGCAAATTATCCTACTATGGAAGGCTTTTTATTTTTCTAACAGGCTTCAGAGCACAACTTCCTTAAACTGGAACAAAGACCCTGATTGTAAGGCCATAGTAATTAGGGTTATCATGTGGGGTAGGTATAGCTATGGCTCAGTCACAGGTATGACAGGAAAATAAGATGTCCCATATAAAGGAATTTTCTACAGCCTATCTTTACTATGAGTGCCTACATTATTTGGAGGTGACGGAGCCAGATGACTTTCAAAATTCATTATGCAAGTGTCTGTCTTCTTCGGGTTCGTGGCGGAATCCATTCTTAATGCGTCCAAGTCATCATAAGCATCGTTATTGTGGAGTGTCCAGAGTGCTGTAACACAGGACGTCCTCAGGTGCTCAGAGGGCGCGACTGGTGTCTGCCCCATGTTGAATGGCTCCCTGCCTCACTTCTCTGCATTTTTATGTCTGACTTTTATCATCTTGTGAAAGTCTCTGCCTCCAAACTTGATTGTCGCTGCTTGCTCTTGTGAGCAGAGCTCTCCTCTCCTTTCTGGTGAGCTTTTTATGTATTTTATGTCCTGGAAACCAGATAAGCAAGTGGTCAGAATGACAGCTTGCAGCAGAGCAGAGAGTTTCAAAGGGAAGAGCAGAAAGACGTGTTTTCATGTTAACATGTGAATTTCAGTTGGATTTTAGTGGCATCTTCTTGGCTCTTCTCTCTCTCTCTCTCTTCTTTCTTTTACTTTCTGCAGGCTTCCAAATGGGAGACCTGGCCTTCAGTCTGTAACTATTGTGTGTCAACTCTCAGCCAAATACTGATGGTCTCCACTTTATTGTCTGGCTCTTCAGGTCTTGAAGAGAGGGGAAAACAACAACAACAGCAACAACAACCTTAAGAGATGGGTGTTATCTGTGTAATTTGAGTTTTGTAGGTGAGGAAATGGAAGTTCCAACAATACAGAGCCTCTAAGTGAGAAACGTTATAGCCGTCATTGATCCTTCCATGATCCCAAAGAAAACCAAACCTGTAGCCATCCAGTCAGTTCCAACTCTGGGCAACCCTCCAGGACAGAGTAGAACTGCCCCATGGGGTTTCCAATCAAGAAAACAGAACTCCTGCCAGCTGGATGAGTAAGCACTCATGATAATTAGAGAAAGGACTGAGGTTGTCAAAGATTTCTTTTTACTTGGATCCACAATCTACACCCATGAAGGCAGCAGGCAAGAATTCAAAAGACACACTGCATTGGGAAGATCTCCTGCAAAAGACCTCTTTAAAGTGCTGAGAAGCAAAGATGTCACCTGGTAGACTAAGCTAAGGTGAGCCTGACCCAAGCCGTGGTATTTTCAGTTGCATGTTATGCTTGTGAAAGCTGGACAGTGAATAAGGAAGACAGAAGAAGAATTGACACCTTTGAACTGCAGTGTTGGAGAAGAAAATTTAATGAACTGTGGACTGCTAAAGAAAGAACAGATTTGTCTTGGAAGAAGTACAACCACAGTACTCCTCTGAAGCGAGGATGGGGAGACCACATCTTACATACTTTGGATATATTATCAGGAGGGGTCAGTCGCCTGGAGAAGGACATCATGCTTGGTAAAGCAGAGGGGTCAGCGAAAAAGAGGAAGACCCTCAACAAGGTGGACTCACACAGGGGCTGCAACAGTGGGCTCGAGCGTACCAACGATTGCAAGCAGGGCCCAGGCCCGGGTAGTGCTTCATTCTGCTGTACATAGGGTCTCCGTGAGTCATAGCTGGCTTGACAGCACCCGGCAACAAACAACAGAGTTTTCAGGGAGCGCCTGGTGGATTCCCAAACTGCTGACCTTCTGGTGAGTGGCTGAACTCTCACCCACAGCTCCGTCAGGGCTCCAAGCCTGCGATCGCTCCTTTAACTGAGCAGGACTCTGATTAACCACTTGCCTCACCCTTGAGTGTGTTGGAAACCACGATGTTTCCACTAGTCTTAGTGATAACTTCTGGTGTGTAAGCAAGGGGTGGGATTTCTTCTCTTCCTAGTTGAAGTCAGAACCTCCCCCACACTCTGCTCCCAGAAAAAAATATCTGACGATTAACTGAGAGTTAAAAATAGTTACCATGCTCAGGTGACATACAAATGCAACTTTCTAAGAACAATGGTTGCCTTTCATGTTCTGGAAAATTTGTCTGTGCTTTTTACACCTTGATTTTAAAGGAAGAATCAAGAAAGGCCAAGTTGAATGTAAATGATTTTTTAAAAAGCTTAAAATAAAACTCTTTTCATAGATGGGAATCCCAAGTTTGTTGCAGCCTTCCTAGGGGAACATTTTGTACATGGAAGAATTTATACTGCATAATTTTGAGTCCCTCTAATTCACTCATTCATTCCGACAGCAGTGTTTATGGGATGCCTGCTGGGCCCCACCGGGACTGCCCGGGCGTATCAGACACAATCTCAGAAGACAGACATTTGGGCCAGCATTTGAAGGCTGTGTCAGACACAGCTGCCACACGTTACCAGCCTTCCCCTGGTTGAAACTGGAAGCTTTAGCGTGAAGCTTAACTTTCTCTTAAGCAAGCCTTGATTCTATTAGCAAGATCCCAAATATTGCATGTTCTGGGAAGAAATTTGGAGAAGTGGTGTGCTAATGTTTTCCTGTTCCCTGGCAAGCCGCTCAGTAGCAGTGTCCAAGAGCACTTGGAAGAGCTTGGAAATCATCGGAAGCGATGTGCCTCTATGGAAAACACTGGGAGCACGCTGTCGGCAAAAGCCACTGGAAACCCGAGTTTTAATTCAGACCTATTGTCACGTTTCTTACAAGAATCTGTGTGTTTTAAAAAGACCATCCCAAGAAAGTTGGCATAAATGGAAGTTAGGACACAATGGAAGTTAGGACACAGAATCATAATTATCGAGTCGGTGAGTTTCCTGTATGTACTGTTTGCTAATCACACTCACAAACTTACCGTCTCGCTCTCCCTGCCTTCCCTTACTTGCTTTGTCCGGGAGTCGTCGTCATGTGCCTTGCATAATGAGCCAGGGATCTTCGACGACGACGCTTTAGCGTATCTGAGCATCATTACTTTGTAAGGTAGCCCTGGGCATAAATTTTGAGTCAGGTTGCCGCTGCATCGTCTGTGCAGCCTTTCTTTCTGTTGTAATTTAGTATTTACATTGTTTTTGTTAGCTTGAGTTACACACAGAAAGGGAGTGATGATTTTATAGAGATGATTGGTTTTTTGTTCTCTTGGCCTCCAATTTTAAGGGATGCAGCTCACTGTGAGAAAGCATGTCAAGAAGAACCTCGTATGTTTATGAATTAAGCTTAATTTTGTTTGGGGAATGATTTGAAAGAGAAAAAAGTCTTGTTTCCAGAGAGTAGAAGCTCTACTCATGTTACTGAAGGATCACTTTTGAACCTCCAGGAAATAGTTTCGAGGCAGGATAGGTAAACCAGTGACGGTTACGAAGACACGGTCGTGGGGCACAGTGCACGGAAGCCCCTCTGTCCTGAAGTGTGGGACTGGGCTGGCAGTGAACACACATCTGCTTCTAAAGCATAAAATCCTCTGACCAGGGCACTCGGAGTACATGCGCTAAATACCCAGAGAGCAGGCGCTATCCAGATGACCAAACAGACTCACTGGTCTACTATTTGCCAGTATATTTTGTATCTCATGTGTATTTTTAAGTCTGGTTGCTGTTAGAAGCCCTGGTGTCACCATGGTTAGTGCTTGGCCACTATCCAAAAGGTCACTGATTATAAGTCACCCGAAACTGGGAGAGAGAAATGACCTGGCAATCAGATTCCATAAAGAGTACAACCTAGGCAACCCATGGGGGACTTTTACTGTCATAGAATCTTGCTGTGACTTAAAAAATTTTTTTTAAAGAGTTTAAAATAGAATGCTTTTCATAGACATGAATCCTAGATACATTGCAGCTCTTCCAAGGAGTCATTTTATTGATGGAGGCATTTGTAACTCATAATTGGAACTGACTCAGCAGCACACAAGTCACGGTTAGTAAACCATTCTAATCCAATGGCTGTTTAATATATATGAACCATGTCCCCAACACTGGTGGCTTTTATTGGTATTGTTTCACTTTCAAGAGCCTTAAAAATATACATCATTCTTCCAGTTTCTGAGATGAAGAAAGTGAGATTCAAAGAATGTAAATAATGTGTCCCTAATCACACAGCCATCAATAGAACTTGGATGGGAAGCTTGATTTTTCTAACGCTAAATCCTGTGATCTTTGCATCTGACTTGTTGCCTTCAGAGAAATGTTCATTCATTTAATAAACATTCATCAAATACTTTCCATATTTTATATGTGCTAGGAACTCTCCTAAGCCTTTGTAACACAAGAGATACAAAAGTGAAGACAACATATGTGTTCCCTGCCTCTTGGACCCTGCAGTCAAATGAAGAAGACGGAAAATATAAAAACTTGGTACAAGGAACGGTTGAAAGAATCAAATTTACCAAAGGGGAAAAACAGGATGTCAGTGGGAATCTAAAATTAACATAATGTAAAGTCAGCATTTGATCAAGACCCCGTGAAGGCAGGAACAGTCACACCGAGACCTTAGGATAGCAAAAAAATTAGATACCTAGATAGATAGACAGACAGACAGATATCTAACAGTACCAAGTGCTGACAAGGATGGGAGCTAGAGCTCTCATACATTGCCGATGGGAACGCAAAACAGCACGGCCACTTTGGAAAATCATTTGGCAGTTCTTAGGAAGTGAAGCTTACGTTTCTCATTCTAATAGTACCATTCCTAGATATTTACCCAAGTAAAGAGAAAAATTTGTTCGTACAAAAGCCTGGATGGATGTTTTTGTAGCAGCTTTGTTTGTAATTGCCAGCAAATGGAAAAAACCCACACATCTCCCACTGGTGGCTGGATAAATAAACTGTAGAATGGAATATTATTTGACAATAAAAGAAAAAAATGGTATGCATGATTATGTGGATAAATTTCAAATGCATTATACTAAGCAGAAGATACTAGAATCAGAAGACTACATAAAACCTGATCCCATTTAAATGTAATTCTTTAAAAGTGAAACTGTATGGAGAGAAAACATTGGGAGTAGCCAGAAGTTTGGGTGAGAGTGTAAGTTTACTAAGAGAAGCATGGAGAATTTGAGGGTCAGGATAGTGCTGTTCTGTATCTTAATTGCATTGGTTACACAACAGAATGCCTTTGTCAAAACTCAAAAGAACTGTCTCCTAAAAAGAGTAGAAGTTACTGTGTCATTTGTATTTTAATTTTAAAAAGGTGGGAAAAAAAGCAAGCTGTGAACTCAAGTTCAGTTCTTCCAGTCTGTCTCAGCAGCAGCAGCAGCAGCAGCAAATAGAATTAAAACAGAGAGCCCTGTATGTTTTCCTAAGGTCTGAGCAGATGAAATATTGTTAGTGTAAAATAAATACTGTGTAGTAATTTCTGTCACTTTACAAATTGAACTACTACGGAAGACTACAGTATTGACAAGCAAGGATGTCTCCTTGAAGATCCAGGTGTGCCTGACTCAAGCCATGGTGTTTGCAGTTGCCTCATGTGTGTGTGACGGTGGACAGTGAGTAAAGCAGAGTGAGGGAGAACTGAAGCCTCTGAATCACGGCGTTGGTGAGGAATATCGAGTGTACGTGGACTGCCAAAAGAACAGGCAAATGTGTCTTCGGAAGAAGTCCAACCGGAATGGTCCTTCAAAGCAAGGATGGGAGACTGTGTCTCATCTACTTGGGATATATTACCAAGGGGATCAGACCCTGGAGGAAGACATCATTCTTGATAAAGTCGAGGTTTGTCACCTCAACAGGATGGATCGACACAGTGGCTGCAACAATGGGCTGAAGCCTAACAACAATTGTGAGGTGGCACAGGACTGGGCACCCAGCGTCCCTGTGAGTCATAGTCAGCTTGGTGGTACCAAATCACAGTAGCAGACAGATGGCACAGTGGTTGCTGTAAACATGAAACATGTTTTCTTTTCTCTTGTTTTGTAATCCCTAAATCTAATGCAATGAAAGGAAACAGTTTCTCACTGGGGTTTTGAAATATGTACACTGTACTATAAATGTAATGTAAGCATTCTGTATAAAAGGGCAAAATTTTTGTTTAAATGGAAGGACTCAGTGAAATGACAGTTAGACCTTGGAGTAAAGGAGAGAACAAGTCAATGGAGCAAAGCTGTCACTGTCACTTATCTTGCTTGTGTATGATTGTTTAATGGTAGGTATCAGTCAGGTAGGAGGGATCTAACTGCTCCCTCCTTGGGAGCAGGGAGACCTGCCACCTGACTTCCTGGAATAACCCCCAACCCCAACATTCCATTTTTCACTTTCTTTTTCCACATTGCCTTTTCCACTTTAAAAACCAGCTACTCCCAAGTTGATTCCAATTCATACCAAAAAAAAAAAAAAAAAAAAAAAAACCCACTAACTGCCATCAAGTCAATTCCACCTCATAGAGATGCTATACCTACCGTTGTCAAGTTGATTCTGACTCATAGCGACACTATAGGACAGAGTGGGACTGCCCCGTAAAGTTTCCAAGGAACACCTGGGGGGTTCAAACTGCCAAACTTTTGGCTAGCAGCCATAGCACTTACCCACTACACCACCAGAGTTTCCTGGAGATGCTATTTAAAAAAAAAAAAATGCCATTGAGTCAACTCTAACTCACAGCAACTCAACAGGACAGAGTAGAACTGCCCTACAAAGTTTCCAAGGAGCACTTGGTAGACCTTTCGGTTAGCAACTGTAGCACTTAACCACTAGATCACTAGCATTTCCTAGAGATGCTACCCACCCACCCACCCACCCACTGCTATCCAGTCAGGTCCAACTCATAGTGATCCCAGAGATCAGAGTAGAATTGCCCCATAGAGTTTCTGTGGAATGCCTGGCAGAGTTGAACTGCTGGCCCGTTGGTTAGCAGCTGTAGCACTTAACCACTATGCCACCAGGGTTTCTGGAGATGCTACAGTGACCCAAAATTCAAAGCATCAAAATGCTTTTCAAACCGTAAAAGCCATGAAAGTAGAAATCAATAAATAACAGAATAAGCAAGGGGAAAAAAATCCAACGTGTGGAAACTGAACAACACCTGCTCAGAAACTACTGGATTATAGAAAAAAATCAAGGATGGACTAAATAAACTGCCAGAGTCAAATGAGAATGAAAACACATCCATCCAGAACAGTTTGGCACACAGCAAAAGCAGGGCTCAGAGGTCAGTTTATCTTGACAAATGCACACATCCAGAAAGAAGAAAGGGCCCAAATCACAGCATTCACCCTGCAATGGAAACAAGTAGAAAGAGAGCAGCAAAAGAACCCCTCAGGTACCAGAAGAGAGCAAATCATAAAAATTAGAGCAGAACTCAATGAATTAGGTGATAGAAAAACAATAGGAAGAGTTCACAAAACCAAATGCTGGTTCTTTGAAAACATCAGTGAAATCGATAAACCGTTGGCCAAACTGACAAAAGAAGGATGGGAACGGAAGCAAGTAACCCAAATAAGAAATGAGATGGGTTATGTCTGACAACAGACCCAACATAAATTTTAGAAATTCATTAACAGAATACTGTGAAAAGTTGGTCCTTTACAGATTTGGAAACCTAAAGGAAATGAACAAATTGCTAGAAATGCACACTACTTGCACCAACTCAGGGTGACCCCCCATGTGTCAGATGAGGACTGTACTCCTCAGGGTTTTCCAGGGCCAGCTTTTCAAAAACAGATTGCCAGCCCTCTCTTCCAAGGCGCCTTGGGTAGACTCACACTTCCACTCCTTCAGTTAGCAGCCGAGTCTGCTCAGTGTCTACACCACCAAGGGACGCCTTTGCACATTTCCTCTGTGCAGTTCCAAAGAGTAAAGGTGCTGTAAATCCAATCACCATCGTGTTCTCATTTTCACCGTATGCCATGTGCTTAACCTTTGATCTAACGGGAGAGTTGGGCCTTCTGAGACTCTGACTGGACTTCAGCCTTCACCATATGTGCTTGGTAATGGAGATCTAGCTTCTCAGTCGTGTGTACCATAGCTTACATAAACAAAGCACTCTTTCTCATTTTTATTATGACATTTTTAAAATTGCTTTGTCTATATTTTTCAGAAGATGTGCTGTGAAAAATATCTCAAGGCTGTGTACTGTCTCTTTGTATAAATAACAAGGCTATATATCAAGATAGCCAATAAATGTAGACAATAATTTATTCAAACTGCACTGAAAATTAAGTGGTTCTGATTAAGAGTATTATGTTATCAAAGCCATTTGTTGGGCGATTAAAGTAAGTGAATCAAATGCTACATTATATGGCGTATGTTGCAAAATCTAGTTATGAAAAGGACAACGGTGATACAGCTTGGAAAATTAAACAGTGGTAGTTTTCTTTACCTTGTGCTTTTTCTGTAGCATAGTGTGAATTATGAAACTGTTCCTTTTTATGTTTTCCAGCAGATTTGTTATTTCACTTGGAGTCTTTTGGAAATGTCAGCATTGGCTTTTGTAAGTTTGGTTCCTTGCCTTCCTGCCTGACATTCTGTTGTCAGAGTTGGGAGATGTTTAATTATTTCAAAACACAAAAGAACTCCCCTCGAGAGTTAATTCCATGTGTAGCAAGTGATTTCTTAAACATACAAATGGCAACCTTGTTTTCAAGTAAGATAATTATACCTGAGTACAGTATGTTTCTTCATTAGTAAGTCATTAAATAATTTACTAAATTGGGCAATAGTTTGTAATGGCACAGGGTAACCCTGTTCAGTTACAGGAGCTGATGAGAAAAGGGTTTCTTGCCTATGTGCCAAAATTTTATCAGAGTCGTAAGTTCTGATGACTGGAGAAGTCAGTTTGCTGTTTTCCAAATACTTAGCAGTGCTGAATTCAAGGAAAAATTAGTCATATTTTTGGAGCAGGAAGACAATGGCTAAGGTTGTGGGTCCCACAGTCACTTCTCATTAGATGTGAATGCCAGTCACACCGCTTCCTAGCCTCGTGTTACTAAACCAGTTACCTAGCTTCTCTGTGCCTCAGTTTCCTCATCAGTAAAATGGGGAAATCAAAGTAGAGTGTTATTGTGTGAATCAGATGATAAAAGGAACATAAAATAAGAACCTGCCACAGAGTAAGGCCCCCCGAGTTGTTAACCAGAGGAGAGACGGTCACAGTGACAGTGACCGTGTTCTATAAATATTGTAAAGCGATTTCGATCTCTGATGGTTCCCTTTGGGGGCATGAGTTTTAACTGGATGCTGAAAATTCAATGTGGATTTTGGAGCATCTAAATGGAATGCCTAATTGCATCCATCTCCATTGCACAAAATGTAAAAAGCATTTTTAATTCAAAGAAAAGTGTTGATTATTTCTTAATATGAATCTAATAATTTAGAAGAATTGAACATATTTATTCAAAGAGAAAAATATACCCAAGTCTGTTCCAGTTTTAGTGCTCATAACATGCTTCCCCGATGCAGTATGGGGCATAAATAATAGACGCGCTTCTGGGAGCAGAGAATAGACTTCTGATCAGACACTGTCAGCCCAGATGAATCCCATCCTATAAACTGGAGCTTAAGCTTGAGCATCAAAACCACCATTGACATGTGGCACAACTGTCTAAAATGTCAATAGTTATAAAATGAGCATTTCATAATGCAGAATAATTGATTACTTTGCTTGACTGAACACAAACATATTTTCTCTGCAGAAGCAAAATAATGCTGCCGTTTGCTCCTGGGACTCTGCAAGCCGGAGACTGGGATTTCCTAGGGAAGCCCACCATCCTCAGTAATCTTGGACCAGGCATGACAAACACAGGGAAAACCATCTGCAACTGCTTATCTTTTCTCCATTATCTGAAAATGCATTTTTAAGATAGCTCTTTAAAAAAATCAAACATGGCCTATATATGCGGCATCTATATTAATAGAACTGTCTCAGATAATTTTCAGAACCAAAATGGATGAGATACAAAATCAAATAACATTCAGTTTATCTTGTTCACCCTAAAATGTTCGACTTAGCTTTTCACTCTGATGAAATAGCACCTACTTCCACTTTTATTCTTCCTCAGTGTGCTGTGATGTGGAACTCTTTTGCTCTGTGTGTTTTATTAAGCATAATTTAACTTTATGACTATCAAACCAACTATTAATCCTTACAATAAGACTATGAAATAGGCATACTGCAAAAGACATTTATTTTCTGAAGCACTATTCCCTTCTTCTGCCATCGGTTTTTAATTTCAGAAATCATTTTCACAACTGTCTGATGTGCTGCGCACCGTACTAGGTACTTTGAGGATGCAGACAAGACTGCAGCACCTGTATTCTGAGCTTCGTGCAGCACACTACTAGATTCCTGCACTGCTAGTTGTACCTGGAATGAGAAATGCATTGCCTGTCTCTGCATTTGCCTGCATCCTGCCCTCCTGCTAAGATGCCCTGCACTCTCATTTTTTTCCCTTAAGATTCGATTTGTCCCTTAACATCTAGCTCAAATGGTACTTCACCCATAAAGCCTTTCTTCTCAGGAAGCTGAAGAGTAACCCAGCACAAAGTGACTTCTCTTCTTGGCTTAAATAGTACTTGGTTTCTGGAGATCTTGGAGTGTGTGTCATACTTTCCATCTTGCACTGTAAGCGCTCTGTTTGTTTTCCTACCAAAGCCAAAGCCAAGTGCGATGGCAAGTTTCTTGGGGGACTGACATCCTGAACTTTGTCTTTCCTTTACAATGCCCTAGCACAATGCGAGGCACCAAGATGCTGTGCAGTCATCGTTCACTGGGTGGCTGGTGGGCCAGTCAACTCGGAGAGCTTGCTTGCTCTTGTAGGAAATGAGACAGGAAAAGCTTGCTAGACCCTGCAGCCTTTGGGGCTAAGGTATTGTTCTTGTTAGTCTTTCTACCCCCATACCTAGCAGGTACCTGACAAATGTTTTCTGAACATATATATATATGTACACATATGTGTATATGTGTGTGTATATACATGTGTGTACATATATGTACCCATATATACCTGTGGGTGTGCACACGTGTGTAAACATATACACACATCTTTATAGATACACACATGTGTATGGATATACATATATATACATGAGGGCTGCCAATTAAGTTTGAAAACTCATCCTAGAAAAAGTGCTCCATGCCTCACTGCTGAGTATCACTACAGTCACGTTTGGGAAGCTAGGCACTGACCCCAGTGCCTGGTCCAAGCTTCAAAGCAACTTTGGAACTGTTTTTCTGGAATGGCCATCAGAGCTGTCATCATATTGCTCTTGATGTCATGCGTGTCATCCAAATGTTTTCTTTTCAGTGTTTCCTATATCTTTGGGTTAAAAAAAAAAAACAGTTACTGGGGGCCAGATCAGGTAAGTAAGGAGCGTGTTCCAATACAGTTATTTGTTTACTGGCTAAAAGCTCCCTCACAGACAACTAGACAATGAAGTTGGTGAACTTGTCACCGTGGCACCATGCCACTGTGCACAATGGCCATTCCCAGAAGAGTTCCAACATTGCTCTGAAGGGTGGACTAGGTGCTGGTGTGGGCACATAGCTTCCCAGGGGGAGGACTGCAGAGGTGACCATAGGGATATTCAGCAATGAAACATGTCACACTGAGAACAACTAAGTTTGTGGACTTCAGTGTCATAACTTGCATATATTTAAAGTTATGGAAAGATTAGCAAATGCACATGTTCTTCTCAACAAGTCTTTATTAAGGGCTGAAATTCCAGGCCAGGCACAAGCTCTGTGTGTATAACAGTACACAGAGTGGAGGTAGTGATGACCCTGCCACGTCCCGAGCCTGCTGAGAGGTGACTGTTCTGCCTTTTGATGCTGTTTAACTTAATCCTCACACTCTTCTTACAGGGACCTGTTCTTGTCTCATGTATGAAGAAACAAAGGCTTGCTCAAGGTCACTTACCCATCAGGTGGGGAGGAGGTGGGCGTGGGGGGTGGTACGCGCACACGCACTGTTGTTTTTTTTCCCTGATCTTCCAAAACCACTGCTTATTACTTTGTTCTAATGTCTGATTGTGCTTTAAGTGGAATTTACCATCTAAGTCAACTTGTCATACAAAAACCTGCACCCACACCACTAGTTAAGAGGTCGGTTTTGAGCCCAGCTCTGTTTGATGTCCGCACTTAGTCTGCCACACCACAAAGCTCAGTGCCACCCGAAGAGGGTCCTCGGAGCAGTAAGTAGACATGGATTAGCACAGAGAAAGGGGTTAAGGGGTTCTGGAAAAGTGGTTGGAAAGTGTTTCTGAAAGCTGCCATGGGGTGCTCAGCTGGCAGAAGGCCTTTGAGGTCTGTCCCCAGCCCCTCACTCTACAGCTGAGGGGCCCAATGTCCTGGGAGGTGAAACACTCGCCTGAGTGACACGGAAAGCCGCAGGCAGTATGAAACTAGAGTCCAAGGCTCGAGTCCCAAGGTCACCTCTATCTCTCTTGGCCCCTTCACTAAAACCACCATAGTTTCCCAAATGGCTCATTCCGTTGGTGTCTCCGGAGTTAGGGTGTGCCAGCCAGGAGAACTCAGAGATGGCAGGTCATCCAGCCTCTGGTCTGCATCTCCTTGTCACCTTGGCAGGTGTGCACACAGTGAAGCACCTGCTGCCTGCCTGTGGTGCGGAGGTTGTCAGGCCTCTGCCTCGGTGAACTTTGCTCCTTTCCTTGCTGTGAGGGTTGCAAAACACAAGCCGTGTCTCCCAGTTTCTTAATAGGTGTGTACATGATGAGGTTCCAGAAACCCCAGAATCCCTGCATCACTGCCTCTGTCCAACCAATTCTGTCACCTCCAACACGACATGACATTGATAGCCGCCCTTTCTGAGTCACAGCCATCTGTTGACGGTGGGTAGCAGAGTGCTGGGCAGTTGTCTTCCATGGGCAGCCCAACACTCCCTCCTTCCTGCATGTGAGACTAATGCACGGGATGTCACTGCTTTGGTTTTCAGAGCGAAGGTCAGCAGATGAGGGAGCAACTCAAGATCCGAGCTGCTGTCTGGTCGCTGGTGAATCCTCCAGCTCAAAGCACAGTGCCAGGCACACTGCAAGCACTGGGTAAATGTGGTTGATATGTTGATCAGCGATAGACAGACAGACAGATAGAGATCGAGCCCTGGTGGCACAGTGGCTAAGAGCTTGGCTGCTAACCAGAAGGTTGGCAGTTCACATGCACCAGGTGCTTCTTGGAAACCCTGTGGGACAGTTCTGTCTTTTCCCGTAGGGTCTATCTGAATAGGAATTGACTCATTGGCAATGGGTTATGTATATGGATGGATATATAATTGGCTGAAGATGTTTCATGCCACCCAAACACTATTTGTTTTATGGAACGTATGTCTATACATGTAGAAAGTCTATATCAATATTTCTTTTAAAATCACAAATAAGACAGACAAGCTCTGTTAGTATGCTCATGCCCTCCCCCTTAAGACTCATAAATAAAGGGCACTCGATTACCTTCTGGTGGCACAGTGGTTAAGTGCTTGACTGCTCATCAAAACGCTGGCAGTTTGGAGCCACCAGCCAAGACAGGGCAGTCAGCTTCTGTGCGGATTACGGCCTTGGACTCCCCGTGGGGCAGTTCTGTCCTGTATGTGGCTGTTACGAGTTGGAACGGACACCAACAGGCCTACAGGCTGTCACCTTCTTTGGTTTCGAGGTCTCACTAGTATTAATCCATTACAAGTGTTCTTTTATGAGACACTGGAAACACTGCTGGCATAGTGGTTAAGAGCTACGTCTGCTCACAAAAGGTCAGCAGTTCAAATCCACCTGGAGCTCCTTGGAAATCGTATGGGGCAGTACTACTCTGTCCTCTAGAGTCACTGGGAGGCAAAATTAACTTGATGGTAATGGGTCTGTTTTGGGGAAGGTATGTCACCAGCCACCCCTTGAAAACCCTATGGGGCAGTTCGGCTCCATCTTACAGGGTCGCTGTAAGTCAGAATCAACTCAACAACAACAAGTTTTTCTCCTCCCAGAATCACGGTGAAGCACGACTCTGAGCTCTTGGGGGTGAATCTGCACCTTCTCAGTGGCTTCCCAAGTAGCCTTGCTTCCCACTCTCCAGGTCTAAACTCGTTTGACAAACCTGGTCCCCTGGCTCTGTGACTACCAGCATGGCACACCTCCTGGAGATCACACAACTTGGGCGATGGTGGCCAAGGATCCAGCTAAATCAGCTGGCCTGGGATCGCATTAACCTTCCCCTGATCCTTTTCTTGTTCAGTTAAAAAGAAATTAATTGAATTAGCACACTGTCACACACCAGAGAGAGAAAGCAGGGCCAGGAGACAAAACTGCAGAGCGGAAATTCTCCCTGACATGCACTGGCTCACTTGGACACCATCTTTGTACTTGGGACCACCTGTAGACTTGGGATAAAATTGTCAATTTGTTTGCCACTCTCCCTGCTGGTTGTGTGTGTGTGTGTGTGTGTGTGTGTGTGTGTGTACCATGAGACCAGATCCCATGCAATGAAAACCCACACCTCCACTCACAAGAGCAAATAGCATTTCTTTATTTAACCTCCCAAAGTGGGAACATGGGCACCAATTTACCGACCACACTCCTGTCTAGATCTCCAAAGAAATGTACAGGGCTTTTCTCGGCAGCCTTTTGGAACAATCTGGCATTGGAAGTGTTTATCCACTTCCTTGCTAGGTGACAGATTCAATACGAAACCCTACCCACAGGACAACCCGTGGGGCCACAGCCACCCCTAGGGCATCAGAGCTGCGTCTGCTCAGGAGCATGCTGTGTGTCTCCTTTTCCTGAGACAGCCAACAGAAACACTTGTGTCCAGAATTAGTATATAACATAATGCTCTTCATGGTAAAGAATTTTCATCTTGGTTAATTATATTCATGTCAGCAGGATTATTTTTCTGTTTTTGGTTGTCCCTCTCACCCCCAGAGTATTTGATAAAAAGGAAAAAAATGAAGAGTATTACAGCAGTGTTTTCCTGCACAGTAAGTACTCCACAAGCGTTTAATACAGCCAAATCATTAGACCTGTTACTGTGTGTGGAAACCCTGGCGGTGTGGTAGTTAAGTGCTGGGGCTGCTCGCCAAAAGGTCAGCAGTTTAAATCTCCCAGGCGCTCCTTGGAAACTCTATGGGGCAGTTCTGCTCTGTCTGTAGGGTCGCTATGAGTCAGAGTCGACTCGAAGGCACTAGGTAGTTTTTGTTGTTTTAATCACTGTACATTAGGTGAAAGTCTGCCCTGAACAGCGTGTCATGAAAGTTTCAGTTCAGTAGTGTTCGAGGCAGTTGTGAGTTCTTTCATTCCCGACTAATTTATTTGGCTGGGGACTTACAGTTCTGGTTTTGTTTTGTTTTTTTTTTTCAAATCTACATTTCAAAAGTTTTTATTTCCCCCCAAAGCAGTCTCATTTTTTACTTTCCAAGTTTCATGAGGACTTTGTGTTCATATAAAGCACATTAATAGACCCTAGGTTAAAAGCTGAAGACATTTAATACAGGCATGCATTACAAATTGCATCCAGCCACACAGGAAGGTAAAGAGTTACTATTTGAAATTCTGTTACTCGTTAGTTAGCATGCAAATGAAATACATTTAGAAGGTCAAGGTCAGTTGCATTATCCCAGAAATGCCTTTGTTGAACAAATGTGCAACTATTTCACATCAGTTTTTTAAGGTGGCGTTTCTGTTGGGGGCCAATCTACAGGACAAAATGATTTTGCTACTTAAGCACACATCATGTACCTTGTCATTCTCGATAACTGATTTCATTTGAAATGGTCTGAAAATCAATATTGATTAACAGCAATGTAAGACTCTACCTTGGGGTCGGATGACCGACCAGTAGGTTAGTGTAATGGAAAAGACACTGTTTTCCAAAGCAGAATGCCATTGGAGGGTAACATTAAGAATTCCCAACACTGCGAATCTGGGATTCATTTGACATGAGTGTGGGAAAACAGACCTCTGAACATGTCCCTGGAACCTATATACAGGATAGTTTGGTGTTGCCTTTCCTTCTTGGAGCTGTGGACTCAGGGAAAACCAAGAACCCTGGATGGATGATGGCATCAGTGTAAGCAAGAGGCGTTGTCTCTTGGAGAGGTAATTGCATCATGAGAGTATGGTATGATTTAATTTCATAATTGTAAACACCACAGTGGGTATGGTCAGTGCATTGGAAACTTTTGTCCACTTCGCTATGGCTGGACAGCAGAGTTAACATGGGTAGGTCTTGGCTTCACACTTGTTTCTCTGTTTGTAATGGTGTGGTTTCATTTAGAATTTTTTTTTTTTACAGGGAAAAAACGCTGTGCTAGGATGACCTTATCTAAAATCAAACTTTATAAACCTGATTTAAGTAGCAATGAGCATTTTGATTGCCTACATCCAAGCATTGTGTCAACATTTAGAAGACTAAAATTTGCTTTGAAAAGGGTTAGGACTGCTTGTTCGTGTGGTGCTGGTCGGGTGTGTTTTAAATTATGGCTGAAGTCAGTGGCCGGGGCAACTCAGTTATATGGGGGAGTAGGGGAGGCGGTTGCCAGAAACTTCCTGTTTAATCACTGTGAAGTCAACAATGAAAACCTATCTAATACTTTAAGTTCTAAAAGGAAAGATAAGACTAACAGAAATCAGAACTGAAATTGCCTAAAGCCAGAGCTACAGATACAGGCAAATTTGAACTTTGAGAATTTCGTCTGTCTGTTCCATACCATGGACATGCTCTCCTAAGTTTCAGATAATGCAGAATCTGGCTATGTAACATCTGAAATTCTTCTAAAGAGGTTCATCTGTTTAAAAAAAATTAAAAAGAGACATGATCTAAGTTTCCACAAGGCCAGTAACAAGTAAGCTCTCAAGTTTGCACGGCATTATTACGTGTTAGTTGCAAATTAAAATTCATAAAGTTGACCTTAGGGGACCTTTGGTTTCCCAGTCAGGAGTACCAAGAGGCCTCTTTTTAGAAAACCAGAGCCTTTCTAACTCCTGGGTGGGTTTGCTGGAGAGAAGGACGAACATGGAAGAGGCTGGAACTACAGTGATTGAGGTCATCTGGGTGAGTCACACGCAGTTTTCTGTTGGCCTTCGAGGTATCAGGGGTCCCTGGGGTAAACCTGGATCTCAGGTTTGGTCTGCAGAGAGTTACAGATGTGGGGCCGGAGCTGTGTCTCTCGGGAAAGTCTTAGGAGGCCCCACTCCCCACTAGGCCAACCGGCCCCGGTGACTCAGGTCTCCGGGCCCTACCCGCAGGGGGCTGTGGCCCAGAAACACAGCCGGGCACTCTCGGAAAGTGAGGACGACTGCAGTCTCCAGACCGAACTCCTGTCCTCCGCCACCGAGTTGTCCGTCTGTCCCCCAGGGGACTCCCCCAAGGGTGCGGGAGGCTGGCATTGGCTGGCCATCCTCTCGCGCCGGGGCTCCGGGGAGAGAGCGGACAGCCGTCTGTCGGGCCAGGCGCTGCTCGCGGACGGCGCCCGGGCGGCCACAGGTGCCCCGGGAGGCGGAGAGGCGGCCGGGAGCCCCCGCGCGGGCCGGGGGCGCGGGAGGGCAGCACCCGGCCGGCGGGGGGCCCGCCGAGCGCCGCGGGGCTCACCTGCCCGCGGGGGCGGGACGGGCGGGCGCCGGGGCTCCCGCCTCCCGCCCGGGGAGGAAGCGGAGGGGCGCGGTGTAAACAGAGCGGCGGCCGTGATGTCAGCCGGTCACATGGAGCCTCTTATGGCTCGGGATGGCTCTCGGCTGGCGGGCAGCTGCGGCAGCTGCGGCTGTGGCTCGGGCGGCGGCGGCGGCGGCAGAGGGGCTCCGGGCTCGGACCAGCCGCCCTCCCTGCGCTCTCCGCACCGCGGCTTGAATGATGTATTTTGTGATCGCAGCGATGAAAGGTGAGCCGGCGCCGGCGGCCGGGGGCGGCTGCTCGGGGGGCGGGGGGGCGGGGAGGCGGCGCGCAGGGGGGGGGCGCGCTGCCGGGGCGCACGGTCCGCGGGGGCCGGCCCGCGAGCCCCCGGGGCCTTCGGCCGCCACCGCAGAGCCCCCCCCCCGGAGCCCGCCGCGGGGTCAGCACGCCGCCCGCCGGGGGTGTGGGGGCCCGAGGCGCGGGGCCGGACCCCGGCGGCCCTCCCGCTCCTCTCGGCCGCCCTGCACCCCGTGAGGCTGGCGGCGGAAAGTTGGCTGCGCGTCCCGCGCTTCGGGGAGGGAGGGGAGGAGCTGGGGCGCTCCGGGGAGGCCAGTGGCCCGCGCCGGGCCCGGTGGCCCGCGCCCGGCCTAGGCGGGGAGGCGCGGCGGCCGGGCCGGGCGTGCGCGCGGACGCGCTGTCACCCCGGGACCGGCCAGCGCCCCCGGCCGCGCGCCCTGCCCCCCTGGCGGCCGGGCCGCTTCCGAAAGCGCCCTGGCCGGAACGAGGCGGGTGCGGGAGCCTGCCACGGCGCCCGAGGGCGCAGCGCCCCGCCGCCGACCCCCTCGGGTTGCGGATGGACGCGGGAGGACAACTTCTCGCCCCTCGGCGCCTGCGGGCGGAGGTGGCGGTGAGGCGCTGGCGAGGGCCGGCGGGCACAGGTCAGTCGCCGGCGGGGCTGAGCGCGGCCACCCAACCGCTGCCGGCCTGCCTCCCGGCCCTGTTCTCCTTAGCTGGGCGGGTGGCGGGATGGCAGGGGGACTGGCCCAGGGTCCTCCCGGGCGAGGAGGCAAGAAGGCTTTCAAGTCAGGGAAGTTCGTAATGGGAAAGCCGAAGTTAAGAGGCGTCAGAAGTCGCCTGTGCCGCACAGAGAAGCCTGGACGCGTTCTTAAACTAACGTCTCTTGCCAAGAGCCCCGGAGGAACTCAGCGCGGAACTCGCGGGCCGCCCGGGTGCCTGCAGGTTCCGGGTGGATAAGCTGCCCGAGCGGCTTCCGAGGCCCGGCCGCTCGGCCTCCGGGGATTTAGAGCCCTGTCTGTTTGCAGCGGACGGGGTTCCCCTAACGTGCAGCCTTTGCGCAGACCCAGACCGTCCTGCGGGTCCTGCCAGCCAGTGCGAGCGCCCCGCGCTCCTGAAACCTGGGCTGGATTGGGGTTTGGTTGCAATCCCGAATGAAGACGCCACTTCGGTATCTCCGATAGGTTTACTTTCGGATCGCGGAGCTTTGCCTTTCTTCACTTGAGACTGGGTGGCATCTCTTTCGTTAATAATTAACAGGCCGAAACGCACTGGACGCCCAGAGGAGCCCAGGTCCTTCCGTACGATGTCTCAGCACATGCGTATTTTCCCCGGTGGTGTGCAGGAGATGGGTTTTTATCATTTTTACGGTATACAAGTGGCACAGTAAAAGAGAGGGAACCTGTCTGACCCGGATCGTTAAGCACTTAAAATTATTTGGGGACGTAAAGTATGATCGGCTTCTTACATAAAATAAATTTATGTAATATATTCACTTACTCCCGAACAAAACTTTTGCGCTGTTTCCTGTATTTCCTTACTCTTTCAAGTGCAGAGCTCTCCGGTAAACACGTTTGCTTCTTGCTGTTTATTATTGAAGTTACAAACTAGATTTTGCCTTTGGGGAGATGACAGCCTCAGCCCATCTCCGTTTCATGTGTTCTAATTTGTGTTGACGTGGGGGGGGGGTCTAAGACCTTATAAAGTGCTATTCCCTTAGTGACTAGTCCCTCTCCAACGAGAAGGTGCATTTTCATGTTTTAGTTTAATTGTGTTGTTTCCTGGCAGGTCTGTTTTTGCTTTTGTAGTTGTACCAAGTGAAATGCTATACTGTTCCTTCCAATTAGAATTGTAAAGATCACAGACACACACACAGAGCTGTAGCTCACACACTTGTCTTGGAGTGACCCGTTGCTACCGTAAAATCATAGGTTCCTGGTATTACGCTTTGGGAAAAGTAGCTCAGAAGTCCTGGCAATGCAGTTTTTCTGTAAGCTCGACTGCTGAGAGCGAACAACTGAGTACATCTAAACAGAATATCTCATTCCCAATATTGTTGCATCCTGTGTTTTAATGGGTTCTCTTGCTTTGGTGCAAATTTAAACTCAAGAAAAATAGTTTGTGGGAAAATGAAGGATGCCGTAAATATTTCCATATCAGATTTAAGAGGGGGAGAATCCTATTTAAGAGCCCAGAATCCTATTGAATACTTCCCTCCGGCCTCTCAGTTCTAATAAACTGATTGCATATGGAAGAGAGTTTGTATAATTAGGTTTTTCATGCAAAACAGAGATGCTCTTTACAATACAGTTTCTGGTACATGTGCATCTGGACATGGGAGGAGAAAACAAGTAACCCTGAAAGAGGGACATTCTGTTGGCTGATGCTCCTAGGTTTTTTAAAGATCATTAAGCAGGCCTCTGGAACTCTCCAATGAAGAGAGTCCTTCCTTAGCACTAGCTGTCAATTAAGTTTAGGCTTAAAAGTGGTTTCATGCTTAGAAGTCATAAATCTTCATTTGAGCAACTCTAGGCTCATCCTTAATTAACGACTGAATTCTAATTCCATTTGGATGGCTTCTTTAGCAAATGGTGAGAGCCAGCGATACCATGTATACTCAGGGAAACACTTGTCCTGCCCATCGTAAAAGAGCATTGGCCAGATGTTACACAGCAGCCAAGTGTTTAAAGGAAGACAGGAGCGTCCTCGGTGTCTCAAAGACGCCTTTGCTTCATACGGTGTCAGCTCGCATTGCTGTAAATGGAGTCAGGAGAGAGAAGGGAACCCGACAGGGGTTTCTGTCCTGTGATAGACTCTTCCCACAGCACAGCTTGTCCACCAATGCAGGGCACCTTTCCACTCCAAAAATACTGTATGTGTTGGTGGCTGGTGGTGTTTCCAACTCTAATGAATGAGGTTTTACAGTTGTTAAGAATTTGGCCCTTTTGCCAGATGAAATTTGAGTTTTGTCCCTGGTTTCATTTTAAGAATGGTTTCAGTGTTACTTCTGGACTGGAAGTTTGGTTTCATTTTTGTGACCTTTGACAGATAGGGCTGGAAGACTGTAATGGCTGGGTCTCGAAACCCCAAATTGCCGCCACCACGGAGCAGAACATTATCTGGCGAGAGGCAGTGAGGTATTTTAAAGACAAAGAAGATCTCTGAATCAGTTGGTCCATGGGAGGAGAAGGGGCCTGGACATCCCATGAAGTAGAGAGTATTTTAAAAGGACCAATTTCACCGGCATCCTGTTGAGTTGTGTCCCTGGAAGAGCGCAAAGCAACCCCAGGAGCAAAACACTTTGCCGTCTGTTTGAATCACTGTATAATTTCTTTAATACTGCCCAGCTTTGAAATCCAATTTCTAAATAGAAATAGTCCTTTTTAGAAAAAGAAAAGTGATTCAGATCTTAGTGTGTTACACACCTAGTAGCTGGACTCTCTTTGCCCGCATCTTCGCATCCCGGCCACACCAGTCCCAGTCAAGTGCGGGACATTGAGCAGGAGACAGTTGCAGAGCCCCGACTGTAGGACCCATCCCCCTGGTAGCTTGTGCTGGGTACCTAAGAAAATAATATTTACAAATGACCATTCACTGGAAGAAACACTTACTGAAAAGCTAGTTAGTGCAGTCAATTTACAGAAATAGATGTTCAGTGTTCTTAAAAATCTCTTTCATTTTAACTGTCAGTAAAATTCTTTGTGTGAAAGAGATCTCAGAAGACTACTTTGTCATAGAAATGCTTCCTACATGCATTTTAAAGGTTCACTGGTGTGTCTTACCCAGCAGTCAAGGCTGCGTTAGTGTATTTCCCACTTGGTCTTTTACAAACCATAAAGGAGACCCTGAGAGTGAGTCAGCAGTCACATTGTTTTGGTGTTTCTGTGTTCAAGAAAAAATCAGAGGCATCACTAGTGAACTCTGCGGACAGTGACGTTTGGTATTGTCTCAAAGGCCACCTCTTGACCCTTTAAGGAGGGATTTGATTATTCTCTCTCCCCGAGCCAGCCCTCCTGTGATGACGTTTCTCTTCTGTCCCAGCATTTTGAGTCATGGGCTGAGAGCTACCTAGTCAGGACTTCTTGCGTCTGCCAGTATTGTGTGTGATATGCTGGAACGTGCCTTCTCGGTAAACTGTCAGAGCACTGTGGTCGGAGGTAACAGGGCGCGGGTAAGTGGATGAGAGCTTTGTACACTCGCCAGTGCATGGAACGCAGGAGAACAGCTCAAATCTGTAGTTTCTGGGCTTTCATTGTTGAAGTGAAATTTCTTAGTCCTCGTTGGACTGTAAGAAGGTAATATGATACCTTTAAAGCCTTTAGCCTGGTGGTTAGGAAAGGACAAGTCAGCTCCCTGGGTTGGCTAATGACTTCCATTTTTGTTTGTTTGGGTTTTGATTTTATCGCCTCTGAAGCTTATTGGGCATTTCATAAATAAACAGAGAGATGATGTTAATCTATTTATTTTGTACTTTACAGTTCACAAACACTCTTTAACTCATTTTACCCTCCCTCGAAAGTCGTTGATATAATCATGGTCGTCTTTTTTTAGTTGGAGAAACTGAGGCTCATAGAGGTGATGAGCTAAAACCTCAGCTTTCCCAGCCGAGCGCAGGAAAGCCAGGACTAGCCCCTAATTTCTCTGTCCTCCATTCTGCCTTCCCTAGAGGAAGATGTCAAAATGCCCCGGATAGAACTTTGTCTCTAGTTAGTGGAAATTATAACTCTGGCATTTATTAAGGGGGGAAAAAATAGATTCAATTATGTAATGCTTTGCTGAGCCTAATATCTTTAAATTACTATTTAATAAAATCAATTTGGTGCAAATGGGGTTATTCTTATTTGCTTATTATTAGCTCCCTTCATCCATGGTTTTCATTAAACCCTCTTGTTTTTAAGAGGATCTGGATGAAATGTAGGCATTCTTCTCCTAAAGAATACAGAACACCATAAAGTCCACCAAACCTGTGTGATCCATCTCCACGGCAATGGAACTGAGTTAGAGATTTTTCCGTATGCCCATTCGTCTCTGGGCAGAGTGAATGTTCCCAAGAGCACCTTCTGATATGAATGTGCCTTCATGTAGTGGGAAGTTCAGGAGTCCTTGAGCTCCTGAGTGCTGTCCTGTTTGTTTCTATGACAGCTAAGGGACATGGCTATAGGCAGACTTGAAAGATGGCTGTTTTATATAGAATCACCGAAGGAGGCCTAGTGGTGTGGTGATTAGGCATTTGGCTGCTCACCAAAAGGCTGGTGGTTCTACCTAATCCACCAGCCACTTGGAGGGAACAAGACGTGGCCATCAGCTTCCAGGAAATATTGAGAGCCTTGGCACACTGCTGGGACAGTTCTCTGCTAGTCCCTGTGACTCAGAGTCAACTTGCTACTAGTGGGGTTTTGCTGTTGTTGCTGTTTTGTTTGTAAGTTTCCAGTTAAATCAATCTGCAAATGCTCATTTTTCATGTGATGGATGGTCACCTATCTGACTGCTGGGTTGAGGCCTGTTTATTTGAAAGCAGATGTCCATTGTTGCTTAAGAATTTTGGGGAGAGAAGGAACCTTTACATTTCAGATACCTAGCTTTCCCATTGGCATTTAGGACACTCGTTCTATAGGTTTGTCTGGTTAAACACTCCCAATGATGGGAAACTCACTGTCTTTCACAGTGTCTGATTTTCTTTTAAAGTATTTTTTATTTGTTTGTTTTCTCTTTTTGTTTTGCTTCTCGCATCAACCCTAAATTTCTCCTCTGTATTTTTCATCCTTTAGCTGTGAGCTTTTGGGGCAGTACAGAACACATTTAACCCACCTTTCAAATGAAAGAGGGTCGGGTATTGGAAGGCTGCTAGCTTGTAACACAATAAAAGGTACAGAGTAGAGGGTCAGTGAAAGTGCAGAAAACCCTTAGTGGGATGGATCACCTCAACAGGGGGATCAAATGTATCAAAACCCTGGAGATAGGGCTCCGCTAGGCAGTGTCCTTTCAGTTACACCCAACGTCTCCCTGAGCAACAAGCTGACAACAGTCTGTAACCTTCTTCTCCACACACCCCTAACCACACACACACCCCTAACCTTCTTCTCCATTCCATCTTGTGTGTATACAGCTCCTGGTTGGTTTGATTGTCTTAGGTTGAAATTTCCCATTTTCTCGCCGTGTTGAGGACCTCTTTCTGAAACCTACCGCAGTGCGTCTAGACCTGATTGACCTTAGGGTGCTGAAATGGAAGCCCAGCACCCCTCATGACAGGAGTCACTCAGCCCTTAACTCACCACAGAGGCAAGAGGAAGAAATGACTTAAAAGTGAAAAAGTTTCACGTACATTTTTTAAGATAACGTCAGCTAGGCTCTACCTTGAAGTCATCTCCTATCTTGAACCCAGGCCTTTCTGATACCATCCTGACTTGTGAGGGTGGAATTTGACCCAGTTTAGGAATACTGATGGTTAAAGTTGATTATGAACTATCCAGGAAAATCAGAGATATCGCCAAAATTAAAGGAAGCTTAGAAGCGCCTGCTCTGCAGCATGGTGTCAGATCCGAGATAAGGTTGCCCTCTAGTGGGGACTGACTCACAGAGAAGCCGAGAGCCAGAATGGTGCCAGTGAATTTCCCATCAGGCTAGGGGAGAAGGTCAAAGGTTGAAATGATTGTCTCAGTGGCTTTGGGCCAGTCTACATCCAGATGCACAAGGGTAATGCACGATTTCACATGCTTAATTAGAAATACAACTGTGAGGACCATATTGGATTTAAAAAGTTTACTGGGATGTGAGTAAAGGAAGTTCTGTTTTAAACTTATTTTAAGGTAAATTAAAGCTGATACATTAAAAATCTGTTTGGCCTCCTATTCAATGAAAATGAGATTTGATTTGTGAGCATATGACTATTAGGAAATACTCAGTAATCCTTATATTTTGTCAAAGTTTAAATCTTGATTCTATTTCTCTACCTTGATATTTTTAAGTGAAAGTTTGTCAGTCTTTGTGATCAGCTAGATCTAGTATTTTTTCTCTCCTTAAATCCAAAGGTCTCCTGCCCAAGAAAAGATAAATATTTAGAAAGAAATAAACTGCCATAATTTTTCTTGGCAACAGAACCGTTTTAACCTCAGATGCAGAACTATTAGCCCTTCATTTCTGGACTTCTGCTACATCCTTTGGCTCCTTGGAATTATATCATTTGCCTACCAAATAAAGTACATTTTATATAGGTTTTTAAAACACATGAAAGTTTATACTTTAAAACACTGCATGAAGGAGAGCTATGCATTTGTTTAATTTTTAGGAGAAGTAGATAATGCAAGTGATTATGGGTTCAGATTTTGGTGGTTTATCAAGTGCAAGACTTTCACAAAGCCATCTGATTTCTGAACGGGAACCTGAGGAATACACACTGACTGTCCTATATCCTTAGATGGCATTTGTTGGTAATGCTACCCAGACTTATGATCGTGCAGATGTGCTCGAGAGAAGCCACAGCTTCTGATCAGAGCTCGAATAGGCACAATGGTGACAGGTCACCACCAGGGTTTTAAACGGTGACCAGTGCTTGCTTGCTCCTGCTGGAAACATGAAATCTCACCTTTTCATGAAAAAAACAAGGGAGGAAGAAACAAAACGGGGGGGAGGCGGCAAAGAAAATCTGCCGTTTACCCCTCTGCATCCCAGAAGTAAGTCAGTGGTTCCGAGGTGAGGACCTGTGGTAAGCTGTGAGATCAGTTGCGGAAGCAATGTGCTTTTCAAACGACAGCGCCCAGAAGTGTGGTTCTTTGACCACGAGAGAAGTATTCTCTTTTTCACAGAATCTTGTTTTCCACTTTCCAGTCGTTAATGCCTCCCTGTCCCCATCTTATTTGTCTATTTCAATTCACCTATTTTGCAGAATAGTAAGTGGTGGAAATGCTTAAGGAACTAAATTTGTTCCGGGAGACACCTTGGAGTGTCTGCTGAGTGCTGGGTTATTCAGCGTCACCTGTGTACTTTTATGAAGAGCTGAGATACCTCCCTCCCGATCAAGGGCCTAAAGCCATGAATCAGCATTGGAACAATTCACTGAGAAACTGGCAGCGACACTCACCCTGAGAAGACTGCTGTAAGACCACTGAGCCAGGGGCCGTGAGGGGGCAACAGAGGTGATAGACCAAGGGTCCCCAGTGGGCAGGAAGCCCCCCTCCGCTGGGTTCTGGAGCAGTGGTGCTGCTGACACCTTGTGATTGGCTGTGACTGTGCAATGACATCGAGTGACATTTCTACACGCAACAGCAGAAGAATAGTGGGCTTACGGGCTCCCAACCTCGACAGGCTACGTGTTGTTTAGAACAAAGGAGAGTTTCCAACAGACTGAGGAGTCTAGTGAAATGTCCCTCTAATTGGAAGTGGCCTTATTCTAATCTGTGATTGCAGTCGGCGTCCAGCTGAGCCCTGGGGTGAGTTCCCGCCCGAGTGCTGCCTGCACAGTGGCTCCTAAGCTGTGATGGGTGAGACTTCACCCGGAGAACCTGTCAAAAAGGCAGATTCCTGCAGGGTCGCATTCCCAGGCTGTGGTGGGGTTCGGAAACAGGCGCATTTAAAAAGTGTCTCAGATGTCGCCAGTACAAGTGGTCCTCAGACCTCACTGTGTAAGACTGTCCTAGCCTCTCAGAGCTGGGGCGGGCCACCAAGACCTCTTGTCCCTCAGTGGTTCTGAAACATCACTGACCATGACCCTCAACTGGCAAGGATTTACAAAATAAATTTCTGTTCTTCATGGGCTCTTGCACAGACTCAGATTCGGGGATCTGGGACAAGGCCAGCCAAGCCAAATGCCTTCGAGTCGGATCCGACTCATGACGACCCTAGGGGCCACCAGGGAATCTGCATTTTTAAAAAGCTCCACTAGTGTTTGTGACCGTCAGCCAGGTTTCGGAACCCCTGCTCTGCTTCCACTAACGAGGAAAGCAGGTCTTGGAAAGGAAAAGGACGTTGGGCTCAGTGTAAGTTTCCCTTCCGTCCTGTTGAATCTCTGTTCAGTGACAGAGTGGGAAGCTGGAGCCGTGGCTGCCACGGTTTAGATGTGGCTGACACATCCCAGACAGGCTTCTGGTTACTGCGCCTCCCAGAGACCCCCCGTGTGTTGGGGGAGACCCTGGCTTTCAGATGCACATCCCCCAGCCTGTCTTCTGAGGCACCTCTGGTGAGCAGGTGAGCGCGTTAAATGCACGCACCACCTCGCGACTCCTCTGGTTACATCACCTCAGCCGTTAACCCACGTGTGGGATCAAGTGTGGGCTCCAAACCTTTCCCTCTGAAGTGGTCCAGACAGAAGAAACCTCAGAAGCCATTGGGGTGCTGAAGAGACCTGGGATTCTCTCCAGACATGTTTCTGTTCCCGCAGAAAGGCTCGCCCCAGAAGTCTGGTCTCTGTGTGTGACAAGGATGGCTACATCCTTCCTCTCCGTGGGTCCTGGGCTCAGGTCCTGACATTATCGTGGCCGCTGAGTGGTGCCAGAGCGGGATTGTGCCGTGGGGAGTTGGAGCCAGCACGGCGGAAGCAGAAATGTTGTTTTAAGGTTGTTTCAGCAACAAAGTCCAGGGCCCGGGGCCCAGCAAGCTCGCCAACCCTTCCTGTTTACAGGCTCCGAACACACACTGGGGACGCACACAGGAGGCTGAGCTCGGCAGGCACAGCCCTGCCTTCATGGAGTTTACAGTCTAGTCTGGAAAGACAGACGGAATTGGAATCGCTCTGGTTGACACGGAGGAGGGGCACCTGCTGCCGTCCACGGAGCAACGCCAATCCCTTCCTGGTCCCGAAGATGGTGGTGCCGCGTCCACTTCTGTGACAGATGGGGCGCCAGGGGCCGCGAGTGCTGCTGGGACCCCTGAGCAGAGACCGAGCCTCTGGCCTCTGAGAGGGAGCATTCTCGTGAGAGGAGACAGGGACCTGTTACACAGGTCAACCTAAAGGAACAAAATAAATACAGATGGTGACAAGAGTTAACCTGACAATGCAGTGACACAGAGGTGGCTGTGGCCTCAGGAAGTCACGAAACCGAGCCTGTGCATTTAGTTCCACTTGTGGAGAGCGCTGGGCCTCGGGTCCCGAGTCAGCTGCTGTCTCTGTCGGGTTGCCACGATCGCTCAGGTTCCTGGTTTATAAAATTAGAAGGTTGGGCTTGATAGCCTGTAAGAGCTTTTCTAGCTCTACCATCCTATGACCATGTTTCTAGTAAAAGAGAAGAATGGTCTAATTTCTTGTTCAAGACTTGGAAGAAGCAAACATCTTCTGGTTCCGTCCTCAGACTTTAAAGCCCTTAATTCCTAGTAGCCCTGTATCAGCCAATCAGTTCCTTTTGGAAGTGAAAATTTAAGGTAGAAAGAGGTGATTACTTTATGACCAATATTCAAATAAACTTGAAGAACAAGCAAGCTTTCATTGATACTGATAATAAACACACCTATCCTTAGTTCTGGCAAATTACAGTCATTCCTTATTTATCAAGTTCTAGCCCAAAGCCTATTCTGCTTTTGATGGTTGAGTTATAACTGAGTAGGTTGGCGGCAGGGAGAGTCTCGGAAAACTGGCACCCCTGGAATCACCATAACTCCTGCACACACGGCAGTCTCACTCCTTGCAGAGGATTCCAGGCCGAAAACCCAAGGTGACTCAGACTCTCCCAGTGGATTGCTTGCAGTTTATTAGCAAGCAGAAACAGTGTATGTCCTGTGTCGGCAGCCTCTTAAGGATACTAACAGGAGTCCACTCAGTCCTGAAAAACACCAGTTTGCTTCCTCATGGAAACCAGCCTCTCTGAGAACCTGGGTGTCATTGAAACATTTATTCAGAGAGACAGCAGTTCATTAGAAACCAGCATGGTGTGCTGTAAGCACCTCAACTTACTTCCTCTTTGTGTGGAATCTCCCTGTGGGGTTTGATACTATCGAGCAGTTCTAGCAGTGATAAAGGAGTTGGGAAACTGTATCTGATGGGAGCTGGCAAATGAAATTACAGCTGTGACTTTGTCCACAGAGATCTTTGAAAATTAGCATATCGCCCGTTTTACGTATTATGTATTTAAGAAATTGTACCCAGGTCATACACACACCGACAGATTTGCCTTAAAAAAAAAAAAAGAAAGAAACTTGCCATTAAGTAGGTTTCAGCTCATAGTGGCCCAGTTAGGAGGACAGAGTAGAACTGCCCCGTAGGGTTTCCAAGGCTATAAATCTTGACAGGACCAGATGGCCACAGCTGTCTCCCAAGGAGTGGCTGCTGGATTCAAACTGGAGAGCTTTCACTTAGCAGCCAAACCATCCTCAGTGAGTTTAAGTCGTGCTGCTTATTGAAACACCTTCTGAGAAGGATATTGTTTAACAAAACGATTGGTTGGGTGGAAATCTGTTTCAGAGGCAACATTTCTCTCACAAGGAAAGTCAAATAGCACAGAGGTGGTTTTACTGTCAGCAGTACGGAGAAACAAAGTTGTTGAAAATCAGTTAAGATGTCTCAGAGTTTTGGCAGACTTTTGAAGCCCCGCCGCTTCTTGGGTGTTCAGAATCCCTTTTGAAGTGGCTTGGATGTTTCTGTGTGATTTCAGTGGCTGCTTAGGAGAAATGCTGGCTGAGCTACTCATTCTGACTCTTAGGATGGCTTGAGTGTTTGGAGCATGTTTTCATTTGCTAGAAATGTGTGCTGCTCTTGGGCTTCTTCTGTTGGAGAAAGGTGGTTACCAGCCATCTGATGCTACCTCGGGGAGTTGACAGAAAATGTGGGTGCCATCGTCCTGGTGGAGCAGAGCCCTCCCCCCACCCAGGAACAGTGTGGCAATCAGCTGGAATGTGCAAACTTGTCTTTGAGGATGGATGCTTATAAAAGAGATGCCATAAAGAAACAGCGTTGCTCAGATGTAAGGAGTGACGGGCAGCTGTCCTTGTAGGCTTCCTGGTAACGATAAGTCTAGAAGTGGGACATCAAAGCCGTCTCGGCTCCCTCCACGAGCAGCGGCGCCTCCCAGAGCCGGCAGAAGACAAAGGCGGTGCCCGGAGGGGGGCTGCAGCCGCGCAGCCAGCGCCTCGCGGGCGCGCCCAGAGCTCTCACGAATGCAAAGTGGCTTTGCAGATCAGCGGCTTCATTTCATAAACGACTGGGAATAGAAAAGCAGGGCCAACGAGCAGTGTCTCCGTTCCCCCTTGGTTTAGGTTTGGTCGAGAACGACTCGCTCACTGCGGGAGGAGTTGGTCCCTCTGGTGTCCAGCAGCAGAGACTTCTGGGTCCCCACGAGCAGTGCTGACCCCCTCACGGAGTGCGGGAAAGCAACCACAAAATGCCACCGTACGCATGGGAGGCATCTCCAGTTGGTTGTGTGGCCGTATGCTTGCAAACATGCAACCAGACCGCATTTGGAGGAGTCCTGCCTCCCCACCCCACCCCACCCCATCCCCCTGCTTCTGATTTTCTTTTTTTAAATTAACCTTGTGGGTGGATTTTTGCTGAATCAGGTGTTCATTACTTAACAGGTGTGTGTGATCGTGAAACTTAGACCTGTTCGACCAGCTCTTCGTTAATCACCGGGTCGCTGCCTCGGCTCTAAAAGGCGCGCGGCGCCGCTCCCGACGCAGACGGAAAACAGGAAGGGTATCTGCGTCGGGTGCTCCTCTCTCTCACATTCTACGGAAAATAAAATGAGCCGTGCAACTGTTAGGAGGGGTTTGAAATAATGTCCTCTTCGGTGGTGGCGGTTGTCTGGCTTGCCGTTGAAATGTGAGCTTTTTATATTTCATCTTCAGTAATTTACTCCTTGTTAAATGCTATTGAGAAGTAGTAGTGCTGTGCGGAGTCATTAATAAATACCAGGTCGCTTTCTCCCGGCTCTGGGGAGACCTAATCAACACAACTGTGTGACTAATTGATGCCGTACTAAGCTGACAAAAGTAGTGCCTCCTACCCGGGAGTTAGAAAGCGGGAAGTTAAAGAAGGATAGGGGATTATGTAAACATCAAGCCTTGGAAATGATAATAAGGCCTCTTTAGGGAAGCATTCATTTGCATGTGGCTGAATTAGGACACCCAGTTATTTCTGAGGACTCCACCTAGAGCTCAGACAGAATCCCCCCAAAGTAAAAGGTTAGGGAGGGTTTGGGGTAGGGCAGGAGGGTGGGGGGACTCAGCGTGTCTCATTTCCTAAACTCCGGATAGCTTCCTCCACAGCTTGTTGGAGTGGTTTTCTTTGTTAAAGAGAAACTGCTGAGGGAATCACAAGCACTGCAGTGCCTTTGTTCTGTAGGCTGTTTATGTTATAGCAGTGTTTTGTTTGTTTGTTTACTTTAAGGCAAAGAGGGCAGGAGGGTGGAGACAAATAAACCTTTCAAAAATCTTTGCTTGAACCTCACGAGGGCATAAGCACGGAAAACATTAGGAAGTGTTTGGGTTTTTAGGGTTAGTCTGCTCTGCAGCAGGGGTCCTCCGTGTGCGACCTGGGAGTCTCCAAGACCCTTTCGAGGATGCCAAGAGAGAAAACATTATTCATGTGATAATACTAAGATGGTATTTGTATTTTTCACTCTTCTGGCAATGGTGGGTAAAACTGTAAATGACTCAGTACAAATCAAGCCCAGCCCTCCCAAAATAAAAAAAATCCAGTGCCATAGTGACCCTGTAGTGCAGAGAACTGCCCCCGTGAGATTTCCACGGCTCTAAGCCTCGGTGAAAGCAGAGTGTGACATCCCAAGGAACAGCTAGGGATCCTAACTGTCAATCTTTCAGTTAACAGCTGAGCACTTTAACCGGTGCACCACCGGGGCTCCTTCAGATCAAGCAGTGGTCCCACTGGGTCCTTCACTGCTGTGTACTTGCTGTTAAAAAAAAAAGAAAAGAAAAAAAAAGCCAGCTTCATTTAAGAGTGTTCTCGATGAAATAGTAAATATTACTAAGTTTATTAAAGTGTATTCAGTTTGTATCTTTGGATGTGTGTCTGTTTAATATTCCTTATAACAGAATGGGAAGTTTATATAAAGCACTTCTGCACTATAGTAAGGAAACCCTGGTGGTATAGTGGTTACGTGCTATTGAAAAATAGTAGTGCTCTGTTGAGTCCGTAATAACCAAGAGGCCAGCAGTTGCAACCTGCAAGGTGCTCCTTGGAAACTCTATGGGGCAGTTCTGCTCTGTCCTATAGGGTCTCTAAGAGTCAGAATCAACTTGATGACAGTGGGGTTTCTTGGGGGGTGGTGTGATGTCTGTCTCAAGGGAAAAAGACATGCACTCTTGTTGAAGAGCTGAACCAGCTGATCGTTTAATGGAATACCATTTTACTCAATAAAGTGACTGTGGTTATTTCAGCTGAAGCCTATCTCATACATTTTTCTCAAGAATGATTGAGCTGAGACTATCATTCCAAGAGAAACAACTGACAGCATTTATTGCCAATAAATTTGAGCTTTCAGGCAAAAACTAGAAGTCTGGAAAACTTGTTTCCAACACCCTACACTTGGTAGCTTCCCAGTACTGAGAAGACTTTGCCAATGTTGTGGGCGGTGATAGTCATGAATGTGCTTATTTGACTTTGTGTAAGGAAATGTGTCAACATCTGGAACAGTGACCTAACTGAGTGAACCAATAGTTTCCGAGTAAGTAATACCTGGTGTTACAAAAGGGTGCATGCCTCAGAGATTCATTCAGACTACAGAGTAGCCACTGGTTGTGAAAGTAGCCAGTAGCCAGCCCAGAAAGTTACTGATGTAGGTGGATACATGTATTTCAACTTTAAGAACCAACCACTTGTTGAGTTTTGGTGTAGTATCAAAGAAGCATATCCAAAATCATCTAAAAAGATTATTAACTTACCTGCCGCTTTTCCAGCTACGTGTCTGTATAAGTCTAAATTTTCTTCACATACTTCACCCAAAAGGATAGAGCAGAGCAAGCTGAAAGTAGAAGACATGAGAATCCATCTGTTTTTTATTAAGACTGACATTAAAGAGATTTGCAAAAATTTCAGAATATTGGCATTCTTCTTATTAACTTTTTTGGTTTGTTTTGGAAAATCTGTTTATTTTTAATAAGTTTATCTTATGCTGTGATGTAATGAGTTTATTATTTTAATACAAATTAGTCATTTTTTTCATTTGCCCGTTTCAGTTTTCATTAATTGCTGATTTATAACCCTCAGAAACAAAAGCTCTTTGGGGCTGTTAAGAGCATAAAAGGATCCAGAAACCAGAAAGTTTAAGACTCACCACTTGACGGTGTGAAACAGAGAAGGCTGTGTGATAAAACACCAGGAAACAAAAGAAGGGACTTTGAGTTCAGACAGATTAATCAGATTAACCAGAACACATCTTTGTAATGTCTTAATCTTTAATGGCAGTGAAAGGTTATAATCTTCAAGTTTTTTTTTTTGTTTGTTTATTTGTTTGTATTTTTAACCCCAGAATAAAAATGGAACATGTTTTTTCTGAGTACTCATTGCCAGTGTTGTATTTTCAGGGGGTTGTTGTCTTCATTGATGCAGCAGAGAGATGACATACAGCCTTACAGTGCGTGTGCAGTCATCTCTAGCCTCCTTTAGCCTTTTAGGAAAACAATGCATGGTGCACTGAGTGCAACTTCTGGAGTCGTCCCAGCCCCTCACCTTGCGATCTTATGTTACCATGGGAGTGGTGGAATGAAGAAAAGCCCTCATGGATCCTGTCACCACACAGGTGACAGGTGTCTCCACTCGCATTCTCTGAGACCTTCTCCAGGAGACGAGAGCTCTGTCCCCACATAGGTGGGCTTGAGCTGAGAAAGGCAGAGTCCCATGCTAGCTTCAGATGCAGCTGGCAAGATCAGTTCCATTCTGCTGATTGAATGTACGACAGTCCTGGTTCCCCTGAGATGTCGCGTGAAAAATAATGTGTGGCTAGACAGCGGCACCCAAGGGTTTGTTCTCAATTTTATATTTGCTTGGTTGGCGTTAACTGGTGCCTGCTTACATAGCCCTGTGTCAGCCAGCCGGGCAGCCTTTTTGATGTTCTCCAGGAGGACACACAGGTCTTGAGTTCCACTAGGTATCCACTTGGCAGCTGAGTGGAAGTGCAGCCTAGTGCTTTCTGAATGACCAGAGTCTCACTCCCAATTCTTGGGCAAAGAGGGGAGCCTGGTGCTCCTGGAGCCAGGTGAACTCAGACTTTGGGGGCACCTCCTTTCGCATATACTTGTGTTAGCTAGTTACAGGTCAGCTGCAGTACACCCACTGTGTAAGCCGAGGTTGTGTCATGACCCACAGCTAGCCTAGCAATGAAGCAGAAGTACCTCACTTCCTGTATGGATCTGTGTCCAAACTTGTGGGGACTTGAGGATGTTGTCGGAGAGTTCTAGAACAAGCCATGATCGTGTGGCAAGGAGGGGATGAGAGGGGACAAAGCAGATGCAGCTGTTTTCTGCCCTTAGACAGCTGGAAAGGTGAAGCTAATGAAACAGAGGCTTTTTCAAGGGCTTTGAAGTAAGTTCTTGGTGTCTCCACTTCTTCACAGATACAAAGTTAGAGCCAAGTAGGTGAGAAGCCAAGAGCCTTTGTAGATCTCAAGTCTGTGTATAAGAGCATAATCTGTGCCATGAAAACCTCGAAGCAACTTGACATCAGTCTTTTTTCTTGGTTTGTTTTTTAATGTTGGCTTTTGCGTGACCTTTGAGAGAGGTGGGAAGGAGCAAGTGAACCAGAAGGTGATGCCATTACAGGAACAGGAAGTCCTTTTCGCTGAAAGTTCTGGCCCTTGGTGAGGTTGGCCTTGAGTACACCCGTATGTTTTAAAGGCCAGCATCCCCTTTTCCATGCCTTCAGTCACCCCTCGCAGAGCAGCCCAGGGCAGAGGTAACTGCCACACACCCTGTCCCTTTCCTGACCTGTGCTTTGGTCTTGCCTTGCATTTTCTCCGTGTCCTCTCTGGTGACCAGAGATGAGTAAAGAAGGAACATCACATCTGGAACAGGGAGAAGAACAGGCATGGATTTGGAGGTTTTTCCAAATATAAGGTCTGAATCCCAGAAACACTCGTTATTAGTGGGATGACCTTGGGCAAGTTATATAACCTCCCTAAACCTCAGTTTTATCATCGAGGGGGTGAGGTTGACGACAGCACTACCCACCTCGCACCCTCTTGCCGCCGCGGTCAGGGGCTGGGAAGGGAGTCAGTAACACGGGGAGGCGGCTCCCCGCTCCCAGAGCCGTGCCAGTGGTTCTCACACGGGAGCCACCTTGCAGACACCGACAAGGGGTGTTGTTGATGTCACCATCTTCCCAGATATGAATGGTGTGCAGTCACATATCCCAGTTTAAAGGTGGCACTGAGAATTTGTGTGCTCTAACCGCAGCTGAAACACTTTGGCCTTTTAACAGGGGCCTTCGCCAGGCCCCTAAGACATGTGTTTCGTGGTCAGAGGAGGCTGCTGGTACAGAAACTTCAGTGGTTCTTTCCATCACGGAACACAGGAGATTCTGACTGCAGCTCAAAGCCCAGCTGTTGTAAGCAGGAGTCGGTGCTCCATGCCCATCACCCAGAAAGCACAGCCTCCATGCAGGCCCTGTGAAGTGGACTGACCCACTTAACCCTATAGGAACCTTCCTTTGTCCTTTCACAGAAAGGAAAGGGGGACTCGGTGAGGCAGAGTGCCTGTCCAGGCTCACGGGGCTGGCACTTGCCTGGGATTGGAGGCTGAGCCTATCCGACCCCAAAGGCTGTGTCTCTCCCCTTTGCTGTGCTGATGATGGCTCCAGCCCAGCAGGTGTACAGAAGTGCACGGCTCCTGACTCCCAGATTAGGTCTACCTGCAAATCGGGGTGAGGACTCTTGCCTAATCCTTTTGTGGAGTGGTTGGCAGTCAAAATGTGAGCAGATTTTTCTTGAGGGCCTATCGTACCAGCTATCACATAGTGTCACAGCCAGAGGTTGAAAGACATGGCTCCAGCCTCCAAGAGACTTATGGCCCAGTGAGGTCCAGAGGTGCAGATCAAGTCCCTAGACAGCCGAAGTGCAGATTAGAGCAGGCAGGGTGGAGCAGGTGCCCTGAGGGGGAAGCCCTACTCGATGGAGGGGATTTTAGTCATCTGGTACTGCTCTAGCAGAAATACCATGAGTGGACGGCTTTAATAAAGAAAAGCTTATTCTCACACAGTCCAATAGGCTACAAGTCCAAATTCAGTGTGTCCGCCCCAGGAGCAGGCTTTGCCCCACTGTTGACTCCTGAGGAAGGTCCTTGTGTTGCATCAGTCTTTGGTCAGGGAGCACCCTGGTGCAGGAACCTCAGGCCTGAAGGACACTGTCTACTCCCAGTGCTGCTTTCCTCGTACTGTAAGGTTCCCAAGTCTCTGATAGCTTCCCTTTCCTTTTTCCCTTGTAGGATAGAAGGTAGTGCAAGCCACACTCCGGGGAAACTCTTTACACTGGAGCAGGGAGGTGACCTTAGGAAGGGTGTTACGGTCCCTCCCTAATTCCTTTCAGCATAATCCTATTAGCCACAGACAGAGATTAGGATTTACAGCATAGGAAAATCACAAAATGGAGGGCAATCACACACTACTGGGAACCATGGCCCAGCCAAATTACTACACATATTTTTGGGGGGACACAATTGAATCTATTACAGGGGGTTTAGGAACACCTTTGGGAGGAAGTGATAGTTTAGTGGGACTTTGAAGCAAAGAAGGTCATTCCTGATAAAGGCTGCCAAAACACCACACCAATCTCAGTCAAGTCCATTGTGATTCATAGTAGCTCCATGTGTTGCAGAGCAGAACTGTGCTCTCTGTGGCTGTGTCCTTTCAGAAGCAAGTCACCAGGCCTTTCTTGCGAGGTGCCTTTGGGGGGCCCAAACTGTCAGCTGTTTGATGAGTGCAGCCTCACCCACCCCAGGGATTCCAAAGGCTGTACAGCGAGCTTGGCAAGTTTGGGGATTCCAGGTGGTTCTCTGTGGCCTGCAAGGACCAGCAGAGAGGGGAAAAATGCATCTCAGACCACCAGAAGCTTGATGGTCACTCAGAGGGAGTTGTTCTTTACAGCAGAGCAGATAGGAGGCATCCAGAGGGGTCAGAGGTTTCAGGCACATGGAGCAGGGGAAACTCTGGTGGTGCCGTGATTGGGTGCTACAGCTGCTGCCCAGGAGGTCAGCAGTTCAAATCCACCGGGTGCTCCCTGAAAACTCCATGGGGTGATTCTCCTCTGTCCTGTAGGGTCACTGAGTTGGCATCGACTCAGCAGCACTAGGTTTAGGGGTCTTTTTTGGTCTTTGGAGTTATTAGTGACAATCAGATGTTCTCAGTAGCTTCCTTTCCCCTCATCATTGCAAGGAAAAGAGAAAGAGAGGGGAGGGGAAAATCAAAGCTTTGTGGCCATAGCAAAGAGCCTGATGGGAATTTCTCTTAAGATGCTGTGCTCTCCGATGCTGCTGGAAGATGTCTAAAAGGCACCCTGCCTCCAGACGCCTTCAATGGAGATTCACACTTTGCTTGTCAGAAATGGATTCAGGACTTCCTTAGGATGTCGCTTAGATGAATGGGGCAGCAGTGTTTGGGCTTGTGCTGCCGGGAGGAGGAAAACAAGTTTCTCTGGCACCACCCTTCAATTGCGCTGCACCCCAAAGTGGACTCATGAAAGGTTGGGGAGCATGGCTTTGATAAAGAAGCCCCATCACCCTGTGGGTGCTATAAGCGGGTGCTTAAACTAAAGCTTGGAGCCAGCTTTCATGTCTTGACTGTTGAGCGGAAAGCCCAGCCCACACTTAGGCACTTACTCAAGCTCGTTAAGATAAAAACACACTCGCGGCCGAGCTCCTGTAATGATCATGTTGGAGATTGTGGTTTGAATTGGAGTTGCTGTAGTGTGCATTTATGTCAAGATGTGGTTGGTAATTTAATACCTGTCAGTTAGAACTTGTGCCCAAACCACGAAGACGTAGGTATCATTGCCGGCCGCCTCTCGGGTGGTTTCTCCGCTAAGTATTCGACATAAACAATTGGCAAGTTTACCCAGAATGGAAGCTGGCTTGACTTCCTCACTACAGGGCCACTTGTTTGTCTCACTGAGGTCTCATCTGTCAGTGAGGATGACAGTGGCATCAGTATCACTGGGTCGTGTTGAGGACTTAGTGCACCTGACCCAGGCCTTGCTGTTTTCAGTCACCTCCTATCTGTGCAAAAGCTGGACAGTGAATAAAGAAGACAGAAGAATTGATGCCTTTAAGCTAAGGTACTGGAGAAGGATGCTGAATGTCCCGTAGACCACCAAAAGAATGAACAGCTCTGTCTGGGAAGAAGTACAGCCAGGGGGTCCTTAGAGGCTGGGGTGGTGAGACTGTGTCTCATACATGAGAACTTGCAATTAAGTTTGCAAACTCACCCCAGAAAAAGTACTCCATGCCTCAGTGCTGAATGTCACTACGGTCGCTTTCAAAGTCCTCCCCTTAGGAAGCTGTGCACCAAGGCCAGTGCTTCATCCACCCTTCAGAGTAATTTTGGAAGTCTTTCTGGAGTGGCCATCAGAGCTGTCATCATATTACTCTTGATGCTCTGAATGTCATCCAGATGCTTTCCTCTCAATGTCCCCTTTATGTTTGAGTAAAGAAAAAAGTCATTGAGGGTCTGATCAGGTGAGCAGGGAGGGTGTTCCAGTACAGTTATTTCCTGGCTAAAAACTCCTTCACAGACAACTATGCAATTAAGTTCATGAACTTGTCGCCTTGCCACTGTGCTCAACAGCCATTCCAGAAAGAGTTCCAAAATTGCTTTGAAGGGTGGACTAGGTGCTGGTGTTGGTACATAGCTTCTCAAGGGGAGGACTTGGAAGGTCACCATAGTAATACTCAGCAGTGCGGTCTATAGCACTTAAAACAATCAAGTTCATGGACTTAATTGTCAGACCGTATACTCTGAACGTGTTATCAATCCCTGGAAAAGGACATCATGCTTGGTAGAGTGGAGGGTCAGTGAAAAACAGAAAGACCCTCCAACAAGACGGATGGACACCACAGTATTGTGTAACATGGCAACTGTCGTGGGCATGGCCTAGGACCTGGCGGTGTTCAGTTCTGTTCCGCATGAGTTGGAAGTGACTCAGCATTACCTAACAACAACCACAACAACAGATTTTTTATAAGTGATCTTAGAAGTCATCCAGTTCAGTTCATTTACTTTATAAATCAGGTAGTTGAGAGATGAAAATGCATTGCTCAAGATGACAGGGAAAGGACTGGAAGCAGGATCTCCTTAGTCCTTAGCCTCCCTTGTTTCCAAGGCTGGTACTTAGTAAGAGTTCTGTAGAGTTTGGGTGTAACATTGTATCGAAAAGTACCTGAATGAGGCCTGTACCTGTTTCCCTCTTTACTAACAGTTACTGTGTTGTTGCTGATAGTCTAGACCAGGTGACAAAGGAGCACTGCCCCATAGGGTTAATAGTCTAGTTCCTGTGACAGCAGAGCAAGCCCTATCCCACGGGGTTTTCTGGACTGTCACCTTTGAAGAAGCCGACTCCCAGGTCCCTCTCCTGCAGAGCGGCTACAGAGTGGCTTCAAACCCCCAATCTTGCAGTTAGCAGCCAAGAGCTTAACCACTAGGCAATACAGCGTTACCAGAAGACCCAGTTGGTCATGACATTTATTTGTATTTTGTTTTCATCAACAAAGAAAGAAAAATGAATTCCAGCTAAGAGCAGAACACAAGAGAACACCCGGATGCAGCCCAGCTTTCTGTTTCATCTTTAGAAGCACAGGAAAACACAGGAAACCACTTCAAATATACCATTACAATGAATTCAAACTGTGTCGGGGACGCCAACAACATAGTGTCCCTTCTGCTGACTCTTGTGAAAATGTATCCTTGTTGGTGACTGTGGTCTCCCCGTGGGATCCACATCAAATTCCTCCTGCAGCCTAAGGGGGAAGAAGAAACTAGCAGGGGCAGTAAATAACCATGGTCAGATAGTACAGACGGGTCAACATTTCCGGAATTGCTTCTATAAAGGACTGTTGACAAGCTGCTGGCAGGCGCTGAGGCCAGAGGAGAAGAAGAGGTTTTATCTGCAGTTTAGCATTGGCCTGTGAGGGAGGGAGAACCGAGGAGGTGATTAATATGGTGATGTCCTTGCTTGCATGCCTGAGATCCTGAGACGGTCCTGAGCGGTTATCTGGTCCAGGCTGTTCCCGTTACCACAGAGGAAACAGAAACTCGGGAAGGTTAAGTGGCTGGCCCAGCATCACACGCTGAGCAGTCTAGGCAGTTTTAGAGCCTTGGCTTCTTGACTCCGAGTCCAGTGCTCCACGCCCCGACCATGACCCCTAAATGCATACATGCCCAGATCGGTGTCACGGGTACCAGATGAAGCTTGTGAACATTTCTCTAAATGGACAGCTGTTTTTAAATCATCATGGCAACTGTCCAGGATGTTAAGCATTTCCAAAGGACAAAAACTTGTTAATAAGGTATTGTATAAAATATTCATTTAAATTCACATCCAGAAGGGAAGGAAATCTATCTTCTCTAACTCATTCAGAGAAACCCTGGTGGTGTAGTAGTTAAGTGCTAAAGGCTGCAGTTCGAATCCACCAAGCACTTCTTGGAGATTCTGCAGGGCTGTTCTGCTGTGTCCTAAAAGGGTCTCTGAGTTAGATCCCACTTGACAGCAGCAGGCTTGGGTGAGTTTTAAGTCATTCAGCAAACACATATTGAATACCGTGCTCTGTTTGTGGTGCCCACAGTCCACAATCGAGTATCCTCTCGTTGCCTTGGAGACCCCTGAGCAGTGGGGTCGTTGGATCTGGCCATCTGCCTCCCTTCTCTCTAAGAATGCCGCCCTCACACGGTCTCACTCTTCTCTCATCTTATCGTTTTCATCTGGTCTCTAAATGTCAGTCTCTGTTCTCTCCTGTTCAGCCAGTGTGGGTTTCTGGTGTTTATCAGGCTCTCCTTCTGCTGATGTGTTTATATCACTGTAGCCGCAGTTAATATCTGCTAAATCACACCATAGTGGCTTGAATAGCTCCTCTTGATTTGTAACTAAGAGGATGCTTCAGCTGCCTGGTCTGCTTTCAGAATGTTCTTTGTCACTGTGAGGTCTGACTTACTCAAACCCGCCCTTGTCTGCAGCCCTCCCTTGGCCCTGTGCTTTCACCCTCTGCTTGATAGGGCTGCTCCGGCTGTTCGGGTTGCTTTTCTTGTAAACCCAGTCCCCTGTCTGCGAGGAAGATGGCTGTGTCATTTGCTCACACTTGACCGAGTTGGGAGACCAATGTCATTTATTTTTTTTTTGCTAGTGGCCTGCTTTCACTTTTAACCATCACCCCGTCCCCCAAATTATCATGATCCCAAACCAAACCATTGCCACTGGTCCCAACTCCTAGTAACCCTTCTGGATAGAGCAGGACTGCCCCACAGGGTGTCCAAGGCTGTAAGTGCTTATGGAAGCTGATGGCCACAGCTTTCTCCCTCGGAGCAGCTGGGGGATTTGAACCACCGACCCTTCGGTCAGTAGCCGAGCACTTAACCACTGCGCCACCCAAAAGACCCAACCCACGGCTATCGAGTCATTTCCAACTCATAGCGATCGTATAGGACAGAGTAGATCTGCCCCATAGAGTTTCCGAGGAGCGTCTGGAGGATTCAAACTGCTGACCTTTTGGTGAGCAGCCGCGGTTCTCAACCACTGTGCCACCAGGATTCCTTAAATTGTCCTGATGACAGGAATCCGTGTTACCGGTGGCCAGAACCTGCCGAGCATCTGCTGTGTGTTGACTGCACTTCACCCGGAAGACACGAATTGTGTAAAACCTGAACCTCTGGTTTCTTTCGTGAAGGGACACAAAATGAACAAGCCACTTTCGTTGATTAATTTAATTCAACCCATTTTTTTGTAGCATACCGCTCACCACAGAGGAATGATTAGGCTCTAAATACTAGAAAAAAGAGGTGTGAAAACATACCAACCGCAGAGACATCTTTGTAAATCATGTCCTCAGCCCACCTGTTTCATAATACAGGAAATGCTATGATCTCGATTTTTTTTTTTTTTAAGTGCAAAACCAATCCAAACCAAACTCCATGTGAAAACCATCAAGACTTCTTCTGTAAACTTTGACCTGTTTCTGGCTTTGCTTCTCAACAACAGCAAAGGGAGATGATCTGTTTTCCTTACACGAGGAAAACACATACAGCTTTAGGACAGTGTGATAACAGGGGAGAAACGAATGCCCAGATTCAAGAGAAAGCCTCGTTTCAGGAGAAATGAGAGATGTCCCTAGGTGTGTGAGCGCTGGGTCGACAGGCAGGCCTTGGAACACGGTCTGATGTAGTTGGGGCATCCACACCTGGCCGTCCTCCTTGCCTGCCAGCTATCAGCATCAGCAAGGCCAGCGCTCCCCAATAGCTCCGGACAAGCCCTCTCCTGCCTGGTTGGGAAAAGAGCCTTCTTTCTTTCTCAGAGACAGCCTGGCTCCACACTTGGCCGGAGAGTGTGAGTCAAGGTCTGGGTCTCCAGAGTAGATGATGAAACCGCACTCTTCCCCTGCCCCCACCTCACCAGGAAACCCTGCTGGCTAGTGTTTCAATGCTACATCTGCTAACCTAAAGGTCAGCAGTTGGAACCTGCCAGGTGCTCCTTAGAAAGTCTGTGAGGCAGTTCTGCTGTGCACTCTAGGTCTCTGTGAGCTGGAATTGACTCAGCAGCCATGGGTTTGGTTGTTTTCTTTGCCACCTCAACAGCAGAGAGCAGAGGGGGGCCCTCGCTGCCACACTACCTCCTGGAGGTGTCCGAAGGTTCTCAGGGGGAGGAGAGGCGTCGGGGGCCTGTTCTGACCTCACCAGCTGAGGCTGTGTGGCTGTTTGTTCTACCTCCCCGTGGGTGGGGCAGCCGTGGCCTCAGCCAGGAGGGACGGTGCACAGGTGCAGACCTAACGGCCTGACGTATAAAGCGTCACCCTGTGCGTTCCTAACAGGTTAGCCTCTCTCCCGTAGGGCAGTGGTTCTCAGCTGAGGCCTGTCTTGACCTCCACAGAGCTTTTGACAGTGTCTAAGGACCTTCTGGCTATCACAGGTGGGTGGCCGCTGGCATCCGATGGAGAGAGACCAGGGATGCTGCTAAACACCCTGCAACTCAGAGGACAGCCCCCACTATGAAGAATTAGCTGACCCAAAGCATCAGCAGTGGTGAGGTCAAGACACCCTGCCCTGGAGCCAGCGCTTTATGCTGCGTCCACTCACTAAATGTTATTTAGAAACGTATCTATCTTCTGTTTTAAACAAAGGAGTAAGTAGAAAATCTCATTGGCATGAACAACAGAAAGAAAAAAGAGGGGAAAGTGTGCCTTAGCAAAAGCAGCTGGTAATACTCAGTGCGAATTGACTCATTTCATGTAATTCCTGCTGCATGCAGTGGCGGAGAGACTGTCCCTGGGCAAGAGGAGGTGCGACCCACGTGCTCCATGCCATCAGGTGGCTAATGTGAGTGGGGCAGATGGAGGAAGCACCCGGGCCACTCACTGGCCAGCAAGTGGGTGCACCAGTTAGGGGGAGCCCCACCTTTGGCTCTGACCCAGAGTACTAGGTCCACCACCACCAGCTCTTTTGCCTTATCAAGAGAATCTAGAAATTTGGACTTCAATGTGAAACCTCTTGTTGGTTCAATGTTTTTAGAAACACGTGTTTAAAATTATAAGCTGCTTGCCCCGTGGTGGTCCATCAGGCACCATTTCTGCCTTAACTCTCAGTGGTTTTGCAGAAGTCCAAACTTCTGAACAAGGTGTGCAAGCCTCTGGTGTTGACTAACAGCACCCAGGTTGAGTGGTTTCATCGCTTGCTTTCCATCTCCTGTCAAGCCGTTGGCTTCACTCACCTCTCGCTGGAGAAACAACATGCCTTGTCTTGACCACCCCGGGTGTGTTGGTGCTGGACTCTGCCTGGCTTTGCCTAACTCCCATCTCAGCTGCCGTGGCTGTTGACAGCGAGCTCGGCCTTGACCACTCCCGGTGGGTTAGTGCTGGACTCTGCCCAGCTTTGCCTAACTCCCGTCTCAGCTTCCATGGCTATTGAACTGTACTGCTCACCCGTCACAGTGCAGATTGGACGGCCAGATCATCCATCATCTTCCTGAATTCCCTCAAAAAGTCTGCTTTGGTGTAGTTTATTTTTAGGATCTTGACAACTTACCATGGATTCATCTACGGATCTCCTGCATCCCAATAATAGATCTGACTTTGAGGCTAGGAACCCAAAGTTCATTTGTCCCTCCTTGTCCTCCACATAAACTTAGCATTCAATAAATTTTGATCACCTTAACTACCCACTAGTATGCACTGTGGTGGAGAAGGCATTTTCTGCCTTCTGAAAGTCAACACCCCTTAAACAACCACTCACATGCTTAAGAAAAATGAGTTGCTCTCGGTCTCAAGCCTTTCTGCATTCACATAGTCCCAAATTTCCCTTTTGCTTTCCATGGCTAAATTTTCAAGAAAAATTAAAATAACATTAGATTGTTATTAATGGCACAAAAGAAATTAGGAGTTTCCTGCATCTTCTAAGATCTTATATTAAGAGAGAAAAAGTAAAACCTGAGAGATGAGTAATAGGTATTAAACATTTGGAATAGCATTAAAATAAGTATTTTTGCACAGCTAAATATTTGCGTCTATACTTAGATGTATAAATTACTATTCTTTGAACTCCAAGTGGATTTTGAACTAGGCTCTCCGTAATTATAATAATCATACATTTTATTTATATGTACTGGGCTGTATAGACACTAGCCAATTAATTCTCGATCTCGTTGCCTAATGAGAAGACTTTCCTTGATACCCTATTTTTAGAGTGCACATATGAAGCTGTGTTAATTGTAGACCTCTCTTAATAACTTTGCATCCTGTTACCCAGATACATACAGAGCAATTTACCAACATCAAGGGGGTAGATGGGCAAGAAACTTGTCTCAGAATTAACTTGTTTTCTAGCCAAGAGGCAAGTGACATTTATGAATCCATCAAATACTGGGCTTGAGACCGAGAGCAACTCATTTTTCTTAAGCATGTGAGTGGTTGTTTAAGGGGTATTGACTTTCTGAATTCGGGTCACATCCTCACCACCTGTTTTTTGGGGGTTTTGTTTTAAGCAGTAGTGAGATCTACGTGTGCTGGAGCTAAGCCTGCTTCCATGGAGGCAATGTGCTTAATAAAATTAAGTCATCCCAACCAGGTTAAGATTTTGGAAGCTGATGTTGCCTGTTGCCTATTCCACTAAAAAAAAGAAGAAAAGATAGTTACTTTTATTACTCCTCAGATCGATTTGCAGAAAATGTTTGGTCACTGAGACAGAAGAGGCTCAAGGCTGACTCTAAGTGTGGGAGAAATGGAAAGATACTGGATGGATGCGGTTTCTCGTGATACTCAGTGACGTGGCTTCCCAGAAGCCACCACTGACAGATCCCTGACCTAGGTTGCGCTCAGGTACACTCAGTCAGCCCCGTGTTGGGGGGCATGGTTGCTGTCTGTACCACTGTCCGAGATGAGTGCGGTTTGACTGGCAGCAGCGCTTGGGTTTCGGTGGCCAGAAACAAGTTTCTTAAAAGTAAAAAAGAAAGAAAGCAAAAAACAGAAGAAGCAAAGACAGTGTGGTGTCTTCTCAGTGGAATTTGCTTTTGTGAAACAGTACCTGAGAGCACACCGATTGTATCTGAGTCTGATTGTGTTGTCCTCTGTTACACCACTATTGTCCTCTGCTGGCAACTCAGAGGAAAGAAAACAGTCTTCTTCTTAAAAGCCCTAAAGGACGTGTGCAGGGACCGAAGCTCGAGGACTCCTGTGTCTCCTGACTGCGCCGCCGGTGGGGCGCACAGATGATGTGCAGGGAGCTCACCAGGAGGTCACTGCCCACCGGTGGCACTTGGTGAGCTGTTGTTTGTAACACTGCATTTAAAAACTTGAAACCAAGCCTGTTGCCTTTGCACTGATCCTCACTCAGAGCAACCCTGCACGGCAGAGTGTAACGGCCTCGCAGGGTCTCCGAGGCCGTGGTCTTTACCAGAGCAGACGGCTGCATCTTAGTCTCCTGGAGCGGCTGCTGTATTCAAATTGCTGACCTTTCACATGTCAGCAGAATGCATAACCACGGCAACACCAGAGATCCTTACTGAATTTAAAGCCCCTGAAAATGAACCCCAAATGCACAGTGGTGCTGTTACTGCACCAGCTACTTATCAGAGGCTTGAGCTACGGAAATATCAATACTTGGATGCTCTCATAATTTCCTTAGAACAGTCATTACTTTACATGGAGAAAATAATTTTAATCTAGAATTCTCCCTGATTTTCAACTCCCAAATAGATTTGAAAACTAAACTCACTGAAATAGAAATTCATCTACCACAGTCCCCACGGGACCTCCTGGCTGGAGGACTGAGCTAATGAGACCAGGAGACCAGGTTTAACGTAGTCCAGGAGGCTTTGAACACCAAAAACCAGCATCTTGTATCACTCACTTATACCCCATGTAACCAGAGTAACTAGATGAGAGAGTGGGGACAGTTCTTTTGCCAGTGGGAGAGAGCTCCCAAAGCGGGTTTTATTTGGTAGACCAAACAGTTACAGCCTTCTCGGAGGACTGAGGACACAAGCTAACACTGATTGCACCTTTCCCATATGCCAGGCTGCAGGTTCAGCCTTTCACACACATATTCGACTCTCCATGACTGTGTGATGCATTGACTCTTGTTGTCCCCATTTTACAGATGAGGTTAAAGAGACTTGTGCAAGACCACACAGTGGGGTCAACTGCCATTTGAATTGAGGTCTAGCTCTAGAACTTCTCAGTCATGCCTCTTCATGTTAAATCGTATGTGTTTTTTAAATGTCAAATTCATTGTCTGAATTTACAAGTCACAGGCTTACCGAGGAAGTATGTGGCCACAGACATGCTCCAGGTTGGTGGTCTGAGGCAGCCTGCATGTGAGAGGAAGAAGTGAAAGCTTGATCCCAGGCATGGCATACCACGGAAGTGTTGGGTCTGATGCTGAGTGCCGTGTCAGTTGTTGGACAGATTTGTGGACCTTTGCCACCTGTGTGTGGACTTGCTACGCTGGAGCAAATCTCCCAGTGACCACTAAGAAGGAAGCGTGGTAAGCTAGAGCTGCTGTCTTCTGAAAAAGAGCATCTCTGGTATGTCCACACAGGAAGAGCTCTGGGGACACAGACACTGCACGCTCAGGAGCTAACCTGAACTTTCACAGTTCCAGCTGAAAGAGAAGCCTGGTAGTTTGTTTCTGTAAAGGTAACGGCCAAGAAAAGCCTGTGCAAGTATTCTACTATGGAGCACACTGGGACACCCAAGTTAGAATCAATTTGACAACGAGTTTGGGGTTTTTCACTTGGAACTTCTGGGAAGATGACTGCCTGACAGGCTCTTGTAAAGTTAATGGCTGCAGTAGTTGTAATATTAGGAGCGTCCGTTTACTGGGTGCTGTGTGTCCCCCAGGCACTCTACTATCTCCTTTTGTCCTTCGAGCACCACAGTGAGGTAAGGTGAGTGGTCAGCTTCCTGTGCTGCAAGTGGGACTTCAGAGAGATCTTCGTAAGACTGAGTAAGTGGAGAGCTGGAAACCTAGGTGCCCGTAACTACTGCAATATCTGAAAATACCTAAAGCCACTGAAACCCACTGTCGTCAATTCTGACTCATAGCGACCCTAGAGACAGAGTGGCACTGCCCTGTAGAGTTTTCAAGAAGCTCCTGGCAGATTTGAACTGCCAACCATCTGGTTAGCAGCTGTAGCATGTGGCCACCACGCCACCAGGGTTAAAATCCCATGTGTGTTTCCTAATCAGACTCCCTTGTTTTGAAGTGAAGCAAGACACCTTCTAATTCGAAAGTCTGTTTAATATCCTGCTTACATCAGAAGAAATGGACGATTCAGCCAAAATACGGGGCGTTCAATCCCATGTGGAAAACTACTTAAGTGTGCAATTAGGCAGAAAAACATAAAAGGCTGGACAGATCTGCGACTGACCTGGTGTTTGCATGATCGGAACCGTGCCCATTGTATGTGCTAAGCAAATACATGCAGTTTGTTTCAGTCTTGCAGATTCTTGTCAAATATTCGATTGTTTGCCTCATTTTTTTTTTTTTAATAATCTGACTTTGAGTTCACTCTGTGAGAATTTCAGCTCCTATGAATATAGTTTTGGATTGACCTTCACTTTCATTCTGTACCACTTGATCCTTTTTAAATGTATTGATAAGCTGCAATCTAGACTCTGTTACATTATGGAAGAGAGTCCAGAATCCTTGGGAGCCATCCATGGTTAAAGCATTGGCCAATCTTCCTGGCTCTGCATTTCAGGGGGAAATTCTTCCATCAGTTTCAAAGTTAAAAAGCTGAAAATTCTTGTCATCATTTTCTTGTCATTACACTTACCACCATGCCTCAATTTATAGTTAATATACATTTTCTAATATTTAAAAAAATGCATGTTAAAACTCTCCATGTTTTAAAAGCATCTCAGCCAACGTGCATACACATGGATGTGTGTGTGTGTGTGTGCTTGTATGTATATACAGAGATGTATACTTTTAAAACCTTGTTTATCTCTAGGAGTGACGACTATGAAAATTTTTATATATATATATATTTTGTGTTTTCTAAATGTTCTTCAATAAGCCTGTGTAATTTGTATAGTAGGAACATTTTTAGCTTAAAATGACAGTTTAATATGAGCAGCAGCTACTAGGGAAAGAGAGAGAAACCACCCAGGCAGCCATGATTGAAGGCGAATAGCTGCTTGAATAAAGTTACCGCGATGGTTAAGGTTGTGTTTCCACTAGCCCAAGCCATGAACCTCTGTGGTTTGATGGTTATGTAATAATGTCATTTGGCAGTCTATAGTGGAATAGTTTGATGGTTATGTAATGATGCAGTTTGGCAGTTATGTATTGATGTCATCGTCATTTGTGATGTCATCTGCCAATCATCTGTAAGGGGAGTTTCCTCGGAAGTGTAGCCTGTAGATACGTGGACATTCAGTAGATATACGGACATTCTGGCAAAGCTCAGGGACTTGCTCTGGATCCTGCATCTGGCTTATCGCTGACCTCTGGTTCTGTGCACTTGAACGAGGACTGCCGCACTGCCTGACTGTCTTGGGATCCGTTGGCCTACGTGGCCTGTGAGCCAACAGCCACTGATTGGCCTGCTTGTCTTGGGTTTGTCAGCCCCTGTGTGAGTTGGGTAGCTTCCAGCTTGATGCCTGACCCACAGACTTGAGACATGTCAGCCTCTACAACCCATGAGCCATTTCCTTGAGATAAATCTCTCTCTCTCTGTATATATGTATGTATGGGTAGACACATGTATTTCACTCGTTTTGCTTCCCTGGAAACTACCTAAGACATTTGGTACTGAGAGGTACTAGAGGAACAAAATTAGAAGGATGAATTTTCTAATTTGTCTCGTCTAGTCTTAAAGACACTAACAACTGCCTCCAGTGTTACTAATCCATGACATGAGGTATCTTTATTAACACACAAAATATCACCCTCAATACATCAAGTATTGATGAGAGATGAGACACCAGGTAATCACATTTTTGACACTTTTCCACAGTTTCGTCAGAGTGAATATAGGGAAGCTGACTAGTTGGCCTTACTTTTGGTAGATAAAGAGGTTAAAGGAAGAGATGACCTCAGAGTTCAAAGTTATTCACCTGGCCATTGCCTTTTTCTCAATTCTGATTTCAGAAGAGCACCAGAAGCAGTTTGTCTTCAGTTGGCAAGGCCATTAATATATTTTTCCTGTCCTGTCTCAGTGGTATATCAGCTCTCTGGGCCTATGTCCTAATTTATTCTGCAGGGACCTTGATCACCCTTCCCTTCCACAAGACATCACAGAGATCCATTACCTTCATGACATTATGCTTATTGGACCTAGTAAGGAAGAAGTGTCAGTGATGCTGGACTTGCTGGTAAAATGTTTGTACGCTGGGGTTAAGAAATTCATTGGCAACAATTCAGATGTCTTCCCCCTCAGGGAAATGTCTAGGAGTCCAGTGATGTGGGACATATCAAAATATTCCTTCTAAAATAAAGAAAAAGTGTTATATCTGACTCTTCCTATGGAAACCCTGGTGGCATAATGGGCTAAGTGCTATGTCTGCTAACCAAAAGTTCAGCAGTGGAGATCAACCAGGTGCCCCTTAGAGAAACTATAGGGCAGTTCTACTCTGACCTATAGGGTCACTGTGAGTTGGACCTGAGTCAATGGCAGTGGGTGGTTTTTTTATGTGTATTTTTATTTTGGGGCTCTTCCTACAACTCAAAAGGAAAGCACAATGCCTGGAGAAACTCTTTGGAGTTTGGACGCAATGTATCCTTCCTTTGGGTGTGCTGTGCCAGCTTATTTATCACGAAACTTGAAAAGCTAATAGTTCTGAATGGAACCCTTAGCAAAAGAAGACTCTGCAATGGGTTCAAGCTGCCATGCAAACCGCTCAACCCCTTGAATCATATATGCAGCTGATCCAATGGGGTATGAGGTGTCAGAGCTAGGTGGAGATGTTGTTTAGAGTCTTTGGCGGCCTCTGTGGGTGAATCATAGTCCAGGCACTTAGGATTTTGGAACAAAGACCTGTTTATTACTGGGCCTTAGTAGAGAATGAACACTTAACCATGGGTCACCATGTGCACTGAGCTGTCCATCATGAATTGCGTGTTGTCTGACCCACAGAGTCATAAGGTCAGACATGCACAGCACCAGTCCATCGTTACATGGAAGTAACATGTGTGAGATTGGGCCTAAGCAAGACCTGAAGTCACAAGTAAGTTGCATGAGGAAGCAGCTCAAATGCCTGTGGCCTCCATCACTGTCACATTACCTTCCACCTCCCGGTTTGCACCTACGGCCTTATGAGGAGTTCCTGATGACCATTTGACTTAGGAAGAGATAGATGGTTCTGTGCATGGTGCAGGCACCACTTGAAGGTGGACGGTGGCAGCACGACAGTCCCTCTCTGGAACCTCCCTGAGGAACAGTGGTGAAGTGAAATCCTTTCAATGGGCAGAACTTGGACCAGTACACTGAGATGTTCACCTTCCTTTGAATGTGAACTGACCGGGTATACAACTGTACACTGATTTGTGGGCCGTGGCCAGTGGTTTGGTTGGATGCGAAGAACAGGTTTGGGAAATTGGTGACAAGGAGATACAGAGAAGAAGTGTATGGATAGGTGTATCTGAATCAGTGAAAAAAGTGAAGATATTTGTGTCTCATGCGAATACTCACCAAAGAGTGACTTTGGTACAGAGGATTAAACAATCCAGTAGGTAGGGTGGCGCGTTCTGTGATGCATTCAGCCATCCTCTTTACCCAGCCACTCCGTGATTGTCCTCTGGGCTCGTGAACAAAGTGACCATTGTGGCAGATGTGGAGGTTTTGCTGGGCTTATGCATAATGTGCCTCCACTCACCAAGGCTGACTTGGCTACAGCCACTGCTGGGTGCCCAGTCTGCCCTCAGCAGAGACCAAAGCTGAAACCCTGATGTGGCACCATCCCTCGAGGTGGTCAGCCAGCAACCTGGCAGTGAGTTGATTACACTGAACTGCTTCCATCACAGAAAGGGCAGCATTTTCTCCGTATTGGGATGAACATTTATTCTGCATATGGATTTTGCCTCCCCTGCACGCAGTGTTTCTGCCAAAACTACCATCTGTGGACTCACATAATGCCTTATCCTCTGTCACAGTGTACCACACAGCACTGCCTTGGATCAAGAGACTTTACTGGTCTTACATATTCTCCATCATCATGAAGCAGCTGGCTTGCTAGAACAATGAAACAGCCTCTTAAGGACACAGTTACAAAGCCAGCTAGGTGGTAATACCTTGTAGGGTTGGGGCAATGTTGTCCAAAAGGCTGTGTATGGTTTAAAACACCATCCAATATATGGTGTTGTTTTTCCCATAGCTAAGATTCACAGTTCCAGGAATCAAAGGGTAGAAATGGGGGTGGCATCACTCACTATTACCCTTAATGACTCACTTGCAAATTTTTTTCTTCCTGTCTCCATGACCCTATGATCTGTGGGTCTAGAGGTCATAGTTCCTGTGGGAGGAATGCTCCCCCCATAGACACAACATTAATTCCACTGAACTGGAGAAATGCCACCTGGCCAATTTGGGCTCCTTGTGCCTCTGGATCAACAACAAAGAAGGGAGGTACAGTATTGGCTTCTGTGATTGATCCCAATTGCCAAGGGGAAGTCAGATTTTTGTTGCATGATACAGGTAAAGAAGAGTATAGCTGGAATACAGGAACTCCTTTAAGGTGACTCTTAATGCTATCATGCCTGTGGTTAAAGTCAATGGAAAACTACAACAACCCAATTCCAACATGACTACTACTGGCCAAGACCCCTCAGAAATGATTTAGATCACCCTACCAGGCAAAGAACCATGACCAGCTGAGGTGCTAGCTGAGTGTAAAAGGAATATGGACTGGGTAGTGGAAGAAGGTAGTTCTAAATACCAGTTACAATCATGTGACCATTTGCAGAAATGAGGACTGTAATTGTTATAACCATTTCTGTATTATATGCATGCATCAGATAATTTTGTTTCCTCATAAAAGATAAGATATAAATGGGGTCAGTGTGTTTTCAGTTATACATGTGTTAGCTGTATGACACTACACAGAAATATGACTTTGCAATTGTCTTTATTTAGAGACTGTATAATTTAAGGATATGTGTACAGGGGGCGAGGTACAAGGGATGGACTCTGATGGTCAAGGTTGTGTGTCAACTTGGTTGGGCCGTGATTCTCAATGTTTGTGCAGTTATGTAATGTTGCAGTTTGACACTTACATAATGCAGTGCAATAGATTGCTCTTCTGTGGCCTTTCTAGCCATGGTCTTGTAATTTCCACCCAAGAAATTGGGCAGGACTGTGTATCAGGGTAATTGTGACCCCCCCAAAGGGAGTTTTGCTATCTGCTGGGTTTGACATGAGCCACCCCAGAGGTCAGAAAGAAAAGATCCTACCACCACCGAAGAAGGAGAGATAGGCAAGAGAGACCCATAGGAGAGGCCAGCAGTAGATGGCATAGTGGGCTTCCCAACCTTTGGAGAAAGAAAGCTAAGCCTTTGGGCAGAGACTAAGGGCCAGGGAGAGGCATTCCTGCAAGCATAGCTGGGGAGAGACTGTCTTGACAAAAAAACTGTATCCTGAGAGTCCCCGGGCCTCAGTTGTAACTTGTTACTTCCATCATAAACCCCATAATCATAAGTATGGTATGTAAGTTCTGTGTGGCCACTGCAGTGTATAATCGAACCTAGCAGAGAAGTAAAGCGTGCTGTAAGGGGGATAGTTGGTGTCAGAATTGGTAAAGATGGCAGAAAAAGGAGGCATGCTTGACTCCGACCTCATAGGAATCAGCCTGGGACTGTCGGTCCGATTCTCCTTCCTCCCTGTCAAGTTAGAAGAGGTCAGGTGTCCCCATGCTGTCATTAAATGTAATGATAGTTTGGCAGTTCTGTGATACTGCGTTTTAGCGATTATGTAATGCTGTAGTCATGCTCTGTGATGTGATCGGCTAATCAGTTCTAAGAGGAGTGTCTTCAGGGTGTGGCCTGCATCCAGTATACATACAAATGTTCTGGCAAATTTTACTGAGTTTCTGTGGATCCTGCATCAGGCTTGTTATCATCTGAGCTCTGATTCTCAGAACTTGAACCAGCAGCCTACCGTACTGCCTGCCAGTCTTGGGACTCGCCGGCCACCACAGCTTGTGAGCCAGCAGTCTAGCCTGTGAGCCAGCAGTCTGCCCTGTGACCCACTGATCTTGGATCTGCCTCTGTTGCTGCCTGAGTCAGGAAAAGCCTCCAGCCTGATGCCTGACCCATGAACTGGGGACTGCCAGCCTCTACCTCTCTCTCTATGACTAAATACACTTCACTGACTTTGCCTCCCTCAAGAACCCAGCCTAAGACACTTATCGGGAATAAACATAACAAATGGAATGGCAGTTCAGTTTTAATGAAATAGGGTGTGGCTGGGACAAGCTGATCCTGATTATGTCATGAATTGGACTGTTTCTTGAATACATTTTTTTTGACAGAAATAAACAAAACAAAGCCAAAAAGGAAACAAAAGTTTTGAGAAACACACTCTTGTTACTGGTGGCTGTACTTTTCCACAACACCACTGAAGAGCATTTGGTGGCTCCGTGACAATTTTCAACCTCACGTTCCTGCAGAAGTGAGTCTGAGTCTCTAGAAGAATCTACATGTAGTACAGCCTCATTGTTAGTTGCCATGGAGTCAGTTCTGTGGGTGCAGAGAGAAATTATGCCCTGTGGAATTTTCAAGGCTGTAACCTTTTGGAAGTCAATCACCAGACCTGTCTTGGAGTCACCTCTTGGTGGGTTCAAACTGCTGACTTTTCAGCTGGCAGTTGGGCACCTAACCCTTCTCACTGCCTGAGGGCATTCTCACAGCCGGTCTCCTGGGGAACCAAGAGCAGAGTCACACTGATGACCTTTCTCCTTCGCCAGATAGGAGCAGCACACGATTGATGGTGGTGCTTCTGTAGTGAACGAAAACCACAAATTCCAATCATTCACAAATTTCTCAATGTTTACTTGAGAAAAAGCAGCCATAATAACTCCTGACAATTTGTACTAAAAAAAAAAGAGAACAGTGGCCAGAGCTTTTTAAACAAATCCATACTTTTGGCTTTGAATAATTTGGGGGGATGGGAGCAAGGAGAGCATGAAATTTGCCTTGCCAAAATAAATATGAAGTTGATTTGCCATTCTATAAAACCACTTGCTTGAGAAAGAGACCAAAAAACTCTCTCTAATTGAATGTGCCACGGATAATTGTGGGGCTACGTGCAGATCACAGGGAGGCGATCAGTGATTCTTGGGACCACACTGCTGCTCAGTGATTTGGAAGACGTGGTCTCACAGTCTGTGTTGCCTTCCTACTGTGACAACAGCTCACCTATGATAAACCCATCCTTCTGCAGCTACTTCTACCAGGGGCTGTCCAGGAACTCGAGAAGAAGGCAGATAAAGAAAGGGCTGGGCTCCACCAGCAGCCACCAAGTTCAGGCACTAACGCCCGTGCACTTGACATGGGGGAAATCCCTTTAGCATGGTTCATCCTGTTTAAAACGGGCTTATGCACAGAGCCTGTGACGAGCTCAGTTATCTGGTCGGGGTTCAAGCCCATAGCTAATTGTAAGATAAAATTTTAATGATAAACAGAGGGAGGAGCTCAAAGGATCCATCGTGTGATGATGGATGGAAAGAGAAAAGAAAACTATTAAAAGCAAAGCAGACCGGGGCCATTTCATTTGGGGCCCAAGTGAGATACAAAGCTCAGAAGACATTACAGTATTCATAATAATTTTTCACATTTAAAAACATCTTTAATAAGTTGAAAAATAAGTATTTTTTATAATGACGTCTCATCATTGAGAAAGTAAATTATGTTCAGAATACTTTAAGAAGGAGGGAAATATGCCATGATTTTAGGAATACAGCATCAAAATAATTTACAGTAGTTACCCCTGGCTTTTTTTTTTTTTTTTTTTTGATGTGCTTTAATTGAATAAAACTTAAGCCATTTGAAAATTCAGGCTTTCCAAAATCTCCCTGCAGCCGTAATCAGCTGAGATTGATGGTCGTATGTCCTGGAGAAGTCTTGTATGCAGAATGTCCACGAGGGTTTCTGAAGGCAGGAAAATCTGCTGATTCGGTTCTTTGAAAGAATTCTCTAGAAGGGGACTTCTTTTGTTTCCAGCTTTCAGGATGTTTTCTCTTGTACCCCAGGGAAATGTGCTCATGGACCCTGGGCTTGACAAACTGGGGCAGGAGCACACAGTGTCCTATGTTTCTGTTTCCATTTGCAGAGTTTGGAACCATTGGCTCTCTGATTGTCTAAACTCAAGAGAAGCTGACCTTGTAGCTCATTACATAATAGTACAAAGTAATTTAGCCCAAACACCCTGAGTATTCTCGTGGCCCTTCCTGCTGCCTCTAGGGTTTTTGCTGTTTACGGATGAAGGCCAAACCACATGTGTGATTGCACACATCCTCCGACAGCCAAAAAGCCCCCACTTTTCAGCTCCCAGATAACTCTTGACAGTTGTGCACATTTAAGATATGACTGCAGAAGGATCATGCAAATTCCTCTACAGCTACTTGAACTCGGCCTTCACAGAATCGGTGGAAAGACGAGAAAGAAGACAGATGGCTGAAAATTATTCCTGCCGTCATGGAAACGGTAGCAGGAACTTGTGTAGAGCAAAAGGGGAAAAAGACAAGTCCAGTGACAGTGGGATTAAACCAGACCATGGGGCTGGCTCTTTAAAAAAGTGTCTGTTGGCCATTTGTTGTGGGCTATGTTTATAGTTAACGCTCTCAGCTGGTAACTGAAAGGTGAGAGGTCGCGTCTAACCAGTCTCTCCTCCTCGCAAAAAGTCCTGGTGATCTGCTTATGAAAAGTCAGCCACTAAAAACCCTAAGAAGCACCGTTCTGCTCGGACCCGCGTGGGGTTGCTGTGTGTCTGAGTGGACTCGAATGGCAGCTGCTTATTGCTGGTCAAACATTTGGAGATGTTCTGTGTAGAAACACAGGCTTTGATAAGTCAGTTTCTTATCATTGAGTTGGAGCAGACAGACTGATGTTTCTGAAGGGAAAATGATGAGGCAACATATTCGACAGAGAACGTGAAGCTGATGAGGGAAACGTGATGAGGGAAAACGTTGTCGCTGCTGGATGTCACTGAGTCAGCTGTGACTCGTAGTGACTCTACGAGTCGAACAGAATGCTGCCTGGTCTCCGCCATCCTCACAGCGGTTGCTGCGTTTGATCTCCTCGCTGTAGCCGCTCTGCCAAGCCCTCTTGTTGAGGGTCTTCTTCCTTTTCACTGACCCTCTACTTTTGCCAGCATACTGTGCTTCTCCAGGGACCAGTTCCTCCTGACAGTATGTCCCCAGGGTGAGAGATGTACTTGGAGAGACATAGTCCTTTTAAAGAACAGTCTAGTCACACATCTTGCAAGACAGATGTCTCCACTCGTCTGGCAGTCCACTGTGTATTCGATACTCTTTGCCATCACCATAATTCAAATAAATCAGTTCTTCCGTCTTCCCTCTTCATTGTTCAGCTGTCACATGCATATGAGGTGATAAGAAGCACCATGCCTTGGGCGGGTGCATCTTCGTCCTCGAAGTGACATCTTTGCTTTTAACACTCTAAAGAGGTCTTTCGCAGCAGATTTGTCCAGTGTAATCCACTGTTTGATTTCTTGACCACTGCTTCCATGGGCATCAGTCATGGATCCAAGTAAAATGAAGTCCTTGACCACTTCAGTATTTTCTGCATTTACTGTGATGTTGCTTATGGGTCTAGTTGTGAAGATTTTTGTTTTATGTTGAGAAGTCATCCATGCAGTAGGCTGTAGTCTTTGATCTTCGTCAGTAAGCTCTTACATTATAAATGGCTATTATAATTTGCAAGTTTCTTCATTGTAGAAGGCTTTTATGAGGAAGTGAAGTTTGAATCAAAGATGGGGTCTCCCGTGGCACCCCGATTGATGGGAGGCTGCAGCCTCCCAGGCACAGAGGGCTTCCTTCGTGATCGGTGGGTTCCTGGGCCAGCGCTCCTACCTCTCAATCACAAGGGATGCTGCCATGGGCTTCTGATCCACAGCACGTTCTCCCACTGTACCTTCTCAAAAGCATAAGGAGAGGTCAGTGGTGACATCTTCACCTTTGAAGTATAATAAACCTGGGAACTAAGAAAGTAGCCTGGACACTTGGATTAGGGAGAAAAACATTTCCGTGAAATATTGAGAGAAATAATACGAGAAGTATTTTCCAGTAGAGGATAGAAACAAGGGGACGTGAACATATAGTTGCAGTGCAGAATTTCACAAGGAGGCCTGTTTTCCTGTATTTCTATTTATTTACCTATCCACAATCCCTTCGGTTTTGAGGGTAGACTGAAAACCAAACCAATTGCTGTGAGTTTGGAGAGTTTACAAAGAGCATGAGGTAAAGATGAGGGACAGCAAGGATAAGCCTCCCCTTTATTTTTCTTGAACACTCAACCTGAAACGTTAGACACTCGAGGTGTATTCGTTTACAGATAGCACCAAGTCTGTCAGCTCTTTGTGTTTCATTGGAAAGGAGGTGGACAAGTGCTCTTTCAAGTGGCGGAGATTTGCGTAAGAGAAACAACAGAAAGTAGGACAAGGCCGTCAAGCCAAGAGGGGTGTTTGAAGATGCATAAGCTGGGGTTCCACCGTTACTCCCCAGGTTTACTTAAGCAGGTCAGGGAGAAGGACCAGAAGTGAAAAAGGCTTTCTAAGCATGAGGAAGTGAGGAAGAGATAGAAATGGGTTATCATTTTCTTTCATATAATCACCACTTGAAACGTTTTTTAAAAGTTTCTTTGAAGTCTTGTGTTCAACAGATGTCCGTATTTCTTGGAAAATGATTACAAAAAAACATTGCGGGGGGGTACTCTGAGTGTCCTTCCACCCACTGCCTACCTTCTCCCTGACCTGTGAATCACAGACAGTGTCCTTCTCTTCTGTGGGCCCTGTTCTGCTCGAGGGCCACCAAGCCTGCTCTCACCCTCAGTTGCCAGCAGTAGCCCGACACCCAACAGAATTTCAGTGTAGCCTCTAATTCTTTTGAACAAGGCCATGCTGGCGATTATGAAACAGGGTAGATGTTGGCAAGAGCCTTTGGCATAATTACAGGGTTCCTCGAGTAGTACAGTATCAATAATTGCTGGTTTAAAAGCGTGATTGTGAGCAGCAATTTATACTAAAATTTATATTTGCTCCTTGAAACCAATATATGTCAAGAGTGTCTCCCTTCCACCCCCGCACCCCACCTGGTGATCTCAGGGGCTGTGGAAGCTTTGATTCCATGACTTTTAACTTAGTACCGTGGCAATGACCAGGCAGGCCTGGGCTGCAGGAAACCAGGATGAGAGTGATGCGTGAATGGGACGTGAATGGGGCGATGAAACTGTTTCAGCAGCAGCCACGTGGGTGCTCCCAGGACACTGCAGACACAAAGGCCGTTTGGGTACAGGGAGAAGCTAAGAAGTGCAGGGGTGTCACTTCTGCCTGGCAAGTAGGGCATGCTGGGGAGGACAGTCTCTGCTTCCTGGGCTTACAATGGTGTGCGCGCACCGGGACACAGAGGACCAAGACACAGGAAATGCACGAGATGACACGGCTCTAAACCAGCCGCTGAGACTTACGAGAACACGTATTTCCCCCTCTGGGGCGACCTGACTTTTACCTTATGGCATGTCATCCATGGGCGGGCACCTCAGAAAAGCAAGAGGTGAGACGGGAGAAAGCAGCAGCCCCGTCTGTGGGTGACAGCTGAGTAGGGGCCCTTCTCTTCCTAGCTGATGACCCTAAGTGTCTTCTTGTCCTTCTGTGGACCCACATGGCTTTTCCTAGCTGGTCTGAGAACTCCACTGAGGTTTTTCACATCCTGGGTGAGTCCCGCCACGGTAACCGGTGGTCTAGGGTGCTGTGGCTTTGGTCCCTACTGCTGTCGCTGGCTTCTGCTCTCTAAAAGCCCTTTAAGCCATATTTTCCATGATTGTTCAGTGCTGGCTTGGGGATTTAAATAAGCCCTTCAATGGGTCATTAGCCCTGTAATTAATCCCAGCTATTTTTAAATGATGCCTTGGTGTTGAAGTGCAGCCCTATTCACAACAGCCTGTCTTTCTCAGAAAATCATGGAACATTAGCTGAGGCATTTTTTTTCTCCATGCCAAAAATACTATCCTTTTTCTCTCATTTCAAATATATTTCTCATTGATAGGAAGAATCCTACTTTTTGAAGAAGGACAGAAAATGCGGAGCAGGGGCCCTATTTATGATGGCAGTGCACTTCTATTTTTCTTCCGGACGCTCTCAGCACATCCCGACTGAGGACCTCCTGCAGGCACGCCCCGTCCTCTATTTATTGGATGTACACTTTTATCTTTTTTACAAAAGGATCACTCATTATTGTAATATTGACAAATCACAGGATTTGCATAGGAAGTGCCTTCATGAAGAAGCGACCAGGTCAGCCAGTAAACTGCTGAGCTGGTTTCAGACCCCAGCCCTCCTAACTCTCTGTACATTCTTTCCATCTCTCTTTGCTTTGTTTTCTCACGTTAAAATAGCCGTGAGCCTCCAGACCACTAGAAGAGGCTTATAGAGTCTAATATTAGAATCAGTGAGCCTGGCCCCACGCCCCTGGCAGACGTCAGGATCAATCACAGGACAGTGCTTCTGAACCCACATCTGCAACAAATGCCATGGGCCATCACGACCTCGTGGTAATCCCAGGATAAAGCAGTCATTCCTGGCTCAGGAAAGCAGATGCAGATTAACTTTGATTATTGAGTATTATCTGAGATCAAATAGAAACACCAATAGCTGATCTAGTAATGGTAACGGCAGCTGTGGGCTGTGCCAAGCACTGAGCTATTGCTTTATACGTGGTGTGGTATTTGATCCCGAAAACAACCCTGTGAACTAGTTACTTCTCTCGTGGTACACACTGGGAAAAAGAGGCGCAAACCAAGCCAATCTCAAACCTGCTGCCATCCAGTCAATTGCGACTCTTAGCAACCCTTAGCAACCCTATAGGACAGAGCAGAACTGCCCTGTAGGGTTTCCAAGGCTGACATCTCTATGCAAACTGCTTGCCACATCTTTCTTCTGGGGAGAGGTTGCTGGTTTTGAACTGCTGGCCTTTGGATGTAGCGGCTGAGCACTTTAACCAGCACTAGGTTACCTTAATGTAGTCATTCCTTTCCAGCCCCTGCTATGTGTCAGGTGATGAGTTAGTCACCTGGGATGCAGGAGGTGGAAGAGGAAGGGTTGTTTCTCCATATCCCTTCTGTTCTAACGTAAACAACAAAAACCCACACTTACAGCTCTCAAGTCAATTCCAACTCAAAGCAACCCTGTAGGAGAGACTAGAACTGCCTCGTAGACTTTCTAAGGCTACGACAGCCAACAGGTAGTAGCTTCCGACCTAATAACAAGCTCTGTGATGTTGTTGGGAGCAGGGAGTGAGGAAGAGGGTGTTGACTACCTGTGGACCCCAGCAGAAAGCTAAGGAAGACTTTAAAAGGCAATTAGGAATCCATGTCTCAGGGTCTGCCTGTCTTCCATTTGTGGCAAGGATTGGGTCTGGAGTGCAATGGAAAATCACCCAGTTTTATTTGCCTCTTTGGTCCCACTGCTGTCTTCTCAGTGAGCCTCCAGCTTGTTGTCCTTGATTACTGTCTGTGCCCTCCTGTCTGCCCAGAGCCCCTGCTCCCCCTGATACCTCACCATGCCCCGTAAGATCCTGTATTTCTCGTTTTCAAGGTCTGGCTCACTGTGACTGCCTAATCCCCAGCTAGCGGTCCCAATAAAGTAACTTCTGCCTACCACTCTCGTAAGGGAAGTCTTCCTGTTAGCAGTAGTTCCATTTCTTCATCTGTGAAATGGGTTGGTTGGGATATACCTGGCTGACAAGATGATAAGACCATGAGCAGATGCAGGGTGTGGTTCCACCTCTCTCTCACCCCAGCAGGGTAACCTTGGGCCCCTTTTCCTCTTTTAACCGTGGTTTCCTTAGCTGAAAAGAAGGGGTTTGACTGGGTCATCTTGGTGGTCGGCACCGTTCTGGGATTCTGTGAATTAGATGTTCCATTTACTCTTTAGCCTAAGTGAAACAAAACAAAATGTGTCATTTACTAGACACAGTGATGCCACCGCCTTTCCTGCCCAACCCAAGGGGGGAGCTTTGGCCGAGGAAGGAGGGTAATGAGACCTCATTGCAGAGCAGTCACCAGGATCATTCTAGATCTTGAAACATTCTTTTCTTCAGACAGTGAATGCCGGAAATGAACTGTTGCAGAGGTTGCTAATGAGATGAGGACAAAGATGGCTTGTCATATACCCAAATTAGGTATCATTTCTTAAACCTTAGAAATAGCAGACTTTAACTAAGTCAGCCAAATCTGCTGACCAGGGTGTGGGAACCAAGCAGGGAGAGACTAAGCCCAGGTGTAAGGAACACTGTCTGTGGTGAATGAGTGCCTTCTTGTCCTCTGTCGTCGTACTCTATGGTTGAGGTTGACGGTGTACATTTCCTTTTGCTTGAAAGACATGGAGACTCCTAAGACAGCAGGGCCCCCCGTCACTCTAACTGGTAATTTCCAAAATGCTGAAAATAAACATGTGTGGATATTTTAATGCATTGTACCTTCCTTGCATAGCTGTATTACTACTTGGCTAGTTTAACTCACAGAATCTGGTAAAGTCTCCTTGCAGACATCTGAGAGGTGAAAAGCAATTCCTTAGTTCATAGCTCCGTGTGTCTTCTCTGGAGCTGTTGGTTTAGGACTTTCTGTACTAACTAACTGGTAGAAAGAGGAACAAATCCAGCCGGGTTTTGCAGAGATGCTTCTTTGTTTCTTCTAAGTGTGGTAATGGTTTCACACCATTGAAAATTTGTGTCTGTAGGTCCATATTTGGTGTAAACTCATGGTGTGGATTCAACCTTTTTCTGCTTGAGCTTTTATGATTTCAGAATTCAGGTAGCGTAATTTACCCTTTGGGAGTCACCCAAATGTTTACCTGCACTTACATCTTTATATGCCTGTCTTTCTAGAAAATGAACAACAAAGGAGATAAATGATTTGGGGGTGAAATCTTACCCACATTTATATGCTGACAGTAGCTTTAATCTCTTTAATACTCGAGGGAGAGAAAATGGATACACACCTGTCGGTTGAGTCTGGATAGGATGCTCTACCTAAATAAAAATCAAAAGTGTCTTTTTGGTGAGCATTTTCAAAGGAAGCTATTGGTTATAAATTATGTGGCTTGAAACATTTTTTTTAGATGAGCATAAGCACTTCAATTGGATTCGAATAGATGGAAACATTAGAATACTCATTTGTATTTCAAGTCTTAGATGTTCCTTTTGCTGGGTTAAAAGTACCTCAAATATGAACAGTTACACCCTTTGACCACTTAGATTTCACATATCACTTATATTTTGTTTTACGAAAGGAGCTGTGTTGCTGGGGTGACTTACTCAATGGTCAGAAGGAAATCAAGCCCTTTACGTTAAATAGGACTTACAAACTACTGGGGTTCCATTATGGCTTCTTCAAACTACAGATATCCCAACAGGAATGTTATTTCTTGATTTTCAGATTGGGAGGAGATGGAGAATGGTAGAGAATGACATTACAGCTAGAACCTGTCATTTGAAAGCCCATAAAATGAGGGAAATGAAAAAACAGCCGCCAGACTACCACCACCGTGTGCCCTACCCCTGCCACCACCTCCCTGAGCAGTCTTTTTGTAAGAATTCCCCTTGGTGCTTTAAAGTCATTGCAGTAACAGAAGTAATACTGAAAATGGTATGCTGTCACTATGGGAGTATGACAAGTATATGACCTAGTGGGAAATTACAACGTGTTTTCTTATCTGAATTTTGGTCCCTTGCTCATACAGGGTTCAAATCCAAAGAATATAGCAAATACTGCATTGTGCTTGCTGGCAACAAGGGAATAAATAGGGGTGCACCCTGAGATCTCCGATAAATGACCGCAATTGATGGTCTGGGGGCTTCAGGGTTCCCCTGGGAGCATGGCCCCTGGCCCTGATGCTGCCCCTGTTCATAAATCATAATGAAGGTCAACTTTTCGGACAGCAATGGATTGGACTTGGCAATGCAGAGTGACCATATCTTGTGGGAATTTTATGGTTCTATACATCTATAGGATGTCATCCTGCTGACCTCTTGCTGGAGGAAGGAAGGAAGGGGAGTGGATGGAGAGTAGGGGATAGGAGACTGTTGGGAGGACAGGACATGTAAGGAGCAGAGAAGAGGGGTATGCTGTCACCGGGCAGGGAGAGCAGTAGGAGCTGCATATAGGTGAGCATGCGAATTTATATGGGAATTTATGTTTTCATTCCCTCATCATAATAAATAAATAAATAGCAAATACTGTATTGTGCTTATTAACCCTGGTTGCCCAGTGGTTAAGAGCTCATCTGCTAACCGAAAGTCTGGCAGCTCAGACCTGCCTATTGCTTGTCGGGAACTCTATGGGGCAGTTCTGCTCTGTCTTACAGGGTTCCTATGAGTCAGAATCGACTGGATGGCAGTGTGTTTGGTTTGGCTTGGTTTTACGTTTGGTTTATTCCCTGATGTCTGTTTTTTTAAATTAATTCATGAGCAAGGAGTGTGGAGAAGAAAATAACAACCAGAATAAAATGGTACCCTGGTGATGCTATAGTAAACACCACTTGCTAAATTCACTCCCTTCCTAAAAAAAAAAAAAAAATTACTGTCTTTTGTCTGGTGCCCAACTTAGTTGCCTAGAGTGAGAGAGTGAAGGTTAGCTCTGTTCTTCTGTATTCTGCTCCTAATTGCACCCAAATGCAAGGTGCTGAATCCCTCACTCCTCCTAACTTTTAGATGCACTGTGGCAGTGCGGTGTTTTGTTGCTTGTTTCCAGCGCGGTCAGGCAGCAGGAGTGGGACACCACAGGCGCTGCGTATCATGGGGCGCATCACGCATGCCAGCGAGCTTTCTGCATTAGTCCACAGGATTCCGTTGAACGGTACATATTAGCCATGGAAAGCGACCTGCTAGCATTTCACTTCTATCACTGCGTAGTTGGAGCCAACCTGATGGACCATTCAGTGTCGTCCTTGTCTTTTTGCCTTTCAAAGTTGGAGAATTTTGTCATGAACTCTCAGTGTTTCTTAGAAAGGAGCGGGTTCTCCCATGGACATTATTGGCTGTCTTCACTGAATTCAGATCACCCCTACATTTAGAAGTGTTTGTGTGCTTGATTACCTAAATGGATTGCGGAGACTCTCCCTTGGAAAAGTACTAGCACAATGCCCCAAATGCCGGAGAGTGGAAAGTCCTGGTCTTGCTGGGGACGACTGCAGTGCTGGTGGAGACAGTGTTTCCGCATGGCTGCCTCTAATGACAAGCCAGCAATGTGCAGTCGCTCAGTATTTCCATTTCAGAAGAGCATCAAAACCACTGAGCCCTTTCAAGGCAGCTTCTTTTACTGCGAAACCAGAAACCCTGCTTACGGCGCCTGTCAGTAATAACCTGTGTCCCAGCTGCGGGCTGCGTTCAGGCCCTCATCATGGGAGGCTCTAGCTTGTGAGTAGGTATTTGGAGGCCGACAACATAGTTTATTTCAGAGCATGACATCAGAGGGCAGGTTTTACTGCAGCGGCGAGGGGCGGTGAGATCAGCATTCCCACCCAGACCACTCATCTGAGCAGCGTCCTGAGGAGAGAGCGATAATGATGCTCAGAGTGTCCCCTCCCTGCGCCATCTACATCACCGGGTAACGAGGCTGATTTTATTTTAACGAATGTACTGAGAGCTTTGCTTCCGCATGAAGACTGCCCCGTTCATAGCAGTCAGCTGGGAGATCAGAAATCAGGGGCAATAACACTGCCAAAACCGATATAGCTTCTCTTCTCAAGTGGCTGCCAACTCCTTTAGCAACTTAATATTCTCCATGGTGAAACCCTGGTGGCGTAGTGGTTAAGTGCTACAGTGGCTAACCAAAACGTTGGCAGTTCAAATCCAACAGGTGCTCCTAGGAAACTCTATGGGGCAGTTCTGGTCACCGTTAGTCAGAATCAACCCAAAGCCAGTAGGGATTATTTTTATGGTGACCATTGTTCTCCTTGAAAAGTAGATTCGATTTTTTTTTTTAAACAACCAAGAATTAAATTTGATGAATGAGTAGGCAAGGAATCTAGGCTATTTTCTTTTTTTTAAAAAAAAAGAAGAAAGTAATTTTAAGATGACAGACTTGCCTTTCCCAGCTCATTGGCACTGTAAGCAGTTGCAAAAGAAGTGTGGAAGGCTTTTGTGGCAGTGAAGACGTCACTCCTTGAAGGCTAATCCTTGTTTTGGTACAGAGAATGATGACAGTGATTTTTGCTGGGAGAAGATATTGGCCATTAATTTTTGTCTTCCTGGGAATTAATGTCAGAGATGACAGGAATGATGACAACAGAGAGCATCGAGTCAGCCTTACCCCTGCAGCCAGGGACCTCCCCACGTGCGCACGGCGAGTGGGACCACGCCAGGCGACACCACTCCTCGCTGTATGTGTTGTCTGGTGTCAGAATGACTCCTCTCCTGACGGTGGTGCTCATAGGTGGACAGCAAGCACCAAGTGCGGGAAGCTGCGTGGAGGGAGAGAGAAAAACATCCTGCCCACAAAGACAGCGGAAGAGTGACTTACTGTCCCAATCTAAAGGTAGACACAACAGAATTCTGACTTGAAACACAAGTTCAGAAATCACCAAGATGTAGCTGAGTTTTGTCATGGTGCAGCTTAGTGCTTTTCCCACCATCAGCACATATGTCCCTGTGTCTGGGTTCAGGCTCAGCAGACATCAGTGACTCCAGCATGCGGTCCAAGGGAAGGGTACCCGGGTGACTTCTCCATAAAATGTTAGCAGTGACTTGAAAGCATCCCCTTGGGAACTCTGCTGTTGTTGGTGCTCCGTTTCTCCACTTCTGCATTTGAGGAAACAGACATGAGCCTTCTTCAAGTTTTGTTTACTCAAGTTTATAAGATGCTCTTAAAGCCGGTGTAGAACTTGATGCCTGCATTCTGCTTCTGCATCTTCCTCCTGGTGATGGTCTCGGCTTGCTGCAGGTGGGGAAGAACTAGTTACACCAGAGTGAAACCAGGGCAGCATTCCTGGGAGCACCGTTCTTAGATTCACCAGTGATCCCAAGACCTTTGGCCCTTTGGCCACTTATCTTCCTGATTGAAGTGTTTCTGGCTCATGTTACCAGTTTAGCTCTTACACTGAAAATATAGACCCAACACAAATTCCAGTTATAGCTAACACCAACTTTGATCCCTAGAATATTAAATACATAATTAGGAAATTCCTTCGTTGACCCACATATTTTCTACTTTCTCCCATGTAATCATTTCCTGACCCCCATTTTTTGGTTGTAGTGGCATAAAAAGTGAGACCTTACAAGGTCATGAGGGATAGCGATGGTCACACAGCTGTTTATAAGGTTAGGAGAAGAGGGAGAGATTGGGGTGTCATGTGGAGCTGGTGGTCCCAGGACCCCTTAATTCTTGGACTGAAACCTTTACTGTAGAGCAGCACAGAGTAAAATTCACAGGGACATAGACCTCTTTGAGGCTTGGGCATCACTGTTCCTGGGAAATCTCCTTTGCCTTACTGGTGGTATCATGAGGTCTGACAATTAAGTCCACAAGCATAATTGTTCTAAGTGCTACATACTTCATTGCTGAATATCAGCACGGTCACCTTCAAAGTATGCCTCTTGAGAAGCTGTGCACTGACGCCAGTGCCTAGTCTCCCCTTCAAAGCAATTTTTGAGCTCTTTCTGGGATGGCCATTGCACACAGTGACATGGCGGAAGGCTCACAAACTTAATAGTCTAGTTGTCTGTGAGGGAACTTTTAGCCAGTAAGCAAATAACTGTATTGGAACACTCTGCCTACTCACCTAATCTGGCCCCCAATGAATTTTTCCTTTACTCAAAGATAAAGAAAATATTGAAAGGAAGACATTTGGATGGCATTCAGGACATCAAGGGTAATATGATGACAGCTCTGATGGTCATTCCAGAAAAAGAGCTCCAAAACTGCTTAAGCACTGGTGTCAATGCATAGCTTCTCAAGGGGAGTACTTTGAAGGTGACTGTAGTGACATCCAGCAGTGAGGTATGTAGCACTTTTTCCAGGGTGAGTTCACGAACTTAATTGTCACATCTTGTATGTCATTGCTTTGTGCTCTGAACTTTGATATGGTCCTCACAGAATACTTATGAAATGAGAACCAGAGAAAATATACTTTGGAATTAACTAGTAATGTCCAAAATTCAAGAATGAAAAAGGAAAAGGATAAATTCGCTCTGAGATGGACCGTGCTATCTAAATGAAGAGTGAAATATGTTGCCATATCACCATTTTTCTCAACAGATCGGAAAGTAGGGGAGGCTTGCTCTTCTCATAGACAGCGCTGTGGTCTGCCTGGCCTTTCCAGGTAGAGTTACCTGCTTTGTTACTAGCGGTGTGAGGTCTGTGGTAACGTAACTGGCTCACCTAGTCTCACTGACAGTTCAAAACTCTGGTTCCAAGAACAGGAAATTGATTTCAGTGGAAATACTGTTTGTTTATTTGGGAGGATGGAGATGGGTAAGAACTGGTCACACTTATCCTTGTGGTGTATTTTAAAAGGTATTTCAAATGAATAATAATTTCTCAAAAGCACTAACCCTTCTCATTATTGGCGGGTATGTTTGTGGTGTACCTTATTTTTTTAAACAAAGGTTATGACCCCCCAAAATCATGTCCCATTCAGAATGTCAATTTGGAAGTTTTCACACTTGTTCAAATGCCTTTTCAAAGCTTCAATTCTGTTTTCAGTCTGTTTCTTGGAAACAGGTTTCAGAGACAGCGTGAAGTCACTGTGAGTAACAGTGAAGGAGGAAGCCGGGTGAGTGCTTCTATCAGTCTGACTAGTATGCTGGGGGGGACCCGGCACCCTTCTGACCGTAAGGTCTTCGACATCTCAGGAAGGCTCTTGTCTGCTGAGTACACTTCTGCCTTGTCCCCGATTCCTGCCTCGAAGTTACTTCTCAATGTTCTGGTGGTCCTTGACTTGGCATGACTTATAAAGCCTTGAACAGTTGCAGCTGGGGACTGTGAAACTGGAGATCTTAAAAACGCTTTGCTTATGGAGAAGGATTTGTTTTGAAAAATCAATAGCCGTGGGGAAGAGATTCTCATTGCCTACGCTGCTTGCCATGGGCTTGGCCTTCTATTGATTTAAAGAAAAAGTGCACCATTAACGGCCTTCAAAGAGAGAAATAAAAGCAAACTCAGCCTAACCCAGTCCCAGCAGAGTCAGTGAGTCGGAACTGACTCAAAGGCAACAGACTTGGTTTGGTGAAGAGCTTGGCTGATGACCCAAAGGTTGGCAGTTCAGATACACCGGCTGCTCCTTGGAAGCCCTGTGGGACCATCTTGCTCTGTCCTGTATGATCACTATGAGTTAGAATTGACTAGACAGCAATGGGTGTTAATGGAACTCTTCGGGAAAGGGTCCCTGGTGGAGCAGTGGTTAAGCTCTTGGCTGCTAACTAAAAGGTCAGCAGTCCTAATCCGGCAGTCACTCTTTAAGAGAAAGATGTGGCTTTTAGTGTGCTTCCGTAAAAGATTTCTGTCTTGGAAACCCTTTGGGGCAGTTCTGCTCTGTTGATTAGAGTTGCTGTGAGTCAGAATTGATTCACTGGCCATGGGACTGTTGTGGAAATGACAGTTTGCTCCCTCTTATCGTCTAATCATAGCACAGCCAAGCTGGGTTGGACAGACAGACGGTCAGCACGCTTCCTGAGAGCTGACGAGGAAGCAGAGTCCTGGAGAAAGATGGGTACCATGTTTCCCAGGAGTTTGGTAGATTTTGCGTCCATTACACAGGTAGCTAGGGAAGTCTCCCACCCTGTGGTTAGGCCTGGTCCTCGCTCTCAGCCCTTAGAGGCGTCTCTCCCGTCCTCCTTCCCTCCTCTCTAAGCTGCCAACCTGGCTGTGGGCTTTGCCCAGCAACTGGACAGCTGGCATAACACACACCAGTGTCTTCTGGGTCACGCTTCGTGCGGCCTGAGTACTGCTTCTTCTGTTAGGCCTTGGCATTAAACTCCAGGTCTTTATTAACAAGGAGTGCAATGGCCTATCTGTCTTCATTCTTTTGATAATTGTCTCATTTCTAGCCCCTACACGATACCGCTTTCTGTAAAAGACAGAAAAGGATGATAAAGATAAAACCCAAACCCACTGCCCTCGAGTCAGTTCGGATTCACAGCAACCGTATAGGATAGAGTAGAACTGCCCTGCAGCGTTTCCAGGGAGTGGCTGGTGGATTTGAACTGACGGTCTTTTGGTTAGCAGCCGACTCTTGACCACTGCCCCACGATGACACTGGCCCAATGACACTGATGCTTCCTGATACTTACTAAGTGCTAAGCACTGACTCGACAGCCACTTATCTTGTAACCAAGCAGATCTCATTTCAAAGATGAGGAGACAGAGGCATAGAGAGGTTAAGAAAGCGATCCAAGTTGACATAGCTAATGAGTGACAGAGCAGGAATTCAGTCCTGGACAGTCTAGCTTTCGAGTCTGGACTTTGAGCTCAAACACCACCTCCAAGGTTGTCCTCAACTCTCTCCTCCTTGAAGTCTGTGCAGTAAAACATAACATGGTGAAGCGTGCTGTGGGTCCTGCGTGCCCCACCAATGTCCCTAGTGCAGACTTGAGCGGGTTGTCAGCAAGTGGCGGAGGACTCAGAGCTTAGTGACACGGTAAGAGCAGGCAGGGCCTACTGTTCTCAGCTGCAGCCGTCACAGTAAGAGGTGCCCGTGGCAGCTGTGGGCAACCAGAGCCTGTTCCCCTTCAATTGGAAATGTGCTGCCATCACTTGTGAAATGAATTTCAAAACTCTCCCGTACTGAAGTACCCAAGGGGGTGAACAGTACACTTTTGTTGCAAATTAGATTCACTTATTTCAAGAATAATGTCGTGCTCACTGGCTCATGCTGTCTTCAGTGACAAAGACATGGTGTGCCAGTTGCTGTAGAGCTGATAGGAGTTTGTGCAGGTCAGTCATAGAATGTCATCTGAAATGTTTGTCTCTGCAGGTGAGAGACACCCCCAGCCCCTAGGAGCAGGGACTGAAAACAGAGTAGGAAGGGCGGTGCTGGGGACCTTGTTCTGATATCTACACGTGGCCATTGTGTTCTTAGCTCAGCTCAGGTACATGACTTCCAAAAAATAGGTAGCTTCCCCACAAACACCCGGGATGTACATTTCCTTTTGTTGAGGGGGAAGAAAAGCGTTTATTAGATGTTCTCGTCTGCGAATGGCTGCTCAGATGTCAGGCCTTTTTAGAGCACTTCTGACAGACCTTAGCTTAGACCGGAGCATGTCCCACCTGGTGTTCCACAACTGGTTAACGTCCCCGAGGCTGTGCTGCCTTTTCCTGTGTGGCGTGCTCCCTGTAAGATAACAGCTAACAATTCCTGCTTTCTCCCCTTGGGAATAAACACAGCAATATCTGGGCTTCAGCTAGAAGCAAATATTGTTGTCCACATTCTGATTGATCAAATATATTGCAGTGAGGAATGTTGATGTTGCTTTAATAAGCAAATTTTGAAGAGCGAGTGTCCATGGAGAAGGCTGTAGGTCTGCTCCTTCCTGTGCCTGGTTCACCTGATTGTCTCAGAAAACATGATAAAAGGGAGTTTTTTTAAAAGTCCTCTGGAGCTGCAATCCAGAAATACCTGTGTGATGTATCTGAAAGCTTAAAATGTGCTGTATCTATCATCGAAATGTTACTGGCCATGTCCTGGACATTAGAGGTGGAGAAATTAGTAGAATATTTCTTCTAGGAGTTGGCCATTAATCCTTCAAGGTTGTACAGTCCTAAGAATGATTAATATGTCAATACCTACAGTTCTGCTTCCAGCAGCCTAAAACGAATATCCTTGTGATTCTTAATAAAAACTAGACCTTGCCCTGTCTCATCCAGGGTACTCTTCTCGCCTTTAAGACTGGGGAGATATCTTTGGAATTGGTGAACAACACGGGGTGGAGCTGGAGATGTGGGCTGGGGAGTCATCCCCCTAGCCACCCTCCCCGATTAAAATACTGTATAGAGCTGGAAGTTCCCGTGTCACCATGACCCCTGTGGCTGGGAATGTCTTGTCATTGTAGTGCTCTGTGGCTGACGACCCCACATGTGTCCCCATAGAACTCTGCTCCTCGGGGTTTTCAGTGGCTGACTTTTCTGATGTAGATGGCTGGGTCTTTCTTCCAAAGTGCCTCTGGGTGGTCCTGAACTGCCAGCCTCTTGGTCAGCATCACTGAGTGTTAACCACTCCGACCATCCAGGGAGCTCCATGACTGATGTCTCCATGGTCTTTGTCGAGTCCGTTTCCACTCACGGTGACCCTAGAGGGTAGAGGAGAACTGTCCTAGAAGGTTTCCAAAGCTGTAATCTTTGTGGAGAAAGATGTGGAGGTCTGCTTCCATGGGGAATTACAGCTTTGGAAATTCTGGGGGAGTGGAGGGAGGTCACTTGAGTTGGAATTGGATCAAGGGCAGTGGTCTGGTTTGATCTTTACTCAAGCAAACTCCTGCCTCTGTCTCCCTGGGAACAGCTGGTGGGTTTAAACTGCGACAGCTCAGTTAGCCGCTGAGTGCTTAGCCACTGCACCACCAGGGTTCCTTAGGACTTAGTATGGAAGCATCTAAATGTATTTTCAAGGTTTCAAGTTACAAGTTACTTCCAGTCTTGCTATGAATCCCAAGTCAGTCTGGTTGGGGAGTATTTCCCGAATGATGTGGTATTCAGTGAGCTGTGACTTGTCTTCAGAAAACCATACACACGAGGAGAAAGAAGCGGGATCATGGCCTGGGAAGCTTTGAGGACTGTGCCTGGGTTTGCATTCTCTTGACCCGCCTCTGTGTGCCGCATTTCATCCAGCTAGCTGATTCTGGCGATGGCACAGTTAGGAGTCATGGAAGTCATGCAGTTAAAACTGACAGTCAGTGACTGGCATCCGGGCAGGGGACTTTGCCCTTTAAGGAGCAATCTGTGGCTGGCAAAATGTTTTAACTGATTTATTCAATGAACTGTGATACTTCGTGCCAAGCACACAATGGGCTAGATTCACACGAAGCCATAGAACAAATAGATTTCAGTAAACATCCTACTTGTTAGAGTCAACACAGCACCTGTGACAATGAGCTCCAGCATAGCAGTCATGGTGAAGGCACAATAGGACCCAGCGGTGTTTCCTTCAACCATCCACGGGGTCACCAGCAGTCAGCACCAGTGACAGTACCTACCAGTGCTGCTGAGAAAAACTCATTTCTGTGTCTGTAAGATTTTGCTGTGTTTGGACTCGCCGTGGAGTCACTCAGGAGGGCTCGTTTTATGCACCCCTTTTAGAAATAAATCAGTGAAATCTCAACTGAAATACCAAGACTCTGTAGACTGGGCAGAGCTCAGGCAGGTGGGGAGTTAAGAGCGTCCTGGGCTGCTGCTGGGATGCCATGTGATGATTTGGGGGTAATGGTACAAAGTAGCATTGTTTCATAAGATGCTGATAAGGGTAATTCTGACGTTTCTGGTTGAGCAGAAACTAGATAAGATCTCCATATTTGGTTTGGCTTTAAAAATGTTTGTCTTTGTTGCGGAAAAAAAAACAGATTCACGGTGATGAAACCCGAGACTGGACCTGACTGTCATCGACTGTGAGCAGAAGAGTTAACCCAAAGGGGGTGTGATCGCTCCTGTTAAGGGGAAGAAAGGAATTGGTATCTAGAGTGAGGCTGATCCTACAAAAGATTAGAGGCAGTTCTCTGGTTCAGATGACTTTTTTTTTTTTTCCTTCTGGTATCGTCCAGAATTACATCAAGGACACCTATTGGAGGAAAAGAAGTCACTGGGAATTTCTCTTGATCGTATTTCTAACCACTTAATAAAGTATAATGGGTTCTTCTTCCAGCTGATATGAAATGACGTTTAACCCAGACTGAGTCAAGAGAAGGATTTTTGTTGCCTGTGTCTATTTTGATTCTCATCCCAGGGTTCTCGAAAACCTTTCATAATTCTATATCAAAAAATACTGTTAACTGTAGAATTTTCAGCATTGTCCCACTGAGAATAATTAGCTGCATGACCACTTAACTTTGTTCTGATCCCCGGTGTCACCTAAACCCACAAATTCTTAACAGCGAATGTCCTCCATTGTTCACAGAGGCTAGAAAGGGAGGCAGGAGGGTTAGATTAGGAGAGAGAAAAGGGGAAGGCAGTTGTACCTCTCTGCTTAGTTGTGCGTCTTTGGGGGTGTTAGTCAGCATTTGACTCACTGGATAACAGAATGAAGCATTACTGGGGTGCTTCTTTTCCGGTTGTTCAAGTATTCTACTCAAGACTTGGTGGCCTTCAACGTGGACATGTTGTGTCCTTCTGGATCAGAGTAGGCATCTAGGGAGACCAGCTCTAAAAACACAGCTATCCTCTCTTTCTCTGTATGAAATCCATTTCCTCTCTGATGTGACAGAATTTCCCTGTCTTGGGACAGAAGGGCTCTTTTAGATTTGGCTTTTAGCAAAGATACATAAGCATCAGGGAACACGAGTCAGTTTCTCTGGAAAGCTTCATCTAGCAGGGCTAGAATCACCTTACAAAGGGTCTAATAGTCTGTTTCCGTTGTTAGAACTACCTGCATGTTCACAGAAGGCCACAGGAGGGGATGTGCCCCACTCACTCATTTTTTGGAGATTTCTTGGGTGCAGAGAGCTCAGCTGTCCCTGACTTCTCATGGAGCATTCTGGCCTGTGTTTTAGAGGCCTGTAATGCTGAAGTATGGCATAGATAGTGACTGAGAAAAAAAGGAGAATTGTCCAGGTTCCAATGCGCCAGTTGTACCTTATTTTAAATTTAGTTAGTAAATGCTTGATCCCTTGAGTGTCTGAGGAGTGTTCATCTGTGTTTTGCAGGTATGTGTGACATTTTTTATAAAAAATTTACTTTTTTTCTGGAATGATGCATTTTCAGTGAGAAACCATGAACGAGTTTAAAGCTTTTACATCGAGAGTTTTCATAGCAGATAAAGTGCAAGACTTTAAAAAAAAATTCAGTGTAATTTGATAGTGACCTTTGAGCCTGGTATCAACTGAGTGCTGAGGCTGGGAACATCAAAGGGTGACGAGTATGTTTACTGCTTCAAACAAATGGGAATTATGCCATTGGCGTGATGTCCCAGCAAGACTGTACAAGAAAAGCCCAGTTGCCATCAAGTCAGTTTTGATTCATGGCAACCCCATGAGTCTCAGTGTAAACCTGCTCCACAGGGTTTTTGATCACGGATTTTTTTAAAATTGCCAGGCCTTCCTTGCAAGGAACCTCTGTGTGGACTCGAGCCTCCAACCTCTCGGTCACTCATAAACACCTTAACAAGCCCTGGTAAGGTCTAGTTCTGTGACTTTGCATGTGACAGCTGTCAGGGAGAGGTGACTTCACATCTAAGGGCTATTCCCCCCTTTTGAGACTAAGATACTGACATCTGGACCCATCAGCCCCTCAGGACGGCAATAATTAAAAAATAGTGAGTCTAGGTAGCAAGCAGAGGCCAATCACAGTGCTGCGTGTTTTTCATGACTCTCCTAGTAGCAGAGCCTGTCATGGGTAGTGCAATGTGGCGGCCTGGTACTCGCCGGGAGCAGTGTGCCAGCCTTCCTGCCGCTTCCCATTTATATGGGCTGTTCATCTTCAAAGAGCATTGTGAGCAATGCCTTAGCACCACCTGCCTGGGAGGTAAGAATTATTCCCATTTTATAGACAGAGGAAGCAGAGGTGTAAGGGACTTGTGCGGGGCCACCCAAGGAATCATGTGGCCAAGTGAGACCTGGAGGCAGTGTTCTCTCCACTTCTCAGCTGACCCAGCTTCCGGCTGTTTGTCTCTGATATCGTGTCTGCTGGAGGCCCCAGACCAGGCGATCCCATACCATCTAAAGGCATCAGAGAATCCTAAACAGCAAAGAGGCTCCATGGATATATAAAAAAAGAACCTATTGCCATCCAGTGGATTCTGACTCCTAGTGACCCTAGAAGGCAGAGTACAGTGGTACCCACACTTCCAAGGAGCACCTGGTAGATTTGAACTGCCAGCCTTTCAGTTAGCAGCCATAACACTTAACCATTATGCCACCAGGGTTTCCCGTGTGTGTGTGTGTGTGTGTGTATTCATATGTAAATTTATATGTGTATATTTAAACCAAAACCAAACCCGCTGCCATTGACTCGATTCTAACTGATAGGGACCCTATAAGACAGAGTAGAACTGCCCCATAGAGTTTCCAAGGAGGGCCTGGTGGAGTTGAACTGCTGACCTTTTGTTAGCAGCCACAGCACTTAACCAATACGCCACCAGGGTTTCCATGGATGTCTGTACATATGTATATACACATATGTATATATGTGTACATATATATTTGTGTGTATATGGATGGCTTACTTGGCTTATGTATATAGAGACACGTGTGTGTGTGTGTGTGTGTGTGTGTATGTGTATGTGTATGTGTCTTGGTGGTTGATTCTAATTATGCCCTGCAAGAGGCAGGCATAGGAAACAAGCCATTTAACCTTCTGGAGGCTCATTTTATGCAACTCTCTGTCTCAGGGCTGTGATGAGCACCCAAATCAAAGCTAGTAAGAAGAAAACCTGAGAGTGTCCAACATTATTACATTTGCCAGAAATGACCATCAGTCTGCTTACAGAAGGGTCAGGAGTTGTCTAATTGGGGTCTGATTCATTTAGTGTGGTGCAGCAAGGATTAAATACTGTCAGGAGAATCTGGAGACAGCGGAAGGAAAGAGGGTCTTAAAGAAACATATTGGCATTATATTGAGGGTCTCTTTAACAGACAGAATGACAAAGCCAGTTCCTTATCAGTTCCCCAAGCTTGCAGCCCCAGGGGACCACTGCACACACCAGGGAGCACGCCGGGCCACCCTCAGAGGTGCAGCAGAGCGCCCGGGACGGTGGAACCGGCGACGTTGTTGGAAGCCCACAGTCAGCTCCCCTCGTCGGTCTGTCCCACTGCCATGGAGACGTCATGAGAGCCATCTGCAAAAAGTGGCCTGGGGCCTTATGTGACGACAGCCCTGCAGGTTGGCAGTCGGCCCCATCCCGCAGCACCACAGAAGGGAGGCCTGGCCATCTGCTCTCTTCAGGATTATTGTTGCTAGATGCCACCACGTCAGTGTTTGTCTCGCAGTGACCCCTGCGACAGAACAGAACTTCCCCCTAGGGTTTTCTAAGATGTCATCTTTTCAGGAACAGATAACCACATCTTTTCACCGGGGGAACCCCTGAGTGGGTGCCAATGACCAGCCTTATGGTTAGAGCTGAGCACTTAAGCACTGCACCACCACGGCCTTCCCCTGTAGAGATGACAGCCGGGAAAATGCTCTGGGACATCTCTACGCTGAAACACGTCGGGTCGCCAAGTATCAGAATCGACTTGATGGCAGCGGGTTCGGATGGGTGGGTTTTTCTCACACACACAGCACATCAGCACAATCTAGACAGTGACGCCCCTTCTGTGGAGTGATTTACAAGGCAGGGAACTCCTACAGATTGAGTTACGGCCCCCCAAATTGGGTTCTAAATCCTGATCTCTGTGCCTGTGCTTACAATCCCATTGGAGAGTAGGTGGTCTTTGTTATGCCGACGAGACAGTATTAATGTCAGGTGCATCTTCAGTCAGTCTCTTTTGAGATATAAAAGAGATTAAACAAGTGAGCCACAGCCGAGATGGGGGAAGAGAGGTGACAAGCCACATGGAGTTCACCCAGGAGCAGAAGGTCACAGAAGGTCACACAGGCCAAGACCTTCCTCTGGAGCTGGCAGAGGAGAAGCCTTCTCCTGGAGTTGGCACCCTGAATTTGCACTGCTAAGCTCCTCAGCAGTAAGAGAGTAAAGTTCTGTTTGCTAAAGCCACCCCTTGTGGTATCTCCTATAGTGGCACCAGAGAACTGAGAGCCAAGACAGACCAATGTAATGTCCCTCCTGCCAGGTGACTGCAGCTCTGTAGCAGCGTCTGCAGCCAGGGGAAAGTGGCCCTGACTCGGGCCCCCTCGGCCAGGCACCAGTGGGCAGGGCATTGCCTTCACAACTGTACTCGGAGGCCCTGGAACAGGGAAGGGGACAGGCCCATGAAACTCGAGGAGCCAGGAAATCCCAGCACCCCTGCGGAGAGCAGAGCACAGACTCCGCGCTGGCAGCCCGCCCGCCTTCCGTGCCGTCCCAGCCACGGTTCCGGCGGCTGCAGGGTCCTCTAATACCACCAAACGGGGATAAAATAAAATGACTAATCCTTAAAGAACTCAAGCCATTTTACTGAAAATAAAATCAAATGCCTTGGGCTTTTTCTTTTTAATCTTTATTGGTTTTTCTGCTTAAAAAGTAATACATGCTGGCTGTAGAAAATTCAAACACTGGAATAACATGTAACACGGCAAGTGAAAAGTCTCTCACATTTTCAAGACTCCAGGGCGGGAGGCAGAGGGGACACTGCCAATTGATTTCTATAACAGATATACATATACAGATTTTAGAGCAACTGTTCATAATTATCTCTTCAAGAGACACAGGACAGTAGGTATTGATATGTTGGACGTACTCTCACGGGTGTGCCCAAGGCTTGGGCATTTCCTGACCATCGATGCTGAGTCTGCTGTGTTCAGTCAAACTGAGGATGTAGGTGAGTGTGCAGGTGAGCTGGAGAGAATAATGTTAATTATGCTTATTGGGGAAATCATACCTCCGAATTAGCTTGTTTTTGTATGAATTGGTTTAAAAAACCTGATTTTTCTTTATTGTTATTGCAACAAATTCCTCGTGACATACGTTCCAAATGACTGCAACACAGGAGCATTACAGCAAACAGTGACGTGCCAGCACTGTCAGGATTGCTCGGGGTGCTGCAGTGAACTGCCTGTCGTATTATTGGGAGGATAAGCAGCTTTTCTCTATCCCCACTTTGGAAAGAGCTTAAAGTCTAGAGAAAATAATTTCATTTGGCTATAAGGTAGGATTTCTTATCAACAACAACAAATAACAATAACTGCTGTTTACCAAGTGCTGGCTATTTCTGAGAACTAGCCACTGTGCTTTCTATGTAGAATACATGTATCGAGTAATCATATGTACAGTATGTGGTCAGTCGTATGGGCAGTGTTGTTGATATCTATTATTTCATCTTCAGATTTGAAGCTGAGAGGTTAACAAAGTTGTCGAGACTTAAAAGTTGTTAAATCTTTGTGGCAGTCACTTCAAGGTCAACAGTTTTACCCAGAATTTTTAGAAAATTGAGAAGAATGGACTGGAAGGCATTTGAAGATTGCTTGTGGTCAAAAACCAGGCAGATGACACCGCAGTTCTCAAGTGGCAGTTGAATTTGGCGGCATCATGTGGACAGTTGTCTTGGTCCTGCCTTAGTGGCCACATAGTAAAGGTGCTCCACTCCTGGTGGCCATGAGTTCAGCAGTTTAGATGGCCAGCAAGGGACAGTGGGAAAACAAAGGTCAGCCTTTGAGTCAGGCAGAAAGACAGAGTGTCAACTCCAGTCTTGCTGCTGCTTAGCTTCCTGACTCTGGACAAGTTGATTCATCTCTCAGTGCTTCCCTTTCCTCGCTGATAAAATGTGTATTATGATGCGTACCTCACAGGATTTCTGGGAGAGGGAATGAGAGCTGCCCTGCACGGTGGAAGCACGAATATGTGGTCGATATTGTTGTTTATTATTATAAATAGTTATGTGGTTAGTGAGTCATCACAGAATGAAGTGATGGGTGCATCTCTGGTACTGTTTTATGTTCTAACTCTTCCAGAGAATGGGTGTTATTCTCTAAACGGAGACAGCTCCCCAGATAGGCCTGGAGGAATAAATGAAGTGCAAAACAGAGTCTACATTAATGACGCGGCTGGAGGCAACCTTCTGGGACCTTCACTTGCTGATGGGACTCAAGGTGAGAAGAAACAACTGTGAACATCTATTAATCAGAAAGTGTCATATACAAAGTATGAATCTACTAAGAGTAGAAGCTGTCGAAAGTGAAATGGAACCCTAGAAGATCAATAACCTAGGCATAAATAGCTGAAATGGACTGGTATTGGCCATGCTGAGTCAGACAGTCACGTGGTTACTATACTGAAAGTGACACATTGAAGAGGAACAGCATCACGTTTACCTTCAAAGAGAACATTTCAAAGTCCATCCTGAAGTACAGTGCTGTCAGCAATGGGATAATGTCCATATGCTATAAGGAAGATCAGTTAATACAACTATTGTTGAGATTTACACATCAATCACCAATGCTGCAAATGAAGAAATGGAAGATTTTCACCAGTTCCTTCAATCTGAGATTGATCCAACATGCAAGGAAGATGCATTTGTAATTATTGGCAATTGGGAAGAGACAGCTGGAAGCGTAAGGATCAGTAGTTGGAAAATATGACCTTGGTGGCAAAAATGACCCCAGAGATTGCATGATAGAATTATCCAAGACCAATGACCTATTCATTGGAAGTACCTTTGTTCAACAACATAAACAATAGCTATACATGTGGACCTCACTAGATGGAATAGATAAGAATCAGTTCAACTACATCTGTGGAAGGAGACAGTGGAGAAGCCCATCAGTCAGAACAAGACCAAGGGCTGACTCTGGAACAGACCAGCGACTGTTAATATGCAAGTTCATGTGGAAGCAGAAGAAAATTAAAACAAGTCTGTGGAAGCCAAAGCACCATCTTCAGCCAATCCCACCTGAATTTAGAGACCATCTCAAGAACAGATCTGACACATTAAACACTAGTGACCAAGACCAGACAAGTTGTGGGATGACATCAAGGACATTATATGTAAAGAAAACAAGGGTCATTTGAAAGACAGGAAAGAAAGAGAACAAAGGATGTCAGAAGAGGCTGTGAAACTGGCTTATGAAAATTGAGCAGCTAAGGTGAAAGGAAAAAAATGAATTAAAGAAATAGCCGGACAGAAGATTTCAAAGGGCAGCTGGCGAAGACAAAGTAACATATTGTAATGACATGTGCGAAGACGTGGAGTTAGAAAACCAAGAGGGAAGAACACACTGGGCACTTCTCAAGTGGAAAGAACTGAAGTAGGAACTCAAGCCTAGAGTTGCAATATTGAAGGATTCGATGGGCAAAATGTTCAATGACACAGGAAGCATCAATAAAAAAGATGGGACGAATACTCGGTCACAGTACCAAAAGGAATTAGGAGGTAGCAAATGGAGAAGAACTGATGGCACTAAAGGCGTTAGTGACAAACCAGGCTTCAGGAGCTGACGGAGTATCACCTAAGGTGTTTCAAAAACACATGTAACCCTGCAAGCACTCACTCACTTGTGCAGAGAAATTTGCAAGACAGCTGTCTGTCCGACCTACTGGAAGAGTTCTGTATTTGTGCCCGTTCCAAAGAAACATGTTCAACAGAATGTAGAAATCATGGAACAATATCATTAGTATCACACACAAATAGAAATTGAGACAGCTGCAACAGGACAATGACTTGAACTGCCAGAAATTCCGGGTAGATTCAGAGGAGGACACAGAACAAGGAATATTGTTATTGATGTCAAATTTATCTTGGCTGAAAGCGAAAGATACCAGAAGGATGTTTATCTATGTTTTGTTGACTGTGCAGAGGCATTTGGCTGTGTGGATCATAACAAATTGTGGGTAGTGTTACAAAGAAGGAGAATTCCAGAACACTTCATTATGTTCATGAGAAACCTCTACATAGATCGAGAGACACTCATTGGACAGTACAAGGGCATATGGCGTGATTTAAAGTCAGGAAAAGTGTACATCAGGATTGTATCCTTTCACCATACCTACTCAATCTGTATGCCATGCAGACAGTCCAAGACACTGGACTGTATGAAGAATGTGGCATCAGGACTAGAAGAAGACTCATTAACTTGTGATATACAGATGATGCCGCCCTACTTGCTGGAAGTGAAGAGGACTTGAAACACTTACTGAGAAGATCAAAGACCACAGCTTTCGGTATGAATTACACCTCAACATCAAGAAAACAAAAACCTTCACAACTGGACCAATAAGCAACACCATGATCAACGGAGAAAATATTGAAGTTGTCAAGGATGTCGTTCTACTTGGGTCCACAATAAATGCCGTGGAATCAGAAGTCAGGAAATCAAATGACACATTGCAATGGGCTCATGTGCTGCCAAAGACCTCCTTGAAGTGTTGGAAAGCAAAGATCACTTTGAGAACTGTGGTGCTCCTGATGAGCCATGGTCCTTTCAGTCACCTCATATGCATGCAAAACCCGAGCCATGAAGAAAGCAGACTGGAGAGGACTTGATGCCTTTGAGTTAGGGTGCTTACAAAGAATGTTGGATGTACCGTGGACTGCCGGAAGGATGAACAAATGTCTTGGAAGAAGTACAGAGTGGAACAGCCCCATAGGGTTTCCAAGGAGCTGTTGGTGGGTTTGAACTGCCTCCCTTTTGATTAACAGCTAAGTTTTTAACCAGATGCTTTTTTAACCAATGCTTTGCCACCAGGGCTCTCTGTGCTTGGTCCTTCTGTAACCACAAATAAAAATACTTTTTTAAATAAAAAGTACAATGCTCGTGACGGTCCTGCCCGAGGACCACTGGCTTAATTAGCTCACTTGCCTCCTGGAATTCCCTGCAGCCCTGCTGCCACTCCCAGAAACTGCCGAAATTTGCCTTTGCAGGCGTGGCAGAGCCTGCTTGAGTTACTTAGGGTGCATAAAGGAGCAAATTGTTTCAGCAGTAGAGCTGAAATGTGGGCAAATTAGAATTTTTCATGGCAAGATTGTTCATTGTTTAGTCAATTGATGACTCTATGTATACCCCTTGCTCCAGACACCCCACGCCACAATAAACCTTTTTGCTGTGATGAGTGTGTGTGTGAGCTCATTTAATCAACAGACTTGCGAACGTGGGGAGCAGGGCTGTCTGACTGCACTCGTTCTTCGAGAGGCTGGCTCAGTTAATAGGTGCAAAGCAGAGATGGACCAAGACTCCTAACTTGTGTTCACGGAAGAGTGTTTTGAGCAGACACAACACCAGTGCAAAGTGAAGACCTCTGAGGGACGCAAGGCAAAGGGCAAAGACTTCTCCATCTTTTCCTCTCCACTTAGACGGAAAAATAAAATTTGTAGAATTAGACTTCCTGCCTTTTGAAAACTTAGCACAGCATTGACTTCATCTTTTTCTATGGTCGTTTTTCTCTCTCATTGATTCCTTTGAATTCTATCAACTGCTTTGAAAAAAGGTGCAGGGGGAGCTTTGCGTGTTGTCGGATTACCAGGAAGGCTGTACAGGCGCCATGTGCCAATCTGCAAATGTTTGCTTGCGGCCCGTATCTGTCTGCACGTGATTAGACACATCCAGCTGGCTTGCTCTTTGGAGCAAGTGGGTTTTAGTCAATTCCTAGGGGACACTTGCAACTGAAATTGCCATCTGAGAGAAGACAACCACCCAGCCAGAAGGGCAGCTTCCTGAGGCCCATCAGAACACCCATTTCTTTGGAGGGCTTTCCATGTCCTCGCTGAGAGACTCCTGGCAAGCTCGTGCTGCATGACTCTGAGGCTCTGGCAGCTTTGTTTAGTGGCACTAAGCACAACACAGACACAGTGGAGGTGAAGGTCACCATGACGGACCTCCTGCTGGACGTGCAGGTCAGTCTGCAGGCAGCCCTGTCCCACTAAGCTCTTTTGTCGCCAACATAGTGTGAGTGTTTTAACTTGGGTGTCACCCAAATCAGAGGGACCCTGCAAGACTTAGACCTAAGGGCTTGGGGGCCTGACTTGCAGTGGTGCTGAATTCTGAGTTGTGTGACAGCTGCCCCATAGCCAGCACCCTTCCGAGGGGAGATGTGCCCCCAGGACCGCCCCATCCAGAGCAGACCCCCATAAGACCCCCATTACCTCTATGTTGTACCTTGCAGGGTGTAGAGGTGCCTTTAGCAGGTGTTTGCCCAGGGCCTGTAAGATCATCTTTTCTGTTCTTGTGGGTCGTCCACTAAGAGACCAGCCAGGCTGATAAGCATTTGACCCAGATTCCGTTTTTACTTAGCATTCGCAATATGACTAACCCAGGGCCACCGTATTTTCACAAAAGACCAAGAAGGTCTACCTGATCTTCCAAGACAATTCTCAAAAGACCCAAGCTTAGTGTTAGTGTGGCTTTTGTGGGCTCAGGTAGTTTTGATGTTGACTTTAGGGCCTAACAGTCTTAATCCGTCTCTGGTTTGTGTGATGGAGATGCATGAGCAGAAGCTGCTTGCTGCCGGCTGGCCTTATTTCATATGTCAACTCTGTTTAATGAAGAGTCGGAGCACTTTGAACTGTCTCGTTCTTCGGTTCCTTGGGGGTCAGGGTGGGGAAGGCTGATACACCCTGTACACTAGTTAATTCATGTGAGAAACCCAGGACATAATTTTAGCTGACATTAAAAACTAAAAAACTCATTGCCTTTGAGTTGATTCCAATCCACAGTGACCTTCTAGGGCAGAGAAGAACAGCACCACAGAGCTTCCAAGGAGTGGCTGGTGGATTCGAACTGCTGGCCTTTTTCTTAGCAGCTGAGCTCTTAGCCATGGTGCCTCCAGTGCAACTGATAATTGGCCTTCAGGATGTCTGTGCTACCAGCTGTCCCATGTGGCTTTGGAGAGTCTCTGAGACACATTGAGCTAACTGTCCCTCTTGAGATTTGCACGCCATCTTTGCCTTGACTATATTAAAAATACTGAAAGTGCTGTGATGGTGAGACATTGTTTGATTTTAGATTTCATAAAGACTTCCTTGAAGAGATCAAGTCAGGCACTGGCACAAGAAGACCACCTTGCCTGCGACAGTGCAGTTTAGTGAGCCTTAAGCTCGTTCAGTTGTCTAACTCAGAATATACATGTTATGATGGAGAAAGGATGGGCTGTGTGTATATACACAGATATGCATGTATTTGCATTTCTAACAAGTTCTCGGGAAGTTATACATAAGAATCACCTGTGGAGCTTGTTAAATTGTGGAGCCACGCAGTGTATCCGGGATGGAAATGCACGTTCTCAGCAGGGGTCCAAAATGGAAAAAACCCGAACAAAGCCTTGCAATGTCTGTGTTACTTCCGTCATGAAAACCTTCGATGGATGCAGTCACTTCTCTGTGCAAGACATGGGGCTAGGTAAAGGCTCTATGAAAATGAAGTAGACTTGGGCACCTTCGTTTGTGTTTGTGTGTGTGATTTGGTAGATAATCTGACATTATGCCTAGCAGTGAAAATCGCAGACCAAGAAACGTAGCCGGATGGAACATTCCTCATGAACTGGCCAGCTCTGTCCACGTCTGTAGGCTTAGCGTCAGTCTATACACATAGTGCCATTTGGGGGTCAAAATCCAAGCCCTTTATTCGCCTAATGATTCCTTAGTTTGGGGTTTTGTTTTGGGTGCTTAATCACACAATTTCCAGAGCTGCTCCAGAAGTGACACACTGGCTCAGAGTCCTGCTGTATCGTATTTGAGAACTTTGGAGAAACGCCAGCCAAAGCCAAGTACCGTCGAGTCATTTGGTGTCACAGATACTAATGATTTGGGGAATCACCGGCATCGGGCATCTTGGGGAAATCATCACTTGGCAGAAACATGGGCGTGCCGCACCAGGAAATAGAATCCCAGCATAAATAACTCAGGAGCTACATGTCCCCTTGGTTGGGCTCTGTCGCGGGTCTGCTCGTCTAAGGGTGTTGCGTGGAGAGCTGAACGGTTTGCGCCGGATGCACACTGGGCCCAGTTTTAGTGCACGACCACGCACTGACTTGTGAAAACGATGAGTGAGGGATTCTGAACTTACGATCATGTGTGTCGTGTTAATGTTTGGAACTGAATTATTTTCCTGAGCAGACCAGGCTTTGTGGGGCATCTTTTTCTCGACCAGGCAGGGCACAGTACTCAGCCCAGGCAGATATATGACCTTTTCAAAATAATGGTGGAAAAGGAGTTGTAAGGAAACACTTCAGTGTCTGCTGTGCTCTGAGGCCTGAACTGCGAACTCTCCGGTTCGGGAAGGCTTTGAAATGCTGATTCCAGCCTTCTTGTGGGTCCTTAAACACCTTCTCAAATGACCCATTTTAATAACCCGAAAGCTATTACATAACGAGCAACCCTAATTTAGCCCAGAGCTCTAGGGGCGCCCTCACAGTTCAGCAATGAATAGTTAATGCAGGATAATGTTTAGCAGGTTATTAGTTTTCACTGTACAAATGCTGATCAGGGAACGCTTTTATAAGGTGTTTAAAAGAAAGTGTAATTAACTGGTCGCATGCTTCTGTTGCAGCTCAAATTGAAATTATTCCATGCAAGATCTGTGGAGACAAATCGTCAGGAATCCATTATGGCGTCATCACCTGCGAAGGCTGCAAGGTAAGCCCCTTCCGCGGGGTGGTGGCTTCCGTTGGTGTTAGCACGGAGCTTGGCGGCTTTTATTTTTACTTCTCCTCTTTCTGAAAATTCAACGCCTTGGGATTTTGAGGGAGGAGAAATGACAGGTTGTGGTAAATATTCCTGCGTTAAATGACAACCAAGGCAGTTGTAGGTATTTTCAGTTGCCCCTCCAAAATTACAGAAGGCTACAGAAAGCGTTGTTTATGAGACTTGATTTTCAATTCAATTCCAGAATTGATTGAATTGATGAACAATCTCTTCAGTGATCTTTAAAAAAAAAAAAAATTCTAAGATGTGGCTGTTATAAGCTTTATAGGAAGGCATCTTCAATAAATCTAATTGGACTGTGATTGGAATTCTCTTTGTTGGCACACAGATGTCAACACGAGAACAAATGATGGGGCGGCTGTCAGGACGAAGCCAGGGTTGCGTTGCCCATTAAGCGAGGTACCCGTGTACTTACTTGTGCTTAGTTAGTAATCAGTAGTGCACAGTTTCAAAGATAGGGTGAACCCCACGTGAAATTGGGCAGTACACATTGGTAAGTGAGCACAAGTAAGCCTGTGCTTACCTGGCTGACTGTTTAATCTGCCCGGGGAAGAACCGAGCTCTCCTCTGGTTCCCTCACTGTCCATGTTGTTTGGAATAGGCCTTAATCATTTTGAGACTGTTTCTTCATCTGAAAAAATGGACATAAGACCTGTTCTTCCACCCGTTTAGAACTATTCTAAGAATCAAATGGAAAACTGTAAATAAAAGTCTTTATAAACTGGAAAGTCCTGTTTAAATCTAAATATTACCATCATTGTTGTTTTTACTATTTGTCTTACAACTGGCCTTGACCTTGGGGTTGTGTGTACAGCCCAGACCTAATGTGACAGTAGCAAATAGAGAGATTGATTCTAATAACTCAAGACCCCCAAACCCAGAGTGCCTCTATTGTTCAAATTCCAGTTGTAGTAAGATTTAAATCCTCCTGCTTATATCGGAAGGGCCTTTGGACAGCCTAGAGGATGAAACCGTAGACAGCAAGCAGGAGAAATGCCACCAAAGATGCAGCCAGCCTCTGAGACAGCTCCGCAGGCGCCCTGCGGCTTTTTGAGGCTAAAGCAAAACAAGTCAAACCCACAAGCTTGGTTAGCTTTCCTTTAGTAAAATGAACAGTGCCTTAAAATACAAAATCATCTACGCACATGCATGATGACTCAGAGACGTTGGGGAAATTTGGGGTGTAATGTCCGTTATTCTCGGTTGTGCCGTTAACCCTGGTAGCACGGGCTCCTCTGTGTGTGCACAGTGCTTGATGTTGGTCCCCCTTTGGTGAAGTTCTTCTGCTGAGAGTGTCACAAATCTGCCAACTAACACACTTAATAAAATAAAAATCGCCTGCCTTTTAGAAGTGAGCACTTGCTACTTAAAGGGAATTTTGAAGTACCCATCTCTATGATCACCCCTCCAGGCCTCACAGCTCTGGATTACCGGTTACAAAAAGAGCAGAAAGACAAACCCACCAGAAGTTCTCCCCTTTTGCTTCTTCCATCTGCCCTCCCTCAAAAAAAATAGAAAGAAAGGCGCTACCCGGCCTGTGCCACCCCAGGACTTAGGAGGGTGTGGGCACCTGTGACAGCTGGTGGTGAGGTTTTAGAGTTGGCTTGGCTGATGTGACTGGGTTGGCACATGTGACCCCCGATCCTGATCCCCTGGGATTTGTGGCTCGCAAGTCTGTGTCCCTGGTGGAGAAGACAGTGGCTTCTGTGAAGAGCACAGGTCCCCCGGCTGGGAGTCCCAGGCACACGTGACTTCTGTGCATTTTGCATCCCTCTGTGTTTCTTGAAACACACAGGCTGCTTGCGGCCACATCCTGGACACCTGTTCACTTCCTGTCCCTTCATTTTCCCTAAGAGACTGATCACTCTCTGAGGCTTTTATTTATAGTTTTACCTACAAACTACAGTGAGTATCTAGGAATCAAGTCTGGACAGGACCAGAGTAGGGGTTGGGGCTTGTTGCTGTTAGGTGCCCTGGACTCTGACTCACGGCTCCCATGTGACAGAGTAGAACGGCCCCATCGGTTTCCTGGTCTGTAATCGTTATGGTGGCCGATCGCCAGGTCTTTTGTCCTGTGGAACCACCAAGCAGGTTGGAACTGCTGACTTTTGGTTAACAGGTGAGCGCTTCACCACTGTGCCACCAAGGCTCCTTGGGGCACAGTAGCTAAGGGCACAGGGCTACTTCCTGTCAAATACTCACCCAGCCAGAAGTTGAATTAAGGACACACTATTTAGTAAAAGCTGAACTGACTGGCTGAGTTCCACTGTGTCTACACAGGCGCAGATCCTGTGTGCAGCGCCCGTGTTTGTTTACGACAGAAATAAAAGCAATAAGAGAAGAAAAGGCAGCTATTATTCCACAGCTGCTGTTTGTCTGGATTCCCTTGCAGATCGCGTCCATTCACAGACTGCGGGCCAAAGCAGTGCTCAGCCGTCCTCCGTGGTCCTGGGTCTCTGTTCCACTGGCTTCATCGAGGAAAGCCACCAAAACAAACAGTTAAAACTAGGTTTCATTAGCATATTGGGCTTATGCCCAGCCAGGGACTTCTAGAACGTGTTATGTATGTCTATTTAATGTGTGTGGTACTTTTCCCTGTTACACTTTCTCTCTGCTGTATCTAATATTTTTATTCCCAGTTTATGCCGAAGTCCAACTCTTCTGTGTTTTGCCATTGATGTTAGTTATTTATCATGTTCCCACCAGGTAGAAGTGCTTCTACTGTGACCAATTGTGGATTATTTATCTCTATGATAGTATAATTAGACATAGGGACATCTTCTAATTAGACATTTGAAATAGATATTTAACGAGAGGAGTGAAAGTGACTCAGTCATTTCTGAACTAATCATTTTGTGATGGCATTTCAAATTGCATTTGAAAGTCAATGACCTGAAACCTTAAGAAACCAAGGAACCGGTTTAATTGCCAAAAGAACCATGTGCTCCACCGTGCATCTCTGAGGTGAGGCTGAGCAGGCGCGGCAGGCGTGGTCCATGTGCTGGCAGCCCCTCCGCCTCTCCCCGGGGCTCCCAGCTCCAGGGCTCCTCCTCTGCCTCACTCCCTGGAAGCCCCGTCCTCAGTCGCTGTCAAGCCGGTTCTGACTGCTGGTGGCCCCCCCTGACTTCTCAGTCCCTGTTCCCCAGGTGCCTGTGGGGTGGTCAGTGAGTGACTTTTCAGAGCTTGTTCCCCAGGTGCCCATGGGGTGGTCAGCAGGTGGTTTTTCAGCCCTTGGTCCCCAAGTGCCCCTGGGGTGGTCAGCTGCTGACTTTTCAGCTCTTGGTCCCCAGGCCCATAGGGTGGTCAGTGGGTAACCTTTCAGCCCTTGGTCCCTGTGCCTGTGGCTGGGTTTGAACTGCCCCCGTTCTGGTTGTCAGTCAAATGTGTAACCATTTATGTCACCTAGGGATTCGATTTGCTTCTTAAGAGGTGTAGTATGTCTGGATTTAGCTCCAAGTTAGGAGGCAGCATGCCTGGGTTTGAGTCCCAGCTCTGCTACTTAGCATTGTACCCAGCCTCTTTGGGCCTCAGTTTCCCTATATGTAACAATGAGAATCATAATTGTAGCCACAGTTATGGGTCCTCAATCAACGCACATGCAAGCAGCAGTCAAGAACTCAAAAGATGCATTGCATTGGGAAAGTCTGCTGCAGAGGAACTCGTTAAAGCATTCAAAAGCAAGGATGTCACCTTGAAGACAAAAATACCCGTGACTCAAGCCATGAGATTTTCAGTCACGTCATATGCATGAGAAAGCTGCACCATGAGCAAAGAAGACAGAAGAAGAATTGATGCCTTTGAACTGCGGTGTTGGAGAAGAATGTGAAGGTACCATGGACCGCCAAAAGAACCAACAGATCTGTTCTGCAAGAAGGACAACCAGAGTGTCCTTGGAAGCAAAGGTGGTGAGACTGCATCGTACATGCTTTGGACCTGCTGTCAGGAGGGATCAGTCCCTGGAGGAGGACGTCATGCTTGGTAGAGTGGAGGGTCAGCGGAAAAGAGGAAGACCCTTGACGAGGTGGATTGACACAGTGGCCGCAACAGTGGCCTTAAGAATAAAAATGACTGTGGACACGGTGCAAGACCAGGCAGGGTTTCGTTCTGTTGTGCGTGGGGTCACTGTGAGTCAGAACTGACTCAGTGGCACCTAACAACCACAGCCACGTCACAGGTTGTCACATGCATATGGATGAAGCGCTTACCAGACCGACCAGCGTGGACCAGCCGCTCACTGAGTGCCGGCTCTTGTTACCGTTGTCATTACTAGCTAAATCCCTTGTTGCTGCCGTTGTTGTGAGGTGCCATCAAGGTGGTTCCGACTCATAGTGACCCTGCAGACAGCAAAACAAACCCCTGCCCGTCCTGCCTGTCCTCACCGTTGGTGTGAGCCTTGAGCCCGTTGTTGTAGCTGCTGTTCACTGGCCGTCTGCTTACCAAGCCCGGTGTCCTTCTCCAGGGACTGGTCCCCCTGAGGACATGTCCAAAGTGTGTGAGACAGTCTCGCCCTCCTCACGTCTCAGGAGCACTCTGGCTGTCTCACTGCCTTGCTGATGCTGTTTTGTGTGGTCAGATGTTATTTCCAGGATGTCGCTGGACCTGTCTTGATTTGGGTGGTCATGTGTAATTTGTGAGGCAGAGTCAACCAGTAACAACAGACATCACGGAGCCTTGACGCTGGGCCCTGTGTGAGCTGTAAAGGACCCAAAGGCATGGAAGAGCTGAGCCTTCCCTCACACAGTTTGTGGTCTAGTTACAGGGGTGAGGTGTACGTAGGAAAGTCTAATGAGCAATACAGGAAGTAAATAAGAACTCAAGCCCACCTGCTATGAAACGACAGGGACATACCCGTAGGCAGCAAGAGCAGCAGCTGAGCAGAGGACAGTGACTGAGTGCAGGTAGCTGCAGGAGGTGGCAGGAGGAGGAGCCAGCAGTGGCTGGGAGACAGGGGCGGTGGGGGGACAGAACAGGACAGTTGGGAAGAAATTCAGGGCAGGGGTGGGGGGTCAGAGGAGCGGGGCATGGCAAAGGCAAAAATCCAGGAACAGAGAAGCCCCGGTTGTACTCAGATCAGCAGCTGCCGTTTGACTGACCCGACAGAATGGAGCAGTGCCTGTGCCAAGTCACCCTCACCCTGACAGGCACGTTCAAGTCCGTCTTTGTGGCCACTGTGCCAGGCCATCTCCCCAAGTCTCCCTCGGGTCCTTACCAACCGTCTGCTTCCCCAGACCTGATATCTGCTCCAGGGATGGATGCCTCCCGCGGAGGTCCAAGGTTAGACAACATTCTGCTGTGATCCATAAGGTTTACAATGGCGAGTTTTGGGAATCAGATCGCCAGCCCTTTCTTCCCAGTCTGGAAGCCCTGCGGGGGCCCTTGCTGGTACATGCTCCACCAGCTCAGCTTCCATTGTCACAGCCACACACAGACCACCATGGCGTGACACAGTGACAGATGGGTGCTTGTGGCTGTGGTTAGGGGACCGTGTGTAACCTAGGGAAACTCCAGTGCGTAGCGGTTAAGTGCTGTGGCTGCTAACCAAGAAGTTGGCAGTTCGGGTCCGCCACGTGCTCCTTGGAAACTCTGTGGAGCAGTTCTGCTCTGTCCTGTCGAGTGACTATGAGATGCCAGCAGCTCAACAGCAGTGGGTTTGGTTTGTTGGTTTTCTATAATCCAGAATGAGCGCCAGTGGCACAGTGGTTAAGCACTCACTGCTAACCAAAATGTCAGCAGTTGGAACTCCCCGGCCACTGGCTCTGTGGAAGAAAGATGTGACCTCCGTCAAGACTGCAGCCTTGGAGACTCTGTGGGGCAATGCTGCTCTGTTCTCTGGGGTCACTATAGGGTTGTTATGTGTCAAATTGACTTGACAGCAACTGTTTTTTTTTTTTTTTGGTTGTATAACCCAGTTTGACTGATCAACTGGTCATTGTCGCCAGATGGGGACAAATAGAGACGGACAAGGACACACCCCAGGTTATTTTAAGGTTAGGCTGAGGTTTTTATTATAAAGGTATCTCACTTGTTCTTTGGAAAGAGTGAAGAAATCGTTCACTGGGACTGCTGCAGCCCTCAGAGGAGCTCGTGGTAGAATCTAGGCTTGCACGTTCTCAGTCCCAGCCGTGGAGGGAGTCCAGGCCCAACCCTGGGACAGAACCCAAGGCCGTGGATGAGCAAGACAGGCCTGCAGGGCAGAACTCAGAGCTGTAAATGGGAGAGTTTAGGTTCAGTCCTCAAAGCAGATTAAAAACCAGGTGTTTAAAGAAGACAATCACCAGTTCAGGTTGTCTTTTGAAAAATGATTCTGTTTCTCCTGCTGCTAAGATGATGAAACAGTCATCTCAGGGTAAAAAAAAAAAAAATTATTTTATCCATACACTTTTTATATCTCGTGGCTCTATATTTCTGCTCTTACTTTTTAAATGAAAAGGCGCAGTCAGGTATAGGGGACAGCGAGCTGGTTTCTGATTGTATTTAGATCTCATTGATCTTGATAAAGGGTTAAGTGGCATTTGCTTGTCAACTATCGACTCCATGCTTAACCCGTTTATGACGACATCCTAAGAACTTCCTGTTCCACTCAAGAGAGAGAAGACTTGGAACAGTGGCCTCACGTTGACCTGCCCACCCACTGCCATCAAATCTCTTCCAAGTCACAGCAACCCTATTAGACACAGTAGAACTGCCCCCCAGGGTTTCCAAGGAGCAGTGGGTGGATTTGAACTGCTGACCCTTCAGTTAGCACTTGATTGCTTATCCGCTGCACCACGGGGGCTCACTCTTTGCATTAGCAAGTGTATTCTTTTCAGTGAAAAAGAGAAGGTCTTTAAAAAATACCTGCAGTGTGTAATTGGTTCCCCTCACCAAAAAGAAGGAAACAGCCAAAGCAATTAATTTCTGGAGATTATGTTAGCGTGAAAATAAATTTCCCACAAATGTTCCTTTCCGGTCCAAATCGTCTTTAGGGGAATTGTGATATTTTTATTTCAGTTATGAACTGTCATGAGCCTTGGACAATGTCTTGTCTTTTAGAGATTCTCATACTTTTATTTCACTTGTGAAGTGTCACTAGCCCTGGACCAAGTCTGTCCTCTTCTCAACACTGATACATTCGTGCTTCGCCTTTTCATTTTAATAAGTCCTGGCTGCCACCACTGCCAGCCCCAGCATTAGAGCTAGCCATGAAAAAGGAAAAGTCATCTGGGGACCAGACAAGCTGTCACTGTGGCTTTGTGACATCAGATCTTCGGTTCTGTGAGGTACACCTGATACAGAAAAATTTTCATTTCGCTAAATCATCCAGTTCTGTGATGACACACAGCTGGTCAGGAACCTGTTAAACTGCAACGTGTGTGAAATGATTTGAATTTTTACGCAGTTTTGGTTTTCTTCTCCATCATGCTTTACTGATGGCTGTCCTTCCTTGGCAAACCCCGGCAGCATAGTGCTTGAGCGCTGTGACTGCTCACCAACAGGGCATCAGTTCAGATCCACCAGGCACTCACAGAAACTCTAGGGGGCAGTTCTTCTGTGACCCATAGGGTTGCTACGAGTCCGAATTCACTCAGTGGCAGTAGGTTTGGGTTTTCTGAGTCCGTCTCAGCTCAGTCATCAAAGAAAACTAAACATGACTTATTTTAAAAACTGATCATTAGTTGGGGCTTTCTTTTGAAAAAAAACCATCCCTCCTCAACAACACGCAGGCGGCCAGACTTACTACAGGGCACTCTAGCTTCATGCCCAGCCCGGGGACAGTCCTCTTGTGCCTGTCTGCCATTGCCTGTTGCTGAATGTGTGCGAGGATTGGGTCAGAGTGTGGCAAGTTACAGTCAAAAGCAGATGTCTCCACTGACCAAATTTGACACGTGGGGTCAGCTTTAACCAGAGACTATGTGCGCAGACGGCTCTGCAGGGAGGCCTGTCATTATCTGGCCACTGGCCGTCTACCTTCTGCCGGTGACATTGCCTGTTTCCTTCTCAAGAACAGGCATCTTCATGTGCATCCTTGGGCATTCTGTTCCTGTCCCCGTCCCTTTTAGTCTGCCATTCTCTCTGCCTCTTCCCCTCCCTGAATGCGGTGCACGCTCTTGCCCCTCGAAGAATTGATGCTGGCCATTACCCAACTTTTGCACCTTTATCCAGATACTTAACTTTCCACCACATTCACCCAAAGATCCTCTTCTTCTGCAGCCCTGTGCTCTGACTGTTCCCATCAGAAACTTCCGCAGCCAAGGAAAACTGTACCCCAGGACATCTTCTCACATAAAGCAGGGCCTGCTCTTCTCAGCCTCAGAAATGGGGTGCGAGGGAGACGGACACCCTCCAAAGGCCCCTGACATCCCCAGTTTTCCACTGTATCAGGAGACACAGTCGCTGGGGCAGGCGTTTGAGCGCTCACCGTCACCGAGGTGTGAGTAAAGCTGAGTGTCAAGAGCGTGAGTGTGGCCTTGTGAAGCGTCTGCCGCTGGAATTCACCACGGCAGCTGTCAGCTGTTTTCTTGTAATTAAACAGCCAATGAGCAGCTAATTAAGACATATGTGTACACAGAAGTGGAAGTGGGTATGTTAATGAACTGTAGGAATCAATTCATTAAGTGAAAATTGTCAAAAGACCAAACGTCAGATCAGCATTTCAGCCTGCGCTTCTCTGAGAAGCAGCCCTGAGGCCGGGGTGGAGGGGGTGAGCCCTAGGAGTGGGACCCCTGAGCCCCTGACCGCAGTGCCCCCGGCTGGCAGCTAACCAGCCCACAGTCATGGGCAAAGCCATCAATAACCCCAGTAGGACATCCCAGGGGTGTTTCAAAGCTTCTTATGAAGTCGCCCTAGCCAATAACAGTGGTTCTCTCTGTACCTGGAAATCTGGTGTTCCATGCACCGTGAATGCCAACGGCGGTCCCCGCTGTACCCAGAAACCCAGTGTTCCGTACACCATGAATACTAACTCCTCAACATGAGTCAGAGCGTTATATGACCTGTCACTGCCGAACTGCAAAGGGTCTTCTAGCTTGTTTCCTTTGTAAGTATGTCTGTCTGTGTGTCTGTGTATCTTGTTCTTTGTTTATCTCTTTGTTTGGTCTCCCCTACATGGTGGTCTGAAAACTTTTTTTGGTCATGCATTAGGAAGTCTACAACCTCTGAAATACCTGTGGTTGTTGTGTGCCGTTGTGTCAGTTGTGAGTCCTAGTGGCCCTATAGGACACAGCAGAAGTGCCCCCTAGGCTTTCTCGGGTATCATCTTCACAGAAGCAGGTGGCCCTGTCTTTCTCTTGCAGAGCAGCTCTGAGTTCAAATTACCACCTTTTAGTAGCTGTTGAGTGCTTAACCACTGTACCACCACGACTCCTTTTTGGAATGTCAAGGATTTTGGAGTTCAAACCCCGCCTCATCTGCATACCTGCTGTGTGGCTGTGAACACCTGGCTTAACCTCCGTCTTCATCTATGAAACACATACTAAACTACCGACTTTGGAGGATGGTTTTGGTTTTGAGTTTTAAACCAGTACAACTCAGCAGCAGTGGGTTTTGTTTTGTTTTGTTTTTTTAATGTTTGCAAAGTGCCCTGCACAGTGGCTGGTACAGGCAAGCTGTTGTTTTTCTGTTTGCTCTTTTTTTTTATTGGCTTTAGGTGAGAGTTTACAGAGCAAGTCGCTTTTCCATTCAGTAGTTTGTCCGTCATGTGTTTCATGACATTGACTGCATTCTCACACTGTGTCAGCCCTCACCCCGCTTCGGCCCTGGGTCCTCGTTTCCTGTCGTCTGGATTTTCTATCCCTACCTGCTTCCTCATGCTTGCTTCTGAGCCCATGCTGCCCGTGGGATCTCGGTTACTTGATCAACCTAAGGAGCCTCTTTTCTAGGGTGCTGCAGTTTATGGACCCATCGGGGGCATGGTAAAGGGAGCCTTCACCACAGTTTTTTCCAGCACCGTTTTTCTTTCCCTTCGACCATTCGGTCAAGAAGCCCTTGCTGACTTCTTGGAGTGCCAGGTTGGCTACTGGACACAAAGACACCTACAAAGGCATAGGAGGCAGTCAGAGTGGTGATGAAGACCCAAACAAACAGGCTCACCCTAAAAATGTGCTGTGTCTGCAGCCATGCCATCATCATACAGCAAGGCAAAGGCCCTGGGAAGGAAAAGGAGCACAGGGCTTTCAGGGGCACAGGGGTTCCTGGGGTGCAAATGGTTGACACACTCAGCTGCTGACTCCAAGGGTGGCAGTTAGACTCTACCCCGAGGCTTCCCAGAAGGAAGGCCTGGTGATCTACTTCCAAAGAAACCAGCCAGTGGAAACCCCGTGGAACACAGTCCTACTCTGCCACACATGCAGGCACCATGAGCCCAAGGGGACCCACCAGCACCTGGTTAGTTAGGGGGTGCTGGCATGGGCTTCCTCCAGCCGCCTGGGGGGGATCTGGTCAGAGAAGGTTCCCAAGGAAGTAGACGGTAAACAAAACCAGGAAGCGAGCCTGCTTCATAGCATTGACCAATTTCTGTGCTGTAAATTCTTCTACTTTGAGGCTAGTTTCAAGTATTTCCATTCTTCAGATACAATCATTGCAAATAGCCTCCAGAAGTAATTATGTAATACACATACACACACACACACACACACACACATAGCTGTCAAGTCAATTCCAACTCATATAGTGGCCCTATAGGACAGAGAACTGCTCCATAGAGTTTCCAAGGAGCACCTGGTAGATTTGAACTGCTGGCCTTTTGGTTGGTAGACGTAGTACTTAACCATTAGGCCACCAGGGTTTCCACTTCCTCAATGGTTCCAGTGAAATAACTAGGAAGCAATAAGTTGTAAATACAGGGAGCTCCCATCCAGTGGGGTTGATGAACAATTCTACAGGTTAAAAAGAAAAAAACTACTAGGCAATAGAATTTTCCAGAAAAAGGAAGGCACAGATCAGAAGTAGAACTCAGTAAATGTCGCTTTGCGGTAAAGGCAGAGACACAAGAGAGGAGTTTTGTTGGGACAGTGGGGACATGAGACAGAAGGGAGGCTCTGCAGCAGTTGACTGTCCGGAAATCGAAACCACGTGACGTCAGGTCAGTTGTTGGTGGTTCAGTACCTAAGAGAGAGAGCATGCTGGACTGAAAGTCAAGACAGAGGAGTTAGAGTCCCAGCCTCGCCATGCCAGCCATGGGACCTGGAACCTGTCACACTTAATATCCTGAGTGTCATTTGGGTTACCTGCAGAAACTTAAAACTAGAGCGTATCAAGAGGAGACATCGAGTCTTTGGGGAGTTTTGTTAAAATATTAAACATATCAAATTGGATTTTTTTTTTTCTCTTGGCCCACAAAAACAGCAGTTTCATGTCATCCCTCAAACTGATGCAAATGCCTCGGCGATGTTCCTGAAAGTTGCATTCAGTGACTCTGGGATCAGTATAAGAAAACAAAGCAAACCTGTCGCCTTCAAGCCAAATCTGACTCACAGCACCCTTGAGAGCTCCTGGGGTGACTGATGCTCCAGGTCCGGGCCTGCGGACCTGATAGCTCTCCCCTTCCCCGAGCTCTGCTGGTCCCTCTGGATTTCTTATTCTAATGATCCGTTTGCAGTGGCTGCATGTTCACTTGCTGCCACTAGGTGGTGGGAGTGTGCCGCAGTCATGCTCAGTACGTCCTACCCAGAAATTTATCGTGGTGGCCCTCGGCTCGAGCCTGCCATGTTTATAATTACACATCTCGTGTGTTTTGACATCTGTAACCAGTGAGCTTTTTTAAAAGCCAGTAATTCATTAGCTCATCTTTCACAAATAACAAAACTTCAAAACAACCTACTTACTCTTTCCTAGCTAAGTCAGAGGCTCTGTACCGGCTCTCTCCTTCATACACAGCTCCTCTGTTCCACCTAGACGCCATGCCCGGCCTCTGCTGCCCTGCTCTCTGTGTGGCCTCGCACTCCCCAGCCTCTCAGAGCTTGTCTCTCAGCCCACTTCTCAGTGGGACCTTCCCTAGGATGGCTCCCCAGTCATTCGAGGTCCTGTGTCTGCACACAGAAGCAAGCCTTGCTCCAGGTTCCTCCGTTTCTCCCTCTTCCTACTCTCTCGTCTTATCCCCTTCCTTCACTTGTGTCCCTTAGCTTTTAATATTTTACTCGTGGGACTTCCAAATGCATAAACTTTGAGGAATCACAAGAAATGCTAAAAAAAAAAAAAGAGAGAGAGAGAGAGAGTTTGAAAAAGACAGGGGCAAGGGGTACCCAAGCCCTCATCCTCTTCCACCTGCAAACCTCAGAGCTTATGAGTCATGGCGGCCTGACCCTTGCTCTCCCTTCTCTGCTCTCACCTTAGAACCTGGCATGACTCCCCGTCTGTTACTGGATAGCTCTCCTTGTGGGCTTGACTCTGCTGACTTAGCCCAAGAGAGGGAAAGAGCCCTTCTCAAGTTCTTAGTTCTGCCACTCCCAGAATGTCTTAGCAAGCTTTTGCTCCATTAGGAGCCCTGGCAGGCAGCAGTGAAGGGCTACAGCTGCCAACCGAAAGGTCAGCAGTTCTAATCCATCAGCAGCTCTTTGGAAACCCCTGGGAGGGGGCAGAGTCAAGATGGCAGACTAAACGCACGTCTCCCTAAATCCCTCTGGAAACCAAGACCAGAAGTGCTAACTAAACAGAGCCTTCTGGGCACCTACTGAGCCCTGGGATGTGGCATAGGGCTGTTAATTTGGACTTTATACCACTGAACGCAAAACCTCCTCTCTTCACTGACCCCACTGTTGGCGAGCACAAGCTTGCACAGACCGAAGGTGACTCACCATTTCGATTTTTTCTTCCTCTGTCTTGGCCAGCAGGCAGAGATGGGACTTGACTAGCCGCTAGTGTCAGATGCACTGCTCGTGGGACCGGCAAGTGTAATTGCCAGGTTCTGAGAGCCTGGCTTTGGACTCTATACACCTCGGCTCCTCTGGCCTATCTTTCTGCCTCCGCCATGTGGTAGTCATACAGATGCGCTTGTGGGGGATGGGGGTGCCATCTTGATCCACCGGGAAACAGAAAAGCACAGGTGGAAGACCCGGCTGGACTTGGTTCCTAGGCTGGGAGGTGGTGCCTGTCAGTGGGGAGAGTGTTTTTCCAGCAGGGAGGCAGTGTTTTGCACAGCTTCACCTAGGGTTGGGCCCCAGTGGCAGAGGCTGTGGACTCTGGGCATTTTGGCACTCCTGGCCTCTTTTTCCACCAGGAGCCTGGTCCTGGCCAGCTGGTGAGCTTGTGGGGGATGCCATCTTGTTTCACTGGGAGACAGAGTCATCTATACAGAAGCCTCAGCTGGACCTAATTCCTGGGCTGGGAGGCAGTACCTACCCAGAAGAGACCACTTTTCCAGCAGAACAGCAGAATTCTACACAGTATCACCTACAGCTGGGGCAAGCCAGTAGCCTTTCTGTATTTTGAGCTAGTTTATAACATCTGGGCTTCAATATAGAGGTGCTTACTTTGCCAGCTGGGAAGAGGGATGTATACACCTGAAAACCTGACTGACTTTGAAAGTTGTCAAATACTTTTGAATTCTTATTTAAGATAGCCTAGAGAAACAACTGTGGTCCATCTTCACAGCATCTCTCCCAGCCTCTATTGACCCACATCAAGCCCAAAAGCAACAAACTTTGGAGAAGACGGTAACCTGGAAATCACCCATGGCATCAGAAGGCCCCCCCCCCAAAGAAACCACCTCAGAACTTCCCGAAGAAGCTTTTCTGAAACTATCAGAAGGTGAATACAAAAGGATTATAGAGAGAGCCCTCCTAGACCTTATACAAAATGCAACATAGCAAAATGAAAAATTAAGCAAACTGTTTGATCTGATGGAACACCAGTACTCAGAAATCCAACAGATCAAGAACAAGATCAAAGACATAGAAACTTCAATTCAAAGCCAAGAAAACAGAATGGAGCAAATGGAAAAGAGAATTTCTGATTTGGAAGACAGAGCTACTGACTGCAACATCTATGAGGAGAAATCAGAAAAAAGAAACAAGAAAAATGAAGAAGCATTAAGAAACATGTGGGACACTATTAGGAAGAACAATCTACGATTAATTGGAGTTCCTGAACAGGGCAAGACACCTGAGAACACAGAGAGTATTGTTGCTGAGCTGCTGACAGAGAACTTCCCAGAAATCATGAAAGAAGAGAATATAGATATCCAAGACACGTATCGAACACCACTCAGTATAGATCTCAATAGAAAGACTCCAAGACATATTATAATCAAGCTTAACAAAATGAAACCTAAGCAGAAACTCTTAAAGGCAGCAAGACTCAAAACAAAGCTAACATCCAGAAGGAAACCCTGTAGGCTTTCATCGGATTTCTCAGCAGAAACGATGCTGGCACAGAGACAGTGACATAACACATTCAAAGCCTTGAAAGAGAACTTCCAACCAAGAATTACATGTCCTGCAAAACTATCTTTCAAATATGAAAATGAAATTAAGACATTCGCAGATAAACAGAAACCCAGAGACTTTGTAAAAACCAAACCAAAGCTACAAGAAATACTGAAAGAATCTCTTGGCTTGGAAGAACAAAACTGCTAACTTTATATTTTGGAAACCCTGGGGAGCAGTTATGCTCTGTCCTGTAGGGTCACTATGAGTCATAATCCACTCGACAGCAGTGGATTTGGGACTTTTGTGACTCAGTTGACTTAATGGAGGAATAAGTGGTATGGGCACTGTAGTAAGAAGTGTGTGTTTTCTTCCTTTCCCCAAACCCAACAAAGCTGAGTCATCTAAAGTCATGTGCCCATAACCAAGACCTTCACTGCCAGCTTGATTCTCACTCATCGCAACCTCACAGGTCAGAGTAGAACTGCTCTGTAAGGATTCCAAGACTATAAAATCCTGATGGAAGCAGACTACCGTATCTTTCCCCCATACAGCTTCTGGTAGATCTGGACTGCCGACGTTTCTGTTAGCAGCCAAGTGCTTTAACCACTCTGCCACCAGGAGTCCTGAAGTTATATAGTCCTCTTCAAAGTAGGTACCCAAGAAGCTAGATATTAGTTCCAGCCACAGTGCCATTACCCAGAATATACATGGCATGCATCTTTTGGGTTTGCCATCACTGGGACACCTTTCATGGTAGTGATAACACCCTTTCATGGTAGTGACACTATGTCCTTGAAGTGACAACTGAGCTAGTTGTTTAGAAATAAGTATGGTGAGCCAAAGTGGCCAAAATACTTCTTACAAGAAATGAGGGGAAATTATGAAATGACGAGACTGGTTTTGTCCTGTCACATCTGACCTGGTTCAGTAGGTAGGCATGGAAAATGTCTGGGAAGTGATGATGTGAGTGAGCGTGGGGCAGAAATAAAGGAAAGCACCAGACTCAGAGCTGCCGTGGATTGAATTGCACCCTCCCCCCAAAATGTGTGTAGCAATTTGGCTAGGCCAGGATTCCCAGTGTTGTGTGTGTGAGGTTCTGTAGGTTGTAAATCCTGCCTCTGTGATGTTAATGAGGGAGGATGGATGCTGACTGTGTTGGTGAGACAGGACTCAGTCTGTAAGGTTGTATTGTGCCTTGAGGCACAGTCTTTCGATTTAAAGGAAAGGGAAGCAAGCAGAGAGTTGGGTACCCCATACCATCAGGAAAGAAGCAGTGCCAGAAGCAGACCAAATCCTTTGGAAAGGACCTGGGATCTCTGCACTAGATGCCTAAGACTAGATAGATTTTGTCACTTTGTGTGCCTTGTGTCTTTGTATTTAATAGTCACCCTCTCACTGTGCAAACAATCAGAGTCCTTGCAACACAGAGGGGACATGAGAACCAGAGGGGTGGAAGTGAGAACTTGGGAATCATACTGTGTGTGTTCACATCCTGCCTTCACCATGCGCGGGAGGCAGGGCTGCGAGCAGTCATGTTGCCTCCCTTGGTCTTGGGTCCTGGCCGTTGGCAGGAGGGCAGTGGCAGGACCTCCTCACCTTGTGGCCGTCAAGTCTCAATGACATACGTGGTCTACATGAAGCCCATGTGCCGAGACACAGGAAGCACTCTTGGAGATTCACACAGTGTCGTCGTCGTCACCCAGGTGGGTGTCCTTGCAGAGTTCCCTTGTGGCAGAGCAGATGAGTGCTTAGTTATGGCCTCTCTGCTAACCTTCAGGAACTTTCTTGGTGGTGGTTTGAAGTTAACTTGACTTTAATGTGTGCTAACTGAAAAGCATCCCATTCATGAGTGGCCCAACCACTGTTCCAGAGCCATGCGTAGTTCTTGATTTTGGAATTTTTAAAGTAAAATCTTCTTTTCTGGAGAAGATCCTGAGAAGAAATACAAAAGGTAGAGAAGAATGCAGAAAGAAGGATGGTGGAGATTGTGGTTTGGTCTGCAGAAGAGTTGCCCAGGGGATGGCCCTAGAACCCCCGGGTACAGTGTGTGCTGCAGCTGAAGAGAAAGACAGTTGAGACATTGTCCATGTTCAGTGACCCTCGAACAAGATGGAGCCCTGGTGGGACAGCGGTTAAGTATCTGGCTGTTCACCAAAAGGTCGGCAGTTTGAATCCGCCAGCTGCTCCTTGGAAACCCTCTGAGAACAAAACAGAATTGGCTTGATATAAGGCAAGCAAAGTTCGAGGTCAGCTAACGGCAAAGCAGCTAAACTCCCGATCCCAGGCACCTCGGTACCTAGGCAGTGATGATAAGCCCAAAGGGAAGGCGTCATGGTAGGATCTCATGCCAGAGATGAGCCCTTTGGGGCTGTTCAGAGATGACACGTTAAGCGAAACCCTGGACAGGCGAGCCCTGGATGTCTCTCCAAGGATCACCTTCCTCTGTTACCATATATCTTTTCTTGACTTCTCTCTGCTAAATCCCAAAGAAAGCTCTACTTCTTTTCACTTTCTTTTCAAAGGAAGGAAGCCAACAAAATAAGTAAACAAACAAACAAAAACACTAGGTATTTTGAGACGAGAGAAATGGCTTTGTAGAGGTGGCCAGGCAGTACAGTGGAGCCTGTGCTGCCCCTACACACCCTGACTTCTTGCCCTCAGTGAGGTCAGCCAGCCACCTAGCAGGGAGTCGGAGGTGTCATCCCCACAGAGAGAAAAACGTCCCAGGCTGGTTTTCATAAGGGAAGAAGCGCGTGCTGAGGTTATGTGAGGCCTGACGACTACATTCATGAACTCATCCTGCAAAGCGTGCTGCATAACACACTGCTGAATATTACTATAGTCACCTTCGAGTCCTCCCCTTGGGAAGCTATGCACCGATGTCAGCACCTAGTCCACCCTTCAAAGCAATGTAGGAACTCTCTGGAATGGCCACCAGAGCCATTCTTCCTTTCAATAGTTTGTTTATCTTCGGGTAAATACAAAAACCACTGAGGGCCAGATCAGGTGAGTAGGGAGGGTGCTCCAACACAGTTATTTGTTTACTGGCTAAAACCTCCCTCACAGACAACTATATGATTCAGTTTGTGAACTTGCCAGCATGCCACCATGCACAATGGCCATTCCAGAAAAAGTTCCAAGAGTGGAGTAGGCACTGGCGTCGGTGCACAGCTTCCCAAGGGGAGTACGTGGAAGGTTACCGTAGTGATGTCCAGCAGTGAGACGTGTAGCACTTAGAACAATTAAGTGCGCGCAATTCATGTCAGACCTCGTAGACATCAGGTTGATCTGCAAAAGCCCCCAGGCATCACAAGAGAAAACAGATGTTCTAGATGATTCTTCCCTTGCAATTCCTGTATTTTTCCACCTGTCTATTGCTCTGTGCAGCAGGAAAATTGAAAGCACAATAAACAAAAGGAAAACTACAATCACCCATGCAGCAGCCCTGAGCCATTTGGGAGTATAACTTCAAACTTCTTGGTTCATATTTTGAAGAATGGAATTGTACTTAGTTTTTTAGAATGCTTTTCTTACTCAGCTGTGTATTTTTTATCACCTTTCTACATGAGTAATTGTATTTCTGAAATACCTTTTTAATGGCTGCCTGATATTTCACTGCATAAAATACATGATGATTCCACCTGTTGAAGTTTTGAAGTTTTAATATTCTAAGTAAGGCTGAGACGAACGTACTTGTTAAACACTGAAACTAGTATTTGCACTGTTCCTGGTATTTCTTTAAGGTCTATCCTATAAAAAATAGTTGTGTTTCAAGGGATGAGCATGTTTTTCAAGATTTTGACACCACCCCCCAGCTGGCCTCCAGAAAGCGAGTACCCGCATCTGTTTTCCCGCCTCTGTCTGTTCTTTAGGATTCGTGGCTCCCCTCTCCAGTGCTGGTCACTTTTATTAGGGCCATCCATCTGTGCTCTTATAGATTTGAAGAAGATAAAAACCAAAACTAAACCCATTGCTGCTGAGTCAATTCTGACTCATATAGCAACCCAAAAAGACAGAGTGGAGCTGCCCCATGGGGTTTCCAAGGACCGCCTGATGGCTTCGGACTGCCGCTCTTTTGATTAGCAGCCTTAGCTCTTAACCACTGTAGTGCCCATTCGTCTCCTTCCTGGCTCAGCTTCAGAACTCTGCCTTATTTTCTCCTGTGTCTGTCTGTAGCTTGCAATCCCCTGAGAGAGAAGTCAACACTGAAAAGATAAGTAGGAACATCCTAGGTGTCTGGGAATTTTTAAATATACTTCTAAATAACATATGGGTTAAAGAAGAAATCGTCTGGAAATTAGGATATATTTTCAGCTGAATGATACTGAAAATACTATGTACCAAAACCTGTGGGTTGCTGCTAAAACATAACTAAAAGGAGAACTTGCAGATCTAAGAATGAACACTGAAAGTTAGTGAGCTCCTCAGACTCCAGCTTGAGAAATTAGCAGAACTGTGAAACAGAATAAAACCCCTGAGATCAGGAGCTCATTCTTAGCATGTTTGGACACACTCTTACTGCCAAAACTGCTCTTAGCATGCAAAGAGGAACTGGAGGAACACTGAATAGCGTGCTGACGTCTCTTGCTGTTGTAAATATACATTTATATATATCATATGTATACTGTATACCCGTTGCCTGTCAATTCCAACTCATAGCAACCCTATAGGGCACATAGAGCTGTCCCATAGGGTTCCCAAGGCTGTACTCTTTCAAGAAGCAGACTGCCACATCCTTCTCCTGAGTGCCCAACCAGTGTGCCACCAAGATTCCCCATGGGTAGCACATTCACCAGTTCAGTGTTGCTGACTTGTGTGATTCGGTGACACCAGTGACAGTTGCCATGCCGTACAGCTGTTGCCAAGTTCTTCATCACCATAAAGATTGTCTAAATCTTCAAAGCCTCATTCTGAGCACATGGCATTTCCAAGCGTCAAGGATGGCAGAGAGGGTCGGGTCTCGTCCATCCACCAAGATGGCCCCCCAGCTGCCGCTAACTTACGGGACAGTAGATTCTACTGGAAGAGTGCAAGACACTCACAGGGCAGTGGGGGTGAGTAGGATGGTAGGCTGACAGTGCCCTGGACGGTGGGGCATGTCTTCACTTCCGTTACCACTGGACATCTCAGGGAAGCATTGTGTGTTTCTCTGGCTAAAAATGTTTCGTGTATAAAAGTGTGAAAGATAAGTCCCTTCCTGTTATTTCAGTGAGCACTTTCCGTCTGATCCCCTGGAGCCAAGAGTCGAGTGTCTGTGGAAGGTGAGGAAAGCTTTACGTGTGTGAGGGACACAGGGCTGGCTCTGGGGATCAATTCTACTGACAGAAAAAGAAGTGACTTTAATTTCATTAATGGTCTCCTGGAAGATTCTGCTAGGAGTTTAATTCTCCATTAAATATTAATGCCGCTCCATGCTTAGTACCCTGCCTTAGTGTCCTGCAGCTCTAACTGACACTAACCTGTTTTATATTTTATAACTGAATCACAGGGCTTTTTCAGGAGGAGTCAGCAAAGCAACGCCACCTACTCCTGTCCTCGGCAGAAGAACTGCCTGATCGATCGGACCAGCCGGAACCGCTGTCAGCACTGTCGGCTGCAGAAATGCCTCGCCGTGGGGATGTCTCGAGATGGTGAGTGCACGTCCACAGCGTGGCGCACACTACAGTGGGCTGGCCTTGGCTTTAGGGTCGCAGAAGTGGCTTCAGCCAAAAGACGCTCCTTTCTGCCTTCCGGAAGCCTCCTTGAGCCAGTAGATTTCACCGCAGTCGGTCTTCTCTGCTGTCCCTGGGAGTCACCTCAGTGGCTGCTGGGAAGGGGAGGAAGCATCTGTGTAGTGGGGACACTGGCAACTTCTTCGGGTATTGCTGTTGAGTCAATTCTGACTCATAGTGACCCTAAAGGACAGAGTAGAAGTGCCCCCTAGAATTTTTAAGGAGCACCTGGTGGATTCAAACTGCTAGCTTTTGGTTAGCAGACGTAGCACTAACCACTATGGCTCCAGCGTCTCTTCCTGCGTAAAGTAATGGAGGGTGTTATCAGAGGGCCTCATCCTTCCTGAGGACACGGTCCTCAGGCCGAGGCACCTGCCTGCAACCCCTGCCACAGCCGCTTGCCTTGTGCTCCTAACTTTATTGGCAGTTGGGACGAATGAGCTGTTATGCTAACTGGGTATTTTCAGTCACGTGCCGCAGTCAAATATTTGTCCAGACAAGATGTGAAAATGGAGCCAAGCTTAGCTTGGGGACAGATGTCCTTTACACTAAACAAGGCTGTTTGAAGACACGCAGATCGTCTAGAATCCACTGACAAAGCATTTCAGGACCTTCCTGGAAAACCTCAATGCAGTGCGCAGTCGACACTGCACTTCATGACAGTTCTTGTATGTGGAAACTGAGCAGAAAGTGCAGTGGGTACACTTGGAGGACTTCTCTCCAAACACCCACTGGCACTGGTAAGTCTCTGCTGTGAAGGGACACATCCGTACCAGTGGGGCTCCTTCTGAAAGCACAACCTTGTGGAAAACTTCTTCTGGGCCCTGGGCAGGCTTTCTGAAAGTCGGCTCTCCCCATGATCCAGTCTTCTTAGAGCCTGAGGGCCCTCCCAGCTGCCGATTGTGACGTCCTTACATATTGGTGGAACCCTGGTGGCTAGTGGGTAAGCGTCGGGCTGTGAACCGAGAGGTCAGCTGGTTTGAATCCACCGGGCACTCCTTGGAAACTCTGTGGGGCCGTTCTGATTGGTTCTGTACGGTCTCTGTGGGTCAGAACCCACTTGACAACAGTGGGTTTAGTTTTGAAGCACTGATGGGGTGGCCTCTTAGAATATATAAGGAGCAAAAGTGAAGTCGTCAGCACTGAAAGATGGAGTCAGAGAACGTGTGCTCTATCCTTAGAAATTCCTGCAAGAAGCAACTGCATGGAGTTCATCTCCCAAAGCACTCAGCTGGTAAAACTGGTGTATCTTTTAAAAACTTGAATGTTAAAATCCCAAGTTGCATGTGCATTTTCTCCAAAGCTGATATGTTCATCTCACTCATGTGATGGCATGATACCATGGTTAATGCCTGGGGCAAACGCTGAAGCATGGTTGCAGTCTCATCCATGCGTACGAATCCCCTTGGAGGTCCTAGACTATTCTTCTAAAATAATTAAATACCTTCAGTATACCTCCTGGAAATTTTGCATAGAAAAAATAGCCCAAGTAACGGCGGGATTAGAGTGAGTTTACGGGTTTACGAAATTATGGGCCTGAATTCAGTGTCCGTATCAGCCTGAGAGCTGACTGACTAGTCCCACCCAAGTGTGTCTCTCTCAACCTGAATTATAGAACTTGAAACGGACTAGTCTTCCAGCTCACTGGAGAGGACAGCATGTCCTCCTGGCTGTGGAAGGAGCCCACCAGCGGGCCATGGGGCCCAGCTGCACCCCCTCTAGCCTGCCTCCTGTCCTGAGACCCAGAACTGCAGTTCCCTGCAAGGGTTCCATGAGAGTTCCCGTCAGGAGTTCTGTGGGCGATTTGTGCAGGAGTTGCCTATAGGGGTTCAGCGGGGGGAGGGGGAGGGTTCCTGCAGGGGGAGCATGGATCAATTCACCTACCCTTCAGCGGTCAGCTTAACCACAATCAATTTGAAACTCCAGTCTCACCTGCAGAGTCGTTACCTGTACACTGTGTACACTGGTAACAAGCCTACTACATGTGTTTGCCAGCCACACCCTCCACCCACAAGGTGCTTTTACAAGAATGCTAGGCTATTTTTTTTTTAAATGGTACCATTAAAAAGGTATTGCAGTCAAGGTGATTTCAACTCAAAGCGATCCTATAGGTCAGAGTAAAATTGCCTCATAGGGTTTGCAAGGAGTGGCTGCTGGATTTGAACTGCTGACTGTTGGTTGGCAGCTGAGTGCTTAACCACTGCACCACCAGGCTCCTGGAACAACATATAAAAACTTGAGCGTACAGTGCTTATGGAAACACTCTGCAGGGGAGGGTACAGGTGGCAGATAAACATAGAAGGTGCGTGTGATTAGCCCAAAACGTGGTAGTCTAGGCGAGAAGCGGAGAGTCGAGGGGGGAAACGGAGAGTCTAGGGGAGAAGGGAAGTGGATCGGGGGAGAGCTCAGGCCTAGAAATTAGGACTTTTTCCTCAGTGAGCCGGCTGTTTCAGGAGGAATCATTTAGGAGCCTGAATGAGCTGGGGATTCCTCCGCCGATGCTCTTTGTTATGTGTCGGAATATTTCCCAAGGAGAGCTCTGGTGGTGCAGTGCTTTAGAGCTCGGCTGCTAGCCACAAAGTCCACAGTTCAAATCCACCACTTGGAGACCCTACAGGGCAGTTCTACTGTGTCCTATAATATCACTAGGAGTTGGAATCAACCGGACAAGCAACGGGTTTGGTATGTGGTTTGATATCCCCAAGGAGAATCACTACAATCCCAAATTCACCAGAGATCTTATGCAGAGTTTGACCTTTCCAAAATCTTGATGCTCTTTTGAACTGCAAACAGTAAATAGTGCCATTGAAAGATAGACCCAAGAGTTTCACAGGGACTACCAGGCCCCAGGAGCTGGGGGAGTCTTCTTAAGTCAGACGGATTCCGGGATGCACTGCAGGGAATTGCGAAAGCTTAGCTCAAGTTCTCTGGGCCTCTCAACAAAGTCCCAGTAGCTGCCATTTGACTGGGAAGAAACTGATGTGAGGTACAGAGTAGTGAACTGAATGAAAATCGGGTTCTCCTGGCTTGGCTCCCTTGTGTTAGGTGCCGCTGAGTCAGTTCTGGTCACAGCAGCCCTATAGGACAGCGTAGAACTGCCCCTTAAGACCACCAAGGGGAGCCAGCGGACTTGAACTGCTGATCTTTTGGTCAGCAGCCAAGATCTCCAGATCCGGGGCTCCTGTACCTCACTCTCCCCTTATAATCTCTGCGTCCGTGAACGTCAGTCTCCACGCCGGGAAGAGGAAGCAGTGAGCTAGGCTGGCTGCGTGGGTGAAGGTGGACAAGCCGCTGAAGGGGCGTGGCGGTGGCAGCCAGGAGCCTGGGATAGATGGCCCTGGTAGTCACAGCTCTGGGGCCTTGGGCACCTGCTGTGGCCCTGGTTCTGAATGAGGCATTCCCCGGGTGTGCGCCGGCCGCGGCGGGTGGGCCAGCACTGTGCGGGCCAGGGCTGTGTGCACCTTGGGATTCTAGCCCTGTCCCATGGTCACGGGGCTTTGGGGTAAGCTGGCCTGAGGCCTCAAAGGAAACCCTGAAGCTGGCCAGAGAGGGCAGTGAAGGAAAACGTGTTGTCTGTGGTGTGGTTGACGCATTGTCTGTAGCGTGGTTTGGCTTCTTTCTTCCAGCTGTGAAGTTCGGCCGGATGTCCAAGAAGCAGCGGGACAGCTTGTACGCCGAGGTGCAGAAGCACCGGCTGCAGCAGCAGCAGCGAGACCACCAGCAGCAGCCCGGCGAGGCCGAGCCGCTGACGCCCACCTACAACATCTCGGCCAACGGGCTGACGGAGCTGCACGACGACCTGAGCAGCTACATCGACGGGCACACCCCCGAGGGCAGCAAGGCCGACTCGGCCGTCAGCAGCTTCTACCTGGACATACAGCCCTCCCCAGACCAGTCAGGCCTGGACATCAACGGCATCAAACCCGAACCCATCTGTGACTACACACCAGCATCAGGCTTCTTTCCCTACTGTTCCTTCACCAACGGAGAGACGTCCCCAACGGTGTCCATGGCAGAATTAGGTAATGGCATCCACACCTCCTTGGGGATGCTCCTCTCCTGCCCTTTGAAGTTAAGGGGATACGCTGGGTTATTTGAATAATGCCACTAGAAGGGACACTCATCTCTACCCTCTCGTGGTGGTCCTGGCAGCGGTCACGGTGGTCCTGCATGCACACAGAACGGAGAGCTGCCCGGTCCTCTGCCAGGCCCGCAATCATGTCTGTGCTTTAGCCTGTTGCTGCAGCTCACCCCCTGGGCACCCCACAATTCCATCCTGACCTTTCCTCTTTCCTGTTTGCTCTTTTCCACGGTATATGCAATTCACAGTCTGAGATTGGAGAGGAAATGAACTGAACCAGTCTTCAAATCCAGAGCCAGTCAGAAGCACAGGGAATGCCCACCTGGATCTCTTTGAGTTATTTCCTTGTATTATTTTCCAGGTGTGACTTATACCTAAGATCCCAAACTGATGGCCCATAAATAGAATCTGATCCAGAGAGATTTGGGTTGGTTTTTTGACCTGTGCAGAGTTATATGATTTTTTAATTAGTTGCTAAAATTTAAAACCTGAACAGTTAGTAAGTTCAGATGTGCAGCTTCTTTTAGAGGGAGCCATGTGTCATCATCAGGTTACACGGGGCCAGTTTCTGTGCCTGTCACCACCCCTGGCTAGGTCATGGAAACATAGTGTATTATGGGCTGCTTGGCGACCCATGCCACCCCTTCCGTTTACTTGCTTTGCTTAGACCCTGTGGGCACCAACGATGTTTGCCCTGGCATATATTATAAACCATAAAGAAAAGTTAGCTTCTTGCCTGCATGTTTCAGGGAGGGACAGTGGTGACAAAGTTGATGTATGAAGACTGGCAATTAAGTTCGCACGCTCATCCTAGAAAAAGTGCTACGTGTCTCATTGCTGAATATCACTATGGTCACCTTCCAAGTACTTCCCCTAGGAAGCTATGTACCAACGCCAGAGCCTAGTCCACCCTTCAAAGCAATTTTGGAACTCTTTTTCTGGAATGGCCCTCAGAGCTGTTGTCACATTACCCTTGATGTCCTGAGTGTCATCCAAATGTCTTCCTTTCAATATTTCCTCTATCTCTGGGTAAAGAAAAAAGTCACTGGGGACCAGATCAGGTGAGTAGGGAGGGTGTCCCAATACAGTTATTTGTTTCCTGGCTACAAACTCCCTCTCAGACAACTGGACAGTTAAGTTCACAAACTTGCCACTGTGTCACTGTGTGCAGTGGCCATTCCAGAAAAAGTTCCAAAATTGCTCTGAAGGGTGACTGGGTGCTGGCATCGGTGCCTCGCTTCTCAAGGGGAGTATTTCAGAGGTGACTGCACTGGTATTTAGCAATGAGATGTAGCACTTAGAACAATCAGGTTCATGGACTTAATCATCAGGCCTTGTAGCATCAGCAGGTAACATAAAACCAGCTTTTGTGCGTATCACTGTTCCTGGCTAGAAGACCAGCCTTCCATACACAGTTAGCAACGTATGGGCCGCTAGGAGGGGCCAGCTCTGCTCTCCCATGTACTTGGGTTGCTCAGATGCTGAGGGTATCACAGTTGTTCCGCCCTGGTGCACATTACAAATGCTAAAGAAAAATTAGCTGCTTGCCATTCTGTTTTGGCAAGGGATCCTGGTAAAAAAGTTGATGTATTTCACAGAAGGCTCACCATGCACAACAACACAAAATACATCATGTCCTGATTGTGATGTTGCCGCTGCTTGGGCGATGTGACCTAGAAAGGTTGACAATCCAGAGAGCAGAAAACTTTCCATTTTGAGGAAGAGGATAGCGCTATTATTAGAGAGACTTTGATAAGAGCCTTTGCCATTGGGGAATTTGATCTGCCCCTCCTGGGGTGTCCTCACGTAAGGTTATAATCCTTGGGGACATTTCCGTTAGTTGCCGTGGAGATGACGAGGTCAATACAAGGAGAGAAAGACGACTTCGGGGGGAAGGGAGCCAGCAGGCCCTGACTTCGGCCCAGAAATCCTTAGTTCCCAGAAATAACAGTGTGTTCTTTAGATGGTTTTTCCACCTCTGGACCCCATAAAACATTTTTAAGTGAAAATTTATATTTCCAGTAAAATCTTTCTCCAAATAGAACAAATTGAATGTTCTTTACGGTGCTCACACAAGCGCCTCTTTATGGGTCTAAATTTAAATCGCCGAGAGCCAGGGACATTCTAGGCCTGGGTTTCAACCACTGCGTAGCATCAAAGGTGGATCACAGCTCTTTTGATTAACAGAGAAACCTCTGAACTGGGAGCCAAGCTGAGCGCAGGTAGGTTTGATGCCTTTCCCTTTTTTTTTCTTGAACTAGAACAAAACCTTCCGTTTTTGTCGTGAAATCTTGGTTGGCTGCACCGAAAGCAGAACTGTAATGAAAGTCAGATTTTCAGAAATGAATAAGGATGTGATTGAAAGGTGGCCATGATCCCATGACAAATGGCCTGTCTCGCTTTGGGTCCGCTTCTACCTTATCATAGATGCCAGTGGTCCCATCCCGTTCAGTTATCACATGTCCAGCCCTGAAACAAATCCATAACGTTTCGCCAGAGTGTTGTACTTGACTGTGGCACTCTGGGCTAAAGGCACATCAGCACTGGCCTGGGACCAGCAGTAGCAGGCTGACTCCCCTGGCCCCGCACACAGACCAGTGGTCACCTTCTGGGACGATTGGAGCCCCGAGTCCTCTGACTTCCTCTGGGTTCTTCTCAATGAAGGGTATCACACGTGTCATGTCATTTTCCAAAGAGTGAAATAACTCTTCCCTAGGATTAGTGCCAAACCCCAGATTAAATCAGAATTTACGAGGAAAGGATGTAATTGAACTCTGATTCATCAGTGCATACAGAATTGCTCAGGCAGCCAAGAGGAGCATAACGTGCCCACCGCCTTCACTGGTCCCTCAAAGCTTCTGGAAGGTCCTTGGTCTTTCCTGACCTCCTGCTCCCCCTTTAACCGAGGCTGTTGACTGCATTTTAGGTTCACCTTCAGCATTGTGTTTAAGCGGGTGAAACCAGTTCTACAGTCAGGACGTTTTAAGCTGGCACGTCTTGAGCACCATTCTACCTTTCCGTAATAGCATCTACAAGTCCTTTTTCATGGACCTTCTTCTGCATCCCTAGCTGGGAATTTGGGCCCTGGCTGCGTAGTCAGTAGGTGAATGACACGTTCCAGATAAACAACCTTTGTTCCTACAAAACAAAACAAGGAAAGTGAGCTGTGCTTGTTACTGTAACTGAAAACTGAAGCTCTCTGCAGAGGACGTAACTGACACACTGGGCAAAGCATGAGACAAGTCAGTGGACTGTGGTCCTGGCTTTGCTGTTGGTCAGTTATGCAGCCACACGTCGGTCATGTAATCAGCCCACCTCAGCCATGTAATCTCTACAAGCAGCCCCTTCACTGGCTGTGGATTGTAATGCCTCAGAGCCCAGACTCAGACTGGCTGGGTCTGAATCCTGGCTTTGCCACTTGCTGGCTAGGACATTTTGAAAGATCTCTTAAACTCCCTGTGCCTCAGTTTTCTCATCTGTGGAATGGAGAGCTTAGTACTTCCCTTCCAGAGCTGTTGGGACAGTTAAGTGATACACATATTATTTACATTATATATAAGTGTGTATCGACAGCTATGGGTTTATATATTTATTTATTTATTTATTTTACATATAGAAAGGATTGTGAAACATGTATTATTTATGTTTCCTATGTAATTTATATATATATACTTATATATCTGTTTATACTGTATATATGTGGAAACCTTGGTGGCAGGGCTAACTAAAAGGTTGGCAGTTCAAATCCACCAGATGTCCCTTAGAAACTAGGGGACAGTTCTGTTCTGTATACACACATATGCACACTGCAGCCCTGGTAGCACAGTGGTTAAGAGCTTGCCTGCTCACCAAAAGGTTGACCACTTCTTGGAAACCCAGTCCATGGGGCAGTTCTGCTCTGTGCTACAGGGTCTCTGTGAGTCAGAAATGACTCGAGAACAATGGTCACACATTTATACGTAGAAATGAAATATGGGCCTGGCACACAGTATATGCTCCATAAATGTTCATTACCATCATCCTGATTATCTGTCAAATGATGGGAGTTTGGAACTCTCCACCCCTTGGTTTTTGGATGCAGTAATCATGGCTGCCGATCTGACTCGACAGCACTTGGCTAATGGTGGCTGAGGACCTGAAGTCACTTACCTTGGTCCCAATGTAAGGCATTAACTGAGCTTAGACTGAAGGTCAGGCCTCCCGACTCCTAGTTCTCAGGTATTTTACTGTTCAGTCTTTTTCTGAGAAACCGCAGTAACATCTGAACTTTTACTCAAACTGACCATGTTCTTCTTTGCCTAAAAAGAGCTTTAAAAATCACCAAGAGTCTAAATGATCTTAACAAGAACCGTGTCCACTGCGGGCTGGAATCAAAGGCTTTGTGGCTATTGATGAGAATGCAGCCACTGCCCTCTGCTGGTGTGTCACACACATTGCATCGTACCCTCGCTCACTGCTGATTGGCTCTCCTAGGGGCTGGCACGTGGGCACCCTGGTGGCACGGTGGTTAGGAGCTGTGGCTGCTCACCCAGAGCTCAGTGGTACCGATACACCAGGTGCTCCTGGGAAGCTCTAGGGGGCAGTTTTGCCCCGTCCTGCAGGTTCACTGTAAGTCAGGACTGAGTCACTGGCCGTGAGTTTAAAAGCTGGACTCTGGTGGGGGAGGGTAAGTGGGGACAGTTTGCAACCTAAGACGAAGTACAACAAGATGCCCACTGTATGAACTGGAAAAGAAGCAGAATCTGGAAAAGAATTCCATCAAGCCCTCTAGGACCCCTCCAAACACTTGTTTCCATGTGAAAATGCTGTTTGTCTTTATCATTGTTTTTGTATCTGCAAGAATGGCCTTACAGTCTAGAAACTGTCTATAAGAGAAAGAGGTCTTTTACAGGAGACAGCTCACAGCCTTACTGCTCATATATTTTGGTGCTTCTGATTTCTCTGTGTCTGTCTTCTCTTCTCTTCCCAAATGTCACTGATTCTCAGACACACAATTCTCCCCTTACCATCTCTCTGCTTCTCTATTGTTATCTTTTGTTTTTACTTTATTTTTTTATATTACTTATCCATCTGTGTTGTTTTAGTGTCTGTGTGTTGCTGAGCAGGGCTGCTAAGGGTTATAAAGTTTCAGTGTCTCTAAGGAGATTCTAGTTTCCGGCTTCATCTAGATGAGCCTGCTCTGTTCTTGCACAAAAAAGCCTGGTTCTGTTTGACTAAAGAAGTCACCGATTTCCATATAGATAGGCATTCTTCACCAGCGTTCCCAGCCCCGCCTAAAGCACTATCATTTTAAATGACTTCTCTATATTGTGTTCAAATCACAGCAGTGAGGACTTTTTTTTTTTTTGGTTTGGCTTTATATCTACAGCATCTTGCAGATCCTCCTTTTAAAATACTTGATTTCTCCTTTTCTTCCATAACTTGTTATTATCAGTGCACTCCCACCTCTGTGTCCCTTCTAGCTAGATTCCAGCAGCCTGCTACCCAGTCCGCCAGCCACCGGCCTCTCTCTGCTCTGATCCACCAAGCACCAGACTGCTTGTCCTATTTCCCCAGATATATTTTCCAACACATAGGCCCCCAAGGAGAATCCTGATGGTTTCTTAAATTACAAGTGCAGACTCTCCGACCTGACATTCAAGGTCCCTCTGCTTTGGACTCTGACTTCCTAAGATTTCTGTTTTGGATGCTGGCGCTTGAACCACCCTGCCCCATTCTCAGTAAATGTCATGCTTGTACCTTCATCTGCCTTCCCTACTGCGTGGAACTGGCTTTCCTTTCCACCTTGGCCTCCGAGCCTTTCCCACACTTTGGGTCCAATTCAAGCCTTCCTGTTTTGCCAGGAAAACCAAGAAACCAAGCTCATGACCATCAAGTCGATTCTCACTCCTAGCGACCCTCCGGGATGGGGGAGAACTACCCTGCAGGGTCTCCAAGGACTGGCTGCTAGATCTAAGCAGCTGACCTTTTGCTTAGCAGCCATGTGTCTCTCAAGCACTGTGCTAACAGAAAAAGCCTCCGTAATGCCAGTATCACTCTTTTTCCTGAAGACGTCTATTTTCTCCTGTAATTCAACTCTGTGCTTTGTTATCTGCTGTCTTGAATTACCCTTCCAGGGTGTCCCTGCTCCCTGAGAAGATGATAAGTTCCTGCGGAAACATTTTTGGCATCTCTTTCTTTGCTCTCTCCAAAGTCCCAACACTAAAGTACACAAATTAACTCATGTTTAGATAGCACATGCTGCACGACTCTCCTTGTTCTACACGCTTAGTTTATTTAATTCTCACAAGCACACTAGGAAATAGGCACCACTTTCTTCATTTTACAAATGAGAAATTCAAAGCGCAGAGAGGTTAAGTAACTTCCCCAAGATCATACAGCTAATAGGTAGCAGAACTGGTCTTCATACTCAAGCAGCTTGGCTCCAGAGTTCATCTCTTGACCACTTTACTGTACCTAGTCACATGGTTGTGCTGGTTATTGCTTACCATCGAGTTGATTCCAACTCATGGTGTCCCCATGTGGCAGGGGCTCAGTTGTGTGTATTTTCCTGTTTGCAGGAAAAAACAAAAGAGATACATAGTTGGCATGATACAAGAATACCGTTTCATAGTAGTTGGGAGTAATTCCTTCCAGGTCAGTGTAGGCAGCAGGCGTGCCCTTCATAAAACTGCTAGAAGAGGCTGTGTCCGTCTTCCGCACACCTACCTAGGTTAGTGTCTGTTCCTTCTCAGACTTCTGTGTAGAGCACAGGACAAGATCAAAGTCAGGAGTGTCTTTCTGGTCACCGAGCCATATTGCAGGTCCCTGTCTTCTCTCTTGACGTTTCAAAATACAGGAAGCATTCCAGATTGTTACAGTACTTATTGAAATGGATGAGGATCCCTGAAACTAGCTCAAGCACACTGCTTGATACTTGGCATTTTTCAAATCCAGTATGAGGTAGGAAAACACTGATTATTCAAACAGGAACGTGGCTTTTCATGTTTGTGATGTTCTGTTTCCTCCTCAGAACACCTTGCCCAGAATATATCGAAGTCTCACCTGGAGACTTGCCAATACTTAAGAGAAGAGCTTCAGCAGATAACGTGGCAGACTTTTCTCCAGGAGGAGATCGAGAACTATCAAACCAAGGTAGAGTCTGAGCGTTTTGGTGTCGGGTCGGGACAGCGGTGGGAGGAGCTGCGGGTGTGGGAGAGCTGCTCAAGCGCACGGACTGCAGAAAGAATGTCTGTTATTATCAGATACGAGTTTTTAGTTTAAAATCTTCCTCCAGAGCTGATGGTTTACTTCAGGCCTGGCTGTCCCACTGATGACCCAGCTTATGCAGTCTCAGGGTCGTGAATGAGTTCTCTTGTTCTTACATGTCCACAAGTGTCTCCTTCAGTTGTCAACAGGGGACTAGATTAAGCAGCTTCCAAAAGGCTTCCTGAATTGGGATTTGTGCTTTTCACAATGGCAGATTTTAAGGTAATGGAGCTGAAAGGTGATCTCAGCTCTTTGTGTTCAACAGTTAAAGAGGGAGTTGAGAGATGCGTTAATAAAAGTTTGAGAGTTGGATCGTGACCCCAGTGTGAGCCTGGCAGTGTGAGGCTGGGAAATGGTGTCTTTCCTTGCCTTCTAGAAAACTCTCTTATCAGCAAGAAACCACTGAAAATGGCAGAGATGGGGAAGGGCACAATTGGGGACAGGGAGCTGGTCATTGTCCCTTCTGTCTTTGGTAAAAGAAACTGCTTCCGCTTTTCTGGACAACTATAGACATTTGAAGCTGGAAAGGCCTTCAGAGATTTTCTAGACTCATCCTTTCCTTCGTTTGACGTGTTTGGAAACTAAAGTCCCGGGAAAGCGAAAAGAGCTGCCTCGTTTTACATGCACATAGGGAGGACCCTTGGCACGTGGCTGCAGAGGGAAAACGCAGCTAGAATCCATGACTGTGCTTAGGTTGCATGGGATGGACTTGACTCATAGGGACTCACGTGGCAGAGCAGAACCCGCGGGGTTTCTGGGCTGCAGTCTTCGCAGAGCGGGTCACCAGGCCCTCCTCCCACGGAGACACTGGGGGAATTAGAGTCAGCCACGTTCTCTTAGCAGCCAAAGGCTCAACCGCTGCCAAGGCTGAGAGCGCCAGCTTTTTTGTTCGTCTGTTTTTTTAACTGTGCTTTAAGTGAAAGTTTACGATTCAAGTCAGTTTCTCATACAAAAGTTCACACACCCCTTGTTACGTCACCCTAGTTGCTCTTCCCACACTGTGGCACGTCCTCCTCCTCTCCACACTGTATTTCTTGTGTCCCTTCAGCCAGGTCCTGTCCCCCTCTGCCCACTCATCTGGCCTCCGGACAGGAGCTGCCCCGTCAGTCTCCTGTATCGACGCAAGCCAAGGATCACACTCTCCACTAGGATCGGCTCGTGTCTTAGAGTCCGGTCCCATCTTTCTCTGAGGAGTTGGCTTCAGGAATGGCTTCAGCTTTGGGCTAGCAGAGACCCCAAGCGCTGTGTCTTCCGGGCGCTCCAGTCTGTCAGACCATCAAGTGGAGTCCTTTTCCATGAACTTGAGTGCTGTGCCCCACTTTTCTCCTGCTCCTTCAGAGGCTCTCTGTTGTACTCCCTGCACTGCCGACTTTCAGTTCAATGATTCTTCCACCCCATCCTACTGGGAACAGCCTTGAACTAAGACTGGGTCAACAAGCGAGCAACAGAACTGACTGGAGTCTCCTTTAACTAAACTGCAGAGTAACAGTATAAAGGAATTAAACAGCACAGGTTAGAGAATAGGAACATGTGTTGTTTGCCTATGAGGGAGCAGGTGACACCAGAGGCCAGCGTGACACAGAGGAAGGATAAAAACGGCAAGAAGCCACGAGGCATTTGAAATGGGATTTCAGGATAAGACAGTGGTGTCCCTAGGGTTGGTGTCACCCGGTGGGTAAATCGTGGTGTGTCCCCAACCCAAGGACCTCCAGAGCTTATAGAACCCTTAGTAATGTTTTCTGTACTAACGTGACTTGTGAGTCGTGATGCCTGTATATCACTCCTTGTTTTCCTTTAATGATCAGTTCATTCTCAAAAGAGTTATTGATAATGGGCTCGCAGACATTGATTCTGCTAGAAAACTTAACAAAATCAGGGACTGTAAAAACACGGACAGCCCTGGAAGCAACAATGCATGTCGGTAGCATGTGCAGGTGGAACCACGTGACTGGAAGCCCCCTGTCACTGGGCAGTGATGAAATGTCTGACCCGAGGATGTGAAAGCGTTCAGACAGTAACCTAGCATAGTTTTAGTCTGGTAGGTATGTTGATACCTGTGAGCTGGGTGTACAGCAAAATGCTTTTGCTGTTAGAACTAACCACAGGGATATTTGAGGGAAAAAGAAGAAATTGCTGCTGAATCCCTGCACGAGTATTTTCTAGACAGTCCTTTCAGCATCACCCGCTCTGACAGTGTCATCTGGTGCAGTCTGCACTGCGCACACAGCCCCGTTGACACCACTGATAAGACACGTTGGGATCTGAACCCCAACCTCTTAGGATCCCACGTGTGAAACATGTGTGAGTTTCGGTGCCCATTCCTATAAAAAAGGAAAGCAGGCCTGTGGAAACGAAGTGGGACAACAAGGTCACAAAGCCCCAGGCTTGTAGTAGATGCACAAGAAATTGAATCGGCTCTCTGTTCCTTCTCTTTCCACAGTAAAATGGCATTAAATTCCCCACAGCAAAGCAGCATCTTGAGAGAAGGTACTCTGCCATTCTCAGTGGACCAAGGCTAACATAATGGAATGTGTTGCCTTGTGTTTTTTAGGTTTTTGTTTCCTAATCCTCTACCCTTTTTGTGAATCCACTTCCCAAGAAGGGTTTTACAGAATAGGGAGAGTTACGCCGGCTGGGCCCAGGCCGTGGTTAAACTCGCGCTGGGTGTTGTCCCTCTCCCACAGCAGCGGGAGGTGATGTGGCAGCTGTGTGCCATCAAGATCACAGAAGCCATCCAGTACGTGGTGGAGTTTGCCAAACGCATCGATGGCTTCATGGAGCTGTGTCAGAACGACCAGATCGTGCTCCTGAAAGCAGGTGCGTGCTGCGTGGGAGAACGGAGACTGTGTTCCTAGCCTGCCTCCACCCACTTATTGAAGACACACGTGGGGAACTACGTGTCAGTGACGGGCTTTCCCTAGTGACAACCCATCACATTTCTCTTTGCAGAAACTGAGTGCTCTCTAAAGGTTTTTGAGCTAGTTTCAGAAAACGTCCCCCCCGTCCTGCCTCCCCACTCCTCTGGGTGAAGAGATTCATTTGAATGACACCTTGCATGTTACTTTCATGGGTGCTGTCTGCATTCCAAATCCTTTGAGGTTACACCCAGTTGTTAAGAAAAAGGCTGTTGGTGGACCTCAGAGACATAACCCTGTATTTTGTTGTTTGGTGGATGTTTTTGTTTTCTTTTATTATTAAGAATGAATCTTTACATCCCAAGGCAGAATGGTGCCAGGAGAGTAATTTGTGCAAATCAGTACTGTCTTCTGTGAAACAAGTTCTTGACTTTAGCACAGCGGTCTCTAATTCCAGTCATAAACCTTGCCCTTGGGGATTAGGCAGCTGATGTGACCGAGAGCCCGCTAGCTCAGCTGCACAAAGCTCATAAGTACTGTCCTGAGATGAGGCTCTGCATTAGCCCCCCTCGAAACAGCTCCCCCGAACACACTCACCCAAAGTGTATCTCGGGCCCTCAGGTTCCCTAGAGGTGGTGTTCATCAGAATGTGCCGTGCCTTCGACTCTCAGAGCAACACCGTGTACTTTGACGGGAAGTACGCCAGCCCCGACGTCTTCAAATCCTTAGGTAAGAAAACAGCAGGGGGCTTCAGGGCTAAACCAGGACCCCAGGAGGAGATGGGAGGGGCTGAAGCCCTTAGGGAACAAAAGGCAAACCGGCTGTTTGGAGGTAAGAAGTAATGGGTTTTACTATGTGTAGATAGAATAGGCTATATGTAGTATACATGTACTATACTTGCGTGTGTATGTATGTGCACATACATGCCAGCCAAGTGCCGTCGATAGAGAGATACATATCTACTGTGAATATTTATGTATATTTAAGTATTATTTTATTCTGTATTTAACCTGTGTGGAAACCCTGGTGGCATAGTGATTAAGAGCTACATCTGCTAACCAAAAGTCAGCAGTTCAAATCCACCAGGCGCTCCTTGGAAACTCTATGGGGCAGTTCTACTCTCTCCTATAGGGTTGCTGAGTCAGAATCAACTCAACAGTGGTAGATTTGGTTTTGATTTAACATGTGTAGATCTATGTGGCTCCAAAACTTTTTACTAATACTAGATGGAAAGGATCTGAAGTTCCGTTGTATCTCATTGGTAATCAAAGAGATTTATATGTCCTTCCAGCTTTCTTCCAGATTTTTAGAGACCAGATTGACAGGGGTGTGTTACCAGATAATTTAGAAGGTGTGATTTAACATGTAAAGTCAAGCAAGGAGCTAAGTGTCTGTTTTAGTCATCTCCTGCTGCTTTAACAGAAATATCACAAGTAGATGGCTTTAAAAACAAAAATTTTATTTCTCACAGTCCCCTGAGCTAAAAAGCCCAAATTCAAGGTGTCAGCTCCAAGGGAAGGCTTTCTCTGCTGGCACTAGAGGAAGGTCCTTGTCGTCAACCTTCCCTGGACTGGAAGCTTCTGAGGCGCAGGGAGCCCCAGTCCTTTCCAAAGGACTTGCTCAGCTCACGGCACTACTTCTTGGTGGTTTGAGATCACCAGATCTCAGATTGTGTCCCTTTCTTTTCTATCCCAGGGAGCTGCCCCAAGCCCCAGTGCAAGCCCACGCATTAAGTCCTGGGTCACCAACTCAACTGCAGCCTTTCCACCCTGATTAACATCACAGAGGAGGATTTACAACAGGAAGGATGTCCCACAATACCAGGAATTAGGGCCCAGCCACATTCCTGCAGATCTGGGGGAGAACACAGTTCACCCCGTGACAGCATCTCTACTAGAACCCCACCAACAACAACCATTAGTGAAAATTAGAGGCTGACATCGAAGAAATAAAAAAGAGCAGAGTGACACTGTGACATATACAGACTTAAATGAAGTTTTTCTGGGTTTCTGTAAAGTAAGTAGAATGCGGTCTTAAGAAGACTGGAAGATACTGAAGATAGGTTGTAAAGTGATTATTTAAAACATTAAACAATAGGAGGCTCCTACAGTTACTGGGTCGCCCAAGACCATTTAAATGTATGTTAATGGACAACAGGTCTACATGTGGATGACAGACAGACAAGCTAGTGACATTTAAAGCAATGTACCCAGACATTGTGTGACTTTGCTTTCCTCATACAAGGAGCTGATCTCTTTAAAATTGGAGCCGTTGTACATACATATGAAGATGAACTGAATGTGTGTATATGTGTATGTGTATACATATGTGTATGTATGTATGTATACGCACCACTCATCTTTCAGTTTGTCATACTGAGGTGGCTTGTGTGTTGCTATGATGCTGGAAGGTATGCCACTGATATTTCAAAGACTAGCAGGGTCACCCTTGATGGACAGGTTTCAGTAGCACTTTTGGGCTAAGACAGACTAAGAAGAAGGACCCGGCAATCTACCTCTAAAACAACTGGCCAGTGAAAACCTTATGAATAGCAGCAGAATATTGTCTGATATGTGCTGGAAGAGTAGCCCCTCAAGTGGGAAGGCACTCAAAGTATGACTGGGGAAGAGCTGCCTCTGCAAAGGAGACTTGACCTTAAAGATGTGGATGAAGTAAAGCTTTCAAGACCTTGATTTGCTGATGTGGAACAACACAGTATGAGAAGAAACATCTACAAACATCCATTCATCTTCAGAACACATCATGTACTCAGTATGAACCTGAGACCATTGGAAATTGTCAAAAATGAAATGAAATGCACAAACATTGATATCCTAGACATCAGTGAGCTAAAATGGACTGGCATTGGCCTTTTGGAATCATATGGTCTACTATGCCAGGAATAACAAACTAAAGAGGAAGGACCCTGCAATTACCATCAAAAACAACATTCGAAGATTGACGTTGAAGCACAACACTGATGGTGACAGGATAATATCTATCCATCAGCTAGGAAGACCAGTTAATGCAACTGTCACTCAAATGTATGCACCAAGCTCTAAGACCAAAGATGAAGAAATTGACGATTTTTACTGACTTCTCTAGTCCGAAATTGAGCAAACCTAAAATCAAGGTACATTGATAATTACTGGTGATTGGAGAAGTTGGAAACAAAGAAGAAGGATCAGAGATTGGAAAATACAACCTTGGTGATAGAAACAACTCCAGAGATAGAATGATAGAATTTTGCCATACGAACAAGTTTCTCACTGCAAATACCTTTTTCAGCAACTTACAAGGCAAATTAACTACAACTGTGGAAACAGACCATAGAGAAACTCAACATAATTAGTCATTACAAGGCCAGGGCCAACTGTGGAACAGACAACCAATTGCTTGTATGCAAGTTCAGTTTGAAGTTGAAGAAAATTAAAACAAGTACACGGGAGCCAAAGTATGACCTTAAGTATATCGTAACCTGAATTTAGAGACCACCTCATAAATAGACTTGATACAGTGAACACTAACTACCTTAGACCACATGAGTTACAGCATGACATCAAGGATATCATACATGAAGAAAGCAAAAGGTCATTATAAAGACTGGAAAGACAGAAAATACCAAAGTGCTAGGAGAGACTTTGAAACTTGTTCTTGAACATGGAGCACCTAAAATGAATGGAAGAAATGATGAAGTAAAAGAGCCAAACAGAAGATTTCAAAGGCTGGCTGCAGAAGACAAAGTAAAGTATGATAATGACATGTGCAAAGACCTAGAGCTAGAAAATCAGAAGGGAAGAATACACTCAGCATTTGTACAAAATGAAAGAACTTAAGAAAAAATTCAAGTCTCGATTTGCAGTGCTGAAGGACTGAATGGCACAGGAAGCATCGAAACAGATGGAAGGAATATACAGTCATTATACTAAAAAGATTTGGTTGATGCTCAGCCATTTCAGGAGGTAGTATATGATCAAGAACCGATGGGACTGAAGGAGGAAGTTCAAGCTGCACTGAAGGCAGCAGGGAAAAACAAGCCACCAGGAATGATGGACTACCAACTGAGACGTTTCAACAAACAGATGCGGTGCTGAAGGTGCTCCCTCATCAACGCCAAGAAACTTGAAAGACAGCTTCCTAGCCAACACAGTTGGAAGAGATCCCATGTGTGTGCCTATTCCAAAGAAAGATAATCAACAGAATGTGAAAATTATCAAACAATATCATTAATACCACACACAAGTAAAATATGGCTGAAGATCATTCAGAAATAGTTGTATCAGTACATGGACAAGGAGATGCCACAAATTCAAGCCAGATGCAAAAGAGAATGTGAAACAAGGGGTGACGTTGCTAGTGTCAGATGGCTCTTGGTGGAGAGCAGAGAGTACCAGAGAGATGCTTGTTGTTGTCACTGTGGTGCCGGTGAGCTACTTCCAACTCAGGGTGACCTATGTCACCCTCCTATGCGCCACCCTCCTGTGTCTCATTGACTGTGCAAAGGCGTTCGACTGTGTGGATCATCACAAATGACGGACAGCATCGTGAGGAACGGGAACGCCAGTTGTGCTCACCAGGACAGAGACCAGGAGGCAGTAGAACAACATTTGGGCATACTGGGTGGCTTCAAATTAGGAAAGGTGTACATCAGGGTTGGATCCTTTCACTGTGTCGTTCAATCTGTTTGCTCAGCAATTAATCTAAGAAGCTGGGCTCTGTGAAGGACATGGCATCAGAATCAGAAGAAAGACTCAATCACCTGTGATGTGTAGGTGACACAGCCTTGCTTGCTGAAAGGGAAGAGGACTTGAAGCACTTACTGATGAAGATCAAAGATCACAGCCTTCAGTAAGGATTACACCTCAACGTCAAGAAAACAAAAATCCTCAGAACCAGACAAATGAGAAGCATCATGTTAAATAAAAAAATATTGACATTGTCAAGGATTTCAGTTTACTTGGACACACAATCAGTGCCCATGGAAGCAGCCACCAAGCAATCAGAGAATGCAATACATTGGGCCAATCTGCTGAAAAGTGTTGAAAAGCGGTGATGCCACTTTGAAGGCTAAAGTGCCTGTCTTAGGGTGGGTTTTCTAGGGAAGCAAAACCAGTAACACGTGTAGGTACAAGGAAAGATTTATAATAGATAGATAGATAGATATAGGAAACAAATCACGCAATCACAGAAGCTGAATGTCCCAAGTTCTGGCACAAGCCTCACGTGGCCATGGAAGCTGAGGAACCCAAACTCAGCAGGTCAGAGACCAGAGTTCTAGATCACCAGTGGTGTAGGTCACTGAGTCCCAAGCTGGTGGCGAGATGGAGCAGCAGAGGCTGACAAACCCAGCATCGGCAGGTCAGGGAGCAGGAGTCTCAAGTACCAACTGTAAGGATTGATGAATCCAACAGCTGCTAGTTCAAGTCCAGGAACCAGATGCCAGAAGAAGAGAGCAGGAGCTCCTGGCTACATGAGCAGACCAGCAGTAGTAGTGGAAGGTCGAGAGATGAGAGAGCTTAGGGGCTGGAAGCCACCACAAACCCCGCCCTGCCACTTAATACAGCAGCCGAGTTGACAAAATCCTGACCACCACAGTGCCCCCAAGGCAAGCTATGATGCTTTCAGTTGCCTCGTATATGAGCAAAAGCTGGACAGTGAATAAAGATGGGAGAAGCCCTAACGCCTTTAAATTATGGCGTTGGTGAAGAATATTGAATATACATGGACGGTCAGAAGAACAACCAAATTGGTCTTAGCAGTGCAGCCAGAATACTCAGAAGGGAGGACGGTGAGACTTTGCCTCAAATATTTTATAGACATATTATCAGCAGGGACCAGCTCCTGGAAAAGGACGTCATGCTTAGTACAGTAGAGGGTCAGCAAAAAAGAGGAAGCCCCTCAAGGAGCTGGACTGATCCAGCGGCTGCAGCAGTGGGCTCAGACGCAGCAACAGTTGTTGAGCACGACACAGAGCCGGGAAGTGTTTCACTGTGGTGTCACCATGAGTCGGAACAATTTATGGCACCTAGCAACAATACATGCATGTTGCCATGGATTGAATTGTGTCCCCCCAAAAATAGGTGTAGCCATGTGGCTAGACCATGATTCCCAGTATCTTGTGACTGTCCTCCCTTTTGTGGTTTTCCTAAACTGTGTGTGAAAGGATTAGGGTGGGGCTATAAATCCCTTCATAGGATCACCTCCCTGCTCCACCGTAAAGGGAGTTTCCCTGGAGTATGGCTTGCCCCACCCTTAATCCTTTCATCCTGCAAGATAAAAGGAAGGAGAAGCAGGCTGAGAGTTGGGAACCTCACCCCATGAAACAAGCAGCACCGGGAGAACAGTGCGTCCTTCAGACCTGAGGTTCCTGCACCAAGGTGCTCCCTGGACAAAGACTGATACAATACTTGACTTTCCTCCAGAGCCCACAAGGGAAAAAAGCTTCCCCTGGAGCAGACACCCTGAATTCGGACTTGTAGCTTACCGGACTGTGTAAGAATAAACCTTCATTTGTTAAAGCCATCCACGCTGTGGTTATTTCTGTTAGAGCAGCCCTAGCTAACTAAAACACACATAAATAAAATGCAGATGAGAAAGGATTGACACCCAGTCTGACCAGTCTTTGGGAGATGGGGTTGTCATTTCAGAGAACTTTCACATTCTGTGTTTTCAGTTCTGTAATCGTTGCAATAGTTGTTTATTGTTGGAATGTGTTGTTTATTGTTTTAAAGGGCCTCTCAGATGCAATAAGGTAGAAGACAAGAACCAGTGAATTTATATTTTCTCTGTCAGTCTCAGTTTTCTCACCTCTAAAATGGGGATAATAATGATAATACCTGCATCGCAGGGCTATTGTGAAATAGAAGGAAACCCAAAGAACTAGCTTTGAGCAGTAGGTCCCACGGTAATCAAACAGTGATGATACTGGCACAGCACCTTTTTCTCTAGGTTTTCAAACCATCAAACCACGTAAGTGCTGCTGCTCTTCCCTCTGGTTGGAGGCCGCTTTGACCGCACGAGCCTCTTCCCTTTCATCCACATTTTTTTCCCTGGAATAATACAGAAATCCTGAAGTGTCTCTCTCTCCATTTTGGCAGGTTGTGAAGACTTCATTAGCTTTGTGTTTGAATTTGGAAAGAGTTTATGTTCTATGCACCTGACTGAAGATGAAATTGCATTATTTTCTGCATTTGTGCTGATGTCGGCAGGTGAGACAATCAAGTACAAGTAATGTGGCTTTAAAGTTGTCCGGTGAGGGATTTTTTCACCAAGTGGATAACTTTTCATGATTCCAGAGCATTTGGGGGGCTGCCAGAGGAGACTGTCCACCTTACTAAATTAATATTAAGGTTTTCAAGGAGTGAGTGATGATGAAGATGCTGATATTGGCTAAACAGATTCTTCTTTTAAGATTTCAGACTATTAAACTATACACACACACACACCTCCTTTTAATAAGACCTCATACCTTTCTGATAAAAATCTTAAGAAATGAGAATTGAATGGAACTTAGCCTCGATTTAACTTGTGATAGGATTCTACAGGCAAAATATTAACAGCACAGGAGGCATGAAAGTAAGATGGAAGGAATACACAGAATCATTATACTGAGAAGAACTGGTAGCCATTCAGCAGTTTCAGGAGTCAGTATATGACCAGGACCTGCTGGTCCTGAAGGAAGAGGTTCAAGCTGTATTGAAGGCACTGGTGAAAAACAAGCTCTGGGGATTAACAGAATGTCAGCTGCGACGTTTCAACAAACAGATGCAGTGCTGGCAGTGCTCACTGACAACTGACTGGAAGGGATCCAGGCTTATGCCTATTCCCAAGAAAAGTGATCCAGTGAAATATAGAAATTCTCAAACAATATCGTTACTATCATTTGCAAGTAAAATTTTGCTGAAGATCCTTCAGAAGTAGCCACAGCAGTATACCCACCGGGCCCTGCCATAAATTCAGGCTGGATTTGGTAAAGGATGTGTAACTAGGGACACCAGTGCTGGGTGGGTGTTAGCTAAAGTGGAGAAGACCACAAAAATATTTACCTATGTTTTATTGACTATGCAAAGGTATTTGACTGTGTGGATTGAAACAAATTATGGATAAAATTGTGAAGACGGGGAATTCCAGAACACTGAACTGTGCTCATGAGGAATCTGTACACAGACTGAGAGGCAGTCGGTCAGACAGAACAAAGTGACAGTGCTTGTTTTAGAATCAGGAAAAGTGTGCATCATGATTGTATCCTTTCACCACACGTATTCAGTCTGTATGCTAATCAAATAATCCAAGAAGCTGGACTCTCTGAAGAAGAAGGGAGTATCAGGATCAGGAGAAGATGTGTTAACAGCCTGTGTTATGCAGATGACACAGCCTCGCCTGCTGAGAGTGAAGAGGGTTTAAAGCCCTTCCTGATGAAGATCAAAGACTGTTGTCCTCAGTCTGGACTACACCTCAACAGCAAGAAAACAATAATCCTCACAGCTGGACGAATAAGCAGCATCACAATAAATGGGAGAAAGATTGACTTTGTCAAGGATTTCGTTTTACTTGGATCCACAATCAACGCCCATGGAAGCAGCAGCAGTCAAGAAATTGAAAGATGCATTGCACTGGGAAAATCAGCTAAAAAGAGCTCTTTAAAGTGTTGCGAAGCAAAGAGGTCACCTTGAGGACAGAGGTGTGCCTGACCCAAGACAGGATGTTTTCAGTTGCCTCCTATGTATGTGAAAGCTGGATGATGAAAGAGAAGACCAAAGAATTGACACCTTTGAAGTGTGGTGGAGAAGAATGTTGAATGTACCGTGGACTGCCAAAAGAATGAACAAATCTGTCTTGGAAGAAGTACAACCAGAGTGCTCCTTAGAAGCAAGAGATGGCAAGACTGCATTTCATATACTTTGGACCTGTTGTCAGGAGGGATCAGTACGTGGAGAAGGACATCATGTTTAGTGAAGTAGAGGGTCACAAAAAAAGAGGAAGACCCTTAATGAGATGTACTGGCACAGTCACAGCAACAGTGAGCTTCACTGTAACAACGTGGGTAGTTCCGTGTTTCATTCTGTTGTTCACAGACATGGTGGTTGTGAGTTGGAACTGACTCACTGGCACCTAACAACAGCAGGTTAAGACTGACTTTCTTAACACCCATCTCACCAGATGGATGTGCTTTTCTTTAAGAATCTTGCTTTCTTCTTAAAATCCATTTAAGTGTCATATCCAAGTTCATCTGAATTTAATCTGTGTTTTCTACCAGTACTATCTCTTGGGTGTAATCAGTTTTGCAAATTTGCAATTCTCTACTTGGTATTCTTACAAATAAAAACTTTGTCCTGAATTAACCATCCTTGAGTCATTTGAAATTCTATTAGCATTTTTAGTGCCCTTCGATTATCAGGCAATTTTTATATTTGCCAGACAAGTTTGCAAGGCGAACATAAGTATTTCGTTCAAAACTGTAATCATTAGAAAGGCTTGAGGGGACATGGTGGTTTCATTTGCGGGTGTATGGGTATGACCTTAAATTAAAGCGCCTGTCCTTTCAAAAGAAAAAGGTCTTACCTTCCTTTAGGCATCGGTAAAGCTGGAGAGCTGTCATATCCTGGTTTGTAACTGTCAGGGACCAGTTGCCACTCCCACGGGAACCCATTTGGAAGGAGTGGAGTTGCCCCATTAGTCTCTAAATAGGTGTTGTGCTGTAATCACCTGTGTCTAAGTGTCCAGAGGAATCACATCTGTCGACGTCACATTGGAGGAAACTCAGGAGTGTCCTTTCTCATGTTTAGATCGCTCATGGCTACAGGAGAAGGTAAAAATTGAAAAGCTGCAGCAGAAAATCCAGCTAGCACTTCAGCACGTCCTACAGAAGAATCACCGAGAGGATGGGATACTGACAAAGGTGAGGGACAGAGGGCTCTGCTGGCGTGCCCTCAGGTGTCCAGTGACAAGGGTCACACTGCCACTGCTCCTGTGGACACAGACATAGTTCCTCTGACCAGCCTCCAAAGGTGTCAGTAAGCAAGAGGCTGCTGCGAAGGAAGGGGTGTCTCCATTCTGAAAAATTCTGTTGTTCCTGTTAAATTCTTATTCAGATTAAATTCTGTTTATTATCAGGGCTTATAAAGTGTCCTGCAATGGCAGCACAGTAGCAAAAACAATGTTGTTTTTTAAAATTTTTAATACATTTTGGGAATCTTTCTGCTGTTCTACTGAAGCTGAAAACCCAGGTGGTGTAGTGGGTAAGTGCTACGACTGCTAACCAAAAGGTCTGCAGTTCGAATCTTCCAGGCCCTCCTTGGAAACTCTATGGGCAGTTCTACTCCATCTACAGGGTTGCTAGGAGTCAGAATCAACTTAATGGCACTGGGTTTATTCTATCAAAGTTAGGTTCAAAGTCAAGGTAGTGTTTGGCATTGTTAGAGAAGGAATCTATGAACTGAGAAAGAAGATAGAGAAGGCTGAAAGTGGTGGCCAACCTTGTCTTTAATATTAGTTCCGTTTCCATTAGAGGCATTAGCAATCAACAGTAAACGGTTTTTGTGCTTTCTTCTTCAACTTCTCATTACTCTCCTGTATTCAGAACATAATGCCTCATTTCTGCTAATTATTATCTTTCATAAGACAAACGTAATTAGGATGTCAGTTCAAAATAACACTCACATGCATCCTTCAGTGGCTCTGCTCATGGTTTGTGCTCACTCTTTGAAAAAGTCAGCCCTATTCCTTCTTCAATTATTTTATGTGTTTTGTTGTTTTTCTTTGTTTTGTTTTCTCCTCGAACTAGATCAGGATGTTTACAGACAGAGAGAGGAAAATGGGCGTTAATTCCTGCTTTGTTCTTGATGTATTCAATGAGAAATTGGAGAGGGAGCAGGAAATAAAAGGCAAAACCTCTTAGGAACCTGTCTCTCCTATGTTCCTTGCATCAGGGCAGGTGTGCCCTCCTCATGGGTGTGTGCCATCCAGTGGCTCTGGCTGACAGTGACCCTGTAGGATGGGGTAGAACTGCCTCCCTGGGGTTTCCAAGGCTGTAATCCCTGTAGGAGCAGATCGCTAGGTCTCTCTCCTGTCTGCAGAGCAGGCTGGGGGACTAGAACCGCCGACCTTCTGGTGAGCAGCTGTGCACTTACCCGGTGCACCACCAGCGCTCCTTAAGTGTACCGCCTGGTTCTTTTTATTTTAGAGCCCCCTAACTGTGGCTGAGGTCGCTTGTTTCCAGTAGAAGTAATGCGTGGTCTGCATTTGTATGGTGGTAGAATTCACAAAGCAGACTTTGCAAGTTGTGTTGTGATCTCAGCCAGTCAACAGTCAGCACAGGCCTTCTGACTACATTCCGGGTCGGCTTGTTTGTTTGTTTGTTTGTTTGTTTGATGTTTGTTTGTTTTCCCTCCGGGCCTTTTGATCACACCCAGCTTTGCTGTGTTACAGGCAAACTCTCCTTGGGAAAAGTATTGCTGCGGTGGGGTTGACGAGTCCTCCTTCCCTAGGAAAGGCGTAAGGGGTGTGGGCAGCTTTGGGCTCCTGCCTCCCTGCCCAGGACCGCCCCTCGCCCTCCCTTCTTGCCAAACTTCTTCTTTTCCCAGAGGAGCCAGGGGTGGGAAGGGGGAGCCGGGAGGGCCAAAAGCACACCGCATGCAGTAGGAGGGGGCGCGAGAGACCAGGGTTCTTGTCTCGGCCCTGCCCCCGACAGCAGTGCCTGCTGGGGCTTGGGACCGTCTTTGTGTCTCGTCAGATTATCCACCTTCACGGCCACCTTTGACGCGTGTCCGGTGCCCGTGATGTGACCACATCCTCATTAGCTGGCCCAGTCCTCTGTGGTGGGACCTTTCAGTTGGCGTCAGGTGCTTCCGTAGGACAGACAGTGCCGCCAGGACCCGCCGCGGTCAGGGCTGGCATCCTCTCAGGCCCGTTTTCTGCTGACTGCCTGTCTTTTGTTCCACTTACAGTTAATATGCAAGGTGTCTACGTTAAGAGCCTTATGTGGACGACATACAGAAAAGCTCATGGCATTTAAAGCAATATACCCAGACATTGTGCGACTTCATTTTCCTCCACTGTACAAGGAGTTGTTCACTTCCGAATTTGAGCCAGCGCTGCAGATTGATGGGTAAACAAGTCACCCGAGCACTCCTAGAATGTCTGAAGTACAAACAGGAAAAACAAACCAACTAAACCGAAATTAACCGAGACACTTTACACGGCCCTGCCCAGACCTGGCGCGCCAGCACACGGCCCGTCTCACGGTGATCGGGGTCAGGCAAAGGAGAGGGGACGGTGCCAGCGAATAAAAGCTGAACTTGTTTTTGTCATGCTGACGACTTCCATCATGCCTACAGATATGGACCCTTTTTCTGTCGTGACTTCTTGATGGCTGACCTCTGTCCACACAGCGGGAGGGTACCGAAGTCGGAGGAGTTTCTTGGCTCGCAGCTCACTGCCCACAGACTTGTACAGAGTCCCCAGGCTGTCCCGACAGCAGAGCGGCCAGCAATAATCGGTGGCGGGGCTGCATAGCGGAGGTTGTGGCATCACTTTGCACAACTTGTTCTTTGTTTCATGAAGGAAGATTTTCGTGTTTTTGTTTTGTTTTGTTTTGTTTTTTGTTTTCTCACCGATTATCGCCGGTCGGCAGGACGGCATGGAAAGGGTCCATAGCACTAACAACAATAGCATTATAATAGATTACAGGGTACCTGGGCATGAAGACTATATATAGCTAAAAGAGATATTGTTTATATATTGTTTTAATTAATATAAACTGTAGTTCCTGGTGTAGCTTTTCCTGTTGAACTGATAAGGCACTTTCATTTCGCACCTTTTTCTTTAACTGAAATATTAGCGTGTTCACTGCCGTGTCACGTGTGCACCAGAAACACACTTGTAACGGGGAAGGCCTGGGAGGGGCCTGATGCTGCTGTTCACAGAATTTCTTTTAAAAGACTGGCTGGTCATATCTAGAAACCACAACGTTCAATTCTTTTCTTTTCTTTTTTTTTACACATGAATTCAGAATTAGAAACAGACCTCTCCGTTGGTTCTGTTTGCTTTTGGTAAGTTTCAGGGTAGATGTGTTTATGCTTCATACAAAGCTGAATGTTCGATGGGTGTCGCGGATCTATGGTTTCATGCACTTTTAAGAAAAAAGTCAAAAAAGAGCTTTTTTAAGTGGCACCTCGTGGAGGCGGGGCCGGGAAGGTTTGTTTGACACAATTCAGTCGTTACATGGAGTCATTCTCAGCTTGGAATCTTTGTGCTTTGAGAACAAATCAAGAGTCAGAGTATTTATTGAAATCTAGATTTTATTTTGAGAAGGACCCAAAGATGCTGTCTGGAGCAAAGACTTGCGAGGACCTAATGCAGATGCTTTGAGAATGTTGGTGTCCGTAGAAACTGTCAGAGCTCATCCCAGAGTGAACTAATTCTAGACCAGCAGCCTCTGGGTGTTGCCATCCTGGAACACAGACTCCATCTGATCTGGACAGTGGCTTTAGGAGGTGAGGGCCGCAGACGGTGCCGTGCCAGTGTCTCTGACTGAAATAGTAGGTATGTTCAGCCTTTGCAGTCAAGTGGATGCCAGCAGGCAAACACTGACTCTTGTATTTATCGTCACTAGAATACTGTGGACTGTAATTTATTTCGTTAAATATTTAGAAGATTGTTTGGCTTTTGTGTTCAGGTGAGACATAATGATTTTAGTTTAGTTTTGTTTCGTCTTGAAGAATCCCCGATGAGGAGGAGTGGGGAATACTCTAAGTGCACGTGTGCAAGTTTGAAAAGCAGGGTGACTTTTGGGGAGCCTAGGCATTTCAAGCGTGGTATTAGGTACGGGTAAGGGATTTACCTTTCTGGTCTGACATCCATGGTCTCGTGTGTACGCATCTGTACAGAAAGGAAACGTCTTCCTGCGCCATAAGGGTGGGAGAGTCCCAGAAGCCCTTTGTGAGCCCAGAAACTGTTTCCCCTTGGCAGTTCAGATTCTTCCTGCATTTTCCCAGGAATTCGGGTCCTGGTACCATGTCATGTCCCTCCTGGGCTCCCCAGGATTCTGCCCTGTTTTTAACCCTATTAACTTGTTTCCAGAGACGCTTGGACAAGGGGAATGGACTATTTACACAGAAGTATGTATGAAGCCTAAATAACATCTAATTTGTTTTTCCAAAAATATAGTAAGAGTTTAACCATAAATAGAAGACGAGAGTAATATTTACTTAGATTTCTTACTGATGTGTAAAACTTTATGTGTTTATATAAAGAAGTTAAGTGTCAGTATATAGTATTTATATTGGGGCAAGAAGGGTTAAGTCAAATTTTTTAAATTTAAGTAAGCATAGTACCTTTAAAGATCCATAGTATTTATACTCTAAAAAGAATACCAAGTTTAGTTATTTATTTGTCCGTTTTATGCTGTTCTTGGTCCTTTAGGGGAAAAGGATGTTTGGCTTTAGGGCGGGGGTTGTTTTGTTTTGGGCCATTCCAGTTTACTAAAATTGGGGGTGGTTTTATTAGAGTACATTAACTTGTTTTTAACCAAAGCTTTCTGAATATGACCAGCCTCAGGTGCTAGGGAATTAAAGAGCAACTAAACCTAATTTCAGTGTTGATGTAAGATGCTGAGAGCTCGTTGAGCTTCTCTAAGGAGGAGGGAGAACTTCATGTGGGACTTAAACTCCTTTTCCAGGTGGGCTTTTGCATGTACCTAGTGCAAAAAAGAAAAAAAAAAGAGGCTCTAATCTCAGTAATCGTCACTTTCTGTGACATTGTCTTTAGGGTAAGCCAAGATATTGTCATGGGAGGCTGCAGCTAGGTGTCTCGGAGAGCAGAGTGGAGTGTGGCACCTAACAGCAAGGTACACAGACCGTGTAGGAGCAGAAGCGATGAGATGCGCTCGGCGAGATGATGGAACAACTCTTAAACTTGGGTCTAACGTAGAATCTGAAGTTAAACAATAAATTCTGTTGGGGAAAAAAAAAAAGGAGTCCAGAAAAGGATGTGAAAACCTTTGCATTTTTTCTCCCCTGTTATGGAAACAGCTGTAGGGTGACACAGGCAACAGGGTGTGGTACTGGGACACCTACTGATAGTTCTTGCAACTTCAGTTTCCTGAGCATCCATGTCCAGTAGTCTTTAAGGTTTGGAACCAGGTCCTTGTCATCTCGGCTGCCATAGTGCATTTTCTATCCTTTTTTTTACGTACAGTAAAGAAGACTGGTAGAAAGCCTGAGTCCCTTCTGTGAGAAGGGTGTCCGAAGGCTGGACTGCATTGTGAAAAAACTGGCCTTGATCACAATGAAAACAGGAGTGCAGATGAAAGTGCTTTCGGGACAGTTTGTCAATTGCAAAGCTAGAGGTTTTCTTTCTTTCTTTTTTTTTTTTAACATGTTCAGCATCCTGATTTGCGTGAAAGAGATGGATCTGTGTGAAGTCTTCAGCATCCTCGTTCACCCTTCCTGTCTTAAGGAAAACATGACTTGTGACACTGCTCCTACGTTTGGTTGTTCTTTATAGTGTGGACTCTCAGATCTCTGTGAGCGTGTGGGGTGGGATGGTGGGCTCAGGTGAGGAATGAGCATGTGTGAGTGTGTTTGTGTGTGCGTGTACGTGCACACGTGTGCGCACACACGTTTGCATAGGTGTGATGTGTGTGCTTCAGACTGCTTCTAGGCTACTAAGTGTCAGTGGAAAAGAAAATGTATTCAAAATACTTAAATCAAAACTAGAAGATGGGGGAAAAAAGATTTATTCTATACAAAGCCTTGTCTGGACCACTTTAGAGAGACTTCTATTTTTTTAACCCTGCTATAAATATTTGATGGCACTTGAAATATTCCTGCAATAAAATGTGATTTGTGTAAAGAAAAAAAAAAAAGATTTTGTAATGTGAAACAATGAAAGAAAGTAATGTAATTTTCTAAAAAAAAAAATACAAACAAAACAAACTTTGTATTATTTTCTTGATGGAATTTGTCTATCTGTCTTTGGAAAACTTTTTATTTCATTGAATGTGCCATAGTAGAAATATATGTTTTGAGTTGTAGACTAAGGAATAGCTGTTTGTGTTCCGACATTCCAAAATGCAAACAACCTAGTCGACTCTCTGCTGAAAAGGTTGGAGTAGTGTGTGAGCTTCTCTTGTTGTTGCTTTTTTGCACACGGTTCTCATTCCTCTCTAGTGCAATATGTACATAGAGCACTTGCGGGTGTACCTTGATCCCTCAGGGAAAAAAAAATACATATTTGTACAGTTTTTTGGTTTTGTTGAGTTTTTGTTTTGTTTTGTTTTTTGCCTTTTTTGGTTTTGGCTAAGGAATGTCGACGGAATCACTTATGATTGTTGAGGGGCAGCCAGATAATAACCCTAAAGCCACTGTTTCATCCATTGATGGTTGACATCATGTGTCTTTCCCATGCTATTCTTTTAAGGTAATAATAATAAAACGTTATTTTCTGACAGTTCTTTGTGCTAATTGGTGAAAACAAAAATAAAAGGGGTAACTTAGCACCTTATGATTTGACTTACTGTGAATGACAATCCATCTTGACGTCAACGAGAGCAGCCCTGTCGTCTCAGAGGTGGGGTTGAGTCAGAAACTATGTGCTCAGGGATCTTCTAAAACTCTTCAAACAGGGTGGCCAGTACTACTGGGACAAATGGTGTTTTTTTCTGCGTAATAAGAATGATGATACTACCATCCCTACAAGGCACAAGTGAACTGTGTAGAACTCTGTGTGTGTGTGTGTGTGTGTGTGTGTGTGTGAACTTCACTATGTCTCATTGTGTCGAGTTTGGTCTTGTGTGCTTAAAAACACTGGAAAATTCCAAAGCAGTACAAAGTTACATCAGTGCATTCAGAAGAAATGTTCATCCGTGATGCACTGAGAAGGAACATCCTTCAGAGGACAGGACTGCACATGCCACTTCCCACTCTGGAATAACTAGAATATTCATGTGGAATGTAGCGATGGCATTATATGTCAAAAGTGAATTCCAATTCTACATACAATGAATAAAAACTGTTTAAGATCCAGTGACCAAATGAGAGACTTGTCTCTCAGTATAGTGAGAAAGGTCAAAGAGAAAACACATCTGTTTTCTTTAAAAAAAAAAAAAAAAAGCCAATGAATACTATTGTTTTGACTGTGTCCTCTGGCAGAAACAAGTCGGGAGATCCCTTTCCGGTAAAAAGTATTCTCTCCTTCCACATTTGTTGTTTATGGCTATTAAAGTAATATAGGTGCCAGTGTGGAAGAAGAAAACACATCCTGCCTGTATCACAGCAACTGGAAGCAGCTCCAGGGTGATAGGGTACACTTCTGAGATACGGTCCTCTTCTTAGCTGCTCATTTGCTGTGTCCCGTTGGGCCCAGTAGCCTGAGTTGGTGGTTGGCTTTGATTCTTCCACACCTGAAACAGGTATTCAGAAGAAGCATTAGATAGTCTCTTACTACCCCAAGAGAAGGCATCATTGAGGAATCTTTCCATGTCTTACCGAGCCAAAAGGTACCTTCACCTTGTTCTTTATAATGAAGAAACATGGAAAATGGCAAGTATACACACACACACACACACACACACACACACACAGATTATTGAGATTTTTACATTGTAGCACGTGTCACTCTTCCTTGTAAAGGCAGTGATACAACAGAATCCCAGAACACAATGTTATACTGTGGATCAAAGTGTGGGCCCAGACGTGGGATTGCCACAATAAATCTTCTGTGGCTGATAGTTACTGATACAGGACTTCATGGAACCCCAAACACTAGTATTATAAAGAAGTCCCACTGGATTTGAGGAAAGAAATTTTCCCGTTGTTGTCTATTTTTCAGGAGGTGAGGAGACTCGTTAGCAGTGCCTCCGCAAAGCAATTCATTTCTCTTCTGGGTCTGTTTCCTCTTTTGTGTGTTTGTTTCTTTGTGTGTTGAGATGAGACGGGTGCTGTCAGGCTCTCAGAACAATGCCTGGCTTCACCCTGAGCACCCATCCTAAATGGGGGTCTCCATGTTCAGTGAGACCCTCAGAACTTAGAGCAATAAATTCTTTCAGTCATTTATTGATGAATGATTGACAGAATACTCACTTCAAATGGAAACAAACCTTCTTCATCGATACAACGTAATGTGATTCTTGTATGAAGGAAGCGAATATGAGTATTTTAAGTAGATGCCTAGAGAATCTCTGTCTGCTGTTTACATTCAGTGTGCTTGGCCACACCAGCCATGTTCCCCCGTGTTTTCTTTTCTTCCTTCTAAGAACTAAGGACAGAGAGTTGGCCATTCGCTCAAACGCCCTGCTTGTGCCATCATGTCAGTCTCAAAAAACAGCTGCGTCCTCATTCACGTCTGTGCGTGATGCCTGTCTCACTCATTACCCTTTCACGTGGATGAATCGCCTTCCTAGGACTTTGATTCTCATTGAACAGATTGCATGTGTAAGTGCAGACAATTCTTGAGCAATAGAGTGAATCTAAGTTCACAAAAAAAAAATTCGTATGTACTGTACACATCTTCCTGAATCCAAAATTCTCTTTGTACCCCTAATGGTTTGAAATCACCTATAAAACAGTGGTAAAATTTTTAAACATTAGGAAATTAGCTGGCTGCTTCTTTCAATGTCCCTGTATTGTCCACCTGCTCCTTTTGTGGAGATGTGTTTTTGTATTGGATGTTTGGGCCGATGGGAGGCTTCAAGCGACAACATATTTTCCCAGTTTAAATATATTTCACATATGACAAACCCCAGACAAGGCTTTTAATATGTATACAGAACTGCAGTGTTAGGTGGTTTATCTGCAAACCGTTTTCGATGTTGCCCATTTCTATGGCACCTTTAACAATATTCTTGTTTCCAAAGTACAAAAAAAAAAAAAAAGGTCAATAATCTAGCCATAACTGAATGTCAAGCAATAAAACAAATGACTTTTGTGCATAGATTTAAAAGAAAAAACACCAATTTTAGACAGCCGCATGTAAATGCAACCTCTTGTTTACTGCTTTCTTCAATGTAAGCATTGATTCCTTATTTCCTATTAACTTAAGAACTTGTAATGGCCTGTACACATTTTCTCTCTTGCTCTTCTTTCAAACTGATCTCTGTCCCTGCTTTCTGGTCATATTTAATGTTGTTCTGCACATCTCTATACAGTTACCTTTTCGGCTTTCCTTCTGTATAGATAAGAAAATGTTATATTATCAACAGCCTACTCAGTGCAAATATTTACCTGTTTAATCCAATACCACAATATGCTGTATAATACCGGTTTTACTATATAATCTATTTTAGACATAGCTGTTTAGAACTAGAGTGTGGTATTTTTGTGTTTTTCTGATGTGTGGTGCTAGATAAGTTACTTTTGTGAACAACAACAAAAAAAATCCCTTTTATTCCTAGACAATACCACCTTTGGGTCTTGTTAATATCACTGAGTATAACTATATATTTGTATATATATATATATATACATATAAATATATATATATACCTACCTGTGCTCAACCAGCAGCTGTATCAGAGTGCTGGATTTGGGACACGCTTTTCTCTTTAAATACATGATACCATTATATAAATTATTCTAGAGTGTATTTAATTAGGATAAAATTACTTCCTTAGTATGGATATTTGACATTGAGAGGGTGAATTTGTTTATAAATATGGATATCTGAAACTTCTTATCAATTATGTTATGTTTGCTACTTGGCTTCATGCCACATCTCCAGAAATGACAAAATAATTTGCCAGGCCTTTGAGATCCTAAAGAAACACTCTAGCTGAATGGAGCAATACTTTTCTTCCTTTCTTTTTTTTTCCTTGCAAAGGAATGATATTATTGGCACCTGACAGAGCTGTGTGCTTAGCTCCTATTATGGATAACAGGCATTTGTGTAAAGTATTCTTGATGGTTTGATGACAGAATAGATGTTAACCTTCCCACCTGAGTCATCAGAACTGCCGAGACATCCGTTGGCAGGACGTAGATTCAGGCAAACTCAGCAAGAGATGTCCTGCTTGACAGTGACCTCAGCCAGTTCCATGAACTGAGGGAAGGATTTTGATTTTAGAAGTCATTTAACAGTGACCCAAATTAAATTCTTTTGTCTATTTTCCCCAAACCTGCTGGCATTGATAAAAATCAGTCTATCAAATATCTAACTAAGGATGTAGTTAACCTTATTAAATATTGATTAGAATTGTTCTGTAATATTACTGAATTTGTAAGATCTTTAGCAAAGGTTTTTGAGCAATTTATAAATTTAGAGCCAATGTTTCTGTTTATTGCACTTTTTAAAACTGAAGGTGATCAATTCCCTAGCCATGAGTCTTGGGCTCCCTGCTTCTTCACCTGTGATTCGAGACAGTCTTCATTTTTCCTGAAGAATTACTGGTACCTTAAGGACAAATGCAAGCCTGTGTGGTTAACGAGAGCTGACCCTAACAGTTAACTTCCTTAAATGAATTGGCTGAAGTTTAGGGAGAAATCTCTTTGATTACAAATCACATCATTCCATAGGGCTTTGCTTAGGAAGAAGTTGAAACCTTTTTTAAAAAAAAACTTTTTAAACTTCTTTTTGTAGCCTAAGCTCCTGAAGGTAGAAACCATCAGCTCTCTGGGTCTGCCCAGTGGCCGGCCTGTGTCAGTGTCTGCTAAGTGTTCACTGGCACGGTGGCCGCACTGATGGGCTGTAGCAGGGCATGGATTGTGTAGACGGTACCTACACAGCGTCGCCAGGAGTCACAAGTGACCCGACAGCACCTGGGACAACATCCAGTTGACAAGTATGCCCCAACTAAGACCTTTTTTCCTGGGTTGTTTTGGTAGACTTATAAAGTCTGCCAAGCCTTACGGTGACCAGTTTCTTCTACAACCAAGTATTACAGCCACATTTAAAAAGATCCCGTGAAATGCTGACGCTAATTGTGTGGGAGTCTTGAGGACCAAGCACACAAACTTCACAAAAACTCTGTCAGTAACAGACTCAGCCTTCTGTAAATATACATACAAGTTTGGAAACAGTCATACTGTACCTATAAATATATGCCGTCTGTTTTGTGTACAGTATGTAAAAACTCCTTTTCTGCCACACTAAAAATGCAAGCCATTTATGGGAATCCTAAAAGTAGTATCGTACTAAAACTTTGCTAATGATCCTTCGTAGATGGCCATCCAACTTTTCACTGACATTGGGTTTTCTTTTCAATTCACTCTTAGAGTAGACTGCTTATTTCCAGCTGTTTGTTATTTTACTGAGTCCTGACTTTAAAAAAAAATATTTTGATTCATTTTGTAAATACAAGCTGTAAAAAAAAGAGAGATTTAATGTTGTCTTTTAAATACTCCAATTTTCATTCTAATATGAATGTTGTTATATTGTACTTAGAAACTGTACCTTTAATATTACATTACCTTTATGAAAAGTGCATTGAACACATCGATTTTAGATGTGCTTTATGTACTATTATCCTATAATAAAATTTCAGCTTCTAATGGAACACTTGCCTGGTTTCCCTTCCTCTTTCTTGGTTACTGAACTGTATCATGCATTGTTTTCTAGCACCTTGGCAACTTAATGGCTTGCCTCCAGTGAATGGTCTAGTACACCTTTGCTACTCAAAGTGTGGTCTGTGGACCAGCGTCAGAAGCCTCACTGGAACCTTGTTAGAAATGGAGAGCCCCATGCACCACCCCAGGCTTGCAGGCTCAGAATCTGCAGGTTTACAGCGTCCCTGGGATGCCTGGTGTGCACACTGAGTTTTGAGAAGCAGGGTCGCCATGAGTCAGATCTGACTCAACGGCACTTGGCGGGTCCATAATATGCCATCCCATCTGTTGCTGTGGAGTCGATCCCACCTCTCCAACGGAGCAGCACTTCAACTGTCAATCTTTCAACTGCCAGTCGAGTGCTTAACTGCTGCTCACCCAGAGTTCCTTGGCCCCAACACCAGCACTTAAAAAAATTCATTTCCATTTTTCAGGAAAGGAAAAACACCTGCAAGGCCAGGCTACCCTTCAGAGAGAGCAAAGACATAAGGGCCATCACGTGGGATAAGGCCCACCAGTGGGCGGTGCCTGAGGTGCCTGAGGTGCCGAACCAGGATGCAGAGGTGGCTTCCGGTCTCGAGAGACAGCGGCTCCGTGAGCAGTTAGGGATGCCTGCCTCGGGTGCGTTGTTGTTAAGTACTGTGGGCTCAACCGTTCACTCATAGGGACCCCAAGCGACAGAGTCCTGTGGGACTTCCAAGGAGCTCCTGGTGGACTGAAATGGCCAGCCTTTTGGTTAGCAGCCCTGACTCTTAATCACTGTGCCACGAGGGTTTCCTCGAGGAAAAGAAAGGAAAAAAAAATACACACACACACACACATAGATACATATGTATGTGTATGATACTGCTGGACTATCAGTGCCCCTCACCCTCTTTTTCAAGTAGATGTATGTGTGAGCCAAACTGTCACATCAGCTGACTGTCACAGACAGTCCCTGGGTGGTATACACTGTAAACTACTTGACTACTAGTGGGAAGGTTAGCAGTTCAGACCCAGACAGAAGTGTCTTGTGAGACAGGCCTGGCAATCTGTTTCTGAAAGGTCACCGTCTTGAAAACCCTATGGAGCGGCTCTGCTCTACACACATAAGGTCACCCTGAGCCATACAAGCGGGGTCACCATGAGTCACTCACATGCGGGGTGACCCCGAGTCATACACATGTGGGACCACTGTGAGTCACACCCATGCAGGTTCACCCTGCAGAGTCACAGTCAACGCTGCTGCAGCTAACAACAAGCATCACTCTTTTGCTGGGGTAAAAATCTCATTTTAAAATAATCTCACAGTCACTGAGTTAGTATATCTCCTCCCCACATATTCCACTAACGTGTCCCTTGCATACAGTATACCAAAAAACAAAGCCCACTGCCACTGAGTCGATTCTGACTCATAACAACCCTACAGAAAGAGTAGAATAGCCCCGCAGAGCTTCTGAGTGGCTGGCAGATTTGAGCTGCCGACCTTCCGGTTAGCAGTCCTGGCACTTAACGGCTGCGGCACCCGCGTTTCCCCGCATGCTGTAGGCACTCGTCAACCACTGAGCCAGCCAAGTGCATCCACCGCTGAAGTGATCCCAAAAGTTGCTACCTAGCAAACAGCCCTAATCTTGCTTTCCTTTCCATTTACCTCAGAGAAGAATGAAGAGATTATGCCAGTAAGACCGTTGTAGATCATGCAGTTCTATACAGTTACAAGTATTTACTACTTGCCAGTGTCTCTGGAAACTATCAGTGGAAATAACTGTGTAAAGCTGTCACCTCTAGGTCTTTACCCAAGCCATGTCCACAAACAGCCACTAAACGCAATGGTTTGCACTCTCCTTGGCATCTTGGATTTACATGCCTGACTTCCCAAAAGACCCTTAAACAGGCCATTAAGTATTATTGATAATGATCTCGTGGGAGACTGAGAAAAGAGAGCGAGGGTCCGGTTATTGATGAACTAGAAGTACTAGGGAGGAAAGCCAAAGTCATGACCACCGACTGATGGGTCAGGTCCAACCCCAAGAATGTCTTCTTGCTGTGCTGTCACCACCAAACTTGGTTGGATAAGAGGAAAGCAAGCAGCACAGCCACCTACACTGGATTCTGGCTTCCCGTGCATGTTGGGGACAAACAGGGCCACCTGCGGCAGGCCTCTGTGTCCCACCACCTGTTGGGGAAAAACAGAGGAGGGAGTACGGCTGCAGATGCACTGATCTGGGCCCAATACCTTGGCTTCCTCTTTAGAGTAAGAAACACAAGACGGGGCTCAGTTTTCGAAGTCATGTCTGGAAGAGGCTGTCACTCCCATATAAGTTACCAGAGGCAGGAAGAGGAAAAGATAACTCCAGCCTTAAGGGGCTTCAGGAACGGGGGGGTGGGAAGGAAGGGAGGGAATTTTTCTCTGTAGAACCTCCCAATCTCAGAATAAGATTGAGTGGTGGCCTGCATGTCCTAACCCCATATCCCACCCTCCAGCCTTTCTTGAGTTGCTGTGCCTAGACTTCCAGTAAAGTCCTGGGGTGGTCTGTCACGGGCTGCTAGCCTAAAGGCAAGTTGTTCAAACCCAGCCCTCAGTGCCATGGCAGGAAGGCCTGGCAATCTCTTTCTGGTGGTGGTAGAAGCCTCTGGCCAGGCCGTTAGCAGGCAGTCTCTGTCTGTCACAGATCTGAGCTAGAGGGCAAGCCTGGTTTCTTCCTTTCGCCATCTCACCCTGCTGCTGGAGGCAGAGGCAGGTACCATACTCGTCTCTGGGCATTTGGGTCGGTTCTGGATATTTTTCTTTGGATGAGAAAGACGGGCTTCACTTGAGGAACTTCTCAAACACTATTTTTAATTACAAGACAATGTTTCCTTTGTGGCGGAGGGGAGCTGCTTCATCTATCAGTGGGTCTTTGCTTAAAGGACAAAAATTCATCTGAATATTAGCACCATATAAAGTCACAATAGCGCCCCCAGCGGGCCCCACCGCCTCTTCTTCTCCCCTTCTCTCCCCACCCCTATAATAGACAGTACACCTCAAAACAAAAATAAGTATTTTAAAAATGATTTTGGTTGGAATTGTCTCTCCTCGTGGTATCATTGGAATCCCTGGAGGCTTAGTGGCTCAGTGCTACAGCGGTTCACCAAAAGATTGGCAATTCCAAGCCTCCGAGCGCTCCTCGGAAATTACGTGGGGCAGTTCTACTCTGCCCTATAGGGTCACTGTGAGTCGGAAATGACTCGATGGCAGTGGGTTTGATTTTTTTGGTTTTGGTGATATAAATTAAACAAACAAGAAGAACTGCCATTGAGTCAGTTCTGGCTCACGGCAGTCTCATGTGTCAGAACAGAACTGAGTTCCACAGGCGCTTTAGTGGTGGGTTTTTCAGAAATAGGTGGCCAGGCCTTCCTTCCCTGGCACCTCTGGGTGGACTCGAATTGCCAATCTTCTGATTAGCGACAGAGCACTAACCATTAGCGCCACCCAGGTCCTAGAAAAGGCCAGCATTCAGGCAAGGGGTGTTTTTCAGCCTAGCGACCACTTACCATGGGATATAACAAAGTCACTTGTAGAAAGCGTTTTCTTCTGAGTGGAAACACTGAGCACTTTGGCTCTTCTTTTCTAACACTGCCTATCCTGGGCCAGAGTTTTTCGCTGCTCTTCAGGATTCGTGATGATCTCCTGTCCCTTGAAACAGTATTGCTGAAAAGACAGATTCAAACAAACTGCTCTTAGCAACCACGTTTTCCAGCAGTTTCCGAATCCATTACTAAACCTAAACTTCTTTGCTAGAAACCTGCTTCTGGGCTCTTGCTGAGAAAGGACCCGATGGATGACGGCAAATTCAGGGAGCCGTTTCCTGAGCGAAGCAGGTGCCAAGCTGTAAACCGACCCAGGTGAGTTCACCTGAAAACAACTGAAGGACACTTGTTAGCTGAGGCTGGAGAGGTGACTTAGTGCTGATACAAAATAAATCATCTAGCCCATTTCTGTCTTGACTTGGCCCACAAGAAGAAACAGACACCTAGCAACAACTATGATAACTTCACTTAGCCAGGTACATGAAGTTTTCAAAATTCTTTTCAGAATGTTGCCCTGATGAAACGTTTTACAAACTCAGCACAAATCAATTCCTTTGATTAATTGCCTTTCCATTCAATGCCTGGGTTTGTCTCTCCATTTAGTGGAAATGGGGAAACAAATCCTTTTCTGCTTACAAATGCATTGTATAAAGCAGTGCGATCACTCTGAAAAGCAATTTGGAAGTTTCTTTTAAAAGTAGACAAGAATCAGCCATACAATCCAGCAATTCCACTCCTAGGCATCCACCCCCGAGAACTGAAAACATATGAGGTCTGATGATTAAGTCTGCAAACTTAATTGTTTCAAATGCTACAAACATCATTGCTGAAAATCACTACAGTCGCCTTGAAAGTCCTCCTTTGGGGAAGAGATTCACTGATGCCAGTACCTACTCCACCCTTCAAAGCAGTTTGGGACTCTCTGGAACGGCCATTAAGCACAGAGGCATCATGGCAAGTTCACAACTTAGTTGTATAGTTGTCCTTGAGGGAGATTTTAGCCAGCAAACAAATAACTGTATTGGAACACCCTCCCTACTCACCTGATCTGCCCCCCATGACTTTTTTCTTTACCTGAAGCTAAAGGAAATAATCGAGAGGAAGACATTTTGATGACATTCAGGACATCAGTGGACATCAGGACATCAGCTGTCAGGCGACAGCTCTGGTGGCCGTTGAAGAAAAAGAGTTACAAGATTGCTTTGGAGGGTGGACTGGGCGCTGGCACTGGTGCGCGGCTTCCCGCAGGGAGTACGTCAGATGTGACAGTAGTGACATGCAGCGGTGCGGTCTGTGGCACTGTTTCTGGCATGATGTCGTTGAACTCAGTTGTCAGCCCTCCCACACCCACAGGGAGATTCACACGCAAGTGTTCATGGCAACACTGTTCATCACAACCGCAAAATGGAAACAGCGCCGACGTCATCCACCACTGAATGGACAGACGGAATGGTTGTACCCCCCAGAGGACTGCTTTTCAGCCACAGAGGGAAACAAACACCAACACAAGCTGCAACGTGGGTGACACTCAAAACTGCTATTGAAGAGAAAAAAGCTGCCACAGACGATACAGTCTGTAACTACATCTATTAGAAACATCCGGGAAAGGCAAATCTGTAGAGACAGACAGCAGCAGGCAGTCAGCAAGGGCTGGGGCTCGGGGCGGCCACTTGCCGTGTGACTACATGTGGGCAGAAGGATCTTGGAGGCCACGGGAACACCGGAAAAGCTAACAGTGCCTGCGGCTGCCCAGCTGTTGACCAAAGGACCCTGAATGGGACCTAGGGTGGGTGGGTTGCATAGCACACAGGTTAGACCTTACTAAGCCATTAAAAACTCTCTGTCTGTCTGTCTGTCTGTCTCTCTTTCTCTGTCTTTCCCTCACACATACACATTCACACACACATTCTACCTCACACACACATTCTCACACAGCCAAGCCATGCATAAACATTTTCTCTCTCACACTCACACACATACACATTCCCTCTCACACACATTCTAACACTCTCAAACACACATACATTCTCTCACACATTCTCACACACCCTCACATCCATTCTATCACAAACATTCTCTCACACATATTCGCACACACACAACACTCTAACATACATTCTCTCCCACACACATTCTCACACGCATACACACTCTCACATACATTCTCACACCTTTGACACACCTTCTCACACTCACATACACACTTACACACACATTCTCACACATTCACACAGTCTCACACACATACACTTCCTCTCTCACACACTCTCAGACACATGTACATTCTTTCACACACTTTTACACACTGAGACACACACATTCACTCACATTCTCATACACACACATTCTCATACATTCTCACACACACACACATTCTCTCACACATTCTCACACACACACATTCTCTCACACATTCTCACACACACACATTCTCTCACACATTCTCACACATTCACACAGTCTCACACACATACACTTCCTCTCTCACACACTCTCAGACACATGTACATTCTTTCACACACTTTTACACACTGAGACACACACATTCACTCACATTCTCATACACACACATTCTCTCTCATACATTCTCACACACACACATTCTCTCACACATTCTCACACACACACATTCTCACACACACACACATTCTCTCACACATTCTCACACACACACATTCTCTCACACATTCTCACACACACACATTCTCACACACACACACATTCTCTCACACATTCTCACACACATACACATTTTGTCTCACACATTCTCACATGCATCCTCTCACACACTCTCAGGCACACATTGTCTCTCTCTCTCTCTCTCTCTCACACACACAAACACACACACGCACACAGTGGTTCCTCACCACCCAGAACACGAAGTCCAAGTTCTCTATGTGCTTCCCCTCCCTTTCCAGCCCAATGGCCATCACTCCCGACCCCCACCCCCCACAAGGAGTCATCTTTTCCCAAAACCTGGAGAGCCCTTCCATACCTCTTTGCTTTCACCCTGTCTTTGTTGCAGTTGTTGTTTGTTTTGTGTTTTGCAGCCTGAAAACACATGTGCCTTTCTCTACTCCATAGCTGCTTACTCCTCCTTGAAGACCTAACTTAGATTCAACTTCTGTAGCGGGTCCCAGTCCAAATGACTTGCTTCCTGTGTGTGCTCCCATAGAATCTACTATAACGTGTCTGTGTGTGTGTGTCATACCATTATTGTATTTGTATGATACTCATTTGTTTACAATGCCACCTCTACTGTACATTATTCATCTGTGAAATGTTTTCAAAAGAAAAAGCCAAGCCAAAGCCAAGTGCCGTCGAGTCGGAAAGAAAAAGTATTTACTAATAACTACTGTCTGTGGTTAAAGTGCTTGTCCAGAGGTACAGGATTTTGAACCCATCAGAGTTCGTGAAAGAAAGAAGTGGCAGTCTGCTCCATAAGCACTGGACAGCCTATGGGGCAGCTCTACCGTGTCCTACAGGGTCACTACATGGAACTCGGTGTCGTGCCCATTTCACACATCCCTTCTAATCCTCGGAACCGTCCTGTAGGTGAGGTATCACGGCTTCCATTATCGAGACAGGGAAAATGAGGCTCAAAGGGGACATACAGCATGCTCAGAGTCACATGGCCAGGTAGCAAGAAAACTCATAGACAGACTTTTACCTGTTGGACTCTGGAAATTCATGCTCTCTTCACCAAGCTGCTTTCCATTCACAGGGAAGGGCATGAAGAGGAAAGGAGGAATCTACTTAATATTCTCTAATGGCAAAGGTTACAAAACCTGAATTTTAGTATCTGCTTCTTTATTGATTATGTGATGCTGGAAAACTCACTTGCCAATCCTGGCCTCAATTTCCTATTCAAAACAATGAGACCATTGGACTAGATAATCCAGAAAGTTCCATCTGGCTCTAAAATTTCTGATTCTATGCATGTTATTGCAATCACTGGACCTCAGATAGCCCAGGCCAGAGCAGGCTGTTGGATGGGGATCTATGCCGCCGATGCTCCTCGACCACGCTCCTTGGGGCTGTACACCCCAGCACTGAGAGTTCTTGAACAATTACAGCAGTTGCTAAGGACTAGGATGAGACTCCAACTCTCCCTGCCTGCACATTTTGTGTAATATCGAACCCTTCAAATTCTAGACTTCCCATGACTGGGATCCCTGTCCCAGAACAGAGCACCAGTGTCACTCGCCTAAGAGCCAACGCCCCTGCACAGTGCCGGGCTTTGCACTGTTCGTTACCTCTGCTGGCGCCACCAGCCCTGTCTCCTCTCACACCCCCTTCAATCCAGACATTACACTGCCAGATAAACGTCCTGGAGCCATGGTGGCTTTGATGGTGTCACGCTTCTGCTTACCAGCTTGGTGTTCATTTGCTCTTTAAGCACCATTCCATTTCCCACACAATAAAGTAAAAACTCCTTGGTTCGATCTCTATGATCTATATGGAAACCCTGGTGGTGTAGTGATTAAGGGCTATGTCTGCTCACCAAGTGGCTGGCTCTTCAGATCAGTTCAAATCTGCCAGGCATTCCTTGGTAACTTTATGGGGCAGTTCTCCTCTGTTCTATAGGGTCACTAGGAGTCAGAACTGACTCAACAGCAGTGGGTTGCTGTTTCTTTGCTTTCTGTGATCTGTACTTGCCATCCTAAGTTTTCCAAACCCCTTTTCTCTACTCATAGTGACCCCATAGGACAGAGTGGAACTGCCCCACAGAGTTTCCAAGGAGTGCCCAGTGGACTTGAACTGCTGCCTTTGGGGCAAGCAGCTGTAGTGCCATAGGGTTGCTAGAAGTCAGAATTGACTCAACGGCAATGGGTTTGTTTGTTTTTCTTTTCTCTACTAACCTTCCTATAGGAGCTCTGGTGGAGCAACAGTTAAGCACTCAGTTGCCGAGAGGTTGGTGGTTTGAATCGCACCTGGTGCATCCACAGGACAAAGACCCGGTTGTCTGCTCCCATAAAAATTACAGCCCAGAAGGGACAGTTCACAGGGTCACCAGGAGCCGGAATTGACTCAGCAGCACCCAACAACAACAACACCTTCTATATACCTCACATTCCAGCCAAAACAGATGACCTGATGATCTCTGCATTCCAGGGAATTTTTTAAGATAAACATAATTTTTATGTTTAAATAATTTTCAACAATATCATAAATCACGCTAAAATTTAGAGCAGGCTTTCCCGAGATCCCACAAACTAGACCCTCCGTGCAATAGGTTTAAGCAGTTCCTTGTCCTGGTCCCTTTGTCTAGAATGCACTCTTCTCCCTCGCCACTCACCCAGATTAATCTCTTCAAATGAGCGGACAACATCAAGTGTCCAATGTGGTGACTGACCCGAACCAAACCGAATCCATTGCCTCCAAGTTGATGTCAATGCATAGCTACCCAATAGGACAGAGCAGAACTGCCCCATAGTTTCCAAGGAGCCCCTGGGAGATTTGAACTTCTGTCCTTTTGGTTAGCAGATGTCACACTTAACCACTTAACCATGGTGACTGACATATTTTAAAAAACAGTTGCCATGGGTGGAGTGGAGTTCAACTCATGGTGACTTCATGCATTTCATAGTAGAACTGATCCTCATAGGGTTTTCAGTGCCTGGATTTTTGGAAGTAAATTGCCAGGCCTTTCTTCCAGATGCCTCTGCACCACCCAGGGACTCCAACATGGCATAAAACCCTCCAACCCAACTTGTTGCTGTTGAGTCGATAGAGACTCATAGTGATCCTACCATAAGTACTCAGTAAATCTCATTAGCTACTCAAAGATGTTCCGTGCCCCTCTTGAATCCATATAATCCTCTCTGAATGCCTCTCTCAAGTCACTCAGCACTTTCTATTTTAGTTTTATAATTGCTAACATAAACACCTTAGATTCCTAAAGAGCAAAAGCTTTTAGAAAACCAGCATTTAGTCTTGGTCTTATGTGTATATCCATTATCAATTTATGGTAATTGCTCCATCAATTGGAAAGCCTGATGGCATAGTGGTTAAGTGCTATAGCTGCTAACCAAAAGGCTGGCAGTTCAAATCCACCAGGTGTTTCTTGTAAACTCTCTGGGGGCAATTCTACTCTTTCCCATAGGGTATGAGTCAGAATCAACTCGATGGATGCAGGTTTAGTTTTGCTCTATCAATGTTTCCTTCATGATGAGAATAAATCTAGTATGAGAACCAGATTGGTCACAGCTGAAAACTGGCATCTAAAATGCGATGGGAAGAGGTGTCGAGGGGACAACTGGCACTGACTGGAGAGAGAGAAGTACTGTGTGTCAAGTACTATGCTGATCAGGAGCAGGTTATCCAGTAAGCAAGGTACACACAAGGCACGCACAGGTTTACCAACCCACAGTGTACCATTTTACACGGGTTTCCCCACATCTTTGGTGAAATGGTGAGCTACAGTTCAGTACACACAAGCAAATCTGAGCTACCTTGCTTACTGTTCAATCCACCGTGGTGCTCAACACAGCTTCACCCCTTATTTCACTGAAGCTTTTCAAAAGCCCCCCAACAAAGTAGGTGCTAACAGTGTCCCTCCAGTTTACAGACGAGGATGCAGGCTTAGGGAAGTTGAGAGGCTTGCCCAATGATACAACCAAGAGCGGATGAACCAGTAAGCTGACTGGTTTACAGTAGCCAAGGTACACAGGGCTTGCAATTACTCATCTGCAGTGCACAATTCACACGGGCGTCTCACCACGCCAAAGCTGTGCACATAGGTGCAATTGTTCACTACAGATTAGCAACTAAGCCCAATAAAGCCCGTGCATGTCCTGCTTATTGGGCAATCCGTCCCTGGTCTCAGCCAAGTCTGTTTGAGTCTTGTCTTCCCTGTATTATTCTTGTTGCTGGTTCTCTTTCCAAGTTATCACTGGAAACTGATGGGACTTTCCTCCAAGGTCAAGGACTTTCTATGGTGACAATGCGCAACCCTTAGTTCCCGTAAAAGACTTTCTATGATGACAACACCAAGCTCCCAGCCTCTTTGCAGACTGAACGGCCCGCCCACTACGTAAAGCGAGGTCAACCCTTTCCAGGCCCGCAGGCCCCGCCCCCCGCATCACCGGTGACGCCATCACGCAGGGCCGCGACGGCTCAGCCACGTCCTCTGTCTGCGGCGTCCCGGCGCGCGCATGCGCAAGCGCGCTGACTGTGAGGAGGGGGTAGGATGCTGGGGGCCTCGCCAGGGCCCGAGCCGCCGCGGAGCGCGAGGTGGGCGGGGGTCGCCTGGCTGCCGAGCCGCGGAGGGCGGGCGCAGCGCCGGGGGCCGGCGCGCTCGCGAGGGCGGGCGGAGGCTGGGGCGGCCCCGAGGCCCGGCCTGGGGCCCTCTCCGCCCCCGAGGGCCGCCCACCTCTGCGCTCGGCCCGCGACCACCCGGGGCCTGGTTTCCCGTCCCTGCCGCCGCCGCCACCTTTTCGTCGGCCGCCCTTTTGGCCTTCGATAAGCTCCTCTGCCCTGCCCGCACTAATGGAAGTGTGACTCAGGGGGGTCCGAGTCCCGACTTGGCTGTTCGTGCTTCACACACTACGTTGTCAGTCCGCCAAGGTTCAGGGGCTCTGAAATGTCGCTCGAGTGGCCGGGACCTCGGTCCCCTGCAGAGGGAGGTGGTCTCGTGCACTGTCAGCCGGAGCCGCCCCATAACATTCTGATTGGGAAAACGCACGCGGCTTTGTGTCGGCTGCTGGGGAGAGGCGGTGAGGGCTGCCCGTGAGCCACGACACCACCTCTGGGAGCGTGCAGCCGTGACGCCTCTGGCCGCAGGAGCAGTGGCAGGGACTCACCCTAGGTCCTTGCTGCTGCTACAAACCACCGGGGGAACCGGCTGTATCTGCTTAGGTTGGGTGATCGGTTCACTTGAGGGTCCTTCTCGCTCTTGAGTTCCCCTTGTTTGCCCCGACAGTCACCTGGTTTTGACCTTGACCTTTTGTTTCTTCGCAGTTGAGTGTAGGGTCTGTAACAGGGCCCCTGCCTCCGCTGGGCCTGCATCGCCAGGCAGCAGTTAGGACACAGAGTGAAGGAGTCTAGGAAGATGAGCTCCAAGACGGTCTGGGGTGAGCCAGGGCTGAGCTGGTGAGTTGCATCCGCTTGTTGTCCCTGAAGAGGATGGAAGGGGGGTCTGGTGGGTGACGTAGCCAAGAAGGGTTTCTGTCCTGGAGAGATTTGGGGGAACTAGGAGGAAGATCCAGCCCAGAATTGACCCTGTTAACCATCTTCATGTACTGAGCTGACTGCATTTCTATCCCTAAAGTGACCACTCAGCATGTACATGGTTACTTACTGATCTGATTCAGTCATGCACGTGTCCTTGGTCTCTTAGTGAAGGAGAGATGTTGGAATTTCCTTGTATCCAGGAACTTTGCTTGTTTCCACAAGTAGTAATAGGACCCTTTTAAGAAGAGATAAGCCTCTCTTGTTATTCTGAAGTCTTTATGGAGTGTTGGTAGTCCTGGTGGCTTAGTGGGTAAAGTGCTGTGTCTGCTAACCAGGAAGTCAGCGTGGTTCAAATCCGCCCACCAACTGCTCCTTGGAGACCCTGTGAAGCAGCTCCACTCTGAGCTCTAGGGTTGCTGTGAGCTGTACCCAACTCCACGGCAGTGGATTTGGTTTGGCTTTTTTTATGTAATGTGTTAATGTGATCCTTATACCTTCTTTAGAAGTGTCTGACAACTTTGCTAGTAGAGCACCCAGTTAACTAATATAGTGGTTGTGTAGAGAACTGACAGATAGGTATGCTGCTTTGAATTAGTGCACACTGACTGATCACCGACTCTTTGCCAGCCTAGGAAGATACCAAAGTCATTAGAAGTCATCACATAGATGGTTAAAATAGGACCTGACTCAAAGATAATAAAGTCAGCATTTTCTCAGTAATGCAAAAAATATTCCCAACCCCAAGGAGCTGGAAACCCCTGAGGCCCACAACTTTGTTTCTGTCAAATGTGGAAAAACCTGAGAGCTGAAGAGGGTATCACAGCTGAAGTCCCGTGGCAGGGTAATGAACTTGAAGCTGGGGCATAGCAAGGAAGAAACTAATTTTATTCTTAATACCTTCATCGCAGTTGTTTAGATACCAAAACCCAAACCTCGTGTCTGTCAAGTTGGTTCCAACTGATAGTGACCCTACAGAACTGAGGGGCTGTAATCTTCACAGAGCAGACTGCCACCTTTCCGCTGTCAAGATTGCTCCACCAGCCTTCTGCAAGCAGTGTCGTGCTTAACCACTGCGCCACCTGTGAGAAGTAGTATGGAGCAGAATGCTCGAGTTCTTGTGTGCTAGTTAGGATTTGAGAACAGGCCAGGCAGAAGCTGCTCTTTAGCTAGAGTGCTTTTTCATTGTAGGTTTTAGGGGTGTGCATCTTGGCCTTGGGCATGGAATATGAGCTCACAGTGTCCTGTAGGTCACCAAGGAGCCAGCCTGGGTCAGGGTCTCTGCGCAGGGTCGCCACAGCCCTGGAAACCTGTTTACCCCCCGGCTCCAGCTGATCTCTGTCCTCTCAGCATGCACGGTTCTCAGCTAATTTCCTGCAGCCAACATTTACTGAATGCTTGCTATGTGCAAAGTATTGACTAATCATCTTAGAGGTGGTTTCAGCAAAAGCATACCGTTTTCCCCATTTGTCAGGTTAATGGAAATAGGTGGAATACTGGGTCTTTTTAGTCGATAGTCTGCAGCCTGACAGTAGTACATGGAGTAAAGCTGTGGTGAGAATTGTTTGCCTTCAGCATTCAAATATCTTCATGTCACTCCTTGGCAGCCAGAGGTGAGCCCTGCCTCTGACAGACCCTTCATTATACATCATTCTGTCCTGTCTTGACTATGAAGTCTCTGACATTTGTTTAATTGGACACTTAAAAAATAAAATAAACAGGCAGGGCTGATTGTTGAACTGAAGAATTTTTGAATGGATCTAGGCTAGAAGCTATGCAAGAATTAAAACACATAAGGTTTCAGATCTGTACCTGGAATTAAGCATCCAGATGCAATTGTCTGGGAAAGAGGGCGAAGGCTAAGTGGCTGTGGGTTGCTCTTGTGCTCTGTGCTGCTTCGTCTGGGGTCAGATTGTGGGCGACCGATGCATGTAAATCCCTTTGTTTTACAGGGATATTTCCCCAAAAAACGGCCTTACGACATTTTTCTCTCGAGAAAACTATAAAGATCATTCCATGGCTCCAAGTTTAAAAGAACTATGTGTTTTATCTAACAGGTAACTCTTTCGTTGTTTTTCTGGTAACGTATGTATGTCTGTATTCAGCACCCAGTGACACCAATTCTTCCTGGCCTTTTTCTGTACGTGAACAGCAGTGTATGTGTATGGGTGTGAATATGTATGTCAGTATGTGTGCACATGTAAATGTGTCTGTGTGTGAGAAGAAACCCAGTGCCACTGAGTTGATTTCAACGCACAGTGAGACTATAGGACAGAGTAGAACTGCCTGTTAGTGTCTCTGAGAAGCAGCTGGTGGATTCACACTACCAGGCTCTTAACCACTGCATCACCAGGACTCCTGTGTGTGTACGTACACATAATAACGTTTTAACCATTTTAAAGCACAAATAGGGTCTTATAGCCCTGTTTCGCAGTTACTTTGTGTACCTGGCTGCACTCCCAAGGATAACGCCAAGCCCTGGGGGTGCAGTGGCTGTTGGAATCCGCCAGCTGAGCCTCGGGAACCCTGGGGACGGCTCTGCTCTGTCCTGCGGGATCACGACGAGTCGGAATGGACTCACAGCAGTGGGGTTGGAGCGCACCCTCAGTCTTCAGGATGGTCGCATGTTGTTTCATTATGTAGACGTATTTTTAATTCATTCAGCTAGCCCTGTATTGCTAAATGTGTGTCTCAGTTCTCCTGTTTTTTACTACAGGCAGTGTGTCAATTAACGTGTTCTATGTATTTCCGTGAGATTAATTCATAAACATGAAATCGTTTGCTCAAATGACGTATACCTTTTATACTGTAATGCCAAGTGATAGACACTGCCAAATTGCCAAACGGTTTTTTCCTTTGGTGTGAGAATGCCGACTTTGGGTTGGCAGGGGTAGTGCTTAACTACCGCGCCCCCAGGGTTTGTGAAAATGCCTGGTACTCTCCTCCCTCGAGCAGTTTGTCGTTTTGATTGGCTGTTTCTCATCTACTGTGCATCTCCAAACCAAGTAATCGAGTTCCTAGAAAGGTGTGGAAGTAGACCAGGTGAAGAACTAGGGGGGCCTAGCATTCCCATTCGTCCTTTCCTGTCTGTTTTCCATGCAGGAAACACGTCTTCTTTCACCGTCAGCCTCTGCACTTGAGCAGAAACCCGTCTGTGTCTGCTTTTCTCGTACCCTGTTGTCACTTCTCATTCCCTCTTACTGCCTTGTCTCTTTCTCTCTCGTGTATGCATTTTATTATTTCCATCAAGATTGGAAAGTACCCAGGTTTTTCCTCTCTTAAATAAATCCCTGGACTCTCCATTTCCTCTGCTCGTCGTCTGGCTTCTCCCATGCACCTTCGGCTTCCCCTAGACCCGTGCATACTCGCTGGTCTTCCTCACACCTCCACTGGAAGTGCTCGGCTGAGGTCGCCAGTTAGCACCCGGCCCTCACAGTGCCGCACACGCCTGCCGAGACTTCCTCGCAACTCTGGTCATCGTGCAGGTCCTCAGTCCTGTGCCGTCGTCCTCCTCAGGCTTCCCATCTGGCTGACCACCAGAATCAGCAGGAGCTTTAACGGAACACAGATTTTCCACTCTCGGCCTCTTTCCGGTCTGAACGTCTCACAATACATCCATGGGGTAAAATCAGCCTATAATCATTGTTCAGTAACGGGCATTCACTGGCCAAAACAAAGCAAAACAAAAACCGTTTCCATTGACTCAATTTTGACAACAGTGACCCCATGGGACAGGGTGGAACTGGTTCTTTTTCCAGCCAGTCCTACCTCCCAAAGAGCAGCGTGTTCCAGTTGTCAGCGGCCCCCAGCTGTGGATCCCACGGAAGCGGGCCGCCAGCTCTGGGTCCCAGGGGAGCAGGCCCCAGCTCTGGGTCTCAGGGGAGCACAGCTGGCTGGTAGGGGGCTACACCTGGCTACTAAAATGCTTTTTTCCTAGAATATACTTACCTTTCCTTAGATTTTCAGAGAGCAGAAAATAGTTTTGGGGATACACTTTACCTCTTAGCATAGAAAAATAAAGGAACAAAATATAGATACAGTGTTCCTAGTCTTTTTTCTAACCTTTTTTTAAACCTTTTTACAGTAAGGAATGAATTTTCAAACTGTGTTAACTTGCACCTGTTTTCTTGATGGAAAAACTGAGAAGAGTGCAAGCTTTTTATTAGCAGCAACTTGATTTTTTTTGTAGTCTGTTAACATATTTTGAGAAGACAGTGATTGCTTTAATTGCGTCACTTTCAGCAGTAGGAATCTTAAATTCATCCTTTCTTCCTGTGCAAGAAGGCTGTTTTTACTCTGTTAACTTGAGGAAAAAAGTTTGCTCTTTACTTTGTGTATCCTGTGTGTAAACATTCACAAAATGAAAGGACAGTGTGAATAGTATCTATATTATATATGAAGAATGATAAAAAGTTAATATGGTGTTACTTCTCTCTGAGGCACCACAAAGAAATTATTGTAGACTATTTTGGAAGGGGAAATTAAAATGCTCTGTAAGCCACTGGTGTCGAAATAGCCACTATAAACATTTTACTATATATTCTTCATTTGCCTTTTTTCTTTTTTTTAATTAAAGTTTCTGGTTTCAGTCATGTACAACGAAATTGTTAGCCAGCAGGGAGAAAAGAGCTTCAAATATAAAGAAAATTATAAAGCTTTCATGAGTCGGATCCGACTCGACGGCACTTGGCTTGGCTATAAAGCTTTCATATGCTTCATAGGAAAGTAAGTCAAACTGGAGAGATGCATGTAGACGCTAGATGGAGGGCAGGAGCACCATTTCCAAACTCTCCTCTTTAAGAAACTGTCCAGACTAGTCAGCATGAAGTACAAGAAACTGAAAATTGTGAAATTGTGACTTCTGCCTTCTTTTCATAGAAACTAAGTTAAAAAACGAGGCAGGTTAGTTGACAAAATGAAGGGGGAAACTTCAAGCTATCAACTGAAATAAAATATAATGATGTAGATGTGGAGAGAGAAGCCCTGTTGGATGCTCTGGGTTTGTGCCTGATGAAGATTTTGACAGCCCTGCACAGGAAATGACCTTGATGTGCTGCCGTTTCCTTCTTTGCAGGATGGAGCCAATTTAAACTGCGAGCATTCCTTTGCAGTCACACACTGGCATATCTGAGTCAGCATCTTGTTGCTGCAGCAGCTTAATTCAGTTTGGCAGTTTGTGCCACGGGAACAGACATGTTGTCGTATTCAGAGAGACAGGTGCTCGGCAGGCTTGTTAAGGGTAGTGGACATAGTACTGTTAGGTTTGAATAGTTCTCAAGACAGTTTCTAGTGAGGAATCAATTTGCTGTAATACATTTCTCCCAAGATCAGCAGTTAGTATTCATTTTGTTAACCCAAAATGTGCTTATTTTTATACAGTTACTGGAGAAAGTTGAATAGTTAACTGTGTGTTCTTTGGCCTGTGTTACCTGCAGAACCAGCGTAAAGCATCTTTGTTTTCATTTCCAAGATTTCTTTGCCATTTACTAAAACCAACTCTCTTGATGAGATTTTCAGCCATGGTTTAGCTCTAAGAAAGTATTCTGGAATATATGGGTTTATTTTGAGGCATGAGTCTTTTGGAAAAATATTCTTGCTATTTTTTGGAACGTTGACTGTATTTTAGAATGGTAAACTTGGTTTTGAACAAATTCCTTGTAGTTTTGGATGGAGTGTAACTCACCCTTTGCCCAAACACAAGTCTTTACTCGAAATTCTGAAACTTAGGAGGCTAAAACCTTCAGTCCACTTTTTTTATAACAAACATTTATAGGAAATGAAACACTTCTTTTACTAGCCTAAAATGGAATTTGTGAACGGGGATAACAGCACACATAGTTTTTAAGAACAATGATTTCCTAAATATAGAAGTTAAAAGGAAGCTTGTGTTAAAGTAGTGTGTATTTTAATATAAAGATGTATAGACACTGTTAGACTAGAAGATACAGTGAAGTTATATACACAAGTTAAAATGAAAAACAGTGGACTTAAGTACGAGGTAATCTGTCCCATACGTCTTAGTCACTTGGCATGTGTTAGCAGAAATAGCAGAGGTGGATGGCTCTGACAACTGTATTCTTACAGAGTCCGGGAGGCCGGAAGTTGGAATTCAGGGTGATGGCTCCAGGGAGATGCCCTCTCTCGTGGCTGTGGTGCCGTGTCCTCGTGTTGCAGCAGTCGTTCTTTGGTCTGGGGGCATCTTGGCACAGGAATTTTAGGTCTGAAGGACATGCTAAGCTCCTGGTGCTGCTTTCTCGGTAGTATGAGGTTGCCGGCTTTCTGCTTGCTTCCTTTTCCTTCTGTCTCTTGTAGGATAAAAGGTGGTGCAAGCTACATTCCAGGGAAGCTCCCTTAGTAGGGTGTTACTGTCCCACCTTAATCCTCTAACAGTCTGATCTATTAACTACAGACACAGATTAAGATTTATAGCACAGGAAAATCACAAAATGAAGGGCGATCACACAGTACTGGGACTCATAGCCCAGCCAAGTTGCTACATACATTTTTGGGAGACATTTCAATCCATGACACTGTAAAAGAAAAATAAGTGAATACAGTATATTTCTGTGATCTTAACGAGAGACAAGATTTATTCACATACAATCAGAGCAAGCCTCGGTGGGCCTCTGAACACTGTGCGGCTTGAGTTCTTTGTTGTGCAGAGTGCTTCCACCACACTGTCACACAACCGTGCTTGCCCAAAGTGTGGGGGATGTGAGGCGCCTACTGCACATCTAAGACCACAGCCTTCACTGTGGAGTACACGTCAACATCAAGCAAAAAATCCTCACAGCTGGCTCATTCAGCAGCGTCTTACAGAGAAAATATTGAAGTTGTCAAGGATTTCCGTTTATTTGCGTCCACAGTCAATAGCCATAGCAACAGCAGTCAGGAAATCAAGACACATTACACTGGGCAAGTCTGCCGTGAAACCAAAGCCATCGAGTCAGTTCTGATTCGGCGTGACCTTACAGATCAGAGCAGGACTGCCCTATCAGGTCTCCAAGGAGCGCCTGGTGAGTTTGAACTGCCGACCTTTTGGTTAGCAGACACAGAACTTAACCATTACACCACCAAGGTTTCCAAAACCTCTTCACACTGCTTAAAAGCAAAGATGCCACTTTGGGGACAAGAGTGTGCCCGACCCAAGCTATGGTATTTTCAGTTACCTCATAGGCATGTGACAGCTGAGTGGGGAAAAAGGAAGACGAGAGGAGAATTGTCAGATTTGAATTACAGTGTCGACGAAGAATATTGAATATACCATGACTGCCAGGACAACAAATCTCTTCTGGAAGCACTGCAGCCGGAATGATCCCTAGAATCAGAGATGGGAAGACTTTGTCTCGCTTGCTTTGAACGTGCTGTTAGCAAGGGCCAGTCCCTGGAGAAGGGCATCATGCTCGGCAGGGTAGAGGGTCAGCACAAGAGAAGACCCTCGGCGAGGTGGACTGATACTGTGGCTGCAACAAGGGGCTCAGACACCCCTGCTTCTGTGAGGGGGAGCGGAAGAAAGCAGTGCTTCCTTCCCTGAGTCAGAAGCCACTCGGCGGCACCTGGCAACAGCAGTATCCCACTGAGCGGTCCCCCTGTCAGAATGCTTTCTGTTCCCCTCCCCTCTTTATTGTGAGGACCCAGATGGAGTCGCCCACCAGCTTCCAAAATGCCTTCGGGAAGAAATGCTGGGAAGGTGGAGCAGCACTGTTTTTCTTCCGCGTCTCCTTCCTTGTCTCTGGTCCTGAGTCTTTAGGATCTTCACAGACGTGGGTTCATTATCTTCTGTTTGGAATCCTGTGATCACAGTCAGGCTGTGTTCGTTTGCATGCTTTCTTTCACCCCTTTCCCTTGTCTGTCTGCTGGATTGGAAAGCAGGGCTGAGGTCTTACTCTGTATTGGTTGCATCTGCACAAAACACAGGACGAGCACTGACTTGTGGTCATTCAGTGAGTGTTAAAGAACAGGGAAACGAACTAATGAAAAGATGTGCAGCTCGTTATTTTCCCTTACAGTGCGGACTGCTGTTTCATTTCCACCAGCTCACTGGAACAGTTCACAGTGTTGCTGACGAGAATCGTAGAGGCTCAGTGATGGCTGGTGAGGGGTAGCTTTCAGTGGGGACTTTTCAATTCTATTAAAAGTATAGATGACTGCAGCTGAATACCAGAAATAGCAAGGGAATAGGAACAACACAGGAAACGTCACATTCGGATACCTTAGTTGAGGTGTAAGATGTCTTTAAAATTGTGGGTAACCAGTTACCTTCAAGCCAGTTTGTACTCATGGCCACCTCATGGGCCAGAGTAGCACTGTATTCTGTTTGGTTTTCAAGGGCTGATGTTTCAGAGGTAGACGGCCAGGCCTCTTTCAAGATGCTTCTGGGTGGACCTTTGGATTAGTGGGTGCTTGCACCACCCAGGGAGTCGGAAGTTGAGGGGCGCACTTTACAAATAAATACGGTAGCGGGTTCTCCTCCTGTTGCTCACTGTGGATAAGTCGCAGGTCCGTGCTGTTACAAGTATGCCAGCATGTCTCTTTGTACCCATGTAAAGCACACAGACTTCCCGGGCTTGACAGCGACAGTGCACCGCACACCCTTGCGGGAACCTCTGCGGCCTCCTCATGAGGAGGCACACAGTGTTGGGTGTTTTTGTTTGTTTGTTTGTTTGTTTTAATTCTTTGGGTAAGGCAGAAGAAAACACACAATGTAGAATTCCAGTAAATTTATTAAATTTTTAGCCCTACTGTTAAGCCTACTCTAAGTGACTGTTGCTCACCATGCTAAATAGTGTGGCAGATTCTTAAACATAAAGAACATGTTGGCCTTCTAGTAAAGTGGAAACAAACTTTCTGCGTATTAATTAGTGGAAGTGATTTGCCTCTTTTCAACGTAGGGACACCTTTTCTGACTCACACAGTGTAGTACGTGTGCCCCTTCCTCTCTCAACTGAAGGTCAGCGTGCAGCGCGGTCCACTCCTGCCAAGTGCGTGATCTGCATAAAGGACTGCACGTCAGAACGCAGGTGGCCGAGCTGGATGGTAATCCAGAGTGCACTGTGTTAATCACACTGTATTCTCCCTAGTGATTGAGAATCATGATGGTTCTGTGATCGCAGTTGTCATGTAAAAAGGGCTCATTTGTAAATTGTATTTTATTGTCTTTTCCAGACGTGTAGGAGAAAATCTGAACGCCTCAGCAAGTTCCCTAGAAGACGAGCCGGTGGCGAGTCCAGCAGCTCAAGCAAAGGAAAAAGTTAAAACCACAGTTGGAATGATTCTTCTTCCCAAACCCAGAGTTCCTTATCCCCGATTCTCCCGTTTCTCACAGAGAGAACAGAGGACTTACGTGGATTTGTTGGTTAGATACGCAAAGATTCCTGCAAATTCCAAAGATGTTGAAATAAATAATAAGCTGGACTATTTGCAGTACTTGGTATGTATTCTGTACTTCATCTTCAGTGACAGCATTAATAAATAAGGAGATAGTTTTAAGTTGTCTTCTGGGTTTCAAGTGTAGTCACGTTAAGAAAAACAGAGAGGTGCAAGCATGTCATCAGTGGAGCACGGTGCTCTCATTCTGGGGGTTCTCTTAGAGTTCAGGCAGGGGCGGGTCTCAGGCTGGCGTACTACAGGGCACTGTGAAGTTACACCTGAGGACTTGACGTATGAGATACGACAATTAAATTCACGAACCCATCCTAGAAAATGTGCTTTGAAGGGTGGACTAAGTGCCGGTGTTGGCACGTGGCTTCCCAAGGGGAGTCCTTAGAAAGTGACCGTAGTGGTATTCAGCAATGAGGTAGGCAGCGCTTTTTCTAGGATGAGTTTGCAAATTCACTTAATCATTAGATCTCTTACAACAACAGCTCTAATGGCCACTCCGGTGGAACAGTTCCCAAATTGCTTTGAAGGGTAGACTAGATGCTGGCATCAGTGCGCAGCTTCCCAAGGGGAGGACTTCAAAGGTGACCATGGTGATACTCAGCAGTGCGGTCTGTAGCAGTTTTTCTAGGATGAGTTCACGTACTTTATTGTCTGACTTGGTAGCTCATGAGTCCGTTCTTCCTTATCGGACATTTGAATCGTTGCCAGCTGATAAGTAACATGAGTGATGCTGTGATGGACATCTTGGTAGCAGAATCTTTATTCATGTCTTGGCTTGGCTCTTAAAAATGAAATTGTGCGTGTTTTTAAGACTTTGATCTTCAGTTCTGCATGGGTAAATTTTTCTGCCGAAAGCTCTGGAACCCTTTTGCAGCACTGCTGTGTAAGAGGGAGCCTGGTGGTGCGGTGGTTAAGAGCTGTGGCTGCTAACTGGAAGGTCAGCAGTTCAAATCTGCGCCAGGTGCTCCTTAGAACCTCTGTGGGGCAGCTCTGCTAAGTCCTTCAGGGTCACTGTGAGTTGGAATCGCATCAGCACCAGCAGCTTTTTGGTTTTGATTACCGTATGAAAGTTTCTGTTTTTTTTTTTTTTTTTAAATACCTTCGCTGATTACTGGACATTGCCTTTTTTTCTTTTAGCCTCTAGTACTGCTCTGTTGAACCACTGAAAAATATTGTTCTGTTGTCTGTATTAATTTGATTTACATTGATTACCGATATAAACAAGGGTTTTCCATGTGCTCTGTAGCTGCTTTTAGTCTCCTTTTGTGATAGTCTGTTCAGATTGCTTCACGATTTTTCCATTGGCATGTTGATTTTGTAGTATTAAAAGCATTTAGCAGTTAGGTTTGTGAGAGCCAGAACCAGTTTAAGGTAGAAACCTGACAGAGAAGGTAACCCAGATCCTTCCACAAGTGGAGAGGGAGATGAGGAGCAGGACTGCCCCCTGGCTGTGCTGGAAAACTCACACAGCCGCTGGCACCAACTTGCACTGGACAAACAGCTTTTGAATCCGAGCATGCATTGTAGTCTCAGTCATTTGCTTTTCTGCATTTGTGTTGTTTTTCATAAAAGAAGTTAATCTACATTGTGTAATAATTGCTGTTAACATTTTCTTTTCAGTTTCTGCTGTGGATGTGATGCTTTATTTAAGTTCAAGTTTTTAGAGTAATATTTGAGAAGTGATAGTGTCATAACCAGGTGCTTTGTTCCAAGACATCTTTTATTTTAAAATCAGGATATGAAAAAGCGTGTAAATGAAGAAGTGACTGAATTCCTGAAGTTTCTGCAGAACTCTGCAAAGACGTGTGCACAGGATTATAACATGCTTTCTGAAGACGCTCGCCTCTTCACAGAGGTAAATGGCACTTGTGTAGACTGCCCAGCAGTGGACAGTACTGGCTTTCTGAAGGGTGTGACAGGCCTACCAAAAGCAGGTGGAAATGCCGAGACCAGCTTGGAGATTAGACTTACTCACTGTGTGTTTAGATGCTGGAGGCAGTAACATCCCCTGCTCAGAATCATGTGGCAGGGTGTGTTGCTAGGTGATTTGTTTTTCTTTTGCTTTAATGACCTGACTACCATCTTTCAGAGTTAGGTTTTACTCAGCAGTCAGAGTCTTTTCTAAGCCTTTAAAACTAGTCGTCATAAATTGAGATTGAAGTGGGGATTACTTTTACTGTTCAAAGTGAAACATTTTATAAAATGGAGTTGTATTGTTAGTGTGAACCTGGAGAATGATACAAACCTAAAGGGAAGAATTTCGTTTTGTTTTCTCTGAATCTATCATGTACTCAAAGGGAATGTCTCGCTTTTCCATCCGGTGAAGGAGGTGGCAGCTGTGCCTGGTTTAATGGTGTTTTTTCGGGGACCAGAGTAATGTTTTTAAAACATATCTCCCCCCATTTTTCGGCTTTGCAGTGGCATCCAGTCTGTGTCCAGTTCGCAGTCGTGGACGCGGTCCCCCGCTCCGCAGCTTTCCCTGCTGCAGCCGGCCTGCTCTGACCGCTTTGGGCGCGGCCTAGCTCGGAGACTGGGGACGTGTGCTGTAAACGCTAAGATGGCTTTCCCGGTCAGATTTACTTAACAGCAATATTTTCTTTATTTTTATACCTCCCTCCCAAAAACACATGAATATTTTTATCCTCTTTTAACCATTTTTATTTTATGAAATGTAATGTACATATCAAAAAGTATGTAGAGTAAGTATATTCAACTCAGCAAATAATTTGACGTAAACACCTATGTAACACTCATCCAAGTCAAGAAATAAAACATTACCAGTGATTGGGGTGGATTATCTAACAGGCAAAGTAAGCACAGTGCTTACCTTGCTTATCAGGTCTCAGTAGTGAACAATTTCACTTTTTTTTTTTTTTGGCCGCATCCAGTAATTCTCCTTCCCAGGTATGGGTGGCATTTGTTTCTCAATCCCCAGCACCGTGCCACAGAATCAAAGTGGAATTGTGTCTCTTTTCAGATTTACCATCCCTGCCAGGGATGTAAGACCCAGTAAGCAAGGAAAGCACAGGCTTATGTGTGCTTGCTTACTCACAAATCTGTAGTGAACAGTGTCAGTGTTCACATGGGTTTCACAGTTCTTGTAGTTCATTGTGTAGCGGAATAAACAAAATGGTTTTTTCTTATTCTGGGGTTGTTTGTGTTATTGTTACAGAGTTAAACGTGTTTGATGGCTGTGATGGTTTTGGTTGCGTGTCAACTTGGCTGGGCTGTGATTCTCAGTGGTTTAGCAGTTAGTTTAGCAGCTATGTGATGATGTAACCAACTCCATAATGATGTTTAATAAAATGGGATTGCCCCCATGATGGGGTCTGCTGTGAGTGGTCAGCCAGCTGAAGGGGCGTTTCCCTGGGCGTGGGAGTCCCATCTGCTGTAGGTGGACCTGGCATCCGAGCTCACTGGGTCCTGCCTGCTCGGGGTCCTGCCTGCTCGGGGTCCTACCTGCTTGGGGTCGGGCAGTGGGCGATGTTCCAGGTCTGGTTTTGAGTGAGCGGCTCGCTTGCCGTTTCACCTGCCCATCACGGGGTCCGTGTCCCCGCAGCCTGTAGCCGGAGGCCCGCTGTCTGCCCTGCTGGAGCCGCCAGGCTGCCTCACACCCCGCGCCGCTGAGGGAGCCGTTTCCTGGGTAGAAGTCGCGCTCTCGGCATATAGTAGGCTCTTACCATGGCCATTGAGCCAGTTCTAACTCATAGTGACCCAGCGGGATGGAGCAGAGCTGTCTCCTCGGGTTGCCGAGGCCGTGAACCTGTACATTAGTGGTATCTCACCGGCGGAGATCGCGGTTTCACTCCCCTGCAGTTGTTATCCTGTACAGCATTCCAATCATACCGATTTTGCATCTTTGTGCAGGACACTGGTGCTGTTGAGTGACCCAGGTGGCCAGTGCGAGTCGCTTTGTATGTTTCTGTCCTGGAATCAGCCATTTACGAGCACCTTCTTTTCTTTTAGTAAGAAATGACCTCTCAAGGCTGCCGTCCCCTGATCTGTATGGCACTGTGACTCTGGGGGGAGCCCTGCTGGTGCAGTGGTTACGCTCTCGGCTGCTAATCGAAAGGCAGGCCCTTCACACCCGCCCACCGCTGACAGGGATGCGGCAGTCAGCCTTGGCCAAGATTCACAGCTTGGAAACCATCCGAGGTAGTTCTGTCCTGTCCTGCTGCATCACTGTGGCTTAGAATCAACAGCCATGGCGGTGGCTTTTTTTGGTTATTTTCGCTTTAGTGTTGTTTCTGCTAAACCAGCCCACATTATTACTGCCTCGTGTGGACTTTCGTTTACCTACAAGTTTACCAATTTTGTCTAACAGTTTCTTCCTCCCAAATGTACAAGATCCTTTTCATTCTTTCCAAAATGCAATGTGTTTTAGAAATTCTTTTGATGCAGGCATCTTGGTGGTTAACAGTCAGTCTCCATTTTTGTTTATCTGAAATACTTACATTTTGTGGTTATCCATACCCAATTCTAGATGACAGTAGTTTCTTCTCAGCATTGGAAGATGCAGTGTACTTTTTCTGACTTAGATTATTGTTACTGAAAAGCCTGTTGTCTGTCACTTCTCTTAGGATAGCAGCCTTTTCTCCTCCTTTTTGGGGGATTCTTGACTTCATTATGAGACATTAATGTTAGAATCCCATTTTTTTTTTTAAACATCCTACTTGGTACATTGTGTTTCTGTGTCTATGGCTTCATATCCTTGGTCAGTTCTGGAAAATTTTCAGCTATTGTCAAATACTACTTCTCCCTCATTCTCTTACCTCCGTCTTTCTGGAATTTCCGGGTTTTCCTGGGTGAGGCCTCAGTCTGTCCTTTGTGTCTTTTAACCCTTTCTGCTGCCCACTTCGTAAGTGTCTTGTGTTACATGTGAAAAGTCTGCCATTTGGTGTACTATTTCTGTCTTCAGCTATGTGTAATCTCGTGTAAACTTCTTTGCCATTTTTTCAGAATCTCTCGGTTTTGTATACATTTTTGTCTGTCTTCTTTAAGCATTTCATGTATTGTTTCATATTCTCATAATTTCCCAACAACTGTGTAGAGATGTCTTGCTGTTTGCTGTGTTTTCTGATTCTCACTCACTGTATCTGTTTTCTTAAGTGCTTGATAATTCCATCTGTCTGTGCAGGCGTGTGTGTGTGTGTACACTTACAGTTACTTGAATTTGATCCATCAGAATCGTGATTGCCTAGATTGGAGGTGGTTTCTGCCGCTAGGCAGTGTTACCACTGAGTCTCAACCTCGGAGCACTTTGAGGCACTGTGTGTACGTGTTAGGTCTTGTGTTCAGCCTCCTACTGGCTCTGAAATGGGCGGAAGCCGTGACCCTCGAGCCACCTCACCCCTCGCGGCTCCTCTTACCGCTCACTAGCCCTGTCTCCCCTCACTCCTGTTGATGGGTTAGTTGTTTATGTAGGGTCACTAAAGATTCTGCTTGCTTTATACTAAACTCAACAATATGTAGACATGGCTAACTGTAATTCATCCAGGATCTGGTTTTAATTTCACAGTGTGTACTCTGTCAGAGTTGTCCCCTAACTGTCTGTTACCCCTTAGATATTTCCTGAGTGTTTACTGCCTGTGTGACAGACGTGATGCTTGGTGCTGTAAAAGCACAGCAAAATCTACCAAATTTTTAAGTTTTAAAACATGATGCCCATGTATTTCTTTTTTAGCCCAAAGGAGATTTTAGGGAACAGAGTCATTTTCAGCTTTCTTTATACTGATTGATGTGTGTGGTAGACCTGCATATGGTTTTAGCATAGTTAGCTCTTAAGATATTTCGAGTGTTAAATAGCTTTTAGCAGTGGGAAGAGTCTGAATCCCTTAACTTTCTTTATTCACTGTTAGCTGCCTTTCAAAGAAAAATAATTCATTAAAAACTCTTTCATTAACTAAATAATCATCCCTTAATTGCTTCAGGAGCTACAGTTGTGAAATGTCTCTGATAGCAGTATCATGTGCCTGAGGACAGGTATAAAACTGTCTTGGATTTTTACTTAACTCTTTCTCTTGCCGTGTTTACTGAATTAAGGTGAAACTCATCTGAAAGCTCTTGAACATCCAGCCAAGTTTAACCAGTAAACAGCCAGCAGGATCGGCCTCCACACAGGCCTGGTTTCTGTGCTTTCTCCTGCCTGTCCAGGTGCCTGGCGTGGCTTCCACGGGACAGGGACTTGTAGCACCTGAGTTAACTGCTGTCACAAATGAGGAGCATGGGTGTTCCATAGGCACGGGTGATGTCCTGAGTTCAGTACCAAGGCCAGCATTGAGGGGAGTGGATGGAAGGGGGAGTGAGGAAGGGAGCAGGGAGTCGGGGCTGGAGATGCAGAGGCGGGTGTGCTTGAGCGAAGTCTGTCCTCATGATTGGCAGGAAAGAGGAGGTAGATCTCTTGGGAACATATGCTTATTCCTCAAGGGACCCTGGTTGTGCAGTGGTTCCAACCTACCAGCTGTCTGACGGGGGATAAGACCTAGCAGTCTGCCCCCATGAGGTCACATCCCGGGGACTGCAGGACACGTGGGCTCTGCCGTGTAGGCAGGATCATTTGGGGTTCGGAATTGACGGGACAGCACACAAGGACAGTGAAAGCTTTTGAGACTTAAAATAAATTGAAAAGATTGACAGGAAAAAAATGGCTGTCTTAAAAGATTGTGTGTGTGTGTTAGACCCCCCCCCCAGTCAAAATCCCCCTCTGCATCTGGGAGTTAGGTACCTGGGGTGCCTGTCACCTGGGGTGCCGAGCAGCCTGTGTTCTTCCTGAAGAAAGCTGTGGCTTTTAGTGCCATCTTTGTTGCCTTCCCTAGCAAGTCATCAATATTTTGAAAACAGTTCAAATAGGAAGAAAATACCAAATAAATAATCTGTCATTTGGGTCAGCTCTACCATTTCTCATTGATTTTTTTTCAGATTGTAGGTAGAATGACTTGTAAGATATAATGGTTGAATTAGCTCATTGTGAATCTTTGAAGTTATTAAGAATATTTCTGATAATTCATCCAGCTATTTTTGTTGTAGTAAAATAAGCTTAAATTTTCATCTGGCTTTGGTTTCTTTGACAGTTTCTTAAATAGCCTAGAAAATAATAGTCTGTTTTCTCTAATGAGATTTCTATTTTAGTACTCTTGAATGTCAATATTTTAAACAACTAGGTTAAAAAATTATTATGAAAAGTAAAAGATTTAATCAAATAACAAAGGAATGTACAGTAAACCTGGATTGTCAGAAGCTTGAGTAATGAAGGGAAGCTCACTCATGTTGGGAATATAAAACTTTATTAACACATGTAAGTAAGATACTTTTGTATGATTTTCATAAAGTTTAATAAAAATGAATTATTCTGTGTTTTTGTTTCCTAGCAAATTTTAAAAGCTTGTGTTGAACAAGTGAAAAAGTATCCAGAATGCTACACTCTCCATGAAGTTACCAGCTTGATGGGGTTCTTCCCATTCCGAACAGAGATGGGACTGAAGCTAGAAAAGACTCTCCTGGCCCTGGTGAGCTCTGCTGCGTGAGAGCAGGAAGTGACTGTGGTCTGAACCGGATGGGGCCCGGCCACCACCACTGACTGCTCTGACAGGGAACACGACAGGGGGTCCCATGCAGAGAAGATTTTTGAACAAAATTGTAACCCACAAAAACAGCCCAGGCTTAGCTGGCCCAACAGAAACCAGAGACACTGACATTCTGGCTCCTGGACACCCTTCTAGCTGAGTACTGAAGTCACTCCTGAGGTTCACCCTTCAGCAAGAGATTGGACAGGCCCACGAGACAAAACCAGCTAAAGGGGCACACAAGCCCCTTTCTTCAAGGCGAGGATAAGAAGGCAGCAGGGGACAGGAAAGCTGGTATAGGGGAGCCCAAGGTCGAGAAGGGAGGGTGCTGACACATCACGGGGTCAGCAACGTGTTGTTAAACAGTATGTGTGTTACTAACTGTCCAGTGAGAAACCAGTTTCTTCTGTAAACTTTCACATAAAGTACCATCAAAAACCACAAAAATGTTAAAAAAAAAAAAAGTCATTTTTGTCAGAAGCATCCTCTATATTTCACAGCTGTATTATGGTTTAAAGTAAACTCTGAATTGTAATAGCCGAGACTTTTTATATCACAGAAGCTTTGCCGTTGAAATCTTCTGTAAGGGTGTACTTACGTGGTACCAACCCCATTGACCAGGTTAGGTGGTCATCGTCACTGTCCATTTCCGGCTGTTTCACCCGAGACAGACACCTCTTAGCAGTAGCTCCCCATTTCTCTGTCCCCCCTGCCTCTGGTAACCACTGGTCATCTCTTGTCACCGTGTGTTTTCCTCCTCCACTGGTTGGTGCATTTCAGTGAGTCATGAGGTGTTTGTCCTCCTGTGCCCGGCTTACCTCCCTCAGGATCGTGTTTTGGGGTTCATCCATGTCTTAGATGTGGCAGGTCTTTGTTTCTCTTTATGGCTGGAAGCCATACAGATGTGTCCATCTGTAGACCTAGATCTTGTTAAATACGTCATGCAAATCTGTTGCCCATTCTTTTTGCTGGATGGAGACCAGTGCTTCAGCCAGCTCCCCTTTTGTTTGCATAGCTCCTGCTGCCGGCTTCCCTCTTGTCCTTCTCCTCAAGGTGCCCATCTTCATAGTGCTCTTGGTGAGAAGCAGAACCCCCTTTTCCTTTCGTAAATTTTTTTATTTATCGTGATTGAGTGAAACTGTACAATTCAGTTTAAATTCACATACCCGCCTATGTGCAGCTCCTACAGCTCTCCTTGCCTGGTGACAGCACAAGCCTGCTTTCTGTTCAGTACAAGTCATACCCTCTTAACAATCCCCTATCCCGTCCTCTCCACCCTCTCCACTCCCCTCTAGTAAGAGGCCACTTGGGCGACATCCTATAGATACATAGAACCACAAAATGCACACATGATATGGTCACTGTGTGTCGCCAAGTCCAGTCCATTCCTGTCTGAGGAGTTGACCTCAATAATGACTTATGATTAGGGAAAGCTTCAGATCTAGGGGCCATGCTCCCAGGGGAACCCCTAGGCTTTCGGACCATCAATTGTGGTCTTTTAGTGGAGTTCTCAGGGTGGACCCCTTATTCTTGTGCTGCCACTGAGACTCAACTTTGTGAGCCCCATCACAGCTGTCGCTGGAGGTGCCTGGGCATCAACTGGGTCTTCTGGTCACATGTTGATGTAGTCATCCATTCACATGGGTCTTTCTGTCTTCTGGGTTCTCTTTCCCCTGTGTTGTTTTTGTCCTTTGTGATCATCTGTTCCAGATGAGTTGGGACCAACTGGTGGCAGCTTGCTAGCTTTTAAGACCCCATAGGCCACTCACCAATATGGAGTGCAGAGGACTCTCTTAGCAATATGCTAGTTATACCAATTGGCCTAGATGTCCTGTGAGAGCATGGTCTCTGGACTCCTGTCCCTGCTACTCTGTCCTTACCCTATTGAGTTCAGATTGGAAGAGTTTTCAGGTTATGTTGAAGTCCATTTAAATTCATCTTCTTTCAAATGTGTGCTGTCGCTAATTTTACCCAACCAAAATTTCTATCAACTACCTAATCTGTAACCAGCCCTCTTTCTCCCTTCCTCCCTCCCCTCCCTTACAGCCATCAAAGACTCTTTTCTTCTGTACATGAGTCAGTTTTCAAGTCCTTAAAGTAGGGGTCTCATGCCATATTTGTCCTTGTGCTGCTGACTGATTTCACTCAACATGATAGATAGAAAGTTCTGTATATGTCAATGAGGTCTACTTGGTTAATTGTCGCTATAAGGTTTTCTGTGTCTTTGTTGAGCTTTTTTCTTTTTTTTTACAGCATAATCTATTTTATCTGAGATTAGTATTGCCACACCTGCTCTTTGTATATTGTTAGCTTGGTATATATTATTCCATCTTTTAATTTTCAGTTTGTTCATATCTTTAAGGTGAGTTTCTTGTAAGCATCATCTAGACAGGTTGTGTCTTTTGATGCAAAATGTCATTCGTTGTAGAGTGTTCAGACCATTTACATTAAATGTAATTATTGGTAGGTGTTTAGTGCTGTCATTTTGCTGTATTTATTTTTGTGTTGATGTTTTCTCTGTTGCTCTTACTATTCTGTTCTGGGACATTCTTCTTTATGGGTTGATTTTTCACTCTTTTCAGTGTTGGTTTTGTGTTTGTTGAGACTCTCCTGTATTGTATTTCTTGTTTTAATATGTTGCTTCTTTGCTGTGCTTTGCAGCTACCCCTGTGATCCCCCCTAATAATGTATGTTTAAACCTGATTTTAACTTCTAAGTATCTTATTAACTTCCTCTCCGTCTGGACAGACTATAACTACTGTGATATGTTCCTCTTCTTAATGTGATAGTATCACAGTTTTCGTGATATGATAACTGGATCACTTCTTTTAGTATTGTATCTTTGGTTGGGGTTTTGTGCCTTCCCTAAACTGAGTAGGTTTCTGGATGATGTGTCTTGTATTGTCTCCTAAAATACAGAGTTAATGGTTTTGTTCTCCTAAGCCAAGAGCTGCTTTCAGTGTTTCTTGGAGCTTTGGTTTGGTTTTTACAAAGTCTCTGAGTTTCTGTTTATCTGTGGAGGCCTTAATTTATTTTCGTATTTGAAAGACAGTTTTGCAGGATATATAGTTCTTGCTTGGAAGTTTTTCTCCTTCAGGGCTTTGAATGTGCCACCCCACTGCCTCTGTGCCAACATGTTTTCTGCCGAGAAGTCAGACAAAAGCCTACAGGGCTTCTCTCTGAATGTTAGCTTTGCTTTGAGTCTCACTGCCTTTAAGAGTTTCTGCTTATGTTTCATTTTGTTAAGCTTGGTTATAATATGCCTTGGAGTCTCTCTTTTGGGGTCTGTGTTGTATGGTGATCGATATGCATCTTGGATATCTGTGTTCTCTTCCTTCATAATTTCCAGGAGGTTTTCTGTCAGCAATTCAGCAACAGTCCTCTCTGTGTTTTCAGGTGTCCCTTCCTGTTCAGGAACTCCAGTTAATCGCAGATTGTTCCTCTTGGTAGAGTCTGGCATGGTTCTTAATGCTTCTCAATTTTTCTTGTGTCTTTTCTCTGATTTCTCAAAAATGCTGGTGTCAGTAATTCTGTCTCCCAAGTTAGAAAATCTGTTTTCTGTTTGTTCACTTCTGTTCTGTTGGCTTTGAATTGAGTTTTCTGATTCTTTAATTTTGTTATTGGTCTGTTGGATTTCAGAATGCTGGAGTTTGTCAGTTTGAACAGCTTGTGTAATTTTTCGTTTTGGTCTGCTAAATTTTGTGTAATGTCTAGGAGGGCTCTATGTAGAATTGCTTTGTACTCAACCTCCAGAAGTTTCCGAAAGGCTTCTTCATCTGGGAAGTTCTTTGGTTCTTTCTTTTTGGAGCTTTCTGGAGCCATGGTTGGATTTTTCCTTAAGTGTTGGGACAAGGTTTGTTGCTTTTTGGGGCATTTAGAAGTTGTTTAGTTTCTCTGGTGTTGCCTTAATAGGAGCTGAAGTAGAAGTTGATCACCAGTTACCTCTATGTACTCCAGTGACTGGGCCCAGCAGATTCTCTGTGATAGCAGGCTCCACCTCCTGGCTGGCAAAGACACGACCCTGCTTATGGAGTCACTGGAGTCACTGTCAACTGACCCTACATTGTGGGTCAGTTAAGATTGGAAGATATAACATCAGGCTGCACCACAGTGATTTCTCTAGGTAGTCTTATTTTGAAAGGTATAAGCTGTCTGACAGCTTCCATAAACAGTCAGGCCATCAGGTGTGCAAGGCCCTCTTTCCATCTGGCAGTGGAGGCACGTCTGTGTCCATCCCTAGATGCTGTGACCTAACTCAAAGTATGGACAGGCTATACTGCCCTGCTGTCATTAGGTGCCAGGCCCTAGCTGAAGGGCCAACTGTGCTAAACACAGCTTTTCTTCTGGGGAAGCATTTCCCAGGCTGGCACTGCCTCCTAGCCTGGCAATTAGCTCCCACTGAGGCCTCTGTTTGGGTAGATCCGCCTCCCAGTCAGGCAGGAAGGTGCTTGCAGAGGCTCTCCTGCCCGCTGGGAAATATCTGGGAAATAGCTGAATCAGAAAGAGGGGTGGAAGGGCCATGATCCTCAGAGTCCAGAGCCAGGTTCTCAAAGTGTGGCTACTCCACCTGCTGGTCACACCAGCAGTGTGGCAGAACTTTGCTCCCAGTTAAGCCCAGTCACTGCCACAAGCTAACAAAAGGGAAGAAAGTTAAAGCCGGTAGTTACCTTCAGTCTGTGAGAGCCAGCCATTCAAGAAGTGTGGGGGTAAGCGAAAGAGAAGGCTCCCGTTCAGTGGCATGTAGTCCAAAATGACAGCCCTGTGTCATGTCCTAGGACTCACTGGGTGTTGAGAATGCTCCGTTTAGTTATCAATCCTGGCCTTAGGAGTTAAGGAGACGTATGTCTAGTCTGCCATCTTGACTCCACCCCCCTTTTCCTTTAAGGGATTTTACCGCCAATCTTAGTGACATAAGTGTTTGTGAAGAGGATATTTAAGAGTTTCTCCAATGCTTTTACCATATAAAATGAGAGATGTGGATTTCAGGGGGCAAGAGAAAGATTCCTGACACCCTTCTCTTGGAGTTTTTTTTGTTTTGAGAAACAGTTGTGGTTTTTGAGCAAAAAAAAAAAAATTGAAGTCTTTGTTTAGGACAGCGGAGCATCTGACATTTTCATTTAGTGGGCTGAAGCATTTGATCAATGCTGAAAAGACACTTGAGTTCGGAAAATAAAATGATGTCCGCGTTTTTGCAGCCACACATTGATTCCTCTTATTTAGGGCAGTGCGAGATACGTGAAAACAGTGTTTCCCTCCATGCCTGCCAAGGTGCAGCTGACCAAAGAGCACCTAGCTGCCATGGGGACCCCGGAGCAAGCGGCTGCTACCCGACATGACGTGAGTACCTGGACCGGCATCTCTGAATCTCCAGGGTGGTCTGCTCTGCCCCCCAGAGTGCAGAGAGCCTGGTGGTTCTAAAGCCCCCTTCCCACGTTTCGCCCTTCTCTTGGTGACTTGATTGCATCAGTGTCCAGTACGTATATTCAAGTAACAAGTAATGTGTTGTTTTTCAGGATATTAGCAAGGATCCAAATGCAGAGAAGCTTGTTTCAAGATACCACCCACAAATCGCTCTGACTAGTCAGTCGTTATTTACCTTATTAAATAATCATGGACCAGGCTATAAGGAGCAGTGGGAAATCCCCGTGTGTGTCCAGCTAATACCTGTCGAAGGTTTGTGGCTTGCCAAGTCCAGTAACGTTGTCAGAGGGAGACTGGGGCAGTCCCACTCGCTGTCTAGACCTACGTGATAACTGCCCAGGACCAAATGAAGGTCTTGGTTTAAGGGTCATCTCAACATGACATTTGCGTTCAGTGGAACATCTTCAGCCTAGAGTCATGATGAGATTGACACTCACAAGTGCATTGTTGAGTCTGCACCATTTGTGATCACGTGGTGGGGGAGGAGGTGTCACAGCTGAGGAGGCCATAAATCCTGGAGATGATGACGAGGGTTTTCTGTCATCCCTGAAATGAAAGGAATGCAGAGCTTGATGAAGTAGCCTTGGCCCAGACGATTTCCAGGGCTCTTATATCCATGTCTGTTGTTGGAATTCCAAGTTCCAGTGGACCTCTGCTTACAAGTGGAAACCCAGGTGGCACAGTGGTTAAGTGCTATGGCTGCTAACCAGAAGGTCGGCAGTTTGAGTCCGTCATGCGCTCCTTGGAAGCTAGGGCAGTTCTCCCCTCTCCTTTAGGGTCGCAGTGAGTTGGAATCGACTTCACGGCTGTGGGTTTGGTTTTTGGTTTTATCCTTACAAGCAGTAAGATAGTCTCTCCTTTGACAGTAGAGTTAATATTTGCACATAAATTTCTCTATACAACAGGGGATTCCCCTGTTTTGGTATGTGTTTAGTTTTTAAAATACCTTCCAGAATTAATATTGTTCTATAAACAGCGTAATTATAGTAAACAGAAGAAGGTGTTTTGTGACACAGAACTGCGACTTCCAGTTAAATGTCATGTATTTTCTGTGGTGAAAGCTTCATCCCCTGGGAAGCGTACCCCTCTGAGAGCTGGGCAGTGGTGACAGGGAAGTGCGGCAGTAAGAAGCAGGAGGCCCCTTAAAAGTCCGGTTCGGAAGAGAATAGCCGGGCAGATGATCTTGCCGTCAGACCTGCAAGGGGCCCCAGAGGTCTGGTGCGAGGGTGACGGATGCGCGAGATTTCTTCTCCCACTACTGTCCCAGTCTCCTGTCCCGTGTCCTTTGTGTCGGGACCCTTCTGTCTTGCATCCTGGGCTTGTGCTTTTCTTCTCTGTCTCTTTTTTAAATGTAATTACTAGAAACTAATCATCTTCATTTTTCTGTTTTTATTTTTAGGTTCCAAACCAGTTAAAGTCATTTATATTAATTCACCGCTTCCCCAAAAGAAAATGACAGTGAGGGAGAGGAATCAGATCTTTCATGAAGTTCCGTTAAAACTCATGATGTCCAAAAACTCATCTGTCCCTGTCTCAGCAGTGTTTATGGACAAACCTGAGGAGTGTGTACCTGAGCCAGACGTATGTGATGCTCTCTGTTTTTCTTCTTTGCCCTTTCAAAGCATAAGTCTCTAAACCTAAGAAATAGCAAATCAGGCTTTGAATTCAAAGTGAGAATCAAACCCAGTTCCAGCTAGACTTGAGACAGCTGACTTCTGGGCCCCAGTTTCTGCTTTATAAAATAAAGATGGAATGCCTACATCACAACAGGGTTGTCAAAATTAAATTCAGTATGATATGTAAAATGATCAGCACAGTCGTAAACAGCACTTATTCATAGCGAAGCGTTTTTGAAACTCTTAAACTCTGAAAATAAATGGACGCAAAAGTAAATGGACAACACCTTTTGGAAAGAGGCTGAATTGTGCATGACCCCCCAATTGTCTTCTGACCATAAGGTTTTACCAGACAGATGTTTCAGAATAGCACCTGACCAGTTGTATTCAGCCCTCTGAGGCAGGTATTTGGCTCCGTCCTAACAGTTCTACTACTCAGTCTTGTTTTCAGCCCTTCTTCCTACTACCCAGAAAGAACATTTTGAACAGATCACAGGAGTGTTTGGCCAAACTGATCCTTTGCAGTGTGCTTTGTAGCTGTGTGGTACTGGACAGACGTGACTTCTCTGGGTCTAGTTTGTTGCATCTGAAGTCAGTCTCGTAACAGTACCTAACTTACAGGATTGTTTACTGGTTAAATGAGTTGGTACATACAAAGCTTATAGAGTGTACTTGGCATTCCATAAATGTTAACTTGGATGATTTTCTGGGCTGTTAAATATTTTTTCCCTGAGGGAAAAATGGTACTGTTTTTCCCTGATTACTGAAGACATTCTGTTTGTAGAAAGCATCATTCGTTTCACAGTGACTTACTGAGGTCGTCTAGGCTTGCTGTGAATAGAAGGCATGATGTCAGTAACGGCGGACCGGATCATTGGAACCTTCCCCACTAGGAATGACAGCTGAAAGAACTGACCAAGATATACACATTTCTTTATTAAAATCCTCAAAGAGCTAATGAATTAGTGAAGAATTACAGAGCTCAGATCCTGGAGAAGCAGCAGTCCAGGCAGATACGATGTAGGGTTGTTTTTACTGTTGCTGGTATTACCCATTCTGAAACAGTAGCTGAGAAGATGAACTGTGCTTCTGGCAGCGTCCGAAAACCATTATCATTGTCATGTGCCGTCCACTTTATCGCGACTCATGATGACCCCATACGACAGAGTAGAACTGTCCCATGGGGTTTCCTGGGCTGTGACCTTGATGGGAGCAAGTGACCAGATTTTTCTCCCCTGGAGACACTGGTGGTTTCAGACCATCAGCCTTTCAGTCGGTGGTTCAGATTGGCAGCCTTTCGGTTAGCAGCCAAGCACTTAAACTAGGGACACAGGAGTCAGAGTAGTTTTCCACCACAGGGAATGGGCCTCACAGGACTGCACCCCAGATAAAGCTGAGCCGGGAGCCAGCCAGCTTTCATGTAGACTGGGGCCCGAGATCTCCAGACTCCAAACGAGGACTGACGTGCTCTTGACAGCTGGTTTCTCCAGACACCTAGCAAAAGCAAATAATAATGATTTTTAGAGGAAGACAGTACCATGTTTGAGCCTCAAATTATTTCTACAAATAATTTTTAAATATAATTCCAGAAAACATGTAAAGGTAACCAACACAAGAGGAGGCTAGATGCTGTGAACAGGAATCATCAGAAACAATGACCAAAGAAACAGGCCCCCAGGGACTCTAAATCCTTAAGTGAGCAGTCACGAACTGGAAGCCAGCTCTGTGTAGCTACACAGCATTCACTGAAACTAAAGCCACTCTGGAAAATGTCAGCAAGGAATTGCCAACTTTAAAAAGATGGCAGATTTGGAAAAGAACCAAATAGAATAAGTATGGTAAATACAGTTAACAATTCCGTAAGTGGAGTAATTGGCTTATTAGATAAAGCCAAAGAGAGAATCACTAAACTGGAAGATGAATCTGAAAAGACTATTTGTAATGAAATAAAAACCCATCATAGTGCAGTCTGACTCAGCCACTCTACAGGGCAGGCAGAGTAGAACTGCCTCCTGGTTTCCAAAGAGCGCCTGGTGGATTCAAACTGCTGACCGTTTGGTTAGCAGCTGTAGCATTTAACTGCTACACTACCAGAGTTTCCCATAATGAAATACAAGAAGATGGAAAATATGTAAGATAGAGTAAGAGACAGGGAGAATAGAGTGAGTATATCAAACACATGTGGTTGAATCCAGAAAGACTGCTACAGAAAGATGATATGACAGAGACTAAGACTTGGATACTAAGGGGAAAAAAATCTTGAAAGGAGCCAAAAGGGAAAAAAGTCACATTACCTATAAAGGAATGCAAGTTAGATTTACAGATAGCTTTTCAAAAACAACAGTGGAAACCAAAGAACATTGGAGCAATATATTTTAAGAGAAAGTAACCTGAAGTTTCATGGACAGTGAAAATATTCTTAAGGACTAAGAACGAGTTAAAGACGTTTTCAGATAAAAACTGACTTTGCCACGAGCTGACGCCCACTGATGGGCTTTGAGCACAGGGTAAGAACTGGAAGGAAGATGACAGAAAGCATAGGAAGGAGCAACCAGTAAGAAGGGAGGTGACTGGGCTGGGCTGTAGGGTGGGGGAAGCACAGGGAACCCCAGGAAACGAAGACAGTGCTGAGATGACAGCTCTGTAAACCAGCCTAGGTCTCCAGACAGAGACTCGCCCCAGCAGTGTTGATGGCAGGTGGATCCACATTGAGCAGTGCCAGGACATCAGAGATCAAGAACAGTTTTGGAGAACTTGGGAAGAGGTCAGAAGAAGCAGATCTTGGAAGGGTCTGAAGATTTTATACACACGAAGACAAACTTGCATACGTGCATACATACGTACATCATAAACACATCCAAACATACCATGCCTTGTGGTGGCAGGGGGCGGTGAGCCTGGAGCCATCAAGCCCAGAAGCTGCCCTGGCCCATGTCACATGTGAGTGCCCTCCCAGGGGAGTCAGAGCACCTCCATGAGCCAGGAGGTTTGTTGGCCTGCGCCCTGGCAGAGGCACTGCAGCAATACCCTTGGGCATCTCTATAGTCTGTTTAGGTTTTCAGTTGTTCGTGTGTGTTTTTAGGCAATTTAACCTCATCTCTACGTTCTGTATCTGCTTTTCCTCAATCAGAGATTGTTTCATTGACCCAGCATAGTTGTGTTTATGTCCCATTTTCCCTGGTGGGTGTTTTTTTTATTTTTATTTTTTTTAGTTTTGAGTATATGTTTGATGTTAATATTTGGCATGTCACTGAATTCATGACCAGTGTCAGTTAATGACAGATTTCATCCCTTTCAACATAACACTCCTCCTTTCCTTATTTAATCCCTTTGCATTGAATTCTGCTGTGTCTGACATAAGTGTTGCTGCTCCTCCACTTTTTATCTGTAGTGTTTTTGTGTCTGAATGCTTCACATCAACAACACAGGCAGGTAGTTTGCAACCTACCACGGGGGTCTGGTCCCATGAGTTTTTGCCATCAGTATTTGTGTAAACTTGACCTTTGAACATCTGCGTCAGCAGCTGCAAATGATAACATCAGTAGATTAAGGACAGCAGTGTAATGTGTAGTACGTGTTACCCCAAAAAGGTGTGCCAGGAACCAGGTGGTGTGAACAGCTCTTCGTGGTAACTCCTACTTCATCGGGTGGGGCCCATCTGCAGTTTAATCGAATGTTGGGACCGAGTCTGGTGTTTTTATTTTAGTAAGGGCTGCCATTTTTTGAGAATCTGCTTACTATGCGCCAGGCACTATCCGGAGCGACTTGGTGTACACAATTCTCATCTAACCCCTAGAACAAATACAGAAAGAAGACTGTGTTATCCCTGTTTTGGAAATGAGGAAACAGGTTCGGAGATGTGAAGTAGCTTATGCAGCTAGTGTGTGATCCTCTGGTTCACTCCAGAATTGCGGTTTGATTCCCGAACCTAATCTGTAAAGTCAGTGGATGGTCTTCTGCTGTGAGACTGTCTCTACCTGTCTGTCTGCTTAGGGGTGGGGAAATTAATTCCTCAGCGAATGAGCCCATGGCGTGGATCCCGACTCAGAGCATCCCTAGAGTGCAGGGTAGAACTGCCGCCTCCCGCCCTAGGGTCTTGAAAACTGTGACCTCCGTGGCAGCTGCCTGTGTGTCCTCCCGCAAGGCAGCACCCATGGGCTTGACCTGCTGACCTTCCTCTTAGCAGCCGAGTACTTCACCACTGGGCCACACGCCACCAAGGCCAGTGTAAATGTCTCAAATTCCCCCATGACCAAGATAATACCTGGGAAACTAGCATCTCAGTGACAGCGTGCCCTAGGATATAATCAACCACTTCCTAGTGGTCCCACCCGGTCTGCTGTGATGGGAGAGGTGCTGTCCCTGTGGGACGCCAGTCCCTAGTGTGTCCCAGGGGTGTCCTGGGGGCTCTTCACACTTCCCCTAGTGGTTCTTGTCAGGTCGGAGTCTCCGAAGCTGTGGGTCTCTGCCGGAGCACGTAGGGTGGCCGGGGCGGGGCCTGTTCAGCTGTGTGCTGCTTCTCTAGAGTCTTGTGTGTTTCGGGATTAGCGGACTTGCTTGTTGGGATGCAGTAATTCATAAGTGTTCCCTGTGTCCTGTGCTGTTCCATCTTGGAAAATCAGCCCATATTTTCCAGAGCTTTTTAAGAGGAAGATGAGGGACATAAATTAGGTGCTAATAGTTTAATGTCATCTTAAGCAGGAAATGTGGAGAGACAGGACACTTTTCCGTCTACTTTTCAAGATCCCATGGAGTAGGAACATTGGGTGGGGTGGATGCAGGGTGGGGGAAGAAAGTGTTTTTTCGCTAATAGTTTGCCAATACATTTTCTTCAGATGCCTCACGAAGTTAATGAGTCTCGAAAAATTGAAACTCTTGAAAATTTGGATCTGGATTTTGATGATGATGTCACAGAACTTGAAACTTTTGGAGTAAGCACCACCAAATCCTCAAAGTCACCAAGTCCAAGTACTGCCACAGTCTCTGATTTGACAGACGCTCCCACAGCCCCAAAGGCAGCAGCCAAACCTGCAGCACCAGCCACACCTGCAGCACCGACTGCCCCCAGCGTCTCGGTAAACTCCAGGAGTTTATCTCAGATTCTGATGGAACAGCTGCAGAAGGAAAAACAGCTGGTGGCAGGCGTCGATGGTGGCCCTGACGAGGGCAGGAAGAGTGAAGATCAGGCTGTTGAATTGTGCAGTGGAAAAATGTCAGATTCTGACCAGCCTCAGGTGCAGGAGAGTGAAGAGCAGACTGCCTTGCCCTCAGAAGGCTCTAGGAGGAGGGAAGTTGAAGTCTCTAATGAAAACGACACGGTTCCTGATAAACTAAATGCTGGCAGAGGATTGGACCTTCGAGAGAAGACAGACCATTCAAAAGAGGTCGCAGCCACCTCCGAAGCCAGTGAAACTGCAGATGTCATTTACTGTGGCAGTGACACAGATGAAGACTGTTTAATTATTGATACAGAGTGTAAAAGTACCAGCAGTGCGAAAACAGCAGCCGTGAGCTCTGGTTCGAATCCTAAGCCAGCTAGCGCCCACCCCTGCACGGGCCAGGCTTCTGCAGGAAACCAGAGTCAGGCCACTTGCAGCCTCGAAGAGTCCTGTATTTTAAAAAAACCAATCAAAAGAGTATATAAGAAGTTTGATCCAGTCGGGGAAATTTTAAAGATGCAGGATGAGCTCCTGAAGCCCGTCTCCAGACAAGCACCCGAGCTGTCTGTGGTGAACCCCGAGCAGCCCCAGGAGTTCCCAGGGCCCCAGCAGCCCTACGCTCCTTCTGATGAGGCCACTGGCTGGCCCAGGCCCCTCTGGCCTCCTGCCTTTCAGAAGCCCAAAGGACGTAAGTGGATAGAGCTAACACGTAACTGTATATTGTTTTCTCTCTTTTCCTTAGGTTTTTCTCATTTTCTAACTTTTCTGTTTTTGTAACCTGTTTTATAATGCTCACGTAATCACTGATACTTCATTTCTGAAGCTGCTTCCAAAATCTCCTCTCTAAATATCTCCCCCACAGTGTATGAGTTTTATAATGTAGTTCTGTCCAGCATACACAGTGGCTATCCGGCTGTACCTGGGTAATGCAAACCGATAACCGATGTGACTGCCAACCAAAAAGGCTGCCGGTCAGGGTACCCCCCAACTCCTCTGCCAAAAGGCCTGGCAGTGTACTTCTACAGGCCCAGCCGTGGAGAGCCCCCTGGGGCCGTTCTGCTCTGACGCACCGGGGGGGTGCTGTCAGCTGGAGGCGACTCCTTTGGGACTCGTCTTTAACATGGCTCACTAAACTAACAAGTGCATCAGTTAGTCGTGCACACCAGTGAACCCAGTTACACACTGTTGGATTGCAGTTCTGTACTTTTGTGGAGTAAATAAAAAGCCACTCCTCAGCTCTGCCAAGATTAAGAATAATACTGCTTTTTATGTCCGTCTTTTTCCTCACTTGATTTCTAGGCTCACTAACTTATACTTTGCCTAAAGTCAGTGAAAGTACTAGCCAGAAGGAAGAATGCCTCAAAGCTTTAAGTCCTGCAGTCCCAGCAGAAATAAACAGAAATGGCAGAAAGCACAGGGTGCAAGTTGATAGAAGTTGAAAATTACATTTTCTGTGCCTAGCCTATCAATAGATAATTGTGTTACCTTGGATTGTGATGGATAAAGGCTGTATATCCTTTAAAATTGAAAAAGAACGTATAATTATTATTTTTGAAGGGTTGCCATATGAACTTCAGGACTATGTTGAAGACACATCAGAGTATCTAGCTCCTAAGGAAGGAAATGTTGTTTATAAGTTATTTAGTCTTCAAGACCTGTTGTTACTCGTGCGTTGCAGTGTCCAGAGGATAGAGACAAGACCGCGTTCTAAAAAACGGAAGAGAATCCGAAGAGTAAGTTACTTTGAAAGCTAGGCTGTGGGGACATGAGTAGATATGTAGCAAATACTGAACATGCCATTGTTGCCAAGTTTGAGTTGTAATTGTTGATCGCACAGCAATGTTTGCAGCTTGTTGTTTTTTTTTTAGGAATTTACTAAGAGTATTTCATCACATGTAGTAGCCATGACTACTCATCACATACATGTGCAGAGTATGTAAATTTTGTGGAAAAAACCACCATCAGGAATTTAACTAGATTGTCGTGTCTTCCTGCCATCTGAGTGACCTTGGGTTTCCGCGTTACCTGGGAGCCCGTCTCTCTCTCGGCGGATCTGCTTGGCTTGTCTTGGAAATCCATGTTGGAAAAAATAGGCCTTCACACACATCTAAAAAGTCTTCCAAGGATTCTTACAAGACCAGATCTCTTTCTTTTCCACCCATTGTTTCTTTGGGGTCTTGACACGTTTTTCCCCAGTTAAGGACATTTTGTGCCGTAAAGTTGAAGTTGCTGTCCCTGTTTAGAAATTTGAAGTCCCTTTTGAGATGAGTTTAACTTAGTCTGTGGGGGTGAGACCATCAAATTCTGGTATACTTGATTTTATGAGAAATACTGAAATTTCTTTCTTTTAATTTTTGTTACGATATAACGTGTTCCTTTGCATTTGTGTGTCTTGGTACACTTTTTGGTGTACCTGTCCCTTGCTTCATAAGCCGCCACCCTGTGAGGCTCATCTGTGACCACTGGAGACGTCCATGTGTTTGGCAGTTGGGACCGAGTGTCGGGAACAGCGATGTTCCAGCTTTGGCCTTTGTCAGTCAAGTCCCCGACTACTGTTTAATGATAGTCAGGAGTAAGCAAGAAAAATAAAAGGGTGGCTTCAAGCTGGAGACTTGAGAAACCAAAGGGCTTTGAATGTGATGCCTGAGGGGTCTGCTTCTTACAGGAGAAAGTCAGGGAGTGACAGGATACTGCAGTTGGATGTCAGTCTTCTAGAAAAATGCTCAGTTTCTCTCTGTGACAAGATTTGACTTTATTTGCCCCTTTTCTCCTGCTTCATGTGTGTTTAACTGTGATGGATGTAATGGCCACAAACACAAAAGTGCTGCGTCTGTGTGGTCAGTCCTGTAGGCTATAGCTGCAAGATTTGATTTCTTGCTATCTGTCTGGTTTGTTTGGAGCTTAACCTCATTTCTGCCACTTGCTGCCCTGCACGCCCAGCCACTTTGTATTTATCTGTCTTTAAAACTTTTTTCATGGCCAGTATCTGTTAAGTGAAAAACCATAGGGAAATTTTAGATACTGGTTTCGTTCTTGAATGGGACAACTCCGGTGAAGACACTGTCATTCCTTTGGTTAACGTGTTGTGTGTAAACATCAAAACATAGCCTTGTATAGAGGCAGAAATTCATTCTTCACCAGAATACGTCAGACCAGGAGACCCCAAGGAGTAGGTGGGTAGGAGCCTTACTTTTTTCTCATGTGTCAAACCTAGAGTAAGATGTTAAATCCCACAGTGAGCACTGATCATACTGCAGCTGTCATGGTTATATTTCATCATTGAGTACACGTGGCATAAGCTCCTTCATAGAGTGTGAACCCCTAGAAGTTGTCTCCTGTCCCTAGTGTTCCTCTCAGATGTTTCGCACCGTAGAGACTCAGTGAGTAGGTGCTGAGATACTGAGAATGACAGAGAGGAGGAGAACAAGCAGGGGTGGGATTTCAGGGGGGCCGAAGCACTAGTTGGAGACATTTCGAAGCAGGTACTAAATGGGTTTAAAATCTGATTAGGTGAGAAGACGGCCTTGTAAACATTCCCTACCTAAAACTTGACTTGGTTATCCACTGTGTTGGAGGACTTGGAAGTGTCTTCAGATTCTGGTGTCCAGGAACCGAGTCTTCAGCCTCGTCTCTCCCTTGTTTTTCCTGCTGCTTCGAGTCTGTGTGTTGCTGAGACTTTAATTTCTCATATTATTTTGCCTTTTTTGTGAAAAGCTTCTCCTTGACATATATGAGATGCACAGAAAGAGGAGAACTTTGAAACAGCAGACAGTCTCAAATGATGGAATGAAATAAAGTGGGTAAATGTGGATCCTGAGATGAAGCTGGAACCTACTGATTTCTGCCGATAATTAGGAAACGTAAAGTCAGTGACTTTAAATTAGTCACTATTACCTGTTGTCTGTCTCAGTTAACAAAATTTCCTAAATGCTGTGCAAAAATGGTTCAAAAATTTAGATGCAGTTATTTTGAAATTTGACATTTAAGAGCCGAAACAAAAAAGAATTCTGATGATGCTGAATGTAGAGAATTAGAAGACACCTGATGGAATTAATATATATAAGATAACAAACTATGAAGTGTCTACTTTGGAATATATATAAAAGTTTAAAAAGATTCATGTGAAAAATCAGAAAGCAGAGAACCAAGAGAAGCTCTCACTTGGAGGGAATGAGAGCTGCCAATCAAGGGAAAAGGAAATAGTAAACTTGATTGTTACAGTATGAAAACTTTGATTCTACTTAAAATTTCACATTAATTTTGAAATACTAAAGAAAGGTATTGAGATATTTCTTTCTGCTGGCTTCCTGGAGATGGCAGCAGAATACATATAGAATACGTAGAACCAGATACAGGGCTTAGTTTCATACACAGAGCAATATAATCAAAGAAAATCTGCCAAAGTATTTTCTTATCAGAAATATCATATATTTTAATTAAAAAAAACAACTAGGACTAACTCTGTTGTCTATCCATCATCTGGAGAAGGAACCTTTATTAATTATTCTGTTGCCTACTTTCCTTTAAACCAGCTTTCTCCTTGAGCAAACTTTTTAACCTTTGGGGCTTTTGTTGCTTTATTTCTGGGTTTGATTTACTGTAAAATTAGGTTTCCGAAGAATTGTTACATGATCCAATACTTCTAACAATGGAATTATCCCAGTCACAATTTTTTTCTAGTTGAGAAGATATTTTAGAGTCTTTTTACTCAAAGTATGATCCCTGGAGGAACAGCTTGTCAAAAATGCAAAACCTTGGGCCCCATCCCCAAATCAACACTTTAATAAGGTCACCGGTGTGTTCACAGGCACGTGGCATTTAAAGTGCTGGCTTTGCCTCGGTGCCCTGGCTGCACAGTGGTTAGAGCGCTTGTCTGCTGACCAGAAAATCGAGAGTTTGTATCACAGCCACCCCTTGGGAACCCTGTGGGGCGGTTCTGCTGTCCCCTCCGGGGTGAAGAAGGGACCCGGCGGCGGCAGGTTAGGTGAGGCCTTGGGTTTGGAGCCCTGGGGGTGCACTGGTCAGGAGCTCGGTGCTGACCGAGCAGGTCGGCCTGCTGAATCCACCAGCTGCTCCTTGAATTGACTCAGGGCAACAGGTTTGTGTTGGTTTTCATTGCGTGTAGTTTTACTGTATTCAGAAGATTCAGATACAAATCTCCCTTCTTCCGGTGAGCAAGGTTTTACTGATCTGGATCGTTTTCCGTCGCCGTCGCACTGAGCCAGCGAGGTTTGCCGCAGGTCCAAATCAGGGTTTCAGAAATACTGATGAATTCTTGCGAATACATGAAGGAAAACAGCTTGAAGCAGTTTCACAGGTGCTAATCGGAAACCCTGGCGGCATAGTGACTGCTACGACTGCCAACCAGAAGGTCGGCAGTTCAAATCCACCAGATGCTCCTTGGGAAGTCTGTGGGGCAGTTCTGCTCTGTCCAATAGGGTCGCTGTGAGTCAGGATAGACTCAATGACAGTGGATCGGGTTGGGTTTTGATGGGCTGTGAATCAGAATCAACGGCATTAGGTTCGCTTTTCAGGGTGTCATTGGCCATACCACTTTTTGTAAGTCCCCTAAGTTAGGGTTTTCCTTTCATAGCTGGGAATGGAGTGATTCCTGTAAGCAAGGAGAGTTTTCTTTGGCAGAAGTGAGATGGCCTGAGTGCGGTGGCTGTGACCACCGTGACTTACCTCGCAGAGACTTGGTCTTCCGTGTTGCCTCCTTTAGACCAGGGGTAGGTACTGCCATCTTATTTACCCTGTGCAGTGTCCTGGTCACTAAACTTGGAGTAGACAATCTGCCAGATACTTAATACTGTCCTACTTTCCCAGTGCTGCTGTAACAAAAATAACACACCGGGAGGGCTTTCAGAAACAGACATTGATTTTCTCACAACTCTGGGGGTTGGGAGTCCAGACCAGGGTCTGGGTGCCTCTTCCCTTCTGTAGGCCTCCCTCTGCCTTGCTGGTTCTGCCACAGCCTGTGGCCTCCCTTTGCTGCTTAGAGATGCGTCTGCCTTCACTGTCATGTGCTGTCTCCTGCGTGTCTGTGACGATTTCACGCTTTTTTAAGACACTACCCAGAAGGGTTTGGGTATAGGCCCTACCCTGTGCCCATATGGCCTCATTAGGGTAACAAAAGAAAACCCCTTTTTCTAAACAGAGTCTTACTTACAGGTACAGAAACCACATGAGACAGTTATTCAACAAATATTAGAACAAAAGCCTTAGAAGTTACCGTAACTTTTGGTGGAGACAGAGTTCAGTCCAGAATGCATAGCATCTGGAATAAAGCTTGGTGTGACTCAGGATTAGGACTGCCACAGGTGCTGACGTAGAGAGTGTCGCCATCATCCAGTGCTGCTGTAACAAGTAGGTAGCTCTAACAAAGAGAAATTTATTTCTCGCTGTCCAGTAGGCTGCAAGTCCAAATTCAGGGCGTCGGCTCCTGGGGAATTCTTGCTGTGTTGGCTTTGGAGGAAGGTCTTTGTCATCAGACTTCCCCTGGACTGGGAGTTTCTGGGGCTGAGGGACCCAGGCCCGAAGGACCCACTCTGCTCCCAGCACTGTTTTCTTGGTAGGAGGTACCCAGTTCTGTGCCTGTGTAGGTTCTCTGTATGTCCCAGGAGATGGCCTCCGGGCACAGTACCATCTTACAGGACACAGCCCCTGCTGGTCCGTGCTCGTTAGTAGCAGGAGTAGGATTTAGAACATAGAGGAACGTTACACAACACATGGAATTGTGGCCTACCCAAACTGCTCCTCACATTTTGGGGGCACTCAGTTCAATCCATGACAGCTGAATGCTCATACATTTACAGCGTGAAAGCAATGAGATAGAGGATGAGTCCTGAGAAGATGTGCCTTTTTTTGAATGCGCTCGAGAATTGTTAGCATGTGCTGTAGCCGTGGTCTCCCGGGGTCTGGCCCTGAGCCTCGGGATGGTTAATGCATGTGCTGTTGGTCACGTTTCCTGACAGTCAGGCTGCACGTGTGGGGGTCTGCGTTTGGGTGGAGGAGGGCTCTCGTTGGCCCACCCACCGTTGGCCCACATGTACGGTTCCCAGGCTCAGAGAGACCCAGCTTCCTCTCTGCTGCCCGCCCGCACTGCTGGGAAGGGGTAGGTGCGATGAGCTGAAGGCCTCTGAGAGCTGCGGGGCACTGCCCGGGTGGGGTGTGCTCCCCCGTCCCTGTCGGCGCCTTTGACCGAGTGTCCTCCCCTGCCTTTGCAGCAGTTCCCGGTCTACGTCCTGCCCAAGGTGGAGTACCAGGCCTGCTATGGAGTCGAGGCGCTGACCGAGGGGGAGCTGTGCCGCTTGTGGGCTGAGAGTTTACTGCATTCGAACTGCTCGTTTTATGTGGGTACGTAACACAAGAGGCTCGTTCTTGCCCCTTTTTATTTTCTGGTAAATACATCACGTTCAGTGCCATTGTGAAGACTTCTGCTCTGCAGTTCATGTTTCCAGCTTTGCGCTCGTTCTCCTCCTTCCTTTAACACTGCCACTCATGCCCCAGAATGGAACGGCGGGGAGCTGGGGTGGCCCAGCGTCCTGTCCTTCTTCCACGTCTGCACTAGCTGTACGTGAATCTCAACTAAACCTTTTTTTTTAACATACTTAGTTAATAATGTAATTAACAAAAAAATACAGGTGTGTTTTCTGACAGCCTTCTTTGAAAGGACTATTTAATTCCTTTAAAAACATACAGTTTGAAACTTCTTAAATATCTCTTTTAATATCTCAAGTATCTCGATGCAGTCTTTTTTACTGTGTTGTCTCGAGGGGGCGGGCAGCGGTGTGAAGTGCTCTGGCTGAGCAGAGTCCTGGACAGTTCACACACCTCACGTGATGGGTAGCTGGCTGGTCTGCACTGACGTTATTCCTTCTTAGAGTGATGTCGCACACCCTGGTTCCCCCATGTGCCTGCTTCCCTCTCACCTCAGGCTGCCTATCCCACCTACCTCGGGTCCCCTGCGTGTCTCGGGCTGCCTTTCCATGGACCCTTTGCCTTCCTCTGAGCTCTCAGGTCAGTGTCTTGTGTATTTATTTGATGACATGTCATAGCTGCTCTGTTACTCTGTTTCAGACCTGTTCGATCTTAACATTAGACCATGAGCAGTCAGGTCACAGTCCGAGGAAACTTTGTGTCCTCAGAATGCTCTACAGAGCTCCTGTGTCTGGAGTACATTCTATGAGAGTATTTTACCTGCTTATTTAAGAAAGAGGGGAATGTCACTTGAAAAATTGTCCCCATTTTGCTTAATCTTTTTTCTTCATGCTTTGTGGAAATATTAATAAGTTAAAGGATTCGCTGTTTCTGATTAACCCAAAAGGAAGTGATTACATCCTCTGTTTGACCATGTAACTGCTCCCTCCTCTTCCTGTCTGCCCCACCCCCACCCACACTGCTGGGCATTTCAGCTTTCCTGCAAAGGAACTCTTAGAGGTGGGCTAACGCTTTCCAGTAGTGACTGAGAGTGAAGACTCGTGACTGTACGTATTTTTTCTTTTTAATGTACCACCTAACAGATAAAGACTACATACTTCGTCTAAAGTCATTTGGTGAAAAAACTTAAGTATATTGTTGTCTTAGCCAAAAAAAAAAAAGTGTGGTGGAGTTGATTGTTGTTTGGGTGGAGTATGTGTATTGAGCAGTATGCTTTAAAAAGTTGTTTGAAAAGAATCCATGAGTTTGCTTTTTGTTTTAATGTTGTTGCTTTATGACCTTTTTAATTTGAGAACAGTGTTCCAGGGGGTGGAGATGAGCAGGGGTGTCCTAAGTTAGTGTTTGCCACAACTGCTTCCTAAACAGCACCCCTCCTGCTCCCGTCCCCCACCCACATCCCGGTCACAGCAACTCTGCAGAGCAGACTGGAACTACATTGTTCGGTGTCTCAGGCCGTAAATCCTCACAGAAGCAGCTTTCTCCCACCGAGCGGCCAGCAGCCAAGCGCTTTAACTGTACCACCAGGGCCTCTCTGCCTTCTAGAAGTTGCATAAAAAATGCAAAACAACCGTCATTGTATCATTCTAATGCCCGTCTGGGTACCATGAAGATCAGTTGCCTGTCAGATGTGAAGGAGTGTATGGCATTCATCGCTTCATCTCTTTTCTAGTTCACAGCTAACGTAGTTTAGACTCAGAGTAGTTTTGACTTTAAAAATACCAGGAATTGAGGGGGAAAGCGTACACAGCACTTGGAACCGCTCCATTCAGGAGCGCTGGCTGCTCTTTGATACCCAGATGACAGGCGAGCTGGAGTGTGTCCTTGCCTGGGGAGCACTGTGCCGGGCGAGAGCTGGGCGCACTTGGCGGGCTGTGGTGGCTTCTCTTCAGATGCTCTCTTCTTTGACCTTCTCTGGAATTGCCCTGTCTTCTCCCTACCGTCCTCCTCCCTCCTGTTCCCAGCCCCACTACAGCCGGTCAGCTGTTCGTGGGTGCTGGATGTTGTGTTCTCAGTGTGGGTCATTATGTACCCACCACTTGCAAACCCAGCTACGTGTTGTGTGATACACTTGAAATGCTCCCGAGTCAGCCCGTAGTTCCTTATGTACACACTTGCACAAAGAACACTGGGACAGTCTGAGCATCACGGCTGGAGCACCTGCTGCTGTGCACCAGGAACTCTGTCCGTGGCCGGGGAGCCTGACGACTCTCGAGCAGATGCGCTGGTCTCTGTTTGACCGGGGTGGGGGCAGGTTCTGACAGGCGGTGAGGCACACTCGGTTTTCATCATGGGCAGCTCTCGGGGCTCCTCGTGTTGCGAATCGTGTCTGGGTGTCGGATTCTGAGCCCTCTGTCTCGCCTTGAGGCTGTGCCACACCATCGGAAGTAGATTTTCACACAAATGCTGTGTGTCTCCCATGTTTGTCCGTCAGTCCTCCCTCCCGTGCAAGGTGTTTTCATAAAGACAGCCATGCCAGTTCTGTTTACATGTTGCTGTAAAAATGTATGCTAGAATAACCCATTTACAAAAATACCTCAAAAGCAGAGGGTATGGCTGGCAGACAAACAGAAAATGTGGTGTTGAAAATATGAAAATAGGATATTCTGGACTTACAGTGTTTTATTGTGAACTAAATCTTGTCGTGTTTTTGTTCTTCAAGAGTTCTTGGCGCTCTCACCATTTTACATTTCTAGTTTTTAGAATCCGCTTATGAATTTGGACCAGTAGTAGCACAAAAATTGGGATTTTTTTTAGGAAGTACTTTGACTCAATCAGTGTGGAGCAGATTGACAGCCTCACCAATAACAAACCCTCCAATCCGTAAGCTTTGCACATTCCTCCATTTATTTGCATCTTTAATTTCTCTGAATACTGTTTTATGGGTTTTTCTATGTGGAGACCTTGCACATTTTGTGAAAGTGTATTTGTTGGTACTCGTTATGTTTTTGATGTTGTGAATGTTACTTTTAAATCTTCTGTTGTATTGCTTATGATTTGTTCCTGATACATGGAATGTACTTGCGTGCTGATTCTGTATGTTGACTTTGTGTCCAGCAGCCTCAGTGAACTCACCCACACATTCATTCTAGTGACTTATCTGTAGATTTTTCTTATTTCTTAATGTCAAATGTCAGTAACTTGTGTTTTTTAAGAAACTTGTTCATTTTCTTTAAATTTTCCAGATTATTGCCATAAGTTCATGATATGTGCTATGATCTTTTACTATTAGCCATAGCAATTATAATGAATTTGGATTTATGTTTATTAATATTTTTTGATATATTCTATTTGATTCATCTGTTCAGAGGCCTTTTTTTTCTGTTTAATGGTTTTTCTGTGGATTGATTTTTTTTTTTCATTTTTCTCCTTACCAGCCTGTGCCTCATTGGCAGTTCAAATCCATTAGCCTCTCCTTGGGAACCCTAAGGGGCAGTTCTGCTCTATTCTGTAGGGCTGCTATGAGTTGGAATTGACTCAGTGAGAATGAGTTTAGTTTTTTGGTTTGTTTTTGATCCTCCATTTAAGCAATCAACTGAGTCTTTAATTTCAGTTATTGTGTTTTTCATTTCTAGGTATCCTCATCTATCTGTATATATAAAAAAATGTGTATACACGTATCTGTTACACAAATGTTATATCTGTATACCTCTCTGCAGCAGTTTCCAATCTTCTTAAATGATTAGGAATAATTATTTTTTTGTCTGTGCTTAGTAACTTTGCTATCTGACTTACCTTGCCTTTTCCATAGTTCTTTTTTTTCCTGTGTTATCTATCGCACTGCTGTCGAGTAGGGTCCAGAACTCACAGTGACCCCAGAGGTCAGAGTAGAACTGCCTCATTGAGTTTCCAAGGAGTGCCTGACAGATCTGAACTGCTGCCCTTTTGGTTAGCAGATGTGGCAGTTAACCCACTACACCAGCGTATGCCAAGCTGTTCTTAATTGAGGGCCAGATACTGCTTAAAAATCGTAGAGCTCTTCTGAGGCGTGACAGTTTTTCTTCTCTAGATGAGATGACTTCCTTTGGTTTCTGGCCATCCACCAGCTGCACATGTAGACCTGAGTCACCTTAATCTAGTTACGTGGATTGGGATCATTTGAGGTTTGACTTGGACCCCAAAAGTCTGTGTCCTGAGTGTGCTGGAGTGTGGTTGTTCAGGATCTGTGCAGAAGAGAGCTAGTACGCAGGCACGAGAATGTCTGTCAGGAGACAGGCCCTTTTGCAGAATTGGTCCTCAGCTGGAATCTGGAAACTCGCCTGGTGAACAGTCCCGACACACATTTAATGTTTTCTCTGACTGGTAAGGATGGCTCGCTGGCCCGCAGCCCTACGAACAACCTGATTGATCCTGAGCATCTTGTTTTCTGAGCGTCTCAGAATTGGGGTGTGTAACCAGACCCCAATAACAAACCGGGAGCACTGAGTCTCTGACATTTCCCTGGTACACAGTATGACTCGTGGCTGGAGAAGTTGACCGTGCCCTGTGTGAGTTGAGTGAGGACTCAGGGGGGACACTCCTGCCTGGTCTCCCCTGGATGTCACCCCAGGTATCGTTTACTTCCACTTTGTGTCCTTTCACTGATGACAAAGCTTAACCAAGAGGGCAGCTGTGTGCTGAGTCCTGTGAGCCCTTCCAGTGAGTCACCCAACCTGTGGGTGCCTTCAGGAACCCCGACATCGGGTCCCATTTCAAAGCTTTAAGAGTTTATCTCATTAGTGGACCCTAAACTCTGATTTTTATTCCTGTAATGCTAAAAGATAGTTGAAAACTCTGATCAATTTCTTATCGTCTCAGGTACCTTTTCAAGATTTAATAGGCACTTCAGGAAGTCCCTGGAGAAGGTCAACATACTTGGTACAGTGGAGGGTCAGCAAAAAAGAGGAAGGCCCCCGACAAGATGGATTGACACAGTGGCCGCAACAATGGGCTTAGGCATAAGAATGGTTGTGGACGTGGTGCAGGACCAGGAAGTGTTTTGTTCTGTTGTTCACAGGGTCGCTGTGAGTTGGAACTGACTCAGCAGCCTCTAACGGCAGCAACCCAAGTGAAAAACAGCAGTAAGAGCCAGGCTCCTGCCCCTGGTTTCCGTCGTTCTCTGCACACTGGCCCTCTACCCACACAGAGGGGTTCATGCTGCTCTGGCCTGTGCCCACAGTGATTTCCACACTTGCGGTGTGAATTGCCTCTCTTTGTGGCTTTGGTTCACTGCTGTATTCGCAGCTCCTAGAACAGGGTCTGGCACGCAGAGAGCACTCAGGAAATAGTCGTTGACCGGATCTAGCTGGCTTTGGTCATCGGTTGAAGGGACAGTGAAGATCAAGCACAGGGAAGATGGCAGAGAAGTGACCCCTCAGGTTGTGTCCTTTCGTCTGTTTGTTGCCACAGGAGTGTGGAAGACAGCGCACCAGAATGCAGCAAAGGAACACTGGGATCATGATTCATGTTTCCTGTTTCCTCTAAAAGATAAAAATTCAACATTACTGCTATTAAGCATGTGGGTTGACAAGTGGTGTGCTATCTTGGATGTTTGTCCTAGAGTGCTGTCACATGTAACATACAGGTGTCCTCAGTGTCTGTGTGGTGCCCACCTCTGGCTGAGAATGTGCCCCCTGCGTTCCACTCCGTGGACCGTAACAAATTATGGGTATCATGGTGAACAACGGGAATTCCAGAGCACTCTGTAGGGGTAATGCAGAGGCTGGATGTGGACCAAGGGACAGTCCTTCACAGTAGAACAAGGGGTCACTGCATCGTTTAAAATCAGGAAAGGCGAATGTCAGAGTGGTATCCAGCACCATAATGCGTCTTCAGTCTGCGTGCCAAAAGCCAAGTGCTGTCGAGTCGGATAATCGGAGAAGCTGGGGGACGGAAGACAAGCTGCGTCGGGACTGGAGGAGGGCTCGGCAGCAGCCTATGTTCGGCGGGTCACACCGTCTCGCTTGCCAAATGCAGAGGACTTGAAATACTTACTGATGAAGATCAGAGACTATAGCTTTCAGTAACAGTTATACCACAACACAAGCAAAACAAAAATCCTCACAACCAGACCGGTAAGCAACATCATGGTAAATGGAGAAAAGATTGAAGTTGTCTAGGGTGTCATTTTACGTCCTTACACAGTGCAAGGCCATGGAAGCTACACTGCATTGAGCAAATCTGCTGCAAAAGACCTCTTTAAAATGTTAACAGCCAGAGATGTTACAGTGAGGGCTGAGGTCTGCCTGACCCAGACCGTGGTGTTTTCAGTCCTCTCATGTACATGTGAAAGCTGACCAACGAATAAGGAAGACCAAAGAAGAATCAACACCTTTGAGTTGTGGTGCTGGCAAAGAATATTGAATTTACCGTTCATTTCCAGAAGAACAAGTATATCTTTCTTGGAAGACATACAGCCAGAGTATTCTGTAGAAATAAGGATAGCAAGACATCATGTGACATAGTTGGGGCATGTTGTCAGGAGGGACCAGTCTCTGGAGAAGGATGTTATGCTTGGTGAGTTGAAGGTCAGTGAAAAAGAGGAAGACCCCCAAGGAGATGGCCCAACCCAGGGGCTGCAGCCGTGGGCCAAGACACAACAGTTGTGGGGATGGGGCCGTGCTCCATTCTGTTGGTCACAGGTCCCTATGAGTTGGAGCCAACTCGACAGCACAGAACAACAGCAGCAACATCAAGTTAATCTGCTTTTTAACTGTGACAGTCATTGAAACCTGTAACAAGGGGAACTGAACTTTGAACCATTTCCTAAGTCGTTAACCACACAGTTTGAAACCAAGATTTTAGAAGATTATGATGAAAAATGTTAACCGTATGTTGCATACTATATCATTCTTTTAAAAAAGAGTTGGTCTGTGTAACTGTTATTAATGAATAGTCCCAAAGTTTTGGAGACTACGGGTGTAAGCAAAATAGAGAGAACTCAAGCTCAGGATGGTTCAGTCACCTGTCTCTGGCCACAGGCTTCGATGCCAGGGCCAGAGAGCTTAGTCAGGAGTTTTTGTAAATGTGACGAACCTAACAGAAAACACCTCACTGTAAACAGTGAAGACAGTGAAGAGCTAGCAAAGAATTTGGAGAGAAGGCAGAGTAGGAGGGAAGTGCAGCAGAAGAGAATGTGCTTGTGACGGAATTAATCAGCTGTAAAACAGATTATTTGTCTTGTCTTGCAAATCAATCTTAAAACACCAATTTCCAGGGGCTCCTGCCTCTGTGCCCCATGCACTCAGTGACACTCCTGTCTTGGCTGTGGCCTCAGTCGGCCACACCCTACCGTTGCTGACCACTCTTTTGTTTAACTGAAGCATTTGTCGGTCTTCCCCGCCCATTCCTGTCGTCTCAAGACTTCAAGGAAATTTAAGGATCCTGTCCCCTCAGAAGTCAAGCTTGGGGATCACTGCTATTAGATCCTTCAGCACTAATGGTAAGAGTAAAGATTACCTGTGTGATTCAGAGACTGAGGTAGGGTATGTGTCCTATGAGATACTAGTGACCTGAGATCCAGAGAGCAGCAGATGTCTCCTTGCAACAGACAGCATCTTGATTTACAGGACTCGGGTTCACAAGTTCCCACACTTTGATGTGCACTGGGATCACCTGGAGGACTTTGAAAGTAGAGGTTGCTGACCCAAAAGCGTTCTGATTCAGTTGGTCTAGACTAGGGCCCAACGCTTTGCTTTTCTAACGTGTCCTCAGTTGATGCTGACCCTCCTGGTCCAGGGACCACGCTTTGAGGACCACTTCAGTAGCTCAAGTAAAATAAACAGACTTGGTTTTTGTCTGTTGCCTTTGCTGTGAACATTTCTCTTGTAGTTTCCAAACCAAACCCCTTGCCATCAAGTTGATTCTACTCTACAGGGCAGAGTAGAACTGCCCCATAGAGTTTCCAAGGGGCAGCTGGTGGCTTTGAACTGCTGACTTTTTGGTTAGCAGAGATAGCACTTAACCACTATGCCACCAGGGTTTCCTTCTAGATTCCAGTGCTCCTTTTTAAAAACATTTTCCAAGAAAATTTCCGAAGTAGTCCTAGCACGACATCTGTGTACACTCTCCAGTCTTATAATAATTAATATATCCGAAGTCTGATGATGAAGTCCACAAACTCCATCCTAGAAAAAAAATGCTGCATACCTCGTTGCTGAATGAGGTCTCCTTCCAAGTCCTCCCCTTGGGAGGCTAGACACCGGCACTAGTGCCCAGTCCACCCTTCAGAGCAATGTCAGAACTCTTTTTCTGGAATGGCTATCAGAGCTGTCATTGTATTATGCTTGATGTTCTGAATGTCATCGAGATGTTTTCCTTTTGCTATTTCCTGTATCTTTGGATAAAGAAAAAAGTCACTGGGGGCCAGATCAGGTGAGTACGGAGGATGTTTCAATACAGTTAACTTGTTTACTGGCTAAAAACTCCGTCACAGACAGCTGTACATTTCAGTTTGCAAACTTGTCTGTGTGCCAGTGTGCACAGTGGCCATTCTAGTAAGTTCCCAGATTGCTTTGAAGGGTAGACTGGGCACTGGCCTTGATGTATAGCTTCCCCAGGGGAGGACCTGGAAGGTGACCGTGGTAGTACTCAGCAGTGAGGTACTCAGCAGTGAGGTACGTAGCACTCAGAACAGTCGAGTTTGCGGACTTCGTTGTCAGACCTCGTGGTGAGTGCATGGCAGTCCTCCCTTCGCTCCATTGTCACACGGACCAGTGACGTTTCCCAGAGTGTGAGTTGTGAGAAACTGCATGAAGTACACAATTGACTTCCAGGTTCTAAGTCCGCAGACCACTGCTGAAGTAGCAGATGACCACGAGTCCTGATCAAAGAGAGGAACGTGCAGAACAGATTTTCAAATTCTTAACCAAATCCAGACTTGATGGAGACTGGGTGAACCCCCAAAACTGTTGCCCTGAGAGAATCTTTGAACCAGAAGTATCTTCTGAGGCCGATTTAAAACCCAGCAGCTGTGCAGTGTAAGTAGGAATGAAGGTCGCCTCGAGCGTTGTGTTCTCTTAAGAACTTCCTGTCTGGAAACTCGGGTGTTGCGGTGGTTGGGTGCTGTGGCTGCTCCCCGAAAGGCCCATGGTTCCGGTCCACCAGGACCTCTTTGGAAACCGTGTGGGGAGGCTCTGCTCTGTCCCCAAGGGTCTATGTGTTGGAACCTACTGGATGGTGACGGGTTTGGTGAGGTTTTGTATGGGATCAGAGTAACAGCAGCTACTCCAAACAGGAGCTAGGGAGGGAGCCTAGGGGACAGTGTGTGTGTCAGCGGTAGAGGGGCAGCTGGGAAAAGGAGGGTGAAAGTGGCTGCCTAAACTCGGAGAGGGTGATCGTGGCTACAGAATTGTACACTGTCAAGTAACAGCTGTACGTCATGGTCAGGGACCCATCACGGCCCTGCTCTCAGAGTCTGTCACTGACTGATGACTCTGTGTGTCCGATCTCACTCGTGGGCATGCTGCCCTCTTGTTTCCGGGTGATAAACCCACATGACAGTTTACAAAAATTGAGACTCAAAAGAGGGAACTGACCAAAAAAGATAAAAGCACAGCAGAGACAAGAAGGGGTGCTGCTGAAAGTGGAGTGGAGATTGAGCGGCCAGGGCTCCCAGAGAAGGCGCCAGTAGCGGGACTGTGGGCGCTGCACTCAGGGGGCTGGATAGGCAGGCGCGACCACTTGGTGAAAGGCGTAGACGGGGAAGGTGGGTGTGACAGAGAGAGTGAGGCCCCCAGGACAACACTGGCATGGAGCTTTATGCTGAAGGAACTTTCAGAGGTATCTCAAACCGGCAGTAACCGAAAGATGTGACATTGAAAGTGGCCCTGACTTAGAGAGGGGCAGCAGCACGTGAAGGCATCGCACCTCACGCTGTGAGTTACGCAGGAAGACGGGCACTGTTCATATGGGTGTTTCTGCAAAGCCGTGGAGCACCGGTTCTTAAGGTTCTCATGTTTCATAGTGTGTGAGCTAAATACTTGCTGTTCTTTTCCTATAAATAATCAACAGGATTTACAGTGTGTTGACAGCAATTTTAAAGGTAACACAATAATCCTGGTTTTTCCCAGTGGTTCTAAAGGCTACCTTTTGTGGTTTCAGTTGGCATGATCCTTGGTAGGGTCCACACTGCCAGGCCAGGCAAGGACAGTCCGACAGATAGAGGTGTAGGTGGACGCAGATGTAGATATGTGTATTCATGAGGGAGTGGAGCTTTATGAAGACTTTTTTGTAAAGACTGCACTCCAGTGCTTGTCAGCCCTGGCCCACATAAAGCAGTGTGCCCAGCACACTGTGACACAAATGAGACAGCTCATGACTGACGCCCAGTGGCCTGGAAGCCTTGCCACCCTCAGCCCTGCCTATGGCTGGCACACAGAGGTCGAGGAACCTTGCCACCCCGAGCTCTGCTCAGCTGACTCCAGGCTGAAGAGAGCAGTGTCAGAAGGACGTGCAGAAGTTGCTGGAGACCCCTGGGTTGGAAGGCGACAATGTTAAGAGAATTGTCAACCCTCACAGTAGACGTATCCATGTAGCACTTAGTATGGTGTTCTCTGGATCCTTCTTTTTGACTGAACTTATTCTTGTGTACTGTAGTAGATAGTTCTCACTGAAATTTCTTTAAAAAGAGCTGTGAATGCTGTCCCCACAGGCACTTTGAGAGAATGTGTGAAAATGTTTCATTGCACATAATATCCCCTTTCTACATGTATTAAACCATTAAAATGTGTCACAGTTACCAGAAATGTCCCTATATAGTAAGTGCAGAGGTGAGGCAGACAGGCGGCCTGAGAACCAGCAGTTAGGGGTGGGAACAGATGGGGGTGCGGTCTTAGAGGGAACATGCCTTATGGGCATTCTGGTCATTCTTTTTATGTGCTCAGTGCAAAGGAAGTCAGAGTGAGATAAGAAAATGGAATGTGAGACTTTATGCATTTAAGTTGTCCTGTAGTTACTGATGTTGAACGTCCCGGGTAATTTGACAACTAATTATTAGCCATTAAAATACTGTAAATCCAGTTTTATCTTAGAATTAATGCATAATTTCTTTTATAATATTTTATGTCATTTTTAAATGTAGCTTTATGTTATCCACTTAACAGAATGTGTGTAGCTCCTCTCTTGGGAAGGGAAAGGGCCTTTCAAGCCCTTGAAATTTTGTAAATACATCTTTAGGAAGGTTAAATAAGTTGTTGCAGTTTTGTTTCTTAAATACTGCAGTTCTTTTTAATTTGATGTGTTATTTTAGGGCACATCGATGCTTTTACTTCAAAGCTTTTCCTGCTGGAAGAAATAACCTCAGAAGAATTAAAAGAAAAGCTGTCCACTCTCAAGTAAGTTTACCTTTCCTGGAAATAGAAAAACTTATTAGTATAATGGTTATTTTTTCTTTATTACTAAATATTGCTTAAGTTTAAACAATTTATTCACAGGAGTTCTAGACAGTGGAGGACAGTGTGAGACAGTGGCCCGCCTCCAGGAAGGGTGTGGAACACATACATCTTACCCTTCTGCAGGGACGAGAACAGAGGGGATATGACAAGCACTCCCTCATAGCTCTCAGGATATGTACCCCAAGTTTATCCTTGCACCAAGCGTTAATACACATCAGACTGAAATGAGCTTACTGTACTCAGAACTCCAAGTGCCTAAATGTGACAGCAAGTAACTTCTGAATGTTGTTTTCTCATTTAACTCTCATGGCTTTCTAGGAAGGCTAGGGGTAAGGTCGTCTCTGTTTTATCCTTGAGGAACTCGGGACATAGGGTGACTCCTGCCAGAGCACACGTTGAGCAAGCATGACAGCTTGGTACGAGTGTATCTGGTTGACACTCGGCACGAGAAGTCATCCCGACTTAGGAGCCGTGTGACTCCAACTGGGGAGCTCAGCACAGCTTTCTGAAGTGCTGAATTTGGACTTACGCTTTCTGCTCATACTGAAATGTGTCCACTGCCATTGAAAGGACTGCTTTCTCCTGAGAGGAATCTTTCTGGATATGGGTAGGAAAGGTTTGGTCACACCCTATGGCTCACCTGCCCCCCGTCTCAGTGAAAACCAGTTTTAAAAAAACAAACAATAAAGGAACGATTTAGAATACTAATGCAACATTTAGAATGATATATTTCATTTTTGTTTAACTGACTGCGTCACCAGCAGCAGACACTGAGAGTGCCTGTCAGCGCCTCTGGCAGCTCGCTGGCCCTGTCGCTGACTGGCCGGCTCCTGCGAGTGTGTGACGCAGTGCGGGGTGCAGACACACAACAGTGGTCCTGTCCCAGTTTCCCTGACATGAAGCGACATACTTTATGAAGAGAAATCTGGAAATGGGAAGAATTAAGGAAATGTTATAATTTAATCTGGATGAAAATAAGTTTGGGTGTTCTGCGTTTCGCATTCTCCTTCTGTTTGCTTTTGTTACCAAAGGCCCTCTCCTTCCTGGGGAACTGTGACTGTGAGAGCCAGTCTTGCTGTAACTGTGTGTAAATTTCTTTTATTGAATAGGATTTCAAGTCTGTTTAACATCCTCCAGCACATCCTGAAGAAATTAAGCAGGTGAGTAACTTCTGGATGAGCTGGCTTCATACAGCTGCTCTTCTTGGCTGAAAATTCACAGCAGCGTGAAAGGATGCTTTTAGGGACAGCTAGGAAAATAACTTAGAAATATAAGATTGAGTTGATTGTGTCAGGTCAAGTTGGTAAAGATACATGTCAAGAGGTAAGATGAGAGGCAGTTTCTGGCTCTAGTGAACTTGAGACCACGTCTTCCTGTAAGGCTGTTGTGTTAGCTTCCTCTTGTGGCTGTAACGAATTACAGCGAACTCGGTAGCTTCAGACAGCCTGGCTTCCTCTCCAGGAGTCTGAGTGCGTGCCCCTGGGCCGACGTCAGCATCAGTAGGGCTGGCTCCTTCCGGGGCCTCGCGGGGAGCCGTTTCCCGGCCTTGGCCAGCGTCCAGCACCGCCTCCTGTGCTCATTGGCCTGTAACCCCTTCCTCCCTCATCAGATCACCTCGCTCCAGCTCCTGTGCATGTTGTCACATGCTTTCCCTCTGTAGTAGGAGCTCCCTCTTACAGGACTCCTGTGATGATGTCATTGGACCCACCCAGATAATTCTAGACAATCTCCCCATCTTGGAAACCTGTACCTCAGCTACATCTGCAAAGCCGCGTGAGGTAACACACTCACACGTTCTGTGAGCAGGGCTGCAACTCACAGAGGTGTCTCTAGCTGAGCTGTGTTCGCTCTCAGGACATAGACACAGCATAGACCTGGTCATCAGACGGCACTAGGTTCACGGCAGGCCTCAGAGCAGAGTTCTCTCCCAGATCGTCCGTCAGACTCAGGTCTTGTGCTCCTCTGCATTCCTTCTCTTCTGCCCTCACCAAGAGACAACATAGAAAACCATTCAAGAGCCTCAAAATCTTGGAGTTTTAGTCTCACTCTCGCACCTGACTCAGCACACAGCTGGGTGTCAGTGTCCATGTTTGTAAAATGATGATGTTGGGCTCAGTCAATTCCAAGGTTCCGTCAGTTCTGGAATCCTGTGATTCTGAGATGGCCTTTTCATTTTATTGATTCTGTGCCTTACAAGATGTGCAGTGCTGATGCACTGCATTTGAAATGTTGTTACCATTGTATTGTGTTTGTTAGTTTCCATTGCTGCTGTAGTAACCTATCACCAATCAGTTAAGAAAAGCAGCGGAAATTTGTTACCTGCCAGCTCTGGAGTCTGGTGAAGGTCTCACTGGGCTGAAACCAAGGTGTTGGCAGGACTCTTCCCTTCTGTAGGCTTAGAATGCCAGCACCTGGGGCCACCTGCACTCCTTGGCTCCTGGCCCCTGTCCTCCCTCTGCAGAGCTGCAAAGAGAAGTGGCGGGCGGGCCTGTCACAGCTGTCACTGTAACCCTTCCAGTCCCGTCTCCCATCCACTTTTAAGAGTCATCTGGTTATATCATGGTTATATCATCCAGGATAATCATGCCATTTTAGGGTCCGCTGGTGAGCAGCCTTAATTAGTTCTAGGGTCTAGGATGCAGACTTGATTAGGAGGCTGTGTCCTTTGCATTGGAATGGCATGTAAACCTTCTTAGGGTTTCTCAGTGAATTAAATATAAGGTCTGCCAATGCGCAAACTCATCCTGGAGAAACTGCTACGTAACCAAGCATTGCTCATGCTTGGTAGAGCAGAGGATCAGTGAAAAAGAGGAAGAACTTGGGTAAGATGGATTCACACAATGGCTGCAACAGTGGGCTTAGGCGTAAAAACGATTGTGGACGTGGCACAAGACTGGGCAGGGTTTCATTCTGTTGTTCCTAGGGTCGCTTTGAGTGGGAACCAACTCGACGGCACCTAACAACAACACAACAGCCTCATTGCTGACTATCACCTTGGTCACTTTCAGAGTACTCCTCTTAGGAAGAAACTGTGCAGTGATGGCCATTCTGAAAAAGAATTCCCAAATTGCGTTGAAGGATGGACTGGGTGCTGGCGTTGGTGCATACCTTCCCAAGAGGAGTTCTTGAAAGGTGACTGTAGTGATATTCAGCAAGGAGGCATGCAGCACTTTTTCTAGGATGAAGTCGCAAATGTGCCAGACCTTGTATATTTCTCTGTGTCTTAGTCATCTAATGCTGCTCTAACAGAAAGACCACAAGTAGGTGACTTTAAAAAGAGAAATTTTACTCTGTTAGAATGACTGAAAGTCCAAATTCGGGGCATCAGCTCCAGGGGAAGGCTTCCTTGGTTGGCTCTGGACGAAGGTCCTTGTGGTCATTCTCCTGGATTGGAAGGTCCTCAGGCCCAGGGACCAGGTCCAAAGGGTAGGCTCTGCAGCCAGCACTGTATCTTTGCTGGTGATGTGGGACCCCAGCTCTGCCTGTTCCCCGTTCCCTTATGTCCCAAGAGGTTGCCTCAAGGCATAATACAGTTTACCCACCGACACAGATGTCACCCATCCTCCCTCATTATCATCGTGGAGGCAGGGTTTCCGGCATAAAGGAACACCATACAGTGCCGGGTGGTGACCTAGCTGCCTGGCTGCACATATCTGGGGGGCCCACAGTTCAATCCATGACACTCTAAAGCAAGCTGTCGTCATGCACACAAGTGAAAATAGTTGAGATGCTGGCTTTTTATTGGAAAGTTATTTGTTTTTACTGCCAAGTAAGTTGCTGTTCATGTTTTTTTTGCACTGAAGTATGGAAGTGATTATTTTGGGGGAGGGGATAAAGATTCCTTACAGGATGAGAGTGAGTCTGGACCACTTTTGCCAACATCTATTAACTTTCCTGGTGGAAAAGTTAATGAAAACGTAATTAGGCCTGTAGGCAGATCCACACCCTGAAGTAGGATGAACCTTAATTTTTTATGATGTGCCATGGGACAGAATTGGTATTCTCCTTTGCACTTGGATTCAGAGTGCAGAATCCCTGAAAAGCTCAGCACATTAGTCACGTCCGTTTAGCTCTTTACTGCAATTCACTGAATTCCTTCAGTGTTTCTAAAGAAGGCAGAAGGTGGCGTCTGAGGTCCAGGACTCAGTGCCCTGGCAGTCGAGGATCCCGATTAAGGGGACGGCCTGTGGCGTTTGCCCTCCAGGTTTAAATCTTAAGTCCAGCCTCCTAGCGCTTGGGCCAGATGGCTTACTCTCTCTCATTTCTGTCTCTTCATCTCTGAAAAGGGGTTGCTGATCCTGACCTTGGAATCCTTGCTCATTTAGTGGTTAACTGTTAACAGCTGCTAACCACGAGGTCAGCAGTTTGAATCCACCAGGCATCCCTTGGAAACCTCACGGGGCAGTTCTGTTCTGTCCTACAGGGTCCCTGTGTGTCAGAATCAACTCAGTGGGAGTGAGTCTGGCTTAGGGGTTTTAATAGTAGCTTTGTGGGGTTGTTGTGGAGAATTGAATGAGAAAAGTCTGTAAACACGCAGCAGTAGACGGGACTTCGTCAGCAGTAACGCCCGCACTGTCGGCCCGGCATCGGTGTGGTTAGCGGTGGGGTCGGTCTCACATCGTCCTTGACAGTTTTGCTGCAGGAGTGGGCGTGGTGAGCCGGGTCTCATGGGCTGTGGCTTCAGCTTGCAGGAGGGCTCCTACCTGCTGTCTCATGCCTCAGAAGACTCGTCACTTCGCATCTACAAGACCTCGGACGGCACGCTCACTCGGACAGCGTACAACCTGCATAAGACCTACGGGGGCCTGCCTGGCGTCCCTGCCAGCCTCTCCGTCCCCTGGGTCCCCGTAGATCCCAGTCTCTTATTGCCGTATCACATCCGTCACGGAAGGATACCTTGTACGTTTCCACCTAAATCGCAAGGTCCCACAGCACAACAGAAGGTAAGACCTCTCTCTCTTTTTTTTTTAAATAAAGTGCTCCATTAGGGTGTTCATGACCACCTGTCTGTTTCATTGGGCCCAGTATTCCAGCCTGATACGCCCACTGGCACGCCTGGTACGCCTGCTGGCACGCTAACGGCAGCAGCGCTCTAAAGGCCGTCTCGGTAGAAAGGCTGGAGAGTGGAGAAAAGCGTCTGCCCCGCCTGGTCTGCTCGTCCTGCCGGTGGAACCTTCTGTCTGTGTAGGATTAGCAGTCATCTGAAGGAAATGCGTTGGCTAGCCCATTGAGGGCACAGATAATGTATCCATGAAGTTTAGTCCTTATGCTTTCATTAAAAGTGAAAGTAATTTTTATAATTTTTATTTATGTGTATCCCATTTTGGGGAACCCTGGTGGAATCATGGTTGAGAGCTAAGGCTGCTAGCCACAGGCTCAGCAGTTCAGCTGCCAAGCATCCCTTGGAAGCTCTGGGGTGTTTCTCCTCCTTTCTGCAGGGTTGCTGTGGATTGGAACTGACTCGACAGCAATGGATTTTCTTTGTTTGGTCCATTTTGTAAAATAGTTGAGGCACAATTTGCCAAAGAAAACACAAAGTTGTTAAGTGGGATATGGAAAAATATAAAAGCCAATGTTAATAATTAGTGGAGTACTTAATTAAAAGTGCAACAAAGGTATTAAATGCTAAATTGGGTTTTGCTAAGTATTTTACTATATAACTCAGAATATTTATTGAGTTATAATTAATACTACTGTCTGTATACAGTCCTCCCCAGAAATAACAGGTAAATGTCATTTTTTACCAGAAATTTATGTAAAGTTGTGGCTGGACATAATCTCTACCATGTCCTTTCTTTTTCTTTTCTTTTCTTTATTTATTTTATTAAATAAAAAATGAAAGTGTACATACTCTGTGCTTACAATATTGGGTTAAGATGGGAGGAGTACACAAGTTGTGTTGAAGTCCCATTAATATTGATCTTCTTACTAATGTGTATTGTCATCACTTTCACCCAACCAAATTTCTAACAACTATCTAAACCCTTCATGTCCTTCTTAATGTCACATAAGAAATTCTAATTTGAGGTTAGTTACAGGAAAGTTTTATTGTCTGCAAATGAATCTAAATAATTAGGAAGGAAAAACTCAGTGCATTTGTTTTCCCCACTGCCAAAAATCTTTGAGTCAGCGTATTCCAGGTTCTATAATTTTCTCTGTGTGGCTGATTTAGAGTGTTTGTTGCTTGTGTATCCTGTGAATATTTTGTTCGTTTTTTCTTCCTGTGTTATACTGAATTATTCCACAAGTGTCTTCAAGTCCTTTTGAGTAGTAGCTGAAATGCGAGTAATGAGAAATTTTTTCCAGTAATCAGCGAGGTGGTTTATATGTTCCTCAGTTTTCCATCATAAGGTGGCTGTGGGGGATCCTTTGAGAAATGATGGCACTTTGCACCTTCCTGGTTGAGTCTAGTGATGGTTGGGCAGTTAACGTGAGTGGGAGCATGGCAGGAGCCCCTTGTTGGCATTTCCAGCTATTTTATCTACAGTGATAGCTGCTGCTGATTTACCTTTACTGTAAGTTGTAGTTTTTATAATCTTCTTAGGTAAAAGTTTCTTAACTATAACCTAAAGATATTAATTGAATTCTTTGACGGATTCATGCTTTTTCTAAGAGAATGATGTCATTTTAATTTAGAAACTCTGATTATTGTCTTACCCATAAACATATAATTCTGTCTGTGGTTGGCTTACTTCTTCCTTGCAAAAATGAGCAGTTTAATACCTTGGCATTCAGCGACTTTTTTAAGTGAAAGTAAAAAGTATCTTACGTTTACACAAGGTATTTTCCAAAAAAGAAGTGATATTCTTCTAGTTGCCTTTTAGATACAGATTGGCATTAAAATACTGCTGAGCACTTTATATTTTAGAAATACTTCAGTAATTTTTAATAAGGTACCTGGTCCAAAATATGGCTACAAGAAGAAAACAATTGATTTGGAAAAAAATAAGTTCCAGGTGTGCAAGGTTTGATCACACAGAGGTGAAGTTCAGCAATTCAGTTATAAGTGCTTGTTGATTTGTCTTTTGAAAGGACAAATACGTGGTGCAGTAGACCTTTGGACAGCCACCGTTTCTAACTTTGGTGTGTATCTGGACGCCATCCCTGCAGATGCCCCCAGATCTAAGTCTGTCGTTGGTGTTACTGTTAGGCCGTTGAGTCGGTTCTGACCCGTAGTGGCATTGTGTACGACAGACAAAAGCCCGCACTGTCCCGTAGTTGTGTGTGAAGCCACAGTTGCAGCTGCCGTGTCACCCATCTCTTTAGGGGTCTTCCTCTTCTTCACTGGCCGTCTGCTTTACTGGGCATGACATCGTTCTCCCAAGGCTGAGCCCTCCTGACAGCATGTCCAGGGTGTGAGAAACACAGGCTTACTGGCCTTCCTGCCAGGGAACATTCTGGTTGTACTTCTTCCAGGACACCGTCTGTCCTTTTGGCAGCCCCTGCTATGTTAAATGCCCTTCTCCAGTACCACAATTCAGAGGCATTATTTCTTCAGTCTTTTTTAGTGTCCAACTTTTGCATGCATAGGAGGCAGTGGAGAACACCCTGGCTTGAGTCGGGCACACCTTAGTCTTCATGGTGACACCGTAGCTTTTCAGCACTTTAAAGAGGCCTTCTTGCAGCCCATTTTGCCCTGTGCAGTGGGTCTTTTGGTTTCTTGAGTGCAGCTTCCATGGGTGTTGCTTTGTTGTTAACAGACACTTACCGCTGTTTCTTCTTCGTTCTGAGTCTTCCACATCAGCCACGTCGGCCCGTGTTGTTAAGAGCAACTCTGCTTGAGGAGGCAGCCCTTCCCCAGATGTCTTCTGAAGGCTCGGATTCTGGCGCTGTACCTGACAGCGGCCTGCTGCTATTCATACAGTTCTCTCACTGGCGAAGTCTTTCCAGAAGTAGCTGCCAGGTCCTTCCTCCTGGGTCTGTCTTGGTCTGGAAGCGCAGCTGACGCCTGTCCACCGTGGGTGACCCCACTGGTCTGAACACCAGTGGCATACCTGCCAGCATCACAGCGACTCATGAGTCCCCACGGCACAGCAGGCTGACAGACACCTGGTGAGGGTTACCCTGTTGCTGTTGAGTGCCACTGAGTCAAGGGCACACGAATGGGCAGAATGTAACTGCCCTGTGCACGTTCCCAGGCTGGCATCATGATGGGAGCAGATCACCAGGTCTGTTTTCCCACAGAGTCGCTGGTGAGTTTACACCACCGACCTTGCAGTCTGTGACCCAGCACTTTAGCCATTACACCACCAGGGCTCCTGAGAGTGACCCTGCTCTCCTCTTCTGCATCCTGCAGGCCGTGAGGATGGCACTCTCAGCTCCAGCCAAACTCGGCCCAGATAGGGATCCTAGCCTTAGCAGCAGTGGGGAAAGATCAGAGCTTCCAGAACCCAGCGAAGCAAGACCTTGTATAAAATGTCCATCACTTGCATATTGTCATAGTGCAAAGATCCATGTAACAAATATATAGCCTCCAGTGGGATTCGTGAGGCCCTCTTCCACTTGGACTCAGGTTTCATCCTTGTGTAGGGCCTTAGCTGCTGTGCCTGGGGAACAGCTCACGGTGGACGGTTCTGTGTGCTTCACTCACTACGCTGACACCCTCACTCCAGCTCTCTATACCTGTCCTTGGGGAACGCCACAGTGTAACCTGTGTCTCGCGACTGCACTGAACAGCGGTCACAGCGGAGGGTCCCATGTGCCTCACTAGCTATGCCGACACCCTCACTCTTGCCCCAGGCCTGTCCTCTCATCCTTTCACAGCCCTGTGACAAGTGCTCTGTGTGTAGGTGCACATGTGTCACGTGGGCTTTTCACTGGTAGATGTTTGGGAGTCGATGGTCAGGCCTTTTCTTCTTAGTTCATCTTAGTCTAAAAGCGTCATTGACACCTGTTCAGTGTCACAGCAAGACGGCAGCCTCCGCTGTGTGCTGGAGGTGCAAGGACTGGGACTGAGACCCAGGCCTCACTGGGAGGCAGGGGTTCCACCGCTGACCTCCACTGCCCCGCAGACACAGTTAGGTTTGTCCTCAGACCATTCTAGGCAGTACGGTTGGTTTACGATCATCAGTTGGATGGCAGTTAGTATAGATAATCTCAGTGTCACAGAATTTTCTCGTGAGCATGTGACAGAGTGCAGCAGGTACAGACAGACTGGCAGCTGAGAACTCAGCTCAAGTCGGTCCTTTTCTTTATATCGATCTCAAAGTGTTCCCGGAAGGGACAGAGGCTCTGGGGACTGGAAATAGAGGCCAAGCCGTTGCGGGGACCACTGGCCCTTCAGAGCGCGGCCGCGGGACGTGCTTTGCAGACGTGCCCGGAGCGCCTCTGAAGACAGGCCAGCGGTCTGCTCCTGGGAGGTCCCAGCTGGACAGGCCTAGAACAGCTCTGCCCAGCACGCACGGGGCCACCGTAGTCAGAAATGACACGATGGCAGCTAACACTCTCAGGCCAGGGAGCCACAGGCCAGGATGTAGGAAGCACAAGGCTGTAAGGCGGCTTACAGGGGCCGAGGCTGATAGCTGCGGATGCCAGGGAGATGCTTCCAGGATCAGCTTCTCAGCTGCTCCTCTCAGCGGCCCAAGAGGTGACAGCCTTTTCACAGCCCACCTGCAATAGGACAAGGCGCTTAACAAACAACTGTGTCCTAGGAATCTGCCCCCTCTGTCCCTGAGCCGGGGAGCGCCTCCCTGTCCTGGGAACTGACCTGTGTCCCTGACCGTGAGCTGGAGCCGTCCAAGAAGGGAGAAGTGGGTGCCTGGGGGCCGGTGGAGAGCCCTCTCCTCACACCCCATGCGGCCTTCCCCTCTCTTGTATTTCTCACAGGGGTTTCTCCTCACCCTGTTCTCTTTCTCTTCTCTTTCATCCCCTGGGGGTTTTGTGTTGGTTGCTCTCCCCCCGGGTTCTTCTGTCTTTTCACTTTTCTTTCATGCCCGTTCTTTTCCCGTCTTCCCCTTTGGGGTCCTCTCTTCTTCCCAGTATTTGCCTTTCACTGTTTTCTTGTCCTTGATCTTGTCCTCTGTCCTTCCTTCCTCGTGTTATTTTTACAGCGCCCTGTGACCCCCCGTGTCTCCTGTTCCTTCCTTCCCTGTGGGTCACCTTCAGGGCTGCAGGTCAGTGCACTGCTCAGGGGGCTACTAGCCCCGTTTTCCTGCACATTTTAGCCTGCTCTCAATTGAGCGAGGAGAGTGTTCTCCCCTGTGCCCTCTCCATGCTGCCTGACCTGCTGTCTCCTCCCCTGATCCTTGAGTGTAGGGCTCTGGAACTGGGTTGGATTAAAACTTAACCAAAAAAAGCCAACCAACAGGGAATTAAAAATACATCAAGGATCATTGGAAGGTGATTAGTACCTGTGCGAATTACATGGTTGACTGACTGTGGGTGTGCTGTAACGTGTCCGTGGGTGTGCTGTACCGTGTGTCCGTGGGTCAGCTGTGCCGTGTGTCCATGGGTGTGCTGTACCGTGTGTCCGTGGGTGTGCTGCGCCGTGTTCCGTGGGTCAGCTCTGCCGCGTGTCCATGGGTGTGCTGTACCGTGTGTCGTGGGTCAGCTGTGCCGTGTTCCATGGGTGTGCTGTACCGTGTGTCCGTGGGTGTGCTGTGCCGTGTGTCCGTGGGTGTGCTGTGCCGTGTGTCCGTGGATCAGCTGTACGGTGTTAAGCTGCTCCCTTCTGTTCCTGTGTCTCTCAGGTCGCTGGAACAAGAATGCAGACCCGCAGCCGCAGGAATCCCGTTTCCATGGAAACCAAAAGCAGTTGCCCGCCTGCTGAGCAAGTTGACAATGAAGGAGTGGCCCCGAGTAAAAGAAAAATCACTTAGAAAGAAATTCCAGAGAAGAACAGTTAAGAAAAGTTGGAGGGCAAATGTGCCTGCTGATCCGTAGACACGAGGAGGATTTTTGTTTTAGTGACTTGCTACTTCCTGGAGTGCCTTGAAAAACCGTGTTGACCGTGTGAATTCAGGAGTGTCCCACGGTAACTCAACCACTGAAGAGAAGCTCAGTGCATTCTGATGTTGCCATGGCAGGGAAATAAATGAAGAAGAAAAATATTTTTACAGTAGACCTTTTCTAAATATTGTAAATAACAAACAAATTTGTTATTTTCAGAACAGCATTTACCATTACATATTGTAGGGTCTCCGTGAGTCAGAATCCACTCGACAGCGATGGGCTTGGTGTTTTGGATTGTATCATTAAGTGATATCTCCATTCTGTTGAGATTGGCTTGAAAGGTGAAATCTTGTCAGATAATTTTGAGCAATGGGACCACTTCATATATGGCTTTAAGTGAGGATTGTTGCAGGTTAATAAAGTCAATAACTTAAAATCCTTTTGCAAGAGCCAAAAATAAAATTAAAAGACCTGCTTCTGAAAAGTTAGAAGTTCTATTTTCTTGTTGTGCAACCATCCCTTGGTTTAATAAAAGACCTTTGTGGTAGAACCGGTTTGGGGAGCTGAGCAGTAGCCGCCTCAGGCGGACAGCGAGGGAGGGAGGAAGGGAGGGGCAGGCTTCGCAGAAAACTCCTGGGGAAGGGAAAGGTACGGGCAGGTGTGAGGTGTTTCCTGCCAGCTCTGTTGGGGGAACCTTCCAGAGCTCCTCTCCAAGGAGGTGCCTGTGAGAAAGGGCAGGGTCAGCTGACCCTGCTTCTCCAGTTTGGACTTCAGAAGCACAGGACTATTAAGTTTTGCTTCCCTCTTCATAAGCTGTAAAAATTTCAGAAATCATGCGTGTCATCTGTAAAATACAAGCTTTCTAATTTGAGGCAATATTTGCCTTTTTTGTTTTGTTGTTTTAAATGTGTTTTATATTGATAAAATAAATGAGGCTTTTAAAAAAATGTCAGCTATTCTAAATAGCAATTGAGACTTTTTATCTTCAACTACCAAGTTTTTTCTACTTTTATTTTTTGGTGGGTTATAAAAACTTTTAAATTATTTAATAAGTAGTAGTAAAATTATTTTAATATATTCTGATACATCGTGTCCTCATTCTGCCATTCCTTTGTTAAGCGTTAAGGTTTGTTTTTAATGGAGTAGACCTTTTTTAAAAAACAGTTATTTCAGTCCCACAGCCACATATCCCAGAAATACTTCAGTCCTGACTCATTTGGTGCTGAGCCAAGGGAGAGGGAGGGATTCCCTTGGAATTTCCTCTTTTTTAAACAAAGCCCAACAGGGCTTGCTTCAGACTCTGAGTACCAGAAACCAGAGAGACTGGGCTTTTGTTGTCATATCTGTTGCTTTTAAAGTTGTAAAATCTGTGGTCTTACAGGTGATTTTGTTAACTGCTATGTCTGCTAACCAAAAGGTTGGCAGTTCAAATCCACAAGGTGCTCCTTGGAAACCATGGGGCAGATCTGCTCTGACCTCTAGTGTTGCTGTGAGTCAGACCCAACTTGACTGCAGTGGGTTATAGGTGATTTCTAAAAAAATTATCTTAAAGTTGCCTAAATATAAGCCAGTGCTTCTGGCTCAAAGGACAGAGTAGCAGAGGTCTGGGGACGATGGTTTCAGGGGAAATGTAGGTCAGTTGGTGTAACAAAGTTTTTTTAAGAAAATACTCTGCATTCCACCTTGTTGAATGGCATCTGGGTCTTAAAAAGCTAGCAAGCAGCCATTAAGAAGCATCAGTTGGTCTCAACCTACCTGGAGCAGAGGAGAACAGCGGACATCAAGGACATGAGAAAAATATGATCTCAAAAGATGCAAAGGGCCACATAATCCAGAGCCCACATCAGCATGAGACCAGAAGAACTAGATGGTGCCCGGCCACCACCAGTGACTGCCCTGATGGGAAACACATCCAGAGTCCCTGACAAAGCAGGAGAAAAATGGGGTGCCGAACTCAAACTATTTTAAAGACCAAGCTTGGTGGTGTGACAGACGAGAAGGTCCTCTGAAAACCTAGGCCCCTGACTCTGTGAGCGCAGGATTGAAACCATGCCCAAAGCCAGCCCTTCAGACCAAGACTGGACTAGAGTGTGACACATTAAATGGTATTGGTGAAGAGTGTGCTCCCTGAAGTTGGTATGAAACCAGAATGAGATAGCCTCTGTGTCAGGGGTGCTCAAAACTAAGGGGGGACCTGCAAGACATTGTTTCAGGTCACCGCTAACACAGACGTGACCCCTACACCACACAAGCCTCAGGAGGAGACACCAGGGTGTGGGGTCCTCTGCAGGCTCGAGGGTTGATGCAGTGAGCTGTAGGCGATAAAGGACTCCTTTGGTCTGGACAAGAGAATCAAGCAGGAGGCCGAGGGAGGATGGAGAAGTAACTTAGGTGTGAGCCTTATTCGGGGTCACTGAAGTGGCTGCTGATGGCCTGCACGATTGCAAAGCAGTCTTCCACCCAGTCGACCTCCACCCACCTGACACGTTCCACACAGTCAGCCTCCACCCAGCTGACTCCCACTCAGTGGGCCCTCAGGTGCCCCAGCTGTCCACGTTGTCGCCTGCACCTGTGTGTGTGTGTGGTCTTACCCTTTAAATACTCAGACTTTGCCTGACCAATTTGGACAGGCTTTTGAGGATGAGCAGCCCTCCCTGGCCCTTTACAATGCCAGCTTGCAAATAAAACCTTTGATCTGCCCCTTAAGCTCACATCTCAGTGAATTGACTTTGCTGCAAGGGGCTGCCACAGGTAGCCCGAACTGCTGGGCTGGTCCGGTAACAGACACCTGAGGACAAAGGGGCAGCTCCTGTCTGGGGGTGAGCTGAAAGGGCAGAGGGGGCAGGAGCTGGTTGGACAGACAGGGGACACAGGGTGGAGGGGACTGTGCTGTCCCAGTGCAGGGAAGGCAGCTGGAGTTACCTAGCAGTGTGTAAGTTTTTGTGTGACAGATTGACTTGGATTGTAAACTTGCACTTAAAGCACAAATGTATTTTTTAATTATCCTAGCCTTACATTTGAGTAAGTGATAATACATACAAAATTAGTCTGTTTTCCACTTATACATAATCAAATATTTTGAATATATGTTTGATAATGCCCTTTATTATTTTTTTGTGATTTTTCATACTGAGAATATATAAGCCAGAACATAGTAACACTGACAATACAAGCAAAGATGTTTAAAAGAAAAACACATGATGGTTTAGAGAGCAAGCTGGCAGGACCGGTGAACCCGGCCCACTCACACGTCAGCGATGAAGGTGCAATTGACACACACACCTGGAAAAGCTCTGCATTCAGTAAGCATTTGTGTAGATCTGTGTGCCCTGGAAATGCTGGTGGCGTAGTGGGTTAAATGCTACATCTGCTAAGCGAAGGTCGGCAGTTCAAACCCACCAGGTGCTCCTCGGAAGCTCTGCGGGGCAGTTCTACTCTGACCTCTAGGGTTGCCATGAGTCACACCCGACTTGACGGCAGTGGGTTCAGTTTCTCGGTTTTGGTGTGCCCTGACGTCTAAAGGAAGGCCCGACTGTCACTGAGTCCTAGGATTGCTTTTCACATGTTACACTGATATTTGAATGATCTGTCTTCTTGAATAGACCACAAGCTGCCCGAGGGCAGGAGCGTGTTAGCTTTGTTTACCATTAAACAGCAAACACCTGAAACAGCACCTGTCACGTGGTTGCTCACTGTAAGTTAGCTGCATGAATAAATGAGCAGTAGGCCGCAAGGACCTTTTGTCAGGAGCTCACAGTCTCCTGCAGGACATGAGCTTGAGTACAGGCAACGTCTATGCAGTAAGCTCTGATAAGAGTTGTGGAGCCAACACATCTAACTCAAACCTGATAGATAAAGCAGGCTTTCTGAGCTACAGCTCAAGCTGAGTCTTTTCAAAATGAGCAGGTGTTGTAGGGGAAGTGTGGAGGATGTCCTACAGGGAAAAAGAGCAGCCTGTGTGGAAGCAGAGGTGGACAGAGTGGAGGATGTGCATTTGAGAGACAAGAGAGAGGGCTGTAGGTCAGGGACATATGTGCCATGCCAAGACATTTGAATTTTGTCCTAAGCCATGTGTGACCAGTAAGAGAGCTTAATGAAATGATCATATGTATCTACTTGAAACAGCTCTTGTGTTTGTTAGTCTAGAGAATGAGATACAGCTGGAAAATGTTGTTAGGTGCCGTCCAGTCGGTTCTGACTCATGGTGACTCTGTAGTCACTGGAATGCAGTGACTGGGAAAGTTGTTAGATGCTGTTTAGTTGGGTCTGACTCATGGTGACCCTATAGTTGCTGGAATGTAGCTGGGAACGACTGGGGGAGAGAAAAATGGGAACACTGCATTACTGTAGCCGAACAGCAGTAAGGCCCTGAATTAAACAGCGAAGGTAGGCGTGGGCTCAAGTGGTATAGACTGAAAAAGGGACACATCAGTGGATGTTGCCGGTAGGGAGAGCCAAGTATCACTGCCTGCTTACTCACTTGGGATGATGGGCCTGTTTTTGCGGGGCAGGGAGAGGAATGGGGGTAGAGTGGAAGGACGGTTCCGTCAGAGGTGGTATTTTCCTTAATCGTTTCTCCTCCTTGAATTTGGGGTTGAGTGTTCTTTATCTATTGCCTCGTAGATGGCCCCCAAATTCAGCTGCTTAAAACAGCAGACATTTCTTGTCTCACAATTTCTGTGGGTCAGGAATCCAGATGGGCCCTAGCCGAGTGCCCCTCCCTTGGAGCCATGCAAGGCAGTGCCCATCCGAAGGCTTGGCTGGGCTGGAGCGTCTGCTCCCTAAAGTCTCGGGCTGTTGCCAAGAGACCTTTGTCTCTCATGGTCATTGGTTGGAAACCTGGGGTCCCCACCACTTGTCCCCTTTATATCTGTTGACGAGTCTTCACAATGGGACGGCCAGCTCCCCCCAGACTGAGCAATTCAGGTGAGGAAGCTGCCGTGTTCCATGTAACCCCAACTTGTAAGTCAGACTCGCCACTCCTGTCATAGTCTCGTTCTAGAAATAAGTCACTAAATCTTGAAGGGCAAAATATGACTGAATTTTATGAACACATTTTTAAACTTCAGCAGATGGCGGGAACAATTTGGGATATAGAAGAACAAACCAATTGAAAGAGAAGAGACGACCCTTTTTTTAATGTTGTATTGTCAGTCTGTTAAATCTGAAGTAGAAATGATTGATGCCCAACATAGCTAATAATTTGGGTCTCGAAATTTTCCAGGTCTATATCTTACGGAGATGAATTTGGAAAAGGGCATGATCAGCTGACACTGTTGTAGCCAATTTGGATTCATGGAAGAAAGAAATTAATGTTTACACCTCTTATTCAATGTGCACAGAAATTTCTCATCAGTATAGATTTGGGGTCACTGGTGCACCTGGTTCAAATCTGCCAGGTGCTCCTTGGAAACTCTAGGGCAGTTCTACTCTGACCACAGGGTCACTATGAGTCAGAATCGACTTGACAGCAGTGGATTTGCTTTTTTGGTTTTTTTTGTGTGTGTGTGTGTGGTGATTAAAGCTGAGAGAAAGTGTAAGACGACACTGTGGGAATGCTGAGAAGGAGGAGAGTCAGGGATGGAGCCCTGGGTCCAACCGTAAAACCAGTGAAGGCAAGGAAGCCAGCAACTATTAGAAAGCCTCAGTGGCCTCAAGGGATGAAGATTCATTGAAATGGCCACTGTCGAAGTCAGAATTACAAACACGAGGAACTGGAAAGTGAGGTGGACAGTGAAATTCCTCATGCTCAGCGAATCTGCAAAACTGGAAATAGGTTTGCCATTTGTGTCTTGTTTTGCAAGTGCAAAGGAAGTTAACACCTGTATTTCCTTTAACCAGTCTGATGTCAGTACACTCGAAACTCCTTAAAACCCATAGCTCATAAGGAAAAGAAGGAAGAGAACTTTTTTTTTCTTTTTAATGTTTTCTCACCAATGTGCTCAATGGAAAGCTTCTGGTGGGTGTTCAGGTGAGGATATTAAGACGCCTGCTGGCTGCCATCAGTATCCTGGGTTTGTTTTCTCAGACCTTAGAGGATGTGGGGGCAAGATTGATCCAGTTTCTCACTGAAATGTAGAAATAAGAGGAGGGATTTCACCCACCCTTCGGCATGTACGAGCATACCTACTGGTGTTGACACGTGGCGTGGGTCCCACCTGCCAGGCAGACCCCCCTGAAAGAGCTGAGAGCCTGGCCTCTTGCCTAGGAGCCAAGTATCCAGACTACTCCATCCAACAGGAAGATTCCAGCAGCCCACGGTTCCTTCTTGGCTGGTATCAGTGTTGGTTTTAAATACATCTGCTCTTTTTAAACAGTGATCTAGTGAGAGGTATGTAGCAGTTATTTTTTATTTACTTTAACCATTGCAGCGTGGTATAACAGGTTTAACTCTCTAAAGAACAACAGAAAATAAAAGCTTGTGTATACACGATCTTGAAACTGAAGAATCCTCGATTGTGTGATATTAGGTTGAATCCACCCCTTCTTGAGACTCTGCTCTTCTTGGGAGGAGAAACAGCAGTCTTCTTTCCCTCTCCTAGGCTTTGTTTTTGCGTCCCCCAAAACACACAGCACAGGAGAGGATATGCGCAGGAATCTCAGGTCCCGCTGAGTAGGCCACACCACTCTGGAGCTGTGGCTTTCTGCTCCCTGCGGAGTACTGGGTTCAGGGATCAGCTGCTGCAGCCAGGCTTCACCCTCTCATGAAGGAGCCACTTGTGCCCCGCCTACATGCTTTGCTCCGGGCACTACCTCCATCTGCTGGGGGTTTATTATCCCATATCAAACCTTCCCTGTCCTCTATTGAACTGATAAGGTGTTTTTGAACATCCAGTGGGTGTAATGTGTTATACTGATCTCGAGAGATGGGACAATGAACAAGACTGGTTCTGCCTTAGGGCTATTTCCCCACCTGGGTGGGGACAGAGATGCGCACAGCTAGCTGTGAAACAGGGCGAATGTTCACAAAGCCCAACAGCGCACAGGCGTGCAAAGGGGATGCCCAGGGGTGCGAGGAAATGCGGGAAAGTGACGTGGAAGCTGCATTTGAAAGACAAGTAGACCGTCCACATAGACAAAAAAGGCAGCATCGCAGCAGGCAGAGAAACTTAACCTGAAAGGTGCTGAGTTTAGGTAAGTGAGCTCATGACAGGTGTGAGCTGAACACAGTCAACAGTGGAAGACACTGAAGGGAAACTTCAGAGCTGTCGTGCAGAATCTTGGATGTTAATCCCCAGATGGTTTGATCTTATTCTGAAAGCAAGGAGACAGTGAGGGCTTTCTGAGCAGGGATGACACGATCAGCTTACAATATAGAGAATTAGTTCGAGAGGAGAAAGGCTGCTAACAAGGACCTATAGGTCAGAGACCCATTTATGAACTGCCCCTTGATGAGTATTTACTCATGTGACACTGAACAACAGCTGTGTCATAGACACTGGGAATACAAAGATAAGTCTAAAATCTACAAGTTTTTACAGTTTCAGAGAAACAACAGCTAAACAAATAAAGGAAAAATAATACGAGAGCTGCATATAGGTTTTGTGAAGGAAGTAGTGGTTCTGCTTGCAGGCTTCTTCACTCTTCTGTATCTAGAACTAAGCCTGGCAAATGGTAAGCATAAAATAAATGTGTTATTAAATTATTGAACACATGAGTGCCTGTTCTCTAAGCTGATGGGGTTGGGGGCAGGCAGGGGAAACGGAGCAGAGCCAGCCAGGAGAGGGCAGCGGAAATGGTATGTGTGTGTGAAGTCAGGACCAGAGAGGATTCTGAGACAGCTGAGGTTTGTAGCCTGAGTACTGCCACAGGCTAAATGAAAAAATGTTAGAGGCAGAATTAGAAGGGGGCCAAAAGGTGGTGAGCACTTTCAACCAAGTATCAGCAAAACAAGGAGCTGCCCCGTAGAGTGGAATTGTGGGGCTGCAACTTAGGGGAAGAAACAGGCATTTTGGGGCCCACCCCTGGGTGGATTGGCTAGACAGATGAGGCTGGCCTGTGTGCAACGAAGGCACCCCTTCCTCCTCCTCCCCTTTGTTTAGGCCGAGAGGCTGAGACTTTGGAAAATTGCTGGATAACGGAGCAAATCAAACATGGGGACTAACAGGAAGGGAATTTCAGTAAGAAACCCTGTAGGATTGGATTGGAATGAGAGGGGTCATGTGAATTCACACCACTTGATATGTGCACGGTGACAGATGGCAAAACACACACAGCATGCGTGTGCAGATGTGCATGCCTACTTCCCAGCACTGTCAAGAGGGTCTAGAAGCAACAGCACTCAGGAGCCGCGCACTCTCACCCGGGCTCTGGGCCGCTAAATCATGAGCGAGTAGCCGAGGAACCTAAACTGAGGAATAGTCTCTCAAGTAGGAAACAGTTGCTTTGAGTGTGATGCCTCTGAATCACGGTGCTGGAGAAGAGTGACGACGGTCCCACGAACCGCCGGAAGAAGAAACGGATCTGTCCTGGAAGAAGTCCAACCAGAACGCTCCCTGGAAGCCAAGACGTCAATACTGTGTCTTCCATACTTTGGACATGTTGTCAGGAGGGATCAGTCCCTGGAGGACATCGTGCTTGATAGAGTGGAGGGTCAGCGAGAAAGAGGAAGACCCTCGACGAGATGGACTGACACAGTGGCTGCAACAATGGGCGTAACCATGACAATGTGGTGGCCACGGTGCAGGCCGGGTGTTATTGCATTCTGTTGTGCACGCACAGGATTCTGTGAGTTGGAACTGACTTGAGAGTTCCTACTGTGTGAGTGAGTTCCTACTGATCACTGAGCTTCAAAACTGTTAAGGTCGCAGCAGACGGGAACACTGTGGAACTCTTTCAGGCGACAGAAGGCACTAAATGTGACTGTTAATTCTGGCCCAGTAAAGGACATTATTGGAACAATTGTCACAACTCAAATGGGATTTGTAGATCAGATGGTAGCGTGCATCATGTTAACTTCCTGACTTCTGAAGTGGTTCCGTGAGCGCGGGTCCTACCATTATGTGAGTAATGCCTGCAGCTTATTCTCAAACTGGAGATTCTAGACAGAGTCGGGATACAAGGTGTATAGGGGTTGCATGTGCTATTTCCACAGTTTTTGTATAAATTTGAGATTATTTCAAAATAAGTTTTCAAAGAGGATTGCAATGCCAGCCACTGTAGAGGGCCAAAGAAGTTGAAGACTGAGAAGGAGGCATTTGGGGTGACAATCAACAGCAGATTCCGGGGCTGTGGGGAGGTCAGCAGCACACAGGGTGGGCTGAGCAGTGAGAGAGAGAGGGGACTGCTGGGAAATACAGTTCTGAGTTTATTGACGGAGGAAGGTAAGACGCCAATGAGGAGGAGAAGCCGGGAGGAAGAGTTTGGTTTTGGTTTACAGACTGGTGTGGATGTACTTTTGTTTACAGATTAAGGGAAATACCTGTAAACTGGAACAATGCAAAGATGCAGATGAATGGATGAGAACTTGGGAAGGAGCTGTTTCTGGGAGCTCATGGGTGGAGGTGGAGAGCAAGGTCAAGATACTAGGGGAGAGTTCAACTCAGGAAGAATCGCCAGTTGTTTTCTCTCGTCTCTCTCAAAAAAGAAACTTCTATTCCATCCACAGGGAGATAACCAAAAGCTGTGGCTGCTGAGTCAATTCCAACTCATAATGAAACTGACCCCAACTCCAGAGCTGGATGCTGATAGGTCCAATCTCCCTTTCTGTTGTGATCTGTAGCTGTTCTAAACCTGCAGAGTTTGTGGACCCAGGGGTGTTCAAGGATAGCATCCCACTGTCAGCTCAGGGCTCAGACCTTCTTATGGGATGTGTCTGAGAGGGGGTCCTCTAAGGAGATGCATCCTAGCCCTGGAGCTCTTCACGGCCATACCGTGGGCAGAAGAGACTCTATGTGAAGGTGACCTCTGCACTCCAAAGGAAGAAGCTAGGAAGTTACAGGAACCATACCCAAGGCTCTCCCTACCCCTGGACTTGTGGGTTCCTTTAGCTAACATGCATCTTCTACCATTTGCCAGTTTCTGTAGGCTTTTCAATTACTTGGAACTAGAAACATCCTAACCCATCAAGAATCGATACAGGCATTAGCCATGAACAATCGCTGAAGTAGAGGGAAATTCAGGTAGTCCTGTTTTCAGTGTCTCATCTGTGAAATGTATAATTCATGTCCACAAAAGTCTTTCCTGCTCCAAATTCCTACTCTACTTACTACAAAATCACAAATTCTAAATAACGCGTGTTATGTCACGTTAGTCTCTTTTGAGTAGTTTACCTGCATCCTAAACGGACTGTGTACTCCTCATAGACTGTGACTGTATCTTTATATACCCACGTACCAAACCAAAATCTGAACACCAGGTTAGGCCAACAGTAGACAGCCAACAAGAACTGAATTGTTCTAATACCTCCTGAGAGCAACCCATAAAGTGGCATGTGGCTAGGCTGTCTCCACCTGAAATTTAGACCCCTCCCCACAAGTAGCGCAGTAGTTAAGAGCTGATTTGTTCACCAAAAGGTCAACAGTTCAAATCTACCAGGTGATCCTTGGAATTGTAGGGAGTTGCCCTACTGTGTCCTGTAGGGTCATTATGAGATGAAATCAACTGGACCACAACAGGTTTGGGTTTTTGGTTTTGGCTAACAAGGGTAGCTCTATGAGCAGTTGCGAGCCTTGTGCAAGCAAAGAAACAATACTACCATTAAAGAAAGAGAAAGTAGGAAAGAGGGGAAGAAAGAAGGACAGAAAAAAGATTTGTGTTTATTAAAGGCCATATCAAGCACCACTCAAGAAAGAACAAGGTTCGATATTTTGAATGCGTGTTTACCACATTGCCTAACCCATGTTCAGTTACTGTGTCTCGTTTAAGATCATCAAAACAAGTGCAATTCTGGTTAGATTCCCACAGTGTGGAAGATAACAGACAGTAAGGCTTAAAAACTTTCTTCCTGGCAACCTAAACTCTTGTCTGAACATGAATATGTAGTCTGATTCCTCCTGGGGCCTTAAAAAAAAAAGCTTATCTTTTACCAAAGGGAGTGGCCTGCATTCAATAACTGGTTGCTGGAAACAGCAGCCTTCTCTCCCACACAACCCAGGAGGCCACCCTGTGCGTACCACTCCTCAGGGAGTAGATATCATGCCCAGGTTTGCAAACTGGTCTTTCAGCAAACCTCTGCCTAACTTAAGCTCCTGAAACTAAACTGTAAGTTATTTTTATTTTGTTTAGCTTTGTGTTTGAACTTGCTAGAAGGACTATGGAGAAATCCAATGAATGTTGTGTCTAAGAGCAGCCTCATTTGACCACGTAATCCTTCATGGGATGTTTTCCATTAAAAGCAAGAAACGAGCCAAGGGAAAAAGAAAAAAGATCAAGTGATTAAGATCTGTGTGATTTGATTGAGTAATAAAGTGTACCATGCAACTGAGAAATCACTTGTCTAGCTGGTATTTGAAGGAGTTTGTTTTATTTTTAACTATTTACTGATGAGTCCCTCCAATGTGCAAACAGCAGTTTTCCTGATCTGAAAAATAAATGATTGAATACATTTTGCAAGTATGAAGACTGCCCTCTGCCCGACCCAAAGTGGTGCAAATGCTGGTCAGTGGGGGAAGGGCTTCTGTCCAGTCCCGGTGTGCAGTCTTGGAAAAGGGCAGAGTGAGTTTTTTTCCAGAATTGGGGGGGTGGAGGGAGGGGAAATTCCAAACCACAGCAGGTAAGTCTCAGCATCGCTGCAGATGCCATCTGCGTATTTGGGACGCTGATGAAGTGGTAGGTCGGTCCCTAATTCAGTTCGGCTTCTTTTAGTGCTCCAGTCTAGCGCCTGGAAATTTATACTCTTCAGGAGCGAGGAGTGTGTAACTTGGTAAGCGCCTCAGGCCAGAATGTCATTTTGCATAGAAGGGATTGCTGAGCCCGCTGTCAGGCCAGCCTTCTCTCCCGGAAGCCCGGAGCTGGAGTTAATTCACACCTGGCAGTGGGACTTCCCAGCTTTCTGAATGTGAGACTGTCAGCAGCAGCTCTGGGAGAAGGAGAAATCTGGAAGCAGACAGACCAGAGTGGGAGTTTGTCAGAAGAGCTGGTAGGGGAGAAAGGGAAGAGCACTGAACTGGAATGTCACACCCACTGTTTGCCAGGCCATATCTCTCCCCTCTCTGAACCTCAGTCATCCTCCGCAAAGTCAGGGGATCGATACCTTCCTGGCACGTTCTGCAGGTCTTTGTTGTCAGGTGCCACTGAGTCAATTTAAACTTGCAGAAGCTCTGCCCAGTCCTGCCCCCACCCTCACAGCGGTTACTAAGTTAGAGGCCGTGGTTGCAGCCACGGTGTCAGGCCGTCTCGTTGAGGGTCTTCCACTTTCTCTGACCCTTCATTTTCTTCTGTCTCGGGAGACTTGTCCCTCCTGATACTGTGTCCAAAGTCTGTGAGATAAATCTTGCCACCCTTGCTTCTAAAGAGCGCTCTGGCTGGACTTCTTCCCAGAGTGTTCCCTCTTCTGGCGGTCCACCACATATATTCAGCACTTTGCGTCAACACCCGAGTTCAAGGGCATCAGCTCCTCTTCAGTGTTCCTTATTCACTGTCCAGCTTTTGCATGCATATAAGGCAACTGATAATATTATGGCTTGGGTCAAGCATACCTTAGTCCTCAAAGTCACATCTTTGCTTTTTAACACTTTAAGAGGTCTTCAGCAGCAGGTTTGCCCAATGTAATATGTCATTTGCTTTCTTGGCTGCTATTTCCAGGGGCGTTGATTGTAGAACAAATAAAATGAAGTCCATAACAACTTCAGTGTTTTCTCCATTTGTCATTGCTTATTGGTCCAGACATGAGGACTTCTGCTTTCTTTATGCCGAGGTCGAGGTACAAGCCATCCTGGAGGCTGTGGTCTTTGATCTTCGTCAGTCAGTGTGTCAGGTCCTCTTCACTCTCAGCACGTGTGTTTGTAGCTTCTCTGTATCACGGGCTGTGGATGAGTATTACTCCAGTCCTGATGCCGGCTTCACATAGTCCAGCTTCCGTGATCAATTGCTCGGCAGACAGATTAAATGAGTTTGGTAAAAGGATAAAACCCTGATGCACTCCTCTCCTGAGTTTGATTCACACACTCTCCCCTTTTTCTGTTCAGATGACTGCCTCTTGGTCTGTGTCCAAGTTCTGCATGAGCAAGATTGAGTGCTCGTGTCAGCCATAATTGATTATGATCCCCACAGTCAAATGCCCCTGCATAGTCAAATGAAAGAGGGCAAACATCCTTCTGGTATTCTCTGCTTCCAGCCAGGTTCCACAGGACAGCCCTCATTCCACATGCCCTTCTGAAGCCAGCTCGAATTCCTGGCAGTTCCCTGGCAGTGTACTGCTGCAACCATTTTTGAATGATCTCCCATGAAATTTTACTTGAGTGTGTTATTAATGATATTGTTCAATAATTTCCACATTCAGTTGGCTCACCTTTCTTGGAAATATGCATAGATATGACTGTCTTCTAGCTGGCTGCCTGCTAGCTGTCTTCCAGCACTGCATCCGTTTGTGTAAACATCTCGGTTGGAATTCTGTCAGTTCCTGGAGACTTCTCTTTCACTGATGCTTCCAGTGCAACTTGGACTTCTTCCCCCAGGACCATCGGTTCTTGATCACGTGCGGCCTCCTTAGATGGCTGAGTGTCGATCGGTTCTTTTTCGTACTGTGACTCTGTGTACTTCTGTCTTCTTTTGATGCTTCTTGCATCTAACAGTATTTCGCTCACAGAGTTCTTTAATACGGCATCATGAGACTTGTTTTTGTCTTGTTTTCCCATTTGTTTTAGTTTGAGAAATGCTGAGCGTTTTCTTCTCTTTTGGTTCTAACTCCAGGTCTTTGCGTGTGTCATTATAGGATTTTGTCTTCTCGAATGGCCCTTTGAAATCTTCTATTCAGCTCTCTTAACTCATCACATATTCTGTTCACTTTAGGTACACAGGAGCAAGTCTCAGAGTCTCGTCTAACATCCACTGTGGTCTTCTTTTTTCTTTCCTATCTTTTTAATCATCTGATGCTTTTATCATGTATGATGTCCTTACGTAACTTGTATAGTCTTCGGTCATTAGTGTTTAGTGCTGCAAATCTATTCTTGAGATGATTTCTAAATTCAGGTGGGAGGTACACAAGGTCATATTTTGGCTCTCATGGACTTGTTCTAATTTTATGTAGCTTCAATTTGAGCTTGCATATGAGTAAATTGATGGTCTGTGCCACCACAGTTGGCCTGGCCTTGTTCTCACTGAGAGTACTGAGCTTCTCCTTCGTCTCTTTCCATAGATGTGGTCAATTTGATTCCTGTCTATTCCATCTAGTGGCGTCCACATGTACAGTCACCATTTGTTTTGGTGATAAAAGGTATTTCCAGTGAATAGGTTATTGGTCTTGTAAAATTCTGTCCTGTGATCTCTCAAGCCATTTCTGTCACTGAGGCCATAGTTCCCAGCTACTGACCCTTTTGCTTAGTTTCTAAATTTTACATTCCAGTTACTAGTAATTATCAATGTGTCTTGACTGCAGGTTTGGTCAATTTCAGACTATACAAGTTGATAAAAATCTTCAATTTCTCCATCCATGGCATTAGTGGTTAGTGCATAAATTTGAATAATAGTCACATTAACCATTCTTCCCTGCATGCCTTTGGGTATCAGCCTACCACTGATAGCCTTGTGCTTCATATTAGATCTTGAAATATTCTTTTTGACCATAGATATGATGCTATTCCTCTTCAATTTGCCATTCCGAACATAGTAGACCATGTGACTGTCCGAATCGAAATGGCCAAGACCAGTCCATTTCAGCTCACTAATGCCTAGGATGGAAATCCTGGTGGTGGAGTGGTTAAGTGCTACATCTGCTAACCAAACGATCAGCAGTTGGCATCTGCCAGGTGCTCCTCTGGAAACTCTATAGGGCAGTTCTACTCTGTTCTATAGGGTCACTATGAGTCACAGTCAACTCTACGGTATTGGGTTATTTGGGTTTTTTAATGCCTTGAGTATCTGTCTTCAAGGGTTACATTTCACTGAAACAGACTATAGTAACCATCAAGTAAATAACTGATACAGAAGTTGGTTTCAAGCTGTAAGTCACTGTATAAAGGTGAAGTATTGTCATATCAAAGCTATAAGAGGTATCATTCATGCTAGAACTTGTAAACTGAGTACGAAGTTTGCCGGATTGAAAAGGGAACTTCAAGCTGTGGGACAAAGAGTGACCAAAGACACAGAGGAAATAGCACACACAGCCTGCTGGAGTAGTAACTCACTGGTGCGACTACAGACTGGGGGCAGTTTCTACGGAGGAGACAGTGAAGGACCCTAAGCAGGTGGGCTGGCGAGAAGTGGAAAGCGTTGCATACGTTAGTGAAGACTGTGGACATTGTCTTCAAATGGGAAGCAATTACATGGAGGATGAGGGTGGAGGGTGGGTGGTCCACATAGCCCCTGGTTCTGAGGTGGCAAGTTGGCCTGCCGTATCTGTAAGAATGTGGCCAAGCCAACAGGAAGCAAGACGTAGATCTTCAATGTACTTGAGTTAGGCATGCAAGTAACGGGGCAAGAAGTACAACAGACCTCCTCACAGGTGGGACAGATGCCTGTCCTGTCTCTGGGGCTCAAATTTAAATGTGGTAGGAGTTCCTCTGTGAAAAACAATTCCTTTGTGGAAACTCAAGTTATATCTCTTGGAAGGATTATTTAATTATGTCCCTTGGTGCTGGAGAAGAATACTGAAGATACCATAGACAGCCAAATGGATCTGCTTGGAAGAAGTGTGACCAGAGTGCTCCTTAGAAGCAAGGATGACAAGACTGTGTCTTACATACTTTGGGTATGTTGTCAGAATGGATCAGTCCCTGGAGAAGGACATCATGCTTCATACAGGGTCAGTGAAAAAGAGGAAGACCTACAGCAACATAGATCAACACAGTGTCTGCAATGATGGGCTCACGCATGACAACAACTGTGGACGTGGCACAGGACCGGCTAGGGTCTTGTTCTGTTGTGCACAGGGTCGCTATGAGCAGGGATTGATTTGATGGGCACCTGACAACACCAATATCCCTTTGAAGTGGACTCCAAACCTGGGTAAAATGTTGGTGTCCCTCCAAAGACAAGCCACTTAGAAAAGAATGGTTAACTCTTTAAATGTTACTTTTTTTTTTATACTACTTCAGTCTCCTAACTTTTAAATCTTAGACTCTCAGGTGTAGGGGTGTGGGACAGAAAACTGAAGCTGAGCCACACAGCTGAGTCTAGGCACCAAGATTGAAACCTAAATTGCCTTCCCCCAAACAAACAAACAAACAAAACCCAAACCCACTGCCGTCGAGTAGGGTCCAACTAGTAGCAATCCTGGAGGTCAGAGTAGAACTGTCCCACAAAGTTTCCATGGAGTGCCTGACAGATTTGAACTGCAGACCTTTCAGTTAACAGATCTGGCTCTTAACCCACTGTACCACCAGGGTTTCCAAATTGCCCTCCCAAAGTAGCTTGGAAATAGAGTATGTCAAGCCATGACCACCTCTTCAAAATATGTTAATGTTTATGCTTTTTTTTACAGGAGTGTTTACGTGTTTACAATGGATATGACAGCCTTGAATAACAAAATTGAGTTTAATCAGTTAAAACTAAATAATAAGGGAACGCTTGCAGCATAATGGTTAACGCAAACCAAACCCAGTGCGCTGAGTCCATTCTGACTCACAGCGACCCTCCAGGGGAGAATAGAACTGCCTCCGCAGAGTTTCCAAGGACTGCCTGGTGGATGTGAACTGCTGACATTTTGGGTAACAGACGCAGCTCTTAACCACTACACCGCCAGGGTTTCCAAGCTTCTTAAGAGCTACAGAACCAGTCATGTGAAGGTGGGCATTGCCCCCCAGGTGAGCCCCACACCAAGGCCCGCCTGGCTCCTCTTCCATTTGAAAATTATTAGCAGTGGAAAGCTTCTCAAACGTTTAACCCCAGCTGGTCAGTATCCCTTCCTCCTATTCTTGAGTCATCTTAGTCACTAGCCTGGGGTCAGAATGACCTCTAACTTTTACTTGGAGCTCTCCTCAGGTGACTGGACCTAAAGGAATTCCCCAAATATTTTCACCATGGTGGTATTACTAAAATATCCACCTTCTCCTGTGATTCCCTTTACCTGTTTTTCTACTGGAATGGCTTGCTTAAAAGTAAACAGTCACACTTCTCTGCGCTGACACTTCCTGCCCACAGAGAATGCATTGACTATTGTTACATTTCCTCTTAGAGGCTGAGCAATCGATTGAGTCCAACAACCGAGTAACTAGAATTGCAGCGGCCAACATGGAACGTCTCTCTTCCGTTCTCTGATGGTTAACTGACCCTGATAAAATTAGTGATTCTCCGCCTTTGATCACAGCCCTTTGATGTCGTTTCATTCGTCAAATTTGAATTACTAATTTACCTCCACTGCCCCTTAAGGGAAACCCTGGTGGCACAGTGGTTAAGACCTATGCTGCTAACCAAAAAGTCAGCAGTTCAAATCCACCAGGTGCTCCTTGGAAACCCTATGGGGCAGTTTTGCTCTGTCCTATAGGGTCACTAGGAGAGAAATCAACTAGACTGAGTGACCATGTTCTTTTCCTATTATAATGCCTACCCTAAAGTCCTATGTTAGTGTCTCGCATTTAGTGGACACCCCAAGTTTGTCAAATGAAAGGAATTTATCCTCAAGTTCCCTGATTTTTATAGGCTACCAGGCTCTGGTGGCCAGAACCAACCAGGCTCCCACTGGCACCAGATCAGCATTTTGCTGATTCAAGGCTAGAAAAAATGTTCATAGAACACTTTTGAACAACACAGATAATTGACCCTTAAAGATGAAAATTAGGGGGCTACGGACATGGGAAGATCCCCTAGGAAATAGTTCTAAGATTCCACATTAGGTTTTGTTTTTTGGAAGTTCAACAGTTTTTCTTAGCTACTTCCTTTGAACTTCAGCACAACCTCAATCCAGCGGCGACTACGTTACTGCACCCCCCGCACCCCAGCTGCTGCAGCTGTTGAATCACAGAGACCAGTGAAGGGAAAGGCCAGTGCCGTCGTCCGGTCCACCTCCAGATCAGGGAGCGGAGAGCTGGGATTTGGGGAGGATGAACCTTTCATTTCAAAAAAGAAAATAAAAAGATGTTACCAGAGCTGATGAAAGCAACTCAGATGTAGCCATGAGGCCCACCCTGGTGGAGTCACAGGTTCCTACCCAGAACCTGGAGTCGGGAAGCCCAATGCCAGGTGCTGAGACTGTCCAGGGGAAATCTACTCCCCGGTAGTAGACTTGCAGTATGACTCTTTCAATGATGGTTTTAACTGAATCTCTGAGATTTTTGCGTCTCTGTTTTAGCAAGGTCTTGGAAACCCCAGTGGTGTAGTGGTTAAGCACTATGGCTGCTCACCAAAAGGTCAACAGTTCAACTCCACAAGGTGCTCCTTGGAAACTCTCTGGGGCAGTTCTACTCTGTGCTGTAGGGTTGCTATGAGTTCAAATCAACTTGATGGCAGTGGGGTTCTTTTGGTTTTAGCAAAGTCTTACAAAATGCAGGAAACCCTGGTAATGCAGTGATTAAGTGCTATGCCTGCTGAACAAAAAGTTGGCAGTGCAAATCTGCTGGGTGTTCCTTGGAAACTATGGGGCAGTTCTACTCTGACCTATAGCGTCACTATGAGTTGGAATCTATTCGATGGCAATAGGTTTGTTTTTTGTTTGTTTTACAAAATACAGAAGTTAGTAAGTACCTTAGAGGTGATCCGGGCTAAAGTACTCCAATCCCAGACGCAGAAATGGAGATGGAGACGGTGAGAAACTGTAGGCTTGCCTGAGTCAGGACTGCAGGCTCTGTCGGTCTGTCTCTCTCCATCACAGTCTCCTGGTGTCTTCCCTCCTGACACTGGTCTACACCCTCATTCTCATTATTGTCATTGTTTTCCTCTTCCTTCTTCTCCTCCCTCTGCTGTATGCTGTTGGCTTTTTGAAGAAATAACCAAACCCACTGCCATCGAGTCGATTCCGACTCATATTGAGACTGAGACAGAGCAGAACTGTTCCACAGAGGTTCAAAGGAGTGCCTGGTAGATTTGAACTGCTGATCTTTTGGTTAGCGGACATAGCATTTAACCACTGCACCACCACGGTTTCCTGCAAGGCAGAGATAAATTCAGCTTGCCTGTCAGCTGCTGGCCTCCTCCAGGCCCTCACAAGTCCTTGGTCCTCAGGAGTGGGACGGAAGCAGATCTGCTCCACCTGCCCACCAGGCTTCTTATTGCTCCTGCTTGCTTCTGTGTCTTCCAGCTGGGGGCCCTTGGCTTCCTCTTCTGTTTGGGTTCTGCCCTTGACATTAGCCCTTCTGACAAATCACAATGTCCCTGTCACCTCCCTTGCTACCTAGCTTAGGTCTCTCCCAAAACTCTGAGCGTCCTTCCCTGGCATCCCCTGTTTCGAGTTACAAAACTGGGCCCTAAACGGCTGTCTCTCTGCCAGTATTCCCTCACAGAGGGCAGAAGAACATCTCTCCACTGCTGTGTCACCTGCACAAGGGTGTTTGCTGTGCAAACTCCCTATCAGGTTTACTTATGTTATTAAGGGTTTACGTTATTCAAGATATAAATTCCTTTGCAGCACTGGGGATCTCTGGCAGTTATTGCTGGAGCCCTGGAAGTGCAGTGGTCAGGAGCTACAGGTGCTGACCACAAGGTTGGCTGTTCGAATCCACCAGGTGCTCCTTGGCAACCCCATGGGCAGTTCTACAGAATCGACTGGATGGGAGTCATTTGGACGTTTCCTGCTCTTATGGCTATAAGATATACGTTTGTATAATCTTGGGGCTAAAGACACACTGCAATTTCATGTCCCACCCTAATCCTTTTTTAGCATAATTATCCTTGAAAACTCTGTGGGGCAGTTCTACTCTGTCCTACAGGGTTGCTATGAGTCAGAACTGATTCAGTGCAGCAGGTTATCCTATCTATTAGCCACAGATAGAGGTTAGGATTTATAATAGGAAAATCACAAAACACTGGGAATGATGGCTTAGCCAAATGTCTACACACATTTTGGGGGGACACAGTTCAGTCCATGAGTGGGTTTTCTTAAGGACCATCAAGAAACTTCCACGCTCTCTTGAAATCCTGGCACAGGCTATCATCATGCTAATTATGTGAGAATGCAGGCTGTTTTTCAATAACTCTCTATCTTTTTTCTGTTTTCCACTATTTTAAACAATCGTTGAAGGAATATTTATTTGGAGTCCTGGTGGTGCACTGGTTAAGAGCTCGGCTGCTCACTGAAGAACTGGGAGTTCAAATCTACCAGTTGCTTCTTAGAAGCCCCATGGAGCAGTTCCATCCTGCCCTGTACCATTGCTGTCAGTTGGAATCCACTCAACGGAAATGTTTTTTTAAAAATATATATACGCTGTTAAGAAAAATCAAGTAATATAAAGAAGTATATGTCCAAAAAAGGTAAACATTCTCTTTCACACCTGTCCTGCAGTCTACGTCCTTCCACAGATCCAAACATTGTCTCTGTGGATCCCACCACCTGTGTGCATGTTCACGTGGGTACATGTATCTGTCTCTCTCTCTCTCTCTCTTACAGACCCACACACATCTAAACAGGAGTCATAGTCTGCTTGATTTTTTTTTATGTGGCCAACATAAGGTCTTAAAGTTTAACAGATACTTGAAACACTCAAAATACATCTAATGAACATTTAAGAAAGAAGATGTTCAAAAAGCAGCTTCATTTTTTTCTGCATTTCATACTCAGTGAAAACATTTTATGAAAAGCAGTGCTCTATTTTTCAGTGTGCTCTTACAACTAAGAGACATGTATCTGATGACAGAGTAGGTCTTTTTCTCACCCAACTGATAACAAATATTAGCACCTAAATATTTGTACCTGTTTTGTACAACATCACCTGGCAAATGCCACTTACAAAGCACTAGAGGCTGGTGGAGTTTGAAATATGCAACCTCTGCCCTACCAACTCATAAACGTGCAATAGGAAGTGCTGAGGTGGGAACTCAGGTGCTTACAGCCAAGGAAGCATCTCTGTACCGCAGAAGGCTGGTGTGACGATGCTCACGATGGCGTGGACATCTGCAGCCAGGTTGTTATCCAGGATGTCCTGAGATCAGTATCATACTTTTACAAGCCAGCAGAACATCTGCACTTGCATTCTGCTTGCTTTTTCTTTTAACACTCTATCTTGGAAATCTGACTGTGTCAAAACCCACTGATCTACTTTTCAGCAGCTTCATTGCTTGTGGACAGTCCATCATCAATTTAGCCTTATTTGTGGGCCTTAAAACATTTATGACTTTTCAACCTTGAAATGCAGCGGTAAAGCAGCAGTAAATATTCTTACAGAGACATTACTGCAGTCATGCCTGGCTCTCTCTTCAGGACAACTTTCTAGAAGCAAAAGCATTGAATCAAAGGGTGTGACTATTTTAGATACTGATAACCAAAACCCAGGGCCATCGAGTCAATTCTGCCTTATAGCAGCTCTACAGGAGTAGAACTGCCCCCGTGTAGTTTCCAGGGAGCCCCTGGAGGATTTAATCTGCCAGCCTTTTGGTCAGCAGACATGGCACTTCACCACGACGTCACCAAAGTTTCACAACATATTGATAGATTGTTGTAGTCAGAGTGGATGGCTTTAAGAAAGGAAAGTTTATTCTTACACAGTCTGGTAGGCTACAAGTCCAAATTCAGGGTGTCTGCTCCCGGGGAGGGTTTCCCCTTGTCAGCTGTGAAGCAGAGTCCTTGTGTTGCATCAGTCTTTGTCTGAGGAGCATCTCGGTGCAGGAATCTCGGGTCTGAAGGACGCGCTGTTCTTCCAGTGCTGCTTTCTTGGTGGTGTGAGGTCTCAACTCTCTGCTTGCTCCCCTTTCTTTTTTATCTCTTGTAGGATGAAAGAATAAAAGGTGGTGGAAGCCACACTCCAGGGAGACTCCCTTTACCATGGAGCAGGATGGTGACCTTAGGAAGGGATTGACAGTCCCACGCTAATCTTCTTTAATTTACAGCAGAGGAAAATCACAAAACAGAGGGCAATCACAATACTGGCAATCAGGACCCAGTCAAATCTCTCTACATATTTTTGGGGGTACACAATTCAATGCATGGCATCGACTGTGCCCAATTTCCTTCCCACCAACAGCCATTAAGAATTCCCACTTCAGCCATTTGGACCACACGGCATACTATCTGTCTTTTAATATTTTCCCAGGTGAGTTTCAGTGTGAGTGAAGACAAAGTGACGCATTTACAGAGAGAAATCCAATAGTTAACAAGTCCTGGTCAAGATCATGCCACCACAAAGATGAACCATCTGAACAGCTGTCCTCAGCAGCTTCTGCCTAGTGGGGACTGCATCAAACAGACAACAGAGCAAGGTGATATGGGTAGGAAAGGAGGTGTATATCAAAAAAAAAAGCTAAGAGAAAACGAGACTTGAACCAAATCTAGCACAGGACACATGAGAATAAATGCTAGGCAGTACACTTTTGAAAACTGTTTTACTATAAATGCACCCTTGGTTTGGAGGTAAGCTGGGCATGGGATTTTCCTTTAATCATCTCTAAAATTTCTCCCTTTACATTTCCAAGTTGGCATTGACCTGTAAAGAGGAGCTTTCCTACCGACCCTTTTGTGTCTCTTTGTTGTTGTTTCAGCATCAGTGAATGCTGTTCAGTATGAGGTAATTGATGCCTATCTTAGTCAACTTGATGCTCGGGTTATCCCAACTTTACGGGGAAAATGCCTTCTGCTCAGTCTTTGATGTGTTCCCGTTGGTGGCTCACCGCAGGCTCACCACCTGCCCTGGGCTCTGCTCCGTCCCCAGACTCACCCACCACTCCATCGTCTGCTGGAAAAGCCTGGTTCGCTTTACTGGGAAATGTTATTTAGGGTCAGCATGAGTTGGCATCAACTTGACGGCACTGATTTGGTTTTCTTTTTTGGTTATTCAGAAAGCAAGATCTGGATATTCAGTGTAATGCCATTCTTACTTCTGATTCTTTTTACAGGATCTGCTTCATCTCTCTGGAAACATTGAGAGACCTCACCCTGACCCCACCCAGTGTTCTATAAACTCATGGCCTCTTTGGTGTTTCCTCTCATCGTGGCTTTTCTGTCTGAAAGCTCAAGGTCTTCAGTTCTGAAAATTGCCTTTAGTTATTTGTTTTATGATTTACTCTCTTGGTTTGTCAATTCTCTTTCCAGAGTGCCTGTTGTCTGGACGTTGGACCTCTCAGATCCTTCCCTTATTGTTTCTCCCTTTTTCAAGGTCTTTGCCTTCTTTCTCTATTTTCTGGGAGAATTGTTTGATTAATGCTAAACTATTCTCCAAATATGTAATCTGATTTATTAGTTAGATATCTATTACTTATATTCTCATAGATATATATTTTAATTCCCAAGAGCTCTAATTTCATGTCTGAAAGTGTTTTATACCCTGCTATTGTGGCACCCTGGTGGTGTAGTGGTTAAGTGCTCCAGTTGGTAACTAAAAGGTCAGCAGTTCAAATCTACCAGGTGCTCCTTGGAAACTCTATGGGGCAGTTCTGCTCTGACCTACAGGGTCAGTATGAGTCAGAATTAACTCAGTGGCAGTGGAGTTTTTTTTAATGGTACAGTCCTTAAGAAATTGCCTACTAATCCTCCCCTCCCCAAAAAGAGTCAGTGGTTCAAATTCACCAGCTGCTTCTTGGAAACCCAATGGGGCAGTTCTACTGTGTCCTATAGGGTCAAACTGATGTGGAATCAACTCAATAGCAATGATTTTTTTTTTTTTTTTTTAAATTTATGGCGCAGTGGTTAAGAGATCACCTGCAAATTGAAGTCTGAACCCACCAGCCACTCCCTGGAGACCCTATGGGCAGTTCTTGTTTGTTCTATAGGGTTACCATGAGTCAGAATCCACACAATAGCAATGAGTTTGTGTTTGGGGTATTTTTATTTCATAAATGCAATATCCAGTCCAATCCGTACAAAGATAGTAATGACAGTTGTTTCCCACTGTGCGACATTCTGTGCACTGCTTCTGTTCCTTCCAGGCTGCTTTTCCATTTGGTCGGTTGTCTTTGTACTTCATGTGTGAGGCTCTTCTGGTGCATCTGCTGATCCTCAGCTGCTTCCTCACATTCAGGGTTGGCACACCAGAATTCTAACAGGTCACTTGGCTTCCACAGACAGAGCTTGCCAGCTGGTGGCCTTCACCCTAACGTGATAAGGCAGGGGTGCTTCAGTGAAGAAACCCCAACAGCCCATGCAGGACTGGGGTGGTTGGGCAGGTGGCTGCCCTCCACTGCCCTCCACTGCACCGGCAGGAGGAGGGACAGAAGCCCAGTCAGCCTGCAGCCGCTCTAGCAACCCCAGGTGAGGCACTCTTCCTGGAATGGCCATTGCACACAGTAGCAAGGTGGCAAGTTCATAAACTTGACTGTCTAGTTGTCTCTGGGGGAGTTAGTCAGTACACCAATCACTGTATTGGAACACCCTCCCTACTCACCTGATCTGGCCCCTAGTGACTTTTTTCTTTCCCTGAAGATAATGGAAACATTGAAAGAAAGACATTTGGAGGACATCAGGGTAATTACAAGGACAGCTCTGATGGCCACTCCAGAAAAAGAGTTCCAAATTCACTTTGGAGGGTGGACTAGGCAATGGTGTTGGTGCATAGCTTCCCAAGGGGAGGACTTCGAAGGTGACCGTAGTGACACTCAACAATGAGGTACGGAGCACTTTTTGTAGGATGAGTTCGTGAACTTTGTTGGCGGAGCTCGTATTACCCTGGGAGTCATTCCATCCTGTTACAGCCTAGTCAGTGACTATCAGTGAGAGCTGAAGTGCACGCAGTCACCTGGGTGGGACAAATGGTTAGTTCATGCATTAGGCTGCTGACCCAAAGGCTGCAGCTTCAAGTCCACTTGGAGGTGCCTCACAGGAAAGGCCTGGCAACCTACTTCCAAAAAAATCAGCTACCTAGAACCCTGAGGAGCCCAACCCCTCTCTGACACACAGGTGTCACCAGAAGTCGGAATCAGAGAGGTGGCAACTGGGCGTCAAGGCCAGTGAGATACTGCTGAAAGTGCTGAGGTGCAGAGGATAAAAGACGAGAGAATTAAGGCTCAGCAGCTGTTAGAGAAAATATACAGAGCTGCCGCCATCATCTGAGCTCTGATGAGGTGAACACTCTCCCTGATCACAGGAGAGAAAACAGAGAGAGAGAAGTCATCTCCGGGTGAAGAGACTCAACCTGCATAACTAGCTTCCCTGTCCTCAGAAACAGCAAACTGTAACTTCCAACATCAGCACAGAGTTCATTAGCATAAGCAAATCCTAGCTATCCCTGTGATCTGTGTTAAGTTGGGGTTTGCTCAATACCCAGGGCAGGCAAAAAATAAGTAAATAAATGAAAATCTTTTGTCTACTTGGCGACTTTCATAGATTTCCTATGATCTGAATTCTTAACCTCCCACAGGGCTCTGTCCCAGCACAGTTAGGCACGTGGTTGAGGAGTTTTGCTGGGCAGGGAGAGCTGAGTCCTGGGTCCCAGAGTGTGCTGAGAGCAGGAAGATAAACATGGTTTCTGCTTTTAAGGCTTGCAGACCAATGCTGACCGGAACTTGTACCCAGGGTGTTGGTTTATTTTCTGTTTGTCCTTCACGTACAGTCTGCGTGTGTAATTCCTGGATAACAGAAGGCAGGCAACAGATCCCAGGGCTTGGCTTGACTTCTCATCGGATTCACTGGGCGCCGTGGGGCAGGTCAGCCGGCAGGTCAGCTTGGCACCAGTGTCTCCTCTGGCCTTGGCTGCTGCTTCCCCCACCCACGTGGGATTACCTTCCTCTGCTTCTCTGGTATCAAGGGTGAACTGGCCCTCGAGTGGACAGTCCAAATGGTCGCCTATAAGAGATGGGAGATGAAGACACGGAAACAGCAAGGCTAAGAGGAAGGGCTGCGTGGAGGGAACGCAGAGGCTCGGTGAGGGGCCTCCCAGGGCCGATTTCGGGGCCCAGCCAAGCATTCCTGCTAGTTTGAGGTCCAACTACACTATTCACTCAGTTACACGGAAACGTGTGTTTGCCTACATGTTGCCAAAGTGGTTCGCCCAAAGAAAAGCGAGCAACAGCCAAGTCCAGCCAAAGCCGCGGGCTAAACGGCTGGACAAGAACAAACAGCCCTAGTGAAAGACGGAAGGGAGGGAACTCCGGGGCTGCACTATGGGTCCCAAGCTCCAGGCCCCACCCGGGTCAGCTGCCTGGCTGGAATGCTCCCGGAGGTCCGGGGAGCGGCTGAGCACAGCTCCCCGGGAAGGGTGGGAGAGTCTCTGGGGCGTGATGGCCCCCCGGGAGTCCCCAGGCTGTGCTCTCCGCCCCCGCCGGGAGGCTGCGTGGGCCAGGCTCTGCAGGGAACGCCGCCCACCTCCCCCTCTGGCGCTGCTCCCGGAACCCCCGGGCCAGGCTTAGGCTAATGTGTTTAAGCATGGCAACGCGCGGCTGGATGCCACGGTCCCAGCTCAGGGAATCGAGATTTATACTGCTCGGAACAGTTCTGTTCTCCATTGCATTAACGCCTAACAAAAAAATGACTTAACCCAGCCCAGAGGCTTCTAACGAGCTGATATATTGGCTCCAGACAGGCCGAGCACTCGACGTGGCTCTCACCGGCCAGTTGGGAGAGGGAGGAAGAAAGCAGGCCGACGTTGGGGCCGGGGGGCCGACGACGGGGCTGGAGGGGCCGACGATGGGGCCGGGGGGCCGACGACGGGGCTGGAGGGGCCGACGATGGGGCCGGGGGGCCGACGACAGGGCTGGGGGGGCCGACGATGGGGCCGGGGAGCCGACGGTGGGGCTGGGAGGGCTGATGAAGGGGCCGGGGAACCGACGGTGGGCCTGGGGGGTCGACGATGGGGCTGGGGGGCGCCGATGAAGAGGCCGGGGAGATGTCGGTGGGGCTTGGAGGGCCGTAGTTCGCCGACAGCCTCGGCGGGGCTCTGAAAGAGGGCAGGGCGCAGGGCGAGGCGCGGGACATTGCAGGGCGCGGCTGGCCTCGCGCCGGGGAGGCTGAGTCACCCCGGCCGGGGGGTGGGGGACGGGGCGGGGCGGGGCGGCCGGGGACCGCGGATGTGGCGGCTATAAAGCCCCACCCAGGCGGCCGCTCAGCTCCGCTTCCAGGGAGGCTTGCAGCGCTCGGTGCCCGGCCCAGGTAAGCGGGGCGCGCCGCCCGCTATGGCCCCGGGGCCGCGGCGCTGGCCCGAAGGCAGGAGCGAGGACCGAGGGCGCGGCCTCGCCAACAGGGCTGTCTGGGCGAGGGCAGGGGGTCGGTGGGCGCAGGGCCCTGGAGGTCCGGGTGGGCTCGGGGAGCGGGGGGCCGGCCTGCGCCCGGGCCTGGGGCGCAGGGCCAGGCAGGCGAGGACGAGGCCGCGCCCCGGAGGGGAGCCAGGGAGCCCGCGGGCTGGGTGGCCGTGGAGGCCGCGAGCCCCTTCCGGCGCGGTCGTCCGTGGGCGTTTCCTCCCACGTATCCTGCAAGTAATCCTCCCGTGTGCCAACTTACTGCGCTGACAGGAGCGCGCCGCTGTGCGGCTGGCACCTCCCGGGGAGGGGGGTGGGGAGCGGTGGGTAAGGGGGCGGGAGTGCTGGCAGCCTCGTGCCCACGCCCCCCAGATAAACGGAAACAGCAGGAACTAAACCTCAGCTCGGTCTTCTTTGTCTAGATTATCTCATGGGATAGCAGCCTCTGATTCAAGTGTATCTGGAGAGTTCCCCCGTGGCTTGGAGCCACACTCAGCCGTGTCGGGCACGTTTGCCTCGGGAAGGAAGTGTCCCCGTGGTTCTTTGGGGGGCGCTGCTAGACTGCGAACTCTTAGCGATCGGCGCTGAGTCAGGCGCCTGGGGCCCAGGCGCAGAGAAGGGCGTGGCTCCTGGCCGCCGAGGCAGCCGTGACTGTCCTGGTCGCCTCCTGTGCTGACCTTGGGCTCCGTTCACTGACCGTTAAGATCAGAGGCGGACGTCCCGTGTCCTGTCTGTGAAAGTGGTTAAAGAATGTTCCCTCTTTTCGCCACTCACACAAGATGAAGATTTAAAACAAAAACAGTATGAGTGGAGAGTACTGTGAAAACTTGGAGCACTTTCCAAACGCCAGGTCTCCGGCTTGTGGCTTTGTTAGGATTTGCTCAGTCTGTAGAAATGCCTGGGTCTTGCGGGTCCTCAGTGGGCCTTTACCGAGAATGGTGGGCTCGCGGGGACCCTTCTGAGGAACTCTGGCCTGAAGCTGTGCTGCCTGGGACTTGGTGCTTTGAAATGTGGAGTCTGCTTTCCCGGTGTGGCACGAGGTGCTCTGGCTCTCCCAGAAAAACCCACTTAGCATGCGGGCAAGACCTGATAGGCTCGATTTTTGGAGCGGCAGGGGAAGCTGTGGGAGGTTAGGTGTACGGAGGATCGGTGGATAGGAAAAGGGAAGCCACCACTGAAACATTTTTCCAAAATTTTTCTTACTTTCCAAGTTGGCCATGAGTAAACCATCTAATTAGAAGATTCTGTCTTGCTCTTCTCTCCACTTCTTTGTCCCCCCACCGCCTTAGACAGGGTCCTGTCTGCTGACACTTCGGGCTTGTTCTGCTATGACTTTCCTTTGCCTTCCATTTGACTGTAGTTACAGCTCTGCAGTTGCCTAGGATTTTCTGACTCCTAGTGACCCCCCCTCACATCCCCCCCGACAGAGCATAGCTGCTCAATGGCATTTCCCAGGAGTGGCTGGTGGATTTCACCACCGACCTTTCGGTTAGCAGCTGCCTCTTAACCACCGCGCTCCCAGTTACATCTAAAAAGAAAACCACCAGACCTGATTCCGACTCCTACAGGACAGCAGAGCTGCCCCGTAGAGTTTCCAGGGAGTGCCCGGTGGATTTGAACTGCCAGTCTTATGCTGAGCAGATGTAGCCTTCCCCAGCAGGCCACCGGGGTTTCCGGTCACACCTCGGGACTAGCAAACTGAATCGTGTTTGTTAAGTTACGAATGGTCACGACCTGAATTCTTCAGTGACCCAAGAGCAGTTGTGTTATTTAAAAAGCAAAACACAAAACACCCTTGTTCATTCTGACACACCTGTAATTTATAGAACCCAGGAGCAATAATACTCAAGTGTGTGAGGAAGGATTTGGGGTGAGGGCCAGATCCACGGAGGCCGCCAGGGCAAAGACCTCTCTGCTCAGCGGCTTCCTCTTCCTCCTGAGGCCATCTGTAGCCCAAAAGCTTCTAAATTGTCTCAACAAGTGCCTGTAGCACTGGCGTGGAAGGGTGGGGCCACTAATTTGGATTTCCTAGCTGGAGGTTTAGGAGTCTGCAATTCCCTAAGGTGCCAAGTCGCCTGCCTCTCTACATTCAACCTGCAGGGAATGCTGCTGACTCACCAGTTTTGATCTGGAGCTGGGTCATGGGTTAGAGTCTCGGTATTTAACATCCTGTGTCTTGGAGCTGTTAAAAGGACCGTATTGATTGCCACAGGCTGTAGGAAGCCTGCAGTCCCTGCCATTAGTTTCCTGGCAACTGAGTTTAATTTCTGATGTGAGTAGTTTTCCTGGCAAGGTAGACGCCCTTTTATAATTGGTATTGACTGGGGGGAGGCTATGGGCCCTTCCTGCAAGGATGGGCCTGCTCGCTGCACTGAGGCCTCATCAAGAGCCTTTGTTCTAGCTCTCTGCCTGGATTGGACATTTTCTATTTAGGGAGGACTGGGAGTGGCACAGAGGAGTCCAAGGCTCTAGAGGGCTGCTTTAAATATCCATTCATTCCACAAAGTACTTATGAAGCATCTAGTGTGTGTCAGGAAACCCTCCTGGTGCAGTGGTTGAGTGCTGCAGCTGCCAACCAGGAGGCTGGCGGTTCAAATCCACCAGGCGCTCCTTGGGAACTCTATGGGGCGGATTTACTCTGTCCTATAGGGTCACTATGAGTCGGAATCAACTTGATGGCAATGGGTGTGGTTTTCTGGTTTTCGTATGTGTTACCTGAAATGACAGACCCTGGTGGCTCAGTGGCTAGGTGCTATGTCTGCTAACCAAAAGGCTGGCAGTTTGAATCTGCCAGGAGCTGCCTGGAAACTCAGTGAAGCAGTTCTGCTCTGTCCTATAGCGTCGCCATGACTCAGAATCAACTCGGTGGCATTGGGTTTGGGTTTTAGGGATTTAACAGGGAACAGGCAGACAGAAAATGCTTGTTCTTCTAGACCCAAAATCTCGCCCTGAGAGAAGAAAGTAGAGTGAGTGGATTGTACCAGCGATCAGGAGGATGGTAGGGGGCCTGGCACTGTTATGTCCTGTTACATTCAAGTCCCCTGGAGTCATCACCCACTCAATGACGGCTAACCATGACAATATAGTTGTCTGATGGCTTTGAACTCTCTGTTTTCCTAAAGTGCATTTGCAAAGGTGGCTAGCTCTGGCTGCCCTCTTGGTACAACTGTCCCACAGACCTGGGCATCTTGGGGGGGCTGCCTCGGGGAGCTGCTGTGGGAGGTGACTGTGGCTGCCTTCCAGACTTGATGGTGAGGATTACCCAGGAATGGAATGCTCCTGTTCTCTACTGCCCCCCCACCGCCCGTGGGAGCCCGCTCCCTTCATTTTCCCCGGTGCCACGCCCTTTGCTAGCTGAGCGCCACTCCAGAGGAAATGCCAGCCCTGTAAAAAAAATGCATTCTGCCCATTCACTGGCTCATGTGTTTTTCCTTCTCCGGTCACCAGAGGCAGACCCTGACCTGCAGCTCGGGCAGGCCAGCAGTCGGGGCCAGGAGGCAACCAGGCTTCTGTTTCTGAGGGTCGCTACCCAGGCTTTCACTGGATCTCCCTTCTGGGGTACACTTGGAAGCCGTCTCTGCTCACATGGCAGTAGTCCCCACTGAGGGAGTGTGGGGACTGTGACTTGGAACCGTTGTTGGTTCCCTCCGGCCACACCCAGTCTCCACCGGCCAGCTCCAAGGAAATCCAAATCCCAAGGCCACTTGTCAGCCCTCCCTCTGCTCTCTGGCCTCCAGCGAGCAAAGGAGAAGTAGGGTGTAGCTCTGCCTGCTGCTGTGGACAGAGTGGGGACCCAGCAGGGTAGGGAGAGAGAAGGGTGCTGGCCAGGCCTGAGGACAGGCTTCATGTCACCATGAGAAAGAGACTTCTCAGGGTCTGCCAGGCTTGGCAAAGATGAGCACAGAGGCTGGGAATTTCAACCTCCAGCTCTGAATGTCCCGAACTGGAGCTGCCTTTGGGTTGTTCAGTCCCAGGGAGAAATGACGGGAGGAAAGAGAGTTCTGGAAAAGAAAATAATACTGATAAAAAAACAAGCCCTAACATGGAAAGGCCCAGTGTGTGTATGCCACCCAAGAGCTGGTTTGAACACCTGCTGTGGGCCAGGTACCGTGCTCAGACCTACAAGCAAACAGTAAGATCCAGAGCCTGCGGGGAGGGGGTATGAAAGAGGACCTTGACACTTGTGTGGTGTTTGACAGATGCGCAGCGTGACAGGAGCGTGGAGCTGGAGGGGCACCTGTTTGAATCCTGAAGCTTGTCACCATAGGGTGTTTCTGGTGGCAGGAACGTGCAAGGCGCAGGCCTGGAGGTAGCAGGGTGGTGCTGCCTTTGTTAGGGAGTTAACAGTCTGAGCTGACTTGGGTGCGTGGTGTTTCTGTGTGGGAGGCTGCGGACATGTGTGTAGAGGTGTTAAATGGTGCAAGGGTAGGCACCATCCAGGGTGAACGTGAACTCTGAGTTGACTGTTTTTCCTGTGGGAGTGTGGGCCGTTGGAAATATAGCAGTATGTGGGCCCTAAAACTGAAATTAAGCTGTAAATGTGAAGCCCTGGATTTGCCAATCCTGAAAGGGCTGGGTGCCAAGTGAGCTCATACTTCCTGCGGGTTTCTCCCTGCCCACTCCACCCACTATTGGGAGACTGGCAGAGAGAGCAAGCAGTGACACGTCTGTAGGCAGCCAGCAGTATTGGTTCAGATCAGGCGGCGGGAGGGACAAGTTGGAGCAAGTGGGGCCATCTCCCTCCATGCCACCTGATCAAAGCCACTCAGCGGATTTCCAGGGACTCTGGGGAATGACTTGGCCATGTGACTCAGGCATTAATCAAGACCCTAAATCCGGAAGAGGATGTACTTCTGGGACACTTCTTTAAAATAAAGACACTTTCTGAGAGTGGAAGGTGGGGTGACCCCTACCTACTCACAGCCAAGTCGCCAAGTGCTGTCGAGTCGGATCCGACTCATGGCGACCCATAAATACCCTTTATTTTTTGGTCCTGGTTTGCAGTTCCAGTCTAGTCCTGTATCCACTTGGTGAGGAGAGTGGTACAGTACAGGCTTATGTGGGGAAGCACGGCCCCTCACTCCCACACGCTGCGGCATCTGCTTTGAAACCCCAGTCTGTGTCACTCGGTTGCAGATTGATTCATCGTGGTTGCTAGGACTCTGTTTTCTGGTAACGAGTCAACATTCCACGTGTCAGTCATAAAGGGGCTGTGTCCACACATTGCCGGATCGTGCTCAGACCAGCCCGACGGCAGCAGGCGTTTGCTGGTCGAGTTAATCTTTAGAGGGCTGTCTGGAGCTAACCACTGCTGTTGAGTCGGTTCTGACTCATAGCGACCCTACGGGAGAAGAGTAAAACTGCCCCATAGAGTTTCCAAGGAGTGCCCAGCAGATCTGAACTGCCGACCTTTAGCAGTTAATGCAGCATACCACCAGTGCTGCCTGTGTGGAGCTAAACAGAAAACCCCAGGCCCCCTGCCGTCCAGTTGATTGCAACTCATAATGACCCGGTACCAAAAAAAGAAAAACAACAAAACCCTGAACCCACTGCGGTCAGATTCCGACTCACAGTGACCGTATAGAATGACCGTATAGAACAGAGCCTGTTTCAACTCAGTGATCATATAAAACAGAATAGAACTGCCCCACAGAGTTTCCAAGGAGAGTGTGGCAGATTTGAACTGCTGACCTGTTGGTGAGCAGCCAGACCACTGAACCCCTCCACCACCGGAGTTTCCTGTAGTGCTGCTTAATTGTGCACTGGACACCATCGTGTTACATTTGAAGTGCTTACTTTCAGGTTGATTTTTTTCTATTTAAACCTTTTTTCAGTCCTTTCCTTCCTTTTCTTTTTGGGTGAGAAGTTAAAGCCGCTTCACTTATACTTTTTTTTTTTTAGTTGTAACTGTAGAGTGAAACTAAGATGCAGTAAAACCTGTGGGTTTTTTTCAAAGGGCAAACCCTTAAATTATCTTTAATATTATCCCAATTTGCAATGCAAATCACCCGTTGTCCACCCTTACACAGAGTTCACGTGTGTCTGGCTTTGACCTCTGAGGACTTGGCTGTTTCAGACAGTGAACAGTGTCGTTTATGAATATTTTTCAGGCCAGAGGAAACGGTTCTGTCCACATTCAGCGGGGCAGAGCTTGGCTCCTTCTGCTTGGTGTGGGTGTGGTCCTTGCACGGAGCCTGGCTCTGCCTCTTGTTTACTTTTAAAATGGGCAAGTTTTCCCTGATACGGGGATTGTTTGAACCATCCCTCTGGTCACCCAGCCCTTCCCTGGGAACAAAGGTAGTGATGGAGGGTGAGGTCCTCACCCACAGATTGCATCTGCTGCTTTCTTTCTTTTTTTGCGTGCTTGCAAGTTGAAACCGGTTGGGGATCTGGGTGAGGCTGGAGTGGTGGAAGGGGCCAACCCGACTGCCAGGAAAGGAGGGGACAGCTCTGCTTTTCATGCAGTTAGGACTTTTACCGTGATGAGCATTAGCAGTGGGGCACCCCCTCATCTGCTGCGCCCTTGTTCCTACGTTTGGCTCACGGCAACCCCGTGTATGCAGAGCAGAACTGACCCAGAAGATTGTCAGTGCTGTGACCTTTTGGGGGAGAGCCCTGGTGGTGTAGGGGTCAAGTGCTACAGCTGCCCACCTGGAGGCTGGCAGTTCAAATGCACACCAGGTGCTCCTTGGAAACTGTATGGGACAGTTCTCCTCTGTCCTATAGGGTTGCTGTAAGTTGGAATCAACCCAGTGACAACAGGTTTGGGCTTTTGGTTTTTAACCTTTCAGAAGGAGATCCCCAGGGCATCTTGCAACGTGCCTCTGAGGGTGTTTGAACTGCTAACCTTTTGGCTGGTGGTCTAGAGCTTCCCCGTTTGCCCTATAGAGGGATTCCTGTGGGTCGCGTGGATGTTGTTTTTTAGTCCCCCTCACAGCAGCAGGTGCGGGGAAGGCAGGACCTTGAGTTCCTGTTCAGTGTGAGCTAACACTGAACAGGCTGGCAAGCAGAGGAATAGGCGTACTGAATCCAGGTGGCTGTGGTTTTCAGGGGACCCGCCAGCATTTCCATGTTCAAGCTCAAGTCTGCACCTTTCAGAACCTTGTACTCGAGACTCCTCATGGACACCACATTCGACTGATGCTCCTGGTCGCTCCGCCCTGGAATATCCTCCAGGTCCCCTCTGTACCTGCTACCCTGGAATACCTTCCCAGTCCCCCCTTCCGCACATATCCTCCTGGTCCCCTTGGCCCCACCTTCCCCAGGTCTCTTTGACTGGAACCTTCTCTAACTATCCATCAGCACCTCCTTGCTAAGCCCTTCACTGATTTCACTGGGATGATTTTATCTCTCTCTCTCTGTGACTTCATCTCTTGGCTGAAGGGGCAGTGACCCAGGAGTCAGGAGCCCTTGGCGGAGCCTTCTGGGACAAGTGCCCAGCGGCTGGGTCTCCAGAACCTCACAGGGGCAGTGAAGGGAGAGGGCACCCCCAGACCCTGCAGGGGTGCTGTGTGTGTCTCTCACTGCCCCTTTTCTTCTGTGCAGGCCTAGTCTGTGCTCACTGTGGGTTAGTTGACTGATTACTTGAACGTCACCGGAGTCTGTAACGTACGGCAGTGCTGCCAAGACTTTCCCGTTGCTGCGTTCAAGGGCTGCAGCCCTGTGACTCGGGCTCATTATTCAAATGCGCTATATTAAACTAAGGTTTTAACAAACATGGGCGGCAAAGCTGTCTGTGTCTCCTAGCCCCCAATCCATCTTATGCAAAATGACTTTGCATTGCCAAGTGACTTAATGGAGCCAAGAAACCACAGCCTTGTTTTATTTCTGTGGCTGAAAAAGTGTTTGACATTAAACTTGCATGAAAGAGGAAATATTTACATGGCTACAAAAGATATTTGCACTGAGTGATAACAAACGTCACAGCTACTACTTTGTGTGACTGTGACTTTGTGGTGATTGTGCTTCTTTTCTGCAGGTTGATAATATGGTATATAGCATGATATATTGTTGTCTGCCATCCAGTTGATTCCGACTCATGATGGCTCTACAGGACAGAGCAGAACTGCCCCACAGGGTTTCTAAGGGACAGCTGGTGGATTTGAACTGCTGGCATTTTGCTTAGCAGCCAAACTGTAACCACTGTGCTGCTAGTATATGATATATAAGCTATCAGTAATATACTATAATTAATGTAATATAATGCAAAATAGCATCTTTTCCAAAAGTGTTTAGCGCCTAGAGCATTCAGAGACACTCCTAAATCTGTGGGAGAATTACAGATTTGGGGGGAATCCAGGTAAAGTGTACCCTTGAAAGGAAAACCAAGCTGAACCCATTGCTGTCAAGCTGTAGGTTGGAGAACTGCCCTGTCAGGTTTCTAGGGAGCAACTAGTGGATTTGAACTCGTGTCCTTCTGGTCAGCAGCCACAGATCTTAGCTACTGTGCCACTGATGTGCCAGCAGTCCCTCTACTGCCTTGAAATGTACTTGTATATCTGCCCTTCGAATGGGTGGCACGTGGTGGGCACCATGGGGAATAGCAGAGAAGGGGTCGTGTTTGGCTTTGACGGGTGGGAGAGGGCAGTGCGGGATGGGGGCTGTGCCAGTGTAGTGGGAACTTCAGGAACCGGAGGGAGCCTCTGAAGGGTAGATTTAGAACTGTTTTGTCAAGGTCAAGTAGATTTAGTTGACAGTAGCATGTAGGACTGATTTAAAAAAACCAAATCGGTTGCTTTCCATAGGCGCCGCAGGTTTCCCATGGCTCATTTTTCTGGATATTCAGGTCTTTCCTCTGAGCTGCCTGTGCACGGACTTGAACCTCCAGCCCTTTCGTTAGCAGCTGTGCAGTCACCTGACTGGGTTGCTTCACACAGAGACACTGATTTGATAGAAGAGCAGTGCAGTGGGGGTGGGGGAAGCAGACCCGTAAGCAGACCCGTAAGCAGCCGACCTAGACGTCAGCCAGTGGAATCTGATCCCTATGTCTTTGTAGGTGAAGTCAACTTGTGTGCAATTTGGACTTGCTGGTCCCGTTTTGGGGGGACATTTTAATTCCTTAGCTGTTTATAGGAGGGACTAGAAATCTTCAAGTCAGGTGACAAGGGCTTACACCTCGCAGGAGACCCAGTCCGCCTTTCACAGAGCCCCATGGTGACGCATAAGACTGGGGCGTCAGTGGTGGTTTGATGTTCTGGGAGATTCATCTCTGTGTGGACAGTCCTTAGGGCTAAGGACTCTGGTGACACCTTTTGGAGGGCTGCTCCCATGAGCTTGAAGTTGGAGATTTCTTCCTGTATCACGGCTGACTCAGATTTGTCTGCCTTGACAGGAAGTCTCAGACTTCAACCAAGTTGACCACCGCAAGGACGTTGGACCCAGATTCGACGGTGGCACCGGAGGGTTCTGGATGCCGGTGCTGTCCAGTAGAAACAGAATATGAACTGTCTCTGCAATTTTAAATTTGCTAGTAGCCATGTTTTTTAAAAAAAAGCAAAAGAGACAGATGAAATTAGTCTTAATGATGTATTTTATTTAACCCGATAGACCAAAGCCATATAATTGGAATATCTAATCAATATAGAAAATGATCACTGAGAGACTTGACTTTCTTTCTTTACGTGCTACCTGTTCGAAATCCAGTGTCTTTCGTATTCACAGTGCATCTTTGTTTGGACTGGTGACAGTGCGGGGACTCAGCAGCCACCTCGTGGCTCGTGGCTGCCACGGTAGACAACACAGCCACAGAGCAGAGTTATGTCTCAGCTGTGGGACATACTGCTGGAGGGCTGGTCTGAGATTCTGGGAGAGGGGAGATTTCTCTTTGTCCGTCTGCAGCATCTGAGGGCTCAGAATGAGAGCCCGGCAGAAATACATTTTTAATGGCAAATACAAGCAAATCCTCCCCTTTGATATTGCCCCACCTAAAGCATGGAATCTGCCAAGCGCAGAGCTTTCTGAACACATAGCAAACATCTGCATCGGACTCTTTCTGCAAGCCAGTTTATGGGAATGGACCAAGCAAGGCTCTGGAAGACAATAGAAAGCTGAATTTGCGTGGATGCGATTTCCTTGATCAAAGAACATTGAAGCCAAAAAGAGAGACTGGAGCAGGAGTTAACCGCAATTCCAAAGCCATTCCCTCTGTTTCAGGAGGAGTCCTGCCGTATTTTCCTTATTTTGGGGTTGATCAGCTGAATGACCTGCCTTGCCTCAGCCGAAATGAATTACCTGCCGCCAGAGGGCTCCTTATTGGCAGGGGTTGATTGTATCAGTTCCGGGAACTGGGTGCTTGCAAAACTGGAAGTCAGTTCATCAGGCTGTGGTGTCGCTGCTCAGTGTATCAGCTGGACGATGGCTTCAAACCAGCCATTGTGAATCTAAAAAACAAGCAATTCAGTCCTTTATGGGATAAGTTAATATTGTCTTTCTCAAAAAAAGTTTAGTATCTTTTAAGCACCATTGGGCCATGACGATAATTATGCATACTTATCAAGGATTTCATTTTGAACTGGGGCGGTCTGAAAATGCTGCTGATGTCAGTTACCTGTAGTTTTTAGGCTGTTTTCAGTACATTAAATTACATGGGAGAAATACTGAGTTGTGGCTCGTTTGATAGGCTTACCACTTTTTGCAGGAAGTAAGAGTCTCAGTTTTATCCCATTGGAACAAGTGGCCTTAGTCTTGGGAAGGATTTTGTCTTTGCACTTGCAAATCGCCTCCCCAGGTTCTGTTTCAATGGAAGAGAAGGATGGCCTACTTTAACAGCCCGTCCCAAACCTGAGGCAAACCATCTTCAAGCTTTAATTTTCCCAATCATAGGATGAGAATTGCATCCATTTGTAAAAATTACTCTAGTATCCTCAGATGAAATGGTCCAAGAAGTAGAAATTAGTGTAATGAATCACTGTGCTTCGGGGGAAGGAAGGTCTCTACCTAAAGACTGTTTGTTGTACTTTTTTTCCAGCTTCTTTCGAGATGTCGACTGTTCACGAGATTCTCTGTAAACTCAGCTTGGAGGGTGATGTGAGTACCTCATTTTCGCCTTGTGTTATGGTTGGAATGTGTCCCCCAAAATGTGTGCTCTAAATCCTAACCTCTGTGTCTGTGCTTAGAATCGATTTGGGGAAGGGCTTGTCTCTGTTTAGATAGTGATGCAGGATTGTGTCCTGTCTGGTGTTTTGAGTCAATCTCTTTGGAGGCAAAGAGAGGTTAAACAAAGGATGAGAAAGAGATGTGGGTGAAGGGAGATGCCAGGCCACATGAAGGTGGCCCAGTAGCAGAAGCTCAGAGAGACCGGGACCTTCCTCCCAAAGCCAGCAAAGAAAGAACACCTTGCCTAGAGCCAGCACCCTGAATTTAAGGGAGAAAATACATCTCTTTGTTAAAAGACTTCTACTTGTGGTATTCTTGTTACAGCAGCAGGAAAGAACTAAGACACCTTGCATAATCTGTGCAAATTAGACATTGCTAGAGAGCCGTGTTGTTCTTCTTCCTAGTGCATCCCAGGGAAAAAAGGGATAAAATTCAGACAACCATTGTTTGGTTTTCCCCTTCTCTTTCTCTCTCTTTCTCTTTTTTTTATTTTGATTGAGTGAAAATATACAATCCCCTATAGATCTGCATACCCATCAGTGAGCGGCTCCCACTGCTCTTCCTGTACGGTGACAGTACACTCTTCCTCTCTGTTCTGTACATGTCATATTCTCCTAAGAATCTCCTATCCCCTCCTCTCCACCCTTTCCCCCGCATCCAGTAAGAGGTCAGCAGGGTGACATCCTGCAGATGCATGAAACCATAAAGTGCACATATGGTATGGTCACTCTGTGTCACCAAGTCCAATCCATTTCTGTCTGAAGAGATGACCTCCATTATGATTTATGGACAGGGGCAGCATCAGGGCCAGGGGCCATGCTCCTGAGGAACCCCGAAGCCCCTGGACCATCAATTGCAGTCTTTTAGTGGCAATCTCAGGGTACAGCCCTTTTTATTTTCGTGTTGCCAGTGAGACTCAACTTTGTGAGCTCCATCACAGCTATCACTGGTGGTGGCCAGGCACCATCTGGTTCTTCCGGGCACACATCAATGTAGACACCCGCTCACCTGGGTCTCTCTGTCTTCTGGGTTCTCTTTGCCCCATGTCGTTTTGATCCTTGGAGATCATCCGTTCCTGCTGAGTTGGGACCATTCCCTCCTCTTTATTACTTTATGGAACCCTAGTGGCATAGTAGGTTAAGTGCTACGTTTGCTAGCTGAAAGGTCGGCAGTTCAGATCCACCAGGCGCTCCTTGGAAACTCTATGGCACAGTTCTGCTCTGTCCTCTAGGGTTGCTATGAGTCAGACCCAACTTGATGACAGTGGGTGTTTTTTTTAAATTACTTTATTCCTATCAGTTCAGTTTGAAAGAAACCTCAGGGCACTAGAGGCTATTTTTTTTTGGCCTCACATTGAAACTGGAAAGAGCCAGTGACATTGAGATAGCTGAAATTGTATCCTGCTCTTCTTTGCATGCCAGCAGTAATAATTGCTAGGATAATCCTCTGTAATACCATGCCCCGGGCTCTCACTAATGGTTGGCAGCAGCCACTGCCATATCAAAATGATCCTGTCATCTGGACTTCTTAATGTTTGCAGTGCCCAGGAAGCTATTCCGAGAAAGGACCTATATATATATATATATATTTTGTACCTGGGAAAGTTTCTCTCCAGATGAGCTAGTATTTTTTATTCTTTGATTTTTTTTTAAAAGAACAAATAATCAAGTAACTATCATTTCTCATGTTTCTTTTTTTGCTTTGGCCACCAGGGAGCTCTAATTAGTTAATTGCCATTTATAAGTGATACATAAACTTGGAAATTCTGATGGCTATGCTTCTTCTTCTTATGGTTAAAATTTTAAGCTATGTGTGGAATTAAAAGACATTTCAAATACTTTTGGAAGCAACTGAAATGTAAGTTTTGAATATGTAAAATATCTAATAATTCCCTACATCTTCCAGGTTGCCTTGGTAGAAATTGCTTTTTCAAAAACTCAGCACTTAGACTGGTTTCTAGTGGTCTCCTGCATGATACTTCAAAATACTTCCTGAAATTAAAATGCAAAGATGCACAGTGGGTGAGTCGCTGCAGCCTGGGTTACCCCTGGGAGCTGTCTGCAGAGTCTTTGACCCAGGCGCTCAGAGTGCTGGACAGGTGTGGGGCTGGGCTGGTGCAGGTTGTGTGGCACAGAGGGCTGCATTCTTCAGCCTGTCTTTGTGGAACACATGTGTGTTAGTCAGTTAGTGCTGCTGTAACGGAAATACCACAGAGTGGATGGCTTCAACAAAAGAAAGTTTATTTTTACATAGTCTGTTAGGTTACAAGTCTGAATTCAGGATGTCCGCTTCAGGGGAAGGCTTTCCTCCTTGTCAGCTCTGGAGGAAAGTCCGGTATTGCATCAGTCTTTGTCCAGGGAGCATCTTGGCACAGAAACCTCAGGTCAGAAGGACACGCTCTTCTCCTGGTGCTGCTTTCTTGATGGTGTGAGGTTCCCAATTCTCTGCTTGCTTCTCTTTCCTTTTATCTCTTGTAGGATGAAAGGATTAAGGGTGGGGCAGGCCATACTCCAGGGAAACTCCCTTTACAGTGGATCAGGGAAGTGATACTATGAAGGGATTTACAGCCCCACCCTAATCCTTTGAAGTACAGCACAGGAAAACCACAAAAGGGAGGACAGTCACAAGATGCTGGGAATCATGGCCCAGCCACATGGCTACACATATTTTGGCGGGGGGGCACAATTCAATCCATGAGAGCATGCATGCTGTCACTGGCAACAGTACAAGCTGTGTGTCGAGGGCCAGACAAGTGCAGGTGCTAAATAATTTGCTTTCTGACAGATTAGCTCTTTAGATTGTTTTCAGTATCAGGTTTCTTGCAGTCTTGTCTCTGCAAGGAGACATGGGAGTGAAACAAAAGCGTCACCTCTCCCCAGTGTTTTAAGAGAAGGGACAATCCTTTTTGTCTCCTTAATTTACTTTTCAGATGGGCTGGTTTTCTAGGTAATGGCTAAGGTATCAATTTAGTTTTGTTTCCAGAGAAATATAAATTGACACAAAACTTCTCCCCACTCGCTCTCGTTTTTGGAAGAAGACCGTGTATCCCCTGGTAAATGAAGCCATTTGGGAATGGCTGGTGGCCAGGCTGCCCCTCTTTGTAAATAATGGGTGGCAGTGTCACAAATAGGGGAGCGCTTCCTTAAATTTCCACCACATCATGTAGCCCCTGTAGCAAACACAGCAAGTGAGTCTCCCAGCGTGCCCCATTTCCATTGAGTTAACTTGCTGGAGAACTGAAATCATAGAATTAGAAGGAAAGTACCAAGCTGATCCATATGTGTTTCGGAGTTATAAATGTTAGATGTTTACCGTTTGTCTGGAATGGTCTTCATGGGTCCATTTTGAGAGATTCCATCTACACTTGAGCCTGGATGCCCAGCTCGTCCTGGGAGACACTTGAGAGGATGGCATCTTAACTGCTGACCTGCACAACCTTCTGGCTGGTGAGGTCACCTGTGAGTGCAGCGTTAAGTCAGGGCCCCTCTGTCTCCAAAGCCTTCACAGAAGAGCCAAGGCAGACATACCCCGTTAGGAACACTCAGCATGTCCTGGGCAGTGGTGGAACAGCTGGCATTTGGGGACAGGAAGGAAGCCTTGCCACTGAAGGTGGACCAGTAGTAGGTACCTGCCCCGTCCACTAGACAACCAAGCACATCATCTCGTCTTTCTCCTCGCCCCCTGCTTTGGGGCCTGAGTAACTGGGTGGAGAAAGACCACAAGAGCCTTCCAGAGAAGTCGGGAAATACCAACGTTTAGGTCAGAAGAACTGAAAGCAGAAGCTTGCCATTGTCCTCACCTTGGTCTGGGTGGGGTGGGGTTGGGATGGAGGACGGAGAGCTTTCTGCCTATCAGATCAGAAAGGGAAGTGGGCTTTGAAAAGCACTGGAGAAGGAAGAGGGTATAGTTTAAAAGGCAGCAGGAAAAAAATAGTAGGAAGAGTGATACACAGAGAGGGTAGAAATGAAGAAGGTGGGGGTGGTGGCAGGAGCCAAAGAGAGAACAGGAAGTTGGCAAACACCAAGAGGATGTGAGCTGTGGGGCCAGACCACCCTGGTCCCCGCAGTGGCCACCACGGGACAGTGGCAACAGCAGAAGACAGACACCACTCCTCCCCACCTGGATGGGCAGAGAGGTAAGATGACAGACATCTTACCTTTGGTCTTTAAAGGACTGTAAGCTCAGCAATACAGTCCTGGTGGAAATTCATGTGCCTGTTGCCCAAACTCAGCCAGACACACTTGTCACTTGGACATTGCCAGTTCTCTTCTCAGCTTGTTTCCAGTTGTGGGCGTCCCAGCTGATGGCTCCCAGTGTCTCCTGGGGTGGACTGGTGGTTTCCACCGTCTGCTTTGGTGTGTCCACTAAAGCACGAATAAACCTGGCTCCACGCCCTTCCCTATCGGTCTGGTCACCCAGAGTAAGAGTGATTTCCGTTGTGGAAGGAAACAATGGGAAGATGTTGTCTCTGGGAAGGGAGTTGTCAAGAGGAGGGTCTTAAACATCTGTGTGTGTGTCTGTTTGTCGTCTGCAGCACTCCACACCCCCGAGTGCCTATGGGTCAGTGAAGGCATACACCAACTTTGACGCTGAGCGGGATGCTCTCAACATTGAGACAGCCATCAAGACCAAAGGTAGGGGCACCTTCTGTCCTCTCCCGAGCCGCCTCAGTCGTCTCTCTCTCTCTCTCAAATAGCCGCACGTCTGGTCATTTGAAATTGCTGCAGAACTTGAATTGAGGACATCCAGCTGCATCTCACCCTCTTCTCTCTTCTTCCTTCCTCCCTCCGCCTTCCTGTCCTTCTTCTCCTGAGACGGAACCAGCCGGCCCGTGGAGTCCTCTCACTCGTGGGACCCCACGTGCTCCCAGGGTTTTCAGGGACTGATTTCTCAGAAGCGGGTCACTGGGTCTTTTTTCGGAGGCCCCTCTGGGTGAACTCACGGCTGCCAGCGTTCTGGTTAGCAGCTGAGCAGCTTACCTGTGTGTTCCCCCAGAGGTTTCCTTCTTGGGACAGAAGAAGATCTAACATGTGAGAAAGTGGTTTATCTAAATCATGTGAAGAGATGAAAGCAGTCTGAACTGGGGAGCCAGGAGGCCTGCCCCGGGTATGGGGGGCTTGGCATGAGCTCTTCCTTTGGCGGTCCTTTCTTTTTTTCTGGAAGGGGTAACTTGGTGTCTTGATGGTCCCTGAGTCCTTTCTCACTCTGAATGCCCTCAAATGCCACTATGCTTATTGGAAAAAAAAAAGGCTGGGGAAACGTTACTGCTGTGCTCTTCGATTGAACTAATAAGTGAAACATTAACTTTTTTTTTTAACCTGGAAGTGATACCGCTCCTTAGCCTTAGGGCCCGAATTAGAGGCTCTGTTCGGGTAAGTCTATTTCCTCGGGTTCCAGATGAGCAAAGAGGACTGTGAGGGTCCAGGCCACCCCCCTAAAATGAAGCGAGTAAAGTATTTGATTGGTTTGAGTTAAAGAAGGACTCCCCCAGGTCACCAGGTTGCAACAGTGTCTCCAAGAGTGAACCGAGCCGCAGTACTACTGGGCGATGCTTGTGAAGCACGGCTCTGTGGGTGCTCCATCCCCAGCCCCTGGAAACATTGTGATGATGTGGGTGAACCTCGTGACACACCACACACTTCTGTTTCCTTTTGGACAGAGCACTTCCTGTCCCTAGGAGGCTGGATGGAGATGCAGAGGTGACCTCACAGTGCCAGCAGCTGCTGACTCACCCCCCACCAAGAGCCAGGCCCCATTTGTCTCTGGGGGGACTGGAAGCTCCAGCCTTTTGGGTTACCAATTGAGCTCATGAATCGTTTATATGACCCAGCACCCAGGATTCTGAGCGGCTGACCCTGTGTAGAATCCATATATAGCACCCTGGAAGACCAGGACTCCGAACGAGGTCGATGTGGGGAAGTAAAACTACACCCAGAAACACACACCTGTTGAAGTCGAAGCAATCTCAACTCGTAGCAATGCTATAAGGCAGAAGAAAACTGCCCCACTGGGTTTCTGGGGAACGTCTGGTGGATTTGAACTGCCAGACTTTTGGTTAGCAGCTGACCTCCTCCCCGCTGTGTCAGCAGGGCTCCAGAGGCCCTGGTCTGTGCCTGCCCTATGTGCTAAGGACAACTGCTTTCCTCTGAGAACTCTCTTATTTCAGAGGATAAATTACATGGTCACCTTTCTTAAAACCCTTGGAAAACTGAGGGGCTTTGTTTTCAGAGATAACCAGGAAAGCAGAAAGATCCCTTACTGTTGTGTGGGTCTCACAGGGTCCAGGGCTTGTGGCCTCTGCCTTAACTGCTAGCTGGGCACAGTGGGGCACCCCCAGGGCAGCTGCTGGATGCTGAATGGAAAACAAGGAAGCAAGGTAGCATTCCACTTAGACTGTTCCAATGACTGTCCTCGTCAGAGGTCAGGCTGCACACTCAGGAAGTTGATCAGAAAATTAAACTAATCACAAAATAAAACTAAATCTGGAGGGCTCATCTCACTGCAGTCCTGTCTACTCAGTGGAATGTAGTGGACAAGGATATGCGCGAGCCTGGGTTCAAATCCCAGCTCTGACACTTACTTGTTATCTGACTCAGCGAACACGCTTGCCTTGGCTTTGTCTCCCTTCTTTATCTGTGTCGCTGTTGTTGGTGGCTGTCACCCAGTCAGTCGGCCCCCAAATGGTGACCCCACGCACAAGTGAGCGAATGACTGCCTGGTCCCCCACCACACCACGAGGGGTTACCGGTCAGACCAGCATGACTCCCTGGCCTTTGATTGGCTGATGTCCTGATGTTAGGTGGGGCTGATCACACGCCGGCCCCCTAGGGTCCTTGTGAAGGGGCAATGCCTGTCTGTCAGACGGGGCTCAGAACCTGCTAGCACAGACACACACGCTGTCGGCTTTCCCCAGAGTCACCCTGTCTCGCTGTTTGGGTATGCCCGCATTCCAGTGGTTCCCTAACTAGCCCTTCAGAAACACACTCCAGTTTGAGAGTGAACTCATGAGGCCTGGGACAAAGAGTCCGTTCATCTCCGCCCGAGAGGCTTCAGCAGGCTGGAATGTGAAGATTGCGCAAGTGAACTCTGCTCAGAGTTGAAACTCCCATGGTGATACAAACACGTTCAGGCCCTTTCTGAGTGGGTGGGATGAGACTGTAGTTTCTAAGCAGAAACATTGGAAGGCTGAGACTGGAGTTCTCGCATTCCAGTTTGGTGATAAGAGTGGCTGATGTCATTGGTATCGTCATTAATGAGTGCTCCCACCAGACCGTAGACCCTGGTAGTGTAGTGGTTAACGGCTGCCGCTGCCAACCAGAAGGTCCACAGTTCGTATCGACCAGGCGCTCCTGGCAAACTCTATGGGGTGGTTCTGCCCTGTCCTGTAGGGTTGCTGTGAGTCACAGTTGACTCCGCAGCAGTGGGTTTGGTTTGGGTTTTGAGTTATCCTGAGGCAGGGAAGCGTTTTCTGGCTGTGATCTGACTGATACCTGATGCAGTTGGTGTCAGTGATCCAGGTACACTTGGGACACTTTTGAGAACTTAATTCATGTTTTGGTGCCTAGTTGCTAACTAAACGGTCAGCAGTTCAAATCCACCAGCCACTCCTTGGAAACCCTATGGGGCAGTTCTGTCCTATGCTGTGGGGTCACTAGGGGTCAGAATCAGCTCACCTGCAACGAGGTTTTTTTTTTTTATTCTATTACATGGAATATTGATAAAATATCTGTCATGTTGACATAAAAGATAGTTTATGAATACTCCTAGAGATAGAATTGACACTGTACAGTTGACCTAGAAAACTGATCACTACGTGTATGTTTTTGTAGCCCTGATGGTACAGTAAATGGAAATGCTGGTGGCGCAGTGATTAAATGCTCTAAACACCAACCAGGAGGCTGGCAGTTCACATCCGCCAGGTGCTCCTTGGAAACCCCATGGAGCAGTTCTGCTCTGTCCCGTAGGGTCGTGATGAATTGGAATTGACCCGACAGCAGTGGCTGTTGCTTTCTGGGGGTGCAGTGGTTAACAGCTCAACGGCTAACCGGAAGTCAGCACTTTCAGTCGACCAGCCCCTCTTTGGAAGCCATATGGGGCAGTTAGTTGTGTTTTGTGCTATGGGGTTGCTGTGAGTTGGAATCGACTCCTCGCAACAACAGCAACGGTTTTTAGCGTATTCATGGGGTAGTACCAGCTCTGGCACCATCAGTTGGAGAGCATTTCTGTCTTCCAAAAAGGAACCTTTAATTGTACTTTAGATAAAGGCTTACAGAACAGACTAGTATTGTACATGTATACTGTAGTATAAAACAATACATATAGTACTGCATTGTTTTGTGATGTTGGTTAATAACCCCATGACATGTCAACTCTCTTCCTACTCAGCCTTGAGTTTCTTGTCACCAGCTTTCCTGTCCCCTCCTGCCTTCTCGTCCTTTCCTCTGAGCTGGTATGTCCTTTTGGTCTTACTTTGTTTCTAATCTTTGGCTGAGCAGTGAACCCCAGGAGTGGTTACTCAGATGGAAGGGTGTCTGGGGGCCACACTGGCAGGGTTTCTCCAGTCTGCGACAGACAAGCAGATGTTAGCTATGTTTTGTTTTTAAAAAAGTGGATGGAAAATACTGGGAGAAATGTACTTACAAATTAACTGTTTTTTTTTTTTTTTTCTGGTGGTGCAAATAGGATTAGGGGAGGTTTTTTGTCCCTCATCCCTTTGGGCTATTCTGTAATTTTCAAGTTTCAAGCTTTTTTATAAGAAGAAAAGCTATATATTTGAACAATCATTTTCCAGGATGTGGCTCTTTTTTTAAAATTTTCTTTTTAGAAACAGGGCAGCTCTATGATTTCTCTGTCCCCCCCCAATTAATGCTTAGAGGTAGTTATTAATCACTGATACGAAAGTCAACCAGCAGGCTGAAGGAGACATGCTTGTTTTTAGAACTCCAGAAGCTATTGTTTTCAGAGGGAGGACCATGAGAGCTTCAGTTAGCCTGGACAATTTGTAATGTTTTCAATCTTTACAGATTAGAACCAGAAGACTGTGCTTTTATGGTTTGGATAAAACTCTCAAGACATAGTTCAGTCCATTCCTAAGATAGGAGGATATGTTAACTTTGCTTTTCATCACAAAACATTCTGACTGTAAACTGTTACTGTCTAGAACAGAGGTCAGCAAGCTTTTTATGAAAAGGGCCAAATCCTAAATATTTTATACTTTGAAGGTTATATGGTCTCCTAAGCCACTAGTCAGCTATACCATTATGAAAGGAAAGTAGCCATAAGTGGTAGAGAAAGAAACGAGTGTGGCTGTGTCCCAACAAGACTTGATCAACAAACAAGTGCCGCCAGCTAGATCTGATCAACTGGTCTAATGGTTGGTAGATTCCTGCTCTAGGATTTCACTGATTTTAACATCCATTCACCTTAAATTTGTTAGTTAGCTGCAAAAATGGATGTAAGAGTACGTACAGTATGGTTACAATTTTTTTTACATCGTAAAAGAACACTTAGGTGTTCTATGGAATTGTGGGTAATTTGTCTTTATTATCTTTTCAGTGTCTTTGGTATTTTCGCAGTTTTTTCTGATGACCCCTATTTCCTTTATAGTGGAAGGCAGCCAATTTCATTAACCACAGAAGACGATCTCTTTAGGTGGGATAAGTCAAAGCCCTTTCATTCCTTTCCCCTTCCTCTACATCTTTGCCAGGTAACAGCATCAATTTCAAAATGTAGCTGATGGAGACCTCGCCTTCCTTTACGGAGCGCCTCCGCCCTCGGTGTGACCTGGAAGTGGGAGCCATACCTTTACCCCACTCCCATCTCAGAGCTTTTCTTCAAAACTTGTAAAAATGATGGCGCCCTGCTCCTTATTGGTCTGTCCTGGGCATGAAAGGAAAGAAAGCAAAATCCTCCAGCACTAATTCAAATCAAAGCAGGTAGAGCCCAGAAAGACGGGTATCTGGGTCTCCTTCTGTTGATGGATGTAGCACGTGAGGCCTCTTGTTGGTTGAGACACTCAGTGGTGACTGGTCCATGATCAGCTGAGCTCAGGAGGGTCTTGCTGGCTTCTTTTGTATCTGTTTAGATATTTTTATTTTCGGTCTCATGAGATTGATGGAGAAGCAGGGTCCCAAATGGGGCTTCTGTTCTCTGCATGTTCATCCATTCACCCTTTGATTTGATTTGAAACGAGTGGTGGCTTGCTTTGTGTTTCCCTGCAAATCCTAAAAAAATATTTAAGAAATACAGTTTTATGCCTGGAAGGCCGTCAGGGGTCTAGGTGATTCTAGGATCTAGTGGGATTGCCACATAGATTACACCTTAAATCCTTCCCAAGGGATCTGGCTGCGGTGAGATCAAGGCAAATGGAAAAGCAGACATTTGTTTTCTGGGCCAGACCTTCCATGGCGTTGGGTAAAGCCAGCCTTTCCCTCAGTTGGAGCCACATCCTCTGTCTGTGCCAGACCTGGGACAGGCAGCCTGCTCCCCCGTTGTTTCCCACACCAAGGGGTGCTGGGTTTTTTTCCAGCTGCACACAGGTGGCTGGCAGAATTTGTCTGATGGCTGGCCCAGTGGATTCATGTGCCAGTAACAAAAATGTTGCCCTTCTCTGTGCATTCTTGTTTTTTATAGACCCCCCCCCCCAATAGAATGCCTTTGTCTCCTCTGAGCTCTGTGTCATTTTAAAGCATCATCTAGGTGGGGTCACGTTGACAGCGGCAACTAGAAAGGTTAAATGAGCGTTTCGGGAGCAGTGAGTTTAAGATCTGCCCAGTGGCGGGGTTATTTGGAAAAGGATAGCAAGGGCGGTGGCTCAGTTGGAGGAATGTAACCAGTGTCACCAAATCATGAGTGTGGACCTAGTTGGAATGGTGTATCTTTGGCTGTGTGCACATTCACGAAGAGAGAGAAAGAATCTGTTTTATTTTAAATGGAATGCATGAGAGATAGGTCTGTGACAGAGAAGCTGAGCAAAGGCTGTAGACATGTTCCTGATGGCTAGCTCGGAAGTCTTTTCTGCATCTCTGTGACATGAGCGTGGTCGTTATCTCAGATATATGGGGTGAGAAGGTCATGTGCCCCAAGGTCTCTCCGTTCTGAGTCTCGCGCAGTTTCCATACCGGTGCACCTGTCACCCCACTTACCCAGATATTTCTCTTGGCTTCTGCTGCCCACCCAGCAGTATTGTTTCTGGTGAGACCCTGCTGGGCTCACTTCCCCTGACTGGTCCAGAGGGGCGACTCTGATGGCGGGAATTCCCGGCCCCCAGCTCCGTGGCTGACTGTGGGGAAGAGGCTTTTGAGCAGTGCTGTGTCAGGGGAGGAGGAAAGGAGAGCTTCTTTTCTCTAAAATCAGCCCCAGTAGATGATGACCTGCTAGTATGGGGAACTGGGGGTGAGGGACTGCGTCTCCCCTGGAGTAGTCAGTAGCTGAATCTTCTTGCTGCTTCTGTTGAAAACCTCTGTTGCTGTCTCAGTTTCTCAGGGCTGCGCTAATAGAGAGCACCTCACACGGATGGCCTGAAAGGAAGCGTCAGCTCTGTTACAGTTCTGAAGGCGAGCGTCCAGATGAGGGTCTCAGCCATGGCCATTCCCTCGGTGGGGCGTGCTCACCGCCTGTCTCTGCTGACCACTGGTGTTCCTGTAGTGCCTACGGTTGTCCCTGTGGCATCTTCCTAAGTCTGTGTGGCTCTGCTCTGCTCATTCTCTGAAACACCACTCAGCAGTGATGAGGTGTGGGGTCCGTCCTTCTCTGGATGACCTCGCTAACACAAAACAAAGCCACTGTTTCCAAATAGGATCATATTACAGGTACAGGGGTTAGAACTTCAGCATGACTTGGGGGACACAGTTCACTACCTAACTGTTGGGCTGTCTCTTCAGTGACCCTAAATTATTAAACCAAGACCAAACCCACTGCCGTCAGGTCAATTCTGACTCACAGCAACCCCACAGGACAGAGTAGAACTGCCCTATAGAGTTTCCAAGGAGCGCCTGGTGGATTTGAACTGCTGACCTCTCGGTTAGCGGAGGTAGCACTAACCACTACACCACCAGGTTTTCCCACAAACTGTTAGCAGATCAAAAATCATTAGCTATAGGTTATTAAATGTGTGTGGGTGTCACCATATGGTGAATCTTAAATTTTATACACATACAGACACAGTTACTGTCCCAGCTTTAGACTGAGGAGTGTCCGAGTATAATGCCAAGGAAGCTCGATGTGTATAAATCCAACAAGTCAGTATCCACAGTTGAACTCACAGAGTAGAGCCGGTCTGCAGGGAAGTTGGAGAGACTGGGGTTTGTAGGCACTGAAGGAAGAACGTTGGGAAAAGGCTACTAGGCTTGACGCAAAGACAGATTGATGATGCTGGGGAATCTGGGGGTGACTTAGCACCCACCTCTGAGGGATGTGGTGAGAATTCAATGATAGGCTATCTACACAGCACTTAGCAAAGTGCCTGATGTGCAGTAAAGCCAAAAAACCAGCTGCAGTCAAGTTGACTGCTACCCATGGCACCCCAGCTGCTTCAGAGTAGGGCTGTGCTCTGTATGGTTTTCGGCAGCTGACTTTTCAGAAGTAGATTGCCAAGAATTTCTCTGGAGGCACTGCTGGGTGGCCTGGAATGTTGAAGCTGTCAATTTGCAGTGGAGTGCTCAACCATTAGCACCACCAAAAGACTCCTGGCATACAGTAGGTGCTCAGTAAACAGCTACTAGTAGTATGATCAACAAACTACATCCACCCTGCCACACCCCTGCATCTGGGGCCCTGTCCCCTCTGTGTGGTGTGCCCTGACCTCTGGTTGTAAAGGGGATCTTCCTCTGAGGTCTGGTGCTGAGATGCTGAGTTAGGTAATCTAAGCGGAGTGCCGGTCATGCCCATGTTCTGGATGCGGGAGGATCTGGTGGTTTTCCTCTGCTTCCCAACAAGGTGGCCTCCACCCCAGGCCCCTGAGGCCCTCTCCCCACTTTCGCTGTGTGGCCGGAATGTCTCGGCAGCCGTGAGTCAGCATCCTGTTCAGAACGGCCTCTTGGTTCTGGGCCACAAGCAATGAAGACACACATTTTCCATGGGCCTCCAGCCTAGGAACAGACTTGGGGTTTCCATCACAGAGGGGAGGAGCTGTTGCCAGGAGGCTAAATTGGTGGTTTGGGACTCAGCTGTTATCTTAGATTAGAAGTGTATTCTTGATGCTTTAAAAATACCTGGGGTGGTCCTGGGGACCGGGACCCTGAGTTTTCTGCTGGAGCTAGTCTGTGCGCGGGGCTGTCTGCGGGACTCCCTCAGTATGGTCGCTACGGCAGCTGACAGCGTGCAGACCGGGCACCGACCTCTGCACGCCCGTCAGACCTGACTGCTGAGAACATCCTCGTGGACAGCTGATGGGATTAGCTGACTATTTACATTCAGGGAGCACAGTCTTCAAGGTTCTGCTGGACTGTATTCCATAAACTATAACTATACCAAAGTCGTACAGCTGATTCCTACTCACGTGGCCCCCGTGTTACAGAGCAGAGCCTCCCCGCGGGGTTTTCCTGACTGTCATCTTGACGAGAGCAGACCACCAGTTTTTTCGTCTGTGGTTCACCGGGGGGCTATGAACTGCTAACCTTAGGGTTAGGCATCGAGCACAAAACTCTTGTGCCACGAGGAGCCACATAAATATGGCTCTCAGCTATCTGGCAATCTCGAAAACTTCAACTTCTGTTACTTTTTTAACCCAAACACCTTTATTTTAGTCTTCAAACGGCAAATAGTTTACTCTTTTTTCCTTAGATAATCGTGATTAACTTGCAAAACTCGGCATCTCCAATGCATCTTCAACACATTTCACTTTAACAGGCCAGTTGGCAGTGGAGAATCTCAAGATTAAGCATTTTCCCAAAGGTCTCTTGCTGCCCTTATGAAACAGAAACCAGCAGGAGTCATTAAGTGCGCTCACGTCAGGTCCCTCCCCTCTAGGAACAGGCAGTGTTGTGTTGTTTCCAGTTAGCTAAATCTGATCTAGTTTAGTAATCTTTCTTCCTTCTGGTGTGATTCCAAACTCAGTGACATCTGCCAGTGCCATACTGGCAAGGTGACCAAAACCTAGAAACCAACAAAGTCCTCGTCACTCTCCATCACACTGTGTGATCTCGGTCCTCACACTTGTCCATAGGCCCTCACCGCCACAGCTGTGATGGCTGGTGGCCATGTTAGCTGCTGTGGTTACGCTGGAAATCTCTTACTAGTTTTTTTAAAGAAAAGTGTAAGCTTCTGCCTGAGTAGCAGAGTTTGCGGGGTTCTCCCTGACCTTCTGTGGGTCCCCCGCGGCCCATCACTCGGCCTGGTGTAGGGACAGACATTCTGCCACAAACAGAAACTTTTCATTGGTTTCCAAGATGGGATCATTTCTTATGGGTCGTTTCTTCCTGGTACGTAGTCAGGTCCCAAACAATGTGCCAACATTGCTTCATGAGTGTCCGTCTGGAACAGAAGTGAACAGAACGGGAAAAGGAAGCACTGTCTGGGTTTGTTGTGTTTGCTTCTGGTTTGCCCTTCTGCACAGCAGATGCTTAGCTAAGTGATGAAGCGTGAGTGTCAGAGGTGTGGATCCAGAGAGGCAACGTCCAGTCACCCAGGGCATCTGTGCCCGCCGTCAAGGGGCATCCGTGCCCGCCGTCCTGCCATCGGGGGCGTCTGTGCCTGCCATCCTGTCATCAGGGGACGTCCCTGCCTGCTGCCGGGGGGCGTCTGTGCCTGCCGTTGGGGGGCATCTGTGCCTGCCGTCAGGGGGGTGCCCATGCCCACCGTCAGGGGGCGTCTGTGCCTGCCATCCTGTGGTTGGGGGGCATCCGTGCCTGCTGTCAGGAACCACGTAGAGTCAGAGCTTTTCCAGCACTGGCCCTCTGCGCGTTATTGGTGGTGACAGTGCAGATGGAGGTGATACAGTGGTCCGTCCGCATCGCTCAGTGGCATCCCGGGCAGGACGGATGAGTGACCGCCGTGACCTTGCAGCTTTCACCTCTGCCTCCTCCACAGTCTTGGTGGCCGGTGCCAAGGCCATCTGTGTTCTGAAGATCGATAATTGTATCCGACCAGCAAACGTGTGTGTTCTGGTGTTTGTGCCTGAAGTAGCTCAGACTAGGTGTTGATCCTGGGCACTGTGATTTTGCCCCCATTCCAGCGCAGTCTGAGACATGCAGACAATGAGCTTGGGAGAAACAGCTGAGGCAGGAGAGGTCTCGGGCCTTCCAGCCTAGAAGTGGCCTCATTGAATTCTCTGTAATTCCGGGAACTGGTGTTTGTGAGCAGATCTGGCTGCTGCCTTGGAAAGACTTCTGGAGCCTTAGATGCTGTGTTTCAGCAGCCTGTTTGCCTGGTAAATAATTTAGGTAAAAGGCTTTTAGACTTATTCAGACAGCAGTTGTTTCTGGTCCCAGGTGAGATGCCAGGTTAACCACCCCACGCTCTTTACAGGAATTTACAGTAATTGGATTAATTTCTAACTCTATTGGCTGGACACTTGGCAGCTAGCTGCCGTGGAAGAGAAGATAAAGAGGTGTTTTGCTGACCAAGAGGTGGGATGGCATGGTGGTTTGTGGCATGAGTGCTTGCCAGGGCAGCCTCTTACCTGGGACATTTGGGCGAAGGCAGGCAAATCTTTCCTTACAGTGCTAGGACACCCTGCAGCTCCCAGAAGCAGCCGGTGGAAGCATGTGCCGGCGGCTTTGTGAAGGCCTGGGCAGCTCTTCACCCGGGGACTGGTTAGCATGTGCATCATCACCAGGGAGCTCCAGAGTCTTCCTGAGAAGGTCAGGGGCTGTGTTTTAAATAAAGGACCTCATGGTTGGACCCAGGATCGCCTTCTGCCGCAAACAGAAACTTTTCGATGGTTTCCAAGACAAGATCATTTTTTATGGGTGATTTTCTTCCTGGTATGCATTCAGGTCCCAAACGCAACCCAACCCACTGCTGTCAAGTCGGATCCGACTCATAGTGACCCTCAAGGACAGAGTAGAACTGCCCCATAGAGTTTCCAAAGAGCGCCTGGTGGATTTGAACTGCTGACTTGGTTAGCAGCTGCAGCACTCAACCACCGTGTCGCCTCTTCTGGTCATTGGTCCCTAAGTTGGTCTCAGGAAATATGGGTATTGAGGTTAGGAAATGTAATTGTAGTTAATTGTATTTTGTTGAGGTTCTTCAGTGTTTTGAGATTTGGGAACTAAAGTACAGTAGAAGGCAAAAACACCTTTTTGTAAACAGTGATTTTCCTAACATAAAGTTGTTCTTCGAGGCCGATGAGTCATTTCCGACTCATAGTGACCCCGTGTGACAGAGTATCACTGCCCTATTGCCCATTGCAAGGCTGAAATCAGCACATAGGAAGCACTCTCCTGTACACAGCTCTTTTGTTTACATGGCTGCCCTAAACCTGGGAGTTGCAGGTGAAACAGATGCTGCAGTTAACTCTGAAATGTTATTTACTTTTATACCAGAAACTGTAACTTTATGCCTGGCCATCTTTCTAACACACTTGAGAATTCAGGCTGTCTTCTCCGTCAGTCTGCCTGTGGCCTTGGCCTTGATGGACTGCAGTTCTGGCCTGTCTGTCTCCTCCAGGGCCCGTTTGATCTCCTGAAGGAGGCTTTGGAGAAAGACTGTGGACAGTTTGTGTGAGAACTCATAGGCTTAGCAGTTCCGCTCTCGCATCCAAAAAGGACATCCCTGGTTTTGGCAGAGGCTTTTCCTTTGATTAGACAAAGCTCTTAATCAGTCAGGAGGAGCGACCTTTCACACTCAGAATTCTTAAAATTGTGCTTTCTTAAGTTAAATGGCATGTTGGGAGTATTTCGAATGTAGAATTGGAAACTCCCAGATGCCAGAGGCATAGCTTATCTTTGTAAATACACATGTTCCAATTAAAATAGGTGCTAAAACATTTTGGTGGCACTTCAAAACTCCCAATTTAGATTTAATTTAGATTAAAACACTTATTCTTTTTAATAAAGTTGTAAAATTGATTATTAAAATTGCCTATTGAAGATTAAAAGCTGTGGAACGTTTATTTTCCTTACCAAACAATTTAGTCTTCAATAAGTATGATTGTGTTAATCAATTATGCTATTAAAATACAACTACCATATTAAATCCGACTCATTTGTCATGACAGTTTCTATAACTACAGAAATTGTACCTAGCTACTTGTATAGCTGTGCTCCTGCAATAAATATAAATAATTGTGTCTATTAATTCAGTTTGCAGTTACTGTCTATTAAATCCCACTTAAATGGCAATTTGGGAACCTTCATTTAAAATCCTAGTAAATCTTTGTTGCTCCGTCTGGCGACAAAGCCCCGCAAATACCCCTCGTACTGTTGGTTCCAGAAGCTAATGTCTGAGTAAAATCATTTTTTCTTTTTTTTAAGTACAAACATTTAAAAGTTCTCTTTAGATTTGAGTCTGTAGGAAAAAGACTGTGTACAGGTTAGGTAGAGGGTGCTGAAAGAAGAGAGTACAGATCTTAATGTCCTCGTATTTCGCTTTGGAAAACTATGTGGAAACTCAGCTTGAAAAATTCTACTTCGAACGCACGTGCTAGAGCCGGTGGTTGAGTGACTATGCCCGCGTTGTGTTTCCACAGGCGTCGACGAGGTCACCATCGTCAACATCCTGACCAACCGCAGCAATGCGCAGAGGCAGGACATTGCCTTCGCCTATCAGAGGAGGACCAAGAAGGTACAGAGGCCGTTTTCGGGGTGGAGGGCGTCCCTTGTCCGATTTCATTTCCTTAGCCATCGCTTTTTCATAAATTTTGGGTTGTACGGAAAAGACCATGTGTCACCAGCCAGAGCCTTCTGGAACGCTTGGGCTCCCAGGGTTTTCCTCTTGCCTCTTGGCCCAGGTTACCTGTCCCTCCATGGGTCCCTGGGGTATGTGGGTGCTCACGCATGAGGCCAGCTTCCTCCTCCACCGAGAACACGTGGCGGGAGTGGTTCTGAGAAGGGAAGTTTTAGAAGGAGCAGAGATAGCACTGCCACCAACAGGGACGGTGTCTGTTCCTTGGGGCTGCCTGGCGGCTGTCCAGCGGCAGAGAAGTGGGAACCAGAAGTCTGAAGTCATGGCACGGGCAGCATCACGCTCCTCCTGAAAGAGGCTAGAGGAGAACCCTCCCCTCCACAGCTGGCCTCTGGTGGCTCTCAGCCCTGTCCCTGGCTTGCGGCTGCCTGACTTCAGTCTCTGCGTCCCTGTTCACATGGCTTCTCTACTACGTGTCTCTTCTTTGCGTCCGTCTCTTACGAAGATACTCGACGCTTGATTTAGGGCCTCCTTGGGTAGAAACCCTGGTGGCATAATGCTTAAGTGCTGTGTCAGCCAACCCCAAAGTTTGGCAGTTTGAATCTTCCAGGGGTTCCTTGGAAACTCCATGGGGCAGTTCTACTCTGACCTATAGGGTTGCTATGAGTTGGAATGGACTCAAAGGCAGTGGGTATATGGGTGTTCCAGGAAACTCTGGTAGGACAGTGGTTAAATGCTACATCCACTAACCAAATGGCTAGCAGTTCAAATCCACCAGGTGCTCCTTGGAAACTATGGAGCAGTTCTGCTGTGTCCCACAGAGTCGCTGTAAGTTGAAATTGACTTGCAGCAACAGGTTGGGGATTTTGCGTTCTAGGTAATACAAGATACTCTCATCCCTGTAACCTTCATGTAATCACATCTGCAAAGATCCTTTTTCCAAAGAAGGTCACATTCACAGATCCCTGGAGTTAGGACAGGGACATATCTTGTTGGGGCCACCGTTAACCCACTATAGGGAGCATTTGTGGAGTGCTTACTTTGCACCAGATACCACGTTAAGCCCATTTGATGTTCATGACTTCTGCTGACTCTTGAGATGTCTGCAATTTCATCAGTGGGTGCTTAACCCCCTCTGAATGTTGATCCTAACACACTCCTCTTATTCTTAAAATACATACCTGAGTATTGTGGAGCACTGTGAACAGATGGGCTTAGTTGGTCTACCAGGTGACCTTGACCGAGCTGTGTTCCCTCTATGGTCTACCAGGAGACCTTGACTGTGCTGCATTCCTGCTCTGTAAAGTGACTTTGTGTGTTTCTTTCTGGCTTGTCCACTCGTGGTTAAGGAACATCCCGGCACTTCTCCTTATTTTATCACAGTGTCAGGAAACTTTATTTTTGGGGACTTGCTGTTTTCTTTTTTGACGTCTTGCTATTTAAAACTTTGATTTATTCTCGGGAGGCGCTGTCACTGTGGCTTCCTGCAGCTCCCATTTGTCCTGTGGATTTTCACTCGTAGCTGAAAGGCGAGCTGGAAGGGTTCTGGTCCTGCCTGAGATATTTCTGTCTTTGGGGCTGACACGACCACAGGGTCCTGGTAGTTGTAGATCTCACTGTGATACAGCTGCCTCTTCAAAACAGTTGGAGAGGACAAAAATACGGAAGCGTCTGGCAGCCCTGCATTCCTCTTCGCACTGGACTCGTGACAGCAGAGAGGGGAATGCATCATCTCTCCTTCCCAGAAGCATTTGAGAGCCCGAAGAGCAGAGTCCTGCGGGAGCGGAAGGCTCGCCTCTCTCACAGTATACCCACAGTTACTCCTTCAGGTAGCACTGATGGAGTGTGGTCTGGGACACGCTAGTGCTTAGGGATGCACACACCAAGATAGAGCCTGAATCTTGATTTCCCATTAGATGGATAGAGGACAAATCTCTGATGTAGCTTCTTAGAAGGGAGGATTATGTGGAGTTCCATGACCTCACTGGTTACGACAGGGACGGCTCACTGTCTCACTGATCCTTGATGCCCCTCGGCTTTGAGTCAAGGAGTATTGTCATCTTTCACAGGAAGATATATAAACTCGCTGAGATCATTTCTGAAGGAATCTTGTGGTTTCTAATGAGCTGTTTTCAAGATAAAGGAAAGAGTTCTGCGTTACAGAAAAGCTTTACAGAAATGCAGCCTGGCTACCTGATTTCAGGGTGATAAGGTTGGCTGCTCACCAAAAGGTCAGCAGTTCAAATCCACCAGCCATTCCTTGGAAACCCTATGGAGCAGTTCTACTCTGTTTTATAGGGTCGCTGTGAGTCAGGACCAACTTGATGGCATCGAACAAGTGACAGCAAGCCTGCAGAGAGAGGCCAGAAGAGAGGACTGGTTTTAATGTTTCTTTCATGTTGAAGCAGGTGCCAGGTGCCAAGTCTCTCTGTGTAGGGAATGTTTATTTATCAGATGTCTCTGGACTTTCTCATGAAGTGTGGAGCCCTATACTAGACATTATGAGAAACAGGACTTTGAATGCCCCTGAAGAGTTTATATGGAAGCCAGCGTAGTGTTTAAGTGCTCTAGCTGCCAACCAGAAGGTCTACAGTTCAAATCCACCTGGTGCCCCTTGGAAACTCCGTGCTTCTCCTCTGTCCAGAAGGGTTGTTAGGAGTCGAAATCGACTCGACAGCAGTGGGTTGTTTTTTGAAGGAGTTTATAACTTCTGCTGACTTCCCTGAGAACTGGAAGGAGTCAGTGGGTGCCCAGACATGCTATTAGAGGTTTGAGCAGAGCTTAGGGGGGTGAGAATAGTAGTGGGCAGTGTAGGCTAAGTTTGGAATTAGCCGACCTCAAGTTTCCAAGTTGCAAAATTGGTGGTCTGATGGCAGGGAGGGTGTTCTTTTAAAGTCCCTTTGGAAGTGATGTGTGTTACTAGGGTGTCAGGAGTCTGGAACAGGTTGGTGGCTAAAGGGTCAAGCCAGATGATTTGAGACCGTTGTCACTTCCAGCACTCTGGACACCTGTCAGTGGTTTGAGAAGCTTCTCTCTGAAGCCAGTTGCATATCACTTCTTACAGCCTGCAAGTAGCCCAGAGGGCTGAACGCTGTGGCACCACGGGGTGCTGTTGGGAAGCGGGAGAGAAAAAGGTGGAGAAGAGGTGGGAAAATGGAAAAGCAAGAAGGAAGAGACCCGCTGCAGTGGGTTGCCTCTGTCTGTAGGAAGTTTAATCCCCAGTGAGGCATCCTTTAAAAGCCACGTTGGATTGGAATATCTGCATAGACATAGGTGGGAACTCAGACTTCTAACTTAGGATTGCTCGATAATGATGGGACTGCGAGAAATAGTCTGCAGTGGGGAAGTTGAGGGTGACTGGCGGCCTCCATCCTCCTTGTTCTTCATCTCCCCCCTCCACCTTGGTCAGGACAGGCGACATTCCCTCCATTGTGTATGAAGTGTTTTGCAAACAGGCCTTCGTGACCCTACTTCCAGTTGGGCTGGGCCATCAGTTCCTTCCGGAGACACTCAGCTGCTCAAACAATGTCCCCAAGGGGACATCAGAAGCCATGTGGGCTCTGCTTGCCCGGAGGCTGCCCGTTGTGACTACCTCTTGGGTAGGGACCCTGGGCCTGGACCCTGGGCCTGGAAATGTCCTGCCTTACTCAGGGTGTGTGACTCTAGCACTTCCTAGGGACAGGCACCCCCGTCACTGGAGGAGGAGACCTAGGGACAGGCACTCCCCTCACTGGAGGAGAACTAGGGACAGGCACTCCCATCACTGGAGGAGGAGACCTAGGGACAGGCACTCCCGTCACTGGAGGAGCGCCTGCGCCGCCTGGTTGTTCCTTTTCCTGAGGGCCCAGGGGCAGGGGCAAGGGCCAGGTCAGCTTGAGCCTTGAGGGGTTTTGTTCAAGTCTCCTCCTGATGTTTCTGACTTCTGGGTCTGTTGAAAGGAGCGAAGGGGGAGGAGAGTTTAACCCAAGGCCCTGGAGTGGTCAGAGAGCCGCGGCCTGCTTTATAAACAGTCTTCCGGGCTCTGGTTTTCCACAATGCCTGTACCGTGAGCCCCGGTTACCGGCCGCATTTCCCACGCGAGTGTCTCTTTTCTGCAGGAACTGGCATCAGCCCTGAAGTCAGCCCTGTCTGGCCACCTGGAGACGGTGATTTTGGGCCTTTTGAAAACACCTGCTCAGTACGATGCTTCTGAGCTGAAAGCGTCCATGAAGGTAAACACGTGGGAGACAGAATTGCTGTCAAATTCACCATTAATAGCTGCAAATTACAGCTTTTTGAGTGTAATTAGGTGATTTTCAGTTTTGTTGAATTCTCATTTGGAAACTTTTTTAAAAAGTGAACTGAAGCTAGAAGTCTGGGGATTTGTACCAAAAATATTTCAATTACTGTTCTTTAAAAACTGTAAAGACATTTCCTGATGCTGAGAAGTCAGTTGCCAGCTGGTACTGCTTGGCACCTGGGCAATTGGGAGAGTGTTTGGGAAACGACTTCCCTGATTGCACTTCCTGCTTTAGAGAGATGTGGGATGTTAAGGCCAGTGTACAACGCGGCTTTTGTTAAATGAAGCGTGTGGATCCCACTCAGACTCCCATGGTTGTTTCTTCTCCAGATATTCTGCCTGTCGGTGTTTGGTTCCAATTGGGGCAAAATCAGAAGGTGAAGTGCAGATCCCTGGAGGGGTGGCTTCAGATCCCAAATGAAGGGTGCCTGTGCAGTCAGTATTCAGAGGATGGCAGAGCATGTCATCTTTAGGGTTTTCTTTGGCGGTGTTACTAAGGAACACAGAACCCTAGGTTAAATTAAGTAACAAAAAATCCAGGTTGGAACTTCCTTGAATTTTGTGTGTCTATAAAACAGCAACTATTATATAAACCCAGTAGATGCAGAAACACAAAGGCGAGTTTCTGAGAAGCAGCCTTTCCAGAGGGCCTGGAACATTTTCAGCAATCTAACACTGCTCTCTGCTGACCAAACTGGGTAAAGCCTTTCCAGTTGAGCGGTCAGGGAGACCGTGCTTCTGATTTTAGTTACTCTGTTTTCTGTGAGGCCACTGCCTGGATTAGGAGCAGCCAGCGTCACTGTTCAGTTCTCACCCTGCCCTGCAGAGAGTGGCTGGGGAGTAAGGCAGCAGCTTGGCACTGCGGGCATTTCCAAGGCCCTGAATTTGATAATTAGGGCTGCCTGCAGGTTCACTGTGGGAGTGCTTTCTTCCTCAGTGACTCAGCTCCCTCAGTTTACCCCCGTGATCTGCTCCGAGAGTCTAGGCAGGTGGCAGGGCAGTCCTGGACGTACCAACTTCAGCTATTCCTGCCTCTGTCTTGAAGCTGAACTTGTAGGTCAGCTGGGACAGGGTGCACAGGGTTCTGACTTTGTCTTGCATGTACGTGAATGCAGGAAGAGGCTGGAAGCCTTTTTCGTGATACAGAAGCCGCACCTGCAGCGGCTGAATGATTCGAATGAAGAGTCTGTTGCAAGTGGGGGTGGGTTGTGTCCTTTCGAGTGAGGACAAATGACCATAACATTACAGGGCATGTGTGAGTGTTCTGGGACCCGGGGAAAGCCAGCCCTGCAGGGAAGTTACAGTTGAGGATCAGAACCTGTCATTAGCATTTCACGATCCTGTTTGATGCAGGTAACGCCCCAGAAATCCGAGTCTGGGAACTTGAGGGTCGTAAATGAACTGCCCTTACTGAGGTTTCTTCCGACCATCAACACTAGAGGTCCATTGATCTTATTTTCGTCCACAATCTGTGTAGTTGCAATTCTGGTGATTTTATGAGTATCTGCTACTTGGTATTGGTGACCGAGATGGTTTGTTTGAGCTGTTGGTCACTGCTGCAGTCTATGTAACTGTGCCTCAAGAAAGAGGCCTTAACCACTGAATCTCTGAGCCAGTGCCAGCTCTTCCATTAACCATTACAGTTGAGCTCCCTCCTGAAATCCATCAAGTTCAAAGTGACGTTCACTGAACCATGCTTGAAAAAGAACCTATTTCAACTCCTGGCAGCACTTAGTGACAATCTCTGCCTTAAGTTTCAGGAGAGCTTGCCCGTGTGATAGGGTTTGCCGACAGACCCTGGAAGGCTTGAACCAGGTTTTGGGAATTGCCAAGGGCACCTCTGAATGCAGAAAGAACATCACTTAGAATGCTCAGATATAAGCACAGGTCTGTCGCTGATGGAAGGAAGCAAATCTGTCTTGGCTGTGCCTTGTCTTGCCGCATTGTCAGGATATGGCATTACTTTCAATGCATGAGTTATTTTTAGACCATCTTTCCATCAACCTGGAGATTGAAGCACTGCCTCGGAAAATGTTTGAAGGCATTTGGTAGTCCTTTGGTGATGTTTGTATGGTACACGTACGGATCATGGTTAAAAACTTGGGGAGAAGAGGGCTTGACTCGCAGATTAGATTAAGAATAAAAGTCAAAACCAGTTGTTGACCTGAGGCTGAGCTTGTATGACACAAAGCACTCTTTCGGGAGCATATAGACTCTTAATAAATTTAATTAATAGCTGACACACTTTTCGTGTGGATAAGGAAGTTTCGTATTGTATTAACACCTTATAATTGATTTACATTTTAAACAGTTGTAATTCTACTTGGTTCAAAGTGCTATTTCCCTATTCAGAAAGACAAGTATTAGAGAACCCTGATTATTGAATCTTGACTTTGATCACGAAGCCAGCTTTGAAATACATGTTTCATTGAGTCCTTTCATGCTATCTGGCACGCTCAAAAGTGTATATATTAAATTTGAATACGTCTCCCATCAAATTCTTATTCCTTAATAGAGTGTTGGTGTCTGGGTTTATCTGGCCTTCATTACACTTCCTTTTGCTCCCCTAAAATGCCTGAAGAGCGCATAATAATCAAGCAAAAGCGTAAGTACAAGAATAAAATTTTTAACATTAACCCAGTTTTACATTTCAAAGGAGTGGAAGCTAAAATTTTTATTCTATCTGTACCTTTCCTGGTGAAAAGGCTTCTCACCCCACAATACCAGCTTCAGATGATGCCATCAAATCTTTATATTTCTTTATTTTCAATGGGAAGAATTGTTTAATTAAGAAAATTATTTCCCATTGTTTAGAGTAAAGAGAAAGTAAATGAGTGAACATTATAAAAATCGAAAAATACAAAAAATCCTTTAGAAGACACATCTCCACTTTACAAACCCATCAGCAAAAGGCAGCAACTCTTAACATTTGTGTAGATTTCCTGTCTCTTCCCATCCACTTTTTTTTTTTTAACGTGTATGAGCTGATATACACTATCTAGACCGTTTTGTATTCTGGCTGAGCATTTTTTAAGGACTAGAAAATAACATTCCCTTTCTGTTGGATCCTAGTGCCAGAGGGAGCCTAACGGGAATACCGACAGACCCCATCCGCATTTGGAGTTGACTTGCTAGAGAGCAGACAGTAGGCTAACGGTGTCACGGGTCCTTGTCCCTGCTGAGTTTCTTTCTGCTTGGCTCGCAGGGACTGGGAACTGACGAGGACTCCCTCATCGAGATTATCTGCTCCAGAACCAACCAGGAGCTTCAGGAGATCAACCGAGTCTACAAGGAGAGTGAGTAGCCCTGCTTCTGTGGCTCGTGTTTGGGAAGCGGGGCCTGGACTGCTCAGTGTTGTTAGGTGCTGTGGAATCGGTTCTGACTCATGGTGACCCCGTGGGATGGAGCTGAACTGCTTCCAAGGGTTCTCCACACTCTGATTTTTATAGAGTCATTATGAGTCAGAACTGACTGGATGGCAGGGGGTTTGGTTTTTCACTATTTGTGGAGCAGGTCATGGGGTCTTGGATCCACTGAGGTGCGGGTTGGGGGTGAACTGCCGGCCTTTCAGTGAGTGGTCAAGCGCTTAGCTTTGGAAACACCCGCATCTCAGTGGCCAAAGGACATTCTCTGGGATCCAGGTACCTTTTTTTCCTCCTTACTGCCCAGATTTTGACCATGTTCCACTAGAACTTCCTTCAAAAGGGTAGATAAGGGGGAAAAGAGAGAAAACAAAATGGATTAAAAATAAATAAAATAAAGGTTCCATCAAGAAAAATGGAAAGCAGTGCATGGACCATTTATTGACTGCTGTCCAGTCTCTGCTTCAGAGGTCCCCTACTCTGGACTGTGGCAGGTGAAACCACGTGGCCAGCCTGAGTCTGGGTGATTGCGTTTCAACATTGATGCTATTCTGAGTGATCAAATACAGATTTATTCAAAAGAGCTGTTTCATTCTTCCTAGCTTTTTGCCATGGTAAACGGTCTCAATCTGTGCGTTAAAAGCGCACAGTTATATGCAGGGGCACACGTGTGCATGGCACGCCACATTTTTTTTTTTCTGTTCAGAACGAGTCTTTGTAGTTAAAAAGGTTAGATACCAGTGATTTGGCTGCAGAAGAAGCCACTGATCAAAAGTGAGCCTGAGGGTCCTACCCTGAGAACTGGAAGGAATCAGAGGAACCCAAACCTGCCATTTGAGGTCACTGGTAATGACCCTGCCTTCACAAGGGCAGACGTCATTCTAGAGCACCTGCCATTGCCTGGAGGTCCAGGAGAACAGAGACCCCTCTGCTGACACAGCCTTCTCTGCTTTTCAGGCTCTTAGTGGGGGGCGGGTCACCGGGAGGCTGGGTGGTGGCCTGACAGGCAGGGGTGCACAACCTGATGTGTTGTTTCCCAAGTGTACAAGACCGACCTGGAGAAGGACATCGTATCTGACACATCCGGTGACTTCCGCAAGCTGATGGTTGCCCTCGCAAAGGTTGGTTTCTTTGTCCTTGCTTTGTCTCAAGGCGAGGCCCAAGGCTGATTTTCTGTCTGGGAGCGAATTATCCAAATCCTGTGTGCCTGTATCACAAAGCCAGCCACATTTCCGACAGTGGGCTTCCACTGACACTGCGGAGTTGTCATTTTTGTGTAATCAGATTTCTTATCCTGAGAAACTGGATGGACAGTGGACTTGGGGGCCAGAAGAACAGGCCGCTCATAAGTCCTGGCCTGGATATCGGTGGCAGCCCTCACTACCTGACTTAGGACGTTCACTTTGCCTCTCTCTGTGGTCACACAGGACAGTTCCTTGTTTGTCCCACCTATTCTGACCTCCCATGAGGGGATGTCTCCATGTCCCCCTTTGCTAGAGGTGGGGGTCTCTGTGGAGTTTGGGCTCTTGTTAATGTATCAGCGCAGATGACAGTTACTGCCACACGTCTGAAACCTGGCCAAAGCCAAAGCCAGGTGCCATCGAGTTGGAGCCCTGGCCGGTGTGTGATTTAATGCCTACAAGCTGGCAGTTGCCCTTCTTGTTAGGTGTCAGTGAGTTGGTTACAACTTAGGGTGACCTCACCTGATGGAAGTGTCCTGTTGGGTTTTCTCAGCTATAATCTCTGCAACAGCAGGTTTCCATGTCTTGCTCCCAAGGGTCAGCTGGGTGGTTCTGAATCTCCAGCCTTATACAGGTGGGCACTGAGCACTCAACCGTGGTGCCCCCAGGGCCCCTCCCGTGCCCATGGAGGAAAGAGAAGATTTCTCTAGGAGCCCTGATGTCAGGGGATTGACAGGTGCCCTTGTGTCTCCCTCACTGTAACCCGCCTGTGCTGTTCTCCTGACTTTCACCTCTTCGCCTGCCACCCACTCTGCAGACTGCCGTCCTAAGATCTCTTCAAAGTCCACTTTCATCATGCTACCCCTGACCCCCAATCAAAGCCTCTCTCTGCTGCGTCAGGCTCACACTGTCAGTTGTCTGCCGAGGACCTCTGGGTCGCGGCCTCTTCCTAACGTACCCGTCTTGCCTAGGATCCTCGGGTGCCCGCCTTCTGCCCCACGTGGGCAGCGCCTGGCCTACGAGCCTGCCGTCTCTGCCTGTGCTGCAGCCCCATTGTCTCCCCTCACCAGCCTCTTTTGACTCAGATCTGAAGCTTCAGCTAAAGCCTCTTCCCGTGAGGCACAAAAAGCCTTTGCTGACTCCCCTGTCCGACAGGTTCTCTCCTCTTAGGACTTCCTGCCTTCTTGGCGTGTTGGTGATTACGTGGTCTTCCCATCTGTCCATCTGGGTTGCCTCTGAGGGAAGAAACCAAGTATCAGGAGCCTTTATCTGGAGTGGGGTGGCCTCCATAAGGTGCCTGGCTCAGGATCGGTGAGGGCTTGGTGACCGTAAGGCTTGATCCCTGCTTCACTGCCTTGACTGTGTCCCTGTTCTTTGGTCCTGCCTAAGCTTCAAAGTAAAGAAAAATTAAGTAGCATTTCTTCAGTAAACTAAAGGATGGCTTCCATTTCCTGTTCTAACTAGGCAAAGAAATAAATTGGATGTTTTCTGTTTTTTATTTCTCCCCTGCAGGGCAGAAGAGCAGAGGATGGGTCTGTGATTGATTATGAACTAATTGACCAAGATGCCCGGGTAAGTGCCAAGCGTCCTGGTCTGAGGTTCTGCTTTCGAGTAAACAGCTATTTCTAGTAAGCAGCTGCATCCCGCTGTGTAACCCAGTAGCCCCAAACTTATGGCCTTGATTGTCTTTTAGTTTCTTCAGATCCGAAACGTGGCAATGGCTTAGCTGGAGGTTTCCGGTTCAGGGTCTTCTCATGTGAGGTTACAGAGTGTTGGTCAGGCTGCAGCCACTGAAGGCCTCACTGGGTCAGGAGGACCCCTGCCCCCCGCTAGGATGGTTCACCCCATGACTGTGGGTTGGGGGCCTCAGTCCCTCTGCATGCTGGCTTTGCTCTGGGGTAGCTGAGCACCTCTCTCCAGAGCAGATGATCCGAGAGAGAGCACAGAGGAGGCCACTGTGCCTTTTGTGAACTCACATAAGTCACACACCATCACTTCTACCATGTTCTATTTGAAAGATAGACGTGAGTCACTCAGGCTACACTGTCAGCAGGAGAACACCTAGACCCCACCTTTGGAGAGGAGGCCTGTCCGAGCACACGTGGGCAGATTTGAAGCCCACCACGGGCTGAGAACGTGAGCCTCATTTTCACTGTCTGGGAGCGATGCTTGTCACAGAGTGCTTCCTTCACGATGCTGTTGTGGGTGATGGGATCAGTGCCTGACTCCATGTGTTCCACCAGGCTTTGTATACAAGTGTGGCCTTCTTCAGGGCAGGATTGGCCGTGCACACTGGTGGGCCTTTGCTTCAGATTTGCAGGCTCCAAGAGCGAGCAGCGTGGAGGAACGGAGGACGATGGCATGGGCATGGCCGGGCCGGGGAAGGCTGGTGGCTCCCTGTGCTGGCTCCCTGTGCTGGCCGGAGGGGCCCTGCCGTCTCTGGCTGAATAGACCGTTTACAGGCTCTAGTTCTGTGGCAACTGAAAACGTCTCATGAAGTTCATTCAGGTTGCTGTGAGCTGTGTTCCTTTTCCAGAGGGTCAACAGTTGCATCAAAACATTTCTTAGGAGTTTCAAGACAAAATTCATCTAAATTCATTTTTGTTTTAGAGTTCAACCTTTTTGCTATAGCACTGTTAGCAGGGGGTGGGTATGGGTTTTAAATGAAGTGATGGAAGCTGGGAAACCCTGGTGGCAGAGTGGTGAAGGGTTATGTCTGCTCACCAGAAGGCTGACAGTTTAAATCCACCAGGCACTCCTTGGAAACTCGGTGGGGCGGTTCTACTCTCACCTCTAGGGTCACCAGGAGTCAGAGCTGACTCGATGACATGGGGTTTTGGTTTAGTTTTGTGTGAACAGAAGCTAGGTTTTGCAGTGTCCAGATAATGGAGCGTGCTGAGTGGGTCTCTACCCTTGAACAGGCCTTTGTCCTTCCCTCCTTCCTTGTCCTTCTTAAGCGAAGTGCTGTTGAGTCGGATCCGACACATGGCGACCTTGTCCTTCTTACTCTTACTTATATAGACAAAGCTAAACAAAATCCATTGACACCAAGTGGATTCCGACTCATAGCAATTCAATAGGACAGGGTAGAATTGGACCATAGGCTTTGCAAAGCTGTAAACCTTTATGGAAGCAGATAGCCACATCTGTCTTCCACAGAGCAGCTAGGAGATTCAAGCCACCAGGCTTTTGGTCAGCAGCCAAGAACTTAACCACTGAGCAACCAGGGCTCCATAGTCTGTCTTATAGCCCCTGAATTTTCCAGAAATGCAAGCTGAGATTGGACCAGTTCCTTTTGTAGCTCCATGACTTCCCGTGTCTGTCCCAAACTCGAGTGTCGCCATCTGACCCTCGTCTGTTTCCTTTCTCTGCCTCTCAAAGTGCCAGTTGGTAGAAGGACCACCAGTGCTAATGATGGTTTACTGGGCCCTCTTTGTGTGAGCCGCACATCTTCCTCCTTGGTTGTCCAAGGAAGGAGACTTGCGTTGTCCTGACCAGAAAGCATGCTGTCCCTTCCCGTCTGTCTGCCTGAGGCGGCTTGTTTCTGATGAAGACTCGGTGGCCTGAGGCTGCAGCCTGGCCGAGTCTGCAGAGCTATTGCTGTTTGCACTTGGCCTTTTGGGTGAACGTGCAGTGTTTGTTTTTTCGTCATGAGATGATTCAGGACCTGGCCCTGGGTCCTGGGCTAACTCCCTTGCTTGGCTTTGCCCGTAGGATCTTTATGACGCTGGAGTGAAGAGGAAGGGCACTGATGTTCCCAAATGGATCAGCATCATGACAGAACGGAGCGTGTGCCACCTCCAGAAAGGTGGGTGCTGTGCTGAGGAGGGTTAGCGCCTGTGAGCCCAAATGCAGGGTGCTTTAGGGAGCCAGGTGTCTGCGGCAGGGCAAGGGTCTCCGAGGATGTGGTTCCCTGTGCCCTCTGCTCCCATAGGCTCACCTAGTCCTTTCATGCTCCCCTCCCATCTGGGCTCTTTCTGTCCCCCAAATATGTCCCATGTTCAATGTGCAGCTTAGTTTGCTGGGCCTTCTCGTTCAAGGATGGCTTTCTCCTACTGTCTCTGTTGACATAGTTACTCATCTGGGTGCCATAGGCTGTTTCTCACCCTTCTAGATAGGATGGGCTCCCCTCAGGGAGACAGTCAGCATATAGGGCCTGGCCATGCCACTGAGGACAGGTGTGTGGCCTGTTAGAACAGGTGCTGGTAGGGCTGTCCCAGGGCAGACTGGTGGAGTGTCAGCCCTGGTCCACACTTAGCTTTCAAGGATGCCATCATTGTCCTTATTTTTGAATCACAAGGCAGAGTTGGGTGGGGATCGTGACAGCTCTGCCTAGTGGCTCTGCTGTTCCACGTGTGTGCCGCTTCCCCTCAGTGTTTGACAGGTACAAGAGCTACAGCCCCTACGACATGCTGGAGAGCATCAAGAAGGAAGTCAAGGGGGACCTGGAGAATGCTTTCCTGAACCTGGGTAAGCCACCTGTGTGTCCCCGGGGGCCTCAGCTTCCGACCAACAGTGCTGAAACCAGGGAGGTAAACGGCCGTCCCATTAACACAGGAAACCCTGGTGTGTAGTTGTGAAGTGCTACGTCTGCTAACCAAAAGGTCAGCAGTTTGAATCCAGCAGGCGGTCTTTAGAAACCCTGAGAGGTAGTTCTGTTCTGTCTTACAGGGTTGCTGTGAGTCAGAATGGACTCGACGGCGTGGGTGTGGTGGTTCAGGGTTAACACAAGTGTGCTGGGAGGTGTGGCTTCTGTAGATGATTGAGTCACTTGTAAGCTTCTCTATCACCGTACGATGACATGGAACTGAAGAAAGGGCTGAATGGGCAGGGCGGGGCGCTGCCACGGTGGACTGAGAGATGGGAGACGGTGTGCTGCCAACGCTCCTGCCGCCGTCTGGGTCTCTGCAGCCCTGGGGACCCCTGTCTACAGCCCCGCGGAGCCCCGTGTTTCAGGGCTCTCTCACTGGCTTTCCCTGAGCCGTGCTCGTTCTGCAGCCTGTTTCTGTCGCTTCTGGTTTGTGCCCTGATGTGAGGGAGTCACCTCCTCCAGGTGGAGGGGACAGCAGCAGCTGCCCTCACCCCATCCTTCTCTCCACAGTCCAGTGCATCCAGAACAAGCCGCTGTACTTCGCTGACCGGCTCTACGACTCCATGAAGGTAGGGATGGGTGGCCGCAGCCAGGGCTCCCCGCGGGCTCACCATCACTTGCGATCCACCCCAAGTCTCCTGGGATTTGTGGCCAAGGACTGTCTTGTGGGTTGAGGAAAGGAACCTGGTGTCTAGATGCAGGAGCCTAGTAGTTAGCGGACAGGTGAGAAAACCACCCATCCATCACCTGCTACACAACCACGTGGCTGTGTGTTTGTGTACACATAGAAACCGAAGTCCCACAGAAGAGGGGAACGCTGGGCAATAAACGTGTCAGGGTCTCGTTCAAGTCTCTTCAGAGGTTCCCGCCCATGATCTCAGACTAAAGACAAGCAAGGAAGGGGGAGGTGATTCAGCCATCCCTCGCCATGAGTCAGAATCGACTTGATGGCAACGGGTTTGGTTTGGGTTTATGCAGGAGACAAATCCTGGTAGTGCAGTGGTTAAGTACTTGGCCACTAACCAAAAGTTTGGTGGTTTGAATCTACCCACTGGCTTGATGATCTGCTGACGTAGAGATGGCAGCCAAGAAAACCCCGCTGGGCAGTTCTGCTCTGCACACGGGGTCGCCTTGAGTTACAGCCGACTTGATAGCATGCCACAGCAATGTGCAGCAGACATGACTCCTCTTACCTTACGTGAGAGAGGTTCCCCTTATGTCACGGCAGAAATACCTGTGAGGCAGCTATTGGAGTCTTCCTTACAGGTGAAGAGACTGGGGCTCAGAAGGCCTCTGCTGGCTTGAGCTTCTGTAGCCTGGTAGGGACCTGGGTCTCTCTGACTCTAAAGCCAGCCCTACAACTCTGCCTCCCAAGGTCTCAGTCCCTTGGCCCGTGGTTCGAAGCCCTCTGCCGTTTATTCCCAGGTGAACTTTCTTGGCCTATCTCCTTTATATGCACCTTAACTTTCCCCAAATCTCTCTCGTCTTCCACGCCTCAAACGGATCTCAGCTCTTTGGCATCTGTGCCTCTGCCACTTCCCGGGTCACCTCGCTTCTGACCTGTGTCTCTCCCACCTGTCCTCATATGTCCACCGTGTCTTATGTGATTGCTTCCTTGGGACCCACAGCCTAAGGCTGTGGCGGTGAATCCAAGGGTTCTCACTGCTTCTACCATTTGAAATGGCCTTGACTCACAACAGAGCGTGTTGATCTGGGTTCTAAGGTGTGTTGATGTAGGTCCTCCCTTAGCTGGAGAAGCAGGGACCTTTTGTGATGTGCATGTCCTGGAGCCAAGCCTCACAGCGGCAGATGCCCACTCTATGTTCACTGAACTCTCCCTGTGGAGTTGGTGCACCTTTGATCTTGAGTCTTTGGGATTCCTGTGTGCTCATTCTCCCTTGGGAAATCATTCCAGTGCCGCCTTTGTAATCTGTTAGAGGGCACTGCAAGATGGTAGATAGCTCCATATGCAAGAAAGCACAGGTGAGGTTCTTTGACTAGGATGAGATTTTCATTGGATTGTAACTTAGGACGTCAACTTGACTTTCAGGGCAAGGGGACCCGTGATAAGGTCCTGATTAGGATCATGGTCTCACGCAGCGAAGTGGACATGCTGAAGATTAGGTCTGAATTCAAGAAGAAGTACGGCAAGTCCCTGTATTACTATATCCAGGTAGGTCCTGGGGTCCTGTCGGACCTTCCCTGCCGTCCAGAGGCCCTGGGGTCCCTGGAAAGGTGGCCTGTGAGAATGGTAACGGTGTGGTGACTTCTCTGTTGTCTGATTCTCTGGGGAAGGGATGCTAGTTATGGACTATCAGGGATTTATTTTGAAAGCACACTTTATCGTTTGTCCTAGAATCTGTACAGAATCAGGTGAACATTTTCTGTTCCCACTTCAGTTATGCTACAAGGATGAAGAGTATTCATGACGGGAAACCATAACCTTGGTAGCATCCAGAGGGGACTTCAGAGATCCATTACATTTTCATATTTATTATTGTCGTGTCATAAATTCATGTGTGACCAAAACCTTGGTGGCGGAGTGGTTCAGTGCTATGATTGCTAACCAAAAGATTGGCAGTTTGAACCTACCAGGTGCTCGTTGGAAACTCTGTGGGGCAGTTCTACTCTGTCCTGTAGGGTCACTGTGAGCCAGAATTGATTCTGTGGCAGTGGGTTTGGATGAGAGGCTCAGCAGCCTTTCGTTACTCAGTGGCAGAAGTCCTGTCTCTCTACCAGTGTAGTCTCTGTGCATTCTGCATGGAACATTCACGTAGGAAGAGTAATTGCAGCACTCTTGTTCTGCCCCTCTGTGTAGGGTTCAGATGGGCTTTGAGATTTCCTTTAGAGGAGACCTTGAAGTTCCCAAGGCATGCAGTGGTCACCAAGACTGTCGAGGTGTTTTGGTATATACCCAGGTGTCTTAGGGCACATTTTGAAGTTTAGAGACACCTTAGACTCTTAGGAACTGTTTCCTCACCACTGATGGGAAACCCTGGTGGTGTACTGGTTAAGCGCTATGTCTGATCACTGTAAAGGTTGGCAGTTTGAATCCAGCAGGTGCTCCTTGGAAACTCCATGGGACAGTTCTCTTCCGTCCTATAGGGTCGCTGTGAGTCGGAATCAACTTGATTGTAGTAGATTTGGGCTTTGGTTTGGTGTTTCCATGTGGCTTTGATTGTCCATTTAGTAACAGGCAGTGGGCAGTACAGAGCCTGGTCATGTCTGGAAGGCTGAGGATGCAGGGGAAACTGATGGCGTTGGCAGGTGGGTCCTGTTGTTCTGGACACTTAGCCACATCCTCACTACCTCTGTTCTCCCCACCTTTGCAGTAATAATGAGATTGAAAGTCTCCCCCCAAGGCACCTCCTCTGACGACACTTCCAGTGGTTGGCAGTGAAGGTTTGGTTGTGGCCTTGGGTGCCTTTGAGTCTCCAGGAATCCTGCAGAATCGCTTTGTTTCAGGGTGGGAGTGTGCGGCTCTGGGCCAGGCTGGCTTGGGTGTTACTGGGGTCTCAGTCTGTTTCCTGATGGTTCCTTTCTCTTTCCTCCTCGACTATTTACAGCAAGACACCAAGGGTGACTACCAGAAGGCGCTGCTCTACCTGTGTGGTGGTGACGACTGAGACCCCAGGCGGCGCGAGTGCCCAGCAGCGGTGGTCCCGTGCTCTCAGCTAACAGTGCTAGAAAACCTGCTCGCCGCTAACAGCCCGCTCCCCTCCCGCTCCCCTCCCGCTCCCCATGGTAGTAGTCCCAGGGTTGCCTGGCTTTCCTGGCTCGCCTCTCCTTTTAGCCAAATCCAAGGAGTTGCAAGTGACTCCTGTGATGTGAAACACTTTGCCTTTGTGTACTGTGTCATAAACAGATAAATAAACGGAATTTTTATGTTAGAAACAACTGTCTTGTTCCCCTGGGCTTCATCTTACCTGCTTGGAAATCAAACCTGAGTGGAGACTGTGTTGTTGAGAGGGTCAGGGTGTCCGCAGAGAAAGAAAGCTCTGGAAACAAGCTGTCCACTCTGAGAGCTGCTGTCTAGATGGGGCTGTTTAAATAAAATGAACGATTCAGTTCCTTTGTGATGCTGTCCACATTTCTAGTACTGGCTACCCACTGAGGGTAGCAGCTGGTATGTTGGCCAGAGGATGCAGAGAACTGCTGATCATCACAGAAAGGTCTGTCAACAAAGCTGTCTTGGAAGAAGCCTAGCCAGTACGTTCCTTTGAAGCAAGGATGGTGAGACTTTGTCTCACGGACTTCGGACCTGCTGGCTGGAGGGACCGGTCTCGAGAAGGACATCAGGGCCTCGTCATGTAGAAGGTCAGTGAAGGAGGGGAAGTCCCTCAAGGAGATAGGCTGACAGTGTGGCTGCAGTGGTGGGTGCCAGTGGAACTGTGACCGTGAGGCCAGTTGAGAGCCAGACAGTGTTTCCTCCTGGGGTATGCAGTGTCACTGTGTCCCTCACAGTGGTGTCCCAGAAAGGTAACAGGTATAAATACCCAGAACAGTCCCTCATATGCTCGTATTTCTATGGGTACATTAGGTGAAAGCCAGCTTCAATGGTGACCTCAAACTGGGAAGAGAGGGGACACCAGTGGTTCACTCTGTTTAGCAAATACGAGGACTACCAATTAAGCCCACAAACTTACCCGGACAAAGTGCTATATGCCTCATTGCTGAATATCACTACTGTCACCTTAGGAAGCTAGGCACTGATCCGGCACCTAGTTCACCCTTTAAAGCAATTTTGGAGCTCTTTTTCTGGAATGGCCATCAGAGCTGTTGTCATATTACTCTTGATGTCCTGAATGTCATCAGAATGTCTCCCTTTCAATATTTACTTTATCTTTGGGTAAAGAAAAAAGTCATTGGGGGCCAGATCAGATGAGCAGGGAGGGTGTTCCAGTGCAGTTATTTGTTTACTGGCAAAAAACTCCTTCCCGGACAGCTATACAATTAAGTTTGTAAACTTGGCACTGTGCCGCTGTAGGCAATGGCCATTCCAGAAAGAGTTCCAAAATTACTTTGGAGGATAGACTAGGCACTGGTATCAGTGTATAGCTTCCCAAGGGGAGTACTTCAAAGGTGACCATAGTGATACTCAGCAATGAGGTCTGTAGCATTAGGACAATTAAGTTCACGGACCTAATTGTTGGACCTCGTGTCACAAGTATTTCTGTAAGACTTTGCTTAGACTTGCAGAAATAAATGACAGCCTGTCTGTACCTTAGACATTCTCAGAAAGGAGTGGTAACCAGTGGATTAGGAGCACTGAGAAAGAAGTGGTGGCTTTTGGCTGGAACAACAGAAAGAGGCCATAGAGGAGAGTTTCAGTTGGTCCTAAAAACCTAAGGTGAAGTTTCACGAAACTGGTGCACAGACACAGTGAAAATTATGCCTTCCACTCCTCAAACACTGGTGTCTGTCCGTAACCCCACTAGCTTCTGGTGCATCCTTTTGTGGGTACACAATAGACTCTGCATAGGAAGTGGGTTTGTGTGTAGGAGAAGGCTAGTGGAAAAAGGCAGACCCTCGGTGAGATGGATTGACACAGGAAGACCCTTGGTGGGATGGATTGACCCAGTGGGCTTGGACGGTGATGGTGAGGACGGTGCGGGATGGGGTGATGTCTCTGTTACACATGGAGTTGCTGTGAGCCAAAGCCTTCTCGATGGCACCTGACAACGTGTGTGTTTATGTGTCTGTGTGTGTTTTTATGGAGCTCTGCTGGCACACTGGTTAAGCCTTTGGCTGGTTTGAACGCACCAGTTGCTCCATGGGAGAAAGGTGAGGTGGTCTGCTCCATAAGAGGTCTGCAAACTTGAAAACACATGGGGCAGGTCTACTGTGTCCCATGGGCTTGCTAGGAGGTGGATTTGAGCAGACCACCCTGTCTTTCTCTTGTGGGGCAGCTGTTGGATTCCAACTGCTAAACTTTTGGTTAGCAGCCGTGCACTGAACCGCTTTGCCACCCAGACTCGGTCTTGAATCACTAGTAGCTCGTAAAACGCCTGTAAGACCATTGAGGTATTCTTTAAAAAGCAGTTTATGCAAAAACAGGGTGTTTTATCAAATACATGTATTATACTTGATTTGCCCCCCATCCCAAAATACACTCTTCTGTATGTTTGAGGCACTGTTCAAGCGACTGCAGAAGAAGCAGAACCTTCCTGCTTACGCTGAAATTTCCTTGTTGGTCTCGGGGCAGATGAAGTGGGCAGGGGCGGTCAGGAAGTGCTGAGGCTTTGCTTCTTCCTGCCCATGAAATGCCATGCAGGCTGCCGAGGGCCAGGCCACAGAAGAAGGCAGGCAGTCCAGCAAGGGTGTGGAGGGCTTCTGCTCCCACCTTCCCCCCGGGGCCCAGGACAGCCCGGCCATTGGCCCCTGTATGCTGGAGAGAAAGAGGCCTGGGTGGCTGTCCACTCTCTTACTGTCTCTCCTCTGACTGGTGGGGCCAAGATTTCTAATTGACAGAAAGGACATCGAGGATACGGTTTTTTCTCCTGAATCTGAACATCTCCTCCTCCTCATGTTGCCCAAACCATTTCTTTTTCTTTAAAAAAATTTTTTTTATTGTGATTAAGTGAAAGTATACAATCTAAGTCAGCTTGCCAGATGTCGTGGTTGGAATTGTGTCCCCCCAAAAATGTGTGCAGCCACGTGGCTGGGATATGGTTCCCAGTATCTTGGGACTGTCCTCCATTGTGTGGTTTTGCTAACCTGTATGTTAAAGGATTAGAGTGGGGCTGTGAATTCCTGCTGTGGGGGAAGTTTCCCTGGAGTATGGCTTGCCCCACCCTTAATGCTTTTAGCTTGCAAGGAATAAAAGGAAAAAGAAACAAAGGACAATTTGAGAACCTCACTACCATCAAGCAAGCAGCACCCGGAGCAGAGGGCGTCCTTCAGACCAGAGGTTCTTGCGTGAGGACGCTCCCTGGACAAAGACTGATACAATACCGGACTTTCCTCCAGAGCCGACAAGGGGAAAGTCTCCCTGGAGCGGACACCCTGAATATGGACTTGCAACCTACCGGACTGTGTAAGAATAAATCTTTCTTTGTTAAAGCCATCCACTCTGTGGTATTTCTGTTAGAGCAGCCTAGCTGACTAAAACACCATATAAACCCTGAGCACCCACCTCTCTGCACCTCTACCTGCTCTCCTCATCCTGTGACAGCACCCTCTTTTTTTGCACTCTTTACTTCCAATATCCACTCAACCAACACTTGTCCCCCCTCCACACCCTATCCTCCCCCCTCTATAAAGAAGCCAGTAGGACAACCTCATATATATATTAAACTAGAAAGTACACACCACCTGCATCACCATATGTCCCCAAGTCTAGTCCCTGCTCTGAGAATTCGTTTCAGCTCTGGGCTAGCAGCAAGTTCAGGGGCCGTTTTCTCAGGGGACCCTCAAGGGCGTTGGACCATGAAGTCTGGTCCTTTAATAGAGTTCTTGATCTGCACACCCCTTTTTCTTGTGCTGCATCAGGGACTCTGTGCTGCGCTCCCTGTCATGGCTGTCTTTGGTGGTGGCTGGGCACCATCTAGTTCTTCTGTTCTGCTGATGTCGTCTCCCAGCCCTGCGAGTCCTTCTCTCTCCTGGGCTCATTTTTCTGTATGTCTTTGGTGTTCGTGGTTATCACCTGTTCTAGGTGGACTGGGATTAATTGATGCCCCTTAGATGGCAGCCTGCTGGCTTTTAAGACCCAATGTGGGGTGTGCCAGTCACCAATATGGGATGTGCCCAAACCATTTCCTGAAGTGTACCACCTGGAGGTTTGAGTATTTCCCCCAGTTACTTTGCAAAGAGAAGGAACAGGTCACCAAGCAAGCTTTAAGCTTCTGTGAGCTGGTGTCGGTGTAGCCCTGGAAACACACTTTGACACTGTCAACAAGAATGTCGTTTTCCCCTGACTCGGTGGTGAGGCTGGGCAGAGCTGTCACGTTGCACAGCTCCAGGTGCAGTCTGTGTGAACAGCGCCTCTCCTGGCGTTGTGCAGTGTACAACCTGAACCACCGTACATGACAGCCCTCCACGGCACCCTGACGATGCGTGTGTGAGATGGCTGATTACATCCTTTGCTTATTAGGCCTTTGGCTGCAGAATGTGTTTCCAAAATAAAAAGCTGAAGACTAGCTTCATTTTGGAGTCAGATGACCCTCTGAAGATCTTGTCTTTCCCATGGACTCTTGATCTCCGGGTTGTCTTATTGATCTTGGTCTGTGCACAGATGATTCTGAATGTGAATGTTCCCCAATAGTAAAGGTAACTAAAGCAGGGAAAAGCAGACTGAGAAAGCAGCTACATTTAGCAAGAAAAATGATTTGAAGACAGAAATCTTTTAAATCAATTTTAAGCCTTTAAATGACTCCAATCTCCCAGCCTCTGCCTACGTTTTGACAAACGGTTTTGGCTTCTTATCCACATCAGTTACTTGACCTCCTTTTTCCATCAACTACGAAAATGAAGACTCTGCCATGAGAGGGAGCAATTTCCAACATCCCTCAGCAATGAGGTAGAACACACGACAGCCATCAAGTTCTAGCTGTTCATCCTGCTTATTGAGAAAAGCCTGTAGCCTGATTTCTTTTATGTGAGTACATTTGAGCAAGCAAAGTTTATAGAGATGACTTATCTCATTACATTAGAGGAGCGATTTGCTATCTCAGCATCTACAGGCAATTTTAACAGACACTTCTGGATGAAGAAGAGCTTCTGTAAATATATACGAAGGAACAGCCTCATGGAGCATTAAATTGGAGGTGCCCTTGAAAAATATTACATTTGTGCATTCAATTAGCTTGATTGTGGTTGGAGTCTGTCCACCGCAGGCGACATTTCTGCAGAAAGCGGCAGCATCCCCTAGTCAGCAGGTTTCCTAAAACAGGAAAGCACCCTTCTGCCTTTCCCAAGTCCTCCTGTGGATTTATGCTGTTCCCAGCCATGAGTTCCTAATCAGTGGCTCAGCCAGGGTCTCCTTAGCAGAGTGCAGGGTCTGTGAGCCATAATTCACCTTTATGCCTTCTAGAAATCCAAACCCGGTGGTCCTGACTTTACATGGTTTGCTGGTAGTCTGCAAGGTAGACAAGCTCAATACAAAACTGGGGAGTTGTTAAAGATGGACTCAAGTTCACTGAGTTGTCATCGTTGCCGTCACCCCCCATCTCTGCCAGATTGTGACCTCCCTGTCCCCTTTCAGGATCTGCAAGATGCTGCTGATGCCTTGGTACAGCTCTTAGCCTATGTCCTTTCCCAGGGGCAGTTGGTTCCATCGACCCACCCCGGAACAAAAGTTCTGTTCTCCTTTTCTATAAGAGAAGAGTTAGTGACCAAGTAAGGAGTCCAAATGATAAAGCCTCACAGGAGAAAGACCAGGCAATCTGCTGTCATCAAGATTAAAACAAACAAACAAACTCAAACTCACTGGAATTGAATCCTGGCTCATAGCAATACCTAAGACAGAGTAGAACTGCCCCCACAGGGTTTCCAAGGCTATGAATTTTGACAGATGCATTCTGCCATGTTTTTCTCCAGGGGAGAAGGTGGTGGGTTCAAGCCACAGAGCTTTCAGTGGGTGCTTTAGCCAATGTGCCACCAGGGCTCCTTAAAATGGAGACCAGTTGGGCTAAAAGATGACTTTCTTGAACCATTAAAATCGTGGTGGAGAGATGAGTTAAGTCGCTGGGATGATGCTGGGTCCGGATGATGCTCGGTGCAGCCGTCCCCACCTCCCACCCTGCTGGTCTGCGTGGCTCCCATCCTGCCTATCTGTGTTTGAACCAGGGACTTCCTTCTGTAAGAAAAGAAAAGAAACGTTGTGTAAATGACACCTGCCTGTGTGGGTGACTGCTCCTTTTAAACAAGTGAGGACAAACTGGAACTTCCCTGGCTACTGATCTATCATAGCACACTCACACTATTCCACTTTCAAGTAAAGTTTAAGATTAATTATTAATTAATTCGATAAACAGCCAAGAGTTTGAATCTGGAGTAAAGAAGTATTTGAGGTACATTTTTAGGTTTATATACCAGTGGAGTTGCCAGGTTTCAATTTTTACTGTAGATTGTTGAGTTTGGGAGAACATCTGGATTTTAATGGGTTGCTTCTGTCTTAAGGAAAACCCCAGTGGTGTAGTGGTTAACTGATCTAGTGGCTAAAACGTTGGCAGTTCAGACCCACCAGGTGCTCACTGGAAACCTTATGAGGCAGTTCTACTCTGTCCTGTAGTGCCACTAAGAGTTGGAATTGACTTGATGGCTGTAGGTTGGGCTGGGTTTCGGTTTCTGCCCTAGTAGGTGGGGGATCATGCATGTGACTGAAGATGTCTTAAAGCTTGGAATTTCAAAGGTTAATAATATTGGGCCTCAGTCATTCACTAATTTATTCAGGTTTTTGGTAACCTCATGCAGTGAAGTCCTACCCTGTTATGGTCACAGCGGGAAGTACAGTGACAATAGATACAAGAAGAAGAAGGTAGCAGTGACTGTAGTGACAAGGGCTGTGTCTGAGAAGGGGAGCGGGTCTCCCAGGCTGACGGGCCTGGGGTTCTAGCAAAGTAAAGCTTCGAATGGGCCTTTTTAGGGTGGGGGAGTGTTTTCTTCTGATTTACAGAAAGAATGCGCAATTATTGTGGAAAGTTGGGAAAGTAACAGAAAAGCATACAGGAAATGCAAATCATCTGGAAACCCCATGGAAGCTAATCACTGTTGATGTATTTGACAGGATGACCTGTTTGAAAGGACCCTTGTGGCGTAGTGGTTAAGTGCTCGTCTGCTAGCTGGAAGGTTGGCAGTTGGAAGTTACCCAGGTGCTCTGCCGGGCTGCGGGGAGACCTGGTGATGGACTCCGTAAAGACTGCAGCCCAGGAAACCCTAGGGGGCAGTACTATCTGTCACATGGGGTCGTGGAATCAGAACAGACTTGAAAGCACACACAGCAACCACCACCTGCTTGAGAATCAGCTCTTAGTCCCTTAACTCGAACCTCATCGAGTGAGAAGGAGAGGCAGGTTTTCTGGCACCTTCTCAGGCAGGTGGCCCGGGCTTTGGGCATGGGAAGACTGACTTCCCTGTCTGTACAAGAGGTAAATGGCTTCTGGTTTTTCAAAGTCCACTTTAAGAAGATGGTAGCCTGGATGGTCTCAACGTGGGGAGAACTCAGAGAGTGAGAGGGGGAAGCAGGTCCCCTCTCCCTGGGACAGCTGAATGTCTAGGGACTGGGGTAGAGGTGCGGAGGTGGGGAACCATGACTGGGGTAGGGGTGGCGAGGTGGGGAACCATGCCCAGCCCCCATGCATCTCACAGAGGGCCCCTTGTCTCTGATGGGGGTGCCTGGGTGTTCCTAAGGTGATGAACACTGACCACACTGGTGCTGGCTACCCCTGGGAAACTCCTAGTGATGGGGAGTAGCAAATGAGTACCTCCCAGTGTTCGGCCCTGTTCTCCAATCTCAGTCCAGTTCTGAAGCCCTTTGCCCCAGGCACCAGGACAGCACAAATTCTGTGATGAAGAGCATTAAGGGAATCCTTTTGTGTTCACCTTCCTTTTATTGTAGAATTTTTTTAAAACTGTGATTAAGTAAAAGTATACAATCCAAATCAATTTTGCATGCCTGCCTGTCTGCAGCTCCTTCTGTTCTCCTTGCCTGCTGACAGCACACTCCTCCTTTTCATCTATATTTGTCATATCCTGTTGACAGACTCCTGTCCCCTCCTTACCACCTTCTGCTCTCCCATCTAGAAAGAGACCAGTAGGACACTCTCCTATAAATGCATAGAACCGTAAAGTACACACACCATATGGTCACCCACTGTGTCCCAATTCCAGCCCATTCTTGCCTAAAGAGTTGACCTCAGTAGTGTTTTCTGGTCAGGGGCAGCAGCACGTCTAGGGACCATGCTCCCACAGGATCCTCCAGGCTATCAGACCACCAATTGTGGTCTTTTAGTGGAGTTGTTTTAGAAAGTTTTGATTGACAATATCCACAGGTAAGTCATAGTAAGTGCTACAGACACCCAAGAGCCCCCTAACTTAGCTCTAAAGAGCCTGACATCCCTAAACATTGTATTTCAGCAGAGAATAGTTTTCAGTAGAGAGAAGGAAAGTGAGGATTCACTTTGAATGCCGTATTCCAAGCTTCTGGGAAAATAAAGAAATGACAAAAAGTGATTTCAGAGCACAGATGAGCAAAGGAAGAGGTAGGATCAAAGCACTTCAACTCTGAATGTTTTGATCAAGGACCAACAGATGGATCCTGATTAAAAGCAGGAAAAGCACAGAACAGAATTTCAAGCTCATATGGAAACCAGACTTGCTGGATCTGTGGAGACTGGAGGAACCCCTGAATCTAATACTCAGAAATAATCTTTAAACCTTCAACCAAAACTGTCCCATGTTCAATGAAACAAAAGTTGCCTCATAAAGAACATTGGCTTTGAGAAATGAGCACTCATGAAGGATTCTCTCTGACAATAGGTAATGCAGAGCACAGGTGAGAACTCTGAGGACAGAGAGTCTAAATTACGATGATGAAACAACATGGAGACAGATAGTGAGGATGGAGACACAATGTGATATATGTCACCAACGTCATTGAGGTGCTTAGGGAGAAACTGGGAGGGGATGTGTTTGCTTGTGCCTCTTGATACCAAAAAGAAAGTATTGTTCACACTAAAAAAAGAAAAGTTTATCATTGGGGTGCCTGCCAGATCTGTTTTAATACAAACTGTAGGTAACTTCTGGCTGCTGGTAGGACCTCTACAATGTCCACTGAAGTCAGGTCCAGCCTTGGTCCTGCCTCTGTATTGATTTTCCCAGCCAAGGTCTTCAAAGCCCCACAGGGAAATTCAGACCTGACCTAACCTGGGTTCCCTGCTGGAGGGTGGCGTATTTAATCAGCTGTGCCTCTCTCTGCCTGAGTCGAGGGGCACTGGGGCCTCATTACAGCTCTGAGGAGGGGCACTATGGCAGGGCTCATGTCTTGATGCGTGGGTGGGAGTTACAAGTGGGGTCGCTGTGAGTTGGCATTGATTCTACTGCAACAGGTCTGAGGGAAATAGCGTGTGGAGCCTAACGGGGAGTTGAGTGTGAGGACAATGCTTGGCTGAAAGGGCCAGATGTCCTTGTAGACTGTCTGTTAGATACCCCAAACCAAATCCTCAGTTGCTGAGTAAATGACGACTCATAGCAACCCTAAAGGACAGAGTAGAACTGCTTCACAGAGTTTCCAGGGAGCACCTGGTGGATTTGAACTGTCAAATCTTTTTGGTTAACAGATGTAGCACTTAACCAGTGTTTCCATATATTAGATAGAGTGGTATATATTAGATATTAGTATATTAGATAGCCAGTCAAGCCAAGTGCCATAATTGATTAGTATATTATAGCCAAGCCATGTGCGGTTGAGTCGGATCCGACTTGTGAGTCATGATGTTATATATTAGTATATTAAATATGTTGGTGTTATATATTAGAATATTATATACTAGACAGGCATATTATATAGTAGTGTATTAGACATATTGGTATGTCATGTATTAGTATATATTAGATAGATATTAGATAGAATGTTATGCTAGATATTAGATTGATATATTAGATATATTGGCATGTTATATATTAGATTGGTATATTCAATATTAGATAAATTGGTATGTTAGGTGTTAGATAGACTGGTATATTTTCAATGTATTTTAAAAATTGAATTCTGGCTTAGAGTCCAGTCATTTTCCGAGGCCTATCCCTCAGAGATGAGCCCAGGCTAAGTATGCTAACGAGATCCATGTGGGCCCGTGGTGTCTTCCCACCAATCTGCAGTGGCCCAATGTCACGTGTCACCCATCACGTCAAAGACATGGTGAAACCCATGTGAAATGCTCCCTACAGATTAGGGAGGAACTGCAGTGAAGCCTCTCCTCCCTCACTCCATGCAAGCTGATGTCACCCAGCCTCCTGGGTGACTGGCCCCTGAGTGAGCTAAGCCACTTGTCATTTCCCATCCCCGCCAAGCAGACAGTATAGCGGGCTGTGCAGTGAGCAGCCTGCTGAGTGGCATGGGTCTGGATCCAGCTCTGTTGCTTTAGATCCCCGGCCTGTGGGCCAGCAAAGGTCAGGTGGTTGGCTCTTGATCTGTCTCACCAGGGACAGGCCTGTTGCCGTTGGACCACCACTGTGGGCCTGGGGGACCCTTTCCCCAGGTCCCCCAGTTGGTGTGTCCTCTGGACCTGCCTCCCTGGGTGTAACAGCACTGTTGCCAGCTGTGGAGCTGGCTCCCACTTCTGATGACCCCTTGTTCGGTGGCATGGACCACGGCGAGCCATGGGGTTTTCATGGGCTGAGTTTTAGATCACCAGGTCTTCCTAGTCTATCTGAGTCTGCAAGCTCTGCTAAAACCTGTCCAGTATCACGACAACATGCAGGCTTCCACCGACGGACGGACGTTGGGACTTGTGAGGTGCGTTGGCTGGTGTCCTGCGTGGAAGGTGGGAATTCTACCACTGAACCACCCAACCCCCTGGCTGGGAATAATGGTATTTGCCATATAGGGTGGGTGTGAGATCTATGTAAAGCATACCAAGTCCCCAGCATTGTGCCTTTAATAAATCAGATAGCTAAGTTGAATGCATGATTGTATAGGTAATACATAAATAGTATTATCACACAATGTCGTTACAGCAAAAACTCACTAGGCAGAGCTGGTTCTCTGGACCCAGGAGGGAGCCTATTGGCTGAGTCGTGTTTGCCTGCAAGGGTTGGAGGGAGGGCATTTGACCCTTGCTGGAGGCTCCCCTTGGGGCTGGTGCTTCTTCTCTGGCCTGTTTCTGTTTGGGGTTTCAGCTTCATTGGTTTTCCTGCCGATAAATCATCAGGCCTGACTCTGTGAGCCCACCACGGAGGTGGACAGAGACGCAGATTGCCTGGTCACAGGTGTGTGTGTGGAGGCTGTCCTTAGCTTCCTGCACACCTCACATCATTCATCTTCTTGGCAAGGAGGCAGGCTGATTTATTTATTCATTTTTTTAAGTTTCTGCCAACTTTGGTCTGTATCAAGGAGATGAACATACGCAGGCTGATGACGAAAACCCACTGCTGTCAACTTGTGTCTGACTCATAGAGATCCTAGGGGTCAGAGTAGAAGTGCCCCCACAGAGTTTCCAAGGAGCACCTGGTGGATTTGAACTGCTGACCTTTTGGTTAGCAAACATAGCGCTGAACCCACTAGGCCACCAGGGTTGCAGGCTGATGACGATGGGGAAGTGGTGTTCCTCAGTGGCCGGTCCTGCCTGTTCCTGAAAATCACTGAATCTGATTCCCTGAGATACAGCCCCAGTTCACTAAGGCGGAGGGCTCAAGGGTTCACTTCCTGAAGCCGTAGGTCTACCACTCTGGGATGAAGGGACGGCGGGTGTTAGCTGCAGGGTGTCGGCTGCCTGGACTCAGGGAGGATTGATGCCACACTGAAGTCACTTTAAATGTGAACGAAAATCTAGTAACAACAACGGAAGGAAAAGGCAGAGCAGCCTGAGGGGTGTGCTTTTCAGGCAGTGGTCTTCACACTTGTTCTGGTGGCTGAGACTCTGCAGTCAGTTCGGGGAACATCTTGGAATCCGGGTCTGTTTTGTGTTTATTCCATAAACGAAGAGATGCTTCACCACACACACAAAACCCAAAAGTGTTGTAGTTGAGTTGATTCCAACTCAGAGCTACCCTCTAGGGTGGATTGCAACCGCCCCATAGGGTTTCCAAGGAGCAAACTGCCGAGCTCTTAACCACTGTGCCACCAAGACTAATGGAAAATGCTGTAATCACGTCTGTACGGGTCCCATACCTCACAAACGCGTGCATTAAATATTTGTCAGAAATGACGTGTACAGGGGCGAATTTTTCTCTCTCCTCCTTGCACCTGTTTTTGCTTCTTTTTCTGGCATGTTCTGCTGAGCCTGGGAAAACGACACCCTGAGAGTGGCCGAGACACTCAGCCTTGCAGCATAACGTGCCCAGGTAGGAGGTTTGTCGGTGGATGTTTGTATCCCCAGAGCACAGGGTCGGGTTGTCCTTGAGTCTTTCCTGTGTTCTCCTTTCTCCAGATGGTGAGTTGACACTGGAGCAGAGAAAGTCTGTGATTTTGGACAAAACAGCTGTAGAAACTGTCCTGTAGATGTTGGTGTGGCTGTGTTCAGATCGGCTGGATGGGTACCCAGAGTGTGATTGCCAGACTGCGGGGCAAGACTTCATTTAGCTTTGCCAGGAAATGACAAGCTGTCTCCCCATCATGTGTACCTGTGGTAGTCCTACCGGCAGTGAAAGAGGGCTCCTGCTGACTCATGTTCTCACCAGTGTCTGCGTTGGGTACTGTCAATGTTTGAATTTCAGCCAGTCTAAGGGGCCCTGGTGGTACAGTGGTCACATGCTCGGCTGTGAGCAGAAACGATGGTGGCTCTGGAGGAGAAAAGCAGAGGTGATCTGCTCCTGTGGAGATGACAGCTGAGGAAGTGTGACAGGGCACATCTCCGTCCTGGGGGGCTGCTGCGAGTCACAACAAACTTGCGGGTACAGTAGCATTAGGTATGTTGTGGTGTCTCATCGTTGTTTCAACTCACAATTTACCTTTTCATATATTTATTTCCCACCTGTTAATCTTTGGTGAGATGTCCACTGAGATCTTTTCCTATGTTTATTTTTTTATTGTACTTTAAGTGAGAGTTTACAATTCGAGTGAGTTTCTCATACAAAAATTTACAAACATTGTTACGTGGCCCTAGCCTCTCTCCCTGTAATGAGCCAGCCCAGTCCTCCTTCCTATTCCAGATGTCCTGGGTCCATTCACCCAGCCCATGTCCGCCTCTGACTTCTCATCTTGCCTCTGGGCAGGAGTTGCCCACTTAGTCCCCTTCACCTACCTGAGCCAAGAAGCAGACTCTTCACTCGTGTCATTTTATGTCTTACGATCTAGTCTGATCTTTGTCTGAAGGGTTGGCTTCCGGAATGGCTTTAGTTCTGGGTTAACGGAGACTTCAGGGGCCATGTCTTATGGGGACTGTCCAGTCTGTCAGACTATCCTGTTTGGTCTTTTTGTTGGAGTTTGTGTTTTGCACCTTACCTTTCTCCTGCCCAGTCATGCCAGTCATTGGTGCCAACCAGGCGCCGTCGGGTTCTTTACCTTTCAGGCTGATAGAGCCTCTAGTTAGGTCGTCCTTTCTGTTTCCTGGGCTTTGGCACCCTTGATGTTCTTCATTCTCCTTTGCTGCAGGTGGGTCGGGACCAGTTGGTGCATCTTAGATGACCACTTGCTAGCTTTTAAGATCCCAGATGCCACTCCATAAAGTGGGATGCGGAACATTTTCTTAATAAACTTTGTTACACCAGTGGACCTAAGTGTCCCCTGAAACCGTGGTCCTCAGACCCCGCTCCTGCCCACCCCCGCCCCTGCTACTCTGTCCTTTGAAGTGTTTGCTTGTATTCAGGAAACTTCTTAGCTTTGAGGTTAGGCCAGTTATGCTGACTTCCCCTGTATTGTGTGTTGGCTTTTGCCTGTCTTTAATGGAGTTGTTTTTTTAACTGTTGACTTTTAAGAGTTATTTACACATCTTGGAGACAAAAATCTTATTGGATACATGTGTTACAAATATTTTCTCTCAGTCACTGTCATGGATTGAATTGTGTCCCCCCTAAAATATATGCGTTGATTTGACTTGGCTAGGAGTCCCAATATGGTGCCCTTCCTCCCATGTGTGATGCATCCTGCCTCTGTGATACTGATGATGGAGAATGGGCTGCAGTTGTGTTGGTGAGGCGGGACTCAAGTTACAAGCTTGTGGGATATGAGGGAGAGAAGCCAGCCGAGGATGTTGGGAACCTCACACCACCAAGAGAGTAGCACTGAGAGCAGAGCACATCCTTTAGACCTGAGGTTCCTGTGCTGAGATGCTCTCACTGGATTGGGAATCTTGGCCTACCAGACTGTGATGATTTCTCTAATTGAGTGGATTTGCAACTTATGAATTGATCTGCGGCTTACTGGATGGTGACAATACAACTTTTTCTTTACGAAGCCGTCCACCTGTGGTGTTTTCTCTTGGAGAAGTACCAGGTGACTAGAATAGTTGCTGTGCTGTCCTTTTTTTTAACATGTGTCACAGAACAGACACCTTTGATCTTAGTAAAGTCCAGCTTTCCTTCATGGATTGCACTATGGGCATTTTAAAAATCTTATCCTCATGTCAAATCGTGTAGGTTGTTATGTTTACTTCAAGATGTTTTATAGTTTTGCATCTTATGTGTAGGACTCAGATCTATTCTGAGTTAGTTGTTGTGTAAGATGTAAGACCTGTGTGTAGGTTATCATTAGGGTTACTATTACTTGTGTATGATTATCCAGCTGTTACAGCCCTATTGACTGCAAAGCCAACATCTGTATTTTTATTATCAGGAAATTTCCATCCGGTTTGCGGGCGTGCTGTGAAAGCCTGGTGTCACGGTGGTGGCACTCATCAATGGGACCCTCAGATAACCTCTTATCACCATCTCAGCCAGGTCAGAACAACCAACTGCCTACGGAGGACAGCACCGAGGCCTGGTTACTGTAATAACACAGGAGAGAAACTGCGGTGGGGAAGGGAACAGAGAAAGCAGAGGTCCCTCTGGGAGGGGACTCGGTGAAGGGAGGAGGAGTGCCCGGAGAGTCTGTGTTTTAACCTTAATGATTACCAACCCCTGCCCCACAACCAGTTGCCATGGCGTCGGTTGTGACTCCCAGTAACACCATGTGTGTCGGTGGAACTGGACCCCACAGGTTTTTCAGCAGCTGTGATATTTTGGAACTAGATAGATCACCAGGGCTTTCTTCTACAGCACCCGTGCCGAGTGCTTGGCGGCCAGCAGAGACGTGGCCGTTTGAATCCCCCTGGCATCTTGGCAGGGGGAAGACCTGGTAACTTGCTCCTGTGAGGTTCGCAGCCTAGGAAATGCTGTAGGGCAGTTCTGCTCTGTGGCATGGGCTGGTGTGGCACTGAAAGCTGACTCACAGGTACCTACCCACAGCCCACGCAAGCTGTTAACACTTTATCCCCGGGGACAAACTTGAACGTGGTTGGTGTCCCCTGCCCTCAAGTCCATCCCAATTTACAGCATGCCTGTAGAGCAGTACTCTGGCGGTCCCATAAGGTTTCCAAGGAGAGTGGCTGGTGGATTTGAACTGCTGACCTTTTGATTAGCAGCTGGGCACTTAACCTCCATGCAACAATTTATGGTAGAAAACTCTTAATGGATGAAAAAATCTTTAACATCTGTTTGAGACTGAATTGACCTTACAGGGAAAGTTTGTCAATTTGGTAACACACATGCATGTGCACACACACACCTGCACATACACACATGCACACACACATGCACACCCCCACATCCATGCACATCCACAGACACACGCATGGTTGCACACACACAACACACTTCATGTGCACACACGTGTGTGTGTGCACTCACACGCACACCCCTCCCCTGGCAGGGCCATCGATGCCACCCCCAGAGTCCCAGGGGAGCCGAGCAGAAGCCTTCCGTCGTCAGGTGCCCCCTTCCTCCTCAGAGAGGTGGGCGCAGGTGATCGCGACTGTAACACTAGTTACAACATAAAACATGACAGTCTGTGAAAGCAGCTTCGCATTTCAGAGCCTTACTGAGAGTTGGTGTAAAAGGCACTCTCTTTTTGGTCATGATGAATTAAATATACAGAAGGATGCTGTCTCGTGGGGCTTGCCACTGTGAGCACACCAGGATGTGGCCGAGGCCATCAACCCTGGAGAGACATCCTGCGTGTCTGGAATGTGTTCACAGAAGATGTGTGGGCACCTGGTCAAGGATATCTCTTTGGCTCACTTACCTACAGTGAATAGTTAAAGTGTTTTTATTTTCGTGAATGACTGGAAGGCACTTACTAATAATCTATAATGTCAGCTCTTGAGGGGTACTGAATTTGGCGCTTATAGTAAAAAGGGTCGCCATGAGTCGGATCCGACTCGACGGCACTTGGCTTGGCAGTAAAAAGGGTAAATTGCCAGCACCCTGACTGCACTGGTTTCTTTTTCCATAAGAAGTCTGGCTGATGAATCCTGCGGTGCACGAGGTGAAAATTGCAGAAATTTCCAGGGACTTGTTTCCAGTGCTGTCTGTAGTCTGATTGTGGTTTTGCCTGCAGCTAGCCTGGCCTTAATGGATTTGGTTATCAGTTACCTACCACGATGAGGGAAGAGCCGGGACAGACCTGTCAGTAGCAGTGCAGGGGCCACCACGTCAGAGCACGGGTCGGCGTGGAACCGGACCCCAGAACGCCCCTCGGCAAGTTGTGGTCCAGCTGGGTGGGTGCTGTGAGCTGTAGCTGAGAATTCCCTTTTATCCCAGGGTTGTTTTTGCAGCCCCTGAGGACTGCAAACGACGAATGACCTCTGCTGCTAGCCAGACGGCTGGCGTTGGGCATCCACTGGGTACCCGGGGTGCCTGCTGTCTGCTTTCCCCAGATGAGCTGTTGAAAACCACAGGAAGCTCTGGGGCTACTCTGGCACAGGTGGCGTTGCTAGCAGGTGGAAGCGACTGCATAGCAACTAGGGGTCGTTTCGTCGGGCGCTCGCTCTGTCCCCCAAATTACTAAGAAACGTTGCTTGTGTGTCTGTTGAGTCGACATGCATGTGTCTCAAGAGTTCTTGTAAATTTGAGAGTTCATATATGCAGTTTGCTTGAGGGAACACATTGAAAGGTGTTTCCAGAGAGGAAGACTGCAAGCTGAACCAAGTGCTAGGAAGCTGAATCCCCAATTCCTGCTCTCTTTTGTCCGGGTTATGCTGCCGTGGCTTGTGCCACGCGCCCCGTAACAAGTGGGGCTCAGTGGCTGCGCTGGCGACATGCGACCACCAGAGAGCGCTCTAACAAAACAACTCAAGCTCAGCTCAGAAACCTGCCCTGCTCCCGACGTTCTCAGGCTGCAATTTCTGGCCCGTCTTCTGGCGTTAGGTTTCATGTGTAAACAGGTTCCACCTTTATGGAATAAAGAGATTTTTTGGCAGCGAGGACAAGAGGCTGGGAGCCTGGGAAATAAAATATGAATACAAGTAAATCTAGGTGGCTTAGCTGAAAGTGTTTCCCTTTTCCTCCCTCAACTTCCAAAACAGGCAGAAGGAATTTAAAACATCAAACTCACTGGCGGTTGAGTCGATTATGACTCACAACGACCCTACAGACAGAGGAGACCTGCCCATATAGCTTCCAAGAAGCACCTGGTGGGTTTGAGCTGCTGGCTTTCTGGTTAGCAGCCCTGGTACTTAACCACTACACCACCAGGGTTTCTTCCACAAGGAGTTTAAAAGCCTTCAATTTCATATCATCTTGCTGACCTCTGGCTGGAGGAAGGGGAGTGGACGGAGAGGAGGGGAAGGGAGGTTGTTGGGAGGATGAGACAAGTGTGGAGCAGAGAGGAATAGTGTGCAGTCACCGGACATGGAGAGCAGTGGAAGCTGCATATAGGTGGGCATGTAAATTTATACATGAATGTACATTTTCACTCAGTTATGTTAAATAAAAAAATAATAATAATAATAATAAAAAGAAAAAAAAGCCTTCAATTTTTTAATAGCAGAACAAAACAATGCAGACTTTGGGAATGTTTTTATTTCCTGTATGGTTTGTCCCCCAAGAACTCGAATTATCCCCGTAGTGATAAACACAAGATGAAACAAAAAAACTCTTCATTCTTTAGTTCAGATACAACTATCTTCGTGGCATAGAGTTAAGTGCTGTGTCTGCTAACCAAAAGGCTGGCAGTTCGAATCCACCAGGTGCTTCTTGGAAACTACAAAGTGGTTCTACTCAGTCCTATAGGGTGGCTGTGAGTCAGAATCGACTCAACAGCAATGGGGTCCTGGCGGTATAATGGTTAAGTGCTATACTGGCTAACCAAAAGGTTGGCAGTTCAAATCTGCCAGGCACTCCTTGGAAACTCTGTGGAGCAGCTCTGCTGTGTCTTTTAGGGTCGCTATGAGTCTGAGTCCACTTGACAGTAGTGTGTTTGGGTTTTTTGGTTTTATCAGGCTAAAGGAAACCCTGGTAGCATAGTGGTTAAGAGCTACAGCTGCTAACCAAAAGGTCAACCATTTGAATCCACCAGGTGTTTCTAGGAAACGCTGTGGGGAAGTTCTGCTCTGTCCTGTATACTTGCAATGAGTTAGAATCACTGGGCAACCAGATTTTTTTTTTTTTTTATCAGACGAAATACTGCTTAACTGTTTAGGAAATACATAACTTGAAAAAGAACTTGGGGAAAAGCTTTGTGAGGGTCTCTGAAGTAAACTAAAGCCCGGTGGGCTGCTTTCCCTGGTAGTCAGATAAGACTTGAGAGTGTAGTATTGTCAACAGTGAAGCCCTCTCCACTGGAACAATCTTTACTGATAATAAAACAATTAGGATAATTTATGGGCATCTGTGCTGTTATTAACACAGCTTGGTTAAAGGAGATTTCTCCGGTTAGTCATGGGTGTTAAGAAGAGGGACCCCTCCCCCAACTTTTCTGATGACATGTTCAAACTCAGGCAGCACTTCTAAATTTTTAATAGAGAGGAAGAGATCCCATTTAATTAGGAGAGAGTGATGTGTTTATGTGCAGGTTATCCACTGATGAGTTCTAATGCAAAAAGGAAGGACCCACCGAGCAGCCTCTGAGGGTCCACTTGTTTCTGTGTAACCCCGGTTCAACAAAAACAGCATCCTCATCACTCAGCTGACCCGAGCGTGCCAGGCAGGGAGCTAAACCGGTGACACCGTGGCACAGACTACCTGTAGATCAACACTCTGAGGATTTTTTTTTTAAAGAATCTCTTTTCATTTGATTGAAATATTGAGACTGTACTATAGGAAAAATGTTAAGGATATGAAAATACACTTTTTTTTCTTAAAAATTCCCACCATTTATATAAACTTTCTGTTTTCTTTCTACTTTTCCTCCGTATAGCCTGCCTGGCCTGTTTTATTTGTGAATTAGGTAACATACATATATTATTGCCAAAAGCATTTTTTTTAAGGTTCATAAATCCTTTCTGAAAATGACTTTTTTTTTCAACTCTGACCGAAGGTAAAAATTTCAAATATTTGCTTGCCTTGGGTGTTCCTGTAAAAAAAAAAAAAAAAAAAAAAGGTCACCTAAATTAATGAGGTTTCTTTAGTTGGTGTACAGAAATGAATTACAAAGCTTAGCAAGTCGACAAGGTTTCTAGAGATTCCTAACGCAATATTAATGATTGCATGGAATGGGAAATCAAGCTCTGTGTTATCACTACGGGATTAGTTTTTAGTTCTCAAAAGTGAATCTGTTTATGGTATAGAGAATGGAATTAAACTCTGAAAAGATTAATTTTTATAAAAGCATTCTGTAGCAGCTCTACTTCCTATCACCTTTTCAAAGTTTCTTTTGGAATTGTAGTTGCAATCTGCATTTGGAGTGAGTCTAGGAAGCTTGAATAATAATGTCGTCCCAGCACAGTCTCTCTTCGGGAGGGAGTGGGATAAATGAAATGCTACATACAGGTTCCTGACAATATATTCATCTTGATATTATCACAATTGATGGATTGCAGCAAGGCTACTGCCTGCGCTGGCTTTTACCGTCTTTAGTGCAAGTTATAATTTCCCCGTGAAAAGCAAAACCCAGTAAACAAAAGAAATCAAGCAAGCCCTAATTGAAAAGTAGTGCCTTAAAAATATTTGTTGAGAGGTAAGTATTCATCTTGTTGAGGAGGAGAGTGGAGAACAGAGCAGGAGGCACTAACGGAGAAGAAGGGAAAAGAGCCCGTCGCTCCTTCATTTGCTCTCTGTCCGTGTTTCAGACTCTGGAACATCAGTGCTCATCCATTGTCTTTTTCGGAGGTGTGCTTGTCTCATTTATTTTCATAAGAAATCAGCTTCCCCGCCTGGAGCCAGCATGCTCTAGCTGAAGTCTCGGATGTTGTGGGTTTCAGATCGGACAAGATCTACTAAGGGGGGATTTGTTATCTTATTAATCTCCTTGTGCAGACCCACCCAAATCCTGAGAAGTGGTGGGGAAGAGCTAGGGTAGCAGCTCTTCGGAGGACTGTGTCGTGGTGGGGGCTCCATGTGGAAATGGGAAGGCAGTTACCAACTGCCCCCGTGAGGGGGTCATGGGCTGACAGAACAGAAATGTGTTCAGGGTGATGCCCAGAAGAATGGGTATTAAAAGGCTATGGAGCTAACGGATTTATTTTTATTCATTTTATTTTGGGTATGGCATATTGCCTGATGTCTTTGATTAAAGCTGTTGAACATTTCTAAATCAGGGCCAATTTAAGAAACAAAAGCATCCCACCTCTGTGGAATACTCTGAAATTAAGGGCAGGCCACCACCTGTCCATCAGTTTGCCGTCTTTTGGTGGCTTGCATGCTGCTAGAAGCTGTACCACCAGCTTTTCAGATGCCAGGAAATCATCCACGATGGCGAGCTTTCAGCAGAAGCTCTGGACTGAGACAGACCAGGAAGAAGGAGCTAGTGACCTACTTCTGGAAAAATTAGCAGAGAAAAGCCTTATGGATAGCCATAGAACACGGCATGATACAGGGCCAGAAGACAGGCCCTTTAGGTTAGAAGACACTCAAAATACAACCAGTGAAGAGCTGTCTCCTGAATTGCGAGTTAACCTTAATGAAGCAGATGGAATTAAAGCTTTGGGGACCTTCATTTGCTCGTGTAGCATGGCTTAAAAGGGGAAGAAACAGTTGTAAACTTCCATTAATTACTGGAATGTAGAACGTTCGAGGTTGGAATCCAGAAAAACTGGAACTTGTCAAAAATGAAACAGAATGCTTGAGGATCAATGTCCTAGGTGTTAGTGAACTGAAATGGACTGGTATTGGCCATTTTGAGTGATACAATCACAGGGTCTACTATGCTGGTAATGACAAACTGAGCAAGAATTATAACCCCTCATTGTCAAAAACAACCTTAAAAGATCTGCCCTTGAGTACAAAGCTGTCAGTGATAGAATAACATTCATAAATCTGTGAGGAAATGCTGGTGGTACAGTGGGTTAAGTACTAGCTCTGCTCATCAAAAGTTCAGTAGTTCAAATCCGTCATGTGCTCCTTGGAAACTCTATAGGGCAGTTCTGTCCTATAGGGTTGCTATGAGTCAGAATCTACTCAACAGCAATGGTTTTGGCTTATGAGGAAGACAAGTTACTATGCAAATTTGTGCACCAATCACTAATGGCAAGAATAAAGAAACTGAAGGTTTTTACAAACTTCCACAGTCTGAAATTGATCAAACGTGCACTCAGGAATGTGCTGATAATTACTGGTTATTTGGAATTCTAAAGCTGGAAACAAAGAAGCAGCAGCAGTAGTTGAGAAATACAGCCTTGGTGATAGAAATGATGGCAGAGATTATGTGATCGAATTTGCAAGAGCAACAGCCTATTCGTTGAAAAATATCTCTTTTTCAACAATGTAAACAGTGACTATACATATGGACTTGGACAAATGAATTTACAGCCATCAAGTCAACTGTATCTTTGGAAAGAGACAGCAGACAGCGGAGACACTCAATATCACCAGTCAGCACAAGGTTAGGGGCCAACTGCAGAACAGACCATCAGTTGCTAACATACAAGTTCAAGTTGGTTATGAAGAAAATTAAAACAAGCTCATGTGAGCTGAAGCACAACCTTGAATATATCCCACTTGAATGTACAGAGTATCTCAAGAATAGATTTGATGCAGTGAACACTAGTGACTGAAGACCAAGTTGTGAGATGACATCAAGGACATCCTACTGGAAGCAAACAAAATGTCGATACAAAGACAGGAAAGAAAGAAAAGACCAAAATGAGTGTCGAAAGACTTTGAAACTTGCTCCTGAATGTCGAGCAGCCAAAGCAAAAGGAAGACATGAAGAAGAGAGCTGAACAAAAGATTTTGAAGGGAAGCTCAAGAATAGGAAGTGTGCAAAGATCTGGAGTTAGAAAAGCAGAGGAGAAGAATACGCTTGGATGAAAGAACTGAAGAAAAATTTCAGCTGAAAATACTGGAGCCTTGGATTGCAATTTTGAAGAGTTCTACCTGGAAAACGCTAAATGATGCAGGAGAGAGCAAAAGAAGATGGAAGGAGTACACAGGCATTTTACCAAAAAGAATCAGCTGGTGCTCAACAATTTCAGGGGGTAGCATATGATCAAGACCTGCTGATACTGAGGGAAGATGTTCCAAGATGTATGGAAGGCACTGGTGAAAAATGAGGTTCCAGAAATTGGTGAAACACTGACTGAGATGTCTCAACAAATGGATGCAAGACTGGAAATGCTTACTTGTCTATGCCAAGAAATTTGGAAGACAACCAACTGAAAGAGGTGTATATAGATGCCCATTCCAAAGAAAGGTGGAAAATACTGAACAGTATCATTAATATCACATGTAAGTAAAATTTTGCTGATGATTGTTCAAAATCGGTTGCAGTAGTACACTGACAAGGAACCTCCAGAAATTCCTGCTGGATTCAGAAAAGGATGCAGAACCAGAGATATCATTGCTGATGTCAGATGGATCTTGGCTGCAAGCAGAGAATACCAGAAAGATGTTTACCTGTGTTTTATTAACTATGCAAAGGTATTCAAACAAGTAAATCATAGTAAATTATAGATAACATTGCAGAGAATGAGAATTCCAGAACCTCATATGTACTAGTGTCCTTAGACTTGTCTTTAGACCAAGGATAGTCATTCAAACAGAACCAGAGGATATTGCATGCTTCAAAGTCAAGAAAGGTGTATTTAAGGCTTGTAGACTCGACGGCACTTGGCTGGCTTGGCATCCTTTCACTATACCGATTCAGTCTGTGTGCTGAGCAAATAATCTGAGAAGCTGGACTATGTGAAGAAGAATGGAGCATCAGGATCAGAGAAAGACCAATTAACAACTTGTGTTATGCAGATGACACAACTTAGATTGTTGAAAGTGAAGAGAACTTCAAGCACTTACTGATGAAGATCAAAGACCACAGCCTTCCTTGAGGATTAACCCCTGCATAAAGGAAAAAAAATCCTCACAACTGCACTAGTAAGCAGCATCATGATGAACAAAGAAAATATTGAAGTTGTCAAAGATTTCATTTTGCTTGGATCCATAATTGACACTCCAGAAACCAACAACCAAGGAAATCAAACGTTGCATTGCGTTGAGCAAATCTGTTGCAGAAGACTTCTTTAAGGTACTAAAAATCAAAGATGTTACCTTCAGCCTGATATAAGCCATGGTATTTTTCAACTGCCTCATTTGCAGGCAAAACCTGGACAGTGGATAAGGAAGACTGCAGAAGAACTGATACTTTTGAATTAGGAAGTTGGTGAAGAACATTGAGCATACCATGGACTGCCAGAAGAATGAACAAATCTGTCTTGGAAGAAGTCCATCCAGAATGCTCCTTAGAAGCCAGGATGGCGAGACTTCATCTCATGTGCTATGGACATGTTATCAGGAGGGACTAGGCTCTGGGGAAGGACATCATGCTTGGTAAAGTAGAAGGCCAATGAAAAAGAGGAAGAACCGCAACAAGACAAACTGACATAGTGGCTGCAACAATGAGCTCAAACATAGCACAGCCGTGAGGGTGTGGACAGGGTTTAGTGCTGTTGTACACAGAGTCGCTACAAACTGCAACCAAACAACACAATGATACGTGACGGAGCAAAATCTTGTTATTTTAAAAAAGTTTACTTAAGCATGTCAAGTATCAAGTTGTTTATAGGAAGCTAAAAGAAAAATGAGAAGAGATTTATGAACAAATTAACTTTCTAAAGCAGAATAATGGAAACTCTGGTGGTATAGTGGTTAAGGGCTACGTCCAGGAACCAAAAGATCTGCAGTTTGAATCTATCAGACTCTTCATGGAAACTCTATGGGGTAGTTCTTCCCTGTCCTATATGGTCGCTATGAGTCAGAATGGACTTGACAGCAATGTTTGTTTTTTAAACGAGGAGAACAAATGTACTATTAGTAAAAATAAATCAGTCTGGGGCAGCCTATTAAAAACAGAGAGCTGAATTAAAGAACCATTCATTGTCTGACTGTTGTTTTCCTTACGTGCTATCGAGCTGAGTTTTACTCGTGGCAACACTGTGTGACAGTGTAAGACTGGCAGGAGATAGATCACTAGGTCTTTCTTCCATGGAACTTCTGGGGATATTCAAACTGCCAACCTTTCTGTTAACAGCCCAGGGCTTAACTGTTGTGTGACCAGGGCTCTGCAGAGTCTTGTCACCCACTGCCGTCAAGTTGATTCTGACTTACGGTGACCCTATAGGAGGAGTAGAACTGTCCCAGAGCTTCCAAGGAGTGCCTGGTGGATTGCAATTGCCTACCACTTGGTTAGCAGATGTAGCATTTAACCACTATGGCACCAGGGTCTGCAGAGTCTTATTAGAGAACTTAATTCAACCAGAGAACTTCATAATGAACTTTGCCTTTTATTATGATAAACAATACATGTTCTTACTGTACTAAAATGGCAGCATTTTTCCACTACTGGCATATAAGCAGGGATATGTGGAGACTCACTAATATTTTAGAAAACCATTTCTGTCACTCAGGCATTAAGCGTCCCGTTTTGTGGTCCTCGCCCATCTTTTCACACTGCAGAAAAGCAAGAGATGAACGCAGGGCAGAAGGGAGGTGCTGCTACAAGTGAAATATCACCACGGACACTGGGACTCCCTCCCGGTCTCACCGCTGACTTCGGGAGGCTCTTCAGCGACCTATTTACAGATGCCATATTTCTGTCATCCTCCTCCCTGATTCTACTCTTTGTTCCTTTAATGGGCAAATTAGCTTTAGGTTCTCGTTAAATCTATTTCTTTTGGGAAGAGAAAACGATGTATGTTGTTAGCATCAGTCAAACCAGGCTAAGCAGCAGTTGGAGCAGAGTGTCCCCTTTCAGGGCTGTATTTTCCTTGGAATGGGGCTTTCACAGCTGGTTGACTGGTGGTTCCTTAATTGGCTTCACATTCTGTTTCCTAATTTTGTTCTTGATTGCAATCCTGTGGGGTGCAGGGAAGATGGTGTTCAGAATTGTCCCCATGAGAAGGAGTTTAGTTATAGTCATATTTGGACAAGGGAAAACTTCCTTTACTGCGAGAGATGGGAAGTAGCTTGCTTACAGAACAGTGACTGCATGTTTTTCATTTCACAGATGGATAAACGGAGGCCCTTTGAAGCTCCATAAGGTGTTCAAGACCAGGAAGTGTGTCAGCAGTGGGATGATTTCCCTGGTGCAAGATATCTTTGAAGGGGAAGCTTCTGAGAGGAGGAAGCATCGTTTAGAGGTGAGAAGGAGCTTTGAGAGAATTGCGATCTTTGCTCCTTTAAGTGTAGTTCTTGGATGGGCAGCATCCGTGTCACCACAGCTGGGTGGAACAGAGCCTCTCAAGCCCCAGATACAGAAGCACAAGCTGCATCTTTAACAAGATCCCCAGGTGCTTTCTAGGCAAGATCAAGTTTGAGAAGCATCGATGCCCCAGCCCTGGCTGGAATGACGGAGTGGCTACAGACAGCCTGCTGCCAGCGAGTATCACCCGTTGCTGTCCAGTTGACCCCACTCTTAGTGACCCTGTAGAACGAGAGTACTGCTGTCTTATGGGTTTTCCAAGGTTGTTCACAAAGCAGCAGGCCAAAGTGGAAACAGCTAAGCTACTTGCCCAGGTTCAAGAAGGAGAGGCCAGAGTTGGGGTCTGAGTGCAGCCCCTGAACAGACACTAGGCCCTCTGCCTCACGGAGAGGGTGGTGCTGGGTCTGAGCCCTCTGGGGTATGATTGCTCTGTGTCAATATCCCCAGTTCTCCTTGGTGGACTGATTATGTGAGAACGTGCGTCCTCACACTGGGTTCACAAACTTTTTCTTGCTTTTGACTCTTATTGAGGTCACTGGAAAACCTATTTTGTAACTTATAAAAAATAAGTCAGGGAGATAAAAAAATTGTGTGTGGTAATATATTTGCCAATGTACCGTCTGCTGATTTGCCGTTTTTCACATGTATGATTCGATAAAAGTGGTTTTGATAACTACAACCATAACAAAAAACCCAAAGCCACTGCCATCAAGTTGATTCCAACTCACAGTGACCCAAAGGACACAGCAGAACTGCCTCCGAGGCTGCACGTGTGTATGAAAGCAGACGGCCACAGCGTTCTCCGGAAGAGTAGCTGGTGGACTTGAACTTCTGAACTTTAGGTTAGCAGCTTGGATCTGCAACCGCTGTGCCGCCAGGGTTCCACTTATTATGAACTGCCTTATGTTATCTAGATACAGCCACAGGTTCAATAAAGCGGCTTATGGGTTGTATTTAAAGTAAATTCTGATTTTAACCTGGCAGTTAGTCACAAAGTTCTGAGGAATCCTCGGAAGGTCCCTGAATGCGTCGGAACACAAGATAGCCCATGTCTATACCTGGAAATAGTAATAGTAAAAAAAAAATAATAATAAAAAAATACAAATTTTAGGCTGAAAACTGAGGGAAATGTTTCTGACGTTCAGCGACACAGGAATGAAATGTGAACTCTTGTTTACACTTTCATGGACTGCTTTTCGGTGTGGAATTTGCACAGTAGTCCTAGAGGATCTTGAAACTGTCCAGAGGATTATGATCCAGTCCAAATTAAATTTTCAAGAGGTTTCAAAATCATAAAATGATAGGAAATTAGTTTGAGTTTTCCATAGTTTTATTTTTCTTTCCTTACACCAACTGGTTATGTCTTCAGAGTAACAGCTTCGTGCCCGCCTTCATCTGGGTGACAATTTGGTACCTGTCGCCCCCACTAATCTGCGGGCTCTATCAAACAGGGAGAACCACATGTGTCTTGTTTGACATCGTTATCTCCCACACTTAGCACCTGACAGCACACGAGGGAACCCGGTGGTGGAATGCTTCACTGCTACGGCTGCTGAACAAAAGGTCGGCAGTTCAAATCCAGCAGGCACTCCTTGGAAACTCTAGGGAGCAGTTCTGCTCTGTCCTACAGGGTCGCTGTGAGTCGGAATGGACTCACAGACAGTGGGATTTTTTTTGTTGTTTTGTTGTTAACAGTACATGATGGCAGACAGCACAGCAACAACAACTCAATGGCAACCCTAAAGAGAGAACGATGACTAACACCTGTGCAGCCCCGCTGCCCGCTGAGCCGATTTGTGAGGGCTGCACACTTACGAGCCCATTTCATGGAGTCTCACCAAACAGCCTTTCATAGAAACGAAAATAAACTGAGTGCCTACACCTGCCGCTGATTCCGTGTTGTGCAAGTGTGGGAGGCAGTTTTGTTCCAAGGAAAACGGGCGATTCAGCAAAGCATCGCCTTTTTCTTCCTCAGACCTGACAAATATTTGAGCTCTCATCTGCTGGCTCCGGGAACAGATCTTGGAAAACAAGAGGCAAAGCTAGAGACGCTGTAAGTATTGAAGGGCAGCGTGGCTCTGAAACAGGACTGTAACTTGTGACGTGAGGTCTTTAACCAGCAGCTCCCCATCTGAGTGGTGGGAGGGTTGTCTTTCAAGAAAGTTTCTATCTGATGTCTGTGCTGCTGCCACAACGATGTTGCTTAATTTATGGTCATTTAGTGCAAAAGTTGATGAGAACATAACCTATGTAAGGTTTTTATGTTTTATTGGCTATAAAAGATAAAATATGGAGTAAAAGGAAATAAAACAGTATTTTGTTAGGCCAGGGGATGGATTTACGCTTTAACTTATGGATGACTCACCAGCAGGTCATAAAGATCAGAGGGTCTCCCTCTTATCTCTTCTCTTTTTATGTGTGCATTCAACAAACTTTCTTTGTAGCTGTTGACCCCATGGTCCTACAGGGGTGAGTCCAAACAGCAGGACCCCTCCCTCCGAGGGTGTTAGCCTGTTTAGATCAAGAATGTGACCACAGAGGTTTCTGCTGAGCAGCTGGGATGATTCTAAATGGGTCAGACACACGACATGTGTCAGTGGAGTGTGTTTTCTCTAGGGACTCCAGGGCCACTCTGTGTCCCCAACAGACAGACAGAAACAAAGTGTGTGAGTTAGACAAAATTTGGGGGACACACACAGAGAACTTGCTCCTTGAGAATTGCCGGTGATTGTGGTGTAAGGGTGGGATACCGGGGAGGCTGAACCTTGCCGTGCCTCGGTAGTCCTCCCCAGCCAAAAATAATAAAATAAAACAGAGAAGGCACTAGCCAATTCTCCAAGTGACTCCTCTTGATTATCAGAACCACAGAGGGCCTGTGAGAATGCAGAGCATGCTGGCCTCGTAAGTCCAGGGGTGGGGAACTTGGTGATGTGCGTCGCTAACAAGCTCCAGGTGAGGCTGGCACTGCTGACCTGCAGACCAGCCATTAAAAACTGCTGACCCAGGTGTGCACCGGGCGCTGGTGGGCCCGGGGGGCTGGTGCGGGGAGGTGCTTTGCCCAGCGGGGAGCCCGCCAGGGGCCACCGAGGCCGAGTCGGGACCTCTGGAAGAGCCCAGGAAGAGTCCTCTGGAGGAGTCTTCTCACCTCCAAGAAGCAGGGCCGGGTGAGCCTTGTGTTGGGGTGAGCCTGAGTCGGGGTGGGGGGCTGATGTGCAGACAGCAGGCGCCCTATGCTGACAATGAAGTGTGCAGACTTTCGAGCTTTCAGTTTAAAAGTGGACGGGAATTGAACGCACAAGCTGTCGTCTCTCCTCCAGTTTGTGGGTAGAACTCGCTTCTCAGCTCCTTCAGGCCGAGGCTGGTCTTCCCGGCCTCTGTGTCCAGAATGCTGAGCGCAGTGTCCAGCATCAGGCGCTGCTGATCAGGAGTCAGTACAAAACAGAACGCAGCTCCTTGCTCACAGATGGAGAATTTGAAGGCAGCAACAGCGGAGCAGAAGACCAAGCACAGGTCCCTCTGAGCAGAGGCCTGGAAACCACTGCCCGGCTCTCACCCTGGCAGTCTCATGCCTGTCACCTGATAGATGCCCTGCAGGGCAAAGCTGTTTCCCCGAAGATCACTGAAGGGTCACCCAGGAGGGGGTTCTGGAGGGCCTTCTAGTCTGACGAAAGCTTCATAGAATAGTTGTCATATGCTACGGCCGCTAACCAAAAAGTTGACAGTTCAAATCTTCCAGGTGTTCCCTGGAAACTCTATGGGACAGTTCTACTCTATCCTACAAGGTTGCTATGAGTTGGCATTGACTCGATGGCACTGAGTTTGGTTTTCTAGTTTGACTCCCTCGTTTTTGGGGTGTGTGGAGGCAAGTGCTGCATTTTTACATAGCCGAAACCCTGGTGGCATAGTGGGTTAAGTGCTACGTCTGCTAACCAAAAGGTTGGCGGTTCAAATCCACCAGGCACTACCTTGGAAACTGTATGGAGCAGTTCTACTCTGAGCTCTAGGGTCGCTATCAGTCAGACACAGATCGATGGCTGTGGGTTATATTCAAACTGGCACTACTGTACACATGACTACTTTTGATTCCCTTAGGAGTTCTGGAAAGACAAAGGATTTGATTCTTGTTTTGACACAAAGTTCAGCTGTGACTGGACCATGTGATCTGAATCAACTGCTTGTGGGGGGTGGAGTGTGTGTGCGTGTGTCCATGTAAGTATATATATATATACACACACACACATATATATGCATACACACACATTTTTATTTTTAAGTGGCCACATATATCTCAGATTGAACTCTGCTTGAAGACACACTTAGGCAGTAGATCATCAACAGAAATTTGAAGCCAAATTTGGTGTGTACCTGAATCCCTTGGAGGTCTGGTTAAAGCAGGTCGCTGGTCCCAGCGAGCAGGAAATAAAACAGGGTTGCGAACTTCACCTTTGCGGACTTCACTCATGCAATGGACTGACACCATGGCTCTCTGATGCTCTGTCACTGATTTGGGTCTGGCTGGACCCTGAGATTCTGCACTCCAGGGAACACTGATGCTGCTGGTCTTGGACCCCCTTTGGGAAGCCCTGACCTAGGCATCATTTGGCAAAGCTGGTGGATATGGTACAGTGAAGTGGGTACTTAATTCCCAGGGTGACACAGGTGCTGCTGTGACTTGACCGTGGCGACTGGGATTAGTGTCCTAGAGTCCAACAAAAACAAAAAGAACCAAATCTACTGCTGTGGAGTCGGGTCTGATGCACAGCCACTCTACAGGTCAGGGTAGAACTGCCCCGTTGAGTTTCCAAGGAGGGCCTGAAGGATTTGAACTGCCAACCTTTGGTTAGCAGATGTAGCACTTAACCCGCTATGCTACCAGGGTTTCCCCTGGAGTCCAGAGGACTGCGTGTATGCTTGCAGGCACACAAACACAATTTTCTTTTTAACTGCCACATTTGCTGCTCAGACTTCTAGCTCTCTCAAATCTTCTTGGACAGGGCTTTCTGTTATTCCTACTGAAGGAAGCGTGTCTAAGAAGTTCGTTTATACAACTGATTGATACTGTTTATTGCTCTTTAGATGGAGGATTACAGAGCAAATTCATTTCTCAGTAAACTGGACAGATACTGTTGTGTGACACTAGTTGCCAGTCCTACAACCTGTCAACACTCTTGACAGTGGGCTCCCCGTTTCCACTCCTCTAGGTGTTCTTTCCCCCCTCTGCCCCCCCGTCCTTGCCTCTGGGCCAAGGTGCCTATTTCGTCTCTCACTTGCTGAATGCCTGCATTGGTGGTGTTAGGGTCTAATCTTTGAATGGGGAGTCTTAGGAGCGACCTCTGTACTGAGCTGAAGGGGTGCCCAGGGGCCATATTCTCGGGGTTTCTCTAGCCTCTGTCAGGCCAGTAAGTCTGGTCAACTGACCAACTGACTGCTGGAGCTTCCACACCCAGCCACATAAATCTAGTTCAACCTGGGCCTGTTTCTGTCTGCTGTTTTGTTCCCGGAACAATGATTCCTGAAATTCACCCAGTTTCTAGGAAGGTATAACCCCTTCAGTGTCACCACTGTTGGTCTTGAAGGACTTTCCTCTGAGTTAAATTGACCCCCAGCGTTCCTGTCCACGGCTAGATTACAAACATCTCCCAGTGTGCTGGAATTCTCCTTTGTTCTTCCACTCTGCTGGATGTGCTTTCTGCTTCTGCTCTGTTGTGAAAAGCTTCACACACCGCAAGGTCTGAAGCCCCTCGGTGACTACAGCTGGGTGGTTGGGTGCCCAGGAGCCAAGTGGGCTGAGTCTGTCCTGTGTCTGTCTTTCACCATGTGATCTGGGTCAAGTGTTTGACTTAGCTACACCTGCGCCTGCTTCCTGGCCTCTGAAATGAGAATCACGCAGCAACAGAGGGTTTGCAGGTGTCATTAAGGACATACCGTGTAAGGAGTGCTTTGGTGATAAATGCCTGTACGGTGGGCCAGTCCTGGGAGCTGGGGTCCCTCGGCAGTGGGTAACATTTATCTGGTTCATTCCAGCTTCTGGCTTTCTTCCCTGGGCCAGAGGGAAGAGGGCTGACGTGTTACTCCTTCCTGTGGGGCCTCCCCACCCACTGTAGTGCTTCTAGGATTTCAAACCAAAGAAACGATGGGAAGGTGTGGATGTTCTGAAGCAGATATTTTTTTATGAAGGTGTGAATACAATGTGAGACAATGACACCTGCAGGTGACTGTGATAAAGTAAGTGCATGAGCACTCGTGACCCTCAGCCTGCATCATCCTTCCTCTCCCGGAATCTCATCTCCCGCACCCTGACTTGGCCGTGGATGAATCTGTGTTCTATGGGGCTTGGGGAAGTCCATATCCTTCGATGTGTTCACTGCGGTTTACCATCCTCCCAGATTCTTCGTCATTTCGCCATGTCTAGAGTGAATGCAAATGTTTCCCAAGCTACTGAGATCCTCTTTCAATCCCCAAACTATTTTTACATTGGTAAAATATTAAAATGAACATCAAAGAATAACATGAAGGTAGATAAGGGTTTGAGCAACCATTTGACATTCTAATAACAGAATAAGATTCTTCAGATTTTCCCAGAGGAATTTTTTTTTTCTTTTGGGCAGGGGAAGGGGATTGGGTAGATGGATGATCTGAGCTACACTGCAAATTCTAACTTAAGATTGTCACCAAAGCTTACTTGAAGGATTTATTTGCTCTAAGTGCCTATAAGATTCTGCATACTTTTTAAAGTTGTGATTGAGTTGAGTCATAGTGTACGATAATTCAGCTTACTTTTGCATTCATTAAGAATACATGAAATATAAGCCATGACTTGAATCTCTATGATAATGAGAGCTTCAATGGAAACCCACCTGGTTGGTACCAAGTGAAAGCCTAACTTCTCATGGTATCATGTCTTCCACACTCTGGAGACCTCTTCTTAGTGACGGGTGACCTGCTTACATGTGCTTCTGGTCTTTCCAGAGGGTAACTGTAAGGGCCATCAACGGTGACACAGATAACCTACAACCAGAGACAACGGAAGAACTTCATGTTGCTATAGAATTTTGTCTCTTCCTTCACTGTACCTAAAGAGGTGAGCCAGCTGATGCTCCTCCCTTGATTTCCTCCACTTCCCTCTGGGTCTAGGCTGATGAGCATCATGCGGCCCAAAGCGTCTACAGGACTTCAGTGCTGAGTCATTAGATGCCGACAGGAACTCATCCTGCCCCTTCCACTTATGTGATAGAAGAAAAGTCATTCCTATGACCACTCCTGCTTTCCTTGAATTCCTAATCCAAACAAGATTCTTGAGAATCATCCTGGGTTGCTCACTCTTCTCACCCCATCACCCAACCAGACTCTCCAGAATCCATCCCTTCCTCATCCCCGTACTTTCTGCTCTAGTTTAAATCTTCATACTTCTGATCCACATTCTGGTGGTCTCATGTTTGCTCTTCTGCTCTGTAGTCCTCCTGGACGTCTGTCTACCCAGTACTCCTACTATGACTCAAGCATTGGGTGGTGGATAAACCTGACTGCTCTTGGCATCTAGTCCAAACTTGCCTTTTAGCAAGCAATACAACAATTTTCGTAATTGGTCCCCACCTCCTTTCCATTTAGCTCTGTCCATTCTCAAATATAGCCTAGACACAGGACTCTTTGTTTTTCAAAGCCAACATGTTCCCTTAACTTTCTACTTGGCTTTGATAGTGTAATTCTTCTCAGCTCAGGGATAAACCCCTTGAGGTCTTGAAGATGCCTCCAGCAGACTGACTACTTCTTTCCTTTTGACTTCATAGGCAAATAGAAAAGCACAGATGGCCCCATATGGTACCTGTTTGTTGATAGTGTCTTAAAGGCAAGGAACTCATAAATCTTTATTGTAGTGTTGTTTATACTTGTTGTTATAGCACATTTAAAATGTATTTTTATGAAACAAAGAAATACAAGAATGTTTGAGAATGTATGTGGACGGTTGGAAGAATAAACGCCACAAAACCAAACATGTGTCTGTGACCCAAGCCTTACAAATATGATTTTGTCAGTTCCAAGAAACCCTGAGTATCCATCTGATTTTATCTGCTTCTCTCACTATAAAAAGCCAAATCTGTTGCCATCGAGTCAATTCAAACACAGTTACCCTGTAGGATAGGGTAGAACAGGCCCATAGAGTTTCCAAGGAGATCTTGGTGGATTTGAACTAAAGAGATCCGGTTAGCACCCATAGCACTTAACACCGCCACCAGGGTTCCTACCCACTCACGGTAAGTAACTGCTGTAATAATCAAGCAAATCTCATGCTAATTATTAGCTTGCTTTTCTCTATAGCTCTTAAAAAGCCACTTGATACGTATGCCCAGACAATGTATTATTTAATTTAGTCTCTATTGGAAATGCATATAAACGGAATTGTTCTGTTTCTAGTCTTTCATGATGTTAATGAGATTTATTCTGTTATGTACTGATAAAGTTTATTTCTTTGGATGGCTGCATAGATTCCACTTGATAAATAACCAGGGTGCGGGGATGTGTGGGGATACCCAGGTAGAAGTCACAAGTTCTTTCACCTTTGCCAGACATTTATGCATTTTTGTCAAAGTAATTGCTCAGGACTGTACTTTCTTGATACCCTAAGTGTTTAGGGCACCAGACAACCACAGTTGCTCAGAATATACCCACAGAGTGAAAGTAGAACCACAAAGTGGCTATTCAGTCATAGCCCTTGTCTATGAATTATTGATTATTCCTGGATGTTTGAAGCTGTTTCTCGTTTTGAGCCAGGCCACATCAACCAATGAGGGCCCTCAATGCTTTACTCCATCCGCATCATTGAAGCCGACTTGAATTCGAGGAGGTGGCTATTTTTAAGTCTTATTCTGAGCACCTTCCAACCTGAGGCAGGGGTTTGTCCTCTTGACACTGTATCGGACAACATTCCATTGCTATCCATGAGGTTTTTCTTGGCTATTTTACTGCCCCCCCGAAGTAGACTGAGTAGTAGACTAGGTCTTTCTTCCTGGTCTCTTAGTCTGAATGCTCAGCCGTCCACCAGGGTCACCTTGCTTGGTATCTGAATACTGGTGACATCACTTCCAGCCTTGCAGCAACACGTACGCCACCTTAGTATGACAATCTGACAGATGAGTGGTAGTGCCTATGAGTAGCTCTGGGAAATAAAGTCAAAGCAAGAACTTTTTCCATTCTCAGCTTCAGCTTATGGGGGCGCTTGTTGGCTCAATGCAGAACGATCTTTTTAGCACAAGGACTGCCAAGTAAGTTTGTGAACTCATCCTAAAGAAAGTGCTACATGCCTCATTGCTGAATATCACTATGGTCACTTATGAAGTCCTCCCCTTGGGAAGCTAGGCACCAGTGCCAGCATCTAGTCAAAGCTTCAAAGCGATTTTGGAACTGTCTTTCTGGTATGGCCAGCAGAGCTATCGTTGTATTATCTTTGATGTCCTGAATGTCATCTAAATGTCTTCCTTTCACTATTTCCCTTATTTTCAGGTAAAGGAAAAAGTGATTCGGGCCAGGTCAGGTGAGTAGGGAAGGTGTTCTGATATAGTTATTTGTTTACTGACTAAAACTCCCTTACAGACGACTATACAATTAAGTTCATGAACTTGCCACCATGCCGCTGTGTGCAATGGCCATTCTAGAAAGAGTTCAAAAATTGCTTTGAAGAGTGGACTAGGCACTGGCATCAGTGGATAGCTTCCCAAGGGGAGTACTTCAAAGGTGACCATAGTGATATTCAGCAATGAGGTACGTAGCACTTAGAACAATTAAGTTCACGGACTTAGTTGTCAGACCTTGGCAGTAAGGATGTGAGCAGTACAGTAGTCTTACACTACTTTTCTAAAGGGGTTCTTAGAATAGTCAGTTGAAATTATGGTAACAGGCAAAACCTTCAGAGCAAAACAGGTACCAACTGTACTTTGAAAACTAATAATCTTATCCCAAGCTATACTGCTGAGATGCTGGATCTTAGGAGCTGGGATGCCTTGGGGTGTGGGTATGTCTTCAGTGCTCATTCTGGAGAGTGACAGTTGAGCTTGGAGGATGTAGGTCCCTGATGGAGCAGAAACTGCCTGAATGGTTGCGAAGGCCTGCACTTCCCAAGCTACACAAAGGACGACATGGATGGGTTTTCTGAGCAGTGAAAGGCCAAACCTGTTAAAGAAGCTTATAAATAGATTTGGACAAAGCATGAATTTAATTATGTTCCTTGAAATACCTTTCTGTAACACAATATTATAGGGGTGTCTTCTGTTTCCTGCAAAGAAGCACCTAAGAAGGAAGCCTGGAAATCTACTTCTTGATAAAACTAGCCACTAAAAATCTATGGAACATGGTCCTACCCTTACAGGCATGGGATTGCCGAGAATCTGAGTCAACCAATCACAACTGATTGGTTAATTTCTCTCTTATCCAAACCTTACTGAATTGGTTCTTCAAAGATTTTTTTTATTTTAGGTACAAAAACTTGTAAAAACAGCATAAAGTTTACTTGGCATTTACTTAGAGTTCAAGATACATGAGCGTTCAGTGATGGTCTTGGGGACCCTGTTAGGCACTCTTTAAAGAAATACGGAAAAAAACATAGCATAGGGCATGTGCCCTCATGTAGCTTAAAATCAGATAGGGAAAGAGGCTGTCGACTTGTGGAATATTTTAGCACTACAGTGTCAGATCTATAGGCTCTGGTCCTGAAGAGATGAACGCTTCACCCAGTTTAGCCTAAAACTTGCTTGTTTCTGGGTATAAACCAAAAAACCAAACCTGTTGTCATCAGCCAGTTCCAGCTGGTGGTGACTCCCTGTGTTAAACAGGAGAGCCAAGCTCTGTAGGATTTTCTTGGCTGCCGTCTTTGAGAAGCAGATTGCCAGGCCTTTCTTCCGTGGACCCCTTGGTGGGTTTGAACTTGTAGCCTTTCTGCTAGCAACCAAGTGCAGACTGTTTACACCACTGAAGGGCCTCCTCTCTCTCACAGGCCCCCCCTTTACTTTTCCCCTTGCCTGCCAACCCCAGGCAAGGGCAAAGGACCTTGGCTACGCATGGAAACATTGCAGCCAGCCTACTTTTGCAGGTTCAGTTATGAATTCTGGGCACCCTTGGTACCAACACAGAAGTAGAAGAACACAAGTGCTTTGTTGGGGAGGAAGTGAAGAGCTCAGCTTTTCTGGGGTCTGGAGGTGCTGAGGCTGCGGATCCTTGTAGAACTCGAGATTCTCAACAGTCGACCTCCCGGAGGATGGCCCCGTTAGCATCAGGTGCATTCCCACTCCTACAGGCGGGTCTCGCCCAGAGGAAGACAGGATGGCAAGGTGCCAGCCATAAATAATTAATAGCACCCTCATTTGCATCCTTTTTTAGTGGCCCCCATGTGCACACAGTATTGCGGAAGTCTTATGCCCGAGGAGATGTGACTTGGAGCCTGCTCAGGCTCTGTCCCTTCAGTGCGCCTAGCTCGGGAAAAGGCAGTGCTCTTCCCAGCAGCCCAGCTGCTCTCCTCGCCGGGCAGCACTGCGGAGGGCCTGCTGGCCCGGGCCTGTGCCTTGGAGACAGGCGCTGCATTTATGTGCAAAGGATGGCTTCCAGCCAAAGCACTAATCACCATTGCCTCTGAAGTGGTTCCAATCGTCTCAATGAGGCAGCGCCAGCTCTTACATTGTTTGTACAAGCCGGTAGTTAGAGGTGCTGTGTACAAGATATTTGTAGTCATAATTTCTCCAAACAGGTTAAGGCAAACATTACGAGAATCAGCATATTAATGTGTTGTGTTTCAAATTAGAATTATAAACACACTTTCCTCATTGGCGGGCTAATCTGCTAGGAAGAAGCCAGATGTTTAACGATGGAACCATTACTTATCAAAGAAAAACAAATTCTTGTTGCTGAAGTGGAGGAAAAGACCTGTCATGTGGGAAGGGACTTGGGAGGGGACTCCGGAAAGTGGCTTGTGGAGTCTGGCTGATGAGGGATTTCTGTGGTTCAACAGTGAGGGTTGCTGCCAGCAGGGACATCCAGTGGATGACCCTGCCCTCCTGGGACAACTGACAGGACAGTGCATCCTTTGGTGGAGCAATGGGCACGAATGTTAAAGGGCCGGGTGGTAGTTTGAGCAGAGTTCAGTCTAAGTGGCTTCTGATGCAAACCTGACTCCCCTTTCTTTGCCCTGCTGTCTCTGAGGAGAGGAGGAAGCAGTGTTTGATGACAATGCAGTTTGTACTTGTACTTGTCATCTGTAGCCCTTCATGTAGGGCTGGGGCTCACATTCCCACTTTTCAGGTAAAAGCATCCCATTTGTCCTTAATTTAGAAGCATGTACAATGTTGTGTCCTTCACATCTATGATTCTTTCCCTCCTCTTTTTCCTTCCCCTTTGAACCCAACTCCTTTCCCATCTTCCCCTGCCTTCTTGGCCTTACCTCTCTCTCCTGCCTCTTCGTCGAGGTTCCCCAGCGACCCATGGAGCAGAAAGAAGCACAAAGATGTTTGCTGAAGGCTGCTGTCTACAATCTGGTGATCAGAAGTCTTCCGTAGGCCCCACCGCTATGATTTCCAACGTACTTGATCTTCCAAAGCTTTCCTTGCTGCTGGCTGTTTTTTTTCCTTGGATCATCCAAGCTCCTTTACAAGAACAGCCAACTGTTTGCTAGCAAGTTGACTGAGGTCACTTGCCCTGTACACATTTTTAGTCATGGTGACAGTGAGAGGAATGGCAGCTTAAAACGTCAAGACGCAGTGGAGGGCTGGAGGCTTCCCTTCCATGGGGCACCACAGTCCTGGAGCAGCAAGTCCTGATTCTGGGTGATGCAGACTAGAAGCATGCTTGGCTGCTAACTGAGAGGTTGAGGCTTTGAGTTGCACCAAGAAATGCCTCAAAAGAAGGACCTGGGAAGCTACTTCTGAAAAATTAGCGTAGTTCTACTCTGACACTAAAAGTTGAAAACAAAATGAAAACAAGTCCTGGGTGCGTCCACGGATGTTGGCACCACCTATGAACTTCCCATAGCCCTGTGAGTGTGGAGGCGGCCTGAGCGCTCATTGACTCCCTCTCCCTGAGATGGTCAGGTGATGACCAGGGGTCAGGAAGGAGACATCCCACTGAGAGGAGGTTTGTCCTGTGTCTACAGACACCTTCGGCTGTCAGAAGGCATCTTATTTTTCTTGAGACAAGGTTGGATACTTGCTTCCAGTGTGTTTTCCATGTTTCTCTATTCGTTCAGTCAACTGTGTCAACTCGTCTTTGTTTTTTGTGTAGTCTTTTGTATTTTAACAAGTCATACAAGGGACCTGAAGTATGATCTGATTCCATTACCCCTGGTACTTGAACTCTCTTCACCAAAGCCCTTCACCTGGGGTTTTCCAGCAAGTACTAGACCACCTTCAGTGACAGGACATACCTCTTCCAGACAGCCTGTCATACCTTTGAGTGACTCTAATTGTTGGAATATTTTTATGTGTGTTGGCTTTAAACCTGTTTCGTATTAGCTGCCACTCATTAATACTAGGATGGCTGTGACAATTAATTAAAATAATGAATACCCACTTGGCATAGTGTCAGGCCCAGAGAAAGAACACAATAAACGGAACTGCTTTCGTTGTTGGCCCTTGCGCCCCTTACAGTTCTAGAACACGAACCAACTCCACCTGGAAAGCCCAGCTGGTAAATGAAAAAGCTATTGTCTCTTCTTGACCCGAAGTCCTCCTCCAAATTCTTAAAGCCAAGTATTCCCATTAACTTGGACAGTTTTGCATAAGACAGGGATTGGAAGTATTAGCTATGGTGGTGACCTTCCTCAAACAAGCTGTGGCTTGGTTCTCCTAGGCAGGGCGCCCTGAAGTGAAAGCAGGGTTCCCAGGTGTGGCTGGGGACCTCTGATTCTTGCCAAGTATGATAGCTGTTAAAGAAGCCTAAGCCATATGATCTTTTCTGGAAGCCGCGTTATGTTTGTGACTTTCTATTTGATTTATTGTTCACCAAATTTGAATCTTTTTTTATAAAAATAGGACAATCCTCCTGTACTTCTACAGTTTGTCAACCAAGGTAAAGAAAACTACACTTGAAATATTAAAGATGGTCTTATTGAACAACTGCAGCCTATTCTAGCTTTTAAAGCCCTCTTCTGGCTCCATCTGCATCACAATGACCTGTGCCACCTGTGAACCTACCTACCAAAGTAAGTGATGACATGGATGAGGATGAAGATGATAATTTCATTCCTGAGCCACCTACTATGTTCTACATACTGTACTAGGTCCCGGGAACAAGGATGAACAAGATATAGCTCTAGTCACAGGTTAGAGACAGTCTGTGTAGAATACCTAGCTCACTGCCACGCACTCTGTAGGGTGGAGTAGAGCTGCCCCACAGGGTTTCCAAGAAGTGACAGGTGGATTTGAATGGCTGACCTTTTTAGTTAGCAGTTGTAGCTAACCACTATGCCACCTGTTGTCTTAAATATACCCACTCCATACCAAATTGAGCTCCTTGGCAGTGGTGTTCTGCATCTGGGAACTGCCCAGTTCACATTAGCTTATGTGAGCCTGGTCTTGGGCTCTTCATTAGTCGATGGGTGCAACACACTATTCCATGGAGGATATTTCTAGGTCAAAGCTAGACAATGTGTTTCAGAAAAGAGATTACCGAGGCAGTGGTGGTTAATTCATCTGGGTGTATTTTCTAGGTCTAAATGCCAACCAGCGTGCTGGAAGACGAAAGCTTTTCTCCCTCAGTGTCTTTGTTTTAATTTGCATTTTCTGACTTCTAACAAATAGATTTAACTGTTAAACAAGATAGTCATTTAACAAACCTGTCTTGACATTCTCTCTTTATTGGTTGGAATACAGCAGTGTATCTGCTGTAGCTGTGTGCTTTGTATGCACACGTATCTGTTGGGAATAAGGCATGTTCACATCTGGCAAAAACTCTTGATTAGCTTAATTCGTGCTTGCATAGTTCTTTACGGCTTTAATTTCTGAGTCTGAGTGACATTGGGTGGTGAATGACGTGGAGAACATTAACTCTTGTTGTGTCCTGGGATCTTTTTATTAAACTACTGATTTCCCAACGCCTGATGAGCTCTCTGGGTCCTAAGAAAGTTAATGCTCCTTGTGAAAGTCAGCGGCCTGCTTCCTGAGTCTTCTCCTTTAGGAGGATCATCCCGGATGTTTCTAAATTACTTAAGGATTGAAAAATATCTTTATTTTCTATTTGATGACACTTCTAGGTAATGTGAGGCATTATAAAATAATACCTTAGCTTGGAAAGGATTTTACTCCAAAATAAAATCAAGTCCGATTCTCAGGTGTTGCCTGCTAAGTGCCTGTTTGCCGTCGGAAATGATCTGAACTTAGTGATGTGGAGAATCCCACAGTCAATGGCTGTACCTTTCATCCACTCCAAGCCCATTTGGCCATGACTGATGAAAAAGCTCATTTTGTTTGGGAGGATTGAATCTGAGCCATTGGGGATAAAAACCTAAGACCTAATGATGGAGTATCTGCTGTGTGACGGCAGCGTTCTAATTTGTGTTAGCCTTAAGATAAATACTCTTATTTCTGTGCCTCTTAGGAAATTCAAGACAGAATAAAAATAAACTAGCGTTGAGAAATGGTATCTGTAAGATTGGAAGCTTTCATCTGCCCTTAGGGGGCAATGTTGTTTAGAGACCAATCACAGGATGCTGGAGCGGGGTCCTGGGTCAGCCCTCTGTGGTGGTGAGACCTCGGACAAGTCCTTCAACCTTTCTCAGCTTTAGTCTCCTCATCTATACCAGGAGGCTGAAGGTCGCGCTCTTTGCAGAAAGCTGCCATGAAGACAAGTTGCTCCATGTTGAGGGTTTAACACCTAGAAGGCACTGGACTGAGCCTGGTTCTTAGGAAAACCTTCCAGGTGTGAGGCTGACTTCCTATGCAGCTAGTTAAACTTGAACCTCAGGACTCTTCACATATACTTCTTTTAAGTATTCTCTTTTGCACGTAATTTTGTATTTATCATTGTGTTGCCTTCCAAACTACCAGGTTCCACAAAACCTGAGTTCTCCCTTGTCAAGGTACTTTAAAATTATTACCTCCCTGGAGTGCCCCTTGGAAGCAAGGATAGTGAGACTGTGTCTCACATACTTCGGATGTGTTCTCTGGGGGATCAATCCTTGCAGAAGGACATCATGCTTGGTGGATGGAGGGTCAGCAAAAATGAGGAAGCCCCTCGATGAGATGGCCCAACACAGGGGCTGTGATGGTGGGCTACAGCAGACAAAAGATTGTGGACCTGGCACAGGACCAGGCAGTGTTTTGTTCTGTTGTGCGTAGGGCCACTATGGGTCAGGACCAACTCGACTGCACCCAGCCAGAACAACTGCCCTGCTTTATAATCCTGTTCCATTATTCCTTCTGTACCAGCGCAGACTGCAGAGCTCATCATTTAAAAACAAGTCCTCTTAATGATGGCTAAAAATAACATGGTTAAAGCACCTGAATGATGTGTGTTGACAGAGGTTTCCGAGACAGGAATTACTGAAAGGAGAAGAATTTGTCTCCATGCCGATGGTAGACAGTGGGTTTGTTTTTGGCAAAGGAAGTGCGACTGCGGATGGTACACTGAGGATCCACTGATGAAGTCCTGTGGCGCTGGTGTCACGACACACTGAAGTCACGTGCACTGCCTTTGTGGGTGACTACCTGAGGACCAGTTCCATGAACGTTTTATTGTCATCGATTAAGGCTTTTCTTTTTCTTTTTTGCACTCTTGGCTGTTTATCGGCTCCAGAGAAGCTCTACCTTCTTTAAAGAAGGTGTTCCTGGCAGAGGTATCTAGGGTTGTGAGTCAGAATGAAACCCATGGCCCGCAGGCTGAACATGACTAATTCTTCTGCAGTATGCAGACTTGCTCTTAGGGGGTGAGAAGAGCTCAATTAATGAGGCATTCACTGAGAGAAACTCACTGTAAGTTCAGCTCTCACCAAAGGAGGCATTCTGATTAAGGACACACACAGCACCCGTGAGCCACATACACAGTCAGTCACAGATTAAGAGCAGTTGAGTGAGGCGGAGGCTCAGAGACACATTAAAAGACAGAGCCACTTCAGATGAAGCTGAAAAACAACTGAATCCTCTTAGAGTGAAAACAACCCAAAGCTGAGGCTGATTTTTGAGAGAAAATGAAACAAAAACAAATTCTGCCAGAAGAGCGTGTCAGAGGCACAGTTCTGTCTCTGAATCTGGTCCGGAAGCGGCAGTAAGAGTTTGGTGAGAAACACCGGGAGAGAACAGGCTGGGACTTGCCTGCTGCCTTGGGCAGATGAAGTGGCCAAGGTCAGCTTAGCCTGGGAGGGAGGCTGAAGCCAGACTGGACAAGGATGGAGAGGGAGTTGTCAGGGGACTGATTAAGTGGCCAACAAAGCCCCGAGCCTGCACAAAAGAAAGGCATCGTCCGGATGTAACTGATTAAATTAATTAAAAGTCAGATAAGTGTTCTACGCTCTGTTCTTTCTTCCCTATAATGATTCATATTCATTTTGTTTATTACTTACTTAGTGTTATTGGTTTATTAAGCCACGGCATATATTTTATTGATAACAGTAAATACCACACCTCTGTTCTTGAGACAGACTCCAAATTTAGGTGGGATATACTGAAGTGCACACTTGGACTCTTGAGAAGTTATTTTTGGAGGCCCAGTGTTGCAGTGGTTATAGAACTCAGCTGTTGACTAGAATGTCACTAGTTGGAATCCTTCAGCTGCTCCAGGAGAAAGATGTGGCAGTCTGTTTCTATAAATGCTTCAGAAAGCCTGTGGGGCAATTCTATTCTGTCCTATATGGTTCTCGCAAGTTGGGACCAACTCTGACAGCAGGTCCTTTGGACTTGGTCTTGTTTTAATTTTCATCAGCTTCAACTTGAACTTGCATATGAGCGATTGGTGATCTGCTCCATAGTGGACCCCTGGCCTTGTACTGACTGATATTTAGTTTTTAATATCTCTTTCCATAGATGTAGTCAATTTGATTCCTTTGTATTCATCTGGAAAAGGCCACATGTATGAGATTCAACGATTAAGTCCATGAAAGTAACTGTTCTGAGTGCTACCTACCTCGTAGCTGAATGTCACTATAGTCACCTTTGAAGTCCTCGCCTTGGGAAGCTATGCAGCAATGCCAGTGCCTAGTCCATCCTTAAAGAAATTTTGGACTGCTTTCTGAAGTGACCATTGTGCATGGTGGTGCTGTGGCAAGTTTGCCAACTTAGTCATATAGTTGTCTGTGAAGCAGTTTTTAGCCAATAAACAAGTAACTGTATTGGAACACCCTCCCTACTCGCCTGATCTGGCCCCCAGTGACTTTTTCTTCATCAAAAGGTAAAGGAAATACTCAATGGAAGACATTTTGTTGATATCTGGGACATCAAGGGTAATACAAAAACAGCTCTGGTGGCCATTTCACAAAGAGTTCCAAGATTTCTTTGAAGGGTAGACTAGGTGCTGACGTCAGTGCGTAGCTTTCCAGGGGGAGGACTTGGAAGGTTACTATAGCGATACTTAGCAATGGGGTGTGTAGCACTTTTTCTAGGATGTGTTTGCAAACTTAATTGTCAGTTCCTGTATGGTTGCCATCTCTGTTGCTGAAAAAGGTATTTGCAGTGAATAAGTCAATGGCATTACGTAGTTCGGTCTTGCATCCTCTGGTGGTGTATCTGTCTCCAGGGCCGTATTTTGCAGCCACTGATCCTCCTCTGTCTTCTGCTTTCACATTCCGATCACCAGCGATAATCAACCATCAGTGAAAATCAATGTATCCTGTTTGCATGTTTAATCAATTCTGACTGCAGAAGATGATAAAAATCTTCATTGTCTTCATCTTGGGCATTAATGGTGCATAAATTTGAATAACAGTCACACTAGCTGGTCATCTTACAGATGGACAGATTTTATCATTAGCAACTTCATACTTCAGATAGATCTTGAAGTGTTCTTTCTCATGATGAATCAATCAAAGGCGACTGTAGTTCACCTCAAACTCCAACTTGCACGTATTCTTTGCGTGTTTTTGCCTCTACCTTGGTGTTTCTTTCTTAGGGAAAACTATTCTTTAAAGACTGAAGGAAAAATCTCGGCTTTAGGAGAAGGAGTTTGTAAGTATTTGGGGGGACGTTCTAGTTCAGACAAGAGGAGAAAGAACACATATGAGATAATCCTTGATGTGGTTTGTCTTCTATGATGCCACTTGTCACTTGAGCCTTACTTTGCTGTGAGGACAGTGGTTGCACCTAAAGACATGGAGGGGCAAAGAAGGGGGTGGTTTGAGGAAAGTCCTTAGCTGTATCAGTTTACTGTAGCAAGCCAGGTTTTATCCTAGATGAGTCTGAGATGTTAGAACCGCTTCTCTTCAGGCTTGTCCAAACTCTCCCCCGTTCCAGCATTTTGTGAATAGACTTTGTAGCATCTCTACTCTTCATGGTTTCAGGGCCTTGGGTCATCCTTTTCCATAGTTTGTCTTTTTTTGTGCTGATGGGTCTTCAGATTTTTAGCCACCAGACTTCTCATCCTCTCCCTTACTCTAATGGCTTTGCTCAGGACTAGCTCTGATTTTCTTGAAGGACTTCCTGTTAGGACTGGAATGTGTCACCATGGTGCCTCTGTGTCATGCATTGAATTGTGTTCCCCCCAAAATGTGTGTGGTGGTTTGAATGGGCCATGATTCCTGGTATTGTGTGATGTTCCTGTATCCTGTAAACCCCGCCTCTGTGATGTTAATGGGGGAGCAGGGGCAGCAGTTGTGTTGGTCAGGCAGGGCTCAAGAGTAAGATTGATTGGTGCCTTGAGGCAATCTCCTCAGACACAAAGGAACGATGCTAGCAGAGAACTTTGGGGAGCTGAGACCACCAAGGAGTTGTGCTGTAAGCTGAGCACGTCCTTTGGAAAGGATGAGGTCCCTGCACCTCAGAAGCTTCCTGTTCAGGAAAAGGCTAACAACAAGTCCAGCAAAGAAAGCCTTCCCTTGGAGCTGACACCCTGAATTTGAATTTTTAGCCTACTAGACTGTGACAAAAAAAAAAAAATTCTTTCTAAAGCCATCCACTTACGGTATTTGTGTTAAAGCAGTACTAGATGACTAAGACACTCTGCATGTCACAGTGTCATCATTTTGAGTTACAAACATGACATAGCTACTCACCTTTAATGCCTGCCCCCCAACAGGGAAGGATAGGAGATTTAATGATCTGCTTGTCTTCAGAGCAAAGTTTTTCACAAAAAGCTTCTGCAGACACATACTTCACACTCTTGCAGCATCGAAGTTATGCATCAGAACAAGAAGGCTTTGGAAACAACGGGTTTCACCCAAGCTGTCTAGTTCAGAAAGGTTGAGAGAGTCTGTACTTACCTGGGCTTGAACCTCGCATGGTATCTGAGCAAGGTGCCAGGGTGAGTTCTTTTTGCGTGGAACTCTGTCTTCTTCCTCCAATATTTGTAGTGTCAGAAAAAACGACTGGAGTTGGGATTCCTGCTCCAAGACTGCTTCTATGCAACAGCCGAAAACATTTGCAAGTGGGATGTCTTGCTTATTGGAGGTGGAAATAACACTGTAGCTTCTGGCAATGAATCACAGTTCCACCTGTAAGAAAACTTATTTTAAAACTTCAGTTTGTTCCACCCAATTTGCTTGGACAAAAGGAAACTGTGTCGGCGAGCAGGGACTTGGTTTGAGTTGGGAAAGGAAGGGCCGAGCCTTTACTTTGGGGTCATCTGTCGTCGCTGTCAGGCTGCTTCCGTTTATGGTTATCCCTTGGGTGTCTGCATAGAACTGGGCTCCACAGTGTTTTCAATGACTGAGCTTTTTGTGTTGTTCAGAAAGTAGAGTGCCACTCCATGTGGGTCAACTTTGGAAGCTCCAACCTTTCATTTGGCAGGTGATCATGGTAACCGTGCATGCTGCTCGTTGGACTGCTGAGTAATAGTGAGGTCTTTCTCTTCCCTTCAGGCCTCCTCCCACATTTAAGGTAAACTAGTCAGTGGGATATGATTCCCCTAGTAGGCAGCATGGATAGTAACAAGAGCAGGACATAACCTAATGGTTTCTTTGACCTGTTTTGTTTCTAATATTGCTGTTAAATGTTGAGGAAAATTAGGCACGTTTAGAACCATCTGTTTCCAAAAGTGATCAAAGTGTGGCTGTATAACGGTTGTAGCATCCAGTTATTATTCTAACTCCCTTTCTTTGTATTCTGCTGTAAGCACAGACATACTTTACTTTGCAGAATTGAGATTATAAGCATCAATGTGCACCCCTCAAGCCTCTTGGCCACCATGGATCCCAAAAGTATCTAAATCTTTAGTTTCTCCAATGCCAGAAACCCAAGACTCTTTGCTGTGGAGTCAATTCTGACTCACAGCAATCCTATAGGACGGGGTAGAACTGCCACATAGGGTTTCCAAGGAGAGCCTGGTACGGTTTAACTGCCCATCCTTTGGTTTACAGACACGTCTGTTAACTACTACGCTGCCAGCATTTCTTCTTCAATGTCATTTTAGATACAGGTTGAAAACTTTGGCTATGAAAATATATGAACTCTTCAATAGTAGATAAGCACTGTAAGATCAATAGATGGTTGAAGAATGAATTGAGAGAACTCTTGTACTGACCCAAACCACTGCTGAGTTGATGCCAATTCATAGTGACTCTATGGGACACAGTGAACCGCCCCATAGTTTCTGTGGGATGCATGGTGGATTTCAACTACTGACCTTTTGGTTAGCAGCCATAGCCCCTAACCACTATACAACCAGGGTTTCCTTGTATTAGATATCTTTGATGTTTCATTTCCTGGGTTGTTGGTCCTGAGGGAATGCGAAGAGTTAGAGGCAGTGGAGATGGTTTTTAGATGCGTGTACCCACCTCACAAGAAGGAAGACCCAATTTTTAAAGATAGAAACCTACCAGTTTTGCCAATATTTCCCTCTTCCACCCATTTCTTTTGCCTTCAGTGTAGTTGTTTACACAAAATAAGTATCAGACCTGAATGTGACAGCCAAACCCTTTATTTCTGTGTGTGATGAAAATATGTACACCAAAAACATTTGCCAATACAATACCTTCTGCCTCTAAAATTCAGTGATACGGATTATTTTTCATACTGTACAAACATTAAGTGGCTATCATCTTCTGACTATACTATAGTCTACCACCATTAACACCCCTTACGCAAAAACTCCCTTTAACCCGTCTCCTGCCCTGGTGAAAGCACTGATAACCTTTGTTTTATATATATCTGCTTACCTCATATATGAGATCACACAGTCCTTGTCCTTCCCGCTCAGCATGATGTTTTCAAGGTCCACTCGTGTTGCTATGGCAGGTGTCAGCGCTGAGTTTCTCTTTACAGCCAGCCCAAACATCTTCACCCGCCAGACCCAAATTTTTCAGGTCCACCTGCAATGTTTGGGAGTGCTTTAAATATTCCAAATCATGTTTCTTTGAAGAAAAGAAAAGGGTCTCCCCCAGGGTGCAGGCGTGATGTTTTATTTTGAGTGGGCACCAGGATCTTGGGAGCTTCCTAACTTTGCCTTACTTTTTGGTGTGATGTTGTAGAAGTATTAGGCATTTTTTTCGTCTCTCAGATGCCTGTGGATACATGATATGCCCCACCTGTGAAGGAGTTGAACATGGGACACAGAAAGTTTGTCACAGGATACAGGAAGTTTGTCTGCCTTTGCACCCGCACTCTCTCTTTGTCTTCTTAGCAGCACAGTTCTTGAGAACAAGAAAATTTTAACCATTTATTTTGGATTAAGAAATCTGTCTTTAAAAAAAGGAGAGGGTGGAGAGTGTCTCTGAAACCAAAATTCAGTGGTTTATTGCAACTATACTGAACACTTTGTCACAAATGAAGACAAACGTCAAACTTAAGATAAACTTCGGAAGAGACCTTGATTGACAGGATAATCTTCATTTCCAGATGTGTAAGGCAACAAAGTATCCAGATATGCTGAATTCTCCACCAGTGACAGTCACGCTGCCCTCCCTGGGTGGCCCCAAGAAGGACCGCACGCTCTGGATTACTTGTTTGAGATGGGATGTTGCATGAGGTTTTGGATGCTTGGTTAGTAGGTCAGTCCTGATGAGGGTAGAGGGATTGCCTGTCCCACTAACTATGTCTGTTGGTAGCAGAGGCATTTGTTGTCTTCTGAAACCTGTTTGCTCATTCTGTTAAACAGAGGTGAGGGTTGGCTCAGATGTCTACCTCTGATTTAAAATATCTAGCTGTTTGTTGGAGAAGTTTTCCTTTCCAACACAGAGGTAGAAAACATCTCAGTTGGTCTCTACCTAAATGAGTTTTGAAGTGGGCTGCTGACAACAAGTTGGGTTATCCTGCAGGAGAGTCAATTCTAAATGACACTGTTCTCATTAGGGCAGTGGAATTGACTGCCTGCAAATTTTTTAAATGGTCGCTTTTTATAGTACAGTTTACAGTTCAAATGTGAACTGAAACACCTTAATTAGGCCACTGCAAAATGAAATGGCACAGGCTTACATGATCCAGAATCACCGACAAAAGCTCAGCAGAGAGAATTTTTAATTTGCTGTAGTTGGGGGTAATGTGGAGTCAGATTGCTAGCCGCCTGTAGAATCTGTAATTAACAAGGGGCGGAAGCTACTTCAAAAAGAATTGATGGGTTTAGCCTCATCTACCTTCTACCAGTGGTCCCCGGATTCCCTCTTTACCCTCTTCCTCCTGGTTATAGCCAAAGCAGTCCTTGTATAATAGTCACTCATCTATGTTTTATGGGTAAGGATTTCTGCTTGGATTTTTAACAATATTTTTTTCCTAGATAAAAAGTGAATGGAATGTCAAAAACAGGGCCTGAATATTTTCCTCCTGAAAGATCCATCTTGTATAGGAAAACAGTGTAGGAGAGAATATGAGAATGATACTTTATTTTTTCCTCATTTCCCTGCCAGGTGAGCCCTTTCCTGTGGGTGACTGCAGACATGTAGGTTATTGGACTAGAAACAGTTAACATCATGGATGCTGACAATTATGATTACAAAGTGATGAACAATGGCTAAAAGAATCTATTAGACAGTTGGACCAGATCTTTGAAATCTTATTGAAACCAGGTTATCATTTTGAGATGTCTATCCATGTTTTCACTCATTTATTCACTCCTTCTGTAAATATTCTGTACCACTGAGGGCCAGCTCTGGACAAGGCACCGGGGACCCAGTGATGACTCAGGCAGATGTGGAGCTTACCAGTGTTAAGCATTACTGAAATCATGAGTTACTGATTCAAGCATGAAAGCGGCACCGAGTGCGGTGTGGACACTTCTCAAGAATGACCTATGAATGGCAGGGATGATCATACTATTGTCTGCATTTCGTTTTGTTTAGTAACTGTAAACATGCATAGGAGGACTGCCAACAAAGCTCTTGAATCCTAGAAAAAGTACTACCTAGCTCGTTGCTGAGTATCACTATGGTCACCTTCCAAGTACTCCTTTTGGGAAGCTATGCACCAACACAAACTCCTACTCCACCCTTCAAAGCAATTCTGGAACTCTTTTGCTGGAATGGCCATCAGAGTTTTTGTCACATTACCGTTGATGTCCTAAATGTCATCAAAATGTCTTCCTCTCAATTTTTCTTTATCTTCTGGCAAATAAAAAAGTCATTGAGGGCCAGATCAGTTGAGCAGGGAGGATGTTCCAATATAGTGATTTGTTCACTAGCTAAAAACTCCCTCACAGACAACTGTACAGTTAAGTTCACAAACTTGCCATTGTGCCACTGTGCACAATGGCCATTCCAGAGAGAGCTCCAAAATAGCTTTGAAGGGTCAACTGGGCACTGGCATTGGTGCATAGCTTCCCAAGGGGAGTCCTTGGAAGGTGACCATAGTGATAATCAGCAATGAGATATGTAGCACTTAGAATAATTAAGTTCACAGACTTAATTGTCAGAACTCATGTATGAACAAGAACCTGAAACAGGATTTCTGGAGAGTCATAGGGAAACAGAGCTACGTGTCCAGGGAATACAGGGAGGAGGTGTGGCGAAGACCCTGTAGAATAAAACTATTCAGCTGGAAGATTGGCCATCCACTTTGCTGACAGTGGCAGCCCTCCCTCTTGAAGATGAACTCAGGTTACTCTTGCTCAAGTGGCACTGGCAAACGATGGTCCAGGCTCAGAATCAAGTTTCCCAGTGTCTTTTATAAGGACGAAGCATTCCGGGGAGAAATGTCTTCAACAGGATATTCTGGAGAGTTTACTTGTGTAGCTGATTTGTTTGAACAAATTCTTTTGACAAGTTTTTACATGTAAAATCATAATATTTTCTGTTGTTGGTTAGCTTGTTATCTCCAAACTTTCATTTCAATAGCCACACATTTGCCTCTTCTGACTTTTTAATCAAGAAATTGGGGGAAAATGCCTTGTCTGCCTTCACATTGTCCAATACGGCTGTTAAACATGACAGGCCAGGAGCGGCACTCAATGCCCGCTCTGGAGAGCTCCCTTCGTGGTCCCCTCATCCATCAGCGAGCTGGTCAGTGCAGCACCTGTGTGGTGCAAAGCGTTAATGCGCTTCCCTACTAACCGAAGTGTTGGGAGTTTTTAATCGACCTAGAGGCCCCTCAGATCTACCTCCAAAAAAATCATCCTTTGAAAACCTCCTAGTCCACGGTTCTACTCTGGCACACAGAGGGTCACCATGAGTCAAAATCATCTCATCGGCAACTGTTTCTCAGAAGTGTTCAATGTAGCCTTGAATTCCCAGAACCGTGTTCTCAGTGCTGTATAGCATGGGGACCAGTTATAGTTGGGAAAGGGGCATAGCCAGGACACTGACAATGTTGATAATTAAGAGGTGGCAGAACAGCCCCCATGAAATGAGAAAGCAGAAACAAATGCTGAGACTTAAAAATATTTTAGCAGAAAGGGCACACTGAAGGAGTGGCCAACCCTGGAAGCAGAGCTGCTTTCCTGAGCTTCAGGCAAGCAGTGTCTTTACTGGCCATCTCCCCCGGGTGTCCCATGTAGACCTCAGGGCAAAGTCACAATGTGCTCAGCGTTTCCTCTGCCTTTGCTTCTAGCCATAGTTCTGCCTCCCTTCTGATCCATGCTCCACATCGCAAAACAGAGTGATCCTTCTAACAAATCCTCACTTTCTTGTCCCTTTCTTGTTCAAAGTGTTGGTGGCTCCTCTATATATGCAGCATGAAATCGAAACTCCTCTCCAGGCATGTCAGTCCCCAAGGTTTGATGGAAATGCCCACTTAGCTTTCTCTTCAGCTACGCTCCCTGGTTAACTTACATCCACCCGGAGCTTCTGGGTTTTCTTGGATTTCTGTATTTCTCATTCTCTACCTCTGAACAGGCAGTCCCCCTCCAGGTTACAAAAGAGATGTGTGTCTTTAAGCTGAATTCGTAGGTTAGGTTCAGAGCAGGTGCATATAGTCTAGAAAAGGCTGAAGTTCTTTCAGTGGTTTAAAAGCTGCACATACAGCAAGTGGAGGTGCTTGTGGTGAAGAATCCATTGCAAGTAGGGGTTGTGCAATCGTTTAAAGTGAAGACGAACAATGTTAAAGAGCAAGTAGGAGTTGTTTGTAAGTCGGACGTTTGTAACTTGGGGAATGCCTGCATATTTTTGTTCCTCTAGTCAGAGCTCTGGCCATCTCCCTGACAGCCTTTTCTCCAACCTCCTAACCTGAGTCCTGGTGTGCTACATGCTCTCTGAGGGCTTTGCAGACTCCTGTGCTGGCTCAGAGACCCCTCCCTAACTCGCCGAATTCAACTTTGTATCTGGGGTTTTAGTGCTCATCACCAGTATCACGATGCTATTTTCCTCTGGTGGGTTGAGTTGATGTCTTTCCATCTTTGGTCCTCCACATGACAGAGGATCTAGCTTATGAAAGGTGCTTGTACGATGGACAGGTAAGTCTAGAGCTAATGACCAGATCTCTGTGTGTTACAAACGATTGCGTGTTCAGCAGCTAGCCACAAAGTTGACAGTGTGAACCCTCCCAGGATCCCCTCAGAAGACTGCTGAGTGACCCGATTCCAAACGTTCACAGCCCCAGCAACCTGTGGAGCAGCTCTGCTCTGTACACATGGGGTCATCATGAGTGGGAATCAACTCAGCGGTAACTGATGGTAACCAACAACGGTAGAGCTGGAGGCCCCAGGAGGAGTGCTGAGCAGGGGCACCGGTGGGGCTGGGTCCCAAGATAAAGATACAAGTTTCCCCGCCTGTAAATCCTCCTCCCCCGTCACAGTCTTGGCTCTGCCTTATCCCCCTTGTGGCAGAGAAGGCTAGTGGGCAGCTCTCTCAATTCTTCCCGTCCTTTCATAATCAAACTGCAGTGTTCAGCCAGACACAGAGTTTCCTAGGCAGAGCATGCATTTTTTGGACTCTCACAATGTGGTGTGATCACGTGGCAGAGTTCTTCACACCAGGCTACGAGAAGTAACCAGTGGAAATTTCATGCTATGCCCTTAAGTGAAGCACACACACTTCATCATTTTCCTGTTGTCTCATTGGCTCTTCTGTAGACGTGATGGAGGCAACCATGTTATGCAATGAAGACCCTTCCCTTCCTTTTTATCTTTATTAATATCAATGCTAGTTAGAAGGGTGTCCAGGGACTATACTGTCAGTTTCTCCAACCTTTGTCAGCCCAGCAAGGCTGGTCTCTCTTTGTTTTTCCCTGTGAATTTGAATTTTGTTCTACGTTTTCCCTCTCTGTTCTATTGTGATGCCCACCAGAGCAGTTGGTGGTGATAACTGTGGACCATCTAGCTGTTCTGGGCTGGTAGAGGTTGGGTCTGTTAGTATTTGGGATTAATGCTTTCCGCATGCCTCTAGTTTTCTTCATTCTCCTTTGCTCCAGGAGCAATGGGATTGCTTGACATATCCTAGATGGCCAGTTGCAGGCTTTTAAGACCACAGCCACTACTCACCACAGTTGAGTGTAGAACATTTTCTTCCTAGTCTTTGCCAATTGAGCGATATGTCCTCAGAGACCATGTTCCCCAATCCTCAGCCCAGTAGCTTCTTATTTCAGGTAGTTTGGACATGTCTGTGAAGCTTCACCAGTTTTTCCCTGGTCAACTCATACTAATTTCCTTAATATTGTATACTGTCTCACCCTGCACCCAAATTACTACTTAATGTTTTTCTCTAGTGTTCATGCATTGGGTGGTGCCATGTTTATTAGACAGGTAGTAAAAGGTAACCTTAACTTGTTACTAAGTTTTGAAGAGAATGATTCTAAGGTTCAACCATTTAGTGTGATCTTTGCTTTGTTTCTGTTATCATTTAGCAGGTTAAGAAATGCTATCAAATGCCTACTTTGTTAAGAATGAGTGTTGAAACTTACCAATGGTCTTTCTATATCCACTGAGATAATCTTATTGTCTTTCTCCCTTCATTTATTCATTTTAAGGAATCCTGATCTTGTTCAGGGACTTGTGTTAGATCATTTGTTACAGCTGAGTGATTCTTCAGTTTAGGTGAGATGTAGGCTCATTTTAAGCAAAGAGGCTGAATGGATGTGCCCCTTCTCTTTAACAGAAGAGGTACTGACTTTTTCTCTATAATTGAAAAGGAAGACCTATTAAAATACTATTTTTGAATTTCTGAAAAAGGTTTCATACAAAATTTAAATAACAGTAACTATATGTTCTTGTCATCAAAAGATTCAACGTATTCTAAAAACCACCAACAGGAAATTCTGATTCTGGTAATAGGCTAAGTAGTAGGGTAAACATAGCTAAAGGAAACTGAATTGGTAGGTATAAATGAGAAAACACTGTGGATGGTAGGAGCCAGGTTTTTCACTATCAAGTTGGAGGTGAGAGGAAGGCAAAGATTAGCAGAGGCTGGAATGATCTACAGGTAACAGATTAGGGTTGGAGATACCACTGTGAACTCATATTTAGCTTACTATAAGCACAGATGGCTACATGTAGAAGTGCGTGTGTGTCTCTACATGGATTCGCATACATATTCACACCCATATTTTCTTGCTCTGTCAGCTGAGAAGACCTGTGGTCAGTGATATCCCATTAGGAATGAACATAACTAGTGTCCAAGTCTTAGTTTCTGATACTATTTCCAATGAAAGGAACTAGAGTTTTTTTTTTTTTGAGAAACAGCTGATTTTAGAATTACATCAAGGACCACAGCCTTCAGTATAGATTGCACCTTGACATTAGGAAAACAAAAATCCTCACAATTGGGCCATAAGCAACATTATTATGTATTGGAGAAAAGGTTGAAGTTGTCAAGGATTTCATTTTATTGGGTCCACGATCAATGCCCATGGAAGCAGCAGTCAAGAAATCAAAAGATGCATTGCACTGGGAAAATTGGCTGCAAACAACCTCTTTAAAGTATTCAAAAGTAAGGATGTCGCCTTGAAGACTAAAATGCATCTGACCCAAGCCATGGTATTTCCAATCAGATACTATGCATGCAAAAGCTGAACAGTAAACAAAGAAGACAGAAGAAGAATTGAAGCCTTTGAATTGTATTCGAGGAGAATGTTGGCTGTACCGTGGACCACCAAAAGAACCAATAGATCTGTTCTGGAAGAAGTACAACCAGAGTGCTCCTTGGAAGCAAAGATGGCAAGACTGTATCTTACATACTTTGGACATGTTGTCAGGAAGGCCATCATGCTTGGCAGAGTGGAGGGTCAGCAAAAAAGAGGAAGACCCTCGACGAGATGGACTGACACAGTAGCCGCAACGATAGGCTTAAGTATAAAAACAGTTGTGGACATGGCGCAAGACCAGGCAGTGTTTCATTCTGTTGTTCATAGGGTCACTATGAGTTGGAACAAACTCAATGGCACCTAACAACAACAGCATCGACAGGTTTTGTTAATCCCAAGACTCTAACCTCTTTGCCTCTCTAGAGTGTCTTCAAGAAGAAACAAGTTATAGGGCTGCTAGTTAAGAAGATGTAATTAATAGTTGTTTAGTTCACCTTTCAAAGCAATTTTGGAACTGTTTCTTGAATGACCATTGTGCATGGTGTCACAGTGGGAAGTTCATGAACTTAACTGTCTAGTTGTCGTTTTTAGCCAGTAAGCAAATAGCTGTATTGGGACACCCTCCCTACTTACCTGATCTGGCCCCCAGTGACTTTTTCCTTTACCCAAAGATAAAGGAAATATTGAGAGAAAGACATTGTGATGACATTCAGGACATCAAGGCCAATAGGCTGACAGTTCTGATGGCCATTCTAGAGGGAGTTTCAAAATTGCTTTGAAGGGTAGACTGGGCACTGGCGTTGGTGCATAGCTTCCCAAAGGGAGTACTTCAAAGGTGACTATAGTGATATTCAGCAATGAGGTGTGTAGCGTCTTGCTAGGATGAGTTTGTGAACTTAACCGGAAGTTCTTGTATTTGGTTTCTTGGGTTTAGTTTCAAATAATAACCTTGGCTCGTTAGCTGTGACAAACACAATGTTGCTGCTGTTTATGTTGTCATTGTGCCTTATGGAGATCCTATGTGTATCAGTGCAGAACTGTCCTCCATAAGTTTACAGTGGCTGATTTATGGGGAAGTAGATTGCTAGATCTTTTGAGATACCTCTGTGTGCAGCCTTTCAGTTAGCAGGTCAGTGTCTCAATCTTTGACAGCAGTTAAATGTGAATAGTAGGAGAAACTGAGGGCAGTAATAGCGGACCTATGTACTGTCTTTGCAATATTTCTGCAAATCTAGAATTGTTCTAAAATGAAAAGTTTTGACATGAAAAAATGGAGAATTTTCAGAATGAGAAGTTATTTTAAAAAGTGGAAATTAGAGAAGTAAAAATAATTGAAATTAGGAATTCAATACATGGATTTAACAGCACATGTGACTGCAGAAGATATGCACTGTGAACCACATGTACAAAGCAGAGTTTGGCTACAGAAAGGAAGAAGTTCAGGAATGGTGAGAAACTCCACCCTGAGGGTCACAGTCTGAGATAGTGGGTGGACTAGAAGAACAGAGAATGGCCATTGGGGCCCCACTGTGAGTCTGGCACTGGGTGACATTCCACAACAGTCATCACTGGGGGAACAACATTAAAAAAGAACATTGTTAGTTTATTTTGTTTCCCTTTCTCTAGTTTCTTAGAGTAGAAGCTTTTGTTACTGCCAAGCCAAGCCAAGTGCCGTCGAGTCGGATCCGACTCATGGTGACCCTAGGGGCCAGGGTAGAACTGACCCCCGAGTAATACATATTTCTCTTTCTATTACATATTTTTTCTAGCATAAGCATTAGATGCTATAAAATTGTGTCTAAGCCCTGCTTCGGATGAATTATACAAATTTTGCCATGTTGTTTTCCCTTTCATTCACTTCAAAGTATCTTTTAATTTTTCTCCGCTTCCTCTTTGACCTGTGGCTTATTTAGGCATTTGTGTTTAATTATCAGACATGTGGAGATTTCCTAGACATTTTTTCTTGCTGACTTGTAGATTAATTGCATCTAACTGAATTAAATTTACATTATATTTTATGACCCAGAATGTGGTATAGCTTGTGTAAATGGCCTAAATATGTCAATTAAAAGATAGTCATAGATTGGTTTAAAAAAGAAACCAAAAAATAAAAGGCCCAACCAAATATTTCTTATAAGACATCCACTTTAAATATAATGACATAGATGGCTTACAAACAAAGGCAAGAAAAAAATTCAAATATTAATGAAAAGAAATCTGAGTGGCTATGTTAAAATCAGTGAAAGCAGACACCAGGGCAAGGAAGATTACCAGAGATAAAGAAATGCAGGGGGGAGGGAGTGATAAGAATAAGGGCAGAAATCAGTAGAACTGAAAACAGAAATACAATAAATGTCAATGAAAGCAGAACCTGATTCTTTGAAAAGATGAGTAAAATTCATAAATTTACAGCCAGACCAGCAGAAATAAAAGGAGATATGAGCATTGATCCTACAGACATTTAAAAAACTAAGGGGATATAATCAACTTTATGTACAGATATTTGATGATAATGACCAGTTGCTCATAAACCACAAACTATCAAAACTCACTAAATGCTTCTAGAGGAAAGTCACTCTAAATCTTTACATGTAAATGAACAGAAAAAAGATAATCCATGCAAACACTAAGGTAACAGAAATCTTGACTAGCTGTATTATTAGAAAAAATAGAAGTCAGAGTAGGGAATATAATTGGGTACAAAGTGGGACATTAAATAATGAAGCCAATTCCTCAAGAAGTCTGTAATAAACTTAACAAGAGTCTCAAAAGACATAAAGTAAAAAATGATGTAGAGAAAAAGTGAGAGGAGGGGGGAGAAAGTGAAGAGGGGGAGAGAGAGTGGAAGGGGAAGTAAGAGAAAGTGGAAGGGGGAGAGACAGTGGAAGGAGTGAGGAGAGACAGAGTGGGAGGAAGGGGAGAGATCCACAACTCTAGGTGGAAGTTCAACTTCCGTCTCTTATTAGCCAACAGGACAAATAGAAAATGAGGAAAAATACAGAAGATTTGCATTATGGCATCAGCATCTTGATCTCCACCCTAATACAGAATAGACAACCTTGCACATGCACATGTAACATTTACCAAGACAGACCACACATATTCTTGAGGTTATAAAGTAAGCCTCAACAAATTTAAACTAATTAAAATATTACAAACTGTATTTCCTGATTGCAATGGATTTAAGTAAAGATTAACAGAAAGAAACAAAAATGTACAAATACTGGGGAATTAAACAATATTTTTGTAAAGAACTCATAGTTCAATGAAGTTACAAGAGAAAATTTTGAATTGAATGAACATAGATACTATATAAAAATTGGTTGGATTGAAAAAAGTTGTAGGATTCAGTTAAAGCTGTGATTAGAGGAAAATTCATAGCATTGAATACATATTAGAAGCAAAGAGAGGTCCTAAATCGATAATTTAAACTCCCAGATAAGAAACTAGAGAATAAAGAGCAAGTTAATCAGGAGCACGGGGAGGAAAAAAAGGATAAAAACAGATCAATGAAACTTTAAAACAGGAAAATGATGAAGGAAATCAATGAAACCAAAAGTTGGGTAGAAAAAAGATATGAATTATAAATCAGCAATATCAGGAATGAAAAAAAAGAAACTTTATTACAGATGCTTTGGACATGATAAGCCAAGTGCCGTCGAGTCGGATCCGACTCATGGCGACCTGATGAGGGTAATAATAAAATATTAAGTGTGACTTGATACCACTAAATTTGATAAATGGAGATGTCCTTGGATAATGCAAAACACCAAAATTCATATGAGTAGAAATAGATAACTGAGTCCTAAACCTATGCAAAAATCCTCAGTGGAGCTGAGGGTTAATGACTGGGAGAAGACACGAAAGGCTTTCAGTTAATCTATTTCTTACTCTGGGTGGTTACAGTTATATGGACATGTTTACTTTGTGAAAAGTCCTTGAGATATACATTTATTATTTTTCTGTTTATATGTTCTACTTCAAAAGACAAGTCTCCTTAACTCTAGGCTGAGGTGTTGCAAACAGTTAATTCACTCAGGTGTAAGCCAAAAGACTGGAGGTTGAAGCCCTACCAGAGGTGCTTTGGCAGAGAGTCTTGGTGACCCACCTCTGAAAAATCAGCCATTGAAACTTCCACAGAGCACACTTCTACTCTGACACACATGGGGTCTCCAGGAGTGGGGTTTGACTCCACAGCAGCTGATCGGGGGATTTTGGATTGTTTTGAAATAACTCTTACTGTACACCCACACCAATTTTGGGAAGGCAGGAGAGATAAGCTGTATGATTTGTTGTTGTTGGGTGCCACTGAATTGGCACCTACTCTCAGCGACCCTATGAACAACAGAACAAAACATTGTCCGGTCTTGTGCCATGTCCACAACCATTTTTATGCTTAAGTTCATGGTTGCGGCCACTGTGTCAATCCATCTTGTTGAGGGTCTTCTTCTTTTTTGCTGACCCTTCACTCTACCAATGATGTCCTTCTCCAGGGACTGATCCCACCTGACAACATGTCCAAAGTATGTAAGATGCAGTCTTGCTATCTTTGCTTCCAAGGAGCCTTCCAGTTGTACTTCTTTTAGAACAGATCTGTTCTTTTGGCAGTCCATGGTGCATTCAACGTTCTTCTCCAACACTGCAATTCACAATGTATTACAATAAAAATATCCCAGAGTTGGAAGCCATTCTTTTCCCTTTACCTCAAATGGTTTATGTGTTGAGATACAAGCCAAATGGCAAATAGGTATATAGGATTGGACTTACTTCAGGAAAAAAGATTGGTAAAGATAGGGTTTATTCATCAGTCGTGTACTGCAAATAAATAGCTGATACCTTCTGAAAAATGTCTATATTATGAAAAGCTTATTGAATTTGAACATTGGAAGTTTAGGGCAGTTGTCTAGTATTGCTGCCTATCAGATAAACTTGCTTTAACTCTGAATTTTAGGCTCTCAGGCAGTTGGCCTATGTAAGTAAAGTAAGGTTTTGGACTACTTTAACGAAGTCTTTGACCTGGTTCTAAATGGTCTGGTCGTGGCTGGTGGAAACAAAGGCAGCATATATGTGGCACTGCACGTAAATCTCTCAGTCAGCTCTTCACCTGAGTTGGAAATGGACAGTGGTGCCCCACTCAAAGATGACAGCTGACTGAGCTGCCCTGAATGTGTGTCACTTTTCCAGTCCCATCAGTAACCCAATTTCTAGATCAAGAAACTTCTAGGAGTGTGATACAGGAGAGTGGATTACTAGTAGGACTTGAAAGAGCAACGATGTGGTTGGCCATCATCTCTGAGCAGGGCACAGCTCCTGTTTCCTAGTCAGGTCAAAAGCTCATGCCCAAAAGATTGGTTGCTATGCAACATGTTCATTGCTCTTGTTTCCACTGGCCACAGCTGAACAGTTTAGAACTCGTCTGAAACCCTGATATCAACTTTTTTCACAGTGGTAGCTGTACATCAAAAGTGCAAACTTATAAGAACAGAGCATCGTTCTTGTGAGAAGCCCTGGTAAAGGCTGATGAGAAAGTGTAAGCCTTGACAATGGCTCAGCCCTGGAGGTTTAGAATGACCTGGGGAGCTGTGAGACAGCACTGACGCCTGACACCCCCACAAAGACGTTGATTGACGGGGCACAAGGTGGGGTTTGGGATTCAGCTGGTTTTTGTTTTTTTCCAGTTTCCTAGAAGATTTCAATGTGGAAGGACAACCATTAAAATCTGAACTCTGGATTTCAGTATTGTCTTCTAGCTCTAGCTGACTAGGATCAAGGTCAATAAAAGCACATTCAGTGAGTGCTTCAAAGTAGTTAGAACTGGGGTTCTAATCCCATCTTTACTACTAATGGGTCATGTGATTGTTGGTAAAGTTCTTCTCCAAGTCAGTTTCTTCACCTTAAAAGCACGAAGAATTTTCTTATAAGAATTATACGAAATAACAGAGATGTAATAGAAGTAGTGTTTTTGAAATGTTAGCATTAGTGCCAAGACCACAATTGCCTTGTGATTTCCAACTACTGAATAAATAATATTTATTTCTTCAGGAAGAAAGTATGTTCTATCTAGAATAACATTTCAGCCCGAGAATACTAGGCTTGAGGGGAGAGAGAGAATTTCTCATTTTCAAAAAGCTTTTTGTTACATTTCATGAAACCTTATAAATTTGTATGAGATTTTTTATCAGAATCAGTAGTGTAGAGAGGACCAAAAGTTAGGAAATGAGAGCAATTCCACCACCTACAAGGGAGAGTTCTGTCAATCGAGGAGCTTGGGAACAGAATGAGAAAATCAAAAAGTTCAAAGTGGATGAATATCCTGACTTTCTCTCCCTGGATGGAGACTTGGCCCCTGAATCTCAGAGTTGATACTCGGTGTCTTCGTCTCCTAGCACTGCTGAAATAAATACCACCAGTGGATGGCTTTAATGAAGACAAGTCTGTCCTCCAACAGTCCGATGGGCCCAAGTCTGGCTCCAGGGAAAGGCTTTCTCTGTCACCTCTAGAGGAAGGTCTTTGTGATGCATCAGTCTTTCCTTGAACTGTGAGCATCTCAGCACAGGAAGCTCAGATTCTTGTGTCTCTCTGCTCATTTCTCCCTTACATTGCAAAAGAGATATATTTAAGATGCTATCTAATCTTGTAGATCTCATCAATATAACTGCTGCTAATCCATCTTATTAAATCACAGTGGTTGAATTTACAGCATACAGGGAAATCTCAAATGGCAAAATTGCAGACAATTACATAATACTGAGAATCATGGCCTAACCCAATTGATACATGTTTTGGATGGCACGGGGAGGGCATAATTCAGTCCATGACACTTGGAAAACTGTACCTTAAAGAACCTCAGATTCAATAAGACACCAAGCAACAGGCTTTTCCCAGGTTGTAAATAGTTGAGGGAAGAGTTGGGGTGAAGTGGCCTGAAGTGACAACTGCTTGTACCTTGGCTAAAGCACCTCAGGACCATCCTCTGTAAAAAGAGGATGATGATATTACACACTCTGCAATGTTGTTAGGATTATATGAGTTTGAGGGGTATTTAGTACACAGTACTAATTAAGTGCTTTATAAACACTATCATTATTGCTCCTGAGAGGAACTGGCTAATAATTGACGCATATGAAACATGGTGAAAGGCATAGATCAGTAAGACTTTTATGAAGGTGACGGATTAGGAAGCTAATAAGAAACTCAGACTGGATTTTTGTTTCAAAACGAATAACATGTGTCAAAACAAAAGCCTCAGATCTCTGATTTTGTTCAATTATGTTAGCTTGGTGTTGTGTTCCTGTTTACAGAATGAGAATCATCTGGTATAAAATGCCATTTGACTCAGAAATGACCAGTATTCATGCAAGTCTCCTAAATATACTTTCTCAAATAAGTTTAATGTCTGCCCAGCTAGTGTGTTTGAGTGCTTAATCCTTTGTTTAGAACTTCAAAATCTTTTGTTGTTGTTGAGAATCAGTACAGTAGAGTATGTACCAAGTCAACAGTTTCTACATATGTAATTCAGTGACACTGATCACCTTCTTGGAGTCATGCAACCTTTCTTGTCTCCTATCCTCAGTCGTTCCTCCCCCATTGACATAAATCCCTGTCTCTTAAGATTCCTATCTAATCTTTCAGGTTGCGGTTCTCAATCTAATCCCACAGAGTTAGATTACAAAAGCACACAATGCTCAAGGCAGACATTCTTTATGAGTTAAAATATTATTTGGTCTTAACAAGATTTCAGGGGATACATTTGGAGTTTGCAACTTTTTAGCTTTTGTTTGGTTTTTAAAAGTCTGTGAGTTTATCAGAAAATGCCTTGATTTCATTTTTCATATTTGAAAGATAGTTTTGCAAGATATATAATTGGAATTTATCCTTCAAGGCTTTGAATGTATCATCCCATTGTCTCCGTGCCAGCATCATTTCTGCTGAGATAACAGATGAAAGCCCATAGGGTTTTCCTCTGAATATTAGCTTTGCTTTGAGTCTTGCTGCCTTTGGGAGTTTCTGCTTGTGTTTCCTTTTGTTAAGCTTGATTACAATATGTCTTGGAGTCTTTCTTTTGGGATCTATATGGAGTGGTGTTCAATGTGCATCTTGGATATCTACAGGCTCTTCTTTCATAATTTCAGGGATGTTTTCTGTCAGCAGCTCAGCTACAATACCCTGTGTCCTCAGGTGTCCCACCCTGTTCAGGAACTCCAATTAATTGTATATTGTTCCTCGTAATAGAGTCCCACATGCTTCTTAATGTCTCTTCATTTTTTTGCTTCTTTTTTCTGATTTCTCCTCATAGATGCTGGAGTAGTAGCTCTGTCTTTCAAGTCAGGAAGTCTATTTTCCGTTTGTTCAATTCTGTTTTCTTGGCTTAGAACTGAATTTTCTCGTTGATTTTGTTTTTGATCTGTTGGATTTCAGAGTACTGGTGTTCCATCAGATCAAACAGCTGGCTTAATTTTTCATTTTGCTCTGCTGCATTTTGTATGAGGTCTAGGAGAGCTCTACATATAATCCTTTTGTACTCACCCTCTGATAGTTTCAGAAAGGCTTCTTCATCTGGGAAGTTCTTTGGATCTTTCTTTTGTGGGCCTTCTGAAGCCATAGGTGACTTCTTCCTAATGTTGCAATCCAAAGTCTGTTGCTTTCACAGCATCTGGAAGTTGTTTTGTATCTCTGGTGTTAATTTAATGGGATCTAAACTCATTCTGAAAAGGAAATTGATCACCAGACACCTCTATGTACTTCAATGACTAGGCTTAGTGGAATCTCTGGGGTAGCAGCCTCCACCTCACAATTGGCAAAGACACAGCCCCACTTACAGAGTCATTGGGGGGCCGTCAGCTGACCCTATAATGTAAGACAGTAAGGGCTGGAAGAGATGCAGTCCAGATGCACCACAGCTATTTATCTATGGAAAGGTAAAAGGTGTCTGGGAGCTTCCAAAATTAGTCAGGCTTTCAGGTGTACAAGTCCCTCTTCCTAGCTGGAAAAGCAAGCACCTCTAGATCAAAGACTGCTTTACTGCTGGAAAAGTGCTCTCTGGGCAGGCACTGCCTCCCAGCCTGAGAATTAGGTCAAGCTAAGGCCTCCATATAGCAAGCTGCCTCCCAGTGAATCAAGACGGTGTCTCACACAAGCTCCCCAGCCAGTGAATCAAGACGGTGTCTCACACAAGCTCCCCAGCCAGCCTTGGAAAAGGCTATTCAGTGGCAGAGATTCAGAGATTCCAAGAGAGAAAGGGGTCAGAGGTGCTGAGTTCCACAGATTCCAATGCCAGGCTCTCAAAATGTGGTGACTCTGCTCGCCAGTTTCATCAGCAGTGTGTCTGAGCCTTGCTGCCAGTCACCTCAGCCCCTCCTGCTGGCTAAGACAGAGGGAAAAAGAGGTAAAATGGCAATTTACCTTCAGTCTGTGAGAGTAAGGATTCAGCAAGGCCAGGTGTCAGCAAAAGAGAGGAAGTTTCCCTCTTGGTGGTATGTAGACCAAATAGACAGCCCTATTCTGTGTTGTTGGGCTCACTAGGTATCCAGAGGGATCATTTCATTATCAACTCAGGCCTTGGTTTCCAGAGGGATTTAGGGAGACATGTGTTTAGTCTGTCATCTTGACTCCACCTTTCCGAGTTCACAACTTTTTAGCCATTTGTAAACAAAAATCAAGTATATTGAGCGAAGTTCTGAAAAGCAAGTGAACCAGTAATTAAAATAGCTTTGGCACGTTTTGACTGTTAAGAGTACCTGAGGTGCAGACTTGACTCTCTGAGGTCTTCCTTTAGATTCATCTGCCATTCTGACTTTCTGGGGTACTAAACATGAAAAAGTGACTCGAGACTCCTTCTCTTACACATCCTATAGATCTGTATCATACAGTGCAATGTCATTTGTACTGTCCTAGGCTGCTCACCATTGCATCCATTTGAATCTTAACTCAGGCAAGATTGCAGGCTCCTTGGATATAGGTCGTTCTACTTCTTTTCTTTATTCCTGAAAGACCCAGCACAGTTCCAAGACCTAGTTTGGTTCCAAGCATAGGCAAGGAGCTCAACAAAGACTGACTTAAATCCCAGAAGCTAATTCACAAGGGCTGTTGCTCTGGGATCATGATTCGAAATCACTTAGTCTGTCTTTGTTGAGCTCCTTGCCTATGCTTGGAACTGTACTAGGTCTTAGAACTGCACTGGATCTTGCAGGAATAAAGAAAAGAAATAGAACGACCTGTATCCAAGGAGCCTGTAACATTGTCAGAGATAAGATTCGAATGGATGCAACAGTGAGCAGCCTAGGACAATACAAATGACATAGCACTGCATGATACAGATCTACAGGACGCCAGAAAAGAGGAAATCTGATGAAGGTGTCTGTGTGTATCCTCTTCAACAGGACCTCTAGCTATCGTCTCTGACACCGACTGTCAGTACACCTTCCGGTCCTGATCACCAGATGCTGGGTTAGATCTCATAATTAAAGGACACAGTCTTCCGGTCTAAGTCTGCCTAAGTCTGCAGACACCAACTGTGAGCTTGGAGAGTCCCAAGGCCCTCTTACTTCTGATCTGCTGGTTATCAAGTTGGAGGCTCCTACTACTCGTTCAGGGTCAGTGATTCACTGGAAGGACTCTCTGAACTCAGGAAAGTGCTGTACTTATGATGGCAGTTTTGTTATAAAGGATACAAATCAGGACCAGCATATAAAGAAGAGACGCATAGGATAAGATTTTACTGAGTCTTGAGCTTGCTTTTTCCACATCACAAAGACTGATTATCATTCTGTTCTTCAGTGTTTTCACTAAGATGTTCACTCGAGCTTCAGTGTCCAGAGTTTCTATTACATGTGAGTGAGTGGTTGAATCATTGCCTACGTGGTTGCCTGCAGTTTCCAGTCCTTCTTCCCTCCCTGGAGTCCAGCTGACATCATATGGTAGGTCTCACTAGCCTAGTCAGGCCCGTACAGCTTGAGTTAACCTCATTTACACAACATGTCTGGTGTGATACAGAGCCCCTCCTTGAATAATAGGCCCCTATCATTGGAAAAATTCTGGCAGTTTAATGATTACCTCCCTGGAAATAAGGACAAAGATCAAATTCTTTGTGTAAAGTACTCCCTTAGCTGGGTCCAAGCCTTTAGCTGGGTACACCATGAAAATTTCATGGAAGGCTCTGGATTTTTTTAGGTTTAAAACACGGGTGGGTAGGAGTTTGCTAGGGGGAAAGAGACTGAGGGAGAAGGTACTTAGCATCATGAAAGATCCTGGTTTTCAGCTCAACCGCTTACTGGATATGAGACTTTGGCCAAGTTATTTAAACTTAATGAGCAATAGTTTCTTCATCACAAAAATGATAATCCAGTTTTATTAAGTACTGTGTTCCCTGGAAAGCACTGCCTAGGTATTAAGGATTTTGAGTGGGAAAATCTCAGGAGGAGGGATAGAGTCAGACAAGAACAGGACTTTTTCAGCAGGCAGATTGTAGAACAGCCTCCCCAGAGAGAAAATGTCTGCTACTTCATGGTAGGTGTTGCTTTTACCACAGCGTTACACTTTTCTGTATTTGTTTCTCTGTGAAACCCTAATAAAGTCAGTGCTCTGTATGGTCTGGACTTCACTATGAAGTTGCCTGTAAAGAACAACCTGAGAGCCAACAGAAACTGAAATGGACTCCAATCTTTACTTGCATGTCTCAAAGAACATTAAAAGCAACACAATTCAAAGCCTGCTGGACTACTTAACCCTTTTCCCTCCTAAGTTTTCTTACACTGATTAGTGTCTCAATTCCCAACTCCCAGCCCCAGCAACCCCAGTGTCTCCTTGGGACCGTTCTGTAGTTTCTCTGCTTTTCTCAGTATTTCCTCTCAGGTCTTGATTATGTAGATGAATCTAGCTTCTTCTAGATCCTTCATTAATTTTGCCTCTCTGGTCCTGTTCTTCTCATCCATGCTTAAACACCATGTGTGTGTGTATTTGTCTATGTGATTCTGAATCATAAGAGGTTGGGAAAAAAGTTGGCAAAGCCAGTATGCTCCGAGACAGTAAGAGAGAGAATGGGAGGAAGCAGACAGGGGGCATCCACTATTTGTTAGTAACTCTAGGCTCCTTCACTGTATCTGTAATAAGGGATGATTTACATCTCAGCATTTTTCAAGTCACAGTAGGTTATGTGTACGAAAACATGCAGCATAGGGCTTAGTTTATAGTGTATGTTCATCAAGATGTGTTAAAAAACATGATTAGAACAACGCTCTCATTCAACACGGTCTAGGTTGTGCTGCAGCAATAAACAACCCCCACGTCGCATCTCAGTGGCTGAAAACAACAGATTCCATACTCACCCATGCTCTGAGATCTTTGCGGTTTGGCTGGAGGACTGCTGCTGTCTCGTAACTGCAGATTCCTGGTTGAGAGAACAACTACCACCTTGAATATCGCTGGTACCGTGACAACAAGAAGGAGTGCACTGGAGGGTTTTGTACTAACAATTAAATGCTCTGGCCTGATAGCAACACATGGCATGTCCTCTCACAACTACTGGTCAGAACTAGCCACATGACCTCATTCAATCATTGGGGTCAGAGAGTAGAATCTTCACCTAGTCTTGAGCCCTGAAGGAAAGGAGAGTCAGGATACTGGGCAAACTAGTCGCTATGTAAGCTCAATCACACTCTGTTAAAACCACCCGATCCAGAAACAAACATTTTAATTTCTTGTTAACAAATCTTGTCATAATTGAAAATGAGGACAAGTAGGTGACATTTATTAAGTGCTCCCTAAAATCTAGGTCAGGGGCTTTATTTAAGCCTAGAAGGAAGGTGGTGGTATTCTAATGTTACAAACACTGCAACAAGGTCAAAGGAGCATCTTGGTCATAGACCTACAAGGCAGTGGGGCGTGAACTCAACAGCTAGCCTGGGATTCCTCCCCGACACCAACCACAGAAGCAGGTCCTCAAAGTCTTTGGTTTGGGAACCTCCTTGACTCACAGGACCAGAGATGATGGCCTCTCTCTTCTCCCCACAGTTAAGTCACTAGTTGACTCTCCAGAACAGAGTTTAACAACATCATGTAAACCTTCAAAGCACCTCCCTGCTCTCGTCAGCAGATAAAACAGCTGTTCCCTTCCAACGGCTTACACTGAAATGTAAATGAACAAGGGCGTTAAAAAAAAAAAAAGGAAAACAGATTTAAGTTCTTGCCTTTTAAAATTTTTATCATTTCCCATCTAAGCTTACTGTTTTTGTTTAATCTTTCCATTCCTTTTCTTCTTCCTTGTGTGCTCTTTTTCTTAGGGATATGCAAACTTTATTAGTCAGCTCTTCTTTCAAGCTCTGTGTGCTTTTGTGTTTGAGAATTGGGAATCAGGTACTTTTACTGTTAGCCCCGGGGTAGATCTGAGCAGGAAGAAGCTTTATGAATAATCAAGGTTGACATCTCCAACGTTGTTCCTTCATTATAAATATTGTTAAAAGGAGCTGTGACCACCACGGGCCCCCCATGAACAGCACGTGCAGGGGAGACAGATAGCCTTTGATTTCAGCCCTTCCCTGGTTATCACTTCACTGATGACCCTGCTGTTGACAGGTCTCTTAGATTTGGCTGTCTTTTTTTCAGAAAGTTTCTCTTCTATTAGCATAAGTGTTTGGTCTGCAGGAAGCTGGGTTCATCTCTCCAACTCCAAAGGCTAAGAATCATAGTTAATATTAGTGCTTGCACATTGCCTTAGCTTGAATCCCTAATAAAGGCTCAGCTGCTCAGTGACATTAACTGTTTTAGTCCCACTTGGGTTACATTTATGGCAATGTGATCATTTACAGGAAGAAAAAGAATCATAGTATCCCAAATCTCTGACCTGCCTTCCCACGTTCTGAGAAAGGCCATGTCCTACTAACATCTGAAAGGAACACCAGCATTCTGTGTTATCTGCTGGGTGCCCCCACCCATACCCCACCAATCCCTGGTCATGTCATTAGCATACTCTTTTAGGTTATTCATTTTATCTTGATTCTGTTTTAATTTTCAAAAGAAAGGGAAGACATGTACTTGAAATCATATCTTGTGAGAAAAACACAGCAAATTTCCTCCTCTTCTCCCCTCCTATCTACCACTGTTAAGAGAACCTATATGAGAAATTTTATGGACTTCACTTCATATAATGGTTCCAAGAGCCACCTGAAGAAGCTAATGTCATGGATTGAATTGTGTCCCCCCGAAAATGTGTGTGGTAATTTGTCTAGGCCATGATTCCTGGTATTATGTGATGTTTCTGTAATGCCTGCCTCTAAGATGCCAATGACAGGAGATGGGCAGCAGTTGTGTTGGTGGGGTAGGACTCGGTGTGTGAGATTGTATTGTGCCTTGGGACAACCTTTAGGGATATGAAAGGAAGCAAGCAGAGAGTGAGGGACTTCATACTACCAAGAAGCAGTGCCAGGAACAGAGCATGTCCACAGGACCCAGCCTTCCTGCACTTCAGAAGCTCCTGGTCCAGGAGAGGGCTGATGACCAGGACCTTCCTCCAGAGCCAAAGTAGAGGATTTCTCCTGGAGCTAATGCCCTGATTTGGACATTTGCCAACTTTTCTGTGTGAAAATGAGTCTCCTTTTAAAGTCATCCACCTGTGGTATTTGTGTTAAATGACTAGCTAAGACAGGTGATAATTGCTTCTTCTGATTTCCCCCCAAATTGCAGAAATCTAGACTTTGGGGCCTGAAGGGACTTGCCCAAGGTCATGTGGTGGGTCAGGGTTAGACTTTAGATCAAGTGGGGACCTACAACTCACACCCTCTACTCTTCCTTAGTCCATGTTAGCAGTAGTTACCATTAGTTATTTCTGCTGACGTTATCGAACATTACTGAGTGGCAGGCACTGAGATGACAAGGACAACCATAGTGGCTCGGGAAACCCAAAGCCCGGTGGGGAAGAAAGATCTAAACAGGTGGTGGTGATGAGCTAACTGATCAATGGTCAGGTTGAAAGAGGAAAGCTGAGGGACTCAGCAGGGAGGCATTTAGTGCTGCAAGGGCTCAGGCTTGCGGGAAACAGTAGCTGTGTCTTGAATTGGCTGGGGTCAGGATGGTCTCAGAGAAGGGGACAATGTGCTGCTTCTAAGGAAAGGGAAAAAGTTTCTTTTCATTGTCATTGTTGCTATTAGTTGCTGTGCAGTCAGTTCCGATCAATGCAACCTCATGCGTACAGTCAGCTGCTCTCCAAGGCTGGGCTCCTTCGGAAGAAGGGTGCCAGGACTATTTTCTTGAGGTTTCTCTGGTGGGTTCCAACCACCAACTTTTTAGCTAGTAGTGGACTGCCTAACTCTTGGAGTTCCTTCTACAGGTCCATTTAAAACACTTCAGATGCTTTTAAGTCAGCCTGTCGAAGACCTCGATGTGTGTACGTGCATGTTCTTTTTTTTACATTCCTATTTTTTTTACATATTTTTACGTTCCTATATTTTATATAAAATGTTCATACTTCTTTTTTTTTTGAGAAGACAAAAAGAGTAGCAAGCTTCTAGAGGAATCACTTGAGTTTGTTTTGGGTGTGTTGAAATGGCAATGTTTGTAGAATGTTCAAGTGGAGATAGATGTTTTGGGAGTGAGGTTCAGGAGACAGAGTTGAACTGAGGATGGAGAGTTAGGAGTTGTCACCATCCAGAAAGGCAGTGAAGTCAGCACAGGGGGAAGCAGAGGAAAAGAAGGCAAAAGATTGGGCCCTGAAAGATACCAGGTCAATAAGATACCTCAAAGGAGACTCACCAAAGAAGTAGAGGGGAAAGGAAGGGAAACGTGCTGTCATGAAGTCCTCAGGAAGGATCCATTCCAACGCAAAGTGTGATGCTGCGGTCAAGAATGTAGTTTTCTGATGCATGTCCACTGGGTGAAACATCAAGGAAGCATTGTTACGAAGAGGGAGAACTATTGCAGTGGGCTGTCGGGTCAACCTAATTGTGTGGGTGAGTAGTGAACGGAAGAATTGGAGACCACCTTCTATGTGTTAGTTTTTGAAAAAGATAGACTATTCTTAAGTTTCTCTGCAGGAGAGGATAGATGTGAGGAACCAGAATTTCAAGGTGAAGAATGGAAATTTTTGGATGGAAGAAGTTATTAGGATGATGACTGGCTGTGTCTGGCAGAAACAGAGGGGCAGTCAGCTGAGCAAGTCTCCAAGGTAGGGAGGGATGATGGGGCCCAGGGCAGGGATGAGAGAGTTATCCTGAATAAGAGGAGATCCTGTTCCCTTTTGATGTGGAAGTAGGGCAGAAGAGTGGGTTCAAGACTAGGATGGGTACCATGAATCAAGATCCTCGGATAATTTGTGGAGTACAAACTGAGTGCTAGATAATGTGCCATTCATTTACATAAACTGAAATCATTCCCATTCTACAGATGAGAAAAAGGGTAGCCTGGAGAGGTCAATAAGTTTCCTGAGGTCAGAGATTCTATTGACAGTACTGGGTTTTGAACCCTCACAGTCCAGCTGCAGAGCCAGCTCTCTGAACCACATGCTATACTGAGTAAGGAAGACAAAGCTCGTGGCTCAGGCAAGAAGCAGAAACTTGCAGGAGTTGATGCAGGAAGTCTGACTCCAGCCTTCTTTGCTTGTCTCACTCCATTCTAGCCCAGACTGGCTATCTCTTCTGACTGCATGATAGTTAAATTGCTCTGGTACTCGGGGGTACAATGATGTGTGTATTCTGAAGATGTGAATATCTGACAATCGCCTCATCCTTAACTTGTGTATAATCGCCATTTCTACATGTTATCCTGCGCAGTGTTTTTCAAACTAGAGTTTTCAAACAGATTATAGGACAGCTATGTCTTCTCTATAAGAATTTCCTAATTGTTTTTAGATTAAGAACTATCTCAGAAAAATCCTAATGTAAGTATACTTTGGGTTACTGGATCAATTGCCTTATAATCAGCCACTGTCCTCCAATTTCAGGTCCTTGTTGCATTTGTATTTGTGGTTGTATTGGCACCAAGAACACAGCTCTGCTCCCAGTTCTGAGTTAATGAGAAGAGATCAGAGGTATAAGATATAAATAAAATATTCATACCAAGTGAAGGGCAAGTTACTCACTTAGCACATATTTAGTGCAGGTGCTACTGGAGAATACAAATGGGATACAGGAAAAACCTAGAATTCAGCCGTGCTAGTAGGTTAAGTGCTATATCTGCTCACCAAAAGGCTGGCAGTTCAAATCCACCAGGTGCTCCTTGGAGACTTGATAGGGCAGTTCTATTCTGACCTTAGACCCAACTCAATGGCAACGAGTTTCACAGAGATTACATTCTGTACTGGGCAAATAGTGTCCATGTCTGCTCCCAAATCTGATGCTGTGGTATAATTTGGAAATGGGGTCTTTGTAGTTATAACTACTAGTTAAGAAGTGATCCTAGGTCCAAAATCCAATGCCAGTATCCTAATGAGAAGGGGGGATACATAAAGAGAGTTTGGAGCAACATGCTACAAGCCAAGAAATGCCAAAGATCACCAGCAGCCACCAGAAGCTAGGAAGAAGCAAAGAAGCAATCTTTCTTGGAGACTTCAGAGGGAGCATGGCCCTGGTGACAACTGGGCTTTGGATTTCTACCCTCCAAAACTGTGACAGAATAAACTTCTGTTGCTTTAAGCCACTGAGTTTATGGTAATTTCTTAGGTAGCCATAGGATATCCATATACATTCCATTTGAGAAAATTTAGACTACTGCAAATAAACCAGCTTTAGGGGTTAAGTGGGTGGGGTTTCCTAGGGCTCTAGGGTAAAAGTTGAAAGAATGTTGCTTAGGGTTGAGGCCAAATGGAACAACCTATTCCTTCCAATCCACAGCCCCCACCTGATCCACCACAAATTAAATACGAGAACCAGCGGTTAGCCGAACCTGCTAGAAGAGAGAGGAAGATGATGGGGCTGTTACAACTTCAACGCACAGAGACCCCTGTGTGTCAGAGTAGAACTGTGCTCCACAGGATTTTTAGTGGCTGGCTGTTTTAGAAGCAGATCACCAGGGCTTTCTTCCGAGGTGCTTCTGGAGACCCTAGGGTTTTCATTAGGCGTCGAGTAGGGTAACGGTGCACCTCACTCAGACTCCCAACTGGGTCTGTAGTACTGGTTCTGTTCTTATCCCTAGCAGACGTGAGTAGAGCACAGCCAGAGCCAGAAACAGGCACCATAGGGAAGAGAACAGAGCATCGACCAGACCTACAAGGATCGCATTTCTGGCCTGTCAGTGACATGAATGCGCTTCTGAATGTTTGCCTCGGAGAGAGCAGGATTAGTGACAGAACAGAGGATCTGGTGCGGGATGGAAGAGGAAATAGGGCTACAGAACCCCCGTCCCCACATGTGTGATGGGGTGCAGCATTATACAGAGTCTGGCAATTAAGTCCATGAGCTTAATTGTTCTAAGTGCTACATACCTCATTGCTGAGTGTCACCATAGTCATCTTTGAAGTACTCCCCTTGGGAAGCTATGCACGAGTGCCAGCACCTAGCCTACACTTCAGAGCAATTTTGGAATGCTTTCTGGAATTTCGTTGTGCCTGGTGGCATGGTGGGCAAGTTCACGAACTTAATTGTCTAGTTGTCTGTAAGGGAGTTTTTAGCCAGTAAACGAATCACTGTATTGGAACACCCTCCCTACTCGCCTGATCTGGCCCCCAGTGACTTTTTTTATTTACCCAAAGATAGATAAAATACTGAAAGAAAGATACTTCGATGACATTCAGGATATCAAGGGCAATATAACAACAGCTCTGATGGCCATTCCAGAAAAAAAGTTCCAAAATGGCTTTGAAGAGTCGACTAGGCATTGGTATCAGTGCGTAGCTTCCCAAGGGGAGGACTTAAAAGTGACCATGGTGACATTCCGCAGTGAGGTCTGTAGCGTGGTTTCTAGGTTGAGTGTTTGATTTTAATTGCCAGACCTCATATACTGTTGTTGGAACAATCGGCATTTTCGTGTCAGCATCCGCGTGGGAGCTTCCACAGAGCAGGTTGTATCATTCAGCAAGAACAGAAACTTGAATAATCGCCTCCAAGGAAATTAGGCTGAGAAACCCACTTCCAGGAGACTGACGCCAGCTGGAATGATACTGTACTAACAGGTAAGGTGAGTGTGTTTGATGTCAGGTCTGCACACCTGCTATGGGTGTGATTTGCACTGATACACTTAAGAGAGTATATGAAAGGTTAGAAAGTGGTCCAGGAAGTGCTTTGTTTGATTTCTTGACTGCTGCTTCCATGGGTACCGATCGTGGATCCAAGGAAGATGGAGTCGTGACAACTTTGGTCCCGTCTCCCTTTATCACGGTATTGCTTACTGGTCCACCTGGTCAGATTTTTCTTTTACGTTGAGTATTTTCTTAGCCTGGAGAAAAGAGTATTCAGCAAAAGGGAGAGGATTTCAAATATGTATTCAGAAGGAATTACGATAGTGCTCCCTTACCTGAGGGGGAGGTGATCTAAGACCCCTATGGATATCTGAAGCCACGGACAGTACTGAACCCCGTGTATACTTTGTTTTGTAATACATACATATATGATAAAGTTTAATTTGTAGGTTTGGTGACAAAAATTAAACCAACCAAAATAGCACAGCCATTGCAGTTGACTTGATTCTGACTCAGAGCAATACTATAGGTTTTCCAAGGAGTGGCTAGGGGATTTGAACCGCTGACCTTTTGGTTAGCAGCCAAGCTCTTATACACTGTGCCACCAGGGCTCCTAATAACAATGATGAATAGTAAAATAAGCAATTATAACAATGTGTTGTAATAAGTTAATGTGAGATGTGGTTTCCAGGTGGAATGGAGGGGACTGCTGGTATGAGATTCTTACCCGCAGTCCACACTCCATTTGGGATCTCAGTTGAGCTGGAATAACTGAAATCATGGGGAAGGCAGGGGCTGCTAGAGTTTGGCTGGTGAGACTGAGGGGTACACGGCTCAGGTCATGGGCTGAAGCTACAGAACCAAATGAAAAGAAATTGACTCAGAAAGAGAACATTGTAAGGTGATATGAGAACCTGAAGGTCTCTCAGGAGGCAGTGATTTCCCTGTTAGAGCAACTCTTGTCACTGGTATCACTGAGGAGAGCCAAGCTCTGTATGGGGACTTAGTCTGATGTGTTCTTAGATCCAACTCTGAAATTCAAAAACTATTATTAATTTACAAAAACTGTTTATTCATCAGCTTGTGTGTCTGACACCATGTAGAATATTAAAAACATAATTAATAACTAACAAGTCAAAGTTTTAAAGTCTTTCGACCAGTAGGAATCCAGCCAGGCATTTTATGTTCAAAATTCCCAAACCAAAGTTGTCAGCTTCTAAAGAGCTTATAAAGCTGACTGTAGATGAGCAGTAGTGTTTGAAAAAGGACCTTTGAAAAGGAGCCATTGAATTAGAATAAAGTAGTCCTTGAGAATAAAGAGGTCCTTGGTATTTGTCAAAACTTTATTTTCTCTCCCAATACCAAGTTTATGTTAATTTTTACTTTAATAATTGTCTATTTGCTGTCTAAAGATTTGGTACATAAAGCCAGGAGAATGTAAAAATACCTCTGAAAAGGGGACAGATGAAGAGAGACGGTCAAGTCGTCCAAGGCTGTTTCTTGGTCCATGGCATTTCCTGTTTGTATTTATGCCTGACTTTGGGCTTTTGTACTGAACCTACTGAGCCTGTTGTCACCGATCTTTGACTTTCAAACATTGACAGAAACAAGGTGTTCTTGACCTCCAGAACTAAACAGTGTAATAGGCACATGGCGAATAAATTTTCATCATGTGAGTTTTTCTATCAGTCCAGTAAAGAAGAGGGAACTCATCTCAGTGACTCTTTGAAGCCAATGGAATGTGTAAATCCTGGATATTTTGCTGCAGAAGAGAACATTTTGGCTAAGCTTTAGATTTTTTTTTTAACCTATAAAAAATATTTGAAATAATAAGAAGATGAGGAAGAAGGTGACTGTGTCTCGCTGGCTGGTGAATAAACCTACTTAGCATGTAGGGAGCTTAGTGTTAAGAAGAGAAAGAATTGAGAGAATGATTTCCATTCCCAACACCATCTTTCCTGGTGGTGCAGTGGTTAAGAGTTCAGCTGCTAACCGAAGGGTCTGCAGTTTGAATCTACCAGCCGCTCCTTGGAAACCCGATAGGGCAGTTCTCCTCTGTCCTGTACGGTTGCTATGAGTCATATTCTAGTACTTCATTTCTATATTTCCAACACCAAACAGGATACCTAGAGCACAGTAGATGCTGCACAAGTGTTGTGGAGTAATCTTCCTCAAAAACTACTCTGACTTCCAGTTTGTAGTTTTTTTCTTTTTCTGTTACTGAGACCAGGTCCACATGACTGATTGAGACGACAAAATTCTAGCCATCATTTGGTTGTTACATATCTAGGCTGCCAAATCATGTCCTTGACTGATGTCTATCCCCGTAGGGATGACGGACTGCTTTGGCTCAGAGTAGACCCAGCCTGAGTGAGGTGTTGCCATCTGTTAGTCAGTGGTTGTGTTTCCTTATACAACCAGTTTGACTTATGTTAGTCACATTAGTCACAAGCATAAATCAGGAGAGTTTAGTCATTGATACCTGGACATTTTCTGACTGGAGTGATTTGTCATTCTGGTGGTTAGTGATGCCTAGTGAATACTCAGAGATTGAACAGCACCACACAGGTGAACAAAGAAAATCCCTGAGTTGGAGAGTCAAATATCACATGGATTTTGCCAGAGAATGTAGGTTCACGTACAAGTGGATGTCAATCTTAAGGCAAAAGAGTGACTGTAAGGAAAGTTGGCCAAGGTAGGACGTATATATTTTTAATTAGATCATTAGTTGTGGTGGACAGACTGTATAGTGGTCCCTGTGGTTTCTGCTTCCTGGTGTTCATGGCCTTGTCTAAACCCTTCCCCTTGGGTCTACAGGAAACACTGATGACACAGTGATTAAACGCTATGTCTGTTAACCACAAGGCTGGAGGTTCAAATCCACCAGGCTGTCTTTGGAAACTCCAAGAAGCAGTTCTACTCTCTCCTATAGGGTCACTATGGGTCAGAACCGAGTCAATGGCAGGGAGTTTGTTCTACTGTTTTTAACCAATAAAATATAAGGTAGCTCATCCAACTCGACGGCACTTGGCCTTGGCATGTACTGTAATTCCTATGATAAGCTAAGTTATATAGGACTGTCTTGCTGGTGAAATTGCTCTTTAGGGCCCTTTGTCCTCACTATCTTTAAAAAAATTGCTACAAGTCCTACAGCTACAAGGAAATGAGTTCCGCCACCATCCTGAGTGAAACAGGAGTAGGTCCTTTCCCCAGCAAGCTTTCCAGTGAGAAGCCAGTCCTGCTCCGTGTAACCTTTGCGGAGGACCCAGCTAAACCATGTTCAGACTCCAGACCCACAGAGACTATGAGATAATAAGTGTGTGTTGTTCTAAACCACTGTTGTGGTAATTTGTTACATTGCACAGACAATACATAAACACTAGTTGTTGTTCTTCCGTGAATTCTTGACTACCGTGTTGATGCCCAAGAAACACACCCAAGAGTCAATGGGAAGATGCCAAAACTGCATAACTTTCCTGGATTAGCACATGCAATACTGAATCTGTTCAAAGCAGGGAGAAGAATAATGGCCAGAACTGGAGTCTATCTTCGTATTGTCAAGTCTAATCATTTGTGTGTTTCGATTACTAACCAAGACATTTTTGTTTGAAGAAAATAAAAGTGAATTTTCTTACTACTAGTGTTATGAAAGATATTCATAGATGTTCTGTGAAATTAAGATGCCGTAAGTATGTTAAAAGAAGAGCAGGAATGTTTATTAGGTTCTAGTAAGTGCAGCATTGAAAAACAGGCCCTTTCTAAACACAGTTTAATCTAGCATTTTCCAGTCTGATTTGACCAAAGGACTCCTTATTTTTCCTTACAGAACACCTATCATTAATACCTTACTCCTCTGAAACTGGCGTGGGTACCGCTCTTTGGGAGCTTTGTGCTTCCCTCTCTGACCTTGCCACATTACAGGCAGATGCTGTGCAGTGTAAACTGGAGTAGCTCCCTCAAAGCAGCAACATATTAAGCAGAGACCACAAAAGTCATGGGCCAGTATATGAGGACTGACAATTAGTTTCATGAACTCATCCTAGAAAAAGTGCTACATACTTTGTTGCTGAGTATCACTATAGTTACCTTTGAAGTCCTCCCCTTGGGAAGCTGGGCACTGACACCAGCACCTAGTCCACTCTTCAGAGCAATTTTGGAACCCTTTTTCTGGAATGGCCATCACAGCTGCAGTCACATTACCCTTGATGTCCTGAATGTCATCACAATGTCATCCTTTTCCTTTATCTTCTGGTAAAGAAAAAAGTCACTGGGGGCCAGATAAGGTGAGCAGGGAGGGTGTTCCAATACAGTTATTTTTTTTCTGGCTGAAACCTCTCTCACAGACAACTATACAACTAAATTCACAAACTCCCCACATCATGTACAGTGACCACAGAAAGAGTTCCTAAACTGCTTTAAAGTGTAGACTAGGCACTAGTGTTGGTGCATAGCTTCCCAAGGAGAGTACTTGGAAGGTGACCATAGTGATATCCAGCAATGAGGCATGTAGCCCTCAGAACAATGAAGTTCACAGACTTAATTGTCACGCCTTGTATCTTTCTACAAGATGTCACAAAACCTGAGCAAGGAGGATGCTCAGCTTAAGACAGATAAAGTGATGACCTGGCAAAGCTGAGCCCTGGAATCTTCAGCCATATTTAGAAGTGGTGTTCTGGCATGCCAGACTTGTTCAAACTGGAATCTAGTTATTCAGATTCACTGCCTAATCAATTCAAATACAACATTGAAGGACTTGCTTTTTTGGTCTAAATGGATCTGCAGTCGCTGATGTGGAGATCTAACCTTTGTAAGACCTAAGGGTGACTCGGTAGGAGCTAAATGTGTCAAACACGTCAAACGTGTGCTCAGGGTCAGTGGCAATTTCTGTAATCACTGAATTTGCTGGAGGTGAATAACTCTATTGCTTTATGACCTGGACCAGGGACTACTTATAAGTCCATTAAATTTTCAATGAAATGAAAATAGATATCCTAAAACAGAAAAGATTTTTTAAATATCCTCCCAATATATTAAACCTTCAGTTTGAGACAGATAGTGGTCCCTGGCACTCCCTAAAGGCTACCACACCTTGCGAGTTGACCGTCTTTACCATCTAGTCTCTGCCTCAGGAAGCAGTGCTGTTCTCATGGCGCAAAGAACAGGACTTCCGGTTATTTCATGCTGAGCGCTGGGCAGCTGGGTTTATGCTTTCAGGTGGGAATGAGGAGGTGTTTCCAGAACAGGTGGAAGTAATGCAAAGCAGTGGAGACGACTGCCTTAAAAAATGGTTTTGACAGAGGAAGGAGACTGCCAAAGCCAAGTGCCGTCGAGTCGGATCTGACTCATGGCAACCCTAGGTCTTCCTATCGAGTAATAATCTCACTTGCTTACATGAACAGATGACGACAACATTGTGATAAATATCTTAGATCATTTTTGTGTGGCAAATGCATGAGATTTTTGTAAGACACAGGAGAGGCTACTGCAGAGTTCTGGAAGCTTAAGGCGGATGTTCTGTCCACAGTCTCTGCCTGTTTTCCTGAGCAGGTCCCCTGTTTGCCTGCTTTTTCTCATCTAGGAAACAAGAAACTGTGACCGGGGACTGGTTATAATGTTTCTTGATAAACCTCTGTAAAGCAATGTGCTGTTGGCTAGTAATGGGCTCCATTCATTATCAGCCCAGTGGATTTTCATTTGCACTTGGCTCTAACAATTAGCTTGAGCAGGTGTGAAGGTGATGGAGGGGCTGGGACGCCCAGAGGTCAGCCTCGCGGGATGTGATAAATTAACCATTATTATCAGCGCTGAAAGTGGTTCTCTATGCTTGTCAGCAGCAAACAAAGAGACAACACATCTCCCATAAACTCACAGTTCAGAGCTCGGTTTGTTGAAGGAGAAGAGTCGCCTTTCAGGCCCTACAGACGAGAGAGAGGTCAAGAACCCCCCCACCTACACAGACATGAGGGTGCCTTGAGGAGGGATGTCTTGGCTGACGAAGTGGCATCTGGAGGTTCCAGGCCGGCTTGTTTCAATGTTCAGCCATCCCAATGTCAAGCCTCCATCAAGTTCTGTTGGTAATGGGGTAGGGGTTCCATTTATGACAAGATTTCTTAGGAGTGAAGAGTTTGCCCACCAACACAGCAGACCTGTTATTATGCTGGGGGTAGGTGGGTGCACATTTCCATATAAATTTGCTGGTGAGCAGATACTATGAACAATGCTTTATAACTGAATACATTTTTTCAGTCAGATGAAAAAGTCAGCCAGCATTCGTCATTGTCTTCAATTTCTCCATCTCTACCAATTTCATAACACTTCAGCAGACATAAAACTTAGGAGGAAGGTGTAATGATACCCACAGAAGGCAGCCCTGGGCCTGTCCACTGTAGATCCGACATATCTAAACAGCTTTGTTCTTAAACATGAAGTGTTCTCCCACTTAGTTAGATCCTTGCTTGAGAAACACATTGAGTGACCCCAGGGGTGAAGTAGTCACACAAACAAAAGAATGGGGTGATGTATAGTTGTTATACATGGTCCATTCGACATTCTTCTCCATACTAAGATTCCAAAGGAAACCCCAGTGATGTAACAGTTAGGAGCTGTGCCTACCGACTAAAAGATAGGCAGTTCTAATTTCCCAGGAGCTCCTTGGAAACTCCATGGAGTAGTTCTATTCTGTTCTATAGACTCACTGAGTCATAATCAACTCAATGGCAATGAGTTTGCTTTTTGGTTTTGGCTTGTTGTTGTTAGGTGCCATCAAGTTGGTTCCGACACATAGTGACCCTGTGAACAACGGAAAGAAACATTGCCTGGTCTTATACCATGTCCACAATTGTTTTTATGCTTAAGCCCGTTATTGCCACTGTGTAATTCCATCTCATTGAGTGTCTTCCTCTTTTTCACTGACCCTTCACTCTACCAAACATGATGTCCTTCCTCCAGGAATGGATCCCCTCCTGACAACGTGTCCAAAATATGTAACATTCACTCTTGCCATCTTTGCTTCCAAAGAACATTCTGGTTATACTTCTTCCAGAGTAGATCTGTTTGTTCTTTTGGTGGTCCATGGTCCATTTAACATTCTTCTCCAACACCGTATTTCAAAGGCATAAGTCGTCTTCTGTCTTCTTCGTTCATTGTCCAGCTTTTGCATGCATATGATGAGACTGAAAATACCATGGCTTGGATTAGGCATAGTTTAGTTTTCAAGGTGAAGATTCCAAAAATATATTTTGTTTTGGTTTTACAATGTTTGGGCGATTAAAAATCTGACTGGACCGTCTGAGCATGTGATTGTGAGCTTTATTTTAGAGTGGTAGGCTGGTCTTTTAGGAAGAAACTCTGGATGTCAGGCCTTAGCTGTAGGGCTGGTAAGACACCAGGGAAGCCTGTTCCAGTCTCTGGAACATGGAGGTTGCAGCCTCGCTGTCAGGGTCTTTTCAGCTAAATGTGGAGACAGCTGGGGGAGATGTGTCTCAGTATCACATAGCCCCCATGTTTTGGAAATGCTACCTTTCCCATCAAAGGTGTCAAGTAATTTTTAGTCCAAACAAGGTTTGCTTTACCCTCATCAGAAAGAAGCTTAAAATTGCCCATGAATTTAAGGTTGTTCTAAGACCTGACTCTGGGGGTTCTCTTAAGCAGTTTTCAAACCAATGTTAGCTAATTCCCCCCTTCATTCCTACATCCAAATGTAACTGGTACTTCTAATTGCTGAACTTTTTGAGATGGCTGCAGTAGAAATTTGAGACTTTTTTTGGTGGTGGGAGGGGTTGTCTCTCTTGCTAGCTTAGGATACAACTTTCTTAGGCTGCTAAACCCTTTAACATTCCTCTGTATATTCCAGCTTCCAAAATTGTGTTTTTTTGTCTCTGTACTCGTTTCTCCTGTTCTATCTCCTGTTACTGTAGTTGGACAGAGGTCTGCACTGAAAGTGAAATGTGTTTCTAGTTTCAGTCTAGGAATGTTTATCTCAAAGCTCAAGGAATTGCTTTTTAATTAGCTTTTCTTTCCCTCAACATTTTGTAGTCATGGCCAGACACTATTTAATACTTTATCATATCCTTTTTATTTTCTTTTAAAAATTATAGATCACCAAAGTTGGGCAAAGTTGGCATTCTTCTCTTGGCCTCCTGGAAATTTTTGCTAAGCCCCAGTGAGCATAGCAAACGAAGAGCCAGCTAGGATACCTGAAAAAGCAGATGTCAAGCCTTCTACAGCTCTGTGCTCATGGTCATCAGGCAGTGATTTGTGATGGTTAGCCTCAGAAGCTGCAGGTCTGATAAGCTACTCAAACAAGAAGGAGAGATGTAATTTTGCCCATCTGTCTCACTGTTCTCCACTAGCATTATAAAAACTGAATGAGCATGAAAATATAATTCTTACCTGTTTTGGGTAGCACACATACAAGAAATGCATCATGCGCGCTTTGATGGATGGATGGATTGGTTGGCTGATAGATTTAGCTGAATTTAATCAGAACTGCAGATCTGTATGGGCCAATATACAGGATATGGACTGAAATGTTTAGACTATCTGCAAGTGTTTTGCTTACTTTTCAGTCAAGCAGAACATCTCATTGCACAAGTTGGTCAATTTCTTGTTGTTCTGGAATGAATCATGCCCCCTGAAGAGAACTGGTGAAGTCCTAGCCCTAGTACCTGTGACTGGAACCTCTCTTGGCAAAATAGGGTCTGTCTTGGAAGATTAGTCCTCCTGGAGTAGGGTGGAAACCCCGGAGGTAAAGGGTGAAATGCTACATCTTCTTAATAAAAGGTCAGCAGTTCAAATCTGCCAGGTGTTCCTTGGAAACTCTTTGGGCAGCTCTGCTGTGACCTGTAGGATCTCTCTGAACTGGAATCTACTCAACGACAGTGGCTTTTTGGCTTGGAGTAGGGTGGTTCCTAGTTCCTTCTGAGGACTGCCGTAGAAAAGGAGAGGAGAGACTTGGATATAGTCACCAGCAGGGACAACAGGTATCACATGACAACAGAGGTAGCTGCATCTACAAGCAGCAAAGGAACATCACAGATTGCTGGCAGTCACCAGAACTCAGAGAGAGCACAGAAGAGTTCCTCTACATTCCCAGAAGGAATCAACCTGGTAAAGACCCTGACTGGGACAGCCAGGAACTGTGAGAACTCTGGGAAAATACGTATCTGTTCTTTCCCCACTTTATAATATTTTCTTGTGTCAAAATAATAAATGTTTATTGTATACAACTTAGGAAATTCATATAAAAAAGCAAAAAAAAAAAAAAAACCCTTGCAAACTAATCTTAATATTTTGATCTTTTTCTAGTCATTATATATGCATTAGAAATATAAACCGATCCTACTGTTTATGAACAATTTGTTCATGTAATAAGATTTTACATACCAGCATTTCCCAACATCAGTTAGCATTCTAGAGCATGACTTTTAATGGCTCCTTTGTATTTTGTTGTGGGGTTCTGAATCAACGGCACTTGGCTGGCTTGGCTTTGTATTTTGTTGTGGGGTTGGACCATAATTTATTTAATCTTGTAGTCTTGAGTACCTGAATACAAGCTCATTTCCAAAGCACTTTAATTAATTGAAATTTATCTATGTCTTGTTCATGATAATTTTTTTTAATGTGCTCTGTACAAGTCTCAGGCTACCTAACAAGGATGTGATCCTTGGTCTTAGTAGTGGATTTAATCCCAAGGGGCATCTTTTGAAAGTGGATAATTTTCCACTTAGAGTGATATACTTGGTCACTGCTGGATGGATTGTGTCTTCCAAAGCCACTTGAAACAAGGGTTCTGTTGGCTGTGCTTGAAGGACTGTTGTAGATTAGACTGTTGCTAAGATGCTTCCACACCTCTGTGGTGTAGATGATGACACACTCACCTGCTAAATGAAAGACTGGAGGTCTTAGTGCACTGAGAGATGTGTTGAGAGAAAAGCCTGACAATGCATATCTGAAAAGTCAGCAGTGGAAACTCTTATGGATGCAGTTCTACCCTCTCACGCCCATTGTCACCAAGAGTCAGAGTCCATTCACTAGCAGGGGTTGGAGATGCTTTCAGATGTCACAGCAGCACATTCTACCGGTTGTGGTGCAGGTGTTCTAGACAAGAGTTTTGTGGGTTAGTTTGGAAAGGGTCATTGTTTTCTGAAGGCTAGGTAGCAATTTAGGAGGGTAAGAAATAATGTCTTGGCCTAAACCTTCTGAGGCAAAAGTTTGTTTTAAGTTTTAAGAAGGTACACGACTTGAAAAAAATCACTAATTTTCATTGTTCTTTCAGCCTTCTTTATTATACAGCATAGTATATAAATTTCTGTTTTGACTTCAGCTTAGACAATGTGCATTTGGTGTATACAGTAAGAGGACTTAATTAAGCTTTTGTCACTTGGAATTTGATTGAAACCAGACAAGGTATGATCTTGCTCTAGTTTCCTTTAAAGTGAACACCCCTCCCTTCCCTGATAACAAATGTGAAGATGTGAATGTTGGCCTCGATCTGTATTATGTGAGTGAATGGAAGTTTTTAAGTATTTCCAAGCATGGTAGATAAACAGTCCAATACGTGTAAGAGAATGTACTTCTTATAAATAATTCTTTTCTGTTTCTTACATTAAGTCTCCTAAGGCTCATTGGGAAATATAATTAGCTTCCTGTGAGCTACTATATATATTACAAGAAAAATGATAAAAGTGAATTTTTAAAAAATTGTAGCAAAGCCCTTGCTAATTTCACAGCAGTGGGTTTCTTGGACATCACCTTGTTGCCACATACACTTCCCAGCCCTCTTTCCTGAGGTCTACTAGGTGAGGAGTGTTTAAGGGCAAATACTACAAGTTATACCTTGAATTGATGCTGAAGTCAAGTGGGAACATCCAGCAGGGGGAATTAACTGAAGTCCTAGTGGGGATGCAGAGGTGGGGTTGCTGCAGTGCCCAGACTATCAAGAGTCAGAAGCAGCTTGATCGTCTATAAGAAATAAGAAACCATTGTCAGCGTATCTTTTGGGGGCATATAGTTTAATACATAACGCAAGTACCGAGTCTGTTGTGTTATGCATTAAATTATGTTCCCTCCAGAAAGACATGCTAAAGTCCTAACCACTGTTCCTTTGAATGTGAACTTGTTTCAAATAGAATAGAACCTTCAAAACAGAATCTTGTGTTGAAAATGATGCAAGTTAACAAGATCATACAAGAGTAGTTGTAGTTCTTGTTAGGTGTTGTCAAGTTGGTTACCACTCACAGCGGCCTCAAGTACAACAAGCAGAATGAAACACTGCCCAGTCTTGTGCCATCCTCACAGCTATTGTGACCCTACTGTTACAGCCACTGTATCAGTCCATCTCATTGAGGGTCTTCCTTTTTTTCACTGATTATCTACTTTACCAAGCATGATGTCCTTTTCCAGTGACTGATCCCCCCTGACAACACGTCCAAAGTGTGTGATACATAATCTCACTGTCGTCCTTGCTTCTAAGGAGTATTCTAGTTACACTTCTTCCAAGGCAGACCTGTTCATCCTTTTGGTAGTCTACAGGATGTATATTGAGTAGGCTTCACCACTACCACAGTTTAAAGGCATCAGTTCTTTGTTCTTCCTTATTCATTGGCTAGCTTTTGCTTGCATGTGAGATAATTGAAAACACTATGGCTTTGGTCAGCTGCACCTTAGTCTTCAAGGTGACATCTTTGCTGGTGAACATTTTAAAGTGGTCTTTTTGCAGCAGATTTGCCCAGTGCAGTGAGTCTTTTAATTTCTTAACTGTTGCTTCCATGGGCGTTGATTGTGACTTCAAATAAAATGAAATACTTGACAACTTGAGTCTTTTCTCTTTGTCATGATGTTGCTAGTTGGTCCACTTGTGAGGATTTTTGGTTTCTTTATATTTGTGGCAAAATTATGCTGATGGCCATGGTCTTTGATCTTCATCAGTAAGTGCTTCAAGTCTTCTTCACTTTAAGCAAGCAAAGTTGTGTCATCTGTGAAAAAAACATGTTGTTAATGAGTCTTCCTTCAATCCCAACACCCTACTGTTCTTCATATAGTCCAGCTTCCCAGAATATTTGCTCAGCATACAGATCAAATAAGAATTGTGCAAGGGTACAACTCAGATCCACACTTCCCTGACTTTAAAACATACAGTATCCCATTGTTCGGTTCAGTGTCTGTTTCTTGATCTAAGTATAGGTTCCTTGTGAGAACAATTAAGCATTCTGGAACTCCCGTTCATTGCAATGTTATACATAATTTGTTATGATCCACATAGTTGAATTCTTTATCATAGCTGATAAAAACACAGGTAAATATCTTTCTGGTATTCTCTGCTTTCAGTCTGGATCTATCTGTGACATCAGCAAGAATATCCCTAGTTCCATGTCCGCTTTATAATCTTGCTTGAAGTCCTGGCAATTCCCTGTTGATGTTCTGCCACGGCCACTTTTGAATGCCCGTCAGCAAAATTTCACTTAATCGCTTGATGATTTCCACGTTTGATCGAATCTCCTTCCTTGGGAATAGGCATATATATGGATGTCTTCCAGTCAGTTGGCCAGGTAAACTGTCTACAAATTTCTTGGCATGGATGAGTGACCACTTCCAGAGCTGCAACTTTTTGTGAAAACATCTCGGTATCTGTCAGTTCCCGAAGCCTTGTTTTTTGTCAATGCCTTCAATGCAGCTTGGATCTCTTGTTTCAGGGCCATAAGTTCTTGACCACCCGTTACTTCCTGAAACAGTTGAGTAGGGAGTGGGAATAATGAGGTCAGATAGTGTGCACTAATTAGAACAGGAGTGAGCAAGGCAGAGGAGATGAATTTTGATTAACATTTGTGGCAAATAGCTGTGGTGTAGGTACTTTCTTGGTTTCCAGAAAAGTGTTTTTATTTGAGCTGTTTCCATTGCCTTTCCAGGCGTTTCTGTCTCAAAAGCTTTCTCTACCAGCAGGTAAAGGTTGTCTGCTGATTTACACAGGAGACCCGGGTTGGTAGAGACTGAGGGAGAGGAAATGGCATCAATTCTTTACTCCTGGTCGGGGAGGCAGGTCCTCTTGGTGAGCGTGGGGTTTAAAGAGCCAAACATGTGGATCCAACCCTCAAACACGCAGTCAACTCTGCAGGGAAAAGAGTTACCTCCTGGAAACCACGTTCCTGCCCTTTTCTTCAAACCTCTTGGAATCAAATCAAATTCAGTACTGGGTGGAGGGAGGAGGAGTAATGGGACAAGGCAGGGGAGGAGAGAGGGGGAGACTTGGAACCACTGGAAAAGCAACTGAAATTACAGCTACTGATGATTAGAGTCAGTTTCAAATAAGGAAATATTTATGGTTGATCCTTCATTAATTGTCAGGGCATATGTTAAAGGGATTTAATCCTGCTAACAGCACCTTTGAAATTTCTTAGCTGGAAGCCTTTTACACAGAGTCTGGAAATAGGTCTTTGTGATTATCCTTTCTTTAAAATCCCAGGGTAACAGAAGGCAAGACTGCAGATAGAAAAATGTAAAGGAAAAAAAAAATCCAATTGTTGGACTGTCATTACAGTGGTATTTAAATTGCACTGATCTATCAAAACTTTTACCTTCGTGTCTCACGTATAGACACTAGAGACGAGTGAGATTCAAGAAATAAGCCACTGTGGGTTTGCTCATCTAGAAATAGTCTCAGAGAGCCTGTCTTAAATGACTTTTTTCTAAAGCGTTAATTTCTCTTGTTCCTGTGAAATCACTTGATGGATATTATCTAACAGCGTGTTGGTGTCAGAGCCATCAGAGAACTACTTAACATCTGGTTCAAGATAATTGTGTTTCAGATATGGACAGCTCAGTCAATTGCTGTGTGTAAGCATCAGATGGAACATTTTAATCCTGGTAGATTTTAAAGCCGTCTGTGGCTTGGCTTCTATGGAGTTTAATTGTGTCTTATATGCTACAATTGACAACTTAATTGTACAGTGTTAGATATCTGCTAATTCCTTTAGGTGAGTTCCTCTGCCTCTAGTGAGATTGCGCTTCGGGTGCCTTGAGGTCAGAGCCCAAATCTCACACTTCGTGTGCTCCACAGCTCCTAATAAAACACTTGGATCTTTAGGGTCTCCTAGGAGATAAAAGGTATATATGTATATCCACACAGGAGCCCTGGTGGCATGACAGGTTAGCTCCTGTCTGTTGACGACAAAGTCAGTGGTTCGAATCTACCCAGTGGCTCCTCTAGAGAAAAACCTGCCGTCTGTTCCCATGGAGATGATGACCAAGAAAACCCACTGGGACAGTTCTACTCTGTCACATGGGGTCAGAATTGGCCCGTGGATACCCAGTAACATACATACACCATCATGTACACCAGCTAGCTACATGGTGATACTTGCTATTTTTTTTTTCTTTTTAAAGGGAACACCTATATGGTGCACATGCTTTAAATGTGTTTCAAGAAGTATGCCTAAGTGATTTTGTTTAAAAAAAGAAACCACGAATTCTATTGTTTGCTCCCACCAATAGGAATATCTCACATCGGCAAATAGCTATTCACCTCCTACAGACTTATTTCCAGTGAAGGACAGGCTCATGTGACTGTTGGCTGTTGTATTTCCTCCTGATGAAATTTCTGTTCATATTTTGTGCCCATTTTCAAAACTGGGCTCTTTGTCTTCTAGAAACAAGTCCTTTATTAGATAACATGATTAGCAAATGTTTTCTCCTGGTCTGCCTTTATTTTTTTTTAATGTATGATGTCTTTTTGGATAGCAAAGTTTGTAAATTTTTGAGAAATTAGCATTATCAATTTTTAAGCATTATGCTTTTTGTGTCAAAGAAGAAAGAATTCTTTGTCTAGTCCAAGGTTGTGAAGATGGCTTTCCATGGTGTCACTTAAAAATATTAGTTTTAGTTCACACCGTAAGTCTAGGGTACATTTAGATAATTTGTAACATAATTATAAGTTAATTTTCACATGTAGTGTGAGATATTTTGCATATATGTGTCCGATTGTCCCAACACCATCTGTTGAAAAGACTATTTTTCTCTATTGAATTCTTGGCACCTTAGTTGCAGATCAACTTAGCACAAATTTAAGTTCTTGTTTCTGGACTCTCGGTTCTGATCCCATGATCCACGTGCCTGTCCTGAGACCTGTATCTAGGTACTATGGTTTTATCGTAAGTTTTGAAATCAGGTAGTACATGTTCTCCAACTTTGTTGTTTTTTAATCATTTTGACTATTTTAGGTCCTTTGCTTTTCAATACACGTTTTTAGATCAGCTTGTCAATTTCTAGAGAAAAAGACGGCTGGAGTTTTGAAAGGGATTGCATGAATTCATAAATACCAGTGAGTTTCAGCCATGAGTGACTGGATTCCACCTCCTAGGACACTGGGTGATAACTGGCGACTTTTTTTTGGCTGCCACAACCAAGTGGTGAGGGTGCTGCTGGCATCAGGTGGGAAGTTGCTGAACTTGCTACAGTGCATAGGACAACTCACTACATCACAGAATTCTCCTGGGTCGGTGGTGCTCAAGTGGAGATGAACTTGGGGAACTGACCTCTTGACAATACTGAATCTCCCAGGCTATTGATACGGAATATCTCCCCATTTATGCCGATTTCCCTTTTGGAACTGTTCAAACCTGCCATCAACACTGAATAGCCAGTGGCTGTAGTCATCCCCTTTTTACGATTGATAAAAACTGAGCAATAGAGAGAGAAGCAATTTGTCCAACATCACGTGATAATGAGTTGTGATCTCAAGAATCTGGGCTGTCGAAGCCAAGTGGAGACCCTAGAGGTGTTAGGTGAGTGCAGTTTTAATCCTAAGATTTTCCTACTTTGGACACTTGAACCCATGGGAGTCTGTTGGCCAGACATTGTATTAAAATCTTTACCCACGTTATCTTATTGAACCTTTATAGCTATTTTATAAAGTAGGTCTTACCTGTGTTTTTTAGACTAGGAAGCCAAGACTGGAATTATCAGCAAAACATCTCATGGCTTGTCAGTGGAAGAGCTGGGATACTCTGACGGGGATGCTGGGGACTGTTGTAGGTAGGCAAGACTAGCCTGGCAGATTTCCTGGATGAGGCCAGTTGAAGCGCAGCTATACAGAAAAAGAAAATAGAGATGGGCAGGGGCAAGTGTGAAGCTTTTGCCTGTAGGATCTGCACTTGAAGCTAGTTTGGTTTCCTCTTGTTAAACTCGTTCCCAAATTCCCCAGTTTCGCCCTGCTGTCTGACCTGTATTTTTCCAGAAGAGTGAGCTGAAAGGCAGCCAGCTTAATGGGGTAGAATTTGTTGTTGTTCTTGGTAGATTGACTTGAACTTCATAGAAACTCTGGGAGGCTTGGATTGAGGGGTCCTTGTTTCTACTGCTCCTGACCCCAAGTTACTGGGGGACTTTGGGGAGACTCGTATCACCACTACCCAGGATGTTGTTTTTCTCAGCAAATTGAAAACATTGCTGATCTCGTGGCCCTTTCAGCTGTGAAACACACGAAGTCGTATGGTCCTCAAAAGCAGGTACTGCATCTGAGAGCAGTGGTGTGTGCTTGCTCAGGGAAGTCAGACCACCAAGACACATCCTGGGCCCAGAGAAAATCAGGTGCCCTGTAGCTCAGTTCTCCAAATCACTGAGACTATTTCAAAACTTCAGACTGTTCCTCTAAAATCTGGAGAGGAGACGTAAACCTTTCAAAGATTGTTGCTCTTGTGTTTCATTCCATCAGGTCACACCAAACATCATTGAACTTTCCATTGCTAAGTCCAGCCCATCTTTGTATTGTAGAAGTTTATCATGGATATTTACTAAATTAAGTGAAGATGCATTCCACAGCACTAGATGACCCAGGGTGTTACCTGAAAGCAATCTCAAATGTGGTTTCCATAGTTTCTTCAGTTTTGCTGTGTCATCTGTCACCTCTTCTCATTGCCGTTGTGCAGACACAACTGGCGTCCCCATACCCGGGAGTTTCTGGCTTCTAAAGTGCTCTTGTGTTTGGAAACCAGTTTACCTTCCTTGTCTAGAGCTACATGAAATACAAGTAGACAGGGTTAGAACCAGAGCCCAGTGGTTATCCCCTGAAGAAAGTGAGTTTGGACAAGAACTTTTGGACATTCTGCTGATTCTTGTTTTGAGTTCTCGGCTGTATTATAGATAATGAGAAATGATTGAAATACAACCTTTAAATTAGTGATAGCTCTTCAGATTGGCTTATGATACTAAATAGCCCTGTAGTTTATTCCTTTTCCTACAAGACAGTTGTCCAAATAAGCTAAGAATGTGTCATTCTCTTCATCTTTTTCACCATCTGTGTTCTTTTTGTCAGACCTCTCACAAATTTTAAAAATTTTCTCTCCTTGAATACTCTGGGGGTCAGTTCTACTCTGGTCCCTAGGGTCGCCATGAGTTGGATCTGAATCAACGGCACTTGGCTTGGCTCCCGTAGTTTTCACCCTCAACCTCTCTGGTTAGACATCAGAGGAGAGAGAAGAGACATTACTTGGTGGACACATGTCCTCAGAGAAAGGAAGAGGGTCTTTGATAATAGCACCCTACAAATTGAAGTGCCAACTTGCACTGGTTTTCTTTTTCTTGTCTAGTAAATTGCCAGTTGATTTAATTAGCTTCCATAACCTCTGGGTCATTGTTAAGCCCAAGAACACAGCATACATTGAATTTCCAGACCTCAGTTCTTCCGTGAATGACTTGGGGTGACTCTGTAAACAGGTTGAGTTGTGAGATCATTTATATTCATTAGCACTAATTATTATCTACATGTACCCAGAATCCTAAACATATCCTTTATAAATGGAAAAAAGGCACAAATAAATGGTACCTCTCTGTGTTGCATTGAATGTAGTTTCTCTCTCTTGCCTTTATTTCCTGGTTTGCTGAGCGTCCACGTTTCCCCTCTTGCCCTTGTCTCAGCAGGAAACTTGTTCAATGTTTCTTCCCTTTTCATTGTTTGCTTTCGGATAGGAGAAGGAAGTGAATGCTATGATCACGACTTTCTCTGATGCCTCGTCTGTTAGCCTCCTAGTCCTTCTTTTGGTCTTGTTTCACGCTATGGGGACTTTCTGTTTTAGAGTGGAAGATGATCTGAGTAGTCCCAGTCTCCGTATCTGAGGCCTCAGTGACATGGGCTTAAGAACTTTTGTATGTGGCCTCCCTGTCTGTGGTCTTGTAACTCTCACCCACGTGACTAGACAGGACTGCGTGATATGTATTTCAAACGGATTGGTCAGCTTTGCCTTAAAAAAGAGCCAATTCCAGAACAGAGGGGAGGAACCCACCACCACCATAAAAGAGGAGGCCCAGGAAAGTCTCAGCTACAGGCAACAGGGCAGTGGGCCTCCTGGTAGACAGAGAGAGAAAGCCAAGTGCCTTTGGGCAGAGACTGGGGACCAGGGAGAGGTATGCCTGTAACCACAGCTGGGGAAAGCTTATCCTGATGAAAAACTGCATCCCGAGTTTTCTTGAGCCTAAATTGTAGCGCTGTTACTTCCTTAGTAAGTCCTGTAATTGTGGTATGATTTCTGAGTTCTCTGAGGCCATTGCAATGTATTGGCGAACCCAGCAGAGAAGCAGAGAGATTACCATGGGAGGGAAGGCTGGTGTCAGAACTGGTAAAGATGGAGCAGAGAGGAGGCTTGTCTAAACTCTGCCTTCTGGGAGTCAACCTTATGCTACTGGTCTTGGTTCTCCTTTCCCCTTGTGGAGCTGAAAGACATCAGACACTGTCCCTGTACCATTTTTATACTCAGTATTGGTGAGCATGAGCCTGGTCAGTGTCCTGCCTGAGGCTGTACTTCATCAGCTAGAGCCCTTCAACACGCGGTACCTGGCTCACCAGTAAACACAAAGGGTCCATAGCTCTTCCCACCCAAGTACCAGCAGATGGGGCTCTGTGGGATCTTTAGCTTTGCAAAAATGTGGTCAGCAAGGGGACAGTCAGCCAGAGAAAAAGGAGTCAGCTCTTCAGCATACTCTTTTTCCAAGGTGATTGACCCTTCATTCATTCTAATGGTTTTGCTGACTGTTCTGGTCAGCTCTCCACCATGCTGTGAATTAAGGATCTGTGTTTGCATCTCCAGGATTGGTCTCAGCCTTAGAGCTGGTCTCCTACCGCCACTTATGTTTCTGTTCAGCTTGGATCTATGTCAATCTTTTCTTTTTTCCTAGAAGATTCTTTGATTGCTAGCTATAGCACATTTTATTTTTTTGTGCCTTAGGTGAAGATTTACAGAACAAATTAGTTCACAGAACAATTAATACATGTATTACTTTGTGACATTGGTTCCCAGCCATGCAATGTGTCAGCATTCTCGAATTCTCCACCTTGGGTTCCCCATTGCCATTTGCCCAGTTTCCCTGTCTTTTCTGCCTTCTTATCCTTGCCTCCTGGCTGATGTGCCCACTTAGTCTCATATGTGGTTGAGCGACATATATTATTGTTTGTTTTATGGGGTCTCACCTTTGACTGAAGAGTAAACCTCAGGAGTGACTTTAGAACTGAATTAAAAGGGCATCCAGGGGGCCATACTCTCAGAGTCTCTCCAGTTTCCATCAGACCAACAAATCTGGCCTTTTTTGTGAGTTTGAGTTTTGTTCTATATTTTTATGAGAACCAAATTTGGATGAGCAACTTTCAAATGCAGAAACCATGGTGGTTCAATATAAAATGTTGTGAAGCAACAGTTGAAGCACGTTAAGGTGCCCAGCCGCTCCCCTGTCCCTGAATGTACATGTTGTTGACTGGTAATGGAATCAAGGTTTGATTCACAGGCTTACGTAGTTTCTTAGTTCCACTGTAGTCCTCCGTATTGGAACCTGTCTTCAGAACGTTGTGTCTTAGATTGTGGACACACTAAATGGACACGTTAAATGTTGGTAGTCTTTACATCAGAAGCATTTCTGTGGGTAGACAGGGACCCAAACAGAAAATGTGAGATTCCCCGCTGAAGCCTCCCAAGTAGATTAACAGAGGCAACCTCACCTAGATGGTAAAGTCAATAGAACAAAAATATATCTAAGGGTCATTTAAAGCAAAGACTAGTTTAGGAAAGGCTATTAAAAAGTACTTAATCATGTCTTTCTAAGTTTGTATTCATAAAGAGTGTGTTTCCAATGAACACACATTGGTTTAATTCATTGAACCTGTCGGCAGGGGTTAGCAGTGATTTATCTTCCTACTTTCTTTCTGTGCCTATCTTTGCACATGCAAGCATTACCTGAGGAAGTTTATGATTTGGAGAAGATAGATAAGTCAAACTGGGCACGGTGCCAAGCCCAGAATTTGCTGGAACCTGGTTATGAAACACAGTCTAGATAATGGTTGTCACTGGAAGAAGGGTGCCCCACACTCTGGCCAAGCATTTTAGGAGTATGGGTAGGCAACTTGAGGTTTTGGAATAGCTGCAACCATGCAAGAACCCAGGAAGGCAGAATCTGGTTCCAGCTTTGTCATAGACGCTGTAGGTCCTTGAGCTAGGTATGTGATTTATACCACAAGGACAACCACGTCTGCCCTATGGTGATTAGAGGAATGCAGTGAGACCCAGAGATAGAATTCCTGTTACAATCAGCAGTGCCTACTGACCCTAGAGTATGCCGTGTTTTCTCTAGCTTCTTACCAAACCAGCTTGTCAAGTTATTTTTTCAGTGTTAAAATGTGAAATAAAAAAATAAAAGGCTTTGAGTGCCACTGTATTATACTACTATTCAAATTTAAGTCTTATAATTAGAGAAGTAGTGCATGTGACAACATCAGAGATAGGATTTTTGGGAGACCCCGGTGGTGCAGTGGTTAAGCACTACATCTGCTCACCAAGAGATGGGCAGTTCGAATCCACCAGGGGCTCCTTGGAAACCCGATGGAGCAGTTCTACTCTGTCCAGTAGGGTTGCCGTGAGTCGCAGTCAACTCGATGGCAGTCGGTTTGTTCAGGGATAAAACTCATCGTTGATTACTTATGGAAACAAAAACAAGCAAATGAATTAAAAAGAAAAACCATGTTCTTCCACTGCTTGCCAGTTTCTGTTTTCTCCACCATCAATAACACAGTCGTCAAGATCAACAACCGCAGTTGATTCCAGGTCTAGTCTGTACTTATTTAAAGACCGTTGACTGAGCTTTGATTTTTTAAGCTGTTTACAAGCGAATCAAAGAGTTTGCAAACTGTCATCGGAGGCAGTAACCTTCTGTTTCTCTGGTTTCCCGGGTGTCTCTGGTGCTGCTGGCATTGTTGGTTGAACTGAGTAGCTTCTGACTCATTGTGACGCCCATGTGTGCAGAGTAGAGTCGCTCCACAGAGTTTTCAAGGCTGTGACCTTTCAAATGCAGATCTCCAGGCCTGTCTTCTGACCTGCCTCTCGGTAAGTTTAAACTACCAACCTTTACACTAAGTAGTCCAGCAGTTAAACACTGATCAATTGCTGTCGAGTCAATTTCATCACAGAAAGACCCTATACGACAGAGTAACACTGTCCCATAGGTTCTAAGGAGGGGCTGGTGGATTTGAACTAGCAACCTTTCAGTTAGCAGCTGAGCGCTTCAACACTGCACCACCAGGGCTCTATTTAAGCTCTGGAGGCTCTGAATTTTGAAACCCTCAAGGTTCCTTTTCCAGGAGGTGTTTTTATTTTCTCCCTTCAGCCAAATCCCATAATCATCTAAGAAATGTCCAAATCAGTGCTTTGGCCAGAGTAGGGGAGTTTTCGGGACTCTGTTAAAGTGACCATTTCAAGTGGGCTACCACAAGCACTGAATAAACACATATTGATATTATAGAACAAAATAATACATTAGCACATTGCTCATTTGTGCTCCGATAGGCACCCCGATGTTATCCATCACATGGAGAGTGACAACCACAATTACATTGGAGCACTAATAGAGTGGAAGAAGAGAACTGCCTGACCTCGGCATCCCGGGTCGATTGAAATGTTTGATGTCTCATTGAATTAGTATCACAGTGTGAAAGACAAAGCTGAAGCTAACGAAATGAGCCTGGACACGCAATATTGCTGATTGGGCTGACATAATTAGAATAATATTCTGCACAGAGCTAATAACAAGCCGAAGAAATAAATAACCAGGAGATAACCTAATTGCCGCATGCTAAAACGGTCCTTTGAATATGCTAAGGTTAGCATTTCCTATTTACTTATGGGGCAAGAGGGACTCTAAAGAAAAAAGTAGCCATCGGGACAGAGGGCTGGCCACCAAAAGGCACTGCCCTAACTGGAAGGCAAGGAATGAGAGTTTGAAGGCCCCATCCCCCTCTGGCTCCTGATGGTCATCTCAACAGTCACCTGTAAGCCTTTTTGTTGGGCCCGCTGTATGCAGACACGAGGCTGGGCTTCTGGGAGAAGGGAGATGGTGACAGTGTGACCAGGCACAAGCCTTCAACTCCAAGAACTTAAACAGCGTAGTGGGAGTGGTGTGAAGGACATCAAAGCTGCACAGAGTGATGGAAAGCGTTAGCACCTCAGTGGCAGAATTCACACCTTCCGTTACAGAGACCCAGGTTCAGTTCTCAGCCACTACACTTCATGCCCAGCCCCCATCCATCTGCCAGGGGAGGTGTCTGTGTTGCTAGGATGCCAATAGGTTTCAGCAGAGCTTCCAGGCTAAGACTAGGAGGAAATGCCTGGCAACTGACTTCTGAACACTCAGCCAATGGAAACGTACTTAGAAATAAAGATAGTTTCCCACCAAGCAAACAGGCAGCCTGGGATAGCAAACGGAATGCAGGTCTGAGAAGTGGGCCATGCACTCTCGTTTCAGCTCCCCCACTGATGTGTGGTTTCTTCCAGCTCTAAGATTAGAGTGATCTATGGAATATTTGTGAGTTATCCACCTTTACAGTTTACCCACTGAATAACCCCTTTGTTGTTATAAATCTGATCAGGAGTACTTGCTGTGAAATGTGTTTCCTAGGGCTGCCAGGGAAAAATACCTACCAGGTGGGTGCCTTCTAAGAGAAGCACCATTTCACAGTTATGGAGGATGGTTGTCCAGATAAGGGTGTTAGCATGTTGACTCCTGAGAGCTCTGTCCCTGCCTTTCTCCTGGCTTCCCATCACTCCCAGCATTCCTTGGCTTGCAGCAGCACAGTATCACAGAATGTCTGCCCTTTGTCTCTCTGCCTCTGTGTCTCCTCTTGTAAAAGGACACCAGTCACAGAAGATGAGGGCCCTTCCTGCTCTAATAAAAACTCATGTTAACCTAACTGATACCGTCTTCAAGGACCTTCATTGCAGAGAAGGTCAAATTTCACATGTGCAAGGGGTCAGCACTTCCCATAACAGCCCTTAACAGATTCTTCTGGTCAGTAGACCACCATCAGCAGAATCACTAACCACTGTTTTATAATGTGACAACCCACAAAAGACCTTTCCAAAGGAAAAGAAGAAAAATGGCATAGATTTTGTGAGAACACGCTAGGTTACATATAAGTTTATAAAATGTTACGTGAAAGTTCTCCATGCGTAAGTCCAAATCAAGGGCCATTTGTTCTCCAAATCAGCCATTTGTTCTCCAACAAACCATTTGGGGGTATTTACTGTGGGTTGTTTGTATGGTATCATCTATGTATCTTCTTCGGAGAGGTGCCTGTTCAGATCTTATATCCACTTTGCAATTGGGTTATTTTTTTCTTTTGAGTTTTAAGAGTCCTTTCTGTGCTTTGAGTAGAATCCTTTCTCAGATGTGTGTTATGTAGTCATATTCTCCTAGTCTATGATTTGTTATTCCATTCACTCCATAGGGTCTTTTGCAGAGCAGAAGCTTTCAACTTAAACGATGTCCAAATTATCAGTTTTTTTTTCTTTTTAAGGATCATGTTCTTGATGTTGCATTTAAAAACTCATTGCCAAACCCAAGGTCACTTTGAGTTTCTCCTGTGGCATATTCCAGAAGTTACATAGCTTTGCATTCAACATTTGGGTCTACAATGCATTATGACTACATTTTTATAAAAGACAGTTGGTCTGTGCCAGGTTCATTTTTGTGTGTGCATACTAAGTTGTTCAGCATGGCTTCTTGAAAGGTCTCTCTTGATGTATTTTTTATTAGGCAGGTCTGGGATCTTTTCATTTTGGCTGACAATGTTTTGTTGTTCGATGAAGACAGCTAAGCTGTTGGATTCTGGTACAATGAGCCTTCGAACGGAGAACTGATATCTAAGTTCAAGACACAGTACATGTCTGCAGGTTCACAGAGGATGGATGGTGGCTACAGGAAAAGAACTTTTCCAAATCCCAAAGAACGGACAGTGTTTTTTGTTAGAATGGTATCAGAAATGTTCAAGGCTAGGTGTTTTCTCCTATGACTGTAATGAGCGACATTGTGTTAATTCAGACTCTCACAGTTCCTCACCAAACTTATGTCCATAGCTTCCCAACTAGTCTCTCTCCTCCCAAAGCGTGGTCACAGTGGGATTTGCCAGGATATTTCTGACAAGGAAACAAACATGATTGTCAGTTGGTGTCCTATGCTTCACAGGCTCATTATTGTCTTTACTCTTTTGGACAGTAAGGAGGGGGCCTCGGTGATGTGCCTGAGCTCTTCTCTGCTATCTCTCAGCCTTTCTCCTTCACATCTCCTTACAGAACTGTGGGCACCCCCTTGAATACACTGTCCTCTCACCCACCAGCATGTCTCTGCTGGCACAATTCTATCCGACAGGAAAGCTTTCCTCCTCCTTCACTCCTGGCCTCACTCTTCCTGGTCCTTCAAGACCCAACCTAATCATCACTTCCTTCAGAAAGATAGACCAGGTCTTCAAAACTCCTTCTGAAGCCCCTAGAAAGCAGCACGGAAAGCAGCACATGGAATTCTGATGGCTTCTTGGAGGGCTGTCCTCCCCACTTCATCCGAGAAAGCAGGCAGATGGCAGGTTGCAGAGAGAGGCAGCTACCCCCTTTCTGGGTGAGTACGGATCCTCAGGTGTGCTGCTTAATTCCTCAGTGCCCCAGTGTCCTTATCCATAAAATGGGTAGTATGGTATCTTTCTCCCAAAGGCAGTTGTGAGGACTGTATTAATAACACATGTGAGAATCTTGAAATAGCACATTGCAGTCTGCACAGGGCAGGGGCTGATATTTTTAGCAGTAATAATAATGAACATAAAATACTACAGAGGAGTTTCTGGTGTGTAGCTATGTTCAACATCAGCGAGGATGAAGAGCTCCTACAGGGCGAGGTTAGACAGAAAGCTTGCGACTGGAAAGGCTGGGATCTCCAGAAGGGGGTGCTGAGATTGGGCTGGTGACTCCTTGCCCTGCTCCTGGCCTGGGAAGGGCTGGACTGTCACTTCGGGATACTTACTGCAGCCTGGCTCTTGCCCTGGAGATGATCCCTGGCAAGCACCAAGCTCAAGATGTGTGCAAGGGGCAGCAGCAAATGCAGTTCGCATCTGACGGGTTGGCCTTGGCAGTGACTGAGAAAGTCAATATTTAAAAAGCAATTCTTTTCCTGTGGCAAGACGTGATGTCAGCATTGGAAGGAGGGAGGCACGAGGGGCTGCCTACAGCCTGCTGTCTACGGGATGCAGGGTGCTCTCAATGTAAAACTGCTCCAGGAATGAAAGCCCAGGAGGGTACACCTTCCACTTCGACTTCATTGGACAGTTCTGGAACTCAGGATGTAGGTGCATATGACCTTCAAAAACGGGAAGGACTCAGCCTTACTGAGGGGTATGCAGTGCTTCTCTACAGGCCAGGTCTCTTCACTCTTGAAGGTGCTCATTGTCTTTCTTTAAGTGAAGCGTGCTGATAAATCATTTCTATGTGTGCTAAGGGCCCCTTTTCCCCTAGAGGGTATGGGCCCTTATAGGAGACCACATCATTTTTTATTCCATGGAGGAAGGGCTCGAGGCTTTAGTTCAGTTTATTACCAGTTGATACCATAAGCCATGTGGAGACAGCCACGTCCACAAGTGTCTCCTAGCATGGGTACCTCTCTCTGTACCAGCTTTGCTGCCCACTGACCTCAAAAGAGGGAGTGCAAGCCAGCCAAGGAGAGGAATGCAGAACCAGATGCCAGTTCAGTGGATTTCAACAAAGGATGAAGAAATACAATATTACTTACTGTACATAGTCTTTCTGTAAGACAGATTGTGTGCTTAGTGTCATTGTGAGGCAAGTCGCTGCCTCTGCACCCAAGGATATAGCAGGATGCCTACTCATTTATAGTTATGCCTCTGAGTGGCCAGAAGTATTATTCCTCAGAGCTACCATACAGGGATTTTCACAACTCAAATCCTGCCCCCGTAATTTGAAATAAACCAAATAGTAATACAGCTCTCTAATTGCTTCTGGCTACTATCATCAGACTAGATGAAACAATGAAATTTCAGATTCCTCATGTGACATATGAGCTTGAAAATCTTTGGTATAGATGCTGAAAACATACCTGGTGTCTTAGTCATCTAGTGCTATTAGAACAGAAATATCACAATTGGATGATTTTAACAAAGAGAAATTTATCTCCTCATAGTAAGGCACACTGAGTCCAAGTTCAGGGTGTCAGCTCCAGGAGAAGTTTCCTTCAGTTGGCTCTGGAGGAAGGTACTTGTCATCAATCTTCTCCTGGACTGGGAGCTTCTGAGGCACCGGGACCCCAAGTCCAAAGGGTACACTCTGCTCGCAGTACTGCTTCTTTCCTGGTGGTCTGAGGTCTCCAACTCTCTGCTCGCTTCCTTTCCTTCAGACACCAAGAGATCACCTCAAGGCACAGTGCAGTCTGAGGGACTGAGTCTGGCCCCACTGCTGTCTTCCCTAATCAACATCATAGAGGCAAGATTTACAACAGATAGGAATAACACACGATACCTGGAATCAAGGCCAGCCAAATTGCTACACATGTTTTTTGGGGGACACAATCCATAACACCTGGGAAGGAACCATTTGATCTTCTCCTGACCAGACTTCTTAACCCTCAGACAGGTGTTCTCTATTTTTATGGTTTGGCCATTTAAAGACTGTTATATAAATGAGTATGTAACCTTTTGGAATTGTCCTTTTTCCCTGGACATGATTTCCTGGAGATTCATTTAAGTTGTGTATACTCTGGCCTCTAGGGTCGCCATGAGTCGGATCCGGAGTTGGCTGGCTTGTCATACATAGTTGATTTATATATTTTTTATATTGGTGAGTAATAGTCAATCTTATGTATGTATTGAGTTTAATCATTCACCAGTTAAAAGACATTGGAGCTGTTTCCAGTTTCTGACTATTGTAAACAATGCTGCTGTGAGCATTTGTGTCCTATTTTTTATTTTTTTAATTGTGCTTTAGTTGAAAGTTTGCAGCTCAAGGTAATTTCTCATTCAGAAGCTTGTACCTGTAATGTTTTGTGAGGTGTCCTTTTATGTTTTTGCATATGAACATAAATTTTCATTTATTTGGGATAAACTCCCAACAGTGCAACTGCTGGCCCATAGGGTAGTTATATACTTAGTTCTATGAGAAGCTGCCAAATTGTTTTCCGGGATATACCTACTCGTCCCTTAACAGATGTCTCATTTTCCAACACTTCACATAGTAAAAAATCTGACTACTTTGCGTGTGAGTGATGTATGTCTGGCAGTAATGAATGCCAAAAAGAGAGGTGAAAGTAACTAATGCTGGCTGTGACAGCTAAGGCTACCTGTCATCTTGGTGGGCCGTGATTCTCAGTGGCTCAGGGGTTTCATAATGATGTGATTTAGCAGTTGTGTAATGATGTAATTTGGCAGACAAGTAATGATGTTGTCATCTTCTGTTTTGTGAGCTGATGTGGTCATCCTCCATTTTCACATAACTTCAGTTTTTATGCAATGCCAGTTTTTGAATAAGAAGCAACCTCATATTTGGACCACAATCATGAAGATAATTGAGGAGGGGTATAGCAGACTATTTATTCTTACAAAGTTCTTTTTAAAAAGGGGAAATTAATGCTTGGATACTTAGTTTTTTTCTTTTCTTGCATATTTCTCTCTGTATGTTTCCTTTCCCTCTCACTTGACTTTCTTCCTTTTAAATTGGATATTAATTTCTTTTTATAACATAGCTGCTCTTTACTGAGGTAATATTGGGAATTTCTGAGGAAATAAGAATGAAAGAAAACTTTCTTCTCTGAAAGATCCTCATTAAAAATCGTTTGAGTTTTCTAAAATGTACACTCCCAATTCCAGAACCGTAAGCCGAGCCCGTTGACTACTTCTTAAGAAGGGTGAGTGGCTCAACACCTCCTAAGGTCCAGGGATAGACTTCTAGAGTAGACCACTAAAACAGCATTATTATCCCAAATTAAACAAAGCTACAATTATTTATACCTAAATTTGGTTTTCCTCAGAATGTTCTAGCAGACATAAATCAGATGAGGAATACAGTCATTTTACAATAATAGGAACTGATGCTGGAATATCAGTATTCTAGGGCATGGATTATGTCTTCCTTGATGATGGTTTCAGTTATTTTGAGTAATCAAGGATTTTTTGATTTTTTATTTTTAGGAAGTCTTTATTTTTTAGAACAATGTTGCTTCTTTATAGAAAAATTGAGCAGATAGCACAGAGAAAATTCTTATATATACTTTTACCCAGTTGTATCTATTTACATCTTACATAGTGAATTTTTACAGTGAATGAGCCAATATGATGATGATCATTAACCAAAGTTCATAGTTTATTTAGGCTTAGTTTTAACTTATGTTCTTTTCCTATTGAAGGATCTAATTCAGGACACCACACTGTATTTTGTTATCGTTATCTCCTTTGGCACCTGTTAACTAGAACAGTTTCTCAGACTTTCCTTGTTTTTGATAATGTGACAATTTTAAAGAGTACTCGACAGGTGTTTTGGGAGGAATACCGCTTAATTGTGATTTGTTTGAAGTTTCTGTCAATATTAGACCGAGTGATGGGTTTTTGGGGGGAAGATTGCGCAGGTGAAGTGCCATTTTTGTCACATCATGTTAAGGGTACCAGGGGTATGTACATCATACAGCACCACTTATCACTATTGACATTGACTTTGGTTGATCACTTAGCTGAGATCTGTTGGGGCCTGCACTGTAAAATTACTCTTCTTCCCTTTCTGTAGTCTTGGGAAAGAAGTCCTTGTGTATATGCCACACCTAAGGAGTAGAGATTTAGGTTCCCTGTGCTTAGAGGTAGAGCAGCTTCCTAAGTCAGTTTGAATTCTGCTGTGCAAGTGATTCACCTCTTGCCTCTCACTTATTTATCCAGATATTTACGTTAACATAGGCTCTTGAGTCTTTATTTTATATGCTGGGTTATAATTGAATACTGACTTATTTTGTTGCTCAACACAGTTCGTGTTTGGCCATTGGCAGTTCTTCCAGGTGGCTCTTGTATCCCTTAGACACCGACACGCTCCGTCAGTACAGGATTTTGTTTTCTTTTTGGTGCTTCCTTATATTCTGGCACTGCAGGACATTCCTAGCTCATTCTGTGTGTCTTCTGCTCCAGTTCTAAAATCAGCCATTTCTCTGAAGAGTCCTGGTTCTTTCAATTGAGAATGATATTAGAAACTGAGGTCTGGGTACTGGGGTGCTTTTTGCTCCTGGGATGTTGTCACCTTGAAGCTCTCCTCACTGAGAAAGCACAGAAATATAAGTGTGTGTACACTAGCCCAGGAGACCCGGTGCACAGTGGTTAAGAGCTCGGCTGCTAACCAAAAGGTTGGCAGTTTCAAATCCACCAGGTGCTTCTTGGAAATCCTATGAGGTGGCTCTACTGTGTCCTGTAGGTTTGCTATGAGACAGAATAGACTTGATGGCAGTGGGTTTTGGTTTTGGTTTTATATACTAGCCTGTATCCACATTCACATATATAAATATATAATTATCTTTACATGTATTATGCTACATGCAAGCTTATACTGATTTCTCCAGTTCAAGTCTATTACCATATAGATCAGTTTAGCATTCTGCCCTTGCTTTCTGTAAATTCCCGCTTCAACAGTGAGAACCTTGCTGCTACCATCTGCCATCCTTTGACTCATCTAAAACCAGTATATGTGTACAGCTGTACCAGATTTGCTAACCCACACCGCATGGGAAACAACCTTATCAACTAGAATGCACTGTTGGTGTGTAGTCCGCTTTGCCTCATGTCTGTAGTTACTAGGTCAGTACCTTTTTGTCTCACTTAACTGAGGTTGTTTCATACATTTGTAATAGTCTTGTGTCACAACCTGTAGTCCTCCCTGAATCTCCTATACTTTCTAAGTGATTTCTTTTCTAATTGGCATACAATAAGGTTCAGTCTTTGTGGTCACGTTCTGTGGATTTTGACAAGTGTAGAGTGTCATGCATCCACCATTGCACTATGTTATGGTTTGAATTGTGTGTCCCAAAAATGTGTATCAGTTTGGCTAGGCCATAATTCCCAGTGCAAGTATGACTCTCTACCATTCTGTCATCCGATGAGAATTTCCTGTGTTGTAAATCTTATCACCACAATGTTAATGTGCAGAATTAGCCACTAGCAGCAGTTATACTGATGAGCTCTGTAAGATTAGATACTGTCTTGAGCCAATCTCTTTGGATATTAAAGAAAGAAACAAGCAGAGACAGAAGAGGACCGCATATCACTGAGAAATATGAGCCAGGGGAACACTACGGCGTCTACACCTGGGGTCCCAGTGCTGAGAAGCTCCTTGGCTGGGGGAAGACTGGTGACCTTCCTCTAGAGCCAATGGAGAAAGAGTACATTCATTTCAAGCCGGAACCCCGTAGTCAGACTTGTAGTCTATTGCACTGTGGAGGGTACATTTCTCTTTGGAAAATCAGCCACTTGTGGTATTTCTGTTACAGTAGCACTAAGAAATGTGGTATCAAGAAAAAGAAATAGGAGTGACAACCCCAAAGTGGCCATTTGTTTTATATAAAACTAAAGTGCATCCCTACTGTGTGCTGATTCCTGTATCTCAATTTGCCATTCACCTCTTAAAAACAGTGCCCTATGTTTTTGAACACTTACAGTGTGTCAGGCAGTTGACAGGTTTTGCAAGCACTATCTCATGGAACTGTCCCGACCCGCGGGGCAAAAACAACGGGGGTGACACCGAGGCGGACCTGCAAAAAGAAAGTGGGGCGGAGACGCGGAGAAGGAAGGCAAGACAAATAATCTGATCAAGCCTTCGTTTTATTTCAGGAAGGAATACCCTTATATACAGTTAGCAAGGGGAGGGAGTTCATATGGGATGATCTGGGTAGGCACGGATTGGCGAAATAAGGTGACTAGTCAGTAGGTGATTGGAGAGGGCAAGTATAGCAGTCGACTACGGCAGTGACATCAGGCAGGAAGTTTTTTGCGCGCGCGCGCTTTTTAAATTTCGCGGGCGCGGGCTTTTCCAAGCCTGGAGCGCGCGGGCCCTTTTTCAGCCCTGCAAGCTTCCTGTATGTCGGGGCCTGGGAGCTCTCCCATGGCTCCCGACATCTCCTCCCTTTTGTTTTAATTGATGGGAGGTGGGCTTTAACTGGGCGAGGGGGTATTGACCAAGGCTCCTCCGTGTAGAATTTACGGCTCTTGGTATCTTTTGGGGAGGAGAGGCAGAGCCATTTTGATATTGATATAGATACCAACCTCTATGCAAGCCAGGTGTGCCCCAGGGAAACGTAGAGGAGTTATTATTAACTTTCCCTTGCAATGCTTTGCTTCGCACTCGCTCCAGTACCCACACCTCTCTTACCGGGTTGGTAAGGAGGAAAGCATGCCTCTACTTTTCATGCTGTCCCCGTAGGGAGGAAGCTAGGGTGTTTCACTGTTGGCGGCGTAAGTTTCGTCAACTGCCAGGCGGTGGTAGTGAATTTGAAGAGGCTTAGCTTGAACAGCATCTATTTGTTGTTTGATGAGGTTTGTAATCTTCTTAAAGGCCCAGGGGCCGAAGGCCAGGAACAGCAGTATACCTAGGAAAGGACCGGCAAAACTAAGAAGTAGATTAGTAAGCCATGAGGTGTTGGGTAGGTTGAAATTCCATAGTTCTGACCCGGTTTCTGATTCCCGTATTCTTTGGTTCAAGTGTTCCCTGAGTTTAGCCATGGAGTCTTTAACGACTCCTGAGTGATCAGTGTAAAAACAACATTGCTCTTTCAAGGCCGCACACAGACCACCTTCTTTGAGAAATAGCAGGTCGAGTCCCCTCCGATTTTGGAGGACTACTTCTGACAAGGACGTTAATGAGTCCTGTAACTTAGAAATAGACAATTCAATAGCTTGTAGATCCTGAGCGACGGCTAGATTTAAGCTGTGAAGCTGTTTGGGTCCTTCTACTAGTGCTGCAGCACCAGTACCGACTCCCGCCGCTACACCTATGCCTAGGAGCACTGCCAAGGTTATTGAGATGGGTTCTCTTTTGAACCTGGCAGCTTGTAGCTGATATTGGGTTAGGAAGTCATCTTCAGTGTGATAAACGATTCTGGGGAAGATTCGAACCATGACACAAAAGTCTTGTGACTGATTAAACACACTTGTGGCCACACAAGGTGTAAGTCCGGTGTTGCAAGCCCACCATCCTCCCATTGGAGGGATTACATAATACGTATTAGGGGTGTGGGGGCTTTTTAAAGTTTGATTACAGAGTTTAGCTTGTTGGTGATTTTGTGGGGTACCAATACAGACTCCTGTTGATCCTGAGATTGCAGTAAGGGTGAGTCCCTTTTTGGGTATCCAGCTGCAATTAGTGTGATCCGTTTGGTTGACAAACTTTCCTATTAAAGTGAGTCCCTCATAATAAGGGGGGGTAGTTGCTAAGCACAACCAGCAAGACTCGGTCGTGTTTGGGTTAGAGCTATTGAGGACTTGGAAGGCACCCTGTACAAGATTTAACAGTCTCTGTCCCGTATTTACGGGTGTTTGAGTGGAGATAGGGCTTAAGCCGGAAGGTGGGGCTAAGGTATTTGGGGATAGAGTGGAAAAACGGGGTATTGGGGCCAGAGGGGCTGATTGTTTGGGGGACTGTTGTTCAGGCAGGACGGAGTTAGGTCCCACCGGAAGAGATGGAAGGGGCGAGACTGTTAGACCAATTTGAATTGGTGTTCCAAACAGGGGTTTCTGATAGAGATAGACTCCCCAAATTAATCCTCCTGCGGCCCATCTGGCATCCTTTTTTGCCGTTTCTTCGAATTTAATTCGTACTAAATTGCAAGCGTCAGAATAGTGGGTGCGAGTACAAGGCTGTACGAATTTCATAGTAATTAAACCTGGGGATGGGTTAGTAGTCCATTTCCACTCTCCATCATTGGTTGTTACACAGGCCCAATCTTTACAATATAAAACTTCCATTCCCCCGCATTTGTTCCTTTCGTTTTTGGGTCTAAACCCGGGGCACGCATAGAATCCATTTCTGCTAATAGAGATTCTTCTTTGTCTACAAGCATCTATAGTACTCACATATCTTTTTCTCTTGGCGTGAGGGTAATTGTCAGGATTATGGTTATTGGGACAGTGGGTTGATTGTGGGTCTATATCTTCTAAGTTAAAATATAGATCTGGGTACCAGGTGCCTAAGGGGGCCATCATGGAGGTGGAATTAAGAATTTCGTGGGTTTGGTAATCAATTATTTTCCAGGTCAATATATAAGGGGTGTGAGTGTTGGTATTACCCATTACTGGAGGCAGGAATGTTACGCAGACGAGGCTTAAATGGATCATTAGTCTTGTCTGCAGCTTATGGTTGGTTTCCATATGGAGCAGGCTTGGCATGGGAGGCATGGTTTTACTCATTGAGGTGACTTCGCAGTCTGTAAGAAAAAAGAGACGATTTCTCAGGGGTATTTTCCCTGGAGATGGGGTTATCATTAATGGGTTTGACAAGACGTTCGGGCAGCCACCGAGGGGCTCCTTCTGCAGTATCATACACACATGCGTGGCCTCTTCCCCAGATAAGAACCGGATCAGGTCCGTGCCACTTATGGGTTATGGGGTCTTTCCACATAACCTTGGCATATTGATTTTTTGTTTCTTGATGCCAGAGGCGATCAGCTGCAGAATTCCCGTTCAGGTCTAATTGCAGGAAATTAAGGGTGAACAATGCATGATTTAGGAGGTTACGAGGGGAGCCTTTAGTAGGATAAACAGTGTTGGTTTTAAGCTTGGATATGGTATACTTAAGGGTCTGGTGGGCTCGCTCTATTATGCCCTGTCCCTGAGGATTATATGGAATGCCAGTCACATGTTTGATTTGGAATTGACCACAGAAATTTTTAAAGGTTTGTGATGTATATCCTGGTCCATTGTCAGTCTTAATTTGTTGGGGCTTCCCCATGATGGCAATACATTGGAGAATATGTGCTATAACATTTTTAGAGGCCTCGCCACTGTGGAGGGTGGCATGGAGGAACCCACTATAAGTATCAATGGTCACATGGACATATTTGAGGTTACCAAACTCAGGAATATGGGTAATATCCATTTGCCAAATTTCATTGGGGAGCAGGCCCCTTGGGTTAACTCCTAAATGGGGGAGAGGCAGAAGAGTTACGCATGCAGGACAGCTTTTAACAATTTGTCTCGCCTGTTCTCTGGTAATCTTAAACATAAGGCGAAGTGTACGGGCATTGAGGTGGTGAAGAGCATGAGCCTGTTGGGCTTTGGTAATGGGCTCTAGGGTAGCTGAGAGGACCAAGTGTGTTTGTTTATCTGCAAGGTTGTTGCCTTCGGAGAGGGGTCCTGGAAGGTCAGTATGGGCACGCAAGTGTCCAATAAAAAAGGGGTGTTGTCTTTTTAGGATGAGTGCCTGAAGCTGTTGAAAAAGAGGCACAGCGTTAGAAGATGACTTAATACAAGGAACAGTTTCCAGCATTGGGACTGAGAAAGCTATGTAAGCACTGTCGGTGTAAAGATTGAAGGGAACATCATGTAATATTGTGAAGACCTGTAAAATAGCGAAAAGCTCTACAAGTTGGGCAGACCTGTAAGGAGACTGGACACTGTTTTCCTGTGAGTCTATAACCCACGCGGCAATACCAGAGGAAGATCCATCTGAAAAAACCAGGGAGGCTCCTTTCAAGGGCTGAGTAGATGTTATTTTGGGGAAGATGAAAGGGTGCCTTTGGGCAAACTGGAGGAGTTTGTGTGAAGGATAATGGTTATCTATAGTACCCTGGAATGTGACTAGGGTAATTGCCCAGTCATCATCATTCTGAGAGAGCCAGTCTGTTTGTTCTCTGGTGTAAGGAAGGATAAGCTGATCAGGGTCTCTACCAAAATGCTGGCGGCTCTTTTCTCGGCCTAGTCTTATAAGTTTGGCCACTAGGGAGGGATAGGTGGGGAGAACTTTAGTTGGAGTGGAGGATAGGTGTATCCACAGGAGAGGGCCATTCTGCCACAAAACCCCCGTGGGTGTATGTAGTGTGGCACAGACAATAAGGGCAAAGGGCTGCTCGTAAGTTATGAAGGTAACCTGTTGTTGCTGTATGGCCTCTTCAACAATTCGAAGGGCCCTTTTCGCCTCCGGATTAAGGTAGCGGGGAGAGAGGGGGCTGGCATCTCCATGTAGAGTATCAAACAATGGTTTTAATTCTCCAGTTGTAAGTTTGAGGTATGGTCGGAGCCAATTAATATCTCCCAGGAACCTTTGGAAATCATTAAGTGTGTACAGATGAGAGGTTTTTAAGTGAAGCTTTTGAGTGGTGATTTGGTTATTGTTCAACTCAAAACCGAGGTAATAATAAGGGTCTGTGAGTTGAACCTTGTGAGGGGCAATTTGAAGCCCCACAAGAGCCAGGCTGTGGGTTAAGTCTTGACTACAGTTAAGCACTTCAAGACGGGTGGCACCAGCCAGCAGGATATCATCCATATAATGAATGATGTAAATAGTAGGCCATCTGCGGCGGAGAGGATCCACCGCTTGGGCAACAAACTTTTGACATAGCGTAGGGCTATTGGCCATGCCTTGAGGGAGCACCTTCCATTGATAATGTTGCATTGGTCCTTTAAAATTAACAACTGGGAGACTAAACGCAAAGCGTTCCCTATCAAGCGGGTGAAGAGGGATAGTGAAGAAGCAATCTTTGAGGTCAATAATGATTTTAAAGTAATTAGCTGGAATGGCGACGGGGGAGGGGAGTCCAGGTTGGAGAGCCCCCATTGTAAACATGGTTTTATTAATTTCCCTGAGGTCCTGAAGGAGTCGCCATGACCCATTTTTCTTTTTTATCACAAATATAGGAGTATTCCACGGAGAGGTAGTTGGTTCTAAATGTCCAGCAGCCAGCTGTTCCTGCACTAACTCTGTGGCAGCTGTGAGTTTTTGCTCAGTCAAGGGCCATTGACTTACCCACACTGGAGACTCAGATTTCCACTTAATTTTATCAGCGTGGGGTGCAGGCGAATCAATGGCCACTACGGAAAATTTTCACTTCCCAAGCCTGTACGACTGGTGTTAGGCACTACTGGAGGAGGCTGTTTCATACCTTGATTATTTTTTCCTAATCCTTGTCCCGGTAAGAAACCCTGGTTAAGCATTTGTCGGGTGACTATTTCATTTGGACTACACATTATGACCCCTAGCTGGGATAAGACATCACGACCCCAAAGATTAACAGGTAAACCCGGAACAATGTAGGGTTGAATCTGTCCCGAGTTGCCTTCAGTGTCCTTCCAGGTAAGGATTCTTGAACTTTGTTTAGGGTTGATAGACTGGCCAATACCTTCGAGATGAGTTACAGAGGTTTCACAGGGCCAGTTGGAAGGCCAATATGTAGCTGAGATTACTGTGACATCTGCTCCAGTGTCCATTATCCCTTCAAAGCTTCTGCCATCTAACTGGAGAGTAAGTTTAGGTCTATTGGGTGTGACTGGTTGTATCCAATATGCCTCCGAGGACCCGAAGGCAACGTCAGGCCGCCGGGGAACTAAATGCTTATGGGGTGTGGGTAACAAAGGAAGCAATAAAACTTGAGCTATTCTTTGACCTGCACGTATGGATACTGGCCCTGAGGGGGCAGAAGCCAAGAGAGAAATTTGTCCTGTATAGTCATTATCGATAACGCCCGGGAGAATTTGGAGGCCAGCCAAGGAGGAGCTGCCTCGTCCTATTATCAGCCCAAATGTTTCCGGGGGCAATGGTCCTCGGGCCTCAGTGGGAATGACCTGAATGCCCTGTTCGGGGGTCAGTATTTTACTGGTGGTGGAACGGAGGTCCAGGCCGGCACTTCCAGGGGTGGCGCGGCAGAGGGAGTTGAAACTTGTTTCTGAGTCTGATTTTGAGGAACAAACCTGACTGCCCCTAGGGTTTGTTCCGAGGGCGGGGCCAGGGGCTGGCCCCGCCGGGAGTTTCCCTGCTTTAGAGGGAGAGGCTGACCGTTAATATCAGTTTTGGAATAACAATCTGCAGCCCAATGCTTGCCCTTTTTGCATCGGGGGCATGCTGAAGTGGGAGGCTCTCGCTGTTGCTTTCCCAGGGGACATTCGCGCGCAAAATGGCCAGGTTGTTTGCAATTAAAACAATTTTTTTGTGAAGAGTTGGGGTTCAGGCTCTTAAGCGCTGCTCCTATGGCAATGCCGATGGCATGGGAAGTTCCGATGCCTTGACAAAGCCGAATGTACTCAGAGAGGTCTTCCCTGCGGTGAGATCGTAAGGCCTCTTGACAGGCAGGGTTGGCATTCTCGAAAGCGAGGTGTTTAATAAAGGCGCTACCTGTTTCAGCTTCTCCCACTAGCCTTTCAGCAGCATCAGTTAATCTGCTGATGAAATCACTATAGGGTTCATCTGGTCTCTGACGGACCTTGGCTAGAGAAGTAGTGGCCGCGCCCTTGGAAGGGAGACGCTTCCAGGCCCTAAGGCCGGCATTTTGTATTTGTGATAGTAAACCAGCGGGAAAATTTGCCTGTTTCTCATTGGTGTCATAAGGAGCCTTCCCTAAGAGCTTATCTCTGGTCCAGGTGCGAGAGGTTCCCCTTTCTTCGTTACGTTGGGCCGTCTCCCGGCATTGTTCAGCAAACTCAGTACGCCAGAGAACAAAGTCTCCTCCTGATAAGCAGGCTCGGGCTAAGAAATGCCAATCATTAGGTGTAAGCCATCGGTCACTAAGGCTCTCAAGCAATGCTACACTGTAAGGGGCGGTTGGGCCGTAATTATTGACAGCCGCTTTTAATTCTTTAACATGTTTGAGATTTAAGCGGCGATATCTCTGGGGGCCATGGCCGTCAGGCTGGGCAGCATCTGCGCTTGCGTCAGGACTTTCAGTTTCTCCCTCCTCTATCTCAGGGCTTTCTTGCTCTTCCTCACTTTCTACCTCATCTTCTATTTGTCTATGCTGACTACGAGTTACTGGAAAAGTGAGGAGAGCTCTAGAACGGCCGGGTGCGCCTTTAGGCTCATTGTTTCTGGCTCGAAGTTTTTGATCCCGGGCAAGGTCGAGCGAGCTGAGCTCTTGCTCAAGGGCCTGAAGCTCTTTCTGGAGTTCTAACTGCCTGTGTTTGCGGGCCACAAGCTTTTCTAGGGCTGTTAAATCCTGCTCAAGGGGATAATCAACAGGCCGTGGGAGACAACTGGACTCCAATTTAAAGGGAGCTGTTGAGCGGGTACCAGAAGGATAGGGCGGAGGTTTTTGAAAAGCGGGGGCTGTAATCATTAGGGGAGCTTCCTCATTATTATATCGGGAAGCCTCTTCTTCTAAGGTTTGGTGGTCTACGGGAGGCAAGGATTCAGGGTCATAAGGGTCTCTAAAGGGCCTCAGGGTTGGGTATAGACTTTTGGGGGGCTCCATTGGCTTTGTCTGGGGAATGTCCGTTACTGAGTTTTTGGTTTCATTTTCAAACTTAAGAGAGTCAGAGGGGCAGGCGGAAGGGGGACGAGATCTTTCTCTCATGACCTTTTCACCCATCTCAGTAAGACGTTGAACGTCAGAGGCATTATGAGCGCCTTGGAGTACATCATTAATTAAATTCCAATATGAAAAGGCAGTCACGGGGACCTTTTCTGGTCCAAAAGTACGATAATAATCATTTAAACAGTCTCCGACTCTTTTCCAAATTTTTGGGTTTATGCTGCCCTCTTGAGGAAACCAAGGACAAACGTCCACGAGAAAAATAAAAAACTGTGTCAAATCCTTCTTTTTAGCCTTCACCCTCCGCATCTTAAAAGACTCTTTAATTCCCGTAAGGAATAATTCATGTGAACTTAATTCCTGCCCCATCTTATAACCCACTTACCGTTAACAGATCAGGCTCGCAGGGCGGCTACTCCGGCGGTGATCAGGAACGAGTCGTCTCACGGGTCAGTACCTCGCGGCAACTCAAGACGAGCCAAACTCACACCTCGTGGAGGCTCAAGGGGCGCCCGGCCGGGGCTTCTCGAGTGGGTCTCTTTAGCAGCTCCGTACCTCGAGCTCCACGTTGGGCGCCATTTTGTCCCGACCCGCGGGGCAAAAACAACGGGGGTGACACCGAGGCGGACCTGCAAAAAGAAAGTGGGGCGGAGACGCGGAGAAGGAAGGCAAGACAAATAATCTGATCAAGCCTTCGTTTTATTTCAGGAAGGAATACCCTTATATACAGTTAGCAAGGGGAGGGAGTTCATATGGGATGATCTGGGTAGGCACGGATTGGCGAAATAAGGTGACTAGTCAGTAGGTGATTGGAGAGGGCAAGTATAGCAGTCGACTACGGCAGTGACATCAGGCAGGAAGTTTTTTGCGCGCGCGCGCTTTTTCAATTTCGCGGGCGCGGGCTTTTCCAAGCCTGGAGCTCGCGGGCCCTTTTTCAGCCCTGCAAGCTTCCTGTATGTCGGGGCCTGGGAGCTCTCCCATGGCTCCCGACAATGGAACCTTCTTAGTAGCAGAGGCAGACCTCATTTTACTAAGAATAATTCTGCAGCTCAGAGACCTTGAGTTAGCTAGTGAAAGGGGTTCATCTTAAACCCCGTTCTGTCTGAGCCAGTGGGAATCGTGTTTGGCTTGAATAGAGAACACATACACGTGGAACCTGCAGCATTCTAGGAGGCACTAGCAATCCCATGGAATTCCATCATCAGTCTGAGTACAGATGTCATTGATCAGAGGCTCTTCTAGCCGGTCAGCTGTCTACCCTCAATCACCGGGAAGTGTACCTACCGGTCAGGATGTGCCTGCTGCCCTGATCCCATGACTGTTCTCTCTGTAGTGGAGACCTTTGTCTTATCCTCTAGCCTCTGGGGACAATCCTGAACAGAGGAGGAGGGAATGCACCCATAATTCCACTTGTGGCATCAGCCACTGCAACTTGAGCCTGTCCCGACCACCCTCTCAGCCTCGTTTCTGCTCTTCTGATGGCCTGATTCCCACTGCGTGTCGCTCACTGATGGCAGCTGCCCATGGACACAGACAGGGAGCTTTTGGCCTTAGCTGTTATACAGGATCTGACAGTTAAGTTCACGAACTCATCCAAGAGCAGGTGCTACATACCTCACTGCTGAATATCACTAAGGTCACCTTCGAAGTCCTCCCCTTGGGAAGCTATGCACCAATGCCAGCACCTAGTCCACCCTTCAAAGCAATTTTGGAACTCTTTTTCTGGAACTGTCATCAGAGCTGTCATTGTACTACCCTTGATGTCCCGACTGTCATCCAAATGTCTTACTTTCAATATTTCCTTTATCTTTGGCTAAAAAAAAAGTCATGGGGAACCAGATGAGGTGAGTAGGGCAGCTGTTCCAGTACAGGGATTTGTTTACTGGCTAAAAACTCCCTCAGAGACAACTATACAATTAAGTTTGCGAACTTGTCACTGTTCCACTTCAGGCAAGAGCCGTTCCAGAAAGAGTTCCAAAATTGCTTTAAGGGGTAGGCTAGACACTGGTGTCAGTGCATAACTTCTTAAGGGGAGTACTTTGAAGGTGACCGTAATGACACTCAGCAATGAGGTATGTAGCACTTAAAACATGAAATTTGCAGATTTAATTGTCAGACCTTGTATAGTCTGTTACCTCTGTGTAGCTCACCTTTCTGTGCCCATCCAAACCATTAAACAAGTTAGGAGCGTGTGTGGATGATAACTTAGTGCCACTGCATTTCTCTCACCAAGCACAGTGACTGACACACAGGGGACACTTGTTAACTAGTTACTGAGGGGCTGAAAGCTTGCATCCATGGTTTGCTCAGAGGTTATTCTATGTAAATCATTTTATTTCATTTTCCCTTCTTTTATCATTTATGTATAAGCTGTATACATTGACATTTTGGGGTTGTGTGAGCAGTTTGTAATCAGCTGGTAACCGAAAAGCTGATGATTTGAATCTACCCAGGAAATGCAAGGAGAAAGGCCTGGTGATCTGCCTGCATAAAGATTACAGCCAAGCAAAGCCTCTGGAGCAGTCCTACTCTAACACATGTCATCACCACCAGCTGGGTGCCAACCACATATGCATTCAATTGTACAGGTCTTAAGTGTACAGTCTGGTGAATTTTGACACCTGTGTAAATCTGGTGGCATAGTGTTGAAGTGCTTTGCCTGCCAACCCAAAGCTTGACAGTTTAAAGCCACCAAGCACTCCTCGGAAATTCTAAGGAGTAGCTCTGCCCTGAGTCAGAATCGACTTGACGGCAATGGGCTTGATTTTTTTTTTTTGGTAACCAATACTCCATATAAAATAAGAAAATTTCTGAGCTTCTATCACCCCTTAAATTCTCCTATATCCTTCCTAATCCATCTCTAAACTCTGCTTGGAAGCAGATGCAGCTCTAATTTCTCATCATAGATTTTTTTTTTTTTTTTTTGCCTACTGTTAAACTTTATGTAAATAGAATCATCCAGAGCACTCTCTTTGGTGACTGGCTTCTTTCATTCAGCATATTTTTCATTTAATTTGAATCCTTAAAGCAATCTTACAAGGTGTAAGTGTAATGTGGATGAAAAAGTGTATGTCAGATTATGAACTAACTTGTCTGAGGTCATCAACTAGAAACTGACCCAGCCACAGTCTGAACCAGCTGTCTGTGGCTACAAAGCTGGGGAGCACTACTCTGAATGTCGGAGCCCATAGCGGCGCGTTGTTCTAGGGGAGCCCTTGAATTGTCTCTGGACTCAACCTTCAACCAGAATTGCATGTTAAAAGAGCAAATTGTCTTCTTGTATCAGAACTCCTTTTCCTCCCTTTTGGCAGAAAGGGAGCCAGAATTCCAAAAGCATGATGGCTGACTCTCCTGTAAGTTTGCATTCTCTAGGGAAGTGGCCACTGGAAACCACTGGCAGCCACGTGAACAGCATCTGTGCCGAAATGACGGGCCTTAGTGGTTAGATGTGTCTACCTTCAGAGCGAGGAAAAGCCCTTGGCATATACGAATCATCCCTCTTGTCCAAACTGACTCCTTCCATAACCCTTAGTAAAGGCTTTCTGGTTGGCTACAAGCTCCTGTAAGAGGTGAGGTAAGAAGCACGAACATTGTCAGATTTTCATTTTATTTACTTATTTATCTTTTTGTATATATTCTTTTTTAATTTTTATTTTTATTTAACATAACTGAGTGAAAATGTACATTCACATGTAAATTTACATGCCCCCCTATATGCAGCTTCTACTGCTCTCCCTGTCCAGTGACTGCACACTATTCCTCTCTGCTCCATACATGTCTCATCCTCCCAACAGTCTCCTTTCCCCGCCTCTCCGTCCACTCCCCTTCCTCCAGCCAGTGGTCAGCAAGATGATATCCTATAGATGTATAGAACCGTAAAGTTCTTCCAATATATGGTTACTCTGCTTTGCCAAGTCCAATCCATTCCTGTCCAAAGAGTGGACCTTTGTTATAATTTATGGGAAAGGGCAGCATCAGGGAAGGGGGCCATGCTCTCATAGGAACCCCAAAACCGCTGGACCATCAGTTGAGGTCTTTTAGTGGAGATCTCATGATGCACCTCTTTTTATTCTTGTGTTGCCAGTGAGGCTCCTCTCTGTGAGCTCCGTCGTGGCTATCACTGGTGGTGGCCGGGCACCATCCGGTTCTTCCGGTCCCAGGTCTATGTAGGCACCCACTCTTGTGGGTCTCTCTGTCTTCTCGGTTGTCTTTACCGCATGCCATTTTGGCCCTCGGTGAGCATCCGTTCCTGCTGAGTTGGGACAATTTGCTGTGTCCTTGGATGGCAGCTTGGCAGCTTTTAAGACCCCAGACGCCACTCACCAATGTGGGGTGCAGAGAGCTCTCTTAGTAAAACGCTAGTTGTGCCAATTGGCCTCGATTTCGCCTAAGAACATGGTCCCCTGCCCCCTGCCCCAGCTAATCTATCCTTGCAGTATTGAGTTAAGATGGAAGGAGTACTCAAGTTATGCTGAAGTCCACTTAATGTTGTTCTTGTTCCTAATGTGTGCTGTCACCGCTTTCTCCCAACTAGATTTCTAGTAACTATCTAAACTAAACCCTCCCCGCCTCGTCCTCCCTCCCTCCCCTCCCTTGCAGCTGTCAAAGAGTCTTTTCTTCTATACACAAGTCTGTTTTTGAGATCTTATTGTAGAGGTCTCATACAGTATTTGTCCTTTTGTCGCTGACTACTTTCACTCAACATAATGTCTTCCAGTTTAAACCAGGTTAGGAGATGTTTCCTGGAATCATCGTTATTCTTTATCATTGCGTAGTGCTCCATTGAGTATATGTACCACAGTTTACCTATCCATTCTTCTATTGTTGAGCATCTGGGTTGATTCCATCTTTTTGCTATTGTGGACTGTGCTGCGATAAACATTCTGGTGCATGTGTCCGTTGGTGTGAAAGGCCTTGAATCTGTAGGATATATTCCAAGTAGTGGAATTACTGGGTCAAATGGTATATCAATATCCATTTTTTTAAGGAAGTGCCAGATTGCCTTCCAAAGAGGCTGGACCATTTTGCAACCCCACCAACAGTGTAGGAGGGTTCCACTTTCTCCACAGCCTGTCCAGCATTTGTTGTTTTGTGTTTTTTGGATCATGGCCAATCTTGTTGGGATGAGGTAGTATCTCATTGTTGTCTTGATTTGAATTTCTTTAATAACTAAAGATCGTGAACGTGTCTGCATGTGTTTTTTGGCTGCCTGGATCTCCTCTTTAGTGAAGTGTCTGTCCATCTCCTTTGCCCATCGCTTAATTGGATGGTTTATCTTCTTCTTCTTGATACTTTGTAGTATCTTATAGATTATGGAGATCAGGCGTCGGTTGTATATATTCTTAAAGATGTTTTTCTTTTAATTGTAATTGAGTGAAAGTGTACAGTCCAGTTCAAATTCGCATGCCCACCTATGTGTGGCTCCTGTTACTCTCCTTGTCCAGTGACAGCACACTCCTCCCTTCTGTTCCATACAAGTCACATCCTCCTAACAATCACCTGTCCTCTCTTCTCCACTCTCTCCACTCCCCTCTAGTAAGAGACCAGTAGGAGGACATACTATAGATGCATAGAACCATAAAGTGCACAAACCATACAGGCATTTTGTGTTGCCGAGTCCAATTCCTGTCCAGCAATCCATTCCTGTTCGAGGAGTTGACCTCAGTAATGATTTATGATCAGGGGCAGCATCTGGTCTAGGGACCATGCTCTGAGGGGAACCCCCAGGCCTTGAGATCATCAATTGCAGTCCTGTAGTGGAATTCTCAGGGTGCACCCCTTTTTATTCTCATATTGTCACTGGGACTCAACTTTGTCAGCCCCATCACGGCTGTCACTGGAGATGGCTGGGCACCATCTGGTTCTTCTCATCACATGTTGATGTAGTCACCCATTCACATGGGTCTTTCTGTCTTCTGGGTTCTCTTTCCCCCATGTCAACTTTGTCCTTGGTAATCATCTGTTCCTGCTGAGTTGGAACCATTTGGTGTACCTCAGATGGCAGCTTGCTAGCTTTTAAGACCCAAGATGCCACTCACCAATATGGGGTGGAGAAGCCTCCCTTAGCAGTAGGCTAGTTATGCCAGTTGACCACAATGTCCCCTGAGAGCATAGTCTCTGGACCCCAGCCCCTGCTACCCTGTCCTTGCCACGTTGGGTTAAGATTGGAAGAGTTTCCAGGTTCTGTTGAAGTCCAGTTAAGTTGGTCTTCTTTCTAATGTGTACTGTCACTGATTTCACCCAACCAAATTTCTATCAGCTATCTAGTCTATAACGAGCCCCCTCTCTCCCTCCCCTCCCTTGCAGCTGTCAAAGAGTCTTTTCTTCTGTACATGAGTCTGTTTTTAAATCCTTATAATAGGGGTCTGATACAATATCTGTCCTTGTCCACTGACTAATTTCACTCAGTGTAAGTCTTCCAGTCGAAAACAAGTTAATGAAGTGTTTCATTTCCTAAAATCATCATTGTTATCATTGCATAGTGTTCCACTGAGTATATATGCTATAGTTTATCCATTCATCTGTTGTTGGGCATCTGGGTTTGTTCCATCTTTTTGCTATTGTGGACTGTGCTGCGATAAACATTCATGTGTATGCATCTGTTTCTGTGACTGCCCTTGCATCTGTAGGATATATTCCAACCAGTGGAATTTCCAGGTCAAATGTTATGTCTATTTCCAGCTTTTAAGGACATGCCAGATTACTTTCCAAAGAGGTTGTACCATTTTACAATCCCACCAGCAGTGTAGGAGAGTTCCAATTTCTCCACAACCATTTGTTGTTTTGTGTTTTTTGGATCATGGCCAACCTTGATAAACCTTGATCATCAGATCCACATTTTAATGGGGAGAGTGGAAGTCAGGAGACAGATGTATAGAAATGCAAGTAATAGAAATGTAGATACTTGGTCCCCACCAGTAGTAGATGTCGCTCTGAGTTCCTGGAGTAGTTGGGTTTAGGATTTGTGTGCATTATGTGTCTGTTTGGTGTGGGCGTGGGGTTAGGCTTGTTAGCAAAGCCTTCACAGAAGGAATCTACAATTAATCTGAGATTTAGAGATTCTGGAGACAGGCTACTTAAGTTCAAATCCCAATCCAATCACTTACTATCTGTGTGATTAGGGAAAGTTAAAGTGCTCTAAGCCACAGTTTCCTCACCTAAAAACAAATAAATTCTAATACTGATCTCCTAGGGTTATTGTCCAACTCGACGGCATTTGGCTTGGCAGGGTTATTGTGGGGGTTAGACCAAATAATGTATGTGGAGCAATTAGCACACACCTGCAAATGTTAGGACTGCTTTTCTCCATGCTCTTGTGAAGGCTGTGACTGGTGTGTCAGGTCTAACACCTAGAGCTCACTCTCAGTTACCTTGTATAAACCTGCCATCAACACTGAATAGCCTGTGGCTGTAGTCATCCCCTTTTTACTACTGATAAAAACCGAGCAATAGAGAGGTAAGTGATTTGCCCAACATCATGTGATCATAACTTGTGATCTCAGGAATCCGGGTTGCCAAAGCCAAATGGTGACCCTAGAGGTGTTAGGTAAGTGCGATTCTAATCCTAAAATTTTCCTACTTTGGACACTTGAACACAAGGGAGTCTTCTTAAACTGAGCTCTGAAGGACACAGTATGACAGTGTTCTTGTTGTGTGCCATCAAGTTGATTCTTCACTCAGCAGCTCTAGGACCAAGCAGAGCTGCCCATGGGGTTTCCAAGGCTGTCATCTTTACAGAAGCAGACTGCCACATCTTTGTCTGGCAGAAGAGCTGGTGGCTTCAAACAACTCACTGGTCAGTTAGTAGCCTAACTGTTAACTGCTGTACCTCAGGGCTTCCCTAGCACAAACAGTAGCAATTGCTGTGACTTGAGTTTCCCAACTGGCAGATATTGTGCAGACCCCTTGCATGCACCCTTTCTGACCGTGACCAGGAGCCTCAGGTGAATGTCTTTCTGTAGGATGGGAAACAGACTCAAGCAAGGTAAGTCGGTCACCCAGTGACACCCAGCGACACCTAGCAGGTAGAGGCCTGAACCAGACATTGTGTGTATATCCAAAGCAACAACAAGAAAACACTCTTTGATGGATACCAGGGATGGAAAGAGTAGGGAGGGAAAATTGTTAATTTGGGTAAAAGGAAAAGGTGATATCTAATATGGGAGGTCAGCACAATACGACTAGGCAAAGGAAGAGCCTGAGAAGGATACAAGAATAAAGTGCAGCTGCAGCCATTTCTCTAACACAAACAGCCCTACTACACTAGTGCTAACAAACATTAACCTATGAGTGGATCCATAGATGGTTAAACGAAGAAGAAACCTATTTCACAGAGTCGATTTCTACTCATAGCCAGCCATAGGACAGAGTAGGACTGTGCCATAGGGTTTTCTCAGAGCACCTGATAGATTGAAACCACTGACCCTTTGGTTAGCAGCCGTAGCACTGAACCCCTATACCAAGCAGGATTTCCACATGGGTAGCTAGGTAGGCTAAAGAGGTGCAGGGTGGATGCAGGGGAGGAGCACCCCCATACACGTTGGATAGTGGATCTTTCTACCTACACAACTGTAGGTTCTGTGTGTAGTTTTTATAGGCTTTATGACACACATATCTTTAGATTCAGAGCCTTGGTGGCACAGGTATTAACAGCTTGACTTCTAACCAAAATACTGACAATTCAAATCCAGTAGCTGCTTCTTGGAAACCCTATGGAGCAGTTCTACTCTGTCTTATAGGGTCGCTATCCAATACATTGTTCATAAAATATTCTACATCCTACTTTGTGAGTTGTGTCTGGGGTGTTAAAAGCTTGCAAGTGACCATCTCAGACATAAAGAGAGCAAGAAAAACCAAAGACTCAAGGGAGCAAAGGACAAAGGGACCACATGGACCACAGCCTATACAACCTTGACACCAGAAGAATTAGACGGACCCTGGCCACCACTACCAGTCACTCTGAATCGAATGGAAATCTGATCTGCTTTGTAAACTTTCATCTAATGCACAGTAAAAAAAAGAAAAGTTGTGTGTGAGGAAACAGGGATTTCTTTTATGATAAAATTTATTAGAGTAGACAGTGGAGATAAAAAAATTCCACTAAGTGCCTATTCTAGTACTCAGGAGAGGAAGTGGTTAAGTGAGACACATAACCGTGAGGATGCAGGTGATGAAACACAGCACCTGGCACCGATTCCAAAGCCGTATCTCCTGTTCAGCTTTGTCATCTGTCATATGGGTCAGTAGGCTCAAATTCCAATTCTGCCACTTACTGACTTTGTAACCTTGCAGAGATGATCAGAGTTCTCAAATCCTCACTGGTTAAAATATGTGGACAAAAGTGTCTATTCTGCAACATGGTTTGCTGGGATTATAATAATGTATGCAAAGTGGATGTTATCATGCATAATACCTGATCGGTTCTCAACTGATGACAGTGATGATTTTATGCAGGTGGCCCTTATTTTGGAAACTTGAGTAAGAAGAGCTGGTTGCGTTAAATATTCTCAATGAGAGAAGCTGTAGTGTTATTGGTAGGTGGGAGAACATTGGAAAGGAGGGCTGTTTAAGATGGCTTAGACTGGACAAGGATGGGAAGAAGATCATGGGTGTCCTTTGGGGTGTACCCTAAAAGGGACCAAAGCAATGGTTGGAGGTGCAGTTTGGAGGCACCACGCAGACACGAAGCAATTACAGTCACTGAGTGGATGTGGTGTTAGCTGGACTAAGTTAAAGAAGATGAGATAGAACAGGCTGAGAAGTCTTTGGCTGGTAGTTAGAACACGTATTTGAGTGTGTGCACTTCCACTCACATGCCCATGTGGTTAGGGTTATGTTTCTTGTAATGAGTGATATGGAGAAGGCAGTGGCATTTCAGATCAAGGACATTCTCCCCTTTTTAATCACTTTAAATAATTGCTACAGATGAGGCAAATAAAGTAAGATAAATTTTGTATTTTGCTTATGTGGAACTGTTACGAATAGTTACAGACTCAAGTCTAGCTTTGATGCCCTTTGACAATCTGATAATTTTTGGAAAGATGTACTTAAAATGCTGTTTCAAGTAGAGTTCAGGTTTCTTCTCGTGTTTAAAAAACACATGCCACCATTAATTTGCAGGGCTGTGTATTAAATTTGCTGAGAGCACCACTTATTCCTCTTCCCTTCCACTTTGCTTCAAGTGGGGTGTTGATGACTCTCAGACGTGCCAAACTCTCATCGCTAATAATTGCTTAAGGACCCCGAACTTCTACAAATGTTGGTTCCAGCTCCAAACCTCATGCTAGCCCTGGAAGAAGAAAAAAAAAAGGAGGGGGAAGAAAGAACTTCTTCTGATGAATTTTTGATTTTTCCTTCTTAACAAAGAAACATCTGAGATTCAAAGCAATAGCTTAAAGTGATACTGTAAAATGGAATACCGAGTGCACTCCTCTGAATGAGTCGGCTTTTAATGTAGGGCTGAAAAATTGCGAGGTGCCTTTTTTGATTAGATGGTTTTTTTTTTTTTTTTTTGTTCTTGATCTAAGAATTGTGGAAAACATGCCACTCGCATTTGAATACAGCTGAGCAGAGCAGGAAGGTGTTGCAGATAAAGTGAAGGCAGCAACGCCTCAAGGCAGCGCCTGGATCTCTGGGTCAATGCCATCTCTCCTCAGATCGCTGCCTCGCCACTCTTTCTGCGGCCGCTTTATTAGGCCTAATTAGGCGGGCTGTCACTTTTATTGGTGATGGGAAAGGAAGATAAGTAGACCACTTGTGTCATCTATCTCTATCTGGACGTGTCTAAAAAGTCTAAAGCAATTGCTGTAGGCCAGGAATATACACCACAAGTGGGAAAGGGAGCAGAAAAAAGAAAATTACACCCAGAACTGCAGTCAAAAAGAACAGGAACAAAAAAACCTCTAGAAATAGCATATGTTTGGCACTGCTAGGTGTCATTTCAAACCCACGGAGAAGAGCAGGTGGAGCATCCTGGGACCTTTTCTCTTTGGAGGAAGAAGGTTGGCTAATGGGTTTTATAATCACTGAATGGGATGAGGGTGACCAGAAATGTAGGCTATTTCATTCCAAACAAAACCCATTGCTACTAAGTCAGTTCTGACTCATCGCAACCCTAGAGGACGTAGTAGAACTTCCCCATAGCATTTCCAGAGAGCGCCTGGTGGATTTGAACTGCTGGCCTTTTAGTTAACAGCTGAGCTCTTGAGCGCTGCAGCACCATGGCTCTGCTTCCTGTAGATTCCCCCGAAAGTTGGTCCTACTTGTAACAAGAGCTTTGCATACAGCCTGCTGACAAGTGGAAGAGTCATGTTGCTGTTGTCAATTGCTGCCCAACTGACCCTGACCCTTGGCTACCCAGTGTGATGGAGTAGCCCTGCCCATAGCTTTTTCTGGACTGTAATCCTTAGGGAAGCACATTTTTCTTCTGCTGAGCTGCTGGGTGGATTTGAACTGCCAACTTTTAAGTTAGCAACTAATGAAGGAGAGTTTCAGAGCCTTTTGTTCGGTGATGATCGCGTTAGCAGCAGGGGATTTCTGAAAGTCCTGATGGTCACATCCTATAGGGAAACAGTTGCCTGTAAGAGTGGTGCCAGTAAGGACAGAGAGTCCAGGAGACCCCGGAAGTGTCCCTCTTGACCCCTAGTCCGTGTCCAGAGTAGTCAGAAAATAGCTCTCCTCTTCTCTGAGGGACTCTTCCAGCCATAAGTTTCTGCTTCTTCCCAAATGCCAGCTGTAAGCTGTGTGCTCTTGGTGTGAACCCTGCCCTGACGGAACACCAAACGCTAAAGCTTTAGAATGGAAGCCCATCAACCAAATGACGTGCTCAGTGAGGTTATAAACTCCACGTGGGAGCCTTACCTGGTACCATTTTGCTGCCCTGTCAAGCCTGGGACTGTGCTAAGCACGGGTTAAAGGGTTGAAAAATGTGGTTTCATTTGTCTCTTTAACTCCTCTGAGTGTTTCAGGGTCAAATGAGAGTTGGAATTCACCATGGTATACAGAAAATAATAGCCCCATAAAATGATAAAAACAGCTGTAAACCACCTCTTGATGCCTCTGCAGTGCCAAGACATTTGGGCCAAGCCTGAAGTGCTGCTCTTCCCTTCCATGTTTGTTAGAAAAAAAAGCAAATGAAACCCATTGCTGCTGAGTCACTTCTGACTCAAAGGGCCCCTATGGGACAGAGTAGAACTGCCCCGCAGAATTTCCAAGTGCTGATCTTCTGGTTAGCAGCTGTAGCACTTAACCACTACACCACCAAGGCCTCCACATACGAGGTCCGACAATTAAGTCTGTGAACTTCCCGCTGTGTGCTTACATCGGCAGCACTGTACAAAGAACTCGGTGAGGCTTCATGACTGTGGTCTATTAGTGCCTCACGGCTGATTTGGGGTCGACATGTCATGGTGTGTTGCTGAGTGGCATTCATTGTTACAAGTTTCTGTGTGTCGTCACAAGAATGTCAGAGCAGCGATCAAACATTCAGTTTCTTGCTAAACTTGGCACGAGTGGAAGTCAAATCAGGGACTTGTTAGTCCAAGTTATGGGGCCGATGCCATGAAGAAAACAGCAGTGTGCAAGTGGATTAAATGTTTTTCCTAGGGAAAGAAAGCGTCACTGACAAAGAGAGGTCAGGGTGGCCAGTAACAAGCAGAACTGATGAAAACATTCCAAAAACTCATCAAATTGTACTTGAAAATTGCCAGCTGACTGTGAAAGAGTCATAGCAGACCAAGGAAACATCGACAGAGAAATGGTTAAGAAAATCTTAACTGAAAATCTTGGCAAGAGAAAGGTGTGTGCAAAAATAGTCCTGAAGGAACTCACCAGTGAACAAAAACAAAGGAGAGCTGAAGTTTGCCAAGACTTTCTGGAGAGGCTAGATGATGTTTTAGGCCATGTTATCACTGGTAATGAAACGTGAGTGTACTAATACGACCCTAAAACAAAGTGTCGGAGTGCACAATGGTAGTCAGCCAATTCTCCATAACCAGAAAAGTTCTGTCAGTGCAAATTAAGACTCAAAACAAAGTGGCTAACCTTTTTTTGACATCAGAAGGATTGTTCATTATGAATTTGTACCAACTGGATGAACAGTTAACCAAGTTTACTGTTTGAAAGTGTTGAAAATGCTGCGTGAAAAAGTTAGACGAAAGTGACCTGAACTTCTCGCCAACTCATGGCTCTTGGATCACAGCAATGCACCAGCTCACATGCCACTGTTGCTGAGGGAGTTTTTAGCCAGTAAACAAATAAATATACGAGAACACCCTCCCTACTCACCTGGCCTGGCCCCCAGTGACTTTTTTCTGGACCTGAAGATAAAAGAAATATTGAAAGGAAAACATTTGGATGGCATTCAGGACATCAAGGGTAATACGATGACAGCTCTGATGGCCATCCCAGAAAGAGTTTCAGAATTACTTTGAAGGGTGGACTAGGCACTGGTGTCGGTGCATAGCTTCCCAAAGGGAGTAGGTACTTCAAAGGCGACTGTAGTGATATTCAGCAGCGAGGTATGTAGCACTTTTGCTAGGATGAGTTTTCTTACTTAATTGTAAGACCTTGTACGTTATCAAGTTGCTGAGAAACCTATAGTTTATGCTTGCTCTCCTAGGAAGACAGAGAATGTTCATTACTACTACTTTGAGGGTCAAGGTTATGCCAACCTGATGCTAGTTAATGTATTAGCAAATTTAATCTTTTTTTTTTTCACATGGCTTTTGTCTATAGTAGCTGCAGTTTATACTACTTAGTATGCTCCAGGCCCTTTGCTACATACTTTAAATACATTCTTTCATCTTAATTTGATAAAGCTCTTTAGGATAGGCATTAATGTGCCCATTTTACAGCTGAGAAAATTGAGGCTGTGAGAAACTGAGCCTTGGAGAACTGACTTCACCAAGGTCACATATCTGGTGTGTCTATGTCATTCCAAAGCCTGTGCTCTTAACCACTCTTAAGATTAGTCTTGAGAAAATGCTTTGCTTCTTGGAGAAAAAGTTTGAATTTGTAGACTTTGTGGAATTTTAGGTTAGAAGGAATTTTTTATCTCTGATTTTGCAGAGTTGCCTTAGGGTATGACAGTAGGATGTAGGAATAATTTTCATTTCACTCTTGGATCTCAAAAGTTAAGAGTTCCTGAAAATAAGTTGGAATCATTTTGTCTGAAATAAACTGTGCAGACATCGAATTGTGGGAACTTATGTCATTTGAGGCAGGAAGACAAGCCCTGAGCAGAGGTAGAAGTTAAAGAGCACCAAACCACTCCTGCACAAAGAAGCGCCTCCCTTCATCCCTTTAGTTGATTGTACAAATTCAGAAGCATTTATTGAATGCCGGCTCTATGTCTGGCCCTTCTATGTGTTATTTAGTCTTCTGAACAGCTCTGGGATTAGAGTTTTGGTGTCTCTCTTTGCAGGTGAGGAGTAGATGTCCTCAAATCCAGGGCCCTGCTTTACTCAAAAGGGCTTCCAACAGGATGTAAGTGAGATGCTGCCTGGCCTGAAGATGTTCGGTGAGGTAGGGTAGTGGGGAATCCGCTTCAGCAAACTAAAGGTTGGAACGAGGCTCTCATCACCTGGAAAAATCGAACTTCCCACTTGGCAATGGTACAATGAGGAGTGATAGCAGAGGGGCGGGGGTATCTTCTGGCCACCTCAGCCTTGCTCTGATGGTTCTTGTCCATCAGAACAATACTTGCTGTGTGTCCAGTCACATTTCTGGGAGCAGTTTGCTGGATCCAATCCAGTGTGTCTTCCTGTTCTATCCATTTCTAGCAAATCACCATAGTTAGCACAGGGCTGATAAAAACTTGACACTGCCACCCTGCTTTCCTGGTATCATGGAGGACAGACTCAAGGCAGGAATCTCAGTTGTCTGTCAAGAAGTTTTTAGCTAGTGAACAGTAACTATAGTAACTCATTCTCTACTCCTGTAATCTGGCCCCCAGTGACTTTTTTCTTTACCCAAAGATGAAAGAAATATGAAGTCCCTCCAATTTGTTCTGACATTTTGATGGCATTCAAGACATCAAGAGAAATATACGACAGCTCTGATGGTCATTCCAGAAAAAGAGTTCCAAAATTGTTTTGAAGGGTGGAGTAGGTGCTGACATCAGTGTATAGGTTCCCAAGGAGAGGACTTCAAAGGCGACATAGTGATACTCAGCAATGAGGCATGTAGCACTTTTTCTAGGAGGAATTCGCAAACTTAACTGGCAGTCCTCAAACTTAACTGGCAGTCCTCATATAAATACAAAAGGAGATTCGTAATAAACAAAAATAAGCCTCATTTTCAATGTGAGCAGATATTTTCACAGAAATTGATTTTTGCGCTCATAGAGTTTTTTCTTCTAAACAACTCTTGAATCATCTCGTTTCTTCCTAATACTCAGTAACGGAGTCTGTTTACTCATTGCTGGTCTCTGAGACCTGGCCTATTTGTCACCAGTCATCCTGCTTCTGGTCTATCTTCTGCTTTTCCATTACTAGAGTGAACTTTTCAGCAGATCATGTCTCTCCTCCAGTTTACGTCTCCTACCAAGAGAGTCTAAACTCACTATTCTGGTTCACATGGCCTCTACATCCAGCTCTGTCTCCTTTGTGCATCTTGTCCACTGCTTGTCATTCTCTCAACCCCCTAGGCTCTTCCAGGACCCTGTGTCTATCTTTTCTCGTGTGGCATACCCTGCAAATGCCACTCACTGTCCTTGTCCATTTGGCAAACTCAGACTCCCTTCTTGGCGGCCCAATTCGATGTTGGTTCTCTGGGCCTCAGGAAGGGATTTTGATCAAGACAAACATTTCACTGTATCACTTGGGATGGATTGTCCCACCATGCCTCCCAGCCTCTCTGGTAAATGCATTCCCTGCAGCCCAGAGCAAGCCCAGGGGACAAGAAGACTCCAAGCAGGAGACAGAGGCAGAGGCAGTCTCCCAAGGTAAAGATGCTTAAATCTTAAGGGGATCCCCGCCAGTTACCATCAAGTTGACTCTGATTCTTGATGACTCCATGTGCGTCAGAGTAGAACTGTGCTTTTGTGGTGTTTACAGTGCCTGATCTGGGGGAAATAGAGAGGAATCCTTTCTTCAGAGGCACTTCTGGGTGGGCTCAGATCACCAGCATTCCTGTCATCAGCTGCCAGATGAGGCCCTAGTCCCTGAGAATCAGATAGGAGCTGATCACAAAAGAGCAGCATCCTCGTGCACGCCTGACACGGTGGGAGCGGCGGCATCCTCGTGCATGCACTTGCTTTGGCTGTTCAAGCGAAAGCTATTCAGAGTGCCTGCTGATATGCCCTCTATTGTGGCATACCAGAAACTCTGGTGGCATAGTAGTTAAGAGCTACGGCTACTAATCACAAAGTCAGAAGTTTGAATCTACCAGGTGCTCCTTGAAAATTCGCTGAGGCAGTTCTACTCTGTACTACACAATCGGTGTATCGATGGTAGTGGGTTTGGGTTTTTTTGGCCTAAATATCAGTACGTTTACTGCCTTGCCTTGTAAATCCCTGTGTCAGTCTGTGTAAATCTCTGTGTCAGTTATGCATCTTTGCATAAACTCAGAGCAGGGGCTGTGACTAGTATGTCACATGTCATCGGGACCAAGTACACAGGGGCATGGCACTGTGTGAATGTTAAATGAGTGAATGATTAGTGAAAAAAATTAACGTTCATTGAGTGCTTGCTATAACTGGCAGCTTTGTTTCCATCTTTATATACACTGAGCCCTGATGGTGTAGCTGTTAAGAATTATGGCTGTTAACCAAAAGGCTGATAGTTTGGATCTACCACCAGCTCCTTGGAGACATTATGGGGCAGCTCTACTCTGTCCTACAGGGTTGCCATGAGTCAAATTTGACTTGACAGCAACAGGTTTGTTTGTTTTTGTTTATATACATTAGTATTTTAGTCACTATAAAATCCCTATGAGCCATGTACTGCTGTCTTTCCCATTTTACAGCTGGGAAAACAGAGACTTAGAAAGTTTAACTAACTTGCTGTGGCAACCCAGCAAGTAAATAGCGGGTGAGACAGAAGCCCAGGTCAGAGTTCACACATCTCACCATGGAAGCTCTACTGCCAACCCCGTGAGTAATGTCTAGGCTGATGGATGCGGTTAAGAGGTAGGTGCTTTGACACCAGAAGGTTTCAATCTCAACTGTTTTCCTTAGCCAGCCACTAAGTCATTAAGCTTTTCTGCATCTCAATTTCCTTTTCTGTAAAGCAGGTGAAAATGTGAAGGCCAGTGAGGATTTCAAAAGCCTTTGCAGATTCCAAAGAATTCTCTTCCTCTTATGTCCAGGATGTTATTGCTATTAATAGCCCTGCTTAGGGGGACAGGGGTGTCCTGTCAAGGCTGGCACCCCAGGAGGTTATTCAGCACTCTGTTGGGTCTGCCCATTAGGCGATGATAGGAAGGAGAGCCTGCAGGCTGTCTCTAACTGTTCTCAGGCCTCTGAGCCAGCCGACATACTGCATCTTCTGAAAAGGACAGATATCCTCTTTTGACTTGATGAAGTACTCATCTGAGTTCCTGACACTTTTCATTATTCATGTAATAAGTAGTTTAACCACATCGTTTGCTTTGTTTTCTGAACTCCTTCCCTTCCTTCCTCTCTTTCTGTCTCTGTCTCTCTGTCTCTCCTTTTTCTTTCCCTTCCCTTTTCCATTCTGCTCACTGAGAACTCAGAGCAGAGATGAGATGAACCTCCCATATAACCGTCTGAGAATCTGATCTTTTGTGTTTCCTCCTGGAAAGTAGCTTTTTCTCTAGCTTCTTGTAGAGTATAATGTTAAACTTGTGAGCTCTGAGGTCTGATTTGCATGGGTTCAAATCCCCACTCTACAGTTTAGCTATGGTGGAGAAATTGGTAAGTAACTTAGCTCCCCTTAAACCTCAGTTTGACGGGGTTTTGATGAACCCTCAGTGAGTTAATGTGGAAAGCATTCCAAACTCTGCCTGATGTCAGAAACACTCAAGTTGTTTATTAAAAAGATGCACGATTGTTTCAAATCTGGCTTCACAGACAGAACTAAGCTGCTGATCATGATATTAAGCACCTAGAAAGAATTACCAGAAATAGTAAAATGTCATTCAGCCAATTTTCATATGATGCCTAAGCCTTTAAAGTAACAGAAAAATTAACCACTACTTACTTTCACATGCAAAATGTTAAGTATTCTGGATATTTCAAAATACTTTCATAATTTAATATAAATGTTCACCTTATTTCAAGGATAGCTAGCATGGAAAATCAGCTCTGATAGAATGTGAAGAAGACTTGAAGCCTTTACTGATGGCGATCAAAGCCTGTGGCATTCTGTATGGATTGCAGTTCAACACCGAGAAAACAAAAATCTTCACAACTGGACCAATCAGCAACATCATGATAGATGGGGAAAAGACTAAGGTGGTCCATGATTCCCTTTTACTGGGGCCTGCAGTCAATACCCATAGAAACAGCTGTGAAGATATCAAATGATGTATTGCTGGTTTGGGCAAATCTACGAAAGACTTATTTTCACCATTAAAAATCAAAGATACCACTCTGAATGCTAAAACATGCCATACTACAAACATGGTATTTTCACTCACTTCGTATGCATAAGAAAGCCAGTCAATGAATAAGGAAGACCCAAGACGAATTAATGCCTTCAAATTCTGGTGCTGGTGAAGAATATCGTATACTCCGTCAACTCCCCGAAGACTGAACAAATCCATCTTGGAAGGACAGTTGGAATGCTCCTTAGAAACAAGGACAGGGAGACTTGGTGTCATGTACTCTGGATGTGCTATCAAGAGGGACCAGTGCCTGGAAAAGGACATCACACTAGGACAAGTAGAGGTCAGCAAAAAAGAGGAAGACCCCTGACAAGATGAACTGGCCCAGTGGCTGCACAGCAACAGTTGTGAGGGTGGTGCAAAGCAGGCAGAGCTTTATTTTGTTGTCCTTAGGGTCTCAGTGGCCTCTAAAACTAACGGCAAAGCCCACCTCACCGAGACTTTTAAAGCCCAAGATTACTATTTTTGGATTTCATTCCACATTCTGAAAAAAATACACAAATTTTTGAAGACACTGTTAGTAGCATTTGTGATAGACAGCTGTTCAGATTGTTTGCACACTCCTACCTTGTAAAGAACCCTAGATATTGTTATTGTACAGTTGTGCTAGGGAGTTCTTATAAGGGCTCTGAATCTACTCTGTTACTTTTTTTTTTTTTTTAAGCCCCTGGTGCTTGTTTTATCTCCTGAAGCAACAACATACAGCAGATTTGTTTTCTGTATCTTAACAGTACGTGTTCATAAATACTTGTAGACTTAGTGCTCTTGGGAAGTGGCCCAAAGGACCCTGGAGCTGCCATTTGTAGTTTCATTGGGGCACAGATTTGGGTCACACAGTAGTGGAGGGTGGTGACGAGAACCCACGACCTGCTGGGAAGTGAGCCTACTCACCCTCCTCACACACACCTCTGTGATTTTTTTCCTTACTTTACATGCAATAGTTCTCCTGAAATGATTAAAGGAAAAAAATTATTTTGCTTCCTTCTGAGAGTAGTCCTGAAAAACATAGCACTTCCTACCACTGTTGATGAGAGAGAAGAAAGGACAATCCAGCCTTAGACAGCGACGGCAACAAGAGCGGTGGGGTGGGGGGGGGCCTCAACAATGTCAACCTCCATGTGCTTAATGTGACCATAGGAACACAGGTGTTAGCCTTGAATTATAGTTGTGTGTGAATACTTTATCTTAATGGTTAGTAAGATCAAGGAGAACTCATTACCTGAGCTTTTACATTATTCAGAAAATGACCTAATTGTGTTTGTGATTTTCTGAATTTCTATATAATATCATTAACATTAGTTTTTCTCCTTGAATTAAAACAAGTCACTGCTAAAATGCTCAAGTATTATTGTTTTGAATTCATGACCTGTTAGTCCCATTAGTGAGCATTATAATTGAAATGTATTTGCACTTGCATGGTGCACTAGAGACAGCACAAGACATTCCGTGTACCAGTGAACCTGGAGAGAGAACACGCCCAACGAGTGCAGCTCTGGAAGAAGCCCATTCTTCTGCATGAGCGCCTCTCTCGGCCAGCTTTCCTGCTTTCCACTCGCTTTCTGGTTGGTGGCACTAGCGCTGCCAAAGAGGAGGGCTGCTGATGGGCTTTCCTGACTGCCACCACATTTTCAAGCCCTGTCACCAGCCCCCTAGAATAGCGAGAAGGCTAACTTGGCGGCTACCAATTCAGTCCAGGCGGGAGAACGAGCACCTCCTGGCAGAGGGTGGCACTCACTCCCCGCTGCAGGTGATGCGACCTGTTTGTGAAGCATGTTAGAGGGAGAGATTCTGTATTTTAATGGTCAGTTAGTAGCTGGCTCCCAACCGTCTGTGCTCTCTGCCTGGGGACAGGAATGCCAGGCTTATTAAATATTGAAAAGTTGTTCATTACGACAGGGATCTAGGACAACAGCATATCTGCATACTCAGAAAAAGCACGTTGCCATCCTTCAGGAGAGCTGCTCCGCTCCTGCAGAAGGACTCATGTTTGCCTGGCTAAAGATGCATGAAAACGCACGCTCGGTCCTGAAGCTCTGCTTTGTGGCTTTTTTTTTTCTTAAATGAACATTTCAAAAGCTAAACTTCCTTATAAGGACAGATTTAACAAACCAACCTTTGAAAAATCTGGTTGTCTCATGTGGGCTGTTTTGGAGGAAATGCCAAAGTTATGAAATTCCAGCTTACCTGGGAGTATGTTGTTAGAAAATTTACTCAGATCACTTAGGATTCTAAGCAATTGAGGAATTCATTAGGATGTAGGTAAGTTGCAGGGGTGAAAATGATGGAATACTAGCTGTCTCCTTAGTCTTCGCACTAATTGGAAGACTATAATCACCAAGGTCTCCGTCGATTCCAGCTGCAAATTAGGAACCCCAAAACTTGCAGTCCATCTTGTCTTCAGAGAGAGAATTTGTGTATGTATGCATAATTGCTAATTACTAATTAAATTCCAAAATAGTACATAAATTATTATAGGGTTAGACCAGTGGTCTTCCCAACCAATTATTCAGGCTCTGACCAGGGAGCGAATCAGGATTGTCCACAAAGAAGTCACCTCAGAACACCTGAGATGTAACCCAGGTGAACTCAACTTCCCTTCTTGATGAATTATGGCTTTGTCACTACAAAGCCTTGCTTGACAGTTGTACATGTATGTGTGTGTGTGTGCGTGAGCGCGCATGTGTGCATCTTTGTATACATATATGGAGCCCCGGCAGCACAGCGGTTAAATGTTTGCCTGCTAACCAGAAGGTCAGCAGTTCAAATCTACCGACCACTCCTTGGAAACCCTAGGGGGCAGTTCTACTCTGTCCTAGAGTGTCACTGTGAGTCAGAATCTACTCTATGGCAATGGGTTTGGTTTGTGTGTGTGTGTGTGTGTGTGTAGATATATATATGAGTTCCAACAAGTCTGCGAACCTAATTCTTCTAAGTGCTACACACCTCATTACTGAATATCACTAAGGTCGCCTTCAAAGTACTCCCCTTGGGGAGCTGTGCACTGACACCAGTGTCTAGTCCATTCTTCAGTGCAATTTTGGAATTCTCTCTGGAATGGCCATCACACACAGTGGCATGGTGGCAAGTTTGGCAACTTAATTGTATAACTGTCTGTGAGGGAGTTTTTAGCCAGCAAACAAATAACTGCATAGGAAGAGCCTCCTTACTCACCTGATCTAGCCCCCAGTGAATTTTTTCTTTACCTGAAGATAAAGAAACTATTTAAAGGAAGTCATTTTGATGACATTTAGGACATCAAAGGTAAAATGATGACAGCTTTGATGGCCATTCCAGAAAAAGAGTTCCAAAATTGCTTTGAATGGTGGATGAGGTGCTGGTGTTGGTGCATAGCTCCCCAAGGGGAGGACTTGGAAGGTGACCATAGGGGTATTCAGCAATGAGGTATGTACTACTTTTTCTAGGATGAGTTCGAAAATTTCACTGGCAGCCCTCGTAGGTGAAAGTATACACAGCAAAACATACGCCAGTTCATCAATTTTTACACATACAATTCAGTAACACTGATTACATTCTTCACGTTGGCCAACTGTTCTTGCTGTCCATTTCCAAATAATTTCACAGCTGAATTTCTGTTTTAAAATGATTCAATTGTTATAAGAAAGGACCAGTGCACTGACACTCATCACTTTGAATTGTGACCATATTTTAGCATAGTTTTCGGGATATGTCTGTCTGTTTATGTATGAGCTGTAGGAGGGTATTGATCACTGGAATCATTCCTGGTGCCTCATGAACTTTGCTCTTGTTTTCCCTTCTTCTCACTCGTTTTGATTCTTCCTTCCCTTTAGCTACTGCCTATAAAGGGTCTTTCCCTTTTAGATATGTTAAACCAGACCCTTCTGAGATGTGAATGGTTCATACCTTGTCTTCAACGTTGTTAGAAGTGAGAAATGTCTAATCACCCCTAACCTCTTTTTCTCAGAGTAGTCATCCATGACTTCCTTGTGCTGGTTCCTCTAGAGTAACAATTATAAATATAGACAGAGATTTCAGAAAATGGCTCACAGTTGTAGAGGTTGCAATGTCCCACATCCATGGGTAAGGAATAGAGGACTCTTCTGATTCATGTAGCCACAGAGACCGACAAACCCAAGTCAGCAGGTCAGACAGCAGGGCTCTGGCTCACAGGCTTTGAAGACTGTCAGATTCCAAGATCACAGGCAAGAGGACAGGCAAGCTGCTAGCTCAAGTCCCAAGAACTGGAGGTCAGATGAACAGGAGCCGGCTATGGGATACGAAGCGAGCAAAAGCCCATCAGCCTTGCTGGAGTGTCCACTTATATTGGACTCAGGTCATACCCCCAAGGAACCAGAAAACCCACTGCCATTGGGTTGATTCCAACTCATAGCAACCCTGTAGGAAACTATCCTTTGGTTGATTGGCTACTCATGGTAGATCCTATCATGAATGTGATCATATTGGATCTAATCTTTTTATAGTAGTAATAACATCATTAAACAAATAACCAAACTACATCACAGCTGCCAAACCACTGAGAATCATGACCCAGCCAAGTTGACATACATACAGCCTTAACCAAAATTCTGGTTGGAATTTGCCTGTCATGTTTCTCGGTAGTTGCCCAGAATGTTTCTCAAGCTTTTTCTCTGATGTTTTCCTTGTTCCCTAGATGGTTGCTGTTAGATCATTACCTTATTTTCCTGCTTCGGGAGAAGATCACGATTACAGGCTCGGGCTGTGAGTTCTGACTGTCTCGGTATGGATCTTGTCTCTAACAACTTCTTAGTTCTGGAACCCTAGGCAACAAGGTCACTTTTCTGTCTCAGTTTTTCAGTTGTGATTGAGAGTAATAACAGTATCAGTCATGTGAGGGTGTGGCAAGGACTGAATAATCAGTGCCGAGTGGCTAACATGGTGTTCAAGGCGTAATAAATGCTTAACGTATGTTGGTTATCATCACCATTATTAATGGAACATCTATTACTAATTGAGCACCTGCTCTGGACAGATACCGGAGGATAGAGAGTAAAACACAGACATTCTACGGGAATAAGCTCAGAGTCTAGGGGTGGAAATAGACAGTGAAGTGATTGCAATGTAACATGAGGTGCTCTTGTCATGGCATGTCCATTTTCACTTGGTTTCTTAAAGAATTACGTGAAATATTGGTGTCTTTTCCAATTGAGGAATCCAACCACTCTCTTTTTGTCTCTCTCCTTCTGCCTCTTGACCCCACATCTTGCTCCATTCATCCGGTCAGCCTACCTCCTGACCAGAGGTCTCTGTATCATTACTGGTAATTTTGCATGAATAGTCCTTGTTTTATTTGGTTTGCTTCTATGTATTATAAAACCAGGTGTCACAGAGTCAGCTTTGATGCATGGCTACCCCATGTGTGTCAGAACAGACACACACTCCAGAGTTTTTACTGGCCTAATTTTCAGAAGGAGATGACCAGCGCTTTCTCCCAAGCCGCCTCTGGGTGGGCTTGAACCTCCAAATTTTGAGTTAGTAGACAAATGCATTAACCATGGGCAGCACCCAGGGATGACCGCTGTACTGGAGTCCAGGTAAATTCCATTAAAGACCATGGTTCTGTGGGAAGAGTTCTGGGCAGGTTGACATAGTGACTTAGCTGTGTTCCAGATCTGCTTCTCAGGTTGCATGAGGACTCATCTTGTGTCCTTACTTGAAACTTCAGTTTCTGCAGCCATTCAGGGAAGGCTGTGTGTGTACAGTGGTTTCAGACAGTGGCTTCTGGGGCAGTTCCTGAGCTGCCGTCTCAGGGGGCATTAAGATCAACCTGTTCCATCAGTGGACTTTGTTTTTATTTGTGTCAATGTCTTCATGTTTCAATGAGGGAGGGAGGCAGGGAAGACTCTGTTACTACAAATCTCTGGGCACAGTGATTTCTAAGATTTTAGTCCAGAATGTCATGGTTTTAGTTGTTGACAAACAATAAGAAAGCCCAGAAAGAGGAAAATCAGTTGAACCCATCCTCATCTTTGCAAGAAATGTTCAAGAGTGAACTGTTTAACACCTAAGTAGATAAAGATTTTGGTCTCTCAGAAACGAAAAATCAATAGCTGTTTAAAACCAATGTGTGGGGAAATGAAAATCGGATGTGGGGTGTAGTATATGATTTTGGAGATGGTGTAGTTCCAAATTCTGGCTCCCGGTGAGCTATGTGTGACAGTCCCCATGTCGTCTCGCCGCTCTCAGCCTGGGTTGCTCTCTCCCTGCATGCCTCACAAGGTCACTGAGACAGAGGTGGCTCAAGTGAATACTGCTAAACAACCGTGCTGGTGTTGGTTGCCATCAAGTCAAGTTTCAACTCCTGGAGACCTGACGTGTCACAGAAGGCAACCCTACCTGATTCTGTGCCATCTTCAAATGGCTGGTATCCTTGAACCCATTATAGACGGTAGTAGCTATGAAACTATTAATGATCCTTTTATGATTGCCTTTAATGTGTTGATAAGATTACAGTGAAGACTCAGCACGGTTTTTAAATTCTACTTCAGAGTCTGACGTTTCTCTCCAACATGCTCCTGAGTTTGTTCAAACAGACAACTCTTTAGTTAACAAAGAGAAGAAGTGTGTGTTGGTGGGTGGTGTTGTCATTGCTGTCCACGTGGATCAATGGGCTTATATTGAGACTTCTGCCCGCATTATTAATGAAACATTTCCCATCACCTAAGGCTAACCTGGTTCCCGTCTCATGTCTTTGGAGACTAACAGCCTCACTGCCATCTGAAGAGGAGTCCACCAAGGGAAGACTCGCCTCTTGTTCTTCGCCTTCAGAAACTCATTGGGGTGTCTAGCATGGGACTGCTTCAAACAACGTTTGAATAAAACACTGTGATAAATAAGGGTCTCCCCACAACAGATTGCCACTTGTTTAGGGATTCAAGTATCGATTTTCGAATGTTGCTGAGATTTAGACGTGGGTTAATTAAACATTTACATACATGTGTTGGACAATATATGGCATGATACAATAATATGCACTTTAATCAGAAACCATGGGTGTTTGTGTTTGCTTTTTCCCTGTTAATTGGCACCATGCTGGCTCCAGCTTAGGTATTTGGCTAGATGGGAGAAAACAGACGTGGTGTTTTAAATATTTTAATTAGGACCAGCAGTTCTCAGCTAGCTCATTTCTCATTGGATTGTTTTTCATGCATGAATAAATTAGCTAGCATGGAAGTACTTGGTAGAAAGTGGTTGCCCTCTGGCCGTAAAATGAGTCCTGTTCATTAATACTTTAATGAAATTAGCTGTGAGCAAAATATTATTCCTTTTAACTGTGTTCTAATTTCTTAATTTTAATTAGGCACATAATTGTAGGGTTCTGAAATTATCTTCACATTCAGCAACTAAAGTTCCATCATCAGGAGCCTGTGGCTCAGATGCTGCTCTCTCCCGACCCAGTTCAGCAGGGAATCTTGTGGCCAGGTTTTTTTTCTCTTCCCTATCTGCTTCACCAAAGATGGCCTCACCTCTCTGTTTGCAGCCTGGAGGTCTGTTATGAAGCTCCTGCTGCTGACCCACGTCGTTAGTTATGAAGCTACTGGGCTTTGGATCCATCTAGGCATTGATGGTTAAGTACTATGGCTGCAAACCAAAAGATTGGCAGCTCAAATCCTCTAAGCACTCCTTGGAAACTCTATGGGGCAGTTCTACTCTGACCTATACAGTTGCTCTCAGTTGGAACCGACTCGACAGTAGTGGGTTTGGTTTGGTTTCAGCAGTGTAGGGATCTGCAAAGAATCTGGTCTGCTGAATTTTTTTTTTTTTTACTTCCACCATTCTTTTCTCAGGCCCCCACTTAGATAACATGCCCACATAATTTTATTTAGAGTTCTCTGTATGTGTCTTTCTTTCCGCTAATTATTGTATCTTGAGGCATGGGCAATTGGGTGGTACAAGTCTTGCCTTTGCTATGGTGACGCAGGTTCCATCTCCAGCCAATGCCTTTCAGGTGCGGCCAGCAGCCATCCATCAGTGAAGGCTGGTGGGTTGCTACCACGCTAAACAAGCGTCTATGAAGCTTGCAGTCCAAGATGGACTAGAAGAAAGGCCTGCGACCTACTTCTGAAAGTCAGCCAGTGAAAACCCTGTGAATCACAACAGTTGTGTTCAAATGGATCACGGAGGTGGGGCAGAACCATGCAGTATCTCGTTCTGTTGAACATCACGAACGGGGACCCACCTCAACAGCAGTAATATTATTTTATTGATTAGTTAAAGTAGGATCTGTGAGCATGTGAAGCCAGGGAATATGTTTCTCTTCCAAATCCTACTTCATGGTACATGGTTCATGTTTCACACATTGTTATGTGGATGTTACTTAATGGAAATGGTCATTCTGTAATGCTGGCATTTTCTAATATAAGTTGTGGCATTTTATGCTTGAATCCCGCAGATAAAACCCAAAACAGAACTTCTGAGTTGGATAGACGACTAATGCTAATTTGATGAGTTTTTACTTGAAATAATTGCAAAGTCTGGATTAAAGTTTCAATGAGAAACTAAAAGCTTATACACATAATGTTGGATTTTATTCCTTAAAACTCAACTGAGATTGATAATGAATTGTGTATGCATGATGTAATAACTACCAAAAAAGTAGAAATAGATTCTTAATTGTTCACAGCTTCTCCCCCTCCCACCTCAACATAACCTCACACACCTGGACTGATGGTTTTGGAGGGAGCTGAAACAACTGACTCATTGATTTAAATATTTTGTGGGTATTACCCTTGAACATGGCTTGATCAAAAAAACACATGTCTGATGGGTAAATGCAATCCTAATAGCACTTCCCTCTCAGGCCTATGGAAAGTAGTAAATGACATAAATACATACAAGACACATGAAACAGTAGCTAACATACAGCAAACCCTCAAAGGCTAGATGATAATATAGCTTTATTATTTGCCTTACATAATGTCATTTTTCACATTAATGACAATGTATCGTATTTCATAACATACAAAGCTCTTTTACGTATGATCCCATTTACTTTAACTGTACCTATATCATAAAAAGAGAGAAGAAATGTGATTTTATGGAACAAACAGATCTTTTCCAACTGTGTTCTGGAAAGTAATGAGTGAAGCCATGTCTCAGATTCAGCCTGTGCTGACCAACATCTGGTTTTCAGAGCAGACTGCAGCTGATTACAGTGACACTGTGAACACAGGTGGCCCCCTTGCCCATCATCTGTGTCCTGTGCACTGCCCAGGTAGCCAGGCTCCTGAAGTGACTGCACATTCTGCCCGTGCACACTCTTGGGCTGTGCTATGCAGAAAGCATCCTAAATGTTATGGAGTCCACAGGGACAGGCCTCCTCTGATGTGCCTGAATTTTATAAAATGTTGATAATCTTTGAAAGTCAATGTTTACAAGATGGAAAATGAAAAATTTTAAAACTCTTAAATATTGCAAAAATCTTTAAAAAAATACATTTTTTGCTTAATTAACTGCTTGACATACCTGTGTAATGCCTTTTCCTCTAATGTTTTCAGAAATTATTGTATGTACTTTTTACTTAATAAAAAAAATCATTGAGTCATAAGTTCCAATATAGTTTGCTAAATTATCTGTTTTAAAAAATTGTGCTTTAAGTACAAGTTTACCCTCTGAATCAATTTTCCATATAAAACCCGGAACACACACCACAGTGCTACTCCAACTGCTCCCCTCCCCATGGCAGCACACTCTTCCTTTCTATCACGTACTTCCTGCATCCATTCCGTTAACTCCTGTCCCCCTCCACCCTCTCATCTCTCTTCTAGAGAGAAGCTGCTCAGGCAGCCTCCTGCGTGTATTTTAGCCAAGAAGCATATTCTTTGCCAGCATTACTCTTTGTCTTATGGTCCAATCTTTGTCTGAAGCTTGGGCTTTGGTACTGGTTCCAGCTCTGGACTAACAGAGTCTAGGGCCCAGGTCCTCAGGGAACAGTGCAGTCTGATGAAACATCCAGTGTGGTTTGCCAATAGAGTTCTAGTCCTGCACATGCTTTTTTCTCCCACCGCATTAGGAACTTTATATTCTGTTTCCTGTCAGGGAAATCACTGGTGGTGGCCAGGAACCACCTAGTTCTTCTGGTCTCATGCAGAAGTAGTTTATGGATAATACAGCACCTTCTGTCTGGTGGGCTCATATTTGTCTCTTGTCTTTGATTTCCTTTGCTCTCCTCTGTTCCAGGTGGATTGGGACCAATGGATGCAACCTAGATGGCAGCTTGTTAACTTTTAAGACCCAGATGCCACTCACAAAAGTGGTATGCAGAACATTTTCTTAAAAATAACTTAGTTATATCAGCCTAGATGTCTCCTGAAACCATGGTCTTATGACCCCTCTCCCTGTTACTCTGTCCATGAAATTGTTGGGTCGTGTTTAGGAAACTCATCAGCTTTTGGTGTAGTCCAGTTGTGCTAATCTTGCTTGTACTTCACGCTGTCACATCCTTCCCCTAACCCAATTTCTATCTGCCGTCTGGTCTCTGAACACACTTCTCCCTTCCTCCCTCCCCACCCTTATAGCCATCAAGGATTATTTTCTTCTGTGATTAAACTTTTTCTTAAGTCTTTATAATGATGATCTCATATTTGTCCATTTGTATCTGACTAATTTCACTCAGCATAATGTCTTCCAGATGACACCATGTTATGAGAGATTTTCTAAAATTATTGTTGATCTTTATCACTGCCTAGTATTCCATTGTATGAATATACCACAGTTTATCCATTAGTCTGCTGCTGGCACCTAGGTTGATTCCATCTTTCTGCTGTTACGGACAGTGCTATATAAACTTTTAAAAATGGGTATTCTAAACATTTAGAGAAATATTATTATCTAACTAATCTGAACATAGGCAATTTAGTGTTGATGGTTGATCAAAATTTGTTTTTAATTGTTGAAATTCTAAAGTGTGAAACTTTACACACAGAAATACTCATTTTTTTTTTAAGTCCTGCTACAGCCATGAGTCAGATCCGACTCGACAGCACCTGGCTGGCTGGCTGGCTATAGGTTCTTTCCTCACTTACTGTCATCGAGTCAATTGTGACTCAGCAGCCTCATAAGGACAGAGCAGAATTGCTCCACCAGCTTTCCAAGGAGGAGCCGGCAGATTGAAACTGCTGACTTTTTGATTCTCAGTCAAACTCTTTAACCACTATGGCACTAGGGTCTCATAAATAATACAACTACTATGTAAGTATCTGTATAGTAGTATGATATCAAAACCCTCCTGCCATTGAGTTGATTCCACCTCACAGCAACCCTATAGGACAGAGTAGAATTGCCTTATAAGATCTGCAAGGAACAGGTGGTGGCATGGAACTTCTGGTCTTTCGGTTAGCAGTGAGCAGGGCTCCCTTACAGATGCAGGAATTCAGATAAATTCTCTTTAGCAAGATTTTGCCCAAAAGAAAACAACGGTGTGTCTATACTTGGATGTGCTGCTTTGTACTGTGGGCACTGCGGTGCCTTCCAGGCAGGAGAGAGTTTCACCAGAGCATGAACAAAAAACTGATTCTCCCATTTACAACTGTAAAGTGGATGATGATTGCCATACAGGCAATCACAGACTAGCTTTTGATGCCACATCCTTCAAGCTTTGTTTCTCTCAGCTACAGTGCCCTCCTGGTACTGTAGGACACAGCCATATGTTGACTTCACCTTTGGCACTGCATCTTTGAGTGTTGATACTGTGCCACATAGATCAACACGGTGAGCAGTAGGAGGTTCCTGAGAGCATTCCTGCACCACAACAAGTATCAGAACACCCGGCCACCTCTGAACTAACCCTGGGCTGAGTGTGTCCCTAGCTTAGCTCTTCTTTAATGGGATCAGAAAGTGCCTACCATCGCTCCAGTGCTGCCTGACATGAAGGGACTGGCGACAGATGTTGAACCAGTGTGGAAAGAAGCAGCCTTGTGACCAGTCACGGCTAAAATACTTCAGCACATTTTAACAAAACGTAAGAGGATGTGAACACATTGCCTGGCTTCTTCCAGCATCTACCTTTCAACTTTGTCCGTGATGTCTGTGGGTAGACACAGGTTTCGTTCTAACATGCTGAGGTTTGTCAGTCTTTGCCAATATGATTAGTTGTTTTTGGTGTCTTTGGAAAATTTCTTCTCTGCTATTAAATTCTAAAAATACTCTTTTCTATATATTCTTTCTAAATGTTCTAGAATTTTTTTTTTTTTTTTTTTACACAGAATAATGCAGCCACCGCTTTAAAATCAGCAGGTACCTTACAGGCAGAAGCACGGGCTCAGCTCTCGTGGAGTCTTCCTCGCTGAGGTCTCCGCTCCAAGAGTCTTACTGCACTTGAGCTTTCTGCTGCCTTTGAACACAGTGCTTATTGTCTGCCTTTTCTAGATGTTCTCTGTGGAAGAATTTTTTTCTGATTCAAGCTTGTCCACTATAGCCTGAAGAGGAAGAATTGGTGTTTTTCTTATTAAATTTTGTGAACATTTAATACAGTGCGGTGTGGTGAAACGAGCTCCTTTATGTGGCCTTTGCCTTGCTTCTTTGAAAAAGCAGCATGATAGATTCTTCCTCTAAGCCCTGAGGAATTGCCTTTGCCCTCTGTGAGGTAACTCCTCAACAGGTTGCTCGTGATTCAGGTCACCTCCTTGGGGTTACATTATGATGCTTCTTGTGATACCTCCACCCCCTTTCAAGTTTCACATGTGTCTGTCCATTTTCTCTCATCATCTCTGTTCATAATTTTCGTGGCTTATTTAGTTTATATTTTTGTCACAGATTTTAAATAAATGTTAGTAGGTTTTTTTTTTTTTTTTTTTGCCTTTATGAGGTTCTGCTGCTTTTAACCTTAGAATACTCTTACCCAGAACCAAAACCCAGCTAAACCTGTTGCTGTTGAGTTGGTTCCAACTCAGTAGTGACCCTACAGGACAGAGCAGAACTGCCACATAAAACTGAAAACAATTACTTGTACATTTATGTTGAAATTCAAGCTTTTTAATAAGGTATCACTAAGATACTCCATGCTGTTAGGATTCCTGCAGTATCAGCCTGGGAGATTCCTGAGGATGAATTTGGATCTTTATTTTGGAGTCTCCAGTGCAGGATAATATTTGGGACAAATTCTATGCTCAATAAAAGTTTTAAAATAGAAATGTGTTAATCTTACCATAAAGTTGCTTTGACAAATTTGGGACAAGGGACTGGAAAGTGATTTTGGCATAAAGTCTAGGATGTCAGATCTTCTCCATATAAATCAATTTGCTGCTAAATTAAAAAAAAAAGCTGTATCCATTTCAATGTGTTGAGTTTAGAAAAGCAAAAGAAGAAAGGAAAAAAGGATAGGAAGAAGGCAGGATAGAGTGAGAACTCTTAGTCTCTACTGATTAATACAGCTCAGATATTTTGGAAAGTCTTCAGTATGTTTTTCTGGTCTAAAGGCTGGGGTATGTCATACTTGCAGTCAATTTATACATGTTTCAGTATAAAATAGTCCCACAGGTAGGGCCAAAATGAAAACAGACTGACTAACTATGCCTTTAGGTGTTTACATGTTTCTGACAGTCTCAGTGGGTTGTCAGAGTGGGCTACCTAAGATCAAGGTTGAGCATTTGATGCAATACAACACAGCCATTGTGTCTCACTGCTTCAGTTTCAAGTGACATCTGTTACTGGTTTATTGCTGTACTGTCTGGCTGAGGTCAGAAATACAAAGGAGTACAGTTATTGATAATGCCTAATCTCAAAGAATCGGCTGCTGGTTGGTTTGCAATTAAAAAAGAAAAAAAACACTATACTGGTTCTTATATAATTTGAAAGCGATTTTTCTGTCCCACTCCCTATAGGTTACCACTAGAAACAAGAAAGTGGAGAAATTTTTCATTTCCACTGGCAATCTTGTTTTGCTATATAAACAATTTAAAATATAATGTGTGGTCTGGTCTGGTAACAAGAGACATGGCCGTGGGGAGTATTTGCTTTTCACCTGAGGTCAGTCTTCCATCAACCTGAATACTCTCAGGATTCCAGATGGAAAGAGTGGACTCACACAGCCTTGAAATCGTCATTAATCACTTGGCCAAACAGTGGCTTCTGATTGGGCAAGAAGGAGTAGTATTTATAGGTAGAAATAATGGGAAGGAAACAATCTCAACATTGTCAATGCTGCAGCCAAGGATGTAGGTCTTTGAGCACTGAGAAGTACAGGCAAAGATGTCTTTGTCTCTCTCCCCTTTTTCTCCTCTTTCTCTCATTATTCTAAAACTGATTTAAGAGATTTATACAGAGGTGCACACACACACATTCGTGTCTTTGGCAAAGATTGGAAGATACTAAATGTATAGACAGAACAGAGATAAGATTGGAGACTATACATCAAAATGTTAATATTACCTCAGATGCAATTGCAGATGATTTTTAATTTCTTTTTTGAGCTTTTCTGTATTTAATAAAATTTCCTCTATGAATATGCATCATTTTTAAATAAGAAAATAAACACTAAGAGATAACTGGTGTTCTCAAAGTAATTTCCTATAGCATCTTGTTAAATTGATACATCACGCTAAGTGTTAAAAATTACATAGACCCACTTCACAAAGCAAAAATATTTTTAAAAGAAGAAAAGAACACAAGACTTAGAAAAGTAAGGTGAGAGATGAATTTAGCCACAAAGAGGTGAGCTGTGTTACTTAGTGGAGATGGACCTCAGGTTTGTTGTTGGGTTTTACCTCCACCAGAGCAGAAAATACATCACGACTGACCACTGTCTCAATAGATCACTGAGGTCAAAACAAGGCAACTGAGCAGGAAAGGCAAAAGGATATTTGACCCTAATACGGGAGGCAAAGTGATTAGGAGCCCAAGCTGTCAAACCAAAAGGTCAGCGGTTCAAATCTACCAATTGCTCCTTGCTCTGTCCTATAGGGTCACACTTGTGGATTGAATTGTGTTCCCCAAAATGTCTGTGTAGCAATTTAGCTAGTTCCTGATTCCTATTACTGTGTGGTCTTCTTCCAGGCTGTAACTCTGCCTCTGTGGTGTTAGTGAGGGAGGTTGGGCTGGAGTTGTGTTGGTAGGGCAGGATTCCTTGTGTGGGATTGTTTTGCGCCTTGAGGCACAAAACTCTTGAGACATAAACAAAAGAAGCTAGCAGAGAAGTTCCAGGACCTCCTGCCATCAAGAAAGGAAGCAGTTCCTGGAGCTGAGTGCATCCTTTGGAAAGGCTGGGGTGGTATTTCTGTTAGGGCTGCACTAGATGACTCAGTTGCTGTGAGTCAGAATTGACTGGATGGCACACAACAAAGACTACTGTCTGTCAGGAGTTTTCACAAAGAGCAGCATCTTCATGGTCAAGTAGACATCTTGGAAGAACCATCCTTTCAAGACCCAAACAGTCCAAGAGAAGAGTGAGAGCCAGCCAGCTTGCACATCACCTGGCAGTTGTCTATCCTGCTGCCTCCATCCTGGCCTGGACCACCAGGATCTCACATCTGGGCTACTACAGTGGCTGATGCACACCTCTTCCCACATGTGCTCCGACCACCCTCCACCTCATTCTGTCGTGGTGATCCATGTGGAGTCTGACTGCCCTCCACTCTGTGGCAGTGATCATAGAAAGTTCTGAATCACGTCATGTTGTGACTGGTCTTCCCACATCAGTGCTTTAACTTCCTTCAATACATTTCAACATGACAGTCAAAGTGATCAGAAAACTTTGATTGTCAACATCCCTGCTCATAAATTTTCAATGGCTTCAAATTCTTCTTCAAAGACCAAAATGTTCCCTATGGTCAACAACAAAGGTCTTTGGGGTCAATCTTGGCTTTTCAGTCTTGTCTCTTACCCCTTCCCCCTCTAGCCAGCTTGATGTACCAACATGCTACCTGCATTCCTTCCTACTTGGAGGCATTTCAGCTTGTCACTCCCTGTGCCAGAGAGCCGACCTTAGATCCATCTGTCTGTCTTCTCAAAAAATATCATTCAGTTCAGAATCTAGGGAAAATCTAGTTCCTTTTTTAGAATTTCTTGAAAGAGTTCATACCTTTCTTCTATGCTTTCACCACAGTTAGTAGGTTTATGTTTTTTGGTGTTATTTCTCTGTTGATATTGGTCTCCCATCTCCAGGTAGGAGGTTCCATGAAGGCGGGTAGCCTTTTGCTCACCATCATAGCCCTTGTACACACAGTGTCCATACATATGACAGGAGCTCAATAATGCTTGCTGAGTGAATGCATGAATGAGGTTCGCCATTTAAATTTTCACTAATGAGTCCTCCATTTACTCCTCCTGCCATCCTATCTTTAATCACATTTTTTTCAGCTTTTAAATTTAATTTTATTTATTTATTGTGGTTGAGTGGAAGTGTACAATCCAGTTTAAATTCACATGCCCACCTGTCTGCAGCTCCTACTGCTCTCCTTGCCCTGTGACAGCACACTCATCATTTCCGTTATATACATGTCATATCCTCTTAACAATCTGCTGCCCCTTTCTTCTCCACCCTCTCTACTCTCCTCTAGTAAGATGCTGGTAGGATGACATTCTATAGATGTATAGAGCCATAAAGTGTACACATGATATGGTCACTCTGTGTCACCAAGTCCAACCCATTCCTGTTGGAGGAGTTGACCTCAGTAATGATTTATGAACAGGGGCAGCATCAGGTCTAGGGGATACGCTCCCAGGGGAACCCCCAGGCCTTTAGACCATCAGTTGCAGTCCTTTAGTGGAGTTCTCAGTGAATGTTAGCTTTGCTTTAAGTCTCGTAGCCTGTAAGACTTTCTACTTGTGTTTCATTTTGTTAAGCTTGATTATAATATGTCTTGGTGTCTTTCTTTTGGGGTCTGTATTGTGTGGCATTCAACACATACTTTGGATATCTATGTTGTCTTTCATAATTTCAGGGAAGTTTTCTGTCAGCAAGTCAACTCTGTGTTTTCAAGTGTCTCTTCCTGTTCAGTAACTCCAGTTAATCATAGACTATTCCTTTTGATAGAGTCCCACATGTTTCTTAACGCTTCATCATTTTTCTTGTTTCTTTTCTCTGATTTCTCCTCATAAACGCTGGTGTCAGTAGCTCTGTCTTCCAGGTTGGAAAGTCTGTTTTCCCATTGTTCAATTCTGTTCTCTTGGCTTTGAATTGAATTTTATAATTTTTTAATTTTGTTATTGACCTGTCGGATTTCAGAATGCTGCTGTTCCATCAGTTCAGACAGCTTGCTTAATTTTTCATTTTGCTCTGCTGCATTTTGTATAACTTCTAAGAGGGCTCTATATATAATTCTTTTGTACTCAACTTCTGAAAGTTTCAGAAAGGCTTCTTCATCTGGGAAGTTCTTGCTTTTGCGAGCTTTCTGGAGCCACGGGAGGATTTTTCTTTAAGTGTCTCACCAGGGTTTATTGCTTTTTGGGCATCTAGAGGCTGTTTAGTTTCTCTGGTGTTGCCTTAACAAGACCTGAGGTGCAGTCTGAGAAGGAAGGTGATCACCAGTAACCTCTATATATAACCTCTATATACTCCAGTGACTGGTCCCAGTGGAATCTCTGGGGTAGCAGGCTCCACCTCCTGGATGGCAAAAACATAGCCCTACTTATGGAGTTACTAGGGGGCTGTCAGCTGACCCTATGTTGTAGGTCAGTAAAGGCTGCAAGAGATGCCATCAGGCTACACTGCAGTTATTTCTCTAGGTAGTCTTATTTTGAAAGGTAAAAGCTCTCTGACAGCTTCCCAAATCAGGCTGTCAGATGTGCAAGCTCCTCTTTCCAGCTGGCAGTGGAGGCACCTCTATATCTGTCCACAGATGCTATGATCTAGTTCAAAGTACGGACAGGCTACTATTCTACTGTCATTCGCTACTGGGCCCTACCTGTAAGGCTATACTGTGCTAAACACAGCTTTTCTACTGGAAAAGCCTTCCCTAGGCTGGCATTGCCTCCTAGCCTGGGCATTAGGCCTTGCTGAGGCCTACATTTGGGTAACTCCACCTCTCAGTTGGACAACTTGGCTTTCCACACAAGCTGTTCTGCCTGTTGAGAAATAGCCAGATCAATGGTGGAAATTCAGAAAGAGTGGGTGGAGGGGCCGTGATGCTCTGAGTCCATTGCTGGACTCTCAAAATGTGGCTATTTCACCCACTGCTCACATCAGCAGTATAAATGAGCTTTGCTGCCAGTTAAGCCCAACCTCTGCCAAAAAAAGAAAAAAAAGTTAAAAACACCAGTTACCTTCAGTCTCAAGAGCTGGCCATTGAACAAGGGTGGGGGTCAGTGAAAGAAGTAGTTTCCAGTTCAGTGGCATGTAGTCCAAATTGACAGCCTTATGCTATGTCGTAGGGCTCACTGGGTGTCCAGAAGCCTCCGTTTAATTATCAATCCAGGCCATAGTTTTCAGAGGGAATTAGGGAAATGTGTCTAGTCTGCCATCTTGACTTCACCATCCCTTAATCACAATTTTGAGAACAAAGTTAAGAAGCAGATTGGAAGATTGGTCATCCTTGATGTGAAGCATCTCTGAATAAAGAGCAGAAACTGTGGGATCACTCTCAGTGGAGAACAGTCAGACTCCATGTGGATCACTGTGGCAGAATGAAGTGGAGGCGAGAGGTGTGCACTGGCAGGTACAGCAGCCCAGGTAAGAGACACTGATGGTTTGGGCCAGAGGGAAAGCCCCAGAAGAACACATCTGGCAACAGTTTATAGTTCAAAATTTTGGATTTTGATCCAATACCCTATTTTCTGTTTTCATCTTTTATCCACTTTTTAAAGGGGACACAATTTGGCCTCTGTCCTGTTTCCTCTTCAGCACACTGTTCCATCCAGTCTTAAGAAGATCACAGGGATAACTTGAAGGGGTAGAGGCACAAGATCTAAGAATTCAATCAAGTCTTTCCCACGGGTGTTTCAGAAGAGGAAATGTGGAGTAGCTGGGTGGAATTGTTGATGGATTCTCAACGAAAGAAGTTTGAAAAGTGTTTGCGAAAACCTGTATCAGTTTTTGGGAAAATTTTGTTCTTCAGGATATTGACTTAATTTAATTTTAATCTTAGGGTTTCAATTTAGTAATCCTCTGCCTTTCATTTTTTCTTTTTACCACCACTGGAGAATGTTTATATCCAGGATCAAAATCCAATTATAAATCTCTAAGGTTATCTCTAGGATTTGTTGAGGAGATGGTGCATAAAGTTTGCAAGAACTTCATGTGGAGGCTTGACTGTTCAATTGCAGTTAGAGATTCTAGTGACTCTTATTGAAAACCACTTTTTTTGTGGGGGGGCCTTGATGGCTGTCTCATGCACTCACATTGTCTAAAGCCTACACTTTAAAATTCTTGGTTGACTCCAAGAATGTTTGCAAACTGGCTATCAGTTTATTGGTTTGACCACTTTCTTTTACTGAAGTCAACTTAAACCTGTGGGGGTGTTCTCATGATATCTTTAAAAAGATTCTTCTAAAATTTGAATCAGTTTTTTCATTGAATATCAGCCGTGTAATAATGACACAAATCGACTAAAATAAGCCATTGTTGTAGGGTATACATCCATTACCAAACTTTATTTCATTTCTCTAACTCAGGGGAGATAATATAAACATGCACATGAAAGCTGGATAGTGAATAAGGAAGACCACAGAAGAATTGATGCACTTAAATTATGGTGTTGGCAAAGAATATTGAATAATCCATGAACTGCCAGAAGGACAAATAATTCTGGAAGAAGTATAGCCAGAAGGTTCCTTACAGATGGAGATGGCCAGGCTTCATTTCATGTGTTTCGGACATTGCTATCAGGAGGGAGTAGTCCCTGGAGAAGGACATTATGCTTGGTAAAGGAGAAAGTCAGCAAAAAAGAGGAAGACCTTCAACAATATGGTTTGATACAGTGATCGGAGTGATGGGCTCAAACATAACAACAATCATGGAGATGGTACAAGACCATGTAACACCTGTTTTGCTGGACGCAGGGTTGCTATGAGCTAGAACCCACTTGCCAGCACCTAACAGCAACAAACAGGGATCAAGATGCAGAAGCGTTAGGGAAGGAACTGTAACGGAGACGAGACAGGTCTAAGTAGAGAAAGAGCAGAGAAGACTAAGGAATAACACAATTCTGAGAAGATAATTTGCTGGGACTAGGACAGGGGATCACTGTTTATTTAATAAATAATTATGGATCATCTAAGAGAAAGATGCTATGATGAGAAATTTAGCAATGACAAAAATTATCATGATCCCTGTTTTCATAAAGTTTGCAATCAAAAAAGAGAAATGGGAGTTAAACAAATACACAAATATATACTTTCAAGATACGACCAAAAGTAGCCCATAGCTGTCAAGTCAATTCTGACTCATAGTCACCCTGTCAGACAGTGGCACTGCCCCAGAGGGTTACCTAGGAGTGTCTGGTGATTCAAACTGCTGACCTTTTGGTGAGTAGTGGTAGCTCTTAACCACTACACCATCAGGGTTTCCATGATAAAAAATGAAAGCCTGTAATAGGTTATACTAGGGAGACATGATTTGGATCTGAGTGGGAGAAAGGTGGGAAAGATTCTTCCATTAAAGGAACATGTAAGCTGAGATCTGTAAGATGCCTTGGAGTTGGGAGCTAAAGAAGAGACACAGCAGCATTTCAGACAGGAAGTCAGCAAAGACTCAGAGAAGGAAAGGAGCATGCCACCTTTAAGGAACTGAAGGTCAGTGTGGCCATGGAGTCCCTTGGCTACTCAACAAATGTTGGAAGTTCAAGTCCATGCAGAAATGCTGCCACAGAAGAAGGCCTGGGGATCTACTTTTGAAAAAGCAGCCACTGAAAACTCTATGGGGTGTAGTTCTACTCTAACATACACAGGGTCACCATGCATGAGAATTGACTGGACAACATTTGGTTTAGTGTGTCTGGGAGGAGAGGCGAAGGACACGAGTCAGCTGTGTGGGGTAAGAGGTTCAGAGGCTATCCTTAATGCAATGTGAAGGCTTCAAGGAGTTGTAAGTTGGGAGTTGCATGATCAGATTTCATTTTAAATCATTGTGGCTGAAACAAGAGAAACAAGAAAGGTGATGAGAACATGTTGAAAAGAACAATCATAAGAGCTACTAAGAGACCATTTGTCCAACCCATTAAAATAGAGTTGATTCCTACTCACAGTAACGCTAAAGGGCTTCCTGTAGAGTTTCTAAGGCCTTAAATCATTATGGAAGCCAGCTGTCACATCTTTCTTCTAGTGTGACTAGTGGGTGTGAATTGCCCACCTTTCAGTTAGCAGCTGAGTGCTTAACCACAGTGCCACCAGGGCTCCTGCTCTTGTATAAATCTTTTCTATTCACCTTCCAGTGATACTTAAAACTGACATCTTTAGGTCGAGATACAAAAGACCTCCTACTATGTCATGAGGCAACCTGATGCATAGAGTTTAAGAGCTATAGCTGCTAATCAAAAGGTCAGCAGTTTGAAGCCATGGGCTGCTCATTGAGGCTGTTCTATGAGGTCTGCCAATTAAGTTGTGAATTCATCCTAGAAAAAGTACTATATACCTCATTGCTGAATATCACTATAGTCACTTCTTGGGAAGCTGTGTACACCAGAACCTCCACACTCCAAAGCAATTTTGGTACTCTTTTTAGAATGGCCATTGCACACGATGGCATGGTGGCAAGTTTATGAACTTAATTGTCTAGCTGACTGTGAGGGAGTTTTCAGCCAGCAAACAAATAATTGTGTTGGAACACCTTAACTGCTTACCTTATCTGGTCCCCAGTGACTTTTTTCTTTACCTGAAGATAAAGGAAACATTGAAAGGAAGACATTTGGATGACATTCAGGACATCATGCATAATACAATGACAGCTCTGATGGCCATTCCAGAAAAAGAGTTCCAAAACTGCTTTGAAGAGTGGACTAGACACTGGTGTCAGTGCATAGCTTCCCAAGAGGAGTACTTCAGAGGTGACAGCAGTGATATTCAGCAATGAGGTATGGAGAACTTTTTCTAGGATGAGTTTTTGAACTTGTCAGCCCTCGTATGTCATGGTACATAGGAAACATTTTCTGTAAGTTGGAAATATTCTGTTATTATAAGCTAAAGTCTTTTCATTTGGGAAAGGAAACACCATGTTTATCTCTTTTGGTTGAACTGATCTTTAGAAACGATTCTCATGGGAGAAGAAAGGGAAGAAATAAGGTAGCTCTTGGCAGTTGGCTTGCCTGGCGTCCCCCTTCCTCCAAACACTAACCTCAGATTTTGTCAAGCACTCTCTTTCCGTGATGGAAGTGTAACTTCACTTTACAAAAGTTTAAGAACTTCTAATATTCAATATTCAGTTGTTTTCCATCTCCTTACAGATGACCTAACGGAGCAGAGGCATTCTGGCATTGGGCTCTACTCCAAAGACAACTGTCTTATCCAGATCAGCTTTCAATTCTCTTTTGATGGGGAAACAGATCAGATTAGGATACTCAAGAACCCTCAACTGTATCTGTAATGTTTTAGTTCTTTTAGAAAAAAGATCTGAAGCAAATTTGGCCAAATGTCATAATTTTTTTTTTGAGACTTCTCATTTTATTTTATTTTTTTATTAAATAAAAAAACAAAAGTCTACATACTCTGTGCTTACACTACTGGATTAAGAGAGGAGGAGTACACAAGTTGTGTCGAAGTCTCGTTAATATTGATCTTCTTACTAATGTATATTGTCACCAATTTCACCCTACCAAATTTCTAACAACTATCTAATCTAAATGCTCTCCTCTTGCCTACCCACCCTCTCACCTTCCCCACCCTTGTAGTAGTCAAAGAGTCTTTTCTATTATGTATGAGTATGCTTTTAAGTTTTTATCTTAGGGGTCCCATATAATAATTGTCCTTTGGTCACTGGCTAGTTTCACTCAACATAATGTCCTCCAGTTGAGACCAAATTGAGAGATGTTTCCTGCTATCATCGTTGTTCTTTATCAGTGTATAGTATTCCATGGAGTATATATACCAAAGTTTACCCATCCGTTCTTCTGTTGTTGGGCATCTGGGTTGATTCCAACTTTTTGCTATCATGGACTGTGCTGCAATGAACATTCGTGTGCATGTAGCAGTTGGTGTGAATGGCCTTGATTTTGTAGGATATATTCCGAGCAGAGGAATTACTGGGTCAAATGGTATATCTATATCCATTATTTTAAGGTAGCGCCAAATTGCTTTCCAAAGAGGTTGCACCATTCTGCAGTCCCACCAACAGTGAAGGAGAGTTCCAATCTCTTCACAGCCTCTCCAACATTTATTGTTTTGCATTTTTTGGATCATGGCCAATCTTGTTGGGGTGAGGTGGTATCTCATTGTCGTTTTGATTTGAATTTATTTAATAATTAATGGTTGTGAACATGTCTGCATGTGTTTTTGGCTGTCTGGATCTCCTCTTTAGAGAAGTGTCTGTCCATCTCCTTTGACCATTGCTTAATTGGATAATTTGTCTTTTTCTTATTGATATTTTGTAGAACCTTATAGATTACGGAGATCAGGCATCTGTCTGACAGAATTGCCAAATATTTTTTCCCATTCTGTAGGTGGTCTTTTAATTCTTTTGATGAAGTCTTTGGATGAGCAGAAGTGTTTGATTCTTATTAATTCCCACTTATCTATTTTCTCTTCTGATGAATACGTTTTGTTTGTCAGATTTTGAAGTCTGTCTATATTGCATATTAAAACATCCATTGTTGACCCTATCTTATCTTGGAGGAGCTTTATCGTTTTAGCTTTTATATTCAGGTCTTTTATCCAATTTGAGTTGATTTTCGTATAAGGTGTGAGATATGGGTCTTGTTTCAATTTTTTGCAGATGGATATCCAATTATGCCAGCACCATATTACCCCAGTTCAAAATCTTAGGACCTTTATCAAATATCAGCTGTTTGTAAGAGGATGGTGGCATCTCTGGGGTCTCTACTTTGTTCCATTGGTCTATATGTCTCTTTTTGTACCAATACCAGGCTGTTTTGACTACTGTGGCAGTGTAATAGGTTTTAAAGTCAGGTAGTGAGAGGCCTACCAGCATGTTCTTCTTCTTTTTCAGTATTGTTTTACTTATTTGGGGTGTCTTCCCTTTCCAAATAAAGCTGATGATTTGTTTCTCCATCTCATTAAAAAATGTCACTGGAATTTGTATTGGGATTGCATTATACAAGTAGAGTGCTCTGGGCAAAATAGACATTTTCACAATATTGAGTCTTCCTATCCATGAGCAGGGCAGATTATTCCACTTATGTAAGTCCCTCCTAGTTTCTTGTAGCAATGTCTTGTAGTTTTCTCTGTAAAGATCTCTTATTTCTCTAGTTAGATTTATTCCTAGGTATTTTATCTTCTTGGGGGCTATAGTAAATGGAATTGATTTCGTGATTTCATCATTAATAATGTCATTGTTGGTATAAAGGAATCCCACTGATTTCAGTTATGTTTATCTTGTATCCCGATACTTTGCTGAATTCTTTTATTAGCTCTAATAGTTTACTTACGAATTTCTTTGGATTCTCTGTATAAACAATCGTATCATCTGCAAAGAGGGAAATCTTTACTTCTTCAGTGCCAACACAGATGCCTTTTATTTCTTTGTCTTGTCTAATTGCTCTGGCTAGAACTTCTAGCACAATGTTGAATAGAAGTGGTGAGGACGGGCATCCTTGTCTAGTTCCCATTCTCAAAGGGAATTCTTTCAGTCTTTCACCACTCAGGATGATGAAAGCAGTTGGCTTTGCATAGATGCTACTGATTATATTGAGGAATTTCCCTTTTATTCCTATTTTTCTGAGAGTTTTAAACATGAATGGATGTTGAACTTTGTCAAATGCCTTTTCTGCATCAATTGACAAAATCAGGTGATTTTTATCTTTTGTGTTATTAATATGGTTGATTACATTAATTGTTTTTCTGATGTTGAACCAGCCTTGCATCTCTGGAATGAAACAAACTTGATCATGATGAATGATTGTTTTTATATGCTGTTGAATTCTATTGGCTAGTATTTTGTTGAAGATTTTTACATCTAGATTCATGAGTGATATTGGTCTGTAATTTTCTTTTTTTGTGGGATCTTTCCCTGGTTTTGGTAACAGGGTTATGCTGGCTTCATAGAATGAATTTGGAAGTATTTTATCTCTTTCTATGGTATGATATAGCCTCATTAGTATTGGAGTTAATTCATCTCTAAAAGTTTGGTAGAATTCTCCGGTGAAGCCGTCTGGGCCAGGACTTTTTTTGGTTGGTAGATTTTTGATGACTTCCTCAATCTCTTTCTTTCTCGTTTTGAATGACTGTAGTTGTAAGGACCGTGGAAGGTCTCCAAGTATGATTTATTGGCTTGAATTTTTGTCTTTCCCTTTGTGTACTAGATGAAACTTACTATATTATTTTTGGTAGAAAGTAACATGCTGTGCTAGAGGGTACTGCCCCAGATTGGCAAGTTACTGGTCATGTTTCCCCTTCTCCTAGGGTGGGCACAGGAGCCTTTTTTCCCATAGTGGGCAATCACTTGGCTGCTAAGTGTAAGGACAGCAGTTTGAACCCACAACCCACTCCATTAGAGAAAGATGTGGCAATCTGTTTCCATAAAGATTTACAGCCTTGGAACCCCTATGGGGCAGTTCTACTCTGTCCTACAAGGTCTCTGTGAGCTGAAATTGACTCATTGGCAATGGGCAAAATGAATGAAGGGCATCCAGTTCCCTCTGCCTTGCCATGTTAATCTCTCTTGGTTGCATGGTGTTTTGGAAATTATTCAAATCTATTTCTTGAGAGCAGAATAGTTAGCAAATGTGTTTCAAACACAGTGCACTGACATTGTTCAAAGTTAACATGTTTTCATAGCTCTGCACCAAAGTCTTGAAATCCTTGATAAGACAACTTTACATTTACTCCATTTGGTCTCGAATATTAACATTTGTTATTGTTAGGTGCTGTTGGGTCAGTTCCCACTCACAGGGACCCTATGTACAACAAAACAAAGCACAGCCCAGTCCTGTGCCGTGCCTTCTATCGTTATACTTGAGCCCATTGTTGAAATTGCTGTGTCAATCCATCCTGTTGAGGGTCTTCCTCTTTTTCACCAACACTCTACCAAGCATGATGTCTTTCTCTAGGTACTGCTTCCTCCTGGGAACATGTCCAAAGTATGTAGAGAAAGTTTCATCATCTTTGCTTCTCATTCTTTCAGCAGTTCATGGTATAGTCAGTATTCTTCTCCAATGCCACAATACAAAGGCATCAAATCCTCTTCTGTCTTCCTTATTCATTGTCCAACTTTCACATGCATAGGATGTGACTGGAAATACCATGCACTGGGTCAAGCACACTTTAGTCTTCAACTTGACATCTTTGCTTTCTAACACTTTTTGAAAGCAGCACATTTTCCCAGTGTGGTGTGTCATTTAATTTCTGGACTGCTGTTTCCATGGATGTTGAATGTGGATCCAAGTAAAACGACATCCATGACAGCTTCACTATTTCACTCATTAATCATGATGTTGCTCACTGGGCCACTTGTGAGGAGCTTTGCTTTCTTTATGTTGAAGTGTAATCCACACTGAAGGCTGTGGTCTTTGATCTTCATCATGAAGGACTTCCAGTCCTCTTCACATTCAACAATCAAGTCAGTGGTAGTTAAAGAGTCTGACTCCAGTCCTCATATCTCATACTTTTTCCTACAGTCCACCTTCTTGGGTTATTTACTTGACACACAGATAGAATACCCCAAATGAACTCCACTGCCATTGAGCTAATTCTGACTTACAGTGACCCGATAGACAGAGTGGGACTATCCCATATCGTTTCCAAAGAGGTCCTGGTGGATTCGAGCTGTAGTGCTTAATCACTACGCCACTGGGGTTTCCACAGATAGAATAGGTATGGTAAAAGGACACAACCCTTACTAGCACCTTTCCTGACTTTAAACGAGGCAGTGTCACCTTGTTTTATTCAAAAGACTGCCTCTTGATCTACATACAGATTCCTTATGAGCACAATTAAGAGTTCTGGAATTCCTATTCCTTGCGATGTTATCCATAATTTTTTAGGATCCCCATAGTCAAACGTCTTTGCAGTCAACATTAACAGGTAAGGTTTGTTCAGATCACCCAAACTTGATGTTTATCTTAACATTCCTGGGCTAAGAAATAGAAATATCAGGCATGAAAATCTCCAGAAGAGCTTCCCAAGAGGCCAGCCTTGTAACTTCTGTGGCAGCCAGTCTCCTCGGTACTCTGCTTTGGTTCTACCCTGGAAGTTGAAGCTTTATACATAATGACCCCAAGCTGCCTGAAATTAATATCCCTTGTGGTCGGGGAGAATTTGGCATTAAAGCAAACATCACCAATTTTTTAAGAAGTGGAAGTAAGTTGTAGACGGAGAGGACTGAAAGAGCTGATGTATGCTTGGCTTGTATCTGACTGAATGGAAGACATTTGCCATGAAATCCAAACCCACTGCCATCAAGTTGATTCAGATTCAAAGGGACCCTGTAGGTAGGAGTAGAACTGCCCCATAGAGTCTCCAAGGGCAACTGGCAGACATGAACTATCGACCTTCTAGTTAGCAGACGTAGCGTTTACTATACCACCAGAATTTCCTTCCCATGAAAAGCAGTTGAAAAATGAAATTCTTCCAGGAAGAGGGAGGTGTGACTATCTGGTAACACACTCCACTCCCCAACGCCTCACTCATCCATCCCCCCATGGCATGAAAAGAGGGTCCCCTTCATCAGTGGCAAGATAGATGAACAGTGACTATGCAAAGGGAACCTGGAGTTCTAAGGTCAGGATTTTGTCTGTTTAAACTATAATCCCTGTTGACTTCTCTGTTACTATGAGAAACTTGAGGATTATTTTTCTCCAATTTGATTCATGTGAACTGAATGTTTAACAATAAAGTATCTCTCTTGCTTTTTCCTTTTCTCATCAATATTTAAGTGAGATCTCTGAAAGAAAAAATAACCAGAATTTTTCTTAAATTTTGATTTGACAGTTGACAGAATCCCTGTTTTACTAGTTTACTTTTTAAAAAAGGAAAACCACAAATGCATTTCCGACATAACTGCAAAGAGTAACTTTTGTATTGCTTCCATTGTTAGAAATATTAGCATATTAAAAATTCAATTGGCGTACTGAGCTTAAAATGTTATTTCAAGTATGTCAACATATTCAAATAAATAGTTTGCTAACCTCGCACTTTGTAGTGTGCCTCTTGGCTTAAGCATGTATGTCAGGCAAACTGAGCCGCTCCAGTCCAGATGTGAGATAAGAAGGCAGAGGGGGACAGGAGCCACCTGAATGGACATGGGAAACAAAAACGTGGAAAAGAGGAGTGTGCACAGGATGGGGAGAGCAGCTACAGTTACATAGCAACATGCATGTGAGTTTTTGTGTGACAAATTAAAGTGCAAACTTTTGCTTAAAGCACAATGAAATAGTGAAAAACAAGTTAACACTTTATGGTAGATGGCTTTTGTAACATGAATGAACTACTGTTTTTATTTTACAAATTAATGTGTATAACAAGTCCTGAGAAACAGGCAAGACTGTGTTTCGATGCCTTTAATTACATCTGATGATCAAACTGCTTTATTCATGCTAATTGCTAAACTCCCTGTGGTCTCACTAGGCTGAGGTACAGCCCAGCATAGACAGTAAGACTACAGGTCAGCAGAGGGAGTGAGGTGAAGAACTGGAAGGCCATATTTAAAGGTACATTGTCCCTCCTCAGAGGGGTCCTGATCCCATAGAGGGTAAGAGTTGGCTACCAACCTGAAGGTCACACGTTAGAACCCACTAGCCACTCCACAGAGAGGTACATTTTGCTTCCATAAGGAGTCACAGCCTTGGAAACCCTGTGGGGCAGTTCCACCCATGTTGTAGGGTCTTTGTGAGTCAGAGTCAGTTCCACAGCAATGGGTTGGATTCTGTTCAGTTAGCAGAGGCAGAAGCTGTTCGTAGAATAAGGGGCTTGCGGTACAGTGCTGACGTAGGAGGTTAGCTTGCTTCCCCTTGAAGTACCTTCCAACCTTAGACACGACAGACGCTAGCTACTTTTAGGTTTTTCTGAGCAAAATGAAGCTGAAAATGGAGAGTAATTAAGGTCTTGAATATTCACTTGCTTTCAGTTTACGTAGATGATGAAAACAAAACCATTGGTCTTCACCCCACCCCCACCCACCTCCTGCAGTGACCCATGATGCCCTCTGAGTGCTGGCCAGTGCTGACATCTGAGGCCACCACTGGGCTTTCCAGGAGGTGCTGGCTTGTGCCCCCGAGAGAGTAGTTCCCTGGCGTCTAATCCTCTTTCACTCTGGTGTTTAGTGCAGGTTTAGATTACCTCGAGGATGAGGAATCTGTTTGTGGCACTTTGTTGTTGGCTATTGTCCAGTTGGCCCTGGACTTCACCTGAGCCCACACACCATGGCATTGGATTCTTGGGACCCATAGGGTTTACACTGGCTGACTTCTGGGAGTAGATCACCTGGCCTTCCTTCCTAGTCCATCTAGATCCAGAAGATCTGCTGAAATCTGCTCAGTGTCACACCGACACATAAGCCCCCACTGACAGATGAGTGGTGGCTGAATGTTGAGTGTTTTGTCCCAGTAATAACACTGGTGTATGTTGATTTTCTGTTTCCAGTACTCCTGCTAAGTTTTGTTTTTGGTTTTAAACAACCATGTTGAGTCGAAAAGCCCTGGGAAGAACTTCCCCAAAAGGTGCTTCTCTTTTTCCCAATTGATAGGTGAAAAAGACTCTCCTTTGCTCTTTGCAATCAAATAGCTTTCTAAAAATTTAGCAAAGCCTTTCTGCTGCTACCAAAAATGAAGTAATGCTTATAGATTACAGAGAACTAGAACCTGTAGTGAGCCCCGGCTTCTCTGCAGTCAGGCCTAGGAAATGCCGGTGTTTCAAGGCAGAAGGGCATGTACATGGACACAGAGAGAAATAGAAGCTGAGAGAGGAGGAGAGTGGGAGAGATCAGATGAGAGACAAGACAAGAAGGACAAAGACAAAGGTGGATGAGAAAAAATAAAATAGCACAGGAATGAGCAAGAACGATGGGAAGAAGGGCAGAGGCCAGTTTTCAAATAGAAACATACTACATTTAAGAACCACCCAAATATCAACCCATGTTTTAAAAAGGCACAAAACCAGGCAAAAGTCTTTGAGCCCATGTCTTCTGAGAAGGAAGACCTCAAGAGGTGAACTGGAGATGGACACAGAAGAAGCACATCTCCCTGCTAAGCCTAAGGCACAACTTGGTTGAGCTTTGTGCTCCACAGATGACCAAAGCAATTCCTGGAACTGTGCTGCAAAGACAAGAAGCTGAGGGCTTGGTGATGCTTCTCTAGGATGCAGCCCTCCCAAGAACGTTTCTAGGGTGACAGCTTATAAGGAACCATGTTAAAGAAACTGGGCGTGATTAAACAGAAGTAATTCCCTTGTTAGTCTAGTAACACAAGCCTCTCTCAAAAGCCATGTGTGTCTCACCACCTCATCAGAGAATGCTGCTGCAGTGAGGACCTGGTGTTCCCTGTCCAAGTTAGTGGGAAAGCACAAGTGCCCAGCTATCTGCACAGACCCAAACCAGCAGTCTTGAGGACAGCCTCTCAAGAGAAATGCATTATGAGACGGGCCTCGTGGTTTGCTGCACCTCACGTTTTAAACCCAGTGTGGTCCCCCGTTCTTCTCAGTACAATCCCGGCTCGTGTTCCACCCTGTACCGTGCCAGGGGTGGGCAAACAGTAATTGTCAGAGCTCGGGTTCCTCTCAGTCCTGCTTTCCTCAGCGTGGATACTGTAGTTGTAAGGACCAGTGGAGCTGAGAATAAAGTTGCAAGTATTTGTTGAGGATTTTGATGTCAGAGAAAGAAACTCACTGTCTGTGTTACCAAGAAGCTGTCAAATCTGCCTTAATTATGATTAATAACATACACACACCTGAGAAGATTTTTTTCTCTCTCTCTTGTGCTGACGTTCTTAAAATGCCTCTTTGCTAAATATTGTCTCAGGCTGATGCCACTACAGCTTTGGAGACAGACTAGGACGGCATTTTTGTGTGTAGTGGTGTTTGCAAATGTTCCTGCTTGGCTGAATAAGTTAGACTCCGACAGCTCTTCCTGGTTGTTTCTTTGCATTTTCTAGTTCTACAAGTGAGAAGGAGTCTTCTAGGTGGGCAATTTTAAGCCTTTCATAAGTGATCTGTCTGATTGTAACACAAATCCATAAGTTTATTTTTGTTTGCCATTGAAGTGAATAGCAAACACTGGGCTTCTGAAGTCAACAGTTTTACCATTTGAGGAGAGGACCACAAGGAGTGATTACAGTATTAATGTAGTTGTGTGAGAAGTGTGTGTCAATTGTGACTAAAGGAGAGTAATAAGCTGCCTTGATTGTTGTTGTTGTGTAGTAAACAACAGTAGAGTATGATCATTGCAAACACACAAATAAACATAGTGACCATTTATGATAGAGTCCTACTTAATGATGTGTGTTAGCTTGGTCTTATTTAGACACTAAGTGAATTCAGAAGTGTGTGTCTGAGAAAGGATATTGTCATGGATTGAATTGTGACCCCCCAAAAGTGTATGTATTCATTTGACTCAGCTGTGAGTTTCAATATGGTGCCGTTTCTCCCATGTGTTGTGAATCCTGCCTCTGTGATGTGGACGATGGAAAATGGGCTGCAGTTGTGTTAGTGAGGCAAGACTCAAGCTACTGGGACATAAGGGAGAGAAGTGAGCCGAGGAATTTGGAAACCTCACACCACCAAGAGAGCAGCACCAGGAGCAGAGCACGTCCTTTTGACCTGAGGTTCCTGTGCAGAGATGCTTTTGTCAAATTTGGACTCTACACCTACTGGAATGCGATGATTTCTCATATTGAATGAATTTGTGGACTTATAAATGGATCTGTGGCTTACCAGACTGGGACAATAAAAATTTTTCTTTATGAATCCTTCCACTAGTGGTATTTTCTGTTGGAGCAGTACCAAGCGACTAAGACAGATATTAAAAAGAGGTTGTGTATGAATTCTGTATAAGTTTTGACTTTTTGTTATTCTGGACATACCCTTTGCTTAGCCTTCATAATGCTCCCAGAGTGTGTTCCATTTGCAAAGTGCTTTACTCTGCCTTGCTCTAGTTATTCCCAGTGACAGTACCTACCTGACCGTATTCTCTTGTTTAGGTAAAATGAATACATCATGAAATTCAGTGAGTTGATGGCCCCGTCTCTGACTTAATTAGACAGTATAAGCTCTAATTGGCTGGTGTTACATCAATCCATCAGTGAGAGGGTTTCACGTTCACTCACTGGGATTGCAGGAGCAAGTGATCTGGAAGAGACTGCGTGTAGCTCCGTGGAAAGGTGCGTTGCAGAGGGCGCCGGCAGTGAGTGTCCATGGACAGGTCAGGTGCAGCCTGGCCCCAGCCTTTCCCATGTGCAGAGTCTGAGGAAAACAGCCAACTGCCCTCACTGTCTGGCAAGGAGGAGAAAAAAATGTTTACTCACCAACACGGAGACAGAGGTGACTGTCAGCTCTAACAAAGCCACTTTGGAGTGACAGCCTTGAGACTTGTGTTCTATTAGAGAAGTGTCCCCATGAGATCAAACTGACAACATCAACTTGGGAAAGGATAGAGAAGGAACTTAGGGGGCTGTGATTTGACTTCCTACTCCTTCTAGGGGTATAGTTTGGAGATGGAGGGGGAGAATGGTCACGCAATTCGAAGGACATAATCAAATGTTATTGCACAGGTTGAAATCCAATCGGTGTGTGTTTTACTGTTAAGTGTTTTCAACAACCACAAAAGTAATTTAAAATTTTTCCAAACAAAACACTGCTGCTTTAGAGCAAGGTTGGATCTGAATCAGAATGCCCGAGTGTGACAGGAGACTGAGGTGTAATCAGGTATACCAAGTGCAGGTGGTCAGGCAGCACAGAGTTGTGGGTCCCTGCAGAGAGGAGTGTGTGTACCCCTTACACTACCTCTGGGCTCATGTGTGGTATCTACTGAACGATTATTAAATAATCACATGAAAATATTCATTCTAACAGTTGATAAACCACTGCTCAAAATACAGCATTTTGGGAACCAGTTTTACCTAGTAGTAAAGAGAAGCTAGTTCTTTGCTTAAATCAATAGTTTTCAATATGGGAACTTAACACATGTTACCTAATGTTTAGTCTTCGCTATCTGAATGGGCAAAGAACTCTGGTAGAGAAATGGTTAAGCACTCCACTGCTTACTGAAAGGCCAGCAGTCCAGACTCATGAGTTGTCCCACGGGAGAAAGAGGTGGCAATACACTCTGTAAAGATGAATAGCCTTGGAAACCTTATGGGACAGCTGTGCTGTCCTCTAGGGCTGCTATGAGTCAGGACCATAGATGTCTCAAGGATCACCTGCCTTACTCACTAACCTCCGCTCTAAGTCATGTTGGCCATTGTCCCCAAGGCAGACACTCCCTGCTGACAATAGGCACAAGGCTGTGCCGCAACCTCTGACCCGGGAGCAGGATGCCAGCACAGATACCTTGCTGGGATCATAGGCATTTTGTTGCAACAATTCTGACATGTGTTAAAATAAGAGCCCCTGACAAAATTTTGAAGGTGAGTAATGGACATACAGAGGTTCATTGTGTGTTTTTTTCATTTTAAGACATTCATTTCTGTGAACGTTTTAAAACTTTGCTATTAAAAAGTTAAAATGATAAGCCATATAATTGATATTTTCACTTTGTACAAATTAATTCAAAGACAGATATTTGCTGCTGTCTGGTCAAGTCTGTCTTATAGCAACACTATATGACAGAGAGAACTGCCCCAAAGTTTTCCCAAGGCTGTAACCTTCACAGAAGCCGATGGCCATGTCTTTTTCCTCCACTGTAAAGGGGGTTTCCCTGGAGTATGGCTTGCCCCACCTTTAATCTTTTCATCTTAGCAAGAGATGAAAGAGAAGCAAGCAGAGAGCTGGGAACCTCACACCATCAAGAAAGCAGCACTGGGAGAAGAGCACATCCTTGAGACCTGAGGTTCCTGTGCCAAGATGCTCCCTGGACAAAGACTGATGCAACACAAGGACTTTCCTCCAGAGCTGACAAGGTGGAAAGCCTTCCCCTGGAGCAGACAACCTGAATTGAGACTTGTAGCCTACTGGAGTATGTCACAATAAACTTCCCTTTGTTAAAGCCATCCACTTTGTCATGATTCTATCACAGCAGCGCTAAAACAACAGTCATCACCAGAGACTTTACTTTTCACTTCCTTGGCTATTTCAAAATACAAACCCTGGTGACACAGTGGGTAATAAACTGCTGCATCTGCTAAACAAAAGGTCAGCTGTTCAAATCCACCATATATTCCTTGGAAACACTTTAGGACAGTTCTACTCTGACCTGTAGGGTTACTGTGAGTCAGAGTCGACTCAGCAGCAGTGAGTTTGGTTAGTGGTGTTCACATACTTTGAAAGAAGTCTTTCCTCAGTGTTGCTGAGTGTACCCCGGTTCATGATGCCTCTCTCGTACAGTGCTGCCTAATCCTGTACCAGTCCGTGACCAGCCTTTCCTTACCACCTTAGCTAAAACAGCAGCCCCTCTTAATGCTAGCTATTTTTATCCCTTGCCGTCTTGTATTTTATCCATAGCATTTACTAAAACTTGAAATTATTGTATCTATCAGGTTATATATTTTCTTCCTGTTTCTGTGTACTAGGTATAGGATTCCTGAGTACATTGCATTGCTCCCAGACTTATGGCTGGCACTTAGTAGGTCCTTAACAAGTAGTTGTTGCACCTGGGGCTGTGGGAAGTCCTGGTGATATAAACAAGACTGAGGCACAACCCCCTCCTAAAGGCGCCTAGAGTTTGGAGGGGAAGATGGTCATCTTCACAGCGCCGAGGGTCCCATGATAAAGTGACACCACAAGAATTGACTGGAGGAGTGTCTAACTCAGACCAAGGTCATCGAGGATGTCTGTTACTTCCTCCTGAAGGATGAGAAGGACACAGCCCGAGGAACAGACGCTGTCTCTCACTATCCACGTTGCTCTGTGATCATTAGCACAGTGTTCCTGACTTTGCTGTTTCCCATGTGTCCACAGTCTTTCTCTTGCTAGAGAGCAGGTTCAGGCAGTGCAGAGAGCAGGCTGGAAGTGGTGTGTACTTAGCAACCCCGGCAGAATCTTATAACCAAAGACTGATGGGAACAGGTGGGTAAATACCCCAGGCTCCTTGGGAAATATGGCATGTGATCCGTGCTGTATCTCAGAGATCCCCGTGGTCCCGACAGCAGAGATCTGCTTAGTAACAGTTGACTTCTTCTCTTCCCTGTGTCATGCTCCCACTCTATTTCCAAAATAAGTTCTATTCTTTGAAATCCTGGTTTCAGATTCTCTTTCTAGGGGAGCCCAACCTAGGACATCTGGCAAAGAAAAAAGAGCAAGGGCATTCTGGATGGGGACAAGGACATTCATAAAAGCCCAGACCTGGAAAAGGACCTGACGTGTTCAGAGAATAATGAGAAGTTAATTATAGATTAATTGTGAGGCTGTGGCAAGAGGTAAGACTGGAAAGATACTAGACCAGCTCTCTTTCTGCTTGTGTGGATTTTGCCTGGAATCATGGTGGCAAGTTTGCGCTGACCCAGTCATTGTTCTCTTCCATGAAAGCTGTTTGCATGTATATACATGTATTTTTTAACATAGGCCTTTATAAGGGCTGAAATCTATAGTTTGGGAATAAAACAAAAGTATCTAGCTAGAAATTAAAACCCATAATCTTGTTCTCAACAGTCCCATCTTCTCATCAGATGCACTCAGTGGACAGACAAGTAGTATAGGCCAATCACAGTCTTGTATGTGAAGTCAAAATGAGGAAAAAACAGTTCCTATAAAATAACTTGCATTTTGATCTGGAGTTTGTGAATAAAGACCAAAACGACCTGTCAAGAATAAAATGGTTTTGTTCCTCCCTCTTCTTGTGCTGTTGGGGGAAGAAACTATCTATGGCTTCCAAACTCTTTTTGGTCCCCATATCCCTGACCCCACGCAGTTTTCAAAGGGGAGTCTTCAGAGAGATCCATGCTACATTTAACTTTGGGATCTCTCTGTGGGCTTGCGTCTCACCAGACACAGCCGATGTGCGTATTTCCTGCATGCTAAGCAGACCGTCGTCAGCCGCTTCCTCTAGGCTAGATTGTTATAAATGCTGTTTATGGTCTTGCCATGACAACTGTGAAGGACATGGCAAAGAATTCATCACAGGATTATTCATCCACCAGCAGAATACCTAATAAGATTCTAAATGACCCAAGATGATAATAAGATCTAGCTTGTAGCAATAAGGTATTAATAAACTGCTTTTCTCAATAAGGGAGAGTCCCAGCATCATTACCCTGACATATTTGTTTTGTTTATAGTTTGCGAACAAAGTAGGGCTGCCAAATTGAATGGGAAATTTATAAAAACCCCTGATGTATGAAAAATACAACCTGCATGAAGTGGAACCCATAGGTTAAAGTAAAGAGCACCGTAGTTGCCTGTGACATCCGGGAGCCAGACTCCCAAGCCATCGATTCTAATTGTTCCATGTGATTTGTTTCTGTATTTAAAAATTATATAAGAATAATATATTGCCTGCTGGTGCACACAAGGCCATCATTCAAATGAAGAAATTTAGTAAAATCATAAACCAAGGAAGTGCAATGTAGGGGAGCAATGGACGAAATGGGAATGCTGAGTTCAATCCCGGATCTGGGATTCTACTGCATATCCCTGAATAAAAATAAAATGACTTGGTATTAATTACAAACACGGATCCTGTATGTTATCACTCAGCTACCCTAGGAAGGATGTGTGAGGGAGACCGGAGAATCCACCCCTAGCCAGTGACCGGGTGGAGAAGCCGGCAGAGTGAGCTGCTCCTTCAGAGATGAAGAGCCGTACCACTTGGGTCAGCTTCCTGCTGGATAGTGACTCTGTCTCACAACTGTGTGCCAGGACAAAGCGTAGAAAGCTGAAAAGACGTCACGTCCAGGGGACTGGCCTTGTGTCTTAGAAGGCATTCACTGGCAGATTGAATGGATCAGAGAAAACATCAGCAATGAAATTACCAATGTGCTTTTTGTGTGTTTTTAGATATCACTTAGATGTAGCTTTATGCAGTTGAAAGAGTTTTGACAAATCAGTACCTGTGTAGCTACCCCCAAAATAAGCTAAAATATTTCCATCCCCAGCAGGTTCTCTGGTGCTTTGTTCCAACAAACACCTCTGATCCTCCACCCACCGGCAACTGCTGCTCTCACTTCCATTGCCATAGATTACCCTTGGGTGGGGTTGAACTTGACGTGAACAGAAAACGTAGTGTATCCTCTTTCATGTCTTCCTGTTGTTAACAGATTGTTTCTGAGATTCATCCATGTTCTGTGTATTACTGGTTCCTTCTTCTTGCCATGCAATCAACTGCTGTGTAGATGTACCACAATTTGTTAAACCATTCTCTAACTGACAGATACTTGGTCATTCCTAGCCACTATGACTAAGGCTGCTATGAATATTCATTCATGTACCAGCCTTTATATAATCCCCAAATAAACAATAACCTAAACAAACTGTAAAACTTCTAGAAGAAAATCTTTATAACCCAGTATAGGCCATTTTCCTAGCTAAGACTCTTAAAGTATGAACCGTAATAGAAACAATAGATAAATTAGACTTCATCAGAATTAAAAGCTTTTATTCGAGCACAAGAATTTTTATGGGGCTATGTTTTGACTTCCATTAGGTAAGGAATGAGGAATGGACTCAGTAGGTCATAGGTCTTGCTGTGACATGGGTCACTGGGAAGATGTAAACTTGACTGTGTAAGGAACCACCAACAGTCCTCATCACGTTGTACCATTTTACACCCCTCTAGCGGTGCGTGAGTCGCAGATCTTCTGTACTCTCACCAACTCTTAAGATTATACAGTTTTGTACTGTAGCCATTCCGCTGCTGTTGTGTACTGTCCAGTTGATCCTGACTCATGGCAATGCTACAAGACAGAGTAGAACTGTCCTCATAGGGTTTCCTAGGCTATGATTTTCATGGGAGCAGATTGTCAGATCTTTTCTCCTGTGGAAGCAGCTGCAGGCTTAGAACCATTAACCTCTTGATTAGCAGCTGTGCACTTTACCATTGTGTCACCAGGGTCTCTGTTAGCCATTCTCGTGGGTGTGAGATGGCAAACTGTTGTGACTTCAATTATCAACAGTGTTTTTAAACATAAAAAAAGACCAGTATGTGGAAGGATGTATTAGTTTCATGTAGTTGTCATAACAAATTGCTGCACACTGAATGGCTCAAAACAACAGAATTCATTCTATCACAGCTCTAGGGCTGGAAGTCCCAAGTCCAGGGATCACGGGGGCTACAGCCCCTCCAGAGACACAGCGGGATGCCATTCCTTGAGTTTTTAGCATCTGGTGGCCCCTGGTAAACCTCCATTGTGGCTGTGTGACTCGGGTCTCTCCTCCTATCTTCGTGTGACCTTCTGCTCTGTGCTTACGTCTTCTGTGCTTCTCCACTGTGGCTCTGTGACTCCAGTCTCTCCTCCTGGCTTCACGTGACCTTCTGCTCTGTGCTTACGTCTTCTGCTCTTCTCTCATGAAGACACATGCCACTGGACTTAGGGCCTGCCTGGATGACCCAGGATAATCTCATCTCAAGACCCTTTACTCAATTACATCTCCAAACTACGTCACATTCACAAATTCTGAGGGTCATTACATGGTCATATCTTTTGGGGGGGTCGCTAGCTAACCCACTAGAATTAGTGACTTCTTAGGAGTTGTGTTTAGCTTAGAGTCACCATTTGCCACATTCCTGTTTGTGTGAAGTATGCCTGTGAAGCAAGATATTTTGATCATTGCACTTCATATTGTTAGGTTGTTAGGTCAGCAGCCCGTCTCCCTTAACCATATTCTTTCAGAGTTTGTCTTTAAATCCAGCACCTCTGTCAGGGATCAGTTGTAACTCTTGACAATGAAGATTATCACTGCTAGCATTCGACCTGAGTAGTCAAAAAGCCACACGACTAAAATGACCCAATATCTAGGTGAAATGACCCAAATCACAAAGAGCATATTTCACACATAGGACCAGGTATGCAGAGATTCTAGAGCTGACTGCCTCTCTCAAGGAGCATTGGCTTGTGATAAAATCCATCCATAACTAGAGATCATAAATTAAACCTTCCCAACAAGTTCCATGTTGAAGCTGTGTTTCCTGAGTAAGGAATGTCACATTGCTGTCTGTTACCTGTAGGTGATTACACTTGCTGTAAGATAATCTCTTAGCAAATAGGGACTTCTTTTTCATGTGAAAATGTAGACATTTGTCAGTCCTTCATGTGGGATGTTACTTATACACACAATGATGTCTATTGACGTGTTACTGAAACACATTCTTCCTTTGTGTCAACTCAGGACCGTATGAACCTGGTTGTCAGTGACCTTCAGGATGGAACTCCTCATCGGTGATCTGAAAGGGCCACCGTGGCATGGAAAAACCAGGAAGCATCCAAGTGTCTGCTGGTTACACTGCCCCTTTCTGAGGAAGGGCCTGACTACTGATGCCCTCGTCATGTGGTGTGGTCCTGCAAGCCTGATCACAGTTGATCAAACTGGGAATTGCTACCTGTCACTAAGACACTTAGCTATAGGCTGAATTCTGATGAAAAATATGACAATAGTGAATGCCATAACAACTGACTTTGATGGAATGCTTATCACAGTAAACTTCGGCTTGACGCTTTTGTTAGGAAAGCTACCTGCAGGGTGTGAAACTCACCTTTACTGTCCTGTTTGGGTTGCCACATTCTGCCACGAGGGGGCTGAGTAGTTGCTGTTGTGTCCATTCAATGCCGATTATGTTCCCAGTTCCTCCCTCTTAGGGGCATTTTTTGCCTTGTGTGGAGTGATCAAAGTTATCCCTCAGCACCAAAGAAAGCCAAACCCAACCCACCTGTTGCTGTTGAGTTGACTCCAACTCGTACTGACCCCATAGGATGAAGTGGAACTGCCCCATAGGGTTTCTGAGGAGCAGCTGGTGGATTGAAACCGCTGACCTTGGGGTGAGTGGCCTCACTGTGCGACTGTGACCGTGCCGCCACAACTCCGTCATTGAAGAAATGAACTCGGTATTTCATAAATGCTATCAGAACAAGTGCAGTGAGTGAATGTATCTTTCTTTTGCTATCAAGTCAGTCTGTTATTTCATGTCTTCACTAATTTTTCTACTTGTGATGGTTTTGCTTGTTTAAAAAAATGCGATCAGTAAAAAGAAGTGTGCACTTTTTCGTGTGTTGTACTTTCTATAGTGGTTGTGTTTCCATCTGTAACTCGAGCAGGGATATGTCTCATACTTCTGCAGGGAAGGGCAATGCATCTTCTATACTGAGAGATGCAGTAGAAGACACTCTGCCTTCAAGACTCTTACCATATAGCTGTAGAAATGGAGTGTATGAGGTCAAATTCACTTAGCCAGATTCTAAAACAGGAGTGCTAGGATCTCCCAATATGATAGAGGAGTTGTTCATTTTTCCTTGCACTTCTGTTAAATTTTTTTTTGTTTCATATAGTTTGAGGTTATGTTTAGCACATACAATCTCATGATAGTCACTTTTTTTAGAGAACTGATCCTTTCTCATAAATGAATGCTCTTTTAAAATTTCTTGTATAGTTTCTTTTTTGTTCCCTCATTTCCGTAAATCTGATATTTTTCTGGTCTTAAAATTGTTAAACTTTCTTTGGATTATTATTTGGCGTATTTTTTCAATTTCTTTCAACCTCTCTATGCCATTGTATTTTGTTCATGTCTCCTCTAAATATAACTGAATTATTAAATCTTTATTTAAGAACATTTGTCTTTACATAATGAAAACATGAGCCCCCAAGGGACAGAAAGGGCCACATGAACCAGAGACTACATCATCACAAGATCAGAAGAACTAGATGGTACCCAGCTGCCACCCATGATGCCCTTTACAGGGAACTCAACAAAGAGGCTTTGCTAGACCAAGAGAAAAGTAGGGTGCAGAACTCCAATTCTGACAGACTAGAGGGTCCCCTAGACTCTGTTAGCCCAGAACTGAAACCATTCCAGGAGCCAACTCTTCAGACAAGGATTGAATTGGTCAGGAAGACGTAAAATGGTACTGGAGAAGAGAGTGTTTCTTGGTTTAAGTGGATACAGGAGACTAACTGGGCAGCTTCTGTCTGGAGATGAGGTGAGGATAAGGGGGCAGGAGCTGGCTGAATGCACATGGGCACACAGGGTGGACAGCAGGGGTGCACTGTCACAGTGTAATGAGAGCAGCTAGGGTCACATAGCAAAGCGTGCATAAGTTTTTGTATGAGAAACTAACTCGAACTGTAAACTTTCACTTAAAACACAATTAAAAAAAAAAATCTCTTAAACTGGCCCATTTAGTCCATTTATATTTACCATGATTTCTTTGAACTTTTTTCTACAGTCTTTTCTGTCATGTTATAGTATCAGACTTTTTTCTGTCCTCCTCCACTTCTTCACTTCTCTTGGATTGACAACATTTTTATTTATTCTTTTTCCCTTCCCTGCTGGTTTGAAAATTAAAAATTCTATTAGCCATCTTTTGGAAATGCTGGTGGTATAGTGTTTAAGTGCTGCTAACCAAAAGGCTGTAGTTCGGATTACCAGGTGTTCCTTGGAAACCCTGTGGGGCAGTTCTACTCTGTCCTACAGGGTTGCTATGAGTCGGAATTCATGCAACAGCAGGGGGTTTGGTTTTGGATTTTTGTTAGTCAACGTTTAGGAGTTATACCTAATTTTTACCCTACATTTTTAAAGTAAAAATTGAATATTTCTTCCCTTCTCACAAGTGATGTGCCTCAAGACTTCTCTTGTCATCTCCTTGTTTTTCTTCTATTTTTACTCTTCCTTGGTTCAAAGCTAGTCATAGTCGTTGTTGTTTTTCAGCTAGCATCGGCTTAAATTGAGCTTCTGTGTTAATCCATCTCTTGGCACGCTGCTGCAGTGCTATTCCTCTGTCCTGGGTTCAGTTTTCTGCTAGCCACAGTGCGTGCTTGAGCGTGTCTTTCAGCAAGTTCAGTGAATGGCAAAGTCTCACAATTTTCATTTGATTAAAAATGTTTTTATTTTGTCATCCTACTTGTGTGATAATTGGGCTCTTTTTCTTCAGTACTCTGACCATGTTCTTTTGTTTTCTGGTGTCTGTCTTAAAAACAAATTTACAGTATAGTATATGCATGAAAAGTGAAGCTGTGCTAAGTGCACAACTCAACAAATGCATGTCATCAGCAACTAGATCAAAAAACAGAAGACAAACTCCCCTTGTTACCCCTTCCAGTCCCTAGCCCCCCAGCAGTTAAACACTATCAAGACTCCCTAGAGTTACTATGAGTTGGAATCAACTGGAAGACATTTTTTCCCCCATATTTCTACTAACAAAGGTTAGTTTTGTTTTGATTTCCATTTTTGCCAGTGAGAAATCTTCCATCAATCTAATCTTTACTTTTTAATCATCAATCTTTTCCCTCTTTTTAAGATTTTATTTTTTATGATTTGCAGTTTCAATACATATATAGCTATGAATTTTTATTTGCTCTGGTTTTGTTCTTAAAGTATTTCTGAATCTAAGGAAATGTGTATCATAAATTCTGTAAAAATCCTATCTTTCTGGGACTCCTAAGAAATATATGTTGGATGTTCTTCTTCTGTCCTTCATAACTTTTAATTTCTCTTGTATTTTCTATCTTTTAATTTTTCTATACCCTATTCTGGATAATTTCCTTATTTACCTTTCCTTTCATGAGTCTCTGTTGCATTTAATCTGCTATTAAATCCATTTATTTAGTTTTAAATTCCAGTGACTCTAGTTATTTCCAGAAGTACTATTTGATTCTTTTTTAAAAATTGTACTTCCTATGTTATGATTCACTATTCTTGAACCATGACATCTAATCTTTGTTATCTCTTTAAGTCATCTCAAATGCATGTGCTTTTATTGCCTGCTTCAGATCATTCTATATTTTTAGTTATTAGAGCATCAAGCTTCTTGTTTACATAGACTCTTCATGATGAATCATTTTCTTTTGTTTGTAATCTGTTTTTTTCAATTGTGAGCTAACTTTCAGCAGAGGCTATCCCCATCTTGGGGACATTCCATTCTGCTTCAGTTGTAAGAATGTTTCCACGTAGTAGCTTTGAATTTTCTTACAATAGCCACCCCAGTGGTTTTACTGGTCTGCCTCATTTTTAATTTCTTATCTGAGATTTGTTTTTTTAAAGCACAACGTGTTCAGACTTTACACTTGCACACCCAAGCAGACTTGAAGTTCTGAATGCCCACATAGAAAACTTTTTCTTTACAACTTGGAACTGGGAAAAGACAAGGTTTTGTGTCATGCCTTTGAGGATCTTGGCTTCATACAGCATTGTTATGTCTAGCTCTCCACCTTGTATTGGCCTAATTCTACCCTTCCTGTCCCTAAAATGGGCATTTAAGGTCCAACTCCCAGCCAAGGGGTCTCTACCCAGACACCAAACTGTCCTGCTTGCCAGAGGAGACCGTTACAATTGACAAGATGGAGTCTTTGCCAGTGTTTCCTCTTTATTTCTAGCAGCTATGATTTCTCCTTCTCTGCTCTCACTTCTACATTCCTGCTTTCAAATGTAGTTTCCAAAAAAAAAAAAACCTGCTGCATCTTCCCAGCATTTCTCTGCAGTTTTAGAGACAGGAGACTAGGTACTGTGTTAGTGTTGTCTCTTGTTGCCTTGAAACTGGAAGTCTGGATCAATGTCCAGCACTGAACGATGGTAGAAAACAGGCAAACATGCTATGGGGGTTTGGAGGTGGGAGAGAGTCACAAAGAATTCAAGTAGGGAAGAGGTTAGTTTTTTTTTTTTTTTTTAAGTATCTTAATGTATTATTTCAATTTAGATATATATGGAAAGACAAAAATACGTATCTAATGTCCAGCATAGTATTTTCGCACAGCGTCTTATCTTCTGGAAATGGACAACTTTCATCTTCTTCCTGCTCCTCTCAGTATCTTGACTTTGCAGGCAAAGAACTGTGCTCAGTGAATGGCAGGGAGCAGGCTTCTCTGGGAAACACCATAGCTTCTTCACTTGACGGTGCTGACTTGGTCCTGCAGGATGCGAATAAAAAAATTAGAAACATTTCTAAGGTGTTTCAGCCTGCAGTTAATGGAAGGAGGAGGCTCAAGTCAGAATTTTTTTTTTTTAATTTTTAATTTCAACAGCTGTGACTTTACTGTTGAAAACAAGGTGGTGAGCAAATCGCTCGTTTCACTTTGGAAATGTCCTCAGCTCTAACATCGAAGTGTCTGCCTAATCTACCTGCTGCAGGGCAGATGCAAAGGTTAAATGAGAAAGTAGAAGTTAACATGCCTTGAAATAAAAAAAGTAGTATAAAAGAAAGACTGCCTGACCTGGTGGTTCAGAGCGGGCAGTCCGGAGCCAGGCTGAGTGTGAGCGTATTGCTGCTAATCTCTTTGCCTCTGTTTGCTTGCCTTAAAATGCAGTAATAGGAGTTGTAGCTATAACAGCACTGGACACATAGTACATTTACAGTAAGTGTTAGCTTTTATTAGGTACCTTGCTATCGTAATCTGTCTAGGAGCTTTGACTTAAGTTGGAGGAACTCAGGTGGACCTAAGAAGTAGTGTTTGGGAAATCCCAAGAAACACTCCTGAAATGCTGTGTACGTGTGTGTGCATGTGTGTGTGTGTATCTATCTGCAAGAACATCAGGAGAAGTTCATATTTGTCATAAAATTTCTTAAAATACACAACTCTTGCAAAAGATAAGATCCACTGATCTCTACAGATATTATTTGGAGCTAACGCAGCAATAAATAACTCCCATGCATTCCAGATAGGCTTTACGGCCCCTGTTCAGGTCAGTAAACATTGACAGACTACCAGACACTGGTCCATGGAGGTCACTCAGCCATGAAGGAGGAATAGCATCCCCTCAGCTATCACTCTCTGTATCTAGAGACAAAATGATGGTCTATTGAGGAACCCAAAGGAGCACCCAGAAAAATCATCCAGATTTCTGCGAAAGGCCATTATTACAAAGCCTACCTCTGTGGAGTGATTTCACTGTCAGGCGAGTCAGCCTTATTATGGAGATGGTCTGTGAGGAGCTGAGACTTCACGTCAAACATCTCTTCCAGCACCGTGTAGGCTTTCACGCTCTTCTGTGAAGTGATATGAGAGCTTTACAAAGGTCAGGAGTTTGGGATGTGCTGGTGAAGTATATCCCAAGATACATGATGGAGAGAACTCGCCAAATTTCCCAAACTATAAAACCCGTTGGATGATTTGCTTCTAACCTTTGAACCTTGTCTCGCTTTCATGCAGCCCAGTTATTTAAACAGATTTGAAGAGGCTTTTTGTAAAAGTGTAAATATCAAACTTTATTCCTTTTCAATGATGTGTGTCATCTAAATAACAAGACCATCAACTAAAGAGCAAGGGAATGTTGTGTGTCAGTTATTTTTTTCTATTCTGCTCTTAGGTGCCTTTTAACATATGTAAAAATATTTATATAGCTTTTCAAGTTCGCAACATTCAGCATAGACTTTTTATTTTTAGTTCTCCCTTTCGGTGATAATATATTGAACTCAAAAGAAGTCATAGGCATATTGGGGGCAGACAGTAGGTACAAATCTGACAAAAAGCTAATGAGCTCTCCTGTGATTATCAGGGAGGGATGGTTACTCATTAAATTTCATTTCCTGGGCAAGTCCACATATGGAGAAGAAATTACCTGAAATAAAGGCCTGAGAACCTAATGGAGTCAGATTTATGGGCATCTGTGTAAGCAGCCCCACGATAATCAGTACAAATAATAAAATGTTTTAATGAAGTCTCTGCAATATTTAATTGGTTACTCCATTTATATATATATATATTATATACACATATATAATATATATTTTAAGTCTTGCTGTTTTCTGTTAGGAATTGGCCACAAGGCAGGGAGAATCCTCAAACCAAGTGGAGTTGTCTTTTGGTTGGATTTAGTCCACGCTCTTGATTCTCTACCCAGCATTCCTTTATGGATGTTAACGTTATCACCTACACTCACAGCCATGCTGAGATCGCAATGGTAGAACCCATAACGACTTCTCCTCTTGGTTCAGAAGTATATAGATATTTGCTTAGAATTAACTGTTTTCCAGGTTCCATAGAGTGAATCATTTTTCATGCTAAGGGTTTCCTACAACTAGGAAGGAAATTTTCCAAGAAGGGCAAACCATAGCAAGATAAAGGAGAAATTGCAGTTTGTTTTCAGTGTCTTAACTTTGCTTTAGAAGGCCATTTCCTTTTCCCTGTTGCTTCTTTTGTCTTTCTCTGCAAACGTGGATTCTGGACTGATCACTCCTTAGTTGAATGACAAAAGCTTAAGATATAGTACTTCTCAGGAACTTATAAATCCAAGTTAATGAAATCTAGTTCTGGAATTTGCAATGTCATAATGGGCAGGGTGTGGTTGGGATATTTTGGTATGTTTCAAGTCACATCTATTTGTCCAGCCAGCCTTGTTGCTCAGTTACCACATATATATTGGCACTTGTAACTGCTGGTTAGAGAACTCTTCCACTTACTGGTGGTAGAAGGCTAAGGAATACTAAGAAGTAGTCTTTGGTACCTATTACTGTATGATCAGTTATTATCTCATCAAGAAACATCTTTGTGAAACTTATCGCAAAATAGTGGACATCATTTTAAATTCCATATTTCCCTACCTTTGCATTTCTAGATCCATGTCATCACCTTCTACACTTGCTGCTGAGACCCAAGCTGCCGTAACCATAAGGAGAAGGATCACTCACAGGTATGATTTATTTTCCAAGGGCTGCAGATACAATTCCTGGTGGAGAAATCAACCCAGAGAGCTTTTTCAGACAAAGATGGGCTTCCAGTGCAAAATGTCAAGATGATTTAGATGAATTCAGGTCCCAACTTATATTCACTTTCAACATCCTGTATTGGAGACAGTTCATTTTTTAAGGTCATAGACACCTCAGATAACATACTGGGGTGACTGTGCCAGAGACGGGGATGAGATATGTAATGAACTTTGTGCACCACACAAAAGTAAAGTGAGTAAAAGTACTGTGTTTTCTGGTTTTAAACAGGCACATTAAGAAAATCATTGTAATCTTTTAGAGGATCCAGCATATAGTTTATAAATACATTTAATACAGCATTTGGTTTCTTCTCCCTAAACCTGTGTTATTAAATCACTTAATCAAGGTTTTTCTCAAAGATAAGAAATATTGTTGGTTCCCTGTTAGCTTATTTATAACTTATTGGCCACTTAGGATTATAAAAATACCATCAAACCACAACTAAACCCATTGCGAACAAGTCATTTCTGACTCATAGCAACCCTATAGGACAGAGCAGAGCTGCCCCATGTGATTTCCAAGGCAGCGAATCTTGATAGAAGCAGACTGCTGCATTTTTCTCCTGCAGAACAGCTGGTGAGTTCTAACTGCTGATCTTTTGGTTAGCAACCAAGCACTTTAACCACTGTGCCAGCAGGGTGCCCTAAAAATATCACAGCTGAATCTTTTCTGTTGTTGATGAAGGGAAGGATAGGCAAGTTTTTGAGAGTTCAAGTGCAGAAAACATAGCTTAAAATGGTGACTGGTAGAGCTCACTCAGAGCCTGGCCAAGCTCTTGGTGGGGAAAGCTGAAAAGAAGGCCAGCAGCAGACATGAATTCAAGTGTCTACCCAAGGTTAGAGACCAAGGCAGTCAAAAAGAATGGACAAATTCCAAGTGACACAAGCTTCCAAGGAAAATCTATAAAGAAGATGGTGGTCAAAAATCTACACTAGTCTATGTGGACATCTGTATGTGCTCAGAAAAAGTTTGGGGAGGATACACACCAAACTATTAACAGCATTCAGAAATGGGATGGTGGAGAAGAGAGACTGAAACACTATTACTTTCGATGGAGCCCTGGTTGCTCAGTGGTTAAGTGAGACAGATGCTAACCAAAAAATCAACAGTTCAAATTCACCAGCTACTCCTTAGAAACACTGTAGGTTGGTTCTACTCTGTCCTGTTGAATTGCTGTGAGTCAGCATCAACCCCACAGTAACTGGCTTGGTTGTGTGAATATTGCTTAGATATAAAGAAAATAAAGAGACAGGACACAATCTAGAGTCCCAAGCAGAGCAGGAGAAAAAGAGATGTACAGACCAAGAACTCACTAAAAAGCCAGAATTTTTGATCTGACAACCGGAGCGTCTCCTGGAAACACGACCCCTGGACTTGCTGCTGGCCCTGACCTGAAACCAGCACTGAGGTCAACTCTTCAGACAAGAATGGACTGGATTCAGGGACATGGTATGAGCATGCGGTGTGTGTACATTTTGGTTTTCTACATTTATAGGAGGCTGTCCCCCTGGTTTCTTCCTGGAGGGGGAGAGGATATGGTGAAGAGGAGGGGACAGGTGTTCCTTGGGAGGATACTAGAAGAGTGAAAAGGAGGAGTGTGCTGTCACAGGGTGGGGAGAGCAGATACAGCTGTAGAGAGGCAGGCATGCAAAATTGACTTGGATTATATGCTTTCACTTAATCATAAAAAATTTTTTTAAAAGACAAGAAACAGGAACAATCATGTCTCAAAAGTATAAACATTTGCAGCTATTAAAGTATAGATCTAGCAAATTAACAATATATTTTTTACAACAACTGTTGCTACCTGCTCTGCTTGCCTACTCCCAGCACCTGACCCACTGTGTCTGGGGCCTTCCCTGACCATATGGAGCTGCTGGTGGGGACTGAAACTCCTGCATCAGTGATTTCCCAAGCCATATTTGCAGAATAACTTAGCTCAGAGGGCTTATGGCTCAAGAAAACCCCAGCCAGGCCAGCAGCTAAGGTTCCTGTTCTCTGAGCCTAGAAGGGCATGTGGATTGTTCCATGCTGACGGTGGAGGGGATGACTGATTGCTCTGTTTTATGGATACAAACATGTCAGTTTCCCATGCTTGCGGGTCTTCAGTAAGTGTCCATCTAGAAAGGAACCTTGTTCTCCCCTGTTATAGACTGACTTGTGTCCCTACAAAAGACATATGGAAGTGCTAGTCCCTCTACCTGTGGCATGACCTTATCTGAAACTAGAAATTTTTGTGTTAGCAGATATATCAATGAGGTCAGCTGGAGAAGGTCAGCTGCTCATCCTACCCCCTTTTGAGTGAAATCTTATTAGAGGAGCACTCAAACATGTAAACGGGGGGTGGAGGAGAAATGCCCTATGAAGGTCAATCTACAAGACAAGGACCCCAAGAAAGACCCGGGCTGCCAGCCACTGGAGGGGACAAGGCAAAATCTTCCTGAGTGTAGACAGAGAGAATGGTCCTGTTGACATCCTAAATTCAGACTTCTAGCCTCACAAAGTGTGAGAGGATAAATCTCTGTCCTGGAAAACCATCCTCATTGTGATGTTTTGTAATAGAAGCCCTAGGAAGCTAGATGTCACCCCTAAGACAGCAGCGCTGGGAAAGCTGCCTGTCATTGGCACTTGTGTTCTCTGGGGTGACATCAGGACAAATCAAAATGGGGGGACACCTTGGCTTTTGCTTCTTGTTTGTAGGGAGTGCCAAAGAAACAAGGGAATGCGGAAGCCCATCAACATAAGGATAAGGGTAAGGCTACCTGTGTACGTGTGTGTGCGTGTGTGTGTGTGTGCAGGCACTTGAGGTAAGCTTACAGAGAGAATCAATTTCTTATCAAACAATTAATACACATATTGCTATCTGGCATCCGTTCCCAACCCCTCAATGTGTCAACACTCTTACCCTCTTGATCTTAGCTTCCTGTTTCCATTTGTCCAGCTTTCCCGTCCCCTGCTGCCTGCTCATCTCTGCTTCTGACGTGGTGTGCACATTGAGCCTCACATACCTGGCTGAATTACTGTGGATGTTATTGTTTGTTTTATGGGCCTGTCTAATTTTCTACTGAAGGGTGAATTTTAGGAGTGACTTCAGTACTGAGTTATAAGGGCTTCTAGGGGCCATATTCTTGGGGGTTCTTCAGCCTCTTTAGACTAGTAAGTCTGGTCTTGTTTTTGTTTGTTTGTGAGTTTGAATTTTGTTCTACCCTTTTCATCTTGCTCAGACTGGGACTTTCTGTTGTGGTCTGTGTCAGAACATTCAGTAGTGGTAGCTGAGTACCATCTAGTTGTGCTGGATTCAGGCTGGTGGAGTCTGTATAGTTGTGAGGCACTAGTCCTTCAGGCTAATCCTTTTGTTACATCTTTGGCTTTCTTCATTCTTCTTTTCTCTACATGAGATAAGAAAGTAGATACAGCTTAGATGGCTGTCCACAAGTTTTTAAGACCCCAGATGCTAGTCACCAGGAAACCAAGAAACAAAAAACAACCAACTCATGGCCATCAATTCCAACCCATTGCAACCCTACTCACCAAAGTAGGATGTATTTTCTTGATAAACTATGCTATGCCAACTGAGTTAGCTATCTCCCAAGACTGTGGTCCCCAGACCTCTGTCTAGTAACTCCCTTGGGGAGTTTGGATTTGTCTGAAAAGCTTCTATGACTTTGCTTGGTCAAGTGTGCATTGGTATTCTAACATACATGGGATGGCCATGATTTGGAATTGATTAGAAGAAAACTAGCTATACAGATAAGTGTTTATGTATTGTGTATTATGTGTTGACCTGACCCATACGCTTCCATGCAGAAGCTTTACACAGCCCACTGGAGGGGCTTCTTTTCTAAAACTATTATCAGAATTATAGATACAAGAGAAACGCAAGCTAGTGTTATAGTATTAAAAATAGTAGTTATTACAAACATCACATAGTAAAAGCAATCCATGGTTTTACAAACTTATCTAATAGCCTAACATGAATCCTTTGTTCTGCTCACATTACAGAGGGGTAAACCATGGTTCCAACAGATGATATACTTGTCGTAGTCACACAATTGATTTAGGCTTGATAAAAGATTTGAAACTACAGTGGAACTACAGCGTTAACACAGTGTCTAATTCTTGTCTATTTCCCAATCTCCAGTCTATCAGTTGACACCCTAGTGACACAGTGGTTAAGAGCTCAGGCTGCTGACTAACAGGCTGGCAGTTCAAATCCACCAGCTGCTACTTGGAAACTCTCTGACGCAGTTCTGTCCCGTCCTGTAGAGTTGCTATGAGTCAGAATTGACTTGATGGCAACAGGCTTTCTTAATTCTGTGAGTTAATGGAACAAACAGTTGTTACTTATTGTCCAGAGCTTCTCTTCCACCTTCTCCTGAACAACTATAATTTTTCTATACCTCTCTTCATCCACTTCCTCTTCGTCTCTGCCATGCCAGAGAATAGAGTTGCAGAATATTTCAACAACTTGAAGCTTAGCTGCAAATTCAGGGTTGGAACCATGCAGCCTCTTTCAATGCAAGTCAGGAAGTCAGAGAAACCTCCCAAAAGGCACAGGCAATTTGTATAAGCTGAGCTTAAAACCAAGGAACCCAACTCTTAGCGCCAGTAATTACAGAAATTTGTGAGAATAACAATAGCTCAGTCAAGCCCAGTGTTTCCCTAAAGGGCAAGTATAATAGGCCTGTAACTTCAAACGTGTACGAATCGTTTGTTATTCATGTTAATCCCCTTGCCACTGCTAGCCACATCAATCTTTTTCAAAGAGGGCACTGGAAAAACCATTGAAGTTTGAAGGGAAAAAGTAGATAGTAAGGTGAGCAGCAAAGCAACTCTGTGACTCGGCTTGTCGCTGGCTGAGACTTGCAATGTTTCATTAGAGTCCCCCTCCCCAAGCTGATTCCAGTTCTGCAGAGAAGCAGGGAGGCGGGCTAGAAAGAAGAGAGTACCATCAGGCATTGATGGCTACTCCAACGAGGATAACATTTTCCACAGATTTTTACCATGGAGGCTCGGGCAAAATTACTAGCCCTTGTTAGAGGCCCTGGGTCATGCAAATAGTTAAGAAGCTCAGCTGCTATCTGAGAGGCTGGAAGTTCAAGTCCATCAGACGTGCTTTAGAAGAAAGGCTTGGTGACTTACCTACCCCAAAACCAGGCATTGAAAACTTTATGGAGGCCAGTTCTACTCTGACACACACAGGGTTGCCATGGGTCGGAATTGACTCAATTGGTGACAGTTTTTTTGCTGCTGTTATTGAAGTCAACGTATTCCTCACTCATGTATAGACCAATTTCCGCTCAGAAACATCATCTGCTTTCAAAAAATGCGCACATACTCAGCCAGCAGCACTGGTCTCCAGGACTGGTTTTAAAGTCACAGAAAGATGCCTAGGAATACAGAGAGACTGACAACAGAAGAAAAACACAGCATGGATGGAGATCAAGCTGGAAAACCAATCAAAGGGACTGAAGGTGCAGCTGAGGGCTGAGGTCCTCCCAAAGTAAAGGTTTTCTAATTTCAAGGCACCCCCTCCACACCTTACTTAAATCATGAACGAAGATTGTGACACACACACGTGTACACACACCGAATAGAATTGTGCACTGTAGTGTTTTCAGTGGCTGATTTTTTTGGAAGTGGATTGCAAGGCCTTTATTTGGAGGAGCCTCTTGGTGGACTTGACTGTCTAACCATGCAGTCAGCAGTCGGGGACTCTGCTTATCTGTAGGTTTAACCAAGCCTGTTGCTTCCGAGTCAACTCTGACCCTATAGGGCAGCAGCACTGTGCCCTGTGCCTTCCAAGTAATGGCTGGTGGGTTTGAACTGCTGACGTTTTGGTTAGCTGGTGAGGTCTTCGCTGCTGCACCAGCAGGGCTCGGTCACTTGCACAGCCAGAGCCAAGCCCTGGCGTGGTTACCTCTGCCTGTGGTGCTTGGACAGTTCTCATCTTTGTACCTTTGTTTCTCCTGTAAACCAATAGCATCTATTTCGTGGGTTGTTGAAAGGATTAGATGAATGCCTCATTTTGAAACACTTAGAAGAGTGCTGTGAAATCATTTCCTCACCATAGCAGGTCCCTAAGGCTCCTGGGTGACCCTATAGGTTCCAGAGAGACAGGAAGAGAAAGCGGGGTTCTTGCACCTCTGGCAAGGTGCTGCCCTGTGCTTCTGGCCCTCGGCCCGCATTCAGCTTTGTGCCTGGCAGTCTCCTCTGTAGGTGCCATGTGGGCATTGTCACGGTGGTTCCTTTGACCATTTCTGGACGGACATTTGTGCAGCCTAGATCCCTACTGGAAACCCTGATGGTGTAGTGGCTACATGCTGTGGCTGCTAACCAAAAAGGCTAGCAGCTCAAATCTGCTGGTTGCCCCTTGGAAACTTTGTAGGGCAGTCCTACTCTGACCTATAGGGTCGCTGTGAGTTGTAATCCACGGGAGTAGGTTTGGTTTTCTGGCTAGATCACTATTACGGATGTCTCTTGCTGTGCTATACTTCTCCCAGGACAGTGACCATCATGGACTAGATACCTGAGCTACAACAGATGTCCAGATTTTGTCACTAGCAAGAAAGTCGTCATCACCAAATCTCAGAAGGCCTATCTGCTTTGGTGGAAAAAGGACCATCTTAATATCCAATGCCATCATCTTTTCTGGGTGAAATTTCTGATGGAAAGGAAGGAGATACATGAATGAAAACATGGTAGACTTAAGACAAGATTTTAAGATTGAGGGCATCTCTATAATACTGAATTAAATACACATACACACAAACAGCTTTTTATCAGATGCTTGTAATCCATTCTATATAAGGAAAATCACTAGCATAACCTCATGATTGAGACTAAAACAGGAGATGAGGTGTTCTAATTTAGTTACTGTAATTCTACATCAGGAAACAGAGTTGCATATGTCTCATTTTAAACATATCTCTGTGTGAAAGCCTGGATTTATGAAAGAGAATACTGCTAACAGCCAGTAGTTTAAACACAACACTCGAGGTTCTCAGAGTCTTCACCTAATGGAATCCCTGTATCCCAGTGAGGTAAAAGTCATTATCCTCGTTTTTTGGACAAGGAAATGGAATTCTCTATAAACAAAGACTCCTTTTCCATTTAGTCTGTCCTGGGTATTTCTAATATTACATTTACCAAAATCCAACTCTACTCCATGTTTTTCAGGAGTGTGTTGGTGGTGTAGTGGTTAAGTGCTACTCTGGCTGTTCACTGAAAGGTTGGCAGTTTGAATCCACCAGATACTCCCTGGAAATTATTAAATGTAATACTTTACGGCTATGTTGGTATAAAAGAAAAGTACAGTCCAGGCTAGGTTCATTATTATTTATTTACTCTGAGACTTTAGGAAACCTTGGTGGTGTAGCGGTTAAGGGCTGCGGTTGCTAACCGAAACGTCAGCACTTCAGATTCAGCAGGTGCCGCTTGGAAACTCTCTGGGCAGTTCTATTCTGACTTACAGTACTGCTATGAGTCAAAATCGACTCAACAGAAACATGTTTGGTTATGGGTTTTGATCTTTTCGTGGAGGCTTTGTGGTACAAACAATAAAGAATTTGATTACTCACTAGGAGGCTGGCAGTTTGAATTCACCCAGAGGTGCCTCAGAAGAAAGTCCTGGTGATCTATTTCCAGAATATCTCAGCAGTTGAAGGCTCTGTGGAATTAGTTCTACTCTGACTCACATGGATACCACATGAGCTGGAACTGACAGCATCTGCTTGTTTGGTTTGTTGCTGTTGTTGGTACAGGTCCTTAAAGTATTGTGGCCCCTGAGCACTACGCCTGGTGGGCCCCACAGATGAGTTGGTCCTGGTGTAAGTTCTTTCTCCTCTTGCTGGAATGTTCCCTCCCCTCTTGAATATGTCGTTATGAGAGATTACCCAAGTTTCCTTCATAGTCCTTTGTGGGACACTGGGCTATCAAAATCAGCCATTTACCAGTCTGTTTCCCAGGGTGGACTAGAAGTTCTTGAAGCTCAAGAAACAATTTTGTCTCCCCAGTCCTAAGCACATTGTACCTGAATCATGATCTAATTGGGTGAAATGTGTCACAGTGGGTGGAGCAGGGTGGCTTGGACTTTGGGGAATCTTCAAAGGTGGTTTATTCAGAAAACAGAAGTTTAAAAGTTGTCTTTTTGTTCCCATTTCCCACTGGCCACTGAACACTGATAGACCTCTGATGGTAGAACGAGAGTCTCAGATGACGTGACAGTCAAGTAGCAGAACTAGACTAGGCATCACCGGAGCAGTGGGAGCTCCCTGCTGGTCAACAGGGATAGGGGCTGAGAACAGACCCCTAAAAGCTGAAAGCCTACCTCATTACAAGTCTGTCAGACGGGTTCAGTGTTGAGTAATACATTTGACAGGGCTGGCTCCAGGCAGCAGAACAGCAAGGAGGTGCCACGCTAATTTCACCTACCCTTGGTGGCAAGGGTAGTTCTGATGGTGAACTAACGACACAGTGACCAAGGGATAAAAGTCACTGGCAAGACAAGGATCCAGTCTCATGAGGTTTCCTGCTACCACGTGCTCACACTGGGAAGGAAACGTGGTTTGTTTCCCAGCAGCGCCCAGTCTCCCAGCCACCTTCCAGCTCCTGTGAGATACTTGAAGGTCTTGGGGAGCACGCAGATCCCGGGCCCGCTCTCAGAAATTGTGAGGAGTAGTTCCGGTAGGGGCCCCATGACCCCCAGAGTGAACGAGCAGAGCCGGTGGAGAATGTCCCGGGGGTATGAGGTCAGGCTTTAAGAACATGACGCTGGCTAGAGAAGGTCTGAGCACTTGAGCGTTCTGGGCCCTGGACCTGATGGGCACATCCGTGGCTTTAAGAACAGGACCCCTGCTGGAGAAGCTTTGAAGAAGTGGGGGGGTCTACGTCCTGGTCCTGGTGGTCGAGTTTTAGATCTCACTTCTTGGATGCTCAGAGCATAGTTAAAAAAAAATGGGGGGGGGGATGTAAAAATAATGCACAACAAAAGAATTTCCCAATTTTTACATGAATAATTCAATAATGTTGGCCCACATTCTCCATGTCACACCACCGTCATCGCTTTTGTTTTCCAAGTCACCCCACCACCGTCAACAGGGACCCACTGCCCCTAAGCAAAAATTCCTCCTCCTTGTTTTCTCCTATCCCTGGTAACCACTGGTAATTTGGGGTTTCTTTATATTTGCTTATTTTGTATAAACGAGATCGTACAGTACTTGTCCTTTTGTGACTGACTTATTTCACTCAGCATGATGTTTTCCAGGTTCATCCACGTCGTGGCATGCATCATTGTCCTTTATTTCTCTTTTTGGTTGAATAACGCACTCCGTGGTATGTATGTGCCACATTTGGATTATCGCTTCATCTGCTGATGGGCACCTAGGTTGTTGCTACCTTTTAGCTATTGCAGGTAGTGCTACCATGGACGTTGACACATAGGTTTCTGTCTGCATTCCTGCTTTCGAGTCTTTGAGTGTATACCTAGGACTGGGACTGTTGGGTCCTGCTGATGGAAGGTAGCAGTGGGTTAACTGCTACGTCTGCTAATCAAAAGATGGGCAGCACAAACCTGCCAGGTGCTCCTTGGAAACTCTATGGGACAGTTCTACTCTGACTTCCACGGTCACTGTGAGTCGGAACCAATCTGATGGTAGTGGTTTTTTGGGTTTACTGTAGTTCTGGGTGTAACTTTCTGAGGAATTGTCAAACTATTTTCTGCAGTTCGCATGGCATTTTACACTCCCATTAGCAATGGATGAGAGGTCCAGTGTCTCCCAGAATTTAATGTCTAAGCATGGAAGGAAACTGAAAACCTCCCTGTATGCCCCATGCAGATTCTGAAGCCACCATTGGTTCGTTGGCTGGTTGGTTTTCATTTTTCCCCTCCTGGTTTCAGGGCCCGGCATGGGGGCAGTCACGACTCTCTTGCTCAGCTCAGACTTAGTCTTGTACCAGCTCCATACAACTCTGCACTACAACTCTGCCAGTTTCTAACTAGGATGGATAGGCAATTATTTATTTCACTAATTAGCCAAATAATCACTCATTCTGAAATTACTCGGGGTTGGAAGTCTATTCATTTGTGCTCTTTGTCTAATGTGGTTTGATTTTATTTTTCCCCTTTTCCTTTATGAGAATGACTGCTCTGTTAGAGGAGAGCAATGGTGGGGGTGAGACAGGGATGTTTAAAAAAAGATAATTTCTGACCTGTGAAGATAATGCAACAAGGAGCCAGAGTCCATAAACACATCACTTTTCAGTCTGTGAAGACATAATACTTGATAATAACCATAAAGCATGCTAGAGCCAGATAAATGGCTCTTCTATTCAAATCCTTCAACGCACTACTGGGGTTGTCACTGGAGACATGCAACTATTTTTTCCCATCCTGAGGTATATTTTATCATAATTTGTGGGGTGGGTGACAGCCTTGTACACATGATCGCCTCTCTTGCTCAGTTAGCTTGTCAAGGTCAGAGTCCTTTGGCCTCTTATGAATGTAGGACTATTAAGAAATGAGCAGGATAACAGAGCAGCACAGAGGGGAAACTTTTTCTTTTCGAATAAGTGCATTACGTTTCCATGTCATTTGCTGGCAAGAAGCTACTCTGTTCTACTCTCTGGGTTATTTGTGAGGGCAGATGAGGAAGGGATTTTAATTGTTGTTTTGATGCTCCGTGTCTATTTTTGTTATGAAATGGAAAGAATCAATGTCTCAAAATGTTCAGGAGCGTTTGCCTTTTTGGGCAGAATCTATTTTCTTTTAAGGTAAGTGTAATGGAAAGCTTGTGTTTAATTAATAATAATTTGTTCTGTAAGCTGGATTTCCAGTATGGCACTGTCTACATCAGTCAAGACTTTGAGACACAACTGCAGAAAGACCCAGCCTGGCAGAGGAGGCAGAGTTGTCGTTTTTGTTTAAAGACTTCTACTTTGAGAGTAAAAACCAGATCTGGGAATGCTAAAAGGTGTAGCCAAGGATGTAAACAAAAGTAGTAGAAGAAATTTTACCTCCCTGATGCTGGCAGCATCCGTCGTGGGTTAAATGCTACATCTGCTAACCAAAAAGTCAACAGTTCAAATCTGCCAGGCGCTTCTTGGAAATTCTTTTGTAGCAGTTCTCTTACCTCTAGAATTGACTTGACAGCAGTGGGGTTTTTTGTTTTTTTAAGGAAAATTTAGCTAGCTGCTGAAAGTTAACAATATGCTCTTCACCTTTGTAGTTTAAAAGATTCAGAATAGGGAACTTACTGCCTAAATGACTCTTCCTTCCATAGTGGGTTTCTGGGTTGTCATCAGCACCAAGAATTCCTCAGAAACCTTGCTAAAAGCATCCAAAGAACCACATTCTTGTGCAGAACGCTCAAGGAATTCTCCATCGTTCCAGGTGTTCAACTGCTTGACCCAAACTTTCAGGAGCTTCGTCAACATGACTTCTTATGCCCCAATCTTCTGGAGGGATCACGGTTAATTCTAGTATAAGCAGCACCAGGGACAATGCCCTAGTGTCTAGTTTCCTACCACCTTAGTAATTAAGAAAATCCTGGTGATATAGTAGTGAAGAGTCTGGTTGCCAACCAAAAGATCTGCAGTTTGAATCCACCAGCCACTCCCTGGCAAAGCTGTGGGGCAGTTCCACTCTGTTCCATAGGGTTGCTATGAGCCAGAAGTGACTTGACAGATACATATGTGTGTATAGTGATAAAACATTTACTGTAAAGAATAAAATACTAATCTCTTATGGCACTTGGCTTGGCTATGTTATTGAATGTATAAGTCCTTACACGAGAATTTACTAGAGTTGATCTTTATACGTGATGGGTTGTTAGGTATCATTGAGTCAGTTCCAACTTGCAGTGACCCTGTGTACATCAACAACAACAGAATACTGCCTACATTCCTAGGCCATCCTCACTGTCATTTCTATGCTTGAACCCATTATTGAAGGGACCATGTCAATCCAGCTCGTTGATGGTCCTCTTCTCTTCCGCTGACACTCTACCTTACCACCCTTCTCCAGGGACTAGCCTTTCCTGATAACATGTCCAAAGCATGTGAGAACAAGTCTTGCCATCCTTCCTTCAGACTTGTTTGTTCTTCTGGAAGGCCACGTGTATTCAGTACTCTTCTCCAAGACCATAATTCAAAGACATCAGTTCTTCTTTGATCTTCCTTATTCATTGTGCAGCTTTTCCATGCATACAAGGCAATTGAAAATATGGCTTGGATCAGGTACATCTTAGTCCTCAAAGTGACATCTTTATAATACTTTAAAGGGGTCTTTTACAATATATTTGCCAAATGTAATCTTTCATTTGATTTCAATTTTGACTTTGGTGTGTACTGTAAATGAAAAAAGTGTTTACCCTATAATAGTGAGATACAACTGCTGTTTCTAAAAGCACAGTAATATAAGGCTGGCATATTAAAAATGAGCTTGATTATTTTAAATCTGTCCTATACCCGAGCTCCAGGGGAAGGGAAATTTGCAGGGACTAAAAAATAGTTAAGCTGCGTTTAAAAAAGATTTTAAATGATCTAGACTTCCCTTGAAGGTCACCTTACCCAGTTACATGTGCTGCATGATAACAGAGAAACAGAAGGTAGGCACAGACCACGGGTCAGTTTGCGTGCCAGCCATTCGAAGAAAAAGAATTTTGTGATAATTATCACTACCAAGGATACCAACCAAAAGCTAAGGAAAGAAAAATGGTTGACATAGGAAGTAAAAATGGAGTTGGATGAGATGTGCCTGAAATTCTCTCCCTATTCTAAATTCCAGAGCTTAGAACAGCAGCCAGGCACACTGGGAGCCTCAGATGTCAGTGTGGATGGCATGAGCACAGGCAGTGGTGGCTGCTCCTCCCCAGCATGGGCTTCCAAGGGGACACGGCTTCAAACCTGAACACGCAGACAGATGGTCCCCAAAGCGAGCTTTGCAAGCAGGAAATGAGAGCTTGAGATCAATGGGAGGCCAGCATTTCCAGGTGAACTGGCTCATGGAAGCCAGTAGATGCTTTCTTAACCAGTCTCATCTATAATTAGTTTCCAGATGTGGAACAGAACTTCAAATTCCAAAAAAATTCAATTTTACTGGATCCTCTGAGACTATTGGCCGGGCATGCTCTGCAAACGTTGAAACTGTCCCTTGGACTTTACAAATGATTATCTTTAAACAAAAAACACATTCCATTCCCAAAGTAAAGAATGTCATCCATAAGTACTGAGCTTTCTTTTTAAAATATTCTGTATGACAGCAACAGGAGAGCAGTAACCCTAAAGCACAGATGAAAAAGTGAGAGGACAGAGTTGAGGGGGGTGAAACAATGAGAGCAGAAGAGGGGAGAGTGGGCATGATGTGAAAAGCCTACCAGATATCACTGAACATTCTGTGCAGAAATGGCTAAATGAGAGCATGTTTTGAGATGTACCTTCACCAAAACTGAGGGAAAAATGATTTTCCTCCAGCTTGTGCAGCACTGGTTCATGTCAGGGCCTTTGTACTTGCATTTCCCTTTGCCTACAACGTTCTTCCCAGTGTCCATGTGACTTGATCCCCAACTTCATTAAAGATTCTGCTTCAGTGTCAGTCATCAGGGATGCTTGTCTTCTCTGACCATTCTATTGAGAAAAGCAGCTCCCTGTCACTCTCTGGGGACATGGCGGTGCGTGGTTAGGAGTTCTGGCTGTTAACCAAAAGCTCAATGTTTGAATCCACCCCCTGCTCCTTGGAAACCCTTCGGGAAAGTTCTACTCTGCTCTATAGATTCCTATGAGTGGTCATTCACTATCACTGTCCAGCTTTGCTCCATCCTGTTTTCCTTTCATAACATCTGTCATCATCTGACACAAAATATTTTTACTGTTAAGTTCTATAAAGGCAGAGGCTATGCTACGAGGACCCTCCTGACCATGGAACCTGTTCACCGCGGCATTCCCAGTGCCTTCATCAATGCCTGCCATATGGTAGGAACTCAGTGAATATTTGTAAAATGAATAAGTGAATAACAACAATAATAAAAAACAGTTGCCTTCAAGTCGATTCCAACTCACACAACCCCATGTGTGTCAGAGTAGAACTGTGTTTCCAAGGGTTTTCAGTGGCTGATTCGGGGTAACCAGATTGCTAGTTTCTTTTTTTGAGAAACTTCTGGGTAGAATCAAACTTAGAAATTTTCAACTAGCTACTGAATGTGTTAACTATTTGTGCTAAAATCTTTCCATTCTTTGTGGACTTCTTCTAGAACTCAGGTTTCATGCTGAGTTACCACCTCCTCCTACTTCAGTGTGTTTTGTCCTTAGTCCCTGCCAAGGTCACTTCATTGTTTCATGTTCATGTCACAGAGTGGGAAGCACCCTCTGGAGTCCCACATTTACAGACCCCTGCCCTTGAAAATACAGAGCTGCTGTGAAGACAACCAGCTCAATGAATGTTTGTCTTAATAAAGAATTTGTATCATACACACATTTAAAAAGAAAGAGAAATGAAGGCATTAAAGTTACCAAAAAAATTAGTGAGGTAAAGAAGAATTTAAGAAAATTTAATTACAATGGGCTTCCTAGAAGAGATCTTTTGTTTACAGTTGCCATATTTAGGGGGAAAAATACAGAGTACCCAATGAAATGGGAAATTCAGATAAACAGCTAGTAATTGTTTAGTATGTTTCTAAATGATAATTTAGTATCTGAACTTTCCATTGAACTGTGTGTCCGTTGGAATCTTTATCTGGCAACCCCATTTTAGCTTATTTCCATTCCTAACTAGACGGAGCAGAAAAAGTAATGAAAAACAAAGATAAAAACCGCCATTTGCTATTGGATTGGTTCCATCTTGTGGCCACCCCATGCGTCTCAGAACAGAACTGTGCTCCGTAGCATTTTCAGTGACCAAATTTTCTAAAGTAGATTGTAAAGCCCTTCTTCTGAGTGCCTCTGGGTAGACTCAGACCCCAGCCTTTTGTTTAACAGCTGAGCAAATTAACTGTTGGCATCACCCAGGGACCCCAGAAGCAGTTATAGTTTCCACATTTTTCCCCCCAGGAACCGGGTGCTGTTTGTATGAATTCTCTGTAGTCCTCATGACAACTCTACTTGGTAAATATTACTTCCCATTTTTCAGAGGAGGAAATCAAATGTCAGAGGAAACAAGGAATTTCCCCAAGTCACTGTGATTGTTAAAGTTGTGTGTCAACTTGGCTGGGCTGTGATTCTCAGTGATTTGGCAGTTCAGCTAGTTGTATGGTGATGTGATTGCTTCTATGATGAGATTTAACATAATGAGATCACCTCCATGGTAGGATGTGCTGTGAGTAGACACTCAATTGAGAGTTGCCTTAGGACCAAGGCCTATAGCCAACATAGGTGGACTATCTGGCAAGACTTGAGGGCATTTTCTCTTTCTGGATCTTGTGGGTGGCTCCTGTTCACCTGACCTCCAGTTTGGGGGACGTCAGCTGGCAGTTTACCTTCCATCTTGCCTGCCAGTCTTGGAATTCCTTGGTCTGCAAAGCCTGGAGCAAGACCCGCACTATCTGTCTTGCCAACCTGGAGGTTTACCAGCCCTTGTGGTTACATGAATCAAGAAAATCCTCTCTCCTGACCCACAGACTTGGGACATTCCAACCTCTACACCTGTGTGAGCCACTTCCTTGATATAAATCTCTCTCTTTCACTCTCTCTATGTGTATATGTTTGCACACTCCACTGGTTTTACTTCTCTAGAAAACCCATCTTAAGACAGACATAGAGCCAGAAAGCCCCTGTTTCAGGCTTTATGCCCTGGCCCCTCTAATCCAAGAGGACTGTTGGTCGTATTCTATTATTTGAGATCCTAGGTTGGAGCCTTTTTTTCACAATGTTTAATAGCTTGGCTACTACTCAAAAGGTCAGCAGTTTAAACACACCAGCTGCTCTATGAGAACTTTAGGAGGCAGTTCTACCCTGTTCTGTAGGGTCACTCAGAGCCAAAATTGGCACAAGGCAATCTTTTTTGTTGATGTTGCTGTTTTTTAAGATTACAGTCAGTCTACAAGCAAAACAAAAAACCTTCCTGCATGAACTCAAGGGGCTGCCACGGATCTGGTCCCTTGTCTCTGTCTTTGGGCCTCACTTCCCAAGCAACTTCTGTGCCAAATGTGGTCAGATGTTTGGTCATTAGGTGTCTGAACCTTCTTGCTATTGCTATTGCTATTACTATTGGGGTGAGGGGGATCTCTTTAAGAATGAACACAGAAGAGCAGCATCTTGTGCTTTCCAGAGTCACACACATTTTATTCTAAATGACAATATTTAACAACAAAATTGCTTCATTTCAACCTCATTGCATTCTTTCCAGTGGGAGTACTATAATTTAAAAATAATAAATGCAACAGAGTGAAGATATTGCTTTCATTAATCCCCAATACTGCTTATTTTCAGCACTTTTAAATTATTTGGGTGTGCTCAATAGATTTAGTTGAAGTGGAAAAATAATCATTCAAATTTCAGACCACTTGTGATTATCAATTTTACTGCTGTTTTTCAGCCAACTAACTGAACTTCCGAGCTGCATTTAGCTTGAATGATTTCCTCCCCACTCCCTTCTGGGTATGAAACAGTGAATTAGTCAAGTAAAAGTGTCGGTGGAAATGAAGGTACTATAAACCAGGGCATCCTAGCCTCTGAATTATCAGCCAGCACTGGTGTTGATTGCATGTCACGGGGTCCCAAGGACATCCAGAGTGACAATGGAAACTTTCCATCTTTATGCCTAAAGTGAAATGAAGAATTAAGGCAATCATTGAAACATTGTACTTCAAACTTTGCTTGATTCCTAAATAATTAAGGAAAATCTGAAATTGTAAGGATCTGCCCAAAGAAGAAGATGCCTTATTGTATCTGAGTTTTATATAATGGTGAATAAGTTTTTAGTATAAGTCTGTCCCAAACATTGACTGCATCCTGTATTTTTACTTTCAGAATCTGGCAGCCCTGTTAAGGGCTGTGTCTCACTAACTTGACTGGTAGTGGTCTTTAAATATAATTTATTAATGATTATCATGTCTGGGATTTATTAAATGATTGCTGTGTGCTGAGCATATCATTTCTACATGCTTGACATGTATGAACATCTAATCCTCACAGCAGTCCTGTCAGTGAGGGATTCTATTATCCCATTTTAGAAACACAAGAGAATGAGGCTCGGTGGTGAGGTTAAGGCACAATCTTAAGATGTCAGCAAACAGGTGGTGATGCAAACTAGGAGGCCAGGGTTTGTAGCTAAGCTTCCCTCTTCACAACTCTGTTAGCCCTTCTAAGCAAATGGCCAGTTGCAGCTAGGATCCCACGTATCTCTACGTTGATTTAAGAATACAAATACATTCTTAAATTTGTGTCGACATCTTCAAGTTTGAGTTTTGCCATGTACAGGGTAAGGCATACGTGAAGAAATCATTGTAAAATGGACTGGCCCAGCCACTGTTATTAAAAGGAACCTTCCAACTACGGAAGGCACATGCATTCAGAGAGTGGAATGCAAGGGAAGTAACTGGACAAAATCTGAGTGAGTGAAAGCAGCTGCCAAACAGTGCATTATCTCGAACTCAGTAAAACGGCTGCCGATTCACGTACTTTTACACACGTCATGGCTTGCCCTGAGATTTTCAGATTTACTTTTTGAATTTTTGAATTGTAAATTTGCTCAGAATCAGCTCCATTTCCTAAATGGAAAACGAGCAAGTTTGTTCACCAGTGGGCCAAGTTCAAGACTCGGGATTTTATCATAAAACTACTTCTTCAGTATCTATTACATGTCATTTTTGAAAAGATTATGAAGTAAAGTTTTAAAAAAATTCAAAAGAAAACAAGAGCCCTGACGCAGCCCCACTGTTTTTGTTTCCCACGTTCCTTTCCTGTCACTGCTGTCAGGAGTGTCCAGAAAGAGACTGTACCACCAGGGCTTCTAGAAATGAATCTACTGATCTCTGTCAAGAGAAAAGTGCCAACACAGAAGAAAATGCAGATGAGGAAAGAAGACCCATCTTGCACTGGGTAGCAATCGCTGTATTTTGTCTTTAAAACACACACACACAAACACTCTGTAGACAGGATATGCAAGGAACTGTTAGGTGCTTTGTCCCCCTTCACCACAATTACTATCTTCCCACTTCAAAGACACAAGACACTGAAAATTGATTCTGGATGCAGAGCTCTGGGGACCCAAGCCCCTGCCCTAGAACAAACTACGCTGAGGGTCAGGTGCAGCTCAGAGGCCATTCCAGTGTTTGTGTAGCCCTGCAAGACACCAGGCACAGGATTCAGTGCTTGAAATGAGCAAGTACATGGTGAACTTGAACTTGCTGTGCTGTGACAGAAATCTGGGTTACTGTAGACAAATAGTAGCAATGTACAGATGGACTCAAATCACTGGCGTGACAAGAAGCAGCACCGAGGGGTCACGATTCCTTAGCAGAGACTGCCACAATCCAGGACTGTTTTCGCACCTACCCAGGAAAGATGGCAGATTATTCAGCATCAGCGTTTGTCTCTGATACATTGACAGCACTTCCTCCCCCACCCAAATGAGAAGAATGCTGTAAAGACTTCAGAAAACAGTGACTGGTAAGAAAATTAAAGGAATTCAGCTGTAGCCCCTGCAAAGTTGCCATGTTAAGTAACACTGCATGCTGCTCAATGATACTGTCCAAGGTGGTAGAAGAGTTCGCTATTCCAGCGAAAAGTGAAATGACTTACAGTTGAAAGCCACAGCTGGCATAAAAATAAACATTGAATCAGTTCCTTCCTCTAAGTCCGTGTTCCATTGGAATAACTACGATAGGTGACATTTTTCACATTTTAATTGGTGTTTTGCTGATTTTATCAGAATTTTTGCTGACCAAAGCAAACTGGCTATTTATTTATTTTGCAGTGAAGCTAACTGTTCCCTGCAAATTTAATGTACTGTAATGAATTTTAAATATCCTCCCAGTCAGATTGCAAAGTGTTTGGCTCGAGATGTCCTTGTTACACTTAAATTATTAATTATGCAAATGGACAAAAGGTAACTTTCAGAGAGAATGTCATGTTTTTAAATGGCTTGGAATTGGAGGAGGATGTTGGACCATCATTAAATGGTGTCAGGAAAACACAAACGTGTGCCCGGTCGTCTCCTTAACCCACTTCTGCCTGCTTGGTTTTTAGGTGCTTGAGAAAGACTTTCATTATTCGTTTATTTTCAGGCGCTTACAAAACAATAAGTTTTTATGTTATTTACACTCTAGCGACTTTGGTTTAATTGGCTTCTTTTATGTTATTTATACAAATATAACTCATACTGGGTTTTAAAGTATTAATGATACATTTTATGTTATAATGCTGTTTTCAGTCAGACTAGTCACTGTCCGTAGGTAGCAGCCAAGGAACTTGGCAAAACTGACCTCAAAGATTGAAGCCAATGCACTCTGAACTACAGAACTCATGTTTGGGACGAGAAGATGCACTGAATCAGATTTCACTTGCATTCGACTTAGCGAGCTGTTCTTCTCAGGTCTGTATGATGGGGAAACTTTTTTTCAAGGCACTGCAACAAAGCACAAATGCATTTTGATATAACTGAGTTTCAAGCCTTGCTTGCAGTCACTGCAGGAGCATGGGTAAGTGTGCACTAAAGCCCTCCGAAGTGTCATCTGTCAAGTAAAGAGTTTGACTTAAAGGTTGTTGACTCCACTTACGTTTCCGTGGTTGTAAGTTCCCGTAAATATCCATTTTGGTAAATCTTTGGACAGCTTTCTCTGAAATGTTAAGATGGTGTCATGAGTAAATAGGGCATCCTTACATAGCTCTTGCTTCTAAATAAACTTGACAGTTGTGTAGAGATTTAGGCTCTTCCAAAGGAGCCCTAGTGGCACTGATGGTTAAGTGCTCAGTTACTAATGGAAAGGCTGGTGATTGGAACTCACCCCGTGGCTCTGCAGGAGAGAGACCCGGTGATCTGCTTTAAAAAAGATGGTAGTCAAGGAAACCCTGCAGGATTGGATTCTGTGGCTCCCACAACAGTCAGTATTTCCCAGTAACTCTGCCTATCGGCCTCTTTCAGTGATGAGAGGCATAAGGAGAGAAGAGAAAATCAATAAAAGATGTTTTTGAATTAATCAGCCATATCATTCCAATTGTTAGGCAAGAGCCAGTGTGTCCCAGGAATGGGTGTAGGAGATAAATAATCAGTCAGTGCAGACAACGCGGATGATAACAGTCTAACAAGGGCTGATTTAGGCACAGTTAGGTGTCTAACCGAAGCACAGCTTGATCTTCCCAGTGATAGAGGGAGTGGTGGAGAAGGAAGAAAGCCTTCTTGAGCACTCATTTCTAAAATGACACTTGAATCCTACTCAAACATGAGTTTCCTTATTGAGAGGCACTGGGTCACTTATTGCCCCCACGGGGGGGGGGGGTGGGCTCTCTTTTCAAAGTGCCAAAAGAACACCAGTACAAGACTCTCTTATTCTACCAGGTGGATGCAGGGAAAGAATTCCTAGAGTCAGAGAGATTGTGCTAGTTGGAAACCACTGGGCCAGCTCTCTCAGCGTTGGTTTCCTCTTTTTATAAAACGGGGAGAGTCACAGTGCTTGCTGCACAGGGTGGGTCTGAGAAGTGCAATGAGGTGCAATGAGCCCATGTAGAGCCCCTTGTCCCGAATAGCTGCTCAGTAAACGATCCTCCTTGTAACATGTGTTCAGTAGAGGTGTGCTCTAAGTGTTTACAGAGGCCTCTGGTAGTGCTGTGGTTAAGTACTACGGCTGCTAACCAAAAAGTCCACAATTCAAATCCATTAGCTGTTCCTTAGAAACCCTATGGGGCGGTTCTACCCTGTCCTATAAGGCAGGTATGAGTTGGAATCGACCTGACAGTAACAGATCAGGTTTTTTTTTAATACCATCTTTGCAAGGCATCAACAAGTAAATTCTGCTGCCCACTATGGGATGTTTTTGACTCACATGGAAACCAATGAGGAAATAAGCGTTTTCAGTTAGGATAACGTCAATGAAGAGAAAGAGAATCTGCTATCTCAGTAAATACCACACCTACACGCATGAATGCGTTTGTCTATAAATGAGGTAGAAGGTTCAGTGGTCTGAGCAAGAGGCTCGATTCACTGGGGTCACACAGCAGCTCATGCCGGCGACATCATGTAGCCGACCTGCATGTGTGGCACGTGTTGGCTCCCTTGCCTGTGAGTGATTCAGTTTGTAAGGCGCTTAAACGTTGTCTGACTTGGTCTTCACATGAGCTCAGTGAGGCCAAGGGGGCCGAGGTAATTATCTCTGTCTTACTGATGAAGTCATTATGACTCAGAGAGGTCAGGGAGTTTCCCAAGGCAGATCTCCAGCAGAGTGTGTCTGTCCCTCCCGAGGAGACAAAGTTTGAGAACCTTAAATTATTCCTAGTTCCATTCAGAGGAGATACAGCACAGACCCTGGCACACTCAGACCTTAAATTCCAGGACTCCTGTGAACTGTGGGGTACTCTGCACATTGCTCCCCTTTCTGTGCCTTACTTTACTAATCTGTAAAGTGGGGTTAGGAGCAGTAAACTGTGGTGGATTGAATTGCCTCCCACCAAAATATATGTTGGAAGCCTGACCTCCGTAGCTATCGGTGCACTCTTGTTTGGAGATAGAGGGCTTTGTTATATCAGAGTCACCTAAAGCTAGTCATTTCTGAGTGAGAAGTCATTTAACATAATAAAAACAGCAGAAAGCTATTAAAGCAACTCATTTAACTGTTGCAGCTACCTTATGCATAGGTATGAGTATTAGTCTCTGCTGCTGTAACAATACCACAAATGGGGGCTTTCAAGAACAAAATTTATTTTCTGCCATTTCTGGAGGTTAAAAGTCAAATCTCCATCCATGTATGTGGATTCTTCCTTGTTCACAGCCCCAGGCTTTCATCTATTCCTCAGTGGTCTCAGGTGGCATCTTTTTCTCTCCCTGCCCCATCCCTCGCCTCTTCTGCACTGGCATCTGCATTTAGTGTCTGATCCCTTTTCATAACTCGGAAGTGACAAGGTTTAGGCCCACCCTACACTGATACAGTCTCATTAACATAACAAAAGCTCCTATTTCGAAATACGGTGACATCCATAGGTAGCAGGGTTAGGATTCCAACACACATTTTGAGGGGAGGGAGTACAGAATTCAATCCATAAGAGAATACTATCACTAGCCCCATTTTCCGGATAAGGAAACTGAAGAACAGAAAGGATGAAAACAATGAATGAAGCCTGCGAAAGTAGATTGGCTCCATACTGTGTCAAGTCTGGAGGGCCAGTGAAAGGAATTTAACTTTGACCTAGTATCTGTCACCTTCATGATATGAATGAGTGGGCAGATGCATGGATGTTTTGTCAGAAGGGAAGAGGGAGATATAAAGGCAGGTAAAGCAGAGTCATGGAGAAAAGGGAAAGAAACGAACAAGGTTGTGTAATAAGGGACGGTCATGACACTCCTGAGGGGCAGCACTGCTCGACAGCCTGATGACGTGACAGGGTCAGGTGGGACAGGTGGTCGGTGACATGTGTTTTGCTTCTGAGGAAGCCTGATGGGAAGGTTGGCAGTGTCTCAGGGTCTTGGCTTCTTAATCTCCAGAAAATAGAGAGCCCTTAAGTTTTCTTCCAGTTATGGCATTCTCCTAACGGGACCAAATGTCCCAATTTTCTCAGGACTGAGGACTTTCCTAACATCTGGGACTTCTAACCCTAAAACTGAGACACTCCTGAGCATGCTGGAGGTCACTGGGTCAACCCGTATATCCTCTGAGCCCTGTTGCTGTCAGGTGTCTTTCGATTGGTTCCAATTCATAGTGAAGCTGTGCGCAACAAAACAAAACTTTGTCCAGTCCTCTGCCATCCTCACAATTCTTGCCAGACCCTTGAGATCCCTATATAGTGTGGTACAGAAACCGTTGCTTCTCCACCCAGTGACTCAGAGATAAGAAAACCCTTGTTCACCTTCCACGGAAGCCCCCACTCTGGAGAACTCAAGAGGGTTGTATGTCACGATATCCATTTAAGAAATGAGAATCAACATTTTAAAAGGTCAGGGGATTTGCACAAGATCAAGTAAGTAAGAAAATGCAATCATTTTTAAAGCTGAAAGTACTTAAACCTAACCACAGAAGTGTTGCTTGAGATAGTCTTTTCCTCCTATCTGATAGGAATCAGAGATAAACTACTTAACGACTTCATTCATTCTTACATCTCCAATATCTGCAAAAATTATGTTAATGAATAGTATAGTGTAACTGTTTTTTGTTAGGTGCCACTGGTTCTGTTCTGACTTGTAGATACCCCTTTAGAAGAGAATGAAGAGCTGTCTGGTCACGTGCCATCCTCACAATCATTGCTGTGTTTAAGTCTCTTGCTGCAGTCACTGTCAATCCATGATACTGATGGTCTTCCTCTCTCTCACCCACACTCTGCTTCACCAAGCATGATGTCCTCCTCCAGGGACTGGTCCCTTCTGATAACATATCCAAACGACATGAGCTGAATCTCACCACCCTTACTCCTAAGGAGGGTTCTGGCTGTACTTCTTCCAAGACAGACTTGTGTGTTCTGGCAGTCCACGGTGAGGTTCAGCATTCTTCACCAATACCGTAATTGAAATGCATCAGTTCTTCATCATCATCCTCATTCTTTGTTCAGCTTTTGCATGCACATGAGGTGAGTGAAAAGATCATGGCTTGGGTCAGGCACCTCTTAGTTCTCAATGTGACATCTTTGCTTTTTAATACTTTAAAGAGGGCTTTAACAGCAGATTTGCCCAATGTAGACACATTGTTCAATTTCTCGATTGCTGCTTCCATGGTTGTTGATTGTGGATCCAGATAAAACAAAATTCCTCAGCAGCTGCAATATTTTCATTTTTCATGATGCTGCATATATGGGTCCAGTTGTGAGGACTTTTGTTCTATGTAATGAAGATGTAATGCATCTTCATTAGGAACTGAAGGTTGTAGTCTTTGATCATCATCAAGTCCTCTTCATTTTCAACTAGACAGGTTTGTCAACACACGGCACTTGGCTGGCTTGGCAATCTTTTTTTTTTTTTAATTTTTATTTTTATTTAACATAACTGAGTGAAAATGCACATTCACATATAAATTTACATGCCCCCCTATATGCAGCTTCCACTACTCTCCCTGTCCAGTGACTGCACACTATTCCTCTCTGCTCCATACATGTCTCATCCTCCCAACAGTCTCCTTTCCCCTCCTCTCCATCCACTCCCCTTCCTCCAGCCAGAGGTCAGCAAGATGATATCCTATAGATGTATAGAACCATAAAGTGTTTCCAATATATGGTTACTCTGCATTGCCAAGACCAATCCATTCCTGTCCAAAGAGTGGACCTTTGATATAATTTATGGGAAAGGGCAGCATCAGGGCAGGGGGCCATGCTCTCAGAGGAACCCCAAAACTGCTGGACCATCAGTTGAGGTCTTTTAGTGGAGATCTCATGATGCACCTCTTTTTATTCTTGTGTTGTCAGTGAGGCTCCTCTCTGTGAGCACCGTCGTGGCTACCACTGGTGGAGGCTGGGCACCATCCAGTTCTTCCGGTCCCAAGTCGATGTAGGCACCCACTCTTGTGGATCTCTCTGTCTTCTCGGTTGTCTTTACCACATGCCATTTTGGCCCTCGGTGAGCATCCATTCCTGTTGAGTTGGGACCACTTGCTGTGTCCTTGGATGGCAGCTTGGCAGCTTTTAAGACCCCAGGTGCCACTCACCAATGTGGGGTGCAGAGAGCCCTCTTAGCAAAACGCTAGTTGTGTGGCTTGGCAATCTTAAGATGTATTATCTCATCCAATCATATATTCATACACTTATACATCAAAAAATATTTGTTGAGCTCATTATACTGCTGGTAGTTTGGTACCAGAAAACCAAAGATGGGGAAGAGCATTCCTAACTCTCAAGAAACTCAAAACTTATTTGGAGAGACAGAGTTACAAACAAGCAACTAATAAAATAAGCTGCCTGGTGGGGTTGGTAACAAAACGAGAGACTACGGAAACCTGATGAAGGAGCAATTACCCCCAGCTGAGATGATCAAGGATAGCAAGAAACAGAAGATTGTATTTGAATAGGAGCTTGTTAAGAAAGCATTTCCTCGCTTACCAAGGCAGATTTGGTCATTCTTCCTCTGTCTCTCCACAGAATGATGTACACCCTGCTCTGTGATATGTGCGTTATTGTGTTATACTTACAGGCTCCTGTACCCATCTACCCTACTTGATAGAACTCCCTAAGGACAGGAAAATGTTTTACTCAATTCTGTATCTGCAGTTCCCAGTGCAAGTAAGAGTTTGTTAAAATGATGATGGAATGAGCAAACACGTTACTACTCTTTGGTGGTCCTTTTTTCAGATTTCAAGCCAAGCCAAGTGCCGTCGAGTCGATTCAAGAAGCATTGCGTTTTAAATATTGTAAATCCACAAGAGTATTTCGTTAGCTAAGCTCTGACTTGAGTCAAGTCATGTCATCTGAGAATTTCCCACATCATATGAAACAAACCCCAACCTAGGAATCTGGAAATATATGCTATTTTGAACAGTTGGTACTCTATCATTAAACACCTTTTCTACAAAGTCGTGGAAAGAGACTTAATGAAGAAAAAAACAATAGACTATTTGAAATGAAGGTGGAAAGCAGACACTGAAAACATTTTTAAATCCTAAATGAAGCCATGGTGGCCAGTTCAGTGATGGTCATGGGGGTGTCAAGGAAGTCTCCAGTCACAACCTCGAGGTCTCAGTCATAAGGCATGACTCCTGTTCTGTTGAGCCCACCCCAAGGCCTTCTACGAACCTCTCCTAAGACTAAAGTTCACCCCACAGGTATCAGCTCACCTCCATCCCACCCTAGTCTCAGCAGCAGTAAAGACATCTCCCCATTCCTATTACTCTATTTTCTTCTTGTCCTACGTGCTAAATAAAAGGCCATCCCTGAATAGTTACAGAAGGCCACCAGGCAACTTTCTGGAGAAGTACTAAGTCATACATCTCTGCTCTTCCAGTCTTCTACTTATTACCTTTCAATAAAGTTGGTCATTCATTTTCATATTGGTCACACACTTTTCTTCTGTTATGGTAAATGGGCTTTTAAAAATTACATTTCCTAGTTAGTTATTAGTAATATATGGGGAATTTTTAAATTTCCATAAGTCACTTTTGTATCTGATCATCTCAGAAACATTTATTTAAAAATTTACTACCAATAACTTTAACATACATCAATAGGGAAGATATTAGTTAGGATAAACCTATTTTGTGGAACATTACACCACTATTCTGAAGATGCACATATATGTATATATATGTTTAGGGAAGGAGAACTCCACAATTAAGTGAAAAAAGGCAAGTTGTAAAATATAGTATGATCCAATATGTCAAACTAATACATGCTGAAATATGTGCATATACAGAGTAAAGCAGAGAATGATGTCTAGGAAAATGCTTCCTGATGTAACAGAAATTACTATTACTTGGGGGAGTAATGGAGACTTTTTAATATTTTTACGGCATGTATGCGGTGATTGGGTTTTTCTAGGAACATGAATTTGCATATTGTTTTGAAATTAAAATTTAAAAGAAAAAAAGGTAAAAATAAGACGCTGGGAAAGAGACAAGTTGATTGAGATGGACATGGAGGAAACTCCAAGGCGAGTGTGCCTAACTCCACAGAAAACCCTTTACGAGTCATTAATTTCCACAATGTCTTTAAAGTCACTTCCATTTGGCTTCGGAAAATCGGTGCTCCACACAACCTGTCAGGAGGTATTACTACATCTGTTAGAGCAGAAAATGAAGATAAAATGAAACCCAATTGTCCAGTGCAATCAGTGGAGACATCCCTTCCCTGGTGTTTATCCCTCTCATGTGATTTCCTCCATGCAAAAGCCGTGGACCAGTGCAAGACCTAAGTAAATTAACTGGCTAAATGAATTGGATAATTTTCCTTCTAGCTCTCTCTTATTGCCAGCTGGGAGCAATATGAGACCAGCCTTTATTTTCTATGCCTTCCTAGTGTCTACAGTTGCCACGTGGGAAATTCTGCCAACCTAAATTTAGAGATGGGAACCCTGCTGGTTTAACAGTGTCAAGCAAGTTGAGGTATATTTCTTGGGCTTGGCACATGAAGTCTTTGTGGTAATGGCCTCTGACTATGGAATATCATTATACATGCCTATGCCTGTGGCTTTTGCAATGAGCTAGCATTATATCTCCAACTGTGTCATAAGAAAGTTTTGTCAGATGGGTAACCTGGAGCTTTATATTTATAGCATATTAAATGGAGTTAGATGATGAACACCACCTAACATAGTGTCTAGCAGTGTGTCTCAAACTTTCATGGAGCATTCATCTCAGGATGCTGACTCAGTAGCTCTTAGGTGGACCTCAGAAGCTACGGTTCTAGGGCTCTCAGGTGATGTGAATATGAGCACGGCTTGTCCTGAGACCACATGTGGAAGATGTACCTCTTTAAGAAAAAAAATTGCCATTGTGTCAATTCTGACCCATACAGATCCTATAGGACAAAGTAGAACTGTCCCATAGGGTTTCTGAGGAGCACCCAGTGGATTTGAACTGCTGACCTTTTGGCTAACAGTTGTAGCATTTAACCACACCACTAACAAGGTTTTCCAGAGAATGTATAATATCACACTACATTGGTACTCAATGCGTATTTCGTGAATAAGTCCTCTTGCACCGTCACTCCCAGAAAGCTGAGACCTCTTGTGGAGACCTTGGCTACCTCTTTGTTCTCTGCGTAAATCTGCACAGAATTTTTATTTTCTGGGAAACTAACTCTATCAACTTGCTATGTTGTACTCATTCCCACTTTGTCCAGCTGTTCTGCCACGTAGACGCCAGGCCCAGGGCTATTCTTACATATCACCAGCCTCCCTGTATGAAGCGTGATCTAGCCACCCTTTCCCAGGGTCATTTGGCGTAATTAGCTATCCCTGCCCGGCAGAGATGCCATGCTGGGACTGCAGGTGAGCATTGCTGGCAAAGCCCAGAGAGAAATACGTGGCCCTCTGACAGACCAAGTTCTTCCCAGAGCCACTAGCCCCTTGCCCTCCTCTGGGTTGGTGACTTGCTCAAGCACTAAATTTATTCACAAAACTTAATAAACCAAAAAATAAAAATCAACCAGTATGCAGACACCAACCACAGAAGTGTCCTAAACTGAGCAAGGATTGCAGTTGAGGGGATAGGAGTCCCAGGAAATGCATTGCCTACATCAGTTTTTCATTTCCATGGAAGAAAAATAACTGCCGTTTGGGCTTAGAAATGAAAATCTCAAGCCTGGTCCTTTTGGAGTGGATGTTTTCCTTACAGTAGGAACAAAAATCCAAGTCAGAAAATGAAACGTGTAGGTTGAAATACTCTTTTGGAATGAACAAGGCATGATTTGGACAGACAGAGATGTTAGTTTTATTTTATGGAACTGTGTTTAAAATCTTAAGGATTGTGGTGTTCCTGATTATTGGATCACACCCACACAAAACTGTTGTCTTGCAATTCGTGTAGCTGTGGCTCTTGCTTAGGGGTTGCTCAGCAGGGGGCTCTGGTCGGCACAATGTTAGCAGAATTCCCTAGGGGATTACAAGTGTGTCCATTAGCAGGATAGATGGAGCTGTGCCACACAGCGCAAGCCTGGTTTTACAGGGAACATTTTCTCCCCACCCACAGCTTCCTGGTGATTTTAGAATCTGTCTGGTCATGGAGGATCAGTAGCTTAAGAAGCTAATGAATATTCATTTCTTTTCCCTGGGTACAAAGTAAAATAACCAGTAATTAGTATAATATTTAATACTTCTATTCAAAATAAATAAATCTTTTGTAAAAAAAAAAAAACAACTAATTATTATAATGTAGCAAATTCCACATATGTAACTGGGATTGGATGTGTTTTGAAAATGCTTCTAAAGCCCTCATTTACATGTTTTGAGATTAGTTAATTATTCCCCTTGTATGCATAAAACAGAACTGCAAATTTTTACCTGATTACTCATTTTCCTATTCCTGAGTTTGGCTGATTCTAACATCTTTTTTTTGTAAAGACAGTGAAGATATTTGTATTTTGAAGTAAAATTCTGAATTTGGATTTGTTCTCTCTTCCCTTATGTCGTGGACAGACACTGTGTTGGGTTTAGGGAAATGTCTGGATGGTGCTTCTGCCTGGATCCTAGGTTTACATGGTGAGCTTTCTCTTTTCTAATTTTTTTTAGTGTTTCAGCCCTTCCTGTATGGTGGGCATCGTACAGCTGTCTTTCATGTATAATGTCACATTTTTGTTCTATGTCGTCCTGTGAGATCTACTTTTCCACTGTAATCCTGTGGATAAGGAATCAGAGCTCAAGGGGGCGAACTTCTCTGATGTAAAGTGTAGACTCCTAAATTATCCATCTGAGTCCAACCCCGATTAACATCACAACTCACAAGTCTCTGTAGCCTGCTCTCTCCAGTTGCTGAGGTGAGAAAGATTTGGAGGAGGTAATGATATACCTGCATGCATATAAAAACTTGCCAGGGTGTTGTCATGGGCTTGGGTGCTCGTGGGTGCCAGCCAACAGTGGACGGAGGGGACAGCCCAGAATGGGAAATCTTTACAGCAAATACTTTCTGGGCCTGCGATAACCAAGGAACCTTCTGACTTACAGCCTGGTGGGTTGTTAGAGATGCGGGCTAGTGTCTTCCAGAGAGAATTCACGTTTTTGTCCCAGTTGATGCAAAGGATGAATATGTGTCAGATCCCGTCACAATCCATGGAAATGAACAAAACGCACTGATGTCAGATCAGCTTCAATTCACAGTCACTGTAAACCCAAAACCCACTGCCATCAAGTAGATTCTGACTCATAGAGACCCTATAGGACAGAAGAGAACTGCTCCATAGAGTTTCCAAGGAGTGCCTGGTGGATTTGAACTGCTGACCTTTCGGTTAGCAGATATAGCACTTCACCATTATGTCACCATGGGTTCCATGGTGACGGTAAAGGGGGGAGGAGCACTGGGGTTTCCAAGACTGTAATCTTCACGGAAGCAGACCACCACACCTTTCTCCCAAGGGCCGACTGGTGGGTTCCAACTGCTGACCTTTTGCTTGGCAGCCGCTGGCTTAACCACTGAGGTGCCAGGGTTCCTGCAATCTGTGAAGACCTAGGTGGTTCATAATGCTGTCGTTTCTTAGTTCTGTGGACGTACTGACATGAAAGAGTTTGTGTGAATCACTGGCATGGAGAGCAGAGGCAGGAGTCTGTATCTTAGACTCCTTTGAGGGATTCGCAGGACAACTGGAATAAGTTCACATTTCTGACCATGGCCTGCAGGCCCTCTGTTGTCTGGCTTCTGCCTGCCCCTCTCCTGTGCCCTCACCCACACCTAGCAACCCTAGACTCCTCTCGGGGTTTGTTCTGGCCTCAAAGCCTTTGCCTTTACTGTTCCCTCAGCTCGGAGGGCTCTTCCCTCGTGCCGTTCCCTGGCTGGGCTTTTCTCATCTCCAGGCTCGGATGCCTGCTCCACGCAGAGCCTTCTCTGACTGCCCTCCTTCGGGAGCCCCTCCGTGATGTCCGCAGGCACCCAGGAGCTCTCCAGCACATGACCAGGTTCAGTCGCCCTCAGTGAGCTTTTGCTTTCTGAGCTCTTTGCTGTTTTCTCGTTTGTGGGCTGTCGGCCCTCAGCACCACTTCCTCGCTCAGAGCAGGAGCTCTGACACACAGCAGGTGCTCAATAAACACGTGTTAAATGAGCAGCTGAACGGATGAAGCCTGGGTGAGTGGAAGCTAGGATTGTCCTACCACAGATTCTGGAGTTTGAGGGCACTTGAAAGCTAATCTGTCCCAACTTCTTTGCTGATAATCTCTATATAATTATTTACAGTGAGAGAAAGCTCGTTACTTTACAAAACAGAGCTTCCAGTTTTTAACTGAGGGGCAGTGTGCAACTGGAAAGTGAAGCGAACTAACCTTAGTTTAAATCCGATTTCTGTCACAAACGAGCTATGTGACTGCAGGTAAGCCAGTTCACCTTGCTGTGGTCCATTTCCTCGTCTGAAATAGGGTAGGAATACCTACCCGGAAAAGGAGAAACAATACCTACCTGGAAAACAGGTAGCAACACCTGCCTGGAAAAGCAGTAGCAACACCTACCCCGGAAAGGGGTAGCAATACCTACCCAGAAAAACAGTTGTGAGAAATAAGTGAAGCGTAGTAGTATTGTGTATGTTTGTAGACAAGGATAAGATTGACAAATCCAGGGGGTCAAATAAATGTTCGTTTTCGTCTTCTCTTTCTGTTTCCTCTGTCACTTGACCCTGCGTTGTCTGTTTCCTGCACAGGCACACTAATCCTGTCCACGAGGACTCTGCATCAGTCCTACTGGGTGACAGCTGAGAAAACCAAGATTAGCACTGTTAAATGATTTACCCAATTTTACCCTCCTAGGAAACAGGTCAGCCACTGTGTAATCAAGTTCTTAGTTTATCGTGTCAAAGCTACTCCTCCCTTCTTTTGCCAGCACCCAACAGCAGACAGGTTGATGAACTACAGAAAAAGTAATCTCTTGAGCAGTCTAGCTCTTGAAATGGAAGGGAGCATCTCTCTGCCATCGTGCGCTGTGTAGCTTGCTAGATGGCCAGGGCTGTGGAGACAAGCAAAGGTGTAAGAGGAAGGATACTCCAGCCTTCCATGTTAGAGCACTGGCTCAGTGGGGTCACTAGAGGGCACAGGGGGTTCAGGCCTTACCTGGTGACACTGTCAGAGTTAGCAACACTAAGATGCCTGTCCATAAAATTTTTGTGCAGTGTTTCAGCAGAAATTTGTTTTATATAAAAACATCCCTGTAGTGTAATAAACAACAGAACTCTTTTCATAAGCCCAGACATCAGTATACCTACAAACTCAACATTAATTTACCTTTTGAACCTGCTAACATGCTCCAGTAAAAGCTGTCATTACGACCCAGTCACAGGGACGCTTTCTGTCATGCGGTTTCACCTGCCCCTGTGACAAGCCACAGTGTTTCTGTTGTTGCCGGCATTTTTATGGTTGTTGATTTTCTCAAATTTTCTGGTATTTGACTGCAATATTATGGTCATTAGCATGAGGGAGGTGACCTAGACCATAGTGACACCTGGCTTCCCTCCATTGGAGCACTGCCACCACTCCACCAGGTTGTCTGGGCTTTGGCTATGAGATGAAGACAGGGCTTTTGCTGTTACTTGTCATTGTCACTGCGTGCCATGGAATTCTGCCACGCTGCCATTGGGCACTTGATACTTGCTGAGTTCCTTAGTTACCTGGTGCTGCTCTAATAGAAATATCAAATGTAGATGGCTTTCAAAAGAGAAATTTTATTCTGTCACAGTCCAAAGACTACAAGTCCAAATTCAGGGTGTCAGCTCTAGGGGAAGGCTTTCTCTGTTGGCTCAGGAGGAAGGTCCTTGTCGTTGGTCTTTCCTTGGACTGAGAGCTTCTGAGGTGCAGAGACTCTGGGTCCTTTCCAAAGGATGTACTCTGCTTGAGGCACTGCTTCTTGGTGGTCCAAGGTCCCCAACTGTCTGCTGGCTTTCCTTCTTTTTTTTTTTATATCCCAAGAGGTTGCCTCAAGGCAGGAATAATTTACACCTGGAGTCCTGATGCACTAACAGGACTGCTACCCATCCTCCCTTATTAACACCATAGAGGCAGGATTCACAGCATACAGGAACCAATACCCAGAACCAAGGCCCAGCCAAATGACTGCATACATTTTTGGCAGAACACAGTTCAATCCATGATGTGGGGAATCATGTTAGCTAATTAGTATACATAAGAAGGTGTCACTTAGGGCAGGATAGCAAAGCAGAACATGGATTTAGAGTCAGACTTGAGTTCAAACTGTTATTCCACCATGATTCTTTTGTTTCTGTTTCTTCTTCCATAGACAGGTGGCCCCCAACTTATGACAGGGTTCTGTTCCAATGACACCATTGTAAAGTGATTCTGGTGTAGGTTGAATACATCTTTTTTTGTTGTTTTCATAATTATCACTTTTTAAGGAGTATCTCTATAAATCTAATCTTTATTTGTCTTTGGGGGCTAGCATGACAATGATTACATGAACAAATTACATGCTGCCACCCACAACAGCAACAAAAAATTGCTGTCCAGTTGATTCTGGCTCAGCAACCCAAAGGGCAGAGTAGAGCTGCCCCATAGCAGAAGGCTCTGCTGGATTTGAGCCGCTGACATTCTTGTTAGCAGTCCGACTCTTAACCACCACGCCACCAGGTCTCTTGCAATGCTTTAGGTAGTACATACTACTAACTGTAGATGTCCCAAAAAGTTATAAATGCAGCTCGTCATAACTCAAGTATGTCATCATCAGTCAGAGACTCCCTACAATTAGGGTAATGCCATCTACCTCACCGGGTGTATCTGGAGAACTAACGTATCCGGAATGTGTCAACTTGTACTAATGTGACAGCTACTGCCACCATTACGGCCACCATGCTTGTTGCCTGCAGATAGCACTGTCCTCTGAGTAGGAGGCTGACAGAAGAGTGGGATTGGGACGGTCTAAGAATGCCTATGACGTCCCATTGAACCGGGGCAGCCCTTTGGGGGCTTCACTTGCTTCCAGCTTGTTGTGGTTTTCCAAGTGTGACATGTGAGTTCTGGAGGAATTAGACAGTTGACTTCAGAATGCTCCTTATGGTGGGAGTTCAGCAGGTAACAAAGGACCCTCTCCCCCAAGATGTTCCTGGCCGTTATTCTCTAATCTAATTAGAATGCCAGGCACACATCATCCATCTCCATCCAACAACATTGGTAAACTGAGGAAAACACTTACTGCAAAGCAACCATGGCATCAGGAAATGATGGGGATGCTGTGAAAAGTGAAGTTTCAAACTCAGAAACTTGAGCTGATGTCCAAAATCAGATGTGAGGGTTTTATTGTATTTTCTTCTCAAATACATTTATCTAGGTAATTGAATTTTTCTTTTATTAGTCAATCAGATACTGGTATGGGAAATCTGCAGAGGGTTTCTGGACTATGTTCTCGTCTGTATGGATTTCTTCCCTTAGATGTGACAGAAATCCTTCAAGCTACCTAAGTTTTCCCCCCCGCCCTCAAAACTTCCCTAGTCTTTCTTTAGGCTCTGGAATCTTTTGTGGCTTTCTGTAGTACCTCAGGCTTTTGGGGACTTTTTCTTTCTTTTTAAATGTTACAGTGCTATAAGTGAAATTTTATAGCAGAAATGAGTTTCTCACTCAAAAATTTATATGCATGCTGTATGGCATTGGTTGCAGTCCCCCTAGTGCGACAACACATTCCCCCACTGCACCTTGTGTTCACTGTGTCCATTCCTCCAGTTCTTACCTCTTCCTGCCTTCTCATCTCTTGCTTTGGGGCAGCAGTTGTCCATTTGGTCTCGCGTATTTGACTGAATCAAGAAGCACATTCCTCATCTGTGTGATTGTTTCACAGGCCTGTGTCTGAATGGAAACCTTAGTGGCTTAGTGGTTAAGTGCTACTTCTGCCAACCAAAAGGTCAACAGTTGAAATCTACCAGGTGCTGCTTGGAAACTGTGGAGCAGTTCTACTGTCTCCTATAGGGTTGCTATGAGTCAGAATCGACATGATGGGAGTAGTTTTGGTTTGATTTTATGTCTAAACAGTGGGCTTCTGTAACAGTTTCATTACTGAGTCAGCAAGTGTTCAGAGGCTATAGTCTTGGGGGTTCATCTAGTCTCTGTCAGACCAGTAATTCTGATTCTTTTTCATTAATTTAAACTTTGTTCTATATTCCTCCCCTGCTTGGTTGGGGACTGTCTGTTGTGACCCCTGTCAGAGGGGTTAGTGACAGTAGCCAGGCACTATTGAGCTCTTCTGGGCTTTAGTTCCTAGGACTAATATTTTCCTTGTATCTTTGGTTTTCTTCATTCTCCCTTGCTCCAAGTGTGGTAGGACGATGCCAGCCAGCCAAGGGCCATCATGACCACTTACAAGCTTTTTCAACCCTAAATGCTATTCACCAAGGTGGCATGTAGAACATTTTCTCTTCCAACTCTGTTATGCCAGTCAATCTAAATGTCCTCTGAGGCCGATCCCAGCCCCTTGGTCCCTCAAGGTGTTCAGGTATGTGTAGGAAACTTCTGTCTTTACTTTGGTCAAGCTACGTTGGATTTCCCTAAGTTGTGTATTGTCTCTCCCTTCACTAGAGTTGTCACTTGTGTGGTTTTTCTGGGACATTCATGTGGCTACTGCATGTAGTCGACAGAACAGTCAAAATATCTGCCAGATGCAGATCTTGCCCCAGAAAAACATATTCTGATGAAGATCTACTTCAACTGAACCTCAGGAGGAATGTAAGGAAAATCGACTGGTCTCCACATTTCTCTCCATGGAAAGCATAATCAGGTGGTGTGGTCACTCAAAGAGGTGCTGGGCTTTCAGTGGTGGCATTTTCACCCTCTGTACAGGACAGCAGCCTCGATTCCTGGCCAGTGATCATTGTGCACAGCTACCATCCGTCTGTTAGTGGAGGTTTGCATGTTGCTCTAACACTAAACAGATTTCGGTAGAGCTTCCAGACTAAAATGAGCTGGAAAGAAAAGCCTATTGATCTAATATAAAAATTCACCATTGAAAATTGTATGGGTCAGAATGGTCCAATCTGCAAATGACCGTGGGGGTGGTCCACGACTCAAAGGCAGCTAACAACAAGGCCAGGCTAAGCCCAACAGCTCTCTCCTCCAGCTCTAACATGTTCATTAACATTTCTGTGTTTGAATGTTCCTCCTTTCTGGGATCCCTTCTTCCTTCCTCCTTCTTTGCATCTTTTCAAACTTCCTTCCTTTTTATTTATGAGGAAACCTAGTGGCACAGTTGGCTAAGGGTTCAGCTATTAACCCAAAGGTCAGCAGTTCAACCCCAGCAACCACTCCTTGGAAACGCCATGGGACAGTTCCACTTGAGTTGGAATTGGCTCACTGGCAATGGATTCCTTTTCGTTTATTCATCTGTTCCTTCCTGTGAATGGCTATAGCTTGATGACACGGGAGGCCTAGCTGTTTTTCTCGCTGTTGTTTCTCTAGCCCTAAGACAAGCAGTGGGAGTGTCATATATTATTGTCAATAAATAGATGAATGGAAGTTTACAGTATACTTACTGTGCTCCTAGTTTCTCAATTCTAAAGTTACAACTATTTTCAAAACTTCAGTTATTTACCTGGTGCCTTCCCGATATTTGCTAAATCTATGAACTACTGCATTATATTTACTTAGCATTTTTCTTTAAATTGGCTTTCTTTATACATGCCTCACCCAAGGCAGTAATATCATGAAATAATGGGTTTGGTATCTATTTTACATTTTCTCCCTAATTTATATTAAAGTAAACTTGTAGTTATTAAAAGAAAAATAAGATTCTTGCATTGCCTGAAATTATCTTAAGGGACTTCATTAAAATGCAAATCTTATCCAGAAGATGTTTAATACATTGTTGACCATACAAGGACTGCCAATTAAGTTTGCAAACTCATCCTAGCGAAAGTGCTACGTACCTCATTGCTTAATGTCACTATGGTCATCTTTGAAACATTTACCTTGGGAAGATATGCACTGACACCCGTGCCTAGTCTACCCTTCAAAGCAATTTTGGAACTCCTTTTCTGGAATGCCCATCAGAGCTGTCATCGTATTGTCCTTGATGTCCCAAATGTCATCCAAATGTCTTCCTTTCAATATTTCCTTTATCTTTGTGTAAATGAAAAAGTCACTGGGGACCAGATCAGGTGAGTGTGTGTGTCAGGGCAGTGGAAGGGGGCAGTTTCCAATACAGCTATTCGTTTACTATCTAAAAACTCACAGACAACTAGACAATTAAATTTGCAAACTTGCCATCTGTGTCACGATGTGCAATGGCCATTTCAGAAAGAGTTCCAAAATTGCTTTGAAGGGTGGACTAGGTGCTGGTGTCAGTGCAGAGCTTCCCAATGGGAGTGAGTACTTTGAAAGTGACTACAGTAATATTTAGCAATGAGGTACGTAGTACTTAGAACAATTAAATTTGTGAGCTTAGTTGTAAGACCTCGTATTCAGTAGCTATGAACCTGGTAGACAAGTGATCTCTGGAATGGGAGTCCTGCAGAGGATGGACTTCAGAGTGGGGCTGGTGCTCAAGGAAGAGGTAGCTCCCCTGAACACCACAGAGCATTACTTGGCCTGGGGAAAGTGTCTGTGGTTCATGGTTCTGGCTGTTGCTGGTTTGCATAAGGGAACTTTAGTCCTTAAGCTGAGTGTCCTTCAATTCCAGAAGAGGGGCAACAACAGCAAACACCCCAAACCACCTCGAGGCTTAGGAAGTGTGAACCCCAAACCCATTGCCACTGAGTCAATTCCAGCTCATAGAGACCCCGTAGGACAGAGCAGAACTGCCCCCATAGGGTGGTTAGGCTGTGATCTTGGTGACAGCAGGTCACAAGTCTCGTCTCCCACAAAGCAGACAGCAAGTTGGAATTGCAGACTTCTCAGTTAGCAGACACGTGCTTGACCGAGGTCCTGGAGTGTTGAAGCAAAAAAAAAAAAAAAAAAAGAAAGCATAGCCTCTGACCTCATAGTCTCTGGGGAGAGACAGATAGCTATACCAACATGACATATGTAATGATTGTCCTATAGCATGATGGACACCACAAGTTAAAACACAATGTGGTGAGACTGTCCCACAGAGGGATGAGCTAACCTGAGGAGCTGAGGAGGGCGTTTCTGCAGAAGTGAGGGACATTTCCACCAAAGCCTACACTGTGGGTGAGAGCTCAGCAAGCTTGCCAAGGAGCACTGAAGCTGTATCTGCTTCCCAAGACTTTCATGTGTCCAGGTCACCACTCCCCCCATTTCCCCTCCCCTGCCGCCTCCTGTCTTATTTCATGCTCTGCTTCTGACCAACTAACTAGAGGCTAACCTTCTGGTGGGTTTGCTTTCCCAGGCCCCTTAGCGCCTCAGGGAGCCCACTGGCGGTCACTGCCTCCAGGAATATTCTGGAAAGCTGACTTGAGCGAAAGTTATCAAATCCAGAGGATTTCACACGGCAAAGTCCTAATAGGAATGTGTCTCAGCTTCTAAATGACAAAGAATTAGCTGTGAAAAATGTCATGTTTCCATTTCTTGTGGGAGTTTCCTGGGCCAAAGGAAAGAGCAAATGTGGACATTGATTTGGAGGTTGTGACTGTGGGAAGGTGAGGGTGTGAGATCATGAACGTGTTAGACTTGTCCGGTGTAGACATAGCACTTCAGAGAAAATTAGACATCCCAGTTGTATGGAGCTTCCTTTGATGGGCCAGTTAAGAGAAGGGGCCTTGGGCAGATACCAGTGAGGACGTCATTTGTTCTGATCACACTCTACATCCTCAAAACATGTAAATTTTTTTTTATTTTTCTTTAGTTGACAATCCTTTTTTTTTTTTTTTGCTTTCCAATCCAAGGAATACCTATTTGTTGGAGACAAAGTAACACAGCAGCAAAAGGGAATAAACAAATAAGAATTAGCCATTATCCTAGTCTCCAGAAAATTCAAAAATATATCAGAAGCATTTGTTTTGTAGTATATCCTTCCAGATATGTCTTTGCATACATGTATATATATGTGTGCATATATGTCTGAAATCACACTGATTCTACACTGTGAGTAATCAGTCTTTACAATTTTTTCCTTCTGAAAGTTCCAACAAAGAATTACTTTTGAAGATAAATGGTAGGCTGTCCCTGAAGCCACGTGTTCTATGAAGTCATTTGAGAAGATTATTCCCCCAGGTAACCCACAATTCGTAACGCCTTTCAGCAGTGTTTGTTACCTTGTCATGGATTGAATTGTGTCCCCCCAAAAATGTATGAGTTGATTTGACTTGGTTTGGAGTTCTAATATGGTGCCCTTCCTCCCATGTGTTGTGAATCCTGCCTCTGTGATATCGATGATGGAGAATGGTTTGCAGTTGTGTTGGTGAGGCAGGACCCAAGCTACAAGCTTGTGGAATATATGGGAGAGCAGTGAGCTGAGGAAGTTGGAAACCTCACACTACCGAGAGAGAAGCACCGGGAGCAGAGCACGTCCTTTGGACCCGAGGTTCCTGTGCTGAGGTGCTCTCACTGGATTTGGACTCAGCCTACCGGACTGTGATAGATTCTCTCACTAAGTGGACTTATAATTTGTAAATGGATTTGCAGTTTACCAGACTGTCTCAATAAAGCTTCTCTACATAAAACCTTCCACTCGTGGTATTTTCTGTTAGAGCAGTACCCGATGACTAGGACAGGGACCAACCACAGGCCTCTGCAGCAATGACATGTGAGGAGTGGCTTTGTGGTGGCTGGAGGCCTGCGAGAACCTGGAGGCATTTGTGCAGTTTGGCACAAGGACACATCACCAAGGCTTCCCTTGCTTTTGTTGCTATCCAATTTTCTTTTTTTAAATTTATTTTATTTATTTATTGTGATTGAGTGAAAACATACAATCCAGTTTAAATTTACATGCCCGCCTATGTGCAGCTCCTTCTGGTCTCCTTGCCTGGTGACAGCACACTCCTCCTTTCTGTTCTATACGTGTCATATCCTCTTAACAATCTCCTGTCCCCTCCTCTCTACCCTCTCCACTTCCTTCTGGTAAGAGGCAAGAAGGATGACATCCTGTAGATGTATAGAACCATAAAGTACACACTCGATATGGTCACTCTGTGTCACCAAGTCCAACCCATTCCTGTTGGAGGAGTTGACCTCAGTAATGTTTTATAATCAGGGGCAGCATTTGGTCTAAGGGCCATGCTCCCAGGGGAACCCTCAGGCCCCTGGACCATCAACTATGGTCTTTAGTCGAGTTCTCAGGGTGCATCCCATTTTATTCTTAAGTTGCCACCGGGACTCAACTTTGTGAGCCCCGTCACGGCTGTCACTGGTGGTGGCAGGGTACCACCTGGTTCTTCTGGTCACATGTTGATGTGGTCACCCATTCACATGGATCCTTCTGTCTCCTGGGTTCTCTTTCACCCATGTCGTTGTTGTTCTGGTCCAGTTTTCAAAATCAGAGAAGTAGGAACTCCCTCCAGCAGAAAAGACACTTCAACGCTAGCTGAAGGGAGCTCCATATTCTGAAGCCATCAGGAAAAATGTACTCAGCACTGACAGCAGCGTGATGAAGATGAGCTAGACATCATAGTGATGACAGTGAAGACACTGGGCTGACCTCTGTCTGGGGACTCAGTGGTGCAGGGGTTAAAAGTAAGCTCAGCTCCAACCAAAAGGTTCTGACATTGAAATCCACCAGCCTCTGGAAACTCTGTGGGGAAATTTGACTCTGTCCTGTAGGCTTTCTAGGAGTCAGAATCGACTCAGTGGCAGCAGACGTCCCATGGTCAACCTGTCTGAGCCACAGTGGAGTTACTTCTCCTGCTCCCTGTTTCTGGACAGTCCACACTTGTGCGTCATACCCCTCCTATTCAAAAACCACTTCCCAAAGGACCTTTGTCCTTGAGTCCAAAATGAACCATCACAAGCTCAGTAGCTGTAGTGACATGTCTGGTGTAAAGCAGAAATATCACTCCCAAGCAAATTGGACACTACAGTTGTTGTTTCAGAGGAAATCCAAACCCACTGCCGTAGAGTCGATTCCAACTCATAGCAACCCGATAAGACAGAGTAGAACTGTCCCATGGAATTTCTAAGGAGCACCTGGTGGACTTCAACTGCTGACTTTTTGCTTAGCAGCCGTAGGGCTTAACCACTAGACCACCAGGATTTCCAGGGGTGAGATAAATCAAACCCACTGCCATCAGGTTGATTCGAACTCATAGTGACCTTATGGGACAAAGTAGAACTGCCCTATAGAGTTTCCAAGGACCCCCTGGTGGACTTGAACTGCTGACTTTTTGCTTAGCAGCCATAGGGCTTGGCCACTATACCACCAGGGTTTCCAGAGGTCAGATAAACATACCAAAAAACATACCCATTGCTACCAACGTGACTCCAAGTCACAGCAACCCTGTAGGATAGAGTAGATCAGCCTCATAGGGTTTCCAAGGCTGTAAACTTGGTGGCCTGGTGGTTAAGAGCTGCTGACCTTCTGGTCAGCACATCTGCCCAGCACTCTGTGGAAACTCTAGGGGACAACTCTACTCTGACCTATAGGGTTGCTATCAGTCGGAATCAACTCGATGGTAGTGGGTTTGATCTGATCTTCACAGAAGCAGACTGCTGAGGAGCCACCCACCTTTCCACTCCCAACTGTGTGCTTTCACCACTGTGCCCCCAGGGCTCCTGGGAGGTCAGAGAGGGTATGTGTAAAAACAAAACAACAAAGAAATTGTAAATGTACTTTAATAAGATGGCTACATGCTCTCCAGATCACCAGTGTCCGCCTTCCTCAAAGCCCCCTCCATATTCTGGGACCCTTTCACTCTAAACTTCTAGGCACAGAGCCAGCAGAGGGGCAAGCTGACTCTGGAAGGGATTGTTGGTGAAGTCAAACACTGCACCTCCTGCTGGTGAGAGATGGGTTTGTTGTGGAGATAAGGCGATCAGCATCCCCAGAGCTGGGGAGGAGGAATGGCTGCCCTGTCCACGGGCCCCGAGTGGGCTCACCAGAGCAGCAGAGGAAGCCAGCACTGATGTGCAAGTCTCCTGTGACAGACTGCAGGTGAGAACCCAGAAGAGCCCGGCCGAGACACCCAGCTAGGGCTGGACTGGACTTGAGGTCTCATCATGATTTTTTTTTTTTTTCCAAAGAATAAATTTCTGCTGGGAAATTTTCTGCTTTCGTGATAAACTTTGTTGAAAACTTCCATTGGAACCTCTGTATATAAATGACTTGTGAAAGGGAACTGGGATCATCTCATTCCCCTGAAACAACCAAAATCCGTTCAAGCACCTAACACTTGCGTCTGTCCAGCCCTGGAGCTGTCGTTTGCTGCCATGGAGACAGCTCAACGCCTGGGCAGCAGGACACTCTGCACTGCCCCGCGCTCTTCGCACAGTCCACGGCCAAGCAGACGGCTGTGATCTGTAGCGCTTTCACGGCTGATTTCCGAAAGCAGATCACCAGCCCTTTCTTCCTTCCCGGTCTTGGTCTGACAGCTTTGTTGCAAGCTGTGCGGCAGCACGGCAACAGGTGAGCCTGCGCTGCAGCTCACACACAATGTGTGCTGTGGCTCGGTTGCAGGTGAGCCTGAGGCTGCGGGTCAGGTGTGCTGCCAGGAATCAAACCTGGGACTCCCTCGTGGAAGGCAAGACTTCTACCACTCAACCATGGCTGCCCTGATAACTATGACAGCTGACTTCTATTTAGCACCCACGATGTCTGGCATTATCTCACGGATTCCGTCAACAACAATATGAAATAGATGCTGTAGTTTGCTCCATGTTATGGAAGAGGAAACCCAAACCAAGAAGAATTTCCTTAGATCTGGCTTGAGGCTGATGTCCATGTTTCTAAGCACTGCCTGCTACTGCCCATCCTGAGTTCTTTTGTTTTGCACTTGTGACATTCCTATAAAAGCTGATGCTCTCTTGGGAGAGATGAACTTGGGATTCTGTAGTGGTTTTTAGCAAACTGGAGAAGTTTTGCTGAGCACCTGGCTAATGGACCTGCTCTTAGGGTGCTCATTTTTACGGGGACCAGGACAGAACAGGAGATTTCCCTTAGATCACCAAGTGGGCACGGAAACAGCACGTGAGAAGTCTGGGTGCTCAGAAACAGTAAGCCCCCCCAAACAGCGTGACTTAACAGAAGTCTCTGTCTCACTTTCACTTGAAGTTCAAACATCTCAAAGGACAGGAAGAAGCCCCTGGAACAGGAGCAGGTGGCCTGGGCTCTGAATTGGACTTGGTTAAGCTCTCTACCTCTTGAGTGAGGCTTGATTTCTTCGTAAAACTCATCACCATCCAGTTGATTCTGACTCATAGTGACCCGATAGGACAGAGTAGAACTGCCCCATGGAGTTTCCAGTGAGGCCTTAATGGGTTTGAACTGCTGTCCTTTTGGCTAGCAGCCAAGCTCTTGACCTCTGTGAATAAAAAGCTTGAGCCTGATCACCCCCATTCCACCTCAGGTTTGCAGGGTGAGATTTGGCTGTCACTGCTGTGACTGGGAAATCACAGAAGGGAAGCAACTTCTATTTCTCTCTCACTGCTCGCTTTTCCACCAATCCCTCTTATCAGGAAACAACTCCCCAAAGGACCTTTATGAACACACCGTGCAGACAACCAAACCTGGACTTCAGCCTAGATTGGAACATCATAAACTCAATAGCTGTGGAGGTCAGAGGTCAGAGGAAGCACGTGAAAAACAAAACTAACACAGAAGGTAAGGGGCCCAGTGACACGTGGTACCATTTTTTGGAAAATATCTGTCACTCTTAATCCTGTGTTGTTTTCCCACTTTTGATAAAGACGTGGGTATACAGAAATACTTATGGGGGGTTTCATGACTAGTCTTTGGAAGTAGATTGCTAGGCATTTTTTCATGTGTGTGTGTCCACCATGATGACTGTCGTGAATTGAATTGTTTTCCCCGGCAAAAACATGTATAGCAATTTGGCTGGGCTGTGATTCCGAGTGTTGTGTGATTGCCATCCATTTTGTGGTTTTCCTGTGTTGTAAATCCTAATCTCTGCCTGTGGCCGATAGACAGAATTATGTTAACAGAGGAGTAGGGTAGGACTGTAACATCATTACCAAGCGAGTTTCCCTGGAGTGCGGCTTGCGCCACCTTTTATCCTACAAGACATAAAAGGGCAGGGAAGTAAGCAGAGAGTTGGGAACCTCACACCTTCAAGAAAGTGGATAGTGAACAACTTGACAGAAATGATCACCTTAAAGTCACCTTGTAGGCTCTTTGTCCTGAAAACCTCAAAATGTCTTTTAGCTAGTTTATGGAAACCAGGATCCATCCAAGAGCCATATGCTACCTTTGTTCATTAGTTCATGCAGATCTTCTTAAATTTAGAACTAAATTGTACACACATCAAAAAAAAAAAAAAAAAGTCAAAAATAGAGAAGTGTCAGGTTAGGAATTAATAAAGTTTTTGTCCGAGTTCTGCCACCAGCTGGGCACCTGCTACTGAGTACAACACATAGCTCTCATCTGTATGATTTATTTATTTATTTAACATGACTGAGTGAAAATGTACATTCCAGTATAAATTTACATGCCCACCCATACGCAGCTTCCACTGCTCTCCCTGTCCGGTGACAGCACACTCTTCCTCTCTGCTCCATACATGTCTCATCCTCCCAACAGCCTCCTTTCTTCTCCTCTCCACCCACTCTCCTTCCTCCAGCCAGAGGTCAGCAGGATGATATCCTATAGATGTATAGAACCATAAAGTGCATCCAATATATGGTCACTCTGCATTGCCAAGTCCAATCCATTCATGTCCAAAGAGTGGACCTTTGTTATAATTTATGGGTAAGGGCAGCATCAGGGCCGGGGGCCATGCTCTCAGGGGAACCCCAAAACCACTGGACCATCAATTGAGGTCTTTTAGTGGAGATCTCAGGATGCACCCCTTTTTATTCTAGTGTTGCCAGGGAGGCTCCTCTCTGTGAGCTCCATCGTGGCTATCACTGGTGGTGGCCGGGCACCATCTGGTTCTTCTGGTCCCAAGTCGATGAAGGCACCCACTCTTGTGGGTCTCTCTGCCTTCTAGGTTGTCTTTACCGCATGTCATTTTGATCCTCGGTGAGTATCCGTTCCTGTTGAGTTGGGACCATTTGCTGTGTCCTCGGATGGCAGCTTGGCAGCTTTTAAGACCCCAGACGCCACTCACCAATGTGGGGTGCAGAGAGCTCTCTTAGTAAAATGCTAGTTGTGCCAATTGGCCTCGATTTCGCCTAAGAGCATGGTCCCCTGCCCCCTGCCCCAGCTACTCTATCCTTGCAATATTGGGTTAAGATGGAAGGAGTACTCAAGTTATGCTGAAGTCCACTTAATGTTGTTCTTCTTTCTAATGTGTGCTATCACCACTTTCTCCCAACCGGATTTCTAGCAACTATCTAAACTAAACCCTCCCCCCCCACCCTCCCTACCTCCCCTCCCTTGCAGCTGTCAAAGAGTCTTTTCTTCTATACACAAGTCTGGTTTTGAGATCTTATCATAGAGGTCTCATACAATATTTGTCCTTTTGTTGCTGACTACTTTCATCCAGCTGAAACCAGGTTAGGAGATGTTTCCTGGAATCATCGTTATTCTTTATCACTGTGTAGTGCTCCATTGAGTATATGTACCATAGTTTACCTATCCATTCTTCTGTTGTTGGGCATCTGGGTTGATTCCATCTTTTCGCTATCGTGGACTGTGCTGCGATAAACATTCTGGTGCATGTGTCTGTTGGTGTGAAAGGCCTTGATTCTGTAGGATATATTCCAAGTAGTGGAATTACTGGGTCAAATGGTATATCGATATCCATATTTTTAAGGAAGCGCCAGATTGCTTTCCAAAGAGGCTGGACCATTTTGCAACCCCACCAACAGTGTAGGAGGGTTCTACTTTCTCCACAGCCTGTCCAGTATTTGTTGTTTGATTTATTTATTTTTGATTTAATTATCACTTCTTGAGCACCCAGTATGCTTGATTCTTGTACTGGGCACTGTACTAGGAAGACAGCCAGCTTTCAGAAAGTGATAGGATTCTGTGATTGCAATTCTCCTGCACTGTCTATGTCAAGACCCATCTCTTTGTTTTCTCTTGGTTTTCAAGACATTGATTTATTGAAGGTGACCAGGCCACTTGTCCTACAGAATTTATCATGCTTCTGGAATTGAGTTTTTTTCTCCTTATGGTGTCGTTGCCTGGTTCTTCTTGTATTTCCTGGAACCTGGAAGGAGATGGGAAGTTACATTCGCATGAAATATTTTTGACAGTAACATTTCACAAGTGGTGCTACACACTATACTGCATCTTGTCAAAAATAAACAAATAAAAAAACAAATTTGTTGCCCTTGAGTTGATTTCAACTCATAGTGACCCTATAGGACACAATAGAATTGTCCCATAGAGTTTTCGAGAAGTGTCTGTTGGATTCATACTGCTGACTCTTTTGATTAGCAGCTATAGCACTTAACCATTGTGCCACCAGGGTTCCTCTTTTGTAGTGTTGAGACTGTTTATGGGTTTGGATCATGACAGCCTGATACCCCCCCACACCCCATTTTCCCTTGTGACAAGTGAGTAATCCAGTGAGGGGAGGTAGAACTTTAATACCACATGGATCTAATTCCCCACCACCCTTCCTCCCATTGTCTATGTTTTTTAAAGACACAGCAAATTAGGTTTCCATGGAACAGTTTCTACACAATCGCCTGTTGTCTACTGATGCTCCTCGCTTGAGTCAACTCTTGCTTTCTCCAGGTTCAGTTGCCGTTGAGGTTCTTCTGACTCATGGTGACCGATGCAGATCAGAGTGGAACTGTTTTCAGTGACTGGATTTTCAGAGGTGGTTCTCTAGGCCTTTCTTTTGCAGCACTTCTGGGTTAACTCACACCTCCAACCTCTTGGTTAATGGCCAATCATGTGAAGCCTTTTTGCCACCCAGGGACTTTGTGACTTCTTTAGGGACTGCAAAAATGTGACTTTCCATGGCAACATCCCTTCTGTTTTTGTTAACTGGTATTCACCCATAAAAAGATTCACCCTCATCACATGAAGTTTAATGGTTATGCTGAAATATTTCCTGGGAAACAGCAGAAGTGTCTGCTTTATTTAGTGGTTTTTGGAATAAAAAGTTAGTAACCCTTATGCCAAAGATTACCAATGAGAGCTTGTTTGCTTGCTGTCTCTGTTGGAGTGTCACTGTAGACTCGCAGATTTTTCTGGATGTTTGATGTGAATTAATCCATTACAATCAGTTTCTAATTTTGATGCTTAAATCATCCCAACTTCAGGGGTACCCCTTCACACTGGCTCTGTTTGGTCAATATTGGAAGATGAAAAAATCTGGAAAGATCCTCAACAGATAGCACACTTAAGAACTGGCTGTCCATCTCTCTTAGTCCTCTAGTGCTGCTCTAACAGAATTACCACAAGCGGAATAAGGAAAAACTTACTATTACACAGTTTAGTAGGCTAGAAGAGTGAATTCAGGGTGTCGGCACTGGGGGAATGCACTCTCTCTGTTGGCTCTAGAGGAAGGTCCTTGTGTTGCATCGGCCACATTGGTCTGAGAGCATCTTGGCAGGGGAACCTCAGGTCCAAAAGACATGCTCTACTCTTGGGCTGCTCTCTTGGTGGTGTGAGGTCCCCAACTCTCGGCTTGCTTCCCTTTCCTTTTCTCTCTTGTAGGATAAAAGGTTGTACAAGCCACATTCCAGGGAAACTCCACGTTGCAGCAGGGAGGTGACTTTAGGAAGACAGAGTCCCACCCTAATTCTCTTAAACATAATCCAGCCTGTTAATCACAGGCAGGGATTAGGATTTACAGCATAGGAAAATCATACAATGGAGGGCAATCAAACAATCCCGGGAATCATGGCCCAGCCAAACTGCTGTGTTTTGGGGGGAGACACAATTCAACCCATGACACTGCTGTTGAGCTAGGTGTTTTTAAACTTGGATTCTTTTGTTTCCGCTTGACAGATAAATCCTGAAAGTCTTAGTAAGTCATCAAGAACAGACTGCTGAGTGACTCCAAGTTCAACCTTAGGCTTCACACCAGAGTAGGTGTGCTGCTTTCTGACTGTGCTACCATCCCCCAGCCAGTGGGGCAGGCTGAGTCAGTGTGGCCTCCAGGGACACAGCCAGGTAGCTGGTTCAGCAGATGGGAGCAAGTGACTCAAATCTAATAACATGTAAGTCATTGCTGAGAGATGGGGTGGTTTCAGTTTTTCTGTCTGACTTCAGCACCAGCGTCTGTTCTCTTTCAGTTGTTCTCTGTAACTGCAGTTCCAAACACAGAATCATCAACATGATCTCGGCATCAGAGGCCTCTCGCTGTTGGGGGTGGGGTAGAGGCCACGGGGAGCTGAGAAAAACAGGTGCTAGAAGAAGGTGCTGTGCTTTTCCTCCGGCTGGCTGAGGCAAGGCCACTAGCTGGCTTCCCTGAACAGAGCCCCAGTTCCTTGCCTGTAGCATGGCACTGATTCCTACCCTGCCAAGATGTATGGTGGGATCCAGTGGGCGTACAGCACCCATGGAAGGGCTGGACCAACTGGGAGACACATTTGCTGGATAAAAATGGGTGGCAAGACAGCAGCCAGCTGTCTTGTAGAATGTCTTGTGATTCTAGAACTGTCTGATTTTTCCCGTTATAGTGGCTATCTCATTCTTCTGCCCCTTGTATGTTCTGAAACCTATAGGAGCAAAAACTTGGTTAGAATACGGTGCACTATGTTTGCTCATAACACATGGAGGCCTCATTATGTCTCAGCTTGCAATAGCAGTATTGTGGCTTGCCTGTGATTTGATTCCAACACATACCAACCCTCCAGGACTGGGGGAACTGGCCCATAGGGCTTCCCGGGCTGTAATCTCTCAGGGAGCATACCACCAGGTCTTCTCTCCTGCTGAGTAGCTGGCAGCTGTGAACCACCAACCTTCTAGTTGGCACCCAGGTGCCTAACCATTGTACTACTGGGGCTCCTTGCTCTGAGCTCGAATGGCAGAAAACATTAACCTGGTGGCTAACTCATGTAACCCTTCAACCACCTCTTTTGAGGTAGGCTCTGTTAATATTCCCATCTTACAGAGGAGAACGCTGAGGTTCAGAAGCGCTAAGGGAACTTGCCCAAGATCCCACAGCTAATAAGTGCCAAGCACAGAATGTGAACCCGAGTTACCTGGCTCTGAAGCCAAGGACCTTGACCACTCTAGAAACCTGAAATAGGCCCACACTTGGCTTTCACAGTACACACTGGGCTTTTTAATGTGCACTTTCTGGAGAGCATAAGAATGTTCAAGGAGCTGATCTTCTGGCCATCAAGTTGACTATAATGCATGTTTTCCCAGTAAACATAGGGGACATTTATCTTTTTTGTGCTCCAAGTTACCTTCTATACTGGGAACCTGCAAGTACTCAACAACCTGCGTAAACGAACAGAAGCTGATTGTGGCTGTGTATGTGTGTGCATGCAAGTGTTTTAGGTGAAGGTTTATGGGCAAATTACTTTCTCATTAAACAATTAATACACATACTATTCTGTGTCTTTAGTTGCCAAACCCGTGACGTGTCGACCCTCCCCCTTCCCGATCTTGGGTTCTGCATAACTAGACCAAAGGTGGTTCTTTGTGTTGCTTGCTGTAATTGGAAGACCCACATACTCACTTTGAACTGCGTGGTTGGCCACCAAAGAGAAAGTAGCCCACTTGGGACCATGCCCTCCAGTGGTTACACACAGAAAGCTCACTGAGGATAGCTGGGGTTGGGGGGACTCCGTGCTTTTCCCTGCATGGTACCCTAGCACAGTTTGTCCAGGGGAGTATTAGCCGTGTGAACTTGAGAGCAGGGCTGCCTGCCTTTGCAAGTGAGGCCCCCCAGGCTGGTTCACCCCATTCAGTCAGCAGAGGCCAGCTATTGTCACTGGGATGAATGGCTTTCTTAGCTGGAAATAGGCTATGAAGGGAATCCTTGGGCTGTTCTCTGGAGGATTAAGACCGAGAAAAACTAGGCCAGAGATTCTCAGTGAAGGTTCTAATACCACCTGCTGGGTGCAGTGAAGCCCAGTGGGACCCAGGGCCTTCATAACAATGGAGAAACATTCCCCTCCCTCAGCCCCCAGCACATGTGTTACACCTGGGTCCCTTGGGACAAGCCGGTGTAATTCTCTACTCCCCCTCCAAACAGAAAGAGCCTTTGAAGTGCGACTTCCTGTGGGTCCCTCCTGGTGGGCAACTCAGTTCTTGAAAAGAGCTTTGAAGTCCCATTGGCCCAGCTTGAATCCCTGTCGCCCCACAGAGGAGCTGTGTGACTTTAGGCAAGTGATCCAGCTTTTCTGGGCTTCATCTCCGCCTCTGTAAGAGACAGACAATACCTATCTGATGGGGCCACAGCGAGGCTTTAGAACAAATAAAATATAAATTAGTGTCTCCATCACCCAAGGGTCCCTCCTCCAGCTGCAGTCACCCAGACAAGAACACTGAGGACATCAGCAGGAACTGAGCTGGGGACCATGGTAGTATCTTCAGGGTTATTTTTCACCATGCAGAGTCCTTTCCTTAAAAGAATGAGTGGTGGTGTTATTTTTTTTAATCTGTGTTTTCAACTCTCAACTCCCCGAATAGAAGTTTGACAATGAGTCTGATAATGTGAACTAGACCATTCCAAAAAGGTGTAATTTATTCTTAAAGAGTAAAATGTTTACCTTTTTCTCATTGTAAACATGCAAGGTTGGATCTTAAAAAATACATATGTATATCAAAACCTGAGTGCCACATTCTCCGTTTCGTGGAGCCCCTGAGTCCTGACGAGGCTGGAGCAGAGGGACAGCTGGCACCATGTTCTAGATTTTCAAAGAAAGCCACAGCCTCTTTCAGAAGCCGCGTCCCCGTGTGTGGTCCTCAGCCACCCTGCCGGGGCCAGTTGTGTGACATTCTTGGAATGTGGACACTTTGGTTTCATTTCTAAGCCTGAGCTCCTGGAAGGAAAGAAGGTACCTATTTGTCGAGGACTCTGCAGAAATCAGACTGGGGAGACTTTTCAGAGAAATAGTTCTGTAAATTGTGTGTAGATGCAAAACTAACAGGCACATGAAAGATTTGTATTTTGAAAACAAAACCCCAGTGGGATTCTCTCAGCAGAAACTGGAAAGGTCTTCTGAACATTCGTTTGAACTATTAGGGCCATTTCTGCTGGCGCAAGCACTAACGCAGGCACGGCCACCGCCGGAGCCCCGGATTGCAGCGCAGCAAATTAGCAAGGTTTTAACTTGGCTGCAAATATCAAACCAGCTGCTTGTCATTCGGCAAGAAAGAGCCTCCGGCAGGCTGGGTACCGGCACCTAGCGGCAAAGCACAGGATAATTGTTTCAGCAGGCCCCACAAGTCATGCATTTCAATTATTTGTTCAAAGGAGCCTGCAATTAGGAGTTGCAAACAAGGCTTTTGAATGCAAAGTCAGACAATTAAAATGTTTCATGAGTGCATTAGAGAAAGAAGTTCTGAATTAGCACTTTGAATACACAGACCTCTTTTTCTAATCTCTCTTCCCTTTCACTCTCTGGGAAAAAGAAAAAGAGAGGGAGAATGGGAGGGGAAAGAGACATTTTAGGCTGTGGTGGAGGAGATTTGGGTGTTTGCTTATTTATATCAGATGCCTATCTAATCCAGGGAAGATTGACCCAGCCTAATCGGCTGCTCCTACACCCCATTGTCTCTTGTCACTTGCCAGAGAGTCCTTGTCCAAGCATAAAGGCCCAGGTGCCAAACCCTGCTCCTGGGGGGTCGTAAATCACTTTAAGCATTTCTCCTCCCTCTTCCCTCAGCACCCCTCTCTCCTTTGAAGAAGTGGGCCTGTTTGCACCAGTGATTTGTGACTGTCCAGTGTTTGGGCCACAACCCTGAGCTGGGTGTGTTAACACACTGGCCGGCGGGGGCTTGCGGGGGGACGTGTGCAGTGGACAGTGTAGGGTGATGAAGGGTCGGCCCCGTATCTCGTGGGGCTGCTCGGGAGCCACTGCTGGCTGAGCCAAGGAAGCTGAAAAACGCACCCCCAGTGAGTCTGAGCCAAGCCCAGCGGCTGCACCCCTTGCCTCCCCCACCGCGCCCACAAACACCCTGCTGACGTTTATGTTTGCGTCTGCGGTTTATGGCACTTCAGCGCCCTTTTTCCAAGTGTTTTATCAGAGAGGGCAACTTGGAGAGCGGGAGGGCTTATTAAACAGAGGGGACAAATGAATGCTCCTCCTTCAACCATTTCCCTCTCAGATAGTTGAGACTTCTGCGATGGCAGCATGGGCAGTGGGACATCAAGCAGGGTGACCAAGGGAGCCCTGTGACCCAGAGCTCTCAGTACTTATTATTCAGCTCAAGATGAACCAGTAAAATCCAGGAAATTTAAGGTGAAGCTTGCCAAAGCACAAGTTAGATGCCTGCAGGTCTCTGAGCACCTCACTGGAGGGACTGGGGGCTAGCAGCCTTCGTTTCTTACTGAGGGACTGCAGCTGATCTGTAGCTGATCTAGGACCCTTCACTGAAATAATCCTGTTTATCCTCTTTTATAAAGAAAACACTTTGGAAAGGCACTTACGTGGTTTGGGTAGGGGGAAGTTCTAAAAAGGCACCCTCTGCATGGATATTTTGAATATTATCTAAGCTATCCTTCCTTAATAACTTGGCCTCCAAGAAATCGTGGGCTGTTCAGGGCACCAATCCAATGCCAGGTATTTGATAGACTGGTAATCTTTTATATGCTTAATGTATTCTTGTACCTGGATATTTCTTTTGTTTTTCCATGGGAAATATTTCTGAGGTTAAAAACTTTTTCTTTCTTTCTTTTTTTTTTTTGTGGCCAGGCTGTGTATAAGTAAGGATGTTGACCTGAGGAGAATTAAAATCATGTCATTTTAATACTTGGGGTACAAAGTGATTGCTTCCTTGTTTTCAGCTGGCACAATTTCAAAACTGTTCTCTCTTTTTTTTTTTAACAACTCTGACATTTTAAATCATCTTCTGAAATGCCCAAAATGATAAACAGTGTAACTAGCTACTACCTTCCTTTTTCCAATCTATTGTTGAAAGTAGTGACTTTAAAATGCAGAGGAGGCTTTCAATTTTAAGTTAAAATTAAAATACCTACAGATTCTTTACCCCAGCCTTCCTTGGCTCATTTACAATAGAAAGGAGAGGGGCGGGCTAGGGGAAGTTCTGCATCAAGTCCCCATAAGGTGCAGCCTGGGTCTGCTCCACAAGGGTCCTTCCAAACCTTCTGCAAGGGGTGGGAAGTTTTCATCTGAACATAACAAACAAACCCATTGCTGTTAAGTCGATTTCTATTCACCTGAAGGGCCCCACTAAAATAGATCACAGCCAGGCCAGAATCCAGACTATTGGAAAATGACAAACAAAGAAGTGTCTCAGATTCTGCGATTTCTATACGGCTTCACAACTTTTGGAAACGCTGGTGGTATAATGGTTAAGAGCTCAGGCTGCTAACTGAAAGGTCGGTGGTTCAAATCCTCCAGGCACTCCTTGGAAATCCTATTGCCCAGTTCTGCTGTGTCCTATAGGGTTGCTATGAGTCAGAGTCAAATTGATGGCGATGGGTTTGTTTTTGTTTTTTTCCAGCTTTGGGGTCTGTCCATTTATTTACTCATTTGGCTTATGAGCACTGTTTCTATAACTGGTTTCTTTCTTCCTTAAAGAAGTAATTTATCAGAAGAATGCCTACCAGTTATACCAACACAGCCAGGAGTTCAACTCGTAAGCACTCCGCAAAACAGACCTCTGGCTTCCATAGGCCAGGCATGAGACAGAAAAAGAAAAAGGAAATGAAACACCCCTCAAAACATTCCCCTCTGAAGCTCCTGTCACAAGCACATATTTCCCACCCCACCCCCACCTCAAGAAAACCCCAAAACCACTGCTATGGAGCCCATTCTGCAAGAGAGGTGAAACACGCCCCATCAAGTTCCCAAGGAGTAGCTGGTGAACTTGAACTGCTGACTCTTTGGCTGGAAGCTGTAGCTTAACCACTGCACTACTGGGTCTCCCAATACTTCTCCTTCGGGTGGCGGAGTGAAAAAGAAAAAGTAGTTTCAATTGTGAAAAAATAGAGAAATCTCTAAAGGCCTATTTTTCTAGAACTTGAATGAACCTGTCTCTGTGGTCTGGCAGGTAAGCTAGAAGGTGTGGTCAAGCTTTCCCAGGGAGAAGCCAACAGGGACATAACTCGGCCATCCCTGTGCTGCCCCCACAGCCCTGTATCTCCTTCCAGTCCATGTCACAATCAAGAGTTAGTGCAAGTCTTGCCACTAAAATGCCACCATTTCCAGAACCTTTGGCAGGAAGCCAGTTGATCCTTTGGATGTCTCAGGAAGACGTAGAGAGAAGTTTCTGCTGAAGGACACTGGCACAAATGTCTTTTATGCCAGGGGACGCGCGAATACTTCAAATGATCTACCTTTAAAAGGCAAATGTTGGGAGTCGCTGCCCGAGAATAGATTCCTTAGCCCATGGAACAGAAAGACAAGGCTCCCGCCTGGGTAGCTGGACTGAGGCTTCGCCTGGCTGTAGAATTCAAGGGTGATGAGAGGTAGATGCAAGTGAATGTAAAACATTGTGCAGCGGAGGGTGGAAAATACAGATTTGAAAGTTAAGTGTCTGGAACAAGAGAGATGAGTCACTGGAATTTACAAGTTACTATAGGAAACAGACGAAGAGATCACGAGCGGCGTGGTAACGCAGGTTACAGGATGGCATTTTGTTAGCTGTGGAGCTAGATGATGGCAGAAACTGTTCATCAGTTGGGCAAGAGGTGGTAATCGCAGACAGTGACAGCAGATAAAACTGTTACGAGGGGCCAACAGGGGCACAACTGGGTGTCTGGCAATTATGCCAAATGGGAACCCAGATTTCTCTTCCTTTTCAAAATCGTAGATCAGATGTCTTTTGACAAGTGTCATTGAACATACTAAAAAGTAGGGATCTTTATGGTTAGTGTTTTTTAGTGTCTTCTTACAAAATTCTCTATCTTGAGATCATAAGATAATCTCTCATGTTATCATCTAAAATCTTTATAGCTTTGCCTTTTACATACACTTTTTTAATTCACCCGAAATTGTTACTTGCATGTGGTACAAAACAGAAGTCCAATTTCAGTTCTTCCTGTCGTGGTACTGAGCTGACTCAGCACTACTGATGGAGGAGTCTGCCTGTCCCAACTGCTCCGCTCTGCGCCTCCTGTCATCTGTCCAGTGTCTCTGGATGTAAGAGCCTGTTTGGGAGCTGACCTGTTCCAGTGCTTTGTTTACCTCTATGTCAGTTCCACAGTGTCTTTGTTGTTATAGCTTTAAAAAATCTGGATATCTGGCACAGCAAGACTTCCCAAGGATCGTTCTTTGAAGATTTTTAAAAACTATTGGCCACATTTATGGTTTTACCACTATTCAGATTTTCTATTACTTCTTGAGTCCTTTGTATTTTCCAAGGAATATCAATTTTATATAAATCATCAACTATAAAACAAAAGTTGATTGCTGTCAAGTTGATTCTGATTCACGGTGACCCTATAGGAAAGAGAGAACTGCACTACACTGTATCCAAGGCTGTAAATCTTTACAGATTCAGACTGCTGCTGCTTTTTCCTGCAGAGCAGCTAAGGGGTTTAACCCAGACATCTCAGTCGGCAGTGAGTGCTTAACTACTGCACCACCAGGGCTCCTTATCAAATACATGGATACAAAGATTTTTAAAGCATCTTCGTTATCTGTTAATTAGATGAAGAATACGTAGTGATATCTTTTTCATTCCTCATATTGATTGTGCCTATCTTTTGTATCTTTTTATTGATTCAACTGCGGCTTATCAGTTTTATTAACCTTTTCAATAATCGACCCTGGGTTTTGTTGATCTTGATTGTATGTTTGTTTTCTGTGTCATGATTGTGTTCCTTGTCTTTGCTATTTCCTGACTCCTGCTTTCTTTGACTATGTACTTGGCTGTTTCTTCACACTTCTTTTTCAGGCTGTTGAGTAGCTGTCGTAAGGAGCATCAGCAGAAGACGAGAATAATGGAGGCATCTGCTATCTCACAGGGTTGTAGGCAGATGAAATGTGGCTGAGAACGAGCTCTCAGTAGAGGCTGTACAGATGAAAGAATCACAAACTTCACACTGGCTAATTCAGACACCACGTATTTTAAGGCCGATAGAAAAATACAGTGGTCCACCTACAGAGTAGGGGTTTGGTCCCTGATACCCGCCATTCTAACAAAATTTGAGATTAAGAAATATGTGATTTAAAGTGAAAAACAGGAGTGGGCAACCAAGGGAGAAAACAAATCCATAAAGCCTCACTGAATAACAACATATTTGCTAAGCTAAAACAGCAAAGACAACACCTTGGAGAAAAGCCACCTCAATGACACTTTACATACTGTGAAATAGTGATAATGAAATTGTATCCTTGGTTTCTAGTTAACATTTCTTGGTCTACAGAAACTTATTCTTTCAGTTTTAGTAAACTTGTTTGTATATTCATTGTGTGTGTGTTTACGTATGTGCATTCTAAGCAATCTTTTTTCCCTGGTTCTGGTACTTTCCCTATCATGTCCAGCACTTTCCTGAATTTATTTTTGGGAATTAGAGTGTACCCTTCAGCATTATTAGTGTTATTATTATTTCTTTAATCACGGACAGTACTGGGATGCCTTCTGAAGGCCTGGGTTCCTCCCTTTTGTTCTCTCTCCTGTTTCCCTTCCTTGCTTGCTCTGCAGAAGTGGGGGCAGCTGTAGGAGCAGGTTTGGGAGAGCAGACAGGTGCTCAGTCTTAGACCTGCTGAAGTGGGAAGTGTGTAAGGCAGCCTAATGAGGCCACTGGACACAAGTCCATACTGAGCTACAGTGTAGGCTGTTGCCATAAATTTGGGGATTATAGGCATATTGGCAGTTGGTAAGTTTTCATTATAAAACTTTTTTCTCCATGACCAACTTTCTCTCAGAATGTTTTCCCCAAATTTCGAGTCTCCCTCCTCTTCTAATTATTCTAAATAAGAGGGACGGCTATTTCAGAACTGAAATTCTCCCAGTGTGAATAATCTAGAAACAACACAGTTCAGTCTTTTATGGTGAAGTGATTTTCCTAAAAAGCACAGAAGAATTCTCTATCAAAATACAACTTCAAAAAGTAAAAAAAAAAAAAAAAAAAAGCAAGACAAATATGTCACCATTAATTATCTACAGATCTGTTCAAATATATGGAGCTAGATTTCACAGAAGATCAACACCTAGGTTCACTGGGTGCCATCTCTAACTTAAAAAATACTGCCTCCACCTAAGCTGTTTTTTTTTTTTCTTCAAGAACCTTTACATTCACCCATCTGCACGGCTCACGTTTTTGGTAACAGTTTTCCTTTCCATGTTTACAGTGGTTCAGGCCACCTGATTTAACTATGGAGCCAAGAAAGTCTTTGGTTCTTTTCCCTCACTACTTAACACTGTAAAAAACGCTCAGGATGTGTAAACTCTTACTTTTAACTCTCATTACATAGTTTCAGATAAAACCTCTCTTTACCTTTCTCAAGCTCTCTGTTACTCCCTCTTTCCTGATATTTACCAAATCAGAAATGTCATAGGAAGTGTCCAATGTCTCTGCTTTCTTTCTCCTCAACTGCCTGTAATATGGCACCAATGGTCTTCCAAATGGGAGGCATACTTTAAATATTTTAGTGTAAAACCTTTCTGTACTCTCATTCTTCTCTAGCTAGGTGTTCTCTTTATTTCTTCTTCCATCTCTTTCAGTCCACTCATCCACCCCTACACGTATTCACCCATCTATGTAACAACAACTTGAGATCATTTGTTGTTTCTAAACTCCTGTTACTGTGGTTTTCGCATAGCAATGTGCTAGATAGAGGAGGAAAGTGGCATCCATGCAGTCTAGGGTCAAGAGATACAAGCACAGAATTATGTGTTTTTTCTACCCATTGCTATGGATTAAATTGTGTACCTACCACAAAACATGTGTCCATGTGACTGGGCCGTGATTTCCAGTATCGTGTGGTTATCCTTCCTTTTGTGATCCGATAATCCTATATGTTGTCAATCCTAATACCTATGATGTTAATGAAGGCAGTTGTGTTAATGAGGCAGAATGCAATCTACAGGATTAGATTGTATCATGAGTCAATCTCTTTTAAGATAAAAAAAGAGAAGCCAGCGGAGTAGGGGACCTTATTAGCACCAATCACAAAGAACCAGGAACGGACTCTATCCTTGGACTCAGGGTCGCTGTGTTGAGAAGCTCCTCGACCAAGGATCTACCCCTAGAGGCACCAACGGAGAGAGAAAGATTCCCCTTGGAGTTAGCCCCTTGAACAATAGGGTTGCTATGAGCCAGAATCAGCTCTACAGCAATGGGTGTAGTTATTTTTGTTTTTTGTAAACAATGAGAGGAAACCCTGGTGGCATAATAGTTAAGTGCCATGGCTGCTAATCAAAAGGTTGGCAGTTTGAATCCGCCAGGAGCTCCCTGGAAACTCTAAGAAGTAATTCTACTCTGCCCTATAGGATCTCTGTGAGATGGAATCGACTCAACGGCAGTGGGTTCAATTTTTTTTAAACTATGAGACTAAATTTGGAAGCCATCCACTTGTGCTATTCCTATTACAGTGGCTCTAGAGAACTTACTTCTCTCTCCTTTTAGATATTCCAACCCCCAGCATATTTAAACCTGGTCTTTTTTTTTTTTTTTTTTTTTCATTTAACATGGTGTTGTAGTCACCTGGTAGTGCTCCAGCAGAAAATACCATGATGGATGGCTTCACGGAGAGAAACTTTATAGTCACAGTCTGCTAAGACATATCCGTTTACAACTTGCAAGTCCGTTCAATAAGGGAAACTATAGCTGTCCGGTAGACTAAGTCCAAATTCAGTGAGAGCATTTCGGCCCAGGAACCTCAGGTCCAAAGGACGTGCTCTGCTCTTGGTGTTGCCGTCTTGGTGATACGAGGTTCCCAACTTCCTCTGCTCACTTCTCTTCCTCTATCCCACAGCTGGTAACTTGAGTCCTGCCCCACCAAAACAACAGCTGTCTGTTTTCCCTCATCAACATTGCAGAGTCAGGATTCACAACATATGAGAAGAATTATACCATATTGGGACTTAAGCCAAGTTAAATCAGCACATATATTTTTGCGGGGACGCAATGCAATCCATGGCAGTGGTTAAGTTCTAGACTTCCTTTGCCTGTGGCCACAGAAAGCATCCTGATATCTTTGTCCAAAGTTACACCTAACAGTTCCCCAAAACCTGATTTTCAGGGCTCAAATCTTTGTACAGCTACTGAAGTCTCTCAGGCAATGTCAAGGAAAGAAACTGATGAAATTAGAATCCTTAGTATTAAGAGTTCCAGTTTCCTATGTTCTCAAAGTTTTTCCTTGGTAATTCTCCCCATTCCTCAGTTTCTCACCAGCTAGGGGAGGACTGTCATTCTCTGTGCCCAAGCTAAGCAGTGTCTCTGTGCCCTTGGGTCTGCCCCTCCCCCCACATCTGAGATTTCACCTCTTCTGACCTCTTCTGAAAGTTGCTCAACTTGCTTGAATCTTGAATTTCTCCTCTGATAGCTCCCTTCCTCTGCTCTACAGCACCTTCAGGTATCTTCAGTTATAACCAATACCTTCCTCATTATCTCCTGATAACAAACACACTTTTTGCTCTACACACTTTAAACCAGTTGTTTTTTTGTCTGTGATGTCAGCTTGCCCACCACTCATCACACTCAGCCTGCCCGATGTGTGTCACATCCTCACCTCACCCTGTGATCAGGGGCTGAGTGTGATAACCTTGCCTGAATCATTTTCTGAAAACTGCTCTGGAACACCTGATGGCAGACAAAATCTGATAGAAAGAGCTATTTGCCAGATGAAACAAGTCCATGGTAGTTAAAAACCACTAGTGGATTAAGAGAAAACCCTGGTGGTATATGGGGCAGTTTTGCTCTGGCCTCCAGGGTCGCCAGGAGTCAGACCTGACTCGATGGCACTGGGTTTTTTGGGGGGTTCTGGTGGTATCGTGGTTAAGAGCTAGCTACATCTGCAGACCAAAACGTCAGCAGTTCAGATCTGCCAGATGCTCCTTGGAAATTCTATGGAGCAGTTCTGCTCTATTCTACAGGATCACTATGAGTCGGCATTGACTTGGTGGTAGGTTTGTTTTTTTTTTTTAAGTTGGCTAAGAGTTGGTTTATTTACCCTGATCTAGTGCTGTCTTACAGGCCCAGTGATTGGACCTCTTCTGTGCACTCAGAGATCAGCAGACCCTTAGGAAGAAGCTGACAGTCATTAAACTTTCAAGTGACACATGTAGAAGTTAGAGGGCCAAATAGCGACCCAGTGGTAGGCAGGACTTGTTCCATTCCCGGTCTTCAGTGTCCAGCACGGTATGTTAGAGTCCCCATGTGCTGTGGAAGCAGTGACCACCATGTGCAGTGCTGGAATGCCAAGACTGGGATGAAATAGACCTGGGCTGCAGTTCTGGAGCCTGGCAGCCCGCTGGATAAGAGCTCAGCTGCTAACCAAAACATTAACAGTCGAATTCCCCGGGTGCTCCTTGGAAACCCCCTGAGACAGTTATACTCTGTCCCGTAGTTTTGCAGTGAGTCAGAATCAACTCGACAGCCATGGGATTTTTAATGGGGGCTTCACTCCATCATGTTCAGTAGTTACATGACTTTGCAGACTTGTGTACCCTCAGTTCCTGTGTCTGTAAAAATAAGTATCATGTTACCAATTTTAAGCGAGCATTTTAAAAGTTATCAAAAGGATATATAAAACAACTGCCACAATAATCATGGTGGAAAGATGTGGCAGTCTGCTTCCATAAGGATTTACAGCCTTGGAAACCCTATGTGGGCAGTTCTTCTCTGTCCTGTAGGGTCACCGTGACTCAGAATCAAGTTGGCTTATTAAAACAATATCATAGAAAGGCGCTTCCTGTCATCATCTTCCTCTAATAAACACTCATATGTTCCAGATGTTGTCACTGACTAGAATACAAACTGTGCTCAGTGTCCAGGCCCTGAGCTCACTCAGTGCAGTGGGAAAGACAGAAACAGTCCAATGCAACCTAAGGTCTTGTATGGGAATTTCTGAACCTGCACATCCTCCAACTCAGAAGAAGGGCTGCTTCTCTGCTGCTGATGTCCCTCTCAGCTCACTCTTCTTGTCTCAGGTTCAGTGTCACATGTACCCTGACTTAGGTCACTGCTGTGTGCACCAGTACTTTCAGCCTGGTGGCATTCATAACCCACGTAATCACTCATTTAATGTTTGTTTCCCAAGAGACCCTCAGCTTCGTGAGTCCCCGGACTACCTTGGTCTTGATCGTTGTTGTATTCCTATGGTCTATCTAGTACAGTGCCTGGCACATAGCAAGAACTGAAGGAAAATTAAGTTAGTTGATGGAGAACCATAAGGAGTTTGGGAGGATTGCATGAGAGGAAGGCTGAAGATGAGGGAAAAAACTGGTAAGAATGAGATAATAAAGGGTCTTCTTTGCTCTAAGGAGTTGGGACTTCATATAGTGGAGACGGGTAACACATTGAAAGATTTTTAAGCAAGGGATTTGATCAGATTGGTGTTAAGGACTTTCGCTCACACACTAGGGTAGATTATTAGTGCATTATCCGAAACCATGGTGGTATAGTGGTTAGGTGCTGTGTCTGCTAACTAAAAGGGCAGCAGTTTAAATCCACCAGGTGCTCCTTGGCAACTCTGGGGGCAGTTCTACTCTGTCCTATAGGGTTGCTATAAGTTAGAATTGACTCACTGACAATGAGTTTGCTTTGGTTTTATGTGTATGTGGGTGGAGGATAAGACAGGCGTCCAAGACTTCTACTGGGCAGATCTTACTGAAGACCAGGTAAGAAATGACAAGAATGGGAACTAAGGTAATAGTGGTGGGAATACAGCCAGACAAGATGCATGAGGTTTAGAACTGATCAGATTTAGTGAATTAGGAGATGTGACAAGTAGAAAGAATGAACAGCTAGGCTGACTCCAAGCTTCTAGTGTGTGGTGGATGGTCCAGTCCAGGTGGAGAGAAGAGAAAAAAAATCTACTATAAGTAAAGAACATGAGCTTTGGCATTGATGTCTAGGGTTTGCTATCAGGTAATATGAACCCTGACAATTAAATTGGTGAACTCATCCTAGAAAAAATGCTACATATCTCATTGTTGAATATCACTACAGTACCTTCAAAGTATTCCCCTTGGGGAGCTATGCACTGATGCCAGTGCCTAGTCTGTTCTTCAAACCAATTTTGAAACCCTTTCTAGAATGGCCCTTGGGTACAGTGGCATGGTGGCAATAGCATGGACTTAAGTGTATAGTTGTTTGTGAGAGAATTTTTAGCCAGTAAACAAATAACAGTATTGGAACACCCTACCTACTCTTTATCCAAAGATAAAAGAAATATTGAAGACATTTGAATGACATTAAGGACATCAATGGTAATTTGATGACCGCTCTGATGGTCAATCCAGAGAAAGAGTTCCACAATTGCTTTGAAAGGTGAGCTAAGCACTGGCATCCGTGTATGGCTTCCCAAGGGAAGTACTTCGAAGGGGACCATAGTGGTATTCACCAGTGAGGCATGTAGCATTCAGAACAATTAAGTATTTTTATAATTAATTTTCAGAACTTATACTTTGGATATGTTGTCAGGAGGGATCAGTCCCTGGAGAAGGACATCATGCTTCGTAAAGTGGAGGGTCAGCAAAAAAGAGGAAGACCTTCAAGAAGATGGATTGACACAGTGGCTGCAGTGATGGCCTGAAGCATGGAAACAATTGTGGACTTCGCGCAGGACCAGGCAGGGTTTCTTTCTGTTGTACAAAGGGTTACTGTGAGTCAGAACTGACCCAACAGCACCCAACAACAAGTAGGGAACATAGAGAGTTGGGTTTTGCAAACTTCAAGGTCTAGACGTCTTTGTGACAGCTATTTTATCATGAACATACAATAAAAGGTCTTAAAATGGAAACTGGCTCACCCTCCTTGTTTGAGATTTTTCCTTTAAAAGTCAAGCTTCCCCCTACCCATCTTTCTGGACTTTTGTAACCTTTCTTAAACAGAACATGCTGAAATAGTTTTGCCCTGCTGAATACTAGAAAGAGTGCAGACTTTGGACTCAGACCTGGAGCTGTGAAGGGAGAAGGTCTAATTCTAACCCTGATTCCTCACCAAAAGAATGAAACCAATCACTGTTACTGGACAGGATTAAGTACCTTTTATCATAAGGATAAAATACCTCCCTGTAGAATACCTACCAGCAGGCTTGGACCACGTGGTCACCCAATAAATGAACATTTCCTTCCCCCACAAGTCTAGGTCACCAAAAAATACAGTAAATTCCGCAAAAGCTGAAACCTGTGCAAAGTGGAAACCTATAAGAGGGGGAAAACAAATATTTTCCAGTAACATGAGCAATAGAAAGTGGTACGACTGCACCCCGTCAAAGACAGAAAACTGACGAGATGCAGAAAGAACAAGGAAGTCCTGCCAAGTTCCCATTCTCAAAAATTCCACTGTATTTTAACAGGTTTTTTTATTTTAAGAAGCACTGAAACTCTCACAAGTTAATCTTTACTTGGTTATTGATCTGTTGGATTTCAGAGTACTGGTGTTCCATCAGAACAAACAGCTTGCTTAATTTCTCATTTTGCTTTGCTGAATTTTATATAAGGTCTAGGAGGGCTCTATATATAATCTTTTTATACTTTCCCTCCAATAGTTTTGAAAAGGCTTTTTCATCTGGGTAGTTCTTTAGTTCTTTCTTTTTAGGGCCTTCTGAAGCTGTAGGTGAAATTCTTCTTAATGTTTATGTCCTAAGTTTGTTGCTTTTTTGGGCATCTGGAGGTTGTTTTGTTTCTCCAGTGTTACCAAGGTCAGTCTGAAAAGAAAGTTGATCACCAGACACCTCTGTGTACTCCTCAAGTGACTAGGCTCAATAGTATCTCTGGGGTAGCAGGCTCCACCTCCTGATTTGCAAAGACACAGCTCTACTTATAGAATCACTTGGTAACCATCAGTTGACCCTATAATGTGAGAGCTGGCAAAATAAACACCTCTATATCCAACCCTAGATGCTGTAAACTAGGTCAAAGTACAGAAAGTTTACTGCCCTGCCATCATCTGGTGGCCTCACTGTGCAAAAGACTGCTTTTCTGCCAGAAAAGCACTCTGGGCAGGCACTGCAACCCAGCCTGGGAATTAGGTCCAGCTGAGGCCTCCATAGGAGTAACTCCATCTCCAGACAATCAAGAAGGCGTCCTGCACAAGCTCTCCCTCCCACCTCAGTATAGGCTATTCAAGAGGCAGAGATTAGGGGAGAGAAGCCAAAAGCTATGAGATGCACAGATTCCAAGGCCAGGCTCTCAAACTGTGTCAACTCCACTCACCAATCCCAACAGTAATGCATCCAAGTCCTGCCATCAGTCAAGCCCCAGCTTGAGTTACCTTCAGTCAGTAAGAGATGGCCGTCAACAAAGGTGAGGGTTGAAGAAAGAGAAGACATTTCCCACTCAGTGTAGACAGTTTATGCCATGTCTTAGGGTTCACTAGGTGTCTAGAAGGCTCCACTTAATGATCAATTCAGGCCTTGGTTTCCAGAGAGATTTAGGAAGATGTGTGTTTAGTCTGCCATCTTGGTTCCACCCCCTCTTATTGTTTTACAATGATGGTCTCATACAATATCTGTCTTTTCATGATGGACTTATTTCACTCAGCATAACATCCTCCCAGTCTGTCTGTTGTAAGCTGTTTTGCAGAGTCATTATCACAACTCCTAAACACTGGGCAATTTGAGGTCAGAGGGCACGTCTATATTAATTTGCTCACATACTAAGTTTCACGTGGTGACATGCTATCTAATGTCACTCTTAGCACAAGGATGCACACATTTATATGAAGCACATTTGTCTAACAGTATAGGAAAAGAAAACATGCCTTTAAGACCTCTAACCTTTTCATTTATCAGGTCATAAACTGTTACCAATCAATTACTACTCTTTAGCCATAAATTCATGTTTTAAGCACAGTAACAGAGAGATTGGTTGTCAGTACATGAGCATTTTACAAGCTTTACATCACTATCATATGAGTCAAACTAAACAATGGATGCTCCCAGCAAGATCATTATATTGCTCAAGAAACAGACCTAAAGAATATCTTCTAGTGAGAGCTCAGGTGTTTTCACTGGAATCGAACAAAGCGAACATCTGGGACTGTAACACCAATAACTCAGGTAGGCAGAATTGTAACTTCATTTCTCAGAGGAGGAGTTTCAGACAGACGTTTCCTGTGTCAGATCAGACCGATTCCAAGGCATGCTCTCGCTAGTAGACCTTAGGCTGAATCTCATTGAAGACGTCCTGTTTATAACAGATTTCAAAAGTCTGCAGCTGTGGCTGTGTGACCAAGTCAGAGTGGTAGACCAAGAGACCCAGCTAACCCTTTTTGTGAGCAGATTAAAGTCAGTAACTTGAGGACAATAAATGGTGTTTTTCAAAGTTTAAATGAAATTTTAAAAATAAATCTAGAACTATGACTTGTGTGAAAAGGGATTTGGGATTGAAGTGGGATCAACGGCTTCATTTTCTCACTCTTGTTAGGAGCATAATTTTTTGGTTGCCGTTTATTACATGACATAATTTTGACATTAAAAGTGGATTGGTGAAAGTCCCTAAAGTGGATAATTGTAATATGGCAATTGTTTTATAAGTGATATCCAAAATGGGTAATACAATTTGACTCTCATTTTATGTAGTTGAGTACTATTGGTAGTAAGCTAAGAAGTCAAAATATAATGTTGTGCCAGTGTGAGCTCACTCCTGCATTGACACAGTTTACGTTCTTTATAAAGAGGATGACCAACTATTTCTCCTTGGTCCACAGAGTCTTTGGTATCAGCACTGCAAGTTTCACTCAGTCCCAGACGAACAGCATCTGTGTGTCACATGGTTTGTAACCTTAGGTGTCCCTAGCCCAGTGCCCTCATCAGTATCTCTTTAGAATTTAAGATGTTTCCTGTAAAGTCTTGTTTTTTAAAGACAGGATGATATGGATTTTTTTCCTAATAAAATAATTACTTGAATTGGGCAGTTTGTTTCAAAATTAATGATGTATTGATTTCTTTTTTTCCAAATTCATACATTCCCTAGTTTGGAATCAGAGGGCTTACTGCTATGTTATCTTCTACTCCATGTGTTCCCATCATTTTTAGACCCTGAGTTTCTCAAGAGTGTAGTCAGGGGACAGAATGAAGCCACCAGGATCTTCTTGATCTGCTTTGTTGTTGGAGAAAACCAACAGGTAGCCTTTCGTTCTCTGCAGCGCTTGCTGGCCCGTTAAACCTGAGACCCCTGAAGCAACCAGCTTAAACTGGACACTGCTAAGACCCCACCCCCCTCAGTTTGGCAACAAGGTGGCCAGAATCACCTTTGCTAGCGAATTCCAACTCCTCAAATTGAGGCCCCTGTCCCCAGCGTGCTTGCTCTGAGTCCCAGCTGCAATTCGCTCCCCAGTCACAGGTCACTTTGCTTCACAGCTAGTCTCTGCTCTACACTGTGTTCAAAGCAGCGTCCCCAAATAGTCACAGATGGGTTTATGGTCCCTTGTTGCTGGTTTGCCCTGTTCCTCCCAGCTATTGAGGCAGTGCTCAGGGCCAAAGGTGACTAGGTCACTTCTACTCCACCTGCTTCTGTGGTTGTTTTCTTTTAGCTCCTCTTAAATGGGCTTTAAGTGTGAACTTTGCAACCACTTTGCACAGTCAGAGAAGCACCTCGGAGGCAGCTGCAGCCAGTTCAAAGTGAGGGCTGGATGGGAAGCTGGGACTCTGCTGAGGTCTGTTCACCAGTGGACGCTAATCTGGCACAAGGTAGTGAGTGCCAACATTAATTGCATGGACTTGAGAGTTTGTCCCTTTGCCCCAGAGCTGCACGAGTCTCGCAGCTGGAAGTAGTGAAGTCTGAATTCTTCACATCCAGGGGTAAATCGGGAAATCAGAAACTTCTTGCCCTCACTTAAAGTGCTGAAGATGGAATCGGCCTTAAAAATTAGCCAGCCAAAATTTTTGAAGAAGGTTGCCTAAAGCCCAGGGAAGTTGCATTAATGACCTATTGTGGTGTCACAAATTACATCTTTTAGCATGCAATTTGGAACTGTGTAGTGGTTAAAGTCAAGGGCAATAGAACCAGCCCATCTGGATTCAATTACTGGCTCCAAGCGGTGGGACCAGGCACTTAACCTCTCCCTATGCCTCAGCTTTTCCATCTTTAAAATAGGGGTAATGTTAGTACTTACTTCAGAAGATTGTTTTGAAGATTAAATGAGTCATTATCTATAAAGCACTCAGAACAGCACTTGTGGAACAGACCTGAAGTAAGAGCTGTAGAATGCTTAGTTTTAGTATGAGGCACAAGACAAATGTCATCAAGTAACCTGACATCAGCCTCACTTCTCGAGATAACATCCGTAGGGTTGGCATCATTGACTACAGGTGCCAAGATTTTGGCAGACTCCCTGTCAGACTCTCAGAATTCTTCAGGCAGGAGACAGGCTGATGAAGCTTGTGTTACCCTTTAATAAAGAGGAAGAATGACTTCATGAGTAGAGTCTAGGGGCTAGAGGGTAGAGCCCTGGGTACGTAAGGAAAAGCCTTGGGCCATAAACAACTATTCTGCTTCTTGTAGGCCTAGTTCTAAATAAACACCTCTACACATTTTGTTTAAGGTTTATAAAACCCTAGGAAGTTGTGGCCATCATAATCCCCATTCTACACAGAAAGAAGCCAAGGCTCAGCATGGCTGAATGTGGTTTCCACCAGGCAGTACATGACAGCTAGGACGCCTGCCCAGGGGTCTCTGACTTTAGAACCCATAGAGCTGACCCTCTGCCATCTGCCTCACGTTAAGTCCCCCTCACTCTCCTTCTAGGTCACTAGTTCTCAGGTCAAAGTTGTGTCTGTTAACCAATTGTGAATGCCAGCAGGTTTGAGTTATGTTGTTCTAGGAGTCTCAAGTTCTGTAAGCTCTGAGTTTCCACTTCAGACCTTCTGTATGATAGGTATGTCCTTCCATGGGAAAAGAATGGCTAGAACCAGTCCCTTCCCTCGTGGTCCCTACAAGTTTGTCATCCATTGACTCAGAGAGCAGGCTTAACAACCTCAGCAGAAGCAAAGAACCTAAACAAGATTGTCTGGGAAAGATCTGTGGAGGACCTTTTATCTAACAGAATGAGTTCCATGACATGCAGGGGAGAACCACAAGGTTTCTGAGAATGTTATATCAGCAGAAATACTGTAAGCTTGGACTGAAAGAGACAGAGACTGTATAAATGAAGCAATCCTGTCAGACTCCCCAAATTTTCCAGGCCAGAGAGGGGCTGATAAAACATGTGTTACCCTTTAATAAAGAGGAAGAACGACTCCCTGAGTAGAGTCTTGAAGCTAGAAGGTGGAGCCTCGGGCACATAAGGAAAATCCTTGGGCCATAGACTGCTATTCTTGGTCTTGTAACTTAATCTTCTCTGTTGGATTTTGAAATTGCTTGGCTTCAGCCCCTCCTTTTCTTTCTTTTCAAATAGGAATGTCTGTAACAATTGTCCTTTGCTTGTCCCCTAATTGTATTTTTGGAAGAAGATTTCTAGTTTCACAGGTTCACAGATGCAAAGGAATTTTATGGATGGATCATAGCCAGAATTTCACTAATACTTGATTTAGAATATGATATTTGGGACTTTAGAAGTGAGGGTATTTAAATGAGAATTTGGACTTGAGTTGATGCTATAAGGGGTTGAGACTGGGGAATGTCTGGATAAGACAAATGTATTTTGTATGTGGGATAAGTGAGGGTATTTAAATGAGAATTTGGACTTGAGTTGATGCTATAAGGGGTTGAGACTGGGGAATGTCTGGATAAGACAAATGTATTTTGTATGTGGGATAAGTATGAATATTTGAGGGTCAAAAGGGCGACTGCGGTAGGGTGAGTAATGATCTCCCAAAGATATTAGGACCTGATCCCTGAGACCTGTGAATGTTACCTATGACCAAAAAATGACTTTGCAGATGTGATTAAATTAAATATACTGACATGGGGAGATTATTCTGGATTATCAAGTGGGTTCTAAATTTAATCCCATGTATCCTTACAAAGAGAGGCAGAGGGAGACTGATGCATAGAAGAGAAAGTATCATGACCCCAGGGGCAGAGGTTCAAGTGATGATTTCTGGAAGCCAAGTAATGCAGACAGCCACAGAAGCTGGAAGAAGCAAGGAACAGGACCCCCGGCTCCTGCTCCCCACCCCACTGCTCCGACCCTGTCTATACCTGGGTATTGATTCAGTAAAACTGACTTGGGACTTCCGGGCTCCAGGACTGTGAGAAAACAAATTTCTTTTGTTTCAAGCCACAAGATTTTGTTCTCTCAGATACAACTAATTGTTGTTATTAGTTGCTGCGGAGTCAATTCTGACTCGTGGGGACTACAGGATTTCCAAAGCTGTCACCTTTTGGAACAGATGGCCATGTCTGCTTTCCTAGGTGCCTCTGGATGGGTCCAAACCACCATTCTTTTAACTAGTAGCCAAACACTTAACTGTTTGTGCCACTCAGATAACAAACTCAAATGGTAGTTCATATTTGGCGCAATTTTGTGAAATTCCAAAGGCATGGATATTGAACAAAGCTTCCTGCATCTGTACAGTTGTACCAACTGTGGGGGAAGTCTTTTATTCTATACTGAGCAGTGGTCCCCAAACATAACTGACCACTAGCCTCATCAGGGAAGTTTAAGAAAATCTCCAGTATTCAGTCACCCCTAGACCGGTAACATCAGCATCAATAATTTTTGGAACTCCCAGGTGATTCTAAGATAGAGCCCTGTTTGGAACGGGGCCTCAAACTGGTTCTTCCCAGTTCAGTCATGGCTTAGGAAGGGACACTGAAGCAGACTCAATTTTACAATTTGTGTGAACGGGAACCTTAACTGAACAGGAAAAACATTGTGTAGAAGCCCTGCTAGAAACTATTTTCCCTCTTAGAAAACAGGGGCAGCATATATGTTGCATAGCAACCAACTCTTCCCCAATGGCGTTTGTGCAGAGCTGGAAATAGTGGTGCCCTGCTCAAAGATGGAGGCCAACCACACCACTCTGAAGGTGTGTTGCTCTTCTCAGTCCTGGCAACAATCCAGTTCCCTTACAAGGCTCCTGAAAGGGCTCACTATGCCTCTTCTGAGTCTCCTACTCCAGGCCACCACACATAATTTATCCAGTTCCACTTAGGGTTCTGTTTTCACTTCTACAGCCACAAATGAACAGGTAGAACCTCTCTCTTTGAGCTTGAACCTCTACCAATAATTCTAGGTGTTGATTCCAACTGCCTGCTCAGCACCTGCACCTGGCTGCTCTATGGCTAGAATGCTAAAAGTCAGAAACCCAGCTCATTCCTTTTCTCCAAGCAAACTTGTTCCTCCTCCTGTGAGGCACCATCAGCTTCTCCATCACTGGGGCATCACGTGACTTTTTAGACTCTGTCTCCTCCGACTCCCGAACTCCAGGCCCAGACACTCATCTCCTGAGTTCTGCTGACCAGGCTGTCTCACAGAGGGGCCTTTGGAGGCCTTGGGGGACTTATAGGGAAGGGGAGAAAAGGAAAAGGTAAGCTCAACATTGGATCCTTCCACCTTCCCCTGGAGTTGCTCCTTAAAAAAAGAAAAGATTGATACTTTAAGGTTCTATGAAAGATTTCACTTGAAAAATGGTTGCTACTCCTTAAAACATAGAAAACAAATTGAAAGCAATGTAGCTGCATTCCGTGTCCTGTGTGTTAAACAGAAGGTAGACGTAATTTCTTGGGGGCTGGTACCTGGGAAAATACTGAGAAGGATAAGCCTGGTAGCCCCCTTTTCTCTGACCAAATGGTACCGTGGAAGCGGTGGGTAGAGGGCCAGAGTGTGGGAAGGCAGAAGGCGAAGGCGGGCTGCGTCGTCAGAGACAGACTCTGCCTCTCACCTCCACACTAGGAGGTAAACAGAGGATCAGCGTGCAGCTCGAGGCCCTTAGACTGGAGTCTGGATCTCACCCTAAAGCATCTGGGCTTACCTTTCTATTTTGGTCTGTTTTTATCTGACCTGTTGTTTTCAAACTTTGATGCATGTGAGAATCACCTGGATGGTTTCCTAAAGAGGCCAGTTCCTAGGCCCCAGCTCCTGGCGGTTGATACACTGATCCAGGCTGGGGCCCAGGTTCCTGTGAACCTGTTTTAAACAAGTAACTCAGGTGATTTTTCTACAGGCAGCACACAGTCCCTCCAGGAAACCCAGGTCCGAGCTTTCTGTAGGACTTATGTATGAGGAAAGATGTCCTTGGCTCCAAGAACATGCTGAAACCGTTGGACGAGAAGCTTGTATTTCACTCTTCAGAGCCAGGCTTTGGGGCCTTAGCTGGCTCTGGGATTAAATGGGGGGTGGGCTTCTACTGGGATCCCTGCAAGACCCCCTGAGGGTCAGTAGCCATCGTTCGTCTATGGGAAACACCCTGACTCCTCCCTAGCCCTCTGGAACTCCAGTGACCCCCAAATACTCTGGGAGAGGGCAAGAGAAATGGTTTAACACTGTCCGAAGGCCCTGATTTTGGAGTGTAGTTTTTGTAACCAAACCGGCCAAATGCTGTTGCCACTCAGCTTTGTTCCCTTTTCGGCCCAACTGAAAGAAATCATTAAAAGCTCACTTATCTGTTGATCTGCCTCTCAGCTGCAAGCTGCCTTCTGCTACCGAGCCTCCTAATGGCAGCTTTGAAGTCCAGCCCAAGTGTGAATTTATTGTTTTGTAAAGACCAGATTCCTGACCAGGTCATAAATTACCTTGTTAGACAAAGGCTTCTGGGGAATTGTAATGTGTTGAAATCCTTCAGTGGGTGATTATCCTAACACATGGCTGGCAGAGGAAATCACTGGCACACAGACGCCAAAATCCAGCAGCTGCCAAACTCCAGAGGCCGCAGCTACGCGGGGCTTTGAAATCCCATGAAAACTTTTTCCCGGGTGAGAAAGGGAAGGTGAATGAAACACACTTTAAAGCTGGCTTCCCACTGCTGGTATTGTTTGGAAGTCTGTTTTGGGGTCCACGGAAATACAGTGTGGGATTGTGGTGGCACCCTGGTTGAGAGCCTGGCTGCTTACCAAAAGATCACCAGTTCTAATCCACCAGGCACTCCTTTGAAACCTCATGGGGCGTTTCTACTCTGTCCTATGGGGTCACTGTGAGTCTGAATCAACTCCACAGTAATGTAGTTTTTTTTCCCCCAGTTGGAAATGTAACTACCATTAAATAGATTTTGATGAAATTGTTCTTCATCAGAATCATTGGCTCATTATCTTCCTGAGCTAGAGCGTTTCCCACCTGCCCAGGTGACTGTCTCTGAGCCCTAAGCGACACAGTGAGCTCTTCAACACCGGTCACTCATTGGCCGGGCACTGGTGGTCTTCGGGGTCCCATCTCCTCCCTGACCTGGTGTGGAGTCCTGACCTCTCTCAGGAAACTCGACCCTCTCCCTTCTGTCCTACAACAGAGTTGCTGCTGTTTCCATATAAGTGGATGCATTCGGACAGACTCACATGCAAACTGCGAATAATCTTGAGTCAAAGCTGAACCGTCAGCTTTCTTTCAGAGTCGTGTTTAAAATACGATTAGAAAAGTAACACATGGTGATTGTAGTGAAAATACAGAAAGTACAAAACAAGAAAGAAAGGTAAGAGCTATCTACAAGCCCACCATCCAGAAAGAACCACTGCTAACATTGTAGCTTAAAAAGGCAAGAGAGAGGCTCATGCTGGGCATTTGGCTTTGTAACCAGCTTTTTTGCATGACTGACTAAAATAGAAAAAAAAAAAATCTCTGGTCTCATGAAGCTTATATTCTTGGGAATTTTTGGTAATGAGTAAACTACCTTTCAGAACTGAAGGTTATTGGTTGTACACTAAACCCCCATCAGATAAAGACCATGAATGTCACCTGAAGTCCTCAGGAACTAGCAGAGTTACGCGTGTCTTTTTTTATCTAGTCCGCTTAGAACAGGACCTGGAATACAGTAGGTGCTTCATAAGTAAGGTGTGTCAAAGACGACTCAAGTAGGTCTGCTGATATCGAAAGTGAGCAGCTCTTCCTGGAACTCAGGAAGGAAAATAAAACCCAAATGCCATGGCAGGTCTGCTCTTATCGGCCATTTGTCCACATAGACGAGGAGGAATCACATCAGTGGGTCTTGTCAGGAACCTCCCCCGAGCCCCCACACGCCTAATCTTTCTTCTTGTGGGCAGATGGTGCTGTGCTCAACTTCAAGAGACATTCATATCAATGCACCCTCTGGAAAGAAGGGACCAGGTCAGCTGGGCTATGTTCAGACATCCTCAGACTGAAAGCGAATTGGCTTATTAATGTCAGCAGCAGAGGAAGCAGATCAGTGCAGAGAATTGTGAGCTTTAGGGAACGCATTACAGTATGTGCTGTCCCAGAGCAAGACACAACCTTGATGTATGTGGTATTCAGAGACTCAGAAAGTGGAAAAAGCAGAGATTAGATCAAGTTATTTTCGCCTGTTTGATTTGTGTCTGATGCCTACATTTTGACAGATAATTAGCAGGTCACATGGAATACCTGGAAGGCGCTGAAATACGACAATTTGTGGGTAGCTGGCTTCGGAGGCTAGACTGCACGTTAAGAACCATCCTGAAGTTAGACTGCCACGTCTCTGACACTTGCGAAAAATGATCATAGAAAATGTTTGAATTTGCTTTAAGGCAGGATCTAATAGATACGTGTGCATTGTGGGAACTGAGACAGTAAATCTGTTATTTTTGCTAAGGACTAGCAAACTTAGAGAGCGGAATGAGATGAGAGAAAGGGTCTGCTGAATTAGAACAAAGTCTGTCAATGTTACTAAAAGAAATGTTAATGGAGAGGAAGGATTATGCCAGGTCTCTGCAAGGTGCTTGGAAGACCAGGAGGTCAACTTTTGCCAGCCAAAACAAGACATTAATGAGAATTCACTTGCAAACCAATCCACTGCCAATGGGTCAACTCCAACTCATAGTGGCCCTACAGGATGGGGCAGAACTGCCCCATAGAGTTTCTGAGGAGCAGCTGGTGGATTTGAACTGTTGACTTTTTGGTTGGCAGAAGTACCACTTAACCACTATGCCACCAGGGTTTCCAAATTCACTTCAGGTTCCTTCTATCCCAGCTCTCCCTGGCTTTGCACACCATTTGGGGCAATAACCTACTTCTCTGCAGAACAAGAGCGTCAGAGCAGGTGAGTTACAGAGCACCAAACCCTGCACTCCTTGCTGTGGGGTTAAAGGACCGCCTTGGAAGGATAGGCCTGCCACTTCATAGGCCTACAAATGGAACAAGTTTTGTTTTGTTTTTTAAATAACATTAAATGTCTATGGGGCAGTTCTCCTCGGTTACATAGGGTCACCCTGAGTTGGAATCAACTTGACAGCAGGGTTTCGTTTGGAAGTGAATTCACGTTAACCTCTTGAGTTGGCTGGGAAAACTTGACCTTCCAAACATTCCACATACCTTCCAGAGACCTAGGAAAATCAGTTGCTCTTCATTAACGTTTCTTTTACTGACACTTACAATCTCATTTTTTAATGACAATCAAGAAAATCAAACAACTCATGGCGACCCCATACATGTCGGGGCAGAACTGCGCTCCACGGGGTTTTCTGTCTCTGGTTTTTCAGAAGCACACCATCAGCCTTTCTCCTGAAGCACCTCTGGGTGGACTTCAATCTCCCAGCTCTTTGTTAGCAACTGACAGCATTAACCATTTGCACCAGCCAGGGCCTCCTGCTTGGGCAAGTTACTCACCTTTAAGATTGAGAAGGACAGTTTCCAGGAAGAATGTCCTCTTCTGATTAGAAACCCATGAGTTTTCCTCAGATCAAATGAGTTTTAGAAACCCACTTTCCGTGTTTCCACTTGTAGGAGAGTGTATTGATGCCAGGCCTCCCCTTGAGCCTTTTCAAGTGGCCATCTCACAGACATCTCAGATTTGCTAAGTAGGAGGCACATCCCGTCCATGCAGCATGGACCCCTCTGCAACATCAGCACCACGGCCACCGTTCTCACGTTCTGCTGAACTGCACACAAGCAGCGCAGTAGTCATGTGGACTCCATTCCTTGTGCCGACCTCAGTGCCTGGATAGCACCTGCTCACAGCAGGCATTCAGTCCATGTGTGCCTGCTAACAGACACATGAGCTAGTCCTTTCAAGTCCCAGTTTCTTCCCTCGTCAGGACTTGCACACACTGTTAGCCAAAGCCCGTCACCACAGAGTCAATTCCAACTCATGGAGAACCTGTACGATCGAGTAGAACAGCTCTGCGGGGTTTTCAAAGAATGGCTGGTGGCTTCCAACTGCTGACCTTTTGGTTAGCAGCCGAAGGCTTAAACAGTGAACACGTTATCACAGGCCTTCCCCTGAGCTCTAGCTGGATGGGAATAGCCCAGCTTTTCTAGCACACCCAGCTGTCTACCTTTGCACTCCCCCCCTTCGGGCTGGAGAAGTATGTAAGAGAAGGAAGAAGGCATCTGCCCCAACTCCCTACCCCCGCAACCGCCTTGAGACTGTCTCAGTGTGGTGAGCATCAGAATCGATATCAACCTCTTCACGTTTCTTGGGAGGTAGGCGTGCGGTCAACCACGCGCTCCCAGGTAGACGTATTGTTGCTAGCAGGTGTATTTATCAAGAGGGAAATACTCCTGGGTCTGAGAAGATATGTCAATGCTTCCCCTAACAAAAAAATAAAGTTGTTACTGCTAGGAAAGAAAGAAATCTACAAACAAGTGACAAGCAAGAGACACTCTGCTGGAATGTTTTCCACATCTCCAGGCCTCTCATTCACTGCCACCATCACTCATGTCTTGCTTGGGGACAGAAGCTCCCCTAGAACCAGATGCTATTCTATCTTGCACAGAGGAGCACAGTGCTACCGTGGCTGGGGGATGGCGGAATGGCCGGGGGAAACTTGGAGAATCCAGCAAGGGAGAGTGGTGGTCAAAGGGGCTGCTTTCTATTTATATCTTGAGCTACTTCAAGATGTGAACTCAAGTTCATGGGTGCTGTAGAGGGGCACTAAAGGTCCCAGAATATGTAACCCAGGGTGTTAGCATATCCACCTTGACCCCAGCCAGCTCCCTTCTCTCCCCCCTGCTTCTCTCAAGTTCTGTCCAGGTCACCAGACCCGTAGCTGAGTTCTCACTTGACAGGGTCTCTGCCTTTTTCTCTTGCCAGGAGAATGTCACTGCATTTGTACCCATTATTGTGCCAACAAGGAGCTCTGGTGGTACAAAGTGTAAGTACTCGGCAGCTAACTAAAAGGTCAGCAGAAGAAGAGACCTGGTAATCTGTTCCCATAAAAATAATAGCCTTGGAAGCCCTGCTGTTCGGGGCCATCAAATTGGTTTCAACTTGTAGCGAGCCTATGAACAAACACTACCTGGTTTTGTGCTATGTCCACAATCGTCTTTATGCTTAAGCCCATTGTTGCGGCTACTGTGTCAATCTGTCTCATCGAGGGTCTTCCTCTTTTTTGCTGACCCTCCACCCTACCAAGCATAATGTGTCCTTCTCCAGGGACTGATCCTTCCTGACAACATATTAAAAATACGTAAGACACAGTCTTGCCATCTTTGCTTCCAATGAGCATTCTGGTGGTTCTTCTTCCGGAACAGATTCGTATGTCATTTTGGTGGCCCAGTGTACGTTCAATATTCCTCTCTAACACCACAATTCAAAGGCATGAATTCTTCTTCTGTCTTCTTTGTTCGTTGTTCGACTTTCACATGCATATGAGGTGATTGAAAATACCATGGCTTGGGTCAGGTGCACCTTGGTCTTCAAGGTGACATCTTTACTTTTCAATATTTGAAAGAGGTCCTTTGCAGCAGGTTCTCCCAATGCAATGTGTTTTTTGATTTCTTGACTGCTGCTTCCATGGATGTTAATTGTGGACCCAAGTAAAATGAAATACTTGACAACCTCAATCCTTCCTCCTTTTATGACAATGTTGTTTACTGGTCCAGTTGTGAGAATTTTTGTTTTCCTGATGTTGAGGTGCAATCCATACTGAAGGCTGTGGTTCTTCATCAGTAAGTGTTTCAAATCTCCTTCACTTCCAGCAAGTGAGGTGGTGTCGTCTGCATAATACAGGTTGTTAATGAGTCGTCCTCCAATCCTGATGACTTGTTGTTCTTTGTAGAGTCCAGCCTTTTAGATTACGTGCTCAGCATACAGATTGAAAAGTATGGTGAAAGGATACAACCCTGACGCACACCTTTCCTGACTCTAAAACATACAGTGTCCCTTTGCACGGCTGGCTCTTGATCCATATACAGATTCCTTAAGAGCACAATTGTTTTGGAATTCCCATTCTTCACAATGTTAAGTCATAATTCATTATGATCCACACAGTCAAATGCCATTGTATAGTCAATGAAACACAAGTAAACACCTTTCTGTCATTCTCTGCTATCAGCCAAGATCCATCTGACATCAGCAATGATATCCCTGGTTCCACGTCCTCTTCTGAATCCAGCTTGAATTTCTGGCAGGTCCTTGTCAATATACTGTTGCAGTCACTTTTGCATGATCTTGAATAAAATTTTACTTGCATGTGATAATAATGATACTGTTTGGTAATTTCTGCATTTGGTTGGATCACCTTTCTTTGGAATGGGCATAAATATGGATTTCTTCCAGTTAGTTGGCCAGGTAGCTGTCCTCAAAATTTTTTAGCATAGACAAGTGAGCACTTCCAGTGCTGCATCTGTTTGTTGAAGTACCTCAGTTGATATTCCATCAATTCCTGGAGCCTTGTTTTTTGCCAATGCCGTCGATGCATCTTCAACTTCTTCCTTCAGTGCCATTGGTTCCTGAGTGTAGGCTACCTCTCCAGATAGCTGAACATTGACCAGTTGTTTCTGACATAATGACTCTGTGTTCCTTCCATCTCACTGTGATGATCCCTGAGTCATTTAATAGTTTCCCTGTGGAATCCTTCACCATTGCAGCTGGAGGTATGAATTTTTTCTTGTTCTTTCAGCTTGAGAAATGCAGACATGTTCTGCCCTTCTGATTTTCTATTTCCAGCTCTTTGTACATGTCATTATAATACTTTATTTTGTTTTCTTGAGCTGCTCTTTGGAATCTTCTTTTTAAATCTTTTATTTTGTCATTCCTTCCTTTTGCTTTAGCTGTTCGACATTTGAGAGCAAGTTTCAGAGTCTCTTCTGACATCCAGTGTGGCCTTTTCTTTCTTTCCTGTCTTTTTAATGACCTCTTCTCTCTCTGTGGATGATATCTTTGGTGTCATTTCACAATTCATCTGGTCTTTGGTCATTAGTGACTGACACATCAAATTTGTTCTTGAGATGGTCTCTAAACTCAGGAGGGGTATACTCAAGGTCATACTTTGGCTCTCATGGCCTTGTTCTAATTTTCTTCAGTTTGAATCTGAATTTGCATGTGAGCAGTTGAGGATCTGTGCCACAGTCAGTACCTGGTCTTGTTCTGACTGCTGATACAGAGTTTTTCCACTGTCATTGTGATGGATTGCATTGTGTCCCCGAAAAATGTATGCCTTGATTTGCCATGGCTGTGAGTCCCTGTATAGTGCAATTCCTCCCATGTGTTGTGAATTCTGCCTCTGTCATGTTGATGATGGAGAACGGGCAGCAGTTGTGCTGGTGAGGCAGGACTCAAGTCACCAGCTGCAGGAGAGAAGCAAGCATAGAAAACTGGGAAGCTCGTACCACCAAGAAGCAACACCGAGACCACAGCATATTCTTTGGACCTGAAATTCCTGTGCCAGAATGCTCTCCTTAATGCCAGACTTTGGACTTAACCAATTGGAGTATGATAATTTCTCTTATTCAATGGACTTATAATTCATGAATGGATTTGTGGCTTACTGGATTGTGTCAAATAAAATTTCTCTTCATAAAGCCTTCTGCACAGGGTGTTTTCTGTTAAAGCAGCATTAGATGATTAAAACAACCATTTTCTACAGATGTAGTCAGTTTGGTTCCTGTGTATTCTATATGGTGATGTCCATGTGTACAGTCACCATTTGTGTTGGTTAAAAAAGATATTTGCAATGAAGTTGTTAGTCTTGCAAAATTCCATCGTGTGATCTCCAGCATTATTTCTGTCACCAAAGCTGTATTTTCCAGCTATCGATCCTTCATCTTTATTTCCAGCTTTTGCATTCCAGTCACCCATGATTGTCAATGTGACCTGATTACATGTTCAATCAATTTCAGACTGCAGAAGCTGGTAAAAATCTTCAGTCTCTTCATCTTTGGCCTTAGTGGGTGGTATGTAAATTTGAATAATAGTTATATTTACTGGCCTTCCTTGTAGGCATATGAATATTGTCCTATCCCTGACAGCACTGTACTTCAGGACAGATCTTGAAATGTTCTATTGATGATGAATGCAACACCATTCTTCTTCAAGGTTTGGTTCACATCATAGTAGACCATATGACTCCTGGATTCAAAATGGCCCAAACCAGTCCCTTTCAGCTCACTAACGCCTAGGATAGTGATGTTTATGTGTTCCACTCTATTTCTGACAATTTTCAGTTTTCCCAGATTCATACTTGGTACATTCCATGCCCTGATTATTAATGAATGTTTGCAGCTGTCTCTTCTCACTGGAAGTTGTGCCACATCAGCGAACGAAGATCCTGAAGGCCTTACTCCACCCACGTCATTAAGGTCGACTCTACTTTGCGGAGGCAGCTCTTCCCTAGTCATCTTCCACGTGCCTTCCTACCTAGGGGCCTTACTTTCCAGCGCCATGTCTGACAGTATTTGGCTGCTATTCAGAAGGTTTTCTCTGGCTAATTCTTTTCGGAAGTACACAGCGGAGTCCTTCTTCCTAGTCTGTCTGGAAGCTCAGCTGAAACTTGTCTACCATGGTTAACCCTGTTTGGTACCTAAATACAAGTGACATCACTCCCACATCACAACAACAAGCAAGACTTCACTGATGACAAGTGGGGGCTGCTCACTCTAGGGAGCAGTTTTACTCTGTCCTGTCGGCTCAGTATGAGTTGGAATCAACTTGATAGCAACGCATTTGGTCCTTGGTTACAGGGTTGTTGGAAACTCTGGTGGTGCAGTGGCTAAGAGCTCGGCTGCTCCCCACAATTGGGTAGTTTGGATCCACCAAACACTCCTTGGAAACTCTGTGGGACAGTTTTACTGTGTCCTGTAGGGTTGACACAACACACAATAACAGCAGCAGCAGCATGCCATTGTCAGGGGATCTTCCTTTTGTCCCCATCTCATGTTATGGATCCTTCTCCTTAATTCTAGGAAGTGGAGTTTTGTCAGTCTTTGGGAACGGGAGAAACTCAAGTCCCCAGAGAGGTCAGGTTGTTCACCAGCAGGGTCTGTGGCTAAATTTGTCGGTGGTTTTGGACTCATGCGTCATTAGAAGGACTATGTTTTTCTCAGACTCTGAGTGACTCCTCTAGTCGGTATGTTCTTACCCTTGAAAGTTAATATGGAATTTTCCAGTTTCTCTCATGGTTCACAACCCTGCCTGTGCTGGCCCTTCATCTTGCCTTCTCCCTTGGGCTCTGGATGTCAGCAAGGAAGGCCAGGTTAATGATGACTGGTCTTCTGACGGCAGGCGTCCCGTGGCACGCAGCAGGTGAAGAGGAGGTCATGGAGGTGCGGCAGCATCTGCGTTTGGTCAATATTTCCTTTGAAGGTGTCCAGATCCCTACTAGCTAGCCGCCTGTGTGTGACAGATGAGGAAGATGAGGAAAGTGAAGGCGTGTGCTGTGGCAACCAGAGGGCTCTGGGCATGTCACTTATCACACCACCTGTTTGGTGAGCACCCACCTTTGAAGGGCTGGCAGTGCGTGTGGACCTGGCCTGGGCCTCAGAATACCCAGGTCCTAGAGCCAAATGAGGCTGGAAGACAGAAGAAGGGAATGCTTTGGAAGAATACTGCTTCTCTAATTAGTGGAGACAGAGCGCTCCACCCCCCAACCCACCCCGAGGAGCTGCAGCTGACCCTGGCCTTGCAGGACTCTGGTGTTTCCCAGAACCAGAAGGACTGGAAACCTTTCAGCTTTGCACAGAATAGTCCGGGAATCTTGAAAAAAATCTACTCTCTTGTAGCTTGGTGGTGTTCCTAGGTGTGCTTGTGGTAGACTGGGGACTGCCTGGGTGACTCTGAGGTGACCATTCCCATTGATCTTCTGGTTCTGGTTTATTCCATACACAGCACAGTCCATGGGACTGGGTCCTTCTGTTCAACACTCTGGTGGGCATCCTTTTCTGTTCCATATGTGGAGAAAGAAACTCTAGTGGCTCAGTAGTTAAGTGCCGCAGCTGCTTACCAAAAAGGTAAGAGTTCAAACCAACCAAGTGTGCCTTAGAAACCCCGTGGGTGGTTCTGTTGTGTCCTACAGAGTCAATATGAATTGGGATCAACTTAATAGCAATGGGTTTTTTGGGGTTTTACAGTGGAGAAGCAGTAAAAAATGCTTACTAAAGTCCCTGGTGGTGTAGCTGTTAAGAGCTCAGCTGCTAACCAAAATTTTGGCAGTTCAAGTCCAGTACCTGCACCATAAAGTTAAGATGAGAGATGAAATGATATATTCATAACCACCAAGCACACAGCACATGGCATCCACAAGGTACCCAATGGGTATTCATTGAATTACATCATCTTTCTCTGGAGAGTTTTAAACTTTCCTGCTGGATTCATTAAAGATCCCTTTACTTTAATGAATCCAAAGTTTCCTTGGAAACACTATGGGGCAGTTCTTCTCTTTCCTGCAGGGTTGTTACAAACTGGTGTTGACGCATAGGCAACAGGTGTAACGGCCAAATAGCACTGTTGCAACACTATAGAGAAGGCGTCCCTAGGTGGTGGAGGCATTTGACACGCTTGGCTGCTGGCGGAAAGGTTAGAGCTTTGAGTCCACTCAGAGTTACTTTGACAGAGAGGTCCAGTGATCTCCTTCCGAAAGATACCAGGTAGACCCTGTAGAGCACAGTCCTACTGTGACACACACAGCGCCGTTACGAGTCAAAATGAAATCGACAGCAGCTGGTGTTGGTGTAGAGAAGAAAACTGACATCCACAGGGGCTAGATCCTTTCCAGGGTCCCCAGACAGGTCGCTAACAGAGTCAGCACCTGCCCCCAAGCTCATCGGCCTCCCTCCCTCCTGTCTCCTCCGGTTGATATGGGATACACTGGTAAAAAGTCGTACCTGAGATCAACTTTGCCCTAGAAGACAATGCGGCAAGAAGCAGACAGTGCCCAGTTCAGGGGCGGGGTATGTGTGTTTTCAACCTCGGAGCTGACAGCAGGGCCAGGAAATAGTAGACAAACTGTCAGGTGTCAGATTCTGGTCTGGGCTCTGCGGTTCCTTGGCCGTAGTAAGAACTAGAGGAAATTCACTGATATTTCTGAACTGTCTTCCCTGTGTAGAAAATGGGGCAAAGGCTACCTGCCCTTCCCGCTTTGTGGATGGGCTCAAGGAGGTTTATAGGCTGAAAATCACATGTGGAAGGGCCCTGAGGACAAGACAGTTTCCAAAAAGTTGTAATTATGGTAGTATTTCAGGCATGTCTTCTTTTCTCAGACAGGTCACTGATGAGCTTTTAGATACTGGAAACTTTTTCATTTCTCACCTGCAAAAATGCAGTCCAGGAATGTCGTAGACTTCTTTGTTGTCTGATTTTTAATGAATGAACTCCACTTCTCTGGATGTGTGAGGAAACACAACTGCCTCAAGAGCTTTTTCTTGGTGGGTATTCTTGCCTCAACTGCTTTGCTGTCTGGTTAGATAAAACATTCTGTGTGACCTTCTTTTGTGTTATTTATTGGCCAATATGTTTCACACCTCATTTGCCCTCAAATTCACGTTTTTATTCAGCAGAGTATTTGTTCTGCCTCTCTGTGTGTGCAAGTGTATATGTGTGTACACACTGCACAGTCACAGAAAACCTTTGCACTTTAAACACTGGCCATATGTTAGGCTATTTATTTTTTTGTTTCTCTAGGCTGCATGATTTTTACACATTGCTTTAAGACCAGAGTTAACGAAAAACAATTAAGAATTTTGCTTCCAAGAAGCGGCCTCTGACATGCCTGAGATAGCAAGGGTCAGTTTCCAGTCAGTGCAAACCTTCTAATTACATGTTGCTGGAACTGGGGTGGGCTTCCCTGACCTGTAGCTGCACCCCAATATCAGGCGTGCTGGTAGGTGCCGTCTACGGCTGCCCATCCTTCACGGGAGTTAGTAATTCCGTCATGCCCTCCCAGCAGGCAACAGGGCTGGAGCAAGCCTGGCTTCTTCCCTGCAATTAATGAATAGCAATAGTGCATCATTATTAAAGTCTTAAAGAAGCCTCCTCTTTTAGCATGGAGTGATTTCTTTTCTGCCTCCTGTAGCCAATTCTCCCACCTCCTGTCACGTAGCTTATGAGGTCGGGATTTTATCAGTTTTCCTGGAAATCATATCTTATTTTTAAATTGGCATAAATCTACCCTGCTGCCTATTGCTGTCAAATCAATTCTGATGCTGAGTGACCCTACAGGACGGAGTAGAACTGTCTCCTAGGGCTTCCAAGGCTGTAATCTTGATGGGAGCCAACTGCCACATCTTTCTCCCATGGAGACTCTGGTGAGTTCAAGACACCAACCTCTCAGTTAGCAACTGAATACTTAACCACTGCACCACCAGACCTCTGTCATACACTTGCTTTGTAAAAATGTAACCCCGGGAGAAAATTGTTGAGTGAATCACACACGTCTTGTTCCTTTTCCCCCTGCTGCTTTCTCTTGCCTGACTTCACAGGTGACCCGTTCAGCACATGGACTGCACACTTTGTATATACGTGTGCAAGTGTTTGTGTGTGAGTGTAAAAATGTGTTTGTTTCCAGGAACTGGCTCCTGCCGTGTGACAGCTGACCTGCTGGCAGGCCGGCGGGCCGGATGCTCATGCAGAACTTGGTGCTGCAGCTCAAGGCAACATGCCTTCTTCTCTGAGATGCCTCAGTTTTGCACCTAGGGCCTTCCGACTGATTGCATAAGGCTCAGCACAGTTTTGAGGGTCATCTCCTGCACTTGAAGTTAACAGGTTATAGATGTTAGCCACTCCTATAAAATGTCTTCTCAGCAACACCTAGGCCAGTGGTTGAGCAAATAATTGGCTTCTCCAAAAGGACCCGTAGAACTATGAACTCCTAGGTCTGACACTACATAAAGATGCTAGGCCTGAACACATGAACAATCTATGTGAGCCACTCAGACAGAGCCTTAGTGTTCTTACCCGTAAAATGGGCTCAGTACCTGCACCTTAAGGTGGAGAGATGAAATGACACACTGATAGCACCTGGCATACACAGGCACCCCATGGGTATTCGTTGAATCAGAGCATCTGTCTTTGGAGACATGTGAGGTTCCCTGCTGGAGTCGCTGAAGAGTCCCTCACCCAGGCTTGCTCTGCTCACTTTCATGCGAGTGGCATGCCCCAGTTCCTCAGGATGTATAACAAGCTCCCTGTGCGTGTATGCACAAGAACAGAGAAGAGAATGAGGTAGGGTGAGTCAGCTGGGGAAGTTAGAGCTCTGGTTTACCCCCCCTGAGAAATTGTGCCTCTTCTCTTTGCTGGATCAGATGCAAAATGAAGTTGTCCTGCGGCACAGGAAAAGGTCCTTATCCACAGTGCCCTGAAGTCTGTGATACCGACATTCAGGTTGGGGCAGAGGGAGGCCATCTCCTCAGCTGCTCACTGGCAGAGCTGGACAGACAGCCAGCAGCCGCCTTTGACATTCAGGGAACCAGACCAAAGGTTTTCTCCACATTAAAGTAGATTTTGGATTTCTATTTAGATATGTGTACTTGTATAGCAGCACTGTACTCTGAACAGAATCACTGCGATTAGCAATGGCCAAGCCAAGTGCCATCGAGTCGGATCCGACTCATGGTTAGCAATATTTGGTCAAAATCAGAAAATATTGATTTTCCTGGGAATTCATTCCCCTCTCTTTTCAGGGGCAGATGTTGGCTTTGTACTGTGATAATGCCAGAGGCTCTGTTGATGGAGGACCAGGAAGGTGATTTCGCCAGATAGCTCTGACGCATTTGAGTCTCACTCTGCGTTTCAGTCCTGACAGAAGAGAGAAAGGTCCCATTTTGTAAGGTTTGTGTCTCTGGGCTTGTTGCTCTTGCTGTTTGCTGTGTTCAGTCGACTCCACAGCCACTCCATGTATGGCAGGGCAGAGCCGCTGTGCAGGGTTTTGAAAAGACTGTGGCCTTCTGGAAGTGAGCACCTGCCTTCCAAGGTGCCTCTGGGTGGGTCTGAACTTTCAGGTTCATAGCTGAGCTCTTCACCCTTTGCACCACCCAGGGACGGCTTTGGAGCAAGAGTTACCCTTTCTACCACCAACTCCTTGATTTTACTGCCCAGAAAGCTATAGGGACATTGAGCTGTCAACTCTCCAAATCCCCAGAGACACCATTTGAGGAGGGGGGAATCTCCTAGGTGGCCCATTCTGGGAGGGAGTTTCCAGCAAAGTCCTTGCCCTGTGGTGGGAAGGTCTTGGTGTCACTGCCATCAGAGGTCAGATGACTCTTACACACCCCTCTCCAGCCTATGTTATCTCCAAGGGTGCCAGGTTGGAATGAAATATATACCAGGCTGGTTTGGAATGACTTTCTAATCACTTGTGGCTCTTTGGGGAAAAAGAGAAGTGTCCATTCCCAGGTGGCCCACTTGTGTCTCTGCTAGATGACTGTGCTTCTGTGTCTGACTTCACCCAGCAGCAGGCTTTGGCATTTACCGTCCTGAAAGGCCCGCAGCTTGAGTTTAGGCCCCTCTGACTGGGGCGGGGCTGCCTGTGGCCGTGCTGGTGGCCTCTCAGGGACCCTGGCTCGACCCCTTTGTGTTTCTGTCCTTTGGGGCAGTGGTCAGGTATGCCATTCCAGCAGGACGGGCTGTAGCCCAGGGGTGTTAAGGGCAGGTGCTCACTATAGAAGCGCTTATTAAAGGCTGCATCCCAGGATGATTTATCATCCAAAATCTAAAGCAAAAAAATGAATTCTCATGGGTCCGATTCTATCCCCCTTGCTGAGACTAAGGAACCCACTGGCTTGCCTGCCCTGAGGGGTCCCCGGCTGCTGGCCCACACCTACTCCAGCTCCCCCCTAAATCCACACAAAGGTCCATGCCTGCCCTTCCCTGCTTCACATTTCATAATGCTCAGTCTGAAATGACCTTTAAAAAGCCAGATAATATTTTATTTACCTTTTTTCTCCCATTTACTGTTAAATGTTAATGAAGGTAAGAGATTCACATTCCTGCTAATAAAACATTTTAATTGACTCAAGTGTAGCCATAACTGTAAATTGGCTACTTTGTAATGGACGACCTTAGTGCATCCCTGCCCCCCACTCTGTGGCCTGTGCAGTTTTAGAAGTTGGCAGGAAATGTTTTCTTTGTTCTTCCTTGTTTCACATGCAGCCTGGGTCTTCCTACCCCAGGACAAGCAGCAGGAGTGATTTCAGATGGCTATCTGGGCAGAATTAACCGCCTTCCTCATCACCTTCTCCTGCAAGCCTCTCTCTATTGAAAATCTTTAGATTCAGAGCCTATTTTTGGCACTGCCTCCTCCAGGAAGTCCTCCTTGATCCACTCCTATTTCTCTCTTATCCTCCCCTAAAGCACCATGGCATTCACATTTCTCTTGTGATGTTTCTCACACTTGCTCTCACTTTTAGTTACATCTGTGAATGTGTTATCTCCTCACTCAGCCCAGAAACCACAGGCATGCTGAATAAACATCAGTTAAACTGAGTTAATCTATACAAGAGGAGAGAACAAACAGTTGCCCATGCCACTTCGCTGCTTATAGCATTCCTAAAGGTCTTAGACGAACTTTGTCTGCCAAGGCCACTCACTGGTTATAACTTGTAATAACTTAACGGGTGACAGACAGAGAGATTTAAAAACAAACAAACGAAAAGGTGGGACAGGCAGCCTCTGTCTGATCTGCCAAGAGTGAAATAGCTAGCCAGAAAAACGGCAGCAGAGTTCTTTCTCCCTGCAGCTGTGGGACTGAAGCTCCTGGCTGAGCAGCTCTGCACTCAGTGGAGTCCTTGCGAGCTATCTGAGAGACCCCAGGGCAGATTCCGGCTCCTGCTCCAGCTCCCTGGAGTGGCAGGTTTTGGATGGCAGCAGGACCAGTTCCTGGAGGGCAGCAACCATCACCAGCCAGTCGGAGGCTGGCAGCCCAGCTCCAGGCTGCTGATTGGTGGATGGCAGAGAGCACTTGGGCCAAAGACAGGCTTCAGGGAGGCAGAGGAGTCGAGGGGTGAGGACCAGGACTGTGCTTGTAGCTGTGATTTAGGCTGAGTTATGCCACCTTTCTTGCCTCTATTTTACTTCACACCTCTGTAAAATGAGGGGCAATTGTGGTACTGACCTTTACTACTGAGTAACTTAAATGCAAAGCATTTAAGTGAGAAACCCCTGGAGTATTGTTTAGCTAAACTCTGGTGGCTAATTGGTTAAGGCCTATAGCTGCTACCCAAAAGGTAGGCAGTTCAAATCCACCAGATGCTCCTTGGAAACTATGGGGGAGCTCTACTCTGACCTATTAGGGTTACTGTGAGTCAGAATTGACTCGACAACCGCAGGTCTTTTTGAGCTTGGACGCAGTAAGTGCTCAGTAATCATTACCTTCAATAACTTTTCTATGTCCAGAAGCAGAAGTGTGGTTACACAAACAAAAATGGTGAAATAGCTCTCTTTATGAAAAGGACACTGAATTTTGGTAAAAAGGGGTTCCCCACTTGGATCTAACTGGCTGCCTTCCTCCGCTCACAGCTCCTCACTAGGAACCCTTCCCTGTCACTCCTCCTCTTCCAGGAAGCCTTCCTTGAAGTCCGCCTCTCCCATCCTTCTCTACAGTTCTCTAGCTTTTTGGCTTCTAATAGGTGGGGCACTTCTCCTGAATGTGGCCTGTGCCTGCCTTCCGGTTTCGGGATTGGGGTGGGGGATGTCTTTCTAGCTGCTTAAATCATGGGTCTCAGCTCCTCTGGAATACTTTGATCCTAAACCAAACCAAACCTCCTTCTGCTGAGTGTGCTCCTCCTCATAGCTGCTGAGACTGAATAAGAGCCTTTGTCTCTCTCTCCCTCACAGAAAAAGAAAAGGGGATGAGTTGGGTTTTCTCAATTTTAGGTTTTCTCTTCCTAGAGTCTGGTCTGCTGCATCAGCAGCTGTCTCCTCGTCATGGTGCCAGACTGCGAGCCTCTGTCCTTGCTGTTCAGGGAGAGTCCCTAGGGACAATAACAAGAGTCCCTGCTGGAGCTCTGCCCTCAGCCAATCACAAATTTGGCGGGTGAGTTCTGGGAATCTATATTTTCAAAGTTCCCCGGGTGATTCTAACATGCAGCTAAGGTGGACCACCCCAGGTCAACCGTTATCTTGACTAAGACAAGGCAGGTGAATGGTGACCAAATACAGATTAAGAATTTAAAAGAAAAAACCATTGCTATTGAGTCCACCATAACTCATAGTGACCCTCTAGGACCCATGGAGTTTCTAATGGGTGCCCATAGGCTCAGACTTTGGGTGAGCAGCCACAGCACTTAAGCTCTGCACCCCCAGAGCTTCCATATTAAGAATGGCAAAACCAAAAACCAAACCTACAGCCATGAAGTCAATTCCTACTCATGGCTAGTAGCAGAAAATTTTGGAAACAGACAATCTGGCTTAACATCACTGTCTAGGAAATCAATACATGTGTTAAAAAAGAAAAATTAACCCAATGTCAGAGAGTCAGTTCCTACTCATAGCGACCTTAAAGGTCAGAGAACTTCCCCGCAGAGTTTCCAAGGAGCACTTGGTGCATTTGAACTGCCGATCTTTTGGTTAATAACCATAGTGCTTACCTACCATACCACCGGGGCTTCCAATATATGTGCATAGCTATGAATTCACATAGCAAATATGGACTAGTCCACTTTGGGGCTGTGTTTTCATGTCGTGGTCCCAGGTTCTACTTCCTGGAGCAGCTCCCCTTCTCTAGACACACTGTGCTGATCAGCACCAGTGCTCACCAAGCTTTTGAAATCACAGATTCTGGTTTGTGTGACCCACTAGTCTTGTCCTGTTGCATTGACCATCGACATTTTTGATGACACAGCTTATCAGAGTAGCCTCTCAGCCACAGGAGGGACAAGGAGAAGGAGAGGGGTGGCTGAGAACAGACACCTTTCCAGTGCTGGGGGAAAGTAGAAACCACACTGTCTCCCCAAGTCAGGAGAGCAACATTGTTTTTATACAGGATAAACTATGATGACTATTTGTCAAAAGTGACCTGCAGAAAATATTTGCAAAAAAGGGAAGGGGGTTAAGACGGACTGGGTGGGGCGGGAATCAGGGATGTGCCCTGAGCTGGAATCCTATCCCAGTGAACAGCCTCCTGCTCAAATTGCCTGCAGAACTCAGCAGTTAGGGACCAGACACAGCTGAAGCACTGTAACCAGTAACTGTGCTGCTATGAGGAAGTTCAGACAGGATATGAAAAAGCAGTTTGCTTGTTGGAAAAATTTGAAAGAGGTTCTAACTAACTTGACTAGAAACTTGAGGAGTCATTCATGCTTCTTCACCTTTGAGGAGAAATGTTCACAGTTTGGGGTAAGTTAACTGTTCAATTCACCAACACCAAAGCATTTTGTGCCTTTGGGCATTTATTTGTGGCCCCAAAGTTAGTGCTTCTAAGTGGCATTCACTCAGCAGCCCTCATCAGTCATTTGTTCTTACTGCAAGGAAAACCCACTGTTGTCAAGTCATTTCCAACTCATATTGACCCTATACGACCGAATGGAACTGCCCCATATAGTTTCCAAGGAGCACCTGGCGGATTTAAACTGCTGACCCCTTGGGTAGCAGATGTAGCACTTAACCACTATGCTACCAGCCATCTTAAAATATGTTTATTCACCTTGCTGACCCAAGGCTCCAAAATCCTGTCTTTCCATCTTTAAAAATTACAGAAAAGTTTGCACCAGTTTTAGTGAAGAATCCTCTTTCACAGGAGAATCGAGGCAGGTGGTCTCAGTGCACTTGACATGCTAACCTGGTTGCATGTTTCAGTAGACCTCTCCACCGCCTCACAGCGTTTTCTTTCCTGTGTGGGAGAACACCGCCTTCTGTGAGTCAAAGAAACAAGGCTGGGGTGCACTTGTGGGCCTGGATCTGCTTTCAATCTCCTCATTTGCATCTGTAGTTTAAATAGGGCAAGACCAGCCTCTAAAATGAGCTTCATGGAATGAGGCAAGGGGGAAAATATCAAGAAGTCAGGCTCACCCCCTACTCTCTTTTCTGTGTTAACATACCCTCACATTAGGAAATCTTGGTGGGGCAGAGAAAACCTGGCGACGTGGTGGTTTAGTACTGCATCTACTAACCAGGCGCTCCTTGGAAACTCTATAGGGCAGTTTGACTCTGTCCTGTAGGGTCGCTATCAGTTGGAATCAACCGTATGACCCCAGGCTTGGTTTTAGGAGTTTAGGAACCCTGATGCGGCAGGGGTTAACTGCTAGGCTGCTGACCGAAAGTTTGGTGGTTCAAGCCACTGGTGGTTTCACAAGAAGAAAGTATGGCCGGCGCTTCTGTCAAGATCACAGCCTCAAAACATCTACAGGGCAAGTCTCATCTGTCCTGCAGGGCTACTCTGAGCAGGAGTTGACTGCACAGCAGTGGGTTTTCATGTAGGAGTTTTTAGCCCACTGGGAAAAATGCTCTTGGCATCTTCTTGATTGAATAAACAGACCCAACTCTTGAAGACAAGAGAGGACAAACCTGCCCACTGAAAATTTTGTGAATCAGACTTCGTGCTGGCTAAGCACTGTGTTCCTAGAAAGAATTACTTGAGTTTAAATTGACAGCTGTCAAACCAAAGCCCAGAGCAGAAATTTGGGGGTGGCGACTAGCTTCATGGTGATGAAAGAACATGGTAGAAACAGCGACAGTGCTGACACAGTGCAAAATAAGTCACCAGTGTTACTGGACTGGAGATACGCAGTCTGACAACTAAGTCTGAGGATTTAATTGCTCTAAGCGCCACTGACCGCAGTCCCGGCTACCACTGCAGTCACCTTCACAGTCCTCCCCTTGGGAAACCAGGCATTGATACCAGCAACTGGTCCACCTTTCAAAGTAATTTTGGAACTCTTTCTGGAACCGCCATTGCACACAGTAGCAAGCTGGCACATTGGCAAGTTCATGAACCTAATTATATAGAAGCAAATAACTATTGGAATACGCTCCCTACTCACCTGATATGGCTCTCAGTGACTTTTTTCTTTATCCAAAGATAAAGGAAATATTGAAAGGGAGACATTTTGATAATGTTCAAGACATCAACGGTAATATGCCGAGAGCTCGGATGGCCATTCCAGAAAAAGAGCTCTAAAATTGCTTTGAAGCATGTACTAGGCACTGGCATTAGGGCATAGCTTCCAAAGAGGAGTACTCCTTAGGTGACCATAGCGATATTTATCAATGAAGTATGTAGCACTTTTTCTACGATGAGTTCACGAACTTAATTGACAGTACTCGTATGTTTACAACTTAATTGACAGTCCTCATATGTTTACAAATGCTGGGGAGGCTGTGGAGAAACCAGAACTCTCCTACACTGCTAGTGGGATTGCAAAATGGTACAATCTCTTTGGAAAATAATCTGGCACTCCCTTAGAAAACTGAAAATAGATATGCTGTTTGATCCTGTAATTCCACTGCTCGGAATCTATCCTTCAGAAACAAAGGTTGTCACATGAACAGACATGCATAACACGAATGTTTGTTGCAGCACAGTCCACAATAGCAAAAGTTGGAATCAACCCCAATGCCCATCAATAGATGAATGGATAAGCAAACTGTGGTACATATACTCAGTGGAACACTATGCTATGATAAAAAACAATGACAATTTTAGAAAACATAACATGGTGTCATTTGGAAGAGATCATGCACAGTGAAATCAATCAGTGTCTAAAGGACAAATTTTATTATGAGACCCCTGTTATAAGGACTTAACAAGAGAATTATCCACAGAAGAAAATCACTGTGTTGGCTTCATGAGGGTGGGGGGGCTGCCGAGGGCTTATTATAGGTGAGATAACTGATAGATGTTAGAAATTTTATTCTTTTACTGTAATTAATTTAAAAAAATAAAATTAAAAAATCCAAATAAACAAACAAGGAATAAGAAAGCATACATTAGAGTAGGCAAATAGAGCCTCTTGAATTGAAAAACATGTTTTTACGGCCACCTTCCCATCTGCACAGCTCTCAGAGGCCTATTGGACCAAGTATTTATTGTCAGGAGTAACTGAGGGATAAGATACAGAATGGACAAGCATCTTGTTAGGAAGACAGGTTACGGGATTGGTAACACAACCCTTTGGTAGGTGGCTTAACCAAAAAACTCCAAACCTATTGCCATCAGTTCTGACTCAGTGATGCCATTGCACAGGGTGGAGTTGCCCCATAGAGTCTCCAAGGAGCACCTGATGGACTGGAACTGCCAACCTCTTGGTTAGCAGCTGTAGCACTTAATCACTGCACCACCAGGGTTTCCCTAATCAAAAAACCCCAAATCCACTGCCTTTGAGTCAACTGCAACTCGTGGTGACCCTAAAGGATAGAGTAGAACTGCCACACAGAGTTTCCGAGGAGTGCCTGGTAGGTATCAACTGCTGACCTTTTGGTTAGCAAGCTTAGCACTTAACCCACTGTGCCTCCAGATTTCCCAAGGGTTTCCTTGGAGGAGCCAAATGGAGTGGAGAGTCAGTCTCAGCTGACCAAAAAGTTAGCAGTTCGAATCTGCCAGGCACTCCTTGGAAACTGTGGAGCAGTTCTACTCTGTTCTATAGGGTCGCTATGAGTTGGAATTGACTCAGTGGCAGTGGGTTTGGTTTTGGCTTTTAACATCTCCCTTAAGGACTTAGAGGTATTTTTCAAGAGGATGTTTGCCTTTGAATATGAAAAACAGGCTCTTTGTGACAAGTGTGACTTCCCTGGTACAAAGACTGAATTTGTAAACACCTGTTTATGAAAATGTTGTATTTCTCAACATAGTGTCGTCATATTCTCAGCCAATACATCAATGGATCTTTAGTGCACATGTAAATCTTTTCCATTTGAATATAAAAATCTTTTGACGGAGGGACAAGGGGGAGAAAGAAATGGGTAAATAAATACAAAAACTTAATAGCTTCTGGGCTAGTTTCAAGAATGCCCCACAAAACCAGGTTTTAATGGCCATATGGGGTAATGTGATCCTATTCAAGTTTCTTTTCTTTCTTTAGAATTTCTGAAGAAGCTGTTGAAAAAGGCCAAGAGGGCAGGGGTGGCTGCTCGTAACATAGATTTTGGAGATGAAAAAATGAGAGACTGCACACCCAACCTGGGACAAATGACGCTCTGATAGCCACACCGAGATGGCAGGACACCGCAGGCCCTGGCAAGAAATGAATATTCAAAACACCCCTGCTGGGTGCCTGCTCCTATTTGAACTAGGGACTGTTGGGATGCCAATTCACTGATCACCAATTTAAGTACCCCTTGCACACAGCAGAGCAACTTGACAAAGTCGAATTTTCAAGTGCAAACATCTTTTCTGCTCCGGCTTCGGAATCTGTCACCGTCTTCATTGGGGACTGAATTAAGTTTAAAATATCATCAGAGGGTGTTGATCTCTCTCGGTTGTGAAGCTGTCCTCTGTACATCCGGCATTTTTCTGTTCACACAGCGTGTCGCCTAGCAACGGGCCTGAAAGGCCCTACATGCAGATTGCCCGCCATTGTCTTTAAGGGACAGAAGTGTTAACTGCAGCAACCCCGTGGGTGACCAGACGGTCACTTCTCTCTTGTTGCTAATCTGTTGACATCAAAATATTTTTATTCCCTTCTCTGATCTGAGTTTCACATCTCCGCTGCAGGAATACGGTTAATTCCCTAGATGGTGAGACAGAGTGGCCAGGCCAGCTCGGTCTGTCATTCTCCTGATGAAACACTGAACTCATCTCGACAGCCAGTGGCACAGGGTAATGCTAGCATTCTTCTACGGTTTCCAGAGAATGGAGAAGTTAGCCTGCAACTGCCTCACAAAGGGCTGATACTCCCTTCAGGTCTGTGAGTCGTTTTGAAATAAACGGCAGGAAATGTTATATGGTCCTGCAGAAGTGGAGGCTTTGGAGTCAATGGAGGACCTGACATCAGCTGAATGAGAAGGAAATATGGCTTAGCCGAGGGGTGCTTTTCAGAATGAATGAAATTTCAAAGTGGAAACTCTTGCTGGAGAGGGAAGGGTAGACTCATTTCTGCCACAATAGGCATGCCTGAGGCAACAGACCGACCAGTCTGATTGGCCAGACAGGCATTTTCTCTGGACCCTCTCACTTGTACAATGACTATTTCAGAGACTTTCCACGGAGGTAGCTCTTCCATAAAGAGACAAGGAGGGTATTTCTGCTAAGGGATTTTTGCAATTAGGTGAACACTAAGCCCGTGGATTGGACACTTACCTTCCCCAAATGTACTACCAGGCACCGTGAAAATACTCTGCTTACCTGCCTGACAGCTTCCAGTTTTGAGAAATCTGTTTTGCTCTTGAAAACCCTGGTGGTGCAGTGGTTAATTGCCATGGCTGCTAAACCAGAGGTTGGTGGTTTGAAACTCCCAGGTGCTACTCAGAAACTGTTGGGCAGTTCTACTCTGTCCCGGAGGGTCCTGTGAATCAGAATCACCTTGACGGCAGTGAGTTTGTTTGGGGTTTGGTTTTGCTCTTGTATGCACTGGTATCACACTGTGGGTAGCTAAAAAGGGGAATTCCCAATCAGTACCTCTTGGGAAGTATGTTCCATCCAACAGGCCAGCAGTCTCAGCATCGTCCTGCTGATGACGTCACCTTGGCAACACTTTCGTCTGGTACAGGGGAGATGGCATATGAATAACAGAGCAAAAGGTTCCTCAGTAAATGCAGAAGTTGTAACTCCATGGCTGTCCTCATTAAATGGGATAAGAGCCTTTTAAGCAAAACAACCAAATTCTATTAAAATTTCCCCTTGGATGAAGTCCTTGAGCCTTTATTTTCTGTCTTCATAGAAAGAAAATACAACTCCAGTATTTTGGTCTCATATACCTATGATGGGGGGAAAAGATGGGGACCACCATGCCAAATGAGATAGTCATATTTAACAGGGGATTTGTGTTTAATTTTGCGGTTCAAGCCCACCCAGCAGTGCCCTGAGAGACAGGCCTGCTGATCTGCTTCTGAAAGGTCACAGCCTTGAAAACCCTGCAGAGTAGTGGTGTGCTGAACACGTGGGTGGCCATGAGTTGGAACTGACTCATTCGGAACTCATGACAACAACGTGTCAAACCATTATTAAAAGATGCAAAAAATGTTTTAAACAAAACAAAAGTTTTAAGGGACACTTTTCTCCTCCAGCACTCATACCTCAACACAAAATCAAAAACAAGCTCTTGGTGTTCTGTCTACTTGGCCGTCTGTGGCTAGTAACCGCGGTCTGGCTCACCAGCTAAGGGATGCTGCTTCTGTAGACGTCTCACTGCCACAAGCTGGAGTTTTCACAGCCTTAACTTTCACTCCATGGGTGTCTGTAACGGAATATAACTTCCAACTGACGTTTTGCCATATTGCTAGTTAAAGAAGTAGGCCTCAGATGGAGACAGTTGTCTGCCTCATTTCATGGAAAATTGTTATCTCCTAAGTCACGTTTAGCTTGTAGGTGGTAGTCATGTCCCAGAAACACTCTTAAAAAAAAATACACATCACCCAACCCCCTACTTGTTACACAAAATTCCTCAGCAAATTTTCCAATAGCATGTTCATTGAAAGAGGATTTAAATGTGTGTCAGCTTAAATCGAGGAGAAAAGATGAGGTTACAACCAAAACGCTGCCCAGACCTCCCTGCCACGAAGTTACTCTGCGGAACCCACAAAGTCAGCCGAAGGAATCTGCTTATTGTTCCTACCGCAATGCACCCCACTTCCTGCGATGCACACCACTTCCTTTACACTGAACTGCTTTGAAGGCCAAGACTCCCAGCTTCTGCCTAAGGGTCCAAGGCTTTCTCTACTTCTTTCAAATTCTGGAGGTTTAAATTGTGGTTCAGGTCGCCCAGGAGATACCGCAGTTGTCCCCTCTGAAGTCAGTTGAGGGTGGTGTTTGTTTTTAAATATTATCATCACGTCGTTTGACGCTTAGGTTTCAGCAAGGAGACAAGAAATAAATATTCGTTGAACAGCAGTGTTTCCTACCCTCAAGAACCCTTAAAAAAAAACAAAAAAAAAAAACCACTACCATCAAGTTGGGTCTGACTCAATGCCACATAAAACGTTTTGCTTCTTCTCAAAATTTTTATCTTATCTCAGTCTAAAGCCTTGGTATTAAAACAGTAATAGAGAGAGGCCTTGAAGACCGGGCCCCTTTTCCTAGTTAAATGTTATCTGCTTAGACTAATATTGCAATTACCACCCACTGACATAATTTGTTTCACAGTCGCAGCTTGGCAGCATGAATCAAATGTTGACATTCTAATTTCATGCACACATGGGCGATTGGCTGAGCGGGCCGGCCGCCTCCAGACCGCTCTCTCCCTACCTGTGTAAATCAGGAGGCCTAGTCTGCTCCCAACAGCCTGCCAGCCAGGTCGGCTCACTTCTGTGGAGAAAACTGTGTCTAGCTCCTTTCTCCGCAGTTGCTTTGTTTGATTTTGACCCTTGCCTGACAGAGTGTAACACATTCTTCCTCTCTTGGTTCGAGTCTGGGATCCTGAGGCATCTGAGAAGGTGGCTTTCTTCCCACCCTACCTGCTTTTAATGGCAATTTCTAAAAGTTTACTTAGAAACTCACTTGGCAAATGATGTTCCTCGTTGCTTTCTAAATTAACCACAAATGTCTGTTTCTGAAAAGACCAAGGAGAAACCAGCCCAAGAGACTCACTGGGGACCTGGAAATGAAATGGGCCTGGCTTCACTCCTAGTGAAGCGCCAAGCTTCCTGTTCATGTCCTACCATTGACCAGGTGGCATCTAGACCCACCTCAGGCCCTGGCTCCTACACCAGACATGAGGGGGCTTTAGGGCCACAGCCTTCAAGGACTTGAATGGAACTGACAGAGCATTTGGGGGCAGCCCCGGTTTGACCTTCTACCCAGGAAAGATCAACGGGCAACTCTTTGTGCTGTTCCCTGTGTTGGTGACAGGATGGTCCAGGCCTGCCCCTGGCTCACACTTGGCTCCCCCAGGTCATGAATCAGCAGGGATTAGGCAGAGGGTTAGGGATGGGCTTATTTTGGCCGAGAGACAGAGCAGTGATAACTGGTTTGTTCAGAATGGACCTGGGTCTGACTCGGGGACCCTCAGTGTCTTGTTTGCCCAACTTCGATTGTATTGCCTCTTTCAGGGTCTGTTTTCCTACCAATGGGAAGTTTTCAAACTGAGCACATGCCCAGGCTCAGTTGGAGATTCTTCCCAGAAATTATCTGTCACTTGATCCTTTGGCCATTCTAAGGACAAAAGTCACTGTAATACAGGGCTGTGATTTGCGTTCAGGAGTACAAGACTCAGGAGATCTTCAGCTCCCCTGGTCAGTGGAAGCCCTGGAGGCATAGTGGTCAAGTGCTATAGCTGTTAACCCAGAGTTTGGCAGTTCAAATCCACCAGATGCTTTTTGGAAACTCCATGGGGCAGTTCTCCTCCATCCTCTAGGGTCTCAATGAGTCGCAGTTGATTCAGTGGCAGTGGGTTTGGTTTTGGTTTTGACCAGGCGCTCTGTGTAAACTCCCTGGGGCGTTCTACTCTATCTTCCACAGTCTCTATGAGTTGGAATTGACTCAGTGGCGGTGGGTTTGGTTTTGGTTTTCGTCAGTGGCCACAGGTCAGGTGCCAGCTCACAGCAACACTGTGTGTCACGGAAGGAAATTTTGCCTTGCCTTGCGCCACCTGCATGCCTGTTGGGGTGTTTGTGTCCAATGTAGTGGCTAGCATGTCCCTCCATTTCCCTTAGAGTTCCCCTGATTTTCGCTGGCCCTGTGCTTCAACAAACATGGATCTCTTTCCTGATATAGGGTCCAAAACAAGCCTTATTTTCATTTCCTTTAAAGAATTGGCATTCTGAGATGTGTCCTACATAGAAATATTAAGAAATATTTTCCACCAAAAAGCTAACCACATAATCTCGAAGAGAGAGTTTGGGGCCCAGCTTGAATGCTGTTTAGGGCCTCTGTCGTTCACTTCCCTGGGCTTGCTTTCACATCCTCCTTTGCAGAACAAGGATTAATCTCAGTGGTCCTTCCAACTTAGTGAGCCAATGATTCTTCTTAAAAATAAAATAAGTCATACAATCCCCAAAGCAAGGGAAGACAATCGGTAACTCAAATTCAGGTCAGCTCAACAAAAATATATTGAGTGTCTGCTAGGTGCCAGGCATTGTGCCCAGCAAACACCAAGAACACAGAAATAAATAAGATACAATGTCGACCTCTAAACAGAAGGAAAATTGAGGTTAAACATGAGGGAGTCTGCAACAACCAAAGTCTTGTTCAGTGCCTTGTGGATCTATTTAAAAGACAAATGTTATTTACTAAACTGAACTTTCCTTTGTAGGAAAATACTGAGCAATTGTCACCCAGGCCCATGGGTATAAAACATAACAGATACTCATTAACTGGGTGGCCTTGGAAGAGTACATGACCTTCTTAGGTCAAGGTTATCTTCTCTTTTAAACACACAGATTGAACTGCATGCTTTCTGAGGATGCTTCCAATTCTTCATTCTGTAATTATACAGGACCGTAAACTAGCTAAACAGATAGCCCTCCAAAATACCTGAAATTAGAAGCTGACTGAATTGCTTACAAAGATGCCTCCTCTCATCCTAACACAGCAAGGTATGACGTTGTCTTCGTGTTATCAGAACATTTGTGAGTCAACAACAAAAAAAAATCCAAGTTTGCCACTGATTGATTCTCTACATGCCACCATGCAGACTCTGTATTCTCCTGTCTATTTTTTACTTTAGAATGTATTCTGGGTTTCCTCTTGATGAACTGCTACCTGTCGTCTTTGGAAACCACACGTGCACACTCCCTCCAGGAGCGCAGGGCCTCAGCAGGTTGGACCTGAGTGCCTCTGAGCTATGGTTCGTTGCCATCTGCCCTTCTCCAGGACGGGACTCGGGCTCCTCACTTCTGCTGCTCAGTGGACCTGAGCCTCCCTGTGCTTCTCAACATGCTGTGCTGGGCTTTCCCTTGAATCTTTTTCCAGTGTTAACAGCTTTCCTTCTCCTACTTCCCAGGAGGTCCAGGTTCAAGACCTGACCTCCTTCTTGAGCATGTGACTCCACACACATTCTCCTTTTCTTCTGTTCAGTGTCCCTTTGTGTTGGCTCGGTGCCTCACGTGTGCGCTTGCGTTTCCTCTAAATGATTCTCTGTCTGGTCTGGAAGTCACCTGGTGTTTTGTTTTTCTCCCTCAGCTAGAACAGAAAATCTACCAAAGTAAAGACCACGCCTCCTAGGGTTCTGTATCTTCCACAGCGTGTCACCTGGCACTAAAGCATACCCGGATCAAAAAATACCAAACCCATTGCCATCAAGTTGATGCTGACTCACAGCGAACCTATAGGTCAGAGCAGAACCGCTCCATAGTGTTTCCAAGCAGCTGGTGGATTTGAATTGCCAACCTTTTGGTTAGCAGCCTAGCACTTAACACTGAACCTCCAGGCCTCTCTTGTAAACATACAGTGAGGCCTAATACATGTTTATAAAATTCACCTGGGAAAATCTGAAAGTCATTTTCTGATTTATTATTTGTAGTTCAGCTGATCCACAACAGTATCTTTCACAAGCCAGCTGTGGTAGTGGCAGGGTGACCTGCAAGAACCTGGGGTTTACGGTCAGATCCGTGTCTGAATCCCAGCTCCGCAAATATGTTCTGTCAACCACAAAACACTTTTGAGCAATCACTGGCTAAGAAACACAGTGCTATGTGATGGGTAGATAAACACAAGCTGTTCTTGCCCTTGTGAATCTCAAGGTCTATAAACTATAAAATCAAACTATCACTTAGCTTCTCTGAACTTCACAGGCTTCAAATGAACATGAGAATAATTCTATTTCATTGAACTGTTGTAGATGCTTTGATAATTGTTTTCTTTTCCTCTTCTTTTTTTCCTTAAGAGTCTTATGAAATAGATTTCTTAAGGTTTCTGTTTTCTCCTCTCTTAAATGACTCTTATAGCCCTTTTTCCTCCCTTAACTGACTCATAATTCTTACAGTCAAGAATTATCCTTGAATTCCAATCCAGTTATGTTAGTTGTAACTTTAGATCCAATCTGTCTTAGAGGAAGTACAGCCACAATGCTCCTTAGAAGCAAGGAGAGTAAGATTTCCTTGCATGCTTCGGGCATGTCATCAGGAGGGGTCAGTCCATGGAGAAGGACATCATACTTGGTAAAGTAGAGGGTCAGCAGAAAAGAGGAAGCCCCTCAATGGGACGGACTGACACAGCGGCTGCAGTGATGGGCTCAAATACAGGAAAGACTGTGAAGAGGGCTAGATACTGGGCAGTCTTTTGGTCTGTCATGCACGGTGTCCCTAGAAGTTGAAAGAGCTCAACAGCCTTTAATAGTTTTAGATCAAATGTGGCTACTCACAAAAAAAAATTTAAAGTCCAAGTGTTTATTCTGAGAATACAGTTGGTAATCTCATTTGTCAAAGATCAGATTATCTTTATACCAGGCATAGTTTTATCTTTTTGTGACTGTGTTGAGGGCTCAGCCTCAAGAAGATGACGTTTAGAATTTAGGAATATAGAACATCTGCCTTAACTATGAGTGATTCCTCTTTGACTTGGCACGGTTTTAGTTTAGACTCAGACCGATGATCTGCCAGAGGAGTTGAAAGACAGCTAAACCCTAATCTTAGGGTTACATGCAGCCAAAAACACGGTGTGTTAGGTGAGGCCACTGTCGTGATGAAAGACTCTTTAACTCCCGCAGACCTTTCTTTCTTGGGAGGATCTTAAGGACCTGAACCCCTGTGCTGTGTCTTCTCAGAACTGTTGGTCCTGGAGGAACAGCCACGGAGATCTTGGGACTTCCACTTCCACTACCAAAGCGACATTCTCAGATTCCTCCAAGACTCTGCCTTGGTTGGAGGCCAGAAGATGTGCTCATCTAATAAACTACTGTACTGCAGAAGGTTACCTAACATCAGAAACTCTGGTACACAGTGGTTCTGACTACTAACTGAAAGGTCAGCAGTTCAAATCCACCAGGTGCTCCTTGGAAACTCCATGAGGCAGTTCTACTCTGTCCTATGCAGTCACTATGAGTGGGAATCGACGGCATTAGTTTTATTTGGGGGGGGGAGGGCACCACAATGATGCCAAGGATGTGTGAGAACTTTGGTCCTTGGCACATACAGTAAGAAGTCCTCAATTGGGGCAAACTAGGGGGACGGCCTGAATTAGTGACAAGTCTGAATTATAGTATATTTGAAAAGTGATGCAGATGGCTGGTTGGTATTCCTGTCTATAAAATGAGGAGGTTGGAAGGATGCGTCTAGTACTGATTCTCCATAGTCTTGAAAATACAGCATAAAATGAAGGTTGCTCTAAGGTCCTTAAGGAAGTGAAGAAACTGGTCAATGTCTAAAAGGCTGTTTTCCTGGTGTGCTTGTGAGGGCATTACACACAGTGTTAGTCACAGTGACACTGTGACCATTACGGAAATGCGAGAGGTCAAGTCCTTTATCTACCGAATACCACAGTCCTCTGCCAGGTAATGCCTTTTGCTGCTAGTAGTCTCTTTCTTTCAAGGGGAGATTCAAAGGCTGTCCCTCCCCCTGGCATGTGGTGAAAGATCAATGACTATATGTCAAACTGGGAATGAGGCTGAAGCACAGTAATGCATGTACTCTGTAAGATGCCGTCTAATTTTTGCTTTCACTATCAGCACATTTCGGGCATAGTTCATCCCGTAGATACTGCTGAGTCATCACCTCCTCAGGGAAGCCCTCCTTGATGGTCCATCCTGTGCCAAAACCCCAGTTAAGTACTCTGATGGCAACATACATTTGTTCTTTGTAGATAAATTAGAATTGTACTTTTCCTCTTTTGTTACTGAGCTTAGTTGATTACTGCCTTTCATCCAACTAGGCTGAAACTCCATCAGACAAGATCTCTGTCTCATTCTGCTCACTCCTGTCCCTCTAGCAGATTGCGCAGTGCCTGCCACGCTGTAGGCACACAGCAAACCCTGTTTGTTGAAGGAAGCAGGAACAAGAAGAAATGGAGAAGAGTAAAGACACAAAGATCTGTCTTGGAAGAAGTACAGCCAGAATGCTCCTTAGAAGCAAGGGTGGTGAGACTTTGTCTCTCATACTTAGGACAGGTGATTAGTAGGGACCAGTCCCTGGAGACAGACATCATGCTTGTTCAAGTAGAGGACATCAAGTAGAGGACATCAGTGAACAAAAGAAAGTCCCTCAAGGAGATGGACTGACACAGTGGCTACAAGAATGAGCTCAAGCATAGCAACAATTATGAGGAGAGCAGTACTTTGCTTTGTTCTACATAGGGTCACTGGGAATCAGAACTCAAGGACACCTAGCAACAACAACACAAATAGAGATGTCTTCAGTAACTTAAACTAGAGGAGCAAAAACATCACCACGTAGAATGGCTTCAATGAACTCACTGGGCTGAATGAATGAAAACGAGTGGTAGTTAGCAAGGAGCTTCTCTGTGTAAATGAAACCTCAGAGGGGATACAAAATTGCACGCTACTATTTAGGTTGGAGTTCTAGCTCAGGCTTTCTTCCAGAATGGTTTGACACTCAGCTGCCAACTTCCTGGGCAGTAAGCACCCGAGCCCAGGGGGGGCAAGTGCTGCTCACCAGGCTTTCTGCCCACCGCAGCAACTAGGCCTCTCCTGCTATCTGAAGAGTCCCTTAACAACAGCATATACAATCAGTATTTCAGTAAGCAAAAGCTGTTGTGTGTTCCCTCTTTGTTATTTATTTATCTGCCATCTGGCTAGATGAGAAGTCTGGAAGGAATTTTTTCCTTCTCTTGGTTAATGAGAATCTGGCAAAGTGACAAAAAAAAAAAAAAATGCTAGGAGCTAGATGAAAAATCCTAGATCAGGTGGAAGGAAATCTGTCCTTCCCCAAAGTGGCAGATAGGTCACCCAAAAGCAACCTGCACCGTCAACAGGCAGTTTCTAAGGTCTAACCTTGCGATGAGGGACAACCTGAACTGCTGGAGCTTTCTGCTTCTCTGTGGCATGGTTTGCGGGGAGGTGGCATCTGGAACCCCCTGTGGTGGTGGCTTCTGCAGGCCTCTGGGCTGTCAACAAGAGCCCCTGTGTGCCGGGGAGAATGATCAGCAGGAACAAGTAGTGACATCAAAAACAGGGGACACAAGAATCTCAAATTCAGTTCAGTTAAATTCACTTTCAAAATAATTCTCATCCTAATTGGGTAAAATATTCAGTAAATTTACTAGGAAATGTCAGCCGCACCAACTAAGTCAAGAGGGGCTAAAAGTTTCAATATGACTTTTAAAAGGCTTAGGGTCAGATTCTGTTTTTCGCAGCTGTTTAAAATCTCTTCTGTGCTTTCAGAGGTAGGAAACAGCACAATCTGAGCAGATAAGGAAGAAGCCCGGATTGCAAGAAGGGAAATTTAAAAAGTCTTTGGTCTCTTTAAAATGCTTTCATTCTGTTTAGTAGGAAAAACTGACCTCTGCTCTGCTCACGTTGTTTTACTTCTCTTGTCCAAAGCCACGTACAGGGAGGCCACCTTGCAAGATTCTATGTAAATGCTGTTTCTTGAATACAGACTTTTCTTTGAATTAAGGTTATTTTGTGGGCATTCATTTATTATTTTGAAATGTATCTTCCTCACGTGAAGATGCAAATCATAAGAAAAATAAACAGAGGGTTGTTGCTCTGTGGCTAATTGAGAGAGACCCAGCCAAATGCACCACCCTGAGCTTGCATAACAGGGTCCTGCTGGCTGGCTCTTTGAATCATCCACTATGTGTGGAACTTGGTAGCAGCCAATGGAAACATACATACCCTGGAGAAATCCCTCCAAGATTTTCTCTGGTGGCGCTACAGTTAAGCACTTGGCTGCTAAATGAAAGATTGATGGTTCAAATCCAGCCAGCTGTCCCCTGGGAGAAAGACCTGGGATCTGTTTCCGAAAAGCTTACAGCCTAGAAAATTCTATAGGCAGTTCTGCTCTGCCCCATGGGATCACCATGAGTTGGAACTGACTCAAAGGCATCCGCCAACAACAAGTGGATTCCTGATAGGTTCATCACCTTCTGGGGTGGCCTCTGTCTCTGTATCCTTTGAAAGATATACATGCATGGTGAAGCCATTAAGAGTGAAGTGTATCTTTAGGAGAGAAGTTTATCCTTCTAGTAAGGCAAAGGTTTCAAGTGGGAGGGGAGCAATTTTGTCCCCAGAGGACACTTTGCAGGAAACACATTTGGTTGTCACAACTAGGGAGAGAGTGCTGTAGGTATCTAGTGGGTAGCAACCAGGGATGGTGCTAAACACCCTCTGGTGCATAGTACAGACCCCCAAGCCGACAGTCATCTGGGCCAAATCCAAACTTCCTTTCTCTGTGACCGTAAGAACCTCATTACCCCTAAAGAGACCTTTCTTACCCTAAAAACTGCTTCAGTGATGTCTTTAACAATAACCCTCACTCCTCCTGAAGGTTCTGCTGTTCCATAGTCTCTTGGGTGGACAAAATGCAGATTTCAAATGATCTACCAAAATTCGTTTAAAAAGTCTTCCAAACCATTTGTTTGGCCAAACCATTTGTCTTGCCCTAACCCTTAATCCTGACTTGCCCTGTAAGTTACTCTGCTCCTGAAGTCTACGTGAATGACTGTCTTGACACCTCTCCTCATTAACGCTGCTGGAAATTGATGAGTCTCCCTGCAACTGTGGATTTTTGGGCAAACAGTGCCTATTTATTTTGGAGGGCCCATGCAGCCTTCTGAATAAATATATGCAGAAAATTCTCCCCAAATAAACACTAGAAGTAATTGCCTGATAGATGAAGTTGACATTTTGGCTTTGTGATTTGCTGTGATATGTAAAAATCTAATTTTCTTCATGGAATGGTGCCACTTCAAAATTGTGAGTAAATTAGAATCAGTGGTTTACACAGTATGTGAGTAATTGCTTCTGTTATGATATATCAATATTTATTTACAGTTTCTTAAATCTACCCAAACCTACTTGGCTAAGTGTTAAATAGACGAGTAAAGATGCCAGCAGAGTAGTAGACGTTTGAGTTCTCTTCTGAGCTCCTGAGTCAAAATGTTCTTTCGGAATGTACTTGATGATGGAAGTTCTGAGACACTTTGTATAGTTTTGATTTGACTGAACAGAAGTTTTTCAGGTCCATCATGAATCTCCAGTTTCCCTAAATCAAACATCCTTACCACTTGGCCCTCTTATCGGTGAGACAAGGCGCAGATTCAGCACTGAGGACAGCTTCTTTGAACAACCGGCCTCTAGACATTGATATTCTCAATCAGTAGACACGGCATTAGAATGTCAGGACAGCAAACAGCCAAACCATTGGAAAGGTCTACCTCCTAGATGTACAAGTGTAGTTGTTCTTCAACAGTGGGCCAAGTCAGAGTAAAAGATATCTCTACAAAACAAAAGTTGCTCATTAATTGCCAGTAAAAACAGAAAACAAGGACCTTTGTGTGCTATCCGACTCATGGTGACCATGAGTCGGATCCGACTCAACGGCACTTGGCTGGCTTGGCTTGTCTGTTAGGGTTGGTTGCCTTAAGGTCTAGTTCACATTCTCAAATTAATTTAAAATGCTTAATCAAAGCTGATGTTTAAAAAAAAAGATTCACTTTAAGCTTTTTAAAAATGATAGCAAAGGCCAAGTGTCTGAGAATGATATGCAGTCATTTTGGGGGAGCTGGTTTACAGGTAGAATACATTATCTTGGCCATCAGTGCAGCCTTCCTTTGATCTGTGGGCAGCAGTGAACAAGCAGAGGGGTTCCCCATTGCAGCGCTGGTTATGATCAAGAGACTTGACATGTTAAACATTCCAAGTGAGGGAATTAAATCTTAATACTTACAGATCATAGAATATTATGTGTACTATATGAGGTGTGTCAATTAAGTTTGTGAACTTAATTGTTCGAAGTGCTACATTCCTCATTGCTGAATATCACTATGGTCACCTTTACAGTACTCTGCTTTGGAAGCTATGCATTCACACCACCTAGTCCACCCTCAAAACAATTACGGAACTTTTTCCAGAATGGCCATCGCACATGGTGGCACACTGGCAAGTTCCTGAACTTAATTGTATAGGTGTCTGTGAGAGAGTTTTTAGCCAGGAAACAAATAACTATGTTGGAACACCCTCCCTACTCACCTGATCTAGCCCCCACTGACTTTTTCTTTGTTCAAAGATAAAGGAAATATTGAAAGGAGGACATTTTGATGACATTCAGGACATCAAAGGTAATATGATGACAGCTCTGATGGCCATTCCAGAAAAAGAGTTCCAAAATTGCTTTGAAGGGTGGACTAGTTGCTGGCATTGGTGCATAGCTTCCCAAGGGGAGTACTTCGAAGATGGCTAATGATATTCAGCAGTGAGGTATGTAGCACTTTTTCTAGGATGAGTTTGCAAACTTAATTGGCATTCTTCATACTAAATGTAAGTTACACTGAAAATGATCATGTAATACTGACATGTAACAATGATGAGCTAGTTTGTGAAAAAAGCTACCAACAACATGCAAAATATGTATTCTCTGAAGCTGAAAAATAGGTAATTACATATATTTACTTATGTAAATGTGTATATTACATATACATAGGTATATGTTTTGTGTATATATGTGTGTTTGTTTATATATGTGTATATGTTGGTATATATATGTGTTTGTGGGTGTGTGTGTGTATATATATACATATATGTGTACATATAGAGATAGGCGGACAGACAGACAGATATGTGTAAATCCATATGTGTAAAATTTGTGGCCCCAGTGATCTTCACCTTCTGGCATCCAAGTTCTAGTGTGACCCCGCTCACCCTGAACAGGACTCAGCAGTATAGCCAACAGGACACTGCAGAGACGACACAGTACAACTTCTAAGGCAAAGAGGAGCACAGCATTGCGCCCTGTGATTCACTGTTTCTGGGATGTCAGCCACCATGTCATAGAGCACACTCAAGTCGCTCTATGGAGAGGTCTGTGTAGGAGGAGCTGAGCCTTCTGCCCAAAACCAGCAGCATGGACTGGCCAGGCATGTTTGTATGACGTCTCAGAAGGAGGGCCACCAACCAGCAGGATGGCTCGCTGGGTGCGTTTGTGCACCAGCCCCGGTCAAGCCTTCAGATGACTCCTTCCCTGCCAATATCTTGAATGCAACTGGTCAGCAGTCCTGGGCATTCCCAGTTCCTTGGATTTCCTTGGCTTGTAGGTGATGGTCACATCAGCACTCAGTGGCCGATCAATAAAGCTGTGTCACACCTCAGACACAATGGGCCTGCCGGGACTGTCTGGGATGACAAGATGGCGGTAACGAGGGGCCACCAGGTGGCTTGCCTGACAGACATCTCCTTTTGCCAGCCTTCCACCATTTGAGGCAGTCCCAGTGAACTATTTGATGTTCTTCCTTTAGGAGGAGACACAGCAGGCACTTGGATATCCAGCACTGCCCTGATGTGGAATCATTTACCCAAGGAAGGTTTCTCTGAGACCGTGGTTTGTGAGTCACCTTTTGAGGAAGCGCAGACAGTGGGACTCTTTGCCACAACCGCACATCCCATGGAGCTGGGACCAAGGCGGTGGAAGAGCATGACCAAAGGCTCCCGCAGAGGTGACACAGAGATGGAAGCCACCTTGAAAAGATGGCTCCTATGGGGAAATGGGGCCGCTTCAGCTTAGACTTGACTGAATGTGGCACATAGTCCAAGTCAAAGCCACTTATTTGGGGATGTAGTCATGACTAAGGAGTCCTGGTAGCACAGTGTTACATGCTCGGCTGCTAACTGAAAGGCTGGGGGATCCAACCCAGTAGCCTCTCAAAGAGAGGGCAATGTAGCGATTGGCTTTCCTCGGAAACTTAAGAGTAGTTCTGCTGCACCCTACAGGGCTGCTGGGGGTGGAATCAACTCTCCGGCAGCGGATTTGGATTGTTTCGGCTAGGTATGCACATGGGTAGCCCCTGTGATGTGCTCTGGTCTGTTTTCTTTTTTAAGCTGCTCACAGTCTGACTGTGAAGAGAAGTTGCTTACAGTTTGCGCCTAACCTTCAGTTTCTGAGGGACTTTTACGGATGTTTTGGCTTAAAGTGGAACGAAATTTAATTAAGAAAATGAGTCAACCCAGCAAGCCCGTCCTGACAATCCAACCCTTGGTGCTGTGGGTCTGTCACTCCCACTTTTGAAGGTGACGGTCAACATTGATTTGGGATAGGTAGGAGCCCGGGTACTCACAACTGACATGGGATTGAAGCAGAGGATTGTGACAAAAGAGGGACTGTCACAAGGATCACATTGTATCAGTGAAACAGAATACCCTGGCTATCAAGTTAGGGGGACAGTAGACATAGGAGCTATTGTGGATTGAACTGTGTTCCTCTCAAATATAGTTTGGAATCCTGACCCTTATGCCTGTGGATTAATCTTGTTTGGAAATAGAATTTTCTTTGTTATGTTACGAGGCTGTATGAGTGTAGACTGTGTTCTAACCCTAACCACTTACGGGTTATAAAAAGAGTCTTGCACAGACTAGGCAAGACAAATGCCTTGTCAAAGTCTAAGGAACCAAGGAATACGCAGGACTAGGATGAGGACTTCTAGTCATTTTTCTGTTCTTTACAGCCACCTACATGTATGGTATTTGTGTTACAGCAGCCCGAGGTACCTAAGACAAATGAATGTGGTGATTACTGGGAGTGGCCCTGAATGCCAGCTACTTTGAGTTACTGTCTTGGGCGGAAAGGAGTCGTATTTCTGTAGGAATTGTGGTTACAGGTTGAGAAGCTGAGAACAAACGACCCGGTGGCATTCTTTCCAAGCTGCCTGTGGTCTCCGCTGTCCTCTGGCTCCAGTGCAGATGGCCAGCTGGCCTAGTGCTGGACTCCAGCAAAACACTTAGATGCTGCCATTTGCTTCAGGAGAGAACTTGTCTGGTTCTCTCGTGCAAGAGCAGTCAACAACAAACTTGTTTCTTCTCAATGGTCAGTAGTTCTGTGTTTTTGTTTTAACATTGGAGTAGAGGGAATATAAACTTGTTGTGTGAGAAAATGAGTTAGACCTGTAACGTCAGCCTGCTTTCCTCCAGTCAACAGGACTGCCTGCTGAAAGTAAGCACCTCGCTAACTCAACCCCTGTAAGTAGCTGTAAAGGTTTTAGTTATGATGACTGAATTACTACAAAAGCTTGGGTTTGTTTCTGTAAAACTGAGTTGACAAGGATTAGGATATAGAAATGAGGCAGCTCTTTTGGAGTAACATAAATCATAATTATAAATAAACATGCAAAGTTTTAACAACAAAGGACTCATAGGTCTGTCAGAAAGACGCTGTTACGGAAAATGAACTGAGCACACATGTTTGACCACGTTTCTCTAAAAGCTCCTTTAAAATGAGAGCAAATGTGTTTTTGAAAGAATAAACCACAAGGACAATGTATAGAAAGCAGATGATGGGAAGAGAATTTTCAAGGCTGGATCACAGAAAGACCAATGACAAACGTGTCAGGTGTCCTTTGTACAGCACTTCAAACCTTCACAGCATTGGGCAGGGCCAAAGAGCTGAAGCATCCCCATCCTAGGGACCCCAGGGACCTCTGTAGGGTACACTGCGGGGGCTCTTCGATGCCTTTCTTACTTTAAAATATAATGTCCTGGATTAAATTGTGCCCCTAACCCCCAAAATATGTGTTGTAAATCCTAAGCTGTGGTGTTGTGCCATTTCGTAACAGGGTGTTCTTTGGTATGTTAATGGTGTGGAATCAGCAAAGGGTATGTTTTGAGTCAATCACTTGTGAGCTGTAAAGGAGCAGATGAGGCCCAGAAGCACATAGGAATAGGGAAAGAACCATGCCAAGTAGAGATCTCCAAGAAAGGCTGAGAAGAGCCTAGAGAATTGAGACAGGACTCCCCCAGAGCAGACAAAGCCTTCTCCCATAGCCTGTGCCCTGAACTGATTTTTGGTCAGAGCAAACCAGAAAATCTGGACCCACGGTGTCACGTTAATTCTGACTCACAGCCACTCTGTAAGACAGGGTAGAATTTTTCCATAAAGTTTCCAAGGAACACATAGTATATTTCAACTGCTGACCTTTCGGTTAGCAGCCCTAGCACTTAACCACTATGCCACTAGGGTTTCCAGAGCAGTACTAAGAAATAAAGATGATGAAGAGACCACGAAAGCCCAAGAGCCTCTGAGGAAGCCTATGATATCAGTGACAGAAACCAAGACAAATGGAAAGGAACAGGGACACTTGAAAGAAGAGGAGAGTATGGAGGAAGGTGAAAACTCCAAAAAGAGGGAAAAAAAACTATTATTAGTAATATTCTCTGAGATATAAGAGGACTCATAAAACAGAAAGAACCTTATTTTCTAACAAATGATTAGAGAACAAGAAATATCTCTTGAGGATTAAAATGATGGTATAAGAATGAAAACTCAATAGTTTGTAAGATACAGTTGAGGAAATGTAATACATTGAACAAAAAAAAGCAGACGAAAATGAAATAAATGAGAAAATACAATGAAATGATAGTACGCACTCATTACTCCCCTCGTTTGAAGAGCAGGAACTGCGGAGAAGAGTAGGGGTAAGTACGGTATGCTGTTCGTGAACTTCAGAACACTGAAGATGAAAAATAAACAAAAATCCTACATGCTTTCAGAGAGAGAAAACCAAACACCAAACCCACTACCATCGAGTCAATTCTGACTCACAGCAACCCTAGAGACCGAGTGGAACTGCCCCGCAGGATTTCCAAGGAGTGCCTGGCGGATTTTAACCATTGACCTTTCAGTTAGTAGACGTGGTACTTAACCATTATGCTGCCAGAGAGAAAGAGACAGAGAAATAACAGAACCCATCACATACAAAGATTTGTCAACAACAGTACTAGGAGATGCAGGACAACAGAGGAGTGCCTTCAAAATTTGGAGTGAATGTTTTCCCACCTAGATCTTCATACCAACCAGATTATCAATGAAGAAAGAGGGTAAAGATGTAGCCATCTGCTTGCATAAGGATTACAGTCTTCACTCTGTGGGGCAGTTCTACTCCATCACATGCGGTTGCTACGAGTCAAAAATCAACCCATCAGCACCCAATAACAATAATCAGGATATTAATCTTTATCTCCTCTCCTCCCCCAGTTAAAATTTACAATCAAATCTGAATTTTCAGACTGGGCTTTGGCGTTTATGGACAGAGCTGATAACCACTATGTATAAAGTATGTGAGCTTTTGGGCTTTTTCAGCCTTTAATTGTTCTAAGTATTTTGTATCAGTGAAAGTCGAAACATACATCTATTTACAGAACATCTGTTGTCTCGCTGTGATCGGCACTGTTCCACTAGGTAGAAAGCAGAGTCCTCGCTTCCCTGGAACTTACAACCTCATGTGAAAGAAACAGAAAATGACAAGAAAAACCCTTCCAGGGAGAAACTGTTTTCAAAACTAAGTTTCAGTAAACTTGCTTAAGGTGAGGTGACCTTGCTTTTTGTGGTGTCTGAATGGGAAGGAGCTTGTCTTTGCCTACAGTTATTTGGCCAAGGAAAGTCATGCAAAGAAGAATTTCTGAACCTGGAGTGATGTCCTCCGATTCTGAGACTTATTTTGATTCCTATCTGCCCATTAGAGTCCTTGGATCTTCCAGGTTACAGGCTCTAAACGGAAGGAGGCAACAGGGTAAAGTGACAAATGGTCACACTGGGAGAGCAGTGTCCCACCTAATGGAGAACACCAAACTGACTCTGAGACTCTTTTGTTCCCTAAAGGGAAGCTTAGTCGGATCCCCTTACGCTAGGGTGCTGATTTGATCAGCAAAACCATGATCTTACAGTGTATCACTCCTGTGGCTTATTTTCAGATTACTGAAAAAGCTAGACAAAGAGTAACTGTCTCTGGTGGTGCCACCAGTCCTGTGAAACCCCACAGCCTGGGCTTGGCAGCTCAGCAACACTGGATGCTGGTCTTTAAAGGGACCTGCCATTGTTGCTGAGTGTTGTTCAGTCCCTGCCGACCCGTGGCAACCTTGTGTACAACAACACCAAGCATGGCTGGTCCTGCAATGTCCTCGCAGTCCTTGCTGTGTTTGTTGCGGCCACCAGGTCATTCCATCTCATTGAGGGTCTTCCTCTTTGGCACTAACCTTAAAGGTAGAGAGTTATGCAAATGAAGGGATTTTCCTAAACACACCTCAGGGAGATGACTTCTAGATTGTTGCACTGTAAGAAAACTAAAGGTCAGAGTGGTTAAGCGAGTAAGCTAAAGACACACAGCACACTCATCCTATGAAGCTAAAGCCTCCCATTATCTTTCCAACTAATGAGTTGTGGGGGACGGAGGAAGGAGGAAGGTAGGAGGGAAAATTAGAAGCATCTAGAAGTTATGTGAAGGGTCAGCTGGGCTGGGGTTTAAATACTGCTTCTGTATTTTTCTACTCTTTGATATGAGGCAGGCTTCTCTGCTGACCTTCAGAACTGCAGCTGCAAAATGAGGATTTGATGAGGTGGTATATGTGAAAACCCTCCATCTCTTAAAGATAAGACCTTTCCTTAATGCACTATCACAAAGTACCACTTTCTTTTCTTGGTCTTCAAACCATTTTGTTGATACTTGAAGCTCCCTAAGCCCAGGCTTAAGTTTTCTGGACTGATGGGTCAAAACCCCTCTGTCCTCCACCAGCTGACCCCAATCTCCCTGTGATCCTTGCCTCTCCAGACTCCCTCAGTGGTCCCCAATGCCCATTCCTGCAATCACACCCTGTGCCTGCCTTTTCCTTGTCACCCTAGCTGGAAGGCCACCTAACAAAAGGAAGCTTTCACAAGGAGGTAGAGAGTGACAGGCTTCAAAGTGCTTCCACAGACCTCCTCTGCTTTGATCCTCCTAGCCACCCTGTGGGGGATGCCAGGCAGCTGTTGTCATCTAAGTTTCACCACCAAGACACCCAAAGACTGCACAGCCTAGGGGACTCACCCAAGGCCCCAAGCTGGAGAGCTGTGTGCTGCGTGACAAAGAGCACAGGTTTGGGAGTAAGAAAATCTTAGGGTTAAAGTCTCAACATTGCCACTTGCTAGCAAGAATTCCTAAACACGGGGACCACTGTTAACAATTTGAATGAGTTATGGAAGGTTGCTGAGCCTCAGTTTCCTTATCCGTAAAGTGAGGATAATATTGTGTACTCTCCTGCAGGGCTGCATACTTTGTATTTGCAGGACCTGGTACGTGGTAAGGAGCCAGCAAGTAACATCAAAATCTAACACAACTCCCTGCCTCCCTGTACTCTTCTTCCACATCACCCCAGTCAGAGGTAAGCTTCCATCTCTGAATTGAAAGAATAGTCATTGCCTTTATCAGGAGTTTTTGGTTTCATGCCTCAGAAAGGAACTCTGGCTAACAAACACCAAATATGAATTTTGCCAAGTTCAGGTCACAGGATGGAACAGCTGAAGAACAGTTTCTGGGAAGGCCAAAAACCACAGTCTTCCCAGGGATCTTGGCAGCCCCTTGGGGGCATCTGTTGGATGACTCAGTGCCAACTGCTTTTCTTCCTGTGTGAGAGTCTCTCCACTCAGAACGCACATTTCCAGAAGAGAAGATCTAATGGTCTTAGTCATGGCATGTGTCCTTCTGGGGCGGGTGGGTGGAGCTGGTGGGCAACCTATCAGAATGATACAAATAGCGGAAAGGCTGTTCCTAAAGGGTGTAATTCTTTCAAGCTAATCCATGAAGTCCGTTACTCAGCCCTCCTGTGACTAAAACCGACTGTCTTGTGTGGCCGAATCTATTTGCTTGCATTTCCATCTTAACATCCAAGGTGGCCATTAGTCCTTAGAGGATGAGAGACATCTCCGACTTAGGCTCAGATTCAGTATGGAAGCCCAGAGACTTACACAAGGACTTGCACATGACTCAAAGTCAAAGTCACTGCCATTGAGTCCATTCCAACTCGTAGCAACCATGTAAGCCTGAGAAGAGCCTCCCCATGGGGTTTCCAAGAAGCGGCTGGCAGATCTAAACTGCCAGCCTTTCAGTTAGCAGACGTAGCACTTAACCAGGGTTTCCTGCACATGAATGACAATAATTATCAGGTGACTGGTAGAGTTTATTGATTTTGTTATAGCCCTCCTTCTAGTCCCCAAAATGAGTGAATTCGGATCTTTCATGATCTAATCCAGCTCCTAAACCTCAGAACTCCTACCTACACGCAGCTACCCATAAAGCCATCAATCAGAAACAATTCCCCTAATGAGCTTGCTCATGTGAACCCATGGGTCCCTCAGAGCTCGCCGTATCCCATCACAGCCATTGTGTGAGGTGCCAGGTGTCCTGCCAAAGGACATGATTAATAAGTCTGTGTAATGGAGGCTGAATGCTGTTAATTGCGTAATTTTGAACTCTTCAAGTTTAATTCCATGACAATTACATCACAGAATTGGAGCATGATGAAGTATTTCTAACAAAAGGCATAAACATCACTTCCGTAAACACTGGGCTATGTTTGTGAAACATTATATACACACCAGGCACAGACTCTCGCCATGATTGTTGATAAAAGGTCACATGACTAGAATGCACCTGTGAATTCCTAAACACGGGGACCACTGTTAACAAAACCTGAACACTCTACTCTTTCCCGTTCCCACCGTATTTACGTCTTCTAAATAGATAACCCTAGTCTTTTTCTTGCAGTAAGCACAGACCACAGGTCTGTTCATGTTCCCTTTTTTCTTCCCTCTCTCCTTTAGTCTCTTTAAATCCATTCTTTCAGTCATTAACTTGCTAGAGGACATGTCAGACAGTAGCTGATGAATAAAAGCAGTGCCTTCTGCCTTTGATAGAACTTGGGCCCCCTTGAGCAGGCAGGTCTCATGAAGAAAACCTGGGAAATTAATTAATTAACTGAGACTGAATTTCACCTCTTTAACCTTAACTCACGAGCAAACCTGAGCTAAATAAACATCTGACCGTTCAATCTCTTCCACTTGAGGTTAACTTGAGTTTATTATTCAGGCCACTGCCCTTGTGGATTAGGCAACGCATAAATTACGCATACTAATTACCCTGGATGGGGAACCACTTTAATGAATTCTTTTAATTAAACTGCAACACAGTGGTTTTGCACAGGATGGCCTATATTTCATCCTTAAACTATGGTAACCTTCATCTTTGTCTGGGCAGCTCACACGTCCAGCCGGAGAAGGTCTGTGTTTAATTCATCTAAGTATATACATTCTGCAGCCCCCCTTGACAATCCTAGGAAAAATTGAAAAATGCTTCTCTTCTGCTTCAGGTTAAGAAATTAGATGCCTCTGTGAAAAGTTATGATTCTGCTGGGGATTCTGTGGTAGAAAACAAAACAAAACCAAAGAGGCAGAACCAACCAGCAGAGTACCTCAGGATTTAAAATACACATAAGAAAGGTCATATCAACAATGTCTTTACTAATGTGTACTACTTATCTAGGGCATCTTTCTCTTTGTGGTCATTATAGTCCTGAGTTTACGGTAAATAATCTACATCATGAGTCCCTGCTTTCAAGACACAATTAGTTTCCTGTTACCTGGAACCCTTAGCAGATGAAGTAACAGGGGAAAGTGAGAACTCATGTGTGTTTTAGCCGAGAGTGCTCATCTTCTCTTGCCTTTTTACAGAGCCCCGGCTTCTTGGAAGGGTCCTAGGGGTGCGGTAGTGAAGCACTCAGCTGCTAGCCAAAAGGTTGAGTGTTTGAACCCAAGCAGTGGTTCTGCATAGAGTAGGATGAAGACACAGAAGAGCCCTGATCACTGAGGATTTGTGGTGTCCCCTCCTAGGCTGACTCCTGCCTTCAAATAGGATATGTGCATTTTACACACGCACACACACATGCATGCATGCACATGCACACTCCCGTAAACACTGGTGGCTTAATGGTTAAGTGTTACAGCTGCTAACCAACAGGTCAGTGGTTCAGATCTGCCAGGCATTCCTTGGAAAGTCTATGGGGCAGTTCTGCTCTGTCCTATAGGATCACTATGAGTCAGCATAGACTGTCACCAGTGCATTTTACATATGTGTGTGTGTCATAGCCACCCATGATACAACTTCTTCTTAAATTCAATCATAATATTAGAGATCAAATGCAAAAGCAGTACAAGTGGTAATAAAAAACAAAACTCACTTGGTACATGAATTACAACTTTTCCTGTTAAATAAATAATGATCATTTTGAGTACTTTTTGGGACATCTGCTATATCAATATTCCATTAAATTATTACACATGTTAGTACTATATTGAATATATGATGGATTGCATCCATGTGTATGTCAAACATACTGTAAAGTCAAAGTTGTAAATATTGTTATTTACAGAACTTGGGACATAACGGTGCATAAATGCTGTATGGTTTTGCAGCTTAATTGAATTCACTTCAACGACCAACTTATCTGGGTTCCCTCCCTTTTGAGTGTCCCCTAGGACTAAAGTTCCCATTGGCTGTTTCTCAGGACATGTGCAGGAGTGTACTCTTGTGTTTGCATCACGGCAAAGGGCATTACCGGCCCTCCTGGCTGAAGCTCTTGTGTCAGCCAATGTGGATGTATAAGACAATTCTCAGAACAGATCAGAGACCTGTTCTCTGTTAATACAATCCCTCCTGACCCAGTCACTGCTCATGTTGGATCCAGTTGTGTGTTGGGTAAATGTGGCAGGAGTGAGACTTTACAGCCTGCCTCCATCTCCTGCTTATTAGAAAGAAATAGTGTATTCCCCAAGAAACCAAAACCAAACCCACTGCCATTGAGTGAATTCTGATTCATACCAACCTATAGACAGAGTAGAACTTTCCCATAGAGTTTCCAGGGAGTGTCTGGTGGATTGGAACTGCTGACCTTCTGGGGGAGCAGCTGGAGCACTTAACCACTACACCACCAGGGTTTCTAAGAGACTCACTAAAATATGAAGTTTCAGTTACACAGGATGAGACTTTAGGAGATGGAGGCCAAGGAACGTGTTGAGGTGGTAGGGTCCTTCTAGGTTAAACACCCTTGCACATGGGCACCTTTGTGATCTTGTCTGAAATTTATTTCCAACTGGCACATTCTCACAATATACTGAAGCTGGTATCAGTTTCACTGGGTGCCTGCCAGTTCCCGTCCACCATGGCACTCACTTTTCCTTATGTCTGTCCTGTCTACTCGGCATTTATGGGTCTTCACTTTGGAAAACTGGTGCCCCTGTTTTGCTGATATCCTAAGCACAGCCTAACCTTATTGGGTAACTTGTCTCTGGCTGCATGGGAAAAAAGACCTGATGGTCTGCTTTCATTAAGATTATATCCAAGGAGACCCTATGGGGCAATTCTAATGTGTCTTGTAAGGTGGCTATGAGTCAGAATTGACCCAATGGCATACAACAAAATCAACTGAGTCTAAGTAGTAAAACTAACTGTATTGAGTTCTGCCTTCCTGATACCCAGGAAAGAAATATCAAACAGCCAAAGGACCATCCAGATACCAGAAACCTTGACACCACCACCAAATCAATCAACACCTACTGGTTGAGCACCTACTGTGTGCCTATTGCTATGCCGGGTGTCAGAACATCACAGGGTTGAGAAAAGCTCTGTTGCCTTTTTCTAAAGTGAAAATATTGGCATGTATGTGTTCACACTTACACAGAAGAATTTTGGAAGATACACAATAAATTGTTAAGAGAATTAGCTTATGACAAGCATTGAAAGTCTGAGCTGGACGGGGGGAAGGTGTTTTATTCTGTATCCTCTCCTCCTCCTCTTACTATCATGACCACACGATACTTTTAATTCAAGAAATGAAGATAGCTAAGGAGTTCCTAGTCCACTGGGAGAAGCAAACGCGCGGAAGGTGGTGGGTGCTGTGATGGGTGACCACACAAAGGATGCCAGAAACACAAAGGAAGGATCATCTAACTGCCCAGTGGAGTCAGGCAGGGCTCCTCAGAGGAGGGACCGTTTTGGTTGGGTCTTGCAGCTTGACTGTGAGAGTTTTGTCAGGCTGAACACCAGCACTTGAGTAATGGGAAGGAGAACATGGTATGAGGTGATTTTACTCACTCTAAGACAGTTCTCCACTAGAAGTTCTGTTGATATGCTGCTACAAGGCTTTCTTGATGACGTATGCAAGCAAAATGTCTAAATCATCTTAATTCCTGACAACCAGGTAATTGAAAGTGATACCTTGTAAGTGATCCTGATGAAAAGGTACTCATTCTGCGAAATTACCAGCTGTGTCCGAAATTCCAGCACCAGAATGCCCCCCCCAAAAACAAACATACAAACTCAGAGCTGTCAAGTCAGTACTGACTCATAGCAATCCTATAATGCAGAGTAGAGCTGCCCCATAGAGTTTTCAAGGAGTGCCTGGTGCATTTGAACTGCTAACCTTTTGGCCAGCAGCTGTAGCACTTAACCCTCATACCACTATGCCACTTAACCCATATACCACGAGAATGGCCCTACAGTCCCTTAAATTTTTCTCTAAGCATTAATTTAACCTGAAATTTATACAGAAGCAACTGACCTGTAGCATACTACCAATCTTATGGATGGGTCATGTCTTTTGACCCAAGATGTCACTCGATGTCTCTTTACTGAAGCTTTCAGTCCATTCTCATTCAATGTAATTATTGATAGGTATGTGTTTAGTGCTGGCATTGTGATACGTTTATTTCTGTGTTGATGTTTTCTCTGTTGTTCTTATTAATCTGCTCTGGAACGTTCTTTGTGAATTGATTTTTCACCTTTTTCAGGTTGTTTCTGTGGTGGTTGAGACTCCTGTATTACATTTCTTGATTTGATATGCTGCATCTTTATTGTGCTTTAAAGCTGCCCCTGTGATTCCCCTTAATAAACTACATATAAACCCTATTTTAATTACTACCAGTCTTATTAGCTTACTCTCCATCTGGAAGGACTGTAACTACTACCAGTCTTCATTTAAACCAAACCAGACACATTGCTGTCTAGTCATTTCTGACTCATAGTGACCCTAGAGGAGAAGTGCTCCATAGAATTTCCAAGGAGTGCCTGGTGGATCTGAACTGCTGACTTTTTCGTTAGCTGACAGAGCACTTAACCACTACACAGACAGGGTTTCCAGTCTTCATTTGGATGGGAAAAAAGAATATTTTTCATAAGCAAGGTTGAGCTCTCAGTACCCTAACACTTAGAAACGAAACTGCTTTTCTTACCCAACCTCTACCTTGCAACTACAGTACAGGAGAACAGGGAAAATGGACACCATGAAGGACTCAGCTTCCATGATTTCGCATTGATAGGATTCTTTGGGGACTCAAATCCCTTATTCTTGGGCCACTAAGGAGCCCTGGTATGGGCTGAGCCATTCCACCTAGGGAAAGAAATCTTGTCTCCCAACCACAGAGCAACAGATCCTAGAGAGACAGATTTGGTAGATCTCAGAACACGCCTTCCTTAGGCAATGGCAAGGGAAGAGGCAGACGGCTTTATCTCATTACCACCCTGATGCTGATTCTATCAATACTTTTCAATTATTTGCTGAACCACAGCTGTGCCAGGTGCAGGCATCATGAAGATGGATACTGCATGGTTCCCACTCTGAGAAAGCTCACAGGGAGAGTTGCAGACCAGCCACTGCAACCCAGTGGGACATGTTTTCCAGCCAGATGGGGCATGTCCTGTGTGAGTGCACAGCAGAGGACCAGAGCACTGTGGCTAGAGGGGCTGCACAGGGAGTGTGGAGAGCCCTGGGCACAGCACAAATAGATCTCAGAGATGCAATGTATTCTGAAATGCTTAATCTGTGTTGTCTGTTGTATGCCAAAGAGATAGACAAAAGAGAGGCAGAGAATTCTAGAATTGGTGGATAGCTAGATCCAAGATTTTCTTCTCCCCTAAGTCAGCAAATTGAGGAGTCCCAGAGCTTGTTAAACAATTTAACAGCTAGTTTCCAGAATGATTTGTTGTTCTTGTATTATCACAGTGGCTCTTGAGTCAGACAACCCAGTTCACCTTTGGGTGTGCTGTGTGACTTTGACAAGTTACTTGGTGTCTCTGACCCTCAGCTTCCTCATCTGTAAAACTTGGATAATTAAGAGGCCCATATTACTGGAAGTCATCATGAGTAGGAATCCACTTGAGAGCAGCCATCAACAGTAAGGTCACTGGCTGTTGGTGGTGATTGAATGAGATAATGATGTAGTCGGAAAAGAGATGCGCCCCGTCAGTAATTAGTAAGTGTTAGCTATTATTCTGAGTAAGGTGGGTAAGCCAAACATGTAAGAAAGAGAGTTTTATTACCAAGTTGTCTAAATGACTCTAGGAACCCTCCACAGCTGGTAGACTAGAAGAACATAAGTTACCGTACTACCACGTTTACTTGGGCGTGTGACATTGTACGACCTCTGTGTGTATACATACGCTTACATATTAGTATTCATTTCAGCTTGCAAACCAATTCACTGTTAACAGTGGTGGCTCTTGAGACGACCCGTGTAAAAGGCCTGGCATGGATTCTTAGACACCTGAATGCTCCTTTTATTGATTTGCTGAAAAGCCAAGTGGGAAGCGTCTGTCCTTGCCAGGCTTGTTGTGTTCCTCAGAAACAATGTCACTGACAGAAGTCAGCGCCAGCTGGCATTCTCCTGTGCCGGTGAGAAGAGGATGTCCCCAAGGGATGGGAACACTAGCTCTGTCTGCAAAGGCTGTGAACACCTAGGCACACTCAGGACTCAGAGGAGATCAGGAACACCCCAGGGTTGCCCACTTCCCACAGCAGCTCTGGTTAGCCCACCTTGATTCTCTGTGTTTCTATTGCTTTTAGTTGGTTTTTTTTTTTTTTTTTTTTGCCCCAGGTTTTCCACACGGAGGGTCCTTTCGGGTGGCCTCATAGGGAATATATGTTGTGACGAACCATCTGGCCTTCCTGCATAGCCCCAGAAGCTGCGGTATGAAATCAGCCTTCTTCGCAGCTACAAGTGCCCACAATCCCTTTGGGCTCTGTCTTGGTCCAAGTATTTTTCACCATCAATGGATATAATTAAGAAGAACTAAACTGAGTACATGAACTCAGGACTGCATTGGGACTTCGAAGGGCACTTGCTCTTGGAAAGGAGCTGCCGGAGGTAACCTCCTGAGGCTCCTGTGTAAATGGTGGGCGTGTGCCCATGGGCCTGGCTCACCATTTTACAGCTGGGCACAGTGTGACACAGGCGTGCAGCTCAACTTCATGAATGAAGCGGAGTGTCAGTGGTACCCACTGATGACCCCCAGGGCCTGGCTAAGGGAAGAAGGCAGCTTGGTGATGGGAGCACATGGGTCTCTTGGCCATAAGCTATGGAGGAAGTGTCAGAATTGTCCAAATCCTGGAGCAGGATCAGTGGTGTTGCTTCTCTTTGAACAGAGAAAGAATTGCTACTAGCTTGAATAGCTGTTCTTTCCAGAAGGTGTGGAGGGAAAAGCCAAAATCAATTCCAGAGAGTTGAAACCAGAAGACACCACTAGAAAGTATAAATTGCAGTATATACAAGCCATGTGACACCGGGCAGTGCAAAGAAAGAATGGGAATTTCTTTACATACTGATGTGGAAAGAACTCCAAGATGTATTAAGCAAGAGGGAAAAATTCCCTTACGCAGACTCTCTTGCTTAGCTGTGTTGGGGTAGGAGAGGTGTTCGTGTGTGCACGAGCCTGCCTGGAAGGACCCCCCAAAACTAATACCAGTGACCATCTACTTGGGGAGGCAGGAAGAGCCTGTGCAGCTGGGGGCAGCAAGGGAAGAATTTCACACATTTTGAGGCAGTTTTAAATTTCATAGACCCTTCAAGATTTTCAGTAAATGGAAACATGGTTAAAAGTTTTGAGAGTGAAATTTAAAATATATTGAAAGGCCAGTGGAGATTACATACCAGTAGATATGTAAGTAGATTTTTATTAATCTGTCTCTATGAACATCTCTCTGTATAAATAGGGCCATTTGATTTCCAGCAATATGATTATCATATGATGGAAAAACTTAGGCATTGTGTATTTCACAAGGAGCATTTTTCCATCAAGAGAAAATAAATAGAAGTTGTACTACTTAACAAGCTCAGGATTTGAATGTCGCTGTATGCTAATAACTAGAAAGAAACATTCATTCTTTGTCTTATTTCCTTTGATTCTTTAATATTTGGTGAACACATACAAATGCACTATTAAGAATTTACTATACATAGTCCATAGTCTTCACTGTATAAAACCATGTATGTATAGCTATTTCAAAAAAAAAAAAAATCCAAACCCACTGCCATCAAGTTGGTTGTAACTCATAACAGCCCTATAGTGCAGAGTAAAACTGGCCCTGGGGCATTTCCAAGGAGCAGGGGATTCAAACTATTGACTTGCTGGTGAGCAGCTAAGCTGTTCGCTACTGCGCCACCAAGTCTCCATGTGTAACTGTAGTGTTCAGTGTACCCAGACAGGTATAGGTTTAGTTCAGAAAATTTGTTGAAGGATTCTTTACTTGGTCAGTTTGTCTCTGATTGCTCAGGTTCAAGTTCTTTATTTTCTGACAATAGATGGGAGGGGGAGATGATCAAGACACTGCTTGGAATGAACTATATACTTTTTACCAACTGGCTGAGCCAAGGACATGCTTCCACTCTCTCCTATCGCTCTCATTTCGAAGAACTATTACAAGTACCCAGACCTAACCACTTGCTTCCTGTAATAAATCCATTTTCACTTCCTAGAGGAATTACAGAAATCCCATGGCTCTGCACTGCATAAACTTAGCTAAGCTAAAACTAGTTTCCCCAGGATTTTGTTTCCTGTAGGATTCCAAGTTAGGGTCACTCATAAGAGAAATTTGTGCAGGATTTGGAAGGCAGAAGTGTAGCAGCAGCAAAGTTCAGGCTTTGAAGGATGGTTTGGCTACCAGTTACCCTGGAAAGATGCCTCTATTACACGCTCATCACTGTGTAAGTAGGATGATTTCCAACAATGTCTCCCATAACTGATGACGTACAATGGAAAGACTTTTGCATTGAGCAAGTAACTTGTGCAGGTTTACAACCACCTCCTAGCTCACCTTGTGGGACAGGCTGACAGTCATCTGCTAGCTCACCTCGTGGGACAGGCTGACATTCATCTGCTAGCTCACCTTTGGAGGCTGATTGACAATCATCTGCTAGTTCACCTGGTGGGGCCGGTTGATAGTTATCTGCTACCTCACCTTGTGGGGCTGGTTGTAGCTGGGCCCACAGCTCCTCCAGCTCCCACAAAATTTCCTCCTTCTGTTTCTTGAGTCCTGGCAGATAATGTGTGCAGCTTCACAACGAAGCATACTCACGTCTCCTGAGGGTCAGTCTGGTCTCTTGTTGTCTTCCACTTTGTATCGAGACTTCCTCCCCACATGCCAACCCAGATAAGAAGGTCAACTTGAGATTCAGTACTAGACACAGAAGCCACAACCTTGCATAGACATCTCTACTCAATTCTCCAAGTACATGTGAGGCTTCATCCCAAGAATAAATGCTTTATTCAATATCTCTTAATGGTTCTGCTTCTCTGATCAAACATTGACTGAAACACTACCCAAAATATCCAGAGATGGGTCTTAGTCTTGTCCTTTTTAAGAGCATAGCCAGACTAGACATTAGTGTCAGTTTTGCAAAAAGGGTGACCCAGTGGCTACAACAACGAGCTCCAGCATAGACCTGCTTGTTAGGGTCCAGCAGGACTGGGCACTGCTTTATTCTGTTGTACTCAGGGTCCTTATGAGCTGGGACTGACTTGACAGCATCTAACAACAATTTTGCAAATAAAAAACCTGAATCTAGACAGGTAAACAACAAAGTTGGAAATCAAACTCTACCTAACTCCGAAATTCATACACTTTCCATCACAAAATCCTGTCTTAACTTCCAAAATAAGAAGAGCCTGGTAGAGGAGCATGCCACAAGAGATGAAAATCAGCCTTCAGAAGGGATGACGGAGGACAGGCTCGGCTCCTAATTCAGAGCTCTGGGCTTCAGATGACACTTGCACTTCTACACAAGGCAAACTTCTAGAACAAAAATGCTTTGGTGTTCTGGGGTTGAGGACATGGGTGACATTATCCTGTATCTTTCTTAGCTATCTTGAATGGATAGGGAACCCAAAGCAGCCATACTGGGCTAAATAATGCTAACTGAGGAGGTTAGGTTCCTTGCCCGCACTGCCAAAAGGGCTCCTTGTGTGACAACATCCACAGATAGCACTGAGGACTATCAACTTACCTTGGCAAATACGGATTTGGGTGGGCTTTCCACTGATTCCAACTCTCTTAGGGAACACACATATGTCAAGGTCATTCCCACATTCTTTGGTAGGTTAGTCTGAAATCTTCCATTAACCAAAGTTACTAGAAAACGTGACTGTCAAATCTAAATCTAAATGTTCACTATAGAAACAGAAGTTGATGCCAGCTAAGAAACGCAGACTAAACCAAACCCATTGCCGTCGAGTCGTTGCAACTCACAGTAACCTCGAGGACAGAGTAGAACTACTCCATTGAGTTTCCAAGGAGCACCTGGTAGATTCAAACTGCTGACCTTTTTTGGTTAGCAGAGGTAGGACTTAACCTTATGCCACTAGCTGCTACACCTCACAGGTGCAGACTAGAGAGAAGCTCTCAAATTTCTGTATTTGTTGAAACGTAGCAAGGAAACTGTTAAGAGAAACAGGTATTTGTGGGAAAGAGAGATTTCTGGAAAACTCTGGGCTAATTTATATCTTGAGCAGAGGATCTTCTGAATCAATGTGGCCGAGAATTTAGAAGTAGTCTTGTCTGTAACCAAACATGTCCTAGAGGTAAGAAAGTGTGTACTGTAGAAAGAGGGTGATTAAAACCATAGCCTAACACTTTGTCTACCTTTCCCTTGTAAAGTTTGTCTAGGCAAAAGATGCCGCTTTGACTAAAGACCACCAGCAAACAAGAGTAGTGAGAAGACCTTGAAATTTCCATGCTGTGCTTGAACTTCATCCTTTTTATCTCTCACATCAGCATCTCAGATTTCCTCAACATGCTCAGGTTGTAATCCATCTGATGAAGGAAATAAGGCTTGCCTTACCTTAACAGGCAATTAGCTTTTACAATTAAACAGAGAGAGTCATGATTAATGACCCTGCTAATTGTTCTTCCCTGATGTGCACGTTAACACAAGCAGAAAGCCCCAAACGAAGACGAACGCTCATTCTTTCAGCTCTGTTGTTATGGTTCCAGTGCTGCAGGAGACATCTACCCTGTCCTCCAGAGGATTAAAGCCTACTAAAAACCACATGTGGACAGACACATCACAGCCAGCAAGGAGAGAACATGTCAGTTTCCATGATGACTTGCACAGCACTGATGTGACAACTGACTTCCAGCTATCACAGGTGTACAACTTGGCTGACTAATTACCAGTATCCCCAGCAGGCTGGCAAGTGAGAAAACAGCATCTTTGCATGCAGGAGAGATTGTGAATCATTGCTGATAGGGCAGTTGTCTAGAATGTTTGCAAAGCAGAGTAAGATGTCCAACCAGATAAATCAAGTGAAACCCATGATTTCACTATAAAGAGAAGGCAGGACAATATTTCCAGCTGCCCAGCTGATTGTTGCTGTGTAAAGAAATCCTGCCCTTTCTTAAGGATTTTTAGGTTTTACATTCAGGTCTATGGTCCAATTTCAGTTTTATGAATGTTCTGTGTGTATGTGTGTGTGTGTGTGTGTGTGTGTCTGTGTCTGTGTGTGTGTGTGTGTGTGTTTCAGTTGTTTGAAACTCCGGTGTTGTAGTGGTTAAGTTTACATCTGCTAACCAGAAGGCTGACAGTTCAAATCCACTCTACATTCCTTGGAAACTCTATGAGGCAGTTCTACTCTGACTTATAGGGTCACTGTGAGTTGGAATCGACTCAACAGCAGTGGCTTTTTACATACAGTTGTTTAGTATCGTTTGTTCAAAACACTAGTCTTTATTCATTGAGTTATCCTGACATCTTTGTTGAAAATCATATGACTCCTCCATTAAGCCTCTTCTGATTCTGATGACTGGAAGTGATCGCTCCCTGTCAAAAGACTCCAGAACTCTTACTGTTTAATGCTTTCCTATATAATTATTTTATCATCTATGAGGAAAACCATCTCCTAAATCCAAATGTCAGGACTGTGGAATGTCAGATTAGAAAGCTCTCAGAGCTTCTCTGATTTGACTTCATCCTTTTATAGACGCTGAGAGTCAGAACAAACTTGAATGCAATGGATTCAGTTTGGTTCACAGTGGTTTAGAGCTATGGCTTCTAACAGGATAGCTGGTGGTTTGAATTCGTTAGATGCTCCTTGGAAACCCTGTGGGGCAGTTCTACTCTGTCCTATAGGGTTGTTCTGTGTTGGAATAGATTCAGAGGCAATGAGTTTGGATTTGGGGTGGGGGTACGGTTTACAGATGAGGAAAGTCAGTCTCATTCAAGACATACAAGGTCAGACAGTGAAGTTCATGAACTCATCCTAGAAAAAGTGCTACATACCTCACGGCTGAATGTCACTACAGTCACCACTGAAGGACTCCCCTTGGGAAGGTATACACCAATGCCAGTGCCTAGTCCACCCTTCAAAGCACTTTCTCTAGGATGAGTTCACAAACTTAATTGTCAGATATGATGCAATGACAGCTCTGATGAACATTCCAGAAAAAGAATTCCAAAATTGCTTTGAAAGGTGGACTAGGCACTGGCATAGGTGACAAGGTTCCCAAAGGGAATGCTTCAAAGATGACCGCAGTGGTATTCAGCAATGAAGTATGTAGCACGTTTCCTAGAATGAGTTCCAGAACTTAACTGGCAGTCTTCATACATATACACTCTTTCTGGAATGGCTATTTCCTGTGGCGGCATGATGGCAAGTTTGTGAACTTAATTGCACGGTTGTCCATGAGGGAGGTTTTAGCCAATAAGCAAATCACTGTATTGGAACACCCTCCCTACCCGCTGCATCAGGCCCCCAATGACTTTTTTCGTTACCTCAAGATTAAGGAAATATTCAAAGGAAGACATTTTGATGACATTCAGGCCATCAAGGGTAATGTGACAACAGCTCTGATGGCCATTCCAGAAAAGGAGTTCCAAAATTGCTTTGAAGGGTGGTCTAGGTGCTGGCATCAGCGTATAGCTTCCTAAGGTGAGTACTTCTAAGGTGACCATAGTGATATTCAGCAACGAGGCCTGTAGCACTTTTTAACTAGTATGAGTTTGTGAACTAATTGTCAGTCTTTGTATACATACACAAACAGACATACAATTGTTCAGTATCATTTGTTGAAAAGACTATTCTTTATTCATTAAATTATCCTGCATCTTTGCTGAAAATCAATCAACTATAATGTGTGGGTCTGTTCGGGTCTATTCTATTCCATCAATCTGTTTGTCAGTCTTTGTACCAGGACCCCACTGTCTTAATTAACACTGTGTAATGATAAGTCTTAAAATGTAGCAGTATAAATCCTCCAACAAGTAATATAAGCTCTTTTCTTTTTCAGAATTGTTTTCTCTGTTGTAGATCTTCTGTATTTTCATAGACCTTTTAGAACCAGCTCTCAATTTCCACAAAAAAACCTGTAGAAGCATTTGAGTGAAGGGGTAACATTATTTGACTTAAACATTTTAAAGGGTCACTGTGGTGGCTATGGCTTGCTCAGTATCATACCTATTATCCACTATGTCTGCTAACCAAAAGGTTGACAGTTCAGATCTGCCAGGAGCTCCTTGGAAACTCGATGGAGCAGTTCTACTCTGTCCTATAGGGTCACTGTAAGCAGGAATCAACTCAATGCCTGTGGGTTTGGTTTTTTGGTTTATCCACTATACTATAGTATCTCCAATTCATTGAGTAAAGTGAAGAATGACTAATGATTACCTTATCAATAACAATTCTCAGATAAAGCACAACATGATCATCATTCAAAGAGATGCTCTTGCTGAAAAGTTGAAGAGTATTTAAATGGTAAATCCATTCGGACCCAAAGGATGGAATTCACAAATGATTGTCTTTGTCAAACTACTTGCTGGCAAAAGTTGTGCCAGTGAGCCCAAAAGGAACTTCTACAAAAAGCAGATGTTGATTTGGCTATCTGGTCTCACACCCTTTTGTTTTGCCTGGCCATTGAGTGACTGCTAAAGCAGAATGTTTGGAGAGATGACTTGGATTCTTCTTGTTCTTTCAGTAAAATCTTGATTATTCCAGAGTTGTGTCAGTTTTTAAAACACAAGTGGGAGTTGGGTGTTCTTCCTACGTCAGCGCTGTAAGAATCCTGTAGCTTCCTAAACAATCTCTCTCCCCACCATGACTGCTTCTTGGCAAGTAGGCAGTAAAAACAACAGTTTCCTGCCTGTGAGAAACCAGAGTGTTCTAGGTGCAAATAAAACAACCTCTTTTGTTCCTATCATCAACCTCTTTTTCCTGATGATATTCCTCTCTTTCAGTGGTTTTCCTTGTTTTAAATTTGCTGTATCCTATCTTTGTTGATAGGGTTATTCTGATTGCAAGTCACTTGACAGTGCTCTGTGGTGCCACAGGAAATTTGTCATTTGATTGCTAACTGGATGGCCCTGGACGAATAATTTAACCTGTGTTTCATCTTTCCTGGTAAAATAGATCCATCACCATCAACTACTGTTTCTGCCACAAAACTTGTAAGACTCTAATGTGACAATATGTATAGCAGGATTTTAGGGACTTAGGGGCACAGTGTACAAAAGTCAAATACTAATACTCAAATAACAGACCATGTTGACTTTGCTGGCCTGCATTCCTATTTTTAAAATGTATCCAACTAAGTGGTGTTTATTGGATCACTACAGCATGCTTAACCTGGAATAAGTTACTATGGGGTGGAAAAGAAGTATGTTATAGTGCCTAAGCCTGTTGTCATCAAGTGGATTCCGACTCATAGTGACCCTATAGGACACAGTAGAACTGCCCCACTGGATTCCAATGACTGTCCATTGGATTTGAACAGCTGACCTTTTAATTAGCACTCATGCTCTGAAACCAGTGCTCCACCAGGGTTCCATTACAATGCCTATTCCCTCAAAAAGATCGTGATTTCATCAAGAGACAGCTCCTGTACACATGAAATAATGAGACCAATAACAATAGCTTGCATTTTGAAGTACCTCTCAACCTGCTAATTTCTTTCACACACTTTGTCTTATCCTATCTGTCTCAGTTATCTAGTGTTGCTGTAACAGAATATCACACATAGATGGCTTTAATGAGCAGAAATTTATTCTCTCACTGTCTGGGAGACTAGAAGTCCAAATTCAGGGTGCTGGCTCCAGGCAAAGACTTTCTCTTTCTATGGGCTCAGGGAGAAAATACCTGTCATCAATCTTCCCTGGTCTAGGAGTTCTCAGTGTAGAAACCCTGGGTCCAAAGGATGTGTTCTGCTCCCTGTGTTGCTCTCTTGGTGGTATAAGGCCCCTCTGTTGCTCTGCTAGCTTTTCTCTTTTATTCAAAAGAGGTTAATTTAAGACACCACCTAATCTTACAGATTGAATCCTGCATCATTAACATCACTGCTACTAATGCCCCCTTGTTAACATCATAGAAGCAGGATTTCCAACACATTGGACTATCACATCAGATAACAAAATGATGGATAATCATGTAGTACTGGGAATCATGGTTGAACCAAGTTGACACAAATTTGGGGGGCACAATTCAATCCACAACACTATCTTTATAGACAACTCTGTCCAATACATAGGGCAGACACTGTGATTTTCTTATTACAGATGAGGAAACCTTAGCCTGAAAACCTCATATGATTGTTCCAAAATGATAGAGCTAGTAACCAGTGGGATTGGGACCTGAATCCAAATTATTATCTCACTCCTACTCCAGAAGATCTGCCTGAGTGGTTTCCAAATTTTTGGTGTAATTAAAAAGCATGGAGGGAGCTTGTTAAAAGTTCAGATTCCTAAATCTTATTGCCTATTTCTGAATCAGTTGGTCTTGGCCAGCACATGACAAATATTCCAGAAGATGTTTTGCTGATGACCTGCAGATGATGGTTTGAAAGCAACACCAAGAACGCCCCTCTACAAACAAATATGTAGTCCAACTCTTACCCTCACTGCTGTCTGGAAGATTCCAACTCATAGCAATCCTATAGGACAGAGCAGGACTGCCACATAGGATTTCCACAGAGCAGCAGGTAGATTTCAACCACCAGCTGACTTTTTAGTTAACAGCCAAGCTCTTAACCACTGCAGTGCCAGGAATCCATGCAGTCCTAATCAAACCCAAACCCACTGCCATCAAGTCGAATCTGACTCATAATGACCTTATAGATGTTGGGGAGAGAGTGACCGGAAACAGAGGCAGACATACCAGTCCAAGGGTCCAGTGAAGTTTATTTGAAGAGAAAAAGAGTGGGGTCTGAGCTAAAGGTGGCTCAGCCCACCCAGCAGCTGACGAGGACAGGTTTCATAGTTTTCAAGTTCCAATGAAGAAATGAGCAGTGATTTGATGCAAAGTTTTTTATGGTTTCATGGTTATACCAGGTGGGACATACCAGACTGTTTTCAGTTAATGACAAGGTCTGCTGATTGGATAAGATGACCTCACTGACTTCAGGGACAGAGTTCCCTCAGTGACTTCCTTGAATTTCAGGGACAGAGTCTTCTCAATGACCTCCCTGAATTTCACGGACAGAGTCCCCTCAATAGCAGAGTAGAACTGTCCTATTGAGCACCTGGCAAAATTGAACTGCTGTCCTTTTGGTTAGCAGCCTTAGCACCTAACCACTGCACCACCAGGGTTTCCATGTCGTCCTGGGCATAAAGAAAGGTATCTGCCTGTGACTGCCTTCTCCAGCCACCAACCCTTCTCCCATGTATTTTACACTGCTTCATCGTAGCTTCAACAGTCACACCAACATACTGCCCTCATAAAACCCTTGAAAAGATGCCACTTTCAGAGAACCTTTTTAGACATAAAGCCTCCACCATTGTTCCCCACCAATTTACTCTCCTGAGAAGCAACAGTAGAACTAACTCACCTGTGTAACTGGTATATGCAGTATCTCAGCCGTGAGCACAAATTCTGAAGTCAGCCTGCTACAAACTGAATGGGTTGTACAATCCTTCTTTGTAAACCCTCTGTTTGCCCATCTCGACAGTGGGTGTGACACAAGGACCTACCCCCCAGGGTTGTGATGAAGATTCAATAGTTTGTTGTTTGTAAACTAGCTAGAACCGTTGCCTAGCACGCAGTAAGCTTTTTTCTGTGACAAGGGAGATAAGACCCATAGAAACATCTCCCGAAAGAAGGACAATTAAGGACAGCCTCTATGAGGGCAGCTGCTGCCTCCCTCATCCTAAACAACTCTCCTTTCTCTTCCTCACATCCACTCTTCTGATCCCACAGACACCCACTGGCAGCCCCAGGCACCAGTTATCCTTGCTAGCAAAGGAACTGGAAGATACAGAGGAGCTCTCCAGCCTTTGGTTGACTTGGGTGTTTTATCCCGCTTAAATCCACCTTCTCTGTGGGAGGAAATAAACCAACACAGTAAAGCTTGCTGATAGCCACTCCATCTGTATTAATGGCACACAATGATGGCTAGAAGTTAAAGGTTTGATATATAGGTCTATTTTTTTATTACCAGTCCCTGCCCCTGAAGAAAGTATTAAAATTTCCAGATGAGTAACCAAACAATAAATAGATGAGACAGTTGCTGTGAATATCTGATTTTTTGCATAATAATGAGATATTGCTGGATAATACACTCTGCCATCCACAGTTTGTCTAAATTATCATTTTGATTGGTCAAATGCAAAAGAAAGATATACCAATAAAGTCGTGTCAAGTGCTCAGTTCTAGATTGATGCCGGAGGAGGGTCTCTTCGGGCTTGAGGTGAGGCAGGGGCAGGGAGAGGTGGCTCTTGTGGCGGTAACTTTCGATGGATGTTTTCTGCAGAGGATTCAAAGGTACCTGACATCCTCGCTTCTCCAAGGCCACATGCATAAACATGAGGTAGCTGGTACTTTCTAAGGCCTTGTGTGTTGTTTTTGGAATTGAAAATAAGGACCAAATTTGGAAAAGAAGGGTTGTTCTAGGACATCTAAGGTTTGTTTTGCGTGGAGCATTTTCTCCTTGGTTGTGCGTCCCTGCTCTCAACATCAGAGGGTTCATAGTGCTTTTCGTTAGGGAACAGGATGTCAGTAAATCCAAACAGCTCTCTCTTCACCTTAGAAAAAACAGAAGAATTCTACAAGTTCCAAATTGGGATGAAAACTAAAATTGCCTGCAGTATTTTGACTTGCAACTCCCCTTTCTTCTTGGTTATGTAATACTTTGCTTAGTACGTTCAGTAACTTACGCTGGATTTCATTTTTAAACTTTCTCGATTTTGCATTGCACAATTTCCTTTCTTCTGTTTAAGTTTCTCCGTGTTGCAGCCTGTGAGCTCTCGCTTAGAAGCTGCATGTTGGCACTGAGGCATGTGCCTTGCAGAGCTTGCAGGTAGTAGTTACTCAGCCAGGGCATCGAGTCAGTTTCTTCCCGTTGAAAGCCCTGCTAATAATTTGCATGCTCACCCCAGATAAACTGAGTCAGGATCTACATTTTAACAGACCCCCCAAGTGATTCTTATGTATAATGCATTTGTAAGAGCCACTGCACTAGTAGCAGAGCCCTGGTGGTGCAGTGGTTAAGAGCTGAGCTGCTCACCTAAAGGTCAGCAGTTCAAATCCACCAGGCACTCTTTGGAAACCCTATGGGCCAGTTGTCTTCTGTCTTGCAAGGTCAGTGCTTCACTACTGATTCTCATAGTTGACTCCCAACTAGTAGCATTGGCTTAGCTGCCTGAGAACTTGTTTTGCTAAGTGCTGTTGAGTCAATTCTGACTCATACTGCCCCTATAGGTCAGAAGACAGCTGCTCCATAGAGTTTCCAAGGAGCATCTGGTGAATTCAAACTACTGACCTTTTGGTGAGCAGACATAGCACTTAGCCAATGCATCACCAGGGTTTCTGTGAACTTTCTAGAAATGCAAATTCTCAGCAGGGGTTTGAGTCAGAATAAACTGGCTTGAGTCCCTAGCAGAACACAGCACAGGCCTGGCAGTCAAGTGGCCATGATAAACTGAGAGGAAAAGCATGCAGCGAGTTTTGAAAGATTTCAATGAAACAACCCATCGAGGACCAACCAAACCAACCCTATTGCCTTCTAGTCTATTCCTAAAGGAGGGAGTAGAGCTGTGTTCAAGGCTGCTATCTCTATGGAAGCGGACCACCTCATCTCTCTCCCACTGAGCAGCTGGTGGGTTCCAACTACTGACCTTTGGGTCAGTGGCCAACCACCCAACAGCTATGCCACGAGGGGACTTCACGTGTATGACAGTGAGGTATCTACTGCCAATGAGTACGGCAACTATTTGTCAAGCATGAACCGTGGGCCAGCCACCACATGCAAACTTGCTCACTCCTATTTACAGCATGTCATCTCAGAGAAAATTCTTGCCCCCGCTTTGCAGGAGAAGAAACTGAGGCTCAAAAACGATTGGTAGTTGGATCAAGGTGTACGTAAACAAAGTCAGGTCTGTCCGACTCTTAGAATCTGCTCCCTGCAGTGAACCGTGTATTCTTTGCCATTATCATCGTTAAAATGAAGTTGCTCCCTCCTCTTCTGTCTCCTGAGGGTCCTGGTTAGCATTTGAGCTGCATACAGGCTGACATTTGAATGCTTTGTAGATTAGATGTCAAGACAGCCCAGCCTGAGAACTGGCAACTGCAGCATCAGGAATACTGTGCCTCTGAGGTCCCATGAGGAAACCCCAGTAGTGCAGTGGTTAAGTGCTATAGCTGCTAACCAAAAGGTCAGCAGTTCACATCTGTCGGGTGCTCCTTGGTAACTCTGTGGGCAGTTCTGCTCTGTCCTGTAGGGTCACTATGAATGGGATTTGACTTGATGGCACTGGTTTTTCTTTTTTTTTGGAATGGCCCCTGAGAGCTTCCTGTTAGTGCAAACGGTTAACCCCTTGGCCGCTAACCAAAAGGGTGATGACTGGAGTCCTCCAGAGGTACTTTGAAAGGTCAGATGATTGATTTTGGAAAGATGCACCACTGAAAACCTTTTGAAGACCCGTTCTCCTCCGACACATACAGGTTTCTGTGAGTCAGAATCCCCTTTCAGGCAATTCATTTTAAGGGGCTGTGGCAAGGCTGAGCTGAAGGATGTTTTGCGGGTGACAGAGTAAATATTGCCTGGGAGTTGACCTTCTGTAACAGATACCCTGGTAAAATGAAAAATGCATGAAGGGAAAAGCTGAAACTGGAGGTTTGGGGATAGCAAGGATGGGTATGGGACAGGTAGCCAGCTCCCCTCCGTTCTACTTGGGATGTGCGTCACATGGCGTAACACATAATGTGGTTCCTGAGATCATTCATTTACATATTATCTTATTACAAAATATTTTAATCGGCTAATTCCTTGCGGGAACCCTGGTGGCGTAGTGGTTAAATGCTACATCTGCCAACCAAAAGGTCAGCAGTACAAATCAGCCAGGCGTTCCTTGAAAACTCTGTGGGGTAGTTCTACTCTGACTTAAAGGGCTGCTATGAGTTGGAATTGACTCGATGGCAGTGGTTTCTTGGCAGTGGTTTTTCTAGTGAATGCTATATCCAAGAGAGAGCAGCAATAACTATGTAGCATACAAGCCAACCATAAGCTAACTATGGAGTGTATTACCTATGAGTATTGGATCAAACCAGTGGTGTGTGGAATAGTGTTCTGTAAATGACACAGCCTGTGAAAACATGTCAGAGGTTTCCGTGAGCATCTAGGGAAGCAGAATAACGTACGAAGAGTTCCGACAGCCTTTTGCGGTCTGATCCAAGCTCTGCACTAAACTTTGGATAACCTACTAATAGCCCCCAAACTCACAATTAAGTGGCTTACTTTTAGACTTAATCTTGACTCTTTGCCAGACTTGTGGCCCAGCTAACTACTTAGTTAATGCAGGAAATGGTAGTCAATGGTAGGAAAAACCTCACAAGCCAGCTGGTATTCAGAGTTTTTATCTTAGTAGTTGGCACTTCTAGGTAATAAACATTTTTGGCACTGTGAGCCACGTAGCCTCTGTTGTAACTTTATTGGGGTATACTCACCATACCTATTCAATCTCTATGCTGAGCAAACAGTCTGAGAAGCTGGACTGTATGAAGAATGGTGGGTCAGGACTCGAGGACGACTTACTAACCACCGGCGTTATGCAGATGGCACAACTTTGCTTGCTGAAAATGAAGAGGACTTAAAACACTTATTGATGAAGATCAAGGACTACAGCCTTCAGCCTGAATTAAATTTCGACGTCGAGAAAGTGAAAATCCTCGTAACTGGGCCAGTAAGCACCATTGTGATAAATGGAGAAAAGACTGAGGTTGTCAAGGGTTTCGTTTTACTCAGATCCACAGTGGACACCCATGGTAGCAGCTGTCAAGAGATCAAACAACATGCTGTATCAGGCAAATCTGCTGCAATAACCTCTTTAAGTTTTCGAGACCCAGACCTGCAGAGACGCTGCTGCTCAGTAGCCGCTGGTGGCTCTGAGCTCAGCAGAGAAACCCTGAGGAGCCGGTCCTCGGCCCTGTGCTTACACACCTGAGGCCTGGCACTGTCAGTCTCGGGCACGGAGAGATGGGGACAATGACTAGTGCTGCCGCAGAAGGGAAGCTGACAGGAACGGCAAAACCAGGAAAGGAGTGTCATCTCCCCTCCGCTGGTCTTCCAGCATCCCTCCAGGACTTGCTGCTTGCAGAATACCATAGGAAGTCAGCTGGCAAAGGAGTTTGGGAAGTAAAATTTTCTGAACAAGCTCCTAAGAAGCCTCCAGGACTGAGCTGACCTGTCCCAGGGGGTTTCCAGGGAGGGGCTAGTGTATTTGGACTGCTGACCTTTTGGTTGGCAGCTGAATTCTTAATGCTTGGGCCGCCAGTGCCCCAGACCACGCCCAAAAGGGTAAGTTTAGAGCTGAGAGAGAAAAAGGAAACAAGCAGCTTAACATTTCTAATGTAATTTTTGTTTTATTAGATGAAGACTGTAAGATCCAGTGACTTGCTCACTGCCCTGTTATCAAAAATAGAATTGTGCCCCCCCAAATATGTGCTTGAACCCTAACCGCTATAGCTGTGGGTGGGATCCTGTTTGAAAATAAGATCTTCTTTGTTAGCGGATTAGATCATCCTAGGGCAAGGTATGCTCTAAATCTAATCAGGTCTCAATTACAAAAAGGGCAGGTTCAACACAGAAACACACATGCCCAGAAGACAAACAGTAGATGAGAAACCTAGGAACTCTCAAGACCACAGACACAGAAAGAATCCACACTGCCAAAACTCCGACTTGGACTTTAAGCCTCAAGAACGGCAAGACAATAAATATTTGATCTTTAAAGTCACCATTGTGTGGGATTTCTGTTTTTCCAACCACAAGAACACATCCCTATGTAGATTTCCTACTAGCTGAACTCCTTCATAGAAAACTCCAAGTACGTGCAGGTTGGTCAGATACAACCCAAGCTCCGTGTTGAGGGGAGGGAGAAGGCAGGGGTTCCTCTGTTTCTTGTTTAATACATGACTGACTGAGATCAAAGGTCAAAAACAACTGAGAGATGGCATAGAGGAGTATTTTTTGGTCTTGCTGAAGGTATATTCCCCCTCCTCTGTCCCCTGTATATAACATATGACAGATTAGGAAGAAAATTCAGTTTAATAAATTACAGGTCATAGCAGAAGTACAGAGGGTGAGGGGAATAACAAAACAGTAAGTAGATTGGCAGCTGCAAAGATCGCCGTGGGTCTGAGGCAGCCTGCTTGAAGCCGTTCCCTCTGCAGATGGTAATGAACTTGCTACAGCTCTTGAGTCTAGAAAACCAAGTGAGCTTCTGGCTCCTGTACTACCTCAAGTAGCCTTACATTAAACCAGCTTTTACTGAACAGTCCACTGGACATTGATATAATGGATAGCTGTGTAACCCTGAGCCAGTGAGTTAAGTGTTCAGTACCTTGAAATTCCCATCTATAACTTGTTGCTAAGTGCTGCTGGGTTGGTTCTGCCTCCCAGTGAGCCTCTGTGCAGCAGAAGGAAGCACTGTCTGGCCTCACGCCACCCCCACAATCACTGCTATGCTTCAACCCATTGCTGAAGCCACTGCGGCAGCCACCGAGCCAATCCACCTTTTTTATTGACCCTCTATTTTACCTGCCGGGAGCCGGTCCCAACACTTTGTAGGGTCCCGCACAGAGGGAGGGAGAGGCGTGGCGGGAAATGAATCAAGGAGACAGGAGAGACTTTTCTGGTTTAAGGCAGCCCGACCCAGAGAGCAAGAGAGAAGGCTGTCTGTCTTTATTGTTTTTATAGTAAGAGTGACGTGAATTTTACCCTGCCCACTGACCACACAATCTATTGGCTAGTTTGAAACCAAAACCTCGTGGTTGGCAAATTTGAAACCAAAAACCTCGTGGTCTTGAGGTGATGTAATTTTTTACCCTGCCACATGAGCTATTAGTTAACTGAAACCTGGTGATCCTTTTAACTGTCAAGGCTTTTTAGATAATGGCCTAAGGATGCCTCGAGCTCAATCAGCCCTACTTATACCTCAAGGTTAAAAGGTCCACGAGGAAGGGTCTAAAGTTTATGATCTCTATTTGTTCCTACTTTGCTCTTTATTTTATCTCCTCCTGCGGGGATAGTAAACATCTACCGTCCCCCACCCTATGTCCTTCTCAAGCTGTTCTAAAGAGGATAATTCCTTTCACATGGGTGGGGATGTGCAGTTGGGGGAAGTCAGCAGGGGTTGGGCCGGCCTCGCTGCTCTCAAAGCTGGCTGTGTTAGAGATCATTCCTCTGAGCTCTTTTTCCTCAGAAAATTCCTGTACAGGTTTTCCTGATATTATTTCATAGACCAAGGGGGTAGTAAAGGGCCCCTCTCAGAAGGCATCTCCCCTGATCCTTGTGCCAGGAGAGGAGGGGGTATCTTTTTGAAGAAAATTTGATTAGGAAGCCAAATAATATCAAGGGCAGTAGGCTAAAAAACATGTCACAGGTGAGATGCTTCAGCCCGTCATTTGCAGGGGCTCATGACTTTGTCTACAAGGCTGATGGCGGACCTCCGCATCTTTCCCTTTTCTGTTTTTTAGCTCCAGAGCATGTAATTTCACTTGTATGGTCCTTATGGTCTGTCCGAACTGTCGGAGGATGACTGGGAAAAGAAAAAGCAGTATTAGAATTATGCCAGCACAGATGCCCAGATTTATCAAAAGAGAGCTCCAAGATTCTGTGGATAAGGCCTTTTTAAACATATTTATGAAGCTAGATGCAACCTCTTCGGCTGATGTTATTTGCAAGGTTGAATGACTGATGGCTTGTATTTGGGCATGTAACTGTGTTATGTTAAATGCAACAGGTGAGTCATTCCAGACTCCTTGTAGATGGGCCTGTACCTGTGGCCATGTAAGGTCTGTCTTATTGTAAGATAATGGAGTTATACAGATCCACTTGTATTTGGTATGACAGGAAACAGACAGGCGCGTTTTTAAATTTTGTAGCTGATTGCCAATGTACGTAACAGTCTCTTCTAGTGCATTAACCTTATTTTCTAGCTTTCTATCTATAATTTCTTGTGTGGCTAATGTCAGTGAGACATTTCTAGCCAGATTATTAACATAGTGAGCCGTATGGATTTTTTTTGAAAGAGCTATAGAGGAGGCAGTCACTGAGGTTATAACTCAGTTCAGTACCTTGAAATTCCCATCTATAACTTGTTGCTAAGTGCTGCTGGGTTGGTTCTGCCTCCCAGTGAGCCTCTGTGCAGCAGAAGGAAGCGCTGTCTGGCCTCGCGCCACCCCCACAATCACTGCTATGCTTCAGCCCATTGCTGAAGCCACTGCAGCAGCCACCGAACCAATCCACCTTTTTTGTTGACCCTCTATTTTACCAAGTATGATGTCCTTCTCCAGGGACAGTCCAAACTGTCCAATAACACGTCCAAAGTATATCAGATAGAGTCTCACTATCCTTGCTTCTAAGAGCACTCTGGTTGTGCTTCTTCCCAACCAGATCTGTTGTTTTGGTGATCCGTAATACATTCAACAGTCTTCTCTGTCACTGCAATTCGAAGGCATCAATTCTTCTATCTTCCTTATTCACTGTTCAGCTTTTGTGTGCTTATCATGTGACTGAAAATACCAGGATTTGGGTCAAGCACACCTTAATTTTCAAGGTGACATCTTTGGTTTTCAACACTTTAACAAAGTTTTTTGCAGCTGATTTGCCTAGTGCAATGTGCCTTTTGATTTCTTGACTGCTGCTTCCATGGGCATTGATTGTGGGTCCAAGTAAAACAAAATCCTTGACAGCCTCAATCTTTTCTCCATTTTGATGTTGCTTTCTGGTCCAGTTGTGAAGATTCTTGTTTTCTTGATGTTGAGGTACAATCCATACTGGAGGCTATGGTCTTTGATCTTCATCAATAAGTATTTCAAATCCTCTTCATTTTCAGCAAGCAAGGCTGTGCCATCTGCATAACTCAGGTTGTTAATGAATTTTCCTTCAATCCAAATGTCCTGTTCTTCTTCATGCAATGCAGCTCCTCAGATTATTTACTCAGTGTATAGATTGAATAGGTATGGTGAAAGGATATAATCCTGATGTGCATGTTTCATGATTTTAAACCATGTAGTGTCCTGTTTGTTCTATCTAAATGACTGCCTCTTTTATATATATATATATATATATATATTTAATTGTGAATGCTTTAAGTGAAAGATTATAATCCAAGTCAATTGGTTATACAAAAATTTACATATACATTGCTATGTAACTCTAGCTGCTCTCCCCACACTGTGACAGCATGCTTCTCCTTTCCACCTCATATTTCCCATGTCCATTCAACTAGCCCCTGTCCCCTGCTGCTCTCCCATCTCATGTCTGGACAGGAGCTGCCCAGTTAGTCTCATGTATCTACTTCAACCAAGAGGCACACTGTTTCTCAGCATCTTTTTAGAACTCATAATCCAGTCCAATCTGTCTGAGGAGTTGGCTTTAGGAATCTTCTAGGGACCCTCCAGTCTGTTCCATCATCAAGTCTGGTCTATTTAATAGAGTTTGAGCTCCACACCCCTTTTTTCTCCCTTTGTTCATAAAAGGATTGTTCATTGTATTCAACGTCAGGGCAGTCATTGGTGGTGACTGGACACCATCTAGTCCTTCTCATCGTGTACTGATTAGATGGCTGTTTCTGTCTCTTGAGCTCATATTTTTCTTATGTCTTTGCTGTCTTTCATTCTCCTTGGCTCCAAGAGGGTTCAAACTGATGGATGCTATGTAGACAGCAGCTTGCTAGCTTTTAAGACTGTAGATAATGCTTGCCATAGTGGGATGCAGAATGTTTTCTTTAAAAAGTTTGTTATGCCACAAATCAGTAGATGTTGGTAGCTGTGCCCTACAGCTGTGTCCGCAGACTACTACCCCTGCTACTATGCCCTTCAAAATGTTGGGTAATATTTAGGAAACTTCTTAGCTTTTGTGGTGACTGCTGTGTGTTGTCCCTCCCTTCACCTAACTTAATTCTTACCTGTTATCTAATTAAGGAATACTGCTCTCTTCCTCCCCACCCTTGTAATTATCAAAGACTTTTTCTTCAGTGTTTAAACCTTTTCTTGAGTCCTTATAGTAGTTGTCTCATAAAATATCTGTCCTTTTACAACTGACTGATTTCACTCAGTGTAGTGTCTTCCAGATTCCTCCATTTTTAAGATGTTTCCTAAGATTCGTCATAGTTTTTTACTGTTGCATAGTATTTCATTGTGTGAATATACCAGAGTTTGTTGATGGGCACCTAGGTTGATTTGATCCTTCTGCCACTGTGGACATTGCTGCCACAAACATTAGTGTGCGTGTATCTATTTGTGTGACAGCCCTTATTTCTCTTGGATATATTCTAAGAAGTGGGATCTTATGTTATTTCTATTTCTAGCTGTTTAAGAAAGTATGAAATCATTTTCCAGAGTGGTTGTACCCTTTTGCATTCCTGACTGCATCTTGATCCATGTACAGATTCCTTGTGAACTGGAGAATTCCAGTTCTCCACAGTGTTAGCCATAATTTGTTATGATCCACACAGTCGAATGTCTTTGCACAGTCAATAAAATACAGGTAAACGGCCTTCTGGTATTCCCTGCTGTCAGCGGTCTGACATCAGCCATGATATCCCTGGCTCCATGCCCTCTTTTGAATCTGGCATGAATTTCTGGCAGTTTCCTGTCAATGTGCTGCTGTAGCTCGTTTTGGATAATTTTTAGCAAAATTTTACTTGCATGTGATATTAATGATACCGTTTGATAATTTCTGCATTTAGTCAAATTACCTTTTTGGGGATAGCCCACTGCCATTGAGTTGATTTTGACTCATAGCAACCTTGCAGGTAAGAGTAGAACTGCCTCATAGAGTTCCCAAGGAGCACCTGGTAGATTTGAACTGCCAGCCTTTTGGTTAGCAGACATAGCACTTAATCCCTAAACCACCAGGCATAGGCGTAACAAATATGGATCTCTCAGTCTGTAGACTAGGTAGCTGTCTTCCAAATTTCTTGACATAGACAAGTGAACATCTCCACTGTTGCATCCATTTAATGAAACATGTCAGTTGATATTCCATCAATTTCTGGAGGCTTGCTTTTCTCTAATGCCTTCAGTGCAGCTGGGACGTCTTCCTTCAGTACCACAGGCTTCTGATCACTTATACCTCTTGAAGTGGCTGAATATTGACTAGTTCTTTTCAGTATGGTGACTCCGTGTATTCCTTCCCTCTTCTTTTGATATTTCCTGTGTCATTTAATATCTTCCCCCATAGAATTCTTCACTGTTACAACTCAAGGCTTGAATTTCTTCTGAAGTTCTTTCAGTTTGAGAAATGCAGAGTGTGTTCTTCCTTTTGGTTTTCTATCTCCAGGTCTTTGCACACGTCATTATAATACCTTACTTTGTCTTCCTGAGCTGCCCTTGAAATATTTTGTTTGGTTCGTTTACTTCATCATTTCTTCTTTTTGCCTTAGGTACTTGACATTCAAGAGCAAGTTTCAGAGTCTCTTCTGACATACATTTTGGTCTTTTCTTTCTTTTTAATGTCCTGTTGCTTACTTCATGAATGATGTCCTTGATGCCATTCCACAATCACCTGGTCTTTTGTCATCAGTGTTCAGAGCATCATATCTGTTCTTGAGATGGCCTCTAAACTCAGGTGGGGTACACGGAAGGTCTGCAAACTGGACATAATAAAATGTACTTTTCTCATAAATTTATTTTGACAGCTAAATGAATTAATGCTTGTAAATAACAGAACAGTGCTTGGTATAAGGTAAATTCTATATAGATACTTATTAATTTTTTAATGGCGGAAAAGTAGTCTGATGCTTTCACAGAGGGAGCAGTCAGTGGTGAGTACCAAATGGCTGGACTGTGCCATTGGTTTTAAAAACAAGACCATTGTCATCGTGTCAATTCTGCTTCATAGCAACCTCACACGACAGATTAGAACTGCTCCACAGGGCTTCCAAGGTTGTAACCTTTAAGGAAGCCACCTGCCACATTTTTCACCAACAGAGTGGCTGGTGGGTTTGAACTGCCAGCCTTTTGGTTGGCAGTCCACCTCTTTAACCACCGCACCAGCAGAACTTCTTACTGTCACTGATTGGGGGTAAAGAAAAGACTAAAGGCAGTTTGACTTCTGTATGAACGTCTCTACGTACCAGGCTGTCACACACTGCTTCCTAGATGTTTTTCCACAACTTTAAAAACATTGTGTCAACACTGTATCTTAAGATCTGTGAAAAGCCTCACTTCAGGAGAATGTGCAAGAAAGGAACAACAGCTTCCCTTGCCACTTCTTTAAAGACAGATCTGTTCTTCCTTCTGGCAGTCCGTGGTCCGTTCAATGTTCTTGGTCAATATGTAATTTAAAGACTTCGCTTCCTCTTCAGTCTTCTTTATTCATTGCCTAGCTTTTGCATACATATGAGGTGACTGAAAACACCAAGGCTTGAGTCATGAGCAACTTAGTCCTTAAAGTGACATCATTGTTTTTAAATACTTAAAGTATTTTGCAGTATTTTAAATACTTCTGCAGCATTTTAAATACTTTAAAGTATTTGCAGCAGTTTTACCCAATGCAATGCTCATTTGATTTATTTTTTTATCAATAATTTTTTTTATTGCAATTCAGTGACAGTTTACAATTCAAGTTAATTTGCCATACAAAACCCCAAACACATGCCCCTGTGCAACTCTACTCTTTCTCACCCTGTACTTTCAGTATCCACATAACCAACATTTGTCTCTTCTTCTCCACCCTCCCCTCTCTCCTCTAAAGAGGATACAGGTGGACCGCCTCATAGACATACATATATATATATATATATATATATATATATAGTAAACCAAGGAGTACACATACCACCTGCATCTCTCTGTGTCTTATAATCATATCTAACTTTTGCATGAACAGTTGGCTTCAGTACTGGTTTCAGCTCTGGGCTACTAGCAAATCCAGGAGCCATGTTCTCAGGGGACCCTCCAGGATGTTGGACCATCAAGTCTGGCCTTCTGATAAGAGTTCTAGATCTACACTCCTCTTTTTATCATACTTCGTCAGGGACTGTATGCTGTGTTCCCTGTCAGGGCAGTCTTTGGGGGTGGCTGGGCACCATCTAGTTCTTCTGGTCTCATGCTGATATAGTCTGCCAACCATATAGACCCTTCTACCTCCTGGGCTCATATTTTGCTCATGTGTTTGATGTTCTTGGTTTTCATCTGCTCCAGGTGGGTAGGGACCAACTCATTTGATTTCTTGCCTGCTGCTTCCATGGGTGTTGATTGTAGAGCCAAGTAAAAAGAAATCCTCAAGAAATTCAGTATTCTCTGAGTTTATCATGATGTTGTTTGTAAGTCTAGTGGTGAATTTGTTTGTTTGTTTTAATGTTGAAGTGTAATCGATACTGAAGGTGGTAGTCTTTGATCTTCACCAGTACGTGCTTCATTCAAGTCCTTTCAGCTTTCAACAAGTAAGGTTATATCATCTGCATAATGCAGCTTGTTAATGAGTCTTCCACCAATCCTGATGCCTCATTCTTCTTCCAATAGTCTAGCTTCTCAGATTATTTGCTCAGTATTCAGACTGAATAGGTATGGTGAAAAGATACAACTCTGATGTACAACCTTTCCTGATTTTGAACCACGTCACTTCCCTTGCTCTGTAGAACAGCTACCTCCTCATAGAATCCTCATGTGCACAATGTTTCAGAAGTCCCATTCTTATCAATTTTATCTGTCATTTGTTATGATCCACACAGTCAAATGTCTTTACACAATAAAACACAGGAATATGTCTTTCTGGTATTCTCTGCTCTCAGCCAAAATCCATCTGATGTCAGCAGTGATGTCCCTCCTTCCATGTCCTCTTCTGAATCTGACTTGAATTTCTGGCTCTTCCATGTTCATGTACTGCTGTAACCGCTTTGGAGTGATCTCAGCGAAATTATACTTGTGTGTGGTATTAATGATATTATTAATTAGTACATCCTTTGGGTCACCATTCTTTGGAATGCAGACAAATATGGATCTCTTCCAATCAGTTGGCCAGGTAGCTGCCTTTCAAATTTCTTGGCGTAGACAAGTGAGAACCTCCAGTGCTGTGCCCATTTGTTGAGACATCTCTGTTGGTGGTACACCCTTACCACTGAGTCTCAGGGCCTTGTTTTCTGTCAGTGCCCTCAGTGAACTTTGGGCTTCTTCCATGAGTACCTTGTTTCTTGATTGTGTGCTACGTACTGAAATGGTTGACTAGTAACTAAATTTTTGTGATATGTGTATTTCTTCCATTTTCTTTTGATGCTTCCTGCCTGCCTTGTTCAGTATTTTGCCAACAGAACTCTTCAAAACTGCAATTTAAACCTTGATATTTTTTCTTCACTTCTTTCAGCTTGAGAACTGCCTAATGTTTTCTCCTCCTTGGGTTTTCTGTCCCCAGCCCTTTGCACGTGTCGTGATACCCTACATTACTTTGTCTTCTGAAAGCGCCCTGTGAGACCTCTGGTCAGCTGCTTTGCTTCATCATCTCTCCAATTCACTTTAGCTATTTTATTTTCAAGAGCAATTTTCAGAGTCTCTTCTGGCATTGTTTGTGTCTTCTCTTTCTTTCCTGTCTTTTTACTCACTTTTCATTTTCTTTCTGTGTGATGCCTTCCTAGAACCCACCTGGTATTCAGTCATTAGCTTTCAGTGAGTTAAATCTCTTCTTGAGACAGTCTCTAAATTCAGGTTGGATATACTTAAGGTTACACTTGGCAGTCACAGGCTTGTTTTAATTTTCTTCATCTTCAACTTGAACTTCCATATGAGCAGTTGATGGTCTTTGACGCAGCCAGCCCCTGGCCATGTTCTGAGTGATGATACTAAGCTTCTGCGTGTTCTCTTTCCACAGATACAGTCAATTTGGTTCCTTTGTATTCCATCTTGCAAGGTCCATGTGGAAAGTCACTACTCATGCCATTGGACAAAGCTATCTCCCATGAGCAGCTCATTGGGCTTGCAAAATGCTGCCATGCAATCCCTGGTGTTGTCTCTGTCACCAAGGCTATGTTTTCCACCTATTGATCCTACTTTTTGTTTCCAGTTTTTGCATTCCAATCACCAGTAATTACCAGTACTTCTTGACCGCATGTTTGATCAATCCAGTAACACCAAACCAAACCCACTATCATCAATTCTGACTCATACATCCCTATAGGACAGAATAAAACTATCCCATAGGGCTTCCAAGGAGTGCCTGGTGGATTTGAACTGCTAATCTTTTAGTTACCAGCTTTAGCACTTAACCACGGTGCCACTAGATACTCTAAACTCATGGTGCTCAGTCCAGGAGACTGGTTTCAGAGTTTGAGGTGTAGAACTTTAGCGATGGTTCTGATTGAAGGTGAATCTCTTTCTCCTGAGACCTGGGGGTTGAGGGGTGATCGTGCCCCCTAGTTATACAAACATTCTAAGACCCTCACTTCAAATTGTTTGACTTGTCGTGATGAATGAATTTCCTTCAAGTGAACGAATTCAAATTTTCAGATAAAAGCTTGCATTTTGAATATTTCAGTAGTTTCTTGACTTCTGGCTTTCAAATCTGTGTCTGTCACCCATGGTAGGACTGAAGTGTTGTTTTCCTTTGGGAACATGACTCTGGCGTCATGCATTACCTGGATGCAGATGAAGAGGTATCCTAAGAGCAGGACTCACTGAGTGAGGAAAAGAAAGGAACTGGTCCACCTGGAATCTCCCAGAACCTGTCCAGCTCTAACATCAGGCTCCTGTGATTCTAGGATGAGGCTGTGTTGCTCCCTAGACACAGGGCAGACAGCAGTGGGGATGTAAGAGCCAAAGCTGAACTCCTAAATTATAGTGTTGGATTTGCAGGTGGATGCTAAGGAGTTCAGCATGCCAGTGCTGCTGTCCTTCACGTCATTAGAGACAGTGTTTAGTTAGCTGTACAATCAAAGATATTCACTGCAACAGTCTTTGCATTAGCGAAAACAAACAAAACCCTAGAATCACCTAAATTGCCCCCAGCTGGGAGAATTCACTCGGTGGCATACTGTGTAACCATCAAAGTCAATGATTATGAAACCTTGAGCCACATGGAAATATACTTCTGATATATTCTGGACAAAAACAAGATTTAAAAAATACATGCAGGCATACTGATTATAACTGCGGAAAACATGGAAAGGGGAAATAAATTACTCTGAAATACATCTAGGACATACATGGAAAAATATTTCTATAGTGTAGTTACAGTACTTTTGCAGCAAAAGCCAAATTTCTAAATGACAGTAAAACAAAACCAATGACATATTTAGAAGTTAATATAGATACCTCCATAAACTCAATCATTTCTCATTGCAATGAAATTGCCAGTAATTATTTTATATGATTTATTCAGCATCTGTCATTTTAAGAATTGGATAATATTTGGCTACACAGCAAAGAATGATTAGTGATATAATTAATCAAATTGCTATTTATAATTCTATGTCAAAATTAATCACTTTCATTTTCATGTTTTAAGTGAGAGGTTCTCTTTTTTTTGCCAATAGAGTCCACAAGTAAATGTAAATGCATGTCACATGTTGTAATGCTGGGCAACTCCCTATCACAGCAGAAACCTAATCTCAGTAAGTATTTTCGCTTACTGTGAACAAGAGCACAGAGTTTTCACCCAAGCTAAACCAAGAAGACTGTTGTCCCCAATTGTTCTTCTGTCTCGGGGCAGGCATCACTGCATCTACTTGGTCTGAACTAACATGATAGAAAATTTCCTCCTTGCCTGTTCTCTCTTCCCGTCATCTGTCCTCTCCCTGCCACCAACATGTAACAAGATGGTGACAAAGGAAAACATTCTCCAGGCAGCCACAGAAGTTATTTAATGCCATCCAGCTAACCTGGAATGTTGCAAGGTTAGGTAGTCACGTTTGTCAATTTTCTCCAATATGAATTCACACCACGAATCTTGAGACAGACCATCATTTCAGGGTTTTTTGTTTGTTTTGGTTTTGATTTTTGGTGGGGGTTGCTGACATGAATATCATGGTACTCACGGTGATATGGAACTTTCCAACTGCCATTTTGTTATGCGTAGACCTCTGGTTTATCAAACATACATAAACAAACAAAGTATGTTGGATTTCCAAGCGATCTAGATGCTGGCAGCTCCCAGGTTCACTGCAGCAGTTCTTCTTGGGGAGTTCTCACGTTCACAGTTTTCCTGTTGAGTGAAACCATTCCTGGCTGGAATGTCTCTCCAAGGGGCTGCTCTAATTAATGCAAAACACTCTAGATGCTACTTAATAAATACTAAGCTTCCTCTAAGTGGCACAGAATTAAGATCCTTTATTGAGCAATTTCTCTGTATGCAGCTATGTGCTGGAATCCTCAGACCAATGCATTGTATTTCACAGAGGAGAGAAATTTCTAACAAAAATAGAGTTTGGAAACAGTTGTTTCTGCAAACCAACAACTCTTTCTGTGCCACGTACTTTAGAAAATCCAATCAATAGGGAGCACTCTGGGGAAGAAATTAACTGAACAAATAAAAATATACAGGCTGAAAAAGCATGAATGAGAGTCACAATGTCTCCAAACAACAGACAGGTAAAGAAAGCTCTTATATCTGTGAGCTTAAACTGCTTTAATTAATGCTATAAGTTTGTTCATTCTGAAGCTTGCAACTGATTTAGCATCAGTTAGTTGCAGATCCAAGCCAAAGGAGGTTCCCACCTCCTGAAGCAGAACTCATTGTCCAAATATTCTTGAAAGAAAATCTTCCAAGGAAGGCTTTATTTAGCTAACTACAATTTTTCATGGCTAATTTCTGATTCATTTATTATTAGTTCTGGTGAGCATAAAAGCTTATGGTTCTAAAACAACCATTTCTTTAAAAAAGAAAAAATGACTGTTGGAACTGTAGGTCTCAGCTGCTCCTTCCCAGCCCTCCCAACTCCAGACACCTATTACAAGAATTAAATGAAGAATGGTGTCGGAATGTGAACTTGGTAAATCTTGATGTTCGAATGAAAGGTATTAAAAGTTCCAATGAACCTGGACATAATACCAGACAAAATTTTAAAACAGGGTATAAAACCTTCCAAATACTTTCTGCTTCATATCAGCTTGGACAGTCCCTGGAGCTTTTGAAGATGCTGACTCATAAAAGTCTATACAGTTCACCCAAACAGCAGTGGCTGCCATGGACGACATGGGACAGAGGTGCCTCATAAACCATCTCTGTTACCATCAAAACTCAGGGCTTTTCTCCCACCTGGTGAAGAGAGGCAAAAATGTGTGAAGATTTTGATCTGGAAATTCTAACCAAATAGTGTGTCCTTCCCTGATTTATATATAGCAATCTGCCATCACGATGCTCAGATAGGGTAGTTAACAGAATGAGGATCTGTGTCTGCCTGTGTGTGTATGTCAAAGAGATTTGACTGCTTGGAAGCGGGTATAGTTGAACACGCAGTTTTCAAGCCTGTTTTGACACTAACGACCAGATACTAGTTGAAGGGAGAGAACTTGATGACCCAGATACAATTCTGGTTTTTGAAAACCTCTTACAGGAGGTAAGAGACAGCATACATGTGATATAATGACATTTATATTGATGCAGAGAAGGATTTTTTTAAACTGAAGTTATTATCGCAGACTTGCTAGCTGGTCACAGAAGGCTCCTTGAGAATCCTAGGCCCACAGCCCCCCCTTTTCTTCCCCTCCCCCATTTTTCCAGGAGCCAGGCAGGGGGTGCCTGGGGCATCTCGCACTGTAGTGCAGACAGATCCCCGCAAAGAGAGAGGACGATAAAATGAATTTAAATTCCAAAGGGGTTCCAGTGCTGGTTTCCTAGTCCCCGAGTCAGCAATGTGTTTGTGAAAATTCAGGCTTTTTGTCTCCCAGTAAAAAGGGGCTAAGTCTACACCGGTGGCCCAGTCTCGGGTTGGCGTTGCCATTCTTTGCGTTTTCTATTCGAGTGAAAGAGAGTGAATGAAGTGGCCGGGACCCTTCATTTGATCTACTCAATTGCATAAAGTGACAGAATTCTAATATATTTGTTTAATGTTCTTCAATGGCCTGTCCCTTTTTGGCTTGCAAATGAAGCAACCATGGGCAAAGTTTCATCCCCATTTAGCACTGGGACATATTTCATAATTCAGTCCATGGTTTGAAGCGATCTTGAGAGGGGTTTTAGATGCAAAAAGTGGAAAATAAAGAAACAGATGTGAAGTTATTGTAAACTCTTAGAGTGGGCTGGGGGGGGTATTGTGCCCCACCGCAGGGGGTCCGAGGGCTCAGCCTTTCATGCAGTAATTGAAACATATTAATTAGATAATTTGTTGTTAGTTTAAATGAAACAAATACATCCTCCGCGCAGCCGGTGGGTTGGATTGTTTTTGTTTGCACATCTCTGTGCATTTGTTGCTTAGGAGAAAAAAAAATGAATTGACATTTATATTAAGAATCTGAGGGCAGATCCAGATCCTTTCAGTGTCTTAAATGAATATCTTTTACAAAGGGAGTTTTCATTTACAGAGGCTTAAGCCATCCCCTCCCCAGATCTGCCTCCCACCCTCTTAATATACAGTTGTGTGAAATCTTCTGTCTGCAGAAGCATCCAGGACCCTTGTCCTCCCCTGTCCCTGGCCCACTTCTCACCCTCACCCCACTCTAGCACCTGGTCAGACGTGTGCCGCTACAGGCACTAAGTGTTCTTACTCATTTAACAGGAGTTAAACTGGTGACTGTAGTGTGTAAGCCATCCTGAAGACCATTTACTAGCCATTTTCCAGGGAGTCCCAGAACCCTCAATCCAGGCAGCGGGGCATCAGGAAACTCTGCAGCTTCTCTCTTGAGAATGTGTACCAGATTCATTCCTCCTGTCAGCGTGTCTCCCAGAATCATAGAGAAAGCTGCTTAAAAACACAGTTAAGTACAGCATGATGGTAAAAACAAAATGTAGCAGAACAGCCAAGGTTCCAAGTCAAAAGCCTAAACAATAACCACCAATCATGATTGAATTTACAAAATAGGAAATAATAAAACTTATCTGGGTTCTCAGGACAAAAGCCTACACTCACATCTTCCCACTGCAACACTGTTGTCCCCGTTTTGTTATAAAGCTGTGTGTGTGTGTGTGTGTGTGTATGTGTGTGTGTGTGTTGACTTTGGACTTGAGCCAGGTGAAGAGATTTAACATGACAAAGAGAGCCATTGAAGGTATCATCCTTATAAACTTCCTTATTCGTGGGGCACTTCAGCTACACAGGACAGAAGTCTCAAAGCTGGGGGGGCCAGCGTGGGAGGGGACTCGGGTGAAGGCATGTGTGTTTGGGCTGTCTTTGGATTTTTGATGAAGGTCAAAATATCCCCAATGGATTTTTTAGTTGACTCATTCAGCTTCCTCTGAGAAAAGATGCCTGCAGTTGTGAAAAGAGGACTCACAATGTGCAGGCATTTCATTCTTTGCAATACACCATGACGAACTTACCAGCTGAAAAGAACAGTTTCAGACACTGAGTTGAAATCGCTTCTTCATGAAGTATTAGAAACAGACTCTGTATCTTACTTGCCTTCATGTGTTAAGTATGTATGTACACATGACTTCAATCTGAATTCTAGTGACTATTTAAGCTGATCATTTATAAAACACTTGAGGCTTCCTGGCACCTCTTCATGCTTCTTTCTTTCTCAGTTAGAATTCAGTGTAAGTAAATTCAGTGAGATTAGAGCACCCCAGAAATGGCCATGCCTTTATTTTGCAGGAAGAGGTGGACACGTCTTTGGTTTTAAAAGATGTAGACGATTTCTGGCTGACAGCAAAGTTTCATGAGTTTCCTATCCCAGGCTATATAAGTTTTCCAAGCTTTCTCTAACTGATCTTGTTGATATAATTGTGAATTGGGCTTGATGAATGAGTTCAGTTGTCCCCTGTCTGACTGGCTTTAGTAGCTTCATGCATTTTAATCAGTCCAATGATTCATTTATTTTCCACCTTTGTGTGTGTGTGTGTGTGTGTGTGTGAGAGAGAGAGAGAGAGAGAGAGAGAGAGAGAGACTGTGTGTGGGATCCTTCCTTTTTAAAAATGGTAGCAACAGGATTAATTATCCTCTTGCATTAATCTTAATCTTTTTTCAGATACTCTTAAATATATAAAGCTTGCAGGTGCTTAGGGAGTATAGTGATGATGGTGTTTTTTCAAGGAAGTTTCTCTGTGTTGCACGAGGAATTCTTGTTTAATCATTTTACACAGTAAAGTGTTAATCACCATTTAAGTTTCTCTTTGTCTTGTATCTTCATTAGTTGAATGCATGCCTCACTCTGAAAATTTTGGGATCCCTCCCATAAAGTTGCAGTTAGCCTTGAGCTGTAAATGCTTGGCACATTCTAATTGTCCACAAATTTTTTTTTCAGAAAAGCAAATATTTAGTGTCAAACATTTAGACTAACTTCATTTACTTTTTAAAAATAGATGCATCAAGCATTGATTTCTCACATGATGCAGTTAAGAGAAATATGTTTAGCTCACAGTGAATAGCTTTCTTAACATACAAGATGGAACGTTGGGTAATTTCTAAGAAAATTTTCACAACTGCAATAATGTAAAGAATCAAGGTGACCAACACTCATCCCCAGTGGGATGCACTGCTATATAAATACACATTAAATCTGATTTTACTTTTTAAACCTCTGAATTATCTTTACATTGCTTCTACATGTCTTAAATTGCCATATGTACCTATGTTTCAGGAAATGGATATGTGGAGATAGATTAAAATACATAGTGAGCCCTATTTTTTTAAGGATTTTTTTTTCTTTCAGTATTACACCTGTACACCTGATCCGTAATGGAAATAGTTTGTTTCCTCTTTCCCTGCCCACAAAGAGCTCCAAGAGTCAGTCTGAATAATTTCTCCTCTAATCTGCACAAGAGGATGTTTGCCTTCTTCCAAAAGAAGATGCAAAGAAAAGTGCTTAGACATACCTTGCAGAAAGTGCGCTTTAGGAACGCATTCCTTCTATTTGGTAAAATTGTTGTTCACAGTAACTCTTCAAAAAGACACCAAACTGACATTTGCATTTACATGTTTTAATGAGAAAATATTATTTGGACTAGGTTCATAATTTAATGTAGACACCTTTTTAAAACCCTTTGTTGTAAAACAGGCATGCTGAGAACAAGAACATCAATATTTAAAATGCCATGCTAATTCTGTACAAGGAAGGAGAGAAACGGAAGGTAAAAATTGTACAGTTATGATGACACTACAACTTTTGTTTTATAACGTCAGCAGGTCACACCAGAACAATGGTTTGCTTTCCAGCAAATTACCTAAGGCTCTAAAGGGAGACAGCAAACAGAAGTGCATTTTACACAGTGTGGAACCATTCCTATTCACAGGCATTTACATCTCTTTGCAGCCCTTCAGCTTCTTGGAAAAGTCTTGGGAAAGTTCTGGGAGCCAACAAAAAGACTTGTTTCTGGGAGGACCCCCCCCGGGATGACCCCCTTTGCCTTCCCAGCCAGGTTCCCTAACCTCCTTCTAGCGTTGCCCTTGATGCGTTCTTGGTTTGGGCTTATTTCACAATAAAATAAATAGCTAAAAAGTTCTCTAAGTAATCAGAAAGTTAACATCCTAATTAACTTTCTTATCCCCCCACCCCTCCCCTAAACCTGGCCAGAAAGGAAGAGTAAACATTCACATTACAACAGGTACTTGTAAAGGGGCTTTGCCCCTCGCCCGCCTGGCAAGACAGATTCAAGTTCACTGTTTACATTTTGCCAGGCGCTGTGTAAACAATACAAGATTACTTTTAGTTTTGTTTTGCTTCTGCGCAGGACTCCCGTGCGCTTCTCAGCTTAGCAGCCGCTTCCTTTGACTCTCGCCGCCTGGAACCTCAAGCAGGAAACCCAACGGCGGAGGCGGGAGGTAGGACGCAGGGCCGCGCGCTGTGCCGAGTGCGCACAGCCCCTGCCGGGGGGCGGAGGCGAGCGCCGACGGATCACCGGTCCCTTCTCCCAGCATCTTCTCCCCGAGCTCGCAGAGCCCTGCGCTGCGCTGGGCTGGACGGCGCCGCTCTCGGGAGGATCTGGCGGAGAAGCTCTAGCAGCCAGGTGCCGTGACCGACTGTGTCCAGCCGGTGCCCGCGGACACCCAGGCGCACCGCAGAGGGCTGAGGAGACGCCCGATATTCCGCGCAGGCGGGCGCCGGACTTCCCTCCTCGCAGTGGGAGAGGTTCCAGGGTCCCAGAGCTGGGCTGGGGTGGCTTGGCTCAGGGGCCCTGCCTTCGGTCCCACCGGTGGCCCATCTGCAAGTTCGTGTTTTGTCTCCTCCTGCGTCCAAAACAAAGTTTGCGCTCGGAGAGGGGGTGGCCGAGAGAGGGGGGAACGAGTCGGGTGGCGGCCCGGGTTGGGGTGGCCTGACTGGGAGCCGGGAAGGCGGGGGAGCTGGCAGGCGGGGGAGCGAGAGGTGCGCCGGCTGCCGCGCGTCAGTGCACCGCCACCGAGTGCAAGGCGGAGGCCGGGCTGGTGAGCGTTTCGCTGGGGGTAGCGGGGCTGCTTTGGCTGGTGGCTGTCTGCGAGGACGTGGGACTGAGAGAGGGCGGCGAGTTCGAGAGCAAGGTGGGGATGGGCGCGGGCAGCGCAGGCAGCGCGGGCACGGCGGCCGGAGTGGGCTTGATGGGAACCGGTATGGCGGGCAGCGTCTGGCCCGCCGCGTGGCACAGCGGCTTCAGCGGCACGCCATAGGCGCTGTAGTCGCCGCTCGCCATGGAGATGGGGGTGGCTGAGTCGATCATGCCCGCCGAGCCGTACACATGTGGCCAGCCGGTGCCCAGCGAGCCGCCCATGGTAGTCAACTGGTTGGGGAGCGGGTAGGCTGCCGGCACGGGCTGCATGGCGGAGAAAGCCAGGCCACCGGGCATCTTGTACTCTCGCGCAATGATGTTCTCGATGGCAAACGGGTGCTTGAAGCTCGAGGGCTGCGCCACACCGCCCAAGTTGTAGGCGGCGGCCGGCATCTGCGGCAGGTGCGTGCCGGAGGCGGCCAGCGCGCTCAGGCGGAGCTTCGCCTGCTGCTGCAGGTACTGCGCCGCGTCGGCCGGCTTGCTGGGGGCCAGGTGGTCCGACTTCAGCACCTTGAAGCGCTTGCGACGCCTCAGGAAGCTGCCGTTCTCGAACATGTCTCCGCAGCTGGGGTGCAGCGCCCAGAAACTGCCCTTGCCTGGCTGGTCGGGCCGCCGCGGGATCTTTATGAAGCAGTCGTTGAAGGAGAGGTTGTGGCGCAGGCTGTTCTGCCAGCGCTGCGTGTTCTCCCGGTAGTAGGGAAAGCGGTCCATGATGAACTTGTAGATCTCGCTCAGCGGCAGCATCTTCTCGGGCGAGCTCTGGATGGCCATGGCAGTTAGCGAGATGTACGAATAGGGGGGCTTCTGGTCGCTGTACGTGTTGCGACCGGGCCGAGGCATCTTTCTGCGCGCGGGCCGGCGGGCTGCTGAGATCTGGGAAGAGGAGAGAGAGACCAGAGAGGAGGGTGGCATGGACGCACAGACAGATGTCGCGAGGTCAGCCAGGCCGGGCCACAGACTTCAGGGCGGGGGAAAGGGCCACCGCGCCAGAGCCGGCAACTTTGCGCGCCGAGAGGGCCAGGGGGCGCGAGAGGGGAAGCCGGTGGGCGGCCTGAGGGCTGAGGGAAGTGTGCCGGCCCTGGCGCGGGGACGGAGCGGGGACAGAACCCGGAGCTGCTCACCTTAAAGTTCCTCCAAGTTGCGCCTCTGCATCCGGAATGGCTGCGCGGCTCCCTGCGTCCCTGCAGGCGTGCAGTTCCGCAGCGTCTTAGCTGGGCTGGCTGCACCCGTCGACTCGGCAGTTCCGCTAGGCAGCTCAGCCTCGCAGCAGCCCGCACCTCCGGGTCCTCGGCTGTCCTGGTCGAGTGCCCCACGGCTGGCAGAGCTCGGCTGTGGAGGCCCGGCGTGGGCGGTGGCAGCGGTGGCCTCGGGGCTGCGGGGAACGCTGCTCTGGGCTCCGCGGCTCTGCTGAGCTAGGTGGCTGCCTCCATGTCCTTCCCGGAACCATCTGATAGTTTTGAGCGGTGACAGGAGCAGAAAAGACCCCTGTAGCGGTGCTTCATTAATGTGCCACTTCTTAGCTATCATAGGACAATCGCCTTGGGAGGAGGAGGAGGAAAAGGAGGGGGAGCGGGGGCTGCGGAGGGAGGGGACTGAGCGAAGGGGAGAGCCTGGCCAGCTCTGGTTTCTTTCACACCTATTTACATGGACACCTTGGCCAATAGGAATCACTTGCAGCTCTAGACTGGGCGAGGGGGAAGAGCCTGGCAGCCGGTGGGAGCTGGACGCGCCGGCCCGGGTGCGGCCCGTGAAGGTACGAGCAGGCGACCGCTGCCAAGCGGGAAGCCAGGCGGCCACTGCTGCTCACACGGGGAGCTGCCGTGCCGATTGTGTTTGACAGGGAAATTGCTTGACTGGGGGATTCTGTTAGCTCTACAGCGTGTCGGCTTTGCATTGTTAGGGAGCCTCAGGCATGGCTTTCCCTTGAAACTGAGACCCTTTTCCCAGGTTTCGCCCTACTGGGGGCTGCTGGCATGAGGTCTTTCAGGAAAGTGCCCCCAGCCCAGTCCTGTGTGAGGCAGGCAGCAGTGTGATTCGACCTTCCTGAGCACTGTGCAGTCGGGGTGTGCAGCTTTAACTAAGTGACGCGGTTAACGCAATGTAGCCAAAGGAACTTGGACGGTAGTGGAAGAGACCCTTTGGAATTCAGATGTATTGGTCAAATCAAAGTAATAATAAGGTAGTGTACTGGTGCAGGAGAGGGCCGAGCCGCTGTGGGCCTGCGGGAAGCCTGGCTTTATTGTTGGACCCATTTTATGATCAGAGAACCCGCAGGTCTCCGGCTTTTGCCTTCCCAGGCAGTTGGAAATTTGGGGAGTCAGGAGCTTCCTGAAAGTTTGCACTTTATAGCTGGATCCGTCTACTGCCACCCCCAACCTCCCCCCCCCTTTTTTTTTCAGAGGAAAACTGATTAAGCTTTAGAGAGCCTGCAAAATCTACCTGGGGTCCCGCCCAAACAGCAGTGCCTTCTAAGACATGTGAAGAACCTGAGAGGTCTCTTGCTCTGGGAAAGGGAGAAGGATGCGCCGAGCTTGGAGTCACAGCGCCTGGTGGGAGCACTCGGCTCCCTGCGGTTCGGGTTCCTCTTGGGGAGGATTCAGTGATTATTTATGATTACCGTCATTATCAAATTTGCTGTGGAAAAACCGTAGAATTGCCTCCAGATACCTGAGTCCACACAGTCTGCAAGTAAGATACCACAAGTTCCCACTGCTTTTCTGCATGTTCTCTGACCTTTGTGTCTTTTTAAAGAAATTCTTTTCACCACGCTGTTAAAAGCTCACTTCCTACCGTCTACACAGAATCATCGTAGAAGTCCTGAAATGCGAAAACTTTTTCAAGTGGAGGGGTGGAAGGGCTCCTGGCTGCGAAGCTTAGGAGCCTAGAGGGACAGGAGCACCTTCTTACTGGTGCTTTTGGTGTTAGCATGTAAAACGTCTTTGCGTTCACATGAGCGCGTGCACACACACACACACACCCACCCCCATTAACCACAGTTTCGGCGGTGGTCAATAACTCACCAAAACGTAACTTAAACACGATGAATTTAGGAGATTAAACAATTTCATTAATATTGAAATGGCTCTCGCGTCTGGGCTCCCTCGCTTGTGATGCAAGCGCACGTTTTTCAATATTAACAGAAGTGCTTGAAGAAAAGACTCCTGTCACCTTCTTAATTCGGAAGAAATAACCAGGAGGAGGAGATGGGTGCGCGGGTGGGGGAGGGACGCTGACCTGCCTCTGGGGCTCAGCTCCGGAAGGCAAACCAGCTCTCGGCAGGTAAACCCTTCAGACCTGGGTGGAATCCCCTCGGGGCTCAGCTGATCCTCGCCAGAACTGCTGCATTCAGCCCCCCACGAGATGTGGCTTTTGGGGGGTTAATTGGTGAGGCCTGGTTCGGCTCCGGGTCCTGCCTAGAGTGGATGCAGCCTCAAACCTGATGGATCGGCCATGAGAAACGGCGGGAACGGCTGCGTTTCCACGGCGTTCTGGTTCCTGAAGAGAGCCGCCTCACAGGTCCCTGCCACAGGCGTCCTCCTCGGTGAGGCGGGAACGCTCCAGCAGAGGGAAGGTGCCAGCAGCGAGACCTCCAAGGACTTTTAGGGCCATTAAGCAAATACGTACATCAGTCATACTGATATAGGGAGACATAGATAAACTCTCAAGAGTGGCTGAATGTTGGCTGTGGGAAGCTGAGCTAGGGAATGGTCTCTTCTCTCCTGGTGACAGCCAGGAAGGTATTCCTTCCTGTCTGGTGTGTGTGTGTCTGTGTGTGTCTGTGTGTGTCTGTGTGGTGTATGTGAATTAGGGGAGCTGGTGGGGGGAGGGGGAGTGTTTTCTTATTTTAACAACTGGCATATTGTTGCCTTGCAAGGGATGTTGTACAGCTGTCCAAATCACTGCTGGGTGTAAACAAGCTTAACGTCTAAGAGTGGCAACGTTTGGGTTAAAAAAAAAGAAGAAGAAGAAAGAAAGAAAACCCTAACTAGAATAAGGCTTTGTCGATTGCCCTGGGAAAGTTGTCATCTCCAAGTTTGGGACGTGCAGTGACACGAGTAGCATCTGCAGCTGAGGCATCTTCAGAGTCTGGCTGGGGTGGGATGGGCGGTGGGCCACATGTGCCGAGTTCATTAAGTCAAGTCGATCCTGATAGCTTCAGGTTGTCTCCTGTGGGGTGAGCAGCTCAGAGTTGTGCAGAGATGCAGCAATGAAAACACGTGCTTCGCTCCAAGTTGTACCTCGGTTCTTGCTGGAAATCTGCAAAGCCTGGGGGCGACAGGGGGGATCTGCCTGCTATTCATGGCAAGTTTTAAGACTGGTATTGTGAGGCGGAGGAGGGAAGGAGCACTTTCCAGAAATCTTGAACAGTGCATCAGGGTCTATTGTACAGAACCCAAAGCAAACAGAAACTTTGGAGAGGGCGATCCATCCGACCCGGGGGCTTAGGGAGTTGTTGGAAAAACTGTATAAAACACACGAGTCAATTATACCCATGTGCAAACCAAATGGCAATCTCTTTGGTGCAATAGCTGTTAATCGCCTCTGCAGAGCCCACCACCGATCACCTTTCTGCTTGGAGAGTTCGCAATAGCCTCTTTTCCCACAAGCTGGACCACACACGGCTACAGATTTCGTAATAATTTATGCTAATTTCCCTCCATAAATCCACAATTCGCTTCAGTGGCACCGGGCTGCTGAGGGAGTAGAAAGGAGGCAGAGGGGTGACTAATACAATATTGATTTTGATTCCTTCTGTTGTCAAGCAGGTGCGTACGTGTGCGTGTGCGCGCGCGCGCGCACCTCCAGGCTGGGGCTGGGGGGTTGAAGGCGGGGGTTCCAGCAGAGGAAAACCATCCCAAGCTCCGACCAGCCCCTACATCCACACTCCAGAAAACTGCGCGTCGTGGTTTGTTAATATTTACCAAACACGGACGGGAGGTGGTGGGAGATCACCCCGCAGCTTCGGAAGGTCTCCTAGGCGCCAAAAACAATACACGCCTTCAGCACTTGGAAAGTCAACCTCGCTGCCTGGAGCCTTGTGGCTAAGCCTTCCTTTGCCCCCACCTCCTGCTCCCATTTTCTCTCTCTCCGAATGTCCCCCCGCGCCGCCCCACCTCCTGGTCTCTCCCCTCTCCCCCTCTCATCTGCTTGTCCTCTTTTGACTTTTCTTCCCTCTACTTGGCTTCTCTCTACTTCTTCCATTTTCTCTCTCGAACTGGCAACGAAGGGAGCCAGGGGAGGGGGTTGAGGGCTGAAGCGCCGTGGGTTTTGGGTTTTGGGTTTTGGGTTTTAGGGCCCTCGACGCCTCCTCCCCTCCCCTTTTTTGCAGGCCGCCTCCTGCCTTTGCCCCACCGCCCCTCTCCCTCTGGGAACCCGCGCCAACGCAGCGCGCGGCTTTGTCCCATCAGTCATTCTTCACCAAATCTGCACTTTGGTGGTGTGAAACGACTTAGCTTCCCTTTCAAAAGGATTTTGTTCTCGGGGTATTCAGCACTAAAACAAACTCCCTCGGCCTGTCAGCGGTCAATTAAAAAAAATTGTCGTCCTGAGTGTCCAGGAGCCCGTTTGTCCTAGAAATCTGTGTTCCCCTCCACCCCTCCCCAAGCCCTGGCTGCACAGCGTGGCCGGAATTGAACGCTCTGGATTCGAAGACCAGACAGACCCTACTCAAGGGGTTCTCTTGTCCAGGGGACACTGCCCAGCTCGGAAATGCCTACTGATGAGCTCCAGAGACCGCAGGAGGCTAGGCGCCCTGGGGCTGGATCTAGTGACTCTTCCACACCGCCGCGGAGTGCTGGGATTGCCTATCCTGCCACTCTGACCCTGGCAAGAAAGCAAACTACCAGAGAGAGACGCGAGTGAGAGGACTCACCTTCTGCCCTCGTGCCAAAGCTGCACTCAGTGTCCACTCAAGTACCCCCTTCCCACTCCCCCCCAACCTGTGCCCTCTCCAAGCCGCCAAAGGACCCCACTTTTTTTTCCAACTCATGGGAAACCTGTCTTGAGGGAAACTTTGGACCTTAACTCACAGCAGGAGGTTGGAACACAAATTTCTGTAGAGAAGTATGGTGTACAGCCAGCTCTCTGCTCCTGTTCCAAGCCTACTGCGTTCTCAGAAAGGCAAGAATCTCCACTTGCAGCTCACCCATCCAAACTAGGGGCTCGGTTTCAGCCCGCATCACCCCGGCTTAGCCAGGGGATAGGTCAGGGCTCTGGTTGTGGCCAGAACTCTGGAGTTATATCTGTATTTTGCTTGGGGGCGGAGAGAAGGGAGTGGCAGTGACCCGGCTGTTTTAAGAGGATTCCCTAAGAAGTTGCAGAAGTTTGAAGAGTCTGTAAGGCCCAGATTCCCCTCCCCCTCAAGCACAAAACAAACAGCAGCTAGCGTTAGTCTGGGTCCTGATTGCCCCTCCCGTCTGCCCCAAGAAGCAGCAACCCAGGCCGAAAGTGGGTGGGAAATCTGGAAGCTTTTGATAACAACTCTTCGCCTACTGGGCACAATGCCCTCTCTTTGGAGTGAGTTTGCCAAAAGCCATTTGGTCTTCTCTTGGATGTGGTTTGTTCAGAGACCTCAAGGCTTTAAAACCTTCGTTTCCAAACCCAATTCTTCTTAGCACAATTGCATAGCTTTAAAACGGCCATTCCCAACCCTGCAAATGTATTTGTCCTAATATTATTTGCAAAAGATTGGTGGAAGGATTTTTTTGCTGTTCAGTCCTCCCCATGAGTTTTACTCTGCTCTGTTTGAAATGGCGATTGAAATCTGTATTCTTCTGGGAGGAAATATTGCTGAAGCCACCTTGGTATTGAGGGGATTAGCTCGCTTTGCTCCCAGCCCCTAACTCCGGGTTAAGCCGCAGTAGATCAACTGTATAATGCGAGCGCTGTCCGCTCATTTGTACAAGCAGAACAAAGGTTGGACTAAGCCCAATTGCACTGCACTTGTGAACCGAGCCCCGATGTGAAGTATCTTTTACAGCGGGGGGAAGAAGAACAATTTCGTGTGTGTCTAAAAGGGAGTAACAAAGCCACTTTCTCGAGCATCTCAAAGTGAAGTAGCGAGGCGTGACATTCCCAGGGTGAGAAGGGACAAAAGCAGGGTCAGGGGGATGAAAAAGAGAATCAAACAGCCACTTTCACATGTCTGCCCTCAACTGCTGCACCTCTTCATAATAGGAAACAAATGTTGTAAAAGGGGGATTGCTCTCATTCATTCAAAATAGCAAATGATAGCTAAACAACATTGTCAAAACTGAATCAACTTCTGGGCCGTACCACCCAGAAAAAGCCATTGTGTTTTGTTTAATAGCGGGGTGGAGCAAAGGGGCTTTTCTTTCTTTCTTTCTTTCTTTTTTAAGGGGGGAGGGGGAGAGAAAAACACCCTCTACCTTTCATATCAGTTTTCCTTGTCAAGAACAATTTGTTTGCTTAGATTGGGCTAAAAAAAAAAAAAAGCACTCTCTCTGGCAGGGTGTCTGGTCTTAAAACATTACACTTTTGGAAAGGTTCTGGAAACGCACAAACAGGGACAATTTTTAGCTTTAGGAAGTTTTTCAAAAGCTTTCAGTAAGTGAAAAAAAAAAAAGGTTTTCAACTCCTTTGACCACGTTTTTCTGGGATATACAAGCCGTTGATTGCAATAGGCATGGAAGTAAACTCCACTTCCCAAGAGGCTAAAGGCACTTTGCTCTAACTCTCAAATTAAACGCAGAGTCTGGGAATTGCAGTCATTGGGATGAAGGCTTCTTTGCGTCCATAGTGCTTGTTGGTGCTTGTCCTCTGTTTTCATTTGTTCTGAAGTACACGAATTCTGCAGGTCTCCACCCTTAGAACCTTGTGCTGCTGCCTTCCTTGTCCAGGCCAGCCGAGGAAGAAAGCGGAGCCAGACAACCCGCGCACTATGGGTTTTGTTAATGGCAGTAACAGGTTTCTCTGAAGCCCACCACAGCCTTCAGATGTAATAACTAGCTGTGTTCCTGGGAAGGTTAAACTATTTGATTTCTCTCCCTCTCTCTCACTCTCCTGAGCCCCTCACCCCCTTTTGGGCTTTTTTTTTTTTTTTTTTTGTCTCCATGCGTCCCCCACTGAGCTGCCACCCACAAAGCGAGTTTGAAAAAGAAAGTGAAAAAGAAAGAAAGAAAGCGCCTGATCCTCTCTGGCCTCCCCCAGCGAAGAATGGCCAGGAGGCGGGGTCTGCAGGGCAGGGCCTGGGGGTCTCCCGAGGCTCTCCGGCCAGGAGGCGCCGGGTCCTTCCGCTCCGATCAGCCTCACCTGCGACAGGTGCGGTGCGGGCTGGGAGGTCAGGGAGCGGACGCGGACCCATGGGCGCCCTTCCAGCGACCCTGCTTCCACGCACACACAGCGCTGAGCCCATTTTGCTGGCTCATGATGGGCCTCAGTTTACCCACCAGCTGTAGGGGGAGCAATAGCTGCCCCGAGGGCTCCCCAACAGCCCATATGTGGGTCCCCTGCTTTCTGGGCGCCTCTGTTTCTCTCCCAGGGCCCCTCTCTCCTTCCTCTCCCCGTCCTTCACCCCTTCTGTCCCCAACTCCACTTGCAGCGCTTTCAGTTGAGCGCTCTCAGCTCTCTACCTGCCGGTCAGAGCCCTTGTCCAGGGTGATAGGGCTTGGCCTCGAGCCTCAGCCAGCCTGACCTCCAAAGACACAGAGACAGGGCCGGACAGAGAGGAGGGAAGGAAATAGTGAAGCGAAAGTCCCCCGCGCACCGCTTCACCTCCCAGGACACAGAGGCGTCGTGGGAGGCTGTGGTGGGTGGACGGAGAGGGACGTGTCGTCAGCCCGGCAGTTCTGAGGGCGAGCACCGCGTGCAGGAGGCCGCGGTCCTCACACCGCGGAAGACAGCGGGGACTGCCCCCCTTCGCGCCCCATCACAGGCGACCCTGGGAAGCAATCTCCTACTCCCCACCGTTGATGTTTATTGGAAAAGACTTTAGTAAACACACAGAATGTAGGTAATATACGAACATCTATACCAGGTAGGTGTTATGGATAATAAATACTTCGTGCTATATAAATGTTACAGACTATGTGAATACCGCCTTATCTTCCGCGCTGCCGTTTTATTTTGAAGGAACGGCTCTTCTCTACCTTTTGAGTAAATTTGGAAACCATACACCGGAACTCCCCAAAGGCTGATTCAGCAGATGAGTTTCTTGCCAGCCCTCACCGGGTCTGGCGGGCACAGAGAGTGATTGGTGGAGTGATGGCTCTTCTAGACTAAGGTGGGCTGCCTCTTGTCCACCGGCGGGAATCGAAGACGGCCTCTCCCTTCCCGCTTCTCCCCAGAAACCAATTTGGCTTCCCCCGTCCCGTCCAGCTTGCTCCCGAATACCCAGAGCTTGGGGCGGGGATCCACCCATTTCCTTCCATCAATTCTTGCTCTTGTCCTTTAATGTAATTAAAAAAAGAGAAGAGCTACCCATGAACCGGGTAAAATGGATGAGCCATACATAAAAGGCAGTTTCTTCTCCTTTCTACACGTCTTTACCTCTTTCAAAAAGGGGCACAGGGTGCTGCGGGCCTCGGAGGTTTCCCAGATCTTCGGTGATTAACAGAGACTTAGGTTTTCCTTCGAGTCCGGATGCGCGCGGCCTGTTGATGACAGGGTGTCGCGGAGCGTGGAGCTCTGGGTGGAAGCTGGTTCAGTAAACTGCTTGTGTATTTCACATTATCTTCGCGCTATCTGCAGGCAATGTAGATTTTCTAAAGATCTAATGAATAAACAACCAGCAACTGCTGGCGGTGTAATTTACATTGTTAATGCCTGCATGTGTATAATAAATATGCATTTGTATGTCTTCAAATAAGCTCTTTTTTACTTTCTAACCTGTGGTGTTCCCCTCCCCAAAAGAAGCGAGGGAGGGTGAAGGCTGCCTTGCGAGGAGCCCGCGGATGCTCGGGCGGGGCCCTGGTGAGAAGGATTTGGCCTTGGAGCCCGAATGCAGAGTCCTGAAATGTGTCTGCAGCCTCACCTCCGATGGGAGCTCCGCTGGGGTGGGCCCCTGCACTGACCTTGCCCAGAGCGGGAGGATGCGCCCCAGAACTGAGCAGCTCCACGTTTGGGGTCTAAGATGCTTCCCAAGGGAGTAAGAGCCTGGAGAGAAGACGGTATCCGAGGGGTCCAGGCCACCTCCCCCAAGCTGTGATCCTTCCCCAAAGAGACAGGCCAGCCCCTTCTCCCAGCTTGCACACCGATTTGGGAGATTTGGATGGCCTTCCATCACGTCTTGGAGGTTTCCAGGGGAATTTGCTAACCAACGACGTTCTGCCACACGCCTCTGTCCAAAGGGCTGAGGGAAGAATAGGGTCGCGGGGCCGGAGCCAAGCTTTTCAGGTGCGGCAGCCTGGCGCCAAGTTGCAGGAAAGCTGTGGCTCTGAGGACCCACCGGCACTCGGCTTGCAGGGCTTGGAGCGCGCGTCGCGCGGCTCTCAGACGCCCAGTGCGCTCCTCGAACGTCCCCATCAGCCTACTCCAGGCCAGGCGCCCACGTTTGATTTCTCTCTCCGCCACCAAATAGGTGCCACTTTCTTAGCGCGCTCGCAGGCAAATGTCTCGTCTTTCCCTGTCGTGGATCTGGAATACATTATTTTAATTAAGTCTATGGCGATTTACTTTCCTCTGAGATCTATTCCACGGTGCAATTAGGAACGTATTGGTGCTAGCGCATATGAATATTCAGAAGCGTGTCAATTAATTAGCAGACAGAGGAATCTCATTACGGTGCTCAGAACCCTTTTACTGTTAAGCAGAATTAAGGGGATATTTGGCAACGCGCTGGATTAGTGACTATGTTACTGTGCTCTCATTTAACTCCATTATCATAGCAGTTACGCTGCTCTCTGATTTCATTAATTAAATTGCTCTTTAATTTGTCCAAAAAGGATAAAAGTTTTAATGTGCCACCCAATAACTTGGAAAGCAAACTTTGGCTCTGCTTGGCCTTCGCTCTGGGCCAGACGAAGGCTGATGTCACCTGCCCCAGGGAGAAGGAGGCGCTGAAGCCCTCTGCCGCTGTCCGGGAGCTTCGGTGACCACGGGCATCGCGGCTCCTGGCACTCAGGAGCTGGAGCGGCCACCGCGGAGTAGCAGACTCGCCTTCTGCCTCCCGGGACTGGCCTGGATAGTCTGAGCAGTTCTTCAGTTTCACCAAGGAAAGCCTCTCGCTCGCCTCGGGAGTGGAGCGGGCTGGGCCATGAGCAATTTGTCAGCGGACAGGGAAAGTGCCCAGCGGGGTTCCCATCAGCTGGTCTAACTGCCCCCGCCCCCTAGCCCCAAGGCGCTGGTTTCCAAAAACTCTTGCAAATGCAAGGGGTGAGGTCAGCAGCGGCACTCCCCAAGGGCCTGCTGAGCTCAGCACCCTCGCTCCCGGCCACTTGGGTCCTTTGTCCGAGCACCCTGCCCACAGGCCGGTGCCACCCCTCAGTCATTATCCAGATTCGGAGCTGTCACCCCCACCTGAGCCTCCCAACCCTACCCCAAAAAGGTTAGAAAGACAAATATTAAAGTGACTTGCACAAAGGGACCCTCTAAAGACATCCCAACTTCATATGCATGTAAAATTAATTGGCTGCATTTTGTGACATCAAAATAAGTACCTGGGAAACAGAACACCTTCTGGGCACTGGGAACATATGCTGGAATTAGAGCTAATTGACTAATTACATAAATTAGGCATTAATTTTGCAACACATCAAGTATAAAAGATATCTCAATTAATTGCGCATAAATTACCTGGTGGAAAGGGGGCAGTCAGACCAGAAGCCCTGTTCTCCAGACGGCCCTGCTGTCCGGGGCCTAAAAGCTAGGCTGCACAGGGCTGCCTGAGTCGCCACAGGCTGGCCGGCGACAAGCAGAGACCTGAGCCAGGAGCTGTTGCCCGCGAAGCCTGATGACCTGGGGCAGTCGCTAATGCGGAGAAAACCCCCACTCATTAAAATCAATTAAGCGCAGTTAGACTGATAAGCTTTTGTCAGAAAAAAGAGCGCCACAGACCCTCACTCGGCGTCCCCCTACCCCCGGCCCTCCCCAGCGTGAGCCCACCTTGGCTGATTTCTGCAGCGAGCCTGCAGCAGCTCGCTGTCCTCCTCCTCGTCCCTGTGGGTTCGACCTTAGCTCTAGGCCATTGTCGAGGGATCCGGACTTCAGAATGGTGGCACCAGAAGCCCGTGTCCTCTGGGTGAACCATGCCTCGCGGGCTTCCCACCACGCTACCCTCACCAAGAATCCAACTTAGAAGCAGTGGTTGCCCAATGATTGGATCCCTGCTTTGAAAATAATAATAATAATAACACTGCCCTCGACGGGGTCCACTAGTAGTGATCCTAGTGGTCACAGCAGAACTGCCCCATAGAATTTCTGAACTGCTGACCTTTTGGTTAGCAGAGGTAGCCCTTAAACCACTAGGCCACTAGGTCACCAGGCGTCCCTGGTTTGAAAGAGGGTGCCAATGAATCTCTGGCGCTTCAAATCTAAGTAAATAACTGGTGCATTCTCCTTGAAGACCAGTTTGTGAGGTCCCAGCTCTCCTCCCCACCTAATGTGGGTGATTTCTCTTCCCTACCATTGACTAAAGAGCAGAATAAACAGAACTCTGTGAGCTCCTGGGCTGAGTTTCTGGGCTCCCTTCTTCAAGGGGAGCTCCAGGGAACACAGCAGTAACTCCCCTCACCCTCCAACAAACACGCCACCAAACGGAATATTTATTTTGCCCTTTAAACAATACTCAGTTGCCAAAATGTCACTCGTGTTTTCAGACCTCCCTATGTATTCTGTATTCCCTAGACATTTTCTAAATGGGGAAAAAATAGCCACTCCAAAATAAAAGGGGTGTTTGGTGCAGTGGATGAAGTTGAGCCAGTCCCTGGTGAGTTCACACCAAAACTCACCATGCGTTCCTTGCATAAATTATGGCCCTTCAAACACAGTCTTGTTCTTCTGATCTCACAGAATGTCACTAATAGAGGGACAGACGTTTCAGCAACTTCTGGAGCTGTCACCTGTGCCTGACACTTAATAAAAGTATCTGAATTCTGCTCCCCCCCCAACTCCCCAACTCCCCAACTCCCATCTGTGAAACTTCCATGCTGGAATTATTTTCATCCTTTTGCCAAAGTAAACTCAAGTGAAAAGAAATCCTGCGAAATGTCACTGTCTGACAATACACATCCTTGTCAAGCTGCCTAGGTGTTGGTAGTCACCAGGTAATTGTGCCTGCTGCCAGCCGGGGAAGTCCATGGCGTCCCCTGCCTAACCCTCTCTGCTGAGACAAACACGACTTCTAATGTAGAGCTGTCCTGCGATTGCCAGATGCCCAAGGTACTTGAGGGAGATGTTGACAAGTGGTTAATTGTCAGCAGCACTAAAACAGACACTTTGTTTACAGTCGAGCGTGATTAATTGAGAGTAAATAAAGCAGCACTCTTTATAAATTCACCATCCAAGTTCAAGAAAGGCTGTATGTTTCTAGGAAGAAGAGAAGTGGACGTACTGCACCAGGGCTGGTTTTGCCAGACCCTTGAAGCAGTGGCTGGCAGCAGCGGGGACCAAGAGCAGACGTGCTATATTGCCCTCTGGCTGAACTGACTTAGCTGAGGCTGTAGAGTTGATTCCAACTCATAGTTACTTAGAAAAAAAAAATTTAAAAACTAAATTTATAGAGCTGGATTAGAAACACTTTTCTCTCGATTACTTGAGTTTTAAATTTCTCTTATTAAAAGATTATTCTTCCTGTCTTCATTCTTCCCTTAAAATGTAACTCAGTTGATGTAAAATGATTTTCAGAATGAGCCAGATGTGGTTGACCACAATACTGTCCAACAGGGCTATTAAATGCATTGTGATACCCCAGTTTGCAGAAGAGTGTTCCTGATCTTTGTGGTTGTAATAAATTGCAGAGGCCAGGCTCCAGCAAATATCATATGATTGCCTGACATAATAAATATTAATAGGAAGCAGGAAATCTTTCTTTCTTTCAAGGCATGGTGTGACCTGTGTATAAGAAGGGTTTTTATGGTCACTGGAAGGTGACCAGGCCAATAGTTTATTTTATTGTTATTGTTCTTTAAATGAAGGTTTACAGAATGAACTAGTTTTTCATTAAACAGTTAGTACACATATTGTTTTATGACATTGGTTAACAACCCCACAACAGGTCAACACTTGCCCTTCTCAACCTTGGGTTCCCTATTACCAGCTTTCCTCTGCCCTCTTGGCTTCTAGTCCTTGTCACTGGGCTGATGTATCCTTAAGTCTTATATTGTTTTATGGGGCTGTCCAATCTGGCTGAAGTGTGAATCTAGGAGTAACTTAGTCATGTGTCACATTCTGAAACGATTGAACGTCAACCAAATCTTTTCAGCACAATGACTCTGTGTATGCCTTCCGTCTTGTTATAATGCTTCCTGTGTCATTCACCATTTTGCCCATAGAATCAGTCAAAATGTTAACTCAAATCTTGGATTTCTTCTTCAGTTCTTTCAGCTTGAGAAACGCTTTCAAGTTTCTAACTACGGGTCTTTCGGTTTGGTTCTCTACCTTCATCATTTCTGCCACTTGCTTTAGCTACTCAACTCAACACTCAAGAACAAGTTTCAGAGTCTCTTCTGACATCCATTTTGCTCTTTTCTTTCTTTTTAATGACCTTTCGATTTCTTCATGTAGGATGTCCTTGATGACATTCCATAATTCATTTGGCCTTAGGTCATTAGTGTTTAATGCGTGAAATCTATTTTTGAGATGGTGTCCCCATTTAGGGGGATATACTTAAGGCTGTATTTCAGCTCTTGGTGGACTTGTTCTAATTTGCTTCAGCTTCAACTTGAACTTGCATATGAGCAGTTGATGATCTGTTTCACAGGTGGTTTCTGGCCTTGTTTTGACTGATGATATTGCAGATGTATTTTAAAATAATCAGCTTTGGTGGACTATAATTAACATAAAATTTACTCATTCTAATTGTACAGTTCTGTGAGCTTTGATGAGTATACGGGTCACTCAATGCATAGAATATTTCTAGCACTTGGAAGGTTTCCTTATTCCTGTTTGCAGGCAATCCCTCTGCCCGTCATTAGCCTTTGCCTGTCATGGATCTGATTCTGTTACTATAGCCTTCCCTGGTTAGAATATACAAGGTCTGATAGTGAAGTCCATCCATGAACTTCATTGTTCTAAGTGCTACTCATCTCACTGCTGAATATGACTATGGTCACCTTCCAAGTCCTCCTCTTGGGAAGCTATGCACTGACACCAGTGCCTAGTCCACCCTTCAAAGCAAGTTTGAAACTCTTTCTGGAATGACCATTGCACGCAGTGGCATGGAGGCAAGTTTGCCAACTTAATTGTATAGTTATCTGTGAAGGAGTTTTTAGACACTAAACAAATAACTGTGTTGGTTCATCTTTCCTACTCACCTGATCTGGCCCCCAGTGACTTCTTTCTTTATCCCCAAATAAAGTAAATATTGAAAAGATGACATTCAGGACATGAAGGGGAATATCACAACAGCTGTGGTGGCCATTGCAGAAAAAGAGTTCTAAAATTGCTTTAAAGGGTAGACTAGGCACTGCTCTCAGCGCACAGCTTCCCAAGGGGAGTGCTTGGAAAGTGACCATAGTGATTTTCAGCAACAGGATATGTAGCGCTTTTCCTAGGATGAGTTCGCAAACTTAACTGACAGATCTTGTAAGAGAAATGAGATAATACGCTTAATATATTTTGTGTCTGGCTTCTATTGCCTAGCATAATCCTTTGAGATCCTAGATGCTCTTCCATGTCTCCACAGTTCATCCTTTACTGCTGAGCAGTACTCTGGTGCATGACTCTATCGCAGATTTGTTATCTATTCTTTCACTGATGGATATTTAGGTTGATTCTGTTTTCTTTTCTGATTATTAATAAAGCCAATGTAAATAAGTACCAGTCTCTGTGTGAACGTGTGTTTGCATTTCTCTTGGGTAAATGATCAGGAATGAAATGGCTAGGTCATGTGGTTTAGTGAACATATAACTTTATAAACAAGGGGCAAACTGGTTTCCAAAGTGGCTGTGCCCATCCGCATTTCCACCAGTGACATGTGAGTGTCCCAACTGCTCGAACTCCATCACCAACTATTTAATTTTCAGTCTCATTTTGTATTCAGACATTTAGGTAGATGAGTAGTGGCATCTTTTTGTAGTTTTACTTTATATTTCCCTAATGAAAAATGCTGTTTAGAATCCTTATTTTATATGCTGTTTGACAACTTTACACATCTCTGGCAAAGTGTCCAGATCTTTTTATCATTTTTTTAAAAACTTTAAATTTTATAGCAGTTTTAGATTTACAGAAAAATTGTAAACGTAGTACATGGCATTCCTGTATACCCCACACGAAGTTCCCTGTATTATTAATGTCCTGCATTAGTACAATTTACATTTGTTACAATTAAAGAACTAATGTTAATAGATTATTATGAACTAAATTCTATATTTTCTATGGCTAAGGTTGCAGATAATTGGAATTCCAGAACAGCTAATTGTGCTCTTAAAGAATCTGTATATGGATCAAGAGGCAGTTGTGCAAACAGAACAAGGGGACACTCGTGGTTAAAGTCAGGAAAGGCGTGCATCAGGGTTGTATCCTTTCACCACACCTTTTTAATCTGTATGCTGAGCAAATAATCTGGGACACTGGATTATACGAAGAAGAACGAGGCATTAGCGTTGGAGGACGAATCATTAACAACCTGCGTTATGCAGATGATACCACCTTACTCGGTGGAAATGAAGAATATTTGAGGCATTTACTGATGAAGATCAAGGACCACAGCCTTTGGTATGGATTGCACTTCAGCATCAGAAAAACAAAAATCCTCACAACGGGCCCAGTAAGTAGTATTGTCATAAATGAAGAAAAGACTGAGGTTGTCAAGGATTTCATCTTACTTGGCTCCACAGCTAACGCCCATGGAAGCAACAGTCAAGAAATCAAAAGATGCATTGCACTGGGAAAATCTGCTGCCAAGGACCTCTTTAAAGTATTCAGAAGTAAGGATGTCACCTTGACGACTAAAACACGCCTGACCCAAGCCGTGGTATTTTCACTCATATCATATGCAGGTGAATGTTGGACTAAGAAAAGAGAAGACCGAAAAATTGATGCCTTTGAATTATTATGAGCTAATAAGAAGAATGCTGAATGTATGATGGACTGCCGAGAGAACAAACAGATCTGTTCTGGAAGCAGTAGAACCGGAGTGCTCCGTGGAAGCAAAGACGGCAAGACTGTGTCTTACATACTCAGCACATGTTGTCAGGAGAGATCAGTCCCCAGAGAGGGACATCATGCTTGGTAGAGTGGAGGGTCAGCGAAAAAGAGGAAGACCCTTGACAAGGTGGACCGACACTGTGGCCGCAACAACGGGTTTAAGCATAAAAACAGTTGTGGACATGGTGCAAGACTGGGCAGTGTTTTGTTCTGTTGTCCATAGGGTCGCTGTGAGTCGGAACTGAGCCAATAGCACCTAACAAGAACAACAACAAACTCTATACTTTACTCAGGTTTCCTTAGCTTTTACCAAATGTCGATTTTCAATTCCACGATTCCGCACTGTATTTGGTTGCCGGGCCTCCTTAGGATTCTCTTGAATGTGACAATTTCTCTTATTTTCCTTGTGTTTGATGACTTAGACAGTTTCAAGGAGTACTGGTCAGGTATATTATTCAACATCCCTCTGTTGGGATTCGTCTGATGTTTTTCTTATGATTAGATTGAAGTTGTATGTTCTTGAAGGGAGGACCACAAAGGTGAAGTGATATTTGCATAACATTATATCAAGGACACCTTCTATCAACATGACTTAACAGTGTTGATGTTGACCTTGATCACAAGGATGATGTGGTGTTTGTTAGGTTTCCCCACACGGAGTTACTCCTACCTCTCCCTTTCCCTACTCTACTCTTTGCAAGGAAATTATCATGTGCAGTTTAACTTAAGGAGTGGAGAATTATACTCAATCTTCTTTTTTCTACTTGTTTGAAATTTTCTTTAATTTGTTATTATAAATATGTCTATAACAAAGCTTTGCCCCTTCAACACTTTTTACATGTACAATTCAGTGACATCAATCATAGTCTTTGTGGTGTGCAATCATTACCACTAGTTCTAAATTTTTCCATTGCTGTTGATAGAAACCTAGTGCCCTGAATGCCACGACTCTCTGTGTTCACTAACCTATCTATCACTAATAGACTTCGGTGTCTGTGTATTTATCTTCAACATTTCGGGTAAGTGGGATTATATAACATTTGACTTTTGTGACTGACTCATGGCTCCATTTTCTTGAGGGCAGAGTACATAAATGACTTGGAATTTTTCTGCATGGGAGATTTGTCTCTTCTACTTTATTTATTCAATCATTTGCAGGTTTTCCCTGATGTCTGAAGGTAGAGCTTTCCTTTGAAACCATTGATAAGCCCAAATGGCAGAAAACGGAGAACCAATTACCATCAATTTATATAGGAAAATCTTAAGATTGTTCCCAGACCCCAAACATAACACACCAAGTCACACCAAATAACGCAAAGACCCCTTCTGAACTCTTGAGGCTTTTCTGATGCCTTAGGCCCTATCTTGCTAATGAATTCACAGAATAAATCTAGATAAAGCACAGATGCTGACAGACACAGTTCAAATTTACAGCGTCTTAATGCTGAGGTGCTGAGTACAGTTTCTGGGACACCACTCTTTGCTGCTTGAGGCGCGCCCTGCTTCTTTAATGGCTCCCTGACGCTAGTTCTGCTTTTCATCTTTTTTTTGTGTGTGTGAAATTGAAAACCCTATTCTGGTATGTTTCAGTTAGGGGAAATAAGTACTAATAGAGGACTTTCCTAAAAATGAAATGGCAGAAAGCAAACTTTCATAAGGTAGGGGATACCTGTATTTATATCAGTGTGGACTCATGAATATTTATTTTACACTTAGGGTTGTAATCTAATAATGCTTTATTTATGTATTTATTGTTGCTGATGTTGTTCCAGTTTTGTCCATCAGATGTTCTCTAAACTGGCTGTTGTGTCCATCAACACACCCCTTCATTGTGGGTTTCTTTCTTGTTTGTTTAAACAGTTTCTTATTTCTTGTCACCACATGACGACCCAGTCTCCTGTGTTTCACACGTCAGGCCTAGAAACAACCACTTCTGCAAGAAGCCTTGGTTCTTTAGATTGGCAAGTGGTATCAGAAATCAAGATCTGGGTACTAGGTGGGCTTGTTTGCTGATTCGTTTGTTACCAGGCTGGTTGTTTTCTCATTCTTGAGTTATGCAGAGTTCTTTATGTGTTTTAGGTAAAAGTCTTTTATAATGCACATATTTTGCATTGTCTTTTAATTTTATTTATGGTGTCTTCCAAAAACAAAAATTTTAAATATTGGTAAAGGGTAATTTAGCAAGTTTTTCTTTCATAGTTTGTACTTTTTGTTTTTTAATTTGACCCCTTTCAAGAGTCTTTCTTTTCTGCTGGTTCCAATTAGTCTATCATGTACTGTGTTACGCTTTTCTTAGATGCTTTTCTTCTGGTTGAGATTTACTGAACTACTTGGATCTGCGAATTTATATTTTCATCAAGTTTGACAAAATTTTGGCCTTTATTCTCCGAATATTGTCCCCTCCTCTCCTTCTCAAACTCTGATTACGCATGTGTTAGATGGCTGATACTGTCCCACATGTCACCGATGTTTTGTTTGTTTTCTCTGTCTAACTCATGCTGGACGTGTTTCTATTGCTGTGTCCTTAACTACCTGACTGTTTCTTCTGTGTTGTCAGATCTACTGTTAACTCTACCCAGTATATTTTCCTGTCTGAAAGCTTCATGTGGGTCTATTGTTTCTCATCTGTTTCTGTTTTACATCTCTACCCCTTGATTTATATCTTTAGTAGATTACTTAATTGTCTGCCATTTATTGGTCTGTTTTTGTTGGTTGATTTTTTTCCTGGTTATAGTTCATATTCTTACTTTTTATACATCAGCTAATTTTTTATTTCAAGACAATTTTATTGGTACTTTTAAGTTACAGTGCACTGAAAGACACTGAGTGTCACATTTTATTCTGACATGAAATTAAGTTATTTGCCATCAGTTTGATCCTTTTTGAAGCTTAATTTCAAGGTTTTTTTTTTTTTTAAGCTTGGTTCAGACTGTGTTTACTCTAAAACTGTTTTTATCCCACTACTAAGATGTAGCCGTTCCCAGACCTCTCCCTCATGTGCCACGTACTTCAAGATCTTTCCACTCTGCTTGGTGGGAAAGCAAACTATCCCTAACTCTGTGAACTCCAGTAATTGTTCTGTTTATTGATTTCTAGTGGTTATTTCCCTGACCTCACGGGTAGGTCAATATTTAGCTAAAGGAGACCCCAGTCTGCAGATTTCCAGTACTCTAGCCTGCTCAATTAGATACCTTAGTCTTCCCAAACTCTGTCTCTCTTTTCTCAGCTCAGTGACACTGGTGGGCATTGTTTGAGTTCTTTTGCCTGCTCTGTGGCTAGCACCTACCTACATGTAAGCTGTAAGCGAGCTCCAGCAATCGCAGTGTGAGCCTCCTTTGCTTTCACTGCTCAAGGGTCACAGACCTCCTGTTCCTGAAACAGTTTTAAAGCATATTTTGCCTGGATTTCTAGGTGTTTATGGTAGACAAGTAATTCACATAGCAGTTCATACTTCACGAGGAAAAGCAAAATTCTACCCTAAGCTTTTGTGAATAAAATTAGTTTTGAAGGAAAGAGTTTTGCTGACAGAAGATAACTGTTTATCTCAGTAGCAAATTACAAGGTTTTGTTTTGTCTCTTTTAAAGTGTCACAAAGCCTCTTTAAACTGAAATCAAAAGTCTTCAGTTATCTTCTTTCACTCGGCTAATAGGGAGGACAGTAGTGGTTTATTTTTCTTGCATGATCTTACTTTTCACAATCTAAACCTTGCTTTCAAAATCAAACCTGAAACACACAAAGATAGTTGTAAAGAAACGCACAGTGTTGGGATACTCGAGATTATCTTTGGTAGAAAGTTCACTACCATCTTACTTACAAAAAAAGAAAAGAAGAAAACTCACTGCCATCAAGTTGATTTCGATTCACAGAAGCCCTACAGGATGGAGTAGAATTGCCCCACAGAGTTCCCAAGGAGCACCTAGTGGATTTGAACTGCCAACCTTTTGGGGAGCACCCGTAGTGCTTACTCACTACACCACAGGACTCCTTTTGCTTACTTAGCCCTCACTAAATTTTTTTTTTTTTTCTTCACAGTTACCAGGTGGGATTTCACACATTGCAAACACAACAGTTTGTATAAGATCCTGGGCATTTGATCATTTAACAATTAAAAAAATGGTAAATCATCGGTGACTTCACATCAAGTTGTCGATGAGTCCTTTACCAGTATCAGAATTCAGTGCAAATAAGACACATCCGTAGACAGCTGGTATCAGAATACGCCCTGCCTACTTCAACAGAGAACACTTAGAAACTCTTAAAAATAAACTGCTTTCCTCATACACTATTACCTAAACAGGTTGTCAATATTTGTCTTTTTCTTTTCTTGAATTAGTATAATCCTTTGTCATAACTTGAGTTTCTGTGTCTCGCAGAGCTGTGAAAGACTAGCTTAAGAGGTAGGAGCTTGAGGAATTAGAAATTTATTAGGCTAAATGGGTTCAAATATTTCCTTCTTTTTCTGTGTGAAGCAGGTTGCAAAGAAAGTAACTTCTACTCCCATTGACCAGAAAGAAACTTTCCTCATAGATTCCACTATTTCCGAATAGAAACGAGCTTTCCCTAAAACTACCCATTGTATTTTATTAACATATATCTCTACGTACATTTGGATTTATCATAAGATAATATACTCTGTGTTTTATAACCATGACTATGAAATTTGAAAAGTTCCCGGTAGGAAGGGGTGGCTAGATTATTTAGTATACCATATGGGACCTTTCTCTGCACCTCTTAAGAAAAATGATTGCCTTTTACATTTTGTCACCATGCCTGGGCTGTTGAAACACTCATGCCTGTCTGACCCCATTTTTGCCTTTTAATAACCAAAATAATATAATTGACCATCTACAGAGAGTTGAACTTTTAAAAATTCATAGACCTGTTTTAGTTTTGTTTATGCTGTATTACGCCATGTGAAAAGACATATCAGAGTCTGCACATTACTTAGGGGAATCACTGCAGCGTTGTCTCTCTTTGTATAGCTGTATATTTAATGATAAAAAGAAAATCAGGATGTCACGAGACCTGCGGTGCCTCTCCCGTTCTTTGTTATCAATTAAAAACAAGCCAGATTTTCTAATTCCTCAGTTCTCGGGGATTTGTTTAAAAAGCCACCTGAATTTTTACCTTCGTGGAAAAACTCTGCCTTGTTTATCAGATGAATATTAAAATAATACAATTAGAATGAAAAGTGGTTTCCTTTAGGGTTCTCTAGAGGAAGCAAGTAGGGCAGGCAGACCCTGGGATACGACATGGAACACGTTGTCTGCAAAGCTGATTTGATATTAATACATTCTGCTAATCAAGTTTATTTTCTCTATTGACTGAAGTTAACATTAATCCTTGAATTTGCAAATACTGCTGTCCTAAAAATTACATTTCTGAGTTGATTGCTGGTGGGGATGCTATGTGGTGTCATTGTAAGCTTGATGCTGGACATAGTATTTACTCTTCCTCTAGAAGATGGAATGATCCCCAACATATCTTTCTTACAAAATTAGTAGAAACGCTCGTTGCTATTAAACCTGATCAGCTGGTATCACAGCAGGGTACTTGTGAAAAAATGACTTAATATCTCTTTGTTTACAGTCTTCATTCACCTCAGTGAATATATTTCATGTAATTATTCAACTGCTAACCAGCTACTGATGTTAACTATTTGTGTTTAAGGACATTGTGTTTTTAGAGAGCCTATGTGACAGTAGGGACTTTATTTTCATTTTATTAAGAATTCTATTTGATGTACATCTCTAGGAAAGGAATCTTAATGAAGAAGTGTTGATCAAGTCCAAAGGTGATACTAAGACAGAGGAAATATGATCATTCTTGCATTTCAGAAAAGGTGGCATCACGTAGATTCCTTAGTCAGCCACTGATTTGTAATACGATTTATGGGAAATCCACTTACTGAGTGCCTCAGTTTCTCCCTTGAAATGTTAGTAGCAAGAAAACCTTAATGGAATTTAATGTGGATTTAGGGAAACATATTGGAAGAAACTAAGACGGAAAAAGTGACTAGTTTATAGACTTCTGTTAAATTTTATTGTTATGGAAAAAGATTACCCCAAACCAAAATGGGAAAAACATGTAGCTGCATTGCTTTCGGGTGCACACGGAGTGCCTGCTGATCACACAGGAAGTTCTGCAAATGCACAGGGTAGAATTTGATTCTGAATGTCTTTGGTGAGCTCAACAACTCAGGGCTCAAAACCACTTTCAACTTACACTTCTGTTTGATTCTGTCCTACCGACAGCTCCCAGAATGAGCGTATTTCGTGTCTTGAACCCTTCGGCTAATGTTAGCACTGCTCTGCCTTTCTCTACACAAACGTTCCAGTGTAACTGACTGGCTGATAAGATGACTTGGTCATCCAGGAACTGTCTCACTCAAGGCCCATGATTTTTCCTTGACTCCGATACATGACTCTGAACAGGAAAAGAATCTCTTTTAAAATAGATGCTCCCCAAGCATCATTCTAAGGAGCCAAAGATAGCTGGATTGGCTATCATTATGGGATTTGGAAAAGCAACTTAGTATTATTCATATCAGAAATGAGAAGCCCATGGAGTTGTAACTTGTCTCTCCAAGATAATATTCAGTGGAAATTCAGATCAATCTTATTTTTTGATGGAAGGACTTCCACTGCTTTCTTGTGTTTGAATTACTGGAATTCCTAAAAGATCTGTATCATGGTTACAACAACTTACTACTACCTAATTATTTGACAGTTCCATGCCTTGTTATCTGTGGGATGTTCAAGGCTGTGTCTGTTTTTCTTCACACCAAATCTCTACATCCAGCACAAGTGCCACCCCAAGATAGGTGCTGGACAAATACGTGTTGAGTAGATGAGTTTCAGCTGTCTCTGCATCCTTTTGTAGCCATGACTTTGTTACACCTGCTAGTTATATGAGTTCCAGGTGTCACTACTCTGTGCCCTACTTTCCACCTAGAAAAGTGTCAGTGAAGATTCAGTCTGGGGGGTAAGAAAGAGACTATTTAAGTCAGAAGAATTTAATTCAAGGAATTTGTTACTCAGGTGCTGGAAAATCCAAGAAGATAAAGAGAAGATGGGAAGTCAGCCACACCCCTAGGCTGGAAGGAGAAAGGTAGGATGTGGAGTGATCACAGCTCTGGGGCTAGGAGCATCTGGTGGGAGTTGTAACCACAGTGGGCCAGTCCAACAGACATGGAAGCAGAGGCGGTGACGTGGCCATGGCCACATCAGGGAAGCACAGAGACAGTGAAGGAGGGGAGAAATACGTCAGTGTCTCCCTTTCTTCTGAACTCTGGTTTCTCCTTGGCCAAACTTTGCAGAGTGCCCACTGACTTGGGGATGCAGGAAAGCAGGCCACACTTGCCCCATAATGTCCAGCAGAGCAGGAAGGGCAAGAAGTGAATTTGAGAAGAGCCAGGCTGAGGTGTGATCCACCATGATGGGAAGGTACTCTAGAGATCAATCAAATTCTGCACAATTCTGTCCTCCTCTGACAGGTTCCTCTTTGCCAGATACTTGCCTTAATAACCAGTAATAATCCTTACCTCGGTGTGACTTCACTGGGGACACTTCATCACCATCATTTATCATAAGAGGCCCCATATTGGACACCCATCAATTCAAGAGTCAGTGTGTTGTTGTTAGATGCCCTGGAGTTGGTTCTGACTCACTGCTACCCATGAACAACAAAACAGCATGCTCCTGGTACAGCGCCATCCTCTCAATCATTGTTATGTTTGAGCCCGTTGTTGCAGCCACTGGGTCATTCCGTCTTACTGAGGGTCTTCTTCTCTACTGACACTCTGCTTTACAAAGCACGATGTCCTTCTCCAGGGACTGGTCCTTCCTGATAACCTGCCCAAAGTACATGAGCCTTGCCATCCTCGCTTCTAAGAAGGATTCTGGCTGTACTTCTTCAAAGACCAATTTGTTTGTTCTTCTGATATTTGTGGCATGTTCAATATTCCTTGCCAACACCATAATGCATTTGAAGGAGCCCTGGTGGTACAGAGGTCAATTGTACTCAGCTGCTAACCCACAGGTTGGCAACTGGAAACCAGCTACTTCCTAGGAGAAAGGCATTGCAATCTGCTTCTGGACTAATTTACAGTCTTCAGAACTCAATGGGGCAGTTTTACACTTAGGTTAATATGAGTTGAAATCAATGGCAATGGGCTTTTTGAATTTTCAAGAGCCAGCAATGGGCTGTATTTTACACTCTATTGCCCATCTCAGTAGAGATGAATCCAGCCCATGGACCTGGCTCCAGACACTACCCACCAATCTCCCAGCTGATCTGCTCATACCAGGGCCAGATGAACAGTCTGCCAGCATTCAGCACAGAGAGACCAGCATTATCAGGAGGACCAAAGTCAACTTCCAAGCTTTCCGTAATGTGATTAGGGCAGCTTCTGCACCACAATTTTAGGTTTAAAATTTTTTTTTTTAATTATAATTGAATGAAAATGTACATTCCCACATAAATTTGCATGCCCACCTATATGCAGCTCCTATTGCTCTCCCTGCCCGGTGACAGCACATTATTCCTCTCTGCTCCATACATGTCTTATCCTTCCAACAAACTCCTGTCCCCTCCTCTCCACCCACTCCCCTGCCTCCAGTAAGAGGTCAGCAGGATGACATCCCTTAGATGCATAGAACCATAAAGTGCGCACATGATGTGGTCACTCTGTATCACCAAGTTCAATCCATTCCTGTCTGAGACTTGACCTTCTTTATGATTTATGGACAAAGGCAGCACCAGGGCCAGGGGTCATGCTCCCAGGGGAACTCCGAGGCCCGTGAACCATCAATTCCCATCTTTTAGTAGAGATCTCAAGGTGCACGTCTTTTTATTCTTGTGTTGCTGGTGAGACTGAACTTTATGAGCTCCATCACAGCTATCACTTGTGGCGGCTGAGCACAAGTCAGTGTAGCTATGAACTCACGTGGGTCTCTCTGTCCTCTGGGATCTCTTCCCCCCCATGTCGTTTTGGTCCTTTGTGATCATCTGTTTCTGTTAAGTTGGGATCATTTGATGTACCCTCAGAGGACAGCTTGGCAGCTTTTAAAACCCTGGATGGCACTCACCAATGTGGGTTGTAGAAAGCTCTCTTAGCAAAATGCTAGTTGTGCCAGTTGGCCAGGGTTTCCCCTGACAGCATGGTCCCCAGTGCCTCCCACCCCCGGACCCAGCTACTCTTTCCTTGTAATACTGGATTAAGATGGGAGGAGTAATCACGTTATGTTGAAGTCCAGTTAATATTGATTTTCTTTCTAATGTATGCTGTCACATATTTCACCCAACTAAATTTCTATCAATTATCTAATCTAAACCCTCCCCCCAACCCTTCCTCCTTCCCCAGCCTTGCAGCTGTCAAAGGGTCTTTTCTTCTATATGTGAGTCTGTTTTTAAGTTCTTATTGTAGGGGTCTCATACAATATTTGTCCTTTTGTCTCTGACTACTTTCACTCAGCATAATGTCCTCCAATGGAAACCAGGTTATGAGATATTTCCTAAAATCATCACTGTTCTTTGGGTTTAAAACTTTCAATGAACATTTTGTTTCTTCATCAATCACTGGTCCTACACACTTATTTTACAATTTACTAGTGAGACTTTCATTTGTGTTTTGAAATAATGATGGGCTGCAAATTAATATGTCTTTGTCATCATTAAAATAAAAACCAAACCCACTACCAATGAGTTGATTCTGCTTCATAGCCACCATATAAGACAGAGCAGAACTGCTCCTTGGGATTTCCAAGGAATGGCTGGTGGATTGAACTGTTAACATTTTGGTTAGCAGCCTGAGCTCCTTATCACTTCACCACCAGGGCTATAGCTAGTATATAAATATTACCTATGCTACCTCATAGCTTTTCTAACTGTTATTTTAAATAGCGATTAATATTCTTTGGGTGGATGTACCACATTATGATTAACCATTCTTCCATTATTGATCATTCAACCAATAACCATTTATAGAAATCTTAACATCTAGACAAGATCACATACTACATATTGGTAAACATATTAGGGGCAGATATCACATGCTACGTATTGGTGAACACCTTAGGGGTAGAGATTTAATGAAAAGTAGTTACCAGAGCCCTGGAATTCCACTTCTGTGATCCCTGGAATGTGTAGGGCAGGACTGAGTTTTGCACATATCCTCAAGAGATAAGCAATTTGACTTTCCTTCAAACTATTGTCTTTAAATATTTGTTCTTTTTTTTTCTTTTAGTGTGGGTTCCGGAAGAAGTAATTTCCTTTCTTTCATTTTTAATGGACGTAATATTCTGGGCATTCAAAATAGATAAATAATATAATGAAATGTTAAGCTGAAGAAATAAGATTGATCAAAAACCCATTGCCACAGAATCAATTCTGACTCACAGTGACCCCATAGGTCAGAGTAGAACTGCCAATAGGATTGCCAAGGAGCCACCAGTGGACTGGAACTGGCAGCCTTTTGGTTAGTAGCCAAACTCTTGACCACCACTCTGTCTTTCATTAGTGTCCCCAGCAACACCTGCACCTCTACAGCAACTCCAAGATGTGAAGGCAAGATTTCTCAACTTATTGACATTTTGGACCAGATGTTCCTTTGTTTGGGGCTGTCCTCCGTATTTCAGGGTGTTTAGCAGCATCTCCAACCTCTATCCACCAGATGCCAGCAGCATTTCCTCTACTCCCACTTGTGGCAACCCAAAACACCTCTAGACATTGACAAATGTCCCCTAATGTGTTGGGAGAGGGCAGGGAGGATCACCCCCAGAGGAGAACCACCCTGTCAAGGGGAATACAATTTTTGTAACCTCCATTCTATAGGTCAGAAAGGTTAAGGATTCTTATACATCAACTTACATTTTAAGATTTACAGAGGTTGTAATTCAAATATCAGTGCGGAAATCTGGGGATGACAAGCAGCTTGGCCTGGGCAAAGTAAAAACTGGAACCCAAGGTGCAGGAAGAAAAGGGACTTATTATTTCCAAGTCTGTTTCTAGACCCTAGAAATTAAGGCGAGACTCTTGATTTCAATAGCTGAAAGTACATAGACTATCATGCTGATAGCCGTGTGTTGTATGAAATTGAACATCAGGGCTGTCGAGGACAGCCCTGAAATTTACTGAGCAGGGAGAATGGCACCAGTCGCTTTCCATCTGGCTTGGAATTAATGACTACATTATTTTTATTTTTTCTTATATTTGGAACCCTTGATTTTCCTGATGAGAGCACCTTCATTTCCCTCGTCACATCTGTGTGCTCACTAATGGGTGTTCTCCTCTTTGTCAGAAGTTGGCCACCAGATGAGGTTTAGATAAATGGTTGTCAGCTTACCTTACAGTTGTTTGATGATGTGGTTTGGAGGAATGAGTTGCAGCAGATCCTCCCCGTAAGCAGAGGCCTGCCCTCTCTGCAGTTCATTGAACCCATATGGATCAGAGCAGCTGCAAGGATGGATTTGCTACCTGAGGGCAGCAATCACATCACCAACCATGACTCCCATTTGCTGACCCTTGTATAATGCATTGCCGTTGAGGAAATGCTGATCACTCTTTTCCACTTTGTGATGGATGGTGTTATTTAAAACTGATGATCTTGTGAGCCATTGGTGAGTTTCCATGTCTCACAGATGTGAGTGAGGCAGATAGTCAATAAATAATGCTGTGTTCTGGAGGAATACACACTGCGCTCCGCCATGTGAGCTGAATTGGCCTGCCAACGAGCAGGTGTCAAGTTAGCTTAGACCTGGAATAATGAGACTTTAAAATAACTATTTCTGGGTGGTGTTGTTACAAGCAAAGATGTTGCTTTCTGGGCCCTGTGTTGTAGATGAGACACTTGACTTATAGGTCAGGCCCCCAATGCACCTGTATTACCTAGAATACTAATCAGTGGGTAACAAAGTCATAGCAAAGCAGGGAGGCACAAATCTTGGTTGATTTAGATATGGGCATTCAAGCTGGGATCTCCACTTAATGAGTGGAGATTTTCTTCAACTGCATTAAGGTTAGATGAACCACCTACAGAGAAAGTTCTAGAAGGAGTCATGACTGGTACCATTATATTTCTGCATCATCCACAGCCTTCCCTTGGACTGAGGCCATGTCCACTGAGCAACCTTCGATCACATGTTAGCTTCCAAAGCAGTTCTGTCACCAAGGTAGACAATCTAATGAGTGTGTTCTAGTTCACATGACAGTATATTTTTCATACATATATACACTAACAGAAACCCTGGTGGCAAAATGGTTAAGTGCTAGAACTGCTAACTAGAAAGCCAACAGTTCAAATCCACCAGCTGCTCCTTGGAAACTCTACAGGATGGCTCTACTTTGTCCTAGAGGGTCATGATGACTCAGAACTAACTCGATGGCGTTTTTTTTTAATATATTAATACATTGGCATCAAGTTAAAATAGAGTACAATTAGTTAAACCAAACCACCTATTGCCACTGAGTTGAGTCCAGCTCACAGCATAGGACACTGTAGAACTGTCCCGTGGGGGTTTCCAGTCCAAGCACTGGCTGGTGGGTTTGAAGTGCTGACCTTTTGGTTAGCAGCTGAACACTTAACTACTGTTCTACCAGGGCTCCCAAATCAGTTAAGAATATTTAAATTAGCAGGAAGATGAAATGTAGTCTTTGTAGTGTAGCTATATCCATTGGGGTGGGAAGAGGCAAAGTAAAACCCCAGACTTGATTCACCACCTCATCGTCTGCTCGTTAATGTGGTTTTCCACTTATTTCACATACAAGTCCTGATCACCGGTTTCCTCTGGGTAGAAGCTGCTTTGTCTAGTATTTTTGCATATTTTATGGCACATAGAACAATGTTGCAGACATGCTTAATATTCACTGAAAACTTAATTGCTTGTTTTGTGGCTACCCTAATACATTGAATTAGTTAATTAAAGTAAAGAGGTGTTTGTAAAGCCAGAGAATGATTTATTACAAGTTTAATGGATTCCTATTGGATGATGAATTGGTTGATGTACAGCATTGCATGCAGGGGGGGACTACCTGTGGGAAAGCCCGCCTGCTGTGTGACCCATGATGCCTTTCACTAGAGGAGTGTTTCTTGTGAGTTCCAATGTATATGAACCTTAAAGAGCAACAGCAGAGGCTGCTGCTGAACTGGATTTGTACAATGGAAAGGAAACTCAAAGCGTGTAAAATGCAGGTGATCCTGTTATGATCTGGGCTCTGCTGTAACACGTGACTGCCGCTCCTCCTCCCTGACCATGAAGGCTAGAACAGCAGTGCACTCTGTGAAAGTATCTCTAAGCACTGACACCGATGCCCCTGGGCTTCCAAACACTGGGACAGAGAAAGACGACTCAAAGAGGAATTTATCAAATGAAGACTAAGCTATTGTTGAAATCTGTATTTATCAAATAAAGAATAAGGTATTCTACACTTGATTGAACAATACCAAGACTATTAGACTGTACAACTTGTACCAAACTCTAAATTCAGTAGGAATTTATCAAATAATATGCACTGAATTTTTCAAATCTGTATTTATCTTTCATTTTGCTAGTTATTCTGGCCTAAAACAGACTAGGAAAAAAGAGCTAAGAATCTGCTTCCAAAAATCAGCCAATGAAAACTTAGTGGGTCATAATGACATTCCAGGACTGGTACAGGGCCAGGTGGTGCTTTGTTCCCTTATGCATATGGGTCACCTTATGTTGGGGACTGACTTGAGGGTAGCTAGCCACAAGGTGTTTTGGTATGGGAGCCACTTTGAATCCTGGAGTGAGTGTGCCTTTGCTTGGCTTTGGAACACTGTTTTCTTTTTCTCTTCTATTGTTGAGGTGTTGTAGGCAAGGTGCTGGTTTGTGTGAGTGGCACCTACGGTTCCCAGTGTACTACTTGGACAGTGACTCACTATAGTAGTTTCCTGTGGCAGCTGTCCCAAATTACCACAACATAAATTTATTCTCTCACAGTTCTTGAGACTAGAAGTTCAAAATCAATTGCCCTGGGCTGAAATCATGGTGTCTGCAGGAGTCCCTCCCTCTAGAGGCTTTAAGAGAGAATCTTGCTTGCTTTTTCCAGTTTCTAGTGGCTGCCGGCATTCCTTGGCTTGTGGCTCCATCATTCCAATCTGCCTCAGGGGTCATGTTGTCTTTTTCTCTTGTCTGTGTGTGAAATATCCCTCTGGTTCCCAGTTAGAAGGATGCACGTGACTCCATTTATAGTTCACCTGGATAATTGAGGATGATCTTCCAATCTCAAGATCTGTAAACACATCTGCAAAGACCTTGTTTTGCTGCATAAAGGAACATTCACAGGTTCCAAGGACTAGGACACGGATATCTTTTGGAGGAGTGTTCTTGAGCTGTCCACACTTATCAAGACTTCATCATGGTGTGTGACTGGCACCCACATCTCCTACAGAGCTTTTCAGAATATGTGTGGCTTTAGAATGATTATGGATAACCATGTTACTTCAGCTATCTGTGCAAAAATCTCACGGAAGTATCAAGCTGTTGTTCTTCTGTTTATTTAACCCCTTAGCTATGCATAGCTTTTTTTTTTTTACATTTTTAGGAACAATTTTATTAGGGTATCATTGACATAAAACAGATTGCATATACTTACAGTGTATAATTTGGTAAATTTTAACACGTGTACACATCCATGAAACCATGACAGTGAAAGTATCTGTCACCCTCAGGTGTCTTTGTGCCTCTCGGTAACCCTTCCTTCTCTTATTTTCCATCCTTCTAGGGGACTATTCATCTGCTTTCTGTCACTGCAGATTAGACTTCATTTTTTAAAATTCTATATTAAATAGAATTATAAAGTATGTACTCTTTTATTGTCTGTCTTTCTCACTGAATATAATTATTTTAAGATTCATCCATATCTGTTATACATGTTAAGTATACTATCCCGCTGCATGGATGCACCAAAACTGGTTTACCTAATCATGTGCTGATGGGCGTTCGGATTGTTTCCAGTTGGCAGCCTTTATAGATAAACTGTTGTAAACACCCGTGTATAATTCTTGTATGACAATGTTTTTACTTCTCTTGAGAAAATACCTGGGAGTGGAATGACCAGGTTACATGGAAAGTGTAGGCTTAACTTTGCTTTAATCTGATTTCTTTTCATTAGAATTTTGCTTGCTGTGTCTTTGCTTACATCTTATTTTTAAGTGTTTTTGAATTACTTTGTTTTAGGTACGACCTTTAAGCCTAGACTTTTAACAAAATCCGTCTTGAGTCTTTATTATGGTTTATCACCATCCCTCTGTATTTCTATAAGACGTTTAGCATTCACTTTCTGTATAATTGGAAACCACGATGGCGTAGTGCTTAAGTGTTACAGTTGCTAACCAAAGGGGTGACAATTCAAATCTACCAGGCACTCCTTGGAAACTCTGGCATAATTCTAGTCTGTTGTAAGGTGTCAGTATGAGTCAAAATCAACTAGATGACAACAAGTTTTCTATAATAACCACTTCAATCTTTCTTCACTTCAGGGGATCATTCTTTTCAGAATTTTTTTGTTTCACTCCATCTTCTCTGTTATCTTTTCCAGAATTCTTATTAAGTGGATTTGAGATTGACTTGAACTGTCCTTTACAACTCTTGTTGTTGCTGGATGTCATCGAGTCAGTTCTGACTCACAGCAACCTGATGTATAACAGAACCAAACCCTGTCTGGTCCTGTGTCATAGTCGCGGTTGTTGTTACTGTTATGTCCGTTGTTACAGCCACTGTGTCACTCCGTCTCATTAAGGGTCTTCCTCTTTTTAGCTGACCCTCTTCTTTACCAAGCATGATGTCCTTCTCCAGGGACTAATCCATCCTGAAAACATGTTCAAAGTATGTGAGAAGACGTTTCACCTTCCTTGCTTCTAAGGAACATTCTGGTTGTAGTTCTTCCAGGACAGATTTGTTCATTCTTTTGGCAGTCCACAGTATATCCAATATTCCTCTCCAACACCATAATTCAAATGCTTTAATTCTTCTTTAGTCTTTCTTATACATTGTCCAGCTTTCATATGCCTGGAAAGCAACTGGAAACACCATGGCTTGGGTCTGATGCACCCCAGTCCTGAAGGTGACATCTTTACTTTTCAACACTTTAAAGAGGCCTTTCTGCAGTAGATTTGCTCAATGCAAATATGTCATTAGATTTCCTGACTGCCACTTCTGTGGGTGTTGAATGTGGATCTAAGTAAAGTGAAATTCATGATAACTTCAGTCATTTCTCCACTTATCATGTTGTTGCTTATTGTCCAGTTGTGGTGACTTTGGTTTTCTTTGGGTTGAGGTGTATTTCATACTGAAGGCTGTATCCTTCGACCTTCATCAGTAGATGCTTCACGTCCTCTTCCAGAACGCAAAGTTGTGTCGTTTGCATAATGCAGGTTGTTAATGGATTTTCTGCCAATCTTGATACCCTCTTCTTCATTTGGTCCAGCTTCTCAAATTATTTGCTCAGTGTACACATTGAATAGGTACGGTGACAGGACACAACCCTGAAGTGCACCTTTCTGATTTTAAATCACATAGGATTTCCTTGTTTCATTCAAACAGCTGAGTCTTCATCTGTGTACAGATTCTTCATGTGCACAATTAAGTGTCCAGGGATTCTGATTTTTCACAATATTATCCATAATTTGTTATGCTACACACAGTCAAATGCCTTTGTAGTGAATAAAACACAGGTCAGCATCTTTCTGGAATTCTCTGCTCTCAGCCAAGATTCATCTGACATCAGCACTGATATCCCTGGTTGCACATCCTCTTCTGAATCCTCCTTGAATTTCTGGAAATTCCTTGTTGATATGCTGCTACAGACACTTTTGAATGATCGCCAGCAAAATTTTACTTGTGTGTGATAATAATGATATTATTCAATAATTTCCATGTTCAGTAGGATCACCTTTCTTGGGTATAGCCAAAATGTAGGTCTCTTCCAGTTGGCTTTGGAGTTGACCTTGAAGGTTGGGCAGGATTTTGTCGGGAGGTAGTAAAGAGCTGGAGAGGAAAAAGAAGACAGGAAGAAGCAATCATTTGAGAAAATATGTGGAATTGAGAAAGCTGAGGAATTTTCACCAAATCAAGAATTTGGCTTGGTTTTGAGCACAGGTGGTATCTGGTGCTCTGACAAGTTCCTGCAGAGTGATAACAGGCTGGATTCCAGGAGTTGATGGACTCATTAAGGGACGTAACCTCTCAAGTTTATTACAGTTCCTTCTATGCTGTCCACTTAGCACTTCTGTTGCCTGCCTGGCCCCTATAGGTGTGTGGTAGATAAAAAGAATTATCTTAGGTATGTCTGAACTATTTTTGTGAGATTTGGGAGGATTTTTATTGCTCTACTAAAAACCTGATTTTCTAGTTTTGGAGCATTTCTCTGCAGATAATGGAAACTCTGGTCATAGGCATCCTGTTCTCCTACAGGAGCCCTGGTGGCACAGCGGCTAAGAGTTCAGCTGCTAACCAGAATATTGGCACTTTGAATCTACCAGCCTCTCCTTGGAAATCCTATGGGGCAGCTTTACCCTGTCTTACAGGGTTGCTATGAATCACAGTTTACTCAACAGTGTTGAGTTTGGTTTATTTGGGGTTAATTCTTATATCAGTGGTGAAGTGGTATCTCACTGTGACTGTGTTTTGCATTTTCCTACTAACTCTGAATATGTTTTCATGTGCGTGTTGATAATTTTATATCTTCTCTGGTGAAATTTCTATTCAAATCCTTTACCCATTTGTTAATTGCCTTTTCACTTTTGAATTGTAGATGTTCTTTATGTATCCTAAGATATTAAGCCATCATCATGCACATGGTTCTTAAATTCTTGGTCACAAAGATTATTTATGTTTTTATCTAGAAGCTTTCTGGCTACAATTCTTATGTGTAAGTCTATGATACAGTCAAGTAAATTTTTGTATACAGTGTGAGATTTTGTTTTTTAACTTTATGTATGGATATCCGATTCTTCCAGCACTATTTGCTGATGAGATTGTCTTTTAAACACTGAATAAAGTTGTCATCTTGGTTAAAAATCAATTAATCTTGTATATCTAGATCTATCTCTAGAAACTATTCAGTTCCATTGAGCCATATTCTCATTCTTATGAGAGCACCACAGTATTGCTTAATGTGTGTTCACAGCACGTTTTGAAACCAAGTCGTGTAAATCCTTAAGCTTTCTTTTTTCCAAAGTTGTTTTGGCTATTTTAGGTCCTTTGCATTTCCAATAAATTTTAGAATAAGCTTATCAATTGCTAGAAAAATTCCTGCTAAGATCTAGAATGAGCCTATAGATTAATGTGGGGATAATTGATATCTTAACAATATTGATCCTTCCCATTCACAAATGTGGTATAGCTACCCTTTTATTTAAATCTTACTTAATTTCTCTTGGCAGTGTTTTACAGTTCTCAACAAACATGTCTTCCAGATAATTTGCAATGTTTACATAAGTAGTTCATATTTTGAGTGCTAACATAAATGGCAGGGTTTTTTTTTTTTTTAAGTTTCAATATCCAGTTGTAAATAGCGTATAGAAATACAAGATTTTTCTGTTACCTTGTATCTTGTGACCTTGCTTAACTAACTTATTAGTTATGGTAGGATTCTTGTAGATACATGTATTATTGTGTGTGAATTGCTGCATAGCAAATTAGCCTGAAGGCTTAGGACAATACTTATTATCTGCCGTTTTGTGGGTCAGGAATGTAGGGAGAGCTTAACTGTGTCCTCTGGCTTGGACTCCCACAAGGCTGAAATTCAGGCGTAGCTCAAAACTGTAGTCGACGCCAGCCTAAATGAGGAAGTGTCTGCCAGTACAGTGTTGAACAGGCACCCTTGAAATAACGGAAACCCTGGTCATAGACATGCTGTTTTCCTAGACGAGCCCTGGTGGCACAGTGATTAAGAATTCAGCACTAACCAGAATACCGGCAGTTTGAATCTACCAGCCTCTCCTTGGAAATCCTATGGGGCAGCTTCACCCTGTCTCACAAGGTTGCTATGAGTCACAGTTGACTCAACAGCATTGAATTTGGTTTATTTGGGGTTAATTCTCATATCAGTGGTGTTTGTCACCATGAAGCGTGATTGTTAACAGTCGGAATTTTTTTGTCGATCCCCTGTATCAGGTCGGTTAGACATGCTGCAAAGCTAAGTGTTAACATTACTGTTACCCATTGAATTCTGTCCTTCAAATTATGTTAGGATTTTAACCCCATACTTGTGAATGTAATGGGTTTGGGGAGAGGTATTTTCTTGGTTACGTTAATGAGACCATATCAATGTAGCAAATGTCCTAATTCTAATCACTTCTGAATTATAAAAAGGGTTGACTAGAGAGAAAACAAGCACAAATAGGGGAAGATTGATGTCCCAGCAAGATCACCAAGGAATTAAGGAATGGTAGAGCTGTAGAAGCCAGAAGCAACAAGGACATTTCCCAAGGGGTGACACAGAGAGCCTTTCCAGTACAGCAGGTGTCCTGAATTTGGACTTCCAGCATCCTTAACTGTGAGAAATTCATTTCTTGGAAGCCACCCACCTATGATATTTGAGTTATAGTAGCACTGAGTAACTAAGACCAGCACATTTTTGAAAATACATCTTCTATTTAACAATAAAATAAAAATAAAGGTTCACAATCCCTTGTCTAAAACCCAGAGGACTTATTATGTTTAAGAGTAGGGAATTTTCAAAGCTTTGCACGATAATTCAGTTCATATAGTATTCATTACTAAAAATGTCCCTTGGGATCTAAGAAAACACCCTGTAATCAAGCCCACAATCATTTCTGAGGCGGAACACAAATGTTTACTCTAAATGGGATAACCACAGTCTTTATTAGCCTTGTGTTAGTCAGTTCTGGTCAGATTTTCCTGTTAAGGGAGTTCACATCAGGTCAAGTTTTACCAATCAAAGGAGTCCTGCTAAAAAATTTTCTGGCTTTTTTGGATCTCAGAATTTCAAGTAAGACACTGAAGACCTGTGACAGACAATAATAACAAAAGGGCAGAAAGAGGAGAGTTTGAATGGAAGTCATAGTATACTACAAGCCTCGTCCTAAAAGATTCTGTTAGTCATCCAGCACGTGAGTGGGTGTGGCCAAGAAGCCTCAACTGAAATAGGCATCATCTTCACTGATTGAAGTTGAATTGTTATTTGATTTTGCAAGTTTGCAAACACATAGAACGTATTGCTGAGGTCCTTCCCAGGGCCTTGAAAGGGGCTTCTACAAGTCAGAGGCCCTGAAGCTTAGACTTCTTTAACTTCCTAGTAGATCTGATTCTTGGCACAAGAAAACAAAATTGGTAAGTGAGGGTGCAATGCCTGATTCTGTCTGCCTTCTCCCCCAACAACCAGCTACGTCTTTCAGTACAGACTCCCCTATGGATTTATGTATTCCTTTAAAAACCCCACAATATGCAGAGGGCTGCGCACCTTGCTTTTGTTCACTCAGATGATACCTGTACCTTTCCCCCTTATGATAATTCTTTTAATGGCTGCATAGAATTCATTATATGAGCATATCATAATTTAGGAGCCATGGTGTCATTGTAGAAACCCTGGTGGTGTGGTTAAGTGCTACACCTCCTAACCAGAAGATCAGCAGTTCAAATCCACCAGGTACTCTTTGGAAACTCTGTGGGGCAGTCCTACTCTGTCCTATAAGGTCACCATGAGTTAGAATCAACTCCACAGCAGCAGGTTTGGTTTTAATTTCGTTGGCATAGTGGTTAAGACCTCAACTGCTAACCAAAAGGTCAGCAACTTGAATCCAAGCTCCTCCTTGGAAACACGATGGGGCAGTTCTAGTCTATCCTATAGGGTCACTGAGAGTCAGATGGCGGTGGATAAGGTTTTTTTTTTTTTTTAAATCACAATTTAACCGGTCTCCTGTGGATCCGACTCGACAGCACTTGGCTGGCTTGGCTGTGGATGGACATAATGTTAGCAAGGTTTATGATGCTTTCCTAACAACACTGCAGTGAACCTTTCTGTTAATATATTGCACATGTGTGTATTTCTGCAGGAGAAATGCCGAGAAGAGCTTGCTGGGTCATACAGCCGTATATTTAAAACTCTCATAAATTCTTCCAAACGGATCACCCTAGAAGCTTGTGGGAATTTAGCTCTGCTGACCGTGTATGCAAGTCCCTGGGTGGTGCAAGTGGTTTGTGGTCAGCCGCCAACCTGAGGCTGGCCATGTGACCCCAGCAGACAGGGCGGTGGAAGGCAGGCCTGGTGTCTGCTCCTGTCATGATTCTAGCCCAGGAAACCTTGTGGAGCAGTGCTCTGTGACACATGGCATTACCAGGAGTTGTCACTGAGGTGTTTTTGTTTTTGTTTTTGAACAGTATATGAATGTTTCCCTTTCCTTACTCCCCACTAACACTGGGTGTAATAATTATTAATTAATCCTCAAGTCTGTTAAATCCTGGTTTCTGTTAGTGCTGTGGAGCTGGTTCCCACTCGCAGCTGTCATGTGCACAGTGGCATGAAGCACTGCCCGGTCCTGAGCCGTCCTCGCCATCCCTGTTAGGCTTGAGTCCGTGGTGGCAACCTGTGGGTCAGTCCATGCCCTTGAGGACCTTCCTTCTTTTCACTGACCCTGTATTTTACCAACACGATGTCCTTTTCCAGGGCCTGAGCCTGCGTGAGAACACGTCCAAGGTAAGTGAGGTGAAGTGTCACTATCCTTGCTTCCAAGGAGCACTCCGGCTGCACTTCTTCCAAGACATATTTGTTCCTCTTTTGGTGGCCCGTGGTATAGTCAGTATTTTTCGCCAAGACTGTAATTCAAAGGCATCAGTTCTTTTTCAGTCTTCCTTGTTTGCTGTCCAGTTTTTGCATGCGTATGAGGTGGCTGAAAACATAATGGCTTGTGCCTTAGTCTTCAAAGTAGCGTCTTTGCTTCTTATTCTTTAAAGAGATCTTTGCAGCAGATTTGCCAAATGCAGTGTGTTGTTTGATTGTCTTAATTGCATTTCTTTTATCACTAATGAGATTAAGTGTACTTTAAAATTGTGTTCATTTCCTCTGTAATTATCTGCTTTGTTTGCTTGCTGGTTTTTGCTAATTTTAATACAGTAGTACACATTATTCTTACAGATTTGTAGAAGCCCATGGCATTGCTATGAGTATTTTTTCTTTGTGTGTGTTTGAAAACATGTCTCTAAGTTTGTTAATTCTCTTTGGGTTTTAGATAGAACTACAGTGGTTTCAGGACTTGACTCTACATGCTAGCTTTGTGATTTGGGTGAAGTAGTTTATGACTCAGTTTCCCCACTTGGGGAAAGGAAACAATATCTAACAGTCCTCTTGAGAAGAAAGAAGTCATTATATGCAAAGACTCATTTTAGTTGCTATTACATACTAAGAAATGAATAAAGCTTAAACAAAATTAATTTTATTTGAATTATCTTTTGCCATTCAGCAGTTGTATATATAGCAGTCAAATATAGTATTTCCTTTATGACTTTGTTTAAGAAATTTCTTCTATCATCAGTCCAGTATGTCTACTTTCTGTCTTTGAAAACTTAATCCATCTGGAAATTTATTTATAAGTAAGCATGCTGGGAAATTTAATATTTCTCTCCAAGTGGACAGCCAGTCCCATCCCTACATAATTTTCTGAATAATCTGTTCTTTATGAGCTAACAGCACCATTATGAAGAAGTCTTTCTGGCCAAGGGAAAAAAGTTTCTGTGATAAAGGGTATAAATTGCCTATCTGTGTACTGCCGTAGACAAGTTCTCTGAAGAAGTGGTTCTGTATTTCTCATACTGACAGCCTAGAGGAAAGAAAACAGACACATTTTTACGCTTCTTATTCACACACCTGCCTATATATGACACAGGAGAACAAACCCGACTGGTGTCTGACAAGTCGTTTAGCAGTTAAACATCATCCATGCAAACACAAGTGGGAGAAAGATATTGATTTTATATCACACAAATGCAGGTAGAATATCTAAGGCTTGAATAATGCTCCCGGTCAGTCCAGTGTCATCAGGCAAAGTATTTAATGATGTGAGAACTCGTTTCTCCGAGGTCAACAATGTGTGCTTAACCTCTAGGCTCTCTTGTGGTGGGCTGCCCCGCTGGTGTACAGAGTGGAAGCCGACATTATTGGGGATTGAGGGCACTGGTGACTTATCTTGTACACAGTCACTTACTGCTGGGACCCAGAAATTGTGAGCAAACCCATGGCTGTGGGCTGCCTCGGCTTTTTGGAGTGGTCCGCACCCAGTTCTTGTTCCAGACTCACCTCCTGAGGTGGAAGAAACACAGCTGCCTTTGAAAACTATCTTCTGACATGACTGTGAGAAAAAAAAAAGTGTGATTTCACTTTTTTAAGCACATCAAACAATGTACACAAGCAAACACAATGTCTGGATGATTCTGGAACAAGACTGCTTTTATGTTGTATAAGTTTTATTGTTTTCCAGCATCCTCCTGAAAAATACCAGTTCTTTGAGATGCTACTAGAAAAAGAGGGAGGAGAAAGGGGGGTGGACAGAGGGGCGCTGGGTGGCAAGGAAAGAAAGGAGGGGAGCCAGTCGGGGTGACCATGTCCAAGAAGTATGACACACTGCCTTGTGGGGGTTCACAGTGCACGTTGGCGTACGTCATAGATTGAATTGTATCCCCCCCAAAATATGTGTAGTCATTTGGCTGGGCCAGGATTTCCCGTACTGTGTGATTGTCCTCCATTGTGTGATTTTCTGATGCTGTAAATCCTAATCTTTGCCTGTGGTTAACAGAGTGGATTATGTTAGAGGGGATTAGGGTGGGACTGTAAATCCCTTCACAAGGTCACTCTCCTGCTCTGTTGTAAAGGGAATTTCCCTGGAGTATGGGTTGCACCACCCTTTATCCTTTCATCCTGCAAGAGATAAAAGGAAAGGGAAGCAAGCAGAGAATTGGGAACCTCACACTGTCAAGAAAGCAGCGCTGGGAGAAGAGCACATCCATCAGACCTGAGGTTCCTGTGCCAGGATACTACCTGACCAAAGACTGATGCAACACAAGGATTTTCCTCCAGAGCCAACAGAGGGAAAGCCTTCCCCTGGAGGGGACACCCTGGATGCAAACTTGTCACCTACCGGACTGTGGAAGAATAAACTTTTCTTATTAAAGCCATTCACTTTGAGGTATTTCTTGTTAGAGCAGCATTAGACAACTAAAACAACATATTAAAGCACAGTATCAACAGAGAATAGAGCATTTTATTGCACCCAGAATTTTCTATTCATATCTGACCCCCCTGTTGTCAGGGACCCTCAAGTCGATACTAGACTCCTAATGACCCATGTGTCCTCATACAACTGCCCCGTAGGCTTCTCTAGGCTGCAATCTGGGGTCACTAGGAGTCTGAATTGACTCAGTGGCCCTGGGTATGGGTTGTCTTTACAGGAGCAGGTGGTCAGAGTCTCCTCCCGTGGAGTGGCAGGGCAGGTTGGAACTGTCAGTCTTTCTCAGTTAGCCATACTCTTAACCAGGTGCCATCAGTTTGGGGATTTAGGGCAATGATGACATGATTTCACCAACAATACTTGGTGCTGTTACTCAGAAATGGTGACCAAATCCATTTTGACTTTCACATGTGAGATGTATCAACACACGAGAACTCTGTTCTCCTATTTCACAAGTACTGCCTTAGATGTGCTGTTTTAAAATTGTACGTGGAACATGTGAACCATATGCAAAATGCACAGAGCACATGTCAACGTCATAAGTAAAACAAAACCTGGCCTAATGAATACTCTTTACTGCGTACTTCCACTCTAAGTCATGAGGTGACCACCAGTGACAGCCCTGACAGGGAAGATGGCCTAGAGTCCTTGATGAAATGAGAGAAAAACGGAGCTCAAAACTTGAATTCTGTTAAAAAGACCAAACTTTATGGCCCAACGGACTAGAGGGTCCCCAGAAGACATGGCCCCCAGATTCTCTGTTAGCCCAGAACTGAAACCATTCCTGAAGCCAACTCTTCAGACAAAGATTGGACGGGACTGCAAGACAGAAAAAACGATGCTGGCAAAGAGTGTGCTTCTCGACTTCCTTAGACGCATGCAACTAACTGGGAAGCTCCTGTTCAGAGGTGAGATGACAGGGCCGAATGGGACAGGGGCTGGTTGGATGGACATGGGAAATACAGGGTAGAAAGGAGGAGTGTGCTGTCATAGTGTAAAGAAATCATGAGAAATTGACCTGGATTGTAAACTTTTACTTAAAGCACAATAAAACATTTTTAAAAATTAAAAAAAATAATAAGTAAGTCAAGTGGTGGCTTCTTATGGAAGAAAAATACTGACTAAAAGTCCAACAGCTGTTGTTAGGTGTTGCGGAGTCATTTCTGACTCACAGTGACCCTTGTGCAGCAGAATAAAACAGTGCTGGGTTCTGTGCAGGCATCACAGTGGTGGCTATGTTGGAAGCCGCTGTTTAAGACACGCTACTGGGAAACTTCCCACCTTCACTGTCCTCGGGGATGCCACGTGTGTCGGAGCAGAACCAGGCCGTGGGGCTCTCAGCAGCTCCAGCTCCAGGAGTGGGCTGCCAGGCCTTCCTCCTGAGCCGCCTCTGTGTGGGCTTGACCCTCCAACCTTTTGGTCAGCAGCCAGGGGCGTTAACTGGTTTACACTGCCCAGGACCCCAACCTGTGTATTAAAAGCTGAATATTTTGCCTTCATCAGTGGGCAGTTGGTCCTGTCCCGCTGTCTTTCAAAGAAGCTAGCCAAGCAGAGGGAGCCTGTAATTGTGGAGCACACAGCAACCTCACCGAGGAGACACGGACACAGCTCGTCACTTCACAGACGAGCAGACTGCGGCCCACAAAGACAACAGGTGGGCAAAAAGGTCACAAATGGGCTGGGTCAGCACCTGGACACTGGCTCAGTTTTCCTGGTTGCCACTTTTCCCCAGGTGGCCTTCCTCTTTATGACAATTGAGTCCTCATGCTGATGTCTTCAGCAGTTGTAGGCCTGGCAACTGTGAACAACAATGCTCACTGGAAGAAAAAAAGAATACTTCTACCCACTGAAGCCATAGAGTGACAGGCTGGGACAAGACCACTGGACTCTGCCCAGTCACCCACAGAGTGGCTGATACCCAAGGGATGAGTATATGGGCCCAAATAACCAACATTTGCAAAATGCCTCTATTTCAGAGAAAAACCAAACCCATTTTTAGCTTTTAGTGATAATGACCATATTGTTTGTTTCCTTTAACTTGTTGGTATCACAAATCATACTGAGAAGCTTCCTGATTCTGAATTGTCCTTGCATTTCTAGAATGCAATTTCGACTTGACCATAAGCCTGAAAGAAAACCTGTTGCATTTCTACTCTGTCCTAAAGGGTTACTACAAGTTCTGTGAGTGAAAATGCCCCAGTGTTTCTGAGGAGTGGCTGGTGGATTCAAACTGTTGATCTTTGGGTTAGCAGCTGAGCTGTTCTAACCACTGTACTCAACAGCAACAGGTTCATTTTGGGGTTCATGGTCACGTAAGACTCATTCTAGAAAGGCAAGGATAATTCAGAATCAAGATGTTCCGTTCCAGTGTTTCAGTCGTCCAGCACGGCTATAACAGGAACACCACAAATGGGTGGGTTTTACAAAGAGAAGTTCATGCCGTCACACTCCAGTCTGAATTCAGGGTGCCAGCTCCAGAGGAAGGCGCTCTCTCACTCAGCTCTAGAGAAATATCCTTGTGATGCATCAGTCTTCCCTGGGAGCATCTCAGTACAAGAACTTCAGGTCCAAAGGATGTGCTGTGCTCCCAGCACTGCTCTTTGTGGTGTGAGGTCCCCATGTCTCTCAGCTTACTTTTTTCTTTTGTATCTTAACAGAGATTGGCTTAAGACACTATCTAGTCTTATGGATCTCATCAATATAACTGCCGTTAATGCCTCTCATCACATCATAATAATAGGACTTACAACACAGGTAAATCACATGAAACGGTGAACAGTTACATCATCCTGAGACTGATGGCCCAGCTAAGTTGACAGACATTTTCGAGGGACACAGTTCAATCCACGACATCAAGGTTTGAAGAACAACTCAAGACCACAGTCTTGTGGACTCCTCCAAACTTAACAGGCCTGGTACATTTGGATTTTTTAAGAATTTGAAGTCCTGCTTCACATTTTTCTCCCTTTTAATCAAGATACATCTATTAGGTTAAGAATTCTCAGTAGCGGTAGCTGGCCACCGTCGAGTCCTTCTAGTCTCATGGTAGAGGCAGCTCTGCTTCATGTAGACAATTGGTCCTTCATCAGGTTAATTTTTGCATGCTAGGAAGAAGAGATAAAGACTCACTTTGTTTTGCACTAAATAGCCAATAGATAAGCAGTAACTGAGGTGAAGGGCAAGAGTACACAATACTGGAGAAGCCAGCACGAGACAAGGTTACAGAAGCTCCTTGGACACATCCAAGCCCGCTGAGGGACTGAACTGCTGGGCTGAGAGCTGTGGGGTCCATGGTCTTGGGGAACATCTAACTCAATTGGTATAACATACTTTATAGAGAAAATGTCCCAAATCCTACTTTGGTGAGTAGCATCTGGAATCTTAAAAGTCTGTGAGCAGCCATCTAGGATACCCCACTGGTCTTACCTCTTTGGGAGCAAGGAAGAATGAAGAAAATTAAATAAACAAAGGAAAGATTCATCCGGAGGGCCAATGGTCCATACCAACAACGGCCTCCAGGAGACTGAGCCCAGCACAACTAGATGGTGCCCAGCTACTACCACTGACCGCTCTGACAGGGTTCACAACAGAGGGGCCCAGAGAGAGCTGGGGAAAAATGCAGAACAAAACTCCAACTTGAAAAGGAAGAGCAAACTTTCTAGCCTGGCAGAGGCTGGAGAAACCCTGAGAAGATGGCCCCAGACACACCTTCAGCTAAGAAATGCAGTCACTGTTGAGTTTCACCCTTCAGCCAGCTAACAGACAGGCCCATAAAACAAAGCGAGGCTAAAGGAGCATGCCAGCCCAGGGACAGGACTAGAAGGCAGGAGGGGACAGGAAAGCGGGTGATAGAGAACCCAAGGTTGAAAAGGAAGAGTGCTAACCTGTTGGGGGCTTGTTAACCAGTGCCATAGTATGTGTACTCACTATGTAACGATCAACTGCTGTGTTCTGTAAACCTTCATCTAAAGACAGTTTTTAAAAGGGATTCGGTTTGAGGCATTCGGTTGCATTTAGTTGTTTCGGCATCATCTGCTGACAGCGTTATCTTTTGTCCTTTGAATTATTTTGGCATTTTTATTGATTATCGATTGTTGATCTTCATGTGGGTTTATTTCTTGATTTTCTATTCAGTTGCTTTGGTCTATCTGTCTCCCCTATGCCAATACTACACTGTCTAGTTTCCAGTAGTTTTTATAAGAAGTCTTGAAATCAAGTGATCTGAATCCCCCAGTTTTATTGTTCTGCTTTTCCACATACAATTTAGAATATGCTTGTCTATTTCTACCAAAAACTCCTGCTTAGATTTTTGACTTGGATTTTGTGGATCACAAAGAACAATTTGGAGAAGCAACATTTTAACAGTACAAGGTCTTCTAACCTGTGAACTTAAATTCTTCTATTTATTCAGGTCTTTTTTTTTTTTTTTCCATTTCATTGATGCTTAGTAATTTTTAGCAGGTAAATCTGTTTTGTTAGCTTTATCCCTCGCTATTTTCTTTTTGTCTTTCCTAAAAATTTTGCTTTCAAATGCTCAATTGTTTATTGCTAGTACACAGAAATATCATTTTTTGAAATGTCAGCCTTACTAAACTTATTGGCTCTAACAGTTTTTAGTAGATCCTGAGTGCTCTTTTAAGCACCCTGCTGTGTCAAAATATGGCTGTGACGTCGGGGACAGGGAGCATTTATTTTCTGTCTGATTTCTATGGGCACCTGATTGGATAGTGGTGGAAACTGTGTAAGCTTCGTGATGATCGTAAAGCACTTACTGCCTTCCCAGGCCCGCACATCTGAGCGCTTAGCTTGTATATAAAATAAATCAAAATGTCCACCTTCTAACAATGTCCATCTCTCCAATAACTTGAAAGCTGTAAGTAGATTAACAGATATTTCCAGGCCTTTCTGGGTTAGGGGCTGAGGCACTGTTGATAGAAGGCTGTGGCAGGTGGGTGTAATTGTGTCTGCACGTGGTTGTTAAAGATGACGGTAAAGCCCCTGAGGTAGAGATGGGGGTGGGCTTCTATCAGTAGGTAGCAGGGAGGGCTGGCGAGGAAGCGTTTGAGACTTTCCAGGGAGGATGTAAGCCAGGTTTGGGGTTGTTAGTATCACATCAGAGTTTCCTAACTTTAGTCCCAGTCTTCTCTCTTCTCAGTAAAAGTGTCCAAGACAAAGTAACTCGGGAAATACTGCACACCGTATCCTTCTCTTGGAATTTTACAATGTCCACTAGAGTATGAAGAGCTGTGAGAAACCCTAAAGCAGAGATACCTGTCTACACAGCTTTATTTAATCTACCATTTCCCAAACTCGTTTAACTGTGGAACTCCTGTCTGATATAAAACCTCCGTGTGTCCCAAAGCTCCTTTAGCTCGTCCACTGGAAAATACTGCCGTGGTCAGTGCTAGGACCCCTTTCTCACCACAGTATGAGAACAAGACTCGGGTAAGATTACTATTCAGAACTAGATGACTGCTGAAAAAAAAAGCTCTGAGCAAGAGAATAGGATTAGAGTTCGGGGGAGGAGAGAGGGTTGTTCTCTGTATCTTTATTTCCTTCTGTTCTCTCTTAGAAATGATGAGCAAAGAGTCTTCCCATATGTATTGAGAAATTAGGCAAGAGAAGGAGTCCTCCCCCAGACTCCAGGTCTCCAGGTCTTCCTCCTTGATGTTCACTTCTGTTTGGGTTTCCAACTCTTTATCTTGCCTGGCTCTGATTTGCTACAAAATTGAGCTATCAAGGAAACCTGGGTGGTGTTGTGGTTAAACGCCACATCTGCTGACCAGAAGGTCAGCAGTTCAGATTCACCAGGCACTCCTTGGAAACTCGATGGGGGCAGTCCTACTTCATCCTGCTTTTGCTGCTGTGAGTCAGAATTGGTTTGATAGCAGTGGGTTTGATCTTGAGCTACCTGACTGTAGACGTGGTTTTCTTCCTGGGCAATAGGCCACCTGCCACGTTGCTCACTTAGTCCTTTCCAGAAAATAACTTTGTAAGGATCAGCAGCACACCGTAAGATGGGCAATAAAATAAATCACAGTGTCATTTTTGGGTGTGGCTTGACTCATGTCATAACTGATCGTGAAGGCAACAGCAGCAGGTGACAAGGTCTGTGCTGATGTTCATAGCCCAGCTGTCGCCTTTAAGGACAGTGCGGCTGAAAGCCCACTTCCCACTGCCTGCCTCTGTGATTAAAAGTATAAATGTTTCCCGTCGAATACATCCTATTAGCAAGATTTGGGGAAACAAAAATTTAATTTATTCACATTCGATATGGTCTGGAAATGCCACTGTTCTCTGCCTTCTACTGGCCTTTGATTAGCTACGGATTAATAAAACTTTTATACCTCCTTTGTCAGCCTCATTTTGAACTCTGGTTTTGCATACCGTTACTATTAAATAAATGAATTAGTGTCCAGAGATGTGTCATGCGTATTACCTAGCAGCAGGAAGCGTAATATAGTGGTCAGCTCCCTGGGAGACTTATAAATCCTACCGCGCTTGGTAACCTGCTCACGTGGACCTATTAAAAGCGTGATGATTTACTGAGCTGTAGTTGTGCTTAACAATGGAATTTTAGCTAATTCAAAACAATGTAAATCACCTCCAATTACAGTATTTGAATATTCACAGTGGCTTCACCAGAATGGGTACTGTTGCTAAGCTGAAAGGGGAACCGTTTTTTCCTGAAAGCAGGGCTCTGAGTTAGTTGCTCTGTGTTGAACCATCCCGCAGACCTGGGTAGCTTGTGTTAAAATTAACCCAGCCCTGGAGAAGGTGTTTATCGGCACAGCTAAGTAACTCATCAAAGCAATTTAGAGCCTCCAAAACACCAGAACTGTTAAGAGGGAGAAGCGAGCCGGGCTGGCAGCTCAGGTGAGCAGGTAATTGGGCGGGCGCCCGGCGGGAGGGTTCCCCCAGGACTGCAGACACGCCTCTGTCCCAGAGGCCGCTAGAGGCTTTTTGTTACTGTCCTTATCAAAGTCCTTTCAGATCCCTGCCAGGAGCCTCTTGATTCTGCTACTGCTGCTGCGTCCTGGTCCCTGTGGGTCCGTTGCAAACCAGCCAGGATCCTGGTATTTGAAACAGCCTCTTTTAGGGCCAGGAAATAATGAGCAGCTGGTCGCTAGCTGCCGGCGCCTGCGGCACTGCTGGCCTCGGCGCTGCGGAGGGTCGGCAGGGGGTGTTGACCTCAGAGAGAGATCCCGACCTGCCGCTAACCTGCCAGTCCCCATCCTCACCTACGAGGTGAAATAGGAGGAGCATCCAGGTGGGTGGGGTATGCTTGACTGAAGAAGTTTATCCTGGAGCTCATGCCTCGGGCCAGCCGGGAGTGAGGGTATGGCCTCGCTGCCCTTCACTGCATCTGCAAGAAGCGGACCATTTCTACTTAGCGAAAACACGAAACCCAATGTGAACACAACTGCGGGGTGTCTTTTCCCACAGTTTTAACAACAGGCTAAGTCTGCTTTGTATAAAATGGTAGCTATTTGTAATTTCGCTTCAGTTTTAATCAGTGATAAACAGGATTGGTGGCTTTATAGTCATCGGAGCTGAATTCGAGACATCATGCTGCCTCTTGTAAGCTGTGTGCCCTTGGGTGAGTTACTACCCCTCTCTGAATCTCTGTTTGTCCATCTGCAAGGGACAATTTGTTGGTGTGCAGTAATGGGCCCCTCAGAGGTCATGGAGTGTAGATTGCGTGAAACGGTGCCCACGAAACAGTCACAGGCTAGCTGCTGCTGCTCTTATTGCTGATGCTGAGGACACGTGGACTCTGCCGACCCGCGCGCAGCAACACTCGGCTGCTAACCCGAAGGTCGTCGGTTCGAGTCCATCCAGAGGCCCCTGAGAGCAAACCTGCTTTTGTGAAGATGACAGCCCAGAAAACCCTATGGGGGCCGCACTGTTGTCACATGGGATCGTTATGGGCTGGAATTGACTCCATGGCACCCAGCAAGTCTTGGTTAGGTATCGTGTATACAAGCACCGCAAGTGTTTCTTGCTCTGATTTTATACAACCACCACGATTTTTTATTGATTTTCTTTGCTCTTTCTCTCCATCCTCTCCATACGTCCAATTAATATACATGGTTAAAAATAAAAGGAAACAGTATCAAATAGGAAGTCTTCTCATCCCTGTCCCCAAGTCCCCAGTTTCTCTCTCCAAGAGGGTAACCTCTTTTACCAGTCTCTTCTTCATCCATTCAAAGGTATTCCACATGCATATGTACACACACAGCACATCCTTCCAAAGGTGTTCTGTGCTCATATGTGCACACATGGCACATCCCTCGTATAGCAGACTATGAAAATATTAGCAGTCTCTATTGTCAGTTTCTCATATATCTATTTACCACTTGCCTCGTTTTTCTAAGGAGCTGTGTGCTCTTCTACAGTATGCATGTACCGTAATTGATTTCCCCCATCCCCCACTGATGGGTACTTTGGTGGTTGTTAACCCTTTATGGTCCCATTTGATGCTGCAGGGAACATCTTTGTAGGCATCTGTTTGTGTGTGTGGACAGACAGGGATGTAAAATATTCTTGTAGCTACAGGGTAATTTCCAAAGTGGATTTGCTCTGTCAAATTTTACAGATAATGCCAAATACCCTCAAAGGGGATTGTACCAATTTACTATGCTCCTCAAATTTGCAAATACTACAGCCTTGCTGGTTTGTTAATCTTTAACTTAAAATCTTCCCCTCCCCCAGGACAAACCCACTGACATCAAGTCAATTTCAACTCATAGTGACTCTATAGGGCAGAGGAGAACTCCATAGGGTTTCCAAGAAGTGCCTGGCAGATTTGAACTCCACTACACTACCGGGGTTTCCACTTTTACCTTAAACCCAAACCAAACCCATTGTTGTTGAGTGGATTCTGACTCCCAGCAACTCTGTAGGATAGAGCAGAACTGCCCCATAGAGTTCCCAAGGAGCGCCTGGTAGGTTTGAACTGCCAGTGTGTCGGGTAGCAGTCGTATCACTTAACCACTACACCACTAAGTTTCTGTTTTTGACTTAGAGCCCCAATAATGTTTGGAAGCTTCATGTAAAACCCAGTCAAGTTGGTTTGCTTCTTTCAAATGACTGACTTTGGGGGGTGGGTATTCTTCAGAACCTAGAGATCTGCACAGTACAGTATAGGGGTTAAATGTTGGGATATGCTTAACCATACACTCTTAGAAATAAAGGGTTCTTTGAGCTCAGCTACTTCAGCAGAAGAAAGCCAGAGGTTTCAATCCTTAAGCTACTTCTTTCAGGGCACACGGACGTTTGACGGTGGGTGGAGAGGGGTGCTCGGCTGTCATGGTTCGGATGTAGTCCCCTTTCCAGTATGTCACACCTGGCTCAGACTCTTGCCTCATGAATGTAATACTGTCCCCAGTCCTGTTTAAAGGCAGCTGTGATGAAAAGGAATGAACTCCGAGTTCACCATTGGCGTGGGTTCAAATCCCAGCTCTGTCACTTACAGGTTGTGCCTTTGGACAAGTTGTGCAGCCTTTCAGAATCTCATAATTCTCATCTATTAAAGAATGAGAGCAATACTCTCCCTGCAGTGCCTATAAGATGTGCATTGGAAAGAGCTTGGCAGTTATAGACGTTCGATGTTTTAGTTTTTATCGGCCATTTGCACAAACAGTGAATAGTACTGCCTGTTCCATTCATCTGATTTCTAAGCCGTTGTTGATAGTACTATTTTTTCATTCTCAATTAATGCCCTCACTATTTTGTGAAATGCAGAGTGAAAAGCCAAGCCATCCATGACAAACCCACTCTCTGTCATTGATGGAATGTGGACAAAATGACTGAGTTTTTTGCAATGGTAACAACCTATTTCTAGACTGGTCATTTTGCATGGGACTAGTGAGCAGTCGCTACATCTCGTCAGTGTTTCAGAGAAGAAAAATCCAATTAATACTCCACTGGTCCTTCATTGAGGGGGTGGGGTGAAGGGGGTGAGACCGAGGGTTGTCATTTCTGATTGTGGGCCTGAGGATAGTTGGAAAGTTACCACGATCCCACCAAACGTTTGTTAGGAATACAGGTGTGCTTGAGTTCATCAGTTGTGGGCATGGCCTTGTCCGCCAGAGGAGGAAGGGATAGGTCAGGTGTACAAAGCCAGGGTTCTCATGAGACCCCCTGCCGCCGTCATTAGTCACGTGACCACCGGGATGCCATGTGACCTTTCAGCATTTCAGTATCTTCATTCAGCGACAAGGTTCCACTGTGGCACAAATGTTTACACACTCAGCTTCTCACTGAGAGGTGGCCGTTTGAGTCTACCCAGAGGTGCCTCAGAAGAAAGCCTTGGAAATTTACTTCTGCAAAGAGAAATCAGCCAATTAAAAATGCCATGGAGCACAGTTCTCCTCTGACACACCAGAGGTAGCCATGAGTTGAAACTGACTGGATGGCCACTGGTGTTTTCTCTCTAGTCCAAGTGTCTCTGACTAAGCAGACAGATAGCTGTGATTTCTCCGTCACCTTCTATAGGGTATCTACGAGTCAGAATCGAGTGGATAGCAGTGGGGGTGTGAGGGTGTGCTATACGCCGGACACAGACCACCTCACCACTTGGAGACATGCAATGCTGTTGTCATCCCTGGAATGGCCCTTCCTTGTTGATAAGGAGCTAGGACCTTAGGGAGGCAAAGTACCTGCCTGAACTCACAGAGCCTGTCGGTGGCAGAGCTGGGCTTGGACCCCAGGTCTCTTCTGCCTCATAGGTTGTGTGCTGAGTTGCGTCCTGCCTCTAGGGCTGGATGAGCACCCGACGAGGCAGACAGTGTTGTCTCCATCTTGTGGTCAACTAAGGTGCAGAGGCAGTCCTGGTGGTGCAGTGGTTAAGAACTTGGCTGCTAACCAAGAGGTCAGCAGTTCAAATATACCAGCTTCTCCTCAGAAACCCTATATCCTGTTGGGTCTCTATGAGATAGAATGGGTTCAACAGTGAGGAGTTTGGTTTCTTTTTTTTAAGGAACAGAGGGGGTAGGATCAAATGAGAGGTTTGGGAAAGTGCTAAGTAGACTCACCCCTTTTCCAGAACTGCTCCTGTTAACGGCACAGTCACGCACAGGTCAGGCTGATGGTGGAAGCTCACACACCACACAGCAGTGATGCTTCAGGAGCAGCTGGGTGAAGAGGAGGGAAGCTGTGCAGTCAGTCGCTCCACTGTGTGGTGCCTAGCAAAAATTCTGTTGGGTTTTTTTAGAAAAATGACTGGATATTTTGACATGGTGTAAACATAACTAGAAACAATTATTATAAATACTGTCAAAGCATTTTATGTTTTAGCTTGCAAATGACTGATGATGTGCAGAAGTTGAGATGCATGCACACGCACACACACACACACACACACACACACACACACACACACACACACACACACAAACTCTCTTTGGTGGTTTCTTCCTCAAGCCTTATTTATAATTCCTTAGGTAGAAAGAAAGAAGACACATGTAGGGCAGTGCTTAACAATACAGAAGGAGGGAGCCACAGAGGCGGTGATGATCACTACAAAGATGAAACAGTGACAATGAAAGGCTCACCAAACCCACTGCCACTGAGTCGATTCCAACTCGTAGCGACCCCAGAAGACAGAGTAGACCTGCTCCATAGAGTCTCCAAAGACAGCCTGGTGGATCTGAACTGCTAACTAACGGCCAACCTTCTGGTTAGTAGACATAGCATTTAACCACTATGCCACCAAGGGTTTCCGTAAGAAGACCACGCCATCCTTTATTCATAAAAACAACTCATTCGCTTAACAAACGTGTTACTGAATTCAGTAGTTTCAGCTTCTAGGTAGTCTGCCTAATGACTGCGTGTGTGTTTTAATCAGTACATAAGCTAGAAAGACTCACAGGACCCCAAGGCAACAGCATGAAATTAATGCATTCTTTTCAAACATTTGGAATCAAAATAAAGAACACAAAAATTATTTATTATCTGACTATCCATTGCTATTCATGTTGGTTTATTTCTTTCCACAGTTTTTTTTCTATCAGTGTGTTTGTGGATATCACAATACTAGCAGCTTGGAAAGGACTCAAGGAGAACACAAGGCCAAACTAAAAGGGATATGAGCTGTGTTTAAAGGACTTACGTGTTAACTGAGAATGATGAAAAGAGTCAACTGAGCCTGTGCCTCATCGTGCTGAAACAATATGAAATCAAGCCCATCTGTGAAATCTGCACACTCATTTTTCTGTTAGAATTCTTGGCTTTCAGTAATTTAGAACATTTCACAATTCCTGTAAAACCAATAAATGATGACTATAAACTAGAAGCTGATGGAGTATCCACATAGGTGAATTTGCTCACTTATTAGTTGTTCTAATTTTAATTTTCCTTCCACATTTGACTGTAGCCTTGACCTCTCTTCTGAGCTTCAGGCCATTATGCTTCACATAATGAGACGACTCCACTTGTTAACATGTCCAAACTTAAACTTCACACGTCCAGGCTGACCTCGCGCCATCCCACCCTGTACGTGTGTCCTTGGTCTACTCCACCTCAGTTATTAACTTGACCCACCTGTTACTTGAACCAGAATTCTAGAAGTTGTTCTTCAGCACTTTTTCTTCCTTATTACCGTATCCAATCGGTTTCGTCAGTTCCATCCCAAATAACTCTCTAATATCTACTTTTCGTCATCTCTGTGGCCCAACTCTAGTCAAAGCCACCACTGTGTTCTGAACCGAGACAGCAATAGCTCCCTGGCTTCCCTGCAGCCTCTCTGTCTCACCGTCAGGCTGAGCAACCAGAACACTGAAAACATCACTCAAGGGCACTGTACTCCCTGCTCAAAGCACTGGAGTGCCTTCCCACTGCTTTTAGGGCAGAATCCCAAATCTTCAATATGGCCTCTAAGGTCATTCACTCACTCTTCTGGCCCCTACTACCTCTTTGGTTTTATCTTCCTTACTCTGCTGACTCTTTGGTTGGAACCTGTAGCTGTTCACTGCTATACAACCAGGTTTACCCTGACCTACAGTGTGGTATAGGGGAATGTTTTAGTCAGCTAGGGCTGCTCTAACAGAAATACCACAGAGTGGATGGCTTTAACAAAGTAAGATTTATTCTTACACAGTCCAGTAGGTTGCAAGTCCATATTCAGGGTGTCTGCTCCAGGGGAAGGCTTCCCCCTTGTCGGCTCTGGAAGAAAGTCCGGTATTGCATCAGTCTTTGTCCAGGGAGCGTCTTGGCACAGGAACCTCAGGTCTGAAGGACACGCTCTTCTCCCGGTGCAGATTTCTTGATGGTGCGAGGTTCCCAATTCTCCTTGTTTCTCTTTCCTTTTATCTCTTGCAGGCTGAAAGCATTAAGGGTGGGGCAAGCCATACTCCAGGGAAACTCCTCCTGCAGCAGAGCAGGGAAGTAATCCTATGCAGGAAGTTACAGCCCCACCCTAATCCTTTAACATACAGTTTAGGGAAAACACAGAATGGAGGACAGTCCCAAGATACTCGGACTCATATCCCAGCCACATGCTACATATATTTTTGGGGGGACACAATTCAACCCATGACAGGGGAAAAAAAAAAGACTCATGGGGACTCTTGAGGACAGAGTAGAACTGCCCCATAGGATTTCCAGGGAGCAGCTAGTGGATTCGAACTGCTGACCTTTCAGTTAGCAGCCAAACTCTTAACCAGTACACCACCAAGGCTCCTCACTGAGGTGTACCAGTGAAGATTAACCTAACCAAGTCCCTGCTCTCATGATGTTTACGGCACCACGCTCTTTGAACAGCTACATGCATGCACAGCCGCACATACTTCTGTGCACACCACTCAAGATTTACAATGGAACCTGAACCAGACCAGGAAGACATCATGAATGGCTTCTCTAATGCTGTGAAATACCTAATGTCTTTTTCTTAAGGACGTTACCAGTAATGCCATACAACTTTCTAGTTATGGTAGCTTTAAGTGGTATTAGGAACCTTGATTGCCTGTGGCCAGTGCAAGTGCCCCTCTGCTCATCTGGTTCCAGCACAGCTGTGGAAGACCACTCCACGTGTTTCTGTGTGCACCAGAGTGTCTACCCAGTGCCCTGTAACACGTGGAGGGACAGGTGGTCATAGACAGATGTAACCTGCGTGTGTGCATGGCAGGGGGAGGGTAGTTGTTAGTACTCTGGGGGGCAACACTCAATCAGTATGAGTCAGTGTTGGTGGGTAAGTTCTCCAGTCTCGCATCTTCGGGAAGCCCCTGTCTGAGGCTTGCTCTGTGTGGTTCTTCAGGGAGTCTGAGTGGCATGGAGCCCCACTGCCCATGACAATGACCATCACACTAACACATCCTTGATTGGCACACTGTCCTTTCCAGTCTCTCCTTACACTGACCTACCTCTCTCTGAGTCCTTCTTATAGGATTTTCTTCTGGAGAAACTCCATCCAAGATACTCTCAAACACTAGAGATCACTCTCATATCCAGGAAGCACAGCGAAAACCACAGAAATTGTTGTAGGTAATGACTTCATCACTATCTCTCTGATCTTGTCAGAAGTAAAATCAATGTAGCAAAACTTATAAACATCTACTAAGTCCTGGAACAACTAAGATAAACAAGACGAATGTGTTCCTGCCTTCAAGAACATACAGTCTATCAGAAAAATGAGTAAAGCGTTTCCTAAGCCCGAGTTATAGAACAAGAAAATTTGGTTAAGGGTCTGCATTATCCCCCTTCTTCACCTAGGTGTGACTTCTGTAGGAATATACCACCCAGTAGGTTATAGAATTAGACATATTGGGCCTGATGCAAAGTCTGATATGGGCCTCCTCCTCCTTTTGTTGTAAGCCTGGACTGTCCATGTTGCAAGTGTTCAAAACTCCTCACATCATGACTATAAAAACTTATGAAAAGGATTATACTCAAAAAGGAACCATCTTTGATGGTTAAGAGGGAGGGAGGGGAAAGGAAAACACTAAATAGACAATTTGTGAGGTGTAACTTTGGCAAAGGGTAAGACAGCATACAGCACTGACAACTTGCCCAAGCCAAGTCATGGAAGCTCCATAGACAAATCCAGACTCCCTGAGGACCAAATTACTGGGCTGAGAGCTATGGGGACCGTGGTCTCAGGGAACGTTGAGCTCAGTTGACATAACATAGCTTATAAAGAAAATGGTCTACACCCTACTTTGATGAGTAGCGTCAGAGCTGTTAAAGCCTTGTGAGTGACCACCTAAGATGCTCCACTGATCTAACCCCATCTGGAGCACGGGGGAATGAAGAAAACCATGACCCAAAGGAACAATCAGTCCAGAGGACTAACAGACCACTACTGGCACAGCCTCCACCACATTGAGTGCATAACAACTAGATGGTACCCAGGTACCACTGCTGACTGCTCTAACAGGGGTCACAGTAGAGGGTCCCAGGCAGAGCTGGAGGAAAATGTAGAAAAAAATCCTGACCCACAAAAAGGAGGAGGGGGTAAAGCGGGGGAAGGTCAGATTTGTCTGACAGAGACTGGAGAAATCCTCAGAGTATGGCCCTCAGGCACCTTTTTAGCTCAGTACTGAAGTCACTCCTGAGGTTCAACCTTCATCCAAAGAGTAGACAGTCCTATAAAACAAAATGAGACTAAATGGGCCACCAGCCTAGGGACAAAGATGAGGAGGCAGGAGGGGACAGGAAAGTTGGTGATTGGGAAACCCAGGTTGTGACCATCTTGGGGGGCTGCAACCAAATGACACAAAACGATTTGTGTAGTAACTGTTTAATGAGAAAATAGTTTGCTCTATAAATCTTCATCTAATAAAATAATAATAACAAACCTCTTCTCAAACAACCTTGAGCTGAAAAGCACTGCATTGGCTGGAGTAGTGGGACAGTGAAGGGTGCACCAGCCTCAGGTGTGGGTGATCTTGGGTCTCAGTGATGTCAGGGTGATTCTGTCCGCCGCCTTCATCTCTGTGTCTGATTGCCTTTACTCTCACCAGGGCCCTCCACAGGAGAGAAACATTCAGCTCCCAGAAGGTCCTGGCTTATCCTGCGTTTTTCACTCAGTGCTGGCAAACAAGGAAGATCCCAGTATCCATAAAAAGTCTTGCAGAGATGATCGGGCCCTGCTTGGATTGTGTGCTGATCCTGGAAACAACGTTGGCGGTCTTGAGACGGGCATCCATGGCCGGGGCTGAGGCGTGCGTCCGTGGTGGGCTGGCAGAAGTAGCCCCACTCCCTGGTAGTGGGTGCTCTGTCACTAGAAGCAAAGGGGCAAGACACCACGCCCGGCTGACCCGGCCCCTGAGAGAACCCAAGGCTGCAGCCACAAGCACTTTTTTGTTTTACCTAGGAGTGGGGAAGGGGCTGTCCCTGTGCAAACGAATTCTTGGATGGGAAGCAGGTGTTTTATTATGATTTATCAAAAACAAAGAAGCCTCCTCCAGGCCATAGTTTCTGGAGCTGTAGTTACTGCTCTAGGGGCTTTCATAAATGCCAAGGGAAGCTAGGTCCTCCACCTTCTCTGGTGGCACTTCAAGGGTGACTAGACACCCAGGTCTCTCCTAATAAGACCATCACCAGGTAGAGCCATAAGACCAAATGCTCCCTAGTGAGGGTAGAAGAAGGAGCCATGGGTGGCTTTTCATGGGTTGGTGCATCCTGGAGAGTAGGAGATGACCTCCCCCATCTGCCACCAAATCAAGGGCATCTTTGCAACCCTGTAAGATGCTGGGACTCAGAGGGAGGCTCCTCAGCTGCCAGCAGAACACTGGACGAACGCTCACATCAGGGCTGTCTGCACAACCTCGATGGCTTCCTCCTGGATGCTGCTAATGGGAGACACCAGAGCAGACGTGGACCACCTAGTGGGGTGCTGGCTGCTGTACAAGGCGGGTGTCTCCACTGGGCCAGCCCATAACAGTGTGTGGGCCTCTGCAATCCCAGGGAACAAAGCTGTAGCCTCTCTCGCCCATCCATGTCATGCACCTTTTACCCGAGCCTCTGTTCCTTTTGGAGTCCCTGGATGGCGCAAATGGTTAAAAACTTTAGCAGCTAACTAGAAGGTTGAAGGTGTGAGTCCACATAGAGGTGCCTCAGGAGAAAGACCTGGTGATCCGCTTCTGAAAATTCAGTCACTGGAAGCCCCAGGGAGAACAATTCTACTCTGACACCCATGAGGTGGCCAGGAGGCAGAGTCAACTTGATGGCAGCTGTTTTTTGAAGTGCTTCTCAGATGGGTGGTATCCCGCCTGGTCCTTCTCCACTTCTAGGCAAGAGCCCTTTTCAAGATCAGCTAGCAGCAGTGGACAGTCTTTTGATCCTGTACTGGCCTGTTTTGGTCTTTCCTACTCTGTGTGTAGAGATGCTGGCCAAATAACCTGAGAAGCTGGACTGTGTGGAGAACAGGGCATCGGGATTAGAGTAAGACCTGTTAACAACCTGTGCTGTGCAGATGAAAGTATAGAGAACTTGAAGCACTTAACCGATGAAGATCAAAGACCACAAGTCTTCAGTGTGCTTTATTTACGCCTCCATGTAAAGGAAACAAAAAGCCTCACAACTGGTCCAATAGGCAACATCACATGGCATATGGAGAAAAGACTGATGCGGTCAAGGATTTCATTTTGCCTGGATACACAATCAATGCATTTTGGAAGCAATAGTCGGGAAATCAAAATGACATATATCGCTTGAGCCAATCTGCTGCAAAAGACCTCTTTAAGGTGTTAAAAAGCAAAGCTGTCACTTTAAAGACTGAGGCTCACCTGACCTAGACCATGGTGTTTTCAACTGCCTCATATGCTTGTGAAAGCTGAACAACGAATAAGGAAGACCAAAGAACTGATGTCTTTTCATTACGCTGGTGTCCAAAAATATGAAATACTCCACAGGCTGACAGAAGAAAGAACAATCTGTCTTGGAAGATGTACAGCTGAGATGTTCTTTAGAAGTAAGGATGGCAAGGCTGACTCACTTACTTCGGATATGTCATCAGTCCCTGGAGAAGGACATCATGCTTGGTAAGGGGTCAGCAAAAAAGAGAAGACCCTCAATGAGATGCAGTGACCCAGTGTCTGCAGCAGTGGGCTCAAACATGACTGTGAGGGTGTCCAAGGACCGGGCAGCGTTTCCTTCTGTTGTAGGCAGGGTCGCGGTGAGTCAGAATCGACTCAACAGCACGTAGCAACAGCAACTGTGTGTGTGGCTCTCCAGCTGTACTGATCTCACAGACCCGGAGTGATCCTGGATTTTAGGAAATCACCCACTTGATCTTACGGAGTCAGCTTCTTCTCCCCTTCCTTTTCCCTTCCCTTATAATGAGCTATTTTCCCAGGGAGCTCTGAAGACCGCTTGTTTAAAATTCATCAGCGTGCTGATCTGCTGGGAGTCACTCCCAGTTACAAATTGAAGACTAATTGTGAAGTCACGGCCGCTGCTCCGCGGGCCGCCGTGGTGGTCACGTCCTAAGTTAGCTCCCGCTTCTGCTTCAGCATGAAGTTAGGGCTTAAAACGAGCTGCGATTTGGAGCAGGAAACCACAGTCGGTGGACTGTGACGTTACCCTTAAATGTTTTTAAAATCCCGTTATTTCTTATTTGAATTCTGGATCATTTTATAAAATCTAAAATAAAATCTGCTCAGTGGAAGCAGCATATAAATTTTGCTTTCTCTGTGAACAGTTGGTTTCCTTGCAGTGTTCCCAATTATTGCCAGTCTTTTGACAAAAACAAAAACTCGTTGCCGTGGAGCTGGCTCTGACTGGTGGAGGCGTCACTCTGCAGAAGGGAACTGTGCTCCGTAAGATTTGCAAGGCTGAGACTTTTCAGAAGGCAGGTCTTTTCTCCGTGGCACTTTTGGATGTGTTCAAACCGCAAAATTAGTAGCTGGATGCTTAACCCCCGGGGATCCTGGTCTTTTGATAGGCCATCTGGAAAGCTGAAATCAGCTTCCCCCACTGACGTGCACACCACTGCTTTGTGTTGCGTTGGTGTACTCACCACTCAGTGCACCCCAGTTTTTGGAGGGCTCCGTTAAGAGAAAGATGTATGACTACTGTCAGTGAGGGCTGCCTGATCCCTTGTATTTGGAGCCTCTGTCTGAGCATTGCCACCCTGGCCGCCAGCCTACGGGACAGCTGGTTGCCCATTCACTGGGAAGGAATATCAAGGTAGCGCCCACTCAGGAAACAAGGCCACCGTGTGAATCCAGAGGTCAGGGTGGAGGAAGAGGAGCTGCTTCAGCAGATGACGCCCTGCGGGCTCTTCCAAGGATTCATTCCCTTGCCGGTGCTTTTGTCAGGGCACTCCCATCAAGGAACCACAGAGGTGGCTGCTATGAGTTTGGCCCAAGCTGGAGTTGAAATTCAGACTTTGAGTTAAGAATGCACATTTCACCATCTGGCAAAATATGGACATATGCCTTGAAGTATAAATTGAGAAGTGACCTAAAAAGCTTCTGAGTGCTCTCTGGGCCCCCTCCACAAGCACAGGTGCTGACTGATCCTCACCTGGTGTCTTGGTCATCTGCTGCCACTGTGACAGCAATACCTCAAAGAGGGTGGCTTTCAAAAACTGAAGTTTATTTTCCCACAGAAAAGTAGGCTAAAACTCCCAATTCAGGGCATCAGCTCCACGGAAAGGCTTTGTCTGCCGGCTCCGGAGGAAGGTCCCTGTGGTCACTCTTCCCACAGACTGGGGGCTTCTGAGGCACCCCAGGTCCTCTTCGAAGGATGCACTCTGCTCCTGGCGCTACTTCTGTCTTGATGTGAGGTCCCCAACTGTCTGTTTTCTTCTCTTTCTTTTATAGTTTGAGAGAGCTCCTTGAGGCACAACACAATCTTACAGATTGAGTCCCACCCCACCAACATGACCGCCACCCATTAACATCATACAAAGATTGACAATGAAATTTTTGAACTCATTCTAGAGGAAGTGCTACATACCTCAATGCTGGATATCACTACAATCCCTCCCCTTGGGAAGCTGTGCACTGACACCAGTGCCTGGTCCACCCCTCAAAGCAATTTTGGAACTCTTTGTCTGGAATGGCCATCAGAGCTGACATCATATTATCGTCGATGTCCTGAACGTCATCCAAATGTCTTCCTTTCAATATTTCCTTTATCTTCATTGGGGCTAGACCAGGTGAGTAGGGAGAGGCTTCCAATACAGTTATTCACTTACTGGCTAAAAGCTCCCTCACAGACAACTTTATAATTAAGTTTGCGAACGTGCGACTGTGCCGCCGTGCACGATGGTCATTCCAGAAAGAATTCCAAAATTGCTTTGAAGGGTGGAGGAAGCACTGGCATGGATGCCCAGCTTTTCAAGGGGAGGACTTCAAAGGTAACTGCAGTGAATTTTAGCAGTGAGATCTGTAGCGCTTAGCACAGTCAAGTCTGTGGCCTTAATTTTCGGACCCAGTAGAGTCAAGATCCGCTACACATACGAACGTTAACGGCCCAGCCACATTGCTACAGACATTTTTTTGGAGGACACAATTTAATCTGTGACATTTAGTTTTCTATTTCTGCCACTGTACCAAGTTATAAGGACATCTGTCCCACGTTAGTCCTTGGGCTACAGTACCAGCTTGGCTCAAGATAAAACTATTTTAAAGACAGTCACCAGATGAGGATAGAAAGCCAAAAAGAAATGGACAAAGGTACCACAGGGTAAAAGCATCACAAAGTTTAGTAAAGCAAAAAGAAAATCTGATCTGGCATATATTGAAAAAGGTACAAGTAGGAAACGGCGAGCTTTCTGCCCTAGCCACGTCTGCCGGAGCTGAAGGAACATCACAGAGTTGTTGCTGTACATTAATGTTGCACCTGGGCGAAGCTGTCAAGAGCTTCACCTTTTCACAGACTGGCTAGAAACTGGGAGCCAGCCTTCTGTCGTCTTTCTTCACAATCATCGGTTCAAGTTTCAGCAGTGACAGTCACAACAGTCAGAGAGCCTCCATTGATGCAACAAACTGTCGATGTCACTAGATGCTGATAGAAAAAAATAAGAGTGGACGGTTGTTCTGTGTTCTGGTTGGGTTAGCTTATGGGAAATCTTCCCAGGATTGCCCTGTCTGCTGTCTTAATGGGTCGTGAGGAGTCAGAATTGACTTGACAGCTGTGGGCTTATTGTCTTAATACCTCGGGGCCCAGTGGACTTGTCCTTGTAAGTCCTTGTGGGCTGGGTCACATTCTCTGTGCTCAAGAGCAGGAATAATGGCTCCAATAATATTGTCTAATCAAAGGATCCTTCCAGCTTCTCAGGTACAGGCTTTTGATCTCAGCAATTTCCAAGACCAAGCCCTCCACCACAGGGCCGTCTCTATGGTAACCCTGCTGGCTCCCTCCTTGCGTGCCTCTTCCTGGTTGTTGCCACTGTGTTTCCTGTCACAGCAGAGTGACGCCCTGGAAATTCTGGCCTTCGCTGTGCTCTAAAGGCCTCACTTTAACCTTTCAGCTCACTTGGTCCCAGCCTTTCCTCGGAGGGACTGTCCTCATCCACAGGCACCTGGGGTTTTGTAATGATGAGCCAAGTAATGGTCCTGCATTCCCATCCCAGATCATTACCTACAGCATCTGGTGGGGAGTTTTTATTCTGTACAGAGAAGAAATTCACAGGAAGAAAAGGAGGGACACTTTTCTTCAGCTGCCACCCCATCCAGGTCCAACTCGAGCCCCAAAGGATGGAATGAACACAGAGTTGTAAGCAAGACTTCAGAACTGCTGCCATCTGGCTGCTGACTGACCCATTCCCGGTTCCGCCTCACCCCTTTCTTTTCAAGATTAAATTTTCCTTTTTGCATGTTATAAATACAATTGCTGCTCACTGTGTACAGAACATTTGGGCAATAGAAAAGTAGGAGGAAGCGCAGTGGCTCTCTCGTCACCCACACCTAGAGGTGGACACTGACAGCATTTGGGCACACTGACTTGATGGCATTTATTTCCTGCAATTTTAATCCTACAGACTTATTTTTCTTGTGTCCATACACACTTGTAAGGCACTGCGTGCATGACACTTCACTTGACCTTGTGGTTAGCTGCAGCAGAGTTGATTCCAACGCAAGGGGACCTTGAGTATACAGAGCAGAGCTGCTCCACGGGGCTCTCAGTGGCAGGTTTTTCAGCAACAGGTCACTAGACCTGTCTTCCAGGGTGCTTCAGGTGGGTCTGCGCCACCAACCTTGGAGCCAGTAGTGGGATGTTTCCCCGTGGGCCCCAGCCACTGGGGGATGTACTGAATCTAAGTGAGCCCAGGTAAGGGAGCTTGTTTCCACTTCTTTCCCATAAGGCTCCAACCCCACCATGCATGCACATGGTTTAGGTATTTGGGCTGGTGTCCTCACAACAGGACCCCAGAAGGGAACAGGGTCAGAGAGTATAAGCCCTTTTAAGGTTTCTGGATACTTGTTAAAGTTTGAAGTTCATTGACCTCATAAAAGAGAATTTTAAAAAAACCATTTGCAGCAGTCACAGAATCTCGTCACGATTCCAGGGGAGGGACGTGCCTCTCAGCAGACATGAAGCAAAACAGACTTAAAAGAGTTTCACACACAGAGGAGGCTCACCCGTGAAGGCCCCTCCGCGAAGATGTAGCCTGGTCTACTCATGCCCGGAGGCAAATTAACATCCAGCTGATCAAGATTCCCCAGAGCCGTCTTCCAAATGCTGAAAACAGTTGTTTTAAAAATTTAGGCCACTATCCTTTCATTGCCATTTATTTTCTGTGTGATTAACCCTCTTACATAACCAGAGAGCAGGCCTTTTACGATGATGAGCTTCTTGCTCTTAAAAATACATGCGAGTGTATATTGTGTGTGTATGTCTGTGTGTGCTGCTTCTAGATACACGGTATGCGTATGTGTGTATACAGACACACATTCAAAATCCGACCAAACCCTGTGAAAACGCTGGTTTATAAATGAAAGTGAACACGTCTTTGCTGAAGCAGATGCATTTCAACACACACAAATGATTTTTAGCTGCATTTTGTATAGATGGGACAGATGAGGCTGCCTGCTGTTCCAGGAAAAAGAAAAGCTCCTCACTCCCTTTGTCACATTCACACGGTGAGTGGAAGCATCAGCATTTGCTAATGCTGCTGGCTGTTGTTTTCCCTCCTTCTGCCTTCCAGACAGACATTCCTTGCCTATTTAAGACCATTTGAATTCGCAGTTCAAGGAATCTTTGGTCTATGGCCAATTTGTACCTAACAGGATCAGAAACAGCCATAAAAAAGAGATACATGTTTCATACGTGGTGGCACTGTGCCAGTCTGATATCACACGGCCTGCTTTCGAGAGCGCTTGTTGGCGTCCTGGCTCGGCGCAGCCCCCAGTCAAGGTGAGCATGACCAGGGTTCAGTGCGTGCTGGCCAGGTGCTCTGGTCCCCTGTGATGTGCAAAGAGCACCCCCTGAGCAGCCTGCAGCCCCATGGAGAGCAGACAGGGGCAACTCCACCAGCGAGGAACATGCAAAATACTATAGTCAGATTCCTCATGCACTGTTTTATCCCCTAGCTCAGCGATTAGAGATTTTCCTCTGGAGATGTTATCCATGTGAAAGTCTTCAAATAGCAAATACGATACTAGAAGAAAGGATTACATACAGATCAACAGTCAGTCTAGCAGTGTGCACATCCGTGTGTGTGTGCCCACACTTACGTGTACACGTCTACCACAATCCTGTGTACACCCTCAACATATGTATCAGGGAAAAAAGACAGAGAGCAAAGCTGTCCCGCTCACCTGTGCACGCACACAGAGGCCACGGTTTCTTCCAGGGGGCCAGTCACTCGGCTCCGATGGCTGTCCCAGCCTGGGTCCTGATGACCTGCCTAAACAGGCTGTTTCTGAATGAATGATGAATTCATTCATCTTGATTGATAATCAGAACTGACAAAGACCAGATTGACACACATCACGAGGGCAAAGACATCTGGGGCTCGGCTCAGTGAGAAGACCCCCAAATCTCTTCAGAGTAATTGCTCTACAAGCTTTCACAGCTGTTTTTGCAAAGGACACAAACAAGCGTCCTAAATCTGAAAAGTACACCGGTCGCAGAAACGGTGGGGCATTTAGCAGGGCCCTGGGTGGGTTGGTCCAACACACGCATTAACCTAGGTACACCGGGTACGTAATTCTAGGACTTTTTGTAACAATAAATAAATAAATAACCCTGTAAGACTTTGGAATCGTACTGCTAATTATTTGCCCTTGAAACTCCCAGTGGGGTAAATGCATCTACGAGGCAGTTTTCTCCTTTCTGCACAAAACCCCTCAATTTCACACAAATACCTTGAGAATCTGTCAACATCCAAGATGCTTAAAGTCTGCAGTTTGAATTCTTCTTTTCCTTGTTAGAAAAGGCAGATACCACACCAAAAATTTGGAGGTTTGACAGATTCTTAGTAATATCTCAAAGTTCCAGGCAAGCTGCAGTTAGAAAATTGCATATGACAACCGCACATCTGCTAGGTCTAAACATACCTGCTGAGGAAAGAGGACTCTTTCAGAAGACTTCGTTCTGGTTTGGGGGCATGTCTCTGTCTCGGCTGCCGCTGCCTAAGTCCAGTGAGAAATCACAGGAAGTTGCTTATGTATTTTACAATGTGGTAGAAGAAATTTTCAGACAAATTAAATACGCCAAGCTTCATTTAAAATGAAAGGAAGAAAAAAGAGGAGGAGAGGGAGAGAAAGAAAAAGGGAGAGAGGGAGGGAAGGAGGGAGGAAAGAAGGAAGGAAGGAGGGTGGGAAGGAAAGAAAGAAGGAGGAAGGAAGGTAGAGAGCAAGGGAAAGAGGGAGGGAAGGAAGGAAAAAGTGTTGTGACAGAAGCCCCATGTCCATGTCACTGGGTGCGACGCTCCTCCCCCGTCCTTAGCTCTGTTTCCTTCCTCAGGACTTTCCTGGCAGCTGCACGCTCTTGATGATGGGTGTTGTAACTCTTACAGCCTTCGGTTGCACCAGTCTTTAGCACTTCGCATATTTTATCTCCACTTACTCATTTCGGCCTCCTTAGCTTAGAAGCGGGCGTACTCTGGTTGTACTTTCTCCAAGACAGACTTGTTTGTTCTAGGGAGGGGAAAAAAAAAACAAAACACCAAATCTGTCACCATCTAGTTGATTCCCAGTCCTAGCAATGCTGCAGCGCAGAGTAGAATTGCCCTGCAGGGTTTCCAAGGACTGGTTAGTGGATCTGAAGTGCCAAACTTTTGGTTAGCAACCAAGCTCTTAACCAGCATGCCACCAGGGTTCCAGGTTCCTAAAACCTGTTGCTGTCCAGCTGGGTCCAGCTCGTAGCGACCCTAGAGGTCAGAGCAGAACTGCCGCTTAGAGCTTCCAAGGAGCACCTGGCAGATTGGAACTGCAGACCTTTTGGTTAGCAGGTGTAGCACTTAACCCACTACACTACCAAGGTTGCCTCCAAGTTCTTAGTATAGTTAATATTCTTCTTAACACCATACGTCAAAGGCATTAACTCCTCTTTGGTCTTATTCGTTGTCCAGCTTCCTTGCGTACTAGGCTACTGAGAACACCATGGCTTGGGTCAGGCACACCTTAGTCCTTAAAGTGACATTTTTGCTTTTATTTGATTAAAAAAAACTTCAAAGTGGTCTTTCGCAGAAGATTTGTCCAGTGCAACATATTGGATTTCTTGACTACTGCACGGGTGTTGATTGTGGATAGTCGGAAAATGAAATCTTGGATAACTTCAGTCTCTTCTCTCTTTGTCATGACCCTGCTTACCGGTCCAGCTGTGAGGCTTTTTGTTTTCTTGATGCTGAGGTGCAATCCATACTGAAGGTTGTGGTTTTTCATCTTCATCCACAAGTGCTTCAAGTCCTCTACCCTTTCAGCAAGTAAGTTTGTGTCACAGGTTGTCAATGAGTCTTCTCCACATTTTGAAATCATCTTCTTCTTCACAAAGCCTTTCTACATGTAGTTTTCCCATTTGGAGCATCTGCGAAACACACATTGTGAGCCCACATTACAAAGTGGATGTCATAGCTGGGAAGATTGATTTCTGCAGTCAGACACTCACGAGCTGTGGTTAGCACTTCCAAAGACACTGCGGTGTCTGCTGCAGCGAAACAGTAAGCCAGACTCAATAAAAAATAAAAATAAAAAAACCCTAAAACCAAAACAAGGGTGTCATTTGGAATTCTCCAGAAATACAAATGGAACAATTTGAGATGAATACATTTTAGCCTTCTCACGTTTCACCTATGGAAATTTGTAGACAAGAGCTTGTTGCAACAGAGTTACAAGTTTCACTAGTGATGGCTCGGGCTGCCTTGTCCCGGATAGTGGGGACTGAGTGTAATATCCCTGGTGTATGTTTTGAAAACCTTCCAGGAGAGATTTAGGGGTTTGGAGTTATCCTAGGGAAGAACAGCCATGGGCAAATCATGCTGGGACTTTTCCATCAAGCCCCCAATCTCACAACTACAATGTTTTGTTTCATGTGAAATCAAGTTAAAGAAAAAACGTAGTTTAGAGCAATATTCAGCAAGCAAGATGTTTATGTAAAAATTAAAATCAGTGTTAAAGCAGCTAGAAGGGGACAGGCAGCTCCTATTCTGCTTGAGAACTTTATTGTTTTATTTTTTTATTGAGCTTAAGTGAACGTTTACAATCCAGGTCAACCTGCCACGTAAAACCCTGCAGACACACCTCTGCGCAGCTCTAGCTGCTCTCCCCACCTGGTGACAGCACACTCCTCCTCTCCACCCTGGACTTTCTGTGGTCATTCAACCCACTCCTGTCCCTTCTTCTCCGGCCTCCACTCTCATTGCTATGATGTCGTTGCTCCAACAGTCTCATGTCTTGCAGTACACTCCAGTTTTTGTCTGAAGAGTGGTCTTCAGTGCACATCTCAGCTCTGGGCTAGCCGCGAGTCCAGGGTCCCTGCTCTCAGGGGACCTTCCCGGATATCAGACCGTCAAGTCTAGTCTTTTAATAGACTTCTAGATCTGTGCCCCACTTTTCTCCCACTATGTCAGGGGGGTCTACTTTGTGTTCCCTGTCAAGGCAGCCAGTGGTTCTTCCTGTCTGAGTTGATGCAGTCTCTGGATCGCGTGGCCCCTCTGCTTGGAAGCTCTTAAGTGGGCAGTTAGGGCCTCATGTTTGTACACAAGGCTCTGGCACTTTTCTTTTTAATACCAGCCTGGCCACCAATGTCTAATTCCTTATTGTCTTTCCGATCTAGTAAGCGAAGCAACTTCTATAGGCAAAGGACAATCATTTTGAAATTGACAGGATATCATAAATAGTGGACAGTGAAATGGCATTTGAAGTGGCAGAGCTGGAAAGAATGTCTCCACAAACCATCAGCAGCCACCTGCTTGGTGACAGCAGGAACAGGGAGAGGGGAGCTGTGTCAAAATCCAGCCCACGTTTTGGTTTTGTATTACCTGCTAGTTAAGAACAGTTTTAACATTCTTTAGATGGCTGGGGAAAAAAGCCAAAGATGAGTAATACTTTGTTAACATGTGAAAATGACACAACATTCCAGTTCTAGGAACCGTAAATCAAGTTTGGTTGGCACACACTCCTGCTCATCCTTCTCCACGTGGTCACGGCTGCTTTCATGCTACCACTGCAGGACTGAAAACCAGCGACAGGGACTCTGTGGCCTGTGGGAACCGAACTGTGCACGACTTTTCACAGAAGGAACGAGCTGGTGGCGAGGTGGTTGAGTGCTTGGCTGCTAACCGGAACCTCGGCAGTTCGAACCGCCCAGCTGCTCTGCAGGAGACAGGTGTGGCAGACGGCTGCCATCAAGGCTACGGCCCTGGAGACGGTCAAGAGCAGTTCTACTTTGTCCTGCAGGGTTGCTCTGAGTCAGAACTGACAGGCTGGCAACAGGTAGTTTGGATTTTGTGAGCAGGTGTTGCTGAGAGAACTTGAAGGGCTGTAGGCCAGGTAAATGTAACCTTTACAGGTAAACTCCACCCTTTTTCAGAATAAAGGGATCAAACCCTTTTCCTGAAAGGATTTTTTTTTTTAATGTTAATGGCAGTCACAGGAGGCATGCCTTCACTGGTGCCTCCTTGTCTCCACTCCCAACCTCAGTGTCAGCATCGTCTGCAGTGACAAGAGCTGTAGCCAGCTGGCCTAACTTGGTCCTTCAGACAGGTGTCACCTTGTGGAAGCCCCAGTGGCCTTGTGGTTAAGGGCTACAGCTCCCAACCAGAAGTTCAGTGATTGGAATCCACCAAGCGCTCCTTGGAAACCCTATAGGGCAGTTCCAAGGATTTGCTGCTGTCGTGTCCCGCGGAGTCAGCGCCAACTCACAGCACCACGGAGGACAGAGCAGAAACCCTCTGCAGTGCTCACTGACTGTCCCAACCGTCACAGCAGCGGATGCCTGGTCTCCCTCCCACGGAGAAGGAGGACGGGCTCGGCCACCAACCTGTCCATCAGCAATGAGCATTTAACCACTGCGCCACCAGGTCTCCTCCCTCACAGCTTTGGGAAACTTATGGAGCAGTTGTACTCGGTCCTGGTGGGTCGCTGGGAGGAGGAGTCGATTCCATCAATGGCAATGTTCTTTTTTTAAAAAAAAACAGTGTTACCTATATTTTTGTGACAATTTTTAAAAAGTGAAAAAAATAGACTATCAGAAAAAAAACCTATGAGCAGCCAAATGCTTCACTGCTGAAGCACCAGGGTTCTCTAGATAACACAGTGTTGGCCAAGGTGACATCCCCCATGTGCAGTCAACAAAACCAGTGACTTTGCTCGCACTGGGCAACCACCACCGCCACTGAGCTCTATTTATGGGGATGGACAGCACGGCCATAGACTATTTTTAAGGCAGTTTTAGCTTTACAGAAAACACTGTGCAGAAAGGGGTTCCCACATACGCCATCTCCTCTAGCATACTGTTTCTCCGTAATAAACACTTTACATCGGGGCCCTGGTGGCACAGTGTTTAAGCAGTCCACTGCTAACCAAAAGGTTGAGACTTTGAATCCATCAGGGCACCCCTTGGAAACCCCAGGCAACAGTTCTAGCCTGTCCCAGAGGGCTAGAGGGTTACTAAGAGTTGAAATTGAGTCGACAGCAACTGGTGTTTTTGTTTTTGTTGTTGTTGTTATTGTTTATGGTGCATCTGTTGCAACTGATGACCAAACACTGACGCGTTCTCATTAACTGAAGTCCACAATTTAGTTGGGGTTCATTCTTTTGGTTGCACTGTCCTATGAAATCTGGCTTTTGACATCATCCCCAAGTGATCTGTTTGTATACAAAAACTTGGTGTGCACTGGTGTCTGTCACTCTAAAGGTAAATAACTTTTCTTCAGGGTCCCCGTTTTACCGGGTTGTGCCATGGAAAGCACTTACCCCCAGCGATTACCAATCAGTGTACAAAACGCAGTGAGAAAATTTTCCCCAAGGGGCAGCCAACAGCACTGATGGGGCCCTGAACTTCCTGGCAACATGTTTAAAGTGTGTAGATATGCTGACTTCAAATGTTAAATGACTGTGTTATGATTTGTTTCCAGAAGGGCTAAAAATGTCCGTTGGTGAGCAAGTTTTGAGGTGTTAAAAGTCACATGCAAATCAAATCCAGACAATTCTCAAGAAAGTGAGACCTGACAAAGAATTCCTTTTGCAGTCTTCCAAATGCAGTCACTGTCTACAGTTAGAACTGGTTGAGAATGGAGTCTCATAGCCTAGTTAAGACTAACGACCCGGTGCAGTCCCCAAATACTCACCAAGAACATCCGCAGCCTCCCGTCTGGAAACCTTACAACTGCTGGATTCCCCACAAAATCAAAATCGTCTGTGTGTGGGTTTTGTTGTTAACTCTAGGTTTGAATTAGAATTCCCTGTCTTACAGCTTGGAGCTAAACTCTGTTTACAAAACAGTATTTACACTTGACTAATTTTGCAGATCAAACTAATTAAATCAATTAAACTGGTGATTAACCAAATGAAGGCTGATTGCAAAAATTAGTGGGTTGATTTTGGAAGACTGAAGTAAGCTAATTACCACAGTGATTACTTGAACCTGGAGTACTCTAAACGTGGTCTAAATTGAAGCCTCAGAGTGAATTAGACTGGGAATTCATTACAGTTCAAAGCCCTGTTAACGCTACGCAGTTGGTCGCTCCTTGGGGAAAATCTCCTCGCTGTGTTTGTACACTGATCAACAATCGCTGGGGTTACGTGCATTCCATGCCACAATCCAGTAAAACAGGGACACTGAAGAAAAGTTATTTACCTTTAGAGTGACAGACACCAGTACCCGCCAAGCTTTCGTGTACAAACAGGTCAGTTGGGGGTGCTGTCAAAAGCTGGATTTCACAGGACTGTACAAGCAAAAGAATGAACTCCAGCTAAACTATAGACGTTAGTTAATAAGAAAGCATCAGTGTTTGGTTGTCAATTGCAATATATGTGTGATAATGTACCAAATGTACCATAAACAACAACACAATCGCACAACTGAAAGAATGCATGCTAACTAAACTATGGACTTAGTTAATAAGTCTTAGTTAATAAGAATGCATCAGTGTTTAGCTGCCAATTGCAGTAAGTGTACCGTAAACAACAACACAGAACGACCACATCAGTCTGCCATCGAGTCAGTATCATCTCACAGCGACCCTCTAGCCCTCTGGAACAGGCTAGAACTATCACCCAGGGTTTCCACGGAGGGCCCTGATGGATTTGAAGTCTCAGCCTCTTGGTTAGCAGTGGAGCTCCAACCACCGCACCTCCAGGGTCCAGCACAAAGTTTTTCTTATACATAAACAGACTTGGAGGAGTGCAGCGTGTGGGATCCTGTTCTTTCTGCACAATCTTTTCTGTAAAGCTGAAATTGCCGTACAAAATAGTCTATGGCTGTGCTATCCATCCCTATACACAGAACCCAACGGTGACAGTAGTGGCTGCCCAGCACAGAGTGATGTCACTGTTTTGTTGATTGTGCGTGGGGAGATGTCACCTTGGCAAACACTGCATTACCTAGGGAGCCCCTGTGCCTTAGTGGTGAAGTGCTTGGCTACTAAAGAGTTTGGAGGTTTTTTAAAAAATAGTTTATTTGATCACTTTCTTAAAATTGTTGCAAAACTATAGGTAACACTGTTAAAAAAAATCACTAGTGTCAGAGTCACTTCCAACTGCTAATGACCCTCTAGGACAGAGTAGAACTGCCCCACAGAGTTTCCAAGGAGCTGCTGGTGGATTCAAGCTGCTGACCTTTTAGTTAGCAAATGCAGCACTTAATCACTGCAGGAGGTGGATTACAATGAGTGCGTTGGGCGTTGGTTGGGGGTGGGGTTTGGGAGAGAAGCGGGTGGTGTGTGTGCTCCTGTGTATGTATGTTACTGTGTGTGTGTGCTCCTGTGTATGTGTGTGTGTGTGTACTTGCAAATATTCACATATGTGCTAGGATTCGATTCTGATAAGCTCCCAGGCAATGCTGATTCTGCTGGCCCACAGACCACATCTAGAACGAGACTAGACCCTGAAGTGGACAGCGAAACTGTCAGAACTGGGTTTCGGTGATTCCGGGTAAGACATGGAGACCTTGCAGTTGTCTCACCCCTGGGTGATGCAAGCTGACCACCACGGCTGGAGCTGCCCAGGGAGGTGGCCTGGATATCAGCTGACCTCCGTGATGGCTGCTACTGAGGGGTCCACACTGAGGGCCTTTCCTCCTGGTGTTCTCGTGCAGGCATGTGAGTAACAGTATTTATGTCTGTACATCACACACTCTACTAATTGGTTTTTAAAGCTTATCATTTCAGCAAAATGTGAAGGCAGCTGAGCATGTGGTCTGCAATTTGCTGATTTAAATATCACTGAGCTTTCAGTTCTGTTTGTGTCTTAGTTTTAGATTTATGAGGTGGTATTTACAGTCATAAAAGAAAGCCGTCAGGTTCTGTTTGATGATACAGTAAAATTTAGGAGAGAAATGTTGATTTTATGCAAAAGTTTAAAGAGAAGCAAGTAGTTAAACTGAAGGAAGGAGGTCTGTCTTAATTATCATGTGTTTATTTTCAGCATCCACATTTGATATGGGAGAAAAAACAGGTAATTTTCCCAGTTAATCAATGAACCTGTTTTGACATTGAGTTCCCCGCATGTTGCAGGTTCATAGCTAGAAACGCCTTATCCCTACGGGAAACTCCACAACCTTTAGCAAAGACTATTCATTGCCGCTTGATAAGTAGTGCCCCCTGGGTACCAGGGGCTAGAGAGTGCAAACTGGAATAAATTAAGAGTGCAGACTATGTTTTAATCAGGACAGAGCTGTTGGGAAGTGGAGGCCCATCTCAAGAGCATCTATCTGAGGGAAGAACAAGGTGCTCGTGAATGCAAGAACAGCTTCCAGGGAAGAAGCAGACAGCCCAGGACCAGACAGCCCAGGACCAGGATAAGTTGCTGGAAAGTTCTTCAGAAGCACTGCTGCCTGCGTTTCTTGCTGAAATGCGTCTTGCCTGTACTTGATCCTGCTGCAGTCCCGAGGAAGGAAGTACTTGAGTCTGTCCTGGATGCTTGGGCATCTGCAGGCCAGAGTTCCGCCAGAAAAGGTGAAGAAGTAAGAAGGAGGAACTCAGCAGGAAGGACAGAGAGGCTGCAGGAAGTCGAGCTGTGTCTGCAAAGATTTCTGTATGACACGGATCCCACAATAGCAGTTTAAAGTATTAAATACTTGTTATTATATCTAAATGCCTGACTAACTGTTTTCTCCAAAACTTGTTGATGGTGTGAGCTACCGCTGAGTTGGCCCCTAGTTCCTGAGATGCCCATGCACAAGAGAACAAGGTGCTGCCCAGTCCAACCTGGAGTGGGGCTGGCTCTGGAGTGGGGGAGTGAGGGGTACGGGGCTGGGGGTCATGGTCCAGTGCTGCTCCAATAGAAATACCACAAGTGGATGCCTTTGACAAAGCAAAGTTTATTCTTACACAGTCCAGTAGGCAACAAGTCCGAATTCAGGATGTCTGCTTCAGGGGAAGGCTTTCCCACTGTTGTCTCTGGAGGAAGCTCTTTGTGTCGCGTTAGTCTTTGTTCAGGGAGCATCATGGCACAGAAACCTCAGGTCCGAAGGACACACTCTTCTCCTTGTGTTGCTTTCTTGATGGTACGAGGTTCCCAACTCTCTGCTTGCTTCCCTTGCCTTTTATCTCTTATAGGATGAAAGGAGAAAAGGTGGTACAAGCCTCACTCCAGGGAAACTCCCTTAGGAAGGGTGTTACAAGTTACACCCTAATCCTCTTTTAATATAATTCTATCTGTTAGCCACAGGTAGAAATTAGGATAGGAAGATCACAAAGTGGAAGGCAATCAATCACACAATAGTGGAAATCAACCACCCAGCCACATAACTACGTACATCCTTTGGGGCACACACTTCAATTCATGACAGGGGCTAGCTGAAAAAACGTTCCAAATTGAGTATTTGGAATGTGTATACACACAGCTGTTTTACAAACAGACAGGCATCCAAGTACCTAGTAGAGTATCAGTAAGTTGGTTCACTGTTTTACAATGAAAAGTCTACCTGTCCAGAGATTAAGTGCTCACCTGGACCTGCCCAGTGCACCTGTTTCTTGTAGGAAAACTAACAGGACACCCGATTACCAGGAGCTTATTGATACTAGGGAGCGCTTCTCAGTTGAGGTCCTATGAAGCACTCTTACAGTCCCGAGGATGGCTTTGCCAAGAAAGGCCTCATCTGCTCAGCTCTTGGCTGGACACAGAGGGCCCTGACAATGACTGCCTTTGGGATTCTTCTTTAAAAAATAAAAACTATGGTTCTCCTAGGAGTCCTCGGGTGGCGGAAACAGTTAAGCCCTCAACCATTAACCCAAAGCCTAGGGGGTTCAGACCTACCCAGAGTCTCCTCAGAAGAAAGAGCATAGTCTTGAAAACCCTACTTGGCCACACGTAGGTCGCCATAATTCAGCACTGATTCCACGGCAACTGATTTTTCTAGTGTGATTCTTCTAAATCCCTCTATCCTTACCACTCTCCCTTAATAGGATGCAATTGTATTGACTAGGTCATGGTTTATGAAAGCATGACTCCACCTCTAATCCACCTTTAAGAAATGAATCCCAGATTACCTTGATTGAGTTTTGAATCTTTCTCAGCCAAGCCTGGTCATAGGCAGTATGCAGACTTTATTTCTGGGCTCTCAGGGAAGCAGTTAGCTCTTTGTCACCCCTTTGTGCCCATAGCCCTTGAGTGAGAACACTTCTGATGACACATGTGCAAAGTCAGAGGTTGGAGAACTTTGACCAGTATAATTTCATCTCCCCCTTTCTATAACTAATTAAGAAGGCAACACTGGGGGTTTTAGAACACACAAGTTGCCCTAATTCTTTTTTGGCAAGGAGATGGTTAATGAGCTCAGCTGCTAATGGAAAGACTGGAGAATCAAGAGCAACCAGAGCAGCTTTGGAAGGCAGGCTTGGTGATCTGCTTCGGAGCAGTCAGCCCATGCAGACCCCGAGGATCACAGTCTGTTCTGCCGTACATGGGTTCTCCACGGGTGGGAACTGGATGGCGACTGGCAGTGACAAGAGATGTGGCAGAAGAAGAGTCCAACCCTAGAGATGGAGCCACCAGGTAATTCTGCTCTCTGAGTACGTGCTCCACTCTGAGTCACTGACCCAGCGTCTCTTCCTCTGTTTGTTTCCACGAACACAAACTCAGGTTAATTTAGTTGTCTTGTCTTGGCTCCTCAGAAAACATGACTGTGGCCTGAGAGTAAGTCTCGATTAGGCTAAACCAGCGCTGGTAATCTCACTTCCATTGCCAGCGGTTAGAGTACAGCATATGGCGGAATTTCAGCCAATGCAATGCAAGGAGAAGTCAGTTTGGATCTTCCGGATATAATTCCTTCACTTAGAAAGAGACATGAGGAAGAAACAGCCCACTTCTTCCCTTGGGAGTGACCCTATATCTACTGGTTCACGAGACAAGTCAAGCTGAGAGTAGAGCTGACAGGTCGACACTGGCAGAGGGAAAGGGCTGGAAGTGAGTTCTTCCCCGTGGGCGGAGCTGCCAGTGTGGCTGCCCAGCACAGGTCTTTCTGCAGCCTCGCCACGTGCTGCATTTCCTTTTTTAAACCATTTGAATTACTTTTCCTCTTCCACGAAACCTTTTGCCAGTGAGTCGATTTTGAGTCAAACCGACCCCATAGACAGAGAACTACCTGATAGAGTTGACAAGGAGCCCCTGGCAGATTTGAACTTCTAACCTTTTGGCGAGCTGCCAAAGCACTTCACCACTATGCCACCAGGGTTTCCATATGTAGCTATAAGCAACAGGAATGTTTATCCTTGATAAATTATATAGCTATGTAAATTATATGGAAACCCTGGAGGCACAGTGGTGAAGTGCTACAGCTGCTATCCAAGAAGTCAGCGGTTTGAATCCACCAGGCCCTCCTTGGAAACTCGGTGGTACATTTCCACTCTGTCTTGTAGGGTCACTGTGAGTCAGACTGAATTGACAGCAGCAGGTTTGGGACTTTTTAAAATATTATTTAATAACTCAGAACTTTTGATTCTTTCTGTGTTTGTAATACAGAAGAACTAGGATGTTCATCTTTCATGGTGATTCCACTGCCCTGTTTTATTTTTTTGGATTAATAAATGGCTTGAATAAATGAACCCAGACCTCAGTGGGTACACACAACTGTCCTGGGTCCCTCTTGGTCACCATCAGCTGAGGTTACCGTCCCTCAGAGCTTTCTCTGATTGGGTCACAGTCCACAGGAAAACCCTTCTCTGCAAAGTTGAGTGGACTGGCTCTCTGTTCCCACATTGGTCTGTTGGTGCAGATTCCAGGGAAAGGTTCCATTTAGCCTGGATGCAAATGCTCCACTACCCTGCCCCAATTTGAGGTGAACAAAGCCTGTTTACAGTTTCAGCCAGACCACTTCTCCCCTCCCAAGATACCCCCCACACCTCTGCACTTCTGCTGGCTGCAGATGTGAAATGTGTTCACATTCAGGATAGAATTACCAATACTAGATGTTCACACAAACAAGGTAAATTAATCAAAAAGAAACCCACTGCCACTGCATTGATTCCAACTCATAGTGGCCCCATAGGACAGAGTAAAACTGCTCCATAGAATTTCCAAAGAGCATCTGGTAAATTCGAACTGCCAACCTTTTGGTTAGCACGTGTAGCACGCAACCACTACGCTGCCACGTTTTCCAACAAAGTAAATGGCACAAGGTAAATTACAATGCAATGATAAATGCACATATCCGTGGCTTAGAATAGCAAACATGTAACCAGTTACTGAAATTCATAGCAGCCTACAGCAGAAACATAGAATATTGGAAGCACGGTCTTGTTTAACCTGGCAATTGAGAAGATGCTTTTCTGAGTGACCACGTGGGATCTGGCATATGCAGGTAGTGCGTGTGTTAGCCCAGCTTGCAGTGAAATGAATGAATGAATGCATCTTTAATATTGTGTGGCTTCAGATGCAAAAGGAAGTTCCTTGAGACTTTGAGGAAGCCAGAGCTGAGTTTTTTAAAGGTTTTATGAAACAGCCTTCACAAAAATACACTGATGCTGGTCTTGAACACCTGGTGTGTGCCAGGCTTTGGGCTTTCTGTGAGGTACTTCAGATTTGTGAAAATGAGTCAGAAACAGATTCAGCTTACAAGAGCATCCTAAAGAAGAAAGTCACTAAAGACATGACAGAGAAAGAGAAAAGTGTCTTGGACGAGTGCTCGTATAGATATCGCCACCCCTAGAACTACAGATAAAAAGGTTCTCTTTTCCTTCTTTATAATTCTATTTTGAAACTCTTTTCAGCTTACAGGAAAGTTGCTGAGATACCCGTCATCCAGCTTCCCTTACATGGTAACGTTTCAGGTCACCACCAGGGCACAGTCATTGGTCAAAATGAAGACATCAGCACTGGCATGGTATTAGGATCCCGGGTGGGGCAAACACGTAACGTGCTTGGATGATAACGAAAAGCTGGAGGTATGTGTCTACTTACAGATGCCTCGGAAGAAAGGCCTGGTGATCTGCTTCTGGAAAATTAGCCACTAAACCCCCTGTGGAGCTATTTCTGCTCTGACACACATTGGGTTATCGTGAGTCAGAGTCAACTCAGACACTGGGGTACAGAACAACATAAACTAAGCCACAGACTTCAGCTGGATTTCAAGTACAAATTATCACAGACCAACTAAAGTAATTGTAGGCCGGCACTAGAGTCAGGAGTATGAGGCCCTCTGGGCTCCCACCTGATATTGCAATGCAGGAGACGTCCCTATAGGGCTGGCCCTCCAGCAGCTGCTACCAGTCCACACGCAGTGAGAAAGTCAGCCGACACAGGGAGCTCAGATGGTGAGACAACCAGTAGCCTCAGGGAGCCCCGATAACCCAACATGGCAAGTGCTGCAACTAGACACCAGGGAGCAGACCAAGGATACATCTCAGAGCCTGTCTTGGTGGACAAGATGCTCACCACCCCCACCCATCACTTTCTAAGTACAACCCTTTCCTAGGGGTATTGCAGAATTATTCAAAATGTGCCAAAGTGGGTAGGAGATCCCAGGAGTAGTTGTGAGTTATGAGGTCATGGGGACCTCATTGTAAACTATTTGCAAAACTTAATTGGGGTAATAAATAAACTAAGCATGTAAATTAGATTGAAGACTACAGTATGGATTAGAAGGAGGCATTAGCCTGCAAACTCAAACTGTCTTCTTCCTGTTCAGTAATCTTGGCTGAGCTAAGATGCTAATCGAAGGAACATTCCACTCAAATATCTTAAAATTTCACAACTAAAAGAGCTTGGAAATAAAGCTATTTAATGAGATCCTTTCTGGACAAGGACATGAACTTGCCTTTTTATGATTCGGTACTTAGGCACTTTTCAAACAGAGGGTGATCTGGTTTTCACCTCTGAAGCCATCTCCCCCAGGGTGTGAATCCATTTTCAGCAATGTACTTAGAAACAAATGCAGAGGAAGGGGGGAAAAAAAGCTCAAAAGGAATGAAATAAAGAAGCCATTTCCAATCGTCAAAAACAAACAGATCTGTGGGCTGAAATGGACCAGTCCCTCTCTTTCCCTTTTCTTTTAACTAGGTGGTCAAAAATAACTCAAGGCCTGACATTGTTCGTAGATCTGAAGTAGAAGAGGCTCTTGGAGGTAAATATTAAAAAAATAACGGAAAGAAAGAAAGAAACCAGACACACAAACACTGTGTCGACTCTTCCAGCTCCAGTCAAGTCTATAGCAGCTGCTTTTTTTTTTTTTAAGCAGTTGATTGAATGAATACAAATGCCTCAGTGTTCTCACTTGGGATGCCACTTGATATATCCCATTTTCTAGACTCTAATTATTCCATTTGTAGACATGAATGCCATTTAGATGGGAGCTAATTCAGCATGGTAACTCAATTAGATTTGTGCCGACTTGGATTTATGAAACATCAATAGGTTCTCAGTGAGACCGATGGGACTGTGAGAGATCCATCCTGAAGTCCCACTGACACGGCCTCTCATGAGTTCAATTAACCACGCCAGCTATGAGGGTGTTTTTTAACTGGAAAGCTTCACAATTAAAATTAAAAAGATTTCTGTGTTTCTCGATGTGCCTGGCCAGCAGGAAAAGAAAGCCCTGTAACGGGCACGACTGAGATTTTCCTCTGGGCTGTCTGTTGGCTCCAGGAAAGCACCCTTGCTGGGGCTGGGCTCCCTGCTCCCGGGTGGCCGCCCTTGGCGTGGACAGCCTCACTTGGTGACCTGTGTGGCGAGGAACGTGCAGTTTCACAATGCTTCAGACTCAAAGGCACTCGATAAATATGAGTTCTGCTAAATTCATCTTAGGGCCGTTATCAGAGAACTGAGAGGCAATACTGAACCAAATCAGGGTCTTAAAGATCGGTGGCATCTCAAAGTCCTTAAAATTGGGAACTGAATTTTCAGCTGATGGTCAGAAAATTACTGAAAATATTGGCAACCGGGGCTGTCCCCTCACAGGTATCTTGGAAAAATACTCTTTTAAAAGAAACGGCCATCACTGTGCCATGTCGTGCCATGTTGACAAACGCAGGCAGGCACCCGCCACGTTGAGCGCCTGTGTCCGACTGGTTTATAAATCACATTTGAGTAGTAAGGCACTAAAGACTCTGAGACTCACCTGTGTATTGGTTGGTGTGTATTGTGGCTGTGTCCTTCAGGGTTTGCCAGCCTCCTGGGCAAACACACAAGGACCTGCTATTTTGAAAAGAATTTGCTCGTGTTGCTGTATCTTACTGTATCCGGACCGTGCAGAGCTCGTCTCCAAGAGGAACACAGGCCAACCCTAAAAGCCAGAGAAAATGTTTACACATTTTCCATGTAATGAATCCTTCCATGTCTGTGTCTCATCTCAGCTCTGGAACAACAAAGATAAAGGAGACAGGATCCCTTAGGAAGAGTCTCTTTGGGGTAATCAGCCATCCTGATTTGTCTGGTAGAGTCCTGGTTATTATAGCACCAAAAGTGTGACCCTCAAGTGACACTTCATTGAGGAAGAAGAATGTGTAGATCAAGAACTATAACGTAATGGAATAGGCACAGAAGAAGGACAAGCTACTTTAGCTCTAAGCCCCCAAAGTATCAGACTCCTCTCCACTGAGTCAACTCTCATAGAGACCCTATAGGACAGAGTAGAACTGCCCCACGAGGTTTCTAAGAAGCAGCTAGTGGATTCGAACTGCCGAGCTTTGGGTTAGAAGACGAGCCCTTAACCAGCGTGCCATGAGGGCCTCAGGTTAGCACTAGGAGTCAGAAGAAGCAAGATTGGAGCTGGTCTCAAGACCACAGAGGAGTTCAGCATGTTGGGGGCTGAGGATGGAGAGAGCAGGGGACATTGCAGGCTGAAGGCATACATGCGTAAAAGCACAGAGGTACATGAGCCTGAGGATGGCCCTAACTGCTCTGAGAACTCACCCTATTTTGGGTGCCACCCCACTTGAACCAAGCTAGATTCCGTCATCTCTATAAATGGTGATTGAATGGAAGGGATTCTTTCCCCTGGGTAAGGTCAGGGCCACCTTCCATGGGAAACTTTATGTGGTAGCTGGGAAAGACCTTTCCAATCAGGTTATATTCAAGATGGTAAAAAAAGTGGGCGACATCTGCAGGAAGATGTTTCATATTGAGGGAAGGTGCAGTGCAAAGGTCCTGGGGAGACTGGCATGTGAGAGGAACAACAAGGAATCTCATGGATTTGGAGTGGTGATGTGTTGTCCTGGGAAGGGGATGGGAGAGGTGGTCTTGTGGCGTCCAGGACCAGCATAAGGATTTACCTGGAGTAGAATGGGAGGCCTTGGGGGCTCTGAGCAGAGAAGGCACATGCCTTGCGTGCTCTGTTGAAGTGCAGAAGGAGGGAAACTGATTATGAAGCTATCACAATGCCCAGGCAAGAGATGATGGTGGCTCCAGTGACGGTGGGTACAGGCTACTGGTGAGAAGTGGGCCTCAGTTGTTTGATTTCCTGCCCAGCCGTTGCCCTCTGAGTGACCTGGGAAGATCTCTCCACACTCCCGGGCCTTATTGTCATCATCCAGAAAATGCAGACAATAATTGCTGCCCAGGGCCCTGGTGGTGCAGTGGTTAAGAGCTATAGCAGCTCACCAAAAGGTCGGCAGTTTGAGTCCACCGACTGCTCCTTGGAAACCCTACAGGGCAGTTTTGCTCTATGCTATAGGGTTGCTAGGAGTCAGAACTGACAGCAGTGGGTTTTGGGTTTTTAAATCTCTGCCTAACCAAATTCACAAGGCTCTTGGGGGAATAAGATGAGATCACTGTGTTGAAAAGCAAAGAGCAAAATAGAACCCAAAGTGTGTATGAGTCAGAACCCACTGTCCAGGTACCTGGTCCACCCTGACAGAAAAACAAAGGCTGCTGTCTCCTCCTGGGCTCAAGTGAGTCATCAAGAAATGTGACTGAATTTAAAGGCGGCCCCTGCATCCCAGGTCAAGAGGGGAAGTTCACAGCGGTCAGCTCAAAGCACTTACCTCCGAGATAAGGAGGCTGAGATGCAGAGGTCAGAGTTGCTTTCCCAGGATGGCTCGGGATCTTAGTTCTGAGTCCTCCCTCCTGCCATGTAGCCCATTCAAAAGTGCTGACAGGTGTGCCTATCTCAACAATCGAATCACAGTCAAAGAAAGAGGGAGACAAGTTTCTTCATTATAAGCTATTCAACAGCTTCGTGGCTTTCACCTACATCATTGTAGCTGATTCTCCCGAAAACCCTGCCAGGTTTTGAACATCCCTGTTTTACAGATAAGGAAACAAAGGCTCAGAAAAGCCAGTCATTTACCCTAAATCACACAGCCAGCAAGTTTTTGGTCCATGTGTTCTGCCACCAACCCCGCGCTCCTCCGCTCTTAGCAACAGCCTTTGGAGAGGGAGCAGGAACAGATTTAATTTAGGGGGCACGTTACTTCTATTGTTCTAACTGTTCTCCTGAAATCCCTCGGCGGAAGACCCTAAGGAAGGCTTTCACTTGTGCGTGTCATCTAGAATTTCTGAGTTTTTGCACTGGTGGTTTCAACAGGCTTACTGGGATACTTGGAAGTGGTAAGTTTCAGTCTAGAAAACGTTATCAAGCTAAGTGCAGTGAAGTATTTTTAGAGAAACGGTAGGAAAAGTTATATAAGTGGTTCTTTTACAGAGAGACAGGCCACAGCTTCTGAAGTCTAAGAGAAAAGAGAGAGATCAGGAAAGTAGCGCATCCTGGTGCAGAGACCCCAGGCGAAACTGCCCAAGTGAAAGGAGATCTGAAAGCCTCTGCCCTGCTGTTCATCTGGGATGCGTGTTGTCTCCTCTGGTTTCGACTTGTAATCAGTGTATTCTTTTGAATCAAGAGCTAGAAGGAAGATTTTAAGAGGCAAACCCATTTCTGCCAGCACATAAAACATGGGGGAAGGAAACCGCTGTTTGGAGTGTCAGCTTGTTCACTGGAGCTCAGTGTGGTAAAGGTTTGTTGGTTGGCTTTGAATTTGCCAAAGAAAAGACAAGTTCCTTCCACTTCCAGCTTCCCTGGTACAAGCTCAGGGGCTTGGAGGCTCTAGGCTTGTCAACATCAGGTCCCTTGGCAGGATATTAGGGGTCCTCAGGCCACTGTCATACAAGAGAATTTGTGAGGGAGAACCTCCAGGACACACTATGGCCCTGACAGCTGTCATCCTTCTCCAACCCCTGGCCTTGACTACATCATGGGCACATGGTGACCCTGCATCTGATCTGAACGCCAGGCCCAGGGACTAAGTCCCACCATGAACAAAGCTGAACCCTTCTCCCCCGGGGCTCAGACATTTCTCTGACCTCAGCCAGTGCCTCCCGTCCACTTCTGGTCATCAGATGCCCTCCAGGCCACCACACTGCCATCTTCTGGCATTCCACATATGTTTACTGCCAGCAAGTTCCTGCTACTGAGCCTCCCCACCCCGTGACCTGGACTCCATGGAGGGGTGCAGTGCCTGCTGAGGCTGCTCAGGGCGAGTGGAGTGAGTGCCTGAACTCACCCCGTTCTCACAGTAGCCCCCTTGAGGTTCTCAGAGCAAGCGCCATGGCTAAAGCTGTGTTAAACAAGGCAATGAACAAGCCTGCTAGTAACGATGATAATCACTGTCCGCTGAGTCACGGCTTCACGGTTAGACCTCGGCTCCAGGGTCTCTTCTGACACTAACTAGCTCTGTGACCTTAATAAAGTGACTTCACTTAGTGATCCTCATTTTCCCATCTATAAAGGAGGGGTGATAGTAGTACTTATATCCTCCATCTCTCAGCTCATCACACTTGTGTGTTGCTGTGTGTTGCATGTTGGTGGCTTGTGTGTTGCTGTGATACAGGAAGTTTTGTCACTAGCACTTCAAATGCTAGCAAGCTCACTGTGGTGGACGAGTCTCAGCAGAGCTTCTAGACAAAGACTAGCAACAAAGGCCTGGCACCCCTGATAATCAGCCCACGGAAACTGTGGTTTACAATAGAATATTGTCTACTAGAGTACTAGAAGATGACAAAATCCACAATGGCTGCAACAAGGGACTTGAGCATACCAACGGTGTTAAAAATGGCACGAGACCAGACAATATTTGATTTTGTTGTCATGGGTCAGAGCCAGCTATATAGCAACAACAATAACAAAAATGAAAAGCCAAACCCACTGCCATCAACTTGATTCTGACTCTTAGCAACCCTAAAGGACAGAGTATAACTGCCCCATGGGGTTTCCAAGGAGTGGCTGGTGGATTTGAACAGCCAGCTTTTTGCTTAGCAGCCTGAGCTCTGAATCACTACACCACCAGGGTTCCAGCAGCAGTAATAACCCAAAACCAAACTTACTGCCGTAGAGTCAATTCTGACCCACAGTGACTGATCCACCATCAATTCCTGGATCGGTAATCGTGCTCATGTGGAACCTGTGCCTTGACCAAGAGGCTGTCATTTGGAAAGAACAAGGGATGCTATATGGCTCAAAGTCAGGAAAGCTGTGCAGCAGGGTTGTATCCTTTCACCATACTTATTCAATCGGTATGCTGAACGAGTAATTCAGGAAGCTGTATTATATGAAGAATACAGCACCAGGATTGAAGGTAGCTTCATTAACAACCTCCTGTATGCTAATGACACAGCCTTGTTTGCTGAAACGGAAGAGGACTAGAAGCACTTACTGATAAAGATCCAAAACCACAGCCTTCAGTGTGGATTGTATCCTTTTTTTTTATTTAACATAACTGAGTGAAAATGTACATTCATGTATAAATTTACATGCCCACCTGTATGCAGCTTCCACTGATCTCCCTGTCTGGTGACAGCACACTATTCCTCTCTGCTCCATACATGTCTCATCCTCCCAACAGCCTCCTTTCCCCTCCTCTCTATTCACTCCCCTTCCTCCAGCCAGAGGTCAGCAAGATGATATCCTATAGATGTATAGAACCATAAAGTGCTTCCAATATATGGTCACTCTGCATTGCCAAGTCCAATCGATTCCTGTCCAAAGAGTGGACCTTTGTTATAATTTATGGGAAAGGGTAGCATCAGGGCCGGGGTCCATGCTCTCAGAGGAACCCCAAAGCCCAGCGGCTTGAGGTCTTTAAGTGGAGATCTCATGATGCACCCCTTTTTATTCTTGTGTTGCCGGTGAGACTCCTCTCTGTGAGCTCCATTGTGGTTATCACTGGTGGTGGCCAGGCACCATCTGGTTCTTCCGGTCCCAAGTCGATGTAGGCACCCACTCTTGCGGGTCTCTCTGTCTTCTCAGTTTGGTCCTCAGTGAGCATCCGTTCCTGCTGAGTTGGGACCATTTGCTGTGTCCTCGGATGGCGGCTTTGCAGCTTTTAAGACCCCAGACGCCACTCACCAATGTGGAGTGCAGAGAGCTCTCTTAGCAAAATGCTAGTTGTGCCAATTGGCCTGGAATTCGCCTAAGAGCATGGTCCCACGCCCCCCGCCCCAGCTACTCTATCCTTGCAGTATTGAGTTAAGATGGAAGGAGTACTCAAGTTATGCTGAAGTCCACTTAATGTTGTTCTTGTTTCTAATGTGTGCCATCACTGCTTTCTCCCAACTGGATTTCTAGTAACTATCTAAACTAAACCCTGCCCCCCCTCCCACCTCCCCTCCCTTGCAGCTGTCAAAGAGTCTTTTCTTCTATACACAAGTCTGGTTTGGGGATCTTATCGTAGAGGTCTCATACAGTATTTGTCCCTTGGTCACTGACTACTTTCACTCAACATAATGTCTTCCAGGTGAAACCAGGTTAGGAGATGTTTCCTGGAATCATTGTTATTCTTTATCATTGCATAGTGCTCCATTGAGTATATGTACCATAGTTTACCTATCCATTCTTCTATTGTTGGGCATCTGGGTTGATTCCATCTTTTTGCTATCGTGGACTGTGCTGTGTTAAATATTCTGGTGCATGTGTCCTTTGGTGTGAAAGGCATTGATTCTGTAGGATATAGTCCAAGTAGTGGAATTACTGGGTCAAATGGTATATCGATATCCATTTTTTTAAGGAAGTGCCAGATTGCCTTCCAAAGAGGCTGGACCATTTTGCAACCCCACCAACAGTGTAGGAGGGTTCCACTTTCTCCACAGCCTGTCCAGCATTTGTTGTTTTGTGTTTTCTGGATCATGGCCAACTTTGTTGGGGTGAGATGGTATCTCATTGTTGTCTTGATTTGAATTTCTTTAATAACTAGAGATCGTGAACATGTCTGCATGTGTTTTTTGGCTGCCTGGATCTCCTCTTTAGTGAAGTGTCTGTCCATCTCCTTTGCCCATCACTTAATTGGGTGGTTTATCTTCTTCTTATTGATATTTTGTAGTATCTTATAGACTATGGAGATCAGGTGTCGGTCCGACATAGAGTTGCCAAATATTTTTTCCCATTCTGTGGATGTTCTTTTAATTCTATTAATAAAGTCTTTGGATGAGCAAAAGTGTTGGATTCTTAATAGTTCCCATTTATCTATTTTCTCTTCTGTTGACTGAGGTTTCTTTGACAGATTTTGGAGTCTGTCCTCATTGTGTATTAAAACTTCCATTGTTGTTCCTACCTTTTCTTGGATGAGCTTTATCGTTTTAGGCTTGATATTTGGGTCTTTTATCCAGTTGGAGTTGGTTTTTGTATAAAGTGTAAGATATCTATCTTGATTCAGTTTATTGCAGATGGATAACCAATTTTGCCAGCACCATTTGTTGAAGATACTGTTTTTACCCCAGTTTAATGTCTTAGGGCCTTTGTCAAATATCAACTGTTCATAGGCAGATGGTGTCATCTCTGGGGTCTCAGTTCTGTTCCATTGATCCATCTGTCTGTTCTTGTACCAGTACCAGGCTGTTTTGACCACTGTGGCAGTGTAGTATGTTTTAAGGTCAGGTAATAAGAGGCCTCCCAGTGTGTTCTTCTTCTTTAGTGATACCTTACTTATCCGGGGCTTCTTCCCTTTCCAAACAAAATTGGTGATTTGTTTCTCAATCTCATTAAAAAATGACGCTGGAACTTGTATTGGGATTGCATTATTTAAGTAGATTGCTTTGGGTAAAATAGACATTTTCACAATGTTAAGTCTTCCTATCCATGAGCAGGGTAGGTTTTTCCATTTATCTAAGTCTTTCTTAGTTTCTTGTAGTAAGGGCTTGTAGTTCTCTTTGTAAAGGTCTGTTGTTTCTCTGGTTAGATTAATTCCTGGGTACTTTATCTTCTTAGGGGCTATCGTAAATGGTATTGATTTGATAATTTCCTCCTTAACAGTCTTGTTGTTGGTATAAAGGAATCCTACTGATTTACTTCTGTTTATCTTGTATCCTGAGAATTTTCTGAACTCTTCTATCAGTTTGAGCAGCTTACTTACAGATTCCTTGAGGTTCTCTGCATATACAATCATATCATCTGCGAACAGGGAGATTTTAACTTCCTCTTTGCTGATGCAGATGCCCTTTATTTCTTTGTCTTGTCTAATTGCTCTGGCTAGAACTTCCAGCACAATGTTGAATAGGAGAGGTGACAGTGGGCATCCTTGTCTAGTTCCTGATCTCAGGGGAAAGTCTTTCAGTCTCTCTCCATTCAGGATGATGTGGGCAATTGGCTTTGTATAAATGGCCCTTATCGTGTTGAGGAATTTGCCCTCTGTGCCCATTTTGCTAAGAATTTTTAGCATGAATGGGTGTTGGACTTTATCAAATGCCTTTTTGGCATCAATGGACAAAATCAGGTGATCCTTGTCTTTTGTGTTATTTATGTGGTTAATCACATTAATTGTTTTCCTGATGTTCTTGAACCAGCCTTGCATCCCTGGTATGAATCCCACTTGGTCATGATGGATTATTTTCTAGATATGTTGTTGTATTCTGTTGGCAAGAATTTTGTTGAAGATTTTTGCATCTAGGTTCATGAGTGATATCGGTCTGTAGTTCTCTGTCTTTGTTGGATCTTTTGGATTGTATCTTAATGTAAAGAAAACAAAAATCCTCATAACTGGACCAGAAAGCGACTTCATCAGTGGACAAAAGATTTAAGTTATCAGATTCTTCATTTTACTTGGATCCTCAATCTATGCCAGCAGAAGCAGCGGTCAGGAAACCAAGTGACACATTACACTGGGCAAATCTGCCTCAAAATACCTCTTTAAAGTGTTAAAGACCAAAGACGTCACTTTAAGGACAAAGGTGCACATGACTCAAGCCATGGTGTTCTCATTCACTTCATATGCCTGTGAAAGCTGGACAATGAATAAGGAAGACCGAAGAAGAGACGGCTTTAAGTTGTGGTGTTGCTGAAGACTATTGAATATACCGTGGACTGCCAGAAGAACAAAGAAGTCTGTCCTGGAAGAAGCCATTTTAGGCTAAGTTCTCTACACAAGTAAAAAATACAAATGTATATATGAGTCTCAACAATTAAGTTGGTGAACTGAATTGTTTTAATTGCTACATAACTCATTGCTGAATACTACTGTGGTCACCTTTGAAGTACTCCCCTTGGGAAGTTACTCACTGATGCCAGCACCTAGTCCCCCCTTCAAAGCAATTTTGGAACTCTTTCTGGAGTGGCCATTGTACACAGTGGCATGGTGGCAAGTTCATGAACTTAATTGCATAGCTGTCTGTGAAGGAGTTTTTAGCCAGGAAACAAATAACTGTATTGGAACACCCTCCCTACTCACCTAGTCGGGCCTCTGATGACTTTTTTCTTTACCCCAAAATAAAGGAAATATTGAAAAGAAGACATTTTGATGATATTCAGGGCATCAAGGGTAACACGATGACAGTTCTGATGGCCATTCCAGAAAAATTGTGTGTGTGTGTGTTTGCACACACAGAGAGAGATTTATATAAAGGAAATGACTCGCTCAGTTTTAGAGGCTGGAAGACCCAAGTCCACAGTCCAGGATGAAAGCTTCTCCTGATTCACATAGCTACATAGGCTAGTGAACCCCAGGTTCACTGGTAGGTCAGAGAGCAGAACTTTTTCTCTCAGACTGTGAAGATATACAAATCCCAAGATTGTCAGACAAGACTGCAGGTAGACTCCTAGTTCAAGTCCCAAGAATCGGAGGTTAGATGAACAGGAGGTAGCTGCAGGATCTGGAGTGATCCAGAGCCCACAGCTTTCACCAAAACATCTACTTGTATTAGATGCAGCCCATGTGACCAAGGAAAATCCCTTTCAACTGATTGGCTACTCACAGCAGACCCCGTGGCAGAGGTGATTGCATTATATCAAATCTCATCATGGAGGTGACCACAATGTCATACAACTGCCAAACCACTGATAATCATGGCCCAGCCAAGTTGACATACTACTTTAACCATCGCAAAAGTACACCTGGAATGCTCATTAAAAGAGAGGATGGCAAGTCTTCTTTTCACCTACTTTGGTCATGCTAGCTGGAGGGACCAGTTCCTGGAGAAAGGCATCATGCTTGGTAGAGCAAAACGGAGGAAAGACTCTCAGTGAGATGAAATGACACAGTGGCTGCAACAAACGGCTCAAGAATGACAATGATTGTGTAGACAGCTCAGAACCCAGCCACGCTTTGTTCTGCTGCATGTAGGGTCTCTGTGAGTTGGAAGGTGGGCAACAGCACCTAACAGCAGCAATCTGATAATGTACACAATAATATTCTAAGGACTTCGGAGCACAGCATCCAAGTGTTGAACACTAGGACTCCTGGAAAAAAAAAAAGGGGGGTTGGCTCTGTGGACCTTCTTTTTTTTTTTTTCCTAATTGTGCTTTAGATGAAGGTTTACAGAACAAACAAATTAGTACACCTATTTTTTCTTTATGACATTGGGGGATAATCCAACAACAAGTCAACTCTCTCCCTTCACAACTTTGGGTTCTCTATTACCAGCTTTCCTGTCCCCTCCTGCCTTATCTTCCTTGTCCCTGGGCTGGTGTGCCCCTTTAGTCTCATTTTGCTTTAGGGCTGGCCAGTCTTTGGCTGAAAGTTGAATCTCAGAAGTGACTCCGTTACTGAGCTGAAAGGGTGTCTGAAAGCCAGATTCTCAGGGTTTCTTCAGTCTGTCAGGCCAGCAAGTCTAGTCTTTCTTTTTGGGTTAGAAGTTTGTTCTATGATTTTCTTCATCTCAATCTGGGACCCTCTGTTGTGATCCCTGTTAGACCAACCAGTGGTGGTAGCCAGACACCGTCGGCCGTGCTGGACTGAGGCTGCTGGAGACTGTTGTCAATGTGGTCCCTGAGTCCTTTGACCTAATGCTTCCCTTGTCTCTTTAGTTTTCTTCATTATTCCTTTTTCCCAAAAGGGTGAGACCAGTGGAGAATCCTAGATGGCTGCTCACAGGCGTGTAAGACCCAGTTACTACTCACCAAAGCAGAATGAAACACACTTTCTTTATAAAATACGATGCACCAATTGAGCTAGATGTTCCCCAAGACCATGGTCCTAGAGCCCTCAGCCGAACGATTCTGACCCTCAGAGAATTTGAGTGTGTCTATGGAGCTTTTGTGACCTTGCCTTGGCCATTTATATATTTTAAGGTGTATTCAACTAAGCGCAGGACTGGGCACTATCTCTTTCTGTTGTGCATAGGATCTCAGTGAGTTGGAACCAACTCGATGGCACCTCACAACAACTGTTCTACTTCATGTTTATTGAGTGTCACATGTTAGTCACAGTTTTAGCTTACAGGTAAGACAGTGCATGTCAGACGCCTGGCATGTTATCATTCAACTAATGTTAGGTATGACTGACTGACTGTAGTGTAAGTATGTGCAATTGTTAACTAGCTGGTGGTAGTACGTGCCAGACCCTCTTCCCTGGGGCTCTGCATGGATTATTAATCTTGAAACCTTCCAAGTACAGTGTTTTTATACACATTTTACAGATGAAGAATCTGAAAGTCAGAGCTTCTGAGGACATATCTCAAAGCCACTTACTTGGTAAATGAGTAAATGGCCGTAACTTCAATTCTCGTGAGTTTGACTCCAAGCCTGAGTCCTTGAGACCTGATGATGTGACAGTAGCGAAAGCCTTCAGTGACAGCTGACTGTGACAACGGCAGGGTTTGTTGTGTTCTGCTGTGACAGACGGCCTCACTGATGGAACGAACACGGATGATTGTCAATGGAGACCACCACGTATGCAGGCTTAGTAACAAAGAACTTGGAGAATTTTCTCTAGTTTAAAAAACATGCCCCCCTCATTTATCAAAGCAATTCATATGCAGCGTGGAAATTTTTGAGAGATTATTTTATTCCTAGCTTCATTTTACTCTCCTATTCTTATTTTTTCTTTTATGCTAATTTATCTGTTTCTAATTCTTCCTGCTACCCCACCATGCATCATCAGCAGGAGTGCAAATCATTACAACCTTTTGGTAAAATAATCTGGCATTATTTATTAGGATTACAAATGCATACACCCTCTGACCCAAACACGCTGCTTTTGAGACTGTATTCTTTCTAAACAAAACACAAATAAGTAAGAGGGATATATGTTCAAGTACACTTCTTGAAGCATTATTTATAGTGGCCAAACTATGTCATTGGAGAAATAGCCAAAGGAATTGGACCTCTGCATCCTGAAGAAGACTGTAGTCAAAGGGCATGCTATATTGTCTCCAAATTTTATGTCACTTGGAAAAGAAGTGTTAGAAGTTTTGTGGAGCCTCAAAGTGACAACCAGGACCAGTAGATGGAGACCTATGAAAGTTCGTGTTCAGCTGACAGTAGAAGGAGAGTGTTGCTGACTTCCAGAGCTAGATGGGGTAGTAAATGAGCTGTGGAGATCCCAGTCACCTACCTTGTCCTGAAAGGTGCTGAGGGACCCAGTGGGAACCAAGAAGAGGGTCCAGGTATTTGATGGAAGGAATGTAATGTCTAATATCATCCCTGACTCATCTACAGCCTTAATCAGAGGACACTCTAGTTTGTCATCTGATCCTGAGACTCACAACTTTCAGTTGTGAGTAGTTATGAGAGGCAGAGTTGTGCCTGCAAACTCCAGCTTTCAAGTCAGACCCAGGTTCAAATCCTGCCTTCACTACCTTTTGCTCTGTGACTCAAACCAATTACTGACTCCAAATCTCCTCAAAGTTCCTTACCCGTAAAACAGGAGTAGTTTTGGTCTTGTCCTTAAAAACGATAATCCATACAATATTTTTAACACAATCCCTGGCACATAAAGAATACTCAATCATTACTACTATTTTTTTACTAAATTTTGTGGATTATTATAGGTTCATTTTTTAAATTGTGCTTTAAGTGAAAGTTTACGATTCAAGATAGTTTGTCATACAAAACTTACACACATTGTTATGTGACCCTAGTTGCTCTCCCTGTGATACGACAGCTCTCTCCTCCTCTTCACTCTGTATTTCTCATGTCCATTCAATCAGCTTCTGTCCCTTTCAGTTGTCTCACATCACCTCCAGAAAGGAGATGCCAATTTAGTCCCATGTTATCTACTTGAGCCAAAAAGTACACACCTCACCAGTATCATTTTATGTCTTATAGTCCAGTGTAATATTTGTCTGTAATATTTGTCAGGAATGTTTTTAGTTCTAGGCTAACAGATCCAGGGGAGCTGGTCAGTGTTTAGGGCAAAAGATGGTGAATGGAGCTCTCTGCAGCCTTCCCTCTCGGCTGGAGCAGTACTTAGTACCAACACTGGTCCTCGTCTGCAAGGACTGTTGTCCCATGGTGGAGAGGGACTGGCTGCACATCTTAGATGCTGGGTATACTGTAGGTGCTCAGTCAATATTGGTGCTTGGTCAGTTGGTGTGGGTACAATTCAACGGTTTAGATCTGGCAAGCAGCTGTGTGTTTTGACTTTTAAACATTGCTGGTTAATTCTAGCAGCCTTCTGCTCTTGGGTTAAGAAGGAAAAAGTCAGCATTTCAGCCTCCGCACACTCTTGGGTTCAGGCAAGCCTTGACATCATGACAGACAATTTTATAATGTGAGAAAAGATTGTCCAATTGTGCCAACTGAATTGAGACATTTAGTGGTTCCTTTAATTAAAATTCAGACAGGTACTTTAGATTTGTTACTGAATAACTGTGGACAATGCCAATGAACAGTTTTTCTAACCTGTAGGAAACAGCCATTTAGAATCCATAAATCATTTTCTTCCCCTACCTCTTCCCATCTCCATTCCACTTCCTCTTCCCCACTGTCACCTCCTGACCATGGTTGTGTCTTAACTCTTGACTTAAAAAAAGGAAAATGAAGAAACCAGGGAAAAAAGCTTCTTCAGTAAATAGTGATTGTGTTGCTATAAGATGCCTATTGAAATTCTGATGTTCAGGCTTATAAATGTAATCATGAAATAGTTATTTGTCACAGATTTTTTTCATTTATTTATTCATGTTATTTATTCATGTTATTCATGTTATTTATTCAACAGAAGTCAAAGTAAAGAGGGGGTGGGAGGGTCAGGCCCAGTCCTTCCCACCTGGGGGGAAGTATGAAAAGCAATCTTTGGCTACAAGAGAAGCGGCAGAAGGGAAGCAGGTATGGTGGAAGCCTTTTGGGAAGAGATAACTGTTTGGTTTGGTTTTAAAGAATGAATAAGAGCTTGAAAAGTGGTTAAGTGGAAAGAAAAAGCCATCAAGACAAAGGAAAGGTCATTTGCAGAGTTGGGAAGCAGCACGTGTATCTGCCCTTTAATAACTAAGGGAGTGTGACAGACGTCACCAAGGTCCAGGGTGCAGCGGAAGGCTGTTGGAGCATGGGCTTTAAACTGTCTTTATTTACAAACTTGCTGTGTGACAGACACTGGCATGCTTTACAGAGACTAACTGATTTCTCCTCATGACAACTTAGGCAGAGTATTTCACCTGACTGGATGGCAGTGGGTTTTGGGTTACGCACTATAGAAACACTAGTAAGGCAGTGGTTAGTTGCTACATCCGCTAACCAAAATGTCGGCAGTTCAAATCCTCCGGGGGCTCCTTGGAAACTCTGTGGGGCAGTTCCGCTTTGTCCTATAGGTCACCATGAGTTGGAATCAACTCAATGGCCGTGAGTTTTTTTTTTTTTTTATTGTACTATAGGGTTGCTATGAGTCATCACAGACCTGTTTGGGTTTTTGTGGTATTGCACTGCTGGGAAACACTGGTGGTGCAGTGTTGTGTGGTGGTTGTGTGTTCTGTCTCATAACCAAAAGATCAATAGTTCAAATCTTCCAGGTGCTCTTTGGAAACTCTATGGAGCAGTTCTACTCTGTCCCATAGGATTGCTATGAGTCAGAATCACCTTGATGGCAGTGAGTTGGATTTGGTGGGTTATTGCACTGCTCTGGTGGTTAAAGTACTCAGCTACTGACCAGAAAGTCTGCAGCGAACCCACCAGACACTCCAGAAGAGGAAGATCTGACAGTGTACTTCCATGCAGATGATCATCTCAAATATCCTGTGGGGTAGCTCTATCCTGTTCTACGGGATTCCTATGAGTAGAAGCAGCTCCACTGTAACAGGTTATTGTACAGCAGAGCTGAAATCAGGGTGGCCTCACAAAGGCGGGATGATTGGTTCTAAACAAAACATAAGTAGAAGACATAAAGAGATACTGGCAAACAGCGTGCTTCTCTATTTAAGCATGCACGTGAGACTAACTGGGCAGCTCCTGTGCAGAAGCGGGATGAGAGGGCAGAGGGGGCAGCAGCTGGCTGAACGGACACGTGAAATGCAGAGTGGAAAGGGGGAGCGCTGTCACAGGGCGGGGAGAGCAGCTAGAGGTGCGCGGTGGGGTGGGTGCAGGCTTTTGTATGACAAATTGACTTGGAATGTAATGTTTCATTTAAAGCACAATAAAATATTGAAAAACAGATTAAAAAAAGAAAGCCATGGTAAATGTCCAGCGTAGTCAAGAAGTTTGAGATCCGCACAGTGTCCCTCCTTCAGTGTATGCTTTTATGCTCCAGTCCTGAGACAGGGAAAAGGAACGGCTGTGTACAATTACTGTGCCCCGAGCCTGTCTGTACATTTGTCATTTAATTCTCTCTATCTTCATGTGAGTCTCATCGTGGTCCCCTCATTTCACACACGGAAAGACTGAAGCTTACTGAGATCAATAAGTTACACAGAGTCACCTCAAGTCACCCTGCCGGTGAAGTTAAGGACCTGGGACTTGTCCGCATCAGAATCTGAGGTTTCTCTATTCTACTACAACCTAGAGGAAGGTGATCCAACTGAATGTGGAAATTACCAAACAATATCGTTGATAGCACAAACAAGTAAAATTTTGCTAAAGATCATTCAAAAGTGACTGCAACAGCGTATTGACAAGGAACTGCCAGAAATTCAAGCTGGATTCAGAAGAAGATGTGGAACCAGGAATATCATCACTGATGTCAGATGGATCTTGGCTGAAAACAAAGAATACCAGAAAGATGTTTACTTGTGTTTCATTGACTATGCAAAAGCATTCGATTGTGAGGCTCATGCTAAAGTATGGCTACTATTGTGAAAAACGGGAATTCCAGAACACCTAATTGTGCTCTTAAGGAATCTATATGGATCAAGAGGCAGTCATGTGAACAGAACATGGGGACACCGCATGGTTTAAAGTCAGGAAAGGTGTGCATCAGGGCTGTGTCCTTTCACCATACCTTTTCAATCTGTATGCCGAGCAGATAAGCCGAGAAGCTGGATTCTATGAAGAATGAGGCATCAGGATTGGAGGACGACTCATTAACAACTTGTGTTACTCAGATGACACCACTTTAGATCCTAGAAGTGAAGATTTGAAACACTTACTGACCAAGTTCAAGGACCACAGCCTTCAGTACAGACTGCACCTGAGCATCAGGAAAACAAAAATCCTCCCAACTGGACCAGTAAGCAACAGTGTAATAAATGAAGAAAAGATCGAGATTGTTAAGGATTTCATTTTACTTGGGTCCACAACTAATACCCATTGAAGCAGCAGTCAAGAAATCAAAAGACGCGTTACATTGGGAAAATCTGCTGCAAAGGACCTCTTCAAAGTATTCCAAAGTAAGGATGTCACCTTGAAGACTAAAATGGGCCTGATCCAAGCCATGGTATATTTAATTGTATCATATGCATGTGAAAGCTGGACCAAGAACAAAGAAGGAAGAAGAAGAATTGATACCTTTGAATTGTGGTGCTGGAGAAGAACATTGGATGTACCACGGGCCGCCAAAAGAACAGACAAATCTGTTCTGGAAGAAGTCCAACCAGAGGGCTCCTTGGAAGCAAAGATGGCAAGACTGCATCTTACATACTTTGGACATGTCAGGATCAGTCCCTGGAGAAGGATATCATGCTTGGTAGAGTGGAGGGTCAGTGAAAAAGAGGAAGACCCTCAATGAGATGGATTCACACAGTAGCTGCAACAATGGGCTTAAGTGTAAAAACGATTGTGGACATGGTGCAAGACTGGGCAGTGTTTCGTTCTGTTTTTCATGGGGTCACTGTGAGTTGGACCCAACTTGATGACCCCTAACACAACCTAGAGAAGGATCAAGGACTACCAGACACCAGGAATGTTCTCTGAACACCACAACCTGGAGCCACAGCAGATGAGGGTCTTCCGGGGCCCTTCCTTGGACAGTTTACCCTGGAGGGTGGGGAAGGCAGGCAGGAGCTGCGCCCTGTGGGAGTTTGGTGTTTCCGGAGGTCACTGACCACACTTGTTAAATACTGACTGAAGACAATGTGCTCTGCCTTGCGGAAGCGTCCATCAGAAAGCGGAAATGTAGGTGGGGACACTTTATAATATGGACCCCTTTTCTCCTGCAATCTAACTCTGATAGGTACAGGGCAAAATCACTGAAATTAAGCTGTCCTGGAAAATTTGGGATGTAACATCATCAGATTCTTAACAGGTATGATTTTACAGGACGAGAGCTTAAGAACTTTGAAATTTGTAAGCACAAGGTAGTAGATTTTTGTGGTTTGGCTCGGTGGCTAAGGGCTTGGCAGCTAACTAAAAGGTTGTTGTCGTTGTTGACAGTTGCTGCTGAGTGGGTTCTGTCCAGCTCAGTGACCCTGTGCACAACTGAACAGAACACTGCCTGGTCTTCTGTCACATCCACAATCGTTTTTCTGCATCAGCACGTTGTTGTGGCTGCTGTGTCAGTCCATCTCGTTGAGGGTCCTCCTCTTGTTCGCTATCCCTCCACCCGACCACGCAGGATGTCCTTCTCCAGGGACTGATCCCTCCTGACATGTCCCGAGTCTGTAACAGGCAGTCTCGCCGTCTTTGCTTCCAAGGAGCCCTCTGGTTGGCAGTTAGAATCCCTCCTTCAAAACCCTATGGGTAGTTCTGCTGTGTCCTACAGGATTTCTTTCAGCCACAGTTGACTCAATGGCAATAAGTTTGGTGTTTTTTTATTATTATCATGTTCTGCCTCAGTAATTGAACAGCCCACGTATGTAATGCTTTTTCTCGACGTTCCACTCCCCTTCCCTTTATCTTCCTTTTCCATTTCATCATTCCTTCCTCTGTGCTGCTGTTTCCACCCTAACTCTCCTCTCACCATTTTCATCCTAACTCACCTTGGTGGTGTTGTCTCACCTGCTGTTACTACAGGAAAAAGGGAGCTGGCATGTTAACCCACACTAAGGCTTTAGTGGATGATGGCAGTGTCGTCTGGTATCTGTCTGCAAGGCACACAATTTGAATTTTTAAAAAGAAACCTTGACAGTGTAGGTATCTCTCAAAAGAATGAACCTTCAACAGCAGAATTTCTGATACTCTTGCTTTGGATTTAAAAACAAAGAGCCAAGTGGCAGCTGTTGCTGGCATTTGGGGCTGGTCTGCACATGGCTGGCACAGCCAAACACTTGCATGTGTGACTGTAATTCTCACCACAACCTTCGAAGGAGACAGGCTCATCCATTCAGAAAAGGAATCCACAACTGAAAGATATGAGGAAATAAAGATGCACACAACAAGAAGGCTGAGGGAGATAGAGCCTAGGTGTGTCTGGTTTCCAAGTCACAGCCTTTCCTGGTGTTCTGGCTGCCCCCATTAGGGAGACGATGTTGTTGCTGAGTTGGTTCTGGCCTACAGAGACCCCACGCAGCGGTGGCTCAGTCCTGCGTATCTTCATTATCCTGGGTAAGCTCAGTTCCACTGTTGCACTCACTGTGTACTCTGAGCCCCTTCCTGTTTTAGTCAGCTAGTGCTGTTCTAACACAAATACCACAGGGTGGGTGGCTTTAACAAAGGAAAGTTTATTCTTATACAATCCAGTAGGCTGCAAGTCCAAATTCCGGAGGTCCACTCTAGGGGAAGGCTTTCTCCCTTGTCAGCTCTAGAGGGAAGTCCAACGTTGCATCAGTCTTTGGTCAGGGAGCATATTGGCGCAGGGATCTCAGGTTTGAAGGACATGCCCTTCTGGTGCTGCTTTGTGGGTGGTGTGAGGCTCCTCAATCTCTCTGCCAGGTTCTTCACTTTATAGCCCAGTGGACAGCCTCAAGGCACAAAACAAACTTACACACTGAATCTTGCTCTACCGACACAACTGCTGCCCGTCCAACCTCATCAACAGAAATTCCAACATGAAGGAACATCACATAATACCAGGAGTTATGGCCCCGCCAAATTGTTACAGATTTTTTAGGGAACACATTCAATCCCTGACGCTTCCACCCTGGAGGGTCTCATTCTCCAGAATCACGTAAGCCCGTGCTCTGTTGTGATCTACAGCATTTTCACTGGCTGATTTTTAGAAGCAGATATTCAGCCTTGACTTGCCAGTCCGCCGTACTCTGGCAGCTCTGCTGAAAGCTGGCCACTGTGGGTGGCGCTGCTGGTATTTGAAATACTAGTGGCACAGCTCTCAACGTGACAGCAGCTGGCATGACACCACAGCCCACCAAACTGAAGGTGGTTAAGGGACAAGAGGGTCCTTCTGGATGGCAAGGGTATTCTCTGTGGTGAGCAGTCTGCACCACCCACTCCACCGCTAACAGGTGTAGGGTGCTCCTGGCAATGTGGAATAATGAGGTAGGACCCTGCAAGGTTGCCCTGGGGCAAGTGCTTCAGAGTTTGCCCGCTGCACCTGTGTGGTCTACAAAATCCAACAATGAAGTCCGCAAACTTAACTGTTTTAAATGCTACATGCGTCGTTGTTGAATATCACTATGGTCACTTTCGAAGTACTCCCCTCAGGAAGCTACGCACTGATGCCAGCACCTAGTTCACCCTTCAAAGCAATTTTTGGAACTCTTTCTGGAATGGGCATTGTGCACAGTGGCAAGGTGGAAAGTTCATGAATGTCATTGTCTAGTTGTCTGTGAGGCAGTTTTTAGCCAGTAAACAAATAACTGTATTGGAACACCCTCCTTACTCACCTGATCTGGCTTTTTTCTTTACCTGAAGATAAAGAAAATACTGAAAGGAAGACATTTGGATGACATTCAGGACATGTAGGGTAAGACGATGACAGCTCTGACAGCCATTCCAGAAAAAGAATTCCCAAATTGCTTTGAAGGTGGACTAGGTGCTGGCATCTCTGTACAGGTTCCCAAGGGGAGGACTTCAAAGACGACCATCGGGATATCCAGCAATGAGGTATGTTGCCCCTTTTTCTAGGATGAGTTTATGAACTTAATCGGCAGCCTTCATGTACTTTGTCTGATTTGGAGGGCTTTCTGCTGCTCAGGCCGGAGTCTCACACCTGAATTTAAGGATTTCCTTAAATGAAACAATCAAAAAGCTGGGCCAGAGACCCAGGGCTTAACTGGGACATCTTTATGCTGACCTACACCAATGGTTTCCTGGTGAGTGGTCTTTTCAAATTGCCTTCAGGTGTTAGTTTAAGAAAGTAGATAAAAAAGGGAAGTTAAAAAGATGCTTAAGATTTAGCAAAAGGGAGCAATTGATCCACACCAGGCCGCGTAATAATGCCCTGTGAACCTGTCAGATTGTAGTAAAGAGACAAGAGGTGGCTGGGGCAAATTCTCGCCCCTTGGTTTACGGGGCTAGGCCTGGCTCACTTTGATGAATCCACCAGTTTGAACTATTAGAAAAATGAGCAGAAATGTTTGCCCTGGTTCAGAATTTCCCAATGCCCCTGCAGGATAAAAAGGTCCCTTTTCCAAGTCTATTTAATTTTATAATATGCAAAATGGCCTCATAAAGCATCTTGTCCTGAATTTATCAGAGCTTTAAATAAATGTCATGATCTGTTCTAGTTTAATGATTAATGTTGTCTATTTGAATATTGTACGTCTTTTCTTGTCCTTGCTAAATTTGCCCACAGATGGAGACTTTCTCATTACAAATGTAGACTCCTAAATACCACTTAGAAATTGGAAATGGGAGAAAAAAGTGCCAACAATAAACATGGCAGCCAATTAAGCTTCATGATAATAATTTCTCTGGTTTTGTAATGTTTGTTTACTGGATCTCGTAGGGAAACTGTCTCAGTCTTTGGGATCTAGAATCACCAAATCGCCGTTTTCCTATTTTCTGGTGATGAAAAATTGGGATGCTGGGAAATATTTTTTTCCTTGCCAGATCTCACCTCAGTTATGAATTAGGCAGTGGAAAATTTGGACCCTGACGTGTAAATCTGTTTGTACACATTCAAAGAAAGCTCTCATGCATTTGCTAAAAACCCACACATTAATAGTGCTTGCATTGCAGCTGGGGTGACTGAGAGCCCCGGAAACTGCCCTAGAACAGGCTGGAGTTAAACAAGATTTCATGGTTTTCATTTTACTGTGATGAATGCAAAGCTATTAAATAACCTTTTAAAGAGTTGGTGTAATTATCTGTAAACAGTAATGTTACAAAAAAAAGGTCAAGTTGTCCTACCATTAGATGTTTACGGATATAAACTGGATTTATGTTTCCATAAAACAGGCTTGGACTAACTAGATTAATTCTCCACAAACTAAACCAACTGTAGTAATATTTAGACACAATAAAATCATACCAATTACAACATTTTTATTTTTTCTGTCGTGTTGATTAACGGCACACTAAAATTAACCAGAGTCCTTAAACTCAGAAGGGTTGGCAAAAGACGTCCACAGCTCAGTGTTATTACCAACAAGAAAAGCAGTTAAGTGAGATGGCGGTGCGATAGTATGAATATTTAATTAATAATTAGTCATGTAATTTCTCCTCAGGAATTATTATCCCTCAAACTGGTTTGTGAATTTAATTATTAGCAGCCTTTTTGTTTCCATGTCCCCTCATTACTGTCAGGATTGATGTAACATAAACTTCATTAAAAATTAAAGCAAGAGTCTTAATTACAAGGCTACCCCGACTGAAGCTGGAATTAGCCAAGTCAGTGATGTGCAAATGAGCGCATTATTTAAGAAACATGCTGCAAGTAGTTATGCTAATGCGGAAGGTTCCAAGTAGCAGACCTTCTCACTCGCGGTTGCATATTCATTAAATGCACTATGCAAATTTAATGTAGCAGTCTTAGTAATGCGTTGTTAATTTATTCAGATTTATTGAGTACGACTTGTAAAAAAAAGTACAAATTTAATTACTCTATCTAGTAGGGATGATATTAGGAGCTAGCAGAGGTTTAAAATGTGTTGATCCGGATTACTGTAGTTTGATGGAAGACGTGGTATCAAAGGACACAGTTCTGATAACTGGGCTTGAAAGAATATTTGATTTACTTATAGAATGATCTAAGAAATCACGAAAATTGCACACGCTCTTTCCCAGTAGGAAAGTAAAAAAGTCTCAGTTGTATTAACGGAAGAGGAAAAGCAGAGCTGAGTCCACAGCCTAATGGTCGTAATGACTCTACAGAGACCAGTAAAGGTTATGGATTGAGATCCGTGAGAAGCAAACTGTCTTTGTGGAAAGTTCACTGGTGGTTGTCTGCGCCTCTGCTGTGCACTGAGGCCGAGCTGCCAACTGGAACCCTTGCTGTGCTCTCTGGTGGAGGCACCCTAGTGCTGGTACAGGGTGCTGGTTTTTTTTTCAACTGTGCTTTAGGTGCAAATTTATCTCTTATGCAAAAATGTACACACATAAGGCACTTGGCTTTGGGCTTGGCTGTTGTTATCTGACCCTAGTTGCAATCCCTGTATGTGACAGCACACTCCTTTCCACCCAGGAATTCCTATGTCCGTTCAACCAGAGTCTGTTCCTTTCTGTCTTCTCCTCCCTCCTCTGGACAGGTGCTGCCTCGGGAATCTTATGTGCCTATTCAGACGAAGAGGCACGCACTTCACAAGTGTTATTTTATGTTTCATAGTCCAGTCCAGTGTGTCTGAAAAGTGGGCTTCAGGAGTGGTTTTAGTTCTGGGTTAACAGAAGTCGGGCAATGTGGGGACATGTCTTCTGAGGTCCCTTCGGTCTCAGTCAGACTAGTAAATCCAGTCTTTTTACTAGAATTTGAGTTCTACATCCCACTTTTCTCCTGCTCCTTCTGGGACTTTCTGCTGTGGTCCCTGACAGGGTGCTCACTGGTGATAGCTGGATACCATCTAGGTCTTCGAGTCTCAGGCTGATGAGGTCCCTGATTTACGTGGTCTGGTAATTAAGTTCCGAACCTGTCCTAGAAAAAGTGCTATAGAACTCATTGCTGAGTATCACTACAGTCAGCCTTCAAAGTCCTCCCCTTGGGAAGCCATGTACTGACGCCTGCCCCTAGTCTACCCTTCAAAGTAATTTTGGAACTCTTTTTCTGGACAGCCATCAGGGCTGTCGTCTTATTACATTTGATGACCTGAATATCATCCAAATATCTTCCTTTCAATATTCCCTTTATCTTCAGGTAAAGAACAAACAAAGTCTTTGGGGTCTATATCAGGTGAGTAAGGAGGGTGTTCCAATACAGTTACCTGTTTACTGGCTAAAAACTGCCTGACAGACAGTGTTGGGTGAGCTGGCGCACTGTCGTGATGCAAGAGCCGTGAGTAGTTGGCAAAAAGTTCAGGTCATTTTCATCTAACTTTTTCAGGCAGCCTTTTCAGCGCTTCCAAATAGCAAACTTGGTTAACTGTCTAGTTGGTACAAATTCATAATGAACAATCCCTCTGATATCAAAAAAAGTTAGCAACAACATTTGGACTCTTGATTTGGACTGACGAACCTTTTTTGACTGTGGAAAACAGGCTGACATCCATTGTGCACTTTGATGCTTTGCTTCAGCAATGTATTAGTACAGTGATGTTTCATCACCAGTGATAACACAGCCCCAAACATCATCTTGCCTCTCTAAAAGATCTTGGCCTTCTAGTCTCTTTTGCTTTTCTTTATCGGTAAGCTTGTTCAGGACCGTTTTTGTACACACCTTTCTCATGCCAAGATTTTCAGTTGAGATTTTCCTGTTTCTCTATTGATGTTTACTTGGTCTGCTGTGCTTTTTACAGTCAGTTTATGATTTTGATGCACAATTTAATGAATTTCTGCAACGTTTTTGTCAGTTCTGCTCATTACTGGCTGCCCTGACCTCTCTTCATCAGCAATGCTTTCTCTGCCCCCAGAAAAACATTTTATCCATTTGACCACTGCTGTTTTCTTCATGGAATTATCCCTATAAATTTGGACTAACATGTCCCTGATTTCACTTCTGCTCTTGCCAAGTTGAACAAGAAATTTAATGCTTGTTCCTAACTTAAGCTCTGACATTCTCACGATGGCTCACAAAAACATGCAACAACAATAAGGAATGCCGCTCAGTAAGACACTGCCACACAGCGACATGAACACAGCTGTGAGACACTGATAGACCAAGGTTGTGAAACCTTACTGAGTTGTTTGTACAGTGCTGCCAATGTAAGCTCACTGTGGCAAGTTTGCGAACTTAATTGTCTGATCTTGTATTATCTCTGCTTAAGTAACTCACCCAAGGTATGCATAACGAATTGGCCACACAGCAGATGCTTGGTGCCTGCCTAAAAATCTTTCTGAATATAAAGTAATTGGGATCCAAAAGATTAGTTAAGTGGCAAGGCAGATGTTCTGGGTCTTCTGTGTGAATTTTTCAGGCCCACAAGGTGACCTTGCTCCCACTATCTCCTCCTTCTTTCTATTGTTCTTTTATTGGTTGTGTTCTGTCTTAGGTCATGCCTAACTGTGTGTGTGTGTGTGTATGTCTGTCTGCCTGTCACTGGGTTGCAAACCTCTGGGAACTAGTGGCTGACATTGTTCAGCTTTGGGTGGTGTGGGTAGGGGTGTTCTAGGAAATAGTGAACAATCAGCTCTCTAATAAACAAGCCCCAAACTTCAAACCAAACCTACTTCTGTTCAGTCAATTCCAGCTCATAGTGACTCTATAGGACAAAGTAGAACTCTGACCTTTTGATTAGCAGACGTAACATTTAACCACTATGCCAGCAGGGTTTTTTGTAGGATTTGTTCATTTTGTTGATAAATGTTCCCAGCATGCTGATTTCAAACTACCAGTGTGATACCAGTGGATACGGAGCTGGGGCAGATGGGCAATCACACAACGTTATCTGTCTGTCAACATCGTCTGCCCTCTACATAGATGTAATCGACATACATAAACTCAAGAACACACCTATAGTGAAATGAATAAAGCACTGAGTTTTGTGCATTGATTACCTTTGCTTTTATTATAATCCACTTCATTGTACACTCACATAAATTTAAATAATCTCAAAGCTTAACACTCAACTCACAAAATTCTCTAATATTGAACAATCAGCTCTGGCACACCAGATAGTAGGAGGAAAACACCACCACAACCAACAGCAACAGAAAACGCTGACCAGGGCTGTTTCTCCCCTTGAAGTGATGCCAGTGATGAGAATTTGAGTTGATACATGCTAAGAGAAAATCTGTAATTTCATAGCATCTGTTGGGATCTTTTTCTGCAAAAGGTTGGCAGTTTTGGAGCACATAGGTTTCTGTTGAACAGAGATCAGTAAAGGAAGGTTTTTTTCGGTGATAATGGAGACTCGGGCATGTCTGTATCCTGGCTCTGTCAACAAGAGAGAGGATATAATTGGTAGTGACTTGTTCAATATTTAGTCAAAAGTTATACGGCCCTGGTATCATGTGTACCAAGTGCTGAGATTGCGAAGATAAATGCAACTGGAAGCTTTCCATCACATCAAGAGAGGCCTCTTCAGCTACCAGACACATGAGGTACCTGACCGCTGGTCATCAGAGAAATGCAAATAAAAATTATGCAAGATACCATGTCACACTGACATTCCTGATATGAATCAAGAAAACAGAAAATAGCAAATTTTGAAGAGGCTTTGGGGAGATTTGGAACTCTTATGCACTGCTAGAGTGAATGTAAGTATTTAGCACTGAGCTAGGCAAACAGCAAGTGCTCTGATACTATTTGCTGGATTATTATTATTAGACTGCTGACACGTGGTAAGTCCTATTATATCTGAGTTTCCCACAAAGTGATGAACCTGCATCTGAAAGCCAAATGGTTCCGGGCACATGATCCTTCTAACCAGCCGAGGCTCTGGCGAGAAGTCCCCACTGGATCTACAGCAACGATTTCAGTGAAGAAAGCAGAAGCTGCCCAGAGACAGCTGTTTCAATCCTTGTTCCACTTTGGTCTTGGAGCTGAAGTGGAGGTCCCCTCAGCCCCCTGCAAGAAGATGGTGCAGTAGGGCTCTCCAGATCTTAGTTCTTGTTCAGCCAACTATTTCTTCTTTCTGAGCTTAGTTCCTTCACTTATAAAAGACTTCTTCCAGCTCTGAAATCCCGTGATTCAAAGAAAAATACTCCTTGAACTTAACCTTCAAATGTGGGTGACTTTGCTGGAAATTTGCAGAGTGGGGAATAATCACCAAGGAGACTAGGTCATTATGACTTTCTCCCTGGCAACTAACCTTTTACTTAAGACCCCATCCTATAGATTTTCAAATGCTCGTGGCTTTGCTTAGCTTGTCCTTCAGGAAAGATGGTCTCAGTCATAATTTCTAATTGGAACGAGATCCACTTCAATTTACTCTTAATGCCTCAGAAAAGCAGAACTGTTCCTAGGAATAAATTGAGACGGATTCCATTCCAATTAACAGTTTGACTCAGTCAAAGTGTGGTTAACCCACTGCTGTCCTCTGATCGCCATTCAATTCATGGAGGGCAAGTCACTGGCTTTGCCAGAACTGGCAAGAGACGTAATTCGTCTAAACACGGCCACTTCTGTGAACGGTCTGCCTTCAGTTCTGTTCTCTGCACTCCATTCCCACCGCCACCTCAGCTTTTAAAACGCCTCGTTGGTTTGCCTTGAGCTCTGATTGGAACGGGTTACTTTCTCAGAATCCAAAGTCAGATGCTGTCATCGTATTCAGACATATTCTATGAATTATGTTTCCAATCCCCATAAGGATCTTACCTACACTCAAGCCCAGGCATAACGAAAGGCAGCAGGCGTGAGGTATTATGACGCCGAGTGCCAGGAAAAGAGAAGGAAGTTCAGGATTTCTGTTAGACTGCTGCTCTCACACACCACCTTCCCTGTGTGCTAGGTATGCTTGTTTCCCAAGGCAGGTGTCAGGACACCTTGCTGGGCAGAGGCAGGGCCACTTCTCTTGGACGGCCCAGCTACAGCAAGTGTTTAGTAACTCCTAAGCTTGTCGTTGCCAAAGCAGGTGAATAGCAGATGCAGATTTCTATAAACTAGTGAGCAAATATTCATGACTGAGCACCCAGCCAGGCAGGCACACTCAGGAGATTTTGACCAAAATAGAGCCTCAGAATTTCCATTTCCACTGGGCAAACAGGAAAACAAGATGATGCAAAACTGATGTGTGTGGAAAGCTGAGTGATTGGGCATTTGCATCTGTTTAATTAAGGAACACACTGTAACCTCTATTTACTTCTGTTTAATTAAGAGATTGCTCATTTCAGGGAAGATATCATGCTGGGCTCTCTACTAGTTTTGTTATTCAAAGCCCAACTAAGGATGTGAGGGAAACAGTTTGGTGATCTCAGCTAGGTCCCTAATGGTGACAGCCTCATATTAAAATGTCCATAAATGATACAGCCAGGCTTACAAAAGAAAGTCAAGGGGATTATCAAACAAATGATCTCTTCAAGTTCTGGAGGTCATCTGTGAAGACGTATGTTATTTTAGAATAATTCTGATCAAAAGTTAGACTCACAGTGGAGTCCTTGTGGAATAACCAACTGTATTTGAGCAGGCAAAGAAAAAAAACAAGAGAAATTAATAGGACTTCATAGGCTCACAGCTTTTATGGAATTTATTTAGCATACTCAGCAAACCAAAAAGGCCCGCTTCGACAGAGAATCGGCCCTTCCCAGGCAAAGGCAGAAAGAACTGAAAGGAAGGCAGACAGCAAGAAGACCTAATTTTCTGTGCATGCTCATACGTGAGTTTCCAGTGCACTGAGGTGTTGATTTTTTTTTTTTCTTGTCTCCTCAAAGGTGACTTTTAAACTTAAAGGGACTCATTATTTCAACTGGCCTTTTATTGTCCTTCTTGGAGTTGCCCTAAGATATACTCCTGAGCAACTCGGCGAGTTCCTGTCTCAGTTCTGTGAGTCACAGTTACACACAGAAGCAGAAGAGAGGAAGAGATACCCAGAAAAAAGGAGATGCTGAGGAACTGTAGGGGCTGTGGAGTGGGGTGAAGGAAGCTGGTATCTCCATCCAACTCACTGGTGTCCAGCTCACTCTCGAGTCCCTACCGACCATCATCCAAGTCATCAAATGGCTAATGAGATAAAGTAATGAGCTGGCTAGTGTCCTTGCTCCAGCCCCAGGAAGCAGAAACGCCTTTTAACAGTGGTCTCCTGGAGATACCATTCTTCACCCTTTATTCCTTAGAGTTAGAGGAAAGAATGAGACACCACCAGATGAAATAAGGTCTTGTTAGCTGGTGTTTTTTTACGTGCATCTAGATTTTAACTCCTCAGACGCAGGGGCCATACCTTACACCTACATGACTACCTCCCAGCACCTCACCAGTGCTTTGCATGTTGGGGAGTACTGTCAGGAAAGATAATGGGGGAGTGCCATAGTTGAGTCAAATTGGTGTTTGATTTTTCCCAGTAATCACGAAACATTTGTCTCTGTGGATCCAAGTTCTAGCCATTTTGCCAAGGCCCAGAAAAGTCTTGCCACTTCCACAAAGCCTCTTGGACTTACCTGGCTTTCGTGGGCAATTGCACCTTGAACTTGAAGGCTCTATCCCATGATGACTGGTTTCCTGGTTGGCTACTAGCTTATGGTGCCTAAGTCATCTTTATTTTTTTTTTCTCCCCTGTATATGTCCTGCTGGTTTCTGTGAGTGACCAAACCCAGGACACCCTCTCCCAACACTCCTGGTGGTATGCTGTCAGGTCTGTAATGGGTTCTCAGTGACTCTTGTGGTGGCTGGCTTTCTGACAGGCTTATGGAAGCAGATGTCCAGGACTTTCTTCCCCTGAATTTCTGGAAGGGATCAGACCACCAACCTTTCAGTTAGCAGACGATCACAAAACACTTATACATTTGAAGAACTAAATACAAGTTAGTCCACAAATTACACCTTTAGACCTTAGGCAGTCTTAGAGAGGGTTGTGGAAACTGTCAATTGTCCACCAAAGTCCATTTTCTCCTTCCATGGTATTACAACTGTAGCCTACTTAAAGTTGCCCAGCTACACTACCATTCCCAGTTTCCTTTGCAGTTAGGTTTGGCCATGTGGTTACGTGCTTGCCGATAGAATGTGAGCTGAATAGATGTGTATCACTTCTGAATTGGGCAGGGCTTTTTCAAGGTCTTTTTCTCCCTCTGTCTGGCTGGAGCCTCTGGACACACTAAGACCCACCTTTGTGCATACAGTTGACAATTTCTCAGAGAATGACAGGCATGTACTTGGAAGGGATCTAAGTCCTTAAACGACTTCATGAATAGCAGTTCAACCACACTGAACCACTCTACTCAGCCATTTTAGAAAGAGAAATAAAGGACTATGTTTGTGAAGCAATCTCATCTTTTGGTCCTTTTGTCAGAGCAGCTTGGCTTAACCCAACTGATAGGGAAGTTGGCACCATATAAATGGTACTAGCCACGAGCTAAACCTAAAATATGTAGACTTGCTTAGCTTTCAGATGGTAATGTTTCAGGCTGGGAAGTTGGCAGTTTAGCTGTGCCGTGACAAGATATTAGGTAACACGGTCTCTCACAATAACTTGAAGGCAGGCAATGTAGCTACCAAGGCTATAGCTCGAGAGGAACAGGTCAAAAGGAGCCAGAATTTTTTTAACTGAGTTTTAAGTGAAAATTTATAATTCGAGTCAGTTTCTCACGTAAAAATTTACACACGCTGTGTTATGTGACCCTAGCTGCTCTCCCCGCACTGTGACAACACACCCCTTCCCACCAATCCCGAATGTCCTATGTCTGTATCAACCAATTCCTGTCCACTTTCTTCTCATCTCACCTCCAGAGAGGAGCTCACTAGTCTTCCATATCAGCTTAAGCCAAGAAGCACACTCTTATTGGTATCACCTCACGTCTTACAGACCAAGTCAAACTTCATCTGATGAGCTGTCTTCTGGACTGGTTTCAGTTCTGGGCTAACACAGAATGTGGGGATCATGTCTTCCAGGGACTCTCCAGTCACTAGACCATCACGCCTGGTCTTTTTACTACAGTTTGAGTTCTATAGTCCCCATTCCTCCTGTTCTGCCTGGGACTCTTTGTTCAGTCCCATGTAAGGTGAGTCATTGCTAGTGACCAGGTGCCATCCAGTTCTTCTGGTTGATGCTGATAGTTTCTGGCTTATGAGGCCCTTTCTCTCTTTTTGGGCTTGTGTTTCCTTTTGTCTTTGATGTTCTTCATTCTGGAAAGAGACAGAATGTTAATATGTGTTATCTTAGCTTCTAGAAAGGTATTAAAGGAAAGAGGTGATTGTAAGCAAGGATATAGTCAGAAAGGAAAGGGTATAGAGAACATTCAGAAATGGGAAAAACAGCTACTCTGGGCAGGACATGAAATTGCAGCTGCTCAAAAACTGTGGCAAAAATTAGACCAAGAGTGCTGCCTTGCCATTTCAGCCACGTGTTTCAAATGGCCCCAGGCAACAGCCATTACAACAGAGAGAGGTACGTGAAGCAAGGAAAGAAAGAAAGCAGGCTCAAAAACTTTGGGTAGAATATCCCTTTGGGTGTGGTTGCTGGCCTGACAGAAACAGCTAGGAGCAACTAGGCTTACTCATTTTTGGAATGTATATCATCAAAACAAAAACAACTGTAAGCCTGCCCTGTACTACGCAATCATTTTGGCCTTAAAGTAACACTTTATAAAATAACAACAAAAAAAACCATCCCTGTTGCAATCGAGTCAATTCTGAATCATAGGATCCCTACACAACAAAGTAGAACGTTCCATAGAGTTTGTAAGGAGCACCCTGGTAGATTCGAACTGCCAACCTTTTGTTTAGCAGCTGTAGCTCTTAAACACTGTGCCACCTCTTAGACTTTCAAATATGAGGCAGCAGAAAATAGTGGTCATGAGGGGTGAAGGACTAGGAAGGACTTTTTAGAGGATGAGGCCAGAGGCCACTTAGGAAAATATGTCGAGTCTCTCTTGGTGAATAAATAAAGGGTCTTACCTGAGCACTTCCTCCATGGAGAGGCGAGGATCTTCCCAGTTTTTCTGGGGAGGATTTAACTGTTGTCTGAGGCCGATGGCTGCTCTGGGTTTTCCATGGGGTTGAGGTTATCCCAATCCTCTCCACCACTGCATACGGCTGATAGGACAGGCTGAACCCGCCTTTCAGTTTGGGGGTTGCTAGATCTTGAGAAATCCTATCTGATCCCGAGAGTTCTGTGTATCTCATGGAGCTCCCAGACTTGGAACTGCTTGAAACTGTGTGGTCTTCCTTGGAGAGGGGACAGCGTTTGGGAGGGACGGTGTGTACACAGACAGCAGGGACCAGAAATGTGGACCACGCGGCAGCTGTTCCCTGTCAGGACTCTGTCCTATTCTTGTCTTCCTCCACAGTGATGGACTTGGCTGCCAGCTAGTGATGGCTGCCCAGTTGTCTCGCTCTCCCAGTGCTGCTGCAAAACAAATACTGCTGGTCAGTTGCTTCAATGGATCTAAGTTTATTTTCTCTTAGTTTTACAGCTAAAAGTCCAAATGAGGGTCTTAGCTGTGTTGACCCTTGGGAGAGTAGTTCTGGGCAATCCTTGGTTCCTTAGCTTGTACAGATGTTCAAAGGCCTCTGTCTTTCCCTGTTTAGGAGTGATTAGGTTTAGAACTCACCTTACCCAGATGCGATCTAATTGACACAATAAAGAAAACTATTACACCTGCAGGTGCAGGGGTCAGGACTCCACCACCTGTATTGACAGGGAGAGACCTGAGTTTACCCATAACAGCAGTGGCCTCCTTTAAAGCTAGGACTGACCAGGTGGCTACATGGAGCTCTAGATTTTTGCTACTGGAATGTGGGCTGAAGAAATGTTTGTTACTTTTGCTCTGGGCCCTGAAGCATGGATGGGCCTCTCTGCATTTCCTTTCCCTTTCCCTTAGAGCCTGGTGTGTAGTGGTTAAAAGCTCAGGATGCCAACCAGAAGACTGGTGGTTCAAACCCAGCAGCCACTCCTTGGAAACCCTATGGGGCACTTCTACCCCATGCTATAGAGTTGTCACGAGCTGGAAAGCACTCAACAGCAATTTTTTATTTCCTGGAATCTAGACTTTATGTCAATGCTACTTAAACTGTGCAGACAATGGCCGTGCCCCGGGAAAGGGGTAAAAACAACTTGGAAAGAATCTAGACCCTTGAATGACCCTCCTGAAAAACACAGCCCCCTCAGAACCATTAAAACATAAACCAAAGACCCAAACCCATCGCTGCAGTGTTGATTCTGACTCACAGAGACCCTGTAGGACAGAGTAGACCTGCTCCACAGTGTTTCCAAGGAGCAGCTGGTGGATCTGAACTGTCGACCTTTTGGTGAGCAGCCAAACATTTAACCACTGCGTCTCCAGGGGCCCCTCATAACTGTTATATGACAAAAATCGATGTGTTTTTGTGATTCCTATTTCCTTAGGTCTCTTAATTACAGCAGCTTAACTTCTGAACTAGTTCACCAGGCAAGAGTGTGTTTAATTCCAAATGTGCCAAGGATCACGTCACGAAACAAACAACTCAATTCTACCACTCATTCAGGGACCTGCGTGACCTATTGCATTAACATTTTTTGATGGCAAAACTCTTGCAGAGTTCAATTTAAAGCCATTGAGCCAGCTTTTGATCTTATATAATTTCAGAACATCTCTTCCAGGAGAAGAGGATCACAAAGTCCTCTCAGTAAATTGAATTTTCCTTCACACACAAAAGTTTTTAAAGGGAATAAATAAATGACCCTGTAATGGTTAAAGTTGTGTGTCAACTTGGCTGCCGGTGGCTTGGCCGTCCTGCGATGGTGTGATCACCCATGATGGGATCTGCAGGGAGTAGTTGATCAGTTAAAAGGGAGTCTCCTTGGTCCTGTGACCTGCACTGAATATAAGAGGATATTTTGGCAGAGTCTCTGGGCATTTGTTCTTTCTGGAACCTGCAGCTGGTTCCTATTCACCTGAGATCTGACCTAGCAGCTTACCTATGGTCCTGACTGTTGATCTGTGGAATTAGTTGGTCTTCACGGCCTGTGAACAAAGTCCTGCTCTCTGACCTGCCAGCTCCTGTGGATACACGCCTCCAGAGAAGCCTCTATCCTGACCCATGGACTTGAGATGTTCCAGCCTGTACAACTGCCGGAGCCATTACCCTAATGTGAGTTTTTCTCTGTCTCTGTATATTTTTGTCTGCTATACTGGTTTGACTTCTCTACAGAACCAGGCCTAAGACAGATTCACAGATTTTAAAAGATAGGAGTAGAAAAGCTGTCATGACATCAACTCAACAGCAAGGTCACAACCCCAAAAGAGGGGGTGTGACTGGTCTAATTTGGATTATTTGAAGAAAAGAGATTATTTTCTAAGTACATCTGAATGGCTCTGGCTGGCTCACAGAATGTCAGCTGGGTGAGAAGCAGCTGTTTCTCCGAGACAGGCAAGACCCCATCACACCACCTTTTTCACTCAGGCTGTTTCACCTGCAAGGAGCACTGGTGCTGCAGTTCGTCAAGCAGATGCTCACCTGGAGGCTGGTGGTGGGAAACCACCAGCAACTCCATGGAGAACAATGTGGCTGTTGGCTTCTGTGATAACTTACAGCCTTGGAAACTCTTTGGATTTGCTATGTGTTGGAACTGACTTGATGGCAGTGAGTGGGGTTTAGTTTTTGGATTTTCTCTGCAAGGAACCCCAGTGGCACAGAAGTAAGGGCTCAGCTGCTGACCTAAAGGTCGGTATTTAGAAACCACCAGCTGCTCTGTAGGAGAACAGACTTGGTGATCTGCTCCTGTAAAGATCACAGCCTAAAAAACATATGGGGCCATCCTCCTCTGTCCTAAAGGGTCACTGTGGGTTAGAATCAACTTGACAACAATTAACAACAATATTCCCTCTGCCTGGCATGTCCTTGTAGTGTCCTTCTTTATTCCATAAAGAAATTCTGTTCAATGGTGACCACCTATGAGAAGATTTTCCTGATTCCCTCCTCTCCCTCCACAGCACTAGCTCATGGAGCTGGGAGAGCACCTTCAGTACTTTTCAGTTAGGCGTCCCACCCTAGATCAGCTGTAAACTGCTTAAACACAAGGGAAGATATTCCATCTCTCTATCTTTTGCACACCCCTGGCAAGGAACAGCTTCCTTTAATTCAATAAATAGTTGTTGAATTAAACAAGTGCCAGTTCTCATACCCGACACCTTCCCTTTTTCCGGGGGAGTGGAGTGAGTGGGGCCCTGCTGGCAGCCCCTCTGGGTAATTACCCTTTGCCCATGAATAATGGGACTTCAGCTCTGTGACTGACTCCTTGATGAAGATGAAACAATTTAATCAGATTGGTGGCTCATCTCATCATCTCCCCACGTCGTACCCTTCCTGACGACTTCATTAGCTGGAAAAAATATTGATGACCTCGTTAGTTCTGCACATTGGTTCACTCAGGACAGATTGAAGCTTTAAAATGTTACTCAACTCTGACCCACGGTGGTGACAAGGTCTCAACTTCTGAGGACTGGCTGGACACACTGTCCTGTCGGTGCATTTGTGTGAGTGGGGGAGCCCAGAAGTTTCTGTTCAAAATAGAATATTTTCTGACATAAACATCTCTTTAGGTCGCCCCTTGGACTGTTGGGTGAGGAAGACACTGTTCCCTCGCAGTGCCCAGTGAAGCTCTCTCTCCCCATCTCACTCCTGTACGGATCCTTCTCTGTCACTCACTGACACCTCAGCATCCTCCAAGACCTTGTTTGCTTCTTATCCCTTTCTGTAACCAAGAAGCATTCATGGACACGCTTACACTGTAAGTCAGGTAAATCAGGAAGCAGTGCATGTTGGGATCTCAACCAAAGGGCCAGGAGAGGAAGAATAAATCAGGACCGTGGGCAGAGCCTGGAGAAAGTCACAGGTGATAGGGCCTTGCTGGTCTCTGGAAATGTGGCCAAGGATCCAATGCCCTGAGGTTGTAGGAAGGAAGCGGGAGCCAGTTCTGGTGCTACTCAGGTGGGCCCATTGTATCAAAGAGTCCATGGCAGCAAGAGAAGCCTGGATGCTGGGTAAATCTCAGGGTCAGGGTGGAAGTTCATGTACTGTGGTCCTGGGCAACTCTCTGGTTCGTCTTCCACAAATGTTCTTCTTCTCCCCCTCTACTTGCATCCTAGTCCATAGGTGGTACAAAGAGTTAATGCACTCAACTACTAACCAAAAAGTCAGAGGGTTAAATCCTCCTGGAGGCATTTCTGAAGAAAGGCCTGATGACTTAATTTCTGGAAAGTCAGCCACTAAAAACCTGTGGAGCATGGTTCTGCTCTGACCCACATGGGGTCACCATGAGTTGGAGGCAACCGAAGGCAGCTCGCTTTCTGGTACTACATCCTCTTCCATTTCCAAAAGTCTGGTCAGATGTCACCTTTCCACCCTGATGCTGCTGGGCGTTCTCTTCTCTCCGTCAGCACTCAATCTTAATGCTGTGCTGGTCACTCCGCATTGTAATTATTCACTGAAATGTAGGTCTCTTCTGCTGTCTGGAGAGTTCTTGGGAGCATAGGGTTTATTTCTCCGTCCTGCATCCGCAGTGCTGAGCCCTGGGTCTGCCAAATAGTACATATTCAGCAATGATTCGTTGAGTGAAACCATGCATGAATAATGGGTTTCCTGCTTGCAGCTGGTGGGGTGAGAGGCTGTCAGGGGAAGAGGAGGCAGCCCCTTCTAGCAAGAGGGTGAACATGGGCCAGACTTCAGTGATGCTGACAGAGTGACACTCAAGACAGGGAAACTGAGGAAAGGGGCCAGTCCCGTAGTCTAGATCAACTCTGCCTGTATTTTAACTGAGCTGTAAAGAGATGTTTTTGGTACACAGCAACTTTGATACTGCTTTAGCTGCTTCTTTGCTCTGGATGACTGGTTTATGCTGAGATGGCTCTTGAAGAGAGCCCTGGTGCTTAGTGATTATAAACTCAGCCGCTAACCAAAAGGTTGGCAGTTCAAATCTACCAGCTGCTCTTTGGAAACCCTGTGGAGAAGTTCTGCTCTGTCTTGTAGAACTACTGAGTCAGAATTAACTCAACAGCAATGAGTTTAGCTTTTCAATAGCTTCTTCCTTTTCATGTATTCTACATATTAATAAAAGAAAGAAAGAAAGCCAGCTATGGTTACGTAAGCTGCAGACTCATGCTTCTTGACTAACCCCAGATATCTGGGACACCACAGACCAGCCCAGGGTCAGAATGAAAACAACCACTCAGTAAACCAGATAGTGCAGGAAGCTCTCCCAGTCTGTCACTGGGATGGCTCTGAGGACACACTTGTTGAAGAGTGGACCTCCATTCTGGAGCCACCCCATCCTGGTTCACATGCTGTCCCTGCCCAGAGGTTGCTGCTTTCTGCCCATCAAGTCCTTCTAACTCTGAGTCCTGACTAGAGGCCAGATCTTCAGTTGGGTTCATTGTGGTACAAATGTCTGTCTTGGACCCCAGGTGGAAGAACTGAACCATCCAGGGATCATGTTCAGGGAAGATGGTCTAAAAGAGGAAGTTAGGAACTTCTCTGCTTACAAGGGAAGCTCATTGAGAAGCCACAACTTACTTGAGTTAAAAGACAGGGGCTGGGCTGGCCTCTGTCCAGGAGAATAAGGGCTTGGGGGAATCTAGTATAAACCCAGGGAACTGTAACACAGTGTGCAACCAGAAACAGAACTGAAGGTTGTTTTCAAACCGTGGAAGCTAATGTGTTCTGCTAATTTGCTTGGTGCCTGTTATACCTTCTTTCCTGTAGCTTCTCCTGTTTGTAATGGAAATGTATAGCTTGTGCCTACCTGTTCTACAATTGTATTTTGGGGGCAAATAACTTGTATTTTTGGTTTCACAGATATAGGGAAATTTTTGTGTGTTGAACTTGGAATTATGACTTCTGCTATGACACGATGGGGTGAATATGTTTCACATGTTGCAAGATGCAACATAGAACTTTCCTTTAGAACCAGCAGAAAGAATGTGTTCCCTTGGAGCTAATGCCCTGAATTTGGACTTTCAGAGTACTGGACAGTGTAAGCATAACCTGCACACCGGCTGCCCATGAGCTCCAAGAGACCACGGTAGCTGGGACTCTGATCTGGCTCCCTTCGCATCCTCCTCACCAGGACACCCATTCTGGTACCCTACAGGTGTGTGTTAATTGGCAACACGTGATCTTTCTGGCCTTCCTGGGAGCCAGCCAGGATGCTGTGCTGTCTCAGTTGATTGTCAAGGAAATAAGAGCTTAGAGAAGAAAAATGACACGTCTAGGATTACACAGATTGTAAATAAGGGGGGGACTCAAACCCAGGAGCCCTGAACTGGCCTTGAAGGTTAGGGAAGGTGAGACAGAACGTGATGGTAACAGGAATACGTTTGATGGATATCAGCATTTTTACAAGATACCCTCCAACTTCATACCAACCCTTTCGTGGTACACTAGGATGTAATTTCTAAACCATTACAGCAAGGGCCTTGTCTTTTTCTGGGAAGTTGGAAGGAGGCTCTAAAATGCTTATAAAACTGGGATGGGAGCTTGGTTTCATTAAAGCTAATCTGCCGTCCAACTTCCACTGAGCTTGTTACAAAGCCGACTCCTTAACACTCAGCTGGAGAGAGGGCATCTGGTTGCATCGCTTTCTAGGGAATTTCAAGGACTTCATTCAGCACCAGTTAGGCCCACCTGTTCTGTTCTCCCCACCCACCCCCGCCTCCCCGCACACCCTCTACAGCCAATAGAAGCTGGAGCAGAAAAGGGGTTAAGATGTTTTTCTAAAGCAACACTCCCCCAGCATTTATCGTGTGCCCTTCTCCCCTCTCCCCTGCCTCCACCTCTAAATGCTAAGTAGCCAGGACAAGTAGGATATTGACAGAAAGGAATCAGGATTCCATCTTTGACAAGCTAAGGACCAGAGAGAATGCTGGGCAGGAAATTCATATGCTGTACGTCTGGGAGCAATGATATGCTCACTGATTTATTACACTGCTTCTCATCTGTAGTTTTCTGGTTTGTGAGCATGCGTTATTCCAGGGCCAAGCTGAGAGCCTGTAGCACCTGTCTGTCTGGCTTTGGCTGCACTGTTTCCACTGTCTTGGAAAAATTTCTAAGGAAGGGCTATGTGCCACCACCTGGCTCGACCTCCTCTCTCTTCCACCCTTCCAGGTGCCCTGGGCCATCCTCCAGGACGGCAGAGGTTGCTTTAGGCCCAGGAAGGACACTGATGGAGCACCGGGTACCTGCCGTGAGTGCACTAGGCTGTCGGCCACCCCAAGCAGCCTTATTTCCTAAAAACTACCTTGAGAGTTTAGCTGCAGAGAATCTCCCCTCTGTGCTGCCACGTGGCAGTCTGCTCCCTAGGGTGCGCTCAACTGTTGCTCTGTGTTAGAGGCTTAAATTGCAGAGACAGAACTTCCTCAGAGCCCTGTAAGGCAAAAGAGGATGGGAGTCATTACGAGGAGCCGTATCAGCTAGAACTACTGCTGGAAGCAGAAAGCCACCAAGGATCATGGCTGCCACCGGAACCAGGTATTTTCTCTTTCTCCCACGGGCTGCAGGCTTCCTTTTCCCTGACATCATTCTGCCTCTGACTCACTGCTCCATTCCACTCTTGTAGCAAACTAGCCAGTCCTCCAAGACTCTAAATCTAATTACTTTGTTAATTACTTTACCCCCAAGGCACCTCATGGTGTCACCTACCAGTCCACAATGGACACTCACGTCCAATCAGTGGACACTCCTTGGCAAAGAAGGGCCCAGTTTCTCGTGCAGGGGGCTGTGGACAGGGCATTCTTAGCTGGAAGAAGACAGTGCACGTGGGAGATGCCTGATGGCATCACTGAGACAGGCAGTGCATGACTCATGCTGGCAGTCAGTTGGGGAAGTGGTGGGACTGGAGAAGGAGATGTCTTTCTTTGCCAGCTGATGCCACATAAGACCTGGAAGTCAAACGAGCAGGGCCGGCCTGTAATTTACACTTTTTACTGCCATAAAGTATCCATGGACTGTTTCTCTTTCCTTCACACATTCTTGTAAGTATGAGGGTATGTCAAAAAGTTTTGCCATAAAATCATAGAAACCTTTATTAAACAAAACTACCAAAACGTGAAGCTATTGTTTCTCAGCATATTCTTCTAATGGTGGCATTTTCGTCTCTCTAACCCTTCCTCAAAATATCATGTCAAAACGGCATCCTCGAGGGATCCAGGTCATGTTCTTTCTGAATGTTCCCAGGGTTCAGGGAGCAAAAATAAGCCTGAGATCAGGGCTGTGGGGTAGACGGGGTAAGGTTACCAACTGAAATTCTTGTAGGATAGCCCTTTACACCCTCAAAAAATAAGCAACTGCATTGTCATGATGGAAAAAAATCCTGGGCTTTCTCTCACCAATGCAGTTTCTAATTTTCTTAAAACTTCTTCACAATAAGCCTCTGTGATTGTCCTGTGTCCTTTGAGAAAGTCTATCAAGATTACATCTTTAGAATCTCCTAAAACGGTTGCCATAAACTTTTAAGATGTCATCCATCTCTTAGCTCATGTTTGAGGTCTTCCTGACCTTTCTTCAAACATTTGATTCATCTAATAACCGATTCATCTAAGAGCCATTGCTTTCTGTGAAGCTGCATAAAGCTTCAAGGATTTGGGAAGATGTCAACTTGAACTTCGTTTACAATTTGATACTACCTTTGACCTCACAATCTTCCCGCCTGCCCCTCTATGGTGCAAAAGTTATCTTTTTTTTAAAGAGGCACTCTACCAAGACAAGGACAAGTATAGTTGTGAGAGAACTTGTCTGGAGCCATCCATGGACTCAGAGACAAGTTTAAACACTGGAATACACCTGTGTGTGTGTGAACTTGGACCCCAGGGGCAATACTTTTTGACTTCCCCTCCTATTTGTTGTAACTTCCATCTCTTCCAAGCCTGCCCTTGCTAATCATTTCAATTAAACTCCATATGAATATTATTGGCTTGTCCAGGCTTCATCCCTTGGGCTTTGATAACACCTCGCAGTTTTCCTTTAGGGAATCACCCCTGTGTTCAGTCCCAGTAGCTCCAGAGTGGACACCATTCACATGTCTACCCAGCGGGTATGAAGAGTGCCTCTACCTAGATCTGGTGGCTGCTTCAGGAATGAGCACGTGGTCCAAGGCTGACCAACAGGACGCTGCTCACTTCCTTTAGCTAAAACTGTTGGGGAGGCAGAGCTCTTTTCTCCCGAGACTCCAGGCTCTGCAGTGAGGGTAGAATTTCTGGGGCCATTGCTACTAGCCCTTGAAGCCTAACAAAGAGAGCAGAGCTGCAAGTTAGAGGCACTCTGCTGGTAAAATCACTGGAGTCCCTGGATTTGGCCAAGCCCTGGTGATGTAGCAGTTAAGGGCTACAGCTGCTAGCCAAAAGGTCAGCAGTTCAAATCTACCAGGTGCTCCTTTGAACCTCTATGGTACAGTTCTACTCTGTCTGTGGGGTCGATAGCAGTAGGTTTGCTTTGTTGTGTTTTTTTGTTTGTTTGTTTCTTGGTTTTGACAGGACAACTAGGAGTGGCTGGGTGCTTAAAATGGTTAAATGTTTAACTACTAACCAAAAGACTGGCATTTGGAATCCACCCAAAAGCACTTTGGAAACATAATCTACTTTTGAATGCTCCCAACCACTGGAAACCCTATAGGGAACAATTCTGTAATACACATGGATTCTCCATGACTCAGAACTGACTGAGGATAGCTGGTTAACTGTCCTGGACTTCTCAGTGATATCATGATAAGAGCAAATGCTCTCCCTGGTGGCTAACACCAGTTTGATGGGTTTCTGCCTCCTTGCAATCATGAGTCCTGATTGATTAATGACAATCACTGGTTAATTATCATATGAGTCTATGGTCACCATGATTTGGATCTGACTCAACGGCACTTGGCTGGCTTGGCTACTACAGTAATGCTCCATGGGGATGAAGAATGGGAGGATAAAGGAAGAGGATTCCCTCTTGTCTGGTCCCAGGATTACCACCAGGGACAGCTTGACTGAGCAGACCCACTGGGAACTCATTTCTGGAGAAGAAACTTTGAAGTTATGCTTAGCATTGAGGGTCAGGAGGAGAGGGGATCAGGAAGCCCCTTCTCTCTACTTCACTGCCCTCCAGGAGAAGAGGTTAAGTCAGTGGTGCTGTGATTGGCTTTTCCAGGGTGGATACCTGGGGGCAGTCTTCCCCTTAGACTATCCCTTTTTGGATTTAGATTCTGAAAATCCTGGCCCCATTGTCTTACGGTTTCCTGGAGTGCTCCCTACCCTGCTCCTGGTGTGACGTGGCAGCTCTGTGCTGCTTTCCACGTAGGAATGACCCCAGCCCTCGGAAAGCTGAGGTGGACTACATATGAGCATGGCCAAGTTCATGAACTCATCCTAGAAAAAGTACTACATATTTTGTTGCTGAATATCACTATGGTCACCTTTGAAGTACTCCCCTTGGGAAGCTATGAACTGATGTCAGCACCTCGTCCACCCTTTAAAGCAATTTCGGAACTCTTTTTCTGGAATGGCGATCAGAGTTCTCATCGTCTTACACTCGATGTCCTGAATGTCATCAAAGTGTCCTCCTCTCAAGATTTCCTTTATCTTCAGGTAAAGGAAAAAGTCACTGGGGGCCAGATCAGGTGAGTAGGGAAGGTGTTCCGATACAATTATTTGTTTGCTGGCTATAAACTCCCTCACAGACAACTAGCAATTAAGTTCTTGAACTTACCACCTTGACACTGTCCACAATGGCTGTTCCATAAAGAGTTTCAAAATTGCTTTGAAGAGTGGACTAGGCACTGGCATCGGTGCATAGCTTCTCAAGGGGAGTACTTTGAAGGTGACCATAGTGATATTCAGCAATGAGGTCTGTGGCACTTAGAATAACTAAGTTCATGGACTTAATTTTTGGATCTTGGAGGCCTCATGTCTTGCCCTTTGGGAGAAATACCACTTCTTCCCCATAGAGATCTCATGCGAAGATCCAGATGAGGGTAGGGCTAAGGCAAATGAGGCCAAGAGATCACTTGGCCTGTCTCTCAACTTGAGTCTCTGCAAGACTTTTTGTTCCATCTTATCCAGTCATCACTCTTCCTTGTCAATATCCCACTGGCTTAGGCCCTTTCCAGGGCCACTCTGCTGATAGTGTACATGACAGCAGCAGACTCTGAGGCTGTGGGTATTTTTCCTCTCTTGAACATGGCCAGTCTCTGTCTCCCAGGCCCTGGTGGCACTGCTTGTCCTGACAGCCTTGGGGGGTTTTTCCTGGAAACAGCTCCTTCAGTCCTGGTTCCATCACTTCTTACTAGGGCTGAAGGTCAATCCAGAGGTGTCAAGGACAGAGACCACAGTATCATTCTTGTCCCTCCACGTCTCTCTTGCCTGTGCACCAGAAACAATACATTTTTAACAGCCTCATCTTTCTCCTTCACACATGATAATCTACAAAACCAAATAACCCATGTAAATAACAATTGACCACAATTTGGTTTGTACTCCAGGTAGATCAGGTAGAACTGCAGGGATTGAGTAGAATAGCTGGTGCCATCATTCCCTGCTTGATGGAACTGAAGAAGACTTGAAGCACTTACGGAGGAAGGTCAAAGGCTACAGCCTTCATTATGGATTACACCTCAACACAAAGAAAGCAAAAATTCCAACAACCGATTGCAGCACTGTCAAAAATAGCAGAAGGATGGAATCAACCTTGGTGCCCATCAACAGAAAGATGGATAAACAAACTATGGTACATATACTCAGTGGAACAGTATGCAATGATAAAGAACAATGATGATTTTAGGAAGCATCTCATAACCTGGTTTTAATTAGAAGACATTATGCTGAGTGAAATCATCTGCAAAAGGACAAGTGTTGCATGAGACCTCTTCTATAAGCACTTAAAAAGAAACTTATGTACAGAAGAAAAGGCTCTTTGATGGCTACAAGGGAGGCAATGGATGGAGAGGGATGTTCATAGATTAGATAGTTGATAGGAATTTGGTTAGCTGAAGGGAGTGACAGCACGCAGCAGAGAGCAGATAGATAGTTGATAGGAATTTGGTTAGCTGAAGGGAGTGACAGCACGCAGCAGAGAGCAGATGAGCATGACAGGACTACACCATAAACTGAAAGGTTTTCTAAACTCAACCCAGTATTTCACAGGGTCAAGTAGTGGCCATGGGGGTCTACCATGTTTTCAGGGGACATCGAGGTCAATTGGCATAACTAGTCTTTAGCTAAGAGAATCTTCTGCAACCCATATTGGTGAGTGGCATCTGGGTCTCTTAAAAGCTGGCAAGCTGCCGTCTGAGGAACACCAAATGATTCCAACCCATCTGGAACAGATGACAATTGACAACATCAAAGATGCAAGGAAAAATGATCCCAGGAGACATAAAGACCCATACGAATGGAAGATGGCATCTGTATGAAACTAGAAGAACTAGTTGGTACCTGGCTACCACCAAAGGCAGCTGTGATGGGGGACACAATGTAGAGTCCCTGAGACAACATGAGAAAAAGAGGTGTGTAGTTCAAGAAGTCTACTAAAAGACCTGAACTGATAGTCTGACAGCCTGGAGGATCCCCTGGGAACATGGCTCCTAGAATTGCTGCTGGCCCTGACTTGAAGCCAGTACTGAGGTCAACTCTTTAAACAAGAATGGAGTGGACTTGGGGACACAGCGTGAGCATGTGGTGTGTGTACTTTATTGTTTTGTACATTTATAGAAGGCTGTCCTACTGGTTTCTTTCTAGATCAGAGAGAAGAGGGTGAAGAGGAGGGGACAGGTGCTCATTAAATGGATACTAGAAGTATAGAGTGAAAGGAGAAACGTGCTGTCACAGGTTGAGGAGAGCAGGTGGAGCTGCAGACAGATGGGCACGCAAAGTTGGTTTGGATTGTATATTGTCATTTAATCATAATAATTTTACTAAAGGACAAAGAAAGAAATGTTCTAGAGAAAAAAAAATCCCCACAGATGGACCAGTCAGCAACATCATAGTAAATGGAGAAAAGAAAGAAGTTGTCAAAGATCTCAGTTTACTTAGATCCACAATCAAAGTGGATGGAAGCAGCTGCCAAGAAATCAAAGGCTGTATTGCTTCAGGAAGATCTGCTGCAAAAGGCCTCTTTCATGTGTTCTGCATCAAAGATGTAAAGCGTCTTGAGAGCTAAGGTGTGCCTGACCCAAGCTATAGTGTTTGCAACTGCCTCACATGCATGCAAAGCTGGACAATGCATAAGGAAAACTGAAGAATTAACACATCTGAAATGCGATATTGGCAAAGAATATTGAACCCACCATGGACTATCAGAAAAAGGGGCAGATCTGCCTTGGAAAAAGTATAGCTCCTTAGTAATGCTCCTTAGTAGGAGAGTTCCTCTCACATAGTTTGGACACGTTATCAGGAGGGACCAGTCCTGAGAGAAGGACATTGTGCTTGCTAAAGTAGAGGATCATGGGAAACGAGAAAGATGCCTGACGAGACGGACAGACACAGCCACTGCAACACTGGGCTCAAGCAAAGACTGTGGCACTGACGCGGCCCAGGCAGCGCTTCCTTCGGCTGAGCATGCACTTGCTGTGAGCTGGCACCAGGACCCGGTCACCTAACAACAAAAAGCTGTCATTTCAGGAACATTCTGACCACAGGAAGCTCAGAAGCTTGAAGGAAGTATTGACCTTTCACTTAACCACAGAATCTACTTTTCAGATTTCAAAATGCCTAAGTAAGAAAGTTGCCCATTTGTCACTTTTCAGCCACATTTAGTTTTTCTTCTGTATCAAGGCAAGCTCCCTTTTCAGCTGAGAGCTCCTTTCTCTCTTCTCCAAACAATACTTCCCTGCTCTCTCTTCCCACACAGACACTATTACCACCCACAGGAAGTGGCGTTTGTACAGTACTCTTCAGTGGACAAATTGTTGGAGATGGTCCTTCTTTGTAGGACGTGGGGCTGTGCTCAGCACACTTCATCAATCATGTCTCATGCCATGGGCAGCCCCACGCTGCCAGCCCCCTGGCACAGCTCCGGCTGGGCACCACGTGCTGAAGGTGAAATGTCACAGTTGTTAGGCTGTGAAGTTGTTCTCTCTGCCCAAATTTTTATTTCCTGTATATTTCTGTCCCCTATAGGTAGGAATGCCCTCTTCCCTTGGATCTTGCTGTCCCCCCAGCTGCCCTAAAACCTTGTAGCCAGTGAAAAATGAAATAAACCGTACTGAAGGTTTAACCAAACCAAACATTGCCTTTTTAGACTGAACGGAAACCCTAGTGGGGTGGTGGTTAAGAGTTATGGCTGCTAACCAAAAGATCAGCAGTTCGAATCAGCCAGGTGTGCCTTGAAAATTCTATGGGGCAGTTCTACTCTGTCCTGTAGGGTCACTGTGAGTGGGCATCGACACAGGGCAGTGGGTTTGGTTTCAGTTATTATGTGGTTTACAATCAGCTCTGCCAATTTTAAAACACAGAATATGCTCACCTGGGTCTTCTGGTTCAAGTATGCTTTCAAGTCAGTTGTAATATTTTCCTGCTTCCCTAAAAGAAGAAAAAATGTTTGATCTGGAAGAGTGTGCATTGGCGAGGTGGCAGTCATCCTTGCATGTTGCCCGTGTTAGGGGGTGGCCATCGCTGTAGGGCTGGGGTCGTTGCTGGCGCTCCTCGCGAGGAGTGAGTGCTCTGCTCGGAGGCTGGTTTGTTGTCTGAGCCTCTACCTGTTCCTTCCCTGGGCACGTTCTTCCTGTAACATGGACATTTCTTAATTTAATGAGTTTGTTAGTCTATCAGAGCATCTCCATAGCTACAACAGGGCAGAGCGTTGATGAACGGTTTATCAAGAAAGCAGCTCAAGGGTAGGCCTTGGCAGACACGGAGGCAAAACCTTATCAGAAAACCCAAAGGGCTCTTGGTGGGGAGTGGAGGGGAAAGGACATTTGGATCACCAGAGAATTTCTTTGCCTTGGTCTCCTGACTCAGAAACATTAAAAAATCTAATGCAGCTTTGTTCTCCATTCTCCTTTAAGCCTTAAATGTCTGTCTTTGGGGCATGGGCTGTAATAGACTGGGGCTTTAGGACCGGTTTCTCTGAGAAGCGGCTGATGCCGCAGAAGGGCCCTTGACACCATTCTGACTTAATGCTGGACACATCTGCAGCTACTTGGACAAAATTGACATTGTCTGGAGTGCAGGCAATTGCCTGGCATGGCATTAGGGAGCATTTACTCCTGAGCCTGGCTACCAGACAGCAAATCTTGACCTTTAGGAGTTCAGAGATTAGATTTTGTTGCTGCAGGCATTGAAGATATTGTTAGGAATTTGTTGCTATTCAAAGCAGATTTCAGGGGTTACCTATGGGTTTAATTCATCGCATCAATCATTTTTTGGAAGGTTCTTTTAAAGCCAAGATAGCTTCAAATAAAAACTAGGATTACTTTTACATTGATTGTGAACAGTGAAGAGACAACACTCTCAAGATGCTGTTAAACTTTTCCTATTTGTTCCTTGGCTGGCAGGCCTGCTGTGGTATCCGGCAGGAAGAGGCATGTTTCTTCAGGGTCCCTGCCAGGCCATTGCTGCAGGAACAGGCAGGAAAGGAGAAGAAGGATTTGCCTTCCTGGTGGCGGAGGTGTCTCAGGTCCCTTAAACATGTCCAACACACACACAGGTCTCCGGCAGGTTATTTCAAGGCGCACTGTTTAAAACAAGACCTGCTTCAGCCAACAGGGCTTTAACGGGGCTTCCTTCTCTGAGCCAGCCTGTCTAGGTACCCAGTCTGACCTCCTCTGTTCTTACATGGCGTGCATCTGTGTGTGCACACGTGGAGTGAGTGTGTCTGAGTGTGGTGTGTGTGCACATAGAAGCGTCTGTTACCCGGAGGTGGGTTTCCCAGCCACCTCAACCCTCTTGATCCAAGTGGCATGTGGAAAAGATTTCTGGGGTCTCAGGAAATATGTGCCTGTATCACGGCTGCACTCAAGCCTTGTGTTTAGTAGACTTTCGCTCTGAGCCTTACTGAGTTTTTACTTACCATGTAGTTTATATTAAGTTCTTTGACTCAGTTCCCCAACTGACAACTGATCAAACATGTGGAGGAGACCTCATCTCCACTGCATCTTTTCTCCTCCCCCAATTTGCTTCTTATTTCTGAAAAAGAGAGCTTGTTCTAGCTAATCCTGTTGTTTTGGGGTATCATCAAGCCGATTTTGATTCATAGCAACCCCATGTGACCAAGGAGAGCTGCTCCACAAAACTATCTTGGCTGTAATCCTTATGGAAACAATTGCCCGGTGTCTCTCCCATGCAGTCCTGGGTGGGTTCCTACTGCCTGTCTTCCGGTCAGCAGCAGAGCCCTCACCAGCTGCGCCACCAAGGCTCCTGAGATCATCCTAGAGCACTGTTTTGACTGCACTACAAGGTGATAACAAGTGCTTTTCAAAGCAAAGGAGACAGCAGCCAAAGCCTGGTAAGTGAGAGGAGACAAACACCGAAGCAGGTACAGAGCTGTCACTGCTCAGGGTAAAAACAGGGGCCAGAGACATCGATAAACGGTTTCATGTGGGTCAATTTATTTTAAGTAAGACAAAAACAAAGAGCCATTTCTGTAAAATATATTTCAGAAAGCTTTTTTTTTTTTTTTTTTCAAAAATAATATTTGAAAGTTTCACTGCTGGTAAGAGGGAACTTTCTTACTGAGAAAAATCATGTATTTGGAACAGGTTGTTGTTTGACGCTTCCAGTCACAGGAGACCCTTCTACGGCAGAGGGGTGCCCGGAGAGACAACACACGCTGTCGCAGATGCTTCCATGTTGTATGTGTGCGGCACTGTGCAGAGCTCCACCCAGGAAAAGAAAAGGAACCCATTCTCTTCTCTTCCGTTCAAGTGAAAGGTGAGGCTCCCAGACCTCCATGCTCCGTAACATTTGCAGAAGGGCTCTCATGTGCCAGCACAACCCTCGTGAGGTAGGCATTTGTGCCCATCACTCAGACACGATGTAGGCATTACTGCCCGTTGTACACAGAGCTAAACTGAGGACCACGAGGTTAGGTAAGATGCATGAGGCTGCATGACAACTGAGGTACATTTGTCTCTCAGCTACCATCTAGTCAGCCTTGGCTGACAGCACCTCCCATGTACAAGGAGATCAGACACTGATCCACAGGGGTTTTCCTTGGCTGATTTCTGGAAGCAGATCTCCAGGCCTTTCTTCTTCATCTGCTTAGCCCAGAAGCTCTGTTGAGACTTGGTCAGCATCTCAGTGACATACAAGCTTCCACTGGCAGACAAAGGGTGCCTGTCCTTGAGGGGTACTGACTGTGTACCCAACCCAAGTCTCCCTGCATGGAAGGTGGGAGTTCTACTGCTGCCCTCTAATACCAACAAGGCACACAGCTAGAATTCAAGCTCTGCTCTGTTAATCTAAAAGTGATGGCTGGCATCACTAAGCCCAGCTACAGCTCCCACACAAATGAGTAGAACGAGGCACAGCCAGCTAAGTGATCTGAACCAGCTGCAGAGCAGAATCAGAACAAACATCTCTTTCTCATCCACTAGCCATCTGCTGAAGCAGTGTCATCTCAGCTCTGTTGATTAAGCTAGACAAAGCAACTAAAAAAAGAGAAAACACCAAAAAAAGGGCCTGTCAAGCTGATTCTGACTCTCAGCAACCCTATAGGACAGAGGAGAACTGGCCTATAGCGTTCCCAAGGCTGTCATCTTGAGGAAAGCAGACTGCCGCATCTTCTTCCCATTGAGCAGCTGGTGTATTCAAACACCGACCAACCAGTTAGCAGCAAATCCTTCACAACTACGACACCAAGGCTTCTCGTAGCACAGTAACTGCACACATGTTAATAGGCACTGTATTTTCCCAGTATAAATACAAGTGTATGCACAAATATGTGTACTGTGAAGAGTGACTGCTCATCTCCTTACTCTTGTGGAAACCTAGCCCTACCTGTATGTGCACAAAACTATGGCTGCGCCGGGTCTGGAAGGCGTATCCGAGGGGCTTCAAACCAGCCTCCTGCAGGGCCATCAACCTCCCAAACACGCTGTCTGCAGAAGAGTGGCTTCCAGGATAGCCCGGAAGGTTTGGCTCCTAGTGGACTCTGAGACGGACGTTGAGTCTCAGAATTCTGGGCTGAGGTATGGCTTAGTTAGAGGACACACACTGCAGACTGCTGGGACGGGAAACTACTCACAGAGGGAGTTGGGCCAAGAACTGGGCTCTGAAAAGATTAATTTGGACTTGCTTAAGTTTACTTTTTTATTATTACAAAGGTAATACATCTTTTCTGCAGAAAATTGAAAAAATACCAATAAGCAAAAAGAAGTAAGATTCACCTACCAACTAGAAAGAACAAGCAAACACTTTGGGGTATCCATCCTTCCCTATGTGGACCCATAGACTGTTTATAAAGACATTATAATGTCTATTCCGCTTTGTAATCAGCTTATTTCACTAGTTAACTGGGACCAGCTTCTCATATCATTAAAATAGGCTACAACATCATTTTCCAAGGCTCTGTGGCAACTTACTGGATATGTGTCATATCCACTGCCTTTGAGTCAGTTCCTACTCACAAAGTCCCTACAAGACTGCTTTGTGGGGTTTCCAAGACTGAAATCCTGATGGAAGCAGATGGCCACATCTTTTTCCTGACGAGTAGCCAGTGAGTCCATCTTTTTGGCTTTTGGCCAAGCCCTTTAACCACTGAACCACCTGGGCTCATAATTTACCACATAGAACTTCTGAACTAAGCCCTGGTTGGTGGTCAGCTCCTCTTACACAGTGATCCCCAGCCCCCTATGGGTCACTCCCTCAACCAAAGAATAATTTCGAAGTATTTCCTCGGGCCTTGGCTAGCCTAGAGCCCTCTGGTGGGGTCATGGTTAAGAGCTATGGCTGCAAACCAAAGTTTGGCAGCCTAAATCCACCAGGCATTCCTTGGAAATGCTCTGGGGACAATTATACTCTGTCTTATAGCGTCACTGTGGTATCAACTCGACAGCAATAAGTTTTGTTGGCTGTCTAGCCTATTCTTCACAGCTGGAGTTATGGATCAGATTGTGTCTCCTCAAAACCCATGCTGTAAACCCTAAGCCTTGTACCTGTGGAGGCAAGGAGCACTGGCAGTGTGACAGCCAGGCATGCAGCTGCTAACCAAAAGGCGGCCAGGTCATAGCCGCCAGTTGGTCCATAGGGGTAAGATGCCGCAGCCCAATCTGGTAAAGACCGCAGCCTGTGAAACCCTACAGTGAGGTTCTACTCTGTCCTATAAGGTTGCTAGGAATCTGAACTGACTTAACAGCGCACGACAACAACGCCTTACTTGTGGAGGTATCCTGTTTAGAAATAGGATTTTCTTTGCCATGTTAATGTGACCGTGTCAGTGGACACTGTGTTTGAAGCCAATCATTTCTGAGATACACAAAGAGCAGGCTAGGCACAGAAACAGGCCCCGAAGACCACCAAGTGTTGAGGATGAAAAGCTGAAAGAGACAAAGACCTTCTCGCGGAGTCCACAGACAGAGAGGGAGCCTCCCCAAGAGCCAGGGCCCTGAACTCAGACCTACAGCCTCCTCGACTGTGAGAGAAGCCGTTTCCCTTCTCTGACGCTGTCCCCCAGAGGTGCTTCTGTTACAGCAGCACTAAAAAGACTAAGACAGCTGGGCACTTAACCCCAAAACAGCCATGGTCACTGAGTCCATTCTGACTCACAGGGACCCTACAGGACGCTGCCCCCTAGAGTTTCCAAGAAGTGCCTGGTGGATTTGAACTGGCAATCTCTTGGTTAGCAACCATAGAACCTAACCATTACACCACCAGTGTTTCCAGCCAGGCACTTAGTCACTCTAATCCTCCTTAGTGAGGTGACTGGGCTCAGCAAGCTGCCGCGACTTACCGAGCCAAAGCCAAGTGCTGTCAGTCGGATCTAACTTAAAAAGAAAAAGTAAAAATCAACCCATCCAGGAGTCCCAACACTGGATTCCAAGTTCACTGGAGACTCCATCTTCATGCAATGCCTTGTGGAGGGGTAAAAATGTATCATGACCCCTATGTCCTATGCAGCAGGCAGAGGGGACCAGGGTGTCCTCCATCCAGCCTGGACAGACCTGTCTGCTGGTCTCCCATCTTGGAACGTTCTCCTCTCAGGAGCCTGAGGAACAGGGATGAGAAGTCTTCTCAGCCATGTGCTTCAGACTCAGAGGTGTCCTAAAAGACAAGCACTGTCCTCTCCGTGCTTTTGTGGTCACTGCACAATAAACTGCAGGCATCCTGCCCATCTCCCCGGCCTCTGGTTCCCCACAGCGAGTAGACATCCGGCCCAGGGAGTCTGCAGGAGGGCAGACTCAGCATCTGTCTTCAGCCACCAGAAAGCCTGGCTTGAAGAGGGAGGACGAGAACTCAGCCATGAGGCCTACAGCCAGAGCAGAGGAGCCCTGTTGGCCCGAAGGCTGGCAGTTCAAACCCACCCAACCACTCTGCTGGAGCAAGGTCTGCTTCCATAAAGATTATAGCCAAGAAACCCTCTGGGACACTGATAATCTGTCACATGGAGTCACTGTGAGTTGAAAATGACGCAGGATCAAACTGAGGGTGAGGGGGTGAAAGCTCTGAGAACAGTCGCCTCTACTCCTTCTACAGAGTTCTCCTATGGAAATAACCAGCCCCCTCTGAGGGCAGCGCAGCCACAGTCACTGGAAAGAGCACAGGCTTGGGCTCACCCTGGGCTGGTAATTAGCTCTGGCTCTTTGGCTGTGTGCCATGTGAAAGTTACATAACAGTTCTGAGTTCTCGTTTCCTCTCACATAGAAGGAGGGAAAAATTATGACTTAGGAAATTTTAAGGGACAGCTGAGATAATACAGATACAGTACACGTGTATGGCTTAAGTGGCAGCTATATCAGAAGGCCCAGCAGTGATAGTTCCCATAGTCCCAGCGCCTACCTGGAGGTTACGTTCACGGATTCCCTGCCAGCATGCTGACCCTGACACTATAGGACAGAGCGGAACTGCTCCAGAGTTTCCAAGGAGCACCAGGTGGGTGCAGACTGCTGCTCTTTAGGTCAGCAAGCTGAGCACTCAACCACTGCACCACCAGGGTTTCTGGAGGTTCTGTTAGAGGAGGTGTCAAAGCCACAGACGAGTGCTCTGTTGGACTTGGTCTAAACCTGAGTGCAGTTTGGGGAGGAGTCCCACCCTGGTGGGTGAATGGCTAAGTGTTTGACCGCCAGCTGATAACACCTGCGCTTGGAACCTGCCAGGGGCACCGCAGAGATAGACCCGGTGGTCCACTTCCAGAAGGGAGTCTAGCGGTTTTACTCGGCACCCAAGGCTGGCTGCCAGTCGGAATCCACTCCACAGCAACTGACAGCAGGGCTGTGGGAGTTGACATTTGGCTTTTCAGGGCTGGAGTGGTAGAGAGGAAGAGGCCTGGAGACAAGGCAAATGACCTCAGAGGACAAAGCTGGTGCTTTGAAGAATGATGCTTTATCTGAATGGCTTGGGCGTTTGAATTGATTAGCAACAAAGGCAGGTTGCCTGGGGAGGTGTTCATACTCCCTCCCTCATCTCCTCGGTGTCTCCAGGACAACCCAAATCAACATACACCCAAAGAAGCCAAACCCAGAGCCACTGGGTCAACTCTGACTCATAGCTACCCTATAAGACAGAGCAGAACTACCTCATAGAGTTTCCAAGGAGCACCTAGGAAATCTAAACTGCCAATCTTTTGGTTAACAGCCATAACACTTAACAACTACACCCCCAGGGTTTCCAAAACACACAGTCCAATAAAAAGATTGTTTGCTTGCTAGGGGCATTCAGCATCAACACCAGTCTCTCCTTCCTCCTCACCAATCCCTAAGCACCTCCCACATAGAAAATTGGGAGCTGCCTTGTCCTATTGAAAACGAAACAAACTAACCCCAAACCTGTTGCTATTGATTCCAACTCTTTAGGTACCCTACAGGAGGACAGAGTAGAACTGCCCCTGAGGATTTCCAAGGAGTGGCTGGTGGACTCAAACTGCTGACCTTTTGGTTTGTAGCTGCAGCTCTTGACCCCTTCACTGCCAGGTCTTGTCTTGTGCTATACCAAAAAGAAAAAGCTGCCAATGGGTCCATTCTGACTCGTGGCAAAAAGGGCCTGGTGACACGGTGGCTACTAACCAAAAACAGGTGCACAGTTCGAATCCACCAGCCTCTCCCCGGAAATCCAGCAGGGCAGTTCTGCTCTGTCCTATAGGGCATCTGTGGTTGGATTCAACTTGGCGGCAACAAGCCTCGTCCTATAACTTGGGGAATCTGGTCAGTGTAAGAGGGAATAGCCTTAAAAAAAATGGACACTGTTTTATTCCTAGAGTTTCCAAGGAGATTTGAACTGCTGACCCTTGGGTTAACAGCCGTAGCTATTAACCGCTCCGCTACCGGGTTTCCTGTTCTATTCTTATCAATGGATAGCAATTCTTTGGATGGGACTCAGGTATTAAAAAGTTGCATTCGTTTCTTTAGGGTGCCAGTGTATCATCCCATTCATCCCAGAGCCAGCTCACCTCCCATAGCTTCTAATGCTGGATGTCCACAGCAGGACACTGAGTTTAGGAGACTGTGTCTCATCTGAGAATCACCCATTGTGAATACTTCTTGAACCCAGAGTGGGGGGTTGGTAACCCAGAAACCCCTTGCTGTAGAGGCAATTCTGATGCACAGCGATTCTATAGGACAGAGTAGAACCGCCCCCCCCAGGGTTTCCATGGAGCACCTGGCAGATTTGAACTGCCTACCTTTTGGTTTGCAGACCTAGCGCTTAACCACTCGACCACCAGGGTTTCTACAGCAGCCATAGCACTTAACAAAATAATAAAGTATCAAACTAGTTTTATTTGACATTTGGTTCACTCCTTCTTTTCTTCATTCACTTAGTCGACACATAGCTAATGAGCACCTTGCTAGACCCTGGAAATTAGAATTAATCGGCAGGGTCCCTGCTCTCCGAGACCAGAGTATAGCAGAAGTTTCCTCTGAATCTCTGGGAAGCAGTGGCGGTTTAGCAGGCCATGGCAGCCTACCACAGCACAGTCACCAGGAGGGGCTGATGACACTGCCCCTTAGCTCCTGCTGGGCCAGGCTCCCCTGGGAGAGGCAGAAGGATAGGGTCACTCGCACAACACATCCAAGAGAGAAGAGCAGGGTTACTAATCTTTTGCAAGATAATATGAAATGCATAAAATAAATACACCAAGTGAGTGATAGAGTTGTCAGACTTGATTTTTTCTTTAATGTTTTTGCTTCCAATGCTTTTGTGTTGTTATTTAAGTGTACAATCTCTGCCCACTTTCTCCAGTTAAAGCAATTGGGTCCTTTCCTCCTCTCTCTAGCTTGGAAAACTATTTTCCACTTAAAACGTCCATTTACCCTCTCTCAGGATTCTTCACTCTCTTCTAAGTTCCCTAGTGGTGGTGTAAGCAAGCCCAATTCATTGTCAAAGTCCATCCCCAACTGCAGAGTCTCCCTTGAGAGAGACTTTCACAGTCCCTGGAGATACAACCCTGGTGGCTTAGTGGTTTGGTAGTACACTTGGTCAGCAGTTCAACTCCAGCAGGGGCTCCTTAGAAACTGTGGAACTGTTCTACTCTGTCCTATAGGGTCTTTACGAGTCGGGTTTGGTTTTTTTTTTTTGGTTTCGACATACACCTTGGGGAAAGTAGCAGAGAAGGGAAATCACAATCACTGAAGTGTCTAGCACATGAAAGGTAGGGTTATGGATGGGTAGGGTCTTGGAAAGGTGAGACCATCACGATAAGGATGATGATAAGACTAACCAGAGAATCGGATCCCTCGCGCTGAAAATCTAGAGTCTGGCCAACCAAGTTTTTCCTGAAATTTGCAGCAAACCCACTGGGTGGCAAAACCAGATCTAGACTACATGAGGCTATTTATAGTCTTTATTTATTCTTCTCAGTATGAATATTCATACATTTCATTAAAGGAATATTAATGTTTAATTACGAGATGCTGCCACAAACCCTGTTGGGGGTGTGATGTAATTTATGGAAAATGCCCTGTATTACTTTTCTAAAATTCAAAAAATCCTGAATTCTTAAACATGTTTGGTTCATGGATTTCTTTTAAGAGACTGTATATCCAGATTACTTTTTTTAGCCTCCTTATGCTGTCATCTTGAATTTCTTATCTTTCATAGAGATGTGTTTTCTTTAATTTTTCTTAAACATACAAAATAGGTGCTTTTCTAAAATTCCCTTTACCTTTCAGCTAGGTATGCCTCCCATAATGCCCCAGATTGGTTTATATCTCACATACACTATGCTTTGCACCTTAGCTTTTTGGGAACTTAAAAAATGTATATTGCTATGTATTTTTCATTATCTTTTATTGAGGTATGATTTACACATCATAAAATTTGATCGTTTTAAGTACACAACTCTGAGTTTTCAGTACATTTATAGAGCTGCACAACCACCATCACAAGCTAATTTTAGGACACTTCCTCACCCTGCTTCCTCCTCCCTCCAAGAAACTAACAGTCTACTTTCTGTCTGTATTTTTTGAGGCCAGGCTACATGCCAACACCAGTTTATGCCATTAAAACAAAAATCACATTAAGCCAGCCATGTAAATCGATTTAAAGTGTGGCTAATATGTGATGTGAAAATCTGGCAACACCTCTGAGTAGAGAGAGTCGAAGTATTCCGGAAATGAGAGGACATCCTAAGATCCTTCTACCCTGTGGTACTGATATCACCATGGAAACAGGACTGGAACCGTATTTACATACGAGAATTGCCAACTAATTTCACAAACTCATCCTAGAAAAAGTGCAATATACCTCACTGCTGAAAATCACTACAGTCACCTTCAAAGTGCTCCCCTTGGGAAGCTATGCACTGACCCCAGTGCCTAGTCCACCCTTCAAAGCAATTTGGGAACTTGTTTTCTGGAATGGCCATCAGAGTTGTCTTCATATTACCCTTAATTCTCTGAATGTCATCAAAATGTCTTCCTTTCAATATTTCCTGTAGCTTCAGGTAAAGAAAAAGTCATTGGGAGCCAGATCAGGTGAGTAGGGAGGGTGTTCTGATTCAGTTATTTGTTTAGTGGCTAAAAACTCCCTCGCAGATAGCTATACAATTAAGTTTGTGAACTTGCCACCCTGCCACTGTGCACAATGGCCATTCCAGAAAGAGTTCCAAAACTGCTTTGAAGGATGGACCAGGTGCTGGCATCAGTGCATAGCTTCTCAAGACGAGTACTTTGAAGGTGACTATAGTGACATTGAGCAAAGAGGTATATGGCACTTAGAGGAATTAATTCCATGGACTTAATTGTCATATCTTGTTTGAACACTTCACCTTAAAACACAGCCATCTGTCTGACCCTGCTTCTGGAAGCTGACAGCACATAGATTATTCTACAAAACAGCACAATGCCCAATGCAAAATAGTATTTACTAATTAGCAAGAGAACTGACTTCCACCTGACTTTTAGGAGACCAGTTGGCTGAGGGCTCAAGGTTGAAAAGATCGCCTCAGGACAATGCTCTGAGTGAGTAACCCAGACTCCAAGGATGCCAGAAATCTGGATTCTGAATTTAAAACTGCTTGTCAATAGAGGATGAAGAAACTGAGGTTCATCTAACTAGTGACAGAGGAAGCCACCCGTGCTTTGAACCAGGTCCTTCTGACTCCTGAGTTCATGACCTTTCTGAGGTCCGACTGAGCAGGTCAAGAGTGGCCTCCCCCTGCAGACCACTGGAAGCCACAGCAGCCGAGGACAGGGATGTCATGGGAGAAGGCCACCACTGGAGAGGTGGTCAGCTTGATGACCTTTAGCCTCCAGCCAGTTTTGAGCTTTGGGATTCTATATCCACAGAGCACCTGGAGCTAAGCCAGGGGCTTACTTTAATGAACAGATAAGAATGATGTGTCATGAACAGACTAATTGCATATAAAAGGGACAATTCTGAAGTGTGCATCCTGTTCCCTTAAGCACTTTAAAAGCCCCCCAGGGATGCTGTTTGTAGTCATAATTTGCATTATCAAGGAAGAGGCAGATTGCCCAGCCAAGGGGAGCATCGGTTTAGCTCTGATTCAGATCACCACACATTCCAACATACTGATGTCCAAATTCATGACACCTTTCAATAGCTTTGTCATTTCAGCTCTTTAAATTTGAAGCTGGTAATTCTGATACATGGTCTCGGTATGATGGTGTTGTTAAAATAAGATTTAAGTGACTCCGTTTTGAGGAAGGGTGCAGTGAAAATTCAGGGTAAATAGAAGGCCCCAGGAAACAATTTAGCAGAAAATAACAGGAAATACCATAAAGTAATCTCATCTTTGTCTTGCAAAACATCTGTCACAAGACAGAGCCTGGAGACAGCCTTGCAAATGACCCTTGAACACAATCCACTAAAACATCTGCTAACAACCATATTTTACAACTAACGGAAATTCCATGTGGCCTCAACCAATCAATGCAAAGGTCAGCTCCCCCTCCCGGCTTTATAGTTTTACGGCTTAAATATTGCACACTAGAGAAGCTTGGGGTTGCCTCCTGATCTGCGTAGTTTGGAGAGAGTCCCTGGTACACAAGCCCCTTTTTCCTATTGGGCACATTTTTAATAAAACTTGACTTTTTAAAAGAGAATCTGCGTCCCGTCTTGAAATCCAGACCCTAACAGTGTTACAGCTGCGTAAGACCAGTTCATGGAATTAAATGTCTTGTAGTCTAAGTGAGGGGATATCTATTTTGTTATTATTCTTATTGCTGACCCTGGTGGCACAGGGGTTAAGTGCTACAGCTGTTTAACCAGAAGGTCAGCAATTCAAATCCACCAGGTGCCCCTTAGAAAATCGATGGGGCCATTCTGCTCTGTCTACAAGTCACTGTGACTCAGAATCAACGTGACAGCAGCGGATTCGGTTCTCTTTTTTTTTAAAGGTGAGTTGTTCAAACCCCCCAGCAGTATTGCTGAGCCTGAGGCCCAGCAACCTGCTTTTGCTAAGGTGACAGCCTAGAAACCCTTTCCGGGGTAGGTCTCCTTGGCTTTACACAGGTTCGCCACTAGTCAGAGTGGCTGCTGCAGCAACTAACAACAAAAACAGCAATATTATTATGAAGACTTAAGAACTTCCTCTCTTTCCATGAAGAGAAGTCCATTCTCAAAGACAGCCAAGGTCACTGTCAGCCCTCCCAGCCCTGCTTCTGGATCGGATCACACTGTCTGTGACACAGACCATTACCGCCTTCTTCAGCTTTTAGGAGCTATGGATTTTTTATGTACCCTGTGCCCAAATAGAACTCAGCCTTAAGAAAAGACTGGCAATCTATCATGTTTGCTTTCCTGGGATATTTAAGTAATGAAAATACCAAAAGAGAGATTCCAGGTCCATGAGTCCGAAACAGTATACAGCAATTGTTATGGACTGAAGTGTGTACCCCCCACCCCCAAATATATGTCAACTTGGACTCGACAGCACTTGGCTTCGCTGGCTGGCTAAACCATGGTTTACAGTATTGTGTGATCATCCACCTTTTATTATTTGATAGGATTTTCATATCTGTTATAAAGCCTACCTCTGTAAGGGTCACTATGTGTCAGAATCTATTTGATGGCATCAGGCATAGTTTGTTTTTATATGATGTTACAGAGGCAGGATTCAATCTATAAGATTAGGTTGTGTCTTGAGTCAATCTTCATTGAGATATAAAAAACAAAAGTGAGCAGACAGACAAGAGGACCTCACATCATTAAGAAAACAGTGCCAGAAGCTTCCTTGGAAATACGTCTACTATTTGATCCAGTAATCCCATGCTAGGAATATATCCTACAGAAATTAAGGTGGTCACACAAACAGATACATGTACAGTAATGTTTATTGCAGTACAGTCCACAATAGCAGAAAGATACAATCAACCTAGATGCCCATCAACAGATGAATGAATAAACAAACTATGGTACATGTACTTAGTGGAACACTATGCAGTGATAAAGAACAATGATGATTTTAGGAAGTATGTCATAACCTGGTTTCAATTGGAAGACATTAGGCTGAGTGAAATCAGTCAGTGACAAAAAGACAAGGATTGTGTGAGACCCCAGCTATAACAACTTAAAAATATACTTATGTGCAGAAGAAAAGACTAGTTGATGGCTACAAGGGTGGGGAGGGAGGGCGAGTGCTGGTCATAGATTAGATAGTGATAGAAATTTGGTTAGGTGAAAGCAGTGACAGCACACGGGAGAAAGTGGATCAACTTAACTGGGCTTCACCATAAACTGGAAGCTCTTCTAATCTCAACTCAATAGTGCAAGGATAGAGTAACAGGGACAGGGTCTGGGGCCATGCTCTTGTGGGACATTGAGGTCGACTGGCATAACCAGCCTACTGCTAAGAGCGTCTTCTGCACCCCATATTGCTGAGTGGCATCTGGGTTCTTAAAAGCTAGCAAGCTGCCATCTCAGATACACCAAATTGGCCCAACGCATCTGGAACAGATGGTTGACTGAGAACAACAGAGACACGAGGGAAAAAGGGCCCAGGAGATAGAAGAACCCATGTGAATTAGAGATCGTATCAACATCTGACCAGAAGAATGAGATGGCGCCCGGCCACTGCCAAAGACAGCCTTGTTGGGGCACGCAATGTTGAGTCCCTGTGGCAACATGTGAAAAAATGGGGTGTAGCTAAAGAACTCTACTAAGACCACAACTGATGGTCCAGTGGCCTGAGGGGTCTGCTGGGAGCATGGCCCCTGGATCTGTGGCTGCCGCATCCAGAAAACACTACTGCAGTCAACTCTTCAGACAAAAAAGGACTGGACTTGGGGATATGGTGTGACCGTGTGGTGGGTGTACTTCATGGTTCTATGCATTTACAGGATGCTGTCCTACTGGATTGTATAAAATTTGGATTGTATACTTTCATTTAATCACAATAAAAAAGAAAGAAAGAACACAGTACCAGCAGCAGAGCACGTCCTTTGGACTCAGAGTTTCTGTGCTGAGAAGCTCCCAGACCAGGGGAATATTGATGACAAGGATCTTCCTCCAGAGCCAGCAGAGAAAGCCTTCCTTGGGAACTGACATCCTGAGTTTGGATTTTTAGCTTTCTGAACTCTGACAAATAAAATTTCTCTTTTTAAAGCCATTGTGCTGTTTCTGTTAAAGCAGCACTAGACAACTAAAACACGAATCTTAGGTCTGAAGAATGTGCTCTACTCCAAGTGCTGCGTTCTTGACACTGTGAAGTTCCCATGCCAAGGTGATCCCTCACCAAAGACTGATACAACACAAGGAACCTGTCCAGAGCCAACAAAGTGGGAGAGGCTTCCCCTGGAGCAGACACCTTGAATTCAGACTTGTACTCTACCAGACTGTATAAGAATAAACTTTTCTTTGCCAAAGCCATCTACTCCTGGTATTTCTGTTAGACCAGCACTAGCAGACTACAACATTTGTCATCCTTGCTTCTGAACTATTGTCATTGTTGTTAGGTGCCATCTAGTTGGTTCTGACTCATAGCGACCCAATGTATAACAAAATGAAACACTGCCCCTGTGCCATCTGCAATCGTTTTTATGCTTAGGCCTATCGCTGCAGCCACTGTGTCAGTCCATCTTGTTGAGTCTCCCTTTTTTCTGCTGGCCCTCCACTCTGACAAACATGATGTCCTTCTCCAGGGACTGATCCCTCCTGACAATATGTCCAAAGTATGTGAGACACAGTCTCAATGTCTTTGCTTCCAATCAGCACTCTGGTTGTACTTCTTCACTAACAGATCTGTTTGTCAGTCTGGTGGTCCATGGTGCATTCAATATTCTTCTCCAATGCCACAATTTAAAGACATTGATTCTTAAAAGGAAAATATAGAGACTGTGAATTTGAAAACCGATTTCCACATGGAGCCCAAAGGGTTCTAGTTAAGTGTGAACAGGTCTGAGAAAACAATAGGGAGTGAGATTCCTAAGTGTGATACATGAATTTACATTCAATAAGAAACCCTTCTAGCTATAATTATCACATTTTTGCTAATATTGAGATTCTAGATGTCAGACTTAATATCTAAGTAAACTAATTAAAGACTTTTTCCCCCTCTAGCCTTGACAGTTTTTTTTATTGAAAGTTTTCAAAAGTGTCTTTTTTTGTTCTTTTTTTCAGATGCTCTACAAGTCCAATACTCGGAAGCAGAACCATGGGAGCCACAGAATTCTTCTCTTTTCCTTTCTCTGTCTCTCTCCACCTCCCCATTCCCAGCTGTGTTTCTTGTTCTTTTGTTATGGGCACTATTTTCAGACAGTGTTAATGCCTCTTCCTTATGCATTTGCCACATAGTTCTGGGTGGAATTGCCTCTTGAGCTTTCCTCTTTGGCTGTGGCACATTCAAGCTCAAATTGCTGTGCTCAGTAGGGCCATTGTCACATTATAATAGGGAAAATGCTTCATCGTCTGTTAGAGAATGAGATGGAATATTCGATAAGGAGCCCAGGGATCAAAGCAGAGGGAAAAGATTAATTTTGATGCATCAAGTCATTATGGAGGGAGAAGGAGGCGTGAAGATTGCCAGAGAGGAGATTTTCTCATCTAACATCCATGTGGAGACCGTGTGGGGAGGACCATGAGCTCTTGTCCCAAATTTGTATTTACCTTTCAGATTCCCAGAACTAGGTCATAAGACGTTTACACGTTTTTAGATTTTATAAAGGCCCCCCCATAAAAAAGATATCCCCAAAATTTAGCTACCTTTAAAAATAGTCTGAGCTTTTAAAAAGAAGGTTATTGTTCTCATAGTTGGCCTTAAATTTTTGTCATAAATCACAAAGTACCATATACAGTAGCAATTAGCACTATTACCAATAAAACCCAAAACCAAATCCCCTGTCATCAAGTTATTTCTGACTCACAGTGGCCCTAAATTACAGTCCAGCATTTAATGGCGATGCCCTGGGAGAGGAGAGAGCATGAGAGCAGTGTGAGGTGATGGCGGAGCGGGTGGGCCGGCAGCCAGACCGCCGGCATGCAAAGCGGGGCCCTACCACATAGCAACCATGTAACCTACTGTCTTGTGCCCCTGATATATGGGCTGGATGAGTCCAAATTCAGGGCCAGCTCCCACGGGATGGTTTGGGAAGAAAGTCCTTGTCTCTCATCTTCCCTGGGTCTAGGAGCTCATCTGTTCAGAGACCCCACATCCAAATGACACTCTGAGCTCCCACTGCTTCTTTCTTGGTGGCGTGAGGTCCTTTCCTGCTTGATTCTCTCTTTCATACTCAGAAGAGACTGTGTCAACGTACAACCTAATCCTGTCGATTGAGTCCTGCCTCTGAACACACCGCCTCTAGCCCTGCCTCACTGAGATCACAGAGGTCTACAACACACAGCAAAATCACATCAGATGGCCTAACAGTAGGCACCCACCCGATACGGGGGCTCATGGCCTAGCCAAGTTGGCACACAGTTTTGGGGAGACACCATTCAGTCCGTAACAGAGGGGTGAATGTACCTGTCCCTGTACAGCTTGGAGAAGACAAGCTGCCACATGGTAAGCCCTCAGCTATCGTCAGCTTTTATTAGTATCCAACTTTTTATAAAGGCTTTTAACCCAAATGCTTGTTTGTTGTTTTTACTCTAAAACTGACTGCTTGTAACATGAAAAATCTAGAGAAGTATCAGAAGCTAACAGGAATCTCCTCTAACCCTAATACCCAGGGACAACAATATTAACAATAAAGTGTATTTTCTTCTTATACACCTACGGAAGCTCTGGGTACTTGGTCCAAAACCCCAAACCAAACATATTGCCCTCAAGTCTAATCTGACTCACTGCAGCCCTACAAGGCAGAGTAAAATGGCCTCAGTGCATTGAAGAAGAGGCTGGTGGATTCAACGTGCTGACCTTTTGGTTAGCACCCGGGCTCTTAACCACTGTACCACCAGGCCAGGTGCTCAATAAACATGTACTGGATGAATGTAAAAAGTGAGATTAAGCTCTGTGTCACATATTGCAGGTTGTTAATGATCTTCCTCCAGTCCTGATGCCTCATTCTTCTTTGTCTAGTCCAACCGCTCGGATTATTGGCCGAGTATACAGATTGAATAAATGTGGTGACGGGACACAAGTCTGATGCCTGTGACATAGTAAATACTTAATGCTGTCAGCTGTATTACTCCTATTGCCACCATACTTACTCCTGCTGCTGGATTTCTTGTTGTTTCAGTTATTATTCAGAAGCAAGGTGACTGAAAGGTCCTTGGGGACCCAAGCTCCACCACTGTAACTCCATAGAAAGTCAGTGTGACTTGCTTAAAGATTCCATTGATCACTTTACATACTTGATACCCCAAATACCAAAACCAAATTACTTGCTGTTGAATCAATTCCAATCCATGGACAGTCTAAGAATGTGAGTACTAATGCCTCCTCTGGGGTTTTCATGACCGTGATCTCTGAAAGGAAATCACTAGGCCTTTCTTCCAAGGCCCACCTGAGTGGATTCAAACCATCGGCTTTTTGGCTAGTAGCCCAATGCTTGACCATTTGTGCCACCTGGGAACCCCTAAAATCCCTGAAGAGTGGAGAGTCTCTAGAACAGGAGTCTGGGCCGATCTCTAATGCTTTCTGTGGCTGGGAGTACAACCCAGAAAAGAGGCAAGGAAGGACAAACTGATAGCATCTGTCCCAAATTCTAGAACAAAAACAGTGAATGAATGAATGATTCCCCATTCATTCTTAGACTCTCCTGAGTAGCAGGCTTTCACTCTAGGCCTGAGTGGAGCTGAATTCAAGGCATTAACTTACATATTTGCCTACGAGAGCAGTGTGTCTGGAGTTCTTTTCTTGGTGTTAAAAGACAGTATTTCTATCCTTTCTCATAAAAGGAAATTAGGTTTGATTACCACCCTCCTAACACAGTCTTCACAACAGAGGACAGCTTTTTAAAGATTCAGCTTCTAATTTAAACGTGACGTTATAGAGCTGTCTGGGCACTTGGGTAATTCCTTTGGACAGCTCAAAGTGGCACATATAAGGGTCCTTAATCAGCAGCTCAATATTTTATTCATATACCAGCTGGGACAACACAGCAAGGACAACTGAGATCAAAGCCAAAGGAGGAGTTATTAGCAACAGTATGCATCAAAATAATCAGGTTTTTAGATGGGCAGAGGAAGTGAAAAAAAAAGTTAGCATGACCAAAACCACAGGCTTCCTAAGAAAAAGCAATTCCAGGTCCAATTAATAAAAACATGAAGCTATAAGCCAAGGTATAAGGAAAGAAGTGGCTATTTCTCTATCAGAGTAAACCCATAAATTGATTATAAGCAGACAACTTGCGAAGCCAAGTTGTCGGATTCTCTGAGTCTCCCTGTTTCCTCCTCTTTGTTTCTGTTCCAATGCCTTTGCTCAAGCCTTACTTGCTTTGCATCTCACTTTTGAAAATACCGCAGAAACAGTCTCCCTTCCTCTTGGGTCTCCCACACCTCACCCTCTCCTCTCTACTGGCAAAGACTGGCTCTCTAAAACTCAAAGCAAGCCATGTATAAGCAAAATGTGGCGTATATGAATGACGGAATGCTGTTGCTAGCGTTGGGTGCCCCAGAATTGGTTTCGACTCATAGCCCCCTGTGTACAACCAAATGAAACGGTGCCTGGTCTTGTACACCCTCACAGTCATTGCCATGTTTCAGCCTGTCATTGCGGCCACTGTGTCAATCCAGCTCACTGGGGGTCTGCCTCCTCTTCGCTGACACTCTACTTGACCAAGGAGGATGCCCTTCTCCAGGGACTGGTCCCCCCTGCTAACTTGTCCAAAGTAGGTGAAATGAAGTCTCACCATTCTCCCTTCTAAGGAGCATTCTGAGTACTTCTTCCAGGACAGACCTGTTCAGTCTTCCGGCAGTCCACAGTATATCCAATACTCTATGCCAGCATCGTAATTTGAATGCATCAATTACCTGTCTGTCTTCCTTATTCTCTGCCCAGCTTTGACAGACATGAGGTGACAGAAAATACTATGGCTTGGGCCAGGCACTCCTTGATCCTCAAAGGGACATCTTTGCTTTTCACGCCTTAAAGGAGTCTTTTGCAGCAGATCTGTCCAATGCAATAAGTCATTTGCTGCATCTGTGGGTTTGGATTGTGGTTCCAAATAAAATGAAATCTTTGAGAACTGGAATCATTTCTCCACTTATCATGTTGTTGCTTATTGCAGTTGGGAGAATTTTTGGCTTCTCTTTGTTGAGATCAAGCTGTTATCTTTGACCTTCATCAGAAATGCCTCAAGTCCTATTTGCTATCAGCAAGCAAGTTTGTTTCACCTGCACCTTGCAGCTTGTTAATGAGTCTGCAATTTGGATAGCACTTCTTCACCATATAGTCCAACTTCTTGGGTTATCTCTTCAGCATACATATTTGAATAAGTTTGATGAAAGGATACAACTCTGATGCGCGTCTTCTCTGCTTTTAAGCAATGCAGTATCCCCATATTCTATTCAAAAGACTGCTTCTTTGTTGACATACAGTTTCTGCCTGAGCACTGTTGTTTTGGAGTTCCTGTTCTCAGTGTCACCCATAATTTGTTATGTTCCACACAACTGGATACCTCTGCCTAATAAATCAACACAGGTAAACATTGTTCTGGTATTTTCTGCTTTCATTTGTGAGCCATCTGACATCAGCAATGATCTTCCTCCTTTTAAGTCTTCGCTGAAACATTTCAGGTGGTTTTCCACCAGCCCCTAGAGCCTCGTTTTTTCACCAGTGCTTTCATGGCATCTTGAACTTCTTCCTTCACTGCCATCGTGTCTTGATCAAATGCTACCTCCTATAATGGTTGAATGTTGACCAATTATTTTTGGAATAGTGACCCTGTGTATTCCTTCTGTCCTCTTTTGATTCTTCCTGTGTCAGGGTCACCACGAGTCAGATCCTACTCGATGGCACTTGGCTTGTGTCACTAAGCACTGTGCCCACGGAATCCTTCAATATTGCAATTCCACACTTGAATTTTTCTTCAGTTCTTTCATTTTGAAAAATTCCATGTCCTTTCTTTCCTTTTGATTTTCTAACTCCAGGTATTTGCACATTTTGTCACAATACTTTATCTCTTGAGACACTCTGAAATCTTCTGTTCAGCTCTTTTACTTCCTCATCTCTTCCCTTTGCTTTAGCTATACTACGTATACTCCACTGGAAAGAGAAACAAAGTCCTGGCACACCCTGCAATGCACGTAAACCTTGAAACTACTATGTGGAGTGAAATAAGTTAATCACAAAAGCACAGATATTGTATAATCTCACTTCTATAAAATACATAACACACACACAGTAGTTATAAATGATTTCCAGGGATACAAGGTAGGGGAGAGGGAGTTATTACTTGGGGAACACTAAACTTCTGTTAAGAGTAATGAAAAAAATTAAAAATAGGTAATGGTAATGGTTGCACAACATGATGATGTAGTTGATTTCACTGAATTATACATGCCAAAATATTAAAATAGAAATTTTTTGTTATATATATACTTACCACAATAAAAAAAAAAAGAGAAGTATATATTTAAAACCAAGGTACACCATCCCTTCTAAAACCTTCTGTGTCTTCTTGTTTGTATCAGATGAGGGCAAGTGCTATGGAGAGCCGTTATAGGAGGTAGCATTTGATCAAGACACGATGGCAGTGAAGGAAGAAGTTCAAGATGCTGTGAAAGCACTGGTGAAAATACGGGGCTCCAGGGGCTGGTGGAAAACCACCTGAAATGTTTCAGCGAAGACTTAAAAGGAGGAAGGTCATTGCTGATGTCATTAGAAAGGACAGATAAGCCTAGGAAGGCCAATTTCAGGGTGGGACAGTGTTGGTATTCAATGCAGGAAGGGTCTTTCCTCAAGAGATCTTGAGTTACACTGCCGGCGAGGAGGTCTAGAACTGTTGATTGGGTAGAGATATTGCTTCATGTGTCACGTGCAAAGAGTAAAAACATACTCAAACCAAGAAGGGAAGAGCCCAGTTGGGAACTAGGTGTTAGGGGTGGAAGGTAGGGAGTGGCGTGGGGTAGGACTGGATCCCAAGTAGGGAATCCATTTACAAGTCTGGCCAGAGCCAAGGTGGGAAACAATGAGTTCGTGGTACAAGCTAAAGGCACTGCTGCTGGGCTAGCACGGCCATGCAGGGCTACAGAAATGGGCGACCAAAGTTTAAATGCTTGCTTCTGGGCCCTTAACTAAGACATTATCTAGGGATCCTCTCCAGGAACAAATTTCATCTCATAAGCTCACTTGCTACTATTTCTTTACTTAGCAGAGTGCCATGGAAATGATTTTAAAATGCTTTCTTAATACGATTTTAAAGTACCTTCTTAATGGACAGTTGGACATAGAACGTATCTACTGACCCAGAAGCATGAGACTGTCAAGCGGGATGAGGGCACCATAATTTGAAGTCCTGGCTCAGCAGCCACTGAGCCTCCTGGGTCCCTCCACCTATATTTAGCCCCTTTTAACCCCCCAGTCCCTGCTGGGGACAAATGACACCACTTCCGGCAGCTCATAGAATGCTGGCCCCTCTCTCAGGAAGTGGAGGAAGCCAAACAAGAGTGTGATGTCAGGTGGAGTCCACAGAGGGCAGCGTCTGTCTGATACAGCTGGGAACCTCCAGAGCTGGAATTAGACCTCAGAACTCTCAAGTCTGAGGTAGGGGAGCCAAAGGTCTCAGAGGCCTCTCTGCGTCAGTTGCTGGTCTAGAGTCACTCCAGACCCAGGGGAATTCTCCCTGAAATAGATGAAGCTGAAAAAATCCCACTGCCATTGAGTCAATTCTGACTCATAGAGACCCTATAGGACAGAGTAGAACGGCTCCATAGAGCTTCCAAGGAGCACCCGGTGAATTCAAGCAGCCAGCCTTTTGGTGAGCAGACGTAGCACTTAACCACTGCACCACCAGGGTTTCCAAACTGATGAAGATGCTGGCTATTAGAAGCGAAAGTGTGACAGGTAGTGGTGGAAAGACAGCAAGATGTCCTTTGGACCTGTTATCAGGAGGGGTCGGTCCTTGCAGGGTCTCATGCCTGGTAACGTAGAGGATCAGCCAAAAAGAGGAGCACCTGTGACGAGATAGACCGTCACTGTGGTTGCAGTGGCGGGCTCAAGCAGCGCCATGCCCTTGAGGGTGGCACACAACAGAGCAACTTTTTGTTCTGTTGTACATGGGGCACGACGAGTCGGAACTGACTTTACATCACCTAACAGCAGTATTTTAAACAAGCTAGGTTGTCCTAAGTAATTTGATTTTTTTTCCTCTTTTTTGAGAGAAAGGGCCTCAATTCAACTACTTTCCCTTGTTTCTATAATCTCCTTCTCTCTCACGGTTGAGTTGGGTGAACGGGAGGCCTTGGCAGAGAGGAAGTCTGTGATGTAGTCCTTCATGGTGTAGACAGGCACCACCTTGGCAATCAGCTCCTCCGCTGTGAAACCGCCTGAAGACGCCTAGTTCTTTCTTGTCCTCTCTTTCCCTTCGTTAGACAGTTCCCGTCAGCTGTGTGGTTCACAGCTTGTAAACATTCCTTCACGTCACAAACAGTCACAAACATGCGTGATCAGGACCGCACACAAGCACAGCTAAGACCTGGTCTTACAGCTCTTCGCTGGAACACGTTCTGCCTGTGTTTAGACGACGGGCACAAATCCGTGGGTGCTCTTTGGTGTTTGCATTTCTCTTTGGATGACACCAGTGAATACTGCTACATTAGGCACCCAGTGATGGATGAAACCAGTATGCAAAAATGAAGAGCATCACTTGACCAGACCTGACTATCAGACTGATGGTTGACCATTGTAGACACCGTCCTTTGTTTTCATTTCCTACATTTCCTGCATCTATGGAACGATAGCTCCGCTTTACAGCCTTGTGGTAAGACAAACACACTATGGATTACTGAATATCCATTTTATTTCCAGATTTCCTGCTGATGATCCTCTGCGGAGCCAGGGTGATTAAACAAGCTGATATCATGCAGACACTTAGCTAGAAGTGGTAAGTCAGTGCGTCATGGCATCAGCTGACATTTTTCTAATAATTTGACTCAAGGGCTCATTTTAGTCCAGATTCCTGAGAAAATGGGCTCTAGTTTTGTAAAGGTGACCAGAGACTTCTGGGTGTGGCTGCAAAATGAGTTTAACCAGGGAGATAAAGTCATTCTAAACAGAGATACCAATGTTTCTAAAGACAAGGGAAGAGATTAACTGGGACTCATGAATCTTGGGATGACAAAACGCAGCTGTTGTTGACATCTGTACAGCCAGCTGTTGGTACTTGGCTTGATGCGTCTCTCGCTATGCATGGAGAGAGACGTCTGTTCACGTCTGTGGAAAGAAGGGCACCGTCAGCACATGTGCTCTACAGGAACGAAAGCATTGACTTGGGAGCAAACGAGAGGGGATGTAATCAAGATGCAAGTCTTCTATTCTAAAAATAAGGTACAAAAGTAATTTACACTACTGCTTAAATACCTACTGGGAGCCCCTATCTCATCTGGAAGAAGTACAGCCAGAGTGCTCCTTGGAAGCAAAGATGGTGAGACTTTGTCTCACGTACTTTGGACACATGATCAGGAGAGGACATCAGGACAAGGACGTCATGCTTGGTAAGGTTTCAAAATTGCTTTGAATGGTAAGCTAGGTGCTGGTGTCAGTGCATATCTCACCAACATGAGTCCTTCGAAAGTGACCTTAGTGACATTCAGCAATGAGGTATGCAGCACTTTTTCTAGGAGGGTTCACAAACTCAATGGGAAGTCCTCGTATTTGGAACAGGGGCTGCCTCTAGAGGTGCTGTCTGGCTAGTTATGCATGGCAGGGATAGACCCGGTGAGCTAGGGCCTGGAGATGTCTTAGTTCCACCAATGGAAGTGGAGACGCTTTGGTTCCACCAATGAGGGTGGAGATGTTTTAGTTTCCGAGTGAGGTTGGAGAAGTTCTATTTCCATCAGCGAGGGTGGAGACGTTTTAGATCCACCAGTGGGTAGCCAAGCCAAACCAAGCCAAGCGCCGTCAAGTCGGATCTGACTCATGGCGACCCTAGGATATACTTTCAGTTCCACCAGTGGGTGAGGAGTGCCTGCTCCAAGCCAGACGTGGTGCTGCTATACGCTGAGGATGCCAAGAGGAAGCGTGGAGGATGGCCTTTCAGCAGTCCATGGTGCAGGGACGATGAGGTGCCTAAACTAGTAATTTTGAAATCCTACACAATGTGCTGTGCAAACGGCACATGGAGTCCCGTGTTCCCTCTGGAGGGCTCTCCTCTCCTTGTAAGAAAATCAGGTTGACCTTTGTGTAGAGTTTCAGTGTCAGCAGCTTTTCCCCACATGCAGCTCTGAATTTCTTTACCAAACATGTGATTTATGTTATAAAAAAGTTGCATGTACTGGTATTTAGATCACTGCTGCTGTTAACCAAAAAGTTGACAGTTCAAAATTACCAGTCGCTACTTGGAAATCCTGTGCAGCAGTTCTACTGTGTCCTATAGGGTAGCTACAATTTGTAATCAACTTGACAGAAACGGGGTTTTTAAACTCTGGAGACACTAGCAGGCACAGCAAGTGAGATGAGAACACACTCATAGTAGTCTGTGATCATGGGCACACTGATGAAGTACACACTGCTGTTCTGACCTATCAGAGACACATCTTCCTTCACTTGCCCAGTCTTGGATACAACTAGTAGGATCCAATATTTTGTTCTGGCCCTGGCCTTTAATTTAGAGTTTTTTTACCCACGCCAGGGGAACCCAGGTGGTATAGAGGTTAAGTGCTGCAGCTGCTAACCAAAAGGTCAGCAGTTCATATCCTTCAGATGTTTCTCGGAACCTCTATTGGGGCAGTTCTACTCCTGTCTATAGGGTCACTAGGAGTTGGAATTGACTTAACAGCAGTCCATTTTTACCCATACCATTTGCCAAAACTAATAAGAAATGCTACTTTCTCCTCCAAATTTGAGTGAATATGAAAACTTGACATTTACGTGTTTTCTTGGATTTTTCTGTTCATGTGACAATTTCAAAGCTTTGTGCAATCAACTGGACTACTCTGATGGACAAATGAAGGGAGACTCATGGGATTGTCCTCTCTCAATAAAGATGCCTCCTTGGAGCGAAGCCTTGCATCTCACAGCTACTAGAAGCAAGAATGGGCTGGACGCACAGTGGGTGTCCAGCACCTGTAGGGTGCTGGGGTGGAGAGTCTCGAAGGCTTTTCTTGCTGTGATGAAGATACAGGTCACAACTGACGTGACTCTCAAGGTGTTGGGGTCGCAGACGCCTTCGAAATTTGTTGAAAGCTGTGAACATTCTCTCAGAAAAATACACATACACATAGCATTCTACATGGAATCCTCAGAATCCTAGGTCCACAGAACCATCTCTGGACCCCAGTTAAAACAAAACACTAACTCACTAAAAGCAGATGAGCATCGCACAAGACAAGGTTATAATCAGGAGCTAAGCTGAGTGGTCTATATGCGAAAATGTACACATACAAGGACTTTAAATGCTAAAGGTTTCCAGAGAAGCAGGTGATTGCACAAACGCCCTCTGAAACTATGATCCACGGCTGCAGGGTCCAGCTGGGCCTTTCCAGGACCCTGGACAGTTCGACTCCAAGATCTTGTCCCCGGGTCTTACCTCCTCCCCAAACTCATGCTGGGCACTAGAAATCAAGTCAATGCTTTTTGAGATGATTTGATGTGTGTTTCTCATGTGGGCACCATATCTCAGCCGTCCTGTAAAACCCTCTGATGATGACTTAGTTAGTTGTCTGGTATGATGAGAAACACACCAGGAAACCCAGACAAATGAGGCAGAGTGGAGGAGGGTAGGGAGGTTTTTTTGTGAAAGATACTCAAATACTTCCAGGGCCTCCTCAGACAGGGATCTGAATCCTAGGTGGAAGGAAGTCAGAAAACCTTGAAACAATGAAGAACTATCTTGTCTTCAACAAGTAGAAGTTTAAAATGCATTTTAGCAATGACATCCATTTAAAACCTAGAATTACAGGATTAAAAAAAAAATCATCCCCTTGGCAACTATTCACTGGGTATCTTCTACATCCTACAGATGTGCTGGACTGCATGATTATAAAAGTAAGTGAGACAGACCTGGACCTGTCTTCACAGATGAGGACTATAGAGGCCACCAGGCTGGTCCTTCTGCCGATGAGGAAAGCCCAGCCCAGGAGGTGGGGAAGTGATTTGTCCAAGATCCCACAGATAATTAGGGACCAAGTTAGGACTAGAATTCAGGGCTTCTAGCTTTCTAAGAGCACAGTCACACAAATAAGAATTTGGTGGTAAAACAACGAGGTTGTAGTATTTCACCCCCCCCCAAAAAAACTTTGTTAAGACCAGTCCTTGACTAAGAGCAAGAGATGCTGAAATAAATAAGTCATTTGGCTTTCTAGGGACCCTCAGATTTGCTGACTCAAGGAAATAGAAGGACTGCAAATAAGTTCACAAATTCATCCTAGAAAAGGTGCTACATACCTATTGCTGAATATCACTACGCTCACCTTTGGAGTACTCCCCTTGGGAAGCTATGCACCAATGCCAGCACCTAATCTACCCTTTGAAGCCATTTTGGAACCGTTTTTCTCGAATGGCCATCAGAGTTGCGATCCTATTACTCTTGATGTCCTGAATGTCATCCAAGTGTCTTCCTTTGAGTGTTTCATTTATCTTCGGGTAAAGAAAAAAAAGTCATTGGGGGATCAGATCATGTATGTAGGGAGGGTGTCCCAATAAAGTTTTATTTGTTTACTAACTGGAAACTCCCTCACAGACAAGTTCATGAACTTGCCACCATGCACAATGGCCATCAGAAGGATGACTCAAAGATGACTGTAGTGATAGTCAGCAATGAGGCATGTAGCACTTAGAATGACTGAATTCACAGGTTTAATCATCAGACCTCTTATGTTGGTAGGGGTCAGTGATTTGCATGGGGTAGATTTTATAAATAAGCAAGTTCAGATGAAGCCAAAAGACAGCAAAAGAGAGAAAGATCTTAATTTAGGGGATCAAAGCTGACTTCACAGAGGGAAAATAGGAACACAGAGCAGGAAGGGAACAAACAGCAGCCATAAAAAAAGGTAGAGCAGAAACTGTGTTTCAGGGGGAGAAGTGTTGTACTCCAGGAGGGTTGTGAGCCCCTCTGTAGCCTTGTGGAGGGAACTGGCACAAAACACCAACACCTTCGGGGGTGGGTGACATATCTGCAGATTCCTGTCCCTGTCAGCACTGGAAGCAGGCAGGAGGGAAGCTGGAAAGTTCAGCTACCTAAGGGGGAGAAACTGTCACCCCGATCATAAATGCTGGGGAGCCAGAGAATTTCTGACACATTGTGCGCCTCAGGCTCACAGGTGGGCTTTTGGAATCTTTCCTCTGGGTTTGGCAGCAGACTGCTGCCTCTCTGCACATCTTTATTGATGTATCCATTAGAAAGTGACATGATTTGCTTACTAAGTTTCTGTTTCATTTGCATCTTAATGTCCTATCATTAGGGTATAAATACAGACACAAGGGATTAAGTAATTTAGAAATTCCGTCTGGGGATCTGGTAACTCAGGCCATGAATGTGAGAGGCTGTGGCCTGGGAAGATGGGGTGGGAGCAGAGCTTCACCTGGACAAGTGTTGTGAAACGATCCCGCTGTGCAGAGTCAGGTTCTGGAGCCCGAGGTACTGGAGCATGTCGTTTGTGGCACATTTCTAGTGCGCTGATCTGCTGCCCCCCAAAGCTTCACTGTCAGTGTCTTCGAGAAGCCCTGGTTATGTATGTGTGTTCCCTCGTTGTGTTTTGTGTCTCCAAGGTTTGTAGACAACTCCAAAATCTTTGTGTCCCTGTTCACGTGCAGTTTTGCTTTAGAACCGTCTATCTTTGGTGCAGTGGTTAAGTGCTACGTCTACTAACTAAAAGATGGGCAATTTGAATCCTCCAGACTCTCCTTGGAAACTCTATGAGGGCATTTCCACTCTGTCCTATGGGGTCTCTATGAGCTGGAATGGACTTGATGGCAGTGGGTTTGTTTTCTAGGTGTTTTATCTTTGGGTTGAGAACCTTCCTGTTGCAGTTAGTTACGGGTGAGTACATCTCTGGCTCATGGAGGCCACATAGACAACAGAACACAATGCTGCTCCATCTGTCACCATCCTCATGACAGGTGAAGGATGGACCACTGCAGTCTGTGGGGTTTTCACTAGCTGATTATGAGCACCTCGGGAGTGAATTAATGTTGTTATATGCCATCCAGTTGGTTCTGACTCATAGCGACCCTATGTACAACAGATAGAAACAGTGCCCAGTCGCACACCTCCAGTCATTGTTAAGCTTGAGCCCGCCTTGTCGATCCATCTGGTCCAGGGTCTTCCCCTTCTCCGCTTGCCCTCTAGTTCCCAAGCATGATGTCCTTCTCCAGGGACTAATCCCTCCTGAGAACATAAGTACGTGAGACCTGGTCTCATCATCCTTGCTTTTAAAGAGCATTCTCGCTAGGCTTCTTCCAAGACAGATTGGTTTGCTCTTCTGGCAGCCCATGAGACACTTAAGGAAAACTACAAAAGCCAAACAGTCCAAAGTTTAAATCCTCCAGCTGGTTACAGCAAGACTCTGAATCTCAGCGTGCTCTTACCTGGAAAACAGGTAGAATGGTCCTATGAAAAATTGTTGTGAGGATTAAGTGAGATAACACAGAGTGCCTACCACAGTAATTGAGTCAGCAGGTGCCTACAAAGGTAACGATCTCTACCTTTCTTCTAGGGCCTCCTTGGTCTCAGAACTTGTCCAGGTCCCACACGGCTCTTCAGAGACCAGAGACAGGGCCCTGACCACCCAAAATACATTTTTCTCTGGCTCACTTTCCAGAATGGAGTTTCATAGCCCAGCATGGCTGCTTCTTGCAAAAGGGTAGAAAGCATTCCATTTTTTGTCTAAGTCTGTGAGTGACAGAGTTTTATCCAGTCCCTCTTTGTCCCCTAGCTGAAGGTGAGGGCCTCAGCTGTGTACACATAACAGGGAGGGCTGAACGCACAGGAGAGAGCAGCTAGTTCATCCCTCTCGGTGTCAAGATGAGGACTGCAAGGGTGATGAGAAGAGGGAGGCAACGTCCCAGGCACACAGTGCTTTAGCCAGAGCGTTGGGGCAGACAACTCACGTCTCCTGTTTTGATCTAGATTTCATAATTTTCAGATTACTTTTATAGCATTCACTTCATTTGATCTGCAACTTGGAGAGGAAGACAGGAAAGTACGATGACCCCCATTGGACAGGACAAGCTGAGGTTGGAGGAAGCACGGCTAAGGTCATGTAATTTCCAAGTCTCTGCACAGGTCTCTGAACTCCGAGTCCAGGGCCTACTCAAGCTCCCACTCAGCTGTCGAAGTCTCCTTGGTCAGCTCCGAAAGGTGTGGCTCTGGCCCCCACCTGGAACACTATCTCTGGCAAAGATCTCCTACCTCTGCAAAGGGTGCTCAGATGAACCCCACAGGACAAAGGGGCAAGGCTGACGGATGCGTCTGGTGGAGGAGCTAAGGTCTGTAGGACTTTCTCGTGAACCCAAGCCCTCTCCAGAGCAGAACGTACGGGGTAAGCTGACCTCAGGAGAACTTCAGTTCATGCCTTCATTCTTTCCCTGACACGTCATACATTTTCTAAGCAGTCTCGTGTGGGAGGAACGGCGCTGGACAACACAGGAATACAGAGCTGAATTAACTTTAACTCCTCCTTGCTTGGGTTTACAATCTGTGAGGATTTCTCCAACAAAGGCACCTTCTTTTTTCAATAACAAAATAAAAAAGAACAAAACTTTACTGTTGGAAAAACATTGGAAAATGTGTAGGCCCACTTTCTAAGCTCCATAAAATACAGTTTTATGAACTTAAAACTGATATTTAAGGGTCCTTTGAAATTCTGAGGCTGGAACTCTTAGCACCACTCAGCACCCAAAACTAGGCTGGGCAAGAGTACTAAACTGGGCCTGAACCCTAAAGTTCGTTTCTGCATGCATATAGGTTTCATTTTGCTTTTTGCGATTAGATCTTGGAGACTAAGGAATCTATATTTTGAGGTTATCATTAATTGGGTTTGGGCTATTTGAGCCTTTATTGTGCAAATTTTCCAAAACAAAATGGTACTTGGCAACAACTCATGTTAATGTTTTCAGTAATTATTTAATTTGTCAATTGCTGCACTGAGCGTGAATTAGGCATGGTCTTTTGTTCAAAAGTTTCCAATCTAGTTGCTCACAGATGGCAGATATAAAATATGCGTGGTGTCACTTCTGCTCCCTGTGCTCATGACAAACCATGAAAATCCATCACAGAACTCTTGAATGTGACCTGACCTGGCCAGAGAGCCTTTCTCACAGAGACCTAAGGCCCAACCAAGGACCGATCCTCCTAGCATTTTCTTAACACCTTCCACCTCGTCTTCCTAAAGAAACCACAGCTGGCCTCATTTGTAGAACTTTAGGTCTTGTTGCTGATTGAATTGTGTCTTCCAAGAATATGTATTCAAATCCTACAGGTCACCCAGAGGTGCACTGGCAGAAAGGCCTGCCAATCTACTTCTGAAACACCAGCCATGAAAACCCCATGGGCCCCAGTTCTCTGACCCATGTGAGGTCACCAGGAGCTGGCGTCGACCCAGCATTAGGACTTCTGAGCTGTGAGAAAGTAAACTCTTCTCCTTTAAGGCCACCCACATGGGGTATATTTTGTTATAATATAACTAACATTGTTTACAATGTTCTAATGGAACAAACATGTTTACCAAGAATGTTATAATTAGTTAACATGTTTACAAACACATTTTTCTGTTTTTCTTAGTTATTCTGAATCATAAGCCCATTTCGACATCATGATCGTACTATAAACTACAGGCGTGACGTGGACTTTTCATTCATGTGACACCTGTAATAGACGCTTATATTTTTGGATTCAGGTCGTCAAGCTTTCCCATGTAGGAGACCAAGGTGATGTATGTGTTTACCTTTGGAAAGTGTGTGGAGAATTTTCCTATGGCAGGTATTGCAAGTATTTTTCATCTTGATCAGTAATACAAGATCCATGTCCCCATTCCAGAAGATGACGGGGTTAATAAATCAGACTTGCTGACAGCTCTTCAGTAAAGGAACTATTTTTCTACAGTGAACAGTCCCTTTCAGATATTAATAAGTTTACTTAGAGTTAATCATCTTTTCATAGGCGAAGCTGCCTCCTAAAGAATATAAGCCCTAAGGAAAACTAACCACATTAAAAATGCTTTTTTTCTAATGTTTAAATTTTTAAGAGAAACACATACACAAAGTCAACATATCATACAGGCAGTCCTAGCTTTGCTTGGTGGTAGAGTAGAGCCAAACCAAACGAGTTGCCGTTGAGACAATTCTGGCTCATAGTGACCCTGCAGGAAGAGGAGAACTGATGGCATGGGGTTTCTAAGGAGCCGCCGGGGGGTCCGAATCGTCTGAATGGTTTGCAGCCAAATGCTTAACCACTGCACCACCAGGCCCCTTATTTAGTCCACGATAATTTAAATCACTAGAAATATTGAGAATTAAATGTTTTGTTTCATTGTAAAAACCTGCCCAGTGTAGTCTGTGCAGTCACAGAAATTACCATGTGGGGTCAACATGGTATCTGGGCCTCAGCAAACTGTTATACTCCTTTCTTCATTTGGATGACCTTCTAATGTTTTCTTTTTTGTGCTTTTAATGGCATGAAATGTCCCCAAGAGTTTCTCTGATGTAAAGTGTAATGTGTGTCCTTGTCATCACACTTCTCTTGTGTCTACACGGCTGCCTTCACTGAGTTCCTTTGGCTGTGTATTGTTGCTGCCACTAGTTGCTGTCTGGTTGGCTCCAAGTCCATTGATCTCGTGTGCAGCGTAGAGCTGCTCCATAATGTCTCAGAAGCCGGGCATCCGTCCTGTCTTCAGGGGCACCTTTGGGTGCGCTCAAAGTGCCAACTTTCAGTTAACTGTTGAGCACCTCGCTGCTGCACCACCCGGAGGCTCCTCCGACTGCACATCTGGACTTGATCCAGATGTGACATAGTGGTGAAGGCTGCACACCCACAGCCAGCTGTCTCTTCTATGATTTCATTGGCATTCAGTTGGAATCCTGTTGAGGTGGTTTTACTCTGTTTTTTTATATCTATCAGAATTTTCGATAAGGTCTGTGCCACAGCTTCATCCGGGCTCAGTCTCAGCCTGCCTTCAGTTTGGCCTTTCAAATCTATCACCTCCGATCTCACCTCCAGAGTTAGCACCCTTGTTTCCTCACGGCCGTCCCGCGTTGGTAACTCATTTCTTGTCTTGAACGTGTTCCGTTTTTGTGAATTGTCATCCGGGTCTATTGCTCAGGACAATGACGCAAAGTGGCAACACAACTACACCCTTGGCTGTGTGTGTGTGAGCTACTTCACAGGTGCCTAGCCGCCAGCCTCTCACAGACTTTGGAAGAAGGCAGGTGGTCAGTGACGTGGCCACCAGTAACGGTGCGCCTCTGTAGTTACCTAGCGACAGGTGGGTGGGAGAGCTGACTGCCAGGTTGGTGCCATACCCAGTTACCGAGCTAAGCTGAGCGGTGGTAACTGAATGTAGACCTTTGTTGCTAAGGACTGACCCTATTGGTGAGTTGCACACATTTCCTTGTGTGTTAACATGATAGGTGTACATACACATGGGTTGGATGATGTAGTACATGTAGAAGGCATGCTGCGAAGTTTCTAACGAGGAGGCCTGGCAGTGCTGTGGCTAAGTGCCTGGTTGGAAGCAGAAGCTCAGTGGTTATAGCCAACCAGCTGCTACCCTGCAGGGTTTTGAAGACTGCTGTCCTTAGGGAAGCAGACTGGTGCATCTTTCTTCTGCAGAGCCGCTGGTGGGTTTGAACTGCTGATCTTTAGACTAGCGCTGGAATGCTTAGCCAAGCGTAGCCCCAGGCTCCTTTGATGACCCTCAAAGATCTATAAACCCCATGTACTCCTTCATTTATTCCACACTGTCTCTTACTGCTGGGTGGTCATGCTGGTAATTGAAACTGCACTGGTCTGTACTCTCCTGGAGCTTTAGTCTAAATCCATTGCCACTGAGACTGTTCTGATTTCTAGTGACCTTATAGGACAGAGTATAACTGCCCCATAGGGTTGTCCAGGTGGATTCAAACTGCTGACCTTTCAGTTCACAGCTGGAGATCTTAACTACAAGGCCATCGGAATTTTACAGAGAATACAATGCCACCGAGCCATCAGGCTATCCTCCTTTCAGTCTGAACATAAACACTGCCATCGATTCCACCTCACAGTCTAGTGGGAAACAAACACTAGCCACTCATTGCATCAGTGAATGGACTGACTGACAAGGTCCCCAGAGCAGCAGCTGGCCATTAGAAATGTGACAGGTGCCACAAATATGCACCGCTGTGTACTTTTAAATTTTCTAGCAGCCACATTTTTAAAGAGTAAAGATAGGCAAAAGTAATTTTAATAACATATTTCATTTGACTCAATATAGCCAAAATGCTGTCATTTCAAGAAGTAGTTCAATGTAAAATATTATCAACAAGTCATTTTGCATTCTTTTTTTTTGCTATAGTAAGTGTTTGAAATTGGATACATATTTTACCCTTGGAGGGCTATTGACAAGTCAGCTTTGAAGGCATGATCAGAGGAGACAGTGTAAGGCAGGAATCAAACCTAGCTGCCTGGGGCAGCCATCAAATATCTACTGGAATTCTGCCCATAAATCAGTTCCTAGGACTCTGTTAGTGTTGAACAGGTATAAACCCCACTGCTATTGAGTTGGGTCTGACTCACAGTGACCCTAGAGGTCAGAGTAGAACTGCTGCATAAAGTTTCAGAGGAGCACCTGGCAGATTTGAACCCCACCGGGGTTTCCTGAATAGACATAAGTTCTATTAAAAAAAAAAAATTCAAACTCATTGCTGTAAAGTTGATTCCCACTCATCATGACCCGGTAGGGCGGAGTAGACCTGTCCCAGAGCGTCTCCCAGGAGGGCTTGCTGGATTTCAATTGCTGACTGAGCTGAGCACTTAACCATGGCACCACCAGGGATCTGCTTAGGCTCCAGAGAGAGTCCCCTGCAGCCTAGTCCCTGAACCCAGTCAGACAGTGTTCGAAACTGTCGTGCTTTGTCTGCCGTCAGTGCTGTATATCTTCTTTAGACCATGCTGTCGCTGAGCTCTCATGACAGTTCTATGAGTCAGACATGGCAGAAACAATGACCACTGTTCAGAGACAAAGCAACTAAACCCCAAGAGAGGGATATTGTCACGGCGGCTGGCAGCACGCTCACCAACTGTGTTTCCCCACCTAGGCGCAGAGCTGAAGTCCCTTTCCAAGCCTCTTATGAATGGGGGGAGTCACATGATCAGGTCTCACCAATGGGATATGAGAACAGTGGTGTGTCGTTAGGTGTTCTGGGGTATGGCAATGAAGAGAGGAGGAGCCTTCTCCATGCACCTCCTTCTCCCCCTGCAGCAGCCTTAAAGACCATCTTTGAGGATGATGGAGCCATCATAGAAAGAACCTGGGTCCTGGAGTCACTCCTTGGCAGAGACCTGCCCAACCTATGCTGCCCTGGGTGAAGAATAATCGTTTGTTATGTCCAGATTGTAGAACTTTTCTTTATAGCAATGTACAGAAATCAGAAAACGGAGGACAATCACAAAATACTGGGAATCATGTCCCAACCAAACTGTTACACACATTTCTAGGCGGCCACAATTCAATCGCAGACAGTCCCCATGAGTTGGAATCAACTTGACAGAAACTAGTTTACCTACCTAGTGCTGCTGTAACACAGAAGCCACAAGTGAGTGGCTTTAACGAACAGAAATTTATCTTCCAATAACTCTGGAGGTTAAAAGTCTAAATCCTATTCTTGGCTGTCAGTCATTCTCTTAGCCTCTCTCCTAGTTTCTGGTGTCTCTTACTTGCCTGATCATCCCCATTCTAATTTATTTGCTATTTTCTTCCTATATTTTAGTTATATCTTGTTTTTTATTAGTCCCACAAATAAGGCAATTACTGTTTTCTAAAGTAAATTTTCATATAGTTTTATTCACATGTTTATCATTTTTTGTCCTTACACTTTCTCCTTGAATCTGAAACTTTCATCTGGGTTGTTTTTCTTCTGCCTAAAGGACCTTGGAAACCCTGGTGGCGTAGTGGGTTACCCACATCTGCTAACCCAGAGGTCAGCAGTTCAAATCCACCAGGTCTCCTTGGAAACTCCTTGGGGGAGTTCTTCTCGGACCTCTAGGTTTGCTAGAGCAATAGGTTTGGTTTTTCGGGTTTTGGCAAAGGACCTCAGTGATCATTTCCATGCATGATGATTTTGGGATAGAAATTATTTTTGCTTGTCCGAAAATGTCTTTACTTCCCTCTTTTCTTGGAAGATCATTTTATTAGATATATAGTTCTATGTTAATTTTTCCTTCAGAACATTAGATAAATTCCACTGTCTTCTGGATTCCATGGTGGCTGATGAAAAGTCAGCTGTTGACGTAAGTGTAATGCCTTTATTTTAAGTTATTATTATTATCATTGCATTGCTGGTTTTAACATTTCCTTCTTGTCCTGGCTCTTGTCTTTAGTGTTTTGAAGGTCCATTTTGTTATCCACGTGCGAATTTCTTCCTGTTTATCTTCCCTAAGACTTCTTAGCTTCCTGGAATACGAAGGTTTGCATCTTTTGTGTGTTCGGAAATTTTTCAGCGACTACCTATTGAAATCCTCTTGCCTTTGCTTTTGCCTCTACGGAACAAGATGCTTTTGTTCTGTATTCTGAGTGGCTTGACGCTTGTTGTTGTGACGCGGTACCTGACCGCTGGTTCAGACTCATGACAACACTGTGGACAACAGGACAAAACACTGCCCGGCCCTGGGCTGGCCTCCTAATTGCTGCTGTGTCTGACCCCACGGCAGCTTCCGTTTTCATTAACATCTTAAACCTTTGTTCAGTTGTTTTCTTCCTCTGGGCTGCACTAGGAATCATTTCTTAAGTTCTGACTGTCATTTCCCTCACATTCTGATTAGCTGTACCTCCAGTTTTTACTGCAATTAACTGACATTTCATTTCCAGAAATTCCTTTTTTCCTCAAGCCTGCTTCATCATTTTCAAGTTTCCACCTTCCTTGCTCATATGAAAACCTGATTATTTTTATTTGGGATCTAAAATTCCAATATTCTTCTTAATGTTATTTCTTCTAGCTGCTATCAGTGGTATCTTTCTTTGTGTATTATTATTTTACTGTGTGATCAGGTTTTATGGCAATTTTAGAAGCTTTAGTTTAATATGTGTTCCTCTGTACAGGGGTTACAACTGTTTTATCCATGTGCCTCCTACCACTTTAAACTAAAAGTTGGGCTTGACATTTTTCAGACTATTCTAAGAGTATAACATGGGTTGTAAATCTGCATGACAGCTAATCTGTGAACAGCTAGGAAGGCTTTTGTTTTTCCTCTTCTAACAGCCAGTTTTTTTTAAACAAGCAATTTTTTAAATTAATTATTACAGTAAATGAATAAAACCTCTAACATCTATCAACTATCTACTATGATACCCCTGTACTCCCCCCCACCCTTAGAACCATCAAAGTTTTCAGTGCTGCAGACAATTGTATTTGTAAGTCCTCGCCATGAGTCGGACTGACTCAACGGCACTTGGCTTATACTGTTACAGGGGTCTCCTGCAATATTTGTCCTTGTGACACTGACTGATTTCACTCGACATAATATCTTCAAACTGAAACCACATTATAAGATGTTTTCCAGAAAACATCTTTTTTTAGAAAAGCAATTTTTTTGTTCCCTTCTTCAGGTATACTAATTTTTCATTCCTTGCTTCTCTGATGATGTAACTCCTTCAAGTCCTGGAGTCTCCTACTGGACTCTTTACCTGAGCTAGACTGTAAGTCTTGTCTCCTGTCTCTCTGCTTCTAGCCAACAGTCAAAACAGAAACTGAGATTGCCAGAACTCATCAGATACTCCCCGAAAGCAAAGCTGACCTCATCAGGAGTCCAACGTCCACTGTATTTTTGCCATCTAAGGATTTTTTACTTTCTTTCCATCTCAACATTGCTCTTTTCAATGGAGTCTTATTCAGGGAGTTTCTATCCCACCTTATGGTTAGAAAGGAAATTGCTCCAGAAACAAGTGATACTCATTTATCTACTAAAGATCTACTGCTAACCACTCAAGATATAAAGATGATGAAACTTAGTTCCTACTTTAAAAGAGATAACAATGTTGGTGACTGAGTTCTCTAGGATGTATTCTCAGGACTTTTAGTAATTTGTATATTTCCTTTTGTATGAAAATATAACTAGTATTCTGTCAAGAGAAGATCCGATAGCTATACGACAAGAGTCACAGAAGTTTGTTGAATGAATGCATGAATTAAACATTAATTAATTAAGGAAGCACGTTAGCATTAGTTGTGTTAAACCCAAGGCTCCTTTTCCTGAGCCAAATGCAACCCTAGTGGCTTAGGGGTTAAATGCTGTGACTGCTGACCCAACGGCTGGCAGTTCACATCCACCACGCGCTTTTTGGAAACTCTACTGGGGGTTCTACGCTGACAGAGTCACTGTGAGTCAGAATTGACCAATGGCAGTGGGTTGGGTTGGGTTTGATGCAATACAAGAAATAGGCAGCACCTTATCCGAGACATTGAGGGGCAGTCACGTTGACAGCCCTTGGAGCCTTCTAGTGCTTCTATTCTGTTCCATTTGGTTTTTCTCTGGTAGGTTTTGCTAGCTGCCTCTGGCACTGGCTGCACCCTGAGAACTACAGAGAGAGCACCGTAGTTAGGTCTCCTGCAGTCTGTTTCTAATCACTTCCTGGTTGTGTTTTACACCCCGCTGCCATCTGCAGATCGAGTCTGGTGACAGGCTGACTCCCTGTAGCAGGGGTGCAGGTGGGAGGAAGAGAAATCCTACCATTTCTAACCCATGCTTAGGAATCCAGGTAATCTATCAATTCCACACAATTCCTTAACATGGGGAAATATTTTCCTTTAGTTTCGATGACTCTGCTAGGCAGGAGTTGTTGGGAAGACCCAATGAATACGAAATCTAATACAACTCTATCCTGAAATAATCTTCTTTACCACTGCCCAGCTATATAAAACTATTCAGCAGTCTATGAGTAACTTGAGTTGGGCACAACTTGAAACATTTCTTCTTTGAAATGAGAGATTCTTCCTTTAACTCAAATATAATTATGCATTTAAATGTCATGGGTCAATTTATTAAGGCTTGATTCATCGGAGTGTAACTTTTATTAGGCTTTATTGCTACCAGAAATTATATCCTACACAAATACAATAGAGATTTAAATGTTCTTGAGAATGAGCTCATGCCTGCTGCCTTTATGGTGTCGGACAGTAATGGACCTTGACCGGCGGAAGATTTGATAAGTATAAAATATTACGGCTTGAGGCTCATTTGGTTTCTTTTTAATGACTGATAATCCTTGTCAATTCAGTGTGATTGTCACAACCCAGTGCTGTTTCCCACCGTGGATGTGATTGTAACAGGAACCATTAAGTATGTCTGCATAATAAAATTAGTCGGGGAAGCTATGTACATTGTTTCCAGATCTTTGGATTTCCATTATAGCAGTGAAGTCCGCTGTCAGCTCAGCCAAGTCCCTGGCTCTTTGGGTGCTGAGGACAGAATAGATAATGCCTGTGTTAAGAATCCAATTGTCAGGGTCCTAGATAATTCATCATCTGTAAATAGAAGCTGTTGATTTGGGGCTAGAGATGGTTTGGTGACTGATTTGCCTAACAGAGCTTTACACAGCTCCAAAGCTTACATACATCATCAGTCTTTCATGGCTAAAATTTGAAAAGGGGACGCTACTCTTGGGTTGGGAGATTTATCGCTCCTTTAGGAAGTTGCTGTATTAAAGAAGTTGGACTGTGTGGGTAACATCTTTGAGCATAATTTAAATGTATGATCTGATCCCAGTGCCCCCTTGGAGGGATTTATGGGGCTCGAGGGGAAGGCAGGTATAAGTACCTCATCACTATATAAAGGCAATGAAACACATAAGCTCATCCACCTCCTTACCTTTCCTGTCCCCCCAGCTTATGTGAGATCAGACTCAGATTCCTTTCTCCCAAAGCTGCTGGCAGGCTGAGTCTCCTGGAACCACCTGCCTGTAGTCTGTAGAAAGGAGCAGAGACTTGATCCCAGACAAGGGTCTGTTTTGCTTTTGAACCACCTAGCCCTCATTTTAACAAGCTAGAAATTGACATGCCATATCTTCAGGAAGTGTAGAGAGCGAGAAGGTAATTAAATGTGAAGGCAACATCAAGGCCTTCCTAGCACAGAACTTGTTGATAATATTGTTATGTGGCATTAGGCACAATTTTTTTCTTGTGCCTTTGACTAAGCCCTCTAGAATCTCTGAAAGTTGGGTTATTAGAAAAGAGAGTGCTCGTTTCAGCATTAGACCGGACTGCAAGCAGCCATTCATTTTTCAGCACTTAGTATTACAGTGACCAACAGTTTGTGGTTTAAGAAAGAAAAATAAAAACTAAAAACAAACAAAAAATACAATGTCTGCACAGTAAGTGTGGAAGCCCTGCTGGCATAGTGGTTAAGTGCCATGGCTGCTGGCTAAAATTTCAACAGTTCAATCCTCTAGACGCTCCTTGAAAACTCTATGGGGCAGTTCTGCTCTGTCCTATGGGGTTGCTATGAGTTGGAATCGACTCGATGGCGGTGAGCGAGTATAGTAAGCGTATGTCATCATCTCTCCTCTGTGTGGTTTCTCATCTGACTCATATGAAGCAGAATCTGGAAATGTGATTTGATTCATGAAAGACTGTAGCACAGTGGACTTGGCACCATTTGTCCATCTGCAAGTTCCATTCTTCCCCTTTGGGCATCAGCTTCCTTCTCCCCGTCTCTGTCTGACCAGTGTTGTTGCAATGCTGGATACAGACCAAAGCTCCTCCCCCAGCCAGCTGCCTCAGGGAAGTAGTGGTGTCACCCAGTGTTTTGAAGGGGACTGCTCTGACATATAGGGTCACTGTGTGTCAGAACTGACTCGACGGCATCTGACAACAATAACAACATAGAAAACTCTGGTGGCATAGTGGTTAAGTGCTGTGGCTGCTAACCAAAAGGTAGCAGTTCAAGGATGCCAGGCACTCCTTGGAAACTCTGTGAAGCAGTTATGTTCTGTCTTATACAGTTGCTATGGGTCAGAATCGACTCACCAGCAGTAGGTTTGATTTTGGTATGGGTATAACTGAAGAAGAGCCTTCCCCTTCTCTGTCCCACCCACAGATGGGTGGGAACAGGTCCATGGGGATGGCGACCATTTCTCTAAGGCTTGACAAGGACACATTCTCCCAGAGGAAGCCCCATGGTGACCTTAATTTCCAAACCGTAGGCCTCTTAGCCAAACTTCTTGTGATGGTGATAATGAGGGCTAGATTTTTCTGGAAACATCTAGGTCATTGCTTCCCCACCTTAATGCCTACTGCTATGCCTTATTTAATTGTCTATTCCTCTCTAAATTATAAACTCCTTGAAAGGATTATCTTAGTCACTCCTATGTATCCAGCTCCTGGCACAGTGCTTGACCACAATTAAGCATGCCATAAATATTTGCTGAATAATTCATTGCTTTCTCTGGTGTTTCTATCTATCTGAAGCCTACCCATCTTTAAAATTCCACAACCAAACCAAATCAAACCCATTGCCACTGAATCAATTCCAACTCACAGCAACCCTATTAGTGACTGTTTTAGTCAGCTTCCTGTAGCCGCATGGCCTGGGCCTCAGGGCCACATCTGCCCTGCCGGGCAAGTGTTCCAAAGCTCTGTAGCTCCACTGGTTTAAGTGCCCGGAGGCACCCCACTCTTGCTGGAAAGCGTCCTGCCCAAAGGTACTCAACTCTCTCACTCCGTGGGTCAGCAAGGCCAGCTCACCGATTCAAGTGCCCAGAGGCACCCCGTTCCGCGAGGAAAACTCTGCGCAGGCACTGACCTCTCTCGCTCCACCGGTCGGCTCCAGCGCTGCCTCTGGTTCTGCTGTTACCACTGCCGCTGCTGCCGGTCCTCTGTTGTTTCTCACCATCTGCGCCTTCTTCATTCTTTCTGAATCTTCTATCCATTCGCAGTTTCAAAGTGGCTTCCACATTTTAGGTATTTGCTAGAGCAGCACCCCACTCCCACGGTACCAGTTGCAGAAACGAGGACTGTAATTGCTATGAGTATTCCTGCTTTGTATGTGTGTATTGGATATTTTGTTTACTTATGAAACATAAGATGTAAATGGGTTAATGCATTTTCAGTTGTACATGTGTTAGTTATATCATGTTGACATAAGTATGACTTTGTAACTGTACCCCTTCAGAGACTGTGCATGGTAAGGTGAGATGTGTGAAGATGCCAAGTTGACAAGGGGTGGACTGTGGTGGTCAGGATTATGTCAACTTGGCTACTACCTATTTGGCTGCTGTATTAAGTGGCAGGGCGGGGTTTGTGGTGGCTTCCTGCCCCTCGGCTCTCATCTCGTGACCCTGGACTACAGCTGCTGATCGCTCACGTGACCAGGAGCTGCTGCTCTCTCTTGTTCCAGCGTCTGGTTCTGGGACTTGAGCTAGCGGCTGTTGGGCTCATCAGTCCTTACAGTCGGCACGTGAGAGTCCTGCTCCCTGACCTGCCAATCCTGCGCTCGCCAGCCTCTGCTCAGTCCTGCTCCCTGACCTGCCGATCTTGGGTTCTCCAGCCTCTGTCACTTCGCCTCGCCACCAGCTTGGGACCCACCGACCTCCAGCCTCTGTTGCATCGTCTCGCCGCCAGCTTGGGATCCACTGACCCACACAACCGGTGATCTGCAACTCTGGTCTCTGACTTGCTGACCTTGGGTTCCTCAGCTTCCGTGGACACGTGAGGCTTGTGCCAGAGCTTGGGACATTCAGCTTCTGTGATTACGTGAGCTGTTTCCTATATTTGTATCTATCTATCTGTCTATATATATATATATATTATAAATCTTTCCTAATACCTACACGTGTTACTGGTTTTGCTTCCCTAGAAAACCCAGCCTAAGACAGTGACCTTATAGGTCAGAGTAGAACTTCCCTGAAGAGTTTCCAAAAAGAAGCTAGTGGATTCGAACTGTTGTCTTTCTGGTTAGCAGCCTCATTCTTAACCACTGTGCCACCAAGGCTCTCAGTAAAGACTTGTCAGATAATGTCACACACTAGCAGTCTCTCAGAAGGCATAGGGCTTGCTGTCTGTGTCAACCGTTGGACAGTGGTTTAGGTTCTGGCTTACATCCTTGCTATTGATGCTTTGCATTGCAGTTTAAAGTTTTGTGGGCTTTGGTACCTGATTTCTATCTAGCCAGGAACCCAGGAACAGGAATGGTGGTCACAGCATGCCTCATGGAGACGGGAAACAAATCCAAGGAAGTCTCAGCAGCTAGAATTCCAGGACCTTCCCTCTAGTGAGTGGCCACTACCTTCCTTCTGCTTTTCTCTGAGAGGAGTTGGTGGTGCAGCAGTGAACTGTTCAGCTGTTAACCAAGAGGTTGGTGGTTCAGAGCAAATCACATCAGGAGAGAAAAAAATGTGACTTTCTGCTTCTGTAAAGGCTTGCAGCCTTGGGAACCCCATGAGGCAGTTTTACTCTGTTCTCAAACCCACTGCCGTCGAGTTGATTCTGACTCATAGCGATCATATAGAAAAGAGTAGAACTACTCCACAGAGGTTCCAAGGAGCACCTGGCCGACTTAAACTGCCTACCTCTTGGCTAACAGCTGTCGTACTTAACCACTATGCTAGCAGGATTTCCATCCCAAAGGCCCACTACAAGTCAGAACTGACTTGATGGCAACAGATTTTACTTTTCTTCAGTCTCCCCTTTGTCTGTCTGCTCACATCTTTTCTATTCGCTTTTATTCCATCTCAGAACTTCTGGTTGTACACGCCTTTGGCTTGCTCATAACCTTGATCCTTCATGGTCCAGGATGTACCCCTGGCCTTCCTCTCTCCTGCACTATGGAAACAGAGCAGTGTAAGCCCCACATTCAGCCTTGGTTAAAATGATGATTAAAGTTTACCATATGTTCCAATGATCTGTAATAAAAAAGCAAAGAACTGGTTGATACCAGAAATTCTGAGAATGCAAAATGCTGGGATTCCCATTACCCCTTGCTTTAGAAAAAAAAAAAAAAATAGGAAGAAGATAGCTCAATATTTACGTATTAGCACTTATAAAATTCAAATACATGCATACTTCTTTTTGTATTTTGTCATCTTAAAAATAAGCTTCAACCTACATCTTTTTTTACTAGGAAAGTCAAAGGACTTTCATGTGATATTCAGAGATTCAATACAGTAATTGTAAGGAACACAGACTTGTAGCCTCGAGACTATAAATATTTGTTAGTGAAAACCACATTTATTAGAATGTTTGTTGTGGGACATTGCATTTGTTCATCGGAAGCTGCAAACTGTGTTTGCTCACCAGACCTGTGTAATTAACCACTGTGCAAGACCTCTATCATTTATTCATAATTAAGTCAATGAATACAAATAGTTGCACAGATTTTTAGAGGTATGTTTAAAAGTGTTTGCCCTTGCAAAAGTTATCTGTGAGCAAAACTGAATAGTGGTCGTAGTAGGTAGCTTTACCAAATGGCTCTCACTGGTCACTACTCACTGGTATTGAGGCCTCTGTGTGACAACCTCCCCCTGTAGGACTGGGCTGGATCTAGTGACTTGTTTTTAACCAACGTTGTTGCCAGCCACCACTGAGCCGGCCCCTGATTCATGAGGACCTTATTTGTACTGGAACAGGAAACTGCCGGTCTTGCACCAACCTGGTGTTCAATTACAGAGCGGCTGTTGTGATTCATAGGGTTTCCCCTGGATGATTTGGGCAGTAGATCACCAGGCCTTTCTTACTAGTCTGTCTTAGTCTAGAAGATCTGCTGAGGGCAGTTCACTGTCACAGCAGCATGCAAGCCCCCACTGGCAGATGGGCGGTGCCTGGGCTATGAGCTGCACCAGCTGGGAGTTGAACTGGGTCTCCTGATTGGAAGGTAAAAATTCTCTCACCGAACCACTCCTACCCCTTGCTTCTAACAAACTGAATATGGCAAAAATGAAAGAACAAAACTTGGTGTTATGTCAGCTTGCCAAGGCTACTGCCTTGGATGGCATTGTGTCCCCCCAAGACATATGTGTAGCAATTTGGCTTGGGCCACGATTCTTGGTGTGTGTGATGTTCCTCCATGTTATAAATCCCACCTCTATGGTGTTAATGAGGGAGGGTGAACAGCATTTGTCTTGGTGGGGCAGGACTCAGTGTGCAAGGCGGTATCACGTCTTGAGGCAATCTCTCGGGATATAAATGAAAGAGACGAAAGGAGAGAGCTGGGACTTCGTATCACCAGGAACAAAGCAGTGCCAGGAGTAGAGCGTGTCCTTTGGACCCAGGGTCCCTGTGCTTCAGAAGCTCTGAGTTCAGAAAACTAATGACAAGGGCCTTCCTCCAGAGCCAACACAGAAGGCCTTCTCCTGGAGCTGATGCCCTGAACTCAGGCTTTTATCCTGTTCAACTGTCAGGAAATAGGTTTCTGTTTGTTAAAGCCAAACTTATGGTAGTTCTGTTATAGCAGCCCTAGATAACTAACACAGCTACCAAAACTGAAAATAATGAAACCCAATACTGTTCCGATTAATAGTGACCATATAGGACAGAGTAGAACTGCCCCTATAGGGTTTCCAAGGAGTGTCTGGTTGATTCAAACTTCTAACCTCTTGGTAGCAGCCATAGCTTTTAACCACTGCACCTAGGGTTTCTTTGGCAAGCCTACAGTCCTCAATTATTCAAACACTAATCTAGATGTTGCTGTGAAGGTATTTTGTAGATGTGATTAAAATGCACTATCAGTTGACTTTTAGTAAGAAAGATTGTCCTACATAATAGGAGTGAGTGAGATACAATGAGTTGAAAGGCCTTAAAAGCAGAGTTTAGACTTCCCTAAAGAAGAAAAACTGTCTGTGGGTATCAGCTGCAGTTGAGGGGTCCAGCCTGCCCTTCCTGGTGACCTCCCTACAGATTCCTAACTTGGTGGCGGGCCCCTGTAACTGTGTAAGCCAGTTCCTTGTAATCAGTCCCTTAACATCTATTTTGTGCTGGTCTGTGTCTCTGGTTGAACCTTAACTCTTGTACGTTTCACTTCCAAGGTAGAGTTTAACTGATGTACGTATCACCAATATACATATACATGTCACATAGTACAAGATGAAGTTATAAAAGACTATAATGTTTATCTTGCTGTCATTTTCTCCCTGGTTCTTCCTGAGCTTGCTCTGGTAGAGAAGGCCACCTGGCAAGGAACTGAGGGCAGTCTCTGGCTAAGAGGCAGCAAGTAACCAAAGTCCTTAGTCTGAGAGCACACAAAGAACTGAATCCTGCTGACAACTACGGACTTGAGCTTGGAGGTGGATCCTACCCCAAGTGAGCCTTGAGAAGAAGCCTTGTGAGAGACCATAGTGCAGAAACCCAGCTAAGCCGAGCCTTGATTCCTGACCCACAGAATTTGGGAGACAATGTTGTTCTAAGTTACTAAATTTCAGGGCAGTTTCTCAATTGGTGGTCCAAGGGCCTAGGAGCATGGCCCCTAGACCTGATGCTACCCATTCGTAAATCATTACTAAGGTCAACTCTTTGGACAGGAATGGATTGGACCTGGGGATGTGGGCTGAACATACGGTGTGTCCACTTTATGGTTCTGTGTGTCTACAGGATTCTGTCCTACTGGCCTCTTACCAAAAGGCAGAGGAGAGGCTGGAGGGGAGGGAATAGGAGATCCTTAACAGGATATGACATGTACAGAACGGAAAGGAAGAGTGTGCTGTCACCAGGCAGGGAGACCAGAGGGAACTGCAGATAGACAAGTGTGCAAATTTAACTTGGATTGTATACTACTTCCACTCAATCACAATAAAAAAAAATGCAGGGTAGTTTGCTATGCCACCATACATAACAAATACAGATTGTTTTTAACAGATGGATTTTAAAAGAGTGCAAAATCTTCTTCCAGATGAAGTTTCAGCCACTGTCAACACCTTATTTACTCATATTTCCCAATTCGTATTATTCTAAGGTAGAAAATCTAATTGGTCCAATGTATCAGAATAGGGACCTAGTAGCAGACCACCTAACAGACCCAGGAGGAAGAAAGGCTTGATGATCTACTTCCAAAAATCAGCCAGTGAAAACCCAGCAGATCTCTACAGACTGATCCACAGGACCGAGCGGTGTTTTGTCTCATTGTACACAGTGCCACCATGAGTTAGTGCCCCGTGATGGCAGCTAACAGCGGCAACAGTAGACTCTAATGCAGTCACTGGCTGGCTGTGAAACAGGCGCCATCCTAGCACAATCATCCGGGACCAGGGTGGGAAGCAAGCTGAGAGTTGCGTTTCAACAGAGGGCCTATGCTCTGTAAAGCTGTGGGCAAAAGATTCCCTCCCAGAAGGCCTGGTGAGCCAGTTCAGAACCATAATTTATCAGCCCTGTATAGAGCCAGGAGTCCCTGGGCAGCACAGCTGGTTAAGTGCTTGACTGTTAGACAAACGTTGGCAGTTCTAATCTACCTAGAGTTCTGGAGATTTGCTTCTGAAAAGTCACAGTGTCAAAAACCCTATGGAACACAGTTCTACTCCAACACACACTGGGTAGCCATGAGTCAGAATCAACTCGATGGCAACTACCAGCAACAAGGAAGAGCCGAACGACACCACTGTAGGAATATCATCCCAGGGTGATGATGCAGCGTGTTTAACCAACAGCCCAGCTAAAGCGCCCATCCACAGGGCACCTGGCCAATCAGACTCCATGGTGCTGCGCTCTAGCCTGGCGCTTGTCGGCCCTGATTAAAAACCCCAGGCCCGGTCCCGCCCACCGACTCTCTTCTAGCATTGACGCCTGGCGGCGTTAACAGAGGTCACAGGTCTGTCGAGAGAAACTTTCCAACATTAATAGAAAAGAGAATTTTCAAGGCTTCGTTTCCTTCCTTCTTACAGCTGAACTTTCAAGCCATGGAGATTTCACCAAGACCTGAAGAATCGGAACCAAGCTCTCAGAATTCTCTGTCCAGCCTCCCTAAAAGGTCAGAGAAGTGACTTTGTTATGGCTGAGATTTTTTTGTGTTGCTTTTGGTTCTTTTTTTTTTTTTTAAGACTTAATTTTATTTTTCGTAAAATTATACACAACAAAGCCTTCTCCTATTCCACAGTATCTAGATTTAATGATCAGTGACATGGGTTAGATTTAATAGTTGTTATTACTGTGCTTTAAGTGAAAGTTCAGCGTGCAAATTACTCATTCAAAAATTTATACATAAATGTCTTGTGAGATCAGCTGCAACCCCAGCAATGGGTCAGCCCCCATCCTTCCACCCCGGGTTCTCTGTGTCCCTTCATCCAGGCTGCCTGTCCCTTCCTGCCTTCTCATCTTTGCTTTCGGGCAGGCATTGCCCTTTTGGTCTCGTATACTTGACTAAACTAAGAAGCAGGTTTCCCGGATGTGGTATTGTTTCATAGGTCTGTCTAATCTTTGGCTGAAGATGGGCTTCAGGAATGACTTTCATTCTGAGTTAGTGGGGTGTCCGGGATCCACGGTCTCGGGAGTCCCTCCAGTCTGCAACAGACCAGCAAATCTCGTCTTTTGTGTGTGTGTGAATTTGAATTCGTTCTACATTTTTCTCCCTCTTTGACCAGAACTCTCTATGTGATCCCTGCCAGAGCTGTTGGTGGCGGTAGCTGGGCACTGTCTGGTTCTTCTGGGCTCAGGCTGGTGGAGGCTGGGGTCTGCATAGTCCATTAGTCCTCTGGACTCGTATTTTCCTTGTGTCTTTGGTTTTCTTCTGATCATTTATTTTTTTAATCGATGCTTCTGGAGACAAGATTCTTATGGAGCCCTACTAAGTACATTCCTGCTGATTGTTAGGAGCTTATCCATATCTTTTTGATAAGATGATTTATTTAATTCTGGCTTTGCAGAATAACAGAGTAACTCCTCGCAGATAAACAGGCCAAGCCAAGTGCCATCGAGTCAGATCCGACTCATGGCGACCCTAGAAGCCAGAGTAGAACTGCCCTCTAGAGTATTCGAGGAGCAGGAGGCCATCAAAAAGACATCCCCGCAACCAGCTCCGAGCCATGCACAAAGCTTCAAGGCAGCGTGGCACAGATGTGCCCGCTGAGGCTTAAGGGGCAGCTTAGTAGGTGTGAAAGCTGCAAATCAAGGGGGATAGAAAGCAGTTACACTTGCTCAGAGGCACTGCACCTCACTCTCTAACAGTCACATGAATCCTAAGCCCTGCTGAGGAGGGAACACCACTGGCCAGGTGCTCCTGGCTGCCGGTGGGCCAGGAAGATTACCAAAACGCTGGGCTGTGATGTGCGGCCTCCTGTTAAGCTGAGTATTGGCTGCACCTGCTGAGGCAGGCAGTGGGGGGGCCAAGTGTTACCTGCCTTCTGCTCGGATGCGTTAGCTGAGGGGACGACAGGCCACGGTTGCCTATTGTTCTGTCTGCGGAAGGTGGGAAGGGGTGAAAGCCTCGGGCCTGCCCTTGTGATGTTTCCTGTGAAATGCCAACTCAGCCTCCTTTCTCCCTGGGTTAATGGCAATACGAGAGCTGCTCTGACTGTGTTAGTGATTGGGGCATAATTAAAAAGACAACACATGGCAAAGACAAAAAACAAAAACAAACGAACAAACAAACAAGAAGTTTATAGTGGGAGGGCACATATTGAAGGGAAAAGGAGGGAAAACAAGGGACCCGGGCAAATCAGATGCAGGTGAGCCCTTGTACAAAAGGGTGCTGTATTCAGCCCAGAAATGCCGGGTGGTCGGGGCAGACAGGGTCTTTGGTTTCTTTAACTCCACTCCACATGTTTTGTAAATGGATGTTTTGCCTTGACATTTCCATGACAGATGGAGCTATGAACTCTAAATTTGTATTGACAGAAATTGGGAGTTTGTATTTTAATCTGTGTTAAAAACCAGCAGCCAGCCAGCCAGCCCAACAGGCTTCATTCCAGGAAAGAAGGGCATGGAAAGTGCAAAGATTCTGTTTCAAAATTTTACTACCTGGGATTTAAATAAAAAATGATCTTACTCACTGGTGACCTGACAAATCAGAAGGCAAACAGGACAGGGACTTTGCTTCCATATGCAATTATGTATCTTGCTTGGCAAACCCCGAATTCCTGATTTTTCATGGTGGGGGAGTAGACATAGCAGTCCTGGTGTGTGTATCCTGGACGTCAGCTCAAGAAGTCACTCAACTTAAAAAAATATCTGCTTTTAATATGGAGACAGGTTCCCTGTGTGTTAAACAAGACAGTGTAGACAAATTCTTCAGCAGCCCTCTTTTAAGTACCTACTGTGTGCTAGCTGGAAACTCTGCTGGAGCATGTCCAATGGATACTGAGTCCTCTTCGGTCATTGACTCAGTGGACTCAAACATGAGGATGACACAGGACCAGCAACGTTTTGTTCTGTTGACAAATTAGGCCGTCAGCTAACAAGAGCCACTACATGCCACTGCATGCGGGCGTCATACCACACAATGTGTGCCGTTGAGTCATCCCACCTCCTAGCAACGCCGTAGGGCCCGCTAGAATGGCTCCATAGGGCTTCCAAGGTCGTCTCTACAGAAGCCTGTCTTTCTGTGGAGAAGCAGCTGGTAAGTTTGGAAAGATAACCTCTCAGTTAGCAGCTGAGCGCTTAACCACCACACTACCAGGGCCCCTCATTATGTCTCTAACAAAAATCAAACCTGTTGTGTCAAGTCGATTCTAACTGATAGCAACCCTATAGGACAGAGTAGGAGTGCCTCGCAGGGTTTCCGTGGAGCAGCTCGTAGATTCAAATTGCTGATCTTTGGGTTAGCAGCTGAGCTCTTAACTGCGGTACCACCGGGCACCACAGGGCACCATCCGGACCCCGTAAGGTTTCTAGCAGGGTTTAGAGTCTTTAGATGGCCTGAATTTTTTGATTTTTAATATTTTATTGAGATTAAGTGAAAACTTACAATCCAAGACAATAAAATCCGTATAAAATCCATACGCACACCTCTTGTGCAACGAGCTACTCTCCCAATCCTGTGAAGGCACACTCCTGCCTTCCATCCTGCACTGCCCGTATTCATCCAATCAGCTCATGTCTCCTCCTCTCTGCCCTCCCACCTCTTTTCTACAGAGAAGCTGCTCTGACAGCCTAAGGTCTTCTGTGAGGTCTGACCATTAAGTTCACAAACTTGTCCTAGAAAAAGTGCTACATATCTTGCTGCTGAACATCACTATGGTCACTTTCAGACTACTCCCCTTAGGAAGCCGTGCACTAATGCCAGCACCTAGTCCACCCTTCGAAACAATTTTAGAACTCTTTTTCTGGAATGGCCTTCAGAGGTGTCATTGTATTATGCTTGATGTCCTGAATGTCACCCAAATGTCTTCCTTTCAGTATTTCCTTTATCTTTGGGTTAAGAACAAAGTCGTTGGAGTTCATAGGTGAATAGGGAGGGTGTTCCCATACAGTTATTTGCTGACTGGCTAACAACTCCTTCACAGACACTGTCGTGTGAGCTGGTGCACTGTTGTGATGCAAAAGCCATGAGTTGTTGGCAAAAAGTTCAGGTTGTTTTCATTTAACATTTTCGCACAGCCTTTTCAGCATTTCCAAATAGTAAACTTGATTAACTGTTTGTCTAGTTGGTACAAATTCATAATGAACAATCCTTCTGATATCAAAAAAGGTTAGCAACATCATTTTGACTCTTGATTTGGACTAATGGAACTTTTTTGGTTGTGGAGAACTGATTGACTTCCATTGTGCGCTTTGATACCTTGTTTCAGGGCATATTGGTAAACCTATGTTTCATCACCAGTGATAACATGGACCAAAATATCATTTTGTGTCTCCAAAAGGTCTTGGCAAACTTCAACTCTTCTTTGCTCTTGTTCATCAGTGAGCTCCTTTGGAACCATTTCTGCACACACCTTTCTAATGCCAAGATTTTCAGTTAAGATTTTCCTAACTGTTTCTCTAACAATATTTACTTGGTCTGCTATGCTTATCACAGTCAGCTGACAATTTTGACACACAATTTGATGAATTTTTGCAATGTTTTTGTCAGTGCTGCTCATTACTGGCGTCCCTGACCTCTGTTCATCAGTGACACTTTGTCTCCCCTCAGAAAAATGCTTACTCCATTTGTACATTGCAGTTTTTCTCTTGGTATTTTCCCTCTAAACTTGGACTAACATGTCCCTGATTCCACTTCCATTTTTGCCAAATTTAACAAGAAACTGAATGTTTGTTCACTGCTCTAATTCAAGCTGTGACATTCTCATGACAGCACACAAAAACACAATAGAAATGAATGTCACTCAGCAAGACACCATCACATGTCAACACAAACACAGCTGTGAAACACTGATATACCAGGGTTATGAAACCTTACTGAGTTGTTTGTATAGGCTGCCAACGTATCAAGTTCACAAACGTAATTGTCAGATCAGTCTAATTTTTGTCTGAAGAGTTGTCTTCAGAACTGGTTTCAGTTCTGGGATAGCAGTTTATCTAGAAGCCACATTCTAGGCGGGACCCTCCAGGATATCAGACGATCATATCTGGTCTGTTAAAATAATTCAAGATCTGTACCCTCATTTTTCTCCTGCTATGTCAGGGAGTCTACATTGTGCTTCCTGTCAAGGCAGTCCTTGGTGTGGCCAGTTCTTCTGGTTTTGTGCTGATGTAGTCTCTGAATCATGTGTCCCCTTTTCTCTCCTGAGCTCCTATTTTTCTCCTGTCTTTGATCTCCTTTATTCCTCTCTGCTCCAAGTTGATTAGGACCAATTGATGCTTCTTAGATGGCAATTTGCTAGCTTTTAAGATCCCAGACTGAGTTTTATTGCTGATTTCCTCCCCCAAACAAACTTGTTGCGGAAATGGCCTCATACTGAATCCTTACATCATGATCTTGTCAGCATACAAACCAGAAATAAGCTTAGCTCCCAGCACTGGTGTTCAGTCCTGTGGTGCAATTCCATTCATTTCCTCAATGGCTGCTTTGTGTTTTATTTATCATTTTGGATGTTACATGTTGCCATACAGTTAGGATTATGATATCACCTGATTTGCTCGGGGCAATCTGGATTTACCCCATTGTCTAACACAATTTTTATCAATTCTCAACTGCATCCCAACTAGAATACTAAATTGCATTATACTCTATATATGATACACTTTGATTTCTATTAAATCTAGAAAGTATTGAATGAGTGCGTGCACGAGGGAATAAACAGGTGTGAGTAGGGAGCTGGAGACTGTTAGAGACTCAAGGCCCACTATTGAAATTCATGGACTCCTGAAGTCTGCTGCCAGAGGGAAAACTGACTGGTGTCCAAAGCAACACCTCTCTCATGTTAAAGTGAAGTTCCTCAACCTCAGCACTGTTGACATTTGGGGGTCAGATAATTCTTTGTTGTGTGTGGCTGTCCTGTACAATGTGGGGCAGCATCCCTGGCCTCTGCTCTCTAGATGCCAGTGACACTCCCACCCTAGCCAGGATGAGCAGAATGTCTCTAGACGAGGGCCAAGAGGGTCGGGGCAAAACTGCCTCCAGCTGAGGACAGCTGGCTAGCAGAATAGGTATAAAGATTTCCTCAAGTTACCAAGGTCAAGGAAGGAAGGAAAAACACACAGAAACACATGAAGCCACAGGACATTGCACGTGCTCTCAATGTCATGTGCTGTTAAAGGCTAAAACGCAGAAATTTATTCTAAATTTTAAAATTTGCTTGGGTGGTGCAGACGGTTAAAATGCTTGCTGTTACACAAAAGACTGGAGATTTGAATCACCCACAGGGACCCTGGACCCTGGCATTCTACTTCTACTTATTTCAATGTTATTGTTTCTTGTTTTGTGTCTTTCTGCTTTTTTGCTTTTATATGAATTCAAGTAAGCTCTCATTTCTCTAATTTATTGACTTTTTGCTTCAAAAGCAATTCAACTTTTGAATTTGTTTACTTGTCCTATTTTCTGTTATGCTTGAGCCAACTGCCCTAGCCACTGTGTCCATCCTTCTCACTGAGGGTCGTCTTTTCTGCTGACCATCTATTGTATCAAGGATGATTTCCTTCTCCACAGATTGATCCTTCCTGATAACCATCTTTACTTCCAAGTTGTCCTTCATCCAGGATAGTTCTGTTTGTTTTTTTGGCAGTCCACTCAGCTGAATACTTTCAAGTCCAGTACATTCAACAACCCTGGCCAACATCACAATTCAAAAGGCATCAATTCTTCTTCAGTCTTCCCGACTCCAGCTGTACGTGTTTAATCTTCTCTGTCTTCCATATCTTTGTCTTCTTGTTCTTTGTAACTCTGTTTTTACTTCACTTGTCTTGCATTTTCCCTCTTGTCTATCCTCTGAGTTCTAACGAGTCTCTTTTGTGCTTCCTCCAATTTCACTTTCCTTTCTCTAATGATTTTGTTTTTTCCTTTGTTTCTCTGAGCTCTGCCAGCTCACACTTCACGTTCCGGCTCTTACCTCCTGATCATCTACCAGAGCTCTTACATTTCTGGTTTGTGTTCTTTTTCATAGAATCAGTGCTTCACCAAGCTTTTTAAACTCCTGGTGAAATGTTCAGTGATTTTTATCTACCTTGTGGTAATATCTGCCTAGTGAATATTCTTTGTCTGTCACTTGTTTTTTTCTTTTACTATGCTTATATCAATCCTGATTGTTTTTCTTTTTATTTTTTTATCTTTGAAATATAAAGTTTTTTTTTTTTTTTCTGGCCCGGATATTTTCAAAAGATTTATATTGGAGAAGGCTCAGGGTCAAGTGGAACTTTTCCTGTGTGGCACAGTTTGGGATGTGGGTTTGCTTGGCTGAAGACAATGAGGTTAAGCAATTACAAGATTTTTCTAAAGCAAAGTTACTTTTCTTCCCCTCTGCCACAGAAACAGACTGCTTCCTACAAATAAGGTTTTTTTCCCCATATTTTCTCATTTAGTTCCATTTTTCTTTCTTTGTGGAATAAAATTAGGTTCAAGGATCTACTATTAGCGTACGTACACCATTTGTGCTATGTCCCACTAACCCCCAAAATATGTTAGCAATGAGTTGATGCCAGCTCACAGTGCCCCTATAGGACAGGTAGAACTGCCCCCACAGAGTTTCCCAGGAGCAACTGATAGATTTCAACTCTTGGCCTTCTGGTTGGCAACCGAGTTCTTAAGCACTGCACCACCAGGGTCTACTAGAGATTAGGTTTTGCATCTCAAGGGATACCTCACCTTTGAAAGAAGTGTTGTGTTGTTTCTTTCCAAAATTGGTGTAGCAGTGTCCTCTCTCTTCAAACATTCCAAATTTATCTCTGCTTCTTCTGCCAACTTCTCTGCCTATTTTATAGTTTGAGATCTAAGCTATTCTTTGTTTCATCAGAAATGGAGAATGTCTTTTTCTTTCTCACTCTTCTTGCTGCTTTTGAATAATGTCCAGATAGAGAAGCAAGAGACACTGGCTTTATGTCGCCATCTACAAATCCACAGGCTCTTTCATGCTTTTCTAATTGCCTATTACTTGAATGTGTTTTATGATACTCGTGACATGTTAGAACAGAATCACATATATAAATTTTACAAGTAAATATGTTATATATTAATTTTTAATATAAATGTTAGGTCACATGCTCCTCAATTTTTATTTATGAGATAGTTGATCAAAAAAGCTCCAATAGTACAGACATCAAGGGTAGACAATGCATTAAATCATAATAGAAGTAGACACCTGAGGCCACTGAGCCATAGAGAAGCAAAATCTCCTTCTTCTTAAAAGCTTACTTAGAATATCATGAACTCTGTAATCAGTATGTGCCCAGGAAAAACTAGTTTGAGGAGTAATATCTGATAGAAATGTGATAATAACAAATTTTTTGATAGTTTTGCAGTTGGATGTTACGCTAGTTTGCGCAGCATCTTTACATGCATCATCTCTTTGACTTCAGAGTGACCCATTGAGGAGGACATCATTATTTTCCTTTTACTAGTATGAATGATGAGACTCACAGATGCTGAGTGACTTAATGGCACAAAGCTGAAAGCCAACCTCTGCTCACCAGTGCCCTCAGTCATTGCCTAGGAACCAGAAAGCAATAATTTCCCTAGGTGGGAAGTAGACCCCCACAAAAGCTATAGTGTTAAGATGCTTCCAAGTGTAAGACTTTTGTGATAAAAATTGGTTAATTTCTGAATTATTATGATTTTTTTCCTTAGTAAGAGCAGAGAAGGGTGTCAAGTTTTCCCCCCAAGTACTTGAAATGAAAAGAAAGGTGCCTTCAAAATCTCTTAGCATTACTACAGAGCACAAAGTGAGGAAGATGTTTGTCCACACTTTAGTGCATCAATCAGTGTGTTCAAAGCAGTCAGCTAAACCCAAAGAGAAGCTGAGCATGAGACCTGGAGAGCAGCCTCAACCTCTGATGCCTTATACAGTTTATGTTTAGCTGGATCTAGTCTTTGGATGACCAAGGACTTGGACTGAGTCAATTACTATTTGGGAGTAAATAAAATAACCATCAGTTAAAATGCCAGAAGGCTCCATTCTCCTGAAAGACGCTGCTTCTTCCATAATTTATTCTGATGCTTAGCAGTCAGATGCTATGTAATCAAACAGAAAATTCTATCGCTTGTAAATGTAATTTAGGTACAGTCAAGTGTATGTGACCCCAGAATTCTTAGGTAGTAGTTTACTGATTTATTAGAACAATCAGAATGTGTGTGTATGTGTGTGTGTGTGTGTGTGTGTGTGTGTGTCTTGGCAAAAGCACCAGACAGTTGGCAATAGACTGGGCACAAAGACTTCAAAATATGCATAGATGACATTTTGAGTCAGGTATCATCTAATAAGCATGACAGGTCACTTTTACAATTTACAACCTCATAACTATTTGAGATATATTTTTAATACAAGTAAGGTGCCTTGGTGGTGTAGTGGTTAAGAGCTCGGCTGCTAACCAAAAGGTTGGTAACTCAAAACCATCAGAGATCCTGAGGGAGAAAGATGTGTCAGTTTGTTTCTGTAGAGATTTATACCCTTGGGGACGCTACTAGATCTCTATGAGTCATCATTGCCTCAAAGGCAATGGGTTTGGCATTTTTTTAAAAATATATAATTAGAAGAGTTCCAATCACAGGCAGTCAAAAGATTTTTCCAACAAGCACTTCAAAGACCATACTGAAAATTAGCAAAGGGATGCTTTCCCAAATAAATTTTAGGTTTTGAAGTAGGTGGCCATTTCTTCTTGATACATATTTTTGTCTTCCTAGAAAGCATTCTCTTTTTATTTGTAAAAGACAGATTGAAAAGCTACAGGAAGAAAACAAGAGAAGGGGCAGGGTGGGAAAGTTCCTTGGGAAGCAGCTTTCAAGCATATTTATACAGGTAGAATTTCATGAGAAATACAGAGTTTAGAGGCTTTTTTATACATGTGAAATTATCATCCTGCTTTCTCCACCTAATTCTACAGGCCCTAAAACGGCTAATTAAAACTGAACTGTATTGCTTGGTTAATTCAGTTGACAGTTAACCCTAGGGAATATTTTGGCAGTTAATTATATACATTGACAATTTTTATATGGTGGGTATGAATTTATCATGCTACACTATAAAACCCCACCCCAACAACCAAATTTTTGTTCATACAAAGACTCAGATTAATTGTAATCTGCAGTAAGAAATGTAATTGGGTTAACACAATGAGCAATTATTCCCAAAGTGCTTCAAAGAGCTCGTCACGCTGATGAATTGTTTTTCCTGTTGCAGTGCCATTTGCAAAAAAAAGAAAATAGTATTTTTAAAGAATATACAGTGATGAATAAATAAGAACTTCACACCTGCACGCATGCACACACATTTTAAAGTTACATTTCTATTCACCTTCATATTTTACTCCACTTCAGACTCCTCATAAATGACTACTTGGAACCTGAGAACTTGCTAGGGTGAAAAAACAGAGAGAGAGACTTTTACCAGAAGAGTTTATAAACTGAGGAGACAAGGCATTGAAGGCATAAACAAACAAATGGGTGAACCCATCCAGACCCACACAGGAATTTACAGTCTGATTGGAGAGGCTAACACTGACAATGGAAACCAATCAAATAATGAACTAAGAGCTGAATCAGTGTGCCCATTCCTTGTGGGAACTGGACCAGCACAGCAAGAGCTCTTAGGTACCAACATGAAACAGAGCTCTAGAGCTTTTAGTGGATGGTTAGAATGCATGTGATTAGAGCCACCGTCCATGCAGGTGCCAGTGACGGGATCCCAGATTCAGGAAGGCAGCGAAGGCTCCGGAAGGAATATGACATCTGTGATCAGTTTTGAAAGACCAGAGTTTACCAAAAGAACAGGAAATATGGGATGCGCAAGTCAAAAGCAGAAGCACAAAATGTGTGAGGGATTTGAGCCTTCCCCGTGGGTTCTTGTAACCACAGGAGACTTTCAGCTTTAAGAGGTAGACATGGTCATAGCCGTGTGATAGAAGGGCCCTAGAGAAGGATTGTCTTAAAGGACACCTACTTTGGCTCCATCATACACAGTAGAACCTGAAAGGAGTCTCAGCTGAGATGAAGTGTAGAGCACCTTCCCGATGCCTAAACATAAACTAAGGAATATTTTTGGTTTTCATTCTTACTGTTACTGAATAGGTATTTTAGAAGGTACAGCCAAAGAGCGATTCTAGATGGTTGCTTTCTTCCAAATCATGGAAGGTTGTTCCCTGCCGCCATCCACTTTGTGGGATCAACGGTCTCTAAGCTAAATAGACAAGCTTTTCTGAACTCGACTCTGTGCTCATCCTGAGAAGACACAGTCTCTGTACACACAGGCTCCACCATGGCCATTTGCAACAAGACTCAGAAAGTGTTTGCCCCAGCCAGCATCGTGTAACACACTAAGTGGTCATTTAAGCAGAACGTGTAGGAAAGGAGAAAAACACAACTGTGTTTTCCATCACCCAGTGAGTTCTATCCATCCATTCCTGACCAACAAATTAAGCATAAATAAATAAATATGGCCAAGCTCACTGGTCACCTTTAGTGTCTCCTATTAATCAGAGTAATACGAGATCTTCTCTGGGACCTTCGCTGATCCTATAGAAAGAAAAATGGTGACAGAGGGGAGCGTAAGTCCAGCACTGTGACATCTTGTCAATACAGTATTGACAATTCAGTTACTGTGAAAAACAAGGGCATTATTTAGCTGTTAGAAGTTGGTAAATAGATCGTTTGTTATGCAGTCTGTCATCAGTCAGAACCCAACCAACAAAGGGCCAGCTATCCTTGTCTAAAGATGTAAAACCGTTCTAGCTCACTCTCTCTCCCCTCACTCCCGGTGTGTACGTTAGACAATGTTGTAATATGTGAGGCTGATGAATGTGGGGATTTATTAATAGGACATGAAAACTGATAGGTATTTAGCATTTAATGTGAAATAATCTACTGTAGCATAAAAAACTCAAAATAATACTACTAACTGTTTTAATTGTCCGTGGTAATTAAACTGTCACTGCAGTAATTAAAAAAAAAATAGGTGGATAGTAAGTTATTGACAGAAGCTCTTCAAATAAAGGAGGTTAATTTTAAAACTAAATTTAACTTAAATTGAATGAATTTCTGGCCTCGCTCCTTGTATTTCTCTTGAGTGGCAACATTAAAACCTGTGCTTCTCAATGTAAACCAGGGACAAAACCCAAGTCACCAAGTTAGCATAATAAATATAAAAATCCCTGCTAATGAAATCCGCTCTTTGACTCAAAGGAAAGGAAGACGGTATGTGAGCTTTTTGGGAAATGTGTGTGTGTGTATTTACCATGTATCACAAATCCAAATAAATTGTGGATGGATTCAAGTTAATATTTTAAAATCACATGCAGGCAATATGTATGTATTAGAATACTTACCAAATCTTTTGAGGAGAAAAAAGTATTTCTGGGCTTTGAATTCTGTATCCAGCCTGTTTCCTTTTCTAACTTCATCTCCTCATGCGCCCCTTTGGGTATGTTTCAATCCTGATAACAATTTTAGATTCCCTACGAACATCAAAGGAAACCCTGGTGGTATCGTGGTCAAGCGCTACATCGCTAACCAAAAGGTTGGCTGTTGGAATTCCCCAGATGTGCCTTGAAAACTCTATGGGGCAGTTCTACTCTGCCCTACAGGGTAGCTGGGAGTTGGAATTGACTCGAAGGCATTGGGTTTTTTTGCTTTCATTTTTTGTAAACAGCGAAAGGAGTCTTGTCTTCCAAACAGTTAACGCTAATCAAAGGCTCGGCAATTCTAACCTATTGAGTGGCTTCGTGGGGGTCTGGTCCATAAAGATCACAGCCTAGGAAGCCTTTCAGTGCAGCTCCACTCTGTCACAAGAGGTCGCTGTGAGTCAGAATTAGCTCCACAACCCCCAACAACATAATTACCAACCTGTTGGACCTTTATTTTCCTAGAACGTGTTTGCAACCTGATTGGCTAAAAGAAAATAAAACCTGTTGACACCCTGTTGACTCCCACTCACAACAACCCCATAGGACAGAGTAGAACTGCACCACACAGTCTCCGAGGCTGCAAAGCTCTATGGAAGCTGATCACCATGTCTTTCTCCCGCAGAAAGACTGGTGGGTTCAAACTGCTGACTTATTGGTTACTGGCTGAGTGTTTCACCACTGCACTGCTTGGCTGTCTGATGCCTGCCTAGCCTTTAAGAGTTCATTCCTATATCCTGCTCTTCAGGAAGCTGCTCCTGTCATCTCCTCCAGGCCTCTGTTCCATCAGAGGTTGGAGTCCAAGGTCTGCCTCTGCATGGATCCCTGAACCTACCAGGTGACACCAAACTCAGCATAGTCTGCTGGCTAATCTCCTCCCTGTCCCTCCCTGATCTGCAATGCCGGCTCTGTAATACGTCAGCTTTCTACGTAGGCACAAGTCAGATTTTGTTCCACTAGTGCATTTGCCTATCCCTGAAGGAATATTAATGTGTTGCTGTGGAATTGATTCAGACTCTTGATAACCCTGTAGGACATCACAGAACTGCCCCATGTGGTCTCCCAGGAGCAGCAGGTGGATTCCAGCTGACGAGCTTTTCGTTAGCAGCTGTAGCGCTTAACCACTGCACCCTAGAGCTGCTATCAACCAAAAAGAACCAAACTCATTGCTACTGAGTCAATTCCAACTCATAGTGACCCTATATGACCCAGCAATTCCACTCCGGGGTGGATATCCTAGGAATCGGATAGAAATGACACAAGCAGACACAGGCACACCTGTGTTCGTCTCAGCACTAGTTACAGTAGTGCAAAGATGGAGATGACCCAAGTGCCCATCAGTGAATGAACAGATAGGTAAAACGTGGCACAGACAGAATGGAAGACCACCTGTGGCAAAGAAAAGCAAGTCCCCAGAACCTCTTGAAATACGCGCGAATCCCAGAGGACACAATATTCCGTGAAATAAATCAGTCACAAAAAGGCAAATATTCTATGTTCTCACTTTTATGAAATGACACGAACAAGTAAATAAACAGAAATGAATGTTCATTAGTGGCTGCTAGGGACGGGCAACAGGGAACCACTGTCTAGATAGCAAACGTTCGTTACTTTTGAGGATGGGAAAGTTAACACCAGATGAGAGTAAAGCTTGCACAGATTGTCGAAAGTAAACTGTGTCACTCAAATGTACACAAAAAAAGACCTGGTAACTGCTATAAGACACATTGCTACTGAATACTAAACAACAGGAGTGACAACCAGAAAGCTGTGTGTGTTAGTATATATGTATGTGTGTAGACAGGGATGTGCACAGGAATGTGCATGTGAGTATATATACGCATGGATATAGGTACGTGGGTATGTACATGTGCAGGTATGTATGTAAGTGTGTGTGTAAGCGCATAGGCATGTGTGTATGTGCATAGGCACGTGTGTATGCATATAGGTATGTATGCACAAGTATGTAACTTGTATATACAGGTGTAGGCATACATGTGTGCATGTGTGTGGCTTATATACATATATTCACATATAATAAAGCACAGGAGGGCAGAGTTACAGATACTCCTTAGACAGAACCAAACACCTCACAGAACTGGTTTTCTGTGTTTGAAGGACTAGGACTATAGTCTGATGGCATGTCTTGGTCAATTGAAATAATATAGTTCATAAAATTTATGTTCTACTTTCCAGTTTGGTGAGTAGCACCTGAGGCTTTAAAAGTTTGTGTCTAAGATACAGCTATTGGCCTCTGTGTGGAGCAAAAGAGAAAGAAGAGAACTAAACACTCATAAAAGGCACTAGTCTGCAGGATTAATAGTGGACACAAACTACAGCCTCATCTCCCCGGAGACCAGAAGAACTAGATGGTGCCCAGCTACCACTGCCTACCGTTCTGATCAGAGCCACAATAGGTGGACCTTGGTAGAATGAGAGAAATAGATGGTATGGAATCTCAAATTCCCAAAATAAAAACCAGACTTAAGGCACTGGTTGAGACCTGAGGACACACCAAATCTATTGCCCTGAGATACTCTAAACCTGGAATCAAAACTATCCCTGAGGTCACCTTTTAGCTAAATAACAGATTGGTTCACAAAACAAAACCACCCATTTGGACTGTGTTTCTATTTTTGGGAAAAAAAAAAATCATCTGTATGAGACCAAATCAGTCAACAGTGACTTCAAAAGAAAGAGAGAATGTAAGAGAGCAGGGAAATTAGACTAACGGAAACAGAATGACCAGAATGGAAAGGGAAGTAAGAAGAATCTTTGCACATTGTGAAGAATGAAACCAATGTTACGGAACAATCAGTGTTATTGTTGTTGTTGTTACGTGCCTGTGTGTTGGTTTCAACTCACAGCAATCCTATGTACAACAGAACGAAACATCACCTCGTCCAGCTCTTCACATGTTATTGTGACACTTCATCTTCCAGAGCCATCCTTTGAAATCTTCACTTCTTTTTCTTCATTACCTCTTCCTTTCACTTTAGCTGCTCAATGTTCGAGAGCAACTTTCATCTGTCCCAAAGAACTAATCATACTCTGGGGAAGAAGAAGTTTTGTTTAGCCAAGCCAAGTGCTGTCGAGTCAGATCGAAGTTTTGTCTATGTAACTTAAATATGGTAAGACTTTTCTGTGTCTAACAAGAAGCTGGGGTAGAAGGAATTAGGCTAAGAATCAGGGTCTGCAATCCAGGAATCCATCAACCAGAGAATATTCTAGAAGTGTTGACCCCTTGGGAAAACTATAACCAATGTTGCTGAACCATTTGTATAAAAGTTGTTGACTGTGTACGTCCTTTGCTTGTATAAACTTTTACTGAAAACACAAAAACACTACTTTTAAAAAAAGAAAAATTAAACTAGAGCATTATGGAACACATGCTCCCTGTTGGGTGTAAGGGCCTTGTACCCACGGGTGCCTGCAGTTCACACTGAGACCTGGTGGGAACACAGTGAAATGCTTGGGTGACCCATGGGCTGGAATGCAGAAGGTCTTTATTCTATTTATCATCTACTCTAAGTGTCAACTGAAAGCCCCACTCACAAGCATTTAACAATAGCAATTTAAAAAAAGCCATTGCCATCAAGTCAATTTCTACTCACAGTGACTCTGTAGGACAGAGTAGAACTGCCCCAAAGAGTTTCCAAGGAGCAGCCGGTGGATTCGAACTACTAGTCTTCTGGTTAGGAGCTGAACACTTAACTACCATGCCACCAGGGCTCCTAAAAGTTCCCACTGTGGAGTGCTGGCTCCAGGTGGCCTCTTGGAAATGCAGGCTTTGGTTCCAGTTAAATGGCCACAGAGAAGAACAACAGAAGGAGGGGAACACCTTGGTGTACCCAGCCAGGTGTTCCAGTCACATTGTGAAGCAGAAGCCCTCTGTCCAGGTAGCCCCTTGTTGGTGATAACTAACACAAGTAATTTTCCTCAGAACCATGATGACACAGAACTTGGACAGTGACAGCCGGTGCCAAGATGTCCATCCATAGGCATGAATGTACCATACTGCCCCCTGCAGTTAAGAGACCTTTTAGTCCCCAGCTGGCTACTGTTCGTTTCTCTCGGAAAGCACTCAGCTGGATCAGCCTGTAAATCGGTGGCTTGATTTAAGCTACGCTGAAGTAAGCTAAAGGGCACTTGCAGTGGAAGAGAAAGAGGATGAAATCACTATCATTACCTCCCAAAACTTCAACAGCCGCCAAAGAGCCCTCTCCCTGAGTAGCCTAGATCCCCAATTTCAGCGGGTGTAATGGCAGCCGGCTTTGAGGTGCAGACAAGTAGACACTCGTTGGCTAATGAGATGACTTTCCTTCCCCACGAAACAAGTGACAATGACCCTCTGGCTTTGGTCCCAGCTGAAAGTCCGGACTCTGGCCTCACAGTCCCTCTGGTCCTAGAGCACCAGTTTATGGAGTTCATACAGAATCTTTATTGAGAATCAGCGATGACTATGGAGGCGCTTTCAGGAGAAACGTGTATGTGCTCATGCACGTGCTGTCTGTGCACAACATCAGAGGGGCAGGTGACAACTGTGGGCCAGTCCTGTTAAACCGTCAGCCAGTTCTCTGCAGAGAGACCTTGGCGCCCTATGCCTGTGTCTGTAAGGGCCCCATCGAGGGCACACAGTGCTCCATCCTGCTGGACCAGGAAGCTAGATCACAGCCTTTGCCAGCAGAGAGCTACTCAAGGCCACTTGGGCTAAATGTCAGAAGGCCCAAAGGCCACTCAGTCCCTAGGAGTCCACAGTAAGGCTCCTTTGTTGGAGACAGGCCTTTCCAGTCCAACTTCACTCCCAGGGGACTTACATAGCGTTCTCTAATGAGATGGAAAAACAGTTTGGTACCAATGACAAACAAACCCACTTAGGGTAAGACACAAAGAGCGAAATTACAAAAGGCTTTAAAAAAAGGTAGTATTCTGGTTGCATTTTTCAGCCAAGAGTTGTGAAGTCATTTCCCAGGCCAGAAGCATCATTATCCTCATTTCACAGGTGGAAAAGTGGGAATCACAGAGAGGTTAATGGCTGTGTCAGAAGTGCACGGCACGCCGTCAACAGAAGGCTCTGGAAACAAGGGCCATTCGGGGCTCATACTGCCCTGTGATAACCCAGTCCTTCCGGAACAAGTTTGCCTTGGTCTTAATTGGCATTCAATTTTAAAAAATGTCTTTCATTAAAATATATAATTTGAAGAACTGGGTAATTGACTCACATTTGATTAAGGCAGATTCTATTGGACTAACATGATTAATGGATAAAATTATAATCAAACAGAAAGCAGCACAAAAGGTGACTGAGTCATGGATCACATTAAGATACTACACTGGAGAAAAGATAGCTAGGCTGGGGTATTCTGAGGTCAGTCATCTTGGTCGCGCCAAGGGTCACACACTGCTCTGTTGTCTCTGTTAGGGTAATCAGAAGGAAGTTCGTGTTGAGGATTAAAAGAAAAGCACTCGGGAGTGTTTTGATTTCTCAGGAAGGTAAACCCCAGCTATCCTCTTTCTCAGTCTCCCCAAATCATTTGGTTCAAGCTGGCTGTTATCCCTCTGGTGATGGTGAAGTCGCTGCTGCACTGGCTGTCTTGAAAGCACAAGGAGCGAGGGCCACGTCAGACCCAAAGCCCCACTCGCAGGCCGTGATGGTCACCAACCCCTGCCACGATGACACGGCCCACAGTGTTTTCCAGAAATGCAAATTCTTATCCCCAGTAGGAACACAGTTACCTGACACAAGACCGTCACATCCAAACAGCCAGGCCCAGCATCTAAATGAAAGATGGAAGGCTTAGGTTTTTTATTTGTCTCTCTCCATCTTAAATCCTTTTTTGCCTGCCAGTGGGAGCAGCTGCAGGATGAAGAGTGACGGATGTGAAAGCAGAACCCTCCTTGCCAAGCCCCGCTCTGTTTCTGGGGCCTCAGTGGGTAGAGGCAGCCTTCTTCCCCAAGCCTCAGTGTCCGCCTCAGCCCAGGATGGGGCAGATTGAGGGGCATGGGTACAGAAGCAACTCACCTAACACAAAATATAATGGCTTCCTAGCAAGCACAGTTCCGGTGAGGTTTCCCTAGTCATTGTTAACACACTGGCTAGACTGCCACCACTAAGCTTTTCTGACAGAGATAACCTTTAGCTACCACTAGTCCCTGGTAGTACCAAGTGGTGAGTTGAAAAGCAAACTCTGTTCAGGATAGAAATTTGGAACTGAGTTAAGGTGTTAAAACAATCACTTAGCTTTCGTCAGGTGGCAAAATGTCTAAGGACTGATAAAAATCTCATCCGGGCAAAGGAAACTGGTAGTCTCACACACCATCTACAAGAGCCTGGATTGGAAGGAAGTTTGGAACTATCCCAACCTGGTTGCATAGTGGTTAAGTCCTACAGCTGCTAACCAAAAAGTCTGGCAGTTCAAATCCACCAGGTGCTCTTTGAAAATTCTATAGAGCAAGTTCTACTCTGTCCTATAGGGTCACTATGAGTCAGAATTGACATGATAGTGCTGGGTTGGGTTTGGTTATCAAAATATTAATAAAATATACAACCACCTGGCCTTGGCCAAGCCATTTCACGTGCACCTTGAACCTGATGATACGGATTCAAGTGTCTATTATCCCAGTGTGCACGTAACAAAGCACTGGAAACAACCTAATTGTTCATCAACAGGAAAATGATTAAGTGAATCATGATATATTTACACTAGGGAATCCTTTTCTAACAGGTGGATGTAACTATAATGTCAAGGGAGTACTGTCATGCTGTAATTTTTAAGAGGAAAAAAATGACATTGTAGGAATCTATATTTCTGTGATGTGACCCTATTTGCAGGAGCCCTGGTGGCACAGCGGTTAAGCACTTGCCTGATAACCTAACGGTCAGCAGTGGGAGCCGCGAGCTGCTCCTTGGGAGAAAGATGTGGCTATCTGCTTCCAGGTAGAAGACAGCGTAGGAGACCCTACGGGCAGCTCCACTCTGTCCAAAAGGTCACTATGAGTCGGAATGGACTTGACTGCATTCAGCAACAACGACAAGTCCTATTTATGTATTTTTAAAGACAACATAGATGTGGTAAATATTTGTAAATGGATGGAAGAGATTGGAGTGGATACATTCCCAACCCTTCACAGTATTGATCTGTGAAAAGGACAAATAGTCTGTGAGGTGGGAAGACAAGGGCAATAATGGAAGAGTTCCACTTTCTATTCAGCAGACTTCGGTTAGTTATTCTAGTAAGCATTTAGCATTATCATCATGAAAAAAATGGAGGAAGGTTGTTTCTGGTGTCTTCTATATAAGACACCGGATGGAGTAGCAGTCCCATCTCATCACGTCAGAAGCCACAGAACAAGCCACTTAAATTCTTTAAGCCTCAGTTTTTCCATCCGTAAAATGGAGATAGCAAAGCCTTCCTCATAATATTGCTATAAAGGCTCCCATAACATATGAGGTCTGCCAATTAAGTCTGTAAAGTTAATTGTTCTAAGTGCTACATACCTCACCGCTGAATATCACTGCGGCCACCTTTGAAGTCCTCCCCTTGGGAAGCTATGCACTGATGCCATCACCTAGTCCACTCTTCAACACAGCTTTGCAACTCTTTCTGGAATGGCTGCTGTGCATGGTGGCAAGTTGGTGAACTTGATTATATAGTTTTCTGTGAGGGAGTTTTTAGCCAGTGAACAACAGTACTGGAACACCTTCCCTACTCACCTGATCTGGCCCCCAATGACTGTTTTCTTTATCTAAAGATAAAAGACTTATTGAAAGACACATTCTGATGACATTGAGGACATAAAGGGTAATACGACAACAGCTCTGATGGATGTTCCAGAAAAAGAGTTCCAAAATTGCTTTGAAAGATGGACTAGACACTAGGGGAGTGCTTCAGAGGTGATCACAATGACATTCAGCAATGAGGTATGGAGCACTTTTTCTAGGATAAATCCATGAACTTAACTGGCAATCCTTGTAAACGTTCTGCTTACTAAGAAGTGTGAAGTGATTATGAAATGTTTAAGAAGCATTACTCTGAGGTCAAGAGGGTGCTGGCATAAGGTAATAAGGTGACCATGAATAACAGTAAATGACCCCAACCTCGGAACCAAAACCCAAACCCACTGCCATCGAGTAGGGTCCAACTCATAGCAACTCTCTAGGTCAAAGTTGAACTGCCCTGTAGAGTTTCCAAGGAGCACCTGACAGATTTGAACAGCTGACCTTTTGGTTACCAGACATAGCACAGAACCCAGTACGCCACCGGGGTTTCCCCGTCTTTGGAAATAACCATCTAAATTGTGATGGTTTTAGGATGATTAAAGAGATCAGAGCCCTGTGGTTGGGGGCAGAGTCTCCCCTGATGGGAATGGATGTCCCTGGTTATAATAATCTTGGAAAGAGGTCAACCTTGGGGCCGCAAGTGCACACCAGGAGGAGATCCTTCACTTCACTGGGTTAGGGAGTAATTTGAAACAGACCCAGTGGCTCAAGAAGCTGAAAGAATTTCCCATTACAAGGTGAGCTCTCCCTCCAGGTGAGAACGGCTCGTATGCACTACAAGGCAGGTCTGAGCTTGTGCAGTAAGTAGCCTTAAGTTATTTTCTGTGTTAAAATTTTCTTTTACGATCCATGAACCTTCAAGTAAACTCTTCTTAACATTGGAACCTGGTATCAACCATTCAGCAGATAATTAGCAAAGGACCTGGCCTGCTAATCTTTCTCTTCTGAAATGAGGATATTTGGGGTAACTACAGGCACCCAAGTCTCCCCCGTATCCAGGCTTTGGGTCCCTTAACTTTCACTGGAGAATAGACTGGCCATATGAGGGGTAGACTGACTGTCTCATCTCCTCCCCTCTCAGGGGACCTGTACTAAGCTCCTGAATTAGTTCTCCGTCAAGTTGCTAGAATTGTTTCAGTATCTGCATTCTGTCTGTCAAGATGCTTGCTGTCTGCATGGATGCAGGTATCCTTTGATGACTTCTTAATGCATTGATGCTGCCTGCCCTGTGGTGGTGCTAATTGTCTCTGAGGACTGGATCACCAGGAACAGTGGCAGAGCCGCTGGGGTTCTACCTGGAGCTGCTGGACAGTGGCAGATCTCTTCTGGGTCTTTCTTTCAGAGACAGATGTTTTGACTTAGCTAGAAAATGTCTTGCCATCCTCGTCAGACCCATTTATGAGCAGAACCTGGTGATGCTGGACAGTAGGAAGCTGTGCGGAGAACATAGAGAGCTTGCCATGTTTTCACTCTAGGGAACAGAGTCAATGATCACTTCTTAGAGCCTGTGTGATTATTCCGTAAGCTACCCTTAAATCCTCTCTAGGATGGTGACAGGGACATTCACACACACAAACTCATTGACATACACACTTGTTGTTAGGTCCCTTCAAGTAGGTCCTAGCTCATCCTGACCCTACCCACGACAGAATGAAACAGAGCCCGTCAGTATGCCATCCTCACAGCTCTCCTTATGCTTGAACCACTGCTGCTGCCCTGCATCGATCCCTCCAAGGACGTAAACCGACAGCATCTACTGAGGGCTTACTAGGTGCCAGGTCACGGGCTGAACGCTTCTCACATAACGGTTTTCATCCTCATAGCCTCTACCCCATGTGACTGGTCAGATGTTTGACCTAAGAGATAAAGGCTGAGGAGGCCTTTTACTCTTTCAGTCTCTGCTGCAGGCAAGACAAAGGAAAGAACAGAAGAACATGAAAAAGTCTGCAGCCAAGAGAACCTCTACAAAGGGATTTCTGTTTATTGCCAGTTGCCACCGGCCAGCTCTGACTCACGGCAGCATTCTGTGTAATGGAATGAAACAGTGCCCGGGGCAGTGCCATCTTCATGATCATTGGCGTGTCCCAGTCCCTTGTTACCGCTACTGGGTCAATCCATCTCACTGAGGGTTGCCTTCATCTTCATTCAAGAATATTGACTATACTGTGGGCAGCCAAGAGAAAACCACCCACCCAAAATCTGTCTTAGAAGAAACACAACCCCAAAATTCCTTATAAGCAAGGATGGTGAGTCAGATGCTTATTTATTAAAAAACCAGTAGGAACAATTTTTATAAGAGCTCAGGACCCTCAATCTTGAGAGTCTTGATCTGACTTTCTTGATTGCCAGAGACACTAAGAAAGGACTTTGTTTCTGCTTTCTTCCTGGTAGCTTTTTCAGTATGTACTCTAAATAGAAGACCCCACTGAAGGTACAAACAACGTATCCAAGGTGCAAAACTTTCACTTCCCTTTTCAGTTGAAGCCCACATCCTGTCCAGTTAATGGAGCCTTGGGGGCACAGTGATTAAGAGTTTGGCTGCTAACCCAGAGATTGGCAGTTCAAATCCACCAGCTGCTCCTTGGAAACTCACAGAAGAGTTCTTTTCTGTCCTATAGGCTCATTGTCAGACAGAACTAACTCAATGGCAACAGATTTGGTGTTGGTCTTTTGGTACAATAAAAACTTCCAGTCTGTTCAGTATTATAGATACCGTCTTTCCCACAATCCACCTACATTTCTTGAAGAGTAAAACAAGGTGTGCTTTTAGGATGTACCTCTCATTTGCATGATTAGGTCTCACTGATACAGAAATCTCGTCTTCACTTTTGTGAGCTGTGTGGCACTCTCAAGCCTAAAATATCTTCCAGTGACCGCTCTTCCCCTTGGAACACATGGGAAGCTCAGAGCTCTGACCTGGTCAAGGGTCCTGACCTCGACCTGGTAGTGGGTGAGGAGAGATGACATTGAGATCATAGAAGTCAGGTACTAAAGGTCAGGTACTAAAGCACTGGCCCAAAGCAGCTATGTGGAAAGGTGACACAAAAGAAACTTGGGTACAGCACAAAGGGACTGAGAGCGGTTCGGACTCCCCTGAGGGGCTATTCGTGGAACAGGATACCTGGGGGCTTTCTGCTGGGCCTGGAGGCTGGGCTCCATAAGCCTTCAAAGGCACTGAGCATTTCCGGTGGGGACAACTAGGTCTTACTGTGCACAGGCAGGAGCTCTGTGCGTCCTGAGCAAGTGCTTAAATTTTGTTCCAGTGGAACAGTCTCTCTCAATGATTCCTGAAGTGACAGTCACAACAGGCTGCTGTTTAGATAAATCACAGCAGACTATCGCAGATAAAGGTGGGGAGGGGCACTACGTATCAGCTGTCGTGTAGGCACTACGCAAGTTTGCTGTGTGTGTGCGTGTAGGTGTGCACACCCAAGTATGCACTCGTGAACACATGTACACACGCATGTACACGTACACACGCATACGCACACATACCGTTCTACTAAGACCTAGGTGCCAAAAGCCTGTGTTCGTTAAACAGATATAGGGGCAGGACTTGAAACAGACAGAAATTCTTTTTGACTTAGCAAATTATATGGGCATTAGCATTGTGTCCAGCTTAGAGCTGACATCTGTTGGCACAGGACAACACGTACACACCAGAAATGTCTGAAACATCCTTAATCTTGAAAAATTCACAATCCTCTGTGGAAGGTAGCCTTCAGATTTGCCAAACAGCTAATTTCTAAAGAAAGGAGTATATTCTCCTAAACTATCAATGACTTCGCCAAAACAAGACACTTCCAGTGTTCGCCCAAGTGGTCAACGCCAGAGCCTAAGGGACGTCGAAGGGACACCGGTGGTTCAGCGGTAGAATTCTCACCTTTCACGCTAGAAACAAGTTCCGGTCCCAGCCAGTGCACCTCGCGCCCAGCCACCCACTCATCTCTTCTGTTTTTAGTAACACGGAACAGGCTTCCACCAAAGACTTCCAGACAAAGACTAGGAAGAGAGGCCTGATGATCGGCTTCCCAAACAGCCAGGATTACGACAGGCCCGTTGTGAGGGAGCGTGGCGATGGTGTGGGAACGGGCAGCACTTTGTCCGCCGCACGCGGGGCTGCTGTGAGTGGCCGTGGGGTTGCTGCGACTTGACCGTAGCTCGCAACAAGAGAGGTCGGAGTCTTCGTTGCCTGGTGTTCTATGTGAAGCCCCTGTCTATCAAGCCCTCCCTAGCTGCATTGATAAGGTCCAGAGCGCCAGAGCCTGTTATGTGTGGAGGTGGAGGAAGGGCTGGGGCAGGTGGGGAGGACGATTATACACGAATACAAGAATCTTTACAACACAAGGAAAAACCTGATGGGAGAAGAAGAAAGAAATTCACGCTACAAAGGTGCGTGCACTTGTTTTATGTGATCGCCTGGGAGGTGCGGCTGCCCCGGTGTTAGCTCTGAGTAGAGACAGAAAGGCGCTGCTCTTCAGGAGGTTTGGGAAACTTTCGGGGGACCCAGGGGGCAGATGTTGTTTTAAAGGAATAGAATCAAGTGTAGACAACTTTGAAATACTGCTACATCTGTGTCTCTAATTGAGAAGCATGGGTTTTCAGGCTCTGGAGTATAATAATTTGTCAGAATAGGACACAGAGTGGACCAATTTAATGCTTGCTGCAGGGGGGAGAATTTCCACAGCCTTTGATCAGGTTTTTTCTTTTTTTAGGTCAGTAACATTTAGAGGTAGATAAAAATATCAAGTAATTGGGGAGAAACTAGATGGTTTGTGGCTAATTTGTAGAAGCACACGTGACATGGTTATTTGGACTTTTCATTCCCTTAAAAAGTCTGGAGACTTTCCAGAAGGGTAAATTAATGCTGATGCCGTGGTGGGAGGCCCCCTCTTCAGTGGGCGTCTGTGTGCCATCTTTCTCCCAACATGCCCTCTTACAGGCTGGCTCACCAGCAGCTCTGACTCTACGGTAACTGGCACGTTCTGCCAGGTGGCTAACATCATATATTACACCAGTGTTCCTTGACTGTCTCGTTTGACCAAAAATGGAAAACAAAGCTGTCTATTTTTCCCTTGACTACCAGTGGTTCCATGGTAGAATTCTTATAGTCCAGGCAGGAGATCTGGGTTTGATTGCTAACTGACGCACCTGTCCGCAGGTACCACCGCTCTGTCAGTGGAGACGTGGGAGTAGCTATGATGCTGAACAGAGCTTCCAGACTAATACAAACTAAGGAGAAAGGCCTGGAGATCTGCTGCCATGAATCAGCCAGCAAAAATCCTCGGGATCACAGCAGTCCAGTCCTGTGTGTGTGGAGTTTCTGTAAGTTGGGGATGATTCCACAGCAGCTGAAAACAGCAGGCATTGTTTTCTTGACTTAGAATGGCAAAGAATAAACAAAATTTAAGTCTGGTGTATAGTTGCTAAAATGTCTGTCTGTTATCTTAAGAGAGACGCGGAATCTTAGAAGCAGAAGAAAATGCCAACGGTGTTATTAGGTATTGTTACTCAAAGACATTGTCTCTTCTCCACCCCACCAGCCTAGACACTATTTCCAGAAGAGCTTTCACAGACCAAGCTGATCTTCTCTGAATATATTTCTAGATCAATGTCCTTTTAAATTAGTCACAAAAACAGAATGCATGACTCCAGAAGCACTAGACAGCGGCACACTGGTGTTCCACCTAGAATGTTTGGTCCACGAGGTGTGTTAAGACTTGTCCCAAGACCTACATTTCAAGTGCATCATCTGTTATCCCGCTAGCCTCCTGTTGTGTTTAGAAAATAAGAGGCTGGTTGAAGACAGAGTGTTGTTGTTGTTCACGGTGTTAAGTCAGCTCCAACTCACGCTGACCCCATTTACGACAATGAAGTGTTGTCCAGTCCTGGCCGTCTACACGACTGTTATGTGGTCAAGTCCACTGTCGTAGCCACCATGACTGTAAGAGACTTCCAGCTGTGGGAAGTCGTCTTCCAGGACTATCAGACAATATTAAGTTGTGATCCACAGGGCTTTCAATGGGTAATTTTCGGAAGTAGGTTACCAGACCTTTCTTCCTAGTGCGCTTTAGTCTGGAAGTGCCATTGAAATCTGTCCCCCATAGGTGACCCTGCTGGTGTTTGAAATACAGGTGGCACTGTGTTCAGCATCATAGCAATCAGCACGCCACCACAGTATGAAAAATTGACAGGTTGATGGTGGGGTGGAGTGTACCCAGTAGTAGTTTCTCTTTGGAGTGTTCCTTTCCATTTTGAAAAGATTGATTTTTACACACTATATCTATGATCTTGCGGCTTGTTGCTGTCCATTTGTCATGACCATCTTTCCATTTTCCCAGCTACATTATTTTCACAATTTAAAAGCTTGGGAAAAGTCAGGAAAGTACAGAGATGAAAATTTAAAATCCTGTAGGACTAACCAACCCACTGCTGTTGAGTCGAATCTGACTCATAGGGACCCAGTAGACCAGAGGAGTACTGCTGCATCGAGTTTCCAAGCAATGCCTGGTGGATTTGAACTGCTGACCTGTACCACCAGCATTTCCTAGGACTAGTCGCTATTAAATGAGAGTATATTCTTTTTGAGTATCTTTCACTGTGTTCCTTAAGAGTATGTGTAGAATATACATTTACAGAATGGATTACATAAATTTTGTAGCAGGCTTTAGTCTTCTAGCATTGTACCCGAAGTATCTCCCTAATTTTGTTAAAAATTATGTGACAACAAATTTTAACAACTCAGACAATCTTTCATTCTGTTGTTATATATGAGATTGCCATGAGTGGGAACTGACTCAACAGCAACTAATGATGAACATTAATATTTTATAACATGACTGGACTATGTTTAGACAAAGTTATGCTGTGGTATAAGAGCTGTTTCTAATTTTTCATTTTTTGTTATGGAATGAACTGTGTCCCTCAAACATATGCATTGTAAATCCTAACCTCTACACTTGTGGTTATAATCCCATTTGGGAATGAATTGTCTTATAATAAGGCAGGATTAGTGTAGCGTGTGTCTTGTGCCAGGAGAGTGGGCCTGAGGGACCTCCATGCAGAATTCAGAGGTCACAGCCAATGCCAGCAGTTTGGGGGATAGGGTCCTTTCTCAGATGGTCCCAAAGAACAAGGATTATTTTCAATTCTTGAAAGCTAATGTAAATTGTTATGCTGGAGTTTTAAACTTGATGCCCACTATCCCTTCTTGTCCTTCAAATGTCCCCATTTATAATGGAGATATCTACCTCGTGACTACTCCCCCACTGTACTTTGAAAACAGATATTCTGTAATCTAGATTTTACCAATTCACAGATGAAGAGAAACTTTGCCCCAGGCTGGAATATACCTAAAATCTTGTATTTGATTTAGATGATTAAGAAGATGAGATTTTGGACTTGGAGTTGATTTAAGACTTTGGGGAATGATGTGGTAGGGTGAATGTATATTGCATGTGTCACAGACATAAACTCTAGGGGCTAAAGGGTGAAATGTTATAGATTGAATATGTTTTAGATTCTAGCCTCTGTGCCTGTGCTTATGATCCCATTTGGAAGTGAGTTGTCCTTGTTATGTTAGTGAGATGGGATTTGCTTGGATGTGTCAGGAGTCAATCTTTTTTAAGCCTTAGAAGGGATTAAACAAGCCAGGTTGGAGGAAGACTGGTGGCAAGGCCCACAGAGATCTTGAAAGAACCAGGAAACAAGCCAAAGAGACAAAGTTGTTTCCCTAGAGCTGACAGAAACAAAAAGGCTTCCCCTAGAGCTGGTGTCCTGAATTTGGACATCTAGATTCCTAAATGGTGAGCAAATAAACTTCTGTTTATTAAAGCCACCCATTTGTGGTATGTCTGTAGCAGCAACACTAGATAACTGAATGTCCCTTATAAATATGTGTAACACCCTCTTATATGTATTTAAGAATATAACATAGTAACATTTTATGGTTGTAAATATTTGTTTACATTTTTATATTTATTTTAGGCCAAGTTCCTGGAAAAGTATAACCAGGTGCCACTGAGCCCATTCTGAGTCATGGTGACCCCATGTGTTAACGTCACAGTGGGACTGCACTCCCCTGGGTTTTCGCTGGCTGCATTTTTGGAAGCAGATTGCCTTAGTCACCTGGTACTGCTCTAACAGAAACACCACGAGTGGATGGCTTTAACAAAGAAAAGTTTACTCTCCCACAGTCCAATGGTCTCTAAGTCCAAATTCAGGGCATCTGCTCCAGAGGAAGACTTTCCCTATGTGGGATCTAGAGGAGAGTGCTCGTGTTGCATCAGTCTTTGGTCAGGGAGCATCTCAGTGCGGGACCCTCAGGTCTGAAGGACGCTCTTCTCCTGGTGCTACTTTCTTGATGGTATGATGTCCTCAGCTCTCTGCTTGTTTCCCTTTCCCTTTATCTCTTGTAGGATAGAAGGTAATACAAGCCACACTCCAGAGAAACTCCCTTTATGCTGGAGCAGGGAAGTGACCTGAGGAAGGCGTTTATAGTCCCACCCTCACCCACTTTAACATAATCCAGTCTATTAATCACAGGCAGAGATTAGGATTTACAGCACAGGAAAATCACTGGGAATCATGGCCCAGCCGAATTGTTACACGCAATTTCTGGAGGACACAATTTTCAGTCCATGAAATACACCCTCAGGCCTTTCCACTAAGGTGTCTCTGGGAGGATGCAAACTTCTGAGCTTTGGTTTGCAGCTGAGTGCAGGGTGCACATGCACTTCCGGAGACCCCCAGAAGATAACACCAAGGTCAACCACAAGGGATATTTTAGGGCTCCTGTTAAGAATCACCACTTTATTTTTCAGAATCTCAGCAATGACTATTCATGGTTTTAAGAATATTTGAAAAATAAACTTAACTACAGCAAAAAGAAATAATTTTATTCAACCACCTAAAAATAGCCATTGTTAAATTTAAAAAGCAAGTGGCATCATAATGTTTTAAGGCTTATTTTTTCATTACAAATTTGTAAGTATTTTTCATGACGTCATACAGTTTACTATACTATTTTAAAGGCTGCACTGTGTTCTTTTATGTGGAAGCATCACGGTTGAATGAACCCACTTCCTGTATTTTAACAAGCTAACAGTAAAATATCAATTTCCTAATTTTGATATGAACCCTGGTAGTGTGTAGTAGGTTAAGTGCTACATCTGCTAACCAGAAGGTTGGCAGTTCAAATCCACCAGATGCTCCTTGGAAACTCTACAGGGTCATTCCACTCTGACCACTAGGGTCACTGTGAGTTGGAGATGACTCACAGTCGTGGGTAATTTTGATGGTTGTATTGAGCTTCCTTGGAAACTCTGTGGAGCAGTTCTACTCTGTCCCATAGGGTCACTATGAGTCAGAGTTAACACAGTGACAGTGGGGTTTGGGGTTTGATTGTGTTTATGCAGGAGCATGCACTCAACTTGTGGGAAATACACACTAAAATAGCCAGAAACAATAAGGTATCGTCTTAGCATCTTCCTTTCAAATAGTGAAGGAAAGGAAAAGCTTTTACTGTACTCCACTTACAATTTTCAAAAAGTTGATAATGTTTCAATCTAAAAAAATTTCTTTTTTTGCATCATCCAAAGATATGAGACCTTTAGTAATACTCTATACAAATAGCTCCATCGTTTTCCTGAAAGGGTTGTGCCTTCTAACCATCCACTTCATTTCTTAGATCATCGTTCAGTTTTTTCGATTCGATTTTGGTCGTGTCGGCCAGGCGCTAACCCCATTCAGAGATCCTGTTCTCAGTCCTGCCTGTCACACTTGGTAACAGAAGTGCTGCCTTTGGTGAGCTGACTTATCGTGTCCATGTGGGGGTAATCGCTCACGGTATGATTAGCTGATAACGACCAGATGAGCTGCAAGAGCAGTGAGTGACGGCGGTTAGATAGTGCAGCTCTAGCTGATTAGATAAATACGCCATATGTTTCATTCCAGTTGTATCAGTTTCAGTATCATTTGACTGAAATGTCTTCCTTCAACCTATGGTTCTCATTAAAGCATGGTAATTTTTCTGAAATATGACTCTATGCATGACTTCTGTCAGCCGGGACCAGTAGTTACAGAAAAGGAAGGTTATTTTATGTTTTTTTGCAACTGCCAAGGTATGTGATTCTACTCTGAAAACCTAAAGAGCCTTTGTGGGAAAGTACATCGTATATTTGTTAGACTTGCAATAGTGAGGGACAGACAAACTCCTATGTCTTTAACTAACCACAGCTATCCCCTGCTTTTTGAAAGTTTGCTTTACGCCGCTTCACTTTTATAGAAGACCTACGTTAGTATTTGTTTTAGCTAATTGAAAGATAGTCTGAGAGTATTTTTGTGTTTTTGACAAAAAGACAAAAAGCAGCAACAGCATTCAGGGTTTCTTTAGCGAGCCCCGTTAGAGAGGCAGCACCCACCCCAAGCAGCGAGAGTGACATCACCAAGCTCCCGCCCAGGAGCTGCACTCAGCATCTTAGCGTCCAGCGTCCAGCCGCCACAAGTTTGAACTACGTCCGTCTGTGAGCACTGTCTTTTATCTTGATTTATTCTGTGCATCCGTTAGCAAGACTGGTCCTAAGGTATCAAAGAAACCTAAAAGAGCTTTTAAAAGAGTTACACTTAGTTTAAAACTGGATGGAATTAAGAGTTTCCATTTGGTGAACAAAATAAAGACATTGTATAAATGTAGAACTAGCCCATCCACCATTTGTACTATTTACATACAGAGTAGCTTTTTCTTTCTTTCCTTTTTTTTTTAATTGTGATTGAGTGAAAGTATACAATCCAAATTAATTTGCATGCCTGCACATCTGCAGCCTCTTCTGCTCTCCTTGCCTGGTGACAGCACACTCCTCTTTTCCGTTCTATACATGCCATATCCTCTTAATAATCTCCTGTCCCCTTCTCTCCACCCTCTCTTCTCCCTTCTAGTAAGAGGCCGGTAGGACAGCATGCCTTATGGTTCTGTGAATCTATAGGATGCTGTCCTTTTTTTCCTTAATGTTCTTTGGATGAAGCTTTACAGAATAAACTACTGTCTCATTGAACAGTACACATATTGTTTTATGACATTGATTGATTAACAACCCTACAGTGTATTAACACTCTGGTTTCTCAGCGTGGGGTTTCCTATTACCAACCGTCCTGTGTCTTACATACTTTGGACCTATTGTCAGGAGGGATCAGTCCCTGGAGAAGGATTTCACACTTGATAGAGTAGAGGGTCAGCAAAAAAGACAAAGAACCTCGACGAGATGGATTGACACAGTGGCTGCAGTAGTGGGCTTAAACACAAAAACGATTGTGGACATGGTGCCGACAAGGCGGTGTTGTCTTCTGTTGTCTGCTGTGAGTCAGAACCGGCTGGGTGGCACCTGACAACAACAACAACCTCCCTCCCCGTTCTTGGCCCTGGGCTAGCGTGCCCTTGGGGGATCTGTCCAATCTTCGGCTAAAGGGTGAACCTCAGGAGGGACTTGTTACTGAGCTGCAAGGGTGTCCATGTGGCCATGTTCTCAGGGTTTCCCCACTCTCTGTCAGGCCAGCAGTTCTGTTTTTTCCTTCTGAATTAGATTTTTCTTCTACATTTTCCTCCAGCTCTGTCTGGAATCCTCTGTTGTGATCCCTGTCACAGCAGGAGAATGACTCTTGAAAGCTATCCAAGTTCCTATTGGTTCTGCTAGTAGCAAAGTGGTCTCTCTTAGACATCATCCAGTAATGGATAAAATGAAGGATCTGTTGAGTCTGGAGCCCTGATGGCACAGTGGTTAAGAGCTTGGTCGCTAACCAAAAGGCTGGCAATTGGAATCTACTAGCTGCTTCTTGGAAACTCTATGGGGCAGATGATTCTACTCTGTCCTGTAGGGTTGCCATGAATGACCCATCCATCAGTGGAGGATTGTATGGTGATTGCTGCTGAGAATCGGAAGTGAAATCTGCCAACGAAAACCCTATGGATCAGAGTGGTACAGGAACCACCCAAACACGAGCATGGTGCAATACCCAGCAGCACTGTGAGCAGGGTGGCCATGGGTCAGGAGCTGACTCCAGGACAGACAACAACAACTTTGAAGAGGAGAGATGGAACTACGTATCAGAAACGAGAAGAACCAGAATATCAATGAATATCAGTAATAACCAGCACAAAGATCTTCCCACTTGCTCCCAGAATAGTAAGACTTGTCCCAGTTGCACTATTTGTTACACCACAGTGCAACTGGCTAGTTACTAGCATCCTCTACTAGACTCCAGAATATACTGTGGACTGCCAAAAAAATAAAATAAATAAATAACAGATCTGTCTTGGAAGAAATACAACCTAAGTGTTCCTTGCAAGCCGGGATGGTGAGACTACATCTTACATACTTTGGACATGTTGTCAGGAGGGAATCAATCTCTGAAGAATATCATGATTGATAAAGCAGAGGGTCAGTGAAGAAGAAGAATGACCCTCAGTGAGACAGACTGACACAGTGACTGCAGCCACGGGCTCCAGAGTTACAAACGACTGTGGTTGCGAAGCCGGGCAGCATTTCGTTGTGTTATACCTGGGGTGGCTACGAGTCAGAACCAACCTGATGGCACCTAACAACAACAACTGGACCCCAAATTTCTTCAGGATGGTACTCAGCCTTACCTTTAAATACCAAACCTGTCCCATTGAATGAGTTGAATGAAAAAGACATTTTCTTCAAAATGTTTTTTATAAAAATGTATGCCTGTGTCTTTAAATCTATGACTTCAAAACAACTACAATTCAAGATACTGTTTATGTCTTATGTTCCTTAAGAAAGATATACATATAGCCATCAGCTACAATCCTGACTTTGCTTTTGCATGCAAATATTTTAACAAGTACAATGCACAGAAGCTTGAAGTATCAGTTATTCCTAGCAGTGTATGTAAAATATCTTACTTATCCCAGAGATCTTAAATTTGACTGAAGAAAAATATTCTGTCTTTAAAAACACTATTTAAGATTGTTTTTGTCCTCAATTTGTCTTACAGATAAATCAAAAGTTAGAGCTGCTTTTATATTTAATAAGAAAGATAGGTAATATTTTAGTTTTCTGAGTTACAAGTAGACTTTGATGACAAAACATGGCAAGGAAATGCAAGAAAATGATTATCTCTTACTGACTTCTGTATTTACAATTGGGTATTCAATTTGCCATATACTTCAGAGCTTAGAAGGATTATCAGTTGAATTTCTACATCAGTTAATGAGCTTCGAAATAATCTGCCATTTTGTGATTGAATTCAGCCAAAATGGTAAATTCATTGAAAACATTCAGCCACCAACAAGTGATTTGATTAATGACGTATTTCCAACCAGGTGATGTGTATAAACACAACAATAAAGTGCTTCTGAATAAGTACACAGTGTATAAATTTGTCATCAAAATAGAGCTCACTGCATATTGCTAGGAGAGTCTTCTGCACCCCACATTGGTGAGTGGCATCTGGAGTCTTAAAAGCTAGCAAGCTGCCACCTGAGGTACACCAAATTATCCCAACTCAGCAGGAGCAGATGATCAATAAGGACCAAAATGACATGGGGGAAAGAAAACCCAGAAGACAGAGAGACCCACGTGAGTGGGTGACTACATCGACATGTGACTGGAGGAACCAGATGGTGCCCGGCCACCACCAGTGATAGCCATGATGGGGCTCACAAAGTTGAGTCTCACTAGCAACACAAAAATAAAAATGAGTGCACCCTGAAAACTCCACTTAAAGGCCTCAATTGATGGTCCAGGCGCCTTGGGGTTCCCCTGGGAGCATGGCCCCTAGTCCTGATGCTTCCCCTGTCCATAAAGCATTACTGAGGTCAACTCTTTGGACAGGAATAGATTGGACTCGGTGACACAGAGTGGTCATATCACATGTGCACTTTATGGTTCTGTGCATCTATAGGATGTCAAACTGGCCTATTAGAGGGGAGTGAAGAGGGTGGAGAGGAGGGGACAGGAGATTGTTAAGATGGTATGACCTGTATAGAACAGAAAGGAGGAGTGTGCTGTCACCAGGCAAGGAGAGCAGTAGGAACTGCACATGGGCAGGCATGCAAATTTAAACCGGATTGTACACTTTCACTCAGTCATAATAAATAAATACATTTAAAAAAATAGAGGTCACTGAAAACTGTAACTCGCATTTTCTGACAGACTCATTTTCAGAGCAACTGTGGGAATTGTTTTGGAAACCTGGGTGGTGTAGTGGCTAAGTGCTACAGCTGCTCACTGAAAGGTCGGCAGTTTGAATCCACCAGGAACTCCTCAGAAACTCTATGGGGACAGTTCTACACTGGCCTATAGGGTTGCTATGAGTCAGAATCAACTCAGCGGCAGTTGATGATGTTTTGTTTACCTGTTTGGGTGTGTTGTTTTATAATGCAACTACTATATTTAGCCATTATTATATTTAGCATGTAGAATATGCTTAGAAATTTTAGCGTTAATTTTCAAGACTTTTCATCAGACGGGCCCTCAGGAAAATCTACAGGATGTTTCATTTTTGTATATTATTTTCACGTACTGATGCCATTTTAATTTTCGTCATCATGATAACTCTCTGAGGCAGGTAGTTTGGGCCCCATCTAACCTGGCTACCTTCCTCTCGTGATCCAGTCTCCTTCCTCTCAGTCCACTTTCCAGTAGTTCTCTTTTAATAGAGAAATTGTCATCGCTGCTCTTAGAAACCAGTGCTGACTCAGCTTTCCTCTGATGACAATTCCAGCAACTGGAAATCCATCTTCTCCAACAACGGCTTCTCCCCATGGAATTGTCTCCTTTCCGACAAGACAAAAAGCTCAGCTAGAAGAGATCTGGGTGTCGAAGGAAAGAAATGACAGACATATTTATTTTTCTAAAATTACATCACCTTGTGTTTTTTTTGTTTGTTTGTTTCTTTACATTTTTAGACAACCATGGACTTGTCTGATGACACAAAAAAATGTCAAAAATGGAAATTATTCATTAAGTACTAATATCAATTCCCTCTGCAAATCAGTGGAATGGTTTAAATCAGGCAAAATACTAAAAATAGATGAAATTGATCTTTCTCTTCCTATCTCACCATTTAGTCTCGAGTAACTGAACACCTACTACTTGCCAAGCCCTATGTTAGTGGCTAGTAGGTCCCTGAGTGGTGAGAACTCTTTTCTCTCAGCTACTGACTGAAGGTTGATATTCATACCCATCCAGAAGCATCATGAGAGAAAGGCCTGGCAGTCTGGTTCCCTGAAGATCACAGCCAAGAAAGTCGGTAGGGCTAGCTCTACTCTGTAACAAGGGAGGTCGCCGTGAATTGGAATTGACTTGATGACAGTGAGTTTGGCTCTTTGGTTTTATGTTAATAGTTAGTATTTAAATGGGAAGCATAAAGCAACCCTAGAATATACTCTGGGAAGATGCACATTAAACAAATAATCATGTCAAGGAATACGTAGTAACAGCCTGAGGTAAGTGCTTTGAAGGATGGCAAGTGTTCTCTGAAACTGTGTAATGCCCAGGGAAATGAACTCAGGCTGGGGGAGAGTGAGGCAGCCAGGGCAAACTTGCCTGAGACGACCCTTCATCTGATACCCGACAGATGAAGAGATAAGGCGGGGACTGTGGTGCAAGAGGATGCATAACCCGAAAACCTGCTGCCATTGAGTCAATTCTGACTCAGAGTGACCCTATAGACAGAGTAGAACTGCCACATAGAGTTTGCAAGGAGTGCCTGGTGGATTTCAATTGCTGACCTTTCGGTTAGCAGCTGTGGCACGTAACCACTACACCACCAGGGTTTCCAAGAGAATGAATAGAGAGTTGAAATAACATAAAACAAGTTGGGATTGAGGAATAAGAGGTGAAACAGCTTAAAATGAGGCTGGGAGGGTTGGCAGGGCCCAAATTATGCAAAACCTTGTAAGATGTGCTAAAGATTCTGGCCCTTATCACAAAGGCAATAGAGTCTCAATCATATTTTAAACAAAGGAGGAAAATGATCAGCTTTATGTTCTGAAAAAGCTGCACTGTGGAGAAAGGCCAGGAGAATACCCAGATCGAACGGTGGGAAGTTGGACAAGAGGTTGTGGAGGCTCCGGTTTAGGGCAGTGGCGGCAGCAATGGAAGAAAAGCGGACAGATTTGAAAGGGGCTTAGATGAGACTGAGAGGACTTGGTGACCACCTAGCTATCAATATAGGGTGAGGAAGAGAAAGCGGTCAAGGATGAGATCTCTGGTTTAAACAGGATTTTGGTTGGTGGCATCAGTCACCTAGTCAGAAGACATGAATGCATCAGATTTTTTTTTATGCTTGACTGAGAATATACATTCCCATATAAATTTGCATGTCCACCTATATGCAGCTCCCACTGCTTTCCCTGCCCAGTGACAGCACACTCTTCCTCTCTGCTTCATACATGTCCTATCCTCCCAACAGACTCCTATCCCCTCCTCTCCACCCACTCCCCTTCCTCCAGTAAGAGGTCAGCAGGAGGGCATCCTATAGATGCATAGAACCGTAAAGTGCACACATGATGTGGAGCTTGGACATGTTGAACTTGGGAGGCTGCTCTGAAGGCACACTGGTGAAGAGTTTGACTGCTAGCCAAACGATTGGCAGTTGGGACCCTGCACGTCTCCTTAGAAACCCTGGGGGACGGTTCTTCAGCGTCCTACAGAGTCCCCATGAATCAGAATCGACTTGCTAGCAGTGGGTTTGTACACCCGAGTGGGGATGTTCAGTAGGTACCTACGTAGGTCTGAAGGCCAGTGGAGACATGTGGGCTCGAGATGTGAAGGTGGAAGCCACTGGTAATTAAAGCGACGAGAATGGATGGAATGAGTCAGGGGAGAAAAGGAGAGAAACCGGTAGAGAGCCAGGAGGCACTCCATGTCGGTCAAGCGGTACTAGGCAGGGGGGCGGTTTAGTCAGCTAGTGCTGCTGTAACGGAAATACCACAAAGAAGATGACTTTAGCAGAGAGAAGTTTGTTCTTACACAGTCTAGCGGGCTACAAGTCCCCATTCGGGGTGTCCGCCTCGGGGGAAGTCTTCCTGTCTGTCCGCTCTGGAGGGAGGTCCTGTGTGGCATCCGTCTTTGCTCAGGGAGCGTCCTGGCACATGAACCTCGGGGTCTAGAGGACGTGCTGTTCCCCTGGTGCTGCTTTCTTCAGGGTGTCGGGTTCCCAACTCTCTGCTTGCTTCCCTCTCCTTTAACCTCTCATAGAATGAAAGGGTAAAAGCTGGTGCAAGTCACACTCCAGGGAAAACTCCCTGTATAATGGAGCAGGGAGGGGACCTTAGAAAGGGATTTACAGTCCCACCCTAACCCTTTTTAACATACAGCATAGGAAAATCACAAAATAGAGGACAATCATAAAACATTGGGGATCATGGCCCAGCCGAATGGCTCTACATGTATTTGGGGGGACACAGTTCAATGCATGGCAGGTGGTATGGGTGGGTGCAGGGAAATAAGCCTATGTGTTGGTGGTGTCGTGTGCAGTAAGTTAATTCTGACTCATGTCAACCCAATATGACAGAGTAGAACTGCTCCATAAGGTCTCCTAGGCTGGAATCTGTATGGAAGCCCACAGCTGGGTCTTTTCTCCTGCAGGGTCACTGGCAGGTTCAAACTCCTGACCTTTCGATTAGCAGCTGAACAATTAACCACCGTGCCACCAAAAGCCACTGCCATCAAGTCAATTGTGACTCACAGCAACCCTATGGGACAGAGTAGAACTGTCTCGTTCAGTGTCTAGGGAGCAACTGAAGGATTAACGCTGCTGACCTTTGGGTGGGTAGCCTGAGCTCGTAACCACTGCACTGCGTTGAGTCCCTAGGACTTCCAGAAAAAGCCTTTGCCATCCAGTGGCTTCTGACTCACAGAGACAGAAATGGAGGAGCTGGCAGAGAGTAGGGAACCAGGAGGGCACGCTATCTCAGACGAGGAGAAAACGCATTTTAAGAAAGATAGCATTGTGGATGCGGCCAGTTTCTCCCAAGGGAACAAGAGACGTAGAAGTGAAACATGTACATTGGTTTTAACAATAAGACAAGCGGGGAGAGAGACTTCAGTTTGTTTAAATACCAGAGAGAAGCCTCTGCTTGGGAGAGAAGGGCCATGTGCCCAGCAGTGCCCATTGCCATCAAGGCCATTCCAGCTCACAGTGACCCTGTACGACTGAGGAGAACCATACCACGTGGTTTCCAAGGAGCAGCTGGTAGATTTCAACTGCCAACCTCTGGAAAGCAGTCAAACACTTAGCCACTGTGCCAGGGTTCCTGCTTAGAGAGGTTCCCAAAATCCCACTGCAGCAGGGCCTTCTGAGCAAGGATCTTACCCTGTCACACACCCGGCTGCTCTCCCTCCCACTCAGAAACTTCTTATCAGGCACCTCAGTGAACATCCACATCTCCCACTTCCCCCGGAATCACATTACTCAGGTTTGAGAAGATTTCAGAGAACTTTATTTTGGTTCCAAACCAAAGGAGTCATTTAGAAAAATAAGGCAAGAATGCCACCTTGGGGTTCCTGGTGACAGCACAGTTTACCTGTGCAGCAGATGGGGAAAGAAATGTGTTCTTTGAGGCCTTCAGTACTTTGTCCAGGTGGCTAAATCTACCTGTTTGGAGTCCTGTAATTAAACAGTTTAAAAGTCAGACTAATCCACAGCATTTGGGTTTTGCTGTTGCAATATATTGATCTTGTAGGTAAATTACTCTCTGCTTTTGCCTGCCCATTGACGATCTTATCTGCTCATAACCAGCTTGACAGGATGACTCAGCATTTGGGGGCATCATTTAATAACTTCCCGTCTCACCCATCTGTTCTGCTTATCTCAGTATAGATTAAAAGAAACTGTCAAAAAGTGGATGATATTTTAAGTTTATTTAATTCTGGGAAGTACGGGTATTCTGGCTTACAGAGCCAGTAGCCAGTTCCTGAGGATCCCCAGGCGTAGCCACTTGTAAAATTAGTACATAAATTGATTCTCTTTGGCTTTGGCTCCATGGCTTGAAAAGACTCATTTTTCTTGTATAATTTTCCAGCACACCGCCCCCCCACTCCCATCTAGTCTATTCCAAATCACAGCACCCTGTAGTTCAGAGTAGAACTGCTTCATAGAGTTTCCAAGGAGCACCCGACAGATTCGAACTGCTCACCTTTTGGTTGGCAGCTGTAGGACTTAACCACTTTGCCACCAAGGTATCCTATGGTAGTTGTGTTTTCTAGGGAGGTGCAGGAAGGGATACCCCATGGCTGACATCTCATTACTGTTTCAGTATTTTTGTCCTTATTTTCTAAACACAAGTAAATTCCGTCAGAGTTGCAAAGGATCTAGAAGCAAAAGCATTTGAAAGTTCAACTTGGCATGTTGCCTTTCTTTGGCAGGTTCCTTCTGTTTAAGAAGAAATTTTTCTCTGAGTAGGGTTGCCTACGTAGTTCTGAGAAGAAGAATTGATGCTTTTGAATTGCGGTGTTGACAAAGCTTGTTGGATGTACTGTGGACTGCCAAAAGAATAAGCAAATCTGTCTTAGAAGTAGAGGATCCAGAATGTTCTTTGGAAGCAAGGATGGCAAGACTTCATCTCACATACTTTGGACATGTTATCGGAAGGGACCTGTCCCCAGAGGACATCATGCTTGGTAAAGCAGAGGGTCAGTGAAAAAGCAGAAGACCCTCATCAAGAAGGAGTGACACAGCGGCTGCAACAACGGGCTCAAACGTAACGGTCATGAGGATGGTGCGGGATGACCGGGCAGTGTGGCCTTCTGTTGTACACAGGGTTGCCGTGAGCGGGAAACTACTAGATGGCACGTAACAGCAAAAATGTAGCTCTGTGCATGGAGGATGGGATACAGGGCGATGGAGAAAGACTTCCAATATGTAAATAGTTGTTTTTATTGTATTTTTTGTTATAGTCACTTACACAACCATCTTACCCAACTCCAGTAAGTTAAAAAAAAAAATCCTTAAAAATAAGGACCCACCTTCGTTCATCTGTGATGGACCTAACCAAAGCCAAATTTGCTGCAGCCACGTCAATTCCAAGTTGTAACGACTCTCTAGGAGAGAGCAGAACTGCTCTATGGGGTTTCCAATGTTGTAAATCTTTACAAAAGCAGACTGCCACATCTTTCTCCCAAGGAGTGGCTGGTGGGTTTGCACCACTGACCTTTTGGTTAGCAATTGAGTGCTTTATCCACGGTACTACCAGGGTTCTTTGGATGGAGCTGCCCCCTGCTGCTGAGTCGATTCCGACTCATAGCGACCCTATAAACAGACTGACCTGTCCTGTAGGGTTTCCAAGGAGTGCACTGTGAATCCCAACTACTGCCCTTTGGGCTAGCAGCTGTTGCACTTAACCACTACACCACCAGGGTTCCTATTCACGGAGCTCAAGTCCCGTAAATGCTGGTTGAATCCAATCGTATGTGTCTGAAAAGCAACTTTTCCACTTTGTTTTCTTTTCCTTTAAGTTTCAGATACCCCCAGGACTTCCAAGGCTGTCATCTTCATAGGAGCGGACCCCCAGGTCTTTTGTCCCACAGAGCTGTTGGGTTCCAACAGCCAACACTTCCATTAGCAGCTGAACACTTAACCACTGTCCTACTGGGCCTACTACATTCCTAACACATCTTAAAATCAACCTATTCTAGGTTTCCCAAAAACAAACAGGTTTGGTTTTTGGCCACCTAACCACTTGCCATTGAGTCGATTCCAACTCACGGCCACCCCATCTGTGTTAGACTACAACTGTGCTTTGTAGAGTTTTCAGTGGCTATTTTGGTTTATTTGTTTGCTTCTTTGTGGGCAATAGTGAATGACAGGAGAATAGACGAAGAAAGAGGACAGCCAACCCCAACTTGGGTCATCTGTCGCTCGGAATACTGGCTGGGTCACAGCAGACCTTCTAGGGAGCGTCATGAGATGCCTCTCAGGATCTTCTGCTCAGAGAAAGGAAGGGGATAGTATTTATCCATCACCCTAGCACCCTGGTGGTATAGTGGTTAAGTGCTATGGTGACTGCTAACCAGAAGATTGGCAGTTCAAATCCACCAGGTGCTCCTTGGAAACTGTACGGGGCAGCTTTACTCTGTCTACAGGGTCACTGTAAGTTGGAACTGACTCGATGGCAGTGGGTTTGGTTTTCCCAGCCCCCACTGTCAAGAGTGTTCTCCCGCAGTTTTGCTCCTTCCACATTCTAGCTTCCGCAGGCCTCGAGTGGGGGGTGCCCAACGACACAGCTCCAGAGATGCCAGACTCAGCGGCAGAAGGACCATGATACTGCCCAGAGAAGGATCTCTCTCAGGCTGCATCTGCTGAAGATGAGTGATGTCTTCAGACAACTGGGCACCCCAGCTGTGGCTAGAATAAGAGGTGAGTCTGAGAAGATCTGAAGTGGTACATGAGAGGTGTTCAATGCACAGTGCAAGTCACACTGTAAGTGCTCAATAAATATTTGTTAAATGGGAAAACCCCAAGTGACTGAATCACAGAATCTGAGAGAAGGAGGAGGCCTGAGGAGTCAGCTCACCCAGCCTCTCATCCAGTGTGAACTCGCCTTCAAGAGCAGTCTGGCGGATGCATCAACACTGTCTGAAAGAGGGAGCTCACCCCCTGCTTGTGGGGGAGCCCTTTGCGTGTTTACCCATCTCTGCCTGACCGTTAGCTTCCCTATGAGTCAGAATCAGCTTGGCAACAGTGGGGTTTCTTGGGTGTGTGTGTGTGTGTGTGTCTGTGTCTGTGTATGTGTGTGTGTCTCTGTGTGTCTGTGTGTCTGTGTGTGTGACCGTGACCACTGGAGCCCTGGTAGATGCAGTGATGATGAAGCTTGGCTACGAACCAAAATTCAGTAGTTCAAGTCCACCCACCACTCCTTGGAAACCCTGTAGGGCAATTCTACTCTGTCCTATAAGGTTACTATGAGTTAGAATGGACTTGACAGCAATGGGTTTGACTTGGTTTCTGGTAACCTGTTTTTGTTTCTCCTGGAGTCAATTCTGAATCATGACAAACCCACGTGTATCAGAGTAGAACTGTGCTCCAGAGGGTTTCCAATGGCTCTTTGTTTATACTTTAGGTGAAAGTTTACAGAGTAAATTAATTTCTCATTAAACAGTTAATATACAAATTGTTTTATGACATTGGTTGCCAACCCCATGACATGTCAACACTCTTCCCTTCTCTGCCCCAGTTTCCGGTTTCCATTCATCCAATCTTACTGTCACTTTCTACCTTCTTGTCTTCGCTTTGGGGCTGGCGTGCCCATTAGCCTTTTATGTATGAACTGAACTATGAAATTCGTCCTTCATGTGTGTTGTTGTTGGCCCTACAAGCCTGTCTAATCTTTAGCTGAAGGGAAGCCTCAGGAGTGACTTCAGTACTTAAAAGGGTGTCCAGGGACCATACTCTTGAGGTTTCTCCAGTCTCTGTCAGACCAGCAAGACTGGCCATGCGTGTGTGTTTGTGTGTGAGAATGTGAATTGTGTTCTACGTTCTTTGCCCACTCTGTCTGGGACCCTCTGTTGTGATTCTTGCCAGAACAGTCAGTGGTAGTAACCAGGCACCATCTGGTTGTTCTGGGCTCCATCTGGAGTGGGTTGCAGTAGCTGTGGTCTGTTAGTCCTCTGGACTAATATTTTCCTTGTGCCTTTGGTCTTCTTTGTTCTCCTTTGTTTCAGCCAGGATGTGACCAGCAAACATAACTCAGACGGTCCCTCACAGGTTTTAAAGACCTCAGATGCTACTCACTGCAGTCAAATATAGTGTGATTTCTTTATAGACTATGTTATGCCAATTAAGCTAGATTTTTCTTTTATAAGGAGATCACTAAGACTTTCTCCTGGGACACCTCTCAGTAGACTTGAACCTCCAACCTTTTGGATGGCCAAAGAGTATTAGCCGATCCTGTCCAGCATTTGCGTTATCCAGACAGGGACTCCTTGTAGGAGTCTCCAGTAGTGCCCTGTCTACCAGGACACTTGTCCTCACATAAAGCGGAATCAGTCCTGCAGTGACACCCACCACTGGTTCTACCCTCCAGCAGCCTAGTACGCTCTTCCCTTTCCTAAATGACATTTAAATTTAAACAGGAAGCTAGGAGGCTTTATTTTAGTGTCCTCCAATTTATGTCTGCTTTATCCAGCATGTTCTTAGATTACATTTAATCCTACACCCACCCAACCCCATGAACAATCCACAATCTGAGAAGTATCTATCCCTTTAGGGAAAGAGTTGACTTACATCCAGCTGGGTAGAGTGTCTTTGTACTCTCAGTAAAACAGCTCTGGATATGTGGAAACTGATACCTTCAATCCATCATTCGAGGGAGAGTTCTTCTGCCTCAGATGCTGTACGTTGCCACCATCCAAAGTGGCAAACTAAACCACAGCCAGAGTCAGCTGGCCCTGCACAGTCTCTTGAGTGTTAGAAGACAGGGACCAGGTCTCTCTGCAGAGGTTTTAGCTCCTTCTATCACCTGCTTGTGGCAAGATGATAACTTGGTTCCTGGCCACTTTCCTTTTGATACTTCCCAGGTTATCAAGATGTCTCTTAAAATGTTGAGTCTATCTTGAAAACAGTGTGGCAGATAAGACCTGGCCAGCTCCAGAAACAATGAGAGACCTCTCACCACCACGGAAGAAGATCCAGGGGCACAGCGAGTCCTTTGGACCTGGGCACCTTGCACTGAGAAACTCCTGGACTCTGGGAAACACTGACGACAGGATCCTCTCTCACTGACAAGAGAGAAAGAAAGGCTTTTCATGGAGCTGGTGTCCTGAGTTTGGACTTATAACCTACTAGACTGTGAGAGAATAACTCTCTGTTTTTTAAAACCATCTACTTGTACTACTTCTTTTATAGCTGCACTGGATAAGTAGGATAACATTATATGTGTTTACTCATGATTTTTACCCCACCCTTCTGCTGAAAAAGCTCTTTTAGGGTCTTCAGTGATCTCAGTGTTAAGATCCAATGTTCCCATTTGGTTTGACCTCACAGCAGCATTTGACCCCATTGACTGCTTTCTTCTCCCTGAAACACTCACCTCACCTTGTCTGTGGGATGCTCCTTTGTCTTGGTTTTCCTTCGACTCTCCTGATCATTCCTTCTCAGGTTCCTCTGATCATTCCTTCCAACCTTCTTGGCCCCTAACTGTCAGGGTGTTCCAAAACTCAGCCTTGGGTCAGTTTTTCCCCCAAGAAACTTGTCATTCTTTTCCCCACCCCTGTGATGACTACATGACCCAATATGCCGGTCGTCCATGCCTGGTCTGAAGTTCAAGATTTCAGAAGCCCTAATCATTCATGTTAATCAACTGGTAGTGCACTTAGACTGTGCTTCCACCAATCCACACCAAATTAACTCATTAATTAAAAGAAATCTGCAAAACTGGTTATGTTGGCACACTAAGAACAAAGCCACATTATGGATTGTCTTTATTACTCTTTTTATTTCTCTTTAGCCTGTGGAGTTCATGTTAGATAGATGACCTTAGACCAAAAATTCTGGGGGAAGGGGCTGTCCTGTGCACTGTGGGATGCTTGGCAGTATCCCTGACATCTTTCCACTTGATGTCAATAGCTGGTTACACCACTTGTCAAGGTTGTATCCTTTCACTGTACTTATTCCATCCATATGCTGAGCAAACGATCCAAGAAGCAGGACTATATAAAGAAGAATGTCCCATCAAGACTGGGGGAAGACTCATTAACAACATGCATTACACAAATAACACAGCCTTGCTTGCTAAAAGTTGAAGCACTTACTGATAAAAATCAAAGATCAGTATGGATTATACCTCAAAGTAAAGAAAACAAAAAAATCCTCACACTGGACCAGTAAGCAGCATCATAATAAACAGATAAAACATTGAAATTGCCAAGGACTTCATTTTATTTGGATCCACAATCAACGCCCATGGAAGCAGCAGTCAAGAAATCAAATGACTCATTGCATTGAGTAAGTGTGCTGTGAAAGATCTCTTTAAAGTGTTAAAAAGCACTAAAGTGCACCTGACCCAAGCCATGATGTGTCAGTCACCTCGTATGCCTGTAACAGCTGAACAGTGAAGAAGGAAGACTGAAGAAGAATATAAGCCTTTGAGTTATGATGTTGGTGAAGAATATTGCCTGTGGCTGCCAGAAGATAAATCAAATCTGTCTTGAAAGAAATACAGCCAGAACACTAGTTAAAAGCCATGATGTCAAGACTTTCTCTTTTGTACTTTGGACACGCTGTCACGAGGGAACAGTCCCCAGAAAAAGACATCATACTTGGAAAATTAGGTGGTCAGCAAAAAGAGAAAGACCTTCTACATGGTGGATTGACAACAATGGGCTCGAGCATCAAAACAATTGTGAGGACGACACGGGACTAGGCAGTGTTGTGTTATTTGCTCATGGAGTTGCTATGAATCAGAATTGACTCAATGATGCCTAACCACAACAACTCTCAAGAATGACAGCCAGAGTCCTCTGGGGTGCAGAGTCTCCCTCAAGTGGGACCACTACCTTAAACATACTCTCCCCTCCACACTGTGATGTGTGTGTGTCTGTATACATCTCTGTGTGTGTGTAAGTGGGTAGAGATGTTTATTCATTATTGATTTAGAGAGAAAAGGGCTAACATTAAACACATCCTTCTTAGGCTGTGGCAAATTGAGGCTTGTACTTTCCGTTTTGGTTGGGGTGTGAGGGACCCTACTGCAGAGATCAATCAACTGTCAGGAAGATTCCAAAATGGACCTGGAAACAGAGGACTAATAAAAGGCCAAGCTAGAAAGACCCCATCCAGGTCAGCAAGTGCCTTACCCATGTCTGTACAACTACACTGAAACACCAGTGAGAAGCGACTTCCCATTTCCCTCACTGTGAGCAATTGACAGCAACAGTCAGCAGGTAAAGTGGCTCCCAGGACCTTATCGATGATCAGTCTGGTGTTCCATAGTATTTCACTGAAGTCAAACATGAGTGCACTTTCTCCCCCTTGCCTGAGGCAGAAGGATCAGGCCACTCATCCTCTCTTTTACCCACTGTTCTCTGCCTTTGTGTGGCCCACTCTCTAAGCCTGCCTGTGGCTTCCATTTTATCTAAGTTCTTTCCAGAGATGTTTCATTTTCTGTGCTTCTCCACTTGAGAATTAGCCCTCCGCCTGCTGTCTTAGACTGCGATCTCTAGAGAAGGAAAACCAGTGAAGTGTCTACAAACAGAAGTGGATTTGTATCAAGGAAACGACTCCTCATACAGATGTAGAGGTTACAAGGTCCCAAGGCTGTCTCTCCTGACTGGTGTACCTGCAGGAGCTGGAGAACCCAAAACCAGCAGGTCAGACAGTAGGCCTCTGGCTCACAGCTCTCGGAGGCCAAAAAATTCCAGTATTGGAAAGTGAGCTGGCACGCCCCTGGCTCACAGGCTGTGGAGTCTAAGAAATCTCCAAATCAGCAGGTGAGCGGCCAGCTCAAGTCCCAATAACCAGAGGTCAGATGAACAGAAGCCAGCTGCAGCATCCACAGCACGTGAAAGTCAGCTAACCTAGCCGGAAAGTCTGTATTGGATGCAGGCTACAGCCCCAAGGCAACTCCCTTCCAACTGATTAGCTACTCACAGCAGGTCACATCATGGAGCTGATCACATTGTATCTGATCTCATCATGGCAGTGATTACATCATTATATGACTACCAAACTGCATCATAACTGCCAGACCACTGAGAATCATGGCCTAGCCAAGTTGACACACAACTTTAACCATCAGGCTTGGCAAGAAATTAGGTTGTCCTACTTGGCTTGGCAAAGTTAGCTGAAACATGGGGACATCCACGACACTGTTCAGAACTTAACTGTTACGGCAGTGATAATCACCCACCACTACCACCCGCAGCTCCCTGACTGTTGACATAAAAACTGAACATTTTCCCACACCATTTATAAGACGTATTTGGGGGTAAGGGAGCAGTAGGAAGGGAGTTCACATGTGGTTTCAGACAATTTACTGAAAAAATCCTAGAATCTCAGGACTAAAAGCAGTGAGTGCCATGTACTTTAGTTTTTCTTTCTGCAAATGCAAACAGCCCCCAGCGCCCGGAAGTGACTGCTCTGGGGTCGCACAGAATCCTAGTGACGCAGTGCTGAGAGGAGCTTCCTGGCTCCCAGTTCAGTGTTATTTCCCCTTTAGTCTGCTGTCCTAGGAGCCCTGGTGGTGCAGTGCTTAAAGAACTTGGCTGTTAACTGAAACATCAGAGCTTTACCCCCTCCCCGAAGCTTAGCAGGAGAAAGATGTGGCAGTCTGTTCCCGTAAAGATCTGTATCCGTGGAAACCCTAAAGAGCAGTTCTACTCTGTCCTATAGAGTCTCTATGAGTAGGAATCAACTCAGTGGCGGCAGGCTGGGTTTGCTTTGGTGCTGCCTGGTTGGTAAGCACAGACACTTTAAAATACACCCCTCTAATGAAAGAAAGACAAACGCTGGAACTCGACTCTATGGCCATGCTCTGTTCCCATCCAGCCCCTCTCCAGCCCCGCCCCACCCAGCCCCCCAACCTTGACTCCTAGCCTGACGGCTGTTTGCATCCTTGGGCAGTTTCTACTTGCATCTGCATCGATTAAACCTTGATCTCATTTATTATCTCAGGAAATGGTCTCAAGGTCACAGGGCTGGAAATTTAATTATGGTAGCAGTATATTAAGTGGCACATTTAAAGATGCTGAATTGTAGTAATTAATTTTTTGGATGGTGGTCTTGGAGGAATGGGTTTTCTCCACACTGGGTGTTTGGCATCCATCATGGCCATTGAGCTTGGCAGCTGTCTTTTAGCTTTAAACTGCCTCGTTATTCATCTTTTATGACTAGGCTTTAAAAACACTAGGCGTCGATATCCCTTTTTATTGTAATATATGTGAGCAGTGGGAACGGAGCCATACTTCACCTCAGCTATAAAACATAAGCCGAGGGTGCCAGCCGCTCCCTGAGCTGGCCTCTAAATTGAGACAACAATTACCCTTCGGTGACATCTGGTGTCAAGGCCTGAGAGACAGAATGCTGGATCTACTGGCCTGGAAAACACGCGCTTCCTGACTCCTGATGCCTGTCTCACCCGGGAGGCTGCAGCCCCAGTCTCATGGGGGAGCCACAGAGGGATGAACTTGACACCGACTATTGACTTTGCTGGGACTCTAGGTTATCGAATGGGCCGCCTCTCTGCCGAGGCCTTAAAGAGCTTGTAATGTTTAATGAAGGGATAGTCATTAAATGTGTTTGATTCAAATACTAGGTTCAATGAGCCTGGGTGGTACTCAACAGAGAGGTGGGAAAATAGGAATTAGAGAGATTCATTAGAGAAATTGGCCTGCAGCCCAAGAACGAGTAGATGTCAGACTGAGCTGCTTGGCTGCTCGGAACTCATCAGTCAGGAAAATGCAAGCTAGTTTGAGGTCTGAAATTCCAGAATCTCATTTTTTAAAATGTTGAAATACTGGTCAGCCTTTGCTTGTGGAAAATAAAGAATATCCATAAAAATGGCCTGTGGATGGAAATTGTTTTTCTGGGTAATTGGTAGACTTGGTCCCTTGGAGTGTGTAAGCACCACACCGGTAAGTTTTCAAAACAGCATCCCGTTTCTCCCCACTTCAGATAGGGTCTTCCCTATCCTCAAGCCTGGGCTCTCTAAACTGAGTATCGTCCACGCTGTGAACCTCAAAACTCTTTGTCATGGAGGGCTGACCTGGGCATCTCAGGGTGTTAGCAGTATCCCTGGCCTCTACACGCAGATAACAGCACTCTCCCGTCTCCCCATTACAACAACTAAAAATGCCTCCACACACGGCAGATGTCTCCTGGGGTGGAGGGACAGCAGCCAGCGGGAACCACTGGCTTATTCTAATCTCAGGGGGCAGGTTCACCACCTTAGTCAGCCTGGAGCTCCCCATAAACTCATCTGCATGAAGGGCCTAAAGAGGAGCATGCATGTCAGCCCTGTGTGTTTGATTTGCCCCCATAGCTGACTTTATGACCACTTACACATGATTTTGGAGCCCTTGTGGAACAGCAGTTAAGAGCTACAGACAGTGTCCTATGGCTGCTAATCAAAAGGTCTGCAGTTCAAATCCACCAGGTGCTCCTTGGAAACTCTATGGAACAATTCTATACTGTCCTTCCTGTAGGGTCACTATGAGTTGGAACTGACTTGACAGCAATGAGTTTGGGTTTGGGATTTTTTACCTAATTTTGACCTCTGCTTTGTTCTCTGGCTTGTATGTTAGACCTTGGGCTTGGGAACCTACTCTTGGCTTCAGCCATTCTTGGGATTTACCATGAGCATGATTTGATCTCTCTGCCTTGTCAGTGTGCCTCCACTGTGTAACACCCTTCTGTACCAACATAATTATCTCTGCCTTGGCCAGTCACACAGACAGCATGTCTTTCCTGCTGGGCATTCCACAGGAAACAGGCAATTTAAAGAACCACCATCACGGAGTTTACATCCTGGTGCAGAGAGAGAGCCAATAAGTACCTTAACCAATAAGCTGTTTTCAGAGGGTGATGATAAGTGCAATGAAGAAAAGAAAGTAACTGTGTGGAGTGTGTAGCGCAGAGGGTGGGCTACCTCGTTTAGGGTAGTTGTGGTGGAGTGAATTGCACTCCCCCAAAATACATGTTGTAAATCCTAACTTCTATGCCTGTGGTTGCAATCCACTTTGGGAATGGGAAAAGCCGACAGCATAGTGCTAACCAAAAGGTCTGCAGTTCAAATCTACCAGGTGCTCTTGGAAACTATAAGGCAGTTCCGCTCTGTAACATAGAGTCACTGTGAATTGGAGTTGACTTGAAAGCAGTGGGTTTGTGTTTCACTTTATTTTGTCTTTGTTATGTTAATGAGACAGGATTAGCATAGGGTCTGTCTAGAGCCAATCTCCTTTGAGATATACAAGAAAGTAGGAAAGCAAACTAGGAGTTTAGAGGAGGGAGACAGATGTCAAACCACATGAAGATCATCCAGAAACAGAAATTCAGAAAAGTCAAGGACATCCCTCCAGAGCCACGAGAGAAAGCCTTTCCCTAGAGCCAGCACCCCAGATTCAGACTCTAGGCTCCTAAGCTATGAGAAAATAGATTTCTGCTTGTTAAAGCCACCCCTTTCTGGTATTTCTGTTACAGCAGCACTAGATGACCAAGACAGTCATCAATGAAGTTTTCTTTAAAGAAATAAAATGAATTAAAATGTGAATGACGAGAAAGTAACCCTAACTGCAGTGTTCTATCTTTGTGTGGTGCAAATAGTAGAGGTTGGGGGTTCAGGTTCACCCAGAGGTGCCTTGGAAGAAAGATCTGGCAATCTACTTCTGAAACATCAGCGACCAAAAACCCTCTGGAGCCCAGCTCTTTCTCTGACACACCTGAGGTCACTGTGAGTCAGAGTCAACAACGTGACGAATGACTTCTTTTCCATTAAAACAGGCTACATTTTTTTTTAATTAATAAGATTATAACACACATGAGGTACATAAATCTAAAGTGTACATCCAGTGGATTTTAATATGCATATAAGGTCTGCTAATTAAGTTCATGAACTCATCCTAAAAAAAGTGCTACTTACTGCGTTGCTGAATATCACTACAGTCAGCTTTGAAGTCCTCCCCTTGGGAAGCTGTGCACCAGTTCCAGCACCTAGTCCACCCTTCAAAGCAATTTTGGAACCCTTTTTCTGGAATGGCCATCAGAGCTGTCATTGTACTGCCCTGGATATCCTGAATGTCATCAAAATGTCTTTCTTTCAATATTCCCTTTATCTTTGGGTAAAGAAAAAAATAACTGGGGGCCAGATCAGGTGCATAAAGAGGGTGTTCCCATACAACTGTTTGTTTACTGATTAAAATCTCCCTCACAGATAACTATACAATTAAGTTTGTGAACTGGCCACCATGCCACCGTGCACAATGGCCATTCCAGGGTTCCAAAATTGTTTTGATGGGTGAACTAGGTGCTGGCATTGGTGCATAGCTTCCCAAGGGGCATATTTCAAAGGAGACCATGGTGATATTCAGCAATGAGATATGTAGCACTTAGAACAACAAAGTTCGTGGACTTGTCTGACCTCGTATACATATATATAAAATCATCACCCATTTCCAGATGTTGAACATTCCATCAGTCCCTGTGTTTCTTCCTGTCCTGCCCAATAAATAAATGTACCTCCGTCAAGATCACCACCATTCGCCTTGGGTCACCATCCACTCATTCCATCAACAGTCTACACTGTACGTTACTAGATTTTGTTTTGTCAAGGAGAACCAGTCAGACATCTCCTATCAATAACTTCATAAATTTATATGAGTCTCCATTTATTTATGAAACTGGAAGACACCACTACAGTTTCCTTAGGGAGCTAAAGGACCCTGCTGTGATGGGATCCACACTGTCAGGCCCCTGCCAGGTTAGTCCAGCCTGGCAGACTCAGTGACTCCCCATGGGGAAGAGAGGGCCAGGGGAAGCAGAGGCTGTGTGGTTTTATCCCTACCCCCTTCCCTCTTGTTTGCTGAACAAACATTCCCGCCACAGAGAACAGCAGAAAAACACCAGGCTGTGTCAGCCCTCTGTTAATCAATGGGCCGTAACAAATCATAGGATGACATCTATGACACATCCATTACACTAAGAACCGAGGGCATCTACGGGAATTGGCAATCAGGTGCTCAGTCTTCGGGTCGCTACTTATGCCTGCAGCTACAGCGTGAAGACATGGAGGTGGGCAACTGGCTACAATGTGAGACGTGCTCTGTGGTGGCTGTGGTCTGTAAGACATGCTCTACGGTGGCCATGGTCTGTAAGACGTGCTCTACGGTGGCCATGGTTGTGTGAGGAGGCTAAGGGCCAAATGGGCTGTGTCTGGTGTATGCTACTTCGAACCAGTGCCGAAAGATAGCTTTTTCATAGATGTTATGCAGAAACTGGAAACTTACTTCTCCCTCTGCTGTTGACTAACTAGAAACTTGGGCAACAGAGTTTACTTCTTGGAATCTCAGCTTTCTCATCTGCAATGTGGGGATGATAATACATGTGAGTCTCCATTTATTTATGAAACTGGAAGAGAGGGCCAGGGGAAGTAGAGGCTGTGCTCACCTCATGTGAGCATTGGCTTCTGAAGATGAAGATACAGATTGAGAAACAGATACAGATAAGGAAACTGATTCTATAAACACATAGATATATAAACCAGTTACCATGGACCTGATTTCAGCTGCTGGTGGTCCCATCTGTGTCAGAGTAGAACTACACCCCATAGGATTCTCATTTACTGATTTTTTAGAAATAACCCACTGAGTCTTTCTTCCTAAGTACCTCTGGGCAGACTTGAACCTCTAGCCTTTCAGCTAGCTCCTCAACATGTCAATTCTTGGAACCATGCAGGACTCCATGTAGATATGTAGATACATAGATAGATACAAACATAGAGACATGAAAGAGAATCTACAAAGGTATACATTTATAGGCTTTTCCATATAGGTTGGTATCCATTCATCATCTGTTCAATGAGTCTTAAATGAGTGTCCACCATATGGCTTCATTATCCTCAAGGAGCTCACAACAAGGGAGATTGGAGAAAGTTCAATAAATAGGATGTCACAGATAGAACTGTATTCCCAAAAATATATGTCAGCTTGGCTAGACCGTGAGTTACAGTATTGTGTGGTTGTCCTCCATTGTGATCTACTGTAATTATCCTATGTGTTGTAAATTCTGATCTCTGCCTGTGGTTAATGAGGCAAGATTAGGTTATAGAAAGAGGATTAAGGTGGAATGCAAAACCCTTACTCAGGTCTCAGCCACGATTAATACAAGGGGATTTTCCCTGGGGTGTGACAACACCATTTATCTTACAAGAGCGGAGTGCGTTCTTTGGACCTGGGTTCCTGTCACTGAAAAACCCTTAGACCAGGGGAAGATTGATGACGAGCACCTGCCCCCAGCACAGAATGAAAAAAAAGCAGTTTCCTGGAGCTGCTGCCCTGGATTTGAACTGCTAGCCTCCTAGATTGTGAGAGAGTAAATTTCTGTTTCTTAAAGCCGTCAATTTCTGGTGATGGTGTTATAGCAGCACTAGAAAATTAAAGACACAGGAAAATATAATTCCATTGATAAATGCTCTGATACAGGTAAACACAGGGTTTTATAGATACATCAAATAGAGACATTAGATTCAAGTTTGAGGGCGTCATGGACTGCACTGTGTCCCCCCAGAAATGTGTGTATCAGTTTGGCTGGACCGTGATTCCCAGTGTTGAGTGATTTTTTTCCAGTGTGCTGTGAATCTTGCCTCTGTGATGCAGATGAGAGGGAATGGGCAGCAGCTGTATTGGTGAGGTCGGACTCAGTCCACCAGCCTGTGGTGTATAAAAGAGAGGGGTGAGCTGAGAGAGGTAGGGACCTCGTACCACTAGGAAGGCAGCACCAAGAACGGAGCATGGCCTTTGAACCTAAGGTTCCAGTATTTGTGTTATAGCAGCACTAGATGACTAAGACAGAAGGATTTGGGGTAATGTCCTGGGTAAAGAGCCATCTGAGCACAGTTCTTAAAGATGAGGAGGTCCGTTACCAAGGAGGAACCCGAGAGCTGGCCAGGTGTGACCCCCCATTGCTGCTGCCGCCTCCCTGACCCCCAGGAGTTGCTACCGCTCCGCTGCCCTGCTGCTACTTCTGCACTAGGATTTATCCTTGAAAGCTCCCCCTCCCCCACCCATTGCCTCTACTGCACCAACAGCTGGACCCCTGTGGCACCACGCCCACCAACAGAAATAGGCAGACCCCACAAAACCTGTTTTCTCAGGTCGCTCAGATGAATCAAAGTCTATGGTGATGTCTGATTGGTGAAGCCTAGTTCTCAAGCCTGTATCCTGGTTCTGCGGTAGGCTAGGAATGGCATAGTGATACTTCTCTTGGCAAAGCTGTTGAAAGTGATAAATGGCCTTCAACAGGATAGTTGTCAGCTACATGAAAGATTAAACCAGTCATTAGTCCAAAGCTGAAATCAGTACCGAAGACAACTCTTCAGACAAAAATTGGACTGCGCTATATGACTGGAAGCTGTCAGAGCAGCTGCTCTATAGAAATGAGATGCGAAGGTGGAGGAGAGGGGACAGGAGTGGGCTGAACGAATACCGGAAGTACAGGGTGGAAAGGAGGAGTGTGCTGTCACAGGGTGGGGAGAGCAGCGAGAGTCGCATAGAGGTGTGCGTGCGGGGTTTTATATGGCAAACTGACTTGGGTTGTAAACTTTCATTTAATCACAGTAAAACGTTTAAAAATAATAATAATAAAACCAGTCATCATTGAATCAGTTCTGAATCATGGCAGCCTCACACAGGTCAGAGTAAAACTGTTTGCTGTTGAGTTCTCGGTGGCTGATTTTCCTGACGTAGATCACCCAGTCTTTCTTCCACAGTGCCTCTGGATGGACTCAACTGCCGGTCTTCCAACTGGTGGCTGAGCGTGTCAACTTTTTACACTACATGGGGTCTCCACGTGGAACCATCATGTGTGTGAAACAGTCCAAGGTCCAGACTCTCTCCTAGTACACATTGTGAATGACAGCAGCTTACTTTTCAGGAGAAAAAAAATGGTTCTGGCTTTTTCTTTTTTTAAAAAAAAAATCTTTGCCAATTTCACACATAGATTTCTTTAATGTTGAGTCCTGCGTGTAGAAGTTTATTTATAGACCAACTCTCAGATGTATTTATTTGGGCAGATTTCCTTGTTTGATTTAAAGTTATTCTCCTAGTTGTTTTGTCTTAAAACACCAGGAGACCTTCAGGCATGGATATCCATAAATTAAAATGTATCATGATTACTATTGTTCATGATGGTTCAAAAACGTGCTCCTTTAATCAGAATGCATAATCAAGATACTGTATGGGGAAAAACAAAGACATCTTTATGTCTGATCCTTTGAAGATCCAAGAGGATTATAGCAGGGCACCCCCCACAGCTGGAATAGATTCAAATACAATGGAATTCACATTTGCCGTGACCTCATATTAATATCCATTAGCACATTTTATATTGATAAATTCAGAAAGGGAATTCATAGCACTCTCTGGGAGAGTGCTGGGAAGTCGCTTCGAGTCCTTCATTTGTCATCATTATGGGGAAGAACCATGGTCCACAAGTTAGCGTTGTGTGTGGCGGTAAGCACGGCAAAGAAGACATGCCAACTGGGACAGGATGCTGGTCCTCCTTCATCTTCCCTGTCTCTGGGATTGGCGATGGCATCTACCCAGATACTCAAGCCACAAGCCTAGGAGGTGTCTGTGATATCTTCCTCTCAGTCCCTACTCCCCTACCACCTAACCCATCCAAAGTCCATCAATTTTAATTCTTAAATGTCTTTCACATCTATCCCCTTCTGTTGCCTTGACAGCTGGTCCTTACCTCAGCTAACATCATGCCTCAGCTATGCTACAACAGCCTCTATCTAAGCTGGCCTCTGAGGAGACCATCCTGCCTCACTTCCTTTGTTCTTCATCTAGCTTAAGGGGACTTTTCAAATGCAAAGCAGGTTGGGTATTCTTGTGCTCTCAAATCAGTGAATTCCGACTCCTGACTCAAATAGCCACCCTATAGAACAGAGTAGAACTGTTCCATGGGGTTTCTAAGGAGTAGCTGGTGGATTCCAACAGCTCATCTTTTGTTTAGCAGCCATAGCTCTTAACCACTGCACCATGAGAGCTCTGAGCTGCAGAGCTGGAAACTGGAAGGGGGTTGCAATAGTCCCTCACCTTCCAGGATCTGCCAGGGGCTTGTTTCCTCCTCCTCTGTATCCTCAGCATCACACTCGAAGCCTAGCTCATAAAATTCTAGGTATATATTTGTTGAGTAAAAGAATAAATGAACAACAGAAAGAAGGTGAGTGCCCACATTCTGGTCAGAGAGGGGTGAGAAAGCCCAGGAAACACTTAGATTGCACCATGAGTTGACACTGGCTTTGAACCAGGGTTGAGGAGAAGCAAGGCCTTATGAGCCGACTGATCTCATTCCTCCACCGTCAGGAGAACAGCCAGTCAGTTCAGATCTGAAAGGAATCGGTGACTGAGGAGTGAGGAACACCAGCTTGCAGACTCGGTTGAGCTCCCGAGCCAAGCTTGGATTCCATGATTGAAATTAACCACCTCTCCTGAATTGCACTCAGCTTTCCTAAATGAGATTTTATGGGAGCTGATTGTGATTAGATAAATGGGTGACTTCACTAATGTATAATACAATTTTCAATTACGGCCTGTGTACAATAATTTACATTTCTTGGCAGATGGAGTGATCTTTATGTGACATATTCTGGGGGAGACTCGCCTAGTGTTTGCAGAATGATCTTGCTTTTCTCTGAAAGAAGATTTGCTTTTCAATTTTCTTTTTGTGCTTCAAGGTATTGTCATTCCAAGATAAACACTGTATATTCTAGAAGGTGCGGGTGAGAATGTCAATAAAGCAGTAATCTAGACGGGTTTTAATAATTCTTATTTATGCTACTGGCTTAGGTAATAGGGAGGCTCACCTTTCATAAAATGTTGGAATAAAACTGTCCCTAAAACTATAGTAAATTTTTTGTGATCTGCAGCCTCTCTGATCACTTCCATGGAAAAGTGCCATTGAATATCACAAATGAATATTTTATTGAATATGTGTGACCATTCATCACATAATACTCACTGCCAGAACTCTGCAACAGTATCATTGGAAAATGTCTTTTTTTTTCTCACCTTTAAGACAAGATCCTTATGAAACAAAGGCTTTTGAGCATTTAACCCCAAATATCACTTCTCCTCCTGCCCTGCTTGGAGACAGCTCAAGGACAAGTAGCAAAGCAGCTCCCAATCAAAACCGGTCACAGAGAAAACTCTTCCTAAAAAAACAGGGGGAGGAAAACTGTATTAAGAAAGCAGACAGTGAGATGCAGTGTAGGGTTCAGCACCCACCCAAGTGGTGGGATGTAGTATGAGTGGGCTTGAACCTGGGATGCCGTGTCTGTGGACAAAAAGAAGGCCGGGCATGTGTCCCCAGCCCTCCCCTGCCTCAGCCAGAGCAGCTCTCCTTGCTGTATCAGAACTCCCAGTTAGTAATCACTTAAAAAGCAGATACAGTGGGCTGACTCATGTCGTGGACTGACTGAATTGTATCCTCCAACAATATATGTAATACTTTAGCTGGGCCAGGATTCACTGTAAGCTGTGATTGCCCTCCATTTTGTGATTTTCTGATGCTGTAAATCTTCATCTCTGCTTGTACTGAACACAGTAGATTTTGTTAGAGAGGACTAGGGTGGGACTGTAAATCCCTTCATAGGATTACCTCCTTGCTCCACTGTAAAGGGAGTTTCCCTGGAATATGCCTTGCACTAACCTTTATCCTTTCATTCTATGAGAGACAGAAGGAAAGGGAAGCAAGCAGAGAGCTGGAACATGACACCGTGAAGAAAGCAGCACCGGGAGAACAGCGAGTCCTTCAGACCTGAAGTTCCTGCACCAAGATGCTCCCTGGACAAAGACTGATGCAACATAAGGACTTTCCTCCAGAGCTGACAGAGGGAAAGCCTTCCTCTGGAGTGGACATGCTGAGTTTGGGCTTGCAGCGTACTGGATTGTGTAAGAACAAATTTTCTTTACTAAAGACATCTACCTTGTGGTGTCTCTGTTAGAGCAGCACTAGCTGACTAAAGCAGCTCGTTTCCTCAAAAAAAAAATTCATATCCACCTGAACTACAGAAAGCAGTCTTGTTTGAGTCTTTGCAGATGTAATTAGCTAATATGAGGTTATACAAAAGCAAGGTGTGTCCTAATCTAATCTGCCTGGCATCCTTATAAAACGAGAAAAGGCACAGAGACAGACTCAGAGGGAAGATGGCCCTAGGAAGGCAGACACAGAGACTAGAGTCCTGCCTCTTCGAGCCCAGGTGCCCTGGAGCCACCGAACCTGCTGCCTTTGAGCCGATTCCAGCTCCTAAGGACCCTGTCAACAGAGTAGAACTACCTCCATCACATTTCCAAGGAGCGCCTGGCAGATCTGAACTGCTGACATGGTTAGCAGGCAAAGCACTTAACCACGACTAGACACAGGCCCTGCTATAGGGTCCGTTCTGGCTCACAGTCACCCTACAGGTCAGAATAGGACTTTACTGTAGAGTTTCCAAGAAGCACCTGGCCGATTCAAACCACCAACCTTTTGGTGAGCAGATGTAGGCACTGACCACTATGCTACCAGGATTTCCTAACCGCTACTGGGAGCTGGAGGAGGGGAAGCAAGATTGCTTATTCCTTAGAGCCTTCAGAGGGAGGATGACTCTGCTGGCCCTTTGATTCTAGACTAAAAGTATCCAGGCCAAATCAACTTGGGTTGTTTTAAAATACTCAGTGGGGATATTTTGTTTCAGGACCTAGGAAACTCATACAGGAGGTCTGGCTACTTAAAGAACTTTGTAAAACAAGAAGGAAAGGAAAACTGCTCTAGAAGCCAGCTCTCTGAGCCCCATTTCTTCGTTTATGAAATGAAGAGCTTGTATTTGGTAGACTGTACCATGAATAGAGAACGCTCCTTAAAATCAAGGGCACAGAGACTTGGTCTCACGTACGTTGGACGTGATTCTAGGAGGGATCAGTCCCTGGAGAAGGACATCAGGCTGGGTAAAGGAGTCGGTCAGAGAAAAAGAGACCCTTGGATGGGAAGAACTGACGCAGTGGCTGACCCCAGGGGCTCGCAGGGCCTGTGTGGGAGGCGAGGGACCGGGCAGCACCCCTGTCTGCGCAGACAGGGTCACTGCGAGTCAGCGCCAACACAGCGAGGCTCACAATCAACAGCAACAATGAGTGGGAATCCACTGGACAGCAAGCACGACAACACAACAAGCCCCTGTCCCAAATTTATACTCCTTCATGCCGGCCAAAACGCTAGTACAGAGGTAGCTGTTACTCGGGATAACAATTTAATTATGCCACGTTATTGAACAGCATTTGCTTGCCTCCCTTTTAACCTAACAAGGGAAATAAAACACCAGGCCACGGAAGGAGCAGTGTATCAGCAGTGCTGGCCTCCAATGCACAATGCCCACTGTAACAGGGTAGAGTCTCTGGAAAATATTCGGTTTACCCTTCCCAGATTCTGGAGTTTAGGGTGACTGTCTCAAGACTTGCCTGCGTTTCAACGAGCCCAATACTGGATAAAACAAAAACAAAACTCTCTCTGATTTTACTGTGATTAACAAATCTTTAAACTTGTGATAAACTATGTTCTTTTAGCCGTAACCTCTTCCAGCTGCAGGCAATGTGTTGGGATCTTCCTCCTCCTTTCTGCAAGGAAGTAAAAACTCACCAGCCAAACAAATTGTAGTAAAATCATAAAACACTATGCAACCATTAAAATGATGTTTTCTTGGCATAAAAATATATTAAATGAAAAATCAGATCACAAAACAGCATATATAATATTCTGTTTTTGCAAACAAAATCCTATGTGCACATGCACCCAGAGAGAAAATGTTTTGAAAGATAGACACTAAAATATTTGCCCAGGCTGGCTGTTTGGGCAAGTTTACAAACCCCAGGTACAGACTTAGCCAGAAGACATGGGTCTCTCCAGCAGATCAAAATCCAGAGGAGGAAGTGTTGAAAATGGAAGGTGGGGCTGTACTGAAATGCAATCTTGTACATTAAGGAATCAGTAACAGTCTTCATTTGATGACTCTTGTTCACCAGGTGTTTGGGGAAATACATGACCTCTAGAAATACATGACCATCTAGATCTACACTGAACCTGATGACATGCAACAGCTTCAGTTAACAGGATGGATGAGACAGCTGTTGACTCATCACGGGGGCAGGGTGAGAAGGTTGGGGGGGAGGGATAGGCGGAGAGGTGTGAGTGGCCAGGGAAGGCTTGTCAGAAGAGGTAACATTCGAGCTAGGCCTTGATGGAGTTTACCCCCTAGACAGAGAGGAAAGCATAGTTCACAGAAAAGGACTAGCATGAGCAAAGTTTGGACACACGGAACCCACCAGATGAAGAGTCAAGAGTTTGTATATCTGGAATGTAGCAGCTGACGGGAAGGAAGGGTCAGGAACTGAACGAGTGTAGGAGAATGGTTGTAACAACTGTCTATGCTTGGCCAAAGAGTTTAAACTTGATCTTGTAGGCAGTGAGGTTGACAAGTGAGCTCATTTGTACTTTCAGAAGATACTTCACCAGCCATCTAAGATTCATCTACTGTTTCTGTTAAAGCTGGAGCACAGGAGAATGGAGAAAAACAAAGACACAAGGGAAAGATTAGCCCAAAGGACTAATGGACCACAACTACCACAACCTCTGCTAGACAGAGCACAAAAGAACTAGATGGTGCCTAGCTGTGACCACCAACGGCCCTAACGGGGATCACAGTAGAAGGTCCTGAACAGAGCTGCAGAAAAATGACCACAGCATTCAAATTCGCACACAAACAAAAGAAGAGCAAACCTGGTGGTCTGACAGAGGCTGAAGAAACCCTCTGAGCCAGGTGCTAATATTCTACAAGTACTCATTTTACAGATGAGGAAACTGAGGCACCAAGGTTAAGCAACCTCTCTGAGCTTATGCAAGAAGTAAGCAGTAAGGCCAGGACAAAAACCGTAGGTGGTCTGGCTCCAGTGTGTGTGCTCAGAGCCGTGCTGCCAGTTTCTTCCTGGGCAGTAGACCCACCAAGCAGCTGTTGTAAGTCCCAGGAAATGTCAGGGCTGACCCGGCTGTCCACAGCACTCTCATCTCTCAGTACCTTTGGGTTGCCTTTTCCCCATTGTCTGTGTGCCTTCACTAGCCTGTAAGGTCAGGGAGGAGAGCAGAGCACCCATTTTTCCATCTTTTACTTATTCTCTTTACTGGGCCTTTGCCTTCTACTTACAGTATGTGAAATGGGCTCAACAAGGCAGAGCCTGTGATCTTTAGTGTAGAGATTGAAATGTATCTCTTTTAATGCTTATATTTAGCTTTTGATCAGTGAATGTCTCGGGTTTCTGTTTTATTTTAATTCTGTGAGCTACCCTTGGAAAGACACTCTTCCAACTACCAGAGAACACTTTTGACAGGAGTCTGTAAAATTGATTGAGAAGGTTTGCTAAGCCGCCAGCCTTAATTAATGACATACTATAACCTCCAGCTTTATTAGGCCTATATTTCTAGTATATTGGCACATATATTAATGACCAGCCTGTGAATAAACTGACAGCTTCAAAATGATAGGACATACTTGTTTTCTTATGGGGAAGTCACTCTTGCCTTGAACTTACAGTAAAATGATGATTAGTTCAGTAAATTATGGCAGGAACACTCTTAGGATCATCCCAGTCAGAGAGAGATGGCCTGGGTTTCACTTCTTGATGAAACTCCGCATTGGATAATCCTCTCTAAGTAATCGCATGCCCTAGCAAGTAGGACTGTTGGCTTTATGGTCATAAACTTTCCAAAGAGAAAACCATTTACTAAAACCATGCTGGATTCCTACATCAGCAATGCCCAGCCCTCATTAACAACAGTGTCCCTGGGTGGGACAAATGGTTAAGCACCCAACTACTAGCCTAAAGACTGGTATTCTGAACCCATGAAGTTTGGAAGACAGGACTTGGAAGAGGCGCCTTGGAAAACAGGTCTGGTCATCTGCTTTAAAAACTGTAAAATCCTTCAGCAGTCAAAAGTGACTCAATGACAGCCAATCGTGGTGGCTAATCAATGCTCCGTGGTATCTTCCAATGTCTTAAAGGAAGTATTAAAAGGAGTACATCAAAGCAGCGTTAATTGGAGTTCTCTTTAATTTTTAACAGATGACATATGGAACATTTGAAAGTTGAAAGAGAATATTAATAAAATAAGCAACGTGAGTCTTACAACAAGAATAGGAAAAAGTGACTGGAGAGTCAACCATCCAGCTGGAAACAAGTTGCATCGTTCCAGCAAAGGGGTTTGCCAGGTGAGCCATATTTCTCTTTGGCAGGTAAAATCTGGTTGGGATGTGGTAGTCAGAGCCAAAAGCGCTGAGTGACCACTGAATTACCATGTTTTCTAGGCTTTTTTTCCCAAATTCATTGCCTCTTAGAGATTAAGGTAGCAGAAAACTTTGAGATTAATGCAACAATGCAAAGTGGTAACAGGAATAATACACAGAGATGAAATGTGCCGTTTGAAACGAATCTACATCTGAACCAGGTCTACAGTAAGTCAGATTCATAGGGTTGATTGTGTTTCAGGGTTAGTCCCTAAAACCATGTGTAGTGAATTGAACTGGGCCCCCCTAGAAAAATGCGTGTGGCTGTTTGGCTGGGCCGTCATTCCCAGGGTTCTGTGATTTTCCTATGCCATACATCCTAATCCCTGCCTTTGTCTGACTGATATGATGGTTGTTAAAAGAGGGTTAGCTGGGGCTGCAACATCCTTGCGAAGGGAGTTTCCCTGGAGTGTGGCTTGTACCACCTTTTATCCTTTCATCCTATGGGAGATTAAAAGAGAGGGAAGCAAGCAGAGAATTGGGAAGCTCACGCCATTAGGAAAGCAGAGTCGGGAGTAGAGCACCTCCTTCAGGCTGGAGGTTCCTGAGCTGAGATGCCTTCTGACCGAAGGCTGATGCACCACAAGGAACTTCTTCCAGAGCCAATAAAGACAGAAAGGCTTCCCTCGAGCAAGCACCCTGACTTCAGATTTGTAGCCTCCTGGACTGTGTAAGAATAAATTTTCCTTTGTTAAGCCCTGCCCCTTCATGGTACTTCTGTTAGAGCAGTAACCAGATGACCAAAACACCATGGTCTTCCCTTGACAAAGGATGGTTGGTGCTGGTTTCCTAGTTCAAGTGTCACTGCCACGCGGCAGTAGGATAAACACAATTTACAACTCAACCACACTGCTGCAAAATTAGGAGTTTCTTGGAACATGCGGGTTTTTTCATTTGTGTTTTTCAACTGGGAACATTTGCAATACTACGAATTTTGTGTAGAAAGAGCTATCCAACATATAATTTTGTCATATGTGACTTCAAATTGCTGTATTTCAAATTCACATGAAGTGTGAACATGTTGTATTTTTAAATAGCCAGCCTACATGAGTTTAAACCCCAGCTCTACTATTTACTGTCTGCATAACCTTGGGGAAATTAGTTAATCTTTCCAAGTCTCAGTCTGTTCACCTATAAAATGGGAGACAGTAATACTACCCATCCTAATAGATATGTCTTCATTATTAAAGGAGTTAATCCATTTAAAATATTCAGAACAGTGCCTGGCACAGAATAATTTAGAAATGTTTTGTCTTTGCTTTTCTGCTAATATTATTAAGCTTGAGGTGACCTTGAGAAGTTATTCTATCCACTCTTCCAACTCTATTTCAGGGTACAGGACATAGCCTATATCATCTCAAGACAGATCAACATTGGGGACCAAGCTAGGGAGGAAATGAACAGCACCTAATTTTACAGTTTAAAAGCTAACATTATATTTTGAGAGGATTATTTTAAAACTAGTCAAAATAATTTCAGCATCTCTGTATCAGATAATATCAGTTAAATGCTCGATTATTTACAAACGACTGAACTTTGCCATTTTAACACTACCTGGTCCTGTGGAACCCATTCTCTAGATGTGGGTCTCTTGAACACCAACAAGCCCGTGGTGAAGAGGGACCCTTGGTAAAGAGCAGACTTTCACCCTGCAGCTCTGTGTGGCTCCTGAGTTCGGGCACTTCTTACAAGCTCCCAGGTTATGCCAGCGCCACTGACTGCAGAGCTCACTGGGACAGCAGTGCCCTAAATCCTGGAAGCTCATTTCCACTTTATTACTGTCATCCGCTGTCACTCAGCAGACGATGGTAAGTTAATTATGAGTCAGGGGAAAGCCATAGGAGCCCAGACAATGCCTTGAGTAGCCCTGTTTTCTAGACAGCTTAACCTTCATCTGTTGTGATGGAGAGACTACAACTGTAAGAGAAGACTAATTGCCTAAACAGATGCCTGTGAGTGCGCAGAAGGACCAGAATGTTTTTTGACAGCTGTTGCATTTCAACGCATAGAAACCTCCAGAGAATTAGACATAATGCAGCTTGCACTTACGCAGAAATGGAGACTCCGTGTTTCAGGTGTGAAAGGCGTGAGGGGCAGTGCGCAGCCCACTTGTTTGTAGACCAGGGATGCTGGCAGCCCCAGACCTTCACGGATGTGAGAGTTGCAGGGCACACACTTGAAAGTACTCGCTCCACTACTCAAACGTAACTGTTCTGTTATTTGTAAAGCAATGCTAAAAAAAAATTGATAACTTAAAAAATTCTTTGCAAATTTGCCTAAGCTTGTCTAAAATTCATTAGTTATAGCTCGGGAAAACCTGCTGTCCTTTGATTGCCAGACTCAGAGATCAGGAGATTACAGATCAAGGAACGGGCTATCGTGGAACAGACCCTGGAAGTTGAGAGTTCTGTGGGGAGCCTACTGTCAGGGTCAGGGGGCACCAAACAACACCAAGTAAACAGTTTTAATAACGTCTAGAAACTGGAAACACATCCTCAGTAACATTTCAGAGCACAGGCTTTTGTTATGTTAATTGCCCATATTGGCATATAAAACAGCTGTAAAATGTTATATTCAGTGATAGTATATCTCAGTAAAAGGGATAATTTTAAATATACATGCATGTCGAAAACTAGAAAGATGCAGAACAAAATGTTGAGAACAGTAAATTTTAATGGATGACTCTTCTTTCTGCATCAATGCTTTTGAGCAAAATAGAATCCACTCCTGACGATTTAGTACTGTGCAGAGTCAAGTGCTTTATACTTTTACTGGTTAGCAACTGAAACCCCTGTTTGATATGGGTATCATTTAGGACACACCTTTTTACACTTCTCCCTTCTAAGAAGGAATCTATTGGCTGAACTTCCCGAAACACAATGGTGTTCACCTTTGGGAGAACAAACTCCAATATCCCAAATAGTACTTAAGTGTGTTGAGAATCATCCTGCCAAGAATTAATTCCAAGGGTTCTTTGTATCCCAAATTACTCTGAAGAAAATCTGAAATTCATAAAAATCCATTTTTGTTCAGATCAGGGCTCTCGTGGCTTCTGACCACAGTTAGAATGCACTCGGGCCTCCAGAAATAAGTTTCGTATTTCAGCTAGACTGCAGAAAGGCCTCCAAGAGCACTTGCCAACAAACCTGCTTCAAATTGGAATCCTTCCTCTCAGATACAACCCTGCAAACAGCCAGGCAGAATTTATTTAACCTTCAGCCAACTGCTCAGCCAACTTGAAATTATTGATAACCCATCGGCAATGACCAAGATGGAGAGGCTAAATGAAGAGGTGCTTTTTTTTCTTTTCTTTTTTTTACAAGAGAACCATTGAGCTGGTAACAGGACTTGAAATGCCATGTCAGCTCAGCTCCCCTGGTCAGGGCGCTCAGCTGCTGCAGGGAGATAAAACTGCTCCCTCGCGGCTGCCCTCCCATCAGTCACGGGGGTAATGGTGTTTGGTTCAGTCAGGTTGTATGTCAGCAAATATACATCTCTTAGACAGCCCCTAAGAGTGCCTTAAGATCATACTTATTGTTTTATATAGATAGGGGTCGGGGGCTGACAGATGGTGGTCATAGGCCACCAAAATAAATTTTACCATGTTCAGCAGGTAAAGTTAATCTCAATACTGGGTGATGAGAGAACTATTCTGGTAGAATATTCATTCCATTCCCACTGATGGGACATTTTTCCTTGGTTAATGTCTTGTGCGAATCCCATGAGAGGAGAGAACTTCTGCGTCCCTGTCCCTGCTGTATGAGGCCCATCCACAGAAAAGGCACATCGAGTGTGGGAGCTGCTAAAACAAACTTTAAAGACAGAGTTTGGTTGACAAAGCTCTCCAGAGAACTGAGCAAACCATCATTATCAGCAAGCTGTGGTCAGAGTGACATAGATGTTTGAAATAGAATTAAAGAACCTCTGGCTATTACAGTTAGTTGTCCATGTCCCCTCCCTCATCCAGAAACAAAAGGGGTTGGAGGCAGCACTGAAGGACTCACCGAGCTGTGCGTGGGGGCTCCATGGCACCAGGGTCGTCATCCTCTTTCAAACCATGGCAGAGACAACCAGCCGCAGCGTCGTCTTCCCACCATGCCCAGATCTCACTATGCCCACCATGCTCAGAATCTCAAGCCAGTGTTTCTGCACTCAGGTTAAAACAAGTCTGTCACCATCTCAGAAACCCTGGCGGCTAAATGTTTGAGTGCTACTGCTGCTAATCAAACGATTGGCAGTTTGAATCCACCAGGCACTGCTTGGAAACCATGGGGCAGTTCTACTCTGTCCTATAGGGTTGCCGGGAGTCAGAATCGACTCGACAGCCATGACTGCTCACGGTTTTTGGTCGCCATCTCACCAAGCCCTTAAAACATAGAACGCTTCCTTCAAACATTCACAAGAATACAGTAAGCCTGCTAAATGTTCCCGAAAGTGTGTGAGACGGCTGCTTCAGTATCAGAGCCTAGGAGCAAGAGAGGCTCAGCGCGCTTCCTCAAAGACAACCTGTCGTCGAGAGTTTTTTTGTGGGAATGATACACAGGCTTGGCAGAAATAACGGAACACTGCATTCATCAGAGAAATACATAGACCTTCTCAAAGACTGGAGTCCCCAGTCCAGGGCCCTCTCACCCCCAAGCCAAGTCAGCAAGACTCACAGAACTGAATCAAGGATGCCCACAAGACTCCCCTAGACCCAGGCTTCATGAAAAACTTGCAGATGATCTGCAAGGCAGGGGAGGAAGAGGAGCATCGGGAGGGGAACCACGTGGTAGGTCCTGCTCACGGCCAGCCAGTCTGCTCACCAGTGCTGTCAGCCCTTTGGGGAGCACCTCTGTAACACGGGACTTCCCACTTCTCTCTGGCCTATTGGTTGGTTTATCAGACCCAAGAGCCCTGAATTAGATAGCTAAGACTTGATGATTTCAGGTTTGCTTAGGGCTAAAAAGCGTGCGTTAAAATTCTCATTTCTTCATTTAGTGGAAGTGGGTCTTTGTTTAATTAGCCTGTTGGCTTTCTTGTTTGCCACCACTTAGGGGGCAGAGTCCGGCTCTGTGTCTTAGGGAGAGTGGGCATTGAGTACCGCAAAGCAAATGATGCGCCTTTCTGTGTCCGCACATCACAGAGAAGTCCTCAGTCAGAAAGCCTTCTGTGTCTTTAAGCTTACTCTACCTGTGAGAAAACAAAAAACACACACACAAAAAGCAAAAATTACAACTCATGGTGACCCTATATGTTACAGAGTAAAACTGCTCTGTAGGATTTTCACAAATGTAATCTTTTTTATTTTAAATTGGGATTAAGTTGAAAGTATGCAATCCAATCCAAATTAATTTTGCATGCCTGTCTATCTGCAGCTCCTTCTGCTCTCATCGCCCAGTGACAACACACTCCTCCTTTTCGTTGTGTTCCTGTAGTATCTTCTTAACAAGCTCCTGTCCCCTCCTCTTCACTCTCTTCTCTCCCATCTAGAAAGAGACCAGTAGGACAGCCTCCTATAAATGCAGAGAATCACACAGTACACACACCGTATGGTCACATTGTGTCCCTGAGTGAAGTCCATTTTTCTCTGTAGAGTTGACCTCAGTAGTGTTTGCTAGGCAGGGGCAGCAGCAGGTCTAGGAGCCATGCTCCCACGGGATCCCCCAGGCCATCAGACCATCAGCTGTGGTCTGTCAGAGGAGTTCTTGAGCTACACCCCTCTTTTTCATGCTGCCTCAGGGACTCCACATAGTGTATCCCATCAAGGCTGTCTTTGGTGGTGGCCAGGCACCATCTGGTTCTTCTGGTCACACTGATACTGTCTCCCATTCACATGGGTACTTCTGTCTCCTGAGCTCTTTCTAAGTTTTGCCTTTGTTGTTCTCAGTGATCATCTGTTCCAGATAACTTGGGACAGCTTACTAGCTTTTAAGACCCCAGACAACACTCACCAATATGGGGTACAGACGACTCTTAGCAATAGTCGGCTATAATCTTTATGGAGGCAACTCACCAGGCCTCTTTGGAAGGGTCCCGATTGCTGATGTGTATGTTAACAGCCGATGGCAAACTCAGATAGGTTCACCTTTAAATAGGTCGATTTCTGCCTCTAAGCTAAAGTTTGTGCGCATACTGAGCCTATGGTCCCTTAAAAAAAAAGAAAACATTAAGAATGCTTTAGAATTTAGAAACTCAGCTTTTTAAAAATCTGGAGTCATAATTATTCTGTAGGCAATTTTTTTAAATAACAAAAATGTGTGAGATAGTGTTCTGATAAGGAAGATATGCTGTGGGAGGTGGAAGGGAGATTCTCCTCAATCAGTGTCTCAACTATAGACTTTCGCAAACTACCTTTTAAAGTAATTTTTAAACAGTAAAAATCAATCCTGAATGAAGTCTTGCCAAACAGACTTGCCAAAAGGCCTTCCTTTGATGAATACATTTAGGATTTGTGATTTGCTCATTTACTGGTTTCCCTGCTATTCCCAAAACATCACAATAAATGGAGAAAAGATAGAAGTTGTCAAGGATTTCATTTAAGTTGGATCCGCAATTAACACCCATGGAAGCAACAGCCAAAAAATCAAAAGAAGCATTAAGCAAACCAGCTGCAAAGACCTCTTTAAAGTGTTGGAAGTGCAGATGTCACCTTGAAGACTAAAGTGTGCCTGATCTGAGCCACGATATTTTCAGTCACATCACAGGCATGTGAAAGCTGGACTGTGAATAAAGAAAACAGAAGAACTGATGCCTCTGAACTGTGGTGTTTGCCAAGAATGTTGAATATACCACGGACTGCCAAAAGAGCCAAGAATTTGTCTTGGCAAAAGCACACCCAGGGTGCTGCTTAGAAGCAAGGAGGGTGAGACTGCTTCTCCCACTTTTGGACATGTTGTCAGGAGGGATTCATCCCCAGAGAAGGACATCACACTTGATAAAACGGAGGGTCTGTGAAAAAGAGAAAGATGCTAATGAGGTGAACCAACGGGTGGGCGAGAAAACGGTGTCCAGCATAACAGTGACCGTGAGGATGGCCCGCACCAGGCAGTGTACTGTCCTGCTGTGCAGAGGGCTGCTGTGAGTCACGATCAGCTTGACAACAACACAACAACAACAGTGCTGCTCCCTGAGAAAGCAGTTGCTGTCTAATGTGGCCTCATGCCACTTTAGTTCTCAGCAAAGTGTCTTGAACAAAGTTGGTGTTCAGGAATTCTGTCCTGAACAGGTGAATGTGTTTGGTAGGGGTTCTAAAACCATCTGCGTTATGGACTAGGTATGCACTTCTTCTGTATTTTCCTCTTATAGGATTTTTTTAGCCAGGAGAATATTCAGTTTCAGTCCAGGTCCGGGAGGAGCAATGACTAATTCCATATAAGTGCAATTCCAATTATTACTACTTTATTGGATTGTAAAATGTGGCACTGTAAATTCAGAGCCTTACAAAGCTGCATGCTGTAAAAATGATTTCTAAAAAAATCTGCATGCCTTTCACCTAGCAATTTCACTTCTAGGAAGAGTAAATAATAACAGATTGTGTAAAGGTTCTGGTATTTACTAATTACAAAGAAAAAACAAGCAAATTTACAATAGCAAAACGCAGCAGCTACTGCCTCACTTACCAAAGTGAACATCAGCAGCCCAGGACAAATGACAACTGTGTGTCAGTTAGAGAGCGTGGCATCCCACAGCAACTTTCCTGCTAACGATATGTGAATGGAATCGAGCCATGAGGAAACATGAGAAGAAAACAAGCCCAGAGATGATCTACAAAACCACTAGCCTGGAACCTGTAACTGTGTCAGCCCATGAGGGTCAAGAAATAACTAAAAAATTTAGAGAGAAAACGATTCAGAATGAAAATGACTAAAGAGATCAGGCAATTACAAGTAATACTGAACTTTGTTGAATCGGGAATATTATTGGGGTTAAAAAAAAAAACAAGCAAACCCGTTGCCATTCAGTCAATTCCAAGTCACAGCGGCCCTTAGGACAGAGTAGAACTGTCCCATAGAGTTTTCGAGGAGCGCCTGATGGATTCGAACTGCTGACCTTCTGGTTAGAAGTGGTGGTACTTAACCACCACACCACCAGGGTTTCCTATTATTGGTATGTTTGCCAAAATTCTAATAGCATCTTTGGGTAAAGGGTTTGGGGGAGTTCTTTGTACTATGCTTGCAAAATTTCTACAAGTTTGAGATTATATCAAAATAAAAAACCTCAGAATATAAAACAACATGTAAAGTACAATCCCATTTTATAAAAGCTGGACATCATAACATACTTTACTGTGTTCATTGCTACTGAGCCAATTCGGACTCCTGTGACCCTGTGGGACAGAGTAGACCTGTCCCATGAGGCTTCCAAAGCTGCGATCTTTCTAGAAGCAGCCATCCTGTCCTTCTCCCAAGGAACAGGTGGGTGTTCAGGCCACCTCCCCCACTTCTGTTTAGCAGCTGAGCTCTTAACCTCTGTGCCAACAGGCATCTTTCAGCATAATGCATATGATAACTACTTTTTGTTTCCGGTTTTCATAAAACTCTCATTATTGGTGGGTAGTGCATTTAAAAGTTAAATACATTGAAATACCATGTGAGCAGCTGTACAAACACAGCCCTGGTAACTGGACAGATAACTATCTCAGCTAGAAACCAGCCAACAAGTAACTATTTAAAATGCAGCTCTTGTGTAGATCAACCTTTGTCTTGATTACCTCCTTGTTGGGTGAGAGCCTGCTGATCACAATGGAAATATATTAAGGTCAGATCTTCTGATATCCATTCCCAGAGGTTTCTTCAGGTGAATTAACCTTTCAACTCCAGAGCAAGCCTAGTTTGCAGCCTCCAGCATTAAGACTCTCGCTGGCTGCCAGGGCAGACCATGTGGTCCACCACAGTGAGTCTAGAGTTAGTAACTGTCGCGGATCAGGAAGCAGCGGGATCCAGGTGATGCTTAGCAGTCGTGCCTGGAGTGCACCTGGTACCGAATGTCCAAGCAAGGCTTGCAGCAGGGTCAAGAACTCACATACTTTCTGATAAGTTGATCTTCCCACATTCTGTCCCATCACTGACGTTAGTGCTAGCTAGAAGACCCCAGTCCTGCAGCCCACAGCAAAGTTACTCTTTGTCAGCTTCAACTGGCATTGTCAGTGGTCCTCTGGTAACCAGCAAGCCAGCCCTCATGACCAAAGGTAGCTGAACCATAGGTTGCAGGTCCAGCCAAACAAAAGACCCACATAAAGCTCATAAAGAAATGTCCAAGACTGCAAGACATAAACTGATACTAGTGAAGAGTAGGCTTCTCAGTTGAAGTAGATACTCAAGACGGAATAGACAGCTCCTGTCCAGAGGTGCAAAGGCAGAAGGGGACAGCAGCCAGCTGAAGGGACATGGGAAATCCAGGGTGGGAAGAGGAGTGTGCTGTCATGTCACAGGATAGCAGCAAGGGTCAGGTAACACCGCATGCACAAATTTTTGTATGAGATACTAACTTGCGCTGTAAACTTTCTCCTCAAGTACAGTAAAATAAGTCAATAAATAGACATCAAGTAATCCCAAGTAATGAGAATACATTTATTTATATCCTTAATTGTTAAAAATGGGTGTTTTTTCTGTGCAATACAAAAAAATTATTGCTGAAAAAAGAATTATTTGTGCATTTTAGTAATTTCCAACCTTAAGATGGTAAGATTACTTTATAAAACATAATTATTTCTTCTATAATTTGGTTAATATCCACCCTATATAATGTGTATCCCAGTCATTCCAAGATTGCCTTCAATTTCTGAACCATGGGAAATGGTCATATTTGAAAACACTGGTGGCATACGGTTCAGTGCTGCCGCTGACAAAACATCAGCAGTTCAAAGCCACCAGGTGCTCCTCAGAAACACTATGGGACAATCCTACTTTGTTGTCCAGGGTTGCTACGAGTCAGAATCAACTCAATGGCAACGTTTTTGTTGTTGTTTTGTTCCTGCTTTTGTTTATAAAACTGTCCTTTCTGCTTATTGTACTGCCTGTTGCTGACTGATCAAATTAATGAAAAAAATGTACTGTAATTGAACGATTTTCTAACTTTACAGCAGAACTCTTAAAATAGATTTGTTTTTTTCTAATTACTGATTGACTTATCTGGACATAAACATGAAATGATTGCCTTTTGCTAGCATCTCATCATCCTTTTTTTTGCTGTTCTTGATTCATTCAGGATTCTATGACAACTCTATACTTCATTCTAAAGAATAATTAGAAGCACCAATAAGGCTAAAATAATTAGTGATGTTGTCAGTCTGCATCATATCTCTTGTCTAGCAAACTCATGATGAAAGAATTTAGGACTCTTGCTGAACTGTATTCATTGAAATGAAATGTTTAACAGTCTTATTTGGCAAAAGCAAAGCCTTTTCTGTGTTGGCCTGGGTTCTCAGAACGAGAACCTTGAAAATGGTATTTGCTAGTCATATCTGAAAAATGAGATTCTTCATCAAATTCCAAGGAGTCAATTTGCAATTACGGTCACTGTGCACGTAATGCACAGGAGCTCATTGAAATGTGTACTGAGTGCGCCTTTTTACATGCAAACTTTAAAAAAAACATCCCCTGGGTCACTTTAGCTGAAAGGAAGATGAATGGCCAGCCTCTGCAATCTCTGCAGCCCTGGATGCACACGCGTATCTCCAATTAACTGAACCAGGAACTCCCAGAGTGCTCTGAGTGAAGAGGCTATTCTTCATTCGTGCCGTTGTATTTTGGGAGGTGTCTTTAACTACGTGAGTCAGAACGCTGCATCATGAGGCCAGAAATTTTAACAACAGGCTCCAGGCGGGCACATAGAATTCTAGTAAGAACTGTAAAGCTCCTCTCTGTCTAATCTCCACCACGTGCTCCACCCTGCTTGTCCTGTCTGTGAAACAGAATCAATATTACCTTGGGCAGCAGAAGAATCACTTGAGCTTGGCTTGTCAAAAGTGGGTTATCCACTATATTCAAGGACTGCCAGTTAAGTTTGCAGACCCATCCTAGAAAAACAGCTACATACCTCACTGCTGAATATCACTACTGCCACACTCGAAGTACTCCCTTTGGGAAGCTAGGCACTGATGCCAACACCTAGTCTACCTTCAAAGCAACTTTAGGACTCTTTTTCTGGAATGGCTGTCAGAGCTGTTGTTGTATTACCTTGATGTCCTGGGTGTCATCCAAACGTCTTCCTTTCAATATTTCTTTCGTCTTCTGGTAAAGAGAGAAGTCACTGGGGGCCAGATCAGGTGAGTAGGGAGGGTGTTCCCATACAGTTCTTTGTTTACTAGCTAAAAACTCCCTCACAAACAGCTAAACAATGAAGTTCATGAACTTGCCTCTGTGCCACTGTGCACAATGGCCATTCCAGAAAGAGCTCCAAAATTGCTTTGAAGGGTGGACTAGGTTCTGGCATCGGTGTATAGCTTCCCCATGTGAGTGTTTCAAAGGTGACTGCAGTGACATTCAGCAATGAAGTCTGTAGCACTTAGAACAACTAAGTTCATGGACTTAACTGTCAGATCTCCTATAAGCTCACAGCTCAACATACCCCTGCTACGCTGCAGTTACTAGTCAAGCCAGGGTCTCAGAGAAAGGTGCTGGGTGAGTAAAATTAATCTTATGAATACCCAGGTGATGACATAATGAGAGTGTTGAATTTTGAAATTGTACTTAAGTTTGGGATTATTTTAGCGGCAAATACAGAAAAACTTCCTGAAAAAGACTTGAACAAGAGACCATGTACTATCTCGTATAGAAAGAAAATCTAGAGACAGCAGCTACAGAAAAATCAAAAAAGCCCAAACCATTGCCATCGAGTTGATTCTGACTCATAGGGACCCTATAGGACAGAGTGAAGCTGCCCCATAGAGGTTCCAGGAAGCAGCTGGTGGATTTGAACTGTTGATCTTTTGGTTAGCAGCCAAGTTCTTAACGACTGTGCCCCTACGCTCAGAAGGTTGATTCAGGAGATCAGCTAAGGCATGGCTGATCCCGGCACTTTCTGTCCCCGTGCTCTGCGACCTCGAGTACATAGTGTGTCATCCTCAGGCTTGTTCGCTCACTGTCACAAAGTGGTGGCTGCTGCTGCTCCAGTCATCCAGCTGCCACACCACCACACACAGGGACAGAAAGGGCTCTGGTTTCTTGTGCGTTTCTCTCCTTATCAGGAAGGAAAGCTTCACAGAGCCTCAGCAGCAGACTTCGCCTTGGGTCCAGTGGGGTGACTGGGTGACCAGATGAAGCTGGGACAGTGTGTTTTTAGGTGGTGACATGAAAAGCAGCCCTGCCAGCCAGGAAAAAAATGAGCCATCCGTTTAGCGTTTGATGCTTGTGGGAAGCAAAATTTAACTAAAATTTAACTAGCATAACTGATACTCTTGTGAAATACAACTTTGCTGTATTTTTTGAGATGGGGGTGGAAATTCTTTGACTCTTATTTCTGGGGATACAGTTCAATCCATAAAAGTCAGGATCCGAAGTCCTGCAAGTGGATGTCTAATTGGCCGGGCAGGCCATTTCTGTGCAAATGCTGGTAGCACAGTGGCTAAGTGCTATGGCTGCTAACCGAAAGGTCAGCAGCTCGAGTCCTGCAGGTGCTCCTGGGAAACTCTATGGGGGCCGTTTTATTCCATCCTATAGGGCTGCTGTGAGTTGGATTTGACAATGGGTGTGGCTTTTTGTGTGTGGGAGGGGCTTACCATGTGTGTACCAAGCAGTAAGCTGAGAAAGGATCCCAAAAACCTACTGCCTTCAAGTCTATTCCAACTCATAGCAATCCTACAGGACAGATTAAAGCTGCCCCATAGGCTTTCCAAGACTGGGATCGTTACGGAAGCAGACTGCTTCTTTGGAGCAGCTGGTAGGTTCAAACCACCGACCACTTTTGGAGCAAGCCAACCCACCAGGGCTCCTTCAGGGAAGAGTCAGATCCCCTTTGTTTCTGTTTATGGTCAGAGATGGGAGGGATGGCAGTTGGGGGTGGGAGTGGAAAAGATGGGGAACTGGCCTTTCACTAAGGCTGGCCCCCGATGCTGAATTCCCCTCAAAGAGAGATTCAGGAGCTAATGGAAGGCGGGAGATGGGAATACTGGGGAACAGATGGCTAAGAAATGCTAAAATACCAGAAGTCTGCTCAAAAATGTTTATCACAGTATTGTTCATCATAGTTGAGAAGGGTGAGGGACTACCTTGTCTGACAGTAGGAGATTTAAAGAAGTTAGGGTGCAACCCAAACAACGAAAAAAACTCCAGAGCCATGAAAAAGATGTTCAGCAAGAATATCTAAAGATCTGGATGGGTGGTTATGAAATATTGTCAAGAGAAAAAACATGTATTATAAAACAGTATTCAAAATAGGGTCCTGTTTTGTAAATAAGAATAGTGGAAGAATATGCACCCAAAAGTGAGCAGTGATTATCTCCAGGTAATAGAGTTAAGAATGGCATTGATTTTTTTTTCTCCAATTAGCCTTCCATAGAATTGTATTATTTTTTAAAATATTAAAGCTACTTTAATAAATATTGTTTCATTTGAGAGGCAGAACCCCAAAATTATATGACCTGATTACCATCAAGTCAGTTTTGACCTAAAGTGACCCTAGAGGACTGAATAAAGCCATCCACAGGGTCTCCAGGGAGCAGCAGGTGGCCTGAACTTGCCCATCTTTTGGTTAGCAGCCAAGGTCCCAACGAAGCATTTGGTATAAGCAGAGGACACCCTGCCCAGGCCTGAGAACAAACGTTATCTTAAACAGCAGGGTTTTTTTGTTGTTGTTTTTCTCTCCTGTGCTTAATCTTTAGTCATCCTTAAAGTTACACCCGAAAGGAAATACCTTCCTCTGTGATCAGGCAGGAGCAGGATGTCACAGTCTGCTCCCCAGGGGTCTTCACACACAGCACCATGAGAAGATTTCCTTTACAATGGAACCTCAGGAAATGACATGCTCAAGAAAACCATTTTAATAGCATGTTCCCAGGAAAGCGTGTCCTGTCACTGCCCTGTGACACCCCCACCCTGTGTGCCCCTCACACCTACCTCTGTAATGGAAGGTAAGTTCCCAGTCCCCCTAGTCTCTGACAAGCCCCTGCTTTGAGAAAGCTGGTCTCTACCTTCCCCAGCTGCCTGAAAACCACTTTGAACACTAAAGCCCCTGTTCTTTGTTAAAACCCTATAAAAACATCTGTGTGGATTACCACGCCTTGAACTCCATGCTGGCATTTTCATGAGCTGTGTATTTCCTCATTTGAACTGAGTTTGAACCTTCAATAAACAAACCTCTTTGCTTTACTTTGCAGTAACTGCAAGTTTTCTCAACTACATGTTAAAGAGATAATTAACTCTTAATTTCTTTCTTTTCTGTGTATTCATATCCATTCTTTGGATTTGTTTTAAATTATAATATATACATATATCTAGAATACAGATATAAAATATATACATTCCTACTCTTTGTTTACAGAATATCTCATTATCCAATATTTTGCATATATGAGAATAGTAAAAATCTACTACCCAACTGTTTTGTATACTGATGATGTACATCTGGCAGTAATAAACACCAAGATCTGAGACGAGAATAATAACTGTGATGGTAAGTAATAATGAAAACTGCAATCATGATAACTACATGGTGGCTCTGAACAGCCCACCTTTGGATTAGCAGCCAAACACTTACCCACAGCACCACCAGGGCTCCAGCAGCTCAGCAGTCATTCTCAGTGGCTTGGCAGTTACATAATGGTGCAATTTGGCAGTTTTGTAGTGATGTAGTGATCCTCCATTTTCACATAATGCTGACTTTTGCATAACAACTTGGTCTTTGTAGCCTGACCATGCTAGTAAGTGAGGAGCGGGTGTATAGCATTTTACGTATGTGTGTACCTATGCTTTTTTTTTTTTCTGGCAGCTTCCTGAACTTCCAACTTTCACATATTTGACTAAAATCACTCAATTGTAAACTCCCTGATGAGTTTACATAAAGGAATTTCCATAAAGTTACTCCTTTAGGTCCTCTGAGGCCCTTATCACACTACATTGTACAAATTAAATCATCAGTTGTTATTAATTATTAGTTACAAATCTTCTGAGTCATTAATAAGGTAATTAGGAGGTTTGGAAAAGGCACAAGCTGTGTCTGAATGCTAGTTTGAGTGTTTAAGAACAGTGTGTCCATGAGCAAGTCACTTCACAGTCATGTGTGAAATGGAACTCTTGTTAGAAACAAACTACTGTTGCATGTCCTCTTACACCTGCCTACTCCAGTTCTCTGAATTTATCCCACAGATAAACTTACTTTCTTAGAAAACGATGTATCTACAAGGTTACTCATTGTAGTACTGTTTATAATCACTAAGGATAAAAAATAATCTAAATGTCCATCAATAAAGAATTGGTTGAGTAAACTACAGTACATGCATACAATGATGTTGTAAAAAAGAATAAGAAAGTTCTTTTCGTATAGCTACAGAATAATGGCCAGCATACGTCATTAAAGGCAACACAGTGTGCACGGTATACTACTGTTTATCTTTCAAAGGACAAAGAAAGAAAATAGGCATTTAAACATATATAAGCATGCATACATGCACATGCATGTATATTTTAAATCTAAACCTGTTGCTGTTAAGTGAATACTGTTGTTGTTACGTGCCTTCAAGTTGGTTCCAACTCATAGCGACTCTCTGAACAGCAGAATGAAACACTGCCCCATCTTGTGCTGTGTCCACAATCATTTTTATGCTTAAGCCCATTGTTGCAGCCACTGTGTCAGTCTATCTCATTGAGGGTCTTCCTGTTTTTTGCTGACCCTCCACTCTATCAAGCATGATGTCTGTCATGGATTACATTCTGTCCCCCCAAAAATGCGTGTATTGATTTGACTCATACAAGTCAATATGGTGCCATTCCTGCCGTGTAGTGTGAATCCTGCCTCTGTGATGTTGATGACAGAGAACGGGCAGCGGTTGTGCTGGTGAGGCAGGACTCCAGTGACCAGCTGTGGGAGTGAAGGGAGAAGTGAGCATAGAGAATTGGGAACCTCATACCACAAAACTGAGAACAGAGCATGTCCTTTGGACCTGAGGTTCCTGGGCTGAGATGCTCTCCTGGAACTTGGACTCAGCCTACTGGACTGTGACAATTTCCCCTATTGAATGGGCCTATAACTCCTAAATGGATTTGTGGCTTACCAGACTATGTCAATAAAGTTTCTCTTTATGAAACCATCCACTCGTGGTATTTTCTGTTAGAGTGGTACTAGGTGACTAAAACAATGTCCTTCCTGACAGCATGTCCAAAGTATGTAAGACACAGTGTTGCCAACTTTACTTCCAAGAAGTAGCAACCCTATTAGGATAGAGAAGAACTGTCCCACAGGGTTTCCAAGGAGCACCTGGTACATTCCAACAGCCAACCTTTTGGTTAGCTGCCATAGCTCTTAACCACTATGCCATATGCTTAAATTAACTCTGTAAGAACCCAACAACATTAGTTGTCTGTGGAATGAAATGTCACACACATAAGAAAAAACTTGTAACATTGGTTGCCTATAGGGAGGAGAGCTGCGAGGCCCAGGGACAAAGATATTGGGAAGAGCTTGCACTGTATAGTTTCTTGCATTTTTTAAATTTTGAAACTTGTGAATGTGTTTTCTATTAAAAAATAAATAACAATTTAAAATTTAAATATCAAGTCATAATTTTGTAAAATAATGTGATCATTAAGATTATGTGTCAATTCAGCTGGCCCCTGATTTGCAGTGGCATGGCAGCCATGATGTAGTTTGGCAGTCATATTATGATGTAATCATATCCATGATGAGATGTGATATCATGTGATGTGATCACCTGCATGATGGTATATGCTGTGAGTAGCCAATCAGTTGGAAGGGTGTTTCCTTGGGGATGTGGAATGCATTCAATATAGATGGACTTTCGGGCAAGGCCAGCTGGCTTTTGCTCACTCTGGATCCTGCAGCTTGCTCCTGTTCATCTGACCTCTTGATCTTGGACTTGCGCCAGCAGCTCACCAGCCGTCTTACCCACCAATCTGGGGACTTGTTGGTTTTCACAGCCTAGGTGCAAGAGCCCCACTGTCTGACCTGCTGATCTGTTTTGGGTGTGGCAGCTCCTGTGTCTGTCTGACTCAGGAGGACCCTCCAGCCTGACTCACACACAAACTTGGGACTTTCCAGCTTCTACAACCATGTGAGCTATTTCCTCCATATAAATCTCCCTCTGTGTATATTTCTGAAACCCTGGTGATGTGGTGGTTAAGTACTACAGCTTCCCTCCAGAAGATCATCACTTGGCATCTACTAGGTACTCCTTGGAAATTCTGTGGAGTTGCTAAGAGTTGGGATCAACCCAGTGGCAATGGGTTTTTGTTTGTTTGTTTTTCACTTATGTGCTTTACTAGTTTTGCTTTTCTAGAGAACCCAGCCTAAGACAGATATCTGGCACATGGCCGGCCCTTGAGCACCAGCCTCTGAGAGATAAGGTGCCTACCAGTGTTGTGAGTTGTACTGCAAGCTATTTGTTTGAGTTTTTCCCCCAACACGAGCCTGGCTCCCTCTAATGAGGATGCCAAGGCGTTGCTTGAATCATGGGAATAAAAACTGAACCTTGAAACTCAGGAGTAAATGAGGGGATTTCTTCCCTATCATCACCCTTACTGACTCTCCCAGTCCATGCCTTTTCCAGGTAGTCTTCAACTTAGCAAGACCAAACCCAGATGACTGCCCCAAGGCACAGGAATGGTTAAGAGTACATGTCTTCCCAGTGGCCAGGAGATGTAGCTTGATTTACAGAGACCTATAGCTGTGTCTTTCTAAAACTCCAGGACAATATTTTTCCCTAAATAGATAAAACAGAAATAAATGTCTATAAATACGGTCAGACCATCACAGTAGCTAAGCTACAAGCATGAATTTTAAAAAAGATGATTAATTATTACAATTCAAGATGACAGAACAGTTGTACGGTTTTGTACTAGTTGACAGTTCTGTTGCTGAAGGATTGATATTCAGTGTACGAGGGCTGACAATTAAGCCTGCCAGCCTACTTGTTCTAAATGCTACATGCTTCAGTCCTGACTGTCACTACGATCACCTTCCAAGTCCTCCCCTTGAGAAGCTGTACACTGACACCAGCACCTAGTCCACTCTTCAGAGCAATTTTAGAGCTCTTTCTGGAGTGGCTATTGCACATTGTGGCATGGTGGTAAGCTCACAAATTGAATTGTAGAGTTCTCTGTGAGGGAGTTTCTAGCCAGTAAACAAATGACTGTATTCAAACACCCTCCCTACTCTCCTGATCTGGCCCCAATAACTTTTTCCTTTACCCAACGATAAAGGAAATATTGAAAGGAAGCCATTTGGATATCATTCAGGACATCAAGGGTATTATGATGGCAGCTCTGATGGCCATTCCAGAAAAAGAGTTCCAAAATTGCACCAAAGGGTAGACTAGGCACTGGCATCGGTGCATAGCTTCCCAAGGGGAGTCCTTTGAGGGTCATCATGGCAATATTCAACAAAGAGGTATGGAGCTCAATGAGTTAATTGTCAGTCCTTGCATATCGGGGCTTTTCTCCCCCTATTGTGAGCCCCAGCGAAACCTGACAACAGTTAAATCCCGGTAGCCATACCCTCACTGGAGGAGGGAACTAAATTCATTGACAGTAATCCCATTTTATACTTTGAGATAAAACAATCTCAGGCCCTTGGTGTGATCTCCAGAAACAACCAGGTTTGGCACAATGAGGAATGGGTAAGCTAGAAATCTCATCTTTGCTTGCCAAATGAAAGGTGCTCTTCTTTTTTAAATACAATCCTCTCTGTTCCCCCAACTTTTTCTGTCTCAATAACTATAATTAGTTAATGAATGACAATTTGTTAGCATTGTATTGCCTGTGTTTGCAAGGCATTAACAGCAATTGTAGCACATACAACAAACACGGTCAATTCCCGGTTTTCAGAGGCAAGAACGTGACTTTTAAGAATCAGAGGGACCTGGAGCAGGCAGCCTTGCAAAGGAGCTCTTTCTGTAGCACTAGCATGGTCCCTGAGACGTTTGTCTTTGCTGATTTGCATTCACTAATTGCTGGTGCTGAGTAAATGTGGAACGATCAGCCACACAATTACATTCATAAATTAATATTTTTGCTTCACAATGATATACACACAGAAAGAAACAGTACAAATAACTTTAAGGCTGTGCCTACACTTACATAATGAGGTGGTTAATTAAAGTAACGAGCTAGGTAATGAAAGGCCCCCAATTTTTTTCATGAAATATCCATATAAGGGAGAGAGCAATTTCTTTGCCTGACTAATTCTCATAATTGCCTCAACATGTGATTCCATGTTCTCCTGTATGCAGAGACACACCCTGAATGATGCTGAGGTTATGAATCAGAATTATCCCTTGATTTCTCATGGGCGGTATCAGTGCCAAGGCTGATACTGCCACGGTAACCAGATTAAAACTGAGGTGCCACAGAGAAGAGAGAGAACTCCATCCCAGAAAGGCTGGACATGGGCTGAGGTAGGCAAGTAAGTAGCACTGAACACGTGGCAACAGGGTCTTCAACCGGGTCCTGGGGAAATCGTCAGCTGTGGTGTCAGCCTCGGGCCAGGGTGACCCATTCAGAATTTAAAGGGCTCCATTCTATCATGGGGAACACCTGGTGGTGTAGTAGTTGAGTGCTGCAGCTGCTTACCAGAGGTCAGCAGTTCAAATCCATCAGGTGCTGCTTGGGAACTCTATGGGGCAGTTCTATTCTGTCCTGTAGGGTCGCTGTCAGTCGGAATCAACTTGACAGCAGTGGGTTGGATTGGGTTTATTCTAAGAGGGAGCTCTCTTCCTTCGGGGGAGCAGTCCTCTGACCCTAGTGCTGCAGACAGAATCCCCTGCAGCTGCCTACTTTAAGCCCAGACATGTGCCTACAACAGTGCATAATAATAAACTCGGTTCTGCACAAGTTCTTTGGCGAAAGATCCAGCTCCTGTCCCCTTTTCAGTGAATGGCAACACCATCCACACAGCTGCTCCAAGCAGAACTCTAGCCGTCATTCGCTGTCCTTCACATTGGTGTAAGCCACCATCACCTGACTGGGGTCGTCAGCACAGCCTGCTCCCTATTCTCCCTGCTCCATCAACCCTATCACTAATCCCGAAGTCCGCTGTCAATGCAGCAGCCACAACAATTCTTTTAAAACATGCGTGATAGCGTGTCAATTCTCTGCTTGAAACCTTGCAGTGGATAGGATTGAAGCTGTGGGATATGGCACTCTGGATCTGGAAGAATATAAGGGAGGTTAGGAATTCAGTTTCTCCGGGGTTGTTGTTGTTAGGTGCTGTCAAGTCAGTTCTGACTCACTGTGGCCCTATGCACAAAACAGCAGAACCCTGCCTGGTCTTGCACCATGTCCAACAATCGTTTTTATGCTTCAGCCCCTCATTGCAGCTGTGTGTACATCCATCTCATTGAGGATCTGTCTCTCTTCACTGACCCTCCACTCTACCCAGCATGAAGTCATTCTCCACAGACTGTCCCTCCCGACAACACGTCTAAAGTGTGTAAGATGCAGTCTTACCGTCCTTGCTTCCAAGGAGCACTCTGGTTGTACTTCTTCTAGAACAGATCTGTTTGTTGTTTTGGTGGTCCGTGGTATACTCAGTATTCTTCTCCAACACCACAATTCAAAGCCATCAATTCTTCTTCTGTCTTCCTTATTCATTGTCCAGTGGGGTAACAGAGATTAAAGGAGAGAGGGGTGACTGTCAGAATCCCTGGTGCTGTAGGGGTCAGTGAGACAGTGGTTAACCAAAAGGTTGGCAGTCTGAATCCTCAAGGTGCTCCTTGGAAATTCTATAGTGCAGTTCTATCCTGTCCTATAGGGTCACAATGAGTCAGAATCGACTTGATGGCAGTGGAGCGATGGGGGAAGCTTTCATCCTTCTCACCATTTGGAACAGGGCTTGGGATGGAGCTCTTCTGCTCAACCTCAGGGATGCTTGGGCCAGGTTATGGTTTAGGAGAGAATGAGCATCTAGGGAGATGGGATGACACAGACCATCTCTTGACCTGGACCTGCTCCAGGATGTTCTTAGGTAACACTAGTACCCACCAAAGACAAGGTGGAGACAGGTACAAAGTCACTAGACAGCAGGAGATAAGCATAGAGAAAGAGAGAAAAATATAAGCCTCCCACTCTAAACGACTAGCCTAAATTCTAAGGCACAAGAAAACAAGCGATTCCTAGAGAGGCAAACAACACTATGGTTGGAAGTGAAACTTACTTGAGAAAAATAAATAACAAGTTTGGGGAGGGGGGAAAATTCCTTTAAACCAATACACTGAGGATTCATTTTAAAAAAAGAGCAAGAATAATATCCATTTGAAAAAGAAGTTATGAAACAGTTAAATAAATGGTGATACAAGCAGACCAAAAACAAAGTTTTCAATTGCTTATTGGTCTGTTGGCTAGGGTAAAGTGTAGGAAGCTTTCATGTGAAAAAAGTCAGTGTTTGGATTGTTTTTTAATGGACAGAAGATACAAGCTCTGGATAAAAGATTTGAAGAGAGAATAACTGAATTGAAAGACTGAATCAAGGAATTCTCTCAGCAAGCAGCTCTCAGATACAAAGAAATGAAAACCCGAAAGCAGTTAATGTACACAGAGTATAAACTCTTTTTGGTCTAATTTTACTAAGACTTGCAGGAAAAAAGGGTGAAAGGCATGCAGAAGAAGCAATACTTGAAGAAAAGGACTACATAGAATTCTGCAAAATTTAAGAAAGACAGATTCTTAACTCTAAATGGCACTCCAGGAACCAACAGGATGAAAAACAAATAAATAGATCCTTTCTTAGACTTGTCGTCTTGCAATTGTAAAACACAACTGTTAAAGAGGGGGAAAAAGTGTTATCAAAGAGACAAAAACATTACTTATAAAAAAATTAGACTGATAACTAACTTCAGTTTTCTGACAGCAAAAGTCAGTGGGTAAGTAACCATAAATGTTTATTAAAATTCCACACAAGTCTAAACTGTAATTCAAAAGTGATAATAAATAAAATATTGTCTGACAATTAAAAGTACTTATTATTACTGATGCTGCACAAAGTAATTATAGAAGGATGTAGTACTTTGTCAGACAGAAACGTGAACCCAGAGGAAAGACCCAAGACATAATACACCTGTGCAAGAATATACATATAAGGAAATTCATGGTAGCTACATAGATGTTCATCAATAAGATATATAACATACAAAGCACATAGAAAAATTATTAAAAATAAGCTGGATCACGTGTATCAGTGTGAATGGACCTAAAAGCATGTAGTTGAATGAAAAAATATAAGTTGCTATATCATTTATGAAACAATAAACATAACAGGTATTACATATTTCCATAGAAATAGATCTGTATGTAAAAGTACAAAATTATTTTGAAAGACTGACAAACCTATGTTCTTTGTTTTTACTTGTGAAGGATGGGAACTAAGACTGATGTACAGGAAGAGGGGACAAGACTCTAATATGTTTTACATTCGATGTAAATCAAAATTAATTAAACATGTGCTACCACTTGTCAATAAAAAGGAACAAATTTTTGATACACACAACGATGCAGGTTAATCTCCACAGAATTACACCAAGTAAGAAAAGCCAATCCCAAAATGGTCCCTGGTGTCTAATTCTGTTTCTAGCACATTCCTGAAATGATAAAATTGTGGGACTGGAAAAGAGATGAGTGGTTGCTGAGGGTTATGGAGGTGCTACAGCTGGGAGGGAAGTGAGGGCAGCTGTCTAAGGACATGAGGATCCTTGTGTTGATGAAAATGTTCTGTATCTTGATGACATCAATGTCAATATCCTGGTGACAATATTATACTATAGCTTGGCAAGATGTTATCACTGGGGGAAAACTAGGTAGAAGGTATGCAGGATCTCTCTGTATTATTTCTTACAACTGAGCATGAATCCTTGATTATTTCAAACTAAAAAGTTTAGTGAAAAAAATAACCAGTGTCATTATACATTGGATCTATATGACACATGCTAGGCTCACAGGATGTGGTCATAACAAAGTCTCCAACCTCTCAAGGAGTTCTGCAGTCATTGTGTGGTTGACTGAGAGGGAGAGCCCCTCAGAATCACAGGTTCCAGTCCCCCAGCCCTCTTACTGCATAGAGTTCTGGCTAAGGGGGCTGAGTTAGCTGCAGTGCCTTAAATTAATGGAGTATACATAATCAAAATAAAGCCTATACCCCCACTCCCCCCCCAAAAAAAACACCCACAAACTTTTTTAAAAAAAGGTAAGTTAGTGATTGTAATTAGGATTGATTACTCACTCTTATCTACATGGTTAGGTTCTGAAGACCAGGTCGTTATGCAAAAATCAGTGTCATGCAAAAATAGAGGATGGCTACATCAGATCACAAATGGAGGATGACTACATCATTACATAACACCCAAACTGCTTGATTACAAAACTGCCAAATCACTGAGAAAAATGGTCCAGCCAAGTTGACAGACAACCTTAACCATCACATCCAGAGTTACCTTCACCATCTCACACTGGGATGTTCCTTACTGTCAGATGTGCATATGAATGCATGTGACAGTTTGTTGGTAGATTTTTTACTATTGTCATAAATGGGAAATATTGCATAATGAAATCATTGATTAGGGATATAGTAGTGTCCTGGCCATCTTGCACTGCTACAACTGCTTCAACAAAAAGAAGTTCACTCTCTTGCAGGCCACAAGTTCAAACTCAAGGGACCCACTCCAGGGGAAAGTACACTCTCTCTCTGTCAGCACTGAAGGAAGGCCCTTGCAATGCATCAATATTTTCTTGGTCTAGGAGCATATCAGCACACGAACCTCAGGTCCAAAGGACATGCATGCTCTTCTCACAGCTCTGCTTTCTTAGTGATATGAGGGTCCAGCTCTATGCTCTTTCTTTCTAACCCTGGCAGCATAGTGGTTAAGCGCTACAGCTGCGAACCAAAAGGTCAGCAGTTGAAATCTGCCAGGCAATCTTGGAAACTATGGGGCTGTTCTACTCTGTCTATAGGGTCGCTATGAGTCAGAATTGATGGTAATGGCTTTGATTTTTGGTTTTTTGTAGGATAAAAGGTGGTATAAGCCTTATCCCAAAGAAATCCCCTTTACCTGGATCAGGGAAGTGACTTTAGTAAGGGTGTCACCCTAACCCTCTTTAACATAATCCAGTCTTGCCCTATTAAGTACAGGCAGAGATTTAGATTTAAAAAATAGGAAATCACATGACAGTAGACAACCACACAACACTGGGAATCATGGCCCAGCTAAATGGCTACATACAGTTATGGGGGGATGCATAAGACAATCCATGACGATTAGAAGGAGTCTAGAGAACACAATGCCAGTTAGAAATTCATTAGAATAATCTAGGATGAGCTGGCAAAGGCATGAACTGAGGTTTGGGCAGTAGAAACTAGGAAGAAAGAACTATAAACAGAATATGAAGGAAGAGTCCGTTAGCTGTGCTAATCGCAAAAGCACACAGGAACACTGGTTAGCTGAACAGTTCACTAGAAATCAGTTATGCACTTCTTCTGATATCTTTCCTGTTACCATCTTGGGTTACCATTTAAATATTTCATTTGATATCTGTGGGTGTCTGTTATCAGCTTCTTGACTAGAAATTCAGTTTCCTACAGACAGAATTACTTAAATTTCATTGCTTTCTCCCCTAGAATCAAATATTGTAGAGGCAAAATTATTTAATTAAATTACAGTGTATTCCATTAGTACCTATTAATCTGGCTCAAGTGAGGCAAAGACGACGATATCAAATGTTGACAAAGATGCAGAGCAATTGGAACTCTCAGATATTGCTGGGGAGAATGAAAAGTGGTGTGGCCCCTCTGCAAAAGCTGGAAAGTTTCTTATAATGTTAAACATACACTTAACCATACAACCCATCAATTTCACTGCTAGATATTTACACAAGAGAATTTAAGACACATATTCACAGAAAACTCTACAGTTAAATGTTCACAGAAGCTTTATTCATAATCATCAAACACTAGACACAGTCCAAATATCTATCAGTTGATGGATACACTGATATATCCATACAGTGGACCCAACAATAAAATAGAACTATCTAATGGTAACTGAATGAAAAATGTTACTGAATCTAAGAATCTACCACATGTGAATGGCTTTAAAAAGGGAATATTTTATTTTATCGCAGTCCAATGAGTAAAAGTCCAAATTTGGGGTGTCAGCTCCAGGGAAAGGCTTTCTCTGCTGGCTGTATTGAAAGGTCTTTGTCATCAATCCTACCCTCGACTGGAAGCTTCTGAGGTACAGGGACCACGGTCTTTCCAAAGGACACACTCACCTCCCAGCACCACTTCTCAATGGTAAGGTTGATGACAAAGACCTTTCAATAGAGCCAGCAGAGAAAGTCTTTCCCTGGAGCTGACACCCAAAATTTGGACTTTGACCCCACTGGACTGTGATAAAATGAAAAATTTCCTTTTAAAGATATCCACATGTGGTATTTCTGTTTCTGTAGTGCTGGATGACTAAGATATACAATCACTTTTTCAGCCCATCTTCTCTCATTTAGCATAGTGATTCTGAGATTCAATGACATTGTTCATTCAGGTATCAGTAGATAGTGCTAGATTCTTTTGTATTTCAAGAGACCGCCTCAAAGCAAGCACAGTGTTCCATACTGTGTCCCGCCCCACCAACACAGCTGCCTCCTACCCACCCTCATTAACACCGGGGAGGCAGGGTTTACAGCTGGAGGAATGTCATAACCTCATAACCAGAATCAGGGCCCAGCCAAATCACCACACACGTTTTAGGGGAATGCAATTCAATCCACGACACTGTGTGTTTCCATCTACACGACATTCTGAAAATAGCAAAACTGTAGGGACAGGGAACAGACCAATGATTGCTAGAGGCTGGGGATAGGTGAAGGGCAAAGAGGACTTTTCAGGACAATGGAAATATTTCATATCTTGATTACGGTGACAGTTATAAAACTATATACATTTGCCAAAACTTAAGGAAACATACGCCTGAAGAGGTAAAATTGAACCTCTATAAACTATACCCTGGAAACCTTGGTTTAAGAAAAAAGAAAACAAAAGTTACAGTACGCTAACACGCATGATATAACAGCTTCTTTGTGTGTCTAGTGTAATAGGCCTCCATTTAGATCATAAGCACTGTTCAAGGCTAGGGCAAAGGCTGTATGGGATATCAACCTCAGTCTTCCACCTTCCAATCCCCAATCTCTGCAAGAAACATATGTACCTATTAAATAAAATAATCTATTTTTGTACTGAGAAATCTGATGAAAACAATGACAGTGTTTGCACTAAAGAAGGAAAGAAAACAATATTTCAGAAGATCAAGTTCGGGGTGATATTGAAGTCTGAGAGCAACAAGGAGTTGTCAAGCCCAGGTGGCTTCTTATGCAAATATGTGCAGCTGCTGCCAATCTGTTTCTAGCACCGACTGGTGGCATCCCCCAGCCCTGGGCTCTGGGTGTGCTGCGTAGCAATAGCTGCTTAAATTGTTAAGAGTTTAGAACCAGTGCAGACACGGGAGCCTGGGTGATTTTATCCCTGTTTTCCTCTTCCTAGAAAAGTTCTGCCTGTAGTCACACCCAGGTTTAATAAAGCAAACCCGTTGCTGATGAGTCGGTTCCAACTCATAGAGACCCTATAGAACAGAGTAGAACTAACTATCCTAGAGAGTTTCCAAGGAGTGCCTGGTGGATTCAAACTGCCCACCTTTTGGTTACTACCCATAGCACTTAACCACTGTGCCGTCAGGATTTCCCATGCCCAGGCAGCTATGATAAAAAAAACTTAAAACCAGTTTCCGGTTGAACTGATGCCAACTCAGTGTCGTCGGGGCAGAGCAGTGCCCCACACCGACTCAGGGTGCTCAGAGCAGGGTGGTGCTCCACATGGTGCTCAACAGTGGATTTCTCCGAAGCAGATTGCCAAGACTTTCTTCACGAGGCCTCCAGGCGCGCTGCTGCTGTGTGCTAGCAGCTGTCTGCACCACGGAGGCCTGCGCTGGCATTTCCAAATTCATGCTTCTCCTGATATAAAATGCAGATACAGCTGACTGTTCTCGATCCATGTTTTCCCTAACTTGAATGTGATTTCAGTAGAAACAGAGTGAGTGGACTATTATAAGACCACCTCCAGCTTTGGAGAACAAGAGGAGGATTGAGTCCATTCTCTTCCCCAGCCCCTACCCAATGACACAGATCAGGCAAGCACACCATCGAAGAAGCTGACGTCATGGTGGAGCAGGAGGGAACAGCAACCCTGTAGGACAGAGAAGAACTGCCCCATAGAGTTCACAAGGAGCACCTGGGGGATTCAAATTGCTGGCGTTTTTGGTTAGCAGCTGTAGCTCTTAACCACTGCACCACCAGGGTTTCTCAACTATAGCGGCAGTATTAATAAAAGCGTTAATACTGAGACAATGTCTGAAATTAAAGACAAAAGAATCCTGTTCTAGCATGATGATGCCATGTTCTGAAACATTCAGGCATTTCTTTGTTGCTTGCCTTTCTTACATTTGTCATTAAATTCAAGGTAGTCCTCTAAATTTTTTTGTTAATGGTTAAACACTTCTCCCTTTGAGAACAGAGAAATTTAAATTTAAAATTGATAGTATTTCCAATATGTTAAAAGTTAACTACATACCATGTTCAATATTTTTTTAAATAACGATTGTATGTAACAGTCCATTCTGAAGTGTAATAAATGATGTCTTCTAAATTCTAATAATGTCTAGAATTACTTATGACCCTTTCTGTAGCAATAGCCAATTAAAAAGATCATATTTTCAGTGTATACATATCATTTTGAAGATCTTAACATTCAGAAGTGAGTCAATTTATTTAATTTATGGGAATACGAAAACCATTCTAGGAATAACATTTTATAATTCTTCTCTCATCAATATCTGATACTTTAAATTTTCTTTTTAAGTACCTCCATTTTCCGCTGTCATCTCTGAATCACCTTTATTATTGTATTTTACCTATTTCAATGTCTACGTCTTCCTTTCTTTTGTAAATGAATTCACCAGTTGAAGTTAAATAAGCTAGGAGCCCTTAAGATTTAAAAGCACATTAGTTGCTACACATCATGCCATTAAAAAAATCAGATGGTGCTGTCACTCTGATGAGAATTATGTTGACATTTATTTCTTTATTTGACTTATTAAAATTATTTTTAGGAGTAATAAAAATGGAAATATACTAAAAATGGACTGTATTCTGATTTTACGACTTATAAATTTTTAAACAATTTGAATGCTGCTGGCATGACAGTGGGAACCCCGGTGGCGTGGTAAGTAAGCGCTACATCTGCTAAGCAGAAGGTCGGCAGTTCAAATCCACCAGGCACTCCTGGGAAACTCTATAGGGTAGTTCTCCTCTGACCTAGAGGGTCGCTGTGAGTTGGAATCGACTTGACGGGTTTGGTGTTTTTGGTAAAATTGTGTTCCTGGTATTACCACTGCACATTTTACTTTAGAAAAAATGAGTTGCTCACTGAAAGAAAGCTGTCCATATGGCAGAATTTACACATGGCTACGTACGCATCATCTGACTGCATACATAGCTAAAAATGTGTACCATCTCCAGGATGGAGAGTAGGTAACACCCACCGCACCTAATGTGTAGCTAGTAAACAGGAAGTAAATGTTGGAGTGGATTTTATAAAACCAGTGGATCTTTGGAACATACACTTATTTATCTCAAAATGAAATGTTGTCACTTAAGATATACAACTACTGTTATTTGCATGTCTTATGTACTCTGTATAAGTTGACAAATTAATTAGCTTCATTTTTTTATGTCAGCAAATAACATCATAAAGTGACTCTGTATAACCCATACTATTAAAGAAGCTTCAAATACCAGAGATCAGAAAATCAGAAAAGATTTCTTGAGTTTCAAGAGAAGCATAATTAATTGTCTATGAACCTTTGTCTGGTCAATTAAGTCCATGAAAACTTTCTTCCAGGTTTTCATTCATCATTTACATTTCCCCATTAGTCATTTTATAATAAATCAGAAGAACAAATCCAATTTATTATAACCCTGACAGTGTGTTTTCAGCCACTTACTGTAAAACATCCAACCAATGGCTTTTGCTTTGAATGGACACTGAAAGGCATGAAACTGGAGGAGAATTATGGTTATATCACATAAATACTAAATATCATGCTAAAAATTAGTTTATTGTCCATGGTTCAGTATTGGACCCTCATAAAGAAATCACACAATATGATTTTGAATCACTTTATATGATGAATTGCATTAAGCCATCAAGCTTTCACTTCTGTCATTTTTTTCTATTCTCACCTATCTCTTCTACTAGTTTTTCACTTTGACTAATTTATTTTAATCAGCAAGTTCACGTTTCCCAAACTAAAATTTGTATTTTCTGTTACGAGCCAGCCAAGTGCCGAATATAATTATTTTTGCCCTAATAGTCTAAATATGTAGCAACTAGCATAGTGCTAATATATTTAGATTATTAGAGCAATAAGAATTTTAGTAGTAACACATTTAGATTACTAGGGCAAAAATAATTGTATTCGTTCTGTAGTGGAGGATAGAAAATTTAATTTGGGAAAAGTGAATACAATAATTACAAGAAATTAGTGAAAGGGAACAGACCAAAAAAAACCCCAACCTGTTCCCATCAAGTCAATTCCAACTCATACAGACCCTATAGGACAAAGTAGAACTGCCCTGTAGAGTCTCCAAAGGGCACCTGGTGGATTCAGAGCAGCAATCTTTCAGTTAGAAGCCATAGCACTGACACCACCAGGGCTTCTGTCAAAGGCAATACCAAAAACGCACTGCCATGGGGTCGCCAAGTCGATTCCAGCCCATGGCGACCCTATAGGACAGAGCAGAACTGCCCCGTAGTTTCCAAGGCATGTCTGGTGGATGGGAAACTTTTGGTCAGCAGCCTTAGCGCTTAACCTCTACACCACCAGGGTTTCCTAATTAAATATTACTAAATGTCCTGTTAAACTTTTAGGGCAGGTTAGATACCACAGACAGGGAATTGACAGCAAGTTTTAAGTATTTATCTGGAAGGTTTTATGGTACTATACTCTGACCCTAATATACAGTTTAGAACCTGACAAAGAAATCATCCAGGACCTGACACAAATGCCTCGATTCTTGTGACCAAGCCTTAACTCTCTTGCTGGACGATTGGCCCTTGCTGGACAGAGCCTAAGGAACACACACAGCACTAGCCTAATAAATGGCTAATAAGTACTAGGAAATAAACATTTGAGTGGATTTTATAAAACCAATGTGTCTTTGCCGTCCGTATTTATTCATCTCAAAATGAAACACTGTCATTTAAGGAGTAAAACTGCTAGGTCGCTTGCACCTCTTAGGAGTTCTGTACACATTTACCAATCAACTAGCCTTGTTTTCTGTTCTGAGCTGTGAAGTTTGTTACAGTTCTCCTACACACCAGCCACAGAGATGCTTTTGTTTCCCTTCTGGTAGATGGTATGTCAGTCTGCCCTATTTTGTACAAAGTAGAGTATTGCTTTTTAAAAATAATTTTTGTTCCTACCTTACCCTTTCGGCTTCTGACATTGCTTAGATACTTTATGCTGGTAGAAAAATAAAATAAAATTATTTGGAATGTGCAAATGAAATAAAGACCAACCAAGATCTGTTCTCTGCATGGGATAATAGAGTTTTAATGTATTTCTGCTGTCTGCTTGGAGTATTTGTGTGATAATTTTATGTGACAGTGTAATTAAATTGTAAAACAATTCCCATTTCCTATGTATTTTATCTATTTATCATCATTTATTTCTTTACCTTCTTTTTCTGCAATAAATATTATTGTAAGGAGAGTTAAATAAGTTAAACCAATGCAATTACTTTTCCAGATTGAAATTAACTTCATATATCAATTTGTACACATTTATACAAAGTACCTACAACTTGCCTGGTATAAATAAATGTGTTTATTGCAGTATATTTATGATGTCACTGTGGTTTGCGTGTTTGCATTCCTTCTGAGTAATGATCTATATGTTTAAACTTGACATTTTAACAGTATTTTCAAACAATTTCATTCATTATCAAATAACCATTTATTACACTACGGCAAATTCATACCATTTACTGAACCCTTTAGACACTCCTAAATAATGATTTATCAACCAATATACCGATTTTAATGCTTATCACAGCAAATATAGAAAGTAACATTAAGTAGTGACTTCACAAGAGATAACTAAATTATCTTTTTAGAAAAAAATCTTGGTGAGTCATGTATAGTAATAGCCAGTGTGCATTTATGACTGCACTGGGAATCCAGAAGAATTCATTCGGCTCTTAACATTCTTCATATACTGAGGTGGTTTGTTAGAAAGCTAAGTGGACATCAACCACACAACCCCAAATGGTGATTTTAAACAGAAGAAAGAAAAAAGGGCAGGCTAAGTATTTTGGAGTTTGACCTGGCAGCACTTTTGTCTTGGCTTCTCCAGAGAAGAGAAAACTTTCGTGTTAAGCAGAGTCCCCCGTGGGTGACAAATCAGGGGGGATCATGTGGCGTGAGACAAACGCCTGCTTAGGATAATCCTGCCTGCCTGCTGCACACAGGACGTGCGCAGATCCTCTTGATCCTGGTGAAGTCTAACCATGGGGTCCCGGCCCCAGCATCCCACAGAAGTTACGTGGTCAGGGACGTTTATTAGAGGGGGTGAAATGGAATTCATCCATCCAAACACAAGATGGGATGTCTCTGCAGGATTGCACAGCTAACTATGGTGGGGAATGAATGCAGAGCGAAAGTTTAGGCTGAAAAACATACAAGTGATGAGGATAGGAGGGGGATAGGAGAAACAAGACAAGCCGGCTTTGCAGCAGGGTCATTTACATAAAACATTAAACCTGATAAAGGTTTCTGTCAGTGTGTGGGAGGATCTGTATCTCCTCCCTTATCCACATCCAGTATGAATTAATTTGACACTAATTGCAGAAGGATTAAATTTATTCAGTCTCTATAGACTACTCCTCGACGATTAAAACTAAATGAAGATAAAAATGAATCATTCTTTCCTAGATCAAAAATTAAAGACCAGGCCAATTTATGGAGGGGTGGGGGAAGATGGGCAGTGTGAAGCTCACAACCTGTGACTTATTTTTTCCAAAGTGCATTGGTGGGTTTGTACTGAAATCAGATACTTATGTTTGGATAACCCGTTGCCGGTGAGTCCATTTTGACTCACGGAGACCCTGCAGAGTGGAGTAGAACTGCCCCATAGGGCTTTCTAGGAGCAGCTGGTGGATTCAGACGTGACCTTTGTCTTAACAGCCAAGCTCTTAATCACCGCAAGACCAGGGCTCCAGTAATTTTTGATAGATTTATTAATTTAACAAATATCCCCTATTTAGGAGGCTCCCGTGATATCCTTTGAAAATATATTATGCCCTAGGTATAACTCTTAACTAATTTTGCTGTCGAGTTAATTTCAACTCACAGCAACCCTAAAGGACATAGTAGATTTGCCCCATTGGGTTTCCAAGACTGCAATTCAAACTGCAGGCCTTCTCATTAGCAGCTGTAAGTAGCTCCTAACCATTACACACCAGGGTTTTCACCCTACGTATGAGAACTTGAAAGATGGTCCATTTAAAAAATATTTTTAAATATGAGGTCTGACGGTTAACTTTGCAAACTTGCTCCTGTGCATTTACACTGGCAGCACTGTACAAACAAGTTGGTAAGATTTCATAAACTTGATAACATCGGTGTTCCGCAGCAGTGTGTGTGTGGACGTGTGACAGTGTCTTGCTGAGCGACATTCATTGTTGTTGTTGTGTGTGTTTGTGTGCCGTCACGAGATTGTCAGAGCTTGTACTAGAACAATGAACAAACATTAAATTTCTTGTTAAATTTAGCAAGAGTGGAAATGAAATTAGGGATGTGTTAGTACAAATTTGTGGTGATATTGCCATGAAGAAGACAGCAGTGTGCAAATGGATTAAACATTTTTCTCAGGGGAGAGAAAGTGTCACTGATGAAGAGAGGTCAGGGCGGCCAGTGATGAGCAGAGCCAAAGAATACATTGCAAAAATTCGTCAAATTGTGAATCAGAATCTTCTGGTGACTGTGGAAGCATAGCAGACCAAATAAACATCGATAGAGAAACGGCTGAGAAAACCTTCACTGTAAGTCTTGGCATGAGAAAGGTGTGTGCAAAAATGATCCCAGAGGAGTTCACTGATGAACAAAAGTGAAGAAGAGTTGAAGTTTGCCAAGACATTTCAGAGACACAAGATGATGTTTTGGGCCGTGTTATCACTGGCGATGAAACATGGATATACCAATACAACCCTGAAACAAAGCATCGAAGTGAACAACAGAAATCAGCCAATTCTCCATGACTGCAAATTCCGTCAGTCCAAATCAAGAATCAAAATGATGTTGCTAGACTTTTTTGCCATTAGAGGGATTGTTCATTATGAATTTGCACCAAGTGGGCAAATAGTTAACCAAGTTTACTATTGGGAAGTGCTGAAAAGCCCACGTGAAACAGTTAGATGAAAATGACCTGAACCTTTGCCAAAACTCATGGCTCTTGCATCGTGGCTGCACCAGCACTGTGAGGGAGTTTTTAGTCATTAAACGAAGAACTGTATTGGAACACCTTCCCTACTCACCTGATCTGGTCCCCAACGACTTTTTTCTTTATCAGAAGATAAAGGAAATATTGGAAGGAAGACATTTGGGTGACATTTAGGACATCAAGGGTAATACAAAGACAGCTCTAATGGTCGTTCCAGAAAGAGTTACAAACTAGCTTTGAAGGGTGGACTAGGCACGTGGGTTGGTGCATAGCTTCCCAAGGAGAGTCCTTCGAAGGTGACCGTACTGATGTTCAGCAATGAGGTATGCAACACTCTTTCTAAGTTCACAAACTTAGCTGTCAGACCTTGTGTACAGTGCAGTGCAGTGAATTACTTAACAGGGCCTTTCCAGCCATAGTCTTTGTAACTCCAGCAAATGACTGAGCAGGACTATGCAAATATGGTGCCTGTGGTCCACTAAGGGGATTGGATAGCTTGCTAAAATGTAAATAAGAGATATGACACCTTTGGGGTAGGGACTATGGAAGTAAAGTACATGGAACCCTAACAAGCATGTTGGTCTTTTGGGGCATCCCACTAGACCGAAAATGAGCCACCCCAAAGACAAGAAGGAAGGATGTCACCACCGAGAAAGAAGATCCAGATGTGGAGTGCACCCTTTGGACCCAGGATCCCTGTGCTGAAAACCTCCTAGATCCAGAAGAGAGTGAGAGCTGTAATGCCAGAAATATGGCAAGAAGAGGCAGCAGAACCAGGAAATGGGCAGGAGATGGTACATTGGGCTTCCCAGCCCATGTGAGAAAGCCAAGCGTCCTCAGAGAAGAGGCTTGGGTGCAGAGTGGGTTGCCTCCAGGTACTTGCCAGAGCTGCTTTTGCAGAGCCATGGAGAGCAAGAGAGCTGAGCATCTTCAGGCAGGAGGCTTCCTGGTGAGTGTGTTGTCTTTGGAAACTTATTGGTAGAGTTAAGAGCTTTATAACACCCAAGCAGGGCAGAGGCCAGACCAAGTGCTCAAGGGTCAGAGAGATGTCCCTGCAAGCAGAGCCGAGAAGAGGTTGCCCTGATAGAATGAGTGTACCCTGAGTATTCCGGAATCTCAGTTGCAACCCATTACTTCCTTAATAAGCCCCATAACAGTGAGTATTGTCTGTGAGTGCTGTGTGGCCATTGCAACAAATTATGGAGCCCAACAGAGGAATATGGAGTGCCATGGTGGGGATGGTCGGTGTCAAAACTGGTTAAAAGGTTGGAAGGTGGAGTTCTACCTGACCTCTGCCTCACAGGAATCAACCTTGGGCTGTTGATCCGGGTTCTCTGTCCCCCTCGTGAAGTTAGAGGAGGTCAGACACCTGCCACCAGGCCATTTGTACATATAACTGAGAACTTGTCTGCTAGAGAATGACTTTATAGCCAAAACATGAAAAAGCTACTCCTGTCGAATTGATTCCAACTCATATAGACCCTATAGAACACAGTAGAACTGCCCCATAGAGTTTCCAAAGAGCACCTAGGGAATTTGAACTGCTGACCTTTTTGTTAGCAGCTGAGGCACTTAAGAACTTTACCACCAGGTTTCCAAAACATACAAAGAATTACTAAAATGAAAAAATAGTCAGTTTCAAGTGATTTCACTTCAATATATGTCTTCTTTGCCACTATGTGGGGTAAGGAACTGTGGGAGAAATCATTACAAGAAGAGGTAGTCTTATAAACTAACCTTTGAAGGAATTTCCCATGCATAGAACTGCTGGGAGCCAGCCCCGATGACTTTTTCGGGTCTGCACGGAGGGGGGGAAATGGCATCAGGGGAGGAAATGAGAAAGGAGACAGGAAAGAGTTTTGGAGAAAATGGCAGCCCCGTAAAGGTCTGGGGTTTCAGGAACATGAAGGGCTTGGGGGTTAGGCATCGGCAAAGGAAGAAAATGACGAGACTGAGACAGGAAAGAGTTTTGGAGAATGGCGGCCTGAAAAGGACTGTCTTTCTTTATTTTTATAGTCAAAGTGACGTGATTTTCACCCTGCTCCCCGACCACACAAGCTATTGGCTAATTTGAAGTGACATGATTTTCAGCATGCCCCCTGACCACACAAGCTACTGGCTAATTTGAAATTGAAACCTTGTGATCTTGAGGTGATGTGATTTTTACCCTGCCCCCTGACCACACAAGCTATTGGCTAATTTGAAACCGAAAACTCGTGGTCTCCTTTTTTCATGTTAATTATTAGGGCTTTCTGGATAATGGCCCAAGTTAAGTGGTCTCTTTACATATTAATCATTAGGGCCTTCTAGGCAATGGCCCAGGACAAGTGTGTTGTGGTGATAACTGACAGTGAAAGTAAAGTTATGCCCCGAGCTCAATCAGCCCTACTTATACCTCAACGTTAAAAGGTACAGGAGGAGGGTTCTAAAGGATATAATCTCTATTTGTTCCTACTTTGCTCTTTATTTTATCTCCTCCTGTGGGGGCAGTAAATACCTACCGTCCCCCACCCTATGCCTTTCTTAAACTGTTCTAAAAAGGGTAACTCTTTTCACATGGGTGGGGATGTGCAGTTGGGGGAAGTCAGCGGGGCTGGGCCGGCCTTGGTATTCCCGGGCTGGGCGTTCCCAGGCTGGGCATTCCCGAGCTAGCATTTGTCCTTGTGCTGGGAGATAAGGGGGTATTTTTGAGGAGAGTTTAATTATGATGAAAAATATACAGCCAGAAATATGTCAGGGGTGAGATGCGTCCGTCTGCCATCACAAAGGCTTGTAGCTTTGCTCACAGAGGTCTTTGTGGGTGACGGGCTTTGGCATCAAACGGTCCTTACACAAAAATTATCAGTCCAAGACAACACCTGAGGCTCCCAGAGATGGCCAGCTCTTTCTTCATCTTCTATTGTTTGTGTGCTAGTCCCAGAGGATACACATGGAGGGGAAATCTACAAATTTAACTGTCATGTTGGAATTGAAAAAATATTTGCTGATTCTAAATACTAGGCTCTTTCTACTAGTATTATGCAAACTGTGGGTACCAATATCCCAGCCAGTTGTTCAGACTATTTACTTTCCTATCATCTGGCTGTTGAAATGAGGAAGGATGCAGTAAAAATTCGAGGTTATTAAAGAAAGCCCCAGGAAACAACTTAATAGCAGAAAATACCATAGAATAATCTCACCTTTGTCTTACAAAACACTGTCACAAGACAAGCCTGGGGGCAGCCTTGCAAGTGACCCCTAGACCTTGACCATATTTTACAACTTATAGGAGTTCCAGGTGTCCTTAACCAATCAGTGTAAAGGTCAGTTCTCCCTCCCTGCTTTGCAATCTCACAACTTAAATACCAGGCGCTGAGGAAACTCGTGGTCGCCTCCTCACTCTGTGCAGTTTGGAGTGTGTCCCTGGTGCACCAGCCTTTTTCTTATTGGGCATATTTTTTTAATAAAATTTAACCTTTAAAGAAATTCTGGGTCGTGTCTTGAAATCCGAACCTCTAACATGGCATGGAATTAAGGTTGTATTTGGACAGTCTTCTTGTTTTGTGCCATTTTTTAAAGATAGAAGATAGACGTGTAAGAAACATAATTTTCAAATGTTTCTGCTTAAACATCTGCATAATGTTTTCACGAATTCCTAAAAATTGAGGAAATGATGAAACCAACTTGAATCAAAATGCTGAAGCAAGCACAGTGAGACCTGCAAGAGCCAGAACTGGCTGGCGCTGTCTTGTTTCTCTGTGTCTTGAAAGTGTTCTGCCTCTAAAAAGGTGCAGTCATTGCTTTACTGTTGCTCTCTATTTGGTAGAAAAGGTTTGTGCCTGTATGGGTTGAGTAGTGTCCCCCCAAAATATGTGTCAACTTGGTTTGACCATGATTCCCATGATTACATCGTTGTCCACCACTTTGTGATCTGGTGTGATTTTCCCATGACGTGTTGTAAACCCTACCTCTGTGATATTAATGAGGCAGATTGGAGGCAGTTAATGAGGCAGGGCTCAACCTACAGCATTAAGTTGTGTCGTGAGTCAGCCTCTTTCGAGATATAAAACAGAGAAGCTGATAGACGGATGAGGGACCTTATGCCAAGAAAGATGAGCCAGGAGTGGGATGTGCTTTGGGGACCTCAGGTCCCCACTCAGAGAAGCTGCTAAACTAGGGAAAGGCTGATGGCAAGGACCTTCCCCCAGAACCAACAGAGAGAAAGCCTTCTGTCATGGCAGCCTGAACTCGGAATTCTAACCTCCCAGACTGAGGGAAACGCTGCAGTGGTTAAGAGCTTGGCTACTACCAAAAGGTCAGCGGTTCAGATTCACCATGCTCTCCTTGGCCCTCCTATGGGAACAGTTCTGCTCTGTCCTACAGAGTTGCTGTGAGTCAGAACCTACTCTACAGCAGCAGGTTTTAACAGATGGACTGTGAGAAATTCTATCTCTGTTTGTTAAACAGTGGTATTTCTGTTACAGCAGCACCAGAGAACTACATCACAGTCTTACATAGTTCCGACTTCCTCAGTTTTTTACTACAAATTGAGTCTGTCGTACTTCACAGATTTTAAGAAAACTGAAGTTCTGGCCAAGTTGGGTAAATTTGCCCAAGGTCATGTTTGCTGTAGCCAACTGAGGACCAGATTGTGTCCCAAACTCGAAATCAGTCAGTCCACCTTCCATTTTAGCACAAAGGTTATGTGTTAAACCCTTCTGTGGAAAATAATAGCATTTTAATCTGGATCAGTGATATCTGCTAATTACGGAAAGGCTAGTTATCTTACTGGTTCAAATTCACCCCATACACTCTCCTCCCATACCCTAAACCACACATGTGTCCCAAAGCACCTTACATACAATTTCTGTAAATACTAAGTCAGCAGTTACTGTCCGTGCAGAGTAGTAGCTCATGTTGACAGGTGACCTGCTGAAGGCTTAGTGCTAGATTCAAAAATTCTAGGATTTAAGAGATTATGGATCTTTCGAAAATGAAAATTCGTACGCAACTTCTCTCACTGTTTCTTTCCTTATTATACACGTATCTGGAAGTGCAAGGAAAGGTGTTATTTCTCTTAATAAAAGTCATTATTTGGTACAATAGCAATTTGGGGGGGAAGTCTTTGAGTATCATAAGAGAACCATGTGAATGAAAAACTATGTCATGATACTAATATTTTCCTATCAGTTATACTGAAAGTCATTTAGAATAATGTAGTTAGCCCATTTTGCCTATTTACGGAGCTCTGTGTTTTAAAATACAAACAATCACATAGATTCTCTCAGCTGACTGAGTTACTTTTAGGAAGTAAAGTACATTAGCCGAGCCAGTCAAGTGCCATCGAGTCGGACTAGGAAATAACTTTTGTAGAGTGTTCAGCCCATTGCAACAGTGAATTAAATAACATCACCTTTAATTTTCATATGCATACTGAATAAAAATCTATTTGCCTAACATGGCCTTGTTAGTGCTTTGTTAAACACAATGAAATTCCCAATAGACTCAACAATGCACTTACTGTGTAATTCAATGCACAGTAAGTGCGTTTGGAAATAAGATTATTTTTTCAAAACAAATAACATTTGGCTTTGCATCTAAAGATGAGAGCAGATGATTAAAGCTCGGACGATTGAGTACTAAGTCTAACTTTGTGTTGATCTACATTAAGGGAACTGTGTATTTGTCACCCCTTTGTCCTCTGGGGTGTGTTCCAAGACCTCCCGTGGATGCCCGAGACCTCGATGGTACAGTGCCTGAGATTTAAAGTTTAGTTTACAAATCAGTCACAGGAAGAGATTAGCAACACCAGTAATAAGATAGGACAGCTGTAATGGCATACTGTGACAAAAGTGAGGTCAATGCTGGAGTAGAACGGTGTGCGGTTTCCTCATGCTACTGCTCCTTTAACATTTTCTGACTGAGCTGAGGGATGGACATGGAGGAGGCGACGGCCACTGTAATCAATTAGGGAACACTTCAGCTTAGATGATCAATTCTCATGTTTATTTACTCAGCCCAAAGAAGAATTTAAAAAGCATCAACATTGGTAAAATTGTTGTCATCAATCCATCAAATTCTGCCTTTTAAAAACTGGAACCAATTACTTCTCTATATTTCTATAAACACAAATGGCTATAGTGCTACTAACTTGTGTATCTTAAAGACAGAAGGAAGAATGCAATGTGCTTTACCAGTCAAGACGAATCTTTAGTCTAGCTATACAGACTAAGTGTGGTAATACCACCCTGTGGTATTGGTGCAAACATATTAATAAGTGCAGTAAATCTTTTGTGTAAGGACCCCTGTTTAACATAAACGATCTTGAGCTTTGTCTAGTGTCTTCTTTCCACTTGGTAAACATGGTCTCCAATTCGTATGTTGTTACAACTTTACCAAGTGCGAGGCTTTCCTATTACAAATTGTATTCCCGTATCTTATAACCCATATTTTTCAGTTCTGCCACTAAATTGCAGAAACCTTATCACAGAAGCTGTGAGTTTTGATGAGCAATCTAAGGCAGTCCTAGCCTTTCCTACCTTCTGCTGGATGAAACGTCTACCTCCTTTGATCCCCCACAAACAGGACCATGTCCAGATCTGAGCTCTTGATTTTATATGACTCCAAACTGCAGCCCAGCTCTTTCCCTGAATGAGTTGAAACCTTCAAGTCCTGTCAGCATGTTTTCCCCTTAAATGGACATATCCTAAGTCTATATATGGAGACAGAGATTTTTCTGAGACGCGTGTTCCTCTGCTTCCCTCTGTGTGCTCTGAGTGCTCTGTGTGACCTGGAAGTGGCACACCTGGGTGACACGTAACACACATCTGCAGGCCCGTTCAATTTTCTGAAATAAGGAGGCACATGTTCTCCCTAAGACAATGTCTCTGACTGGCTTGTCACTCTGCCAAAGACAAAACTGCTGCTGGGGTTAGTTTTGAATTTTATAAAGTGAATAAGGAAAATATATGTACGCATTCACTTCAGATTCTGGTTATGAATAATTAAATGAATATATAATTGTGTCCCATTTTGCCCTCCAGCTCAACCAGCAATGACATCTTCAGTCCATGTGACAAAGATCCTTCATAAGTTTTGTCTCAGAAATTATGGGTGAACTGCTAAATGTTGCTGAATTTATTCCCTTACAAGCAAGAATAAATTTAGTGGTGACATTATCCAGCAGAGAATAAAGCAGAATGCAAGAGGTTTCTTTGTTTTGTAATGCAGCATGCGATGGTTTTGTTTAATCTACCCTATGGTTTCTTGAAATGGGAGTTTCCACAGATGTTTTCTTAGTGTTGCTTCAAACATCTTATTCTTCATTCTCTTCTCCCCTTTGGTCCAAGGTTGTGGCAGGGGTTAAGGGGCAGGCCTAGGCAACACCATCAAGTAGCACTGTTGCCAGACCCCAGAATGTGGGTTCTGACCAGCATGCTCAGATCTGCCAACGATGTGAACGCTGGACTTTGAGAAAGTACCTTGACTGCAAAGCAAAGAAAAAGGAGCTGGAAGAGGTTCCTCAGGTACAGCTCCCCAGGGGTGGGGAAACAGGGCTTTTAGATGCGTAGGGCAGCAAAACGGTGGTCAAGTGGGCACAATGGGGAGGGAAAATTCTGGAAGGAATATGCAGGGAAGACTTGCAGGAATTATGGCCACCGTGAAACAGGAAGTGATGTGGATCTTGTCAGATCCCTCACTTCAGAATGGGATTCAAGAGGTGATTTTCCCTCTGGTCCATTCCATCTGTTGCTGTCTCCTTTGCTGGAGTCAACTAACTATCACAGATGGCCCTTCTGAGCATGCAAGGTGGGCCAGATCTGACGTGAGCTGGTTTAAGTCAGTCTTTTCTGACTAACGGAAATTTGTTGATATTCGTAGGGTCAGGTTACAGCATACATACCTGTGTCTAGAAACCATATTTTTGTGTTCAGAGCCAACTGAGAGAAATGTCTTATTAACTGAACAATCAGTGGTCTTCCTATGATAAATAATGACTGTCAATTTCAAATGTACCCTGTACAGTTGAGAATTGTGTCCTGCAAACAGCATTCAGCTGGGAGCACTCTCCATCCAGCAAACTTGCAAGCCCTGGAGCAAGGATTACAAGCAGTTATGTTAATGAGACAGCACTCAATCTACAGGATTAGGTTGTATCTGGAGTCAATTTCTTTTAAGATATAACAGAGAGAAACAAGCAGAGAGTAGAGGAACCTCCTACCAACAGGAAAGCAGAGCTAGGAACACATCCTTCGGACCTGGGGTCTTTGCACTGAGAAGCTCCTACACAAAGGGAAGAATAATGACAAGAACCTTCCTCCAGAGTCAAAAGAGAAAGAGAAAGCCCTAGCCTGGAGTCGACACCCTGAATTCAGACTTTCAGTCTCCTAGACTATGAGAGAGGGAATTTGTGTTTATTAAAGCATTCCACTTGTGGTATTTCTGTTACAGCAGCACTGGGTGACTAAGACACACGGGCTAGCAGCAGCTCTCTGAGGCACTTTTCACTCTGAGGGACACCTTGATTTTGCCATCTGTAAAGCAGTAATGAAAACCCTGGTGGTGGTGTGGTTAAATGCTACGCTGCTAACCAAAGGTCAGCAGTTTAAATCGGCCAGGTGATCATTGGACACTCTATGGGGTAGTTGTACTCTGTCCTGTGGGGTGGCTATGAGTCAGAATTGACTCGATGGCAATAGGTTTGGTTGATTTGGGTTAAAGCAAGAACAGAACCCTTGTGAGGCAGCGGATAAGGGCTCGGCTACTAAGCAAAAGGCTGGTGGTTCCGCTCCGTCCTATGAGGTCACTGTGAGTCAGAATTCACAGTAGTGGGTTAGGTTTGGTTTCTTAGTCTGCTGCAGGAAGTAGAGACTGGGCAGCATAATTATTAAGAACTCAGCTGAAAGGTTGGTGATTTGAACTCACCCACTCACCCACCCAGAAACATCTTGGAGAACAGGGGTGGCCATCTGCGTCTGCAAGGTCACAGCCTTGAGAACCCAGTCGAGCAGTTCTATGCTAGAACACGTGGAGGGAGGCCACCTTAAGCAGGACCCACAGACAGTAACTTTTTGAATTGTGCTTAAACTTAAAGTTTAGAATTTGTTAGTTTCTCATACAAAAATTTATGTGCACGTAGTCATGTTACCCTCCTGGCTTTCTCTATAACTTGACAACACACTCCCCTCCATCTCAGATTTCCACATCCATTCAACCAGCTCCTACCCCTCCTTTTCTGCCTTCTTATCTCCCTCCAGACAGGAGATACCCATTCAGTCTCATGTATCCAAATTTATGTGAACAAAGAAACACATTTTGCACAAGTATAGCTTTGTGTCTTATATTTAAAAAACACTGCCATTGAGTCAGTTCCGACTTATACTAGCCCTATAGGACAGAGTAGAACTCCTCCAAAGAGTTTCCCAGGAGCACATGGTGGATTCAAACTGCTGACCTTTTGGTTAGCAGATGTATCACTTAACCACTATACCACCAGGGTTTCCAAAAATCTGTTGCCATTAAGTCAATTCACAGCTACTTGGCAGGACAGGGTTAAACTCCCCCACAGAGTTTCTGAGAAGCCTCTAGGTGAACACAAACTACCAACCTTTTGGTTAGCAGCAGGAGCTCTTAACCACTATACCACCAGGGTTTCCACTCTAATCTTTGTCTGAAGAGTTGGCTTCAGAAATGGTTTTAGTTCTGGGTTAACAGAGAGACAGGGAGCCAAGTCTTCTGGGGATCCTCCAGTCTCAGTCAGACCATCAAGTCTGGGCTTTTTACCAGAACTTGAATTCTGCAACCCACTTCTCTCCTGGATGTCAGGGACTCTGTGCTGTGTTCCCTGCCAGGACAGCCATTGATGCTAGCTGGGCACTATCTAGTTCTGGAAGAGATCCTTACTTCCGCCTATTTCAAAGAAAGGTGTTCCAACCAAATGCAGAAATTATGGAACTATATCAACAATATCATGGTTGTCATGGATTGAATTGTATCCCTCCAAAATGTGAGTAGGGATTTGGCTAGGGCATGATTCCCAGAGCTGTGTTATGCCCCTCCGTGTTGTAAACCCCGCCTCTGTGACGTTAATGAGGGAGGATGGCGGCAAATGTGTTGGTGCGGCAGGTCTCAATGCCTAAGATTGTTTTATGTCTTGAGGTAACCTTGGGATATAAAGGAAAGTGAAGCAAGCAGAGAGTCGGAGACTTCATACTGTCAAAAAGCAGTGCTGGAAGCAGGGTATGTCCTTTAGAAAGGACCTGGGGTCCTTTTGCCTCAGAAGCGCCCAGTCCAGGAGAAGCATGATGACAAGGACCTTCCCCCAGAGCCAACAGAGAAAGCCTTCCCCTGGAGCTGACCTGCTGGATTTTGACTTTCAGGATACCTGACCTCGACAAAATGAAATTCCTCTTTTTAAAGTCGTCCACCTGTGGTGTTTCTGTTATTGTAGAATTACCTGACTTAAACAAGAGTTCCGTAAAATTTTGCTGAAGATCATTCAAAAGTGGTTTTAGCGAGAAACTGCAAGAAATTCAAGCTGGATTTAGAACAGGTTGTGGAACCAAGGGTACCATTTGCTGGTGTCAGGCGGCCAAAGGCAGAGAATATCAGAAAGATGTTTACCTGTGTTTTATCGACAATGAAAAGGCATTCGACTGTGTGGACCATAACAAATTATACACAATATTGCAAAGAACGGGAATTCCAGAACACTTAATTGTGCTTGTGGGGAACCTCTACACAGGTGAAGAGACAGGCTTTCAAAGAGACCCAGAGACACTGCCTGGTTTAAAGTCAGGAAATGTGTGTATCGGGGTTGTATTGCATGTTCTCATCATGTCTATTCCATCTGTATGCTAAGGAAATAATCCAAGAAGCTGGACTATATGAAGAACAGAGCATCAGGACTGGACTAGGACTTGCTAACAATCTGCGTTAGGCAGATGTCACAGCCTTGCTTGCTGAAAGTGAAGAGGGTTTGAAACCCTTATTGATGAAGATCCAAGACCACGGCTGGTCCGCAGCTCGTGCATGCTCCCCACCCTTCTTGGCACTGACTTAGTGCCTCTTTGAGTCCCGGCAAGAGCTTTTAGTTTGATGTGTGACGTATGACAGTGTAGCAAGAATTATTTTGACTCACAGTGATTAAGAGTTTGGCTGCTCACCAAAAGTGCTTGAATGCACCAGCTGCTCCTCGAAAACCTTATGAATCAGTTTGATTCTATCCCAGGGGGTCACTACAAATTTGAATCAACTCGACAGCAACAGGTTTTACCCTTGTGATGTTGTCACTGTGCAGGGCACTTTTCAGGTTCCTCTTTGGGAATGCAACTGTAATGAGTGATTGATTTCTTTGTTCTCCATGCTGATCTGAAGGCTGATAAATCTTTAGTATAATAAAAATTATTTTTTCATCTGGCCTTTGACCACTTATCTTTGTTTCTGCCTGCCCACATTCACACAATGTCCCACTGCTGTTCTCTAGTCATACTGAACCATTTACAGTGCCTAGTAGCTTCTGTTCATTTGCATATGTCATTCCCTGTGCTCAGATGGTCCTCCTCTATTTCTAAGCTTCTGATCACCTTCTTCAGGCTTTCTTGACTTCCTCCACCTCCCAGCACCCAATCTGTTTAGCTGTCTTCTGTCTGATGGTACCATGGGAGTACCCACATCACCTCCATCCACCAGTTCACTGTCTTCATACACCTCTCTCCATAGGCTCCTTGGAGCCCTGGTGGCACTGTGGTTAGAGTGCTTGGCTGCTAACCATAAGATCGATGACTTAAACCTACCAGCTGCTGGGCAGGAGAAAGATGTGGCAGTCTGCTTCCATAGACATTCACTGCCTTGGAAACCTTATGGGACAGTTTTGTTCAGTCCTGTAGGGTTGCTATGCATCAGAATAGACTTGACAGCTATGGGTGTGCTTTGGCTAGGCTCCTGGAAGGCAGTCACTGTGTCTTTTCTTATCTGCAGTCTCAGGACCCAACAGTATTGGCACACAATATTGTTCAGCAAAAGATTTGTCAAAGGAAAGAATACTTGGGTGACATAGCTAACCAAACAGACATGGAGTATTTAAGGACTATGACCTTTTGGAAGTAGATTACCCACCAGACCTCTCTTCTTCAGTGTCTCTGGATGGATCTGAACTGCCAAACTTTCAATTAGTAGCTGAATGCTCAGTGGTTTGAAACACTCAAGGATTACTAAGTGTTCAATAAGATACTGTTATAAATAGTCCAGGATGAAAATGATGGTGTTGAAATACATTTATTGCTTTGAAAAGGATTCTATGGTAGATTTTTAAATTAAAAAATGTGGATTATAAAGTAGTAGAAACACTATCTCATTTTTATAATAAGTGTATGTAAAAGTCACTGTTGTCAAGTCAGACCCAACTCAGCGTGATCCTACGGGACAGAGCAGAACTGCCCCACAGAGTTTCCAAGGAGTGCCTGGTGGATTTGAACTACAGACCTTTTGGTGAGCAGATGTAGCACTTAACCCACTACATCTCTAGGGTTTCCTCGTAAATATATACGTATATCCATATATATGTATATGGAAACCCTGTGGTCATAGTGGTTAAGCGCTACATCTGCTGACCAACAGGTTGGCAGTTCAAATCTGCCAGGCACTCCTTGGAAATCCTATGGGGCAGTTCTGCTCTCTCCTACAGGTTGCAATAAGTCAGAATAGACTCGATGGCACTGGATTTGGTTTGGTTTGAGGTATATATGTATATACACATATATAAAATTTATATAGTTTTATGTACAAAATTCCAAAAGAGTATATGTAAATTTACTGATAGTGATCATCTTTTTTAGCTCAGCTGTAGTTTTTAATGTTTCAAGAACATGAAAACACAGAAACACACTGCTGTAGAGTCGATTCTGACGCACAGCAACTCTGTAGACAAAGTAGAGCTGCCCTAAAGAGTTTTCAAGGAGCGTCTGGTAGATTTGAACTGCAGATCTTCTGGTTAGCAGTTGTAGCACTTAACCACTGTGCTACCAGGGTTTCCATTTGAAGAATATGCATGGATAATTCAAGAGATGGGGATAAAAACACAGGGAATACAGTGGCTTGTCAAAAACTAAGGCAAACACTGATTGAGCATGTTAAATAAAAAAAGTTACTAAAATGAAGAAGAAAATAAGATTGCAAAACCACATTGCTGTTTATGATTTCAAATGATTTTCTGCCACTCTGTGGGGAATACTATTCACTGCAGGACAAATGGTAGCAAAAATTGGAACTGAGAAAATTCTGACTAAAGATGAACTTATTAGCAGGAACATGGCCCAAGAAGTTGTTTAGCTAAAACTCTGTTGATTAATTCTCTCTGTCCACTACTTAACAAAATTCCAAGAATGCAAAGAAAATAATAATACCCAACACACATAATTATAATATGCCCAAAACCATGTATATTTGTGTGCATGTGTGCATGTCGTTACGTAATCCTCACAAAAGCTCTGGCGTGTTTTTTCCCCATTTTATACATGAGACACATGGAATTTTTGTTTTGTTCTGTTTTTATTGTTTGCCTTTTGGTATCTTTTTTTTATGATTGAATGAAAATGTACATTCCCACACAAATTTGCATGCCCCCCTATATGCAGCTCCCACTGCTCTCCCTGACCAGTGACAGCACACTCTTCCTCTCCACTCCATATGTGTCTTATCCTCCCAACAGTCTCCTATCCCCTCCTCTCCACCCACTCCCCCACCTCCAGTAAGAGGTCAGCAGGATGATATCCTATAGATGCATAGAACCGTAAAGTGCACACATGATATGGTCACCCTGTGACGCCAAGTCCAATCCATTCCTGTCCAACGAGTGGACCTTCATTATGATTTATGGACAGGGGCAACATCAGGGCCAGGGGCCATACTCCCAGGGGAACTCCAAGGCCTCTGGACCATCAATTGCAGTCTTTTAGTGGAGATCTTAGGGTGCACCCCTTTTTATTCTCGTGTTGCCAGTCAAACTCAACTTTGTGAGCTCCATCACAGCTGTTACTATTGTGTCCAGGCACCATCCAGTTCTTCTAGTCAGAAGTCTATGTAGTCACCCTCTCACGTGGGTCTCTCAAGACACAGAGAATTTAACCACCTGTGATAGTCACCTTGGCTAGACTGTGATTCCCAGTATTGGGTAACTGTCTTTCATTTTGTGATCTGATGTAACTGCTTTCCATTTTGTGATTTAATGTAATTGTCTTCCATTTTGTGGTATTGCATAATTGTTTTCCATTTATGTGTTATAAATTCTAACCTTCCATATGTTAAGGAGACAAGATCAGTGGGAGTTTATCTTGAGTCACACCCTCACAAAAGGACATGACTCATCATAGTTTTGTTCACATCATATCCTTAATCAAGTCACACTCTTGCTCAAGTCATACCCTTACTCAACGGTCTGATGTAAGATGAGTTTCCTTGAGGGTGTTACCTGCACCTAATATAAGGTCATCTGGCAAAACTTGCTCTTGCTCTGGATGTTGCCTTATCTAATATATGAGAATTGAACTGGCCGCTTGCTATCTGACCTGCAGATCCTGGACTTCACCAGCTTCCGCAGCCCTGTGGGCCAGAGTTTGTCATCGCACCTGCTGATCAGCCCCTGTAGCCATGTGAGTCAGGAGAAGTCTCCATGCTGATCCCTTCCCACGGATTTGGGACGTACCGGCTTCCACAAGCATGGGAGCCATTTACCTGAGCACTGACTTTGCTTGTCTAAGATACACCTGCCAAGGTCACATAGTTTTGCCCAGTGATAACACTTTTTTAAACTTTCCCTTCTCTGTCAGGCATCTCCATCTACTGATGCATTACACAAACACTTGCCTTCTGAGTCCTTGAAAGGATTTAAGGTAATAAAGATCTCAAAGGAATTACTATGTTGCTGGCTTTTCCCAAAGGACTCATTTCCTTGAAGCTGCAAAGCAACTTTGCTACTGAAAGTATGGTCCGTGGACCTGTGTCTTGTGGAGACCTGGGCTGACAAAAGCAAATTTGAGGGTGTTCAGAACCCTTTAGGGAAATTTTATAGCCTCCGACTGTAATAGCAAAACTTTTGATTTATACTTTCTGTCTTTTGTTTTATTTTGATAATATTTTATTTTAGAAAGGTATGGCTCATGACAAATTGTAAATATAAAAAAAAGTTGTTCTAGACAGTTTGAGAAGCACCCCTTAGAAAATTTACCAAACTAGGGCGTGTTCCAACAGCTACTTGCCTTAGTTTTCCTTCTCTTTTCACCACTTTGGTGGGAGGGCGAAGAGGAGGAGCACCCCAGAAACAGGGGGCTTTTTCAGCCCCTGGGGTTCATGGGAACCTGCTTTACCACGGACAGTGTCCTGCCACAGGGCAGGTTCCTTAATTCTCTTTGAAACCGAAGAAACGGGTGTATGCAACAGATAAATGTTTGTACAGATACGAGATATCTGAATTGTTGGTAGGAAAAATAGAAATTTTGCGAAAATATTTGTTAAGCATATGCAGCGATGGAAACCCTGGTGGTGCAGTAGTTAAGTGTTACGGCTGCTAACCAGAAGGTCGGCAGTTCAAATCCGCTAGGCGCTCCTTGGAAACTATGCGGCCGTTCTCCGTCCCATAGGGTCGCTATGATTTGCAATCGACTCAATGGCCATGGCCTTGGTTTTTTTTTTTTTTTTTCTAACGCAGGAACAGACCTCCGTTAGGACTCTGGGGTACAATCAGTGACACATCATGTCCCACTAGACACTCAAGGTAGGCTCGTGGGAGGCAGCGAGAAAAAATTCAGACACATGACTCAGCATAACTCCATTAATAAAAACACGTGAATCAACAAAAACTCGAAAGCAGAAGACAACTGGTTCAGCAAGGGATAACAACCTGTTTCACAACAGCTGCCATGAGTCGGATCCGACTCGACGGCACTTGGCTTTTATTATGACCACCAGTAGAGACACGCAGGACACACGCCGCCGCGGGACCGCGCCTCGACGCCACACCCCCGCGGCGGAGGCGCGCAGGAAGCACCGCCCGCCTCCAGGAGCCCCAGCGACGCGCCTACGCCCCGGCCGGCTCCGCGTGCGCAGGCGCAGGCGTCCGCGCGCGCCGCCCGGGAAGGGGACTCCACAGGCGTCGGGAACGCCCCGCCTCCGCCTCCCTCTCTCCGGCTGCGGCGCCGGGAAAAAGGGGGCTGCATGGAATCACTTCCGGCGCCACCAAGCTCTTCGTCCGGGTCAGCGCTGCCGCCTTCGCCTCTGCCGCCGCAGGCGCCGCTGCGGCCGGGGGTCTGGGTCAGCGACTGCGCCGCGCACCGAGGGGAGCGGGCTCCGCTCGGCGCCGCCTTCTGCGACCTGGCCGTCCTCCCTCCGTCGCCGGCCTGGAGAGGCGGAGAGGACGAGGGGGCCGGGGCGTCCTCCGGGGTGAGTGCGGCCTGGGAGGCTCGGTGCGGTGGCCGGTACTGGGAGCGAGTCGCGGCGGGGGTCCGAGGGGCGCCGGCCTGGTCACTCGGAGAGGACGCCGGGGTCGCCGTTGCGGGCGCTCCGTGAGAGCCGCCTGGCGGCGCTTCCCCTGCCCCCGGCCAGACGGGATCCCGCCCTTGGCTCCGCTCTGGTCGGCCTCTCCGGCCTGGCCCCTTCCGGTCGTAGTGGCCGTGGTCCTGGGGGCGCTTTTTACTCCGGGACCACAGTCCGCAGCCCGGCGGGATGCGGAGTCTGCGAGGGTGGATGCTGTTGGTGCCCGGCGTGGGTTCTGGTACAGAACAAAGAAACCGGGCTTCCATGTACTCTCACCCTCGGGACAGACACGGAAGCGGCATTTGTCACCCGGGCTCTAGGGGATCCTCCTGGGCAAACCAAGCCGGACGCGGAGTGTGCACGGGGAAACCGAGACCCCGCACGGATCCAGAAGCCCTGCCTGTAAATACCTGGCAGGGGTGACTCGGCTTTACGGGATGCCTCTGATGCCGTTGAAAGTGTACGACATTGAAAATTGTGGGGTCTTTGTCACGGCTCTTGGAGCTGTTCCATTGTTTGCCGCTTCCGGGAACTCTGCTCAGACCGGTGGTCACAAAGCTTCAGTGCTAACCAAGTATGGGATGGCGTTTTAGGGTTGCCAGTTGGTTGGCTGGTTGTCATCCCCACCTTTCTTTGACTAGCGTCTCTCCCGTAGTATCTCATTCCTTTAAAACTTCTTAAATGTATTTTCCTGCTGTTTGATTAAAATTTCTGAAATTTGTAAATGGATAAGTGTCCTCAAATCTGTCATTGAAGTTACGTGATTAAGTTACCTGCCACTCATTTGTTGACTTTCTTACACGTTTCTTCCCCCTTGTCACTTCACGTTTTCTGTCAGCTATTTTTGTGGTTGGCGCTGGTCTCCTTAGTCACAGCCGGATACTGTTGGGTTTAGACAAGGAAGTGTGGTGATCCACTTCTGCAAACAAGGATTTGAACTAGAGCCTCGTGAGTCCGCTGGTGCAGTCCTGAGCATCACAGGGTCCGGTGAAGCTGAGTGCGATCAAACCTGGTGTTTCAGACTTCTTCTGCACCCATTCCCCAGTGACCTGGAGACTGTGCTCTGTTAGAAAACAACTCTGGATGAGATCCAGAACCTAGACATTAAACTTTGGTGTAGTTTCATTTGTCTCTCTTCAGTGTAAGATGAAGTGGCCATGATAACAGAGTTGTTGGTCAGAATGTGCAAGATGATTGGTGTTCAAGTGATGAACCCAAACCAAACCCATTACTACTGAGTAGAGTCCGAGCCATAGTGATCCTCTTGGACAGATTAGAACTGCCCGTAGTGTTTCCAGGGAGCACCTAGTGGATTTGAACTGGCAACCTTTTGGTGACCTCTCTGGTGGTTAGTAGACCTAACAAGCACTCTCCTTCCAGAGTAATGCTGGTGGGAGGAGCAGTGAGGGAGAAGGGCAGACAAAAGAGGTAGTGTGACCAGGTTCAGGAAAGTCACCTAGGCTGATGGGGATGCTAAGCTTAGATCCTGTGAAACGTAATGCTGATACTGTGTGTTATGTTTCGAGTAATAATAATTTGGAGCTCTTGGTTTTCTGTTAAACCTCTGTTTGTAATTCTGTAGCAGAGTGGTGGAGATCCGCTGTTAGACTTGACTCTTTCAGGATCTCAGGGCGTCTTCATAATGTTCTCTCTCCTGATCACGTTTTGTTCAGTTATTGTGATTATCTTCTGTTTTCTCTCGTTTAAAAAAAAGAATTGCCTTTGGTGGATTCCAACTCAGCATCATTATGAGTCTTTCTTTCATGGGTGCTGTGTAATTATATTTAGCTTTATTTTCACAATTTTGAAAAACACTCAGCACCACTCATGTTTTTCTTGGATCTTGTTCTAGCATTTTCTGAGAAAGCATCTCATTTCATTCTTAAAAATCTATAGAGCCTGCTCTTCAATGAACAGTTACAAGCAGACAGCAGTTTCTCAGCGGTGTTGTGGTGACGGTCATAAACACATAGGCTGGTCCAAAGTGTTGGCTTCTGGTGCCACCAGTGTCAGCAGCCTCACAGGAGAAAAGTCAACATAACTGTTTCAAATTTGAATAAGGAAGTGAAAGTCTTGCCTAGGCATTTCCTCCTGCGGAGGGGAGTGGATTTCAGCATGGTTGTTGTTAGGTGCTGTCTTAGGCTGGGTTTTCTAGGGAAGCAAAACCAGTAACACATGTAGGTACAAGGAAAGATTTATAATATATAGATAGATATATAGATACAGATATAGGAAACAGCTCACGTAATCACAGAAGCTGAAAGTCCCAAGCTCTGGCACAAGCCTCACGTGGCCACGGAAGCTAAGGAACCCAAAGTCAGCAAGTCAGAGACCAGAGTTCTAGATCACCGGTTGTGGAGGTCAGTGGATCCCAAGCTGGTGGCGAGACAAAGCAACAGAGGCTGGTGAACCCAGGATCAGCAGGTCAGGGAGCAGGAGCGGCAGAGGCCAGCGAACCCAGGATCGGCAGGTCAGGGAGCAGGACTCTCAAGTGCTGACTGTAAGGACTGATGAGTCCAACAGCTGCTAGTTCAAGTCCTGGAACCAGACACTGGAAGAAGAGAGCAGGAGCTCCTGGCCACGTGAGCGACCAGCCGCCGTACTAAAAGGTCACGAGATGAGAGCTGAGGGGCAGGGAGCCACCACAAACTCCGCCCTGCCACTTAATACAGCAGCCAAATATGGAGTAGGCAAGTTGACATAATCCTGACCACCACAGGTGCCATCCGGTGGATTCTGGCTCTAGCAATCCCGTGTACAACAGCACGAACCACTGCGGGTCCTGTGCCGTCCTCACGGTCGTCCCTGTGTTTTGAGGCCGTCGTTGCAGCCGTGGTGCTGGTCCATCTCACTCGAGGTCTTCCTTTCTCAGTGACCCTCTCCTTGACTGAGCATGATGTCATTTCCAAGGACTGCTGCCTCCTGATAGCATGGCCTTGCTGCTAAAGAGCATTCTGCTTGTGCTTCTTCCAAGAGTGAACATATCTGTCTTGATTTCAGCATAGATAGTGGTTGCTAGCACTTATTCCAAGGGCAGGGTTAAACTACATAACAGTGAACATGCAAAGTTAGCTTATGGGTAACATGATTCTAAACATGGTCTTAATGTTAAACTTTTGCTTACGCCGCCACATGGCATGGAGCAGTCCCCTTCTTCTCGTCTGTTGGGTTGACCAGGCACTTCCCCTCTGAGGTGTGTCGGGAGGAAATCCATTACCCTCCTGCTCCTTAGCTTGGATGACCAGTGACTTCTTCTGACTGGTCTTTATGACCTCGGCAGATAAGTGGCCTCAGTAGGGTGTGTCACCAGTCTGTTGAGATGCCAGGTTATACCTGCTGCATTACATGATTTTAACAGATAGCATCTTAGAGTGTTACTTTCCCATTCTGATTTGCAAGAGAAAAAAAACTTTGAATAAAAAATGGGCAACTACCGTTGTTAATATATAAGTCAGAAATATTCTAATTTCTTTCAAAGTGGTTGTGTTTGTGTGATTCCTTACTTGTTGGCTTCCTGTTCTTATGTCTGCCAGATAATGAGGTGTTTGCAAGAAGTTGAACAGTTGTTAACTTTCTTATGTACATAGGGTACTCACCCCTAGAATTCATGGTGAAATTGTCAGAGGGAATGTATCTGTGTTTTCCTCAAGGTTCTATGAGACTACATAGCTGCATCTTGTCCTGTGCAGTGTTAGCGTCACATGCGTGAGTAGGACACAGACAGGAAAAGCCTGGACGGGGCGGCGGGGCTGGGGCTGTTGCGGGAAGGAGCTGTCTTCACCGCCTCACCTGGTGGCGGAGTGGCTAGAAGGTATGGGGTGTCTTCTGGAATGACACAAGGTGGGTATTTCCTCTTACAAAGAAGTTTTTAGGAACAGAAATTCCTATTATGTGTATGTAGGTTGCCACAGTGTATTTTTATTACATTTTGAGAGGTAAAACAGAAGAGAAAATCTGTTTAGGAACTTTAACAAGCAAAAAGAGCTTAGGAGGCTGAGCAAAGGCTTGCTACCCAATGTCATGCTTTGTGACATTGTTATCTAGTATTTACAGGCCAAGGTACCAGGCACAGTCTAGGTGTTGGGAATATAACCGCCTCTAGTCATGGCTTTTATTTTGAAAGTACTAGTTTCTGTTTATGTGGGACATTTGAAAAAGACCCCCACAATATTCCAGAATTTGCCTAAAACGTACTAAAAAGTGAAAGAAGATAATGGGGAGCTTTTCTGAGTGTTGAATTTAGGGAAATACATCTGCTCACTTTGCGGTGAGTCCCAGAGACTTAAGAAAACTTCAACACTGAGAGCTGTAGCAATTGAAAACTTGGAAAAGGTCGCCAGTCTTCAGCCTATGCGATGGCATGCTGCATTCGCACTGGGGCGTATAATTCCGGAGTTACAAGTCTCTGGTCTTCTGGTTGTCATCGTGGGGTGTTTTCTGCAGATGCTCTGCCTACATGGGAAAGGTGCTTTAGTGAGGTAGGCCGGCCCTTAGTTTACTTTTCCCAAAACAGAGCAGGAAAGGACTGCAGTCAGGAATGATCGGAAGTGATCGCTGAAGATGTCTGTTGAAATGGCTTTGAAGTGTAAGCTGTGTGTTAGAGACAGAGGAACTGCTAACTGAGTCAAAGTCATTGTATTTTAAATGTTTTTTCCGTTATTTCTCAAGATGGCCTCTTTTGGTGTTTTCCCAAAGAATTAAAAATTCCTTGTTTCTACAAGAACAATATTAAATGGACTTCAGCATAACTTGAGTATTCCTTCCATCTTAACCCAGTATTGCAAGGACAGAGTAGCTGTGGCAGGGGGCAGGGGACCATGCTCTTAAGCGAAATCAAGGCTAATTGGCACAACTAGCGTTTTGCTAAGAGGGCTCTCTGCACCCCACATTGGTGAGAGGCTTCTGGGGTCTTAAAAGCTGCCATCCAAGGGCACAGCAGATGGTCCCAATGCAGCAGGAACGGATGCCCAGCGAGGACCAAAATGAGATGGGGTAAAGACAACCCAGAAGACAGAGACCCATATGAGTGGGTGCCTGCATAGACTTGGGACTGGAAGAACCAGATGGTGCCTGGCTACCAGCAGTGGTAGCTGCGATGGAGCTCACAAAATTGAGTCTCACTGGCAACAGGAGAATAAAAAGAGGTGCACACCGAGATCTCCACTAGAAGACCGCAAATGATGATCCACCGGCTTCAGGGTTTCCCTGGGAGCATGGCCCCAGGCCCTTGTGCTACCTTGTCCATAAATCATAACAAAGGCCCACTCTTTGGACACGAATGGATTGGACTTGGCAATGCAGAGTGACCGTAGATTGGATGCACTTTATGGTTCTGTGCATCTATAGGGTATCATCCTGCTGAGCCCTGGCTGGAGGAAGGGGAGTGGGTGGAGAGGAGGGGAAAGGAGACTGTTGGGAGGATGAGACATGTATGGAGCAGAGAGGAAGAGTGTGCTGTCACTGGGCAGGGAGAGCAGTGGAAGGTGCATATAGGTGGGCGTGTAAGTTTATACGGGAATGTACATTTTCACTCATTCATAATAAAAAAAAATTCCTTGTTTCTATGTATGAAAAACTGAGTTTTCCAAGCAAACACATTGGTGGGGAAAAGTCAGCTTTTGCCGTATTTTCTTTACTCACAAGTGGGTTCTTAAAAGTGTTAAACCTTTTGGGAATACTTGTAAGAATTCAACCTGGGAAGGGAGTCTCTTTGTCTTGGTGGAGATACGAATTTATGTTACCGTATGAAATCTGACACCTGTGACGATTTCAATGGGAGTGTTGTTTTGCTCTGGAAAACAGGGCTTTTTCGGTACAACTTTGTGTCTCTTGTGAGTGTTGTCATGACTGAGTCGATGAGGCAGCTGTAAAACAGGATGCAGTGTATGTTTTAGAAGACTAGGTGATGTCGGCATCAGTGACGGACACTGCTTTTTAAAATTTATTTGATGTGGGTGTGTGTGTTATTAGAGGCTTTATAAGGAACAGCATGAGTTAGTCTGAGTCTGTCCTGTTGTAATTTTGTTTTGGTAGTTGTAGTGACACTTTGTATCTCCTAAGAAATACACTGTAGCCTGAGTAACTTGAGACTGTTGTTGCCTCCTGTAACCTCAGAGAAGTACACGCTTCTCTGCGCCCTCTGGCCCTGCCAGCTAAGTCGCCAGGTAGTGGGCACTGGTGACCCCCTGCTTTACATGACCTCTCTAATGTACCTAACACCTGTTTCTTCTTCCATCAGGCACATGGAGCATCTTTGGGCTCCTCACTTGATAAAAATAAGGATGTTGGCACCCACACCCCACACCCTTCCTTGGAAAAACTAAAAACTCAGAGTGTAGATTAAAATAGGTAGTTACTAAAGAAAGGCGTTAGTCAGTCTCTGAAAGCTTATTCCAAACTGCAGGAGGAAGGCATGTTGTAGATAGGAAGCCAACTGGATTTGGTCTAATTCTGTGGCTCGCTGTTGAGTAGACAGACTTCTTTAAGTGGCTTAGGAATTGTAGCATTGATGCTCTAGAGGAGGAAATGGAAATCACAGAATGCTGTGTAGCTTGGCTGAGTTTTGGGATTGTTAGTTTTACATGTTGTTGGAGGCCATTGGGCAACTTCTGTCTTACACAGTGCTGTGTGACAGAGCAGGACTGGTGCTGGGTTTCCTAGGCTGTGATCTCTCAGAAGGAGCCGTGCTGGCACCTTGATTAGGCACTCACCAGTTAGCCAGAAGGTCGGCAGTTGAAACTCATCAGCTCCTCTGTGAGAGAAAGATGACATCCTTAGAGACGCAGTGGGGCACTTCTACACTTACCCTGTGTGGTGGCTGTCGTGGAGGGAATTATGTACCCTCCAGAATGTTTGTAGCCCTTTGGCAAGGCCAGGGTTCCTGGTATTGTGGGATATTCCTGTGTGTCATAAATCCTGCCTTCGTGGCGTTAATGGGAAACCCTGCTGGTGTAGTGGTTAAGTGCTACAGCTGCTCACCGAAAGGTCTGCAGTTCAGATCCACTTGGTGCTCCTTGGAAACTGTATGGGCCTTTTCTGCTCAGTCTTACAGGGTCTCCTGAGAGAATCCACTTTGACTTAACTGTTAATGAGGGAGGATGGGCAGCAATCGTGTTGGTGGGGCAGGACTCTGTGTGTAAGGTTATATTGTGCCTGGAGGCTATCTCTTGGGATAAAAGCAAAGAGAAGCGAGCAGAGAGTTAGGGATCAAGAAAGCAGTGCCAGGAGCAGGGTCCATCCAGAGGACCTGGGCTCCCTGAGCCTTGAGGACCTGGGCTCCCTCAGCCTTGGAAGCTCCCAGTCCAGGGAAAGATGGGTGGTGACAAGGACCTTCCTCAGAGCCAGCAGAGAAAGCCTTCCCCTGGACAGATGCCCTGAACTGGGATGCAGCCTGGGGACTGTGAGGAGTCAGTTCTTCTTTTGTGTGGTGTTGCTGCTGGAGCCGCACCAGATGGCTGAGGCAGGAGCTGTGAGTCTGAATTGACTCAGTAACAGTAGGCTTGGTTTTTTTACGATCTGTACGGAAGCAGATGTGTTCTCCTGCAGAGCAGCTGGTGAGTTTGAACGGCCAGCCTCGCTGTGAGTGCTCGTCACTAATTTTCCATTTCTAGAATCAACTTCTGTCCAAAGGACAGAATGTTTTATTAATTTAAATTACAACCTAAAACAAACATTCAATTGCAGCTGAAAAATATCTTCACTGAACAATGAAAGATGAGCTACAAATAGTACTGTTTTGTTTTGTATTCCAATTCTTACTTTGGTGTCAGGGTTATGCTGGCTTCATAGAATGAGTTTGGGAGTACTCCGTCCCCTTCTATACTGTGAAATAGTCTCAGTAGTATTGGAGATAACTCTTCTCTAAAAGCTTGGTAGAATTCTGCAGTGAAGCTGTCTGGGCCCAGGCTTTTTTTGGTTGGCAGTTTTTTGATGACATTTTCAGTCTCTTCCTTTGTGATGGGTTTATTAAGTTCTTCTGCTTTATGTTGTGATAATTTGGGTAGGTGGTATGAATCAAAAAATTTGTCCATTTCCTGTAGGTTTTTAAATTTGTTACAGTCTTTCATAGTATTCTATGGTATTTTTGATTTCTGTTGAATCTGTTGTGACAACTCCCCTCTTATTTCTAATTTGGGTTATTTGTTTCCTTTCCTGTTTTTCTTTAGTAAGTTTAGCCAGTGGTTTGACAATTTTGTTGATCTTTTCAAAGAACCAGCTTTTGGTCTTTTCAATTTTTTCAGTTGTTTTTCTATCTTTAATTTATTTAGCTCTGCTCTGATCTTTATGATAAAGATCTGATTTCTTCTATTGCCTGAGGGGTTCCTCTGTTGTTTTGTTTCTGCTTGTTCAAAATGTAGGGTTAGTTCCTTGATTTGGTTTCTTTCTTTCATAAATGTGTGCATTTATGGAGATAAACAGACCTCTGAGCACTGCTTTGGCTGTATCCCATAGGTTCTGGTAGGAAGTGTTTTCATTGTCATTGGAATCCAAGAATTTCTTTATTTCCTCCTTGATGTCTTCTATAACCCATGGTTTTTTGAGCAAGATGTTGTTCAGTTTCCAAGAGTTCCACTTTCTATCTATGTTTTTTCTGCTATTGATTTCAACTTTTATGGCTTTATGATCTGAGAAGATGCTTTGCAGTAATTCAGTGGTATGGATTTTGTTGAGAATTGCATTATGGCCTATCACATGGTCAATTCTGGAGAATGTTCCATGTGCACTAGAGAAGCAGGTGTAGTTGTCTGCTGGTGGGTAGAAAGTTCTGTATATATCGATGAGATTTAATTGGCTAATTGTGGCAGTGAGCTCTTCTGTATTATTGAGTTTTTTTCTAGATGATCTGTCCAGTATTGAGAGTGGAGTGTTGAAGTCTCCCACTGTTATTGTGGAGTGATCTAACTCTTTTTTCAGTGTAGTCAGTGTTTCTTCAATGTATTTAGGTGCTCTGATATTACGTGCATAAATACTTAACATAGTTAAGTCTTGCTTGTGTACTGAACCTTTCAGCAATAGTGTCCATCTTTGTCCACGATGGTGGATTCTACATTAAATTTGATTTTGTCTGAGATTAGAATTGACACCCCTGCTCTTCCTTGTTTCATTGGTAGCTTGATGTATATTCTTCCATCCTTTAATTTTCAGTTTGTTCCTATCTTTAAGCCTCAAGTGAGTTTCTTGTAGACAACATATGGATGGGTCCTGTCTATTGATCCAAGATGTCACTCAGTGTCTCTTTACTGGAGCATTCAGTCCATTCACATTCAATGTAATTATTGATAGTTATGTGTTCACTGCTGCCATTGTGATATGTTTATTTTTGTGTTGATGTTTTCTCTGTTCTTATTAGTCTGTTCTGGGATTTTTTGTGTGTGTGAGTTGATTTTTCACCTCTTTCAGAACTGTTTTTTGTAGTTGTTGAGACTCCTGTGTTAGATTTCTTGATATGATATGTTACATCTTTGTTGTACTTTATGGCTGCCCCTATGATACCCCTTAATAAACCATATATAAACCCAATTTTAATTACTACCAGTCTTGTCCTCTTCCTCTCCATCTGGAAGGACTGTAATGACTGTAGTACATCCTTCTTTTTAATATGATGGCACTATAGTTTTCATGATAATCACTGGATTGTTTCTTTCAGTATTAAAGCTGTGATTGAATTTGGAGCCTTCCCTAACTGAGTAGAGTTCTAAATAATGTGTCGTTTTAAAATATAAAGTTAGTGGTTTTGTTCTTCTAAGCCAAAGCCAAGAACTTCTTTCAGTATTTCTTGTAGTTTTGGTTTGGTTTCTACAAAGTCTCTGAGTTTCTGTTTATCTGGGCATGTCTTAATTTCATTTTCATATTTGAAAGATAGTTTTGCAGGATATATAATTCTTGGTTGGAAGTTCTTCTCCTTCAAGGCTTTGAATGTGTCATGCCACTGTCTCTGTGCCAGCATGGTTTCTGCTGAGAAATCTGATGCGAGCCTACAGGGTTTCCCTCTGAATGTTAGCTTTGCTTTGAGTCTTGCTGCCTTTAAGAGTTGCTGCTTATGTTTCATTTTGTTAAGCTTGATTATAATATGTCTTGGAGTCTTTCTTTTGAGACCTGTATTGGGTGGCATATGATTTGCATCTGGGGTATCTGTATTCTCTTTCTTCATGATTTCTGGGAAGTTTTTAGTCAGCAGCTCAGCAACGATACTCTCCGTGTTCTCAGGAGTCTCATCCTGTTCAGGGACTCCAATTAATTGAAGGTTGTTCCTCTTCATAGTCCCACATGCTTCTTAATGCTTCTTCATTTTTCTTGTTTCTTTTTTCTGATTTCTGCTCATAGATGCTGGCCTCAGTAGCTCTGTCTTCCAAGTCATAAATTCTTTTTTCCATTTGTTCCATTTGGTTTTCTTGGCTTTGAATGGAATTTCTATGTCTTTGATTTTGTTCTTGATCTGTTGGATTTCAGAGTATGGGTGTTGCATCAGATCAAACAGCTTGCTTAACTTTTCCTTTTGTTCTGCTGCATTTTGTATAAGGTCTAGAAGGGCTCTGTACGTAATCCTTTTGTATTCCCCTTCTGATGATTTCAGAAAAGTTTCTTCATTCAGAAAACTCCTTGGTTGTATTGTTTGTCAGCCTTAGAAGCTATGAGTGATTTCCTGTATGCCACAAGCATCTGTTGCTTTTTGGGTTTTATGTGAGTAAGTAAAGGCTGGGAGAGACACTGTGAGGATTGACCGCAGATGTTTCTCTAGGCTATCTTAAAATGTAAAACAAAAGGTATCTGACCACTTCCCAAGTCAGTCAGGTTTTCAGGTGTAGAGGTCCCTCTTCCCAACTGGCAAAGTAAGCACCTCTGTATCCAACCCCAGATGATACAAACTAGTTCCAAATACAGCAATGTTGGCTTGGTGACTGTCCTGTTGGCCTCTGCTGACAGGGCCCAGCCTTAGGTGGCACTGTATAAAGTACTTCTTTTCTGGTAGAAAAGTGCTCCCCTGTAGGCAGGCTGTGGCTCCCAAGCTAAGAAATGGTCCATCTGCGGTCACCGTATCTAAGATGGTGCCCTCCACACAGTCGGCAGATAGAGGGGCTAAAGGTGCCGAGAGGTAGAGAGTCCTTTGGCTCTGTTGCCAGGCCCCCACTGTAGGCAACACTGTGTAAACTACTGGTTTTCTGTCAGAGAAGCGCTGTCCTGTTTGCAGGTGCTGGCTCCCAGGCTAAGAATTAGGTCCTGCTAAGATCTCCGTCTCCAACATGGCATCCCACACACTGGCACCACGGCTCTGTACAGACCACGCTGTGGCAGTGATAAAAAGACAGGCCCAAAGTGACTAGATGAACAGAGTCTTAAGCCTGGCTCTCAAAATAGGGCAATTTTGCCTGCCTATCCCACCAGCAGTGCTTTTGAGTCTAGCCGCTAGGCAAGACCCAGCTCCTCACACCGGCCAAGACAGAAAAAAAAGGTCAAAATGGTGCATTTACCTTCAGTCCGTGAGAGCCAGGGCTAGCCAGGAGCAGGAGTCGACGAAAGAGAGGAGTTTTTTCATTCAGTGGTATAAAGTCCAAATTAAGAGCCCTGTGCCATGTTCTGGGGGCTCACTAGGTGACCAGAAGGCTCTGTTTGATTATCAGTTCAGGTCTTGGTTTCCAGAGGGATATAAGGAAATGTGTGCTTAGTCTGCCGTCTTGACTCCGCCCCCTCCAATTCTTAAAAGAAGGGAGAAAAAAGGAAGTGGTAACCCCATAAACTGATTTCATGAGCAGACCACTGAACTCAGAGCTGATAAAGCTCAGTGACTGACAAGTGGAGGTGTAAGCTTACAGGGGCCTTTTCAGTGGATGACGTGGAAAGTCATTTCCTGGTGATGATCACGCTGTCTCTCTCCTTTGCAGGACAGTGGCTCTTTGGATTGTTGGGAGCTTGCAGGTGACATCGAGGCCAGGCTGAGAATGGAAGGTGTGGAGCTGAAGGAAGAGTGGCAGGATGAAGACTTTCCCGTGTGAGCAATGTCAGACAAAACAAACAGAACAGAACCTGGAAACATGTCTGTATTTAGAGGTCACTTCTTCAGCAAGCCCAGTATTTCAAAGTGGTCATTTGATTGTTAGGAAACAAAGGTTTCTTTGTAACAGAATCATTTTCCTACACTTTTCCAAACAGATACACCTGTAGTCTTTGGTGTGGTGATTTTGTACGTGTGTGTTGTTTATTGTTGTGTATTATTGCCAGCTCTGCACTCTTCTGCACGTTACCTTCCTGATGCACCATGTGCATTGCATATGTGGATGTGCTGTTTGCCAAAAATACGTTGTTCTTCATTTCTGTTTTGAGCATTTACATTTCAGAATTTTTTGTTGTTCACAATATTTTAATAAGGCATTTCTTAAGCTTGCATATGAATGGTTCCTGGGAAGACCAGAGATGTGTAATTATGGACAATAACTTGAACATTTGTGTTTTTATTTAAAGATAAAGCTTTTAAAATAAATATACAGGGCTTTTCTAGATGGTCTGGCCAGCCCTGTGGATGCATGTTCACGTCTGTGTTTGCAGGCGGGTTAGCACCAGGTGGGTTTGCGCCAGGCGGATTTGCACCAGAGGCTCAGAGGCAGGAGTTACAGTTCAGGGAGGCTTCTTCCTCCCCACCCACCATAAGTGCCTTGGTGTCCACAGCTGGGAGACAGTGTTGTCATTCAGCCCCTGCTGTTGGGGGGGGTGGCGGTGCCGGCTCAGGAAAGCCCTGGCCTCCTTGTGAAGAGCAATCTAGTGGGTTAGCACATGCTGTTAATCAGGCCTTTGAATTAGGTTTGTTTTGTAGGTTGCTTATTTTTACATTTTTTTTTTGTAGTTGTGTAAGAATTGTTAAATGAGAAGTTTGTTTCTTTTTATCAATCACATATAGATTGTGTCAACTGACAGTCTGAGATTTTTTTTACAGTGGTTTGTAAATTCCTGAAGTTTAAGAAACACTGCTATACTCAGTGTTGTATAATTAAAGAAGCCATTTTTAAATTTTTTTTTTGTAATTTTGAATTTATAAGTATGTGTGTATGTTTCTTGTAGACCTTTACCAGAAGATGATAGTATTGAAGAAGACTCAGTAGCTGTAACTGGACCAGAGAGCCAACCTGGTACGAACCTGACAGTTGTAGTTTCACTGCAGTGGTAAACTTGGTGCTATTTTTTAACTTTTTTTTAAAGAAGAAAATACACTGTTTTTATGCCATCACAGGGAGCCCAAGGATAAATTAAACTTTCAGGCAAGCATTTTTGGAATGCTTTAGGTATTCTTGGAAATTGAACTTCCAAAAACTTAACCTTTGTTGTTGTTGTTGTTTTTAAGTTGTACCATAGAGGGATGGGCTGGCGGTTTTCAGTAGTGAGAAGTGCTACCAAGGTCTGCATCTCATACATAAAAGGCCTGTTCTAACTGAGTGGTCTCGTTGATCTCATGCGGTGACAGAGAAGCCACAGTGATAAAAAAAGTCCAAGTTTGTAAATTAACCAGTGCACAAGAATTGTGTTGAGCTGTCTGAGAGGTCCTTCTGACGTGTCCTACAGTCTGGTTTCTACTCCTGATTCCCTAGCAGTTAATGGCAGTAAAGTAAGGAAGAAACTGACAGCCCCAGACATCAGCCTGACGCTGGACCGCAGTGATGGCTCAGTGCTGTCAGATGACCTGGATGAGAGTGGGGACATTGACCTGGATGGCCTGGAGACACCCTCGGAGAACAGCAATGAGTTTGAATGGGAAGGTGAGGATGGCCATTTGTAGTGGGTTTTTACTGATGAGTGTTGGTCTTTGTGTTCACATGTGTTCTTAAGTGGTATTCTCTTGTTAGGAAAACTGGAAAAACTTAAAACTTGATCATGAGCCCAACTTACAAGATTTTATTTGAAAGAGATTCCTCCTTCTAAGGTTTATACATTTGTTACTAAGATAGGAAATTCTGCTGAAACTGAAAATTCCTCCTGGCTTTGCAGATTGTTAGTAGAAGGTTGCCCAGGTGGCTTTATTTATGATTTTCTTAACTGCCCCAGTGCCATCAGGTTTCTTCATGATTGTTCCAGAAATATTGTTTGGTAATTATAGTGTGTTCTTTTGGTCCACTAAGGAAAAAAAGAAAACTTGAAAAACAAATCTCTACAGTGACATATAATGTAGTGGATAAACTGAAAGAAGTGTTTGGGGAGAAAGGATCCAAAGGGGACCTTTGGTAGTGTTTTTTTAATGGGTTTCCTGATAGCACTGTACTTCATGAGGAGACTGACTTGTATGAATGTAAACTCTTGGCCCCCAAGCCTTACTCTCTTAGCATTTGTTGTTTGGAATTCTAAGGAATGGGCACGTTGTTGCTTTGCATACTTTCTTTAATTAGATCGTTGCTATCCATACTGTCTTTATATAGTTGTAAGTAATTGATACATATTCCATCTTTAAAGCGATTTGGACTCCAAAGCAATGTTTAGCTTAGGTGTCTGCAGTAAAGAGTAAGATTCTGGATACATCTTTTGTGCCTTTTTTCTCCCAGTGTTGCTGGTTCAGTGAGAAGTCCAGTAATAAGCATTTTTTTATAAAGATACTGAAATAGTTTTCTGCCTGTGTGTTTTGTCTCTTCTTTCTTTAATGCTGCTGTAGTCATTTCCTGGAAGGATATTTCCGTTAACAGCTTTGTCTTGGAAACAGACAACTAACATGCAGTAGGTTCCCTCCCCCATCTTTTTTGGTAAGGCCTGTGATGCTAAAATTCTGCAAATCATTGCGTCATCAAAAATCAGCTACAGTGCAGCCTCGAAACATAAATTACCTAACTCTTGGTGGTTATGTTTTGGCTAGTGTTGATTTAAGTACACTTCTTTTTTTTTTTTGCATGTGCACTTGAAGATACTATGAAATTTCTGATTTATAAAACTAATCAAATGGGAAATGATGCTAGTTAACCACTTTCTATCTGATGTGATATTATTTGGAAAATAATTTGTGTGCCCAGCAAAAACAGTTGGCTTCCAGATCATTCTTTAAGTGGCCCGTGGTGGTAGCTGTCAAGGACAGTATTTCTGTAGAATTGGAAAGGCATCACAGGGCCGCTCTGTGGAGAACCTGGTAGCTGTACGAGTTGCCTGAACTCATGGATACACATTGCACTGTGATTAGGTGCTTTGCTGATTGGGCAATGGAAAAAGGTAAAGAACTAAAAATAAATAAATAAAAATGGTAAAGAACTAATTTCCAAAAAACAGACAGTGGCCTCATAGTAAGAGCAAGCCTTTCTTCCTATTGTGAAAGATGTTTAAAGTTCTGTAGATGGTGCGATGGAAAATGTTCTGAGTGATCAAATCAGATACCGAAGTGGTTAACATACAAATTTATTTTTACTGTAAAAATAACTGTTTGTAATTTAGAAACCTTTTATTTTGACAGATGATCTTCCAAAACCCAAAACTACTGAAGTCATTCGGAGAGATTCCCTCGCCGAGTACCCAGCCGCGGAGGAGAAGGAGGATGGCCGGCGCTGGCGCTTGTTCCGGATTGGCGAGCAGGACCACAGGGTGGACATGAGGGCCATCGAGCCCTATAAGAAGGTTATCAGCCACGGAGGTGAGAGCTCCCTGAGCGGTGCCGAGTTGGTCATGCAGGACTGGGTCAGAGGTAGAAGGTTCATAGAAAATCTCCCTTGAGGTGTTACATAATTTTGAAAGAGTAATAAACATGTGTCGTATCATTTTAGGAATGTAACAGGTTTGAAGTAGAAGGAAAGATCAACACTTTAAAATTGTTAATCTGTGCACGTGGTCAATTCAGAAGGGACAACAAAGTATGCTGTGTAAACTCTCCCTACTTTTAGCTGCTCCAAACCAGGACTTGACTGTGTCCCCTCTTTTATTGGGTTCTAGTCTGCAGACAGGGAGATACTCTTGTCTTACATGGACAGTTAAGTGAGTGTGGACAGATGCCTGTGTATGCACATGTATGTTTAGACAGATGCCCTTGTGACCACATGGGTATGGTATGTATGATTTGAGGAATGCCCATGTAGCCTTATATACCTGTGAATGTGTGTGGTTATGCAGACATTGTGAAAACCCCACTGGAGTTTTCCCACAGTAAAAGTGTTCTGTGTATATGATCTGTCCCACACTGACAGAGATACTTCATGTTTTTATTGACCCAGAATTGTCTCCTACCCCTGCTCAGTGGATTGCCCCTCTGGTGACTGCTGCCCCTGTGCCTACCCTCTGATTGGTTTTGCATATCCTAGAAGGTCATGTCTGCGGAATCATGCAATGGGCACCCTCTGCCTTCTTTTACTACTGTGTGGTTGAGATTCATACCAGTAGTAGCATAAATCCTTAGCTTGTTTCCTCTTGCTGAATGGCAGTCCATAGCATGGGCAGGGGACAGTGTGCTTCTCTGTCGTCATCACAGGTGCTCGAGTTGTAGATAGAAGGAAAGTCGTAGGCTTTTTAAACTGTGTCTCTGAATTTCCTTCAACAACCCAAACACACACGTGGGCCAGTTACACAACTCCTTAGTCATACCCAAGCCCCTCACAAGACAAAGTGCCCAGGGTCAAAGGTGAAAGGCCATAGACTCAAGGGATGCCTGCTGCAGTTGACAGAACATAGTTCATAGAGATGATGTTCTGCATTGTAGTTTGATGAGTAGTATCTGGGTCTTAAAAGCTTGTGAGTGACCGTCTGAGATACAGCTGTCAGTCTCGTGTGTCTGAAGCGAAGGGTCGTTAAAACCAAAGACCCAGAGGAGCTGTTGGACCAGAGAACTGAAGGATGACTTGGAGCACAGCCTCCGTGATCCTGAGAGCAGAACTCGAGGGTGATGTGCAGCTGCCACTGCTGACTGCTCTGACGGGAGTCACCACACAGGGCCCTGGGCAGAGTAGGAGAAAGACTACAGAGCAAAAAATTAAATTCTCAAGAAAAACCCCAATATACTGGTCTCACAGGCTGGAGGAACCCCCACAACTGTGACCCTGAGATAACCTTCTGAGCTGGGACTGAATCCATTCATTCCTGGGGACCACCTTTCAGCCAAACCATAGACAGGCCTATAGAATAGACAATAACAAACCAAGAGGAACGTGCTCCTGAGAAGAATTGTACGAGATCCAAAGAGTGGTGTTTCCCAGGAAGCAAAGATGAGAAGGCAGGAAGGCAAGAGGAAAGGAAATGGGGGACCCAGAGTGCAAACGGGGAGCATGCTGACACCCTGTGGGGAATGAAGTGTCGTGGAGCACTGACTGGATGGGACCCGAATTTGCCCTGGAACACTTCTCCTAGTGCATAATAAAAAACAAACCCTGAATAGACGAACTCTACTGCAAAGTAGAGGACTACATCATTTCCGACTTTTATGGAGCGTGCACTCTGCATGTTTGTGGGATAGACAGAGACAGAGAGCATGCTCCCTTTGCTGAACAGAGGCTTAAGTCAGATAGGAAAAGTTACAGAGAGTACCAGTTACAGCGGCGCTGGGCTCCCCATACCCCAGTAGACGCTGACCTGGTCGCTGTGTAAATGGCCAGGAAGAAGAGCTGACATGAAACGGCAGGTTGGTCAATGATGTGTTACGTGAGTGTTTTCATACCAGTTGTTTTAGAGTTTTTCTAAGGGGACAACTCTGTGTCTTTCTAGGTTAAATCCTCCTAGCCCGGGACGCTAGACACGGAAGTTAGGCAGATTGATTGTTTTAATGGAGTCCTTTACATTTACTTTATGCTCTGCGGAATGTCTCCCCCTGCGTGCTTCTACGGTCTTTGTGCATCTGAAACAAATCACTCATGTGTTTGTGGTCACATCTTCTGTGGAGCGTCATCATCTTCACGTAAAGAAAACGCTACACTGGAGCCAGAGGTCACGGAGGCAGGCTGTGAGACCCGCCGTGTGGCTCCGACCTGCATCTTTGAGCAGCCGCACGTTGTTTTTCATCAGGGGCGATAATTGAGACCGTATTAGCCTACTGGGTTATCATGTTGAGTGTGGTTTTTGACTGAGGGGTTAAGGAAGGCAGTGAAGATCCTGCAGTACTTTAGATGTTAAAACCTGATGATAGAAATGAAGTTGAAATGTTTTGTTACTTGATACAGTTTAATATCTAGAGATTGTAATTGAAATATTCATTTTAGCACTATTTGTCTTCACTTAGAACTATGTCAAAGAGATGTAGCCTTTCCTCAAATTTAACATCCTAAAATCTACAAAACACTGGGCATTGTTCAGTATGAAACTGTCTTTGAAAATTGTCTACTTGAACTCTACATTGAATAAAAATACACAACACTGTTTACTTGACACAGTGAATCAGACTTTCTAATTATGCAAGTTGAGATGTACAGGTTTTAGTTTTTATGCTCACCTTCTTTCCTCTTCGAATTTTGTTTCTGCGACAAGGGGATGTAAAGAGCACATAAGGCTACGTAGAGTAAAACACTGTCTTACTGATCCAGTGGTTTGTGGGAGGTAAACTGCAGTCATCTGTCTGTCACACAGACTCTTCTGGAGAGTGTGCTGGGGAGAACAGCAGTGGTGACTTCATGTGTGTTTGCTTCCTTCTCCCTCCCCCAGGATACTACGGAGATGGGCTGAACGCAATTGTCGTATTTGCTGTCTGTTTTATGCCTGAAAGTAGTCAACCCAACTATAGATACCTGATGGACAATCTCTTTAAGTGAGTACGTCTTCACAGCAGTGCTAGAACAGAAACCTGCGCTCGTTAGGCCTTCAGTTTCGGGACGTTCATTTCAGGAGTAAGTGGAAAGGATGCGCCCCTCCCCTTCCAGCGCCTCCGTGCCCTGTGAGGTCCCATGATAGCTGAGTCAGTGGTGCTTGCTCCGGCACTGTGGCTAACCGGCAGTGCCCCCCAGGCACCACATTCTGAGCTGGGAGTTCACATACATTGCCAGGGTCACTCTGTGTCTCAGCTTAGTGCAGTTTTGGAAAGCTTGGTTGTGGGCCATTTCTAATATAAAAGGGTCGGGAGAAGTGGGTTGGACTTCTGTGTGCCAGAAAAGTAGCATCCCCTTGGGTACCTGATTAACTTACTGTCACTCCCCCCGACACTGCGCTGTGGCAGCTTGTCCCAGACGTTAGCTCATGTCACTAAACAGATATCTAAGTATGTATCTCTACAAGATAAGACCTCTTAGAAAAAAATCACAATACCAGCTTTTAAAACTTCATCTTGTATGCTTTCAGTGAGGAGTGAGGGGAAGTGCACGGTCTGCTGAGCTTTGTGCGGCTCTGCACGGCAGCGTTTGGGCTCACCCTTCCTTTGTTTTACAGGTATGTCATTGGCACTTTGGAGCTGCTCGTAGCAGAAAACTACATGATTGTTTACCTAAATGGTGCGACAACACGGAGAAAAATGCCCAGCCTGGGATGGCTCAGGAAATGCTATCAGCAGATAGATAGAAGGTGAGGCAGGTGCGGGTTGAACACTGGCCTGAATACTGAATACTTTTCTTATGGCCTTGTTAGGTTACATCTTTGTTTCCTGTTAACGCGGGTACCCGTGGAACTACTTGCTAAGTTACGTTTATTCATTTCATAGCCAGTTTTCATTAAAGCAGTGTTTAAGAAGGTCATAAAGGAAATCAGTTGTGATCTCTATTAACTTTTCAGCATAGATTTAAAAAAGGATTTCTCATTACTGACATTGTGCACTGTTTTAGTTTACACATCTTGGGAAAGGTTGGAGAACTACCTGCATTTCCTGTTTTATTCTGAGTTCCTGCCTAATTGTTAGTGGTTGGCATGTTGTATGTGTTTGCAGCCGTGCTTGTGTGACTGTCATTGTTTCTGAATGAGCTCTGGAAATGTTCTCCCTGGGGAGCTGGCTGTCCCTGCGTAAAGCAGGGATGCAGACCCCTCCACGGGGCTACACGTGGCCGTAGCTGATTGGAGCTGGTTGAATCCACTCGCACTCATTAGCAGTTTTTCTCTTTAATCTTTAGCGGGACATGGGCAGTTCTTGTAATTAAAAAAAAATTCTTTATCACCATTTTATTTTTGCATGAAGTAATTATAATTAAGGTTTTATTTAGCTGTTTTAAAAGGCAGCAGCCTAGGATAATGCTTTTAAGGCAATAGTGCTCCTCTACCATAGTTTTTTAAAATCAGTTCCAGACATTATGTGATGTCATCTCTAAATATTTTGGTATGTGTCTAAAAGATAGGGATTGGCTGTTTTTTTAAAAACAATCCTATTATTTGATGCAGCTATAAACTCCTTAAAAACAGGAGTGAGGTCCGGCTCACAGTGTCTCTTTCTGGCTGTGTTCACCCCTTCATCCACCTACATGTCATGTTTGGGGGATTGAGGGAATGGGTACATGTTGTAGTCCTGGAAAATGAAATCAGTTCACTCTGGATTGAGTGTTGGCCCGTCTCCGGTTCACAGAGTCTTGAAAACAGGTGATTGATTGTATACTGGGAGGCATTTAGAAACAAGTTGTACCATGGATGTAATGAAGCCAGATGAAGTCAGATGTATCTCACAGTGACCGGGGGATCATGAGAAACTCAAGAGGGGCTTCTCTTGTCTTCAGGGGGACCACCCCTAACTGAGAACTCTGGGATGAGCTTTTTATTATTTGTATAAACTTGCACAGATTTGTTGATGTCTTAATTTTTCTTTGAGCTTTAGAATATGTAGAGATTTTCTTTTCTTTTTAACTCCAGGTTACGAAAAAACCTAAAATCTCTAATTATTGTACATCCCTCTTGGTTTATCAGAACACTTCTGGCTGTTACAAGACCATTTATTAGGTAATTTTTGGAAAACAAAACAAAACAAAACTTTTACAAATTTCTTGTTAATTTTGTTGATCAGAAACGGTGAGATGATTGTTCTTATTTTCTTCTGTAGCTCAAAATTCAGCCAGAAAATCAGATACGTCTTTAATCTAGCGGAGCTGGCGGAGCTTGTCCCCATGGAGTATGTCGGCATACCAGAGTGCATAAAACAGTATGTTTTTTTCCTTTACTTCATTGTCTTGGATCTTTATACTTGATATGCAAGAGGTAAATATTTTTCAATATCTGTTCTTTTTCTCGCTTTGTCTGTTCTAAATATTTTATAACTGCCCTCTTTTTTATAATAAAGGAAAGGGGGGAAGAGCTCTTTTCTCAGACCTTTGTAGACCCAGGACAGTACTTCCCTGTATGTCATCCTTGTCTTCAGACTCCCAGTTGAACTAGGAGGAATGGTTCCTAGTTGTGGCTTATTTTATGCTTTTTAAAGACTGACCAGTGTCTGAGAGATGATTTCCTGGTTGGCCAGTACAGAAGGACAATCTCCAGACTGGAGCATATGTTTCTCCAAATATGAATAAGCTCATTATGTTGTCAAAGAACCGTATCACTGAAGAACTCAAGTATTGTTTCTGTCACCCTAACCTTAATAGGGAAATCCTGATGATGTAGTGGTTAAGTGCTGCATCTGCTAACCCAAAGGTCAGCAGTTCAAATCCACCAGGCACTCTTGGAAACTCTCTAGTGCAGTTCTATGTGCCGTAGGGTTGCTGTCAGTCAGAATCGACTTGACGGCAGTGGGTTTGGCTTTTTTTTTTTTTTTAAACCGTCGTACTGGAGACCCAGGTGACATAGTGGTTAAGAGCTACAGCTGTTAACCGAAAAAAGTTGGCATTTTATGTCCACCGGATACTCCTTGAAAACTCTGGGGGGTGGTTCAGTTCTCCTCTGTCCTGTAGGGTCGCTGTGAGTCGGAGCCGACACGACAGCTGTGGGTTTGGTTTCTTTTGGTTTTGCCTCACTGTGTCTCCTTTGGCTGCAGTCACTGCTGTTCACAAAGTTCCCTCTTGACAGGCCTCAGCATCCTGGGGCTACCCCCCAAGAAGTCTTGGCTCGGTTACTCTGAGGTCACAGTTGAGGAGTCTGTTTTTAGTACCTGTTGAGTGTTTGTTCCTCTTCATAACATGCGTATTTACTGAAATAACTCTTCCCTACCAAGGTATGAAGAAGAAAAGTTAAAAAAGAAACAAAAAAGGTATATGCACACCTTGACTGGGTTGCATCTAGACTAGTCTATTCGCATCGCAGACTAACTCCTTACCAGTTGGTTAGCATGTAGACAAAGATGATCGCATATGTAAATATAAATGGACCCCAGCATCCAAATACGGGGTGAATCCGGAGGTCCTGAGTTCCTGACACGCAGTCTGACCCGGATTCACCCTGCGTCAGCACCGCCTGTACTGCTAACCGGCGAGCCCCTCCGGTCCCTTCTGTTTGGTATAAGGACTGCAAGGGAAACCAGAGATGTTACTAACAATACGATATAAAACATAGTTTGAAAACACTGAACCTGTTTTCACCCTTGTCTTTAAATTGTAACTTGTGCTTTTCAAATATTTATGCAGACTTTTTTTAAGGATCCATAATTTATTTCCCTGGGGTTGGTGATTATATTTGCAATGCATATACTCTTTGGCTAACCAACAGTGATTTCCTCCAATGCTTCAATGACGTGGCCTGCTAACCAGTGGGACTCTCCATGTGATGAAATGCCTGAGAGTCCGGTCTGCCATCTAACAGTTAGACACTCTGCTTCCCGTTGTCACTTTGTCCTGAACACTTCTGCTTTGTGCATAGCAAACTGTTCCCTGTTAATATCTTGGCATCAGAGGTGAAAATCAAAGGTCTAGATAGTTGCATTTTGTATAGTACTTTACAGAGATGGAGAATTTGGGTCTGATTAAAATACTGACAATTAAGTTAGCAAAGCGTTGTTCTTTAGTACAGTCTTAAGTGTTCAGGTAAGAGATCTGTGTATAAATTCTGTCATTGTGACCATTTTGGGGAACTGAACTCTTGTGAACTGAATGTGTTTGGGCCCAAGTGACAGTAGTGTCACATGAGAGCCGTTGGTGTCTGTGACAGGCGAGTTGAGCCAGCACTTTCTACACAGAGGTATGAGCAGCAACTGTCAGTCCTGCTGGCTCCCCTGCCGCCCCGGGCGCTGGGATGTGGCCGCCAGAAGCCTGGCCTGGCCCGGGTGGAGAGAGGGGCCTGAGGGGGAGGCGTCTGCCAGCTGGCTGCTTCGCGTCATGGCCGAGCAAACGGGGTCCTGGGTGCTGAACTGTGCTTGCTGAGACCTACCACCACAATTTTATCTTGATTTTCTTTTTTTTCCTTTAACTTCTATTTGTGATTAATCTTGTATATATCTTCTAGGTACTTAATTAGTATTCATACAGCGTTTCTTTAGCCTTAGAAATCCTTACCCGCCTAAAGATGCAAATTGAGTTTTTAAAATAGAGAGGCATTTTTCTGAAGCCGCAAGTACAGAGGAGGGGGTGCTGAGCCGGCAGACGGTGAGCCCCCTGGCTGGGCATGGCGACGGGGGAGGTGGGAGACCGGGAGCCTCAGAGCTGAGGGGCGTCAGTGTTCCGATGTTCCTGCAGCCAGCCCCCACGGGGGTGACCCAGCACTAAACTAGTTCAATTAAACTTAAAAACAAAGTAATAAAATTAGTTATGAAGGTACTTTCAGGTGTTGACAATATACTGGGTATGGGCATGCCACATTTCAGGAGTGTGTGGCTTTGAAAGTTTTGATGCCGTTATAAAAACATGCTTCAGTGTTGTTAATCCACCTTGAGCACAGGCCAGGGCTTTGAGGTCTGGTTCCGTGATGCGGAAGCGCCTGATGGCTACAGTAGTGGGGACCAGTGTCGAAGGTGCCTGTGTGTGTCATACTGGATGGCTGTGTACATCCCACCAGTGATGGAGACTCCTGTGGACAGCGAGGTGCTGGACTGTTGTGCACCGTCTTAGAAGGGCTCTCGCTGCTGATGTGAGAATCACAGAGTCTCTTCGTCCCACGGCTTCAGTTTGGTGTGGCCTCTGTGCTGCCTACCAGTGATTCCACTCAGATTGTTTTCATCTTCAGTTAGAGATTTCTGAATGTCGAATTCTTCTAGCTCTTGACTGTCAAAACAAGTAACGTGCATTCTTAGTCTCTGCATAAATTTTGGAAACTAGTTATGGTTTCTGTAAATACACACTTTTTAATCTCTGAATTTAAAAATGCTCGTTGGTGAATTGGTGGTATTAGTTGCACTTGGTTATTGTAGTTAACAAAATCCCCTTTAAAGTTGTTTTTGCTGCTAGTCCCTGTTACCACCTAGATCTTTGCCCTAGCTGGGCTGTAGTTGAACATTTCGGTGTGCCCAGTTGTGCTTTGAACATGAATAAAATACATGTGCACTTGTATGTAAGATATTTTAGGATTTTTTAAAGAAAATCAGTCAACATTTCTTGCCAGTGTTCTCTTGCCTTTAGAATTTCTCTTTGCTCGTTGGGATGTAACGTTTGGTAACCTTTTTACTGTTTGCTTCTTTGCAAAGCTTTGTTTTTAACAGAACAATATTCTGTGCTAAAGTCGTCATTATTTTTTAAAAAAATACCATTCACTTGCTGGTCTCTCATTCTCTGTGTTGTTTTTCCCAGAGTTGATCAGGAGCTTAATGGAAAACAAGATGACCCCAAAAGTCAGCAGTAAGTTTGGCGTCCAGTCCGAACAAGACTGAAGGGTGTGTCAGCAAAGCAAAGCTCTTTTTTTTTGTTTGTTTGTTTTGCATTTATAATGCATTTATTGACCCTTATTTTTATGTAACCTGTTACAGAGTTGACTTGACTTTTTCATAATGAACTTTTATACAAGAGACTGTTCACTGCTGTATTGATTTGCAGATCTCTTGAGGTTAGCTCTTTAATAGCTAATTATATTGTAATCATTTTATATTGCCGTATCAGAACTACACTTTATATAAAGCAGTTTTTGCATTTGTTTATTGAATAATGCATCTTCTTCAGTAAAATATTTATATGCATAAAGGTAACAAAGAGATAATATATATTTTTATGTTTTTGAGCAATATTTTTAAATGTATACCTGTCTTGTGGACAAATATGCAGATAAATATGATCATGATTTTGTAAAGTGCATGTTAAAAATTTTGTTTCTGTAAGTGGTTAAATACATTTGCTGAGTAACTGAGAAAGTTAAGTTGCTCAAAACTGAGACAGTTAAACTGAATCTCATGAATGCCCAAAGATCTCACTTGTTTATGTACATAATGTGAGTAGCACTATCCTTATTTTTTTCCCCACTTAATGTGTATTGTTCCTTAATCTGGATGCTCAAGACAAGCCAGCCACTTTGGAGCCAGAGACTTGAAGAGGCTTGGAGCTGGACTGTGGATGTGTGCACATATGGGACACTTGATGTGCTGGCCAAAAGAACTGGAGAAAAACCTGGGGTTTGTTCACCCATGTGAGGTGAGCTGTGTGTCCAGGGTCTCGCTCCCCAGAACTGGTATGAGTGCCGTATAGTGTCCCAGAGAATGTGGTGGGTCCCTTACTGTCACTGCTGCTCCTGTAGGAGATGACGGCTGCTCTTCAGACGGCTCTCGGTGTGGGCACTTGACCCGAATACTTGTGTGAGTCCTTTGTGAGCAGGGTGTGTGACCTCGTCAAAGACGCCTTGTCTTTTCACATGTCTGTTGCATTGTGTGTGACAGTACTGTCGGTGGGTTAACTGTGGGTCCTAGGGCGCCCGCTGTTGTGCTGCTTTTGGTGACACATTTGTCAAAAGCGTGTAAACCCCTTGTTTAACTTGGTAAGGGCTTGTACTCTACCTTGAAATAAATCATGCTTCCAGGAAGAACCTCATCACCCAGGCTGCCATTCGAGCCCACCTGCTTTCCTACCAGCTAATGGTTAGGTGCGCGAGCTAGCCTGGTATGGCGTCTCTGTTCTTGTGTGATCCAAGCACACTTGGTAAAAAGCACCCTCAAACACGGTGCACTCTGGCCCTTCCTCTAAGGTGTTTTACACGAGAGTGACCCAGGGTATTAAAATGGAAGTGGACGTGAGCTGAGGATTGCAGGTTTATTCTATCCTAGACTGCACAGGCACATGGCTTTTACTTTTACCACTGCCTTTCTTATTAAGACGTTTCTATAAAAACAGGATATCTCTTCACCTTTCACCCTCCTCTGTCATGAACTTGGCGTGTTCTCCTCAGTCCAGTCGTGCAGGTACCAGGGGATTCCCACTATAGAGCTTCCTCCGCAGCCTCCCACCTGATCCTGGGTTTGTCCCCAACAGCCGCAGGCCGACCCTGAGCTGATGTCAGTGCAGTGAATAAAGCCTAGAGCATTACTGCAGGCTCAATCCCAGCAGCACTTGGGTGGGAGAGGCTGATGCATGGCAGTGGGGTATGAAGACTACAAATATAAAAGCCTAGTGAATGGTGGTTACAGTCTCTGTTCATAGAGCATTCTGAGTAGCCTGTCATCTGCGGGTCCTCTTCAGAGTACGCTGTTTAGTAGGTGCTCAGTTCTTCTGCTTGAAAGACACACTGAATGATTTCAGCTCTTGATGGGGTTGTTGACTTCCGCCTTTGCAGTCATTGCCCCTGACTGGATGCCGCTTGTTCCAGAATGAAAACAACCTGTTTTTTTTTTTCACTAGAAATTGCTTACTTTCTACTAGGTCATTGAGCGCACAATTTAACCTTAGTAGTCTTGAACTTGGAGAAAGGTATGAAAAAAAATATTGTCTCATAGAGTCTGACAGGGCAGTGGGCAGGAAGACAAAGATGGAAGTAAGGACAGAGTAAAGGGGTGAAGAGTTAGCTGTCACTTAGGACACCCCTGAGCTTGTTCCTGTGAGGGGGCTGCGGCCTCCTGCGGCCTGTGCTCTGCTTCCTGGGGGCAGCAGGAGCCCGGGGAGGGCTGCACCCAGACCGTCAGAGGAGACGGGACACAGGGAAGGATGGGCGGCACGTCGAAGTAGCTGGTGCAGGGGCTTCCAGGAGCTCACCTCTCCCCCTGCTTTCTGTGTCTCTTCCTGCAGAAGCGGGTTGAAGCAGGGTCAGGGGCTACGCTGCTCAGATGTTAAAGTTCAGGACTGGGTTATATTTCATATTCTGAGGTTGGCCATCTTGAACATAGTCTTCCAAAATGGCCATCACTGTTGAGTGCACTGCATGGAAGACGGAAATGTGCTCGCTGACAAGTACGTGTCTGTAGCTATGATTTCAAGTGCAATCTAAAACTAATAAAGGACCTGCTTTTTGAGAGAGACTTCGAGTGACTGTATATAGCATTACTGTCCATTTTTATGTCAGTGCTCAGGGAAATGGGAAGAGTGATTTAATGCAGAAGCAGCTTTGTAGATTTAATTGATGGATGAGTTAGCCTTAGGATTTGCTGGGTAGAGAAAGCCAGTTTCCTGATGAGTTTGGTGTGGCTGTGTCTAAGATGACGGTTGACATCCCTCCATCAGAAGAGGGGAAAAAGTAGGCTGAAGATGCAGATTGCCACACCATTGGGCTCTACTTTCATGCCTCTTCTTTCCCAACCTGTGGCTATGCTGAAGAAATGCATCACAAAGCAAACCTCAGAGGGAGGGGTTAGGTAGAGTGTCCTTAGTGAGGTCTGCTCTTTCGTAGGGCTTATCATAGAGAATAGGAATTGTATAGACCAAGAGGCGGGGAGACTCAACTGTGAGGGAAGGAACTGGGAAGGGAAGAGGTGGGGCGAGTTACTTGTTCAGTGTTCTGAGCCAGGACAGAACAGTTACCTGGGGGATGCTTCCCATAGCCCCACCCTATCCCAAGATTCTGAATGGCTTCGATCAGTGATGAGGTCCAGTAATGGAACTTCCCTCAAACATTCTAAATTCATTGGCCATCAGGTTGATTCAGACACTGGGTGCCAGGACTGTGCCCTGCTGGCACTCGGGCTGGTTTTCAGCAGTGGATTGCTGGGCCTTCAGGGGTGCCCCTGGGGGGTACCTGAACCCGTAGCAGCTGAGCACATGAACCGTTTGAACTTGAAAGTTGTAAATAGTAACCGAAAATAGGGCAAAGTGTAGAGTGGTAGCAAAGTCAGTTGAAACTGTGTACGTGTGATAGAACTTGTAATGTTTTAAAAACTGATTAAAAAGTACTCTAAAAAAATGACATGAAGCACTTGATAACAAATCAGCAGCAGACCAGGAGTTTAATACTGTGGTGCTGTGAAGCTGTAGCAGATGGCTGTCCCACAAGGCCCTCTCCAAGTTAAACTGTGAGCTTTGGCATTTCTGTATGTTTTCATGTTCAGTTTGAAGAACAGCGTGTAAAATCACGTTCAGAACCATCAGCTGCACCGCTGCACTTTCTGTATGGGGGCTTGCAGAAGGTAGGGCCCTTACGCAGTTTGAAAGGAGCGGGATGTGAGTGATGTTGAGGCTCACTGATGGCGGCACCGCCGCCGGGGCACCATTCGCTGAAAACGCACTTCACAGTATGTTAGCGACGGAGACACTTTGTTTCACTGTGTTACCACAAGTCCACCTGCGGTCATCGCGACAAAATGAATGTCCTGTGATCACCTTTACAGCTATTCAGAGTATGTCACCTAGACCGGCCTCACCCTTCCTAGGTGAGGAGTCCAGTTGTCCTGATTCTGAAATGGTGGTGTGGGCGGGTCTGATGTACCGACAAGACCTCACCTTGCATTTTCCTTTGGCCTGTAAGGAATTACAGAAACTGTGTCCTGATGTATATCTTATTTTTGAAACATTAATGACTTTAAATAAATGAATTGGAAATGTTTTTGCCTCATTTTATCACTTCCTAGTTTTGACTGTTTTATTTACCCTGAACTGTCTTGTAAATCTTCCGGAAATTTTAGAACTTGACTGTTTGTTTCTGTGTAGTCTGATAATTGCAAACATTATGTTAATCAAACTTAATATTTCATGGTTTAGAATCATTTTAATTAGTGAGGAATCCAAGGTTGAGATCAGTTCAAGAAATGACAAAAACAAAAACCGGCGTGAGAACCTCTTTAGGTGATAGCCCTTCTGGGAGATTGCAGTTGGTGACTCGTGTTTCGCATTTACACGATGCTCGGCTGCCTCCTGGAGAACGAGCGTGCACAAGACTGCACTCTCAAATCTCTGAACAGCATGCGCTGGCATTTGAAGGAAATCATGCCCACTCGAAGTGCATACTCAAGTGTTTGCTCTGCTTTAGGTACAAGGTCTTAAAAATAATCCCAAGTAAAAATTTCATCACACAGCGCAAGTTGGGGACTAAATGAGTTGCATTCCTGTCTCAACACTAAAGAAATACCCTACCATAATCGTCAGAATTTGTCTTCGAGTACTCCCGGCCCAACGGTTCTTAAATTGGGCATCCAACGGTGGAAAAAGATTCATCCCTGAACACCCCGATTTCCCGATCAACGACCCCGTCCGCCGGCTTCTGCGCGCTGGCTGCTGGGAAGGAAGTCTGCGGCTCCTCTAATGAGCCCGGTGGCGCAGTGGTCTGCGGTCGGGGTCCTCCCGCCGGCCTGTGGGGACTAGAGCAGTTCTGCGCTGCCTTGTGGGGTCGTTCTGAGTCAGAACTGCCGGCGGATTGGGGGTTATTCGCGCATTTGGGGGTCCCAAGAGACCAGCCCGACACCCCTCTTATCACCACCCGCACGAGTCGCGAGTGGCGGCGCGAACCGGAAGTGGGCGGGGCGCCGCTGAGGGGCACTTCCGGGTTCCGCAAGCGGTTCCGGGTGGCCGCCCAGCGCTGTAGTTCTTGCGGCCGCTGAGGAGGTGGTCTGGCGGGAGGTCGCTGCTGTGGGGCGTCTGTCGGCTTGGCGGCGGGAATCGCTCTCCCACAGGTACCTACCGAATGGACGGAGCCGAGGCGGGGAGGGAACACCTGGCCCGCCCTCCCCGCCGACCCCCGACCCAGGCTGCCGTGGAGGCCCCTGGCTCCGGTGCGCGGGCCGGCCCGGTCCCGGCTTGGCTGCCGGGACGGCCCGGGTCGGTACTGGGGCGCGGCTGGTCAGCGGGGCGTCCCGGCAGAGCCGCGAAGGTGAGCGCGCCGGAGAGGAGTCAGCCCCGCACCGTGCCTGCAGCCGGGTGACCTCAGGCGTCCGGGCCGGCGACGCGCTGGGCGCTTCTGTCCCCGAATCCTGGGAGGCTTCCCCGGCGTCCAGGCCTCTCCACTACCTCCCGAGAGCTCCGACAAACGAGGGGGTGCAATCGGGGCTGCCTCACCGCGAAGGGCTGCCGAGGGGTCGCCTCCCGAGTTCAGTTTCTGAACTGCGAAACGAGGCGGCGCAAGACTGTAAGGTCCTTAAAGTGAATCGTTTCCACAGATGTTTAGATAGCTCTTGTCAAAGGAAGCGTGACACAAGATTCTGCGCGCCTGCTTTGTCCTTGGTGGTGCGTAGTGGTTAAGTGCTTGCAGCCGCGAACCACCAGGTCGGCGCTTCCGACCCTCGGACGCTCCTCGGAACTCGGCTCTGTCGGGTCGCGGTGAGTCGCAGTCGACTGGACCGCAACGGGTCTTTTTTTTCCTTTGGTACTTTGTCGATTTTCTTCTCTGCTGCTTGAGACCTGTCTCTTTCCTTGTGCTGTTGACCCATGCTCACCGCCCCCACCAACACACACAGTCTTAGTTCCTTTCTGATATTTTGCCATGCTCGTTAATTGAACAAATGTTGGGTGGGTTTTCGGTGTATCCAGTAGTGTTCTGAGGGAACCAGACCCCAAAACGCCAGCCCTTGTGCAGCTTGCTCTGAGGAAGGAGGCGTAGAGTAAGTCAGCTGTAAAATGCCCTGGAAACCTGGGTTGTGTGGTAGTGAAGTGGTGGTAGTGAAGTGGTGTGGCTGCTGACTAGCAGGGAGGCGGTTCAAGGCCACCAGGTGCTCCTTGGAAACCGCAGGGCAGTTGTGCACTGCCTATAGGGCCGCTGTGATTCAGAATCGACTTGATGCCATTGGGTGTGCTCTTTGGTTGGTATAATGTGTTAGAAGGTGATGGTGCCGTCAAAACACTGCATGGGTTAAGGAGGGTGCAGATGTCCCAGAGTGAGGGGGGAGAGCATTCCAGGCAGAAGGACCGAAGGCTCCTGCCAGGAACGTGCCTGTTGTGTTCAAGGAATAGCAGGAAAGTTAGTACCTGGAGAAGACAGTCAACTAAGGGCACAAGAGCAGTGGTTAAGGTCAGAGGTCATGGATAGCCAGGTCAGAACTCAGTAGGGTGGAAGCCATGGCGGTTCTGAGCAGAAGAGAGACTGCGGTAACCTGTGTTTTCAAAGACCCCCGTGGTTGATGAGGGAGATCAGAGCGTAGACAGGCAAGTGTGGCAACTGGAAGACTAGCAGGGAGGAGGCAGGAATCCAAATGAGAGGTGACAGTGGTTCATGCCCAGAGGTGACGCGAGAGGGCTGGGTTCCTAATGTGTTCCGAAGGTAGAATTGACAGGACTTCTTACGGATGGGATGTGGAGGGTGAAGTTGGAGCGAGTCGAGTGTGACTTCATAGGTTTTGTTGGAGACTATGGAAATATGGAGCTGCGTCAGCTGGCATGGGAAAGATAACAAGTGGGCCTGATAGTGTCCTGCTGGATCCAGGGGAGAGGTCTGCCTTCGCACATGTGTGGAAGGCATCAGCGGTGGTGTTCACAGCCACCAGGTGAGTGTCATCACTAAGGAATGAGTGTAAACCAAAGGCAGCAGCCGACCAAGGACCAGATCCCGTGACAGCAAGAGTTAGAGAAGAGGCTCAACCAGCAAGTGATGCTGAGTGATGCACTGAGAGAGGGGACAGTACGAAAAGCCTAGTTTCCCAGAAGCCACATGAAGATCCTGTCTCAAAGGGCAGGTGTGATCAGCGGTGCCGGAAACTCAGGTCTAGAGGAGATTGGGGACAGGCTTTGAAAATGTCGTTGCTGATCTTGATCTTCTGTTTCTTTGGAGTTCTGGAGGCAAAAAAAAAAAAAAAAAGTAAGAAAAAATAGAAGAGGAATAGGAGACTCTTAGGAATCTTGCTATAAAGGAATTAGGACAGTGTTGATGGTGGAAATGGATGGAAATTTTGTTATCTTTTTAAAGATGAGAGTGGTACCCACCTGTTTGCTAATAAGAATGATCTGCAGAAAGGAGAAATTTGATGGTGAGTTGTTTGGAAGGACATTCCTGAGTGTGCTGGAGGGGAGAGGACTCACTGCATGAGTGGGAGGGTGGTTTTTAGTAAGCACATAAGTAGTTCAAGTACAGTGACAAGTACAGGCAAAGTACAGGGGCGTAGATGTCAGTGAGTGACAGGTGGGAATGCAGAGTTCATGGGCTTAGGTGTTGGGTGACAGGTAGAAAGGCAGAGTACACAGGCATAGGTGTCGGTGGGTGAAGGTAGGAGGGCAGAGGACATGAGTATAGATGTCGGCGGGTGACAGGAAGAAAGGGTACAAGGGCGTAGATGTCGGTGGGTGCTCAGTATAGATGTCAGTAGCGGGGTAGATGTGCTCATGAGGGTCTGGAAGTTTCGCTGCTGCAGTTTCTTCTGTAAAGTAGAAAGTGTTTTGGCAGACCTGGGGACATTTGTGATGTTGGATATCAGCATGTGGGCATACCAAGTTGTTTCCTCACAGTACACATGCTGTATACACACAGTGTACTAGACAGCTGTCCTAGTATGCTGTGTAACTGAGAACAAACATCTTGGCCCTATATTTTCGTAGATACATGTTTAAAAGTGAGCACATGTACATCAGCTCTCTTTGATTTTCAGCATAAATGAAAACAGCAGCGTGCAAGGGGACAGAGAGAAGTCATGTTTTTACGTTGGTTATAGACTTGCTCTCGGATAAGGTGACACTGGAGAAGTGATGAGTGTGTTGAGGGCAGAACCCGGCAGATACATTGGGATCGTGTCCACAGCAAGGACAGTCCAGGTGGAGATGTGGAAGCAAGATCATGCTTGTTGCGTTGAAGAGCAGCACGGAGCCGGTGTGACTGGAGCAGAGCAAGGGGCTGAGCAGCAGTGCTGAGGTCGGGGGTCGTGGGGCCCCGCAGACCACTGGGAGGACGTCTGTGTCTGAGCGAGATGAGATGCCACCGCTGGGGGACTCTGGGCGGACAAGCCATGTGATTTGACTTAAACAATTTATAAGGCCCAGCAGTTGCAGAATCAGGGGTGGTGTGTAGACGGGTCACTTAGTGAGCACCGTAGTGACATGCTGGTCACAGTGGCCACAGTGGAGACAGCAGGAGTTGTCAGATTCTGGCGCTATTTAAGAGTGGAGCTGGAAAAACTGCCTGGTAGAGTAGCCGTGCGGGGAGAGAGAATGAAGAAACTGTGTGGTAGTGTAAGGGTTTAGTCCATGTGACTGGAAGTCTGGAGTGAAACGTTTACTGAGGTGGACAAGACTGAGGGCAGAGCAAGTTTTGGGGGGTAGCATCAGGAATCTAGGAAACTGGGTAAGTGGTAGAGAGCTGCGGCTGCTGACCAGAAGGGCTGCGGTTTGGAATCCACCAGACACTCCTGGGAACCCCTGTGAGCGGCTGTGCTCTGTCCTGCAGGGTTACCATGCATCGGAATCCACCCGATGGCAACAGAGTTGCTGTTCTTGGTGGTCAGGATGTTTGTTTGTTTGTTTGTAGTTTAAGGTGCCCACTTGGTGTTTCTGTCTCTCATCAAGTGGGCAGTTTCCTAGCAAGGTCTAAGGGGAGAAGTCAGGGCTGGCTGTGTGAGTGTGGGCGTCCTCAGCAGACGCTGTGTGGCTAGTGCTGTCCGGGTGTGACGGAGCAGGACGGCCCTGCCGGGTCTTGGAGGCAGTGCCTGCAGAGCAGCAGAGAGCCCGGTCTCCCGTGGGGCAGCCACCGGCTTCCCACGGCGTGAGCACTTCGCCACCGCGCCACCTGAGCTCCTCATCAGCAGACAGCTGGCATTTCAAGTTCAAAGCCTGAAGGTGGAACCCTGGAGTACAGTGCGCCCAGCAGAGCAGACACCAGAAGCCTGAGGGCACTTCCCTCGTTGTCGGGAAGCAGAGGGAGGGGAACGGCAGGAGGAAACCCCTGTGAGCGCGGGGGAGAGCTGAGGCCAACAGCACCGTCTGCAGGAGGCAGAAATGACTGGGTGTCGTCGTGCTTCTTCCCCAATGGCTGTTCCTCAGACGTGTCGCCTCCCGCCCATGAGAGCGGTGGTCTTCTGTCTGACAGCTGATGGAAGATCGGTGAGGATTTGTTCCGTCTGCGCTGCTGCCGCACTTGGCCGGCCCTCAGAGACACTGCTCACGTTGCCGCCCACTGGGCTGACCATCCCTGCCTCACACCCCTGCCTGGTGCCCCCCGTTACCTGTGCTGTGAAATCCGGCCGAGCCCAGCCATCCTGTCCTTAGAGCCTCATCTCTTCCCACTCGGCGTTACTGCTGTTACAAGGAACAGCTCTGCCCCTGTCCACAGCCTTCTCATTTAATCCCTCGGTTACTTTGTTGTTAGTGCAGTCGAGTCGGTTCCAGCGCGTGGCAGCCTGGGGCACGACAGAAGGAAACACTGCCCTGTCCTGCGCCGTGTCCGCAGTTGTGCTCATGCCTAAGCCTGTTGATACAGCCGCTGTGTCGATCCTTCACATTGAGGGTCTTCCTCTTTTCTCTGGCCCTCTACTTTACCAACTGTGATTTTGTTGTTAGGTGGCATTTAGTTGGGCTGACTCGTGACAACCCTGTGGACAAGAGAACAGAACGCTGCCCAGGCCTGTGCCATGCTGACAGTCGTCGCTGTGGGCACTAGTCACTTCATCTCGTTGAGGGCCGCCTTCTCTTTGGCTGACCTTGTGCTTCACCAGGCATGATGTCATTCCCCAGGGACTGGCCCCTCTTGATAACATATCCAAAGGATGTGAGACTAAGTCTCACTGCTCTTGTTTCTAAAGAGCATTGTGGCTCGACGTCTTCTGGGACAGACGTGTCCCTTCCCTGGCAGTTGTGGCACAGTCGGTATCCTTCGCCAGCACCAGGACTCAAAGTCATCAGTTCTTTGTGCTTCGTTACTCAACGCCCAGCTATCACATGCATGCGCTGCCATTGAAAACACCGCGGCCTGGCTCCAGCCCACCTTCGTCCTCAGGGGGACGTCTTTGCTCTTCAGTGCTCCAGACAGATCTTTTCCAGCAGTTTTGCCCAGTGCAGTAGGGTGTTTGATTTCCTGACCGCTGCTTCTGTGGATGCTGACGGTAGGTCTGAGTCAGATGAAATCCTTGACAGCTCCAGTGTTGTCCCCATGTATCATGGTTCTGCTCCCTGGTCCAGCCGTGAGGGTTTTCTTGATGTGGAGGAGCATCTTCATCAGCAGACGTTTTAAGTCCTTTTCACTTTGAGCAAGCAAGATTGTGTCAAGTCCACCCCGCAGGCTGTTACTGGTGAGTCTTCTTGCAGCCCTGGTGCCGCAGTCTTCATCTTGGTCGTCCAGCTGCTGAGATTATTTGCTCAGTATGCAGGTAGATTAAATAGGGTGAAAGGCCACCACCCCGACTCACCTTCACTCCGTGGCTCTCCTCCGTCCCTTCTTTAAGCTAGAAAGACCAACCACTGAATCATTCTGTTATACGAAAGATCACTGTTACTCAGAGCTGACTTGATGACATGTGACAAATAACAGCTTGCTGTATAAAGGAGAATCAGTGCCTGTGTCAGAAATCACAGAATAACTGAAAAAATCATTTCTGTATATTCTGTGTAATTCTAAAATTATTATATAGTAATTTGCAGTTAAGAACTGTAATAGTATGTATTAGACAGTATGAAGTAGCCTGTATTATGAATGTAATTTATAATGTTATAATCTTTTAAATACTCTTATATTAAATTTTTAGGACATCAATGCAAGCCTGAATAAAACAAGCATTTCTTCCACTTAAGCCATGGCCTATCAGTTATACAGAAACACCACTTTGGGAAACAGCCTTCAGGAGAGCCTAGATGAGCTCATACAGGTGGGACACTAACACTCTGATGTTTTTACTTAGATGGTCTGTGACTGTTGTGCCCTTACCCCTTATCTTGGGTCTCAAGGCCTATCTGACCCAGCAGATCAGCCTGACAGGTAACCTTCGAGTCCTGTCCTCACTGCAAGATACTCAGGATGCTGCCCTAATTACAGACCGGAAGATAATTGGTCCACTTGAATAAATAATCTTGTATGATTTAAATTAGAGTTTTGAATATTTATTTCAGTGTTTAGAGACCTGACCTTTTTGCATAGAGCTCCCATCAAAGAGCATACTGTTTCCATTTGTTTAGGTGTGTTTCATGGGCTTTCATAAGATTTGTTAGGTTTTTGTTTGTTTAGTATGGGTTGTGTGTTTTTTCTTTTAGGAGAAACTTGATTCCTTCCATTTGTTGAACCCATCTTTCTAGACACTGAAGGGAAGACAGGCTAGGTTATATTCTGGCTTTGTAATATCCCTGTGTTTCCTTTTTGAAATTATTCTGTGTTGAGATACTGCAAAAAATATTTTCAAGCTCTGCTTTGTGCCATTCATGGCAAAGGAGGATATGGAATTCTAGTTCAGAGGCCCTGGCTAACCACAGTTAAATTGTAGATAGCAGTTCATGCTTCTTTATTTCATTTGTTTATCTATTTATTTATTTTTAACTCTTCAGTGTCCTTCCCTAGGAAGATTTACAACCTTTGCTTTTTCTCAGTCTCAACAGATCACCCCCCAACTCGCCCTTCAAGTGCTGCTTCAGTTTGATAAGGCCATAAATTCCGCACTGGCTCAGAGGGTCAGGAACCGAGTCAATTTCAGGGTAAGGATATTTTCCTAATCTAGAAGCCTGCACAAGTGGCTGGGACAATAGTGCTCTTAAGGGCCCCAAGGTACCTGTCAGCCGTGAGGGCAAAAGATGTCTAATAGTACCTTTATATTCAAATGACCCATGTATTAAGTTCATCTGTTTCACGTGACATACACAGTCGTTTTTAGGTTTTTATTCCGTTGTTTCGCACATCAGCCTGTGTGTGTTTGACTGCCTACCCTGAAGAGGTACTGAGATTTCAAACATCTGCAACATTATCCACAGGATTGAAGGTAAGTGGCAGAGTAGTTGCTAAGGTTTAGCAACGGTTTTCATACTCTGACCTTCACCGATCCAGAGAGGTAGAGAGTCATTTCAGGAAACGTCACAGGCCTCCCACGTCACCTTAGGTCACCTGACCTGGAAAGACGGGACCTGGCAGGAGAAGTGGGCTCTTCTGGTGTCTGGTGAGACTTGGTCTCTCAATGCTGTGGACAGCCCTCCACAGCGGGATGAAATTCGGAGTGATGGTTAGTTCAGATTAAATGCCTGCTGTAAGAGCCACAGCAGAAAAGAAAGAACTGCCATGTGATGGTATCAGTGGAGTCATGGAACATTAAAATACAGATGATGACTGGGATCAAAAAGGCATTACAAGGTATAGTCAGCATGTGAAAAGAACTTAAATGTTATCTGACACTTAAGGATGCTTCCTAGTGTTTTTGTGTTCATATTTTAACATTCGTTATGATGATGGAAAATGCAAAAGAAATTTGTCATTTAGTCATCAAACATTTGAGTAGCTGTTACACACCAGTCATTGTTCTACCACCGGGAAGGTAGCGGTGAACAACACAGGTAGGACCTGGCCCGTGTGCCCGCAGTGAGGGGACGATGTCTGCAGGTGTTTCTGTTCCCATGAGCAAGTCTCTCTTGCTTGTGTCAGATGCCTCAACATTGATCTGAAGTGAACTGAGTCTTCAGTACTACAACATTTGACCAGTGAGTGCTAGCTGGTTTTACAGTTACAGTTCTGGTGCAGTTAATGTGGTTTTGTTTATTGAATCGTGTAGAAATCTGCTCAGTTGGCCACTCCAAAATGGTGATCTTTTAGATTGCTTTATGCTGATACGTAAGCTCGTGCCATGTAGAGGCATGTTCGGTGACTTCCCAGAGTCGATCAGATGCACAGGACCTCGCGAGTCTGCTGGCTGCTGTGATGTCAGTGTCTAGTTGGCATCTCCTGAGGGAGAGTTACAGGCAGTTTGACATCTGCATTTCTCCTGAGAAGCAGTTTGTCCGTTTTCCACAAGCTGGAAGTCGTCCCTCAGTCTTCACCAGGAGTGGCTTTCCATTCTTGCTTTTCCTTTTCCCACCTCGGCCGGTCTGGTTCAGGCTTCCGTCACCTGACACTTCTGTGTTAGGGCAGACTCGATCAATTTTGATCCAGAATATTGCAGAGAGCCCTCATTGTAGCTTGATGTGTGTGGCAAAGACAACAGAGAGAACACTTTGGTGATGTCTAGTTTTCAAAGCCATTTCATTAGATCACATTTAAATACATATTTTGATCTGTAGTAATTTTTACTGGCCTGCCTAATAAGATGAAAGGCCCATTGAAAGCACAGAATGATCCTATATACATGTTAATTATTTTAATCTTCAGTTCATTTGAATGAGTCATGTGTGTAATCTAATATGCCCAGCCCAGATGAGAGATTATTTGGAAAAATGTTAAAAGGTGAAATCTGGATGATAAGAGCTAAGGTTCTACATGTTGAAATTCATTTGTAATAGAAAAAGGTATTTAAAACTATGTATTTATTAGAGATGCCTTAAATAGACCATTTGGCCAAATGACAGGGTTAAAATCAGTATTTGGCCCAAACCAAATATTAGCATATAAAAGGAACTTTTGAATATAAAAATATAAATGTAAAATTTTGTTTTTAAAAATTAGCTTACTCTTTCAGTGCAATACTTGATACAAAATAGATTCTCAGATTCACTATAGGAAAGGTTATTTTGTTTCATGTTAGAAATTGTAGTTCATCAAGCAGTTTTGAAAAGATTAGATTTATATTATGCCATCTGTTCGTAGGCTTATAATTTTTCAGTATTTTGTTAGCTCAGAAGTTATCTAGCTGATGTACTCGATTATCAATGCATGTCTTTAAATATTGGTATTCACTAATTATTGTGTACGTAAGATTAACAGCTTTGTTTTATGGCATTGTAGTTTCCCAGACAAATAAATGGAGTGTATACGTTTATATTGTAGTAACTAATAGAATTCCAACATGTAAGGTAAACAGATTTTTGACTGGAAGCTGCATCTACAGTGCTCTGTGTTGGGCAGTGATCATTGGTATCGAACCGTAAATCCCAGTGACATACCTTGTTTACATGGCTGACACAGTTAACACTAGTGGATATGTGGGCTCACAGGGACATTGGTGAGACCCAGGTTCGGGGGATACCAGAGACGAACACTGAGGTTGACGGTTGGCTGTCTTACACCTCCCAAGGCTCAGACTGCAGCCAATCAACAGGTCTTTTGTTTGTTTTTTTTTGCATTTAACATTATGTCATAGGTGGTTTGTTATACATTAATTTCTCATCGATCCACTGAACCGCTCTTGCAAGTTACTTAATGCTTTATCTAATGCACAGTTTGTGATCCTGTAGATGATTCTCTTTCTTGAAACTCACTCTGCTTGAAGCAGGTCCTGTCCTAACCGTTCTGTCCTCTGACATCTTCCTCTTGGCCTCTGAGTGCTTCTGGCCGTCTCTGCCCGTGACCTCACTGTTGGCGTTAGTGTTACCGGGATGCCCACACACCTTTCCTGGAACCAGTCTTATGCAGCTTCACGGTTTTAGCTAAATTCAGAATCTCCCAGGCTTTCTCCTAAACTCCACCTGTTTATTGGACAGTGTTGCTTGACTATATCTCAAATTCTACAAGTCCCAAATGTAGTTTTCCCCCAAAACCAACCTTTTCTGTGAGTGCATTCTTAACTGGAACCAAGAACTCGAGAGGTGCCTCAGATCTGTCTCCCTCCCACCCCAGTCCGCTGTATGGTTGTCCAGTCCGGTCGCTTCAGCTGTGATGATCCCCTTGCTGCTGGTGAAACAGGGTCCCCCTCCCCTCTCCCGTTTGTGGACTCCGCCAGCTCAGACATGTCAGCCTCTGCGGGGTCTCCCTGCTCCATCCCGTCATACTTGCTCAACTGTTCTTCAGCTGTCACCAAAAGCACAGGTCTGGTCCCGTGAGTCCCACTTCACGTCCTCCACAATGCCCCCGTGCTCCTGGGATAGGGTCCACCTGCCGCCTCCACCTGGCACCTGCCCCCCATTGGCAGCTGCTTTCCTCTCCACTGTCCCACCTCACCCTCGAGTCACCCGTAGTCATTCATCAGGACTCCACTTAAACTCGACTCTGTCAGGGCAGCCTTCTCTGTGCTGTGCTCTCCATACCGTGAGCACCCCTGCTCTGAGTCACTACTCAGTGTCTCACCCTCCTCTGTTGCTGCCACTTGTCCATGTCCTGCGTCCTTCACAGTCGAGATGGCCGAGAGTCAGCGCAGGTTTTGCTGCTAAAAGTGCCCCGCAAAGAACATGTCTGTGCCTGATGCCTTTTTCTGAACCTCACGTTATTTTTTAGGCTTGTAAATGTCACATACGGAGTCTCGTGGGTGACTGTGTGTCACAAGTGTGGTTGTGTGTCTCAGCAGTGTGAGTGTATATCTCGTAGTAGTTGACTGTGTCAAGTGAGGTTGTGTGTATGTCTCAGGTGTTGATTGGGTATGTGTGTGTCAGGTGTGATTGCATGTGTGTCGCGTGTGACACGTGTGATTTTCGACTATTGTGGTCTGTCCTTGCTCTTTCACTATGCTGTCTTCAAAGTGTTCTGACTCCTGTAAAGCCAAAAGCCAAGTGCCGTTCAGTAATAATTAAGAATGTTACGTGGGACAGTAAATGTGACTTACACCCCAGTGCCATCGAGTCTGTGCTGACTCATAGCGACCCTATAGTACAGAGCAGAGCTCCATGGTTTCCAAGGAGCGCCTGGCAGATTTGAACGGCCAGCCTGTTCTGGTTAGCAGAGGTAGCACTAACCATTACGCAACCAGGGTTTCCAAAAATGTGACTCTTGGTGGCTAAAAAAATAATACATCTAAGCAGATCACAGGTTGAAATTGATCCCTGCTTCTGAGAAGCTGGCAGAACCAACAGGCATAAATGTACAGTGCAGTTATTGTGTACCATCAGTTTGTCCCTGTCACAGCGGCACTGCCCCCAGGGTTGGCTAGGCTATAACCTGGTCTTTTCCTACAGAGCCACTAGGTGGGCTCCCTATGCCAGCCTTTGGGTCACGGCTGAATGTGGAACCTTCTGTGTCACCAAGGCTGCTTGGAAACCCACACGTAGCTTTTGTCGTGTTTTCAGAAAAGGTCCTGTGAACTTCCATACTTGAGCCACAGGAGGGCAGTAGAAACACAGATTCTGGTCTCCACTGCGCTTGTCAGCTTGCGGGGTCCCTGGTGGCGCGGTGGTGGAGTGCCCTCTGCCAGCCATCAGGTCAGCTGGTCAGACCCACCAGGCGCTCCTTGGGGACTCTATGGGACAGATCGGCTCTGTCCTGTAGGGCTGCTAGGAGTCGGCCTCGACTTGATGGCACTGGGTTGAGTTTTTTTCAGATTTCAGGTAAGGCATTTTCATACGGTGGGGCTGACATCAGTCTGCTAGCTAAAGCAGTTCAGCTCTTCCCTTGGTGAATGTGCCCAGGGTTCGCGTGTGTGTGTCTCAGTAGGTGATGTGGTTATAAGTCAGGAAGACATTAAAGAAGCAGACACACACAACTGAGAATTTTGTCCTTGGTGGCTGAGTTCTCTGACCCTGGAGAAGACTGTGAGGGACAGAGCTGGACTTCACGGTGTGTCTCAATGTTTTGTCTTCAAGGGCTCTCTGAACACATACCGATTCTGCGATAACGTGTGGACTTTTGTGTTAAACGATGTTGAATTCAGAGAGGTAACAGAGCTTATTAAAGTGGACAAAGTGAAAATCGTCGCCTGCGATGGGAAAAGTAAGTGCCGGCCTCAGCACTGGGACAGCCAGTCCCCCAGGACCCGGTTTGCATACACTCTGAGAGAGCCTTGATCTGAACCAGTGGCTGCCCCCAGCCCCGGGAGACCTGGCCCCTATCTCAGCTGCGAGTGCAGGTCTCCTGCGGCTCTCTGCTGACGTCAGCGTGGGCATCGCAGGGGACACGAGGACAGACGGGAAGTGAGAGTATCAGAGAGCTGCTCGTCCTCCTTTCAGTTACAGATGGCCAGTGCTCATCAGCCTTCTCACAGGCACCTTTTTCTTTAAAGAAATGTGAATTGTGACAGTCTGTTGTCTGATGTGAGGAGATTTTAGTCAGTTAGCCCTGAAAGCCCTGCCAGCTCTCAGGCTGGATGTCCAGTCTGTCGGCTCTGTGCCGGCGTCCCCTCCACAGCAGACGGGGGACCGTGGGGTTGCTACGTGCTGTCTGAGTCTTGGGCCTCTCTTTCTGGCCCTTAGTAGTTTCCTTTCCTGCTGATGATGTTTTGAATACAAAGTTACCTTTCTTTTCTGAGTCTTTTGTGTCTAAAGGCAATTCTTGAAGTTAAATGGAGGAGACTCTCATTCTACAGGGCAGGAAAGGGAATTTTGAAAATGAAAAACAAAATGTAGGAAGTAATATTTTGGATTCCAAAAGGCATGCCCACTCATTGAAGAAGTGTAGAGAATACAGAAAGCCGTGCAGGAGAATAAACGGCCACGCAGCACCGCCTCCTGTAGACAGCCTGTTACTTCCCTGTGTGCTTGTGTAACCTCATCCTCTTTGTGTGTATGTACACACATTTGTAAATACATAGTTCATCCTGTGTAAGATATGAGCTAGTCTTCAACCTCACTTTTCACGGTTGTGTGAAATCACATCTGCAGCCCTTTCTAAAGAGATGGTCTGTCCTAAATGTGAGACAGTCTCAAAGCTGTGATGTGTACCCCCCAGAAGGTTGGTTAGGAAGAAGTGTTCTGAGAAGCTTAGATACAGGTGACTTTTCAGTACAGTCACTATATAGGTGCTTTTTGTCATTGCGCCGAGGAGCACTGTCAGATGTGAGTGAGGAGGGTCTCTGAGCCACCTGAAGGACTCCACGGCGTCGTCCATGTAAAGTTTGTCTGGTACTCCTGGGAGCTTCTGTTGGGGTCCTGGACTGCATTGCCTTAACTTAAAGATGAGAGATTCTTTTCCAGAGCTCAGTGGAGAAGCAGCAGCTGAGCCACCCCCACCCGGGGCTTCTGAGGAGCATGTCCCTCTCAGAGCGTGGGGCAGTGATGGGAACACACTCTGGGGCACTCGGGGACAGCTCAGCTTGTGTTCTCTGCACTCAGCATCAGCAAAAGAGAAGGAAATCTTAGATGTTTCTCTCCAGGGTTAAAGTACCAGTGGTGGGGCCTTGACAGACAGGGGAGTAACGGAGTCAGTGCCGGCGCGATGCCTCAGTGATGCCAGGCACAGGCGCAACGGAAGCGCCTCACCTCCCACAAGTCGGCGGTGAGGACTCGACTTGAGTTCCGCAGGAAGAGGCGAGCATTTGAAAGTTTCCTACCAAGACCCAGATGAAAAGACAGTTCGCTTCTGATTATCTCTTACAGTTCTTTTTTAACATGAAATTTTGAGACCCGTAGAGGGCCTAGGGAAAAATGTGAACAAAATGTAGTAGAACTAGGGTATTTTTTATGGCATAGACGGGGAGAGGTGAGTGTTTTCTCTGCCTCTGCCCTGAAAGGAGAAATTTAGGTTCCAGGAACTTCCGTTGTTGGCATTCATCTCCTCCTCGTACCCTCTCCTCCCTCCCCCTCAAATCACTGCCCTGTTAGTTCTGTTTTGTGGGTGTGTTTAAGGAATTCTTAAAATACTTCTATTTAAAATTAAGTTGTTCTTTGCATTCCCTTGTTCTGTCTTGTTTTATAGATACTGGCTCCAATACTACAGAATGAATAGAAAAAATGGGCTTTTTTATGCCATCTTCTCTTATTACTCATCACTTTTTGAAGAGACGCATAGAAGAGACTTTTTTTTAATTTATTGTGGCCATGCAGAAATGACTGCCCTCTGCTCCATGTCGGAGAATCCCAGGAGAAAGAAGCTCGTCGCCTATAGCCTCTCATGTGACATTTAGACAGCATGAACAAACTTAGCTTTTTTTAAATGACAAATCAGAAGTTGTTGCCTTCCTACAAATATTCTTTAATAAACTCATTTTAAAATGTAAATTGAGTAGTAACTGGTGACCTATAAGCAAGAAGAAGGATACTTCTTGAATCTGATTGTGATACAATACATAAAACACAGATTTTTGACACGTTAACCATTTTTAAGTGTGCAGTGACATTCATGACATTCCCTGATTCCCCGTGTTGTTCTGTCACTACTACCATCCATTTCCCAGAGTCTCACGTCGCTCGAGACAGGAACTCAGTGGCCCTGCAGCAGGAATGCCTGTGGCCCCCCAAAGCCCCTGTCTCTGCGCTTCGTCTCTGCGCTTGCCAGGCCGGGCATCCCTGAGCGTGCTGAACGGGTGGCTGTGCCTCGCCGGGGAAACGCAAAAAAGGCGTCTGTGGTAGTCACGTTAGTTTATCAGTGACAGCTTTTTCTGAAAACATCAGCAAAGGCATATGAAAAGGCCATCTAGAATTTTACCAAAATAGCCTTTTTATTTTTTAAGTACAAAACCAGAGTAATCTTTAGTATGAAAAACTTACTAAGAAATAGAACTCAAATAGGACAAGTTAGATGATCTTCCACCAACTTGCATAGCCAGAACAAAACCAAAAGCCTATTGCCAGCAATGTAAAATGGTGCCCACGTGGCATGTAGATTATTTCTTGAATTGGCCGTATGCAAGTTTCACACATTTTGGAATGATCTAAGTCTTACCAATTAAACTTTCAATAAAAAGTCTTAGTAAATGTATGACTTGTTTTCATATCTTTGAAGGAAAAAAATTTCCCTTATCAATTTAGGGATCTATAGTCATGTGGCATTTCTAAAACATCAGAAGGGGGAAAATGTCAGTCACCAGGTAGAGTGACCACAGTTTAGCAGCTGACTGCTGGTGGGTCTGGAGCCCTGGTGGCGCAGTAGTTAAGCACTCAGCTGCTGACTGAAAGGTGGGCAGTTGAAATCCACCAGCCGCTCCTCAGAGACACTCGGGGGCAGGTCTACTGTGTCCTCTAGGGTTGCTGTGAGCTAGAATTGACTCAGTGGCAATGGGTGTTGGTTTTTCATAAATGGATCCAGAGGTCTGGCCCTGCGTGTCAGTCACATGAGGTCACTGGTGGCCCCATCCTGCAGTCACCCCGCCAGCAGTGTGCTCAGAGTGCTGGCATGTGGGTGCCTCTGGAGTTGAAGATTAATGCTGTGTGGTAAGGGTGCTCAGGTTGAAGCACTGAAACCCTCACCGGTGTGACAGCACAGATGAGAAACGGTGACGATACCAACCCAACCAGGTGATCTGGGAGCGGGTACTACTTGAGTCGGAGACATTTTCCTGGGTACCACGAAGAGAAGCTGCTTTCTTTAGACACATGAAGAAATTGGGACATGGGTGTTCTCAAGGGTCATGTATCTAGGAGTTTAGTTGTAATTACTGAAAAAGTTGGACCCAAGTAAATCTGAAGATGGATGAAAACCGGTTGCAGCAGATTGGCAGGGAACTGCCAGAAATTCAAGGCCAACTTAGAAGGGGATGTAGAACCAGAGACATTGCTGGTGACAGCTGGGCCTTGACTGGGAGCAGAGACGACCAGAAAGATGCTATGTGTGCTGCATCGCCTGCAAAGGCATTTGACTGTGGGGTGTGGTCGTAAGAAATACACCAACCTGGAGAAGAACAGAAACTCCAGAACCCTCCATCGTGCTCATCTGGAGCCTGTAGGTAAACTAAGAGGCGGGCAGCTGTTTGACCAGAACGAAGGGCACTGCGTGTTTGGGTCTGGAAGGTGTGCGCCAGGGTTGGCTTCCTTTGGCTTCCTTCCTCACCACGCCCATTCAGTCTGCTGGAAACCGTGTGTTGGTGCAGTGGGTAAATGCTATCGGTGCCGACCAGAAGGCCAGCAGTTCAAGTCCACCAGGAGCTCCTCGGAAACTCCATGGGGCAGCTGTACTCTGTCCTCTGTGGTCACTATGAGTCAGAACTGACTCGACAGCATTGGGCTTGGGTTTGAGTTTGGGTGTTCAATCTGTGTGCCGAGCAGCTAGTCCGAGAAGCTGGACTACGGGGAGGGGACAACTACCAACAAGTGCGGCCTTGCCAGGTGAGCTGTCACCAAGGCTTTTCCTGGGAGTGTGGCCTGTCACCTTCGGGTGGCCTGCACACAGGTCTGCTCAGCACAGTAAGTGGGGGCCATCTCCCAGAGAACAGGATTTTCTTTCAGGCCAGTTGAACTTGGGTTGCTTATAGGACTAAAGCCTGTGTTCCATGTTGAGGGTTGGTACTCCAGTTGAAACCAGTTCTCGGACTCAGGTTAGCTGCCATCCTGCCTCTCTGCTCTGGCTTGGGTGGAGGTACAGACATCAAAACCTGATATTTCTTCCTGTCATTTTAAATTAACACACAACTGACGCCTGTAGTGGAGGTGTTCTGAGCATCTGTAGCGTCACTCAGACGTCACTGGACCAACAGAAAAGGGCCACAGCAAGGATGTATCCCAGTTGTTACTCTCCCGCCTGGCACAAGTCCATACATCTACTGCTAGGACTAAGCGTGAAAGCTGGTCTTTTGGGGATGCTGTACATTAAGCTTCTCTATCCCACTGTGATGGGCCCTCGAATCCGTGATGATGCCCCGTCCATTAGCACACACAACACACAGCAATGACACTGGTCTGTGCCGCCACCCACCCCTGTGCCTAGAAGCCATTTAAAGTAGATTGTAAGAAGACAGTATTGTCAGGATATTGAGCACCTACTTTGTGCTAAGCATTCCCTGTACTGAACTTAATCTTCACAAGATACCTCCGCTTTGAGGACTGTCAGTATGTTTTAGAATCAAGGAACTACGGCATTGTAGGGGGAATGGGTAGAACTTGCTAATGTGTTGTTGTGGAAGAAAGCTGACGTCAAGAATGACGCCTTACAACCTGTAGGGAAACTCAGCATTGTGAGTCATTTGTTAGGCAAATGAAAATTAAAACCAAAATGCAACACCACACCCACTAGGATGACTATTTAAAAACTAAAGAAGAAGGAAGTGTTGGCAAGGACGTGGAGAAACTGAAATTCTTGTACATTGCCAGTGGAAATATAAGCTAGGGCAGCTGCTATGGAAAGCAGTTTGGCCGTTCCTCAAAAAATTTGACACAGAATTCCTGTCTGACCCAGGAATTCTACTCCAAGGAATATAGCGGCAAAGATCTGAAAGCAGGGACTCAAACAGATACCTGCATACCAATGTGCACAGCAGTACTACCACGGTAGCCAAAAGGTAGAGACACTCCGAATGTCCATCAACAGATGAACTGACAAGATGTGGTACACACCAGGGAGTGTTATTTAGCCACAACAAAGACTGAAGTTCTGATACATGCTCCAACATGGATAAACCTTGAAAACATTGAATTAAGAAAAGCCAGACATAAAAGGGAAAGTGTCTAGAATAGGCCAATTCGAAGGGACCATAAAACAGAGGTTACCAGGGATTTAGGGCAGGAAAGAGTGGGGAGTTACAGCCTAATGGGTAAAGTTTCTGGTTGGGATGCAGAAAGAGTTCTGGAAACGATGGTGGTGGTTCCACAACATTGTGAGTGTACCCACTGCTTCCGAACTGCACTGCTGTAACCCAGAGTAAAATTTTGTTATATATATTCTACCACAATTAAAAAAAAAAAATAGAGGAATAATTGTGGGAGTGGGAGAGAGCTCCAGATCAGGGAAATTTCACTGAAAAATCAGCAGAGCCTGGAGTTCAGGTTGATAATGAACTACAAACATTTGTCAAGACCTACTGGCCAAGACACCAACTCGCAGTCACATGATAAAGTTCACAGATCAGAGACTTCCAAAACTGTACAGAACCTCAGAGATAACCAAATGAGCCCCAACTCATCATACAGGGCATGAAAGGACAGTTTTCACTGACTGACGTTTCAACAGTTGATCCCCGGACCTCCCTTCTCGGTCTGCCTCTGTCTGGCAGCCCCAGGGAGGTGTCCGGCACCACAACAGCACACCAGCCCCCACGAGGTGCACTGCCCAGTGACGGAACCCTGGTCTCCTGCACGGATGGCCAAAATCCCATCACTGAACCATCACTGTCCTGTATGACCCAAATAAGCCCCCAAACGAGACCTGTGGCTGTCGAGTCTCACTCACAGCACCCCTGTGCTCCAGAGGGTTTTCTTGGCTGTAATCTTCACAGAAGCAAGTCTCCGGGCCTCTTCTCCTGGGCATCGCTGGTTAGGTTCGAATGGCCCAGCTTCAGTTGGTAGTCACACAACCATCTGTGCCACCCAGGACTTAAGACCCAGGTAGGGGTCAGAAAAAAACCAAAACTTCCACTGTGTTGAGTATATTCCAACTCCTGGCAAACCTATAGCACAGTTTCAAGAGGCACTTGGTGGGCCTGAGCTGCTAGGCTTCTAGTCAGTGGCCAGGCACGCCAAGCTGAATGTGAAGCCCCAAAGGCTGTAAATACAGACTACACACAAACAAACTGCCCTTCACGGCACTGCTAATTATTTAGCCATCCTGAAATAAATGTGTCCCTGCTGTCACCCCGGAGCACATTATATGGAGTTGTCCCACTGTGAGCTCAGTGGGTCAAAGTCAATGCCTGCTACCAAGGGCCCCAGACAGAAGGGGAAAAAAATGTGGAACAAAACTCAAATTCACAAAAAAGAGGAAGACCAGATTCGCTGGTCTGACAGACTACAGACACCCTTACGAGTACGGCCCCAGGACACTCTTTTAACTTAGTACTGAAGTCACTCCTAAGGTTCACCCTGTAGCCAAAAATTGAGTGTGGAGGGCTAACCATAACACATGTGAAGGACACGCTCCATAGTTCAATGTCATATATGAGACTAATGGGTACATCAGCCCCACAGCAAAGGTGAGAAGGGAGGAAGGGACAAGAAAACTGGACGCATGCCAACAAGGGAACCTAGGGTGGAGAAGGCGAAAGTGTTGACATGTCGTGGGGTTGGCCACCAATGTCGAAAACAACTTGTGTATTAACTGTTTCATTAAAAAATTCATTTGCTCTGTAAACCTACCCCTAAATCATGCACCACACCACACACACACACATTACATACACACATCAATGCCTACAGATAACTATTTTTACATGAAATGACAGGATGTCTGGCACTTTATAAATAAGTACCAGTGCCAAGTACCAGCAGAGGCAGGATACAGATAGAGCTGATGCTGCATGGGTGGTTATGAAGAGCAGCAATGGGTAAAAGGGGCTTGTTATCCCCACCCCACTACCTGTACATACATTTGAAATTTTTCTAAATTGTGCTTTTTAAAAAAACATCAGTGCCTGCAATGTGTAGTGTCTGACCTAAGATGTTATATTTGAGACTTGCTTTCAAAACAACTGTTTGTTGTCTCTGGCCAGGCTATGTCACCATCATGCCGTGTGTGTCCTGGCTGACTGTCTCACGGTACCTCAGTGTCAGCTGTTCTGAGTGATGTGCCACCTTTCTGGGAGGCCTTCCAGGACCCTCCAAAATGAATCTGTAACCTTTCTTTTGTCAATCCATTCTAAAAATGCTAATTCAGTGAGAATACATCCAACCATCTTTTGCCTGCTTTAGTGATCCTAGAATCTTATTTTTCCCCCCTAGTATATAATAAATAGATGGAAACCCTGGTGGCATAGTTGGTTAACTGCTATGACTGCTAACCAAAAGGTCGGCAGTTCAAATCCACCAGACCCTCATTGGAAACTCTATGGGGCAGTTCTACTCTGACCTCTAGGGCCACTATGAGTCAGACTCTACTCCACGGCAGTGGGCTTGGTTTTTGATTTACATAAATAGATAGATAGAATCTCACGTGGTTGAGGTCAAGGCATTTCTGCTGTCAAGAGCTACAGGAATTTGGCAACATTCAGCGACGGGATTAGTGGGACTCGCTGAACAGAGCCTTGTGCAGAGACACTGTCAGCAGACTTCTCTCCTGAACATCCCAACTCTTGTTCTCAGATCCTGTCGTCCCCCTAGGGGTCTGCTCCAGGAAGAAACTACCTCCCAAACCGGTTCTTTCGTCCCCAGGCAGAGACGCATCACTATGCTCAGCAGCGGAGGGACATTTCAGCACTGCCCTTTCGCCAGGTTAAAGGCTGGACTTAGGTGCTCTACGCACTTCTCCTGCGCCCCGCCCTCCGGCTCATGTTCTTACCAGGATGACAGCCACCTGCCAGTTGTTCAAACAGGTGTTGACTTAACCTCCTTCTGTAAACAACTAGCACGGTGACGAAATACATGAGACAAATGGACGCGGGCTATAGTTCCTGGGAAGGGAAACAGTCAAGGCAAGGCTTAGGTCATCCCAGCTCTCTGGGGGGCAGCTCTATGCAGATTGCCCATCCAGGAAGAAGGAACCCAAATAGCCTGGCAGCCTCGCAGAGTTCAGGGAGTCTGCCTTTGAGTGGTTTGCTATGCCGTCTGCTGGCTTTTATTGGTCAACCTGGAAGTGCTGAGAGGTAGACAAATGGCTATGGGGAGCCCAGGGTGGAAACGGGGAGACAGCTAACACATAGCGGGGATTGCAACCACGGTCACAAAACAATACATGTATAAGTCTTTGAATGAGAAACTAACTTGAGCTATAAGTTTTCACCTTAAAACACATGAGCCCTAAAGGTCAACAGTGACTCTAAAGCAGAGAAGAGGCAAGGATGCCAGAAGGGTGGAGACAGAACAACCAGAACGCAACCAGAGAAGGCTGACATGTTGTGCAGAGTGTAACTGAACATCCCTGACCAGTGTGTGTAGAAATTGTCAAATGAGGACCCAACGTGCCACATAAATTTTCACCAAAAGCAAAAGTACCACTGAAAAAAATAAAAAAGTAAAAGTGAAGAAATACAGCAAGGAGCTCAAAACCAGTTCTCCATGAACTGACAGATCATGTGGTTTGATTTCTGCATATTTTCTGTAGCTCCCAAGTTTCCTACAATAAGCGTAAGTTATATAATAACAAGATAATTGGAAATATAATTATTGTTAATAGTAATATTTACAAAAGAGCCTTGATGGCTCAGGTTGGTTAAAGCACTCATCTGCTAATCAAAACATTTGGTGGCTGGAACCTACTAGCTGCTTCTTGGGAGAAAGATGTGGCAATCTGCTTCCATAACGATTTTACGGCCTTGGAACCCTGAAGGCAGTTCTACTCTACGGGGTCACTAGGAGTCAGACTCAACTTGATGGCAGTTGGTTTGGGTTTGGGGTAGTATTTACAGAAAGTAAAACTAAAGTAAGAGCACAAGTGAGAGGCAACATTTCTTACATTTTGTCTTTGAAGTATGTATTCCTAAGTAAAACAAAAAGCAATTCAAAATTGTTCTTCTGAGCTGCTCAGACCAGTATCTGTCTGTTCTGACAACATGTGGTTGTTTTGCTTGGTTGGTTTTATATGCTTGGTTTTCATATAGGGACCAATTGTGGCAAAAATAAGCCAATACTGGTCATATTTAACAGCTGTTAATAGATAAATGACAAATATCATTCAGGAAAGAGTGAAAAAAAAAAGCCTCTCTAGCCAGTGTTACCCAACTAAACCCACTGCCATTAAGGCAATTCTGACTCATCGCAACCCTATAGGACAGAGTAGAACTGTACCATGGAGTTTCCAGAGTGCCTGGTGGATTGGAACTGCCAGCCTTTGGGTTCACAGATGTAACATTTAACCACTGCACCACCAGGGTTAAGCACCCTAAACAAACCATAGTAGAATGAATCATGGCCCCAAAGCTACCAGGTCGCCTCCGACAGCAAAGACTACGCAGATGTGGTTAAGCTAAGGACCCTGAGGTGAGGGGAGAAGATCCTATAAAACGAGAGTGGACCTGAAGGCTATCACACGGACTCTGATAAAAAGGAAGCAGGAGAGAGGAAAGGAGAAAGCAGTGTGGCCCGGAGACAGACAGCAGTGCCACAGCCGCAAGTCAAGGAATGCTGGCGGCCACCAGAGCCATAAGAGGAGGGGGAATAGATTCTCCCATGAGACTACTAGAGGGGTCGTGGCCTCCCAACACCGCGGGCTCCCCGCTCCCTAACTGGGGAGAAGAAATTTCAATTGTTTTAAGCTCTCAAATGTGCAACATTTACAGGAACCACAGGAAACCGTTACATGAGCCCAAGATGGAGCATTTTGAGTATAAAAAAGAGTCATTACAATGAATCACAGCATATAAATTATGGTTTTAAACAAGATGTGAGTTCAAAAGGATCGCAACACTTCCTTTACAGACATACACACAGGTAAAAATGGTGAAATAACGCGTGGTGTTAGAAGCCGGCACACGGGTCAACATCCTTTCAGGAACTTTGGGACTGACTGAAAGGCAGGCACATGATGCTCTGGGTGCTGGCAACGTCCTTGATGTGGATGACAGTTACACAGTGGTGTCCAGTTTGTAAAAAATATCAAGCTGGGGACCTTTTCACTTTTCTGTGTGTGGATTATACCTCAGGTAAAATGTTAGCTAAGAAAGAGGGAGAATATACACAAACTCGCACGGCCACATCCACTCGTCCACTGGCATCCAAGCCCATCCACTGTCCCACTGCTGTGAGTCTGGGGGACCCGTCTGTGCTTCCATCAGAGATGAAGCCTTCACGCAGGGTGCTAAGCAACCATCCTCTCTCTTCTGAAGGATGTCCCTCTGGCAAGCTTCCCTGCTCACTCCTACGTTGGCTTATCCTTGAGCATATCTTTCCCGTCAACATACACGCATACTATCACTTTTCCAATTTTTAAGACAACTTTTGCCGATATTCAGTTACTGGGCTGTTTTTCTCCTTTCTTCTGGCTCCAGTCAAAACTCACAAGATTTATCTGCACTTGCTCACTGTGTGCAATTTTGTTTTCACAACCCTTTCGAACCACTTTCAAAAAGGGTCTCGCCCCTACACACCACTGAAGCTGATCTTGTCAAGGACAGCCCCACGTTAGCAGACCCACCCGACGTGATCCTCAGCAGCCTGTGCCCTGGTCACCAACTCCTCTCCTGAAATGCACAGTTTCTCCTCTTGATTTCCAGACCTCCTCTCCCACTTTCCCTTCTGTCTCACTGTTGTCGCGAGCTGCAGTCTAGTCCATCCCATCTGGGCGACAACCTCAGGCACAGAAACATGAAACGCTTCCAGAACCAACCTTTTGGGATCCATGGGGTTTTCAATGGCTGACTTTCAGAAGCAGATCACCAGGTACTTCTTCCTAGCCAGCCGCGGTCTGGAAGCTTTACCCGTTCCGCGTTAGAGCAGCCTCCCAGCCTCCATTCGCAGGATGGTGGTGCCTGCACAGCAGCCTCGCTGGCTGTGAATCCAAACCCTTGACAAAGGTGAGAGCTCCAGCACCGAACCGCTGCGCTCGCGCCCTCGACCACCTTCATCTCCGTTTTTCAACTTTCTGATGCACCCTTATCTCCCCAGCTTCTTCATTTGGAAAGCACCAGAACTCATCCGGGGGCCTCTTTTCTATCCATAGTCTCTCCCTTGGGATGGACCCAGTTTCACAGCTTGGCATAATCCATAAACTGGTGACTGTGAGATACTCCCCAGAACACACCGTTCTCCTGAACTTAAACTCCAATACAGGTCTGTGTCCTCAACATCCCTACTTGGCTATCTAACGTTAAAAAATAAATAAATAAAAAATAAAAAAAATTGCTGTTGGGTTGATTCTGACACATAGTAACCCTACAAGACAGGTGAGAACTGTCCCCCAGAGTTCCCAAGGAGCAGCTGGTGGATTCCAACAGCCAACCTTTCGGTTAGCACCTTACCACTTAACCACTATGCCACCAGCCTTTCTAATAGAAATCGGTCAAAACTAAACTCTTGATTTTCCCCATTTTGGATCCACCATCTCCCTTCTAAACAAATTTGATCTGTTGTAACAAATCCTCGACCAAATCTGCAAAATACTCCAGAACATGAACGTTTTCACCATTTCTTTCACTACTGCCCTGGTCCAAGCCACCGTCGCGTCGTCTCCTGGATCCTTGTCTCAGCCTCCTCACTGACCTCCTGGCTTCCACACTTGCCTCCCAACCAGTGCGTTCTCAAGGCAGCAGCTAGAGTCACACCTCATCTCAAAACCATCTGATGACCTCCTACTCCACTCTGCGAAAAAGACCAAGTTCACGCGATGGTGTAAGAGGGTCTCAAAAACGTGCGCTCTGCCTCCATACTTGTCTCTGAACTCCTCTTCTTCCTCTCAGTCTCTCTACTGCAGTCGCACTGCTTTCCTCACTGTTTCTCAGACATGGCAGGACTTCCTGCTTCAGGACTTTGGCCTAGAATGCTCTCCCCCTATTCATCCTCAAAGATCAGCCCCTCATTTTCAGGCCTTTAATCAAAGTCACCACTTCCTGGAGGGCCTCCTTAACTACCCTGAAGCTAAAATGTCAAGCTCCCCCTTTTCCACGCCACCCCATGAAGTCTCTATCATGTCCTCTGTTTTCTCTCTTGCCCTTTTCACCTTGTAATACACATACATATTGTCAGTTTATGGTGTGGTAAAGGTATTTGCCTATTTTGTGTGTTGTTCTTCTGAACAGTTCTTGGTGTGTGTTGTCATTGCTGGATGCCACTGAGTAGATTCCAACTCATGGTGACTCCATGCGCACAGCAGAACTCTTAATATGTACCCAAAAACCGAACTCACTGCCAGTCAAGTCCATTCTGACTCACAATGACCCTACAAGACAGAGCAGAACTGCTCCATAGAGTTACTGAGGAGCAGCTGGTGGATTCGAACCGCTGACCAAATATTTAACCACTGAACCACCATGGCCAACTCCTACATAGTAGAACACAACTGATATTCGCGGTGATTTAGGAAATGATATTGGAATCATTATTCCCTGTCCTTGAGCATAGAAAATGTGACCAGGCTGAACCCACAGTGACTCACAAGGACACATCAACTGGGCCCTGGGGGGACAAAGACAATAGATACGACAATCTTAGGGGAAACTACTTTAGGGAACCTTTCACACAAGCCAGAACACTGAAGACTTTCCACTTTTATCTTTTTTCCATTAGCATTTGATGAATAGAAAATTTGTTGGATCAGTGAAGACCCTCCTGACTGTTGTTACTGAAAGCTGTACCAGTGGGTTGCTAAAAAAGATGATTCAAAATGTAGGATCACAGTTTCTAGCCAGTCTGTGAAAAGGTGAAGTGTTCAGTGGTTTTGCCCAGTTGTAACAGTAACATATACTGATAGCTTTGTAACACCCCTTCAACTTGCATAGAAATGGCTATAGCTGCATATTTGTCCGTTTTCCCATTCTCTTTATTCTGTAAATTCCTTGGATTTCAGCAAACCTCAGCTCCAGCTTTTCATTTTAGCCCTTTTTAATAAATGTCAAATAAAACTTTCTTTTTTGCTTTGTGAGGACTGCCAATTAAGTTCACAAATTCATCCTAGACAAGGTGCTACATACCTCTTTCCTAAATATCTCCATGGTCACCTTCAAAGTGCTCCCCTTGGGAAGCTATGCACTGACCCCAGGGCCTAGTCCACCCTTCAAAGCAATTTTGGAGCTCTTTTTCTAGAATAGCCACCAGAGCTGTCATTGTATTACCGTTGACATCCCAAATGTCATCAAAATTTCTTCCTTTCAAAATACAAAATAAAAATGCTTCCTTTATCTTTGGTTAAAGAAAAAAGTCACTGGGGACCAGATCAGGTGAATAGGGAGAGTGTTCCAATACAGTTATTTGTTTACTGGCTAAAAACTCCCTCACAGACAGCTAAATAACTAAGTTCACGAACTTGCCACTGTGCCAGCATGCACAATGGCCTTTCCAGAAGGAGTTCCAAAATTGTTCTGAAGGGTGGACTATGTGCTGGCATCAGTGCATAGCTTCCAAAGGGGAGTACTTCAAAGGTGACCAAAGTGATATTCAGCAATGAGGCATGTAGCTCTTAGAATAATTAAGTTTGTGAACTTAATCGCCATATCTTGTATAAACTTTGTGGTTTTCCCCAAAAAACAGTTTAATTGAGTAGTCATCAAGGACTTCTGAAGTTACATATTTCCAGTTGAACTTGAAGAGACCTGGACTGTGGAGCAGAAGTCGAAAGAAGAGAGGTCCTCTCTTGTAGACCTACGTGTCCCTTCTACACTGACAGGGTGAGTGATCTTGGAAAACGAGAATTGGCTGCCTCTTTTTTGTTATCTTTCTCATGTTTTCTTAAGTTTTGTTTGGCATATTTGTTTGAAAAACCAGTTGGTTGATTAAGGAGGATCTTAGATTTTTGTGTGATTGTTTGATGAAGAGTGATGCTTAGTAATCCTTTTGGTGAACTGCAGTTTTGGACTGGATTCAGACATTTGAAACATTAGAGAGGGAATTCTATTTTCAAAGACCTCTGGATCATCATAAGCCATCATTCTGTGATTCAGGAAAGTCTAGAAAACAGCCCTCTGTTCTGCCAAATTCTCAGTGGGAGTTGGTACTTCCTGTCCTGTGTTTTGAAACTTAAGGCAGAAGTGCTAGTTTTGTACCTTTTTTTAAAAGACATTGTTTCTCAACAAAGAATCACAATGTTAAAATTAAAATCATCAGGAGTTTTAAAGTACTTTCCAATTAGAGGATCTACTATATTAAAGGTCTAGAACAAGAGACTAGATCACCAGTCATCAGAATGAATTAGCTTTGAAAAGAAGGAAACCAAAAACTTGAAACTTAGAGCTTAATAACTTTAATAAATGAGTCTGTATTTCTTCCCTACTATCACTAAACCTGGTTGCATAGTGGTTAAGTGCTATGGCTACTAACCAAAAAATTGGTAGTTTAAATCCACCAGGTGCCCCTTGGAAACTCTAGGGAGCAGTTCTACTCTGTCCTATAGGGTCACTGTGAGTAGGAATTGACTCTATGGCAGTGGGTTGCTTTATTGGAAACCCTCATGGCATAGTGGTTAAGTGCTACATCTGCTAACCCAGAGGTTGGCAGTTCAAATCTGCCAGGTGCTCACTGAAAATACACTATTCTGAGTTGCTCTGAATTGCTGCGAGTCAGAATCAACTTGATGGCAGTGGCTTTCCTTTTTTTTTTAAATTGAGACACTACTGTGTGGATCATAACAAATTATGGGCAACATTGCAGAGAACAGGAATTCTAGAACACTTAATCATGCACATCATGAATGTGTACACAGGTCAAGAAGCAGTCGTGAAAACAGGACAAGGGGACACTGCGTGGTTTAAAGCCAGGAAAAGTATACATCAGGGTTGTATCCTTTCACCACACATTTTCAACCTGTACGTTAAGCAAATAATCTGAGAAGCTGGACTGTATGAAGAAGAAGGAGGTGTCAGGATTGGAGGAAGACCCATTAACAACCTGGGTTACACAAATGACACAACCACACTTGCTAGAAGTGAAGAGTATTTGAAACACTAATGAAGATCAAACACCACAGCCTTCGGTTTGGATTACACCTGACTTCAAGAAAACAAAAGTCTGGGGACAGGGCCAAGATGGCAGACTAGCTATCTCCTCAGTTCCCTCTGAGAACTAAGGCCTAGAACAATAATTGAAAGGTGCAGTGTGGACATTCTGGGAGCTCCAAGATCAGGATGATCAGGCGTAGGGTTGTGAGACTGGACTGCACAACAGGAAGGGGGAACGTACCTTGTCTGTCGTGAGACAGCAGCACAGTGAGTACCGCTTCTGCTGGTGCAGCACCTGGGAGGAATGCAGGTACAGATGCCTTCTCTGAAGCCAGGAGGCTGGGACTGGTTTGCTGAGCTTGTGAGTGTGACATGGCCTGGCTTCTCCACTGATCTGCAGTGCCTAAGTCAACAGCATATCCCACAGCAGAGAGATGGTGCTTAGGACACCCACATTTAGAGATCCCAGCAGTGGTGAGGGTGCCAGTGACCGTCACCTCTCTTGTCTCTGAGCTATGCCATAGAATCTGCCAGCTCACACTGTAACAAAGGCAGCTCAGCCAGACGCCATCTTGGTCAGCTGAGAGGCAAAATCAGCCTTGCCTGAGGGCTCAGCTGAAGCTAATTTTCACGCTAAGCAACACTGCCTATCTGGTTAGCACCACTTCCAAAAGAAACTCTGCTCTTAATACAACTTTACCTAGACAAAGTAGTAGCAGCTAGGAGCCGAGTGCAGTGGGGCCCTAAACCCTCTCTTCTTTAAGCCATGTCATAGCGTCTGCTAACTGCTGACAAGGCACCACCTTTGTCAGTCAGGAGGCGGGGCCTACCACCCCCGAGGGCCCGATTGCTATCAGCTATGGCTGGTCAATGCCTCTCTCTGCAGAAAATTCAGCTTTTAAGACTTACACCACAGCTCCTGTTGGTGTAACACTGGAGAAACTGAACAGTTTCTGGATGGTGTGAAGACAAAAATCAATATCTAACCATTTAAAGAAGCAGACCACCATGGGCCTGGTAAACTTCCAAAAATAAAGATTCAAACAACTTCCCAGATTAAACAGCCTTTCTGAAATTATCAGCAGTAGAATACAGAAGAATTATGTATAGAGCCCCTCTAGAGATTAAACAAAATGCAGTGGAACAAAATGAAAAGTTAAGTAAGATTTACGGGTTGCTAGGTTGCCATGAGTCGGATCCAAATTGATGGCACTTGGCTTGGCTAGAACATCAATGATCTGAAATCCGGCAGCTCAATAGTAAAATTACAGAACTAGAAAACTCAACACAAAGCCAAAAGAGCACACTGGAGGAAATGGAATACAGAATTAGTGAATTTGAAGATAAGGCAACTGACACCAGCATTTGTGAAGAGAAGTTGGATAAAAGAAACAAGAAAAATGAAGTAGCATGGGGGACTCTATCAACAGGAATAATTCATGAATAATTGGAATTCCTAAACAGGGAGGAATAGCAGAAAATACAGAGAGAATTGTTGAAGAGTTGGTAATAGAAAACTTCTCTGTCACCATGACAGAAAAGAACATAGATAGTCAAGATGCTTATCAAACACCACAAAAACCAGGCCCCAAAAGAAAGTCACAAAGACATATTACAATCAGACTTAATAAAATGAAACATAAAGAGAAGCTCTCAAAGGCAGTGAGGTTTAAAGCCTTATACACTTTCGTCTGACTTCTTGGCAGGAAAACAAAGCCTTGGAGGAGAAAAATTTCCAACCAAGAATTATATAGCCCGCAAAACTGTCTCTCAACTATGACAGTGAAATTGGGACATTCTCAGACAAACAGAAGCTTAGAGACTTTGCTAAAACCAAACCAAAACTACAAGAAATGTTGAAAGAAACTCTTTGTTTAGAAAAACAATAACATCAGTTACATACTTAATGAGGCAATGCAGGACAGAGCTTCCAAAGTCCCACTCAGTTAGAGAAGTTACAAAGCTCACAGCTAAAGTATTCAAAGTAGGGAACCAGAAATCTTAACATGAAAACTATGACATCATCATACTATAAAAAGAGATCTATTGCAGTAGTTACAACCCTTTCAGATGGAGAGGAAATTAAGGAGAAATACAGAAGTTAAAGACTGGTTTAAATTTATAATATTAAGAGGGATCAAAGAAGTAGCCACAAAGCATACTAACAATGTGACATACGAAACAAGAAATATAATACAAGAGTCTCAACAAACACAAAACCAACATTGAAGAAGATGAGAAGTAAACCCATAAATAAAAACAACCCAGAACAGAATATTAAAAGAAGCAACAAAAACACCAACACCACAAAAATAAAGGCATCAAAATGACAGCACTAAATACATAACTATCAATAATTACACTAACATAAATGGTCTGAATGCACCAGCAAAGATGGAGAGAGTGACAGCCTGAATCAAGACATGATCCGTCTACACGGTGCTTACAAGAAACACATCTTAGACTCAAAAACATGAACAAACTGAAAATCAAAAGATGGAAAAATATATACCAAGCTAACAACACACGAAGAAGAGCAGGAGTGGCATTACTAATCTCAGATAAAATAGATTTTAATGTCAGCTCCACCATCATGGACAAGGATGGTCACTATTAATTACTGAAAGGTTTACTACATAAGTAGAATATAACAATACTAAATATTTATGCACCCAATACCAGAGCCTAAATACACTGAACAAACACTGACAACATTGAAAACTGAGATAGATCACTCCACAATAATAGTAGTAGACATCAACACTGCACTTTCAGAAATGCACAAATCATCCAGAAAACAGCTCAGTGAAGACACAGAAGATCTTGTAGCAACAATCAACCAACTACATCTCATTGACATATACAGAACTTTTCACCCAACAACAGATAAGTACACCTTCTATTCCAATGCCCATGAATATTCTGCAGAATAGATCACCTTATTAGGACATAAAGCCAGTCTCAAAAAAAATCCAATCCACTGAATTACTGAAAAGCATCTTCTCATACCATAAAGCCATAAAAGTTTAAATCAATAGCAGAAAAAAAAAATAGGTAGAAATCTGAACTCATGGAAACTGAAAAAATTTTGTTCAAAAATCCTTCAATTATAGAAGAAATCAAAGATGCAACAAAGAAATTTATGGAATCAAATGAGAATGAAAACACTATCAGAACTTATGGAATACAGCAAAAGCAGTCCTCAGAGGTCAATTTATCTCTATAAATGCACACATCTGGAATGAAGAAAGAGCCCAAACTACAAAATTAATCCTACAGCTTGAACAAGTAGAAAGAGAGCAACAGAGGAAACCCTCAAGCACCAGAAGAAAACAGATAATAAATATCAGAGCAGAACTAAATAAATGAGAGAATAGAAGAACAATTGGAAAAGTTAACAAAACCAAAAGCTGGTTCTTTGACAAGATCAATAAAATCGACAAACCATTGGCTAAACTTACAAAGAAAAACAGAAGAAACAACCCAAATAAGAAATGAGATGAGAGATGTGACAACAGACCCAACCGAAATCAAAAGTATCATTAACAGAATACTACGAACGACTGTACTCTAACAGATTTGAAAACCTAGATGAAACGGACAAATTTCTAGATTCACATCACCTACCAAAATTATCACAAGGAGAAGTAGAACAACTTAATAAACCCATCACAAAAGAAGAGATTGAAAAAGTCATGCAAAAACTACCAACCAGAAAAAGTCCTGGCCCAGATGGCTTCACTGAAGAATTCTATCAAGCTTTCAGAGAGAGTTAATTCCAATACTGCTGAAGCTATTTCACAATACAGAAAAGGATGGAACATTCCCAGATTCATTCTATGAAGCCAGCATAACCCTGATACCAAATTCGGGAAAAGACCCCACAAAAAAAAAAAAAGAAAAGAAAAGAAAATTACAGATCACTGTTACTCTTACAGACCACTATCACTCATGAACTTAGATGCAAAAATCTTCAACAAAATCTTTGCTAATAGAATTCAACAACATATCAAAAAAATAATTCATCATGACCAAGTTGGATTCATACCAGGGAGGCAAGATTAGTTCAACATCAGAAAAACAATTAATGTGATCAACCATATAAATAACTCAAAGGATAAGAATCGCCTGGTTTTGTCAATCAATGCAGAAAAGGCATTTGACAAAGTCCAGCACTATTCACCTTAAAAAATCTCAGCAAATTAGGAATAGAGGGGAAATTCCTCAGTGCAATAAGGGACATCTATGCAAAGCCAACCACCTACATCATCCTGAATGGAAAAAGACTGAAAGAATTCCCCCTCAGAATGTGAACTAGACAAGGATGCCTACTGTTACCACTTCTATTCAGCATTGTGCTAGAAGTTCTGGCCGGAGCAGTTAAGACAGGACAAAGAAACAAAGGGCATCTGCACTGACAAAGACGAAGTAAAAATCCCCCTATTTGTGGATGATATTATCACATACACAGAGAATTCTAAAGAATCCATAAGAAAATTAGTGGAACTAACAGAAGAGTCTGGCAAAGTATCAGGATACAAGATAAACATAAGTAAATCGGTAGGATTCCTTTACATCAACCAAGAGAGCATTAAAGAGGAAATCACCAAATGAAACCATTTACAATAGCCCCCAAGAAGATAAAATACCTAGGAATAAATCTAACCAGAGAAAACAAGAGACCTATACAGAGAGAACCACAAGACCTTACTGAAAGAAACCAAAGAGAACTACATTAGCGGAGAAGCCTACCTTACCCATGGATGGGAAGATGTCTATTTTACCCAAAGCAATCTACATATCCAGTGCAATCCCAATACAAATTCCAGTGTTATCTTTTAATAAGATGGAGAAACGAATCACTAACTTTGTTTGGAAAAGAAAGAAACCAGATAAGTAAAGCACTACTGAAGAAGAGGAACACAGTGGGAGGCCTCACACCATCCGACCCTAGAACCTACTACACTGCCACAGTAGTCAAAACAGCCTGGTACTGGTACAAAAAGAGACATATATGCCAATGGAACAGAATTGAGACCCCCAAAATATCACCATCCTCTTATGAACAGCTGACATTCGACAAACGCTCTGAGATTGTAAACTGGGGTAAAAACAGTCTCTTTAACAAATGGTGTTGGCAAAAATTGGATATCCATCTGCAAATAACTGAAAGAAGGCCCATATCTTACACCTTACACAAAAACTAACTCAAAATGGATCAAAGACCTAAATGTCAAATCTAAAACGATAAAGATCATGGTAGAAAACATAGGATCAAGAACAGAAGTTCTAATACACAGCTTAAACAGACTTCAGTCTGACAAAGCACAAAAAACAGAAAATAAGTAAACGGGAACTACAAAGAATCAAACACTTCTGCTCATCGAAAGACTTTATCAAGAGAGATAAAAGACTACCTACAGAATGGGAAAAAAATATTTGGCACGTATGTGTTAGACGAATGTCTGATCTCCATAATCTACAAGGTATGGCAAAACCTCAACAAGAAAAAAGCAAATAAGCCAATTAAGCAGTGGAGAAAGGAGATGAGCACACAATTCACCAAAGAAGACATCTAGGCAGCCAAAAGACACAGGAGGAAATGCTCATGCTCATTAGCTATTTGAGAAATCCAAATCAAAACTACAATGAGATACCATCTCACCCCAGCAAGATAGGCCATAATCCAAAAAACACCGAACAACAAATGCTGGAGATGAAGTAGAGAGACCAGAACCCTCCTACACTGCTGTGGAATTTCAAAATGGCACAGCCTATTTGCAAAGTCATTTGCTGCTTCCTTAAAAAGCTAGAAAGAGAAATGCCATTTGGTCACACTGCTCAGAATACATCCTACAGAAATAAAGGCAGTCACATGAACAGATACACGCACACAAATGTTTATTAGAGTACTGTCCACAATAGCATAAAGATGGAATCACTATAGATGCCCATCAACAGACAAATGGATAAATGAACTATGGTACATATAGTCAGTGGAACACTGCAATGATAAAGAGCAATGATGATTTTAGGAAGCATCTCTTAACCTGATTTTGACTGGAAGACGTTAGGCTGAGTGAAATCAGTCAGCAGCAAAAGGACAAATATTGTATGAGACCTCTGCTATAAGGACTTCAAAACAGACTTATACACAGAAGACTCTGACAGCTACCAGGGTGGGAGGGAGAAAGAGGGTGGGTAATAGATTAGATACCTACTGCTGTTGACTCTGACTCAGCGACCCTATGGACAGAGTAGAACTGCCCCATAGAGCTTCCAAGGAGTATCTGGTGGATTTGAACTGCTGACCTTCTGGTTAGCAGACGCAGCTCTTAATTTGGTTAGGTGAAAGCAGTGACAGCATACAGTAGAGAGTAGAACAATTTGACTGGACTTCACCGTTAACCGAAAGGTTTTCTGAACTCTATCCACTATTTCAAAGGATAGAGCAGCAGGGACAGGGGTCAGGGTACCATGTATTCAGGGGACACTGAGACCAATTGGCATAACTAGTCTATTGCTAAGAAAGTGTTCTGCACACTGTATTGGTGAGTGACATCTGGGGTCTTAAAAGCTACCAAGCTGCCATCTGAGGTACACCAAATGGTCCCCACTTATCTAGAACAGTGGATCACTGAGAACACTGAAGACATGAGGAAAACAACCCAGGAGTCAGAATGACTCATATGAATGGGAGACTGTATCAACATGAGACCAGAAGAACCTGATGGTGCCCGGCCACCACCAAAGACAGCTGTGACAGTGGACATAATGTAGAGTCCCCGAGCCTAAGCACTCTTCCAAAAGACTCGAACAGCCAGAGCACTCCCCTGGGAACATGGCCCCTAGACCTGCTGCTGTCCCCAACAGTAAACCAGTAAAGAGGTTAGCTCTTCAGACAAACATGGAGTAGACTCAAGGTCACAGTGTGGCCACGTGGCGTGTGTGTTACATGGCCCGATGCATTTATAGGAGGCGGCCCCACTGGTGTTTTTCTAGATAGGACAGAAGAGGGTGGAGAGGAGGGGACAGATGTTCATTGAGAAGACACTAGAAGTATGGAATGGAGAGGAGGGCACTGCCACCGACTGGGGAGAGCAGGAGGAAATGCAGATAGGTGGGCGTGCAAAACCAACTTGCATTGTATACTTTCACTAAATCACAATTAAAAACAAAAATCCTCACAACTGGATCAGTAAGCAGCAGCATGATAAATGGAGAAAGGACTGAGGTTGGAAAGGAGTTTATTTCACTTGGTTCCACAATTAATGCCCACAGAAGCAGCAGACAAGAAATCAAAGGATGTATTACACAGGGAAAACTTGCTGCAAAGGACCTCTTTAAAGTATCGCAAAGTAGAGATGTCGCCTTGAAGACTAAAGACTAAGGCATGCCTAAGCCAAGCCACAGTATTTTCAATCGCATCATACGCATGTGAAAGGTGGACAAGTAATACGGAAGAGAGAAGAACTGATGTCTTTGAATTGTGGTGCTGGAGAATACTGAATGCGCCATGGACAGCTGAAAGAGCCAACAGACCTGTTCTGGAATGAAGTACAACAAGAGTGCTCCTTGGAAGCAAAGACGGTGAGACTGTGTCCCGCATATTTTGGACATCTTGTCAGGAGGGATCAATCAGTCCTTGGAGAAGGACATCATGCTTCATAGAGTGGAGGGGCAGCGAGACAGAGGAAGACCCTCAATAAGCTGGGCTGACACAGTCACTGCAACAACGGGCTGAAGCATAAAAACAACCGCGGACTGGGTGCAGGCCGGGGCAGTGGTTCGTTCCGTTCCACACAGGGTCACAGCGAGTTTGAACTGACTCAGTGGCACCGAACAACAGTAACAACATGGAAACACTGAGTTCATATTTTACAATGCTATAAACTGAGTATAGTAGAATTAATTTGGAATTTCAGAGACCGTTTTTGGAAAACGAGCTTTCTTTTGTGTTGTCCTTTCTTTCACCTTCAGGGAAATTTTTCTTGGTGCTCCGGTTTTGTCAAAAGATCTAATACTCATTTGTCTGAGTTTCTGGCAAGTTAATAAGTTTTATCTAGAATCTGTTTTTTCCAGTGAACTGAGTCAGTCTTACCAACATACTTTAAGAAACCAGAATTTCCATACCCTTGTTTTGTGTGGTGCTCTCCAGTGAGTTATGTGATATTTCTATCTCCTTTTGTTCTCAAAGCTTGCTTCTTGTCTAGAGCATTTTGTCTAAGTTTCTTTCTTGTGTTAAGTTGTCGGCTATGGCTGAAAATTGCTATTTTTTGTAACCTTCAGTTCTTTCTTCGTCCAGAAAAACTGCGTCTTGTGTTTGTCTTATGATTTAGACTTTTAGGAACTACTTAGAGAAATTTTTATACAAATAAGTCTATTTGAAAATACACTAAGATCTTTATGTTCTGTATCTCAATCTTAAAATCAAAACCTAAGTAACTTAAGCTAGATATTATATGAAATGCCAGAAAAGAACTTCCCCACAGAGTTTCTAGGGAGCACCTGGCATATTTGAACTGCCCACTTTTGGGTTGGCAGATGCAGCACTTCCACTGCGCCACCAGGATTTCCAAGGAATAGGACAGCTTTGTCTAAAAGTAAAGTAACAGTTCCAGAATGGTAAAAGGGGAAGAAATTAGTTTTTATTTGTTTTTCAGAACACTAGGTGAACTTAAACATATGTGAGTGATTTGAATGTCTTAATCTTGGCACGGAAACCCCACTGGCTAGTGGGTAAGTGCTACATCTGCCAACCTTTTCAAATCCACCAGGTGGTCCTTGAAGCTCTATGGGGCCACTCTACTCTGACTCTGTGAGTTGGACCCAACTTGATGGCCTGAGTTTCTGGTCTCCAAAATCATATAGCCCCAGAGGAGTTTTGAAAGCCCCTTTCCAACTATGTGGAAACATTTTAACAGAAAAAGAAGATAGGAAAGTATTGCTTATTTGCTATACTCAAAAAAACCAAACCCACTGCTGCTGAGTGGATTCCAATTCATAGTGACTCTAGAGTTGCTATAGGTACAAAATATTGGCTGAATCCCAATTGTAAAAAAATCCTAAACAAGTTCTTTCTACTGTAGGGGAACTTCAAGAAGCCAAATTACCCAAATAACAATGAGGCTCATCTGAAATGGGCTGGAAAAATGCTTCCTCCTCCAGCCAGAGACTTAAGCTTCTATCCATATCAAACAAGTAGCCAACTGAGCACATATTTTGTGATTTCTAAAGCCATTTGATAAAACCTTTCAAGGTTAAAATTAGTTTTGGAAAATATGAGAAACACTAAAAGGTGAATGAAAACTTGGAAAGTTTAAACCACTTTTATTTCAGTTACAGTTGTGTTTTATGATATATGGGGTTAAAGTAGTTTCCAAAACATTTTAGGTAACATTGATAAATTGAGTAAGTAAATATTTGTCATAATTTAAGTTTATATGCTTTTACTTTTTATGCCACAAGAGAAAGCACTATTTGTATGTTAATGAGTTGATTTTTGCTATTTAAAGGTACATACTGTAAGAAATACCAAATAAACATTTAAAAGCCAAGCCAAGTGCCATTGAGTCGGATCCAGGTTTATTGAAAAACATATTTATTTGATATGGTCAAAAGTTTTTTTTTTGACTGAATTTTAGTAGTCTAATTTATGAAATATTTAGGAACTATAATGTTTCACAGCATGGAAAACAATTAGGGTTTTTGCTGTTAAAATAACAAAATTTTCTAGTTTTTGAACTGAAGGGTTAATTGATTTGTGTAATCTGCCTAAAGAGTAAAGGTTTGGCCTGTCATTAGAGTAAGATTCCTGAGTCAAAACTAAGTCACATTGCTTCAGAAGGAAAGAAAGAACAAAGAACAGCTAAAGTTTTTACTTTAAGATTTTTGGTTACATAAATCATGGTTTCTTGATACCCTATAACAAACTTCCAACAACTCTGAAGCTTAATGGAAGACATAGACATTTTTACAACGAGAAAGTGCTAACATGTTTTATGCAGTAAATTACATGTGACACATTAAAACCAAGAGAAACACCTGATTCTCTTTGGGTTAAAATTTATATTAGTATGTTTTAGCCTAATATTATATAACAAAGGAATAAAAGTATATCATGATTTCATTATTTTTTTACTGATGACTTGGTCACAACTTTTTTTTTTTAATCCAGTGTTATCATCAAAGCCAATGCTTTGTTTGGGGAATTCAAATTATTTACCTATATAGTTGTTTTTGTTATTAATACTATTCAGGTATTTAGCGATTTGATAATCTTGGCATCTTAGTACATTCTGTGTGGTCTTATGCTGCAAGATTACTGTGTATTATATCTGAAGTTCTTAAAAAATGTGGTCAATGGTTATATTTAGAAATATTGTCTAAACTTTAACTGATTTAATTTTATTTGGCCTCTATGTTATGCTTGTAATTAATTTTTATCAAGTTTTTCACTGTATTTATTTTCATTTTTATCAATTTAGTTTAAATTAATTGTGCCATACTAACTTTCGTCATCTACAAATAAGTGTTTACTTTTGTGATTTGCTGAAAATGTTTGACCAGAATATCTCAACAAAAAGACAGCCTATATTGGACTTAAGAGAAAGACCCTGAACAGACTCAATCAATATTGCTGGAACTCTTACGTAAAGTCCAACGTGTTCACACGCTACAGTTGATCTAGACGCCAAGTACAACAGGAAATAACTAGAGAAGACTGAATGAAACTATGGATTATATGCAGAAACATTTCTGATGTTTTAAGGTCCTACTGTCTGGATATAAGAAGCCATTTTCCTGTCTCCTAAATTATTTAATGGATTTACATACTGTAACTTTCAAATTAGCAGTTCCTGTCAGCAAACTTAGCAAAGTTGTAAATACCATAACCAGAGAAGTATTTGAAGTTTTAGCTGTAATTTCACAAATTAGAATAAAACTAGATTTCCTATTCTATCAAGAAATAGTTTGTGCCTTAACAGATCAATGTTGCTGTATGAATATTAATACAGGAATTCAGTAAAACCTCTACCAACAATTGTTAAGAATGATGATTCAAAAGGTAGGATCACAGTCTAGCCAATCTGTGAAAAAACTTTCAATGGTTTTGCCCATTTGTAATGCTAACTGTAGTGTTAATACACTAGACAGTTCTGTAACATCCCTTGAACTCAGGCAGACGTGGCTGTGGTAGCGTGCTGCCTCTTTTCCCACTCTGGCCTATTCTGTGTAGTCTCCAGACTTGGACAGCCATGGCTGCAGTGGCGTGCCTGTCCGTTTTCCCACTTCTGTCCTTGGAATCCGGCAGACATGCTCAAGCATCTGTTATGCTTGTCCATTTCCTATTTTTGTCCTTTTGAATACATGCTGAATAAACCTTTCTCTACTTTACTAAGCTTTGTAATGTTTTCTCCCCTGACAACAGTGTGAATGTGCAATCTGAGGTTGCACACAAGGTAGCTGCTGCTGAGGCACGTGTGAAAAAGCAGTTACTGATGCTGCTTATTGGTAAATAAACATCTCATGAGATTTGTTTCCTGTTCAAAGACCTTAGGGTCATGGTTCCATCAGTTCTTTCAGGCAATTAGCCTACTACTATTCTTAGTGTTTCTATTCTGCTTCCCAGTTTGCTTTGTGGTGCCTGAAATCTTAAAAACTGGATAGCATCTAGTTACTTTTATGGAACATTTTTCATCAGAGATTCCATAGGAAGATCATGATCCTAAGGACAAACCCATGAAAAAGCTGTCCTTCTCCTGGAATCCAGATTTCTGGCTTTCAGACAGACGGTAACCCACAGGGGATACTGCCTTTGGGTATTCCATGAGGGAAGAAAAAAAACTGGTTCCTAAAGGCACTTTGAGTCAAACGATCATCAAGACAAACCAGTAACACCACTTTACTATGGGTATGGGGATTTTTCTTCTTCTTCTTTTTTTTTAAGAATTCCATCTGTTTTGTGAAACTAACTCCAAAGATCAGATTGAGAACTATGTTTAAGGTAAATCAGAAAAAAGTTTAACTGGTCTTCAAGAGAATGTTATATGACCTACTTGTCTAAAGTTTGCAATCAAACTCTTACATTCTTCCTGTATAAAAAATTATGTATCTTTTTTTTTTTTGCGGGGGTCCGACACTGAACATATATTTAATAAACCCACGCTTAAATATTCTTTTTTTATTTAACATAACTGAGTGAAAATAAATGTACATTCACATGTAAATTTACATGCCCCCCTATATGCAGCTTCCACTGCTTTCCCTGTCCGGTGACTGCACCCTATTCCTCTCTGCTCCATACATGTCTCATCCTCCCAACAGTCTCCTTTCCCTTCCTCTCTGTCCACTCCCCTTCCTCCAGCCAGAGGTCAGCAAGATGATATCCTATAGATGTATAGAACCATAAAGTGCTTCTAATATATGGTTACTCTGCATTGCCAAGTCCATTCCATTCCTGTCCAAAGAGTGGACCTTTATTATAATTTATGGGAACCGGTAGCATCAGGGCTGGGGGCCATGCTCTCAGAGGAACCCCAAAACCGCTGGACCATCAATTGAGGTCTTTTAGTGGAGATCTCATGATGCACCTCTTTTTATTCTTGTGTTGCCAGTGAGGCTCCTCTCTGTGAGCTCCGTCATGGCTATCACTGGTGGTGGCCGGGCACCATCCGGTTCTTCCGGTCCCAGGTCGATGTAGGCACCCACTCTTGTGGGTCTCTCTGTCTTCTCGGTTGTCTTTACCGCATGCCATTTTGGCCCTCGGTGAGCATCCGTTCCTGCTGAGTTGGGACCATTTGCTGTGTCCTCGGATGGCAGCTTGGCAGCTTTTAAGACCCCAGACGCCACTCACCAATGTGGGGTGCAGAGAGCTCTCTTAGCAAAACGCTAGTTGTGCCAACTGGCCTGGAATTCGCCTAAGAGCATGGTCCCCCGCCCCCTCCCCAGCTACTCTATCCTTGCAGTATTAAGATGGAAGGAGTACTCAAGTTATGCTGAAGTCCACTTAATGTTGTTCTTGTTCCTAATGTGTGCTGTCACCGCTTTCTCCTGACTAGATTTCTAGTAACTACCTAAACTAAACCCTCCCCCCTCACCCTCCTTCCTTCCCTCCCCTCCCTTGCAGCTGTCAAAGAGTCTTTTCTTCTATACACAAGTCTGTTTTTGAGATCTTATCGTAGAGGTCTCATACAGTATTTGTCCTTTTGTCGCTGACTACTCTCACTCAACATAATGTCTTCCAGTTGAAAGCAGGTTAGGAGATGTTTTCTGGAATCATCGTTATTCTTTATCATTGTGTAGTGCTCCATTGAGTATATGTACCACAGTTTACCTATCCATTCTTCTATTGTTGGGCATCTGGGTTGATATTCCACTTTTTGCTATTGTGGACTGTGCCGCGATAAACATTCTGGTGCATGTGTCCGTTGGTGTGAAAGGCCTTGAATCTGTAGGATATATTCCAAGTAGTGGAATTACTGGGTCAAATGGTATATCAATATCCATTTTTTTTAAGGAAGCGCCAGATTGCCTTCCAAAGAGGCTGGACCATTTTGCAACCCCACCAACAGTGTAGGAGGGTTCCACTTTCTCCACAGCCTGTCCAGCATTTGTTGTTTTGTGTTTTCTGGATCATGGCCAATCTTGTTGGGGTGAGATGGTATCTCATTGTTGTCTTGATTTGAATTTCTTTAATAACTAAAGATCGTGAACATGTCCGCATGTGTTTTTTGGCTGCCTGGATCTCCTCTTTAGTGAAGTATCTGTCCATCTCCTTTGCCCATCACTTAACTGGATGGTTTATCTTCTTCTTATTGATATTTTGTAGTATCTTATAGATTATGGAGATCAGGCGTCAATCTGACATAGAGTTGCCAAATATTTTTTCCCACTCTGTGGGTGTTCTTTTGATTCTATTAATAAAGTCTTTGGATGAGCAAAAGTGTTTGATTCTTAATAGTTCCCATTTATCTACTTTCTCTTCTGTTGATTGAGGTTTCTTTGACAGATTTTGGAGTCTGTCCTCATTGTGTATTAAACCTTCCATTGTTGTTCCTACCTTTTCTTGGATGAGCTTTATCGTTTTACGTTTGATATTTAGGTCTTTTATCCAGTTGGAGTTGGTTTTTGTATAAGGTGTAAGATACGGATCTTGATTCAGTTTATTGCAGATGGATAACCAATTTTGCCAGCACCATTTGTTGAAGATACTGTTTTTACCCCAGTTTAATGTCTTAGGGTCTTTGTCGAATATCAACTGTTCATAGGCAGATGGTGTCATTTCTGGGGTCTCAATTCTGTTCCATTGATCAATCTGTCTGTTCTTGTACCAGTACCAGGCTGTTTTGACCACTGTGGCAGTGTAGTATGTTCTAAGGTCGGGTAATGAAAGGCCTCCCAGTGTGTTCTTATTCTTTAGTAGTACCTTACTTATCCGGGGCTTCTTCCCTTTCCAAACAAAATTGGTGATATGTTTCTCCATCTCATTAAAAAATGATGCTGGAACTTGTATTGGGATTGCATTATATAAATAAATTGCTTTGGGTAAAATAGATATTTTCACAATGTTAAGTCTTCCTATCCATGAGCAGGGTAGGTTTTTCCATTTATCTAAGTCTCTCTTAGTTTCTTGTAGTAAGGGCTTGTAGTTCTCTTTGTAAAAGTCTGTTGTTTCTCTGGTTAGATTAATTCCTAGGTACTTTATCTTCTTAGGGGCTATCACAAATGGTATAGATTTGATAATTTCCTCCTTAACAGTCTCGTTGTTGGTATAAGGGAATCCTGCTGATTTACTTATGTTTATCTTGTATCCTGAGACTTTGCTGAACTCTTCTATCAGTTTGAGTAACTTACTTATAGATTCCTTGGGGTTCTGTGCATATACAATCATATCATCTACGAACAGGGAGATTTTAACTTCTTCTTTGCCGATGCAGATGCCCTTTATTTCTTCATCTTGTCTAATTGCTCTGGCTAGAACTTCTAGCACAATGTTGAATAGGAGAGGTGACAGTGGGCATCCTTGTCTAGTTCCTGATCTCAGGGGAAAGTCTTTCAGTCTCTCTCCATTCAGGATGATGTGGGCAATTGGCTTTGTATAAATGGCCCTTATTGTGTTGAGGAATTTGCCGTCTATGCCCATTTTGCTAAGAGTTTTTATCATGAATGGGTGTTGGACTTTATCAAATGCCTTTTCGGCATCAATGGACAAAATCTGGTGATCTTTGTCTTTTGTGTTATTTATGTGGTTAATCACATAATTGTTTTCCTGATGTGGAACCAGCCTTGCATCCCTGGTATGAATCCCACTTGGTCATGATAGATTATTTTCTTGATATGTTGTTGTATTCTGTTGGCAAGAATTTTGTTGAAGATTTTTGCATCTAAGTTCATGAGTGATATCGGTCTGTAGTTCTGTCTTTGTTGGATCTTTCCCGGGCTTAGGTATCAGGGTTATGCTGGCTTCATAGAATGAGTTTGGGAGTACTTCATCGCTTTCTATACTGTGAAATAGTTTCAATAGTATTGGGGATAACTCTTCCCTAAATGCTTGGTAGAATTCTGCCGTGAAGCCATCTGGGCCCGGACTTTTTTGGGTTGGCAGTGTTTTGATGACCTTTTCAATCTCTTCCTTTGTGATGGGTTTATTAAGTTGTTCTGCTTCACGTTGTGATAATTTGGGTAGGTGATATGAGTCAAGGAATTTGTCCATTTCCCCTAGGTTTTCAAATTTGTTAGAGTACAGTCTTTCATAGTATTCTGTTATGATGTTTTTGATTTCTGTTGCATCTGTGGTGACAACTCCCTTCTCATTTCTAATTTGGGTTATTTGTTTCCTTTCCTGCTTTTCTTTAGTAAGTTTAGCCAGTGGTTTATCAATTTTGTTGATCTTTTCAAAAAACCAACTTTGGGTCTTTTCAATTTTTTCAATTGTTTTTCTATTCTCTAATTCATTTAGCTCTGCTCTAATCTTTATGATCTCCTTTCTTCCGGTGCCCGAGGGGTTCCTCTGTTGTTCTCTTTCTACTTGTTCAAGCTGTAGGGTTACTTCCTTGATTTGGTTTCTTTCTTCCTTCCCGATGTGTGCATTTATGGAGATAAACAGACCTCTGAGCACTGCTTTGGCTGTATCCCATAGGTTCTGGTAGGAAGTGTTTTCATTCTCATTGGAATCCATGAATTTCTTTAATTCATCCCTGATTTCCTCTATAATCCATGTTTTTTTGAGCAAGATGTTGTTTAGTTTCCAAGAGTTCCACTTTCTATCTCTGTTTTTTCTGCTATTGATTTCAACTTTGATGGCTTTATGATCTGAGAAGATGTTTTGCAATAATTCAATGGCATGGATTTTGTTGAGAATTGCATTATGGCCTATCACGTGGTCAATTCTGGAGAATGTTCCATGTGCACTGGAGAAGAAGGTGTAGTTGTCTGCTGAGGGGTGGAAAGTTCTGTATATATCAATGAGGTTTAGTTGGTTAATTGTGTCAATGAGGTCTTCTGTATCTTTACTGAGCTTTTTTCTAGATGATCTGTCTAGTAATGAGAGTGGAGTGTTAAAGTCTCCCACTATTATTGTGGAGTCATCTAACTCTCTTTTGAGCATAGTCAGTGTTTCTTCGACATATTTAGGTGCTCTGACATTAGGTGCATAAATGTTTAATATAGTTAAGTCTTGCTTGTGTACTCAACCTTTCAGCAATAAATAGTGTCCATCTTTGTCCACGATGGTGGATTTGACATTAAAGTTGATTTTGTCTGAGATTAGAATTGCCACTCCTGCTCTTCTTTGTTCATTGTTAGCTTGATATATATTCTTCCATCCTTTAATTTTCAGTTTGTTCCTGTCTTTAGGTCTCAAGTGAGTTTCTTGTAGACAACATATGGATGGGTCATGTCTTTTGATCCAAGATGACACTCGGTGTCTCTTTACTGGAGCATTCAGTCCATTCACATTCAATGTAATTATTGATAGGTATGTGTTCACTGCTGCCATTGTGATATGTTTATTTTTATGTTGATGTTTTCTCTGTTGTTCTTATTAGTCTGTTCTGAGACTCTCTTTTTTGTGAGTTGATTTTTCACCTTTTTCAGAGCTGGTTTTATAGTTGTTGAGACTCGTGTGTTAGATTTCTTGAAATGGTATGATACATCTTTGTTGTGCTTTACAGCTGTCCCTATGAACCCCCTTAATAAACTATTTATAAACCCAATTTTAATTACTACCAGTCTGGTCATCTTCCTCTCCGTCTGGAAGGACTATAATGACTGTAGTACATCCCTCTTTTATTATGATGACACCATAGTTTCATGATGATCACTGGATTGCTTCTTTCCAAATCAAAGCTGTGATTTACTTTGGAGCCTTCCCTAAATGAGTATTGAGTAGTGTGTCGTTCTAAAATATAAAGTTAGTGGTTTTGTTCTTCTAAGCCAAAGCCAAGAACTTCTTTCAGTATTTCTTGTAGTTTGGGTTTGGTTTTTACAAAGTCTCTGAGTTTCTGTTTATCTGGAAATGTCTTAATTTCATTTTCGTGTTTGAAAGACAGTTTTGCAGGATATATAATTCTTGGTTGGAAGTTCTTCTCCTTCAAGATTTTAAATGTGTCGTGCCACTGTCTCTGTGCCAGCATGGTTTCTGCTGAGAAATCTGACGAGAGCCTACAGGGTTTCTCTCTGAATGTTAGCTTTGCCTTGAGTCTTGCTGCCTTTAAGAGTTGCTGCTTATGTTTCATTTTGTTAAGCTTGATTATAATGTCTTGGAGTCTTTCTTTTGAGATCTATATTGGGTGGCGTGCGATATGCATCTGAGATGTCTATATTCTCTTCTTTCATGATTTCTGGGAAGTTTTCTTTCAGCAGCTCAGCAACAATACTCTCTGTGTTCTCAGATGTCTCACCCTGTTCAGGGACTCCAATTAATCGAAGGTTGTTCCCCTTAATAGAGTCCCACATGCTTCTTAATGTTTCTTCATTTTTCTTGTTTCTTTTTAAAAAATCATGTATCTTAAAGAAACCAGGTTCTCAAGAGAGATCAACTTCATGGCTCAGACTCCATTTTTTCTTAGGTTCCATTCCGCTTCTGAGACAGTGACCTGTGACTGGGAACAGCTGGCCCTTGGGAACAACACTCAGTGTGTTTTAGATTAACTGGTGCGGTCCATCCTGTATTATCTTGGTAATCATTACTTCTCTAATGAAAACTTGTTCGCTACATGTAAGTTTTCCTATACTTCAGTTTCTCTAGACAAACTTGTGTGTTCCAATGGATATTTTTGTGCAGTAGATCCAACTATGCTAATTGAGACGAGCCTTTCCTGACTGACAGTGAATTCACATGGACAACCTCTTGTTTAGATGGCCAGGGAAATGTTTGGATGATGCACTCTGGAAAGATCACTTTTTAGTTTTTTTTTTTTTTTAAGATTACTTTTAGCTATTTAGGAAAGCCTGGTTGCACCGTGGTCAGTGCTGCATCTGCAACCCAAAAGGTCAGCCGTTCAAATCCACCAGGCACTCCTTGGAAACTCTAGGGGGCAGCTCTACTCAGCACTGACTTGACAGCGCCGGGTTTGTTTTTTGGGTTTTAGCCACATTCATAGTAACAACCTCAGTAAATACTGGAAAGGTAATATTAAATTGTTACCCATTGTAAAATGAGGGTCAGAAGACTGTATCAAAATGTGGCCAGAAGAACCAGATGGTGCCTGGCCACCACCAATCACAGCTGTAATGGGGCTCACAACGTGGAGTTCCTAGGGTAACATAAAAAAAAGAGGGGTGCAGCTCAAGAACTCTTTACTAGAAGACCACAAGTGATTCTCTGACAGCTTGGGGGATCCCCTGGGAACATGGCCCCTAGACTTGTGGCTGCCCATCCAGAAAGCTATTACTGAGGTCAACTCTTCAGACAAAAATGGACTGGACTTGGGGACACTGTGTGAATATATGGTGTGCCTATTTTATGGTTCTATGCATTTATAGGATGTTGTCCTACTGGTCTCTTTCTAGATGGGAGAGGAGAGGGTGGGGAGGAGTGCAACAGGAAATTAAGAGGATACAAGTACAGCAGAAGGAGCTGCTGATAGGCAGGCACACAAATTTAATTTGGATTGTATACTTTCACTTAATCACAATAAGAAAAAGAAAATGAGAGTCAGAAGAAATCTCATTGTTCTAATACTCACAGTATGGTTGCTAATTTAATTCGTATTTATGGTATACCTGAACTGGAGACAACTAGGAAATTTATCAATCACAGCAGGACAAACAGCTGCTGGAGTTGCCAGTGGGATGGAAACACAACAGTGCCTTCTGACCTCATAAACTAAGTTGACATGAGCTAACAGAAGAGCCTTAGACTTTTTATTAGCTCAAGGAAGTACAGTCTATGCTGTAGACAACAAACACACAGAATCAAACAATGAGCTAAGTGTTACACATTGTAACATTCTTACAAAGATCAGATTTGTTTGGTTGCTGTCATCAGGAATAAGTACATGGGAGAGATCACTTAGTAATCTTCGAGTCTGCATCCTGATAGTATCAGGCATAATAAAATTTATATTCTATCATCTTGCACACTTACAAGGCAAGGAAGGTCTCAGGCTAAAATGTAGATATACATTGAGTCTACTCTCCTGGAAATGTGTTGATGAGCACATCAAACTTATTAAGATCTTCGTGAATACCCAGATGGTATCTGGTACAAAACCAGCACTGTGAGTTTTAAGGCCCTGCTGTGGTGACCACCCAGGAGCTCAGTAAAGCCCAGCTATTGGTCAGCAATTAGTTACCTGCAATCTCCAATCGAAAGGAGGGAATGATTTAGGAAATGACACTGACAGCATTATTCCCTGTCTTTGAGCACAGAAAATGTGACCCAGCTGGACTCACAGTGATCTACAAGGACACATCAACTGAAGAATAAAGACAATAGATAGGATAATCTATCTTTTAAGTAGTCTTTCCTTATGTAAACCGGAATGCTGAAGACTTTCCACTCTTATCGCACTCAAAAAGTCCACTGCCATCCAGTTGATGCCAACTCATAGTGACCATATAGGACACAGCAGAGCTGCCCCATAGAGTTCCCAAGGAGCACCTGCTGGATTTGAAATGCCAGTCTTTCAGGGAGCAGCCATAGCACTTAATCACTACACCACCAATGTTTCCACATTAGTATTTATTGAATACAAAATCTGGACCAGTGAAGACCTTCCTGATTGTCATGACCAAAACTTGCACCAATGATTGTTAAGACAACTCAAAAAGTAGGATCACAGTTTCTAGCCAATCGGTGAAAAGATGACACTTTCATTGGTTTTGCCCAGCTATAACAGAAGCATGTACTTACAGTTCTGTGACATTCCTTGGACTTGGGCAGACACGGCTGTGACAGTGTGCTTGTCTTTCTTCCCATTCACGTCTAGTCTGTCATATTCTCCTGACTTGGGCAGACTTAGCTGTGGGAGCCCGCCTGTCAGCTTCCCACTTTTGCCCATTTGAATATGTGCGAAATAAGATTTTCTTTTTGCTTTACAAAACCATGCGATCTTTCCACCCCGCTACACGGGGATGAAAGGATGGGCTGCTGCACTGCTTGTCAGTGCGCTTAGGTGTTACAGAGGCAGGCCCCACTTTTAATCTTTGTAAAAAATATGACTCAATGCAAGAAATACGATCAGACTTGAGTTTTAGTTCGCATACTTCAGGCAGGCGAGGCATTTAATTATTTTGTTCATTTTTAATCCAAATCTTTGATGTACTTAACAAAAGTACTTCATCTGTTCACAAACAAGGCTGTCAACTGCATTGTATTAAAAAATATTTCACTCAGCCAAGAGAAAGGGGATGACTATAATAAACAGAACATGCTACGAAAACACAGCTAATAAAACAGCATTCATCGGCAGTCCACCAGTCAAAAGTATCGAGGAAATTCAAATCTCAGGAGGTAATACCAACATAAAACACAAACCCTTGCCATCCAATCCACCCCTACCGACAGCAGCCCTCGACCACAGAGCAGAACTGCCCAACAGGGTCTCTGAGGAGTGGCTGTGGGTTTGAACAGCCAATCTTTTGGTTAGTAGCCAAGCTCTTAACTGCTGTACCAGCAGGGCTCCACTGCAAACAGTTCCCCCTTAGTCCATTCATAAGCTTCTTCCTTGCCAGTGAAAGCCTGGATAAATCAATAAAACACAGAGTGAGGGAAAAACAACAGATGTGTTGGTTTAATTGACTGTTATCTCAAATTCACTAAACACACACAGGAGAAATTCAACCTTTCTGATAACACTGCTAGGTAGAGGGCGCTTTCTGTTCCCCTGAATATATTTCTAGAGAAAATTTCAATACTTGGAAAATTCCAGCAACTCCCTCCCTGAAAAATGACAAGATCATATTTTAACCTTTTTATTTACATGGAAAAATTTCAACATTTCTCAAGTTGACAACAAGGTCAAAGATCTAGGTTCTCATCTCCAAACAAGCCAGTCCTCTGAAGGGAAGTTCTTCTGTCTCACTTCCCACAGTGCAGAGCGCCCCTGGAGGCTCCTCAGAGGCTGGCCTGAGGGAGTCACATATGCCAGCAGGGGTAGGCCCGTGGTCACCACTGCTGGAACAATGGGCAGGGGACCATCCCATCGTTCATCTCCAAGGCGGGGTCAGGGGCAAGAGACAGGTAGTTTGTGATGATCATACCTGTTACCAAAGGCTTGCAAAGAAATGGCCAGCTGTGTCACACACAGTCACAGGTCTGTCAGAGTACATAGGTGGCAGAGAAAATTAAACCCAAGGTGGGAGAGAACAGGATTAACTGAATCACAGTTCAAAAGGAAGAAAAACATTAGTGACGTGGTGACATGTTAACGTGAACTTCATTCAAATTATGTAAATTTACATATAAATCACATTGTATGAAGAAGACCAGCTCTACTGTACCATACTATGTATATTTTTATGTAAGCATCCCTTGCCCATCGTAGAGGAGTAAGGCTGGTACATAGCTGATTGTCTTCCAAACATCTGACAGCTGTCTCCGGAACTTTAGACAGAAAATCATTTCATCAATTAACACTGAAGAAAACCTATTCCCTAGTCAGTGACCACACATACATCAATCACACACAAACAGCAGCCATTCACACACACATACACACACACACACACACAGACGTTTCCACACTAAAGTGAGACTTCTGCCTCAAGAGGGCACTGGGTGGAGGAACCAGACATCATGGTTTATAGCTAGACAGTCCCAGTTTATTCCTATTTCCCAATCTAATGACTAATAGAGTGGCCCTCTCCGTAGCCACCAAAATGTGTTTTAGTTTGGATGATAATTTAAATGTTGACCTCACCTAAACTGCTACTAGCTTTGTTACAAAAGTTGAAGCTTTAGCTGCGAAACAGGCAAAACTAGTGTCCTAATTTTCCCAGAAGGGTATGGGTAGTCACACTGATAACGCCACTCTGCCATCTTCCTTGAAAAAAACATGAATCTAGCCATGAAAAGAAAATGAGGCGTACTCTCAACAGCAGAAGCATCCACTTCAGTTCCTCTGCCTTCGAACTGACCAAGCCTGCAGCCTGGCCAGCACCAGTGCTGAAGAATGGTGATTCTCGTGCCATCCATCAGGGCTATGCCCCTGACAGTTCTCAGAAAAACGCCTCATGCATTTCCTTCTGTATGTTTTTAATTTATTCATCTTACTGTTCGCTCATCAGACAAGAAGCAGAGGTAGAGGTAAGGCACCAAATCCAGAGCTATTTATTTTTCATTTGGTAGTACAAAAAGGAGGACTCTCGTTCGCACCTCAGTTATTGTTCGACATTCTCCTCCCTGACGGAAGCACTTCCCTCTCCCCTACCAACCCCAGTATCAGTAGGAATGTCATCTCTATGGAGTGAGAAGGCTGACATCAGGCATCCACCCAAACTCCAGGGCCCCCTGCCACACTTCCTTTCCTCACTCCTGTGTGTGACAGTGGTTCTCATTGTCACCCCCTGATGAGTCAGTGGAGGAGATATCCAGGCGGGGACGAGAGAGCGGTCACTAGGTCTATCGACCCCTCCAGCAGTCCCCTTACCCTTGGGGATGCCATAGACTCCAGAGCCCTGGCCTCCCCGCCTCACATGACCCAGCAGGCCTTCAGCAGGTTTGCACAAGACTCTCAGGTTGCCAGTCTTGCACAGTGTGTCTCAGAGTTCAGTCCCATAGATGGCCTTGTAGCGTAAATACTCTTCTAAGCACTGGAGAGCGCTGTCATCCACTTTTGGGTCAAACTTATTGGCCAGCAGGTGATGGTTCTGAAGTATCCAGTGCAGGTCCCCAGCCCCATAAATACAAATTCCCCGCTGGTGGGTCCCACTGCAAGGTGCGTAAGGGGCCCCGGCACTGACATCTCCCTCGTGGCCCTGCCACTTGACGAGCCTAGCAATGGCAGCCAAGTCTGAGATGTCATACTTGGGGTGGTAGGGCACGGAGCCAGGCATCCAGGGTGCACGCTGAAGTGTGGCCCAGAGGTGTTCGTCAGGACTGTAGGTGTCTTTTACCCATTCGATCAGTTGTTGGGATTTGGGGTTCTCTAAGACATGCTGGATGAAGTCTCGAGAAGCCACAATATATGCATTTCCCGTGAATATATGTAAATTACCAGGGGGAGGGTCCTTCTTCTGGTTTGTCATCTTCAATGTGTCTGTCAACTCAAAGTGATACTTCCAGCGGTTCTGTTTGTACTCACTAGGGATCTCGGACTCCATACTATTTTTCCCATTCAGCATCTTGAGAGCCTGGACCATCTCAGCATTTGTCTTTATAGGAAAGTCTGTCCCACAGGTATTCAGGAAGTATTTCCAAGGCACAGGGCTCTGGAGCAAGTCTTCCATGCAGTTCAGGTCAGCCTGCACCCTGGACCAGGATGCATACACCACCCGGACCAGCTTCCTGGCCAGAAAGACATTTGGGAAGCAGGAGACAATTGCCTTGACTGCCTCTTTGAAAGTTTCTGGGGACTTCTCATCCACATGGACACAATATATATTCTGTGGGACATACACCGCTCGCAGCAGCCTCTCAAAATTTTCAATCTTCTCGTGGACCACCATGGAATAGGCTATGGGGAAGTCTAACTCTTCTTTGCTCAGTGGGAACCCTAGGAACTTCCTCCTGGCCTTGAAGTCCTGGCAGTTCCTGGTCAGGTTGATGTAGTCAGTGTCTGAGAGAGGCTCCCTCTGGTTCTTGGTCTCCAGGTTGCTTAGGAGAGCCTGAAGCACTGCTTCCCTGTCCCCTCGGGTGACCCCGGAACAGTTGAGGGACCTCTTTGCTGGCAGCTTCAGGGACTTGTACAAGATGTCCCTACAGTGCCTGCTGTGAAAGTCGATGGACTCCAGATACAGATGCTCAAAGTCACATTTCAGTCTGAGAGTGAGTTTCAGAGCAATTATGGCCAGAAGCATATAGCAGCCAAGGGCCCACAGGTAACGCTGCTGGCGGAACTTCTTCAGCCACCAAAACATCTTCATGGAATGAAGACCAGGGAGAGTCCAGGCACAGGGCCGGAGGGGAAGGACAGAAGCCTTGGACAGAACAAAATGTTTTCAATTACAATCCAAACGGCAACACAGTCACAGCCACATCAATTTCAATTCCAAACTGATGGCCAAAAAAAAAAAGTATTTCTTCTCTAGACAAACACCCTCGGTAAAAGCCTGCCTCGGATCCTCTTACAGCTGGCTAGCTCACAAGGTCTAGAACTGGTCCCTACACACCAGCTGACTAGGCTGGGGGCAGGCTCCACCTCTGCTTCAGGGAGGAGAGGAAGGTGACTGTGCACCTGCCCGGGTAGAGGAGAATTAGTAAGAGGAAGTCCCCGCCCTTCATTCCGCATCCTCCCCCCCTGCTTCCACCACCCTCTTTTACTGTGAAGCTCTTATCTTCCACCTGGAATTTCTGGTAGGTCTGGATACAGAATCCATGAAACACAGACTTTCGGAGTCAATTTCAGAAACCTAAAGTCGTTTTTCAAAGGAAAAGTACATTCTTGCTCTTGCTTGGCAATTTATATATTGGGATGCTTATCACTGCACATAATTCATTGGTCAGATGTGATATCTATCTACTCTTTTGCAAAAGATATTCTTAAATTGAAAAAAGAATACAATAACCTTTTAAAAAGCACTGTAATCATTCCTATTAGGAGCCCTAGTGACACAAGGCTTAAGCACTTGGCTGCTAACCAAAATGTTGGCATTTGGAACCCCCGGCAGCTCCCAGAGTCCTGCTGGCCCAGTGGGTAAGTGCTCAACTGCTAACCCAAGGGTCAACCCTTTCAATCTACCAGTCACTCCTTGAAAGTCCCATGGGGTGGCTCTGTTCTGTCCTATAGGGTTGCTACGAGTCCAAATCAAATGGACAGCAACAGGCCTTTCAGCTTTGGTTGTTTCCAGCAGCTCCAAGGGAGAAAAGACCAAGAAACTGGCTCCTGTAACAATTACAGCCTGGAAACCCTGTAGGGCAGCAGTGCTCTATCACCATGGGGTCACCATGAGTCAAAGTCAACCTGATAGCACCCAGCGACAATAATTCACAGAGATGACTCATTAGTTTATCCAACTTTGAAATATCTATCTATACACAGACACAGCCATGCTTACACTGTATTTAAGTAGTGGCATCTAAGGACCAGAAATGTTTCTCTACACTGTCTCATTTAACTCTCACCACCAGCCTGAACTATAGTAATATTAGATTTCTTTCACAGACAAAGAGAAGATAAATAACTTGAATAATACTACACACAGTATAAAAAGCAGATCTGGGACTCCTTCCCACTTCCCCTTTCTCCTGGTCTTTTTTTTTTTTTTTTGGTTTTCTGTCCTCAAGCCTAATGTTTTAACCATATCCCACAGCTACCATTCAAATACAGTTCAAGGTACTGGTACCATCAAAGGAAATCAGATATTATAGGCAGAAAAAAATCCCTACAAGGACAGGCACAAAATGTGACACATCCTTCCAGAAATGGTTTTTCCCCTTTCTGGATCCTCTTTATCAGCTCTGACTAAAACTGTACCCTACTTGGCAGTCCCTTTTATGAGAATCTAAAAGGAAGGGAAATGACAGATAAAACAAGTGCTCACCTTTAACCTCCTTTTTTCTGATCAGGGAAGATCTCTCGTCGGAGGGAGACCCTGCTTCCTAGGGAAGACTGGCTGGGTTTCGGGGAAGCCAAGGTGCCCACCATTTCTCCCGGGCTTCTAGCCCCTTCAAAAGATATTTTCTGATGAACACAAGCTGGGCAAGCACCAGCCTCGGATTCCTCTTTATTCTTGGCCAAGTAGAAAGCTGCCGGTCATGTCATCACTGTTCTTAGGTGGTTTCTCCTCTCAGATAAAACAGCAAGCTCCGATCAAGTCCTTCAGGAGCCTAGTCGCAACTACAAGTCACCCAGATACGTGAGGCTCGAAAAGAAACGCTAATACCTGAGAAGGCACTCAGGTCTCTCAGTCAGAACAGGTCAGTTTGCGCCCATGCTCACCTGCCACAAAACCATTCATAAAGCCTGTCCCTGCCCATTAAGAACTTAAGACAAAGAAACACGGATGCACACAGCCACGCCCCTTTATCCCTGCCTCTTTGTGGCTTGGAGCCTGTCATTCCTCTTATCTTACCTGAAACAGGAGCAATAAAATACCTTCCTTGGATTAAAAAAAAAAAAAACTTGGCCATGAAAATCAGAGCTCTTTCATCAAGTGGCACTCATAGAAGAAAATCCGTTTGTCTGGTCTTAAATGTCTGTAAATAGTCTGCAGGCCGTAGAAATACTCAAGGAGTTTCAGATTGCAGACAGCCCTCACAAATGTCTGTGCGTCTGGGGTTGTTGGTAGTCTGAAGAATGTACGACACCGGAGATGGCCTTGACAATACACCGTGAAAAATGTCCTCTTCAAACCCTCTGCCACACTTAGCCACTATTTGCTCCCCAGCTCCCCGTCCTCCCCTCAAAATAATGTATTTTGATAGAAACAGATAACGTAAAACCTTACTGGGTACCAAGTTGTTAGGCAGGTAACTGAAAAGGAAAAAGATGGTAAATTATTACAGACCAGCAACTGTGGGAAGCAGCTGCTTCCCCTAGCTGGGGGGGCTTAGGAATAAACGCAGCATTCTGGTAGAAGGGCCCCTCGAACTGAAACTCAGACCTCAGGGAAGGGGCCGCTGCTCAGGGCCGGAGATGACCCTCAGCTTAGAGACGACCCCCGGGCCGAGAGCCAGCCCTCTCCGAAGGTGGCTGAGGCTGGTGTCTCTGCCAGGGAGGCGCGGCCGTCGGCGCCTGGGCAAAAACCGTTAACTGCATTCGGTTCTACGACACAACGGAACGGCCCCAGCCTCGCACACCGCCCGTGACCACGTGACCCTCAGGAACAGGAAGTGGGTGGGGAGCCGAGGGGACGGATACCGGAAGTCCCGCCTCCAGGCTCGCGGGGGCCGCCGGCGCCCCCTGCCGGCGGAGCGGAGCCGCGGCTGCCGATCACCGAGGCCGAGCCGGACCGGGTCTCTGGTGGGGACGGTCGACTGCAGAGGGGAGTCCGGGTCAGCCTGCAGCCCCTCCGTGAGGCTGTCGTGGGGCGGGCTCCTGTGCCAGCCCACAGAGGCCTGTGGTACTCACAGAATAACTCAAAAAGCCAGCGAACCGGCTGCTGTCCGGTCGATCTGGACTCCCAGCGACCCCATAGGACACAGTAGAACTGCGTCATAGTTTCCAAGGAGCTCCTGGTGGATGCCAACTGCCCACTTTTTGGTTAGCAGACAGAGCACTTGACCACTACACTACCTGGGTTTCCAGGGTGTCTCAAGGAGGGCACAAGTGGCAGTCACCAGCTCTGGACCCAGCAGAAGAGCTGATGTTTGTGATGTGGCCAGTTAAGACAGGTGCTACCACAGTAGGCAGCACGGGTAGGACCCAGGAAAGGACCCAGAATTAGGCCCTTTTTGTACATGCTCTTGAAGAAGAGGCACATTCTTAGCGGTCAGCGTCGGCAGCTTAGACCCAGATCCGGGACCCGGAGCCTTCGACCTTAGGAGATGAAGAGATGGAAGGCAATCACTGGGGAGGGCACGTGAAGTCTGCGCCCGGGCCACCAGCAGAGGGCCTTCAGACAGAGGCTCAGCATGTCCGCACGCTGCACCCCATGTGGGCTCTGAGGAGGAGAAAGCGCAGGGAAGAGGGAGGAAGGGCCAGTGTCAGAGTCCCGGGACAGCCAGGAGCCCGGACCCGGAGGACGAGGCCCCTTGCCAGACTCTCACTTTCTGTGCTCGGCGTCAAAGCAGAGCCAGAAGACCCTGGAAGCAACTCTGTCCGAGAGTCTGGAACTGTATGAAGATGAGGAGGGCCCCCAAATATTTGCTAAACACGGTGACAGCACCTCCTTCAAGTGTCTGAAATTAAAGCTACCTTAAACTGCTTAGTAAGTCCTGGTTTTGAAATATCAGACTCTTCCCACCTGACCCCTAACTCGTTTTCTCCTCACCGTGAGTTTGGCCACCTTCTGGGACCAGTGGCTTTGCCGGCATCCCCTGAGTTTTGAATCCTTGTATGTCTGTAGGGGACCTAGGAGTTCCAGTGGTAGGCAGCAGAGACAGTAAATCAGGGCCATCAGGACAGGTCTGGGAGAGGCCAGTGGGGTTTAGGCTGAACTTTGAAGGGAGTTGGGGATCCTTGTAGTTTCAACCACCAGATCAGAGCCACGCCCAGGTGGGAGGATGACCCCCATTGACGCCCAATTCACAAACTGACGACAGTGCCTTTCTCCTTATTTTCTTGTGGTGGTGGTTAGCTCTCGTGTCTGCTTTGCCCCTGCATTGGCTAGGAAGCCCTTGTGGTTGTGTTTTCCTCCCCTGTTTCCTCTCAGCATCCAGTTCAGTAGGCACTAGTAGAACACCCAGGAAAGGTTGTGTGTCAGGTGGCTCACAAGTAGCAAAGGCAGTCTCAGTGAAGAAAAGGAACAGCTATGACTCAGAGGGCAGGAAGCAAGAACAGATAAGTGCATAAACAGCAAATTAATGTGTTACTGGATGGACTGGAACTGGAGTTTGAAAGTGATCTGAGGACTAAGGACAAAGGACTAAGGAAGAAGGGCATGGGGAAGGCGCGGCTCTGACCTCCTGAACACCCCCTGCCAGAAGGCTGTTGGCAAAATGGGATTGTGGTCTGTGGCCACAGGATAATGGTTAAAAGACCCAATACAGTCAATTCTGTTTCCGGCTAGTGTTCTAACATGAAACCGAGACTTGAGCTCCACCTGCTATACCTACCCAGAGCTCCTTCCTTGTGGACAGCCCTCCTTGCCCAGATGACCTGGAGAGAAAGAGGAAGAAATTGGGGAAAACACACACAGAGAACTTAGTGTTTGCTGAATGCAGAGGTAATATTCAGAAGCAGCAAGGAAAACACTCTTCTCCAGTGGAATAATCCCATTTGCTCCTCCTTTCTACTCAAATTCCCAAGGCTAGTCATTTGTTGAGTGTCCTTAGTTCCTTAGTCCCTCCCTCCCTTTGGACAGTGATCCAGTTTCTCAAAGGGAGTGGAGAGGGGCTGCCTGCTCTTGGCCTCTTCCTCTACAGGGCAGCCACTGCCAATACTTTTCTATCTCCGACTCCATGATGCCATCCAAACTCATTCATCCTCCCCGTCAGCTCCTCTGTAATGTCACGAGCTCTGTGAGGACAGAAACCACAGTAGAGTCAGCTCGTCTCCCGACCAGCAACTAACACAGGCACTTGCAGACAGTGAATTCACCATGAATGTTCCCGGAAAGAACAGCTGCCTGGGTGTCCATAGAGGTGCCTGAAAGTACTGGAGTCTTGAAAACATGGCTTACTGGCAGCTACTGGAATTCATAGAAGCAACCCTGGTAGCATACTGGTTAAGGGCTATGTCTGCTCACCAAAAGGCTATGTCTGGCAGTTCAAATCTGCCAGGAACTCCTTGAAAACTCTATGGGGCAGTTCTACTCTGACCTATAAAGTCCCTATGAGTTGGAACAGACATGCTGGCAGTGAGTTTGTTTGGGGGAATGTTTCCTGAGAAGAGTTCTATGCAAAAAATATGGCATTGCAGGGTGGAAGCTAGCTGAAATCCAAAGAGCACTGAAGCGATTAAAGTTTAACTAGGGAGCTTGATCAGAAATAACTTTGCAAAGAGGGACTTAAAGACATGTCAGCAGTGAGATTAAGGTACTTCCTAGTGCATCATTAGAAAGCAAGCTCTACATGGAACCAATCACAACTGGTATGTGACATGGGGCAAGGTTTCAGTCATTCATTCACTCCATTTAAAAAGTATTGAGGAAGCTGCTAAGTTTTAAATATTTGTGATAGAAACTTGATTAAGTCTGTCTTTTCTCTCAAGAAGCTCATAACCATGTGTGGGAGAAATATATCATAGATCATTGTGTAATATAATAGCAATGTAATAGATAATAGATGATATATGTACTAGATCATTATATACTTCTGTCTAGGCAAAGAAATAGGTCCTGAATGTAATGGAAGCCCACAAGCTGAAACCAACAGTGCAAGTATAAACAAGTGAAATCTAGACACAGAACAGAAGAATCTGTCTGGGCACCTCAAGCACTGTCTGCTGAAGAACACTTCCTAGCAACTACAAGACAAGTGGATATACAGGCTGAAGAAAATGTCCCCTGGGGCATCCATTTGAAAAAAGAAAACAAGATCCCTGCCTCACACTGAAAACACGAATTTTAGATTCAAAATTTTTTTAACCTACAAAATATTCAGTAATTACGTAGAATCCTTTTATTATACCAGGGCTGGGAAGAGCTTTTTAATATTACACCAAGAACAAAAAATTATAAGCAGAAAAGTGAGAGAGTTGACTACACATTGTTGTTGCTGTCCAGTCTGTTCCACCTCCCAGCAACCCTGTGTATAACAGAACAAAACACGGGCGGGCCCTGGGCCACTCTAACAACTGCCGTTGGGCTGGAGCCTGATTTGCAGCCACTGTGTCAGTCCATTTCGTTGAGGCTCTTGCTATTTTTTGCTGACCTTCTACTTTACCACTCATGGCTTCCCTTCTCTGGGGACTAATCCCTCCAGATAACATGTCCAAAGAGGATGATATGTGGTCTCACCATACTTGCCTCTAAAGAACATTCTGGTTGTACTTCTTCCAAGACAGATTTGTTGGTCCTTTTCGCAATCCATGGTATATTATATTCTAAAATCTTTTAATAGCTTGAATGCCATATGCCTCCACTCTTGACTTGTGGACCAAAGTAATCATTTGGGTCTCCTGGAATTAGTGTTAGTTCAGAGCCAGTATCCAGTAATGCTTCCAAAAGTCTGTTTATTTCTTTTCCCCTAAAGAACTGTCATACTTGTAAAAGGCCACAGATCCCTCTGGGAAAGGCTGGAGAAAGATTAATAGCATAAATTTTTTACTGTATAGTGGGATCCTTCCTCAGGGGGACTCAGCTTCCTCTTCATTCAATGGTTTGTGGGCCTATAAATTCATTTAAGTCCAAGAACTTATTAAGGGACTACAACAGTCAGTCATGGATTGAATTGTATCCCCTCAAAAATGTGTATGTTGGTTTGGCTGGGCCGTGATTCCTGGTATTGTGTGATGTTCCTGCCTGTTGTAAATCCTGCTTCTGTGATGGTAATAAGGGTGGATGGGCAGGCCTTAGCATCTAAGACTGTACTGTGAATTGAGGCAATCACTTGAGTCCTGCCTGTGTGTTGAACCTTTCAGCAATAAATAGTGTCCCTCATTGTGCACGATGGTAGATTTTACATTAAAATCTATTTTATCTGAAATTAGTATGGCCACCTGCTCTTTGTGTATTGTTAGCTTGATATATATTGTTCCATCCTTTAATTTTCAGTTTGTTCGTATCTTTAAGTCCAAGGTGAGTTTCTTGTAAGCAACATACAGACAAGTCGTGTCTTTTGATCCAAGATGTCACTTGTTGTCTCTTTACTGGAGCGTTCAGTCCATTTACATTCCATGTAATTATTGATAGGTATGTGTTTAGTACTGTCATTGTGATGTGTATATTTTTGTGTTGATGTTTTCTCTGTTGTTCTTACTATTGTTTCTAGGACATTCTTCTTTATGAGTTGATTTTTCACCTTTTTCAGAGTTGGTTTTGTGGTTGTTGAGACTCCTGTATTACATTTCTTGATGTGATATGTTGCATCTTTATTGTGCTTTGTGACTACCCTGTAATCCCCTTTAATAATCTATGTTCAAACTCAATTTCAACTACTGCACATCTTATTAACTTCATCTCCATCTAGAAGGACAGTAATGACTCTAGTACATCCCTCTTTTTAATATGAACACATCATAGTTTTCATGTTACGATCACTGGATCACTTCTTTTAATATTGTGGCTTTGATTGAGTTTGGCGCCTTCCCTAACTGAATAGGTTTCTGGATGATGTGTCCTGTATTTCCTCCTAAAATATAGAGTTAATGGTTTTTTCTTCTAAGCCAAGAGCTTCTTTCAGTATTTCTTGTAGCTTTGGTTTGGTTTTTACAAAGTTTCTGAGTTTCTGTTTGTCTGCAAAGGTCTTAATTCCATTTTCATATTGGAAAGATAGTTTTGCCAGATATAGAGTTCTTGTTTGGAAGTTTTTCTCCTTCAAAGCTTTGAATGTGTCATCCCATTGTCTCCATGCCAGTGTCATTTCTGCTAAGAAGTCAGATGAAAGCCTGCAGAGTTTCTCTCTGAATGTTAGCTTTGCTTTGAGTCCTGCTGCCTTTAAGAGTTTCTGCTTATGTTTCAATCGTTAAGCTTCGTTATAATATGTCTTGGAGTCATTCTTTTGAGATCTATATTGAGTGGTGTTTGATATGCATCTTGGATATCTATATTCTCTTCTTTCATAATTTCAGGGAAGTTTTCTGTCAGCAGCTCAGCAACAATACTCTCTGTGTTCTTAGGTGTCGCATCCTGCTCAGGAACTCCAGTTAATCATAGACTATTCCTCTTAATAGAGTCCCACATGCTTCTTAATGGTACTTCATTTTTTTCTTGTTTCTTTTTTCTGATTTTTCCTCATAGATGCTGGAGCCAGTAGCTCTGACTTCCAAGTCAGAAAGTCTATTTTTCGTTTGTTCAATTCTGTTGATTGCTAAGAAAAGCTTTGAATTAACATTTCTATCTCTTTGTTTTTGTTATTGATCTGTTGGATTTCAGAGTACTGGTGTTCCATCAGATCAAACAGCTTGCTTAGTTTTTCATTTTTCTTTACTGCATTTTGTATAAGGTCTAGGAAGGCTATATATGTAATCCTTTTGTACTCACCCTCTGATAGTTTAAGAGAAGCTTCTTTGTCTGGTAAGCTCTTTGGTTCTTTCTTTGGGGAGTCTTCTGAAGCCATAGGTGAGTTCTTCTTTATGTTTTTATCCAAAGTTTGTTGTTTCGGGGGCATTTGGAGGTTGTTTTGTTTCTCCAGTGTTAACTTAATGGGATCTAAAGCTCAGTCTGAAAAGGAAGGTGATCACTAGATGCCTCTAAGTACTCCAGTGACTGGGCTCAGTAGAATCTCTGGAGCAGAAGTCTCCAACTCCTGGTGGGCAAAGACACAGCTCTATTTATAGAGCCACTGGAGAGCCATCAACTGGCCCTGTAATGTGAGTCAATAAAGGCTGGAAGAGATGCTGTCAGGATGCACCACAGTTATTTCCCTAGGCAGTCTCATTTTGAAAGGTAAAAGGTATCTGACAGCTTCCAAAATCAGTCAGGCTTTCAGGTATACAAGTCCCTCTTCCCAGCTGGTGAAGTAAGCACCTCTATATCCAACTCCAGTTGCTGTAAGCTAGTTCAAAATACAGGAAGCCCTGTTGTCATCTGCTACCAGGCCCCACCTGTAGGCCACACTGTGCAAAACACTGCTTTTCTGCTGGAAAAGCACTCTCTTCTGTGCAGGCCCTACCTCCCAGCTTGGGAATTAGATCCAGCTTAGGCCTCTGTATGGGTATCTCTGCCTCCCAGTCCAACAAGATGGCATCCCACACAAGCTCCCCTACCTGCCTCGGAACAGGCTACTCAGTGGTGGAGGCTCAGAGTGAGAGGCCAAAGATGCCGAGGTGCACAGAGTCCAAAGCCGGGGTCTCAAAATATGGTGATTCCGCCCGCTGATTCCACCAGCAATGCGTCTGAGCTTAGCTTCCAGTCAAGCCCTAACACAACCCACTAGCTAAGACAGAGAAAAAAGATTTAAAATGGCAAGTTACCTTCGGTCAGTGAGAGCTGGCAGTCAACAAGGGTAGGGGTCGGCAAAAGATAAGTTTTCCGTTCAGTGGTATGTAGTCCAAATTGATAGCCCTATGCCATGTCCTAGAGCTCACTAGGAAGTCCAGAAGCCTCTGTTTAATTATCACTTCAGGTCTTAGTTTCCAGAGGGATTTAGGGAGACGTGTGTTTAGTATGCCATGTTGACTCCACCTCTCACTGTTGAAGCAGTCTCCTGAGATATAAAAGAAAGAATCTAGCAGAAAATTTGGAGACCTCATACCATCAATAAAGAAAGCAGTATTCGGATCTGACACATCCTTTGGAAAGAATTGGGGTCCCTGTACCTCAAAAGCTTTCAGTCCAGGGGTAGACTGGTGAAAAGGACCTTCCTCCATAGCCAGTAGAGAAAAAAATTCCCCTGGAGCATCTCCAGAATCTGGAGAGTGTGGCCAATACCAAGAGTCTGGAGGGCAGGGCCATTGTATAAAATATCACAGAGAATGCAGTATTATTTTCAAAGCCTTTAGAGCTAATGTGATGTATTCTGTTAATTTGCTTAGTGCCTGTTAAATGCTTTCTTTCCTTGTAGTATCTCCCATTGTAATGGAAATGTCTAACTTGTGCTTCTGTTCTGCCTTTGTATTTTGGAAGCATATAACTTGTGTTCTACATTTCACAGTTGAAGAGGAATTACTGGATTTTGGACTTGGTCTTAAGACTTGTGGTACAATGTGATGAATGTTTTACATGTTGCTTTTTTAGGTAACAAAGGGTGGAATGTCGTGAATTGAATTGTGTTCCCCAAGAAATATGTGTGGTAGTTTGGCTGGGCCATGATTCCTGGTATTATGTGATGTTTTTCCGTGTTGTAAACCCTGTCTCTATGATGTTAATGAGGGAGTATGGGCAGCAGTTGTTTTGGTGGGGCTGGGCTCAGTGTGTAAGATTGTATTGTGCCTTGAGGCAATCTCTTGAGATATAAAAGAAACAATCTAGCAGAGAGATCTGGGGACCTCATACCATCAATAAAGAAAGTAGTGCTGGGAGCAGAATGCATCCTCTGGAAAGGACTGGGGTCCCTGTGCCTCAGAAACTTCCAGTCCACAGGAAAACTAACAACAAGGACCTTCCACCAGAGCTAACAGAGAAAGGCCTTCCCCAGGAACTGACACCCTGAATTTGGACTTCTAGCTTACTGGATTGTGACAAATAAAATTACTCTTTTCAAAGTCATCCACTTGTGGTATTTCTTTTAGGGCAGCACTAGCTGACTAGGATACTCTTTACTCTGTGACTAGAATTAGGCTGCTTTTCAGTTGACCTAGAATTCTTCCATTTGTGTAGATCAAGTAAATATTTGGTAGATTTCCTATCTGTTTCACAACTAGGAACACCATGACGAAGAAGCTAACCCTTAAGTCCTCATGAGTCAGACTGTTCTGATTACTGCTCTGACTTCACTGTCCATTCATGCCTACCTTGTCTTTGCTGATTGAGTGCCACTGCTTTGCTGCTACTACCATGGGTTTAATCAGCCCCATTGCGGTTAACCCCACCCAGTTCCCTTGAGTCAAGTCTGTTGCAGTTAGGTGTCTTAATTCAGTTAAAGGCACCTCCCACTGTCAAATTTGACTCACGTAAAATAGCAATCACAGCAGTGTTCAAGGATGCTGGAGCTCTTTTCACAAATTTATTCCTCACTGTTGTGGTAAGACATGTGTCCTCTGGGCTCTCCATGTGAGGGTCTGTGGGTCTAACCTGATAAATTTACTCTAACAAGCCAATTTCCCTAAGGCTTTGAATACCTTCTTGTATAGTATACCAAGGTAAGTCTGGTATTTTAACATGAATTTGTGTAAGCCACTGCAAAATCCGTGAGCCAAACAAATAAACTATCAGATCCTTTCATAACCTCTCAAGGCATCACTGATCAGCTTCCTCAGCACCATTTTGTTTGTTGCTTGTGGGGTTTTTTTCTTTCCTTTTTTTGTTATTGTTTATACTCTCTCAGCCTTCCTTTCCTTTCTGCTGTCCCCTCAGCCCTGTGCACCATTTGCAACTTCTGAATAGTCCCTTCTCCATCTGTTTGTTGAATCATCACAATTAGTCTACTATCAATTCCTGAAGCCTTGTTTTTCACCAATGCTTTCAGTGCAACTTGAACTTCTTCCTTCAATACCATCAGTTCTCGGATGTATTCTACTCGCTGAAATGGTTGGACATTGTCCAATTCTTCTTTTGTACAGTGACTGTGTGTATACCTCCCATTTTATTTTGATACTTCCTGGGTCATTCAATATCTTGTCTATAGAATTCTTCAGTATTGTATCTTGAGGCTTAGATTTTTCCTTAGTTCCTTCAGCTTGAGAAATGCCAAGTGTGTTTTTCCCTTTTGGTTTGTCTTCTCAAGCTCTTCTTCAATATTTTCTGTTCACCTGTTGATTTCATCACTTCTTCTATTTGCTGTAGCCACTCGACATTCAAGTGCAAATTTTAGAGTCTATTCTGACATCCATTTTAACCTTTTCTTTCTTTTCTCTCTTTTTAGTGACCTTTTGGTTTCTTCATGTACGACATCCTTGGTGTCATTCCACAATGCCTTTGTTCTTTGGTCATTAGTGTTCAATGTGTCAAATCTACACTTGAGATGGTCTCTAAATTCAAGTAGGATTTACTTAAGGATGTATTTTGACTCTCATGGATTTGTGTGAATTTTCTTCAGCTTCAGTTTGAACTTACTAAGGCAGCTGATGGAATTGATGAGCTGTTCTGCACATGATTCCTGGCCTTGATCTGACAGATGATATTGATCTCTATTTTCTTCACAGAGGTGTGATTTGATTTCTTTCTGTTCCATCCTATGAGTCTATGTGTGTGGTCAACAGTTGTGATGTTGAAAAAAAATATTTGCAATGAATAAGTCACTGGTCCTGCAAAATTCTAATGTGATTTCTAACACAGTTTCTATCACTAAGGCCCTGTTTTCCAACTACCAGTCCTTCTTGGTTTCCAACTTTTGCATACCAATCACCAGTGCATCCTGATTGCATATTTTACAAGAAGTTGGCAAATATCCTTAAATTCTTCATCTTTGGCCCTAGTAGTTGCTGTGTAAATTTGAATAATGGCCATGTTAACTGGTCTCCCTTGTAGGCATATGGATATTATCTGATAACTGACAGACATGTACTTCAGGATAGATCTTGAAATGTCATTTATTGTAATGAATGTTATACCATTCTTCTTCAGTTTGTCACTCCTAGCATAGTAGACCATGCAATTGCCATGTTCAGAATGGCCAGTATCAGTCCATTTCAACTCACTAATGCCTAGGATACTGATTGTCAAGGGTTCTGTTTCATTTCTGTTGACTTCCAATTTTCCTAGGTTTACAAGTCGTACATCCAATATTACAATTATTAATGGATGTTTGAATTTTTTCCTTCTCATTTTGAGTCCTCCTGCATCAACAAACAAAGGGCTTGAAAGTTTGACTCTGCCTGTGTCACTAAGGTTGGCTCCAGTGTGAGAAAGCAGTTCTTCCCTAGTTGTATATTAAGCACCTTCCAGCCTCAGGGGCTTGTCTTCCAGCACTACATCACACCGTTTTTGGTTGCTATATGTAAAGTTTTCATGGGCCAGTTTTTTCAAAAATAGACTGATAGGTCCTTTTCCCAGTCTGTCAGCCCAGAAACTTCACTTTGTCCACCATGGATGACCTTGCTGGTACTCAACACACTGGTGGCAAAGATTTCAGCATCACAGCAACACACAAGCCACCACAGAGCGGCAAACTGTCAGATGAGTGGTGGATTTAATCCCTACTGCTTTGCAAGTAATTGTAACTAACATATACAGAGGTTTAGTTTCTGTCAGACAGTTATAAGCATTTTACATTTATTATTTTATTTATTTAACTCACAACAAATCCTGTAATGCACATATGAGGCAGAACAGTCCAGAGAACCAGACAATGGGAACCCTATGGAAAATGCAGTACCTCTTTTGAGCCAACAGTTGGGAGGAAGACAGGGAGCCTGGGGGCCTCCGCAAACAGTGTGACCGAAATGATCCACAAATAAGGGGCAAAGAAAAATCCAGTGATTAACTATATCCAGATAAATCCCCAACAACTGTGTAAACTTCCTCCAAGTTGTTTTCCAGATGGAACCAATTCCAGGGACATATACAGTAAGTCCCATTTCGACTACTACATGTTCTTCAAATCAGGGCACCAGAGAGCTACAGTCAGGGCCAGGGAATCAAACCAAGGGAACAAGAAGATGCACGTGTACAACACCCTATAATAATTTCTCCTACCAGTCCCAGAAGGCCCTGTAAGAGGAACCACCTTTAAGTCTGCATGTGTACACACTCAAGGCACAAGGGGCCATCTGCCAAAGTAGGAAATATTTCAGATCCCCAGGTCTGTTTAGCTGTCCACAGCTATACCGTTGTGAGCCAGCCAGGTCTCCCTGAGAAATTCTTTCTCATGGGTCCAACAAGGGCCTTTGAGGGTCTTCAGAGAGCCCAGCTAGCACGTAGACCTTGAGCAGTTTATTCAAGACTATTCAGCTGTTAGAGGCTGAGCTAGGATTTGTACCCAAGTAGTATGGCTCCAGGTCTACCCCGATCCACTCCATTCTAATTCTCCCTACTCTGAGTACAATGATTGCTAGGTAAGTTGCCATTCTTGGTAATGTTCCATATCAGGCTTTGCTACTCCCTGTCTGGGAGTCACCTTGGATGCAACCTTTCTCCTGCCTCGTCCTCAGTTCCTTCACCCATTTTTAAGGAAGGTATCCAAGTGGGTCGTGTGTAAGGGGAAGAAAGTAACTTGCCCAAGATAACAGAATTCCTGTGACGCAGTCACACCCAAGCAATCCAGCCTTAGAGTCAGTTTACTTAACCTCACATTCATTACTTTGGGTACGTGACAAATGATCGTCGGATGAGTGAGTGGGTGAATGGATGAGGCCTGCCCAGCTCTACAGGAAACAAAGGTCACTGGATTTTAACATTTAAAAAAAAAAAAACCATGCATTTTGTTGTATTTTATTATCATCTAGTGAGGAAAGTTTTTTAATCATACTTATTGCCACAATTGATGTCCTTTGTTGTTATCATTTTATTTTGTAAGCTTTCTTGACATTCTCTTAATCATCTTTCTTTTGCTGGATTATGTTTTAGCTGCTTTTATTTTCTCTACTTATTTAGAAAGTTATATATTCATGTTTTAATCATATTAATGGATTTTTCTACTTTGTAAGAAATTCTTTTTATTATGATTAAGTGAAAGTATACAATCCAAGTCAATTTTGCATACTTGCTTCTTGCAACTTGCTCTGCTCTCCCCACCCTGTGACACACTCCTTCTTGTCACTCTGTACTTCCAGTATCCTCTCAATAAGCACTTGTTTCCTCCTCTCCACCTTCTCCTCTCCACTCTAGAAAGAAACCAGTAGGACAGACTTCTATAAGTGTATAAAAACCATAAAGTACACACATTGCATGCTGGCTCTGTGTCACCAAGTCCAGTACATTCTTTGTCTGTTGACCTCAGTAATGGTTTCAGGTCTAGGGCAGCAGCAAGTCTAGGGGCCATGTTTTTAGGGGACCCTCCAGGTTGCTGGACCTTCAGTTCTGGTCTTTTAGTAGAGTTCTTGATCTGCACACCTCTTTTTCTTGTGCTACATCAGGGACTCTACATCATGCCCCCTCAAAGCCATCTTTGGTGGTGGCCGGGCACCATCTCGTTCTTCTGGTGTCATATTGATATAGTCTTCCAATCATATAGGTCCTTCTGTCTCCTGGGCTCGTTTTACCGCGTGCCTTTGATATTCTCAGTCATCATCCATTGCAGGTGAATTGGGACCAATTGATGTTTCTCAGATGGCAGCTTGCTGGCTTTTAAGGCCCTAGATGCCACTTACCAATATAGGGTGCAGAAGACTGTCTTAGGATAGTTATGCTGATTGACCTTGATGTCCCCTGAAAACACAGTCCCCAAGCCCCTGTCCCTGCTATTCTGTCCTTTGAAATGTTGGGTTGAATTTAGAAAATCTTTTAGTTTAGGTTGTAGCCCAGTTTTGCTGATCTGCCCTCTACTGAGTGCTGTCACACCCTTTACCTAACTGAATTCCTATTGACTGTCCAATCTATGACCAACTCTCTCCCTTCCTCCCAACTCTTGTAGCCACTGGAGAGTATTCTTCCATGCATAAGTCCTTATTTAAGTCCTTATAATAGTGGTCTCATACAATACTTGTCTTTTGCAGCTGACTGATTTCACTCAGCAGAATGTTTTCCAGTTGATACCAGGTTATAAGATGCTTCCTAAAAATCATCATTGTTCTTTATCATTGCATAGTGTTCCATTGTGTATATGTACACTAGTTTGTTTATCCATTCATCTGTTGGGTGCTTAGGTTGATTCCATCTTTTTGCTGCTGTGGACAGTGCTGCAATAAATATCTGTGTCCGTGTATCCGTTTGTGTGACAGCCTTTATTTCTCTAGGATATATTGCAAGCAGTGAGGTTGCTGGATCATATGATATTTCTCTTTCTAGCTTTTTAAGAAAGCGCCAAATTGATTTCCAAAGAGGTTGTATCATTTTGCATTCCCACCAGCACTGTGGGAGAGTTCCAGTCTCTCCAGCATTTGTTGTTTTGTGTTTTTTGGATTATTACCAACCTCACTGGGGTAAGACAGTATCTCATTGTAGTTTTCATTTAGATTTCTCTAATAGCTAATGATAGTGAGCACTTCCTTGTGTGTCTTCATTGGTGAAGTGTGTGTCCATCTCCTGTGTCCATTGTTAATTGGGTTATTTGTCTTTTCCTTGTTGATATTTTGCAGTTCCTTGTAAATTATAGAAATTAGATGTCAATCCAACTCCTAGTTGCCAAATATTTTTTCCTATTCTGTAGGCAGGCAATCTTTTAACTCTCTTGATAAAGTCTTTGGATGAGCATGAGTGTTTGATTTTTAGTAGTTCCCTTTTATCTATTTTCCCTTCTGTTGTTTGTGTGCTGTTGGTAAGATTATGTAGTCTGAGCCATGTATTAGAATTTCCATTGTTGTCCCTATTTTTTTCTTCCATAAACTTTATCATTTTAGTTTGATATTTAGGTCTTCGATCCATTTTGAGTTAGCTTTTGTGTATGGTGTGAGATACGGGTCCTGTTGCAGTTTTTTTGCAGATGGATATCCAATTTTACCAACACCATTTCTTATAGAGACTGTTTTTGCCCCAAATTACAATCTTTGGGCCTTTGTTGATTATCAATTGTTCATAGCACAATGGTGATATTTCTATATTCTCTATTCTGTTCTATTGGTCTATATATGTCTTTTCGTACCAGTACAAGACTACTGTGGTAGTGTAATAGGTTCTAAGATTAGGTAGTCTGAGGTCTTCCACTGTGTTCTTCTTCAGAAGTGTTTTACTTACCTAGAGTTTCTTCCCTTTCCAAACAAAGTTGGTAATTTGTTTCTCCATCTCAGTAAAAAATGACATTGGAATTTGTAATGGAATTGCATTGTGTATGTAGATTGCTTTGGGTAGAATAGACATTTTCACTACGTTAAGTCTTCCCATCCAGAATTAAGGTAGGTTTCTCCATTTATGTAAGTCTCTTTCAGTTTCTTGCAGTAGGGCTTTGTAATTTTCTCTGTATAGGTCTCTTGCATTTCTGGTTAGATTTATTCCTAGGTATTTTATTTTCTTGGGGGCTATTGTAAATGGTGTTGATTTGGTGATTTCCTCTTTGATGACCTCTTTGTTGGTATAAAGGAATCCCACTGATCTATTTGTATTTATCTTATATCCTGATACTTTACTGAACTCTTCTATTAATTCCAGTAGTTTATTTATGGATTCTTTTAAGTTTTTCTGTATATATGATCATATCATCTGCAAATAGGGATACTGCTACTTCTTCTTTACCAATGCAGGTGCCCTTTAATTCTTTGTCATGTCTAATTGCTCTGGCCAGAACCTCTAGCACAATGTTGAATGGAAGTAGTGACAGCTGACTCTCTTGTCTAGTTCCTGTTCTCAGGGGGAATTCTTTCTCTCTCCATTTAGGACAATGATGGCAATCAGCTTTGTGTAGATGCCCCTTATTGCATTCAGGAATTTCCCTGCTATTCCATTTGGCCGAGAGTTTTTAACATGAATGAGTGTTGAACTTTGTCAAATGCCTTTTCTGCATCAATTGATAAAATCAAGTGCTTCTTGTGCTTTGTATTATTTATGTGATTGATCATGTAATTTTTTTCCTGATGTTGAACCTACCCTGCACCTCTGGTATGAATCTAACTTAGTCACGGTGAATTACTTTTTGATATGCTGTTGAATTCTATCAGCTAGGATTTTGTTGAAGATTTTTACATCTCAGTTCATGAGTGATACTGACCTGTAATTTTCTTTTTTTGTGGGATCTTTACCTGACTTTGGTACCAGGGTTATGCTGGCTTCATAGTATCAATCTAGGAATGTTCCATCCTTTTCAATATTGTGAAATAGCTTCAGTAGTGTTGGAATTAACTCCTCTCTAGAAGTTTGGAAGAATTCTCCAGTGAAACTCTCTGGGCCAGGACATTTTTGGTTGATAATTTTTTGATTACTTCTTCAGTCTCTTCTTTTGTGATGCATTTATTAAGTTGTTCTATTTCTCCTTGTAATAATCTTGGTAGGTGATGTGAATGTATAAATTTGTCCATTTCCTCTAGGTTTTCAAATGTCTAAGAATATAAATTTTTTGTGGTATTCTGTTATGATACTTTTAATTTCAGTTGGGTCTGTTGTGACATCTCCCATCTCATTTCTCATTCGGGTTATTTGTTTTCTGTTTTTCGTTTGTGAGTGTAGCCAGTGGTTTTTCAATTTGGTTGATCTTTTTCTAAAAAAAAAAACAGCTTTTGGTTTTGTTAATTCTGCTCTTATTTTTATTATCTGTTTTCTTCTGGTGCCTGAGGGGTTCTTTTGTTGTTTTCTTTCTACTTGTTCAAGTTGTAGGGTTAATTCTTTAGTTTGGGCCTTTTCTTCATTTCAGATGTGTGCATTTATAGAGATAAATCAACCTCTGAGTTGTCGTATCTCATAGGCTCTGGTACAATGTGTTTCCTCCTCATTTGATTCCATGAATTTCTTTATTGCATCCTTGATTTTTTCTATAACTCATGAATTTTTGAGCAAGGTGTTATTCCATTTCCGTGAGTTCAAATTTCTACCCATGTTTTTTCTGCTGTTGATTTCAACTTTTATGGCTTTATGGTCTGAGATGATGCTTCGCAATAAGTCGAAGGTTTGGATTTTGTTGAGAGTCGCTTCATGGCCTAATATGTGGTCTATTCTAGAGAACGTTCCATGTGTTTTGGAAAAGATGTACTCATCTGTTGTTGGGTAAAAAGTTCTGTAAATCTCTATGAGGTTGATTTGGTTGATTGTCTCAATAAAATCTTCTGTATATTTATTGAATTTTTTTCTAGATGATCTGTCCCTTACTGAAAGTGTGGTGTTGAAGTGCCCTACTATCGTTGTGGAGTGATCTATCTCATTATTCAACGTTGTCAACTTTTCTTTGATGTATTTAGGTGCTATGATATCGGGTGTATAAATATTTAACACTGTTATATCCTCTTTATTGAAACTTTAAACAATAAATAGTGACCATCCTTGACCACAATGGTGTATTTTACTTTAAAATTTATTTTATCTGAGATTAATATTGCCATTCCTGCTTTTTTGTGTGTTGTTAGCTTGGTAAGTATTTTTCCATCTTTTGATTTTCAGTTTGTTCATATCTTTGAGTCTGAAGTATGTTTCTTGTAAGCAGAGTATAGATGGATCATAATTTTTTTATCCAGCCTGTTACTCTGTCTCTTTATTGGAGTGTTCAGTCCATTTATACTCAGTGTAATTATTGATAGATACGTTTTTAGTGCTGCCATTTTAGTGCATTTATTTTTGTGTTGTCGACATTTTATTTGTTCCACTGAATATTCTGTTTTGGGTTGCTTTTCTTTATGGGTTTTCTTTTCACTCTTTTCCATGTTGGTTTTGTGTCTGTTGAGACTTCTGTATTGTTTCTTGTTTTGATATGTAATGTTGTTAGTTTGATTTGCAGCTACCCCAGTGGTCCCCCATAACGGTCTAGGTTTAAAGCAGTCTTTTACTTCTTTATAACTCCTTAACTTTCTCTCCATCTGAAAGGGCTATGAATACTGTAATATGTCCTTCTTTATACTGTAATGTTGTCATAGTTACATGCTAAACTCTCTGTTTCCCTGATTTTAATATTTTAACTTTGATTGAGCTTTATGTCTTCCCTAACTAATTAGGACTCTGATGCTGTGTCCTGCAGTGCATCCTTGAGTATACATCTGGTGTTAATTGATTTTCTAATCAAAGAGCTTTCTTCAGTATTTCTTATAATTTTGGTTGGTTTTTGCAAAGTCTCTAAGCTTCTATTGATCAGAAAATATTCTGATTTCATCATCATATTTGAAAGACAATTTTGCAGGATATATAACTCTTGGTAGGAAGTTTTTCTCCTTCAAGGCTTTGTATGTGTCATCCCGTTGCCTTCTTACCAACTTGGTTTCTGCTGAATAGCCAGCGGACCATCCACAAGACTTCCCTTTGTATATTAGTTTGGGTTTAAGCCTAGCTGTCTCTAAGAGCCTCTCCTTACATCTTATTAAGCTTGATTATAGTACGTCTTGTCTTTCCTTTGGGGTCTACCTTTTGTGCAATTCAGTGAGCATCTTGAATAACTATCTTTTCTTCTTCAGTGATGTCAGGGAAGTTTTCTTTCAGCAACTCTTCAACAATTCTCTCTGTATTTTCCATTATCCCTCCCTTTTCTGGAACTTCAGTTACACATAATTTGTTCTTCTTGATAGAGGCCCACATAGTTTTTAATAAGTCTTCATTTTTCTTGATTCTTTTATCTAATTTCTCCTCATATATGCTGGTGTCAGTTGCTTTATCTTCAGTATTGCTAATTCTGTACTCCGTTTCCTGAATCCTGCTCTTTTGGCTTTCCATTGACTTGTCTAACTCTGTAGTTCTATTGCTGATTTGCTGAATTTCATATCATCAATGTTCTAGCAGTTCATATAACTTGTTTAATTTTTAATTTTGTTCTGTTGCACTTTGTTTAATCTCCATCCTAAGATCTAGAAGTGTGTCATTGATTGACTTGTGTCCCCCCAAAAATACATGTAGCCACGTGACTGGGCCATGATTCTCAGTAGCTTGTGACTGTCCTCCATTTTGTGGCTTTTCCTATGCTGTATGTTAGAGGATTAGGGTGGGACGTAAATCTCTTAATAAGATCACCTCCCTGCTCCACTGTAAAGGGGGTTTCCTTTGAGTATGGCTTGCCCCACCCTTAATCCTTTCATCCTGCAAGAGATAAAAGGAAAAAGAAGCAAGCAGAAAATTGGAACCTCGTACCATCAAGCAAGCAGCACCGGGAGAAGAGCGCGCCCTTCAGACCTGAGGTTCCTGTGCCAAGATGCTCCCTGCACAAAGACTGATGCAATACTGAACTTTCCTCCTAAACCAACAAGGGCAAAGCCTTCCCCTGGAGCAGACACCCTGAATATGGACTTGCAGCCTACCAGGCTGTGTAAGGATGAACCTTCCTTTGTTAAAGTCATCCACTCTGTGGTTCTTCTGTTAGAGCAGCCCTAGCTGACTAAAACAAAGTGCTCTATCTATACATAATTCTTTGGTATCCTACTTCTGACAATTCTGGGAAGTCTTCTTCTTCTGGGAAGTTTTTTAATTCTTTATTTTTAGAGTTTTCTGGAGTCATGGTGGGCTGCTTCTTTACATAGTTAGATATTGATTATTGTCTTCATGCCATCTGAAAGCTGTTCATCTTGTCCCATGTCACTGCAGCAGTAGCTATGGTGCAGCTCTAAGAAGGGAGTGGGGAAGGGTACTGCTGAACTTTGCCACCAGCTGCCATTGCATTCCCTGTGTGAATGAATTCCCTGTCTGAAGTACAGCTTCTCATGTGAACAAGACACTATCCAGCCCAGCTGTGCTGCTCAGATTGGTGGCCAGCCCGAGCTGAGCCATCAGAGATTGCAGGCCCTGCCCCTAAGCTGACGAAGATGGTGACCTACTTATGCTGACTCTGCAGAGTCATGTCAGCAGATGCTATGTCATGGCTCAGTGAAGACAAGGGAAAGGGTATGACTGCACTTGGCCACCAACCAGCCCTTACTGCATTCTCTAGGTGCCATTGTCTTAAAAACTGCTTTTTTGCTGAGAGAGGCTCTGCCAGAGGCAGCCAGGCCCTCAGGGGTGGCAGGTCCTGCCTCGTATCTGACAAAGATGGTGACCTACTTGTGGAGTCTCTCTGGGACCATGTCAGCAGATACTATGGCATGGCTCAGAGAAGAGAGGGGGATAGGGTGCTGCCACGTTCAGCTGCCAGCCACTGCTGTGTTCTCTAGGTGCAGTTGTCTTAAACACAGCTTTATTGCTGTAAGAGGCACTATCCAGTCAAGCACCATTGCTGAGCGTGGCAGCTAGCCCCAGCCAGGCCCTCAATCATGGCTGACTCCACCTCTCAACTAAGATGGCATCCTACCTGTGCTGTCTTCTGTGCTGCACCTGCAGAATTTACACACAGCTCAGAGAAGAGAGGGGAGAAAAGCACCAGTACCCTTGGCCACCAGCTACCCCTGGGTTTTCTAGATATGACTGCCTCAAGTACAGCTTCTCTGCTGCAAGAGGTACTGTATACTTACAGTCTACAGCTTAGCATGATAGCCAGCCCCAGCTAGGTTTTCAGACTCAGCAGCCCCAGTCCCAGTCTTGACAAAGATGGCATCTGTACCTATAAGCCTCTTCACCACACCAGCAGAAGCAGGACCCTTCACACTGCTGTCCCACCTCTGACAAAAGTAGTTTTCTCCTTCCTGTCACCGAGTTCTATCTCACAACCCTCCACCTGATCTTGGAGCTCCCACAATGTCCACTCTGTTCCATTCAATTGTTTTTCTAGGCTGTAGTTTCCACAGGGAATTGAGGAGACATGTAACTAGTCCACCAGCTTGGCCTTGCCCCTCTAAAAGACATTTGGTCCAGTGCTCTAATGAGTGACTTGCAGTATCCTTTTAAGAGACTTCTGGAAGAACATGCATCAACAGCAGTCAATGTTACTATTACTTTACAAAAGCTAAATTATATCTTGCCTGCTCTTTTGGAACATGCCTTTTTCCTTCATAATATGTATCAAAAGTCATTCCATCTTTAAAGAGATCTCTTTGCTTTTAAAGGCTGCCTACATCTGCTAACCAAAAGGTCAGCAGTTTGAATCTGCCAGGAGCTCCTTGGAAACTCTATGGAGCAGTACTACTCTTCCTATAGGCTTGCTATGAGTAAGAATTAACCTGATAGCAGTGTTCTTTTTTTTTTCTTTTACCACTCCTTTGGTTATGCCTGAGTATAATATACCATAACTTAGCTAAACAAGTCTGTTATCCATGGCAATTTATTTCCAATATCTAGAAGTGGGTAGATATCTCAGTTATACCCTGACCTTATGAAAATTTTTATAAAATAAATTATTGTAATTTCAAAGATTGCAGGTCTTAAAAATAAACCTTAATTAACACTACCCCCCAATTTTTACCCATTTGCTACAAAAGTACCTGGTATTTTCTCTTTCATTCTTTGTCTTTACTAATAGATGAAAGTGATATCTCACATGGTTTCAATCTACATTTCATTGACAGTAAATTTGAATATCTTTTCTCCTGTGGCTTTTTTGGGGGAGGCTGGGCACTTTGCATTTCTTCTTAAATTTCTTTTTTTGATACTAAGGAGCCCAGGTTTCACAGTGGTTAAGTGCTCAGCAGCTAACCAAAAGGTCAACTGTATGAACCCGCCAGCTGCTCCTCAGGAAAAAAGACCCCAGTACTCTAGTGGTTAAGTGCTATGGCTACTAACCAGAAGATCTGCAGTTCAGATTTGCCAGGCGCTCCTTGGAAACTCTGTGGAGCAGTTCTACTGTGTCCTATAGGGTCACTGTGAGTTAGAATCAACTCGACAGCTGTCGATTTTGTTTTTTTTTTTTTGATGGTACTCTGCTTCCATAAAGATCACAACCTAGGAAATCCTCTGGGGCAGCTCTGCTCTGTCACACAAGGTTGCTATGAGTCAGAATCAACATGATGGTAAACAACAACATTTTTTTTCCTTGTCAGTCTTTCTTATTATTTTGCAAATGTTCCTCAGATTTCAAGGATATTCATTCTTTTTACAGGTTTTGTAGATGTTTCATCCCAGAATTTTGTTCGACTTTCACTCCATTTTATGAGGTTCATCACTTTGTGCAATACTTAATATACAGAAATTTTTATTTATTTTACTGTAATAAAATTTATTTATCTTTTCTTTCTGGCTCTTGAGCTTCATAGAATGCTTATAAAACTCTTTTCCACTCCAGTGTCATAGAAAATTCAGTCACGTTTCTTGAAAATAATTTTAAAGATTTTATTTAAATCTTGATTCCATCTGGAATGTATTTTGATGTGTGGCATGAACTGTGGAAGGCAATGATTAGTCTAGGAGTAAAAATTTTGACTTCTGGGGTTGGCCCTTTTGGAAAATACCTAATATCAGTAAGCTGGAGCCATGTGGAAAGAAGCCTCAGTAAACAGAACTGCTGTGAAGGGGATGTGCTGCCTAGTTAAAAAAAAAAAAGTTTTTGATATGTAAACATCTGCCAATAATTTTGGAAAACTATATACTGCTGGGATTCTGTGGAGTAACAGAAGCTTATTCACTGAAATGAGAGCAAACAAGCCAAATCTTAGTTGGTATAACACAAGAAACTGTACTGAACCAACCACTAAGGCCAAAGATGAAGACATTGAAGATTTTTACCAGATCCACAGTCTGAAATCAACTGAACATGCAATCAGGATGCATTGATAATTACTGAAGATTGCAATGCAAAAGCTGGAAAACAAAGAAAAAGGATTGATTATTGGGTAGTATGGCCTTGATGCCAGAAGTGATGCTGGAGATCATAAGGTAGAATTTTGCGAGACCAATAACTTCATTGCATATACCTCTCTTTACCAACATAAATGGTAACTGTACACGTGGACCTTGCCAGAACACATAGGAATCAAATAGACTACATTTGTGGAAACAGACAGTGGAAAAGCTCAATAACGTTAGTCAGAATAAAGCCAATTGGCAACCGTGGAATAGACCATCAATTGCTCATGTGCAAGTTCAAGTTCAAGCTGAAGAAAATTAGAAAAAGCCCACAAGAGCCAAAGTATAACCTTGAACATATCCAAGATGCATTTAGAGACAATCTCAAGAATAGATTTGAGTCACTGCACATAAGTGACTGAAGACCAGGCAAGCTCTGGGATGATGTCAAGGATATCATACATACATAAAGAAAACAAAAAGTCATTTAAAGACAGGAAACAATAAATGTCAGAGGAGATTCTGAAACTTGCTCTTGAGTGTAGAACAAACAAAACAAAGGGAAGAAATGATGAAGTAAAAGAGCTGAATAGAAAGTTTCAAAGGGTGGCTTGAAAATACAAATTATTATGATGACATATGCAAAGACCTAGAGATAGAAAACCAAAAGGAAAGAACATGCCTGGTATTTCTCAAGCTGAAAGAAATGAAGAAAAAAAATTCAAGCCTCGAGTTGCAATATTGAAAATGGAAAACATTAAAATATTAAACAATAAAAGAAGCACCAAAAGAAGATGGCAGGAATATACAGTCTCTATATGAAAACAAATTTGTCAACTTTCAAACATTCAAGAGGTAGCATATGATTAGGAATCAATGGCTTGAAGTCCAAATTGCACTGAAAGCACTGACTACAAACAATGCTCCAGGAAGTGATGGAATATCAATTGAGATGTTTCAGCAAACAGAAGCAGCATTAGAAGTATTCATTTGGTGGGGCCTAGATGGTGGAGTAGTCAGATGCTTCCTATGATTCTTCTAACAATAAAGACCCAAAAGAACAAATGAATTGATTATATATGACATTCTAGGAGCCCTGAACATCAAAGGAAAAAATGAGAAACTGGACTGAGTGACAGGGAAGGGAGAGTAGGTCCAGAAGTACCTAGGACTGGACAGACCAGATCCCAGGGAACCAGTTGCATCCAATATGCTGAACGAAGCAGTGGTGTGCAGAAAGTGTCCTCCTCAGCTGGACAGACAGAACAGTGAAGAGTACACTCCCACCTCCAGAATCAGTGAGAAATGGCACTTGATCATCAAAAGCTAAGTGGCTTATATCTAACCTATTGCATGTGGAACTGCATCTTTCCTTCACGATAAACTTCTCTCCCTTTTCCCAGTGCTTCCCCTGCCCTTCTCTACACTGTACTCAGCCCTAGAGTCTGATGCCAGTACCTGAACCAGAAGTAGGACTCCTTAAGCCCACCCTAAGCCATTCTCCTGGACTCAAGACAGGGAACAATTTAACAAACTATAGGAAGAGGGGTAGAAATTCTGCCAACTCTACTGAGCTGGAAATTCAGGGAAAAACAGTTCCTTCACCTAGAATTACAGATAATGGGACATGTCTTCCTCACACTCAGGGGTGGCTTTTAGCCCCCTGCCTTTCTCAGTACATGTATCCAGATATCTGTGCCTATACCAATCACTCCTGTCCATCAAGGACAGTAGGGGAAAACCTGTACCACACTCTTGGTGACTCACTACCTGGACACTTGAGCTGAATCCATACAATGAAATAAGTGGATTCCTGGGTTGCATGTCTAGTAGCAGCTCTAACTACCTGGTGACAGGAATTTAGAGCTTCAAAGCCACCAATAACCAAACTAGCCCACATGAGCAGCCTATTCAGATATTTCAAAATAGAACAAGAGGCTAGAACATTCTAGGTAAACATAAAATAAATAAATTCAACAACTTACTGACACCTTGGAGACAACAGTCAATATAACTCACTTAAAGAGGCAGGACCATAATGGCTTCAGAAAGTTACCAAAACAAAGAATCAAGAAATTTTTTCAGATGAAGAGAATTTGGTGGAATTATTAGAGGTAGAATACAAAAGATTAATATTTAGATGTCTTCAGGATATCAGGAAGGAAATGAGGCAAAATGCAACACAGCATAATGAAAAAATTGAACGAGCTGTAAGAAAGCATACAGAGACAGGTGGTAGAGATTCAGAAAATTAATAATAAAATCACAGAATTAGACAGCTCAGTAGGAAGTCAAAGAAGCAGAACTGAGGCAATGGAAGACCCAAGATAAAGCACATGACATGAACATATTTGAGGGAAAATCAGATAAAAGAGTTTAAAAAAATCAAGAACCTCTAAGAATTATGTGGCACACTCTCAAGAGGAATAATCTACAAGTAATTGGAGTACTCAGACAAGGAGACAACAGAAAATACAGATGGACTTGTTGAAGATTTGTTGACAGAAAACTTCCCTTATATGAAAGATCAGAAGATATCTATCCAAGATGCTGATTGAATTCCACATAAGGTAGATCCTAAAAGAAAGAAACCAAAGCATATTATAATCAAACTCACCAAAACTAAAGACAAGGAGACAGTTTTAAAACTGGATAGGGATAAGCAAAAAGAAATCTATAAAAGAGAGTCAATAAGACTAAGCTTGGACTTCTCAGAGGAAACCATGCAGGCAAGAAGGCAGTGGGATGATACATACAAAGTTTTAAAGGAAAAAAATTGCCAGTCAGGAATTATATATGTGGCAAAAACTGTCTCTCAAATACAATGACAAAATTAGGACATTTTCAGGTAAACAGAAAATGAAGGAACCTGCAAAAGCCAAATCAAAATTAACAGAAATGCTAAAAGGAGTCCTTTGGTTAGAAAATGAATAACATCAATAACATCTGATAACAATCCAAAACTAGAATGCAGAAACTAGTAATCAACTCAGATGGGGAAATCATAAAAATAAATCAAAGGCAAAACACTGAAAATAGGGAAATAGAGGAGTCATCATGTAAACATTGTAAGAAAAAAGGGGGACTTTAAAAAAATGTAGTCATAGATCTTTCATATGGAGAGGAAGTCAAGGTGATGCAAAGAAATTAAATGCCAGTTTAAATCTGTTAAGGTAACCACAAAGGAAATTAACAATACTATACATCAAAAAAAAGAAGGCTCAGCAAATACAAAACCACCAACAATGAAAATGCATAAAGAAAAATGACTCAGCACAGAAAATTAAGTGGAACAAAGGAATTATCTACAATTCACAAAAAAGGCACCAAAACAGCAGCATGAAACTCATATCTATCAATAATTATGCTGAATGTAAATGGATTGAATGCACCCACCAATGAAGAGATGTAGAATGGCAGATGTGGGTTAAAAAACCTGATCCATCTCTATGCTGCCTATAGGAGACATATCTTAGACTTACAAACACAAACAAAAACTCAAAGGATGGAAAAAACATATCAAGCAAACAACATTCAAAAAGAGTGGGAGTGGAACTATTAATTTCTGATAAAATAGATTCTAAAGTAGAAGTGCTCACTTGTAAATTATGCCAAGAATTTTGAAAGACAGCTACCTGGCTAGCCAACTAGAAGAGATCTATATTTATGCTTATTCCCAGGAAAGATGATTCACTAATCTCACAAGCAAGTAAAATTTTGCTGAAAACCATTCAAGACTGCAGAGTACTGATAGGAAACTGTCAGAAATTCAAGCTAGATTCAGAAGTGATATGGAAGGAGGTAAATCACTGCTGATGTCCAATGGACCCTGGCTGAAAGGAGAGAATACTGGAAAGATGTTTACCTATATTTTATTGACTATGCAAAGGCATTCAACTGTGTGGATCCATAACCAATTATACATAGCATTGTGAAGAATAGGAATTCAAGAACACACAATTGTGATCATGAGGAAACTATACACACAGATCAAGAGGCAGTCATTAGAACAGAACAAGGAGACAGTATGCAGTTTAAAATCAGGAAATGTATCCTTCAGGGTTGTATCCTTTCATCATACTTATTCAATCTGTATGCTGAGCAAATAATCTGAGAAAGTGGACTCTATGAAGAAGACAACATCCAGATTGGAGGAAGACTCATTAGCAACGTGCATGATGCAGGTGACACAATATCGTTTGCTGGAAGTAGAGGACTAGAAGCACTTACAGCCTTCAGTATGGATTACACCTCAACATAAAGAAAACAAAAATCCTCATAACTGGACTAATAAACAACATCATGGTAAATGGAGGAAAGATTGAAGTTGTCAAGGATTTTACTTGGACCCACAACCAACATCCGTGGAAGCAGCAGAAATCAAAAGAAGCATGTTTTTATTATTGTTAGGTGCTGTTGAGTCAGTTCCAGCTGGTAGCTACCCTCTGTACAACACAATGAAACACTGCCCAGTCCTGAGCCATGCCCACAACTGTTGTTATGCTTGAGCCTATTGATGCAGCCACTGTGTCAACCCATCTTTGTTAAGAGTCTTCTTCTTTTTTGCTGACTCTACACTTTACCAAGTGTTTTAGTCATCTGGTACTACTCTAACAGAAATACCATGAGTGGATGCCTTTAACAAAGACAAGTTCATTCTCACACAGTCCAGGAGGCTGGAAGTCTGAATTCAGGGTGCTAGCTCCAGGGAAGGCGCTCTCTCTCTGTCAGCTCTGGAGGGGGTTCTAGTATTGCATCAGTCTTTCTTTAGTCTGAGAGCATCTCAGTGCAGAAACCTCAGGTTCAAAGGGGCTGCCTTCTGGACGGTATGAGGTCCCCAACTCTCTGCTTGTTTCTCTTTCCTTTTATGTCTTGCTGGATAAAAGGATAAAAAGTGGTGAAAGCCATACTCCAGGGAAACTCCCTTTATTTACATTGGTGCAGGGAGGTGACCTGAGGAAGGAGTTTCAGTTTCACCCTAATCGTCTTTAACATAATTTAATCTATTAAACACAGGCAGAAACTAGAATTTACTGTGTAGGAAAATAACAGAATGGAAGACAACCACAATATCGGGAATCATGCCCCAGCCAAATTGATATACATATTTTTTAAGGGACACAACTTGATTTACGACACCAAGTGTGATGTCCTTCTCCAGGGAGTGATCTTAGCTGAGAAAATATCCAAAGTCTCACCACTGGACAAAACTGCTACAAAAGACCTCTTTAAAATGTAAAAAGCAATGATGTTACCTTGAAGGCTAAAGCATATCTGGGCCAAGCTGTGACATTTTCAACTGCCTAATATGCATCTGAAAGCTGGACAGTGAAAAAGAACTGACATCTTTGAACTGTGCTGGCAAAGAATATTAAATATACCATGGTGTGGGAAATATACTAATACTCTGGACATGACCATGGCCATCTTGAGCCACCATAGTGTTGCTTATCACAACTCTGCCTAAGCTTTTGTACTGGAGACATGATATTAATATCATAAGTCCTTTAACCTAGAAGTGACGTAATAGTACATCCATATCAAGGAGATAAGTCATGCAGGGACATGGAAAACCATGAGAAAACAAAGGTCACAGAAAACTGCTCCCATAAAGATAAGGAACTAGATAGATTTGGACATCTTCAATTCTTTAACTTTAAAGAGCTTGACTTCCTCTAGCAAACACTACAAATACTTAGTAAAGCTCCGTTCTGGGCTCTCGGTGGTGATGGCCATTAGCCCCCCATTAGCTTGTCTTGTTTCTTTCTTATTCTTGGCGTCGCCCCTATCTTCAACCCTGTTCATCAGAGAAATTCTCCAACACCATGGACTGCCAACTTGGAAGAAGTAAAACCGGAATGTTTCTTACAAGCAAGGATAGCAAGATTTCATGTCTCATACTTCGAAGATGTTGTCAGGAGGCGTCAGCCCATGGAGAAAGACATTCTGCTTGGTAAGGCAGAGAGTCCTTGAGAAAGCGGAAGACCCTCAAAGAGATGGGTTGACCTAGTGGCTGCAACAATGGGCTCAAGTATAGCAAACGTTGTGACGATGGCACAGGCCTGGGCAGCATCTTGTTCTGTGCTACATGGGGTCACTATGAGTTAGAACTGGCTTGGTGGCACCCAACAACCACAACATCAAGTTATTATAGAGAGAATCTTTAGAAATTGAAGCCTTAAGTCTCTGTTGTTTGTTTGTGGAAGAAAGAACAGAAGTTCAGAGGGTTGTGTTAGTGAAGGAAGACGGAAGTACAACTAGGACGCCAAAGAGCCAGAAGAAAGCAGAATCATACAATGAAAGCAAACAAAAGTAATTATGGGAGTATCAGGAAAAAGCAACCACACGATCAGATGAGTGGCAGAGGAGGAAGTGAGACTCATCTAAGGTTAAAGCAAGCAGGGTCCTGAAGCCAGAGAAAGCAGATCAGGGGTGCTCAGGGGAATGTGGACTGATGCCAAAAAAGACTGGATTATCCAGCGTCCCACCCTCACCATCTGATAATGGGCACATTTTCTGTCCTGTACTTTAAAATGACAGTGAACAAGGAACAGGGTACTATCTGGCATTTACTCATAAGGTCCATTTCCGGGGACTGTCCAGGGCACATTCAGCCTGATTAGCAATCTCTTTAAAAATATTTTTCTACTTTGCCGTGTGGCTTTAATCAGCTACTTGTCTTCTCGGAGCTTCAGTATCCTCACTGTACAGAATTCCTAACCCTACACTCTAAACCCTAACTAACCCCTCATCGTGAGTCTGAAATACCAATTCTCTCAATCCAGAAGCTCCATGATCCTCTTCTCTGGCATCTTCGTCCTGGGAACACCACGTCAGAGCACTGGCTAAGAACCTGCACTTGGTGGCAGGGCTCACCTAGGAGAGAAGGAAGGGGTAACGGTGAGAAGGAGGAGCCCAGATGGGAAGGTAATGGAGTAGTCTGAATAGAAGACGTTGAGGATCCAACCAGGTTGGTGATCATGAGACCAAGAAAGAGGAGAGGACTGTGAGAGGCGGTAAGAATTTAAGAGCATTGTCAAGACAGAGGAAACCCAGATGGCAAAGTAGTTAACTGCCACCACTGCCAACCAAAAAATGGGCAGTTCAAATCCACCAGGCAGTCCTTGGAAACTCTATGGGACAGTTCTATTCGGTCTATAGGGTCACTGTGAGTCAGAATCAACTCAGTGGCAGTGGGTTTTCGGTTGTCAGAGATTTGAGAAGAGGAGGAAACTAAATCCCAAAGCAAGGAGCCTTCTGACCCAAAGATCACAGTGGTGATCCCAGTAATGCCAGGGCTGAAAGGCAAGGCTAATTATGCCACAGTCTGATTTTCTAAAAAGTTGAAAACATGACCTTCTACAAATAAAGACTGAACACGTACCAAAGGTGTACTTGATTCATTAATTAACATGAGAGGCAGTCGAGTGGTCAGGCTGGTTTATAGAGAGTCTTGAGAAACCGGACATTTGCAAACATTTATATGGCTATGCCAGAATTAGGTTGCTAAATTAGATACAAAAGCAGTTAATGCCCTACAAAGTGTCATAAAACCAAAACATCTAGGGATATCTCTTCTACTGGGAAGAGATTATTTGCATGCCATCTACTAAACGGAGCCCTGACAGCAGGGAGGTTGGGGCTCAGCTGCTCACCAACAGGTTGGCAGTTTGTTCCACCAGCTGCTCTTCAGACACCCTACGAGGTGATTCTACTCTGTCCTTTGGGGTTGCTATGTGTCAGAATCAACTCAGTGGCAATGTTTTTGTTGTTCTTGTTTTTAATTTCTATCTACCAAAGAATATAAGTTAATAACTAACTTCCCTGAGCCTGAACCCTTAATTCACAGTAAACAGCGAAGTCCAACAAAAGGGCCTACTCCTTAGAGGAGTGATTTTCAACAGGGGTGATTTTGTCTACCAGGGGACATTTGAAAATGTCAGGAGACGTTTTTGGTTTTCACAATGTGGAGTAGGGGAAGGCATCAGTGGGCCGAGGTCTGGGATGTGCTCGACATGCTATATAACGCTCACAGCAAGCCCACTACAAACAATGACCCAGCTTGCACTGGACTGAGCAGCGTCCCCACAGAATGATTCACGTCCCCCTGGAACCTGTGTGCAAGGCCCTCATTTACAAATAGGGTCTTTGCAGATATAATCAGGCTAGGAAGGGGTCACGCTGGATTAGGGTGGGCCCACTCTGATGACTAGTGTTTTTACAAGAAGAGAGAAACCTGGACCCAGCCACACAGGGAAAGTACAGAGGCAAAGATGGGAGTGATACGTCTATAAGCCCAGGAATGCCAAAGGTCACCACCTTAGAAAAAGGTGTGAGACAGACTGTCCCCAGAGCCTACAGAAGGCAGTAACCTTCCAATACCTTGACTTCGGATAACAAGCCTTCAGAAATGTGAAAGGATACCTTTCCGTTGTTTGAAGGTATCCGGTTTGTGGTGACATCACAGCAGGGGCAGGAAACTAACAGGTGGCTGAAACATCAGTTATGCGAAGGCTAAACAGCCCTGCCCTGGACAATTACGTCGTTCTTGGGTAAGCTAGTCCGGAAAGGCCTTGTACCACGTTGCAGGGATGGGCTCCCCACCTGTTTTCTTACTTTCAGGTTTTAATTATTTTTTCTTAACAGTAATGCTCAATTTCACCTCCAAAGGGAAGTACATTCCTCCTTTTTACAAATATTTCTAAAAGGTTTTTTTGTGTAATCTGAAGGGAATCAGAAAAATTCAAATAAATTCAACACCACTCTCCATTTACTGAGCACTTTACCGCAGTCGCTATTCATAGATAGTGAGGATTTCCCACGGAGTGAAAAAATGCCCATACATTTCTTAAAAATAAGGATATCACCTGAAAAAACGAACCAGATGTTCTGGGGTAACTGAGGGAAGCTGGCAGAAAAAACCCTGGGAAGAGCAACAGGGACGCTGCTGAACTAAAGCAAGTCATTCCACCTGTCACTGTAGCTGAAAATTCAGACACAGCATGGAGTTCAAAGAATATTTTATTTGCAGATATGCTGGCAAATCTGGGGGACAGTGAGCCAAAAACTGTCCCACTTGGATTATGTTTCCAGCAGTTTTCATAGCTGGAATTCAAAGGAATTGGTTTTGTCACCGAATAATAGTCAGGGGTCACAAGATTTCATTATACTGTAAGATTTCATTACATTTTATCCAGGTGTGAATCACCCAAAATTTCATTGTGTCTCTCTGAGGTCTTGATCAATTTTACTTCCTACAAGACGGGGAGAGGAATGCAGACTTGCTAATCCAGTCTGAGGGTGACAACTGAGGCAGAGGATGGAATGCAGTTTAATAACCTAGTGACCTTTGTTAGATTTTTACATTTACCACCAGCGGAGAAGACAGGTGCCAGCGACAAGCTAACTGACCCGCCTCTTCCTGGGGCAGTCCCTGTAGTTTCAGCTCTCAGCTAGTACCCGTGACCACCCAGGCAGCCAGGCCAGGGGCTTCAGTGTTGTCCTAGTTTGTCTTCTTTGCCTCTTTAACTTTATGCTCTCACTCAGGCACCCGTTTGGGGAGCAGAGGTGCTCACTGGGAGACTGGAGGCTGCAGTCCACCCAGAAGGGCCTCAGAAGAAGGCCTGGAGATCTTCTTCAGAAAAATCAGCTGCAGCAAATGCTATGGAGCACTGTCACACCGTGACACACAGACAAACTCACCGTGAGTCAAACTCGGCTGGGTGGCGACGAGTGAGTTGGTGAGCACCGACTGTGCACCGAGCAGCGAGCAAAGCTGCCCCTCTGGTCAGGGACCAAGCCCCGTGACTGTCCTCCCCACCCTGCCTCAGCTCGGGCTGCTGGCGTCTCTCAGCTGTGTCCACGTGCTTGTCTTTTGTCTATTTCCCTGTCATGTCCAGTCCCTTCTGTCCTGTTTGCAGCTCAGTTGTGGAGCACAGCTCTGCCCACACAACTCCCCTGCGGAAAAAAGCCCAAGGCTTCCTCTTGCAGGGCTCACAGGATCCCAGCCAGGGGCCTTCACTGAGCACTCCTGTGCCTTCTCACCTTCTTTGCACTTAACTCCCCAGACGCCTTGCTAAAAGACACTACAGCCCAACAGCAGGGTCACCGCTCCCCAGACAGACCTGGCCTTTCTGACACCTTTCTGCCCGTCTCCGCAGGTGTGCTGAAGGTGTGAGATGTCCCCTAGCAAGCCACCTGTTGGGCCAGCCCCAAAGACACAAGCCTAGCCTAAGAAGACGATGAATAAATCTACAACACCTGCCTGGATGTATTTCAACCATGTTTTCTTATTAAAGTAAATTTGTGACTCTGAACTATTTGAAGGGTATCATTTTAGAAACCTAGATTTGAAACAAGAGATTCTTTGGGGAAAAATGTGTGTGTGTGCGTGTGTTTATTTCTACTCATGGAGAAAAGTTGCTCCCTCCAGGGAAGCAAACACAGTGTTCTTTGTTCTTTCTAACTTTATTTTTTATTGTGCTTTAAGTGAAAATTTACAGTTGCAAACAGTTTCTCATACAAAAACTTACATACACTTTGTTATGTGACCTCAGCTGCAGGTCCCCACACTGTGACAGCGCACTCCTCCCCTTTCCTACAATTTCCCACATCCATTCAATCAGCTCCTGTCCCCCTCTGCCTGCTCATCTCACCTTTGGATAGAAGCTTCCCAGTTGGTCTCCTGTGTCTACTTCAGCCAAGAAGCACACTGCTCGCCAGTGTCATTTTATGCCCTGTCGACAGCCCTTGGCTTTGGCTTAGTCTAGTCCAGTCTTTGTCGGAAGAGTCGGCTTCAGGACGGGTACATTTATGGGCTAACAGTGAGTCTGAGAGGCCTGGCTTCCGGAGATCCCCTAGTTTGTTGGACCATCGAGTCTGGTCTTTTTACTACAACTTAGGTTCTGCACCATACATTTCTCCTGCTTCATCAACAACTCTTCGTTGAGTTCTCGTAAGAGAGTCATTGTGATAGCTGAGACAGTGTTCTCTTTGCAACATCTTCTTAGAAATGGTTCCTCTTTTTCAAACAGAGCTGGAGTCAGAAACAGCCTAGTGAGAGAAACACGGGCTCTTCCCCCCGCCAAGAACACAACTCCTGGAGGAGTTCCGGGAGCAGCACATGGTACCCTACATGCCCTGGGCAGAGATTTGGGAGTTAGTGGCCTGTATGGATCAGAGAGGACTTCCTCAAAGATGCTGAGACTTCATGTTTATTGGTTTTTCTCATTTTGCTTCTGAAGCAGAAAACTTAAATACGAGGACTGCTCAGACCACGATTTGAACTTCTTTTAACACTTGTCACCATGGGATGTAGATGTCTGTTTAATCCCTGTGGCTCAGTGCTGCCAGCCACTCTGTTAGCTGGTGACCTTCTTGCAGATAAAGACCATCGTTTCTTGATTAGGCTTCCCCAGTACCTAGCATGGTGCCCTAGCACTTATGCTTAATAAACACTCCCGGAGTAAGTGGAATAGAACTGAAAATAAAGTCATTTTTTAAAATGACTGAGTGCCTGCAGAGGCTGCAGTGCAAGTTATGTGGTGCTACTGGTAAGTGTTTGAATCAGTTCGGGCTGCTCCCACAAAAATACCCCAGAGGGGACGGCTTAAACAAAGGTAGGTTTACTCTTACACAGTCCAGTAGGCTGCAAGTCCACATTCATGATGTCTGCTCTGGGGAAAGATCTGGCTCTGGAGGAAAGTCTGGTATTACATCAGTCTTTGTTCAGGGAGCATCTTGGTGCAGGAACCTCAGGTCTGAAGGATGTGCTGTTCTCCTGGTGCTACTTTCTTGATGGTGTGAGGTTCCTAGTTCTCTACCTACTTCCCTTTCCTTTCATCTCTTGCAGGATGAAAGGATTAAGAGTGGGGCAAGCCATATTCCAGCGAAGCTCCCTTTACAGTGGAGCAGGCAGATGATCTTATGAAAGGATTTAGAGTCCCACCCTAATCCTTTAACATACAGCATAGGAAAAATCACCAAATGGAAGGCAATCATAGAATACAGAGAATCATGGCCCAGCTGTATGGCTACACGTGTTTTTGGAGGGACACAATTCAATCCATGACAGTGTGCAAATTCAGCTAATATCTGGTTGATGCAGTCCAGTGACTGTTTTTGCTCCTGTCTCTTAACTGAATTGGTCTTACCACGGTAGCCTGTCCAAAGGCACTGGTGCTCAGAATCCTCTGCCACACTGCTGTTCCAGAGCATCAAGGGGTTACGCGACCCTGCCCATCTTGTTCTGTCCCATGCAGAGTGCAGACAGCCACAAGACACAAAGAGCTTTCCTGGTATAGGAGAGCCTGATGCCTCGCACAGCAGCTGACAAGTATCAAAGACTGGATGCTTAACCTTGCTTCTGTCCTTTACGTGACAACCCACAAGGTGTTCTATAGTCAGGTCTCAGACAGCAATGACCTGTTCCAGTGCCAAACAACAAGGGTGTCTCACGCCCAGGTGTCCACTTGGCTATGGTGGACAATCCATTCCCTCCTACCTGGGAAGACAGGAAGGTACCATGAAAAGGAATGGGTAAGGACAAAGGGAAACAAGTCAAGTCTGAATTAAATGCATTGACTTGGGCTGTTGTTGTTTTTGGCTGCCGTGAAGGTGGCCCCAACTCACATATGGAGGGACAGAACACTACCCAGTCCTGCGCCATTCCACCGTCAGTGACAGATTGGACTGCTGTGACCCACAGGGTTTTCACCGGCTGATTTTTAGAAGTCAATCACCACACGCTCCCCCTCGGCCACCTCAGTCTGGAAGCGCTGAGGACAGCTGTTCGTGTCCACACACCAGCCTCCACTGACACAGCTGTGGGGGCTGCCCGAGGAGTGGATTGGCGGAGAAGCGAAGCCTGGTATCCAGCAAGGAAGGCAAAGACTCTACCACTGAGCCGCCACCGCCCTGCCTCAGTCAAACAGTGACAGATGAGGACTACCAGCTAAGTTCCCGAACTCATGCTAGAAGAAGTGTAACACACCTCACTGCTGACCACCACCACGCTCACCTTCGAAGTGCTCCCCTTGGGAAGCTGTGCACTGATGGCAGCGCCTAGTCCATCCGTCAAGGCAATTTTGGAACTCTTTTGCTGGGACAGCCGTCAGAACTGTTGTCCTTTTATCACTGATGTCCTGAATGTCATCCAAATGTCTTCTTTTCAATATTTCCTTTATCTTTGCGTAAAGAAAAAAATCATTGGGTGCCAGATCACGTGAACAGGGAGGGTGTTCCAACACTGTTATTTGTTTACTGGTTGAAAACTCCCTCACAGGGAACTATACAATTAAGTTTGTGAACTTGCCACCATGCCAATGTGTGCAATGGCCATTCCAGAAAGAGTTCCAAAATTGCTTTGAAGGGTGGACTAGGCGCTGGCATTGGTGCATAGCTTCCCAAGGGGAGGACTTGGAAGGTGACCGTGGTGATACTCTACAATGAGGTATGTAGTACTCAGAACAATTAAGTTCGCGGACTTAATTGTCATGCCTCATATAAATGGCATTGTCTACGACCAGCAAACAAGGTAGATCAGCAGACCGCTGGGACCACATCCTGTGCCGGCTGGGACCAAACTCCTGCTAAGGCCAGGGGCGAAGGACAGAAACAATGCCAAGAAGAGATAACCAGAAACATTTCAGTAGCTTTGAAACTGCTTTTCTTGTCTTTCCCCAATCACAATGTTTTTTCAGCTCTACAATGCCACTGATTATTATTTTATGACACACCATTATTTTGTGAGACACTGTGGAAACCCTGGTGACATGATGGTTAGGAGCTATGACTGCTAACCAAAAGGTCAGCAGTTCAAATCCACCAGGCACTCCTTGGAAACTGTGGTGGACAGTTCTACTCTGTCCTACAGTGTCACTGTGAGTCAGAATCGACTTGACAGCAACAGGTTTTTCATTTCGGTAAGAACAAAAGTTGCCAACAAACTTGACCCAAAGTTTTCGGGTCACTGAGAAAGCTTCTTTTATGCTTCCTGAAAGAGCTCCTTCAGACTTAGACACAGATGCCTGGCCCTCTCTCCTAGTGGTCTTAATCTCACTTATGTTATAATTTTAGTGCCATTTAAAAACTGGTGATACACTTTATATTCTTCTTGTATTTTTAGGCTGACAGAGTTTTACAGGAAGCACAGCAAGTCCCTGTCTAACTCCTCGCCGGCTGTACGGCTTCTCCTACCAGTCAGTCGTGTCTATCACTCTCTGGCTGCTCTCCAGTTGATTGTAGCTCATGGTGATTCTGTGTGTTGGAGCAGAATGTGTTCCCTGGGGTTTTCACAAGCAGATCAGGGTGACCTGGCACCTCCAACAGTTAGCAGCCAAGCCCCTGACCTGTCCTTACTATCCAGGTACCCCACATCTTGTGTTAGTGTGGTACTTTGGCTACAACTGATGAGCCGGCGCCACTGAGACCAACCTAAAAGCCACAGGTCACACGAGTCTACTCTGTGTGTTGTACAGTTTTGTGGGTTTTAACAAACGCAGAATGTCATGTGTCCACCACGATGGTGTCATACAGAATGGTTTCTCTGCCTTAGAAAGGCCCTGTGTTTCAAGCTGTAGCAGTATAATTTTGAAGACTTTGAAGAACCATTGAATTTAGCCAGCATTTCCTATTTAGCTAAGTTTGGGTTTTGCTTTTAGCCCCCACTGAACCATTCTGGAAATGAAGCAGCTTGTGCTAAAAGTCAGTAGGAAGTTTCAACAAATAAATGATCAACTTAATAATAAATAACTGATTAACTTAATGACAGCCTAATGTGAGACATGAATCAGGAATCTGGCGGTTCCTCCTGTCTCAGCTGGATTACTTATCTCAGTCACTACTTGGTCTCAGTAAGAAAATACAGTGCTTGATTACCTTGCACTACATGCCTTTCATTAACTCTCATAAGATACTTAGTGGGAGCTTTGCAAGAAAATGTTTTAATCATTTTACTGAACCGTGAATGTTTACTCTTCTGACAAGTCTAAGCCCTGTGTCATGGATTGAATTGTGCCCCCAAAAACGTGTGTATCAGTTTGACCAGGATGTGATTCCCAGTACTGTGTGGTTGTCCACCATAACTGTCATCTGATGGGATTCTCCTGTGTGTTGTAAACCCTGTCTCTGTGATTAAGGGCAGTGACCTTAACGAGGCAGGACTCAATCTACAGAATTCCGTTAGGCCTTAAGGCAGTGTATTTTGAGATCACAAAAAGAGAGAAGCCAGAAAAGAGATAGGGGGACCTCATACCACCAAGAAACAAGATCCGGGGTCCTGTGGACCTGGGTCCCTGAGAGGAGAAGCTGCTTGACCAGAAGAAGACTGATGCCAGGGGTCTTTCCTCAGAATCGACAGAGAGCAAGACTTCCCCTTTAGCTGGTGCCATGAGTTCAGATTTCTAGCTCCTAGAATTTCTAGGAAAGAAATTCTGGGAAAGAACTCCTCTTTATTAAAGCCATCCATTGTGTTAATTTCTTTTATAGTAGCACTAGATGACTAACACACCTTGCTATCTGTTTCTGTGCCTTTTCTGTACTTTTTGTTTTAATGTCATATCATAAAGTGATCTTTTTTTATTGTTTTGATGGTCTTACGGGTGTGTGTGGGTGTGTATGATACATAAATTTATCAAATTTCCTATTTTAAATATGTTCATCTTACTGTTTACCAGTTAAACTTCAATCAAGCTGTTTTCAAAAAGCATTATAAAGAACAATTAAACTCACAGTATATGATACCAACGATACACCTAACTCAGCTTAAGGACAATGCTTTAAATAGCCATCCCCAAGTTCATTCCCAAAGGCTGCGGCCATGCCAACAGCATCATCGAAGGCCTAGGGGTGCAGTCTCCCTCTGGGAGTGTGTGCCTCCGCCATGTGTTACTGTGCCCCATCTTCAAAGGCCCGGGGCCCAGCCTCTTCCTGATAGTCTATGTCTGCTGGTTTGCTGTGCTGTGACCTGACCCTGGGACCTCATCTGCTTGCCATCACAGGTTGGTTCAAGTGGCTGTGACTGTTTTCCTGTTGCTGCCTCAGCTTCCTGTGCTGTCCCTGTCGGCTGATCCACCTGTGAGATGCTTTATCATTCTCCTGACATCTGAACAGCCTGCCTTCAGTGATTGTGACAAGTCTTCTGTTAGTGTCTGAGCCTGGTGTTGTGTTCCTGCCTGCTTCACCTCAGAGACATACTGTTGTCATACAATTCTACTTCAAATTCTCCTGATGTCAGAAGGGTGACAGTACAGCCAATTCTTACATTCCTTAGAGTGAATCCCACTTTTAGCGAAGTGAGTGTGTTCACACACTAATGTTATGACTTGACTGCCTGTAGGACCCAGTGGAAGCTGTGTAGGTCTTAACTCATGTAAATGAGAGTTCCCAACTAATGTGAATGTAGATAAAACTTCTTAAGTAGTGTAAATAAGAGTGTTTTCTGTCCTGGTGCTAGCATTTCCCTTCTCCATTGCTTAATTGTTAACATGTAGCTTGATTAAATAAAGTTTATTACTGAGCCAAACTCTGTTAGCTACTTAATTTCCTCTGTGGCCACCGACATTTTCTGGGTGCTTATGACAGTTAGGAAACAGGGAGATGACATCATTTAAAGCAGAAGAGTTGTCTCTCACTCAGTGACCCATAGTCTTGAACTATTTTACACACTCTCTCAAAGCAGGCTTGATTCACTCACTGAGACCTTTGCCCCTTCTCTACTGACTTCTTGTGAGATCTGTAATTAAGGTAGAAGTACACCTAGTTTCTGTAAGATAACAGGGAAAAAGCCAAAAAGCTGATCCAGTTGTTCCCAGGTGTTCATTAACAGACTTGCTGATGTTGAGAAGAATGTCCTGGTTAAACATATTCCAACAAGTTAGAAATAAAAGTTAACTTCAAGAATGATGTCAGAAACATTACACCTTAACAATTTCCTTTGAGCTTTTCTCCCCACCCCTCCCTACCTCCTTTTTGAAACCCAAGTGCCTCTAAGGACTAGACCTTGTTTGCTCCACCTAAAGAAAGTCTCACTACTTTCTGCAGTTTGGAACCCTACGCTGTCGTGCCTGAGCTCTTGTGTGTCTCCCAGTTTAATGAAACTTTTATTCTTCAATAAAACCTTTTGTTTTTATTCTAACAGAGTGTAGCTATGATGTCTCACTGTGAAAAATCTAACTGTAAAAAAATGAAGCTTTACAAAGAACAGAAGAAAACAACTACAGATGCAGGCTTCCCAACAATGATGCAAAACTCAGATGCCATAAGGAAACCAATGGTACTTATAAATACATAAATATTAAAAACTTACACATGGAAGGTAAGAATAGAAGCAAACTAAAAAGATAAACAACAAATTGGGACAAAATTTTTGCAACACATATCACAGTTACAGCACAACCCTGTAGAAGGGTAGAACTGCTCCACAGGGTTTCCTGACATCAGCTGGTGGATCTGAGCTGCCAACCTTTTCATTAGCAGCTGTCTTAGCTATCTAGCGCTGCTATACAGAAATGCCACAAGTGGATGACTTTAACAAAGCAGAAGTTTATTCTCTCACAGTCTAGTAAGCTAATTTAGAAGTCCGAATTCAGGGCACCAGCTCCAGGGGAAGGCTTTCTCTCTTCATTGAGTCTGAAAGAAGGTCTTTGCCATCAGTCTTCTCTTGGTCTGGTAGCTTCTCCTTGCAGGAACTCCAAGTCCAAAGGATGCACTCCACTCCTGGAACTGCTTTCTTGGTGGTATGTTGTTGTTAGGTGCAGTCGAGTTAGTTCCAACTCTTAGTGGCCCCACATTGAACAGAACGAAATGCTGTCCAGTCTTGTGCCATGTCCACAATCATTTTTATGCTTAAGCCCGTTGTTTTGTGTCAGTCTATCTCATTGAAGGCCTTCCTCTTCTTTGCTGACCCTCCACTCTACCAAGCATGACGTCCTTCTCTGGGGGCTGATCCTGCTTGACAGTATGTCCAGTGTAAAATGCAGTCTTGCCATCTTTGCTTCCAAGGACCCCTCTGATTGTACTTCTTCTAGAACAAATCTCTTTGTTCTTTTGGTGGTACATGGTACATTCACTATTCTTCTCTAACACCACAACTCAAAGGCATCAATTTTTTTCTGTCTTCTTCTTTCATTGTCCAGCTTTCACATGCATGTGATGCAACTGAAAAGATTGTGGCTTGGGTCAGGCTCACTTTAGTCTTCAAGGTGACATCTTTACTTTTCAGTACTTTAAAGAGATCCTTTGCAGCAGATTTCCTCAATGCAATCACTTTTTGATTTCTTGACTGCTGCTTCCATGGGCATTACTTGTGGAACCGAGTAAATAGAAATCCTTAACAACCTCAATCCTTTATCCATTTATCATAATGTTGTATACTGGTCCAGTTGTGAGGATTTTTGTTTTCTTGATGTTGAGGTGCAGTCCATACTGAAGGCCACAGTCCTTGATCAGTAAGTGTTTCAAATCTTCTTCACTTCCAGCAAGTAAAGTGGCATTGCCTGAGTAACGCAGGTTGTTAATGAGTCATCCTCCAGTCCTGATGTCTCATTCTTCTTTGTATAATACAGATCCTTGGATTATTTGCTTGGCATACGGATTGAAAAGGTATGGTGAAAAGATACAACTCTGACTCACACCTTTTCTAACTTTAACCATGCAGTGTCCCCTTGTTCTGTTCATACAACTGACTCTTGATCTGTGTATAGATTCTTTAAGAGCACAATTAAATGTTCTGGAATTCGCATTTTCCACAATGCTGTCCATAATTTGTTATGATTCACACAGTCAAATGCCTTTACGTAGTCAATGAAACACAGGTAAATATCTTTCTGATATTTTCTGTTTTCAGCCAAGATCCATCAGACATCAGCTGTGATATCCTTCTTTCCATATCCTCTTCTGAATCCAGCTTGAGTTATTGGCAGTTCCTTGTCAATATATGGTTGCAGGTGCTTTTGAATGATCTTGAGCAAAATTTTACTTGCATGTGATATTAATGATATTGTTCAGTATTTTCTGCATTTGGTCGAATTACCTTTATTTGGAATAGGTATAAATATGGATCTCTTCCAGTCAGTTGTCCAGGTAGCTGTCCTCCAAATTTCTTGGCATAAATGAGTCAGCACTTCCAGTGCTGCATCTGTTTGCTGGAATATTTCAATTGATGTTTCATCAATTCCTGGAGCCTTGTTATTTGCCAATGCCTTAAAGGCAGCTCTGACTTTTTCCTTCAATACCATCAGTTCCTGATCATATGCTACCTCTTCAAATGGCTGAACATCAGACCAATTCTTTCTGGTGTAACTAGTCTGTATTCCTTCCATCTTCTTCTGATGCTCCCTGAGTCTGTCAGTGGAGGGTTGCTTGTTGCTGTGATTCTGGAAGCTATGCCACTGGTATTTATGTACCAGCAAGGTCACCCATGGTAGGCAGGTTTCAGCTGAGCTTTGAGACTAACACAGACTAGGAAGAAGGACCTGTCATCCACTTCTGGGAAGAGTTAGCCAGGGAAAACCATACGAATAGCAGCCAAACATTGGTGATAGGAGGTCCCCTATCTCTCTGCTGGCTTCTCTCATTTGTATCTCAAAAGAGATCCACTTAAGACTCGGCCCAGTCTTACAGACTGAGTCCTGCCTTGTTAACACAACTGCCTCTAATCCCATCTCATTAACATCACAGAAGCAGGATGACAGCCTGTAGGAAAATCACACCCTGTGACAAAGTGGAAGACAGCCACCCAATACTGGGAGTGCTGGCCTAGCACTCACTTGTTTTGGGAGGATATATTTCAACCCAGAACAGTAGGCAAGATCTTGGAATGCTTGCCTAGCCAAGTTGTCACATATTTTGGGAGGATATATTTCAATCCATAACAGTAGGCAAGATCTTAACCATTGCCTCACCAGGGATTTAAGTAAACAGTGAATATTACTAACACATACATTAATTTAAAAAATATGACTAAGAGTATAAAAATAATTATAAATACGAGGTCTGAAATTAAGTGCGCAAACTTGCCACTGTGTGCTTATGTTGGCAGCACTGTATAAACGTATAAACAACCCAGTAAGGTTTCGTAACCTTAGTGAATCAGTGTTTCACAGCTGTGAGACACGTCAGCGTGTGGCGATGTGTTGCTGAATGGTGTTCACTATTATCGCTGTGTGTTTTGTGTGCTGTCGCGAGAATGTCAGAGCTTATATTTTAGAGAAACAAACAAACACGAAACTTCTCGTTAAACTTGGTAAGAGAGGAAGTAAAATTAGGGACGTGTTAGTCCAGTTATGGGGATAATGCCATGAAGAAAACAGCAGTGGATAAACGGATTAAGTGCTTTTCTGAGGGGAGAGGAAGTGTCACTGACAGAGAAAGGTCGGGGAGGGGGGCAGTAACAAGCAGAACTGATGAAAACATTGCAAAAATTTGCTTAGCTGCGTGTCAAAATCATTGGCTGACTGTCAGAAGCATAGTGGACCAAATAAACATCAATAGAGAAACAGTTAAGAAAATCTTCGCTGAAAATCTTGGCATGAGAAAAGCCAAAGCCAAGTGCCGTCGGTGTGTGCAAAAATGGTCCTGAAGGAGAAGCTCACTGATGAACGAAAGGAAAGGAGAGAAGGAGTATGCAAGAACATTTGGAGACACAAGAGGATGTTTGGGGCCCTGTTGTCACTGGTGATGAAAGATGGGGGCACCCATACAACCTGGAAGCAAAGTGTCAAAGTGCACAATGGAAGCCAGCTAATTCTCCAAAACAGTCCTATCAGTCCAAACAAAAGCCAAAATGATGTTGCTAACCTGTTTTTTACACCAGAGGGATTCATTAGGAATTTGTACCAACTGGACAAACAGTTAACCAACTTTGCTATTTGGAAGTGCTGAAAAGTCTGCGTGCAAAAAGTTAGACAGAAACAACCTGAACTCACCAACAACTCACAGCACACGCGTCATGATAGTGGCCCAGCTCACACAACACTGTCTGTGAGGGAGCTTTTAGCCAGTAAACAAATAACTGCATTGGAACACCCTCCCTGCTCACCTGATTTGGGCCCTAATGACTTCTTTCTTTACCTGAAGCTGAAGGAAATATTGAAAGGAAGACATTTTAATGACATTCAAGACATCAAGGGTAACATGATGACAGCTCTGATGGACATTCCAGAAAAAGAGTTCCAAAATTGAGTTAAAGGGTGGACTAAGCACTGGTGTCGGTGCATCGGCTCTCCAGGGGAGCACGTCAAAGGTGACGGCAGTGATATTCAGCAATAAGATATGTAGCCCTGTTTCTAGGATGAGTTTGCCAACTGAATCAGCAGCCCCCACACAGAGTCCAGAAAGGACAGCAATGAAGCACTCAACAGCTAACCGAAAGGCCAGCGGTTCAATCGCCACTGTGGCTCCAAGGGAGAGAAGTGCTGACCGTTTGCTCCTGGGAAGATGACAGCCTAGGAAACCTTGTGGGCAGTTCTCCTCTGTGACACAGGGGTCACTAGGTTGGAAACTGTTCACACAACACCTCACAGCAATGTGTAAAGGTAGAGAAACATGACTAGACTACTTGAAAAACTGTAATGCTCAGTGAGGACCTCTTTTCTCTGGACTGCTGGCATCCCGGGCCTGCCCAGCTGCTCCCAGGCCCAGTTCTGCTCAGCCAACGCCTCGAAGTCGACCTTCTCTGGGCCAGAGTTCAGAGAAAGGGACAATTTGTCTTCCTGCTTCAATTCCGGCTTCCTTCCTGGGCCTCACAAGATTATCTGCCTACCCACGGCTTCCAGGAACAGTCAAATTCTTCTAAGCTAGTCTCTCAGTCCCACCAGCGTGGCAGGTGGCAATCAGAACCATCCCTCCCAGGTGTGGGACAGACTATGGGTGAGGCTACCAGGTGCAAGGTGGCTAAGTGCCTCTATCAAAGTCGCATACCCGATGGGCTGGGTGCTAGCCTTTGGGCACATCTGGCAATTTCAGTGACTTTGGCCCCTCAGCCCTTTAGGGCTCCTTCAGCCTCTGCTGCTATTCGTGAAGTATCCAGTTTTTAAAAAAACATTACGTTAATCTTCTTTATTCAGATCTGCTTCTTTTTCTCCTAACAATTTTTCTGTGGGTAGGTTTTGCATGCAGTTCACTAGGTTTACACACGTGTAGTTTATGTCTTGTCTGCTGTTCTGTGATAAGCATAGATGTGACAGGACATGGGTCATTTCATCATTCTTCACGTGTGCAATTCAGTGACCATCGTGTCGTGCAACCAGGACCATGCTCTGTTACCAGATCCTTCCATCTGTGCCCCTTAGCTGGAGCTGCGTGAGTTCCCCCCGCTCTCCCATCTGTCCCTGCTGTTCTGTGCCTTCTAGTGCATTCTGACTCACCGTGACCCTGGAGGACAGTAGAGCTGCCTACTGGGATTTACAAGGCAGGAAGCCGACTGCCACATCTCTCTCCCCTGGAGCAGCTGGGGGGTTCAAGTGCCAGCTGAGCGCTTAATCATTGTGCCACCAGGGCTCCTTATGTATGATAGCAACTGGAAAATAGCTATAGATTATAGATAGAAAAAAATGTAGATGGCAAAACTGTAGAGGTAGTATAATTAGGAGTATGTACATACATTCCATAACTGTAGACAAGACCAGAAAGAGAACCTGAAAAACTGAGATCAGTCCTCTTTATTTCTTACCAATGTTTACATGTGCCAGACTGCATCTTACATACTTTGCACCTGTTGTCAAGAGGGTTCAGTCCCTGGAGAAGGACATCATGCTTGCTGGAGCAGAGGGTAGAGGGTTAGACGAAGAGGAAGACCCTAAACAAGATGAGTGACACAGTGAGCACCACAGCGGGCTGAAGCGTAAAAATGATTGTGGGCGCAGTTCAGGACCAGGCTGGGTTTCGCTCTGTTGTGCACAGGGCTGCTGTGAGTCAGAGCTGACTCGACAGCACCGAACAACATTAACAGAAATTTCTAGAAGTCTACCCCTGCTCCATCTCTTCCTGCCCTTTAAAGTGGTCCCTAGTCCTCTCACCCCAGGGAATACCTCCTGTGCACTCTGGGATGCCACATTCTTTTACCTTGGCTGCTATTTTGAGCTCTCTGCTGGCTGAAGAGCTCCATGAGGGCACTCCAGAACTTCTGCTGTGGGTGTCATCTCCTGTTGAGGGCACAAATGGCCTGTCAAGACCTAATCCTAACGGGGCCTGTTAAAGCCACAGACACTTCAGTGGTTCTGAGTCAGCACCGTGCTGTCCCTGCACTAGAGAAGCGAGGGTAGGGATACAGTGATTCTGTGGAAATGTCTAAGCTGGAGCCTCCAGCATGCCACCCAAACAATTCACCTGAGCTGCCGCTGGGAGAAGAAACGGAAACCATGGTGGCTTAGTAGTTAAGTGCTGAGTCGACTAACCAAAAGTTCCGCAGCTCAAATCCCCCAGGCGCTCCTTGGAAACTCTAAGGTGGCAGTTCTACTCTGTCCTGTAGGGTGCTATGAGTCAGAATCAACTCAGCGGCAGTCGGTTGGGTTTCATTTGGGTAGATGAAATGGCCACTGCTGGGGACCTAGCACACTCTGTCTCTCTCTCGTTTTCTGTTAACCTTTTCATTTTGAGATAATTGCAAATTGACTTGCACTTGTAAGAAACAATAGATTCTGGATAGAATGGGAGGAAAACGTAGAACGGAATCCAGATCCTAAAATAGGCCGGACTGACCGGACCGACAGTGACAAGAGGAACCCGTGAGACTAATGCCCACAGATACCATTTTAACTCGGAACTGAAACCACTCCTGGAGGGCACATTTCAACCAAACAACAGATAGGCTCATAAGATTAAAAAAAATACCACCTGTGAGTCACACACCCCCTTAAACAGTCAACTATATAAGAATAAACAGTCAACAGTTACCCAATAGCTAAGATGAGGCAGCAAGGAGGGGCTGGGAAACTGGATCCATGGCAATGGAACAAACAGAACGGGACAATGAGGCTGCTGACACACTGTGAAAACTGTCACCCACATCACAGACAACGTGGAGACAAATGGTTCAGTGGGAACCTAATTGGCTCTGTCAACTTTCACCTGAAATGCAAATATTAAAATAGTAATACGAATACAGAGTGATCGCAGTTTCCTCAAACGTAACACCTCACACAACTAGTGACCATTATCCCAACCAGGATATGGACACGAATCCAATCCAGAATGCTGAGGAAGAACACTAAGAGTGGACATCCTTACCTTGTTCCTGACCTGGGCGAAAAGATTCAGTCTTTCACCACTGAGTATAATGTTAGATGTAGGATTTTTTGGTAAATGTTTCTCTACCAAGTTGAAGAAGTTATCCTCTATTTCTGCTTTTCTGAGTTTTTGTCATGGACAACTGTTGAGTTTTGTTGGATTTTTTCTCTGCATCCATTCATATGATCTTGTTTTTCACCTTCAGCCTGTCAATAAGGTGTATTGCACTGACTGATTTTTAAATACAGAACCAACTCTGAATCTTTGGAATAAACTTCCCTTGGTCATTGTGTACAATTTTTTTAAATACATGGCTGGGTTCAAATTGCTATGGTTTGTTGAGGATTTTTACATCTATATTTATGAGAGGTATTGGTCTGTAGTTTCATTTTTTTCCATTTTACTATCTTTGTCTGGATTTTGCGTTAGGGTAACAACAGCAACCATCAAATAAATGGCAAGTGTTCCCTCCTCTTCTGTGTTCTGGAAGACACTGTGCTAAAGTGGTGCTTGTTCTTTAAAAATGTGGTTGAACTACTCAGTGAAACCACCAGGATCTGGAGATTTCTTTCTTGATAGTTTTTCACTGTCTATTATTCATACCCAAGACTGTCTACATAATTTTCAGGGCACAGTGCAAAATGAAAATTCAAGGTCCCTTCTTGAAAACTTACTAAGAATTTCAAGACAGTGACAGCAAAGATTGTCCTTCAGTGAAACTAGCCCTACTGACACCCTCTGAGTCTATCTTGAAGATGTTTCTCAGAAGACAGACTTGGTACCCCACTCTTGAGGTCAAGTTGGTTGACCTGGACTTAATGCATGGATCTAACACAAAGATACAGAACATTTCCACTCTGCAAAAAATAGGGGTGGCATCTGACCTCCTGGAACTCCCAGGGGAGAAGGCAAATCAAGATCAACAGCCCAAGGCGGAGGTCAGACATGCCTCCTCTCTCTACTACCTTTACCAGTTCTGATACCAACCAGCCCTCCCATGGCACTCTCTACTTCTCTGCTGCACTCAATAAATAATTCACTGCAATGGCCACCCAGATAATACTACCAGTTATGGGATTTATTAGGGAAGAAATAGGTAACGATGATGGCTGAGGAAGGCTGAGGACACTTTTCTTCCACCAGGACAGGCTCTTCTCAGCCGTGCCTGCAGGCTGCTTGTCTCTGGTCACTCAGGCTGTGCCCTCTTGGGGAGAGTATGACAACATCAGCTCTGCTGATAACTGCCCCGAGGCACTCCACCCCACCAGTGATCCTTGCCCAAAGATGCTCAGTTCTTGCTCTGCTGGGTGCCCAAAGGCATCCTACTCCACCAGCAAACCTCTTGCCTGAAGGTACTCAGCTTTCTCACTCCATGGACCGGGAAGCCCAACATGCTGTCTCCTACCTGTCTCTCCTGCTGCCCTTTCTCTGCCATGGCTCTCTCTCTCTCTCTGCCTTCTGGTTCCAGGAGCTCCTGAGTGCAGCGATGCTGTGTCCAACGGACATACTCCACCCTTGGGCTTCCTTCCTTGGTAGTAGTCAGGTCCCCTCTTTCTGGACTCTAGGATGGTTCCTTTTAAGCCTAGAAGGATGGCAAAATCGACCAGTTCCCTTGGTGGGCTACAACTATCTTATTTGCCCAGGCCCCGCTGATCACTTGGGCGGGAGTTACAATACCATGGGGAGAAAGATGGCACAAAATGATCTACCACACCCTGTCCTCTGCGTACAGTTAAGCTGCAGAGGGACAATATAAACTTTAGAATGATCTAAGTGCTTGCTAGGTGTGATACAGACTGGGGTCAGCCTACAGGCAGGGAGACCAGGGAAGAGTCTCTTGGACTCGCCCCCAGTGAAATAAAGTGACTTGAAGTAGATGAGCACAACTAGCATATACATGTCCCTGATTGGTGCAAACAGTTAAGCACTATGCTACTAATCAGAAGTTTGCTGGATTAAACAGAGGCACCGGGAAGAAAGGCCTGGTGATCTGCATCCAAAAGGCCACAGCCAGGAAAACCCAAGGTGGTGTAGCTCTACTCTGCACCACAAGGGGGAAAGGGGGTGGCCGCGAGTTACAATCAACTTGAGGGCAACTAGTTGCATTTTTATGGGGTGCTGTTATCTAACACCTGTGTAGTACTTACCCTTGCGTAGCCCAGCCCAGCTCTATGCTCTGCATGTGAACTGACTCATTAACCATCACGGCAATCCTGAGAGGATGGAGCTAGGATGATTCTCATTCTGCATCTGAAGCAGAGAACTGGAGTGAGTTGTTCAAGGTCACACTGCAGAGCCAGAACCTATCCTCTGTGCTCTGACCACTGGATGTCATCTGCTGAAGACAGCAAGAGGTGGACAACAGATTCTGGAGATATTTAAAGGGTGGAATTGATAGAACTCTGTGTTTGATTGGATCTGGGAGAGGGAAGAGTCAGGAATGACTCCCAGATTTTCAGCTAGGACAACTGGGTGAACAGTCAGGCAATTCTCGGAGCAACAGTGCAGAGAGAATGGTGAATGCCTACAGTGAAAGCCGGAGAGCACACTGTGGGCGTGTGGAGTGTGGGACGGCTGTGGAGAATCCAAGTAGAGGTGTTCTGGAAGTGGGTGAAGGTCCAGATTTGGAGCTCAGGAGACGCAAAAGCAGGAGCCGGTGGGTAACAAGGGAAAGAATTCAAGACAGTCTCAGAAAATGACAACAGAACCCTGAGGAAAACCAATGCTTGAAGAAGGACAGACAGAGAGGAGAACTTGAAGACCTTCGAAAGAAGCTTCTGGAAAGATAAGGCCCAAAGAATACGAAATCATGAAAGCCCAGAGAAGGCATTTCAAGAAGGAGGGGTATTCAGCAGTGAAAAGGCTTCTGGGAAGTCTCAAAAAGAAAAGTCTGAAGGATGTATGCACACTGTTAGGAAAAGTTGTTGTAGTGGGTTCACTGCAAGTGGGTGAAGGAGACGGAAAGTAGAGAGGTTTCCCAGGAGGACAAGCAGTTAAACACTCAGCCATCAGCCAAAAGGCTGGCTGTTCAAAACCACCCCCAGGAGCCTCAGAAGACAGGCCCAGAGGTCTGTCTCCCAAGGGTCACAGCCTTGAAAACCCTATCAAGTAGCTCTACGCATGGGTTGCCGTGAGTCAGAGTTGGCTGGACAAGTAACAACAACAAAAAGAGAAAGAGAGAGAGTGTGTAGACAACTCCATAGAAAAGTCTGGCTGTGCAGTGGAGAAGGGAGAGGAAGAATCTGTGAGGAAGGAATCTGGTTGGGTTCAGAGTTGACAGGAGAGGGAGGTGAGCACTCCTCTCGCACGAACAGGAGGGAGTGTGAGGAGGGCAGGCCTTAGGCGGGTGCTGCAGGGTGATACAGAGTTTCTCATTGGGTGGTTCCTATTTTATTTGGGGCAGAAGGAGAGAGAAGAGTAGAGGTGAGAAAGCAGTGTTCCTCTGGACACACAAAGCATCTTTGATACCCATACAAACTTTACAGGCAGGCTGGATGTCTCTCCACTAGGTGATGAATGAGAGGGCTACCCACCCAGGTATGGGAAGTCCTCCTCCCATGTCCAGTTAAATCACTCAAGGTAATAATTCCTGGAATTGGACCTTGGACGTACAGGGCTGCGTGTCCTTCCTTCACTGCCTTCCATCAAGTCCAGGTCAAGCCCTTCCAAATGCAATCTCCCCAGTCTGAGAAGGCACTTGATTTTATCTACTACTAGTGAGTAACTTACCCAGCCTTCAGCTGCTTAGCCTGTAACATGGACAAGGAACCCTGATGGCATAATGGTTAAGCACTATGCTGCTAACCATCAAGTTTGGAGTTCAAGCTTACCAGAGGCTTTGAGGGGAAAAGACCTCACAATCTGCTTCTGTAAAGATTACAGCCTAGGAAATCCAGTGGGATGGTTCTGCTCTACCACATGGGGTGGCTATGAGTTGAAATGAACTTGACAGCACTCAACTATATATAGCCACATGGTTATAGGAATTTCTGGAATAATGTTGATTGACTTCTGTCTAAAGCAGAAGGAAAGATCACAAGAAAGCAGAAGATACCTCAGCTCTGAAGTGACCTTTACATCCAGTGAATGAAGCTGATGCTTCTTGACAGAAGTTGGTGTGACTGAACTTCACCTCGTTCACCAATAAGAAGCCATCGGCTTTGCCTGAAGGGCTGAGCACAATGGTGACTAAAGCCAGCAAGGAAGGAGCCACTATGTCTTGGGGAATTCTGAGCTGTGACACACGGAAGGGGGCACCACTTGTGCAGCAGGGCTCAGTGTTCATTACAGGCTGCCTGGTTCAAATCCCAGCTTGGTACTTTTCAGCTGTGTGCCTTTACTCATGCCCGTTTCAAAAAATGATGATCCTACCAAATGCAGAAATTACTGAACAGCATCATGAATACCATGTACAAGTAAAATTTTGCTCAAGATCACTTAAAAGCCACTGCAACAGTATATTGACAAGAAACTGCCAGAAGTTCAAGCTGGATTCAGAAGAGGATGTGGAACCAGGGATATCATTACTGATATCAGATGGATCTTGGCTGAAAGCAGAGAATACCAAAAAGACATTTACCTGTGTTTCATTGACTCTGAAAAGGCATTTGACACTATAGATCATAACAAATTATGGATAATATTGTGCAAAATTGGAATTCCAGAAAATTTAATCGTGCTCTTAGGAACCTGTTCATGGATCAAGAGGTAGTCGTACAGGCAAAACAAGGAGACACTGCATGGTTAAAAGTCAGGAAAGGTGTGTGTCACTGTTGTATCTTTTCACCATACCTTTTCAATCCATAGGCCAACCAAGAAATTGGAAAAGCTAGATTACATGAAGAAGAGCGAGGCATCAGGATTGGAGGACAATTCATTGACAACCTGTGTTATGCAGATGATACCATCTTACTTGCTGTAAGTGAAGAGAATTTGAAACTCTTGCTGATGAAGATCAAGGACCACACTCTTCAGTATGGATTGCATCTCAACATCAAGAAAACAAAAATCCTCACAACTAGACCAGTAAGCAACATCTTGATAAATGTAGAAGGGATTGAGGTTGTCAAGGATTTCATTTTACTTGGGTCTGAAATTAATGCCTATGGAAGCAACGGGTCAGAAAATCAGAACGCTCATTGCATTGGGAAAATCAGCCACAAAGGACCTCTTTAAAGAACTGAAAAGTAAAAATATCACCTTGAAGACTAACGTGCACCTGACCCAAGCCATGGTGTTTTCAGTCAGATTATATGCATGCGAAAGCTGGACATTGAACAAAGAAAACAGCAGAAGAATTGATGCCTTTGACTTGCGGTGTTGGAGAAGAATATTGAATGCACCACAGACTGCCAAGAGAACAAAGAGATCCGTTCTGGAAGAAGTACAACCAGAGTGCTCCTTGGAAGGAGAGAAGGCAAGACTGTGACTTACATACTTTGGACATGTTATTAGGAGAGATCAGTCCCTGAAGAAGGACATCGTGCTTGGTAGAGTGGAGGGTCAGCGAAAAAGAGGAAGACCTTCAATGAGAGGGACTGACCAGTGGCTGCAACAATGGGCTGACGCATAAAATCGACCGTGGACATGGCACAAGACCGGGCAGTGTTTCGTTCTGTTGTGCACAGGGTCACCATGAGTCAGAACAGACTTGACAGCACCTAACAACAGCAGCAGTTACAACAACATGACTTTAACAAGTTATTGTATCTCTCTATGCCTTAGTTTCCTTATCAAAGATGAGTTTTTATCTCATAGAGTTATCACAAAAAAAAATTTCATCTCTGACTTTACTTCCAACTACACTCTTCACCTTTCTCATTTTACTCCTTGATCAATAACCTCTCTGTTGTTCCACAAACACTCTTGAGCATCCTACCCCAGGACCTTTGCTCATGCACTTCCCTTCCTTTGGAATGCTCCTGGTCCATACGTCCTCAAGCATGAGATTCCTGTCATTTAGGTCTCTCCTTGAATGTCTCCTTCTCAGCCAGGTTTCCCTGATCATACAGGAAGGGACTTTCTGCCATGTCCTCAGTGCCCAGAGCAGCGTCCTGCCCATAACTGGAACACAAATAAAAAGCTGGCAAATCACTGAGTTAATTAATCACTTAATTTAAGCCTTACAATAAAAAGAACTGTTTGCCCAGGATGTGTACATTCCTGGATTTGAATGCAGTCCACATCCTGTTCTGTTTTCTTACACGCTTCCAGTTCAGCACACCTGCCTCCTGAAAGCATTCACCGTCCTCTCCAAACAGGCTAATGTGAGCCATTCCCACGACAGACCCCAGCTGTCTAAAGAAACACTTGTGACAGATGCTGCTGAAGCCAGACCTGGGCTTCTGCCCCCTGGTTGATCAGGAGGGGCAGTCAATACAGAACTCTATGGCAAATCACTCAGTCTGAACACTGTTAGCAAGTCACCCTCCACCATTCTTGTGCTGCGAGGGCGTCAGGCCCGAATAGCATTGCTTCAAAGCACAGCAGATGAGAAGGCTGGGGCCCGGGGTACTTCAGTCAACGGGAGGGAAGTAAAAGAACAGAGCCAGGAGGAATGTTGACATTCTGTGAGGAATGTAAGTGATCATTAATGTGTCAAAACTGTTGAAAGGCAGCAGGCTTTGCTGTGTTCCTTTTTACCCAAAGTCAAACAAAACATTAATAGGAAAAAACGAAAAACAAACCACATGACCAAGTAAAGCCACACCTAGGTACATACCCAAAAGATTTCAAAGTAAGAACTCCAGCAGGTACTTGTGCACTGACGTGCACTGCCACATAACGTAGAAACAACCCCAACTGTCAATAGGTGAATGAATGACCAAAACGTGGCATATATGTACAGTGAAATACTATTCAGTCATAAAGAGAAATGAAGTTGTAACTAATGCTACAACATGGATGAACCTTGAAAACATTTCTGTAAGTGAAATAAGTCAGACACAAAAGGACAGATATTGTATGGTTCTATTTATGTAAAATACCTAACTAAACAAGTCCACAGAGTCAGCATGCAGACTGGCAGTTGCCAGGGCTGGGAGGAAGGAGTGAACGGAAAGATATTGCTTACTGGGAATTTCCTGGGGGCGGTAGAAACGTTACGAAAGCTCTAGATGCTACTGAACTGTACACTCTAAAGTGGCTGGTTTCCATGCTATGTGAACTTCTCCTAAATAAAAAGTCTAAAATTAAATAACAGCACCACTACTCCAGCAAAGCATGGAGCTGTCGTGTCCCCGGCCCTAACCCCGTCCTGTAGACACACAGTGGACAGACCTCCAGTTGACTTGCTGGTAACAATCCACAGTGGCACATCATGCACAGTGGCGCATCATAGGCAAGAGGAGGAAGTGGGGGCCGGGGTCCTCCTATGAGACACGGGGGCAGCTGACAAGAATGAGTGAGGACACTGTGACCCCTTGTGAGGGAGGAGACTGGAGGGTGTTTGCACCACAGTCTTCTCAGAGAAAAGGCAGGCAGGTCCTCCTGTGAGTGATGGCCCAGGAAGGATGAGGATGAGAACAGAAACAACTCCAGCAGCCGGGGAGATAGAGAGAGCAATGCCAAAACCCCTTTGCCCTTGAACTGACTCCAAGGCCTGGCAACCCCACGTGTTACAGGGTGGAAATGCACGCCCCCTGGTTTTTCTGGCTGTAGTCCTCAGGAGAAGATTATCAGACTGTTCTTACACGGCACCATTACCGAACAAGAAAACCAAACCCAACACAGTGGAGCTGATTCCGACTCAGAGCAACACCAGGGGAGCAAAGAGAGCAGCCTCGTGGGGTTTCCAAGCTTGACAATCCTTATGGAAGCAAGCTGCCACTTCTCTCTTTCAAGGGGAGGCTGGTGGGTTGAAGTCACTGGCCTTCTGGTAAGCAGTTGACTGCTTAACCACTACACTACCAGGGCTCCTTTGGAGGTGACAGGGCTTCTGAAAAGCAAATCAAGGACGAGAAGAGGCAGCTTATAAGGTCTTCCAACTAAGTTCATGAACTCATCCTAGAAAAAGTGTTACAGACTTCATTGCTGAGTATTACTACAGTTGTCTTTGAAGTCCTCCGCTTGGGAAGCTATGCACTGGCTCCAGTGCCCGGTCCACCATTCAAAGCAATTTGGAACTTTTTCTGGAACGGCTATCAGAGCTGTCATCATATTACCCTTGTTGTCCTGAATGTCACAAAAATGTCTTCCTTGAACTTCAAGTAAATAAAAAAGTCACTGGGGGCCGGATCAGGAGAATAGGGAGGGTGTTCCAACACAGTTATTTGTTTACTGACTAAAAACTCCCTCACAGACAGTGCCGTGTGAGCTGGTGCATTGTCATGATGCAATAGCCATGAGTTGTTGGTGAACAGTCAGGTTGTTTTCATCTTTTCCACACAACCTTTTCAGTACTTTCAAATAGTAAAGTTGGTTAACTGTCCAGTTGGCACAAATTCGTAATGAACAGTCCCTCTGTTATCAAAAAAGCTTAGTAACATCGTTTTGACTCTTGATTTGGGCAGAAAGAACTTTTTTGGTTGTGGAGAATTGGCTGACTTCCACTGTGAACTTTGATGCTTTGTTTCAGCAGCGTATTGGTACACCCATGTTTCATCACCAGTGATAACACAGCTCAAGACATTATCTTGCGTCTCCGAAAGGTCTTGGCGAATTTTGACTCTCCTTTTCTTTTGTTCATTGGTGAGCTCTTTCAGAACCTTTTTTGCACATGCCTTCCCATGCCAAGATCTTCAGTTAAGATTTTCCTGTTTCTCTATAGATGTTTACTTGGTCTACTATGCTTCTCACAGTCAGCCAATGATTTTGATGCACAATTCAACAAAGTTTTGCAATGTTTTCATCACTTCTGTGCATTACTGGCTGCTCTGACCTCTCTTTATCAGTGACACTTTCTCTCCCCTCAGAAAAATGTCCGACTCGATGGCACTTGGCTTGGCTGGCATTTGTATATTGTTGTTTTCTTCATGACATTATCAGCATAAACTTAGACTAACATGTCTCTGATTTCACATCCACTCTTGCCAAGTTTAACAAGAAGTTTAATGTTCGTTGATCTAATTCAAGCTCCTACATTCTTACAATGGCACACAGCAACAATACTGAACACAACTCAGCAAGACACTGCCACATGTCAACATGAACACAGCTGTGAGACACTGATATCCAAAGATTCTGAAACTTTACTGAGTTGTTTGTACAGGGCTGCCAGTGTAAGCGCACGGTGGCAAAATCGCAAACCTAACTGTCAGGCCTCATATGAAAGCAGCAAAAGTCTAGGCTGGATAAGGGTGTGATAGAGCTAGAGGGATCCTGGGGACTGAGGCACTGGGAGAGGGAAGGGCTGAGGAACCTGAGGTGGAGATGCTATTATAACAAGGTTGCTGGGAAATTAGGACATGAGAAATGGTTAAAGGTCAGGACTTGCAGTTTCAGTGTCTCGTGGGAAGCTGTCCAAGCAGGATAATAAAGCAGAGACCAGGCCAAGGGCATGTGGAGCCAGATGCCAGTAACTCACTCACCGTACACTGGGGATGCCCAGGGCTGCTGCTGGCTGTCAGTGCTGGGAATGTCCAGGTCCAGAGGGCAAGGGGCATTAAGAATCTGTAGGACCTGAAAGCAGTAGGCATGGGTACAGACAGCAGGTCACACGACTGGTTGGTGGTGGCTTAGAGGAGGTGATCAAAGAGCATCTGAAAGCAGAAGTGGGGAACAGGAAGATGACCCCATCCTTCTGGCCCTCACATGCCGGTGCTGTGAGACGGACAGCTGCCTCCTTCCAGGGCTATCCTAAGAGGGGAGCCAAGTTCCTGCTGAGAAGCCTCTACAGGGAGAGAGAGGGGAAGGAAGAGGAGTCCTCTCAAAGAAAAGGCTGGGCACACAAGGAAGAGTGAGGACAACATCAGGGGCCTGTTGCTGCGGCCTTGCCCCGTACCCGCAGGCCACACGGCCCCAGCCCCAGGCTCTCAGTTCTGTTAGGAGGCATCGGCTGAATCATGGAATTCTTCCTCAAGTTTTCTCTGAGTTAAGCTGCCTCATGGGTGAAATCTCACTCTTTGCCCCAAGGGCCTGCTGGTACCTGTTTCCCAGGTCACATTAATAGATTTGAACACTGTAGAAATAACACCTTTAGTGAAAACGTAGGGCTGGCAAGGCTGCGATGGATGAAACTTTTAGGGAAGAATAGATATGTTTGTTATCTTGATAAAAAACAAACAACAGTAACAGCAAAAAAAGAAACAAGTTGCCACTCAGCTGACTCTGACTCACAGTGACCCTGTAGCACAGAGCAGAACTGCCTCATAGAGCTTCTGAGGAGTGACTGGTGGGTTTGAACCGCTGGTTGTTTGGTAAACAGCTGAGCTCTGAACTGCTGCACCACCTTACCTTGATAGTGGTGATGATTTCATCAGTGTCTATGTCAAAATTTATCCAACTAGGGTCGCCATGAGTCGGATCTGACTCGACGGCACTTGGCCAGTACACTTTAAATATGTGCAGTTTATTTGACATCAATCATACCTCAAAAAAGCTGTCCTAAAATGCTACACTAAAGCATCATTTATTGCCTATAAATTTTTTAAAAAGGGAAGCCTGATGAAACCATGTAGATAAGACTGTGTGGAAATCACCTGTTAAGCTAGAGAACAGCGGATGAGGAAGGATGATTCAGCGTTCTGTCAGAATGCACTCTCTGACCCCATCATGCCACTACCAGAAATTTATACCATGGAAGTACTTGAACACGTCACAAAGAGACAAGCATAAAATTATATTGTTTGCAACAGCTGAGTACAAGAAACGTCAGTGTACATAAGTAGGATCTAATTAGGGTTCATTCAAATTAATTCCAGGCAATTTCTATAATAACACTGTGCAACTATAGAAAGAAGAAGCTTTTAATGTACTGGTAATGGAAAGGTCCTCAGGATGCACTCTGAAAGGACTAGGTGTACAACAGGGTGATGGTTAAAGTTGTGTGTCAGCTTGGCTGGGCCATGGTTCTCAATGGTTTGGCAATTACAATGGAGTTCGGCACTCATATGATGGTGTGATCACCTCCATGATGAGATTTAATATCATGTGATCACCTCCAGGATGGGATCTGCTGTGGGTCGCCAATCAGTTGAAAGAGCGTTTCCTCGGGGGTGTGGCCCATATTGAATAGAAGCAGACTTTCTGGCAAGCCTAGAGGGCTGTTACTGGCTCTGGATCCTGCAGCTGGCTCCTGTTGGTCTGACCTCCAGTTCTTAGAGCTTGAGCTAACAGCACACCTGCCGCTTTGCCTGCTGATCTCGGGATCCATCAGTCTTTGCAGTGTGTTCACAAGAGCCCTGCTGTCTGACCTGCCAATCATGGGTTCATCAGTCCTGTGGCTAAGTGAGTCAGGAGAGTCCTACAGCCTGACCCACTGACTTGGGACATTCCAGCCCCTGCAATAGCATCAACAGTTTCCTTTATGTAAACCTCTCTATGGAGATATCTCTACACTTTGATGGTTTTGCTTCTCTGGAGAACCTAGTCTATCACAACGGGTATGTAGAATATGTTACCACAAAGAGAGACAGAGAGAAGGTGAGAGCAAGACAAAGAGACACAGAGAGAAAATGAAATTAAAGAGTGGGCACACAGATGGAAAAGATATTTTCAACACATACCACAAACGAAGAAGAGCTTGTTTTCGTAGCATATAAAGAATTCCTACAAACTGATGAGAAAAAGACAAGAAACTAAGAAGAAAAAGTTAATGACATTTTATAAAACAGGATACACAAATGGCCAATAAGCAAAAAAATGCGCTCATGGTCTTTAATAATCAAGAAAATGCAAATTACAACCACCACTTTTGCAACTGGCTAAAGTTTAAAACACACTGACAATACTAAGTGTCGGTAAAAATGTGGAGCAACAGAAACTCTCATAATCTACTAACTGAAATATGAATTAGTTGTAATCTCAATTTGCCTCCATAGAAATTGTACCAGTTTCCATTGTCGCTAGCAATGTGTGAAAATATCTGTTTTCCTATAGCCTGGCCGACAGTGTGTGTGTTACAAGGCCTGGCTATTTTTACCAATCTGATAGGTGAATGCCCTAAGTAGGAATGAATTCGTGATAGCTTTTTTTTTCTTTTATTAGGTGAAAAATGGTATCTCAACATTGCATGAATTTACATTTCTCTTATTGTGTGTAAGGTTGATTCCATCCTTGTATAAGCTCAAGGGTCATGTTTATTTCCTTTCCTGTGAACTATTCACATTCTCTGCGTATCATTCCTTTGAGTTTCAGTGCTTGTCTTCGCAGCTTCCAGAAGCATTGTCTGTATTCAGATTAGCGCTTGTGCTTCCTCTGTGATGGGTGTGGCAGCTCACTGTCCTCAGATTTCCACTGGCTTTCTGCTTTTTCTCACAGTATGTGCTTTATTTTGTAATTGTAGCTTTTTGCTTTCAAGTGGTCAAGTTTACGTTCGTTTTCTTTCAGAGCCCTGATTTTTGACTCAGAGTTAGAAAGGCCTTCCTCCCTGCAGTTTTCCCGTGTTTTCTTCTGGTGTTTTTATTTATTTATTTATTGTCGTTAAAATTACAGGTAACAAGACATTTGCCAATACGATAATGTTTGCATGTATAATTCAGTGGCATCAGTTACAATCTTCACGTAGTGTACCCATTGTCATTGTCCTTTCCTGACTTATTCTACCACCATTAACTTAAATTTAGTGTCCCCTAAACAGTAATGCTCTATTCCCCCTTGCTCCTACTCCTGGTATCCACTAACAAGCTTTGGTTTCTATATGTTTGCTTATTTCATGTAAATGGGACCATACAGTATTTGTCCATTTGGAACAAACTTTTTCATGCCACATAATGTTTCCAAGCTTCATCCGTGTTGTAGCACATGTCAGGACTGCAGTTCTCATGGCTGACTGACGTGCCACTGTGTGCATGTACCACGTTTTATCTATGCACTTCTGTTGTTTCTTTCTGGTACTTTTATGACTTTGCTTTTTACATTTAAATCTTTTATCCATTTAAAATTAGTTCTGGTTGACAATGTAAGATATTGATCCAATTTAACACTTTCACAGATTATAAGCCACTGACTCTCAACCATTTATGCAATAGAGATTGTTGCTTACTGGCTTTGTTGGTTATTTTAACTTTAATCTCTCAGCAAGATAGGCTTTGTTTTTTTTTCTACAATAAGATATTATTGTAACGTTAGTGCCCTCTAAGTGCCGAAGGTACACACAGGATCTCTTGATACCCGCAGTGAATGTTGGGCTAAATGAAGAAAGAAAAGCATGCTGACCTCCTGAAAAAGGCCAAGAAAGGTGAAGCTGGAGACCAGCCCCCCAGGACATATGGGAGACTGGTCAGTGCTGGGTTCCTGCTTCCCCAACGAGTCACCTGAGGTTACGTCTTTCACCAAAAGTCCTGGCTGGAAATTTCTGTCAAGTTCTTTCTCTTGTTGCTAGGTGCTGTCAAGTCAGGTGCTATTCGTAGCAACCCTGTGTACAGGAGAAGAAAACACGACGTGGCCCTGGGCCATCCCCACAACCGTTGTTAGCCTTGAGCTCACTGTTGCGGATACTGGGTCAATTCATCTTGCTGAGGCTCTTCCCCCTTTACAATTACCTTCTACTTCACCGAGCATGATGTCCTTCTCCCGGGACCGGTCCCTCCTGGCAACGTGTCTGAAGCAAAGGACACAAGTCTTGCCACCCCCACATCTGAGGCGTACTCTGGCTGTCCTTCTTCTAAGACAGATTTTTTTCACTCTTTCAGTACTCCGTGCTGTATTCAATATTCTTTGCCAACACCGTAATTCAAAGGCATCCGTTCTCCTTTGGTTGTTATTCACTGTCCAGATGGTGCATGTGTGTGAGGCACCACGGCTCAGATCAGGTGCACCTTGGTCCTCACAGTGACATCTCTGTTTTTAACACATTAAGGAGGCTTTTTGCAGCAGGTTTGCCCAATGAGATGTGTCATTTGACCTCTGGACTTATGTTTCTACGGGCATTCATTGTGGATCAAGGTAAAATGAAATTCTAGACAACTTCAATCTTTCTTTGCTTATTATGATGTTGCTTATTGGTCAAGCTGTAGAGATTTTTGTTTTCTTGATGTTGGGATACAATCAATACTAAAGACTGTGCTCTTTGATCATCATCAATAGGTGCTTCAAATCTTCCTCACGCAAGAAGCAAAGTTTTGTCAGCCACGTGATGCCGGTTGTTAATGAGACTTCCTCTAATCCTGATGCTTTGTTCCTCATATGGTCCAGCTTCTGGGGCTATTTGCTCAACACAGATGGAATAAGTATGGGCTAGAACCCTGACACATACCTCACAAGAAAAATGAAGTGCTCTGGAATTGCCATTCTTCACAGTGTTATTATTAATTTGCTATGATCCACACAGTTGAATGCCTTTACAGTCAAGAAAACACAGAGAAATATTATTCTGGTGTTCTTTGCTTTCAGCCAAGATCCATGTGATATCAGCTGTGCTGTCCCTGGTTCTGTGTTCTCCTGTGAATCCAGCTTGAATTTCGGGCAGTTCCCTGTTGATGGATGACTGTAGCCATTTTTTACTTGCCTTCAGCATAATTTTACTTGACTGTGATATTAATGATATTGTTCAATAATTTCCACATTTCTGCACCAGGAAAGCAACCAAGACAACCAAGAACATCCTGCTAGATTGAGGAAATGGTGTAAACAGAAAAACAAATAGGCAAATGGCTTCCAAGAGTGACGGTGGTTCTTGCTCTGCCAGGTGCTCTCAGACGTGGAACAGCTTAATTGCATCCTGGCTAAGACTGTCCCCAGACCAGCCCCCTAGCCAACGCTTAAGGAAGTCAAAGCAGGATATTTACCAACCTACACCTGAGAATGGCACGAAGGGCCAAGAGGGAGTTTTCTTCCGTGGTCCCCACAGTGTACAAGCTGCCCTCGACCACCTGCTCACCCAGAACATTCCGTGTTCGGTTCCTCCCACGGCTAAGGCTTTCACGTTATCCTAGAACATTACAGGGGATAGAGAGTCAGAGACCTGGAGGTCTGTTCTAACCCTAACTGCAAAACGCCAATTCCTCTCTCTGAACCTGAGGCTCCTCATTTATAAAACGGCCGTAATTTTACCTACCTCACAAGATTTTCACATCTTACTGTTTAATAAATGATATATCTATACCCTATGGAAACTCTGCAGGCCGATGGGTTAAGTGCTATGACTGCTAACCAAAAGGTCAGCAGTTTGAATCCTCCAGGAGCTCCTGGGAAACTCTGGGGGCAGTTCTGCTTTATCTACAGGGTTCCTATAAGGTGAAATTGGCTTGACGGAGGTGGAGTGTTTTGGGTTTATACCCTCTGCCTGGGGGTGGGCTCCTTGGTGGCACAGTGGTTAAGAGCTGCAGGTGCTAAGGAAAAGGTTGTCAGTTGGCACTCCTTGGCAACTCAACAGGGCAGTTCTATTTCATCCTATAGGCTTGCTATGAGTCAGAACTCTCTCAAAAATGACAAGTTTAGTTATTTTTTACACTTTAGAATACTATGCAGACATTGGGAAGAGTAAGAATAGATCCTATGAATGAATGTGGAAAGAACACCAAGAGGAATTGTAAGTGAAAAAGGGAGGTACTGGAAAGGATGTTCTGTGAGCTATCATTTGTGCAGGAGGGGAAGCCGACACGCGTGTGTATGCTAGATGGCCCACTGACGGGCTCTTAGCAGATATAAGGAGTGGTCTGAGGGCGACGGTGGGCTGCAGCTGGGCAGAGAGTCCCCCGCCTTCAGTCACTGTACCATTTAGCTCTCTCTGGGTCTTAGTTTAACCTGTGGGTGCTGCTTTTCTTAAAAGATTATCACTTAAATAAAAAATGGATAGTAGCTACTCACTGGTTTGTCAAAAGATTAAATGAAGTAGCTTATATTTTAAAAAGTTTCTGTAAAGCCTAACACAACTTACCAATATACTTTTGTCATTCTAAATAGAACCAAATATGTATTTATTGGATTCTATTCTTTTTCTAGTATTTTAGTGGGCTTAAGTGAAAGTTTACAACGCAAGTCAGTTTGCTGTGTAAAACCCTGCACACACACTTCTAAGCAGCTCTAGCTGCTCTCCCAGCCCACTGACAGACACTTCTCCTTTCCACCCCGCACTTCCTATACACGTTTAGCCCACTCCTGTCCCGTCCTCTGCACCCTCCTGCCTCATTTCTATAGACGAGCTGCTCGGACAGCCTCGTGTCTTACAGTCCAATCCCGTTTTTGTCTGAAGAGTTGGCTTTGGTGCTGGTTTCTGCTCTGTTGCAGAAGCAAACCCAGGAGCCATGTTCTCTGGGGACCTCCAGGATGTGGGATCATCAAGTCTAGTATTTTAACAGAAGTCTAGATCTGCACTCCTATTTTTCTCCCTCTATGTCAGGAAATCTCTGTTGTATTGCCTGTCAAGGCAGAATTGGATTCTATTCTAAAACTGAGTGGTAAAAATCACCCAATTTAAAACTAGTGTGATTAATATTCTTGGTGCTTTGAAACACAGGACCCACCGGCCAGCTGCAGGTACTGCTCAGGCCACCTGTGGCTTAGCTAGCCCTCCATGCTGCCACTCTGAGACCAACCTCCAGGTCCCTGTGTCTGGCCTAGTGCCCATCAGCTGTACCCACAGCAGCTCCATTGAAGAAGCTACAGGTAAGCAGGATTCTGTCACTCCTCTGACCACCGCCTTGCCACAGCTTCTTCTGCGACAAAGCCGGGCCCTGCAGCTCCTTCAGACAAACAAGCAAACAGAAAAGCCAGATGTCTTCGAGAAGATAGCAGCTCATGGTGACGCCACATGTGCACAGAACTCCCTGCCAGCTTGGCAAGGCTGTCGTCTTTGGGGAGTTTACGGCCAAGTCTTTCTTTGAAGTTACCTCTGGGTAGGTTCACAACACTCACCTCTCAGGTAGGAACTGCCGCCACCACCAGCGGACTCTTCAAGGCCTCGTTTATCCCCTCCTTGTCGCCTCTCTGACCCTTTCCTTTTCCCTCTGCGCCAGCCACATGGGCTCTCTGCTGTTCCCAGCATGCCCACAACCCCTTCCCCCGGGGTTCCCGTTGCCTGGTGGCCTTCCCTCATTCTCCTCGTGGCTCACTCCCTCAGCTCCTTCACGTCCCCACTCAAATGTCACCTCACCAGAAGGTTTCCTGTCACTCACTTTCAAACTAGAACATCATCCCCCCACCCACTCCCTGGCTCACACCGCTCCCAGGCCTCACACCACACCCAGGCCTCACACCGCTCCCTGGCTCACACCGCTCCCTGGCTCACACCGCTCCCTGGCTCACACCGCTCCCTGGCTCACACCGCTCCAGTGCTCTTCTCCAGTATTTCACTCGTTCTCTCTCTCACCTGTCTCCTCCATCAGACAATCAGCTTCCTGAGGACAGAGGTGGCTGTCGTTGTTAGCTCCATCAAGGCCATTTTCAACTCACAGTGACCCCACACGACGGAGCAGAGCTGTCCCCTGTGGTGTACGGGGGCCATAATGTCTGTGGGAGCAGATAGAGAAGTCTCTCTCCTCAGTGGCTTTGAACACCAAAACCTTTCATTTAGCAGCTGAGCTCTTAATTGCTGTACCACCAGAGCTGCTGAAATGCAGGAACAGTTAGCTGATTTTCAGCATGGCTGTGTCCCTGGTGCCTGGAAGACTAGGGGACACACAGTAGGTCCTTTGTAAATATTGTTGTTGCCTGAATCCCTGTCAGAGAAGGGGAACAATGTCGTAGACTACTTTATTTAGCTAACTGCCTACCAAAAGGAAAAACAAGAAAAAAAAACCCTCTCAGGCTGTTGTTTTAAAGCCAGAGGGTGTGTGTGTGTGTGTGTGTACGTGTGTGTACGTGTGTATGTGTGTGTAAGTGTAACAAAAGCAGGAAGAACCAGCCAGAAAAGGTAGCAGAATCACTCATCTAAATTGACAAGAGCCGCATAACCAAACGCCTTTGAATTGTGGCACTGGGCAGAAATATTGAACATATCATGGACCACCAACAGAACCAACAGACCTGTTCTGGAAGCAGTCCAACTAGAGTGCTCCTGGGAGGCAAAGAAAGTGAGACTGTGTCTCACAGACTTTGGACATGTTGTCAGGAAGGCTCAGCGCCTGGAGAAGGCCACCATGCTTGGTAGAGTGGAAGCTCAATGCCAAGGGGAAAACTCTTAGCCAGGCAGATTGACAGAGAGGCCGTGCCAGTGGGCTTCAGCATGAAAACAACCGTGGGCCTGGCAGGACCAGGCTGCGTTTCATGCTGTAACTCACAGGATCTCTACAAGTCAGAAACCAACTCGACAGCACCTAACTACAACACCATCACTTAATCAAAAGTTCGGGAATTCCAACCCACACAGCGGCTGCAGAGGAGAAAGACCTATCCACTTGCTCCCGTGAAGATCACTGTGCCAATCTGCCCCTACAGGGCAGTCCTACACTGTCACGGGGTGCTACGAGTCAGACTCAATGGCACCTAACAGCAGGAACAGCAGTAAATAGGCAGGAGTCACACATTTGTTGCAAACAGTCAGCAGGCTTCTAGCTGCCAGGCAATGTTAGGGTTACAGCCCCTAGGATAGAAATGGAGAACATTCCGCAAACACCGAATACTGTGCGGTTACAGGTATTAGACTAAATATACACATAAAGAATGCAAGGTTTAATACTAACTGTGTACTCGTGATAACTGTATTAGCAGAACTTGGAGGCTGGAGAGATAGACAGCGTTTCCTCTTTCAATTGAATCAAAAGCGGTGATTAGCCTCTCACTGATAAATCAGCCGGATTTACAGTTCCTAGTGACAGGCAGGCTGTCACCTTCATAGCTCTAGTCTACCAGCTTACAGCTAGGCCCTGGGTTGAATTTGTCCTGACTACAAACAAGGAGAAAGAGCCCTTGTGGTACAATGGCTAAAGTGGTCAGAGGCTAACAGAACACACAGTGGTTGGAAACCACTCATAAAAGTTACAGCCTAGGTACAGAAACCCTGGTGGTGTAGTGGTTAAGTGCTACAGCTGTTAACCAAAAGGGCAGCAGTTCAAATCTTGCAGATGTTCCTTGGAAACTCTATGGAGCAGTTCTGCTCTGTCCTGTAGGGTCCTTATGAGTCGGGATCGACCTGACAACACTGGATTTGGTTTGGGGAGTTGAAGTGCTAGCCCAGAGCTGAAACCAGAGGTGAAGTCAACACTTCAGACAAAGAACGGACTAGCAGTGGGATTTTTTTTTTCTTTGGGATATCTTCTAGAGGTGGTAGCAGTTGTTGCTGTTGTACGCCATTGAGTCAATTCTGACTCATAGCAATCTAATGTGACAGCGTAGAACGGCCCCATAGTGTTTTCTAGGTAATTTGTATGGAAGTCTGTCACCAAGCCTTTCTCCTGGGGGACTTCTGGTGGCTTTGAACCTTCTGTCTTAAGGTCAGTAGCCAGACCCTTCACTGTCGCATCCCAGGGTTCAAATGGCAACTGTGTGCCCAGTAAAGAGAGATCCATGGGCAGAGTGGGGAGCGTGAGCTGACCGAGCAGGACTGTCGAGGAGGCAGGCGCCGTGCTCCCGTCAGGGCTGAGTGGGGAGAGGGCTCTGAGAGCCGTGAGCCGGGAGAGTGTCGGGGTCCATTCCTGCCTTTGGTGTGGACGCAGAGGGAATCACCATGTGCTGGAGCAGGGCTCTGGCCACAGGAGACCAGAAAGTGTTTAGGCAACAGTTGTGACAGAATTTTCATCTCAGTCATAAAGAGTTAAAGAAACAGTGCCCGCAGAAGACATAGCTTGGAGAAAATCTGCTCCATTAGGAGGCCTCTGAGACTGACCAGTAATGGAACACTCTGGAAGGCTGCCTGAATTAACGACCAGAGTCCTGAGGCTCTTGGGGTCAACCAAAAAAATATGGCAAGCTGGTCATCCTCAAAGTGGTGGGTTATGGGCTTGGAGGACAAAGGTCTTTCTTTCTGGGTGTCCTGGAGGGTAAGGCAGCTGTACGAGAAGGGTCTCCTCTAGGAGGGCACCAACGTGGAATGAAGGGAATTCTGGGGCAACCCAACTCTGCTGCTTTACTGGGTGGTAACCTCAAGGCAATCTTTTCTCCTCGTTCAGCACAGTTTCTCACCTCTAAAGTGAGGAGCTAAATGAGATTGTGAACACAAAGAATGTAAAACTAGTAAAAAAAAAAAAAAAAAAAAGTCACCTTCGGGTTGTTTCTGATTCATAGTGATCCATGTTATGTTACAGTAAAATTGTGCTCCACAGGGTTTTTGATGGCTGGTGTTTCAGAAGCAAACCACTGAGCCCTTCATTCCCAGATGATCTGGCTGAACTTGAGCCTCTAACATACAGGTTAGCAACCGAATGCATTAACCATCTGTACCACCAAGGGGCGCTAGAAGGGACACAGTTCACAGAAGATACTCAAGAAATTCAAGTAGATTCCTTTGTCCTTCCCTCTCCAGGTTGGCCAAAGTGAATTATCCAGCAAGTTTCATAAAATGGGTTAAACTCTATCCCCTCAAAGATACCCTGAAACTCCAACCTCCAGTATCTGTGAGCATAATCTTGTGAGAACGTGTTGTCTCACAGTTCAGGAGCCACAAGTCTGCAATCAGGGTGTTGGCAGGGTTGATTCCTTCTGCAGACTCTGAGGACAGACCCTTATCCTGCCTCTGTCTGAGCTTCTGGTAGGCCCAGAACTAGAGCCCGTGCTGATGTAGTTAAGTGACAAAGAGGTCATACTGGACTCAAGTTGGTCCTAAATCCACTAACCTCTGCCCTTATAAGGAGAGCAAAATTTGGATACACACAGGTACACTGTGAACGAGGCTGTGTAGCCGTGTAGGCAGACACTGGAGTGATGGGGCTATGAGCCCAAGAACGCCAGAGTCAGCCTGGTCCACCAGAAGCTACGGGCATATGTGTAAACAATTATCCCTCAGAGTCTCCAGAAGAAACCAACCCTGATGACACCTTAATTTAGGATTTTTGGCCTCCTGAGCTGTGAGAAAATACATTTCTGTGGTTGTAAGGCACCCAGTTTATGGTACCTTGTCACAGAAGCCACAGGAAACAGATACAGTTCTTTGCCATTGCTCCAGTACTTCTGACTGTTTCTTTCTGACTTGCCACTCCAAAATTGTGGCTAAGGCCATCTGAAGTTCCTCAGGCCCTGAGTAATGCCCAAGAAACCTGCCCTGTGACTTGACTGTTTCCCGGGGGAAGCTGAATAAGTTCCCGGATTTAGGACGCTGGCTCCAGGTGAAGTCTCTCTCTCTCTGTTGGCTGTGGTGGAAAGTCCTTGATGTCTGGTCAAGAAGATCCTTGCCTGGTCAAGGATCTTCTCAGTGCAGGGACCCCAGGTCCAAAGGACAAACTCTACTCCTGGATCTTCTTTCCTAGTGGTAATGAAGTCCCTCTCCTCTCTTTCCTACCTCCAAAGAGATTGATTTAACGTACAGCTTAATCTTGCGGATTGAGTCCTGCCTCATTCATATTATAGAGGTAGGATTTATGTTGCTGTTGTTAGGTGCCATCGAGTCAGTTCTGACTCATAGAAACCCTGGGTATGACGGAATAAAATCCTGCTCGGTCTGTGCCACTTCCGTGAGTGTTGTCATGCTTGAGCCCAGTTTTTCAGCCACTGTGTCAATCTGTGTTATTGAGGGTCTTCCTTTCTCTCTGACCTTCTGATTTGTAAGATATAGGAAAAGTACATCAGATGACAAAATGGTGGACAACTACACAACTCTAGGAATCGTGGCACAGCCAAGCTGACACGTATTTTGGAAGTCACAGTAGTTCTCCACTCATTGTCAGTTGGTGCCGCGGTGGGGGCCTGTGTGTTGCTGCGATGCTGGAAGCTGCGCCACGAGGTTGCAGACACCGGCGGGGTCAGCTGCGGCGGGCAGGCTTCGGCAGGGCTTCTGGGCAAAGACAGACTGGTCTCCTTCTGAAAAGAATTTGCCAGTGAAAACCCTATCAATAGCAGTGGGACACTGTCAGAGACAGTGCCAGAAAGTGAGCTCCTCAGACTAGAAGGCCCTTGGAAGATGACCGGGGAAGAGCTGCCTCCTCAAAGTGGAGTCAACCTTAATGACACGGATAAAGTCAAGCTTTCAGGAGTTTCATTTGCAGATGTGGTTATGATTTAAAATGAGAAGAAACAGCTGCAAACATCCATTAATAATTGGAACATGGCAAGTATGAAGTATGAATCTAGGAAAAGTAGAAATCATCAAAAATGAAATGAAACACAAAAATATCAATATCCTAAGTATTGGTGAGTTGACATGGACTGGTATTTGTCCATTCTGGATGGGATGATCATAAGGTCTACTATGCCACGACTGACAAATGGAAGAGGAATGGTGTTGCATTTATTGTCAAACAGAGCATTTCGAGATCTATCCTGAAGCACAGCTCTGTCAGTGATAGGATACTATCCATACACCTACAAGAAAGACCAGTTAATAGGGCTATTATTCAAGTTTATGTGCCAAGCACTAAGGTCAAAGACGAAGCACTTTAAGAGTTTTACAAATTTCTGCAGTCTGAAATTGATTGAACATGCAGTCAGGACACACTAGTAATTACTGGTGATTGGAATGCAAAAGCTTGAAACAAAGAAGGATCGGTAGTTGGAAAATAATGACCTTCATGATAGAATCAGTGCTAGAGACTGCCATGATAGGACTTTGTAACAGCAATGACTTCTTTATGGCCAATACCTTTTTTCACCAGCGTAAACATCTACTATCCACATGGACGTCACCAGATGGAATACACAGGAATCAAATTGATTGCATCTGTAGAAAGAGATGATGGCAGAACTCAATACTATCAGTCAGAACAAGGCCAGGGGCTGACTTTGTATAAGATCATCAATTATCCATATGCAAATTCGAGTTGAAACTGAAGAAAATTAGAACAAAGTCACGAGAGCCAGGGTATGACCTTCAGTACACCTCCCCTGACTTTAAAGGCCTTCTCAAAAACAGATTGGACATCTCAAATGCTAAGGACCAAAGACCAGGCAAACTGTAAAATGATGTGAAGGACATTATCCACAAAGAACACAAAACCCCAAAACCCTCTGCCGTCAAGTCAGGTCCCACTCATGGTGACCTTAGATGTCGGACTAGAACTGCCCCACAGAATTTCCAAAGAGTGCCAGATGGATTTGAACTGCAGACCTTTTGGTGAGCAGATGTAGCACTTAACCCACTATGCCACCAGGATTTCCATGAATAATATAGCCAAAAGCCAAGTGCTATCGAGTCGGATCCGACTCATTACAAAGGCAGGAAAGACAGAAAAGACCTAAAGGAATGTCAGAAGAGACTCTGAAACTGGCTCTTGAAAGTCAAGTAGCTAAAGCCAAAGATAGAAATGATAAAGTGAAAAGAGCTAAAGAGACAGTTTCAAAGGAGAGTTCAAGAAGACAAAGTAAAGTATTATGATGACGTCCGCAAAGACCTAGAGATGGGCAACGAAAAGGGAAGAACAGGGTCTGCATTTCTCAAGATGAAAGAATTGAAGAGAACAATCAAGCCTGTAGTTACAATACTGAAGGATATGTGAAAAAAGTATTAAACAAAACAGGTAGCATCAAAAGAAGGTGGAAGGAATACACCCAGTTACCATACCAAAAAGAATTGGACAATTTTTAACTATCTCAGGAGGAAATATATGATCATGAATCAATAGTACTGAAGGAGGATGTCCAAGCTGTACTGAAGGCGTGGGTGAAACCAAGGGTCCAGGAACTGACAGAATGCCAACTGAGATGCCTCAACAAATGAATGCAATTTTGGAAGTTGCTCACTTGTCTGTGCCAAGAAATTCGGAAGCTAGCTACCTGGCTGACTGACTGGAAGAGATTCATATTTATGCCTGGTCCCAAGACAAGTAATCCAACAAAATGAGGAAATTATTGAACAATATTACAAATATCACATGGAAGCAAAATTTCGCTGAAGATCTTTCAAAGGCAGCTATAACAGTATACGGACAGGGCGCTGCCAGAAATTCAGGCAGCATTCAGAAGAGGATGTGGAGCCAAAGTCATGGTGAACCTAAGCGGAGTTCTTGCTGCCTGCCCCAAACAGCCAATCTCTGAGATGGGGTGAGATGAGAAGCAGGAAGTTTTATTATGTGTTGGTACATAAGGTGACAGAGGGAATGGATCCCCCCAAAAGAGGTCTCTCCAAAATGGAGACTAACTTGAGATTATATAGAAACAGGGGATACGGCTTTGTAAGTCCTAGGAATTGGTAGAGTGTTACTCCATCTTTAAGTGATCACAATGGTCACCTCCCAGACGTGTTGATCTCTTAACTCGTATTTTGGGCCCAGAGGAAGTCTGGCTGTCACGTAAGTTCCTGGTCACAAGGCAAACTCTTTTGCTTTTCTTTTTTGGTTTTTAGATTATCATTACTTGTTTTCCAACAGTCCTAAAGAGAACATAGACTAGTCTTTAACTTGAGAGACCCTAAGGATGACAGTGGACTCGTACTTGCGCTTACAGACAGAACTAAGAAACAAAACAATGCAGGCCATGCTCAGAATGCAGCCAGCTGTTTTACTCTGCCTGCTTAACCAGTGAAATCACCGCTGGTTTCGGGTGGCTCCTGGTTGAAAGCAGAAAGATACTTACCTGTGTTTAACCGACTGTGTGAAGGCATTCAACTGTGCAGCTCATAAGCAATTATGTATACTACCACAAAGAATGGGAATCCCTGAACAAGTAATTGTGCTTATGAGGAATCTGTGCTTGGATCAAGAGGCTGTCATTCAAACAGAACAAGAGGACACTGCATGATTTAAGTCAGAAAAGGTGTGCATCAGAATTGTATTTTTTCACCCCATCTATTCAATCTGTGTGCTGAGCAAACAGTCTGAGAAACTGGACCATATGAAGAAGAACGGAGAATTAGGAAACACTGATGAAGATCAAAGACTACAACCTTCAGTGAGGATTACACCTCAACAGCAAGAAAACAAAAATCCTTGCAAATGGATCAATAAGCAACATCAAGATAAATGGAGAAAAGATTGAGGTTGTCAAGGATTTCATCCGACTTGGATGCACAATCAACACCCGTGGAAGCAAGCAGTCAAGACACCAAAAGACGCATTGCATTGGGCAAACCTGCTGCAGAAGACTATTTAAAGTTGTCATGGATTGAACTGGGTCCTGCCAAAATTATGTGTAGCCTCTTTGTCAGGTCATGTTTCCTAGTACGGTGTAATGCTCCTTCCTGCTGTAAGCCCTGCCTCTATGATGCCAGTGAGGCAGGATGGGTGGCAGTCGTGCTGGTGGGGCAGGACTAGATGTGTAAGACTGTATCGTGCCTCAAGACAATCTCTTGAGATATATAAGAAAGGAGCTAGCAGAGAACAGGGGGCCTCACACCACTAAGCAGCACTGCTAAAAGTAGAGCGCATCCTCTGGAAAGGACCTGGGTCCCCATGCCTCAAAAGCTCCAGTCCAGGGGAAGATGGATGACAAGGACCTTCCTCCAGAGCCAACAGACAAAACCTTCCCCTGGAGCTGATGCCCTGAATTTGGACTTGTAGCCTACTGGGCTGTGACAAAATAAATTTCTCTTTTTAAAACCACCTACTTGTGGTATTTCTGTTATACCAGCTCTAGATGACTGAGACAAAAGTTTTTAAAAGCACAGATTTCACCTTGAAGAATAAGGTCCACCTGACCCAAACAATGGGGTTTTTAGTCACTTCCTATGCATCTGAAAGCTAGACAATGACTAAGGAAGACCAAATAAGAACTGAAGTCTTTGAATTGTGGTGTTGGTGAAGAATGTTGAATATGCTAGGGACTGACAAAAGAACAACAGGTCTGTCCTGGAAGAAGTACAACCAGAGTGCTCTTTAGAAGCAAGGATGGTGAAACGACTTCTTAAATACTTTGGACATATTGTCAGGAGCAGACAGTCCTCGGAGAGACTTCGTGCTTAGTCAAGCAGGGGGTCAGTGAAAAAGAGAAAGCCCCTCGAGGGGACGGCTTGACACAGTGGCTGACACAACAGGCTGAAGCAGAACACCAGCTGTGCGAGTGGCGTAGGACCCGGTGTGGTTCAGTGGGGTTGCACCCGGGGAGCTGTGAGTGAGAACTGAGTCCATGGCACCTAACAGCAACAACTAAACAAGAACGTCATTTGCTGATCTGCTAACGCTTCATACTGAAACACTACCACTTACTCCTATACCCAGCCTGACAATTAATTCTACAAACTGAATTGTTCTAAATGCTTGTCTTAGCCGACTGGTACTGCTCTAACAGTAAACGCCACAAGTGGAAGGTTTCATGAAGAGAAAATTTTATTGTCACAGTCTGGTAAGCTGCAAATCCAGTAACAAGTTACAATTCTATTTGACATGAGAAATCATCACACAGTTTGGTAGGGTAAGTCCAAATTGAGTGAGAGCATCTCAGCACAGGAACCTCGGGTCCAAAGGACGTGCCCTGCTCTCGGTGCTTCACTCTTGGTGGTGTGAGGTTCCTCTGCTCACTTCTCTCCCTTCTATCCCACAGCTTGTAGCTTGAGTCCTGCCTCACCAACACAGCTGCAGACTCTTGTCCATCATCAATATCACAGAGGCAGGATTCACAACACATGGGAGGAAGGCGCCATACTGGAACTTCTAACCAAGTCAAATCAACACATACATTTTAGGGAGGCACAATTCCATCCATGACATCCTACCCTTTGGCAGAACATACAAAATACCTTCATTCCTAGCATAGCAACAGTTTCCATCCATAGCATATACCAAGCAGGTTATCAGAACACATTACATTAGCCTTCATGGCTTCATAAACATTATTCCATACTCTGAGACATTTCATAATCATTCTCTTCAACTTTAGGTACTGCCCACACTCTACAGATTCTGAGTGGAGGCCCCTGGGCTTCAGCTCAGCCTTCCAGGCCCACTTGGACAGCACTCTGCCTCCTTGGCTTTAGGTGCACCATAAGCCCAACTGAGCAGCAATTCCGCTCCCACAAACACAGAAAGCCCTGGCTCCACCCTTTCACCGCCATACCTTCTGAGACTGAGGCAGCTCAGCCTCTCATCAACCTTGGGCCACGACCCCATATCTTCATCAGCTTGTCTCAGCTTCTGCTTCCGATGGCCTCAAGCCCACATCTGCCCTACAGGGGCAAGTGTTCCAATACTCCATAGCTTCTTAGCTCCACCAACTTAAGTGCCTGGAGACACCCCACTCCAGGAAGCCTCCTGCACACAGACACTTAGCCCTTTTGTTCTGTGGGTCAGCACGTCTAGCTTTACCTGTTCAAGTGCCCGGAGGCACCCCAGTCCACTAGGAAGCCTCCTGCGCACAGGCATTCAGCATTCTCTTTCCGTGGGTGGGCTCCTGGTTCTGCTGCTGCCAGTTCACTGCTGCTGTTGCTTTCCCCACCATCTGCTGTGCTCTCAGGTGCTAGCAGATACCTCGGGTGCTGTCTTTCATCCATTCACAGTTTCAAAACAAAAACTTCTACACTTTAGGTATTTGTTAGAGCAGTACCCCACTCTAGGTACCAAATTCTTAGTTGCCTGGTACTGCTGTAACAGAAAATACCGTGAGTGGAAGGTTTCATGAAGAGAAGCTTTTATTGTCAAGTCTGGTAAGCCACAAATCCATTAACAAGTTACAAGTCTGTTCCATGTGAGAAATCATCACAGTTGGCAGGATAAGTCCAAGTCGAGTGAGAGCATCTCAGCATGAGAACCTCAGATCCAAAGGACGTGCCCTGCTCTCAGTGCTCCGCTCTTGGTGGTGTGAGGTTCCCAGCCTCCTCTGCCTACTTCTCTCCTTCATATCCCACAGCTTGTAGCTTGAGTCCTGCCTCGCTAACACAACTGCAGCCCATTCTCCATCATCAGTATCACAGAGGCAGGACTCACAACACATGGGAGGAAGGGCACCATGCTGAAACTCCTAACCAAGTCAAATCAGCACATACATTTTTTGGGGGACACAATTCAATCCATGACAGTGCTATGTACCTCGTTACTGAATATCTCTGTGTTCACCTTCCAAGTACTTCCCTTGGGAAGCTGTGCACTGATGCCAACCCTAGCCCACCCTTCAGAGCAATTTTGGAACTCTTTCTGGAATGGTCATTGTGCACAGTGGCAAGGTGGCAATTTTGTGAACTTAATGGCATAGTTGTCTGTGAGGGAGTTTAGCCAGTAGACAAGTAACTGTTTTGGCACACCCTCCCTGCTCACCTGATCTGGCCCCAACGACTTCTTTCTTTACCCAAAGAAGGAAATATTGAAAGGAAGATATTTGGATCACAGTCAGGACATCAAAAGTAATATGACAAGAGCTCTGATGGCCATTCCAGAAAAACAGTTCCAAAATTGCTTTGAAGGGTGGACTAGGTGCTGGCCTTGGTGCATAGCTTCCCAAGGGGAGGACTTGGAAGATGACCGTAGTGATACTCAGCAATGAGGTATGTAACACTTTTTCTAGGATGAATTCGCAGTCTTAATTGTCAGTCTTTGACATTTTGATACATGTTGCATAAGGTCTTACTCAGTGAGTTGTTGTACGAATTAAATAACAGCTCTGTTTACAATGTCTGGTATACAGCAGATGCTCAATTATCTTTGCTCTTGTTTTTTAATTGGAGAATGAAAATAATAATAATTACAACGGTGTTGTTATATAGGCTAAATAAATGTTACAGGTAAAAACGCTTTATCATTGTGAAGTCTAATACCTGTGCTAAGTCGTTCCCCAGTTACGAATTTGAAAATGGACAAGGACAGCTTCTCGAGCTTGTTTTTTTGCCTATGGCGCCATCTAGTGACGACTTCCTGTAGGTATGAGTTAGTTTTCGAAACAGGCTGGAATGACGTTCAGCTGCAATGAGTTCTGCTTCCTCAGTCTTACCAGCCAGAGAAATCTGCCTCTTGCAGCTTTCAGAACACCTCTTTAAGAAAAGGTGGAAATCAGATTCATCTTTCACACTGTCTGTACCAAATCCATGGAAAGCTGGGTGGCCTAGTGGCCTGCTAACCAAAAGATCAGCTGCTCGAGTCCACCAGGCGCTCCTTGCACACACACTCTGTGGGGCTGCTCTGCTCTGTCCTGTAGGGTCACTGTGAGTCAGAATTAACTTGATGGCAATGGGTTAAATGGGTTAATGTCAAACCCAGTGCCACTGAGCTGCTTCTGACTCAGGCTGATCCCGTGTGTTCCAGAGCAGACGTGCCCTACTCTGGTGCTGTCTTGGACGCCACCTTCACAGAAGCAGACCGCCAGGCCTTTGTTCTGCAGTGTCACTGGGTCAGGCTTTGAGTCAGCAGCTGATAGCAAATTGCGTCCTCCACCCGGGGAATGCTGCCTGGAGACAGTGTGCACAAGTGGTGATCAAAGCCAAGCCCACCACTGTCAAGCAGATTCCGACTCACAGCAACCCTGTAGCCAGAGTGGAGCTGCCCTGTAGAACTGAGCAGCTGAGCTCTTCACCACAAGGCCACCGAGGCCCCAGAGAGGGGACACTGTGTATATAAGCTCTTTGCCTGGAGTGAGTTCCAAATGAATGTTTAAGGCTAGGCCTCTGGGATTTTTACCTCTCGTTTGGTATTTTACCCCCCAAACATAGACCTTTCAGGAAGACCAGTTAATAAAATTGCATTAAGTAGTTGGTTAATTAATTTTATTTTTTATTACTCAATGACCTTAACCTGTCTGGAACTATTAATCAGAGTTCCTCTTTAGCATGAGACAGGAAATAGCAGTGTAGTATAAGGGAAGCTTAGTTAACCTTGTGAAATCAGAGGGTAGGTTTTACTTTATGAAAACACAGACTTCTCTTACCCGTAACACTAAAGATCATCTTATTAGGTATAGAACCCTATGTACTGTACATATAATTATATGTGTATATATACACTTCATATATGTATTTAGGTATATAAACACACATAATTTTCAAAGTACACAGTTATGCCTTAAACTATAACCTTTAGCAGCAGCTTGTCTTGTTTCACAAAGTTGTATCTAGGCGATCAGGCTCTCTGAAACACTTGAAACTTATTTCAGAAAACAAAGATTAATGAACGCATCCTGCCTGCAAGACTCCAAGGGTCTTACTGTGGCTCACCGGTCCCGTGACGGTCTCAAAGAGGTTTCTGCTTAAGGTCTGATCATGTTGGAGTGTATGCCACTCTCTGGGAACATTTACGCATTTTTACATAACCATCAACCGATCAAAAACTTTTATTCAAAGTTTCTGATAAAATTACGTATGGTTGTTACGTATTGTTGAGCACCGTCCAGTCGGTTCGGACTCACAGTGACCCAGAGTGTCAGAGCGGAACGCTGCTTGGTCCTGTTTGAGCCCATGGTTGTAGCCACTGTGACAGTCCACCTTCTTTAAGGGTCTTCCTGTTCCACTCACCCCCTACTTGGCCAAGCGTGACGTCTTTCTCCTGCTAACGTGTCTAGAGTCTGTGAGGTGAAATGGCATCATCCTCAATTCTAGGAAGCATTCCGAGTGTACGTCTTCCAAGACAGATTTGTTTGTTCTTCTGAAAGTCAATGGTGTATTGAGTATTTTTCACCAGCACCATAATTCAAAGGTATCAATTCTTCTCCAGTCTCATTTCTTGTCCAGCTTTCAAACACATATGAAGTGACTGAAAATTGTATATAAACACCCTGCCAGTCTTAATCAGAACACGGATTCACCAGGTAATGGCATGTTGCCCCATTGCAAGTTGTCCACTAAATGTGTAGAACAATCTCTTAGTGGTTGTTTCAGTCTGCTAGTGCTGCTCTAACAGAAATAACACAAAGGGAATGGCTTTAACAAAGCAAAGTGTATTCTTACACAGTCCAAATTCAGGAAGTCTGCTCCAGGGGAAGGCTTTCCCCCTTGTTGGCTCTGGAGGGAAGTCCAGTAGTATATCAGTCTTTGTTCGGGGAGCTTTTGGGCACAGGAACCTCAGATCTAAAGGACGCGCTCTTCTCCTGGTGCTGCTTTCTTGATAGTGTGAGGCTCCTGATTCTCTGCTTGCTTCCCTTTCCTTTTATCTCTCGTAGGATGACAGGATGAAGAGTGCCACAAGCCACAGTCCAGGGAAACTCCCTTTACAAAAGTGGAACAAGGAGATGATGTTATGCAGGGATTTATAGTCCCACCTTAATCCTCTAATGTACAGCCTAGGAAAATCACAGAATGGAGGACAATCACAAAATACTGGGAATCATGGCCAAGCCAAGTGATTACACAAATTTTTTTTGGGGGGGGGGACAGTTCAATCCATGACAGTGGTGTTCTGTTCATTGTTAATAACTCATGAGTCTTTTCATGGTTAGCATCTGACTTCGGCTAGGTATTTTTGAAATATCTAGAAAAATGGGACCATGCCTTTGAGCAGACTTCAGCCTAGTGAGAGAGGACGGGCATATATAGATAATGGGGATAATATTTTTTTAAACACACTAACTTCTATCATTACTTGTGGAATCAGGGATATCATTGCCGATGTCAGATGGATCTTGGCTGAAAGCAGAGAATACCACAAAGAGGTTTACCTGTGTCTCACTGACTGTGCTAAAATACATGGCTGTTGCAGCAAATTATGAATAATGTGAAGAGTGGGAATTCCAGAGCATTTCATGGTGCGTGGGGAATCTGTGCATGGATCCAGATGTAGTCATTAGAATAGGACAAGGGGACACCACACAGTTTAAATTAAGATTGAAGTTGCCAAAGATTTCCTTTTACTTGGATCCACAATCAACAGCCATGAAAGCAGCAGTCAAGAAATAAAAAGATGCATTGCACTGAGCAAACACTCTTTAAAGTGCTGGAAACAAAGATGTCACTTTGAAGACTGAGGGGCACCCAACCCAGCCATGGTGGTTTCAGACACCTTGCAAATGCCTGTGAAAGCTGGACAATGAATAAGTAAGAGGGAAGAAGAAATGACGTCTTTAAATTACAGTGTTGGAAAAGAATGTCGAATGTACCATGGACCGCCGAAAGAACAAAGAGATCTGTTCTGGAAGAAGTACAGTCAGAGCGCTCCTTGGAAGCAAGGATGGCCAGACCGCATCTTACATACTTTGGACGCGCTGTCAGGAGAGATCAGTCCCTGGAGAAAGATGTCATGCTTGGCAAAGCACAGGGCCAATGATAAAGGGGGGGACCCTCAAGGAGAGATTGACACCGCGACTGCAACAGTGGGCTTAAGCACCGCAACAATCGCAGGCATGGGCAAGACCAGGACACTTTCGTTCTGTTGTACATAAGCTCACTGTGCGTCAGAACTGGACCGCCAGCACCTAACAACTACAACAAACTTGTGTCATTTGTATGTCCTTGAGCTCAGCCTGCCCCTGTGATGCAGGCACATCCATCTGCCCAGAAGAAGACAGGAGGACATCAAGGTTGTTAGACCGGGAATGCAATGAGAAAGCAGTCCAGGTTCAGAAGTGAACTTGGAATAGATACGGTGAACCCCCACACAGGTAGACAGTAGTCTTAAAAGACAGGCTTTGTCATGAAAGAATTATCTAAATTCCTTTAGCTCTTAGTATTTTTTGAGGGTCAAGACTGTAGGCCTAGGTCATCACCTTGCTTCCCTGTTTCAGAGAAGACGCAATCCTATGACTAAGGGCTTCTGGTCCCCACAGTCCCCGACAGAAGGAGATTATGACAGAGTGGGAGCCCATTCCAAAGAGAAAGCGGAAATGGAGACTGTGAGGGGAGTGGAGAAAGCAGGGAGACGCGCCGTAAGCCGGGTTCTCTAGAAGAATTAAAACCAGCGAAGTGTGGGTGTCTGTGTGTATGCGTGCGCGCGCATATGCATGCATGTAACAAGTGTGACAATTAAGTCCATGAAATTAATTGTTCCAAGTGTTACATGCCTCACTGGTGAAAATCACTGTGGTCACCTTTGAAGTCGTCCCCTTGGGAAGCTGTGCACCATCAGCACCTAGTCCACCCTTCGAAGCAATTTTGGAACTTTTTCTGGAATAGCCATTGCTCAGGGTGGCACGGTGGCAAATTTACAAACTTAATTGTGTAATTGTCTGTCAGGGAGTCTTTAGCCAGTAAACAATTGTTTTGGAACACCCTCCCTACTCACCTGATCTGGCCCCCAGTAACTTTTTCTTTATCTGAAGATAAACAAAATATTGAAAGGAAGACATTTGGGTGACATTCAGGACATCAAGGGTATTATGACAACAGCTCTGATGGCCATTCCAGAAAAAGTGTTCCAAAATAGCTTTGAAGGGTGGGCTAGGTGCTGGTGTCAGTGCACAGCTTCCCAAGGGGGGTCCTTTGACGGGGATGGTAGTGATATTTAGCAGTGAGGCGTGTAGCACTTTTTCTAGGGTGAGTTCATAAACTTAACTGGCAGTCCTTGTAAACAGAAAGAGATTTATCTGAAGGAAATGAATCATATGGACATAGAGGCTGTCAAATCTCAAGTCTGTGGGTCAGGTATCAGGCTAGAGGCTTCTCCTGATTCTTGTAAGTGCAAGGACTGGTGAAGCCAGGAGCAGTGGATCAGATGACAGGTGGCCTTGAGTCGGGACTGACTCGACGGCACCTAATGTCAGCAAGCCCTATGTCCATCAGAGTTCATTCAGGAACACAGAAACCACCCTAGGTATTTCTCACAAGGGAATTTAATGGAGTGGCTTAGTTACCACGTTATGGAAACTGAGACGACAACTAGGGGACAGTGAGGCAGCTGGGGGCTGCAACCCCAGGAAGCCACGACTAACCATGTGACTGCTAGGACAACACATGGGTCAGCACATGCATACCTCAATCTGAGACAACTTTATTTTTATAAAAATAATTAACGCGATCTCATCAAATTCTTTTAAAAAATGTAAATCAGCTTTAAATAATTTTTATTTTAAACTTTTGTGCTACCTTGTTTTCCCTTAATTTTAACAATTTTGAATGTTGTAGATGAAAAATAAGTTTTTTAAAATATGGAAGTTTTGATTCTTTATAGCTGTTTAAGAAGGAGTCCTGTTGGCACAAGGGCTGTGAATTGGCCGCTATTCGGAGGGTGGGCAGTTCAAACCCAGCAGCCGTTCGGAGGCAACCTGCTCCCATAAACATCACAGCCTGAAAAACCCCGTGGGACAGCTGCGTTCTGTCACGTGGGCTGGCTCAGAGTCAGGATTCACTGCAGCGCACCACAGTATATTTAGTTTACCACTTTTCTACACTTACAACATGATTACATTCTAAAGTCCTTTATTGCCTCATGTGAAACCTGTGGTGCCGTGGTTCAGCACTATGTCTGCTCACCCAGAGGCTGGCAGTCTGAATCTCCCCAGGTGCTCCTCGGAGACTCGATGGAGCAGTTCTGCTCTATCCTGTAGGGTGGCTATGAGCTCAAATCAACTCAGCAGCAGTGGGTATTGCCTCATTGTCAATAAAACACAAGTGACACCTATGCCTTGCTCAGGACAACCTAGCGATCTACTAAAACAAAGGCAAGAAGAGTATAGTTTATGAAGTTAATATATAATAATTCATAAATTATGTATATTCTTATTAGTCATCTAGACATAAATGGCTTGTTATCAGAATACCCAAATTGGCCAATAATAATTAGATTAATTTATTTAGACTTTAAAAAAATAAAGTCATGGCTTGACACACACGTTTATTAATTTTGCTGTGACAAGGTGGGACAAGCGGCAGTGGCTCAGTGGTAGCATCCTCGCCTTCTACACCGGAGCCCGCAGTTCAGTTCCTGGCCAGGGCACCTGTCCCTCTGTGGATGCCCGGCTGTTGCCGCGATGCCCAGCGGGTTTCAGTATCTGCCGCCGGGAGAACCCTGTGGACCACGACGTCCAACCCATAACCCATAATGGTGAGGAGCACTTCAGTCCGTTTCTGACGGGGTCCCTGCGAGGTGGTGGCCGGCTACAGAGCAGGAGGGCCGGAGTTTACTTCGCGGTGTGTTAGCTGTGATGCACAGCAGCGCGTGGACTGGGACTGGCATCCGCAGCTTGCCCTGGCCCCCCGCATCCCCGTCACTGTCCTCGGGCCCCTCTCCTCCTCCTGGGGCTGCGTGTCCCGGTCCCTGGGTCCCGGTCTTCCTCTTCCTTTGTTTCCTCCCTCGTTTCTGTCAGGCCCCCACTCTGCTGTTTCTCTGGGAAGTTTCCGAGAAAAAGAGCACAGGCGGCCACTTTGGAGCACCTGTCATGTCTGGAAGTGTCTTTGTTCGCTCTTGTTGACCATTTGTTGATGGATGTTGATCATTTAGCTGTGCACAGAATTCTCAGGCCGAAAGAGTTTTGCCTCAGAACTTATAAGCCATCGCCCCACTGTTTCTGGCTTCTGATCCCAATCCCAGTCCTGATCCTCTGTGGATCTGCCTTTCCCTCTCTGGAAACTTTCAGCATTCTCTAGTTATCCTGAATGTTTGAAATTTTGAAATGCCACACTTCCGTGTACTCTTTCCTATAGTTTAGGGTACGTTAGGTGTGCTCTTTCCATCTGCACAGAATCTTTGAATTTGGGGGAAATTTCTTGAAAATGCAAGCTCTCTTTCTCACCCCCAAATCTTTTGTTTCAGAAACCAGAGAAGCGTTGGGCCTCACAGACCAGCCCTCCTCTCGCTTCTCCTGTTTCAGTCTCTCTGCCTTTTTGTTCTGGTTTCAGAGAGTGTTTCCTGATTTTGATCTCTCATCTCTTCTCTGAATGAGTTATAATTTGCTCCCCTCCTTTCGTGTGACAGTGTGTTTCCCCAGGTGTCTGATAACTCACAGGTGTGTGTGTTTTTGAGTCAGACACAAAACAACTGCCCAGCTGACGAGGAACACTTTCCACAACAGAAGCATGGCGTGAGAAACATAAAAGAAAATGATGAGATGGTAACGGAAGCCTTGTTGCAGGCTACGGTCAATAAAGGGAACCACCGAGTGACAGACTGATGGGCAACTGGACAGTCACACAGTACAAAGGTATCACCACCACCACCACCACTTTCTAGTTCACAAGGGGAAGAGGTCACTTGGCAGGGGCAGGGGCAGGGGCAGGCTGCCTGTCATGAACTTCACCTGAAGTCACGGTTAGCACCATCGCTCAAGGTGGGACTTTGGATCCTGGGTAGCTCCCCATACGATGCAACCTGGTGAAAGGCTTAATCTCATCTTGGTTTAACTTCCAGTCCCAGAGAACAGGACAGTGAGTTGAAGGACAACCCGAAGTGGCAGTCAGACAGACCCAGAAGATGGGACAACGAAGAGCCCAAGGTCTTCAGCAGTTCACTGTCAGGGACACAGACTGAAGAGACGTGACGGCAAAGCCTAATATTTGGCCCTGGGCTGGACCTGGGACGGAGCAAACCAGCTCCACAAGACTTCCTAGGGGTAGCTGGGAAGCACTGGATAATGCTTGTTAGAGATGTCAGCTGAAATATTCAGAGACAAAAGGTCAGAATGTCTACAACTTACTGTAAAAAACATAACAGGAGTTAAAGCTGAGTGACAGATATTTTGGCTTTTATTGCTCCATTCTCTAATTTTCTGTGTGTTTAACATTCTCCCAGAACAATTTTTGAAGAATGGAGAAGGGTGGACTAGAGCACCCCTATAAAGGTGACGAATGTGTCCACCTTTTTTGCCAGAAAACTTCGGCCCCAGCACAGGGCCTGACACACAGAAAGTGCTCGCCAAACGTGACTTGAATAGACCGTAAGAATCTAATCTATTTGCTTTGGCCACAAAGGGGTGTTGGGTGAGTTTATTGAGTTTATTGGGATTAATTTGACTGGAACAGTGAGGGTGGGAGCCAGATTAGGCTGAGAGGTGAGGGGCTGCAGAGAGCGAGCAGAGCCACACACGTCCGTGTGGAAATGTCCATGTTAACTCCTTCGGCTTTAGGAGAAAGGAGGGAAACGGGCAATCCCTAGGGAGGTTGAGGCAGCTGGGGAGTGTGTTTACATGCCTGGCTCTCTCCTAGACAGGCAGCCCACAAAGACCTACTGCAGTGTCTGACACATGACAGGAGTTCCGTGTCATCGACAGCAGGCCTGGAGGCACAATAGAACAGCTGATATTCAACTTGGCATCTAAGGAAAGCCTCAGGGATGCAGAGAACCTTCCAGATATTAAAACAAAACAAAACAAAAAAAATTCACTGCTGTCGAGTCAATTCCAACTCATAGCGACCCTACAGACAAGAGTGGAATTGCCCCATGGTGTTTCCAAGGAGCATCTGTTGGATTTTCCAGATATTTGGAGCTGGAAAATACCAAAATTGAACATACTGTGTTCTGAAAATCCTGGTAGCCTAGTGGTTAAGAGTTCTGGAGGTGAAGAGTTGCTCCTTAGAAACACTGGGGCAGTTCTACAGAGCCACTATGGGTCAGAATCAACCTGATGGCTGCAGGCTTGCTTTTCTGTTTGTTTTTGTTACTATTGTACATTCTATCCTATGAAGCCCAGCTGTAGCCTCCTCCGGTATCATCAGCCGCCGCTTCTAGAAACCAGGCTGTGGAAACCACTGATCCCCGATGCCTTGCCTGCTGAGGTGACCTGGGTTCTGAGTTCCCACTGATGCACACGCCTTGCAGTTCCACCTCTTCCACATGGCGGCACCAAAGCACAGGGAACTCCGGAGGGCTGGTTCTGGGGGCTGGAGTCCCATCCCACGTTTCCAACGAAGGACCGCAAATGCTGGAAACGGGAGAACTTCTGCAGGCCCATGGCTGGCTGCTGTCCAGCTCTTCCTCTGGGTCTTAGGAGCAATAGATCTTGTGTTTATGCCCCAGCCTACTTCCAAACCGAAACCCCACTGCCATCGAGTCAATTCCGACTCACAGTGATGGTATAAGACACAGTAAAACTGCCCCAGAGAACTTCCCAGGAGCACCTGGTGGATTTGAACTGACAATCTTTTGGTTAGCAGCTGTAGCACTTAACCACTATACAGACCACCAGGGTTCTGAGAGGACTTAAGTGGTGCGCTTAAAAAGTAGAGCATGACAGCTAGGGATAAACACAGACCACGCACAGACCGTGTACCCAGCAGACACGCCTGAGATGAGCTAATGACACCAGTTGGGGACTGAGTGGAGCGGGGCATTTCTGGACATCTGGCCAGGGCCAGGTGAGGAGAGGGAGACACTCACCCAGATGCCAAATTTAAGGAGGAGCCCAACATTTCAGGAAATAAAATCTTAGTGCAATATTTTAAAAATCACAGTGAACACCAACATCAAATCCATGAAGAACACAGCGTCAAACACAAAATAAAATGCCGTTTTACAGTGTATGTATTTTTCTTCCTGCCTCAGATGCCAAGACAGTTCCAGCACAGCATTGTTGGGTCCAGTCTTTATTTACAATTTCATGTTTTGTTCATTATGCATTAATTTGGTTTTTTAACATTGCTTTAGAGTACTATTCATCTTAATGACTTAGATTTGGGGCATCTTTCTAATATTTTGCATCCAAGGTGGGCATCTCCCTTGCCTCACCCAAGCCCAGGCCTTCTGAGTCCCTTTCACTCAAGGTACTCTGGCCAGGCATCCCACACACTGTAACGTCTTGGTGCACACCTGGCGGACACAGGCAGGCGGCTCTCCTCCCCCCCCCCCCGCCCCCGGGTGATGCCGCTGACGACGGCGATCTTCCCCTGAGTGTACCCCAGCCTCTGACCCTTCTCAGTACATTTGCCCAGGCAGCTCTGTTTACTGAGCAGGACGGAGTGCAGACATGGTGGAATCTTATACATAAAAGCCTGGGAAATCATCTCTATCAGGGACAACTGTGGCAAGGAGCATTGCAGGATGTCATGGATTGCATGACGTATTGTTTCCTCCCAATAAATGTATGTCGTAATTTGGCTGGGCCGTGATTTCTGATACTGTGTGATTGCCCTCGGCTTTGTGATTTTTCCTATGCTGTGAGTCCAAGTCACCACCGGTGACTAATACATAGAATTAAGCTAAAAGAGGATTAGGGTGGGACTGCCACAGCCATGCTCAGGGAGTTTCCCTGGAGTATGGCTTGCACAGCCTTTCATCCTTTCATCCTACCCCTACCACAGATAAAAGGAAAGGGAGGCAGAGCAGAGAGTTGGGAACCTCAGACCATCAAGAACGCAGCACCGGGAGAAGCGCGCACTCTTCAGACCGGAGGTTCCTGCGCCAGGATGCTCCCCAGCCGAAGACTGACACAAGGCAAAGACCAGCAGCCGGAGCCGACAGTGAGAAAGCCTTCCCCCGGAGCCGGCGCCCTGGATGCGGACTCGCAGCCCGCTGCACTGTGTACGAATAAACGTTTCTTCGCTGAAGCCATCCACTTGGGTATTTCTGCTAGAGCAGTACCAGATGACTAAGACACAGGGAGACGGCAGAGCAATCCCTTCATCTACAGAGCTTCTTCCAGGTGATGGGTCCGTCACAGACAGGACTGTAAACTGAAACCGCGCTGCCGTCAGTCAAGCCCGACCCATAGCCCCTCTGTAGGATGGCGGATGGCGGAGAGCCACCCTCAGTTTCCCAGGCTGTGACCTTTACGCGCGCAGACCACCACATCTTTCTCCCGAGCAGTGGTTGGGGGTGTGAACCGCCAGCTTCTCAGTCAGCAGCCGAGGGCTTGGACCACTGAGCCACCTGAGCGTCTCTGTAAAGAGAAAGGGCGTGGACGTTTCAGCCTTGGGCTAGGACTGTCCAATAGAGCTTTCTTTTTGGCTTGGCTCATAATGTAAAACAAGGTATCTACCAAGGGCAGAGTGGCAGCCACTGACCACATGGGACACTGAGCTCTTGAAATGTGGCTAGTGCAACCGAGAAACTGAATTTCAGATTTTATTTAACGTCGATTAAGTGACCAGGGGCTATTGCATTGGACAATGTGGCTCTGGACCAGCGCTGTAGATGGAACTGCGCTCTCCAAAAAAAAGATATGTTCAAGTTCTGGCCCCTGTGCCTGTTTATTTGACCTTGTCTGGGAAAGAGAAATAAATTTTCTTTTTTTTTGTAAGTGTTAACAGTTCCGTTAACCACATGGTCTCAAAGTCAGGTGGGTCCTAGCCCACGTGACTGCGGTCTTACATAAAGAGGGCGGACAGACTGTTGGGTACCCAGGAGCAGGACAGCAGGCGAGGGACACCGGGGTGGGGGGCAGCAGACACACCCATGGTGCTACAGAACCTGAGATGACGAAGCCTCTTCCCATGCAGCCCTCAGCACCCTGACTGCACCTTCTGGCCACCAGAACTGAGAAAACACAATCTCCCTTCTCCAAGCTCACCCATGTTGTTGTATTTTCTCATGGCAGCCCTAACCAGGGCCAGGACCCCTGCTGGGGCAGTGGCCAAGCCTTAAGGCTGCTAGCACAGAAGGCCAGCAGTTGGAATCTGCCAGGCGCTCCTTGGGAACCCTATGGGGCAGTTCTACTCTGTGCTACAGGGTCACTATGAGTTGGAATCAGCCTGGTGGCAGTGGGGTTTGGGGTTGGGCTCAACTCAAATGTATTCTCATGCTGAACTTGCATTAGAATCATCTGCGGGACTCATTAAAGCAGTGTGTTGGGTCTATCCTCAGATCTCCTGATTCAGGAGCCCTTGGGTGGGTTCTAGGGGGCCACAGGTGGTGCAGATATTTAACAGCTCAACTAAGCTCAAGGCTGGCAGTTCCAACTCACCCCGAGGTGCCTTGGACAAAAGGCCTGGTGACCTACTTCCAAAAAATTAGCCACTGATAACATTATGGAGCACAATCCCACCCTGACACGTATGGGGCCACCACAAGTCTGGAATCGATTTGATGTCAGTGGGTTTGGGTGTTTTTGGAGGGTGGAGCCTAAAGATTTCTAACAAGTTTCCAGATGGAGCTGCTGCTGTCTGGGGACCCCACTTTGAGAACCAGTCTGATTCCAAACACTTGGGACACTGGGTAGATGAGTCTGTATCTTTGGGCTTTTGTACCCTCACCTGGAAGCGAAATGACAGCCTGGGCTTTGGAGACAGACAAGGATTCAAGTTCCTGCTTCTCCCTGACCTTGAGTAACTATTTAATCTCTCTCTTGCTGCTCCATCTGCAAAATGGAAATAATAGTACATACTAAACAGGATCCTTTCAAAATTAAATGCAGTAAAGTACATACCAGATCTGACAAGTCCACGAACTTAATTGCTCTAAGTGCTACATACCTCGTTGCTGACTATCATTAGGGTCACCTTCGAAGTCCTCCCCTGTCGGGAAGCGATGCAACGACACCAGTGCCTACTCCACCCTTCAAGGCAGTTTTGGAACTCTTTCTGGAATGGCCATTGCACACAGTGGCAAGGTGGCACACTTACTTGTACGGTTTGTCTGTGGAGGAGTTTTGAGCCACTAAACAAATAACTGTACTGGAACACCCTCCCTGCCCACCTGATCTGGTCCCCAGCAACTTTTTTCTTTCTTTATCCAAAGGCAAAGGAAGTATTGAAAGAAAGAAATTTGGATGACATTCAAGACATCAAGGGTAATCTGACGACAGGTCTGATGGCCACTCCAGGAAGAGTCCCCAAATTGCTTTGAAGAGTAGACTAGGGGCTGGTATCAGTGCATAGCTTCCCCAGGGAGCACTTCGAAGGTGACTGTAGTGATACTTAGCAATGAGATATGTAGCACTTAGAACAATTAAGTTCACAGACTTAATTGTCAGACCGTGTATTTTCAGAAATAGTATGTTGAGTTAGGCGCCCAGACTGTGAAAGTAGGTTGGAATCATGGTCCACCTTATTAGCTGTGGGACTTGGGGCAGGTTGCCTAAGTTCTGGATGACTCAGTTTCCTCATCTGTATAATGGGGAAACAAATCAGCACTTCACTAGCTGTTGGGAGGACAAGAGTCAATACACACGAGGGAGGAAGCACAGTGCCCGACACACAGCACACACTCAAGAAACGCCATTACTATGGGGGCGAGAAGAAAGCAGAGAAGGCATCAGCAGCCACAGAGACCCCAGGGGGGGTTTCCTAACAGCTTTCCAGGTCCCAGGGGACATCTCGCATTTTTATTTCCACCACAGAACAAGGAGTATTTCCTCTGGCGTTTTACCTGATCAAGTTTGCACCTCACACCAAGGCTTTTTCATTTAAATACCACATGCCCCATGTGTACAGTAGTTTTATTCTTTTTATTGCAAATTTCTGGTAAAGGAACCAACACAGAAGCTGAGTCTCCTTTCAGCTTTGATGATGAGACAAGGTTGAAGCCCAGGGCCACTGACTCTGGCTGCACGCTGGCCCTGGCTGCGTGCTGGCCCTCCCTGCACCCTGCCTGCACCCCAAGTGACTGGGGAGACTTGGCCTACACCCCACCCCTCTGAGGGACACACTTAGCTTGTGTGGGGCACAGCCAGGCACTGACAGCTTTGTAAACTCCCCATGTGGATTCCAATACACAGCCAGGGTAGCCACCGCAGGGGGTGGAGCCTTAGAGACACCTCAGACAGTCAGCTGACAGCCAGGCGTCACCTGCTCCTATCACCACCACCCCCCACCTCGGCCAGAACCCAGCTGGCTTTCCGCATCCCCCCTTTCCCAGGTGTCAAGGAGACCCCACGGACAGAGACACTGGGGGAGGTGAGGCTAAGGCTCATGCTCGAATGTGGAGGCCCGCACTAAACACAGCCATTCTAGCACAAAAACAAAATCACTTTCTGATGGCAAGGGAGCACTAGCCATTTGTTTCCTTGGCTACATGGAAGCAAAATTCCCAGTGCTACTGATTCGATTCTGAATCACAGTGACCTACAGAACAGAGTAGAACTGCCTCATAGAGTTTCCGAGGAGTGCCTGGCAGATTTGAACCGCTGACCTTTTGATTAGCTGTCATAGCACTTAACCACTGCGCCACTGACTCTTCCTACACAGAGACACGATGCATGGAAAAAAGGAAGTATGTGTTAGATGACATGTTCCTTTTCTAATCCCTAAAGTCCAGTTTTATTTTGTGTTTTCCCATTTCATCAAGCCATTCCTCCACAGGTGACACTGAAGCAGGTGAAAAGCCTTCTTTTTTCAAAAGAGAAAATTAAAACAGACGGCCAGGATTAATTATAGACTTGACCTTTTTACTTGTCTTTTTTTCTTAATAATTGCCTTCCTTTCCCTGGCCCAGGAAGTCACGCATTAGCTAACAGAGCCGCTGAGACAGTCATCTTTGCAGCTCCTACAGCTTCTTTAGATCCAGGAGGCAAGTGAAGAAGGCAGGCTCTGGTTTTTCAGAGACTGCCTCGGGAGACAGCCAGAGCTTCTGGACCCCAGCTTCCAGGTGCATACACGACCCCTGAGGCTGCCCCGCCTCCTGAGGTCTGTTCTCAGACAGGGGCCCTCCCAACTGCTCTCACTGTTCTCCTGACCCCAAGCCCGGTACGTAGCTTCTCCTATAAAACTCTCCATTTTCACCTGACCAATGCAGACAGGCCAGGAGAACAAACATGTTGTCTGTCCCCTATGCTTTTCTTGCCTACAAACACGGTTAACAATAAGAGCCTTTGATCACTCACCCAAATACCTATCTCAGAGATTGGTTTTGGGGGGCAGGTAAGGAGAATCCAGGGAACAATATCTGATGCACTTCAGCAGTGTTTCTTATGTGGGTGAACAGTAACAGCCAGTTTGAGATATCATGAATGATTTCCGCTAAAAATAGAAAATGCTTTTATTTTCCTGAGTCCTTGGCAAACAAAATGTTTAAACATTTTTTTTAAGTATTCCAGTTTTCTTTTTCCTGGGTACCCTCGTGGTTTGGAACAGCAAGTGTCACTGTCAGTTTCTACAAACGCAGGTGGACAAGCAGCACAGGGCCAGTTTCACGACCCATCCAGGATGGTGGTGGGAATTAAGACACTGTCACCGACAGAGCTGGTCAAGACAAAAGTTTCTTGACAATGCTATAAATGTCATATCAACTGGATTCCCTGTCCATACAAAAGTATGAATTTCTAAAGCAATACTACTGAATGGTTAATATCTGAACAGTGATAAAAGTTTCTAGGACATTTTAAAAATACATAGGATCCCATTTTTACATCTTAATTCTGATGTATTATCATGCTTTCAATTTTGCCTGCAAGATTCTAGGGTTCAGTGCATTGATATGATAAAACCAAGGCACAAGAATAGGTTACAGCAAAGGTGTGTAGACCCTAGCACTTGGTGCTGATTTTGGAAACGTTTCGAGAGGCCATAAAGCCTGAAAAATTCTGACATTCCATGCTGATTAATGAACAATTAATTGCACGATAAAGAGACTGCTAACCACCATTCCGTTAGTAGCTATATGGCTCTCACTACTGAGGCTGTGGATAATTGAAAATATTAAATATTTTCTAATTTTCTAAATATTAAAACCTGGTACCTCTAGGTGGTTGGTATAGATATTGTGCCTTAGATTAGCTAGATAACTGTCTTAAGTGTTCCTTTTAATCTGTATGGCAGTTATCAATTCTTAAGACTATTTTCATTACGTAAATTGTCTATTTTCGCGTTGCTTCCCCCCGACCCAAATGTTAAAATCCCTTCCCCTTACAAAAGACAGAAGATTTACAGGAAGATAATCAATGTAAGAAATACAGAGACAACGATAATAAAATCCAATCATGGATTCCAAAGTTGAATTCTAAACTATTAGGACGTCCTCTTAAAATTTAGGGTAAGCAGAAACATTCCAGTGACAACTCATTAGTTTCTTAAAGAAATCACCATGACAGTTTCAAAACAGGAAACAGTGTTGGCTAGAGCATCAAGCATGAAAAGAAAAGGACGTCTTCATTCACAAAACGAAGTCGTTCAAAATCCAGGGGGCAAGAATTCCATCAAATTTGGATCACTGGAATAAAATGGTAAAAATTGTATTTAATAATTATAAACAAAGTGTCTTCAAGACTCCAGGTAAACATTTAGACCCATGAAAGCACATTACTTGGTACATGCACGCCATGGAAGGAACCGTCTGCAATGCAGAGGAGACCCAGCCACAGGTCTCCCAGCCCTGGTGGCCAGCTCCCCTTTCAGGTCCTTGTCCCGACTCCCTTCACACAGGAGCTTCCGGCTTCTGCATCTGTTGGATTTGCTTCTGCAGCTGGTCCTTGTCCAGTTTCATCTTGGCTTCGAGAACTTGCCTGAGGGATCCTATACTTTCATAGATGGCTGCGAACCCTTAAAGAAGAGGCAAATCGTACAAGAGTTAAAATTTAAAAAGATACCACAACGAATTCTGTAGTAGACAGTCATAATTGCTTTTAGCAAAAATGATCTTCTAGAATATACGCTTGATGAGGAATAGAATATCTGCAGCCCTGCTGGTCTAGTGGTTAAGGGTTCAGCTGCTAACGGAAAGGTCAGCAGTTCAAATCCAGCAGCTACTCCTCGGAAACTCTATGGGGCAGCTCTGCTGCGTGCCGTAGGGACATCCTGACCTTGGCTAGGAAAAGAGAAGAGCTGGTAGACAGCACTAAAGAAAATGCACACGAGTAACAAGCTAAGAAACCTTTGTTTCATTTGTCTGTCCCTCACGGGGGCTTTTCATGTACTTGGAATGGAAACTGCATTTTAATTCAACACACCGTAGCTACTAAGAAACTCACCCACGTCATTGTTACTACCACTGATCAGGTTTACAGGCTGCTGAGGGTGGACACTAATCGGTCGAGTTTTAAATCAAACAGAAAGTAAGCCGTGCACACTGGCTTCTGCGGACCCACCGGCATTCACTTCGGCTCTCATCTCCTTCAGGTCCGCACTCATCTGTGACTCAAGCTTGCTGACGCGGCCATGCAACTTCTCCTCCTCCTGCTTCGGTCTCTGTCCTTCCAGGGTCCTCTTCTGACTCTCTTCTATCTTGTCAAGTCTGGCTGACATCTGACTGAGCTTCTTCTCTATGTCCCTTTCGCTGGCTCCCTGAGATCCGCGACAAGAATTGCACTTGATTACTCCAAAAAGAAAGCCTAGCCTGTATTCACATCAGCCAGAAGAGAATTTCACAGCAGTCTACAGGGAACAGGGCCACAAAGGCTACTAGTTGCCCATTCTACCTTAGCCCTCCATTTTTAGCTGGGTACCAGGGTCGCCATGAGTCAGATCCAACTTGATGGCACTTGGCTGGACCAGGTAACCAGTAACAGCAAAAAAAACTCACTGCCATCAGATCGATCCCAATTCATAGTGACCCGATAGGATGGAGTACAACTGTTCCACAGGGTTTCAAAGGCTGTAAATCTTTAGGGAAGCAGACGGCCCCATCTTTTTTCCGCAGAGTGGCTAGTGGGTTCCAACCACTGACCTTTTGGTTGGCAGTCAAGCCTTCTTAACCACCGGGTCACCAAGGCTCACTTCACTCACAACAAAGACTATGTTTTCCACCATCTTCTATGTTTGGTATGGCCATGTGACTAAGTTCTGCTCAATGAGATATAAGTACATGTGGCAGCTTCTAGAAAACCTTAAAAGATAGCTGGGTCATATACTTGCCCTATCCTTTTTCTCCTGTTTCTGGGATTCAGAGGTAATGGCTGGAGTTCCAGCAGCTGTCCTGGACTATGAGAACAAGAGTCACTCAGAATGACAACTCACTGGCAAACAGTTAAGTGAGAACGAGCCTGGTATGCTGGGGATCAACCAGCTGCCATGACAGCCTTGAACTACCTGCATCCGTATTTCCTTTACGGGAAACACAAATCAATCTGCTTCTGTCTTTGGCTTTAGCAGCTTATTAAAGCCACCATCATCCCGGGATTTACTGTTAGTTATAAAAAAGCAATCTACATGTGAAATCTAAACTGTGATTCAAAGTTCCCCAAAGCCTAACTATGTCTTAACAAGGTATCTAAGTGCATCATGCAATAGATCTGATGTAAATATTCCCACACTCATTACTGACAAACTGACTCACAGCACCCCTAAAGCACAGAGTAGAACTGCCCCATAGTTTCCAAAGAGTACCTGGTAGATCTGACGTACATGTAGAAGCATACAGAAAAAGGAAATACTAAGCATTTTCTCTCCTTTCCCTCTATGAGGGGCTTTTAAAGGACTCTGTATCAGCAGGCAAGCTTTGGAATGCAAGACTGCAAACACCAGGAAGTAGACGGGCTATGGTGAGACAAGGATGCTCTTGCTGGTGCTCAGCTTAGCTCTGGTGGGAGCCTGGGGCAGAAGGAGAAGGAAGGCAGAAGAGGAAAGAGAGAATTCTGTTGACACATTGCACTGAGAATCTCATACTGCGGCCATAATGTGACTGGAGGGATCTGGAGAAAGGAATCTGTTCACAACTGGCAAGAAAGCAAAACTAGATCATGAAATTAATACAAACTAGAATGAGGAGCTCTGGTGGTGCAGTGGTTAAGCACTCGGTTGGCTGCTAACTGAAAGGCTTCAACTCATCAATTACTCCACGAGAGAAAGAGGTAGTCTGCTTCTGTAAAGATTTATGGCCTTAGAAACCCTATGGGGCAGGTCTACTCTGTCCTACAGGGTCGCTATAAGTCGGCATTGACTCAACAGCAGTGGGTTTGGGTTGGGGTTTGGGTTGGGGTTTGGGTCTTGGCTAGGATGATTTTCATAATTGTTAATTTTATTTAGAAACAGAGATGCTCAACGTGGATCATTAAGGTCTGACTTCTTTGATGAAAGGACTGAACTGTTCGTTCTGCTTAGCTGTTGTTAGCTAAAACCAGTTCAAATGCTTCCGGTGCTGTACAAAGAACGCAGAGAATCAATCGAACCACGGAAATGGGTTTAAAGGAAAAAATAATCAAAAAGCTTCATGCGGTGCTAAATAAATCAATAATCATTTGCTAGGTAATACTCAAACACTGTAGGCCCCTGACGGAGTAGCTTTACTATTTTATTGTGAAACATCAAAACTTACGCTGTGTTCCTTAACAATCAAGGAAAGCTGGTCAATTTTCTGTAAAAGCTCTTTTTCTATCCGTTCTTGTTCTTGTTGCAACCAATTCCGTGCAGATACAATCTGGTTACTGAGTTCTTCAACTGTACCCTTAAATCTAAGAAAAGAAAACAAGCAAACAGCCTCAGTCTTGGTCAGATCTCTGACAAATATGTTATCATTAAACTCAGGTCAGTCAGAATAAGGTGTATCTTAGTCACCTAGTGCTGCTATAACAGAAACACCACAAACAGTCAGCTTCAGCAAGAGAAATTTATTCTTTCAGAGTAGGAGCCCAAATTCAAGGTACTTCCCTCTTCAGAAATATCTATTAACCTGGATTTGGTGTTCTTTCTCATTTTAATTTGTAGTCTAGACGCCTGAACAACCTGTTTTTCGAGTATTACATTTTTTTATCTTGATGGATATATATATATATACACATATATATATATAAAACAAAACATTTGTCATTTCAACATATTTTGCATGTAAAGGGTCTCTCAGTGGTGTCCTATCTTGGAACCCGAATAAAACAAGTGGTGTAAATGATACAGTTTTCATTGTTTTCTTATTTTGAAGTACCTTTCCTGGCATTATGTGTGGAAAAGAACTTCAGGTAAATGGCTGCTTGTGGCACCTTCCAAATAGGGCCCCAAATTATCAGTTATCATAGCCCAATATCTTTTTCCATTGACAGTCACAGCTTCTCCTCAAGTTCATCTTGAAAAAAATCAGGGTCAAATGACTCTGCTGGATCCAAATCCACACCAAACAGTAGCTTTTGGGGGATGAAGTGGATGTTCTCGACTCTCCACTGGATTCTCGTCACTCCAAATGAGGCAGTTTTGTTTGTTAACAAAACCATTCACCCAAAAATGGGCCTCATTGCTAGAGATGGTTTTTCAGCCCCAAACAGAGTCAACTTCCAGTGGTTCCAGAGCCCAGTCAGTGAACGTGTGGCGTGATCGATGGTTAACTTAGTTCCTAAGTTAACACGACTCTGTAAGGGTAAAACTTCAAGTACAGAATGCAAATCTGCCAAACCGTGGTCAACAAAACGCTCCATTGTTGTGCTCACGGAGAACTGGGCTGGGTGGATTCTTGTGTTCACTCTGGCGTACGGTGGCAATGTTTTCATAGGAACGTGTGGTTCACTGACACACAGCATTGTGTGATTGGCAACAGACCCAGTAGTCCCAAATTTTTTGATTAAATGTAGAATTGTTCTCTTGTTGGGATGATTAGGCACATCATAAATTTCATGCAACACATGGAATGTTGGTGAACCCAACATCAATTTTGATAATAAACTTTAATGATTTCTACACAATGTGGAATCATTAACTTTTCATGGCTATTCATCAAGACTAACCAAAACCACATGATAAATATGGCCGCTACAGCCTCACAAACATCACTGCCACAAGCTGTCAAAAATAAGCCATCCTTATTGGAAGAGCCTTTGCAATCCAGTGACATCAGTTATGGTCATCGTTCTGTGCAGCCATCACTGGTGTCCGTTTCCAAAGTTTTCTGTCACCCTTAACAGAAACACCAAACCCAAACTCACTGCAACTGAGTCATTTCTGACTCACAGCAACCCTACAGAGTAAAATTTCCCCACAGAGTTTTTAACACCGTGCCCTCTAAATACTACATAGTTTCGAACTTGACAAAAGTGGAATAATACTGTAGTGTGAGTCTTCTATACCTTATTTTCTCATTCAACTTATGAGATATATCCATGTTGATGTGTAGCTAGTTCACTTTCACAGATGAATAATATTCCATTTTATGAATATACCACAAGCTATCCATTCTGATGAGCAACATTTGCTTTTTTTGTTTTTTTCATCTTTGGTATTAAAAACAATGACATTATAGAAATACTGATACATATCTCCTAGTTCACACCTGCAAGGGAATCTCCACAGTACATACACAACCAACTTTACCAGCTCAGCTGGGCTCTGCTTGGATATCACAAGGCCAAATCAAGGTGACAGCAGGGCTGTATTCACTGGGAGCCCTAGGGAGAATCCACCAGGGTCCTTCAGGGACTAGCCAAATTCAGTTCTTTGCTACAATAGGACTGACGTCCCTGTTTCCTTGCTGGCCATTGTCCTAGTCATCCAGTTCTGCTGTAACAGAACTACCACAAGTGGATAGCGTTCACAAACAAATGACTTCTCTCACAGTCTAGCAGGCTAGAAGTCCAAATTCAGGGTGCTAGTTCTAGGGAAAGCCTGTTTACCTCTGTCAGTTGTTGGGGAAGGTCCTTGTCATCATTCTTCCACTGGTCTGGGAGATTCTCTGCACAGGAACCCAAGTTCCAAAAATTGTACTCTGCTTCTGGTGCTTTTTTCTTGGTGGCATGAGGTCCCCTTGTCTCTCTGCTCACTTTTCTCTTTTATATCTCAGAACAGACTGACTTAAGACACAACCTAATCTTGTAGATTGAGTCCTGCCTCATTAACATAACTTAGCTAATTCTACCTCATTAACATCACAGAGGTAGGAATTACAACACAAAGGAAAATCACATCAGACGATAAAACAGTGGACAATCACATAATACTGGAAATCATGACCTAGCTAAGTTGACACACACTTTTGGTGGACACAATTTAATTCACGACTGCTGTTGACCAGATGTCATTTTCAGCTTCTAACGGCTGTCTACATTCCTTGGCTTAGGGTCCCTTTCCTCCTTTTATTAAAGCCAGCAAGAGCACATTGAATTCTTCTCATTTGTTGACTCTCTCCTATCTCCCTCTCTGGCTTCCTCTGTCTGATCTCAGACGGGAAAGGCTCCCCACTTTTAAGAGCTCAAATGGTAGTCTAACAATCTACACCCGGAAAATCTAAGATACTCTTCCCATTTTAAGGTCTCTGTATTTAATCCCCTCTGTAAAGTCCCTTTTGCCACGTAGCATGAAATATTTACAGTGATTAGAGTCTAGAGATCTTCAGGCTGGGTGTCATTCGGCCGACCTACAGTGCTCAGGGTCTATCCTGAAGTACAGCACTGTCAGTGATGGGATAAAACACATACACCTAAAAAGACTAGTTAAAAATGACTATTATTCAAATTTACACACCAAGCACTAAGGCCAAGGATTTACAAAATTATAGACTTTTACCAATTCCTACAGCCTGTAATTGACCAAACATGCACACAGGTGCATTGATAATTACTGGTGACTGGAATTCAAAAGTCAGAAACCAAGAAGAATTGGTAGTTGGTAAATAGTGCACTGGTGACAGAAACAAGGCTGGAGATTGCACGACAGAATTTTGCAAAACCAAGGACTTCTTCATTGCAAATACCTCTTTTCACTAATATAAATGGTAGCTACATATGTGGACTTTGCCAGATGAAATACACAAGAATCAAAATCACCCTATTTGTGGAAAGAAGAAGATGGAAAAGCTCAATATCATTAGTCAGAACAAGGCCAGGGGCTGACTGCAGAACAGGCCACCAATTGCTCATAAGCAAGCTGAAGGTGAAGCTGAAGAAAATTAGAACAAGTCCATGATAGTCAAAATCTGACCCTGAGTATATTTTACCTGAGTTTAGAGACCATGTCAAGAATATATTTGATGTATTTGAACACTAACAACGGAAGGCCAGACAAGTTGTGGAATGACATCTAATACATCATACATGAAGGAAGCAAGAGGTTATTAAAAAAACAGGAAAGAAAAGACCAAAATAGAAGACAGAAGAGATTCCGAAACCTGCTCTTCAATGTAGAGCAGCTAAAGCAAATGCAAGAAATGATGAAGTAAAAGAGCTGAACAGAAAATTTCAAAGGGTAGCTCAAAAACACAAAGTAAAGTACTATAATGGTCTCCTATGACAAGACCTAGAGATAGAAAACCTATAGGGAAAAGATGCTCAGTGTTTCTCAAACTCAGAGAACTGAAGAAAAACTTCAAGGCTTGAGTTGCAGTATTAAAGGATTGTATGGGAGGGTGGGATATTAAAAGACACAGGAAGCATCAAAAGAAGATGGAAGGAACACACACAGTCATCATACCAAAAGAATTGATCAATGTTCCCCCACTTCAGGAGGTGGCATATAATCAGGAACCCATGGTCCTGAAGGAAGAGATCCAAGCTGCACTGCAGGCACTCATGAAAAATAAGGCTCCAGGAATTCATGGACTACCAACTGAGATGTTTCAACAAATGGACACAACACTGGAAGTGCTTGCTCGTCTATGCCAAGAAATCTAGAAGACGGCTAACTGGCCAACTACCTACAGATAGAATTCTCAGAAGAAAAATTGACTGAGATGTAGATTTTCTTCTTGTGTGATGGAAGCCAGAGGACTGGAGAGCTCGCTCTGTACTTGGCAGGCTCGTGGGATCCAGGAGAAATGGTGAGAGAACGCAGTCATTATATAAGTACAGATAACGGGGAACGGATGTACAGTTTTCATGAGAGAATTCCTGATGAATCTGTTACAATCTTGAATTGACATTAAGCAGGGAGGCAATGAAATGTAAGAGCCAGGAGAATGATTAATTTGAACTTCTCACAAGCCTCTCACAAAGTTACAGAGTTTCCTACCGAAGTCATTTAAAACATCTATATATTAAGTCAAATTTATAACTATATCCTATACTTAGGCTTTCCGGTTACTTGGCAGGAAAATGCCAAGCTCAGACAGATGCGGAATAGGAAATGGTGTTGCGGCTTTCGGATGGAGTGGAAGAGCAACAGGTAAGTGTCCCCGTGGAGAAGTACAAACCTGAAGCGTCACAACTACAGCACAGGGAAGCGTGTATGATAAAGGACAGTGCTTTAGCTAGCTCTCTCAATATTAGTCGAGTCCAGACCTCTCCCACTTGCACTAACACAGCAGACGTTCCCAAAGGGATCCACCCATCTCACTTCAGCCTCTAGGGAGTCATTTCCCAGCTACAGTTGTGGACATTTAAAATATATGTATATAAATCTAATTATATCACCCCATCTGCTTAAAATTCTCAAATGGTTTCCTATTACTCAAAGAAGGGGGAAAACCCTTCCCGGCCGCGGCCTACAGCCCTAGCAGGCCTAGCAGGCCCCTCACCTCCTCTCTCCCTCCACCTCACACTCAGCTCCGTCCTATCGCCCCGGCCTCAGCTCGGCTTCCCAGATGCACGTCCCCACCGAACAGACTACTCCCTTCTGAGGGTTCTCGCCCACTCTTCCCCTGGCGGACCCCTCATTCCTCAGGTCTCACGTCCAGCGTCCCTCCTCAGGGGGGCATCATCACCGGCCTCCGTTGTTCACTCTCAGAGCGTCAGTGTGTTCGTTACTGATCGCTGAGGTAACAGGCAACTGCAGACTTGGTAGCTTAAAACCACGCTCTTCTACTCTCTTACAGTTGTGGGGGCCAGAAGTCTGGGGTGCACTGCGCTGGGCCAAGGTCACAGTGCTGGAAGAGCTGCTTCCTTCTGGAGGCTCTGCAAGACAATCCGTTTCCTTGCCTTTTCCAGCTTCTAGAGACTGCCTGGGGTCCCAGTGGTGAAGTCACTAACAGACTGGCTGCTAACCAAAAGGTCAGACCTACCAACAGCTCCTTGGGAACCCTGTGAGGGACGTTTTGCTGTCTTGCAGAGTCAGGGTGAGTCTGAATCAATTCCACGGCAACGGTTCAGGGGCTGCCGGCACTCCTTGGTTCACGGCTCCTCCTTCCTCTTCAAGGGGCAACTGTCCAGTCTCTGCCTCCATCACCACATGGTCTTGACTCTGACTCTGACCTCCGACCTCCCATTTATAACGTGTCTTCTGGTCACAGAGGGACAACCCAGATACAGCTGGATCGTATCCCCATCTTCAGTTCATTACTCACATCTGCAAAATTTCCCTTGCCCTGTAAGTTCACATATTCACAGGTTATGGAGACTGAGACTTGGAGATCTTTAGAGAACCATAATCCGATCTACCACAACCATGGACTTTTCCTTCTAAGCACTCATCACAGCTAAGCAACAACCCATCATAAACCTGAGTCACTATTTGATTAAGGTTCATGGTTCCTTAGTCTGTAACCTCCACAAGGACAAGAACAGAGTGTGTGTTTGTTCCTAGAGCCTCTGCACCTGGGCGGGTGCTCAGTAAATGGGCACTGAATGGCTTATTATCCAGCCACTAGAAACAGCAAGAAGGAAACTCAAGGGGCTACATGTGACATGGAAATTTTCCCTTTGACGTGCAATATTATTTTCACTTTGTGCAATAAATAAAAGTCAAGAGGGACAAATGACAGTAATGAATACACTCATAAAGAAGTTCAACCAGCAGAATTTTTTAAAAACTAGATTATTACTTACTTAGTATCCAGAAGCTGAAGCTGGTGGTTGCTGTCTCTGTGGGACATCTTCAGCTTGGTGCTTTGCTCGGATATGGACAAATCCACTCTGTTCAAAAGCTGAGAAATCTGGAAAAGAAACTTCCCTTGTAAAAAATGACATCTAAATCTTCAGATGTGATTTCAGAAAACATTTAGTAAGCTGTATTCCAGTTAATGGCATCAAAGAGTCCATCTAACTTAATAAACTCATGTATGACTTTGTCTCATCTTTCTACCACCATTTTCTTTCATATGTACAATTCAAAACCCAAGACCAGAAGCCCTGCCAGCACACCCATCCTGCACCCGGCCCCAAGCCGTCCTCTGACACCCAAGCCCAGCTCTGCCCAGGACCGCCCTTCCAGCAGCTGGGATACAATAGAGCCGTTTTACCCTGGAGTCTCCACCACTGATGCAGCTGTCATTACAGGAGCAGAATCCTTACTGCTCACAAAATCCATTAATGCCCAGATTTCATTTCAGTATCAAGTCAGGTCACAGAAAATATGATCTGTGGACTACATCCCTCCTCTGACTTTCTCCCATTACCAACCTGTTTCCCTTTTTACTGAAAATTAATATAAAAACAAGTCTTGGGTGAACTGTCTACATCTTCTCTAAAAAGTATGATGCTCAAGGTTCCTTACTTAAAGAATCCTGGAACAAGTACATGTCAGGCCCAAAACACAGAGGAAGGGTCGCTCTTGACCAATTTCTGTGTGCGTTTCACCTGGCTTGGCAGTCAGGCAATTTAAGATTTCCTCAGCCTTGATGTTCTGAAGTAGTAATTCTGACTGTAGTCGTGTATTTAAAAAAAAAAAAAAGCAGACTTCTCTCTTACTCTTTTTTCCATGTTTAATAATATCTGCGCTTTTCACATCAGCAGCGTCAGACCTGGACTGGAGCTACTTAGGACAGACGTATTTTGGATCCAACGCATTGCCACTGTTTTCCTGGAACGTTGCTGTCCATTGCCATTAAGTGGATTCCAGCTCACGGCAACCGCACAGGTGCAGAGCAGAACTGCCCCATGGGGTGTGCAAGGCCGAGACATTTTGGAAGCAGATCGCCGGGCCTGCCGGCTGAGGTGCCCCTGGGTGGGTTCAAGCCACCAAGTTCTCAGCTACTAGTTGAGCACTCAACCATGTGCACCACCCAGGGCCTCCATTTCCTGGCATAGTCTCTCCTTAAATCAAGAGAAGCAACTTGGGCAGATACTGAGGGAGAAGTTCTCTGAGACAGGCCCTACAACAGCCAAAGAAGCTGTGGTGGAGCAGCGATTAAGCGCCCTGCTGCTGGGTGCATGGTTGGCAGCTCAAGCCCCCCAGCTGCTCCCCGGGAGGGAGACGCAGCCACCTCCTTCCGTAGAGATCCCAGCCCCGGAGCCCACGGAGCCCTTCTGCTTTGTCCTCTAGGGTCAACTGCAAGTCAGAATCAACACAATGGCAAAGAGTCTGCCTTTTTTGTTTGGTTGGTTGGTTGATTGGTTTTGTGTTACAGCAAAAAGAAAGTTTTAAGTAGCTAAAAATAAGCTTGTGAAATGCTAGTGTATGGCTTCCTGAAGTTCCGCTACAGATTTCCAGGTAAAACGCCCCTGAGTTAATTGGCTAACCTCCCCTCTAGCTTCGTCCTAGTTTGGGCCCACATAAAGACGGCGTGCTGACAGCCAGACGGTGCCCAGCTACCACGACCGACTGCTCCGACAAGGGCTCACATCAGAGGGTCCCCCACGGAGGTGAAGAACAAGGGAGAACAAAATTCTAAGGCACCAAAAAAGATCAGACGTACTGGCCTGACAGGGACTTGAGAAACCCTGAGAGTATGAGCCCTGGACACCAGTGGGGCTCAGTAATGAAGTGACTCCTGAGGGCCACCCTGCAGCCCCAGATGAGACAGGCCCATAAAACAAAAGGAGACTAAGGGGGCACGCCAGCCCAGGGGCTAGGATGAGAAGGAAGAGGGGACAGGAAAGCTAGTAATGGGGAACCCAAGGTTGAAACAGGGAGACTGTTGACATGTCCTGGGGGTGGCAACCAATGTCACAGAACAATGTGCATTAATTGCTTAATGAAAAGTTAAATTGCTCTGTAAACTTGCTTCTAAAGTACAATGATTTAAAAAAACAAAAAAGAAGGAAAAGACTGTTTTGAGGGAACACATCAGATGAGTCCCAGTGGATGCGACGATTTCCTGAACTAACCTGGGGACAAGTGGCAGGTAAACGAATGCTAATCACTGCAGTACAAGAGGAGACGGAGACAGAGCGGAGAATTCTGAAATACGTTCATTATTATGGGAAGGAGGATGTCATGGATTGAACTATATGTTCCCCAAAAATCTGTGTATAGCTTTGGCTGGGCCACAATTCTGACATGGTGTGATTCTCCCTAGTGTTACAAACCCTGCCACCACGATGCTGATGAGGGAGGACGGGCAACAGCTGGGCTGGTGGCGCAGGGCTCCATGGGCAAGACCGGACCGGGCCTTGGGGCAGTCTCCTGGGCTATAAAGGAAAGGGAAGCAAGCCGAGTGCTGGGGACCTCACGCCCCCGGGAAAGAAGCAGTGCCGGGAGCAGAGCCCATTCTTTGGACTCGGGGTCCCTGCACCTTAGAAGCTCCTGGTCCTGGGGCAGACTGATGACAAGGACCTTCCTCCTGAGCCAACAGAGAAAGACTTTCCCTAGTGCTGATAGCCTGTTTTTCTACGAGAAAACAAATTTCTCTTCATTAGTGCCATCCACTTGTCGTTGGTCTGTCACGATGGCACTAGATGACTAAGACAGACGGAAAAGAGTCCTCAGAAGAAGGACCGTGCCCCAAACCTTTGGAGGAGTGGCTGCTATACTCATGAAGGAACTCTCCAGAAACAGAGAGAAGGAAGATATAAAGAGAAGAGATGCTTTGATTTGCAAAAGCCCCACAGCCGGGTAGCCCCAGATGGTTTCACCTGTGGGAAATAATCAACACCAGGTTACTCTTAGCTACGGACAAATGACCAGCTTTTAAAAGGCTACCTGATCAGATCTTACCTGTCCCTCTGCATCTTTAATTTTGGTTTCCAAGATGAGCTTGGCAGCCTGCTGTTCCTTGTTCAGGTGCTGAAGCCCCTCATAGGTCGATTTGTGCTCTGCAGACAGTCTGGCTATGCTGGCATCACATCTGTGCAGACAAACACCCATGCAAATTCTTATTCAAGTTTACAAGTACGCACCAAAGCTTTCCTATAGACCATAAAATTCAAGACCCTGCTAAAAGAAACCACACCATCAATCATTCTTTTCAACTGATGTTCCAAGGTATTCAGACAGTGCTCTCAGTATGGTTTTTAAGTAAAACCACAAGGATAGTGCTTGGTAAGACTAGAGCTGTACCGTCAAAGCAGCACAGGCTTCACCACGTGCTCAAGTACAAAACTGCGTGTGTGACGTGACTCCGATTACAGACAGCACAGACAGCGCACCAGATGTGGGTTTTTGCTCTTCTACACCACCCGCTCTTCTGTACCAGGCCTCCTTGGGTTTTGGAGGCAATTACTGGCACATTTGAAAGTACTACTCCAAATCTTAGACCAAATAACTTGTAGGGCTGCCTGCTTTGTGTAGGGCCCAGAGGAGGAAAGACTCTGAAGCTGGCCCCAGCCGTAGTGAAAGCTGCTGAGCCCACTGAGCCTTACAACTTAGCAGTTTCAGTGATGCTCAGAGAATCCATGACAGATAGGCTATGTATGGAGCCTATGTCAAGCCCAGATAGGACAGCCACCAAAGTCCTTTTTTGAGAGTGGCTGCTGGGTTGCTGTTGGGACTAAATGCTTAAGCATGAGACATTCTGCAACCTTGGGATCCGAGCAATCCATCATGAAAGCCAAGTCATGAAGGTGGACATGTGAGCAGTACTCCATCTTTGAGGGGAAAAGGTACACAGAGGTCAGGCTTAAGCAGCCTCTAAAGGCACAAGTCACATACACCAAGGCTCCTGGGCATCTACTCTTGCCACTGTGCCAGCTCTCTTTCAACTCACACCTATGGCCTCTTGAGGAGTTCTCAGTGACTGCTGACAGAAGAAGGAAAAGTCAGGCCTCAATTACACATGAACCTAGCCAGTACATTGGTGCCATCTGGCAGAAGACTACAAAAGCTACAGGCCCACTCAGGGGCATCCCTAAAGTGTACTAAGCAAGGGAAATCCCAAGATTGGGCAGAGTTTCAAACAGTATATCTGGGAATTCGTTTTGTCTAGAAGAGATAGCCAGACATTCATGGGAGGCTGGCTAATGGCCAAAGACTTAGAAAAACAAATATTGGACTGGTGACAAAGGGAAGAGTATATAAACGGGTCACTCAGAAATGACCGAGTATTTGTGTTCCTTATGAATACTCACCAAAGCATGTGCACTACAAAGGAGGCTCCTGATAACGTGAGTGAGAAGACACATTTGTTGTGTGTCAGTCACCTCTTTTCCAGTCACCTCAGGCATTGCTCAAAGAACCATGTACCAAATGGCCATGCCCACAAGACTCAACACAATGGACTCCCTTTTACCAGAGCTTATCTGCCTGCCATCACTGCTGAGTGCCTCAAAGGTAGGCCCCACCCAGTGTGGCATCATGCACACGTAGACCAGCTCACTGCCCAGCGCCAGGCTGACTGTGGTGAATCCCTGCCATCAGGAAAAGGCAACATTTGTTGCCTTAGCACCTCTCCCAGAACTACCATTTACGAACTTCATGAATAATATCCTATTCACCATGGTGACATCCCTCACAATATTATTTATTATCAATGAGCTAATTTTACACCCAGAGAGTAAGACAACAGACACATAGTTACGGGGATTCACTGTTCTCACCATTCACTCCAACACTCAGAACCACTGCACTGGTAAAACAGTGGAATGGCCTTTTAACAACTCAGTTATGGGGCTGCCAGATGACAAGGCATTGCAGTGATGTGGCATTGGCTATAAGATGTAGTACACGCTCTGTACAAACAGGAGAATATGGTGCTGATTTCCTCCAGGGTCAGAAACACAGATCTGGGAACACAGGAGTGGCTATTCTCACTATTATCCCTAATGATCCATTTGTAAAGTATTGGCTTGTCTTCCTTAAAGCTTTGGGCTCTACTGGTTTCCCAAAGGGGTGATGCTTTCACCAGAGGTCAACAATGGTTCCATTAAACTAGAAGCTGTGACTGTCACCTGGCCACTTTGGGTCCCTCAGGCACAAAATATGAGGTTACTGTAGTCGCTGGGTAACTGATCATGATTAGCAAGAAGAGACGGAGATGCCACTCTACAATGGGAATGAAAACATACACGGAATTTTCTCACTGCTTCCATGCCAAATAGCAAAATTTTAAGGAATCCTGCAGTAAGCCAATATACGTAAGACCTCAGTGACTCAGACCCTTCAGGAATGAAGGTTTGAATCATCCCACTATATATGAAACCCCACAACCGACTGGAGTTTTCACTAAAGTGTGGGACAAAGAGTGGGTAGGTGGCAGAAAAATGAAGCCCTTATTGTCCCCAGGCAGTAGCGCGCAGACACGTGGGTAGTCACTTCTAGGCGCGCTCCTGTGTATCGCCCACATCAGTGATACAGACAGCTCAGATTACCACTGGTTCCTTCCTGTGATTCCTGTACTTCCTGTTTTCCTGAAAGCTAGTGCAGTTCTTCTTATATTCACTCCCCCAAATCTCTCAGTGGTTTTGCAAATCTCTAGTTTCTTGGGCTTGGATACTGAATCTCTTCCTGTTAAAACATGTAGAGTGGCTTCTGTTTTACCAACCAAACCCTAATACCGATAGTAATTAGAAGTTTGCAAGAGAATATGAAAAACACTAAGCAATTATCTCTGGATCATGTATAATTTTGAGTTTCCTTTTCATACTGTTTCTAAATTATACATCTTTTTTACAATAGATGCACAATCTTTTCTACAATTGACGCATGGCTACTGAGTTGATTCTGACTCATCGCAACCCTGCAGAACAGAGGAAAGTCACCCCATAGTGTTTTTCCAGGGAGCAGCTGGAGGACTGGAACTGCTGACCATTTGATTAGCTGCCAAGCTCTTAACCACTGCACCACTAGGGCTCCAAAAATAAGTACATATGATTTTTATAGTCTGGAAAAAAAAATTACACAAAGTATTTTAGTTAACAGCAATAAAAAAAAAGTATTATGATTTTATGGAATAGTCAGTGCTCTATCATCTCTGCCCAAGCTCCTCATGAAATAGAAATAAGCTGGGGACAAGGGAGCCAGACTGCAGAGGTATGGGATAGAGTCAGTTCATGACACTGAGGTCAGGCACACCTAGCAGAAGTCGAGAAGCTATAGTTGGAGCCCCTATAATTCAATCAATAAACATTTACAGTATGCTTACTTATGCATCAGATGCAATCACACAAAGTGGGGACATAGCAGGAATATGTTCTCTCCAACACCCACACTAAGTAGCTAGAGATTTAAAAACGTGCTTATACCAACACTATCAAAATGTTATTCAGCATATACATATATTTTTCTATTATTTATAGGGATTGCATTTGACATCTTGTTCTGGTTCTTTTCCCCAGTGATTCAGACAAATGAGCACAGAAGATTGTCTTGGGACTTGCTGAGCAAATCATTATAAATACACACAAAGAATAGCAACATTGGCCAGTTAAGCTGTCAGTAAATCAGCAGTCTACAGTCTCCCTAAATACATAGGGGATCTATTCCCTAAGCTGTATATCTGCACTGAGACAGATTAAATATTGAAAAAGTTTATGAACTGTTTTACAAATGACTTAATGAAAAGAGTCTTACTAAATCACATAGAATATGTGCAATCAACTATCAACCAGCATATTAACTGACCAAGTTTAAATTAAAGCTCTTCAAAATGTAGACAAAATAAAATATTATTGCTCTATACTTTTAATCCATGAATAAAGATTTAAAAGCATATCAGTGCTAGGTAGACTATGTAACAAGCTAGAATTTTTAATCAGTTCACTAAAAACTTATACTAAACACTGCAAATTGAAAATATTACCTGGTCTTTCCAAGGCAAATTGAACACAAGCCCTTATCCTGGCTTCCTCATGTAAAACTACCAAGATGATAAAAGAGGAATTTTAAAAAGTTATAAACCTTCGAGGACAAAAAGAATGGGAGAAAATGGAAAGCAAATGGGTCATACAGAAGACAAAGTAAAGCATCTGTTTTGCTACAGCTGGTGCTATAGGATGCTACGGCTCTGTATCTAAAAGACAGTTGAAGTAAGAGTGAGTCTCAGTTCTCACAAGGCAATAGGGTACAAGAACTATCTTTACATGTGGCATAAGACAAGAACCAGGGTAAATAAAACCAGAAGCCTGCATAGGGCCCCACCAGCTATGCAAAGTTTCTCAGCACAGAGTCCTCAGCACCAAAGAATTGCACTAAGCTCCTGGTGCATCTTTCTTGGTGGTATGAAGTCCCTCTCCTTTCTACTCAATTCTCTCTTTTATATTTCAAAAGAGATGGACTCAAGATACAACGTAATCCTGCAGATTAAGCCCCGCCTCATTAACACAGCTGCCTTAATCATGCCTCATTAACATCATAGAGGTTAAGATTTACAACATGTAAGATAATCATACCGACGCCAAAAAGGTGGACAATCACACAATACTGGGAATCATGGCCTAAGCATGTTGACACGTGTGTATGAGGGACACAATTCAATGGACAACACTAAGGAACACAGGCTTCCGTGACTACACATGACTTGGAAGGAATTTTATGCAAAAAATAGTTTGGAAGAACTGCTGGACTACTAAGTCTTCAACAATTAGAGAGAGAAAAAAAAGTCATATCCAAAGACAGAATTTGATTTCCAGAGTTATCACACTGTAATTCACAAATATGTGGTTGTCAACAACAAAAAAACATAAGGCAAATAAAGGAAAAGGAAAAGACTTGCTCATTCAAAAGAGCAAAATAAAGTAACGGAAACCACCCCTGAGGAAGCCTAGATAATGGACGTGCTGGACAAATATTTTAAATAACTGTCTTACATATGTTCAAAGAGCTAAGGGGAAGCATGCACAAAGAACTAAAGGAAACCAGAAAACAACACATGAACAAAAGTAAAATATTAACAGACAGAAATTTTAAAAAGCAACTAGACAGAAATTTTGAAAAGCAACCAAACAGAAATTCTGAGGCTAAGAAATCAATAACTGAAATGAAAAATTCACTAGGGAGAGTTAACAGCAAATTTGAGAAATTTGATGAATCTGAAGAAAGAGAAATTCTAGTTATTGATTCTGAAGAGCAGAAAGCCAAAGGAATGAAGAAATGTGAACAAAGCCAAAGAGATTTGAGAGACATCACTAAATGTGCCAACATAAAAATCATGGGAACCCCAGAAAGAGAAGACAGAAATGGGAAGAAAAGATATGAAGAAATAAGGGCAGAAAACTCCCTAAATTGGATAAAGGCATTAATCTCACACCTGAGATGCTCAGTGTACTACAAATAGGATAAACACAAAGAAATCCACACCAACACATATTCTAATCAAGCTCTCAAAAACCAGACGAGTAAAGCATCACAAATAAGGGAGCCTGTTTTTCATCCAAAACAACTGTAGCCAAAAAGCAGTGCAATGACATACTTAAAGTGCTGAAATTTTTTTTCCTTAAAAAAAAAAAATCAACCAAGAATTCTATGTTTGGCAAAACTGCCCTTCAAAAATGAGGGCAAAATTTACATTTTTCCAGACAAACAAAAGCTGAGAGACTTTGTTACCACTAGATCTGCCCTACAAAAAATGCCAAAGAGAATCTTTCCAGCAGAATTGAAAGGACACTAGACAGTAATTCAAAGTCATATGAAGAAACAAAAATATCATTTTTATGGTTATTTCATGGGCAAACAGAAAGACTACAATTACTGTATTTTTAGACTGTAACTCTGCTTCTTACGTCCTACATGATTTATAGGACAAACTCATACAAAACAATTATAAATTTATGTCATTGGTCTAACGATATATAGAGATGCAACAAGTGGCACTAACAACATAAGGAGGGAATACAGCCGTACAGAAAGTTTTTGTATGTTATTGAAGTTAGGCTGATAACAGTGCAAACTATATTATTACAAATTTAGAACGTTAACAAAGACTGGTTATGATCACTGTAGAACAAAATTCTAACTCACAGAATAATACCTGACTTCCTGGCCTGACAGAAACTGGGAAAATCCTAAGGGTATGTCCCCTAGACAACCTTTTAGCTCAATAATGAAGTCACTCCTGAGGTTCACCCTCCAGCCAAAGATGACGCAGATCCATAAAACAAAATGTGACTCAAGAGGCACATCAGCCCAGGGGCAAAGATAAGAAGGCACAAACGGACAGGAAAGCTGGTAATAGGGAACCCAAGGTTGAAAACAGGCAAGTGTCGATACATCATGGGGTGTGTAACCAATGTCACAAAACAATATGCATATTAATTGTTTAATGAGAAGCTAGTTGGTTCTGTAAACCTTCATCCAAAGTACAATAATTAAAAAGAATAATAAATTTAGGATATTTAATATAATCCCCATGATAACTACAAAAAAAATCTTAAAAAGAAACATGAGAAGAGAATCAAAATGATTTACAACAGAAAATCAGCTACACTCAAAGGATTCAGAACTAGAAGACATGGAGAACGAAAGAAGATACAAGACACACAGAAAACAAACAGCCAAATGACACGAGTAAGTCCTTCCTTGTTAGCAGTTATTGTGGCAGGATGGATAACAAAACAGAATCCAATTACATGCTGTCAAAAAAGACTCACTTTAGATCCAAAGAGACAAATAGGTTGAAAATGAAAGAATGGGGAAAGTATTCCATACAAATATTAACCAAAATAGAGTTGGAGTGACTATATTAATATTAGACGAAACAGACTTTAAATGAAAAGCTATTACAAGAGACAAAGAAGAACATTATATAACAATGTAAACAGCCAGGTCATCAAAAACACATAACAATTATAAATATATATGCATCTATCATCAGAACCACAAAATACATGAACAAAACACTGAAAAAACTTGAAAAGAGAAATAGAAATTTCTACAGTAAAGTGGCAGATTTCAAGACACCACACTCAATAGCTGATACAACATTTAGGAAGGATATCAACAAGGAACTCGAGAACCTGAATAATGCCACAAACCAACTACACCTAATGGACATACACAGAACACTTCACCAAATAACAGCACAACACCCATTCTTCTCCAGTGCACATGAATCATTCTCCAAGATACACCACCCACTAGACCACAAAATAAGTCTCACCAAATTTAAAAACCCTGAAACCATAAAAGTATCTTGCTTGACCCCAATGGAATAGAACTAGAAAGTAATTTAAAAAGAAAAACTAGAACAAGGACAAATAACCCAGTAAAAAAATGGACAAAGGATATGAACACACACTTTACCAAAGAAGACATCCAAGATGCTAACAGACACATGATGAAATGCTCACAATCATTAGCCATCAGAGAACTCCAGATCAAAACTACAATTAGATACCACCTCACCCCAACAAGCCTGGCATTAGTCCAAAAAATACAAAGTAATAAATGTTAGAGAGGTTGTGGAGAGACTGAAACTCTTCTACTCTGTTGATGGGAACACAAAACGGTACAACCACTGTGGAAACTGATTTAGTGCTTTTTTTTAAAAAGCTAGAAACAGAAATACCACATGATCCAGCAATTCCACTTCTTGGAATATATTCTAGAGAAATAAGAGCTGTCACACAAACAGATATATGCAAACCAGTGTTTACTGCAGCACTGTCCACTATTGCAAAAAGACAGACTCAACCTAGGTGCCCATCAACAGATGAACAGATAAACAAACTAGGGTATATTCAACAATGGAATACTACACAATAAGGAACAGTGATGATTTCAGGAAATATAACATCTGGAAGACATTATGCTGAGTGAAATTAGTCTAATGCAAAAGGACAAATATTGTATGAGACCACTATTATAAGAACTTAAGGACATGTTTAAGCACAGAAGAGAACAGTCTTTGGTGGTTACAAGAGTGGAGAGGGAGGGAGAAGGGTATTCACAGATTAGACAGCAGACAGGAGTTGGACTGGGTGAAAGGAGTGACCACATGAGGTAGAAGAGAGGTCAGCACCAATGGACTACACCAAAATCTGAAACATTTTCTAAATACAACCCAGTATTTTCAAGGACAGAATAGCAGGGACACAGGTCTGGGGACCACAGTTTCAAGGGACACACAGGATAATTGGCATAACTAAGTTTTTCTTAAGAAAATGTTCTGCATACCACTTTGGTGGGTGGTGTAAGTGGTGAGTGGTATCTAGGGTCTTAAAAGCTGGAAAGTGGCCATCTAAATAGCATCAATTGGTCTCAGTCCACCAGGAGCAAAGGAGAACGAAGGTCATCAAAGCCATGAGGAAAATATGAGCCCAGCAGACAGAAGGTGCCATGTGATCTAGAGACTACATCAGCATGAGACCAGAAGAACTAGCTGGTGCCCAGCAGTGGTGTCGGGGCACCAGTGACCGCCCTGACAGGGAACACAGTGTAAGGCCCCTGATGTAACAGGAGAAAACTAGGGGTGCAGGACCAGAACTCTATTAAAAAACCACACTTCATGGTCTGTCAGACTGGAGGGTCCCCTGAGGACACAGCCCCTAAACTCTCTGTTAGTCCTGAGCTGAAACCAGTATTGAAGCCAACTCTTCAGACAAAGATTGGACTAGACCGTGACACATAGAGTGATCTGGCAAAGAATACCCTTCTTAACTTAAATATGTGCACGAGACTTCCTGAGCAGCCCCTCTCTAGAAGCGAGAAGAGAGGACGACAGGAGTTGGTTGAATCAATAATGAAAAGTATGGGGTGGAAAGGAGGAATGTGCTGTCACGGGGCATGAGCAGAGAGAGCAGTTCAAGTTGCATAGCGGTGTGTGTGTTCAGGGTTTTATACGGCAAATTCATTTGGATTGCAAACTTTTACCTAAGGCACAATAATTTAAAAAAAAAAAAAGAAAGAAAAGCTAGAAAATACACAAATATGTTGAAATTAAACAATACACTAAAAATGGATCAATAAGTTAAAATCACAAAACTCTTAGAAGGAAACATTGAGGCAAATCTCCATGACCTTGGATTTGGCAACAGACTCGTAGAGATGACACCAAAGACACAAGTAACAGAAGAAAACATAAATTCAACTTTATCAAAGTTAAAAACTTTTGCATATCAAAGGATATTATCAAGAAAGTTGACAAGAAAACCTACAAAACAGGAAAAAAAAATACTTGAAAGTCATGTATCTGATAAGGGTTTAATATCCAGGATTTAAAAAAGAAAAAGAAAATTCTTATAACTCAACATCAAAAAGACAAATGGCCCAACTTAAAAACAGGTAAAGAACTTCATTAGACGTTTCTCCAGAGAAGATATGCAAACTGCCAATAAGCACATGAAAAGATGCTCTAAGGCACAGTCACTGGAGAAACACCAAACAAAACCACGAGATACCACTTCACATCCACCTGTATGCTATTGTCAAAGAAAGGAAAACAGTAAGTGTTGATGAGGACATGCCAAAACTGGAACCCTCTCTACCGCAGGTGAGAATGTAACATACTGCAGCCACAACAGAAAATAGTTTGGTATTTCCCCCAAAGGCAAAAATGGTATTACCACAGACCAAAAGAAAGCACTGCCTTTGAGTCGAACGTGACTCACAGCAACCTTACAGGAAAGCGCAGAACTGCCCCATAGGTTTTCCTAGGAGTGACTGGTGGATTTGAACTTTTGACTGACTGCCAACTGAATACTTACCCATCACAACACCATCAACTCCTCTACCAGGTACACGTCCAAAAGGCTGGAAAGGGACTCAAACCCATACCTGGACATCAACAGCCTTGTAGCATTACTCACAATGCCAAAAGGCATGTGCAGTGCCAACGGCCATCAAAAGATGAACGGACAACACAAAATAAGTGTGCAAATTCAATGGAATTTTACTCAGCCACAAAGAGAAATGACATTTTGACAAGGCTACAACATGGATGAACCTTGCAAACATCATCATGAGTGAAATGAGCATGACACAAAAGGACAAACATGATCTCACTTACGTGAAACATCTAGAACAGGTGAATTCACGAGACAGAAAGTAGATTAAAAGTTACCAGGAGGCAAAGAGGTGAGAATGAGGAATTACTGCTTTAACAGAAACAGAGTTTCTGTTTGGGATGATAAAAATCTCCTGGCAGAGGACAGTGGTGATGGTTACATCACACTCTAAAGGTACTTAAAGCTGCTGAGCCGTACACTTACAAACAGTCAAAACAGAAATTCTCATTTTCATTTTTCTGAAAGAAAATAGAAAAAAAAAATAACAACAAGTTTCCATGGTTCCATGCCACGGCAAGGCAACTGATGTTCTTTATGTTGGGAAGCAGAGAGGTAGCCAAGAAAAAACAAACTCTGGTGCAAGAGTGCCCGGGTTTCACAAGGGGTCCCCTTACCTGCTCTCTAACCTTGAGCGAGTTACTGACCTCAAGGACCTGTTCCGTCACTGGTGAAATAAAAATAACTTTTCTTCACAAAACATTTTTAAAAACCCAATGTTGCTCTAACTCTCAAAGGCTTCAGGAAAAAATATATGTGTGCATGAAAGAACAAATGTAGCAAAATGATAACAAATGGTGAATCCTGTAAGTTTTATGTAAGTTTAAAATTATTTTTTTTTAATTTATATACATATGGGGGAGAAAACCAATACTGCTATTTCAACTAGTACTGATCAAAGCTAATATTCTCATCTTTTCAAATATACACCCATAAAGGCGGCCTTGAGACTCTACCGTACCTGTGTACATGGCTGAGAGCTTTAGACGAACAACAACTAGCAAAGAATCTAATAAACTTCCCCATTTTATCCTTAATGTTCTGTATGAGGAACCAATAACACACTCATGCCAAAACTTCTCTTTCTGGGTCTTCAGGCAATGCTAATCTTTGAGGTACATTTATGGTTGTGGCCCTCAGGTCATGTAGTGACTTTATGGCTAGGCAGTCTCATTAAAGATGGAAGGAGACAGCAGACGCTCATCAGCGGAGCCCCAAAGGTCCAGCAACAAATACAACTTGAGCAATATGCTTGTGGTGGTCAGGGTTACGTCAGCTTGGCTACTTCATATTTGGCTGGTGTATTAAGTGGCAGGGTGGGGTTTGTGGTGGCTTCCTGACCCTCGGCTCTCATCTCTCGACCTTCCACTACTACTGCTGGTCTGCTCACATAGCCAGGAGCTCCTGCTCTCTTCTTGCAGGATCTGGTTCCTGGACTTGAGCTAGCAGCTGTTGGATTCATCAATCCCTACAGCTGGCACTTGAGAGTCCTGCTCCCTGACCTGCCGATCCTGGGTTCACCAGCCTCTGCCACTCCGTCTCGCCACCAGATTGGGATCCACCAACCTACACAACCGGCGATCTAGAACTCTGGTCTCTGACCTGCTGACTTTGGGTTCCTCAGCTTCTGTGGCCATGTGAGGCTTGTGCCAGAGCTTGGGACATTGCGTGAGCTGTTTCCTATATCTATATCTATCTGTCTATATATAATCTTCCCTTGTACCTTCACATGTTACTGGTTTTGCTTCCCTAGAAAACCCAGCCTAAGACAATGCTTAAGCAGAATTTGTCTGACAGTTTGAGACATGATGGCATAGCACACTAGAGACAAGCCCATTTAAAGCATTAATTCATTTGCTCATTTTCTATGTGGCCCTAAACATAACTGCTGTATAGGCGCATCATTTTAAGAACAGACGTGATGCCAGGTGAGGTGTGGAAGGGCATCACCCATAAAGAAAGAGAGAGACCTTTAAAAGACAGGAGAGAAAAGAACAAAGTGGATGGCAGAAGAGACTCTGAAACTTGTTCTTGAACATAGAGTAGCTAAAGAACATGGAAAAAATGATGAAGTAAAAGGGCTGAACACAAGATTTCAAAGAGAGGCTCAAGAAAACAAAGTGTTATAATGGCATGTGCAAAGATTTGGAGTCAGGAAGCCCAAAGAGAGGACAACATTCAGCATTTTTCAATCTCAGAGAACTGAAGACAAAATTCAAGCCTCAAAGTGCAATAGTGAAGGACTCTATAGGGAAAAAAATTCAACTACGCAGTAAGCATCAAAAGAAGATGGAAGGAATATACAGAGTTACAAAGAATTGCTGTTCAGCCATTTCAGGAGGTAGCATATAATCAGAAACTGATGGCATTGAAAGAACAAGTCCAAGTTACACTGTCGAAAAATAAGGCTCTTGAAATTTACATTATAACCTATTGGGATGTTTCAACAAACAGATGCAGTGCTGGAAGTACTCGTTCATTTATGCCAAGAAAGTTGGAAGACAGCTATTTGGCCAACCGATTGGAAGAGATCCATACTCATGCCTGTTCCCAGGAAAGTTGATCCAGCTGAGTGCGGACATTATTGAACAATATCATTAATGTCACCCACAATAAAATTTTGCTCAAGATCATTCAAAATCAGCTGCAGCAGCAGTATATTGACAGAAAACTGCCAGAAATTCAAACCAGGTTCTGAAGGGATATGGAACCAGAGATATCATTGCTGATGTCAGATGGACCCTGGCTGAAAGCAGAGAATACCAGACAGATGTTTACCAGTGTTTTATTGGCTATGCAAAGACATTTGACCATATGGATCATAACAAGTTATGGATAGCATTGGGAAGAATGTGAATAACAGAACATTTTACAGTGCTCATGAGGAACCTGTACAGGATCAAGAAGCAGTCCTTTGAAAAGAACAAGGGGAGAGTGAGTGGTTTAAAGTCAGGAAAGATGGGCTTCGTTGTTGTATCCTTTCACTGTACTTTTTCAATCTGTATATTGAGCAATCAGAGAAGCTGTACTCTGTGAAGAAGAATGGGTCATTAGGCTTGGAGGAAGACTCATTAACAACCTGTGTTATGCAGATGACACGACCTTGTTTGCTGAAAGTGAAGGTGACTTGTTGCAGTTACTGATGAAGACTGAAGTTCACAGCCTTCACCATGGATTACTCCCCAGCATCAAGAAAACAAAAATTCTCACAACTGGACTAATATGCAACATCGTGATAAACAGAGAAAAGACTGAAGTTGTCAAAGATTTCATTTTACTCGAATCCACAATCAACAACCACAGAAGTAGCAGTCAAGAAATCAAAAGATGCATTTTATTAGGCAAATCTACTGCAAAAGACCTCTTTAAAGTGTTAAAAATCAAAGATTTCACCTTGAGAACTAAGGTGCACCTGACCCTGCCATGGTGTTTTCAACTGAGTCACATGAACGAGAAAACTGGTCAATGAATGAGGACGACTGAAAAAAGAGATCATGCCTTTGAATTACGCTGTTTGAGTACGGATACACCACGGACTGTCGGAAGAACGAACAAATCTGCCTTGGAAGCAGGACAGCCACGAGGCTCTTTAGAAGAAAGGACGGTGAGACTGTATCTCATGTGCTTTGGACATGTTATCAGAAGGGACCAGTCCCTGGAGGAGGAAGTCATGCTTGGTAAAGCAGAGGGTCAGCGGAAAAGAGGAAGACCCTCAACGAGGCCGCTTGACACAGTGGCTGCCACATGGGCTCGAGCATCACAACAATTCTGAGTGTGGCACAGGAGTGGGCAGCGTCTCTTCACTTGTATGTAGGGTCACTGTGAGGCAGAATCAATGTGATGGCACCACCAACAATAACAACAACACATTATTAAGTCCTTAAAAGCTGGCCAAAAAATGTAAAACTTAATGGCAACCTATCATGAGGGTCTTTCATAAATTTTGCTTGCTGATTTATTCTATGGTTCTTCTTGTTCTGTTTTTGGCACAGGATGGTTGGCCTGCTACTAAAGAAAATCTGGCAACTGAGCTGATGAGTTGCATTTAAATTTACGATCTAAAATAATCCCACCGTGCTTTTGGCAATTCTCCTCTGTTTCTGTAGGAGGAAGTTCTCTTTTTCATTACTGGAGACATCTATTTCACAATTCATTCCTCTCTTTTCAAGCCTCCTCGTCCATGATGACTGCTCTTCATATTTCTTTGAGAAAAGAGAAGCCATCAAAACACAAGCTCTCCAGTTCTGCCACCGTCACCCACATCCATGTTCACCTTTCCCATCTTCCCTCCTGTTTTGGTGACGGACGTTCCTCCTCCTTATGAGGATAAGTCCTCCACTGGCCCAGCCCAGCTCCTCCAGAACTCCTCTCCTTTGGTCCCCTTGGCCCACTGGAACCTTTCCATCAACAGGCAGACGTGCTCTCCCCTTCCTCACCCTTTTGCTCCTTCCAGCCACTCTCCCATTCCTCTGTTACACTAAAGCCAAAATTTTCAAGAGTTACCTAAACTCCCTGCCTCCACGCCTTCATTTTCCCAGACCCTCCCTAACCTTCCACAACCTCTCAAACTGGCCTTCAAAGCCAGCAAAGATTTGCCTCCAGTTTGATTCCTCTGCATTCATCTTTCTTAACCTCTCAGTAACACGTGGCCCAATCAACCATTCCTTCTTAGAGGCTTCAAAGACAACACTCTCCCATGCCTGCCTCCACACTGGCTCCCCATGTCTTCTGTCACTTCTGCTGGGTCCCCCTCCTGCACCCATTTGTCAGAAGTTGTTCCTCGGGGAGCAGACACCAGCCCTCCCCTCTGTTTCATTCTCTTCCTAAGTGGTTCAATCTCCTTATGCCAATATCCTCCACATGTACGTCTCTAGCCCTGGCCTCTTCTCCGAGTTTTTGATCCACCCGAGCAATGGCCAGGTCAGCTTCTGTAGGTCTAAGAGATACACAGACTGAAGTTTCTTAGGAAAGATCTCTCACTTTCCTGCCCCAAACTCTTCTGCTTCTTCATCCTGCCCAAATGAGGTCGCCTCCACTTGTCAGTGGTAAAAAACCGAAATATTGTTGCTGTCTCCCTTCTAAGACCTAAATGTAGGAGATAAATCTCTCAGAGGGAAACACAGGGATGAAACTTCAAGACCTTGAATTAGGCCATGGTTTCTCAGTGGGGACACCAAAAGCACAAGGGATAATATAAATGGCACAACAGGAAAACTATAAATTTTTGTGCTTAAAAGGATACCATCAAGGATTCCCCACAATATGGGGGGAAATATCTGCAAATCACATACCTCATAAGGGACTTGTATCTAGAATACATCAAGGACTCCTACAACTCAATTATAAAAATATGTGTAAGCCAATTTTACATTGGGCAAAGGATCTGTTTGCATATTTTGCCAAAGAAGATATACAAATGACTAGTGAACACTTGAAAAGTGTTTAAAATCATTGGGCACCAGGCTAATACAAATCAGAACCACAATAAAATATCATTTCACACCCAGTGAGCTAGCTATAAAAAAGATTAATAATAAAAAGTGTTGGCACAGATGTGGAGAGGAGGGATGAGGGAGGAGGGAAAGGATGGAAGAAAAAAGGAAAGGAGGGAGAGAGGAAGGGAGGGAGGGAGGGAAGGAGGAACTATAAGCCACCATGCATCTCTGCCGGTCCTTCCGGCCCATCGTGCCAGCTTCCAGAAGGACTGGCCCCAGTATAAACAGACTCCAGCTCTCGGTAGGCACCTAGGTGGCGTGTGCTCACCCACTTCAGCACCCAGGTATTTCTCTGCTTAGACTGCACCACCATGCAAACCATCCTCACGGAAGAAAGATTAAATGGTCATTGAGTCTTAGGAAGATGAAGAAGATGGCCAAATAACGTCCAATGTTCTGGGGGTTAATAAGAAATTAAAATGCCTTGTGCTCCTTCTCAGAAGTAACGAAAGGCTGTCTAAGAAAGTCCTGTTGAGGGAGTGTTGAAGTTGGCATCTGTGTGGGTCTTTCGCCTCTGTGGAGAACTTGCCTTGGCTCCTCTGAGCTGGACCTATAGAAGCATCAGGACCTGATTTCCTACCGATTATGTCACCAAAAAGGAGGCCTGGTAGTGCTGTGATTCGGCACTCCAGTAACTTGGAAACCGTGGTATTGTAGAGATTAACTGCTATGGCTGCTCACCAAAAGGTTAGCAGTTCGAATCCACCAGGTACTCCTTCGAAACTCTCTAAGGTAGTTCCACCCTGTCCTATAGGGTTGCTAAAAGTTAAACGGACTTGATGTCAGTGAGTTTCGTTTGGGTTTTCTAGAACTAAAGAATAGCACTTCAAAAGTTTATTACCTTCAAGACAATTACATAGACATCACAAAAAAGCCGAAACTCTACCAATTATTTTTGTTAATTTCTCCGTTTTGTAATAGGAACCGGTATCACGAGAATAATTTCAATGCTGTGGTCCCTGAGATAATAACAACTTCACTGCATGCTCACGTCAACCCATGCATTGCACTAACCCTCTCATGCATACTACCTGAGGTCACTGTCACCTGCAACTAAAGCCTCTACAAAGGTCCTCCCGGTTCCCCTGGAGTCCCTATCTGCCCTGCAGCTCTGACATTCTTCCGAAGACCTCCCTGTCCCAAGAGTTAGAGTGTTGTCATTGTTGTAGGGGGCTACTGGATCCATTCTGAGTCACAGTGGCTTCACGGGACACAGCTGAACTGCCCCAGGAGGTTCCCTTGGCTGCAACCTTTAGGGATGCAAATCTCCATGTCTTTCTAGAATCCACCTCTAGGTGGATTCAAACAGCCAGCCCTCTGGTTGGCAGCTGAGTGCTTACCTTTTGTGCTACCAAGGCTCCTTGAGAGTTAAGAGATAGCTGGGATTTCTTTTAAACCAGACATCAGAAAAAAAGACTCAAGATTCTTCAGTTCAATTACAGTGATTTTCTAAATCATTAGTTCATCGAAACAAACACTGGGTGAATACCTACTGTTTTCCAGAAATCGTTCCAGGCACTGAAGCTGCAGAAACCAAAGGCATGGTGCCTGCCCATGACCCCAAGACAAGAGTGAAGAAGCCAGCAGAGCGGCTCCACGGAGCAGAGAGTGCCTGGGAGCTCAGGGCAACGCGGTGCTGGTGAAGGATGCCAGAGGAGGACAGCTCAGCTAGACTTTAAAGATGCTACAGTTAACATGTTCCTCTGCTGACCAAAGGCCAGAGGTTCAAGTCTACCCAGAGGCACTTCCAAAGAAGGGCCTGCCAACCTATTTCCCCCAATCAGCCACTGGAAACCCTTTGGAGCAGAGTTCTCCTCTGACACACGGGACTGCCATGAGTCACAGTTCAGTCAACAGCAGCTTCAGAAGTCAGCAAAGGGACGAGAAAGGCATTCCGGCAGAATGAGCAGCTCGTCCAAAGGCCCAGAGGCAGAAGAGCACGGCCCAAGCAAGTGGCAACAGCCGAGCGCCAGGTGAAGGTCAGATAAGAGAGAGTTGAGGAGGGGGCTGCACACCACAGAAGGTGTCTGTGACCAAGGGTCAGGCTCATGAGAGGTCACGCTGATGAGGACAGAGAACCATGCACAGACAGTGGCCAGCTAGCCTCCCTCTGCTATTAGATGACCATTATCCAGCAGATGCAAACACACGTGGCCCACCTGAGGCCCCCTGTGTGCTGTCTCCATGAATTCGCTCTAACACTGACAGCCTCTCTCTGCAGTGGCCTCGGGGCCGGTGGGCCCGTTCTCCCCTCCACTCTTGTCCTTTGTGGACCACTTCCATGTTCACCTCCAAACCAAAAGCCGCATGCCATCAAGTTGGATCTGATTCACAGCGACCCTATAGGGTGGTGCAGCACTGCCCCACAGCGCTTCCAAGGAGCAGCAGGGGGATTTGAAACGCTGACCTTTTGTTTAACAGCTGAGCTTTCAACCACTGAGCCACCAGGGCTGCCGCAGGCAGAACCAAGGCAGCGTGTCCCTCCTCTGTGCCTGAGGAGCTCAGAGCGCGGTCGCCCTGTGGCTCCTCGCAGCAGCAGAGGGCAGAATTGCCCCAGGAATGCTTCGGTCGCCCTCGGCCAGGTCAGATCAGAGCAACTGCTGGGCAAGGCTTCTCCAGCGTGAGCGCGCTGGCGTCACCAGGGTACCCGTTAAAACGCCAGTTCTGATCAGCAGTCCTGGGTGGCACCTGGAGTGTGCATTTCTGACCACTTCTTCAGTGGTGCCCAAATAGCTGGGTCTGGGGACAGCACCTCAGCTACTGAGGGGCTAGAGCTGCACTTCTGAAACCCCCTGAGCTGAGAAAACCTGTTTTTAAAAATTTCCAGGAGTCCTTGGGGGCACAAAGCGTTAAGCATTCAACTACTAACAGGAGAGTTGGGGGTTTGAACCATCCCCCAGAGGTGCCTCAGAAGAAAGCCCTTCAGCCGGCTTCTGAAAACTCACAGCCTGGAAACCCCACAGAGTTCAGTTCTGCTCTGCAACACTGGGGTCATGCAGGGTCAGCAGCAGTCTGAATTGACTCTGCGGCAACCAAGCGTGCTCTGTTTGACTTTCTACGCGGTCGCTGGAAGCGCGGTGGTGTCGTGGTTTACTACTTCCGCTAACCAAAAGGTCTGCAATTCAGATCCACCAGCTGATCCTCGGAGACTCTACGGGGCAGCTCTACTCTGAACTCCAGGCCTGCTATGAGTCAGACTGACTCGATGGCAGTGGGTTTGGTTTGGGGTTTTACACAGGGTCACTGGGAATCAGAATCGACTTGATGGCAGGAAGTTTGGGTTTTTTGGTTTATTACGGCCCAGGAAATCCCAGTAGAATACTGGTTAAGTATCACGGCTGCTCATGAAAAGGTCAGCTGCTCCAACACACCCTGGAAACTCTGGGCAGCAGTTCTATTCTGTCCTACAGGACTGCCATGGGTCAGAGCGGACTTGACAGCAATGTGTCTGATTTTTGATTTGGTCCATGGGCCAACCTATCATGGACTACAGGTTGCAGAAAACACAAGTGAATTATTAGAAAAATACAAATTTTCAAACAGAGAGACACAGAAAACATAAGTCCCGATTTTGTTGCCAGATTCAAGAGGCACAAGCCTATGCTCCTGGAGGATGGCAAAGGCCAGCTGAGCTTCCCCACCACTTCTTTCTAGGAAGACAGCTCCAGCTTCAGAAACACAAGGAATTCAGGCATGCTCCCAACCAGGTTTAACCCCAAGAGCTAGATTCTTTAGATAAAGGAGGGAATGTACCAGAAGAATGCAGAGAGTTTGCTTGTGGCTTCTTGACTCTTTTCCCCACTAATATGACGCCTAGAGGCTATCACTCCTGACAAGCAGAGTCCCCCGCCCTTGGATGTGTACCTTGCCACTCTTCCCCGGAGGTCCCCCAGGCCCGAGAGCTGCCGCATCTCCAGAGTCTTTAAGGCAGAGTTCGTCCCGTAGCTGATGTTGTCCCGTGCCCGGATCTGCTCCTGTAGCACCTGGCAGCATAGAACACGTGAGGAGAGTCACCTGAGGACGCACAGGCCACCACAAAAGTCATTCCCCCTTGGGCAAAAGAAGAAGGTTGAGATTGTGATTTTTAAATAACAGGCTCCTTTTCAGCATTCATTTGGAATACGCATATGCAGAACCAGAAGTAAGGTAACTATGTTTTAAGGTTACCGTCAGCGTTCTAGAAACCCCGATGGTACACTGGTTAAGAACTGCAGCTCGTAACCAAAATGTCGGCAGTTCATATCCACCCAGAGCTCCTGGGAAACACTATGAGGCAGTTCTACTCTGTCCTTGAGGGTCGCTGTGAGTCACAGTCAACTTGACAGCAACGATGTTGGTATTCTGATGAACATTCCATAAAGTAATGAACGTAAAACACTTGGCATAATGTCTCAGGGACAGGAAACACTCAGCAAATGTTAACCATTCTTTCTACTACATACTGGGTAACAGAATATTTATACTAGAACTTGATAGTTAGTGAGTGAAACAACTTAACCCAAACCAAACCCACTGCCGTTGAGTCGATTCCAACTCACGGTGACCCGACAGGTCAGAGGATCACCGCCCCACAGAGTTTCTGAGGATCACCTGGTGGATTTGAACTGCCAGCCTTTTGGTGAGCAGCCATAGCACTCGACCACTGTGCCACCAGGGCTTCTGAAACAGCTTAGGGATGAGAAATATTCTTCAGCAAAGGAGCCGTCCTGGTAGCAGGAAGAGAATGTTTAGATGCAAGCTGTGAGAATTTTAGGGGGTCAGGGAAAGGAGGAGCCTTGGTGCTGCAGGGGTTAAGTGCCTGGCTTCTAACTGATTTGGAAGTCCTTACTCCTGTCCTTCAGCATACAGAATGTGACCCAGCCCACAAGGACTCACAAGGACACATCAACTGGACCATGAGGTATAAAGATGACAATAGATAGGATAATTTTGGAAAATATCATCTACAGAAATTTTTACATAAACTGGAAATTCTGGTGGTGTAATAGTTAAGAGTTCAACTGCTAACCAAAAGGTCAGCAGTTCAAATCCAGTGGCTGCTCCTTGGAAACCCTGTGGGATGGTTCTACTCTGTCCTAGGAGTATAGGATCACTAATAAACTCGATGGCAATGGGCTTGTTTCGTTGCTGTTGTTTTGCTTTGCTTTGCTTTGCTTTTCACTTAAGCCACAACACTGAAGACTTTCCACTCTTTCCTTTTTATTAGCATTTAGTGAATAGAAAATTAGTTGGACCAATGAAGACCCTCCTGACTGTCACTGCTGAAAGTCGTACCAATGACTATTAAGAAAGACGACTGATTCAAAATTAGGATCACACTTCTAGCCAGTCTGTGAAAAGGTGAAGTTTTCAACGGTTTTGCTCAGCTGTAATGTTGATCTATACTGATAGTTCTGGAACATTCTGTGACCCAGCGCTCATCTGTTTTCCCACTTCTGTCTATTCTGTATGTTCCTTGGACTCAGGAAGACATGGCTGGGGCAGCATGCATAGTGGTTTTCCTACTTTGGCCCTTTTGAAAATATACTGAGTAAAACTTTATTTTTGCATTACTAAACTCGATGATGTTTTTTCCCTAAACACCACTTTGGGAAAATGAGCTTTGATTTGTTCTGTCCTTTCTTTCCTCTTGAGGGAAATTTTGCTTGTTGCTCACATTTTGTCAAAAGTTCTAACATTCCTCCATCTGAGGCTCTGGTAAGTTAATAAATTTTATCTAGACTCTGTTTTTTACTGTTGAGTCGATGTCAACAAAAATTGCTGTATATACTTCAACAGACTAGAATTTCCATATTTTTGTTTTGGGTGGTACTGTTTCCTGAGTTTATGTGATCCTGCGGATCCGACTCAACAGCACTTGGCTGGCTTCTGTCTCCTTTCCTTCAAAGGGCTTGCCTCTGGTCTACAGCACTGTGTCGAAGTTTTGGTCCCATAGTAGGCTGGACGCTTTGGCTGAGACTTGCTGTTTTGTGTAAGGCTGTCGTAGAACCTTGGTTCCTTCCTCACCCAAGGAAAACCACATCTTGGGTCTATACTATGATTCAGACTTTAAATAGCTACTTAGAGAAATTTTTTGGAAACCCGGTGGCATAATGCTTAGGTGCTACCTCTGTTAACCAAACAGCTCGCAGTTCAAATCCACCAGGTGCTCCCTGGAAGCTCTATGGAACAGTCCTATTCCGTCCTATAGTGTCACTAGGAGTCAGAATTGACTTTATGGCAGTGGGTTAGATTTATGGAGTGTGGAGACGCTTTGATATAAATTTGTCTATTTGAAAAGCACACAAAGACTTTTATATTCTGTATGTCAATTTTAAAAGCAAAACCTTCCTAAGTAACTTATACGAGACATGTTTTATTTAAAGAAAATGCACAGCTACACCTTAAAGTGAAAGTACCACTATTAGCACCACTCTGTTGGGTCAATTCCAACTCATAGCAACCCTATAGGACAGAGTCGAAATGCTTCAATGAGTTTCCAAGGGGCACCTGGAGGACTTGAACTGCCGACCTTTCGGTTAGCAGACACTGCGTTTAATCACCACTCCACGTAGCAGTTCCCCAACAGTAAAGGGACAAAGATCAGTTATCTTACATCTTTCAACACGCTGATTTGAACTTAACGATATATCAAGGATTTGGGATGAACTAATCTCAAACAACATCATTAATATCACATATATGTAAAATTTTGCTAAAGATCATTCAAAAGCAACTGCAACAGTATGTTGACAGCAGATTGAAAGAAATTCAAGTCAGTTTCAGAAGAGGAGATGCAACCAGGAATATCACTGCTGATGTCAGATGGATCTTGGCCGAAAACAGGGAATACCAGAAAGGCGTGTACCTGTGTTTCACTGACTGTGAAAAAGGCATTCAACTGTGTGGATCCTAACAAATCACGAATAGCAGTGTAGAGAACGGGAATTCCAGATCAGTTAATTGGGCTCATGAGGAATCTATATATGGATTAAGAGGCAATCATGCGAACCAAACAAGGGAATGCTGCATGGTTGAAAGTCAGGAAGGGTGTACGTCGGGGTTGCAGCCTTTTGCCATACCTCTTCAATCTGTACGCCAGGCAAAGAAGCCGGGCTACGTGAAGAAGAACAAGGCATCAGGATTGGAGGAAGATTCGTTAACAATCCGCATGACGCAGGTGATACAACTCTACCTGCTGGGAGCGAAGAGGATTTGAAACACTTGCTGATGACAATCAAAGACCACAGCCTTCAGTATGGATTGCATTTCAACATCAAGAAAACAAAAATCCTCACAACTGGACCTGCAAACAACATCTTACTAAGTGGAGAAAGGCTTGAGGTTGTCAAGGACTTCATTTCACTTGTTTCCACAGTTCATGCTCATGGAAGCCTCAGTCAGGAAATCAAAAGATGCATTGCATTCAGAAAATCTGCTGCAAAGGACCTCTTTAAAGTACTGAAAAGTAAAGATGTCACCTTGAGGACCAAAGTGTGCCTGACCAAGTCACAGTATCTTCATTGCACGATATGCATGCAAAAGCTGACCAGTGAATAAGGAAGACAGAAGAAGAATTGACACCTTTAAATTTTGGTGTTAGAGAAGAATATTGAATGTACCATGAACTGCCAAAATAACAAACAGATTACCCTGGAAGAAGTCCAACCAGAGTGCTCCTTGGAAGCAAAGATAGTGAGACTGCACCTCACTTATTGGGCATGTATTGTCAGGAGAGATCGGTCCCTGGAGAAGGACAATATGCTTGGTAGAGTGGGTAGAGTGGAGGGTCAGCGAGAAAGAGGAAGACCCTCAATGAAGTGGATTGACACAATGGCTGCAACGATGGGCTTAAGCATAAAAACGATTGTGGGCATGGCACAGGACTCAGGAGTGTTTCATTCCGCTGTACACAGGGTTGCTGTGAGTCAGAACCAACTCCACAGCTCCTAACAACAACAATCTTGTTTTTTACTTTGTGTTAAAAAACAGAGAGGGTGGGGCATAGTCAAGATTCCCCAGTCCCTAGTCTCCAAAGACATACAGCTCCAGGGGAGCTTTTGAAACACCCTTTCCAAATAGTTGGGTACCTTTATTTTTATATATCTATTTTTATTATCTATTTTATTTATTTATTGTACAATCCAGTTTAAATTCACATGCCCGTCTACTGTGCAGCTCCTACTGCTCTCCTTGACCAGTGACAGCACATGCCTCCTTTCTGTTCTATACATGTCATGTCCTCTTAACAAACTCCTGTCCCCTCTTCTCCACCCTCTCCATTTCCCTCTAGTAAGAGGCCAATGACATCCTATAGATGCACAGAACCATAAAGTGCACACATGATGTAGTCACTCTGTGTCACCGAGTCCAATCCATTCCTGCCTGAGGAGTTGACCTCAGTAACGATTTATGGACAGGGGCAGCATCAGGTCTAGGGGCCATGCTCCCAGGGGAACCCTGAGGCCTTCAGACCATCAGCTGCTAGGTGGGGACCTTTTAAGGCAAAAAGAGGACAGAACAGAACTTCCGCTTTGCTACACCAAACCAAACCCACTGTCATGGAGCCAGCCAACTGTCACAGAGACCCCATAGTTACAGGAAATTGGGCGGATCCCAATTACGAAAGAACTATAAACATGTTCTCTGTTGCAGGGGAACTGGGAAACCGATCTGAAACGGTCTGGAAAAAGGTTCTCAGCAGGAGCCAGAGAATTAAGGTTCTTTCCATGTCAATGGACAGGTTAACTGCACAGAGAGTTTGTGATTTTCAAAGCCAACTGATACAACCTTTAAGAGCTAAAATTAGATTGGGAAAAATATGAGAAATAGTAAAAATTGAATGAAGACTTGGAATGTTTTATATACTTTTGATTTTTATGCTACAAAAGAATATATATATACATATACACACACACACACACACACACACATATACATTTCGCTGTGTTAATGAGCCAATTCATTTTTGTCATTTAAAGAGATGCACTATAAGAGGCATGTAACACAGAGGACATGTAAGAAGTTTATTGTAAGAAGAAATTTATTTCATGCAGTCAATAGTTTTGTCTGTCTCATGGAAGTTTAGTGGTTTAATTTATGAGATTTCTAGGAGCCTTAATGTTACATAAAACAGAATTAGGTTTCTCACTGTTAAAATAACAAAATCTTCGATTTCTGAATTGACGAGTTATTTATTCTTTGTGTGATCTACCTCGAAGGCAAAGGTTTAGCCTCTCACTAGAATACGATTACTGAACCAGAAACAAAGCCACAGACTTTTAGGGGGAAAACACTACAAGTTGTAGTTTAAGATTCTTTGTTTAAAACAAATTATTATTTCTTGATAACCCATAATAAACTTCTAACAACTCTAAAACTTCGTGGAAAGCCACCAATATTTTTTACTAAGGAGAAGTGCTACAAAGTTTCCTGTGATAAATTACACCAGCCTTGTTAAAACCAAGAGAAACATCTAATTGTCTTTGGGTTAAAATTTATATGTTAGTATTTTCTCTTCTGTTTTAACCTAATATTATAGAACAAATTCATAATATGTCATAACCTTTAAAAATTGTTTCTTAATTGCTAATTTGGTTCCTTTTTTTTTTTTTTTAATCTAGCATCAAAGCCAATGTTTTGGGGAATTCATATTATTTACCTATGAAGTTTGCTTGTTTATTTTACTATTTAGGTATTTAGAGACTTAATAATCTTAGTATACATATATTTAGTATATTCCGAGTATATGGTATTATGCCTCAAGATTATTATGTATCATATCTGAAGTTCTTTAAAAATACTATTAGTACTTAGGCTTAGAAATATTGTTTTCTAATGGTTTTTTAACTAATTTGACTTTATTTGACCTTTAAGTTATCCTTGTAATTAATTTTTACCAGGTCTTTCACTATTAAGAGTACTTATTTTAATAAATTAATTGTGGTCATATTCAGTTTTGTCATACAGACAAGTGTCCACTTTTCTAATTTGCTGAAAATGTTTGACGAGAATATCTCAACAAAAAAGACGGACTACACTGGATTTATTATGAGAAAGACTGAGACTAGGCTCACTCAAGATTTCTAGAACTCCTATGCATGATCTGATGAGTTCACAGACTGAGGCAGATCTAGGATCCATGTGGAACTAAAATAGCTACATAAGACTGAGTAATCTAAAAGAAGCTATGGGTTTTATGTGGTAATATTGTTCATGTTTTAAGGCCTTTCTGGATATAAGAAACCACTTTCCTTTCTCCTATATTATTTAACTAATGAATTTAGACATTGTAACTCTAGAATTAATAGCTGTTGTTGGTAAACACAGCAGAGTTATAAATATCATAACCTGAGAAAAGGCTGAAGTTTGACCTCTGACTTCATAAAATAGAATAGCATTAGATTTCCTATTACTTCTATCAAGAAATAGTTTGTGCCTTAATAGATTAATGTTGTTATATTAATACACAAGCTGAGGTTTTACAGAATGCAGTTGGATGTAAAAAGCAGTTAATGATGCTACTTATGCATAAACAAACACCTCGTGAGATTTGTTTCCTAATTCAAAGACCTTAGAGTCATGGTTTCATTGTTTATTTCAGGCAATTAGCCTACCACTATTGCTCATGTTTCTATTCTACTTCCTCGTTCACTTGTATGGTACCTGGAGTCTTAAAAACCAGATGCTATTCAATTACCATTTACTGAGCATGTTTTTAACCAAAGATTCTATAGCAAGATCATGATATAAAGGAAAAATTCATGAAAGAGCTGTAATTCTGGAATTCAGACTTCTGGCTCTCAGAGAGGGTAACTCATACTGACTACTGCCCTGCCTTTGAGTATCCTTTAGAGCTTTTGGGAAACGGAAACAAAGAAAACTGTTTCCTGAAGCCACTCTGAGTCAAACAATGGTCAAGATAGTCTGGTAAGACCATTTTGCTCTGGGCATGGTGATATTTCTTTCTTTCTTTCTTTTTTTTTTTTAAGAATTCAGTCCATTTTGTGAAACTGACTCCAAAGATCAGATTGAGAGCTGTGTTTAAAGTAAATCAGTAAATAGTTTAACTGGTCTTCAAGACAATGATATAGGTCCTACTTGCTTAAAGTTTACAGTCAAACTCTCAAACTCTTCTTGTATAAAAAAATATGTATCTTAAAGAAACCAGGTTCTCCAAAGAGATCAACTTCAGGGCCCAGACTCTATTCTGTCTTAGGTTCCATTTCTGTTTCTGAGACAGTGACCTGTCTCAGGTCACAGCTGGGAACAGCTGGCCCTTGGGAGGAACACTCAGGATGTTTTACACTAACTGGTGACCTCAAACAGGAGAGGTCCATCCTAGATTATCTTGCTAATCATTACTTTTCTAATCAAAACTTGTTCATTACATGTAAGCTGTTTCCTCTAGATGAACTTTGTATGGTGCTATGGGTATATATTTTTGTGTAGTAGATACAACTTTACTAATTTAGATGATTCCTTTCCAACTGACAGTGAAGTTACATGGATGACCTCTTGTGTTTAGATTCCCGGCAAGTGCTTGCGCAACGCACTTTGAGAACTTTAAGATTACCTTTACCCTTTCATAATAATGATGTCAGTAAATACTGGACAAGCAATGCTAAATTGTTACATATTGTAAAATCAGAGTCAGAAGAAATCTCATTGATCCAACACTCACGGCATTGTTGGTATCTTTAATTCCTACTTATGGTATAGAAGAATTGAAGAAAAAGTTTAAAAATTGATCAATCACTGTGGGACAAATAGCAGATAAAGTTGCTAGTGGGATGGAAACACAACAGGGATTTCTGACCTCATAAACCAAGCTGACATGAGATAACCAAACAGCCTTAGATATTTTAGTATCCCAAGAAAGAATAGTCTGTGCTGTAGAATTAAACAGCAAGCTATCTGGTTACACACTGTAACACCCTTACAGACAACCAGGCTTTGGCTTGGTTACCAACAGGAATAAGTACATGGGCTAGATCACCACTGCAAGGGATAGTTTCTTAGTTTTCATTTAGCATAATAAAATTTATCTTCTATTGTCTTACACATTTAAAAGGCAAAAGAGGGCCTAAGACTGAAGTGTTGATGTACGTTGAGTCTGCTCACTCTGACAAGGTGATGGATAAGAACCCTGTTCTTCCTAATAACCTGGTGAAGAACCAGATGGTATCTGGTGGAAAACCAACACCATGAGTTTAAAGAGCCTGCAGTGCTTGCTATCTTGGAGATTGACTAAGTTCAGATATTGATCATGGATCTATTATCTCCAACCAACCTTCAGTCAAAAGGAGGAAATCAATTAGAAAATAATGTTGGAGTCACTACTGCCTGTTCTTGAGCATAGAGAATATGAGGCAGCTGAAGGAGGCCCACAAAGACTCACAAGGACACATCAATTGGACCCTGAGTTATAAAGACTATAGATAGTATAATCCTGGAAAATATTTTTAGGAACCTTTCACAAAAGAAGGAACACTGAAGATGTTCTACTTTTATCTTTTTCCACTAGCATTTAATGAATAGAAAATTTGCTGGACCAATGAAGACCCTCCTGACTGTTGTTACTGAAAGCTGTACCAGTGATTAAGAAAGACAATTCCCTTTGAGAACAGGAACTAGACAAGGATGCCTACTCTCACCTGTTCTATTCAACATTGTGCTAGAAGTTCTAGCCAGTGCAATTAGACAAGACAAAGAAATAAAGGGCATCCATATCGGCAATGAAGACGTAAAAATCTCTCTATTTGCAAATGATATGATTGTTTATACAAAAATAATCCATAAGTAAACCACTGGAACTAATAGAGGAGTTTAGCAAAGTAACGAGATACCAGATAAACTTGAGTAAATCAGTAGGATTCATTTATACCAACAGTGAGAATATTAAAGAAGAAATCACCAAATCAATCCCATTTACTATAGCTCCCCAAGAAGATAAAATACCTAGGAATAAATCTAATTAGAGAAATAAGAGATCTTTACAAAGAGAACTACAAACCCTTACTACAAGAAACTAAGAGAGACTTACATAAATGGAGTAATCTACCCTGCTCATGGATAGGAAGACTCAACATTGTGAAAATGTCTATTTTACCCAAAGCAATCTACTTACACAATGCAATCCCAATACAAATTCCAGTGACATTTTTTAATGAGATGGAGAAACAAATCATCAGCTTTGTTTGGAAATGGAAGAAACCACGGATAAGTAAAGCACTACTGAAGAAGAAGAACACACTGGGAGGCCTCTCACTACTGGACTTTAGAACCTATTACACTGTCACAGTAATTAAAAGAGCCTGGTACTGGTACAAAAATAGACATGTAGACTAACGGAGCAGAGCTGAGACCCCAGAGATGCCACCATCCTCCTATGAACAACTGATACTTGACAAAGGCCCCAAGATTTTCACCTGGGGTAAGAATGGTCTCTTTAACAAATGGTGCTGGCAAAATTGGATATCCGTCTGCAAAAAACTGAAACAAGACCCATATCTCATACCTTATACAAAAACCAACTCAAATTGGATAAAAGACCTAAATATAAAATCTTAAACAATAAAGCTCATCCAAGATAAAATAAGATCAACCATGGAAGGTTTAATACACACAATATAGACACACTTCAAAATCTGACAAGCAAAGCACATTCAACAGAAGAGAAATAGATAAATGGGAACTACTAAGAATCAAACACTTGTGCTCATCCAAAGACTTCATCAAAAGAATTAAAAGATCACCTACAGAATGGGAAAAAATATTTGGCGACTATATGTCAGACCAACGTCTGATCTCCATAATCTATAAGGTATTACAAAACATCAACAAGAAAAGGATAAATAATCCATTTAAGCAATGGGCAAAGGAGATGGACGGACATTTCTCTAAAGAGGATTTCTCCAGGTAGCCAAAAAACACATGCTGAATTGCTCAAGATCATTAGCTATTAGAGACATTCAAATCAAAACTACAATGAGATATCATCTCACCCCAACCAGGTTGGCCATGATCCAAAAAACACAAAACAACAAATGTTGGAGAGGCTGTGGAGAAATTGGAATTCTCCTATGCTGCTGATGGGATTAAAAAATGGTACAACCTCTTTGGAAAACAATCTGGTGCTTCCTTAAAAAGCTGGAAATAGATATACCATTTGATACTATAATTCCACTGCTTGGAATTTATCCTTCAGAAACAAAGGTTATCACATGAACAGACACATGTACATGAACGTTTGTTGCAGCATAGTATACAATAGTGAAAAGTTGGAATCAACCCCGATGCCTATCAACAGATGAATAGATAAGCAAACTATGGTATATATACTCAATGGAACACTGTGTTATGACAAAAAAAAATGACAACTTTAGAAAACATTTCATAACATGGTCTCATTTGGAAGAGATAATTCTGAGTGAAATCAATTCAGTGTCAAACAGACAAATTTTGTATAAGACCCCTGTTATAAGGACTTAACAAGAAAATTATCCACAGAAGAAAACGACTGTGTTGGCTACATGGGTGGGGGGAGGCGCTGAGGGTTTATCACAGATAACTGATAGATGTTAGAAATTTTATTCTTTTATTGTAATTGATAAAAAATCCAAAAGTTGCAGAAAAAAAAGACAATTTAAAATGTAGGATCAGTGTTTCCAGCCAATCGGTGAAAAGGTGAAGCTTTCCCAGCTGTAATGCTAATATACGAGTTCAGACAACTGAGTTCATAAGCTCATGATAGAAAAAGCACTATGTATCTCATTGCTGAACATTCACCTTCCAAGTCCTCCCGGTGGGAAGCTGTGCGCTGATGCCAGCGCCTAGCCCACCCTTCAAGGCAATTTTGGAACTCTTTTTCTGGAATTGCTATCAGAGCTGTCGTTCCATTACCCTTGATGTCCTGAATATGATCAAAATGTTTTCCTTTCAGTATGTCCTATATCTTTGGGTAAAGAAAAAAGTAAAAAAAAAAGAAAAAAGTTATTGGGGGGAGCAGATCAGGTGAGTAGGGAGGGTGTTCCAATACAGTTATTTGCCTACTGGCTCAAAACTCCCTCACAGACTGTACAATTAACTGTGCAATTAAGTTCGTGAACCTGTGAACTTTCTACCTTGCCACAGTGCACAATGGGCATTCCAGAAAGAGCTCCAAAATTGCTCTGAAGGGTGAACTAGGCACTGGCATCAGTGCATAACTTCCCAAGGGGAGGACTTCAAAAGTGATCATAGTGATATTCAGCAATGAGGTATGTAACACTTAGAACAAGTGAGTTCACAGACTTAACTGTAGGACTCTACCCGGTTTCTGTAATGTTCCTTGGACTCATGCAGACGTGGCTACAGCAGCACACTTGTCTATCTTCCCAGTATCGCCTACTGGGCAACAGTCCTTGGACTCGGACAGACCCGGCTCTACCAGCATGCTTGTCTGCTCTCCTACTTTTTTCCTTTTGAATAGATGCTCAATAAAACTCTCTTTTTGCTTTACTAAACTTTGTGATGTTTCTCCCTACAACACAACCCAAATGAAAGGTTTCTCACATAACTTGGGCACAGTGGTTTGAACCCACCAGCTCACACCACAGCAGAAAGATGTGGCAGTCTGCTTTGGAAAAGAGTTACAGCTTCGGGACAGCTTTACTCTGTCCTACAGGGCCTCTACATGTCTCAACAGAAACAGGTTTGGTTTGGAGTTTGATTTACGGAAAGGTCACCTCTGAAGGTTGCACATTTGTGATCCCCAGCGAATCGCCATCCATGGGATGCTGTGCAAAGGGTACCGTTCTGGGAGTAACCAAGATGCATTGACTACAGATGTGAAAGTCTCAACAGTGTAAAAAAGACAGAAAACAAAAGCACAACTGCTTGAAGATTAGGTGACCAAACGTGAGCCTGGCTTGGTGGAAAGGTGGTCTCAGGGAATCATCAAAGGAGTGGCAAGCTGATCAGGACACTCCAATGTTTGTTGAGCATGGTCTATGTAAGAGGGGCCTGGCACTGCGCTTGTCTGATCAAATCCACACAACAGCCCTGATAAGGAGGTACTCACTGGCCCTCTGTGTTACGGAGGAGGAAGAGGCACAAAGAGCTAAGACGGTGTGCCCAAAGTCATGCAGGACGTAAGGGTCAGCCAGACTTGGCCCAGACTCTGACTCTTCTCGGAAGAAGAGGAAGCACGAGAGAGAAACAGAGGAAAAGATAGACAGATAAAGTGATAGAACAACTCAAGAACCCAACGTCCTAGGTAGTAGGTTGTAGCTAGCCGGCACCGAGTGAGTCCCACTTGCCTGGTCTCATTGTCCACCGGACACTGTTCTAGGCTCTTCAGGTATGCTGACTCACTAAGTGCTAACTCATCTAGTTGTCAAAACACCCTGTCACCGTTTTACAGACGCCGAACTGTAACCCACAGCAAAGTTACTAAGTGACAGAGTTGGGATCTCAACCCAAGGAATCGAGCTCCATGACTGTCACTACCCACTATACTACAATGCTGTTGTTTTTGGTCATTTGCCCTTTCCTGTTGCTTTATGTCTACCATGCATTTTGCTCTGTGTGTGTGTGTGCGCACGCACGCATGTGTGTGTGTATGCGTGTGTACTCACATGTGTTTGTGTTCCTTTCTCCTTTTCCTTATTTGGACTGTTTTCCTCAGGTTCCACTAGTTAACTTCTTCCCCTTTTTAAGTGGGGGATGCTCCTGGACTTTGCTGTTTCATGAATGGCTGCCTTCCCTCCCCTTTTGCAGTGCTCATAGCATATACATGGCTCTACTTTAAAAATGAAAACTCAAAACCAACTCACTGCTGTAGAGTCAATTCTGACTCATGGCAACCCTACACAGGACAAGGCAGAACTGCCCCACAGAGTTTCCACAGAGCGTCAGGTAGATTCAGACTGCTGATGTTTGGGTTAGCAGATACAGTACTTAACCACTGCACTACCAGTTTCCTTAAAAATGAAAGACCCAACAATTTCTCACCAGGAGGCTCTATTTCTGCATAACCGTTGACCCCCAAATGTGAGACGATCAGCTTCCCCCACTTCCAGCCTCTCTACCTTAACCCAGGGGGGTTATCTGGGGGGGTTTTACTTTTCTCCTCTTCTTCTCCTCCCCACACTGCAACCAGGCATTGCTAAAGTAACTCTGTCCTTCCAGCTGGGCTATAATTAGAATTTTGCTTGCAGAATGTCTCTTCTATTTCAATAATCTTTCTTTTTTTTTTTAGCCCTTCTGTTGTGGAGACCAGGCATTGATCAACAGACAGTGAAATGAAATTATATGACTTTTTAAAAAGTGATTCTTGATTAGCTTTGCTACTGCTTCTTTCTGCTTTCCTCTATCCTGGGGTCTGTGTTCAGATTCACCTGGATTTGGGACAGAGTCCTTGTCTAGCACTATCCTCTAATCAGGGACTTGTAGGGAAGTCCCTGATTCCCCGCATGTTGCTCACCAACCGTCCTTCATCTAGAACAGTGGATGACACATTGACAAGGCACAGCTGCTCCACAGAGGGCAGATGTGACAGTCTGTTCCTGTGAAGGTGACAACCTCGGAAGCCCTACAGGGCAGCTCTGCTCTGCTCTGCTCTACAGGGTCACCATGAGTTGGTATCAACTCAAGGGCACACAACAGCACAACAGAACTCCTGGGTTAAAGGATTTCCCCTCAGTGGGCTTTGAGGCTCCAGGCTGACTGACAAGAAGTCAGAAGCTTCAACCCTTACAAGTAATTATTTCTTTATTTCTAGCAGCTTGTAAGATTTTCTCCTCTTGGAGCTCAGGGCAGGACCAGGATGCGCCTGGACGTTCTAAGGGCCATGCTTCTTCCTCCCTCTGGCTTCTGGGTCCTCTCCTCAGGATGCATTCTTCTCTGCACTGCTGCTGTTCTGGGTGCCGCCGAGTCGGTTCCGACTCACAGCAGCCCTGTGTCCCACAGAGCCAAACCCCGCCCAGTCCTGTACCACCCTCACAATCGTTGTTAGACTTTTGTCCACCACTGCAGCCACTGTGTCAGCCCATCTCATTCCTCTCTTCTGCAGACTCTCTGTATTACCGAATACCTTGGTCGTCTAGTGCTTCTCCAAGCAGAAATACTACAAGTGGATGGCTTTAACCAAGAGAAGCTGATTCTCTCTCCACCTAGTAGGCTACAAGTTCAAATTCAGCTCCAGCAGAAAGCTTTGGAGGCAGGTCCCTGTGACCTACCAGTCTTCCCTTGGTCTGGGAGCATCTCAGTGCAGGAACTTCAAGTCCAATGGACACACAATGCTCCCAACACTGCTTTCTTGATGGTATGAAATTCTCACGTGTCTCTGCTCACTTCTTTCTTTTATACCTCCAAAGAAACTGGCTTAAGACACAATCCACTCTTGTAGACCTCATCAGTATAACTGCCTCTAAATCCATCTCATTAAATCACAGTGACAGAATTTACAACACAGGAAAATTCCATCAAATGACAAAATGGTGACAATCACACAATACTGGGAATCCCAGCCCAGCCAAACTCATAGGCACATTTTGGCGGGAGACATAATGCAATCTATGACACCAAACATGATGACCTTCTCCAGGGACTGATCCCTCCTGACAGCATGTCCAAAATATGCAAGATGCAGTCTCACCATCTTTGCCTCCACGGAGCCCCCTGCTTGCAGATCTGTTGGTTCTTCCAGCACTCCGCGGTAAGTATGATATTCTCTGCCAGCACTACAATTCAACGGCATCCATTCTTCTCCGGTCTCCTTCTTTGCTGTCCAGCTTTTGTACACACCTGATGCAACTGAGAGTGTCACTGAAGCACCCAAAGTGGGTGGTCCTGAAGGCAGTAGAAGAGGCTCACGAACCAGAGGTGCAGCCAGGGAGGGCACGGAGACCCATACCAGCTGAGCGAAGCCTCTCTGCATTCTGGTCTTCACAGCCCCCACAGCCCAAAGGCAGCAGGGATGGAGCTGCCCCTACAGCCCCTCCTGGCCTCTGTAGGGGCCAGGAGATAGCAATTTCTAAACCACGGGGTCTAGGACCTCACTCGCAGCTCTGCTGGCTGGGTCTCCGCTGGCCCACAGGCTGCCTGCCTGCCTATCCAGTGCTAAGGAAGGTAGAGCGGTAACTGGGGCTGGAGTGAAAGCACGTACAGCAGACCTCCACTTCCCCATTACCTCTTGCCCCAAACCAGGGACTTCTGGAGAATAAGTTCAACTCCATGTTCATCTGTGCATCTTATCTATGTGTTTCTATTTATTTCTAGAAATTTGGTAGTTTCTGCTCTACTCTCAACCTGAGATCTAATTTGCAAATAAACAGGGAAGTCCTACCAGAGACAATGGAATTACACTTGCATTAATTGCTTTTATGCTCCATTTTTTCCTTTCATCTTTCTCCTTTCTTTTTCTTTTGAAAGCATACATGCATTAGTATAACTTACTTTTTTTTTTTTTTTTAGGATCTTCCAGTTTCCTAGTACAAAGCAGAAATTAGGAATGTGAGCATCCTGTTTGCCTTATTGAAAATTTGGTGGGGGTCACTACAGATAGACTGATGGTAAAAAAAGATATTCCATTTAAAGGGATTTGAAATTGTAAGACACATCAATCATTGGCTGTAGTATCCAGCTTTTTCTGAATGAACCTGCTCTATTAGGAGGGATGCAAGCTAGTTACAATCACCTGTGAATGACAAGCCATTAGTCATCCGAACATATTCCCACAAGAAAACTTCAGATCTGACTAATCTGGCTCTGACACTCTCCCGCTGATGAAAAGATGCTCCCTCGCTCTCTTGTTCTTGTTGAGACGAACAGAAAGTGCATTCTCCTTTTTGTACCTAAGCCTTCCAACCTTGTATATAATAACGCTTAACACCTATGGTTCTTGACCTTCTTTGGGAAGCATGAGACCCAGCCAGGTGCCTTAATTCCCCGGCCCCAGCCTCAGAAAACCAAAGCTGGGGTGGGGATGCCCAAGAGTCCGAGTGTTCAGCAAACACCTGCAAGGTGGTCCATAGACCACCTTGAGAAATACTAGAGCAGACAATGTATGAATAATGAAGGCTAGCACTCATCTTTTTCATGCATGTTATTTCACAATTTTAAAAAAACAAACATTAAGCAAAGAGAATGAACAGCCATTCACAGAAGGGAAGCTAAAAATACTCCACCAGCCAGTCTTCTAAAAGGTTCCATCTTATTAGTCAGCAGAGAAACCAGGAAGAAAAATCATACTATTTTCAAGTATTAAAGAAGCAAATTTTTTTTTTCCACTTATAATGCTTTTTGAAAGCCTATTAAAAAACCAAAAAGGCACAGCTGGCTCTTCGTGGTACAACGTCTCTGCAGAGTGATACAGCAAAATCTAGCGGGCAAACAAAGGCTCCTAGCCTTGGACCCAGTAACTCCGGCTCTTAGCCTTCATCTTAACGGAAAGAACAAGAGAAACGATGAAAATTTATGCACAAAAATATCTTCCTCGTGTGATATACACACACAGAGTATTTTACGATGTATCCAGACTGCGTTGCTATACAACCACCGGGGGCTGGGAGAGGCTCACAAGGGGCTTCTACAGATGAGGGAAAAGGTCTAATAATATAATATTTAATGTTAAGTAAAAAGAAAGAGTACAAAATGAATACACAACAGAATCCCAGCTACGTATTAAGATGCTTAAAGTAAAACTAGAACTTTACTATTTTGTTGATCTCTGGGGTGGGCCTGGGGCTAGCTCCCTGTCTTTGCATTTTCTGCAATGAGCATACATTATTTTTATAACCGGGGAAAAAAATGTATTTCTTTAAAAGCCTTAGCAATTAGAAAGAAAAGTTCATTTAACTTTCAGAATTCTTAAGCAGATGAGTAGGTACTGAATTAGAAGTGCTCTGCATGATACAGAGAAAAACCGTATATATGAACCTAACAGGACATTCGTATTACTGAAAAGTCATGTGAATAGAGAAGGCATCAGAGAGCTTGCTATTTAAGGAAATTCTGTACTGAAGTCCGACAAAAACAATCTCTTCTGTAAAGCCAGTACATGTTCCCCAATGTGCCATGAGGTAGCGACAGCGTCGGGACAGGTTAACCGTAAAAAGTGGACACCTATGACTGTCAGCACATCTCTGTGGTGGTCAGTTCAACTCAGGTGGCACGTTTGCGGCCTGCATGCCACATGCCGAGCACCAGGCCTGCCTGCTGGGAGCTCAGCTTCGGCAGGAAAGACGGCGGCGTGGGCAAGGCATGCGTACACAACAAACACATCTCACGCAGGCACAGGAAAGGCCAGCAATCTGGAGAATGTGGGGGCCCAGGTCTTCCTTACTTGTTTTAAGATATGTTCTGTCTTGAAAGCACCTTCTTTTCCGACAACAGGATCTCCAGGTGGCCCTAACAGTTTCCTTACATTTAGTGACTAAAAGGCTGGCAGTTCAAGCCCACCCCATGTGGCCACTGAAAAAGGGCCTGGTGATCAGCAACCATAGAGACGGCAGCCAAGAAAACCCTACGGGGCTCAGGTAGCCCACACTGTGACCCTGGGGCTCACCGTGATGAGTGGGAATCAACTGGGTGACAATCAGTTTGGTTTCTTTTCCCTCAACAAAGCATGGGAGAAGGGCCCCAGGGAGCTGTTGTGCTGAGTAATGCTGTTTCTACAAAGGCAACAATAACTCAGGTCCCCTAGTCCTCCAGACCTGACATGCTGGTGCTGTCTGAGAAATGCGAGGAAAGCAGCAGCTCTCCACGCTTACCTCCTCCAACTCTGAGACACTGGACTTGGCAGTGTGGCGCTGAGAGCATCTAGAGAGACGCCCGGCTCCAGCAGAGCAGGGCCTGGTCGGGCAGCATCTCTCATCAGGCCCTGACTCCGGACTTCTGATCTCTGCCCTGGAGCCCAACGGTCTCTCAAGCAGACTCAGGTATCAAATTGCCTTGGCATCGCACCTGGATATTTGATGGGCCCTAAAACTTCCGAACTCGACAACACAAGACTCTCTAATTCCAACATTCAGCTCCACCTCCAAGTCCAACCACTTCCCCCTGCCCCTAACGTAGTGCCTGAATCCAGGCCACTGTCCCCTGTTCCCGGAGCGGCAGCAGTCTCTTGCTGTTATACTTGCTCCCATCATGATATCCAATCCAGGTCACTGTTCTCTGTGCCCCAAGCTGCAGCGGTCTCCCACTGCTTTCCTTGCTCCCACCCAGGTGCCCAATCCAGGCCACTGTCCCTTGTCCCCTGAGCCACAGCAGTCTCCTGCTGTTTTCATTGCTCCCACCTAGGTACCCAATCCAGGCCACTGTCCCTTGTCCCCTGAGCCACAGCAGTCTCCTGCTGTTTTCATTGCTCCCACCCAGGTACCCAATCCAGGCCACTGTCCCTTGTCCCCTGAGTCACAGCAGTCTCCTGCTGTTTTCATTGCTCCCACCCAGGTACCCAATCCAGGCCACTGTCCCTTGTCCCCTGAGCCACAGCAGTCTCCTGCTGTTTTCATTGCTCCCACCCAGGTACCCAATCCAGGCCACTGTCCCTTGTCCCCTGAGCCACAGCAGTCTCCTGCTGTTTTCATTGCTCCCACCCAGGTACCCAATCCAGGCCACTGTCCCTTGTCCCCTGAGCCACAGCAGTCTCCTGCTGTTTTCATTGCTCCCACCCAGGTACCCAATCCAGGCCACTGTCCCTTGTCCCCTGAGCCACAGCAGTCTCCTGCTGTTTTCATTGCTCCCACCCAGGTACCCAATCCAGGCCACTGTCCCTTGTCCCCTGAGCCACAGCAGTCTCCTGATGTTTTCCTTGCTCCCACCGTGATGCCCAATCCAGGCCACCATCCCCTGACCTGAGCTCCTCCCACCCGTGCTGGCCCGGCCTCCTCCACACAGCAGGCACAGCTATCTTTTTGAGACACTACCAATCCACCAGCTCCACAGAGCAAGGGTTCTCATCTGCTTCACTTATGTTGTAGCCCCAGGACCCAGAATGTGAAGGAATCACTGAAATTTCTTTGCTCAAAACCAAAGAATGGCTTATAATTTCCATGCTCCAAACTGCTCATCAAAAAACTTTAAGGCTCAGAATCTGCCCATCCCCCAGCTCCCCACACTCTATCCTCAAGGGCCTCTTTCTGATCGTCCTCAAAGCACACCCAGCTTCTTCCTGCATACGGCCCTGGAAACTGCAGTTCTTTTTTCTAAAATGTTCCATCCCTCCCCACTGGATCGCCACCTTAGTCTGGCTGGGCTCTTCCTGGTATTTAACTCTCAGCCACCCTACCCCCTTAGGACCCTTTCTGAAACAACCCCATGGTTGCTCTCCCTCATGTCATCCCACTGAGCATAGAGCACTTGGCACTATGACATCACCTTGGTCCTTAACCCTTCCCTGCCTGTGTGCCCCCACCTGACTATAGAGCGAGCCTGAGAGCGGGGCCTTGACTGCCTGGGTCACTAAAGCACTCCCAAAGCCTCTAGTGACACCCAGCCCTTAGTAACTGAACAATTCAACTAATTTAGCTCCATGTTCCAGAATCTGCTCTTCTATGCTGGAAGCTCAGACACCATCTCTAGCCGGTGCCTGGAGAGGCATCCGAACACTAATTTATTAAAAAAGATTGAATCCCAGTCATGAAAGGAACTGAACAACACTCAAATTCCACTGAATTCATTGTCAAGCCACATGACAAGCCAAGTCACAATCAGAAGATTGGGCTAATGCACAGAGTTAAAACCCAGTGAATGTGGACAATAATCACTGAAGTCTCTCTGCCAATACACCTGTTCAGTGGGCCAAACCACTCACTGAAGGCTGCGATTTCCTTCTGAAGCAAAGTGCATGACTTCAAGTGGCCATGACTCTCCTCACTAGGCAATGTTGGGTACATGGTGGACTGAGTTCCTGTCTGTCCCACCAGTGACATGGTGGCATCATATCACTTGGATGCTCTGGTAAAGCCACCTCTGCATTCATGGCCAAGATGAGAAAATGTCCACTTGGATATCATTAAACTAGCAAACTATACAGTCCACTCAGTTAGATGACAGTTTGATAGAGCCTCCCATCACCCAACCAGGTCAGAGCTAACATCTGAAGTCAGTGTAATATCTGAAGCTTCATGGAAACCAGGAGGGCCCAATGAGCCAGGTTGCAGACCCCACTGTCTGCTTTCCCAAAGGCCACTAAGACACGGCCAATTCCTAAGGGCACATGGGGCCCCACTACTTCCCCCAAGCCATCAGACTGGCATGGAAGGGAAACTTACCAATGGGGACAGGGCTGGTGATTGCTTACCCAGACTTGACTTACAGGGACTGACAAGAGCCTAACCCGGAGACAGTAGGGATAATGCAGACATGTGTAATTCATAGCTGACTAAATTACCTCTTTTAAATTTATAATGATGATCATCGTTTGTGGAACATTTTTGAGAAATAAATAATTGATAACGCACTCTGAATCATCAGGTAAACTGCTAATGGAAACAACGGATGCGGATGGGTTGAAAACAATAGACGCCTTCATGCAACATTTATCAAGCATCTACTGTGTACCACCATCTGAGTATCACCTGTTTTAACCTTGGAATTTGCAGATAGGTTGTGGGAGATAAAGACAGGGCTCCCGGAAGGGGCAAGGACCTGGGAGCCTTTGATTATGAAAATGTATTACTGAGTTTCTACTAGGTGCTGAAGCCTCAGTGGCACAGCGGTTAAGAGCTCAGTGACTAACCGAAAGGTCAGCAGTTCGAATCCACCAGCTGCTCCTTGGAAACACCATGGGGCAGTTCTACTCTGCTCTGTATGGTTGCTATGAGTTGGAATGACGGAAATCTTGAGGAGAGCAGGGGTTAACAGGTTGATGATACGGACATCTGACTTTCCTCCTGTTTGGAACTGTGCTGGCTTACCGAGGTACGAGGACCAACATGCAGTTTCAGTCAGGCTCTGCCTAGAGCCTGGAGTGAGACTGCCCCCGCCAAATGGCTTGACTTTGCACTTTGAACTAAAAAAGCACTGGCAGAGCCGGAGCATCACAAGACAAGGAACCAGGAGATGTTCACTGAACAGATCAAAAAACAAGTGTAAACCAGGAATAAAAATAATAAAATGCCAGACAGTTCACAGAAGAAATTCATCAAGGATTTATTAGACACAAAACACTTTCTTCACATTATTTAAACATAATATGAATATCATAATGACTCTTTGCTTTAAATATACAAAGATAGCCTTTTGCATGATATCCACTCTCGCAAGTTTTATGTGATTTATAAAGACTTCCTTTTACAGTTTTAGACTTTTATACTGTGTCATGGTTTCGTTTTAATAAAGTTTGAGGGCAGAGTAAAGATGGAGGACCAACCACACGTCTCCTTATATCCCTCTGGAAACCAAGACCTGAACTGATAATCAAACGGAGCCTTCTGGTCACCTAGTGAGCCCCCAGGACACAGCACAGGGCTGTTAATTTGGACTTCATACCACTGAGCGAAAAACCTCCTCCCTTTCACAGACTCCCACACCTAGCTAGCCCTGGTTCTCATGGACTGAAGGTAAATGCACCATTTTCACTTTTTTTTTTATCCTCTGTCTTGGTCGACGGGTGGAGCTGGGTCTTGCCTAGCAGCTAGACTCAGACGCACTGCTGGGAAGATAGGCAGGCAAAATTGCCATATTTTGAGAGCTGGGCTTAGGACTCTGTTCATCTAGCCACGTTGGGCCTGTCTTTTTATCACTGCCACAGCGTGGTTTCTACAGAACCGCACTGCCTGTGTGCAGGACGCCATGTTGGATACAGAGATTTTAGTGGGACCTAATTCTTAGCCTGGGAGCCAGTGCCTGCAAATAGGACAGTGCTTATCCAACAGAAAAGCAGTGGTTTACACAGTGTCACCTACAGTGGGGGCCCAACAACAGAGGCGGAGGACTCACTACCTCGCAGCACCTTTAGCCCCTCTATCTGCCGACTGTGTGGAGGGCGCCATCTTAGATATGGTGGCTGCAGCTAGACCTATTTCTTACCTTGGGAGCCACAGCCTGCCCACAGGAGAGCACTTTTCTACCAGAAAAGCAGTAGTTTACACAGTGTCGCCTAAGGCTAGGCCCTGTCAGCAGAGGCCAACAGGGCAGTAGCATTGCTGGATTCTGAACTAGTTTGTATCATCTGGGGTTGGATATAGAGGCACTAACTTTGCCAGCTGGGAAGAGGTCCCCCTACACCTGAAAACCTGACTGACTTGGGAAGTGGTCAGATACCTTTTGTTTTACATTTTAAGACAGCCTGGAGAAACATCTGCAGTCCATCCTCACAATATCTTTCCCAGCCTTTACTTACTCACATGAAACCCAAAAAGCAACAGATTCTTGTGGCATACAGGAAATCACTCATAGCTTCTAAGGCTGACAAATAATACAACCAAGGAGTTTTCTGAATGAAGAAACTTTTCTGAAATCATCAGAAGGGGAATACAAAAGGATTACGTACAGAGCCCTTCTAGACCTTATACAAAATGCAGCAGAACAAAAGGAAAAGTTAAGCAAGCTGTTTGATCTGATGCAACACCCATACTCTGAAATCCAACAGATCAAGAACAAAATCAAAGACATAGAAATTCCATTCAAAGCCAAGAAAACCAAATGGAACAAATGGAAAAAAGAATTTATGGCTTGGAAGACAGAGCTACTGAGGCCAGTGTCTATGAGCAGAAATCAGAAAAAAGAAACAAGAAAAATGAAGAAGCATTAAGAAGCATGTGGAACTCTATGAAGAGGAACAACCTTTAATTAATTGGAGTCCCTGAACAGGATGAGACTCCTGAGAACACAGAGAGTATCGTTGCTGAGCTGCTGACTAAAAACTTCCCAGAAATCATGAAGAAAGAGAATATAGATACCCCAGATGCACATCGTATGCCACCCAATACAGGTCTCAAAAGAAAGACTCCAACACATATTATAATCAAGCTTAACAAAATGAAACATAAACAGCAGCTCTTAAAGGCAGCAAGACTCAAAGCAAAGCTAATATTCAGAAGGAAACCCTGTAGGTTTTCATCAGATTTCTCAGCAGAAACCACGCTGGCACGGAGACAGTGGCATGACACATTCAAGGAGAAGAACTTCCAACCAAGAATTATATATCCTGCAAAACTATCTTTCAGACATGAAAATGAAATTAAGACATTCCCAGATAAACAGAAACTCAGGGACTTTGTAGAAATCAAACCAAAACTACAAGAAATACTGAAAGAAGTTCTTGGCTTTGGCTTAGAAGAACAAAACCACTAACTTTTTGAACGACACATTACTCAGAAATCTACTCAGTTAGGGAAGGCTCCAAAGTCAATCACAGCTTTAATACCGAAAGAAGCAAACCAGTGATTATCATGAAAACTGTGGTGCCATCATATTAAAAAGAGGGATGTACTACAGTCACTATAGTCCTTCCAGATGGAGAGAAAGAGGACAAGACTGGTAGTAATTAAAATTGGGTTCATATATAGTTTACTAAGGGGGATCATAGGGGAAGCCACAAACCACAACAAAGATGTAACTTACCATATCAAGAAACGTAACACAGGAGTCTCAACAACTACAAAAACAGCTCTCAAAAAGGTGAAAGTTCAACTCACAGAAAAGAATGTCCCAGAACAGACTAATAGGAACAACAGAGAAAATATCAACACAAAAATAAACAGATCACAACGACAGCACTGAACACATACCTATCAATAATTACATTGAATGTGAATGGACTGAATCCTCCAGTAAAGAGACACCGAGTGTCATCTTGGATCAAAAGACACGACCCATCCATATGTTGTCTACAAGAAACTCACTTGAGACCTACAGATAGGAACAAACTGAAAATTAAAGGTTGGAAGAATATATATCAAGCTAACAATGAACAAGGAAGAGCGGGTGTGGCAATTCTAATCTCAGACAAAATCAATTTTAATGTCAAATCCACCATTGTGGACAAAGATGGACACTATTTATTGCTGAAAGGTTCAGTACACAAGCAAGACTTAACTATATTAAATACTTATGCACCTGATATCAGAGCACCTAAATATGTCAAAGAAACACTGACTACACTCAAAAAAGAGTTAGATTACTTCACTCTCAATACTGGACAGATCATCCAGAAAAAAGCTCAATAAAGATACAGAAGACCTTATTGCCACCATTAACCAATTAAACCTCATCAATATATACAGAACTTTCTACCCATCAGAGGACAACTACACCTGTTTCTCCAGTGCACATGGAACATTCTCCAGAATTGACCATGGGTTAGGACATAACACAATTCTCAACAAAATCCATACCACTGAATTACTGCAAAGCATCTTCTCAGATCATTAAGCCACAAAAGTCGAAATCAAAAGCAGAAAAAACACAGATAGAAAGTGGAACTCTTGGAAACTAAACAACATCTTGCTCAAAAAACCATGGGTTATAGAAGAAATCAAGGAGGAAATAAAGAAATTCATGGATTCCAATGAGAATGAAAACACCTCCTACCAGAACGTATGGCATACACCCAAAGTAGTGCTCAGAGGTCTGTTTATCTCCGTAAGTGCACACATCTGGAAGGAAGAAAGAAACCAAATCAAGGAACTAACCCTACATTTTGAACAAGTAGAAAGAGAACAACAGAGGAACCCCTCAGGCAACAGAAGAAACCAGATCATAAAGATTAGAGCAGAGCTAAATGAATTAGAGAATAGAAAAACAATTGAAAAAAATTGAAAAGACCAAAAGCCGGTTTTTGGAAAAGATCAACGAAGTTGACAAACCACTGGCTAAACTTCCTAAAGAAAAACAGGAAAGGAAACAAATAACTCAAATGAGAAATCAGAGGGAGTTGTCACAACAGATCCAACGGAAATAAAAAATATCATAACAGAATACTATGCAAGACAGTACTCTAACAAATTTGAAAACCTAGAGGAAATGGACAAATTCCTTGATTCATATCACCTACCCAAATTATCACAACGTGAAGCAGAACAACTTAATAAACCCATCACAAAGGAAGAGACTGAAAATGTCATAAAAAAAACTGTCAACCAAAAAACGCCCAGGCCCAGATGACTTCACTGCAGAATTCTACCAAGCTTTTAGAGAAGCGTTATCTCCAATACTACTGAGACTATTTCACAGTATAGAAAGGGATGGAGTATTCCCAAACTCATTCTATGAAGCCAGCATAACCCTGATACCAAAGCCAGGGAAAGACCCAACAAAGGAGAACTACAGACCGATATCACTCATGAATCTAGATGCAAAAATCTTCAACAAAATTCTTACCAATAGAATAAAAAAACATATCAAAAAAATAATCCATCCTGCAAGTTGGATTCATACCAGTGATGCAAGGCTGGTTCAACATCAGATAAACAATTAATGTGATTAACCACATAAATATCACAAAAGACAAGAATCACCTATTTTGCCCATTGATGCAGAAAAGGCATTTGATAAAGTCCAACACCCATTCATGCTAAAAACTCTTAGCAAAATAGGCATAGACGGAAAATTCCTCAATGCAATAAGGGCCATTTATACAAAGCCAACTGTTTATGTCATCCTGAATGGAGAGAGACTGAAAGACTTTCCCTGAGAACAGGAACTAGACAAGGATGCCCACTCTCACCTCTTCTATTCAACACTGTACTAGAAGTTCTAGGCAGAGCAATTAGACAAGACCAAGAAAGAAAGGGTATCTGCATCGGCAAAGAAGAAGTCAATATCTCCGTTTGCTGATGATATGATTGTATATGCAGAGACTTCCAAAGAATCTATAAGTGGGCTACTCAAACTGATAGAAGAGTTCAGCAAAGTCTCAGGATACAAGATAAACATAAGTAAATACCAACAAGACTGTTAATGAAGAAATCATCAAATCAATACCATTTATGATAGCCCCTAAGAAAATAAAGTACCTAGGAATTAATCTAACCAGAGAAGTAACAGACCTTTACAAAGAGAACTACAAGCCCTTACTACAAGAAACTAAGAGAGACTTAGATAAATGGAGAAACCTACCCTGCTCATGGATAGGAAGACTCAACATTGTGAAAATGTCCATTTTAACCAAAGCAATCTACTTATATAATGCAATCCCAATACAAGTTCCAGCGTCATTTTTTAATGAGATGGAGAAACAAATCACCAATTTTGTTTGGAAAGGGAAGAAGCTCCGGATAAGTAAGGTACTACTAAAGAAGAAGAACACACTGGGAGGCCTCTCATTACCCGACCTTAGAACATATTACACTGCCACAGTGGTCCAAACAGCCTGGTACTGGTACAAGAACAGACAGATCGACCAATGGAACATAATTGAGACCCCAGAGATGACACCATCTGTCTATAAACAGCTAACATTCGACAAATGCCCTAAGACATTAAACTGGGGTAAAAACAGTATCTTCAACAAACGGTGCTGGCAAAATCAGCTATCCATCTGCAATAAATTGAAACAAGATCCGTATCTTACACCTTATACAGAAAACAACTCAAACTGGATAAAAGACCTAAATATCAAATCTAAAATGATAAAGCTCATCCAAGAAAAGGTTTGAACAACAACATAAGTTTTAATACACAACACAGACAGACTTCAAAATCTGTCGAACAAACACAATCAACAGAAAATAGATAAATGGGAACTATTAAAAATCGAACCCTTTTGCTCATCCAAAGACTTTATTAATAGAATTAAAAAGCCACCTACAGAATGGGAAAAAATATTTGGCAACTATATCAGAACAACGTCTGATCTCCATAATCTGTAAGGTGCTACAAAATATTAATAAGAAGAAGATAAATCATCCAATTAAGCAATGGGCAAAGGAGATGGACAGACATTTCTCTAAAGAGGAGATCCAGGCAGCCAAAAAACACATGTGGACATGTTCATGATCTTTAGTTATTAAAGAAATTCAAATCAAAACGACAATGAGATATCATCTCACCCCAACCAGGTTGGCCATGATCCAAAAAACACAAAACAACAAATGCTGGAGAGGCTGTGGAGAAAGTGGAACTCTCCTACACTGTTGGTGGGGTTGCAAAATGGTCCAGCCTCTTTGGAAAGCAATCTGGCATTTCCTTAAAAAAATGGATATAGATATACCATTTGACCCAGTAACTCTACTACTTGGAATATATCCTACAAAATCAAGGCCATTCACACCAACAGACACATGCACCAGAATGTTTATCGCAGCACAGTCCACGATAGCAAAAAGATGGTATCAACCCAGATGCCCGACAACAGAGGAACGGATAGGTAAACTGTGGTATATACTCAATGGAGCACTATGCAATGACAAAAAATAATGATGATTCCAGGAAACATCTCATAACCTGGTTTCAACTGGAAGACATTACGTTGAGTGAAAGTAGTCAGCGATAAAAGGACAAATGTTGTATGAGACCCCTACAATAAGAATTCAACAACAGAGTTATGCATAGAATAAAAGACTCTTTGATGGCTGCAAGGGAGGGAAGGAAGGGAGGGCGAGCGGGGGGAGAGTTTAGATTAGATAGTTGGTAGAAATTTGATTGGGTGAAATCAGCAATAGCACACATTAGAAACAAGAACAATTATTAAGTAGACTTCAGCATAACCTGAATACTCCTTCCATCTTAATCCAATATTGCAAGGACAGACTAGCTGGGGCAGGGGGCAGGAGACCATGCTCTTAGGCGAAATCAAGGCCAATTGGCACAACTAGTGTTTTGCTAAGAGGGCTCTCTGCACCCCACATTGGTAAGTGGCATCTGGGGTCTTAAAAGCTGCCCAAACTGCCATCCAAAGGCACAGCAAATGGTCCCAACTCAGCAGGAATGGATGCTTACTGAGGACCAAAATGACATGGGGTAAAGACAACCCAGAAGACAGAGAGATCCACTTGAGTGGCTGTCTACATTGACTTGTGACCGGAAGAACTAGATGGTGCCCGGCCACCACCAATGATAGCCACGATGGAGCTCATAAAGTTGAGTCTCACTGGTAACACAAGAATAAACAGGGGTGCACCCTGAGATCTCCACTAAAAGACCACAATTGATGATCCAGGGGCTTCCAGGTTCCCCTGGGAGCATGGCCTCTGGCCCTGATGCTACCCCTGTCCATAAATCATAATGAAGGTCAACTTTTCGGACAGCAATGGATTGGGTTTGGCGATGCAGAATGACTATATCATGTGTGCACTTTATGGTTCTAGGCATCCATAGGATGTTGTCCTGCGGACATCTTACTAGAGAAAGGGGAGTGGGTGGAGAGGAGGGGAAAGGAGACTGTTGGGAGGATGAGACATGTATGGAGCAGAGAGGAATAGTGTGCTGTCACTGGGCAGGGAGAGCAGTGGAAGGTGCACATAGGTGGGCATGTAAATTTATATGGGAATGTACATTTTCACTCAGTCATAAAATAAATAAATAAATAAATAAAATTTGGCTACAATGTGGCAATTCTGATGTCTCCAGCAGCAACCTAATTTTAGTTACATTTGGGGACACCTGCTTAGACTCACAGTATATTTAGAAAACCACATAAGTGTTTCATATTAGAACCTATTACACTTCCAAACATCCTTACTATATGGAGTTACTATCAAAATTAAAGTGCAAATAAATTTTTAGCCAAAATTAGATTTCCCTCACTTCTCCCTCTCTGCAAACAGAAGCCATTGTTTTATTGGCAAAACTGAATACTCTCAAAAGCAAGTATTTAGGAAGAACACTGTCGGGTTAAGGCAAAAATCATCACTAGATAAAATGCACTTCAGATATTGTTAGATAAAACGGCAGAATTGAAATTACTTTAAAACTCACTGGATGCACGCTGCTCAAAGATTACCTTGCAGAAACAAGTTTGGGCAAACAGTCATGAGCTGAGGGCTAAATGACTGACGGTGCTGGATTCCTAGGTATGTTTGCTCATGACCCTGATTGCCTAGGCAGTTTCAGTAAACGCGCTTCCCGGGGGACGATGCGGCCGGGGAGAACTCAGTGTGAATCTAAGTTGGAATGACCTAGTTCTAGGAAGTTCTTTCAGAAGGGGAAAAATACCCAGAAAGGAGAGGAGGGCTCAGCAGAGAAGCATGACACATTCGAAAGTTGGTTACCTATGACCAGAGTTCAGACAGCTTCCAAGCGGCAAAGCAGAAAAGGGAAAGAAGCAGGTTTTTTGAGCTAGCAACCCTAGCTGAGTCTCAGCACTGCCACTTCCTGGCCTTGAAATCTCAGACAAGTCCCCTTTCACCTCCCTGGGACTTGGGCACCTCCCGGGAAAGGACACAGTTCGCACAGATGACATCTAACATCTCTTCCTGTCTTCCAGTTCCCAGCAGTTCTGCCGCTGGCTCCTGTGGGAGCCAGGCATTCTTTCAGTGAGCCAGTGGGCCCTGTGCGTCGCTCTCCACACCATGCTGGAGAGGGCGGAGGTCAGACCACGTTCCTTTCTCTCTGAGGAGCTCACAGCCTACCGGGGAAGCAGACTTGTGGAGCAAGGCCAATACCAACCTGAGTAACTACTGTGAGCAGAGGCACGTGCTGGGTGTCCGGGCCACATCGTTGCTGCTGTTAGCTGTCATCAGGTTGGTTAACAGCAAAACGAAACCTGCCCAGGCCTGTGCCATGCCCAGAACTCACTCTTGAGTCCACCGCTGCCGCCACTGTGTCAGTGCATCTCATTAAGGTCCTCCTCTTTTCTGCTAGCCCTCTACTTGACCAAGTATGATGTCCTTGTCCAAGGACTAATCATCCCTGACAATACGTCCAGAGACTGTGAGGTGCAGTCTCACCGTCCTTGCTTCTAAGGACCATTCTAGCTCTACCTCCTCGAAGACAGAGCTGGTCAGGCAGTCTGTGGTCTATTTAACACTCTTCACCAAGACCGTAATTCAAAGGCATCAATTCTTTTTCAGTTTTCCCTTTTCATTGTCCAGCTTCCACAGCAAATAGGTAATTGAAAATACTTTGGTTTAGGTCAAGCATGCCTTAGTCTTCAGGGTGACATTACACACACACACACACACACAGGCATACACCCACTGCCGTAGAGTGGATTCCAAATCATAGTGACCCTAGGGGACAGAGGAGAACTGCCTCATAGGTTTTCCAAGGTGCAAGTGGTGGATCTGAACCGCCAACCTTGTGAGTGACCATAGCTCTAATCACTGCACCACCAGGTCTCCAGGAGGACAACAGGAACCAAACTTAGAGAAAGGGAGGACCTGGCGAGGACGGCCTTCTAGAATGAAAACCCAAACCAAAGCCAACCCACTGCCGTCAAGACGATTCTAACTCACAGTGACTCTACAGGACAGAGTAGAATGGCCCCACTGAGTTTCCAAGGAGCACCTGGTGGATTTGAACAGTCAGTCTTTGGGTGAGCAGCCATACAGCATTTAGCCACTACACCACCAGGGTACCAAGGCCTAGCCAGCCTGAGGGCTCAACCGAGATGGCAGCTGCGTATGCAAACGAGTTGCGGTTGTTAGATTAGTAGATAACCTGCCAAATCCTATGACCCCACACGTGTCAGTGTTTTCAGTTTTCGAGAAGTTGGTCAACCAGGCCTTTCTTCTGAGCACCTTTGGGTGGATGGAAACCCCCAGTCCTTCAGCTAGCAGCCGGTTCATTAACCATCTGCACTGTCTGCACCAGGAACTGGCACACAACAGCTCCCAAAAGGGAATTTTTCCCCTCCGGGGTCCCATGGCTGTGGGCAAAGTGCTATCATCGCTTATACTGATGGGAAAAATTAAGGCCAGGGTTTCTGGAGGTTTAGGTACACTCTGCTTTCACCTGAGGGGGAAAGTAACGCTGGTATAGCGTGCCTCCTGCCCGCAGCCCATCCATCACTGGGAGCAAAGGGGACCCCGCTGACTGAGGAGCCGCAGGGAAACGCGAGGTGTTGGTGCTTTCTTACGACCAAGTTCTTTGCCACTGGTGGAGCGGATGGGAATCTGAGACCAGTGCCTAGCCCAGATCACCTTCCCTGTGTGTACTTCTCTCCGTACTTGGGTGCAGCAACCACATACCTCTATCAGCCCCCTAAAACATCTCCAACCCTGTTCAAAACTCAGACACTCACTAGGACAGTGTGCAGCAGAAGTGGGGTGTATGAGAACTCGCTGTACTCTCTGTGCAGTTTTTTTTTTCTGTAAAACTAAAATAAAGTCAATTAGAAATGGAAAAAAGTTGAAATCTTTATGTTGGGGTTCTTCAGTTTTGCCAAGTTGCCAGCTTGGGGTTGCCAAGTTATTCAGCCTCTGAGATAAAAGTGTTTTAGCACCCAAATATAAAACTGGAAAGATCATTCTAAATATAGACACTACTTCCCAAACACAAGCAAATTATCTGTGGCAATCTCTTCATCTTTCTGTGGCCCTCTGATGTCACTAAAATTTTGTTTTCTTTGTTTTTTAGCGTTTTACTTTGCTTTGGCTGAAGTTTTACAGCACCTCAGTTTCCCAGCCAGCCACTCACACTGGTGGCACAGTGGCCAAGCGCTCTGACCACTCACCCCAAGGTCCGCAGCTCTGGTTCACCAGGCCCTCCTCGGAAACTCTACGTGGCAGTCCTACTCTGTCTGCAGGGTCACTGTGCGCTGGAACCAACCCAATGGCAGTGGGTGCGGTTTGTGTCCGGCCTTGGTTGCAATTCCCTTGTCTTTGTTGTGCGCTGCGGTAACAGCAACAGCACGTGTGTAGGGGTCCCACAAGGAGAAGTCCGTTCTCTCGCAGTCTGGTGGGCTGCAAACCCCAGCCCAGGGTGTCAGCCTCAGGGGAAGGCCTTTGTTTATGGGCTCTGGAGGAAGGGCCCTGTCGTCGGTCCGCTCTGGGTCTGGCACTATCTCAGCTCAGGAACCTCAGGTCCCAAAGGTGCTCTCAGTCCCTAGCACCAGTTTCTCCGTGGAAGGAGGTCTCTGTCTTTGCTCATTTCTCTCTTTTGTATCTTAACAGAGATTGGCTCAAGACACTCTCCAGTCTTACAGACCTCATCCTCATCAATGTAACTGCCACTCATCTATTTCATTAAATCACAGTAATAAAATTTACAACACACGGGAAAATCCCAACAAATGGCAAAATGGCAGACAGTCACACAACACCAGCATTCAGGGCCCTGGCAAACTGACACACGCATTCTGGGGGAGGACATAAATTCAATGCATGACACCCCGCCTTGTCTTGGGTTCCCCGCATCTGTTCACTCAACTTGCCTGCCCCTCTCGTCCTTCTGAACTTTGCTTTCGGGCAAATGCTGCCCTGCAGGTCTCACAGAGGTGATTGTCCTGAGGCCTACGTCTCTCCCTGACCGTGGTGTTCCTTTTATAGGCCTGTTTATTATGTGGCCATACTGGGATCTATCTATTGGGAGTGATTCCAGATCCGAATGTGAAGAGTCACAGCCTCGGGCCTCCCACCAGTCTCTGTGAGACCACTAAGTCTGGCCTTACCGATGAGTTTGAATTTTGTCCCACACTTCTCTGGCATCCTGGCCACAGTGCTCAGCAGAATGGCCACCTAGTTCTTCTGGTCTCGGAGGACCAGAGCAGTGATGCCACCACGAGTCCTCTGGATGAACTGTTGCCCTGAATCTTTGGTTCAGCCTTCACTCTTCTTTGTGCCAGACGGGAAGAGACACACGATTGTACCTTAGATGGCACCTCTCAAACTTTTAAGACCCAAATTGCTACTGACCAAGGTAGGATGTAGAGCACTGTTTGTATGGATTATGATGAGCCGATTAACCTAGATGTCCCTTGAGACCACGGTCCCTGGCCACCAAGTCCAGCATCTCCATCCCAGGGGATGGATGGTTAAGGCTAAGATGTTTTCAAGCGAGTCCCCTGTGTACACTATTGCAGCTGCGAGGATATCTGCAGCACGCACGTGAGTGTGCTTCCATACACCCTGCCCCCCACCCCCGTTCAGCGGATGTATCTGCCCGTGTACCCTCCGGCACACAGCTGTTTCTCATTACTGCTATTTCAGAATTGTAAGTCATCAGAGTTCTTTGCATGCAGGTGATTCAAACTAACTCCTGCTAAGTTAGGGGAAAAACATCAGAATTTCTTGGAAAGCTGTAGGGGATAGAAGCCTGTGTCAACAGGGCAGCTGGGGCTCCAGATAGAGGAAAAAATACAAGCAACATCAATAACCACGTGGTAGAGCTCGGTTGCTAATCAAGCAGTCAGCAGCTTGAATCCACCAGCCACTCCTCAGAAACCCCATGGGGCAATTCTATTCTGTCCTATAGGGTCGCTCTGAGTCAAAACTGATGTCACAGCAGAGGGGTTGGTTCTGGTTTCGACCAAGACCAGAAGGCATAAGCCAAATGAGAATTATCAGAAATGGAAATGAATTAAGCCAACGGGAGCAGTAAGAGAGCTGGAATAGCTACTCTGGTATCAGATAAAACAGACTTTAAGACAAGAAATATTACTAGTAACAAAGAAGAATACTTGACAATGATAGATGTTAGAAAGATAACGAGGAGGCCTGCTCCTGACTAAAAGCCTGCATGTGATTTCTCAGGCTTGACCACAGGCAGTAGGCCTTTACCCGTGGGCTTCAGGAGGAAAGCTGCCCTCTCCAGTCAGAGTGGGGCAGGAGAACAGACACCTCACCACACAAGACATACAACAAGCAAACGGAAGAGTACTCAGCACCACTAGTCCCTGGGGAAATGTGAAGTAAAACCCTGCTGAGATACCGCCACACGCCCACCAAAACGGCCACCTAAGCAGATGGAGAAGACAGAGCTGGTGGAACGCGGAGAAACGAGAACCTTCCGGCACTGCCGATAAGACCACCAAATGTACAGTCAGTGTGGAAACGTCCTCAGGCAGTGCTGTAAAAAGTTCAACACAAGCTTACTGTGAGACCCAGCGATTCTACTCTCAGGAATTTACCCGAGGAAAATAAAGGCATAAGTCCACACAAAGATACATGTTACAACACACTAAATCTCAAAAGATGGCGCTGAGCGAAGGACACAAGATGCAAAAGCCTTCGTGTTGTAAGTTTTCTCTACGCGACATGTCCACAAAGGGCCAGTTTATAGAGACAGAGCAGATCAGTGGCTATCGGGAACCAGGGTGGCAACAGGGACTGACTGCAGACTGGCTCATGGAAACTTGGAGGTGGAGCGAGAGAAAAGCGCTCACGCTGAATCATACGGCTGATGACACAGTCTACACATTTACTAAGGATCACTGAATTGTGCACTTACAAGGGGTGAATTTTGTGGCATTTAAATTATGTAATAAGGTAGTAACAAAGGAAATATAAATTCGATAATAAAGAAATGAGGTTTAATTTCAGGAAGCACAATTAAAATACAATCCCCATGACTTAAAGATTTTTCTTAATGTAGCCATGTATGTTTTTATTCCCATGTTTTAAAATTATATTAGAAGTGTCTTGGCATTGAGCCCTGATGGAAGCTCAGACCCTAAATGACCTGAGCTTTCTGACCTGAAATACACGGGCCCTGGGTCTACACAGTAAACAGCGGAAAATGTAGAAAAATCTAAAAATAGACAATATCAGTCTTACTTGGGGCCAATTTCAGAGAAAAACAGAGCAATGAAAGGGGTGTCTGAGAAGGAATTCAATTACCTAGACTGTTCCGATAGCAAATCATGTTATAAATAATCATTATGACCTAGAAATATTTTATGAGAACAGCAAAGGCTGACCCAGTAATTAATTTAATAGCTGTCTTCAGAGATATGAAGGGTTTCACGGGAAGCTATGTGCTTCTGCTCTCCTCTCCTTTGACAGACAAACAAAGCAAAGTAGATCTAATAATCAGCAAGGTAAATTTAGATGAAACACAGACAACACTGCAAGTGGCTGCCATCGAAGGCTGGAACCAGCGAGGATGTTTGTGCAAGCTGTTTCCTTGGCAATCATTAAGCATAGAAAAGAAGCCTGCTCGGGGGTAAATTCAGGGCTGCCTGAGAGGTGGTGTGAGCTTGGTGGCCTCCAGAGATGGGGCAAGGCCATGGGAAGGAGGGCAGGGCTGGGGACCCACACAGCTCACCTCTGTGGCTGGCTAAGCCCCTGACCTCCACAGCTCACCTCGATGTCTCGGTTGAGCTGCTTGACGATGGCCGTTATGTTCCTGATGTGCTCCTCCAGAAACAGCCTGGCCAGGCGGTCGCCTCCCCCTTTGTTCTGCATCTTCTGCAAACTGCTGACAATGTCGTCTTTAATTCGGAAGGCGTGCTCCACCAGGGCGGCGGTGGTCTTCTCGTGGCAGAGGATTCTGTCTTCCAGCTGTTCCACCAGACTCACGGACGAGTAGGGCGCCATGGTCAGCGACTGGCTGTGACGGGGCATGGTCCTAACTCGCCTGCAGAGGGAGCCACATCGTGAGGGCAGCTCAGTGGGGGAGAGAAAACAAAAGCCGGATTCAAGTCTGCCCAGAGAAGATACCACAGACGCTCCATCCCTGCAAGCTAAATGGGTCTCTGCCCCCAAAGGGTCTTCTGCACAAGCCAGGCAACAGCTGTCAACAGTTGTGCCCAGAGACTTCAGTGGGGTGGTCCTGGACTCCTAGACCTCTAGGAAACGGGGCTGTCTGAGTTCAGCACACTGAGATGTTTACCCACTACAGGCTGTGTTTTCAACATCAGGCTCATCAACAAGGTCTCCCAACATGCACCTCTTGTACTGCCACCCTCTAAAGCAGCAGTTACAAACTCAGATGCCTACAGAGGTCAGAGAGGTGACATCAACCAGTAAAGCACATGGCATATGGTACAATGTTTGGCAGGGATACTTTGGAGAACTGGAAAGGACACGTCTTAACTAAAGGGAACCACGCACTCCAGCTCCACCCAGGAGTGATCACCTGGAAATACAGCTCGATTTTTCCAGATCTTCTGATATTTCAAGAAGAGCTTGGAAATCTAAGCTTGTATATGAAATTATCTAATTATTAAATTTCAACAACATATTTTAAAAGTGCTTAAGATCACGCTGGTCAAGCACCATCCTTCTGTGAGTCACTTTTGCTCTATGGACTCCCAATCTGCACCTTCTGGTTTAAAAGGTTAGCAGCAAGTTTTAGCCACCTGCCCTCCAGTTATATTTCACCTTTAGTAGGCAATGCAGCCTCCAGAGAGGCCGGTGTGAGAAGTCCACTCCTCGGGCTCAGTGAGTGGACCACAGCCTCCTATGAATTAGAGGCTGGGAGAGGGGACACGATACTTCTCTTGCCCTTGACAAAACCATCCCAGAATAATGTAATAGCCACATGTCTTCATGTATCACAACCACTACACCCACTAGCAGCCCTCATGGGATTGGTGGAAAGGAAAAGTATACCTTAGATGCATATTTTCCATATATTATACCTTTCTTCGGTGACAAGAGAAGGAAACACAGGGCTCCGTTGGGCCATTTTCTTTTTAATAATTCACATCTGTTAAAAAAAGACATCAAATTATTTAATAGTTTATAGCTAGAATTTAAATGACCTTAAAGGCTCCTTATTAAGTTATTAAGCAAAGGGTAAATTATGTTGACCCACAGATCAGTGAGACTGTTAAATGCCTTATGTCGTATATATGAAACACACAGTAAATGTTTCCAAATAAAGGGAAAAGAAGAGGGTAAAACCAAAATGCTCCTGAAATTAATATTGCTAAGTCTTCCTAGAGCGATGACTAAGGACAACTGAACGGAGTTTCCGAAACTTCCCTCAGTCCTATGTCTGCATCTCAAGGTCTATCAACCAACCAGAATATTTCTCTAGCAGGCTCGTTCAGTGGTGTACTTCTCTTAAAAACGTGCAGAAAACTACTGTAAGTAAATCTGATAACAACAAATTTAGTAAATTCCACAGCAAATTAAGAGCCCCTCTTTCTACAGCAATCTTTGATTAAACAACGTGTGATCGGCGAGATCCAATTCTGGGAAAGCTGTCTATCAACTAAGAGAAGCAGAACGGTATTTTCAAAACTTGATTATATGGCATAATCCTTCCTATTACATCTTGCATTGAGGGAACGTTTAATCACAGTTAGAAATCGGAACAAAACAGCAAGGTCTTCTAAATGTTTCATCACCAAGGGCTCTCGTCACTGCCGCTCACGGCCTTAAAACAACAAACGCCTGGTAACCGTGATCTGACGAGTCCTTCGTCCTCATTCGGACGCTATGCTCAGAAGGTTATTTCCAGTTGAAGCCATTGTTTGGGCATCATCTCTCCAGTGCTTTATTTTTAGAGTTTCAAAATGTGAACATTTCACTTTCCTAGACAAAGGACTTTGAATCTCAAGCAAATTACATTTACGAGAAAAAAGTATAGCATGCCAAACAAGCTAAGAAGCACAGGGAGTTCTTAAGTAGCTAAGCTAACAATCCCTGACACTTTAAATGAAAAATTAGGCTGTAGGGAAAATGCTATTATTTAGAATTACAGAATCTTAAAAGTTTGAGTTGTAAGATACCTTAGTTGAGATCTGAATCCATAAAACAGCCCAAATTAAAAAACTCAGCACTCGAGTACTGACTGGCACAGCTGATGGTTCAGAGACACCCAGAGTTATGTTGGAAGGGAAGTCTAGTGATCAGCTGCCCAAAGGTCCAGCCTTGGAAATTTGATGGAGCACAATTCTACCCTGCACACAAGGGATCACCATGAGTTGGAAATGACTCGCAGGCAAGTTGTTTTGTTTTTATTAATTTTATTTATTTTGTTGTTGTTGAAAATATACACAGCAAAAGACACACCATTTCCACAGTGTCCACACGTACCATTCAGCGACACTGACTACACTCTTGAGCGTAGCCTCCTTTTACGAGTCACTCCTCCCCATTAGCATAAACTTGCTACCCTCTAAGCTCCCTATTTAGCCTTTCCAGTTGCCATCACCAGTTTGATCCCATATAGTTTGGTTTGTGTTATGCAGTCAAGTAACCTAAATCAGTTAAGATGAAAGTTCCTTCCCTCCAAGGCTTCACAGCCTACAGGAAGGTAGACATCGAAACCCCATTAAAATAATGGGGTAAGTGGCTAACAGTATGAGCAAAAATACATGGCGAGAACAAAAGGAAAGGGGAAATTATTTCCCGAGTAGCAGCCAGGTCAGGGAAGGGATAGGACTTCCCAGACTAGAGAATGGAGACGAGAGAGTGAAACTGTTCACGTCTGCTCTTTTCACTCCTCCAGTCCCACCTCTATTTCCGTTACTCCCAACATACTGGGGCCCAGCCTGTTTCCAGCCTATTTGGCTACCCTTTGCCAAACACTGGAGGAGTGGTGGTGCAGTGGTTAAGGACTCAGCTGCTAATCCCCAAAGTCAGCAATTCAAATCCTCCAGCTGCTTCCCTGGAAACTCTATGGTGCAGCTCTCCTCTGTTCTAGTGGGCTGCTAGGGGTTGGAATCGACTCAACAGCAAAGGGCTGCTTTTCTGGTTGGTTGCCATACGCCCCTGCTCTGCTGACTCTAAGTATTCCCACTGCCTGGCCACCCGTCACCATCAGAACTTTCGCGACATGGGAAACATGCTCCCCACCCTGCCTGCCAGCCAAGAAAACTCCCCCTATCCTTTAAGGCTCCACCACCTCTCAACGGAATAAACTGTCTTCTATTTGTTGACCTCTGTAGTCCTGCATGCTTTATGGTGTTCATTACCTTCTACAGCTTTTAGCAGTTCACTTGACTGTCTCTTCCATTACACCACTGTTCCTTAAGGGCGATTTCCAATCTTGAGACACAGAGATGACACAGAAGACCCCCCCGACGTGTCTGCTCATGACCGAATGACTAGTGTTCCAGCATCAGAAGCTGTAAGACTGAAAGCACTGGATAATGTGGTTTAGTTTAAAAGTTTATTTCTTTACTGACAGTGCATCTGAAACATTCCAGACCCAAACAGAAAACTAAACCTACTGCCGTCAAGTCGATTCGGACTCATAGTGACCTTACAAGACAGAGCAGAACAGCTCCACAGAATTTCTACGGAACACCTGGTGGATTTGAACTGCTGACTTTTTGGTGAGCAGATGTAGCACTTTAACCACCACACTACCAGGGTTTCCATCTGAAACATCAGACGAGCCATAATATCTGTGAATGAATGGAAACTTTTGGAATCCTCTGAAGGTCATTTCATCCATCTGGAATTATCCTGCTTGGGTTACAGAGGCCAAACCACACCAACTTTCTGAAAGAGGAGTCTACACCCTGCTGACCATCTGGGATTGCTTTTTCAGTGACAAACAGTTCTATTATCACCTGGTTGCAAAGTGGTTAAGCACTACGGCTTCTAACCAAGAAGGTCCGCCGTTCAAATCTACCAAGCAGTGTTTGAAAATCCAATGGGGCAGTTCTACCCGGTCCTATAGTGTCGCCATGAGTTGGAATTGACTCATAGGCAAAGGAGTGTGGCTGGGTTTTGTCTACGGACTTTCTCTGACAAGAAATCTCACATGGTGTGAGTTCACAGCACACATTAATGTCTCTTCAGAAACGATGGCTTCTCAAGAGTATGGTGAGATTTGTTTATGTCAGGCCACTTTGTATGCTAATATCACAAAGGGCAACCAGAAGCATCATTTGAAAATTCTTTGCCAGTGCAATGAGACCTACGCTGTAGACCAATAAAGGTTAAAAATAAATAAATCACTGGACTGTATAATGTCTCAAACGTCATTTCCAGATCTCTCCATTGTAGATTAGGACTTACTGGCCTGAGATCACCACTGACTACATTCATAAATCTTATCTCTGATATAGTCATAAGTCTACCACTGTATCAGGCAGATCTGAATTGTACACTATTCTGCCATGTTATAATAACCAAGCTCTAGTTCACATATTTTTTTGAAAACTGTGTAAATCAGAGGAAAGTAAGGAGTGAAGAATTGAAAATTTGAGAAAAAGTAAAATTGCAATGTAGTAAGCATGCAATATATCAATAGAATTTGGGATTTCACACAAAAGTAAAAAGAAATGCTATTATCTAAACCAAAATAATTCTCTGTAATTACAAGAATTCTGTAAACAAGAGAGAAGTAAAAGGGAGGTAGAGTTACATATACATGAACATGTGATATTTTAATCACAAAGGAGACTAATATAAACCAAGGATAATATTCCTATAAGGAATGTGACATTGGGTAGAAGAAATGCCTACTATATCATTTTAATATAAAATAATACAGAAATTTAATAAATTAAAGTGATAATTTTCACTGAAAAAGTAAATACCAATCATGTAAAAGTGAATGATTCTTCAGTTTATCATTCAGATACAGTCCCGGTGTGTTTTGTTGGTGTCAGAAATAGTGAGAGCATTAATAAACACAGCGGTTGTAATTTGGTAGTGAAAAAACCCCACCAGTTTCCTCCTAGTTAAAAGTAGAGTTAAACGGTAGAGTGTGGGAAGGTGTGTTGAAGGTGTGTCAGGAGAGACAGACTGGAGTTGTTCTCTGTCTCATCTTCAAGCCTGTGCTCAGGACTTTGGACTTCATCCCAGGGACAACAGGGACAGTGTCTCAGTTATCTGGTGCTGCTGTAACTGAAGTACCACAAGTGGGTAGCTTTAACAAGCAGAAATGGATTCTCCCACAGTTTCAAAAGTCACTGCTGATGAGTTGATTTCAACTCACAGTGACCCTACAGGTCGGAATAGAACTGTCCCATAGAGTTTCAATGTCACTGCTGTTGAGTTGATTCTGACTCACAGTGACCCTATAGGTCAGAGCAGAACTAGAGTTCCCAAGGAGCACCTGGTGGATTTGAACTGCCTACCTTTTGGTTAGGAGACTGTCATGGATTGAACTGTGTCCCCCCAAAAATATGTGTACCATGTGGCTGGGCCATGATTCCCAGTATGTTGTGACTGTCTTCCATTTTGCGGTTTTCCTATGCTGCATGTTAAAGGATTAGGGTGGGACTGTAAATCCCTTCAGAAGATCACCTCCCTGCTCCACTGTAAAGGGAGTTTCCCTGGAGTATGGCCTGCCCCACCCTTAATCCTTCCATCCTACAAGAGATAAAAGGAAGAGAAGCAGGCAGCACCGGGAGAAGAGCGCCTCCTTCAGACCTGAGGTTCCTGAGTGGAGATGCTCCCTGGACAAAAACTGATGCAATAGCGGACTTGTCTCCAGAGCCAACAAGGGGGAAAGCCTTACCCCAGAGCGGACATCCTGAAATTGGACTTGTAGCCTACCGGACTGTGTAAGAATAAACCTTCCTCTGTTAAAGCCATCCACACTGTGGTATTTCTGTTAGAGCAGCCCTAGCTGACTAAAACAGAGACATAGCACTTAATCACTACACCACCAGGGTTTTTTTCTCACAGTTTAGGAGGCTAGAGGTCTACATTCTGGGTGCTGCCTCTGGGAGATGGCTTTCTCTCTCTTGGCTCTGCAGAAGGTCCTTATTCCTTGGATTCCTTGGTTCTTTGGTGACCTTCATGTGGTATGGCCTCGACCCTATCTGTGTTCTGTTCACTTATTTAATCTCTTTTATGTCTCAAGAGACATTATTGACTCAAAATACACCCAACACTAACCTTGCCTCATGAATATAACAAAGGCAACTCATACCCAATGGGATTACTACCACAAGCAAAGAGGTTAGGATTTACAACTTGTGTTTTGAAGGACCTAATTCACTCACACTAGTGGAACAGTGGTTACGTGTTATGGCTGTTAACCAAAAGGTCAGCAGTTCAGATCTGCCAGGCACTCCCTGGAAACTCTATGGAGTAGTTCTACTCTGACCTGTAAGGTTGCTCTGAGCTGGAATCAACTTGATAGCGGTGGGTTTGCTTCCTTTTAGTAATTCAATTGACTCAGTGGCAATGGATTTGGTTTTGGTTTTTTAATTCACTCTATAACAGGCAGTGAAAGTAGCTGAGCTGGCAGAAGCCACAAGAGGGGACCATCTCAGCAGAAGATGCAAGACTGAAAAACCACATGCTAGACCAGGAATCTAGCCAGCTAAGGCACGGGACCTGGCCTGGGAAGGAGGAGAGCTTGAAAATTCACCCAACTCAATGCCATCAGTTCAGAGTCACACTAACTCTGTGTGTAGCGGAGGAGAACCGTTCTCCACAGGGTTTTCAACAGCTGACTTTTCACAGAGAGGTCACCAGGCCTTCTTGCGGAGGCCCCTTGGGGGACTTGAACCATCAATCTTTCAGTTAGCAGCTAAGTGCATGTGCGCATAGACTGCTGGCACCACCCAGGTTCTTGAAAGCTTCCCTCCTCGGCATGCCTCTCTGCCTCTCTGCCAGCTGTTGCGTCCTTCCTCCATTCACCTCCAGCTCCCGCCCTCCCTTCTCATCGCCTCTTCTCTGTCAGTTTTCTCCTTCTCTTGCTCCCCCCCCAAGCTTTCTCTCCATTTTCCTTTCCCTTCCCGTAACTCCTCACTCTCGCCATCCCTTGTCCTTGCCCCACTCCCTTCCCCCTCCTTCTCTCACTCTTCTTTTTCACAACCACAGTCCAACAGGCTTTTCTAACATAGCAACATGAACAGTGGGATCAGGAAGATACTGGTTTGATTCCAGCTTCCCCCTCAAATGTACAGCTCAGCGGGCTCACTCTCTTTTGTCAGGTCGGGGATCAGAAAAACAAGAGCTGCTGAAACCCTGGTGGTGTAGTGGTTAAGTACTATGTCTGCTAACCAAAAAGTAAGCAAGTGGAATCCACCACACACTCCTTGGACACCCTCAGGGACAGTTCTGCTCTGTCCTCCAGGGTCAATGTAAGAAGGAATTGATTTGACACCAGTGGAATTGGTGCTCTGGTTTTTACACTTAGGGAGGGCTTATCTCCCATCACACACTGATGAGCATACGACACAGTTACAACGAACCACTGTGGTCTTTTGGTACCTCTCATCCTTGGTGACGCACACCACACACAATGTCTCATTGCTGATGTTACCATGTGCTGACATTATCATTCCCAGACGCTCACTCGTAGTGTTTGGTGCTGTGATTTCTGGTGAAAACACTGCTGTGTAGCAGGCTACGAAAACTTTAAAAAAAAAAAAAAAAAACTATTCAACTTACAGGGAACTGACTTTGTGCAGAGTCATGGCAGTGGAACTCTGTCATAAGCCCAAGACTACCTATGTGTTAGCTTAATTTGTCTTCACAGTCCTTTGTGAAGGTCCTACTCTTATGACCTCCACTGAACCAGAAGACTTAGGCTCAGACACGTTCCATAAGTGGCCCAACATCACACGGCTGGGAAAGAGCAGAGCAGGGATCTGAACTTAGGATGTAGGTCCTTTCTCACCAGACATTACCCACAAGGAGACCATGGAGTATCTACCCAGCACAGCTTTGGCTCTGGGGTCTAGTGTAAGTGTGTGCTAAGAACTGGTTCCTTTCCTTTCCCCAGCTATATGCACATCTGACAGAAAATATAAATGGTGGCCACCTACAGAATGGGAAAAAATATCTGGCAACTCTATGTCAGACCGACGCCTGATCTCCATAATCTATAACGTGCTACAAAATACCAAGAAGAAAAAGATAAATCATCCAATCAAGCGATGGGCAAAGGAGATGGACAGACACTTCTCCGAAGAGGAGATCTAAGCAGCCAAAAAACACATGTGAACATGTTCCGATTATTAGCTGTTAAACAAATTCAAATCAAAATGACAATGAGATACAATGTCACCCCAACATGGTTGGCCATGATCCAAAAAATGCAAAACAACAAATGCTGGAGAGGCTGTGGAGAAAGTACAACTCTTCTACACTATTGGTGGGATTGCAAAATGGTACAACCTCTTTGGAAAGCAATCTGGAGCTACCTTAAAACAATGGATATAGACACACCATTTGACCCAGTAATTCCACTGCTTGGAATATATCCTACAGAATCAAGGCCATTCACACCAACTGATACATGCACACAAATGTTCATCACAACACAGTCCACAATAGCAAAAAGATGGAATCAACCCAGATGCCCAACAACAGAAGAATGAATAGATAAACTATGGTATGTATACTCAATGGAACACCATGCAATGATAAAGGACAACGACGACTGCAGGAAACATCTCTCAACCTGGTTTCAACTGGAGGACACTATATTGAGTGAAAGCAGTCAGTGACAAAAGGACAAATATTGTATGAGACCCCCATGATAAGAACTTAAAATCAGACTAATGCATAACAGAAAACATTCTTTGATGGCTGCTAGGGTGGGGAGGGCAGGAGCACGAAGGGGGAGGGTTTAGATAGTTGTTAGAAATTTGGCTGGGTGAAACTGGTGGCAGCACACATTAGTGAGAAGATCAATATTAACAGGACTTCAACACAACTTGTGTACTCCTCCCATCTTAACCCAGTATTGTAAGGACAGAGTAGCTGGGGCAGGGGGCTGGGGACCGTACTCTCAGGGGAAATCAAGGCCAACTGGCACAACTAGCATTTTGCTAATGACGACTCTCCACACCCCACATTGGTGAATGGCGTCTGGGGTCTTAAAAGCTGCCAAACTGCCATTTGAGGGTACAGCAAATGGTCCCAACTTAGCAGGAGCAGATGATCACCGAGGTCAATAACGACACAGGGGAAAGAGAACCCAGAAGACAGAGAGATCCACTTGAGCGGCTGTCTACATCGACTTGTGACCAGAAGAACCAGATGGTGCCCACCTACCACCACTGATAGCCACGATGGAGCTCATAAAGTTGAGTCTCACCAGCAACACAAGAATAAACAGGGGTGCACCCTGAGATCTCCACTAAAAGACCACAACTGATGATCCAGGGGCTTCGAGGTTCCCCTGGGAGCATGGCCCCTGGCCCTGATGCTATCCTTGTCCATAAATCATAATGAAGGTCAACTTTTCGGACAGCAGTGGATTGGACTTGGCGATGCAGAGTGACTATATCATGTGTGCACTTTATGGTTCTAGGCATCCACAGGATGTTGTCCTGCGGACATCTTACTGGAGGAAGCTGAGTGGGTGGAGCAGAGGAGACAGGAGACTGTTGGGAGGATAGGACGTGTATGGAGCAGAGAGGAACAGTGTGCTGTCACCGTGCAGGGACAGCAGTGGAAGCTGCACATAGGTGAGCATGCAAACTTATATGGGAATGTATATTTTCATTCAATCATAATAAAAAATATATATATAAATGGTTACATGAAAGCTTCTGGCAAAGAATTACTCGCTTATTTTGTCTGGAGAGATTTTCTATTGTTTACTGTTCAGGGACAGTGGGCAAAATCATCAGGCAGCGGCTAGAACCCTTTCACAGGGCCACAGTGTTCTCCTGGGATCTAAGTGTGCAGAATTCACGGTTGGACTGAAGCAATGCGACTATTATTTGGTTTTGTTTGAAAACAAAAAAAATAGAGCACATGCAGGAAAAGTGTGGTCTGCAATACACAGGTCTTGTCTAAGAAATTTGGAACATTTGAAGAAACACCTTTACTTAAAGAGAAAAATGCTTTTTTCATTAATAAACCAATAAAACTAAACCAAACCCACTGCCCCTAGTTGAGTCCGATTCACAGTGACCCAACAGGTCAGGGCAGAACTGCCCCACAGAGTCCCAAGGAGGGCCTGGTGGATAAAGCAGTGTAATATTAAAATTCAGGCTTTATGTAAAGGTATAAAAAATAAAATGAAAATCACTCAGACCTTGCATATGTTAGCATTGAAACTTACATTTTCTTAAGATTTCTCTCCAGCAAATGCATGCTTTTCATATTTGGAAAAAAAAATGAATTTGTACTCTGTATACTACACATACTCTGCATTCCCTAATGAGACTAAATCATCAACAGCTTTCCACGTCAATATGTGAAGACATATGTCATCCTTCCTGTGCCTGCACAGCGTTCCATTGAATCGGTGTGCCACAACTGTCAGCCAGTTCCTTAAGGATGGACAATTACACTATGTCATGGATTGAACTGTGTTCCCCCTCCAAAATCTGTGTAGCTATTTAGCTAGGCCATGATTCCTGGTACCATGTGATGTCCTTCATGGTGTAAATCTAGCCAATATAATATAGTGAAGGAGGGTGGGTAGCAGTTATATTGGTGGAACTGAACTCAGTGTATAAGATTGTTTCGTGCCTTAAGGCACTCTCTTAAGATATAAAGGAAATGCTAGCAGAAAGACCTGGGGACCTCATCCCACCGAGAAGCAACCAGGAGCTGAGTGCATCCTTTGGGAAGGACCAAGGTCCCTGTACCGCAGAAGCTCACAGTCCAGGGGAAGGTAGACGAGAAGGACCTTCTCCTGAGCCAGCAGAGAAAGCCTTCCCCTGAGCTGACCCCTGAATTTGGACTTAGACCTACTGGACTGTGACAAAATAAAATTTCTCTTTTTAAAGCCATCTACTGTGGTATTTCTGTTAAGGCATCACTAGGTGACTAAGACTCAGTGAAATACTATTTATAATCATGGTTTAGTTCAACTTTTGGGGGTCTTGTCTTCTCCTTTTTTTCCCTCAAAAATGATACTAGCAATGTAGGAAACCTGCGGGGCAGACTGTGAGCCACTTTCACAACTGAAGTGAAAGTGAGCTGTCACGGTGAAGTTTAAAGAATCAAGAAGGGGAAAATCACAGGGTCTGCGAAAATGGTCCCAGAGGTGGCTGACCCAATCAAAACAACAGAACTGCTCATCAGAGGTGTGGTTGTTAGCACGTTGTTGGGCTTTGGCTTTAGTCAGTGGGCTCCAAGAGGAAGCACAGCAGGTGGCAAGTACCTGGCACATGCCAAAAACCCCACAGTCATCGAGCCAACTGCAACTCACATCAACCTTCTAAGACAGAGTAGAACTGCCCATAGGTTTTCCAAGGAGCAGCTGGCAGCTGTGAAATGCCACCCTTTCAGGCGGGTGCGAAATGCCACCATTTTAGTTAGCAGCTGAGCTCTTAACCACTGCACCACCAGGGCTCTACCTGGCACACTATAAAAAAAAAACACAGAAAAATCTAAATCCATTGCTGCCAAGTCAATGGTGATTCACAGAAACCCTATAGGACCGAGTAGGATGGCCCCACAGATTTCCAGTAAGTGGCTGGTGGATTCAAACTGCCAACCATTTGCTTAGCAGCCAAATGCTTAACCACTATGCAACCAGGAACCCAGCTGGTACATAAACCAAAAACCAAACCCATTGCCATAGAGTCAATTTCTGACTCAGAGTGGCACTACACACAGAGTAGAACTGCCCCATAGAGCTTCCAAGGAGTGCCTGCCAGATTTGAACTGCTAAACTGTTGGTTAGGAGCTGCAGTACTTAACCACTAAGACACCAGGGTTTCTACCTGGCATACAGTATTTCTTTAGTAAATGTTTGCTGGATGAATGAATCTCAAAGATTAATGATGGCACTCATGTATGGTGCTTCATCAAGTTGAACTGAATCACATTCTGACTGCAGAATGAGTGTACAGCCATAAAGAGAGAGGGCATATGTGGACTGTCTAGTAAAAGGCTTGTATCAGTGTTTCTGAGAGGCTGAGAATCTTGCACAGCAGCAGGGATTCTGTAACAGAGAAGGAGACACTAGACTGTCACGGTCTGGTGACACTAGCCATTGAGATAGCCCGCTCACTTCACTAAGCACATCAGTTAGCTCCCCAGGTAGATGCGCCTTCAAGAAGAGTACGCAGCCATGAACAGACGTGAGCCACAGTCTGACAGCTACTCTCCTCACTGTGAATGAATACATGGGAACTACATCCCCGATGGGAAGTAGACTCGGGTAATCAGCCCCCTGAAGTCTGCTTTTCTCTGACTGCACTAACAATAGTCAGGATCTAAAACCACAAGCTAAAATATGATGATCATAACATGTTACCTGGTGTGGTGGACAGCCTCCTCAGGTGGCCCCCAAGAACACCTCCTGGTGTTCACACCTTCAGTGATTGCCTTCCCTGAAGTGGGTGGGACATGTGGTTCACTTCTAAGAAAGCAACACTGAGACCAGCAAAATTACAGGGTTGGCTGTGTAGGGCTGGCACTGGTAGCCAGCTGAGACTCAGGCCCCCAAATTACATAGGGTATAGTTCTACCCGACGGTAAAAACCAAACCCCCTGCTGTCGAGTCAATTTCAACTCATGGCAACTCTAGAGGACAGAGTAGAACTTGCCCCATAGAGTTTCCAAAGAGTGCCTGATGGATTCTGACTGCTGACTTTTCGATTAGCAGCCATAGTTAGTGCTTAACTACTATACCGTTAGGGTTTTTTCTAGCCACTAGGGATAGAATATTAATTTTATAATCTCATTTCTAAATGATTTAACAGATTTCCATGATTATCTTGTTTAGGAAATCCCAAAACACTACTGGAGAAAGCATAAGAATTTAAACAAGTTTTTTCAGAACAATGGCTCAGTGTCCAGATGCTCAGTCTCACAATTAGGAAATAAAATTCAAAGTCACACGAGATATCACTTCATACCCATTGGATCTACAAAACTCAAGCCTGAACTGATCAAGTATTAACAAGAACAGAGTAACAGGAACAGCAGCTGGGAACATGAATTGGTGACAACACTTTGGAAAACAATCTTGAATATTGGGGTGAACTGAAGAGGCATAAACCCCACAACTCAACAATTCCGCTACCAAGAAATACCCCCAAACTGCTCACACATGTTCCCCAGGACAAATTTATAAGAGTATTTCAGTGTGGGTGGAGAGGTAGGAAACTGATTCCCTATCACTGGAAAGGAAACTCTGGTAATGTAGTGGTTAAGTGCTACAGCGGTTAACCAGAAGGCTGGCAGTTCAAGTCTACCAGGCACCGCTCGGAAACTCTATGGGCAGTTCTCCATCCTCTATGGTTGCTGAGTCAGTATCAACTCAATGGCAGTGGGTTTGGGGTTTTTTTTTTTGTTTTTTTGTTTTTTATCAATTAGACAAATGGATGGGTGAACTATGATACAGTCACACAACGGAAGAACAAACACTAGTGAAAATAAACTGATTAGAACTACAGATACTAGTGAATGAATCTCAAAGATACAATACTGAGTGAAAAAAACAAGCCAAAGAAGGATAAATTCACGCCATTTTTTAAAAGGTTTAAAATACGTCAAATAACACGCCAAATGGATAGCATCACTTGGCTTGGCAACAACAGTAGAAATGGTGACAACCAGGGTGGTGTCACCTTTACTTCGGAATGAGAGACAGACCAAAAGGATCAGACAGAGGCACCCAGGAGGGTTCAATCGAATCTGTAATGCTTTTACATCTTTATCTTGTTTGAATGTCTGTTATACCCACTAAAAAACAAAGAAAATTACTTCTTCCTGAACCCACATTAAAAAAAAAAGAAGAATGAATATTTAAAGACAACAGTTTGAAGGGAAGGCAAACTGTTTCCTCAGGACATGTACAGAATTCAACCCTACTCTATAGATGCTGGGGACCTCAAAAGTGGAATTCCAGGGCTCAGGTAACCACCCATCATCAAATTTCTACCTGTAAGGTGTTTTATCAATACGTAACATGTGATCTCATCTAGAAGCTACAATTTTTAGAAATAGTTACTGGTTAACTGATCAATAATCAGACAATGGCAAATTATCCAAAGCTGTGGACTCAGTGTTGCTTTGAGATCTCCACATGGCTTGCCACCTCTCTTTCCCCATTTCTGCTCTGCTGGCCTGTTTAACCACTTTTGTATCTCAGAAGAGACTGGCTGGAGATATACCCCAACTAGCCCTGCTTGATTAATAGAACAAGGACAACCCATTCCCAAATGCGATTATAGCCATTGGCAGAGGTTAGCAGTAGCCTCAGAAGCAAAGTGGTTAATACACTTGGCCACTAACTGAAAAGTCGGCTATTCAGGGCCACCAGAGACAGACGTGGCAGTCTGCTTCCATCAGGACGACAGCTTGGGACTCCCTACGACAGCTCTACTTTGTCCTGTGTGGTTGCTTTGAGTTAGAATCAATGTGACGGCAGTGGGTATAAACCAAACCACACCAAACCCACTGCTGTAGAATCAATTCCAACTCACAGCGACCCGATAGGACACAGCAGAATTGCCCCTTAGAGTTTCCAAGGAGTATCTGTTGGATTTGAACTGCTGACCTCTTGGTTAGAAGCCATAGATTTAACGACTACGCCACCATGGTTTCCACAGAGATTAGGATTTACAGCACATGTTTTGGGGGACACAAGTCCATTTGTAACACCCAGTAGTCCAGAAATCTCTTAGCTAGCTGGGAGACTGTGTAACACAGGTTCCAGTACTATAAGTATGATCACGGTAATATTTTTTTTTAACAGGGGGGAAAAAATAAATAAAAATGTAAACAGTGGCCACTGGATACGTTTTTGGTCTACTCTTTCTTGTTTGAAAATGCTGGTGGTGGAGTGGTTAAATGCTGTGTCTGCTAACCAAAAGGTCAACAGTTCAAATCCACCAGGCACTCTCTGGGAGCTCTATCAAGTGATTCTACTCTGACCTATGAGGTTGCTATGAGTTGAAATCTACTAGATGGGAGGTTTTTTTTTCTTCTTCTTTACACAATGACCTTTAATAAGTGTGTTATTTTTACAATGACAAACATTTAGTATATTCCAAATAAAAGGAAGAACTAATGAACAGAAAAAATGCAGAAACTGCTTCCTTACAGCTATGAAACTGAGAGGCGTGCCCAATTCTGGCCTTGAGAAACAACGTGGCTCAATTAAAACATCTTTGCTATTAACTTACCCTAGCCTCGTTCCGTTGCTTCTGTCCCAGAAAAAGTGAACTTCAGACTGAGCTTCAGAATACGCTTGCTGTGCCCTGCTGGCCAGCGCCCTACGGTCACCACTGACTGACTGGAAGGATCCAGAAATCTACAATATACACCTGGTCTGTGTCAGGTCCAAACAGATGCACAGCTGGACTGGAGCTGTCGGAACCACTAGGGCCCTAGAAACAGCTGCTGATGCTGCTATCATCCAGTCTCCACTGCCTGGAATGATGCTAACATTTTTAGGAGAACCCCTATAAAAACAGATGGGTTTTTGTTCTCATCTATTAATAACAGCTATTTTGAAATGCTATTTAAATCTTCCATTGTTATTTGAACTTTTCATAGATTCTACCTCCCCAGCAGAGCTGCTTCGGGCCACCAAGACCACATCTTAGGTGGGTCTGTCACCCCCGTGGAGCCAGGCACAGGTCTCCTCCTTCAAGGATGCCCATAAATACTTGTTCACTTGCTTGTTGTTTTCCTAACTTGGCCAAGCCCGTCATTCTAATTATTGAGCTGCTCTGCCCAAATGGCATATCATTGCTGACTCAGGGTCCCCTCCAGCTGTGAGCTTGGCAGTGAGCTTCGGGTTGCCCGCAGAGAGCCTGGGCACACACACACCCCTGCACACGCACACACTGAAAGAGAAGTGCCTTCACATCACTCGTAGGGTGTTTTATTATGATCAACAGCTATATCTGGCAACTTCTCTTGCTAGCACCAGGGACGAGACATTACAAATGTTAAAAGGGGATCTGCCACGGCAACAGCTAGAACAGAAAAACACATCAAAAGCTGGCATAAACTCCCTACGCACTGAACTCTCTACCTACAGCTCCCGCTGCACCGAGGACCTCAGAGAGGACGGGGAGCCGGCCTTTGTGCTCCAAGGCCGTCAGAGTGCTCTCTGGGATTCTGATCTTCTGCAGTCGGTGAAGCCTGGCTACAAAGCTAAGGATTTGGACTTGAAGAAGGACCCGATCTCCAGCTGCTGCCCTTTTTCAGATGCAGAGGGAGGGGGCTGGGCACATCTACGACGAGGAGGCTCTTTTATTTGGAGCAACTACTTGAGTTCAGGGCATTAATTTTATAAGCACTTTAGAGACAGCAGGGGAGGACTCTCCAAGTCTTCCAGAGATAATTAAAAATGGAGGGGGATGGGAGAAGAAACCTGAAATAAACAAAAAAATAAGCCAAAGGCACCAGGGGTTTCTGAATAACATCTTCCCGGCTAAACAATTTTAAGAATCCCATAATGTGAAATCAACCCCCACACACTCCCTCCCACATAAACACGCTTTTTATTTCAGCCACACTCGGCTACAGCAGCATCACTCGCCTTCACTTCTGTAGCTGCCTTATCCAGACAGCGTGCCGTCTCCACAAAAGCACTCTGCAGGGGGATCACAGCTGACCGCAACCCAGCATGGGCAGACACACCTCGAGGGCCACTCTGTTCCCAGCAACCTCAACTCACCACCCTAACATCTGATTTCTGGCCTCAAAGGCCAACTTTGCCATGGCAGAGACTGCAAATTCAGGTCTTCTGATGTCTGTCAGTCAGCACATTCCAGCTGTCTTTTCTGATGTCACAGAAAGGGTCTACTATGTTCAAATAAATCGTTTCACTGTCGTGGGTAACTACATTTTAAAAATACCAAGAACCATTGTGCCACAGGGGAGTGGGTGAGTAGAGCTCCAAAGACCATGGAGTAGTAAAAAGTGATTTGGTTTTATCTTTAAAAAAGAAAAAAAAATCATCTGCTTTGATTTAAAAATGCACAGAACATAAAATCAGTTAAGTCAAAAAGTAAAATCAATACAGAGAGAGGCAGGGTAATAGAAGAATTATTAAAGAATCAGGCAAGAGGGACAGAATAAGAAACAGGAGAAAGCATGGAGGCAGGGTGGCAGCACTGATGGAGAAGAGGCCAGATGAGGAAGAGCAGGGGAGGGGTGCTGGACAGCTCCAAGGGAGGCTGAGCTGTGTGTGCTCTGCTATGGCAGCTGCTAGCCCTGGGTGTGAGGAAACAGATGGCTATTTTGTAACGCTTTATGTCAAGTCTCTCTCTTATTTTTTTAAATCAGACATGCCTTTCCTTTGTCTTGAAACACAGACACCAAGTTAAGATGTCATCAGGGACAAATCATTTATTCCACTTACAAAAGGGAAATATCTGTTCTAACAATCCATCGTTTTGCTAAGAGGCCACCATCCACTTGACTCTCACAGTAAGGCAGGAGTCTCACAGGTACCACCACGAGGCAAATGCCAGCTTACAACTAGAAGGTCAATTCTGTGCATTTGCTTAATGGCTCTAATCAAGTCATTTAACCGAGTCAATATACAGTCCTTGAGCCTCTACAAGGCTGAGCAAGACACAGTCCCCCACACTCCAGGAGCTTTCAACAGCTTTCCAACAGCCACTATGCAAGAAAGCAGAGGATGGTAGGTGCCACAAGAGGCGTACAAGCCAGGCGCTGCCACCAGGAGGTAGAAGGGCGGGCATTTAGTTAGACAGCCAAATAGCTGGGCAAAATCAACCCAGGGCAAAGGAACCTCAGGGGACAGCACCAGAAAGAATGGGGGAGAGTGACTGGAGGCAATCATTGGGTGCCAGTGCCCCAGGGATAAGCAGTGGGAGATAAGGATGGAGCAGGGCAGTGACACCACTGTGTAGAGGACTTGACTCTTCGGCCACGTGCAGCAGGCTGGAGGCAGTGGGAACAGGAAGGAAGGGACAAACTGAGGGAGACTGTGGGAAGCACCTTCAACACTCGATGGCCAACTGGATGTGGGAGGATGGCCAATGTGGAATGTCGGAATGGCCTCCAGCAGTCAAGCTCAAGTTCATGACACAGGGACGATGCCATTAAGTGACTCACAGAGCAGAGAGGACATCACCCCTGTGGGTGCTTGCCTCCAAACACACACAGCCTGAATCTAACCACGAAAACACAGCGACAAACTAAATTAAAGGCCATCCTGCCAAGACAACTGGGCTGTACCTGTCAGCAGCTGTCCCCGCACGAGAGATGGAGAACATCCGAGGAACTGTCCCCATTCAAAGGAAACTAAAGAGACATAAAAACCAACGCAACAAAAGACCCTAGACTGTATCCTGGATGGGGAAGAATCCTTCTTTTCCTCTTTGGCCATGAAGAACATTGTTAGGAAATGGGAGGAGTTTGAATAAATGTTAATGTCCTGATTTTGATTCTTGTCATACAAAAAAAAGTCCTTTATTTTAGGAAATATACACTAAAGTATTTAGCTTTCAGGGGACATCATGTCTACAACTCATTCTCAAATGGTTCAGAAAAGAACTACAACACAGGCGTGAGGGTTACATATACATAAATGCATATTTTTAAAAATTGTCATCAAGTGGCTTCTGACCCATACTGACCCCAGAAAACAAAGCAGAACTGCCCCATTGGGGCCTCAAGGAGCAGCTGGTGGATTCGAGCAAAAACTCAGCAGCTGAACTCTGAACGTCTGAACCACCACGGCTCTTTAATAACACGAAAACACATCACATCATTTTCAAGTCGATTCTGACTCACAGAGACCCCATAGAACAGAGTAGAACTGTGCCACAGAGTTTCCAAAGAGTGCCTGCTGGGTACAGACTGCTGACCTTTTGGTCAGCAGCCAAAAGCTTAAACCACCAGGACTCCATAAGTAAGGTATAACCCAAACCAAACCTGCTGTTGCTGAGTTGATTCCCACTCATAGTGACCCTATCAGACAGAATAGAACCACCCAATAGAGTCTGCAAGGAGCACCTGGCAGATCTGAGCTGCCGCCCTTTTGGTTAGCAGCCACAGCCCTTAACCTCTACACCGCACAGTGGGAATGTACAGAGAGCGGCTGCTGAATCAGTTTTGACACCCGGTGGCCCCATGTGACCGACTGCCATGGCCCCACAGGGTGTTCTAGGCTGCAGTCTTTACAGAAGCAGGTCGCCAGGACCTTCTCCCAGGAAGCTGCAGGGTGGGTTCCAACTGCCAGCCTTTTGGTTCGCAGCTGAGTGTTTAACAGCTGTGCCTCCAGGGCCCCTTTGTGGAAGACAGCAGTAAACTCGGATAAGGGACATCCTCAGACTTATCCTGAGGAAGATCTGACAGGCAGGAGGAAAAGGCCCGCAAACAAGGAGCTAATAAAAGAGCAAATTTTTTTTCTTTTTTTTAATAAAAATTTTATAATATGAAAATTTTCAAAGGAAGCAGTCGGAAGTTCTTTGTGACATCTGGATCCCTTGGCAGGCAGGAGAAGAGCAAGCGGATAACGCGGGCGACCTGGGACTGAGAACCAGACTACAACAGGTCCACCACGCTGTGAAGGCAAAGGCTCTCCGGATTCCAGGCAAGGCTGACATCCCAAGTGGCGAAACGCAGCCAGAAAAGCACGCCAGGATTGGAAGAGCCACTGAGGCAGGGAACCGAGTTCCCCACGCGGTTAAGCTCAGGTGCAGCAGGTGGAAAGGATCAGCTAAGCAGATGGGAACCCGCGTTCCAGGTCTTGGAGGGGGAGAAATTCCCAAGACTGAACAAGTCCAAGATGTGGGTGGCTGAAGCAAAGCAGAAATTAACCAAGGACTTCAGAGCCGATGTGGAGGAACCTGCAAATCAATGAATTAACAAAGCCTTGAGACGAACCCCAAAGCTACTGGCCAGAGACGAAGCAGAGAGAACAAACGAGCTGTTTCCATTTTGTCTGTTTCTACACATCGAGTGGTATACTCAAAATCCCCTGAAGAGCTCTGCCTTCTCCACCCCCTTCTTCTCTCCTTCTTCTTTACGTTTTGTTTTCAAAATGAGGCTTTTTAGGTCTCACCCACCCTGACAATTCTAATTTGGTGTGTTAAAGATAGTCTAAAATGCCATATTCTTCAAAATGCTCCCAGGTGGTTCTGGGAAGCCAAGGCTTGGGAAGCACCGATGCAGAAGACAAGAAGGAAGGTTGTGGGCACAGGCAGACGGCGTCACTTCTCATGGTAAGACCTGATTGGTGACGGGGTAATGGTCTGGAGGAGGCACTAGCCAGCACAAAGGTCAATCCCTACTCTGAAGAGAAGGGACAGGATCTGGAGAGGGCAGTTCCGAGGCAAGCCGTTCACCTGGGCTACGGTGTGAGCCAAGGGAAGCCTAGGGAGTTAGCTGCAGAAGAATGAAAATACAGGAATATCCCTGCAAGAGGCAGAGAGGCAGGTCAGTGGGCTGCTGGAGAAGACGCCAAGGGGTTTGCTCAGCAGCTATCCAAAGGGCATGAGGTGCCATTTGGTAAGTGGTTCAGTTCCTGGGCAGTAAGGTATTGTCCTTCCCTCTGATGGCTGCCATGTTTCCGTCATGTTAACCATTAACGATCATTAAACTCTTTGGCAAACATGCTTGCAGAAGCTTATTCATTAACAATGAAACTTTGTCTTCCCAGCCCACGCTTTTACACGAATAGAATCAGACTCACACAAACTGGTTCAAGGGCAGTCTCGAAGCAGAAACATGGGACAACCTGAGGGATGGTCATGAGACAAAGGTACAGGTAGCCTCTCCCCTGGTCTTCCCTGGACATGAGAAGTTGACATTCTGAGCCTACAGAAAGGGGCCTGAGTGTCTTCTCAGCACCAGTCAGGGCTAAAAATACAAGAGGTGCCCGTGCTGCTGGGTCTCAGGCGCCCCCAGCTGCACACTCTCTCCGTTTCAGGGCCCTGGAGGTGGCCAAATCCTCGAGGTGACCTCAGTAAAGAACATCCTGACTTTCCCACACCTAACGCCTATTTAAAGAACAAGCCGCAAATGTTTGCATCTGCTTTGGCTCCAGAGCATGCTAGCATTATTTCGGGTTACTCCTTTGAAATAATTTTTAACACTGGCATACACAGACTTGAAGCTGAGGGTGCTTCTCACGCAGGCACACACACACACACACACACACACACACACACACACACAACCTCCCGCATACTGAAGAAATGACTCACTTAGTTTGCTGCTGCCTGCCACTACTGGGTTTTGATTTTACCTGCCGAAGTTTCCCGTGAGATTAACTACAAGAAAGAACTTAAGAGCCTTAACCCTGAGTGCGTTCAGGACTTCGGGCAGCAGAGGGGCTGTAACCTATCCACGCTCCTAAACCACCCTCCGGACCCCCGACTAGCTCTCTCCATAAGCTGCCATGAAACGAACATTTCATGCCACTTCGGGAGTCCCTGGAAATCCCCTGTGGAAAAGGTATGTTGAAACCAGTCCTAGCCTGGCCCTGCAGAACTGCACTTTGGGGACCTTTCTTGGCTCACAGCAGTATGTCACAGCAGCACCGTGGAACTACAGAGAACCCAAGCCCCTCCTTTTAAAACAAGAAGGGGGGTGCAGAAAGGTTAACCCGTCCAAGGTCACTCGCCTCTGAGTGGCACGGATGGCTGACTCGCCACTAAGCCCCCCGGCAATCTGTGCCACCCCGGATCCCCAAACAGATCCTCTGGGCCACCGCTGGTTGGCTAGCATGCACCCCCCTCCTGGATCCCGGCGAAAAGGCGATGCCGGCGGCGCTCCACGCCCCACTGAGCCCTCCGCGTCAGCATGCAGGGAGCCCGGTCGCCCGCGGCCGGTCACGTGGGCCGCGCGCCACCCCCCGAGCCGAGCCTCCGGGCGGCCGCCCCACGGTCGCCGCGGCCCCCGGGCGCGGCACACTCACCGGCGCGGGCGGCGGCCGCCCGGGTCCTCGCCGGCGCGCTGGCTGCGGGCTGTGCCGGCCGCCCGGCTGCGGGCCGCGCCGCGGGCAGCGCCGGCCAATCAGCGCGCCGCCCGGCCCGGTTGGCGCTCCGGGCGCGCGCCGCCCCGCGGCTTCCGGGCGCGTTGCCTGGACGCGGTTGCCGTGGCAGCCGAGCTGGAGGCTTTCCCCGCGCGCCCGCGCCCAGCCTGGCGGCCCGCCCGCCCCCCTCCGCGCTCCCACGCCCGAAATAGCCTCCGTGTCGCTGTCGCCTGGCGCACCGCGGCTCCGAGCCCCGGAGCCGGCGGGCGGGGAGCGCGCTCGCTCCGGTCCTGTCGCGGAGCTGTTGGCTGCGAGAGGGGCTGGAGGGTGCCCGAGGAAGCCGGTGGCCCCGGGGCCCGCGCTGTGATTCCCTTCTGAGCACCGGCATCCCGGGTTTAGCTACCTCTTTCCCACAAAAATAGTTCCTTAGCTCCCCTGTCTGCCCGCCTCCCCACCCCCGAATCCGGGTGAAGTTACTTGATTAGGCGACAGCTGGCAAACAGCTCGCTCCCTGGCGCCCTACCTGTGTAGGTGAATGAGCCCTCTGGGCTGCCTGGTCCCATGGGTGACACCGCAGCTGGCACCGAGGGTAGTGTCTCCTCCCAGCAGACACGACCGAGAAAGGCTCTTTTCTCCCAGTCCTTCCTTCTCCTTTCCTCCCAGTGCCTGCCGCAGGCTGTGTGATCTCTGTCCACCTTTCTGCACCTGCCGGTCCGCTCACCGTTCTGCTTCCCTCAGTGGCTGATTTCAGCAGACTGGGGACCTGCACCTTTGTCTGTCTCTCCTATCGAGTTGACACTTCTCCCGTTGGTGCCAGGGCTTACCCAGTTCAGATGTTTCTGTCGGTGTTCCCCACCAGGCTGGGCACCTTCACACCAGGGGAGGGTGTACGCCCCTGTGGACCAAACGTAGGCCAGGAAGGCAGGCTGGGCCTTAGTGGAGTCCTGCCTGGCTCCAGCCATTCCTACTGTGTGATCTTAGACGTTGTACAGTTGTTTCTTGACTTATGAAATAGGATAATACTTCCATAAACGGTTAATGCATCTCAGCATTCATTCAGTCAAACATTTATTGGGTGCCTGCCGTGCGCTAGAAACTATGTGTGGCTCCAAGACACAATGGAGAGGAAGAAGGAAAAAGAGACACCGCTGTCTGCTCTTAGGGAGCTGGCGGTAGCCTGGCACGCCTTGACAAATCATCACAGGTGTGCTTAAGTTACCCCGTGACAAGGGTCTTGCAAGCCTGCAATGTAGAGATCTGACTGGAGAGCATCCTCGAAGCACTGTAAAGGCTCAGCCATTATCCTTCCATTTTCTCCCTTCTGTTTCTACTGCCTGACACGTGCGCCAATACAGATTGGATGGAACAACCAGCTGTGGTGACAGCAGCATCACCCAGCGTGATGGTTAACGTTGTGTGTCATCTTGGCTGGACTGTGGTTCCCAGTGGTTTGACAGTTACACAGTGAGGTGATTTGGCAGTTATGCAATGATATAGTCGTCCTCTGTGATATGATCAGCCCGTCGTGGGAAGGGGGGTCCCTCCAGGCCAGGCTGCATCTAACAGATCCTCAGACTCTTGACAAAGCTCCCCGGGCCTGCTCTGGGTCCTGCAGCGTGCTTGTCATCCTCTGCCCTGCAGTTCTTGGGGCTTAAGCCAATAGCCTGTCATCTGCTGGTCCAGGCTTGTCAGCTCCTGCAGCTGCTTGAGTAAGGAGAAGCCTCCAGCCTGACACCTGACCCGTGAGCTTGGGACTTGCCAGCTTCTATAACCATTTTTCTGAGATAAATCTCTGTCTCTCATCTCTCTCTCTCTCTCTCTCTCTCTCTCTGCACTCTAAGACACTCCGTTTCCTGGTAACTTTCTGTCACTTAAAGCATGTGTGAAATATATGTCACCTTACCAGTGTGTCTGGAAGGATGTGCAATTATTGCCTCAAAGAGTCCACTCTAAGACCATCGTGAAAAATACAGAGAATGTGCAAAACGTTTTTTGCATGTTCTCAGGTTGCCTTTTGGTGTGTAGAGTGAGGATCGCAGAAGGACGCATGAAAATCCCTAGCCTTTGTTTCCTCTTTCTCTCAACTATTGCGCTCTTTTCCCTGGTCCCGGCTCCATTAGCTGCTCTCCCTTTACTCAGAGCCTCCTGTCCTGGCTTCCAAGGAAGCTGATGGTGGAGCTGGTGTTCCTCAGAACAGAGCACCTATAATACAGGAAATGCCCACCTGCTACAGCAAATGATCTTCAAAGCTTAACTTTGATACTTTCTTTGTCAGAAGATCCCTTCACTGTCAAGGGTCGGGAAGAAGAGGACCTGCAAAATGAGAGGCCTTCATAGGCAGATGCATGGGGAAGCAGGTAGGTGAATGGATGGAGGGAGAGAGGGAGGGAGGGATACATGGATGGATGGATGGATACATGGATACATGGATGAATGGAGGGGTAGATACATGGTTGGACGGCTGCATGCTTGGAAGCGTGCATGGTTAGGTAAACGGATAGGTGGACAGATAGATACCCTTCTATTTATGCTGACTTTAATTTCCTTTTGTTAAAATCAGAGCAATTAATAGAAACAAAATCCAAAATTTACAAAAGTTAATTAACCATCAGGCAAATAGCAGTGCTGCTGTTAGGTGCCTTGGCACCCCTTCGGACTGGGAGCAACTCTACGTACAAGAGATAGGAACACTGACGGCTCTAATGCAGCGTCCACACCACTGAAATAACTGTCATTCTCCCCAAATCTGAAATACCTTGATAAGGATGCTGAGGTTTCAAAGTAGCTTTGAATCAGACCCATAGCTTTTCGTTTCTCATCTACTTTCCTTTTCTTTCGAGGTAATTTGTTTTGAATCCTGAATGAACAACATTTAATGAACAGTAATTTAAGCTTACCTTATTTTTTCCCCCAACTGTTATACTATTTCTGCTGTATAAATTACAATGAAACATCTATTTTTCCCAAATGGCTTTGATTGTAACTCATTTCAGGAAATGGATTTTTTTCCCCTACAGTTCTCTAATTGAAAAACCACAGATTATCATGAATTATTTTATACTGGCAAATCAAGAGAGTTTTATCAAAGAGAGCTATTCTATAAACTTGATGACTGTAATACTCTTCACCAACCTATCACTGAATACAAATGGCTTGTGCATGATATTGTGCTGGACACCGTGGAGATTTTCTAAGTGATCTACTGCACAGCTGGGCTGTGCTTCTACTTGTCTCTCTGCGTGGCAACTAGCTGTGAAGACATGATACATAGGAGTCCTTGGTCCCAACGAGCTGACTCACGAAGGTGAAGGTCAAGGACTGGCATGTTTGCAAAGAGGCCAGAAGGCAGCTAGGCTGAGAATGTGGTGATCTCCGAAGGCTGCAGCCAGCAGTTCTCAGCTGTGGCTTGTAACTCAGTCAACGGTCGAGACCCATACTGGGGTGAGTCACATGTTCGTCACTAAAGTACCGAAGGGTCTACACTAGCAGAAGAGGAAAGATGAAGAAAATATGGGGACCGAAATGTACAGAGCTGTCTTAGTCACCCAGTGCTGCTGTAACAGAAATGCACAGGCAGATGGCTGTCACAGATATTTCTTTTTTTTGCAGTTTAGAAGACTGAAAGTCTGCATTCAGGGTGCTGGCTCTAGGGGAAGCCTTTACCTTTCTTTCGGCTCTGAAGGAAGGTGCCTGTACTTCTGAGCTTCTGCTCCTGGGCACTCTTCACGTGGCTTGATGTCTCTCTTCCCCATCTCTGCTCCACCTGCTTGTTGAATCACTTTTCTATCTCAAAAGAGATTGACTCAAGATATGTCCTCCACAATCCTGTCTCGTTAACATAACAAAGACAACCCACTCCCAGTGGAATTACAACCACAGGCATAGAGGTCAAGGTTTACAATACATGTTTTAGGGAACACAATTCAATCATGACAAGAGCCAGAAATACTTTGGGGGGAGGGTTGAGCATTTTCCTTCTTCATGAAATACATTCATCAACAAAAAACAGAGAGATTCATACACCTTTAAAAAGTTTGAATTAGTAGCTAATGTACATCCTGCAGAAACTGGGTACTATAGTGGTTAAGGGCTATGTCTGCTAACTGGAGGGTGAGCAGTTCAAATCTCCTGGGCATTCCTTGGAAACTCTATGGGGCAGTTCTACTCTGTCTATAGGGTCGCTATGAGTCAGAATCAACTCAACAGTAGTGGGTTGGGTTGGGGTTTTTACATCCTGCCACTCAAAATGAGATTAATATGTAGAGACCAAGAAGAGGAAGGAAAGTCTGGTGATACAGTGGTTAAGTTCAAATCCACCAGGTGCTCCTTGGAAACGCTATGGGGCAGTTCTGCTCTGTCCTGTAGGGTTACTATGACTCAGAAACAACTTGACTGCAATGGGTTTTTTTTTGTTTGTTTTCGGATGAGGAAGAGGGCTCCTGCAAAGGAAGCAATGGGGAAGACACAGAGCTATAAGGATAGGGACCATGTCAGAGAAGACGCAAGGGAGATAGCTCTAGGAGAAAAAGATTCAAGGCGACACATCCCATGGAAAGTCACGAAAACTGTGTGACTCACTCCTGGTGACCTTCAGGAGTATTTTTTAGCCATCGGTTTTCTGGGAGTTAGGGAAGGACTGACTATTGGTTGGCACCGTGTGACAGTGGACATGAGCCACACTTCCGAGAAATTTGACAGGGCAGGGAAGGTAAGAAAGAAGACTCACAGAGAGGTCTCTAAGGTAAGTGGGTGTTTTCTCGAAGGCAAAAGATTGTTTCTGCGTTTAACTCCACGTGCTGACCTAGGACGGACAGTGGAGAACCCGAGGCATCACTTGCACTGACTGACTCAGTGCGGAGCCCACCGTCAGTTCCGTTATCACCGTTTCTGCTTCCTCAGCTGGCACATGAGAGAAATCTTACACTGAGCAAAGGAAGGGCATTGTTCTTTTAAGTACCAAAAATAAAAATAAAAACTGAAATCTGTTGCAGTCAAGTTGATTAGGTCCCCACTCCTGGCGACCCTGTAGGGCAGAGTAGAGCTGCCCCATAGCGTTTACAAGGCTGTAAATCTTTACAGAAGCAGACTGCCACGCTGGGTTTGAACCGTTGGCCTTCCAGTTAGCACCCGAGTGCTTCCACTGACCGACCAGAGCTCCTAAAAACCTGAGCTACCAACAAGTTCACACAATGCTGATTATTCTTTACAGCTTTTCTTTCTTGATTTTCTTTGCTGGTGATATAAGAAAATCCCATTTTTCCTCCTCTTTTACATATAAAAATAATGGATTCTTTGTATGTTTTGAAGTCAACCATAACGGACTTAGTTGTTTTTACTAATAATTACTGTTTACATATAGGTGAATTCTTTCAAATATTATATTTTGTTTATGGATTTATTGATACCCATCCATTTTGTGAAGATTTTTAAATGAACTACAGTTAAGTCACAAACAGGAGAAAAAGTATAAAATATCAGGAAGATTCTTCCTAGAGGTGTTTATGTCTTAAAGTGAGATCATTGTTGTTACACAGAGGAGAGCAAAGTCAGCACTGGGATGTCTTTAATAGTGTACCACTGAGCTGTAATCTAATGCTATTCACTAGAAAGTCAATCTGATCCAGAAAAGATGGTTTGTCCAAAAAGTTTATGGCCAGAAATTCTAAAGAAACCTTTCCTAAAATTGATTCACCCCAAACCTAGTTTAATGGTATCATGGACTGAATCAAACTGTGTGATCAGTTGGCTAGGCTGTGATTCCCAGTATTGTGTGGTTGTCCACCGTTCTGTGATCTGATGTGGCTCTTCTATGTATTATCGGTACTAACTTCTATGATGTTAATCAGACAGAATCAGAGGCCTGTATGCTAATGAGACAAGACTCAGTCAGGATTGTGTTGTGTCGTGAATCAGTCTCTCTTGAGATTTAAGAGAAAAGCAAGTAGAAAAGAAAGGAATCTCATACCACCAAGAAATGAAGCCCCAGAAGCAGAGCACATCCTTTGGAGATGAGGGCCCTGCACTGAGGAGCTCCTAGACCAGGGTGAGATGGGTGATAAGGACCTTCCCCCAGAAGCAATGGAGAAAGGAAGCGTTCCCTTGAAGCCGGTACCCTACATTTGGATTTCTAGCCTCCTAAACTCTGAGAGAATTAATTTGTGTTTGTTAAAGCCACCCACCGGTGGTATTTCTGTTAAAGCAAAAATAATAAATAAATAAACAAAACCATTACCACCAAGTTGACTCATCACAACCCTATAGGTCAGAGTAGAACTGCCCCATAGAATTTCCAAGGAGTACTGGTGGATTTGAATGGCTGGCCTTCTGGTTAGCAGCTACAGCATGTAACCACAACACAGCCAGGATTTCCCTCTGTCGTGGCAGTGCTAGGTGACAAAGGCAAGTGTGAGTGGAACATTTTAGGAAATTCCATTATGCACTTATTTTGGATACCTTCTCTTTCCAAGGGTTTTAGAAAACAAGCCCCAAAACTATTATGTATATGGTGTGTGTGTATATATGTGCATATACATATATACATATAGGAAACCCTGGTGGTGTAGTGGCTAAGTGCTATGTATGCTAACCAAAAGGTTAGCAGTTCAAATCCTTCAGGAGCTTCTTGGAAATTCTATGGGGCCATTCTGTTCTGTCTACAGGGTAGCTATGAGTTGGAATTGACTTGATGGCACTGGGTGTATGTGTATATACATATATATATGTATACGTATTTCATATATATATATACATGAAAACCCTAGTGGCGTAGTGTTTGAGGCCCAGCAGTTTGAATCTACCAGGTGCTCCTTGGAAAGTCTATGGGTCAGTTCCAGTCTGTCCTAAGGGTCACTGTGAATCAGAATCAACTTGATGGCCACAGGTTTGGTTTTGAGGGTGCTATCTGTATATAAAGGAGCCCTGGTGACACAATAGTTAAGCACTCAGTTGGTAACCTAATGGTTGGCAGTTAGAACCCAGCTAGCAGCTTCATGGGAGAGAGACGTGGCACTCTGCTTCCGTAACAGTTAGAGCCTAGGAATCTCTATGGCACAGATTCACTCTGTCACATGGGATCACTATGACTCAAAGTCAACTCAAGAGCATCTGACAAACTGCAGAACAGCTAACAAATACATAGTTTTTAGGTCATTCCTTTGAAGTAAGAATGCTGCTTTCTTTGTGTGTGTATGCACTCTGGATACTTTGGAAACCGTGGTGGCGTAGTAAGTTGAGTGCTACATCTGCTAACCAAAAAAGTCAGCAGTTCAAATCCACCAGCCACTCCTTGGAAACTCTATGGGGCAGTTCTACTCTGATCTCTAGGGTCACTATGAGTTGGACACGACTTGATGGCAATGGGTTTGGCTTTGGTTTGGGTCGGGACACTTTATCAGGAGAGACCAGCCCCTAGAGAAGGACAGTCATGCTTGGTAGAGTCCGTGGAAGAGAAGCAGACCCTAAACAGGATGGACTGACACAGTGGCCACGAAAACATGCTCAATCATAGCAGTGATTGCAAGGAAGGAGCAGGACTGGGCAGTGTCTGTTCTCTTGTATGTAGGGGTCTATGGGTCGGAATTGACTCAGTGGCATCTAGCAACAACCAGAAGCCATTCCAGAGTTTAATGACAAAAAACTGGCTCAGATCAGAAAGCATCTACAGGTGCCTAGTGTTAGCCAGTCGTGACAGTGTGGTTTAAACAATGAAAGTGTATTTTAAACAGTGAAGGCCCAAAGCATGAGCAGACAATCTTGGTTTGACTTCTTCACCAAGTATTATTGGAAAGTGAGCCTTATAGACAGGAGAATTAAAAGACAACTTCTGTTCGACAACAGGAAAAAATAGCAACACCCACCATGAGGCTGTTACGTAGTGCCATGCCAAGTCATATTGAAGCCTGAGGCAAAGGAAAAAATCAACAATACACATCCTGTCTTTATTTTAAGTTTGGCATTTTATTTATCTTGGATTTGTGCATTAATTCTGATTTTTTAAAACTATTGATTAAAATAGCATTGATCTCAGTGACTACATTTTTGGTTTTTTTTTTGTAACCCTTTCAGTTTTGTGCCTCGTGTGAGTGCCTCACACTCCAAAACCTCGGCTCTGACAGTAGAACAGCCAGTGACTAGATGTCAGTCATGCCACCTGCTACATCTATGGTACAACTTCACACAAACTCTGAGCCAGGCATTTTTATTTCCATACCAACAAGTAAACTGAGTCTTAGACACATTAGGTGGCTTGTCCAAGTTCCCAAAAGTAAGTGCTAGAGCTGGGTTTTGAACCTGGGCCCTTCTGATGTCACTTTCTGTGTTCTGTCACCTCCCTGTGACTCAGTAGCAACTAACCACAATACAACAATAATGCGCATGTTATGGATTGAATTGTTTCCTACATCCACACCCGAAAATATGTGTAGGGAGCACTAACCCACATATATGAGGATGGAAACCTATTTGGGAATGTGATGTTAATGAGGCCATATCCCTGTAGTGTGCGTCTTAACTCAATTATTTCCAAGTAATAAGGAGAAGATAAATGGAGAAAGGATTCAGGTTGTCAAAGATTTCATTTTACTTGGGTCCACAATCAACACCCTTGGAAGCAGCAGTCAAGAAATCAAAAGACACCTTGCAGTGGGAAAATCTACTGTGAAGGATCTCTTCAAAGTATTCAAAAGTAAGGGTGTTCCTTGAAGACTAAAATGTGCCTGACCCAATCCATGGTATTTTCAGTAGCATCATATGCATGCCAAAGCTCTACCATGAACAAAGAAGACAAAAGAAGAATTGATGCCTTTGAATTGTGGTGTTGGAAAAGAATGTTGAAAGGACCGTGAACTGCCCAAAGAACTAACTGATCTGCTCTGGAAGAAGTCCAACCAGAGTGCTCCTTGGAAGCAAAGAGGGCAAGACTGCATCTTACATACTTTGGACATGTTGTCAGGAAAGATCAGCCCCTGGAGAAGGACATCATGTTTGGTAGAGCGGAAGGTCAGCGAAAAAGAGGAAAACCCTCTATGAGATGCAGTGACACAGTGCCGCAACAATGAGCTTAAGTGTAAAAATGATGGTGGACATGGCACAAGACCCGTCAGTGTTTCGTTCTGTTGTTTATAGGATCACTATGAGTTGGAACTGACTCAATGTCACCTAACAACAACAACAGCAACAAGAAGATGATGCCATGTGGAAATGGCCAAGGAACTGAAGAACTCTGGGGCTGCAGAAGTTGAGACAAGGAACTTCTTCCAGCACTGACAGAGAGAGAAGGCCTTTCCCTAGGGCCAGGGCCCTTCATTCAGACTTTCAGCCTCCTAAACTGTGAGAAAATAAGTTTCTGTCCGTTAAAGCCATTGCTAGTGGTGTTTCTGTTACAGCCTCACTAAAGTGACTATGCCAGACCGCAAGAGTTGGGGCTGGGAAAGTGAGTCACACTAAGAACCAGTGATTAAGACTGTAGCAGAGTGAGCGCTGAATCGGTGTCGACTCACTGTCTTCTTTCTTCCTGCAAGGCCAGCACACATCAGAGACTACGGGCAGCAATACAGAAACAAATGATTTTGAGGAAGTAAATTAGTTTTTTGGCACCTTCTATCTGATTTCTGACACCTTCCTTCCAGGTCTACACTAGCAATGTAGTAATAAAGCTTTATTGTCATTATCCAGATGAATCTGTTAAAGAACGTAATATTGGGTTTAAAATACACTGAGCCAAAGACGTTTTGGAGGTCTGTACCTCTTCCTTATTAATAAAACTAAAGTAAATTCTTTATGAACATGCACTTGCCGACAAAAAGCTTGTTGAGCCATGGTACTTTTAAGAAGCCCTAATTAGTAGACCATATATATCCTACAACTAAATTAAAATAAGACTACTATCATGACAAAGCGAAATACCAAACCCATTGGCATCAAGTCAATTCTGACCGTATAGGGCAAAACAGAACCACTTTACAGGGTTTCCAAGGAGCAGCTTGTGGATTTGAACTGCCAGCCTTCAGGATAGCAGCCACAGCTTACCGTAACTCTTCACTACTGCGCTACAAGTGCTCCTAACATCATGCGTTTCCTCTTAAAAAGAGAGCTCAAACATGCACTCCTTTGGTTTCCTCTTCAGTAGTTGGATAGGCTTTGTTTTTGTGCCCATGCACACATGTCCTAAGGCAATGTGAACAGGGCACAATACTCTCCGTCAGGATCTCGAGCCCTCCATCACCAGGTAGTGGGTTATGGTCAGCAAACCCTTGGGGAGCACAAAGGGTTAGTTAAGGGCTCTACTACTGACCAAAAGATGGGTGGAACCAATTCACCAAGAGGCACCTTGGGAATAAGCTCTGACCATCTGCTTCCAAAACACATCACAGTCTTGAAAACCTTACAGAACAATTCTGCTCTGCACACGGGGGTCCCCACATGTCAGAAGTGACTTGATGGCAACAACAACGGTTCACTGTCACTGTCATCACTCAGGAAACAGATTTCTGTCCCCAATGGAAACATATATATAATAAGATGGATAATTATTTTATTCCATAAAGAAATTCGTATCGCAAAGACACTGGAAACTATCTATCTATCTGTTTATCTCTCTGTCTATATGTGTTGGTAAAGTTATCTAACCTCTCTTAGACTCAGTCTCCTTATCTGTAAATCAGGATAATCTTAGTTATTATTTATAAAATTATTTGTTATGTAATACACAAGTGTTATCATTATGACTTTTCCCCAAGACCCCATCATAAAAATCAAGGTCTAATTAATACTAGCTCAACTCTTTTATCTTCCCTACGGAGACAGAATTTGGTAATTAATATTGATTGACTCGCTCTGCATGCTACTATTGATATTGTTTGTGTTGGTACAATCCTTAGTATGTTTCTGGTGTCAGTCACACTCTAAAACCATATCTACACCTTTCACAAAGCTACGAGGACTGCCAATTAAGGTCACAAGCTCATCTCAGAAAAAGTGCCCATACCTCACTTCTGACTGTCCTTAGGCCATGTTTGAAGTACTCTGCTTGGGAAGCACCTAGTCCACCCTTCAAAGCAATTTTGGAACTCTTTTTCTGGAATGGCCATCAAAGCTGTCATCGTATTATCTTTGATGTCCTCAATGTCATCAAAATTACTTCCTTTCAATAGTTTCTTCATCTTTGGGCAAAGAAAATATTCACTGGGGGCCGGAAGAGGTGAGTAAGGAGGATCTTCCTATACAGTTATTTGTTTGCTGGCTAAATACTCTGTCACAGACAACTAGAAAATTAAGCTCCCAAAATTGCCACTGTGCCACCACACACAATTGCCATTCCAGAGAGAGTTCCAAAACTGCTTCAAATGGTAGACTAGGTGCTGGCATTGGTGCATAGCTTCCCAAGGGGAGTACTTCAAAGGTGACCACGGTGACATTCAGCAATGAGGTATGTAGCACTTGGAACAATTAAGTTCATAGACTTCATTGTCAGACCTCATATTAACGCGTGTTCAAATGTACTTACAGCTACTAATATTTCACATTATTTTGGCTCCACCTAAAACAAATGCTAAGCTCTGTCTTTTCCAGAAGCAATGAGTTTCTGTCTTGTTGATAAGAATCTTTCCTGTCCTAGCCATAAGTCAACCACCCACCCACATACCCTTAGAAATGGAAAGAGGCCTATGCATTCGATACTGTGGGAAAAGTAGACGTGGCATCACTCGTCCATCCTCCCTTCTCTCATTCCAGGTTGAACTAAGTCTTCTTCCTGGTGGGTATCTTGGTGGGTAAACAAGTCTGGCAGCAGCTGTGGGATCCTTAGCCACCATCACTCATGCCAGACAATCACTTGGCCCGAGCTTTCACTTGTTTTGCTCGTCCTCGTGAACAATGAAGTAAGATATCAAAGCATCATTAGAACAAAGAAGACTTGCACCTTTCTGGTCTCATGACCTGGCCTGGTCTCTGCCCTTTAAGGGTCCCCCTGTCCCCTGACTTCCTTGTTCTTGGCATCCTGAGAGGGCCTCTTCCTGTCCAGTACCTCTGTGTCTCTAATGTTGGAAGTTAGAACTTAGCTGTCTCTGGTTTATTTTCTTCCCATTCCATTCAGAAGAGTAAAAGTTTAATTAACATTTGTTGTATGATATTGTTTTACACACAGAAGCAAGACTTGGTAATTCTGGTACTTAAAAGTCAAGATATTCTTTTTGGCCAGGTCTCAGTAATAAATACAAAATTACTGTTAATTCACTGTAATTTTAAAATTCAAACACATCCAACACCTAACATAAACATAATCAATTTGATTTTTATTTCAAAGGAAGAATCTACCCTTTTTCTAAGAAGAGATAATTATGTTTGTTTCTGCAGGAAAATGTCCACAAGAAATATCAGCTTTCCTTTCATTTAGTTTAAAGACAGAAAAATGCAAAATCAAGGTTTAAAAACTCTTCAGTGCAGGCACTTCTTATGAGCAGTACTGAGGCAGAGCTACTAAGAGTGACCCTCAAAATACTCCCACATGGAAATTATACAAGAACATTTCTTGCAACCAAAGGGCATGAATATCCAGATTGCACAGATTCCCCTGAGTGCCTGGTACAGGGAATAAGACACCGTTTTGAGAAGGAACTTGTTTTGAAATTTCAGAACACCAAAGCTAAAGTCCTAAAATGTTCCAGAAAATAAAAATACCAGGTCACACACAAGTAATCAGAAATCAGAATGACATTGAGCTTTCTGGAAGAAAAAGAAGAATCTTTAAAATTTTGAGAGACATGTAAATCTATTCTAGAATTCTATAACCAGATAAATTACCCATTAAGCCTCAGCTCATGAAGCACATTTTGATATCTGCTAAAACAATACCCATTGCCGTTGAGTCAATGTTGACTCAGTGACCCTTTAGAACAGAGTAGACCAGCCACAAGAGGACTCAGAACTTCCAGGAGAATGTTCATTCTCGAGAAAATGTGTTCGGATGATGACTATTAGGATAGAGGTAGAAAGAAATGGATGACCTGGTATGTTTAACCACAGTGAAAGGAGTTACAATTCTATTAGAAAGTCAGGAGATGAATTAATAATAGGTCCATAAAGAACTAAGCCACTGGCCCAAATGTGCAATTATTACTGCAAAGTGTTTAAAAATATATATATCAAGTTATGTGTGAAAGTGAAATCATACTTGGCTCAGTTATGAGCCAAATTTATAATAATGTAAACACTGATTATTGATTTAACCAAAAATTATTATGTCACTATATTTGGAGGGTCTTGGGAGAAAAGGTGTATGTGGCAGAAGGTAGATTAGGAGATATACAAAAAAACCAAGCCACCACCACTGAGTCAAGTCAGACTCGTAGTGACCCTATAGACAGAGCAGAACTGCCCCATAGAGTTTCCAGGGACAGCCTGGTGGATTTGAACTGCCAACTTTTTAGTTAGCAGCCATAGCATTTAACCACTACACCACCAGGGTTTCCATTGGGGATGTGAGAGAGCTAAATACTCATCTCCACGGTAGGTGACTGTGATGCTTAAGATTGTGTGTCGGCTTGACTGGGCCATGATTTTTCAAGTTAACATGGGATCACCTCCACGATAGGATCTGCTGCAAGTAGCCAGTCAGTGGAAAGGTGGTTTCTTTAGTCATGTAGTCTGCATCCAGATACAGATAGACACTCTGGCTTTTGCTCTCTGGATCCTGCAGCTGTCTCCTGCTGATCTGACCTTTGGTTCCTGGGACTTGATCGAACAGCTTACCTGCCAATTTTGGAATTCATTGATCTTCACAGTCTGTGATTAAGAGCCTTGCTCTCTTACCTGCTAATCTTGGGTCCACCAGCCCGTGCAGGTACATGAATGAGGCGATGCCTCCATTCTGGTCCATGGGCTTGGGATGTTCCAGCCTCTAAAATGTCACAAACTGTTTCCTTCACACAGATCTCGCCCTATGTGTTTATACACTCTACTGGTTTCGCTTCTCTAGAGAATCCAGCCTAAGACAGATCTCAATAGGTGATAACATTTAAGAGCAAGAGATCAAGAAACCACAGCCTAAGTACGGTCGACTTTATAAACTACATGTATTTCTTTTATGTAAATAAAATAAGCATATCAGTGGCGTATGTTCTCAACAGCAATAACAAACAATAAAATCGAACAACTTTTTTTTAAGGTAAAACAAAAACTGAGTTTTTCGAGGAAAGAAATAAACTGTTTTAAAATACATGTATTTATTATCTTGAAATCCCTCAAATTATTTATTTAAGAGTCCTTTGCTACCTTTCTTCCTAGGAGGTAGTTGCTGTAGTTCTATTTTGGTTGCACCCAAATATGTGGTAGCAAATCACAATTCTTCCTTTTTAGAATAGCATTATGAAACTTCTGTCAGAGGACACAAGACACTAACTTAAAAATTTTTGCTCAAAAGAACATAAACTGCAAAACCCATATACTACATAGTAAAATATTGTAATATATTTCTGACAAAAAGAATCATCATATGGTTTTTCCTGTCAGTTTTAGCACACTAAAAATAGAATAGTTGTGGGAAAATCTATTTTATTAATACAAAAACTGTTTCTCTGCTGTCATTGGTGGACTTTTTAGTTTTGGTTTTAAAACAAGGAAAAAAGAAAAAAACACATATCCCAAGATTTAGTTAACTTCATATTAACACTGTGAATAACAGAAGGCTGGGCCATTTTTTTGCCACCACTTAAGTACTTGCTGAATGTGCATTACATAAATCACCAGACAACAGACAAACTCCAGGATTCAGTCAAAAGACCTGGTTTCAAATTTTGTCTTGTTTCTTACTAACTGGACAATTTAGAGCAAGTTACTTAATTTCTTTATGCCTCAGTTTCCTCATCTGTTAAACACCTGGACTGTGTGTGTCAGGGATTATTTTAGGCACAGAAGGTACAGTATTTACTGTAGTATATGCCATCATGGATCTTATATTCTAAGTGAGGAAGGAAATAAGCAGAGTAATTTGAGAAGGTGATAAGAAAGAAGGAGAAACTACAAAGAAGTGGAGAACAGGGGCTAGTTCAGAAAAAGAGGTGAGGGTGGCCTGCCCTAAGAAGATGACATTTGACTGACGGTAGGATGATTTTTGTGACACTATGTGATATGAGGGAACCCTGGTGGTGTAGTGGTTAAGTGTTATGTCTGATAACCAAAAGGTTGGCAGTTCAAGTCTGCCAAGAGTTCTTTGGAAACTGTGGGGCAGTTCTACTCTGACCCATAGGATCGCTGTGAGTCAGCCTCGACTGGGTGGCAGTGGGCTTGGCTTTCGGTTTGATGTGATACGATACAATATGATGGCCGAGTGTGAAGAACTGAGGGAGAGCTCCGGGTAGAGAGAGCAGTCGGAACAGCGAGAGCTCAGTGTGTCTGGAGAGCAGGGAGGAGGCTGATGGGGCTGGAGTTGAGAGAGATAGAAGGTTACTATATAAATCAGAGGACAGGGTAAGTAGGAGCTTGAAATCTAGAACAAGGCCCGCTCCTGATGCCAAGAGCAAGGAAGTTAGGGGGCAGGAAGAGTCTTAGAGGGCAGAACCCAGGACAGGTGATGAAATTGGAGAAGTGCGAGTCTTCTTTGTTTGAATTTTATTTGAGATGAGAAGCAACAGGGCAGTTTTAAGCCTGGGAGTACCCGGATCTGATTTACTCTGGCAGTTCTGAGAAATACAGGGGAGACTAAGAGGGAGTAGATCAACCAGTGTCGAGGCCAGTGCTGAAGTAAGAAGTGATGGCAGCTTGGATTTCAGTGCCTGAGGGAAGACGGAGCTAGACAGCAGTGGGCTGTCTTTGAATGTGGCGGAAAAGCAGAGCTAAACACACTCATGAATGATTGCTCAGAGAAGAATTGCCTGAAGAAGAGTCATCAGGTTTGTTAGTTTGTTTTAATCGGAGCAACTAGGCAAATGATAACACGATTTATGAGACAGAGAATGCTGTAAGAGGATAGGATTGAAGGGCAGAACTCAGGAGCTCAGCTCTGTTAAGTCTAATACGGGTATCGAATCTTCGAGAAGAAATATCAGGAACTGCAGCTCCAAGTGTGAAGTCTAGGGAGGAGTTTGAGCAAAGGACTTCATTTGATGCTTTATCATATAGAAGGTCCATGAAGTCATGGATTGGATGAGGCCATCTAGGGGGGCAGATGGGAAATTGTGTCACTCAGAAGCAAGGCACGGAGCAGAGAGGAGGACCCTGACACGGGGACCAAGAATCAGGAAACAAGAAAGGAGACTGAGAGAGAGAGTCTGCATAGTTCAAGGAAAGCCAGGCGTATGGTGGCCCTGGACCCAAAAGAAGACTTCCACGGTGAATGCCGCCCCGGTGGTCATGTGGGTGAAGAGCTGTTGAACAGTATCAGAAGATTCGAAAAGTGAGCAATGGATATGGCATCATGGAGTCCTTGGTGACACTGATGAAGGCTGTTTCGGTGGAGTAACGGGGACTGGGAGATCAGTAACCCGCAGACACTGCTTTCCAGAAGTTTTACAGTGACGAGAAGCAGGAAAATGGTGAGGGAGTCAAAGAGGGGCAATGTAGGATTAAGAGAGATGGTTTTGTTCCTTTTAAGCAGAAAAGACGAGAGCGCATTTCTTTTCTGACAGGAGTTATTCATTTAGGAGAGAGAAGTAAATCAATGGTGCAAGAGAGGAGACAAGAGTTGTTTTTTATTCTTTTGAAATTCTAACAGGTAAATAGTTAAACACAAGTCCCTCAAATTACAAGACAAACTTTGAACAACAAAAACAAACACTCTGCTTAATTTTGAATGATTTTGTGAAGATGTGTTCTATTTTGTTGAGCTTTCTCTCATTTCTTTTTAATGAGGAATTAATCTTGACCTTAAACATCTAATTTTTCGCTTACTGAGAGTGTTACTTTCTCCATAATTTGGGCTTCTTAGATAGAACAAGTCCACACGAGGCATTATTGCGCTATGATGCAATGAAGCCCTAGAGGCAGGCTGCCTTGGAGTGAACTTTAGCTCAGCTACTTCGTAGCTGTGTGGCCTTCAGCAAGTTAAAATCTCTGAGTTTCAGTGTTCTTTTGTATTAATCATGTGCAATAATAAGAAATAATGGTAGTACCTATTTCATTAGGTTGTTCTGAGGATTAAGTAAGAAAATACATGTAAAGCTGTCTGGCATATAGCAGCACTCCATAAATAATAGCTATCATCATCATTATTATTATCACGTAGGTAAATTTTTTAAATAAATCATTCATGCAGGTGAGAGATTTACAAGTGCAAGAGTCAATAAATTGCCTGATGCATGCAATAAAGGAGAGAAATTCCTTCTGAATCAAATCAACCAAGCAGCTTTGCTTTCAGACAGCTTTCAAAAAGTAAGCATTCAACACCTGCTCTGTGCAAGGCACATACTGCATGCTGCTACCATGTATTTATGTGACCAAAATAGACTTTCTTTTCCTGTCTTAGTCAAAAACATAAAATTAAAGTGAGATCACTAGGTAGCTAGAGAGCTAGGTAACTAGATGGCCTTCAAAGCAAAGTAGCTAGGTCTCACAGGTCCTCCTGACATGCAGTGATGGAAACCAAGGTGTCTAGTACTTAAGGACCCCTGACAAGCAATGAGAGAGACCGAGGTGTCTAATACTTAAGGACCCTCCTCATATGCAGTGATAGGGACCAAGGTATCCAGTATTTAAGGACACTCCTGATATGCAGTGATGGAGATCAGGGTATCTAGTACTTAAGGACCACTTGGCATGCAGTGATAGAGACCAAAGTACCCAGTACTTAAAGACCCCCTAACATGCAGTGTTGGAGACCAATCTGCTTTCACAAAGGAATCCTTGCCAAGTTCTCAGGGACCACTGAGCCCCAATCTTGTCTAGAACATTCCTGCCAAAATGTGGTCTGTGATCCAGCAGCCTCTGGTTTGTGTTCCTACTGCCTCCGCTCCTGTTACAAAAGCAGAATCCCCACCCAGATCCACAGAACCAGAATCTGCATTTAACAGCATGCCCAGCTAATTCACACCAACATTTAAGTCTGAGAATGTTGGCTTAGAGGACTGGACCCCACCTGCTTCATCACTGGATAAGAAACTAAAATGCCCTGGCATCAAGGACTCTGCTCATTGGCACCAACTGGGTTTTTGTGTTATTAAATGTCCCAAGCAGTGCCACACCGTTTAGACTTTATAAGGAATATCTACTTGATTATTTAATGAATCAAATGGAGCACCAGAAGGAAAAGCAACAAAAATGAAGAAACAAAAGGGAACATTCTCTCCAAGCTGATAGTTGGTATGAAACATTTGGTGGCTGTTTATTTTTCTCATTAAACTCAGCTGCCCTAAGTCGGGAGTGCCTCCCAAAATATCCCTTGCTGTTTAGCGTCCATTTGATTTTCTTAGACAATGAAGCTGATTCTCATCACCACAGGAGGAAGAACAGTGTGTCATAAAGCCACAGAAGGATGTCTCCACCTACATATGTTCACAGTGGCATGACTCGGGGACGCTGTGACTGAAAGCATGTCCTACTCACCCAGCTTTACAGTGATGTGGTGGGATCACCCTCATCAGCTCCAGGAGCTGCATGTGATGTAGTTTCCCGCCTGGCTTTGCTGTTTTGCCTTTCCATTTCTCAGCAGGAGTGGGCTTGCTCTGTTGCTCAGATGGCTGCCTAAGCAGAGATGCTCCATTTTCATCCTGAGGTAGATTTCCTCAGCCATCATTTCAGGTGAAGTCTCTGTGAATCATTCAACTGTTGGCTAGGTCCTTGCTTAAAGTTCAGCTCTGGGCTGGGGAGGAGAGTGTGAAGCAGAAGGGAGTGAAACCCAAAATATATCTAAGTCAAATCATTCTTAGCCTTCAGAGGTGTTCTTGTCTTGTTGGGAAGACACTGAAAAAAATGTACACATATAAAAGAAACATTTGAGAAGAAATGAAAGATAGGATAATAAAGTGCTAAATTAAGCAATTCACATTTGGAGTTCTCTATTAAAAACCAAACCCATTGCCATCGAGTCAATTCTGACTGGTGGTAACCCCATTTGACAGACTGTGATCTTTAGGGAAACAGACTGCCACATTTTTCTGTTGTGGAGGGCTAGTGGATTAGAACTTCCAACTTGTGATAATTCACCTCCCGGAATCTTTGAGGGAAACCACAGCCCTCCTCTAACTGCTTCACTACCCCTCCTGCCACTGCTGTCAACCTCCCTTAGTGAGTCAGGGCAGGCCACCAGAGGTGGACACAGCAGGACAGGTCCAGAATAGCAACTTACAAACCTATTGCTTACCTGCGGAAAGAATTTTGAGAAGCCAGGTACCCCTATGGAGCCCTGGTAACACAGTGGTAAAGAACTTGGCTGCTAATCACAAAGCTAGCAGTTCAGATCCATCAGCCGCTCCTTGGAAACCCTATGGGGCAATTCTTCTCTGTCCTACAGGGTCTCTAGGAGTCAGGCTTGACTGGGCAGCAATGGGTTTGGTTTGGAGTTTTGTGTATACTTTTAGGTTGACGAGTAAAGTTAAGTTCTAATAGTTGAAAAAGGTGTAATTACTGGCTTAATGACGCTTTAAAATGGAACTGCTGCGGTGCTCTCTGCAGTGAATCCAGTGTCCTTCAAGCCTTCAAGCACCATGTCTGCCTGGTACATAGTGTAGAGGGTCATTGTACAGACTCAAGGAGTTATGGAAGCAAAGTGAGCTCACCATACTCAGCCTCCGACAAACAATATGCTTACTATAGGGGCTTCAGGAGCCAGTGAACAGAGGCCCTGGTTTCCCATCCCTGGTGGGACAACTGTGAGGCTTGTTGTGCAAGCAGAGTGCGCCCTGGTTGCCCACTGTGGTAACTTGTTGTGTTAATCGAATGTCGCTGAAGGTTTTCCCGTTCCTGTCTCATGTTCTACGTGCCCTCCCACTTTTACTTCCTGGAATCACCACCTGATTTCTCCTCTCAGGATCCGCATTTGGGGAAATCCAGACCAAGTCTAAGATGTATCGGTGTTCATCATAGTGTTTTGTTTCAGTTCCATTTTTGTGGCTCGAAATTTTTCAGAGTAAATAAATAAATGTTGCTGTGTGCCATTGGTCAATTGTGACTCATGGTCAATGGTGACCCCCAGTGACACAGCTAAACTGCCCTGTTGGGTTTTCTAGGCTGTGATCTTTATGAAAACAGATTTCCAGGTCTTTCTCATGCAGAGCTGCTAGGTGGATTCAAACTGCTGATCTTTCCCGCAACAGCTTTGTCGTGGTTTGTTGTGCTTTGTTGTCACTGTTGCTGTTGTTGTGTGCTGGCAAGTTTACTCTACCTCACAGTGATCCTAGGGACAGAGTAGAGCTGCCCCAGAGCATTTTCTAGACTGGGATCTTTACCAGAGCAGAGCGACAAGCCTTTTCTCCCACAGAACCTCCAGTGAGTGCACACCACCAACCTTCTGGCTGTCATTGTTGGGTGCCGTCGAGTCAGTTCTGACTCATAGTGACCCTGTGCACAAGAAAATGAAGCACTGCCCTGTTCTGCGCCATGTCACAGTCATTTTTGTGCTTAAACTCATTGTTGCAGCCACTGTGTCAGTCTATCTCCGTGAGGGTCTTCCTCTTTTTTCACTGACCCTCTACTAATGCTTTTCTCCAGGGATTGATCCCTCCTGACAGCTTAGCCCAAGTATGTAAGGTGATGTTGCCAATCTTGCTTCCAAGGAGTATTCTGGTTGTAATGCTTCCAGGACAGATCTGGTTGTTCTTTTGGCAGTCTGTGGCACATTCACTATTCTTCACCAAAACCACTGTTCAGAAGTGTCAATTCTTCCATCTTCCTCATTCATCGTCAAGTTTTTGCAGCATACCACACAGCTGAAAATACCACGGTTTTGTCATGTGCACTTTAGTCTTCCAAGTGACAGCTTTTGGTTAGTGCTAAGCATTTAACCACTGTGTCACCAAGGGTCCTCAAAAAATAAAAGCATTCTTTAAATGCTTGAGAAGAGCAGTCACGTGGCATAGTTGGACCTTGCTCCTGGCTTTGTGCTCAGACCCTGGCTCTGAATGCCCCCAGAGATTCTGCAAGCTATGTGTGTCCCTTGATGAAGTCTGGTTCTATTTAAAGGCAATGATTCGTTATTGAATGTTTTTAGTTGTGGGTACCACAAGACAGTGGTTCTTATGTGGAGAAATTCATCTGACCTACACAGGTAGCAACACCCTTTTTACCCTCTGTATTAGCTTTCTATTGTTGCTGTAAATACACACACACACACATCACAAACTTAGTAACATAAATCAAGAGAGATTTGTTATCTCACAGTTCTGTAGTTCAGAAGTCAGACACGGACTACCCTGAACTGCAACCAAGGTGTGATGGAGGGCTTGTGCCCTTCTAGAAGCTCCAGAGGGGAATCCATCTGCTTGCCTTTTCCATTTCTAGAGGTTTGGGGCCCCTTCCTCTGTCCTCAAAGCCGCTGCAGTGGGTTGAGCCTTTCCCTCCTTGTATCTGTTTGATCCCCTCTCCTGCCTCTCTACCGCTTCCTAGGACTTGTGATTAGATCAGGCACCTGGATGAACCAGGACCACCTCTCCATCTCCAGATCAGTGAATTAGCAGATTCGGTTGTAGCTACAACCTTAATCCCCTTCGTCCATGTAAGGTCACATATCCACAGGGTCTGGGATCAGGATGTGGGCATCTTGTGGGTGAGGGTTGCATTATTCTGCCCACCAAAGCCTCACAGCACCCTGACCTGCAGCTTTCCCTTCTCTAAGGTTCTCACACCTAGCAGGCAGATGTGGCTTCCCAAGCAAATAGATTCCCAGGCCTTTTCCTGAGGAAACAGAAGCAACCATCCACAGATGGTTTCAGTAAGAACTCTTGCCTGATAGAATGAAGGACAGTAGATAATAGCTTTGAACTGTTTGCAAATTTAGAATTAATTGAGTATACTTTTATGTATCCCCAGGTTTGTGTCCCATAAAATAAGAAAACGAGGCATAAAATCCTAGGGGTGTTGTTGGGTGTTATCAAGTTGACTGTGACTCTCAGAAGCAGTAGAACTGGTCCGCAGTGTTTGAGCCAGGCGATCATCTTCTTAGGAGCAGACTGTCAGATCTTTCTCCCGTAGAGCTGCCAGGTGAGTTCAGATGGTTGAGATTTCAGTTAAACCGCTGAGCATTTGACTACTGGGCCACCACACTCCCAGATTAAATGCATTTAATTGTTTTTTTTTTTCCTCACTTCTAGTTATGGTTGGTTTTTCTCTCAGCAAACATTCACAGAAGACCTTTCTGAACCAGTGCAACTTCAGGGATAAATTTAAGGCTAGCAGAGCAAGGTTAAGAACACATGGGACAGCTTGGAATGCTGTCACTACTCAGCCCCACCTCCACTGGGGCTCTGAAGTTCCCTGCCACCCCACAGCAGAGGAGAAAGCCAGTTGTGACAAATGGAGAAGTTGCAGAGAAGGGACTGACTCAGATGCTGTTCCTTCAGAGCTGTCTTTTGATTGGTTCTGAAAACCAGCCTCCAGGTTTGCAGCATGAATTCTGAAGGGATAAACAGCTTCCCCCTTGTGAATGTCCCCAACAGTTTCTCAGACTCATGGTGTGTGTTGTAGATTGAATTGTGTTCCCGAAAACTGCGTGTTTCTATTCAGCTAGGCCATCATTCCCAGTATTGTGGGATTGTCCATCATTTTGTCATCTGATGTGATTGTCCTATGTTTTGTAAATTCTATCACCATGATGTTAATAAGATAAATTGGCAGCTGTTATGTCAATGAGATCTAGAAGATCAGATGGTGTCTCAAGCCAATCTCTTTTGAGACACCAAGCAGAAAAGACGACACAGAGACAAGGGGTAACTCAAACCACCAAGAAGCCCGAGTCAGAATAGCACATCTTTTGGACCCAGGGTCCCTGCACTGAGAAGCTTCTAGTCCAGGAAAAGATTGATGAGACGGACCTTTCTCCAGAGCCAGCAGAGACAGACAGCCTTCCTCTGGAGCAGACACCTTAAATATGGACTTCCAACCTACCAGCCTGTAAGGGAATAAACTTTTGTTTGTTAAAGCCACCCACTCATAGCACTAGACATTCAGACAGTGTGTTCACATCTACCAAGTGTTTCCTACTCCCAGTGAAACTCCCTAACACCCCTTCACTACCATCGACTCAAAACCATCTGCCACAAACTTCCACTGCTACCTCTCCATCTTAAGAATACCTATCCCTGTTTGTTCTTTATGGAAGTCCCATGGTGGCACTAACAGTTAATTCGCTCACTGCTAATGAACGGTTGGAAGTTCAAGTTCACCCAGCAATGCCTCAGAAGAAGACCTGGCAATATAATTCCAAGAAATCCATCATTAGAAATCCTGTGGAGCACAGTTCTACTCTGATGTTTTTTCCACTCTGCTCTTTTCCTCTTATAAACTCAACTATCTCTCCAGCATAATCTCCACACTCAAGGAGGAAGCTGAGCAACAGAGAAACTGGACACAAGTAAGTGGGCATCTGATCTGACCAGTCTGTGAATCAAAAGCCCTCCTCCTCACTTCTCCCCTCTAACCACTGTCACAGATTGTGACTCACAGCATCCCATACAGATTGCCCATACAGTTTCCCAAACTGTCTTCTTTACAGAAGTAGACTGCCACATCTTTTTCATATGGGTTAGAATTGCCAACCTTTCGATTAGTGGCTCAGCACTTAATCGCTGCACCACCAGGGCTCTTTGTCTTGCTATTACCCCTTCTTATGTCTCTCAATCTCATTCTCCCTGGAACAATTTCTCTTCTATTTGTTTTATGCCTAACTATAGAAGCAGTAGCTGCAGCAGATTCTACACAGAGGCACAGACCTATGTGAGACACAACCAGACTGCTTTATTCCACTTGCAGTGGAGGGAAAGAATTATACTTCTCTCAAGGTAGGAGGATAGGACATTATCTTTGCCTTTTATCTTGCCTCTACCTTGAAGGAGAAGTGAATGCTGATTTGCTGAGTTTGAGTGAGTTTGAGGACTACTGTATAAATTCTAGAAACTCTGGTGGTGTAGTGGTTAAGTGCTACAGCTGCTAACCAAAAGGTCAGCATCTGGAATAAGCCAGACATCCTTGGAAACTCTGTGGAGTAACTCTACTCTGTCCTATAGGGTCGCTATGAGTTGGAATCGACTCAACATCAGTGGGTTTGGTTTTGGTGTAGGTGTAAATTCCTATTACAGTCCTTTGCCATGAGACCAGAATAAGTCAATGGTACCTGGCTACCTTTACTGAACATTTTGATCAAAGTTCCACAGAAGAATCTTGATCAAAAGGGGGGAATCACAGAACAGAATTTAAAATTCTAATGGACTCCAGATTTCCTGGAGCCATGGGGAGTGCATGAACCCCTGAAACCACTGTTCTGAGAAAATCTTAAAATGAAAATATCTCCTGAGGTCTTAAAGCCAAACAGTAATTTAGCTTAACTAGTAAAAAAGTCTGCCTTGAACACTATGTTCTTTTAAGAACTATGTGTGTGGGACCAAATTAACAATAACAATCAAAAGATTGAATAGGCACTTCAGGAAACAGTGAGTCTATGTTAATGAAAGAGGAACAACTCAGAAAAGGAGGGTTAAAATTATTCCATAGCTCAAAGAATGGAATCAGTATCACTAAATGGTACATGTAGAAACTATTTTAAAAGAGAGAGAGAGAATGCTGACAGATTGCAATAAATGCAATTAATGACACTGAACAATTTGTGTGGAAATTATCAAATCGGAACCTAACTTGCTGTGTACTTTTTCACCAAAAATTCAATAAAATGCTATTAAAAAAATCCCATGACTACCCTGGATGATTTTCTCCCTCTGATAAGGCTTTGATAACCTCACTAAGTTAAACTAGACACAAAACTGAGTGGTTTGTGCTGAGCTCCACCACGATAACCCTAAACCTAACCTTCTGTTACATGTGAAAGCCAAGAGCTGAGCTTTCCCCAGAATGAAAGTCCAAGTCCATTAACTGACTCTTGGGAAAAAGAAGTGTAAGCTACCCAATCAGGACTGCCTGCCCTAACAAAAGCTCCTCCTGTATCGCACCTGAGAACGCTCGTTGGACTTTCAAATCATGCCTTCCCTGATACATGAAAATTTATGAGTTCATATATAAATTCAATATTGCGAAAATGCTATTTTTTATAAAGATCAGGGAACACGAGAGGTCTCTGCTGGAGATGCTACCACTTTGTTCCAGCTGCAGATGGGATTCATCCCACTTGCCCTTCTGGTTCTTGGGGAGTCCAGCTCTGTGAGCCCCGCAGCCTCACATCCAAAGAGCCCCTCCCCACAACGTGTCTCTTCCCAGAGCACACTGGCCTTTGCCCCCTCTTGTCCATATGCCCACTGACCTGGGGAGCTGGGATTTGGGCTCACGTGCAGAGCAAAACCTTGAAGTAACTGGGAAGCACATAATTCAACATCAGTGTCAAAAGCCGAATGAAGAGCCCACTGTAATGTCTACACTTGAGAAATAACCTGTCGCCTTAGCTCCCTTTAAATGCAGCACTGTTCTAACTCACTTCTGAATTTTAAAATGGTATCGTCCTTCAGAACACAGGAAGTGGGAACATTTCCAGGTTCATTAGTTACCTATTACACTGCTGACTCTGGGTCGTCTAAAAGGGCCTAGACTTCTCTTCTGTCTCAGTTTTTTTTCTCTCCCTCTCAGTCTGCAGGCTCCGGTCCACCTCCTGTCTCCACCCTCATCCCCTGTCCTACAGCTGGGAGGGAGGGTAGGAAGCGTTGTGAAACAGTCAAGAGCTGAGTGTTAAGTGCTTGTGTCACACTGAATTCAGCTAACTCACTCCCAACTCTGTAACTTCATATAAGGTTGCTTAACAGCTCTGTACCTGAGTTTTCTGCAAAAATGAGGCCAATAATAGTATCAATACCATTTTCTATGCTATAGCAATAAGAGAGTCCCTGCTTGGTATAACCAGTTAATGCTCTTAGCTTCTGACCAAAAGAAAGGTTAGAAGTTGATGTCTGTTCAGAGCCACCTCAAAAGACTGGCCTGGTGGTCTACATCCTAAAAATCAGCCATTGAAAAGCCGTGGAATACGGTTCTACGATACACAGGGAGCGACCGTGAGCCAGAAGTGACTCCAGGGTAACTAATTTGTGGCAATAGTACTATTTTTTTACACATAATTTCCATATTATAATAATCAGTAATAATTTCTGTATTATAATAACAGCGATAACACTATTTTGGTAGTAATAATTGCTGTACTACAGTAATAAATAATGATAATTTCTCTCCTATACTAGTAGTACTGGATACTATTCTCTGCACTGATTTAGCTACTTTAATAACTTACTTACTCTTAATTCAGATGTAAAAATAATAGTAATTCTGTACTACTAATACCGTTTCATTACAAATTAGTGCTAATGATAGCATTGATCTTATGAGTTGTTCCTAGCATTAAAAGAGAAAAAGCAGGTAAGACATACAGAGCACGGCACGTAATCTGTGTTATCATTGTTGCTGGTCTTCTAGTCACTCTCCCTCTGCCCTTGCACTCAAAGCAACTTATGAATAAAACTCAGAAGACACTTGTTTTCACATCAGTCTTGCTGCAGAAAAGATGAGCCTGACAGTGCTCTAGGAGACGGGAAGGGTGGTGCAATAGTCAAGCTCTCAGATGCTAACCAAAAGATTGACAGTTTGAACCCAGCCAATGATTCTGTGGTAGAAAGACCTGAGGATCTGCTTCTATAAAGACTACAACCTAGAAAACTTTATGGGGCAGTTCTACTATGTCACATGGGGTCCCTGTGAGTTAAAAATGGACTCAACACCACCCAACAACAATGAGAAGAGAAATGGATATGACAGGGGTCGAACAGATCTAAGATCATGAAGTAGGGGATTTTATTCTCTCTCTAGGTGGAAAGGGAATTTCATTTAGAAGAACAAATAGGATTATCAGGGAGGAAGGAGGGGGTTCAGTTCCCTTATTTGTCTCCCCAACTTGGAAGAAGGGATATAGTTTCTAACTTTGTCCCCAAGAAAGGCATCTTCAGGAAGAAGAGAGGGTCCAGAACCATAACAGCAAGGTCCATAGGGAGTGCTAGCTGCATTGGACCCGGGTCTGGATTGTACATGTATAAATTGGCCATGGTCATCACCAGAGGGCTGAGAAAGGCAATGAAAGCGAGGGGCTGAGTCAGCTTTGGGCTGGCCCTTTAGATTATACATTTAAGCTTAGATTTTTAGGGCTTTGTTTGCTCTCTGTGTATTATTTTAGATGGAGTCCTTAGAGAAACTATTTGGAATAGAAGTCCATGAATTAAGACTGACACTTACACATATTTTAAGAATTAAAAGAACAGTATATACTATTTCCCCTACCCCGTGCCCACCTCTGCTCTGCTTCTCCATTTCCAACCCAGTCGTGCCTGGTTCTGTGTCCGCAGAAGCCCACAGTAGGAAAACAAACAAAACCTTTCCCTCCAGGCCTGCTGCGGAGCACAGGTATGATATCTTTCTTCTTGTGTTAATCCAATGTTCATCTCTCATCTAAAGTTGACACTTGAGCTAATTTGGTCTTCACAAAACAAATGCAGCTTTTAGTGAAATTAAAGCTAATGTAGATAGTTTTTATTTATATGAAATGTGTAGAAAAAGCGAATTCAGAGAACTAGAAGGCAGATTAGTGGTTGCCTAGGACTGGGGCTAAGAATGGGGATTAAGTGCAAATAGGTGTCATAGAGTAATGATACACACTCTATTTAAAAACAAAATCAAGAGAGATTTATTGAAAGTAAAGATAACTCGAGCCAAGAACCTGTTACATCTCACAGAGTGAAGCCAACATTACGAAAAGCTGCAGTCACATAAGCGTAGTTGTAAGGTCAAATCGGGAACTTAACTCACAATATTCTGATTGGTAGACTAACATGGAATGTGGGAGACCTTGAAGTGGGGTTTTGATTGGAATCGGTTAACAGAGAATCCCTGGGTTAGGGGATTGGCTATGCTCACATAACTGAGGAAGTATGACTGATGATTGATGACTGACATGGGGCCAGGGTCTGCTGGTTACACCTAGCAAGACCATATGTTGTGTTCTCAGGAACGCAGAAACAGAAGCCTCAAAATGGAATCAAGTCCAAGCCTGAACCAGTCTTTTCACATATACTAAAAAACAAACAAAAACCATTGGCATCTAGTCAGTTCCAACTCATTGCACTATAGGACAGAGTAGAGCTGCCCCGTAGAGTTTTTAAGGAGAAACTGGTGGATTCAAACTGCCAACCTCTTGGTTAATGGCCAAACCCTTAATCACTGCACCACCGGTTTCCTTAGGTATATACTAGGCACCTCAATGTTTAAAGGCCTGATACATTCCCTCCCTTCAATCAAGGATTTCAGGAGAAATTCTTTGATCATTTTATTCATCTTCATCCACAAGAGTATTTCTTCTGAGCAGACTAGGTACATGATCCATTTAGAAGGTTGCCTATTTAATGTTAGAGGAATAGCCTGGCTTCTCAGGAGCCAATTCAATCTGCTGGACCTTGAGTTTGTCTGAAATACGAGTGCCGTCATATCTTATTTGTTCTATAGACATTAAACTGGTTTTATGCATCATAACATTGGTAAAATATCCCCTATAAAATTTAATTATTCATACAATAATAACAACTGTGATAAGTATGAACAAACCAGGGAGTAAAACAATGAATCGAAGATCCTGCATCTTTAGGTAGTCAGCTAAAAATATCAAGAAAGGGAGACTCAAGCGTAGGGGACACAGGAAGCCAAACTGCCTTCTGGTTTATTTGTCTGATGTCCTTTCCTTTTTTCTCTCTCCTAATATATCTATCCATGTGCAACTGGAGGCAGTAGCAAGGGTGCAGACTCCTTGCAGAGCCAAAATGAAATTACAGAACATTCTATGATCTAATGCTACTTTACAAAGCAGACTTAAAGATTTCTTTGGACTATCATCCCACTGACAATATCATTAGCTAATTTTTCTGTGATATCTAGTAAGTTACAAGCAGATCTTTCATGTTCAGGGTGTTAGGGTCTGCGATTTTCAAGATGCGACACTGTTACTTTAAAGGTTAAATTTTATTAAAAAATATGCCCAATAGGAAAAATACTGGTGCACCAGGGACGCACCCCAAGCTACACAGAGCAGGGAGCGACGACGAGTTTCCTCAGCGCCCAGTATTTAAGTCGTGAGATTGCAAAGCAGGGAGGGTGAACTGACCTTTACATTGATTGGTTAACTCCTATTAGTTGTAAAATGTGGTCAAGGTCTAGGGGTCACTTGCAGGCTGTCACTTGGAAGATTGCCCCCAGGCTTGTCTTGTGACAGTGTTTTGTGACAAAGGTGAGATTACTCTATGGTATTTTCTGCTATTAAGTTGTTTCCTGAGGCTTTCTTTAATACCTCCAATTTTTACCATGCCCTTCCTCATTTCAACAAGGGATACCATAAATTTGTCATAATGTGGGAACACTAGTTGAAAGTAATAGAGTACAGCAAATATCAGAAAAATAATAGCTGTAACAAAGGAAATGCTGCCTTTGCTTATTGGCATATACAGTGGAGTGTTAAAACAATCTAAGCAACAGGACGACAAGGCCAAGTTCCAGGGCAAAAATGACAAGGAATAAGCAAACAAAGTATCAACCATACGAATGTGTGAGAAACTAAGTGATAAAGAAAACTGATATCAACCAATAAATCTCTATTTGTAAATTAAAACTATTTCAAAGGCTTCAGGTATCAGAGTGCAATGTTTTTAAGAGCTGACATGGAAGATCACAAGAACCACAATAAGACGACTTTGTAAATATGCAACATGTATAAAAAGGAAGAAGATCTCAAACTCATGAAACCAAGTCCTAAAAGTTCTAACTTCGAAGCAACTTGCGTAGGTCTTGTTCCCTGATGGTGGGTTCAGCTGTCTCCCTCTGATCACAGTCATCTGCTTCTGGCCACCAGGGCACTTTAAAGTGATTTTTGGTTATCCAGAGGGTTGGCAAATCCACAGTGGTGGCAGGTGGTAGCTTTGTTGAAATGAGGAAGGGCGCGGTAAAAATTGGAGGTATTAAAGAAAGCCCCAAGAAACAACTTAATAGCAGAAAATATCACAGAATAATCTCACCTTTGTCTTACAAAACACTGTCACAAGACAAGCCTGGGGGCAACCTTGCAAGTGACAGCCTGCAAGTGACCCCTAGACCTTGACCACATTTTACAACTAATAGGAGTTAACCAATCAATGTAAAGGTCAGTTCACCCTCCCTGCTTTGCAATCTCACTACTTAAATACTGGGCGCTGAGGAAACTCATCGTCGCCCCCTGCTCTGTGTAGCTTGGGGTGCGTCCCTGGTGCACCAGGATTTTTCCTATTGGGCATATTTTTTAATAAAATTTAACCTTTAAAGTAACAGTGTCGCATCTTGAAAATCGCGGACCCTAACAGCTTGACTTTCTTTAGTTGAGAGAGATGAATCTAGGTACTAAGGAAGCTTAATAATAGTCTTTGCCAACAGTGTGCCACTGAAGCTTTAATTTATGTCTCTTCAAATATCCATAATCTCCTGAGGCAATGTTAAGCAGACTTTTGGGACTCTGACTTCTGATCACCAAAGGCTTCTCTAGCTTGTGAAAAATATTCCTTGAAAGTGGAATTAAGTATGGCAGATACAGCATTTTACAATAGAAATTACGTGAAAGATTCCAAAATAAAATAGTAAGATATGTATGTATATTTATTTTTTCATCATCCACCTCAAGAAAAAAACCAATTACTTACAATATCAGTTATGCAAGGAACAGAATTGTTGAGACTCAGTGTTAACATTCAGTCAATTCCAATAATGTCACAGGTGCCTCTGTGCAGTAGTTGGGTGTTGAGGGCTACTCTATTTTAGGAACTACTTCTCTCATCATAGTCATCTCAATATTCATATCTTCGGAGTGCATGGGTGGAATCATCTAAAACACTCTGACTATATTGAGTCAGAATTTTGACATGAACCATATCACATTCTAATCCTATTTGAGATTTAAAAAAAAAATTAAAGTCAGATAGTTAAAACATTGAAATGCAGATCTAGAATAATGAGCTCTTAAAAACCAACAAGAACAAAGAAGAAGACCATCAGCTGCAAGAGATGAATCAGCTTAAATCTGACGTTCGATCCAGCTCAATCCTGTAGTACATCTGTTATTCCATCCAGGTGGGAGCTGAGCCCCAAAAGTTAGAGCCACACAACCGAGGATGGCTGTTTGGACTAGTCAAACAAATGAGGGACTGCCACACCACAGGGTATTCTGTAGCCAGCACACCCAAACCACACCCCCTGCCATCCAGTTGGGTCCAACTCATAACGACCCTAGAGGTCAGAGTAGAACTGCCTCATTGAGTTTCCAAGGAGCACCTGGAGGATCTGAGCTGCTGACGTTTCGGTGAGCAGACGTGGTCCTTAGCCCACTCTAACACCAGGGTTTCTGTAGCCAGCATAGTGTTATTAATTACTAAAAAAGCTAATTCTTATGAAAAAAAGGAAATGGTTTCTTATATTTAGACAACAGAACACTGAACATCAGCAAAGTTATCATTAAAATCTTGCAGTAATTCTTTTACTTTTCTCAGTCCTAAGTAGATAATTTTGGTTCCATGCAATTGTGGGTGAGCAACAACCTTCTGCGTAAGAGTTCTGGAAATTTCGATCCAGTCCACCAGCATCTACACTCAGACTGTCACAGCTTATCTCCTAGAAATGTTTTGGTCAAGCCTCTTAAGAAAGTCAGTAAAACAAACATTGATCTCTAAATGACAACCTTATTATGGCCATGACTCAATTGTATTTCTTAAAGTGAAAGACATGATGGGAATTAGTTACAAAACGAATGAAAAACCAAAGTCAATTTTTAAAACTTGAGACAAAAAATATATCTAAGGATAACAACTGACTTTGTTCTCCAAAAGTTTCAGATAGAGTACATAATAATCTTGAGACACAATAACGTGTGGGCAGAATATACCAAGAATAAACAAGATTATTAAGCCTCTGAACAGCTGAATGGTAAGGAAAAAAAAAATGAATAAATTATGTGACTTTTTTAGCTAAAATCTTCAATTTTGATGATCCTGGATTTAAAAGATAAAAAGTTGTGATCAAGTTAGCAAGTGAAAAATAGTATTAAAATTATGGTGAAACAATATGCGCTTGTCTAATATCAAGCAAAAGCATATGTGGGAATATTAATAACATATAACTTTTTAACCAAAACAGAATCAGGGATTCTCTTGATTCGGCAACATGCTTCATGTCATTTATAGCATATTAAATACACCTTTTTAGAAATTTTCTCAGACAAGAATCCTTGTGGCTTTCCATAAAAAGTCAAAGTAGCAGGAGTTTATCATAAACCACTAAGAAGCATAACCGGAGTTATCTTATCAAAGATTTTAGAGGTAAAAACAACAAACAAAAAAAGGAGTCTTTTTAAAAAGCTGTGTGGCCTGGTTTTCAACTCAGAAATCTTATTCTAATGAGACACTGAAATCTTGCCTTTCACACAGATTACACAAAGAACAGATTAACTCTTCAACTCAGTAATTAAACAAATTCTGTCACTGAATGGTCAGAAACCCAACTCTCCGCTATTTGACATTGAAGGTTTGGGAAACTGTTATACATTAGCCCATTCAGCTCTCACCCAGACCAATAAAATCCCCGACCAATGAACAGGCTTACTAGCAGACCCAAATGTATGTAAATATATATCCTTTCTTTGTGCATAAAAAACAAAAGTATATAAACTTAAATTATAAAGAATACTAATGTAATGTTATTAAGTTAATGATATTTAAAATTATTTTAAGCCTGTTTGCTATAAAACTATCACTGTCAAAATAAAGTTTGTTTAAATATGCTAAGTTTTCATACAAACTTTTCACTGTTTCCCACATTTTTCCCAATCTAACCTTAGTCCCTCAGGATTTTATCAACTCTTTTTCTAAATCACAAAAAGTCCTTGCTCAGCTGATAGATATACTGACATGGGTAGGACCTTAAGTCTCTGGCTGGGGTTGGAAACATTTCCCCAGGTCATTTCCAGGGTGCCTGTGATCTCTATCTTTGGGCTTCTTAGGAATGCCTCTACAAGAGACAGAACTTCTTTACAGCGCTTTCATGATGAGGATTTACCCAATTTTTGGTAACTATAGTCGGACAGCATTTTTCTTCTTTTCTTTTATCTGAAAAGGTCTTCAGCTAGTCGGGAGGGGTCCTTCAAAAGTTCCCCTGGAGCTGCATGACTCCACCGGCCAATTCTTCTCAGAAGTAGACCTCAGGGTTCCTCTTCCCAGCTGTCTTAGTCCAGAAGCTGAGCTGAGACCTGTCCTGCTGGTGGTCCTGCTGGTACCTGAATGCCAGAAGCATAACTTCCAGAATCACAGCAACATGCAAGGCCCCAGAGCGCAACAGACTGGGAAAGCACAGGGTCAGCAGAAAGGAGGAGACCCGCAACCAGACGGTCGACCCCGCGGCTGCAGCCCCGGGCTCAGGCACAGCCACTGTTAGGGTCCGTGATTTTCAAGATGCGACACTGTTACTTTAAAGGTTAAATTTTATTAAAAAATATGCCCAATAGGAAAAATACTGGTGCACCAGGGACGCACCCCAAGCTACACAGAGCAGGGGGCGACGGGGAGTTTCCTCAGTGCCCAGTATTTAAGTAGTGAGATTGCAAAGTAGGGAGGGTGAACTGACCTTTACATTGATTGGTTAACTCCTATTAATTGTAAAATGTGGTCAAGGTCTAGGGGTTACTTGCAAGCTGTCACTTGCAAGGTTGCCCCCAAGCTTGTCTTGTGACAGTGTTTTGTAAGACAAAGGTAAGATTATTCTATGGCATTTTCTGCTATTAAGTTGTTTCCTGGGGCTTTCTTCAATACCTCCAATTTTTACCGGGCCCTTTCTCATTTCAACACCATGAGTGGTCAGACTGGGCAGGGTTTGGTTCTGCTGTGCCCAGGGTCGCCGGGAGTTGGAACCAACTCAGTAATGTCTGACGACAACTACAAGGCAACTGATTTAAAATGAAAGGTCACAACCTGTCCAACAATCCTTTAATAGAGTGAGACGTATGGCATCAAATCAAGTGGTTAAAAAAATGTAGAGATTGTACCAATGAGCTCAGCCTCGCTAGCAATGGCTCTGAACAGGCCGGCCCCCGGGTCCCCGCACCAAATACAGCGACTGTGACGAGAAAGGCAGCCGGTGTTCCTGCTAGCTAGTGTGCAGTTATTACAGGTTTCAAGGGCAGAGAACTGCAGCGCTAGTGTTCCCAGAGGCACTGTGGTTTTTCCCCATCATGAGCAAAAAATGAAGAGTAAGCAACATTAGTGCAATACTTCATATTCAGTAAGTTTGGAATCATTGTGCTGATCACGGGAATACACTTAATCTCCACTCTTACTGCACTTCCAGGATTTGAATGATGAATAATGACATGGATTTAGGCTAAGAAAACCAAAATTCAGGGCAGAGATTCATTTGGCAAATGTTTTGTTATTTGATTTAAAAAAAAAAAAAGCCAACAGTTCAGTTCCCTAGTTTCAGTAACAGTAAGGTGCAAGAAATGAAAAAATGGAAAATCCTAGTGTGTTTTCTCTTCTTATATTCTTACATGGCACATAGCTAAAAGCAGTAGATTAACTATCAAAGTCAGCATATATTTTTGCATCATGTTTAAAAATAAGAAGTTGTTCAGGCCTGTAAAATACAAAATAGAAGTAGGAAAGTACCAGAGTGCCCACCCTGTCTGTTGGTGCTTCCCAGGTTGAGGCCTTGTGCTGCTTACAAACTTCCTGTTTCCTCCTCTGCTGAAAGGTTCCAGGCTGTGGAAGATGAGAGATGGGTGTTATCAGCCCCGTTCCACCAAGTTGCAAGATCTGAGGACCATCAAGTTGGACGAGATAGTATCTCAGGTGACTTTCAGTCATACGTCCATCCCCTTGTCCATCTATGCATTCCTCCACAAACTTATATTAAAAGTTGACCTGTGGCTAACTCAGTGCTAAAAGCTAGAAAACCAAGATGAATAATGGTAGCACTTCCTGCCTTCTACAAAATCTGCCATCTAGAAGACACACAGACATGGAACTAGACAACTAGACGGTGTGACAGGATGATCCCCAGTAGAGCAATGGTTATCACTTGGAGCTCTGGCCTCACTCAGCATGCAAGTAACAGGTACACAGCTACTAGACTTGGAGACCTGAAGCAAGCAACTTAACTTTCATGTTCCTTATCTGTAGAATGGGGATACTCACAGTACATGCCTTTGGGGTATTGTAGCCATCACACATAATGCTAAGGGGTTTACCCCAGTTCCTGGTAATAAAATAGTAGTTACTTGTTCTAAAACGAAAAAGATAAAACGAGATGTCATATAACTTAATAGTTAACATCCACAACGTGGTCCTGACTCCACTGTTTACTAACCACAGGAATTGGGGTAAATTTATTGAGCACCTGCTATGGACTAAATCTTGTCCCCCAAAAGATATGCTGCAATCCTAGCCTCTGGTGTGTGTGATTGTGACCTTGATGGGAGATAAGGGATTTGAAAACATTATCAGTTTAACTAACAGGAATAATCACAAAAGCCCACTGGCCAAGCAGATTCTGACTCAGCATAACTAGAGTAGCTGGGTTCCAACCCAATCCGGGAAACCCTAGTAGTGTTGTGGTGAAGTGCTACCATTGTTCACCAGAAGGTCGGCAGTTCAAATCCACCACATGCCCTGTAGAAACTCTGTGGGGCAATTCTACTCTGTCCATAGGGTCACTGTGAGTCAGAATTGCTTTGACAACAATGGATGGGTTTTTAATCCAATCTGAGTGATGTCGTTAATAGAGAGAAGAGACAAGGAAGGCAGGCAGATGTGCAACAACGGAATTATGCCATGGCAGCAGATGTGAGAACACCTCAGGCTATGAGACACTGGGAGAGAAGCACAGAACAGGTTCTTCAACCTCAGCAGGAATCAGCAACCTCAGCAGGAATCAGCATGGCTGACACCCGACACTGTCCTCCCAGCCTCTGGAACTCTGAGGCAATGCATTTCCAATCTTACAAGGCAGCCTATTGACAGCATTTTGTTATAGCAGCAATGGGAAACTAGTGAGTCCATGGGATTATCATTAGACCATAAAAGATTTGCAGCTTGAACCCATACAGAGGTGCCTCAGAAGACAGGTCTGGCAAACTGCTCTTGAAGGTCACAGTCTTAAATCCTGGGTAGTACAGCTCTATTCTGCGTGTTCTGGGTGGCCATGGGCTCCAATAGGCAAGACAGTAATGACTACCAGCAATAAGGAAATGAGTACAATGTGCATCCACTCCAGTCTCCTCCTCTGTAAAGGGGAAGACGGCGATTAAGGGGAATGCCAATTAAACGAGACAACTTACACCGGCCAGCACAGCAGCCAGTGCCAAGACCCTGCTGCTTAAAACATTCTATTTTCTCCCAGAAACAAGCATCTGGGAGTGTTGATGGTTTCTTGAGTTCAAGAGACAATTTCTTAATAAATATTCTGGATTTTTCAATGAGAATGATACGGAAAGAACACGCCACAGCACTGTACACAGCTTCTCACGTCCACCGATGGCTCGTAAATCGCAGTCTGTCTTCTCCCAAGGGTCCCTGGTTAGTTAGGGTCCATCCCCCTCCCAGGGCAGCTGTAAGTGGGATTTGTCAACAGGCAGATGGAAAAAGCAGAGGAAGACAGAAGAAATTTCAGTCCCCTTGGTGAAACCCTCCGGGCGCAGTGGCTAAGTGCTACGTCGGCTAACGGAAAGGTCAGCACTTTGGATCCACCAAGCGCTCCTCAGAAACTCTATGGGGCAGTTCTGCTCTGACCTCTGGGGTCGCTAGGAGTCACAATCAATTGGATGGCCATGACTTCGGCTCCTGAAGGTAGGGTTGAAAAGGTTTATTAAGATTCTTTACTGGCCCTGTGTCACTGCTGGGAGAAATTTGCATGAAATTTACATGAAGTGAATTTTCAAGTCCAGAAAACACTAAATTCAGGTTGCTGGATTGAAGGAACAGGCACAGTCAATGCAAACACGCCTGCTGAGACATTACCACTCACGGCCTTCCATGGACCAGGAAGCCAGCTCGAGGCCAGCAGTGCGGGAGGCAGGGGGTCTGCAAGTGAACCCAGCAATCCTCCAGAGGAGGAGCAGAAGCAGAGCAGGGCGTCGGGACCGAGTGGGAGGGGAGGCTAGACGGAAAGCAGCTGGGCTGCCAGTAGGGTGGGCAGTTCGGAATCAGCGGAAGGAGTTTCCTCATCTTCAAAACAGATGCTGAGAGCACCAGAGGCGCCCGTAGAGATTACACCGGTTGCCGCACATACTTTGCTCGGCACCAGGGCGGCCACTTGTCTCCTCCACAAAAGCTAGCTGTCTTCATCATCATCACCGCCCCGTCGTCAGGTCCACAGTGCCATCGTCCCGGCTCTCCCAGATCCCAGCTGTGTGAACGGGGCAGGAAACCCTGACAGCGTAGTGGTCACATGCTGCGTCTGCTAACTAAAAGGTCAGCAGTTCAAATCTGCCAGGGGCTCCTTGGAAACTCTACAGCACAGTTCTACTCTGTCCTGTGGGGTCCATATGAGTCAGAAGCAACTCAGTGACGCTGCGTTTGTGTGTGTGTGTGTGTGTGTGTGTGTGTGTACGTCTGTGTTGTCTTTTATATGGAACAAGAGAAGAGACCACAGAAGCACCTCCGGGTCCGGTGTGTCACACTCAGCCCCTAAGCGCTTCCACATCCCTCTGGACTCTGCACTGAGGGCCTACGGAGCTGCCCGGCCTGCTGGCTGGACCACACCATCGGCAGGGGTCAGAGAGGTTTGGGGCTATGAAGTCCTCCTTTCCACCTCCCAACAGGACTAACTGCAGCTGAACCACAAGCACAGAAACGGAATACCTGGTGACCCTTTTCCAACCTTGGTCATCTTTTAGACCCCCTCCTTCCAGCCTCGTATACGGAAAGATTATTAGTTCTGAAATAACATTTTACTGTGTTTTTGCTGGAAGCTGACCCAGCGAGTTAGGTTCTCATTTGACAACGTCTGTACAGCTCCGTCAGTGACAGTAGTCGCATTTTCAACAATGTGTCAGAATTCTCTTTAACTGTGTTCTGGTTGTTCCGTTTCCAGTCCTCTAGTTTCCCTGCCCGCTTACCTTCTCATCTTTGTTTCAGATTCAATGCTGACCTGTTGGCATGATACAGGTGGTGTTTTAATCAAGCCCTGATCTAACACGTAATAGTCTATATTATGTATATTACTCTACTTCTCTGCCAAAAGGGAGACAGTTTGGGGGCAAGGTTTGAAGAGTATTTCAGGGCAATAATCTTAGGGAGTCTTCTGGAGGAGAGATTATTCTTGACAAAATGACACAATTAAAGATTCCTATTGATGTACGCTGACTTTCAGTGTCCTCCCCTTTGGTTTTCAGCCCAGAGAGTGCAGAAGATTGCAAGGAACCGAGAGCCACTTTGCTCTCTGCCAGAAGCCGGCCAAGGGATGCTAAAGGGGAGGAAACCAAAGCTATCACTGTGGAGTCAATTCCAATTCTTAGCGACCCTATAGGGCAGAGTACAACTGCTCCATAGAGTTGGCAAGGAGCACCTGGTGGATCTGAACCGCCAACCTTTCTATTAGAAGCCATAGTACTTAACCGCTATGCTACCGGGGTAACCTGATCTACTGAGCTTCCCCCAAATATCCTGCTGAGGAGTCGTGATTGAGCTGGATACACACCCATTCAAGGTAGCAGAACTTGAAATCTAATCAACAGTGACTCTGATCTGGGTGGGGAACTTTGAAGATTATAAATGGGAGACTGTACAACATCTCCTTACATGGACAATACACGGGGCTCCAGAATTCCCTGCCCAAACATTCCAAAGCTGGCTTCCAGGTCCAGTGCAGGACTTTCTCATGTCAAGTCTTCCCAGCATGACCACAGTGTATATGCATCCAGGCTGAAGGGGTAACAGGAAGGGGTTGCTTGGGGGAAAGGAAGGCCCTTGGATCCATGGGCTGAAAGGACCACACAGGTTTGCAGGAGGCCACTACTGACACAAGAACAGCTGGAGCTGTGAGTCGGGAGGGAGAGGGAAGCCAGATGAGCACTGAGGCCAGAAACTGACTGTCTCCATGCCACCATGTTCCAGCAAGGAGTCCAAGAATTCTCGAGTCAAACCTGGACTTCTAGGTTGTTTTGAAGGTATTTTTGTCACAGTGAGAAGACAGAACATATTTTTCAAATGATTTGTTAGTGTGATTTATAACTTTAAAACTGCAGACACCTAGTTTGTGGGTCTTCATTTGTGTCCTTGTCTTGGAGTCTGTAACACAGCCTCTCCCCCTGCTACCTCCTGGGACTGAAGTCTTGACACCTCAGATGGCTCAGAGAATGGCTCAGTGGAAACTTTTTCCTGAGCAACTTTACATTGGTCCCACTCCCCAAGTCCCCTTGTTTGGGCTCCTACAAGCACTCAGATCTTACAGGGCACTGAGATAAGGACCCTTCCCTTATAGAAATGTATTTTGTACATACCCTGTGTGCTGGTTTTCATGTCTGCGCAACTGAGAGCATCGAATAGGACATTTTATCTAAATGCCAGGGACAATAACACCTAACTCACCTGATGGACGAGTCCTGGGGGCGCGGCCTGAAAAGGTGAGGTGCTGAAGTCTGGCAGACAACTCAACTGCCTTTTACTTTGTGGGGATGGGGGAGGGAACGATGTCGGGCTCCAGAGGCCCCGGGAGCAGGAATGGAGGGGATTAGGGGAACTTCGAAGAGAGAGCAGAAACAGAGTCAAGGTTTGAAGGAAAATTTGACTATCTGTTGGGAGTTCACCTTACTTTCCCAAGGAAAAGTCAATATCCACATTATTTGGGACTGCCAATGGAGTTGGATTTGTCTGTCTGTCTGTCTGTTTGTGGGATGATGACAGAGTCTGGAGGTCCAGTGCTCAGTCAGTCCTGGAGGTGATCTCGGAGGTCCAGCAGGAGATGAGGTGCACTTGGGTTGACTCGTGGAGTGGAATACTAGGTCGGGGTCTGTGTCTCTTTCCCCAGAGCTAACTGTGTGCAGCTTTCAAACCAGGTGCCCAGATACCCAACGATGAGACAGAGGTACGCAGATACCCAACGATAAGACGCAGGATGCCCCAATGTAAGCCTCACCTGGGGCCTGCTGGGAGATGTGCGGGGTGAGAGCCTGCACCGTGCTCGTCTTTGGCACAGGTACCACACTCCCTGCTGACAACATGTGTTTTTGTTTTTCCATTTGTACTGGAAAAGTAGTTTGTGTGCACTAAATAATATTTTGGAAACATAGAAAAAAGAGAAGAGAAAAATCACTCACGCTCCTACCATCCAACTTCAGCACAGTAAATATTGGTTGTATTTATGTTCATCAAGCTTTTTGTTGTTGTTGTTCTTTAGTGGGGTGGTGTATGTGTGTCTGAAAGTGAATGAGATTTTAACGTAATTAGATCTACTTCCCAGAGCACTGTTTTCAAGGCAGCAGGGTGAATGTGGTCTTAAAGTACTGAGATGAGTCATTCTAGAATTACTGAGCAACTTCAGGAGGTTTGATGAAAACAAAGCTGGCTCGCCTTTGCCTGGTCGCTGGGAACCACCTTCTCTGCCGTTCATCCATTCTCCTTAGACTCGAGCCGTGGAGAAGAGAAGACGTATAGGTGATTCACACACGAGGGATAAAAATCAGGACACAATTCAGGCAGTGCTGCTGGGGCTCCATCGCTTACGTAAGTCCCTAAGCCCAAGGCTTGTGGAAACCCTAGCAGCCTAGTGGGTAAGTGCTATGCCAAGGTTGGTAGTTTGAATCTACCAGGTGCACCTTGGAAACTCTATGGAGTAGTTCTACTTTGCCCCACAGGGTCACTATGTGTCGGAATAACTCAGTGGCAGTTGGTTTGGTTTTGAGGCTTGTAGTCACAATAAGGAAACCCTGGTGGCATAGGGGTTAAGTGCTACAGCTGCTAAGCAGAAGGTTGGTAGTTCAAATCCACTGGGCACTCCTTGGAAACTCTGTGGGGCAGTTCTACCCTGTCCTGTAGGGTCACTAGGAGTCAAAATCCACTCAACGGCAGTTGGTTTGGTTTTAGGTTTGCAGGTACTGTAGACCTAGGTCAGAGATCTGTTTTAATCATCGAATTTTCTGATAAGCCCCATCCCGCAGTAGGTTAGGATTCCATTCTCCAAATAACTTCTCGTTTACTTGGTGATTTTCTCACAGATCAACAAGGGATGAAATCCTTCTCACAGATGAATAAGGGATGAAATCTGACTCACACAGAGGATGTCATATGAACAAGACACAAGCAGCATTGCAGATGATACCTTGCATTAAGCAAAGACAAGGGATCCCGATTGCAGTTGCCAGAGTCCCAAAGAGACAAAGGAGCCTCTCAGCTCATTATTTCCTTGGTAAATTAGAGTAGGCGTCCTGGGGAGAAACTTTTCCGGTCAACGTGAGAAGCTTTCAAAAAACCAGTGAAGCCTGTTGCTGTGAAGTCATCTCCGCCTTGTGGGGACTCCAGGTGTGCCGGAGTAAAACTACTCCACAGGGTTTTCAGTGACCAATTTTTCACAAGCAGATAACCCAAGACTTCCCTCCAAGCCATTTCTGGGTAAAGTGGAGCCCCCAGCAGTGCAGCAGAGGGCGTTAACCGTGTCCTCACCACCCCCAGGATCTCCCTGGGCTTTTGCTGGTGCAATACCTGAAACCTAGGAGGTCCTGTTCTAATCCCCACCTTTCACAGTCAGTCTCTGAGGCCAGCCAGCAAGAATGCTACATGCCAGCACTTTGAAGAACCCTTGTTGTGCTTTCCAAAGTCTCTGCTAGAATGGTTCCTATTTAGCTTTTGTATTATTCTGTGCTCTGTAAAGGTACATTCTGTTTGATAACAGTACTTCAAAATCTGTATCAGTAACATATTTACAATGATTGAAAGATCCAACAACATAGACTCTTTATAGTGGATTGGTCCCAATCCACCAAGAGCTGAGGAGAGCCAAGGACATCGAAGACAAAAGGAGAACATGAGCCCAAGAGGCAGAAGGAGCCAGAAGATCAAGAGACTACATCAGCACGAGACCAGAAGAACTATACGATGCCTAGCCACCTACCAATGACTGCCCTGACAGGGGGCACAACGTCGAGTCCCTGAGGTAGCAGGAGAAAAATGCGGGTGCAGGTCTAGAACTCTTATAAAAGACCACAGCTGGTGCTCTGACATCCTGAGGACGTGGCCCGTGAACTCGCTACTAGCCCAGAGCAGAAACCAGTCATGAAGCTAACTCCCCAGGCAAAGACTGGGCTGGACTCGAAGACACAGAGCGGTGCTGATGAAGCAAGTGCTTCGTGGCTTACATCTATCCTCTAGAGGTGAGATGGGAGGTAGAGAGGACGGGACAGGAGTGGGCTCAGTGAACACGCACGGCCCAAGGCTGAAAGAAGGTGTATGTTGTCACCGGGCTGGAAGAGCAGCTAGAGTGGCACAGAGGCATGCGTACAGGATTTTCCATGACACGCTGACTTGGATGGTAAACTTTCACTTAAAGCACAATAAAATACATTTTTTAGATGTTTACAGTGTATAGTCTTTCTCTTGCCCCTGCTCCCACGGGTAAATATTTTGATAAGTTTCTGTATGTCTTCCAGAATTTCTTTATGCAAACACAAATACAGCAAAACATGCAAAAGGCAGAACATGAGGAATGGAGAAACTTGTCAGAGAAGGAAAATGAAGACATTTCCCTAAAGTCAGTGATAGAAAAGTGGTAAGGGCAGAAAACACTCATGACACAGAAAAACAGGACAGTCCCATCAAGTGCTGGCTCTTACAAGTTTCATCACACAAATCTACTATTTCTGCATCCCAATTTTCTTACATAAAACACAATTTAACATGCACACTATCCTCTACCTTGTTTTTCTTCTTTTTTTTAACTTTCCACATCAATTCAGAGAGAAATTCCTCCTGCTGTTTTCAAAGTGATGCAGAAGCGCACTACACGTCATCTCTTACTGTATTTACGAGCTCCGCCAGCATTGGACCTTTGAGTGGTTTACGGCCGTTTACAGCACCAATAATCCTGTGGGAACCACCTCTGCCAGGGTGCACCATCGTGCGCTGTGTGGGTACATCTTTCGAGCAATTCCCCAAAGCAGACTGTTGAGTCAGAGTGTATAATTCTATAACCTTAATTAAAAAAAAAAAAAAAAAACTGCTATCCAGTTGATTGTGACTCATAGCAACTCTACAGGACAGAGTAGAACTGCCCCATAGTTTCTAAGGAGCAGCTGGCGGATTTGAACAGTCAACCTTTTGGTTTGCAGCTGAACTCTTAACCACCAGGTCACCAGAGCTTTTGTAATTTTAGTAGAGGTTCCAACTTGTTTTCTGTAGGGGTTCTACATTTTTATATACCTATCAGCAACACAGGGAAGTACCTGTTTCTCCACAGCTTGCAACAAAGAAGCCAGTGGCAGAGAGGGTCAGTGTTTTAGTCACCTAGTGCTGCTGTCTTCGCAATATGAAGTTCCCCAACTCTCTGCCTTCTTCCTTGTCCTTTTATCTCTTGCAGGATAAAATGATGAAAGGTGATACAAGCCACACTCCATGGAAATGCCCTTTACATTGGAGCAGGGAAGTGACCACAGGAAGGATATTAACAGTCCCACCGTAATCATCTTTTTTTTTCTTTTCTTTTTTATTTAACATGACTGAGTGAAAATGTACATTCTCGTATAAATTTACATGCCTACCTATATGCAGCTTCCACTGCTCTCCCTGTCCGGTGACAGCACACTATTCCTCTCTGCTCCATACATGTCTCATCCTCCCAACAGCCTCCTTTCTGCTCCTCTCCACCCACTCTCCTTCCTCCAGCCAGAGTTCAGCTGGACGATATCCTATTGATGTATAGAACCATAAAGTGCAACCAATATATGGTCACTCTGCATTGCCAAGTCCAATCCATTCGTGTCCAAAGAGTGGACCTTTGTTATAATTTATGGGTAAGGGCAGCATCAGGGCCAGGGACCATGCTCTCAGGGGAACCCCGAAATCGCTAGACCATCAACTGAGGTCTTTTAGTGGAGATCTCAGGATGCACCCCTTTTTATTCTTGTGTTGCCAGTGAGACTCAATCTAGTGAGCTCCATTGCGGCTATCACTGGTGGTGGCCGGGCACCATCTGGTTCTTCTGGTCCTAAGTCAATGAAGGCACCCACTCTTGCGGGTCTCTCTGTCTTCTAGGTTGTCTTTACCGCATGTCATTTTGGTCCTCGGTGAGCATCCATTCCTGCTGAGTTGGGACCATTTGCTGTGTCCTCGGATGGCGGCTTGGGAGCTTTTAAGACCCCAGACGCCACTCACCAATATGGGGTGCAGAGAACCCTCTTAGCAAAATGCTAGTTGTGCCAATTGGCCTCGATTTCGCCTAAGAGCATGGTCCCCTGCCCGCTGCCCCAGCTACTCTATCCTTGCAATATTGGGTTAAGATGGAAGGAGTATTCAAGTTATTCTGAAGTCCACTTAATGTTGTTCTTGTTTCTAATGTGTGCTACCACCGATTTCTCCCAACCAGATTTCTAGCAACTATCTAATCTAAACTATCTAATCTAGCAACTATCTAATGTAAACCCTCCCTCCCCTCCCCTCCCTTGCAGCTGTCAAAGAGTCTTTTCTTCTATACACAAGTCTGTTTTTGAGGTCTTATCGTAGAGGTCTCATACAGTATTTGTCCCTTTGTCACTGACTACTTTGACTCAACATAATGTCTTCCAGTTGAAACCAGGTTAGGAGATGTTTCCTGGAATCATCATTATTCTTTATCATTGCGTAGTGCTCCACTGAGTATAAGTACCATAGTTTACCTATCCATTCTTCTGTTGTTGGGCACTTCGGTTGATTCCATCTTTTTGCTATCATGGACTGTGCTGCGATAAACATTCTCGTGCATGTGTCCATTGGTGTGAAAGGCCTTGATTCTGTAGGATATATTCCAAGTAGCGGAATTACTGGGTCAAATGGTATATTGATATCCATTTTTTTATAAGCGCCAGATTGCTTTCCAAAGAGGCTGGACCATTTTGGAACCCCACCAACAGTGTAGGAGGGTTCCACTTTCTCCACAGCCTCTCCAGCATTTGTTGCTTTGTGTTTTTTGGATCACGGCCAATCTTGTTGGGGTGAGATCGTATCTCATTGTTGTCTTGATTTGAATTTCTTTAATAACTAAAGATCGTGAACATGTCTGCATGTGTTTTTTGGCTGCCTGGATCTCCTCTTTAGTGAAATGTATGTCCATCTCCTTTGCCCATCACTTAATTGGATGGTTTATCTTCTTGTTATTGATATTTTGTAGTATCTTATAGATTATGGAGATCAGGCGTCAGTCTGACATAGAGTTGCCAAATATTTTTTCCCATTCTGTGGGTGTTCTTTTAATTCTATTAATAAAGTCTTTGGATGAGCAAAAGTGTTTGATTCTTAATAGTTCCCATTTATCTATTTTCTCTTCTGTTGGTTGTCGTAATCATCTTTAACATAGTCCAATCTATTGACCACAGGCAAGGATTAGAATTTGCAACATAGGAAAATCACAGAATGGAAGACCATCACAAAAACCCTGGGAACCACGGTCCAGACAAATTTTTACATACATTTGTGAGAAGACAGAATTCAATCCATGACAGTCGGGAAGCGGTACTGCAGCGACAAGAAGAGGACTAGATGAAGCCAGGAAAGAGGAGGGGGATCTGTCCTTTGCCCTGAGATTCACCCGATTTCTTCCTGAGATTCCTGGAAGCTCTGTCAACTCCAACTGGACACCCTTACCAGTCAACTCACTGAAACCAAACCTTATCTTGATTTCTTCTTTTCTGTCAAGAATAGTACCGTTGTCTCACATTTGAAACCTTGTAGAAGAGAGTTGGGGCATTGTCGTGTCCATGGTGGAATTCTCATCTTCTATAAGAGACACGGAACCCTGGCGGCAAAGGAGTTAAGAGCGACATCTGCGAACCCAAACGCTGGCAGTTAGAATCCACCAGGCCCTACCTGGAAACTCTGTGGGGCAGCTCTACTCTGGCCCACAGCGTTGCTGTGTGTCTGAACTGACTTGACTGCTGTGGGTCTGAGAGGGTTTGTACAAGGAAACTGGGTTTGATTCCCAGCCAAGGTACTGCAAGCACAGCCTCTGACCCCTGTCTCAGGAGACTTGTGTGTTGCTCTGATGTGAAAGAGATGCCAGCAGACCCTCCACGCTAAGCTAGACAAGAGAGAAAGGCCTAGTGATCTACCTGCAAATCTCAGCCAGTGAAAACCCAGTGGCTCCCAAAGGCTTGGTCTCCACCTCAGCTTGGTGGTGGCGCAGGACCAGCCAGTGCTGGGTTCCATTGTGCTTGGGGCCACCAGGACCCGCAAGCCTACCCAGCAGCAGCTGGCCAAGGTCGGGTAGACTTCCACTTTCTACTTTAAAAACTCTAAATTGTTACTTCATCACAAAGACAATATATTTCTTTTATAACTTAAAACCAATGATTGAAACAAAGGAAAATAAACCCACCGCCCCGAGTTGGTTCTGATGCGTCGCAACTCCAAGTGTTACAGAGTAGAACTTTTCCAGAAGGTGTTCCTGGCTACACAGTAATTTTCCTGGAGATACTGCTGTAGGCAAATCTGCTGCAAAAGATTAAAAAGCAAAGATGTCACTTTGAGGACTAAGGTGCACCCAATCCAAGCCACGGTCTTTTCAGTCACCTTATATGCACGTGAAAGCTGCATAACGAATAAGGAAAACTAAGGAAGAACAGCTAGCCAAGTGCTGTCGAGTCGGATCAATGCATTTGAATTATGGCATTGTCAAGGAATGTTGAATACACTGTAGAAGAATGAACAAATCTGTCTGGCAAGTAGTACAGCCAGATTACTCCTTAGAAATGAGGATAGTAAGACTTCATTTCACATACTTCGGCATGTTATCAGGAGGGACCAGTCCCTGGAGAAGGACGTTGTCATGAATTAAATTGTGTCCCCACCCAACCAAAACATGAGTTAAATTGTTTAGGCCATAATCTCTCGTGTTGTCTGGTTGTCCTCCATTCATTGATTTCATGTTAAAGAGGATTAGGGTGGAATTGTAACACACTAATGAAGGGCACGTCCTTAATCCAACGTAGGGGGAGTTTCCCTGGAGTGTGACCTGTACCACCTTTTATCTCACATGAGATAAGAGGAAAAGGAAGCAAGCAGAGAGTGGGGACCAAGAAAGAAGGTCCAGGATTGATGTGTATCCTTTGGACTCAGAGTTCCTGAGCTAAGAAGCTCCTGTTCCGGAGGAAGACCAGCGACAAGGACCTTCCTTTTTTTTTTGATTTCTTTTATTTAATATAACTGAGAGAAAATGTACATTCCCATATAAATTTACATGCCCACCTATATGCGGCTTCCACTGCTTTACCTGTCAGTGACAGCACACTATTCCTCTCTGCTCCATACATGTCTCATCCTCCCAACAGTCTCTTTTCCCCTCCTCTCCACCCACTCTCCCTCCTCCAGCCAGAGGTCAGCAGGATGATATCTTATAGATGTATAGAACCATGAAGTGCATCCAATATATGGTCACTCTGCATTACCAAGTCGAATCCACTCGAGTCCAAAGAGTGGACTTGGTTATGATTTATGGGCAAGGGCAGCATCAGGGCCAGGGATCATGCTCCTAGGGGAACCCCAAAATTGCTGGACCATCAATTGAGGTCTTTTAGTGATCTCAGGATGCACCCCTTTTTATTCTTGTGTTGCCAGTGAGACTCAACCTAGTGAGCTCCATTGCGGCTATCACTGGTGGTGGCCAGGCACCATCCGGTTCTTCTGGTCCCAAGTCAATGTAGGCACCCACTCATGTGGGTCTCTCTGTCTTCTGGGTTGTCTTTACTGCATGTCATTTTGGTCCTCGGTGAGCATCCATTCCTGCTGAGTTGGGACCATTTGCTGTGCCCTGGGATGGCAGCTTGGCGGCTTTTAAGACCCCAGACACCACTCAGCAATGTGGAGTGCAGAGAACCCTCTTAGCAAAATGCTAGTTGTGCCAATTGGCCTCGATTTCGTCTAAGAGCATGGTCCCCTGTCCCCTGCCCCAGCTACTCTATCCTTGCAATATTGGGTTAAGATGGAAGGAGTATTTAAGTTATGCTGAAGTCCACTTAACATTGTTCTTGTTTCTAATGTGTACTATCACCGATTTCTTCCAACCAGATTTCTAGCAACTATCTAATCTAAACCCTCCCCCCTTGCCCTCCCTCCCTTCCCTCCCTTGCAGCTGTCAAAGAGTCTTTTCTTCTATACACAAGTCTGTTTTTGAGGTCTTATCGTAAAGATTTAATACAGTATTTGTCCTTTTGTCGCTGACTGCTTTCACTCAACATAATGTCTTCCAGTTGAAACCAGGTTAGGAGATGTTTCCTGGAATCATCATTATTCTTTATCATTGTGTAGTGCTCCATTGAGTATATGTACCATAGTTTACTTATCCATTCCTCTGTTGTTGGGCATCTGGGTTGATTCCATCTTTTTGCTATCGTGGACTGTGCTGTGATAAACATTCTTGTGCATGTGTCCACTGGTGTTAAACACCTTGATTCTGTAGGATATATTCCAAGTAGTGGAATTACTGGGTCAAATGATATATCAATATCCATTTTTTTAAGGAAGCGCCAGATTGCTTTCCAGAGAGGCTGGACCATTTTGGAACCCCACCAACAGTGTAGGAGGGTTCCATTTTCTCCACAGCCTCTCCAGCATTTGTTGCTTTGTGTTTTTTGGATCACGGCCAATCTTGTTGGGGTGAGATGGTATCTCATTGTCGTCTTGATTTGAATTTTTTTAATAACTAAAGATTATGAACATGTCCGCATGTGTCTTTGGCTGCCTCGATCTCCTCTTTAGTGAAATGTCTGTCCATCTCCTTTGCCTATCACTTAATTGGATGATTTATCTTCTTCTTATTGATATTTTGTAGTATCTTACAGACTATGGAGATCAGGTGTCGGTCTGTCATAGAGTTGCCAAATATTTTTTCCCATTCCGTCAGTGGCCTCTTAATTCTATTAATAAAGTCTTTGGGTGAGCAAAAGTGTTTGATTCTTAATCGTTCCCATTTATCTATTTTCTCTTCTGATGATTGTGGTTTGTTTGATAGATTTTGGAGTCTGTCCACATTGTGTATTAAAACTTCCATTGTTGTTCCTACCTTTTCTTGTACGAGCTTTATCATTTTAGATTTGATATTTAGGTCTTTTATCCAGTTGGAGTTGGTTTTTGTATAAGGTGTAAGATATGGATCTCTTGTTTCAGTTTATTGTAGATGGATATCCAATTTTGCCAGCACCATTTGTTGAAGATACTATTTTTACCCCAGTTTAATGTCTTAGGGCCTTTGTCAAATATCAACTGTTCATAGGCAGGTGGTATCATTGCTGGGGTCTCAATTCTGTTCCATTGATCGATCTGTCTGTTCTTGTACCAGTACCAGGCTGTTTTGACCACTGTCGTAGTGTAGTATGTTCTAAGGTCGGGTAATGAGAGGCCTCCCAGTGTGTTCTTCTTCTTTAGTAGTACCTTACTTATCCGGGGCTTCTTCCCTTTCCAAACAAAATTGGTGATTTGTTTCTCCATCTCATTAAAAAATGACACTGGAACTGACGACAAGGATCTTCTGCCAGAGCCAACAGAGACAAAAAACCTTCCCCTGGAGCTGATGCCCTGAATTTAGACTTCTAGCCTATCAGGAAAAAATGAATGAATAAATAAAACAAAAAACGAAGCTCATTGCCAGCAAGTCCATTCTGACTCCTAGTGACCCTATAGGACAGAGTAGAACTGCCACATAAAGATTTCAAGGAGTGCCTGGACGATTCCAACTACTAACCTTTTGCTCAGCAGCTGCAGCTCTTAACCACCATACATTCGGGTTCCTAGACGGCGAGAGAATAAATCTCTCTTTGTCCAAGCCGTTCACTTGTGGTATTCCTGTTATAGATGTACTAGGTGACTAAGACAGATATCATGCTTGGTAAAAGGAGAGGTTCAGTGAAAAAGAGGGGGATCCTCAACAGTGGCTGCAACAATGAACTGAGACACAGGGAGGATTGTGAGGACAGCAGAGGACAGGGCAGTGTCACACTCTGTTGTGCATGACATCCCTCCCAGTGGGGACCAACTCCGAGACACATAACAATACCAGCAACAACAGAAGTCTTTTCTTCCAAGGTATCACTGGGTAGCTTCATATAGGCCTCTCTTAGGTTAGCAGGAGAGTACCAACCATCTGTGCTGCCCAGAGACCTTAAGACCAGTGCCGATGCAGCGCTAAAGACTTGCCCTTCCCCATCTAGTTATCTTTCTTGTAGTTATTTAGTTATCTGTCTAAACCAGCCAAGTGCCAAGTGCTGTGCTGTTTCATGCTTCCATGAGTCTGGTAGAACAGTTTCAAGTAACTTAAATTTACAGTATACTTTTGTCAAGATCAGCAGCCTTGGAAACTTCATCGGATAATTCTTCTCTGTTCTGTAGGTTTGTTATAAGTCAGAATCGACTCAACAACAGTGGATTCTATTTTATACTGAGTTCCTTCTCATAGGCTCTGCCCCATTCACCACCCCTTCTTAATGGTCAGTAGGTATCACAATCTCACTGTGCTGACAATATTTGATTGGAATGAGAAGGGACAGGTACCTTGTCCGAGAAAAGCCTTCCACAGGCTTGCCAGTGACCGAGAACCTGGGCAGCAAAGCTAGAAGGGATAAACTGGGTAAGTCAGGTTCTGCCTCATTCTCTCTCTTCCTAAAACTGTAATCAAGAGGTGACACTGCTGAGAGGTCACTTGGGGGACTGAGTCAGGATCAGGACACTAAAAAGATTTTGCAAGTGGAAACCAAAGAGGAGTAGCCACTCTGAGTAGGTAAGAGAAGCGAGAAGAGACCTAGAAGAGAGGAACCTCCAACCACACACAAAAACCACAAAGGAAGAGGAAGAGATGTTCAGGGGGCGGGCACAGCCCAGCTGGCCCCCGCTGCCTGCTCATCTTCCTGCCATCCTAGACACATGTGTCTTCAACAGTCTCCCCCTAAAGCAACGACTATGCTTTTCTGCTCTTTGCTACCAAAGGAGACTAATCTGGGACAACAGGTAACAGGAAGGAAAAAAGATCTCTGACAAGGACAGAGATTCACCCAGACAAGAACAAACCAACGAGAAAGCTCTATGGGCTCAGTGGCCCGACATCTGCACAGGCTTGTCAAAAGGCTGTTCCATTCGACGGGTCCAAGGACCTTGGTTCAGGACACCACCGAGTCTTCAGGCAAAGGCTGGGTGACATTCAGTGTATTTTTGGAAGGCAATGAAGCATGCAGTTCACTTCAGAAAAATTTCTGAAGTAGTTAAACACACACAAAAGAATTGGTGCTTAAAAAAAAGGAAATGTTCACTCAGTTGTTTGGTATTCTTCAGGAGACAGAGTTTAGATGTATATATTTACTTACGCAAGCTTAACCTTATTGTAGCCAAGATGTAAGATGTCCTGCAAGCAAACACAAAATCCGAAAAGAGAGCACAAGTTCAGAAATGGGAGGGAGATGGAAAATCAGGGTGTGGATTCAGAGGTGACCCCAGAGACTGAGCTGTCTCCAGAAACTCCTCATTCCTTGGCAGATGGTGGAGGGCCAGAACTAGCATTGCTCATTGTCATGTATTGAACTGTGTCCCCATCCCAGATGTGTGTAGCTGTTTGGCTGGACCATAATTCCTGATATTTTATGATTGTCCTCCATTTAGAGATTTTCCTACACTGTATGTTAAAGAGGATTAGGGTGGGACGTAAATTCCTTCATAAGGTCACCTCCCTGTTTCATTGTAAAGGTAGTTTACCTAGAGTGTGGCTTGCATAACCATTTATCCTTTTATCTTACAAAAGACGAAAGGAAAGGGAAGCAAGCAGAAAATGGGAACCTCACGTGGTCAAGAAAGTGGCACAGGAGTAGGATGTGTTCTTCAGACCTGAGGTTTCTGAGCCAAGATGCTCCCCAGCCAAAGACTGATAGAGCACAAGGACTTTTCTCCAGAGCTGACAAGGGCAAAAGCCTTTGCCTGGAGCGGACAACCTGGGTTCTGACTTGTAATTTACTGAACTGTGTAAGAATAAACTTTCCTTTGATAAAGCTGTCCCCTTTTGGCATTTCTGTTAGAGTAGTACCAGGTGACTAAAACACTCATGATTTGCTGGCATTTAATTCTGAACAAATATTGGAGTTTATCTTTTGGATATAAAATAAAATTTAAACTGGAAGAATGGAAGACAAGAAAAGATTGGTTTAAATCATTACAGTAAATCTATATAAACATGTGTAATAAGCTGTCATTTTAAACATGTTTCAATATTTTCTGTTCCTTTATTTCAGCTATATATATGTGTACAATGTTAAAATGAGGAAGGGTGCGGTAAAAATTCGAGGTATTAAAGACAGCCCCAGGAAACAACTTAATAGCAGAAAATATAGAATAATCTCACTTTTGTCTTACAAAACACTGTCACAAGACAAGCTTGGGGGCAACCTTGCAAGTGACAGCCTGCAAGTGACCCCTAGACCTTGACCACATTTTACAACTAATAGGATTTAACCAATCAATGTAAAGGTCAGTTCACCCTCCCTGCTTTGCAATCTCACGACTTAAATACTGGGCGCTGAGGAAACTCGTCGTCGCCCCCTGCTCTGTGTAGCTTGGGGTGCATCCCTGGTGCACCAGTATTTTTCCTATTGGGCATATTTTTTAATAAAATTTAACCTTTAAAGTAACAGTGTCGCATCTTGAAAATCACGGACCCTAACATACATATTCATTAGAAATAGCATCATTTCACATTATTTTACCTTTCAAGTCCCCTGCAAGGTGAAGCAGCTCCACAGACACATCTAAACTCCCTAAGAGAACAAATTACTGGACTGAGGGTTGTGGGGACCATGGTGTTGGGGAGCATCCAGCTCAGTTGGTGTAATATAAGTTATAAAGAAAATATTGTGTATTCTCCTTTGGTGAGTAGGGTCTTGGGTCCTAAAAGCTTTGAGAGTAAGGGAGAACAAAGAAAATGAAAGACACTGTGATGACTATTCCCAAAGACTAATGGACCACCACAACTCCCACAGCCCCCACCAGATCCAGTCCAGTGCACCCAGGTGCTGCGTGACTACCGCCACTGACCGCTCTGACAGAGATCACAATACAAGGTCCTGGACAGAGATGGAGAAAAACGTGGAACAAAATTCTGACTCACACACACAAAAAGACCAAACTTATTGGACTGACGGAGACTGGAGAAACCCCAAGACTGTGGCCCTGGAACACTCTTTTAGCTCAGTAATGAAGTCACTCCTAAGGTCCACAGTTCAGCCAAAGACTGGACAGGCCCATAAAAGAAAATGAGATTAAAGGGGCCTATCAGCCCGGGGGCAAGGATGAGATGACAGGAGGGGACAGGAAAGCTGTTAATAGGGAACTCAAGGTCAAGAAGGGAGAGCATTGGCTTGTTGCAGGGCTGTTACCCAGCATCACAAAACAGGATGTGTATTAACTGTTTAATGAGAAGCTAGTTTATTCTGTAAACCTTCATTTAAAGTACAGCAAATCAAAAAGAACAATATTCTCCACAATATCCATTAATAAGAATATAAAAAATAAAATTCAAACTTTTTTCACCTTTCTTATAAAGCTTTGTGTTTAAAATTTCTACAAATCAGTATCAACATATTGGAAAAAGTGCGGAGAATATTTAAAGGTGAATTAAACTCTCCGTACAAATGTAATTCTTATGTCTTATAAAGGAACAATAAATTTTCAAGGAGATCTGATTTGGAGAAGCTGGTAAGGTTTCGATGAATGTGTTCCTATTCACCCCCACGACTCTTATCACTTTGTCACACTGTGTTGACTTGTGTGTTGCTATGAAGCTGGAAGCTACACCGCTGGTATTTCAGATACTGGCAGCATCACCCATGGTGAACAAATTTCACTGGAGCTTCCAGACTAAGACAGGCTGAGAAGAAGAACCTCGTGGCCTGTTTCTGAATAAACTGGCCAGTGAAAACCTTATGAATAACAGCAAAATATTATCTGACATAATGCCAGAAATGAGCCCCTCAGGTTGGGAAAGAAAAAAATAAAATAGCAAACCCACTGCCGTCAAGTTGATTCTGACTCACAGTGACGGGTTTCCAAGGAGCACCTCATGGATTTGAACTGTTGATCTCTTGGTTAACAGCTATTACACTTAACCACTACACCACCAAGGTTTCCTGAGGTTGGAAAGCACTAAAGATACTCCTAGGAAAAAAGTCTCCACAAAGTAGAGTCAACCTTAATGATGTCGTTGGAGTAAAGCTTTTGGACCTTCACTTGCTGAGTTGGCATGAGAAGAAATAGCTGTAAAATCCATTAGTAACTGGAACATGGACTGTACAAAGTATGAATCCAGGAAAATTGCAAGTCATCAAAAATATATGCAATAGGCCACATAAAGGTGGCTATCGTAGGCATTAGTAAGCTGAAATGGTCAGCTATTGACCATTTTGAATCAGACGTCTTATGGTTTACTGTGCCAGGAATGACAAATTGAAGAGGAATGGCATCATACTCATTGACACAAAGAAAATTTCAAGATTTGTATCATGAAGTACAACACTGTCAAATAATATCCATATGCCTGCAAGGAAGATCAGTTAACACAACTGCTCTTCAAATTTACCCACCATCCACTGATGCTAAAGATGAAGAAACTGAAGATTTTTATCAACTTCTGCAGTCTGAAATTGATCAAACATGCAATCAAGATGTATTGCTAATTACCAGTGACTGAAATTAGAAAGTTGGAAACAAAGAAAAAGGATCTGTAGTCAGAAAAATGACCTTGGTGATAGAAACGATGCTGGAGATTACGTTACAGAATTTTGCAAGGCCAACGACTTCTTCATTGGAAATGCCTTTTTCAACAACACAAACTACTAAACACATGGATTTGACCAGATAGAACATGCACGAACTGAACTGACAACATCTGTGGAGAGAGATGATGGAGAAACTCAATATAATCAGTCAATCTTGGCCAACTGTGAAACAGTCAACTGCTCAAACACAAGTTCAAGTTGAAGCTGAAGGAAAGTAGAGCAATTCCACAAAAGCCAAAATCTGAGCTTGTGTATATCGCACCTGACTATAGATACCATCTCAAGAACAGATCTGATGCATTGAATGCCAGTGATCGAAGAGCAGACAGGTTGCGGAATGACATCAAGTACATCAAGCATGAAGAAAGTCAGAGGTCATTGAGAAGCTGGGAGAGCAAGAAAAGATCAAAATGAATGTTTGCCCTTGCTTATATAGTGTAGTTTGCTAAAGTGAAAGAAAGAAATAACAAGGTAAAAGAGCTGAACAGAAGATTTCAAAAGGCAGCTAGACAAGACAAAGGAAAATATTATAACAACATGTCCAAAGACCTGGAGTTAGAAAATCAAAAGGGGAGAACATGCTCTGCATCTCTTGGGGGAAAGAATTGAATAAAAAATTCAAGGCTTGAGGTGCAATGTTGAAGGATTCCACAGGGAAAATACTGAATGACACAGAAAGCATCAAAAGAAGATAGAAGGAATACACAGAATCACTGTAACAAAAACCACTGGCAGATGTTCAAGCATTTCAGGAGGAAACATGTGGTAGAAACCAGTGATACTAAAGGAAGAATTTCAAGCTGCACTGAAAACATTGACGAAAAACAAGGCTCCAGGAACTGACGGACTATCAACTGAGATGTTTCAACAAACAGACGCAGTGATGGAAGTGCTAACTTGCCTATAGCAAGAAATTTGGAAGACAGCTACTTGGCTAACCAACTGGAAGAGCTCCTTATCTATGCCTATTCCCAAGAAAAGTGATCCAACCAGATCTATAAATTACTGAACAACATTATTAACATCACATACAAGTAAAGTTTTATCAATGATTGTTCAAAGCGGCTGCAGCAGTATATTGGCAGTGGACTGCCAGAAATTCAGGCCAGATTCAAAAGAAGAGGATGTGGAACTAAGGATATCATTGCTGATTCAGCTGGATCTTGGCTGAAAGCAGAGAATATCAGAACGATGTTTACTTGTGTTTTATTGACTGTGCAAAGGCATTCGAAACATTGCAGAGAATGGGAATTCCAGAAGACTCAACTGTGCTCATGCGGAATCTATAATGGATCTGGAGGCGGTCATTCAAACAGGAAAATGGGACACTGCATGGTTTCAAGTAAGGAAAGGTGTGTGTCAGGACTGTACCCTCTCCTCACATCTATTCAACCTGCATACCAAATGAATAATCCAAGAAGCTGGATTATGTGAAAAAAGTTTTCAGGATTGGAGAATGACTCATTTGCAACCAGCACTATGCAGATGACAGTCTTGCTTGCTGAAAGTTAAGAAGACTTGAAACACTTACTGATAAAGATCAAAGACCACAGCAGATGACACAACCTTGCTTGCTGAAAGTGAAGAGAGCTTGAAACAGTTACTGACAAAAATCAAAGACCATAGCCTTTGGTACAGATTATGCCTCAACATCAAGAAAACAAAAATCCTCACAACTGGACCAATAAACAGTACCATGATGAAAAGAGGAAAGACGGAGATTGTCAAGGATTTCATTTTACTTGGATCAAGAGACAATGCCCATGAAAGCAGCAGTTGTGATACCAACAGATGCACTGCGTTGGGAAGACCTGTCACAAAAGACCTCTTTAAAGTGCTGAGAACAAAGAAATCCCTTTGAAGACCAAGGTGCACCTGACCCCAGAGACAGTATTTTCAATTGCATCATATGCGTGTGAAAGCTGGACTGTGAATAAGGAAGACAGAAGAAGTACTGATGCCTTTAAACTGCGGTGTTGGAGCAGAGTGGTGAGTGTCCCACAGACCGCAGAAAGAACCAACAGATCTGTTCGGGAAGAAGTTCAACGAGAGCGCTCCTTGGAAGCAAAGACAAGACTGCGTCTCGCTACTTTGGACAAATTGTCAGGAGGGATCAGCCCCCAGAGAAGGACACCATGTGTGGTGAAGTAGAGGGTCAAAAAAAAGAGGAAGACCCTCAACAAGATGAACCGACACAAGCGCTGCAACAATTGGCTTCAGCATAACAGCGAGGGCCGGCGTGGTGCGGGACTGGGCGCGGTTTGGTTCTGGTGTGTGTGGAGGTGGTCACCCTGAGTCGGAACTGACTTGATAGCACCTCACACAACAACGGGAATCAAAACTGAATGACGGTGCCCTACCGCGGACAATCCCTAGTCACAACAGAGCCTGCTTCGGGGGAAATTTTAGGTAGACTTTCTCACCACAGTCACTTTAGAGGAGTCAGGCAAACACACAGATTAGATGCAAGGGAGGTGGAGTGTAGCTTGGGTTAAATTTAGTATCTTAACTGCAAATAGAATTAATAGGAGTATATGGAGGATTAAATAAGATATTACATACTGATCACTGAACTCTAAATCTAAAACCAAACCCACTGCCACTGAGTCGATCCCTACTCTTAGCAGCCCTACGGGTAGCGTATAGCGGCAGCCTACAGTCCAAGTAGATCGTCTTTACTGAAGCTGACTACTAAGTCTTTCTTCCTCCAAGTGCCTGCTAGGTTCAAAACACCAGGCTTTTGGTTAGCAGCCACCCCCTTCGACTGCTGTGGCACCAGAGCCCCTTAGCTGAAATCTAAGTGACTCTTAACAGTAAATGGTGCCCATTATTACGGGAAACTGATTAAACCAAACATTCCACATTGATGCAATATGATTCCTTCCCGTGTTAAGCATCTTGTTGAAGATTTCTGGCCTAATTTTCCTATGAACAGTCTTTCCTTTAATTTTGTAGTTATCAATGTGTTCTCAATGTTCTTTTATTGTACTGATATGAAAGCTATGTCATCTTCTTGTGGATTGCTTTCTAAAATGCATAAGCCATGATTTTCTTCACTGATGGATTCCCGAGGGGACTGTCCCTTTCCATACACTTAGATTTTTGTCCGTGTCTCCTTTTCCTTCAGCCCCAGGCGAAGTGCCCAGAGTGGCACGGAGGTGTGACTAAAATCTCATCGGACTAGCTCCATCATGTGTCTACAATGAGTTTTACAGCTTTATAAGTTGATTCCACTTCATTGCTATGGTGGCCTTGAATAGAAATGTGTCTGGTGCTACACGACTAAGCACTCTGAAAATAGGTGTAAGCCAGAAAAATTGCAGAAAAAAAGGTTTCATTTTAAAAGCTGAGGATTTTTTAGTAAAAAAAATCTAGAATGACTATATTATTATCATTCAAACTAAGCGTTTTTGAAAGTAAAGGTGGTACAATTAATGTGATGGTCACCCTCCATAAAGATGACAGCGTTGGACAATCTCACAGGAAGAAAGGTATGAAGGAAAACTCTCCGATGACATAAGTCATCCTAGAGAAAACTGGCAGTATACCTCCTGAAAGCAAGGACGGAAAGCCCGGAGGTACAATGGCTAAGAGCTACAACCGCTCATGAAAAGGTCAGCAGTTCAAACCCTCCAGGCGCTCCTCGGAAACTCTATGGCAGTTCAATTCTGTTCTGTAGGGTTGCTGTGAGTTGGAATTGACTTGATGGCAGTGGGTTTGTTTTTTTTTTTAAGAGGAGGCTGGAAGCCCTAGTGACACAATGTTTAAGCGCTCAGCTGCTAACCCAAAGGTTGGCGGCTGAAACTATCCCACCCCCCAGCTGCGTCACTGGAGAAGGACCTGGAGATGTCCTCCCATAAGGTTACAGACTATAAAATCCTCTGGGGCAATGTCGTTGTGTTTCATGGGGTCGCTGCGAGTTGCAAATGGACTGGATGACACCTAACAATAGCCCAATTCAGTGAAAATGGATAGGTGAGGGGATTCTTTACGAAATTATAGGCTGCACCACACGGCCACACACCATTCCATACTCTAACTCTGTGACACCAGAGTGGGTGAGTGGGTTTTACTTTGAGAATCCAAGCTAAGCCTCTGTTCTTAAAGTATCAAACTCAGTTCTAATTCATGGCCCCAAGAAAAACATGACAAAGGAGGCCCAGAGAGGTGTAAGAAATGCCTTCAACAGCTGTGGCCCCTCACATTCGGGATCAGAGGCCACTCAGAGAATTTGATACAAGCTATTAATTCCCCCTGCAGAAAAGGGCACCCTCAAAGAGCGCTATAATTTTGTATGCAATTCTGGGGCCCTGGCCATGTGCTATTATCCAGGGAGCCAGTCTTGAATCCCTGACCTAGAACACACCGTGTGGTTGATGGGAAAAGGGAACTGCCGTGTGTCGACCTCTCTAGGAACATTACTTCATCTGAGGAGCACAGCCATCCACTTTCTAGAGCTCAGGAGCTCAGGAGAATTAAGATCTCGTGGTTTTATGCAATAGGAAAACTCATAATCTAAGTTTATGGCTATTGTTGAACGTGTCTGGTTGATTCTGACTCGCAGCAGGACCACATCTCCAGGTCCTGTGACAGAGAAGAACCCAAACCAATCAAATCCACTGCCAGTCAAGTCAGTTCCATCGTATAATGACCCTACAGAACAGAGCTGAACTGGCCCATGGAGTTTCCAAGAAGCACCTGGCTCTTTTGAACTGCTAGCTGCCTGGTTAGCAGCCGTAGCACTTAACCACTACATCACCAGGCTTCCCAGAGTTGGAACTGCTCATAGGATTTTCCTGGCTGCAGTCTCTGTGGAAGCAGATTGCCAGATCACTCTTCTGCAGAGCCTCTGGCTGGGTTCAAACCGTGGACCTTTTGGTTCACTGTTGAGCACTTCACAGCTGTGCCACCAAGGCCCCTTTCCATCTAACTTTTTTATTGTTGTTACAGGCCATCATCATAGTGACCCTCTGTTCAACACAAGCAAGCACTGCCTAATCTACATTTAAACAGAAGTACGTATTTCAATCCGGAAAAGGACTACAGGACAATGGAAAATGAACACCAGTGCACACTGTTATCAAAGCTCCCCCACCTCTGGAAGCTGGAAAGAAATCACTAGGGCAGACAAAAGTTTGGGTTTTGATTTTGTTTAATATCTCATATGATAAACCAATTGACAAATAGGCTCAAGGCAGTTTTAGGTACATCCAGGATCTGAAAGTTGTTAATGGGTTATTAGGAAGCCCTGGGACGTAGCAGTTAAACGCCGTGACTCCTCACCCGAAAGACAGCCGCTCGAATCTACCAGGTGCTCCTTGGAAACCCGACAGGGCAGTTCTACTCTGTCTTACAGGGTCGCTAGGAGTCAGAATTGGCTCTACGGCAGTGGGTTTAGTTTTGGTTCTTGTTGTTTAATGAGTTATTAAGAGAATGTCAGAGTTTAGTTGTTGACTGCGAGTGACAGAACTGTGCCTTGGCCTGGATCTCTTCAAGTCAGCTTTAGTCTGACTACAATAGGAACTGACTATGGCCAGGATCTGGTCGAGGCAGCTGCCATTTCTGGCCTGAGGTGTGTTTCTTGGGTTACTACAGAGGTTGCATTTTGCTTTGGGGGACGTCTGTTCATTAGTTCTTGTTATGGATTGAATTGTGTCCTTCCAAGATACGTGTTAAGTCCTAACCTCTGTATCTGTAGTCACCATCCCATTTGGGAACAGGTTTTCTGTGTGGTGTCAAAGCGGTGTTATTAGCTTGGGGTGCATGTTCAATAGATGCCTCTGGAGAGCTAAGGGAACAGAGAGCAAACAAGCAGAGGCGGGACACGGTGGGTGGTGCACAGCGTGACAGTTGCCCCAAACCAAGGAACGAAAGCTGAAAAAACAGTAGGACCTTCTCCTAGATTCAGAATTCGACGTCTAGCCTTTCAACTTTGAGAAAATACATTTGTTTGTTAGAGTCACCCACTGGTGACATTTGTGTCAGAGCAGCATTGGACAACTAAGAGAGCTTCCAACGGAGCTGACCATGGTCTGAAGCATCCGAAGGCAGCTGACTTGCTCCAATAAGACATGGCATCCTATTTAGTGGGAAACCTTGGCTCCTTGGAAACTCTACGGGGCAGTGCTAGTCTGACCTGAAGCAGGTTGTTATGAGTCAGAATCGACTAGCTGGCAGTGGGTGGTGGGTGCCTTGCCTAGCACACAGAGAGTGCTCAGCAGATGCCCAACAGAGCACCAGGTGTCTTTCTAGCTACTACACACCGCAGTCAGGTGAATGCCCTCACAAACCACAGCGCTGAGTACAGCACTTCCTGCTCGAAGCTACTATGTCTCTGCATTGCATCTGTATCTTTCCTATGGTTACTTAGTGTGTTTCAGCTTTGAGACCATCTCATACTTGAAAAATTATAAGCTTGGTGAGGGCAGGGACTACGTGTACTGACCCAAGGCAAACGCTCAGTTAAATCTGCTGCTGGACTGCGTGCATGGTTTTTCAAGAATTCAGACCTCAGGCTTTTCTTCCCACTTGTTAAACTGTGATGTCACTCATATACCGTAAGAGTCACCCTTTTAAAATGTACAACTCAGAGTTTTTAATATGGTCACCAAGATGCACAGCCATCACCATCATCTGACTCCAGAATCTTGTCATTGCCCCATAAAGAGGCTGTGTGCCCATTAGCAGTCACTCCCGTCCTGCCCTCCGCCAGCCCTGGGGAACCATGCAACTACTTTCTGTTTCCCCAGATCCTCCTCTTTTGGACTTTTGTAGAAATGGGGTCATACAGGATGTGGCTGCGTTCATTCAGCAAAATGTTTTCAAGGTTCGTTCATGCGTCTGTTGGTTCCTCCGCCTTGTTCACAGCTAACTAATGTTCTGTTGCATGAACACATCACATTTGGGTCATCCATTCCAGACAAGATGATTTTTAAGACCTTTTCCAACTCTGGAATCTTACATTCAAGTGTAGAACTATAACAAAAGTTCATCAAGTCAATCTAATTCTTCATGGTTTTCCTATGACTTGTCATGTCCAAATGTTATCCCCCAGATTGCATGAAGACATCCCTGCTGTGACCCATAGAATTCCTAAGCTTCCCAAACAATCAGTTCAGACTGTGTACCTGGTGGCCCCACACTAAGCCTTGGAAAAATCAGGAGTTGTGTTGGAATTCACCAATGGCTTCCAGGGAAGGAAATGCGGGGCAGTCTGCTCCTGTGAAGACTCGGACACACTATGAGGCAGTTCTCTTCTGTCCCACAAGGTCGCTGAGTCAGAAGAGAGTGCTGCACACACAACAGCCCGTTTATTTCAGGAGTCTGCTTTTCCTACCCCAGACTCCTCGTTGTCCACCTGATTTCTTGGAACTCAACACTCTGGAAAAGCCTGCTTCTATAATTTTGACTGTGCTTGGTAAACGTACGTTGGCGGAGACTAGACGGTGCCTTCTTTTCAGCGGCCTCTCCTGGTCCCCTCCCTGCTCACTGCACTTGCAAATTCTCTGCCATCAAACCGTTAAAAAATAAAAATAAAAAAAGCCTTCCTTTGTTTTCCAAGGAAATTCAGGTAAAAGGAAGGGTGAGAGAACGATATTTTTGACTTTCCTCACAATCCCAGACGTTGGAAAGAAAAAGGATTTCCTTTGGGCTGCTGCCACGACTCTGATCTTTTATGCTGATAAAATATTTCCTTCTTAAAAAGAAAAAGAAAAGAAGTTCTGGAAGAATCATGCCACTTCAGCTGGGAAGCTAAGCCTATTCTGATCTGAGCTTTGAGAAACAGGGAGAGGTTCCCTCCTCCCGGGGTTCTGCCCCAGAGCCCGGGTCCCGCCGCCAGGGTCAGGCGCGCTCCTCGGCGGCTGGCGGGGCAGGCGGACTACAGCGTCCAGAGGGCCTTGGAAACTCCGGTAGCTCCAAGCTTGTTGGCTGCTCCGGTTTCCCGGAGGCTTGACGCTATGAAAACACACGCTGATTGGCCAGGCCTGAGCTGACTTCTCCATTTATGGACAGATCGCCCAGCTCCGGACCAGGCTGTGCCCGGGGAGTGCGAACCTGGTGGCCGGAGACCTAGGGGCGAGACCGAGGACGCCGGCGGACGCGCCCCGCGCGTCAGCTTCACTGAGTCGGAGGACGAGCGCCGGGCCCGAGGGGACCGCTGCCCTCCGCTGCCGGCGCTCCTGCCCGCCAGCTCGCCCCCCAACCCCGCCGCCCTCACCTAGCGCCGCCGATCCCGCCTGGATGGGGTCCCCTCTGGGTTCCCATTGGCTCCTGTGAGTGCTTGGGTGTCGGGAGCCTGTCTGGGGCGACGGGAGCCAACTTCGGAAGTTCGCCCGGGAGACAACGCTGCGGCCCCAGCTCCGCGCAGCTGGACCCGGCCGAGGCGCCACCGCGGCGCGAGTCACCATGGTGAGTGCGCTGCGCCGCGTCCCGGGATGCCCGGCGGGGACCGGGCGGGAAGGGCCGGCGCCCACCTGGGGCGCGCAGCCGGGGCCGGGGGTGGAGCGGGGCCGCGGGAGCCGGCCGGTCGCCGGCTCCCGTTTCCTGGAAGAGGGAGTGAGGGGCAAAGAAAAACTTGCTTCCAAGTCTCCTTCGGCGTCGCGAAACTTGGTGGCTGGGTGCCAGCTGTCGCCCTGGGCACATCTGTTTTCCAGGGACACAGCCCTCGAAGGGGATCCTTTTCTTCCTCCTGGGGAGGTGGGGGCAGTCGCCGGCGTCCCCTCTGGTCTTGGCGCGCGGCTGACGACGCCCCCTCTCCCTGCCCTCCGCGATCCTCGAGGCGGGTCCCTCGGCGCCCCTCGCCCGGGGGTGGCCGGGCCAGCGCTCAGGTCTCGTTATGGCAGGGACAGGCCGGCGGGGCGGCGCGGACGACACTCGGAGAGCAAGGGGCGCCAGGTGGGGCGCGCACCTGGCGGTGAGCCGGGGGCAGTGTGGAGCCGCGCCGGCCGGTCCGTCTTTTGTGACAAAGGGACCGAGTAAACACCTCTGCGTAAGGGCTCCCATCCCGCCTCCAAGTGCGAGGACCGGGACTTGTCGCGTGTGCGGGGGCCGGGAGGGACTCCTCCGGCGTTACAAGGTTTTCTTCTTTTTCCGTTGACACTTGGAGAGCATATGGAAGTGACAGGCCCTTTTGCTGTCGCTTGTCTGACTTTGTCTGTTAATGCCCCCCCCCCGCGCAAACACACACACACACACACGCACACGCACACACAGAGCCACATCTTACCGGCTTTGGTGTGGTGTGCTTTTCTTTGGAAAGCACAAAAGCAAAGACCTGATTTGGAAGAGACTGGCAGTCCGTCAGACAAAATAAGTTACACTCTGAGGCTTCCCAGTTTCCACACTTGCTGCTTCTCTTCCTGCTGAGGTGGTTGAACTGGTTCTCTGTTGGTTGGTTATTTTTTAATGACCGTAAAAGTGGAGTTAAGTCAAAATGACAGCCAGTGTTCCACGATTTAAAAATCTATATTCCATGGCCATCTACACATCCGTCTCAGAAGCAGCTTTGGTCAGGAGCTGTTTATTAAAATGAATCATTAAAAATAAACAACCCTTCAAAGGACACCTTTGGCCAAAGCCTTTCCTTTTTATATAGTCCAAAACTATGCCACCTTTTTGCCCAACCTTAAAAGGACATTTTATGTAGGAATAAATTTCAGCTTACAGTTTTAGGGTTTAAGAAACCTGTCCACCTCGCTTTGTTTTTGCAGTCTCCACTGAGAACCACCTACCTTGAGAGTGGAGGGTGGAGCCATCTAACTGGTCACCTGCCCCTTGAATTTTAGCAATATGATAGTGCTGGTACTCTGGAATTTCTGTAATTATTTTCCATGGTTCAATACATCTAAAAAAAAAAATCAATGTGTTTACGTCAAGGGAGTCAAGAATCGTCCTGGATTTCAATGTGCGGCTGGTTCCTTGGGAAGAGTAGCTTCCCTTGGTGCAACTAACCTTGTGTGCCGGGTGGGCAACAAGGTGGTCTTCTGGGAAGCCTTCTCTGGAGACCTCAGAACCTGGGTGCCCATTTCAGCCCCCTGCTGTTGAGGTAGGTGGCTGGCCCCATGGTGCAGAAGAGGCTTGTTCTGAGTAAGAGAGTTGTTTCTCAGTTTTGTAACCTGTCTCTGGAAGCGTGGGGTGGCAATTTCCTTCTGCTGGGCTCCCTGCCATCTGCACAGATGGGTGTGTTGTGGGTCACCCAGAGACTATCAGTGCATCTGATAAGGGTTGGTGAGACCACAACTTCCCAACAGAGAGTTCAAACAGCTGGCAGTCCTGATACAGAAGACGTACCTTGTAAGGGCTACTTGATCTCGAGTCAGCTGACAATCAATGAGTCATTTCTTTCCTGATTCAAAAAACAAAGTCTGCTCATTAGAACAGAGAATCAACGTCTTCAGTCATCAGGAAGCTCAGTTATAATATTTACTGTTTGTGTAAGACCCCTTCAAGGTCAAACCAGGCATCGTGGTGTGTTCCACAGCTGTCTGGGCCTGCCCAGCTGTGCCCCACAGCTGCTTAGAGAGGAGGGCCTTGGCCTTGGGGATGTGGCCGGAGATTAGCATGGAGAATCAAACTCTTCAGCAGGTCTTTCCCTTGCCAGGCTGATGGGACGGTGCCTGTACTGAATTGTGTGGATTTCTCTCTCTCTTTCTCTCTGTGTATGTGTGTGTGACCGAGAAAGAGGGAGTGAGGCCTCGTGGGAAGTCTAGCTAGGAGGCTCTCTCTTTGTGTTCCAGGTCCTGCCTAGACTCACTTAATCGAGACTGACAAGGAGGCTGCCAGTTTCTGACTAGGGGGGCCCACTGCTTAGCTTGTAATGCACCTCGTGTCTTCGCATACCTTTCCCTTATATAAATGGGTCAAAAATGGCCTCTAAGTGTTGATGCCAAGTTGCTTCTTTCTTCATAGCAAGCTGAGGTCTCTAAGAGCAAAAAGCCCTAAAACACCAAATTCAACTTTGTGCACATCCAATTGTTTTTTAAAATAGCCCTGATAGGCAGACTTTTTTAGCCACCTAGAGCCTGCCTTGTTTATGTGGCTGTGAAACAGTGTCCCACGTCTGCTACCCATAATCAGATAAAAGCCTGCAGCTACAGGGTGCCAAAGGTGCTGCTGGAGACCCTGGTGGCATAGTAGTTAAGTGCGGTTGGCAGTTCGAATCCACCAGCCGCTCCTTGGAAACTCTATAGGGCAATTCTACTCTGTCCTGTAGGGTTTCTGTGAGTCAGAACTGACTGGATGACAACAAGTTTGGTCCTGGTATGAAGTCGCCTTGCAGGAGAAAGATGTGGCAATCAGCTTCGGTCAAGATGACTATTCTCCTGTAAAGTCTCTATGAGTTGGATTGAACTCGACGGCGATGGGTTTTTAAAGTGCTGCTGCCTTTGGAGTTCTGTGGCTCAGAGATACCTCTCTGTGCTGCAGGACAGGCCCCTGGGATTCATAAGCTTCCCCTCCCCAACTTCTCCACTTCCTGGGGCTTTCCATGCCCTCTTCCCCTTCTGGTGGTACCAGGCACGCTTTGCCTCTAGAAGACCTCTTGCTGGGGGAGACAGTCTCTGGCATGTAGCCCTCAGTGTGTCAGCCACGATGGGGACCTTCTGCAGTGCTGCTGTCTCATGGGGGTTCCTCAACCTGTACATCTCCATGCTGGAAAAACCTAGAGCGCTACCAGGCAATAGGGGTTTGTTTCTTTTTCCTTAGGAGACTTGAAGTGAAGAAATGCCTGCACATCTCAAACAGTGTAGTTTGCTTGTTTAGAAAGCCGAAAAAAAAATCTTATTCTTTGACTCTAAGTAACAGTAATCACCTCTTTTGCAGACTTGTCACCATTCACCAAGAGAGTTCTGCTTTTGTGGCCATGACCAATCTGGACTCTCCACCAGACGGGCACTCATATTTGTCGCTCTCTTGTGTACTTTGGACCCAGAAATTGTGACTCATAGGGTCCAACAGTCATTTCATAGTCATAGTACACTTCACTGACTGGAGTACTTATCTGAATGTCTGAATTGACCCTCATCTCAGAAAACAGTCAAGATACGCTCCCTTCCTGGGTGATGCCTGGCTACCATTACTGAATGTTTTCACTGAAGATTCAGAGAACTATGGAACAGAATTTCAAATTCTCATGGAATTCAGGTTTTCTGGAGCCACTGAAGCTGATCATACCCTTAAGGTTGTTGCCCGGAGGAAATGTTTCTAAATGTGTAACTGAAACGATCTCTTGAAGTCATCTCTAAATTAGCCAGTAATTTAGCCAGGGAACAAAGAATGTTGGCCTTGAGCACTGTGTCTTTAAAGAATTACATGTGGGGGGATCAGGTTGACAGTGGTAACTTGAAAGGTTAGATGAGAAGCGTATGGGACAGGGCGTGAATGTGAATGATGATGCAGGGATTTGGAAAAGGATACTGAGAAAGACGCTACGACTGGAAGAGTGTACCTGTACTGCTGAATTGTGCGGGCAGAAATCTTTGACTTGTTGTATGTATTTTCACTACCACCACCCCTCCCGCCACCAAAAGAGACATGCTGCCTTTTCCGTGCTGGTGTTTACTTCTGTGTAAGTTACAGGTATTATATGTAAAAATACACGGGGATAAGCGTGTGACTCTGGAATCCGGTGCATAGCTGACTGCAAGGTAGCTGAGCTCCTCTGGGTAAAGGCGTGTGTTTACAAGGTCTGGATTCGGCTTCAAGAATGTTTTCTGGGGAGATAAATTCGTTCACTTCCACTGATTGGTTTATCAGATTGTTAGTATTCTTCTCACCCGAACAACACAATGAAACAAAAACAGAAAGGAGCAGGATATGGTACGGAAAGTTGTAATGAATGGAGGGGAATTAGGGAAAGATCGGGAGGGGGCTCATTTTCTAGGGTGAGTGGCGACGGTTATCTGAGGGCTGAACATTTGGCGAGCCCACGGCAGGCAGAAAAGCACAGTGGGCAGGGTGGCGGGCGGAGAGGGATGGAGAAGGGTGAGAGACGACCACTGAGAAGGTGTAAGCTGCCTCCGTCCCAGCCAGCCAGGGCACAGGCTGAGTGCCCCCACCGCTAACAAGGTCAGCAGTTCAAATCCTCCAGGCATTCCTTGGGAACTCTACGGAGCAGTTCTATTTGTGCTGTAGGGTCTCTATGAGTTGGAATCTACTCAACCGCAGTGGATTTGGTTTGGTTTATGGGAGAATTCTCCCCTTTGCTATGACGCTGATTAGGTTTCAGTGGAATTTCCAGACTAGGACAGACTCGGGCAGCGTTTTGGTTCACTGTGCGAGGTGTTACTGTGAGTTGGCTCCGCAGCCGCAGTTCGTTGCTGACAGCTGCTGAGAGCAGTGGCATGGCTTTATCCGTGGCGGTAAGCTCAGACACCTGTACAGACCAGGCAAACGTGCTTTGGCGGGGCGGCTTGGCCTCAGGAGAGCAGGTATAGTGTGTAAGTCCCATCTAAAGAGGCAGGCACCGCTGGACTCAAGGACGTGGACCCTGATAACTTGGACTGTGTTAGCACTGTGTCTGATGTTTTAAGGAAAGCTGGAGATCCAGGTTTTTATGCCACGTCGCCAGTTTTTAAAAGCACGTGACCATGACAGCCACGCCAGCCAAGTGCCAGCGTGTCGGTGACCAGGACAGAGAGGCCAAACCCACCCACAGGTCAGCTGTTTGCAGCTGCACTGTATATAGTAAATCCCAAACAGTGCCCTTCTGTGAACCACAGGGCTTCTTCCCGCTCTCTTGCCAGCAGGAACGCCCAACCTGATAGTGGCCATGCGCAGTGGTAGCATTAAGTTTCTGCTGCTGTATCAGCTCCTTCCTCTCGGGTTTCCCTGCAGAGAAGGAACCGCTTACTGTTTTCCCCTGATGGTTTCTACGCTTCTGCTCTTTGGAGCTGGTGTGGCATACCTGAGTGGTGCAGATGGTTAGCATGCTCAGCCACTAACCTAGATGATGGTGGTTTGAGTCTACCCTGAGCCTGACCATCTACTTCTGAAAAACCGGCTGTTGAAGATTGTGTGGGGCACAGCTGTACTGTAACACACAGGGGTCATCTTGAGGTGGAGCTGGCTCTGCAGTGACTGGTTTGACCTGGTGGTCTTGGTGGTTCTGTCCAGGAAGGGGACGTTCCTCCATCTTTTCCTTCAACTCTGTCTCCCGGGAAAGCTTCCCATCCCTCGCTATTCCAGGAGGGACTTCTTTGCACCTCTTTTCTCAGTTGATGTCATGAATTTGAAGTCTGTTTTGGGGGGGGTTAATACCTGGGGCTGAGTAAGTGTGGCAGTGAGTGTTTTGGTGAGTGTGGCTTGGAACTTGGCTCTGAATGGCCACTTGACTTGGTGCTCTGTCGTGGTTCCTGAGACTCAGTGAAAGAGCATGCAGAGTACTTTGCATCTCCTGGTGGGCAAGTACTAGGGCCATTACTAGGGCTCCTTACTTCGTAGGGACTTCTGAAGGCTCTTTTCATCTGCCTCCAAAAGCAGAAACATTTTGAAAGCTCTGTACAAATGCAGGGTATTACAAGCTTCATAGTGGGATATATGAGTTACGTAGAGGCATGATTTTCCAAGATTGAATCATCTGCTTTTTTTTAAACAAAGATTCAGCACCTTGTTGGTCATGTGACTGTATCGTTAAATGAGTTTTTCAATGGGGAGTTCTTAATATTTTGTTTCTTTTTAACCTTGCTTGGTCTTGATATTTACAGAGTAAATAGTTAATGGTTAAATGACACAGGTGTTAACAAAAACTATCTCAGCCTTATGAGTACATTCTGAAATTATGGTAAACAAATTGTGTTTTAAACTACAGCTTCAGGATTCATTTTGGTGGAGACAGAAGGTCTTTGGGCAGCCCGTCCTAGCAAAGTGCATTTTATATATCCTTGGGACAGCCACACCCTGGCGGTGTAGTGGTTAAGCGCAACCGCTGCTAACTGAAGGTCAGCAGTTGGTAGCCTCCAGGTGCTCCTTGGGAGCTCTATGGAGCAGTTCTCCTGTATGCTGTGGGATCCCTGTGAGCTAGAATCGACTCGATGGCAGCGAGTTTGGTTTGGTTTCTGGGTTGTAACGGCCACACTGGAGAAGTGGAACCATCGGAATCTTCCCAAAGTAATGATGTTGGCTTTTGACAAGCTGACTAGAATGTAAGACTGTACATTGGAGTGAAATTGGCCCTCCCTGCTGAGTCTCGCTGTGGGAACAGCATCCGTGCTGTCATCCAGAGCGCTTTACAGAGGTCACGAGCTACATAAGAAAATCTGGTTGTGATTTCAGAAACCTTTAAAAACCAAAAGCCTGTTGCTGTCAAGTTGATTCTGACTCATAGCAACCGTATAGGACAGAGTAGAACCAGCCCCTTAGAGTTTCCTGGGAGTGGCGGGTAGATTTGAACTGTTGGCCTTTTGTTTTGCAGCCATTGCTCTCGACTTCAGGGCTTCTTTATTCCCTTTATGACCCTACAGTTTTAGTGCCAACCCAACCACCCATGTCATTCACCCGACTTTACACCACATCCCTCTCAGCTGTTTCCAGAGACACATTTTGCCTCTACTGAGAAGACGTAGCCTCTCGGGAGCCTGCCACGTCCTATCCAGCGGCTCTAAAGGGCAAAGACAGGCCCCAGCTTTCCTGGGCCATGTGAAAGAACTGCTGCAAAGGTTCACACTCACTTTGGTGCTTTGAGTTCTGATGTGTTTGGTAAAAATCCTTTCACAATATTTTGTAGTCCTGTGCTTTGTTGTAGGAAATAAAATGTGTGAAGGCTGGAAGAGAGCTTAAGAAGTCTTTTTGACTCCACAGAATCCTCCAGGGTGGCCAAATGACTTCCAAAGTCTCAAAGCCAATTTGGGGCTGAGCCGGTGCCAGAATCTGGTGTTTTCTGATCCCTGTCTGTTACGGCCGTTCCCCCCAAACCTCAGCTGTGACTTGGCATCTGTTTCCTTAGAGTCTAGACATGACCAGGTAGTTTTCTTTCTGGGACTGTTCAAGATAGCCTGCTTGGAAATGGAACATTGTATTTCACTGTTATTCATTATTCTACCAACTGTAAAAGATTAAAAGAAATAAATTTGAAAGAATTCACCCGTAGTGCTACTGCCCTAACAGTAATTATTTTCATGTATTTTGGTTTCCTTCCAATATCCAAACGTGGCTTTTATGTCGTTGTAATTACGGGGCAAGTATAGGTTTTGTGATCTGTATTTTCCTGCTTATTTCATAAACCCTTCTCCATGAGAAGAATATTTATCATATTTTGGTGGCTGCCTGATAATCTTATGTCACCCAATTAGCCAATGCAAGTCATGATTGTCGGGTGACGTCTCCTGAAGAAATGCCAAGTCAGTTTCAGTGTCCACCAGGGTCACCATGGCCCAGAATGAGCTGCTGGTTCTCCCCACAGCTCCTGAAACATGAGGCGTCCTCTTTGCAGTCAAGTTCAGGGCAGAGCAGGCAGTCTTGAGCTGTGTACATATACCATACTCCCAAGTCCTGGTCCAGATACTCAGACTGTAGGACTTTGGTGTTGGTGTTCACATTTGTGGCAGTGGGTGCTCAGGCCTTTGACTCAAACTTGAAAGATATATGTGGCACTACCCCAGAATAAGAAACCGTGGTGGTGTAGTGGTTAAAGGCCACACATGCTAACTGAAAGGTCAGCAGTTCAAATGTGCCTGGTGCTCCTTGGAAACTACAGAATGGTTCTACTCTGCCCTACAGGGTTGTTATAAGTCAGAGGAGACTTGACGACACTGGGTTGGGTTTGGTTTTTGGTGCCAGAGAATAAGGGTGGTTGGAGATAGAGAGCTTTGAACCCCAAAGTGAAGAAGACACAGGAATTGCGAAGAGGACTGGGGTGTGTAGGAATTCTTACCCAGTGTGCTGTCAACAGCTGGGAAATGAAAGACAGATCAGGCAGTTGCTTAAGAAGAGCTCGCAGTCTCCTGGAGAAGCCGTAGCAGGAGGCTGCAGGATACTTTATTTCATGTCTTTCTGGCACAGCAGTGCTTTTTGTTACTGTTTTACAGGTTGGGAAACCAGACCTAGGCCGATCACCTGATCTCTGTGGTCAGTTGGTGGCTCAGCTGGGTGGGTGCTCTAGCGAGGCCTCACTCCGGGGTCTGGCACTTGGCTCAGTTTCAGCTGCGCCAGCAGCGGTGACTTGGCCTCGTGTTTCTTGTCACTGCAGGCTAACTCTGCCTTGTTTACATGGTAGGGACTTCAGGGTTCCCAAGAGCAGCCAGGGAGTACTGTCCCATGGTGAAGGGTTTTTTTAAGCCTCTACTTGCAGCATGCTGGCTGTTGTTTCACTGGCCAAAGCAGGTGACACGGCGAAGCCGGGAATCGGTGTGTGAGAAGACTGCCCAAGGGCTTGGGTGCAGTCCCCAACACTCCCTCTTCTCTTTGAGCTTTCCGTAAGTGGCTGGATGAAGTGAGGTAAGGATGGATTCCTTGGTGACCCCAGTGTTCCCTGGCTGATTCCCTGAAGCCCGTGCGTGGCTGAGGAGCCAGCATTGTGGACACTGCTTCCTGCCTAGGCCAGGAGGAGCGGGCGTTGGAGTTCTTTTGCACTGATGAGAACCCAGTATGGTTCTAAAACTGCCATGTTTGATGGGGGGTCGGGGGGGGGGGGGAGCAAAACCCAGAAGAAGAGACTAACAGGAAGAAAAATCATTTTCTGTTGAAGGAATTTTTTAAAAACCGGCATTTTACGTAAGTGCAAGCTTAGAGTGCAGTGAATCATACCAGACCAGGCTGGCCTGGGTGACCTGTTGAAACACACGGGTGGAGCACACACCCTTGCAGGTAGATGACACGGCTGCCTGTGTCGTGCTGTCCTTGCAGCCAGTGCTTAGCTGCCCGTGTGGAGAGAGACTTTCCCCAAATACACACGAGAGTCATCTTTCTTGGTTAGAAGTCGTAGACTTTTGGACTTGCATGGCTCCCCGGAGAAGTCTGGGTCCGTTCCACACTCTGTGAGCCACAGACTGTGCTAGCAGTGTCCCTCAACCGTGTGGGGCCGAGCAGGACAACTCAACTCTGGGCAGAGGTCTCCAAAATCCACTAATTTCTGGATCTTTCATGATGGCATTCCTTTCTTTCTCACTGTCTTTTTTTTTTTAATGGAAAATTTAAAACTATCGACGTGGAGAGAGTCCATCACCCAACTTCAGCAGCTGACAGCTCAGGGCCAGGACTGTTTTTGCTCTTCAGTACAACCTCTGGTTTGTTTTGAACCAACTCGTAGATGTGTTATCATTTCATCCACAAAAATCTTCCTATTGCATTGACTTAAAAAAAATGAAATGTGTTTTCAGTGAAGGTTTACCCGGCAGTTTAGGTTCCCATTCACTAACGTTGGTTACATTCTTCCCAACGAGTAAATGTCCTCACTATTTCTGTTCTGAGTGTTCTGTACACTGACTTTTCAGTAAAGCAAAACTGGACTTTCAGGTACTACTTTTTGGGCTGAGAGACGGGTTCTGTCTCAGAAAACCAGAGGTGGTAGCTTCTGTTTAACTTTTAGCATCAGGGGCTTCGTTCTGCCAAGTAATGGAGACATCTCCAGTCATGAGGGGCTTATAAAAGTCTGGCCTGATCTCATCCAGGGGACCCAACGTGAAGTCCTCAGCATCCACGGCAGGCACTACTAGGCACTACTAGCTTTACTAGTGCTGAAGTTGGGATTCGTTGGGTCAGTTCGTATTATTAGTTAAACCCTTCGTTGCTTCTCATAGGCGCTTTTATTCATGTGGCTGTGAAATACTACTTGTTTCTTTCAATTACCAGAATCACAAATAGCTTTAAACCTAAAATGTCAGGATCAGAGCTGTCCTGGAGACTGTGGGAGGATGGCTCTGGAGCTGTGTCTGAAATTGCTGGCTGAAGTTTGTGTCTCTGTTCACACATGTGTTTTCCTTGGAGGAAAACTCAGAATTATTCCCAGAGTGGTCAGCAGCCTCCCCAACTGACTCTGACATCCAGAGAAGTTAAGTGCTTGACTAAGGTCACCTAGCAAGTCAATGGCAGAGTTGGCCTTAGAGTACACGTCTATTAAGTCACAGTCCAGGAATCCTGTTTTTAGTTGAACTGTTTGTAAATCAAATGTACTTAGAGAGCTGAGAAGTTCAAAGTGATGAGTTAATTAAAATAGTTGTAAGATTCCTGGAGACACTAAACCAGTATGATACATTAATGAGACAAGGGTAGCTATGGTTTGCCAATAACTAGTTTAATGTTTTAGAGTAGTAATAAAGCATAAAAATAAGAGTCACAGTGTCGATCCTGTTTTTAGGTTTTTATGTCCTCTCGTGATCACAAGGAAAACCTGGTGCTACAGTGGTTAGGGGCTGTGTCTGCTAACCGAAAGGTCCAACCAAAAGGACCACCGTCAAGTGTCCTTGGACACTATGGGCAGTTAGTTCTACTCTGTCCTTTAAGGTCGCTGTGGGTCGGTATCAGCTCAACAGCAATGGGTGTATTGATTGCAAAGCTAAATATATTCAGTACAGACTGTAGACATAAATCAAGAGCGTAAAGGTTGTGTGTGTGTGTGTGTGTGTGTGTGTGAAAATATACATAACAAAACACACGCATTCAACATTTTCTGTACATACACAGTTTGCTGACACTAGTTACATTCCTTGCACTGTGTCGCTGTCCTCACTGTCTCTGCCCATCTGGTTCCCCCCGCCATTTATGCCCTGAAACTTTTTCTTGGTTTTGGAATTACTGTTTGGTCTAGTTTTCCTTCCAGATTTAAAGATTCAGGGGTTCCCCAGTTTTAGTGGACCGTAAGTTGGGTTTCTGTAAGAATCTGGAAGTCTGTTCATATTTTCTGGGCATAAAGTTTTGAGTTGACTTAAATAATTAAAAGCCCATTATTTCTCAAGTGAGAATTCATTGGTATTAATTATAAAATTAATATTGACTAATTGGATCCCTGGTGGTACAGTGGTGCACTGTTTGGCCACTAACCAAAAGGTCGGCAGTCTGGACGTACCAGCTGCTCCTTGGAAAGCTTACGGGACAGTTCTGCTCTGTTCTGGGGGGGGGGGGGGGGCGGTGGTAACTGTGAGTCAGAACCAACTGGATGACAGTGAGCATTTTTTGTTTGTTTTTAATGTGACTCATAATAACGAGGAAATTGTTGGGCCGGACTCCGGGGCCAATCTCTGTGCTTTTTTGGTTCTTGTGATCTAGGGCATGGGGTATAGAAAAGACTAGAACCTGAGTAGCCTCTTTCTTTGGACTTTCAGGCCTCCTAAGCCCCACCTCTATCCTTCAGCTTAGTGCCTTTTTCTCTCTCCACTAGACCTTCTGCCCATCTTCCAGCTCAAGCCTCAGGATGCTGAGGGTGGCTGGAGAAGAGGAGGATGTGGTTCACACCTGCTCTGGGGTGAGGACATTTCTGACCAGCTCTCGGCCCCTCCCACCCCCTCCAGCCCTGTGTATCTGCTCGGTAGTACGTGTGCAACACCAGATGTCTGCTCTGCTCTGTTAGGACAATGCCACACTGCCCTTTTGTTGTGGGCCATGAATCAGTCTTCAGTGCTTTTCAGCAGCTGTACATGTCAGTTAGCAAAGGTGTATTTCACGTATTTGAAGTGTAAGGTGGATTGAACTGCAGGATTCCCCCACTTGCCAAGTCCTGTGGGTTCTGCCCTGGCAGTGTGGCCCAAGCCTACCTTTCTCTTTGCTGCCATCCAGCTTGTCTGGCCAAGTTGAACCACTTGCCATCCCCCTCAGGGGGTCCATCTTCTCCTCCATTAGCAGGTGTTTGGCTGGAAGAAACTGCCTCCCCTTCCCTATCCCAAAGGCCAGATTCTCCTTTCAGTCCACCTCTGACTTCACCTTCTTAAGTCTTCATAGTTGGGCTTCACCTGCAAAGATATATGTACATATGATTGTTGATGTCTGTTATATCTTCTCCTTTAGGCAGTTCCTTTATGGTGGCCTCCTTTCTTGTTTGTCCTTGTATCCCTCCTCCCCGTTTTTTTGTGATAGGCAGTACAACTTTAAATCTCAGTGAAAAAAAGGCTTGCATTTCCTTCTGCTATGTGCGTGGGTGCATTTCTTGAAACTGCTCACCAGGTGTGCATCGTGAAGGACTGAAGCCGAGTGCAGAGCTGTAGACACAGTGCCAAAAATCAAACCCATTTCTGTCTGGCTGAATCCAACTCAGAGCGACCCGGTGTGACAAGAGTAGAACTGCCCCCTAGAGTTTCCGGGGAGCACCTGGTAGACTTGAACTGCTGATCCACTGATCTTTTGGTTTGCAGTCAGAGCACGTAACTGCTTCGCCACCAGGGTTTCGGCAGACACAGTAAGGTGCTCTAAAATCCATCCCAGTAACCTGCTCTTGGATATGTGCCTAATGGGATGAAATGACGGGGAGGTAGACTGGTGAGAACACCGTACAGTCAGCCGGGGTCCCTCTGATTGAGGCTGTCTGATGGAGATGCTGGTCTTTTGGGCTTGCCCCTTGGAGAGGTGGGCCGTGGAGGACAGGGAGGAGAGAAGGAAAGACGACATTTAAAAGATTTAGAAGGACACCTGAGAGGCGAGTTGCCTGTCCACGGGAGGCGGTAGGTGCAGTCTGCCCAAAGGTAAGCCTTTTTTTGACTCATCAGGCTGGTAGAATGTTGGCAGCCGGGCCGACCCCCTGCCCCGCACACCCCTCACAGCTGTTGGGGGATCTGTGAAGACAGTCCTTCCGGAAAAGAGTCTGTTGTGCAGGCCACCAGTGGCTTCCACAGGTGTGGACGTGCGGGAGCTACGCGGAGCTGTTAGGGGAGAAGGACTGCGAGCTGAGACGGGCTTGCCGTCGTTAGGCAGTGTGCTCTTGACGCTTGTGGTTTGGGAGGACAGGCTGGGCTCTCGGGTCTTTGGAGTTCCCAGTATGCTCCCTGTGAATTCCAAACTGTCCTCATTAAATCTTTGTACTGGAAGGAGGCAGGTAGATTTGTATACTTGAAGATTTTTGGAGTCTGGTTATCTAAACTCGTTCACTGCTGGGGGAAGGACCTTTAGGTCAGCAGTAGGGAGAAAGGGGAGAAGTCCAGGGATCCTGTGGGGGCTGGGAAGGCAGGCATGGGGTGACCACTTAGAGCATTTGGGGTGAAGGATGGGGCGCGGCTTGCAGCCCATGGAAATGAGGTAGGTGGGCAGTAACCTCCTGTCAGTGGGAGGTTTCTGAGAGATATTAGTTCATTAAATATTTGTTTACTCTTCTGCCCTCCCAGGCTGTAAGCTCCTTGAGGGCACATGATGTCATGCTTATTTTTGTATTTCCAGCATGTAGACAATGTCTGGCATGTGCTAGAATCACTGACTTCACCGAACCCGGTTGTTCCCTCACTAGACTGAAAGTGCGTTAAAACACATACACACACACCGGCACAGACACAGGCGCGCACACACACGGACACAGGCACGCACACATACATTACCGTCCCGTCAGTTCTCACTCCTAGCAGTCCCATAGGACAGTGTAGCGCTGCCTCATGGGATGTCCAGGGAGCAGCTGTTGGGTTTGAACTGCCTGGCTCTCAGTTAGCAGCCTGAGATGTTAACCACTGCACCACCGGGGCTCCGGGCCGAAAACTTCCGGTGAACGAGTGATTGGGGCGAGTTGGGTGGGTTTAATGAAGACAGACAACTCCTTGCTGACCGGAGCCGTTTTCTCCAAAGGTAAAAACAGCCCCTCTGACAAAGCAGCCGGGGGCTTCCTCGGGAGGCTTCTGTTAGTGGATGGCATGTCACCGTGGCAGCTCTGACCCGGCGGGGGAGGGAGGCTCTGTGGACTGGAACAGCTTTTTCTGGCTGTTTGTTCCTGCTTTACCTCCCACCCTCTTTCACTAGAGGTCGGAGGAGGTTAAGGAATTGCCAAAGGCCACACAACCAGTTCTGACTCGCACCCCGAGGGACTGCTGCTCCTCGCACGCAGATCAAAACCCAAACCAGACCCATCACCGCCAAGTCCCTGGGACTGCGAGCGACCCTTTGACGCCGGGTGGAACTTGCCTCGCAGTGTTTCCAAGCAACAGCTGGTGGATTTGAACTGCTGACTTTTCAGTTAGTACCTAAGGTATTAACCACTGTCCCCACCAGGGCTGTTTCCAGTCCAGAGTCCCAGGGTGCCGTTCCAAATCAGGTGCCCTGGTAGCACGGAGGTGGTGGCCTGTCCTAGACATTCCGCCACTGTGGCAGAACTGTGACCTGTGACTCCACCCTTGGGGAGGAGTGCGGAGGCTCTTTTGTTGACGGAAAAGGTCATGACTAACCGGTTGCTGGATAGGACGAGGAGAAAGTGAGCCTTTAGAATGTAAACTTGCCTGACCAAGTTTCTGTCTGCTCTGTTTTCAAGTGGAGAATTTCCTGTGCCTGTTTGTCCTTCAGCGGGCTAACCACCGAGCTGCCCTAGAGAGTCTGGTTTTGCTCATCTCTGAAAGCCAGATTGTCTCAAAGGAGACCTGCTCTTGGCTTAATTGTTTTGTTTATTCTTCTAGTTGCAAATTCCGGTAGCTTCATTTACAACTTGACAGCAGAACTTTTTCCAAAGTATCTTGGCATTTCCTTTGGTTTTGAATGGCTCTTACAGTTTGCTCTTGATGTTTTCTTTTTTGAAAGAATAGTCACCTCTTAATGATAGGTGTGGCTTCTCCAAACTGGTGTGTTTAGGCAGGGGGTAGAAAAAAGGAAAGAGAATTGATGTATCTTACAGTGATACCTGTTCTGTCTACACACAAAAAGCTGCAAATTATTTTGGAGCATGATATTTGTGATGACATTTGTGTTCACTTGGTCCCATTGTTTAGTTTTGGGGGGATTGAAAGATTAACATGTATAAGAGGGTGTGGATATTTAACTGGACACAACGTATTGATAAAGCTGTGGTTTGCTTTTCAAAATGGAGAGAGTGTGGAGAATTTGTTTCTGATGGAGAATCCCATGTAGACTCTTCTGGTTCTGGTAGTAATTGCGGTTTTACAAGCTCTGTGCAAGTGACGGTTGTGGGTCCAGTGAGTGTCCGATGCCCTGGGACCCTGTGATTCTTGGTGCAGCGTGGACTCTGGATTAGGGGAGAGAAAGGTGAAGTCTGAAGAAGCTTAAATACTCCAGTTTGTGTTAAATCTAGGTGTATTGGGGTCCTTAGGAGAGAAATACTTCCTTACCCTGCAGCTGGAGCTTGGAAATTTCCGAGCTGAGCCATCATAAAGGCGAGGCTAATGTCCCAAAGGACTCCAGCAAGCACGGGACAGTCCTGCCTGAGGATGTGTTTGTAATCATGCAGGGTTACAGAGGGTTCTAAGGAGCCCCTGTGGCGTGGTGGTTCAGCCCTTCCTTTCTAACTGAAAAGTCAGCGGTTGGCACCCATCGGCTGCTAGTTGGGAGAAAGGTGGAGCAGTCTGTTTCCGTCAAAGTTACAGCCTTGGAAAGAAACCCTGTGGGCCACTTCCGTTCTGCCCTATGGGGTCACTGTGAATTGGAATCCACTCCATGGCATCACATTGGGTTTCTAGATTGCTTAGAAATAGGGTGGAATGAAGCCCTCTCCTTGACATCTCTGGAGTTGGAATTGTCCTTAAGTGGATGCACTAACTCAGAGACAGTCTACAGGGTACTACAGAGGCTCTCAACCCAGAATGTCTTCTCCTACACTGCTGTTGATGCCAGAACTTTCCACCACTCTGGATCTCTCTGAGCTACAGACTGTTGTACCTGTTGGTGCACTGAGTGCGGTGAGCACACTTTGTGAACTAGCCTACCATCTGCTGTAGAGGCTGCAAGTAGCTCTTGTCCTGTTGGAGAGGGAAGGAAGAGGTCTAGACCGGGGAGTGTCAGTACCATGGGAGTGGAGGTGGGCACGGAGGCATCTGACCTGGACACTTGGGAACACTCCAATCCTGGGACTGGGGGAAGCGCTCCTCATCTGGTCCTCCTCTGAGTCAGAATCCTCTTGATGGTGATGGGTGGTCACTGGAAACCCCAGTGCTTTAGTGGTTAAGTGGGTAAGTGCTAGGTCTGCTAATCAGAAGGTCAAATCTGTCAAGCGCTCCTTGGAAACTCTACAGAGCAGTTCTGCTGTGTCCTTTAGGTCACTATGAGTTGGAATCGACTCAACAGCGTTGGGTTCGGTTAATTATGTTGCCCAAGATTGATGCTGGAGACCTTACTGTTTCTGTCTTTTCTGCTTTCTGCCAGACTTCAGTTTTGTCTCAAACCCAGTGAGTGGGTCGTCACAACATTGCCCCTCCTTTTCACAGTTCAAATCTGCATTGTCTTGTATTGGGACCAGCTGCAGAATTTCTTAATTCCGTCTTCACTCTGTTCCCCTGGGGTGGTATAGTGGTTCAGTGCTACAACTGCTCACCCAGAGGTCGACAGTTCAGATCCGCCAGGCGCTCCTCGGAAACTCTATGGGGCAGTTCTACTCTGTCTATAGGGTAGCTATGAGTCAGCATCAGCTGACAGCATTGGGTTTGGATTTTTGGTTTTCTGTTCCCCTGTAATTCATCAGCAATGCCTTCATCTTCCTGGTAATACAGCTTTATGCATGTTGCTTTTATTTATTTATTTTTAAGGCTTTTTTTATTTTGCTTTAAGTGGAAGTTTACAATCCAAGTCAATTTGTCACACAAAATGCCCCCCCCCCCCACTGCTGTGCAACTCTGGCTGCTCTCCCCACCCTAAGGCAGCACTCTCCTCTCCTCCCTGTATTTCCCTGGTCCATTCAACCAGCTCCTGTCCCCCTCCACCCTCTCATCTTGCCTCTGGACACACTTGTTCTTTTACTCAAAACTTTCAGTTCCTGTTTGAGAAGAGGTTAAAGCCCCAGATGTGCCTGCGTTAGACCCCTCACAGGCTGCCTGCCATTAAACCATCACGCTGCTTTCCTCTTCTGCGGTGGGGGGCAGGCCAGGTGCTATCCGCACATTGGCTCCTCGCCCAGCACTTGGTGCAGTTGATTCTCAATAAATGTCGACGGATTGAAGGAATGAGCTAGCGAGCTGAGTCTTGGCCTTTGCAGCCTTTGGCTAGAACACCCTCCTTGGTCATGCCGTCTTCCTGAGTCATTTTGAGGATCGTTTCCTGAAACCTGGGATTTAGCTCGTAAAGCTTGTTCCTTTCTTCCAGTTGTTGCCTTTATTGTTACGGAGTTATTTATCTGGCACTGATTTGTGTAATCCTGCACGGCTATCCTGTGCGCATGTCTCGCTGCTTTATAGGTTGTAAGCCCACTGAATTACACTTCTTCTCCTTTGGTGGACTGGAAACCCTCTGGCATAGTGGTGAAGTGCTGCGTCTGCTAACCAGGAGGTCAACAGTTCAGATCTGCCAGGTACCCCTTGGAAACTCTGGAGCAGTTCTGCTCTGTCCTGTAGGGTCACTAGGAGTCAGAATCCACTCATGACAGTAGCTTTAGTTTTTGTTCCTGAGTTACCAAGTGTCCCTTTGGCCTTCCCGAATTCCTGGGTGCCATTAGCGTTCTGCTGTGGGGTGGGGGTAGGGGTGGCCCAGGTGTTTCTTCCCGGACTGTCAAGAATGCCTGTGGTGCTGTGTCTGGTGATGCCGTGTCTGCCGGTTTCTCCTGTCCTTGTGTCTACCATGATTTGTTGGCTGCTAGGTATTATAAACTTGGTCCTGTTGAATTTTATCCACATCTTTTCCTCCTTCTGAGTTCCCGAAAGGCTGATTTCTGGACTTCACAGTGAATAAAAGCTAATGGAACTGTGACTCACACCCTCCAGGCGGCTGTGAAGGGGCATCAGGAGCCCTCTCAGAGGGCACAGTGGGACTGTTCCACCCTGGGGGGGAGGTGGGAGCTGGCCTGACGGGTGGGGGAGAGGGGGCTTCTGCTTCCTTCCCCCTTATTTCCTAGAACAAGTTGTTTAACTCTGTGTACTTTAATTTTATTATTATGAAAAAGGAAGTAAGAATAGCTCATACTCACTTCCCCAGTGATGACCTATTGAATGTTATTAAGAAAATTATGAAATGCTTCGAATCCCATCACTGAGACTGTATGAAGGCCCAGCACTCTAACACAGTGAACCTGTGTACCAGATGCCCCCCTTTCTAGCTCTGCTGGCTTCCTCCCAAAGTTAGAGGCAAGAGCAGGAAACCCTGTGGGCACAGTGGTTAGGAGCTCAGACTGCTAACTAAAACGTTAGCAGTTTGAACCCACCAGGTGCTCCCACTTGAAACTGGGGCAGGCAGTTCTACACTGTCCTATAGGGTTGCTGTGAGTCAGAATTGACGACACTGAGTTGGGTTTGGGTTTGGTGTCCCCAGTGCAACAACCAGATTACCAAGTTTTCTAACTCTAGTCCTAGCTTATTAAACTTCAGAAAAGCCATGCTATTAATCTTGAACCTCCTAGATTATATTTGAAAGGGTTGAATATTGCCTGCCAAGGCAATACTTTAAAAATGGGATTGTAGAGTAAGGCTAGACACATTTCAAGAAACCAGGAGCACCTTGACCTGCCCAACTTCCGGGTTTCTCATCTTTTATCTTAAGATGCTGCAAAGGGCAGGTGTGGAATGACCTTTTGTGAACAATCACAGTCTTACCACAGAGACTAGGAATCACAGAATAAAAGGCATTCGTTGAATCTGGGCAGATCAAATAGTTGGCCTGTTTGAAAAATTCTTGGCAGGAGTTCTCTTCCTCCTCCTCCCTAACTGACTGGGTATTTCAAAGGAGAGTTTTTGCTTTAGATTTTCTGAATAGACTGGGTTCAGCTTACCCTGTTGTGTATGGTATTATTCTTGGTGTTTTATTGGGAATAGGGGAATATACCTTTTTCCGTATTAACCCTGGGCTGTAGAAAGCACAGCTAGCCTAGAAACAGGCTAAGTACATAATTCTATGCATTCCATATGCAGTATGACAAAATAATCTCATAGCTAGAAAATTATACTTGCATGTAGAAGTAATATAAAGGTATACATTTATATCAGAAAGCCTGGTGACATGGTGGTAAGTGCTATGTCTGCTAAACAAAAGGTTGGCAGTCCAAATCTTCCAGCCACTCTTTGGAAACTATGAGGTAGCTATACTCTGTCCTGTAGGGTAGCTATGAGTTGGAATCAACTCAATGGCAATGGGGATATTTTTAGAGAACATGTGAAAAAAAAAAAGCACCATTTCATGGAAATTGAAATTCATGGAAGCAAGAATTTATGTAAAGGCTTATTTCTCTTAATTTAAATTCAGGCTAGATTACAACTTTCAGGGCGAGGTTATTGTATTTGTTTATTTATATTGTTGTTTAGGTGAAGATGTACAAAGCTACTTAGTTTCTCATTAAACACTTAATACCTGTACTGCTTGATGACACCGCTGCCGACCCTGAGGCCCATTGATGTCCCTCCCTTGTGACCTTTGGGGTCCCCGTCTCTGTTGACCAGCTTTTCTGTCCCCGCCTGCCCTCTTGTCCTTGCCCCTGGGCTGGTGTGCTCATTGAGTCTCGTGTGTGTGGTTGAGCTATGTGTTTTAGTGCTTGTTTTATGGGTCTGTCTAATATTTGGCTGAAGGGTGAACCTCAGAATTGACTTCAGTACTGAGTTAAAATGGTGTCTGGAGGTAAAAAATTCTTATTAGAGAAGTCCTTCAATTATTTAGATATGAACGGGCAAAAGAGACCCTTTTCCATTTTTAGACTTCAGTCTTTGCGTGGTCCGCTCACTTGTGTTCTCATATTGCGTCTTTGGGGCTCACCTTGGAATGCCCTTGAAACTGAGTTTGGGACGCAATGACCTCTTTGCCCTTTGAAGAAAGATGTTTTCCAAATCCGAGTATCTTTATTCCCACCCAACTGAGTTCTATTTACATGAAATTCTGTTAGGCACTGACACACACAAATACGTATACTTTTCCTGTCCTATATTCCAACTGCAGCTTTCTCCCATGGAGAACAATTAGAAAAAAAGAAGTGGGAAGTTGGATTTGGGGGGAGTGGGTGACCAGAGAGCAATGTTAGGAGAGAGAAAGGAAATCCAAAGGCTGCTGGGAGGCTGGAGCTCAGGACTCTAACATTGCCCGTAGGTGTCAGTTGGAAGGGACTTCAGCTTGGGGAAAGGTGGTGCACAGAAGGCTGTGTAAAGGGCTCTCTGGGGAGTGGACTGACAACCCCTAACTCCAGAGTACCCTGGTGACCCAGTGGTTAAGAGCTCAGCTGCTAACCAAAGGTCAGCAGTTCAAATCTTCAGCAACCCTACGGAGCAGTTCTACTTGGTCCTATAGTTTCATATCACTCAGAATCGACGCGACAGTAACAGTTCTGTCTCTGTAATACTCGATATCTGGTGTCAAAGATTTTCCACTGCAAGCAACCAGGTTGACGTATATCTTGGGCTCCATTTGGGACGCTGAATGCGGGAGCCTCTGCTCCTCCAGGTCTGCTGGGCATCTGATTAGAGAGCCAGGCACAGAGCAGAGCTCATCTTTAACGTAAAATCCGTATCCAGGTACAATTAATCCACAGTCGGCATTACAACTGCTGCGGAGACGACCCTGAAAGGTGTCTGTCTAGCAAGGGATGATAAAATGGAGATGTATAAAATGCCACTGGCGTTTTCTTTGTTGGGTGAGAGCCTCGTTGTCTTTAGTGTTTATTAAAAAATGTTTGAGAATTGTGTAGTTTCCTTGTTAGGGCTGGTCTTCATGCTCAATTCCCCCTCAGCAGCCTCAATTCATGGCCACAGGAGTTCTCAGGAACCTCCCTCCCCTTCCTGTGGGAAGTAGTTGTAGATTCGAGGGCTTGAAACTCCCTTTTCTGTCTGTTCCTAGGTCAGCTGGCTTCATGGTCACCAGCTCCAGCACTCACCGGAATCCCAAGGCACCTTGGTGGGTGCTGAGTCCAATTTGAGGACCGGAACTGACTCAGTGTTTCATGGAGACAGTGTCGGGTGTGTTCTAAAACCACAGAGGAAACTATTTCGGTCTGTGGCCCACTTCCTAATTCACCAGGCCACGATCCTTTATGGGTTCCTAATAAATACATCTTCCCATTGGCCAGCAGGTTGGAAAGGACAAAGGGTTGGGAGGCACAGATCCTAGGATCCAAGAATTCCTTGTCTGCTGAGTAAGGTGTATATATATATATATATATATTTTATTATTATGATGATTGAGTGAAAATGTACATTCCCATATAAATTTGCATGCCTGCCTGTGTGCAGCTCCCATTGCTCTCCCTGCCGGGTGACAGCACACTCTTCCTCTCCATTCTATACATGTCATATCCTCCTAACAATCTCCTGTCCTCTCCTCGCCACCTTCTCCCCTGCCTCCAGTAAGAGGTCAGCAGGACAACATCCCATACATGCGTAAAACCATAAAGTGCACACACGATATGGTCACTCTGTGTCACAAAGTCCAGTCCCTTCGTGTCCGAAGAGTTGACCTCCATTATGATTTATGGACAAAGGCAGCATCAGGGTCAGGGGCCATGCTCCCAGGGGAACCCCAAGGCCCCTGGCATCAATTGTGGTCTTTTAGTGGAGGTATCAAGGTGCACCCCTTTTTATTCTCTTGTTGCCAGTGAGACTCTACTTTGTGAGCCCCATCACGACTGTCGCTGGTAGTGACCGGGCGCCATCCGGTTCTTCTGGTCACATGTTGATGTAGACATCCACTCACATCACTCTGTCTTCTGGGTTCTCTTTCCCCCATGTCGTTTTGGTCCTTGGTGATCATATGTTCCTGCTGAGTCGGGAACATTTGGTGTACCTCAGATGACAGCTTGGCAGCTTTTAAGACCCCAGACGCCGCTCACCAATGTGGGGTGAAGACTCTCTTAACAAAATGCCAGTTGTGCCAGTTGGCCTCGATTTCCCCTGACAGCATGGTCCCCGGCCTCCCTCCCCAGCTACTCTGTCCTTGCAATATTAGGTTAAGATGGGAGAGGTAATTATGTTATGTTGAAGTCCAGTTAAAATTAACCTTCTTTCTAATGTGTGCTGTCACAGATTTCACCCAACCAAATTTCTATCAACTATCTAATCTATACCCCACCCTCATCTCCACCCTTGAAGCCCTCAAAGAGTCTGAGTAAGATATTTTAACTCTTTCATACAAGCAGGTTTCAACACTGACCTAATTTAAGTAGCTATTATAAAAAACAATTTCTGTTACCGAAGGTGGCAATTCGATTGTAAATAGAAGAGGCTGTCATATTCGAAAGCGATCTAATTCATTATTTCAAACTTACAGAAAATCTCACGTGCCTTGACTCACCATGGTTTTGTTACTCCTGGGCCACCTAGATGCACCTGGTCGTTGACTCTGCAAACACCCCTGGGTTGACTTCCTTCGGGTGGATTTCGTTTGATTAGTTCACACTCTTGGGTGGCATTTCTCAGTTGAGTAGGAGGAAAAAGAGCTTAATTAAACCACATTAGCCACATTGTGCAATGGGGAACCAGAGAGTATGTTTAAGGGATTTGCCTTACCGCTGAAGTGCGGGTATTTCTTAGCTTAGATTTTATCTTTTCCTGTAAGAACATTACAAGCAAGATACTTTAGACAATGTGTCATGGATTGAATTGTGTTCCCGCAAAAATGTGTGTAGCACTGTGTCTAGGCCAGAGTTCAGGTCTTGTGTGATCTGTTGTAAATCCGGCCTCTATGATGTTAATGAGGGAGGATGGGCAGCCTGGTGTTGGTGGGGTGGGACTCCCTGTAGGAGCGTGTTGTGCCTTGAGCCAGTCACTTGGGATTTACAGGAAAGGGAAGAAAGCAGAGAACTGGGGACCTCAGACCACCAAGAAGCAGAGCACACCCTTTGGAAAGGAGCCAGGGTCTCTGCATCTCAGAGGCTTCCAGTCCAGGGGAAGAAGGACCTTCCTTCAGAGCCTGCAGAGAAAGCCTTCCCCTGGAATGGATGCTCTGAATTTGGACTTGTAGCCTACTGGACTGTGACAGAAGAGAATTTCTCTTTTAAAGCCATCCATTTGTGGTAGTTCTGTTACAGCAGCACAAGGTGACTAAGACACCGTGGATAACCTTGAGAGAGAATGGGAGTTCTAGAATACTTAATTGTGCTCATGCAGAACCTATATATATCTAGACCAAGAGGCTGTCATTTGTACAGAACTGGGGGACACTACATGGTTTGGAATCAGGCAAGGCATGTGTCAGGGTTGTATCCTGTGACCATAGTTATTCAACACCTGTGGAAGGCGCAGTCAAAAAGTCAGATGACGTGTTGCCTCGGACAAACCTGCTACATACGACCTCTTAAGAGTGGTGAAAAACAAACGTCTTGTAGAGAGCTGAAGTATGTCTGAGCCGAGCCATGATATATCCAGTCACCTCATGTGCCTGCGAAAGCTGACAAGGAATGAAAAAGACCAAAGAAGGATTGGGGCCTTTGGATTATGTTGTTGGAAAGGAATATTCAACATTCCCTGGATTGCCAGAAGAACAAAGAAGTGTGTCTTGGAAGAAGCACATGAGAGTGTTCCTTGGAAGCGAGAATGGTGAGACTTTGTGTCACATACTTAGGACGTGTTCTGAGACGAGACTAGTCCGTGGAGAAGGATGTCGTATTTGGTAGGGTAGAGGGTCAGCGTAAAAGAGGAAGGCCCTTGACAAGATGGATCGAAGCAGTGGACGCGACCGTGGGTTCCAGCATCATGGTGATTTTGAGGATGACCCAGGACTGGGTAGGGGTTCGTTCTCTTGTATGTAGAGTCACTGTGAGTCAAAACTGACTCAGGGATGCCTAGCGGCGAATGGCAATGACAGTTTGAGTGTTCTTTTATATCTGGTTCTATAGGCCAAAGCTCTCTTGTGCAGTGTGTGAAATTGCAAAGTAGGGCACAGCCGTGCTGCTTTAAATGATGACAGTCACATCTGATGGGTATTCATGTTTAGAAAAGTCACCGTCAGGTTCACCATTGGTGGTTCAGGATAGCGTACTCCTCATCTGAACAAAGTTGGCTTCAACATAATGGCTTGCTTTGTGTGTTTTATTACCATCCTTGTAGTAACTCAGTTTATTTAAACTTAGCAACTGTTTGGTGGCAATTTGGAATATGGGGCTCTGGTTTGAGTCCTGGCTCATGAGTTTGGAGCAGTTCTGTCAGTGTTCACATCTGTAAAATGGTCACCTCCTAGAATTGTTGTAAGGATAAAATGAAATAAAATATCTGCAACTGTTTTGAAAACGCTAAGCAATTGAACAGCTGTAAGGGGATATCATGTCATATTATTGTTGGGTGCTGTGGAGTCAGTTCCAGCTCATGGAAACCCTACATGCTACAGAATGAAGTGCTGCCTGGCCCCGTGCCATATGTCAGCATAGATTTGTTTAAAAACTAGAAAACCTCTTTTGAGGTGTTCTGTGTGAATCACTGGATATGACAGTTAAGGTCTGTGTCAGCTTGGCTGGGCCGTGATTCTGTGGTTTGGCAGACACTGGGAGGATCGCTGTTCCGTAATGTGATGTAATTACTTTCCATGATGTGATCTGATGTGATCAACCAGTCAGCTGAAAGGGGAGCTTCCTGCCTCCAGTGTATAAATGCCTGTTGGGGCAGAGCTTATGTTCACTCTTGTCCTGTGTGAGCTCCTGTCGTCTGACCCACACATCTCCAGATGCACAAGTCCCTGGCCCACTGCCTGACCTGCAGATTTTCCATTTGCCAAACCAGAAAACCAAACCTATTGCCACTGAGTTGGTTTCAGACCACCCAACAAGGACAGAGTAGAACTGCCCCATGGGACTTCCAGGGTGGGGCTGATGGGTTCCAACTGCCGTTCTTTGGGTCAGCAGCAGCAGTAGTGGTCTTTACTACTGTGCCCTTAGGCTCTCTGGCTTTCCCAGCCCCCGCAGTCCCATAAGCCTGCCGAGGTCTCCAGCCTGCCACCTGACCTACAGGTTTGGGACTTGCCCATCCCTACAATTGCATGAGGCATTTCCTTAAATTGTCATGGATTGAATTGTGTCCCCTCAAAAATCCGTATAGCCATTTGGTGGGGCCATGATTCCCAGTATGGTGGGGTTGTTTGCCACTTTGTAATTTTTTTGTGTTGTGAATTCTAATCTCTGCCTGTGGTTAATAGGGCAGGATTGGATTACATTAAGAGATTCGGGGTGGGACTGTAACACACTTACCAGCGGAGTCTCACTGGTACCTGGCTTGTACTACCTTTTATTCTATGAGAGAAAAGAAGGGGAAGCCAGCATTGAACTGGGGACCCGATATCGTCAGGAGGGGAGCTCTGGGAGCACAGCGTGTCCTTCAGACCTGAGATTCCTGCTCCAAGATGCTCTCAAAGCCAATAAAGACTGATGCCACACAAAGTCCTTCCCACAGAACCAACAGAGAGAGTGTGCGTTCCCCGGCAGCCAGCACCCCCAATTCAGACGGCCAGCCTACTGAGCTGTGTAAGAGTAAACCTGTATTTGTTGAATCTTCCACTTGTGGGGTTTCTGTTAGAGCAGCACTAGATGACTAAGACATAAATCTCTCTTCCTGTCTACATATACACATACGCGTTCATATATGTCTCACTGGTTTTCTGTCTGTAGAGAACCCACACCGAGAGAAGGGTAACACAGCTTAAATGCCAGTCTATTGTAACCTCTGAGTGGCAAGGAGCATGCGTGGGGGACTTGAAAGGGATCTGGGAGCAAGCCTGGCCGGGTCCCTTCTGCTTATCTGGCCCTGGCCACCATGCAGCTTGGGCATGGGACAGCTGTGCAAAGCTGTCTGTGATGCCGAGCTAAACAGATCTTTTTATTATCCGTCCAGCACGGAGTTCATGATGCTCAAGACAGGCCTCATGATGTAGCCACTGAGTTATCCCTTGCTCTTTTCAAAATCCCAGAAATCTTGCCTCCCAGTGGCGCTTGGCCAATCACACCTCGTCCCACAGCAGTTCCTGCTTGCCAGAGAAGTGTCTGGAAGTGGTTTCAAGTCACCTGAACAGACTGTGGGACAGGAGTCCACCTTGTTAGCATGGACCAAGAATAGCATACAGTCCCGCCAGGCCGTCCTGAGCTTGTTCTTTTGTTTTCTTTAATTTTAACTCACATTTGCACTTTTTGAAATAATAAAAATATAAAACCATAAGCAGCACAGGGAATGAATAGAGAAGATTCTGAGTGGGTGCGCACGCGAATGGCTGACTCTTCCCCATTTGGACCCCTGTGGTGTGAATATTCTGTTTGAAACCATCTTTTGATAGTATGACTTTTTTTTAAAAAAAAAGATAGGTATTATGACAGACTCTGTGGAATCTTTGGAAACCTTGGTAGCGTAGTGGGTTAAGTGCTGTGTCTGCTAACCAGAAGATCAGCAGTTCAAGTCTACCAGGCCCTCCTTGGAAACTGTGTGGGGCAATTCTACTCTGACCTATAGGGTCGCTAAGAGTCGGACCCAACCTGATGGCATCGGGTGGGTTAAGTCTTGACAATAGTGAATTTGTTAAAACTTCCTCAGCAGTACTCTCAGTAAGAAGAGGCTGATAGATGGGGCTTTGTGTGTGTGTGTGTGTGTGTGTGTGTGTGTGTGCGGTTTATTTTGTTGTGTTGCTGACAGTCAGCTTCCTTTGACTGCCTGGTCCTGTTCTTCTATTTCTGAATGTGTCAGCCATAGATGACATCCATGGGGGGGGGGGGGGAGCAAAATGATGGAGACATTTATGCCAGCCTGATATTGATGTGAAGAGTCTGCAGGTTTTCTCAGACTCCTTTCTATTTTTGGCCCTGCTGGACTGTATGTACCAGAAGGCCTGGCCGTGTGACAGGCAGGGGCTGCTGAGCTTCTGCCAAGTGCTGTCTGTGAAATCCTCTCTGGAGGCTTAATGGGCTTTGGTGAGTGCTTGGCTGAAGTCCGTGGCAGCTTTATTGCTACCGTCTGATTCTACTTGGGGCCTATAGCAGCTCCTACGTCTTTGTCACCAGTGGGAAAAAATACCCTGTGACCACAGTGAAAGAAGATGACAGTCAGTAACATTGTCTTATATTTGCCTCCGAGAGCATCTAAAACAGTCACACCCGAAAGAGGGAGACATTCGGGGGATGCTGATCAGCCTGAGGCATTGATTACTGATGCTAATTTTAAATTGTATTGCCCACTATAAGATAAAGCCAAATGAAGTAACAGACAGTGGGCCCCTTGGATTTGCTGAAGTCCCACCTGGCCACAGCGTCGACAACACCCTTAGAGTCCTACTACGTTATAGCTCTGTGGAGGCAGAAACTGCCGGTGCTGTTGCTCACTTTTCCCCCGGGACTTGGTCCAGTGCCTGGTATAGAGTGGGTGCTCTGTTTGTTGGAATAACTAATTAAATGAATGAATGAATGAGTGAACAACCCAATATAAAAAGAGACTCTGGAGGCTGCTGCAGAAATAGACAGCTCCTCGAATTAGCTGTGCTTCACACAGAGATTTTAGTTTGTTCTTGTAGGTGATTTTTGAGGCCAAGATTATGGAGAAAATCCCCCACGAGACTCCAAAGCCATCGTGTAGTGGTCATTTGCTGGTGCCATGGTCGATGGAAGGAAGGTGTCATCTCCCCAGCCAGGTGTCCCTTTTCCTGCGGGACCTTGAGTGGCACTCTCAACCATCGTTTATTCCCTTCATTGTCACTGCTGTCATATTAGCCAGACACCCGGTACGGAGGACATTTAGATTATTTCTGGTTTTGTGAAACACTCCGGCTGGTATTCCCATCAAGTGGTTTCTGTGAGTTGGGATTGCTGGTTTGGGGGGTGCACACATGTAGCACTTTGAGAGGACGTCCCTAAGTAGCCTCCAGAGACGTTTTACCTGTGTTCACACTCGCCCACGATGTAAGAGTGGGAAGTTACAAACACAGAGACCCTAACCATGGCGGTTGCTGTGGTTGCTTGTCATTCGGCCTGTCATTGGTTCTGACTCCTCGTGACCAAGGTACAACAGCACGAAACGCTGCCCCGTCCTGCGCCATCCTAACAGTGGTTGTCCTGCTTGAGCCCACGTCTACAGCCGCTGTGTCAACCTGTGTCACTGAGGGTCTTCCTCTTGTCGTAGACCTTCTGCTTCACCAAACGTGATGTCCTTCTTGGGAACTGATCCCTTCCAGTAACGCGTGTAAAGTAGGTGAGATGAAGTCTCGCCGTCCTTCCCTCTAAGGAGCAATCTGGCTGTACTTTTGCCAAAACAGATAATTTGTTCTTTTGGCAGTTGGTGGCGTATGCAGCATCGCCTGCCCACACTGTTGTTTACCGGCATCCACTCTCCTTCAGTCTTCCTTAGTCACGGTCCAACATGGTAGTCCTCAAAGTCTTTGTTGTGGTTACTGGGGGATAATTCCAAGTGACTGAAAAGTATAACTGACTGTAAACTCACAAAAAATTTAAGGACAAGAGATGATGGCAAGGGTTCATACAGTATTTGTCCTTTTGTGACTAATTTCACTGAACGTAATACCTTCTGGATTCACCCGTGTTCTGAGGTCTTTTGCAGGCTGTCCTTTGTTCTTTTGTTGCAAGTATTCTGTTGTGTGACTACACTGTCATTTCCTTCTCTGTTCATCTGCTGATGGCCACCTTGGCTGTTTTCATCTCTTTTGCTATTGTGAACGCTGTTGCAAGGAAAGTGGGAAAGATGCTACTTTCTAGTTCTTTTTGTATCATCCACCACCAAGTTAACTGATAAAAGTCATTGATCTCTTCAGTCAGGAATTCACTTTCCTTTCAGTCTTCCCCGTTATTTGAGCATATTTCCAGGCGTTTCAGAGGAAGAAAAGGATTCTTTCCTATGAGGATATGGGTTTGAAGATTTTTACTTGGATACATGGTAGAAGTCTGTGGAATATTTACTGAACTCACTCCTGTGGTCCAGCTTTCCTATAAATACTACAAGAATAAAGACAAAGGAAGAAAAATTAGAGGCTGAAATCAAGGCAGGAAGCGGGCAGATGTAGGAAGTAGAAATTGGTTTGCTCCGAGGAGGAAAGACACCCCACCAGCAGAGACCCAGTGTGGTTGGGAGTCTCCCAGTGGGAGTGGGGGTGGCAAGTGGATGGAGTTCATTAGAAAGCAGATACCAGGGAAGCTGGATGGCTGAAGCAGAAACTTGAAAAAGCAAGCTGTGCAGTTGGCATGTAGGATTTTAGAATTGGAGACGAATGTAGCATTTCTCAGTGCATTGTACTCAGGTTGTGCTTGAGTAACTGTGCATGACCAATCCAGGTGGAAAGCCCACCAGGTCTCCCTGGGAAGGAAAGAATTTCTCTGTCCAGCTCAACCTCTCCTTTTGGGGGGACTGTGAGGGGGACTGGTAGGTTGGTCTGCGTAACCGGAAACACTTAATTAAAAACAAATAACTTGGAGCCAGTCGTGACCCTCAGGTTGGCTGCAGCCAATGAGATGCCAAGAAAGTCAATTCCTAAAGCCCCCACTGTTCAGTGGTGGCCTTGGGGTCTGGCCTAAGCAAAGGGGAAATTTAGGTCGTACAAGTTTTATATTAAACAGGTCAGTGACGATTCTGCTGCAGACTTGTAGAACAAGGAATGCTACAGCTAGAAAATACCTGTAACTAGACTACCACCACCATCAGATGAAGCCGTGTTCTAACATGGATGGATGTCACCTCCCCAAGTGACAACCAAGACACAGAAGTCCTGGCTCACTGTGCTCACACATTCCTGTCCACCTGCAGGTCATCATTTGGAGATAGTGGGTTAATTTTGATTTTGAGACGATGTGTCAGTGGAGTCCCCTGGCTGGGGCAGTTAACATAGCTGGCTCCTAACTGAAGGTTGGTAGTTCAAATTCAGCCACAGGCTCCTTGTAAGAATGACCCGGTGATCTTCTTTAGGAAAATCATCTGCTGAAAATCTTATGGAGAATAGTCCTGTGCTAACACACATGGGGTCCCTGTGAGTGGACATGGACTTGACAGGGATGCGCTTTTTAAAATGTGCTTGAGACCTGTAGAAAAGCCCAGAATTGGTTTCCACTACATTGGCTGCAGTCTTGGATGTGATGATCCTATCACATGCTTCTTTTTCATGACAAAAATAGCAGGAATTATAATGTATTAATTACAAAAAAAAAAAAACCATTGCCGTTGAGTCTGTTCAGATTCACAGTGATTTAAATTCTACTTCCCTGCTGCCCTGGTGGGTTAAGTGCTATGTCTGTGGACCAAACAGTTGGCAGTTCAGATCCACCAGGTACTCCTTGGAAACTCTGTGGGGCAGTTCTGCTCAGACCTCTAAGGTCGCTATGAATTGGACCTGACTCGACAGCAGTGGGTTCAGTTTTTATGGTGGCTTGGTGGTTAACTGCTGCCTATGGCTGCTCACGGAAACGTCGACAGTTGGATTCCGCTAGGCAGTCATTGAAGACTCTGTGAGGCAGTTCTCCTCTGTCCTGTTGGGTCTCTGTGAGTCGGAATCGACCTGACAGCCATGGGTTTCATTTCGTTTTGTTTTATTTTACCCTTGACTGAGCAGGTGACTTCACCTGTCTGAGAACTCGGTTTCTCATCTGCAAAGTGAAAGTGGTGTCTGTTTTATCGACTTTCATTCATAGGGTTATTTGAAGACTGGAATAGGAAAAGTCAGTTAACGCTAAACACCTGCAACAGATAGGATCCTTTTTGTTTTTAAATTTAATTGATGCCCGTACGTCAGTTTTTACAAGGGCCTAAATCTAGGCTAAAAAAGGAGCTTGACTTCATCCTGACTTTACAAGTAGCCTCCCTCTTCCCTTTCATCCGCTTTGAACGCCACTCCTGTCCTTTAATAGTAAAATAGAGTGACGCGGAATGAAATCAAGCCACAAACTGACAGAATTTTAGAGCTGGAGCTAGCTGCCTGGTAAGAGAAACATAGTCTGATTAAAGTAATTCTCTCCAGGGTGATAATGGCCCACCGGAGCTGCGAGAGCCAGCTGATGTACATTTTGTCCTTTAGGCTTTGCAGGCCTCCCAGTCTCAGGCCAGCTGCTCAGCTCTGCCTGCCGTCAGCCACAGCTGAGATGTCCCAGAATGAATGTCATTAAACCCACTTAATTACTTACTTAACTACTTGCTGTTGAGTCGGGTCCAACTCATAGTGACCCTAGAGGTCAGAGTAGAACCACCCCATGGAATTTCCAAGGAGCGCCTGGCAGGTTTGAACTGTGTACCTTTCAGTTAGCAGAAGTAGAACTTAACCACTGCTCCACCAAGGTTTCCTGAGTGTGACTGTGTTCCAATAAAACTTTATTTGCAACAACAATCAGTGAGCCAGATTCGGCCTACGGGTTACTGTTTGCCAAGCCCTGTGGTGCAGTGTTCCTTCAGAGGCAGGGCAGATCCATCTGTGATAGTGATGGAACGCAGAATGGCACTGTAGATACTCCTGGTGGGTCAAGGATGCCACCCATCACTGTCGAGTCGATTCGGACTCATAGCGACCCTATAGTCAGAGTAGAACCACCCCCTAGAGTTTCCAAGGGATGCCTGGCAGGTTGGAACAGCTGGCTTCTTGATTAGCAGCTGTAGCACTTAACCATGATGCCACCAGGGTTTCCGAGATAGTCTTCTCAAATAATTTCCTTAAAAGTCGATTTACAAAAGACTGTATTGACACAGTTTTCCCTTCTTCCTTAGACTTTGTACCTACAGATTGTATTAGGCAAAAGCCTGACACAGATGTTAGGCACACAATCTCGGAACATTTAGGGACATTTGCTTTCCTTAAGTAATTATTCTGTACCCTTGGTCTGACATCTTGTACATTACACGTCGTTTTACATTACACGTTGTTTTAAATTACTGCCCCAGCCTCATACCAGCTGAGTGCCTCTCAGAGCTGGACACGACATGAGAGGGGAGAGGAAGGGATGAGAGGGGAGAGGAAGGCGAGAGCAAGGGAGGGCCGGGGCAGGGATGTTTACCTTAAATAACCCTCACCGCCAACCTCCCGTCCTGTTCCCTGAGAAGCCATTGCTGCCTGATTTTTAAGATCTTCAATTACAGTGCTTTGATTCTTAACCTGAAGAAAATTCTCCTTCAGCTTCTCAAGCCACGTGGAATAGCTATTACTTCTCAGGAATGCACTGTGGTTTTTCATTGATCGAAGCTCCAGACTCTGGAATATGTATTCATTTCTCTGGGAATAGAACACAGGAATCCACATGCAGAATAAAGTGAACTTAATGCAGAAGTAGAATATAAAAACTGGGAATGCTTAATTCTCAAAAAACAATCCATCAGCATTAAGAAATATCAGATTCTAGGAGGGTGTGCTGCAGATTACCTTCCAAAGCATGGAGGCAATCTAACTGGCTTCCCGTTTAAAAGAGAAGGCTGTTTTCGTCTTCTTTTTCCCATGAACAATATTTGTTTAGAGTCATTGGTAAATTATTAATCTGCATTCCAGTGTTTCATGTCTGAAATAGCAGGCCGCCCTGTCCATGGGGATTTGACCTCACACTGCAGTCAGCAGAGGGTTCTGGGAATTGGGAATAGCTGTGGTTTGCTTTTTTAAAGACCTTAAGAGAGAATAAAAAGACCGTAGTTCTTCAGGAAGTAGGCCTGCCCGGTGCTGGACAGCTGGCCGCCTCCATCAAGAGTCACATGACGCCGTGAACTCTAGAGGGACACTAACTCTGGGTGGGCTTTCTGTTTGTCTTTTCCTTCCCTCTCCACTTTGCAGAGATCTTCGAAGGTCCTTTCAAATATCACTGCAACTATTTTGAACCCGTATCAAGATCTCTTTGGGTTTGGAATGTCTCTATTCTGAATGTTTGATCCGTGTTCCCTGAGCGGTTCACGTTTGCAGAGGCCGTTTGGGCAGCTAACAAGGCTGCTCACAAGACCCAAGGGAGTTCGGGCCCTGGTCCTGAAGCCTGATGCCACCCCTTTCCAGCTGGACTCCTGAAGCAAGCCACCAACCTCTCTGATCCTCACATGGCGTGGGGGTTATGACAGGGTCTGCATCACAGTGTTGCTTGAAGATGGAGGGGAGTAACTCCTGGGGTCCATCACGAGGTCCCTGCTACCAGAATGTAAGCTCCACGAGGGAAGTTGGGCTTTCTTTTCTCCCTGCTGGGTTCCCAGGGCCTCGAGTGGTGCCTAACACACAGTTGCAGTTCAATAAATGTTAAATAAATTAATAGTGAGTACTCAGTAAATGTCACCTGTTACTGTCGTTATTAATAATGATATTCTCATACTTAGGCTCATCGACATTGAGTCCATCTCCTTTCACTAATGAAAGTAGTTTCCTTTATGAATCGCCTATGGTGGTGTTGCGAGAGTTCTGGGTTCCAGTCCCCATCTTACTCCAGTGAACTGTGTGCAAAGGGACTTAATCACCCTGAACTTGTTTCCTCCTCTGGGGTCTGGATTAACAGATGGAAGTGCCTTCGCTTCCTCCAGAATGTATGAATATAAACAAGCGTGCTGCTGCTACTTTCCTCATCCGGATTCTGCTGCCACTGCTGCTCTCCTTGAGCAGGAGAGGACACTCTGGATAGGGCCTCTGCCTCCGTGTTGTCCTCTGCATCCATTCTCCACCTGCAGGGATAGTGTGAAAGTGAGCATGCGCAAATGTTTACGTAGCGCTTAGGCTGTGACTGCTCCATAAATTCCTCCCTTCTGCTACATGGTAAGAAACAGAAACCCCCCTCATGGCATAGTGGTTGAGTGCTACGATTGCTATCCAAGAGGTCAGCAGTTCAAATCCACTGTGCGCTCCTTGGGAACTCTGTGGGTCACTATGAGCCAACTTGATGGCAGTGACTTTGGTCAATATGATAGAAGGACACTGGAAAATGACCCCAAAGCATGAGTCCCAGTTCAGAGTCTAGGGTGGTTTAAAGTCAGTATGGCAGCATAAAAAATAATATGTAGTGCCACATCTCCTGCATGGCAGAAGGAGACTACAAAATGCCTTTGGAAAAGCAGGACTATAGAGAGGTCAGCTGGCATTAGTATAGGAGAACCTGGGGGTGACCTGAGGCTGTGTGGCAAGGTCTGGGGTCCACACAAGGCTCAGGTAGAGCTGTGCCCTCAGTGAAAGAGTCCCGCAGAGGAATGTGATGTCACTGTGACCTTAGTTCATTCTCCACTGAGACTTCGTGGAGCCTCCACCAGCTCCCAGCCCCTTAGTGTGACTGTGGCTTTTGGGATCTGCCTACTGTCCTGCCCTTCGGTCTCTGAGTGGTTCTGATGTTTGTAGCCGTGGGCTTGTTCTTCTTGACACCAGATTTTGCTCTACGTGCATTTGGGAAGAGGGCAGGGTCTTCACTACTCGGCCAGTACAAGGAAGCCTATGAACTGGAGCCCATACCTTTGAATCGTTTTCCACTTGTCTTTTCCACCGTACTGAAGAAGGAGGACTTTCTGGAGAGGTTTCGTCACCTTTAAAGCACAACTATAAAGTATAAAGGTAACCGTGCAGATTGTAACCCAAAAGGAAGGTCCATAGATGAAAACAGAATAGTAGAATCATTTTAAAAAATGTGACTGTATCATGTAGGAATCATTTAGTCATCAACTGTCCCTTTTAAAACCAACAGATGCCACCTGTTACTGTGACGCTAAAGAGCATCTTGTGATTTTTAAATGAAAAGGTGGATTTGGGGTGACTACCAGACTAGTTCTGCTGTGCAGTATTCCAGAGGAAGTGAGAATTATTTGTGTACTGAGAGAAATATATAGCTGTCTGGGTTTTTTGTTTTTCCATTTAAGCACCTGATTTAAAAAAAAAAAAAAAAAAGTACCAGAATAGAAGAGAAACTGAATCTTTGAGTTTGACGAGAGCTTGGTTGGTCTCTTGGGAACTTGACTTTTCTCATTACGTTAAGAGTTCTAGTTGTTGTGTCTTGGGCTTTGGAAAGATTCTTGATGTGTCCATGTCCTGATTCCCTGGACAGCCATGGAAGGGGCCATGGAGGTCAGCTCCTCAGGTGGGGGACTCGAGGCCGGATATTGAGGGCCCAAAGACTGGCCTAAAGCGTCACCGCCAGAGGCGTTGCCACTGAGTTGAGCCTCATCATGACGGCAGTGTGTGTTCCAGAGGCGACTGGAGCTGATGTTTGGGAAGGGGGTCACAGGCCTTTCTCCCGAGGGGCCACTGGGTAGGCCTGGAACTCCAACTTTAACTGAACCCCATTTGGTTGGCCTCTGGGTGCCATTGGCGCACACTGCAGCCGATGCCGTTATCAGAGAACACACATCCGCTCTCGCCCCTCCGTGAGAAGAGCACCCGCTTCCGTGCTCAGGCTGGTTTTCCCAAGCTTGGGCCAGTGGAGGAGGCTGGTTTAAGTCATTTCGGCCTGAAAAAAAGAGGAGGCAAGATTAGATTAATTACTTTTAAAATTAGTATGTCTTCATGAAGGAAAGCAAACAAAGTGATCAGGCATGCACATTCTAGTAGCAGTCAGGATTTATTTTTATTATTGTTCTTTAGATGAAGGTTTATAGAACCACTGGTTTCTTATTAAACAGTCAGCACATGTGTGGGTTTGTGACATTGATCACCAATCGCACTACGTGCCAGTGCTCTTGCTCTCTCAGCCTTGGGTTCCCCATAACCGCTTTTCCTGTCTCTTCCTGCTGTCCAGTCCTTGCCCCTGGGCTGGTGTGCCCCTTTAGTCTCATTTTTTTTCTTGTGGGCCTGTCTAATCTTTGGCTGAAGGATGGGTCTCCAGGAGTGACTTGATTACTGATTACCGAGCTGAAAGGAAATCCAGGGGCCCTACTCTCAGGGTTTCCCCCCGTATCTGTCAGGCCAGAAAGTCTGGTCTTTTTTTTGTGAGTTATAATTTTGTTCTAAATTTTCTCTGGCTCTGTCTGGCACCCTCTGTTGTGGTCCCTGTTAGAGCAGTCAGTGGTGGTGGCTGGGCACCGTCTAGCTGAGTAACATTTATTTTTAAAGGACATGTTACTGAATTTTGCTATCAAACTCCAGAAATTGTGAGTTCTAATATGTAAGTAATTTCAGCCAATGGTTTTAGGGGGTCATGTGCCAGTCAGTGGATCTCATGCGTGCTTCCCAGAACTCCCCTGCTCCCCAGGACCCCCTGTACTCCAGGACCCTCCACAGGAATTGTAGGCCGTCAGCCAAGCTGTGATCATTTCTGTAAAATCTTTGGTTATATAATTTAGAGACTTTTTTTTTCCCCCTACCCTAAATTGGAAAAGGAAAATTGAATTAAATTAGATCGTGGAGCCCTGCTGAAGTTAAGATAGGTATTTGTTTTCAAAAAGCCTCAGAATGCCAAACATGAAAACAAACCTGCCTCTTACTGTAAATTTTGTAACTGGAAAGAGATCACTTGGATGCTTTTGGGTTACTGTCTGAGGGCATTCGGGCCTCTTGGAGTCAGTTAGTGTCCAGGGGGCCCCACTGACTCCTGACCATCATCTGCAAGGAGTGGATGCTGCCTTGGGCATTGGTCCAGTGGGCTTTCCAAGGTTTGGCTGTGTGCCACCGGCTGTGTGAGATGTTTGGGGCAGGAACTCAGCCCTCTGTCCTACCTGGTCTTTGGGGAGATCTCTGAAGCGTTTCTTCCCCACCCTGGCTTGCTTTGCACAAGCTGTGTGCTCCTGTGCCACTGATTGCTCTCTACAGCTGCCCAGCTCCTGGGCAGACTGATTCTATGTTCTCTTTCTTTCTTTGGTAAAAAATTTAAATAAACCAACAAAATTGTTCTCTCTTATGTAACTCAGGGTTACACTGATTTAACCAACACTTGCATGTGTGTGATTTACAACAAAAGACCCAGCATGGTGGAGTGAAATGGGTGTTCTGACAGTTTGCATGTCGTGGGTTCTGCCTTGTTGTGACATAGATACATGTTTCTGTCTGGCTTGGTGCAAAGCTCTTGGACTTCAGAAAGTCTGCTCAGCCTCCCCTGTGCCAGCCGGGCCTTCTCTTCCTTGTTAGGAATTGGGATCACAGTGGGCATCATCCTTGAGGACTGGGGACGCCTGGGAAGCAGCCCCTCATTAGTACACAAGGCACTAAGGCAAGGGCAGACGCCCCTCCTACCCGTGAGCCCCTGGCCCTCAGAAGCTGCGAGGACCCTACTTTTGTCCTGTCCTAGGGCCAGAGCAGTCACAGCGGGCACAGAGAGGGGTCTCTGTTCCTCAAGACTCAAGACCCCAGAACCCTGCAAGCTCTGGTAATAATAGGTGGTGGTGACCACCAAGGTGTCCCCCCTCATCTGGCTGCAACTTTGCCAAGCACTGCCTCTCCTCATTTGCACCAGCCGTCCTTCACCTTGAAGTCTACTGTCCCTTCCACATGGCGGGGCCCTTGACGCAGGCCACCACGGATGCTGACACTGGACAAATGCACACCGCTGTTCTCAGCGACATCGTAATTCTTCTGTTGGCCAGGCTGTCATTTTGTGTGCCGTGTTCAGAAGTGACCACGTTTCATCAAAGCGAAAAATCCACTGATTTTGTATGTACCTTTAAGAAAGAAAAATATGAAATTAAAACATTTGAGTCAGTAGGCATGTTCTCAGTTCAGGTTTTTTAAAAGGCTAGGGACAAAGAAATTTAGAATCGATAGCATCTGAGTCCGAGTTTGGTTCCATTGTGCTTTTCCCTCCAGCAGGGCCTCCTGACGTTTTTAACACAGCCAGGTAAACTGGCCCCTTTCCCTTCAGCCCATCCTGGGCTCCCTCGGCTTCCTGCTGACCGCTGCTGGCTCAGCACTGAGAACTCCAAACACCATCCATTCCACTCTGTGGTGGCCGATAGTTAACCACCGAGGCTTGGGCCGTTGTGTGTAAAATGTGTGGGTTTACTTTCTCGATTCTATTTTCACTTTTTAAAACTATGAAAGAGACTCTGAGGTCAAAAATGTCAAAAGACTTTGTACATAGACAGCATCACTGTGACAGTTTCTTGAGTTACGAAAGGGACACAAAGCTGTCCCTTCCTGCTGGATGACAGTTGATGTCACCCGAGAAGGATGAGACCACTAAGTGACAGGGAAGCAGAGAAGACGAGAAGATCGTTGGGCTGAAAGATGCCTATGTCCCCTGGAAGGGACAAGTCATGGTTTGAAACTACGGAAAGCAGAATGTACTCAGGACTGTAGTTAGCCGTAATGTGTCAGTGTTGGTTAATTAGCTGTATCAGCTGTACCACACTAATACAAGAAGGTAATAAGGCAAACTGGGGGGAAGGGTACAGGAAGTCTTTGTGTCATACTGTCTGCTCTATTGGGAAAACCCTGGTGGCATAGTGGTTAAGTGCCACAGCTGCTCACCAGAAGGTCGGCAGTTCAAATCCACCAGGTGCTCCTTGGAGACTATGGGGCAGTTCTACTCTGTCCTATAGGGTTGTCTTGAGTTGGAATTGACTCAGTGGCAGTGGATTTGGTTTTTATATCTGCTCTGTTTGTCTGTAATTCTGAAACTGTTCTAAAAATGAGGCCCACTAATAAAAACCCATGTTTCCTGAAAAAAAAAATTTCTCAGTGATCACGTCGGCTTTTTCTCTTCTAAATATTTCTGACAGCGTTCTCAGATATTTCTAGGGATTAAAAATGAACTGCGCTGGAGGGAGTCTGTTCATTTTTTAACAGCTGAAGTTATTAGGAATGTCAGAGTGGTTTTGTTTCTATTTTGTTCTTTAAGAATTTTATGTACTGATCCATTTTCTTTTGCAATTAAAAAAAAATACAAGTCGCCATAGAACTGTTATCACTGAGCTAAAATTTCTTTGTAGTATGGACCCGTTAATGGTGGCCCCTCCTCCCTAGGGCTGCCCAGCCATGTCCCAGCCATGTAAGTATTGCTAACTCGTCCTCACGTCCCTAAGGAGTGCTGGTGGCCGGTGGTTAAGAGCTCGGCTTCTAGAGACTGCTAACCAGAGGCTGGCTGTTCAAACCCACTGGCCGCTCTGCAGGAGAGGAGTCCTGGTGGTCTGCCTGCATAGGCGTGACAGTGTGTGAAACCCTGTGGGGCAGGTCTGCTCTGTCACACAGGGTCGCCAGGAGCCAGAGTTGACCAGACGGCACACAGCACCAGCATTGTGTCCCTAGATCTCCTTAGAGGCTTCAAACATTTGGTCCCTGTCACACAGGAGGTCAGACAGACCTGGATTAGAGTTCAGCTCGGTACTTGACTCACTGTGTGCTCTTGGGTGACTTACTTATTTTCCTCATCTGTAAAATGGGGATAAAAAACAAACGAACAGAAAACCCAAACCCAGTGCTTTCTAGTCAATTCCAACTCATAACGACCCCAGAGGACAGAGTGGAACTGCTTCATGGAAGGAGCACCTGTTGGGTGCAAACTGCTGACCTTCTGGTTAGCAGACGTAGCACTTGACCACTGTATCACCAGGGTTTCCAAAATGAGGATAAAGAAGTCCTTATGTGGTGCAAAGAATTAACACACTCCGCTGCTAACCAGAAGGTTAGAGGATTGAGTCATTTATTGGGCTCTTTTGTCTTGGAAGAAGACCCCACTGGTCTCTGTTCAAAAACTCAGGCCTCCAAAGTCCCAGGGAGCGTAGTCCTGTGTGGCCACACACCAGCTTCCACGAGCTGGAGCAGACTCATCAGCCGCTGGTTGGTGTTTTGCAGCGTTTCATGGGAGTTAAAAGAGACAGTCACGTCAGCCCGCAGGACGGTGCCCGCCAACAGGAGCCACTCCGTGAGTGTCACCATCTGCTAGCCTTCCTCCTCTGCCCCTGGGCCCTAAACTCAAGTAAAACCAAGATGTCTTTCTCCTTTGCCGTTTCCTGATTTCTAGGCATGGTGTCCCGCGTCTACCAGGCTCATGGTTTTGATGTTTTTTTTCAATTCAGAGCAGCTCGTGATCTCTGTCGGTTATCTTGCCTTCCTTCCGTCCTTTTTCTCTGATTTCTCCTGACTGCTGATCTGACAGTATAAAAAGCCACACCTGGCTTCCTTGCCTCCAGCATTTTCAGGACAGTAACACAGTGTCGTTCTGAGTTGGAATCAGTGCGGTGGCAGTCGCCTTTTGGATGACAGGAAAAGCAAGAAGTTTCATGTTGGCTTCACTCCGATTCAAATTCTGGCCCCATGATGTGCAGGAGTGTGGGCAGATTGTTGAACCCTTTGGAGACTTGGTTCCAGGAACTGTCAAACAGGGATCCGGGTGTCGGCCTCTTCCAGAGGGATTGTTAAGTAGTGAGGTCAGAGTACAAGCAATGTTTCCAGAGAGCCAGGGGCACCTGAAGTATTTATTAAGTGCCAGTGGCCATCCTTGCTCCAGTTCTTCCTGCGGAGGGTGACTGCGTGAGTCCCTGAAGTCACGAGTTCTAATTACGCAGTACCTCACTTCCACATCCACTGACCGGGACGTGTCTGAGCTGCCCGGCCCAGGGGTCTGGAGCTGGGCTGGGCGTGCTGGAACGCTGGCTGTGCTCTGACTTCCCAGCTGGGTGAGAACCATCCTTATCTGTAGGATGGGGTGATACCAATAGCACCAACCTCCCAGTGTCATTGTAAGGGCTGAATTACTGAGTCCGCGGAAGTGACTCAGCGAGTTCTTGGCTGCGTCTCGTGTCCCCGCCCCACGTCACACCACCTTTCTTTCCTGGTGTTTCTCTTGTTGCTCCTCATTTGTCACCCGAGGATCCCGAACAGCCAGTCAAGTGGTTCTAACAGCTCTCTCTCCTGCTTTGTCTGCTCCTGTACAGGGGTCACTGCTTTGGTGAACAGGAACTCTGCCGTTACCCAGACTTCCCAGCTCATCTGGGATGGGTACCAAGCTCATCCTGGCTCCTCTGAAAGCAGGCTGTGTGGTTTTCTCAGGCTGAACAGGCTGAATTTAGGGACAGGGGACAGCAAGGAGTGATTTTCTTGGTGGACCACCAGCCTTTTCTGTGGGGGTCTCTGTTACTGCTGTCTTTCCAAGTTATTTTCTGCTTAGGGCTTACCTTGGTGATTGTATGTGTAGAGTTTGCCCCAAACATCTTGTTGGTCGCATGACTGATACTAGATTAAATTCTGCTTCATTAGATACTTTCAACCTGCGACCCCAGGTTTCTTTGAGGAGGAGAAAGAGAAAGGGGAATCTTACTATACGTGGTTTATATCAAGCTGTTGGAATGGCTTGTCTATTTGCCCTGTCTTAATTATCTAGTGCTTGTATAACAGAGGAAACCCTGGTGGCGTAGTGGGTTAAGTGCTACATCTGCTAACCAAAACGTCAGCAGTTCAAATCCGCAAGGAGCTCCTTGGAGACTCTATGAGGCAGTTCTATTCAGACCTCTGGGGTCACTATGAGTCAGACCCGACTCAAAAGCAGTGAGTTTTTTTATTATTATTGTCTAGTATAACAGAAATAACACAAGTGGGTAGTTTTAATAAAGGAAAAATTATTCTCCAAATTCCAAATTCAAGGTGTCAGCTCCAGAGGAAGGCTTTTCTGCCTGGAAGGAGGTCCATCCCATCAACCTTCCCCTGGATGAGGAGCTTCTACTCTAGGACCCCAGGTCCCAGGGACTCACTCTGCACCAGACACTGCTTTCCTGGTAGCTGGAGGTCCCCACTCTCTGCTTGCTTCCCTTTCCTTTTATCTCTTCTAAGACAAAAGGTGATGCAGGCAATATGTACTCCAGGGAAACTCTCTTTACATTAGATCAGGAATGTGACCTCAATACAGCTGTTACAATTCCACTCTAATCCTCTTAAACATAAAATTATAATCACAAAATAGAGGATGACCATGCAGTACTGGGGATCAGCCTGACCATGCTGACACATGTTTGGGTGGGAAAGAATTCAGTCCGTGACAGGTCCACTGGGGCCTGTCAGCTCTGTGCGGGCAAATAAATTGCCTGTCTTACTTATCTTCATCTCTCAGCTCACAGCAAAGTGTCTGGGACATACTACAATCAGAGAAACCAAACCCTCTGCCATCGAGTCAATTCCGACTTACAGCAACCCTACAGGACAGAGTAGAACCACTCCATAGAGTTCCCAAGGAGCGTCCGGTGCATGTGAACTGGTAAGCTTTTGGTTAACAGACGTAGCACTTAACCACTAGGCCACCAGGTTTTCCTGGGACGTACGAGGCACTGAACAAACACATTTTGGATGGATGGAGCCAGGTTGGAATGTGTAGCGGCACTTTTGGCATACTCAAATTGCAGACACTAGGTGTGCTTTCTTCTCAGCCTAGTGAGGAGGCCACTTCCAGCAGACACAAAACTCTAAGCTTTACAACACTCCTGGGCTGCGTAGGTGATTTCTCGGGCTCTGCTGCTGAAACAGCTGTGGAGAGGTAGTTATTAATATTTATGAGCAATATCTTAATAGTACCGACTTTCACAGGCACCTGGACTGCTTCCAGGTTTATTTCCCTGCTGTAGTTTCACTCTGTGCTCTGCATTCGTTGCTTTGTATGATGTCACCCTAACCTGGCAGCCCTTTGATAAGAATAATAAGAAAGACTCGATAGCGCGGCCTGGAAGGCTTCATGTGCATTCCCTGTGAAACCGCCTGTGGAGAGCAAGAACCCTGGAACTGATGCATGAGAAACTAACCTGGGTCATTGCAAGACTGGTTTATATGGACCAGAAGTAATCAGAGTAAAATGGGCAAATAAAAAGCACGAGTGTGATCATTTGGTCTTCATGTCAGCATTCTTTCTGGCTCTTATTTGCTTCTATTCTGTTTTGTCTTCTCTCTATTGCACTACTTGGAAAGAACACTGGCCGCACATTTTTTGGCAGAGATGGGTGTAACTTAATTAGCATCTTGGCCTGCAGTCTGGAGAGCAGATCCTATTCTTGTTGTAATGGATGCCATCAAGAAAGCTTTTCAAAGCAGAGGGAAAAAATGTCACCCACTTCTGTCAAGGACTTTTATGAGGGTCAAGTACCCTTGGCGAGAACTCGGCCAGAATGACTTGGCTTCCGCAGAGAACGCTGCAGTGCTTGGGGCAGGCTGAGTTGCCAGAAACCTGGACATACTAAATTCTTAGGATGGTGAGAGATTGCTGTGCTCTGGCCCGAGAATTTCTCATCTACTTTTCTTGGCCAGCAGAGGTTTAATGGTCTGGCAGCTGCCCTCTCCTTGCTCTCTTTCTCTCTCTTGCTGGTCTTGTCTCTTCTCAGAATCACCATAAACCAAACTACCGCCGCCCACCTTGCTCCCCCGATGCCAGGTGTCAAGTCTTCAGAGGGACATGGCTCATTTGTCCCTGGAAAAGTTGGATGTCATGTTCAAGTTCCCCTGTGTGCTCCAAATGGACCTGTGGTATTGCCCTGAACGGTCCACCAACAGAATGCTGGCTTGCTTCTAATCCCGTGACCCTGGGCTTTGCTGGTCTAGGAGTCTGAGTTCCAAAGAGACTCAGCAGTCATTCTCCTGAACTGGAAGTTAACTGTGAGTTTTTATGCTAAGCCTCAAATGAAAACTAAGCCTTAGTCTTGATGTAAGAGGGCTGGTTTTGATATTTTTACCAGCCGCAGCCTCGTTGAGCACTTTTTCCCAAAAGCCAAGAATTCGAAGCGGTTAGATGGTGGTTGTTAACTAGTCAGTGCACGTAGAGGAATGTGCTCAGCCTCCCTGACAGCCCTCTAAGGTGGCCTTATTACTGTCCTCTTCACTGCGCAGATGAAGAAACTGAGGCAGAGAGAGAAGTACTTGCCGTGTATTTTTCTTGGCAGGTGCAGGGCTAGACATTTTCTAAGATTCCTTCCAACCCTGAGAGAGTCCGGTTCTTATTTGGACAGGGCTGAACCATCAGATCTGCAGAGAAAGCTGAAGTATGAGAGCGGGAGGGGGAGGGGGAGGAGGAGAGGCAGGAGCTGGGTACCAGTCGGGGCTCTTGGGCAACGCGGAGAACTTCCTGCAAGAATCTTGGGCCACCTTGCACCGTGCAGGGCAGGAGAGGAGCCAGACAGCCTCGGGGAGCTCAAGTAAAAGAGACACTGGCGCTTCTCTGCAGGTCAGAGGCTCCCTCTGACTCCCTCTGCCATGGGGCTGGAGGTTGACCCATCCGTTTAAAAAAACAAACCCAAACAAAAGCTGGTCCATACATTTAAAATCATTTAAGCCAGTATTTAAAAAACTCGGTGTCGCGTAAGAACCCAGGCTTCCAGCTTCTCTAGAAAGGTCAGACCTGGCGCTCCTGAAGCCTCGTTCTCCCTTGGTGGTACAGCAGTTAAGCGCTCAGTGGCACATCAGAAGGCTGGTGGCCTGAATCCACCCAGGGACTCTGTGGGAGAAGAGACCTGGCAATCTGCTCCTGTGAGCATTACAGCCTGGAAAACTATGGGGGCAGTTTTGCCATGTTACACGGGGTCACTCTGAGTCCTGAATCGACTCACAATGACGTCTAATAACAATAACCCCCCTAGGTGGCTGGATCTACATGGTGGCCGCCCTTTCTGCAGCCCCTCCACCTCACTGACGCACCTCTTTGTCACCTGTCTGTCCCTGGAGACATGTGTGCTGTCCTCACCTCTCTAATGCAGAGTTTCTCAGCCCACATCTCTTTGTTGTGGTGCCATCCTGTTCACTGGAGACTATTCATCCCTGGCTTCTGCCTGCTAGATGCCAGCACGACCCCATCCACCAGGGTGACAACCAAAAATACTCCAGACAAAGCCAGATATCCTGGGGGCGTAAAATCGCCCTGAGCTGTGTGGCAGTCAAGTTGTCACTGACCCCCCAATCTTGAGGTGTCTGCATTAGAATGAGAAGGCACTTGGCCCTGTTTGGGTCAGGAGCCTTCTCCTGTAGCCTGGTGGCATTGCACCTCATGACGGCCACCTCCTGCAGAAAGGGGAGCTGGGCGGACCACCCAGTGGGTATCCATGCAATGTAAAAATACTAGAGAGGGTCCCAGAACAGCTGCCGATAGTGTAACCATCCTAGTTTTCCAGAGGATGTTCTCTATGAGGGGCTTCTTGCGTCTTCACTCTGCCATTCTGTGATGTAACTCAGACACGTAGTCACTATTCCCATTCAGTTGATGAGGAAACTGAGGCACAGAGAAAAGTTAAAAATGCTACCCAGTGCACGTAGTAACCAGACAGAGAAAGACTAGGTCCCAGGCCTCAGAGCCCGCCACGGCCCCTCCTGCTACCCCTGCGGTGGCAGCACCCTGCGTCGTATTGCCCTGTGTCCTCTGAAGAGACAGGAAGAAAAGCGAAAGTGGCCGGTGAGCAGTGCAGTGATGTTTGCCCAGCAGGTTTGGTCGGCTGGCGTCCACCCTGTCTGACTCCTCTTCACCCATCCCTCTGGGTGGGACCCAGCCATTATGCTTCCTCTTGAATTTCGAATGCCCAGGTACAATTAAGTCATTCTCGTAATTTCATGGGGCACAGAAAGTCCCCAGCCAAAAATACCACCCTGGCTCCTCCTTTTAGGTTTCCAGGGCTCTTCCCCTTCTTCTGCCCTTACACCGCACTGGGATCCCTTCTGTTTGTCTCCGACTCAAGTGCCAGACGCGGGGTCCCAGTTGGTTTAACCAGGGGCAGCAGAGCCCATGTGAGGCCGATTAAATCCAGGCTCTGTTGGGCTGGAGTGGTCGGAGTAGGCAATTGTTGTGGATCCCTAAATACAGAAGCTCGGAATGGAAACAGGTCACAGAGCTGATTTCTGGGGCATGGGATCAGAGGGCTCTCCACGAAACGTTTGCTGGAAGATGACAGACAGAGTCAGGCGGGAAGCAGTTGTGTCTGTCTGTACTCCTAGGATTATTTCTGACACCAGTGATGAGGAGCCCACGTTGTGTGACCTAGAGTCTCCAAGAAGGGTGCTGGCACTGCCCCTGCTGTGGGAAGGGCTGCTCCTCGCTGCTTTTGGCCCTCGCTCAGATCGTCCTGGAAGCCTCCCCGCGCCTGCTGGCCAGTCCTCTGCGTCTGCCCGAGTTCCTGTCCCTGTCCCTGGGGACTGCCTCCTGAGCCTTATGGGCCACACAGGCCACTCCCTCCCCCTGGACTCTTTCACTTTGAAATCGGACTCTGACGTGTGATCCCCTGCCTGTTATCATGGGGCCTGATTCCAGTGCTGGCCGTCGGTGTGCAACAGAGGAGAAGGTGCCTGTGTCGTTTTCAGGTGGTGATTTTGGTGGGTTACCAGGCCTCTCTTCTGAGGCACCTCTGGATGGCCTCGACCTTTGCTGCGTCAGTTAGCATCTGAGTTTGTTCTCTGTGTTAGCCTGGAGCTCTTTTCTCCAACTGGGCTGAACGAGTTAGACGTACACATGCTGTTACACACGCATATACGTGCACACTACGGAATATCTACATGTTGTAAAACTAAAGCCAAACCCAGTGCTGTCGGCTGTGTTCCAACTCACGGTGACCCCAGAGGTCAGAGGAGAACTGCTCCATGGAGTTCCCAAGGAGCACCTGGCAGCTTTGAACTGCCGACCTTTTGTGTATCAGACATAAAACCAGGTGCCACTGACTCGATTCTGACTCACAGCGACCCTGTAGACAGAGGAGAACTGCTCCATGGAGTTTCCAAGCAGTGCCTGGTGGATTCAAACTGCCAACCTTTTGCTTAGCAGACAAAACTGGTGCCATCGAGTCAATTCTGACTCATAGCGACCCTATAGGAGTCCTATAGGACAGAGTAGAACTGCCCCATAGAGTTTCCAAGGAACACCTGGTGGATTCAAATTGCTGACCTTTCGGTTAGTAGACACAGCACTTAACAACTACGCCACCAAGGTTTTCCTACGTGTTATATAATATATAAAATAAATGTGATATACATTTAAAAAAAAAAAAAAACACAGTGCCGTCAAGTCAGATCCAACCTGCCATTTGGTTATGTTTTTTTAAGATCAGCAGGGGCTCCCGGACAAGCTTCTTGATCACCTTTCTGTCGCTCTCCAGCTGACATGAATTCTGTGCATTCTGCTGGAAAGGAGACACTCGGATAGACCTGATGTGGGGGAACAGGAGGGCGACCTCAGGAGTCATGGGAAGAGAGATGTATGAGGAGGAAAAACAGAGACAGATAGACGTTGGCCCTTCGCCCTCTGGTTAGGGCTCCTTTAACGGAGGTGGGCCTTGGTGGACGCTAATTGAAACAGTGAAGGTCTGGGGCCTCAGAACCACTAGGCTGCTGAGTGGACTTGCGAGGTGGTCCCAGAGGCCCTTTTACGGAGGTTGCAGTGGGAACGGGAGCCTGAGGCTGGGAGTGGGCTCTGGGGACACTCCAGCCTCCTGCGAGAGCATCGCCCGATCACTGTCGTCACCATCGCGCTGGGTTGTCTCACCACGGCGTTGTCTCACCACGGCGTTGTCTCACCACGGCGTTGTCTCACCACGGCGTTGTCTCACCACGGCGTTGTCTCACCACGGCGTTGTCTCACCACGGCGTTGTCTCACCACGGCGTTGTCTCACCGTTCAACGGCATTTGGTTTAACTGCTTTTTCCCAGTGACCTTGGAACAATGGAAAAGTCTCTCCACAGAGTCAGGAGACCTGAACTGAAATCTAGTTTTAGTTTTTATTGTAGGAATGTTGGGGGGGCAAGACACCGAATGTCTTAAAGTTTCAGCTGATGATCAGTATAGGAACAGCACCACCACTCTTCTGGGACTGTTGTGGGCATCACCGTCAACACCTGTGAAGTACCAGGTCGGAGCCAGCGCCTAGGACAGGTGCCTCCCTCTCCCTGCGCTCCTCCCGTCTTCCAGGCGGTCCAACTCAGTGCTGGGCTCCCTTCTGATGTTCTTTCCGCCTGGGAAGAAAACACAAACATATAAAAACAAGTCCTCTAGGGGGCCTGGAAACCCAGCGGGGGTCCACCACAAGCCGTGCACCACTGAAAGGGTGAGTGGGGAGTTTGGGGGAGTAGGGAGCAGCTGGAGGTGCCCACAGGCGGGATGCCAACGTCACAGGGTGCCCATCCAGACTGGCCTAGATCAAATCGAGGAGGTAGGAGCTGGCGTGTGCACGGTCACTTGCCCACCCTGTCTGTCCCCAGGGCCCAGCTGCTGTCATCTGTCAGTCAGGTCCTGGTGACTCCCCTCCCAAGACAAGGTGACTCTGCAGAACATCACTCTCAAGACGCAAGGTGACCATCTGGTGCTAGTAGACTGGTCAGCAAAGCTGCGTTCAAGTGCCGCCAGAGGACCCTGGAGAGTGGTCACCACCCAGGTCACCCTGGTTGTTCCCTGGGAGCGGTCCACTGGTGCTTAGTTTCACTCTGAAGTTAGAAAGCAGCAACCTCCGTTTTCAGCTATATAAAAGCTGGAAACAGTCATCCTATCCAGCCTGCTTCCTTGGCTTTGTGTCCTGGGCTCTCCCTAGTTTCTCTGCCGGGAATGCTGTCCCAGACCTCTGTCCCCTGCACCAGCTGACGTTAGATGCTCAGGACCCCTCACCAGCAATCCCTCCTTGGAGTCCACCCCACAGAATAGGAGGCAGGGTGCAAAGATAGAGGCGTAAGTAGGTTTCCTGCAATGTTGCTCGTCATCAGGAAAGCAGGGAGCAACCCACTGAGCCATACGCAGAGTTTGAGGAGACTGACACTGTCTCCCAGCTTCTGGCTCCTTGTTGGTGACATAAACTTTAATGTCCCCCAGAAACAATGAGGATGAAAGCACCTTATAAATGGTACGTGTAAGGAACATGATGACTCAGCAGTGGTGAAAGTCCTTTGAGGCCTTTTACAAACATAGGTTGTTTCTGTATTTGAATGCTTCAGCGCTCACGGATTTCATGTGTGAGGTTTTGCCAGCCTGTGAAGCCACCTGCAGCAGAGGCAGCTCCCTGGGTTGTGTGCTGTTTTCCTTCGTGAGGACAAGCACAAGTGAACCTATGGCCGGTCAGCTGCAGTCAGGTCGACCACTAACTTGTAAGGACCCAAACACCGCAGAACAAAACGCTGCCCAGGCCTTCACCATCCCCGGGATCCGTTTGGCATCGGACCAGTGTTTACACTGGCTCACTTCCCAAGTCCGTCACCAGGGCTTTCCTCCTAGTCTCTCTGGGTCTAGAAGCCCTGCTGAAACCTGTCAGCCCTGTGGCAGCCTGTGCTTCTCCACTGACCCACGGGTGGCCCCTGTGCATGAAGGAGGGACACTGGCTAGAACTGAACCCAGTCTCCTGCTCGTGAAACTGACTGTGTTTAGTCTTTAGATGCTAACTGAAGCAGTTTACTTGTCCAGTATATTTTATGCCCCTGTCGATGGGCAGAACAAGACAAAAAGCTGAAAACCAGAGATGTGCTATCTCGCTGGAAAGGCAGTACACACACTCATAAGAAAATGAGTCAGCGTTGACGTATGCAACCACATCATAAGCAGATTCTTCTGGCACTGCAGGAGAACTTTGGAATTCAACTCAATTTCATTGTTCAGATAAGGTGCCAAGTCAATCCAACTCATAGTGGCCCTGAGTGACAGTGGGGCTGCCTGTGGGTTTCCTCGAGGGTCACCTTTATGGAGGCCAAGCCCCTGGGAAGGCTTGGACCGCCCACCTTTTGGTTGACAGTCAATCATGTGACCATTGACCACCAGACTCTTCCACCTGACCGTGTCTCGATGGAAAACATTGTACCTGAGACTATGTCGCTGGAATCTGGAGGGAGTTTTATGGGTTGGTTACCGCAGTGTGGGTATTTCTTTCTGTCTTCCTTAACATTCTTCCAGGAGGAAGTTCAAGGCTAGAAGGGATTGGGGTACAGGATGCTTCCCATTTCCTGCTCTGCCACCCTGAGGGCGTGGCCCTTGTGCTCTCAGGCCCAGGCTGGAGCTCTGGCCACCACCCGCCTGTTTTGAGCAGGAGGAAGAGAGGGTCACACCCATCCTGAAGTCACGCACACCCTTCCAGACCTGTTCCCTGGCCGCACCAACCTGCGTAGGAGCCCGGGGCGGCAGGCCTATTCTGAGCAACCCTGCACACACCTAAGGCTCGAGGGCCTGATGCTTGAGAGGAGGCGGAGGTGGAGACCCTGCGGGTGCTCCTGCAGTTCAGCCTGCTGTCTGACCACCAGCCGGCTCTTCAGACCGGAGGAAATCGGGTTGAGCAAGAGACAGCTGGAGGCGGGAGGCTGGTGACTCAAGGATTGCCTCATCGCTCCAGGATTTTTTAGGGCAGTTTAGTGTTGATAGCACTTTTTGTTTCAGTCCGTAAAAGTTTTGTTTAAATTAAATAATTATGGAATCATCTTTCTTGACTATGTTAGGTATGCAGGCTGCTTAGAGGCACTTGTTTGGGGAAGAAGGAGGCAGCCCCTGGTATGCGGGGACTCGTCTGAGGCGGCAAGGTCTCGGGATGGTCCGAAGCTGGCCCGGCCCTCAGAGCTGGCCAGGCCGGCATACCCTCCTGTTGCATGTGAACCCCCTCCTGGACACCACCTCAGACAGGGTCACTCAGAAAAGGACCCATAGAGGATTCAAGGAGACCCTGGTGGATTTGAGCTGCGGACTTTTGGGTGAGCAGCCCCACTTTTGCCCTCTACGCTACCCGCATGTCCATCAGTGAGCCCAGTTATTGTGTATCTAAGCATGGACATAAACCAGGTCGCTGTGCCGCCCACAGAACACCAGCCACGCTCCCACCCCCACGATGTAAGTAGCTGCTGCTGCTTCCCAGTGACGGTGACGTTGTTACTCTTCTCAGCCCTCGCAGAGGGCATGGCGGCTCAGTGGTAGAATTCCCGCCTTCCACGCACGAGATCTGGGTTCGATTCCCACCCAGCACACCTCCTGTGCAGTGATCACCTGCCCTCAGTGGAGGCTGGCATGGTGCTCGGATGCCAGACAGGGTTCAGTGGGACTTCCAGACGAAGACAGACTAGGAAGAGAAGCCCGGTGATCAACTTCAGAAAGTCAACTAGAGAAAACCCTGTGGATCACAGTGGTTCTATCTGAAGCCAATTACCCAAGTCGCCAGTGTAGAGTCACCACAAGTTGGTGGCCAGCTTGATGGCAGCCAGCAACCACAGCCTTTTCTGTAGATAAGATTTGCTGGGATAGCCAATCACGGCACAGCCCTGCTCTCTGACATCTTTCAATCCAGGGAAAACCTCTGTTTTCTTAGACCGCCTGCCTGCAATCACCCACCCAAAGCCCAGACACACAAGGTCTGACAAGTGCCCAAACTTAACTGTCCTCAGTGCTACAGACCACATTGCTGAATATCACTGTGGTCACCTTCAAAGTCCTCCCCTCAGGAAGCTGTGCACTGATGCCAGCACCTGGTCCACCCTTCAGAGCAATTTTGGAACTCCTTCTGGAATGGCCGTTGTGCACGGTGGCACTGTGGCAAGTTTGAGAACTTAATTGTATAGTTGTCTGTGCAGGAGTTTTTAGCCAGTAAACAAATAACTGTGTTGGCATGCTCTCCCTGCTCACCTGGTCAGGCCCCCAGTGATGTTTTTCTTTACCTGAGGGTAAAGGAGGTATTGAAAGGAAGACATTCTGAAGACACTCCGGACATCTAGGGTCATACGACGACAGCTCTGATGGCCTTTCGAGAAAAAGAGTTCCAAAATTGCTCTGAAGGGTGGACCAATCACTGGCACAGTGCGTAGCGTCCCAGGGGAGGACTCGGAAGGGGACAGCAATGACAGCAGCAGTGAGGTGTGTAGCACTTTTTCTAGGGTGAGTTCGCAAACATAATCCCTAGCCCTTTTGTATATGCTTCTGTCCTACTTCTGTGACATCTGTGTTACCTTGTGCGTGTTCCCCCTGCAGTGAGTCAGGGACTTCCGTGGTTCAGCTGCAGGTGTGCTCCTGGTGGCCTCTGGCTGAAGGATGTGGCATGTTATACAGTGGAAGGGGTGATGCTGCTTTGTAATTCATAACCCCTGGGCTCTTAGCAACCCCCTGGTGGTGTAGTGGGTACCAGTTCAGCTGCTAACCTCAAGACAGGCAGTTCAAATCCACCAGTGGGTCCTTGAAAACTGTATGGGGCAGTTCTACTCCATCCTGTAGTTTTTCTGAGCCAGAATCCAATAGGCTTTGTTTTTTGGGGGAGGGAAGGGGCTCACTTAGAAGTGATATCTTTGTCAGCCTGGGCTTTTGGCCAAAAGGGGGCTTCTGCCCCAAAGTTACACACCCCTTAAGGGATCCCAGGTTTTCTGATCTGTAAATGAGGAGGTAATATCAATGTCACAGGATTATTGGGAAGATTGAGTGAAATAATGTATTGAAAGTGCTTTTTAGAATTTTAAAATATGCATTTAAGGCATTTGATTTTGATTAGAATGGGAAGAATGACAGACTGTATTTTTTGAAAGACGTTGAGTGAACCGAGGTGGATGAAGAGCTCCCCTGTAGCTAACTTACACCCGCACAGAGTTTTCCGTCCATGTCCCCACTTACCTGTCCCTGGGAAGGTGGCAGGAACCGAGGGTCTGAGCCTGGACCTTTGTACCTAGACCAGATCGCTGGCTGAGGACTGATGGAGGGTGGTTTCAGCAGAAACCCTCACGGCTGGTCCAGAGCGACAGCTGCTGTGAGGCCCAGGGTTGTGGCCGTGTCCCGGCAACATGGTTTAGTGACACGGCCCTTTGGTGAGCACCTTCATGAGCTGTGCAGAGGGCCAAAGTAGAGATATTTCTACCTCCGCATCACTGCGTGGAAACACAGCCTGGCTGCAGGGTCACACCGCCTCGCCTGGTGGAACCCCGGAAGGGGTTGTTCCAGCCTGCTCTTGCACTTGAGATGATCGATTTTATCCAGCATGCAGTGGATTCTGTGGTCAGATCTGTGCGTGACGGGAGGGTGGAACTGAAGGCTTCTGAGGGCCGGGAGCTCACCTGCTCTGTTAGGTGGTTTCTACCAAAACAAACCAGGAAAAACATGAACAATCCGATCTAAAAATGGGCAAAGGACTGGAACAGACATTTCTCCAAATAATATATGTCTGGCCGGTAAGCACGTGAAAAGATGCTTAACGTTGCTAGTCATTTAAAACCCAGTCGCCGTTCAGTCGATGCTGCCTCATAGCGACCACACAGGATAGAGGAGAACTGCCCCATACAGTTTCCAAGGAACCACTGGTGGGTTTGAACTGCTGACCTTTTTCTTGAACAGCTGTCTCGGTCATCTGGTACCGCTCCAACAGAAAATACCACAAGTGTAAGGCTTCAGGAAGAGAAATTTTATTTTCGTAGCCCAGTAAGCTACAAATACAACTTCAGTCTGAGAAATGCTTGCAGTCCAGTAGTCTGGTCCAAATCCAGTGAGCGCGTCCTGGTGCGGGAACCTCGGGTCTGAAGGATGCGCTGTGCCCTCTGTGCTGCCCTCTCGGCGGTGTGAGGTTCCCGACTCTCTGCCCCCTTCCTTCTCTCGTGTCCCACAGGCTTGTGGCTTGAGTGCCGCCTCACCAACGCAACTGCTGCCCAGTCTCCCTCATCAGCGTCACAGAGGCAGGAGTCACAACACGTGGGAAGAATCACACTGTATCGGGAGTCACAGCTGACTCAAGTCAATACACACATTTTTAGGGGGAAACATTGCAATCCACGACAACAGCTGTAGCACTTAACCACGACGGTGTCCTAATTGGCCATTAGGGAAGTACAGCTCACAATGACAGTGAGGTACTTGTCACACCCACTTGATGGCTGTTATCAGAACCACAGACAAGAATCAGCCTTGGATGTGGAGAAATGGAAACCTCACCTGTCACTGGGGGCAGTGGCAAATGGTGCCACCACTCAGGATGGCAACTTTGCAGTTCTTCAGAAAGTCAGACATCCCATTACTTTGTGACCCAGCGATCCCATCTGAGGTCTAAACTCCAAAGACGTGACAGCAGGGACTCAGAGACTTGCACCCCAATCACAGTAGCAGTGTTCACAGTGGCCAAAGGGCAAAAACCACGGGAGCGCTCATCACCGGATGAATGGATAAAGGACTTGTGATCTATACATACAATGGAACGTTACTCAGCTATGAAGAGAGGTGAAGTTCTGAAACAGACTACCTAACGTGGTTGAAGAGACGTCACCTGACCTCTGCCGTCTTCATACCCGGTGCCACGGTGGAGCCCACGGCTGCAGGCTGTGACAGCCCCTCTGGGTGCAGGTCTTCCTGGCTTTTCCCATCCTCTACTTTAGCCAGCTTGAAAACCTGTGACGAGTGAGCTTACGCAGACACGAAAGGACAAATAGTGTACGAGCCCCCATTCACAGAGAAGCTACGAGAGGCCAACGCATGGTGACGTGAAGTGTACCACGGGGCTGCCGAGTGCGGGGAAAGTGCGGGGAAGAGGGAGCTGTTGCTGGAGAAGTGCGTTTCTGTTTGGGGTCATGAAAAGCTGTCGCATTGTGTGGGAACCAGTGACCATGGCGAGTAGGTCAGGACAGCGCTGGGGGATGTTCTCCCCCACAGCAGCTGAGTGGGTCTCATGACTCCACTTCAGTGTCACACTGCCCTGCAGATTAAACTCATCCATCTCTGGCCACACTGTCACCCTCTCGGCCAGACCTTACCTTCCAACTCTAGATTTTAAATTGCCAGGAGCCCTGTATTTACCTTCAGTAACAGGCCTTTTTATGGAGTTTCTGTACTACTTCAGAGTCAGTTGGGCACTTTACCTTCATTGTGCAATTAGAAATTTATTAACATGTATAAATCCCGGAGAAGCGACACATGGTTACAAGCCTGCTTGGCAATTCAGATCCCTCAGCCACTCCTTCAAAAGCCTGTGAGACAATTCTACTCAGTCCTATAGGGTTGCTGTGAGTCAGAATCAACTTGACAGCATAGGTTTGGTTGGTTTGTTTGAGAAGTGCCAAGCCTTATGCTGGGTGGGCTCCGGGATTCCAGAAAAAGAGACACATTTCCCCTCCGGGTCAGGGCAGAGAATTAGCTGGATTCATGTCTAATGAATGTCAAACTGATGTGTTAAGTCTTGTGCCGGATGTGGGTCCCAGGTAGGGCTCTTAAGAGCCCAGTGAGTTCGGTTGTAACACCCTTGCACCGACGAGGACGCGGAGACCAAGGTGCCCTCAGTGACGACGTGGTCACCTGCTGAAGTGCTGTCACTCCTACACAGCAGCCCTTTCCAACCCACCAGCCACCGGTCACCCTGGCCCCGTGAGCATTCCCGGCAGGCTGCTGTCACCACACGGCAGGTTCCTTTCTGCTGATATTCTGGGTCGCCTGTTCTGTTGACGTTGGGAAATCCTGGTGGCGCAGTGTAAGTCAAGAGATGCAGCTGCTAACCAAAGGTCAGCAGTTCAGATCCACCAGGTGCCCCATGGGAACTACTCTGTCCTACGGGGCTGCCATGAGATGGAACAGACTCAACAGCAGTGGGTTTAGTTTTGAGGGGCAGTACTCTTGGCATATAGGGGAGACTTTAATTCCTTGAGCATGTCTCCAAATCACACTGTAGTGGACAGCGGACCCCTCACGGGCATGCTGATTTTTGGTTAGCTTCGGGGTGGCCTGTTTGTGCCTCGCCTCTCCCTCCTCTGATGCTCACCCCACCCAGCCCTTCACTGGGCCTTTAGCCGGACCCCAGTCTCTATCAGAATCTCAGATGGAGACTTTGACCTCTGCCAGCTGGGAACATCCCATCTTTATGTAGGTATTTTCCTCGTGATGTTTAAAACCTGGGATTTGAGGATGGAAGGCAGGGGACGTGACGGAAGCGAATAGCAGTTAGACTGAGCACCTACGTTAGGAGAATGTAAAAAGTAGCATCTGGGATCGTCTCGTGATTTTATCAGGATCATTCACTTACGTGGTGCCGTAATGTGGACGGAAAACCCTGCCATCTTTTTTCTCATTGGCTGGCAGAAGAGAGTCAAAATACTGGAAAAAGAGAGAGTTTAAGCAACCCTCCCCCAGGATCACCCAGCCAGTAGGTGGTAGAAGAGGAAATCCCAGGCCCTTTTTCAAGTTTCCACCCCAGGCCTCTGGCCACCGTGGACAGGGCAGAATGTGCCCTGAGCACTAACAGAACATCATGCCAGTGCCAGGAAGAGCAGCTGTTGCTGGCGTTATTCCTGCCAGCATCCCAAACCCCAGCTATCTTCCAGTGGACACTTCCCCGTGGTGACCCCGTCTGTGTAAGAGTAGAGCTGTGCCCCGTACGGTTTCTAGTAGCCTGGCTTTCAGGAGACTGCAAGGCCTTTCTTCCTGGGCACCTCTGGGTGCCCGCACCATTAACCTTTCACTCAGCAGCTGAGTGTGCTAACCATTTGTACCATCCAAGGAGGGGATGGGATTTTCAGGGAGTGAAGAAATACCAGGAAAGAAAAGGTGAACTCTGTGAGAGCAGCCAAACCCACTGCCACTGAGTCGATTCCGACCCATAGCAACCCCAAAGTGAACCCTATGGGACAGAGTAGAACTCTCCCATAGAGTTTCCAAGGAGCATCCAGTGAATTCAATCTGCCGACCCTTTGGTTAGCAGCCGTGGCACTTAACCACTACACTAGCAGGGTTTCCAGCCACAGGTTGCCATGGTGTAAATGGGGGAACTGATCTGTTTTGAAGTGCTTGGATGCAAATGTACGATCTGAAAACCCACATCTGGGCTGTTGCCATCCCTGCCTCGAAGAAGATGCTTCCTATTTGCAGATACACAAACTGCTGTGAGACACTAACTGTATTTTACTAAACAGAGATCCTGGGGTTGTCATGACTACAATTGAAAACTAGGAGGGCAAGGTCCCCAGCATGAGATAAGCTTCCCCAAAGAGCATTAGGTGTGTGCTTGTTATTTCTGCCACTGTTATTCCGATTATGATTTCATCATTTGGATTTACTCTTAGAAGTAGTTGACAAGCCTGTCCGGGAACTTGTCCAGAATTCTTCACAATCATACCTCCACCCAACAGCGTCTTGTAGACATCTCTTTTGAAACCAGAACCCTAGAGGGTTTGTAGAGACGGCGACCACAAGTTTCTAGATGAGTGTACCCCGGGCACTGACTTCTGCTTCCTTTCCCATCCTGTGGCTCACAGCCAGATTACAAGCAGAGTGGTGGCTCCGAGGTAGACTCAGTTTCTCCAGGAGATTAAGTCTGAGAGTGAGGAGAGGGCCGGGGGGCAGGAGCAGTGGGAAAGATGGGAGGCTGAAGGTGTCGGTGGAGAATGTAAGTGGTCTCCAGTTTTTATTTGCTTATTTGCCAGTAAAGAGGGGAAAAGGGATAGGAGTCCATGTAGGGCTGGGCTGGGTTGGCAGGAGGAAGGGAACCCAGAAAATGGAGTGCCCATCAGCTTGTCCCCCACAGGCTGGTCTTACTGTTCACACTGGTTCGGAAGAGCTGCCCTAGAGTTTCCTCCGGAAGTGATTCTTGCGGCCCCAAAGCAGGGCATTTAACACACAGCCCTCTCTCTACCCTATGATAAATTATGAAGTAGCTGACGGCTCTGGAGTCAGCAGTTACTCAAATGCCCTTTCAGCTTCTCAGTGGCAACAAAGTATCTCTCAGGAAGATCTCACGTTACATTAAAGATTTAGAGATTCCAAGTAGGGTACTCAAAACCACTTGCCAGGTGGGAGATAGTATCACATACCTGCCACCGTATTTCTGCATCTGGCAGCTGGGCATTGAGATTTTTCTAAAGCATTGTTTAAATGGGGAAGAGGAGTAAACAAAGGATCTTAGAGAAACTGTATCAATGTAGGTTTAATGTAATAAATGGCCACTGGATCATGGTGTCAGCATTGGGGTAGGTGTTTCTAAAATGAAACGAACCACTGAGTTCTTTAAATGAGGGCATCAGGTTGGAATTAAGGGGTCAACATGAAGTCCAGTGAAAGGCCTGTGGGAACTGAGGTCACCTTTCTTGACTTCGCTGGCAGCTCGAGGGGGGGTACTGTGTCACAGTTAGGTGTGAATTGCCCTGGTGTTCTATTTCTTGGGAGGTACCAGTTCATTCAGCACTTGCAGCAGATGAGAGAACGGAAGCTGACCTTGACAAAGCTCTCTGGACGATGCAGCTGTAACTGTGCAGACTGAAGTCAGTAATTTGTAGACCCTGATAGCGGTTGGACGGGTCTGTCCCAGTGCCCAGCACTGTAACCAGCAGGTTTTGTTACCTGGATGACACGACTGAATGAGTGAAGGACGCAGGAAATAAAACTAGGGCTTGTGGTTCAGGAAAAGGACAATAGGACACAGCTGGGGCTAAAACCACATGACCCTGAAATCACGTTACCGATGGCAGTACCTGTTAGACAGCTCAAGAGTGTATGTTTATGGATCTCTAGGACTTCTAAAGTCCACCAGCAGTAAGTGGTGTGTCATTACTGTTGTTGGGGGAGAGAAAAATCAATCTTCAATGTTAACTTTTGGCCTAAAAGGTACAAAGTGTTCCTTTTTCTCCAGTGGCTTTCACAGTAGCTGTGAAAATTGCTGAGTTACATGTGAGTGTAAGGAAAGGATTCCAAACAAACAAACAAAAACAACCAAACTCACTGTTGTTGAGTCAATTCAGACTCATAGCAACCCTATAGGTAGAGTTGAACTGCCCTACAGTTTCCAAGGAACGCCTGGCGGATTTGAACTGCCAACTTTCTGGTGAGCAGACATAGCACTTAACCCCTGTACCTCCAAAGTTCTCAGGAAGGGACTCCAGGCTTGTAAAACACACCAATGTAGTATCGTGGGGGCAAGGCAGATCTTGGGGCTCTGAGCAAGACCATGGCCTTCATCTCTGGGGTGGTTTGCCCAGGAGACTGGGCTTCTCCCCCAGGTTCTCTCCCAGCAGCTCTAGTTGTAGAAGTGGCTGTCTCCTGATGTTTCTTTTATAGCAGAGTCCACAGAGGTTGTATGTCACACAACAACTTGAGACAAATAATTTTTTTTAAAAATGGTTGATGGCTTCCCCAGGTGTTAGCAGATTCCCCTGTGGCTGAATCACTGGTCACAGAGAAGGCTCAAGAACAGGTGTTAAGAGAAATAAATGTAGGATTCAAATTCACACACACACACATACACACACAAGACCAGACTTGTTGGTCTCCCAGAGACAAGAGAAACCCTGAGAGTATGGCTTCCGAACACCCTTCTAACTCAGTTCTAAAGGCACTCCTGGGGTCCACTCTTTAGCCAAAGATTGCAAACAAACCCTTCTGCTGTTGAGACAGTTCCGACTCCTCGTGGTCCCGTAGACAGAGCAGAGCTGCCCCCTGGGGTTGCCGGGCCACGCCTCGTGGATTTGAACTGGCAGCCTTCTGGTGAGCAGCTGTAGCTGGCACTTAGCCATGACGCCACCAGCGTTTCCAAGGACTAGACAGGTCTAAACGGCAAATGATGACACACGTGAAGAAGTGCTTCCTGGTCCAAACATGTATGCCAGACTAATGGGCACAGCAGCCCCCAAGCAGAGATGACAGCAGAGAGGAACCAGAAAACTGGACCAACGGAAACGAGGAACCCAGGGTGGGAAGGGGAGGGTGTGGACATGACGTGGGGCTGGCAGTCAGTGTCACAGAGCAGTTCACATGTTAACTGTTTAAAGAGAAACTAATTTGCCCTCTAAACATTTCATCTAATGCAGCACAAGAAATAACAGGTGCCAGCAGCTCTCTGAGTGGCCTGGTTGGGCTTCACCCTTTCGCACACATCATTCTTTCTCCCAGTTCCTGGCGGTCACTGGCTCTTAGCAGTCTGCTCCAAAAGAACTTCCTCTTCCACCTTTTAAATTCTTGTGTGTCGTCAAGTCAGTGCCAACTCATGGCAACCCTGTGTTACAGAACGGAACTGCCCCTCAGGCTGTCCTGGGCTGGGGTCTTCATGGGAGTGGATGGCTGGGTCTTTTGTCCCGCAGAGCAGCTAACCTTTCAGTCAGCAGCTGAGCGCCTGACCAGTGGCCTTCCAGGGCTCCTGGCTTTTCAAACAAACAGTCATTTATGAGCCCACAGCTACCGAGGAGAGGTGAGTGGGACTGGGCAGGTGTGGCTCTCGGGCACACTGGTAGACAGAGGAAACCAGTGATAAACATCCCCTGCAAGGCATTTGCATACAGACAGACCTGCTCGCCTGGTCTACCTCTTTTCCCAGTGCTGTCTGGGCCCCTGAGACTCACCTTGACTCGTAATTCAGTTCAGCTTCTTGTAATGCATTAGTTCACTGTCTGTGGAGGTAGAGGACACTTGGGTGGTGTGGTGGTTAAGAACTACAGTTGCTAACCTAAGAAGTTGGCAGCTAAACCCCACCAGGTGCTCTTTGGAAACTCGTTGGAAGCAGTTCCACTCTGTCCTGTAGGGTCGTGCTGAGTCGGAAGGGACTCGACAGCAGTGGCTTTGAGTGGAGGTGGAAGAGGGTCTCCCAGTCAGGACTGCAGCTGTCTCTCCACCTCTGTCTTTCTGGAAGCTTGCAGGCTGTGGTCAGCATGTCGGCCAGCTGCCCAGATGTGCACTCTGTAGCCTTGATCTGTCCGAAAAGCTGAGTCTGACTGGTGCCTTCTCCCAGAATTCCAAACAACTGGCCTCTAAGGTTTTTACTTTTTTTCCCTTTGCTCTCCTGGGTGTCTTTATCCATCTTGATCAAGTTGTGCTAACTTCACCCGTATTGGGGGTGAAGCAACAGCTGTCTACTATTATAGAAAGTGATTCCTGCCCCCCATCCCTGTTGACCCTCAAGGAACTTTGCTTTCTGTTTATATTAGTGGGACCAAACAGTATTTGTCTCTTTGTGGTTGACTTATTTCACTCAGCAGAATGCCCTCCAGATTCATCCATGCTGAAGATGGTTCATGGATGCATCTTTATTTTTTTTTATTGTGATTAAGTGAAGGTTTAACAGTTCAAGTCCATTTGCCGTATAAAACCCACAACACATGCCTCTGTACATCCCTGACGTGCTCTCCTCACCCTGTGACTGCACACTGCTTTCCACCCTGCACTTCAAGTACCTGCTCATCCAGCCCTTTACCCCTTCTCTCCGCCCACCCCTGCTGCCAGAAGAGGAACCAGACAACCTCCTGTGTATACTGAGCCAAGAAGGACACACACCGTTTGCGTCACCCAGTGTCACCTTTCTTCTTTGTAGCCCCATCCTGTTCCATGGTCGGTACACACCACAACTGGTTCACCCATTCGTCCACTGGTGGCCACTTAGGCTGTCTCCGTCTTTTTGCCATTGCCCCTGATGCCGCAGTGAACCTAGGTGTGCAGATGTCTATTTGTGTCACTGCTCTTGTCTGTCTAGCATATACGCCCAGGAGTGGATTTCTGGATCATGAGGTATTTCTAGGTTTTTGAGGAAGTGCCACACTGTTTTCCGTGGTGGTCATACTATCTTATAATCTATCAACAATGTATAATAGAGCTCTAATCCCTCCACAATTTGTAGCATTTGTTGTTTCTGATTTTTTTCTCATTTGAGTTTTGCAGTGAGATGGCACATCACTGTAATTTTGGTTTGCATCTCTCTAAAGCCTAATGACTGCAAGCATCTTTACATGAGTTTGTTGACCATCTGAATGTCCTCTTTGGTGAAATGTCTGTTCGTATCCTTTTCTCACTTTTTGATGAAACTATATGTGTTTCCATTGTTCAAGTTTTCTACATATTTCAGAGACTAGACCCTTCTCTGATATGATGTTGCCAAAGACTTTTTCCCAGTCTTTAGGTTCTCTTTCTACTCTTTTCGTAAAGTCTTTTGTTGAGCCTAAGTATTTAATTTTTAGGAGACCAGTTACCTAATTTATCTTAAGTTGTATATTTTTGGTTTTGGTTGATAGGCTATGGGTTTTATGTTTGAATTCTTTCAAAACCAGTTTTCAAGATGTTCAACAATAGATGGATGGATTTTAAAAAAAAAGCGGTACATATATACAATGGGATACAACTCAGTCATAAAAGGAAATGACAGCATCATGCTGAGCACAAAAAGTCAGTTGCATGAGTACAAATACTGTGTGGTCTTATTTACATGAAATAAGCAAGTATACAGAAGCTAAAGATGATTAGTGGCTACCAGGGGTGGGAGAGCCCTGGTGGTGCAGTGGTTAAGAGCTATAGTTGCTAAATAAAAGGTTGTCGGTTTGAATCCACCAAGCTCTCCTTGGAAACAGTAGGGTAGCTCTACTCGGTCTTGTAGGGTTGCCTGAGATGGAATTGACAACTGATTTTTTTTTAACCAGAAGTCGGGGGTCAGGGATAGAAGTTTTTGCTTAGAGTGGATTAAGTTTATGTTAATGGCGGTAGATGGATTTGGAAAAGGAGAGAGAGGATGGTTGTGCAACTTGAAGAATGGAATTCTTCTCACTGAATTATACATGAATCATACCAAGTAAATTGACTTAGACTTTGTGGTGTGTGTTTTCACTACAATTGACAAAAAAGCTGTCACAGTTTGATGAGGAACGGGATGTTTACTGAGTGTCTTCTTACAAATTACCTGCTGGTTCCCAAAAGGAAAATCCAACTGGTGCCACCGAGACAGTGAACAGTACTGCCACCAAGTGCTAAAAATGCTCATCCCAGCGAACATCAGCCAAACACGGTGTTCTCCAGACGTGAAGCCCTGGGAAGGACAGAGTCCCCGCACGGGACCAAAGCCAGAACTGCAGAATCTAAATCTCCTGTAAAGAGGAAACATCCAACAAACCCAGACGGAGGGAAGTTCTGTGAGATAACCGGCTTGAATGCTTTAAAAATGTCAACATCTTAGAAGACAAGAAAAGGCAGAGGGGCTGTCACAAATTGACAGTGACGACAGGAAACCCTGGTGGCCTAGTGGTTAAGTGCTGTGGCTGCTGACTGAAAGGTTGGCAGTTTGAATCCACCAGGTGTTCCTTGGGAACTCTGGGGCACTTCTACTCTGTCAGTGGCGACTGTGAGTCAGAACTGACTCAACGGTGGTGGGTAGTTGTGGGGTTTCTTCAAGAAATAAGACGACTAAAGGCAACATGACCCTGAGCAAGGGAAAAAAAAAATGATCCTAAAGGATGTTATTGGCGTGCTGTTGAAATTGAAGCATGGACTCGTATAAATAGTATTGTATAATATGAAATGTAATGACTTTTTCAGCTCTACTGTGGTTGTGTAAAAGAATACACTTCCTAAGACACACACCAAAATACTAAGCTGTAAAGGGGTATGTCGTATGCAGCCTTCAAACAGTTTAAGGGGAAAATATATGTGCGTGTGTGTATACACATGGATTCCTTAGGTGCGGCAAACAGGTAACACACTCAGCTGCTAATCCTCGCCTTTCCCTTGGGAAAAAGGCCCGGCCAGCTGTTTCTGTAAGGTCATCACCTTGAAAACCCCTTAGAGCAGGGCTCTGTCTTGCACACGTGGGCTTGTCATGAGATGGAATTGACACGATGGCAGCAGGTCTGGGGTGTGTGTGTGTGTGTGTGTGTGTGTAGAATATTCTAGTGACACATTGTAGTTCTCAGCTGCTGACTGAAGGGTCGGCAGTGTGAACCCACCAGAAACCCTGTGGGAGAAAGGTTTAGCAGTCTGCTCCCATAGCAGTTACAACCTTGGGGACTCTGCGGGGCTGTTCTCCTCTATCCTCATAGGGTCGCTGTGGTGAAACTTGATTGGACATTAATGGGTTGGATATTTTTAGTTTGGCACTGGGGGGTATGAGTGTGTGTGTGTGTATCTGTGTTTGCTGTTGTTGTTGCTTGTAGGTGCCATGGAGTCAACTTACTCGTTGGGACCCCACGTGACAGAGCAAACCTGCTTCATGGGACTTCCTAGGCTCCAGCCTTTATGGGAGCAAACTGCCAGGTCCTCCTCCCACATAATCACTGGGTGACTTTGAACTGCCAAGCCCTGGCATGGCAGCTGAGTGCTGCCAGGTGTGTGTGTGTGTGTGTAGATGGAGGGAGGGAGGGAGGAAGGGAGAGAACAAATGTCGCAAGATGGTACTAATTGGTAGAGGTAGAAGTTCTTTTTGTGGCTTTTCTGTAATGTTGACATCTATTCAAAATAAAAAGTTAAACATACCCAATATCTTCGTTATACTCAAACAAAACGTGCTAAAAACTCAATTGTCTCCACTCCCCAGGGAAGGGTGCAGCCAGGTCAGTCTATCCCTTTACTGCCCCTCAGCCTCACACCCAATCCCAAACCCGCCTGACAGGGCCTGCCCCCCACGCAGGGGCACCCCAGCCCAGGCCGTCTGTGGAGACAGGGAGCTGCGGGGCCAGCCCTCTTGGCCCTGGGAGCTGGGAGCAGTGAGGGCCCCGCAGACCGAGGTCAGGAGAAAGAGAGCTCTGGTCTGGGCGGTGATGCTGCGTGCAATCAGATGAGTGGACAGAGAAGAATGCGTCCCTCTGTACCAGCGACCGGCCAGCCTGTGAGCCACAGCTTTGGGCTGCAGAGCCTTATGGTGCCCGGCACAGAAGACAGGAAACATCAGCTAAACTGGGAAACCTCTGGGGGCTGAGTTACTGGAATTCCTTGTTTTACTCGGAAGCTGGTGCAGAGCGGGGCCCTCATCCACAGCCTGGCATCTTCTGCTGTTCCGCGCCTTGACTGCTGTGCCCTTCCTTTGTGGTGGTGCCTTACCAAGCCGGAGAGGCTTTTAGGTTAGAATGGCTAGCTTGAAGGAAGCCTGGAGATGGTGCTTTTTAAGTGCTGTTTGTTTTTTCCCTGTCTCTAGGTTAAAAGTAGTCTAGCTGGTTCTGCTGCCCCCTCTTTATGTCAGAGTAGGCAAGCTCCAGCTCGAGGAGACACAGCCCAGTTTAATCCCCACCACACAGCCGGTATCATCGGCCAGACGGATCAACAGACGAGCATTCCCCAAAGCTGATAAGCCTGGAAGGAAATTTGCTCTTCAGCACCGTCCCCAGCTCTGCCACTCCTTTGGGGTCCCCTAAAGCAGAAAGGAGACGGTGCCAGCCTCCCGAGCTGGAGAGCGGAGTTAATGATCCCCACTCTGCCTTCTGACCCAGCCTTCTGGGCGCACACAGCAGGTGATCGATGGCTGAGCAATCGGAGGCTGGAAGAAGGGCCGCCTGCAAGGTCGTGCTTTTTTCTCCTGCTGGATGCGGCTCTGGTTGCAGGACTTGGGCCCATGCCCTCTGGAAGGCAGACAGCGTTTCTGTGTGACCTGGGCTGCCCCCTCAGCTGGGGATTCCATCTCGGCTGCCTGCTTCCTGTTTGCACGGCCAAGTGCTCAGCCCGGCCGCCCTGGCACCCTCCACCTCCCGGCTGCCCAGCTTCTCCCGTCTAACCTCTTCTCCTGTTTTCACCACACAAATTGCCTTGTCTGGTCCAGTTGGTCTCATTAGGGGCCTCTCCCATGGAAGAAGGTCAGTGCAAATGTAAGCAATGTCATTATCAGCCTGGCACCCGTTTCAGGAATGCCTTTTCTTGTTTTTTACCCGTTCAGTGCTTAACGTTTTCTCAGTGCTCAAGTTCAGGCTGATCTCCCCGAAGCCTCAGCACTCAGCGATTTGCTCATTCCCCCCTTTAGTCAATAGTCATTTTCTCTACCTGTTGCAGCTGTGAGAACCTGGGGGACACATGCACTTCAGTCTGTGGCTACCAGCCCAGAAGCTTGTGTTTCAAATCACCTCCGGAGATAAGTGATGGATTTCTGAAAGGTCACGGCCTTGACAACCCTCTGGAGCAGGTCTGTTCTGCACATGTGTGGTTGCCGTGAGTCCGAATCAACCTGAAGACAAGTACAACAGCATGCTGTCCATGACTCTTTATTAGGATTAGGGGATCTCAGAGATGAGGGGAACCCTGCCAGCAAATGATTTGCCATTTAGAAAGGAAGGAGGAATGAGTGAACACATGTGCAGTGGAAACCGAGAAAACCAAACTCACTGCCGTCGAGTTGATTTCAACTCAGAGCAACCCCCTTAAGACAGAGCAGAACTGCCCCATGGAGTTCCAAGGAGTGCCTGGTGGATTCGAACTGCCAACCTTTTGGTTAGCTGGCATACACATAACCACTATGCCTCCAGGGTTTCCAGTGACAGTCAGTGAAAAATGCTGTAGAAGAGTGGTACAGACAAACAGTCGGTGCAGTGCAGATAAACTCTTGTCAGAGTTTGGGTGAGATCAGTGTGGTTCCTCAGAGCTGGTAGTTTCACTGAAGAGGCAGCATATGAATTGAGTTTTGAAGGACAGGCTAGATTTGAACATGCAGAGACCATCCCATGCGAGTAGCAAAAGCATCATGGACCAAGACTCAGGGGTAGAAGGAGCTGCTCATAGAGCCTTAGGAGGTCTGTTGGCTGGAGCTTGGGGCATTGTGAGAAAGGAACCTTGGCAAGATACCTGATGCCCTGGTCCCAGTGAGCTTTGAACACCTAGAGGCTAAGAGTGAGAGCCTCCCTAGTGGGTAGTAAGGAGATCCTAGGTTTGCAAGAGAAATATGAGTCCCCTGGGGGTCAAGAAAAGCAAAAACAGCTTCTGTGTGGGCTGGGGAGGGAGGCCTGTATGCTGCCCCAATCCCCATGGCTAGCCAGAGCTTCCTCATGGCAAATGGGGGTGGGGAAGGCAAAAAGACTGACACCCCCGGGATGTTTCGTGGTGTGGGGTGTGACTAGACAAGCACAGATATCCTTCAGGACACAAAGCTGTTGAGTTCCAGTTCAGACAGCTAGTGTTGGGGAGGAAGCTGGAATAACAAGAGACACTATTTCATACAGATCTTTTGGAGGAGAATAGCATCTAGTGAAATTCCAGACAGTGGAAAATGCATTGGAAATTTTGTGCAAATTATTTGACTTCCTGAGTGGATGACAAGAGTTCAGACACTGGGAAAAGATCGTTCAGGATTAAGTGAGGTACCTCTTTTATTCAGCCTTGAAAAAACAGAAAGCAGTCTTTCCAGTTTACCAGATGAAACATGGGGCTGGAATAGAACTCCTGCCCAGGAACATACCTGGAGCTGAAGAGCATTCTAAGCGCTTCACTTTAGTGCCTGAACTCACGTGATTCTCAGCGGACCTCTCAGGTTGGCGTTACAGATAATCACTTTACACAAAGAAGTTACCTAACTTGCAGCAGGTCAGCAACCCGTGAGCAAGCCTTTGAGCTCCCGCATGTCCACACGGGCCGTGGATGTTCTGCTCCGGAACTGAAGAGCAAGTGCCATTCCGGTCATGTGCTGTCGAGTCAGCTCTGACTCCTAACGACCCTACAGGGCAGAGTGCAGACGATTCTTTGGTATTTGGACCACAGGTCCCCTGCCCCCCCAGGCTCAGCTCTGGAAAAATGACTTGGGCAACTGAACCCACGGAATGGTTTAAACAGACTGCGAGCTGAGGCTTCTCCTCGTTCTGCAAACCCCCTCCTGCCCCCACCTCCAAGCGCAGAGGGCACGGAAGGACCCCCTCCCACACTGTCTGCAGGGTCACTTTTCAAGCTTTGGTGCTCAGAACCCCTCCACTTTCTTGGCTCTGTGAGCAGTTTAGGTAGCAGACAGTGGGTTTGCCTTCACATAAGAAAAGACCCCTGAATGGGTAGGCCCCTGCTTGCTGTGCAGTCTTCACAGCGACGGTAATGTCACCGTTGAGTTTAGATTTTCATCTCACTGGTCAGGAAATTCAGAGTGAGGTTACTACAGCAACCTGCACCCGCTCTGCACAGCTTCGTCCTCACAATGGGGCCTTTCAGTCCCCGCGGAGCTGGGCCGGGATGCAGTCTTTTGAAAACACAATGGGGCAAGGCCGAACAGAAAGGAGCCACACATTGTCTGAGCCTCCGGGCCATCTGCAGCCCCTCCCGGCGTCGTTACTGCCAGTGCTGGTTGTCCTCCGTGACACCCTCCTCATCCCACAGGTCACATGCTGGCACCTCCGAGTGTGGTTTCACAGAGATTTCAGTAACGGCAGTAACTCCCGTCAGCCCACAAACGCACACTGAAGATACCCACCCCAGTGGTACTCAGCCGACTGCAGACAAGAGAAACACCTGTTGCAGCGCTTGCCTTGCAGTCATAGAAAACCACCCCAGATTTTATAAAAGGGCAAACATTTTAAATGAGAAAAAGCAGAAATGGAAATCACCTCCTGCCTTTAGCGACAGCTACTTAAACACACTCAACATACAGGATTTCTTTACCAATAAGAAGTGATTGGGTGGCTTACGTATTTTTTTAAATAAGGGAATGTTACCTAGGTTTTGTGTTTGTCCGTGTGTGTGTGTGTGTGTGTGTGTGTGTGTGTGTTTTAAGAAACCGAATTTAGCCGTTTAGCGTGTGAATGGCAATTACACCAAACAAAAAAGCTATGGTTTCCTTAGAGTGGAATTTGGAAGTAACTTTTTTTTTTTAATTTATAATTTTCTCTTGTTTTACCTTTAGAGCATTTACGGTATTTTATTTATTCATACTGCTTGCCTTATGATTCAACAACTTTTTTTGTTGTGGATTTAGATCTCAGGATTGTTTGATTTCCTTCCCTTCGTTAATGTTTCCCTTGTGTTTAATTTAAATCAGTTGCCTTTTATCTTTCTCAGCATCTCAAGCTATTTCTTTTTCTTTCTAGCCTTTGTTCTCTTCTTGCTGCTCTGAGTTTAAAAACAAAATTTAAGTTAAAATAAGCTTTCTTTTCTTAGTAAGTGCACATCCAGCAGTTATTGTGTATCCTGAAGTCAGCCTGCTGCCATCCAAACAAATGGCCATTGGTTTCTTGATGTTCAGCTACTACCAGAATGCTTTTGGCCCAGCTCCCAGGAGAGGATGGAGTTAGAGCTAGGGAGAAAGTTAGGACTGCTCGGACAACTCTTACTCGTATTTGAGGTCTGACCTCAGATGCAAAGAGACTTTTGTGCACTTGAGAGGAGAGTGCAGCACAAAATTCTCTCAGCGATTTTGCAACAACCCAAAAGCCATGCAAATGTTTATGCAAATACACTATGGTCTTCCTGGCAGTTTCTGAGCACAGCCCTCTGCTGGGGAGTGACGATGCTGCCTTCTATTTTCTGTATTTCTATTTTCTGTGTTCAGGGTTCTGCCCAGAATGGAGCAGACAGGTTTTTACATAACCAGGAGACTGTTGGTAGAGATTCAGGTTCTTTGCATTAGATGGTTTCTGTTCTCACTGCTCGGCGTTCATCCGTGTGCCAGTCCCAGCCCCATGTACTCCCCGCAGCAAGGAAGACCGGAGTTTGTCACCTGCTTGACTCTGCCGAGCCCAGAGCAGTGTGCTGTTTGACTTGGCATGCTAAAATTTCCCCAGTGGGTCGCTAGCTGGAACTGTTTGGGACATGGATGTCTATCTTACCTGTTTTGACTGGGTGAGAATTTCCTTGAAGTTGCTTGTAGCACATTTGAGTTCCCGCACGGTGCTGAGGTGGAAGCTGGCGGTTCAGCAATAGAATCCTTGTCTTTCATGCTGGAGAACCAAGTTCGATGCCCAGCCACGGCACCTCCTGTGCAGCCTCACCCCCCTGCTGGTAGGGGGTCTGTGTGGTGGTGATGCCAAACAGGTTTCAGAGGGCCTTCCAGACTAAAACAGCCTGGGTAGGAAGGACTGGAGATGTCCGTCCGAGCATCAGCCAATGAAAACTCAATGGATCACCAAAAGTCCAACCCCCATCAGGTCACAGGGAGGGCACAGTTGCAGGTAGCATCTTGTTCTCTTGTGCTAAGAGGCACCTTTGCCACTAAGAGAAAACAGATGTATTAAAAATCTATTAAAAATAGATGAAGGGTTTGGAATGAGCAGGCCTGCACTACTCGAGCAGTTTGGTGGGGGGAGGGGAGTCCGGATTTAAAACTGGATGGGGTTGGAAAGGGACCAGGCTGAAGCCTAGTGTCATAGGGTGACCTGCTGGGTGTTGGCTCCCAAACCAGTGAGCGAGCTCACAGCTCCTCAGGGTACCACCTCTCTCCGTGCCCCTTTCTGTAGAGAGTGGGAGTTTCTCTTCTTCAGACAAGCGGACCACTCATCCCGCCTGCCACTCTGGGAGGGACTGGAAGGCCCCTTGAGGCCTGGATGAGGAATCTTGCTACCTGAAGATGTCACCCCTGAGACGTTTTCACAGGACATGGAATCTGTTTGTTTTGTCTTCCAACTGAACTTCAAGGGAGTTGCTGATGTTTCTAAAGCTGCCAGCCCACAAATCCAACCACTGCTGTTGAGTCGATTTTATACCGACCCTCTAGCACCCCTGTAGGGCAGAGCAGAACTCTCCACTGGGTTCCCAAGACTGTAATCTTTACAGAAGCAGACCACCACGTCATTCTCCTGCAGTGTGGCTGGTGGGTTCAAACTGCTGGCTTTTCTGTGCGTGGCTGAGCACTTTAGCCACTGTAGCACTGGGGCTCCTCTTACAGCCACCACACCCTATCTGGACTCAAACTCACCTTCTTTCTCTGACTCAATTTTGTAATTGCGAAGTAGGGATCACGATACCTGTGTTTTCCTAGAATTCTCTGGATTGCAAACATGCCTGGCATGGTGTGGGACCAGGAGCACACGCTCAGGAAAAGTGAAACTTACACACCTTGCCTCAGTATCTCCTTGCCCAGCAAGAAAAGGGCAGCTGTCCCCATGTTTTCTTGGGTTTTATAGGAGGAGAGCCCAGCTGTGAGCTCAGCTGCTCTGCTCCACCCCTGCTCTGCGATCACTCAGACATGATTAGCTTTTTGTGTGTTAGTTATGTGGGCAGGAGACATTGACTACTGAAGGCACTCTGTGAAACTGGATAGCCTTTTCCACCCTGTCTGCCCACAGGACATTCAGCTGCTTGAAAAAATATTTACTGACTCCAGCCACTACTATCACTTTTTTATCAGCCACATGAGGAGACAGTGCTCAGTTTGTTGTTTTTTTTTTTTAATTTTCTTGAAACGTCCCATGTCCTAATAATATCATTTTCTATGACTATTCTCAGGAGTCTGGTGGCACAGTGGTTAAGTGCTCAGCCGCTAACTCTAAGATCAGCAGTTCGAAACCACCAGCAGCTCTGCAGGAGAAAGATAGGGCAGTTGGCTTCAGTAAGATTTCCAGACTTGGAAACCCTATGGGGTGGTTCCACTGTGTCCTATAGGGTCCTTGTGGGACAGAATTGGGTCGAAGGCAACAGGTGTAACTATTCCCAGTTCAGGTATTAACAACAACTAATGCAAATCTTTCTTTGTTGCTTACTCCGACCGGTGTGTTATGAAGTCTCTCTGTGCTATCTCATTTAATCCTCTCAAAAGCCCCAAATGGTAGACACTGTTATTTCTCCCATTTTGCAGAAAAAGAACCCGGGGCTTCAAGAAGTTATATAAACTTGCCCGGACGCTGTAAGTGGAGTGCTTGCAATGCTGCTTGAAACAGTGAGCTTCCTTGAAAGTCTTCAATTGTAGAGGTGCAGAGACTTTGATTCAGTTACAATCTCTGCTCTTCAGGAGAGGCGAAGCCTTTTCTTTCCCTCTAATCCCTCACCTTCCTTTCCAGTATCTGTATTTGCTTGCATGTAGCTGGTGAAAGGAAGGCCAATTTACCTGGGTAGGGCCTCCTTAAACCCGGAAGAAGAATACTGCAAGGGCCTGGATGAGCTCCAAGTTGGTTTTATTGCAGATTCGGTCCTATAACTTGCTTACTGAGCTTGGCGGGCGCAGGGCGTGTGTGACACAGCTCGGTAGGTCAGTGTTGGAAGGTCTGTGGGCAGGATGCAGAAATGCAAGATAAGAGTCTTTGCTCCTGCTCGCACACATTCGCCACCCGTCCCCACCCACTGCCCAGGCCTTGAACATGGGACTTGTCCTTTGGGCGTAGCTTTTGATGGAGTAGCCGACACCGGAAACTCCCACGTTCCGGAAGTAGAACTGCCACCTTCCGGAAGCGGAACCGCTACCTTCCGTAAGCAGGACGGTGGCCTTCCGGAAGTAGAAGTTCAGGCTTCCGTTCCACCCTAGGGCTTTATCATGGAGTTAAGCTCAAGCTGGTACTTGAGTTCTGCTCCTTGAAATTCGTTAAGCTGAGCTGTAGTTTTTGTTCACAGATTTTATTATGGACATTATATTGTGATTTAGGTGGAAATTTACAGATTAGTTTCCGTTCAACAATATATGCACAGATTTCTTTTTTGTTGTTACAGATGATAACGTGGGTTACAGTCTACTCAGTCTGGCAGCACTCTCGCCCCTTCCACCCCAGGTTCACTGTGCAAAGACCCATCTTGAAGGCCCAGGTGTAGGTCAGGGGCAGAAATGCCCAAGTTGGTCCCTGTGTCTTCCACCGGCTGGTGAAAGAGTGTGAGTGAGAAGAGTTCACCAGAGCTTGATTCTCCTGTATGGAGCTGCCCCAGCCCGCAGGATCCTCATTGACACCAGTTTGCAGAGCTTATATCATCAGCTCCAGTGGATCTCCTCTGGAGATGTGCCCACAAGGCCCTGTCACCCTGGACAATCAGTCCTCACCTCTAGCCTGAGAGCTCTCTAGGTATGCAAGCACATCTCTTCTCTACCAAAGCTTTTTAATCTGCAACCTTAGACCAAAGCCTTAGTGGATCCATTTGCTGCTGGAGGCACATGGTGCCTGTTACCAGTCATAGACAAGGCCTGATCAGGCAGATGACCAGATATACTCTCGCCAGAAACAGCAGAAGAGATGGAGGGCATCTCTTGCTTCTGTGCTTGTCTGTTCACTGTTGTGTAGTGACCTTGTGCTCCGGGGACACGAGTTACCCTTGAGCCTGACTTTTATCTTGGACTTGGGAGGAGCCCTAGAACTAATCCATGGCAGAGCTTTCCCATGCCCCTGAGTCATCCCTGATCATTGCTGATCCTCTTCCAGGCCCTTTCTTCTCCACTTCCCACGTCTCAGCACAGCTTCTGGGAGTAGGGCATGTCTACCCACTCCTTCCTGTCTCATCGCCACTTAAAATCCTGCTCTTTATGCCCTTTCAGTGTTTCCACACTGGCTTTAAAAAAAAGAGAGAAGAATGCCATGGACGTTACAAAGCTTTTTCTTTTCTTTTTTAAATTACCATTCACTTTTACTTGGAACAATTCATTTTTCAGAAAAACTAAATGATCCAGGAATATTATAAAATAAAGTGTGAGTTGATTATCTCATGTCATTTTCTCTCTCTGCTATTCACATTACCTACAAAGAATGCATATTTTGTGATCATTGCAGAAGCAATGGAAACTCTGGTAGCTTAGTGGTTAAGTGCTGCAGCTGCTAACCAAAAGGTCAACAGTTCAGATCCGTCAGATGCTCCTTGCAAACTCTATACCGCAGTTCTGCTCTGTTTTATAGGGATGCTATGAGCCAGAATCAGTTCAAAAGCAGTGGGTTTTGTTTGGCACAGAACCGGTAGGAAACCCTGATGGTGCAGTAGTTAAGTATTACAGCTGCTAACTAGAAGTTCAGCAGCTCGAGTCTACCAGGTGTAGACAATTCTGTTCTGTCCTCTATGGGGCAATTCTGTTCTGTCCTCTAGGGTCTCTGTGAGTTGGAATCAACTCAACAGCAATGGGTAAAGAAGCAATCTGTGAAGACACTGAGTCCTGGGAAACTGGTTTTAGTCAGGTTGATGGCAACTCTACTGCATTCTGGTGATAAATTTTTGCATAGTTTTCATTTCTCTTGGAACAGCATTTAATTAGGGTGTTTTCTGTAGTACATAGCCACAGTTCATTTTATATAACAAGAAACTGTTGGGTTACTCACCCTTTTTTATTTCTTTTTCAGTCAATAAAATGATCAAGAACAACTGCAGCCAGTGTTTCTGGCTGGTTGGCGAGCCTCATTACTTTGACTGCTTAAATCAGTGAAAGAGCTACTGAGCAGCTATCACTGTTTCACAGACTGTAGTTTTCAGACCAAAAGTTAAGACACTTAGTCTGATAGGACTGTTTTTTCTATCACTGGCTTATGAATCTACTAATGAAAAGTCATGTCAACATTATGTAAAATTTAAATCACATTCAGATATACATTTAATAGGCAACAAGAAATTCAGTGCTGTAGAGTTGACTGACTCATGGTGACCTTGTGTTAGAGTAGATCTCCAGACTTTTCCTCTGAGGTAGCTCTGGGTAGATTCAAACCAAGAACCTTCCAGCTGTAGCTGAGCACTTAGCCATTTGCACCACCAAAGGACCCCTTGCTGTTGTTGTAAGGTCCTGTTGGTGCAGTTCCAACTCATAGTGATCCTATGTACAAAAGAACAAAGCACTCCCACTATTCTGACAATTAAAGCTGTGCCGAGCCCGTTGTTGCAGCCACTGTGTCAGTCCATCGTACTGAGGGTCCTCGTCTTTTTTGCTGACCCTCTACTGGGCATGATGTCTTTCTCCGGGGACTGATGCCTTCTGATAACATGTCCAAAGTAAGTGAGACAAAGTCTCACTAACCCCACTTGTAAGGAGCATTCTCACTGTACTTTTTCCAAGACAGACTTTTCCTTTTTCTGGCCACCAATGGTGTGTCCAAGATTCTGCAGCAGCACCATAATTCAAAGGCATCAGTCATCTTTGGTCTTTCTCATTCATTGTCCAGCTTTCAGATGTATAGGAGGCTATTGAAAACACCATGGCTTGGGTCAGGTCTCTTTAGTCCTGAAGATAATTTAAAAAGGGTTGCAGTAGTACATCTGCAGGAACTTCCGTACATTTACATAATGTTGTGTTACTCTTGGGTGCATCCAGGTAACCCCAACGCACAGTGACCCCACAAGACAGAGAACTGCCCAGGGTGTTCTTGGCTGTAATCAGTATGGAAGCAGATTGCCAGGTTTTCAGCCTTCGCAGCCACTGAGTGGGTTCAGCCTTTCAGTTAACAGCCAACTGCTTCATTGTTGTGACACTAGGACTCCTTAGATGTGTAGTTCCTGCTTGGAGTTGAGTAGGTTTTGACTCCTGGCGACCCTATATTACAGAATAGAACCGTCCAATAGGGGTTCCAAAGCTGTAACTCTTTATGGAAGCAAACTGCCACATCTCTTTTCCATGAAGCTGCTGGTGGATCTGAACCACTTACATTTTTAGCAGCCGAGCCCTTCTACACCGCCAGAGTTCCTTGCCCCAAGTAAAGAGAGTCTTCAAAAGGGGCTTTGTCCCTAGTGGAAGAGAGCTGTGGTTCTAGATTTCCTAGCAACAGAGAGAAGAGATGAGTGCTGCCGATGCTGAAGGAGGTGGTTGCCCTGGAGGGAAAAGTGCCCACAAGCACATTTCTGCATCACCTCAAGGCAAGCCCTGCCAGCAGCTCACCCTGGGGGGCTAGCACGCTGTGTAGCTGTCAGGGTGTTCTCAGAAGAGATGGCTGGGTGGGGGGTCTTGGGGTCCCAGATGAAAATGCAAACACTGCACAAAATGAGGCTGTCACCTACTAAATTAGCAAAAGGGAACGTGGGCTTTGCCCTGTGAGATTTTCCACAGCAGGGAAAATTAGGTCTGAGAAATAGATCAGGAACCATCTAAATTCCCTGTGGGTAGATTTGAGAATGGTAGGAACAGGCCCAAGGGCATTCCCATGTGTGGGGCATGACACATGGGTCGACCACAGAGTCACTGTGTGCAGCACACAGGCTGTGTGTTTTAAAATGAATGTTTTCATTGTTCTTTTTATGGGCAAGGAAGTAACACACGAAACTGAGCTGATTTTATGAAAACTGTTCTTCAGAATGGCAGCCCCCTGCGCCTGTGGTGCAGTGGTTAAGAACTGACCTCAAACAAAAAGGCTGCTGACCTTGGAAGCCCTATGCGACAGGTCTGTGTCTTACAGAGTCACTATGAGTCGGGATTGACTTAGCAGCAACAGGTTTTATTCTTTAGGATTAAGCCAAAATGAGAAGGACGGTTAATTTACAAAAAAATGTAAAACAATATGGCCAGCAGAAGTTGAATGGCTGTAAGAGCAGTTGACAATGACTACAGTTTAGCAAATGCTAGGCTGCGTGGTGGGAGGTGTCTGTGAGACAACAGTCAGAAATCCGCCGAATCCCAGTTGTGGGCACACTACAGCGGAAGGAAGTATCTTCCTGTGGACACAGGCTGAAGGAAATAGAACGCTGAATCTGGATACTGGTGTCTTTACAACTGAAGAGAAAAGTCCCGAAAGACTTGTTTGGTGAACTTGTGGTTGGCCGTCTGTCAGGGTCACTCACCTCCATCTTATGGGCGGAGCTGGGGATGGGGGCCCGCCGCCAGCGACTTTGCAAGTGGGCGGTCACCACCCTCAGGGGCAAGCCACGAAGTGAGACTGCTGAGCGCCGCGGAGCGCGCTGATGCTGCTGCCATGGCCCCTGTCTTTATAAATGTTCTTTTTGATCTGTGGCGATATTAACCAGTGACTTAACAGTTACAACCCTTAGCACAGTGCCTGGCCCATGGGTAAGCATTATTGACAACGACTTTTCAAACCCAAGGTGCTGCTGGTTGTGAGACACACCACTGTTGTTTTCATTGTTAAAAGAAAGGCCTCCAGTCAGGCTGAGATGCACCTCTGATTTTAAGACTCATCTTCATTTCAGGATGTGAAAAAATCATCTTAGGGCTGGAAGAACGTGGTGTGTCATGGAAAACCTTTGACTTAAACTTTTAATAGACACAGGAAAAGATCTTTTGAGGGACATTTCAAGCAAGCAAGTAACGGAAATGCTGTTTCTCTTCCTGTTGGGGGTCCACTGTTTGTTAAAGAAGAGTTTGCTAGTGCTGCGGACCAGGACACCAGAACCAGAGGTGACACGGAGAAACAGGAATGTGGAAAATCATGTCATATGCTTTCAGTTTGCTTGACAGAAGTATTCTTTTATCTCCATTATTCTAGTTGGTTTTTTTTTTCCTTTTCACAATGAAGATAGCTCTGTGTGTGTCTGTGTGTGTGTGCATGCAACATTTATAAACATATGTTCAGTAGGAAAACAAAACCATACCAAAAAGTATACTCACAGATAAATGACCTCAATATGTTAACAACAGCATTCCCATACAGATATGTTGTTTTATGTAAATAATATCATGTGTGCAATTAGGGGAAACCCTGGTTGCACAGTGACTAAATACTTGGCTCTTAGCTAAAAGGTCAGCAGTTTGAGTCCACCAGGTGCTCCTGGGGAACTCTATGGAGCAGTGCTTCTCTGTCCTACAGAGAGGGTCTCTATGAGTCAGGTTCAACTTGAAGGCAACCAGTTTATTTTTTTATTTTGTATATGAGGTATGACAATTAAGTCTGCAAACTTAATTGTCCTAACAACTATATACCTCGTTGCTGAATGTCACTACGATCACCTTTGAAGTACTCCTTATGGGAAGCTATGCGCCAACATCAGCACCTAGTCCATCTTTCAAAGTAGTTTTGGAACTCTTTCTAGAATGGCCATTTGCCACAGTGGCAAGTTCACGAACTTCATTGTCTAGTTGTCTGTGAGGGCGTTTTTAGCTAATAAACAAATAACTGTATCGGAACACCCTCCCTACTCATCTGATCTGGCCCCCAGTGACTTTTTTCTTTACCTGAAGATCAAGGAAATGTTGAAAAGAAGATATTTTGGTGATGTCCAGGACACCAAGGGTAATATGATGACAATTCTGATGGTCATTCCAGAAAGAGTTCCAAAATTGCTTTGAGGTTAGACTAGGCACCGACGCGAGTGCATCGATTCCTAAGGAGTACTTGAAGGTGACCATGGTGATATTCAGCAGTGAAGTATGTAGCACTTTTTGTAGGTTGAGTTCCTGAACTTAATTGTCAGACTTAATACTTAAATGGATGTAACTGGTGAGTATACTTTGCATGTTCCTTAAGCTCTGTCTTCCTCCCCATGCACCTACACCCTAGGGTGCTTTCTCATACTCCCGCCTCTTCACGCTGGCCAACCAGAGGCAACTTGGAGCATTGGAAAGAGTATGACATTTATAACTCTAGGCCTCAGTTTCCCCATCTATCTTGAGAATTAAGTGAGATCATATAAAGCATTGGCATCAGTTTCAGTAAATGACTCAGTAAATGTTAGTTCCACTTACCTAAGAGTCAAGGGGACAGGGTGGGGTGTTGTCCACTGCCCTGTCCCCACTGTGACTCTTTCAGAGACACTTCTTCCTTGTACTCTGTCCACTGCAAGCAAGTCACTCATTTGCTTCAAGTACACATCTGCACATCGTGAAAATATTGGGAGCAGACATCCTACAATGTTGAACTATTTCCAGGTTCCAACACAGTGCCTCGCAAACAGTAGGCAAGCCAATATTTAAGACTAGGTTTACCATGATTTGAAATGGAAGTTTGTCATTCCAGTTAAATAACAGAAAGACAAAGGATAGACTTAAAAAAAACTGAACTCTGAAAGATAGTTCTGTTCCTTTCCGGTTATGACTCACTGGGACAGAAAAATCCCTTTGAAAACCAGCTCAGGGTGATGTACTTACTGCATGGTGCATTCTGGTTCCAGATGTTGTGGAAATCAGATCTGCTGCTCTGTGGCACCCGTGGACCTCCTAAGTGTCCCAGACATGTTCTCTTGTCGTGCAGACAGCGTCTCCCAATCCACCTTTCAAAGGCAGAGAAGCAACAACAGTAACAACAAAATCTGTTGCCATTGCATTGATTCCAATTGGTAGCAACACTAAAGGACAGAGTAGCACTGCCACATAGGGTTTCCAAGGAGTGGCTGGTGGAGTGGCTTTTGGGTAGCAGCCAAGCTCTGAACCTCTGCACCAGATTAATCGTCTGTGGTCACTCCGTCCCGAGCCCAGCCCCACACTGGGCTCCGTGCGTTCACAGGGCACATTTAGCGGTCTCCCTTGGCTGGGCGTCTGGAGATTGTAGTTACTACCCAGCATAAGGTCTCTTCTGTCTTCTGGATGGACTGAAAGAGAAAGTGCCCAAGGACACAGGGGTGATATTTGCAGAACGCCCTGGTGGGCGTTTGCCCTGTGCACTGGAGCTGGGCTGTGAGGGAGAGAATAATCCTAGCCTTTGTGGACAGACGCACCTTTGCTCTTCTTAGTCCCCACCCTTACACCAGCTAGTGACACTCCACCTTTTAACAAAGATCAGTCAGGGATTCAGTTACCTGAGGTTCCAGCCTTCCCGTGCCCCTAGGACTCCTGAGTCTTGGGGCCACCTTGCAGATGTGAACAAACTAGGAAGGCCCCCACTTTCCAGAATTTATGTGTGAATCAATTACTTATTAATAAATGGATCACCATTGGAAACTAAACATGGATTGGAGAAAGTCTGGGCTCAATCCTTCGCTAGTGGGCAATTTGCCTCGTAATCTGGGGTGTTAGTTACTCCCAGGGGTAGTTTTTCATCATTGTTGTCATGACCATCTTTATTTTGACTGCAGCTGGTACGTCAGCTGCTGTGTGATTCCCTTTGTGCAGCCACACCTCATCCTTCAAGGACTGCTGGGAAATGAGGTGCCTGGCTGAGTACCCTGACTTGTTTAAGTTGTTTCCATTTTCAGTGGAAAACCAAAAAGACTTACCCACTCCAGCAGAAGCTGCCTCCAGCTGAGGCACTGATAGCTGACGGACAGAGCCTTGCCCTCTGAGAACCCCTTTCTCCTGCAGAAGCCCCCCACCCTGCTGCCCTACTCCCCCAGCGCAGTGTCAGAGTCCTGGCCTGCCTCTCACTCAGGAGCAGAAGGAAGCGGCTGAGGGGAAACAGGTGTTCAGGTTCTTCGCCCCAGAGCTGTGACCCCTGCTCTCGTGGTTCTAGGTCACTAGACCCGGTGGTCTGTGGTCTGCAGTAAACACTCAGCCTTTGTTTTCCAGGACTATGTATAGGGTTATAAATGACAACCATCACCACCATGCTGTCCCCTGATGCCATGATTCCACAGCTGTGTTCCCAGGAAGGCGTCTGGGAAAGTTATTGCCAAATTCTGTTGTCTCTGGTCCCCAATCTATTCCACTCTGGGGAAGGTATTAGCTTCCTCTGCTGGGATGAGAGGCCTGTGCATCCGTGTGTGTGTTCCAGCCCTCTGATGACGATGACACTGTCACCGTGTGAGCCACTTGCCAGCCCCAGCCCTGCCAGCTTTCATTGACCTCCTGGGTGGTTTCTGAGCCTGTCCTTGACTCTCTGGGCAGGTCAGTTCTCCGCCCTACCTGACTACCCTCCCTCCCTCCTTTCTCCCTCCCCTGGCTCCTTAGAATGTTTTTGTTTTATGGGGAGGCAGAGAAAGGTGATAATAGTGGCTGTCTCTAACCAGACAAGTAAAAATTACAAGACCATGGGCAGTTTAGAGTGTTTTCATTAGTAAAACAGAGAGAATAATTTGTAATATGCAGGATCTTGGTGAAGTTTAATGACAATGTATGCAACCTATGTGACCGTCTGGTGGAGGGAGAGAAAGAGGAAAGGTGAAGGGGAGAGTTTTGTGACCTTTTGAGTACAGGAAATGTGTCAAGCCAAAGAACAACTCGAAGTTTTAGTCTTTGATGCTAAGAGAAAATGGCTATTAACGAAGATTGGAAAATGAGTGGCTTTTGAACGGTGGTTCTGTTTAGGAAATGTCTGTTGCTGTCTGTAAAGGAGCCCTGGTGGTGTGGTGGTCAGAGAGTTCGACTGCTAACTGGAAGGTCATAGTTCAAACCCACCAGCCACTGGTAGGGAGCAAGACATGATGGTCTGCTGCCGTAGAGATTTACAGCCTTGGAAACCCAGTGGAGTGCTATTCTACTCTGTTCTAAACCCTCGCTATGAGTGAGAATCGACTTAACAGATTGGGTTTGCCATCTGAAAACTCAACAGGTAGAAATATCCAGTAAGTCACCAGGGAAACTGTTAAAGAAACTGCGTTTGAAAGAATTTATGAAAATCACAAAGACTTGAGTTCACATCTTGCCTTTGCTACTAACTAGCTGGATGATCTCGGTTTCCTGCTGGTGAGCTCGGGGATATTACCTGTTCTGTCAGAGGATTGTCTGAAATATTAAAGAAGGCGTCCTCTACAAATCAGACAGCTCAGTGCCTTGGGCATAAGAACTACTCAGTCAAGGTACTGATTCCTCACCTGGCTCTGGAGAAAGGCCCAGAGTGTGGTGAGAGAAGAGGCCTGAGGCGCTATGGCCAGGAATCGTGACTGAGATTTGGGGTCCAGAGGTTCAGTGAATTGTGCAGAATGCGGTTCTAAGAGGAAAATAGCTGCCGTTAGGAGGAGGAAGAAATAGCATCTGAGATGGGACAGATGGTAATGTATCACTGTGCAGTGAGGACAGAGAGAAGACAGTGGGATTGGACAGTTAGATGCCAAGGCCAACCCGGATAGCCATGAGGAAGCAGTTTCTGTGGGTCAATTCAAAAGCAGACGCTCTGACTCTGACTCTTAATCATAGGAGGCAAACAGCAGCTTATTAACAGCCCTTCTGTTCTATTCAACTGTGCTTAGCATTTTTGAGGGAGACACTGACATCTTGGCCTCTCTGAGTACGTGTTTACCTACTGGGCTTAGAAACAAACAAGCAAGCATGTTGGTAGTGGTTGTCCGCTTAGGTCCTCCGGGGCCTTGGTTTTCTACGCAGGGTCATTTTTGTGTACCCCTGAAAGAATAAGCAAGCTAGACAAGGAGGGCCGGGGATTTGTGGAGAGGAGTCCCCGAGGCGTGTCTGTCTGTTAGGAAGGAGGTTGTGGGCACTCAGTGAAAACCCAGTGAGTCAGGCTGGGGCCTGTGTTTCTGCTGTTTCCTCTCTGTCTTTCTGCTTTGCCACAGAGGAGGAAGAAGGCAAAGGCTGAGGTAATTTTGTAGAATTGGAGCTTTGTGTGATGTGGTTCCAAGAAAGCCAAATATATAGACAGTTCCCTCTGTGAGCAGCCTGGGGCTGCTTTCTATCTGAAGCCCTGGGGCTGTGACACCGGCCACTTCTTCCCATGCTGGCCTGGCCGTCTTCTTGGCTGATTTTTAAAGGTTGCTTTTCCCGGAGCCCCTTAGGATTTCCTTTCTACCCAAGGACTTGTGTCTTCCTCGGAGAAAATGTTAAACAAGTCAATCACAAATAAATAAATTGATAAATGGGCAGAATGAAAATGAAAAACAGTAACTTTAATTTTCTACTGGCAAAAAAAGGTTTTATTTTCTGTGTGCACATGTGTGTGCACTCGCTGTTTGGTTTTGGTTTTTGGTTTTTTTGCCAGTAGAAAATTAAAGTTGTCTGGAGGATTTATTTATTTTTGTTTTTAATCTGTCATTTTCATTTGTGAAGAGCTGTTATTGTCAGTAATTTTTTAATGCATTTATCTTTGTAATTTCATCCAAGCTGTTTGTCTACTATAATATCTCATACAAAATCTTTCAACTGCAGTAAAAATAGGTGTCAAGCCAAACAGGGGCTGATTCAGCATTTTTCGTGCGTTCCGTTGAGTGACATTGATGACATGTATCGCATTGTACAGCCATCACTCCATCCAAGTTTAACGATTTTTAAAAGTGAACTTTAAAGTGGGGCCTGTCTTGTTTCCTTCCCTTGAGAAGGCTGTCCTTCCCTTCTCTCATTCTGGTTTTGATGTCTGAGCGGGTGGCCTTTCTCAGTACCCCTTCCAGAGTTGTGTCTTTCCCTGTTCAGACGTCCAGGACGGGGGCAGAGCTCGGGTCTTACTCCCTGCGGCCCTCAGCAGACCTGCACTCTGAGTAGGGTGCGGACAGTGGTTAGAGGGAGGAGAGAATCTTCCAGTACCTTGTCATGTAATCTTGGCCAGAATTTCATGAGTTCGCACCTCTGCCCTGGTGGCTATAGACTGTAATAGATACCCTTCCTCCTCCAGTCTCTCCTGGCACATTCAACACGGACTGGATCCATCTCAAATGGCACTTTCTCTGAAAGTCATTTGTGTCTCTCCTGGGAGAAATGAGTCACTCTCCTTTTGCTAACACCCATTCTCTGTGTTTATGGACTGACGTGCAGGCACACTTTGCCAGTCGTCATAAGAAGTCCTTCAGCCGCTATCAGCAACTCAATGCAGCTAGCCACCTGTGGCACCTACCATCTACCCCCAAGTCCAGAATGTGTCACGTAACTGAGCACACAGGAGATCCCACTAGAGAAATATCTAATGAAAGGAAGCCCTGCTGCCCACAGGGTGTCCAGGTGCCTCCCCTGTGTGACACTGTCACCTCAAGTGAGCCAGATGAGGGCCAGAGCGTCATCCATCCAAGGAGGCTACAGGGTCTGGGGGTCCTCTGTTGACACAACGTGTCCTGTGTGCTCATGGTCGGTCTGCCCATCTCACCCACTTCCTCTTTGGTGTACCTGTGATCAGTCATCAAAATCTAACCTATCATGTCGATGTGGGAGGCCGGTATTACATCCACACTGAGAAGTTTATGAAGGAAAAATGGTTGAGTTGACTGGAGAATTACTGTTGCATGATATTAATTTTTTCTGCTTTTTATATTCTGTCATATAATTTACAAATCAAGCTTATAACATTTCTGTCATCTGGCTTATTTTCAGTGGTAAATTCTGTAAATCAGTAAGATTGAAGGAGTTAGTGAATGCAGTCATTTATTGAATTGTATTCGAGACATGTTACCCATGTTACATTTGTTGTTATTAGTTTTAATACTCAGAGCAACTCTTATTTCTCTGAGTTTGATCTTATTACTCCGGTTTTACCAATGAACAGTGACGTAAGGGACACAGAGGGCTAGGAAATGCTCCCTGCTTTCAGTAGCTTGCAGTGGGAAAGACGAAACTTGGATGCAGGTCTTCTGATGCCAGACTTTCCTCTATTTGTTCTGCTGTCCGCCTCATTCCTTTTGAAAACATTTGAGAAATTAGCAGCTTCGTACAAGCAAAAAAATCCAGGAGAAAACAAATTATCCTCCTAAACGTGTGTTTTGTGTTCACAGGGCAGCAAGGGTGCCTACCGGTACCACTGGCAGAGCCATAACGTCAAGCACAGTGGCGTCGACGACATGGTGCTGCTCTCCAAGATCACGGAGAACGCCATCGTGGAGAATCTCAAGAAGAGATACATGGATGACTACATTTTTGTATCCTTTGTTGGTGTTCTTGGACAGGTCTCAGCTCCACCACTGTGTCCGCGGTGCGGTGTGGGCTTGCTGCCCACGTGTGGAGGCCCACCTCAAATTCTGAGCTGACAGCATGTGCCCATGTCATTCTCACCATTTCAGAATGAGGGTTTGTACTTTGCTGTCACTTGATTGAGGCTAGAGGAAGGGTCAGGATGATGCTAAATGACTCTCCCAGTGTTCCACAGAAGCTGACATGCAGACAGTGTTCTGGTGTTTCAACCTCTGGCACCGTGTGCACGTGGAGTCTAAATACATCTGTTCTTTCTAGAAAAAGGAGAAAAAAAAGTCTCAGTTTGCAGAGAGAAGTTTATGGGTAGTTGTCCTGACTGGAAAACGGAGACACTTAAGCTCAGGCTTAAAAAGCTTAAAAATGATCGTGTCGTGCAGAAAACAAAAAAGGCATTTTGCTGGTTTTTCTGCATTCTCATATTACTAAAGAAACGTGAGAATTGAATATCAGCTATGACAATATTGAACATACCTGACATTATCAAGCTATTTTTCTGTTTCAGTTGTATGTTGCCAGATGTTTCTTTGTTTCCTTTTCTTTTTTAGTAAGGCTTGAAAAAATTCACCATGAAACTTTGATTCAAGTGTGTGTCATTCAAATGTGAGTACGACAGTGTTTGCTTAAGTTCCCATAGGGATCCAAGAGTTCTGTTGGTGCAACTCTGTAGAGATGTTTCAGTGGAATTATCGCAGTTAGTCAGAGGCATGCGAAGCTCTGTGTACAGTCTTCATGGCAGCGGTGGAGAGTCTTGCTTTCACTCTCCTTACAACTAACTCCCAGTCTGTCAAAGGTGGAGTTTGCCTGCTGATGCAACACGTTGTTGTTGTTAGTTGCTGTTGATTCCACTCGTGGTGGCCCTGTGTGTGCAGTGTAGAACCTCTCCATGAGGTTTTAAAGATTTGGGAAGCAGACGCCCAACTCCATCTTCTGAGGCACCTCTGGGTGGATTTGAACCTCCATCCTTTCAGCTAGTTGTCAAGCACTTAACCATTTGCAGTACAAAGGAACTCCAACAGGTACAACATACATTTTAGATTTTAATCCAAAAAGCTCCCTGAGTGCTCTATGAATCAGGGGAGGAATAGTGATCTCACAGATGGATTCTAGTATGTTGATTTCTTACACTGTTTATTTTGGCTGTTACTTGAAAGCTTCGAAACCTGGGCAACAGTACTTCGGCTGGGACTGCCGAGTCCGTCACAGGCAAGCAGGAAGTTCGACTCAATGAGGCAATAGTGTTAACTACAGTATCCCACACATGCTTGGACCATTCTTACCCTTACCTACCACAGAGGACTTTTGCCATCTATCTGGTTAACCAAGTCTCTAAATCCCTTTTGAGGGTGAGCAGATACACTGGGTCTGTCAACTGCACTCTTAGAGCACCCTGATCAGGATCCCCGCTGCCGGCAGCGCAACCTTGTCTGCCCCATTGCTGTAGCCGAAGTCTCCTTGGAACGCTGCCACACTCATTCCTTTTCACTGTGTCCTCGGTGCTTCCACGCCGAGGACTGAGAACATTGCTGCACCTGACTGCACAGCTAGCAAGCCAGAGACACTTGCTATCGGGCCTTTCTCACTCATCCAGTGCTGTTGCAACAGAAATGCCACAAGTGGATAGCTTCGACAAAGAGAATTTTATTCTCTTAAAACCTAGTGGCCATACGTCCACAGTTAGGATGTCAGCAGAACGCACGCAGCATGTGACAGCTGTTATTGTCGTACCTTTGATGAGCTGGATTGACACAGTGCCTGCACCACTGGGCTCAAACATAGCAATGGCAGTTGTGAGGACGGCACTTTCCTTCGGTGGCACTCAGGCTCTGTACCTGAGTCAGACCAGCTGGATGGCTCCCAACAGCGGCGATAGCGAACACTAAAGCAAACGGGTTCGCTGCTCCCCTGTTTCTGAGTTGTGTTCCCCAAATTGAATTGCAGCACTGCTTATTGGAAATCTGAATGCATTTTACCATAGAAACTATTTTAAGTGGAGGACTGGTTTATTGACAGACCCATAAAAGTCCAATTTCCATTGAATGTAGTCAAACTCATTATTTATTGGAATATTCCTGGTATGTGGGCTTAATTTATTGTATTACTTTCACAGAAATGTGATTTTTGAGCAGCTGGGTAAGAAAAGAAAAAAAAAAACGACATCTGTTGTTACCAACAGTTGGCCCACCCTCGCTCTGGGCAGCATCCCTCCTCCCACTAAAAACTTGGGTGCTCAGCCAGAAAAACCAGCTAGCAGCTGTCGAGTTGATTCTGATTTGTAGCGACTCTCTAGGACAGAGCAGTAGGGCCCTGTTGGGTTTCCCCAACTGTCATCTGTATGGGAGCAGATCTCCAGGTCTTTGTCCCTCAGAGCCAAGGGCAGCAGTCGAGCCCCTAAGCTCCCTGAAGATGGGGACTATGGCTCACATATCTTGTTTTTTTTTTTTTAAGAAAATAATAAATAAAAATTGATATTTATTATAAAAACAACGTGTGTTCATTTAACGTAGTCCATCAAATGCAGTCAGGTAAAAAGGAACAGCTTAAGTTCACCTGGGTGCCCACCACTCCAGTCTGTGTCCTTTTAATGTCCCGGTGTGTCTTTCTGTGGAACCACACAAAGACGTGCTTTCTTCTTGTGAACTTCAACAAAAATAGCATCATCCCCAAGACATGGAAGTCTCCATTTCCTGCATATTTCTTGGCATGGTGCATTTTACTAAGCGTTCGCTGAAAAGGCATTGACTCTCAAGACTTGTTTTTTCAGTTTAGACAACAGGATTTGTAAGTGACTCACACAGAGGGGGCTGATGATGTGCATTTGAATTAATGCCTCACAATCAGTGACTGACGAATCGAGTCTCCAGTAAAGGAAATGAGTTCCTTGACCACTAATTACTTTGTACTGGGGAAACCTCTACCCACTCGGTACACGGGAAGCCTGGCATAAATGTGCTTCCACCGGCAGTGCAAAGTTGATGTCGGCTCTGAGACAGCTTGGTTGCCTCCTTGGATGTTTATGAAACAATACCGAGGGTTTGGCTGCAAATCTTTTTGATAAAGACCTCCTTTATGACTTCAGAGTTAACGTTAGGGGAGAGGAATCTTATTGTAAATAAGGTTTTCCCCCTCCTACACTTAACAGTTAAGAAGAGATTTGATTTCACATGCAGTTATAAAATTGCTCATTTTGCAGCTCCTACATTGAATACTAGCACATTGTCTTCTATTGAAAGCCAGCATTTGGAATGATCAATTCTTCAAGCATTCAGGCTGAATGCACATTTCTTTGTTCTACATTAGGAAAAAAGCCTCCTTAAAAATGCTGACATCGTCTACCAAGGAAACGCCAAACTTTTCAGCTGTGCATCCCAAGAAAAGGAAAGTTTTCTTTGCCATACGCCATTTCATGAGCGTTGTTGCACTCCTTGCAATCACGTTCTAGAGTATCTGAGGAGAACAGTGCAGTTCAACTCTTGTGCTTGCCGAGATGTCAGTTTTCCCCCGGGGCGGATGAGAACAGTTCTGGTGGAGCCCTCCCAGCTCAGGTGGCCCCACCTTCCCTAAGCTTGTCTGTACTCAGAGACCCCACTCGCCTGTACCGGGATTTAAATTCTTGAATTCAGAGTTGAGGGTTTTGTTCCAGACCTTCCTGAGCTCAAGACAATGTGTCGTTCCAGGAGAGCTGTGACCCTTGGTGCCAGTTTCATGCTGAGGAGGACAAGTGGGGTGTGATGTGGTGAGACGGATGGAGGTCTGCTCCTGGAGCTAGCAGCTTAAGCCCATGATGTGACATTTGGCAAGTGGCCTCACCTCCCAGCACCTCATGACAGATCCAGGGCAGTGTGCTCAGTCAGCATGGGCGGCTTTGGGGACTCTACTGACTGTCACTGTTAGCTGCCACTGAGTCGGTTCTGACTCATAGCAACCCTGTGCTCTACAGAACGAAACCCTGCCCAGTCCTGCGCCACGTCCACAATTGTTTTTATGCTCAAGTTCATTGTCGCAGCCACTGTGTCAATCCGTCTCATCGAGTGTCTTCCTCTTTTTCGCTGTCCCCCTCTGCCAAGCGTGATGTCCTTCTCCAGTGTTTGATCCTTCCTGACAACGTGTCCAAAGTAAGACACAGTCTTGCCATCTTAGCTTCGGAGGAGCGCTCTGGCGGTACTTCTTCCAGGACAGATCTGTTTGCTCTTTTGGTGGTCCGTGGTATGTTCAGCATTCTTATCCAACACCGCGTTTCACAGGTATCAGTTCTTTTGCCTTCTTTGTTCATTATCCAGCTTTCGCATACATAATGATACAGTTGAAAATACCGTGAATGAGGTCAGCGGCACTTTCATCTTCCAGGTGGACACCTTTACTTTTCAATACTTTAAAGCGATCCTTTGCAGCAGATTCTCCCAATGCAGTGTGTCTTTTGATTTCTTGACTGCTGCTTCCATGGGCATTGACTATGGACCCAAATCAAATGAAATCCTTGACAACCTCCATCCTTTCTCCATTTATGACGATGTTGTGAGGATTTTTGTTTTCTTGGTGTTGAGGTGCAATCTGTAGTGAAGGCTGTGGTTCTTGATTTTCATCAGTGTTTCAAATCTTCCTCACTTTCAGCAAGTAGGGTGGTGGTGGCTGAGTAAGGCAGGTTGTTAATGAGTTGTCCCGCCATCCTGATGCCTCATTCTTCTTCATAGAGTCCAGCTTCTTGGATTATATGCTTGGCATATAGAATGAAAAGTTATGGTGAAAGGATACAACCCTGACGCACTCCTTTCCTGGCTTTGAACCACGCAGTATCCCCTTGTTCTGTTTGCAGAGCTGCCTCTTGATCTGCATACACATTCCCTAAGAGCACAATTAAGTGTCCTGAACTTCCCGTTTTACACAACGTTAGCCATAATTTGTTTTGATCCACACAGTTAAATGCCTTTGTACACTCAATGAAACACGGACAAACATCTTTCTGGTATTCTCTGCTTTCAGCCAAGATCCATCTGATATCAGCGATGATATCCCTGGTTCCACGTCCTCTTCTGAATCCAGCTTCAATTTCTGGCAGTTCCTTGTCAATATGTTGTTGCAGTCACTTTTGAATGATCTTGAACAAAATTTTACTTGCATCTGGGAGTCACTGGGGAATTTACTGACTCGTGAATCTTAATCAGACTATTACGAACAAACACTCACACAGAAGTCCTGTTGTTACGTGCCATCGAGTCAGTTCTGACTCATAGTGAGCCCGTGTACAACAGAACAAAACACTGCCCGCTCCTGTACCGCCCTTATGGCCGTTATGTCTGAGCCTGGTGTCGTAGCCACTGTGCCAGTCCATCGCATCTGAAGGTCTTCCTCTTCAGTTTTTTGGTATTACAGTCTGATGTCTCCTTACATCTTTTAAATTAACCTCAGGCCCCATGTTCCCACCCAGAGACTCTGTGGAAACAGACAATGATCTGAATCACTTTTTCCAAAGACACACCTGAATTATGCAGTAGGGAGTGGGAGTGATTGCCTGAGTTACCTGGAGAAGTGGCCACCACCCAGCAGGAGACCAGAGCTCTCAGGGAAAAGCTGAGGTCTCCGCAGACCCAGGCAGGCGAAAGGCCGGCTGGTCAGTCATCAGGCCACGCTCTCTTTCACCTGAAATGACTAAAATATGTTTTCTTTAAATTCTCCTGTCTCGATTCTTCTGAGTTAGCAAGTTTCAAGCCTATCAGCGTAGAAACAGGCCACATGAACCCATTTCAAACCCAACTTTATTTTTTAGAAATTCTCCCAAATAATATTGCCATTGAGAACCCTATTGAGAAGTTGAGGAAACAGCTACAATTTTCCCTCCTTGTTGTAACCTGAGTCATTGATTCAGAACTGACCTAGAATCATGTGGAAAAGGTTTCCTTTATTCTCTGTGTGTCTTCTTAATCGGGCTTTTTTTTTTTTTTTTTTTAATTCACTCAGTGAAAATCAGCACTTTAGAAGATGTCTCCTCCTATGGGAGATCGTTAACAGTGATGAAATATTGGTTACTCAATATGTGTACTAACTGATTAGTGAGAGACTAGTGTGTTCTGTAAGCCTTCATCTAAAGTACACTAAGAAGAAAAGCTCGGGTTGTTAGAGGAGGTCACGTTTACTGGGCAACCAGGAGCTTTGTTAAAAGGAGAGATCCCTTGGGAGACAATACCTTTAGTTCACACCTCCAGGCATCTCCTTATTCTTTGTACATTGTGATTGATTTGTCTGGGGCCAGGTAGTAGGAACAGCAGACATTTTTAAACCAAGGGAGGCAGTCCTTCCAAACAGAGGGCTCTTCTTTGCTGAGTTCTCTTTTACCTGAGGAGAGGTATAGACACCTTCTCCCCATTTGAAATGAGGATGGTGATAGCAGCATCATACACCTTAAAAGTTCTGTGTACCGTAAGAATCACTAAAGGTATTTAGCATGTCTTAGAATGAGAACCAAAATCCTCATTCATTTAGTTTTCAAGTCACTGCCATGTGCCAGGAATACTCAAAACATTCAACTAAAGAAGATTGATTTTTGAGTCCTCAAAAAAAAAAAAATCATGGAGTGTACACCCATGTTCATGGCAGCACTGTTCACAGTGGCCAAAAGGTAGAACTGACTAAGTGTCCATTACCAGAGGAATATGGGTAAACAAAATATGGTCTATGTGCAAAAGGGAGTATTTACTCAGCCAAAATGAGAAATGAAGTCTTATACACACCACCGCGTGGATGAACCTTGAAAACATTATGCTGAGTAAAATCAGTCACAAAAGGATAGAGGTCATCTAATCCCACGTATATGAACTATTTAGATGAGGCGAATGCATAGGTACCAGAGTTTGTGGTGGTCACCAGAGGCAGGAGGGATAGGAAACGGGGGCTTACTGTTTAGGGTCACTGAGTTTCTGTTAATGGTGGGAGAACAATCTGGAAAAGGAGAGTAGTTTGGGATGTACCACATGATGCACGGAATCGGTGTCACCAAACTGTACCCATAAAAATGACTGAACTGGCAGGTGTTTTGTTACATGTATTTTTACCACAATGAAAAAAAAGAAGTAAAAGTATCTCTTATCGGCAGATGATATGGTCCTATCTGTAGAAAATCCCAAACAGTCTGCAAGAAAACTTCTAGAGCTAATAGAGAAAGTGAGCAAAGTGGCAGGCTGCAAAGTCAGCAAACAAAAACCAGTTGAGTTTCTGTACACCAGCAGTGAGTGATCTGAACGGGAAGTTAGGGAAACAATTCCATTTGTAATAGCGTCTAAGAGAGTGAAACACTAAGGATGAATCTAACTAGTAACATGAAGAACTTATATAGTGAAAACTAGAGAACACTGCTGAAAGAGAGTAACCAAAAACCTACAGCCATCGAGTCCGTTCCGACTCATAGTGACCCTGTGGGACAGAGTAGAACTGCCCTAGAGTGTCCAAGGAGTGCCTGGCAGACTCAAACTGTCAAAGTTTTGGTTAGCAGATGCGGCACTCAACCATTACGCTATCAGTTTCCAAAAAAGAGTAAAGCCGACTTAAATACATGGAAAGATGTTCCATGTTCATGGATTGGGAAGCCTGAATATTGCTAAGATGTCAGCACTACCCAAAACAATTATGGATTGTCTGCAATCTTGATAAAAATTCCAACAGCATTCTTTGCAGGAAGAGTGATACGAATCCTTGACTTTATAGGGACTGTCACCCCCAAAGAAAAAGTCAAATCCACTGCTTTCCAGTCAATTCAGACTCACAGCAACCCTGTAGGGCAGAGCAGAACTGCCTCGTAGGGTATGGGGTATCAAGAGGCCCCATATAATAGCTTAAAGCAGTGTTCAAAGAGGGGCACAACATAGGGGAGCTCACAGTAGGCATCCTGTTTTCTTGTAAATCTATCAATTCTACCAATGATCATAGTATGAGTAGTACCTGCTTGACTCCGTAGCTTGGTAATTAGGAAGAAGACTTTGGATTCACACTACCTGGCTCTGAATCACAGCTCTCCCACTTACTAGCTTGTAACCTTAGACAAGTTTTAAATTTCTTTATGCCTCAGCTTCCTCATAGGAGCAGGATAACTAATAGTAACAAGGTGGTTGTTGGATGCTTAGATTAGGGCTGTATAAATGTGTGTTAGTTTCAGTTCATATGCTTGGCTGCTAATGAAAGTCAGGGGTTTGAGTCCCGCTGGGTGCCTCTCGGAAGAAAGACCTCACAGGGTACTTCTGAAAAGTCCCCACTGGAAACCCCATGGAGCGCAGATCTGCTCAGGCACACATGGCGTCGCTAACGGTCAGAGTCGACTCAACAGCAGCTTTCTCTGTCACTGAGCCTGGCCTCTGGCTATTTGCATAATACTCGGTTCTAAAGTTTGCCTCCAAAAAGCAGGCTACCAACGTGTAGTTTTCCATGTCTGCCTTTGGCGACTGGAGCTATATCTGTCCATTTCCAGGATTTTGATTCTTCCTTCAGGGTGTGCTGGCGATCTGTGACTGTGGTCCTGTCTCTTGGTTGTCTCCTGCTGTTATAGCAGAAATACCACAAGTGAATGGCTTTAACAATGAGAAATTTATTCTCCCACAGCCTAGGAGGCTAGAATCCAAATTCAGGGGAAGGTTTCCTATCTCTGTTGGCTCTGGAGGAAGGTCCTTGTCGTCAAGTCCCCCCTTGGTCTGGGAGCTTCTCTGTCCAAAGGACTGGTTCGGCTCCCAGCATTGCTTGCTCGGTGGTACAGGTCCACATATCTCTCTGCTCGCTTCTCTCTTTCATATCTGAGAAGAGATTAGCTTGACATCCTGTCTAATCTTGTAGATCTGATCAATAGAACTGCCACTAATCCCATCTCATCACATCTTAGTGATAAGATTTACCACCCCGAGAAATCACATCAGTGGACTCACTGGCACGCAACCATACCGTACTGGGAATTATGACCTAGCCAGACTGACAGATATTTTAGGAAGCACGATTGTGCCTCTTCTGCGTTTTCCCTTAATGACACGGACTGCTTCTGGATCCGGGCCGGGCGCAAGCGGCTGTGCCCTCAGCGTCACTTTGTCTTCTGTCCTATCGATTCGTGTCCATCCAAGACGTTTCTGGGCAGCAAGGATGGATAGAAGGTATCAGCCTAGTGGGTTTGCACGCTCACTTTCGTCTGCAAGTGTTACTTGGCGTCCATCCACACCTGGCTCACTTGTGTGCAGCGGTGACAACACTCTGGGTCTTTGAAACTAAGAAGAGATGTTAAAATATGGCAAGGGTGCCCCCGAGAGCATACACGTGGGGAAATTGCAACTGCTAAGTGTCAGACACTGTGCTGAGCATTTTATGCTGAGTGCTTCACTCGGTTCTCCTAACTTACAGGTCTCATAAAGGAAGTCCTAGCTTTTCATCTCCAGCGTTCGTTAACCAAGGGTAGAGATTTTGACTTTCTCAGGGTCAGAGTGGAGCTGGCTTGGGGAGCCAGGAGACCTGACCAGAGACCCTCGGCTGCCCTGTTCCGTACCCCGAATCAGAATCTATCTGCTGCCGAATTGATTCAAACTCACGGTGACCCCAGGAGTTACAGAGGAGGACCATGCTTCATGAGGTTTTCGAGGCTGTGATGTTTGGGGTCTGGAGTGCCAGGCGTTTCTTTCGGGGCACCTTTCGGTGCCCCAAATCACTGTTGGTTAATAGCCCAGCACTTAACCCTTTGTGCCACACAAGGACTCCCTGCATGGGAGGGACTTTCAGGGTCACATCTTTAATGTGCAAAATTTTGAAACCTTTGATTAAAAGGAATATCTTCGATACACACTCAGAAATGATTATTAATTAGTGTTTTTGGGGCACATGGAAGGTTTTTTATTGCTGAAATCAGAAATTGGTTTTGAATCGGTGGTGTGTATTTGGTTTCCTTGTTTTCCCCCCCTGAAGGCAGGCGTTTGATGGATTCTGTTTTGTTCTCTGCTGCACCCTGGCACCTACAGCAGGCCCAGGCGAATGGGTTTGATTATTGAATGACTAAATGGAAACGTATTTGCACTTCACGGTGATGTGCCTTTCATTCCAGCTGGTTAATGTGTGCTGTGGGAAATGTTTAGGGCTGCTTATCGGATCCGACTCGACGGCACTTGGCTTATAACCATGTCACCTTCTGAGAGACCTTTCTGGAGTCTCTGAGAAAGAGTACTTTCTACCACGAAGCCCGACCAAGGCATCTCTCGGCGGGAGCTGTAATTTTCTTCTCTGAATAACGGTGTGCGGATAGATGTCAGTCCCACCAGCGTTCTGTTCTCTAAGCTTGCGGGGGCTCTGCCGCGTTCGCTTCGTCCTGTGCGCCTCTGTTTGGTGAGTGAGTGCATGCGTGTACTCAGGGGTGCTCCAAAGATAGGAAAGGTGTAAGGGAAGAGTACCGTTGGGGAAGAGGGACAGTAACTGTTCTTTTCACTTTTTAACCATTTCCATTTTGATTTCTCCTCATGTAGGCTAGCCTCAAAGGAACATGCTGGAGTCATTTCAACTAATGATTTCTTTTTGTATGCCCTTGGTAATTAAATTGATTACTCTTCCTGAAGAAGAACAAAACCTGAGCTAGCTGGATCATTGCCTTTGTCTTTGCTTGTAATCTTTTAGAGAAAAAGGACCTTAGCTTTGCCCTTGGGCAATCATGGTGAATTCTTGATAACATCTGGTTACTTAACTTGAAAAATATGCCACTAAGAAAATCGATGCTGGACCTTAACTGGGTTGAAATGCAGACATACATCGGATCCGTGCTCATCTCAGTCAACCCTTTCAAGCAGATGCCATATTTTGGGGAAAAGGAGGTTGAGATGTACCAAGGAGCGGTGAGTCCCACACCACACAGACTTCTGGGGTGTTGAGGGCTTTTATGATGCATGAGTATTGTTTTCTTGAAGTTGCCATTACATTGCATTTTCTTATTAGGAATGATTTACTGGGAAGTGCAAATAAGTGATCTTGTTTGGTATTTAGCAATGTGTCACTCTCTAGGGTGCTACTTACAAAAGGCGTTGGACTACCTGGTAGCTGACCCTAATGTGTATACAGAATTAGTTGGTAGGACCTGCCACCTGCAGCTGGAGGGCCCCTCGTGCCATCCAGTTCTAGGGAATGAAAGCCAGTGATAGGTTAAGACGTGAACCCAGCAACGGGGGCCGTCGGCTCAGCACCGTAATGCAGCTGTGCCTGAAACTGGAGCGTGAGTCTTTTACTGCTTCGTCTGCTAACATGACCCCAGTCACAATCTAGACCTAGCTCCAAAGCCATGCCAGCAATGTCATAAAAATAGCAACTGCACTCTAGAGGATGAATTTTATTCCCTGGCCCTTCCCTCCGCCAGGCCTCTGTGTCTCCGTACCTTCTTCCTTCCCTCTTGCCTTTGCAGCAGAGACACAAGTGTGGTCATTAATCCTGACCCCTGGAAAACACACAGAAGAGAGCCACACCAACTCATCAGCGGCTGTGGAAGGCCGCTCACCCAGGACAAGGGCCCACCTCATTGTCGCCAGCAGACCGGTGCTGGTAGCCGGGGTCGCCGGAGGCCGCCACGCAAGAACCCTTGCGTAGTGCTGCCTTTGTGGGATCCCAGCACGAGGGCACACTGTCCGCCCGGCTGGCCCTGCCCTGGCGCCCCAGGCCCTGGCAGTGGTGCCCCTGGCAGCAGGTGGCGCTGCTGAGTCTCCATGCACCCAGGACCCAGGGGAGGGAAGCAGGAATGTGTTCCCCCCTGGCTTTCTGAAGAGGACTGCTCCGTGCGAGGCCCTCTTTGAAAGAGGTCACACTAAAGAAATGCTCTAGAAGGTTTTTTTTAAGTTTATTTTACTGCTAATGGTCACAGAGAGTGCTGGTAAAATGGATATTTACTACATACCTTATGCTGTGGTAGGGACACTTGTAATAATGATAAAACTGCCTAGGGAACTGGCTTGGTTATTATGTCCATTTCACAGATGGGGAAAATCAGGCTCGAAGAGGTCAAGTATTGCAAGTGGTGTGGCAAAATCAAAAACCCAAACCAAAACCACTGCCTTCAAGTCAATTCCTACTCATAGCGACCCTATAGGGCAGAGCAGAACTGCCCCCATAGAGTTTCCAAGGAGCACCTGGTGGATTCAAACTGCCAACCTTCTGGTTAACAGACATAGCACTCAACCGCTATGCCTCCAGGGTTTCCAGTGGTGGAACTAGAATTTGAAAAAAAACTAGGTCTGAAGGACTTGGTGTGAAATTAGAGGAAATTCATACCCTATCCACCTCAAACCTGGCTCAGAGGTTCAGTGAGCCCATAGACCGGACACCAACTTGGGAAAGCTAGAGTGACATACACTGACTTTGCTAAGCGCCTCGGGAGCCTTACTGGCCAGTGACTTGTCTCTGCAATGCCCACAGCGGCCTCTCGGCTCCGTCCCCTCCGTGTCTGCCTTTTCTGTGATGCTCACTGCCCTAGTTCAAGGAGGCATTAATTACAATCCCACACAAGCAGCCTGGGCGAGAAGAAGGCCACCCGGGACTGCGCCCGGACCTCTCCTTCCTGCTGTAAGGAAAAGGCGAGGATCAGTGTCTCCGTGGGACCACATGAAGTGTTCATTAGTCAACCCAACCCAGCCTGTCCCGTTCCCGTGGGCCTCCAGGCTCTCACATGGGAGGACAGCAGGCAGTGCTTGCTGTGGGGCCAGCCTCACAGCCCTGACCACTGTCCCGTCATCCCTGACTCCCGTCTTCCAGAGCAGAGCCCCGAACGGCCATTTCCGGGCCCCACTGTCTATGGTCAGTCCGTTGCTCCTAGGACTCAGTGCTCTGCCTTCGCAGAGGACTCTGCCTTTGCCATCACCTCAGTCACCTTGCAGCCTGGCGTTAGCATCCCACTTTGGAGATGGGGACAGCGAAGGAGAGGCAGAGTCTCAGTGTCTTCTTACTCGAGACCTAGTACGCTGCCTTGTGTTAGATAATCTGGAAATGAAGGGTGTTCTTTGTCTAGCTATGAACCACACAAAGGATTTTCTTTTGAAATGATTTTTGAAGATGTGATGGAGGTGGGTGAGGCTAGAAGGGACATAGCAAGGCTGAAGTCGGCTGGGGACAGTGAATTTGTTAGTTCTGGAGATGTATTTGCCTTTATATTTATGCATAACTAAGATACCCTGAGACCAAAGCACAAACCCAGGAGACTACCTTGATGTGATGGGATTTCTTCCCGCTCAGTGGAGGGTGAAGCAAACTGACCAAGCCAGTTTATCCATCTGAACAACTGTACTGCTTGCTCTTACTTTATGGAGATTTTAAGTTTTCACCCCGCCAGAGGTAACGTGGAAACCCTAGTGGCATCATGGTTAAGTGCTAATCATAAGGTCAGCAGTTCAGATCCACCAGGTGATCCTTGGAAAGTAAACTCCATGCGAGCAGTTCTGCTCTGTCCTGTAGGTCACTAGGAGTCATAATCAACTTGATGGCAGTGGGTTGATTTGCTGTTGTTGCTGTTTTTAGAGATAACCTTTCTTAGCTTCTTCCAGGATCCTAGAATTTGCAACTTGCCTCTTGACACAGACACTGAGAATTCACAAAGAAGTGTGGCCCCGGGTTTGGGTGGCTCTCTGAAGACCTGTTGTAGCCCGAGTGTCTTCAGAAACATTTCTAGTGCAACGCCGTCTGCAGGGTGTTTGTGGGTGGAGGGGTGTGGAGTCGGGGCATCTGAAGGCGCAGGTCGGATCTGAAGGCTGATCACTCATAGGCCTTCCAGAGAGTCCTTCCAGATTTCGTCTTTATCTGTTAGAACGCAGTGTTTCCTGACTGAGGAAGTTTTCTGAATTCCTAGATTATGTAACCTTGAAGACTTAAAAACCCTGGTGGGTAGTGGGTTAGGTGTAGGACTGCTAACCAAAAAGTCAGCTGTTCAAATCTACCAGGTGCTCTTTGGAAACTCTATGGGGCAGTTTGACCCCATCCTGTAGGATCGCTGTGAGTGGAATTGACTTGATGGCAGTGAGTCAGGTTTTTTCTTTTCGAAGATGTAGCTGGAACCCTGTCGATACAGCAGTTAAGGGCAGCTCACTTGCAAACCAAAAGGTCTCAAGTTCAAATCTGCCAGCTGTTCCTTGGAAACACTATGGGGCGGACATACTCTTCTGCAGGGTCACTATGAGTCAGAGTTGACTCAATGGCCATGGGTTGGTTTGTTTATTTTTAAGCTGTAATTATAGGCACTAAACTTGCATAGGGGTGGATTCATTTCCGAGGCCAAGCAAAGAAACTGCATGTGTTGGTTTCTCTGACTGTGTTTTCTTTGTGTTTTCTGCTTTTTAGGCACAGTATGAAAACCCACCACATATCTATGCCCTTGCAGATAATATGTACAGAAACATGATCATTGACAGAGAGAACCAGTGTGTCATCATCAGGTATGGGGACAGTCCCTGTCCTAGTGCACGGAGGATGGGAGGTGGCACTGTCGTCATAAGCAGTGTTTCTGCAGCATCCGCTTCATCAGAGGCCCGGCTGGGCGTCTGAGAGACAATCAGGCTGGCTGCTATACCTTCGTGGATTTTACAATTCTGTGTCCTAGATGTCTTGTGCTGGCACGAGGTGACTGCTGATGTCCTGCTTCCTTAAAGCGCTGCTAATACCCTCCTTCCTTCAGGGTAGTGCCAGCTACATCTTTCTCTGATTGTCGAGGGAAAAGTTTTGCCACTGAGCCCTGAGCTGCAAGGAAAAAGTATCTTGGCTCCCGTTCCGTCATACTGTGGCTTTAAATTAAAGATCTCTGTGTCACATGTATGTCATGGGGAGCCCTGGAGGTTCAGTGGTTAAGTTTTCAGCTACTAACCAGAAGGTCAGGGGTTCAAGCCCACCAGCCACTCCATGGAGGAAAGATGTGGCAGTCGGCATCTGAAAAGATTTACAGCCTTGGAAAACCCTGTGGGGCAGCTCTTCTCTGTCCTGTGGGGTCACTGGGAGTCAGAATTGACTGGACAGCCATGAGTTTGTCTCTGTTTAGTTTTTAACGTCACATTGAGCTGGTTTGTCTTATTTAAATTCCCTAATCATAGTAGCGGTTCCAGGACGACCTTTTGGGGTGTGCTTTGGGCTTTCTGGAGGTGTTGTCTAGTGTACGTCAGGTGAGGTGTACATCGCTCCATTTCATAATCCTTTTAACCTGACCCAGCTCTGAGTCTTTGCTGCATTTAAGTGCTTATAAAATTCTGGGTGCTGGTATAAACAGCTTCAAATGTGAAAGGATGAACACACACATTTCCATCACTTGGAAGTTAACATTTTGACACGCTGGTACACACATTAGTTTTTTTTAATGTGAAGCATCTATAAAGACATTTTTGTTGATACAAGCATATACAGAATGAGAAAGAGTTAGGTGACAACCCCATTTCTATCTACTATACAGCTTGTGCATCTGCCAGCGTGTGGCCAGTCCGGTTTTACCTGTTCTTCCCCTTGTAATATCACTTGATTATTTCAGGCAAATCTTAGATAGCGAATCATTTCATGGCTCAGTAATTTAGTACATACCTTTAAAACATAAATTCTTATCACACCCTAAGAAATGAATAATTGCTTTGATATCATCTAATATTGTCAGAGAAAACCCTGGTGGCATAGTGAGTTAAGTGTTATGTCTGCTAAGCAAAAGGTCAGCAGTGACAGCCATGTTTTTTTTTCCTAATATTGTCAGGATTCTAACTCTGTATATTTTAAGTGACTTTTTTACTGTGAGTTTTTACTAACAGTCCAATCAAAGCACACATGTCGTTGTGTCTCTTAAGTTTCTTAAACTTCAGCAATTCTCACTTACGCTTTTTGTTATCTTGGCATTTGTTTGTTAAACAGAAAGGTTGCTTGTCACAGAACTTTGTATGTCCTAGGGTGGGCTGATTGTGTCCGTGACATTATTTAAATATTTCACTGTCCCCTGTGTTTCCTATAAATGGGTAGGTGTAAAAGCTTGATTAAGTTCAGATCCATGTTTTCATCTGTGTTGCTGTGCACTGCATGTCTGTTAGTCTCTCTTCATCTGATTTTGAGATTAGCAGTGGGCCTGTTATTGTAAATTCTCACCGCGCAGCCTTTGTTTAATCAGTTTTTGCAAAATAGTTGTTTCTGATTTGTTGAAGTCTCCTACTATTATTGTGGAGTAATCTAACTCTTTTTTGAGTGTAGTCAGTGTTTCTTCGACGTATTTAGGTACTCTGATACTAGGTGCATAAATATTTAATATAGTTAAGTCTTGCTTGTTTACTGAACCTTTCAGCAATAAATAATGTCCATCTTTGTCCATGATGATGGATTTTACATTGAAATTGATTTTGTCTGAGATTAGAATTGCCACCCTGCTCTTCTTTGTTCATTGTTAACTTGATACATATTCTTCTATCGTTTAATTTTCAGTTTGTTCCTATCTTTAAGCCTCAAGTGAGTTTCTTGTAGACAACATATGGATGGGTCATGTCTTTTGGTCCAAGATGTCACTCGATGTCTCTTTACTGGAGCATTCAGTCCATTCACATTCAGTGTAATTAGTGATACGTATGTGTTCAGTGCTGCCATTGTGATCTGTTTATTTTTGTGTTGATGTTTTCTCTGTTGTTCTTATCAGTCTGTTCTGGGGCGTTCATTCTTGTGAGTTGATTTTTCACCTTTTTCAGAGCTGTTTTTGTAGTTGTTGAGACTCTTGTGTTACGTTTCTTGATATAGTATGTTACATCTTTGTTGTGCTTTATGGCTGCCCCATGCTTCCCCTTAATAAACTATATATAAACCCAATTTTAATTACTACCAGTCTTGTCCTCTTCCTCTCCATCTGGAAGAACTATAACGACTGTAGTACATCCCTCTTTTTAATATGATGGCACCATAGTTTTCACAATAATCACTGGATTGTTTCTTTCAGTGTTAAAGCTGTGATTGAATTTGGAGCCTTCCTTAACTGAGTAGAATTCTGAATAATGTGTCGTTCTAAAATATAAAGTTAGTGGTTTTGTTCTTCTAAGCCAAAGCCAAGAACTTCTTTCAGTATTTCTTGTAGTTTGGGTTTGGTTTTTACAAAGTCTCTGAGTTTCTGTTTATCTGGGCATGTCTTAATTTCATTTTCATATTTGAAAGATAGTTTTGCAGGATATATAATTCTTGGTTGGAAGTTCTGCTCCTTCAAGGCTTTGAATGTGTCATGCCACTGTCTCTGTGCCAGCATGGTTTCTGCTGAGAAATCTGATGAAAGCCTACAGGGTTTCCCTCTGAATGTTAGCTTTGCTTTGAGTCTTGCTGCCTTTAAGAGTTGCTGCTTATGTTTCATTTTGTTAAGCTTGATTATAATATGTCTTGGAGTCTTTCTTTTGAGATCTATATTGGGTGGCATACAAAATGCATCTGCAATATTTATATTCTCCTCCTTCGTGATTTCTGGGAAGTTTTCAGTCAGCAGCTCAGCAACAGTTCTCTCTGTGTTCTCAAGAGTCTCATCCTGTTCAGGAACTTCAATTAATCAAAGGTTGTTCCTCTTAATAGAGTTCTACATGTTTCTTAATGCTTTTTAATTTTTCTTGTTTCTCTTTTCTGATTTCGGCTCATAGACACTGGTGTCTTCCAAGTCAGAAATTCCTTTTTCCGTTTGTTGCATTCTGTTTTTTTGGCTTTGAATGGAAGTTTCTATGCCTTTGATTTTGTTCTTGATCTGTTGGATTTCAGAGTACTGGTGTTCCGTGAGATTGAACAGCTTGCTTAATTTTTCATTTTGTCCTGCTACATTTTGTATAAGGTCTAGAAGGGCTCTGTATATAATCCTTTTGTATTCACCTTCTGATGATTTCAGAAAAGTCTTCATCTGGAAAACTCCTTGGTTGTTTTGTTTGGGAGCCTTCTGAAGCCGTAGATGATTTCTTGTGTGCCACAAGCGTCTGTTGCTTTTTGGGTTTCATGTGAGTAAGTAAAGGCTGGGACAGTTACTGTGAGGATGGACTGCAGATGTTTCTCTAGGCTGTCTTAAAATGTAAAGCAAAAGGTATCTGACCACTTCCCAAGTCAGTCAGGCTTTCAAATGTAGAGGTCCCTCTTCCCAAATGGCAAAGTTCCTGTTCAGGAACTTCAATTAATCAAAGGTTGTTCCTCTTAATAGAGTTCTACATGCTTCTTAATGCTTTCTATTTTTTCTTGTTTCTCTCTTCTGATTTCGGCTCATAGACGCTGGTGTCAGTAGCTCTGTCTTCCAAGTCAGAAATTCCTTTTTCCATTTGTTGCATTCTGTTTTTTTGGCTTTGCATGGAAGTTTCTATGCCTTTGATTTTGTTCTTGATCTGTTGGATTTCAGAGTACTGGTGTTCCGTGAGATTGAACAGCTTGCTTAATTTTTCATTTTGTCCTGCTGCATTTTGTATATATCCAATCCCAGATGATACGAACTAGTTCAAAATATAGCAGTGCTACTGTCCTGTTAGCCTCTGCTGACAGGGCTCAGTCTTAGGCGACATTGTGTAAACTGCTTTTCTAGTAGAAAAGTGCTCTCCTGTGGTCAGGCTCTGGCTCCCAAGATAAGAAATAGGTCCAGCTGCGGCCATCATATCTAAGATGGCGCCCTCCACACAGTCAGCAGATAGAGGGGCTAAAGGTACCGAGAGGTAGTAAGTCTTCCACCTCTGTTGCTGGACCCCACCATAGGCGACACTGTGTAAACTACTGCTTTTCTGTCGGAGAAGCACTGTCCTGTTTGCAGGTGCTGGTTCCCAGGCTAAGAATTAGGTCCCGCTAAAATCTCGGTATCCAACTTGGCATCCAACACACAGACACTGTGGTTCTGTACAAACCACGCTGTGGCAGTGATAAAAAGACAGACCCAAAGTGACTGGATGAACAGAGTCCTAAGCCTGGCTCTCAAAATATGACAATTTCACCTGCCTATTCCACCAGCAGTGTGTCTGAGTCTAGCCGCTAGGCAAGACCCAGCTCCGCTCACCAGCCAAGACAGAGGAAAAAAAGTCAAAATGGTGCATTACCTTCTGTCCATGAGAACCAGGGCTAGCCAGGAGCAGGAGTCAGTGGAAGAGAGGAAGTTTTTTGTTCAGTGGTATGAAATCCAAATTAACAGCCCTGTGTCATGTCCTAGGGCTCACTAGGTGACCAGAAGGCTCCGTTTGATTTTCAACTCAGGTCTCGGTTTCCAGAGGGATATAAGGAGACGTGTGCTTAGTCTGCCACCTTGACTCCACCCTCTGTTTCTGATTTGTTATTGCTTCTTGGAATTCTTCATTTGGTTTCCTTATAAAATACAAGTCATGTAGGAAAACCAGATAGAAAGCTTGTCTCTTTACCTGTACTTACCACTTTTCAAAGCCCTCAGTAGTACTGTACCAACCTCCCAAGATAGTGTATTTTTATTTTTTGGTATCACTATGAGCTGATGGATGTTAACATATTTTACCCACCAGGCTATGTTACAGTCATTATCCTTTTTGAACTGAAAATTGTCCCACCTTAAACCCTGGTGGCAGAGTGGTTAAGTGCTACATCCGCTAACCAAAGCATCAGCAATTTTAATCCACCTGGCACTTGTTAGAAACTCTATGGAACAATTCTGCTCTGTCCTGTAGGGTCTACAGGGTCACTATGTGTCAGAATCGACTTGACAGCAATGGGTTTAGTTTGGTTTGGGCAAGTGACAGTACCTTCTTCTGGCTCTTGCACTCCTTTGATATCCCCTGTTGTCTTTTAGAGTTTTGGGGGGGGGTCGGTTTATGGAAAATGTTTCAGGCTCACTTGCTCACTTCCTGCCTAAGATCTAGAACAACCCATTTTACTAAACACCCTGGTTTATTTTGATGGGAAATGATCTTTAGAGGCCACTGATCTGGGCACTAACTGTGCCAACTCCTCTGTATTGTCAGTTCCTCTAGTTGTTTCCAGAGGACAAAGCTAGGGAACATGAATTGGTTATAAAAAGAAAAGGTGAAATGTGAGTTCATACTGATACTTCTAGTTTATTTTTTAACTTTGACTTTTTTTCTTTTATCTTGTTTACCTTATTCTGAAAATCTTGCTTCTTGATGATATTAACACAGTGACTTATTTGCTTTATGCTATTGCACACCCACACAGAGAGGGTGAGAGAGAGAGATGGTCCCTGGATGGTATAAGCAGTTAAAATACTTGGCGATTAACCAGAAAGTTACTGTCCTCAGCTGCCCAGAGTGCTGCAGAAGATAAACTTGGTGATCTACTTCTGGCAAATCAGCCACCAAACACCCCATGGAGAGCAATTTTAGTGTGATATGTGTGCCACCACGCATCATGATTGGCCAGCAACACCCTGGGCATAGATCCACGTGTCTCCTCGGACACCATGTTATTGTTGTCATTGGACCATCGGGTCAGTTCCAACTCACGGTGACCCTGTGCACAACAGAATGAAACACAGCCCGGTTCTGCGCCATGCCCACAATAATTTTTATGCTTAATCCCATCCTTGCAGCTACTGTTTCAATCCTTCTCCTTGAGGGTCATCTCTTTTTTGCTGACCTTCCACTGTACCAAGCTTGGTGTCCTTCTCCAAGGACTGATCCCTCCTGACAGCATGTGCAAAGTATGTGAGACGTAGTTTCTCCATCCTGGCTTCTAAGGACCATTCTGGTTGTACTTCTTCTACAACAGATCTGTTCGTTCTTTTGGCAGTCCACAGTATATTCAATAATCTTCTCCAACATCACAGTTCAGAAGCATCAGTTCTCCTTTGGTCTTCCTTATTTGTCCTTTCTTGTCCAGCTTTCACATGCATAAGACGCGATTGAAAATGCCATGGCCTGGGTCAGGTGCTGAGTCTTCAAAGTGACAACTTTACTTTTCAACACCCTAAAGAAGTCTTTTGTAGCAGATCTTCCAGTCCAGTGCATCTTGATTTCATGACTGGTGCTTCCATGCACGTTGATGGTGTGACCAAGTAAAATGAAATCCTTGACAACCTCAGTCTTTTCTCTGTTTATCATAATGTTGCTTACTGGTCCAGTAGCAAGAAGTTTTGTTTTGTTGTTGTTGAGGTATAAGCCATATAGAAGGCTGTGATCTTTGGTCTTTATCAGTAAGCATTTCAAGTAATCTTCACTTTCAGAAAGGTTGTGTCATCTGCATAACGCAGGTTGTTAATGAGTCTTCCTCCACTCCTGAGGCGCCTCTCTTCTTCATATAGTGCAGCTTCTTGGATTCTTAATGCTGCAAAATAACATTACCATTACTAGTAATGCAGTTAACTGGATACAGGTTACATATTTTCACTGTTCTGTTTGTCCTTAGGATGTGCAGCCAAAATACTGGGATTTTAAGTCATTTAAAATAATCCTTTCCTGTGTCATTTGGATGTTCACCTAGCTGTTTTGGTCATCTGGTGCTGCTGTAACAGAAATAGCACAAGTGGATGGTTTTAACAAGGAGGGGTTTATTCTCTCACAGTCGAGAAGGCAAGAAGTGCAAATTCTAGGACGCTAGCTCCAGGGGAAGGCTTCTCTGTTGGCTGACCCCAATCCTGTAGATTGAGTCCTGTGACTTGAACATGTCTGCCACCTATCCCACATTGTTAGCGTCGTCCACCACCCTACTACTGTTAAGTGGATTCTGACTCCTAGTGACCCTACAGGACAGAGGAGAACTGCACCATGGAGTTTCCAAGGAGCGTCTGGCAGATTTGAAGTGCCTACCTTTTGGTTAGCAGACGTAGCACTTAACCACTGCACCACCAGTGTTTCCCATTAACATCATAGAGGCAGGAGTTGTAAGGCACAGGAAGATGGCATCAGATGACAAAATGTTAGAGAAGCACGCAAGACCAGGAATCAAGATTTAGCCAAGCTGACGCATTTTGGGGGGGAGGGGCACAGTTCAATCCATGACACTGGACTACAGTTAGGTTCATTTATTTTGTATTGAGTTTTAGAGATCCTAAATTTCTTATTTTTTAAGTTGTATAACCTGTTTACATTGCTCCAAGTCACAACTGTGGAACAAGGCACACTGAAGCAACTCTAGGAAATATGGGCTTCGTGGCATTTTATTCCTAAATATTTCCATATGACCCTCCAACAGTAAAAACATTTTCTTATGTGGTACCATTATCCCAAGTAAAGGTCTTATAATATGATCTTTTCCTATCACTTAATAGTAAGCAGTCTGTATTCCCATTTCTCTGGTGGTTGTAACCACATCCTTTGCTGCTGTTTTATTCAATTCAAGGACCACCAATCGCATTTTTCCTCTTACGTCTTTTCCGTCTGACCCCGGTTCCCCAAGTCCACCATCATCATTGTTTGTGACCTTGGGACCAGACCAGTTTTCCTGTGGACACTACCCCTTGTTGACTTGTCTGGTTTGATCCTCAAGGTCTCATTATAGTTGCTCCTTCAACTGCATTTCCTATAAATTGAAACTTAGAGAGAAATACTTGACTATGGCAAGTTAAACCTCTTTGGCAGGAGGCTGTGAGTGAGGGTGAGTTTGAGAGGTTGATAGGCAGCACTCTGTTCAACCCCAGCTGGAGGTCAGTGGCCAGCAGAGGGACAAGAAGTGGCTTTCGGTACAGAAAAGAAGGGCTCAGTGCAGGTTCTCCAGTAGAATCTCTTCCCCTTTCTCCTTCTTTACTTAGCCTTCTTCTTGACCTCTAGACAGGCCTGGAGGAAGGAAAGGGCCTTGCCGGGTCGGCTGTCATGAGTCTGGAAGCTGGCACAGTCTCACTGCTCACTTTTCTCCGACTCTCAGATCCTCTTAGCGCCCATCGCTGCAGGGTCAACAGGCACTGTTGCGGGGCTGGCTCCCTGTTCCAGGATTATTCCTCCGAGGTGTGTAGATGGCCAAGCCCCTCAGGCCCTGTTCCCAGGGTTTCCATCGCAGCAGCTGTGTGTTAACTTAAGATGGGGCACCACGGGTGCCGTGGCCCTTCGGCTTCGAGAAGGCAAAGGCGCAGGCACCACCTACCACAGAGTGGTTCAGTCTCCAGCTCTATGATCCCAGGCAGCACACCTGTCACCTCTCTGGGCCCTGGTTTCTTCATCTCTGAGTGAGCTGACTGGTGAGACAAACTGAATTCTCTCCCAGCTTAGCCTTCCAAATAAAGCTAAAAGGTAGGACAGGCCAAAGTTTGCAGCCATTGAAGCCAGAAGAGCTGAGTGTCTACAAAGGGCTGAGTTGACTGGTCCCTTCCTGAATGCCCTTGTGACCTACAAATAAACCAAGACCCATGATTTTAGGGGCTGAAGGAGAGGCCTGCCCCTCATGCTAATGGCTTTTGCCAGGAGGAGAAGACGGTCTCATAACTGGGAAGTCCAGATACTTTAAATTTAGCTAAGAAATAAAATATTCATGATGACCTAATCTCTGTGCTATTCTTTGAGATCTCCACCTCCTCATTTCCCTTGTGTGAGTGACTTTGTCTAAATGATGAAATGCAAACCCCTTAGATCAAAAACCCTGGTGGTATAGTGGTTAAATGCTATGGCTGCTAACCAAAAGATTGACAGTTCAAATCCACCAGGCACTCCTTGGAAACTGTGGAGGAGTTCTACTCTGCCCTATAGAGTTACTATGAGTCAAAATCAACTCAGTGGCACTGTTTTTTTCTTTTTCTTTTCCTTTTTTTTAGATGGGACAGTGTAAGACATAAAGGCAGCATTCATTACCAGTTTCTTCTGTCCTTAGTCAGGCTTTCTAAAGGGTATATCCAGTGACAAGATGACTTGGCAGCTGGACTTGATTTCTGGACTAGAAATCAGTGTAACAAACTGAACTGTAAAAGAAAGAAATCAAGGAAGGAGGTGGGCTGCTTTCTCGAGCACTAGCTTTGTGTTTGAGCATTGGTCCTGAGTGTCACTGGTGTGGTCACTTGACTTGTCATCAGCAGCTAGAGCTGAGCACCCTCAGGTAGACTGACTCTTGCCAACCAAACTCTCCACTGAGTGTGAGTGGGACCCCTGTTCAGCTGACTGTTTTATAGAGAATTCAGCCTCTGCAGATCAGTTGGTTCTTCCCTTTGAAGAAATATCCACACAGGGAGCCAGATGACATCAGAAGGTCACTTACTTACAGGGTTGAATTCAGCAAGGATGCTCATATTGACAGTATCATCAGGTCGTAGCACTCACCTCCATCTGGAGACAGAGTCACCACTGAACTAAGGGTGTTTACCTGCTCCTCAGAGCACGCATTCTGCTTCAAGGAAACCCCGCATCTGTTTTCCTGTCATGATTTCATGGAGATCACCCCCTTCTGTTAACCCTCACTTTCTTTTTCCAACTTCTGCCATCTGTTAAGTTCTGGTCGGTAACAAACCCTAGCGATCGGCCTTGGTAACTGCAGGTCTTCCTCCACACCCCGCTGACGGACCGCGTCAGGGAGGGGGCTTCTCCCTGCGCTCAACTCAGCCACCCCGCCTGGCCTTCACTGATATCACTTTCTGGGGAGAATTATTTGCACTTCCTGAGTCCCCTTAAACTCTGATGGTGTAGACATAAAGTGCTGTGTATGCTAACCTTGAGGTCGTCGGTTCAGTCCTCCAGGTTCCCCTTGGAAACTCCATGGAGCAGCTCTACTCTGCCCTGTAGTGTTGCTATGAGTTGGAATCGACTCGGTAGCTCTGTGGCTGTGCGGACACCCAGCCTCACCATCCCCCCACACTAGAGTCTGTTTCAGCTGATGTACCATGGGCCCAGAGCATCGATACCTTTCCTGAAGCTCCACAGCTGCTCTGGCTGAGCACTAAGGGCCAAGGCTCCTGAAATCCTGATTCCAGGTCCCCCTTGTCTTTGGCACCATCAGTCCAGGCAAGAGACACTTCATAAGTACTGCCCTCTGCTGGGTGGATTCCACGTACGTGATCTATTTCAGTCCTAACGACCACCCTGAGTGTTGTTACCACTCTTGTTTGAGATTTCACTTAGAGGAGGAGGCCTAGAGAATTCCAAAGCTAAGGCATGGCAGAGTCTTTGAACTTTGCCTTGTCGGACTGCAGACTCCATATACTTCCTTCACCATCTGCTGGTAAGTGATGCCTACCTGTGCCTCAGGTTTCCTGCATATTAATAGAGAACTTAATATCTGCTGTATACCATGAAACAGGGTGAGGGCATTCCAGAAGCTTCGAGTTTTCCTGGCTTGGAGCTCCTGAACAGTCTCTGACTCCCAAACACGGGTGCTGGCTACCCTGGACTCTGTGTGTTGTTGGCCATGGTGCTCCTGGCATACCCTTCCACGAGGCTGATGAGTGTGCTTATCACTGGTTAGAGGACAGAGAACTGGCATACACCCTGGTTGGATGAATACTTATGAAGACGTATTGACATACCGGGTGGCCACACCAGGAAATTTCTTTACCTTCCAAAACAAAAACCAAGTCTATTGCCCTTGAGACGATTCTGACTCATAACGACCTTGTAGGACAGAGTAGAACTGTTCCATAAAATTTCCAAGGAGATTGCCCATGGATCATAATAAAGGTCCACTCTTAGGACAGCAAGGGATTGGACTTGGCGACACAGAGTGACTATATATTGGGTGCACTTTATGGTTCTATGCATCTATAGAATATCATCCTGCTGACCTCTGACTGGAGGAAGGGGAGTGAGTGGAGAAGAGGGGAAAGGAGGCTGTTGGGAGGATGAGACATGTATGAAGCAGAGAGGAATAGTGCGCTGTCACCCGGCAGGGAGAGCAGTGGAAGCTGCACATAGGTGGGCATGCAAATTTATATGGGAATGTATATTTTAACTCAGTGATAATAAAAAAAAAAAAAGGAAAAAAAAATTCCCAAGGAGAACCTGGTGGATTTGAACTGCCAACTTTTCAGTGAGCAGCCCAGTGCTTAACCGCTTTTATCTCCAGGGCTCCTTCTCTGTCTAACCTGGCTGGTTATCTACGAGAATGTGTGAGGTAATGATGGATGAATATTTCAGAAGAAAGGCCTGGTGATTTGCTTCTGTGAAGATGGTAGCCCAGAAGCCCTTATGGAGTGGTTCTGATCTGTGACGTAACAGGGCTGCCATGAGTCAGATTCGCTCCGTGACAGTGTTTTGTGGGCACACACACAGAGGGACAAGGAGAAGGGGGGCACTTCGTGGTGGTTGTTAGAGAAGGTTTGCAGTGGCGCGTGGTGCTCGTAACGATCTGAGAACCGAGCTGGGTTTTCTACTTCTTTTTCGTGTTTCCTAAGGTCGCGATGAGCCAGCATCAACTCAAGGGCAACGGGGTTGGTTTGGTTTGGTTTTATTGCTTGTTTTTGGAGCCCTGGTCGTGCAGCGGTTAAGAGCTATGTCTGCTAACCCAAAGGTTGGCAGTTCAAATCCACCAGAAGCATCTTGGAAACTCTCTGGAGCAGTTCTACTCTGCCCTATAGGGTCACTAGGAGTCAGAACTGACAGCACTGGGTTTGGGTGTTTTGGTTTTTGGTGGTGCAGTGGTAAAGAACTTGGCTATTAAGCAAAAGGTTGGCAGCTGGACTCCCCCAACTACACCTTGGAAACCCTCTGGGGCAGTTCTGCTGTGTCCCGTAGGGACTCTGTACATTGGAATCAACTCAGCAACAATGGCAATAACATTTGCTTATTTCCTTTTTTTTTAAATTTATTACGATGAAGTGAAAGTGTACAATCCAAGTCCATTTTGCATACCTGCCTCTGCATGACTCGATCTGTTCTCCCCACCCTGTGACAGCACGCTCCTCTTTTTCACTCTTTGCTGCTAGTATCCTTTCAACAAATACTTGTCCCCTCCTTTCCGCCCTCTCTTCTCCCCTCTAGAAAGAAACCAGAAGGACAGCCTCCTACATATATGCGGAACCGTAAAGTACACACACTACGTAAGTACACACACTGCATGGTCACGCCGTGTCCCCAGGTCCAGTCCACTCGTAGTCTGAAGTGTTGACCTCAGTTCGGCTTTCAGGTCTAGGCCAGCAGCGAGTCCAAGGGTCGTGTTCCCAGGGGACCCTCCAGGTTGTGAGACCATCAGTTCAGGTCTTTTAATAGAGTTCTTGATCTGCACACCTCTTTTCTCATGCTACCTTGGGGAGTCTACATTGCTGCCTGCCAGGGCTGTCTTTGATGGGTGTTGGGCTCTATCTGCTCCCTCTGGTCTCATGGTGTTGTCGTCTCCCAGTACATGGATCCTCCTGTCTCCTGGGCTCATTTTTCCTCGTGTGTTTGATGTTCTTTGTTGTCATATATTTATTTCTATGTAAGCTGAATAGCAGTTGTGTGGTAGTGCAGAACTGGTTGCTTTAGGGAGGTAAGTTTGACTGGGTGGCAGGTACCTCCTTAAATGACAGGCTGGGCGATCTGCAGATGGACCTGCAGACCCTGGTGAAGCCTCTGAGGTCTCTGAGCAGGGACCTGGTACCACAAAAGGCAGGTTCACACAGATAAGTCTCTTGGAAGATGAGAGATGGGATCTTGAGAGACTATAGAAATCCAGTGAGGTGAAGAGAGCCAGACCTGAGTGAGAAAGATAAAAGAATAGGCTGATAAGTGACTTTCAGTCAGCCTGTGGAGGAATAAAGGAGTGCGTGAAATGATGTGGACGCTGGACAGTGTAATTGGGCAGACTTAACAGCCGTGGTCTGTGTTAGCATTACTGAAGGAGACGAGCACCTGCAGGGCTGGTAGACACTGTGACTTGGTAGACGAGCGTCCTAGACCTGTGAGCACACGAATCGTGTGGCCCTAACATCCAGGATTTGGGCTTGTGATTTAGATTGACGTATGTGATACCTTTGGATGCCAGAGACGTCTCTGCTGGTCGTTTTAATAAAATAATCACAATACGCTAAGAGGGCAATGAGAGCCACCACCTTCCCCTCATTGTCTCTGCCACGTCTTCCTCACCAGGCGAGATCTTGGCAGTCTGGTGGCGTCTCTGAAGCACTTGCTAAATGACTTCCAGGGGGACTTACCTTATGGGCAGTGTCACTGCTGCCGTCACAAGTGAGTCCCTGTCACTTTGGGCCTATGTCATCTCTATCATCGTAGCTTGTTTAAAAATGAGGCAATTTGAAAGGCTCATGTTTGGTGAAGGTTCTCTTTTTTTTTGTTTGAAATATACTCAAATGGTTGTTTTCGGAACAGTAGGGCACACAACAGCAGTTGCCAACATCTGTGAAGGCTGTTTCTTAAGTAGATGGTGAATAAGTACAAACATTGTTTGAAAGAATTAGTAAAGATTTTGGAGGCAAATTTGGAGTTGAAAGGGAAGGAGACAGTTGCCATTATTGCACCCAGAAATTTTGACCTGAATGCTTCAGAAAAAGGTTTGAACGTGGAGTTGCTGATACTTGTTTAAAAAGGCGAACTGTGACGTTGCTAGGGTTTGGTTTGTGTTCCTGGCCTGTGCACCACTAAATGCCGTCCTGATTCTCAAGCCGTCTTCCTGCCTTTGATGTATTTTAAGAGCCTTTGATTATTAACTCTGGTGCTCTTTTCAAGGCTCTTGTCAAGTGTCTGTTGGGTCAGCCAGTTTCTCATTTTTTCCCAGCAGCCTCAGCCTTTGAGATTCCCTGTCCCTGAGGCCTGGCTCTGGGAAGCGCTGTCCACTCACATCCTGACCATGGGGAAGGCTGCACAAGCGCCACCCTCTGCCTGTACGTTTGAAGAGCAAGGGCCTCAATGTGCCCTTTCCCCCAGCTCCCCTTCTGGCCTGCTGTGGGTCCCCAAATCCCTTTATCATCAGTCAGGGAGTGTTATGCAAGAGGGCAGACCCCCTAGCGAACTGAGGTATGACCTCTAATCCTAATGACTGCTCTATCGTAGCTTTCACAACTTGGCCAACTATGGGTGTTGTCATTAGCTGTCACTGAGTGGGCCCCAGGTGGAACAACACACTGCTGTACGGTCCTGCACTGCCCTGGCCGCTGTGCTCGAGAGGTTTTCAGTAGCTGGTTTTCAGAGGTAGATAAGAGCTACAGCTGCTCAGCAAAAGGTGGACAGTTCGAATCCACCAGGTGCCCCTTAGAAACCCTGTGGGGCAGTTCTCTGTCCTGTCAGGTCACTAGAAGTCAGAATGGACTGGACAGCAGCAGGTTTTTGGAGAAAGCAAGTGTCAGGTAATGAAACTTGTTTAAAAGCTCATTTTTAAAACATGGCAAAGCCATGCTGAAAGCCAGGGCTGTCTGTGTCCAGTACTGTGCCTTCCCACCACGGTTCTCCACTGCTCTGGGTGGACAGATGTTAGGTTATCTGGTTAGTAATCTGTCACCACGTGCTGTCATGTGAGCAGGTGTTAGGTTATCTGATTAATGACCTGTTACCACCCTCTGTCATGTGGCGGAGTGGAAAGACCTGGGGGTTAAGACACAGGTAGAATCTTGATTCCCTCCCGCTAAAAGTGCAGAGTCTCTAGTAAGTCTCAGTCACTGCATCTGTAAAATGGGGTTAATACTGCAAAGGACTATAAAATGTTAGTAAGTACTAACAGGCTATGAGTAATACCTTAGTAAGAAAAAAATATGAAAACTATTAAAGAGTGCTGTAAAAAAATCTGCTTTCAGTAACACTGCAAAGGAATTTCAGCACGAGTACAGAGCCGAGCCAGGCTGCCAGCTGGTTCTTTGGAGCCAATGTTGGGTCGCCCTGTTTCATCGGGCCGGACCCAGGGAGCTCTGCCATGGGGCCATTTTCTTGGCAGACTGACCATAGGGGAAGATTTTCATGTGCTTGAATTCACTGGACATTTGTCTGAAATTGGGAAGAAATAACAGCTTTTTGTCTTGTTCACACTTTTCCTCCGTATGTTCAAGAAGCTTTCTCTTTTTCCCATTTGTTCCACAGTTTCGGCATTTGTATTTCACACATGTAGCCACTGCGTGCACTTGATTTATTTTCTCGTGTGATTACAAGATCTGAGAGAGACCCCCCCATCTCCCCAGCCTTGGAGCCGCCTAGATGGTGGCTGGGATACTTCGCAGAGGACTTGTTTCTGTCCCTGGACTCAGGAGGGCTGCCGGGAGGGCCGTCTGTGAATAGAGTCACTGGTGAGGGCTGGCCCGGAACCTTCTTTGATGTGGTTTTTTATTCTCTCAGAATTCTCTTGTCTTGTGGTCACAGGCAGGCAGATTATTATTGGTTAATTCCGACCCTATGTGAGATAAATGTTTTCTGGCAGAAGCCTTGCTTATGGGGGGGTGCATGTCAGTGAAGACCCAGGACCACTCAAAAGTTTGACTGTGCTGTGAACTCTGCCCTTCTCCAGCTGCATGGGGAAATGTTATTGGTTGTAATTGACTCTCCAGTCTGCATGAAAATGTTCGGCACTTGCTCTCATCTGGAACCACAGGGAGTCCCCGGGTGGTACAAAAAGTTAACATGCTCAGCTGCTAACTCAGAGGTTGGAAGTTCAAGGCCACCCAGAGGTGCCTTGAAGAAGGGCCTTGAAAGCTATTGCCAAAGAGTCGGCTGTTGAAAACACAGCAGAACAGAGTCTGCTGTGACAGCCCGGGGCCACCCTGAGCCAGGCTCTGGGAGCTGACTCTCGGAAGCCTCCCTTAGCTCGCCTCTCACTGGTGACGTGTCCTTCAGGATCGTGGTAGCCGGGTCCTCGCCGGCTGTTCTGAGGCTCAGGTGATCATGTATAGAGCACTCTTACAGCTGTCCACGACAGGCACTGCACGCTCCAGGGCTCTGTGTGTCAGCGGTATCTCACCTGGCTGCTTTCAAGTGTCTGTTGAAACTGTTCTTATTTCCAGCCTTCTAGATTACTTTTCAAGGAGACCTGGTAGCTCAGTGGTTAAGCACTTGGCCGCTAACCAAAAGATTGACAGTTCAAACCCACCAGCTTCCATAAAGACTGCAACCTTGGAAGCCCTCTGGGCAGTTCTGCTCTATCCTATAGGGTTGCCATGAGTAGGCCACGACTCAACGACAATGGGTTTAATGCGAGAGCCCTAGTGGTCCAGTGGTTAAGAGCTTGGCTGTGAACCAAAAGGCTGATAGTTCGAGTCCACCAGTATCTTTTATGGCAGACCTTTGTCCTACGGTTAACTGAAAGGCCAGCTGTTAGGAGCCACCAGCCAGGCCGCTGCCATAAAGATTGCAGCCTCGGGAACTGTGTGGGGCAGTCCTGCCTTGCTCTGGGGGTTGCTGGGAGTTAGAGTTGACTCAGCAGTAGTGGGTTTGCTTTGCGGTCATGGCACTGTCCTATTTTAGGAATGTTTTTCTGTCCACTGTAGAGTGAAGGGGAACAGATGAGGTGAGCTGCCTGTGGGCGCTGTCCTCTTCACGGCAAGATTCCCCAGTATGGTTCCCGCCCAGCAGCTGGGTGGGTTCCAGCCTCCCCGCTTTTGGTTGTTGGGACCACTGTGAGGTGGGAAATCAATCACTGGTGTGTTGAGGGCTCCGCTTGATACCTTCACGTTCTTTTAGGTTTTAATCCAGAGGAAGAAGCGGTATTTTCCCATCCCCAAAGGGCCCGTAATTATGTAACATTCCTTTATTGTACCATATTTTGAGCAAGTTAGGAGCCTCTGATCAATAAAAGTTCTTAAAATGTCTGTAAATTGAAACCAAGACAGGAAAATTCTGATCGATGTTCACCGAGAACTAATTATTTTAAATCTTCTGAAAAAGAGTATGATCACTGAAAATGTAGCCATCCTATTTTTGGACCTGGCATGCTTGTTTTAATATAGGAAATGACTGTCTTTTATTGTTTATTTCTTTTACTTTTAAGCAGAGACAAAACATTAGTCTGATCACACATAGACACACAATAGGCATTGCTTGTAGTTCATAATTTGTTAGGGTTTGTTTTCCTGCTCTTTTCGTCCCACTGTGCTCTAAGAGATCCTAAACAGGAAAATGTAAACTTACCGAAAATACATTTAGCTATCATGATATAGTTAATAATAATCTAGTGAAATGGATCAGTGATGTCATTAAGATTGAAAGCCAAGTGCCATCGAGTCGGATCCGTCATTAAGATTAGCCATTCTTTTTCTGAAAAAGTTATTCTTAAAAATCTGAAATAGATGGGCAACTGCCTACCTCAAAAAATTTCAACTTCGATAGAAGTCGCATCTAGAAAAAAGACCCACTCATATGCCAGTGCCCTCTCAAGTCACAAATTTTTCCTTGTTCCGTTTCATTTCTTGTTCACACCTTATTTCTACTCAGTTGTGATCACATTAGATACATTGTCTTGTGCTTGTGTCCCCACTTAACTTCAGCCACGTTTTTAAATGGTGCCGCGTATTCTTTGTTTGAAACGCCTGTGATGCCGCACTGGATGACGGTACCGCTGTCCTGTGGACTTCCCAATATTCTTAATTGTTTACGTTATTTGTGACTGTGTACAGTGGAACTTTGTCGTTGCCAAAGGCGGTGCTTCAGGTGAAAGACAGTGCATGTTTTCACCTCAGATCTAGTAAATCAATCATCTGACTACCCTGGTTGTCCAAAAAGTGACTTTATACTAAAACTATCTGTGGGTAGTTTGCAAGTCACGTGACACCTTTGCGTAGATCTGCTGGTTTTCCTGTTACTGTCAGTAACTGTCCTGTGAAACGTCTCCTCTGACCAAGAAGCTGGGGGCTCAGCGCTAGGACCGCAGAGGAGTCCCGCGAGTGGATTCAGACCGTTCGAGTTCTGGTTCCCGGCAGGTTCTCTTTTCCCTTTCCCCTTCCCCAGCCGTTCCTTAGTGAATACCCGCTGCATTAGATCAGCTGGTGTCCACTCCAGTAGTTGAAGTCAAGTCAATCAAGTTCTGAGTTTTGCCAGGAGGGCTGCAAACACTGATCCTTTCTTTCTTTTAATATCAAATGATTTCAAAAGTTGTTTTACTTCTGGGGGTCAGTGTGGGGTGCCCTTTCTTAATTGCTACCTGAAGCACATTTTGTCATTTCTTGGATAACTCAGCAGTTCGTCGTTGTTAACTAGACTGAGTGCTCAGAGAACATTTGTTCTGCACCCTGGAATTCGTGACCACCAAAGCAAACAAAAATATTGTCTCATAAAAAAATATATTTATATATTGTCTCTTGACCTTGGAGCAGCCTGAGTTTTCCATCTGAATTCCAGCGTAAATGTACATAGGGTGGGTTTCTTTAATCTACATAGTTCTAACATGGAAACACAAAGGCTACCAGCAGGGAGATGAGAAATCCTCCTGACCTAAGCATGTTCTATGTTGAGGTCCCATCAATTCAAGGGGATTTTGGAGAGCAGACTCTGTTCTTACATTAGCAAAAGGCTTTCCTCCTGCACTCGGGCCACAAAACGGAAGGGAGTCTTTGTTCTTCAGGATGTGATTAATATTACCTCATCATTTAATTTTAGAATTCCTAAATAAAGACATTTGCATCAGATCAAGGCATATGATTGGAAATCTGCCTGTTTTCCCCCTTTTTAATTACAGAATTAACATAACTGTATTACTAAAAAGTTGGAAAAGAATGTCCTGAAACTCTCCCATAATCTCTATATTGGCTGACACCTCTGCTAATATTCATAGTAGTTATTTTCAGTTTTGTTTTTCTTTGTACTTTTTTTCATAACCATATTGTATATACAGTTTGTACCAGGTGTATTTCAGTTGGCCTTACTTCATATACTATTTTTCTGTTTCCAGTTTTCATAAGACACTTTCAGTTTCTGCATAATTTTCCATCCTCTGATATTTTATCCTTTTCCTAATCATTTTCCCTATTCTTGGGCATTTAGAATACTGAACTATGTATGAAGGTGATAATTGCCAAGAGTGGTCCACCCCTTGTTACTGTGGGTTACACGAGTAATGTGGGTGCCCTGGTCCTGATGTGGTAATCGCCTTTAACCATGTTTGTGCATTTCTTCCTGAATTCCTTTCTGCCTCTTTTCTTGTTTCCCTTTGGTCTGTGTGTTTCGGGAAGTGAGGGCTGGTCCTGATCCTCTTCCTCAGTGGGTATTTGTGTTTTTCTTTCTCCAGTGGTGAAAGTGGTGCTGGAAAGACAGTAGCTGCCAAATACATCATGAGTTATGTCTCCAGAGTGTCTGGAGGAGGTCCCAAAGTCCAGGTGAGTTGGTCGTGGCCCCTTTTGTGACCCTGAGTCAGGTGAAACCTAAGAGGTTCTATTTGCTGTTTAAAAAAGATTTTTTCCCTGACAATAAAGGAGTTGATTCTATAGCCAAGAGACTTGAAGCCTACAAAGAAATCATGTAACATAAAGATGCCCAATATATAATGAGTTCTTACAAATCAGTAAGAAGGTCAGCAATCCAAAAGATAAGTAAATAAAAGCCATGAAAGACTGCTTCTAAAAAATGAAATAAAAATGACTCCTAAAACATGTAAATGTGCCTACTCTCACTGATGTTAAAGAAATGTAAATTAAAATCACACCAAGATGGTAAACACACCATCTTTCACCTATCAAATTGGCAGAAGTCCTACAATGTTTTAAGTACTCTGTGGGTGAGAGTGTAGGGACAAAATTCACTCATATACATTACTGGTAAGAGCAAAAACATATTCTTTAATGAAGGGTGGGCATTTTTAGCAAAATCTGTCATGTTTGTACCACTTATCCATTAAAAAACACTGCCATCAAGTTGATTCTGACTCATAGCAACCCTGTAGGACAGAGTAGAACGGCCCCATAGAGTTTCCAGTGAGGGCCTAGAGAATTTGAACTACAGACCATTTGGTTAACAGCTGTAGCACTTAACCGCTGTGTAACCAGGGTTTCCATTCATCCTTTAGATGTACTCACATGTGTGAAAAATGATACATATGTAGAATTATTTGATGTGGTATAGTTTTGTAATAGCAAGAGACTAGAAATCACCCAAGTATGAGGGAGGCAGCTGATGAAATGATTTATAGTGCCATAAGACAGGGGGGTATTACATAGCTATGAATATGAGGCTTTGTGTACTGATAAGGAGTGGTCTCCCATAATTGGTAAATGTAGACTGGAGAGGTGGAGAACACTGTGTGCCATGCGCTCCAAATGGAGCAGAAAAGAGAGCACACACTTGGTATTTGTTCGGATGTGTATAACCTATCCCTGCGAGAATACACTGAAAACTAATAACAATATTTGCCTTTAATGAAGGGGATGCTGGAAGGCTGGGAGAAGGATGGTCTCTCTGTATACCCTTTTGAACCTTTCGTGGTTTGAACTATATGACTGAATTACCAATTTAAAAAATAAATTAAAATGATAAAATAGAAAGAGCAAAGACAGTAAAGGTCAGACAAAGAAAGCGAGATAAGGAAAGGGCAGAAAAGAAAGAGAACAGAGGGAAGGAGGGAAGTGTGAGAGGACCCAGAGAAAGTAGACACAGGGGGAAAGGAAGGTGCCAGGGGAGGGAAGCAGCTGACCCAAGAGGACATGATCAACGACTCGGGTACAGCTTTGCCTGTCTTTAGTTTCACTCATTATTGTGGAGAAACAACACTCCTAGGAACTGGTAAAGTGCCCCTCTTCAGCCAGCAATGTGTGACAATGATGATGTCAGGTCAAGGTTCCTGGGGGCTCCCTAAACTCTGTTCTCGTCCCTGGCACAGACTGCAGGTCCCATAGCTTCAACTGGAACTCATGTACCAAGCTAGATTTCAATGTCAAATTCATTTTTTAATCAGAGTCATTTAATAAGTGACATTACTGCCATGTTCAGAGGTAGACTTTTAAAGGATACATTACAACTCTGTCACGGCTCGGTCTATGAATTAGATACTGCCCCCTCACATCCTAGTGCATTAGAAGGCTTAGGGAAGAGTCCAGAATTCTTTATGTGGAGCAAAAGGATCTCAGGATGAACTTTTTTGCCTGAATGGAAGGAAGACCTAGAGCAGTGCTGTCCTGTAGAAAGGTGGTACAAGCCACACAAGTGATTTAGAATGTTCTAGTAGCCACATTGCGGAGCTCTGGTGGCACAGTAGGTAAGTGCTCAGCTGCTCACTGAACGGTCAGCATTTTGGACCCCCCAGTAGCTCCTGGAAGAAAAGACCTGGCAGCCAGTCCCAGAGAGATGGTCGTTAATGTTGTGTGGCATCCAGTGGATCCCAACTCACAGGGCCTCGAGAGGACGCAGTAGAGCCGTCCACAGTTCAGAAGTCATTACGGGAGATGACTGCCAGGCCCTTCCTCCTGGGGAGTGTTTAGTGGGTTCGAACCACTGGGCTTTCCTTTGGGTGGATGGTCCACTGCTTAACCGTTGCACTGCCAGGCCACCTCCTGTAAAGGTGACGGCCGAGGAAGCGCAGGGGGCAGGTCTGCTCTGTCTTGCAGGGTCTCTGTGAGTTAGAATGGACTCAGTGGCACCAATCAACAACAGTAGCCACATTTTAAAAGAACAAAGTAAAATTAATTCTAGAAACATTTGTCATTTAATCCAGTGTGTTAAGTGCTACATCCGCTAACCACAAGGTCAGCAGTTCAAATCCCCAAGGTGCTCTTTGGAAACACTATATGGCAGTTCTGCTCTTTCCTCTAGAGTCACTATGAGTTGGAATCAACTCAATGGCAGTGTTTTTTTTTTAATCCAAAATACTATTTCAGTGTGTTGTTATCAAAATTTAAAAAATTAATGACATATTTTACATTTTTTTGGTGCTAAAACCAAAAAGCCCACCACCGCCAGGTCATTTCCAGCTCCTGGGAACCCTACAGGCAGAGCAGAGCTGCCACACTGGTTTCCACGGCTGTGCTCTTTATGGGAGCAGACTGTCACGTCTTCCTTCCAAGGGGTGCCTAGCGAGTTTGAACCACTGACTTTCCGGTGAGCGACTGAGCACTTGACCAGTGCATGCCAGGGCTCCTTTTTGGTGATAAATCTTTGAAATTCAGTATTAGATTTTCCACGTACAGCACTTTTCAACTGAGATTAAGCCACACTGCAGTGCTTGACAGAAATGTGTGGCTTGTAGCCGTGGTGTGGGACAGTAGGTGCAGCTCTAGAAGCTAGGCTGAGGAAGGTCAGTCTGCTTGTGTTTCTCCGGTTGTGTGATTGTCCCCTAACCGAAGGTGGCTGACAAGAGGAGCAGCATCTAGGATGCTGTTTAGTGGGTAGGCTGTCCGTCACTGAAATCTGCTTTCTCCTGATGTACTTAACACATGTTACAGAATTGTGTGGGTGTCACTGGTAGTTGACAAATAGATAAGGCTAGGCAGATGGATTCATGGATGAAAAGATGCATAAAGATTTTCAATAGAACAGTCAATGATTAAAGAATGGAAGGATGTTTTTTTAAAGAGCCTTCCTTGTTTTCTCCATAAGAGAAGCTATGTTTTTATAAGTGGTTTGGCCGGCAAACAAAAAATGTGAAGGACTAATGAAGGTCTGTACACTTAAGCTGGAATCAACTTGACAGCAATGGGTTTGGTTTGGTTTATACACTCAGGATTAATTTTACAAAAGAGAAAAGAGGAAAAGAAGGAGGGAGGTAGGGAGGGAGGAAGGAAGGAAAGGTTCATAGAACTCCATAAATTTTTAAAAGAAAGTAGGCAGCTTGACAGTATGTTTCTGATCTTTGAAACGGACCCCACGGAGGGAGACCACCCTGACTGTGCCGCTCGTGCCCTCGCTAACGGTCAAGGCCCCGGGTGTCGGCAGTGGACTGGCAGCCCGCCCTCCTCATGCAGCTGCGCTTCTGAGTGTTCAGTGGGTGCCAGAGGGTCCCTGCAGCTGTTACCAAGTCGGTTAACGGTTAGTGCCTTCATCTAGTCCCCTTCGTCATGGACTGCCACCAAGGAGCCAGATGGCAGACGTCAAAAGCCGCTGTTCTCTTCTGCTTTCCTTCAAAGGCCGTGATACAGAAGGTCTTGGCTCGGAATTAGTCAGTAGCTGAAGAGCCCAAGCCAGGAGACTTGTTATTTCTGGAACATGTTTCACCATAGCATGTGAATAATTAGAAGCACAAGGAATGACTCATTTGTTCACAGCCCTCTCCAACATCGAATCCTATCCATTGAGCTATCTTGTGGCCAGGGTGTGTTTTGCACACTTTTCAGTCTGACACAGAAGTAGGCTGTTTGAAAAGCAAATTCCCATCCTCCACTAAACCAGGGATTATTTCACACAATCCACTGTTGGCCCTGGCTGCTCAAAGTGTGAACTTTCAAAACATACCCAGCAGCCCCAGGAGGCGGTTAGAAACACAGGCCCCACCCAGACCGGCTGAGTCAGAGTCTGCTCTTCACGAGATCCCAGGTCATCTGTGCTCGTTAACGTTTGAGAAGAACGAGACTGCATTTCCGTGACCTTTAAAACTCGTTGCTGTGAAGTCAATTCCAAGCCATAGTGGCCCTGTGGGACAGTAGGACTGTCCCATGGGGTTTCCAAGGAATAGCCGGTGGCTTCAGGCTGCCGTCACTTTTGGTTAGTGGCCATCGCTCTTAACCATCCCTCCGCCGGGACTCCGCAGCCTTTTGTGGGAGACGGGATTCAGGTGACTGTCACTTGTCGCAGAGGAGACTGAGGTGGTGATGGAGCATGTGAGTGGCAGCTGAGAAGCGATACTGACGGTCAAGAGAGACCCTTCCGGCTCACTCTCCTTCCTCTGTGACGTCCCGAGCTCTGAGGAGTGCAGGATGAGGCGGAGGCAGCCACCTTAGAAACCCAGCCCTGAAACAGGTGGAGATCCACGTGTCAACCCTGACTCAGTGGCTGCTTGAGTGGGGGTGGGCTGGCTCCAGGGGATCTTGCATCCAGGGATTTGGGAGACCCAAACAGGTTCAGGCCACCCAACTAGTAGGAGAAACCCCCAGAGACGCGAGAACTTGAGGCGCTTCCCCTCACCACAACCAGAAGCCGGGGTCTCAGAGAATGTGTTTCAGTGGGTGTTCGAACCCTCCTAACTTCCGGTGTGTTTGCCTTCATAGCATGTGAAGGACATCATCCTGCAGTCCAACCCTCTGCTGGAGGCCTTCGGGAATGCCAAGACTGTCCGGAACAACAACTCCAGTCGATTTGTGAGTGTCTTCCCTGACTTAAAGAACGTCACCTGACTGATGATGTTCATTTTTCTGATTTCAGTTGATGCCCCAGGAGTGGGAGCGTTTCACATTTCCTCAGGGGGCTCTCTTTCCATCTTTCCTTTGCGTTATAGGAGAGAGCTGCTGGACTTCAGTTTGCCCTCTGACTAAAGCTATTTATGAGTGTCAAGATGCATACAAGATGAGGTTGGATGCAGTTCTCAGGTTGCCTTATGTCTAAGTTTTCTAGCGCTGTGGTAACAAGATACCACAAAATAGATGGCTTTGAAGAACAGAAATGTACTGTCGCATGGTTTTGGGAAGATAGAAGTCCAATCAGGACCATTTTAGTTCCTTCTGAGTGCTCTGAAACTTCGAGGCCTCTCGCAGACTTCTGGTGGCTCCCAGCCGTCTTTGGCGCTCCTTGGGGTGTAGATACACCTTTGCGTGGCCTCTTTTCCTCTCTTTGTGCCCGCCCCTTCCTGTCTGTACTCATTTAGCAGAGACTGCTTAAAGGAACTAGGACACGCTTGACTCTGTCTTTAAAGACCCTATTTTCCAAAAAAAGTCACATGACCAGCACTAGGGGTAGGACTCCCTCACATCTTTTTGGGAGGAAACAATTCAATCCGTAACACCAGGCTAAGGAGAATGACAAGTGACACCAGTGTCGGCCTTGGTCCTACAGGAGTTTGCTTCATGCCATAGAGAGAAGATCTTCTTACCAAACAAAGGAGTAGACTTGATGGGCATCCCCAGTCTTGTGTTTGACCAGTAATGATTTTGCTGCCTGTGGCAAGGTCTGTGGACACCAAAGTGAGTGGACACTTGGACTCCTGCCTTGGTCCAGTCCATTTGAGGGAACCTGGCATCTCTTGATCACATAGAGTAAGCCAGCTGTCCAAGTTGTTTAAAATTCACTCCCTGCCTCTTCCATTATAGCTTTGGGCAACTGTACTACGTATACTCATGTAACATAATAGTATTCAGAAGAGACCAATCCTAGCTTCATAGATTACCACTTAGCTGGAGCACTTCTATCTGGGTATTTCTTGAGGGGTAAACTAAAAGTCTGTCAAGGATGAATATGAACGTATTCCCCTTGAGAAAAAAAATGCCACATTCACAAATAAACTCGTATTTATCAAGTAGCTTTGATTTGTGTACACTTTGCATCTTGTCTCAGCCATGGATTATGTCTCGCACCAAAGCATTCCAGGAGCTGTCTGTGAGGCTGAAGCTGGACCATTTTCAAATTGATAAATGAGAATTTTGGAGAAAGACAATTCCTTTTAAACTCTCTGTTTTGGAAGGAAGCTTCTGTTTCCAAAAGATGTCTTACAAAATTCTCAGGCGGTAGTTGTCCAGTCCCCTGAGTGAGTTATCAGTGGCTCTGCTGGAGAAGATACCCAGTGGTCTGCGCCCTTGGAGACTGCAGGCCAGGAAGCCCTGTGGGGCAGTTCTGCTCCATCCCAGTGGGGTGGCTGTGAGCTGGAGTTGGTCTGATGGTGCCACCAATAGCAGCTGGAGGAAGGATGGGGACGATCATGCAGATGCAGTTAACACACGCACTCACCCTCGTACTCACACACGTACAGCAATGTCTCATGACATCAAAAGACATTTTTGCTACTAATAAGAGAAATGAAAGTTAAAAGTATGTGTCACTTTTCATCTTTTAAGATGTATACACATTGACAAGATTGATAATACCTGAGGAAAGACACCATTGTTTGAAGACTGACCCATTTTCTCCGGAGAGCAGTTGGGCAGTTTTTATCAAAATTTAAAATGCTTGTGATCTTTTACCCAACAATACTACTTTGGGGGTAAATTATGTAAACTTCCTTTTAGTAATAGTTTACATAAAATATTATACATAATATATTGGTAAAGAAGAAACAGGCTATGAAACAACATGGCTAACATGGTCCCAGTTCTGTTGTAAGACAGGCATGTTACATAAAACATAACTACAGTGAGTTCAAGTCATAGTTTAAAGATGCTGTGATCGGGATTATGTAATTGGAAGAGGCAGAAGTGGCATCAGAGTGGGATTATGGGTGGATTCACTTTTCAAAATGAGCATATAGGGTACTTTTGCAGTCATAAAAATTCATGTGTTTCCATTTGTATTTTCAAGTTTAAAAAATATAAAATATTTCAAAAAGACATTAATTAAAAATAATATAACAAATAACTTAGTACCTAGCACCCAGTTTGAGAAGTAAGAGTCAAAGCATCTTTCCACTGAATTATCAAAAAGCAGCATCCTTTTCCCTTTCTAGGAGCCCTGGTGGTGCGGTCATTTGGGGCTTGGCTGTTACCTAAAGTTCAGCTGTTGGAATCTACCAGCCACTCCTTGGAAACCCCTTGGGACAGTTCGACTGTACCATAGGGTCAAAGTTGACTGAGTAGCAACACTTTGCTTTCTAAATAGGAAATGTGTGAGGAGGGAGGACTGCTCCCTCCAGAACATGCCAGAAGGAAAAGAGGATCAAAGGCAGACACAATAGGAAGCACTGAAGATGAAGAGTCTGGTTTAACCAGCTTTTCTTGTGAACCACTGTAATTCACGATTGCAGTGGACTGTGATTCTTTATGTTTGTGCTTCTCAGTGTTTTTGTTGGGGGGAGGGTCATCAGATTAAGACAAACAATTAGAAGGTAACCTTCCTGTGTAAGCTTTCTGACCGTTGGCATCAGCATGTAACTCGACTGCAGGGACACCTTCCATGCTGGATACTGTCAGCAGTAGGAAAATCAGCCAGTGAAATGTCCCTGTCCTCTATGAATTTATGGAAACCTGGTGGAATAGTGGCTAAGTGCTATGTCTGCTAACTGAAAGGTCATCAGTTCAAATCTGCCAGGCACTCTGGAAACTCCATGGTGCAGTACTACTCTGTCCTATAGGGTTGCTATGAGTTGGAATTGACTCGATGGCAGTTTTTGGAGGTGTTTTTTTCCTTAATGAATTTCTGATTCTAAGGCACAGACTTGAGGGCCAGCAAGATTCAGCCTTGAGATTTTGGCTGCCTACAGTTTTTTGCCAGTCTACGGTTTTTTTTTCAATACCAAGTGAAAATGCCTTCACAATGGGCATGGTCGCCAGTTTGGCCTTGGGCCACTCTGTCCCCTGATGCTCGTTTCCTTGTCTTCCTCAGTGTGAGGCTCACCCTCCTGACCGTTAAGTGTAGGTACATTTCTGAGGAGTGGAGAGAAACTGGGGTCTAGTGAGCAAACACATTGATTTGCTTAAAATGGATACCTTTTCCAGCTAAATTGCAAGTTTTTATTCTCCTTTGTTCCCTAATAGCTGTGATATAAGAAGGAATAATAATAAAATCATAGGAACCAAAGCTGCCACACCTACAACGAATTGGAAAGGACTTTATTCCTAACCAGATGTTCTTTTTCTAGATCGTAAACCTTTTAGGTGCTACAGAGGTAGAACGGTTTGACTGATTTTGCTCAAAAGCCTTGGTGTCTGCAGAAGAAAAATTTATTTCCTCTGAAAGCGATTCATAGTCTTGACTCCTGTGACAGTAAGGGTGCTGCACGGATGATCTTCTGCCCCCTTCCTGTTTTAGGAATCAAGTGTCGGCAGGGAGGAAATGGGCAAAGGGTGCAACTTCTTATTTAATCAGGCTGGGACCATAGAGTCTCTCCTTCTCCGTAGAACTGTGTGACTGGAAAAGAGCAGGGCTCGTGCTCTGAAAGGAAAAGGGGAGGAAGTCTAGACCAGAACTGGGAAGAATTCTCAATGTGTCTTTTATTAATGAATTTCCTTGAATTATTTACTGTATCAAAAGCCTGTCTGAAATATCATGCTTTTGTTCACCACCCATTGAAGGAAATCCTAAACTTTTTTTGCAGGGAAAATACTTTGAAATCCAGTTCAGTCCAGGTGGTGAACCAGATGGGGGAAAGATCTCCAACTTCCTTCTGGAAAAATCCAGGGTGGTGATGAGGAACCCTGGGGAGCGGAGTTTTCACATATTTTACCAGGTTTTCCTTTATGTATTTTCCTTCTACTTCCTTGTTGCTTCTCCACATTAAAAAAAAAAAAAAAAAGTATTTATTTTTCCTGCCAGTTGTCAGATTTAGGTAGTCTAGTCCAGCAAGATGGAAAATATTTATTACTACAGTGTGTGCAAGGCAGGGTAGAAAACAGTGGTGAAGACTATCCCTTCCCTCAAGGGAAATGAGTTCTAGATGGGGTGATAAGTCAGAGACGTTCGGAACTTTAAATAGTCAAGAAAATGTTGTCTCAACTTTAAAACAACAGGGCAGGTGGTTGGTTCTTTGCCAAAGGGGAATTCTTTTGGGGAGATTGGCCAGGAGGGTAAAGAGAGATTTTAGAAAGATATAGTTCCAGGTGGTTAAGTGGGGGGGGGGGATGCTGCCTCAGGGGGTTCACTGGCCTAAACGAGGCCTCGACAGTAGGAGAGGGAGAAGCCAGTCAGCGACCATGCTGCAGCAAGTTTGCAAGGGCACAAGTCTCCCAAAGGGGAATTATTGGAAGGAGCAGCTGGGACCACCAATGCCAGGTCCAAAAGTTTCCACTTAGACCCTCAAAAACCCAGCAGAGTTTGAGGCTGGAGCAGTACGGAGATGCTTTTCAACTGTATGCCAGGCTTCAGCTATTGTGAGTCAACTATTTAATTTTTTAAAATTATTTAAGAAACCTATATGGGCTTAAGGTTAGTTTTTTGTATATCAGGGATCTGCACGAGATTTTCTTTGAAAAAAAGATGCAACCACTCTCTTGATTTTTTTTTTTTCAGTTTGAAAATCACTAACTTAGAAGACAGTTAAACTGTCGTAGTTCTTCACATTCAGTCTTTCTAGTTATACAGAAATCTTCAATGATGGATAGATGACCAGAAGCTTCCCTGAATTCTGTAATGCTTTTAAATGTGTGAACCAAAGCAACAGGTACAGAAAATTGAAAAATAATTGCATGTAACACACACAGTGAGTTATTTGAGCACTAGGCAAAAGTACACAAATACATTCTAAAAATCTTTTTGATAATGGCCCACATGGGCTAGGACCATTTCCCTGCTCCTCTTCTGCTGCTGACACCTTCTTGCAAGCTGGAAATGCATTACCCCAAGAGTATTTACACCTCAGCACTGGCAAACTGCTGTAGACTGTGAGGTTTTTCCTTCTAAGAGTTGATTCTTAAACATCTCCCAGCGTGGCACTGGTTGGTGCTTAACTTTCGGAGGGTGTTGACCACATGAAAGACAGACATCGAGCTGGAACAAAAAGTCAAGGGACGGTCGTTTGCCATGGGAGTGTCTGGGTGTAGGTGACCAGGGCATCCAGCTGTTGTGTAACATGTGTCCTGCCATGAGGAGCATGGAGGAGCCGGCCCCACTTTGCAGAGCCAGGAAAGTGGGGCAGGAATTAAATGGTGATAGCCTGCTTGTTTCCCCTCTTTCATAAGGCTCACACACATGGAGCTGTACCCTTCCCTTTACTGAACAAGGGCAAGTTCTAAGCCTGATCAAGGTCAAGAACCAGCATTTTCTGGGATAGTTTGAGGCTGCTGGAGGTAGATCACGGAGCCTGATGGCGTAGTGGTTAAATGCTATGACTGCTAACTAACAGATCGATAGTCGGAAGCCCCCAGCTACTCCTTGGAAACCAGACAGGACAGTTCAACTCTGTCCTTTGGAGTTGCTGTAAGTTGGAATCAACTCAGTGTCAACAGGTTTGGTTTTCAATTTTTTTAGTGGTAGATCAGATATTTAGAAGTTCATTTATGTTTTGAAGGCTGCGGCCACCCCCAGATTTAGACAGCAGGAATTGCGTGTCTTCCTCCCGAGGCTTGGGGCCGGTGGTGGCAGGGACTAGGGAAGGACTTCGGGAGTGCACTGAGGTCACATCGTGCCCGCGCCCTGTGCTCTCGCTTCAGCTCATCGAGGGCGCCTCCGCGGAGCAGAAGCACAGCCTGGGCATCACCAGCATGGACTACTATTACTACCTGAGCCTCTCCGGGTCCTACAAGGTGGATGACATCGACGACAGGCGGGAGTTCCAGGAAACCCTGGTGAGTGCAGGCGCCAGGCCAGGCGGGATCGGCCGTCTGAGCCAGCATTGGCTGTGGCAGAAAGGACAGCGGAGGTTAACAGAGCAAAGGAGGGTGTGGGATTTCCGTTTCATTCTGCTGTAAGCTCTCTGTGTCCTAAAATACATGTCAAACAGACAAACCAAAAAACTAGGTGCTGTCAGCTTCATTCCAACTCATGGCAACCCAGTGTGAAAATCAAACACCAAATGCACTGCCATCAAGTTGATTCCAGCTCATAGCGACCCTGTAGAATGGCGTAGAACTGCCCCATGGGGTTTCCAAGGAGTGCCTGGTGGATTTGAACTGCCAGCCTTTCACTTAGCAGTTGTGGCACTTAATCACTATGCCACCAGGGTTTCCGGAAGCACCCTTAGATAAACATAGGGCCAGTTGACTAAGGACCACTTAATGACTGGAGCTTTCTACAAAAAGCTGACGTGTCGTTACTGTCTGCAGGACTTCTGGTAAACATGCAGGCAGTATTGTGGGTGATGCATTAAGCGTGCCTGTTTGCTGGTTAGCTACATAACTGTCAAGCCATTTCCTTAGAAGCAAGGCAAAGACCTTTTTTTTTAATTTTTATCTTTCTTATTTACTGTGATTGAGTGAAAGTATACAATCCAAGTTAAATTTGCATGCCCACCTATCTGCAACTCCTTCTGCTCTCCTTGCCCAGTGACACTACACTCCTCCTTTCCGTTCTATACATGTCATATCCTATGAACAATCTCCTGCCCCTCCTCTCCACCCTCTCCTCTCCTCTATCTAGTAAGAGGCCAGTAGGACAGCATCCTCTAGATGCACAGAACCATAAAGTGCACCCACATTGTGCCAAGACTATTCGTATGGTCTTAATTAGGTGTAGGAGTTTGAGAACACCTTTAGCCTTTTCACCCTGCTCTGTATCTTTTCTGGTTTTGAGGACTCTGTCGTCCCTTCTGTGCTGGACAGCTCAGTGGCAGAGCCTTCCACTCCAGGCTTTTTGCATGGTGTGTATGTCACAAGTTTACTGAAAGGCCACAACCGGGGGAAGCAGAATTATGCCACCATATTAAGTTAGATGTGAGCCAAGCCCATTCCTTTTCCCAGACCCAGACACAATAGGCAGCACTGAATGGGCAGGGAGATTGAGTTTCAGGGGAGCTGACATCTGTTCGTAAAAGGGACAAGATGTTCCCACGTACTGTGTCCTGGGTGCTAGGGAACAAGACGGCATCAGGAAGCCACTGGCCTTGAAGGAGCGGCTGTTGTTAGGTGGCATCAAGTTGGTGCCCCCTCCTGCTGAGCCTGCACCCAATGGAACAGAACACAGCCCAGTCCTGCCCCACCCTCGCAAGCCTCATTAATCTTGAGCCCACTGCTGCGGCCCCCGTGTCAATCCATCTCACTCAGGGTCTTCCTCTTTTTTGTTCACCCTTTGCTTTCCCAGGAGATCCTGATGGTTAAGTGCTCCTTGCAAACGCGATGGGGCAGTCCTACTCTGACCTACAGGGTCACCGTAAGTTAGAATTGACTCTCCACGGCAGTGGCTTTGGCTGCTTTGCCAAGCATGGTGTCGAAGGAGCTAGGGAAAAGAATATAGATGAGAGACTGTGTGCTGATCCCTTTAGTTCTCTGAGGAACAAAGTTCCTGAGTCTCAGACATTTTAGCTGCTTTTAGTGGACTTCATGAGTATCAGAGCTAAGATTTTTGTCATGATGCTCTACTTTCTGGAGACTTTTAATCAGAATCTTTTTGCAAATATAACCTATGTTCAGCCTTCTCAGTCAAGGGAAGTCCTCTTAAGTCTGGAGTTGCTGGAAAGAGGAGGCAGTGCCCTTGCAGGGAGGGTTGGCCACAGGAGTTAAAAAGGGACGAGGAGAGACGTGGAAACCTTGAGAACAGCTGGCTGTCCTCTGAATTCCCTTCCAGAGCTCTCCTGCCCTTATTCCTGGAGGAACCGCGTGCTCTGTGTAAAGGCAGACCACCCTGCCAGCAGGACTTTGAAGAATGCACCAGTGTCCTTGGTCCGAGATAGTGACTGACAGGGTCTTCCAGCTGCCATCACCAGCCAAGCCACATATAACCACACACAACCTAATCTAAGCTTCAGCTTCTGTGACATGTGCTCTCCAAGCCAGAGGCCAGCTCGTCAAGACGGCCCCATGTCCCCTCTCTTCCAGCACGCGATGGACGTGATCGGCATCTTCGCCGAGGAGCAGGCGCTGGTGCTGCAGATCGTGGCGGGCGTGCTGCACCTGGGCAACATCAGCTTCAAGGAGGTCGGCAACTACGCCGCCGTGGAGAGCGAGGAGTGTACGTGGCTCGGGGCTGGGCTGCTGGGGACGGGTGACGCCGTGGAGAGCGACAAGTGTACATAGCTGGCAGGTGTGGCTGTGGAGGAGGAGATGGCCGTGGAGAGCAAGGAGGGGATGGGGTTCTGGTACACGGCAGTGCGTGTCGGGGAGGTGGCCCTGGGAGTGAAGAGTGTGAGTGGCTCGGGGATGGGGTTATGGGGTGGAGTGGATGGCTGGTCAGCTCCCATTAGGAGAAACTCACCTCTCCCCTTTGCTTAGATGTCAACTAGGGTGTTTTGGGAAAAGCTGAAAAGTCTTATGTGTCCCTCTGTGCAGAACAAACTGGCCCCGTACTCACCGCCTTCTCTCCCACAGCCTTCACCAAAGACGGGTGATGGAATTGTTTCAGTTCACCTTGAACTGTGAGGAAGCCTAACAGAATTTCACTTCCAGGTTTAGAACAAAACCGATGTCTTCTAGTCTCCTAATAAAAGCCTTTTCTGTGACTGATTTTTAGGATCTAAACCCCTAAACCAAATCCAGTGTCACCTAGTCGATCCCAGCTCCTGGTGACCCTTGTGATACAGAGTAGAACTGAGTACCACGTGGTTTTCTTGGCTATAATCTTACCGAAGAAGATCGCCAGGCCCTTCTTCTGTGGTATCTCTGGAGAAATTTGAACTTCCAACCTTTTAGTTTTAGCCAAGCGCAAACTATGGGCACCACCCCCCACCCTGTAAAGCAAGGTGCCCAGTGTCTATACATGTGGAAAGCACGAAGGTCCACAGTTTGCCCTGTGGTTGGATGAGGTTGAGTTTTCGAAAGCAGAGACAAAGGAACATCAGCTCGTCCTTTAGCACATCAGCTGTGTACCTTCAGTGAGGAGGGCTCGGGACCCATCAGCAGGCACCAGAACCCCAAGACCTGAATAGTCATTTTTATTCTCCAGGAAGAAATTGGGGTCCTTCCCGCAGGAGAAGGGAGAATTTACCAGTTATGTGTGCCAGCAGTCTGTCACAATTCTTTGGCATGTGATGGTTTCCTGGATGTCAGCTGACTTTGCGGGTGGCTCTCAGCAACAGAACCTTCAGCCACCCAGGAAAACATTTCTTCCTCCCTCAGCGTTCCTCAGGGATGATGAATTTAGACGTCTAGTAATAAATAGTATCCCACTCATTGCTGACAGTGCAGTGGGGATATTTCCATTCCAAATAAGGCTCCTCTTTCTGTTTTTGTTTTCTTTTCTGATAAAAGAGGGAAGTTCTGCTAACTTCTGATGTCTGTCTGATAAAGAGCAAGATGGATTTGTTCAGCAGGGAAGGCAGTGGGGTGGAAAACAATAAATATATGGGTTGCTCATAAACTCAAGAGACCTGACCTAGTAATCCGTGTTTCTAGACTCCTGTACAGTGTCCTGAGCGTCTAATCAATGCACAGGTGCGTGCAGTCAGCCGTTAGCACTTGCTGTCGTCCAGTCGGTCGCTAGCACTCGCCCTCCTAACATTGACCATGGGGTTTGGTGGTGATTTCTGTGGGAGTGGACTAGATGTTTCCTGCCTACATGGATGTTAAAATCCTTTACTTCCTCCTGATGTGTGAGAGCAAAGTCATGATGCTGACATTGTAACCCTCAAATCTGAACTGAGAAGCGATGTATGTATTTTACATTAATGTTTACAGCAAGTAGCCCCCGCAGACAACTGGGTAAGACTCAGCAGTAGCCACACATGAAGATTCCGGGCAGAAGGCAGTGGAGGGATTGGGGTCAGAAAAGACTATGTGAAGCCTAACACGTGGAACAAGGAAATGCATTCCCCTTCCAATCATTTCCTTTTGTTGATTTGGGTCTTTGTTCAGGCAGTCGCACACTGACATGGCTCAGAGTTGGTTTGCAGTCGAAGTTCTGCCTGCTGTCCTTTTGTCAGTCAGTTTGTCCTCTTTCCACCTCTCCTAAAGTCAACCCAGGTTCTCAGTCTCCTGTGTCTCCTTCGGGGGTCATGTGTTCTAAAGCAACAGCAGGCATCCCTTCTTTCCCTCACTATGAGACTAGGAACCTCTAACACATGTTCTGTAGCTTGCTTTTTCATCCAACAATGTGTCTTAGCCGTCTAGTGCTACTATAACAGAAATACCGCAAGTGGATGCTTTAAAAAGAGAAATTTCATTCTGTCACAGTCCACTAGTCTACAAGTCCAAATGGCTACACACATTTAGGGCAGAGAGACACACAGATCAATCTATATCACAATGTATCTTGGGAATTATTCTGTATCGATTCATAGAGAGTTTCCTTTTTATAGCTGCATTGTATTCCATTTCTTGGCTATAGCTTGATTTCTGTAACCAGTCATCCATGAGTAGACACTGCAGTTGTTTCCAGTCTTCTGCTCGTGCAGTTATTGCTGAAATGAATAAACTTGTTGTGTGTCATCTTTCTCATATTTGAGTATATCTGTAGAATAAATCTCTAGAAGGAAGTGTTAGCCTGTGCTTTTGTAATGGAAGAAACCAGACTTTCTTCTAGCTATTCTATCATAAGGAAAAAAAAAATGCTAAGATTCCTATCACAACTGACATACTAAAGCAAAATAGCCATTAATAACAACAAAGGTTGTTACCTGGCCAGAGACTGATGGAACTGTAGAATTTCCTTAGTTGAGTATTTATAGTTGTGTGTCTGTGTGTGCTGTAAGCCTATTCACTTGTTTTAAATTGTGATCAATGTGTAAGAGACACAACATCTGCCAGTTCTACAGTCTTCACGTGTACACTTCACATTCACCATTTATCATGGTGATCAACAGCCGCTCCTGGCAAGCTCAGTGTCCCCTGAAAAGTCCAAATCTGTAGACTTCTGAGAAGCCAAACAAACCTCAGCTTTGGGGCATGAGTCCCTTCTTCGTACCTACAAAACAGTGGCATAGCTTTGGAAACAAGCCATGCTCAGAAAATATTAAAGACCAATTCAATCTAAAGATTTTGTTGAAGATAAAAAACTGAAGTAACAATAGATCACAGGCAAGCAATGACCTTGCTTTCCCTGTCACCAAAGGATTAGAAAGCACAGAACCTCCGCACTGGAGACAGATCGGCCATGTTTATTTTCTTCATTTCTTTTAAGTTTGTAAAAGTGAGATTTTTTGTTTTGATACATCTTTTTTCAATTTTGGGTTTAAATGAAAAAAAAGGAAATGCAGCAGTGCCACATGCTTTAAAGCAGGTAGAGACTAGTGTTCACTGTGAAAATGCACTGAAACGTGACCTCCAAGCAGGTGAATCGGATCCGACTCGACAGCACTTGGCTGGCTTGGCAAGCAGGTCTTTCTGTGTGTCATGTGACCCTGGTGAGCGACAGCAGAGTGTGTGAGCATTCTAGCCAGAGCAGCCTTCGGCGTCGCCGGCTTCCCTGCAGCCCTTCACCGTTGTCGTCGTCTTCCCTGCAGCCCTTCGCCGCCATTGTCGGCTTCCCTGCAGCCCCTAGGCCCCACCCGGGGCTTTGCACCCACGTGCACCAACACGCAGGCCCTGGCGGGGGTTCTCAGCTGCAGGAAGTCGATAGCAGCAGCCGTGTGGTTTCAGCGGCCTCAGCCACTGGTGAAACTAGGAGGCCGTGGAAGCTGGACTTGGAAAGATGAAGCCGGAAGGGCCTTTCTCCTTCAGCCTTCTTAGCTGTTTCCAATAACTTGTGACTGAAGTTCGGCAAACCCAAGCCTTCGTTGTGGAGTGCCTGCAGGCAGCCCTTCATTTGTGTTCTCTTTTACCCACAAGGCCCAAAAGATCAGACGACAGCACGTGTCCTTGTCCCCTCTGTCTGCTTTGGTGTCTTGCCTCAAGACTCACTCCTTAGCCATGACTGATGTAGTTCCTGAGCGCAGATCTTAACAACAGTGAAATGAAGAGTTTCACTGAGTATGTGCGCCATGTCCACATTTTAGTAGGATTAGCGACTTGAGAGAGCCCCATGTTTACAAAACAGCATAGGGGAAGATCGTACATTTTGTTCAACTGTCTACTATAGCAGTGATTGTAAGTTTGATTGCTAATCAAAAAGTTGGCTGTTCACATCCACTGGTCAGTGCTTGGAAAACCTGTGGGGTTATTCGCTCAGTCAGAATCAGGTGGACAGCATTGGGTGGGTTGGTTTGGTTTTGGTAGGATTCCCATGAGGGGACCTTGTGAATATGTTCCCTGTGGATGGTGTATATTCCCATGGCATCGAGTGAGATTTGCCTGTACCTGGCTATTTATGTGGTGATGGGGATAATCACTGATATTAGAGTTTTTCCTTAGCAAGAGCCTCCAATTTGTCAGCTGCCTAGGTAAATGTTTTACATATATGTTTCCTGAATTCTTAACAATCTTGCGCGTGTCCAATCTGATTTATGTATGTCATCTATCTGCCTCTCTAAAAAGGTAGACAGCCAAATTCCTACACACACGAGTTCAGTGTTAGAACTGGAGGACATGGCCGTTAGCAAATGTCGTGAGTTTGGTTTTGTTCATGTCTCCCTTGTGGAAGGAAGCCCCACCACTGATCAGAACAGTTTTGTGGACTAGTCGCATAGATGACAAATCCATTGTCCAGGCATTATGCATTGTCAGCGTTGTCGACTGGCTTAATCTCACTGGAAGTATACTCTGAGTGCAGGCAGCCTGTTGTGTTCTAATACTGCCTATGAAATGCAGACAGATTATCCTTTATTGGAAGGCTCTGACATCTTGAGCGTTATCGTAGTCTTTAACAAAACTCTTACATCTGACTTTGGTTAAAGCTGTATGCATTAGGAGAAATTCCATTAGAGTACATAAATACCTTTTGCTCATGTTGAAGAAATCTTCCAGTGCCCCAGAGTTAAACACCAAATTAATTTGACCAGACATGAGGAAAATCCCATTTTTGTTACTAACCGTCCTCTTGATGACTCTCATCACCTGAAGCAAGTTGCTGTGCCATGGGAGTCCTGGTTTTTCTGTCTGAAGGTGATAAATGACCTTACCACCTGGCCTTGGGATAGGTGGGTGTGCTGTAATACGAGCGCAGCTTCCTGCTGCTCCACTCCGTCTGGCACCCTTAAAGGAATGCCCTTCTAACATCTCTCTAGAATCTATCCGTGCCCTCTTGAAGCTCCAGCCCAAATAGTTGATTGTACCATTCAGGAATCCCCATAGAGATCTAACCTGGCTTTATCCTTCTGCAGACTTCCAGCTGAAGCCCGAGGGGCGCCCCTCACCCTTGCCCATTTCAGTCTCCTCCGCTGCTCCACGTCCTTACCCCACTGTATCTGCGCAAACCCTATTGATCCTGTTAATCCCTGCCCAGATCCCCATCTCCTTTGACCACTTGAGCAAGTGGCACCTCTTCCCCCTCTAAATTCTTACAGGATTTTATTGTCTCTTCTGTGTCACGTACTCAGCCTTTTGTTTGTTGCTGGGTTCTGTCAAGTTGATTTGGGCTGATGGAGACCCTGTGCGCGACAGAAGGAAACGTCGCCCGGCCCTCGGCCATCCTCACAATCCTTGTCGTGCTTGAGCCCATTTTTGTAGCCACTGTGTCACTCCGTCTCGCTGAGGGTCTTTCTCTTTTTGGCTAACCTTCTGTTTTACCAAGCATGATGTCCTTCTCCAGGGACTGATCTCTCCTGACAGTATGTCAAAAATGATATGTGGTCTCGCCATCCTTGCTTCTAAGGCGCCCTCCGCTTGTGCTCCCTCCTAGACAGTTCTGTTCTTTCTTTTGACAGTTTGTGGTATATTCATTCAGCCATCAGTTGGTTTATTTATTTGGCAAACTGTATCTGCCTCGTGTGGATTGTCTTCAAGATTTCTTAAATATTTTACTCGTTTTTGTTTCTCTTTAGTGACCCTACCTGTGGTAAACAACTTAGTAAACACATCGTGATTATTTGTTCAGTGACATCAGGTGCTTGAAGCTCTTTGGCACTGATGTTATGAAAACACTGTACCAAAAAGGGAAGAAAACAATATTTGGAGCCAAAGAAATGTTTTAGTTCCTTCCTGGCTGTCGTGGTCTATAAGCTTGGAGACATCCATTTTAGGCATGTCGTTCTGATCTCAGTTGGGGGGATTGGTTTGCTGTCCTTCTGAGTCAGGTTTGTGCTATCAGAAGTCCCCATTGTTGCAGGGATTGACTCATGTAATGAAACAATCGGGACAAACAAAGTAGCGGGATGTGTGTGGAACTACTGATAAGCAAACTTCACTAGATTCTACGTTCTTAGAAATTTATAACGGTTCCTTGCATTTACAGACGCACCCACGTGTACTCACACACACCCACACACAGACAGCATCATGAGTTTGTGACAGAGAACAGGGAGGTTCTGAGTGATGCTCACTTTGTGTTTTGTTTTCTAGTTTTGGCCTTCCCTGCCTACCTCCTGGGCATAAACCAGGACCGGCTGAAAGGGAAGCTCACCAGCCGGCAGATGGACAGCAAGTGGGGAGGCAAGTCGGAGTCCATCCACGTGACCCTCAACGTGGAGCAGGCCTGCTACACCAGGGACGCGCTCGCCAAGGCCCTGCACGCCCGGGTCTTTGATTTCCTGGTAGATGTAAGTACTCACAAGTAGACGGTGATCCTCAGTAGTTTGCATTTTAGCTATCAGGACTACTAAGGTTCGTTTTCATGTTTTGTCTCATTCCTTTTAACCAGTTACTTTACTCCGTCTTTTGGCCTCTTTCCTGGGACCACTCAATCCTCTGTTACTTTTAAAATTGTGCCCCAATACGTGGTGGTGGTGGTGGTGTTACGTGCCGTCAAGTCATTTCTGTCAAGTTTGTTGCAACAGAGGAAACATTGCCAGCTCCTGCGGCCCCCGCGCAGTCCCTGCTGTGTTTGCGCTCATCATTGGCAGCCACTGGCAGTCCATCTCAGTGAGGGTCTTCCTCTTTGTCACTGACGCTTTCCTTTACCAAACATGATGTTCTTCTCTAGGGACTTGTCCTTCCTGATGACGTGTCCGAAGTACGTGAAATGAAGTGTCACCATCCTGGTTTCTAAGGAACATTCTGACTATACTTCTTCCAAGACAAGTTTGTTAGTTCTTCTGGCGGTCCATGGTGTAGTCAGTATTCTTAGCTAACGCCGTAACTCAAAGGCATCAGTTCTTCTTCGGTCTGTCTTATTCGTTGTGCAGCTTTCAAAAGCATATGAGGCAACTGAAAATACCATGACGTGGGTCAAGCACACCTTAATCCTCCACTGAGAATTGCTTTTTTAACACTTTAAAGAGACCTTTTGTAGCAGATTTTCCCAATGCAGTAAATACATCGTTTGATTTCTTGACTGTTATTTCCGTGGATGTTGACTGTGGATCCACTGAGAGCATCGGACTGTTGTCTTCTCGTCCTGATGTTGCTTACTGGTCATGTTAGCTGGAAGAAGTGTGCTGACAACATCTGGTGGACAAAACATTTAATAAAGCCGGGTCTGGAGACCCTAGAATGAGGAGACCTCTTGAGTATTCAGCCTAGAGTGTCAGCACTGTATTTGTTATCTATTGCTATGTTACAACTTATCCTCAAAACGTAGTGACTGGGAACAGTAAGCATGTACTCTGTCACAGTGTCTGTGGGTCAGGTGTTTGGAAGCGGCTTGGCTGAGTGGTTGTGACTCACAGTGTCTCACAAGGTGACAGGCCACTGGGACTGCAGTCCTCCCTAGGCCTGCCTGCGGTTGGAAAGTCCGCTTCTAAGGTGACATCCTGCCGTGGCTGTTGGCCAGAAGCCTCCGTTCCTTGCTGTGTGGGCCTCTTTTAACACGGCACTTGTCTTCCCTCAGAATGAGTCTCGTGGGAGAGATAAGAAGGGAGACGTTGCAATGCATTTTGCATCCTAATCTTAGACTCAGACATCGTCTGTTACACCACATTCTGTTTGTTAGAAGGAAGTCCCTAGTACAGCTCATACATATAGATGGGAATTAGGCTTCACTTTTTGAACAGAGAGTTTCAGAGACTTCTTAGATGTATCTTAAAGCTACCACAGATGATTTTGATCACGGCGTAATTGTGTGTATACGTACATATACATAGCTGTACCTATGCCTGCATCACGTTTATATCTTAAAGTTAAACATTTCATCCTGCAGAGTAGTGCTGCTGCTGCCCGTCTGTTAGGCACCAGCGTCTTGAAATGTTAGAGTAATAATGGCCAACAGTATGTAGCCCTTACTGTGTTCTGGGCACTGTTGGGAGTGTTTGGGGGCAAAAAAGACTTAATTTTTACGACTGTGTGACTTAGGTGTCATCGTTCCTATTTTACAGATAACTTATCCACTGCACAGAGAGGTTAAGGGACTTCCCCGAGGTGACACTGCTGTTGAGTGATAGACCGAGGAACGGGAGCTATGTCACCGGGCAAATGTCTTAGCCCTTTGTCTCTGCCTCTTGTATGTTCAAACTAGGAGGGACTGAGGGGACCCTAGCTTTGGGACAATAGCACAGCCATGAGAACCAAGAGGTCAGTGTTTGAATCCAGGTGTCGATACCTACAAGGCTTAAAGTATGGTCAGGTGTGATTAGTGTACACGAACTGACAATTACATTCACGAACTCATCCTAGGAAAAGTGCTCCAGACCTCACTGCTGCGTATCGCTACAGTCACCTTCCAAGTCCTCCCCTTGGGAAGCTGTGCACCAACACCAGCGCGTAGCCCACCCTTGAAAGCAGTTTTGGAACTCTCTTTCTGGAACGGCCATCAGAGCTGTTGTTGTATTACCCTTGGTGTTCTGAATGTCATTGAAAAGTCTCCCTTTCAATATTTCCTGTATCTTCAGGTAAAGAAAAAAGTCATTGGTGGCTGGATCAAGTGAGTAAGGAGGGCGTTTCAACACAGTTATTTGTTTACTGTCTAAAAACTCCCTCACAGACAACTATCAGTGAAGTTCGCCAACTAGCCACCGTGCCACTGTGTGAAATGGCTGTTCCAGAAAGAGTTCCAGAATTCTCTTGAATGGTGGACTAGGTGCTGGCCTCAGTGTGTAGCTTCCCCGGGGGGACTTGGAAGGTGACTGTAACGATCTTCAGCAGTAAGGTAGGTAGCACTCAGAGCAATTAAGTTTGCAGACTTCATTGTCAGATGTCGTGGGCAGGACGGGTTCCTTATTTTGTCTGCTGTTTTAAGGGTCGTGTAAGAGTGCTTGGCAAAGTCAGAATCACACTGAACGCTGTGGTTAGTTGCCATCACGTCTGTTGTGACCCACAGAGACCCTGTCTGTGCAGAGAGCTGCCGTACCACCATGGGGTTTTCCTGGTTGTGACCCGCCGGAAGCAGGTGGCCAGGCCTGTCTCCCCGGGTGCCTCTGGGTAGGTCTGAACTGCTGCCCTTTCAGCTAGTAGCACACTAGCCATGGACTTGCTTAACAGTCATTTGGCTTTCGGCTTGCCTGCACCATTCATTTACTGAAAAGGGAATCTCAAGGTGCTCAAGCCAAGGCCGTTAAGCAAGATCGGGGGCCAGAGCTAAGACTAGAGCTCACATCTCTTGTCTCTGCTCAGGGAACCTGCCAGTGCTTAACTTCCCACCTGGCTTCTGTTTGGTCGTCCTTTGATTTTTCTGGTGGATGGAAAGATGCCTTGTGTAAGGGATACTAACTGGAGCTGTGCTTACTGGGCCTTGACGGGGCCCGGGCCTGTTTTCCTCCCTCACACAGCCCTACACCTGGCTGGCCTCACCAGCACCCCACGCTTGGCACTCACCTTTTCATGGTTACCTCTGTGCCATGGAATTCCAATAATCTCATCTCGACAAATGATGAACAGTGTTGTAGTCATCTGGTGCTGCTATAACAGAAATACCGTGACTGGATGACGTTAACAAAGAGAAGTGTGTTTTCTCATAGTCTAGCAGGCTAGCAGTCCAAATTGAGGGTGTCCGCCCAGTTGGAGGAAGGCCCTTCTCGTCAGTCTTCTGCTCCTCTAGGAGCTTCACGGGCGCGGGGACCCCAGGTCCAAAGGACAGGCTCTGTTCTTGGTGTTTCTTCTGTCTTGGTGGCTTGCTTCCTGTTCCTTTTGTCTCTTGTAAGATAGAAGGTAGTGCAGGAAACTCCTTGGACATTGGATCAGGGGTGTGACCTGGGAAAGGGGCTTATAATCCCACCCTAATCCTCTTAAACCTAAAATTACAATCACAAAATCGAGGACAACCACACAACCCTGGGAATCATGGCCTGACTGAGTTGACACCTATCTTGTGGGGACATAGTTCAATCCATGACAAACAGTCGCAGGCATCATACTGCCTAAATTCAACCCCAGGACCTGCCTCTTGCTCAGTGTGGCTTTAGTCAAACCTCAGTATCTAAACCTGAAAAACAGACATAGTCGTGGTATCACTGAGAAAATTAATTGAAACCACGCATGAAAAGCACTTAGCGAAAGTAACTGTTAACTACATGGAAGCTGTCTTTATTGTTATCAGTGAAATTATTATCACTGTTACTATTATGCATAGTCTGCTGGCCCTTTCTGTCAGCTTGGAAGGACAAGGACACTCCTTCTGCTGGCACATTGTCCAAGGTGGTCATCAGATGTGGTATTTACAGGACTGATAATATGGGTTCATCTTACAAAATAGGCTTATACCGAAATGAAGCAAGATGACATTTCTTCTGAATTCTCAGGACTTCCTCAGAAGCACCAGGTGCCAGCAGTTAGTGAGTTTCATCACAAAACAAACGCTTTTTCCTACCAGAGTGGTATTTTGGCTCCTGTGGTTTCCCACAGTACTTGGCTTGGCACTGAGACCCGCTCGAGTTGCCATTCACCTGCCTTCCTTGTCACCCTCCCTTCACTCAGGACCGCATTTATAAATCAGTGCAAACAAGTTCATGGCCGTGTTGTTTCTTTCCTCCTAGTCCATCAACAAGGCCATGGAGAAAGACCATCAAGAATACAACATTGGTGTCCTCGACATCTATGGCTTTGAAATATTCCAGGTAAGATCAGTCGGAATAATTGGGGGTTGGAGGGAGGTGGCATCATCTGTCTTACAAGAAGTGTCTCTTAGCAGTGGAAAAAAAAAAAAAACAAACACGGCTCCTGTTTGCCTTTCTGAATTCTTCATGGACCGCTCCTCATCCTCCTGCTGAACTCGTTTCTCCTAAATAGAAGCTGTGCAGCTTTCCCCTGCTGCACCCAGCTTTTCTGAGAAGGCGTCTTACATTGAAACGTTTCACTAAAACACTTGAGAAATTGCTTTAAAGTGATTTTGCAAAAGCATTTATATGGGAGTAACTTTTTGGTGTTTTTTTTTTCTCTTTAGAAAAATGGCTTTGAACAGTTTTGTATCAATTTTGTTAATGAAAAATTACAGCAAATCTTTATTGAGCTGACATTAAAAGCAGAACAGGTAAGTGGTGCCTGTGCTTTCATCTGGGTCCATTTCCGGTTTGTTTTGCTGTCAAGGACAGAGGCTTCTCCCTTTTGGTAATAGATTCAGGTTTCAGACTTGTGTTATAAAATGTGCCTAATAAAGTCAGGCAGAAAAACCATCTGCTACTGTGGCATTTCAGTCTGTGAACGAGCCGCACCATGTGTTGCTTTCTTGGTCCTCTCAGCCAGCGATGTTGTCAAGTTGGGCGCCTGACTGGGTGTTTTTACTATGCTCTGACTCACTGACCGAGTGGAAAATGAGAACTTACTCCAGCCCCAATTGTCTGTGGATTATACTGCATTCCAAAGGAAAAAAACGGGTTTTCTCAAATTTGCTCCACTTCCATTCTTCCCTGAAAATAAGTGTGTTTTCATCAAAGCCAGTATTCTAGTTCTGACTTGAGGTAAAGTGACTTACTTTTAGTTTCTTCTAAAAGCCAGGTATCTATTCTGTCATATGGCTGATACTCTGTTCAAGGCACTTTGGAAGACGTTTAGTCTTGGGAGTGCTTTTGTGCCTCTGATTAAGAGCCCTGATGACTCCTGATGGCTTTTACGCCCTAGTTCTCTGCCTCAGAGGAGAGCCAAACGACTGAGGGAAGGGCCTAGGTCATGCAGAGCTTCCTCTCGGCCGTGGAGAAGCCTGAGTTTGGGAGCAATAGTGGTGAAAGCCACTGGTGGATTTTGAGAAGGGGAGTAACGTGATCTGATTTGTGCTGTATGTTTTGAAAAAGTCACTGGTTCTATAAACTCAGCGAGTGGATGAGGCAGGACAAGGCAAAAAGCGGTCAAGTTTCAAAACAGTCAGGGCCCTGCAGTAGACTGGGCACAAAGTAGCAGGGACCTAGCGATACTGGCAGTAGAGCTAACACTCGGGTGAGCAGTGGTCAGATCCAACGTGTATTTTGGAGAGTGAGCCAAAAGGACTTGCTCGGAATCATTAGCAATAGGTTAAGGAGGAAAAAGAGGACTCGAGGATGATACCTAGACTTGCAGCCTAAAAAAAGGACCCATGGTGAGACCATTTGCTGGTGGGTGGGTTGCCTAAGGAGAGGATCTGTTTGATAAGGCAGAGATGTGGGATCAAAACTGCACTCTGAAGGTGGTTCATATGAGGCATCTATTGTATGTCCAAGCAGGATCCAGTGAGGCCCCTGGATATACAGGGCTGAACTCAGTGCTGAAGTCTAGGCCAGAGCAGTCAATTCAAGAGTCATTGACCTGTGGATGCTCCACAAAGCCTAGAAGACTAGGACTGAGCACATCAGAAGGCTGAAAGACTGAGGCTGTCCGTCACGTGAGGATCTGGAATGAAGAGGGCGCCAACAAGAATGCCAGACAACAGGGGGCAGGGGACCACGCTCTTAGGTGAAAGCGAGGCCAATGGGCACAACCAGCGTCTTGCTAAGAGGGCTCTTTATACCCCACGTTGGTGAGTGGCATCTGGGGTCTTCAAAGCTGCCAAGCTGCCATCCGAGGGCACAGCAAATGGTCCCAACTCAGCAGGAACGGATGCTCATCAAGGACCAAAATGACATGGGGGAAAGACAACCCAGAAGATAGAGAGACCCGCAAGAGTGGGTGCCTACATCAACTTGGGACCGGAAGAACCGAATGGTGCCCGGCCACCGCCAGTGATAGCTACGATGGAGCTCACTAAGTTGAGTCTCACTAGCAACACAAGAATAAAAAGGGGTGCACCCTGAGATCCCCACTAAAAGACCTCAGTTGATGGTCCAGCGGTTTCAGGGTTCCCCTAGGAGCATGGCCCCTCACCCTGATGCTGCCCTTGACTGTAAGTCATAATGAAGGTCCACTCTTCGGACAGGAATGGATTGGACTTGGCGATGCAGTGACCATATATTGGATGCACTTTATGGTTCTATACATCTATAGGATGTCATCCTGCTGACCTCTGGCTGGAGGAAGGAGAGTGGGTGGAGACGATGGGAAAGGAGACTGTTGGGAGGATGAGACATGTATGGAGCAGAGAGGAATAGTGTGCAGTCACCGGACAGGGAGAGCAGTGGAAGCTGCATATAGGTGGGCATGTAAATTTATACGGGAATATACATTTTCACTCAGTTATATTAAATAGAAAATTAATTTAAAAAAAAAAAAGAATGCCAGACAAGCAAGGCCCGGGGGGAGGAAGAAAACTAGGCACTGTGGTGGTCAGCACATAAACTGAGTAGCTGGCCTGAGTGACGGACTGTCCCCTGAAGTAACCTAGGTATTAATCTGTACTTGTGCCCTATATTAAATTCAAGGAAACTGTCATGGATTGCATTATGTCCCCACAAAATATGTGTCAACTCACTTAGGCCGTGGCTCCCAGTGTTTTTTGGGTGTTCTCCATTTTGTGATCTGTTGTAATCACCCTGAGTGTTGTAAATCCTGATCTCTGCCTGTTATTAATGAGGCGACAGATTAGGTTATGTTAAAGAGGATTACGGTGGGCTGCAGCACGCTTACTCAGATCCCAGGTTGTGGAAAGTTTCTTTGGGGTATGGCCTGCATCACCTTTGAGTTTACAAGAGATAAAAGGAAAAGGAAGCAAACAGAGATGGGAATCTCCTACCACTAAGAAAGATCCCAGCAGAGCTTGTCCTTTGGACCTAGGGTCCCTGTGCTGAGAAGGTCCTAGACTCAGAGAGAAATAAGGGCAGCGCCAAAGGAGAGCGAAAGCCTTCCCCGGAAGCTGGCAGCCGGAATTTTGACTTCCAGCCTCACTAACCGAGAGGATACACTTCTGTTTATTAAAGCCATCACTTGTGGTAATCTGTTATAGCAGCTCTATATGACTAAGACAGAGATCTATACACTATGGCATGTGAATTTACCATTTTTGTGTGTCCAAAACTGTTGTATGGTAGCAATTTATATGGTTCAATCTTAACGTAATAACATCAAGTATTGAATTGTTCCTTTGTTATCAACACTTAGCAAAAAAGACAGAATTTAAGTTCCAAGTCTTTGTGCCAGGGCATTCAACATCTTCCGTGGTTTTTGCCTCTCTGATGTCTGTCTCAGCAAAGCTCCAGCAGATCTAGAATAATGTGAATTCCTGCTCTCTGTCTCTCAGGAAGAATATGTCCAGGAGGGGATCAGATGGACCCCCATTGAGTATTTTAATAACAAGATCGTGTGTGACCTCATTGAGAACAAAGTGGTACGTACTGCGCAACGGGCTGCTGCCCTGCTGGCCTTGGGGTTGGCGTGAAGCACGCTTCTGTTGTCTCTGTTGTAGAGTGTGTGAAGTGACAAGACACTGAGCATCTCCCTGAATTTTGTGTATTTCTGTTGATGTGGGAAAACAGAGCAGTAATTTGTATCCTTTTAGCAAATATAAGCATGGGGATACTAGTAAAACATCAACTGACAAATGGACGTGGTTATCGAGGTCCTAAGAGGAAGCCGCTGTCACTTGTATCCGTGGCATGGCCCACGAGGAGCCATAAACTGCCCCCATCTTCTGGCCCAGTCTTACAACTTCTAGGACTTCATCCCGAAGAAATTATTTAAAAGAAAATAAAAAGCAACGTAGACAGAGGCTGCAGAGGATTGTATAACAGCCCAACCCTGGAAACGGTAAAAATACCCTTGAATAACACCACCATTACATAAGCCATGATGTATCAGAGTAGGTGAACAAAGCCAGTAAAATCAGAACTAGAAAGACTGTAAAACACGAGAGATTTGTAAAATAATGTGATGGGAAAAAAGTGATGTGTAGTAGAATGTGTACAGTATGTACATGTTTTTGTATAAATAGTGTCTGTGCAGGTGACAGGCTGAAAGAGAAACAAACTAAGGGCCCAGGGGAAGGGGAGACTGTTTGTTTGTAGGTCAACTTTAAAACTGAAAAACCAAACCCACTGCCATTGAGTCGGATCCAACTCACAGTGACCCTAGAGGTCAGAGTAGAACTGGCCCATAGAGTTTCCAAGAAGAGCCTGGCGGATTTGAACTGCTGACCTTTTGGTCAGCAGATGTACTACCTAACCCACTGCGCCATCAGGGTTTCTAACTCTAGTAGCAGGAATAATAGTGAGCAAATAGCAGTCAGCGAAGGACTTTGACTAAAGGTGCAGGGAATGAAATTGCCTGTTGGGAAACAGACTTGCCCTCCTCTGAAAACTACCCACTGGATTCTTAATCAAGGGGAGAAGTGTGTTGTGAAGACAGTGTCTTCAGTCTAGGGAGCGGTAACCTTCCTGGAGAAAGGGTCCTGTAAGCCCGGGGTATTGTAGATTGAGTGACGCGGGGCCTTGCCTTCTCGGTCCCCTCAGAACCCCCCTGGGATCATGAGCATCCTGGATGACGTGTGCGCCACCATGCACGCGGTGGGTGAGGGCGCAGACCAGACGCTGCTGCAGAAGCTCCAGATGCAGATTGGGAACCACGAGCACTTCAACAGCTGGAACCAGGGCTTCATCGTTCACCACTACGCGGGGAAGGTACGGCCGGAGCCCGGGCGCCGGCAGGCGGGAGCGTCCCCTGGGTCAGGTCTGCCAGCTTTAGCCTTTTGGTCCACAGTCTGGTTTCTCATGTGGCAGATGAGATGAATGCCCTGAGTTTCATCTCCTCGCTATATTTTATTCACTTAACAAATGGGACTTAGGAAGGATCTGGGGAGGCGGTGGCAGGACGGAAAGGACAGTAGCGTGTGTGTGCTTTGTGAGGGTGACCATCAGGAGCATCACTAACTGTGGAGGAACGGGGAGTTAAACAACTGCTGGGCACTTTTGTCCTTCTGCCTGCTGCACTCCCAAAGCCAAAAACAATCATAAAATAAACCCTCGGCCATGCAGTTGGTTCCAGCTGATGGTGACCCCATGTGTGTGAGAAATGAGCTCCAGAGGTTCAGTGGCTGATTTTTCAAAACCAAATTAACCCAAACCCACGGCCATGGAGTCAGTGCCGACCTGTGGTGACCCTGCAGGACGGAGCAGAGCTGCCCTGTGGCACTCCCAGGGAGCGCCCGCCGTGTTCCAGCTGCTGGCCTCTTGGCTGGCAGCCGTTGCCCTACGCCACGCCACCAGGATTTCCATAAGTCATGACCAGGCTCTCATTCTGAGGTGCCTGGGTGGGTGTGAACTGCCAGCCTTTCGTTTAGAAGCCAAGCACTTATCTGCACCAGCCGGAGGCCATGCGGCAATCAAAAACCAGAATAAATGCGGACCAAGAGGCCTCTTGGGGTATTCGATTCCATCAAAGGTGTGAGTGTCGGCAGCATGCTGGGTGCCAGGCGCTCTGAACACGGAGGAAACAAAGATAAACCAGTTGAGGCTGTTGTTCTTGGGGGCCACTTCATCCTGTGGAAACCCCAGAGTCTCCCCTTTCACCCCAGCCAGTCTCTGTTAACTGGGTCTCTCGTTAACGTGAACTTGAAGCAGATTCGTGCGACCTTTCGGGCACAATTCTGGAAGAAACTGCAGAGTCTCGGATAACATAGCCTGTTGCGGTGGGCTAATTAATGGATGCAAGAATTTTGTTTTTATTTTCTCTTAACAAAAACCTAGGGAAAGAACCATTTTTACTCAGACAATCCCAAGTGGCCTCCTCTGAAGAAGAGATATGTCACCTTGAGAACTGGAGTCCTGGTTCTGGGTTGTCTGGGTCCCTTAGGTCACCACATGCCACTCGTGAGCACCTGCAAGCCACCCCAGCTAGGTCCACTCACAAGTTCAAGTGAGACATCCCAACTGTCATGTGGCAGTTTGGGATGCAATCATAAATGCTACATCAGGAAATCAATGGTTTGGGGAAGGATGGGCTTGTCAGCACTGGGTTTGATTCAGTAAAAAGCGGGAAGGATAAAATGAGATCTCCATTCTTGCCAGGTGTCCTATGACATGGATGGCTTCTGTGAGCGGAACCGCGACGTGCTGTTTATGGATCTGATCGAGCTCATGCAGAGCAGTGAGCTGTGAGTGCATTTAGCCTCATCCCACGTGGGATATCTGTTTGATCAAACGTGTGGTATTAAAAACAAACCTGTGGTGTTTGAGTGGTTAGTGCCGTGTTCCTGGGAGCTGTTTCAGTTGGGTCATCACTGGATAAATCAGTTCTTAAAGAGCTGTGCTTCTGCAGTCTCTGTCCTGTGACCCCAGTGTTTCCCTGTCCTCAGACTCCGCATGTCATCTGCATGTGCTTTATGGTCCCTGACTTCAGCAATACTGTCAGGGGTTGGTGACCATCCCAGGCTTGGCTGGGGCAGCCACCTCTTACTCTCCAGGGGTGGGACAGCCTGGTTCTACCAGAGTTGTCCTTAGAGCATGACCCCAAAGTTTGTCTGTGGTTGCTCGGTTTTTAAAACTTTGACTAATGGTTTAGAAGGAAACCCTGGTGTCGTAGCAGTGAAATGCTACCGTTGTTAACCCAGAGATTGGCAGTTCAAATCCACGAGGCACTCCTTGAAAACTATGCGGCAGTTCTGTTCAGACCCACAGAGTCGCTGTGAGTCGGAATCAATTTGACGGCACCTCACAACAACAACAATGGTTTAGGAAGACCCAAGTTAACCTGAATCTCCAAAGCCACTGAGAAATAGCTCAAACACTCACAGCTGGCGAGATCCATGTTAGTGCCTGAGGCCCTGTCTAGGCTGTTGGGGTCTTCAGCTGCTCAAGTTAAACATTTTCAAGTGTTAAAATTATTGTTTTATTTTGTCGTGGTTGTTGAGAATATACACAGCCAAACATATACCTAGTCAGCAGTTTCCATGTGTGTGGTTCAGGGACCTTGGTGACAGTTTTCCAGTTGAAATTCTATTTGCTTTCCTTCTGTCTTTCCTGCAAAGGTCCCCATGGTCCTGGGCAAGGAGCAGGGGGGCCTAAGTTCCGTAATCAGGCTTATGCTTGCCAGCAGCTACACTCTGGCACAGACAGAAGGTTTTGTGGTTTTCAGAACTGCTTCCAGCCAGGAGCTGTCCTGTCACTCTCTGTCACTTGAACACTCACAGCAGTCAAGATCAGTGTCCAGCTCCTGGGAGTTTCTGTTTCAGTCGGGAGTTCTCTGTTTAACCGTCTCCCCTCCCCACCTCTGTGCTCCCCTCCCCAGGCCATGCTTCCTCCTCTCATAGCTCTGCTCTTGAGAGTCCCAGTTTCCTTCCACTCCGTCATAAAATCTACATGTTCTTCCCTAAAAGGGCCCAGGTAAGCCACAGTCAGGTGCACAAATGCTTCCAGAAATTTCTTTCTCTTTCCTTTTTTTTTTCAGAAGTTGAAATTCTTGGCCAAGTTAGAGAGCTGTTGAAGCCTCTACAGAAACTCCTGTCTTATAGACACAGCTTAGTGCTTTGTAAATGCATTGACTGCAGAAATCTGCATTTGTGTCTGACCAAGGTAGAGATGGACTCCAGGGAAGCCTTCCTGGAAAGCTCAGGTGTCCTTAAGTTCAGTTAGGAGGAAGGTGACTAAGTTTGCATGTCAGGTTGCTAATTTACATGAATCACTTGACTCGGCCAGTCACTAAACGTTTATTGAGCACTTACTGTGTTCCGGCCTCTGCTGCAGATACCTGGAGTACAAAAGGGACCAAGACATTGTCCCTGTCCGGCCTCGCTACTGAGGAGGCATCTAAACAAATGTGGCTGGGTTTGAACCACTTAGGCAAATATTTACGTCAACAAAGCATTAGTGATTTGTTACGGCTCCACGTGAGGGTGTCCAGACTCAAACACGTAGTTTCTCAAGTCAAAACAGGCTATGTGTTGGGTTAAGGAAGGAGCCGTGGTGGCACTGTGGTTAAAACACTCAGCTGCTAACCAGAAGGTCAGTGGTCAAAACCCATCAGCCGCTCTGTAGGAGAAAGATGAAGCCATTGGCTGCCCTAGGGGCTTACAGCGGTCTTAGAAAACAGGGTGGGGGGTGGAGGGAGCAGTTCTGCTCTGTCCTCCTGTGTTGCTGTGTGTCAGAACAGACCTGACTGCGGTGGCTTGGGTTTTCAGTTTATTGGGTTAAAAAGTGCTCATCTGTGAGCATGTCAGGTTCTGAGACATGCTCAATTTCTCTTGTCTATGTGGCTGTGGGGCCGAGGAGGGGTGGGCTGCAGGCATCTTATGGACAGGACCCTGGGATGCTTGTCCCCCTCCTACAGTGCACAGGACAGCCACCCAACCGAGAATTGTCCAACACAGAACACTGGTACTGCCGGGACTGAAAAACCTGCCCTCAAGCTTTAAAACACAGTTCACAGGGGACCGAGAAAATTCCCCCAACTCCCTGAGCCTGGATGGTGTTTTGTGTCCTCACTCAGCAAACCCACAGCGTGCCCCCCGGGTGTGTTCACACATTGGGGTGTGAACGTCAACTCCCCTGAGCAGGAAAACCCAGATGGCAACCTGTGAAAGTCATTTCTTCACTCTATGACTCCAAGATGGATGTTACTTTTTCCTGTTGCTTGTTTCTTGAGTCAAGTTGGGCGACCTCTGTGGAGCCGGGTTCTGTGCTTCTAGCTGGCCTGCTCCTGCTCTCTCTGCCTCAGCAGATGCTCAGCACCCGGAGGTCCTTACTGACTGCTAATCCATTCTTTTTCTCCTTTTCCAGACCTTTCATAAAGTCTTTATTTCCGGAAAATCTGCAGGCTGAGAAGAAAGGGCGCCCGACCACTGCTGGGAGCAAAATAAAGGTTCGTTCTACTGGACAAGTTTATAGACTCATTTAAGAGCCAGGCTTTTCTAAGAAGTCAGGAATGGCATCCCTGGGCCAGGATGAGGTCAGCAAGATGTCAGGCGGTGGCCTCAGGGATGCTCAGGAGTCATTGTGCTGCTTGAGCCAAGGTGACAGGGCGCAAGCTGAGTGTGAGTTGGCTATTTTGAAAGCCCAGAAGTGGGCTGCGCCCTGACAACAGAATTCTCCGCAGATACTGAGCAGTTGCTTTCTGGGAGGAAATGATGCTAGACTGGAGCTGGAAGAAATCCTGCTATGCCATCTAGAAGGTTTGTGATTTGGGGCCATGTTTTAAAGTATCACAGATGACAGTTGTCCAGGCCTGAGAACTAACTTGTCAGTTACAGAACTTGATTCTCTGTGATGCTGGGGTCGGTGGGGGTGATTTTCGCATCCCCGCCTCTGGATGCTGCGGGCCTCTCCTCACCGACCAGTGTCGGCACACCTGGCTGCCGAGTCACAGGGTCAGGGCAGTTTGCTGAGGTGCTCCGTGTTTCCTTGAGAGCTGCCGTGGGCAGCGCTTGGTCATCTGGGCCGTTGTGTGGGGAAATCCATGCATTTCATGTGTGACACTTGCAGAAGTAGTCACTAAACCATTTTCTAAAGTGCACACCAGTTAAAAAAAAAACAACACCGGTTGCCGTGGAGTCTTCTGACTCAACCTGACTTTGTAGGCCAGCGTAGAAGCCACACAGGGTTTCCACAGTCACCGTATTTATGGAAGCAGACGCCACATCTGGCTCCCACACAGTGGATGCTGAGTTCAAGTCAATGACCTTTTGGTTAGCAGCCAAAAGTTTAACCAACTTGCTACCAAGACTCCTCACCAGCTAAGTACCTCCCCACTTTTGCACCCAAAGAGATGGTCAAGTGGTTTTCGCAGAGGCCTCAGGTTGAGCTCTCTGTGTTTCAGGTCCCAGCCTGAGCTGTGTGATTGTCAGCATGTGACCTCAGTGGCTCTTGCTTTACCTGTAAGCTGGAGACGTACTGCCTTTGCCAAGGGCTTGCTGTGGTGGCCGGGCAGGAGTCCGCAGAAGACGTTTAGCGTAGTGCTGGAAACAGACACATGCAACATACACAACATACACCGCTCCTGTTACACTTGTCCCTGCTTACCTCTTTGTGGACACTCGTGTTTGCACGTTCTTGCTCCCAGCCTAGACTGTCCCTTCCGTCTTGTTCTGTGTGCCCAAATGCTTCCTGTCACCCTCCATGATGCCGTGCTGAGTAACCCCTGCTCTTGCGGGCACTGTGGTTGTAACTGCTGGTTCTGCTCCCTGGCTCTTTCTTCTCTGAGTGTTTGGTGTGCGATCACACTCACATTTGTGAACTCATCCTAGAAAAAGTGCTCCAGACCTCATTGCTGAATACACTGCAGTCACCTTCCAAGCACGCCCCTTGGGAAGCTGTGCACCCACACCAGTGCCTCGTCCACTCTTCAAAGCAATTTTGGGACTCTTTTTCTGAATTGGCATCAGAGCTGTCCTCATATTACCCTTGATGTCCCAAATGTCATCAAAATGGCTTTCTTTCTTTCAATATTTCCTTTATCTTTGGGTAAAGTAAAAGTCATTGGGGGCCAGATCAGGTGAATATGGGGTTTTTCCAGTGTGGTTATTTTTTTACTGGCTAGAATCTCCCTCCCAGAGAACTATGCAATTAAGTTTGCAAACTTGCCACCTTCGTATTCCAGAAAGAGTCCCAAAATTGCTTTGAAGGGTAGAGTAGGCACTGGCATTGGTGCATGGCTTCCCAAGGGGAGGATTTTGAAAGTGACCATAGTAATATTCAGCAGTGAGGTCTGTAGCACTTAGAACAATCAAGTTCGCAGACTTAATTGTCAGGCGTCATTTGACAGTTTTTGGTAAGCTTCCTGAGGGCTGGAACATTGGAAGCCCTCAGCGAAAGCTCACAGTAGGGAACAGATTCCCCCCAAGTGGAGCCTTGGGTTTTGTGGAGGCAGTCAGTTGCAAGCTGGGGTTTGGGTTCCAGAGTAGAGCCCTCTGGGTTTGCAGAACCTCGTGTACAAAGAGTGGAAAGATTTAGTAGCCCTGGGAAGGTGACTGAGGCCGGTTCCTGGGGGCAGAGAGTGAGGCGGAAAGCAGAAGGAATTCTCAGGAGGCCCAGATATTAATGTCTGTGTGCAGTTTCTCACTGATGCCATCACTTCAGCGTCCTGGATAAAGATTGGCTCTGGGTTGGAAAATCTAGTCACAAGCTGGTCACATTCCATCCAGGGGGCCCAGATCATCAAGGTTGCTGTGACTCACTTTCAGGTGGTCTGGATTCTCAGCCAAGTTTATTCTCTATAAAAGGGATGAATGAGGGGGCTAGGGACTTTTCCCCCCACTTGAGAGACTTGACCCCTTTCATTCCTTGTTGAATGCCCCAAATTGCCAGCTTTCTGGGCTGCACCAGAATGTCTAGAATTTCAAGTCTCAAGCCCCACCACATGAGGAGGTCACCCTGAAGTCATCCAGCTTATCTGAAGGGTGGAACTCTGTGTGCCCCTTGCCAGTCTCCGATGGATTCTGTGACCTCAGCTGACCCGTTGCTCTGCCTGTCTGTGGGAGTGGCGTTGTCCCCGGTACAGCTTGCAGAGCAGAGAGGCTGTATGGATGGTTTTCTCCCCCTGGACACCTCTCTGCATGTTCCATTCTCCCACTATGAAGGCAGACAGCTCTCGTCACTGGCAGCAACTCCTGTATACCAGGCAAAGTGCTTGGCTTCATCAGTAATGACTGGTGGAGCAGTTCTTAATCCCAGGGAGAGGGGCAATGCTTAAGAACATTTCGTGAGAGGAAAATGTCATATGCTGTCCCCCTCCACAGTTACACTGTGTGAAATACCTGAGCAGGAGAGAGTTTGTGAAAACCTCAACACTGTCAGTCCCAGTTGGATTCCAGGACATGTTACTGCAGCCGATCATGAGAACGGGCGGGACTGGGCAGCATGTCCTTCTGTTGTCCCTGGGGTCACCATGACCAGGGGGCCATGACTCAGTGGCAGCTAACACAGGTTGGCTAGAAGCATAGATTCTTGAAAGAATGTTGCTTTCGTGTGGTTGAAATGGTTTCATTCCCCAGGCGGACCGCCAGGGCTCCATTCGGCATCTGTCCGTCTGTCTGTCCAGTCAGTGAACGTTCTTTGAGCATCTCACGTTACTGTTGTTGTTAGGTGCCGTCAAGTTGGTTCTGACTCAGGTTGACCATGTGTACGTACGACAGGAGGCAGCACGCCCGGTCCTGCGCCACACCCACACGCACACCCACACCCACATGCACACTCATTGTGAGCTTGGGCCCACTGTCGCGGCCACTGTGGCGGTCCGTCTCGTGTCGGACCTTCCCGTTTCTCACTGACCCTCTACTTGTCTCTTACGTCTACCGATTACATTAAATGTCGCTTGGAAAACTCTGCCCGGGGAGGCACCTGTCTTCTGGCGCCCTAGAGGTTGAGCTTTATTTAACAATTATGTGGCTTCCCAGTGAAGACATGTGGGATTTTAAGACTGAAGAAAGCCAAAGAGTTTTTTGGTCTGTTTGTTTGTTTTTCTTGTAGTTACTGAGATGAAAAAAAAAAAAAAGAATATAATTGTAATAGGCAATATTTTTCTTACTTAAAAAGTATTGAAATATGTATTGGGCTTTTCTTCAGTCAATGAGAGAAACGTTTCCTGGGAAATACGTGTATCCTTCCTTGTCCTCTTGAGACCTCATTCTGACTTCAAAAGTAACTGAATAACCAAAATAATTTTTTTAACTTAATTCAGGAGTCAGTGGGGGGAAATTGCCCTTTAAAGGAAACCAAGGCTTAAATAGCCACTCAATCAGTCTTGGAGATCATTCCTACAATTATCAACTGATCCTATATGAATATGTTTTGGTGGAATAGTAATAGATGGAATGCCAAATATATAAAAAACTGCAATTTGCTTTTTAGTTTTAAAATGCTATCCCTCAAGACCATAAGAAATCCTATTTAATATTATGGGATAATCATTTACCTAGAATCTAGCAAACTGGCAAGCTCAAAATCCTAACACCTGCTTAGCTAGTACACTGCAGAACATTTAGAGTTCGGTTTCCTGTTGTTATCTTTAGGAGAGGTTCTGGAATAAGGCTGCTATTACTGGTGATGGCAGTGAGAGCACGGGTCATGAGAGGCAGTGAGAGGTCAAGAGCAGATGCTGGAGGGGGAGATGGGAAGATGAGGAGGGAAGCAGATGTGGTCGATGGATGAGGAAGGAAGGGGAGAACTCAGCGTGCAAATAGCCAAAGAGATTCAGATGCAGGATAGTGCTTTATTTGGGGGATTTCTTTGTACAAAGGTTTTAGTAAAATGCCAAGCAAAAAAGGTTGAGTAGTTGGGGCCTTTGCTGTCAAGGGGAGCTCAGTAGAATGAGGTGAGAGAAAGAGGATACAAAAAAAGCCACACCGAAAGATCACAGCACCGCATGGTTTTGATTCTGCCTTCAGCTTGTAGGGTTGAGGTTTAGATCCTACAGTTATCACTCTTGTTGCTGTGAGTTGCCCTTAGCTCTTGTCACCCCAATGCACAATGGAACTGGATTTTTGTGCCGGAGGAGAGGTGTTTGGACAAATTGTCTTTTTTTATAAATTTTTAAATTGGTTGACCTTGAACATCTGTTCCAACTTTGAAGATCGTAGAGGTCTTCTAGTCCAATCCCCTCATTTTAAAGATAGAGGAACGAAGTTCCAGTGAACTTTAGTGGTTTGTCACATAGCTAACCAGTAGCAGAATCAAAACCATGCAATCCAGGCCTGCTGGTAATCTGTGTTGAGGGGGGAATGAGGTACCATCACCCTAAATCTTTTCTCGTTGCCCTATGTACCTTCGTACTTGGGTCCGTGGTCCTGTTAGCATGTGCCATATGTGGTGTACTGTGTAGACTTGTGGACTCAGCATGACCAGATTCAGGGGCTTTTCAACCACCTTGACAGGAAGCCGAGGTGGCTCGTATCTTTGGAAATTTGGGGGGAGGGGGGTGTTCTTGTTTACCGAGATTAATTACTCTGCCACCTGAGGACTTCTGTCAAATCCAAGTTCACTCACTTAATTCCTTTTGTACCACACTGTTATCTTGGATCTTTGTTAGGACTGCACCATGGGACTGCGGTTAAGAAACAGACCTCGGTAGCTCACAGACTTGGGTTTAAGCCCGGGTTCTGCTGCTTATTAATTTTGGCACCTTGAAAACTATAATTCTTAAGTGTCAGTTTTCTCTTCTCAGAAGCAGGAATAATAATAGTAGCTACCTCTTAAAGTCTTTGTGAGGCCTAAATGCGGTAATGCACATGTCCAGCCTCTGATGCATACCCTGCAAAACGGTTCACTTCCCTTTTGTGCTGGAGAGAACTGTGCCAGGTGACATGTCAGCTAATGTCACCCTTGCCTCTGTCTGTTTTCTTATGCTAAGGTGGGAAGAAGGTGTGTTAACGTTCCGTTTTCACTCTTTTCTTTAGAAATGCCTGCAGAGCTATTCTTGCTATTTGGGAAATTTGAAGGAAAAAAGAAAACTATGTTATTAGCAGCTCTGCAGTCTCTCCCCGGCTTCAGCTTATGTTTTGCAAAGAGATTTCTTCTGAGGTACAATAATATACGTCAACAAAGATAAGGAGTCGCATTGCTTTTTCATCCTGGGGCTTTGCATTGATTATGTAATCTCTGCAGCTTTGTCCTCAATTTCCCACATTCCAGAGAACACTGTATTCCAAACATGTAAACCGAGTCCTCACTTCTCCAGTGAGCATCTTTGGTTGCCTTTGTTGATTGCAGTAAACAGATGTGGCAGGACATTCGCCACTGCGGCGTTCTTCCTGTGGCATTTCAGCACCGTCGACTTACCCTGCTCGTACTGTCCAACCACAACCCTCATCCATCTCCGAATCAGCCTGCCAACACCAGTGAACATCTTACTTTGCATATACAAGGACTTTTTCTCAAGGGTTTCAGATTTCCCAAACCGTGGAAACAGAGACGCCCTAATTGAGAGAGGGCTGCCTTCTGCAAGCAGATCATTTCTGCTCGCTCCTTAATGGTTTTCTGGCTTTGGGGATTCCTTTCACTATTTGCTTTTAGAGGTTTTTCTCTCGCCGTGCTGACTCGCAGAGAAGGCGAGTTTGCATTCGTGCCCATTCTCACCCCCGCAGCGCGCTCTGCTGTGTGGCGTGGTGGCGCTGCTCATGTCTGCAGACCAAGTTTAGAGTCACATAATTCGAAATCGACCAGAAGTGATTCCACTTCTAGGTGTGTGGCCCTTTTATACCTGAGTCTAGTTCCACGCTAGGTAGTCACTGAGCAAGTGGTAATAGGTGATTTTGTATAAAGTGTTTTAGCTTTGAGAAGGAATAAGTTCTCTGCCCCACCAAACGTGCTCACACAAAGTCTACAGGTTTGTGAAAGGATGTCTTGGGGAAGAAGTTGGATGCAGTGGCCGGCAGGGACTGGATAGAGTCTGAGTTTTTGTAATTTCTGTGTCCTTGACAAGGATTTTCATCGTTTTCAATATGGAAGTTCCTCATTGATCAACTTGCCAGACAGTACAGGGAAATTTGATGATTTATCCTTGCGAAGAATTTGCCAAAAAGAAGTTTAATGAGAACAGTGTGGTTGCAAAGGCCCTAAATCACTATAAAACGAACTTAATTTGTCTGTAATTGACATGCTTCTTTGTACCATATGAAAAGAATTATATGAGAAGACTTAGTGTATTTGATTGTTTTTGTTTTATTTCCTTAACTTTACTAAAGATGCCTAGCTACATTCAAAGATCAAATTTCAAACACATTTGCAGCATTTAAATCTTCATGAAAGCCAGTAAAGCTTTTAAAGAAGTTTAGTGGGCCTTACTTGAGTTTAATGAACAAGTTGTCTGAAGGATTCATTTCTGTCTCTGGTTCCACACTAGAGTCGCACACTAACGTGTTCTCTGAACCTTGGCCAACTTTGGGGGATGTTCTTTGTTACTGACTGTTACTGCTCTTCCTTTCTAGAAACAAGCCAATGACCTTGTGAGCACCCTAATGAAATGCACACCCCACTACATCCGCTGCATAAAACCCAATGAAACCAAGAAGCCCAAAGACTGGGAAGAAAGCAGGTAGGGAGGAGACGGGTGGCTGGGAGGCGGAAGCACATTTAGGTGGGCTCTGCTTGTTGTTCATCTGCTCAAGATACCTGTCCTGCCATGAAGGAGGGAGCAATTTATTTTATTCTTTTCTCTTTTTAATATTTCATTGTGCATTAAGTGAAAGTTTACAGTCCAAGTCAATTTGTCATGTAACTAGTTACGCACACACTGCCATGTAACTCTAGCCGCTCTCCTCACGGCAACAGCACACTCCACCCACCATGTACCATGTCCCTTCGGCCACCTCTTGTCCCCCTCTGCCTTCTCATCTCACCTCTGGACAGGAGCTGCACGATTCGCTTCATACAGCTACTTAAGAAAAGCAGCAGTAATTTAAATTGCCCCCAAGTGTGTTTGTCCTGCCCTTATGTCCTGTTTCAGGACCAAGCTTATGTATCTATTTTTCCTTCTTTGTCTTTTCTTAAAATGTTAGCAATGCCATTCAGTTCAGAATGAGCAATTTATAATGCTGATCTTGGCTAGTCTGGGACAGATTTAAGCAACTCAAATGCCACAGGGCCATAATGGCTATAAAATTAGCTCAAGGCTCAGCCGCTTTAGCACGCTCAGCTCCCGAACGGTGCCTGCCGGGTGTGGCTGAGAACGCTGAGCTCAGGTTGGAAGCGAAGATCTGGGGAGCTGGTGACTAGCTCCTGTCATTCACTGTTGCTCATGAAGCTGCTGGGGACTTGACATCAGTTCTATAGTTGCCACCAAGGAGCACACGGAAGAGCAGAGTGACTGTATCTGTGAGCGAAGAGGCTGAAGGAGAAAGTGTGAAACGCAGATGTTCAATGACCGCATTCCTCTTTGACTTCTGGGCTTGCCTGGGTCACCGTTCCACACCATTGCGAATGTGGGAGGAGCCAGGAGTGTCTCAGAGGGACTGTCTAAAATACATCCACATTAACTGGGGCTTGGCCTGTGTGGAATGAAATGGTGGGATTGAGTAGGACAGATATTGAGGTGACTAGAGAAGACAGAGTTTGCCTCTGGCTGGGGGATCCAGACAAACATTTCTGATGTCACCATCCATAGGCACATAGAAGGAAGGCTGGGGACAGAACCTGGATCTGGGCCCCCCTGACCACAGAGAGGTCCCAGGAATAGTTGAGTCCCAGGATATGAACATACAGAATGGCTGTCTCTTCTGTTTTGGGGAAATGAAAACAGCTCTTTTAGGGATTAAGTCACTTAAGACTAAACTTCAGTGGGAAGGAATAGGATTAAAACTCATAGCTGCTAATTACCACAAGGAGTCCTGGTGATACAGTGGTTAATCACTTATCTGCCAACTGTAAGGTCAGCTGTTCAAACCCACTAACCACTACATGAAAGGAATACGAGGTGATCCACTTCGTACAATTACAATCACAGCCTACAAAACGCTCCAGGGCAGATCTGCTCGGTCCAGTAGGATCTCCGTGAGGCAGAATCGGCTCAAGTACAGCAGGTTGCTCGCCTCCTCTGAAGAATATACGTAAATCCATTGTCCATCCTACCAGTCAGATTCTCCCTAAGCCACGGCGAGTGGCTGTTGTTGTTATTGTTGTTAAGTGTTGCCTAGTCAATTCTGACTCATAGCGACTCTGTGCACAACAGAACGAAACCTTGCCTGGTCTCGCGCCGTGTCCACAGTCATTTTTACGCTTAAGCCCGTTGTTACAGCCACTGTGTCAGTCCGTCTCGGTGGTGGTCTTCGTCTTCCACTGGCCCTCCTCTCTACCAAGCATGATGTCCTTCTCCAGGGACTGATCCTTCCTGACAACATTTCCAGAGTATGTAAGACGCAGTCTCGTTATCTTTGCTTCAAAAGAGCACTCTGGTTGGACTTCTAGAACAAATCTGTTTGTTCTTTTGGTGGTCCATGGTACATTCATCAACATTCTTCTCCAACAGCACAGTTCAAAGGCACCAATTCTTCTTCTGTCGTCTTTGCTCGTTGCCCGCTTTTGTGTGCATGTGATGTGATTGAGAATACCATGGCTGGGGTCAGGTACGCTTTAGTCTTCCGGGTGACATCTTTACTTTTCAGGTCGGTAGCTAATACTTTGTATTATCAGATAATAGTAATTCTTTGTAGGAGGGAAAAGATATGTAGTAAGGAAAACATTTTGGCTCAAATAGTCACTGTTTGAAAGTTTTTTTTTTCCTAATATGTTAATGCTTATTAGTGCTTCATGATCTAGGTCTGTCTTCTATGTTAATACTTCATAGTCATTCATGATCTAAGTTTATTCTTAGTCGTCTTAAGAGGTCCTGCTGCTTAGTGTAGAAGCCTTCCATTTTATCAGTCCGCAATCTGTTTGAATAATTTCATCAATGGATGCTCATTCTTAAGTCTTCTAGTTAACTGTTGATATTTTTCACTGTTGTGTACTCTTAGGTCTTCTTACAATATTATCCAGTGATGATATTCCAGCTCCAGTGTCACTCACACCTCTTAAGGTGATCGATCCATCTTTTAGATGATTTTTTCCTTGATAAGGCTCTCGCAGTCTTATTCCAAGGCCGTTTTAACCTGGGTCTGAATCTGCCACAGAATCATTCTCATTGCTGTTCTACATGAAGCTCTTCTGATAGTTCAAGACATCAAGGTGGCAATCGTGTTCCCCTCAGATCTCTAAGAACTTTTCATTCTCAGTAATTCCTCTTGGGACACAGAAACCACTTTTATCCATCTTGTTTTTTCTCCTGGACGTTTTAGTCTGTCCTCTGCTTTTCTGAAATGTGTAGTAACTCACCTTCTCCTTTTTTTAGACAAGAGGAAACCAGCATTGTGATATCTTTCCACCTGTAGGTAGAAGAATGTTCTTTTTTTCTCTGTTACACTGGTTCTCAAACTTAAGCATGGATCAGAATCCCCTGGAGGACTTGGTATAAACTGCAGTTCCAAAGCCTCCCACCCCCAGAGCTTCTGATGCAGTAGGCTAAGGTGGTGCTCAAGAATTTTCCAGAAAGCTCCCAGGTGATGCTGGTGATGCAGGTGATGCTGGCTTGGGTACCACATCTTGAGATCCACTGATGGAGAGTGATGGGCTAGACTGGGATTTGGAAAACCTGGGTCCTGGTGCTGGCCTCATCACTAACTGGTTTGAGCAAGATACTTAATCTCCCCAATCCTTAGTTTCTTACTCTTTAAACTCTGTCTGACCTTCCTGGTACTGGGCCACAGTAAGCATTCTCTTCAGTGAAGACATCTTACTGGCCGTACAAATGCCACGTGCCCACCCCCTTCTCTCCCTCGTACTTTGCTCTTCTTAAACCTGTTAATAGAGACGTTTCCAGTGGCTGCTGTCTGGAGGGTCCTCAGGTTTGGTCTAGAAGAGGATCTCCAAAGAAGCAGCCTTTTTAAAAAAATTTTTATTTGATGTTATAGAAAATTTAAAACAAATATAAAAATACCCAAATTCATTCATTGCCAACTCATGACCAGTCTTGTTTGAACTCTATCCTATCCACTCTCTTCTTTGTCTCCAGTTATTTTGAAGCAAATCCCAGACACCATCTCCTTTCCTCTGTAAATATTTGGTATGATAAGATTTCTGTATTTACAGAACCACAGTTCCATTTTTACACCTAAAAGTGATACTGATTTTTGTTATAAAGTAGGGATTCAGTGTTCCAATGTTTCCAAATATAATATATTTATTAGTTTTGTTTTTTTTTTTTACACTTTGTTTGAATAAGAATTCATTTAAGGTCCATAAATGGGAATTGCTGTCTGTTCTGTCATGGGACAGCTTACTGTTAAAAAATCTGAGTTATTTATATAGTTATTTCTGTCTGGATGTTGTAATCTGCATCCCTTTGGTGTCACTGATATGTTTCTCTGTCCTCTATATTTCCTCTAAATTGGTTCTTAGATTTAGAGGCTTGGTCAATTTCAGGTTTAATTTGTTTTTGCAGGAATATCTCCTGGGTGGTTCTGTGTTCTTCTGGTGGGGTTATATGACTTTTAGCTCCTATGATGTTTACAGCCACTGATGGTCAACGCCCATATCCACTGATTCATTGTGGGTTACAAAATCATGATATTTGAATTTTATTTCTTCATTTATTAGCTGCAGTGCACCTATAAGGGACACTATGCTTAAAGAACCTGATGGTGCTCTGAGCTGCCACCCGGTGTTGTCATCTTTCCATCTACCCGTTACTCTACATGCTGTGCCTGGGTCAGGGGAGGTTGAGATAATAGGGACGGCCCCTGCTGCAAAGGACTCTTTGGTTTCAGAATGACTCTGAAGATTCTAAACCCTGGAAACAAATGTTCTTTCTCTCTAGAGGGAGCAATTTTCGTTTCAGCCTATTGAAAGGATTTTGTGGCATAAACGGTAAGGACTGATGACAAAGTCTCAGCTGGAACAAGATCAGGAACAGCACCCCAGTCTGACAGAGCAAATGCTTCTGGGGCTGTGCCCCATGTCTCTGTCATGTGTACACATCTCATGCTCATGTGTGTGCCCACAGACACAAACACTCACACTCACACAGACAACCCCATAAAGTGACAAGAGTCTCAGAACCAGAGGTGACACCAAAGGGCGTCTTACCAACACTCCCCAACTACTCCACACTCCGTGCATCCTTCCTGGCCCTGGGCCCCCATGAGCGTGCTCTACAGCAAAGACATCTTACTTGCCATACAAATGCCACGTGCCCACCCCCTTCTCTCCCTCGTACTTTGCACTGCTTAAACCTGTTAATAGAGACATTTCCAGTGGCTGCTGCCTGGAAGGTCCTCACTCCTTGCTACCTTCTTATAAAATCCAGAGTGACTCACTGGATAGCAGAAAATGGAGAAATTAAGACAGTGGTTCCTTTTACTCAATAAATCCTCATAGGATTTTCCCAAGTGTTCTTTCCCTTTCTTTTCTTTTTCTTCATTACGTCCCTTATTTGAATTGCTGCAAGGAGTTTCCTGACATTGGTACATCCATGCACATTGGTTGTAAGAAGCCTGAAGTATTAGTTGATCAAGCATTGATCACTCTTTGCGGTAGGATTCCTCCCTGATCAGCTGTTAGGGTTTGTTGCATGATGAATAGTTACTCTTCATGAAAGTTGAGTGCTGTGTGGTGACTGAGCATCTTAGAAAGGCCAGTGTGCTTGGCTGACAGGGATCACACCATCTATTGAAGTTCTCAGTGGACTGGGTTACTCATTCCACAAGTTTATGGCGTGTGGGTTTTTTTCTTTTCATGTTGAAAATGAGTTTTTGTTTGGCTCTGGCAGTGTTGCCTGGCCTGGATTCTGAGCTACTGCCCCAGCAGTAGGTCTTGACCTACTTCAGTTAATGACCAGGGATAGTTTTTTTTTTCCCCCTTTTCTGTTCTTGTACTTTAGATGAAGGCCTACAGAGCAGACTGTTTCCTCATTAAACAGGGAACACATATGTTGTTTTGTGACATTATTTTCCAGCCTCACGATGTATATCAACATTCTCCCTTTCTTGACCTTAGGTTCCCTAGGACCAGCTTTCCAGTCCCCTCCTGCCCACCTGTCCTGGCTCCTGGGCTGGTGTGGCCATTTAGTCACCTCTCATTTTATGGGCCTGTCTAATCTTTGGCTGAGGGGTGAGCCTCAGGAGTGACTTCGTTACTGTGCTAAAAGAGTGTCCAGAGGCCATACTCTTGGGGTTCTCAAGTCTCTGTGAGGCCAGTAAGTCTGGTTTTTAATTAGTTTATTTGTTTTAGTCAGTTAGAACTTCAACTCTGTCTGGGACCCGCTGTTGTGATCCCCATCAGAGTGGTCAGTGGCAGTAGGCGGGCACCGTCTAGGTGTGCTGGGCTCCGTCTGGTGGAGGCTGTAGACGTGGTCTGTTATGAGGATAATGTTGAGGAAGCCTCTTCCCAAGAGAAGATGTCCTAGCCAAGGGACAAAACTGGACAGTGCAGGCCTTGCTGATGCTTATAGAGGAGGTGCTGGCACTCCAGGACTATGGAAGGATCAATTCAGATTCCTTGATCGTATGAATTATTAAATATTATAGGATTTGCTAAACTGATTATGTTACTAAAGAAAATGTCCTGATTATGGAAGTTACAATGAATGAGAAATGATTTACCGTGGGGATACTTTTTTCTCTGTGATTCATGAGAAAGGAACATTTCTGCTTAAAGCAGTGAGTGAAGTATTCTTTGCTTCAGAAGTCCACAGCAAAGCCAATATTTAGGAAATGTACATTAAGACAAGCAAATCTGTGAAATGGGTGGTGTCATATGTGTTTCCTTACTAGATAGAGAGCAGCAGGCCAGTGGTGAGTTTTGGATTTGAGGGAGAAGAAAATTTCATTCATTTCCTGAGCCACGTGTCTGCTCCTTTAGTTAACCAGATATTTGAACTATAGTTGTTTCTCTCTCTCTCTCTGACTTATCCAGGCAAATGCAGTTATTGACTATCAATTCTTTCATATTAACCCTTTGTAAATGTTAGTTGGAGGCAACAATGGTTCAGAGGCAGAATTCTTACCTGCCGTGTAGAAGGCCTGGAATCAAATTCCAGTCGGTGTGCTTCATGCCCAGCCACCGCCCACCTGTCAGCAGAGGCCCGCGGGTCGCTAGCATGCCGGTCAGGCTCCAGCAGAGCTCCCAGACAACGGCGGGCCAGCCTCTGCTCCTGAACATCAGCCCGAGGGAGCCTCGTGGGGCACAGTGGTCCCCCCACAACCGACCATGGGTACGGCACAGGCCCGGGCCACGTTCCGTTTTGTGGTCGTCCTGCGTGGGGGCCGATGTGATAGCAGCTAATAGCAGCGACAGATACAGGTCATCAGATGTGACACTTTTTAAACATTTCTCACTGTGTGACCTCTTCCTCCCGTGACAGGCAAGACTGCAAATTTTCTTGGTGGCCGGTTTTCCTTTACACTCTCTCCTTTCTACAGTCCCTTCTCTTTACGCTTGTCCTCTCTATACCCGCCCTCCCTACACCCGCCCTGTCTATACCCATCCTCCCCGCACCCCGTCCTCCCCGCACCTCGTCCTCCCCGCACCTCGTCCTCCCCGTACCACGTCCTCCGCGCACCTCGTCCTCCCCGCACCTCGTCCTCTCTACACCTGCCGTCTCTGCACCTCATCCCCTCTACACTCCTTCCTCTTCTCACCCCCTCTCTTCCCATTAGATCTGGAATCACTATTAAGTTTAAAGTTTGATAACAAAAACAAATCCAGTGTCATTAAAGTGAAATGCCAGTATTTGGGGTAATAAGTAAATTATATAATATTAAAATAAAATTTTAAAAAAGGTAGCTATAATCCTAGAGGTTGGCACAGTCTGTGAATGCTATGAGTTACAGCCTTTCCCATGGTTTTCCCTATAGCTCAAAATCAGAGGCTCACAAAGACTGGGACTAGAGCCAGCGGTAGGGGATTACACGCAATGACCGACTCGGTTTCCCTTTTACAGGGTGAAGCATCAGGTTGAATACCTGGGTCTGAAAGAAAACATTCGAGTCAGAAGAGCTGGTTATGCTTATCGGCGCGTCTTTCAAAAGTTCCTGCAGAGGTAATGGCTGGTGACTGGATAGAGTAGAACTGCCCCATAGACTTTCTAAGAGCACTTGGTGAATTCAAACTGCTGAACTTTTGACTAGCAAATGTAGCACTAAACCACTACCCCCCCCAGGGTCTCCTTCAAAGAAATAGTAACATATAATCCACTGTGTGGCTTATACGAGATCTGCCAATTAAGTCTGCAAACCTAACTGTTCTAAGTGCTGTATACTTTGCTGCTAAATATCACTACAGTCACCTTCCAAGTCCTCCCTTTTTGGGAAGCTATGCACTGATGCCAGCACTTAGTCAGCCCTTCAAAGCAGTTTTGGAACTCTTTCTGGAATGGCCATTGCACATGGTGGTATGATGGCAAGTCTGTGAACTTAGTTGTATAGTTGTCTATGGGGAAGTTTTTAGGCAGTGAAAAAATAATTGTATTAGAAAACTCCCTACTCACCTGATCTGGCCCCCTGTGACTTTTTTCTTTACCTGAAGATAAAGGAAATGTTGAAAGGAAGACATTTTGATGACATTCAGGACATCAAGGGTAATCAGTCCTGATGGCCATTCCAGAAAGAGAGTTCCAACATTGCCCTGAACGCTGGACTAGGTGCTGGCACCAGTGCGTAGCTTCCCCAAGGAAGGACGTGGAAGGTGACCGTAGTGATACTCAGCAATGCGGTATGCAGCAGCCCTTCATTTAGGATGAGTTCGTAAACTTGATTGGCAGTCCTGATACGTGGCACCGTGGTTAAAGGGACAGATTGGGGTTCAAATCCCAGCTCTGACACTACCTAAGTAGCCTTGCCCCTGATTGCTTTTCTCCAAAGTGGGAAGACCAGCCTCCTCAGGTTGCTGTGTAAATAAAATGAGGTCATACATTTCAAGCACTGAGAACAGCACCTGGAGCAGACAGAGCACCTGTAAACGTTAACACTGATTGTTAGATACGCTACCATAGGGTCGCTGTGAGTTGGTACTGACTCAGTGGCAGTGGGTTGGGTTGGGTTTCACTGTGCCCAGCCTGGTGTCGATGCTGGGTGCGCGGCTGTGACCCACACAGACACAGCACCCTCTCTGGAGCATTCATTCTCACAGACCACACAACCACAACAACACAAACACGAATATAATTACAAATTATGATACATGCTTTGAGGGAAAAATAGTATTTGCTTGACAGTAGTGTTAGGGACAGAGTTGTACAGCTTGTGGCTGGATGGTGTTCTGAAACCTCTGGAAGTGTCTGTGAAGGTGAACTTGACACTCGAGTATAAGCCAGCCAAGGGAGGCGTTTGGAGACCAGAGCTCCTGGTGGAGGGACCAGCACGGGGAAGGTGCTGAAGGGGCACTGTGTTCACATGCACAGAGAACAAGCTGACCTCCCGGGAACACAGGGCGCCAGCGGGAGAGTAGGAGAGAGGAGGATGGAGGCTAGCCAGACACCAAGGCACGACAGGCTCTGAGCTCCAGGTGGACAGGGTTTCACAGACAGCTGCTTTTCAGGGAACCTTGCAGAACGCCCCCATTCATTGCTCTTTTCTCTGAAGCAATCAGAGGAAGTAAGTATTGAAAAAAGGCCATTTGATTTTCCTGAGAAGCCTCATTGGTGACCTTCTGCAGTGCTATTTTTAACCAGTGGTCGGAAGGAAAACAGGTTCTAAGCAGGACGTTAACATGGCGTAACGGTCAGAGGAGGAGGCAGCTCAGTGATGGGCACCCCAGGCCCGGAGGGTTTCCCCAGTCCTTGAGGTGCCTCCCTGGGGGAGCCTTTGAGCGGTGACAGGTGGAGCACCAGAACGCTGTCAACACCGATGATCGAGCGATAGAGCTCCTGCCACCTACCAGGTGGTGCTGTCTGAGTCCTTGACTCCTTGCTTGTCCTCATAGGTACGCCATTCTGACCAAAGCCACCTGGCCGTCATGGACAGGAGACGAGAAGCAAGGTGTCCTCCACCTGCTGCAGTCTGTCAACATGGACAGTGACCAGTTCCAGCTGGGGAAGAGTAAAGTGTTCATCAAAGCGCCGGAGTCTGTGAGTGGGCCTGTGCTGCGACCCTGTCCTCTCACCTCCTTGGGGCCTGGTCACACACCATCTGTCCCTGACAGCCCCTCCTCACTACATGGACACTTCTTTTTTTCATCCTTCCCTCATGCCTTAAATGTCATCTCTTCAAAAAAAAGGCACCCGTTCGTCTCCCAATCTCTGCAAAAAAGAGGCACCCCATCTGCTCCCAACCTAAGTAGGTCATTCCGGTGCCACACCTCCCTTGGAGTCTCTCACCACCTGAGTCGTCTCCTTGAGAGACTTACCCCAGTTGCCTTCCAGCTGATTTGGACTCACAGCATCCTTGTGTGTGTCAGAGTGAAAACCATGCTTCTTAGGGTTTTCAGAGGTTGATATTTTTGGAAGTAGACAGAGAGGGCTTTCTTCCAGTGTGCCTCTAAGTGTACTGGAAACTCCAACCTTTTGATTAGCAGTCCAGCACAGTTATGACACCTGAGACTCCTTCATGGCTCTTAGCATTTATCAATAGATGGTTTCTTTCCTTATTTACTGTCTCTACTCTTCTAGGCAGTACTCTCATGAGAGCCAGAACTCTTTCCTGTTTGGTGTGCCGTTGTATGCCCAGAACCTAGTACAGAGACCGACTGATAGGAGGTGCCTGTTTGTTACTTAGTAAAGAAAAGCATGAAGAAACAAACTTCACTTCTAAACCAAGAAAGGGGTTCACTGTCCCACAGAGGAGGCTTGTGCAAACCCACACCCTGATCCGGGTGATACCAAAGAGACTAACTAAGCATGAGCCCCGGCTTCCTTCTGGAGGGCTGAGCAGAGCCCAGAGGTGGGAATTCCTAGGACTGCACCCTGAAGACCTTCAGGAGCATGGAAAGGGCTTTTCAAGAGGAAGGACCAAGCCAGCCAAGTGCCGTCGAGTTGGGTCTGACTTACAGCAACCCAAGAGGAAGGACAGAATTGCTAAAGAAGAGTTGTCTCTGTGATCTTTAGTGAGAGGAAGAACTTGTCATGTCTAGGAAGAGCTTTGAAAAAACAGGTTAGAAGGGCAGAGAAATCTTTGAGTTTATAGAAAATAGTATAGACCCTCAAACATACATGTTTTACAACTACCAACTTTCTAGATTAATTTAGAGAAATGTGTGTGTCCTTTATGGTGAAGATGTGGTCATGAAGAGCCGTAGGAAGCTCTCTGTGTGAACAGGAATCTGACACAGTCCCTCAAGACTTCTGTCCAGTCAGCTCCGGGGCTGCAGGACAGACACTGCAGTTAGTCAGAGAGACGGCTGACCCGACCAGTGTTCAGCACCATCATTCTCGCGGTTCCCACCACGATCACAAGACTTCAGGACTCAGCGTGGACTTGGCAAAATTGGTCATCAGACCGGGGGAAGTGGCCAGAAAACCTGCAGGATGGGTGATGATGGGAACAAGTCACCCTGGGCAAATCTCTCGGTTAATCTTTTTCTCCTGGGAGGGGGGCTGTGGCTGCCTTGCCCCTGTCAGGACCCCCCTGAGCTGCAGGAGGAAGAACTACGGAGCAGGCTGTGGGAACCCTCCCGGCGAGGAAGTGAATCGGTGGCACACATCAATAGAAGGCACTTATAAAACATTTGTGGTAGCGTTTTCCACTTGGAGCTATTTGCAGCTTCGCAGCAATTTCATTTCCAAATATAAAATGAAAATGTTGTGTCATACACCATTAACCAGCCCACAGAACAGTTCCTGTTCTTTCTAAAATGAGATGGAGTGCTTGATGGGTACAGGGCAGAGCACCCCTCTGTTGGTTTACACCCGTTTGTAATTTGCAACTTGCTAGATTTTCACCTATAATTAAAACAGCCTCAGTATTTTCTTTCTTTCTTTTTTAAATGGTTTTTCTGTTCTGATTCTCCGTGCTTCCCACCTCAGAGCTTTCTTGCCACCACTTGGCTGTCTGTTCCCATCGGTGTACACACTCCCCTGCACCCCACCTGGCCACTGCGACCACCCTTGCTCCAGCCCCAACTTGTACACCTGGTGCTGACATGCAGAAACTTCTACAAACATTGTTTTTTGTTTTGTTTTGCTTTTAAATCTACCTTGTGGCTTTGCCTTCACTTTTACAGTAAAGGCACTGAATCTACGAAATAATCTCTTTGCTTTAAGAGCCCACATTGAACATCAAAGACCAAAGAATTTATTTGGGGTTTTTATTGGTGTGTTTGTTTTGTTTTCACCTTTTCTTTTTTCTTAAGCCTCCCTGGGCTGTCATTCCCAGGGCTTTTAGAAGGAAACCTCACACCAAACTCCTCTTCGAAATAGTTTATAGGAAGTTGAGGGTTCATTGCCCCTCCCTCCTCTCTGTGAGTCACAAGTGTATTTTCTGCGTCACCCCCAAAAATAGTTCTGGGAAAGAAGGAGGAATGACAACTTAGTCAGAAACCCAGTACACAAGATGACAAACAGCCAGAGTCTTCTCACCACCGGCAACCACAGAGCTCAGATTTTCAGCATTTGTCCCATTGTTAAGCCACACATATTCCACTTTAGGGTCAGAATTATGCTCCTTGTCCCCACTGTACTCTGGCTCTGAGGACTGTAGAATGAAATTACCCTTCCCTCGGTGTTTGGAATTTGGGTGGGCTGTGTTTGCATAGCAGGGGCTGGGAGAAGGGGGAGATGTTGGGTGGCGGAAGAGGCAGGTCTGGCTCCCAGTGGATCCAGGACAAACACACGACAAATCAAGCCCGGCTGCCTTCCAGCCAAGCTCCCTTGTTTACTTCTGGGACATTTTTGCAATGGCTGTTCAGTAGCTCATTTGGGTTTCTATTGGTCCATTTTATTTATTCATCCATCTGAAAGTCACTTCCTATGTGAACCAGAAAGGTTTCCCATCATTTTAACAGTGGATCAGATACAGATGGACCGACTTTGTCAAGGTGAGGAAGAGCCTGGCAGAGCCTGAGGCCCCCTGGCTTGTGCTCCTGGCCCACCTACCCTTCATCTCTCAGCCTCAATCCGGATTTTCTCATCTGTGTAATGGAGATGACAGAAAACAGTGCTCACTGAGATACTCTGTAACCCTTAAGCCAAAAAATATCCCCCGAAGTCTCTATAAAGGTGAAAATCTTTAACTGTTTATATATGTAGCGATCTTGTAAGATCTGTCTATATGGAATCAAAGTGACAACAGCAGCTGGAAAGATGAGAAAGGTCAGGGGACAGCGCGGTGTTGCTGATGAGGGAGGAGCAACTCAGAAAAGCGGGCCGAGGGTGGCTGCACAGCTGGAAGGGTGTCTTAAGTGTCACTGCATCGTATGCGTGGAAGCTGGTAAATTAACGTAGGGTTTCCTGTGTATATTCTCACCGGCAAGAAAATAAAAAACACCTCATAGAACAAGTGTGTCACTCAGGTAGCTGTTGAGCAGCTGGATGAAATAGTGTACGTCAAGTCTCTGAGTGATCCCTGATCCAGAGGGGGCATTCGATTCCTGACACCCGTCTGCTGTCATTATTATCACAAAGCCCGGTTGATTAGGTGCCACACTCTTTACTGATTCTCCAAATGGCCTGAACCGAAGGACCCGCTGCATGGGCCCCTGAAGCGTCCCAGCCCTTCTGCAGGCAGCTCGTCCCTCCGCAGCCCCCCCCCCCCCGCCCAACTCCAGCCCAGTGTCTGTGGCTGTGATCTTTGGCTCCCAACCCCTTGCAGAGTCCAGTGAGGCAGGAAGTGTCTACTTCCGTGGAACCGAGCACAGCCACCCCCTCTCCGCGAAACACAAGCACTGCTCCTGCAGTGGCCGGACGGTTCTGTTACAGAGCGCAGCGCCGAGCCACACCTCAAGCAGCTCCTTGACCCGGCGCCTAGTGTCCCCGGGGACCACCATGGGGATCTGGAAGTGAAGGCTGACTTGCTCATGTGATCGCGCCAGAGACCAGAACAAGGCAGCGCAGGTGCAATTGTTCATATCCTGCTGTTGCCCATCGTTTTCCTTTTTTCAAAATTACATTTTAGATGAGGGCTTACATAACAAATTAATTTCTCAGTAAACTGCTGTTACACATAGTGTTTTCTGACAGTGGTTAACCCACGACATGTCAGCACTCTCCCTTCCGGCCCTGGGTTCCCTGTTACCAGCTTTCCCGTCCCCTCCTGTCTTGTAGCTCTTAGCCCTGGGCTGGCATGCCCCTTTGGTTGCCCTTTGTTGCATGGGGCTGTCGAATCTTTGGCTGAAGGGTGACGCTCAGGCGTGACTTCAGTGCTGATCTCAAAGGATGTCCAGGCACCATACTCCAGGGTCTTTGCTGTCTCTGTCAGGCCAGCAAGTTTGGTCTTTTTTTTCTTTGTATGGTTAGAATTTTGTTCCACACTTTCCTCCGGTCTCTCCAGCACCCTCTGTTGTGGTCCCTGTTGCAGCAGTCGGTGGTGGTAGCTGGGCACTGTTTAGTTGTACTGGTCCTATTATACTTTTAAGAGAAAAAATATTATACATAGACATAGTATAGCAGTTATAATAATATGCCATACTGATTTTGAGTCTGAGTCTGAGAAGCTGCCTCCCATGCACATCTGTGCCTAGACTGAGTGTTTCTGCCTTGTGTTGAATGTGCTGTTTAGATCTGTTAACTTGGCTCACATGTGTCTCATCTGCACTCACAGCTGTTTCTTCTAGAAGAAATGAGAGAGCGCAAATATGATGGCTATGCTCGAGTGATTCAGAAGTCATGGAGGAAGTTTGTGGCCAGGAAAAAATATGTCCAGATGAGAGAAGAAGGTATTGTCCTCTGTTTGTTTCTTGTATTCAACAAATCTGAAGAGTAGGTTTGAGCCTAGATGAAGTTACAGATTCATTTAGTTTATCTATCATGTGTTTAAACTTTCACGTTCGTTTTGAGATTCTGCATGTATTTCCTTCCCTCTCTCTCGGGGGCTGACCCTGGTCCTTTCTCTGCTCTTCCGGCAATTGTAGCCTCAGACCTCCTGTTGAACAAGAAGGAGAGAAGGAGAAACAGTATTAATAGGAACTTCATCGGGGATTACATTGGGATGGAAGACCACCCTGAACTCCAGCAGTTTGTGGGCAAGAGGGAGAAGATCGACTTTGCTGACACTGTCACCAAGTACGACAGGAGATTCAAGGTACATGCAGGTGCCCGCCCTGGGCTGGTGCGACAGATCCCATCCTTGTAAGAAATAATCGGTCCGCGGAAAGAAAAACAGCCACCACGCTGAGAGACAACCACTGCTGACAGTTTCATCTGTCCTTACCACCACTTTTATGCAGGCATGCATATGCATTTTTAGTTTTACAAAAATGAGATCTACATCTCACGCTGTTCTAGGGCCTGGTTTGGATTTCCTCTTCATGTGTCAGGGGCAGCTTTCCACATTAACAAATGCCCTTAAAGTTTGGCATGGCTGCGTAGTACTCCACTGAACTGCCGCCTGAGTGCCCCTGTAAACTGCTTCTCCTTCCCTGCTCTTGGTGGGCGTTCCCGCCATCCTGACTGCGGTCAGGGGTCTCCCACAGACGTCTCGGTCCATTTGCGTTCTGGAGTTTTTAGAGTAACCTGATAGGAATGCAGTTGCTGTGTCAGAAGGTTGAGAATATCTTTCTAATTGTCAAGCAATATCACAAGCAATGTAATTGTCAAACAATATCACACATTTTCCCTGGGTAAATGGCTGAATAAATCCTTATTCCTTAGTCACTGGACAAGCAGCTGGCTTCTTATCCTCCTTCATACTCTAGACACGATAGAACAGTGATCCTAATAGTGAAATCTGAAGGACGTACTGAGGGCATTTTTTTCCTTGTCAGTAAAATAAAGAAATAAGTAACAGTGTGAATTAAACAAGACGGATAATGTCATGAGGAAAGCAGATCAGTCCCTGCAGCCTGAATCCAGTCCTCACAGCTGGAATCCGGTCCAGGCTTTGATTGCAAGTGTGGTTGCTAGATCAGCAGTGTTCTGCTCTAAGGTCAGCTCCCAGATGTTCCATTGTACATTTGTGTTATATTTTTAAGGATTACCAAGAAATGAAAATGTATCAATTCTAAAGAAGGATTTCATGGACTCCCGAGGAAACATACACAGACTCTTGAGGGATCCCGATTTGAGAAACTTGCAAGAGCAAACAGGTGGCAGGGTCTTCACTGCAGGAGTTGGCTTCCCTGGGGCAGTCCCGTTTCCACCTGTTGTCCTAATACCTCCGGTAGAAACATGCCATTTGTCATTTTTCTAAGTCAAGCAGAACAGTCAGATGTTGGCAGTATCGTACGTGTCAGCCAGATAATGGTGCACACTGCCCCGTCATTTACAAATGATGATAAATCCCGCTGTCACCTCAGTGGCAGTGAAGCCGTGTTGCTCCTGCGGCTTCCTTCTTCCACTGTGTAGACAGTCGTCGCTTTGGACAGCTGTCTGCCTTCTTAAAGTGCCTCTCATTACAGGGTGTCAAGCGAGACTTGCTTCTGACCCCAAAGTGCTTGTACCTGATTGGACGAGAAAAGGTCAAACAGGGCCCCGACAAAGGCCTGGTGAAGGAAGTGCTGAAGCGGAAAATCGAGATGGAGAGGGTCTTGTCGGTGTCCCTCAGGTGAGTGGCGGGCCGCGTCTCCTCACACCCCCGCCGCCTGTGCACGCGAAGCCGGGAGAACGGCGGGCGGCCCTTCTGGCTGCTAACAGGGTGATCAGGAGCGCGGGCTTCTCCTCTCTCCTCAAGGAGACTCGAACTTCCTGAGACTCAGGGAGTCCTCACACGACCAGAGTGAGGGAACAGGAAAGCTGCCTTCTGCCCAGCTCCCATAACCAGGGGTACTCAGAGCCATTGTCTCAGTGAGCAGAGCTGAGGGCCCCAAGCCCTGTCCCCTTCCCACCTCACCCAGCTGGAAAACTTTGCTCATTTCACCAGCGAAATTCCTTTAGCAGTGGTAGCCACTGGGGCTGTCCGTTTCGCTTTGCTGTGTCCTCAGATTGGCTTGGAGGGAAGGTTTCTTCTCTGTCCACTCAGGGAGGAATGGACATTAGCCTTCACAGTCTAGCCCTGGAGTCGCTGGCAAGCGCTCCCTTCACATCCAAGTTCACGGGCCCTTGGAAGCCTTGGCCCCTTCTGTAAGGCCTTAGGCGGGGGCCCTGGCTCCAGCTGTCAGCATCTGGCTTTCTTGTGGAGAGGACTCCTGGCATGAGGAGACTTCCCAACCCCTCACCTGCTAAGAACTCCCAGACTGGGTTCCCTCAGAGAAGAAATGCCTACTATTCCTTAGAAAACTAAGGAAAAAATAAGAGAAGACTTGGGAGCCCGGTTGCTTCTTCCTTGAGTAATGGCTTGGCTGCTCCGTGACGGGGAAGTTGGAGCTGTTGTTGTGTTAGAGGGGAGTGGTATAGCGAACGCACCCTGGCCTTGGGACAGCTGTCTGATCTGTACCCCACACACAACACAAAACAGCCATGCTTAGGAGAAAGCACGGTTTCCATGTGCTCAGGTGTCTGGCCTACCAGGCTGCACATCCGAGCAATGACATGGTCCCTAGCATGATAATCCAGAGGAGGCTTCAAGCTGTGTCCATTGTTGCCTGTACCACGTGGTTTCTGATTGTCTCTGTTCCAAATCTTGCTAGATGAAGGGCTGGGTGGCTCAGTGGAGGGGGTACGTGTTGAAAACCTACCAACTGAGGGTGTGGGGAAATCCCTATGCAGGTGACTCAACCAGTGCCCTCTGTTCAGGTAGGTCCTGGTGCTGTTGGCTTCAGGAAAAGTTCCAGGAGTCATCTGCTTTTCAGAGTGTCTCTCTAAGCTTTGAGCCCACTATCCTATCTCGCCGCCTGAGCGGGGGTGCTTGCTGACTACAGTCTTCCTAGATTGGCTGGATCCTAAGGGGGTCCAAGGCTGCTCCTCCCAGGGTTCCAAGGAACCCTACAGGAAGCATTGTGTCTCAGTCACCCAGCACCACTGTAGCAGAAATACCACAAGTGGATGGTATCTTGGTTGTGTAGTGCTGCTGTAGCACAGCTACCACAAGTGGATGGCTGTAACAAACAGAAAGACCACAAGTGGATGGTGTTTTTGTCACCTAGTGCTGCTGTAACACAAATACGACGAGTGTGTGGCTGTAACAAACAGAAATTTATTCTCTCACAGTCCAGGAGGCCAGAAGTCAGAAATGAGGGTACTGGCTCCAGGGGAAGGCCTGCTGTCTCTGCTGGCTCCGGAGGAAGGTCCTTGTCATCAGTCATCCCTGGTCTAGGGCTTCTCAGCACAAGGACCCCAGGTCCAAAGGGCACACTCTGCTCTTACATTGCTTTCTTGGTGGCATGGCGTCCTCTTGTCTCTGTTTGATTCTCTCTCATATCTCAAAAGAGATTCGTTTAAAATACAACTTGGTCATGCAGATCGAGTCCTACTTCATGAACGTAATTGCCGCTAATCCCATCTCATCGACATAGAAAGAGGATTCACCACACGGAGGAAAATCATAGCAGACGGCAGAATGGGGGACAGCCAGCAACAGTGGGAATCGTGGCCTAGCCAAGTTGCCAGATGTTTTTGGAGGACACAATTCGATCCATGACGCTTTTTATTTCCTTTTTCCTTGCGTGGCACCCAGCTCTGCCTGAGCCAAGCTGAGTTGACTGAAATATGCGCTATGTGCAGACTGTAGCTGTGCCTGCAGAGCAGGGAGTCACAGCTCCAGACGCCTGTGTGTGGTCGCTGTGCTGAGATGGCCGATGTCCTAGCTGTCACTGTTGTCTGCCTTCAGGCCTCCAGACCGTCTGAGCCCTGCTGTTCTTACAGCACCGTCGTCAGGCTCATGGTGGCCCTAGATGATCGTGTCGTGTCTACATTTGTACAGAACACCCTGACGCGATCTTGTTGATCAGGTCCTGCACGCTTATCATGACCTGGTGGCTCACACTCAGATTTCGATGTTCTTTTCCGCTTCTGCACAGCCCCTGGGCTGCAGAGTCTCATGGGAAAGCTGGCCTGTCTTTCTTTCTGTGCTTTAATGTTCAGAATAGGGCAGTTTGCCTCTTTCTGTGCCCTTCTGTTTTACACGATGTGATGAAATGAGGTGCTTTGCTTAAAAGCTGTTCTGGCTCCAGGTTATTCAAGGTTATGTATGGCAAATTGACTTGGATTGTGAACTTTCGCTTAATCACAATAAAAATAAAATTAAAAAAATAATAATAAAGTTGTTCTGGCTCTAAAGGAAGACAAAGAAGTGGCTGAGTCATTTTACCTTGTGGTTTCACACTTGGCAGCTACTGGAGCCTCGTACTTCCAGGGACTGATGGCACTCCCTTCTATCCTGTGCCAGTGATTTGGCCAGAGATCAGGGCCACATAAGAGGAGGAGCCAGAGGGACAGTGTTCTGTGCAGAAGCGGACCCAGAGTAGAAGCAGATTGTGGTGCAAGACCAAGGAGCGTGCATGTGTGTGGATGTTAGGCAAAATAGCCTCGTCGTCGTAAAAGGAAAGATTCAACAGTTGGCTTTTGCTTCAGGAAGAAAGTTCTGACATCTATAGGTGTTTTGAAGAATGCATGAGATCAACTGGTTGACTGTGAGCTGGAATTATGCCCCTGGTGGCTCTTGGCAGTCCCCGCATAGAGCAGATGAGGTTGGAGTCAGCCCAGGGGCCCAGGGTCCACCCAAGACCGGTCTGCCCTGTACCTACTGGTGATGAGCGGTTGGCAGCCCTGGGGAGCCCAGGTCTCCTCAGACAGACCTGGGGCTGAGGTGAGCTGGGACCAACTCGACATCAGCTGGTGTGGCTCATGGCTTCTGAGAGTGAAAACTTTCCAAGTTCCTTGCAAGCGTGATCTTTTGACTCCACTTGTCACTCATAACCTCCATCAAAGCCAAAGCCATCACGAGGTGACTGTTGTTCTTAGGTGCTGTTGGTTCTCACATAGCGACCCTCTGCACAACAGAACGAAACACTGCCTGGTCTTGTGCCTCGCCCACAATTATTTTTACAGTGTTTATTCTTAAGCCCATTGTCGCAGCCGCTGTTTCAATCTGTCTTGTTAAGGGTCTTCCTCTTTCTCGCTGACCCTCCACTGTACCAAGCATGATGTCCTTCTCCAGGGACTGATCCTTCCTGACAACACGTCCAAAGTCTGTAAGACGCCATCTCGCCATCTTTGCTTCCAAGGAGCACTGTTTATACTTCTTCTGGAACAAATCTGTTTGTTCTTTTGGCAGTCTAGAGGGCATTCAGTAGTCTTCTCCAACAGCACAATTTAAAGGTACCAATTCTTCTATCATCTGTATTCACTGTCCAGTTTTCATATGCATATGGTGTGATTGCAAATACCTCAGTTTGGGTCAGGGCCACAGTAGCTTTCAGCATTTTAAGTTGGGCCTTTGAGTCAGATTTTCCGAGTGCAGTGTGTCTTGATTTCTTGACTGCTTCTTCAGTGGGTGTTGACTGTTGAGGCAAGTAAAATGAAATTCTCTGTCCTTTCTCCATTTATGACGATGTTGCTTACTGGTCCAGTTGTGAGGATTTGTTTGCTTTGTCGATGTTGAGGTGTAATCCAAACTGAAGGCTGTGATCTTTGATCTTCATTAGTAAGTGGTTCAAATCCTCTTCCCTCTCAGCAGGCCTGGATGTGTCATCTGCATATCGCAGGTTGTTAATCAGTCTTCCTCCAATCCTGACGCCTTGTTCTTTCTCGTGTAGTCCCGCTTCTCAGATGACCTGCTCAGCATACAGGTTGGAAAGGTCTGTGAAAGAATACAACCCTGACGCTCACCTTTCCCAACTTTAAGCCATGCAATGTCCCCTTGTTCTGTTCGCATGACTGTCTCTCGATCCATGTACAGATGCCTCATGAACACAGTTAAACATTTTGGAATTCCCATTCTCTGCAAGGTTACGCATAGTTTGTTACGATCCACAGAGTTGAATGCCTTTCCATAATCGATGAAACACAGGTAAACATCTTTCTGTCATTCTCTGCTTTCAGCCAAGATACATCTGACATCTGCAATGGTATCCTTGGTTCCACATCCTCTTTTGCACCCACCTTGAATTTCTGGCAGTTCCCTGTCGATATACGGTTGCTGTTGCTGTTGCTTTTGAATGATCTTGAGCAAAATGTTACTTGCAAATGCTATTAATGATACTGTTCAGTAATTTCGGCACTGGGAGATGATTGGGGAAGTGGAAACATAACCAGTATTTAATATTAGGGATTTATTATTTATTGTCCAGGTATGATTATGTTGGTATTTAAAGTCTCTGTCTTTAAGAGGAAACCCTGGTGGCATAGTGGGCTAAGTGCTACGTCTGCTAGCCAAAAGATCGGCAGTTCAAATCTACCAGACACCTTTTGGAAATTCTATGGGGCAGTTCTACTCTGACATCTAGGGTAGCTGAGTTGCACCTGACTTGACGGCACTAGGTTTGTTCTTTTTTTGTGTACATGTGTGTCTTTAAGAAGTATATATTGAAATATTTGGAGATAATGTCTGTTCTTTGCTTTAAAGTAACCAGTGTGGTAGCAGGAGAGCGGAGCCAAGATAAATGCCATAGTCTCTGGGCTGGTAGCTGTTAAAACCTCCTGGCATGGGGGGGGTTCGTTTTACTACCCTTCTACTCTTTCATACACTTGAAATTTTCAATAATAGAAAGTGTTTTTAATCCTCCAGCAGACACTGTATTTTTAGAAGCCTTTATCTTTTATAAATATACTTAAATAGACCTGGCTGAATTATAGTTGAAATTTTTTGAACTTCCAATTCCCAAAGATACTGTAGGATCACAGCAGATAAGAGTTTGGGCCAGGGGCTCAGAGAGCTGGGAAGGCTGCAGTTGCTGAAGGGACGCTAGGGTAATTTGAAGAGGAAAAATTCTCGTCTAAATGAAAATCAGACCGCAGTGCTGACTCCTGTACCCTGCTGTCACTGGAGACCTGGTGAGAGTCGACGTTATGAGGAGGTCGTACATGAATAGATAGTTCCAGCAACGTCAGCATTCTGAGGCTTGGGGTGTCTGCTGACAGACGATCATGAGTCCATTTTGAAGCACCCCTCGAGAGCTGCTTTTTGTCCAGGTCCTGACTTGGTCTCATTCACAATCCAGGTGCCAGCAGGGTGGCCACAGATGGAACAGCCCATATTTCTTGATTTTCTGTTGTAAGTGATGAGATTTGAGCCGTAAAATCATATGCTTGGGGCTCTGCTTGATGAGGCTTTTACTATGCCCCTGCACTCCTGTAGCTGAGCACCAGAAGGCCTAAGACCAAAAGCCATCTGACTGCCTGAGTCAGTAGGGTTTCCAGTACTTATATGTAATTAGAAAAACAACTTTAAAAGGTACTGACGGTATTTTAAGGAGCCCTGGTAGCTCAGTGGTTAAGTGCTGACTGTTAACTGAATGATTGTTGGTTTGAACTCCCCAGCCACTCCCCAGGAGGAAGGACCTGGAGATTTGCTCCCATACAGATTCCAGCCTAGGCAGCCTTGGGGGGGCTTTCTGCACCATCACATGGGGTTGCTATGAGTGGCAGTCAACTTGACGAAGCACGAGAACCATGTACCATCAGCTCGGTACCTTAAACCTGTGGGCAGTAGGAACAGCCCTCTTCACTGCCTCTTTGTCTAACCTGAATGTAACTGAAATCTTGACCTGCTCTAGCTTTAGGCTTTGGGAACCAGGAAGTAGTTGTCGGCATTGTTGAACTGAACCCTTACCTGCATCAGGTCTTATGTCTTAGGCAGGGTTCTCCAGAGAAGCAAAACCAGGGAAGTATATATAAAGAAAGGTCTGTCTCAAAGAATTGGTTCACATGGTTGTAGAGGCAGCATATCCCAACTTCTTGGGCCAGGAATCGGGCTAGAGGCTTCTCCTGACTCACATGGCTGAAGGGGCTGGTGAGCCCAAGCTTCACAGGTCAGGATGGCAGGCTGCTGAATCCTAAGATCACCACTGGCTGAGATCCCAGGAACCAGAGGTCAGATGATGACAAGCTGGATGCAGGATCCAGAGCCAGTGACCTCAAGGCACTACCTCCAACCCTTGAACAAGTGAGCAGACACCCAAGTCAATGTGCACCACATGGTAGCAGGTGTTCAGACACTTACACACGGTACTCCTGGGACACCAAACTGGGGAGGCTCCCTTCACCTGGGGGTCAGGGGCAGCTTCTTTGAGGAGGACATACCATGACTGAGGCTGACACGTGTGTCTGGTCCTCTCAGAGAAATTAACAGGGATCTGAAGGTGCCACTAGTTTCCCTGCTGGAATTCTGGGTCAGCTTAATGGACTTTATTGTGCTCTGTATTTTCCAGTTTACTAAAAGAAGCGTGGATTTCATAATTAGAGAGAACATTTTATAAGGACTTAAATAAAGGCAGGGCTATATCTGGACGTTGCTGGAAGTTGCTTTTTAGCTTTAAAAAAGAAATCCCATTAGGACTTTGCTCAGTGTTTTGTAGCTGTCGTGCACTGAATTGTGTTCCCCAAAAGTGTGTGACTGCTAACCTCTGTACTTGTGGTTATAATCCAATTGGGAAATGGATTGTCTTTGTTATGTTACTGAGGCAGGGTTGGTATAGGGTGTGTTTTGCTGTACTAAAGAGATTAATGGAGAAACGGAGATCAGATGGAACTTGGTGAGGACTTCCTGTTACTTGGATCCACAGCCATCCCAATGGGAACAGCAGTCAAGAAACCCAAAGATCCATTGCGTTGGGAAAATCTGTGGCAAAAGACCTCTTTAAAGTGTTGAAAAGCAAAGATGTCACCTTGAAGACTAAGGTGCACTTGACCCAGGCTATGGTCTTTGCATTTGCATCTCATGTGTGTGAAAGCTGGACAGTGAAGAAGGAAAACACAAAAACTGTTGCCTTTAAATTGTGGTGTTGGAGGCTGCTATTAAATGTGTCATGGACCACCAAAAGAACCAACAGTTCTCTCTCAGAAGTATGACCAGAGTGCCCCTTAGAAGCAAAAGTGTTGAGACTACATCTTACATACTTTGAATATCAGGAATCAGTCAGGAGGGCTCAGTCCTTGCAGAAGGACATCGTGCTTGGTAGAGTGGGGGGTCGGCGAACAAGAGGAAGACCGTCAACAAGACAGGCAGCGTAGTGGCTGCAGCCCTGGACTCGGGCACAGCCAGAATTGTGTGCGTGGCGCGGGGCCGGGCCGCTTCCTTCTCTTGTCCATATAGGCTCTGTGAGTTGGAGCTGAGCTGACGGCACCTGCCTACAACAACCAAGTGGTTAAGCAGCTGAGCAGACAGAGAGGAGAGAGACGATAGATAAATGCCAAGACCCGTGGAGACCCCAGGAGCCAGGAAGCAGAAGCTGAAGAGACAAGGGCCTTCTTCCAGAGCCAGCAGAGGGTCAAAGCCTTTCCCCAGAGCCAGCGCCCTGCCTTCTGACTTGTGGCCTCCTAAACTGAGAGGAGAAATTTCTGTTGGTTAAAGCCACCCACGTGTGGTATTTCTGCTGTAGCAGCACTGGATAGCTACGACAGTGACTAATATTTTTATGAAGAAGATACTGGCTAAGGGAGTAAAACAAGATTTTCTAGTCTTGTCAGCAGTACAGCCACAAACCACAAAGATGGGGAAAGAAAAACCCCACACAGAGCCAAACAAGGGACTAGTGAAGGTTCCGTCTGCACAGGATACGGCGTCAGCCGTGTGGAGAAATTGCAGCTTGAGCATTTGAGTAAGATGGGGAAGTCCAAAGATACGGCTGATCGTGCAGAATAAATAGCGTAGCTTTGTTTTTGGATCTAGAAGCAGGAGTGGAGGAGAGGGGAATAAACTGAGACTTTGGCCAAGTGAAGATGTTTTTACTAACTCTGTCTGGGGCCTAGGTCACTGAGGGAGGAATTTTGAACTTGATGATTGAAGTCCAAGCATCCAGACACATCTCTTTCCATTTATGGCCTCATGCTGATAATTGACCTTGAAGTTTTTGGCCTGCTTGCTTTTTTTCTTCACAGTCATGGAACTTGTAGTGAATCTAAGCATGTTAAACCACTCAGGGTGAGCCGGGTTGGGTTTCTTTAGGCCTGTTGAAGAGTCACTGTCCTGCATAAAATGCTGGCAGGTGACCAGACGTGTCTAAGAGGGCATTTGGTCAGCAACATAAACAGAAAGGAGATTTGGGGGCTCCTCACCCCACATCGCAGCAGTGGAGCTCAGTGTTGTACCTGTCCCCGCGGCATGCACTCTGCTCTCACGGGGCAGTTTTTTTCACACCTTTGCTAGAAAGTGTGCATTACTCAGACTTACCTAGGAGAGCTATTTCAGTTTTTATGTAAGTATCTCGGGGATTGTTGAATTGCCACAATCAAAGTGGTTAAGACAGTTACAGAATTTTCGTCTCACCAATAGTAGAGTTACAGAAACTGCTCCTTTGGAAGAGATTTCTAGTTCTGGAAATTTTGTGAACAAGACAGAGTGGAGAGTGTGAGCTCTCTCTCCCTCGGTCTGTTGACATATTTGCAGCTGCTGCCCTACCAAAGACTACATTTCCCAGGCCTCCTTGCAGCTAGGTGTAACCATATGACAGTTCTGGGCAATGGGGTATGAACAGAAATGATTGAGGCCATTCCAAGTCACGCCTTCGAAAGAAAGGAACAGAGGCTTGTTAATCCTGAATTGCTTTTGCACATGCTGTTGGGTGACGGGTAAAAACTCCATGTTGTGGACACCAACCATTGATCAGTCTGCATCACAACAGCAAGACCTGTGTCTGAGCTGTGGGTGTGCAGGGGGCACGGCTGTGATGCAGGCATGTTTGAAAACAAACTCCTGCTGTAATGATAATGACTGCCTGGCCACCCAAATGGGCAGGACTCCCTCCAAATGCTCATAAAGCATTCTGACTGCACGTCCAAGGAGGACTGGCTGCCATGAGAATGTTCTTGAGTGAACAGGCTAATGGAAAGGGTGGCACTTCAGATCTACCAGGTGAACCTTGGAAACTCCATAGAACAGCTCTACTCTGTCCTGTAGGGTCACTATGAGGTAGAATTGACTGGATGGCAGCAGGTTTGGTTTTCAGTTTTAAGCAGCGGTGAAAATCCAAGCTCTACCCCCCGGGTGCTGGCGTCCTCCGGTTTGCTCCAGGCCCACTCTGGCTTGTGCATGCTGCTGTCTTGGGCCTCCAGACTCCAGTGGTGGTCTGGTTCTGCACCGGACCTTTCTCCTCTGTGGGTTCCCAAGCCTCCTTCCTGTGGGAAGAAAGAGACGCTGAGGTTTCACGGACAAGGCTGCGGCTACGGCCTCTTGCTTGATCAGCTGCAGCTCATTAGCACCCTAGCTACAGCCCAGACCCTAGGGAGATGGCAGAGAGAGGATCCCTGACAAGCCAGCTCAGGGAGACCCCTAGGCCCTGACCTTTTCGTACTCATGGAGCTGAACAGAGAGACCACAGGAGCTACAGTTTAAATTTATCAAGTTATATGCAGAAGAAGAGTCCCTGATAGGAAAGATTCTCTCTAAACCCCCGTCCTCCATGAGAACCACTTGTTTGACCATTTTATCTTGGTCACAGCCATAGTCAAGGACAGGGGACCTAATAAGCAAGATACTCACAGGCTTACTTGTGCTGACTTAAACTTTTCTTCATAGCACTGCATGTATTTTTCAAGGATGCACTCTGAAACCCATGTGCAGTTGTGCGTGACTCATTAGTAAGTCAGCCCTTGCATGTACTGCTCCCTAGGTAACCCACCCCTGGGTAACCCACCCCTGGGTAACCCACCCCTGACCACGCTGATTGTGCTGGCACAGTGGTTCCCAAGCCCCCGGAGTGCAGCGTGTCTCCTTTGGGGTGCCGATGAGCTCCAGTTACAAAAAACCGTTTCTTTGACCTTCCGTGCGGTTTGATTACAGTGACATCCTGGTCGGCTCACTAAAGCACGTTCACTTACTCGTCTTCTTGTTTATTTTTGGCTTAGGATCGGGGGAGACTTGTAATTGCAGGGAAGCCTGTTTGCAGTCTCTGCGTCTGGAGTTACTTTGGGCACTGACTTTATTCCACGGATGAAGTGCATACCTCAGCCCGTCTCTTCTCTAGACTTGGCGTCCTCTGTCTGTCCTGTGCTCCTGGGCTGCAATGTCCCCAGCCTGCTGAGGGCTTCCATGTCTCTGTCCTGCTCACTGTATTCCACCTGACAGGGAACCTCTCTAGCCCGTTGGCTTTTTCCTTCTTGGCTGATCACTTATTTATTTATAATACCTGGGAAGTCCTCAATAAAATGTCATCCTTTCAAGGCTCACCTTGGTCTTTTACGGTGATACTTTGGCATGACTGTAAGCTTATATAACAGGAAGCTTTGGGGCGGTGACCTCATCCAACTAAGGCAGACAGTACCACGTGCAAGTATGTGTGAGTTTGTGCAACATACTTCTGAATGTCACTATGGTCACCTTCGAAGTCCTCCCCTTGGGAAGCTAGGCACCAACACCAGTGCCTAGTCACCTTTCAGAGCAATTTTGGAACTTTTTCTGGAACAGCCATTGTGCATGGAGGCACGGTGGCAAGTTCACTAACTTAATTGTATAGTTGTCTGTGAGGGAGTTTTTAGCTACTAAGTAAGTAATTGTGTGGGAACACCCTCCCTGCTCACCTGATCTGGTCCCCGGTGACTTTTTTCTTTACCCTAAGACAAAAGAAATACTGAAAGGAAGACATTTTGATGACATTCAGGACATTGAGGGTAATAGGACCACAGCTCTGATGGCCCTTCCAGAAAAAGAGTTGCAAAATTGCTCTGAAGGGTGGACTAGGTGCTGGTGTTGGTGCGTAGCTTTCCAAGTGGAGCAGTACTTCAGAGGTAACCATAGTGATATTCAGCAGTGAAGTATGGAGTACTTTCTCTAGGATGAGTTTGCTAACTTAATTAGCAGTCCTCATGCATACTCATAGAGTACTTGGTCCTTAAACCTCTGGTTTTAAAAATTGTCTTAGTCACCTGTCCTGCTCTAACATAAAATGGCACAAGAGGAAGGCTTTATGAAGAGAAATTATATTGTCACAGCCTGGTAAGCCACAAATCCATCTATGGGTTACAAGTCCATTCAATAAAAGAAGTTATCACAGTCCGGTAGGCTAAGTCCAAGTTCAAGGAGAGCATGTCAGCACAGGAACCTTGGGTCCAAAGGCCACGCTGTGCTCCTGGGGCTGCTTTCTGTAAGGCTCCCGGCTTCCTCTGCTCACCACCATCCCTTCTGTCGCATAGGCCTGCAGCCTGAGTCCCACCGCACTAACCCAGCTGCAGCCCGCTCTCCATCATCACTGTCACAGAGACAGGACTCACAGTACATGGGAGGAACGGCACATAGTGGGACTCCTGGCCGAGTCAAATCAACACGTACATTTTGTGGGGGGACACAGTTCAATCCATGACAAAAATCATGGAGAATTATGCTTTTGGTAGGCTGCAAACTTCTTTCAAAAACAGATTTCAGCCCTTGTATGGTATGGAATTGACTGTTTTCATGTTTAAGGGGCCTGGCGGGGCAGTGGTTATGCCCTCAGCTGCTCTGGGAGAAGGAGGTGGCGGTGTAAAGTCAGGATGACAGCCTTGGAACCCTGGGGGGTTGCTCTCCCCTGCCCTGTTGTCAGGTCACTGTGAGCTGGAACAGAAAGTCATAGTTTTGGGTTTTATCATCTTTTGTTACAGAAAGCAAGACAATGAAACCTAGCACTATTGTTTACGAGACGAAAAATGAGTGAAAAATAATGAAAGCTGATGGACTGTTCACCAGCTCTGTTCGATCTCTTTGCAGCACTATGCAGGATGATATTTTTATTCTGCATGAGCAAGAGTATGACAGTTTGCTTGAGTCCGTCTTCAAAACTGAATTCTTGAGCCTCTTAGCAAAGCGTTATGAGGAAAAAACGCAGAAGCAGCTACCTCTGAAATTCAGCAATACGTAAGTGGAGATCTGAGCCCTGGACTTCTAAATAAAACTGAAAGGAGCGTGTGCTCAGCCCTGGGGCCCCTGCCTGGGAGGAGGGGAGACCCTTGAGTGGGACCTGGGATCTACATGACTCGAGTGGCTTTGGGTCAGGTGCCGTTACCTCCGCAGTAGGGACATCCAGTGAGTTGTCACAGATTTCATAACAGTTGGTTTTGCTTTTCTGTGACATAATGACTTCACAGAGAGGTACATTTTATCATTCAAAGGTCACCAAAGTGAGGCTGGGAAAGACAGGTTTTATAGATTGCCAACCAAAGTCTTGGATTAAGGAGAGCCTTGAGATTAGAGTCATGCTGGAAGAAGAAGAAATCTATGGGGATATCAGTGCATAAGACCCCCTCTTGGGGACGTTTGGGGACTTGGCTGGTGATGGTCAGTGTCTTGTTCACCAGTCCCCCTTCACTTGCGGTAAAAGCTCAGACATGGGGCTGCTGGTGTGCCTCTAATCTCGTCTTTGATGAGTACAGATATTCAGCTTTTCTGCTTAATTGTCCCTGTTTGCAACATGGGAGCCGCATCTCTCTCTGTTCCCAAGAATGAGGCCTGGACAAAGTGTAGTTTCATGAGGAAGGGTGCCCACTGTCCTCAGGGTCACCAGGCTCCCGTGCTGGCAGGGGATGGACGGGGGGTTGTGGGGACCTGCTGCAGCCTTTTCCAAGAGCAGCCCAGCCCTTGACACTCACTGCTGCTGCTTATTTCTGGGACTTTGTGGTAAGGGAATAAGGGGAACTAGGTGGAAACCCAGTTACTGACAGTTATGTTTACCTGTCTTGCCACGTGAGAAAGTGTTTAGGTGAAAATAAAACATGGAATTGCGTTATGTAGGTGTGGGCAGACATGGTGACATGGTGGCTAAGTGCTCGGCTGACAACTGAGAGGCCAGTGGTGGCCCCTCTGTTGAAAAGACCCGGTGACCTGCCCCCCTATACCCTGTAGCCTGGGAAATGGCCAGGGGCAGTCCTGCTCCATCATACAGCATCACTGTGGGTTGCAGTTGATGGCACCCAGTGACAACAAGGCTTGTGGGCAATGCCGGGAAATAAAAACCATCCGGAGTTTGGGGCTCAGAGGAAGCCTCCCTTCTGTTAGGGTTTGGATTCCCGTTGTTGGTCTGTTTCCCTGAATGAGTCAGAACTCCCCGGTGTTGCGTGGGACATCTCGGTCCCCCCGCCACACCCCCCTCCAGGAGAACAGAGATGCACAGGAGCACAGTGCAGCCGTTGTCACCTGGAAACCCCTGCTCCTTCTGTTCCCCGGGGCAGTGTCCTCTGGCGTGTTGGGAGCACCTCTGATGGAGCACCCTCCTCACAGTGAAGGACCCCCATGTTTCCTTCCCTGGTTCGGTTTCCAGGGTCCCAGGCCTGGTCGCGAGTCCCCCATGTGCCCCATTTGACAAAGGGTTTGCCCAGCAGGCCCCATCCTGGGACAGTGTGCCTGTGCTCAGGGCCCCGGGCCTGGCCCAGAGTCCCCCGTCTGCCTTGTTCTGATACCGGGTGTACCTAGGCGTGGCTCTCTGCTGGGGCCGGTGAGCACCGTTTCTCACTGGTTCGCTCCAGCCTGTTCACTCCACCGATCTTCTTGTCCCAGGCTCGAGCTGAAGCTGAAGAAGGAGAACTGGGGTCCCTGGAGTGCAGGTGGCTCCCGGCAAGTCCAGTTCCACCAGGGCTTCGGCGACATGGCCATCCTCAAGCCCAGTAACAAAGTGCTGCAAGTCAGCATCGGACCCGGTCTGCCCAAGAACTCCCGTAAGTGCCCCCTGCGCCCTCCCCTCCTCCATGCAGGCCACTGGGGCAGCCCCTGGGTGCTGCTGCCTGCCCCTGCCCCTCCTGGTGCTCAGTACCTTTCTTCCCAATGCTGGGGACATATATCACTGAGGACAGGTACCAGGCCTCACTGCTGCTTGTGCCCAGCAAATTCTTCCAATGCAGCCTTGGAGAAAAAGGGCAGATGAAGATTTCCAGAATGACTGAGTACTCATGGGCTCTAGGGTTAAACCCCCTGCTGCTGAGAGGATTCTGGCTCATGGTGACCGTATAGGACAGGGTAGGACTGCTTTCTAGAGTTCCCAGGGAGCACCTGGTAGATTGAACTGCCATTCTTTTTGGTTAGTAGACGTAGCGCCTAACCACTGAGCCGCCAGGGTTTCCATTACAGGATTAACTGCGTTTCAAACCTATTGAAGTATGTTGGATTCCAGCTTCCCAGCCCTTTCTTGTTGGGTCTCATCAACAATGTGAACAGTACTCTCTCTGCCAATTTGAAAGGTGTCAGCATCTCTCTGCATGGTTTCACTGTGTTACTGTGAATCTAACCTAGATTTCCCAGCTGCCACTGCACCAAACCCTGGTCTAACTCCACTGGCCTCCATCATCCCTGTTCTGTTTGTAATTTCTATTTATAAAATTGGAAACCCTGGTGGCATAGTAGTTACGTGCTGCAGCTGCTAACTGAAAAAGGTTAAAAAATCCACTGGGCACTCCTTGGAAGCTCACTGGGGCAGTTGTGTCCTTCCCGTGGGGTCACTATGAATCCGAATTGACTTGATGGCTGTTTGAGTCCACTAGGGCTGCTCTAACAGAAATACCCCAGAGTGGACGGCTTTAACAAAGGAAAGTTTATTCTCACACAGTCTGGTAGGCTGCAAGTCCACATTCAGGGTGTCTGCTCCAGGAGAAGGCTTTCCCCCTCGTTGGCTCTGGAGGAAAGTCTGGTATTGCATCAGTCTTTGGCCAGGGAGCATCTTGGCGCAGGAACCTCAGATCTCAAGGACACGCTCTTCTCCCGGTGCTGCTTTCTTGCTGGTGTGAGGTTCCCAATTCTCAGCCTGCTTCCGTTTCCTTTTTTCTCTTGTAGGATGAAAGGATTAGGGGTGGGGCAGGCCACACTCCAGGGAGGTAATCCTATGAAGGGATTTACAGTCCCACCCTAATCATTTAACATACAGCACAGGAAAACCACAAAAGGGAAGACAGTCACAGATACTGGGAATCATGGCCTAGCCACATGGCTACACCTGTTTTTGGGGGGACACAGTTCAATCCATGACAATGGCAATCGGTTTCTTTATTGATAAAATTATACAAATACTGCGTGTTGTGCTTGTATAGGCTGTGTGTTCATGTAGTGTAGATATCTCTGTGAAATTTATCTAGTGTGCGTGACCAGTGAAGAGGAAGCTGTCTGTAACATAGGTCCTCACCAAATCAGCACACAAATCGGCGTGTCTGTGTGTAAGGTTTGCACGAAACGGCACACTGAGCTGATCTTTTCGAAGAGACTTAAATAAAAAATGATTTACAGCAGTATGAGCAGGGTTAAGGACACAAAGTGGGGACCCAGGGACAAGGAACCGTGAAAAGTCATTGTTAGCCCCCAGCTTCGAGGGACAGAGGAAGGCAGCAGTTGAGTTGATGGGGCGATCACTGCAGCCCAGGGAGAGGGAGAAGGGGGAACGAAGCCTCCAGCCTGTCTCCCCCGCACTGCAGACCCCTGCCAACACCTCCCACTGGCCAGTAGCTGGCAGGGCACCGACCCCAGAGTACAGAACTCAGGAGGCAGACCCCAGGGCATAGTTCCCAGGGCATAGAGCCCAGGGCACAGAGGACTGCAGACAACCAGCAGGAAGTATGTGAGCGCGTGCACCCCCCAGGAGAAGGGCAAACACCAGGCTTTCCGTCTCTCTAGTCAGCAGGTGCGGCGCTAGGTCCCAGGAGGAAATCCCTCTCCCGGGCGTGTGCTCGGTTCTCCCAGCACGCTCCCCACAGCCCTGAGACCAGCTCCCAGGCTTTGTGTTATCTTTTTCTTCCTGCTTCCCACGCTCCTCTGCTTTTCTCTTTATAAACAACCTCCTGCACACCCCTCTTCCAGGCAGTCTAACCCTGTGCATGCAGAGCTTTGTTTATCATTTCCCTTCTCAATTCTGATGTGTCTGCAGACAGTTCATCTCTCTGCCCACAGCTCTGGGTCCCAGCCCTAACCCTGGGTCCCAAACCTAACCTGGCGCACAACTCTTGCCGTCCCACCCGAACCGTGGCCCGCAGTTGTGTTCCATTCAGCCCTGGCCTGTTTGCCACCTCCTTGTCTGTGTTGAGGGTACAAGCCTCCCTCTGCCCTTTGTGGTCACCATGGAAGGTGGAAGACACAGAAGACAAACCCGTGGAAGGCTCTAGGCAGTTACGTGGTTAGCACGGGAATATGCTTCCTTCGGGGACGATGACAGGCACGTCTCCACAACGTGCAGAGCCTAAATGCACACTGGAACAGGTTCCATCTGCCTCCTGAAAGTCTATGAAAACAGGCACCTTTGTAAGGCATTGTCAATAGCCCTTTGGGGTTATTGCTATCTCGGACCATTTCACAACTGTCCGTCTGTTAGTGTGGCGTCCAGACCCACCCGCCAACATCCGTCAGTGTAGACTACTTCCCTCACCTACCCCATCCTCTCCTAGTCCAATTGAGACCTGGCTTCCAAACTTCTCCAACTCAGGTGCTGTGAAACCGATCGGTGGTTCTGGTTGTAACTTTTGTCTTATGTGTTTATTTTAGGTCCCACCAGAAGGAACACGACCCAAAACAAAGGTTATTCCAGTCGGATACAAAACACCAACTACCCGACAAGAGCCGCCCCTCCTCCCCCAGGTAAACCTAGCCTGTGCCATGGATCCAACCAGAGCACACCGCTGCCGCTGAGTAGAGTCCAACTTATAGCAACCCTGTAGGATGGAGTAGAATGGCCTGATAGGGTTTTCAAGGAGCGGCTGATGGATCTGAAGCACTGATCTTTCGGTTAGCAGCCCAGCTCTTAACCACTGTCCCACCAGGGCTGTTTGCCATAGACGGGGAGCACTAAATCTAGACTCAGAACTTACAAGATATGCTGCGAAAGAAACCCATGAGGAAGTCAGTGCTCACATGTTAACCAGCCAAGGGTCCTCTCCATGCCAAGTGTGTTCCCATCAACACAACAGAGCGTTGGAGACTGAGTCTCAGCCGAGTCAGCAATTGGGAGTCCAGAACCTAGCAGTGTGACTCCTTAAGAAAGACCACCTATACAGTGGCAGAGAAGGAAATACCTGGTTCCCAACACCTAGAGTGCTGTCAGCTTTTAAGATGTAGGGTTTGTGGAAATAGGAGTTCATCAGGTATGGCCCTCCCGCCACCCACCTCCAGCTAAATGCCCCTGCATGGTTCTGTAGCTAGTTCTGCAGAGCTGAGTGGACAGGTAGAAAAGCTTCCTTCTTACGCAGCTGGGGTCTGGGAAACTGGCTCCGAAGATGTGAAATAAATACCTGAGACAATGACAAAATGGATGCAAAAGCTTTTTTGGACTTTACGTTTAGTATTTCTGAGTTTTCTAAATAATGAAACTATAGCATGTAGATCAATAGAATCCACATGTGAATCATTGAGACCTTTTGTTCTTAAAAAGATACTCCGTGTGTGCGGAGCTTGCCCTGCCTCAGGCACTCCCAAAATTTGCTTCCTAATAAATGGTTCCTGGAATGTGTGCTCTTAGGAAGCTTAGGACTCTATGCCTGCAGGGTCATCTGGGGACTGCACTTGACTCAGTCCATCCTAGACAATGGAATCCTGTTTGAACAAGTGTCCAAGATAAGCAGGAAGACACACATTTCAGATTCTGAGTCTGGACTCTCTCAGCTGTGGTTACAGTGCTGACCTTGGTCTGTGGGAGTGAGAACGAATTCTCATCTCTTGAGTCCGCCATCCCACCTCAGCTCAGCTGTCTCTCCTCTGCCTTCCTTGTCCTTGAAATGATGTGTAAGCAGACAGGAAGCTGAGAAAAGCCAGAAAGTATTGTATTACCTACTTACCAACCAGGTTCTGTGGCAGAATGTTGCTTCACTGGCTGGGACCACATGGAGAACTTCTTGGCCTCAGCCATGCTGGCTAGAGTGGCCACAGACCAAATCAGGCCACATAGTACCTGTGACCTTGAACTCCTAGTCTCTCTAAGTGACAGTTTCTTCATCAATAAAACCAGGCGATTGGACCAGAGCCTCTTAGGACAGCATTTCTCACGTTCTCTGTGGCAAGGGACCAGGCTGAATTGTTTGTCTAGTGTATCACAAACCCTATTTTGTAAAATAGAATAAAAGTGACTTACTAGGAGAATGAAATTTTAAAAGCCTTCAAAAGAGAAGCCAAAATGTCTTACTGTTAGATTCAGCAGACACAAATTGTGTCTGGCCACTCGGAGAGTTTCTGCAGACTCAGCCTTGGTTTCTGAACGGACCTCCTGGCCAGCAAGCAGAGAGGACCCACTGTGGAGTGTCATCCCCGGAGGACATCTGGCTCTTCCCGGTACCCCTCCCTAGCTGCTGTCCTTGGTAGCCCATTCTGCCTCTTCTCTCTGAGGATGAGTTTCACTGCCCTCCTCTAACCCCAAAACAACACTGTGCCCTGGATCTTAAATGTGGTCTGTGGGGAGACTCACCCTGAGGGCTGCGGGAAGTGAGGAGAGATGCGAAGGAAGTGATTTGCCCCAAATGTCTAGCCTGACCTGGGAAAGGAAATGGAAAGAAGACTTCAGAACCCTGGTCAAAGTGCCACTTCTGGGGAACGGCAGCTCCAGGGAGAATCTGTGATTTGAGAAGGCAAAGAATCTACTTTGGCTTTAATGAGGATCTAGAGATACAAGGAAATGCAGGAATAAAGCAGGAAGTGACCTGAAAATTCGGGAACAGTCTCCTCATTGCTTTAGTGAAGAGGCTGGCATTGGCAACAGTCAGATACCTAGCCAGAACAGGACTCCTTATTCCTCTGATCAACTAAAGGCTGTCACCTTGGTACCGAAGGTTCCCTCTTACCAAGCTTAGATGAGTCTTGTGGTGGGCCCACCAAAGCGTGCTTGGGGAGTCTTGTTTTCTTTCCCCACTCCAGAGCTGTCAGTGGGAGAAGTAAAAAGGATAGCATCATACATAGCCTGGATTGATGAAGTGGCCTTTACAGCCACTGTCCATCGTTTGGGATTCATCGCCTTGATCTGACACCAGCTAGTGTCACCTGCTAGGAGCTGCCATTGGCTGCAGAAGTTGGCTCCGTCCAGGCTGACACCGCGGGCGGCCACGTTCCCCCGCCTGTGTGAAGTGCCGCCGCTACCTCACACAGCCGCCTCCCACAGAGAACACAAGGCTGACCAGCCTGGAAATGGGTAGCCGACTGTGTCAGCAGCTGCCTGTCAGCCCTTTTGGGTCAGAACCTCCTAGTTTGTCTTAGACCTGTGGGTCTGTCAGCCAGCTTGCTGCAAACGTACATTTTCCCGACTGGGAGCTTTGAAATCCTGACCGTCTGGTGACTCTGGTGTCAAAGAGCGACAAGCATCTGCTGAGTGTCTCCTGTGTCCCAGGCACCTGCTGGCAGTTTATGACATCTTAGGTCTAATTTCCACAATGTATTAGCTCGAGTCCTTTCCACTTCCCAGGGGAAGCTAAGTCTTTGGTTAAGTAGCTTGCCCTGAACCATGTGGTTATAGGTGGATGGACGGCAGGCAGCCTTCTAGCCAAGGGTCAGACAATTGAACCTTTGTTTTTTCTCTCTTTTCCTGTCTCTAGGATACCATCAGAATGGGGTCATCAAAAACAAGCTTGGCTCTGGGCCTGGAACTCAGAGATCCCATCAGAAAAGCTTGTACACCTCCATGGCCTGCCCACCCTTGCCAAGGCAGCAGTCCACTGGCTCAGACCGAGTGTCCCAAATACCCGAGAGCTTGGATTTCCTCAAGGTTCCAGAGCAGGGGGCCGCAGGGTAAGACGTCCACATCCTGGGTACGAAGCTGCCCAGCTCTGTCTCTGTCATTTGCACGAAGGTCCATGGTTTTCTTTGGGTTGGCAGTGTGTGATCTGAAGTTCCACTTTCCACCCAAATGCCGTTGTCTGGGACCAAAGGCTGTGGGGCCCCTGGCTAGCATTTCTAAATAAGCAGCCCAGTTGATAGCACGTAACTCACTTCAGTCTCCAGAGAGGGCTGACCTCTAGCCCGGCGCTTTCCTGTGACCTCTCTGTCTCTGGCACAGTGGGGAGTAACGGGGTAGTGACTTATGTCTGCGCCTGTATTTCTGTAAACTCAACAGCTGCTGGAGCCTTTAGACGTGAAGAACATCAGCCCTGTATTCCATGGTGTCAGTGCTTAGTTCTGGATGCTGACTGTTAAGATTAACGTAAGAGCCTCTACCTGTTTTCTAGAACAGAAAACAAAGTAGCAAAATGAGCTCAGGCTTTTTAGCCTGAGGAGGTGAAGATTCTGTGCAGACGCTCAAAGAACTATTGGTTTGAAAAAGCATTTGATGTCCTGTGGCATCACAAAGGATAGAACCGAGACCTTAAGACAAGTGTGTGGACTTGACCAAGAGATACATTTGGTTAAAAAACAGAACATTCTGGTAGCCCGAAGACAAACTGCCCTAGGATACAGCGGGCACTTTGTGGTGAACTGAAGTCCTCAGGCAGGACGATTGTGGAGAGATGTTATCAACTGTCAGATGGGGAGAAGTCAAACCAGGAGAGAAGCCTGTCTCAGCCCTTTATTTCCTGTCTAATAGTGAGCTTGCTGCCTATTGGCTATCAGCTGCAGAGGGGTTGGGAAGACGAGAAGTGTTACATGGGAAATGCCCACAGTGCCACTTGGCATGTAGCAGGCTGGCTACTCAGCCAGTTGTAGCTCAGCGGTGATGATGATGGTGACAGTGATGCACCCAGTGTCCCCTGGTGATTTAACTAGTGACCTTCCATGTGCCTTCCAGTCCTGTGTGGTCCCCAGTTGGGGGAGTTCTCTGGGCTGTACCCAGTGAGGGGCCTGCTCTGCTCCTGCTGTCACCTCCGCCCCTCCTTCAAGCTCGTCTCCATTCTCTGTCCTCTCCGTGTCTCTGGACAGTTGAAGAAGTTCCAGCTGGACATGGGGAGACTGGTGTATGAAATAGAGCCATGGCAGGAGAGAGATGACAGCTTCTTCCTCTGGGTGGCCAGCCATATCCCTTGTCAGATGGGCCTCCTACCTTGGCACCGTCCTCGCAAAGATCACAAAGCTCTTAGGAACATGGCCCTGGACTTCTGTCCCTTTTCCACAAGTTTGTACCTCATTTGAGCTATAGATAAGACAGCACCTTGGTGTTTTTCACAGCAACAGCCATCAGCAGACTGGATACCTCTCTGAGCGGCTCCCTGTGCCTCCCTCCTGTGTAAGCGGGGTGCACGTGGCTTACCTGATTAGCTGGGTCTCACCTGGCTGTTCTCAACCTGAGTGTGCACCAGAGTCACCTGGAGCGCTCATTAAAGTGCACATTGCTGGCTCACCTCTGAAGTTCCTCGTTCAGAAGGTCAAGGCTGAGCCCAACAGTTCACATTTCCAACTCTCTCCCAGCTGATGCGGGTTCTGCTGGCCCGGGAGCTGCATGGTGCTGTTGTCAGGGGCAGGGAAGGGGTTTCACGAAGGGCGATGTGTCCGACACCTAAGATGCTCAGAGATACGCGTACCTCTGAGAAGATCCAACTGATCTGTGACTGCTGCTCCTGCCCCCAGCTTTATGTCCCACAGCAGGCAAGGGACTCAGCTCAGTCAACAAAATGCACCCAATCTCTGTGCTCTGGCTGCTAGCTTCCTACTTGCTTAGGTTTTGGCAAGCAGCACCCTCTTTCCAGCCTGCTCTGCAAGTTGCAGACTCGGCGCACCAGCCAGCGGAGAGCATCAGGCAGCCAGAGGAGGAAATCCAGGAACGTCGTGTCCCGGCCTGGGCTGCTCTCTTCCAGCCCTCGGCTGCGTGGCCGCGGATCTAGGTCTCTCCCTGGCCCCTGCGCCCTTCGGGTCCTGAAGGTCTGGCACCCGTGGCCCATCTGGATGACCGGCTGTGAAGATGGAGGAGAGGGCATCGCCTCAGCCCTCTGCCAGCCCTGACTGCCTCTTTCCCCTCTCCCGTCTACAGGGCGAACATTCCTGAAGAATAACCCTCTGGTCAGATGGCTGAGCTTTCTCTCAGTATTGATTGTCTAAAACCAGAAAGGTGAAAACAAAATTACTTTCTCAGCAGCATGCCTGGAGACCTCGCGGGTAGCGTTCAGGAATCTTGTGCTCCCCTCAACTGAACAGCTTCTCCCCCGGGCCAAGGAGAGAGGAACCACATTTATTCCATGAAGGGCTGTTGGAACAGATGGATTTGGGGGTCCTGGGCTTGCACCTTTCCATAAATATGAAACTTCCTGCACATCTCACAGTTCCACATGGAGAGCTGGGATTTACCCACCTGTGAAATCCCAGGCATCGCTCTGTCTGGGAGCCCTCACACCCGTGGCTTCGTCTTTCTTCTTTCTCCTCCCCCAAAGTGCATTTTTCTCTACATTTGGCATGGGCCAGCCTTTTTTTTTTCCCTCATGTAATATGGGTAAAATTAAATGGTATAACTAGCACCTCATGCTAATTCAGGAAAGTCGTTGTCAGTTTAGTTTAGGCTCGAGTCAGGTTTTCTTTTGGAGCGCGCCCAAAGGACTTCACAGAGCTCCCGTCCCAAGTGTCGTCTTTGCCCCGCACTGTTGTGACTGTGCACATGGTGACTGCTGCTGTGCTGTGGTCATTATCCCAGAAAACGAAGCTACACACAGGGTACCGAATCTTCATCTTGTCGTCATTTCGTGTAGCTTTTGTAAAGGCTGACTCTGGTTTATGGATCTTTTTTTTAATTCTCAAGGAAAGAGGTCAGTTTAAGCAAGGACAGGTAACGGCAGCGTGCGATCCTCTGCCTCCATGCTAACTTCGTCAGAATAGTTGATTTGGCCATCCAGTGTGCTTTCCATTTTCCTGCCTGTGGCTGAAATGGGTATCATTTGTCTACCTCCAGCCCATTCCTGGAAGAATACCCAGACTAGAAATGTCTTTTCTGTTGACCTTTTCAATCCTGTAGCCCATTTCATGGAAGGAAAGCTTCAGGAAATTTCAAGATGCTCCAGAAATTAATCCAGCTAGGAGCTGGAGAAACAGAAAAGTGGTGCGTGTGCCCAGGGGTGGGCATCTGGCCATACCACGAAGAGGGATCAACAGGAAGACAGGAGTGCTGCTTGTGTGGATCTTGCCGAACCCCTCCTGAAGGAGTCCCATTTGCAAGGGGCTTGGAATTTCTAACGAGTGTCCAACATCTGCCTGAGGAGTGGCTGTGGCCCAGCCAGGCAGACACAGAGCTCAGCAATTCCTGGCTCCCGCTCCCCCATTTCCAGTAAAGTTTATAGATTCAACCTTTTGGAACAGGGTATATTTTTAAGGGCCAAGGAAATAAAATGCCATTATTTTCCTTCTTGGAATTTTAAGACATAAATTTCACATCTGTGAGAATAAAGAGGTGATAAATGAAAGCCTAATTCCAGCTCTCCCTGGCATAGGTTAGGCATACTTACCCAGGAGGTGGAGAGCCACAAGGGTGTTCACAAAAGATGGCATGCCCAATGGGCACGGCATTGGCAGTGGAGAGGAATGGATGTGAGTCCCAGTTCACGTGTTTATTCCTTCATTGCTTCATCCAGTGTTTATCGAGCCTGATTCAGTCATCTAGTATTCACTGAGCCTGATTTAGCCTTCTAGTATTTATAAAGCCTAATTTAGTAATCCAGTGTTCACTGAGCCTGATTCAGTCATCCAATGTTCCCTGAGCCTGATTCGATCATCTATTGTGTGCTGAGCCTGGTTCAGTCATCTAGTGTTCACTGAGCCTGAGTCCATCATCCAGTGTTGACTGAGCCTGATTCAGCCTTCTAGCATTTACTGAGCCTGATTCAGTCATCCAGTATTTTCTGAGCCAGGTGCCTTCTTTGGGCCAGATATGGGACACATGCTTGTCACTTAATTCTTGCTCACTTGAATGTCCTTACCTGTACAGTAGGTAAAATAATATAATTTTGAAAACCCACCTCTCAGGATTTTCTTGAAGATCAAATAACAGCTTTGTAAGCTATAAAACACTTTGCAACTTGAAAGTTCTGCTGGTTTCTTTTCACACTGTTATTCATGTGCTTTGGTCCTACTGGAAATTCTGTTTTTCTGCTAGGACTCAAAAGTGGAAGTTGTCTGTCCCAGGGCTTTTCTCCTCAAGAGCTCATGTTTCTGCCTTGCATAGATCTCTGTGTTCCATAAGGGTCCAGAGCTTCAGACTTTGTTGGCTTAACTGGGGAATGGAAAGCCTGGGGAGGCCAAGCCAAGGGGACCCAGTCACACACAAGACATGTGTCATCACTGTGCCTGTGGTCATGGAACAGAGACTTTGGGACAGCAACCAGTCCCTAGAGTTCATTTAGACAATGGCCAAACAAAAGTTAAAAACTCTTTCTCCCTCTGAAGTGTCCCACAACCTTTTTCTTATTAAGCATCCTGTCTTAGTTACCACCTGCTGCTGTAACAAAAATACCACAGATGGATAACTTTACAGAATAGAAAGTTATCTTGTCTCAGCCCTGGAGGCTGAGTCCAAGGCATTGCTTTGTTCTTGGGGTTCCCTGGCTTGCAGTCCATCCTTCCTGGTGGTGTCTACCTGCCCCCTTGTGTACTTGTTTGTCTTGTAACTCAGGACTTAGGTTCAAGATCTCCCACACCCTGGCATGACCTCATTAACACAACAAAAGAAAACCCTGCTTCCGAATATACTGCACCCACAGGTACAAGGGCGTGGAATCCAACACTTTTTGAGGGACACGATGCAGTCCCTAGTCCATCGCTCCATCACTATGTCAGCTGACCCCCACCGGAAAGGGGCGACATCAGCAGGACTGAGAACATTAATAAATCCTCAGCTGAGAAAGCTTTGTCCTCAGAGATGTCATTTGGGGTCTCTTTTCTTGGGGCTCTTTTGGCACTTTGTGAGGTTCAGCAGCATTATGTGAAGACAGGAATGTCCCTCATGTCCTGACAGCTAGGGTTTGTGTCAGCTGGCCCTGGCGGGGGGCGGTTGTGTGCTGCTAAATGGTTGATGACCAGTTCTCTGGGGACCCAGAGGCCTGAGTTGTAGCTTTCGCTGGTGTCTCAGGTAGAATACTTGCCACAGCCAGTGCCCAGCTGCTGACACCCCTGCCCGAGTGCACAGCCGGGGGTGGACCTAGTCTAGCGCCTCTGCCGTCCGTGCGCAGCAAGCACTGACACCCCTCCTGCACACGGACTGGGATGAGACGTAGGCAGATAAGCAGGAGGGGGTGAATTGTGAGCACGCATTTGCTCCTAATATAATTTAGTTATAAGTTTATAGAATGGTATTCTTCATAACAGCTGTGTTTACCAGCTGGTGCTCAATATTCCTGAAAATGTAACAGCCAGCTCTCGCCAGCCCAGACCAAACTAGCCCGGACTGAGCCACCCCAGGCCAAGCTGGCCTTGGCATGTGTGCGTGAGGGCCACTGGTGGTGGCTGGCCACCCTGCTTCCCGGGCCTTGACCAGTCGCCTCTGGGCTGGGCATGGAGAGCTCCCAGGACCTCAGAGCCCTCGTTCATCAATCTCTGGCCGCGGGGACCACGGCCTCTTTCCTCCTCACTATGAATTACACAAGAGTGCCACCTAGTGCCCCACGGGAGACGGTCGTGCTGTGGTGCGTGGGCGGCGGTGTCTCTGCAGGTTGTCGGGGCCTTGCTAACGTCCAGCCCAGGCCCTGGGTGGCGCAGGCAGTTGAGCACTCAGTGACGAGGTGAAAGGCTGGTAGTTCAGAGCTGCCCAGAGGGCCCGGCCTGGAAACCCCCGAGCGGTTTTCCACGTACCCAGGGGTCGTCAGTGGTGGGTGAACCCATGGCCAGCGCCTGCAGGTAGACCCGGAGAGGGACTGTTGTCACTGCTGTTCCCTGGTGACTTCCAGGTCTGCATGTGGTCCAAAACAGACACTGTCACCTCACTGGTACAGACTGCCTGAGGGATTCTGCCAAGGGCACTCTGTGACACCCTCTCAGAGTTAGAAAGGACCTAGGCCAGTAGCTGAATCCTCACGTGATTGACAAAAGACATTGACCCCCCAAGAGGTGGAGTGATTTGCCCAAGGTGGTTGCCAGCCTGGGTGGAGTGGTGCTTAGAACCCAGGACCCTGGAGCCAGTGTTCCTTTTGGAAGACAGGTGTCCCCGGGCCTGGGGGGTAATGAGGCGCTGCAGTGCTGAGTCCCCCACCCCATGCTACTGCTGCCCTTTCCTGCTACTGGAGAACATTTAAGAGGACAGACCCGACACTGGTGACTTCGTGTTGTCTGAACAGCCCATCCCCTGAACAGAAGTACAGAGCTGGTCTCCCGTCACCCACGGGCCCCATCACACCTCCTGCCAGCGTCGACGAGATGCTCTCCTCCGGTCTCTACTCTGCTCCCAGCCAACAGCGCTTACCTCGGACTGCCCCGGGCTCTGCTGTGCCCCTCTGCCCATCTGTGAAACCCCCTCTGCCCAGAACAACCTGGGCAGGATGCTGACATTGCCTGGGGAGCTACTTGGAGCAATCCACCCACGGGACACGAGGTCCAGGACCACAGGGTGCCTCCACTGACGTGGCTCTTCAGCGTCTTCCAAAGACGCTTTGTCGTCTGTCACGTGCCGGTCTGGCATCTCATTGTTACCTTCCTTCCTCTGCCTGTTACTATTTTGGATGCCACTGCAGGGGGTTGTCTGTCTCGTGCATTTACAGGTGGTCCACGGCCAGTGCATAGACACATGGCGCCTTTTCGTCGATCGCTGTTGTACCCTGCAGTCTTGCTGAACTCGGTCATTAGTGCTGATAGTTTCCAGTGTGTTCCTTAGCATCTTCTATGTGCCAAGTCATCTCATCTTCAAAAAGGGAGGTTTTTACGTTTTCTCACCCAATCTGGACGCCTTTTCTGTCTCTTCCCTGCCTGGTTGCCCTGGCCGGCTCCTCCAGCACAGTATAAACACAAGCCGTGAGAGCAGGTGCTCCTGTTTGGGTCCTGACCTCAGAGGGGAAGCTGTGTCTTCGCCAGTGAATAGGCAGTAGAGTAAGGGCGTGGGCCGGCCTGACCCCAGGCAGAGACGCTGGAGCTGTGCTTGCTGTGGGCCTTGTGGCCTTATAAAGGGATGTGGTCCCTTCGCCAAGAGCAGAGAGAAGCTATTGGCAGGACATTCAGGTGGAGGGTGGGGTGAGTAGGCCTGGCAGTCAGGGATCCTGGACAGGAAGGAGGAGGGCACAGCACAGGCTCTTCGCAGCTGGAGGCAGAAGGGCCCAGAGGGAGTGGCAGGGCAGGGCCTTTCCAGGGAGGGTCCTGCCGGGCCTGTCCGAGCCCTGCCTGGAGGAGGTACAGCAGCGCCTGGACCCTCGCGCTGGTGGCTATGCTACCCGTGGCTAGGAAAGGTCATTGGCCATTGAGCTGACGCTGACTTACAGTGACACCCTGTGGGTCGGTACAGAGCTGTGCGTTGTAGGGCTTCCAGTCTCTGAATGTCGAAGGCAGACCGCCAGGCCTTTGTTCCAGGGTGCATTTGGGTGAACTCCAAACGTCCAGCCTTTGGTTAGTGGCTAAGGGTGCTGACCCTTTGCACCAGCTCTGGATATGGTAGTGGCTAGATTTCCATCTACCAGTATTTGGAGAGAGAGTGAGAATGTGTGTGTGTGTGCACACCCGCACACACACATACATGTATATGTACACCCATGCAACTTGTGTGCTGACAACTGTACTTCGTGGAACTTAAAGACTGGAGACTTCCCTCCCTTCTGGGGTGTCCTGATGACACCCCCACCCTTTCCTTTCATTTTCTTTTTGCTAGGAAATCAGAAATCAAAGGACTCCTGGTATCTGGGCTGATGGTGCTTATTAACCAAATGCCGAAATGGTCCCAACATTGTAGGTTGCTTAATTAGAAGACGCGTTGCCGGGCCAGCTGTCAAAAAAGAAAACACTTCTTGAGCAGAGAGTAGGAACTTATATGGATAAGAAATGTTGTCTTGCTGGTGGTCCCTGAGATGCCTTTTCTCTTAGGTACAAGAGAAGTGGTGGGATGGTTTGAGTGAACGGAGCAGACCTGCAGTGACCCTGGGGGTGGCTGCCTTCTGAGCAAGGAGCCCCAGGCTAGCCCCGAGGACTTGTGCCCTGCCTGGCAGAGTCCTGCCTGCCAGCCCCTGCAGCAGCCAGTTCTGCCTTGTGATCTGGCTGCTCACAGCACCCAACTAGTGTCTGGCACCCTACAACCAGCTCTGGGCAAGAGGTCTGGCCCACAGTGAGGACGGCTGTGGCCTCTGGGAGCAGAGCTCTGTGTGGCTTCCTGCCCACCCTCAGGCCCCGGGAAGGACCCTCCCGTTTCCTCCTTCCTCTGCCCGGGGGCACAGCCCAGCCCCTCTTAGAAGCAGTCTTAAGCTCCAGCTTTTGTTAGCAGACGAATATGTGCTTTCCTTTGATTTGTGGTTAAGACAAGCAAAGGGAAAAACGTTTTTCTGTATACTCTTTTTGTTTTAATGCTGAATAGCTTTAATGAAGATACTTTGTGAATAAGTACTTCAAATACAAGTTTAAAGAGCTGATTCAGAAGAAACTAGTTGCAGCTGTCTGCCCTTGAGGTAGTGTGGGGAGCTGGAGGCTGCAGGGGTGTCGGAAAGATGCCTTCAAAGCCAGAAGGCGCAGCTTAGGTCCTAGATCTGGGGACATCGTTGATGGCAGTAGGGGTGCTCTGACACCTAGCGGTAGAACTGAGAGCTGCGCCTGAACATCCCCCAGGGCACAGGGCAGACCCCCAACCAAGGAAACCCACCCGTCCCACACATAGACAGAGCGCTGATGGTGCAGCGGCTGCGGGGTGCTGCTCTGGGGAGACCCTGTCACAGGAAAATCCACAGTGATGTTGGCTCCTAATAGTGAAGACTGAACTCAACCCAGATGGCCATCCGTGGTGGTCTGGATAAGCCAACTGTGACTTCCCCCCCTGTGGTTTAAGGCCACGAGAATGACTCCACCTACAGACGGCCCCATGAGTGACCTCAGAAATGCTGAGTGAGGGGACAGGACAAGAAACGCCAGTGTGCTGTGTCGGTTCTGACTCATAGTTGTGACTGGGTGATGGGTGTTCGTCACATGTGGTATGCTGCCTTTTACATGGTTTTAAAAAATAGAGGAGATGCGTATATTGTTGGGGAACACTCACGTTTGCCATGAAACTATAAAGCAAAGCAGGAAATTGCTCATACTAAGTAGGGGGGCCGTGGATGTTTCTGGAGGGAGCACAGAGGGGGAGGGGCGGCTTCAGGTTTCTGTCACGCGGCGCAAGTCGCATTCCCACAGCTGAGGGTATGAATGCACATGTGCGTGTGCACACACAGACACACAGACACACATTTTATAAACTTCCATCTGAATGTCTTTTCTACGTTTGTTTGCCTGCTGTGGACAGGACAGCATTAACAGCAGTTAACACTTATTAGAGGAGCTCCAGTGGTGCAGGGGTTGAGTGCTCAGTTGCTAACCGGAAGACTGGCAGGTGAGACCCTCCCAGCAGCACCATGGGAGAAAGACCCGAGAAGCTGCTGCTGGGGAGATGGCAGCCGAGAAACCCCTTTGGGGCACTTCTCCTCTTGTCATGTGAGCTCACCGTGATTTGGAGTTGGTGGCACTGTTTATGAAGAGCTCACAGTGTCACAGCTGACTCAATGGCAGCTGACCACAGCGTGGTGTGCTTGCAGTGGCTTTGCCAGGGAGGGCACTGGGGGAAGGTTGAGGCAGTGGACCTGGGCCTCTAGCTTCTCCAAGTGGAGCTGGATTGGAACCTGAGCTGGCTGATGCTGGCCCTACCTCACACTGGCACCCATCTCTCATCCGTCTCCCCTCCCTCCACAGGGTCCGGAGACAAACCACGAGCCGGCCCCCACCAGCGGGGGGCAGGCCCAAGCCCCAGCCCAAGCCCAAGCCTCAGGTGCCCCAATGCAAGGCTTTGTATGCCTATGATGCTCAGGACACAGATGAACTCAGCTTCAACGCCAACGACATTATTGATATTATCAAAGAAGGTGAGTCCATGGTGTGTGGAGAGGGACACCCTCCGCAACAACGCACAGTAAGGGGCTGTAAACACTAGTTTATATGTGAACAGAGTTCATGAGCTCCTCGAACGGAACCTTGCAGAGGTGGGCTTCAGACTCAGTTTGATCAGGGCTACTCCCACCCCCATGTCCCCTTTTATTTACTTATTTTTAATGCTTCCATCTGCTGTGCCCTCTCCTTCTCTACTTTCTCTTAGTGCGGTTTTACCTTGTGGTAACAAAGTAGCTGCTGCAGCGCCAGACAGAGCAAAGCATATATGAAATTAGCCTTATCTGTGAAATGTCCCCTTTGGCCATTGCACGGAAGTCTTAGGTTTCACTCTGGTTGAGCCAAATCAACTTATGTGCCTATTGCTGAGTGAAGCTCTGTGTCAAGACAGTTACTGTCCCTGCCTGCACTGGACTTGGCTTTCACTGCCCTGGGAAAGTGGTGCTTGATCCCTCCCAAACCTTGTGGCGGACTCGGTACCATGAAGGCAGGTGGAGTGGAAGACAGTAGGCACCCCACAGTGTCACCACAGAAATGCCAATGGGAAGAAAAGTTGTTGCCAGGCTTGGCTGACAGCCTTTTTAATTTGGCAGAGGAGACAGGTTAGAGTATGGTGAGGCTGTGTTTATTAAACCGTCCCAGCATGTGTGCACACAGAAGCACAATGGAAACTCCTGCCTGAGGCTGTTAGAAAAGCCAGCCTGGAGGAAATGGTGTTTGTGGTAAGAGAACAATGGGGTGGCCAGAGAGAGAGGCCACACACAGAGCCTAGAAGGAGCAGGCTATTTAAAGAAACGGTAGACCAAGGTGCACGATTCCTAGGGAGGTGTCATGGATGTCAAACTAGAAATGGCCTGGTCCTGGAGGGCCCTGAACATCAGGCTCAGAGAACTCATCAGGACATGGGCGGCCATCGAGGTGTGGGCCACAGAGCAAGGCTCTCAGTGCACAGTGCTTCTCAGCAACTTAAGCTGCCCAAGAGAGATGGTCAAAGCCTGTCTGAGGCACAACAGTTGGTCTATATTTGCCTGGAGGACCAGTGGAAAAGAAGTCTGGAAGGAACGCAGTGGGTGGCTGCCGGCCTCTATGAAAGGGCGGTGGGAGGGTGGTCCACCTTGAAGAGTGCGCTCACTGTCACTGAATTGTGCATGTAGAAATCAGTGAATGGGTGCCATTCTGCTACATGTATTTTCAACAACAAAAAATAAATTACTGGAAAAGAGAGATGGCCCAGAGTGTTCCAGAACTCCGCTCCTGCGGCGCCCTCCCCTTGTGTTTTGGCCCCGAGGGGAATCCCAGGTCCCAGTAGCAGCCCCTTCTATGTAAATGGCCTCTGGGCCTCATCTTTATCTCCCTTAACCATTTTGTTTTCTATGATGTTAGTATATTAAGTTGCTTAGCACCCTTGTTCAGAGGTGTGGAGATAAACAAGAGCGCTGAAAATAAACCAGTAAACAAAAACTAGGATTTTTATTACCCGTCTTGTTCAGCAAGAATATTGGAAATGGCCCAGTAATGGAGCTGGCTAAATACGGTTGCTGTGTCCATTTGGTGGACTTCAATGTAGAAATTTTTAATTAAAAATAACGAGGCATATTGTGGAAAGGGTATAGAGTCAGCCACCCAGCATCCACGTCCACGCAGCTCGGATGTGGGCAGGTGAGCCGCCCAGCTCCCACGTCCACACAGCCAGTTTCACCTTACAGGGGGATCGGAATAATCCATCTGCTGTGGGAACAGGATTACTTTTCACAACAAACTTTTTCAGTTACAATGAAACGTTTCAAGAAGGATGGCACCAGGTGTCTCTGCCTGTGTGATGGGCCTGTGGGACTGGGGTGCGTTAGGGACAGCAGCCTCAGCTCCCCTCCATGATCGCCGTCTCTGTCTCTCCGCAGATCCTTCTGGCTGGTGGACGGGTCGGTTACGAGGCAAACAGGGCCTGTTCCCCAACAACTACGTGACCAAGATCTGAGGCACACCTACAGATGCTGACGCATCAGGCAAAGAAGCTCCAGGCTCAGACAGGGGAGGGGACATTTGGGGACTCCCCTTCTGATCCACAGCAAGCAGTAGCTTCTCCAGGGCCTGGAGTTATTCCACACCTTCTCCATGGAGGACCCTGACAAGGCTGGGGCGGTGCGGGGAACGTCACTCCACAAGTGACCCTAAAAGGGCAACTTCCTAGGAGCCTAGGAGGGCCAAACCACCACCCACTGAGATTTATTTATTGTATTTAAGCCTGGTGAGAGAATGAACGAGGGCCACTCTGACTTGGTGGCTCCCAGGAACCCGCACTCCGCCTGTGCTCTCTGGACCAGGGGAAGGTTGTGGGGGGGCTGCTGTTAAGTGCCTTCAGTTGAAAAGCACATTTCTTTTGTCCCTCTTTTTCATACCTGACATACATTCCTCTCCACCGGCTGCCTCCAGGGAGGACACTGGCTCTGCAGGCTGGGATCAGCGAGGGGACCCTTCCCGTGCCATGCCAAGGGTGGGTGCAGCCTGCGGAGGGCACAGGTGCAGAGGGCACTCGTTGACTCCCTGCCAGGATCATCAGGGGCCGCCGTGCTGGGGAGGGGCTGAGCTGTCCCCCTTGTTTTCTTGGGGTCTTCAATTGGAATGTGGCTGGCCCATGTGGGTTCTGTGTTTAATGCTGTACTATGACGGCACTTGGCTTTGGCTGGCATTCCAAGAAGGAGCTTTTTTTTTCCTAAGTTGTACATTTATAAAAATAGATCATATACTGTATATACAAAAATTCTGAGATGGTAGAAACATATAGTCCGCTGTACTTCTCCCTAACATGGGTTTTATTACAAGACTTGCACCAGGTACTTACAGATACGCACTAGTTTTGTTCCGCTGGGAACCGGCTTCACTGCTTCCTGGCTCGGCCCGTGGAGACCCTTCCCCGTGCTTTCCCTTCCGGTAATCTCCCTCAGCCCCCCTCTGGGTCCTTACCTCCTAAATAAATAATCAGTAAACTGCCTTGTTCTTCTGTGACATTTATTGCAATAACAGGGACACATTAGAAACAATGTTATGTCCACATTAAGGGTTGTAGTACACTGAAGATTCTCTTCCCCTCCTCCCAAATGCCACAAGTTACTGGGAAATTAGTTCAACCAACAGGTACCTGTATATTTCCAAATCCCTGGGAAAAAATGTACTGGATTACATACAAGAATATATATATATATACATATATATATGTCTGAATTTGGAATGGAAACCTGTTGGCACAGTGGGTAACACTATGGCTGCTCACCAAAAGGTCAGCAGTTTGAATCCACCAGGTGCTCCGTGGAAACTGGGGAGCAGTTCACTTCTGTCCTATAGGGTTGCTATGAACTGAAATTGACTTGATGGCAACAGGTTTGCTTTTTGTTGTTGTTGCATTTGGAACAAAGACAGACAACTTTATTGTCCTGTGTTTTATACTTCAAGAATAGAGAGCAGATTTCATTTCAGTAACTGTAACAGTGTGTTATAGTTGAGACGTAGATCAAGCCATGATGTGATGAAACAAGGGAACTAACAGTCTCTATGTTTTACAAAGTCCTTTCACCTTCACAAATTTACTGAAAGTTGGAGGAAGAAGAATTCTGACAGAGGCATCTCCCTTGCTAACACAGACCCCTGGCTGGCCAACACAGGCTCTCCCTATCACCTAAGTCATTCTTGGTAGAGTTTAATTTAATGACAGCATTTTGAACTTGTAGATAACTTGGAATCCTCAGGCCTTCAGTGACAACACAGGAACTAAGTGAAAACCCCCACAAGTAGCAGGTAGACCACAAACCCAAAAGGTCACAGATCAAGCCCTGCCCTGTACTCTGACTAGCCTGTGCCAGGCACCAGGAAACATCCATGTTAGTTGAATAGATGAATGACTTGTGAGAAGACACAGATCCTGAGTAGAGACTCTAAAATTCTGGGATTATCCATTAAAAACAAAGATTTGCAGGTGTACACTGCAGTGGCTGCAGCAGTGGGGGCCCAAACACAGCAACGGTTGTTGTGAGGGCGGCCCGGCAGTGGGCAGCACTTCTGCTGGCCACAGAGCTGCTGTGGCTGGGAGCCGAGTGTACAACCCTGACCTCCGGGTTCATAAACTCATCATTGCTAACAGAGAGACTGTCAATGGGGCTACTGAAAAAATATTGTTTATGTGGTTTTTTTTCCTAGTTAAAAAAAGCTCTTTTGTCCCTCTGGGGCCTTAAAGGTCATCAGCCTGGCTTTCCTGTAGCTCCTGGGTCTACCCAGGTCTATCATTTTGTTCACTGGACCATCATGCAGGAGCCGCTGAACCCAGGAGAACACAAAGAGGTTGGCGGTCCACACCCACCAGCCCCTCTGTGGGAGGAAAGACGTGGCAGTCAGCTGCTGGTCACGATCACAGCCTCTGGACCTTGGGGGGCAGTTCTGCTGTCCTGTAGTGTTGTTGCCATGGGTCACAATTGACTCAACAGCAACAGTTAAGGAGCTCTGGTGGTGCAGGAGTTAAGTGCTCGGCCACTAACCTAACGGCTGGCAGTCCAATCCCCCAGCCACTCCACGGGAGAGACTGGTGGCCATCTGTTTCTCTAAAGATCACAGACTTGGGAACCTATAGGGCAGTTCTGCTCTGTCCTACAAGGTCAATGTGTGTCAGAATCAAGTCGATGACAACAGTTTTATGTTGTGCAACAGCTGAGTACATCCTCTGCACTAGACACACTGTGCTAAGTGCTCAATAAACACTTAACATGTGACCCTACAAGGTAGATACCACGGTCCCCATTTAGATACTGAAATGGTGGCATACAGATCCCGCAGTGGTGAGCAGAATCAGACCCGAGCAACCAGACTTCAGAGTCTACACTCTTCTGTGCTTACGGTCCCTTCATCCCATTTTCTAACTTCTGTGATTTTATGATATTATGCTTTATGTTTTTGCAGCTCGTCTCAGAATAAGACTTTAGCTTTGAATGCCTGCTGTGGCACACAAGGAGACAGCATATGGTCATTTTTATGACATCTGAAGAATTTCCTGAGTCTTCTTCATATTTAACTAAGCAACTAAGTAGTACAGAAGGTAGGTCTGTCTGTGAAACCGGCTCTGAAATGCAGCCACTCTTGCTGAGAAGCGGAGCTCAGGCACCTCTGGAGACAACCTCGCTGTGCAGAGACTGGGGAAGCCCCTGCCCAGGGTCACGTCACCGTCCTCACGGGTGACCTGAGCCAGCCCAAGGCTGCCATGCAAGCAGGCTGCACTGGCCCGGCGAAGGGGGTGCACGCAGCTTTACAGGCCGTTACTGGGGGGTCTCAGTTCTCTGATGTGCTGCAACAGAAACGCTACACCCAGGTGGCTTTACCCCAGCAGAAACGGATTCTCTCTCCTATGGTCCAGGAGGTGGGAAGTCCACACTTCAGGGCACCAGCTCCTGGGGAAGGCTTTGTGTCTCAAAAGCTCTGGGAAAGGTCCCACCAGCTGTTCTGAGAGAGCAAGACGTGGCAGTCTCCTTCCGTCACCATCACAGCCTTGCGGACCGTACGGAGCAGTTCTCTCTCCAGCAGGGTTGCCGAGTCTGGATTGACCGGGCACAGCGGCTTGGGGTGGTGCAGCAGAAACAGGATGCGAGGAAAAGCTGGAGCTCGAGCTTTAAAACGATGTCACAGGCTCCTGTTCTCCAGCAGTGGTTGTCAGGACTGCTATCCCTGGTGGCCGCTGTGCCTCTGAGAGACCCCTTTCGACAGTTCCTGTGGCCGCCAACACCCCAGGAGGGGCATGTACCTTCATTAAGAGTTAGGGAGCAGTCAGCTGTCTTCAGGGGAGAGAAACAGTTGGCTTCCCAGTTTCATTTCCATAGTGAGTGAGCCCCATGACATTCAAGAAGTCAGGAATGCGCCCGTGTGCACTGAAGCCTTGGAAGGCTGGTGGTGCAGTGGTTAAGTGATACGACTCTCACCAAAAGGTCAGCAGTTCAAACCCACAGGCGCTCTTTGGAAATCCTATGGAACAGCTCTACCCTGTCCTATAAGGTCACAACAGGTCAGAATAGACTTGATGGCAGCAGGTTCTTTCTAGTTAGGAAGCCAAGTTCTAGTTTTTCTAGAAACAGTAAGGAGGTCTTTTCTAAAGCTGCAAAGGCAATAATTGACATGATATTCATAATAGTAAAAAAAAAAAACCAAACTGATTTGTTCACAGAGAATGCACAGGTGAAAATGCATGGACTACCATAAGAAAAATCAATAGCTTTATTTTTCCTCAGTATACATTTAGAAAGTAGGTCTCAGAGAGGCTTCAGGAGAAAAAGCCCATGTGATAAGTACAGAGTCGGGGGTGGCCGGGCCGAGCACAGGGCCGGCACCTAGGGCCGCCCCAGGAGAGGCGCGGCGAGGTCGCGGACGGCCGTGGAGTTGAGCTGAGGGATCGTGCTGATCTTCAGGAGTTTGCTGCTGGCGTACTTGTTCTTAATGGCCTGCGGAAGTCATCTCTGGTTAAGCACACGTCAGGACACCCGCCTGTCAAGTCCCTCCTTTCCAGTCTAGCTGACAAATATCTGGGGAGAGATGTGACCTCCAGACGGCACCATCACGTGGCGAGATCCTGAGGTCCTAACGTGCCCCTCCTGTTTCCACCCACACCTGCTGATGACTGAGGCCATGTGACAGCATAGGGGACAGAGAGCAATGACTTCATGTCCAAGGAGCAGGCCTTCTGTGCAGGCTCCCCGAGCTGGGAGACTTGCTCATTGCCCACCACGCCGCCAGGACCGACAGGCCGGCCCGGACCAGCAGCTACAGCGGCGATGGAAGGGAGCAGCCCACGGCAGCGGCAGAACCATGGAGCTGGGCTTCACTACACTCTGAAAGGCTGCCTAAATTCAACCCAGTATTTCAGATAGAGCAGCAGCGACAGGGGTCTGAGGACCATGCATTTCAGGGGACATTGAGGTGAACTGGCATAACTTGTCTATTGCTAAGAGAGTCTTCTGCACCCCATATTGGTGAGTGGCATCTGGGGTCGTAAAAGCTAACAAGCTGCCATCTGAGGTACAGCAAACGGTCCCAACTCAAACTGGAACAGATGGTGACCGAGAACAACAAAGATGTGAGGAAAAAAGAGCCCAGGAGACAAAAGGACTCGTGAACAGGAGACTGCATCAGCACAAAACTAGAGAACCAGATGGTGCCCAGCCACCAGCAAAGGCAGCTGTGATGGGGGACACAATGCACCAACACAAGAAAAAGAGGAGTGCAGCCCAAGAACTCTTCTAAAAGACCCGAAGTGATGGCCCAGCAGGCTGTACACTCCCCTGGGAACAGGGCCCCTAGACTTGCTGCTCTTCCTGACCGGAAACCAGTAATGGGTTAACTCTTCAGACAAGAATGGACTGGACTTGGGGACCGAGTGTGACCACATGGTGTGTGTATTTTATGGTTCTACACAACTTACAGGAGGCAGTCCTACTGGTCTCTTTCTAGATGGAAGAGAAGAGGGTGGAGAGGAGAGGACAGGTGCTTGTTAAGAGGATACTAGAAATACAGCGTGGAAAGGAGGTGTGTGTTGCCACCAGGTGGGGAAGCAGAGGCGGTGCAGGTAGGTGGGCAGGCAAAACAGATTTGGACTGTGTACTTCCACTTCCTCAGAATAAAAAAAGTGAGTGGCCACTGTGCCAGGCAGATGCCAGATAGCACCTGGGGGCCGAGAGCACGTGACTCTTCCACAGTGTGTGCTAACTTCTGTAAGAAAGCCAGTCGCACTGTGGTACCAGGGCTGCTCTTTGTTGCCAGCCCTGTATTTGCTGCCATAAGCACAGGGCAGGGCCAAGTCCACTCCATCTCCTTCCCCAGGTGGGCCACTGAGAGAAAGCCAGCAGGCCCAGGCTGTCTCCCAAAGGCACTTGCACCAGTCTGTCTTCCCCATGCTCACCAGGCACCCTGGACGGGCCCAGAGTGACACGAAATAGCATTACACCCAAGACCTGCACGGCCATCAGGTATGCTGGCATGAGAACGCAGCATCGTGTGCACGGAACAGCTGACTGGCAGAGGACAAACCGAGCCTCGACACCATCAGCCTGTCAGCTCTATTCAAAGACTGTTTTCAAGGGAATGTGAGCTCACCAATATGCTCACCCTGCTCAACTGGAAAAATGTCAACAACTTGTGCTAAAAGAGACCAGCACATAAGCCACATGCATGTAAACACACACGTGCACACACCTGCTCGCACGTGCACACCCCCCCACACATACCCACGCACACACACGCACACCCCCACATGCAGCCCACAGCCCCTGCCTCCCCAGCTCAGGAACAATGGCACTTACGATGAACTTGGTTAAGTTGTCATTGACTTTCACGACGTTCTTGGCCATGTGCTGCATGACCTCCAGGACTTCGTGCTCGGTGTAGCCGGTGTAGTATTCCTGCTTTACACTCTGGAAGCCGAGCACAGAGAAGGCCGTGGTGGGTGTCGGGGCGTGCGAAGGCCTCCACTCCTTCAGAGCCCCTAACCCGTGGCCGCGGAGTGGGGCCCTTCTGCGGGTGCAGACATGGCTCACATGGGAGCTGTAAGGGAGCAGCCCTCCTTCCCAGAATCCCCACAGAGCCCTGGCCTGGGCCAAGGCAAGGGTCCAAGGTCCCCCTCTTTATAAAGAAGCTTGCAGAGGGGTATGTTACGGGTGCCACGGAGCTGGTCTGGACTCACAGAGACCCCATGTAGCAGAGAACGGCCCCACAGGGCTTCCTGCCTGTCTCTGTGGGGGCAGGTCGTCGGGCTCTCCCAGGGAGCTGCCATGCAGGTTTGAACCGCCGGCCCGCGGTTAGCAGCTGGGTGCTAAACCACCACACCACCAGGGCCACCTGCACAGCGTGTAAGGTACTTCAAGTGATAAATCTCCCCCGCCCGTCTTTGTGACATCACCGAAAGGAATGAAGACGGCACAGAGTGAAAACCAAGTCAGACAAAACACGCTGCCTGTTCCGTGCTGGCAGGGGCTCAGAAGCGGCACGACCGGCACGTCCCTCACATCCCCCTGTCAATGTTGGGCCCAGCAGTGCTGTCACAGAGCTCCTGTCCCCAGGCTTCCGTTGCTGGCCAGGGGAGGGGCTCAAGTACAGACCCAATGGCAGCGGGACAGCAATTGGGACATCCAGCCCACGACCACCAGGGCCATCTCCTCAAGGGCTCTGCTGTCAGGCCCAGAGGACAGGGAGAACCCAAGAAGACTACTTCCAGCCTCATGGCCTAGCCCCTGAAGAAGAAAGTTCCAGCAAAAGGTGGTCACTGAGAAGACTTGCCACAGAGAAAGACACAGAACCTGACTCAGTCCAGACTCACCACACGGAAAACCCAGAACCTGACTCAATCCAGAGTTGCCACATAGAAGACACAGAATCTGACTCAACTCAGAGTTACTATATAAAGACACAGAACCTGACTCGATCCAGACTCACCACATGGAAAACCCAGAACCTGACTCGATCCAGAGTTGCCACATAGAAGACACAGAATCTGACTCAACTCAGAGTTACTATATAAAGACACAGAACCTGACTCGATCCAGACTCACCACATGGAAAACCCAGAACCTGACTCGATCCAGTTACCACATAGAAGACCCGGAACCTGACTCGACCCCAAGTTACCGCAGAGAAGACACAGAACCTGACTTGATCCAGTTACTGCGTAGAAGACATGGAACATGACTTGATCCAATTATGTGGTACAATTTCAAAGCTAAGCCATTCCTTCTGTATGCACAGTACAAACTTTCTGAAATTGAGTGACAAAATAAACCTTGATTTATTCTAATCCTAAAGTAGTTTGAAAGAAAAAAGACGCCACCAGAGGTGGGTACTGACGACGTTGTGTACAACCACTGTATTTTGAAGTCACTCCCCAGAAAAGCGGGGGCCTGCTGGTGACAGGTTTGTAGCACAAAGGGGGGATGAAGAGTCAGGTGGCCAAAATCAGCCAGTGGCACCAGAACTAGTGGCTTTTTCCCCTCAAACTTACCCTTTAAAAAATTTTAAGAAAGAAAAATTGAAAGAATAAGATAATGAACACATTATGATTTGTGTTTCTTTCATGTGGGTTCATCAGTCAGTACTTTTAAACTTTTTGCTTTACTGTCATAGACTATCTGACAAAACATTTGCCATTCTCACCCTTCTGCAGGGATGGTTCACTGGCATCAGCCACCTTTGCCACGCTGCATAACCGTCACCAGGATCCATGGCCCAATTTTGCCATCACCCTTGAGAAACTCAATGCTTCCTAAGCATCAGGGAACCCTCTCACCCCTGGAAACCACGGCTAAACTTTGGTCTATGCATTTGCTCTCCTGGACATTCCCTAACAGCAGGATCACACAGTATTTGTTGTCCTGGGTCTGCGTCATTACACCGGGGTTATGTTTTCATGGTTTCTCCATGTCATCGCATGTTTTCATGGTGGCTCCATGTCATAGCACACATCAGAACTTCATTTCTCCTCATGACGCATGTTCTAGAGGATGCCACTGCCACAGTGAGTTTATCGTGATTTGCTGCGGATGGGCCCTCGGGCTGTCTCCACCTTTGGACTCCTGCAAGTCGAGCCACTGTGAACACTGGGACACAAGTATCAGCTCACATCTCTGCTGATACGCTCTTTGGGTACCAACCTGGGAGTGGAATTGCTGGGCCACACAGGGATCCCAAGCTTCACATTTTGAGGAGCTCCACTGGATTGTTTTCCAATGATTAAATTTTGCTCTTTTCTCTCCCTGCCTACACAGACACACGCGCGCGCACACACACTCTTGTGGGGCCTTGTGACCCTGTCACAGCAGCACTGTCCCTCTTGCCCACAGCACCAGTATTGCTCAGCACCACCGTCAGTGATCCCACAGCATCTAAATCATTTACCAATTAGTCCAAAAATGTCTTCTGTAGAAATGCTTTTTTTCAATCCAGGTTATACTCAAGGGACACAGAGCACTTTTGGTTCTTGTCTTCAGTCTCTTGTAAGAAACTGACATTTTGGAAGCATTCAGGCCCATCACTTTTAGAATGTCTCATATTCTGGTTGTCTGGTTGTTTCCTCACGTGACTCCTTTTTCTTTGAAATGAGAAGTTCAAAGAGAACCTGTTCAACCATGGCGGATGCACGCATGGACTGGCAACCTCCCGACTGACTATTGCGATTCCCCTTCAGTCATGAGCCCTCTCCCATAAGCCCCAACCGGAAGCCACTGGGAGGTACAGGGAAGACCTTTGTTGGGTGCTGTTGGTAAGAAGGCCATAAGCTACGAGCCCCTTGTCACAACAAACCCAGATTCCTCTTGGGTGTGGTATAAACAGAGAAGCCACTCCTCAGGCCCCCTGCTCTGAGCACACCCCTATGTCAGTCACCTACAACGCGACCCCCACACAAGGGAAGACAAGCTCTCCTGCCAGCCTCGGAAGGCACGTCCAGTCTGTGATCACAGCCCTGGTGATGCCCATCTTGATCATGCGGCTATGCAGGTGACTCAGCCAGGTTGCTCCATTGTCCCAGTACACCTCCCTTTGGCACGGGGTATGCATTTGCGGGGTAGTACTTGGAAACCATTTGAATCTTATTCCCCAAAGTTAATTCACCTAACGATTTCTGCATCCATTAACAACCCTTGTTTAAATCAATTATTATATTAGAGCCTAAAAAACAATGAGTGCCCAACTTCTGTCCCTTTCACAGGCAGTCCTGGATCCCAAATGAGTTCCTTTCCTAAATCCGTCTTTAAGCTGAATTTGTATGTAAGTAAACAGCTGGACATAGTGTGGACCTAATATCAGTCAAATGCTTGGCTTAGCACAAGGTACATGACATGCCTTTCTATGCAAAAAACATTAGATGAACACTTCCTCCCCCCACCCCCGAATACACTAAAGTATCTTTAACATAAAGCAACATTTTGATGCATGTCACAAAATAGCCATTGTTGGTTAGGAACCCCCATGTGCGCCTTGAATGCGAACACAGTGAGCTTGGTGGGATGGGCTGCTTTGCAAGTATCGGTGGTGGGAAGGAGGACTCCTGTTCATAACTCAGGGACTGCCTGGGCTGATTTATTTAACCCGTTAATTCACATGTGTTCTACTTAAGAAAGGGGGGAGGTCTCCTCGTTTATTCACTGAAGACTTGGATTCCCTTTTTCTTTCTTCTTTCATTTTATTTCAATGCACCGGACTCTGCTGCTGTTGTTCCTCTCCCTGGCACTCAAGTGAACCCACGTGTAGCCAGCAAGAGCACTTCAAGCCACTGCTCGTGTCCTTTGGCATGACCCCCTTCCAAAACCCACTGCCATTCAGTCGATCCCAACCTCAGTGACCCTCTGGACACCGCAGAACTGCCCTTCAGGGTTTCCGGGGGTGCTAGGTGAAGTCAGTCTGCTGACCCCAGTGCTCAGGGAGTATTTCTTACTTTCTGACACAGCTGTTCGGGGCTTACCTTGCCCTGTGCAGCCCTGGCACTGGCCCCTCCACCAAGAGGCCCTGGTCCCTTGTGAGGAACAGGGTGAGGCTACCCAAGGGTGTTCGTGCCACTGGGCTATCACTGCTTCTACACCATGTCTGATGAATTTACTGACAGCTCCAAATTATACTCATTACAGGGGTTTTGCCTTTATTTTTAATTTTTAAATATTTTATCACTTATAGTAAAAATGTTAATCCCTAATAATCAGAGTATATCTATTTGCTTTATCCTACAACATACACAGTTTCAAAACTGCAGTGCCCTATTACCAACAACAACAAACCTACTAAGTAAACTTCAAGCACCCTTATCTTTTTGTTCGTGTTGTCTAGTTTCACATGCCACAAGGAATGCAGTCAGATACTGTATACCCAAGTCATCTGAAAGCAGGCACACAGGCAAATACTTGTACAGAAGTCACACAACATGTGCTTCTACGTGTGACATAATCTGCACGGGACAGCCACAGAAACGGATGGCAGACAGATGGCTGCCAGGTCAGGAAGGAGGATGGAGGGGACAGAAAATGCCTGCCAGGTAGGAGGGTTCCCCTTGGAGGTGAGACAGAGGGGGTGGTGATACAGCACTGGGAATGGAATAAACACCACTCACAGAAATGTTCACTTTAAGGTGGTTACTGTCTACGTCATGTGTATTTCATCTCAATAAAAACAAACAAAAAAGTCTCTTGAATTAATCTTTCCTCTTGTCATGCTACCAATTTGATAATCCTGTTCCTGTTCAATTCCGTTGTAAGTTTACATACAACATTTGTATCGTTCAAAAGTCAAAATTATATAAAAAGTGACCGTCAGTTCTCCATCTACAGCCTTCTCCTCCCAGGCACTCACATGAGGACCCATTTGCATTCAGCCTCAGTCTATTGCCCCTTCTTTCTTCTGCTAAATGAAAACTAGTGTACACCCATGTGTAGGAGCTGGTCCCTCCGCAGCCCCTGGTGATCTGGCCCCCTGGTGACCTGGCCCAGCAAAACGCCCTGTGGTCCTCCTGGACCAGGAAATGGCAGGTGCCATCTCCCACTTGCCTTCCACGTCTCCTGGAGGCCGCTCCCAGGGTGTTTCTCATCACCTCCCAGGTTCCCGGTGGCCCCTGAGAACTGCAGGGCAGGAAGCCAGTTGGCTCCAGTCCGGATTGTTCCTCCACGAGGAAACATCCCACCCCTCACACTGCGGTCACCCGCTCCCTCCTTTCTGCGGTGTGGTCTCTTTGGCACTAGACAAGGACTGGAGGCCAGCACCCTATCTGCAATGGCAGTGGCTCACTGCCCCCCTGACGGCTAGGAAGTCAGGCCCCGCTTTGCCTCGTTGGCTTCACATAACCCAGTACAGCAGAAATCTCACCGGCCCGGGTCTGAGTGGCCTCCCTTGTTCACGTCACAGCTCTCTGTGGCATCTGAGGACCCTACAGCGTACTCAACAAGCCTCATGCAGAAGGACACTTCGATTTTTCTAAGCAGCTTTCTATCGGTACTTTGGACAACTGCTTCAAGGGCGGTACTGTGGAAATGCTAAGTCCTTTCCTATCAAAATGATCTACACTATAACCTAACAGATTTCTTCTGAAATTGCTACTCACCCATTTTCCTTGGTCTAGAACCTTCTGAGACAAGCAGGACGCGGCCGCTGCCACTTTAGATGGGTGGTAATGCACCATGTCATAGTCGATGAGTGTCAGCTCCATCAAGTACTTGGCTAAGGTGTGCTGTTCAACGTCCACCTGTGAAAGGACGGTGGGGACTAGAAGACCCCAGCAGTCAGTGGCACCCTGCCAGCCCTTGGGGAAGCTCGAGGACCTCAAATCCACACAGCCCCCTTATCCTCCCCAGAGTGGCCCAGCTGAGCAGCGCCTCGCAGACACAGAGCGGGGGTGCTTTCCGCCGAAGTGAAGAAATGGGCACAAGCACCTGTCCACGGGAGGCTTCCACCCCTTCACCTCAGTGTGTGGAGGTCAGCCCTTGGGGACGAGACACCCAGCAGGAAAGGAGACGGCCCCTCCAACACCGGCAGCACTGACCTCCCCAGCTTTTGACGCCCGTCGTAGGAAGTGGAGAGGCAGAGGCCGACCCAGCTCAAACTTCAACTCTTTCAAAATCAGAGTTTCCATTTCTCGGATTTGGGAGCCGGTGTAAGCATTGTCTGTGATGTAAACGAAGTCTTCAATATTTGGAGAGAACATCTCCTCATACTTGGAGGCCAAGAGCAGGGCAGTGATCCCAACCAGCTGAAGCTTCTTCCGAGAGACAGGATGACTCTAACGGAAGCGAAAATATATCAGAAGCCACATCTAAAAGGAGGGGCGGCTGGTGGTTCTCTGGGTGCGGAACGGGGAGAAGGAACCACGTCCTGGAGAAGCGGCTATCGTGTGCTCAGGCCTGTCTTCAGAGAGGGAGACCTGAATGTTAACAGTGAGAGCCACCACCTTCAGGAGGGACCATGCGCCAGGCGCAGCACCAAGGCCCTAACCACATTAGCCTGTCCAGTTCCCGTGAAAACCCTAGGAAGCACGTATCTCTGTCCCCATTTACAGAAACGGTGGCCTAAGAGGAGACTGGGAGGCCAGCCACGGTCACTCAGTTCCTGGGTGGGGAAGATGAGACAGGACCCCATGTCTGACAACAAAGCCCCCAGTCACTGCTGTCCTCCTAACCCTGCTTGGGGCGCCTGCCTGGGCTGGCCAAACAGCAGAAATCTAACAGACAGCTACGGGCAGAGACAGGACACTCCAGTGGTGCAGTGGTCAGGAGCCACAGCTAGTGACCGAAAGGTCGGCAGTTCAAATCCACCAGGCGCTCCTGGGAAACCCTACAGAGCAGTTCTACTCTGTCCTCTAGGGTTGCTATGAGTCAGAATCGACTCAATGGCAAAGGGTTCGGTTTGGCTTTTATCCTGCCCCGTGAGGGTGTTCCCTACTGGAAGCCAGTGATTATCGGGGGCTTTGTCACACCTGAGGGTCATTGCTGGAAACGTGAGTCCCCACTTCACCTGAAGCCCCACCACAAATGGTGACCTTGAGCAGAGGAGCCCTACCCTGTGGGGCTGTCCTGTGGCAGGTGGCACACTGGTGGCTCACGCCTGGCCTCTCCTCAGGATGCTTGGTGTTTTGTCTCAGCAGCCAGTGGCTATTCGGAAGGCCACTTCTGCCTCCTGGCTCCCCCTTACACATTCCTCGTGTCACCATGTACGGACTTCCTCTTCTGTAATTCTGCCCCCACCTCTCGGTTCCACAGCTCTCCAGTGCCAGAGAGGCTGGGACCTCAAGGTTCTCTAGCCATCATCCCCCTTTTCCAGACGAGAAAACATAACCCCACAGAGTGCCAAACATGGGAAACTGCAAGCTGGCCTGGAGAACCAGGACCTGAAGGCATCACAGGCTTCCAAATGATGTCAGGTCATCTGACAGGACAACCCCTTTGTGTGATGAGTGCTGTGACAGCAACGTGTCCCCCCCGCCCCCGCCCCCACAAGTTTTCCAGCAGGCTGCACTTAAGAAAACACCCCCCGCAGCAGCCTCGCAAAGGAGCAGACTGTACAGGCTGGCACTGGCCCCCGCTTCAGCACCTGACGTTCCTAGACTTCTCGTAAAGTGGCTCGGGGTCTTTCCTGCAGATGCACCCCACCTCAGCTTTCTCTCTCCAGAGTTGATGTGCAACTTGTGACAAGCCCTGCCCACCTGTAAGAAGCGGTCCATGACGGCGACACACATGTACAGCGTCTCCTGCAGCAGCCGGAACTTGGAGTGGACCTGCACCAGCCAGTCCACCAGGATGGCACGCATGCGGCCGTTGAGGTCGGTCCCCTCCAAAAAGCGCGGGCTGATTGCCTGCAGGACCTGTTGGCAGAGTCAAAAACCGTCAGAGCTCAGCCCCGAGCCGCGGTGGTCGCGCCCAGCCCGAGGCCCTCACCTCCAGCTGCCGCAGGTACCGGTAGATGTCCTTCACGTAGTCACTGCAGAGCTGAGGGTTCTCCCCGTCCTCGTGGTCAATGTCCTCGACCTTGCAGAGCAAGGCATCAGAGAAGGCCTGGCACAGGGTCTCTTCCTTCATGGAGATGTCCTCAGGGGGCGGAGACGGACCCTGTGCCAAGGCATCACACACCTGTGTCACCACAGCCCTAGCGGTCTCAGTGACACACGCACAGAGCCACTTGCCTTACAGATCACACATGTGCACTACCATGGCCCTGGTGGCCTCAGTGACACACGCACAGAGCCACTAACCTTACAGATCACACACGTGTATTACCGTGGCCCTGGTGGCCTCAGTGACACAAGCACAGAGCTACTTGCCTTACAGATCACACAAGTGCACTACCATGGCCCTGGCGGCCTCAGTGACACATGCACAGAGCCACTTACTTCACAGATCACATACATCCCTTACCACGGCCCTGGCGGCCTCAGTGACATACACGTGCACGGAGCCTGCGGGCACAGACATCAGGGCCACCTGCCTTTGAATTGTGTGGTGTTGACAAATATCGAACATCCCGGAGGTGTCCAAAGAACCAACAGACCTGCTCTGGAAGAAGCACAGCCAGAGTGCTCCTTGCAAGCAAAGATGGTGAGACTGTGTCTCACATGCTTTGGACATGCTGTCAGGAGGGATCAGTCCCTAGAGAAAGACATCATGCTTGGCAGCGTGGAGGCTCAGTGAAAAAGAAAAAGACCCTCAAGGAGACAGACTGACACAGTGGCTGCAGCAGTAGCCGTAGGCATAAAAACGGCTGCGGGCGTGGCGTAGGACCTACCAGGTCGCTAGAGTTGGGAACCGACTGGGTGGCACTTACCACCATCACCAAGAACACTCACTCAACGACTGGCTGAAAGATTGGCGGTTCCAACTCACCCAGGGGTGCCTCAGAGGACAGGCCCGGCAATCTGCTTCCCGGAGGTCACACCTCGAAAACCCCAGGGGAGGGGGCAGTACGCCGTGAGTCAGAATCAACTTGGGGACAACCACCAGCGCCAAGCGCACTGAATAAAATCCCAGGTCCTCGCAATGGCTTACAGATCCGGCTGTCTTGTCCCTACAGCCCGCCCCCTGACACCCCCCCCCATACCCCACCCACCCCTCTCCACCCTTCCGGGCCTCCGAGTCCCAGCAGAAGCGGCTGCCCCCCCAGGCCCGCTCTGAGCGCGGCCCCAGGCGCACAGCCTCACCTTCTCATTCATTTAGGTCCTTGTCAGCTTTTCAAGGAGGCCCAGCCGGACTTCCCACGAGAATTACCACCTGGGCCGTCTCTCTCCCTCCGCCCCCGTCTGCTCCCACGCCCCGCCCACGCGCGCCTCCGCCTCGCTCGCTCCCACGCGCGTGCCAGTCTGTCTGTCTGTCTGTCCCGGGAGACCACATGACCCTCTCATGCACTATGGATTCCTGGTGGCGCAGCGGTCGGCAATAAGAATCCAGCAGCGCTCCTCTGTTCCACTGGGTCTCTGAGTCAGAATCAACCGGACAGCAGTGGCTTTGGTTTTTTTGGTTCTTTTTGTAAACAGAGAACTTTCTTAGGTATTGTGTTCATTGCTTCTTTTCTCTACCTCTGCTAGAATGTAAGCTGCGTAAACTAATATTTACTGTCATTGGTTTGGGATGAAAATATCCCCAACACCCATCCCTCCAATAGAGTAGGCGCTCAATAAACCGCTATGGAATGAAAAACATGTCACCCTCTGGGGTCAGAGACGGCTGAACGGCTGACTCTCTTCAGCAGGTGTGACGTTTTCTTCTCCTTGGCTGGTTTATTCTAAGTGGAGAACCAGCAACTAAGAAGCAGTCCAGAAGAACACAGGGGAGGCAGCAATGGCTGAGCCAGTGGACAGCCCAATGTTTTATTTTCTTACACTTGCCGGATAACTATCTATAAAAATCTCACAAACAAAAAATTCAGAAGTCACTTAAAATGAATCTTTGGTCCTGAATTATAATTATGAGGACTTCTCAAAGTGAAACCCGACAGGACAGCTGAGTGATGAAACACACGGGGAAATAGAACGTCAAAGAGAAGGCCACATGCATGATAAGAGCCTACAACCGAAATTTACATCAGAGCTCAATGATTAGGCTCCCAGAGGTAGGCGAGGATCACACAGGTGGGCTGGAAAAGCCAGCAAGACACCACTGAATAGTCTGGATTTTACCCACAGGGGAGGTAAAGCCACTGAAGGAATTGAGCAAGCCACGGCGGAGCCAGGTGGGCCTCTCAGTCAGCTGACAGATTCCGGTTAAGGACGCCTTTTTCAGAGAGAAGCATCAGCCCCCTCTCCAGGAAAGGTGCTCAGTCCCAGGAAGCCTGTTTGAGGAGGCACAGATTATAGGCACACATTCAACTGTGGTGGCGCAGGGGTTCACTGCTGTGACTGCTCACCAAAAGGTCGGCAGCTGGAGTTGGCCAGGTGCTCCTTGGAGACTCCATGGGGCAGCGCTATCTGTCCTGTAGGGTCACTGTGAGTCGGCACTGACTGACGGCAGTGAGGTTGCTTTCCCGTTGGGAGGTTTATGGGAGCTGCCAGATCCCGAAACCTCCGGGAGAAGACACGGACTCTCGCTCCGGCTCGTCACTGCTGTGACGTAACTGCACTACTCTAAGTCGCTAAGGTTGTGCTCCTCTCCTCGGGATGTTCCCGAGACCCCGGGCCCACCACGCGGGCCCCTGTGCAGAGTCTGTAGAGGGAAGTTCAACACCGTACCAGCCAGCTAACCACCACCACCTGGGTTTTTTTACTCCTTTTGCAGGGGGTGGTGGTCAAAACATAGGCCATCTCAGAGGAGATCCAGGCAGCCAAAAAACACATGCAGACATGTTCACGATCTTTAGTTATTAAAGAAATTCAAATCAAGGCAACAATGAGATACCATCTCACCCCAACAAGATTGGCCATGATCCAGAAAACACAAAACAACAAATGCTGGAGAGGCTGTGGAGAAAGTGGAACCCTCCTACACTGTTGGTGGGGTTGCAAAATGGTCCAGCCTCTATGGAAGGCAATCTGGCGCTTCCTTAAAAAAAGGGATATTGATATACCATTTGACCCAGTAATTCCACTACTTGGAATATATCCTACAGATTCAAGGCCTTTCACACCAACGGACACATGCACCAGAATGTTTACCACAGCACAGTCCACAATAGCAAAAAGGTGGAATCAACCCAGATGCCCAACAATAGAAGAATGGATAGGTAAACTGTGGTACATATACTCAATGGAGCACTACGCAGTGATAAAGAATAACAATGATTCCCGGAAACATCTCCTAACCTGGTTTCAACTGGAAGACATTATGTTGAATGAGAGTAGTCAGCGACAAAAGGACAAATACTGTATGAGACCTCTACGATAAGATCTCAAAAACAGACTTGTGTATAGAAGAAAAGACTCTATGACAGCTGCAAGGGAGGGGAGGGAGGGGAGGGAGGGAGGGAGGGCAAGGGGGGGAGGGCTTAGTTTAGGTAGTTACTAGAAATCTAGTTGGGAGAAAGCGGTGACAGCACACATTAGGAACAAGAACATTAAGTGGACTTCAGCATAACTTGAGTACTCCTTCCATCTTAACTCAATACTGCAAGGATAGAGTAGCTGGGGTGGGAGGCGGGGGACCATGCTCTTAGGCAAATTCCAGGCCAATTGGCACAACTAGCGTTTTGCTAAGAGAGCTCTCTGCACCCCACATTGGTGAGTGGCGTCTGGGGTCTTAAAAGCTGCCAAGCTGCCATCCGAGGACACAGCAAATTGTCCCAACTCAGCAGGAATGGATGCTCACCGAGGGCCAAAATGGCATGCGGTAAAGTCAACCGAGAAGACAGAGAGACACACAAGAGTGGGTGCCTACATCGACCTGGGACCGGAAGAACCGGATGGTGCCCGGCCACCACCAGTGATAGCCATGACGGAGCTCACAGAGAGGAGCCTCACTGGCAACACAAGAATAAAAAGAGGTGCATCATGAGATCTCCACTAAAAGACCTCCAGCGGTTTTGGGGTTCCTCTGAAAGCATGGCCCCTGGCCCTGATGCTGCCCGTTCCCATAAATTATAACAAAGGTCCACTCTTTGGACAGGAATGGATTGGACTTGGCAATGCAGAGTAACCATATATTGGAAGCACTTTATGGTTCTATACATCTATAGGATATCATCTTGCTGACCTCTGGCTGGAGGAAGGGGAGTGGATGGAGAGGAGGAGAAAGGAGACTGTTGGGAGGATGAGACATGTATGGAGCAGAGAGGAATAGTGTGCAGTCACCAGACAGGGAGAGCAGTGGAAGCTGCATATGGGGGCATGTAAATTTACATGTGAATGTACATTTTCACTCAGTTATGTTAAATAAAAATTAAAAAAAAAAATAGGCCATCTCACCAGGTTCTACATGTATGACTGTCACAAACTCTGGGAGGACAAAGGTGGTCCCAGGATGAAAACTTTCCAACTGCATTCACAAACGAGTAAGCTGTGTTCTGACAGGTAACACAGGACGAGGGCAGAGCACAAAGGACCAGCATGTGACACTCTGCCCAACCTGGGAGCTGTTTGCTGAGGAGATGGGCAGGGTGGGGTCAAGGCCAACGTCACCAACCCCCTGGGGTCCACTGAGAACACAGTCTGGGACTCGTTAGCACGCAGACTGGAATCTGATAGAACACAGAAGTCCTTCATTCACTGAATTTATGATAAATTAGCCATGTCAGCTAAGTGCAACAGGAAAGGACTGAAGAAAACCTGGATTCCATGCTGACTCATTATGTGTGCTAATAAGTGGGCAGGCTGATCAGGTTATGCTGTCGTTCCCTGGAGTTGGCTCCACTCACGAGGACCCCACGGACAGACAGACAGACAGACAGAGATACATGAGAGGACCAACAAGGAAGTTCACAAACTCATCCAAGAAGTGCCCCAGACCTCACTGCAGTATAGCACTACGGTCACCTTCCAAGTACGCCCCGTGGAAAGCTATACATTGATGCCAGCTCCTAGTCCACCCTTCAAACCAACTCTGGAACTCTTTTTCTGGAATGGCCATCAGAGCTGTGGTCATATTACCCTTGATGTCCTGAATGCATCCAGATGTCTTCCTTTCAATATTTCCTGTATCTTCAGGTAAAGAAAAAGTCACTGGGGGCCAGGTCAGGTGAGTAGGAAGGGTGTTCCAATAGGGTTATTTGTTTACTGGCTAAAAATTCCCTTACTGACAACTAGGCAATAAAGTTTGTGAACTTGCCACCTTGGCGCCACGCGCAATGGCCAGTCCAGGAAAGGAGGTCCGAAAATGCTTTGGACAGTGGACTAGGCTCTGGTGTCGGTACGTAGCTTCCCAACGGGAGTCCTGCGAAGGTGACCATGGTGATACTCAGCAGAGGTCTGGAGCACTTAGAACAGTTGAGTTCACTGACTTCACTGTCAGACCTCGTATACACACACAGGGTCTAGAAGGGTGCATTCGGTGGTGTCAGGAGCTTCAGGGGAAGGAAGAGAAGGGATCCGTGGAGGTAGGAGGACAGCCCAACGGCTGGCATCGTGTTCTTAGTGCTCTGTGGGCTTCCACACTGCTTGGTTTTATGACTATGCATTTCTTCTGAAATTAAAAATAAAAATCACCTATAACGTGAACACTTGTGTTTATTTCCTTTTTATATAAAGTTTCACATTAAGAGAGTCAGGCCATGAAACAGTCTCATACTTGAACAGCGCCTATTACTGAATTTGATGTTTACGTCAAGTCTATAACCCTGAAGCCCACTAGGCTTTCAGGCTGCCACTGCCCGGCGTGTGTCCCCAGCTGCCAGCGCTCCGTCCAGCTCTCCCCACCCTGCTCTCTCTGGAAGCCCATCCCAAGTCCTGTCTTCACTCCTCCAGTTCAGCTTGTGGCAGTGGCCACAGGCTGGGCAGCCGGTCTACTCAACTTGAGTTCCCAGAACACAGGAAACAGGTGGTCACTAAAAAGCCTCTTCTTCCTGTCAGAACACTCACTGGTGAGGCAGCAAAAAAAAACTTGCTCCCTTCAAATCCTGCGGGAAAGCAGCTGCTAGGAACCGCAGCAGGCGGCTGCTCTCCCTTGGGGGTCAGGCAGGCCCCCGAGGTTCCGTGCCAGCGTTCTTGGCCAAGGAAGAGGGCTGTCATTTCAGTCAGGAGCCTAGGGGTGCCTGCTCTCAGGGACATGAGCTGGCGTCCAGAGCTCTCCGGGGCTTCGCAGTGCTGCACGCTGCTGTGCTCTGTGGCATGTCCACGGCTCCAGGACCCTACTGGGGAGGAGCGGCAGTGACTGCAGGTGGTGGCGGTGCAGCTGAGTCGGCTGAGACAGAGCAGAGCTCCCTGACACGGGCCTCTGGGCTGTCACCTTTCCTGGGCAGGGCAGCTCAGTGGTCAGGTTAGCCACTGAGCTCCTTTCTGCAGAGCGAGCAGGTGCCAGCACCGAGCCACAGGGCTCACCGCAGTGACCCGCCGAGTGGCAGGCAGAGGTGTTTGCCCGCCAGGGTGGCGCTCTACCCAAGTCCCTTCTGTGCTGGGTTTCCCAGGGGAAAGTGCGCCTGAATCGAAAGCAGCTGTTGTTCACTAATCCCCAGTGTCTTCTACAGCCTAGGATACCCAATGAAGCGACTTTCCTATGAAAGTGGGCCGCTTTCCGGCCCACAGTGAAGCCAGGGGCAGAGGAGACCTGCCCTCAGGGTCCCCAGGGCTGCGACCGTCACAGAGGCAGAGCCCGCATCCTTCTCTCCTGGAGGGGGATGGAGAGTTGGGACCACTGGCCTTCCAGGTATCAGCAAGCAACTAACCACCATACCGCCGGGGCTGAGGTGCCCACTGCCATCAGGCTGATACCAACTCATAGCGACCCCACAGATGGAGTAGAGATGCCCCATAGAGTTTCCAGGGAGCACCTGGAGGATTTGAACCACCGAATTTTTGGTGAGCAGACATTTTAGCACGTAACCACTGGGCCACCAGGGTCTCCTTACAGGTTCCTAATTCACCTGAAACACCACGGCCTCAGTTACAAGTCTTACATGAACTTAGATCTCAGTTTTGTCAGGAAGTGCAAGAAAAGGGAGTTAGCCAAGGAGGTACAGAACAAGGGGCCCAGAGGAGTGAAGGTCACAGAGGTCACTCTGCTTTCTTCATTTCGCTTCCCAGGCGCTTTGGGTCGGCTTGTTTTCCTTCCTCTCTGATTCTAACGGCAATATGTATCTCAGGTAAGAAGTCTGAAAACTTTAATGGAGAAAATAAAACCATACAAGGTCTGGCAATTATTCTAAGTGCTCCATACCTCATTGCTGAATATCGCTACAGTCACCTTCTAAGTCCGCCCCTTGAGAAGCTGTGCACCAACGCCAGAGCCTAGCGCATCCGTCAAAGCAATTCTGGAACTCTTTTTCTGGAACTCTTTTTCCGGAACGGCCATTGCGGATGGTGGCAAGTTTGTGAGCTTAATTTGTTGGAGAACAAGTTGTCTGTGCAGGAGTTTTCAGCCAGGAAACAACCGTATTGGAACACCCTTCCTACTCACCTGATCTGGCCCCCAGTGACTTTTTTCTTTACCCAGAGATAAAGGAAATATTGAAAGAAAGATATTTCGATGACATTCAGGACATGAAGGGCAATACAACCATAGCTCTGATGGCCATTCCAGAAAGAGTTCCAAAATTGCTTTGAAGGGTCAACTAGGCACTGGCATCAGTGCATAGCTTCCAAAGGGGACACTTCAAAGGTGACCGCAGTGATACACAGCAAGGAAGTATGGAGTACTTCTTCTAGGATGAGTTTGTGAACTTAACTGTCAGACCCCCACATATGCTGTACATACTGGGGTGACGCTGCACATACTGTATATATTGGGGTGACACTGTATACACTGGGGTGACACTTCACATACTGTATATACTGGGGTGACACTGTACATATTGGGGTGACGCTGCACATACTGTATATACTAGGGTGATGTTGCACATACTGTATATATTGGGGTGATGCTGTATATACTGGGGTGACACTGCACACACTGTATATACTGGGGTGACACTGCACCTACTGGGGTGACACTGCACATACCGTACATAGTGGGGTGATGTGGTATACACTGGGGTGACGCTGCATACTGTACCCACTAGGGTACCACCTGGTGTTTCCACTTGACGTCAGGGCTCTCCACATCTCTGAACGTTCTCGTCAGGGGATGTAACTCATCTAGGACATTTCTCTGCTGCGTAAGAGACGCTCACGGCAGCACTATTTAGCGATGTTTTTAATGATACCTGTAAAAAGTTTCTAGGGATAAATTCATTCATTCATTGGGAATGGGGAATAACCATTTGAAACACACAGCCAAATTACCTTAAGATACGGGTGGGACCACCTTAAACAATTGCCCACATAAAATGCAGCCCCGTGTTCAAGAGGTCAGGGTCTAAACACCTGCCTTGGAGTCTGTTATCTGTGAGGTCGCTGGAAACCTGCCAGAGAAGTTTCTCTCCAAAAAGAACGTTCCAGTCGCTAGTTCCCAGTCTGAAGGTCTTCCCCCTGTCTTATTAACAGCAGCCTGCTTTCACCCATCACCTCTCTGTGGAAGGTGCCCGAGTGCCCCCCTCAGATATCACTGGCATTGTCCACTCCCCCCAGTGTCACTGGAGCAGTCCACCTGCAGAGGACATGGGCACAGTGCTCCCCCACAGGTCATGGGCAGTCTTCACTCCTCCAGATGTCACAAGCACAGTCCCTCTCCCCAGATGTCATGCGCTTGGACCAGCACCCCCATGTCAGGGGCACGGTCCACCCCCTGCTCACGAAGACATCCCTGGCAGCCCAATTGCCTGTTCCAGTGACTATCGCTCTATCACCTGGACAAATCTAAGCCAATCGGGACACCTTCCCGCAAACTACCTCCCTCTCCCAACTTCCCTATTTTTCAGTAATTTATTCCTTAAACTGGTTTCTTAAATATACAAGTGCTCATGGGCCTTCACTCTTCCACGCCCAGCAACAAACTCGAATTATTCCTTCTCAACACAAGGAGTGACATCCCTGAAAGAAGTCCCATGTATCTTAACATTCTCAAGGTTGCTCAGAGCGTGTGTAAACACAGACCACAGACTACTCTCTGGGGAAGGCTGGGGGGTTCAGACGCTCATCAGCTCTCGCTGGGCACCTGCACGGCCCCCTTACTCCCCACCACAGCCACGAGACACTGCCTCCATCCCTCCCTCGACTCGCCACTGTCCGCACCGCCTGCCTTCCTTCCCCAGCGCTGCTAGCGCAGAAACACCACCTCGGGTGGCGTCAGCAAACAGAAACCTATCTTCCCACAGTTCAGAAGGCTAGAAGTCTGGATTTGGGGTGCCAGCCCCTGATGAGGGCTTTTTGTCTCTCTCTTTCTCTGTTTGCTCTGGAGTACAGTCCTGGTTCCTCGGCTCCTGTGTTTTTTCCATGTAAAAGGGCTCCCGTCTTCCCCTATCACGGCCTGTTTTCCTGTCCTAATCTGACCTTTCTGTGTCTCAGAGGTGATGACCGGCTTAAAACACACCCAAGAATGATGGCCTGCCAACATAACGAGCAACACCTGTACTCATATGGTACCCAACACCAATGGCCTGCCAACATAATGAGCAACAGCTATGCCCACATGGCCCCCAACACTGACGGCCGGCCAACATAATGAGCAACACCCGTATCCACATGTGTTTAGAGCTGTAGGTCAGGGTCAGTTTTCACGTTTTCCAAGGATAGCATTCTGTCCCAACACCACCTAATGGGAAGAAATCCAAGTTCCAAGGGCATCAAGTTCCACCGCAACCTTCTTCCCAGCTTTCTCCTGTTTCCTTACATAGACCTTCTCACCTAAACCAAAGCCGCCGCCCCCAGCCGAGAGGACACGACACAGGCCTACACCCACTCTGCTGCCTGGATTCCCAAAGGCACCCTTGTCTACCAGCTTCTCCCCAACCTTGAGATTCCACTGAGACCATGATATTCCCGACCATTCCACCTCTCCACATTCTCTCCCTCCTGTAAGTACAACTTACAGACGACAGCACTGACGTCTCCCCTGACATGCATCCACGGGCGGCCAAGGGGCACCAGCATCATCACTAGGACCGCTGACTGCATTTTCAGGTCTAGATGCCCGAGGATGAGATTCTCTTACTCAGCCCAGCATCACTGAGTAAGTTCTCGATGTATTTATTTTCTACACACATCACATTGTTTCATTTTTGGCATTTTCAAGTGTGCTAAAACAGGTGTTTTGGGGGCTGAGAGTGGAGTAGCCCTTGTCGTTTTCTCGGCAGTCATACGAGTGCCCATCTCCTGCTAACTGCACAGTGTTTGAGGGATGAATCCAGGCAGGAGCTTGAACACAGCAGAAGGTGAACCCGACACGGGCCCATTTGTGTTCTAACTCCCACCGAGCTGATCGGTCACGGAGACTACAGTTTATAAACACAGAATACTGCCATCACCTTATTCTCACATCAACTTGGGTCTCAGACTTGCAAGCTTCCAAAGTCTTTGTAGGCAAGTTTCCCCTTACTGTGGATTATCTTAACAAAGCCCACCAAACAGCACACTGGGACCACTAACTTTACTTGGCTGTCAAGGTAATTAACTTGGCTATTCAACGTTACAACATTAAAGTACCAACACAAAAGCGTGTATGTGTTCATTTCCTACACTTTTGCTTCAAAGCAGAACGTTCTTTAAAGGTTAGCATGAGAACGGCAACCTCACACACTCTGTTAGCACATTCAGAACATCTCACCTTGGGAGCCGACGTCTCCATCTGCACCGGTTTCACGGAAGCAGTAGGTTTCAGTTGCTTGTTGACATTTCTTGTTTTGGTGGCTGGAATAGGCACTTTGCCATTGGGAGCTTTCTATGAGGAAACGAGGGACGACTAGAACAAGCCGGTGAGCTTACTGCTCAGCACTGTGTGGAACCAGCCCCACAGGCACACACACAGGGCTGCACACAGTCAGCCCCACATGAACACACAAAATGCTCCACAGAACAAGCCGCACAGGCACACAGCCAGCACTGTACACAATCAGCCCCACAGGCCCATACACAGTGTTGTACATAATCAGCCCCGCAAGTGCACACACCACACACACACACACACACAAAAACACACAATGCTGTCCAGTCAGCTTCGTGTGCACACACACAGTGCCGTACATGGTCAGCCCCATAGCCACACACATGATGCCGTACACAGTCAGCCCCACAGCCACACACACAATGTCGCACACAGTCAGCCCCCGCACGCACACACTCGATGCTGTCCAGTCAGCTTCGTGTGCACACACACAGTGCCATACATGGTCAGCCCCATAGCCACACACATGATGCCATACATGGTCAGGACCCACATGCACACACACAGTGCCATACACGGTCAGCCCCATAGCCACACACATGATGCCGTACATGGTCAGGACCCACATGCACACACACAGTGCCGTACAGTCAGTCCCACAAGCACACACACAATGCTGTCCACAGTCAGCTCCGCGTGCACACACACAGTGCCATACACGGTCAGCCCCATAGCCACACACATGATGCCGTACATGGTCAGGACCCACATGCACACACACAATGCTGTCCACAGTCGGCTCTGTGTGCACATACACAGTGCTGTACATGGTCAGCCCCACAGCCCCACCCAAGATGTCGTACATGGGCAGCCCCCGCATGCACACACACAATGCTGTACAGTCACTCCCACGTGCGCACACACAATGCCGCACACGATCAGCCCCTGCGCGCGCGCGCGCGCGCGCGCGCGCGCGCGCACACACACACACACACACACAATGCTATTATACACAGTTGGCTTCTTGTACGCACACACAGTGCCGTCTATACACACACAGTACACAGGCACATACAAATCTCATGGCAGTTACCTTAGCTACTTGTGCTGCTCTGCTTGTAACTCTATTTCCAATTTCTTCTAAAACTGCTCGTCTAATAGTCACATGACTCTTCGTTTTAGAATTAATTCCTCTGTCAACATTTTCCAAATCATTGGACACCTAAAAAAAGGGAAAAAGAAAAATTAACAAAGAGTTTAGACCACTTAAAATACTTTGCTAAATCAGATGGCCAAATGCAGCCTTGTTCTGTGAATGGTGAATACCCTCAAACCTGTATAAAAAAAGGAAAGACATGCTTTAGGACTAAAAACAGTAATTGTGCTTGATAGTATCTCCCTAAAGGAGGCAGCTCTAAAAGGACCATCCCCCACCCCCTGCAGAGGTATTCTGAGTGCGCATGCTGGCAGGTAAGACACTCAAAATCTTCACAGATAAATGACTACTCATCACAGAGTCACTTAGCAGAGTGCCTGTACACTCTCGGCATCTATTTTAAAGCCTTCTTTCATAGAAGCTCGTGATGGTATAATTAGAGAAAATACCAAAAGGCTGTCACAGGCCTCGCTGTTGAAAACCTAGACATCTGAAACCTCGACTAGCTTTGACTCTTATGCCGTTCTAGAAATAACACAAGCTCCCTCACACCACTCTCCATAAATGAACTTGCCATTGAACTCTTACACCAAGGACATCTAAAAAGGAGTCCTTCTCTAGGTGAAGCTGTTTTAATTCTCAAATTTATGGATAGGTGGGATTGCTGGGAAAGAAAATCATTACCTGATGTTAACTTGCTTCAGATAGAACATGCTTAGGAACAGAACTTGTTAGGAAAAGTAACTTGTACAAAAAGGTTTACGTGGCGAACTGATGGGTGTTTCATGAGAAAGAACAACACGTTCCATTCTTACGGGTCGTAGGGCCCTGTCTCTAAGAAAGACATCCCAGTGGCTAGTGGTGAAAGCTTGGCTGCTAACCCTGAAAACATCAGCATCAACAGAAGTCTGAGTGGCCCCACAAGGACAAACAGAGGGGCAGGGAACAATTCCTTGGAAAAGCAATAATTAGATCCGTAAAGGACTTTGGAAACGCTGGTGGCATAGTGGTTAACTGCTACATCTGCCAGCCGCTCGTTCAAAACTCTATGGGGAAGTTCTATCCTGGCCTATAGGGTCGCTATGAGTCCGACCTGACTCAATGGCAGTGTTTTTTTTTTTTTTAAGAACTTTATTGGACCCGACTCGATGGCACTTGGCTGGCTTGGCATGTGACAGATTAGAAAACAATGACTCATCTGTTTGATTTAGATCACAAAGGGGTATGAATTCAACACTGAGTGTATTTAACAACCAAAAAAAAAAAGGTTGCCGTAAGGTGACTGACTCACAGTGACACTACAGGACAGAGCAGAACTGCCAAATCGGGTCTCCAAGGAGCACCTGGTGGATTCAAACTGCCGACCTCCTGGTTAGCAGTCAAACTCTTAACCATCCTGCCACCAGGGTTTCCTGAATACATTCAAGCGATTAACAGCCACACTGTACACTGTTTGCAGCACAAGTTATTAATTGGGAAAAAAAGTTTAGTGCGTGTGGGTTAAAACCTGGTGATGCGACAAAGTTTGAATTCATCTGGAAGGAGAAGCTGTGAGTTTTTAACTAGCCTTTCAGCCAGGACATGGAACTCAGGTGTGTCCAGCACATCAGGTGTGTCCTTCTCTCCTCACCACAGGAATCATTTAGGCCCACAGGAAATACACCCAAAACATTCGCTAACATTCTGATTTTTGCAAAGGAGAAATAAATTAATTGGAATGCTTTTCTCTTATGCTGCCACGGTGATCCAGATTACATGCCAGACCTTACTACACCTGGGTGAAAGAATTAATTTTCTTAAAAGGACAGCTCAGACATTGAAGGCGTAGCTGCAGGAATAATGAGGAAATCCAAACAAAGCAAACCACGAGGAAGCCGGCCATGGCTGATCACCGACCAGCGCTCAAAACCGGTGGCGTCTATGGATCCCTCCAGCTTTCAGCTCCCCGCCCCACGACGGAGCCCCCAGCTGGCAGAGGGCTGGGAAGGGGGAGCAGCGCCCCTGTGGGAACTGGGGTCCTCGGCTCCACCAACGGAGAGCACCTGGGTCGCTCGCTGGCTAGCCCTCCCTCGGGCAGGAGGTGGATCCGAGAAGGCCGGAGGCGGGGAGAGGCCGGCCGGGGGCCCCGAGGCCGGGAGCGGCGGCGAGGGTCGCAGCCAGGGGGAGCCTGGGAACCGGAGGAACGCCGGGGGGCCGGGGGCCGGGGGGCCGGGGGCCAGGGGCGGGGAGCGAAGCCAGGAGGCAGGAGGGAAGCCCCGGGGGCTGCGGGCGGGACCCCAGCCCGGCCCACTCACCGTCGGACGCCGGAGCAGCGCCATGAGGGCCGAGGGTCCGTGGGCCGGTGGGCGCAGGCTTCGGGGCGTCGTTGCGGCCGCTCCCTGTCGCCCGAGGACCCTTCCGCGACGTGGTCCTGCCCGGCGATTCAAACGCCGCGCCGCCCGCGCTCCATTGGCCGAGCCGCCGCCCGACGCGCGCTCCTCATTGGCTGCGTCCGAGGCCCTCGCGCAAGCTGATTGGCTGGCTCTCCAGCCCGTGTCGTTGTCATCAGTCACGGCTTGTTCTGTTTTGTTTTGTTTTTCCGGCCTGCTGTCTTTTTTTTTTTTTAAAGCCCGACCTTTGAGAAAGTCAACCCCGGCTTGTCTCGCTAGGGGAGCAGACGTAGGAAGGCCTCCCCGCGTTCTGGCGCGTTCTCCCCCACAGACAGATCCTGGCCGTCACTGGGCGAGCGGAAGTGGGCTTCCAGGGGCTGCTGGCAGTGGCGTCGGTGACCTGGGCTCCGTCCTGGCACGCCGAGGGCGTTCCCGCGGGTGGCCGGGGCCACCGACCGAGCCTCGGGGCTGCTCCGGCTGCGGTGTCAGGTGGTGACATCCACACGTGGACCGAAAGCGGGTATCGTGGCGTTTCAGCAAGAACTGAGATTCTAGGAGAAGCAAAACGTGTCAAGATGATTTGTGTGCCTCGTGATGAACGCTTGCCCTCCATCGTGCCGTCCCACAGTGTTTGGTGTGGAGTTGGTGCAAACGACATCATCGTCCTGGAATAAACAATATCACAGCGTAAACAGATCTGTTTGTTCAACAGGTCTGTTCTGGAAGAAGAACAATGAGAATACAGAGTGCTCCTTGGAAGCAAAGATGGCAAGTCTGTCTCTTACATATTTTGGACATGTTGTCAGGAAAGATCAGTCCCTGGAGAAGGACATCATGCTTCGTAGAGTGAAGGGTCAGCGAAAAAGAGGAAGACCCTGGACGAGATGGACTGACACAGTGGCCACAACAATGGGCTTAAGCATAAAAACAATTGTGGACATGGCGCAAGACCAGGCAGTGTTTTGTTCTACTGTTCATTGGGTCGCTATGAGTGGGAACCGACTCAAAGTCACCTAACAGCAACAACGGCCTGGAGGTTTAAAAGGAGACTGACCCAAGCCGTGGACAGCAAAGTGAACGGTATTAGCATTGCCCCAGGGAGAAGGCGGAGAGAACTAGGTGAACTAGGTGATTAGGAACTCCAGCAAACTGTCCTTCCTACCTCATTTTACTCCTTAAAAATTAGTTTCCCTGTTTGTTATGCAGGTACTAGTAATCAGCTTGGTGGGAGGAGACTTGTATTTATGGCAGGTAGGGCCATCAATGAACTTATTTCCTCTTCTCTCAAAATAATTCTAGCTCCTGAGTAGCATGGTAAGATGTTTAGTATAACCAAAAAAATCACCACCGCCGAGGATTCTAATAGTGACCCTATAGGGCAGAGTAGAACTCCAGAGTTTTGAAGAAGCACCTGGCAGATTTGAACTGCCGACCTGGTTAGCAGAGGTGGCACTTACCCATTATGCCACCAGCGTTTCTGATGTTTAGTACATTCACTTAAAAATGCGGCATCCTATGGAAAAGTCTCAGAAAGGAAAAATGAGTATTCTAAGGCACTAGCGCTGTGTAAAATTGTATTTTTGCTTTATGATATGCTGACGTTACCCAAAGTTATAGCTCTGAAAATAACAATCGTGGCTGATTGTTAGGGCTTGGTCAGCAGAAATGCTATGGATGGTCAAGTGCTTTTATTAACTGATGTGAGAGAGGTTACTAAATAATGTTAGCATCACAGAGTAACCCCTTAGCAGACTGTTACCTTCACTAAGGATGGAGGCAGTGCCGCTACGCTAGAACTTGACCCAAAGCTTCTGACTCACCCTCTTGTTTACGGCATGTAGTCCTCTGTTGTCATCTTAGGCAACTTTTATTAATCACTTTTCCTCTGGACTAATTTACATGAGCTTTCTCATCAAATCCTTATGACAATTCTTACAGATACTGCTGTCTCCCATTTAAGGGTTCAGAGTGGCACAGCAGATAAGGGCTGGGCTGTGAACCGAAAGGTCAGTGGTTGGCACCTACCAGCTGCTCCACAGGAGGAAGATGTGACAGCCTTGGAAACCCTCTAGGGTAGTTCTACTTTGTCCACAGGATCACTGTGAGTCAGAAGCAACTGGACAGTAGGTTTTCTGGTTCTTGTTGCCCATTTAACAGATGACGAAACTGAGGCTGACAGCAAGTTCCTAAGCCAAGATCTGTACCCGGGTCTGAATATGTGCTCTTTCAGCAACATGTAACACTGTCTCCTCATTTTACATTTGGCAGAAAGAATGGGGAAAATGGGAAACAGATGCCAGAGGAAACCAAGAAGAAGATGAAGGGTGAGCTTCTGGAGGCCAGCGGCTCTTCACTGTCACTAAGGTCAAAGTGTACCTGGTCCGTTCACTTCGTTGTCCTTTCTTGGTCAAGCGCTGCTTCAGGGGGTGTGTACATGACTTTCAGCAGACACAGGGCGATGACAGCAGTGAGGCAGCAGCTGTACCCCACACCGAAACCCAGGCAGCTAGTTGTGGGCTGGCACGTGTGCAGGCATGGTGAGACACGGTGACCGGAGACCCCAGCAGGAGCTTCAGCTTGGCCTTCTGGTGCCAAACAGGAGCTCTTTTCTGAGACCAGGACCCTCCAGTGTTCTCATGAGTTCATTTAGGAAGTCCCAACTGTGCACTCGGCCTAACTGTGCACTCTACCAAAGGATCTGTGGTGTTTTCCTCACTGCAGCGGACACAGCGAGTGACGGCTTTTTGCCGCATCTCTGTTAAGAAGTACAGTTACTTCCTTTTCCTGTGGATCTATCCTGGCCTTGTTACTTACTTTGCCCAATAGAACACAACTGATGTAATGCTGTGCCTTTCCTAGGCCTGGGTCACAGAGGCCTGGCAGTGTCTGCTTTCTCTCCTGGAGTCCTGTGCTGCCTTGTGAAGCCGGCTAGAGATCCCGTGTGCTGGAGACACCACAGTGAAAGCGTGTCCAGTTGTTACAGCTGCTGTGTAAGAGAAGACACGTGCAGCAGCTGATTCCTGCAGAGCTCTCAGCCGGAGGCAGGCTCGGGGGTGACACCAGCTGTGCCTCAGTGGAGACGGGCTCTGCCTGTCGAGCTCTGCCTGAACGCCACCATGACAGCAAATAAAGAAGCCTGGAAGTTTTGGGGTGTTCTCCAACAGGTCAAAGATAAACCAGCTGTGGTTATTCCTAGTCCCCGCGCCAAGTCAGTCTTTTGTTTCGTGCACTCATCTTGGGCGTTCTTGGTCTCTTGTGGTTTCCCAGTTTAGGCCAACAGCCAGCAGCTGGCATTTGTGATCACTGGTGAACTCTGCATTCCTGGGAACAGGGTTTCTGGCAGGTATTTCAGTGGGAAACTTGGACCTGAGATCCACGTCCAGTTCTGGTGTTTGGTCACCTCCTGAGGACACAATGAATCATCTGGTCCCTGCTGCAGCACCAAGGACAAGAAATTACTGACAGCTTTGGGAGGTGCATAAGCCAGTTCATAGCCTGCGGCCACACAAGTGCTACGTCTCAGAGGCAGGGTGTCAACCCAGAACGAGCGAGGGAGGGACTGTGGTGCCCCCCTCCAGTGGTGGGGCCGGGGCACCGCTCTGGCACAGGCTGCTCTCAGTCACACCTGCTGCTAACAGAACATGATGGCAGCGGAAGCACAGACTCTCTCACACTAGGTCACAGCATGGCACTGTGCCCTCTGGCCCTCCCTTTGGGGTCACTCCTTGGGCAGACACTCCAGCAGTTCTAACGGGGCGCCTCTTGTAAGAAATGAGGCCTGTGGGCAGCAGCCGCGTGAAGCTGCCAGCCTGCACACGGACCGGCCTGTATGCGGACTGGCCTGCATACAGACCGGCCAAGGGCTGCAGGCCCAGCCAATGGCTTCGCTTCACCTCCCAAGGAATCCTGAGCCAGAACCACCTCGCTAAACGACTCCCTGACTCACAACCCACAGAAAGAGCCACTACTTCTGAGGTTACAAAAGATGAGATGAATCTTCTACCTTCTGAAGTCTTTTCCTCCACACCTATTACCCCAGTGTAAAGCAGAACTCATCCAGCAATTGGTCCTCAGGATTCAGCAGAGCACACAAGGACATTTACTATTCAGTGACTCTAATCCACTCTTTACAGACACTGTGGCTGTTGGGGCCTGGCTCCCGTGCCCATCCGCCGGCTGTAGCTGTGTCTAAGCCAGTGGGCATGCCAAAGCCTGGCTTAGCAGCGAGCACTAATGATGTCACCCACACACCTCTTCCAAAACCAGATCAGATCTGGTGCCGCCAAGTCAATTCCCACTCATAACACCCCTAGAGGGCAGAGTAGAACTGCCCCGTCCGGTCCCCAAGGGGCGCCTGGTGGATATACACTGCAGCCTTCTGGGGAGCAGGCGCAGGCCCCCACCACCAGGGCTCCCGCCTTCTCTTGGTTAGAAGGACAAGTCCAGCCTGTTTTCAGGGCTGAGGAGGTGGCTCCTTGTCCAGTGACTAGCCGCTGGACTCCAGGTAAACGAGAGGGAAGCAGCCAAGCTGAACGACAGTTGTGACCTTTGCTGGGCTGCCACCTGTCACCTGGGGCTGTAGGGGTGATGATGACAATGCAGAGCAGAAGTCATTGTCTCAGGTTCCCTGCAAGGCAGCTCCCATTCTGGCTCTGTCTTCCAGCGAGACTGCAGCCCTCCAGAAAGATAGGATTCCTTTCTCCTTCTTAGAGAAAGCTGAGGTCCTGAGAGCTGAAATCAGGCGTGCACACTGGCACAACTCAAAACCCAGGTCTGTAGGACTCCAGAGCCTATTCTCTCCCCAGCCCTACAAATAAACTTTTCTGCAATGAGTGAATCCGTACAGGACCCACAGTCAACACAGGAAACTGGCCCCAGCAAGGCCAGCCACTAAATACAGATGGTAACATTCATTCCTCTTAATAACACAAGAGTTTTGGAATAATTCGTAATTCAAGAAAAAGAAAGCTACGACCAAGTAAACACACTCCTACTTTGCCACAGCCCCCTATCAAGAACAGATGACAGCTTCACGGTACCACCAAACTGAGTCCCAGACCATTTGGAAGTTAGCAATTAGAAAACGTTTTCCAGAGAATTTAATGATTTCCATCCATGAAAAATTAGTAATAAATATCCACAATGAGGTCGTATTTTAATTGCAGTCTTTACTAGTTTCACATACCACTGATTTTTAAAACACAGCCAGTTTTTTGGGTTGAATTGTGACGGTTTGCCCATGACATGCGCCAGCAGCTGAGACCGAGCCAGCAGTAAAAAAATCTCCAAACTCCAGTTTATCACCCGTGCATCGACAACAACAAAAACAAGGACTTCTCTGACGGGAGGAGGTGCACGCGTTTGGACGCAACCGCTACCCTTGGCCTCTGGAGCTGAGCCACAGCACCCCGAGCTGGAAAGGACCCAGCTGGTTCTCGTCCCTGCGTGGTTGGCTCATCTCTCATCACCTTCTGTAACTAAGGGCGGTAGTTTCCTAAGGTCCTACCCAGCCTTAGGCCATAAACCTGGAAAGAAATACATCTTCAGGTCCTGATGTTTATTTACATAAATCAGTAATCATCATTCAACAGGCCAGAAGGTGGCTGTCCACCTGAATCTGATACGTCCAAAATCAGAACAATCGGTCAGTGCTGCTTGCGTTTGAGGGGACATCAAGAGGACACTAAACAATCAAGTACTTAGGTCTTCAATCCCCCAGATGGACAGGGGGTTCACAGCTGCGCAGTCCTACCTGCACCAGGGACTGCCTGTAGCTGAGCTACCTGTCTGTTCACCCAGAGGCCACAGGCAGGAGTCCCTCTCTCCCCAGTCGTCCCTGTCCCTTGCTACCCCCAGAGGCAGCAGGACACCCTCTCTCTACGTCCTGTACCCCTTCTACAAGACATCCTGCCCCTTCCACAAGACGAGGACACTCTAAGACTGTTACCTGGTACCTGGGTTTCTCAGCCTACTCCACCCTCCACCCTCTGTGCGAGGTGCCACCCTGATGACAGCCACTACAAGGTGACAGCAGTGCAGCTACAAATGAAGGCCAGCAGCCCCCACGGGAGAAACACAGCACCGAATCATGCAAGCGTACATTTGAGAGCATCATCTTCCAGTTTCAAGGTTTAACACAAACTGTCTAAGAACTAAGTATGAAACACAAAGACAACAGAAATAGAAGCTGTTTATTAATCAATCCACTCACACAGCAGGCGGCTCAGTGCACGCCCACCGACATCATCACAGGCCCCGTGGGCACGCGTCTCCCACACACAGACAGCGATGGCACTGACTGGGCGCATTCGCTAGCCGGGTCACAGTAAGCACATCTCAACAAAGAGAACTAGGCTATCCTGTGTAGGAAAGTATCTTGGTAATAATACGCATTCTGAAGTGGATTAAAACTTCCTCCAAAGGAGAAATGTTAGTACATTAACTTTATATTCTATATTATGCAATAAATCTTAACTATAGAAATTAAACATTTTCAATCAGTGATCGACTCTCGGTACTGTATGAAGTGGGACTCCACAACCAGAGCAACAGCAGGCTGACAGGATACTAATCTGTACCTCACAGTATCTGCAGATTTACTGTTTTTCAAGTTTAGAGAGAAAATAAAACAAGAGACATGTAGATTCAGCTGACTTTATTTATCGTAACGCTAATCGAAATCCCTTCAAGTCACCCTGGGACCTTCAGATGTTCTATGAAGGCACAGATACCTGCCCATGACTGCAATTCTAAATCCTGACTGAATGTGTCTACAGAATCAGTGTAAGCAGATATCTTAACTATACGTGCTTAGCAGAAGACTGAAGAATTCTACATGTCTTTTTTAATTTCCCTAAAGTTTTGTTAAATCTGCAAGTATGTACAATCCAGCTAACTGAAATGACTATTTAGTGTCCATTAGAGCTGTTTCAGAGCAGCAAAAATTGAGTCAGGGCAATAAATTTCCAAATGATGCGGGCAAACGCTCGATACAATCAGAACAGCAGTCTTAAACGCACGATGTCAACAGGCAACTCCGTCGCGCGGTGCTGAAGGAAACGGACACATCAGGAAATCCATCCTGATCACGGGGATGGGATGACCACCTGCATCTGACTGGACATAGTTTGTATTCTGTTCCCAGTACTAAGGATGTCACTGAAACTCAGAGCTCCATATTGGAAATACACAGCAGCCAGTTTGTCCTAATTAAGGAATGTCTTAATACACAATATTATCATTTTCTAGAGGATCTTTATACATTAAACTAAAGCACATGATTGATTAAATTAAAGGAAGGTTAGTAATGGATAAAAAAGTCATTATTTTCAAGGCGTGGTATTATGTAAAAAACAGAAAGACCACACGACTCTACTCACTAAAGCAGCTAATCTTGCCTGCAAGTTCAGGGTCACAAGCCCGTAATATGTGCAAAGAAATGCAATACAAGGAACCATGCAAAAATACAGTCAAATGATACAGGAAAAATGTCCAATCTAGAAAAAATGTTTTTATAAATACATGAAAATCAACTGTCTACATGAGCTGTGGGGACCCTACAGCAGAACCAGCGCGTCCAAGTCCAATGCCTCCGAATCTGCGCAGGTAAGTCATGCCATCTTTGGTTGACTGCAGTACCAGGACGTGTGCGGGGGAGACGGGGAGCACGAGGTGGGAGACACGGTGTCAACTCTCGCTGGGCAGCTGGGCCTCAATGTCCACCCTGCAGATGGGGCACTTCTTGTTGGTGATCAGCCACTGGTCAACACAGACTTGGTGGAAGAGGTGCATACACGGAAGGCGCCTGCCAACAAACGGCAAAGAGACAGCACAACTTCATTCTAGGACCACCCAAGGGACCTTCTTAAAACTACACCTGTGGGAATTCTGGAGTCACCAGAAGTTACTACAGGCATCACTCCTTTTCTTCTGTAAATAACCCTCTCAAGGAGAGTTACCCACAAATTATCACTCTGAGCAAAATAATGCATGAATGACCGACATAATCAATGGTCACACAAAGGAACCAATAAAACCTGAGGAATGTCAAGACCGGGAATTACACGGGCAGTCACTCCAGCTTTGCTCCCACATACTCTGGGACCGCTCATAGATTTGCTGCTCTGTGACACTGCAAATGCATTTTCAGTAACAAAAACCATCACTCTGTGCCCAGCAGGCACCATTTAAAACATATTCTCTCATTTGAGCCTCTCTCAAAAACAAAGTAATTAAGGAATGTCTTCCTATACAATGCTATCATTTCCTACCCAGGCATCTCGAGGCAGTCAGCACCTAATTGTTTCCAGCTGAGTAAGACTGTTTCCACTGACTATTTGTTACACCCACTTAAGTACTCTGCTCCTCCTCTTCCTGGCAGGTTAAAAAGAGATGTCTATTTTAGTACATCATACCAATTTATCAGTTAGAAGTTGAGAAATAGTAAGAGCTTCCAGGCAAGACACTATGATTAAATCTAACTAACAGCAGGAGAAAGGCTACTGATTACATCGCTGTACTGACTTCCATCCAGTGTTAAGAGCTGTCATATGTTTTCAGACTTTCTAATATTTTCCTAAATTACCTAAAAATAAATGATCCAATTCATCATCAATGATTTCTCCTTGAAGTATTGAATAATACTGTAAAAAGCAATTAACTGCTACCTTTATAAACCACTGTCAGAACTACTTTACCTTATACATGGTAAACAACTGTTTATGTGTATTTTTTCCCCTCAGCCAAATGAAGATTTATGGCAAAGTTATCACTATAAATTAGGTAACAAAATTACCACATGGTTCTGTTACATATACTGAAGAACCTGTTGCATATAGGATTGTGTTGCATTAAAAATAAAAACGAGGAAAAGTTACTTAAAAGATGATTTTAAAACTTCATAAAAATATTCATTTAGCTGAGTAACTTAAAATTTACACACTCACAACGGTGTAGGAGGGGAGCCATCTCATGAGTTAGAAAGGAAATCTCAGGACAAAGTCTGTTTTGACACGATGCTGTGAAACCAAGCCCACAGGCCCTTGGGAGCCCCATGCCGCTGGGAGAGCACAAGGACAGCAGTATGCCTCCCACCAGCCAGATTCTCAAAAGACAGAGGTCAACAGGGACACGCTGGGTGTGCGACAGGGGAGGACTCTGCCTGCACAGCTCCCAGGCCGGGCCCTGGCAAACGGATCCCCCGCAGGGCTACTGGTGGTCTGCTGCCCGCCCAGCCCTGCCTCTGTCGGGAAGACAGAGCCTTTCCCCTCTTCATTCCTTCAGGACCTGTCACAAGCTGACTGCACTGCTATCAGGGCACCCAGGACTAACCTCTACAGTTACTAGTCTGCTCTTCCCCAGAACAGATTTAGACAAGCATCTAGTTACCTCACATCTTCACCTTCCTCTAAGACAGACAGACAGATAGTACACTTTTCCTCCGTGTCTTCCTCAGTCCCTTCTTCCCCATCTTGTTTGCAGTGCAGTTTCCTCTGTGAGAACCAATCAGTTGTTACCTTATTAGTAGAGATGACATTATTGAACAACTGAGTAAAGTCTGTGTTTATCTGATGAACAAAACAAACAAAACAAAACTACACATCCACCCACAACTCATCTTCCAATTCAGATTGGCATAATTCACAGATGAATTAAGTAGCTATCATTAGTATTCTTCTAAGACAGTTTCATACTCAACATCAAGCAAAATCAAATGTAACAAATTCATTAGCTTAAAAACTTATTTTTAAACTCAATACACAATCTCCACTCCATTTTTGTCCTTATAATGAACACAGCTACATAAATTTTACTCTGATGATAGATGTTTCACATAACATACATACAGACTGTTGTTGATCACAGCATTTACCCGGTCAGCTGACGGGACCTCCACCCAGTGGCAACCCCTCATTACACCCTGACAAAGAGGGCCACGCTGCGGGCTCCCCTTTAGTCCTTCTCTGCACAGTGCAGTGCTGGCACTGCTGAAAGACACACTGCACATGTCTACTCCGTGACACTCAGAAATGACACCCCGCACGAGACTGGAGTAGAGCCTGAGAGACATAGAGCAACCGAGTGCTCCTCAGAGCAGGGGACCAGTTAGATACACGGTGGTGCTGTGATCATGGAATCCCTGTAGTTACTAAAAAGAATGGAACTTGTGTAAAACCATGGAGATGATTTCCTCTCCTCTGGGATGTTTTAAGCAGAAGGGAAACATATATACACTCGTACATACCCGTCTCTGACAGTTTCCAACAAATCCTTACCCACAGTCCACCTGCAGACAGGAGGACAGGGTCTGCACTGGGAGAACGGCCTGGTGTGGGGTCCTGCACTTTTTTTTTTTAACCCAGATGCATGTATTGCTTGAATAATAAATAATGCAGGCACTGGGCTTATACAAACTCAGAGGGTCCATTCTATTCCAATGCATGCGTTTCAGCCACCTTTGGGAAGCCACCCCAACAAACCCCTACCTTTTTGTATTTATGAGGGTATGTGCATCTTTCAATCGTTCCCTGGGAGGCACCCCGATTGACATTTCCTAGTCTTTCTTCCAAATGAATTAGTTCCTGAAAGGGAAGAAGATCTCAGATTCAACTTGGGGAACAATAATGTCGAAACTGAAAAAACAATCAACTTCCCTATTAATCAAGCTGCAGTGTAAACACAACGTTCACAGCCCTTCCAGTGGAAACTCCATGGAAGGGGAGGCAGTGCGCGGTGCCAGGCCGGGAAGCCAGCAACACGTGCCCAGGGCAACGGCACAGCAGTTCCGCAAACTCCTCCAAGCTCCCTGATGAACCCGAGGGCCACGGGAACCACAGTCCTGCAGAAGAACACCGAGGCAGCGGGGCTGTGTCCCAGTTCATAAAGGTAACAGCGAATACCATGTGGGGGATTCACAGTCTGTCAGTGGCCATCCAGGACACTCCACTGGTCTTACCCCTTCATGAGTACAGGAGACGCAGAGAATGAAAACTTCAAGGGCAAGGTGACTCCAAAGGACTAACAGACCATCTATCTACAGCAGCCTCACCAAACGGAGGCCAGTCCAACTGGACAGTGCCCAGCAGCCACCACAGACTGCTTGGACCAGGATCACAACACGGTCCCCAAGAGAACTGGAGAAAAATGCACTCCCAACGCACACAAGAAGCACAGAGTAACTGGCCTGACAGAGCTCATAGAAGCCCTGAGAAGACGGACCCCGGGGCACCCTTTTAGCTCAGTGATGAAGTCACTCCTGAGGCTGACCCTCCAGCCACAAATGAGACAGGCCCATAAGACAAAAGGAGACTAAAGGGCACACAAAGAACTAGAACTCTATTAAAAGCCAGGCTTGCTGGCCACACAGACTGAGCATCTCTGGAAGACATGGCTCCCAGATTCTGTTGTTAGCCTAGAGCTGAAATCAGTCCTGACGTCACCTCGTCAGACAAAGACAGGACTAGGCTCTAAGACGTTAAACGATACTGGCATTTAGTATGTGATTCTTGGCTTCAGTACACCGAGGAGGCTAAGGGAGCAGCTGCTGTCCAGAACCATGACGGGAGGGCAGCGGGGACACGAGCCGGCTGGATGGACATGAGAAACACAGGGTCAATAGGAGTAGTGTGCTGTCACAGCGGGGCAGAGGGGCTAGAGTTACACAGTGGTATGCGGGCATGGTTCTGCAGGAAAAAACCAACTTGGACTGTAAACTTCCACTTAAAACACAATGTAATTTTAAAAAATAAACAAAAGGGCACACCAGCACAGGAACAAGGACTGGAAGGCAAGAGGGGACAGAAAAGCTGGTTAACGAGGAACCCAAGGTCAAGAAGAAGAGTGTTGACATGTCATGGGGTTGTTAACCAATGTCACAAACAGAATCTGTACTCACTGTTCAGTGAGAAGCTAGTTTGCTCGTTACTCGATCTAAAGTACCATGAAAAAATATATTTAAAAGGTAAATGGCTGTTGATATAATTTTGTCTTATATATGTTAACTGTTGTCATTCTGTCCTCAGCCAATGGAAGTGCTATGGTGAACTGTCCTCACAAATTAGGGCAACGTGCTCCCCGAGAGTTGGATGTCTGACTGCAGAAGATGACAGCATTCCAGGAAAAGACGGGAAGCAGTCTCGGACCAACTAGTAAGTTGAGGAAGGCCCATAATATTCAATTTTAACTCCGATTTCTAAACCAACATGAATAAACAAAACAAACTGTATTCAAAGTACTTGTTTCCCTTGACAACTCAGACAGGAAGATATTTATTCAGCCCCCGCCCCTCCAATTTTAGGTAACCCTTGACCACACAAACTCGTTTCTCATTCAGAAATTTATATACCAATTGTTTCTTCAGCAGGGGCTGTGATGGCAGAAGTCAGACAGCCCTCTCCCCCTTCCTTCCCGCCTGGGTTCCCCATCTCCACTCGTCTTGTGTTCCAGCCCCTCCCTGCTTTCGTGTCTTTGCTCTGCTCTCCTCCTGTCCCTGACCCAGCGGAACAGCACACACCTCACGGGTTATGGTCTCCTAGGCCTGACTCATCCTGCTCTGAAACGTGGACTCCGAGAGTGGCTTCAGTTCTCAGTGACAGGGCCCCTGGGGGCCACGGCTCAGGCTTCCTGCCGGCTCTATCCCATCGGTACGCTGCGTCTTTTTTGTGTGAATGTGAATTCTGTTCTGAATCTCTCTCTCTCTTTCTGGGACCCTGTGTGTCGACCCCGGCCAGCGTAGTGGGTGGCGGCAGCCTGGCTCCGTCTAGCGCTGAGCTCGCACTAGTGGAGGCTCTGCTCTGCGGCCCACTAGTCCTCTGGGCTGGTACTTTGTCTCTTTGGTTGTCTTCATTCTTGTTTGTTCCACACAGGATGAGACCGATTGATACACATCTCTTAGGACAGCCACTGACAAGCTCTTAAGAGAGACCCCAGACACTACTCACCCAAGTAAGATGCAGAACCCTTTCTTTATGAACTATGTTATCCCAACTGACCTAGACACCTTGAGACCATGGTCCCCAGCCCTGGGACCCTCCGAGTTTGGGCGTATCTAGAAATCACTGACTTTGCCTTGCTCAAGCTATGCTGACCTCCCTAGTGGTGTGTGTTGTCTCTGTCTCATCTACTGTCTAGTTAGTGATTTCCCCACACCGATCCTCCCTCGTATCTACACAGGATTGGTGTTTTCCATGTGTAAGCCTTTTCTCAGGTTTTTACCGTGGTGATCCCACATGGTGTCTGTCCTCTGATGACTACGTACTAGCATTGCTGCCCTGCAGACTCACCCGTGCTGTGAGACGTTACACAAAGTCAGCGTTGTCTGTCGTCTGTGCACACTACTCCACTGTGGGCACGGGTTGTACCTCACCCACTCGCCAGTGGACGGGCACTCAAGCTGGCTTCCTCTCTTTGCTATCGTGAAGAGGGCCGCCACGAACGGGGTGGGCGCCTCTCTATTCCCGCGGCAGCCCCTGTGTCTCCAGGATATATCACTGCTGGGAGCGGGACTGCTGGATCACACAGTGTTTCTATTTCTAGCTTTTAAAGGAGGAACCACACTGCCTCCCACAGTGGCTGTCCCCACCAGCAATGCACGCCAGCTGCCAGCTCCCCACCGCCTCTGTCACACCGGTCCCCTTCTGTTTTCTGGTCTGTGCCAGCCATCACAGGGTGAGATGGCACCCACGGTGGTCTGGAACTGCCTTTCTCTAATGGCCAGGAGTCAAGAGCAGGGCCTCATGTGCCTGTCAGCCACCTGTACGTCTTCTCTGCTGAAGTGTCTGTTCCTATCCTCTGCTCATTTATTAACTGGATTGTCTCTTCACTGCTGAGGGCCGCACGGTGGCTGGAAGTCAGGCAGCAGAAGGCCTGGGGTGGCACAATGATTCGGTGCTGGGCCCCAGTGGAAGGGCCAGCAACTGGAACCACTAGCAGCTCCACGAGAGAAACACATGGCTCCTGTACAGATCACAGCCTCGGAAACCCCAAGGGCACAGTCTGACTCTGTCCTCCAGGGTTGCTGGGAGTCTGACGCCCTTCAACAGGGCACTTACGAAGCCTACAGTGCACATGCAGGCATATTCTCTCTGTACGAAAGGCACTATGGGAAATACACTGATTTCATTACATACCTCAAAATTGCCCCTGAAAGGACCTCTGAACGATGTTCCATCCAGTCCTGATGAAATGTAACGGATGTGAGGATAGCCTGCCATGTCAGGAACCTAGGTGAGCAGAAAAGAGAGGCTTGTATTTTACTGGCTACTTGGAGCAATTCAAGATACACTCCAAATTCAACTTCAACAAGTACACATAACACTATGCACTCCATAACAAAACAGGAAAGCTCTTAACATCTAACCAGGTGTCAGCTTTTCCTTTTTGTGAGTTATTAGAAAGGGAGATTCTGGGATAGAGAAAATTTATTTTTTAATCAGCTTTCATGAAGTAACATACTTACAGTAGAATTCATATCTTTAAATGACAATCCACATGTGGAAAAGAATGTGTAAGCAGTAACTTTCAACCTTGAAATACCCTACCACTTAAAATTATCTGCAACTTTAAGACCAAGATCTCTCAGCAAATACCCCGACCTCCTCGTGTTTCCAAGGACACAGCAAAGGCGGCCTGCCCTCAGAACTTCCACCAGCTGGACCAGTGTGTCCTCTCCGGCGAGCTTCCCCTTCTCCCGGGCCACGCTGACCTCACCGCATCCTCCTCATCACGGACAAGCTTCCCTCATCCGAGTGCAAGCTGACCTCTTCCCCTGAGGTCTGGCTTACCTCCTCGTCTCCCTGCCCACTCTCATGCTGAACGGGCTGCCCCCACGCCGGTCCCCCAGCTCTCTGTGTCAGTCTTCTCCGCTGCGTTTCAGTCCGAACCCTAGAAGCCCCCTAGTGTTTCCCCACTGCCACGCTGTGCCCCCCAACCACCGCTGCCTTCTCCCTACCCTGCAGGGCTGCGGCTGTCTCCCCAATGCACGAGTAACCCCTTCCTGAAGGTGGGGTGCCCCTGAGCTGCTGCCCACCGTGACTGAGGGCACAATGCCAACAGCCACCAACAGCACACAGATGCCGAACACATCCCGTAGTTCTCAAACTGCACGTTCCTCTGGTCAGCGGCCATCGCCCACGTGGCATTCTCACATATTTCCAACTTTGTTTTTCCATATCTTTTCTAGTCAGTTCTTAAAATCCTTTGCTGGAACATAATCTTACAATCACCTTAAAAAACAGAACTCTCTCTCAAGATTTTTTCTACACACTTATCCTGGAAAATCAAATCCTCTTCCATTGATTCAAGCGTCACTGTATACTCATAGATTGCAGCACACCTCTGTCCTAGGTCCTGACCATGAACTCCCTAGCAGCACCTCGGTCCAATCCCACACAACCAGACGTAACTCATCAAGTTGTCCCCACCCTCTCCTAATGCGCTCTCCAAAGTCAGGAACACGACCGCCACACATGTAATGCAGCATACACATCTGCAGGTCACCCTCAACGTCCCTCAGCATGTAGGCAATGTGACCACAACACACACGATAAACCATTAGACACCTTAAAATCACCCTCAATGGTCTCTACGATGTCCCTTTGTTTTCATGACAACTTCCAGTGCTTCTGTTCACACGCTCCTGAACCCTGACCTTTTTGACTGTAACAATAACATTCTGTTCTTTTTTCCTTCCTACTCTGAAACCTGTTTTCCACACAGCTGAGGGGGTGGTCTCTCCAGCCACAATGTGAACAAATCACTCTACAACATACACACACCATGAGGATACCCCCTCCCTGGCACCGAGCCCCGGTTTCTCTGCAAAGCAGCTGTAGCTGGTGGTGTCACCTGGCCGGCAGCCCTCCCCTCTAGCAACAGCACCTGACTGGAGTGTGACAGCCCTGTACCTGCAGTGAACGACCTCTCCTCCGATCCCCACGCCCACAGAGAAGCCATCAGCAGTCCCTGCAGGGCCCCCTCCCCCTCCACAGCAGAGAGCGCCTCCCTTCTCTGCGTTACTTTCATACTCAGTGTGTACCACAAATAGCAAGATCCAAACCCACTGCCATCAAGTAGCCCCCAACTCACAGCAACCCTCCAGGACAGAGGAGAACAGCCCCACAGGGCTGTCCAGGAGCAGGTGATGGATTCAAACTGCTCACCTTTCGGTTAGCAGCTGAGCCCTTGATCACCAGGGCTCCATGAGCAGCAAAACACCAAACAACGTCGTCGATTCCCACTCATAGCAACCCTGTAAGGCAGAGCGGAACTGCCTCCTGAGTTTCCGAGGTGTGCCTAGTGGATCTGAACTGCCAAACTGCCAACCTTTTGGTTAGCAGAGGGAGCATTTAACCACCAGGCCACCACGCTTTCCACAAAGTGCCTGGTAGAAGTGAAAGGTACTTAGAAAAGGCTCCAGCTGGAATCAACCAAATCTGAACTAGTTCACATCGGATGTAGAGTCAGCATAATCCTGCACAACTCAGAAAATAAAGCACAAATACTTAAGAACAGATCCATAACACTTAAAATAACTAGAGCATATGTCCCAATGACAGTGAAATAAGACCATCATCTGAGTATACAAATAAAAGTTGGTCGTTCTGTGTATTTAAGAAGAGCGTAGAGTGCACTTCACAATACAAATGACTAATAGAAATTTTAATACACAAAGTACCTTCCACATTGCCGAATTTTGATCTACTAAGTATTCTCCAAATTCTAGGAGAATACCTATCATTAATATATCAAAATAAACATTTCCGGCAAGACAGAAACCCGCGCTGCCGGCCCTGGGAGCGTCACGTTACCATCAGCGGGAGCGCGCCCAGCTGCAGGTGATGAAGCCTCGGCGGGGCGTGGTAGTGCGCCAGGTGCGGGTGCAGGGCGCCGGGCGTGTACGTGGCCGCCGTCACTCCCGCTTCGATCCCCAGCTCCCTGACAAAGGACAACAACAACTTCACTTCAGCCCTCACTACAGATGCTTCGTCAGCAACAGAAATGGGGGAGTATGTTCCTGTATTTTAAAAAATCTACAGCTGCTTAACTTACAGAGCTGTGAAAAAGTAGTGTAGACCCTGAAAATTTCAAATGCATGTTTTGCAATTAAAACTCAAAACTTCAGTGTTTTAACCAAAAGGAACCAAGCGTGTGCACTGAACTTTAGGCTTTACAGAGAAAGGACGTGCACGAGTGGCCCCAAGGCCCCTGCCTATCCATGCCTCCATCCCACTGGAGGAGCACACGAAGTGGCTGCCTTTCTTGGGTTATCCAAATGTTACAGACGTTTGAGGCTTGTGTTTTTCTACAGGAAAGCTTCTCTGGGTTGTTGGCATGAAGGACAACTAGAATATCAAGTGTTTCTACACCTTATAAAGCAAAGGTAACCCAAATTTTAGTAAGGGAGAAACAGACATGTGCCCAACTTTCCACCTATTTAGTCTCCTTTTACATCCTGCCTCAGAAACCGCTGAGGACGGAAATCTCAAAGGCGGCCCAAGACAACAGATGCCGGAGACTAACATGACCCTGCTTCGGCAACTCCAGGAAAGACCAGGGCCGGGGGGAGGCGGGCTACATTTCCTCCCTGGCCAACCGCAGGGCCTGGGGGTGACGAGGCAGCTCTGGGTTCGTGAACGCAGCAGCTGAGAAAAGCAGCATCCGTCTGGGGAGCTGACTGCAGCGGCAGGCCACATCCCTAGAAAGCAGAGGCAAGCTCCACCCCAAAGCTCCAGCTCTGCCCCCTCCCCCACAGGCTCTACAGTCAGCAGCCCAGAGACCAGGAGTCGTAACTAGGGACACACAGGATCCAGTCCCACTCCATCCCCCTGCGGAGTGGCATCCCGCTACCAAGGACCTCTCCTGGCGTCGTCGCCACAGGCTGCTGAGCAAAAGCAGTGAAACGACGAGATACTGACCAGGCAGATCTCTCCGGAGCCTGTCGCGGATGGGAGGACATAGTCTGGGGCACATGAATGTGATGCCCATGACCATAGTTGGGGTGCATCCTGTGTGGGTGGGGTGGGGGGCGCTCATGTGCCCGCCTGGAAACACAGAACACAAAAAGACCACTGGAAATAAGTGAATAATTGGTTATTTCTTAAGGTAGGAAAAAAATCTAGTAGAAACATTATACAGTCATCACATAAAATTAAATCTATATAAAAAGGTCACACGGAAATTATTTTATAAATGAAAAATAAATCAAGAAACCATAAACTTCCTCCATTCTAAATACCGCTACACATTTTTTCTAACTCCTCAAATTCAAGTATCACCTGAAATTTACCAAATACAATTTTAGTATCTTGTATACTTCCTGTACAGTATTTCAAGGAGAAAACTATTGGGAACTTAATGCAAATTAAACTTTTAAAGATTAAACACCTCAGCAAATACTGTAGGCATAAGGAAGCTATTTAATATAAACATCTGAGGAAGGAAAATGAAGACTTTATTTCACTTTTATATTGTAGTAACATCCAACCAAATTTAATGGATAAAATCTTGGGGAGGGGAAATTGGTTCATTTCTTTTTAAACATGCCATGTGGGTTGAAAAAAGGGAGGAGACTAACATTAGTCCTGTTCCCTCTATTTTCCATGTAGTTTGTTTGTCTTGTTTTTCTTCCAAAGTCAAACTCACTAAAAATTCAAACTGCCACAAAACTCTACACAAGTAGAACTCAAAATAATTCAGACCCAGTAATTCACTTTTATATGCTAATTCTTATTTCCTCCTAGGTTCTAATCATATCTGCAGATTGCATGTTAAATCTTAATGATTTATGTACCGGAGGAGACAAATGCTGAACTAGCAACTCTCCATAAAAGGCTACAGTACTACAGTGACAACAATAACCAGAGATTCCAAATATAACTTTAAATTATACAACTAAAAAAAAATCACTACTCACTGTATTGTTAATCAGATCAAGTTTTGTACACACTGTCTACAAATGGCCAAAGAACTAATATTTTCAGCTTTACAAGCCACTGATCTCTGCCACAATTCCTCAACTGTGCCACTGCAGTGTGAATACAGCCTTAATTAACACATAAATCAAGAGGCTCTCTGTGTTCCAATAAAACTTTATTTAAAAAGAACACACAGGCTGGGCTTACTCCCGCAGTTTGCTAGCCTGGATTAAATAATGAGACCTTGAATTCTCAAAAGAAAACAGAATTCAATTATAGCCCTTTTTTATTAGAGGGATACAGTACTGTAATACCTAAACCATAAAATAAATAAGCTAAGAAGACTTTTTTGCGGTTGTTGAAAATTCTATCAACAGGTTTCCTCCTATGGGTTAGTAACGTAACAGATCAAATAAAAGAAACCTTTGAGCGCGTTCAATCTCACTGCTAAGAATCACCAATTTGAGTATTAATCTTTACTATGGAATACTTCATAAACAAGAAATCGATATAAATAAATGATCCCAGGCCATATGCTAAAAAACAAGGGGGTTGGATTTCATTAATTAGTCTGCTCAAAACTGGTTCTATCAACAGCTACCAATCAGGGTAAAAAGGACGACTGTGGTCCGTGAAGCCATGAATTCATTCCCTTAGGGGACAGGGGACGCGACAGGAGGGGGGGCACGGGAAGGCGCAGGAGCGACCGCGGGACGGGGACCTACGCGGGGTGCTGCATCAGGCGCCGCCTCTGCACCTCCAGCCTCTGCATCGCCTCGTGGGGGTGCAGCCTCGGGGCTGCGGGCGCAGGCGCCGCCAGGGGGTGGGGCGCGGGCAGCGACGGAGCGAGTGGGGCGGCCGCGCCGGCCAGGTGCGCAGGGGGCGGGGGCGCCACGGCGGCGTGCGGGGCCGCGTGGGAGGCGAGCTGCGAGTGGAAAGCGTGGACCGGGTGGGGGAGGACGTAGTCCACCGGGGGCGGCGGCGGCGCCTGGGGCGGGGGGTTTCCGTGCGCGTGGGGGCAGGCGGAGGCTTGATGATGCAGTGGTCTTGTCAGAGACGCATCTGGAAGGAAACAGGGACAACAGGTCACCCAGGCACCCACAGCTCAGGACGTAATCGGAGACTTTCCTACTGTATATACTTACACAGAGACATAGGAGCACATACTACTTTTTATGAATACTTTGTCAGTGCTTAAGTCTGCTCAAGTCTACAGTGCAAGCTTTTTTCTTTGAATAATCGTGTTATCTTCCCATGTCAGTTCTCCTTCATTCACAGGCTCCCATCAGCCCATCACAGGAAGGGACGCCTCTGAGCTCACTGAAGAAGTCACCCCTGAGACACACCAGAAATAACTCAACGCAGCAATAAGCACCTGTCCACAGGATCCCACCTGGAACATTCTTTGCTGTCCCTGATACACACACACACACATGACCCAGCACCCAGGCACACAGACTCCTCATGGACAGCCGGGTTGCATAAAATCCTTCAACAATTTCTGCATCTGAGAGGCTAATTCAGACAGGTGCAGACAAAATACCCTTCCCCAGAGTTACTGCAATTAATCGTCTCAACAGTACATGAATGTGTGTGCCTTAGGACCTGCACACTATGACTGGCTTTATTAAAAAGGCCATCTGAGAACAGTCATGCACTCACTGAGCACCTGTGTACCTTCTCTCACCTGCTCCTCAGAAAAGCTGTGCACCCACTGAGCGCCCACATCACCTTCTCAGACCTGCCTGTGCTCTCAGCTGACTGCATCACTCACCTTGCTCTCACTGGTAACAACTTTTTCGATGGCAACTTTTTCATAACAGGGACACACAATTTTTACCTTTTGTTTGCTATGTTTTGTACATAGTCAAATAAACTTCTTCTACAGACACCTTATTTCTGTCTGAGTTTCTTGGTTACAGGATGCTAAGGGGGGAGAGGACCCTGCCAGCATTACCAGCTCCTTCTCCCCTGCCCCATGTCACTCTCCGCGTGTGCCATCAAGGAGACCAAGAGGGAAGGCCAGGAGCCTGAAACCGCTTCTCCCACTTGTTGAACAGTATGTCATCATCCCAGATTTCCATGTTTCAAAGTAAAGGGCCACTGAGAGGGCTCTTTGTTTACTCAGAGGCCTGCACGAGAGTCAGTTTCTCTCTTTCTTGGCTTCAGTCCTACTTTCATTTTATTTTGGAGGATTATTTTGGTGGTTGGCATGCTGCTGCCACCATTCTCCAGTTTCACGATGGAAGGACTTTCTTCAATTTTTAATTCTTCTGATTCATTCAGAAAGAATGAAGTCATGGAGCTATGAACTCACTGAGAACTATTTTCAAAAGAATCCCTATTAGGATGTGTCTATAAAGGAAGCGTTCATTAAGCTCAATATATAGCTGTCAAAAATTTTTAAACCGATTTTGTAGAAGTCATGCTTTTAAATCAACACTTTATTCTTTAGAAGTCACAAAATTCAGTACCTCAACTCATAAAAAAAAGTCACTGTGTTTTAAATTCGTGTCATTTTTTTCTAGTTCCCCTGCAGTTTTCTCTCTCTAATCATGCAGTATCTAAGACATAATATTCACCAACGTTAAAATCTTGCTTCAGAATGAATAAATCAATTTAACTCGAGTCACCATTTTAAGTCACTGTTCATCTAAACACAACACCCTGCCGGCCACTGCAGAAGGGGACCTATTCCACATGGCCACAGACCTCCCCCTTCCCTGTCTGTGTTTACATGCCAGTAAAAGAGAGAAAACTGTTCTTGATAAACTACTGGACAAACTAACAAAAGGAAAACAGGAAAAGAAGCAGGTGACTTGAACAAGAAATGAGATGGGCAATACTGGAACAGACCCAAGTGATATTAAAAGAATCCTAACAGAATACTATCAAAAACTGTACTTCAATGGATTTGAAAACCTAGAGGAAATAGACAAATTTCTACAAACACACAACCTAAACTAACACAAACAGAACAACTTAATATACCTATCACTAAAGAAGAGATTGAAGAGGCAACTTAAAAACTCCCAACCAAAGCAGTCCTGGCCCAGAGAGCTTCACTGGAAAATTCTACCAAGCATTAACATCACTATTACTAAAGGTATTTCACAGCTTGGAAAAAGATGGAATACTCCCAAATTCATTCTATAAAGCAAGCATAACTCGGATATCAAAACTGGATAAAGATAGCACACAAAAAGGAAAATTACACACCAATTTAGAGGCAAAAATGCTCAAGAAAAATTCTAGCCAACAGAATTCAACAACATATCAAAAAAATAATTCACCATGACCAAACAAGGTTCATGCCAGGGATGCAGAGATGGCTCAACATTAGAAAAACAATTAATATGATCAACCAAATAAAACAGAATACAAGAACCATTTGTTTTATCAACTGATGCAGAAAAAGCATCGGGCAAAGTCCAACAGCCATTCATCTTAAAACTCTCAGCAAAATAAGAATAGAAAGGAAAGTCCTCACCATAGTAAGGGTCACCTATGCAAAGCCAACAGCCAACATCACCCTCAATGGAGAGTCTGAAAGCATTCCTACTGGAGGTTCTAGCCTATGAAATCAGACAAGGTGAAGACATAAAGGGCATCCAAATTGGTAAAGAAGAAGTACCTCTATTTACAGATGAAGTGATTTTATACACAGGAAAACCCCTGAAGAATCAAAAAAAAAAAAAAATTACTGGAACTAATGAAAGAGCTTAGCAAAGTACCAAGATATATGATAAATACATATAAATCAGTTGGATTCCTTTATACCAACAAAGAGACCATCAAAGAATATATCACCAAATCAATACCATTTACAATAGCCCCCAAGAAGGTAAAATACTTATGAATAAATCTAACCAGAGATGTACAAGACCTACACAAGGAAAAAAAAAGTTACAAGACTCTACTGTAAGAAATTCTGGTGGCTAGTGGTCAGGTGCTAGGTCTGCTAACCAAAAGGCTGGCAGTTTCAATCTGCCAGGTACCCTTGGAAACTCTACGAAGCAGTTCTACTCTATCCTACAGGGTCGCTACTGAGTCAGAATCAACTCAACAGTAGTTTTTTTTTCACTGCAAGAAACCATAAGAGACCTACGTAAGTAAAAAAAACGACCTTGCTCATGAACAGGAAGACTTGATGTCGTGGAAGCGTTTATTCTACTCAAAGTAGTCTAGAGATACAACGCAATCCTAATGCAAATTCCTGTGCTACTTTTTAATGAGATGGGGAAAAAATCACCAACTTCACATGGAAAGGGAAAAAGCCTGGGATGAGTAAAGCATTACTGATGAAGCAGAACAAAGTGGAAGGCCTACCATCACCTGACTTGAGAACCTATTATACTGTCATGGTAGACGAAACAGTCTGATACTGGTACAGAAACAGACAGACCAATGGAACAGAACAGAGAATCCACGTAAAACATGATCCACCTATGAGCAGCTGGTATTTGACAAAGGCCCAAAGTCCATGACTTTAGGAAAAAACAGTCTCTTCAACAAATGGTGTTGGCAAAACTGTACTCATCTGCAAAAAAGAAAAAAGAAAGAAAGAAGACCCATATCTCACCCATGCACAAAAACTAACTCAAAGTGGATCAGAGATAAAAAGAGAGAACCTCAAAGAACAAAGAACATGGTGGGGGGGATAGGGACAATACTGGTAGCCCTAATACATGGCATAAACAGATGACAAAATATCACGAAAAATTCACAAACAGCAGAAGACACAACAGGTAACTGGGAACTCCTAAAAGTCAAACACTTAAGCTAATCCAAAGATGTCACCAAAAGAGTAGAAGGACCACCTACACACTGGGAAAAAGCTTTTTGGCTACCATGAATCTCAGTGGTGTCTAATCTTCTTAGCTACAACATACTGCAAAACCTCAACAACAAAAAGACAAATAATCCAATTAAAACACGGACAAAGGATAAGAACAGGCACTTCACCAAAGAAGATATCCAGGACACTAACAGAGCCATGAGGAAATGCTCACGATCATTAGCAAACTAGAGAAATCGAAATCAAAACCACAATGAGGTACCATCTCACTCCAATATAGTTGGCAATAATACAAAAATTACAAACAATAAATGCTGGAGAGATTGCAGACAGACTACAACTCCTCTACACTGCTGGTGGGAATATAAAATGTTACAACCTCTCTGGAAATTGATTTGGCACTTTCTTAGAAAGCTAGAAACACATACACCATATAATCCTGCAATCCCATCACTTGGAATACATCCTAGAAAAATAACGGCTCTCACACAAACAGATACATGCCTACCAATGCTGACTGAAGCACTGTCCACAACAGCAAAAAGACGAAATCAACCTAGTTGCCCATCAACAGATGAATGAATAAACAAACTACAGTATGTTTGCATAACAGAATACCATGCAATGATCAAGAATGATCTTGGAAAACACCTGTAATATGCAGTTATTTGGAAAACATTTATGCTGAGTGACATCAGTTACTTGCAAAAAGACAAATATTGTATGAGACCACTATTATAAGGATTCAAGAAAAGGTTTAAGCACAGAAAAAAAATTGTCTTTGATGATTACCAGGGAGGGGAGGGAGGGAGACAGGTATTCACAGATTAACTAGGAGACAGGAACAGGCGTCAGTGAAGAAGGTAACAGCGCTCAGCAGTAGGGAGCTTGGCACTGCTGGACGACACCAAGAGCTAAGAGGGTTCCGAAACGCAACCCAACATGTGGAAGGTGAGAGCAGCAGGGTGAAGTGTGTGCTTCTTGGCTTAAGTATCTATACAAGGCTGTAGAGCAGGTGTTATTTAGAGAGGAGAGGAGAGGACGATCAAGTGACAGGGGCAGGAGCTGGTTAACGAACATGGGTGATACACGGCAGAAGGGAGGTGTGTGCCGTCACAGGGCGCGGGGTTGTGGGTGGCAGGTTGACTTGCATTATAAATTTTCACTTGGAGCACAGTGAAGTGTTTTAAAAAGAAACCAAACACTCAAAAGAAAAACAGAACAACATGCTTCACATGACTCCATTTTTTGGAAGGAGACATACATGTATGCATGTGTGTCCAAAGCTCCATGAAGGCACTGTAACAAGCTCTAAGCCCTTGTTCTGAGGCACTGGCATGAGTGGGCTGTGAGCAGAAGGGACTCTGGTCTGACGTCGTCAGGTGCCGTCAACTCGCTTCGGACTCACTGTCACCTCAGCAGAGAGAGTGAAGCCCTCCTGCTCCTGGGCCACCTCATAACTGTCACCACACTCAAGCTCAGTGCGGCAGCCCCTGCGTCCATCCCACTCACGAAGGCTGTCTTGCTGACTCTCCTGAAACCACGTCCACAGAACGGGGGACGCAGTCTCACCAGCCTCACTTGAAGGAGCATCCTGGGTGTACTTCTCTCCAGACCAAGTCGGTCGCTCTGCCAGTGCACTCTGCCAGTGCACACCGCCAGCCCCACTTTTCCCACGTGTCACAGCTTTGACTCCTGTTTCAAAACATGTTTTCCAACTTACACTTGAAATTTTAAGTTACATTATTACAAAAGTAACTGAGATCACAGTGTTTCACTGTCCAGACTCTGGGCTGTTTCTAGTTGTGTCTACAGGATCCAAACACAGAGAGTCACAGAAGTGGAAGAAGAAATGTCAGAAGACCCAGTACTGAAAAGTTACACTTCTCCTGCAGTCAGAATAGGACAGAAATTTCTCAGTAACCGCCTCAATCAGTCCTAGAATTTTTGGTGTTCACTGTTATTGAATAAAGGTTTCCACTTGACAACTAAGTACATATTCCAGGGCAGGGGCCGTTTGGCGGTACACTTCTGCTCTAGCTAAGGAGCCTCAGTTTCCGTAGAGAAGCCACACCTGGCTCCATTCTAACTGCCTGTACCACGTGACCACTGTAACTTACTGCCAGCTGGCAAAGCTTTCTGTCAGCTTGACGGTGCCCAGCTCTCGCCACCGACTGTTCCTAACAGGGATCGTGCCAGAGGGTCCTAGACAGAGCTAGAGATGAAGGCAAAACCACAGAGAACTCAGAATGAAAGGCCAGACCTGTGGTCTGACAGAGACTGGAGGAACCCTGAGACTATGTCGCCCGGCACCATTTAACTCAGCACCAAAGTCCCTCCTGAGTGTGGGCCTTCAGCCGAAGATCTGACAGGCCCCCCGAGCAATGAGACGAAATGTGCACAGCAGCCCAGGGGCAAGGGTGAAAATGCAGAAGAGGACAGGAGAGCTGGCAATGGGGAATTCGTGGCTGAGAAGGTGAGAATGCTCCATGTCACAGAGCTTGCAACCAATGACACACAACAATATGTACCTGTTTCCTGAGAAGGTCACCTGCTCTGTAAACTGTCGTCTAAAGTGCTCACACAGATCACACAGTCCATCAAAGCAGTTCTCTCATGTCTCAGTGAAGCGAAGAATTCTTAGACCAAACTCCCTTTACTACGTCTCAGTAATAACCACTAAACTTTCAAGTGTCTTCAGTTACTCCTAAAGAACACAGCTAAATGCCTTAAAACATGCACAGGAATCTAAAATGCCATGCAATGTACTTTAATTTCAGAGACATCAAAGTGTAAATGTTAACATGTAAACCTGGTAAAACACAGTGCTTTCATTCATCTGGCTCTTTAAGCAACTCTACTCTGTTTGGGGGACTTGGGTGAAGAGTAAATGAAATGTGCCTTGGTCATCTAGTGCGTCTATAACAAATACTGCAAGCGTAGTTTTAATGAAGACAGACCTATTCTCTACATTCTCGGAGGCTGGAAGTCCAAACTCAGAGTGTTAGCTCCAGGGGAAGTCACTTTCTGTCCACTCTCGTGGAAGGTCCTTGTGATCCATCTCTTTCCTAGAGCTGCTCAGTGCAGGGACTCCAAGCACCAAGGCAGCACACCGCTCTTGGCTCTTGTTTATTAATGACACGAGGTCCCCTCGTCTCTCGGCTGGCTTCTCTATTTTATATCTCATGAGAGACAGATTTAAGACAAAACCTTATCTTGTAGGTTGAGTACTGTTCCATTACACATAAATATTCTAATCCTGCCTCGTTAGCCTCACAGAGGCAGGACTTACAACACAGGAAAATCACATCAGACGACAGAGCGGCAGACAGTCGGGTAATACTGGGAATCACGGCCCAGCCAAAATGATACGTGTTTTGGGGACATGCAACTCAATCCAGGACAGAGTGGGAAAAATATACTCCACTCTTAACCCAAGTCAGCACTGCAGAATTTATGACTGAAGATTCACGGAAGGTTATCTCACAAAGGAACACACAGCTTCCTTTATACGCCTCCAGGTTCCCTGGCGGGGGCACTTCTCCCCACCAGCCAGGGCTGCTGTGAGTTGGAACTGACTGAACGGCATTGGGTTGTTTTTCCGTTTTTTAGGTTCTCTGCCCAGTGAAACTCATACTTACAAGGAGGTGGCATGTAATGTCGACATGACGAGAGCGAGGCTTGAGGCGGGGGCTGGGGCTGGGGCTGGGCGACCAGGCTGGATCCATAGCCCTCTACTGACAGGGGCTGGCTCGGGGCGGTGGCAGCAGCCTGATGGCCAAAGACTGCGGCACGGGAGGAAGCGGCAGGGCAGCAGGGGTCAAAGGCAGATGCTCCGTGAAAGCCACCGCCTCCATGGCTTCTGACGGCACTGCTGCTCAGGTCTACTGGCAACGCCTGCTGTAGAGAAAGGACTATGCTTATCTCTCTAAGGCTTGCTCACAACAGCATTTCATTTGGGTTGTACAAGTATTCCTCACGTAACCTAGAAAAACAGAATCTCTGAATTAAAAACCTGAACATGATACGAGTCCTACTGTGACTATCTACTGAGAGCCAGGAAAATGCTCGTATCTTGGATTGCGAAAACTACAGCACTTTCATCTGTAAAATTTAAAATCAAGCATAAGATGATAGAAGAACAACAAAAAACCAAACCCATTGCCATTGAGTCGATTCTGACTCACAGTGACCCTACCGGACAGAGGAGAGCTGCCCCATGGCTTCAGAGGTGCACCTGGCAGACCCAACCTGCCAACTTTCGGGTGAGCCGCCTCTGACCACTACACCACCTGGTTTCCAAAGACACCACACGAGCAAAATTTTAATTTCTGTATCATTTCAAGGTCTACTTCTTTTCAATCATCTAGATTCTACAAAGAAAAATTTAAATCATGTTTGCAGACTGTCCTTTAGCCCCAAATGCTGCACTGTAATTTAGGACGGCATTAGACACACCACCACCACTGGGTGCATCAACGATCTAGCAAAAACTGGTCAGTCTCAAGTTTCTAAACTGTACACCACAACCACCCAACGGAAAAGTCTAGCACCACAAACGAGTCCCCATCACCTGATCCCAAAGGGCACACCATCACACACAAGCAACGCTAAATTATGACCTAGTTTTAGCTCTTAATGGTCTCATTTCTTTTTTTAAAAAAAAAAAGACACCCCACCAATGGCTCCTCTGAAGAATGTGACTTTAGGGGGGATGCAATCACAGAGTCCAGACTCTGTCTCTACTCGTCAGCAGATCTGGTTGGTTCTCCCAAAAGCCATGTGAAAAGTTCTAAGCCCAAGAGTTTCATCTTCTCTTCTGTCGCAGACTACAGAAACAGAACTGCTTCCTTGTTCTTAAGCAATCTAAATGGGAGCCTATGCTTCAGTGTTCAGCGTGGCTGTGCTTTGCAAAGCGTGATTACAGAAAAAGACTTGCCACCACAGACAAAGTCACCAGCAGGCACCCTCCAACACCCAGTGCCAAAGGAAAGCAGACGGCGAGAGCTGGGTGGGGTAGAAACCCCGTTCATCTGCCAGAGCCCCGGGTCCTGGCAGGCTTCAGGAGAGCCACAGTGGTCTTTGTGTTTCTCATGGACTCAGGGAACAACAGGAACTAAATAAAGTGGTCCCTGGACGCTGAAGGCCAAAGAGAACGCGAAGGAGCAGAAGCAGCTCAGGGAGGGAGAACAGGCAGAAGGCCTTTGTGCTGTGTCACGTGCTTACAGTCAATTACGGAAACCGCTGAACTCTCTGAGTCGGCAAAGACAGCGTATGCGCTTCGTTCAAGTAAATAAAGTTCAAGAATATTACTGTGAGACTGTGAATTTATATTTACAGCTGATTCTTTCTCTGCCTATTTAGACTACAAATTGCCAAACACGCTAAGCATCAACATCCTATCAAATAAGCAAGTCTCATTCTCTCTTCTTCTGTAGTCAGTACTCGGGAACACCCCCTGGAAGTGAATAACGCGGGGGAGTCCTCCAAGAGATCTGTAGTCAGTGCTCCGGAACAACCCCTGAGGGTGAATAATGTGGGGGAGTCCTCCGAGAGGGAACCAAGAAGAAAGTTAGCAGCACAAAATTAAAGATAAGGAAGAAAACAGCAGCGTGGACTACACTTAGGAGAACTCTTCACAATTTCAACAGTCCATTCAATTCCTTTTCTAGAAGGAAAAGAAGCGAATGAGCAGGATCAGGGTAGGGAATGGTGTTATGCTACATGGATCGTAAATGTTTGACACTAGCTACAAATACTCAGTCAATTTCTAAGGAGCAGTTAGGGCCAAGAGCTAAGTGACACTGTGGCCTCTCCGTGGCCCTAATCCCTCCCCATTCTTTGTCTGAACCCTACCAGATGCTCGCATGTCATCAGATACCCACACACATCCCAAACCTTCAGTCCTGTCTTTTTCCCACTCAGCAACTTTCTGCCATGCCCAAACAGGTGGAAACGCAGCCTTCGAAGGTTATTTCCTGACACAAGAGTAACTCCCGAGTTCTCCACATGTCAACAGGAGCAGGAGACTGTTCCCATCTTCAAAACCTCGCTCTCTCGTCTCCTTCTTACCCACTACCACCACCAGATGGCTAGGGTCCTGGTGACCGCTGTCCAGCCTGTCTGCAGTCCCACTGCCTGGACTTAAGAGACCGCTGACTAGCTTACACCCACTGAACACCACGAGCGCGGTGGACAAGACTATCCACACGTGTACGGCAAGTTGCCCAGGCTGCACACACAGCAGGACTGCAGTGGGCCTGGCGAGGAAAGCTCACACTACGTTTGGCAGCTCTCCTGAAGAACATGGAAGAAGTACACCTGCTTCCTCACCGCTTTCTGACTACAGTCCCCAAAAAACAAACCCCATGCCGTTGAGCCAATCCTGACTCCCAGCGACCCACGCGTCAGAGCTGAGCTACCCCACAGAGCTTCCAAGGAGCACCCGGGGGACTTCAGCTGCTGACCATTTAGTGAGCAGCCACGGCACTCAGCCACTATGCTGCCGGGGTTTCCTTACCACCCTGACAGTCCCCTTTATTCAGCCCAAATTTTCAGAACAGGGAAGTTTTGCTTTTCAGCAGGGCCTGTCACTCAGCTCACAGTCGTCCCTAACGCCCCTTCCCAGCTGCAAGGCAGGTCCAGGCGGCGGGCAGGTCTGACAGACAGAGCCATCAGTCATACAGCTGACACCTGACGTCTGTCCCAGTGTTTCCTATTAAATCTTCCCAGATTTCCTCATGGTAACAGTTACCTTTTTCTTAAGGGAATACCCCTTCTTCTTAGTTATTTTGAACTTGTCAAGCCTAGAGAAGATAACTATGAAAATTTAAAAAAAAACACTAAGACAAAGCAGTTCCTTTAGGAGCGGTCAGGTGGTATAGAAAAGCAACTGCTCTGCATCTCCTTCTGATTTTAAATTTTTCTGGCACATTTATGTCGAAGTTATACTTTTTTCCTGATCCTACCCTTGCTTATCTTCTCAAAGCCTGCAGTCCTCAGGCTCCTACCACAGTGATACAGGCTGACAGAGGGCAAACTGAAATACACTTCAAGTTCAAAACAGTGCTAATAATATCATAACAACTAATATAAACTGTTGAATTAAGAATCCCTTGGTGGTACAAACAGCTAATGTGGTTGGCAGCTAACCAACAGGCCGGCGGCAGCTGGAGGGTCCCTTACAGAGTCTGCCAGTCGCTGAGCTCACCACGGAGTGCGGCTGTGCTCCGCAACACAGGGGTCATCACGAGTGAAGATCAATGTCAACCAGTCTGGGTTTTTTATGTAATTATGTTTCTGCTGATATTCCAATGCCCCACCTGTTTGGTAGGCCAAGACCTTCCTCACTGCCACATTAAAAACCTCACCTGCTTCTCAGAGACTGCGACCAGGGCTCTGCAGATAAGACAGCTGCTTCCACCTGTGCAGAGATGGCAGGGAAACCCCGGTGGCACAGTGGTTCAGAGCTATGGCTGCTCACCAAAGGGCTAGCAGCTGGAGTCCACCAGGGGCTCCTTGGAAACTCTATGGAGCAGCTCTACTGAGTCCTATAGGATCGCCATGAGTCAGAACCGACTCACTGACGGTCGGTTTTTTGGTTAGAGGTTATACGGTGCTCTAGAGTACAAGGCCAGACAGGAAAACCAGGTAACTTTTCTAATTTCTCACAAATTAGGCTGACACTAGGGCTTCATCACTATATTGGAAATAAAGCCCCAAAGATCCAATTAACCTGTATTTGACTAACAATATCAGATTCCATTCAAAAATTAAACACCGCTGTTCTCTGATGAAGCAACACTTCCAGTTTTCCATCTCTCGACTCCTTCAAATCAGCTGCAGCTGAGAACATCTCAAAATCCTAGACATTTAATTTGAAAACAATCCCAGAAGACCACTAAATTAGGCTATTATGATATGAGCCATAGGAGTATGATTTATACAATACACAGAGCTCATCCTTCTTTGGCCCCCTTGAAGCCACTAGAACTATAAACAATAAAGGCCTGGCCCCGTTCCACATACCTGGTCGTGGTAGCTGCTGGCAGAGCCACTGCCGGCTCCACATGGGGCCTGCCCCTGCGGAGGCCTCTCCACCAGGCAGGCAGGGTCACTGAAGGCGGGCGAGATCGGGACAGCCGGGTGAGGGGCGTGGTGGTGGTGGTGGTGCTGCTGGAAGTGGTGGCCATGCTGCTGGAAGCAACCGGTATGGGGATGCGCCACACCGTGGTGGCTCTGGGCGGTACCCCCACATGGCGAGTGCTGAGGACAGCAGGACGGAAGTCGGGGCAGCGCCGGAGGGCCGCTCTCTGCCACGGCACTGGACGCGGCGCTCCTTGAGTCGTCTGCAAGACGAAAAGGCACACAACAACTGAGCCAACATCACTGCACTAAACAATCACCATGGATGAACATGTCAGTAGTCAATCAGAAGTGACTTCAGAAATCCCAATCTCTGTGCGTAAAACTGGTTCTCAGTGCCACACTCTCAGCACATGCTGTGTACTATGGGACAGCGGGAGCCAAGTTCATCAAAAAGCTCCCATCTCACACAACGGAAATGTGAGGTTCTAACTAACAAATGATTCCCTCCCAAGACAAAACAAACCTTTGGTCACCTCATCTTCTCCAAGGCCCCAACAAACATGCCATCGCCACCCAGCTGCCCTTCCCCAGCAAGGCCTCCCAGCCTCCGACACCTCTTCCTCTCCTCAGAATGACAGAAAGGATGAGTTAAGACGCACCTACTTGAAGTGTGACTGCCAACAGTCGAAGGACCCAGTGTCACCTAGCGGGAAAGCTCGGAGCCGACGGGCCCGGCTTCCACTAGCAAGCCTTTGCCTTCAGCCTCCTCCTCACCCATCCAATGGGACTAACCACTGCCTCATGTGCTGTTTTCAGAAAACCAACCTTCCACAGATGAAACATCTAAGTCTGAACCATGCTCCCTGCCACGTGCTCAGAGTTACTTTCAAGCCAAGTTTCTCACTGCAGGAGTATCCTCAAAGGATCTATTCTAGTGTCTGAAACTCCTTTTAAGCAGTAGAACTCCTTCCTCAAATGATTAAATGGAAACTATACCAACGAGTTCAAAACAGAGCCTTCTCATTAAATCTGAGGAGTTGCAAGAGCTTGCAAGAGCTTGGGGCTCTGCCGGTACCCTCCCAACTCACTCCTTGGCCTTGGGCACTCCTCAGAATCCAACCCCAACTAGCTTCACGGATAAAGTGGCTCTATAGGCAAAGAAAGGCACATGAGTGGGGATGCTTGAGAATACAGCTAATGGGGTTCCAGTCAGTTTCCCTGCAGCTCCTCAGCTCTGCCCTTCCCTGCACATCCTACCCTCCTACTATGGCAAAACGTCTTCTCTGTAAGGTCTGTGACCTAAATCCTGTGTGTACGCCCTCCTATCGTAAACCTTTGCATGCTTCTATTTTCCCAAGTTCCTAGTCCACCTAGTTGGGCTAATCTCCCAGATCCTTTTGTAAGGGTTCTGAACCTACAGCACTCGAATTCCAAGGTCTGTGGACTTGAATAGAAAAAAATGACAAATTCTCACAAACCTCAAACTGGAATTTATAATCCAGTAAATTAGGAATGACCCTGGCAACAGAACAGTAAGAAGTTAAATTCTAACATCCTCTTCCTTTACGCCAACAGAGCTTCTCGTTACCTCCTGAGATTAGTTCTATCACGCTGGCCTCAGTTCAGAAGTTAAACATTAATTCATAACAAGAAAGCAAAGTGAGCAGAATACCTTTTAAACCCATAGATTACAACAGGTTCCAAGTCCGTCCTCTGCCTACAACCCTTTCATTAACCTTTGCTCCAAACATGCGGGGTCATCTGGGTGGGTCAAGGTGACAGCTGTGATGCAGACATGGCTGGGCAAATTGGGGACTGCCGTGCTCCGACGCCTGTCTCAGCTCTGCAGACGCCAACACGCAGTAGCCATGACCTACAGCTGTAAAGCCTGTAGCACTTACCCATCACTGGAGTGGCCTTACTTCCTATAATGTCTGCAAGGTTTTATTTCAGCTCCTGTGTTGCACACATGAATGGCATTTATTGTATGTTACTTCAGAAAAAAACCTGAATGAACCAGAGACTCCAACTACTTGAGACAAGAAGAAATAGACGGTGCCTGGCTACCACCAATGACCACCCTGTCAGGGAAGGACTGGGCAGGTGAAAACTGTTGAACAGAATTTAAATTCACTGTTAAAAAAAACACAACAGGCTTAATGGTCTGACAGACCGGAGGAACCCTTAAAACTACCGCCCGTTGACACCGTTAGCCCAGAAACGAAACCATTCCCAAAGCCCACTCTTCAAAGATTCCACAGGACTGTAGAAGAAAGATATGTGTGAGGAACAGGCTTCTTAGCTTAGTCAGGTTCCCGAGACCCAGCAAGCAGCTCCCATTCAACAGCCAGATAAAAAGGCATGGACAAGAACTGGTCAAACAGACATGGGGAGCCCAGGGAGGAAAAGAGGGTGTGTGCTGTCATGCTGTGGGGACTGTAACCCACATCACAGAACAACATATGCATGAATTTTTGAACCAGAAATCAACATGAGCTGTAAACTTTCACCTAAAGCTAATTTAAAAAAAGAAATGCATCTTGACTTGAAATCATAAATTAAAAAAAACACTCATGGAAGAAAGAGACTACCTTCCTAAAAAAAGATGAAAACATTTGGGACACAAAACCCACTCAATGGGTGTTTCAAATGACCTTCATGATTCCCTCTGACTCTCAAAGCCTCCACTTCGACATGTCCAGTTACAGGAGGATTCTATGGGACTCAGGAGATGGACCTGTAACCACGGCAGGTGATCAATGGACTGCTAGCACCAGGAGCAAAATGAGGGACAGCACCACCTCGTCCAGAAGGAACATGCCTTGTTGTCTCTGTCTGCTGTGCGGGAGAAATCGGAGTGACGGAGGCAGCAGAGCAGTGACCGCGACCCACTGACAGCGCAGCACACAGCAGAGCAGTGACCGCAGCCTGCTGACAGCGTGGTACGCAGCCAGGGGCCAGCTCATTAACAGTGTGCCCTAACGACAGCACTGTCCCTGGACCTCTGCTTGCCCAAACACCATCTTCACCTGCGAACACATAATTTCTTTTCGTACAGCCCCAAAGCTATCTGTGTTGGTCAGACAGGCCACTACCCCAAAGCAGAGACAGTCTGACAACAGAGGTCCTCCTCTACCCAGGTCAGTTCTGATGAACCGCCTCCCACTCCAGAGGTGTCAGTCAAAGACAATGGCCATAAACCCAAATACAAGACACAAAGATACCTGATCAAGTAAAATGCTTTCCTTTTTATTAAAATGTGCCCAGAGAGAGCCCACTAAAAATGGGGCAGTTACAAAAGTGCACTGGTGGAAGTGAACACGATGGCCCAGTGACATCAAACTGGTTCTAACACTAACCCTGGTGTACCAGGAGGAGTACCGGGACACACACACGCTTTTCTTCTTCATTTATTCCACGTCCTAAACATAATGGCACAGCACAGTAACAGGTCTACAAAAGGCAGTACAAGAAGCATAAAGGTGAAAATTAAAGTCCTGGCCTACACTAACGTGGATGCTGGCTGGTGCTGTCACATCATCCCTTACCACGAGCAGACACGCCCACAGAACGCAGGAGCACGAGCACTCGCTAACCGACGTGCACCTCACATGGGAACAGAAGCATGCACGTGACCACCTATTTCATCACCTTGTGGCCAGATGCCAGGAAGAGGGAGCTCATCTCTGTAGAGAGACAACTCAGACTGTGAATCAAGAGCCGTGACAGAAGAACCGAGGGAAAAGAAGCTGTGACGATCACGTGTGGATTTTTTTTTAACGTCATGTTTGTTCCTTTTGCAAGGATTCAGAAGGAAAAAGTTTAGGGTGCCAAAGACTCACTGACGCCCAGACAGACACGCGAGAGCAGTGTGCATGCACTAAGGGGCTGGAACCAGCGGGGAGGCCTGAAGACACGGGGACAGTAACCATCAGCGAGGTCAGCAGTGACATGGCACAAGATGACACAGACAGCCTGGAAAGGACAGGAAGAGTGAGGAGAGACAGACAGACACGCACACACAGACTTTTACAATGGGGTGAAAGCTACAGCAGATCATGCACGTAAGCCTTCATGTCTTTTTACTTCTCCCTAAGAGATGAAAAACTTGAGGAAAAGCGGGGAGCTTTGGAATGGCCACAGAACGAAACAAAGGGAAGGGAGAGATCTAATACAGACAGACAGATTTACCACGAGGCCCGAGAACAACCCAGCGCTGCTGACTTGATTCTGACTCACAGTGACCTCCAAGACAGAGCAGAACTGCCCCGCAGCAGGAAGGTACATGGTAAGGGTGGACGTGAGAAGAACAGTGGAAGTCAGGTGACGCAGGGTCTAGGACGGAAGCGAAGCCAGGAGAACTGAACACCCGTCACGGGTCTGACACTCTGCACGCGCTTCCACCACCTCATGGAGCGGGGCCACTTGGGCGGGAACAAGGTTCTCCTGGATCTACAGAACTTCATCACAAGTGAGTCTACCCCAAAGGCAGTTATCAGTGTAATTAAGAGCCATCATCAAGAAAGAGCCATTAAGGACTGCAGTAAGTTGCTACTGAAGTAATTAAACATGAATTTGGAGTAAACCAGGGTCTTATCAAAAAATAGTAATAACAGAAAGCTTTGGGATAATCTCCAAACACATGACATAAAGCAGATAGAAGGGTAAGGCCACACAACTGTGGACCACACGACTTGCAGGCAGGTCTCTAACAATGTGAGCCCGGATGGCAGGTACCTGATTAAAACAAAGGCATGTCCCCCAGTTTCCTAAGAGTGCCCGATAGATTTGAACTGCTGACCTTCTGGTTAGCAGCTGCAGTTCCTCACCACTGTGCCACTACGGTTTCCAAAACACTCCTAGAAATCTTGACTTTCTCTCTCCCTAAGAGACGAAAGAACCTGAGGAAGAGGGCAGCGGTGAAGAGGGATGGAGCGTGCGCAAGTCAGTGACTCAAGTCTCCCTGCAAAATCACCTGAGAAGGTTTAAAAACGACAGTGACACGTTAAGAGCCCAGTCTCCAGTCTTCACCAGATGGCAAATAAACCAGATGGGAGTGGGCTGATACAGAAAGCTGCCAGAGAGGCTCCCTCCTTAGCAGGCCTTGCAGCACACAGAGAACATCAACACTGACTGTGAGGTTTAATTTTTTGCAGTTCTTATGCTCTCATATAAAAACAAAAGGACTGAGCAGCAAGGCTACTGATGAGAAAGTGTTTGTGGTGCCTCACGGTGGGGTCTAGAGAAGTCAGACTGGAAATGACCCGAGCACCCACCCAGGAGGGCCTGATTAAGCACGGCTCATATTTCTCATTTTACAGTACTATCATTTCTCATTCCATGAATATTATTGTTCTTTCTGTCTTTATAGAACAAGAATACTGTGTGCTGAAGTGAAAACTCTATCATTAAGTAAAAAAAAAAGTGTGAGACAGAACAGCCTATATAGGACAGTATCTTTCGGGTGACAAAGGGAGGAACATGGTAACATGTAACAGCACGACAGATCAGCATACTAACAGTCCCCGGTGAAGCACGCTTTCTGGTGTGCGTGCTCTTGAGTGATTCTGGGCTTGACCTCAGGACTTGCTTCAGCTAATGCAACAGAAATTCACCTTAAGCAGAGCCTTGACAAGCTCTCGTAAATGGGGGCTTGTCCTCCTGGGACACTGCTGCCACCTTGGGAGGAAGCTCAGCCTCCCTTTCTCCAGAGTCAAAGACAACAGGGAGACAGGGCCCTGCTGTCCCAGTCACCCTCAAGCTCCGAGCACCTTCACCCACGCCCAGGTGTAACCAGCAGTGGTGCCACCCAGCCACCTGAGACAGGACCGTGAGGAAGGAGGACTGTAAATCGTGAGGTCTGGGGAAGGTCTGTCTCGGAGCAACAGAGCACTGGCATTTAAAAACACTTGCATAAATGCATACATACTGAAAAACTACCGCAAGAAAACCACCACTCAAAACAACTGCTACACCGCTGGGAGGAATGGGACAGGCAGGCACAGAGGTGAGAACGGGGCTTCTCAGGGTGAACCCTTTCATGCCATATGCTTTTTGAAACATGTCAACAGATTACTTCCGCCAATTTGTTTTTTCAACTTTACAGCAGAAGAGACGAAAAGCTCTCAGGCTTGGCTTCCAGGGCACTCCTTCCCACTGTGCTGGCATCCCCTTCTAGGGCCCTCCCGGAGGCCCACAGAGGTGACCTGGAGCAGATCCGGAGGACTGGATGTAGAGCCACTGCCTGTCTCCCTCCCACGGACATGGACAGGAAACAAGAGTACCTACTATGTAAGTCCATATTTTTGCATTACAAAAGCAACAGTTATTAAATTTTGTGAAATTTTCTCTGCCAGAAAAAACCCACTAATCCATCCTTTTTCTCTTTTTACAAATTTCTTAAAATCATGAGTCAAGAAATCAATGTGGACACACTACATTTTGTTTCTGTGACAAGCTGTGTGGCAGAGGGTGGGACACACAGCACCTGCTGATTCTAACAGTGAGAGAAGGGACTGGGAAGATTTGGGGAGGACAGTGAGGAACCTGTTAGCCTACAGGAGCCAAAACCCAGCTGGTAAGACGATTACTTCTGGGTCTTGTTTCTGCCACCTGTGTTTCTGCCACCTTTGTCTCCACAAAGCCACCAGAAATGCAGAGCAGAGAGAACCGCACAGACTAAGAACGAGAAACACCACGTCGGAAAGCTGACAGCCCCTCTCACCTACACTCCACAAGAAGCAGTTTAAAGTTAAGGATATAAAGCGACCGCATACAGACCATCTCTTCCTGAGGAGCCGTCTTGCTTCCTTTCTTGGCTACAAACATAATGAATTTAAGTGATCTGACGCTCCAAGTGTGTTGTACAGAGGCCAGCATCTCAGTGTCCGAACACCTGTGTCAGGGCCAGTGGTCACTCCTTATGACATCACCCATGGCGCCTACTACACAGAAACCTGGCTCTGGATCCGTCTGTCTCATGAAAGAGACCCTGCTGACCAAGAGGCGGTACAGAGGAGCGACAGCCAGCAGCAGCACCCAGCAGAGGCGAAGTGCCTGACCACGGAGACATGTTCAGGGACACATTCCGTGTTCCCACAACGCCACGGAAACACAGGCGCACTAGTGAGAACCACGCAGACTGAAGCTGGGAACAGCCCTGCCGTCACGCTCAGACTCCTCTGACTTACTAACAGGCCTTACAATTCTGTCAGACTAACACAAGAACAGAAAGCATACCTGTTTAATAGAGGAGCAAGATAAAGAAGATGATTCCATTAAGGAAAAAATCCGTTTTCGGCAGACTGACAAACTATCTGGAACAACTAACAGCATCCTGTTTCCATTAAAACCCAAGTTGGAGAGACACACCTGGTTCTAGCAATGTCTCAGACGTTAAAAAAGCAAACAGACCAAAAAAACCCCACGGACACCAAGTCAATTCTCACCCAGCAGTGACGCTACAGGACAGAGTGCAACTGCCCCGCTGAGTTTGCAAGGAGCTCCTGGCAGATTCCAGCCACCAACCTTTTGGTCAGCAGCCACAGCACTTAACCTCCACACCAAAAGACACCGGAAGAGTTTTACTCAATCAAAAAGGCTTACCACTGGATGAAATTTTATCCTATTTAATAAATCTGTGTTTATTTATCGCAGAAATTAGATGTCCTTCTGCTTCAACTATACAGCACTACACTCACCCAAAAACAAAACCCACTGCCATGAAGTCAAGTGTGGCTCACTGCAATCCTACAAGGCCGAGTAAACACATCCCATAGGTTCCTAGGAAGGCTGGTGGATGTGAACTGTGGACCTTTGGGTCAGCAGCCATAGCCGTTAACCATCACACTATCAGTGCTTCCAGACCACACTAGGCGACTTCAGAAACGTCTTCCAGTTACAAGCAAATGTGACCAAGACCAGCAGCCTGGGCGCTCACCCAGGAACATGACCCCTAGACCTACTGCTGCCCCAGACCGGAAAACATCACTGAGGTCAACTCTTTGCACAGGAATGGACTGGACTTGGGGACACAATGTGACCATATGGTCTGTGTGCTTTATGGTTCTATGCATCTGTAGGATGCTGTCCTACTGGGCTCTTGCTAAAAGGGAGACGACAGGAAGGAGAGGAGGGGACAGGAGACTGTTTAGAGGATAATGTAACATAAAGAACAAAAAGGAGGAGTGTGCTATCACCAGGCAAGGAGAGCAGATGGAGCTGCAGATAGGTGGGCATGCAAATTTAATTTGGACTGTACACTTTCACTTAATCACAATAAAAAGGGGGGGGATCAAGGAAAAAAAGGCTATGTTCAAAGCAACCCGACTGAGAGCACAGCATTGCCCAATACTCAATTTTGACCATTGATCGTTTTTTCAGTTTACTAAGTTTAAAATTGCCATTTAATTGATATTTTTGTCTACCTATTACAAGCTATTCTGCATACCACTGCCAGATTAAAACCAGCTGCCATTGAGTCAATTCTGATTCATGGCATTTAATTCTTAAACTAAAAATATGTTTAGTTCTTAAGAAAAAACCCAGCCCTCTTAATGTAGCTCTAACATTCTGGTCACACATAGCACACAGACTGGAATATGATGTCACAGTGTAATTCCAATAAAAACTACACAGTGTGCATATGAAATTCATTCTAAGGATATGGTCTTGTTAACATGGCCGAAACCATAGAACGTCTGCCCCATTTTCCCTAGCAAAGGCAGTGAGCAAGCCCCGCGCCCGCTGTCTCACACACCTCCTGCCGAAGCAGCAGCGGTAGTATTGCTTGGGAGCGCAGCTGCAGTCTCGGCCGCTGCGGAAGGCTGGCTCCCGGGGACCACGGAGGCTGCGTCAGAGGTCTGCTCAGAGGTAGGTGGATTGGAATTGTTCACGGAAGCACTGGCGGTCTGTGAGTCCATCCGAGAAGAAGTGGTTGGTACGACAGTAGGCTCTACAAAAGACAACACAACACAGTGACTCAGTATTTCAAAAGCTGATTAGTAACACTTTATGATAATTATTAAAATAAGGAAACTTAAAAACAAAAAATCTCCAAAATTACGATACATTGTAAAGAAAGCTTTTGTAAAGCTGAGCGGTTATACCAAAACTGCCATTTTAATAAAATGCAGTTACTGTGTTCAAATAAATCCCACACACAGTGCACACTGGGGTCACCTGAGTGACTCACACAGTTTCCTGGGTAACGACTGTCAAGTTTTCTGATGAAAACATACAGAACCAAAGGTGGTTGCGGCCCCGCCACCCTCAGCCCCATCTGCACAGGCTGTCAGCACGGCGTGACCACGGCCCATCTCCAGCACAGAACAGACTCTGGCGTCAGAGGGCCGCAACAGTGGCAGTGCCTGTGAAGAAAGTACCCTCCCCACATCGTCACCTGGAAAATGCGGAAGGGACAGACCTTTCTTCACAGGACAGCTGTCAGGACGTACAACGTCTGACACATTAACACTGAATAAACACTAACCATGATCTTTAATATCTGTTCTGATCTGTTTCTGATCCATGGAATAACTTTTGCAAACATTAATACTCATTCATACTCAGTCAGACCTCAATTTATGAATGATATTTCAGACACTTGACTGTAAAACGGCTGTTTGCAACTGTGAGTACCGGCAGTACATCCCTCCAAAGCAGAGAGCCACAACTAGAGAGATAACAGGAACTCTGCTCGTGTGAGACCGAAAAGAGAGAAGAGACTCATCTGTACCAGAGTCCGGCAGGACGATTCCTGGGGCATGACATGCCTGCTCATCTGCAGGGAACACAGCACGGACTACGCAATGCCACCGAGTCTGACAGGTGAACTCCTGAGGCCTGACGTGGCTGCATGTCTATGTGGGACACTGGATGGACTATTCCACATGCTGCAGTCTGGCAGGGGGCTCCCAAGGCATGACACTGCCTGCTCCTCTATGTGGGACACGGCATGGGCCATTCTGTATGACACAGGCCGGCAGGGGGACTCCCGAGGCATGACACTGCCTGCTCCTCTATGTGGGACACGGCATGGGCCATTCCGTATGACGCAGGCCGGCAGGGGGACTCCCGAGGCATGACACTGCCTGCTCCTCTATGTGGGACACGGCACGGGCCATTCTGTATGACGCAGGCCGGCAGGGGGACTCGGGAGGCATGACACTGCCTGCTCCTCTATGTGGGACACGGCATGGGCCATTCTGTATGACGCAGGCTGGCACGGGGACTCCCGAGGCACTCAAACCCTGCAGATCTATACAGGACACTGGGTTTCTGGTGTGGCAACAAATGTAACGGCTTATACCTACACAGGGGGAGGTGATCTTCTGCTTATTTTGCAAATGGTTTGACTTAAAAGCATCTCGCACCTCAGCACTGCTGCCGTGAGGGGCCCAGCAGCTCTCGGCTGAGAGGCTGGCCCTGTGCACTGTGAGATGCTTGTGAGAAACCCTGGCTTTGGTCCATTACATGTCACTGGTACCCTCCTCACAACTCTGACCACCAAAAACATCTCTCAACCCTGTGAAACATCCTGTGGAGACAAAACTACCTCTGCTTGAAAACCACAGGTCTGATTAGTACTCAGGTTTTGCACTTATTTTAGTAAGACAGGAGGCTCTTTGATGAGCAAGTGTTCACTCACCCTATTACATTCACCACTGCCTCACAGACCCTCTCTGGTCCTTCAGAGGGAGAACTGGGATATCACAGAACGAAATGCAGGCAGTGGGAGGGCAGCACCTCCTCATGAGCACCGTGCACTCCACACTGCCAGTGCTCGGGAAACGACACTGACCCCACTCCAAACAGCCCAGCGAGGAGCTGACTGCACAAGGTGGCCCACTCCTCCCCCTGTCACCCCTTTCCCCATTCCTCTGTGTCCACTTTCCCGACAGACAGCCAACTCCCACAGCTCACAAACTCCTACACAGATGGCTTTGGAGAAATTATGCTTGATCACTGTCTTCTAAAATGTAACTCATACCTCAAGACAACCAGAAAGCATTTCAGGCACAACTTATCCAGCAAGGCTACTTACACCAACTCCAAATTAAGACCAGGAAACCTGGCAATGTCCCTGTCAAGTTACCGGCAGAGCGTCTAGGACAGGAGGTACTGCATCTGACCCCAGCCTACCATCTTCGTCAACAGTCAGGTCCACGACTTCGGCCGCGTTCGGCCTCAAGGGCTGTATCACAGTGGAGACTCGGCTGCGGCTCCGTGACTCCTGTGGCCGGCTGGCGTGGGAACTGGGGCCCTGGCTCCAGTGGGGCCTGGAGTGCCCAAGGGCTGAACGAGACCTGAAAGGACGTCCGTACTCAATTAGTAAATACGAAAAGAATGAAACTGCAGCCACCGAAAAAATCATAAGCCTTTCCTATACAGTAAGTTCTTCATATAAAATTTCTCCAAAGGAACACTGGTAACAGAATCAGGAACTATGGCAAGGACCACGCTTGGCACTCAACAAACATCTGCTGAACAAATTGCCAACCCACAGGCCTAAAAATGCAGGAAATGCTGTGTCAGACCAACGGACAATTCTGTTTCAGAAAGGCAGCTGTCTCTTCAGCAGTTATTTCCAATATCCACCTGGCTACCATTCTTTACGTTTTACATTCACCCCTAACTACTCACCCACATAAAGCAGTAAAACCACCATCTGCCACTAGACTGAATGAAGTCCACACAGTCCCATACGCACAGCCCAGGTTGGTGTGCAAACAAGTTCTGGGGGGTATTAAGTCAAGCTGCATTTCTGGGACCGTCCTCAAAGAGACACACAGAAAGGAGGCACAAGAGACTTCCTGGGTAAGGACTGGGGTAAGGAGAGGTAAAGGCAGTGTGCTTAGGCTCCTAGTTTGGCAGATTTCAGAAACACTACTCGGTCAAGCTGCTGCACGCACACTCTCAACCCCAACACCCTTACCACCTTTAGTCACACAGGGGCCTACGCACAGTCCCAAACAACTTGTGTGTCACTCTGCACTATTCCAATGGCTTCTGAGAGCCCCTGAGGGGCACTACCAGCCCACTCAGCCGCTAATCAGACGGCAGAAGTCCGAGTCTTCCTAGACGTGCATCAAAGGAAGGCCTGGCAGTGCACTTCAGAGAGTCAGCCCTGGAACCCCACGGCGCATGGCCCTCTGTGCCCTCGAGGCTGCTCTGGGCCAGAGTGGACTCCACAGCACGGAGCGGGCTGCCACGACTCACAGATGTGTATTTAACTTTAACCAGTGTTTAAGGCTTCACTGTGATGGTCTGGTATCCAGAGACAGTAAACAGTACATGTGTACAGGAAAGCTTCAAGAGAAAATAAACCTGCTTTAGAAAAGTGGGGCCAACCAAACTGATGTAGAACTGCTCGATGCCTGGAAAGGGAGGGCCAGGTCCCCTGATACACCAGGTCACCAAGGACGTGAGTGTTGAGTGGTGCACACTCCAAGTTCAAGCTAGCCTCGGCTGTCAGATGACTGTTAAGACAGTTTAGAAAGAACTTCAAATTCTAAAAAGAAATTTTCAGACACCACAGTCTAATGGCTCTTTCCGAGACTGTAAAGCGGTAACAGTCCACCCCAATGCAAGCTGTACAGCTTGAGGCACAACAGCACAGAATGGCTTCCAGTGAGGACAGAGTGAGTCACTCATCCATCATTCGATGGCGGAGATGAAATTACTAAGCCAAAGATAAAAAGGGTCAAAAATATTTGATTTTAGGCTGCCCCTAACATTAACAGCATACACTGCACTCAATCAGCAAGATCTGAAAACAGTGGATTAGAACAAAAATAACTGATTCAGTATCAATAGCTTTTACCATTTTTCTTCTCTTTTCCTGTACCACCACCCACAAAAAGGATGTCTTATTTGCATCTAAATTTCAAAAGAGTTTTAGAATTCTGTGTATCACAAAAAAATTCAATTTTGTAAAACACTAAGTAAATCTACTGTTTATTTAGAACACCAACTGTTAACTCTCAAAAAACAGACAGGGTGCTTTAAAAACAGCAACACTCTAGATGCTTGTCCAGTGGCTCTGGAGCTGGTCCCTGGCTCTCCAGTGAGTCCAACACTCCCTGGCTGGAAAACCACAACTCCACACACATACCTGCTCCCACTGGGGCTCCAAAAACAAGGTCCAAGAATGCCAACAGCTGGAGCCCAAATATGCTCACATACTTACACTCAAAACTTCCAGCATACAACTAGGAATTAAACTCTCACCGATAGCTTTCACCAACTGTGACAATCTCCACTTCACTGTCCGTTGAGGTAACATTGATTTCTTCATTGGCAGCACCCTGAGGAGTGGAGGAAGCTTCTATCACCACGACGTCCTCATCAATACTTCCTGGGGGGAAAAAAACACACTTAAAGGGCATCTACCTGACAGCCTGACTGAGAAATAAAGCTTTCACGTTAAAGTTCAAAGACTAAAATTCATTATAAAAGTTCTATAAAATACACTGAGGGCAAAGGGTGCTGTCTTCTAATGTGCCATCTTTTCACATTTATATTCTCCTCTGAGATCTGTGTTTGCCCTTCACAAACTTTTCCCAGGTTCCCTAAGAAACAGCAGGACCTTCTATAAAGGCCCAGAACCTCAGAGGCACAGCAGTCAGACTGCTCCCCGGAACAGGTCGGCAGTTTGAGTCCACTGGCTCTCCTGGCAAAGCTTACAGGGCAATTCTGCTCTGTCCCACGGTGTCACTGAGAGTCAGACACAACGTGACAGCAACAGCTCTGGTGTTACGAACAGACTTCAACGTTACAACAGCTAAAGGCACTGCGTATAAGGTACTGACTATTTAATACCTAAAATAAAGACATCATACCAGCTGTGTATGTTTTTTCCAAGGTGTTGTTTTTTTCAGATAGTACGATACTGCTTTCAGAAACACACACTGGAGGGGATGGAGTCAAGATGGCAGACTAAGCACACATCTCCCTAAATCTCTGTGGAAACCAAGACCTGAACTGGTAATTAAATGGAGCCTTCTGGACACCTAGTGAGTCTTAGGACACGGCATAGGGCTGCTAATTTCAACTTCATACTACTGAACAGAAAATCTCCTCTTTTTAGCTGACTCCTCCTCCTGGCTAGTCCTTGCTTTCATGAACCAAAGGTAACTCACCATTTTGACTTTTTTTTTTCCCTCTGTCTTGGCCGCCCAGTGGAGCTGGCTCTTGACTAACAGCTAGTCTCAGATGCGCTGCTGGTGGCATCGTCAGGTGAAACTGTCACATTTTGGGACCCCACTTGGGACTCGGTGCATGGGGCCACCTTTAGCCTCTCTTTCCACCTCTGCCATGGTGCAGCTTGTACGTAGATGCTGGGTAGTGATCTTGTGTGGGATGCCATCTTGGTTACGGAGACCTAGGCTGGACCTAACTCTTAGCCGGGCAGACAGCACTTGCCCACAGGAAAGTGCTTTTCCGCCAAAAAAAGCAGTAATTTACACAGTATCGCCCACAGCTAGGGCCTGGCAACAGAGACAGTGGACGCAGTGCATTTTCAGCACCTCCGGCCTCTCTTTCCACCTCTGCCGTGGCTCAGTTTTTACGGCGGTGCCGGGCTGAGAGCATGTGCAGGACGCCACCTTGAGTATGGCACCCTCAGTGAAGCCTAATTCCTAGGCTCAGAGGCAGCGTTTGGCGGCAGGAGAGCACTTTGCTAGGAGAAAAGCAGTATTTTACAAAGTGTCGCCTACGGCTGGGGCCTGTCAGCAGAGGCCAACAGGGCAGTAGCCTTTCTGCATTTTGAACTAGTTGATAACATCTGGGGTTGGATATAGAGGTGCTTACTTTTCCAGATGGGAAGAGGGCCCCGTACACCTGAAAACCTGACTGACCTACGAAGGAGTCAGAAAGCTTCCACTTTTCATTTTAAGAGAACTTAGAGAAACAACTGTGTTCCACCCTCACAGCATCTCTCCCAGCCGTTATTGACTCACATGACGCCCCAAAAGCAACAGATGCTGGAGAAAGCAGTAACAAGAAAATCATCCATGGCTTCAAAAGGCCCCCAAATGAAACAACCTAAGAGCTTTCCAGATGAAGAAACTTTTCTGAAATTCTTGGAAGGTGAATACAAAACATTATATATAGAGCCCTCCAAGACCTTATACAAAATGCAGCAGAGCAAAATGAAAAATTAAGGAAGCTGTTTGATCTGATGGAACACCAGTACTTTGAAATCCAACAGATCAAGAACAAAATCAGACACAAAAACTTCAATCCAAAGTGAAGAAAATACACCTGACTTGGAAGACAGAGCTACTGGCTCCAGCATCTATGAGGAAAAATCAGAAAAAAAGAAACAAAAAAAATGAAGAAACATTAAGAAGCATGTGGGAATCTATTAAGGGAAACAATCTACAATTAACTGGAGTTCCTGAACAGGGTGACACCTGAGAACACAGAGAGTATTGTTGCCGAGCTGCTGTCAGAGAATTTACCAGAAATCTTGAAGGAAATGAATACAGATATCCAAGATGTATATCTAATGTCACTCAATATAGATCTCAAAATAAAGACTCCAATACATATTATAATCAAGCTAAAGAAAATGAAACATAACCAGAAACTTTCAAAGGCAGCAGGACTCAAAGCAAAGCTAACATTCAGAGGGAAACCCTGTAGGATTTTGTTGGATTTCTCAGCAGACACAATGCTGGTATGGAGACAGTGACATGACACATTCTAAGCCTTGAAGGAGAAGAACTTCCACACAAGAATCATAATCCTGCAAAACTATCTTTCAAATATGAATATGAAATTAAGACACTCCCAGATAAACAGAAATTCAGAGACTATAAAAACCAAACCAAAGCTACAGGAAATAGACAAAGAATCTCTTGGCTTTGGCTTAGAAGATAAAACCACTAACTATAAAGTAGAAGGACACATCATCCCAAATTCTACTCAGTCAGGGAAGGCTCCAAACTCAATCAAAGCTGGAATAGTGAAAGAAATAATCCAGTGACCATTATCATGAAAACTATGATGTGATCATATTAAAAAGAGGGATTTACTACAGTTGTTACTGTGCTTCCAGATGGAGAGGAAGCTGACAAGACTGGTAGTAATTAAAATTGGGTTTATACATAGTTTATTAAGTGGAATCATAGAGGTAGCCATAAAGCACAATAAACATGCAACATACCACATCAAGAAATGTAATACAGGAGTCACAACAATCACAAAACCATCCCTGAAAAAGGTGAAAAATCAACTCACAAAGAAGGTCTCAGAACAGAATAAGAACAGCAGAGAAAACATCAACACAAAAATAAACATATCACAATGGCAGCACTAAACACATACCTATCAATAATTACATTGAATGGGAACAGATTGAATGCTCCAGTGAAGAGACATGGAGTGACATCCTGGATCAAAAGACACGACCTATCTATATGTTGCCTACAAGAAACTCGCTTAGACCTAAAGATGAGAACAAACTGAAAATGAAAGGATGGAAGAATATATATCAAGCTAACAATGAACAAAGAAGAGCAGGTATGGCAATCCTAATCACAAATAAAATCGATTTTAATGTCAAATCCACCATCGTGGACATGGATGAACACTATTCATTACTGAAAGGTTCAATACACAAGCAGGACTAAACAATAATAAAAATTTATGTACCTAATATTAGAGCACCTAAATACGTCAAAGAAACACTGACTACACTGAAAAAGGAGATAGGTCACTCCACAATAATAGTAGGAGACTTCAACACTCCACTCTCAATATTGGACAGATTGTCTAGAAAAAAGTTCAGTAAAGACACAGAAGACTTTATTGTCACAATAACCAACTAGATCTCATCAACATATACAGAACTTTCTATCTAACAGCAGACAACTACACCTTCTTCTCCAGTGGACATGGAACATTCTCCAGAACAGACCATATGTTAGGACATAAAGCAATTCTTAACAAAATCCAGACCACTGAATTAATGCAAAGCACCCTCTCAGATCATAAAGCCATAAAAGTCAAAATCAATAGCATAAAAACCATAAATAGAAAGTGGAATTCATGGAAATGTAAACAACATCTTGCTCAAAAAGCCATGGGTTACAGAAGAAATCAAGGATGAAATAAAGAAACTTACGGAATCCAATGACAACGAAAACACTTCGTACCAGAATCTATGGCATACAGCCCAAGCAGTGCTCAGAGGTCAGTTTACCTCCATAAATGCACACATCTGGAAGGAAGAAAGAAACCAAGAACTAACCTTACAGCTTGAACAAACAGAGAGAGAACAAAAGAGGAACCCCTTAGGCACCAGAAAAAAACAGATCATAAAGATTAGAGCAGAACTAAACAAATTAGAGAATAGAAGAACAAGTGAAAAACCTGAAAAGACCGAAAGTTGGTTTTTTGAAAAGATCAACAGAACAGACAAATCATTGGCTAAACTTACTAAAGAAAAACAGGAAAGCCAGTCAAGCCAAGTAAAAATAACACTAATAAGAAATGAGAGGGGAGCTGCCATAACAGATCCAACAGAAATCAAAAATATCATAACAGAATACTACAAAAGACTAACAAATTTGTAAACCTAGAGGAAATGGATAGATTTCTTGATTCATATCACCTACCCAAATTATCATAAGGTAAAGGAGAGCAACTTAATAAACCCATCACAAAGGAAGAGATTGAAAAAGCCATCAAAAAACTACCAATCAAAAAAAGCCCAGGCCCAGATGGCTTCACTACAGAAGTCTACCAAGCTTTTAGAGAAAAGTTATCTCCAAAACTACTGAGACTATTCCACAATATAGAAAGGGATGGAATACCCCCAAATTCATTCTATGAAACCAGGAGAACCCTGGTACCAAAGACAGGGAAAGACCCAACCAAAAAGGAGAACTACAGACTGCTATCTATCACTCATGAATCTAGATGCAAAAATCTTCAACAAAATTCTTGCCAACAGAATACAACAACATATCAAGAAATAGTGCATGATGACCAAGCTGGATTCATAACAGGGATGCAAGGGTGGTTCAACATCAGAAAAACAATTAATGTGATCAACCACATAAATACCACAGAAGACAAGAATCACCTGATCTTGTCTATTGATGTATAAAAGGCATTTGATAAAGTCCAACACCCATTCATGCTAAAAATTCTCAGCCTCAATGCAAGAAGGGCCATTTATACAAAGCCAACTGCCTACGTCATCCTAAACGGAGAGGGACTGACAACAGTTTCCCTTGAGAACGGGAACTACACAGGGGTGCCCACTCTCACCTCTCCTATTCGACACTATACTAGAAGTTCTAGTGAGAGCAATTAGAGAAGACCAAGACGTAAAGGGCATCTGCTCGGCAAAGAAGAAGTAAAAATCGCCTTATCTGCAGATGATACAAGAGTTCTGCAAAGTTGCAGGATACAAGATTAACATAAGTAAATCAGTAAGACTCCTTTATATCCACAATGAGATCATTAAGGAGGAAATCACCAAGCCAATACCATTTACCATAGCCTCTAAGAAGACAAAGTACCTAGCAATAAATCTAACCAGAGAAATAAAAGATCTTTACAAAGAGAACTACAAGCTCTTACTACAGGAAACTAAGAGAGACTTACATAAATGGAGAAACCTACCCTGCTCATGGATAGGAAACATTGTGAAAATGTATATTTTACTCAAAGCAATCTACTTATATGGTGCAATCCCAGTACAAGTTCCAGGGACATTTTTTTTATCAGATGGAGGAACAAATTACCAACTTTGTCTGGGAAGGGAAGAAGCCCTGGAGAAGTAAAGCATTACTAAAGAAGAACATACTGGGAGGCCTCTCATTACCCAACCTTAGAACCTATTACACTGTCACAGTAGTCAAAACAGCCTGGTACTGGTACAAAAACAGACAGATAGATCAGTGGAACAGAATCAAGACCCCAGAGATGACATCATCTGCCTATGAACAGCTGATACTCGACAAAGGCTGTAAGACATTAAACAGGGGTAAAAACAATCTCTTCAATAAATGGTGCTGGCAAAACTGGATATCCATCTGCACTAAATTACAAGATCCTTATACAAAAACCAACTTAAACTGGGTAAAAGACCTAAATATCAAATCTGAAACGATAAAGCTCATCCAAGAAAACATAGGAACAATAATGGAAGGTTTAGTGCACAACACAGACAGACTGCAAAATCTGTCAAACAAACCACAAACAACAGAAGAGAAAATAGATAACTGGGAACTACTAAGAATCAATCACTTTTGCTCATCCAATGACTTTATGAATAGAATTAAAAGGCCACCTACAGAACAGGAAAGACTATTCGGCAACTCTATGTCAAACCAACATCTGATCTCCATAATCTATAAGGTACTACAAAATATCAGTAAAAGAGAAATCATCCAATTAAGCGATGGGCAAAGGAGATGGACAGACACTTCTCTAAAGAGGAGATCCAAGCAGCCAAAAAACACATATGGACATGCTCACAATCATTAGCTATTAACGAAATTCAAATCAAAATGACAACGAGATACAATCTCACCAAACATGGTTGGCCATGATCCAAAAAATGCAAAACACTAAATGCTGGATGCACACGAATGTTCATCACAGCATAGCTGACAACAGCAAAAAGATGGAATCAACCCAGATGCCCAGCAACACTGGAATGGATAAGTAAACTATGGTATACATACTCAATGGAACACTAAGCAATGATCAAGAACAACAATGATAGCAGGAAACATCTCTTAAGCTGGTTTCAACTGGGAGACGTTATGTTGAATGAAAGCAGTCAGCCACCGAAGGACAAATATTGTATGAGACCCCTACAGTAAGAACTTAAAAAGCAGACTCATGCATAACAGAAAAGAGTCTTTGCTGGCTACAAGGGTGGGAAAGGCAGGGGGGTGAAGGGAGAGGGTTTAGATTAGATAGTTGCTAGAAATTTGGTTGGGTGAAATTGGTGATAGTACACATCACTACAAAGATCAATATTAACGGGATTTCAACACAACTTGTGTACTCCCATCTCAACCCAATATTGGAGGGTCAGAGTAGCTGGGGCAGGGGGCCAGTGACCACGCTCTCAGGGGAAATCGAGACCAACTGGCACAACTAGCATTTTGCTAATGAGGACTCTCTGCACCTCACACTGGTGAGTGGCATCTGCCATCTGAGGGTACAGCAAATGGTCCCAACTTAGCAGGAATAGATGATCACCAAGGTCCATAGCGACATGTGGGTAAGAGAATCCAGAAGACAGAGAGACCCATGTGAGTGGATGTCTACATCGACTTGTGACCGAAAGAACCAGATGGCGCCCAGCCACCACCAGTGATAGCCACGATGGAGCTCACAAATTCGAGTCTCACTGGCAACACAAGTATAAATAGGGGTACACCCTGAGATCTTCAATAAAAGACCACAATTGATAGCCCAGGGGCCTCCGAGTTCTCCTGGGAGCAGGGACCCTGGCCCTGATGCTGCCCCTGTCCATAAATCATAATGAAGGTCAACTTTTCAGACAGCAATGGATTCGACCTGGTAACACACAGTGACCATATTGTGTGGGCTCTTTATGGTTCTAGACATCTATAGTAGGTCATCCTGTTGACCTCATACTGGAGAAAGGGGAATGGGTGGAGACGAGAAAATAGGAGACTGTTGGGAAGATATGACATGTATGGAGCAGAGAGGAAGAGTGCGCTGTCACCATGCAGGGAGAGCAGTGGAAGCTGCACATAGGTCAGCATGCAAATTTATATGGGAAAGTGTATTTTCATTCAATCATAATTAAAAAAAGGGAAAAATAATAAAAAAAAAAAACTCAACTCAAACTAGACAAAAGACCTAAGCATCAAACCTAAAACAATAAAACTGATCCAAGAAAAAGCAGGAACAACAACGGAAGTTTTAATACACAACACAGACAGACTTCAAAATCTAAACCACAATCAACAGAAGAGTAAATACATAAATGGGAACTATTAAGAATCAAACACTTCTGCTCATCCAAAGACTTTATGACTAGAATAAAAGACCACCTACAAAATGCGAAAATTATCTGGCAACTCTATGTCAGACTGACGCCCGATCTCCATAATCTATAAGGTACTACAAAATATCAATAAGAAAAAGATATATCATCCAATTAAGCGATGGGCAAAGGAGATGGACAGACACTTCTCTAAAGAGGAGATCTAGATCCAAAAAGCACATGCAGACATGCTCACAATCATTAGTTACTAAAGAAATTCAAATCAAAACTACAATGAGATACCGCTTCATCCCAACAAGGTTGGCCAAAATCCAAAAAAAACCCCAAACAACAAATGCTGGAGAGGTTGTGGAGAAATCGGAATTCTCCTACACTGTTGATGGGATTGCAAAATGGTGCACCCTCTTTGGAAAGCAATCTGGCCTCCCTTAAAAAACTGGAAATAGACATACCATTCGATCCATTAATTCCACTACTTGGAATATATCCTACAGACTAAAGGCCATTCACGCCAACTGATACAAGCACACACGTTTATAGCAGCACAGTCCACAACAGCTAAAAGATGGAATCAACCCAGATGTCCAGCAACAGAAGAACAGATAGGTAAATTATGATATATACATATACTCAATGGAACACTATGCAATGATTAAGAACAGTGATGACTTCAGGAAACATCTCATAACCTGGTTTCAACTGGAGGACATCATGCTGAGTGACAGTAGTCAGCAACAGAAGGACAAATATTGTATGAGACCCCTACGATACGAACTTAAAATCAGACTCATGCAGAGAAGACAAGACTCTGATGGCTGCAAGGGTGGAGAGGGAGCGAGGGGGGGTGGTTTAGATTAGACAATTGTTAGACATTTGGTTGGATGAAATCTGTGACAGCACACATTAGTAAGAAGGTCAATATTAACTAGACTTCAACACAACTTGAGAACTCCTCCCATCTTAACCCAATATTGCCAAGGACAGAGCAGCTGGGGCAGGGGGCCAGGGACTGTGCTCTCATCAGGGGAAATCGAGGCCAACTGGCACAACTCGCGTTTTGCTAATGAGGACTCTCCGTACCCCACACTGGTGAGTTGCGTCTGGGGTCTTAAAAGCTGCCAAGCTCAATGCAGGGTGACCATATATTGGTTGCACTTTACGGTTCTATACATCTATAGGATATCATCCTGCTGACCTCTGGCTGGAGGAAGGAGAATGGGTGGAGAGGAGAGGAAAGGAGGCTATTGGGAGGATGAGACATGTATGGAGCAGAGAGGAATAGTGTGCTGTCACCAGACAGGGAGAGCAGTGGAAGCTGCATATAGGTGGGCATGTAAATTTATACGGGAATGTACATTTTCACTCAGTCATGTTAAATAAAAAAGAGGAAAAAAAAAAAAGCTGCCATCTGAGGGTACAGCAAATGGTCCCAACTCAGCAGGAACAGATGATCACTGAAGTCCATAATAACACAAGGGAAGAGAACCCAGAAGACAGAGAGACTCTCGTGAGTGGATGTCTACATCGACTTGTGACAGGAAGAACCAGATGGTGCCCGGCCACCACCAGTGATAGCCACGAGGGAGCTCACAAAGTTGAGTCTCACTGGCAACACAAGAATAAATAGTGGTGCACCCTGAGGTCTTCACTAAAAGACCACAATTGATGATCCAGGAGCTTCAGGGTTCCCCTGGAAACATGGCCTCTGGCCCTGGTGCTGCCCCTGTCCATAAATCATAATAAAGGTCAACTCTTTGGACAGCAATGGACTGGACTTGGCGACGCAGAGTGACTGTATCATGTGTGCACTTTATGGTTCTAGGCATCCACAGGATGTTGCCCTGCTGACATCTTACTAGAGGAAGGGGAGTGGGCGGAGCAGAGGAGATAGGAGACTGAGGGGAGGACAGGACATGTATGGAGCAGAGAGGAAGAGTGTGCTGTTACCCGCCAGGGAGAGCAGTGGAAGCTGCATATAGATGAGCATGCAAATTTATATGGGAATCTACATTTTCATTCAATCATAATAGAAAAAAGAAACACACAGTACCTTTTCAGTTTCATTATCCTTTTTTGTGCCTGTTCTTTTCAAAATTACTGGAAGCATAGAAAGTCCTTCTTGATTGGCAGGCTGCAGCTGTCAGGTGCCACCAACTTGGCTCTGACTCAGACCGCCCCTAACATGAAGAACCAGACCCTGCCCATACTGCACCCTCCTGGCAACTGCTGCTGCATCTGCGTCCACTGTCACAGCCACTGTGTATCGTCCAGGGCCTTCCTCTTTTCCAGTGACCCTTCACCTCACCAAGCACGAGGCCCTTCTCCAGGGACTGGTCCCTCTTGATATACCATGTTCAATGGACATGAGATGAAGTCTTGCCATCCAGATCTCCACAGAGCACTATGGCTGTACTTCCTTCAAGACAGACTTGTTCCTTCTGGCAGTCCATGATATATTCAATATTCTTTGCCAACACCACAATTCAAATGCATTGATTGTTCTTTGGTCTTCCTTATTCATTGTCCAGTTTTTGCACAGAGATGAGGCAACTGAAAATACCATAGCTTGGGTCAAGTGTACCTTAGTCCTCAAAGTGACATCTTTCAAGACTTTAAAAAGGTCTTTTGCTGCATATCTGCCCAAAGCAATACCACTGTCTTGAGTTCCTGATTGCTGCTTCCACGGGCAGTTATGGTGGGATTTGGAGGATGGATGCAGATTAAATTATATTTAATCCAAAATGCACTTTTAATTAGTTCATTTCATCCAGACCTAATTTTGCTTCATGATATAAGATTATATATAGAATCCTGTCCACCTCCCATGGCTAACTAGCTACCACTAGACCAGTTTTACTGAAAAATTCTTTTCTCCCATTTTGAAGCCATCTGGTCAGCTCCTCTGATATAAATTCTTATGCTGGGGTAATTTTTTTCCAACAGCTTTTTTGAGGTATAACTTTGAAAATTAGCAATTTTAACTACACAACCCACCAATTTTCTTAAATTTATCGAGTTAACTGTCACCAGATCCAGTTGTAGAACACTTCCAACACCCCAAAAAGAACCCAAATGCCGTCTGAGTCAATCTCCATCACCCCTCATCCGTCATTCCCGATCTCCCCCTGCTGGGTCACGAGTTGGCAGGACTCTGACAGTCCCCAGAGCAGAATGACACAGGCACTGGCCAACAGGGGGACGACGAAAGGTGACCTGTTCTGGAGAAACTAAGTCATCTCCTGAATATTTCATGATGCTATATTTATACTACAGGGCTACTGGCAAGTTGGTCTATCAACTAAACTAAAAATTAAGATTTATTTAAAAGATCATGGTTTTCACTCAGTTATGTCAAATAAAAATTAAAAAAGAAAAAAAAAAAGATCATGGGATGTGCCAACTGTCGAAGCAGCTCCTGAATCCTGAAGGCTGCACACAGATCAAAGGCGGTGTCACTGTTAACTGCATGAATAATATTTACAGGCAGAGAAAACCAAGCAACTGCAGTGCTCATGCGGCTATTTACAGTAACATTCTAGATTCAATTCTGAAATTACTTTTACTTTTTCCAAATTTCAAAATATATACATTAACACAGCTTAGGGCAGAAGTACGAAGGAGGCCTTGAGATGTCAACCCTACAAACGATTCATGTTGCAGACATGTTATTTGTCGTCAATTAATTTAAATGACTAAACGTAGGATTAGCTAATAAAGTACACCCAGAGCTAAAAGCAGCCCACTTGTGTATAAAGAGCCAGGGGTCATCCGGCCTGTTTCCGTATTTTAACCCAATGTGGCACTGTCACTCCACATGGAGGAAAGGTTCACCTGTATATAAACTTTATTTGGTGTTTCTTTTCATGTCTATGATATTTCTATAAAAGCCTATTTAAAAAAACATCACTTCAGATTATCAAACACCTTTTACGCAGCCAGGCAAAGCTAAATGTCAATTTAACATTTTAGAAAACCAATAATAAAGGACACAAAGCTACTTCTGCTAATGCAGTGACACTCAACTTACAGAAAATATTCGTAATAGATGTGCTATAATTCTTTTAATTGTGATAAACGATGTTTGTAACAGGACACTTGCCCTTCATGAGTCCAACTCAGTGACACTGTGCTCACCATGCCAAGCGCCCACTGTCAGGTTCTGTTTCAAAGCTCTCCAATCTCTGAACTTCCCAGGCACACAGACTGTAAACTCAAGGTTACATCAGCAGCTCGATGAAGCCCTCTTATTCTACTGCTTAAGCATAAGTATTTTTCTAAAAGGGACTTTTATATGTAGTCCTTAAAGCAATCACAACAGGCAAGATTTCAGCACCCACAAAATCAGTGTTTTCTCTAGCAGGACAATTAATTAAAACAAAATTAAGGGGAAATAAAAGGAAACATTCCAAAATTACTAAATTAACTGTGACACAGCTTTGAGGGTTAAAAAAAAAAGAAAAAGAAAATCAGGCAACTTTTTCTTTTCATGGGTTATTTTCCATGTAGAAATTTTGGAACTTGAACATGGCTAATACATTCCAGTGGTGGGGCTGTAGTCAATTTCCTTTTAATTCCCTTTATGGTTATTTAAATTGTTTGTACATTTTAAAGCATCCTGAGAAAAGTCATAGACGCCACTCTGTCCAGAGCCTAACAACCATGTGCATAGTCTAATAACTCAGGTATTGTAGGGGCGGGGAAAAAAGTTCTAAGGTCTTCAGGAAGGCCTCAAGGTATATAGGGTACACCCCTTCAGAGAGCCGAGGTCTTCAGGAAGGACTCAAGGCACAGTACATCCCACAGAGAGCTCCCAGGTCTTCCCGGGCAGCAGCTATAGCAACTCAGCCTGCAGAATTGGTGAGTATCTCAGTTCCTCTGGGCCTCCGGTGGGGTGATGCTGAAAGGAGCTACACACACCTTCCAGCTTGCGAGTGTACACTCGATGCCGTGTGCAATGTCTGACACTGCCAGTCTAATTTTCTACATCAAGAAACTCGAATTTAGAGAGCCTACATGACCTGCCAAGCCAAGGGCAAGCAGGACTTGGAATTCAAACCTAACTCCAATCCTAGAGCTCTTATTCCCGATACTACTCCACTTCACTGCCAGCAACACCCAGCACCCCGGTGCCAGCTGAAAGCGCAAGCATTTTGCTCTGCTCAAATACATTCAGCACCCTTGACACAGACTCACCAACAGGCACCTGCCTGCTGGCCACTGCACTTACTGCTGCTGCTGAGACCTTTCATGGTCACAATGAAAGCTCCTCAAATGACAGCAGCGGTCCCCCAACTTTGTAGCTCTTAGGCTGGGTGTCTCTGGCCAGCAGAAATAAAACATGCAACCACATAAAAATCTGTATATGAATGTTCATTAGGAGCATTATTAACAACAGCCAAATATTATAAACCATTCATTAACTGGTGAATAGACAGACAACATGTGGCCGACCTGACAATAAACTAAAAAGCACTGAACAACAAGATCAAAAGGAACTGACTGCCGACTTTCGCAACATGGGTGAGCGTCAAACACACGGTACTGAATGCAAGAAGCCAGGTGCCAATCGCCACACACCCCCCAGTTCCACTTCGATGAACCGTTCAGAAGAGGCTCATCTCCAGAGGAGAGCGCGGAGGAGGGTTCACCAGGGCCTGGGGGCGAGCACGGGCAGTGACTGCCACCCTGCAGACTGCATCTTCCAGGGGACTGTGGTGAGGGCTACACAGCTCTAAATTTACTAAAAATCATGTAAGTGATTTTTAATATGAACTTTACAGCATTTTATACCTCAATGATACTGTTTTTCCCTAAAAAAAAAAAAAAAATCTATAAACACTCCCTAAACAATACAAAACTAGACCTCAACAACTGAAAAGGCACTGCATGTTCTAGAACATGAAGATTCAGAATCAGGAAGATGCCAGCTCCTTGGATGCATCTACAAATCCAAATCTGACAAAAACACCTTCCTGTGTCTCCTTTCTACCACCATTCAAAGATAAACAAGTTGATTATAGCTTATTTCTAAGAATAAACAACCAAGAATACCAGGGAAACATTAAAGACTCTGCAGTTAAGAGTGTGTCTCTGAGTCATGGATTGGCAGACCAAAGAGAAAGAACAAAAACTCCAGAAACAGACCCTCCACATGGTGAAGGGGGCATCTCGATGAGGGTAGCATCTCAAGAGGAGAAAAACATGACGGTCTCAGTAACTGGCTTTGTTGGGACAAATCGATAGCCACATAAAAAAAAATTACATCAATTTTTCATAATGTATGACAAGATAAATGCTAAATGGATTGCAGCTCTAAACAAATAAATACACACAGTATCTGCACAGCACAAGGACATTTTTTTAATGGGTTAGCTCTTCTACAGCCTAGACTGCAAAGTTTTCCCAGCTATGATCCCAAATCCAGAAGCAGTGAGGATAAAGGCTGACAACATCAAAAAATGATGTGTAATGGTAAAAAGTCTAATACAACTGAAAATAATTTAAGTAAAATGTCAAGTTATTAATAATAATTTGATTGCATTTCGATTCGTGTTACTTCTTAGTTTCTAAATATATAATCCATTGTTATTGTCCTACTCTAGTAAATGCACTGATAAATCTTAATTTATTTATCCTAAAAACCTCCTCCATGCCCTTTAAAAGCCTCCTCCTATTCCCCATCTTGGAAACCCTGGTGGCATCGTGGTTACGAGCTACGGCTGCTAACCAAAAGGTCAGCAGTTCAAATCTGCCAGGCACTACTTGTCATCTCTACTGGGTAACTCTACCCTGTTCTATAGGGTTGCTCTGAGTCCTCAATGACTCAACGGCACTGGATTTGGTTTTCTTTTTATTCCACCCAAGTCCCTGGGTGCTGCCAGCACTAGCGAGCTCAACTACATACTAACACTAACTGAAAGGCTGGAGGCTCAGGTCCCCGGGGAGGAGCCTCGGAGGAAAGCCCTGGTGACTTGCCTGCATTCTAACAGACTCATGGTCAGCTGGGGTCAGAACGAAGACCTGGCCATCTTCCTCCACTGACACACGGTCGCCTGAGGTGACCTCCGCTCTGACAAACACAGTCACCTGGGGTTGGAACAAACACCTGGAGATCTACTTCTAGTCCAACTCACACACGGTCACCAGGGGTCAGAAGAGACTCAACAGCAACCAGTGCTAGTGTCCCCACTCTCCTACAGTGAATTTCAAAAGAAATCACCCTTCTCACCACCCAGACTTCGCTCTCCCAACACTCACTTCATCAACTGTCTTCAAATCACAAATCCAAAAACGACACATTCACTTAGGACGCCCTGGAGAAAAGGAGTATTCCTTATTTTACGGGCTGTCTGCACATGACCTCATTTTAGCCAAATGCAGCACTCATTCTATGTGTGTAAGCAGGAGAGGACGACGGACTGGCCACAACAGGCCGTCCCCTGGCCTCTCCGTCATAGCTGATGAACCCTACATCCACCGAGCACTGTCGGGACTCAGTTCAGAGGACCTAACATGAGAATAAACATTTACCTCCCAAATACCAACAAGAAGATCAAAATGTAAAGGCTAGTTAACACCAAGCAGGCTTTTCTGGTAACTGGAATTGTCCTCGCTGTGGCTGAATGCGACAGAAAATGCTACACAGCTCTCTGAAAAAGTATTCCTAAGAGCAGCACTACAGGAGAACACAGAGCTGTGCGCCACAGGTCAGCAATTCACACAAAAAGTAAACCAGTGTTCATCCAGACAGAGGAGTGACTTTTCTCGTGGGGAATAAAGAGTATCTCTTAAGTTCTTACCTTAGAATTGAAACATGGTTTAATAGTACAGTTGGTAATTTATTTACACGGCTTAAAAATAAAAGGTAAGAGGGCCTGACAGGCGTTCCGAAGACCCCAAGTCACCGAGATGCAGGAGGAGGAAGAAAAGCACAAGCAGCGCGCCACCGTACTGCCGCCCGGCACTAGCGACCACACCCGCCTTACCTGAGGGGACAGCCGGGCTGCTCCGGTGGTTCCCGCCCGCGGAGACGAACAGGTCCTCCTCCCCGTCGGTAGACGAGCTGGACGGGGACTCGCTGGTGAGGTCGTTCTCGCTGGAGCTGCTGGAGCTGGGAAGCAGGGCGTACTTTCTGCGGGCCAGCACCTCTCGCTTCTTCCTCTGCATCAACAGCCTCTCTTTCTGCTTCTGCGTCCTCTGCGAGGAACTGCTTTTCACAAATCTCTTCCTGCAGGGAAGTCTCCGTAAGGAGCTGCTGTGAAAACAGGGTCTCTTCATTAACAATCCCGAGACTGAGTCTGTCTCAGTCCGAGGCCATTTTTGGGACCGTGCACTGTGAGTTCTACTTTTAGCATTCAAAATTGCCTGGGAATGTCTTACTGAGATCTCCTTGTCCTCATCTGAAGTCACAGTGTCAGAATCTCCAAAATGCAGACTAGATGAGGGCGAGGAAAGACAATCACTAGAGGAGGAGTCATTGTCCTCGTCACTTGGTGTTCCCAGGTGCTGCCGCAATCCTAAAATCCCCTGGTTTTCTTTAACACAGTTCTGCATGTAGGAAGGGCCAGCCTGCTGGCTTTTGCGTTTTTTCCTTACCACGACACTTTTTTCTGGCTCTGGCTGGGTACCACTCCTGTCCTTTTCTTGTTTTTGAGAATCATCGCACAAGTGAGTGAATTCATTGCCCACTTTACTCTGAATCATCTCCACCTCTGCAGGAAAACGTGGGGCTGCCCTGATGGGCTCTGGGTGCAAGAGGATGCCTTTCAGGTTCTCCGGGGTCCTAGGCGCATCCGAAGGGATCTCACTCTTCATAGCCACTTCTAGGGTATAAAGCTCGTTACACACAGGAGTCCATTGAGACATGGGAAGCTTTAAGGAAGGCCTAGAAGACACAATTAGATATTTTTTTAAAAAATGACTGTTTCACTGTACAATGTAACCGAAGAGTTCTCAGACCGTACCGAGAATATCTCTTCTAACAAAGCAGAAATTGCCTTTTCCTTATCAGCATGTAAAGTGGCTACAATCAGTCATCATCCTGATTTTATAAACATTTCTCTGACACCCCTACTCATGCACCAAGTTTCTTAGGACCACAGAATAAAAACCTACTTAAGAATTTCTACTAACCACAGTCTGAGCTCACTGTGCATCTGGCTACCCACAGCAATGTGCCCTATTTGGACAAAAATCAGCCAATTTCTTCAGAACCTGTTACAATAAAGACAGACACAAGAATTAGAAGTCAGAAGACTTCAATCAGTCAGCTTTTTATTTTCCTGGTAACATGTTTCAAAGCGGAAATTGGTAAGTATTTTGGTGCCTCTAGATGGTCATTGTGTCGGACTGGCCAGTGCAGAGGCTGAACTGGTGAGAATACAGCGTCTCTTTCCCATGGCTACTTCCGTCACACTAGCGTCCACTGACTCTCCAAAGAGAACTGGAACTCCCCCGACAGACAGCAGACACAAGTACGGTATTTTCAGGTCTGAACACAGGAAGACGACAGCCAAGGTCGTGGGCCAGAGAGGAGCTTTCTGCAGAAGAAGCAGCCCAGCAAACACAGACTCAACTTTCCTGCACCTGTCTAAGTGAAGAGGAGGAGCCATGGTCTTAGTCCCTGAAACCACAAGCCGCTGAGGACACAGACCAGACACTGAAGTGTTGGTACCCACGAGAACGGTGCTGACATGAAAGCAGGCAACACCATGACTCACAACGGACTGTGTTTATGAGAAAGGTAGTTAGTGTGACTGCCAAAAGCTTTCCTGGCATAAAATACAGACATCTAACAACATCCACACGTTTAACATGTCTGCCCTGACGTATGACCCACCCACATACTCCAAGTACACAGCCTGACGAATCCTCATGATGTCCACATGTTTAACTTGTTTACGGCACCACACAGACACATGCTCCAACTATATAGCTCCAGGAATTCTCACCAAGGAAAAATGACAGTGTAACAACTATCCAGGTTAAAAAGAAAAAAAACGTAGCTAGCACCCCAGAAATCCTCTCCCAGTCACTACCACCCCACCACTGATTACAATCGCTATCCTAACTTCTAACATCGTGGACCTGTTTTGCCTGTAACACACATTTTTAAATCATTTCCTGAAAAGGAACAGAATACACAGTTCGTAACAAGCTTTTTCCTTTCCCCATAAACAACACTGACAACACAAGAACGTACACTCTCACAGGTGTCCCACTGCAGTAAGCAAGAGTACAGCTTGATTACCAGAAAAAAATGGCTGTAATTTAAATACAAGTCTGTTCCTACAGAAAGCGATCTGAACACCTATCCTCCACTACATTTGCACTTGCCTAGAGCTAGGGGTGATGGGTAGAAGGGATAGCTAAAAACCAAGAGGTCTCTTTCTGGTGAGGAAAACTGTTTTAAAACTGTCTCTGCGGTGCTCACACAACTCTGGCAACATGCAAAAAACCACCTGCCTGGACACTGCCAATGTGGGAACTGCACGGTGTGGGAACGACAGCTCCCTAAAGCTGGGGACCAACGCAGGATGTGAAGGAGTACAGCACCAAGGCTTCTGGTGTCAGGTAACTATGGACACCGTAAACACCAGGAAGTCACCTCTTTAGGAAAGACGGGGGTTTTCCAGAAGCCCCCAACTCCCAGAAGTTGCATTGAGTTTGATCTCTGAGGAGATGGTTGCTATTTACAGAGGAAAACTCTCTGTTTTTGGACCCCTCATCTTTAATTGCTGAGGGACCTTCTGGGGCTTAAACGGAGATCAGGAAAGGCAACGAGAACTTGCCAAAAGCATAAATTCTGGAAACACGGGTCCATAAACAAGTTAACATGGGAGTGATTCATAACGTAACTCCCTAAACCCAATTTCTGCCATCAGTCTAGGCCTCCAAGCCAAAACAACGAAGCCTCTATGGTTCCATCTGCTCTGGTTTTTGGACAGCCAAGTCCAACGAAGCGGACGGAGCAAGGGGAGGGAAGGAGGGTGGCAGCATGAGGCAACGTGCGCGTGGTGAGGTGAGGGTGGGTGGGTGTGCACATGCGCGCACGCACACCCCGTAACAGCGGTCGGTGGATTCAGGGTTAACACCCACTCTAACTGGCAGGTGTTCCCAAGACAGGGTAGAGACTCGTGCTCTGTCTGAGCCGAGAGAAGGGCGTTCACAAGGAGGGGGCACCGGGTAATCTATCAAAATAAAAACCAGGACCACAATTTTCTATAAAGTAACAGCAAAAATGATACAAAGGATCGAAAAAGAACGCTCTAGGCTGTTTTCTCTTCAGTACAATAAAATCCTAATCTTGTCTTTTATTTTTGAAAAGCCCTTACTGGTCCATCTAAGTTAGAAATGGAGTGAGTACGAACCAGAGACCTCCGTCTCACTGTCACATTACGACTGGTTTGCTATCGCACACTCTCTCACCAGTGAGACCACAGTCCTCTTCCCTCTGTGGCTTAATTCCCTCATCTCACTGCTATGTCACGATGACAGCATTCCGGCGACTCCTCATACTGATACAGGCTACATCATTATTAGGAAGTCCTGCATTATGAAAACCTGATAGCTATAAAAGCCTAAATTTCCAAAAGTAAAAACAGTAGATTTCAGATTTGGCAATTATATTCTAGAGTAAGTTTGTGTATGCACGAACAGAGAGGGTACACACTGCATCTTGTCCACAGTGTTTTATTCTGATGACTCCCTGGAAAGCGTTCCCAGTCAACCATAGGTCAGAGTATTTCCACAGAAAGTTACTATCACGGTAATCGTTCTAAAGTGCACACATTATGATATTGGAGCAGAGAAGAACAGGACACACTGTGAAGGGTAGTGAGATGCTTCCCGATAGAATCACAGGAGGCAAGGAGCTACACCGGTCAGATCAACCTTCTCAGGAGGCCATGAAGCACTAGAAGATGTCCTCACCTGAGGTGTTAGCACTAGAACACCAAAGAACTCCACAGTATGTACTCTCAGAGAAGCCACAGACTAAGCAGGGACAAACACAAGACTACTGCATGCCAGGACTGCAAGGCCACTTACCTGGATGGCAGCAGGGACGCAGGGAGGAATAAACAACAGCCAGGAAGGGTGTCAGGGGGCAGGCGGGAGACAGAGAAGGGGAAAGAACCAGGCCAGTCTAAAACATCCCCCATCTTCTTCTGAGGATAACGGGCACACCAGGATAGTTTTAAACAGGAAACCTGAATGACCATACAGTGAGATGAGGAACAGACTGATGGGAGCCCGAACCGGAGGCATAAATCCCAGTGCGAGGTTGCTGCCGCAGAAGGTGAAGGAACACAGCCAGTACGGGACTAGTGACTAGATGCAGGGATAATGCGACAGAGAACCTGGGACTCGACTAACCTTCAGGGAGGAAACGACACAACCACCACCCCAGCCCAAATGCGCACCACCTTGCTGGACAACAACAACTCCTCCCTGGTTTTGTTTCTTCCAACAATCCATTTCTGTATAGCAACCAGGAAGTAACCTCAGAACGTAAATCATGACCTCACATCCTGCTGAAAGTCCTCCAGTAGCTTAAAAGGCAAGCGCTTCACCTCAGCTCACTGACCCCCTGGGATCTCATGCCCCTTCTCGATCGTCTCCTGCAGCCAAATCAGACCTTGTTCTGTTCCCTGTGCCTGGAATGCTTTGCCCAAAGACGTCTGAAAAGTTACCCAGCTTCTGCTCACCATTCAGGTCTGGCCTTAAATGTCACCTCTTTGCAAAGACATCTCCTCTGAAGGCTACACACGGCAACCATCACTTGCTTTGCAGACTCCCAACCACCAGGGAATTACATGACCAAGGGCCCCTAATGCTGGGCTTGGAAATCCATCGCTGCATTCTGAGGTCCCACCGGCTGCTCCTGGCCAGCTACCAAACATAGACAGGACACCCAAGCTGGCCTGGCCATCGCTCAGCAGCTGATGCGGCTCTAGGATTCCTTCTTTGTGAACCTTTGACTGGACCTGAGGTGAACCCCGGTGGTACAATGGTTACACGCCATGTCTGCTAACCAAACGGTCAGCAATTCAAACCCACCAGGCATTCCATGGAACCTCTACGGGCAGTTCTACTGTCCTACAGGGTTGCCATGAGTCACAATCGACTCATCAACAGTGTGTTTTAGGTGAAAATTTAGACAGCAAATTAGTGTCCCATTCAAAACTTTATGTCCAAATTGTCTCGGGGACTGCCCACAACCCCACACTGTATCGGCACTCTCCCTCGCTCCACCCCGGGTTTTCCTATCCATTCCTTCAGTGTTCCCTCCCCACTTTCCCGTCTCAGCTTTGCTTTGGGGCAGGTGACGCCTGACTGGTCTCACACACTTGATCACTCCAAGGAGCACACTCTCATAGGAGTCACCACTTCTTTCACAGCCATCACATTCGGCTGAAGGCTTTCCTTTCCGTCCCCTGGGATGGAGGTTAGGCCTGCAGTGTGCTCTGTCAGCTCCCTCCACCTCCTCCAGCTCCCTCCCCGTTTTCTCTCCAAGGCATCTCCTCTAACAAAATCCTCATCTGTATTTCACCCCAGCCCATTTCATCCCATCTTGACATCTGCTTCACGAAGAACCTGGACTAACACACACTCCATTAAAGAACTACGCTCTCTCCCCATCACTCAAGATCACACCCTGTTTCATTCTGAGGTCATAAATAACACAAGCTGAAACAATCTTATGAGCCTCGACAACGTTAAGTTCCCCAGACGAATGCAAGTCCTGTGAACACAGAAGACTTGTCCGAGGAGTCACTATTTGGTCTCCTCCCGTGAACACAACCCCCAGACACAGATGAGGTTAAGAGCTGAGACACAACTGTCCGCAAAATCTCCCGATGTCCCAGAGACTGTGGGTCTTGATGGAAGACACAAACAACCTGAGAGCCACTGGTGGTCACTAACTAGAGCTGAATTAGAGCTGTGTTCTAAAGACGGCATATCCAGGTTCTGATTTACTGGCTGTCATCTTTAGCCTCTAATTCTCATTTTTCCCAACCTAAAAATAATAGTGATGACAAAGTTAGGTAATAACCTAAGATTTCTTGAGCATTCACCTGAGCCCAAGCACTGTTTTAGGTGTTTGTTAACTTTTAATCCATCTGAATCTTCACAGTAAACCAATGAAGCAGGGTCCTATTCTCCCTGTTCTCCAGAGCCGTCAGGTAATATACACTAGGACTCATCAGGGAAGTCACAGAGCAAGAATTCAAACTGTGGCAGCCTCATTCACATCTGCAGGTTTTTAACCAATGAACTCTAAAAACAATATAACATATGTAAAGTGCTCAGTACAGGGCGTGACCCCCAGGAAGCGGTCAGTGCACATTAGCCAGTATTACCGCAACTGCAACACAGCAACAGGCAAGAGACATAACGAGAAAAAGGAGAAAAAACTTACTGGACAGTCAAAATAAGGCACGTTCTGGTAAGCATCTAAAAAAATAAAGAATAACAGCATCTTGGTCAAAAACGAAAACCTTCTGATGCCAATCCACTCGACACCTAGTAACACAGGAAGACAGAGCAGAGCTGCCCCAAAGTGCCTCCCGAGTGGCAACGCTTCACGGAAGCAAACCGCTGTGCCCCTCTCCCTCGGGGCCGGCATGCTGCTGCACCCCTTCTCCTTCAGACTGAGCCACTGGTGGGGTCCTGATGCACGTGCCGTGGTCGGCAGCAGAGCCCTGAACCACAGCATCACCAGGGCACTGCAGTATAATACAGTCGGTACATTTAAGGGGCTGTGTTCTCCTTCACTTCCTGAACCTACAAAATATAATAACAACAGTAAACTCAGCATCAATTAGACTAGGAAATGGGCTACCAACATCAATGACAAGGACCTGCTAATTAAAAGTGAACTCAGGACCTATTTGGTTGAGGACACCAGAAGCTGGTATCTCCAGGGATCACATGTATGGTAGAGACTTAAAGTAAATCAAAGGGCCCTTATAACGCCTGTATTACTTATCCTATTAGCTGAATTTTAAATTTTTTAAAAACTATGCTCTAATTAATAATTTAAATGAGCTCCAGTCCATTTGAGCACCTCAGTGTCATGAAGTGAGTAAAACATTCACCTGCTGACCGAAAGGTTGGCAGTTCAAAGCCAGCCGGGGTTCTGCAGGAGGGAGGGGAGGCTGGCATGAGGGGGAACAGCAGCGGGGAGGCCGGCGTGGCTCCACCAAGATTCCCAGCCTGGAAATCCCACGGCATGGCTACAAGCTGAAACTGACTGAACATCAGTGGGTTCCTGGTTCCTGAACAGTCACTTAGGAGAAAAACACCTCTGCTGCGTTCCTTACTTGTCCTCCTCCAGGGACAGCCGTCAGAAAGCATCCCACCCTGGTGACCACGGGCCAGTTTCCGGTTTTACACCTGCGCAGACTGACCAAGGCAGCAGAAGACAACCTCCAGCATGTCCAGTCCTCACCACCACCCCGTATCAGATTAAAACATGACACAACCTTCTGCAGACCTTCTCATCCGATCTCCGACTCCAGTCTACTTAAAGTGCTTTGACAGAGTGTAGCAAGTTGCAGCACTCTCTTGATGGTTCCAAAACCCCATACCTAACTGGTCTCTTACCAGCCACGATATGCTGAAACTGACATATGATGCAGACAGAAGGACTGCAAGACGGTGTCCCTAATGGTCTCCTCCAGAAGCACCTAGTTCCCCACAGTGACCATCATTAACAGCCTCTCCAACCTGTTCTTCCTGGGCCAGGTGTCTCCTGTTTGGATTCTCAGCATGCACACCATGCTTAACATCTCCCAGATGCTGTGAAAACCTCCTGAATTGATCCCAGATAAAGCTTCCACACAGGCCAGAAGAACACTGAGATGGCAGAGTATAAACAGTGCACGCAGGATTGACCAGAGATGACGACAACCATCTGTTCCACTCCAGAAAAGATCACACCCCACCAGCCTCAGAACAGCAGCCAATTAACTTCTGGGCCATGACAGTGGCCCATAAAGCCAGCCATGTGAGGGTGAATTCAGAATGCTGAAGGATCTTCTGAGCCGACTCGGCTGACGCCCGTTTTGGGAGTCACAGAGCCGCAGACAGAACTTCCGGCTGAGATTAGGCAGACTCTTCAACCGAGGGGCTGGGCATGAAAGAACAGCGGACAGCCAACATCTCTCTCTTTGCAAAACCAATAATCTGCTCTAATGTGCTGCTTCTTGGTTCAGGCCCATCCCGTACCCCCAGCACCCTACGGGATGCAGCAGAATTGCCCCACAGAGTTTCCAAGGAGCGGGGGTGCATTCAAACAGCCAACCTTTTGGGCAGCGGCTGAGCTCTTAACCTCTGCACCACCAGGACCGCATGGTTACATGTCAAACAGCAAAGGGGGTGCACCTTCCACGAAGCCTGCAAAGACGGCTTCTGCGGTCCCTCGGGGTCTCCTGGTCAGAGGTCAGAAAGTGAACTCAACCACAGACGGCGACTCGCCCGGCTCCGACTCACAGCTGTGCTCAGTCTGCACAGTGCCAGCGAAAAGAACCTGATGGCGAACGGCGTAAACACCGTAAGCGTTCCTCCCGTTAAAATCAGAGTGAAAAAAGGGATGATCACTGTTACATAACACTGTTCTGGAAGGCCAACCAATGCATTCAAACATGAGTGCGGGCATCAATATTAAAAAGGAGGCACTTTTTTTTCCATTATTTGAAGATGACATGATGGCATCCTTGGAAAACTGGAAAGAATAAATTTGGAAACATTCAAGATGGGTCAGTGATTTCTAAAGTTACAACAGTAATACTTGCAAGTCAGTAACTTTCCTTTATATACATAATAGCTGACAAATACTGTAAAATGTAATGATAAGAAAATATCCAAAAGTAACATACTAACAAAAACATATCACTCATAGCTGGGAAAAGATTTAACACTGAGTATCAAATTTACAAAGAAAACACTGAGGACCTACATGAAGACAATGAATATGATGTCCATTACTGAAAACACAACGTGAAGTTCAATGTAATCCAAAAATACAAACATACAGTTTTAATTTCAACAGCACAAATGAACATGCACTCTCTCCTCACCTTCGAAACGTCTGTCAATCCTAGTTCTCTCGATGCTAGAGCTGGGTCCAGAGCTCTGCTTTAAGCAGCAGCTCGCAGGGTCTTCCTGACTTCTGATACCATCTGGGTAGAGAGGAAGGAGGACAGAGAGTTCTCACTGAGGGCTCTCTGCTGAAACAATGGAAAAACCACTGCTGTCAACCCTTTAACAGTGACCCTACAGGACAGAGTACCCCTGCCCTAGACAGTTTCCGAGGCCGTAATCTTTCTTTGTGGTTTTAATGTTTTATTGTGCTGTAAGTGCAAGTTTACAATCCACGATAATTTGCCACATAACGACTTACACATACACTGCTCTGTACCTCTAGCTGCTCTCCCCGCCCTGTGACAACACACTCCCCCTTTCCACCCTGGATTTCCTCTGTCCATTCAACCAGCCCCTGTCCCCCTCTGCCCTCTCATCTCACCTCCAGACAAAAGCTACCCAGCTAGTTTCCCGTATCTGCTTAAGGCAAGAAGCACACTCTCTGCCAGTTATCACTTTATGTCACAGTCTAAGCCCAGTCTTCATCTTTGTCTCAGGAATGGTTTCATTTCTGGGCTAACAGAGTCTGGGGGCCACATCTGCCAGGGACCCTCCAGTCTGCCGGACCATCAAGTCTGGGCTATTTAACAGAGTCTGTGTTTGGCACCCCATTTGTCTCCTGCTGTGTCAGGGACTCTATGCTGTGTCCCCCGTCCGGGCAGTCACCGGTGGTAACCAGGCACCGTCTAGTTCTTCTAGCCTCAGGCTGATGTGGTCTCTGGATTAAGGGGCTCTCTCTACCGCTGGGGCTCGTGTCTTCCTTATGCCTTTAATGCTCCTCGCTCACCTCTGCTACAGCTGGGCTGGCTACTCAGATGGGCACCTGCTGGCAAACCCACAATCTTTACAGAACCAGACGGCCACCTCTTCCCCCACAGAACAGCTGGTGGGGTTCAGCCACTGGCCTTTCCAAGAGCGGGTGAGCCATCACCGCTGCTCTTCCAGGGCTCACTGACACACCAGTGCGGGTTCCCTTATCTGCTAGAGTTTGGGCCACACTTATAAATCCTTGGGTTAAGGATGATTCGTACTGAGAGGATTACAAATGATTTACATGGCGAGTAAAGGGATTCAGAGCTCTACAGCCCAGAGACGTTCCCTCCAGTCCTGAACCGAATCAGACGCTCAGAGACAACGGGACTTGCCGAGAGCAATCTGACATGCACTGGTCAGGTGAGGGGATTCAGGGATGTAATTTCATGCCGCTCTGGGTGTTATTCTTCTCGGTATTAAAAGAAGATACAGTACAGTGTTTAGAACTGCTGGATTCAGAAAGTCAGAAAGTTATCTTGTAGACAGGTCTGCCCAGGGCTGCGATCTCTAAAGAGAGTGTGGGGGAACTGAGGAGCAGAGGTAGCACCATATTTTTACACTGGATCAAGACTTCCACACAGGTTGACTATCTTGGGTGGAAGAAAGTGATGAAATCAACTGTTCTTAAGAGAAACTCAAGAGTATGAGGAAAAAGGACTAATTTTCTTTAGCACAAATCCTGTGAGACTAAAGAATCCTACAGGCTCTCCTCTCCTCTAGAGGATGAGAGTTTGGGGAACTCTATGTTCAATTTCCTAAATCCTGATGATACACACTCTGATTTTAGAAAAAGTAAAGTATCTCTCAAATGACAGATTTCCATTACTCAGTGAACTTAATCCCTTTCTTGTTCATCTTGTTTAAAACTGGTCTAAAATCCCCAGGGATTAGTCATCAGAGAGACAGAGAGAGAGAAAGAGCGAGAGATACCTATTTTAGGCCTCCTACTGATACAAACAGGGTGGGGTTAACAGGAAAAGCCTCAGGACTGTAGCCCTGCCATCAGACATGCTCTTGGCCAGCAGCAAGCCAAGGGTGCACTGATCCCGACAAGCTTCAACAGTATCTGGCAGTGAGTTTCATCTGGTTAGGAAGTTTCATCTGGTTAGGAAGGCAATGTTACCAATTACAGGGCATTCTCCACAAATGTTGAACATTTCTGGCATGGAAGCCTGCACCATGAAAACTAATACTGGAACAGAAAATATGAGATACAAAGACACTGCTAACTACCCTTTATATAAAATTCATTCCATCACGAAAATCAACTGAAAAACCACTAGAACTCATTTCAGTATAGTACCTGGACAAACTAAACAAAAACCAGCAACTTTCCAACATATGAGCAGTCGCTGCTGTTCGGCAGAGTTCAGTAAGTCCCGACTCAAAGCGGCCTCTGTACAACAGAACAGACGCTGTCGGTCCCACACCAATCCTCACACCTGCTGTCAGCTTGAGCACGCTCTGATATCCGCTGTGTCACTCCATCTCGTCGAGGGGCTCTGTCACTCCTCTACTCTACCAAACATGATGTCCCTCTCCAGGGACTGATAACACAGTCAAAGCAGGTGAGATCCAGTCTCACCATCCTCACTCCCAAAGGGCACTCTGGAGTTGTTCACTCTGCTGGCAGTCCACGGTATATTCAGTCTTCTTCACCAACATCATAACTCAGTGGGCTCAGTTCTTCTTCAGTCCTCATTCTGTCCAGCTTTCACAACAATACGACACAACTGAACCACCGCAGCTTGGGTCAGGCACACCTCAGTCCTCAAAGCGGCACCTGTGCTTGTCAACACCTGAACGAGGTCGTGTGCACCAGATCTGCCTGATGCAATGCATCACTGGATTGCTTGACGGCTGCTTCCACGGGTGCTGGCTGCGGATTCCAGTAAAAGGACATCCTGGGCAGCTTCAGTACTTTCTCCACTTATCGCCACGCTGCTCACTGGTCCAGTGGTGAAGACTCTGCTCCGGATGGTGAGGTGTGGCCCACCCTGAAGACTGTCGTTTTTTATCTTCATCAGTAAGCACTTCAAGTTCTCTCCAACAAGCACAGCTGTGTCCCTCGCATAATGCACACTGTTAACAGTCTCTCTCCAATCCCGATGCCACCTCCTCCTTCACACGGTCCAGCCTCTCAGATACTCTGCACAGCATACAGCTTGAACAACTGTGGTTGAAACCATACTACTGTAACAAACGCTTAACTCTGAACGTTTTCAATCAGAAATAAAAAACTGTCATGCCAGAAAGAGTCCATTCCTCATGGACACGGGAAATACAGGGTGGGAAGGAGGAGGGTGCTGCCACAGCGCAGGGAGAGTAGCAAGAGGGACACGGCACTGTGTGTGCAAGTTTCAGCATGACAGACTACGACAGTCAACTGTCCCTTAAAGTACAGTTATTTTTTTTTAAATACTTTTAAAGACAAAAAAAAAAATCCACAAAGCAACAAGAATTGTAAATACATACTTATTCTAATAAACTAAAGACTTGTATGCAAAAAACTAAAACTGTGCAAGAGGATATAAAGACGATTCTAACAAGCAGAGAGGCATCTCACCACTAGAAAAACAAGCTGAGAGGCATCTCATCTCTACAAAAGACTCCCACTGGCTCTGTCACAGACAGAAGAAAACAGCAATATTTTAAAACTGTTGAAACATAAAAACTATTACTATGGATGTGTCATTCCTTAAAGAATTTTTTCAAATGGTCTAAATACATTAACCTAAAGATTAACTCAAATTTCTCTTAGTTTTTCAATCATTTTGTTCACTGAGACTCTCATACAGTCAAAAATTTTAATTTTTCTTTTAAAAAAGCCTAGTTACGTGCACACCTTAGGAAGAAGATAGAAGTGAAAGACAAAAGCTCAACTCACATGTTCTTCTTCTCTTTTTCTTATTTAACTTCATTTTCTTAACCAAGATTAGAATATATCCATAAAACAAACTGTTAGGCAGCCTTTAAATATGAAGCAGAATCTGTACAGATATGAAAAGTACAGATAAATTTTTATTTCAAAAAGTTGCAAAGAACTTTTACTTTCTGTAAAAAAAAAAAAAACCTATTTAACTACGTTAAAATATGTATGGGAACAATACACACTTAAAAGTTTGAAATACAACTGTAGGGAAGTAGTTATGAACTAACTGATGGCTTTCACCTTTGGTGCTCCAAACTTCTGTACGGGTGGATTTTTTTGCAAAACAATCATTTACCACTTCTGAAATCAATGAACAATTTTTTTTTTAAGGAATACAAAATGACAGAAAAATATACTCTGTTTTCCACTAATTAAAATACAACTTTGTTAATAATACCCCATTCCCATGGAGTCTGACTCACTCAGAGGGCCTTACAGGACAAATGAAAACAGCCCCCTGGGAATTCCAAGAGGCTGCAGCTGATGAGGACTGCCTGTATCTGATGAGCAGCGGAGCCCCCAGGATCCCAACTGTGTTAACAACAGATGATCAGACAATTCCAGAAAACCCTGCTGGTGCCAAGGTACAGAGCTATGGCTGCTAACAGAAAGGTCACCAGTTCAAACCTACCATGTGCTCCTTTGAAACTCTACAGGTCAATTTTACTGTGTCCTATAGGGTCGCTGAGTTGGAACTGACTCAATGTCAGTGAGCTTGGTTTTGGTTATACAATTAAAACACGTTATTGTGATTTCTCTGGTAATCTTGTCTTGGCATACAATTCCTCCTTATTAACTAGATACGATCACAAATTCTGGTCAGCTTAATGACAGAAGAAGGTAGCCAACAGTGGATGGCATCTGACTTGGCAAATTTTGAACAGAGCTGTCCAATCTGAGAGTTGTTCCTAGATGCTGATGCTGGTCCGCTGTTCACAGGCACCCTATATTGGAACCCATCTGTTTTGTTTTTTTTTAAAGGAAGTGTAATGTTTGGAAAATAATAATTTATCATACAACCATTTCACAGAATTTTTCATCATACAAACTGCAATTACCACTTTGAGGTTAAACTGAAAAATGTCCCTAAGAATTCTGAAAAACTATGAATCAAGAGAGCAGAAAATGACACATGTTCTGACAGACTGCTGGGAGACTGGAACACTTACACATTGCTGGCAGGAATGTGAAATGGTACAACCATTTTGGAAAACAATATGGCATATCCTTAGAAAACTAGCCACAGAAATACCAGATGACCCAGCAACCCCACTGCTAGGAATATGACCCACACAGTAAGAGCTGCCACTTGAACCGACATGCACACCCATGTGGACTTCAGCACTGCACACAACAGCAAAAAGATGGAGCCTACACAGATGCCCATCAACAGATGAACGGACAAATGAAGTATGGTCTCTACATACAGTGCAGTACTGTGCAGCAATGAAGAATGAGAAATCCGCACAGCATTATGCTGAGTGAAATATGTCAATTACAAGAGAACACATACTCTTTATGAGACCACTATTATAAAAACTCATGGAAAGGTTTATACACAAAGACACAATCCCTGACAGTTACGAGGAAAAGGTGGGGACAAAAAATCACTAAATAGAAAACAGTGGTAACTTTGGTGAAGGGTAAGACAGTAGATAAGACCGGGGAAGCCAACCCAACTTGTTCAAAGCAATATCACGGGAAGTTCCACAGACACATCCAAATTCCCTGAGGGACCTAATTACTGGCTGAGAGCTGTGGGGACCATGGTCTTGGGGAACATCTAACTCAACTGACGTAACACAGTTTACAGAGAAAACGTTCCACACTGTATTCCGGTGAGTACTGTCAGGGATCTCAACAGGCTGTGAGCAGCCATCGAAGAAGCTCGGCTGGTCTCGGCCTGTCTGGAGCAAGAACAACGAAGAGAACAAAAGACAAAGAAAAGATACATCCAAAGAAGTGACTGACCACAACCACACAGACCCCACCAGACTAAGTCCAGAACGACTAGATGGTGCCCAGTTGGCTGCTTTGACAAGGGTCCCAATATAAAGTCCCAGACAGAGCTGGAGAAAAAATGTGCAACAGATTTCTCACTCTCGAAAAAAGACCAGACTTATACAGCAGTAGTACTCTCTTAAAAAAAAAAAAAAAAAAATTGAGGGCTCGCCAGACTAGAAGGTCCACAGAGGGCACGTCCCCTGGACTCTGTTAGCCTCTGCTTTCTTCTTCATTGCGCTTTAGATGAAGGCTTACAGAGCAAATTAATTTCTCACTAAACAATTAGTGCCCAAATTTGTGACACTGATACCTTCAGACAAAGATTAGAATGGACATTAGGAAAGGGTAAGAATGAAAAAAACCACTAAACAATAGTGGTACCTTTGGTGAAGGGTAAGACTGTACACAACTTGTCAAAAGCAATGTCACAGAAGACACACAGTGATGCTGGCCAAAAATACGCTTCCTGGAGTAAATACATACATGAGGCTGTGTGAACAGCTCCCGTCCAGAGGTGAGAGAGAGAGGGTGGAGGGGGACAGGAGTCAGCTGAATGGATGCCGGAGTACGGTATGGACACGAAGGGTGTGTGCTCTGGCGAAGGGGAGTAGTCACAGCTGCACAGTGGTATGGGTGCAGGGTTTCAGATGGCAAACACACATAGACTGTAAACATCCACTTAAAGCTAATAAAAACATTACCAAAAACAACAACAACAACAAAAAACAAGACCAGACTTAAAGTGGCCTGACAGAGCCTGGAAAAGCCCCAAGAATACGGCCCCCATGTATCCTTGCAGCTTACTAATGAAGTCACTCTCAAGGTTCATTCTTCAGGCCCATAAAACAAAACAAGACTAAACAGCACATCACCCAGCAGCAAGGACAAGAAGGCAGGAGGGTACCAGAAAACTGACCACAGGGAACCAACAGTTAAGGAGAGAGGCTAACATGTCACGGGGTTGGTAACCAGTATCACAACATGTACACGAATTGTTTCGGCAGAGCCACTGTGTTCTGAAAACCTTCATCTAACATACAATAACAGAGAAAGAAATGAAATTCAAAAAACTTACAGGAAAATCTTTGGTTCTTAGTACTTCTTCAGTTCAGCCTGGCTGACTCTCTTTCCCAGCACTTCACCTTCACAAACCACTCTTGGTGATTACGGTGACCTAAACCTGGACTTGCCCAAACTGACCCTGCAACAGCCCCTAGACTTCCTGAAGATCGGGACTCAGGGAACTGCAGAGTTCTCTCTTTTTTTAAAGTGACAGAAGTGAACTTAAAAAGGGTTAATATTTTTACAGTATGTGAAATGGTATCTGCTTCAATATGTCTAATACCGCATCAAAATTTAGCAATCCATAAACTGAATGCAGAAATAAACCATACTGCTAAATTAAGCGCTTAACTGTACAGCAGCACATTTAACATTTCAAACTAATGATTTAACAATAGTGTAAAACCACTTGGTGTTCTTCTCATGAGTAAACACCGCATCATCAGATGGTGAACAATCACAAATACAGATCAAAACACACCAGAGTGAAAATGTCTGTGGCTCACGGCGTCCTGAGAACGCCCTCACTGAAGCCATGGGGACAACGTTGCGACAACCGGCGATGCTGTCTGAACAGGTAGAGTAGCACCAAACTCCAGACAAAATGAGAGATCTTGACAGCCAGGGTGTGCACTCAGTCAGTCAACAACCGCATGGTGACGTCCCTCCTCCACAGCTGATCTGAGGGTGGAGGGACAAACGGGACAGGGGCCCTAGCCGTCAAACAACCCACAACTCAGACAGAAAGAAGAGAATTCACTAATCATGGAACGGAAAGGGCTACACACATAAGCACAGGCAGTTGTCTCCCCATCTCAGGGAGCACTGCGTCACAGTGAGCCACACCTACACTGTCCCCTCCGCTCTGACATCTCCTCATCAGTAACAGGCATCATGTACACTGTTGCAGCTTTTCATTGGCTGTTGTGATCCTTCTCTGGGGTTCCCCTGTAGGTGTTCAATATTTTTACTTACCTGTTCAAAATACAGCCACACAGCAAGCTACAGTCCAGTTTATAACAGTGAGAGTTGCAGTCAGGAGTTGGAAAGGACACGAAGTTGGGCAATGGTCAACTTTTAACAATGCAGGACGAAAGAACTGCACGCGCGCCCAGTAGTCATTAAATGGCGACTACACTGCTGATGCTGAGGACAGGCCTGCAGCCGGCCCGTGCTGCACGCCACAGGCAGCAGCCGTCACTGTGAAGCCAGGCTGCTGCAGTTTCTCACACGGTGCCACCCGCACTGCTACACTCCCAAGACTACATCTAGCAAAGCTGGGCCCTGCTAGTCTTAATCCCAAACAGACGGTGATGCAGACTGGAGTCATACAAAGATGAAGGTCAGTGAGGACTGTGACAAAGGAGAGAAAGTTGGGCAAACAACACCCAAGGAAGGACTGTCTCATTTGCCTGCTTTGATAATCACTAACAATAAGAATAGGATGTCCCAGCAGGAGAAGGAGCAAATGGCATAAAATCCACTACTTTAACAGAGTCAAGGGCCAGTTCTGGAGATGGTAAAGCTGCTGATGATCGGGATAGCTGACCAAATCCAAAAGAGGATTCCTATGAGTTTACCGACAACTCAAACGAAAGCTGGCAGCCTGTTCTGAAAACCAGTAGGGAGATGACTACCTCAGGTGTTTCAATGCCAGCAAGAGCAGTTCCACTGCTGGACACACAGGTTTGCCTTATCCAAGATGCATGTAACAGGAGAAGCAGGAAGCACCAATGTCGAAGCTACCAAAACATTCAAGGATGAGTTTTAAAAGATGGAAGAGGAAGAAGAGAAGCTGCCCAAAATTTCATGGTGAAAGGATGACCTCGAGTTTTCTCTAAACTAAATCCGGGGCTTCAGTTGCTTAGAAACGTGGCATCCCATGGGAGCTGCTCTGCTCAAGGTGGCAGATTCGAAAAGCAGCCAAACAGCACCACGAGACACAAGGCAGAAAGACAGAAGGGTCACACACGGCCATGCTCACGACTGTCCTGATGAGAAACGCCACCTGAACCTAGGGGCAACATAGACGATCAGAACCTTTCACAAATGCGCAGATTCCCACACTCAACAAAATGCCACCCTCATCCAACTCTTTCTCATTATCAGAATCATCTTATTATTTATATGTTCTTATGCATGCATTAAAGTACATCTGCAAGTTTACGTGTAGCGTCTCCAACCCCCAAAGACCAATAAAGATGGGCTTTTTAAAGAGTCATTAATAAAAGTCAGTAATAATGAAAACTAGAAGACAAAAAAGGAATTCAAAGTACATCAGAACCTACAACGCAGTCGCTAGAATCAAACCCTGACAAAGCTGGGGATCGCCTGCCCGCTCTTCTGGTGAAGGCTCACAGAGGAGCCGACAACGGACCACACCACAAGGCACCCCACGAAGACAGGCAGATGAGGGCACCCCAGCGAGGCTGCGGGCACCAAGGAGCCACAGAGGCCAAGCAGCATCATGGCTGGGGTAGCTCTTTTTTTTCATTTTCTTCGTGAGGAAGAATCACATACAGTCAAATCGAGGAGCCATGAATTCCATGTTCCCGCTCAGCAGACTTCATGGAGACTGACCCATGGGGCTGCTGCTGGGGGTGGGCTGGAGGGAAATCAGAGGGCGGGCGGAAGGCGCCCGGGGTGACGGGGGTGGCAGAGCAGCCGCGGGCACGGAGGGCCTGGGCTGAGGTGGAGGGCTGGCGGCACCACATGCCCGACACTAGAGCCATGTAAGACAAGGAAATAACCAGACCCCGGAACAGGACCGAAGAAAAAAGCCAAGAGCAATTTTGGGACCTCCTGACCGGATTTCTGAAAGAAGCATGGAGTCACTGTTAGAAATGAAAGTTAATTTGAAAGAGAATTCAGAGATTGAGTTTTGGACATTCTGATTTTGAAGTAATAGTAACACAACTAGATGGAAATATGCCTATCAGATCTGAAAACACAGATTTGTGAATTTCAACCCAGAGAAAAATCACTAGTCAATAAACTACTTCCTGAAACTGAAGTTCTGAATGTAGAAAAGCTCAACTAGATACAGATTGTTGCAGAATATCCATTTTAGGAGGGAAAATTTAAAAAAGCCTAGAAAAAATTAACAGCAAACTCTGTGTCAGAAAAGACCCGGTCAGAGAGGACAGCGCCACAGACCCCAGGACATCACCTCCAGAACGCACACCCGGACTCCGGAGAAAGCAGGCAGTGAATGCCTCTGTCCTGCTCTCACGGCTCCACAAGTCAGTGCTTCCTGGCTATTTTTGGTCACGATGCACACAGCACAAGGTGCTGGTTGGGCATATTGGGGCAACGAGGGAAGACTGCTCTCAGAGCCCCCAGCCCCAGTGCTGCAGTCCCCAAGGCCCTTGGCAGCCCCAGCGGGCCGAGAGAGTAACTTCCTGTACCTGTAACCCACTCTGAGCACCCAAGGTGAAAAGCTCTGTTGTGTATTCCCTCGTCCTTTAACAAACCCTCTTCCAAATGATTAATTTTCTACCACTCCCACCACCTGCTTTTCAGCTTAAGCTGCTGCTCTGTTTGAGGGTTTTGTTTTTTTATTTTTAAATCATCCTAACAAGTGCCAAGTACTATTTTACAGATTTGTTTTTTTTTTTATCTCAACTGGACCAACAACTGCCTGCCAATTCTTGCTTCTACTTACAGGCCCATTCTTCACAGTAAAGAACCCAAATACGTACCTGCTTCCTCAAGCTCTCTTTTCCTTGCACACTCTCATTCTAAGCAAACACAGGACTGTACCTGCTCAGAGAAAACAGAGGCCACTGGAAATAACCTCCAACATCATCCCGGCATTTACCCAACATTCTAACTTCTCAAACTATATCAAGACCCACCCTTTGTGGTGAAGTGCTATGGCTGCCAACCAGGTCAGCAGTTCAAATCCACCAGGCTCTCCTTGGAAACTCTGTGGGGTAGTTCTACTCTGTCCTATAGGGTAGCCATGAGTTGGAATCAACTTGATGGCACTGGGTTTGGCTTTTTGGTGTACTGAAGACAGGTTAAATAAAAGCATCCACTTATTTTTAAAAAAGGAGTTAAAACTGGGCAACCTTGTTAAAGCAGCCCAACAAATGGCTACTATAATCAGCTCTCAAGCGAGCTGACACAGCTTCATGTTCTTTTGTACCCACTCTTTGAACATGGGAGGGGAGGAGGGCGAGTTCGCTTACCAAGTAACTGGTTACATTCCCAGAATGCACCAAACTTAAGCCAAAATACCCAAACACAGAACCACTGTGGACACAACAGAATGAGGCCTTTCTGAAGAGAATGCTGTTTCTTGCTGCTATCACACTTGGCCTTAAACCGCCTGCTGCCATATAGGCAAACATTCATGTTAAAACATGTCATCTTTCATTTACAATTCCCTTCAATAAAACGGTCTCAGGCCTTCTCCTGGTGTCCTAACTCCCCTTTTCTCTTTCTGTCAGGGCAGTGACACTTCATTTATTCACAAGTGAGACCTCCAGCAATGCCAACCCCGGGGAGCACAGTCTAGAGGAAAGTGACCTTAAGTGTTAACCCAACGGTAACAATGACTGCGTGCCATCCCACACCAAGAGACAAGTGATTTTATTTTACACCTAAACTTGGTTACCTCGATTCCAGGCATGATCAACCAGAATACTGGTGACAGAACCTAATGATGTTAAGAAACAAAACCCAAGTCACCTGTCCCAAATAAAGTCAATGTTATGTTTAATTTTAAACAGCATTATTTACACAAATTCCAAGGGCAACATTACAAATGAGCCCAGAATAAAAACCGATGTTCAGAACCATAATCCTGCAACATCTAGAAAACACTAACACTAAGATGCATATGCATTAACACATCTCAGATACATTCACAATAATGTAATAACTATTATCATAACACGCCAACTGATAACACCTGACAGATGCTACTGGAAACATCCTGTTTTTAGCAGTATGAGAAATGGCACAGGAATACATAAGTGAAATAAATGAAACACACACATGCAAAAGACTTTAAAAATATGACAGACAATATCCCTAATATGTAAAGTGCTGCCTTACAACTGACGAGGAAAATACAAGTGATTTATCTTTTTTTTTTTTTTACCTCAACAAATTCATGAAGCAAAATAACCAAACAAGGGAATTAAAAAGAGACTCAGGTTTGGTATTTAACAGCTCTGATTCCTACCAGCAACAAAGTCAACCCCAAAATCTAATGCTAAACACATGCAGGATGACAAAGGTGGAACTGCAGAGTTTTAAAAAGATAAAAAAATTGGCAACTTTGGGAGGGGGAGTCCAGATGGCAGACTAAACACACATCTCCGTAATTCCCTCTGGAAACCAAGGCCTGAATTGATACCTGAACTGAAGCTTCTAGACATGGAGTGGGCCCTAGGACATGGTATACGGCTGTCGATTTCAACTACACACCCCTGAACGGTAAAGTTCTTCTCTTTGCCGACCCCCGTCCTTGTTGAGTGCCGGCTCTCGCAGTCTGTAGGCAACTCACCATTTCTGATTTTCTTTTTCTCTGTCTTAGCCAACGGGCAGGGCTGGGGCTTAACTGGCAGTAAAGCTCAGATGCACTGCTGATGGGACCAGCAGGCAGAACAGCCCCATGCTGACAGTCCATCTCTGGACTCCGTGCACCTCAGCCCCTCCACCCTCTCCTTTCGAACCTCTGCACTGATTCGGCTGTTTCACAGCAGGGAGGAGAGCTTGTGCAGGACACTATCTTCTTCACCTGGGAGACAGAGTTACCCAAACAGAGGCCTCAGCAGGACCAAATTCCCAGGCTGGGAGGCAGTGTCTTCCTGGGGAGTGCTTTTCCAGCAGAAAAGCTGTGTTAATCGCAGCATGGCCCCAGGGGTGGGGCCCAGCAGCAGATGACAGCAGAGCAGTAGCCTTTCCATATTTTCAACTAGTTTACAGCATCTGGGTCTGGACATAGAGATGTTTACTTGGCCAGCTGGGAAGAGAAATCTGCACACCTGAAAGCGTGACTGACCTTGGAAACTGTCAGATACCTTTCACCTTTCAATGTAAGATTGCCTACAGAAATACCTGCAGTATATCCTGACAACATCTCTTCCAGCCTTTACTGACGCACAATTGATGGCCCCCCAGTGACTCTATAAGTAGAGCCCTGTCTTTGCCAATCAGGAGGTGAAGCCTGCTATCCCAGATACTCCACTAGGCCCAGTCACTGGAGTACTGGAGTACACAGAAGTGACTGATTACCCTCCTTTTCAGACTGAGCTTTAGATTCCATTAAGGTAACACTGGAGAAACAAAACAACCTCCAGATTCCCAAAAAGAAACAAAGTTTGGACAAAAAAAGTAAAGAAAAATTCACCTATGTCTCCAGAAGGCCCCCATAAGAAAGAACGAAAGAACTTCCCAGACAAAGAAGCCTTACTGAAACTACTGGAGGCACGTACAAAAGGATTATATATAGAGCCCCTCCTAGACCTTATACAAAATGCAGCAGAGCAAAATGAAAAATTAAGCAAGCTGTTGAATCTGATGGAACACAAGTACTCTGAAATCCAACAGATCAATAACAAAATCAAAGAGACAGAAAATTCAATTCAAAGCCAAGAAAACAGCATTGAACAAATGCAAAACAGACTTCCTAACTTGGAAAACAGAGCTACTGACTCCAGCACCTATGAGGAGAAACCAGAACAAAACAAACAAAAACTAAAAAGCATATGCGACTTTATTAAGAGGAACAATCTATGATTAACTGGAATTCCTGAACAGGGCGAGATACCTGAGAACACTGACAGTATTGTTGCTGAGCCGCTGACAGAAAACTTCCCTGAAATTATAAAAATATTGATATCCAAGATGCATATCAAATGCCACTCAATACAGATCCCAAAAGAAGGACTCCACGGCATATTATAATCAAGCTTAACAAAATGAAACATAAGCAAAAACTCTTAAAGGCAGCAAAACTCAAAGTAAAGCTAGTATTCAGAGGGAAGCCCTATAGGCTTTTGTCTGACTTCTCAGCAGAAACGATGCTGGTACGGGAAGCAATGGGATGACACATTCAAAGCCTTGAAGGAGAAAAATTTCCAGCCAAGAATTACATATCCTGCGAAACTATCTTTCAAATATGAAAATGAAATTAAGACCTTCGCAGACAAACAGACACTCAAAGAGACTTTGTAAAAACCAAACCAGTACTACAAGAAATAGCTGAAAGGGGCTCTTGGTTTAGAAGAACAAAACCATTAACTCTGTATTTTAGGAGGATATATAGGACACATCATCCAGAAACCTATTCAGTTAGGGAAGACTACAAACTCAGTCAAAACTGCATTACTTAAAGAAATGATCCCATGGGCATATCATGAAACCTATGATATCATCGTATTATAAAGAGGGATGTACTCCAGTAGTTACAGTCATTCCAGATGAAGAGGAAATTAGTAAGACGTGTAGTAGTTAAAACTGAGTTTAAACATACATTATCAATGGGGATGACATGGTAGCCACAAAGCACAACAAAGATGCAACATATCAATTCAAGAAATGTAATACAGGAGACTCAACAACCACAGAACTGACCCTGGAAAAAGTGAAAAATCAACTCGTAAAGAAGAAGGTCTCAGAACAGAATAGTAACAACACAGAAAACATCAACACAAAAGTAAACACATCACAATCACAGCACTAAACACACACCTATCAACAATTACACTGAATGTAAATGGACTGAATACTCCAGTAAAGAAACATGAATGACATCTTGGGTCAAAAGAAACGACCTCATCTATATGTTCGTTACAAGAACTCACCTTACACTTAAAGATACACACAACCTCAAAATTAAAGGATGGAAGAATATATACCAAGCTAACAATACACAAGGAACAGCAGGTATGCCAATACTAATCTCAGATAAATTAGATTTTATGTAAAATCCACCATCATGGACAACGATGGACACTATTTATTGATGAAAGGTTCAATACATAAGATTTAACAACATTAAATATTTATGCACTCAACAGCAGAACATCTAAATACATGGAACAAACACTGACTACACTCAAAAATGAGACAGAGCACTCCACAATAATAATGGGAGACTTCAACATTCCACTCTCAACACTGGACAAAACTTCTACAAAAAGGCTCAACAAAGACATGGAAGATCTCACTGTCACAATTAACCAAATAGACCTCACTGACATATATAGAACTTTCTACCCATCAGCAGACAACTACACCTCCTTCTCCAGTGCACATGGCACACTTTCCAGAATAGATCATGTGTTAGGTCATAAAGCAGATCTCAACAAAATCTACAGCACTGAAATACTGCAAAACATCTTCTCAGACCATAAAGCCGTGAAGTCAAAATCAACAGCAGAAAAAAACATAAGACAGAAACTGGAACTCACGGAAACTGAACAACATCTTCCTCAAAAAGCTATGAGTTATATAGAAGAAATCAAGGATGAGATAAAGAAATTTATGGATTCCAATGAGAATGAAAACACTTCTTACCAGACTCTACAAGATACAGCCAAAGCAGTGCTCAGGGCTAAGTTTATCTCTGTAAATGCACACATCCAGTAGGAAGAAAGAACCCAAATCAAAGAACTAACCCTACAGCTTGAACAAGCAGAGAGACAGCAACAGAGGAACCCCTCAGGCCCTAGAAGAAAACAGATGATGAAGATAGGAGCAGAACTAAACAAATTAGAGAATAGAAGAACAACTGAAAAGACCAAAGCTGGTTTTTTGAAAAGATCAACATAATTGACAAACCACTGGCTAAACTTACTAAAGAAACACAGGAAAGGAAACAAATAACCCAAGTAAGAAATGAAATGGGAGATGTCACAAGAGATCCAACAGAAATCAAAAATATCATAACAGAATACTACAAAAGACTGCATCCTAACAAATTTGAAAATCTAGAGGAAACGGACAAATTCCTTGATTCATATCATCTACTCAAATTATCACAAGGTGAAGCAGAACAACTTAAAATGAACCAATCACAAAGGAAGAGTTTGAAAAAGTCATCAAAAAATCGCCAACCCAAAAAAGCCCTGGACCAGATGGCTTCACTACAGAAGTCTACCAAACTTTTAGAAAAGAGTTATCTCCAATACTATTGAGACTATTTCACAGTATAGAAAGGGACATTCATTCTATGAAGCCAGCAAAACCCTGATACCAAAGCCAGGCAAAGACCCAACCAAAAAGGAGAACTACAGACCAGTATCACTCATGAACCTAGATGCAAAAATCTTTAACAAAATTCTTGCCAACAGAATACAACAACATATTAAAAAAATTATTCATCATGACCATCATACCAGGGATGCAAGGCTATTTCAACATCAGAAAAACAATGTGATCAACCACATAAATAATACAAAAGACAAGAATCACCTGATTATGTCTACTGATGCAGAAAAGGCTTTTGATACAGTCCAACACCCATTCATGCTAAAAACTCTCAGCAAAATAAGAGTAGACAGCAAATTACCCAATGCAAGAAGGGCCATTTATACAAAGTCAACTGCCTACATCACCCTGAATGGAGAGACTAAAACAATTCCCCGTGAGGACAGGAACTAGACAAGGATGCCCACTCTTGCCTCTCCTAGTCAACACTGTACTAGAAGTTCTAGCCAGAGCAATCAGACAAGACCAAGAAATAAAGGGCATCTGCCTTGGCAAAGAGGAAGTAAAAATCTCACTATCTGCAGATAATACGACTGTATACGTAGAGAATCCTAAAGAATCCGTAAGTAAACTACTCAAACTGGAAGAAGAGTTCAGCAAAGTCTCAGGATGCAAGACAAACATAAGTAAATCAGTGGGACTCCTTTACACCAGCAATGGCATTATTAGAGAAGAAATCACCAAAACAATACCATTTCCTATAGCCCCCCAGAAGATAAAACACCTAGGAATAAATCTAACCCAGAAATAACAGATCTTTACAAAGAGAACTACAAAATCTTACTACAAGAAAGTAAGAAAGACTTACATAAATGGAGAAACCTACCCTGCTCATGGATAGGAAGACTTAACATTGTGAAAATGTTTTATCCAAAGCAATCTATTTACACAATTCAATCCCAATACAAATTCCTGTGACATTTTTTAATGAGATGGAGAAACAAATCACCAGCTTTGTTTGGACAGGGAAGAAGCCTGGGATAAGAAAAGCACTACTGAAGAAGAAAAACACATTGGGAGGCCCCTCACTAGCCGACTTTAGAACCTATTACACTGCCACAGTTGTCAAAACAGCCTGGTACTAATACAAAAAGAGACAGATAAATCAATGGAACAGAACTGAGACCCCAGAGATGACACCATCCTCCTATGAACAGCTGATACTCAACAAAGGCCCCAAGATGTTAAACTGGGGTAAAAGCAATCTCTTACAACAAATGGTGCTAGCAAAATTGGATATCCATCTGCAAGAAATTCGAACAAGACCTGTATCTCACACCTTATACAAAACCCAACTCAAACTGGATAAAAGACTTACCTATCAAATATCTAAAATGATAAAGCTCATCCAAGAAAAAATAGGATCAACAATGGAAGTTTTAATACATAACACTGACACACCTCAAAATCTGACAAAGCACAACCAATAGAAAACAAACGGGAACTACTTAGAATCAAACACTTTTGCTCATCCAAAGACTTTATCAAAAGAATTAAAACACCACCTACAGAACGGGAAAAAAATATTGGCAACTGTATGTCAGAACGACATCTGACCTTCATAATCTATAAGTTACAAAATATCAGTAAAAAAAAGATAAATAATCCAATTAAGCGAAGGGCTAAGGAGATGGAAACTTATCTAAAGAGGAGATTGAGGCGGCCAAGAAACACGAGGAGAAATGCTCACGATCACTAGCTATTAAAGAAATTGAAATCAACACTACGATGAGATACTATCTCACTCTAACAAGGCTGGACATGATCCAGAAAATGCAAAAGAACAAATGCTGGAGAGGCTGTGGAGAAATCGGAACTCTGCTACACTGTTGGGGGATTACAAAATTTGCAACGTCTCTGGAAAGCAATCTGGTGCTTCCTTAAAAAGCTGGAAACAGATATACCATTTGACCCAATAATTCCACTGCTTGGAATATATCCTACAGAAACAAGGGCAATCACACCAACAGACACATACATATGAATGTTTACTGCAGCACAGTTCACAATAGCAAAAAGATGGAATCAATCTAGATGCCCAACAACAGAGGAATGGATAGGTAAACTATGGTATGTATACTCAATGGAACACTATGCAATGATAAAGAACGATGATTTCAGGAAGCATCTCATAACGTGGTTTCAACTGGAGGACATTATGTTGACTGAACGTAGTCAGCAACAAAAGGACAAATATTATATGAGACTCCTACAGTAAGTACTTAAAAACAGACACACACAGAAGACTCTTCGATGGCTACAGGGGTGGGGAGGGAGGGAGGGAGAGAGTGAGGTATAGATTAGAAAGTTGATAGAAATTTGGCTGGTTGAAATCTACGACAGCAGACATTAGAAAGAAAATCAGTTTCAACTGGACTTCAACATAACATGATTACTCCTCCCATCTTAACCCAATATTGCAAGGACAGAATAGCTGGGGCGGGAGGCCAGGGACCACACTCTGAGCGGACATCAAAGCCACTTGGCATAACTAGCATTTTGCTTAGAGAGTCTTCTGTATCCCATATTGATGAGTGGCGTCTGGGGTCTTAAAAGCTGCCAAGCTGCCATCCGAGGGCACAGCAAATGGTCCCAACTCAGCAGCAATGGATGATCACCAAGGTCCAAAATGACACGGGGGAAAGAGAACCCAGAAGACAGAGACCCATGTGAGTGGATGTCTACATTGACTTGTGACCGGAAGAACCGGATGGTGCCCAGCCACTACCAGTGATAGCCATGATGGGGTTCACAAAGTTGAGTCTCACTGGCAACACAAGTATGAACGGGGGGGCACCCTGAGGTCTCCACTAAAAGACCGCAATTGATGGTCCAGGGGCCTTGGACTTCTCCTGGGAGCAGGGTCCCTGGCCCTGATGTGGCTCCTGTCCATAAATCATAATGAAAGTCAATTTTTCAGACAGCAATGGATTGGACCTGATGACGCAGAGAGACCATATTGGGTAGGCATTTTATGGTTCTAGGCATCTATAGGAGGCCATCCTGTTGACCTCATTGTGGAGGAAGGGGAATGGGTGGAGAGGAGAAGATAGGAGACTGTTGGGAAGATAAGTCATGTATGGAGCAGAGAGGAAGAGTGTGCTGTCACCATGCAGGGAGAGCAGTGGAAGCTGCATGCAGGTCAGCACACAAATTTATATGGGAATATACATTTTCATTCAATCATAACTTAAAAAGAAGAAATGATAATGGAGGTCAACTTTTTAGACAGGAATGGATTGGACTTCGTGACACAGAGTGACCATATTGTGTGTCCACTTTATGGTTTCATACATCTACAGGATGTCATCCTGCTGACCTCTTACTGGAGGCAGGGGAGAGGGTAGAGAGGAGGGGATAGGAGATTGTTAGGAGGATATGACACGTACAGAACAGAGAGGAGGAGTGTGCTGTCACCAGGCATCGAGAGGACGGGGAGCTGCACATAGGCAGGCATGCAGTGTTATACAGATTGTACATTTTCACTCAATCATAATTAAAAAAAAAAACTGGCAACTTTCAAAAACCCTGTGACTGTCAATGGCTCTTCCTTCAGATGTGACAAGGATAAACCCTGCTGTTAGGATCAAAGTCTTTGCTTAGGGCTGCAGTTGGATTTCCAACCAGGTCTGGCTCAAGAGAACTCAGCAATAAAGCCTCTCCTAGAACTAGGTGGACTGACTTCCTGAAATGTTGAGTGCCGTGTCAATTCAGAAGTAAAGTAGACTCTGAGTTTCCACCTTTACTAACTGGACCCAAACTCCAGCCAAAGCTAATGGACAGATAATCCCACCCCTTCATCCATCATTTGCCTTGACAAGTCTATATACATCATTTGCAGCAATTTTCCATGATAAAAAGCAAGCATTCTGGGAAAGCGAGACAAGAATAGGAATAACAGCAGCTACAGAAAAAGAACACCAATGCTAATACCACTGGTGATGGAGGTGACAGAAACCTACAGCTCCCACCAGCAGAAGTCTTCCAACACCTCCCCACCCCTCCGTGGCTTCCTGACGATGGCCTTCCTTTCTGCATCCAGAGTTCATTTTTTCTTAGCTTCAGAAGCGACTGTAACAACTTTCCCTGCCTGTCTGTGTTTAAAACAGGCATGCACCTCTTTTGAAGCTTTCTGTTTTTTAAATACTTACACAAACTAGTATAAGGTGACATCATCTAAGTAGTACTTCAAGGTACTAAAGGCTCCAGGATCTCAGAAATGCTTCTTAAAAGCTGCTCCCTATGAGTCTACAGATGACAACCAACACACAGATACAGCAGAGTACATGACACACACGTGTGACGGTAAAATTCCTTCACCTTTCACCCAAACAGCCAGACTGATACATCCCCGGGCGGTGTGCACTAGAACCGAGGAGTCAAACGAGGACACCAGGACCCATCACTCAGGCTCGGATTTCTGATATTGTTTTACAATAAAGGGAGCCTGGGCTGATTTTAGGACCTCAGCAGAGACAACACAAGAGCCTGTAGCACCATGCAGTGCCAGAAAGTACGTACCCAAAAAGAAAGAGATGGATGGAAGTATCAAGGGACACTGGAGCCAACTGAGAAAGCTCCCAGTGGACACACCTGGGACAACTTCAGCAACAAAATAAGTAACACAGGACTGGATTACAACCCAAAGTTTAAGATAAACAGCCGTGAGTCCACACCGATACAAATAAATGATTTGAAGAAAAGTGAATGAGAAGAAATAATCCCCCCTAATGTACGCAGACATTCCCCTCCTCCCAAAGACAACGCCCACTGCCCTTGGCCTTTACTCAGGGACTTGCTTCCCCAGTGGAGGCTGTGGGTAGAGGAGACAGTGCCTCTAGAGTGGAAAAGCCTGACAAATACCATCAGTGACAACTCATGTTGATACCCAGGGCCCTGAAGGACATGAGGAGAAGGGCTCATCACCCCTCTACTCTTCCTCCAAACCCACAACTGCAGTCAAACCGTGAGAACATCAGGCACCCCCCAAACGGAGCAGGAATTCTACAGAACGGCTAACGAGACACATTCGGCTGTCTGGGAGTCGGAAGAGGCAGCCCGACACCCACCAGTGACAACATTCCTCCAAACCACTAGGAAAACCCGAGAGAGACGGACATGACCAGAACAGAGAAGCCGACACTGGAGGGGTACCCAGAGTCCAGGTGACAGCAGGAGTAACGGTGCAGCCAGGGAGCACAGCTGGACTGTCCTAGAAGGGAACTCTGGTGATCTACTTTCAAAATGTGAGCCACTCAACACCCTGTCACACACAGGACATGGCCACCAAGCAGAATCCAATCAACAGCAACTGGTTTTTAGTTAACCACGATGCATGCTGGCTTTTTGCTTGTGATGTACTGCAGCTTTTGAGACAGTAACTACACAGGAAACAGGGCACGTGGGAGCTCTCTGAACTACTTTCACAACTTTTGTATTCATTTAATAGCACTGCAAAAGAAAAGTTGCATTTTTTAAGAAACAGAAGGGGCACTAGGCCATTATTTACAAAATTCACCTAATCCCCAGGAATGGCAGGAAAACAAAGCTTACTCGGCTCTTTAATGGAACCATCTCCTTACTATTGCCAGTAGCATCTCCAAAAATCTTCCAACAGGCTACTAGTGAACAAGGGTGGAAACCTTAAACAGGGACCACCGCGGAAAGGAAAGGGCTCAACCAAGTCACCTGGTTGCCCAACCGGGACAGCAAGCCGTATTTCTATGTTCAGGAAACCATGTATAATTCAGGGAATTTCTGTAAAGAAAATATTGTATTGCGCCACCTTCCAAATTGCCACTAGGAGTTTGGCAAATAAACATGGGTGTCTTAGGTTAAATATTCAGCAATCATGCACTGACAAGCAATATGCACACAAAGCATGCATCTATGCCCAATGAATATGTGTGTTTTATATATTTTTTGTGGACTACAGCACAAAGGAAATAAAACCTATTATGACATGACAGCATCTGAAATTCAAAGCACTAGAAGGCCAAAGAGTCTTAATCACTGAATACTGTAATTATCTAAGTGGGAGTTAAGACAGACACTAAAATTAAGTTACCCATTCTTATGTAAGCTAGGAAACCTTTGGTCTCAACCTTGGTTCACTGCTGGACCAAAAGAAATCACGTTCAACTGCAATATATTCAATAAACCTTTCCTCAGTACCTTCAATGTGCTAGGCACTGTCCCAAATACTCTAACAGAAAGGTTAGTAAGACATAAACCTGTGCTTCAAAACCTTATCATCTCACTGTCACGGAGACATGATAGTCACCAAAATACAGAACAATAAATGTATGCACAGAAACAAAGTGGAGTGGGATCTCACCCACTTTGAGAGGGGAGGGTATACCAAGAAAAAGACAGAATTCAAGGAGAGGAAAAGACACCCGACTCCTCCATTTACTATGGCAGAAGTTCCCTAAATTAGCCATGTATTTAATGACAGTGTATACCTCAAAATGTGTAAAACAGTTTGCTGAAAGGCAGTATATGATCTTCTGAAAGAAAATATATAATCTTCAAAGACAGCATTCAATTCAAATACCTATTTGTCGAGAATGATGACTGTTAAGAAGAAAAGTAGGTAATTTCTTGGGACAAGGGTACTTTTTGGCAAATAAAAGACTAGTCACAGGCTCACAGAATCGCAAAATCTCCCAGCACAGCCCTGAGGTTGGCAGACCTGAAGCCTGTGTTCTCCCCTCACCTCCACTGCCTGTGCTAAGCTCCCTGCCGATCTTGTCAGGCAGCAGGGTCTCAGCGTCTTCACTCCCCCCATCGGGAGAAGCAACTGGAAGTTACACAAGTGAAATCACAATACAGAACAATTCCAAACTTGTCTAAAAATGTATCAACAACATAAGACTAGATTTACAGTGAACAATTAGCCCACTCCATATTCCAAAGTCTGTTTCACTGTGATCACATGTAAAGGCATACATGGAAGGTTCGTCATAATCTCCAAGGACCCAAACCTAAAAAAGAACTTCATATAAGCTAAAGGACAAAACCAGGCCTAAAAATAATCATGGAAGTTCAAAATGCAAAGAATTAGCAAAATAATTTTAAAAATAAAACTATTAACAAATATAAAGCCCTACAACTGTACTGAGTTTACCTTATGTATAGATTTGGAAATAATATATTTTTTTATTTTTATTTCGCTTGTATCACTGAATAATCCGTCTGAAGTTAAATCACTGGCTAATACCCTGATATATCTGAGTCACAAATGATCCAAGTTCTGATTTTCATACCGTTCTTTAAAAAAGGCTTATGAGCTAGCCCCCTCTTTCCAGGCCGGAATCTCAAAATTTTCTGGCCTGGATTTGTGAAACTCTAAAGGCTGCACTGACTGCCGCCACCACCTGGTCACTTCTAAAAACAAAGAATGGAGCAAGGGAGTACTGTTAGTGCCTCCCCCACAGAGACACTGCCTCACAAAGACTAGTCTGTAGCTCTAACGTCCCAGTTTGAACAAATAAAACCCCCAAAACTTTTTACAAAAGTAAAATTATGAAAATACTTAATACAACTGGAGATAAGTAAGTGCAGGCATGATCTCATACATTTCTTGTATTATTCATGAAATAGTCTACTGTTATTCAAAGGCAGGCTGTGATAGAGTCATACTGTAAATCACACAGCAGCCAAAAAAGATAAAAAAACAAGAACAGCTAACAAGCCAACAGTGCAACGTGAACTATATATATTCATTTCAAAACAAGGCAGGAGAAGAAAAACAAGCAGTGAGAACAGACAGGACAAACAGAAAACACCAGCAGGGTAAGAGACAGAAGGATCTAGAAACAGACTCACACACATCATCAAACAATTCCAACAAATGACGCTGCAACACCTGGAGAGCCATGGGAAGATCCTGACCCCTACCTCACACCACACAGAAATTAACTGTAAGTGGGTCACAGACCTAAACATAAAAGGTAAAATGACAAAACTTCTAGAAGAAACAGAAAATTTTTGTGATCATATCCTAAGCCAAGATTTCAGACTAAAAGTAGCATTAACCATGAAAAAAATTATAAAATGGGCTTTATCAAAACCTTCCATTCTTCAGAAACATGGTTAAGAAAACAAGAAGGCAAGTCTGCATACTAAATACAGAGAAAATTATATAAATACACACACACCTGAATCTAGAATACATGAGACACTCTTACACCTTAGAAGAAACCTTCTCCATTAACAAACATTTCTCAAAAGATACAATGACTGGTCAACTGCTAGGTGCCATCAGCCAGTCCTGACTCGCAGCCCACCAACCCCGCACTCGCTGCCCAGGCCCAGCACCAGCCTCATAGTCGCTGCTGGGTTTGAGCCCATGGTTGCAGCTACTGTGTCAATCCACGTTGCTGAGGACTTTCCTCTCTTTGGGTGACCCTTTGCTTTTAAAAAACCACACCAAACCCACGGCCGCTGAGTCGATTCCGACTCACAACATCCCTGTGGGACAGAGCAGAAGTGCTCCATGAAGTTTCCAAGGAGCACCTGGTGAATTCAAACTGCCAACTTTCTGGTTAGCAGCTACAGTGCTTCTGCACCACACCACCAGGGGCACTGATACTCAGCAGCTTTACAGTTATCAGGAAAATGTAAATTCAAACCCCACTGATACACTACTACAGACCCAGCAAGCAGCTGAAACCAACAGACCAAATGATGCCCAGGATGCATCACAGCTGGAACTTCACTCACAAATATATGCTAGTTCCTAAGAGAGCTGTATACACATCTAAGGTGTAACTCAGTAATCCCCCTCTCAGATTTAAAAATCTATGGGTACAAAGACTTGTGTGTGAATATTCACTTTTCCTCATAACAGCCCCTGATGGAAAATAACCCAAAACTCCAACAAGTGAACAGATAAACAAGTCACAGTATGCTGTCTACAGACATCTACACCAAAGAGCAATAGCAGCAAAGGAATTACTGATACACGTAATATGGTAGAGTGCAAAAGAATGTGCTGAATGAAAGATATCAGACACAAAGAAAACATACTTTATATCTCCATGACACAAAGTTCCAGAACAGACACACATAACATAAAGCACTAACAGTGGCTGCCTCTACTATGGGCAGAAAGGACTGACTTGGAAGAAGGTAAGTGAACTTTCTGGGTTGATGGCAATGGTCTGTCTCTGCATAACATAAGTTCAGGTTAGACAGATGTGTGCATTTGGCAAAATTCACTACATGCCACACTTCCATTTGTACAACTCACTGTATGTGAATTTTCTTTAAAAACATCTGTAAACAAATAATGAACTCTAATGACATACAAGCTGAAGCTGTGTAAGGGTGAAATCTGTTTCCTCCTCTCAACACAAAACCTTGACCTGTCAAGGCTGATGTAAACCCCAGACAAGATGACGTATGAACACGTTCGCTTCTACTGCGGTTGTGTTTACAGTGAAGAGCCAACCAGCTTTTAGAAATCATCCAGGCAACAGGGCCCACTAGCTTCCTCCCCCCTGGAGTTATCTATTTCTTTTTGCAGAATTTTTCAATTCTCTAGGTACACTCACCTCAACCTAGTCTATGTTATTAAAGTGAACTTCAAACTGCCCTGAAAACATCAATAACTTGAACTGTTATGGCACCAAAGCAAATGCGAGAGTAAATACACAAACCAATACAGAAAGAAAAAAAATGGAGTAGGAAAGATGAGCTGCCCCAAGAACATGCAGGCTCAGTGGGAGGTCCAACCCCCCCGCGAGCCCATTCCTCCGTAGAGAAGAGGGGTCCGCCTCTACTTGCGCGCCTGTGGAGGGGCCTGGTGGTGCAGCAGTTGAGCGCTGAGGTGTGAAATGAACGGTCCGGGGGGTGAACGCATCCCACCCGCTGCATCTCCAGAGAGAGACTGTCTCTGTGAAGATGCACAGCTGTGGGTACCTCATGGGGCAGTTCTGCTTCGTCCTACAGCGTCACTACGAGGTGGGACTGATGCAACAGCAATGCACTTGGCTTTGGTTTTAATGGGTATTAGATCAATCAAAACATGCAATTTGCAGATTAGAGCATGTTCTTAAGAGACAGAAAAAAACTGGAAAGAGGACTAGAAAGTTACTAGTATTTTACAAACTGAAGGTCAAGACAGACACAGTGAAAACCGGAAGAGGGAGATGGACTGTCCTCACAGCCACACCCACCCTTCCGTGAATCCAGCCCTGTGAAGACAACAAAGGAACGATGTGAACCAGACAGGAGAGCACCCCGTGTCATTCTGCCTAACAAGTCTAGGTCCAGAATGAACACAAAGGGAAGATAAGATCTTGTTTGTCTCTAGTTGTCTCAATCTGCAAGGACCACACATGACATGCCATGCTGTCAGATCCTAATGTTTAATGTCATTTATTTTTCCACAACATGAACCCTAAACACAGCCTACTTCACCTGTTGTGTAACAATGACATGGGATTCATTTCAGTACTGAAGGAAAAACCGGGCGTGTTTGGCTCTGAGACATTGTATTTCTAGATTTTGTATTTTATAGACAGCTTCAGGAACTTCCAAGGTTGTCTCTGACTACACATGCCATTTTTGCCCTTTGATTAGTGTTACTCAGACACAACTGAAAATTCTCGTGGCAAGAAAATATCAATTCTAGAGACAGATCCAGAGAGACCAGGGCTAGTCATCCCACATGGTAACATCTGGGGCTTTGGTCAACAATTTTTTTTCCTTTTTGTGATGCCAGTCAGTGCTCAAGGTAACAGAAATAAAGGCAAATGTGATGTTGCCCTGTTTTAAAGAGCTTCACATGTGGAGGACAGAGCAGCCCTAACCCGACAGCAGATGTCTGCACATCTCAGTCTATTCCACACACATTATTTAATACCTCCCTGGCACCCCTCAGAATCTGGTCCCAAGAAGCATAAATTACAAGGACCCTGGCACCACAGTGCTCAGGTGCCCCACTGCTAACCAAGAGGCCCCTGGTTAGAACCCACCGACTGTGCTTGGGGAATACTACATACAGCAGGTGAGAAACCCTGGTGGCGCAGTGGTTAAATGCCATGTCTGCTAACCAAAACAGTCAGCAGTTCAAATCCACTATGCACTCCTTGGAAACTCTATGGGGCAGTTCTACTCTGACCTCCAGGGTCACTATGAGTTGGATCTGACTCAATGGCAGTGGGTTTGGTTTGCTTTCGGGTTATACGGCAGTTCTCCTCTGTTCTACAGGGTCAGCGTAAGTCAGAATGTACCTGACAGTTCTGGTGGCATATACATAAACTGTTAAGTTCCTCTCAGTAGGGGTAATCACACACAAAAAAGTGCAGGTTAATAAAGATGAAGGGACAGAGGAGAAAAAAAACCTTAAAGGGTAGTTTGTTCAAGATAAAAATTGAAAATTAAGTCAAGCCTTAGAACTTGTCATCCAGTGTCATCAATGAGTAGTAGTACAAACTCATGATAGGAAACAAAAATGCATAAATCCAAGAGTTTAGGAAGAGAATCTCAGAACGATAACTCAGTTGCGGTAAGTAGGGTAAATACCACTTAGGTTATCCCCATCCTCAGTGTTACAGATGGATCTGTGTCCCCCCAGACTACGTGTTATAAACCCTCACCTCTATGCCTGTGGGAGAGGTCCTGGCGGCACCAGGGTTAAAGCCAGCCTCCAACTCCAAAAGGTCAGCAGTTCAAACCCACAGAAGCTTCCTGGAAACTCTACGGGACACTTCTACCCTGTCCTGTAGCCTCACTGAAGTACAGGCTACTGAACACCAGCAGATCTGGTATGGCTTGTTACCCCAGAGGCTGAAGTTCAATTCGGGAAGAAGTTCTCCTCGTTACTTTAGAAAGACAGGATTACTGCCGGATAAGTCTTGGGTAAATCCCTTCTGAGACAGAAAAGAGATCAAAACATTACAACGTCATGAAGGAGAAATCAGTAACAGGAGAGCATCAAAAAAAAAACAAATACATGGAACTGAGTAACATCTTGCTTAAAAACCACTGGGTAATAGAATAAATCAAACAGGAATCAAAAAATTCCCTAAAACCAACAGAGGACGAAAACACATCATACCAAAACCTTTGGGACACAGCAAACGTAGAGCTCAGAGGTCAGTTTTTAGCAACAAATGCATGCAACAAAAAAGAAGGGGCCAAAATCAAAATAGTTAGCCCTACAACTTGAACAGTAAGAGAATAGCACAAGAAAATAATAAAAAAGAAAGCAGAAATAAATGAAAGTCAACAAGACCAAAAGTTGGTTCTGTCGGAAAAAACACCACCAAATCAACCAACCATTAGCCAAAATGACAAAACAAAACCAGAAGCAGCAGCAAATAACCTACATAAGAAATGAGATGGATGACATTACAAGAGACTCCACTAAAATAAAAACCATCGTAATAATGTACTATGTAAAACTTTATGCCAACTAATATGAGACCCTATCAGAACTGGGCTAATTTCTAGAAACATACTAATACACCTATCTACCTATGACCAATGATCTATGACAAAGGACCAAAGTCCATTAAATGGGGAAAATGATGGGGTTTTTTTTAAAAAAACAAAAACAAAAGCATGGTGCTGGCAAAACTGCATGTTCATGTGCAAAAAATTTACAGAGGATCCATACCTCACACCATACACAAAAACTAACTCAAAATGAAACACAATTTATACTTCAATTTATACTTCAAATCCTGCAGAAAAACCAAGGATCACAGACCTTAATAAAAACCTAAAATAATAAAAGATTATGGGAGAAAAAATTGGGAGAAAGCTAGAGCCTCTAACATATGGTATATATAATTACAGTATAAACTCTAACACTGTACAAGCACCAGAAGAGAAACAAAACAACAGGCAGCTCCTACAAATCAAACACTTCCCATCATCAAAAGTTTTCACCAAGAGTAAAAACAGAACTTACACACTGGGGGGGGGGTGGAATTTGGCTATGATATATCCAAACTGATCTCTAAAAATCTACGCAATGCTTTAACACCTCCATAACAAAAAGACAAGTAATCCAATTAAAAAATGGGCAAAGGATATAAACAGATACCTCACCAAAGAAGACCTTCAGGCAACTGACACAAGTGGAAATGCTTGCAACTGCTAGCCATTAGAGAAATGCAAATCAAAACTACAGTAAGACATCACTTTGGCCCAACAGTGTGGGAAGACATTAAAAAAATAAATAAATAACAAACAGAAACAGAACCCAGAAAATAACAAATCTTAGAGAGCTTGCACCCCTGGTGGGGATGTGAAATGGTACAACCACTATGGAAAACAGTACGGCACCGCCTCAAAAAGCTGGACACAGAAACACCATACAATCCAAGAATCCCAGTCCGAGGAATGTAACCTAGAGAAGGGCCACCACACAAATAGATTCCATGTACACCCATGTTCACTGCACCTTTATTCACAACAGCAAAAAGACAAGCGTCCATCGACAGGTGGAAGGAGAAAACAAAACCAATTACAGCAATGAGAAAGAACAACAATGAACTGCAAACTATCTCAGAGAACAGATGCATCTGGAGGGCATTATGCGCTGAGCCAAATACGTCCATCACAAAAGGACAAGTACTGTAGGAGACCACTACTGTGGAACAAAAACAAAAAAAAGGTTCACATACAGGAAAAAAAAAATCTTTGATGGCTACAACAGAGAAGAGGGTTGGGGTGGGGAAATCACTAACTGTCTCCAGTACAGGTGAAGACAATACAAACTGTATGGTTTAACACGTATCTGAGGCTGTCCTACTGGTTTCTTTTTAGAGGAGAGAGGACAGAGAGGAGGGGACAGGTGTTGGCTGAGTGGACACCAGAGGTAAACAGTGGCTGTCACTGAGTCAGGGGAGCAGACAGAGCTGCAGGGAGACGGGTACTTGAGGTTTTGTACAGAAAGCTGACTTGTATCACAAACTTTCACTTAATCACAATAAAAAAGGGGGTAAGGGTATAAAACAGAGGAAAGTCGGCACAATTTGACCAAGGTAAAGTCATGGCAGCTTCACAGATACATCCAAACACCCCAAGGGACTGAGTTACTACTGGGCTGAGGGCTGGGGGTCATCTAAGGCAATTGGTATATAGATCATAAAGAAAATGTTCTACACTGCACTTGGCTGAGTAGTGTCTGGGGTCTTAAAAGCTTGCAAAAGCCATGTAAGATACATCTACCAGTCCCATTCTATCAGGAGAGAAAAAAAATAAAGACACAAGGGAATTATTAGTCCAAAGTGCTAACAGACCATACCACAGCCTCCACCAACGTAAGCCCAGAAGAACTAGACCATGCTTGGTACCACCTGCCCTTTGACCGGAATCACAACAGGAGGCCTCAGAAAAATGAGAAACAAAATTCAGTTTCACACAACAAGGCCAGATCTATTAGTCTGACAAAGAATAAAGGAATCCTCAAGATTATGAACCCCAGATACTGCGCTAACTCAGAACTTCAGTCATTCACGACGACCACCTTCCAGCCAAGACTAGACAAGCCTAGAGAAAAAACAGTAACACAGGAGGAATGCACTTCTTAGTTTAATCACGTCCCCAGGCCCAAACAGGCCACACCTATCGAAATGCAAGGACAAGGCAGCAGAAGCGCTGGGACAACGAGGGACGGACCCAGAGAGCCCAGGCCGGGACAGGAGGAGAGGTCTAACACGCAGCAGGGTGTCTTAACCAACGTCACTCAACAATTTGTGCGTAAGTTTTTGAGTGAGAAACTACTTTCAGCTAAAACCAAATAAAAATGAATTTTTTACAAAAAGAGATTATTGTAGTCTCCCCTCATTTGCAGGGGAAAAAAGTCCCAGACCTTCAGCAGAGTTCTGAACCACGGACAGAACCAAATCTTCTTTAGTAGGCTTTTTTCTATACATACACACCCTATGGTACAGTCCAATTTATCAATTAGGCACAGCCAGAGATTAATAGTAAGAACTAAAAATATAAACACCTCACGGCTTCTCTGTGGCACATACCAATTGCCAGCATCACTACTCCTGAGCCTCGGGGCTGTCATCAAGTAGAGCAAGGGTTACCCGAACCCCAGCACCACGGGCTGCAGCTGACCATGCAGAACCGAAAACACCAGAAAGCAAAGCCGGGGACAGGAGGACGACTGCAAACACAACCTAGCAGGCAGAGAGGGCGAAGACACACAGCCAGGCACAAGGAGACAGCCCAGGGGCAGAGCTCAGAGGAGACAGGGCCTTCTTCGGAAGCTGGCAGAGAGAAAAGCTTCCCCGACAGCCGGTGCCCTGAACTGGGACTTCTCACCTGCTGCTACACTTGAAGGAAACAGCTTGCATGTAAAGCTGCCCACTCGTGGTACTTCTGTCATTGCAGTGCAAGGCAGCTGAGACAACCGAGCCTGTGAAACCTGCATGGCTTCTAGAAGGCTGAAGTCAAAATCTACAACTCCAACTCATATTTATCAAGGAAAAAAATGAACATACAGGTGAAGGTTCCACAAAACAGATGATAAATTGCTGCTGACATGCCCATTACCTGCAGCAAAGGAAAGCCAAATCATTAAGTACCTGGTTGGAATAAAATGGGGCATAAACTTGGAAATGTTTCCAGCAAGGAAAGAACAGGAAACAATTTTACAGAAATCTATTAACATCTCGCGATACAATGTCATTGATGATAACCACTGTTGCTTCTCATCATGTGCCATCACTCCGTAACCCTGCAGGACCGAGCAGAACTGTTCCACGGGGTTTCCGAGGCTGTGCTCTTTATATGAGCAGACCGCCAACCTTCCTCCTGCAGAGCAGGTGTTGGTTTTCAACTGCCAACCTTCTGATCAGCAGCCAAGCACTTAACTACTGCAGCACCAGGGCACCTGAGGAGATATCAGCTATCATTTACTCGTCCGTCTTCAATCTACACGTATTTACTGAGAGCCTATTATGACCTAGGCCTTGTTCTGTGCACTTGGACCAGCCGTGAACAGAATTTATGAAGTCTTTGCTCTCAAGGAAGTTACACATAAATGAGACAAACTAGGTAATTTTAGGGAGAAGCACTGCAAAGGAACTCCAACGACAAAAGCAGATCTTCACAGGTGTCCTCCCTGAGAAGCTGACATGTGGAGCCCTGGACGAGAAGGAACCAGCCCCCAGCGGCCCAGCCACACAGCCCCGGAGAAGAACTCTCCAGGCAGAGGGGACACTAAGGAAAGACCAGGTGGCAGGCAAAACAGCACCTCAAGGCGGATGACTACCCAGAGGTCTTCTCCTTTTTTCAACCTGCAGGATGTTTTCACCTTCAGTCATTAAAACGGTAGTAACTCTTCCTGGTGTTTCTCTTAAATGGTATGTTCTTTCTCCAGAACGTATTCTTGGATAGCAGGTAAAAGGGAGAAACAAAATCTTATCACCCGACAGGAGATCCAGGAAAGGAACCGAAAAAAAAAAAACAGCTAAGATGCTCTGCGAGAGAGTACAGAAGCGCTTCGTAACCCTGCAGCACAGGCGCGCCCCTAGACTGGCCCCTCTCCCCCACACCCTCCCCGTTCCAGCCACAGCAGCGTCCTGGCTCTGCCCTAAACAGGTCAGGCACACGCCCACCTCACTCTCTGCACCTGAATTTGACTGGAACGTCCTACCCCCTGCCCCCTGCTATCCACACCAACCTCACCCCTAGATACCCACAAGGTTCCCAACCCTCTCCTCAGATCTGCATTCAAACACTTCCTTACCCACAACCGTTCCTGACCACCTTATAATACAAAGTTAACCCCCCTTAATGCCTGTCTTCTTTCTCCACGTCAATTTCTTCCCATAATTATCATCTGTAAAATTCACTCACTTGTTTTCCCAACGGTCTTTGTTTTGGTCACTTGTATATGGAAACCCTAGTGGCGTAGTGGTGAAGTGCTACGGCTGCTACCCAAAGGTCAGCAATTCAAACCTGCTAGATGCTGCCTGGAAACTCGACGGGCAGGCTTGCTACGAGTAACAATGACTTGACGGCACTGGGTTTGGTATGTGCCCCAAAGTCTAGAGAACAGGTCAGATAGCTGGCATGGAACAAAAGGTTCATTGAAATAATTAGAAGTTATAACCACAGTGAGAGACAGAATGAAGGCACAAGTATGAACTCACTCATCTACCTCAGGCACTCAATGACAACAACTCCAGATGGCTAATTCTCTGGGACAGCATGTCTCACACCTTCTGACTTCAGAATCTCTTTACATTCTAAATTTGAGGGCCTCAAATAGCTTTTATTATGTGGAATATATGCATCGATATTTAATATATTAGAATGTAAACTCTAATGCTTTAAAACGTATTATTTTGCAACACCAGAAATAAACCTATTACATGTTAATCCTCGTAAAAATTTAACAAAACAAGTGGCACTGTTGTACAAGTCACCTGAATGACTGGCTTAAGAAAAGCTGTATTTTCATGTGACCAGAAGACCCGGATGGTGCCTGGCCACCAACAGTGACAGCCATGATGGGGCTCACAATGTTGAGTCTCAGTGGCAATATATGAGAAAAAAAGGGGGTACCCCTTAAGAACGCCACTAAAAAACAACAACTTATGGTCCGCAGGCCTGGGAGTTCCCCTGGGAGCATGGCCCCTGAACTTGTGCTGCCCCTGATCATGTATCATTACTGAGGTCAACTCTTTGGACAGGAATGCACTGGACTCGGGGACATGGTGCCCATATTGTGTGGACACTTCATGGTTCTATGCATCTACAGGATGTCGTCCTACTGGCCTCTTACTACAGCGGAGCGGGAAAGGTGGAGGGGAGGGGACAGGAGATTGTTGAGAGGTTCTGACACATATAGAAGGGAAAGGACGTGTGCGCTGTCACCAGGCAAGGAGAGCACAGGGAGCTGCAGAGAGGCAGGCATGCAAACTTAAACTGGATTGTACACTTTCACTCAATCAAAAAAAGAGCTGTATTTTCAAATCCGCTTCTGTATTCAATCTGTTATGACCATGTTGTGTTGGTTAAATCATTACGCAAATCTAGTTTCACAGAAACACGGAATTGAAAAAGGAAACAATATGCTTAGTAGCCTTTTCAGACAAGTGTAGGTTTATTCCTCTTTGATTATTACCCCAAAACTTGACTTACTTCATCAGTCTGGTGTCACTTGGAATCTAAAACCACAGTAATAAAATATGCCCTACTGTCTCAGTCAAGATCAGTAATCTACCTTGCACTTGGACACATTTTCTTTGCCCAGGCAAGATTCTCAACAACATCGTGCACGGGTCATTTACAAAATACTGGTTCCTGGAGGGCAATCCTGGTGGCACAGTGGTTAAGTGCTACAGCTGCTAACCAAAAAGTTGGCAGTTCAAATCCACCTGGTATGCCTTGGAAACTATAGGACAGTTGTACCCTGACCTCTAGGGTCACTAGGAGTCAGAATCGACTTGACGGCAGTGGGTCTGGCTTGGTTTTTGGAGCAATACACATCTTCCACTGACTGATTACAAAGCAGCAAGAAAAAAAAATCACTTTTTAATGTCAGTCAATTGCTTCATAAAGTCCAGAAAAGCTGTCAAACTTGCATTAGCAGTATGAATTTTATCACTGGCAATAAATTCTATAGTTGTTTTCCCTGAAGTGGGCACGTTCACTTCAATAATTTTTCAGAAAATATCTGTCTATATCCAAGTTTAAATAACTTTAGTTTGTTCTTTCAAGGAAAAAAGTTCCACGAAAAAAGGTTTGTTTGCCAGTTCTCCTCTCAACTCACACCAAGTACTTTTCCTCAAGCACACACCACGCTCTGCTGTCAGCCGAGATGCCGTGTCACCCGGAGTACTAACCAAATGTGCACTGAGAGTCAAGGCTAATAAAATGAACAGTGGTGCCTGCTGCCGGAAGGAGATTCCTAAGTTGAGGTGTGACACACGGTGTGGACACCATGAGGACCACTGGATGCTTCTGGCCCCTGTCCTGATGGAGGCTGCAGCTCCCTACTTCTGCCCACCCCAGCTCACGCACTGTCAGTGCCAGCATCAACAGGACTGGTGAGCAGAGACCTCAGCCTCCACAACAAACACCTGGAGATGCCCTCGAGAAGGCGTCAGATCCCGCAGAGACACACGCACAATGGTCACGCGGCACCCATGGCCAGTGAGAAAAATGGGGAGTGGTAAGACAGGGATTTTTTCCCATTACACCCTTTGTGCTGTATGAATCTTCACCCTTTGTATGTGCTGCTTTTTTAAAAATTATTTTTTAGAAAACAAGAAAATGTAAACTGATATCAACATTGAGACATAAGTGGGTATATAAACGCTATTACTCAGGGAAAAAAGCTGTAAAGACCTGCAAGAATCCCACTTAACAACTCAGACGAAGGGATCACAAGGAGGGCACAGGGCACTGACAATTTTTAATCAAGTCTCTTGGAGCTTTTTAAGCCACATACATACATTAACTAATTCAAAAATTAAAAAAAAAATCACACAAAATACTCTGCTATTTTAATAAAATAGAAATACTCATACCTGGATAACTACTGTACTAGGTTAAACAGAGAATAAATAAGCCAAATACCTATGCGGAGACTGGACATGAATGATATCATCACGTAATAAGGACTGCCTGGGTGAACACATCCATGACTTTCCACATGTGTACAAAACACTGTAATTTTTAAATGTTGTCACTTAAAGAGCTGTTTCAAAAGCAACAATTTCCTTCAGATCATAGTATTATCTAACTTAGTTAAAATAGCTACATCTGTAAACCTTACATTTTTTTAAGTGCTTAAATCCTCCATTTAAAAAAACCATTTATATTCTTATTCTGTACAATTACAACTGTACAAAAATCCAGTATTTGCAAAAACCACAAAAGAATAAAACTGCTGCTTTAAGGTAAATCTAAATTTCAAAATCTTATGTGATTACTTCACACACAAAATCTTCATAGACATATAAACCTACTGTTAAAATCAAATCTAAATTCTCTTTGTCAGAGGATGTTCTAAGGATGGAACAAACATTTTTCGTACATAATTAGGTACCCCTAAAGTAAATAGGATTCTGCGTGAAAAAGGAACCAGGGCTCCTTGGACAAACAGCTGATTCCACAGTGGAGTCAAGGAAGAGATAGATAAGCTTGGAACATCTTGCTCTGCCACAAAAGAAAAGAATTACTCAAAAAATTATGGGGATGTGTGAGAAAGACCCCTGAGCCATTCCACTGGCCATATCTGGAACTACCTGAGTATCAGCATAAATAAAGGCAGTCATGGAGTACACCCCATTGGATGAAACAGGCAGCACCCGGGTCCATGCTGTTAGCAAATAATGGGATGCCCCTTCCTCTGAGGGGGTGGGTGAAGGAGTCAGAAAGACATCACCCTGCAACCACCACAATAAGGATCGCTACATGCAAAACTCACCAACAGAAGCTAAACCCCAGGAGAAAAGCTAGACAAGGAACCAGCCAGCCTGAGGAGGAGCAGAATACACGCACTATCTCAACGTTATCCCCATGGACTGCTGCTTAGCTACACAGGGAAAGATAACTCTACAGCGGAGAAATCAGCCAACACACAGCCAGATAATTAACACGAGCATCACCAGGGAAGGGCAAACCAACATCACCCTTCTAAAATCTGGGAAGGATACAACATCCCTAGCTGGTGATACATACCCTGAACCTAATTAGGAGGAACGTAAAACAAATCTAAACAGAAGAATACTCTGTAAGACACACAGCCTATATTCTTAAAAAATCCGAATGCGATTAAACAAGAAGGCTAAGGTCCTATTCCAGGTTAATGGCAACTAACCAAGATGGGACCACTGCACGCAATTCGTGATCCTGGACTTGATCCTATACTGAAGGTGTGGAAAAAGCTTTAAAAGGACAAACGCTATTACTGGGATAAACTGACAAAGACGGAGTATGGTCTACAGATTAGGAAAAGGTACACTGTTACCGCTACTTTCCTGAATTGGGTCACTCTACTCTGAGAATAAAGGGTGATGCAAGCAGTCCACGAGGGACCACTGACTGAAAGGGGGGCAGTTCAAACCTGCCCAGCAGGCCAGCGGAGGCAGGGCCAGTGCTCTCCTTCCACATCACGCACAGGCAGGCAAACACCGTGACACACAGGGCAGCCAGCAGTCACAAGTAGCTTTTTTGGTTCACTACGATAAAGCAAAAGCATACAAGTCACAGTGAACATTCAGAGGCTAACCGTTCCATGCATGTAATTTACCCTGGAGTGACTAAGAGAAAATGAGAAAGCAAATGTAACCAATTGTCACAAACTGGTGAACCTGAATAGAGTATTCCAGAGCTCCATTATTTTTAAATTTTTTTGTAAGTTTGAAATTGCTTCAAAATAAGTTTAAACAAAGCAAAATGAGATGTCCAAATGGGTGAAAGTCAGTGATTGACACTGATACCACGCAGCACAGATAAAGAAAGGACGCCGACAACTGTGACCCAGGCAGAACACGTCCCAGGCACAGGTTTTAAGTTTTCAATTCCCCAGAAGATGAAAAATATTTTTTAAGTATCCAGCCACTGAAACACTAAATTAGAAACGCTGGCAATGTCACGGTTAAGAGCGATGGCTGCTCACCAAAAGCTGAGCAGTTCAAACCCACCAGGAGCTCCCCGGAAACCCTATGCACAGTTCTAATCTGACATACAGGGTCAGTACAAATCAAAATCACTCTACAGAAGTGGCTTTTGATTTCTGGGAAACAACTAAACTAAGTTACTGTTTCTGCTCAGGATACAAAATAAAACACAAAAAGGTGAAGACCTCTATTTTCACGTTACCAAGCTCCATACAGAGGGACTCTCTCCTTCCTCAGCACACGACGAGCTGGCCACAAGTAGACTGTAAGGTTCTGCTCTGCTCTAGAACTCCAAGCCTGGCAAAAAAAAACCCAAACCCACTGCAGTCAAATCAATTTTGACCCACTGCAGTCAAATCAATTTTGACTCACAGTAACGATATAGCTCAGAGCAGAACTGCCCCAAAGACTTTTCCAAGGAGCTCCCAGTGGATCTGAACTGCCAACCTTTTGGTTATCACACATAGCACTTAACCACTTTGCTACTAGAAAACAGCATACACTTACTTGTTGAATAAATGCTAAACATTTAGCAAGTGAAACAAAGTAACACCCAGCCACAGATTTCTCCCAACTGTTTCAACATGACTTTCTACAGGGTTTGTTTGAATCTGAATTTAAACAAGGTCAACACACTGCAATTAACTGCCACAGGTGAAACAGTTTTCCTATCTCCACACTGTCTATCGGCAACTATGAAAAAGGCAAAGGCAAACCAACCACGTCATATACACACACAGAGGCAAGAGAAGCACGTTCAGTCACAGCCCTGCTGCTCCTTCTGTCCGCAGCACGCTTCTTCCGGAGCATCTCTGCTAGTTCTTTCCGGCCACTGAGAGGGCACACGAAATATTATCGTCTGAGATACGAGGCCTCCCTAAGTACTCAGCCCACAGGGGAGCCCCACTTCCACCTTCCTCTGTCACATCGCCCTGCTTTATTCTCCTCCTAGGACTCACCACTCCCTGTTATCTGTCTGACCCCAAAGAGCGTCCACTCCACGACAGCCGAGTGCCCTCTTCACTGCAGAATCTCAAAGTCCAAGAGTGGTGCCGAGAGCATGAGACATTCAATGCTTACTGAATGACTGAGAAAAACACCACAGTACCTCTATTTAAAATTTAGGTTCCACTTAGCATTTGCTTTTAAACATCTGTAGCTTACTCCTCACGCAATGGTACCGATCAAGTACCAGTGAAAACCTCGGCCAGCTGTTACCAAGAATCTGTGGGATGCAGGAAATAAAAAACAGAGATATAAAACAGTCAACACAACTTTTAACGTTTAGTAAACAATGACTACCGATTGCCAAAAGAAAAACAAACTGTACAGGTCGGTACTAAAGAACCTCACAGGCGTAACGAGGAGTCTCATTGTTAGTACCCCAAGTGGGCCACTAAAGCATGAAGAAATTGATACTCCTGGCACAGCTTTTCTTTGAAGGATTTGATCATGGTGAATACACCAAAGTGAATACCAAAGACACACAACTAAACATACAAATCATTAAATGGGGAACCTAGCGATTTCTATTCCAAAGTTCTCACTGAACAGTTGCCAGAGATCTGAAGCCCAGGAATAGTTAACAGTGAAATCACTGATCAAATGCACAGCAAGCAAAGCTAGATGCTAGATCTGAAATTCTCATCTTGTCTCTAGCCCACTCATTCAAAAAAACGCCCTCCTCCTCAATGTTAATACCAAATTGTAACATATTTTAATTACTATCACTTCTTAGTGTTTTTTCTATTGAAGCCCAGGAAGGGGGAGAGGGTGTCAAAAGAAACAATAATTAGGTCTTAAGGAAAGTGTAGGAAAAGAAAACTCCTTTCTAACAAAACAAAACATCTCAAGTCTAATTGGTTTGACTCAGTGAGCTGAACACTCAAAGTGAAAAGGATCACATTTAGGAGTCTCTGCTAAATTAACAATTCCTCTGCTTTAGACGTGTAAGTTGTTGATTTCTTGTTTTAAACATCACATAGCTATTTCTGAGTTATTTGCAGAACTGCAGATTATGAAAGTAGAATTCACTGAATCTAGAAACTTCAAGTTTTGGCCTTCATTCTAACACATTCTCCACCAAAATGAAATTATTTTGACTATAGCTTTCTTCAAGAACTAACACTATTTCTAGTGGAAGAATAAATGGCCAACAGACACCAAACAAAAGGGGGAAAATGTGACAAAAGAAAGATGCACACACGAAAGACACAGGGTCCCTGAAGATAGAGAGCAGACTCTTGAGGTTCTCCTACAACGTTGTACAGACCAAGATGTCAACCACCTCACCAGTTCTTAGAACAGTACAGGAAATCTTGGGCGGTGAAGGGAGTGGGAGAAAGATCTTCAAGTCAATTGTCCAAGGTTAAATAAACAGCCCGACAGTGAGACAAGGATTCAAGGTGCTAACAAAAAATTTCTAATTCAGGATTATTTCCTGAATTAGGAAAAGGGCTTCTTTCTCCTGTTTTGTCTCAAAATGTAGCCAAAGATTACTGTTTACTATTAAAAGCGTGATTTATACTGACATAATTTTTACTTTAAAAAGTACACCAACAAACCATAGAAATTCAGCTCTTCGTCATAACGAAGCTAAGTAAAACCTGTATTATAGATCTACCGTAACATCAAAATCACCTTCTGTATTTGCAAACAGGGACACAAAAAACAAGAATGAGAAAGGGAAAAGAACATTAGCTTATCTCCTCCCCAGTCCTCCCTCTAGGGGTGATTCCATCCACTAACGTTAAGAAAATTAAAAACAAAACCCAAAATGCAACAAAGTTTCAATTAAGTCAGCTTTAAAAGCTCTAAGAACTCCCACAAAATGAAGCCTCTGTCGGCTGGCATCTGACTACTCCAGAGTTCTAAATTCACACCGCAGAGAAATCAAGAAACAGGAAAGCTCACTGTTAAATAAGACAATGCGGTCACCCCACACTACACCCATCGACGAATTAAACCAATACCTTACACTTCCTGGTTTGTTTTTTTTTTAACGTTAAAATTGAACACTTGCCTAAAAGCGATCTGTGAAGGTCTACTGGAACCTCCGTAAGAGCTGCAGTGACAAGCCCCTTCTTCTGCAGTGCAGACAAACATTTACCCCCCAGGGCTGTCACCGACTCCCGTAAACTATCAAAGCGCAGTAACCAAAACCACCAGCTGAGGTGACTGACACGCCAACTCGCGACAAAACCTGACGCGGCCGGACTCGGGGGTTCGGCAAACTCCGCTGCCGTGACCACAGGCCGCGGCGACTCCTGGGCCATCGGGACGGATCGGACGCCCCCCGCCGCCGCCCCCGGCCCTCCACGGTCGAGCCGCCCTCCCACGCCCCGGCCCCCAGCCGGAGGCGGCCGGACTCGCCCGCGGCCCGCGGCCCGCGATCCCGCACCCACCGGCCTCCGCCCGCGGTGTGGGCGTGTCTGCAGACACCCGCGGGACCCCACACAGCCGGGCCTCCCGCGGAGCCGCCGGCCCCCGGCCCCCCGCAGCAGCAGCGCCGCCGCCCGCCGCCGACCCCGGCCTCCCCGCCGCAGCCCTTCCTCTTCCTCCACCGGCGGCCCCTCCCCCGACCGCGCACGCGCGGCCTCCGGCCCGCCCCTCCCCCCGGCCCTCACCTTAATCCCGGGCCGCCGTCTTCCCAGGGCCCGGGACGGCCGGTGGGAGCGGGGAGCGGGGAGGGGGCGGGGGGACGTCGGGGGCCGGAGACCTGCGCCTCGGACGTCGGCCCGGCAGGCCCCGATGGCGAAGGGCCGCGTCTGTCACCGCCACCACGACCGCAGGAGGGGCGACCCCTGGACGCGGCCCGGCCGGCTCGGCTCGCGGCCGGATCCCTAATTTAGCCTCCTGGACGCTCCTCCTCCGAAGCTGCGGACGTTTCCAGGCTACGCAGCCGCGGCACCGCTCCCCGGCCGCCGCCGCCGCCGCCGCCGCCGCCGCCGCCGCCGCCCCAGCCCTTCCCCTACCGAGCGCGCGCGACACTCGGAGGGCTTTACGACAGGCCGGAAAGTGAGAGCGCGCAGGAGCTTCCACGCCTCCACCACCATCGGCGCGTTTCTGCGCCTGCTCGGAGGCGGCCGTCTCCTGCCCCGCCCCCTCGCCGCGCCCCGCCCCCTGGGGACGCGTTGGGTCTCCCTGCCGGAGACAGCTGTCTTCAAAGCTCTTATATTCCCTGGAGTTTGTCCCTTCATTGCTGTTGTGAAATTTTGGACACACGGTAATTTTTCCCAACTGAAAATTACAACTAGCTCCAGAATCACTACTGTGCACTTATGTACACTTAAACCAAACACCATGGATCAGTGTCTTTCAGTACAGTTAACGCCCAGATCATACCCGATAATGACAAAGATCACTACACCTCACTGTTAGTGAATTTGATTCTGAAATCAGAAAATGCCTGGTAATTAATATTCTAGGAACTCTGGCTGTACCCTCATGCTAATTTTAGGTGCCATGGAATCTGCTGCAACTCATGGCGACTCCCTCTAGTAAAACAGGAGGAACCACTGTCGCGTCCTCTGTCCTTCTCCCAGTCCTTGCTATGCTGCAGCCACTGCGTCCGTCCACCTTGTCCAGCCTCTTCCTCGTTCTCACTGACATAATCTACCAAGTATGATGTCCTCCAGGGAACGATCCCTCCTGATAACGTGTCCAAAGATGAGAGACTACGTCTCACTATCCTTGCTTCTGAGGAGCATTCTGGTTGTACTTCTTCCCAGATAGATTTGTTCATTCTTCTGGCAGTCCATGGAATAGTCAGTATTCTTCTATTATTTGACAAGTCCGTAATTCAAAGCCCTCAATTCGTCCATCTTCCTTACTGGTCATCCAGCTTTCACATCCTCATGAGGGGACTGAGAAAGACAGTGGCTTGGGTCAGGTGCACCTCAGTCTTCAAGGTGACATCTTTGCTTTTCAAAACAAAGAAGACTTTTGGCAGCCAATCTGCTTAACACAATGCACCTTTTGATTTCATGAGTGCTTCTTCCATAGGTGTTGATTGTGGAGGCAAGTAAAATGAAATCTTTGATAACTTCAATCTCTTTCCATTCATCATGATGCAAACCAAAAGGTCAGCAGTTCGAATCCACCAGTCACTCTTTGGAAACCCTACTGGGTCGCTGTAAGTCAGAACTGACTCAACAGCAACAAGTTTTGGTTAGGATTTTTCTACTTTACTAAGCGTGAGGTCCTTCTCTAGGGACTGATCCCTCCTGACAATGTGTCCAAAGTATGTAACACTTAGCCTCTCCATCCTTGCTTCTAAGGAGTACTCTGGTTGTCCTTCTTGCAGGACAGATCTGTTTGTCCTTTTGGCAGTCCATGCTACAGTCAATATTCTTCTCCAACACCACAATTCCAAGGTATCAGTTCTTCTATTGTCTTCCTTATTCATTGTCCAGCTCTTTCATGTAGATGATGTGGTTGAAAATACCATGCCTTGGGTCAGGAGCACCTTAGTCTTCAAGGTGACACCTTTGCTTTTCAAAACATTAAAGAGGTCTTTAGGAACCAATGCGTCTTTTGGTTTCCTGACTGCTGCTTTCATGGGTGTTGACTGGGGATGCAAGTAAAATGAAATCCTTGACAACTTCAATCTCTTCTCCGTATATCATGATGTTGCTTATTGGTCCACTTGTGAGGATTTTTGTTTTCTTGATGTTGAGATGCAATCCGTACTGAAGGCTGTGGTCTTTAATCATCAGTAAGTGCTTCAAGTCCTCTTTACCTTCCATAAGCAAGGCTGTGTCATCTGCATAATGCAGGTTGTCAAGGAGTCTTTTTGCAAGCCTAATGCCCCATTTTTCTTCATACAGTCCAGGCTCTTGGATTATCTGCTCATCATTAAGACTGAGTAGGTCTGGTGAAAGGATTCAGCCCTGACACACACCTTTCCTGACTTTAAACCAGGCAATGTCCCATTGTTCTGTTCACATGACTGCCTGCTGATCCGTGTACACATTCCTCATGAGCACAATTATGTGTTAGTCCTTCTCATTCTTTCTCAATCCACCCATTCCTTTGCATAATCTGTCCCAGTCCAGGCTTCTAGTATCTCATTCATTTGTTTAACAAATATTCACCAAGCCCTGACTATATGCTAGAAGTTGTGTGAGGTACTTTCAGTACTGAACATACAATCATTGCCCTAAATGCAGTGTCTTCAAGGGGGCCAGAAACTAAACCCATATTTATGTATCAGCTGGGAGAGCTAGCACCGCCTAATAGTACCAGAAGAACACAAAGATGGAATAGTTTAATTAAAGGTAGAGGAGTTAATGCTTAAACTAAGTATTTCAACAGGAGAGAAGACAAATCAAGTAAACAGAAAGGTCATTTCAGGCAGAAAGATGGCATGTGCTAAGACACAGAATCCTGTGCCTGAAACCAAACTAAACCTACTGCTGTCAAGTCCATGCTGACTCACAGTGGCCCTATCAACAGCGTCAAGCACATTCCCAAAGAATCTAATAAATGTGACATTCTTAGGAACTAACAAAATGAGGGAAGATAAGTAGATAGGAAGGGATTTTGTCATTGTTCACTGTCACTGAGTTGGTCCCAACTCATGACCGCCCCTTGTATTGTATGCAGAGTGGGACCATACTCCACAGCGTTTTCCAGGCTGTGAGCCTTCAGAAGCAGGTTGCCAGGCACTCCTGCCATGGCACCCCTGAGAAGTGATCAACAACTACTGTCCTTTCAGTCAGTAGGCTAGCGTTTAACCACCTGTGCCCCTCAAGGACTCCTAGTAAAAAATAATCTCAACAACTACATTCTTACAGTTATAGGAAGCCATTAAAGAGAATCCGTCAGAGGAATCCCAGTCAGATTTGACTGTGAGAGACACTGCGCTGCAGTCAGGGTAGACTGAGGTTTGGGAGGGCAGTAAGAGGAAGAGGGAGACTAGTCACCACGGCAGGTACTGAGGGTGGTGGGAAGGAGGCTGAGGAGGACGGGAGGCACAAGAGACAAGATCAAATGACTAACTGAACCCAGGGGCCGAGGGAGAAGGAGACTCTCAGGGACTTCCTGATTTGTGGCTTTAGGTGGGTGGCTCAGAAACAGTGCATTCAAGAAAGAAACAGGCTTGTAAAACCAACTTTTGGGGTTTGGGACTTCTGGTTCGAGGAGGGGTGAGGGAAGATGAAGACAGGTTGACCCAGAGATGTCTTCACATTCATGCAAAGGGGAGATTTCAGTCTGGAGCTCAGAAGAGGGGCCTGGGGTGAAAACAGGATACCGACTGGTAGCTGAAGCCGTCATGACCGTTGAGGTCACCCAGCATCTAAGTGAGAGGAGCCACACACCTGAGGATGTTTGACACTGGAAGAGTTGGAGAGTGAAGGGAAAGCCCAGAAGGAAACAGACACCCAGAGCAGAAGGGAAAAATCAAAAGTACAGATAACCAGCCACGGGACAGAGGAGTTCCCGCAGTGATCAGGGGTACAAAATGCCCATTAGGTTAGCAGTAAGGTCTCCTGGAACCCAAAGAAGAGCCATTTCTGGCGTGGTTTTACATGGTTGGTACAGTGGTTCTCCATGGGGGGCAATTTTGGTCATCAGGGGTGTGAGGCAATGTCCAGAGGTATTTTTTATTGTCATGACTCGGGAGACGCCACTGCATGCAGTGGGGAGAGGCCAAGCAAGCTCCTCAATACCCCACACGCACAGAACAGGGCCACAACAAACAACTGTGCCTGGCAGAGCACAAAAGGTCCCACAACCAAGAACTGTACTACTGAACACCCCACGGTGCACAGACCAGCCCCACGGCAAACAACTGCCCTTCCAAATACCCTATGGTGCACAGAACAGCCCCATAACAAAGGTCTTCTAAATACCCTAGCGTGCAGAGAACAGATTCCACCCAGAAGAATTCTCCTAGTCAACACCCTACAGTGCACAGCACAGCCCCACAACAAAGAATGGCCCAGACTGAAAAGGCCTCAGAGGACCGGCTGAGAAACCACAGCTTAGAAAGAACTGATCAGTCAAGTTAGACAGGGACTACTCCTTTTCATGAGTTTAGTAGTAAATGAAGGCAGACAGATACATCCTTAGCAGGATGCAGAGGCACGGATGGCTAGTTGTGAGCCCCATCTGTTGTCCTCTGAAGGGAAAGGGCCAGTGAAAGAGAAAGCTGACCAAAACAGATCTCACTGGAGAAACCTCGACGGAGACGGAGGCAATGAGATGCAGAGCTCCGGACAGCCCACTGCGCCCCACACCTACCAACATGGGGTGGACTCCAGGCCACAGGATGCTGCGGGACCGAGCAGAAGTGCCCTGTCGGGTTTCCAGGGCTGGAATCATTACGGACGCAGACTGCCACATCCTCCCACCACAGCGTGGCTGGGGGGCTGGAACCGCCGAACCCGTCCAGTTAGCAGCTCAGTGCTTAACCACTGCGTAGCTGGTGCTCCTAGTAAACCACTAGAACTCTAAATTAATTTCCGACCTCTGTAGAGAAGATCAGAATTATTCAGCATGTGTTCCAAACCAAATTATATACATGTACAGTCCTTCATGGCCACTATAACCATAGGATATTATAACCATGATACAGAGTTTAGGAAACCTTGGTAGCATACTGGTGAAGTGCGATGGTGGTGAACCAAGAAGTCAGCAGTTCAAATCCTCCAGGTGCTCCATGGACACTCTACGGGGCAGTTCTGCTCTGACCTGTAGGGTCACTGAGTTGGAACCAACTCTACAGCACCTAACAACAGCAATGACGCCAGAGTTCAGAGAGCCCATCTCAGTGGAGATAACCCCAGGCAGGAAACGTGTCAGCCTCTCACATGTGACACGGGCATCTCCTGGCCCAGCCAGTGCTGCGGCGGAGTGACTGTAGTCCCTTCTCCCTTGGTTGCAGGGACTTCTCTGGGTCTGTGCACACCTCATGCCACCCGAACCCAAATGGAGCTGGTGGTTCTGAGCAGTGAGCAGCTAGTCCTGCTGCAGACACGGGCATCAAAGAAACCATGCACAGTGCCAGCCTGCTGGGTGGCAGAAGGCTCCCAGCCCCTGGTCAGGATCGGGTTCTGGGTGAACAGCTGGGAATCCCAGTGCACTGCTGCTGAGTGACCAGGCTGTGGGTGAGCACTCCTGCAGCCAAGTTGAGTCCTAGAAAGGGCAGATCATCGGAGGTTGGTCTGGCAGAAAGCATTTGGAGAAAGGACTCAGAGGTCCCAGCAGGAGGTGGCATCTGGTGCTGCCACATGTATAACTGAGAGGGCAGCCCCTGGAGAGCAGATGGCAGGAGCCAGGCTGCCCTTTTCCCCTGACAGCCCTCACTACAGGACCGGTGCACCAATCCCGATGGACGATGCCCTCAGCACTCCCTGAGGAGCACCCCTTACTGTTACCCTCCCTTGTACAACCCATGCTAGCAGCTCCAGGAGCTATCTTGGTAACACACGACATGGTGTGTTCCTCGGCTGGGCTGACCACATAAAGTTTTTCTTCTTTTGTTATCTCCCGACTGGTGTTTCAGTGTCACACTGAGTGAGACCTGGCCCACGGGTAACATGATGATACAGTATAGATAAACACCTGTGCCACCTTCCCAGACACATTAGTTGAAGTGCAGTTCTGTAGGTGTACAGAATCTGGGTGCACTGTTGTTGTTAAGTGTTGCTGAGTCAGTTCTAACCCACAGCAACCCCGTGCACAACAGAATGAAACCCTGTGCGGTCCGGCGCCGTGTCCACAGTCATTATGTTTGAGCCCATCACCGAGGCCACCGTGTCGGTCCAGCTCCTCGAGGGTCTTCCTCTACATCGCTGACCCTCCACTCTACCCAGCGTGCTGCCCTTCTCCAGGGAGTGATCCCTCCTGACAGCATGTCCGAAGTAAGTGAGACACAGTCTCGCCATCTCAGCTTCCAAGGAGCACTCCATCTGTACTTCTTCCAGGACAGATCCGTTTGTTCTTTTGGTGGCCCATGGTCCACTCAGTGTTCTTCTCCAACATCACAGTTCAAAGGCATCAATCCTTCTTGGATCTTCTTTAGTCATTGTCCAGCTTTCAGATGCATACGCTGCAACTGAAAATACAATGGCTTGGGTCCAGCATGCCTTAGTCTTCAAGTTGACATCTTTACTTTTCAGCACTGTAAAGAGGTCCCTGGTGGCAGATTTTCCCAAAGAAATGCGTCTTTGGATTGCTTGGCTTCTGCTTCCACGGGTGTTGGCTGTGGACCCAAGTAAAGTGAAATCTTTAATAACCTCAATCCTTTCTCCATTTATGACAATTCTGCTTACAGGTCCAGTTGTGAGGCTTTTTATTTTCTAGATGTTGAGGTGCCACCCAGACTGGAGGCTGTGGTCCTTGATCTTGATCAGTGTTTCAAATCCTCTTCACTTCCGCCAAACAAGGTGATGTCATCTGTGTAAAGCAGGTTGTTAATGAATCTCTCTCTAACCCTAATGCCTTGTTCATCTTCATACAGCCCAGCTTCTCAGGTTACTCGCTCAGCATGCATATTGAAAAGGTCTGGTTAAAGGATACAACCCTGACACATACCTTTCCTGACTTTAAACTATGCCGTGTCCCCCGTAATTCTGTTTGTACAACCGCTTCTGGAACCATGTACAGATTCCCGAAGAGCACAATTAAGTGTTCTGGAATTCCCATATGATCTGCACCGTCGAATGCTTTTGCATAGTCAATGAAACACAAGTAAGCATCTTTCTGGTATTTTCTGCTTTCAGCCAAGACCCCTGTGACATCAGTAATGACATTCCTGGTTCCACATCCTCTTCTGAATCCAGCGTGAACTTCTGGCAGTTCCTTGTCAGTATACTTTGCAGTCACTTTTGTGTGATCTTTACCAAAATTTTACTTGCGTATGATATTAATGATATTGTTCAGTAATTTCCACATCTGGTTGGATCACCTTTCTTGGGAATAGGCATAAATACGGATCTTTTTCAGTCGGTTGGCTAGGTAGCTGTCCTCCAAATTTCTTGGTATAGACGAGTGAGCACTTCCAACACTGTATCTGTTTGCTGAAATATCTCAACTGATATTCCATTGATTTCTGGAGCCTTGTTTTTTCCCAAGGCCTTCACTGTGGCTTCGACGTCTTCCTTCAGTACAATCAGTTCCCAATCACATGCTACCTCTTCAAATGACTGAACATCAACCAGTTCTTTTCGGTAGAACGACTCTGTATAATCTTTCCAACCTCTTTTGATGCTTCCTGAGTCATTTAGTATTCTCCCTATAGAATCTTTCACTATTGCAGCTCGAGGCTTGAGTTTTTTCTCCTGTTCTTTGAGTTTGACAAATGCAGAATGTGTTCTTTCCCTTCTGGTGTCCTAGCAGGTGTGCTACAGCATCCCACAGCGCTTTGGTAAGTATGTAGCTTTGTATTCACGCAACGTCCAGACCACCTAACATCCCATTTCACTGGACTTGAAGTGGTGCGCAACTGTGTATCTATACTTACACCTAGACTGATTAGACACAGCATTGATTCCCTACTACTAAGCTGTTTTGAACTTAGGGGAAACATAGATTTTGAGAAACTGAGGAGCCATTTGGTGGCAAGATAAGCTCAAAAGAGAATAAAATTTGGATGAGTGTCATTCCATAAGCTTCTCTGTGTTTGGAATGCAAACTTCAAGATGTATTTGAATTACAAAGTAACAATACTGTCTCTGTGACTCACTTTCTGAAAAACAGATATAAACAAATTATGGCCAGAAAGGAGACACACAAAGCCTGGAAGTTTGGAGATGAGCATTTGAAAGTGCAGCCATCCTGAGACTCTGGGCTATTTCACCAAGTTCTGGGCAATGCCTGGTGTCATCTATGATTTAGAAAATATGACAGAATCATTATTTCCAGTCCTTGGGCTTGAAGAATGGGACCACAATGAAGCCAGCCCCGCAAGCACGCACACGGCCACAGAAGACTAGGCCCAGAGGTATAGACACAACAGCTAAGGCAATCTTGGGAAATGTCTTTTAGGCAACCTTATTCACAGGCCAGTCAACACAGAAGACTTTCCACTCTTACCTTCTCTTACTAGAACTCAGTGAGTAGAACACGGGGCCCAAGGAAGACCCTCCTTGTTACGAGTGATCGGTAAGAAAGACAATCTGAAATGTGGGGTCACGGTTCCCAGCCACTTTGTGAAAAGTGAAGCTTTCGATAGTTTTCCCCAGCTGTGACATTGACATATCCTGAGGGTCCCGTCACATGTTTGGACTCGGCAGACACAGCTGTGGCAGCCCGCCTGTCTATTTTCCTGTGCTTGCCTGGTCTGGAATATCTCCTAGAACTTGGGCAGACATGGTTCGAGCACCATGCTTGTCCAATTTCCTGCTCTTGCCTTTTGGAATACAGACCAGATCAAACTCTCTTTTTGCTTGAGTAAACCTGGTGATCTTTTCCCCTAAAACATCAGGTTCTGTGAAAGTCTATTTTAAAAAATTAAGCCACCGAAAAAGGGAAGCAAAAGTCACTCTCCACCATTGGTGACGTAAACCTGTGGTGTGATGACAGTGACTATTCTCAAAGGCAGTTTGTTAGGTACCCGCACTCTCACAGAGGTGAGCACACCTGGCCAGCAGTCAACCTCCAACTCTTAGACAAAGTAAGTTGATTCAAACAGTTTCTGAATGCTTTTGCAATACTGTTTTTGACATCTATAAATTTCTAAAGGATTAGCAATTAAAAAAAAAAAAGCACATTTCTAATCATTGACAAAGGCAGGCTGGGTAACCTCCCAAATCCTGAGCTCCAACAGTTCCTGTTCTTCAGACCTAAAACAACACACGTGGTCCCACTGATCATTACAATGTCAAGTGTGATTTACATACCACCAAATCATTTGCAAATTTAGAACAAGTAGTAAAGATGTTTGTCTGTATTTCCTTGTTATTACTTACAGGTCCTATAGAGCTTTCCTAAAACATTAAATATCGCCCCAGGTTACATTAGTGCTTGCTCAACTGCCTGAAATGTATCTTGGTTACTACAATTCTGGTTTTACAGAACTGCAAACTATATTCTCTTTAACTTAAACATTCAAACGTATTTTAAAAAGACTGGTACCCTTGGGGGAAATTCCAAAGTGACAAGAAAGAAAGCGAACCATGCCCGTGAAAACAAACCACTCTTGGATTTTGAGATATTAAGAGCTTGAATCTAGTTTCCTCTAGTACTCAAATGCTTTGGGTTAAGCTTTTCATTGTTGTTAACTTCTGACTGAGCGTTTACATCACTACCCAACCCCACTGCCATCAAGTCTGTTCTGACTCACAGCAACCCTATACCATGGCTCTACTGGGGAAGATTATTTAGAAATTTTAGTTTATGATCTTAGCTTTTAAACATGCTCAAATGCTTTTAAATTCTAAAAGCATTAATTTATCAGATCTGAAGATGACCAAATTCTAAATCCACACTAACTTGAATTATAGCAAAAAATAAAATCTGTCTACCTTGAACCCTTTCAACGCAGCTAGCTAGGCTTCAGTTAAGCTGGGAAAGAGCGCCACCTGCTGAAGCAAAGTGATTTACACATCTCAGCAGTCAGTTCATTAAAACGTGGCAAGTTCTGGCAATTTTCCTCAAACATGTGCCTCTAAGAGGATCTTCCTACAGAAAATATGCTAAAAATAATCAACTAAATTTTCTCTTCCTGTAGAAGGCGGCAGAGAGAACAAAGTGTTTATCATCTCTCTCCTGAGTGAGGCCAACAGACGAGAAAGAAATCAAAAAGGTGCAACCCTATAAACAACAAAGAAAATGGGAGAGGTCATGGACCAGCGAGATACTGCACCAAGGATCTGGAGGACAGACCTCAGACAGAGAGCTAGTGAGCATGGCAGAGGGAAAACAGATACGGCCTGAAGGAGGGCTGGCCCTGCCCTCGGAGACAGCTGACGCACACTGCAGATCGCCCTAGAGGTTAGCTAGGTAGGGACTCAGCGAGATAAGGGAGGTCAGGACTCAGCGAGATAAGGGAGGTCAAGGAAGAGACAAGTGCTAAGTCTGTCGGTGACACAGCTGACCTTTTCATCTCTCTACCCACATGACAATAGACACCATTGAGGCTTCTAACTCCCAGGCTGAAAACATAAGGCTAGGAATTCCCTCAACAAACAGACTGAACTAGTTGAGAACTAGAGAAGCTGGCGTGGAAGCCCCCACGAAGGCTCTCACTCCAAAACCTTTAGGCCCTTGATGCCCACATCTGCCCAGCGAGAAGAATCATCCTCTTCCATGGATTTCACAGTGAATTTGTGTATTAACTCACTTTTAAGTATTTTTAGATAATCAAAGGCCAGACAGTTGAGATATGCTTATAACATGAAAGGTAACATCAGAAACATTTAAAATACAGTACAGACAGAAGATGGAGCCTAAAAGTCCGTCCACAAAAGAGGAGGTGAGCAGAAGTGGGAACACACCCAGCCCTCGGAACCAGGGAAGCCCTGAAATGCGCTGTGGTGTCGGTGAACCCTGAAAACACACTGAGTGAAATAAGCCAGTCACATAAGGACAAACAGCCAATGACCTCCTTCACAGAAAATGCCCAGGAGAGGCAAGTATACAGACATCAGAGGTTATCAGAGGTCACTGGGCTGATGGGAGGCAAGAGGGAAAGGTGACTTACTGTTTAAGAGGCACGGAGGGGACAGTTAAAGGCAATGAAAAAGGGTGAAAATGGGTGACGGTGGTGGCTGTACAGTGTTCATGAAGAACACCGTCAGTGTCACCGAACTGGACAGGTGACAGACACTGCAACAGCGAACAGATGGGCCACAGCAAGAAAGAGGCGTTTGACACCTAAATAAGATGGCTATAGGAAAGGGAGGTAATTCAGCAGAAGAAGGGAAAGAATGTAATCTTCCAAATATAAATAAAACATAACACGGTACCCATATAACAAGAAAAGGATGTTATGAGAAAAGAAGAGGTATTTGGAAATTAAAATTACACTTTGTAAAATAAAATTCATTACAGGGGTTGAACAAAAAAGGCAAAATCTTCCAGAATGCAGGACAAAACAGAAAAGAAATGCTAGAGAAAGGGTAGGAGACACGCAGGTGACATACATGGACAAAACATCTAGTACGAGTTCCAGGGAGGGTGAGCAAAGAGAACAGACAGAAAATTATGAGAGAAATAATTTTTTTAATTCCCCAAACTGAAGAAGAGTTCTAGAATTTAAAGGCCAAAGCATGTGATGTACCCTGAATGGAAAAAAGAGCTGAAGCGGACGCAAACCTTTCCCGCAGAGCACGGTGTCTGACTCACCCAGGCTGCCTCTGGGCCCCGCGGTCGAGTCCACCGACGGACTGGTCCGTCCCTACAGGACTACTGCACTGTCAGAAATACAGTACATACATGCTGCATACTGCATAAAGTAGAAATACATTGCCTATTACACATAAGAAAAATAAATAAACAAAACTATTATCAGTGAGTCAATTTTGATTCACGATAGTCTGAGTGTCACAATACGGAACTGCTCCACAGGGTTTTCAGGGCTTCGATCTTTACTGAGAGCCCTGGGGGCACAGTGGTTACAAGCCACAGCTGCCAACAAAAGGTGGACCGTCGGAATCTACCATCTGCTCCTTGGGAACTCCATGCAACAGTTCTACTCTGCCCTCTAGAGCTGGAATCAACTCGACAGCAGGAGGTTGTTTGCTTATTTGTTTTTGGTCTTCACGAAGTGGTTGCCAAGACTTTCTCCCATGGGGTGCTGGGTGGGCTCAAATTGACAACCTTCGGATGAGCAATTTTGATCGCAAACCACTTGTACAACCTACCAGCTCTCTGCAAACTAGAAGCAGAAAAATACTTCTCAAACCAAAAACGGGCACGTTGAAAAACCTCTAATGTCCTATTTAACAGTAAAAGACTAAAATCCTTCTCCTTTAAGACCAGGAGCAAAGGAAACCAAGTATCCATCCCCTGATTTTCCTCTGGCTTTTGTATTAGGGCCCGTGTTTCCCCTCTGTGTTTCGGTAAAATTATGCTTCTGATTTCATTAGAGCACTTGCTGCAATTTATTTAATTAGCCCATTTGCCCTTCTATCTCTCACTCTACCATGACCTTCTAAATGCTGGCCTTTGTTTGACTCATCTTTGTATGACGTTTATTGAATAAATCCATTAAGAGCTGTACAGGGTATTACGGATCACCTAATTCAGTAATCCTATTTTCCACTAGCGGAAAGCCCCAGAGAGCTCCAGTAACTCATCCAGTGTTCCAGCGCATGTTAATCAGCAGCAATTATCAATCCCATCTTCTCATCAAGAGGTCCCATCTCCTTTAACTGATCCAGTCACTGAGCAAAGCAACGTTCATGCCCATTATAAAGGAGAAAGTCACGGTTGTACACAGTTAAACTATTTGTCCTCGGTAAACATTTAACTGTTAGAGGAAAAAAAGACAAAGGTGGGATTTTAGTTCAGGAGCAGGAACACTTCCCAGTGATCCACTTTGCTTTGCACAACAAGAGCTTCTATGCTTCATGAAGGGCGTGAAGGTCGCGATGCAGACTAAAGCTCTCACCCTATGACTGCGTTTTAAAATGTGAAATTCTCATAATCCTCGCCATGAGTGCCACTCTAAGTAAGCCATTATTTATTACCGTTATTCATGCAAACAGGCACAACCATATCTATGACAGGATGTGTGGTAATCATCATGGTGTGTAATCATTACGGTAAAAGCCGAAATAAGGCTCTGTAAATAAAAGGACAAAGAAGAGAACAGCAAAAGGAAGGCAGAGAAATCCACTCCACAGAATCTTGGGCCGTTTGTAGCCATGACCCACAAATCTTTAGACTCCTTTCAGCCGAAGTCAATAAGGAAAGGTAACCACCTAGATAGCTCACAACAGCAGGGAGGCAGGTCTTCTCAGGAGAAGAATACATGTCCGTCACACTGAGGCGTGGAAGGAGTAGCAGGAAACGAGCACCGTGTTTACACAGCAGACATCACTAACGGGAGACCTACAGATACGCATCATGTTGAGTTTCAGGAAGGGGAAGAAGCAGAGGAGATGTACACCCCAGAGAAATCCTTCCCCAGCTCTGTGAGAGCTGAGCCAAGCCCCAGCTGAACACCTGAAAGGGAGGCCGATACAAAAGCCAGTGTGTGAGCCTGGTAACAGGAGGACTGCCACTGAAGTTCACAAACTCAGCCTAGAAAAAGTGCGACAGACCTCATCCCTGAGTATCTCTACAGTCACCTTTGAAGGACTTCCCTTGGGAAGCCATGCGCTGATGCCAGCGACTAGTCCACCCTTCAGAGCCATTTGGGAACTCTTTTTCTGGAATGGCCATCAGAGCTGTTGTTGTACCATCCTCGATGTCCCGAATGTCATCCAAATGTCTTCCTTTCAGAATTTCCTTTATCTTGGAGTAAGGAAAAAAGTCATTGGCGGCCAGATCAGGTGTGTACAGCAAGTGCTCACACATACAGTTATTTCTACACTGACTAAAAACTCCATCACAGACGGCTATACAATTAAGTTGGCAAGTGTACCACCTTGCCACCATGCACAATGGCCATTCCAGAAAGAGCTCCAAAATTGCTTTGAAGGGTGGACTAGGGTATGTAGCACTTAGAACAATTACACTCACAGACTTAATTATCAGACCTCCTAAATCCTCTCGTGATCCCTTCCTACAAAAACTCTCCTGGAGCTTCAGAGACTTTTGTTTTCTTATCAAGCGCCCAGACAGGAGCTTTCTTGGAAGGGTTCTTCAGCAGTGGTAACTCTCACAAACAATCCCCTCCTGTCCTGCTGGTAGGACTTATCCCAAATCCAAAGGCTAGACCATGGATTTTAGAAGACTGGACTCCTAGTTACAAAGAGATCAGTTGCTGCGTGACAGAATCAGCACTACTGTTCCAACAGTCCCATCTCTGGGGGACACTGAATATCTGAGGTAACGGTCTATCCTGAACTTTTCTACTCACATTGATTTTGGTGACTTACATAATAATGCACTTACCTTTCTATTTCCTGACGACTTTGCTTTAAAATGTGAATGCCATGTTTTCTGGTGCATAAATACTCTGCTTGGGGTTTCTGTTATGATTTGTACCCCTCAGGGTCACTGAAGGGGCTCTCCTCCGCCCTGTTCCAGACGGTGGCTGGTTGTCAGTCACCACTCCTGTGCAGTCAGGCCGTGTTGCTTGTCTGAAGCATCGCCCCCTTGCCTCACTAAATGTAGTTGTACAACCAGCCACCCCAAAATACAGTGGCTTAACACGGCGATTTATCATTATCTCTCGTGACTCGGGGGTTGACTGGACTTATCCAGGTGGGTCTCATGTGGTGGTCTCTCGGGTGGCTGCCATCAGAGGGCAGTAAAAGCTGGAGTCACCTGAAACCTCGGCTGGGTGTTATATCCAAGACTGCTTCTCCTCCCACAGATGGGATGCTTCAGGTGGGACACTCGTTTCCCAGGATGGCTGCAAAGAAGCATCTCAAAGTCGGGGCTTAGAACAACAGAGGTGGACACGCTCACAGGGCTGGAGGCTAGATGTCCAAATTCAGGGTGTCAGCAGGGCCTTGCTTTGTCTGGAGGCTGGAGGGAAATGACTCCCCGCTTCCCGGAGCCCCCTCGCCCGCCCACAAACTCTTCTGCCTGTGGCAGCGCCACTCCATCTCCGCTTTCGGACTCATGGATGATGAAAAAAAATCAAAGAATTCTCACAGAAATGTTGCTTTCTCTATTAACGGATTTTTGCAGCTGTTTCTCCTCATTTTGAGTCACGCCCCATCAGCAAAAGTCCTGAAAGCTTGGCTCCATTCACGTCGTTCAGGTCTACTCTACTCAGAGGAGGCTGCTCAGGCGTCTCAGGGGGCCTTCCAACTGGGGCGCCTGTCTGGTGGCAATGGGTCAGACAGTGTTCCCCTGCAATCCATAAGGTTGTCAGTGGCTAACTCTTTTCAGAAGGAGACTCCAGGTCCTTCTTCCTAGCCTGCCTCAGTCGGGAAGCTCAGCGGAAACCTGTCCAGCCTAGGTGACCCTGCTGGTGTCTGACAACGCATGTGGCCCCGCTTCCAACGTCACAGCAACGTAGTCCCACAGCGCGGCAACCCAACACACACACACACCTGTCTCCAATAAAGGACTGACATCCAAGAGACAGAGAATTTCCACAACTCAATAAAAAAAGAAAAGAAAAAATATACACTAGCACAGACTTGTCTAGGTCCTTCACCGAGGAGCCATCCCTCTGCAAGGAACCTCATGACACTGCTGGTGGGGACAGGAAGGTAGCATGGCTCTCGGGGAAGAATAGCTTGGGTGTGTGGCGGGGGTGTGCCTGGCAACCAATGCAGAAGGCAGACTGAGAAAACCAAAACAAACCCACTGCCACAGAGGTGAGTCTGACTCACAGCGACCCCAGAGCTCAGGGTACAACTGCCCCATAGAGTTTCCAAGGAACGCCTGGTGGATTTAAACTGCCGACTTTCTGGTTAGCCAACACAGCCCCTAACCCACCGCGCCACCAGGATTTCTGCAGAAAGCAGAAGGCCTGTGTTATTTACAAAAAAAATATGGTATGTGTGCAGTACAAGAGGGTGTGTCCCAAAGGTTTTCCATCACACAGCTTTCCCCCAACGAGCCGGCTCTCCCTGCTCGATGTGAGTCCAGTGTTCGGTCCCAGTCCTCACCCTGGCTGCCACGACTGACAACCCTCAAGACCGCAGCGTCTACACGCCACGGGAGTTTCTCAGCCCGGGGTCAGTCCCTGTGGCCAGACAGCCTCCCCCCACCCTCCGGCTCCACCATCTGGATCACCAGGCCTGCAAGGTCACCGTGGGAGAAGATGGGAAGATGAGGAAGTCGCCTGAGAGGCGTTCGGGGGCCTGACAATGGCTGCCATCAGTCCCACCCATAGCCCACCAGCCACGCGGCCAGCGAGGCTGCAGCCGGAGGGCCTGTGCCCTGGAGGAGGCAGGCCAGCAGCCCACAGGTTCTGCCACTTGGGCCACTGACAGCCGCCGACCAGGCCATTACAGAAGCTGAGAGCTTCCCCGAAGGACACAGGACGCTTCCACAGAGCAATGCAGAAGACATGGGCAGACCGAGAGACGCCTCCAGACCCGACACACACAGACAGCAGACACGTCCCTGGCCTGCCCTCTCTCACCTGGCTCTGTCACAGCCCCGTGCTGCCCCCTAGCACAGTGGCCACTTACTGGCTACTCTTCCAGAGTGCCACACAGCTTTGCTAGCGGCAGTGAGGCCGCCCTTACCGTGAGCCGGATTTGTTTCCAAACCTGTTTTTCCAGTTGTACCTGCTACTTTATGTGATTTAATTAAAAATTACCTCAGCCTGAGAAATATGAGTTCCAAAATTCAAAGAAAAGGCTTTATTATCCCTCTGAAAATCCACAGTGAGGCCCATGCCCTGGGACCACAGGCTGGCTTGCTGAAGTCCCATGTGAACAGGGGACGCAATCCCGCCAGCAGGCATTCCGTCCATTGGCAGCAGGGTCACGGGGAGCCCTGTGGGGCTGCCCCACCGGGCACTGCACCTGTCACTGCATCCCGGCGCCACTGCCAGCAGGGTCTCGCTCTGCGCAGGTGGGCCAGGCTGCAGGGCTTCCTGAATGCCTCCTCGAGGACCCACAGCACCGACGGGGTACGTTCTGTTCCCTCTTCTACAGCTTCCACAGTGAACTAATGTAAAACCAAATCATGTGAACACTTGTCAGTGTCGGCTAACTCAACCACACAGCAGAAGTTAAGTAATACTTTTATGCTTTAAATTGAAATGTTCAAGTTATGCCCTGTTACAAAAAGAGCAACAGTTGCAGCATAGCGAGACAGGGGAGAAAGAAGGAGAAGAACAGGTCAGAGGATCTCTGCAGACCTGAAGCTCTCAAGCAGCAGTGACAGCGAAGGCAGCCCGCCCATCACGAGTCCGGATGAAGCACTCTGGATGCATGCCATCTTCAGGGCCTGGGGCCCAGCCCAAGCCTCTGGCAATAAGTAACTATTCTACAGCTATATGTTCTCCACCCTGGAAGTCTGTTTCCTTCAGGTGGCAAATATTGACCTCCGTTGTTAAGGGAGTGATATTAATGGCCACAAGAAGGCTTCATATAAAATTCAGGAAATCAGATCTAGAATAGTAATACTTCAGTGTCATGTCTAGATATAACCTGTGTGGTTATTAGCTAATGTCTGTTATACTGATGTGTTTTTTTTTAGTGTCTAATAAAAATAGCAGTGCTTCCACTGTTCTTGGAAACCCTGCTGGCACAGTGGTTAAGTGCTACATGACAGTGAGGTAAAATGGGAAGACGTGAATTACGGAAGTGAGATCCACAGGTCACGGTCATCAGTTGGATATGGGATCATGAGACACACTTAGACCAAGAATGTACAGTGGTGAGCTATTCCAAGAGGACAGGGTGCAATGTTCACACACAGGAAGTACCCCTTAAATAAACGTGGGACACCTTCTAATCAAGGTGAAAGCTCACCTGAGTTTGCAAAGATGAGAGGAATGAGGACATTGTAGAAGAGGAAGGAGCAGAAGAATCAGCAGGTAGAATGACCTTGAGGCACAGGACAGACAGCACGTTGGGTTCAAGAAATTCATGTCTGTCAAAGGGCAGAGGAGTGGTGAGAGGCAAGAGCAGAGTAACAGCCCAGAGTTTCTCACGCACACTGGACTGTGACTGAAGACAGACCAGTCACAGAGCCACCGCTGTCACCCAGCTGAAGATGATGGCGCCCTGTGTTGGAACCACCAGCCACTCTATGGGAGAAAGATGGAGCAGTCTGCTTCCAAAAAAACGGGGGCCTTGGAAGGCCTATGGAGTAGCGCTACCCTATCCTGTAGGGTCCCTACGGGTCGGAATCAACTCAGCAGCAACAGGTTTGGGTGTGGGTTTTGAACACCCAGTACATGTGAACACTTACGCTGTTTGATTCTCAACATCATACTGGAATGATGGCTGTACAACATGATGAAGGTAATTCACGTTGCTGAGTTATACACACAAAAATGTCCACATGGCAAATGTTGTGTGATATATATCCTATCACTAAAATACTTGAAGATGCATAATATTTCCCCCTTTTTTAAGATGAGACACTACCATCTGCTGACCCCCGAAGTAGAATACCAATCTGAATTCTACACCCAAAGTAGAATTAAATCTAAAAGTAGAATTTAAATTAAATTTTATATAGCCCCAAAGCCCATGTCTTCCAAGAACTCTTTTTGTCATAAACACATGTATAATAGAAAAAAGGAAAACCGTATTAGTAACTGTAAGATGAACATGCATGTGAGGGCCACCACCTGCACGGTGAGCCCAACTCCCGCAGTCCGGAGCGCTCCCCGCGCCTAGTCCTCACCGCAGCTGTCTCTGCACGCTGACGCCAAGGGCTGGCCCCCGGAGCGAGGACGGCCTTGGTCGCCACCACAGCTGGGTCACTGAACTCTGCATTCCTAAACACTGCCAGTTAGTTCTGCTTCCATCTGGGTCATGTAAGTGACACAGGACAATGTGTAAGGCTTCAGAGTTAATTACTTTCAACACTGTTATCTTCAGACTTAGGCGTGTGGTTCTATGAAGCCATAATCGGTTCGTGTTAATTACACGTAGTATCATATTGTGTAGAAACCCTGGTGGCACAGTGGTTCAGTGCTATGTCTGCTAACCCAAAGGTCGGCAGTTCAAAGCCGCCAGCTGCTCCTTAGAAACCACGGAGTGGTCCCACTCTGACCTATGGGGCTGCTGTGAGTCAGAACCGATTCAATGGCAGTGGGTTTGGTTTTTGATGTTGGTAGTACTGTATGAATTCCTATGCAGGGTTGCTGTGAGTCTCCACTGACTCAACAGCACACACAACACTGTAAGAATACACAACAATTTATCCACTCTGTTGTGAAGAGATACGTGAACGGTTTCTAGGATGGGACTACTGCGAACAATGTGTTCATTTATTTGTCTCTATAGCATGTCTTTAGGAGAGAATTTCTGGGCCGAAGATATGTAGCTCTGCACTTTCAGTAGATAATGCTAAATTGTTTCCTAGCGTTCTGGGACCCATTTTTACTCCCACTAGTAAAGAGTAGGAAACACCCCATTTCCTTGGCAACATCTGATGTTGTTAACCTCTCTAATTTAGGCATTCTGCTGGCAGTACAGAGATATACCATTGTAGCTTAACATGCAATTCCCTGGTTACTGATAAGATCGATCTCTTTATGTATACATGAAATCTGAGTTTTCTCTTTTGTGAAGTACCTTTTGAAATTTTGACCAATTTTTCATGTACCAGGTTTACTGAGTTATAGAATGTTTGATATAATCTCATTATGAACCCACTGTTAGTCATAGGTGTTACTGATTATCTGCTATTCTGTTGACTGCCTTTACTCTTTAGTGGTATCTCTTGATAAGCAGAAATTAATTTTAGTATTAATTCAAATTAAGTCAGTTAGTGTATGTTGTCTTTATAAATAAATCTTTTCCTAATCCAGCAACAGGATGATATTCTCCTACCTTTGAGGAGACAAGTCTGAGAGCTGATTTGTGTCACAGTGGTTAAGTGCTACAGCTATTAACCAAAAGGTTGGCAGTTGAAATCCCCAAGGTGCTCCTTGGAAACCCTATGGGGTAGTTTTAGTCTGTCCTATAGGGTCACTGTGGGTCGGCTTCGACTTGACAGCAGTGGATTTGGGTTGTATTGCTATGAGTCAGAATCGATTCAACTGCAACTTTTTTTTTCTGGTTAACAATCCATTGCTGAGTAGAGACGCTCTACAGAATTTCCAAGGAACGCCTGACGGATTCAAACTGCCAATCTTTTGATTAGCAGATATAGCCGTTAACCACTGCGCCACCACGGTTTCCTCCAGGAACTTAGGTTGATGGGAAAACAAGTTTACATCAGAGGCTGAACTCCAAAGGCTCCACCTTTGAAAAGAGAGGTTTCCTGGGCTGGGAAGGTCCACTGTTACACAGCAGCCTAACTGGGTTGCCATTGCTCTAGAAAAACAAGACCCCCAGGGTATGGGTGTTTCTGCCTGCTGGATGCCTTCTCAAGGTTCAGCTACGTTACCTGCTGACTTTTTACTTTGTATGTTTTTCCCCCAGTAACTTCATTTTACATTTACGACACTGATGGTATGGATGTTCATGTGTTTTTTACATGACCATCTTCTAAAAGCACTGTTTTGCTTCACATTCATGTCTACGAGTCACAAGGAATTGATTTTTGTGATTGGTATAGAGATCTCAATGTAATTCATTGAAAACACAGTCCTCACCCCACTGCTCTATAGAGAGTGTTGCCAAGAACTACGTGCATGCATCTTTTGGGTTTCCTGAATTCTGTTCCATTGACTGGTTTGTTAATCTCTTTGCTGTATAATACCACACCTTAAAATAAGCCTTGATAAGCTATACAGCAAGTGTACACATTTCTTTTCCTCCAAAAGTCTTTGGCTATTCTTGGTTATTTGCATGTCTTTTAAATTTGAATCAACTTCTAAGTTTCATTCCAAACAATGTCAATATTTTGACTGGGACTACATTGAATCAATAGATCAATTTAGGATTAAAACATGTCTTCACAACACTTGAGTTTTTAATTCTGAATCTGGTACCACTCCACTTTAGAATTCCACATAGGCATCTTCCATATACTTATTCCACTTGTTTCTAGATACTTGGTATTTTTTGTTATTGTATTTTTCTTTTTATGGTATAGATCTATGTAGTCGGATTAAGCTTAATTTCATCTTCATAATTTTAAATGTCTTTAAATTTTGTTTTCATTTATGACTGGTATATAAAAATGCAACTGATTATTGTACACTGAAATCTACGTAAACTCATGAATTCTAATTTTATTTCTGTAGATAGTGTCATCTGTAGACAACAATAGAGTTGATTCTCCCTTTCATTCTTCCAGCTTCTACTTTCCTCATGTTTCTGCATCGGCTAGGGCCTTCCATCCCACTTGACTATAGAGGAGGGCACTGTTGCTCTGTTCTCAATATCAGAGGGAAAACTGATCATTTTTACCACATTTGCTACAGGTTTTTTTTTAAAAAAATATATATATATATAAATTGCTTTATCAGGTTAATATAGCTTCTTCCTCTATTTCTAGTTTGCTAAGAGATTTTTATCTTGAATAAATGTTAGCCTTTATCAGACTTCTCTTGACCTAATGAGATGATCAAATGATTTTCCTTCCTGAATCTGTTAATACAGCAAATCACACTGAATTTTCAAACGGGGAACCTCGTGGTGCTAGAAGAAAGTCAACCTGGTTGTCAGGAATCAGCCTTTCACTACACTGTCGTATTTCAGTTACTATTTTATATCAGTTTTGGATTAGTTGTGTACTTTTTTTGCATTTGCTTATTTCATCTAATTTTTTTCATAAAGTTGTTTCGACTTCCTTCTTATCACATTTTTAAAGTCTTTGGGATTCACTGCATCTTTTTTAATTCTTGAATGGAATTCTGGCCTCCTCTCGATTTTCCTTTAAATTGTCAGTCTTTAAATTCTGTAAGTTTGTCAAAAGTATCAGCCTTTGGCTTTGTGGATCCCCACTGCTGCATGCTTATTTTACATTTGATTAATTCTGTTCTTGTCTTTACTCCTTTCCCTATGCTTCCTTTGGGTTTATTTTGCCATTTTTTTCCTAAATTAGCAAGCATGCTTGGCTTATTTTCAACTTTTCTTTTTTCTAATGAATGTATTAAAAACTACAAATTTTTCTTTTAAGAATGTCTTTAACTTTATTCAGTAAATTATGATATATTGTATTTTCACTACTGTTTCAGTTACCTAGTGCTGCTATAACAGAAACACCACAAATGGATGGCTTGAACAAAGAGAAATTTATTTTCTCAGAGAAATGTAGGCTAAAAGATTAAATTCAGAGCATCAATTCCAGAGGAAGTCTTTCTCTGTTGGCTCTGGAGGAAGATCCTTGTCATCAATCTTCCCCTGGACTGGTGGCTTCTGAGGTACAGGGACCTTGGGTTCAAAGGATGCCCTCTGCTCCTGCAATGCTTCTTGGAGGACAGTCTGAGAGTCCCAACTCTCTGTGTGCTTCCCCTTCCTTTAGATTTCAAGGGATTCCCTGAAGGCACAGTACAATCTTAGATACTGAGTCGTGTCCATCTTCCCTCGTTAATATCACATCATTAATGTCAGAGAGAGAGAAAACACAACCTATAGGAAGTCACACCACACTGAGAATCATGGCCTAGCCAAAATGCTACACAAATTTGGGGGAGGGGGAACAACTCAATCCATGGTGTCATGGTTTGAATTGTGTCCCCCCAAAAATTGTGCAGCCACGTGGCTGGGATATGGTTCCCAGTATCTTGGGACTGTCCTCCATTGTGTGGTTTTGCTAACCTGTATGTTAAAGGATTAGGGTGGGGCTGTGAATTCCTGCTATGGGGGAAGTTTCCCTGGAGTATGGCTTGCCCCACCCTTAATGCTTTTAGCTTGCAAGGAATAAAAGGAAAAAGAACCAAGGACAATTTGAGAACCTCGCTACCATCAAGCAAGCAGCACCGGGAGCAGAGCACGTCCTTCAGACCAGAGGTTCTTGTGTGAGGACGCTCCCTGGACAATGACTGATGCAATACCGGACTTTCCTCCAGAGCCGTCAAGGCGAAAGTCTTTCCCTGGAGCGGACACCCTGAATATGGACTTGCAACCTACCGGACTGTGTAAGAATAAATCTTTCTTTGTTAAAGCCATCCACTCTGGTATTTCTGTTAGAGCAGCCCTAGCTGACTAAAACACATGGTAACTGTAATCTCTTCTTTGACTCTTGGATCATTTCAAAATATATTTATTAATTTCCAAATGTGAGTTTTTTTATGATTACGTGAAAGTACCCAGTCCAAGTCAGTTTTGTATGCCTGCCTCTCTGCACCTCTCCCCACTCCGTGACAGCACACTCCCCCTTTTCACTCTTTACTTCCAGTGTCCTCTAAAACAAACACCTGTCCTCCCCTCCTCTCCACCCCCTTCTCTCCCCTCCAGAAAGAAACCAGTAGGACAGCCTCCTATAAAGGTATAAAACCATACAGCACACACACCACACGCTCACGCTGCGTCCCTGAGTCCAGCCCATTCTTGTCTGAAGAGATGACCTCAGTATTGGTTTCAGTAGCAGGTCAAGGGGCCTGTTCCCAAGGGAACCTCCAGGTTACTGGACCATCTATCTAATAGAGTTAATATAAGTGATTTCTTGATTTCTTTTTTGCTTTTCACTTCCAGTTAAATGGCAGTGTGGTGAGATAGTCTGTATGATTTCAGTCCTTTGAAATTTATTGACATTATTCTATGGCTAGCATATTGTCAACTTTTCTAATTGTTTCCAGGTACTATTAAAAAAAATGTATATTCTGAGTTATTGAAATTGACGCTCTGCATATGCCCATTAGCCGGCTTGCTAACTGTGTTATTTACATCTTCAATGTCGTTGTGGCATAGTGTTTAACTGCTACGTCTGCTGACTAACAGGTTGGCAGTTCGAACCTGCCAGGCAGTCCTGGGAAAGTCCGTGGGGCAGCTCCACTCCCTCCTTTGGGGTCACTGTGAGTAGAGGGCAGTGGGCTTTTACTTTTTATGTTATTATTGATTTTCTGTTTGTCAGATGTTAAAAAAAACTCCCAAAGCTTCCATTAGGGTGAGGCGAAAGTTCTGGAAATAGTGGTGGTAGTTGTACCACAGTGCGACAGTCCTGAATCCCACTTAACTGTACACTTCCAATGGCAAACATTACACATATCTCCCCACACTAAAGCCTACAATATTTTCCATAAAGATTCAAGGGCAGAGGTGGAAAACTGATGGTAACAAGGCGGGACTACAGGCAGTTACGCCACGGAGGCGGGCACAACCTACAGGATTAGGTTGGACCTTGAGTCTGTGTCTTTAATAAAGGGAATCTAACAGTGACAAGAGGGGCCTCACTACTACAAAGCAAGATGGGCCAGGAGTGGAAGACAGCCTTTGGATCCAGTGTCCCTGCGCTGAGAAGGTCCCAGACCAGGAAAGAGTTGACGACACAGACCTTCCTCCAGGGGCAGGAAGCCTTCCCCGGGAACTGGCCCCTGACTTCACACTTCCAGCCTCCCGGGCTGGGAGAGAACAAACATCGGCTAAATTCACCCCTTTGCAGTATTTCTGTATTTGGACCAGTGCCAGATAATTGAGACCCTCGCTGCGCGGGACACCCCAGTTTGCCCTTCCTTCTGATCTTCTCTCCCCGTCCCACCCTCTTCCGCATTCCAAGAGGCAGCTGTTTAGGGATACACTGTGGTTTCCTTCCTCTCACCTCAGGCCACCAGCTGGCTTTGGTCAGTCAGATGTCATGATGATGGTAGACAGGATGACGGGAAGAGAAGATTCAAATCTTGAAAAAAATGGAACAAACAGTATAAACTGAAGCTTAGTATTAGGGATAAAACAGGAAACTATAGAAATACAAACGAGCTTTGACAGAAGAGAGGAAGACTCTCGAGGGGGCTGACTGACACAGCGGTTGCAACAAGGGCTCAGGTGTAACCACCATCGTGAGGGCACGGGGGACTGGGCCATGGCCCCTTCTCTGGCTCAGGGTTGGCTGCGTCAGACATATGTGAAGGCCCTTGACAACATACTAATAAACACTGCAACGGATCTGCTATCGTCTTGGATGTCCTACCTGTTAACTCCATGTTCTTGGACTATTCACTGATACTTTTGAACTGCAGGTTTCTCCCCTATAAAATGAACATCATTCTATCGGGTAAATTTTCCTGCTCTGGGTCCTGAGAGCACTGTGTTCCTCGCCTTCACTGCACCTGCTACAGCAGTGACTTTACCTGTCTTTGCAACATTTTGATAACTTTTTCAGTCTGTCAGCAGAGTTTCTGTTTCCCTTCAAGCAAATAGCATTTACTGTGTCTACTCTGTGTCCGAGCTCTTACGGTGATAAGCAGGGTAGACAGTGTAACCGTTGTCTTTCCAGAGGCTGGCATGACTGGTGGACAGTGACAGTTTTGATAAATATTTGTTGAATGATGACCTTTTATGACAGCAGAGTGACACAATGAATGCAAAAATGTGCAATAAATGCCATAAGGCTATATATGTTAAACATATAGTATCAGTATTTTCGACTCGATGGCACTTGGCTTGGTGTCAGTATTTTCTTTAATAGTACCCTCACTGCAGAAACACATGCAGGTAAAGATGAATGCAGCCAGAGGAACTCAAGCCTGTGATCTTACCCATAATACTGCCTGGTGCATCTGCAAACCCCACTGCTGTCCAGCAAATTCCAACTCACAGCAACCCTACAGGACACAGCAGCTCCACAGAGCTGCTAAGCAGTGCCTGGGGGATCCCAACTGTCAATGTTTTGCTCAGCAGCCACAGATAGCACTTAACCACCAATGGAAAATCAGACTACGGGCTTCAGGAGAAAGGAAACACGCATATGCTATGCTTAGTGTTGAGAAAAATCACCATGTTCCTTCACCTAATTAAAAAAAAAAAACACTGCCAATCAAGATTTTACTAAAAGAGCAAAACAGAAAAAAGTATACTAAAGAAATACTCATCCAAAATTAATTTCAAAACCACATAATACTAGATTAAATGACAAAAGTTAATATCTAATATGTTAAAAGTGAAGTTAATTCCACTTGACTATTTTCTCTATTAAAAAAAGATTCATGTATACAGTTTTTCTCCAATTTATTTTGAATAATCTTAAACCTATTTTAAAAAGTTCAAATACTATGCAACGTACTATGCAATACCCTTCATGTACTCAGCTGTTATCCAGAAGGTTGGAGGTTCAAACCCACTCATAGGCACCTTGGAATTAAGGCCTAGTGACCTGCTTTCTAAAATTAGTGACAGAAAAGCCCACTGAGTACAGCTCTTCTCTGACACACCCACAAGTGTCAGGGGTCAGGAGTGACCCAGGCAGGCAACTGGTTAGATTCCCTCATTGCTAACCTTTTGGCACATCTGTTTTTGAGTAGCATCTTACTATACTTACTTTTGCAATTGGTAAAATACTACATTTGTTTTCTTTCTTTCAACCACTTGAAAGTAAATTGCAGACAGAATGATACTTTACCCCTAAGTATCTCAGCATGTATTCCCTAAAACAGAGGGCATTCTACACAACCCCAATGTCATACATTACATATTTAACAGTAATGTAACAACACTAACTAGTACATAGTGCAAGTTCCCACTGACTCAAAAATGTCCTTAGGTTTTTCTGTTCCCTGATCCGGGATCTACCAGGTTTGACAACGAAGTCCATAAACTCATCCTAGAGAGTACTACATATCTCCCTGCTGACTCTCACTATGGTCCCCTTTCAAGTCCTCCCCTTGGAAAGCTGTGCACCGATCCCAGCGCCTAGCAGACCCTTCGATGAATTCTGCAGCTTTTTCTGGAATGACGGTCAGAGCTGTTGCTGTATGACCCTCAATGTCCTGAATGGCATCAAAATGTCTTCCTTTCAATATTTCTTTTACCTTTGGATCAAGAAAAAAATCACCGAGGACCAGACAGGAGAGTAGGGAGGGTATTCCAGTACAGTTACTTGCTTACTGGCTAAAAACTCCCTCACAGGCAACTATACACTTAAGTTCACCAACTTGCCACCATGTGCAATGGCCATTCCAGAAAAAGAGTTCCAAAATGGCTTTGAAGAGTGGAGTAGGTGCTGGTGTCGGTGTATTGCTTCCCAAGGGGAGGACTTCAAAGAGGACCGTTGTGACATGCAGTAATGAGGTATGGAGCACTACAACAACTAAGTTTGAGGACTTACTTCTTGTAAACAGCAATCACACACGAGTAGTTGTCATGCCTCTTTGGTCATCTTTATTCTGAAACAGTTGCAAAGCTTCCCCCCTCCCCACAACGTTGCCATTTTGAAGCATCTAGACCAGCTAATCTGTAGAATGTCCTCTGACTGAATCTGTCTGAATGTTTTCCCATGATCAGATTCAGGTTAGCAGGAATAAGACAGAGACGACGTGTACTTCTCAAGTGCATTTGATCAGACGGTGCACATTTCCATTTCAGAGAACTCCATCATTAGATTTTAAGTTTTAAAAAAAGGCCAGTAGAAGAAACACTAATTCCCTTTAAATGTCCCATGTGCTTTTAATTAGTAAAAATCTATTCACAAGCATCCACAAAGCTGGGAGATAGGGAGCTGAGAGGTAAAGATACAGAACAAGGAGATCTGAGTTTTAGTGTTGATTTGCCCAACAATTAGCTGTGAGCCTTTAGGTAAATCTCTTACAATTTACATCTACTAAAAAGAAAAAAAAAAAAAGATAGGACTGGGTCGCAGTACTAACCCACCAAAATCCAGCGCAGCCGAGTCAGTTACCACTCACAGCAACCTCACAGCACAGAACAGAACTGCCCTCCCACCCCCAGAGTTCCCGAGGAGCGCCTAGTGGGCTCAAGCTGCCAACCTTTTGGGTAGCAGACACAGCACCTAACCTCTAGCCCACGACGGTTTCCAGTGGAGACAGAGTTGGATTTAGAATCAAGAGATCCAGATTTCAGCGCCGACTGTATCACATACCCGCTGTGGGAACGCGGCCAAGCCCCTGAATCCCACTAAGACTCAAGAGTGTCATGACAGACGCAGGGTTACAGAATTAAAGTGCATTATAAACCTACAGAGCTACTCGAATGCCAAGCACTAGCCTGTACTGTCCAATATTCCTCTGTGATCTAACCGGTCAGAAAGAAAAAAGAACCACCTAAGGTGAGCCAGGCGTCATCCATTTACGTTTAAAAGCCAGGAAAGCTTGCACATTTAACTGTGCGTCATACTTGATGTACAGAGGAGCTTGTATTCCACAAAAGTTTATGCTTTGACGATTAATAGCACGGGCTGTAATTATGAACAGGTACTCACTCACTTGGACAGGCCGGTCCTCCATAAGAAGGTGATCGTCTTGGCATCTCATACTTTGGGGGAGCAGAACTGTGAACAGCGCACAGGAAAGAACAAGTGCCATCAACTAATTCCCTTATTCAGTGAACTCTCCTGTGGAGCCGGGACAGCCCAAACTGAGGGAGTTTTCCTGGGTCACCAGTGGAGGCGGAAGTGGGGACCGATGGGGGGGCAGCCCTGGAGCAAACGAGGGCTGAAAGCATGTTTTCCCTGGAGGGGGACACTGGGGCATGTCACAAGGGCCAAACTCTCATAGTCCTCGACTAGCTGCTCTGCGGTTTATTTCGGGCCTTTGGAATGGAAGTCGGGGAACTTAGTTGGTTAGCGGCCTGTGCACACCGACCACATTTTTGATTCTTCAGCAGGACGATCAAGACTTTCCCGGGAGAGGCTCGGGGCGCGCGCACGTCTCCTAGGGGTGCGGTTAGTGACATGCGAACTCTCTGCCACGTCCTGCACTCTCCTGTTGCTCAAGACTCGAGACGTTGCAGGAAAATGGCTAACGACGCCGCGGGTAAACCGCAGCGCAGCGGACGTTGGCGCAGTTGGACGGCCGGGGGCTGGGCCCACGCTAGGGCTCGCTTTGCCCAGCTGTGTAGCACCGCGGTCGCTGGAGCGCCGGCGCCGCCCCCAGTGCGCACGCGCGCCCGTCATCCGGGTGCCGCCGACGTCGCAGGTCGCCCTGGGCGGTGCGACGCTGCCTTGTGCGTCGGAGGGGGTGGGTCGAGGCGTGCGTCGAGGCGTGCGTCGGGCCTTGCGTCGGGACGTGCGTCGGGGCGTGCGTCGGGGCGTGCGTCCGGGCGTGCGCAGCGGCCGCCGCGGCCTGAGCCCAAGCTGGCGCTGCCGTCGCCGCCCTGCAGCCCGCTCACTGCCTTGGCGGCGTGCCGCTCTCCCAAGATGGCTGCCGCTACCGGTGCTCTGGCGACCGTGGCCGCCCCGGATCAGGCGGAAGGGAAGAAGATCACCGACCTGCGGGTCATCGACCTGAAGTCGGAGCTGAAGCGGCGGAACCTGGACATCACCGGAGTCAAGACGGTGCTCGTCTCCCGGCTCAAACAGGTGAGGCCGCCCCCCGCCCCAAGTCCGGAAGCGGAGCCCAGGCCGCGCCCCTGGGCCGCCGCGGGCCGCGGGGCGGAGCGGGCCCGGGCGCCGGCCGCGCGCGCACCTGCGGGAAGTCGCGCTGGCGGGTGGGAGGGTCGCGGGCGGGCGGGCGGCGCGGCCTCCGGGGCGTCGTGCGGAGCCGGGAGGAGCCGGCTCTCCGGTGCCAGCCATGGTGAGCGCGTGCTTCGCTCGGCCCAGCAGGAAGGGCTCCTGTGGGGAATTGTGCGGAGTTACCGTTTAGGGGAGCCCAACCGTTTCCTCCGCAGCTTGGCGTGGGCGGCGGGGTGGTGGGAGTTGGTGGGGGAGAGGTTGGATTTGCCGTTTGTGCATCACGGCAATAACTTCGTTTGTCATTCCCGGTTATTCTGGTTTATCGGAGAAAGAGCGTTGAGGTTGTGATAGAGAAGGAATAAGTATGCATTATCGATATCGGGGAAACTTTCTTTAGTTGTTTGCTAGCTAGCAACTTCTGCAGTTGAGGCTATTAAATTTTTTTTTATTCAGTGTGATAGTATGGGGTACTTAATTTCCTCGACTTGGTAGAGGCTAAAACCCCATGTGATTTTAATACCCAATGATCCCCTACTCCAGCAAGTTTCTCTTACGTTTTTCACGTAGTTAATTTACTGTTTTTTGAAGTCAGTTTGTGAAATAATCTGACAATTCGAAAGTTTTGAGGCTTGAGATTTACTGATTTTTTTTTTCGTTGCGTCTCTGTAAAATAAACTTAGATCGTGTAGCGAATTAACTTCTCTTTCTAATGTAGGCTATTGAAGACGAAGGAGGCGATCCAGATAATATTGAATTAACTGTTTCAACTGAGACTCCAAACAAGAAACCAGCCAAAAGCAAAGGTTGTTACGAGTTATGAACGAATTTTAAGTTATCTTTGGGTCGTGTGACTTGCCTCTGCTTCGGTGCTGCTTGCTCTGTTGATGTAGTCCTATTCTGTGCTGTTTTCCTCTGGCACTCTGCCACCTTGGGTCAAGGAAGAACAGTTACCGTCGCCAGATGCTGGGTAACTGGTAGCCTTTAAGATTTGGCTAAAGCTGACTTGAAAGAGACCAGGCTTTTAGTATCATAGCTTCTGAAAAAAATTACAAAGTTGGGTTTTCACAGTTTCTCCTTTGGCATTGTGAAGGTTGCCTGAGTAAAATTCATGTCTGCTTTGCCCCACGTTTGGCAGAGTGTTGGCAGAAATCCCTCCCAAATCTTTAATCTCTGCTCCTTGCTGTGTTCTCTAGTGTATTAAAATTCCATAACCATTGTGTGTAGTAGTTTGATTTGAACTTAATTCGCAGATTATGCCATTCTGCGTGGTAATTTTCAGTGAAGTTCAGAAAAGCGTGAGCAGTTATTCCATAGTGGGTGGGAAAACGCTTTACGGTTGCCCCTCAGCACCCTCAGGTGGATGGCTTCCGGGACCGCGGTACTCAGGTGCACCAGCTCCTTGTATAAAATGATGTGGAATTTGCAGATAACCCGAGTACACCCTCAGCTGTGCATTAAATCATCTCTAGAGTCCTTACAGAACCTAGTGCAGCGTGAAAGCCGTGTAAATAGTTGTTAGTGCTTACACCTAGCACTTAGTGCAAATGAAAGTTCTGCTTTGGGGAACTGTTTTATTCCTCCAATATTTTTGATCCACAGTTGGTTGAATCCTAGAATTTGGAACCCTTAGATACATAATCTTGGATACAGAGGGCTGATTTGTATTAGGACCTCATTAAAGTTATAGGAAAATGTTAAAGATTTCTACTTTATAATTTTTTTTTGCTAGGTCAGAAGGTATTGCTAGGGTATCGTGATTGAATAACTAAAAGTAATTTAAAGTTAACATTTTGCTAACATAAAGGGGATTTTTTAGTTTCTGGTAAATGAAATCTTGACTTGAATGACTGGAACTTCCTCCCTCCCAGAAGGACACTGGTGGAGGTTGGACATGCGGTGAGTGTTGGGATCCCAGTACCACCTACACAATTACTGCTGTCTGACGTAATGCAGTGTCTTGAATGAGTGCAGCATTGTTTGATATCTTACTTGTTTTACTGCCTGAAATATGGAAAAGCCACTTTGATTGGTTACAGATAAAGTGGTTCCTTTGAGAAGAGGTAATTGTTAAACTTGACTGCAGACAGTGTGTAGGTCTAGCCCAGGTGGGTCCTGGTGCCCACTGACTGACTCTGCCACCAGAAATGGAAAAGGACTAAGGACTTTTTGGGTGGGTTAGGGATGCCAAAACTGGAGAGTGAGTGTAAGGGAGTAACAAAGCATCCTGGAGACCTGTTGCTTTCAGAGTGAGTTTTTAACCCCTTTTATCTTCTTGAGAGATACATTTCCTTGTGTTTGGAGAAAATGGTGCTGGCAGGCAGAGACAGTTTTAGAAATCGGTGAGCACCGAAAGAATTCAGGAAAAATTATATCAGAGTCAACTGTGTGTTGTCTTTGAATGGTTTGGATTCGTGTCCTTCACTTAATGCAGTCTTGGTAGTGTGATAGATGTTAGTGGAGTGGAGTATGATTTTTAGCATTTAAGCCTTATTTCTTAATCGGCTTTTAATTTCTCTGTATCCTTTTTCACTTAACTCACACTTAGCAGTACTCCCGTCAGTTAAGAGACAACAGCTTAAGTTTTTTGTTGTATACGTGTTAGTATGTTGATTTTTCTTGTGACTAATAGAGATACTTGAACTTGACTGTTGCTTCAGACTTTGAGGACACTGGTCATCGTTAGAAACCTCACCACTTGTTGTTTGTCTGTGTCTCCAGAGCCCACTCTAGGAGTGTAGCAAAAGGAACTCCAGTCTCCTTGAAGTCACTGTGTCGTTAATGAAAGTCTGTGGATTACAAAGAACATAGTGTAAATCCCCAGTTTAGAACTTAATTTGGATTAGTTTATAGCTAAGCATAGGATAATTTGTTAAAATATTAATAATAGATTTGGAAAACCAAAAGTTAAAGAAATTAAGTAGTACTTTAATGCAGTTTTAGCTTGTATGGGGTTAAGTTACTACATTAAGATTTTTTGTTCCTGGCAAATGTTAGCTTACGTAGCACTGTGTATAATCTTTCTTGGAAGTAATTTCAGCTTGCTTGTGCCACTTTTTCTTCAGTGTTTGTTTTCTCTTGTGAAATTGGAAATCGTATTAGATAATCTATATGATGTTTTTGATCCTGAAATGTAACAGTTTATGTACAGCCAGGAGCCAGAAGCAGCATGCACTGTTTCCCATAGCATATAAGGAACCGGAAAACTCCTTGGCCTTCTATCAGTGTGGGTCTTCTTCAGCGCTGAACGATAGGCCGGGAAGACCTGGAAGGGTAGGTTACTTAGAGGCTGTGGTGTCGGCACCAACCGGAAATGTGATAATAAGTCAAGTCATTCTTCTGATAATCTTAAACCAGGTAATGAAGGGTAGATAGTGTAAGGAAAAGGAGAGACCCTTTTAATTAGGGATTTGGAAAAGTTAAGTAGACGGAACATCTCATTCCTTTAAAAATGTAGGGTCCCTTTAAAATTGCATGTTAAAATGACTGTTCAGACAGAGTAGAGGAAGAGGAATCTGCAGTTATTAACAGCCGGAGTTTGTAGGCAGTGTTGATGATGCCGTAGTGTGTTTGCTTGTGACAGTCAGCTTGCGTGTGACATGTCTTTGCATGTCATTAACTCGGGAGTAATTTGTTATTTAGATTAGTTTTCCATCCTTGTTGTGAATTGTGGTTTTTTAATTTTACTGTGGCAAAAACATATGTAACGTTCTTGCAAAGCACTTTTAAATAAAGAGCACAGAAGAAAGCTTGACCAAGTGAGATGTACTGTTTTCTCTGGGTGTGTTATGAAGGTAGTTCAACGGTAGAACTCACTCCTTGTGAGCTTGTTTTAGAGATTCCAGATTAAAGTTTCTTTGGAATTTCTAACCTTTAAGGTGAGCTTGAAACATCAAGAATTTCTGATTATTTTATTAATCAGCAGTGTATTCAGAATTATAATTCAGTAATTACTGATTTTGAAATTTGCAATGCCCATAGGCTTAAAAAGCGTTAAAATAATAGATAAAATCTGATTTCTCCTCCATAGAAATGAATTTGTTTGAGCTTATAGGTTTGATCATGGATCTGATGTCTAACTTTTTGCAGATGATACCATAAACAGTATGTTTATAATTAATTACATGTGTACTGTGTAAAATTTTCTAGAACATAATTATCAGTCAAATAGAATTCAGTAATCAGCTAGTCTCTGTGTAGATAATAATATAGTTACTGTTTTTCTCGTTCTACAGCAGTAAGTTTTGATGTCACAGGGCTTTTTACTCTCTTCTGTCTTTGTAATGCCTGGCGTAAAAACCCATTGCAGTCACGCTGCTGTCAGGTTGATTGGACTCACAGCCACCGTGAAGGACAGAGGCGACCTGCCCTTTGGGGTTTTCCAGGCAGGAGCTGGTGCTAGGTTCAGACTGCCAACCTGTATGTCAGCAGGGCTTGGTACGTAGTAGGTGCTTGGAAGAGACGGGGTGTTGAGTGAATAGCGAAGGCCGTTTGATGGCTTCCTTATCAACTGCTTTTAGAAAATGTCTCACTTAGTACTCGTTTCATGGCCTGCTTCTTTGTAGGACAGACTTCAGAGGTCAGTAGTCCTTGGTGCCTGCCTTTTTGCTCTTCGAGGGCCTTTCTTGCCTGTGCTGGAGGCGGCCTCTCGGGTGTTGCCGGGCACAATGCACTCTGACAGCTCACTAGTCACATTGTCACACTGTGTTCGTCATTAAGTGCATGCTGGTTAAGAACTCAGCTGCCAACCGAGGGATCAGCAGTTCATATCCGCCAGCTGCTGCGTGGAAACCCTGTGGGGCAGCACTGCTGCGGCCTGTGGGGCCCCTGAGTCAGAACTGACTTGATGGCACCTGACAGGCCACGAGCTGTTGCTGTGTTGGACAGCCCTGTCACCTTGGCTGGGACATCGTCCAGTTTTACAGATGGTCGTGTCATCCTCACAAAAGCAGACTCTTTTATCTTGGCCTGTGCACTTACATCCAGTGGCTTGTCATGAAAACACCGTTGTTACTTTTTTCCAGCTGTTTTTAGATGCTACTGGTGGTGTGTTTTGTGGATTATGGCAAGGAGCCGGGGCAGGTTTCCAGCTCTGTAAGACACCGTGCCGCTGTCAGGGCGCCCTCAGGGCGAGGCGGAAGGCTTGAGGCTTTCTCTCTCTGTGGGGTTTTCTCCTCGGGAACTCCTGTGAAGTGCTTCACGGAGAAGGAGCAGTCAGTGTTACTTGTCAGCAGCATCACAAGAGACTGAAGTAAAGAAGATGAGCAGTGGCTTAGGGCTTCCGACGGGGCCGTTGTTGGTTTATTCCATCAGTCAGGGTCCTCACGGCTTACAGTGGCAGGGCCTCAGTTTGCATAGTCCAGGAGTTAGGCTTCCCATCATGCACTCTGTGGCCTGATGAGCTTCACGTCACAGCCTGAAGTGTAAATGTGTCCTGTTGCCCTTGACTTGATCCCAACTCGTAGCAACCCTGTAGGGTTTCTGAGGGGCAGTCGGTAGATTTGAACTGCCAGCCTCTCGGTTAGCGGCTGAGCTGTGACTGCTGCTCCAGCAGGGCTCCCTGGCACCCTGAAACAGTGATTTGCATTTTGGCTTTACAGTATTGCTTTTAAGATCCTAAAAATGAAGTGATTTTGTGGGAAAAAGTGAGGTAATTCTGAAGCATACCAACAGAGTTGCCCACAGTGTCACCAGTGTGGTTTGCCACAGGAACAGTGTATTGACCTGAGATGTGTATGTGCCTGGGCACGTGTGCACAGAAGTTTGGTGACGGCAAATAGTTGTTTTCAGCAACTAAAGTAGGTTCACACCGTGCATGTGTTTTGTTAGAGGATGATAGAGCTGAAGTTCTGTCCAGAGCTCTGACAGCCATGACCTTCACCTTGCCTTCTCCTTGGAGCCTCTTTAGTGTCCTCATCTTCTCCAGTCTTCAGACTGCGCTCTGCAGTGAGTCTCCACGGAAGTTGTGAAGAACAGAGACTCGAGGCTCCCACCCCAGAGTCTGGCTTCCTTAGGGGCAGGGGTTGGGTGGGCAGGAAGCATTGATCTTGTCTCAAGGCTTATTCCAAAAAAACCCAAACCCAGTGCTGCCAAGCTGATTCTGACTCATAACGACCTTATAGGACAGAGTAGAACTGGCCCTTCGAGTTTCCAAGGAGTGCCTGGTGGATTTGAACAGTTGAACTTTTACTTAGCAGATGGAATACTTAACCCTACTCCTAGAACCACTGCTCTGGCCCAGAACTCGAAGCGTCAGCCTCTTCTTTGTTCCTCTCTTTCTGCAGGTCAGTTTCTGTGGTGTTTTACATTATACCTGACGGCTTTCAGAGACGTTTGCATAGCTTGATGTGATGCTTACGGTAATGCTGATGATTACGCAGGGTGATTTCCTTCTGCTTGGTGGTAGGGAGACCCATTATGAACCTAGTTAAGTGTTGGATATTGTTTAAATCTGACTTGTATAAATTCTTGCATGTCAAAAATGTTTAATCTGGACATCTTTAGATAAAGAGTTTTTTAAACTTTTAGGTTTTTGTTTCTCAAATCTATTACAATGAGTGTGTATTATCTTTCTGGTAAAAGTTAAAAAAAGGTGACCTGTTGAATGACCTCTGTGTTTAAGATCGTTTACAAGGCTTTTATGGAAACTGTTTCCTGTTGGTGAAACACCAGTTCGGTAGAAGGCTGAGCTGTTACCACGAGGCCTGTCTGTGATGACGAGACGGTTGCCAGTGGGGAGAGGTGGTTGGCTGGCAGCCTTCACAGCCCGTTGGATTTATCTTCTGAACCTTCCCCTCGCAGCAGAAATTTTATGACCAAGCATTTTCCATATTTCATAGTAACTTTTATGAATGCTCAATGGGAAAAATTACTCAGCCACAAAGTTGACTGGCAAAATTACTTAACCTCTATGTAGTGGATTTTTGTCTTGTTTCTCTTTTGGTGGTATTTCTGGGCTTGAAAGTTGAAAACCGCTGTAAGGAGCAGCTCTGCTTCAGAAGAGAAAACCAGTGTACGTTCTGTAGTCTCTTAATGATAGCTCAAAAAGTCTGGAAATTGGAAAGTCTGGTGACCAGAAGAAAGGCTGTTTGTCATCTTGATTGACTCCCTCTGAGGTGACACTTGTGAGGCTTCACGTCCCTCCTGGTTCTGCTGTGGGTTATGAGGTGATGCTGAGCTGTAGGACCTCTGGGGTGGAGGGCTCGTGAGCAGACGGGCTGTGGGCTATTTTATCCCCCAAAGTCTGAAAATTGAGAAATGTATTTGTCCCAAAAAATTTCGTGTCCGGGTATGTGGACCCCCGTAAATGAATGCTGCCTGAGTAAGGGAGGAGGTGTTCATGGTGTCTTCTTGTGTTGTACACAGTTCACTTTGCCATTGGACTTGAGACTCTAAAGTTGTGCAGAGAACATGCAGGTATCTTTGAGTGTAATCACAGAGAACTATGTGTCACTACTCTGGTAGTTTAAGATATAAGTTGATTTTGTGTCCAGTTTTAATTTGGTTATTTAGAGTGTCTGTTGCCCAATTTATTTCCTGGTTTTGTTCCTTATAGCATTCAAGTTACTCTTCAGACTGCAGTCTGCGTTACACATTTAGTTCCTTCCCTTGTCAGGGTTATGCTTCTTTCTTTTGGGTCACTGCACAGTTCTGTGGTACATGCCAACTTCTGTGAAGGACCGGAGAGGTGACACCAGTTAGGAGCTGCAGGTTGTTTGTGACGTTAGGGATTTGTAGATGTGGCTTATGGCGTCCGTAAAGCCACCGTCTGTAGTTCTTCCTCACAGAAGTTATTGTCATCTCTTACCTTGGTCCAGTGAGGACCAGATAGAAGTCTAGATCTTGCCTATTGCCAGACTGCTGTAGGACTTCTTCCAGCACCCATCAGGAAGTGTGGAATACTGGAGTGTTGGCTGGTGACAGGCCTGTCCTAGGTTCTGGGCTAGACAGCAGACGGCACAGTTTTTTATAGCATTATATTTTGGGGGGGGTAATAACCTTTTAAAAAGGAGGAAGTTCGAGTGTCGTTTCTAATTCCACGTGTGTTAAAATACACCTTGAGTTCCTGATGGTAGAGGGAGTCAAACTGGGGTCCTTTTCGGGTGAGCTCCACAGCTGCGTCACTGATGTGTAGAAACCTGGGCCGCCTCATGGTTGGGCCTAAGCTTGGAGAGTTTGGGGACTCCGCTTGCTGCTACTGCCGGCAGTGGTACGGAGCAGCAGCCTGAGACGTGGGTCAGGGCCCTTCACTGTGTCTTTGGTTACTGCTGCCTCTTAGCCTGGAGCCAGCTACTTCATCTCTTGAGTTTCACATTTGGAAATTTTACAGCTGAGGCTTTGGGAGCACGTGCGGCACTAAAAGATGCCTGTTTAAACAGTGGGCACATTGCTGTGCTGCTGCCCTCGGTGGTTTGTGGGTTGTGAGACATGGGAACTGGCCTGTGTTTACAGGTAAGCCCTGCGGGTGCTAGCTTTGTGCTGTGGTTATCTGGGTGCCCTCTGTTTCTCCTGTGAAGTGGGGTCGGTGGTTCAGAGACGTCAGGAGGCTGAAATCAGCTGACAGTGGGCATAGAGGCCTGCGTTGTCGGGTGCTGGGGAGCTGGCGCTGACTCGCAGTGACCCTGCTTGCATCAGGAGGGAGCCCTGCCTGTCCTGTGCCACCCTCACTACCGCCGTCACGCTGTCAGTCTGTCTCCTCGTGGTCTTCCTCTTGTTCGCTAACCCTCTGCATGTCCAAACATGAGGTCCTTCTCCGGGGACTGTGCCCTCTTGATGACCATGCCTGCAGTACAGTTTGTTGCTGAGGTGCAGTTTGATTTTCCTGTCCCTAAACTGAAGCAGCTGAAATGCACTTGGAGTGTGCAGCTCAGGTAGGGTATCATTGTGCTGGGCTGCTGTTTCAGAGGTGGTACCTGTAAATTAATTGACCACTGCATGCTGGGAGGTCATCTTGTGCGTTGGATGTGATGAGATCGAGTGGAAAGAATCAGAGGCTGAAAGTGGGAGCAGCTGGCTTTTGTTGCCGACCGTGCTGCTGACAGGCTCTGGACCATAGTAGTCGCGGAAGGTTCTCTCAGTGAGGTGGGTGTGTAATGGTCTGTCAGTGGGGCGGACGAACTGGGCGACTGCTGTCCTGTCCGGCACTGTTGTCTTTTTCAGGAAAGGAACATTTCTGTACAGCTTGTTGTTTGATGTCGTTGAGTCAGCCCCCACTCACAGCAGCCGTCCTGCAGGCACTGTGCGCCAGCACAGCATGGCAGCCACCGGGTCCTGTCACCTTGTCTGGGCTCTGTCTTTTCATTGACCCTCTGCTTCACAAGCACGATGTTCTCGAGGGACTGGTCTCTCCTGATAACATATGTGTCCCAAGGATGTGAGACGAAGCCTCCCCACCCTCACTTCCGGGGAATACTCTGGCTGCACTTCTTCCAAGACAGACGGTTGGTTCTGGCCGTCCGTGGGGTCCTCAGAATCCACCAGACGCACCTGCTGTGCTTCTGTCCTCACACATGGGCCAGCAGTCACAGGTGTGGGAGGTGACTGAAAACACCGAGGCCTGGTCTGTCAGGCACACCTCAGTCCTCAAAATAATACATTTGCTTTTCAGCATGTTAGACAGGTATTTGTAGCAGATTGTCCCAGTGGATATACATCATTTGATTTCTTAACTGCTGCTTTCTTGGGTGTTGGTGGTGGAATGAGTAAAATGAAATCCTTGATAACAGAAGGTAAAGCATTTCTCATAGTTAAAAAGAAAAGGAATGAGAGGGTATGGCAATAAATGCTTTGTGATGTGCAGGCCTTCTTAGCCTTATCCTTGTAGAGTAAAACAATCACACAAGAGACCTTTTTAATTATAAAATTTATATAATGAAATACTTTGATTTCAGCCATTGTCATGCGTGTAATTCAGTAATCTTGGTGTCACCCACCTTGTGCAGACATCCCCATGGCCACGTATGCTTTGTAACGCGTAGAGCTCTGTGTGCAGTTTGAATTGGGTTGTAAAGAAGATGGTGACAGTAGTTACAAAGTGAGAGATCCTGAGAGTGGATCTAGACAGGTCTCAGGAAACCACAGATGTCTGGTTTCCCAGAAATGTGAAACTGTTCTAAGTAGGTAGCAGACTCCATACTCTGCTGGCTGCTTTTGTGGTCCTATCTGACATGCTTTTCTCTTGAGTCTCACCTCTGAGGGTTTTCTTTAGTTCTGTAAAAACCTCTGCTCTTACACGTGCCTGGAAGGCTCAAAATTTTGTGCTTGTGCTCGTCAGTCGTCCTCAGAGAGGATTAAGTGGCGTGGGTTTGAACTGCGTGACGGCAGGTAGGGCTGGCAGGTGAGCTAGTGTGGAGCTGGCACGCGCAGCCGCTAAACCCTCCGCGCAGCCACTCTCTCCCCGGGGCTTTTCGGGGGGCAGTGACAACCCTTGTCAGGCCTCTTTTAGGTGAAAGGGGGAAGAGACAAGTTGTTTAGGTGATCTTAGGAAAAAGCATCACATTTCAAAAGAAGCGTGTTTCTTTTGAAAGGCTGAAGTTCCAGCCTCCTATTTTTATCAGCATTTTTGGTTTGTTATAGATTGTCAAGTAGGTTGTGAGTACCAGTCTGAAAACATAATCCACTTTTAGTTCCAGTCAAGAGTGGGCTCTTTGAAGGTGAGGGTGCGGCAGGCGAGGCCTGTTTCTGTCAGCAGTTTCCAGTGCTCGGTGTGTGGTGATTCCTTCTTGCCACGTCAGTTCCGTCTGGATATCAGGTGCCCAGCACTGCTTAATGTGAAACGGACGTAAAAATCATCACCTTGCTTAAAGCGTGTCTTCTCTGTGTGGGAAGGCAGGATGCGTTTGAAACAGGTAAGGCAGTCTCTAATCAAGTACTGCATGGTAAGGTGTGGGTTAGAGGGATGATCCTATTTCAGAGAAAGCTCACTGAAGGCGGAGGTCACAGAGAAGGCTTTCCGGAGGATACAGTCTTGAGTTTAGCTGTCAGGTGTCTGGTTATATACACACACAGTAGAACACGATTGGAGAATTACAGATAGAGAATCTGAGTGGCATAAGGAAAAACGTGCTGTGATGTATTCCATCAAGACAATGGGTTCATAGAGGATTATTTCTCTGCAGAGCTCGCTTCAGTGAAACAGCACGCCGTTGTCCCTGGTGGTGTGTTCATTCAGGACAGCTGTGATCCGGTGGTCTGTACGCAGTCGGCATTAGCTTTGCCAGATAATTTGGATGCAGAGAGTGATACCCCAGGGTCAACTTCTCTGAATGTTTTTGATCTTACAGTGACAAAATACTGCTTGTTAGCCCATTTTCCTTCTCTCGCAGGTAAAAAACAAGAAGCAGATGAGTTGAGTGGCGACACTTCTGTAGAAGATGATGTTTGTACCAAGGTAAAGTGTGCACTATGGGGGTTCAGGCATTCGTTCTGCACCCTGTGATTTGCATGATGAGTTTCATGCATTTTCTGTCAACAGCAGATGCTCTGGTGTCTGTGTAGGTCAAATCTCGTGAGCTCTCGTGGTCGAGCAGTTGTAACAAGCAAGTTTGGTAAATCAGACATAAAGCTACAAGTAGTGCTGTCTGCAGGATGTACAAGAAATCTGACACACGGGGGCTTGGGGAGCAGCTGCAGGACACTGGATAGCTGGCTCCTGGACAGGGGTGTTGGTAGGTGGGTCGACTGCTGTTGTATGTAATACACAGAACCTGAATGAATGGAGTTGTCCAGATGGAGAGAGAAAATGGTCGCTGGGTTGCTGCTTGGTAAAGATCAAATTAAGCAAGTGTTTTGCCTTTTAAAGGTAGCTAAGCCAGGCCTTTTTTTTTTTTTGCATAGAAGGAATGGTCTTCAAAACTAGCCAGCGAGAACAATACAGTGTGTCATTTTAATTGAAGTCGTGGCAGTTGTATGAGATTGAGATATAGAACAAGTTATTTTTAATGGTAGTTGGGGATGTGTATACATAAGTGAACAGTGACCCCACTGGCACAGTCTGTAAGACCTTAGTACGGCGTTAGTGGGAGTTATTTAATGAGCAGAGTTGTGTCCTCCTCCATACTGCCCTTGAACAAGACCATTGTTCTGGGGTCAGTTCTGACTCCTGGCGACCCTATAGGACAGGGTAGAACCGCCCCGAGGGGTTTCCCAGTCGGTTACCCTTAGAAAGCAGACACAGACTGCCACGTCTTACTCCGTGGAGTTGCTTGTGGGTTCCAACCGCTGACCTTTTAGTTGGCAGCTGAGCACTTTAACCACCGTGCCGGAAGGGCTGCTTGTTCTGTGTCCAGTTAGTCCTGTTAGTACTGTGACGACGTCTTTGACTCGCTGTGAGCTTTCCCATGGAAGCCACTCATCCACTCATGCCCACTCACCCACCCATCTCCCGCCCTCCCCTGCCACCCCCCCTCGGGCCCAGCCCACAGCCCACCCTTCGTCCCTTGCACTTCAGGGGCAGGCTTGGGGAAGAAAGACGGTTGAGTTGAGCAGTTAACCCCAAAATGAGTAATTCTGGGAACTGTTTGCCTGTGGACCTGTTGGCATTAATGATTGCAGGGTTACAGTCCGTTTTTGTTTGAGCCCTTGTGATCAGCTCTGGAGTTTGTGTGTCCTGCTGTCCTGTGCTCTGCCGTCTCTTAGGTTTGTTCCTGTTCTTGTCTCTGTTTATCTTCACTAGTGAGATCCACAAGGCGGAAAAACATGTGGCTTTAGTGGAACCCTCTCCTTGTCAGGGCCTGCTTTGAGCTGTTCAGCTCCTGCAGTGTTAGCAGGATGCTGTTCTGCTTGGAAGAACAGTAACGCAGCCTCTTCACTGGTTGCCGGGATGCTCTGTATTGTTACTCAAGGAACACAGCTACTTGGCCACAGTGTCTAGAAAAGCCTTAAAGAAGTCCTGTTTCCGTACATCTGTTTTTATATTTCTTTTTCCACTTGAGAAGCCCTAGTGTAGGAAAGACACCTGATGAAAACTAGGAGACTTGTCTTCTGGTCTCCGGGATGGGTGGTATTGGGATGTAGTCACTGGTGGTGGGTAGACATGACCTGCTGATGAGCTGTCTGACCAGGGAGGAAGCGCGTCCCTGGATGAGTGAGAGCGGTGGTTCAAGTGGCACTTGAGAACGGGTGGTTTTCCTTGCTGACAGCCCCCCTTTTTTTCACATCTGTCCTGTTTTACAAAGTACCTCTTCCATCTTCAGCCTGCAGTGTTCCCCTCCTCCTGCTCTGGTGAAGTTGCTGAAACCCACCTTCCTAGAGAAGGTTCCCTTGAAGCTTGCCACACGTCTCTGTGGTACCCACTGCCCTCTGTAGCAGCTTGGGTGTCTTCAGTGCAGTGCGGCTGCGAATGATTGGTAGTCAGGCCTTTGCCTTCTTCCCCTTTTTAACCCGAGGACCTCGTCTGAAATCGATGTGACGGCTGTAAGACTGTGCAGGCTTTCTCTGTAAGAAGCAAAGTAGCGTGCCCCTCCGGTTGGTTTCCCCTGGGGTCCCAGCATCCATTCTGAGAGGCGCTACATCTCCTTCGTTTCCAGATCCGGTCCCAACCAGTGTTCGTGTGGCACTGTGGCACAATAATAGATTTTAAACTAAATAAATCTGAATGCATTTTTTGCTTCTTTTTAAAGAACAGACATGATTGTAATAGTTGGGGATTCCTTATTATTAGTAATAAACTTTGTGTTATAATAGGTACGGCTCCCAGGGTCTTGGAGGTTAAGTCCCCTTATGGCCCATGGAGAAATGCACAGCCCCCAGAAGGTGACTTGGTGAGCACAGAGCACCTGGGACTTGGAGTGTCCCTGGTGGCGGCAGTCAGTCATGTGTGTGTTAGCGTGAGCTCTGTGTGAGGCATGTGTGTGTGTGTGTATCGGGTAACAAAGTGACTGAGCTTGAGCTGTGGGGGTAATACCAAAGTGTGGTAAAACCGGAAGCGTTTGCTATATAGATGACCTAAAGCAGGTGGTGGACAGCCTGCCCTGCTTTCCTCTAGTTGTACCACATTTTCTTACCATTAAAAGGACTGTGAATTGGAGAGTCAAGAGGCACACGAACAAGACGGAAGTGATGAATTGAAGGACTCGGAAGACTTTGGAGAAAATGAGGAAGAAAGCGTGCGTTCTAAGGAGTTGCTTTCGCCAGAAGAAAACAAGAGTGCTCGTGAACTGACAGAGGCAGAAGCCACAGAAGATACGGAGAAAGACGATATCGACAGTCAGGTCTTTAGCCAGTTTTTTGAAATGGGACCCAGATAAATTAAGTTCTTAGAGAATAAGTGTTTTCTAGTTCAGTTTGGAAGACTCCAGATTTAAAAAATGACTTTTTAAAGTCATTTGTAAATTACCCAGAATCCTGCTCCCTAAAGTGACCTTACTAATTTTTGCTTCTTACCTTCCACTGTGTCTGGTTTTTCATGGTGGTTAGCCGTCAGTTGCTATTTACTCCTTATTTTGTGTTCGTATGGCCCACTGTGATGGCATCACAACCTCGGCGTGTGTTGCCGTAATTTGTTAGGCGGGGTTCTGTGTGCCTCGTAGCCACTTTTCTCATTTTGAGTCTTTTCCTGCCCCGTTGGGAATGAGTGGACCAGTTTCACCCTGACTTGGTCAGTATTACCTCGGGAGCCTCCCTCTCCTTGCTTCCTGAGTGAGTGTTCCTGGGTGCTTTATGGGTGCTTTAATTTGCCTTCCTTTGGCTATTAATGAGGGCGGGAAAATTACCTATTAAAGTTTAATTTCAAAGCTGTCATCTTCCCCATATTTTCTCTGACTCATAGGCCATCTGCCCTCTGGGAGGGTCAGCACATCTCACTGGGAAGGGCACCAGCGCCGGCGCCGCTAGTGTGGACGCCTCACCCCCCCCCCGACCTCCTTCACCAGGCGGGTGGGAAAGCCAGTCACCTAGTTCTCGGGACTCGCTGGGCACGCTGTCCCAGACAGTACGGTCTGACTGAGTTAACACCCAGGCACTGAGGGAAGGTGGAGTGGACTCCAGTCAGGGCTCAGCAGGAAGCCTTTGGGTGTTAACAGGACCCTTGGTAAAGCAGAGCTGTTGTGTACCTTCTACTTAGGAAATGGGGGCTCAGGAAGTTGAAGAGGACACCTTTCTGACCGCCCAGGTAAGTTCACCTTCAGTTCGGGGGTGGCTTGGAAAGGGAATCCTGTTTCATTTCATAATTCTTGAATAAAATAATTTAAAAATAGTGATAACCTCTCCAAAGCTTTAAAAATTTGGTTGATGCTTCTAGGGTGGGCAGAGTATAAAGGTGAAGAGACATCTCTGCTCTAGGAATGTGGCTGCTGTGTTGGGGCGTTGGGGGAGAGCGGAATGTGGGGGGGCCGCGGGGGAGGTGTGGGGGGGGGGGAGAGGGAGCGCGGGGCGGAGGGGCCACTCTGCAGTCGGCGTGGTCGGCCATCAGCGTCTGTCCAGTACTCTGCCTTGAAAGCGTGACTGATGAGTGTAGGTGCAATTCGGTTTCTCCTTGTCATTCTGCTATAATTCTTTCCAAGTTAGAGGTTTAAACTATCCAATTTTAAAATATTTCCATGGTTCCAAAGTAGAGATGGGTAATAAGATACACTAAGTCTCTTCTACTCGGTTCCCTGCCATCCTCCTGGTAGAGACCGTTTTAAGATTCCATGACGTATCTTTCTGTTACTGCTTGCTTCAAAAAAGGAAATAGAGAGACAACATACATTGTGTAGGGATTTCTCCCTTTGAAGCTTTGACTTGTAACTTAACCCTTCGTCTTTGGGCTCTAGCATCTCCACAGTCTGTCGCCCTGGGCACACAGCCCTCCTCTGGGCTTCTGTTAGCTGAGTCTGGTGACCTGGGCAGGCCCTGTTAGGCTGGGTGTCTGTGAAGCAAGCCCGGTTGTCACTCCTCTCTGCTGGGCTGATGTGAGGGTGAAGCAGACGTCCTGGGAGGGGCTCCCCGTGCGGTAAGCCTTGTCCGCAGTGTTGTGCCAGCTCATCAACCACTTACCTGAGAGTTTTCTGCGTGGTTTCCTTGACTCAGTTTTAAGTTGTGGAAGTGTTAACCCTTTCAAGTCTCCCCTAATCCAGAGAATCTCGTCAGACTTTGATGACACCACGTGTATTCCTTACTGTCCAATTTTCCCTTGTCCCCAATGGCCCTTCCCTGTCATTTGGATCCTGTGCAGCTCTCAAAGTCGAGTTTGTCCAATGTTCTCCTTAAACCGGGCTCTGACAGCTCCCTTCTCTGCCCAGAGCACTGTTTGCTTGTATGACTTTATTCAGTCGTTGATAGAGCTTAGATGGCTCACCACTTCTCTCTCCAGTGAGTGAGAATTCACCGAAACAGACGACATGCCGCAGGGTGAAACTGTTTTGGATAGGATAAATACCTGGCTCTTATCATGCTTAGTCTGGTATTATTTGCATGAAATAACTGCACACCACGAAATGTTTTCTGAATTCCATTGTATTTACACAGTGCTGGGGTTAAGTCCTCCAGAGACAGAAAAAGAAGCAGTCGGTTCAGTCCCAGTAAAGACAGCAGCGTAGCACAGTACATTTATATGGAAAATTCATTTAAAAGTATTTGTTGAGTGCCTCTTACGTGGTAGGCTGTGTATTTCTCACTGTGTAGCATATTGTTAGAGACAGAGCAGGCAGTTGGTGGTTGAAGGTTGTTTTGAAGGTTTGTTTTAAACCATTTCCTAGGCTGAAGACAGCGTTTACATGCGAGACAGGGACAGGGGGCCCTTCCAGAAGGGATCTCCTTCCCTGACATGTGTGTGAACTTGGGCCCAAGGATCCACCTGGGCGAGCTGAGAGGGAAGACTTAGGTTCTTACCTGTTAGAGCTGCTCCTGGGATTAAGGAAACAACGGATCTGTGATTTGGCCTTTCTGTCAGGGCTGTGGACCCCTTTACAGAGACCGCGTGAGTGGTGGGCCTGTCTTACAGATGCAGTGTTGGCTTGGTTTTGCTACATGGCGTACATTGTTCAAGGTGAACTTAAAATTTAAAAGGATGCTGTACTAAATCAACATATTGAATTAGTAATTAATTTAAAAGGACATATGCTGCATTCTACAAATAAGTTTGTTTTAATGGGGCAACTGTTTCAGATGAGGTGCAGCATATCATATGCGTGCATATATGTTATTTAGACAGACAGATTTCCCTCTGTCTGTATTGTGTTTGTTGGGTTATTTCTGATTGCAGAAATATTTAGGTTTCCCTCCGGTAGTGCTGTTCACCACACAGAAAAGCGAGTCGCTGTTGAATTGTGATGCATTGTTTCCCCACACGTGTTGGAGCAGAGCTGTGGTATGTCACGGAGAGACTGCCAGGCCTGCCTTCTGACACCCCCTCTGGATGTGCCGACACCCACAGCCAGCTTCGTAGTTGCTGACACCAGGAGACACATGCACGTGGCTCATCTTTTTTCCCACCCCAGGTGGCTTCTGTGCGTTACCCCGTTGTATCAGTTTTGTGTCCTAGGAGCTGGGTCAGACCCTTTTCCTGGGGACACTTCGGTATGTGTCCTACAGACAGTGTAACCACTACTTTGAGGAACTTGAGCAATGAATAATTAGGCTATGTAACAGAAAATTCTTAAGCAAAGTAAGGCGACCTTAGCTATTGTAGCAGCTGGCACTAACATTTCTAATTGTCAGAACTACTGCAGAAAGTGTTTTGATTTTTACATCATGGTATTCTTTTAATTTTTCCTTTTCAGTAATTTGGATGTTTTTTCCTTGAACTTATAAACATTTTTATTTCTGAAAGACTAATTTGGAGGTAGTCATGTAGATAAAGAAGAGACAAGTTGTGTGACTGAGCTTGTTGGCTCTGCTTTTTGAGTGAAAGCTCCAGTGTCCCAGTTTGTTTATCCTACCAAGAGCAATCATGGAACCTCCGAGTCGGGAAGGAGCGGTCGCTTGGTCACCTGAGCCCCCGCGTTCCTTCTGCTGCTGCTGCCTCCCGTCCCACCCAGGTGGACCCCCGCTTTCCTTCCCGGCTGTCACAGTGGGAGATGTCAGGATTACGCACCGTCACTTACGAAGCGGCTCCTAGAGTGCAGTGTAATGCACTTGGCTCTGTAAGAATTGGACTTGGGTTGTCTTTATCAGTGAGTTACTTTGGACCATCGTCCTTCCTAAACTTGTGGCTTAGTTTTCTTGTTGTTGTTGTTTCACTTGTGTCACTTTCGTGTACAACTCTTGGTCCCTGTCTGTTTGTGGCGTTTGTATGTTAGTTTAAAAACTTGGGTTATTTCCACAGAGGAGTTTGGGGAAATATGATAGCTGTCCAGATGAATTTTGAGTACAGAGTAAAACGTGACATTTTTAAGGATTGCTGATTTTGTAGGAATTTAAAATACTGCTAGATAAATACGCCACCAAAAGTACTGTGAACGCTCACATTTTGCTTTGAATCTTCTTTCTGATTGAGTCTTCACTCCGAGGCAGGAGCTCTCTGGGTGTGGTCCCTGGGCCAGCAGCTTCAGTGTCACCTAGGGACTTGCTGGAGATGCAGATTATCCCAAACGCTACAGATCTCCTGAGTCAGAAACAGTCCTCTGTGCTGTCACTGAGTACCGGGCACCCAGACTCCGTGTGGGGTCTTCTCGATGCCTAGGTTTAGGGCAGCTTTCATTTTAAAAAGTTGTGATTACATGTTCCTTAAAAACATTTTCAGTTATTAAGGTTATAATCCATATTACTTTGCTCATTTTTCACGGTTTTATGTTGGGGAAAATGTTGGATCTTTTCTGGTGTGGTTATTTCAGTGAGTTTGGCAGTGTTTGCTGGGTAGAATAAAAGTTATCCTTTGAGACAAACTGGTACATTCTTAATTGTAGATTGGGTTGAGGTATCAGATATTTTAAAAGTAAAATCTGTTTTTTATATGGAAGCTGCTAGTGTTGAAAGTGGCTGACCATCAGTGTATGTGGAGCAACTAGGAATTTGTTTTTCATAGATAAAAAGAATGAATAATTGGAAACTGACTGTTCTTAAACCTCCTCCTTGCTTTTGAGGTGCCTGAGAGCTGAGGGGCGTTCTGTCTGCCGGCAGTCACTCAAGGCATTGTCGTTGCGTGTCTGCATCAGGCGCTGTTTTCAGTGATGGGGTCTTAAACAGTACCTTGAAGTTACTAAAATAATCAGATCATTCTCTTTACCTGTAACTTTTTAGTATGAGTGAGACTTGGGTTATGTCAACTAGTTTTGCAAACTGAATCTAAATCAATGCAGTTCTCTGTTGGTATCTTCATTGGCGGGTGTGCCTGTTGCATGCCTGAAATGGTGCAACAGGGATGTATCCTGTCTCTCTAGATGGGCTCCACACCTGATGGGGAGTCCTATGTGTTTGTTAGAGACGGGTGTCACTGAGTTATCCGCCAACACTAATGAATCTGTACTGTTACTGAAGTCTGATTTTATATAAATTCATTTTACATTTGATTATTCTTTGACTTTCAGGATGGTGAAGAAGAAGAAAATGAGAAAGGTATGTTTGATGCTAAGTAGATTTAAAATTACTGATGTTTAGAAAAGCAGTAAACCATGTAAAAATCAAGCATTCCTTATTTGAAAACTTCTTTTTGTAATAAGTTTACTTTCCAGTTTATTAACTTAGTGATTAAGTTAGCATTTTGACTTTCATTTCCAATTAGTTTTAGTTGTTTTGAACTCTTAAGTTGTGCTCTAGTGTAGTATACATCAGTTACTGTAGTGGACAGTTCCATTTGTCAGTTGACCCAATGTTAATTTTGTTTTCTAAATAACTTCCAGCAGACGGTAAGTTGCTCACCTGTTTCAGACTGGCACAGCAGTAACGCGTGTGTGCTTATTGGAGTCCTAGTGCCGGGTGGATAGTGGACTGGACAGCCGGTCCCAAAGCGCTGCCTCAGCAGCACGCTGATGCTCGGTCTGCTGCTGGAGAAATGCACGTGCGGAGTCCCTGCACATTGTCGTAGCTTAGGGAGCGCCCCCCCACCCAGCCCAACAACAGGGTCGACAGGCACAGCGCCTGATGTCAGGGGGAGCTTGTCACCGGGTCCTGCCTCCTTTGGGCTGGGCAGAGCATGGAGCAGCCATTGAAGCAAGGCCAAGGGAAAACCATAGAGGCAGCGCTGAAGCAAAACTGCGGCCTGAAAGTCCCACGTGCCCGAAGCCTTTCTGTTTGGGGAGCAACAAGACTTCAGTGAGAATGGTAACTGGGGACTGACGGGACGAGGTGAAGACTGGAGTGAGCGGATTTCCTTAACATGACAGAGCCAGCCATCATGGAGCCCTGTGTAGCAGTGTCCCTCGCGCCTCTGGACTCGCCAAGGATTGACCAGGAAGAGAGTGACAGCTGGGCGCCTGAGACCCTCAGGAAGGCCGACCGAAGGCCTCAGACTGCAGCCTTTCACGAAGTCACTGTGGGAGTTCTGAAGGTCACCAGGGTTTAATTCCAAGACGTTTGGAACATTGAATAACAGATCTGAGTGTTTGTCACCCACCTGAGGAGGAAAATATCTCCTGTATGCCATTAATGTGTGACCAGGAACCGAGACCTGGTGTCGTCAGGATGGAGCCGTGTTCCCACCATGTTGTTTGGTGTCTGTATGTAGAAACTGTTTTCCCCCATGAAGAATGAGTGAATCTGGGTAGAGGATGGTTTATGTTAGTTAATACCCTTGTGTTTTTTTTTTGTTTGTTTTGTATTTTTATTTTTTTACTCCTAAACTTCCATCGGTGCTAATTACTGGCTTTATATTTTCTAGGTCCTATTTTAGCATATGAATATGAAATTGTTTAAACTTCTTGTTTTGCCATATTTATTCCTGTTAAATCCTCTTAGATATAGCAGGTTCTGGTGATGATACAACACAAGGAGTATCTAAACCTCTTCCTTCAGAAGGGAGCCTAGCTGAGGCTGATCACACAGCTCACGAAGAGATGGAAGCTAATGCCACTGTGAAAGAAGCTGAGGATGACAACATCTCGGTCACAATCCAGGCTGAAGATGCCATCACTCTGGATTTTGATGGTGATGACCTCCTAGAAACAGGTAAAAATGTGAAAATTACAGATTCTGAAGCAAGTAAGCCAAAAGATGGGCAGGACGCCATCGGACAGAGCCCGGAGAAGGAAGACAAGGATTATGAGCTGAATGCAAACCCTAAAGATGGTAAGAAGGAGGACTGCACGCCGGCTGAGCCTGGCGAGAAGGAAGGCCGAGAAGGCTCGAAGAGAGCGGAATCTGGAGACAGAGAAAAGGAAACTTTGAAGAAAGGGCCCTCGTCTACTGGGGCCTCTGGTCAAGCAAAGAGGTTTGTTTTTCTATGTCAGTTCTTTACGATACTGAATTCCAGCATTCAGTAAGATCACTCTGCATTAAGGGGGTGGCTTCAAGACCATGTTCCGTAATTAGTATCTTATGATCCTGCCTGTAATATTTCTGACCGTCATAAGTTACTTAAAAAATTGTCAAGATCTTCGTAATATGCAGTGTCCTACCGAGGGCACTGTCGAATTGTCGGCATATATTTGGGGTTCTTTTGTTGTTGTTGGCTTTTTTTTTCTCAGATTGACAATTTTTTTGTTTTATTTTTACAATCCCTTGTGATGGGGGTTAATGAACAACTATCAGTTCTAAGAACACACAGTGACGTCAAGTCCCAGTCCTGAAATCTGGAGAAGATGGCCATTTATCCACTGAATAGAATTGTCAGGAAATCTAGATCTTCAGGCACCTTGGGGCAAATCAGTGCAAGAGCCCCAGGGAGCGATTGGCTGCAGCTTCTAATCTAGGCCTCCGGACTTGTTAATGTGCATAAATAGCACTAGTCTGAAATGTAGTCACTGTCAGACTGTTCGGCTTCTGGTCTCTTGTCTTGTTTTCAATGTTCTCTGATGATTTGCTTCTTCAGCTCCTCAAAGGAATCTAAAGACGGCAAGGCCTCATCCAAAGACGACAAAGGTAACAGCGTGGCTGTCTCTGTGTCCTGGGGCATCTCACGGGGTTTCCTCAGAAAGTCCTCATTTCTTCATGTTGTCTTTCATGTGTAGACCTTAGAAATTGGGTTGACGGCCTAAAACTTTGGGTGGCCTTTTATGTAAACTATGTAGGATCACTGTGAGTCAGAATCGGCTCGAAGGCAGCAAGTGGGTTTGCAGTTTGGGTTATGGAGTTAAATGGATTACTGTAGTTTCTTACTGTGATGGAAGAATGACTCTTGAATTAGTTGATTTGTACTCTAGTGTATGCTAACACCCATTTGCCGGGAAGGAACACTTACCTATTGTGTTCTCACCAGCTACTGAGTAACCTTACAGCAATTTTGTTTTGTGACATAGTTTGCGTGGCATTCTCTGTGCACTGCAGCCCTTTGTGACTGCTGCTACCATCACGGTCCTGCCCCACTTCTGTCCGATGGGGCCTGTGCTCTGAGTAGTCCATGTCGCGTCTAGGGTTTGAGGGAAAGACAAGTTGCTAACACTTGGTTTTACTTCTCGAGTTCCTAAATCTGGGCGCAGTTCTGTCAGTGTATCCACTGTTTTCATTCTCCCCAGCTCACTTGCTCACCTGACTTACGCTGTTGAAAGATGCTGTGTTTGAGTGTCCTCGCTGGGGAGAAGTTGGGTTGTCTTGCGGTCACGGGCAGGTTTTCATCCTGTCCACATACTTTTCTGCCTGAGATGATCTTTTGATTTCCAAAAAGGGAGTTTATAGGAAACATGTGCCATTCAGGTACTGCAAAGTCCTAAAACATTTCTTGTGTCCGTAAAGGATGATTATGTGTCTTTTCCAGTTTATTAAATGTATCTGAACTTTAACTTGAACTTACAACTTTTAGTAATGGATTTAGCAGTTGGCAGTTAACTACAATAGTCACTTTCTTTACACTTGTGGTTAATTGGTGAGACCCAGTGAATTGTTGTTAGCCTTGAAATTCAGTGTGCTAGTATCTTTGTGAAATAGGACCTTTCTCCTGTTACTAAAAAATGAAAAATATATTCTCCTATTTTGAAGTACCTGGGCTCAGGAGTTACTGGTAACATAAAAAGCATAAACTTGAACCTTCCGTAAAATAAAACAGAGGCTTTGATGAAAACAAGTATCAGCCATTTAAGATTTTGGAGTCAGGCACCTGTCCGTTCCCAAGTTTACGCTGTAGCTTCCAGTTGTTGACTACCCCAGCAGAGCATTTTTCAATACTTTGAGCATTTTGCTGGTCCTGCATAAGGTAGCTGGAAATTAGGAAAACTTCTAATTGCTTATGTACCCTTTCTCATCATGTGGTAAGAATTGTTTTCTGAATAAAATCAAGTGAATGAAAATGTCCCTTTTAAGTAAGCGGCACATTTGGGGAAAGCCCTGGCTGGCGTCCCATGAGCCAGCTCACAGATGGAGTGGAAGCGCAGGAGCGCGCAGGGCGCAGACGGTGGCTGGGCCAGGCCGGGGCTAGAGGGCAGCAGCCCCTCTCCCCTCCGGTCTGGCGTCATTGTGTATAAGGTGGTCACCCTGCTTTGAATCCAAGTTGCCTGTGAGTCCCTGCTGGAAATGACAATGAGCTGGTTGGTTAGTCTTTGTTACTAACCATCTAAATTACTGAAAACCATTTATCCCTTTCTCTGCTTAATCCCTCTTCCGCTATCCAGTTTCTCAGGGTTTAAAGCCTGCAGCAGATGTAGTCTAATGAAAGCTGGTGCTCATTTCTAGATGACGTTGCCTAGCTTGGCCATACTCGGTGCAGTGAGGAACGTGAAGGATTCAGCTTAGCCACAGAAGTCTTAAGATGTGAAATGATTTTGTTTGTGTTTTTTAACTGTCTCTGTCTATAAAACTCATAGTTTGAAAGTATACGTACAGTTTTTCAAATTTGTGTCCAGATGAGTTATGTTTCCTGTTCTAGTTTAGTCTAACAGTAGCAGATTTGTAGAATTTTGATGTAAGGTAGTGAGATTATACTCTGGAAGTTAAATGGAAGGATCATATAGTTCTGAAAGAGTGTGACCTTTATAGTGTAACTTTGCCAACAAGTCTCATGAGGCCCTTGACCATCTGAACCTCGTCCGCCCTAGGGAGCTCAAGCAGTGCGAGTGGCGGCGGCGGGGGCTCTACCCGGAACGTCTGGGTCAGTGGGCTTTCTTCCGACACCAAAGCTGCCGACTTGAAGAACCTCTTCGGCAAGTATGGCAAGGTGCGCTCTGCCGGCCCTCTCGCCTGTCCTGTTGGGAGTCTGCCTCTCAAACAGGGGTCTCTGTATGTTTTGAACCCTTGAGTCTGGTAATGGTATTTCAGAGAAATGGCATTCAAAATAGTTTTATGTAACTATCTCCCAATTTCTTGTGTCCCATAGAATTTGTTAATAGACGTAAATATTGAGCTGTGGTCAACTGAGTTTTTCCACCAAGCTCGTTCTGAGCACCTGAGGATTTTTGTGATCCAGAGCTTCTGTTTGGGCTGAGTGAAGGCACACGCTGAGTCTCAGACATCACTCTGATCCTGGTTTTCCCAGTCCCTGGTTTCGGGTCTGGTGCGCTGGTGGAGTGGAGGTGGTCAGCCTGGGAAAGAGGTGGACGCTTGGCGGGTGCCGTGAACTCGCGGTGCCTCAGGGTGCCCGCCGCTCTCAGCTGATGTCAGAAGTTTCAGTGTACATCGCATGTACTTGAATCTTGGATGGTAGGGACTTGATCAACTATTGCTCTGTGTGAATGTGATAGGCTTTCAGGTGTTTTTTAAGAGGTAAATAACTGTTAGCAGAAATCTTTCTCATTGAGCATAGGGGTGATTGAGGTTTATTTTTTTCTACCTGGCGCCCTAGTGACACCGTGAGGAACAGCAGCGTGGCTCCCATCCCACAGGTGGGTGGTTGGGGTCTGCCAGCTGCTCCTCAGAGACCCCCCACTGGGGCAGTGAGCATCAGGTGCCTCCTATGGGGTCAGAGACGGGCCACGGAGAGGTGCAGCCCCACGGCCAGCAGTAATGTAGTCTTTTGTGCAGCTTTCAATACTGTGGTGTTAGAGATGCAGAAACAGTATTTGAATGTTGGTGTTTGTTGAGACTGTAAGTCTCCATGCAGGTGCATTCTGCTTGGTAACAGGATCTTGGGCTTCAGAATGTGAGTGCTGTGGGACCTGGTGGGCTCCCTGGGGCTTCCCACCCCACCTCCTCACAGGACCCTTGATCCCACCTCCTCATGCGACTGTCCGTCTTATTTGTTGCTGTGTCTGTCTGCTTCATTGATCAACACATTTTTCTCTCGTAACCTTTTCTTCCTGCCCTTACTCAACCCTGTTTTCTCTCCCAAGTGCCCATGTCCTGGGATTAAAATACTGGTCGCTTTTGTAGTAGTATAAATTTTGAAAGTTGGGATCAATGGTATATGCGCTCACGTTTGAGATGTCTCACCAAGGCTGCTTTTTCTGTATGGCTGGTTCTTGATTTAGTTTTCAAGTTTCTTACAAGGGTGTTGTCACAAGAGTGTCTTCCCCATTGCCGGGTGGCCCAGAATCCAGCCATGTTTCTCCTTTCAGAGATGTGGGGTGGGCCTCAGGTGGGGAACATGGGTCCAAATCCAATGGAGAAGGCAACGTGGCTTTCGTTAATGGACCATTACTTCATTGATGCAGCTGATGGTGCTTTGACCACATAGTTTGAAAAAGAACAAAAATTGATTACAGTGTTTGCTGAACATGTTAAATTGTTGTTTGTGAATATTTAATAAGCTCTTATGTGGAAGAAAAACGGTGATACCAGGAATATGAAACAGACTGGCTGTATCCTGAATTTGTCCTTACTCCTCAGTGTATGTTTCCTGACTAGGTTCTTTGATTTGAACAGTCGCATTGTAAAGTTTCATCTATTTAGAAGTGTATGTAGATGTAAAACCATAAAACTTTTAAAAATCACCCAGGTTCTGAGTGCAAAGGTTGTCACAAATGCTCGCAGTCCTGGGGCGAAGTGCTATGGCATCGTGACCATGTCCTCCAGCACCGAGGTCTCCAGGTGCATCGCGCACCTGCACCGTACGGAGCTGCACGGGCAGCTGATCTCCGTGGAAAAGGTAAGCTTGCGTCACTGTTGGTGGGAGGGCGGCTCTGGAGACCTGCTGCCTCGTCACACTGAACTGTGACACAGAATGAACTTTAACTCATACCGAACTGCTTTTTGGCTTATACCTTTCAGGTTAAAGGTGATCCTTCTAAGAAAGAATTAAAGAAAGAAAGTGATGAAAAGAGTAGTTCAAGAAGCTCTGGGGACAAAACAAATACAAGTGACAGAAGCAGCAAGTAAGGCCTTCCTTCTGAGACGTAAATCCTGACTTTCTGGGTGCATCAGCGAAGTTGTTCTCATGCTCTTGTTTCCTTGTGTGCGATGGTGTGGTTAGGACACAGGCTTCTGTCAAAAAAGAAGATAAAAGGTCATCGGAGAAATCGGACAGGAAGGAGAACAAGGACCCTAAGAAAACAGATGGCAAAGACGAGAAGAGTGACAACGGAGCAAGTGGCCAGATGTCAGAATCGACAAGAAAAAGTGACGAGAAGAAGCGAATAAGTATGCTGTGTCTTCCTTCTCCATTGGGGTCTTAGGCATTTAGTACATTTTAGTACATTTAGTACATTTTAGTACATCTTAGGCATTTAGTACAGTGGAAGGGAGATGGCCCTCCCGACTCCTGGTAGCCTGTGTGCTTAGGTGCCAGTGTGGTGGGGAGCAGGTCCTCCTAGAAACGGAGCGCTGCGACTTATTTGGAGCTGCTATTCTGCAGCTTATCTCTGGCTTCACTGGCAGATCTCAGCTGGCTTTGAAGTGGGCTTCAGAAAGCTATATAACAGAGTGAAGATGGTTGGGTGTCAGTGAAGATAGTTTTTGTTAGCAGATTTGAACGGCTTAAAAAACTCTTTTACATAGAAGTCCTCCTGGAATTCATGTGATTGGTTTGTGACTGTCTGATCTGTTAAAAATTCAGTACTATTTTGTTTATTTCTAATGACACATTTTATAGACACCAGTTTATGTAAAACAGTTTTTTTTCTCTTAGGTTCAAAGAGTCCAGGACGTATGGTAATACTAGACCAAACAAAAGGAGATCATTCTAGGTCATCAAGAAGAAGACATGAGAAAGTAAGTGTTGGGGAGGATGCTCTGTATCTCACCTTTGTCCAACACAGGATAATTTATAGTCTTTGAAACCTTCTTGGCATGCTTCCTGCGAGAAAATTGGAGAGAAAAGGCAGTATGAGTAGACAGTGTAGCTCTTTGGAAAACAAAAACAAGACTGTCCTAACAGAAAACCCAGAATTATTTAATCTTCTAGTTGTGTGATGTCCTTCCTTCTGTAGATCCATGGAAGGAGCAAGGAGAAGGAAAGAGCATCTCTCGACAGAAAGAGGGACAAGGACTACAGGGGGAAGGGCATCTTGCCGTTTGAGAAGATGAAGGAGCAGAGGCTGAGAGAACACCTGGTTCGCTTTGAAAGACTGCGGCGAGCAATGGAGCTTCGAAGGTGGGAAGAGAGGCTGTGTGTGTGTGTTGGGGTGGTGGGCGCGTCAGCTGCCTCAGCCTCTTGTCTAGCCCCTGAGGTGCGTCTCCAGCCCGTGTCCACATCAGCACTTCTGTAGGTTGACCTCTGGAGGCCCAGAAAGGCTACTGAGTGGCAGTTGGCACCCAGAGCCAGGTCTCCCAACTTCAAGTCCCCTGCACTGGGCTACAACCACAGCTGCTGCTATAAATGTCTCTTTAAAGGTAACAAAGTTGGGTGATAAGGCAACCCCAGAGTAGTTACAGTGTGCAAATACTGTGTTGAAATTTTAATTCTTGAGCACAAATTTATTTTCCTTTGGGTAAGAGTCCAAGTCATGGAGATCTCCCACCTGAGTCTGGCTGTGTGCAGACTGTCCCATGCAAGTGCCCTCAAGCAAGTGCAAAACGTGTTTATTTTTAGTGGCGTTTCTGCAGCAGCTCGTCACAAGTGCGACCTCACCTTCGTCTGTTCCGTTTTCATGAATGTGTTGTATGATACGGATTTCCAGGTATTAAACCAGCTCATTGAGATGTTGCTTATCAGGAGACTTACTGTGTTCATGGGACTGACACGGGAGGTGGGAGCTACTGGAGACGCTCTTCCCAACTGATTGAAGCTTTACTGAAAACTGTAAGTGCCCTGCACTTGACCAGAAAGTAGTCGTCTGCAGGCGCTCGAAACCTGAGGCTTGGGTCTTCAAGTGCAGCTCAGCTTTATCTCACCTGGAGGACCACAGGGCGGCAGGGCAGCTGCCGGAACAGCGCCTCTCAGACCCAGCAGGCGGTGTGCTGTTTAGGTCAAGTGTTACAGCGTCCCTTTGTACTGTCCAGAAATTACGTTGAGGTTGATATGTAACCTGCCTCTACAAATAAGTGTCAAAAAAAAAAAGTCTTAATGCCATAACTGTCATACATAGAAAGAAGAAAAGTAATTTATACTAAAATGTATTAGTTGACAATATTGAGGCTCAAGTTTCTGGAAGGTGCAGTGAAGTAGCTAGGTGTTTGCACCCAAATAACTAGAGCCCATCGAGAATGGGACAGTGACAAGTGTGGACTGAAAAGTGGTGTGCCCTGTCACCAAGTGACACCAGGAGAGGCATCCATCGTGACATGATGTGTGAAGTGGGACAACTCTTGATAGTCAAGTTCTCAAGAAAGTATCATTTTTTTTTTTCCTCCAGTTATGGGGCATTTCATTCCTGGAAAATTTGATGTGTTTCAAAGCCATTCCACAAAGAGACCTACCAGTTGTGGAAAGTGGAGCTAAGTTGTAGACTGACACAGTTTTTAAACTTTTTTGATGACGTGGATGACCAGTACGACAGTTTTCGAAGAAAGACAGGCCTGTGGTGCTCGGGACAGCTTGTTGTATGGGGCTGCCCTGACTCTTCCATGCATCATGCGGTCCTTAGAATCCGTGACCCCTGGGAGCAGACACTAGTGACAGCCCCGCAGTCACAGTGACACTGAAAGTAGACCTCTGAGGTCCGTGAGGGACAGCTGACCACGAGGACCACTGTGTTGCTGAGGAAGAAAGGCTGGTGGACAAAGAAACGGCACGGAGAGACAGAAACTGTCAGAAGGCTGTACGGTAACTGAGCGCCGCACACAGCCCAGCTGTCTCCCAGCTCAAAGCAGCACCTTCCTGCAGGCTCTGTCTCGGCAGCCAGCTGGGCGCCGTGCTGGTGGTCCTGGCGCCGTTTTCCGCAGTCAATGTTCGCGGTCATCAGAAAGACGGATGCTTTGTTTAAGAGGCAGTTTGTAAGAAACACTGGAGGTTGGCAGTTTCCATAAATTCTCACTTGTAGACTGTCTGCTTTTGAAAACAAATGGCACGTGGTTAACAGGCTGTTGTAGTGAGATTTTTTTTAAACAGGAAGCCTGTAGGAAGCAGCCGCCCTGAGATTCAGCTCATCAGTGTCCAGTCTTGTAAATAAGGGATGGGATTGGAAGCTGCTGGAGGTTTTGCGTTCTCTTTTCGACTCCACTGAGATTCTTAGATTGAGGTGAAGTGTAAAATTGCGGTCCTCAAGGAAGACCTGCCACCGGCAGCTGTTGTCCCCCGTGGTGCGGTGCGGTGCCGGCGGCAGCGGCGTAACTGACGTGTTTCTGCATCTCCGCTAGACGCCGCGAGCTGGCGGAGCGGGAGCGCCGGGAGCGGGAGCGCCTGCGGCTGCTGCGGGAACGCGAGGAGCGGGAGCGGCTGCAGCGGGAGCGCGAGCGCCTGGAGGTCGAGCGGCAGAAGCTGGAGCGCGAGCGGATGGAGCGCGAGCGCCTGGAGCGGGAGCGCGCCCGCATCGAGCAGGTCCGCATCCCGCCGCACCAGCGCCCGGAGCGGGAGCGCGCCCGCATCCGCGTCCAGCAGGTCCCCGCCAAGCCGGGCCGGTGGTGGCGGCCGTCCTCACCGCGGTCAGAGCGGCCGCTGATAGGAGCGGGGCCTCGGTGTGAGCTGACTGCTAGTGACCCCAGCTCTGCAGTGTCACGGAACGTAACTGTCTGCGCGTAGGACTGTGAACCCCGAGGGATCCAGGCTCTGCCACTGTCCCGGCCTTAGAGAAAGAATTGAACTGTTTCCTTACATGTTGTCCACAGAACGGAAAACCCAGCTCACTCACTGCCATCAAGTCAGTGCTGACTCACAGCACCCTATAAACAGTAGAGTAGAACCACCCCGTAGGGTGCCCGAGGCTGCCATCTATAGGACAGCGGACCGCCACACCTTTCTCATGCACAGTGACTGGTGGGCTCGAACAGCTGACTTTGGTTGACAGCTGAGTGCTTAACCAGTGTGCCACAAAACTCCTCTTACAATCCTGGGAATAATTTTCCAAGATTGGAAGGAAATAATGCCTCTGCAGAATTGCAGCCGAGATTGGAAGGCTCTTAGTCCCCATACCTTTTGAGAACCCTGTATTTCTGAATCCCTTTGGTGGCCTTTGGTTAGTCAGATGATGACGTGTGACTTGCCCAGATACTGGTGGCTCTGACTCCTCAGTCCTTGTCTGTAATGCTGTACAAGAGCTGTAGCCCGGGACACTGGAGTCCCGTTGATTTGCCCTAGCTTTGCATTGCCTGCTGTTTGCCTTGGATGGCTCCTTAGTGGCAGGGCGGCAGCCGAGTCGCATGCGCGCGTCTGACGACCCCTGGCCTCGGCCGGGTCTCTGCCCTCTGCAGGAGCGGCGGAAGGAGGCCGAGCGCATAGCCCGGGAGCGGGAGGAGCTGCGGCGGCAGCAGCAGCAGCTGCGTTACGAGCAGGAGAAGAGGAATGCTCTGAAACGCCCACGGGACGTCGATCACAGGTGAGGGCCGGCTTCTTCCTAGGGCGGTGGCATTCGCTGCAGTCTTCCCTGAAAGCAGAGGTGAAGTGGAGAATTGCAACGTACAGGCTGCTGTCATGGGAATAAATGGTCCCAACCCGCACGACAGTACTGGAGAAGCCTGAGCAGGGTCAGGTGCTCTGGTCCAGAGTGGGCTCACCCGTCCCTTTGCCTTTCTGGGGTCAGAGGTTCCTCCTTGTGACTGTACGTACGTCTCCTTAGTAGGTGGCAGGCCTATTTTGGAAGTTCGTAGACGATGGTGCAGGGAGACAGAAACAAAAGTGACTGGGGAGGATGACGGTGCTGGTGCTGTTGTCTGTCTGCTCCGGGACTTCACGGACTGTGAAACAGTCATAGACTTAGTTGTGTTAACCTGAATTCTGTGAGAGGGCACTGAGTAATGTGTAGACTGAATGAGGAATGCCTGGGACTTAGCTCTTTCCAGAGCTGAAGTAAGACGGAGTGTGGACTGCTGAGTATTTTATTATAGTCATTACATTATTTGTTTTTGCCACTTACATTTTAAAGTAGGCAAATGATTTTCTCCTGTTAAGTTAATCTCCAGTATCTGAATTTTCACACTGGGGCAGTTCTTGGCTAACTGGGGCTCACAGCTGAATGTCTGGTCTCGGGTGGATTAGCCCGCTTTTGTCCACACTTCAGTAGCATGAGATGTGTATGCCCACAGATAAACCTTTGGCGGCTGTGTCACTGGTTTATGTGAATGACAATCTTGTTCTTGAAGGCGCGATGACCCTTACTGGAGCGAGAGTAAGAAGCTGTCTCTGGACACAGATGGGCGCTTCGGCCACGGCTCGGACTACTCTCGACAGCAGAACAGGTTTAATGACTTCGATCACCGAGAGCGAGGCCGCTTTCCTGAGAGCTCGGGGGTCCAGGCCTCCTCCTTTGAAAGGTAGGGAGGTGATCGAGACTCACTGGGGGTGAGGGCTGTTGGGTCGGGCCATGCCTCAGCCGTCTCAGAAAGCACACGTCAGGTGGAGAGTGACCACAGGGCTTGATGGAATTTCTTGTTGGTGCTAAAAATCCACCGTGTGTGTGAAGGGCCTTCAGCTCAATTTGAAAGAATTACTGTAATCAGTGTTTGTAGTTTTCTGATAACTTTTTTTTTGGTGATTGAAAGTGTACAATTCAAATTGGCATGCCTGCCTATCTGCAGCTCCTTTTGCTCTCTTTGCCTGATGACAGCACAGTCTTCCTTTCTCTTGTGTACATGTCGTATCCTCTTAACAATCTCCTGTCCCCTCCTTTCTACCCTCTCCACTCCTCTCTAGTAAGAGGCCAGTAGGATGGCATCTTATAGATGTCTAGAACCATAAAGTGCACACACGATATGGTCACTCAGTGACCCCGAGTCTACTCCATTCCTGTCTGAAGAGTTGACCTCAATAATGATTCATGATCAGGGCGAGCGTCAAGTCCAGGGGCCACGCTCCCAGGGGGACCCCCAGGCCTTCAGACCATCAGTTGTAGTCTTGTAGTAGAGAGCCTTCTGAGACTTTTTAAGAAGGCATTAGCTTTGTGGTTCTGCGGTTTAAGTCAGGAAAAGACCAAGTGAACATTCAAGGCCCGTGTTCTCTGTTTTTGGATCGTCTACAGGCGGGAACGTTTCGTTAGTCAGAATGACGGGAAAAAAGCTCGTCCTGCCACGCGCAGAGAAGACCCTGGCTATGAGAGGTACCCCAAGAGTTTCAGTGACTCTCGACGAAATGAGCCACCCCCAAGAAGTGAACTCCGAGAGACAGACCGGCGCGAAGTCAGGGGGGAGCGTGACGAGAGGAGGGCAGTGATCATGCACGACCGGCCTGACATGGCCCACCCCAGACACCCTCGGGAGGCAGGGCCCAGTGCCCCCAGACCCAGCAGTTGGAAAGGTGAAGGCGGCATGGCTGGTGACAAGCGGGAAACAAGGTACGTGTGCAGTCAGTGAGGCCTGCTGTGCTGTGCTCATGGTAGCCTGGTATGGGTGAGGAGAGCTGCCTCCCGGGTCTCTCTGGGGTGTGACCTTGACACAGCAGACTGTCAGATCTGTGTCCCATGGAGCCACTGATGAACTGGAACTATCAGCCTTTCGGATAGCAGCCAGTGACCTCATCACTTGCCTGATTCATAACTCATTTCAGTTAGGGGGAAAAAAGAGAATAAAATTACATTCATCTTCTTTTTTGTGTTTTGTTTAACAGAGTGGAAAGGCCAGAACGCTCTGGAAGGGAAGTGTCTGGACACAGTGTGAGAAGTGCCCCCCCCGGGAATCGCAGTAATGCCCCCAGCTACGGAAACCGAGAAGGGGACAGAGGGGTCATCTCAGACCGGGGGAGTGGGGCACAGGTGGGCACCTGGTGGCATTGATGGGCAGCTCTCGAGAAAGAAATGCGGTGATTTAGGATAGCCTCTGCGCGCAGCAGAGTGTTTTCACGCACCTGTCGTGTAGTGAGAGCTACTGGACGGTTTTTGTGTGTTAAGATCTCGGTGTTTCTCTTATTTGACTGTTGGTAGTTGAATACTGGTGGTCCCAATAAGTAGGACATTGTCTCGCAGGTACTCGTTCCACTTTTATTCAACTTCCCACTGAAATCTGAGCTTTGTTCTCCTTGTTAGGTGAGTCTTTCTGTGAACTTGGACTTGGTGTCTCTTTACGTAGTCGAGGCTTTGAAACTGGGTGGGGGATCTTGGGGACCACTTGGGTTCCTGCTCACTTTGGTAACCCCGACTTGACACTTTTCTGGGTTTGTTAACTAGCTTCAGGTCTAGGGCTGAACTAGGACGGCTGTCTCTCGCTGTCCTTGTCCCTAAAGGAGGATGAGTGTCAGCTTTCGTATGTTAACTGCTTTCTCACTCGTGCTGCTTCGTTGACTTGGTGTTTTCTGAGTTAACAGTCCTGCACAGAGGATGACATCTTCACCTCTTAGGTAGTCAGACGGGCAGCAGTACTTTGCCTGATGGAAAAGCCGCCTGTCGGTAAAGTAGCGGGACATGAACTGACAGGAGCGTGGCTGACCTGTGCTGTTTGCAGTGTGGGCTCATGTGTCTGTTCTCCGCCCCTGTCCTCTGGTGTCATGTTTTACACTGAAGTATGGATTCGTTTTCCTGACGACAGACTTGACTAGAAAATGTTTCATGTGCTAACACTGTAGCTGAGAACAGTGAGTACACTGTCTGTGTCAGACAGCTTTGTGAGACAGGTCTGGTCTGATGGCATGATGAGCTTTAACAATCTGATGAGTGCAAAGGTTCTGTAGTTGAGTTCACTGAGCCGTGTCCTCCAGACAGAACTTTTGAGACTGAGTATAGAATCCAGATACCTGGTCTGGTTCCGAGTGAAGCCCAAGTGTCAGGCAGGGTGTCACAAAGGATGTCTCGTATCTTCGTCGGAAGTCGCCCTTGTTTTCATGTTGGTCTGTTGTTCCGCCAGAGCTCTGCCTGAGCTCCTCTGTCCTCCTGCGGCTTTGTTACCTGTCGGTGGAGTGTCCCAGCCTCTCTACTGGGATCCTGAACTCTCTCTCTCTGTCGTCCCTCCCCTTCAGTCATGGATATAATACTGTGGGAAAGCCCAGTGTAGTCGTTGGGTGCCATCGATTCTGACGCAGTGGCCCCGCATTACAGGGTAGCACTGCCTCATGGCATTTTCTAGGTGGTTGTCTTCACAGGGAACCCAGGTGGGGCTGTGGTTACAGCGCTGGATCACTGACTGAGAGGTTGGCAGTGTATGTCACAGAGATGACAGCTGTAGAAACCACAGGGGATAGTTCTGGTCAGTGCTGCTGAGCCATTGTGAGTTGGAATTGATGACCACCATGGGCTGATCTTGTCAGGAAGAGATGGCAGGGGTCTTCTCCTGCAGAGCTGCTGGCAGGTCCTAAACACCAGCCAGCGCTTCCCCATTGCCCTGTCGCAGCCCCTAGAGCACAGTAGGGCGAGACAGCCCCTGAGTGCCCTGGGCTCACTCTCCTGGCCACTGGGTTGGATGGCCTGTCTGGCTGGCTTCGGGTTCTTAACCTCTGACTGTGCCTCTTCAGCTGTGTGTAGATCAAGGCGTTCGAAACACTCGAGAGGACAAAGTAGGTGGGTGTTAAGACAGAAATGACGGCCCTAAATCATTTCCCGCCAAGCTTACCCTGGGCCTGAGAAGCTTGTCACTGCATAGCAGACAGGACCTCCTCGGGGGGCCGCGTCCTTCACCGTTGGTCTGAAGCATTGCTGTCTGGCCCACCGTTACAGCCCATCGACCTCGGGGAGCCGGCATGGGCCTGAAGGGGTCATGGGTGTCTTCTCCTCTGCTCCCTGCAGCACTACCCTGAGGAACGGCACGGGGTCGAGCGCCACGGACGGGACACGAGTGGACCAAGGAAAGAGTGGCATGGTCCCCCTTCTCAAGGGCCTGGGTACCACGATGCGAGGCGAATGGGGGATGGCCGTGCGGGGACAGGCGTGATGAGCCAGCATGCGAGGTAAGGCAGTCACACCGAACTCTGATTCCTCCTTTCAGGGTCACCATAGCTTCTCGGGGCTAAATTCACAGCACCAACAGACAGGTCCCCGTGGTAACTCTCCTTACTGTCAACCAGCTGACTGGCATTCTGGCATGTAGATGGAAGTACAGGGCTGTGTGGTGACATAATCCAGTAGATGAGGAATGGGACCGTGTTGGAACCTTGGTCTTGTTCACTGTCCCTGTCCTGCAGTCCCTAGGAAGATCGGAGTGACTGCAGCACAGCGTGTCCGGTGTCCGCCTTCAGGGGGGCGCTCATTAGTTGTTCCCACGCCTGTGTCACCCTGTCACTCTCCCTGCGTTTGATCTGTAAAGGTCACTGAAGCCTTTCTTTGTGATAGGTGGAGCTGCATGTATTCTCTTAGTTACTGGGCTCCTCGGTGGTAAAGTCGCATTTTACTTGGTCGCTTTTCCCCGTTTTGAAACTCTGCTGTGGGGCGGCGCTCTCCCTCTCTGTCTCTGTGACCGTCTCTCTTCAGATGGCCGAGCTGTAGACACTGGCCTCTGAGCCCTCTTGCTCATCTCCGGGTGAGTGCTTGTGTCTCCCTCAACTCAGGGTCACTCGATCTCCTCTCAAGCCTTCATGTCCCCACTTTTATTACCTGCAGTTGGTTTTGTTTCCTAAGCCACTGGCACTGAGCTGATTCAGACTCAGTGACCCTGTAGGTCAGAGTGGAACTGCCCCAGAGGTTTCTGAGGAGCCCTTTTTCGGTTGGCAGACCACCACTACAGAAACCAGGGTTTCTGTAAGGGGGGCTTAGGACTTGCCTTTCTGACACGTTCCCAGATGGTACTCGCCTGTCCGATGTGGGGGCCACACTGGGAGTCCCGTTGCAGTGGACGGTTCACGTCCACACCACAGAACAGCTTCTCTGGAGGCGGGGGCTTCCCCGTGCACTCTGGGATGGTAGGCGAGTCACTTCACCTTTGGGTCCGTCTTCATCACTGGAGTCAGGCTGAGGGCAGTAGCAGTTTAGTGTTAGAATCTCCCCTCCTGGGTGGCAGATACCACCAGCGCAGCTACCAGCCATGTGTGTGGGGGCTACGCGGCTGCTGTGATGGTCGGGGCGCATCAGCGTAGCCCCTAAACTGCGGCTGACTGGAAAGGGGGGCCTGGTGGTCAGCCAGGGAGTACTCTGAGGAGTCACAGCAGTCCGGCCTGGCCGTGCGTGCAGTCACCAGGAGCCGGGTACTGACTAGCAGCTGCTGACAGGAGCCAGGTGCAGTTGCTGAGCGCACTTGCCCCGCAGGCCTGAGGCTGCACAGTGTGCGACAGGAGCAGAGTCTGCTGCAGGATACCCGCTGCGTAGATGCTTGCTGTCATGATTGCGTTCTCTGATGCTTTCTTCAAACCTTTTACAGTAACTCCTCTCCAATTAATAGAATTGTGCAGATCGGTGGCAGTTCCGTGCCCAGAGGGAGTGGCTCCGGATTCAAGCCGTTCAAGGGTGGGCCTCCGCGGCGGTTCTGAACGTCACCTGCTGCCACAGCTGCCGGGCAACTTGGTGACACCTCGGTCAGTGCGGACTAGACGCTTTCAAGAGGACCTCGGACTTGCTGGAGAGTTCTGTCAGGCTTTCCCTATTTTGTTTTTTAAAATTTAACATGATTGCTTTTCTCAATTTTGGAGAAGATGTTTCAGTAGTTCTGTTGTAACCTTGAATAGTTCTGTGTATCGTTCACCTGTTTTTCTTTCAGCACCGAGGCCCGCGGGAAAGGCTGGGATAGAAGCCGCTGTGTTCAGCACCCCGTGAATAGGGAGTGGTTTGCATCCGTGTGATAGTGGTTTGATGGGCAGCAGTTGCTTTGTGGTGTCAGGCTCTAGAGCTCCTCCTTGTCACCAAGCCTTTGCAGCCTCTGTTGGGAAGGCTGGCTGAGCTTAAAAAGTCTGCTGTCCGGTTTTTAGAGAATAAGATTGTTCCTGCATTTCTGAGTATTCTCTAACCTATTTTTCCAGAGGGTCCTGTTACCGTCAGTGCATCTGTGTATCCTGGTTCAACAGCACATGTACTTCTCTTTGAAATAAACCTTCATATTCTGTATAGTTGCTCCCGCGTTGAGAGCCTTCTTAACTGTGTAACGAGAACCCACGTGGGACTCACGTGGCAGCATTCCATAAGGCTAGTGCGGGATAAGACCGGACAGGTTGATGAAACCTTGGCCATGAGTTCTGTGTCACTGAGGCCCTTGGCCTGGGCTGTGCAAGTAAATGCACTCTTAGGTCATCTGCGCTATGTGGCAGACAAGTTCTGTCTCGGAATTATGTCGGTACTGAGGTTTGCTACCTTCCCAACTGTGCTGACCAGTGGAAGGAAACCCGGGTTCTAGATGGCGCGCCAGCTGGATTTTGTAAATACGTGTATGAGGGAAGACATCGTGGTCTCTGAAAATAAAAATCCACACCTGCACATGTACGTGTCATTCTGTTTCTAGCTATTAGCTGTCTGTCTACCAGCCTTCTCTGTGGGTAAGCCCACGGCCACTGAGAGGATTCAGGGCCACAAAGCAGGCCTCCATCTTCCTGGCGAGTCAGTCCAACCTTCACTCTGTGCCTTAGCGTCTGGGATGCTCGCCTCTTTGTAGGGGAACGTTCAGAACTCATGGTAGTTCTGCAAAGATTGGTAGATGGACTTTTCTGTGACCCCAGCCTCAGTCCCCATGATGCGACAGCACACTCTCCCCGTTAGCACCCTGGGTTTCTTGTGTTCCTAGAACCAGCTCCTGTCTGGGCAGCACACTGTGAATATGTTAAGAGACTTTTTTTAAAAAAGACGTTTATTGTAGGAAAGCCCATCAGAGTAGATTGTGACTTATCCCCTCTTCCCTTTATCACCTTGTCTGACCCAGGGGTGACTCTTCCTGATTGTATCGATGCTGGGGAAAGTCCAGGGCTTCCGACCACTTGGTTATGGCTCAAACTGAGGATTGGCCCTTCTAACAAGTTCCCAGGTGACAGAGCCATGGGGGAGGGAGGCCCTGCCGCCAGCAGAGGGCTGAGTCACTTGGGGATCTTGTTAGGACGTGTGTTTGGTCTGTCTGCGGTGGAAAGGCCAGTTCTTGGCAGGAGCTGTAACCTAGGGAGCCCGTGCAGAGCCCGGGGGAACTGAGCAGCTGGTGTGGGTGCAGCACAGAGATGGAGGCGGGGAGGTGTTGGGGCCAGGCCTTTGACAACAGGGGAAACCTCTGGGGAGGGGCTTGGAAGGGTCTGCCACTGGGCAGGTGTCTCCTGACCTGAGAGGACTGAGACTTCTGAGGATAGTGGGCAGCTGGAGGCCCTGGCCTGGGGGAGCCAGGACTTCGGTACTACAGGGATTCCCAGCCTCTTGTCTTCGCAGCCCTACGACTGTTGGGAGTGGGTGGCGTGTTCACGCACACATGGGTGGGTCCTGGTGCTGCACCTTCGCCTCCGGACGCCTGTCTGCTTCCTGGAGAAGTCCTAGCCCTGGGAACAGTGCTGGTCCTACCCACGTTTCAGGGTGAGGACCTGGGAAGTGACCTGCTCTGAAAAAATATAAAATACTGGATTTGCTCCAGTCTTATGTTCTTGACTGAGGGTACAGTAGTCTATAGAAACTGCAAGTGTTTTCATCCTGAGGGTGCCCGCAATGGCTTTTCCAAGTTCGGAAAGCCTGACAAAGCCACCTGGTGACATGTGGCATTGAACCTGAGGCGCCTTAAAGCTCAGGGGCTCCAGCCAGCTAAGTCCTGGCCAGCTCGTGGTGGATAGTAAAAGCGAGCCCTTTGGGAGACTTCCTAAAGGAAGGTGGATCCCTGGGAGCCGAGGAGGAGGAGGAGCGGGGGGGGGGAGCTTGGCGCCTGCCAGTGTCGTGCTGAGTGACCCAGCTGTGTTGGCGTGGTGCTGAGTGTACCGTGACAGGGAGGAGCACGTGACAATGGTCCAGGAGAAGTCAGCCGGGCCCAAGGAGCTCACAGAGAGGGAAGGCAGAGAGACCACGGAGGCCAAAACAAAAGGAAAAGGCCTGGAAATGGGAGAGAAAATGGGGCCTACCTGTTCATCATGAAATAGAATGCACAAACCTCATGCCTTTAGTCTTATCACCCTTGCTAGAGATGACCCAGTCTTCACAGTATACTTAACTGGGTAAAGGACATCAAATGTTAGGTGACTTTTGGGTTTTTCAGAAAGTGCCTCGTCTGACCCACCTCCTCCCACTGATTGCAGCCCTAACTGATGCTAAGTCAAGCCCTCTTCCCACGTACTCCAGAGGCCGCGTGGTGGCCTTTTCCTGCATTTGAGCAAGTCCCGCCGACCATGAGCCCCTTCAAACAAGGGAGGCTGCCAGGATCAGGTTACCTTCCTGCATTGCCTGATGGGTCTCATTCAACAAGTAACTGCTATCCTTCCCTGAAACAAACACAGTTTTCAAATCCTGGAGTGTTTTCTACAATACATAAGCTTTTCTCTCTCTCTACTCAGCTCAGCATCCTGGCCAGTCCCTAAAAGTAGGTTTTACCCAGTTAACTGGCATCTGTATGCTCTGTACTAGGTCTCCTGTCCCCAGTGAGTCACACTCGGTTGTCCCTGTGGTGGCTTGTGTGTTGCCAGAAGTCATCACTAGTGTGTGGACAGCAGCAGTGACATCCATGGCAGACAGGGTCCAGCTGAGCTTCCAAACAGACTAGGAAGAAGGACCTGGCGGTCTCCTTTTAGAATCAGCCTGTGGAAACCGTATACAGAGCAGCAGGACAGTGGCAGACACCATGCTGTGGAAGGGGGCCCAGGTTGGAAGGCCCTCGCGAGACGCCTGGACGAGAGCTGCGCCCTCCCAGTGCAGGGAGCGCTGGTGGAGGGTGGGGTCGAGCTCACTGCCGCACCCGCTGCGGGGACTTAATGCAGCATGAGAAGGGACAACTGTGGATCCTCGCAGTGACAACGTGGAGTAAGACTCAGGTTGCCGGGAGTTTCATTTCTTAGATCCACAGCCCACGCCTGTGAGAGCAGCAGCCACCAAGGCAAGAGGCGCCGTGTGGTGCAGAGGGCTCCCGGGTTGAAAAGCAGAGACAGCTGGTTCACCAGGCATCAACCGGTGCCACAAACGACAGTACCTGTGAAGGTGTGAGGGAGGAGAACGTGACATGCCGAACACACCCACGGACTGCTTCTTTCATTCCAGCAAAGTCGTGTCATGAGCCCTGATTTGTGAGAGAACCTCTCCGAAGGCTCACAGATGGAGCGGTGGCCTGGGAGAGTTGGGTCTCACGGGATGCACAGTGCTGTCTAGGTAAGCAGCTCTCCCTGTTTCCGTTTGTTAGAGAGGCTCCTTTAGGAAGGGCCGCAGGGTGCAGCCTAGCACCCAGGTGGACAGACTAGATCCAGATGAGAAGGTCTGGATGCTGATGCTGAGATGACAACCCGGGACGCATCACTGAACATTTGTGGGCCCACATTTCTTCATCTGTGGACTTAGGGCCTTTGTGGCTTCTAGAGCTAGGTGTGACGCCTGGGATAAAACCCAGAATACCCTCAGCTCTGATTCTAACTTAGAACAGGACACAGAAGGGAAATGGATCTTGTCACACAAGAGGTCGTGATGTGCCAGGCACGTTCAGTGTCAACAGGGCTGGCATGACCCAGGTTCATCTTTATTGGACACTTACTGAGGTACTTAAAACCTAGGTGGCACCATGGTTCAGAGCTTTAGGTGCTCACCAGAAGGTGGGTGGTTCAGATCCCCAGGTGCTGCCGTGTGAGGCGGCTCTTTTCAAGTCTGTAGGGCTGCTGAGTCGGAATCGAACTGATGGCAGTAGGTTTGGTTCTGTTATTTCTCCCATGGACTAGGTGTTGCAGTAGGTTGCTCACAAACATCCACGTGTGATTTCCACAAGCGAGTGATTCAGGTGTAGAGACTTCACAGATGTGGACACCGAGAAACATTTTGCCCCAGATCATACAACTATTGCGGGGTAGCGTGCTCACAAGAACGTTAGGTCGTTCCATCCTGGGGCCGTCCACAGGAGATGACCACCAACAGCACACGCAATGGATATGACACCGGACTGTTTCTTCACACTCCCTCTACTGTAGGACAGAATCATGGTTAGTTATAATGGTTTCTTTCATTTTAAAATAACTATCAGCCCCTACAAGGGTAAGGAGAAAACTACAAGCACCTTGACATCAGAGTTAGAATTCTTACTACACGGTGGTGGCTGTGTCGTCTTGGCTTTCCCTGACCTCTTCAAGGGGGCCTGGCTAGTGCTTCATTGGTTAAGAGCTCAGCTGCTAACCAAGACGTGAGCAGGTTAGGCCCACCAGCCCACCGGAAACCTTTTGTCCCACATCAGCGCAATGGCACTGGCTTTTTGTATACCGAAGTTACCACCACCATGGCCCAGACAGAATGTTTCCATCATGGACGGTCTTCTTTGACATTAGCCACTTACCTGGCTGCACAGGGCCACCGGTCACGGTCCTGTTGCCAGGGGCTGGTCTTCCCTACAGGTTCCCCGGAGCCCACACGGTGCCCTCTTCTGATAAGGCTTTTTCCATTCAGCAAAATCATTGTGGCGCTTCGCCAGGGGGCTGTCTGTCAGTCGTGTCTTCTGTAAATTGTCTGTCATGTGCGTTCACAACCGCTTTTATGCACTTGCCTGTTGGATAGAAATTTGGATAGTTGACAGTTTTAGACAATTATGAAGAAAGCCACCGTGAACATTTGTATACAAGTCTGTGTGGATGTTTTTCTTGGGTAATTATCTAGGGGTGGAATTGCTAGGTTGTGTATTAAGTGTAGGTTTAACAGTCAGGAAGCTTGCACAGAGATTTCTCAAGTGGCTGTACCGTCTTGCGTTCCTGTCGGCAGTGCGGAAGCCGGCTTGTGGTGTGGACTCCGTGCTTGCTACGGACACGTTTCTCAGTGCTAGCGCTTTTAGAGGCTGTGTGGTTCTGTCTTGTTGTGGTTTTATACTCTGCATTTTCTGCTGACAGGTGATGTGCAGGTATGGTATCGTGGGTTTACTGACCACTGACAGATCTTCATTTGTGAGGCATCTTTTCAAATCTTGACCCCATTTTTAATTATGCTGTTCTATCTTGAGACAAGAATTCTTTATGTATTATGGCTGTAAGTCACTTATCAGATATACATTGGGAATATCTTCTTCCAAGTCTGTGATTTGCCTTGTCATTTTCTTAACAGTGTATTTTGAAAAACAAGATTTTCCTTTTGATGAAATTGATTTTTTTTCTTTCATGGTTTTGTGTCCTCTGTCACTTGGCTGGCTAAGAAATCTTTGCTATCCCAAGGTCATATAGGTTTTCCTCCTATGTTTTCTTCTAGAAGTGTTCAAGTTTTAGATTCACAGTTAGATAAATCTATGTGTATGTGTTCAGGGCTGAGGCTTACTTTTCTATGTGGATTTATCTAGTTTTTCCCAGATAGTTTGTTGAAAAGACTTATTTTTTCCCCATAAATTAAGCAAAAACGAAAACCATTGCCCTCAAGTTCATTTTGAGTCCTGGCAGCCACGTGTTACACAGTAGAGCTGCTCCTTGGGGTTCCTCAGCTGACGTTATGACAGAAGCAGATCGCAGGCCTTCCTTCCGTGACACCACTAGGTAGGCCGGAATTGCAGGCCTTTGGTGAGTTGATGGGCCACTTAGGGACTGTCTGAAGTTACCTTTCAGAAGGGTTCTGGACCTGTACCTCTGTCCTGTATGTCTCGTTCGTCAGCACCACACTGTCGTGATTACCTCATGTTATGTCTTGAAATTAGGGAATCTGACCCTCCACGTTTGCTTTTTATGTTTTTCAAAACTGTTGTACCTAATCGAGTTCCTTTGCATTTCCACATGAAATTTAAAGCCAGCGTGTCCTTTTCTACAAAGAAGCCTGCAGGGACATTAAATGAAATTGTGTTCCCTGTGGAGGTGACTCTGGGAGCTGTGACATGTTCACAGACAGCACCGCACCCTTTTGGCTCATGGTCAGTGTGTCACTGCAGTGACGTAGGCTTCTTCAGTGGCTCTCTCACTGACAGGCTGTGGGTTTCAGTATGCAGCTCTTACACTGAAGTTTCATTAAATTTATCCCTGTGTTTCATACTTGATGCTACTGTAAATGGTATTTAGAAATTTTAATTGTTCATTGCTAGTACATAGAAATACAGTTGATTTTTATCTCGACCTTGTTTCTTGTGATCTTGTTAGGTTGACTCAATTCCCAGGAGCTGTGGTTTTGTGTTCTCTCTGGATTTCTGGGTACACAGCCCTACATTCTGGGAGAAAGGTTGCATTACCTCTCACTTAGCAACCTAAATGTCTTTTTTTTTTTCCCGGGCCTGTTGCCCTGGCTCCAGCTAACTGGTAAGGAGCAGTGGTGAGACTACACATCCTTTCCTTGCTCCCAGTTTTAGGGGGGAAGCCTTCAGTCTTTCACTACCAGGCATGATGTCAGCTGTGAGGTTTTCATTTGTACCCTTTGTGAAGCTGAGGCAGCTCACTTCTGTTCCTTGTTTGCTGACAGCCTTTATGATGACGGGATACCTGGATCTATTGTCTCCTCCATTCCATTCATATGGGGAATTCCACTGACTGATGGTAAAATGTCAAACCAACCTTGCACACCAGGGGAAATTCCTGATTATGGTGTGTTGTTATTTTTCACATCATCACTAGATTTGCTAAAAATCTTTTTTTTGTGATTAAGTATACAATCCAAATCAATTTGGATGCCTGCCTATCTGCAGCTCCATCTACTCTCCTCACCCAGTGACAGCACAGTCCTCCTTTTTGCTTGTACTTCTAGTATCCTCTTAATGAGCGCCTGTCCCCTCCTCTCCACCTTCTTCTCTCCCATCTAGAAAGAAACAGTAGGGCAGCTTCCTATAAATGGATAGAACCATAAAGTTCACCAACATATGGTCACACTGTGTCCTCAAGTCTGGTCCATTACTGTCTCAAGAGTTGACCTCAGTACTGGTTTTTGGTCAGGGGCAGCAGCAGGTCTAGTGTCCACAAAATTCTGGATTTTTAGTAGGATTCTTGAGCTCTACACCTCTTTTTCTCATGTTTCCTCAGGGACTCTACATTGTGTCCCCAACATGGCTGCTTTTGGTGGTGGCTGGGTACCATCTGGTTCTTCTGGTCTCATATTGATACAGTCTTCTATTCACATGGGCCCTTTTGTCTCCTCGCCTCTTTTTACCTCATGTCTTTGTTGTTCTCAGTCATCATCTATTCCAGATGAGTTGAGACCGTTTGCTATACCTCAGATGGCAGCTTCCTTTTAAGACCCCAGACACTACTCACCAGTATGGGGTGCAGAAGATTCTCTTAGCCAAAGACTAGTTATGCCAGTTAGCCTCGATGTCTCGTGAATACATGGTCACCAGGCCCCTGTCCCTGCTACTCTATCCTTTGAAATCCTGGGTTGAGTTTAGAAACCCTTTTAGTTTATGGTAGTCTGGTGACGTTGTTCCGCTACTGCATGCTGTCACTGCTTCCACCTCACCGAATTCCCGTTGACTGTCCAGTCTATGGGAGCCCTCGCCCCCCCTCCCCACCCTTGTAGCCATCAAAGAATCTTCTTCTGTACATAAGTCCATTTTTAAGTCCTTATAGCAGAGGTCTCATACTTGTCCTTTTGCTGCTGGCTGATTTCACTCAGCATAATGTCTTCTAGTTCAAAGCAGGGTATGAGATCCTTCCTAAAATCATCATCATGCTTTATCACTGGATAGTGTTCCACTGAATATATGTACCGTAGTTTATCCATTCATCTGTTGATGGACACCTAGGTTGATTCCATCTTTTGGCCATTGTGGACTGTGCTGCAGTAAACCTGCCTGTCAGTGTTCTGCTAAAATCTCAGAATATTTGCAAATGATGTCGTTGTTAGATGCCATGTGAGGAGGCTCTCACTTTGGCCCCACGCCTTCCCCTCCATTGCTGGTCTGTTGGAGCACACTGCCGCACCTGTGTCAGTCCACCTCGTTCACGGGCTTCCTCCTTGTCACTTTCTCTCTTACCAAGCATGGTGTCTTCTCCAGGGACTGGTCTGCCCCCCACCTGATAACTTGTCCAGACCACGGTGACACAAGGGCTCACCGTTCTCACTTCTCAGGAGCCTTCTGGCTGTCCTGCTGGAACACATTTGTCTGTTCCCCCCTCACGCCTATGTTCCTCACCAACCCCATATTGCAAAGGTGTCTGTCCCTTGTCGGTATTCCTGAGTCATTGGCCAGTTTTCACATGCCTGTGAGGTCACTGAAAACACCATGGCTTGAGTGTCAGGTGCACCTTAGCCTCGAGGTGACATCTTTGCTTTTTAACACTTTCAAGAGGTCTTTTGCAGCACATTTCCCAATGTAATACATCATCTGATTTTTGGACTGCTGCTTCCGTGGGCATTGATTGTGAATCCCAGTAAAATGAAATCCTTGACTTCAGTCTTTCTCCATTTATCATGATGTTGCTTATTGGTCCAGGTGTGAAGATTTTTGTTTTCTTGAGTATTATGTTTTATATCCTGTCTAATCTTCAGAGTGTGCCCTTTGGCAGTGGTTTTAGTTCTCGGTTGACAGACCCTGGCTTTCCGGGGTTCCTCCAGCTCAGCCTTTTCGGTCTTTTCGGTTTAGGGGAGTTTGAGTTCTGCACCCCCTTCTCTCCTGCTCCTTCTGGGGCTCTCCATTGTGCTCACCATCAGGGCGGTCACTGGTGGTGGCAGGGTACCAGCTAGTTCTTCTGGTCACAAGCTAATAGTCTCTGGTTTATATGGCCCTTTTGTCTCTTGGGCTAATGTTTTCCATCTGTCTTTGGTGTTCTTAATTCTCCTTTGCTCCAGATGGGTTGGGACCAACTGACACATCTTAGATGGCTGCTCACGAGCTCACCACAGTGGGATGCATAAAATTTTCTTATAAACTTTGTTACGCCAGTTGACCTAGATGTCCTGTGAAACCCCAGCTACTCTGTCCTTCAGTGTTTTGGGGGGATACCACACAGGGAAAATCAGAGAAGCATAAACAATTAAGGGTTTCAGTACTCTCTAGCTATATAACTTTAATACTGAAAGAGAAAACTGACCCAGTAACATAATTCACTTGTCTTTGAATTTAAAGAACAGGCCAACGATAACCACCTAAGTATCTTTAAAAATTCTTCTAAATATTTCTTTCTCAATGCCAATGACCATCTAACATGTCCCTCCCTTCCTCCTGCCAAAAGAAGACAAAACAACAGATGAGTAAGACATGACCCTTGTCCTTCAAAAGTCGTCTAGCTCAGGTGCTGTAAGAGTGGGATGGGAACAAGCCACCATGTGAAGTGGTTAATTCCGCATAGGAGGCTGGGAGTCCGAGGAAGCTTTCATGAGAAACGTCAGGTATCAGCTGGTCTGGAGATCAAATTACTGAACAACTTTACATCAGCGTTGGCTTCATGGATAAAGGAAATGATTCCTTATCTATTCTTTCCGACTTAGACCTCCAAGAGGCTGGCAGTGTTAGATACAACACATCTACCATTGGGACTGGGCAGTTGCCTGCTACATGGCTTTGAGATTTAAAAAAAAAAAAAAAAAAAAACCCACTGCTGTCGAGTTGGTTCTGACTCACAGTGACCCTAGAGGACAGACTGGAGCTGTCTGGTCCAGTTTCCAAGGCTGATATCCTTATGGAAGCCAACTGCCACAATTTCCTGCTTGTGGAGCTGCTGCTGGCTTTGAACTGTCAGACTTCCGGTTGGCGCTGGAGTGCTTTAACGTAGTACCAGGCTCCAGCTGAGAGCTGTTGCATCATTCACTGCCTTTGGAGGGAAAAGTCAGGCTCTATCAAGCTTTGGTCCAGGTATTCACAGTGAATCTAGGTGAAGGAGTCAACGTGCCAACCTCCTGTCTCCCCATTCTTAAATGTGTAAGAAGTAGCTTAACAAGATAATTATATATAGCAGAAAAATGGGTCTGCATATCAAAGTTTATTGAAATAAAATATAATCTATAATAAAAAATACTAATAAGGGTGTTATCACTGGTTACAGTTTGAACTACATTAACAAAAAGTCCAACATCTTAGTCCAACAGTGACACTGTCCTTGTGGTAAACAAATGTGAAGTTAACAGTCCAATAATACTGGAAAATTCTGCAAGGAATATTCTATCCTTTCTCTTCTGTATTCAATATGCCTCTTTACAAGTACCCTCCAACAGTGAAATTTTTCAATTTTAAGACATAGTTTTTAGAATTAAGTAGTTTAAGAATAATTAGCCTTTAAAACAATTTCTATCCTAGAACTTCAGCTCTACCATAGTGGGTAGGTTTTTAGACATTTTTATTTAGAAAAATGTATTTCAATGCTCTTTCCTTTTCATCTGTAGGGTTGCTATTATCCTTAAACTAACTGAAATTAAAGCTGGTCACAGAGCAAAACAGGAGTTCTTTTGAGAAGTAAAAAAGTTATTGAAGAACAAAGGGGAGGCGGAGCCCCAACGGCACCCCTCTATGACATGTGTGTTTAAACTCTGCTGGTCTGACAATCTGGAACTGGCAGAGAAAAAGGTGTTCTAGCAACTTCTTGACAGAGTGGTCCTGATCATCCTTGGAGGAAGAACGCTTAGGTCCCCTTTGGGTTCCATTTCAAGACCACTTTCTCTGAGGTTATTACACTGTTGGGCTGCTTCCAAAATATACACCACAATCTGGTGATTCAGCACAAAGTCAAGAGAAGTAGCCACATGCAATCCCTTTAGGAAAGGACTTTTGGGGTTCCTCTCGTTTCACAAGTGAAGGGGCCCCTTTGCTGACCACTGTGTAACCCCCATACTTGAATCCGACTCCAGCAGCCTGTGTGTGACCAGTGATCTGTGACAAGGGTGACTGTCATTTTGTTGTAGATGGCCTAACAAAACTACCTGAGACTTCAGAGTCATACCCTAAAAGGTCTGTAAAGCTAAGATACCCTATGCACCCTGAAAAACCGGTTGTCACACAACTCAAATGTAAAAAAGACCACGTGCGTACACACCCATGCACACAGTGACAAAACGGAGACACCAAGGACAGATCTTCACAGACTGAGGACCAGCTTCAGGACACAGCACATCCCATTCACCAGAATTGCGTTGTAGCAGGGTGCTTGAGTTACAGTGCGCGTGAATAGGTCACTCAGCTGGGCATTTAAGTGGGCATTTCCATTTTGTTTCTGCTGAAAGCTGTAAAGCAGCTGCCAGGACCAAAGAAACCAGGATGACCTTCCAAAGAATTGGGCTGTGTGCCCCTCATCCGCAGTGCACCTGCCCTCTCGGTGCAGACTCTGTCAGTGAGGGGGCTGCAAGGGTAATGGACTCTGCAGGGACAAGTCAGAGTAGTTTGTTGGGTCCCTAGATGAGTGACACATGAAGCAGAGGCTCAGTGTAGAGACCTGACACGCCCTGCTGTCCTTTAAGCTGCAGCACAAAGCTGAGCCCTCGTACTTCCGCCACGGTGTCTGGACACTGTCCCTGGGAGAGTGGGGTGCCCTGCAGGGTCAAGTACCTGTGCCGGGCAGGCAAGTGTCAGTTTCGTCCTCTTCAAGAGGACATGGCAGAGCTGAGGCAACGGTGGGAGACTTGGACCCTGCTTGTTTTTTGATTCAAATTGCTTGAGCTCATACAAGTCAATTTAGAAACAGGAATCCTTCATGTAAAAATATATATACATATCACAATTTACTAAACTCTAATTCCTAATAGCAGAAAGGCTGAAGACATGCATGAATTAAAATCTGGATAGAGCTTAGCCAAGCCAAGTGCCGAGAAGTTAAATATATCAGAGTCCAGTGGCTTGTTTTTGAGACCCCCACCATCTCTATTATGCAATTTGTTTTGTTCTGCAAACCTCTGGTTTTAAAATTTATTTTGTCTTGAAGTGTCACCTGAAAGAGTCACCTCAATTCTTTGTAACATTTTCTCAGCAGCTCCAGAAGTGCTGGACATGAGCAACCAGACAGTAAGTTACAAGGGAGCCTAAGGATTCCAGGACTCTTCAACTGCTTCCCTCCCTGCGCTCAGGCACCATCTACGAGGAATTCCACAGCACATTAACAGACAACACTTCACACCACAAAACACGAATAATTTAGCCCTAAAATGATGGTATCTGAGAGATCTAAATAAATTCTAGCCATGCAAAAAGTTGACATCTGTGTAATCTTATACCACTGTGTATTTCATCCCACGGAGACAAAGCAAAGAGAATTTATTCAGTGTTTGGGTCTGGGAAAGACACTGGGAAGAAAGCAAAACTCTTAAGTGCTTTCAGTGCTCCTTCCCAAGCACCCTCGATTTTGACCTTTCAGTCTACAGGGCATAAAAGCAACTGTGAAATACATTTTGGGAAGAAATAATGCAACATGCGAAGACAAGATAATTCTACAAATTTAGACAGCGTTAAGAAACCTCAAGACATCTGAGTCCGTAGGGAAAAAAGTCGGCAAATTCAGAACAGATGTGTATTATTTATGATTATTTAAGTGATTATTATGCTACTCTCTTTATTTGGGAGCATTAATAAAACAAAAAGTATTCTTTACATATTTAAAGGGTAAATTATTGAGGCATGTGAAATTTGCCTAAGGCAACAGATGAAGTCACACTTTTAGACATGATTCAGAAGCCTACATTCCCAGTTCCTTAAAACATGAACTAGGGACATGTTGAGGGCCTCCATCCTATGTTATTAAACACTCCTCAGACTTCAGGTCTGTTTTATACCGTGTGCCTCCGGACTGAGTGACAGGCAAAGCCCTGGAGCATTCCTTCAGTTTTCAAATAACAGAGACACTGGACAGGGAAGCAAAGCACAAGGTCACCAGTTTGCTTTTTCTTTAATACGTAAGAGTGAGGACAGTTCTGGAATTTTTGCCATGATTTTTCTCCATCACAGGTTTACAGATACCTGCTTCACATGCCAATATTAACAACAGGCACAGTTCTCTCAGGTATTTATTTGACTTCTAGTCCCTTCTTAAGATTTTCTGTCTCTTAATGGACCGAGGCTCTGCGAGAGGAACAGCTGGTCCCTGTGGAGCTGAGGCAGCTCCCCTCGGCTGTCACCTTGCGCAGTCAGCTGAGAAGGGTGAGGACTGGCTGTGAACACGACACCAGCTAAGTGCTCAAAACAGGAAATGTCACACAAGAAACAGCATCCAAAGCCCACGCTTAAATCTGTGGCTCATTCAACAATCTAACCTCACCTAAACACACCTGACATATGACAGAAACCAGCGACTGACTGCCTCAAAGTGCTGGTGTGTTTGTACGTGTGTGTGTGCTTCAAATGGTGATTCTTAAAGCTGAGGGAAGGTCCCCAGATCCCTCTGAGAATCTAATGAAACCATAGAAACCTATTCTAAAACCACACAGAGACACAGATACACACACACACACACTTCAAGTGCTGGAAACCCACTGTCTGTCACAGCATTGTCACTGACAGGGGACTGGACATGAAGAGTCTCCATGGAGTCAAAGAAGACTGACCCCTGACCCGAGGGGCAGGTGACGGAGGGGCAGCCACTGCGCCCTCACACTTACCTGCCTCTCTGGCCCAGCTCGAGTGGTGATCTGGTCCATGCAAATATGCCCCTAATCTAGCCTATAAATACGAAAAACAAAAACGTTTACTTTGTAACTTCTGCTAGCAATGTATGTGATAACTTCCAAGTATTAGAAAACCCTGTGAGGGAACGACTTTCACATCTGCTATTAAATTCCAGGACCCTTAACCCAGCAAGGAAATGTCTAAATATATCATTTGTTCTTTGGGCAGAATATAAGAAAATAAAGACACAATAATTCTAGATGCTTTATACCCTTTACAGTTGGGAAATCAGTATCTCTGAAAAGTTTGCTTGTTTGAATAGAAGTGAACATTTAATTTCTTCCCCCCGTGAATCAAAATGAACATTTTAAAATTATCAATGGTGTATCAAACTGAATTCCAGGAATGTAAGAGAGCCTGACTTAGCAGTGGCACAGAGACGAAGGCTGAACGGGCGGACACAGAAGGACTTTTTCTCAGGAGCACACACGGACATCCGCATCTCTGCCGGCCGCACTGCCGGTCTCGAGCGAGGTTCCTGAATCTTCCTGCCAGACGCAGTGCAGAGTTATCTTGGGAACAAATTAAGAAGGTAATAACTAATAACAAAAGAATAACTTCTACACATTTTTCAAAGTCAATAAATAGATAAGTATATGTTTATGGAAAATATGCCTCAAGTACGCTGTTTTAAATTTCTCAGAGTTTGTTGATGCTTTTCCTTATTAAAACACAAGGCGCAGTCCACACTCTCTGCTCCAGACAAACACGCCCGGAAGCTGAGCTCCCAGGCCGAGCACCAGCAGGACACCCCAGGGAGACCTGGCGTCAGTCACTCCTTCTGAGGCAGCAGAGACTCTGCAGTGCATCTGACGACTTTACCAACATGCACATGTGCAGGGCTGTTCTCAAGAGGCTCAGAGGTGTACACCACAGACCGGTCCTTGGCTGACTCCCTAGGCCAGAAGAGGCAGTGTGGAGGGAGAACACACTGTGTAACATAAACAGACATACAACATGGGGCATAAAAGAGACACAAAGCTTGACTCTGGATTTTTCCCTTAGAGAAATTCCTTCTGTAAATAAGACTTTACTTTTTGTGTACAGACTCATAACTGGTCATGAATCATGGAGCAAGTTGAGGACATTGCTTCAAAAATGTAGACTCTCCATTTCTGGTAGTCGGTTGTCACTGCAGACCACGAAAGACCTATTCCAAGTTGACACTCCAGCCAGCTGACGGGGCTCTCAAGTACACAGCCTGCCCACAGCTCAGCAGGAGAAGCACACAGCTACTTACAGCAGAACAGTCTTTTAAAAAAGGACTAAAGCAAATTTTTAAATATAAAGTATATCAAAAGGACTATTAAGGATTGTTTTTCAAGCTAGATCTAGAAATACAGGAAAATATCTGTTGTCCTCATAATAAAGTTCAATAAATATTCTTTCTGAATCCTATAAAGCCTACAAGGTGTTATAGATTCATTTGGTTCCCGTAAGTTAAAAGCCCTGATTGCTTTAACATAAATGCCTCCAAATTCTCAGCTAATGTCTCTTCACGAAACGCAGAGTTTCTTGGTCTTTCAGAAATGTGCTTGTTTTAATTAGCTTTAGTAATTGTACTTAATTCCCTAGCAAATACACATGATTTAAATTTAAGGTTCAGGGTAGTTCTGGAAGAAGGCAGCCCCTGAATTCCCTGGGTCCCTACACCGCCCACATCACAAGGCCCACTGTCCACCGTGGCTCCCTCCCTCCCTCCAGCTGCTAGCCGCAGGTCAGGGAGAAGCAACTGTCATTTAGTCACCCTGACTCAAGATTTCAGAATTCTTTAAAATTTCACAATACTATAGAGCTGTTAATATCTGATTTTGATACGCTATGACTATTAGTGTTACGTGATTTTTTTTGCTATTGAAAAAGAAATACAAATTTGAATTTTTTTTTATCTCAATCTGATCTAAGATCCATGATCAGTTCTCACAACGAAGTCTAAAATGTTCATTCCTAAGAGGGAGGCCATTCAAGGGCTGAACTGGTCCAATGTACAATTAAGGGAGGTTATTCCTGTTATGATTATTATTTTTCATCTTATTTTTTGCTTTTTAAATTCCTATATTAAACCCCTGGTTTCTCATGGATTAGATCACAATTTAACATTGTAAAAATTAAGTTCAGATACTATTGTGCTAATATTTAGCTCTCAGGAATGAATCAGATAAAATCAATTACCTCCATTCGTTTTTGGAACAGAAGATAAAATAGCTTACTAACTGGTAATGAGTTATGAATGTCACTATGACACAAAATTCGCTGTGATTTCCTTATTTGGCTATGAGTGCAGTATTCATGAGCGACAACACACAGCATTTCTAACTTGTAACATGAAATTCCAGCTTATAAAGAGTGTACTTTATGACTTGGAAAAGTCTGATTGTAACTGAGTAACAACCTTCCCTGGAAAAAAAACATAAACAAAATCCACTGGGAAATCAGGCACAGGCGGTATTGATCGGTGTTTCTTCCTTGCTTCCTGTAGTTGGGCTTCGCAGGACGCCCAGGTGGTTCCAGCGGACCCAACGCCCGTTACAAAATAACGCAGCTGCTTTTCTCCTTTTCTCTCTCTTTCTCTCTTTCTCTCGGTTCCTTTCTTTTACGCTCACTATTTCCCGGCTGTCTTCCACCTGATGGTGAGGCTTGTGCCGGCTGGCCCTGCTGTAAGAGAAACACATGGGGAGAGATGACATCAGTGGCTCCCGGTGGCCCGGTCACTGCTCTCTAGAAAGACCAGAAGCTAGTGGTGCAACGTATCACGCGGTATCTGCGTAACGGCCTCTACCATTCTGGATGTATGTCATCAGTGTATCCTTTCTTCTAAATAAATGGAATTTTATGCAGTAACATTCAGGATAATATTAGCTGAAACCTCACACCTGAGGAAGATTTACTGTAATGTTTGAAAATGTTACAGAAAAGTGATACTTTCTGGTGAGCATGGAGTTCTTCAAGACCTCATGAAGTGCCCCCGCCACCTGTTCCAGCGTTTGCGGCACAGCCTGGCAGCCATGAGTGTCCAAGAGCGTCCTCTGTCGGGGTGGGTGGTAGGGGGAGGCAAAGCTCACCGTGACATGGGAGCTTCTAACCTTTAGGTCTGAGGTAGACAATATTTGAGCTAGAAACCAAGATTCTGCAGTGATTTTCACGGGAACTCCCACATTTAGAGTTTCATGACCTTAAAAGGCATGTTGTTTTCTTGTGCACCCAAATCGGAAACAGAAACAGGGATATCCCATTCTACTTAATGACATGACTTCTAATATGCAGAAGAAAACTCATTCTTCTTAGTCCTTCAAATATCTTCACTTAACTGGGGGCAGGGTGTAAGTCTGTTGACTGCTCTCTCTCTCTGTCAGACACTGGGTTGGGGGCTGACACTCAGATCTCCCCACCCAGCTGAGACGGAAGTGTTCTCTTCCACTTCACTTACGGGGGGATGGGAGGCTAGCACTGCTCGGCCAACACCCAGCAGGACAAGTGAATGCGCTCTGTCGGGCTGAGTCTACTTCCTGCCACCCCCCTCGTGGACAGAGAGGACTTCGCCCAAATTGTGGTTTATTTTCTTACTGAGGCTTAGAAAATCAATTTTAAATATCTTGTCATCTCACTAAATGAGAGCTTGATTAGAATAATCACAAACAGAACAATGTCTTAAGACCCACTGCTAACATGCTGGTATAACTGAAGAGCCAACACCCGCGTCAAGAGGCCTTGAGCGGAGCCGCAGAGGCGGTGACCACACCATACCGGGGAGTCAGAGGCCGGCTTTACCTGGACCTGTGTGGTGGCAGCGGCAGCAGCGGCAGCTTGTTCCTGTTCCTGATAATACTGAGAAGCCCGTCGGTCCTCCTCCTCCTGGAGCTTCTTGGCTAGCTCCAAATCACTGATGTCTTCTGGGATTTGTTCCCAGTTGATCTCCTGGCTCTGCTGTTCTTGTTGTAGAGACAACGCCATCAGATAGTCCTGGGAAATTCAGTTATGACCACCGTTAGCAATGAGTGTCACCCCTTCACTAATGAGCCTCAATGGTGAGGTGATGTCTATGGAGCTATGAGAGGGCTTTTAAAAACATACAATGGCTTTACATAAAAATGAAAGTTGGGACAAATTCCTAGATTCCTATCACCTACCAAAATTATCACAAGGTGAAGCAGAACAACTTAATAAACCCATCACAAAGGAAGAAGTCATAAAAAAGTCATAAAAAAAGTCATGAAAAAGTCATAAAAAAACTAACAACTAAGAAAAGCCCCAGCCCAGATGGCTTCACTGCAGAATTCTACCAAGCTTTTAGAGAAGAGTTATCTCCAATACTACTGAGACTATTTCACAGCATAGAAAGAGATGGAATACTTACAAATTCATTCTATAAAGCCAGCATAATCCTGATACCCAAGACAGGAAGACCCAACAAAAAAGGAGAACTACAGACCAGTATCACTCATGAATCTAGATGCAAAAATTTTCAACAAAATATTTGCCAATAGAATACAACAACATATAAAAAAAATAATTCATCATGACCAAGTTGGATTCATACCAGGAATGCAAGGCTGGTTCAACATCAGAAAAACAATTAATGTGATCAACCACATAAATAACATAAAAGATAAGAATCACCTGATTTCGTCTACTGATGCAGAAAAGGCATTTGATAAAGTCCAATACCCATTCATGCTAAAAACTCTCAGCAAGATAGGGACAGACCGGAAATTCCTCAATGCATGGTCCCAGCTCAGCAGGAACAGATGCTCACTGAAGACCAAAACAACATGGGGGAAAGACAGCCTAGAAGACAGAGAGACCCACATGAGTGGGTGCCTACATCAACTTGGGACCGGAAGAATCAGATGGTGCCTGGCTACAACCTGTGACAGCTGCGATGGAGCTCACAAAGTTGAATCTCACTGGCAATACAAGAATAAAAAGGGGTGCACCTGAGCTCTCCACTGAAAGACCACAATTGATGGTCCAGCGGCTTCGGGGTTACCCGGGGAGCATGGCCCCTGGCCCTGATGCTGCCCTTGCCCATAAATCATAACGAAGGTCCACTCTTCAGACACGAATGGATTGGACTTGGAGATGCAGAGTGACCATATATTGGATGCACTTTATGGTTCTATGCGTCTATAGAGTATCATCCTGCTGACCTCTGGCTGGAGTAAGGGGAGTGGGTGGAGAGGAGGGGAAAGGAAACTGTTGGGAAGATGAGACATGTATGGAGCAAAGAGGAATAATGTGGTATCACTGAGCAGGGAGAGCAGTGGAGGCTGCATATAGGTGGGCATGTAAATTTATGTGGGAATGTACATTTTCAATCAGTCATATTAAATAAAAAAAAAATCCTCAATGCAATAAGGGCCATTTATACAAAGCCAACTGCCTACATCATCCTGAATGGAGAGAGACTGAAACAATTCCCCTTGAGGACGGGAACTAGATAAAGATGCCCACTCTTGTCTCTCCTATTCAACACTGTACTAGAAGTTCTAGCCAGAGCAATCAGACAAGACCAAGAAATAAAGGGTGTCTGCACTGGCAAAGAATAAGGAAAAATCTCCCTATTTGCAGGTGATATGATTGTATATGCAGAGAATCCTAAAGAATCCATAAGTAAACTACTCAGACTGACAGAAGAGTTCAGCAAAGTCTCAGGATACAAGATAAACATAAGTAAATCAGTAGGATTCCTTTATACCAACAATGAGATTATTAATGAAGAAATCACCAAATCAATACCATTTACTATAGCCCCTAAGAAGACAGAATACCTAGGAATAAATCTCATCAGAGAAATAACAGACCTTTAAAAAGAGAACTACAAGTCCTTACTACAAGAAACTGAGAGACTTACAAAAATAGAGAAACCTATGCTCATGGATAGGAAGACTTAACATTGTGAAAATGTCTATTTTACCCAAAGCAATCTACTTGTATAATGCAATCCCAATACAAATTCCAGTGACATTTTTTTAACGAGATGGAAAAACAAATCACCAACTGTGTTTGGAAAGGGAAGAAGCACCGGATAAGTAAAGTACTACTAAAGAAAAACAACACACTGGGAGGCCTCTCACTACCTGACTTTAGAACCTATTATACTGCCACAGTAGTCAAAACAGCCTGGTACTGGTACAAAAAGAGACAGATAGACCAATGGAACAGAGATGAGACCCCAGAGATTACACCATCCTCCTATGAACAGCTGATATTCAACAAAGGCCCTAAGACATTAAACTGGGGTAAAAAACAAACTCTTTAGCAAATGGTGCTGGCAAAACTGGATATCCATCTGTAATAAACTGAAACAAGACCTATACCTCACACCTTGTACAAAAACCAACTCAAACTCGATAAAAGACCTGCATATCAAATCTAAAACGATAAAGCTCATGCAAGAAAAAAACAGGATCAACAATGAAAGTGTTAATACACAACGTATATAGACTTCAAAGTCTGACAAAGTACAATCAACAGAAAACAGATAAACGGGGCCTACTAAGAATCAAACACTTTTGCTCATCCAAAGACTTTACCAAAAGAAATAAAAGACCACATACAGAATGGGAAAGAATATTTGGCAACTACGTCAGACCGACATCTGATCTCCATAATCTATAAGGTACTACAAAATGTCAGTAACAAAAAGATAAATAACCCCATTAAGCGCCAGGAAAAGGAGATAGATAGACACTTCTCTAACGAGGAGATCCAGGCAGCCAAAAAACACATGCAGACATGCTCATGATCATTAGCTATTAAAGAAATTCAAATCAAAACTACGATGAGATACCATCTCACCCCAGCAAGGTTGGCCATGATCCAAAACACACAGAACAACAAATTCTGGAGAGGCTGTAGAGAAATTGGAACTCTCCTAGACTGTTGGTGGGATTGCACAATGGTGCAACCTCTTTGGAAGGAAATCGGGCACTTCCTTAAAAAGCTGGAAATAGATACACCATTTGATCCAGTAATTCTACTGCTCGGAATATATCCTACAGAGTCAAGGGCAGTCACACAGACAGACGTATGCACATGAATGTTTACTGAAGCACAGTCCACAACAGTTTAAAGACAGAACCAATCCAGATGACCAACAACAGATGAATGGATAAACAAACTATCATACATATATTCAATGGAACACTATGCAATAATAAAGAACAATGATGATTTTAGGAAACATCTCATAACTTGGTTTCAACTGAAGGACATTATGTTGAAGGACAAATATTGTACAAGACCCCTACAATAAGAACTTAAAACAGACTCATACAGAGAAGAAAAGACTCTTTGATGGCTGCAAGGTGGGGAGGGAGGAAAAGGGTAGTGTATAGATTAGTTTATAGAAATCTGGTTGGGTGAAATCTGTGACCGCACACTAGAAAGAAGAGCAATGTTAACTGGATTTCAACCTAACATGATTACTCCTCCCATCTTAACCCAGTACTGCAAGGACAGAGTAGCTGGGACAGGGGGCCGGGGACCTTACTCTCAGGGGAAATCAAGGCCAATTGGCACAACTAGAGTTTTGCTAAGAGTCTTCTGCACCTCACATTGGTGAGTGGCATCTGGGGTCTTAAAAGCTGCCATCTGAGGTACACCAAATGGTCGCAAATCAGCAGGAACGGATGACCACCAAGGACCAAACGACATGGGGGAAAGAGAATCCAGAAGACAGACAGACCCATGTGAGTGGGTGACTACAAGAACCGGATGGTGCCTGGCCACCACCAGCAATAGCCGTGATGGGGCTCACAAAGTTAAGTCTCACTGGCAACACAAGAGTGAAAATGGGTGCACCCTGAGATCTCCACTAAAAGTCCGCAATTGATGGTCCAGCAGCTTCAGGTTTCCCCTGGGAGCATGGCCCCTGACCCTGATGCTGCCCATGACCATATATCATAATGGAGGTCAACTTTCTGGACAGGGATGGACTGGACTTGGTGACACAGAGTGACCATATCGTGTGTGCACTTTATGATTCTGTGCATCCATAGGATGTCATCCTGCTGACCTCTTACTTGAGGCAGGGGAGAGGGTGGAGAGGAGGGGACACGAGATTGTTAGGAGGATATGGCATGTACAGAATGGAGAGGAGGAGTGTGCTGTCACCAGGCAGGGAAAGCAGTGGAATCTGCATATAGATGGGCATGCAAATTTATATGGGAATGTACATTTTCACTCAATCATAAAAAAAAAAAAAAGAACGTTGGTTTCCTGTTTCTCTTGGGCAGCTATAACCTTGTCCCACCAAAGCTGTCACTGCTCTGAATGTTTTTATAGCTCATTTGAAATTCTGTCTAGAAGGATTACAAATGCCATTCACGAAAGTTAACTAACTCTGGTTAGTTTTTCCCATTTGCAAGAAGAAACACACAAGTCAGTGTAGAAAATTTAGAAAAGTGTAGGTAAAACCAATCACCATAATGTTACCAAGACCAGCACCGTCCTTACTCTAGCATATCTCTACCCAGCACTTTTTCTACATTTACACACACATTCAGTCACCCTTCTCCACCATCTGAGACTACTGTTTTATAATCCTTTTCCTTTTCCATTTGTCTGAAGTCTTCTGCCTAAAAAATACAATCCTAGGAATTCCCAAGATTATTCAACATTCTTCAAAAGCACGACTTTTCGAGGCAACACAGCAGATACACGCAGTCCTGCTCTCAGTGAACTGGAGGCCCCGCTCTGCTCCCAGTAGCCCTGGGGAAGGATCAAACGGCCTGCGCTCAACTACTGACCCGAAGACTAGCAACTCATGCCCAGCAGCACCACAGAAGAAAGGCCTGGCAGTCTGCCCCACAAAGATGACAGCATAGCTCTTGGGTTTCTTTCCCTTCTCTCACAGAAGTATGTAGCTTGTTTCCAAAAGGAAAAGCAGCACAGCTTTGGTCAAGACCATGTCACCTAACACCCACTTTATTAACGAGACTTAGTGATGAAGAGACGGGACAGTTCTGTGTGCCTCTCCTCTGTCTATCACCACATACGAGGGTTTCCAGTTCTACAGAGGACATGGAAGAGAAGTCCCCACCTGTAAGCAAGGCCCTTGGACGACTGACTGACAACCAGTTAGTCCTTTACATGTCTCTCCTCGGCTTGGCTCTCAAAACTGGGCTTTTCCAAGTCCCATGGTTTTGAATCCATCCCCTACCGAGATCCCACCCTATAAACAATGTGACCTGACACTTGACAGCTGTTCTGCTGTGGCAATCTATCCCATCTTCACTCCCTCTGCTCCAATATGCTTTACATGCAGTGGTTACACACACCCTGCCCATTTGTCTTTAGTTATGGACATGAGTATGTGGACAGTCAAGGCTGTTGGACAAAGGCAAGTCCTTCTAAAAGGATCAGCATTTATTGGAATGAAGTGTCTTCCGTGTACCCAAGGCATACTATTCAAGTTGCCATTACAGAATGTAATACACCCAGTCCTCATTTACAGATGTGGTTAGGTTCCAAAGACCTGGTCACTACGTGAAAAGAGGCACTGTGTGAAAACGGAGGATGACCACATCAACCCACACAAATGGAAGATGACTACATCACTGCATAACGGTCAAAGCACTGAAACTCATGATCCAGCCAAGCTGACACAACTTTAACTGTCACAGCCAGCATTGTGCTCTCCTCACAGCCCAGCATCCGTTTCTGCCAGACACACACTGTCAGTGTGCAAAATCATTGGCTAGTAGATTTCTACTATTATTGTAAATGCACAATATTGTAAATTCAGATAATGAACAAGTTGGCAAGTAAGAAGTGGGTGCATTGGTCAGGTGACTGGCACCCTCTCTGTCTCATTCCAGAATCTTTGAAGAAAAGACTGAATTGTCTTGGATCCCCAGCACTGCGTTACACTGCTAGAACCACAGCTGCTCCATGAATGCTGGACAGATGAAGACAGACTCTGTGCACCTGTTGACAGCCAAACATGTGCTGGCCAGGGTGTCATGACATTAGCGTCAGACTCCCAGAAATTGATACGTCACCTTAGTTCTCACTGACAATCCCACTCACTAGTGCAGTGTAGCTCCCGTGTGTCTGCTGCTCCTCACTCTGGATGCTCAGGCTTACGGCATCCACCTGCTTGCTTCTCCAGTGCATGCTGTGTTCTCCTCCTTCTGCCTAGATCTCAAAGACAAGCTCGTCTTCACATCACCCAGGCCAAGCCACCATCACCTCTTGTGCAAGCCACTGGACTCTGCTTCTGCTTGTACCCTCCTTTCCATTCTCCACACAGTGGCCTTTCTAAAAGGTACATACAGATGACACCACTCCATGCTGACATTTAATATGGCCTCACTATTGAAATTAGAATAAAACACAGAGTCCCTACCATGACCCTCACAGCTCAGTGTGATCTGGTCTTTCCACCACAGTGTATAATGAGGGTACACTCAGAACACTCACTTGTCCATCCAGCCACTATCTGCATGTGAACAGGTCAGTAAACATCAGAGACATTTCACAGTATGTTAACGGTAAGTTTTTACTTGCCATGTTTTGGAGAACTGAATTTTCATTAGAAAGGAATGATCATTTTAAACAACATGAAGAAGATAGAACAAATGTACCTGATCGATCTGATCTTGCTGCCCTCTGTACACAGTTTCAGGATCTGAAGGAGGCCTCAGGCGGAACTCGGAGTCACAGAAATTTCCATCACCGTCCACACTGTGTAGACTTTCCCAAACAACTTTTTCTTCAGTAAGAAACCCCTGGTCTGTGACCAGCAAATACAGCTGACCCTTAATGAGGAACAGCAAATGGAAAGGCAAAATTAGATGGATCACAACTAGTTAATATAATGTTCTAAGTAGAATTTTATCGCCTGTATGTCGAAAGCATACTAATTATTTCTGCTAGTTAGGTTTGCACATGATAATAAATAGTAGACCAAGTAGTCCTCTTATTTGGTCAGTGAATTAAACCCACACAGCTCTGAATATGATTTCTAACTGGCACACTGCAGTGTAACCATGAACAGGAGCTCCTGGTCACTGAACTCATCGGATATGTGACTTAGAAACAGCCTTTGGAACATTATTATACAAGTTGCTAAAAAATACCTGAGGTAGTGAATAGGACACAGTCACAGTGACAGCATGCCCCTGTCACTGTTCAGTTAGCCCAGTCCACGTTCTCCTTTCTCTGAGCCTCTGTGCTCCTACAAGCTCTACCCACACTTCCCTCCCTGCGCCAACGCTGCATCATGGCTCTGCTTTCCTGCCTCACATCCCAGGCCAGTGTTGTCAGGCTCTGTCTCTGGACCTAGTGTGGGGCCCACTGTAGAGCTGGAGCCTCATCTTTATGGAATCAATCATAATTTATACCTATAGTCACTAAGACTGAATTTAGCACTGATCTACAGTTTAGTGCACTAGCCCTAACTCCAATCACATACAAACTTCCTGTCCTTAGCAAACCATGCAAGGTGTGTAATCCCTTTTTCTTTAGGCTTTCAGAGGGTGTGATTTTCCCACACTTGCTCAGAGTTCCAACTGTATTAATATAGTGCTTTCTTTTGCTCTAGAATCATATCATTCATGTTCTTCTTATTAAACAATTACTAATTCAGAATAGAAATTCCTGAAGAGAGTTTGGGGTGGGTGGAGAAATTACTGAGTGACATTTGAAGGTTTAGAAAGAGCTCTTCCCAAGGCACCATGTTTCCCGGCTGTCTACTGCCACCTTGCTGTAGACACAGTGAATTACAAGCCCACTGAAATGACTACAGCAACATGACAAAGTATTCTTCTGATACAAAGTTTGAAGATACTATTTCAAGCAAAACTGTGCTCAGGCCCACACCCTCCCTTCTTTCTTTTCAGCCACAGATTATCCAATTCACCACATATTTGAATGCCTGCTTTATGTTTATCAGGATGTCAAGTACTGGGGGATCTGTGTCATGTGAAAGTAATGACCCCAACTTACTCCAGTATGAGATTCACGTCAGTCCACAGAATACTAGGCTCTCAGAGCATTTTCACCCATGCAGTTTCAGGATCTGACAAATTCTGAACACACATTTAGGGTCTACTTTGCCCTGGGACAATTTAAAAGAATAACTAAAACTTTTTTCCAGCAATTTTCTACTCTGTGTGTCTGGTATTGTAATATTACACAATATCTAGGTTTTACAATTTGTTTTCTGTCACTTGCAGAGGTAGGAACTATAATCCTATTAGTAATTTTGTACCAAATGACACTATCCCAAGAACCAAAACAAACCAGTTACCACTGAGTCAGTTCCAACTCATAGCAACCTTGTAAGGCAGAGAACCATCCCATCGGGTTTTCAAGGAGTGGCTGGTGGATTTGAACTACTGACTTTTTGGTTAGCAGCTGAGCTCTTAATACACTGCCCCACCAGGGTACCAAAAAATGACACTATAGGATGGGTAAAATCTGGGCAAGTTTCTACTGAAAGCTACCACTGTCTGTAATGATGACCATCTACACATTTTAACCAAGAGCATGACCCTTTCTTGACCTGTTCATCTGACTAATGTGTCAAATGTAACAGAAATAATTAAGAACTCCAGTCTTCAGAATACTGAGAAAATCACTGCCTAAATTTTTTTTTGGTTAACTAGCTTGAACTCCAATGAACTGACCTTTTAAGAACTTAGTTTTCTTTCCTTACAAATGACACAGTGGCAGTTAGACCTGAGAATTTCTAAGGTATTTTATCAACTTAGAAAGATGAATTTGACTCCTTCTTCACCAGCATCAATCTCAACCACAGAGAGCTTTCCCATCCACCCAGAGAGGCAGGGGCACAGCTGCTCAGCGCGTGGAGCTGGAGTGTTGAGTACAGGCCCCTACAAGCCGAGTTCACCACTCATCTGTCAGTCTGCCATGCTGTCCTGGCTTGTTTGTTGCTGTGATACTGGAAGTTTGGCTACTGACATTTCAAACACCAGAGGGTCCCTCCTCAGGAACAGGTCTCAGTGGAGCTTCTAGACTCAGACTCAGAGGACAGACCTGACAGTGCACTTCCACAAAAACCGGCCAGTGCATACCTGATGAGTAGCTGCGGAATACTGTTGGACACAGTGCCAGAAGATAAGTCCTTGAGTGAGGCACTCAAAATACGAAGGGGGGAGTAAGGGGAGGAGTTGCCTGCTCCAAACACAATCCTTAAGAATGTAAACGGAATCAAGTTTGGGGGACTTTCATTTTCTGAGGTGGCACAACTCATAATGAGATGAAACAGCTGCAAACCCATTAATAATCGGAACATGGAATGTCTTAAGTATGAGTCTCAGAAAATAAAACCCCATCCCCCCAATCTATTGCCATCAGGTCAATTCTGACTCACAGTGACCCTACTGGACAGAGTAGAACTTCCCCAGAGGGTTTCCAAGGAGCACCTGGTGGATTCGAACTGCTGATCTCTCAGTTAGCAGCTGAACTTCTAACCACTACACCACTGGGACTAAATGGAATGCAGAAACATTGAAATCCTAGGCATCAGTGAGCTGAGACTGGCCATTCTGAATCACACAGTCGTATGGTCTACTACGTGAATGGCATCATATTCATCGTTAAAAAAAAAAGAGTCAAGATCTCTCCTGAAGTATATATAACACTGTCAGTGACAGGACAGTATCTACATGCCTGCAAGGAAGACCAGTTAATGCAAATATTATTCAAATTTATGCACTAATGACTAACACCCAAGATGAAGAAACTGAAGATTTTTACCACCTTCTGCAGTTGTAAACTGATCAAGCACACAGTCTAGGTACATTGATAATCACTGGTGATCAGAATGTGAGACTTGGGAAGAAGAAACATAAGTAGCGTGAAAATATGACATTGGCAACAGAAATGGCTTTGGAGATTGCATGATAGAATTTTCTACAACAAATAGTCTGCTCACTGGAAAAACCTTTTTTTGAAACAACATCAACAGCAACCGTACAAGTGGACCTTGCCAAATGTAGTGTACAAGAATCAAATCTGTTCTATATGTGGAAACAGACTGTATCAGTTACCTATTGCTGCTATAACAGAAATACCACAAATGGGTGCATTTAACCAACAGAAAATTATTGTCTCACGGTTTAGGAGGCCAGAAATCTGAATTCCAGGAGCTGGCTCTAGGGGAAGGCTTTCTCTCTCTGTCAACTCTGAAGGAAGGTCCTTGCCTCCTTGAGCTCCTGCTCCTGGATGATCTTCAGGTGGCTTGGCATCTCTTGTTCCTCATCTCTGCTCTGCTCACTCATCTAATCTCTTCTGTATCTCAAGAGATTGACTCAAGATATGCCCTACACTGATCCTACCTCATTAACATAACACAGAGAGCCCAATCCCCAGTGGGATGATAATCACTGGCACAGAGGTTAGAGTTTACAACATATTTTGGAACACAATTCAATCTATACCCGAGACAACTGAGAAGTTCAGTATCTGTCAGAACAAGGTCAGGGGCTGACTGCAGAACAATCAACTGCTGGGAGGCAAGCTCAAGCTGAAGCTGAAAAAAATTAAAAGAAGTCCACAAGAGCCAAAATATAACCTTGAGTATATCCCACCTGAATTTAGAGACCATCTCATGAGCGGATTTGACACACTGAGGACTAAGGACGGAAGACCAGACGAGTTGTGAGATGACAACAAAGATACCACATACAAAGAAAGTAGAAGGTCACTAAAAATACAGGAAAGAAAAGATCAAAATGGATATTAGAAGAGATTCTGAAATCTGCTCTTGAATGTCAAGTAGCTGAAGTGAATGGAAGAAATGATGACGTGAAAGAGCTGAAGAGAAGATATCAAAGAGCAGCTCAAGAAGAGCTCAGCTGGCAGTTCAAATCCATCGGGCACGCCTTGAAAACTTTACAGGACAGTTCTACTCTGTTCTGTGGAGTCACTGAGTCAGAATCAACTTGACAGAAGTGGGAATTTTATTTTCTTCTTTTTTAAAAATCATTAATCTAATATGCAAGTAAAATTCAACTATGGATAAAAAAGTCATGGATAACATTTCTTCCATAGGTATTGATTATGGACCCAAGTAAAATGAATCTTTGATGACTTCAATATTTTCTGTTTATCCTGATGTTGCTTTACTAGTGCAGTTATGAGGATTTTTATTTTCTTTATGTTGAGCCGTACTCCACACTGAAAGCTGCAGTCTTTGATCTCCATCAGTATGTACTTCTACCTCTCTTCACTTTCTGCAAGGAAGGTTGTACCAGGTGCATATCACAAGTTGTTAGTCTTCTTCCAGTCCTGATGCTGCATTCTTCTTCATACAGTCCAGCTTCCTAGATTATTTGCTCAGTATATAGATTGAATAGGTATGGTGAAAAATACCCACTATGGTTGAGTCAATTCTGACCCTATAATGTCACTATAAGTCCCCTAAGCATCGCTGACATTTATGTATAGTACAAAAGTATTATATCCAGATGTTAAATTTATTTTTTACTGAATGTATTATCTTGAAATTTCTAGGATGAACTGGTTGTTTTGAAGTTTGTTTGGAATGGGTACACACATGGATCTCTTCTAGTCAGCTGGCTAGGTAGCTGTCTTCCAAATTTCATAGGAAGACAGAAAATAAGATTATCATTTAAACACAAGTGGTTACATGGCCCTACAATTTCCAGAGTTCTTTGAAAGTCAAGTGTTAGGACACATTACCAAGACCTACTGCAGTATTAAAAGTAGCCATTTCTTGCTTGAAATAGCAGTGTTCTATTTTCCCCTTGCCTGTATCCTTATTAGATCAGGTTCCTGGGGCTCAGGTTCATGAAGAATGACAGATGCTCTCACAATTCAGGAATCAGCAGGAGAGGACAGCATTTTTAACGCTGAAAGGACTTAACAGAACAAAGGTGCAATGTGCCACCCAATTTCCTTAGCAAGCCAATTCTTATCATGTTGGAGGAATCTTTTCTCTAAATTGTACTGAACATACCTTTAGCGTTTTTTCACCACCACCATCTGTCCATTGGTCACACTGTGGTGGTCTGCATGTTGCTGGGCTGCTGGACAGCAAGGCCACTGGTCTTGCAGATACCAGCAGGGTCCCCTACAGTGGACACGTTTCAGTACTTTCACAATAAGTCCGCCGAGGAATAAAGGGTTGGCTGTCTACTGCTGAAAATTAGCCAATGGAAATCTTATAGATCACCACAGAACATTAACTGACCCACTTGCTGTGGACATGTCGTCAGAAGGTATCATGCACTGGAAGAGGTGTCTAGTGAAGCAGATGGCCAGCAAAGATGCAGGAGACCTCAGTGACATGGAGTGGCACAACAGCCACAACGATGGACCTGGACATGCTGGTGATGGGGAGGATGACACGCTACCGGCATCATTTTGTTCTGCTGCACACAGATGTCACCATGAGCTGGAGCCAGCTCAACAGTGACGAACAACGACAGTATTTATCAAGTGGCCTTTTAAGTGTTTTAGTTTTATACCAACAGCCAAAGATAGGTTGTGCCTTCTGCTGTAAATCAGTCAGCCAGTCGTGGGGTCAGGGCTGAGAAAGGTGCCTCTGACCCCTGTGAAGGATTTACTCACTGCATACTCTGCCAGAAATAAAGCAGTGTTCTATCTGAAGAGTCTCAGGATTGGAAAGGTGGTGCAATAGAAGTATGGGAAATAGCGTTGAGAGGATTATAATAGGAGGCATAAATAAACAGTCTCAAGGCTCACAGGACCCTGGAAAATACAATGTTTAGATCATATTAAAATAGAGTCACTCTACCAAATGCAGTGCATGGTCTCTAAACAACTATCCATAACCTATTTTGGGGACAAAATTATATTAAGCATTATTGTCATTTTTGTTGACAATGGCCAACTTGAAAGATCAGCAAGTAACCTTGGGTAGCAGTGAATTTATGTTAATGGGAGCAAAAGAACTCAGAGAATGACTGCACAACTTAAAGAATGCGGTCACTGTCATTGAATGTTACAAGTAAACACTGCTGAACTGATGAATGTTTTGCTCTGTATATTCTCAACAAGATATAGAATTATTGTCCTCTTCGTTACATGCAATAGTAGCACTGTGGTTTGACAGAAAATGGTCTAATTTGGGGAAATACATATCAAAGGATGTGTAAAAATAAAAATAGAGAAAATAAGGCAATAATTATTAAATGTAGACGATGAGTATATCAGGCACATATTAAGTTAGTCTCACTTTCTGTGAGTTTCTAATTTTTCACAATAGAAAGTAAAACTATGAAGCCACTGTTTTGGTTTAGGGGTCACCACAGGAACCCCTGGCGGTGCAGCAGCTAAGGGATAGGTCTGCTCACCAGAAGGCCGGCAGTCGGAACCCACCAGGCACTCCTTGGAAACACTATGAGACAGTTCCACTCTATCCGGTAGGGTCACTCTGAGTTAAGACTGACTCGATAGCAGTGGGTGACACAGAATAATCTTTCCTGGCATTTCCCCTAGTGACTGGCTACCAGAATAGTTGGTCCCTTTCATCCCTCCTAGAAGAACATGGTCACCTTAGAGAACAGCAGTGTTTTAACTGCTCTAGGTAGTTTTTCTCTCTGTATACTAAAGTCGTACAATACCATCATGTCCATAATGACGTCAGCAGGTACCACGACTCCACAGCACAGTGGAGGGTAGAGGTGGGAAGGGGTAGGTGGCCCTCATCACATATCTGGTCAATAGGAACAGCTTCAAGCTATGTTGTGTTCACATAGCCCATAACTTTCTCTAATCACCAGGAACAGCTATCTGAGGAATTTCACTTTTGATGCTGCCTAGAACAAGCACACAGCACATGGGGCTCTAAAACATTGTCACTTATGAAGGGTTTAAAGAACCATCTCTACAGAATGAACTTCAACAATCTCCCTTATTCTTGGATGGGGAAGAAACTCAGTATCTGCTGATGCAGTCAATTTCAGTCAATAAGCAGGCTAGAAGCAAGTATAAAAGAAGAGGCAGGGACTGTGGAGAATGCCCCTGGGATGATGGTTTTATCCAGAAAACTGCCCTGACCCAGAATGACTGAGGACTCATCTAACAGCTGAGGTGTCAGTTATTGCTGGGACCTCCGAGGGGTGCAAATGTACATAAGGTGGCAAAGGTACACAAGGTGGCAAATGTACACTGGCATCAACAGTGGCTCCGTCAGGTCTTCAGAGAAGGCAGCTGAAGACATCTTGCTAAAAAGAATGAACAGTGAACGATCCTGACTCATTGCAAAGGAGGACATGAAAGTAAAGGATCCAGATGAGGAGATCCATGGTAAACACGACACCAAATCAAAGACTTCAAAAGAGTTCCTAGTCACACACAGAGCACTGGAAATATTACTAGGGAAAATCCAAGACAGCAGAAACAGATCAGAAATGAGGTCAGAAAGGGCAATCACTTCTTAACAATCCTTTCATTCTTTTATGACCCTGCTAGCTCAAGAATTCTCATGGCAACTATTTCACTCAGCACCATGATCACTAGTTCACCGACCCTTTCATTTCCTCTCTTACCCATCACTCCCTTCTGCTTCACTTCTCTCCTAATCCAGCAGATTTTCCAGCATCTCCATCTCAATTATTCTCTTGCAGATTCCCTACACTTATTTGCTCTTCTACCTTTTGTTACCCCCCACTTAAGCAAGCCCCAAACCTGGGCTAGCACCCTAGCTGACTTCTTCCTGCCTATACTCTATCAGTATTCCTGTGGAAAAGGCATATGCGGGGCATCTTCATGTAAGACTCAGCATCTGCAGCACTACCTGGTGGTGTCTCTTAGTTTCTCCAAGAAGAATCAGAGGCTCCTCCCATGTACTGCAAGGACCATTTCAAACCTGCCTTCTTTAAATCTGCAAGCACATCCCCCACTCCTCCTCAGTCTTGGGAAACAAAAAAGAAAACAAATGCATTCGAACTCTCTACTTCCTACCATCAATTCTACAAATTTACCTATCCTATGCTTCATCTATTCTTTGCTTCCTCTACAATGGACAGGTCCCATATCAAAGGTGAATCCCCTTCACCTGTGTTCTGGGTTACACTTGTATCCTTTCTCATCTTCTTAGGAGCCTTGTCTTATCAATTATCCTCTGTCCTGAGTCTTCAGTCCTCTCTCTAATCCATCTTTCAACATTTACACATAATCAAGTCACTTTTAGTAATGAACACAAACATCCTGCCTATGCTCCATACCTAATCATAGCCAGAAGCCACCACAGCTCTCAGATAGGCTTTTGCAAAGAGTTGCTTATAAATAGTTTCTCCTTCCTGATTATCTTAATAATTTCTTAGTCAACTTGAAATTATTTCTTCTGCCACCACCATTCTCTACAAGGACAGCCACTCTGCTAACGGCCACTTCCTTCCCCAGTCTTATCTCACACCTTCTGTCAAAGGCATCTGACAAGTGAGGTCTTCATCCTTCTAGAAACACTCTGCTCCCCTTGGCTTCCAGGACACCACAGTCTTTAGCTTTTCCCTGTAGCTCTTCTTTTGCAGCCTCCTTACCAGTCCACACTCCTCTACTTGATCCTTAACTGTCAGCATTTCTCTAGTCTCTGAACTAGCCATTTCTTTTTCTTCTTGTTCTGTATTTTCCAGATAAATCTCATCCTCTCCACAAATTACTATCTGCGTGCCAAAATCATCCCATTGAACAATCTACCCAGCATTCCCACTTGGAGGGATGCCTCTGAAGCAGTTCTAACTGCTCTAAAGCTGATCTTCTGCCTCCTGTCTGCTCCTCTCCCCAGTGCTCTCCACTTCACCAACAAGCACTACCAGTCACTCGGCTGTTCATACTCAGAACCTACAGCCACTTTTCTTTTTCAGATCCTAATCACCAAACCTGGTTGATTACACCTCCTAAATGCCTTTGGAATCTAGTTCTACTCTCCACTCCCTTACCGTTCTAATCACGTCACCGTAACCTCTTGGCCTACTGCATAGCTTCCTGATGCAATTCTACATCCACTCTTGCTTCCTGTTGTGTGGCACCTTAATGCCATGTAAGGGGCAAGTGGGCACAGATCACAGTGGCATACTGCTTAGCCTGAGAATAAGAAAAACTTAGAAGAGGCAGAGAGGCAGCAAAATTCATACATTTTCTGAGTTATCACTATCTCAAAAAGGCATGCTTAGGCCAGACACAGACACTTGGTGGAAAGGACCCCAGAGAGGCATTCTCTCCCCGGCAACCACATACTACTTTATGTAAGAGTCTGGCTAGTAACAGACTTCCTGGTCAGCGATACGGCCTTGGCAGAAAAGGAAGCCTGTGGAGCTCACTTCTGACAGCCAGAGACCTTGCTGTTTTCCGGCTGAACCACCTTATTCCTGCCAGGCTGTGCCAGAAAGAGGGGCCGAGAACTACAGGGTCATCAGGACACCAAGAGCTGGGTCTCCTCTGAAATCCAGAAGCCACCAGCTCTGTCACATGCCTCTCTCTTTAGACTCTCCTCCTTGGCTACACTGGCTCTCTTTTCTTTTCTATTTTTTTTTTTTTTTTAAAAAAACTCTTACATTTTTTTAAAATTATGCTTTAGGTGAAAGTTTACAATTCAAGTTCATTTCTCATGCAAAAGTTTATATACACGTTGTTATGTGACCCTAGTTGCTCTCCCAGTGATACGACTCCTCTTTTCTGCCCTGGATTTCCTGTGTCCCTTCAACCAGTTCCTGTCCCTTTACACCTTCTTATCTTGCCTCGGGACACCTCTTTGAATATTTTAATAAATCAAGCTCTCTCCCTCCTTAGGGCCTTGGCACAAAATGTTCTATTTGCTTAATTAACCCTTTTTTGGCTAACTCATTAACTTCTAGAAGACTCATTTTTCAGGTCTCAGTTTAAATGTGGCCCCCAGAAAGGCTTCCTGACTCCCCAACTAAGTTGTAAGTCTTGGTCACAGCTCTTACAGCATGTTGTGTGTACATTTTACAAGGACTGGTCCTGTAAATATTTAACATCTACCCTGGTCCAGGCAGGAGACCCCCCAACAGTGGGAACCAGGCCACCTTGCCCTTAGCTGCAGTCCTAGGGTCCAGCTGAGCAACCAGACCAGAAGACATGCTCAGTAGACACCTGCTGAGCATGGAACCCAGTCTGGACTTGGAGAGGTCCCAGCCCACTGTTGTCAACACAGGCTCACAGGGACTCCATGGGACAGAGCAGCACTGCTCCACAGGGTTTCCGAGGAGCCATTTGTAGATTCACAGGGATGACCTATGTGGTTAACAGCTACGCTCTTAACCACTGCAGCCCCAGCACTCTTAGAATTCTGAGGTCAGGTAAAGCAGTCATCACTGTCTTGCAGTAATGCTGGTTCTGCTGTAAGGGTGAATGCTGGTTCTGCTGTAAGGGTGCCATGTAACTTTGTCCTTGTATTCTGAGGAGCATGAGTGACTCAGGACCCATGCCCAGTATGCACCTTACTCCAATGTGGGAGCAACAGAGATGAAGCCCTGCCGTAACTACAATGGGACAGGAGAGCTGGGGCTTCAAGGCATTCTGATATAACCAAGAGCTCACTTTTTCACACTACACTGTGCAATTCAGCAAGTCAAGTGCTTAAGGAAATACAACTGGAGTCCTGACTTCAACAATTGACTTCCATTTAGGAAAATAAGACACATTTACACAGACAGAAAAGAGGAAACCAGGTATTAACCAACAGGGGCCGACAACGACGGTGTGGCCAGGGGTCCACCCCTCAGCTGCATGTTAGAATCAGCTGGGAGCCTTAAACAAGAGCACCGCTCAGACCTCACTGCAGAGAGCCTGACTCAGCTGGGCTGGAGGTGGGCTCCGAGCACTGGGATTTTCTTGAAAGCTCCTCAGGCGGTTCTAAAACTCAGTCAGGGCTGAGAACCACTGGCTTAAGGAGTCAGTATTTGAAATGCTTCTTAAAGGTTTGATGAAATGGGGATAGGCAAAAAATTTTGAAAGAAGAGATCAAGTTTTGGCACGGGGAGCAGTTTTCATGGCGTTTTTATCCTCCAGGTACTCAGTGCTGTGGAACACTTTTGCTGTATTACTGATGTGATGTAAGAGATAATGAAAGGGATAATCAGAAAGGTTTTCTTGGCAGAACCATAAAGAGCACAACTGCGTTAGCCTTCAAACATAAACACCCATAATTAGAAGTCATTCCGTTCTATCTTTAGGGTTTATTTTCCTCTCTCTCTCTTTTTTTTCCTTAGAAGTCAAAACAATACTCAGTGCAGTAACCTGTGAAAAAGAAGTTGAGATTTAATTAAAAATAAAAAACTGATCCGACGTGGCACTTACATTGCTAATCCATTCCATCATAAAGAAGTATTTAATAATTATCTTCACAATTTGAGGGTCAACGGATTTGATACTAAAATCTTTTATTCCAAAGCATTTCATAAGACATCGCTAAACCCAACTCCCTTAATTGAGAATAACATTAAGCAGCTGTTCCTAGATCATACCTTGTCCTTGGTCATGGTGCTAAAATGATTGTTCCGAAAGAACACACAAAGCTCGCCCTCCTGCACGGTGGAAGTTAGCTCACAGAGCCCGTGGTACGTCAGCTGGGTGGCTGTGTTATTGAGAAACTGCTCAGCTACAAAGCCTATGGAACCAAGGCATAATATTAGATGGAGAATCACTTCAAAATCAGCAAGTTCTCTTTTTCTATTGACACTGTGCTCCAAATCCAAGGAAGAACCAATCGAAATGTGGCTTTTCCTAGGATAACACAATCGCCCCAAACTGGAGATTCTTCTTTCTAGTTCTTCTACAACAGATGAGTCTATCGGCATGCCCATCCTAAGAAATAGCTGGGTGAAATTCCTTTTATCTGTAAATATGTCCACACTTAATACTTCACCTACTTCCAAAAGGATTTCAGGTAGCTTGTAATAAAAGACCCAGACACAATAAAAATAAAACCATTAGAACAAACATGAAGACAGGAGTAAGTAAATTTAAAAATGGGTAGGAGAGAAAGATGTCAACAGCTACTTCCCCAGTGGATGTATGTTGAGAAATTAAATGTAGCCTTAACAAAGAGAGCTGAGATTTTAACAAAGACACCTCTTAATTCTCAAGTCTCAAACTGCTAATTCTTGCCTTAAGACTAAAAGAAGGTGCAAGACTGAACAGGAAGAACTGATGTTATTTTTATTCTAAAGTCCTCCAAAATATGCCACCCATTGTATCCCATAACCCTATTGCCACTGAGTTGATTCCGACTGAAAGCAATCCTATAGGAAAACCCTCTAGGACAGAGCAGACCTGCCTCCTACAACGTCCAAGGATACCTGATGGATTTGAACTGCTGACCTGCTGGTGGGCAGCCAGAGCACTTAATCACTGCGCCACCAGAGTCTCCTCATTATACAGATTTCTCAAATCCAGAAAGAAATTATTTGTCCTGGTTCTGAAACAACAAAATACACACAGGTTTTCTCCAGTAATGTGAAAGACATATACACACATATTTTAAAAAACTATATTTCTCTCTTCTTTCTCCCTCTTCCTTCTTCAGCAGAGACGAAACGTTTCAGAAACAGTCAAAGGACGTGGAGGGAAGGGGCTGAAAGCTTTGCTGCCAGCGGAGGTGAGGCAGAGAGAGCACAGAGGAATCTGTGTTGAGAAACTGCAATCTCAGCAAGAAATCAAAAATAAGCTTGTAAGAAATTTGGGTCAAGATGCAACAAGGGCCAAAGAAAGCTAGACTGAGCAGCTTTATTCCACTGCCTCTGCCCTTGACCCCAGCGCCTAGCCACAGACTTCCTCTGAGGGGCTTCACAAAGTCACCACATTCCACTGTCACAAGGGCTCACTCACAGGGGAGGGAAGTGCAGAGCAGTGAAGACATCACAGCACACCTGTCACTTCTCAGCATTGTATTTTTAGAAATAAGTTTTCTCCCTGCCTCCAACTGCTACTGCTACTTTGCGAAGTACTAAGTTACTAAGTAGAATTTACTAGTTATATCATAAAGCATTTCTCATTCTACGTCATTTAAAAAGAAAGCATCACGCCTGTGCTGAGGACCACTGCTCACTACAACACCTGCATCGCTCAGTGCTTCCTTCAGAAAAGAGTGCCTAGGTTCCTCCCAGCCTCACCCACACCACAATCCTCTCTCCAAATTTCTTTCAAAAAGACACAAAACTTCAGTAGAGACATAGGGCCACATGGCTTTCCTATCAGTGTGAAATTCAAATTTTTTAACACAAGAAGAGTGTTTCTCAGTTATTCCTTTTCTGAACAGGACATCGGCTTGGAGGGAAGAGAGAAAGTAACTTGACCAAGAAGATACAACTCCTCAGGGCCAAGTGAAGACTGGGACCCAGAGCATGACAGGTGTTCAGGAAAAAACCGGGTGCAGGTGATCACTACAAACACTGCCTTAGCTGTGTATCTCCCCAAATCATGAAGCACAGCCTAGGTAAGACTCACAGGAAATAATGTTTCCTAAGTCTTCTGCCACTCATAGACGGAACATCCTCAGGATTTCAGTGGGATATTCAAAACGGCTAATTTCTAATTTTCTAAGTTTCTAATTTCTAAGTTTCTAATTTTCTTAAACACATTTTGGTAAGAAGTGTTACACAACAGTCTACTCATCTGCATTGCTTTAAGCAGTCCATTTTCAAATAACAAAAAGTTTGTTTGCAACATAATATTAAATGAATCTCAATTTGATTGTTGCAGATGTTATTACTGATGATACCAAAGCCAAGCCAGCCAAGTGCTGTCGAGTCAGATCCGACTCATGGTGACCCTAGGGGTGCTGATACCAAAATAAGGTTAAAAACATAATGGTAATAATAAAATGATAATCTTAGTGAAAATAAATTTAAAATATTTTGCTGATAGCATTACTGTGAAAAGACTCTTCACCATCAGAAACTCAATACTACATTAGTATATCAGAATATTTTCCTCTTAATGCAAGTTAGTAGGGAACATGAAAACAGTGAGTGACCTACAAGAGGGGAAGTCAGAACAAAGGGCATCAAAGTCAGGCTTAAAGGGACTGAAGAGGCTGCTTAGGCCTAGCCCCGTCTGAGGTCTGCACCACATTCAGGCTCAGTCAGGAAGAACTTACTTTTCTTAATCTGAGAGCTTTGAACACATTGATCTATTTTCTTTTTAATTCCATCTACTTTCAGGTTTCACAAATCATGTCTAACAGTAATGGGATAAACAGGTAACACGTGTCCCTGACTTAAGGTCCTGGGAAGGACACAGTATCACCTATGTTATAAAAAAAACCATCAGGCTGATGCAACTTAAGGTTTATGCTACAGAACTCCTAGTCTGGCCTCTTCAAAGTGATGCCAGAGTCACAGGAAACCAAAAGAGAATGGAAGAAAGGAAAGGCTGAGGGCTAAACTGTGTCCCCTCCAACCATGTGCTAGGAGCCCTAAACCCTACACTTGTGGAAGAAGCCTTGGTGGCCAAGTGGTTAAGACCCACAGCTGCCAAGTCAGTAGTCTGAATCCACCAGCCACTCCTGGAAACCTCATCCATGGTTGCACTCTGTCCTACAAGGTCCCTAGGAGGTGGAATCAACTCAACTGCAACAAGGTTTTTTCCCCATTTGGGAACAGAGTTTTCACTGTTACATTAACAGGCCTCATCAGCATCCAGCCTGTTTGAAAACAATCACAAAGAACAGATGAGGCCAGGAAGCACAGGTGGGGGAAGAGAGATGCCCGCCCCCCAGGGAACTGAGGAGCGGGAGCTGAGAAGAGACAGAGAGTTTCCCTAGGAACCATGCGACAGGAAAGCCTTTCCCTCCAGTCAGTGCCCTGAATGCGGGCTTGCAGCCTCCTAACCTGTGAGAAGACATTTCTGGCCACTTGTGCTATTTCTGTTATAATAGCACTAGATAACTACGATAAGATCTGTCATAGATTACAGGAGACTAAAGTGGGATGGAGACGAAGTGATCCTTGACTAAAGCCTAAACTGGAACAACTACAGATTTCTGAATGTTGCTGTTGTTGTTAGGGGCCATCATGTTGGTTCTCACCCATAGCAACCCTGTGCACAACAGAATGAAACAATGCCCAGCCCTGTGCCATGTCCACAGTCGTTTGCATGCTTAAGCCCATTGTTGCGGGCACTGTGTCAATCCATCTCATCAAGGGTCTTCCTCGTTTTTGCTGACCCTCCATTCTACCAAGCCTGATGCCCTTCTCCAGGGACTGATCTTTCCTGACAACATGTCCAAAATATGTAAGACACAGTCTTGCCATCTTGACTTCCAAGAAGCACACTGGTTATACTTCTTCCAGAGCAGATCTGTTTGTTCTTTTGGCGGTCCCTGGTCCATTCAATATTCTTCTCCAACACCACAATTCAAAGGCATCAATTCTTCTGTCTTCTTTGTTTGTTGTCCAGCTTTGGCATGCATAGGATGCAACTGAAAATACCGTGGTTTGGGTCAGGTACAGCTTAGTCTTCAAGGTGGTATCTTTACTTTTCAATATTTTAAAGAAGTCCTTGGCAGCAGATTTTTCCAGTGCAATGCATCTTCTGATTTCTTGACTGATGCTTCCATGAGTGTTGACTGTGGACCCAAGTAAAATAAAATCCTTGGCAACCTCAATCCTTTCCCCATTTATGATGATGTTGCTTACTGGTCCAGTTGTGAGGATTTTTGTTTTCCTGATGTTGAGGTGCAATCTGTACTGACAGCTGTGGTTCTTGATCTTCATCAGTAAGTGTTTCAAATTTTCTTCACTTCCAGCAAGCTGGTGTTGTTTCTGTAACACAGGTTGTTAATGAGTCGTCCTCCAATCCTGATGCCTCATTCTTCTTCCTGTAGTCCAGCTTCTCACAGTATTTGCTCTGAATATGAAGAGTATTTTAGATCACAGTATTCCATCTATTGTATCAAGGCCAAATTCCCTGAGGTATCGTAATTATACACAAGAATGTCCTTGTTCTCAGGAGATGATGCTGAAGCAGTTATGGGTGATGTGATGTGTACGATATCTGCAACTAATTCTCATATGTTTACAGGGAAAAGTATATGTGCGTGCATGCACAGGAATACAGAAAGCCAGCACACGTCAGTCATTGTGGGATTTATGTGAAGAACATGCAGTGTTCCCTGCAGTAGTCTTCCAGGATTTCTACTGGTTTCAGAGTTTTCAAAATTAAAACTGGAAAAAGAAGAAAAGAAAACCAGTAATATTATTTAATAAAAAATAATGTGAATTTAAACTATAACTTTCAGTGTGTAAGGCATATAATGGAAACTCTAGTGGTGCAGTAGTAGTGCCATAGCTGCTCAACAAAACAACAAAACGTCAGCAGTTCGAATCCACCAGGCACTCCTTAGAAACTCTGTGGAGCAGTTCTACTCTGTCTATAGTGCTGCTATGAGTTGGAGTCGATTCAACAACAGATAGCTTTGGTTTTAAGGTACATAATAGAGGCTCAATAAATACGTGAATAAGGAATGAAGACAAGGACTGCCAATTAAGTTTGCAAACTCATCCTAAAAAAGTGCTACATACCTCACTGCTGAGTATCACTACAATCTCCTTCACAGTCTTCACCTTGGGAAGCTATGCACTGATGCCAGCACCTGGTCCATCCTTCAAAGCAATTTTGGAATTTTTTTTCTGGAATGACCATCAGAGCTGTTATCGTATTACCCTTGATGTCCTGAACGTCATCAAAATGCCTTCTTTTCAATATTTCCTTTATCTTTGGGTGAAGAAAAAAGTCACTGGGGGCCAGATCAGTTGAGTAGGGAGGTTGTTTTATGCAGTTATTTACTTGGTAAAAACTTCCTCACAGACAACTAGACAATTAAGTTTGTAAATCTGCCCCCAGTCCACTGTGCACAATGGCCATTCCGGAAACAGTTCCAAATTGCTTCCAAGGATAGACTTAGCGCTGGCACTGGCGCATAGCTTCCCAACGGGAGGACTTCCAAGATGATGGTTGTGATATTCAGCAGTGAGGTATGTAGCACTTGGAATAATTAAGTTCGTGGACTTAAATGTCAGACCTCTTTTCTTGGAATTATCTTGATAAGCATATTTACAACCCAGAAACAACTGTAAAAAAAAAAAAAAAGTGTCTTCCTGACAGAGCACCCAGCACTACAGGACCAGCTCTGACAAAGTCTGGGGCGGTGATTACTGCACTTTTTTTTTTTCCTCACTGGAGATTCCAAAAGCTTACTATGTATCAACACCCACGAAGAAAGAAGTAGCAGGTAACATGTGCTCTGTAACAACTGAAAGCTCTGCAGTTTTACATACAAGGTATTGCCATCAAAAGAACTTTATCTGAAAGAAGCAGAATGAACAGGTAAGTCTATTCTATTCAACTCTTCACTAAATATTTCTTTCCCAGAAAAAATGAATGCAAGGGCTTCTTATACTCTGCACCTTGGTAAGATCAACTATTTGACTTAAAAAATAAAAAAGGTAGTTATCCTCTGGAACCAAAGTTTAATAGTTTTTAATAAAGATAGAACAGAAATAATCCAATTTGAGGGTATTTTATTGAAACAAAAGGGCAGTTAGAGTTTCAGGCTGAACAGAAATAGAAAGTAGACTATATCACTTGAGTATCATACTCCAGACCATGTGATGGGGAGAACAATGGAACAAGCACATCACTAATTGTACCATATCCACTGTGACCTATTTGTTCTTTTTTTCCTATGTGATTTCTTAGTACTTTACACCAGTTACCACTAGGGCTGAATAATTATTTCAAGCCAAGCCAAGCCAAGCCAAACAGACTATATACTTAGTTTTTTATAAATAAAAAAGTTTAGTTTTTTAATGGTACTAAATTTCATGTATAAGTATCTTTTGATATGAAAATCTGATATGCAGAATTTCACCAGGATAGGATTTCTATATCAAGGAACTAATCGACAAACATGCCTGGCATGTATTACCTGAAAATGCTATAGCACTAAAGAGATCAATTCCTTCCTCAATTTTACCAAACATTTTTCCCAAGTTACCAATATTACATAAATTAAGTATGACTTTTTGTTATCTTAGGGAATGAAAGTCAAGGAAATAATAATAACAGTTCTAATAACAGGCCAAGGAAAAAAGGATGTGGTGAAGAAACCGAGTTTTTCATTCATTTTGTGAATCTGTATCAGTACCCTAGCTCATTCATACCCTCGCTACATCTCAGCCCGACTGGGAAACAGGCAGTGACGGTGTTTCCTACAGCTCTTACCCTACAAATCTGCTTAACCAAACATCAGTTCTGGGCTGTCGTTCCCACTGCCAACACTTTCCGAATCCCACTCTTCTCTCAGTGGCTGTTTAACAGCATGATTCCAACAGCGTAGTGGAGCCCCGGTGCTGACCAGAAGGTTGGCAGCTCGAATCCACCTGCTGGCCCCTGGAAATCCTATGGGCAGCTGTACTCTGTCCTAGGGTTGCTATGAGTTGGAGCCAACTCAATGGCAAAGGGGTTGGTTTAGGGTCTGAAAAAGCCTATTGAAAATTAATGAGAAAGCAGGATTCCATGGCTGGAAATTTTCTTCATAGTCTGCTTTCTAAGAATACATATACGGTAATGAAAGCTTGGATAGGGAATGAGAAGTTCTAGTGAGTGGAATTTTGTTAACTGAAATAAAATATTTTTGCAACAGCTTTTGTTGCTTTCCCCTAACTGCAATTTAAAGTTTGCTGCTTTAGGTTGTAGTGAAAGAGTTGTCATAAAAATCAAAGACAGTCCTGCAGACTGTGCTAATGCAGGATGACAAGGATATATCTCACCAAAAATACCATGTATGTTTTTGCTACTTGCTATTAAACTTCTGAATAACTAAGAAATATAATTGGTTGGGTTCTGATTAATAAAGTATGGGATGCATGTGTATGACTTGCTTTTTCTTTTTGTCCACTGTGTTTTTGGTGACACTGACTCCACAGCACTTGGCCTTGGCTTACCTAGGAAATTAGGTCCTCAATGAACAGTTTCTCTCCCTACTGCTCAGTGACAGTGGTCGCAACTTCACGTGTACCAGCCTTCCTGTCACCTCCATTTCTGTTTCTGTGACTCTGGCTTCCCCGCCCCCGTTTCCTTCTCGTCCCTCATCTAAGGTGAAGGCTGAGCATCTGATTTCATCCAGATGTTTATTTTGAGAGGTATAATACCCATCATGATGTATCTTACGGGCCGATCTGCCCTTTGGCTGGAAGGTGACCTTCGGGTGGTTCAAGCTCCCCATTTCAAGAGATCCTCACGACAGTCTCAGGGACTCATCTAGTCTCTGCTGGTCCAGGCGGCCTGGTCTTTTTTTAAGAATTTGAGTTTTGTTCTGCATTTTTCACCCATTCTATCCAGACCCATCCACTGAGTGTGTGACTTTTTAATGCACTTTTTTGTACTCTGCAGTCACTTAGTTTTAATTTTGAAAACATGATAATTGTATTAAACTTTTACTAGATGGCAGGTGAAAGAACTGCATGTCTGAGAGAGTGATGAGGCTCACTCTCTGTCCTCACGACGTCTTCCAACAAAGATGCAGCAGAGCCTCAGGAGTTATGAGTGCCTTCATGAAAAAAAAGAACGTGGGGCTACGGGAGGCAGATCCAGATGTCACGGCTCCTGATTATATTCCAGTTGCAAATCCCCTTTCCTACCATTGACTGGAGCACAGCAGAAAAATATGAAACTGTTTTCTATGAAGATGAACTGAACACTTTCAATTAGTCATGGATCAGAAAAACTGTTGAGAGGTGTACCCTGATCCGGAAAGTGTGCATGATATACCATAGGGCACTGAAACAGAGACAGAGCCCTACTAGAAGACAACACTTGAGCAACACAATATTCCTCTCAGCCAACGAAAACATTCAGTATGAATTATAAAATTCACTCAGTACTCCCAGATAACAATCCTTTTTTAAAAAGAAAAGGGATTATCACCCCAAGGCCAGAAGTGATTCCAACTATGTTTATTAGAATCCAAGTCTGATCTTACAAGTCAGATGGAAAGGGTCCTAAGAAAACCCTTCTGCTTGCACCTTCAGACGAGGTTACTTCTTTCCGTCCCTACCAGGAGCACCATTTGGGTCCCTCAGAAGTCTCATTCTCCCCAGAACAAGAGAGCCAGGGGACAGCGTCCTCACCCACCTTCACTGACCAGCTGGCTGTTGTCTGACTGCTTACAGGAGATGATCTTCTCCACCAGCTGGTTGTAGCTGCAGTTACCAACAGCTTTGACAACATCATCGACCTGGAAAACAGACAGCTGACTCACTAATCGCGACAAGATCAGAAACAGGAACAAAAGAAACTTGAATCACTTATTAGGGTTTTGTTCTAATACAACTCTAAATATACAAGTATTACGACAAAAAAGACTAGTGGTATTAAAATTAATACCCAACAGTCTTCAATTTGTTTATAGATTATGGAAACACATTATCAAAATTGCTTTAGTGTATTTTAATTATGAAAACAAAATAATGAAAAAGGAATACCGCATGCAACTTTATTTCTCAAGGTTGGAAAGATGCATTTAAGTGACTAAAATAAAAATCAAACTATTTTCAGGAGGAAAAATTAAAAAACTGCAGCATTTTACTCAAAAACAAATGTTTCAATTGGAAAGTAGAGTAAACTTACCAATGTTAGCTCACAGAGTTAACCAAGCTTTTTCTATTTTATTATTTAGTTCCCAGCACATTATAACAGAGATATGAGTAGAAATCACTAATGTCATTTTCCTAAAACAATGACCTGTTTTTAATCAGGAGCAGTATTTGCTCACGGTATGTAGCCTTTGTATTTAGCAGCGCAGCTGAGATCTACACCTTCAGAAAACATCTACGCTGAGGAGAGACAAAAATAAACCACACAACAAGCACACGGCTGGCCAGCTAGCTACACACAGTGGTGTGCAGCTGTCTGTCTGATCTCACTGTAGTGTAGGTATTTCATCCTGGAAATATGCCATACTGTATGGACTCATTTTTTTCTTGTTGGGTATTTGCTGTGTTTTCAGTTTGGGACAGGACAAATAATGGTGCTGTCACCATTCCAGCAACTTTGTTGGTCCTGATGCATACATCAAGAGTTTCTCTAGGGTATATTTCTAGTCAAATTGCTCAGTCCTGGGATATTGTTAGCCTCAACTTTACCAAGTAACTCTCAACTGTTTTCCATAAGTGGCCAATTTACATTTCTGTCAGCAAGGAAGAAAATTCTCTCTCCTGTATATCTTTTCCAACATTTAATATTGTCAGACTTTTAAACACCAGACATTTTTGATATGTGTAGCATGGTGTCTTGCTTTGGTCTTAACTTGTATGTCCCAGATGACTCGTTCATATGTTCACTGACCAGTCAGATACTCATTTTTGTGATGCATCTGTGTAGGGCATTTTCTCACCTTTTTACTGAGTAATCTGTATCTTTAAAAAAAAACTTCTCTTTAGGAGCTCTCTATACCTTCTGGATGTTAGTCTTTTATTTGCTACAACCCTCTTCTACTCCATTACATTCTTTTTGGGGATGTCTAAACATAAGTTCGCAATTTTAATGAGCATTAATCAATGCTTCCTTTATGGTTTTGCATATTGTTTTAGAAATTCTTTCCTATTGTAAGGTTAGGAAGAAATCATGTTATTTTCTCAACTTTTGGAAGTTTTATCTTTCTTAATGAGGCTTTAAGGAACATACAATTTTTTTTCAAGTTCTGGTTTTCAGAATAAACTTTTAAGGTCTGAGGTCAAATGAATTTTTTTCCTTCTATGACTATCTAATCATTCTAGTATCTTCTGTTGAAAGGACTGCCTTTCCTCATTGCTCTACAGTGCCCTATTTCTGTCTGTACATACATGGTCATTCATGGCTTGTCATTAGTTTAATTGTCCTGGAAAAATGCCACACTACCCTAACTACAATAGGTGTAACATATTTAACATCTGGAAGAGCAAGTTGTTCCTCCTTGTTCTGCTTGAAGAATATCTTGGCTTCTATTTGTGGTCTTTGCCTTTCCACATGAAGCTGAGAATCAACTTTCTACATTTCACAATGATCTTCTCCCTCTAGATCTGTTGGGATTTTGTTTGGGATTAAAACTGTAATTCAATTTGGGGAAAACTCACATCTTTATAATTCTAGTATTGAAATCTAAGAACACAGTGTATGTGTCTACATTTGCACAGGTCTAATTTCTCTCTTACAAAACCCTGAAGGCGGAGTGGTAAAGTGCTACCTACGTCTTCTAACCAAAAAAGGTTAGCAGTTCGAATCCACCAGGCACTCTTTGGGAACCCTATGGAGCAGTTCTATTGTGTCTTACAGGGTCACTATGAGTCAGAATTGACTCGATGGCACTGTTTTGTTTGTTTTTTTCCCTTTGTTTAGGTTGATTTTTCCCATTCTACTAATCTGGAAGTTATTCACTGTTTCCTATTCTTTTCATTGTTACTCTAAAAAATGCACTGTCCAAATAGAAATTTCTACAATGACAGAAACATTCTAAACTGATGCTGCCCTGCTGGGTAGCATGTGGCAACCAAGCAGTTGGAATGGGGCTAGTACAACAGAGGGACTAAATTTTTAATTTAATGTAAATGTAAATAGCCATTCGTGGCTACCACACTGGACAGAGAAGCTCTAGACATTACAACATCTATTTATAACTTAAAGTCGGATATTAATCCTTTTATCCTCGTCTTGAACAATCCATCACACCGCAGGCCCTCAGCACACGTGAACCCCATGCAGCCCTCCTGCCGACTGTGCCCACAGTATCACTGTTTCTGTGTCTACTGATGCTCATTTTTAAACCCCAAAGGATAATGTGATTATTTTATACAGTCAACAGTCATTTAGATTTATCCACACATGTATCATTCTGATCAAAGTATTTCTTCAGAATTTCCACTAAGGGTAGTTTAGTGGAGGCAAATTATCTTAATTAATCTGAAAAATGCCTTTGTTTCACTCCATCATGAAAGATAATTCTCATGAGAACAGAAGTACCGGCTGGCACCTGTCTTTCTCCAGCACACGGAATGCAACATCTCTCCTTTCATCTGGCCTTCCCTGATACCAAGGTGCCAGCTATCAGTCCATAACGGGGAATGCAGCTCATCAGTGACTGTATTCCAGTGCCCCCCATGCAAAGAACTGCTGCTATTCACCTGCAACAAGTTACCTGCAGAACAGACACAGAATATAAAGAACTAGATGGTTTTGAAAGATAGTTCATACAGACCTTGTGGATTTCAAGTTTTTTCTTAGCTGAAAAACTCTTCTGTCACAAAGCAAGTATGTAGACAAAAAGCAGAGCCCTCAGGCCCCTCTAACAGTTTGAAAACAACCGCAGAGACTAGAAAAGGCTGATGAACAATTCCTGTTCACCATTAGATCTGTTTCTTTAAGTACACTATAACCTCACCTGTTCATCAGACAATGCACAGCTAGTCATACAGTCAGAGGAAAGCTCTGAGTCCAGTTACTGGGACTGACTATCCCTCAAGCTACTACCTTACTTCTCAAGGATCCTGGCCACCCTGTACTGTCTTCTGTCAAGATCCACCATGGCCTACCTAGGATATGTAAACTGCTGGGCATGTCTTGACTTTTCAGTGATATCCTCAGAGGAAGACTGCCAATAATGATATAAATTCCCTACTTACAGTAAGCTATTCTTTCATTACTCAGAATACCAGCTTTTGGCACCAACAGACAGTGATGAAAAACATCACCAAATTTTTGCTGATAATGAGCTTACTGTCTCTGTAACTGATGCTTCATGTATGCATGTTTCATTCCATGATTCAATATTTATTGAAAACCTACTATGTGCCAGGCACTGTTCTAAGCTCTGAGATACAAGAGCCCAATCCTCAGAGGGCATATATTCCAATGGGAGGTGACAACCAATTAAGGAAAGAAAGAAATAAGAATTCCAAATAATGGTTACGTGCTAGAGAAAATCAAGTGTCAAGGGACAGAAAATGACTGGGGAAGGGAAGGTGACTAATTTTGACAACACGGTCTAGGAGGCCCTCTTTAACAAGGAGGCATTTGAGCTAAAATCTGCATGAAGAGGAATCAGAAATGTTAAGACCTGTGAGAAAAATAAAGCTTTAGGGTCCGAGAACATTGCTCCCAGTTGGAAGAATAACCAATGCAAAACTGCTCAGACAGGAATAGGCATGACATGTCAGAAGGACAGAAAGTTAGTGCTCCTGGAGAGTAGTAAAAAGTGGGTAAATTACGTGAGATAAAGTTGGAGACAGAGACAAAAGCTAGATCATGCAGCATATCATAAAAAGCCCAGAAAAGCTTTCGTATTTTACTCCGTATTACAGGAGGCTTTCAAGAGAGGGAAAGGGTACCAGGACTTAAACAAAAAAAAAAAAAAAAAAAAAGAGAGGGGCAGGTTATTTTATAAAGATCACTCTGAGTACCAAAACAACTCAAAGGGGATATAAAAGTCTCTTCAACAAGTGGTGCTGGGGTGACTGAATTATCCACATGCAAAATAACAAGGTGGACCCCTTCCTCATACCATACGTAAAAGTTAACTTCAAATGGATCACATGCCTGAGTGTAAGAGCTAAAACCATAAAACTCCCAGGACAAAAAAAAATGTGCGTAGATATTTACGGCTTTAAGCATTCTGAGATGATACCAAAAGTACAAGCAACAGAAGAGAAACAATAAACGGAACAATAAAATTTAAAACTTTTACACATTGAAGGACATTAAGTTTTTTAAAAACTGTAAAAAGATAACCTAGAGAATAGCAGAAAATATTTGCAAATCACATGTCTTAGAAGGGACTTGAATCTAAAACATAGAACTAGGTACAACTCAATAATGAAAAGACAAACACTCTAATTAAAAAATGGGCAAAGGGCTTCTCCAAAGAAGACACAAAAATGATCAACAAGCACAGGAAGAAATGTTGAACATCAGCAGTCATAAGGGACATACAAACAGAACTACAACAAAATGCCATTCATATCTACTACAGTTAAAAGACAGACGATAAGTGTTGGTAAGGATGCAGAGAAACTAGAATCTCATTCACCGTTGTCTGGAATGTACAATGGTAGAGTCACTTTGGAAAATACTCTGGTAGTTCCCCAAAAAGTCCCAGACTGAGTTACCCTTGCTGTTGTGGTTAGGTGCCATTGAGTCAGTTTCCACTCATAGCGACCCTACGAACAGTAGAACCAAACCCTGCCCGGTCTTGTGCCGTGTCCACAACTGTTTTTATGCTGAAGCCCATTGTTGCGGCCACCATGTCAATCCTTCTCATCAAGGGTCGTCCTCTTTTTCTTTTTAACCCTACAATCTTGCAATTCCACTCTTAGGTATACACCCCCAAGAAAGCAAAACTCAGGTCTTCACAAAAACGTGAACGTGAATGTTCATATTAACATTATTCACAAGCTAAAAGATTAAAACAAGCAAACTGTTCATCAGCTAAGGAATGTAGTAAAACAAAATGTTGTATGTCCACAGAGTATTATTCCATATTAAAAAGGTACGAAATTTTAATAATGCTGTAACATGAATGAACTCTGAAAGTGTTGCGCTAAATGAAAGGAAAAAAACCACATATGTATGATTCCATTTGACCAGAAAACGCAAATCTGCGGAGACAGAAAACACATTGGCGGTTGACTCAGGCTGAGGAGGCTGGGGAGCGATGCAAGGTGACTGCTAATTGGAATCGCTTTTCTTCTCGGGGTGACAGAGTGTTCTAAAATTGACTGGGGTGGTGGGTATACACACAAGTCTGTGAATACACTAAAAACCACTGAACTGTTTACTTTAAAAGGGTGAATTTTATGGTATACAGATTAAATATTAACAAAGTTGTTATATACACACACAGTCACAGAACTAGCTTGAAACGATTTTACCAGCCAAATCTGAGCCACCTGAGCAATGAAATTGACATGGACAGCATTTACAGTAGAAAAAAAGAATCAGATTAGAAAATCATCATTTAGCAATCACTACAGTAGTAATAATTTCAGAGAAGAATCATTAATAGATGCTAAAATTAGGAAGTGAAATCTCCAAGCTTCTCCCCCACAAGATGCTAATCACCAACAGAGAAACACATGTTACAGTAAGGACCCTACAGACACTACCCTGGATCAAGCAGTGCAAGCTAACATCACATTCCATGTCTCCCAATACAAGGCACTAGGGGCACCCCACCTGCAGTGCTCCTGCCAATAACATTTCACGTGTATCTAATTATGAGGAAATATCAAATACATTCGAATGGAGAGACAATCAACAAGCTAATACAAGTCATATACTCTACTAAGCTGTTAGGTCACAAAAGACAGGACTGAAGAACTGTTCTAGGGTAAAGAAAAGAGGAGACATGACGTTTAAATGCAACTCTGTGATCCTGGACTGGATCTTAGATCACAAAAAGGACAGTAGCAGGGCAGCAGACAAAATCTAAATAAGGTCTGTACATTAGAAAAACTATTTTAACAATGTTCTAATTTTCTGATGTTGATCACTGTACTGCTGTTACGTAAGTGAATGACTTTAATTTTAAGACATACATACACACTACATTATTTAGTTAAGTTGCAGGTAAGTTACTTTCAAATAGTTTAGAGAAACCAGTCATCCATCCATCCATCCATCCATCCAACTGAATATATACATGAAAAATTAAACCAGGTAGTAAACGGTAAACATTATGGGAATCTGGGTGAGGGGAGGGGTGGTTCATGGGCAGAATTCTTGTCTTCATGTGGGAGACCCAATCCCACTCCTGGACAACGTTCCTCCGGCGTTGTGTGCTGTTAAGATGCCGAAAAGGTTTCAGCTAAGCCGGCAGACGAGGAGGAAAGTCTTCACAATCTACTTATGAAAATCAGCCAATGAAAAGCCTACAGAACACAATGATCTGATCCTGCTGGGAAGGACTCAGCAAAAGGTAACAACAACAAATAATAATAATAATAATAATAACAGAGAGAGAGGAAGAGAATCTGGGTTAAAAGAATACTGGAATTCTCAGGACTACTTTTTGTGATATTTTTGTAAGTTCAGAATTATTATTTTCTTTTTTAAGCATAGCACCAGCTAACATTAACAGTCTACCACTGCCTATCCATTCCACTAATCACAGCTAAAATCTCTCAATAAAATACGAAAAGCAATGACCTGAGGGCTTCGAAATGTTAAAAACAGCAGCGAAGTTACAGAACCAAGACATGAAGAATGACCAAAAAGAAGGGTAAGTTTCCTGGGGTCGTTTTTCCTCTCATCTCTTGATTTTGAACAGAGGGTGTTCTCAGGTCACCAGGCGGGCATGGAACAAAAGCTCAAGAGAGACACTGTTCTTGTGGCCAGAGGCACAGACAGAGGCAAGCGGGACACTGTCCTGTGGCCAGCAGCACAGACAGAGGTGAGCTAGGGAGTTGTGAGAATGTCCCTTCTTCCTTCTTTCTCTTTGAGATCTGCCCACATGTGCCCCAGTTACAGAGCGGCACTGTGGTGGCAGTAGAGGCAGCGCAGGACCCTGACGTCACCTTCCCGGAGGCAGGTGGGCGAAAGGCGGAGGAAACCCCTGCTGTTCTTCCTGCTTCCTCTCATGGCCCTGATGGCAGCCTATGCCACCGGTTGCTGTGGGGGACAGCAAAGGCCCCTACAGTTTCAAAAAGAAAACTCATCTTTGTAGCCAGCCAGAAGATCAGGAAAAGCGGGCCAAGAGGCCCTCCCGTGTGGGAGAAGACATGAAGGCACAGCTGGAGAAGCGGACCCCTCATGCTGTGTGGGAACTGACTGCAACAAGTGCCACGCTGAGGCCCGAGCTCTGCCCGCAGCCCGGGCTTCAAGACCGACACCTCCCAGGGTCCATGCAAGACAGGAGCCCCCCACCCTACCCACTTTTCCAAAATTCACTCCAAGGAAGAACTTCCCTTGGTGTTACAAAACCAGCTGGCACTGGGCATGCCTGGTCACTTCCACAGGACACCCTCTGCCTCTGCACCAGCCCTGACGCCCCCTCCTGCAGACTCCTGACCAAGACTCGGGCCAAAACAGGGGATGGCCAGCTGGGGAGACTGCGCTTCCATCTCCTAGCCAACTCTTTGGAGCAGACTCCCGGCACTGTCCAAGTGGCACATGACAGCAGTCTGATACTAGGCAAAACTCCATCTCCCAGCAATGGGAAGGCAGGAATTGGCCACTGTGAGCCGGGACAGACAGCTAGCCAATGACTGCTTGTACCAGTGGGGGTTCTAGGCCAACAGGAAACACAAGTGTGGGATGGTAATTCAGAGACAACGTGGGAAACTGCAGTCAGGGACACCACAAAAAGTAAATTTATTATATCTACAGTGACTCGGGTACACAGCAGGGCACACAGGGCCTCTAGGGAACACCCCAGGTTACTGCCAGAGGGAGTTTTTTCCCCTCTTCTTCTTCCAGTTTTCTTTAAGTTGTGCTTCTGGTAAAAGTTGATGTCTCAAGTTAACCTCTCATTCAGAAGTTCACACACAGGTGGTCCTGTGACACGGGCTGCCTCCCTGCAACGTGACGGCATGCTCCCCTTCCCACCCCACGGTTCCCTCAGCCCACTCACTGGGTTCCTGTCCCTTCACGCCTCCCTACCCTATTTTAGGACGAGAACTACCCACTTGGTGTCATATATTCGATTGAACCAAGAATCACGTTCCTCACATCTAACCTTCCCCTGGAAAGTGGGCTTCAGAAATGGTTTCAGTTCTGGGTTAGCAGAGCACCGGGGGCCAGGTTTCCGAGGTTCCTCCAGTCCCTGTCAGACCCTTAAGCTTGGTCTTCTTATGCAAATCTGAATTTTCCTCTGTGTTTTTCTCTCGCTGCATCAGGGACTCCCTGCTGTGTTCCCTATGGTGGCTGGGAGCCGCCTAGTTCTGTTTTCGGGCCTTCGGAGTCTGATCCACATGATCCATTATCCTCTGGGCTAGGGTGTTGTTCGTTGTGTCTTTGGTTTTCATCATTTCCCTTTGCTCCTGTGGTATGCAACCAACAGATATATCTTAAATAGCTATTCCCAACCTTTTAAGACCACTGACAGGCAGATGTTCTTAAGGTGTAAGACATTCAGATAGTATTGTCATCAACAGGAAACTCTGCTGGTGTAGTAGTCAAGAGTTACAGCCGCAAACCAGAAGGTGAGCAGTACAAACCCATCAATCACTCCTTGGAATTCTGTAGGGCAATTCTACTCTGTCCTGTAGGTCACTAGGAGTTGTAATCAATTCACTAGCAATTTACTTACTTATTTTGGTTTAATGTCATTAAATGCAAACTGTTGGACAACCATGCAGCCGGTAAGTGAGGAACGAGTGCACAACTACTAGAACTGAACAAACTCCCTCCCCCAGGAATGCCAGGCTGGTGAGGACGCACAGCAGGTACTCTCATACATCTCTAGTCACAATGCACACGGGTACAGCCACTTGGGAGAACTGCTTGCCAGTTTCTTTAACTACCAACCTACCATATAATCCAGCAATTCCACACTATAGTGCTTACCCAAAAGAAATGAAAATTTGTGTCCACCCAAAAATCTGTCTGTGAATGTTTAGAGATCCTTTATTCATAATCTCCAAAATCTGGTAACATGAATGTCTTTCAGTGCATGAATGGATCAACATGCTATGATACGTTCATAAAGTAGAAGTCTGCTCATCAATAACAACCAACAGAATAGTGACCCACGCCATAGCAGGGTTGAAGAGATGAACTGCAAATGCATTAACTTAAATGAAAGAAGCCAAACTTAGAGGATTATGTACTATGTGCTGCTATTTATATGACCTTCTGGAAAAAAGCAAAAGCTATACAGATGGAGAATAAATCAGTGGTTAACAGGAGCAAGAGGTTGAGGAAGCAGCCAACTACAAAGGAGCAACATGAGAAAATGAGAGAGACTGATGGGACTCCGGAAACTCGGGTGCTGCAGTAGTTACCACCATGGCTGTTAACCAAAAGCTCAGCAGTGGGAATCCATCACGTGCTCTCTGGAAACTCTATGTGGTAGTTCTGCCCTGCCCTAAATGGTCGCTATGACTCGATGACAACGGGCTGTTTTGTTCTTAGTTTGGTTTGATGGAACTCTTAGTTCTGGAGGTAATTACAGAACTCTTTGTGGGTAGTGGTGCTGCTAAGTGCCACTGAGTCAATTCCAACTTACAGGACCCCGTGTGACAGAGCAGAACTGCTGCATGGAGTCTTCTTGGCTGTAATCCTTATAGAAGCCGATGGCCAGGTCTTCCTCCTGCAGAACCTCTGGGGGAGTCTGAACCGCCAGCTGTACAGTCAGCAGCCGCGTGCCTAACCAACTGCACCCCAAGGGCTCCAAGTGCCTAACCAACTGTACCCTAAGGGTGCCTTCACGTGATACGTTTGCCCAAATCCATAGGGTTCAGTATGCTGAGGGAAATCAGTCAGCAGCAAAAAGACACATATTGTGTAAGACCTGCTATGCCAAAAGGACTTAAAAATAGACTTTTACACAGAAGAAAAGACTGTTTCATGACTACAGGGGCAGAGAGGGAAGGAGAGAGTGGATCACAGATTAGACAGTTGATAGAAATTTGGTTAGGTAAAAGCAGTGACAGCACACAGCAGAGAGTAGAACAACTTAACTGGAGTTGATCATAAACTGAACAGCTTTCTAAACTCAATTCAGTATTTCAAAAGACAGAGTAGCAGGGACAAGGTTCTAGGGACCATGTATTCAGGGGACAATGAGGCCAATTGGCATAGCTAGTCTCTTGCTGAGAGTCTTCTGCACCCCATAGTGTGAGTGGCATCTGGGGTCTTAAAAGCTAGCAAGCTGCCATCTGAGGTACACCAAACGGTCCCAACTCATGTGGAACAGAGGATCACAGAGATCATCAAAGACACAGGGGAAAAAGAGCCCAGGAGGCAGAAGAAGGACCCATATGAATGGAAGATTATATCAATATGAGACTGGAAGAACCAGATGGTACCCGACCACCATCAAAGACAGCCATGATGGTGGCTACAATGTACAGTCCCTGAGCCAACATGAGAAAAAGAGGAGTACAGCTTAAGAACTCTTCTAAAAGACTGGAACTGATGGTCAGACAGCCTGGATGCTCCCCTGGGAACATGGCCCCTAGACCTTCTGCTGCCCGTTACTGGAAACCAGTAGTAAGGTCAACTCTTGAGACAAGAATGGACTGGGCTTAAAGACAGTGTGACCATATGGTGTGCATATTTTATGATTCTATGCATTTATAGGAGGCAGTCCTACTGGTCTCTTTCTAGATGGAGGAGAAGAACACAGAGAGGACGGGACAGATGCTGTTGAGGGCACACCAGAAGTATGGAATGGAAAACAGGAATGTGCTATCACCAGGTGGGGAAAGCACAAGGAGCTGCAGATAGGTGGGCATACAAAACTGATTTAGATTGTGTGCTTTCACTTAATCACACACAAGAAAATTCCATAAAAATAAGAATATATATATATATATGTATAAAATCACTTGGACAGCTGTATAAAGAAAAGAATATAGTGGTTAAAAGGAGAATGTAGAGCAGTTAGAAATCTATTGCAGGAGTCTACAAGAGACGATGCAGCTTCAGCTATGGTAACGGTAGTGGCTAAACGCAAGACATATTCTGGGAGAAAAGCTAACAGGACTTGCTGAGAAACTAAATGTAAGAGAGAGGTATTAAGGATGACTCCTAGGTTTTTGATCTTATCAAATGGGTAGATGACATTATAAATTCAGATGGGGAACACAGCTGGTCAGAAGGTTGTTAAGTGCCATCTAGTTGGTTATAATACCCTATTTTCAGTGTTTTGTCTTTGATTTATTTTTGTGATTTCCCTACCTGGGCTGATATCCAGTTGTTCTGTTCTGTGTTCTAGAGTCTTGAATTGTTATCTAATGTTACTGATTTTCTAACCAAAGGACTCCCTTTAGTATTTCTTGTAATTTTGGTTTGCTCTTTGCAAATTCCATTAACTTCTGTTTATCTGGAAATGTCCTAATTTTGCCACTGCGTACATAATTCTTGACAGGTTTTTTTTTTTTTTTTTTTCTCTTCAATGTTTTGTGTAAGTCATCCCATTGCCTTCTTGCCTGCATGGTTTCTGCTGAGTAGTTCAAGCTTAGTTTTCTTGACTCTCTTTTGTAGATTATTTTTCATTTATCCCTAGCCATTTTTAAAGTTGTCTCTTTATCCTTAGTTTTAGCAAGCTTGATTATCGTATTCCTTGGTGTCGTTCTTTTGAGATCCACCTTCTGTGGAGTTTGATAAGTGTCTTGGATAGATATCTTCTCAACTTCATGATATTAGGGAAGTTCTGTCAACAAACCTTTAATAATTCTCTCTGCATTTTCTGCTACCCCTTGACTCCCATTGTATTTCAACCATGTGTAGATTACTCCTGTTGATAGAGGCCTACATAATTCTTACTGTTTCCTGGTATTTTCTAAAATTCTTTTATCTGATTTTTTCCTCAAATACATTGATGCCACATGCTTTATCTTAAGTTTCACTAATTCAGCCTGCCATTGCCTCAATTCTGCTCCTTAATCTTTTCAATTTCTAGATCCTGTCTCGGCATACTTTCTTTCAGCCTATTCAATCTGTCATTATCCTCTGCTGTCATTATGCATTTTGCCTCATCACCTTCCAGATCTCTTGAAGAGTCCTAAATGTTACTCATTTCTATTCTACCTCTGATAATTCCAGAAGTTCTTGTCATCTGGAAGATTTCTTCTTTCTGTTTTGGAAGCTTTCGGAAGCCATCATGGTCTGCCTCTTTAAGTGATCTGATATTGACTGTTGTCTGCAGCAATCATCAATAACTTGTTGTACTTGTTTATATTTGCTTACTGTGTCCTAGCTTCTTGTTTTGTTTTGAAGTGTCCAAATAGGCTAGTCATGTGTGTCAGTTTGGTTACTGGTGCCCCTGAAGCTCACACATCCTGTCACCAGGAGGCTAGAGCTACTACTAGGCATGTGAGTCCAGGAGTCCATTTACTTTTCTTGTATGGGTTCAGCTCAGGTGTCCATGTAGTCAGTCACGAAATGTGTAGTATGGGTTCTCCTCTACAGCCCTAGATGGGCCAGGGTGATTGGTGTATGCACAGGTATCTGGCTCCATATGCTGAGAAAGGCAGGGGTTGACTGCTGTCTCTAAGTATGAGGAAGACATGTCCTTTTATGCCAGATCCTAGGTGACAGAACTGTCTCTGCCCTGAATTTCTGGCTCAGGGGAGGTGGCAAACCTTTTCCTCCCCTTTCCTCTCTGTTATACTGTCCCCTCTCCAAGTCTAGGAGAATGGCTCAGGGCACAGTAAGAAGTCCTACTTTTGGCTCAGCTAATTGCATCAGACTCCAGAGTCTGCACAGTGCGGAGAAGGAGAAGCACTGGAAAAAGGGAGGGAGGTTTATCCCAAAGGGAAGTTTTACACCTACAAGCGACTTAGTTTGTGATGGTTGAGTGACATTCTTCCTTGGTTCTAGAGGCACAAGTGGACTCTCTGCTGCTCAAGCTCTCCAGTGAGGAGGATGCCCTTCAAACACCACTGCTACACACTCCCCACTGGCTGCAGCTGATTCCCAGTAGGTAAAGTCTTGCCCATTCTAAGTATTTCTGGACCTACTCTTCCTTCCCTGTCACTCAGTCCAACTTATCAACTTTCTCTTTGATGTTCAGGGCTCCTGGAATGCCACATATAATCCATTCATTTGTTCTTTTGGGTCTTTATTGTTAGAGGGATCAAGGACCTGACTACTCTGTCATCTTGGCCCCATCCTAGCTGATTATGACTCATAATGACTCTACGTATAACAGAATAAAACACTCACAATTATTGCTATGCTTGAGTTCATTGCTCAAGCCACTGTTTCAGTCCATCTTGTTGAAGGTCTTCCTCTTTTCTGCTCACCCTCTGTCTTACCAAGTATGATGTCCTTCTTCAGGGACTGGTCCCACTCAATAACATGTCCAAAGCACATGAGATGAAGTCTCACTGTCCTCGTTTCAATGGGCATTCTGGCTGCACTTCTAAGATAGATTTGTTCATTCCTCTGGAAGTCTATGGCACATTCACTATTCATTGCCCACACCATAAGTCAGAGGCATCAATTCTTTTGGTCTCCCTTATTCATTGTTCAGCTTTCACATGCATACAAAGTAACTGAAAAGACCAGGGCTTGGGTCAGGCACACTTTTAGTCTCTAAAATGACGTATTTGCTTTTTAACATTTCAAACAGACCTTTTGTAGCAGATTTGCCCAGTGTACTATGTTTTTTGATTTCCTGGCTGTTGCTTCCATGGGCATGAACTGTGGATCCAAGTACAACGAAATCCTTGAAAATTTAAATCTTTTCTCAGCTTATCATGATGTTGCTTACTGTGGGGATTTTTATCTTCTTCATGTTGAGGTACAACCCATACTGAAGGCTGTAGTCTTTGATCTTCATCAGTAAGTGTTTCAAGTCTTCTTCACTTTCAGCAAGTAAGGCTGTGTCATCTGCATATGACAGGTTGTTAATAAGCCTTCCACCAACTCTGATGTCCCATTCTTCTTCACACAGTCCAGCTTCTTAGATTATTTGTCCACATGCATATGGAATAAGTACAATCCAAGGAAACAGCCATCACACAGACCTTTCCTGACTTTTAACCACATAGTATACCTTGTTCTATCTGAACAACTGCCTTTTGTGGCCTATGTCTACATTTCTCATGACCACAACTGAAGTGTTCTGAAATTCCTGTTCTTTGCCATGTTATCCATAATTTGTTATGATCCACACAGTCGAATGTCTTTGTATAGTTAATAAAACACAATTACGCATGTTTCCGGTATTCTCTGTTTTAAGCCAGGATCCACCTGATATCAACAATGATATCCCTCATTCCACATCCACTTCTGAATCTGACTTCAATTTCTGGAATCTCCCTGTGGATGTACCGCTACAAGTGATTCTGAAGTGGAAACAGATTTCTGTTTTGGATATGTGACATTTGAAGTACCAATTAGATACCCAATGAATATGTCAGATTAGGAAGTGAGTCTCTAAGTTTGATGTTCTGGGGAGAAGTCAAAGCTAGCTATACAAATTGAGGAGTCATCAGCTAATGCATGGTATTTATAGGGTGGGGCTAGATGAGATCACCCAAGGATAGAAAGCTAATAAAGACAGGAATAGTACAAACCATCCCTGAACACCGTTTTTTTTTATTTTTTAAGTGATATGATAACACAACTGATTGATTTTCCCTCTCAAATTCCAGCCTTGTCTTACTGAAGCTGTACATTAGTCTTCTTGATTAGATTTCAAAATCTCCTTAGCTACACAGAATGTTCTATCATCTAAGGACGACTGTTCTCATGAATGACATACTAATTTGACCTAATTTTATCCTTAGAGACAGGAAATTAATACTTATTAAACACATTGTTTTAAGTACTGTTATAAATCCTTCATTTACATTATTTCATTTACTCATACTAGTGACAGACAAGGTACATATTACTGTTACTCATTATATAGATAAGAAAATGAGGCTTCTTACGAGTAAGAAACTCAGATCATAAATTTATAAACAATCCCAGACTCTGTAAGCATAATTGCTCTTAAGAAAAAATAGTACAGAAAAATAAAAAGTAAATAAATTGTTCTAGATATGGGTACAGGAATGTGGGCTTCCCTTTGTGTATTATGCATGTGAAAGACAGAGATTGTGTGTATGTGTAGGAAGAGGTGAATGAGGAGGAAAGTGAAGTTGTAGAGGAGAAGGGATAGGAAATACAGGAGTTATTCTAGCTGGAAAATGCAGAAAGGCAGTGGTAACTATGTCTCTACGGTATTTCTAGTATGGAGCAGTACAACATAGTTGAAGCAATGAAGATTAATGTAAACAAGAATACAGATGAGGGGGTGACTGAAAGTTTTTTTTCTTTTTTCTTTTCATGTGACATGAGAAATAATTGTCTGAAGGACAATGGGTATCACGTCTAAGGATGAACTTGAGAGGTATGTGTTAGGATTTGAAGGAATAGGAAGACAAAATTGGAGCAACTTTGTATTTCAAAGTTTGTCTTCTTGGGGGGTGGTGTCAAGATGGCGGGATAAACACACATCTCCCTAAGTCCCTCTGGAAACCAAGACCTGAACTGATAACCAAACAGAGCCTTCTGGAAACCTAGTGATCCCTAGGACATGGCACAAGGCGGTTAATTTGGACTTCATACCCCTGAACAGAAAACTTCCTCTCTTTCACTGACCCTCGTTCTTGGCGAGTGCTGGCTTTCACAGACCGAAGGTAACTCACCATTTTAACTTTTTTTCCTCTGTCTTAGCCAGGAGGTAGAGATGGGACTTGACTAGCAGCTAATCTCAGACACACTGCAGGTGGCACTGGCAGGCGAAATTTCCATACTTTGAGAGCCTGGCTTTGGACTCTGTGCACCTCGGCAACTTTGGCATCTCTTGCCATGTTCACCATTGAGTAGCCTTTCAAGTTTCACTAAGAAGCATTTTCTGAGTATCTGGTGAAGATACTGTAGGCCATACAATCTATGTCCTAGTAATTTTATTCCTAGCATAAATGAAATATTTACCCAAGTTCCCAGTGAGAAACATACAGAAGTATTTACTACAATTTCATTGGTCCAAACCCACTGCCACTGAGTCAATTCCAACTCTTAGCGACCCTATAGGACAGAGTAGAACCACACCATAGAGTTTCCAGAAGCCCCTGGAGGATGTGAAATGCCGACCTTATGATTAGCAGACACAGCACTTAACTACTTTGCCAGCAGGGTTTCCACATCATTGGCAGTAAGGAAAAAAGATCAGTAACAATGTGCACATTCTTCAAATAAAAAATGAAAAAAATAGAGGTATACTCACAAAATGGACTATTCCTTCATATGGACAAATTTCACAACCACTGTACAGTAAAAAACAAGTTGCGGAAAGGTAAGAATGTAAATTTTAAAAACTATGCACTTTGCTTTTTATTAATGCACATGTATGTAATAAAACTAAAAACATGCTGAGTAATGATGATGAATATCCTCTAATTCAATCAGCGGTGTTTCAACTACATTTGTTTGTTTTGAATCAAACGCAAATATGGCAATTGTTAAATTTTGGAAAATCTGAGAAGTGGGAAAATAGGCAGTTATTAAATACTTCACTATATTTTGTTGTTTGAAACATTCATAATAAAAAGTTGGAGCTAAGAATTTTATTGCACACATTTGCTATAACAGTGTTGATTATTTGCCAATCAAATGTCCAGTACTATGACATATCCATTACTGACTCTTTGCATAAGTTTTTGTTTTGGGGTTTATATGAAATCCAGAAACTAAAGAATTCAAGTCCCAATATTAGCAAGAAAAGTAAAAATGTAGATTAAAATAGACAGTTGATCTTCTTAATCTGGCCGGAAATTTTCCAACTTTTGACTGAGGTGCTTTACATTCATAGTTAATGTAACCATGTCCATGGTTGGATTTCAATCTGCCATCTTGCTACCTGTTTTCTATACTGCTAATGTCTTGTTTGTTCTTCTGTTCTTCCTTTACCGCCTTTTTTTGTATTAAATATTTTAATGTGACATTTAATTTTCTATGATGGTTTTTAGCTTTTAAGAATATTTGTATTTTTATCGGTTGTTCTGTGGGTTATCATATGCACCTCTAACTATCACTGCCTTCTGTGTGTTAAGGATGGCTTAAATTCAGTAATTGTAACACCTTTATTGCATGGCAGGTCATCCCTCCTTCGCTAGCTGTTAATGTCTCTTACATCATATGTAGATGTGTAATGAGCCTCATTGACGTTCACTGATTTTCTTCTGCCACTTGGCTGAGCCCACCTGGTGAATTTTTTATTTCCTATATGTTTATGCAGTACTTTTACAGACTACAATTTCCATATGGTTCTTTCCATGGCTTCTGTTTCTCTATTGAGATTCTCTTTATTGACTTATTGTTAACATATTTTCCTTTAATTCTTTAAACACAGTTTTCTTTAAGTCTTTGAACATACTCTCACTGTCCGCTTTGAAGTTCTTATTTGTTAAATCTAACACCCAGATGTACTCAGAATCAGTTTCTACAGATTTTTTTCTGTGTATGGGTCATGAATTTTCCTGTTTATTTGTATGTCTAGCAATTCGGAGTTGAAAACTGGACATTTTAGAAAATACATTGTAGCAATTCTGGATTCTGTTTCATTTTGTTTTCTATTGGCTATTTTTAGTATCAGCCAAAATAGAAGCCTTAAATAAGAACTAGAGTCTCATAACATAACACTCAAAATGTCCAGGTTTCATTTGAAAATCCATCTTCATACCAAGAGCCAGTAAGATCTCAACTGAATGAAGAAAAGGCAATTAACAGATCCCATACCAAGATGATACATGTGTTAGAATTATCTGACAAAATTTTAAAGCTGCTATCATAAAAATGCTTCAACAAGGAATTACAAACACACTTGAAACAAATGAATATAGAGGAAGCCCCAGCAAAGCAACAGAAAGTCTCAAAAAATAAACAGAAGGGTTAACCAAAAATTTTAGAAGTGAAAAGTATAATAACTAAAATAAAAATCCCAGTGGATGGACTGAACTGCAGACCAGAGGGGACACAGGACAGAATCAGTGAAATGAATGAAAGAACAATGAAAATTATTCAGTCTTAACAACAGAAAGAAAATACACTGGGGAAAAAAAATTGACAGAGCCTTAGGAATCTAGAGCTCTGTCACGTTTGTGTGACAGGAGTTCCAAAGAAAGAGGAGAAGATGTTGTGGCTGAGAAGTACTCAAACAAATAATGACTGAAAACTTACTAAATGTGGTAGAAGACATAAACATATAGATTCGAGAAGCTAAGTGAACCCCAAATGGCATAAGTTAGCATAACTTACAGAAATTCACACCAAGACATATCATAATCAAACTTCTGAAAACAAAAGAGAAAGAAGAAATCTTGAAAGCAGTGACAGAGAAATAACATCTTATCTACCGGGGGGAAAAATTCAAAATACAAAGGAATTTCTCATCAGAAGCTATAGACATGAGAAGAAAATGACACAGCAAGTACTGTGAAAGGAAAGAGCTGCAAACCCCAAATCCTATACTAAGTAAAAATACCCTTGAGGAATGAAAGCAAAATCAAATCATTCTTAAGCGAAGGAAAACTAAGAAAATTTGTTATCAGCAGACTTACCTCAAAAGGATGGCTCAACAAAGTTTTTTTATTAGAAAGGAAATGATGAAAGAAGGAATCTTTAATCATTAGAAAGGAAAAGCATGATAAACAAACATATGGGTAAAAAGACTCTCCTCCTTTTGAGTCTTCTAAATTACATTTAACAAAAGTAAGAGCAAAAATGATGATACTGCCTGATGTAGTTGTCTATGTATATAAAAGAAATATTTACGGAATTATAAATGGGTGGAGGTAAAGAGATGTAAAGCGAGGGAAACTTATAGTTCACTCAAACATAAAATGACAATACTATTTGTTATGTAAATATAATGTAATACCTAAAGTAATCACTAAAAAGGCTACACCAACAGATACACCCCAAAAGACTATAAATAAATCAAAATGGTCTCCTAAAAACTGCTCAGGTGGCTTACAAGAAGGTAGGAAAAAGAAAAAACAAGAAAAGAGAACAGAAAGCAAAAAATAAAACGGCACACCAAAACCGTAATGCATCAATAACGTCACTAAACATCAGTGACATAACTATACCAAATAGAAAACAGACTTTGGCAAAATGGATTCAAAATCATGGCCCGCCTATATGCTGTCTACAAGAAATACACCCACAAACAATCAAAGGAAAACAGGAATGGCTCTACTAATATTAGACAAAGAAAACTTCAGAGCAAAGAAAATAAACAGAGACACAAAGAAAATATATAAAGATGAAAGGATCAATCCATCAACATGACATGTGGTGTGCCATTAAGTCAATTTCACTCATAGTGACCCTACAGGACAGAAAAGAATTGTCCTATAGAGTTTCTGGGCTATAATCTTTACAGGAGAAGATCACCAGGTGTCATCTCTTGCAAAGTGGCTGCCAGATTCCAACTGCTGATCCTTCCAGTTAGCACTGAAGTCCTTTAACCATTGTGCTACCAGGATCCTTCAAGAAGACATAGCAATTCTAAATGTATATATACCAAATGACCTAAACTCAGTGCTACTGAGCTGATTTCAACTCATAGCAACCACACAGGGTTCTCCAAGGCTATAAAACTCTACAGAAGCACACTACCACCTCTTTTCCCTGGGGAGCCACTGGTGGTTTTGAAATGGTGACCTTTCGGTTAGCAGCAGACTGTTTTAACCACAGCACCACCAAGGACCCTTTACCAAGCAACAGAGCTGCAAACCACGTGAAGCAAAATCTGAGACAAGGAAAGTAAATGTGTCATTATCGTTGGAGACTTCAACATTCCTCTCTTAACTGACAGAACTAGACACAACTCTGCAAGCATACAGACCTCAGTTACACAACAAACAAGATTTAATGAAAATCTATAGAACATTCCACCCAACAGTGCACATTGTTTGCAAGCACTCACAGAACTTATACTGAGATAGACAATATATCCTGGGCCATAAAACAAACTTCAACAAATATAAAGGAACTGAAATCACACACATTACATTCTCTGACTACAATGGAATCAAACTAGAAATCAATAAAAGAAGCGTAACAGAAGACTCTCTGCTACCTGGAAACTAAACATACTTCTAAATAATGCATAGTTCAAAGAGGAAGTCTCAAGATTAATAAAAAAGATACACTGAACTGAGTGAAAATGAAAATATAACAAATGAAATTTTGCATGACATACCTAAAGCAATGCTGAGAGAAAAATTCATATGATACATGAGAAAACAGAAGACGGTCTCAACCTCAATAATCTAAGTTCTCACCTCAAGAATTTAAGACAAGCAGATCAAATTAAACCCAAAGCACGCATAAACAAAGTAATAATAAGGAGCAGAAATCAATACAGTTTCACAACAGAAAAACAAGAGAGGAATAGCAATGAAACAATAAACTGGTTCTTTAAAAGATCAATTCAAACTGACAAACCTCTAGCAAGACTAACAAAAACATAGAGCAGAGACAAACTGCCAAAATCAGGAATGAAAGAGGGTGTATATCACTACAGATGCTGCAAACGTAGAGAAGATGTGCAGAACACTGCAAACTACACACATAAATCTGGCAACTTAAGTAAAATGGAACAATTCCTTGAAAAACACAGACTCACCAAATACGAACAGACAATTTAAATAATCCCATGATTATTAAGGAAACTGAACTCATAATTTTAAAACTTCCCCAAAAGATATTAAAAGACTAAAGAAAAAAATCAGCTGATCACATCATACAAAAACCATCCAACAAAGTCTTGCACCCATTACCAATAGAAGGCGACTGCCTCAAGATGAAAAAGAGCACTTAGGAAAAACATACACCTATCATGTTCAACAAAACCCTGGTGGTATAGTGGGTTAAGTACTATGTCTGCTAACAAAAAGGTCGGCAGTTCAAATACACCAGGCGCTCTGAGGAAACTCTATGGGGTAGCTCTACTCTGGCCTCTAGCGTTACCATGAGTCAGACCCGACTCAACAGCACTGGGTTTGGGTTTATCATGTTCAACAGTTAAAGAGTAATTATTTCCCCCTAAGATCAGGAATAAGGCAACAATGTCCCCATCATTCTTGGTCAACACAATACTAGAAGAATTAGCCAGCTCAACGAGGCAGGAAAGGAAATAAAAGGGATATACATCAGACAAGAAGAAATACAACTGTCCATATTTGCAGATGACATGACTGTCTGTCTACACAGAGGGAAAAAAAAAATTCTAATAAGTAAAGCAAGGTCACAGAATACAAAACAGCACACAAAATTCAACTGAATTTCTGCATATAGCAGTGAACAATGGGCAACATCATTTATAATCACTCAAAAAAAAACCCTGGATACTTAGGTATAAATTTAACACAACACAGACAAGAGTGGTATGCCAAAAAGTACAAGGCACTGTTGAAAGAAATCAATGAAACTATAAACGACAGAACAATGGAAAGACATATTGTGCTCATACATTAGAAGACTCAACATTGTAAAGATACCAGTTCTCCCCAAACTAATACAATAGGTTCAACACAATTCCTATCAAAATGTCAGCAAGATTTTCTTGCGGAGATGGACAAAATGATTCTAAAACGTACACGGAAGGGCAAAGGAAGTGAATAGCTAAGACAACTGTGAAAGAAAAAATGGAGTGAGAAATGAGTCTACCAGATTTTACAAAGATATACTTAATCAAGACTGGGTGATAGTGACAGAGGACAAATGACACAGATCCATAGGACAAAACAGAGAACACAGAAATAGGTCCTTATAAGTGTGTCCAAAGATTCTGACAAAGGAGCAAAAGGATTAAATGGAGGTGAAGCAAGTAGACAAAAACAAGCAAAATACATAAATAAATAAATGATTTGCTCTATATCTTACCCACTGTATAAAAATTAACTCAAAATGGATCATGGACTTAAAATGTAAACTGTGAAACTATAAAATGTGTAGAAAAAACATGGGAGAAAATCTTCAGGATCTAGGGCTAGGCAAAGAGTTTTTAGACTTCACACGAAAAACACAGTAATACAGAGGGAAAAGTTGATAAATTTTGCTTCATCAAAATAAAAAATTTTTCATCAGCAAAAGACTCTGTAAGAGGTTGCAGAAACAAGCTACCGACTGGGAGACAACATTTGCAAACCACATACATAATAAAGGACTGCTGAGTTATTGTTGTTAGGTGCTGTCCAGTCACTGCTCACTCAGCAACCTCAGGCACAACAGAGCAAACGCTGCCAGGTCTCACCCCATGGTCACAATCTTTGCTCTACTTGAGTACACTGTTGCAGACATGGTGTTAATTCATTTCCTTTAGGGTGTTCCTCTTTTTTGCAGACCCTTCACTTTCCCAAGCATGATGTCCTGCCAGGTACTGCTCCCTCCTGACAACATGACCAAAGTATGTGAAATGAAGTCTCGCAATCCTTGCTTCTTTTTTTTTTTAATTATGATTGAATGAAAATGTATATTCCCATATAAATTCGCATGCTCACCTATATGCAGCTCCCACTGCTCTCCTTGCCTGGTGACAGCACACCCTTCCACTCTGCCCCATATACGTCCTATCCACCCAACAGTCTCCTATCCCTGCCTCTCCACCCACTTCCCTTGCTCTAGCAAGAGATCAGCAGTATGACATCCTATAGATGCACAGAACCATAAAATTCGCACAAGATACGGTCACTCTGCATCACCAAGTCCAATTCATTGCTGTTGGAAAAGCTGACCTTCATTATGATTTATGGACAGGGGCACTATCAGGGCCAGGGGCCATGCTCCCTGGGGAATCCTGAAGCACCTGGACCATCAATTGCAGACTTTTATTGAAGATCTCAGGGTACCCCCTATTTATTCTCTTGTTGCCAGTGAGACTCCACTTCGTGAGCTCCATCGTGGCTACCACCGGTGGTAGTAGGGCACCATCTGGTTCTTCTGGTCACAAGTCGATGTAGAGACTGACTCACATGGGTCCCTCTGCCCTCTGGGTTTTCTTTTCCCCATGTCATTCTTGTCCTCAGTGATCATCCATTCCTGTTGAGTTGGGACCATTTGCAGTATCCTCAGATGGCAGCTTGGCAGCTTTTAAGATCCCAGACGCCAATCACTGATGAAGGGTGCAGAGAGTCCTTATTAGCAATACGCTAGCTGTGCCAAATGGATTCGATTTTGCCTGACAGCACGGTCCCCAGCGCCTGGCCCAGCTACTCTATCCTTGCAATATTTGGTTAAGATAGGAGGAGTACTCAAAATGTGTGGAAGTCCAGTTATTATTGATCTTCTTTCTAACATGTGCCGTCAACGATTTCACACAACCAAATTTCCATTAACTATCTAATCTAACCCCCCCTCCCTCCCCACCCTTGCAGCCTTCAAAGAGTCTTTTCTTCTGTGTATGAATCTGTTTTTATGTTCTTATTGTAGGGGTCTCATGCAATATTTGTCCTTTTGTCACTGACTACTTTCACGCAGCATAATATCCTCCAATTGAAACCAGGTTAAGAGATGTTTTTTGCAATTATCATTGTTCTTTCTCATTGCATAGTGTTCCACTGAGTATATGTACCATAGTTTACCTATCCATTCTGTTGTTAGGCATCTGGGTTGATTCCATCTTTTTGCTATTGTGGTCTGTGCTGTGATGTACATTCCTGTGCATGTATGAGTTGGTGTGAATGGCCCTGATTCTGTAGGATATATTACAAGCAGTAGAATTACTGGGTCACATGGTATATCTGTATCCATTTTTTTTTATTATGACTGAGTGAAAATGTACATTCCCTTCTAAATTTACATGCCCACCTATATGCAACTTCCACTGCTCTCCCTGTCCGGTGACAGCACACTATTCCTCTCTGCTCCATACATGTCTCATCCTCCCAACAGTCTCCTTTCCCCTCCTCTCCACCTACTCTCCTTCCTCCACCCAGAGGTCAGCAGGATGCTATCCTATAGATGCATAGAACCATAAAGAGCATCCAATCTATGGTCACTCTGCATCCCCAAGTCCAATCCATTCGTGTCCGAAGAGTGGACCTTTGTTATGATTTATGGGCAAGGGCAGCATCAGGGCCAGAGGCCCTGCTCCCAAGAGAACCCTGAAACCGCGGGACCATCAATTGAGGTCTTTCAATGGAGATCTCAGGGTGCACCCCTTTTTATTTTTCTGTTGCCAGCGAGACTCAACTTAATGAGCTCCATCACGGCTATCACTGGTGGTGGCCAGGCCCCATCTGGTTCTTCTGGTCCCAAGTCGATGTAGGCACCCACTCATGTGGATATATCCATTTTTTTAAGGGAGCACCAGATTGCTTTCCAAAGAGGTTGCACCATTTTGCAATCCCATCAACAGTCTAGGAGAGTTCCAATCTCCCCACGGCCTCTCCAGCATCTGTTGTTTTGCAATTTCTGGATCACGGCCAACTTTGTTGGGGTGAGATAGTATCTCACTGTCGAATTTCTTTAATAGCTAATGATTGTGAGCATGTCCGCATGTATTTTTTGGCTGCCTGGATCTCCTCTTTAGAGAAGTGTCTGTCCATTTCCATTGCCCATCACTTAACTGGATGATCTATCTTTTTCTTATTGGTAATTTGTAACACCTTATAGATTACGGAGATCAGGCATCAGTCTGACATAGAGTTGTCAAACATTTTTTCCTATTTTGTAGGTGGCCTTCTAATTCTATTCATAAAGTCTTTGGATGAGCAAAAGGGATTGATTCTTAGCAGTTCCCATTTACCTATTTTCTGATGATTGTGGTTGGTTTGACACAATTTGAGGTCTGTCTATGTCGTGTATTAAACCTTCCACTGTTATTCTTACTTTCTCTTGGATGAGCTTTATTGTTTTAGATTTGATATTTAGGTCTTTTATCCAGTTGGAGTTGGTTTTTGTATAAGGTGTACAATATGGGTCTTGTTTTAATTTAGTGAAGATGGATATCAAATTTTTTTAGGTAGTTACTAGAAATCTAGTTGGGAGAAAGCGGTGACAGCACACATTAGGAACAAGAACAACATTAAGTGGACTTCAGCATAACTTGAGTACTCCTTCCATCTTAACTCAATACTGCAAGGATAGAGTAGCTGGGGCGGGGGGCGGGGGACCATGCTCTTAGGTGAATTCCAGGCCAATTGGCACAGCTAGCGTTTTGCTAAGAGAGCTCTCTGCACCCCACATTGGTGAGTGGTGTCTGGGGTCTTAAAAGCTGCCAAGCTGCCATCCGAGGACACAGCAAATGGTCCCAACTCAGCAGGAACGGATGCTCACCGAGGGCCAAAATGGCATGCGATAAAGACAACCGAGAAGACAGAGAGACCCACAAGAGTGGGTGCCTACATCGACCTGGGACCGGAAGAACCGGATGGTGCCCAGCCACCACCAGTGATAGCCATGACGGAGCTCACAGAGAGGAGCCTCACTGGCAACACAAGAATAAAAAGAGGTGGTGCATCATGAGACCTCCACTAAAAGACCTCAATTGATGGTCCAGCGGTTTTGGGGTTCCTCTGAGAGCATGGCCCCTGGCCCTGATGCTGCCCGTTCCCATAAATTATAACAAAGGTCCACTCTTTGGACAGGAATGGAATGGATTTGGCAATGCAGAGTAACCATATGTTGGAAGCACTTTATGGTTCTATACATCTATAGGATATCATCTTGCTGACCTCTGGCTGGAGGAAGGGGAGTGGACGGAGAGGAGGGGAAAGGAGACTGTTGGGAGGATGAGACATGTATGGAGCAGAGAGGAATAGTGTGCAGTCACCGGACAGGGAGAGCAGTGGAAGCTGCATATAGGGGGGCATGTAAATTTACATGTGAATGTACATTTTCACTCAGTTATGTTAAATAAAAAAAAAAAAAAAAATTTTGCCACCACCATTTGCTGAAGAGATTGTTTTTACCCCAGTTTAATGTCTTAGGGCCTTTGTCGAATATCAACTGTTCATAGGCAGATGATGTCATCTCTGGGGTCTCAATTCCGTTCCACTGATCTATCTGTCTGTTTTTGTACCAGTGCCATGCTGTTTTTTCCTCTGTGGCAGTATAATAGGTTCTAAGGTCGGGTAATGAGAGGGCTCCCAGTGTGTTCTTCTTCTTTAGTAATGCTTTACTAATCTGGGGCTTCTTGCCTTTCCAGACAAAGTTGGTAATTTGTTCCTCCATCTCATTAAAAAATGTCACTGGAACCTGTATTGGGATTGCATCATATACGTAGATTGCTTTGGGTAAAACAGACATTCACAATGGTAAGTCTTCCTATCCATGAGCAAGGCAGGTTTCTCCACTTATGTAAGTCTCCTTAGTTTCTTGCAGTAAAGATTTGTAGTTCTCTTTGTAAAGTTCTGTTATTTCTCTGGTTAATTTATTCCTAGGTACTTTATCTTGTCAGTGGCTATGGTAAATGGTACTGACTTGGTGATTTCTTCCTTAATAATCTCGTTGTTGGTATAAAGGAATCCTACTAATTTACTTATGTTTATCTTGTATCCTAAGACTTTGCTGAGCTCTTCTATCAGTTTGAGTAGTTTCCTTATGGATTCTTTGGGATTCCCTGCATATACAATCATATCATTAGCAAACAGATTTTTAGTTTTTCTTTGTTGATACAGGTGCCCTTTATTTCTTGGTCTTGTCTAATTTCTCTGGCTAGAATTTCTAGTACAATGTTGAATAGGAGAGGTGAGACTGGGCATCCTTGTCTAGTTTCTGTTCTTAAGGGAAACTGTTCCAGTCTCTCTCCCTTCAGGATGACATAAACAGTTGGTTTTGTATAAATGGCCCTTATTGCATTGAAGACTTGGCCATCTACTCCTATTTTGTTGAGAGTTTTTAGCATGAATGGGTGTTGGACTTTATCAAATGCCTTTTACGCATCAACAGACAAGACCAGGTGGTTCTTGTCTTTTGTGGTATTTATGTGGTTGATCACATTATTTGTTTTTCTGATGTGGAACCAGCCTTGCATCCCTGGTATGAATCCAACTTGGTCAGGATGGATTATTTTTTGATATGTTGTTGTATTCTATTGGCAAGAACTTTGTTGAAGATTTTTGCATCTAGATTCATGAGTGATATTGGTCTGTAGTTCCCTTTTTTGGTTAGGTCTTTCCCTGGCTTTGGTATCAGGGTTATGCTAGCTTCATAGAATGAACTTAGGAGTATTCCATCCCTTTCTATACTGTGAAATAGTCTCAGTAGTACTGGAGAGAACGCTTCTCTAAAAGCTTGGTAAAATTCTGCGGTGAAGCCATCTGGGCCTGTGCTTTTTTGGTTGGCAGTTTTTTGATGACTTTTTCCATCTCTTCCTTTGTGATGGGTTTATTAAGTTCTTCTGCTTCACCCTGTGATATCTGGTAGGTGATAGGAATCAAGGAATTTGTTCATTTCCTCTAGGTTTTCAAATTTGTTAGAATACAGTCTTTCATCATACTCAGCTATATTTTTGATTTCTGTTGGATCTGTCGTGACAACTCCCCTCTCATTTCTTATTTGGGTTGTTTTCTTTCCTGTTTTTCTTTAGTAAGTTTAGCCAAAGGTTTGTCAATTTTGTTGCTCTTTTAAAAAAACTAGCTTTTGGTCTCTTCAGTTTTTTTCAATTGTTTTCCTGTTCTCTAATTTGTTTAGTTCTGCTCTCATCTTTATGATCAGTTTTCTTCTGCTGCCTTAGGCAGTCCTCTGTTGTTCTCTCTCTACTTGTTCAAGCTGTAGGGTCAGTTCTTTGATTTGGTTTCTTTTTTCCTTCCAGATGTGTGCATTTATGGAAATAAACTGACTTCTGAGCACTGCTCTGGCTGTATCGCATAGGTTCTGGTAGGAAGTGTTTTCACTCTCGTTGGAATCCATAAATTTCTTTATTTCATCCTTGATTTCTTCTATGACCCATGATTTTTTGAGCAAAGTGTTGTTCAGTTTCCATGAGTTCTACTTTCTATCTATGTCTTCTCTGCTACTGATTTTGACTTTTATGGCTTTAAGATCTGAGAAGATGCTTTGCATTAATTCAATGGTATGGGTTTTGTTGAGAATGGCTTTATGTCCTAACACATGGTCTATACTGGAGAATGTTCCATGTACACTATAGAGGAAGATGTAGTTGTCCGCTGATGGATAGAAAGTTCTGTACATGTCGATGAGGTCTAGTTGGTTAATTGTGGCAATAAGGTCTTCTGTGCCTTTACTGAGCTTTATTCTAGATGATCTGTCCAATACTGAGAGTGGAGTGTTGAAGTTTCCTACTATCTGTGTGGAGTGATCTATCTCCGTTTTGAGTGTAGTCAGTGTTTCTTTGACATATTTAGGTGCTCTAATATTAGGTGCATAAAAATTTAATATTGTTGAGTCCTACTTGTGTGCTGAACCTTTCAGCAATAAACAGTGACCATCCTTGTCCATGATGGTGGATTTTACATTAAAATCAATTTTATCTGAGATTAGAATTGCCACACCTGCTCTTCTTTGTTCATTGTTAGCTTGATATACATTCTTTCATCCTTTAATTTTCACTTTGTCCCTATCTTTAAGTCTAAGGTGAGTTTCTTGTAGACAACATATAGATGGGTCACATCTTTTGATCCAAGATGTCACTCGATGTCTCTTTACTGGAGCATTCAGTCCATTCACATTCAATGTAATTATTGATAGGTACGTGTTCAGTGCTGCCATTATGATATGTTTATTTTTGTGTTGATGTTTTCTCTGCTGTTCTCGTTAATCTGTTCTGCGACCTTCTTTGTGAGTTGATTTTTCACTTTTTTCAGGGTTGGTTTTATGTTTGTTGAGACTCCTGTATTACATTTCTGGATATGGTATGCTGCTTTTTTATTGTGCTTTACAGCTGCCCCTATGATCCAACTTAGTAAACTACATATAAACCCAATTTTGACTGCTACAAGTCTTGGCAACTTCCTCTCCATCTGGAAGGACTATAATGACTATAGTACATCCCTCTTTTTAATATGATGATATCATAGTTTACATGATATTATCACTAGATAGTTTCTTTCACTATTATAGCTTCCCTAACTAAGCAGGATTCTGGATAATGTGTCCTTCTAAAATATAAAGTTAGTGGTTTTGCTCTTCCAAGCCAAGAGATTCTTTCAGTACTTCTTGTAGCTTTGGTTTGGTTTTTACAAAGTCTCTTGAGTTTCTGTTTATCTGCGAATGTCTTCAGTTCATTTTCATATTTGAAAGATAGTTTTGCAAGAATCCTTGCTTCTAATGAGCACTCTGGCTGTGCTTTTTCCAAAACACATTTGTTCTTCTGGCAGTCCATGGAATGTTTAATATTCTTCATCAACATCCAAATTCAAAGGTGTCAATTATTGCTTGGTCTTTCTTATTCACATGCAGCTTTCACATGCATGTGAGGCAACTGAAAATACTGTGGCTTGCGACAGGTATACCTTAGTCCTTAAAGTGACATCCCTGTTTTTCAGTACTTTAAGCCAAGTGCCGTCAGTACTTTAAAGAAGTCTTATTTATAGCTGAGTTGCCCAGTGCAACATGTCATCTGATTTCTTGAGTGCGCCTTCCATGAGTGCTAACTGTGGATCCAAATGAAATGAAATCTTTAACAACAATCCTTTCTCCATTCATCACAATGTTGCTTATTGGTCCAATGTAAGGATTTCTGCTTCCTGCATGTTGCGGTACAGTCTATCTTGAAGACTGTGGCCTCTGATCTTCATCAGTAAGTGGTTCAAGTCCTCTTCACTGTCAGCAAGCAAGGTTGTGCCATCTACTTACTGCAGGTTGTTAATGAGTCTTCCTCCAATCCTGATGTTCCATTAACTTCGTATCATTCAACTTCTCAGATTATTTACTCCAATACAGATTAAGTATGGTCAAAGGATACAACCCAGATACATACTTTTCCTAACTTTAAACCACACCACAAAACCCAGTGCTGTTGAGCCAGTCCCAACTCACGCAATTCTATGCAACAGAGCAGAACTGCGCCGGAGTTTCCAAGGAGTACCCGGCATATCTGAACTACCAACCTCTCGGTTAGCAGAGGTAGCACTTAACCACTATGCCACTAGCCTTTTCTTAAAGCACACAGTATCGCCTTATTCTGTTCGAACAACTATTGGTCTACATACAGGTTCCTCATGAACACAAGTAGTTAAGTCCCAATTCTTTGCAGTGTTATGATCCACCCAGTTGAATGCCTTTGCACAGTCAATAAAACACAAGTAAACATCCTCTGTTATTCTCTGCTTTCAGCCAACATTAGCAGTGATACCCTTTGTTCCACATCCTCTTCTGAACCCAGTTTGAACTTCTGCCAGTTCCCTGTTGATGTACTGCTGCAACTGCTTTTTAAAGATCTTCAGTAGACAAACGTTTAGCACCTAGAACATACAGAGAACTCCCAAAACTCAATACTTGTTGTTGCTGAATTGGATTCCAACTCATAGTAACCCTATAGGCCAGAGCAGAACTGCCCCACAGGGTTTCCAAGAAGTGGCTGGTGGATTTTGACTGTCAAACTTTTGGTTAGACTGAGCTCTTAATGACTGTGCCATCAGGGCCTCCCTCAACACTCAGTGCTACCCACCAATGCCTCTCCTAGGCATGTATGCCCCAAAGACTTGAAAACAGAAACTCAGAGATTGTACACCAATGTGCACTGCAGTATTATTCACAACAATCCAAAGATGGACAAAACGTCCCACAACAGATGAACAGGTAAACACAATGTAGTCCACAGACAACGGAATGCTACTCTGCCAGTAGGAGAAATGAAGTCTTGACACATGTTATGATATGGATGGAGTCTGAAGGTAGTATGTTGAATGAAACAAGTCATTCACAAAAGGCCAAATATTCTATGACTTCACTTATATAAAAAGACAAGAAAATACAAATGTATAGAGACCAAAGTTGATCAGTGGTGACCAGGGGCAAGAGAGAGGAAGAAAGGGGGAGCAGTGCCTACGGAGTACTGCGTTCACAGTGATGGAAAAATCACACTGATTAAGGGTAATGATGCACAGCTGATTAACGTAATTGCTGTCAATGAGTTGTATATTTGTAAAAGTTGAACTGGCAAAAATTGTGTGACAGGTATTATTTACAATGACCGAAAAAAAAAAAAAAAAAGTAGCTAAGGCTGCTTGTGTACAACCCAACACTTTATGGGATTTCATTCCTTGATTTGGAGTTTTAGGGTCATGATTTCAGGGAACAATCCAGTTAATTGGTTTAATACCATGTTTAGCTCTTCTATGCCCTCGTTTGTTGCATAGTGCCAAGGGTCTTAAAAGCTTATAAGTAGCAATCCACTTGGAGTAATAAAGGAAAAAGGAGAGTCATGAATAGTAGGAGGAAATGGACTGTATGGCTTATTACCTCCATAAACAACCTGCCTCCTTTGCCATGAGGCCACCAGAACTGGATGGTACCCAGCTATTACTAGTGAACAATTTAATCAAAGACTCCTCAGCAGAATCCTGATCTACAGGGAAAATACAGGACACAATTTCAGATTCTCATGGAATCCATATTTTCTGGAGCCACAGAGGCTGGAATAACTCCTGAAATTACTGCCCTGAAATAATCTTTAAACCTTAAACCAAAATATCCCCAAAGTCTTCTTAAAACCAAACAACAGTTTAGCTTAACTAGCGTTAAGACTGTCTGGCCTGAGCACTGTGCTCTTCTCAGATAGAGCTCTACGGGATCGTATTGACAGTTGTGCTCTTCTAAGATACAGCTCTAAGGGATCGAACTGACAACTGTGCTGTTCTAAGATACAGCACTATGGGATCATACTGACAACAATCCAAAAGATGAGAGAGGAAGCTTAGCGGCAGTGAGTTCATACAATGGAGATAGAACAGTTAGGAAAGGAGGGTGACAACGGCTACACAACTTTAAGAATGCAGTCAGTGTCACTGAGTTGTAAACGTAGAAACTGTTGAATTTGTGTATGTTCTGCTACTTCTATGTATATTTTTGACAATAACAAAATTATATATATATGTATATACAAAACACTCAATAGCAGAAGAAATCTTATTAGAAAATGGGCAAAATAATGAAGACCCACTGCACTGAAGGATCTACAAGAAAAAATAAATACCTGAAAAGATGTTCAACATCATTAACCGTGAGATAAACAGGTAGTGAAAACCACAATGAGGTATCACTACAGAAGCATCATAATGACTAAAATAAAAAATAGTGACAACACGAAATGGTGTCAAGGACACAGAGAAATAGAGCTGCTCACATTGGTGGACGGAATGCAAACTTTTGGTACAGGCACTCAAGAAAGCCATTAGGCTGCTTGTTAAAAACCACACACACAGCTATCATATAACCCGGCAACTGAATTCCTGGGCATTTGTCTCAAAGGGGTTAAAACTCATGGTTGTATAAAAGTCTATATACAAATGTTTATAGCAGTTTTATCAGTAATACCAAAGAACTGGAAAGGGCCCAGATGCTCTTCACTGGGCAGATGAATGGTTAAACTGCAGTATGTCCATATCATGGGCTACTACTCAGCAATAAAAACAAACTATTTATACACACAATAGCCTGATTAATCCCCAGGGAGTTATGATGAATGAAAAAGCCAAATACAAAAAGCTACATCCTGTATGATTTCATTTATATAATGTTCTTGAAATGACAGAATTACAGAAAAGGAGCTCAAGCTAGTGGTAGACAGGGATGAAGGGGGTTGGGACAGCAGGGAAGTGAGTGTGGCTATAAAAGAGCCATATGAAGGAGCCTTGGGGTGCAATTGACTGAATCACCTTCTATATTCTGACTATGACATTGCTCCATAGTGTGTAGAATATTACCTTTGGGGTAACTGGTAAAAGATACAAGGGATCATGCTGTATTTTTACAAGTGCATCTGAATTACTTCAAAATAACCTATAATATTTAAACAGTACAAGAGCTGAAGACAGATCAGTGGAACAGAGAAGACTCTAGCCAACATAAGAACTCAGTGTATGATAAAGAAACTGCTTCTTCCTTGCCCCTTCCACCCTTCCCTAATCTACATGTTCCAGGAGGCTGATGGCTGTGCACTGCAGCAACAAGCATCCTTTGCCTCTAATCTTTGTCTGATTTGCCAGTGGAAGCTGCAGACAGAACAGCAGAGAGGACAAAGAAAGAGATGTCGGTGGGATTGATTTACGTCTACAGCTGGACACTCGGTGCTACATTCCTGTGAAGTGCCCTGTTCTCAGGAATTTGCCTGGCTAGTTTTCACATCCTTGCCATGCTCTGTCAGGGCCCCTGTTCTCAGGAATTTGCTGGGCTAGTTTTCATATCCTTGCCACGCTCTGTCAGGGCCACAAGGTCTAACACAAAAGAGACTTAAGTGCCAACATATGGACTTCTAGATTTCCAGTTTGTTCACGTCTGCAACCACTTTCTGTGAAGGGCCCACTATGTGCCAGACACTCCGCTGAGTTGCTAACTCTAGGGTGCTCTGCCCGCCCTGCTTCCTTCCTGTCACAAGGGCCACACTGTGTCAATCATCTCTTCCTGAAAAGGTCTTCAGTTACCTTGGCGTGCATCACCTAGCTCTGGCCAGGACACTGCTGCACCTGCCAGGAGGCATAATTCAGAATGCTAGACTAGTAAACAGCAGGAGTCTTGGTGCAGTCACTTGGTCACTGTACACAGGGAGATGACAGGGATTTAGGGTGGCTGTTTTTGTAAATGTTGAAGTAACATAAAATCTCTTTTCAGAGGACAGAAATACATATTAGGAAATATAAGTCTAGATTACTTTGCCAAATTAATAAATTATAACTGCATTTGTGTTTATATAATCAAAGTGTTCTACTTACCTGAGGGTCCACTAACCACCCATGATACAAAGGAATATCAAGAAGATCAAACACTATGCATTCCGGTGTGTATTCAAATACACGAACACCAGTGAACTTGACATTGACATCCAGGCCTGTCTGTAGTTTGTGCAAAACTGCCATAGCATCACTCATATTCTGAAAGCAGAAATGGGAAGACAACAGATCAGGAAAGATCAAAACTGCAAGAACAAAACAGACATTCAAGGGCAAGCATGTTTACTTCTGACTTTTCATTTCACTCAAGTTACTTCTTTCAAGCATAAAAACAACTGTGGACATGGCGCAAGACTGGGCAGTGTTTTGGTCCACTGTTCATTGGGTCGCTATGAGTCTGAACTGAAGCAACGGCACCCAACAACAACATTTCTTTCAGCAAATTTTTATTAAAAAACGACCATGTTCCCAGCACTAACCTGACCTCTAAAGATAAAACAGTGAGCAAAATGCACTCCCAGCTCTGACAGAGCCTCCGTTCTACTGGGAGAGGCCAAAAGGTCAATCTCCAACATGAAGCAGTGGTAAGAAAGACCGAGCAGGACAAGGGCACACAAAGCGACAGTGATAAGGGACTGATTGCAGGCCTCGGAGTCAACAGGCCAAGAAAGTCTCTCTGAAAATGACACTCAGCTACAGACCAAAGTGAAACACTGGGCCTTGGGAACCTCTTGGGACAAAGTACTGCAGACAAACTGGGCATCAAGGCAAAAACTCTGATGCAGAAATGACTTTATTAGCATGCTCTTGGAAGAGCAAGGAGTCCAGTGTGGCTAGAGCAAGAGAGATGTGGAGACAGAGGCAGGGCCAACAGTCAGAGCTGGATCACGAGGAGTTGCTGGCTAGAGTACAGGGTCCCTCTGTTCTGATCTGTTCTCTCAGTGGAAGTGGTCGTGTAAGTCTTGCAATGAAGACTATTTTAAAAATATGTTTTTCTGTATTTTAAAACAGTAAATACCTATTTATATGTACATGTTGGAAGAAATACATAAAAATCAATATGTAAAATGTAATCAATTCTCACTGACTCCCTACCTTTGATCAGACGCCAGGCTAGGCACTAAAGACTTAAAATAAGGGCTGAGAGCCCTGTGGAGGGCACAGAGGAGAAAGTGAAACAAGCAAAACCTCACACCAGAACCAGGGCACTCATGTTGAAATTTAAAAAAGATAAATTTAGGTCACATAAACAAAGTTCTGTTTTATGAAAAATCTTACCACATTTCATTCTTAGAGACTGTACAGACTAAAAACAAACCATTAAATGTACTAAATTCACAAATGATAGATTTACAATAGGATAACACTGTTACAGTCTTTGACTTTTATCACCTTTATCTATTCCAAATACCAGTGTTCCTCTAAAACAGATTTTCTCAGCCTTCCCAAAAGACTGAACATTTAGAAACACCGTGCATTTTCTCCATAAATATTTTCAAAATTTCCGTAGTGTCACAGAATGACAAAATCACAGACACACAAACAGTGGTCAGCAATCTGAGGATCCTGGCTCTACTGCCAAGATGTTTTAACTCTATTTTTTGTTAAATTCTTGGCTGCCAATCAACTAATTTCCTTTAGTGGCAGTATAATTTCTATGAGCTCCTGGGCTCATGCTTATACCTTTCTATATTTACTACATTTGTTATAGACTGTATAGTATTAAAAGAACTAAACTGATACCATTGTCTATTCTCTATAAAGGTAACAAAGCTTGTCAGAATATATATATATATACACACACACATAAGGAAAGCTAAACATTAGCAAGAAGTTTGCTACCTTGTTATTAAGTTTAAATCATGATAATAGAATAAAATACAAGCCCACGGAATGGTTGCTTACATCAAAAGGCAGGATTTAAATTTACTACCAGCTCCTTTAAGCTAGAAGTTAAACTGTTTCTTACAATTCCTCTGAAAAGTACTTCTAATATGGTAAAATGTTTTACACTTAAATATATATTAAAAATGTACTTGCAGTTGTTTAAAAATCTGTCATAAATACACATGTGCATCCTATTTTCTTGGGTGGCCAGGACTCTGTCACTGGGTAAACTGAGAAAAACAGTATCTTTGCTTACTTGAGAACTTCTGGGAAAGTGGTTTTCATCAGGAAAATGCAGCCTCACACTGGTCTTTCTAACATCAAGGCCTGACTGTGTCTGCTCTCCTAAATTCACTGTGAGGCTGACAAGAGACTGCCCTTATCTTCTGCAACCCTCAAATTCATGTTTTTGTTTTAACTGAAATAACTTCATTGATTTCAATAAGAAATTACATGAATTCGATAAATGATACAAACTGAATCTTGTCATCGTATAAAATACCATTTGTTTGTTTTGTATGTGAGAGTTTCACATAGGAGTTCATTTGAAAAGAGGTTTCTGTTGTTAAAAGTGTTTGAAAATCATGCTCTGAGCTATAAATTTACCCAAAAGAATTTGAATAATTCAGTTGAGCAACTTGGCTTTAGCTGTAGGTTTTCTACTTTGTACAAATGAAGTAATATAATATGTTGGCTTTTCAGTTCTGTCAGGACTGGATTATTTGGACCCTCCGATTCCAGAAATTTTGCAGCACTGATAAGGCCCGTGCTTCCCTTTGCCAGCCTCACGCGGGGGTCGCAGGCGCAGAAGGCTGAGGTGGCCATAAACACCAAAGGTCCAATGACGTCTACTTCTTCCCTGGATGCGACTTCTTTCCACCTTAAGAAACTGATGACTTCTTTTTTTTTTCCTCCATTCTTTTTTAATTTTTTTCATTGTGTTCAAGTGGAAGACTTACACACAATTTGCCTCGTGACCCTAGCTCCTCTCCCCACTCTGGGGCAGCACACTCTTCCTTTCTAACCCGCATTTCTCACGTCTATCTCACCAGCTCCTCTAACCCTCCAGTCTTTCCCTCTCGCCTCCGAGCAGGAGCTGTCCCAGTTAGCATCCTGTATGTGCTCAAGCCAAGAAGCACATACTTCACCAGTATCCTTTTATGTCATATATACCAACTCAGTCTTCGTCTGAAGAGTTAGCTTCCAGAATGGTTTCACTTCTGGGTTAACATTTGGGGGCCATGTCTTCCAGGGACCCTCCAGTCCATCATACCATCAGGTCTGGTCTTTTTACTACACTTTGAGTTCCCACATTCTCTCGCTCCATCAGGTACTCTTGGCTGAGTTCCCTGTAAGGGCAGTCTTTGGTGGTGGTCGGGCACCAGCTAGTTCTTCTGGTCTGATGTGATGTAGTCTCTGGGGTACATGGCCCTTTCTGTCTCTTGGGCTCACGCTTCCCTTGAGTTGTTGATGCTTTTCTTTCTCCTTTGCTTCAGGTGGGCTGAGACCAATCAATGCTTCCTAGATAGCCACTTGCTAGCTTTTAAGACCTGAGACACCACTTAATAAAGTGGGATGCAAAAACAGGTGCTTAAAAAACTTTGTTATGCCACTTGACCTAGATGACTCCTGAAGCCATGGTCCTGAGACCCTTGGCCCTGGTACTGTGCCCCAGGAAGTGCTTGGTTTTATTTACAACACTTCTAAGCTTTGGAATTAGTCCATTCATGCTGACTTCTCCTCTCCTGTGTATTATCTCTGCCTTCACCTAAAACAGCTCTTGTTTTAATTAGAATTAATTAATTAATTAGAATACTACCCCCACCACCCACAAGCTGATTACGTCTCACTGTCTACTGCCAAGGAAAACGAAATTTCTAGTAATTGTGACACTAGTGACTCCTCCTACACTAAAGAACAGGTTTTCTAAAGAACACACCAAAAAATGAGGACATATTAAAGGTAGTGAACAAGAGAATTTGTCCTAATAACATATATAGGCAGTCTCAGGGTTACAAACATCAGATTTACATAGAACCCAAAGTTGTACACTAACTCTCATAGAGCCTATTACATTAAAAATCTGAGGTACATATAGTAGTTTATAATAACAAATGCATGCTGCTTTGTGACATACATTAAAACATTATTATTACTGTATTACTGTGTTAAAGATGTTTCAGTGTGTCTGGAAGTGTTTCTTTAATGTTTATTATGCATAGAATGGTACATTGTGTACTAAGACAAAGGTGACTGACATCAGATACAAAGTGTACAAAACTGTCCAAGTTTATGTGCAAATCTGACTTAAAGACATACTTAGGAACAGAATTCATTTGTAATGCAGGAACTGGCTGTACCAGACATCATTTGCTCAGCTTTCTCCTAAACATAATTATAAAATAAAAATAAATTATATAAAATATTGATAGGAAAATATGAATGGGAAAGATGAGTTAACAAAAAATTCACTTGAAAGTCAATTTTTCAAGAAAAACATGCAGTGATCACTCTAGACAGGCCTGTAGAAGGGTGTGGCTGCACAGCCTATGTGTTCACACAGACCAGGAACTGACAAAGTATGGCTTGGGGGCCAATCCAGCCTGTGAGCTAAAAATGATTTTACACATTTAAAGAGTTATAACAGAGAAAAAGAATATGCAACAGAGATCATATATTGCCCCCAAAGCATAAAATATATACTGTTTGGTCCTTTACAGAAACTATCTGCCAACCACCGACAGAAAGCAATTAATATATCCACAAATTAATGTAACAGAAACTGTTTATTACCTGCTCATAGTTTAAACGTTGAATTTCTGAAATTTCTTTTGGCTTTGCGTCAAGCATGTAATCTCCTGTAAAGAGACATTGTGAAATTTTCTTTTTTAAAAATTCCTTTTCTGATTACAATAGATTTTTAATTATAAATATTTAAACATTAGCAATCAATGACATATAAAGTTGACTGCCCAGTTCTAGCCAGAGAAACCTGACTTAACTGTATGTATATTATATATATATATAGTATACACACATTATATATACTCCGCTTTACAATGTACTGTAGCATCTTTCTTTTCCTTGTTACTGTACATATGGCTCTCTGACTCTTACGATAATGTCTATTATCATATTCCATACACTGTAGAGACATCCCAAATTATTTAGTCAGTATCCCATCAATATCTTACTAAAACAAACAGTGTTGTAACTAACAGCCTTATGCTCATATCTCGGCAGACCTGTGTTTTTGTAGTTTAAGTTCCTAAAGCATCTAGCTCAAAGGATGAGTACATTCTACAATACAAATTGCTTAACTGCTCTTCCGAAAAGGCTGTATCAGATTTCACCGGTGGCAACAGTATAACTACTCCCACTTACACTAATCTTCTAAATGTTTGCCACTCTGACAAGTAAACAAGTTTTTTTTGCATTTAAAACACTAATTTCTTTTTATATAGGTATCACTTTTTCAATACATGTATTGCCTGTTTTATTAACTGCATATACTTCTTTTTCTCTGAATTGCCTGTCTACCCCTGATCTTTTCCTGCTGAACAATAAGAGCTCTTTTCCAGTTAGAGGAATTAGCACATTTCCTGCTCTATGGGTGGTAAATACTTTCCCCCATGTTGTATTCTAACTTCCTGGTGGTGTTTTTTTGCCTATTTTTTGTTGTCCTGAAATACTTTGGTTTAATATAACTAAATTCTGAAGTTAAGAGCTTCTGGATTGGATGGCATGATTAGAAAGGTCTTCACCTCTTAAGAATACATAAATATTCACATACACTTTTTTCAAGTAATTTTATGTTTATCTTCATTTTAATGTCTACACCTCAATCTACCTGGAAGTATTTGGTATCAACAGTCAAATGAGGACCCACCTTCTTGCTCAACAGCCTACATAATTAGTAAGTTGATTAAATTGCTCTTAATATAACCAGTACATCATAACTTTTTAAAAAAATATCTGAAGACTACCAAGTATCGTCTTAAGCTTTCAAACTCTGATAACAAATATAATTCCTACAAATATCAATGTACTATTATCAGTGCTTTAAGCAGAACTTTACAACAGCAAAACCTAATTAGCAACAATTTTATTCTCTATAGGTAAAAGAACTCCAAAATCATTAAACTGATTAATGGGAATATATAAGCAAATCAATTTAACAAATGTTTTGAGTCCTTACTACACAAGGCATGTTGTATATTTCACATGTTGAGTTTTGATACAGTGTGTGACTAAAAGCTATGCCTTATTTTGGTAAATGCTATACATTATTCAAATAGTCAAGAGCAGAACTGCTATACTTGTGTCCTGAATTTCATTCAAGTTCTGTATTTACCCTGATAAGCATATGTATGATTTCTTAAGTATGACCTCAGTAGGGTAAGGATGCACAACAATCCTGGATACGCTACCACAGATTAAAGCTTAGGAGCTATAAGTAAAATGACTACTGGGAAAAACTCAGAAAAGCAAGCTCTCCTTTTCTGGAGGCCAGGAAGTCTACAGGTAAGAGCAGAACAGCACAGCTATGGTCAGCAGCCTCTAAGATGGACTTCCACCATCTGTACCCTCCAGCCTTCATTGGCTCTCCTCCAGCCCTCCGAGTATGGAATGGACTTACTCACTCACTTCTAGTGAACAGAATGTAACAGTAGTAATGAGATGTCACTTCTGGATCAGGTTATAAACTAACTCTGGCTTCCACTATGGTTGTCTCTCAGGTACTGACTTTTGAGGAAGTCAGATGCCATGCCCTGAGCTGCCTTACAGCTAGGCCTTCAGCCAAAAGCCAGCTTCAAGGAACGGTAAGACCACAGCCCCACCACCCACCCTGACTACAGCCTCATCAAAGACCTTAAGGCAGAGTCACCCACCCACACTACACTCAGGTTCCTAACAGAAGCTGTGAAATGATTTCTGTTGTTCTAAGCCTCTAAGTCTGGAGTAATTTTTTATACAGCAATGGATATGGCTAACATAAGGATATGATACAGTAATAGAAGAATCAGTTCTCCTTAAAAGTCTGAGTTTGGGTTCTAAGATAAGAAAGCAACTCTTAAAGTATACTGTTTCATCTAGCTTATCTAACCTTTGTATCTAATTGTTCTGCAATACTATTTCAGTCACAAAGTACTGAGGATCTCTTATATGTTTAACAATGGTTTAAAATAAAGCACTATTTTTTTTAGGACATGATTATTTTTAAAAAAACTAATAATTTGGTTTGGCAAAGAATATACAGGAAAACGAGAATAAGATAATGATAAACTACAATGTAGTATAAGATATAATACATATGTTAAAAAAAAAACAACTCATTTTTTCTAGTTGATTCCAACTCATAGAGACCCAATACAACAGGGTAGAACTGCCCCACAGGGCTTCCAAGGAGCGACTAGTGGATTCGAACTGCTGACCTCTTGGTTAGCAGTTGAGCCCTTTTGGAAAGAAGGAATGATAAGCCTACAGAGCTTACAAATATTCCTTGAAATGGGAAAGTATCTAAACCAGATTCTGAAAGGTAGGCAGAACTTGGAAAGGCAGCAGCAGACAAAAGCATTCTTTAGAGAGTAAAACATGTAAGAAAAGTCATGTCATACAGAGACCTTACAGTAAGATTTATACTTAGGATTTATGTATCAGAGATAGGAAATATGGCTAGACAAGTAAACTTGATCAGACTATAGAAAAATCCTAAATATTATATTGATACATTTGGGCTGCTTGTGAAAGTTTATAAGCGAACATACTTTACATTTTTAAGTAGAGGAGTAAAAGATGAAATTGGTGCCTTTGGCATATTACACTGGGACACAGACTAATTTGGAAGAGAGAGGAGATGACAGAGGTCACAGGAAATCAGGTAATCAAATGTCAGTGTACTAGGAAAGGAAAGAATTCCGCAGAAAGAACCCGTAAAGCCTGGCTGCTTAGAGGGCACTACACACAAATGCAGTCAAGACACCTGACCGTTACACAGGCTGACCAAGGGAAGACAGCATTAGCCTGCATATCCCAGATGAGCGTTGGGAAAACAAACTAAACATTTCATCATTGATCCCTTCTTTATGGTACATTTACATTAAGAAGCTAAACTTTTTTTTTAAAAAGTCAGATAATGCCACTGTCCTAACAACTCTTTTCCTTATCCTAATACTAGTTTTATCTTCACACAAACTACTTTGGATGGCTGAAGTCATAGTATACATTCCAGTCAGTGTTGTGGTTTCTTCATGTTAGATTCTCTCCCATTTCCTGCCTCTGCCTAGACTTTCTTCTCCACCTTATTTTATTAGACTGCCTGGCAATTACTAGCTCTTTCAGCTGGTCAAGTTACCTTCTCTCTACCCAGAGCCCTCCGCCATGCCAGGCCCATGAATGGCATGCTCCAAGTATTCTAGTAACAGAAGTTTCCAAATAAAGCTCACTCCTTTTTCTTTAACCATCAAAACTTCCATTCCCAGGGGGCACCTCAGCTAAGTGTGAGGTAAGCAGTTAACCCCTTGTCACATAATCCTTCTACTGGTGTTTGCTTATTAGCTCAAAAGCATCAATGATTCCTACAGAGAACCGGAGTGATCTCTTGAGGAGAAAATTCAAATAACTTAGAAAATTAAACAATTTGATCTGGCAGAACTGGCCTCTGAATCAAGCTTATTTTTGTCTGAGGCAGAGTCTTCAGAGCCCCTCGTCACCTCACGCTTGTTCACTTCCTCACCTCCCATGAGGATGTCCCTCTTATGCTGCCCCTACTAGTTAATTCCTCTTATCCATGAATCCCATGTCTCATTACCAACTCAAGATCCAGATATTTTTCCATCAATTTTTCTTATTAAAAAAATCTATCTAAGGCTGAAAAAAAAAATCTATCTTATGTTCTGCTTCCTCAGGGCTTTGCTAGCCAACAGAAAAATCTAATACAGCCAAATGTGCTGATTATGTCTTCTGGGACTCCTGCCAAGAAAGACACCATGTGAACACTTCCATGGGTACACCTAACTGCCACACTGCACTGCTGAGGCCTCCAAGGAAACTGCCACAGGGGGCACTTGAAAAATGTTTGCTGGATTAAAAAGGAAAAGACAATTTGTGGGAATTTCAAGGGGTAGAGGGAAGGAGGGATACACATCTGATCATAGGAGCCTCTCAGCGTTCTCTCAATCATATAGAAGGTGGCAGATGGAGACAGCAAGTCACTGAACCTCTCTGAGTGCCACTCTCCTAATCTGTCAAAATAAGCAGACAGGTTTCTCCAGCATCACAGGTCTGCAATGCTTTCATCTCTGCTCCGGTTTCCCTCTCTTCTCCTACTCGGACCTCTGCCCTCAGGCCACCTGACTCTACTCACAGGTTTTCTGCCACAACTGTATTCTTCACTTACAGGACTATCCAGATGCTTCAGAAGGTCTGCAGACAAAGGCGAGTAGAGTGAGTGACAGCGGTGATGAGCAGACAGGAGGTTCGGTAAATGACGTCAACCTATGCTGGCAGCCAGAGCCAGAGTGGACTTAGGACTTAGGATTTAGAAGCAGAACAATTTAGGTCACTACCATCCAGCAAAAATAGAATGTGAACCATATGTGCCATTTTAAATGTTCCAGTAGCCACATTAAAAAAAGTAAAAAGAAACAGGTGAAATTCATTCTCAACGGCCACCTTCAAGTGTTCTATAGCCACAGGCAGCTAGTGGCTACCTTGCTGGACAATGTAGGGTTAGGTGATTATGGTCATGATCTGAGACCATGGAAGGTACAGCAGAGAATGGCTGGATATGGAAAAGTGGATCAGGAAACTAGGCTCAGGAATACATGTTTCATTACTTAAATTATATATACTGGGTGCTCAAATACCTACTGCACCAAAAGCATATGGAGACTCCTGCTACTATTTCCTACTGTCTCAACCAGACCATCTTAAAAATCACTTTTAATATATTATTACCCCACAGAAAGGTCAATATCTTGGGCGTTAGTGAGCTGAAATGGACGATACTGGTCATATTGAATCCAACAATATTGTCTACTACATGCTGGGAACATACTGAAAAGTAACAGCGTTGTATTCATTCTTAAAAAGAACACTTAGAGACCTTCCTGAATTACAACATGGTCAGCAATAAGTTAATACACATACATCCAGAAGAAAGACCAGCTAAAGACAATTATTTTAAGTATCATGAATGCCAAAGGTGAAGAATTGGAAGATTTTTACAACCTGCTGAAGTCTGAAATAGATTTAAGTGTAATCAAGATACACTGATAATTAATGGTTATTGGAACATAAAAGCTGTACACAAAGAAGGGTCAGTAGTTGGAAAATACGGTCCTAGTGACAGAAACATGTCAGGGATCACGTGACAGAATACTGCAAGACCGGTGACTTATTAATTGTAAATACTTTTCTGCAACAACATAGTTGATAAATCTATACAGGGGCCTTACAGGATGGATCACACATAAACCAAACTGACTACATCCGTGGAGAAAGAAAATACAGACACTCAGTATCATCAGTCAAGACAAAACCATGCACCAACTGTAGAACAGACTGTCAATTGCTAATTTGCAAGTTCAAATAGAAGCTAACGTTGATTTTGTTCATCAGACTGAGTCCATAAGAACCAAAATATGACCTTGAATATGCCCCACCTGATGGTCTAGAAGCTGCCTCATGAATAGTATTGAGGCACTGCACACTAAGTGACTGGAGACCAAGAGAGTTACAGGAAGAAACCGGGGCATTTTACATAAAGAAAGTGAAAGTCGTTCAACAGAAAGGGAAGAAGAAAAGGATGAAACGAATGTCACCAGAGACTCTGAAAGTTGCTGTTGAGTGCAGCATAGCAAAAATAAATGGGACACATGATCAACTAAAAGAGCTGGACAGGAGACTCCAAAAGATGACTGCAGAAGACTTGAAATGTGAACCATTTGGAGTTCGAAAACAGCAAGGGACAAACAGAAGCAGAATTCCTCAACCTGGAAGAACTGAAGAGAAAATTCAAGTCTCAAGTTGCAATACTAAAAGATTCCATAGGCAAAAACTGAATGACACAGAAAGCATCAAAAGAAGACGGAAAGAATACGGAGTCACTGAACCAAAAAGAATGATTGATGTTCACCTATTTCACGGTGCGGCACATAATAAAGAACCACTGATACAGAAAGGGGAAGTTCTGGTCACGCTGAAAGTACTGGCAAAAAACAAGGCACCAGGAACTGAAGGAATACTGCTGAAGATTTTTCCAAAAAAAAAAAAAAACAGGTTCAATGCTGGATGTGCTTATGTGTCTCTGTCAAGAAACCTGGAAGGCAGTGACCCGGCTAACTAAACAGAAGCAATCCATGTCTATGCCTGTTCCAAAGGAAGGCTACTATGAGGAATGCGGGTATGATCACACAGCATCATCCCATCACTAACCCTAGAGCTACTGCTCAGCAGTCATACCAAGTCTCCACAGGCGACTTGACTCGCCCACTGTGCTAGCAACTGTTTTACACCCTCTTATCAAACTTGCAACACTTCCTACCTCATTCTCACTTCCAGCTGATAACCTTGCTTCCCATTTCATGGAGAAAATAGAAATCGGAGACTTTCCAAGAGCCACCACACAATATCCACACACAGCCGGCACCTGTCTTTGGAGATTCTGCCTTCTGTCTTGCTGCAGATGGATTATCTGCACTAAGACTAATCCTTCCGTTGGTCTAAAACACTCCAGTTCCTTTCCTCTAATTTTCTCTTTCTTCCATAGCTTTGTTGAGATATAATTTACATAACCATACAACAGACTCATTTCAAGTGTTCAACGGTTTTTGAAGCAAATTCACAAGATTGTGAAATACTGACTATAACCGTGGAACATTCTCATTCACCTGACAGAAGCCAGGTATCTATCAGCAGTCAATCCCCATTTCCTCCCTATTCCTTCCTCAGCCATGAGCCAGCACTCGTCTCCTCTGTGTCTCTGTTATTTGCCCGTTCTGAACATTCCACATAAAGAGAGTCATCAACCATGTGGTCTTTGGCTTCTTTCACTCAGCGTCAGGTTTCCAAGGTTCACCATGTTGCAGTAGGTCCACCATGCGGTATGTAGCACGGTCACCACGTTGTAGCCCATGTCGGTACTGCATTCCTTCTTAGGAATGAGTGATATTCCATTGTACACACGTTCCCTATTTCATTTATCCATTCACCAGCTGATGGACATTTCGGGTTTCCAATTTCTGGCCACTATGAATAATGTTGCTATGAATATTTGTGTCCAAGCTTTTATACAGACATGGTTTCATTCCTCCTGGGTCCATACCTAGGAGTGAAATTGCAGGGTCACGTGGTAAGGCTATATTTAGCTTTTTAATAAACTGCCAAAGTGTATTCCAGAGTAACTTCTTTATTTTATACTCCTACTGGTTATGAGAAGCCCTGGTGGCACAGTGGTTAACAGCCAGTCAGCAGTTCAAGTCTGCCAGCTACTCCTGGGAAACCCTGTGGTACAGTCCTACTCTGACCTGTAGGGTCACTGTAATTGGAATTGACTCAGTGGCAATGGGTTTGGATTTTTTTGGTTACTAATTACGTATTTTAAAAAATTATTGGAATTAATATGTATTTTTTTGTTTTCCAGATGCCTCCTTTTTTATATTATAGAGAATCTTAATGCTGGTCAGAAAGAAGGCTGTGACACAATAACAACAGTAATGTACAAATTTTTAATTAAGAGATTCAAAAGTAAAATTTTAAAAGATTATATAACAGCACTTCAGAAGGGTGGTATTTGATATTACATTAGCTTTAAAAACTTTGCTTTCTTTTCAAAGACAGATCACATCACCCATTTTTCAACACTAACCTAAATATTCCATCAGTTGTTCAGCAGTTATGATTTCCATCATCGGTGGAAGTTTCACCTGAAAAAGAAAGTATTATTTCTATAAAATCAAACAGTTTAGATAACTAAAGTATTACTTGCAGTCAGAAACACAAGTATGTATGCTTACATGTATGTGCAAAAGTATTCATCTACTGCACCTATAAATTAGTAGTTACCAAAATCTTTATTAAATATAACAGAGTTAATCTTTATAAAATTTACAGGTTAATATAAGCACTTAAACAGACACTGAAAAATCTTTTTCAAAGCCAAGTACAATAGCCTGAACCACCCACCATGACTGTCTTTGGCCAATAGCACCCTGGAAAGCAGAAAACGGGTTCAGGGGCTGGCTGGGCTGCAGATGTGCCAGGACAAGTTACCCACAGAAGCCACGTTACTAAAGCCTGGCTTGACTATAACTCAGTATCCAGTTAGTTCAGGCTACCTTGGCCATTTTCATTTCTGAATGGCTAAAATGAATACATTAGTAAAATATTAGCCATACACTGGAGAATGCATATTGTATAATTTCATTTATAATGTAAAGTTCAAAAATGGGCAAAATTAAACTACACTACCCACAGCTGTACACTTAGCTGTTAAAACTATGATGTATGGATATGGCTACTACAAAACTCAGCAGTATGACCACCGCTAGGAGTAAAGGAAGGAGTTATAGATGGGAAGGACCACTAATGAGCTTCCACAGTGTTGGCAGGACTTGGTTCTCTGCCATGCACGGCAGCCCCATTGATGTGGGCTTTGTAACACCTTGTTAAACTTGAAAACTCTGCCTTATGCACTTTTCTGCATGTGTAATATTTTAGAATAAAAAACTTAAAAGTAAATTACATACATTATAGTTATATTTAAGGTGGAAAACCATGAAAAACCATTAAGTTAATTCAACTGTGACAACACATTAATCTAATTTTTCAAATGAGATGTCAGATGAGTTATACAATTATTACACTCAATAATTATATAGAACAGGAGAAAAATAAACACTGTAAGTGGAAAATCAGAGTAATTAATATGTCAGTGACTGGAGAATAGCAACAAAATAAAAAATTTCTAGGAATAACTTTTTGCTCAACCAAGTTAATCATTTAGATAAGAATTTTCCCTAACAGCTCCCCAAACGCCTAAAGAAGGTACAATGACAGCATGTCACAATTCTGCCGCTGCTGCTGTTGTTTTAATCAATGAATAAAACAAGCCTTTAAAATCCCTATAGAACACAATAAAGGGCATCTTCATTGGCAAAAAAGAAGTAAAAATCTCCCTATTTGAAGATGATACGATTGTATATGCAGAGAATCCTAAAGAATCCATGAGTAAACTATTCAAACTGATAGAAGAGTTCAGCAAAGTCTCAAGACACAAGATAAACGTAAGAAAATCAGTAGGATTCCTTTATACCAACAACGAGGTTATTAAGGAAGAAATCACCAAGTCAATACCATTTACTACAGCCCCTGAGAAGATAAAGTACCTAGGAATAAATCTAACCAGAGAAATGACAGACCTTTACAAAGAGAACTACAAGCCCTTACTACAAGAAACTAAGAGAGACTTACAGAAACGGAGAAACCTACCCTGCCCATTGATAGGAAGACTTATCATTGTGAAAATGTCTATCCTGCCCAAAGCTATCTACATATATATGCAGTCCCAATACATAGTCCACTGACATTTTCTTAATGTGATGGAGAAACAAATTATCAATGTCGTTTGGAAAGGGAAGAAGCTCTGGATAAGTAAAGCACTACTGAAGAAGAACACACTGGGAGGCCTCTCACTATCCGATTTTACACTGCCACAGTTGTCAAAACAGTCTGGTATTGGTACAAACAGAGACAGATAGATCAATGGAACAGAATCGAGACCCCAGAGACGACACCATCTTCCTGTGAACACTTGATATTCGACAAAGGCCCTAAGACATTAAACTGAGGAAAAAACAATCTCTTCAACAAATAGTGCTGGCAAAATTGGATATCCGTCTTCAAAAAACTGAAACAAGACCCATATCTTACACCTTATACAAAAACCAACTCAAACTGGATAAAAGACCTAAATATCACATCTAAAACAATAAAGCTCATCCAAGAAAAAGTAGGAACAACAATGTAAATTTTAACACACAACGTAGACAGAATTCAAAATCTGCCAAAGAAACCACAAACCACAGGAGAGAAAATAGATAAATGAGAACTATTAAGAATCCAACACTTCTGCTCATCCAAAGACTTTATTAACAGAACTAAAAAGCCACCTACAGAATGGGTAAAAATATTTGGCAGCGATATGTCAGACTGACGCCTGACCTCCATAGTCTGTAAGGTACTACAAAATATCAACAAGAAAAAGAAATCATCCAATTAAGCAATGGACAAAGGAGATGGACAGACACTTTTCTAAAGAGGAGTCCCAGGCAGCCAAAAAACACATGCGGACATGCTCATGATCATTAGCTATTAAAGAAATTCCAATCAAAATGACAATGAGATACCATCTCACCCCAACAAGGTTGGCCATGATCCAAAAAATGCAAGACAATAAACGCTGGGGAGGCTGTGGAGAAACTGGAACCCTGCTACACTGCTGGTGGGATTGCAAAATGGTGCACCCTCTTTGGAAAGCAATCCAGCACTTCCTTAAAAAGCTAGATATAGATATACCATTTGACCCAGTAATTCCACTGCTCAGAATATATCCTACAGAATCAAGGCCATTCACACCAACTGATACATGCACACAAATGTTTATCACAGAACAGTCCACAATGGCAAAGGGATAGAATCAACTCAGATGCCCAGTGGCAGAGGAATGGATGGATAAACTATGGTATGTATACTCAATGGAGCACTGTGCAATGATGGGGAGAGGTGACGATTTGGGGAAGCATCTCATGGCCTGGTTTCAGTTGAAGGACACTGTGTTGAGTGCAGGTGGTCAGCAACAGGGGGATAAATATTGTATGAGACCCTTACAATAAGAACTTAAAAACAGACTCATGCATAGAGGAGAAGACGCTTCGATAGCTGCAGCAGTGGGGAGGGAGGGGGGAGGGTTTAGCTTGGATAGTTGATGGGAATTTGGTTGGGTGAAATCTGTGACAGCACACATTAGATGGAAAATTAATACTAACTAGACTTCAATATAACATGATTACTCCTCTCTTAATCCAATATTACAAGGACAGAGTGGCTGGGGCGGGGTGCCAGGGACCACGCTCTTGTGGGGTGTCAGGGCCAGATGATACAACTAGTATTTTGCTAGGCGAGCCCTCTGCACCCCACATTGGTGGGTGGCAACTGGGGTCTTGGGGGCTGCTGAGCTGCTATCTGAGGATGCAGCAAATGATCCCAACTTAGCAGGAGCGGATGATCACCAAGGACCAAAACTACATGGGGGAAAGAGGACCCAGAAGACAGAGAGACCCACGAGAGTGTGTGACTACATCGACTTGTGATCGGAGGAACCAGAGGGTGCCTGGCCACCACCAGTGATACCATTATGGAGTTCACAAAGCTTAGTCTCACTGGCAACACAGTAATAAAATGGGGTACACCCTGAGATCGCCACTAAAACACTGCAATTGATGGTCCAGGGGCCTCAGGGTTCCCCCTGGGAGCATGACCCCTGGCCCCGATGCTGCCCCTGTCCATAAATCATAATGAAGGTCAACTCTTCAGACAGGAATGGATTCGACTTGGTGACACAGAAAGACCATATCATGTGTGCACTTTACGGTTCTATGCATCATCTATAAGACGTTGTCCTGCTGACCTCTTACTGGAGGCAGGGGAGTGGGTGGAGAGGAAAGGATAGGAGATTGTTGGGAGGATAAGACATGTATGGAGCAGAGAGGAAGAGTGTGCTGTCACCGGGCAGGGAGAGCAGTGGGAGCTGCCATGTAGGTAGGCATGCAAACTTATATGAGAATGTACATTTTCATTCAATTATTTAAAAAAAAATTCCTACAGAACAGACACATTGAGACCTTCTGAGACCATGTACATCAGGTAGTGTTCCAGATTTAGACATCCAGCAGATTCATCACTCAGCTGTACACCAAGAGATGCCATGGAAGATATTATCAGTACCTGATTCTAAATGATTTTTATTCTCTGTGACATATTTTTCAATTGTGACTCAAAGTAGCCTTCAGACTGACAAAGAAAACAAAACAAATGCTGATTCAGTAAAGAATACAAAGATAATTCTGAAAAAGTTTTATTTGACAGTGCTGCCCTGTATCAGGCACCTAGCAAATTACAGTCTGCCACCTGCTTTTCTAAATATTCTAGGTGAAGTTTTATTGGAACACAGATGTTCTCATTTGTTGGCGTTATGTTACCCGATGTTATGTTACAGCTGTCTTTTGTGTGTGTTACAACAACCGAGTGTTTGAGACAAAGACTACATCGTTCTCAGAGCCTGAAATTTGTACCATCTGGTCCTTTGTGGACAGTTTGCTGACTTCTGCCTTTGATGATTCACGTTACTGTCAGGTGGAAACTAGCCAGTTCTGACTCACAGCACCAGCAAGTGTAACAGAATGACCCCCGACTGGTCCTGCACCCTCCCTACCATGATTGCTAGGTCTGAGCCCATTGTTGTGCTACTTATCTTTTTAATTTCCTCAGCAATTCCGGCAGCCACTGTATCAATCCATTTCACTAAGGGTCTTCCTCTTTTTCAATAATCCTCTACTCTACCAAACATGACATCCTTCCTGCAGGACTGCTACTTCTGATCCCATGTCCAAAGTAAGATAAAGTCTTGCCATATTTGCTTCTAAAAGAACATTCTGTCTGTACTTCTTCCAAGAAAGATTTGTTCAATTATTTGGTACTCCATGGTACATTTAACATTCTTCTCTAACACCATAATCAAATGCCTCAATTCTTCTATCTTCCTTATACATTTGGATGACTTTTATTCAATGGATCATTCTAATCATTAATATATAATATTATTTGAAGGTGTTTCAATATCACTTTTAAAGGTCTGCTTATCATATTAAGATTCTTAAACCGGTGATGTTTACAGTCTAAAAGATAAATGACTGTGAGACCAATCAAGAAGTTCTCTTTATACCTACAAATATTTCTTAAATAAATTAATACTTGAAAATTCTCTTACTCCAGAGAGATTCACTGCAGGAATACATTCACCAAAAAATTCCATAAACAAATAGCTTATTCTTTCCTTCACTTAATATAACAATCCTAATATACACTTTTCAGAATAAGAAACTAAGACTCTAAGAAGTATATGTATTTGGGAAATATGTTCTAAAACCCTAGATTTCTACAAACCAATGATTTCAGGGTTTAACTTTGAAATTTTCAAATAATAACTTCCTAACATACCTTATTTTAAACACTTGAAGTAGGAAATGAAAATCTCTACACAGATTTCAGAAATGGAACAACAAATATGCAAACATTTTACCTAATTCACGAATATACTAAGTGACATATTCTTTTTCTGAATTTTAGCCAATAAAATACTCTGGATGTTCATTAAAGCTATGGATTAAGCCAAAAAAGCCACTGCCATCCAGTCGATTCCGACTCACAGTAAGCCTGTCTATAGGTTAGAGTAGAACTGCCCACCGTTTCCAAGGAGCGCCTAGTGAACTTGAACTGCAGACTTTTTTTGGTTAGCCAACTTACCACCTTACCACTATTCCACCAGGGTTTCCAAGCTACGGACAAAAGAATATAACAGCCAAGAAATGCGTGCCTCCTACCCACACACTGAAGTCATCCACAAAGCTCAATTTCCTGACCATATAATAAAGATCTTCCTGAGGGTTTGCTTTTTGTTTTTGCTTTCCTCCAGCATCACCACCATCTCAAAAGCAAGCACTACAGGTTTTGTTCAGTGTGTGCCATGGACCGCCAAATGAACTAACTGATCTGCTCTGGAAGAAGTACAACCAGAGTGCTCCTTAGAAGCAAAGATGGCAGGACTGCATTTTACATACTTTGGACATGTTGTCAGGAAGAATCAGTCCCTGGAGAAGCACATCATGGTTGGTAGAATGGAGGGTCAGCAAAGTAGAGGAAAACCCTCAATAAGATGGACTGACACAGTGGCCACAACAATGGGCTTAAGCATAAAAGTGATGGTGGACACAGCAAAGACCGGGCAGTGTTTTCTCCTGCTGTTCATAGGGTTGCTCTGAGTTTGAACCAACTCAACAGCACCTAACAACAGGTTTTGTTAATCGTAAAACATTAACCTCTTTGCCTCTCTCGAGTTTCTTGAAGAAACCCATTATGGAACTGCTGGTTAAGAATATGTAATTAACAATTGCAGCAATCTTTCTGAATCTCTAAATTTAAAGTTTTACAATGAAAAACAAATGATTAAGTATCACCTAAATTCTTAGGTGGTCCTCTTTTAATAATAATCTGTAACACTGCTTGACAGTACTAAGTACTGTATACAAGGGTACTTGGAAAATATTCTAACACTTTAAATATTCTTCCTAAAACTTGAGCAGAGTTTCACAGTCCATGTTAACACATGGTTCTAAATGTGTGATTGCTGTTGTTAGGTGCTGTTGGGTTGGTTCCGACTCACAGCAGCCCTATGAACAACAGAACAAATGAATAGAATCCAAATAAAACAGTTTATTATCTGGAAAGATAAACGCTATCCTATTGAATAAAATGTTATTGTATTAACTAAAGATTTGCTGAGGAAATTAATAATACAAGCAGCATCACAAGATTATTTAAATTGATAAAGGAAAATAATTAACTCCGACTCCAAATATTCTACTGTAGGATAAAACTTCATTAATTCAGTCTAATTATTCTATTACTGATCCAGTGGCTATAACAACGGGCTCAGGCATACAACAATGGGCTCCAGCATGAGAGTGGCACAGGACTGGGCAGTGGTTTCATTCTGCTGCGCACAAGGTCACTAGGAGTTAGAACTGACGTGACGGCACCGGACAACAACAGAGCCATCTTTAATGGCTCAGACAGTGACGTGTGTTTGAGAAGAGGCTCAACAGAGTCCAGAAGTGAAAAACAAAACCTTCGGTTAAAAGTACTGATGAAATCTTAAGCAGAAACATAAAACTGTCCCAAAGTACTGTGTCAGTATTTTGCTCCCTATTATTCTGATAATGCAGGAAACCCAGCAATAAGTAAGACAGAGGCAGCAGCTTATACAGGTGATGACGGAACAATGACCAGCTGGAGAATCTTGTTAAAGGCTTAAGCACAATACTAATTAATAAGTAGTCCAGCAGCTCTTTAAAGTTCGGTAGACACTTCAGGAGATATAAAATTGAGTATCACTTTACTATTTAGGAAAGCGAGAAAAAAATTAAATATACTGAACATGTACTAATTGCCATGAGTCGGATCCGACTCGACGGCACTTGGCTTGGCTGGTGTACTAATTGCCATCCACATGCACACTGCTTTATTCCACAGCATGTCTACAATGTAGCCAGCATTATTAGCTTTATTCAAAGAAGAAGCTACAGCTTTAACATTTAACTGATCCAAACTAAGTAGCAGAGCTATTACTGAACTGAGATCCAACTCTACAGCCAGATAAACTTTCCCACTAAACCATTTACAGACTTTTTAAAAAACAGCAAAACACTGTCATCCAATGAAACCTGAGGCAGTACATTACTTGAAATACATTTTAAATGAAGACTTGACAGAACGTTGTGGCCAGTGAAAAATGGAAGATATGGGAAAAAGACACCCGAAGTCGACTCTAAGGATCAGGATACTCAAAAAATTAGGATCCACAAGATCAATAAAGATAGGAAATTTGGTAGAAGACAGGTTTGTAGAAGAAAATGATTCCTGCCTTTGAACTATGAAGTTTAGTGTGACATTCAAGCAGAAAGTTACACTGGAACTTAGGAGATAGCCATTTTTAATTTGAGCATAAATTGTTTGATTCCTGTGCTGTAGTCTAATTTTGCATTAAAAAAAATTAACGCAGTCCAGTGAATGTTGACTCCCAGCAACCCTGCGGACCAAGGAGAACCAGCTCACAGCGTTTCCCCAGCCGTGATTTCTACAGACGCAGACCACCCCAGGTCTGTCTCCCCAGGGAAGGCTGATGAGCTCACACAGCTGACCTTCTGGTTGGCAGCCACATGCTTTAACCGCTGCATCACTAAGGCTCCTAACTTTGGCACTCCTTATGGTAAAATGAAATGACTCATTATAATTTCTTCTTAAGTTTCACTAATTTTAACTATGTAGTAAATTATATGGCATTCATGGCTTTTTAAAAATTTAACGTTGTAAAAAAAATTATCCTTCCGAAAATATTAGAAGCACTGTTAATGGAAATCAGAAGGAAAAATGTAGCTGTCCTCCCCACTTTTTTCAAAATAAGGACTCAAAAACTTAAGGATCATTTTCACGTGCCTGTAATCCTGGGCCCAGCAAGGAAAATGTATGTGTCACAAGATATTTACAGCTGTTATATACATCTCACAATTAATTCCTAATATGTACTGTTCATTTATTATTAGAAATAATTACTACACTTAAAAATACTCAAATTCAGACATTTTAGTAAATCCAACTTCCTTTCTGCCATCAGTATTTCAAATCAGGTGAATTTTATGAGACAGTCTCCAGCCGAGAAAGGCCCGACCAAACCCCTTCCGCCATCAGTCTCTCTTGTAATCTAGGCTGCGTCCTCAGAGTAGCAACTGAAGCCTATTTAAAACTATTCGGAGCCATCAGATGCAGATGTATTCACACACGTTACATTTTTTGAGAATATCCTGTCTGCATGTTCAGAGTGAAGAAGAATGAAAATCTTTGTATTACATGTAAAATAGGATTTATCTTTGTTTACTTTAAAAAAAAAACTGTACTGTTTTAGGTAGATATTTACAACACAAATTAGTTCATTCAAAAATTTCATACACAAATTGTTTTGTGAGACTGGTTGCTGTCCCTGCAGTGTGTCGGCACACTCTCCCTTTACCCGGCTTCTCTTTGTCCATTTATCCAGGTGTCCTGTCCCTTCCTGCCTTCTCATCTTCGCTTTTTGGCAGATGTTACCTATTTGGTCTCTTCTACTTAGTCGAACTAGAGGAACACATGTGCTACTGTTCTTATTGTCAGCTTGTTTAATCTGTGGCTGAATAGTAGAGTTTCAGAGTGGCTTCAGTTCTGAGTTAACAGAGTGTCTGGGGCCCCGCCATAGCCTCAGACCACTGTCAGACCACTAAGCATGGCTTTGTGTGTATGTGTGAACCTCAATTTTGTACATTTTTCTCCCTTTCTAGCAGGGACTCTCTACTGTAAGTCCTGTCCAAGCAGTCGATGGTGACCGCTGGGTACCATCTAGTTCTTCTGATCTCAGACTGGTAGAGGTTGGGGTTAACGTGGCCCATGGTCTATCAGTTCTTTGGACTAATATTTCCCTTGTGCTTTGGTTTTCATTCTCCTTTGCTCTACATGTGCAAATAGGACATTCTTGGAAATGTCCTGTGTGTGACCTTGCCTACACTGAAGGGCGCTGTTACAGTGAAACTGGGCAGGAAGGGAGGCCCGGGAAATGTCCTGTGTGTGACCTCACCTACACGGAAGAGCACTGTTAAGTGACACTGAACAGGAAAGGGGACCTTGGAAATGTGCTGTGTGTGACCTCACCTACACTGAAGGACGCTGCTATAGTGAGACTGAACAGGAAAGGGGACCCTGGAAATGTGCTGTGTGTGACCTCACCTACACTGAAGGGTGCTGTTACAGTGACACTGAGCTGGAAAGGGGGGACTTTCAGTTCAAAATTCAATTCATAGCACCCATATTTAAGAAGCCTCTGCAAATCTCACCATGCTTAAAAATCTCCTAAAACAAAAATGTTAATCGCTTGAAAGACATGTGAAAAGGTGAGACAAGACAGGTAGTCCAGGTGAGAGACAATGATGGCCTGAACCAGGACACTGGCAACAAGGAAGGTGTTAATTATTGAACATATCAACAAACAAAGAATATACTTAATGAACTATGATGAAAGGTATGCTCCCTCACCACAGAATTCATGAAAGGCTCTGAAATTGGTAGTGGCTGATACTTCAGAAGACATGGGATAAAACACAGGGAGCTGCAATCTGAAGGAGTCTGTATAGATTGGCTAGAACACTGGGATTTACTCTAAGGAATCGTGAAGTCTATTTCTGCTTCTCTGACTTTATCACTGGCTTTCCGACCCTGTTTTGTTCCAGACTCATTGGCCACCTGACTTATTGGTATCTCGAACTTCAGCTTTCCAAATAAACATAGGAAGAGTTCAGGTTCTGAAGTGAGCTACAATCTTACTTTGTACAGGTTATAAAAACTTACAGTGCCTCAATTTTCTGGACATGTGAAATAGGAACAATTATCTAGATAAGGGTTTCATGACATGGTTGACAAAATGAAAAGAATATACACATAATACATAAACTCAATGGAGCACTATGCAATGATAAAGAATAATGATGATTCCAGGAAACATCTCCTAACCTGGTTTCAACTGGAAGACATTATGTTGAGTGAAAGTAGTCAGCGACAAAAGGACAAATATTGTATGAGACCTCTACGATAAGATCTCAAAAACAGACTTGTGTATAGAAGAAAAGACTCTTTGACAGCTGCAAGGGGGGAGAGAGGGAGGGTGAGGGGGGTAGGGTTTAGATTAGATAGTTACTAGAAATCTAGTTGGGAGAAAGCGGTGATAGCACACATTGGAAACAAGAACAACATTAAGCGGACTTCAGCATAACTTGAGTACTCTTTCCATCTTAACCCAATATTGCAAGGATAGAGTAGCTGGGGCAGGGGTAGGGGACCATGCTCTTAGGTGAAATCAAGGCCAATTGGCACAACTAGTGTTTTGCTAAGAGCGCTCTCTGCACCCCACATTGGTGAGTGGCATCTGGGGTCTTAAAAGCTGCCAAGCTGCCATCCGAGGAAACAGCAAATGGTCCCAACTCAGCAGGAAGGGATGCTCACCGAGGACCAAAATGAGATGGCATAAAGACAACCTAGAAGACAGACAGACCCACAGGAGTGGGTGCCTACATCGACTTGGGACCAGAAGAGCCAGATGGTGCCTGGCCACCACCAGTGATAGCTGCGATAGAGAGCTCACTAGGTTGAGTCTCACTGGCAACACAACAATAAAAAGGGGTGCACTCTGCAAGCTCCACTAAAAGACCTCAATTGATGATCCAGCAGTTTTGGGGTTCCCCTGAGACCATGGCCCCTGGCCCTGATGCTGCCCTTGCCCATAAATCATAAGCCACTCTTTGGACAGGAATGGATTGGACTTGGCAACGCACAGTGACCATATATTGGTTGCACTTTATGGTTCTGTGCATCTATAGGGTATCATCCTGCTGAGCCCTGGCTGGAGGAAGGGGAATGGGTGGAGAGGAGGGGAAAGGAGACTGTTGGGAGGATGAGACATGTATGGAGCAGAGAGGAGTAGTGTGCTGTCACCAGGCAGGGAGAGCAGTGGAAGCTGCATATAGGTGGGCGTGTAAATTTATACGGGAATGTACATTTTCACTCAGTTATATTAAATTAAAAAAAAAAGAATATACACATAATGCAAGTAAACACGTAGCCCAAACTGTGGTGCAGACACATCAGGATACTACGCAGCTGTAAGGAGTAACAGTGACTTCTCAAAATTCATTACAGCACAGATGAATGGAGAGGACATTATGCTAAGTGAAAAAAGTCAATCACAAAAGGACACACATTATATGATCCCACTATTATAAAACAACAAGTATACACAGTTGCCAGGGATGGGAGGGAGACACAGGGGAATCACTTTCTAAACAGAAGGCATTTGTTAGATATGGTGATGAGAAAGGCCATACTGAACAAGAGTGAAGTCAGCAGAACCTGACCGAGATAACTGTTGACAGTTCAGAAGTACACAACAAGCAGGGACAGTTTTGTAAATGCTATTATACAGTTTTGCAGCAACACTAACAACAACTAAATATACGTGTATGGTTACAGAGATATGTGTTTTAGTCATCTGATACTGCTCTAATAGGAATACCACAGAGTGGATGGCTTTAACAAAGGAAAATTTACTCTTAACACAGTCTGACAGGCTACATATCCAGATTCAGGATGTCCACTCCAGGGGAAGGCCTTTTCCCTTATTGGCTCTGTAGGAAAGTCACTGTGTTGTATCAGCCTTTGTTCAGGGAACATCTTGGCACAGGAACCTCAGGTCTAAAGGACACACTCTTCTCCTTGTGCTGCTTTATTGATAGGCTGAGGTTTCCAAATATCTGCCTGCTTCCCTTTCATCTCTCATAGGATGAAAGGATAAAGGGTAGTGCAAGCCACAGTCCAGGGAAACTCCCTTTATAGTGGAGCAGTGAAGTGATCTTTGGAAAGGTTTTTACAGTCTCACTCTAATCCTCTAACATACAGCATAGGAAAATCACAGCATGGAGGACAATCATAAAATACCGGGAATCATGGCCCAGCCACATGGCTCCATACATTTTTAGGGCAACACAGTTCAACCTATAACAATATGTGTGCATACAGATGTGTGAGGAGGCACACATCTCCCCATGACATGAACATATAGGTGTGCACGTATAGGTCTGTATCTGTAGGCACATGTACATACAGGTTTATGTGTGCTGCATATCTATTCATATATAAAATAAAGCGCACAGGGTGCAGTGTTAAGGATGCTTCCTAGATACAACCAAACACCTTGTATAGTAAGTTCACTAGTTAGAGGGTTTAGACTCTAATCTTGTGGGGCAGTTTGGTGAACGGCCACAACATAGCTCATCATCTTCTCTATTCTAGCTTTTTGGGATTTTGAAAACTTGTGATCAGCCATCGTAAGATACAACTATCGGCTGAGACCAGGAAACCTAGATGGCAGCCCATTACCACTGCCAACCATCCTGACCAGGGACACTACAGACAGTCCTGGATAGAGTGGCAGAAGAATGTAGAATAAAACTCAAATTCTTTAAAAAAAAAGGGCCAGACTTACTGGACCAATAGACTACAGCAAACTCCAAGACTATCACCCCAGATGCCCTTTAAACTCGGAACTCACATCATTCTCAGAGGTCACCTTTCAGTTGCATGACGGATTGGCTCAGAAAATAAATCTCACCCGTGAATACTATGTTCCTCTAAATAGTAAGTATTTATCTTAGACCAAAGATGAGATGGTGAGGGGGGCCAGGGATGCTAAATTAATGGAAATAGAAAACCAAAATGAAAGTAATGAGAATGCTGACATATTGTGAAAAATGTACCCCATATCACTGAACAAAACATATTTAAAAAAAAAAAAAACTGCCATTGAGTCCATTTCCAACTCCTAGTGATCCCACAGGACAGAGCAGAATTTTGCCCCACATAGTTTCCAAGGACTGCCTGCTAGATTCAAATTGTCAACCTTTTGGTTAGCAGCTATAGCTCTTAACCACTATGCCACCAGAGTTTCTCGAATGATATGTATAGAAAGGGACAAATGAGAACCTAATTTGCTGTATACACCAAAAATACAGTAGCATACTAATAAAAAAAAAAAAAGCACAGCATCTGACATAAAAGCCCCACTATCACTAGTACTGCCTGGGTCCAAATGCCCTTCATCTGGAGCTCCACACAAACACCAATGGACAGCAGGACTGCGGGACAGAGAACACAGCCCCAACTGCCACAGGGAGGGCAGCTGCCTATCATCAGTCCTCAGCCATTTCCTGGACACTTTGCTTCGGTCTTACAAATCCTGAATTACCACATCATCCCTAACTGTCGGGTGGGACTGCAAACAACAGCCTCAGATATGTTACTTAAACCTTTCGTGTAAACAAAACTCCACCATCACATAAAGTTTTTCAGCTCTTCTGACAAGATGTGTACTTGAAACACAGTAGGCTTTTTAAAACACAATAAACACAGCTGAAACATCTAAAAAGAGATTTGTCTTCCTTTAGGAAAAGGAAACTGAAAAAACTCTGTGACTGCAATGTTCCCAAAGACAGGGAAACGAGTTCGGGCAGCGCACAAACAAAAACTGATCAAGGCAGTGCTGGTCAGAGGCTCACCAACCAGCCTCCCTGGCAAGTGCGAGTGAGGCCCAGGGTGTTTCTCTTGTTACCAGTCCATCTGAACACTTCTGAATTTTATGTTAACAGCCTTTTGTTCACTTTTCTATCAAGTTCTTCATCTTTTTGGTGCTAATTTAGAAGGACTCCTTGTAAATTAAATGTGCTCTTACACTATTACAATCTAGCAGATATTTCCCTTGGTTTATAATGTATCTTTATTTGCCTTAAAAGAAATGGTTTATTTCTTATTTTATAGTTTCAAAGTTCGACATCTGGAAAAACAACCTTCTTGCAAACATCTCTGTATCCCCACCCTGGGATTCCTCCCTTGACTTAGAGGGGACGTTATGTTCTCAGCTCCCATTAAGCAGACAAAGAAGACAGTGCTGGAGCAGTGCAGCCACTCTTGTACTGAAATGCTGGTCTCTACCTAACAGCTAGGCATTACACAACTAAAGGGTGTTCCAATAAGGATGTCCTGTTTTTGACAGCTCATGGTGGCCATATCTGCGAAGCTAGAGAGGCCATATTTATCAGATTTCTTTAATTAGTCTTGACAAATAGCCATGCAAAGCTACATGATTCCACAACGTGTAGAAATTGTTTATTATCAAAATGGGTGTTTCACTCACCAAACATGCCACGCATTAACACGAAATTTACGATGAGCACAACTGTCCCACGGAGAGAATCCCACGTTTAACCAAAAAAGTTGAGACAACCAGATCTGCTGCTAATCAGACAACACCTGAGCATCAACAAATCCACACATTCCAATGAAAACATCACCACTGCTCATCACAGTGTACGCAAGAATCCATCCCAATCAATTTCTTGTCCTTGTCGAGCACAAGAACTGGACATTTCATTGACTACAATTTGGCAGATTTTCCATCCGGACTTCAGACTTCACTCTTACAAAACTGTTTTAACTCAGTAACGGAGTCCAACGACCATCGATTGCGCCACACATTTGCTAACTGGGCTCTGGAGCAACTGGAAGTTGACCCTGCTTTGGGGTGAAAAAATCACCTTCAGTGACAAGGCCCATTTTTGGATGAATGGTTTTGTTAACAAATAAAATTGTCTCATCTGGAGTGATTAGCATCCAGTGCAGATTTGAGAAAGCTTACTTCATCCCCCAAAAGCTACTGTTTGGTGGGGATTTGAGTCTAGCAGAATCACTGGCCCTTATTTTTTCCAAGATGCACGAGGAAAGGCTGTGACTGTCAATGGCTATGATAACTGATTACTTTTGACCCTGTGTGGAAGATGCGACAGTGGCCATTTATCTTAAGTCGTTTTCCACATACAGTGCCATCAAATGTACTTCAGAATAATAAAACAATTAAAACTGTATCATTTACACAACTTGTTATTCACATTCAAAGATAGGGCACCTGTATTGGAAGACCCTTTCTGTGTCCTCTATGGCAATACATAGTACAAACCAAAAAAGACCTGTCGCCATCGCATCAATTCCAACTCTTGCCGCAAGCCTGTTGGACACAGCAGAACCGTCCCATAAGATTTCATCTTTACAGAAGTAAATGCCACAGCTTTCTCCTGCAGAGCTGCTGGTGGGTTGGAACCACTAATGTTTTTGTTAGCAACTGAGTACTTAAAGACCATGACACTTTCTGTGCATTTAAAAAAAAAAAAAAAAAACCTAACCCATTGCTGTTGAGTCAGTTCTGACTCGTAGAGAACCTATAGATAGAGAAGAACTGCCCCATAGAGTTTCCAAAGAGCTCCTGGCAGATTTGAACCACTGAGCTTTTTTGGTTAGCAGATGTAGCAACTACTTAACCACTATGCCACTAGGGTTTCTTGTACGGCATAGGTTACATACATTTTGTGTGCCCCCTAGTATCAGAACCTAAAATCTTTCTATAAGAAAACAAAACTACAACAAAGTAGGGACTCCCTTTCTCATTAAATATTTTCTTAAACATCGAAATTTTAAGGCAAAAGTTATTTTTAAAATGTTTTATAATGCAAAATTTAACAGAGACAAAGAAAAATGATGAACATAATGAACTGCTTAAGTAACTGTCGCTCAGTTTAAACATTTACCAACAAACGGCCAATAACATCAGAAGCTAAATTTTGTATTTTATATACCTTCTGTCTTGTTAATTAATTAAACTGGTCTGTCTGTCATGAATCAAACTGTGCTCCCCAAAACTATGTGTATCAATTTGACTAGGCCATGATGCCCAGTATTGTGTGACTGCTTATCATTTTGTCATCTGAGAGGATTTTCCTATGTGCTCTAAGTTCTACCTCTATGATATTAATGAGGTGGGACAGGCAGCAGTTATGTTAATGAGGCAGAACTCAATCTACAAGATTTAATTGTGTTTCAAGCCAATCTCTTTTAAGACCCAGAGAGAGAAGCCAGCAGAGAGACAAGGAGACTTTATACCACCAAGAAAGTGGTGCTAGGAGCAGAAAGCATCTTTTGGACCCTGGGCTCCTGCGTGGAGAAGCTTCTAGTCCTGTGGTCTGAGAATTCCACATGCTCATGTCCTTTTTGGTACCACCTGCCCTACTCTCCTAGCTCCTCCGTGCTGCTGCATCTGACGACGCTAACAACCACTTTTAGTTACACTCTCTTCCTGATTACTATCAGGACATGATTCTATTTCTAGTTCTCATTCCACGTCTCAGATTGTACCAGGGCTTTTCTCTCTCTTATTCTTAACTCTTCATGTTTCCCCCCAAGTTTAATCTTTACTCCTTTCTTTTCTCTCATATTACTTCTCAACTGAGGAACAGGGTGCAAGAGAGAGTGGGAAGTAGAGGGAGAATGGGCACATGCTTATGCTGACAATGTTTAACTCCTCACAGATACTGAGATGGAAAAAGAAGAACCACTTACCGTCTCTACAGAGAATTCACTTACTCCCACAGTTACCATTCTTACATCTAAGCACTAATCCCCAATTCAATTTTTCTCCGTTATCTTGACCTCTTTCCCGAGACTCAGTCCACGCTTTCAGTCGCATAATGAATATTTTTATGTTCCAGTATACGTTTCCAGTGCAACACATTCAAACCAAACTTTGGCATCAACCCTTCCACCCAAGATAAGATTCCCTTCACAACTTTCCTATCTTTAAATAACCCAACTGATCTCTATGGCATAAACTTAAAAAAGTATAAGTGATGTCATGCCCTTCATTTCTCATATTCAGTGATCAGTTTGTCATTAGGCTGCTAGATCATCCTCATCAAAGAGAGGGGAAGTTTTCATTCCAGAGGATTATCTTCATCAATTCTTCCTGCTACACTGATTATAAACATATCCTAGCCTCATCTCAAATGAAAAGACTACTTCCTTCATGTCATTCCTCTATCCAGTAACTTATAAATGTCTCCCTATTATTAGCAATACACACAGTCTAAACAACCTTAGTGATGGCCCCTCTGAAATCTGACAACCACCTTCACACCCTATCTACTATTTTTTCCTCTACTATGGTGATTTGCAAACTTTTTGGTCTCAGGACCCTTTTACACTCTTAAAAATTACTCGGAACCCCAAAGAGCTTTCATTTGTGTAAGTTATGTTTACTAATATTTACCAGGTTAGGAATTAAATTTGAGAAAATTTTAAAACACAAGAATACAAAGGCACACATCCCATTAGCAATGATACCATCATGCATTAGCTGACCTGGAAAATGCTGCTGACCCTTGGAGAAAACAAGAGTGAAAAAGGAAAAGGACATCTCAGTATCATTATGAAAATAGAACCCCTGGCTCACTTTGAGAACACTGCTCTACCAGATCTGGCTTCCCTGAAACTGTCCCCCTGTCACACTGATGAGTGTTTCTTGTGTACTACATCAATAACCTGAAAGCAGAAAGTCTGAGAAACACTGGTTTATAGAAAAACCTGTAAACTTATTAGCATACCTGCTTGTTCACCGTCTAACCCAAGTCTGACCCAACCTATCAGTTTTATTTCTGGCTATTGCCATTTCCTTCCCTTCTCTCACTGCACTCTAATCATGACTGGGGTCCACAAACAGAACAAAGCCTGTGCCTCGGCATCTTTGAAGACCCTATTCCTTTTGCCTGGAAGGCCTTCTCTTGTCTTCAAGACTCAGTTCACAGGTTACCTCTTCTACAAAGCCTTCCTTCAACACATTCCATTCCCGGTTACCCTTTCTCGGTAATTATAACCACACATTTTACACCCTCTGGAGCTTCTCACATTGCATTGTAATCATTGTTCACATGTCAGACTCCCTGACCAGTCAGCCAACTACGTGTAAGTGGACACCTTATTCCTCTTTGTATCTCCAGTGCCTCACACAGACGTTTGATCCCTCTCTTGAACTGTCCCCCAGAGAGGCAGTTCAAGGATCATCCTTCCCCAAGGACTCTAGACCACAGTGCTTGCTCCTTCTTCCTAACCTCTACATAGATAAGCAGAACACAGAAAAGTTTGAAGGAAGGTTTTTAAACAATGGAGCATCAGACACCGAAAGCATGAGAAGATAATGACAAAACAGATAAGTGGGACCTCATAAAAACAAGATACTTTTGTTCATCAAAGGACTCTATCAACAAAGTGAAGAGAAACTTTAGAGATTGGGAGAAAATTGAAAGGAATCATGTATCTGATAATGGTTTAATATCCAAAATATACAGAGAGAAAAAAAAATTCTACAACTTAACAAAAAGATAGTCCAATCAAACCAGATGGTGCCCGGCCACCATCAAAGATAGCCAGCCGTGAAGGGGCACACAATGTTAAGTCCCTGTGGCAACATGGGAAATAGAGGGGTGCACCTCACGAACCCCACTAAAAGACCACAACTGATGGTCTGGCAGCCAAGGGAACATGGCCCCTAGACCTGCTGCTGCCTCTGACCAGAAAACATTATTGACGTCAACTCTTCGGACAGAAATGGACTGGACGCAGGGACCAGTGTGATCATATCTGTGTGTACTTTATTTACTATGCATTTATAGGATGCTGTCCTACTTACCCCTTACTAGAAGGGAGAGAAGAGGGTGGAGAGGAGGGGACAGGAAATTGTTAAGAGGATAGGACATATACAAAATGAAAAGGAGGAGTGTGCTGTCACTGGGCAAGAAGAGAAGTAGGAGCTGCAGATAAGCAGGCATGCAAATTTAATTTAGACTGTATATTCTGACTCAATCGCAATATAATATTTAAAAAAAAAAAACTGTCCAATCAAAAAATCAGCAAAAGATTTTGAAAGACATTTCACCAAACAGGACATACAAATGGACAACAGCACAGGAAAAGATATTCAACTTTACAAGTATTGTTGTTGTTAGGTGCCACTGAGTCAATTTCGACTCATAGCAGCAACTCTAAAGGACAGGCTGGCCCCATAGGACTTTTAAGGAGCACCTAGTAGCTTCAAACTGCTGATCTTTTGGAAAGCACCTGAGCACTTAACCACTATACCACAGGAGCTCTGAATCCAACTTGGGGACACACAAATCAAAACCACAATGAGATATCACCTCATCCCCACTGGAAGGGCTACAACCAAAAAAACAAAAAATAACAGGTGTTGGAAAAGATGTGGAGAAACTGGAACTGTCATCCATTGCTATGGGAATACAAAATAGTATAGCTGCCATAGAAAGTAGTTTGGCAGTTCCCCAAAAAGCTGAACATAGCCCTAGCATGTATGTGATCAAACATCTGTGTGATGTCCTAGAAATAAAAAGTTGAACACAGCCCCAGCATGTATGACCCCAGCAACCACAATCCTAGCCATACACGCAAATGCCCTGAAAGCAGGAATACAAACAGAAGCCTGCAGTCCAGTGTTCACTGGACTAGTCACAACAGCCAGTACGTGGAAACAACCACAATGTCAACCAGCAAATGAACGGATAAACAAGGTGTGATACATACAAGCAACAGAGTATTACTCAGACATAAAGAGAAATGAAGTCCTAATACAAGGCACAACACAGATGAGCCTTGAAAACATGCTGAATGAAGTAAGTCAGTCACAAAAAGACAAACACTGTATGATTTCACATACGTGAAATAGGCAGAGTTAGAAACCACAGCTTATTAGTGGTTACCAGAGATAGAAGGAAGGGGGAAGGGGAACTTATTGTCTAAGGGCATGGAGTTTATGTTAATGATGGTACAACAAATCAGAAAAGGGTGATAACTGTCACCCAACATGAAAAATATAATCAATGTCACTCAATTACATGTGTAAAAACTGTTGAATTAACAAATGTTTTGTTGTGTATATTTTTAACCACAGCAATTTTTGTTTTAAATCTAAAGGAAAATAATAGAGGACTCCCCCCTACAAAACAACTCAAAATTGACTGCCATCAAGTCAATTCCAACTCACGGGACAGAGTAGAACTGTCCCATGGAGTTTCCAAGGAATACTTGGTAGATTCAAACTGCTGACTTGGTTATCACCTGTAGCACTGAACCACTACACCACCAGGGTTCCCTCCACACCACTACAGTTTCCCAAAATGACTAGGGACACTAAAAAAAAGACTAGGGACTCTTGCCTATAGGAGCAAGATGACTCCCTAGTTTGACAGTCAAGGTCAAAGGCCTCCATCCAGTGAATACACTTCACCGTTTCAAACTATTTCCTATTTTCCACATGACTCTTCCTCTTCTGTTACCCCATACTCAGACTCACAACATCCATTCTAGTTTCACTCCTTTCTTTACATCCTTACCTCCCAAAGGAATTGCTTCCCTGTTATCCTAATGTCTACTCTTCCATAAAAGCTTGGTTCATGACCCACACATTCCATGAAGTTCTCCGGTACTGTTTCCCCTTTACTGATTCTAATGCCTACTCCATGTGTTTCATATAATCTGATTTTTACAGTACATTGTTTTGCATTGTTCTTTAACAGTTAAGTCAACGCTGAAACCTGCTTTGACAGTTCCTCAAGAGCACGCACTGTCTTCACTCAGAACACATTGGAGGGTCATTTTGTACCAGGTACCAGCAAGACTTCTAGTCTTACTTCTTCTGTATCAGTCCTTACCAGCAACATTGTTGTTCTTCTTAGCTGCCCGAGTCAGTTCCAACTCACAGCGACCCTATGAACAACAGAATGAAACACTGCCCGGTCTTGCACCACGTCCATAACTGTTTTTATGCTTCAGTCCACTGTTGCAGCCACTGTGTCAATCCATCTCATCCAGGGTCTCCCTCTTTTTCACCAACCCTCCACTCTACCAAGCAAGATGTCCTTCTCCAGGGACTGATCTTTCCTGATAACATGTCCAAAGTATGTACAACAGTCTTGCCATCTCGGCTTCCAACGAGCACTCCAGTTGTACTTCTTCCAGAACAGATGTTAGTTCTTTTGATCGTCCATCATACATTCAACATTCTTCTCCAACACCACAATTCAAAGGCATCAATTCTTCTTGTCTTCTTTGTTCATAGTCCAGCTTTCCCATGCATATGATGCGACTGAAAATACCATGACTGGAGTCAGGCACATTACAGTCTTCATGGTGACATCTTTACTTTGAAGAGGTCCTTTGCAGCAGATTTTACCACTACAGTGCATCTTTTGATTTCTTGACTACTCCTTCCAAAGGCATTGATTGTGGACCCAAGTAAAATGAAATCTTTGACAACCTCAAACCTTTCTCCATTTATGACAACACTGCTCACTGGCCCAGCTGTGAGGATTTTTGTTTTTCTGATATGGAGGTGCAATCCATACTGAAGGCTTTGGTCCTTGGTCTTCATTAGTAAATGCCTCAAATCTTCTTTATTTCCAGCAAGTAAGGTGGTGTCATCCGCCAATCCTAACGCCTCCTTCTTCTTCATATAATCCAGCTTCTTGGATTATTTGCTGGGCATACAGGTTAAAAAGGTATGGTGAAAGGATACAACCCTGATGCACACCTTTCCTGACTTTAAACCATGTAGTGTCCTCTTGTTCTGTTCACACGACTGCCTCTTGATCCATATACAGATTCCTTAAGACGACAATTAGGTGTTCTGGAATTCCCATTCTCTGCAACATTAGCCATAGTTTAGCATAATCCACACAGTCGAAAGCTTTTACGTAACTGATGAAATGCAAGTGAACACCTTGCTGGCACTCTGCTGTCAGCCAAGATCCATCTGACATCAGCGATGATATCCCTGGTTCCACGTCCCCTTTTGAATCCAGCTTGCATTTCTGGCAGTTTCTTGTCAATATACTGCTGTCACTTTTGAATGATATTGAGCAGAATTTTACTTGTGTGTGATATCAACAATATTGTTCGGTAATTTCCACATTTGGTTGGATCACCTTTCTTTGGAATAGGCATAAATAAGGATCTCTTCCAGTCAGTTGGCCAAGTAGCTGTCGTCCAAATTTCTTGGCATAGATGAGTGAGTACTTCCAGTGCTGCATCTATTTTTTTAAATATCTCAATTGACATTCCATCTATTCCAGGGGGCTTGTTTTTCACCAATGCCTTCAATGCAGCTTCAATTCCTTCCTTCAGTACCCTTGGTTCCTAATCACATGCTACCTCTTCAAATGGCTGAACATCGACTAGTTCTTTCTAGTATAATGACTATGTATTCCTTCCTCTTCTTTTGATGCTTCCTGAGTCTGTTAATAGTTTCCCTGTAGAATCCTTCACTACTGCACCTCAAGGCTTGAATTTTTTCTTCAATTCTTTCAGCTGGAGAAATGCAGAACATGTTCTTCCCTTCTGGTTTTCCATTTCCAGCTCTTTGCACATGTCATTATAATATCTTCTTTTGTATTCTCGAGCTACTCCTTGAAATCTCCTGTTTAAGTCTTTCACTTTGTCATTCCTTCCTTTTGCTTAGCTGCTCGATTTTCAAGAGTAAGTTTGAAAGTCTTTTCTGACATACAATTTGGTCTTTTCTTTCTTTCCTGTCTTTTTAACGATCTCTTGCTCTCTTCACAGATGATGTCTTTGATGTCATTCCACAATTTGGTCTTTGGTCATTAGTGATCAACACAACATATCTGTTCTTGAGATGATCTTTAAACTCAGGAAGGATATACTCAAGGTCATACTTTGGCTCTCATGGACTTGTTTTAATTTTCTTCAGTTTCAATTTGAATTTGCATATGAACAATTGATGATCTGTGCCACAGTCAGCACCTGGTCTTGTTCTGATTGCTGCTATGGAGCTTTTCCATCGTGTTTTTCCACAGATGTAGTCAATTTGGTCCCTGTGTATGCCATCTGGTGACGTCCATGCGTACAGTCGCTGTTTGTATTGGTTAAAAAAGGTATTTTCAATCAAAATTCGTTAGTCTTGCAAAATTCTATCAGGCAATCTCCAGCATTATTTCAACCACTGAGGCTATATTTTCCAACCACAGATCCTTCTTCTTTGTTTTCAACTTTTGCGTTCCAGTAACCAGTAACTATCAATGCATCCTAACTGCATGTTCAAGCAAGTTCAGACGGCAGAAGCTGGTAAAAATCTTCAACCTCTTTATCTTTGGCCTTAGCAGTTGGTGCATAAATTTGAAAAACAGTTGTATTAACTGGCTGTCCTTCTAGGTATATGGATATTACCCTATCATTGACAGCACTGTACTTCAGGACAGATCTTCAAATGTTCTTTTTGATGATGAATGCAAACACCATTCCTCTTCACGTTTTTGTTCCCAGCATAGTAGACCATATGACTGCCAGATTCAAAATGGCCAAAATGGGCCCATTTTGGCTCACTAATGCCTAGGATGTCAGTGTTTAGCACGTAAATACATGCTACTTGCTTTATGAACTTTCTTCCCTACTGGTCAGAATAATCCAGACTATTTTTTTCTAGGGAACATTTTACCTATAAACCTAACTGTCAATTTGAAAGCAAAATACGTGCTGTGAGACATATCCCTTCAATGCCCTAAAACTGCATGCTCAAATAAGAAACTTCATTTAAAGGGAAGCCACCCTAAATCCTCAATATAGTTACTGCAAAAAGGCATTTTCCATCACTGTCAGTTGGAAGTTTATTTTGTTTACCTTGGACATATTTTTTTCTTATACTAGAAAAAAAAAAAAAAGCCCACTGCTGTCGATTCAATTCCAACTCATAGTAACCCCTTAGGACAGAGCAGAACTGCTCGACAGAGTATCTGAGGAGTGCCTCGCAGATTCAAACTACCAACCTTTGGTTTGCAGGCACAGCACTTAACCACTACGCCACCAGGGTCTCCTTTCTTACTTTAGTTGCTATAATTTTGCTCCCTTAACACATTCTAGGAGAAGCCCTGGTGTACAGCATGTAAGCATTTGGCTGCCAACAAGAGACAGGCAGTTCAAATCCACCAGCCCATCCTTGGAAACCCTGTGGGCTACTTCTATTCTGTCCCACAGCGTCACTGAGTCAGAACTGACTCCAAGGATTTCTGACAGATGGTTACTGATACTAATGTCAAGCCACTTGAGAGCCAAAGAGGCCAGTGAGCATAATTCATACGATGGAGGCATAATCTTTCAAAATCAAGAAGTTACAGTCACTGAGTCTCACCCCACTGCTCTGCCTTAAATAGAATTTGTCTAAAGAGCCACGTCTGCCTTGTCACCTTTTCTTTAAGCACTCCATTCAAAAGTGAGCAAGCATCAGTTGGTTAAGTTAACCACACACGACTGTCAACACTTTCTGCACCACATCACGACGGCCACTCTTAAAGACCACTTCCATCAAGTCTTCGCTGTTTTGCATGTACTATAGATGAATAAGGCAGAATAAGTGCAATACAGTTTCAAAAACAATCATGGGGTTAGGGGTTAAGAGACAGGACTATAAAATAAACTACAAACGTGACGACTGTGCGCCTTAGCACACCTGCCCAGGTAAGACCAGTACGCCCCAAACCAAAGATGAGAAGGCGAGACAGGACGGGCGGATAGCGGGCTGGGGAAAACGAGGAACCCAGGGAGGAAATGGGGAGAGAGCTGACACTTTGCGGGGACTGCAACCAACATCAGGAAACAATTCCTTGTGTAAGAATCGTCTAACTCTCACCTAAAGGACAACCAAATGTTTACCCAAAAAAAAAAAAAAAGACCGTGGGGATTAGGGTGCTCTAAGACCTCACCGGAGGCTAATCAACAACACAACCGAAGGCTCGACTTCTGTTTCGACCCTCCGAGAGGGACCTGCGCCGACGGCCCACCTGAGATACACCTGGAAGCATCCTCTGGACCGAGGAGCTCCGGGACGAACGTCACGGAAGGGGCCACTGGAGCTCGAACCGGGAGCAAGCCCCCAGCCGACACGAACAGCCCTGTCGCCCGCTGTCCCCCAGCCCCCAGAGCTCCGGGGCGTGGAGAGCCACCGCCCGTACCTTCCAGGCCAGAAGCAGAACGTTGAGGATGGCCAGCAAGGGGCAGGGCCCGTTCTCGTTCTGGGTGATGACGGGCGTGCTCGCCTCCTTCCACTGGATCCACTTGATGTGGTAGACGGACTGTCCCGGGAAGCGCTCCCTGGCGGCCGCCAGCACCTGCGCGGCCTCGTCCTCCGCCGCGGGTGCCGCCGCCGCGCCCTCCGCCCCGTCCGGGGCCCTGCTCTCGGCGCCCTCCTCGCTCGTGACCTCCGAGCTGCTGGGGAACGAGTGCAGGTTAGAGAAGGACTCCAGGGAGTCCAGGCTCGGCGAGTCCCCGGGCGGGCTCGGGTCGCTGCTGCCGCTGCTGCTGAGGCCGCCGGCCGCCGGGCTGGGCCGGCAGGTGCCGCCTAGGTCCGCGCCGGCCGCCGCCGCGCCTCCGGCCGGGCCCCGCCCCTGGCCCGCGCCTGCCGCGGCCGTCTCCGAGGAGGCGGTCACCTTGCGCTGCCCTGGCCGAGGCGCGCTGGCGGCCGCCCGGCTCTCCGAGTCGCCCTGCGGCAAGTCCTCGCTCGCCTGTGGCGAGCCCGCGGGAGCCGCCGGGGCCGGGAGGCTGCTGCTCCCGGCGGCAGCGGCGGCCGCCGCCCCCTGGTCGGCCGCGGCGCGGCTCTCCGCCGCCGCTAGCTCGGGACCATCCTTGGCGGCAAGCCCGCTCTCCCGCGGCCCTTCCTGAGGAGACCCGGTCCCCGGCGCCGGCGCGGTCGCCGCCCCGTGTTCTGGCGGCTGCGGGCTCCCGGGGCCGCTCTCCATGCCGGGCCGCCCGCCCTCGCTCTACCCAGACCGCGGCCGGCTCTCCTCAGCCCGCGCCTCAGACGCCATAACAGCGGCCCTGGCAGCGACAGCGCCCTTGCGCGGCCTCGGCCGGGCACGTCAGGGGGAGGGCAGCGAGAGCGCGCGCGCGCGCCGCCGCCGCCGCCGGCGGCCGTCCTGGGCGGGCTCTGGATCGGCGCGGCCACGCCCCTCGCGCGCTCCCGCCGCCGGCGCGCCGGGGCTCGCGCTCGGGGGTAGGGGAGAGGCGGGGGCGTGGCCGGGGCGTGGCCGGGGCGCGCCCTCGCGGCCGGAGGTCCCGGAGGAAGACCTCCGCGCCGTCTGGGGCCGGAAGTTGACCGCCGGGGCACCCCGACAGCGCGGGGCCTCTAAGCGGCCGCCCGCCGCCACCGCTGGCCTGGGGGCTCGTCCTCGGCGGACCCGGGTCGCGGGAGCCGAGCGCTGGGCTCGGGCCCGGAGCGTGGTAGCTTTTGGAAAAGAGCACGTTGCTGAAGGTCCGAGAGACTTGACCCCCGGCTTGTCGTGGGGAGGCGGCCTGGGAAGGCCAGGGCACTCGAGGTGTCTGGGTAGCGGCGCCGCCCCAGTTCCCCGCCCGCTCCTGCTGACACGCTCGCCCTGCACGCGGCGTCGGCGCAGCTGGTCTCGTACACAGTTTGCAAAGCAAAAGCCAAACCTCCGTGGCTTCGTTAAATTGACCTCATTCTGCACGGAATATGAAGCGCCTACTCCTGAACAACTCACCACCCCACTATTAGAATTCACTCTTATTTCATGAAGCTTTCTTTTTTTTCCTTTAAAGTCCTGGTGGCCCCGCAGTTGGGAGCTATGGCTGACAGCGAAAACACCAGCATTTAGAATCCACCCGCTGAACCTTGGGGGCGTTCCTGCACCTTCTTCAGTGGTCCCTTTGGTAAGACCACGCAGTTTTCAAAGGGGAGTGACAAGAGCAGGCTGTGAGTTTGGTTAGGGACAAAAAGGATGTGAATTCTGACCTGTTGCAGTCAAAGACATTTTTTCCATTTTTTTTTTCTTTTTGTTGTGATTGAGTGAAAGTGTACAATCCAGTTTAAATTTGAATGCCTGCCTATGTGCAGCTCCTACTGCTCTCCTTGCCTGGTGACAGCACACTCCTTCTTTCTGTTCTATACAGGTCATATCCTCTTAACAATCTCCTGTCCCCTCCTCTCCACCCTCTTCACTCCCCTCTAATACGAGGCCAGTAGGACAACATCCTATAGATGCAGGCTTTTTTTAAAAAAAAAAATTTATTGTGATTAAGTGGAAGTTTGCAATCCAAGCCAACTTCCATACCACCTCTCTACAACTCAATCTGCTCTCCTCACCCTGTGACAGCACACTCTTGTTTTTCACTCCTTCCTTCCAGTATCCACTCAACTAACTCTTGTCCCCTCCTCTCTACCCTCTCCTCACTCCTCTAGAAAGAAACCAGGACAGCCTGATAAATATATAGAAAACCATAAAGTAAACACACCACGTGCATCACTCCGTGTGCCCACGTTCAGTCCATTCTGTGTTTGAAGTGTTGGCTTCAGTTCTGGTTTCAGGTCCAGTCTAACAGCAAGTCTAGAATCTATATTTTCAGGGGACCCTCAAAGGTGTTAAGATCACCAATTTTGGCCTTTTAATAGAGTTCTTGATCTGCACACCATTGAAGTTTTTTTCTTTCAACATTTTCTAGGTTCTAAGGATACAAAAATGAACAAACTAGGTCTTCTTTGGTAGTTGTTTATATAAATATCTGATACATAATAGAATATGATTTTTGTATCTGTTGCTTAGAGAAGATAGAATTGCAATGTAATGTTTCACTCAGTGATCATGTGTAACACATGTGAGTGCAAAGTGCCATGCTGGATACAGTGTTTGGCCCTGGGAGTGTCATAGTGAGTAAGACAAAGGTCTCATGTCTTCATGGAACTTACAGTCTAAAAAAAAAAAAAAAATGCTGTATTTCTAATACTTGTTTAGAAGGAATTCCTGAAATTGCAGAAGATGGAGCCCCAAACAATATGTGTTTTAATTGTTTAATAGAAACTAATTGCATTGTAAATCTTCACCTAACATATAATGTAAAAAAACAGATGGGGCTCTTTCCTCTTTATCCATTATCCATTTATCCAACTCCTCATAAACAGGAAAATTTGAAAATAGTGGAAAGCTTCTTCAGAATGTTGAACTTAGGAATTCTGCGTGGTTTCATTGTACATGTGAGTCCATAAACAATTCCTATTGCTTAAATTCGAATTTTTGCCTGAAAAAAAGTTGAAGAACTCTAACAGATTAAGTTATACACTGCTAGATTAAGGAATTTGTAGTACTTAAGGCCATTAAGTACACATAAGAATGTTACAGATCTCAGGAAACTCAAATTTAGTGTGATACGATACCTGGAATGTAAGAATGGTATCTATAAAGATGTGTTACATGAATAAATTAAATGAACCATTTATGAGTGAGCCATAGTAGAGTCAAAAATCATGCAATACGTTTCTCAAATAGTGGCCCTTGGCCATTTTTCCAAAATATTAGCATAGATTCCAAATGTTTCCATGAATAATTCCATTATTTATAACAGAAAGAGTAAATTTGTCTCTTCGTATGTTGTAGTTCATATGTTGTTAGCCAAGATGAACATTCATGCAAGGTATGTAGTTATTTAAATCTGTGAAAACACATGTATATATGAAGCTATTTTTCTAAGCTACGGAGTGAGAAGCACTTTGGGAGAAATGCCAAAAGTGAGTAAACTGAAAATGTCTCATTTTTATTTTGCTTGTATTTATCTTTAGCAAAAATGTGAGGTAAATTATGCTATCTTTAAATAAAATGGTTATTACCCAGTTTTCTTTAATTATTTTCCAAACTTACAGTAGTAGTTAAAGGCAAATGGCTTCTGTAGCATAAAGCAATTGCCTGCCCTTTTCCTGGACTCCTTGAGTCTCTTTCCATAGAAGCACCCCCTCCCAACTCAGCTACTTTTCAGTTGCTTTTCCTTAAATTCCTAAGTAACATTACATTTTCATGTCTTCATTTAAAAATTGTAGACTCATTATTGTCTGAGATAAATCTTTAAACCAAAAATACCCCCTAAAGTTTTCTCAAAACCCAACAGTAGGGGGACATCTTACCCCAGTAAAGAAGCACTACAAGCAGAGTGTACTTCTTGGATTCTGTGTCCCTGTATCTGTGAACCTCCTTAACCAGGAAAGATTAACCAGAAGGATCTTCCTCCAAAAGTAACAGAGAGAGAAAGGGCTTCCCCTGGAGCTGACACCCTGAATTTGGACTTCTAGCCTACTAAACTTTAAGAGAATTAATTTCTCTTTGTTAAAGCCATCCACCTCTAGTAATTCTGTTATAGCAACATGAGAAGACAAAAACAGAATTTGGTACTGAGAGTGGGGTGCTGCTCTAACAGATACCTAAAATGTGGAAGGAGTTTGAAACTGAATGGAGAGAAGACTCAGAAGGAACTGAGGCAAACTGTATCACCAGAGAAGGCACAGATGATGAGAAACAAGAGCAGAGGACCAGTAGCAGCAGTGAACCAGCAACACAAAACCAAGAGACTGGCACCAGGTAGTGCTGGAACCAACTCAGAGAATGAGAGAGCTGAGTGCCTGTGTGCGGGAGGCTTCCTGGCAGAGTGGAGTACCTCTGAGCACCTACTGGTAGAGCTACAGAGTTTTGAAACACTTGCCCCAGCAGGGAAGATGCTGGCACGAGGCCCATGGAGCCAAAAGACCACAGGAAGCAGAAGTGGAAGACACAGAGAATGCAAGAAGCAAGCTGCCTCCATCTCAAAAAGCCATGATCTCAGGGATTTCATAGTGTAGAGCCATGGCCTCTGGGACTTCAATGATTGGGGCCATAGCCTCTTAGGTTTTAAAGAGTGAGATCGTGGGGCTGCTATTTATGAGTGCCAGCAGGATGGGTGAGATCCACTGCCCAAAGCTGAGGGGTGGGGCTACTGTAGCCAATGGCAGAAGAACAGAACTGCCTGGGCCAAGGTGGTAAGACCTCTGCTCACTTGGACTAGGAAAATGATGCACTGAGTTGCTGTTCCAGTGGGCCTGCAAGGTAGAGCTGAAGCCCAGGGCTGAGGGGCCTCCGTTCAGAATCTAGAGAGTGCAGAGTCTAGGGAGCAGGGCTGTTGTAAGCATCTACTCAGAGACTGGGGAGCAGGGCTATCGTGTAAATGTCTTGAAGAACAGAGAGTTATTATCAAAGCCTTGAGGGCTAATATGATGTGTTCTCTTGACTGGCTTGTTGCCTGTTATCCATTCTTTTCCTCCAGTTTCTCCCACCTATAATGGAAATGTCTACCTTGTTCCTGTTCTCCTGCTGTAACTTTGGAAGCAGATAACTCACTTGCATTCTACATTTCACAGATGAAGCGGAATTTTTGGATTGCAGTTATAACTTTTGCTATGCTGTGATGGAGTCAATATGTTTTGCATGTTACAAGGATGTGATTTTGGGGGTGCCAAAGGGTGGAATGTCATCGATTGAATTATATCCCCCCAAAATGTGTGTCCCAATTTGTCTGTGCCATGATTCCTGTTATTGTGTGGTTGTCCTCCATATTGTGATGGTCATGTTATGCTAAAAAGGATTTATTTAAGTAGGATTGTAACACCCTTACCCAAGTCTTGTCCCCAATCTAATGTAAGAAGAGTTTCCCTGGGATGTGGCCTGCACCACCTTTATCTCTCAAGAACTGAAAGAAAAAGGAAGCAAGCAGAGAGCTGGGACCTCCTGCCATTGGGAAAGAAACACTGGGAGCAGAGTGTCTTGTCTGGATGCTGAGTCCTAGTGCCTGGGCAGCTCATCCACCAGGGGAAAGGAGCTTCCTTCAAAAGTGACAGAGAGAGAACGCCTTCCCCTGGAGCTGACATTCTGAATTTAGACTTTTGGGATGCTTAGATTGTGAGGAAATAAATATATCTCTGGTATAGCCAAAAACAAAAACAAATAATAGTTTAGCTAAACTAGTAAAGAATATCTGCCTTGAGCTTTATGCTCTTTTAAGAACTATCTGTATGGGACCAAAGGGACAACAGCAAGTAGAGAGACTAGATGGGAATCTTAGGGGACAGGTAGTTGATGTTAATGAGAGAAGACCAACTCAGAACAGGAGGGGGAGAAGGGTGGCACAACTCAAAGACGGTAACCAGTGTCACTGAACCACACAGGAGGAAACGTTTGAACTGGTAAACATTTTGCTGTGTATATTCTCAACAACAAGAGAAAACTTTTAGAAAAGACGTCGTCTGTTTTTCATCCCGCCCCTCAAACCTGTAGCTACTGTTTGTGAATTGATTTCAGTGAGAAAGAAGGATTTAGCTCCTTTCTCTCACACCGCTCTTGCACTTGTTGAACATGGCTTTACCCTAATCTTCCAGTCATTTCACAATTCTTGATTGAATAAAATAATGAAAATTTAAAGCAGTGGAGTTATGCAAATATTATTCACTGTGAAAGGAGATATTTTACTATGAGTACATGTCCTTATTAAAATTTTTGTTTTTCCTGGAATTAATAGTTGCATCTCTTACTTGCCTTAGCAGGAATCCTAGTACTTAGCAGTACCTTTGTGTAGGTCTTTCTGGGTACTGGCTGGTCACATTCAATATGGAACTTCATGTCCTTTGGTTCTGTTCTGAGAAATCTTTTTCTTTGATATTTCTTATCTTTTTTTTCTAGTTTCGTACTCTGTTTTGTTCTGCTTCCTAGAAGAGTCCCTCGGCTTTACCTTCCAACTCTCCTAGTGCATTGTGTTTTGCTCTTATATACATCTAATTCCCAAGCAGGGATCTAGCTACAGGAAGTAGTGCCCATGACTATGAGTTTTAACTTACTGAATGATCTCTCAGAGCTGACAACAGAAGCTACAGTGACCAGCAGAAACTGCTCACCAGCACCCTCCTCAGGCGGCACCCGGAGCGCACGCCCTGCCTCCCACATCTTAGGTACCTCTCTCTTTCCAAGAGCACTTTCTAGTTCCTTTTTACTTTTTTATGGCATCCTGATCCATCATCGCTTAGATATTGATTATAATTTTGATTTATTGTTATATACTTCAAAGAATATTTAAATAATATGCTTCATAAAAGTATATTTAAGCAAATATAGTTACGGATAATGCCAGATAGATATGAAGGGATACAAGTCTAAAACATGAATCTTGCTCTTTGAGAATATAAGCTTTTTCCAGGAAATAAGACATAAGAATATGTCAGTTAATAACTAATAATAAATAAGCAGTATAAGGAATAAATGTTATAAAAATTCATAATAGGGAAAAATCTCTTAGTGTGAAACAATCAAGGAGGAATTAAGCCACACTGTCCTAATTATCTCACAAAGCTATTACCTTGGACCTCAGAAATTTAAACTAAATCTCCAACTCTCAGAATGACTATTCTTTCTAAAAGTCTGTTTTTCTTAGTTGGTTCGCATGTTTTTTTAGCTACCATCACGGATAACTTGGTGCCATCTCTCACTTTTTATCACTGTTTACTGATTTTTGGCTCATCACTCAAACTTTGATTATATGATACACTCTTTTTCTTTCTCTGTCCTCTCTGATCATCCATACAATTTCCAAGGAGTGCCTGGTGGACTCAAACGGTTGACATTTGGTTAGCAGAGGTAGCACTCAACCACTAAGCCACCAGGGTTTCCCTTTGCTGCTAGAGCATAGCAATACTCTGGTTGTTGTCCTGCATGACCTACAGGAGCTGTATTTTTTTTTTTAGTACTTGTTTTCTATTGTCAGCTGCAACAAAATTAGCTCTGCAGAAAGCTGCCCAGGTACAGGGCACATTTTGTTCTGCCTCTCCTGGCTTTCCATAGAAGATGTGTGATAAAATCCCGAGTCAAAGCTAAGAGTTTCCAGGTAACCGAGATGGTTCTGGCTCTGGCCCTCAACTGCATGTGCAGAAGCTGGAGCCTTCTGCAAAATACATCTTGCAGGTCTGCAGTCTTCTCCCTATCTTCCTCTCCCTATCTCTGAGGAAACATAATTAAGACCTCAGAGAGAGATAATGAAATTTTGGATAACTCACACTGTTTAATAAGATGTACTGAACCTTATGATGTGATGAAATCTTGTGACTCCTATCGTCCTGTGACAAACACCTACCGCTTTGAATTCTGGCTATAAAAACCGCTGGAAATGTAAAGTAGATGGGACAGTTTCTTTCGTTGAGAAATGATTCTCGCTGTCCTCTGGATTTGCTGGCTATCTGCAAATAAAGCACTGAACCCCATGCCATCTCTGAATTTTGGCTGTCAGTGACAGGCAGAATGCACCTGCTTTAGTTCAGCAACATCCTGGTGAGGAGTCTCACACCCATTCAGAAACACATCCAGCCCTACGACACTGCTTCAGAGGCTCCTTCTGCAGGCTGCTTCATCAGATGCTCATCTGTCCTGGTGGTGGTCAAGACACCAGGTGGTGACTACTGGGAATCGGCTCTTTTACCTTTTATTCTACACTAGCCTTAATGTGCTACAGTATTAGTGAAGTGGTTCTCTCAATTTTACATGCGTAGTCCTTTTCCTAAGTCAGACCCAGATACGGGTCGAGTTAGGCTATGCCGGGGACAACTTAAGGGATATATTCCCTCACCTTCAATTCAGAATTCTGAGAAGCTGTTCCAGTTCTTCTGGAATCCAGATTTCTGGGTCCATGGATATGGGGTGACTCACCCAGGCCATTTGTCCTTAGGTGTCCTTTTGAAACCTTGAAGGAAATAGTTTTCTTGGAGTCTCCTTCAAGCCCAACAGTAGCCTAAGAAGCAGCTTAGTGGGGACTGTTCTGCCTTAGGCATTGGGCTCTGGTGGTGCAAAGGTCAGGGGTTCCTAGTTCAGACCCACCAGATGCTCCTCGGGAGAAACATGCAGCCATAGGCTTCAGTGAAGACTACCTTGGGAGCCTCATGGGGCAATTCAACTCTACCCTATAGGGTTGCTACGAGTTAGAACTGATGGGTTTGGTTTGGGTTTTGGTTATCCAAAGTATTGGCTCACTTGGTTTCCCTAATTTAAAATGCCTTTTGACACAGTGATTAAAGGTCAACGGTCTTAATCCACCAGGCATTCCTTAGAAACTGTCTGAGAGGGTTCTACCTTCCTATGGGACACTGTGAGTTGAAATTGACCCTGTGGGAATGGGCTTAGTTTCCTGGCAAAGAGGTTATTCAAATATGTGATTGTTGTTGATGCCCTCAGGTTGTTTACAATGTGGCTGGGAGGGGAAACATCCACTAGGGATATAAAACCCACCACCACCTGAAGGTAGTGGGTAAGGGCTGCTATGAAGAGCTCCCCAATAAAGTGACAAGTAATCTAATCATGGAAACCCTGGTTATAGTGGGTTAATTGCTACATCTGCTAAACAAAAGGTCAGCAGTTCGAATCCCCCAGGTGCTCCTTGGAAACTGTGGGGCAGTACTACCTGACCTAAAGGGTCGCTGAGTGGGACCCGACTTGATGGCAGTAGGTTTTCTTCTTTAAACCTAATCACATCAGCTAAAATAAGTGAGATTAGCTAGTTGTAACAGCTCCCTTGGAGGACAGGAAGGATTCTTTCCATGTCTAAATGAAGCAAAAATAAGACCTGAAAAATCGAATTTGAGCCTGAATACTTGCAAAAAGGCTGTGGCCTCGCCAATGATGTTATCCCTGAAGGAAGTGTGTCATAACGGAAAGGGAACCAGTGGTCTGCACGGAGTCTAGATGACCCCAGAGTGTGAGAATTCACTGCAGGGTGCTTTGTGGATCAGCCAGAAGCAGCAGATACACAGCTTGGTATCTGCGTGGTGTCTCCATAATCTACTGTTGGTTAGCAAAGTACCTGTGTTTCATTGACTATGCAAAGGCTTTCAGCTGTGTGGATCATAATAAATTATGGATAACATTGCAAACAATGGGAATTCCAGAACACTTACTTGGGCTCATGAGGAACCTGTACTTAGACCAAGAGGCAGTCATTCAAACAGAACAAGGGGATACTGCTTTGTTTAAAGTCAGGAAAGGTATGCATCAGCACTGCACTGACTTTTTCAGTCTCTCTGTTGAGGAAATAATCTGAGAAGCTGGATTTACGAAGAAGAACAGGGCATCAAGATTGGAGGAAGGCTCATTAACAGCCATCGATTTGCAGATGCACAGTCTTTCTTGCTGAAAGTGAAGAGGACTTGAAGCAATAACTGAAGAAAATCAGAGATCACAGCCCCAGGATGGATTATACCTCAGCAAAAAGAAACCAAAAATCCTTACAACTGGAACCAAGAAGCAACATCACAATAAATGGAGGAAAGATTGAAGTTGTCAAGGATTTCATTTTACTTGGAAGCAGCAGTCGAGACATCAAACTACATATCACATTGGGCAAATCTGTGACAGAGGATCTCTTTGAAGCATTTACAAGCAAAAATATCACTTTAAGGACTATAGTGCACCTTAGTCAAGCCATGGTGTTTTCAGTTGCCTGATATGCATGTGAAAGCTGGACAATGAATAAGAAAAACTGAAGACTTGATGCCTTTGAACTGTGTGTTGGTGAAGAATATTGAATATACCATGCGTGGATTCACAGAAGAACGGACAAATCTGTGTTGAAAGAAGCACAACCAGAATGCTCACTGGAAGTCAGGATGGTGAGACGTCACCTCACGTACTTTGGACATGCTGTCAGAAGGGACCAGTCCCTGGAGAAGGACGTCCTAAAGCAGAGGGTCAGTGAAAAAGAGGAAGATACTCAACAAGATGGATTGACATGGCAGCCGTAACAAGGGGAGGCAACAGTCATGAGCATAGCGCAGGACTGGGCAGCCTTTCCTTGTGTTGCACGTGGGGTTCCTATGAGCTGGAAGCAACTTGATGACAGCTAACGAAACGGATTGAATGAACTAGCTAATAATAGTCAATTAATTTCTTCTGCAATTATGCCTTGCTTACTAAGCCACTTTCTGATTACAGTTTAGTATCTCAAGTATTAAAGACACAAAAAGACTGTGTTGACTTGTTAACATGAACATGTAGTTTATAATAAGGTGACATTTTGATTAAAGCCTAAGCCCCAGGGGAGTTTAGCTCCCATAAATTCATTCTTTTTGACTAGTCAACTGGAAAAAATCAAACTTCTAGTAGATGTCCAAAAACTAAGAAGCAGTTTCTGGACCATGGCAATGAAAACAGGAGTGGATTTACCCAGTAATTCAAAAGGCTTCAAGATTCACAGTCAAAGAAAATTGAGTTAGAATCCTTTTTCTGCCTCAGTTTCAACCTTAAAATGGGAGCCTTGTTGTGAAGCTAATGGCATCACATATAATAAGAGCTTATCAAGGAGCCCAAACCCATGTCAGAAATATTGTCCCAGTAGTATGGATTCTCCATAGCAGGGACAGAATTAAAGAAAGAGTCTTCCAATAAGGATGTTCTGTTTTTGAGAGCACACAGTGACTATATTTGTGAAGCCGTAAGTGTCCATATTTATCACGTTTTTTATTAGTCTTGACAGATAGCCATGAAAAGTTACACAATTCCATAATGTGTAGAAATTATTGTTTATTATCAAAATGTGTTTAGTTTGCCATTCCGTGCATTCCGCAAAATTTATGATGCATGTAATCATCCCACTGAGAGAACAATTTGACATTTAATCAAAAAATTTGAGACTGCTGGGTCTGTTGCCAATCAGACACCACCTGTGTGTCAACGAACGTCATGTTCCAATGAAGACACAGACGCTGCTGGCCAGAGTGGATGCAAGAATCCACCCCAATCAGTGTCTCTCTGAGCACAAGAACCGGGCCTTTCATCGACCACAATTCGACAGATTTTGCATCTGGACTTGAAGCTTGACCCTTACAAAACTGTTTGCACTCAAGAACTAAAGTCCTAGGGCCATAGATTGCGACTTGGAAACCCTATAAAGAATTATAGTAGATGTTAAATTTTGTCTAATGGAAAAGTTAGTTTTCACAGAGAAGGTGAAGCCTGCACCCTATCTTTAACAATATCTATTCCTTTACATTTTAGAAGAAACTGGCGTTTATTACATGCCTTCCCAATTCCTTACATCATAGAAGCCGAATTTCACTGTTATCCTTGCCCCAGAAGTGGATTTTGTAACTACTCTTCCTCTCTGATTCCTCCTTTACACTGAAAGTGAAATCTCAACCAAAGGGGGAAAAAAAGACAAAATGAATTATTGAAGAGGTTGTCTGAGCCTTATTTTATAGGATACATAGAATAAACGTGAGAGGCACCTTCATGCGGGAAATAAACTCTGCAAAGTGAGAAATCCCGTGGCATGTCTGGGAACCCACCTGCAGTTGAGCAGCAGCATGTCTCAGTGGCGCAGGACACGCTTGGCACACAGATGTCTCCGAAAGTTTTGGGTGCTGGTCAGCCATGCACCAGCTTTGTGACTTTGTGCCAGTGTGACTCAACGACTTCAGCCCTTACCTAACTTCAGGCTAGATAACGAGAATCACCATTAACTGAAAGCTGATGTTCCAGAGGTCAGACAGACCTCCACCTATGCATCTGTTTTACCAATCTGGACACTAGCTATCCCTCTCATGGCACTCTACTTCTCAGATGGGTTTGACAATTTGTTGCCATGGCCATACAGAACTTATAGACCATACTGACGAGTATGGCGTTTATTAGAGAAGTAACAGGTTACAACTGGCAATTAAGAGAACGACCACGGATACGGTTTGTCCATCAGGACAGCTTCCAACCAAGACAGCACTCTCAGCTCCTTTCCGGCCGTGTTTAGCTAGCAGGCTGCACTAGGCATCTGCAGCTGGTCCCCACTCAGGCCTGGACTCTGCAGCCAGCCTCGCTCCGACAAGTGTTAGAGCTCTTTTGGTTTCTAGGTCAAGTGCCTGGAGGCACCCTACTATACCAGCAAGCCTCCTGCCCCAAGGTCCTCAGCTCTGGCTCTGTGAGTTGATGATCCCACTGCAATGTGCTGTCTCACCCTGTGTCATGCTGTCTTGTTATAACTGTGTTATAACTGTCTGTGCCGGGTCTAGGAGGTTTGCAGCAGAAGGACCCCAGGTCCAAAGGCTGCACTCCACTTGCCAGCCCTCCTCTTCAGTAGTAGTGGAGCCCTTGTCAGTCTCGGTTATCTTCTTTCTTTTGCTGCTGTAATAGGAATGCCATGAGTGGATGGCTTCAACAAACAGAAGTTGACACTCTCAGGCCAGTTATTCACGGCACCAGATCCAGGGGAAGGCTTTTTCTCTCAGCTCTGAGGGAAAGTCCCTGCTACCAAGCTTCCCCTGTTCTAGCAGCTTCTCAGTGCAGGGACCCTCAGTCCCGGCTCTACTTTCACAGTGACAATGAGGTCCCTCTCTTCTATGCTTGCTTCTTTCTTTCATACTTCAAGGAGACTGACTCAAGATACAGCTTAGTCCTGTAGATCGCGTCATGCCTTATAAACATAACGGCCTCTAATCCTGTCTGATTAACATCACAGTGGTCAGGACTTACAGCACATAGGGTAATCACATCAGATCACAAAATGGTCAACAACCACACAGTATGGGAAATCATGGCCAGGCCAATTTGATACACATTTTGGGGGGACACAACTCAATCTCTAACATCCTATTATAAGCCTGCTCCACCCACCAAGACTACAAACTGACCAATCCCCATGGTAGGCCACAGCTACCTAATTTGAAGAATAATTCAACAGTCCCTACAAGAGGTTTACTTACCTTAAATCAGCACAGTAAACTCTCCAATCCCTTCACATGATTATGGTCCAGCAAATCATCTTGACAAAACTACAAACCAAGGGCCACAAAGACTATATGCAGAGAACCCACTGCCCTGTGCAAGGTGAGCTTTTCATTTCCTCAGTGTTTGCCAGCTATCACTGTTAGTCTGATTGTTGTTCTTGGGAAAGATGAAGCGACAAGGAAAGCAAAGACACATAGTGAAGATTTAATATTCTATACAGAGGAATAAAAGGACATAGTGTTTTTGAAGATCACGTGGGCAGCAGCAAGGCATGTCAGGGACTGGGGCAGGCGAGGTGGGTGGGGGTCTTTCACATGATGGAGACTGAAGGTGACTTGGGGAGGTACTGGGGCTGGGGGTGAAGGGAGGTAGTTGAGTAGACGGTGCTGCCACTTGCCAAAATAGGGAATTTAGAAGAAAAGAAGGCTTGGGTGTAGGGTTTTTTCATTTTGTGACACATTCAATTTGAGGTCGCTGTGTGACATCGAGTAGAAGCTGGCTAGTCAATGTCAGATGTGTAATAAAGCCAATAATAGTAATACTTAAAATTTTATGGTGCTGACCACATACTGTTCTCACTGCTGGATGTCATTGACTTATCTAACCCTCACAGCAGGTACGGCTCTCCTCCCTGTTTTACACCTTATCAGGAAACAGATGCACCTGAGTTTTCACAGCTTCTAAGTGGTGGGACTTGGCAAGTGGTGGGACTAGGATACTCGGTGGAGCATGGTTGCATGGGAAGTGCTGATTATGTGCTAGGCATTAGGAGCTCAGAAAAAGACACCCAGGTTTTGTCTTCATGGTGTTCACAGCCTAGGAGTCATAGACATTTATTTTGGAGGCGGTAAAAAAAATAATCTAGCAGGTAGAGAAGGCAAAGAAAGCCAAGGATAAAGTCTGAGGAACACCAGATTTACCAGATAGAGACAGGAAAAGCCCCAGAAAAGACTTGTAGAAGGAACAGTTTAAAGAAAGCAGGGAAGTCAGGAGAGAGCAACGTCAGGAAAAGAGTAGAGGGAGGAAGTTTTGAGGGGAGAATGTTAATCTGGGGGAGAGGAGTTAAGGTGTTTAATAGCATTCCTAACTGATGGCTGTTTAGAGCCCCCCTCAGTACGGAGTGACAGGCATGGAGGTGGCGGTGGGGCACGGGGTGGGGTGCTGCAGTGTGTGTAGGTGCCAAGGGGTGGGGGGCAGAGAGCAGAAACAAACTGCAGTAGATTGAGGTGAAGTTGGAAGGAAGAGTCCAGGAAAGACAGGAGTAAGGAGATGCTGACAGTTGTCCTGCAGAGGGCTGAGTCAAGTTAAGAATGTGAGCCTGAGTGACAGCAACGGGAAGGGGAGGGTTAAATGCAGAAGGAAGACGCTTTTTAGGGAAGAACCAATGGGACTCCGTGAGGTCGGGCAGAAAGGGAGAAGAGTCTAAGGTGCTTCACTTCCCGGTCCTGGGAGGGCGGTGCTGCCAGCATCAGAGACACAGCAGTTAAAGACACGGAGCTCCACGTGCCCGTGAGAGACTCAGCAGGCAGTCCAGCAGGAGTGGGGCGTTTAAGATGTTGATTGCTGAAATGCTGACCAGGATTGGCCTTAAGTCTGTGCAACAAGCATTTTCCTCTAGTGTTGTTTGTTGAATATACCATATATGGGTATACATTCACTACCTGAATTTCTCTTTAGTAAAGTTGTGGATAATTTTTATTATACTGGTAGCATCAAAACTGGCTATTGTTGCTAGAGAAATACTACTATTAAAATACTTACTGCCTCTGAGTGAATCATAGGATGGTCATGGAAAAATCATGACATTTATTTATATAAAGTATTTATACAAATACGTCCATAGCAATTATTTTCTGCCAGGCACTACTATAATTTATTTACAAATGTTAATTAACCATCAAACAGTCTCATGGGGTAAGTATTTTGTCATTCTCATTTTATAAAAGAAATACTGACAATAGAAAACTAAAGTACTTTGGCCAAAGCCACAAGGTCTGTAACAGGCAGAGCTGGGACTCCAGCACGGGCAGCCTATGATAGTTGTAGACCATACACTTCCACAATCCATGTTTCCCATGCTTTAGCAATATATAAAAATCTTAACACTTCGAGCAAAGCAGTGGTCTGAACTGGTAACATTAGAATACCGTGCATTATGATGCTGGTATGTAATGTTGGGTTTTACAAATAGAAGGAAATACAATCTCCAACAGTTTTCAGTGATCGTCTTAGTATTAGAAAACATAGTTTTGGATTTTTTTCTAGTTGAATTTAAATAGAAGGTGTCATTTACCTGTAATCACTGGAGTTAATTACAAAAAATACTGTGGAACTCTAACTTGCCACAAGATGGTCTAATAACTAGAAAATCAAAACACAATTTATGGACAGCATTGATGACATGTGCAAGGTAATGTCTGCAGGTAACGGTTTCCTAAGATTAGATCTCTTAAGGAAGGAACAACCATTCGTGAGATTCTGCCAACCTTTGCTAAGTCCATACATCCCATTGTAAATGGAGGGATTAATGATTTTGGAATTTGACTGTACTTGTGAATTTACTGTAACTTTGAGTTTTAGAGTAATTTCTTAGAGTGAGAAGACTACCCTTGACCAGTATTAACGGTAGTAAATGATATGAACTACATAAGATAAAAACCGCGACTTATTAGTATCAGTAATATTAATAACTTCCATCCCCCAATTCAAACTCTACTCAAGCGAGATATCAAACAGATGAAGAATACCTGGTTTTAATGCCAACAGAAAGTTACAGTTGATTAGACAGGAGGTTAAGGAACCAGAGTGAGCTCCTGAGACTGCACGTAAGAGGCTGAAAGAGGCTGCAGCGAGAAGGACGAAGGTCGGCTTTAGAGGCGGACAGAGACCTTTGTGAGACTCGAGACGCAGCACCATTAGTTCGGGCTGCAGCTTTTCCAGTAGCTGGGGCCTCGTCTGGGACACAAACGTGAAGAGCGCGGAGAGCTTGCTCTATAAAGACATGGTGCCTTTTCTTCCCGTGGCTGCTCGGGGGGACTGTCGCCGCTATCCTTACGGCTTGCGGGGACGTTGCTTTTGTTTACATGGCGGCGGTGCTGCACCACACGTGGCAGAAAAAGAAACAGAAACCTCCAGTCCTTGAGAAATTAGAAATAGGCAACGCGTCCCGGCCCGCCTCCTCTCTTACACGCATCAGCTAGGCGACGCTCCTCCGAGGCTTTAAGGCTGAGCGAAGCCGTCGCCGAGCAGGGACCCGCCCGTCCGGGGGTGGGAACGGGCGAGGCCCCGCCCCCAGCGCCCAATCCCAGCTCTCCGCCGGTGGACAGGAAGCGGCGACGAGCGAGCAGCCGGGAACCCGAGCCCCGCGCGCATGCGCGCGCCTCCGGGGCGCCTGGGGGAGGGGGAGGGGCGGGAGGAAGGGGTGCGGCTCCATGCGGCGGTTGGCCGACCGCGGTCACGTGGTGAGGAAGGAGGCGGGAGCCCGCGCCGGGGGAGGGGTGAGAGGCGCCAGAGCGCGAGGCTGGGGAAGCGGGCCGTGAGGAAGGAAGCGAACGCGGGAGGGACGGAGGGAGAGAGGGCCCGTTTGGAAGCGCCGGGAGCGTGGCCCCTCAAGTGGAGCGCGAGGGAGGCGCCTCGCTGACTTGCCTGCTGAGGAGGTCCCGCTCGCCGCCGGATCCGCACCCAGCCCCGAGCGCGTCCCTCCGGATCGATGCTCTGGTCCTCACCGTGAGGCGGCGGCGGCGGCGGCGGCGGCGGCGGCGGAAGATGGGGCTGCTCGGAGTGTTCATCCTGCTCCTCTCCTGGGCGCCGGGGCTGGGAGGTGAGGCACGACCCGGGAGCGCCGGCGGCGCCCTGGCGGCGGGGACCGCGCGGCCGAGCGGGGGCCGGGCGCCGGTCCGTCAGCCGGCCGGCCGGCGGCGCCACTCGGACGCGCCGCGCAGTCGCTCGCTATTGTCCCCAGCGCCCCGGCCGCGCTCCCTGCCGCGGCAGCCGCGGAGCCCGAGCCTCTGAGAGGCCTTCCCCACCCCCACCGTCGGCCGTGGGGTCGCGAGGTCGCTCCGGCGAGGAAAGTCGGCGGGCCGGCGGGAGTGCGGCGCCCAGGCCGCTGCTCGGCGCCCCAGTCCCGGCGGCGGCCGGCTCGGGCGCGGGGAGCGCCGCCAACACTCGTGGGAAGTTGCGCCGGGCTCGCGCATTGTTCTTCCCGGGCGCGGCGCTGCGGCCGGCTAGCTCTGTCCGTCGGCCCGGGACCCGCGGCTTGGACTCTGCCCGGCGCCCTCCTCCCCTGGTGCCCGGGGGGCTCCGGAGGGTGCGCCTCCCGGGCAGACAGCGGGAGGGAGTCGCTCCGGGACGCGCTGGGAGCTGCTGGCTGGCCTGGGTCTCCTGGAGGGCCGGCCCCCGCCCGCTGATCAACTTGCAGAGTTTCGCCAACTCTCAGGTGGAGTCGATCGTCTGCAGTTGGTCGTTGGTGGATTGTCAGCGCCGTGGCACCCCCACACAGCTGCACGCTGGGTGCTGGTGTGCTCGGAGCACACCCTTTCGCGGTGACTCGGGTTTTGAAAACAACCATTTTTTTTAATTTTCTGTGTTTCATAGGTTAGCTGCATTGTTTTCTTGTGTAAAGTGTTCATTTGAGGTAGCTTTTTGGTTTCTGCCTGGAGTGATATTTAAAAACCTCAAAGTCTGCGTAAAAGTACTGGGTTGAAAAATATCCAGGAATTTTTTGGATGAGTGTCGGTAACCTGGTTTGATAATTCAGAGAATAGCTATTTGCACGTATTCTCCTTTTCTCAGGACCACAGGCCAGCAGACATCTGTGTGTCTGTATTAGGTAGCCCCAGAACGGTATTTAGTGTAGGAAGACTTTGTAGGTTGTTAGTGTTCGTTCGTTGGATACACATTTCAGAGAGTTGAAAATACAGGTATCGTTTAGAAAGAATCACGAGTTGGAGGCCTTTTAGACCTTTAACTGTTATGTTTATGTTCTAAACGTGGCTTCCAGCAATTCACTTTTCCCGTTGGCCAGTTTTCACTTTTTGTGATTATTAGGAGGAGTTAGGCACTCTTCTCCGTGAGGTAGTGAAAAGTAAGACAAATTCATTGGCTCTTGAAATTACAGGTGAGTTTGCGACTCCACGGCACTTGGCCGGCTTTTTTGTATGTACAATGACCTTTGCCTTTTAGGGATGAAAGCTGTGGAGGCTGGTGTAGTCATTGCTTGAAGATGGTTCGCAGCCTGGTTTTCGGGGGTAAGACCCTTTTTTATCCAGACATTTCTGAAGTTGGAACTCCAGACTCCTTTGTAAAAGTATCACTTTGTGTGTACCATTGGTTAAAAGGCTATTTTACTTTCTTTTTTAAGCACTTTCCCCAAAACACACCAGTAGAATGTTTTCATTTGAAAATTAGCCTCAGGATTGTACCTTTGAACTAGATGGAGATATTTGTGATTTTACTGTAATATGAAATTTTCATTTACTAATCTGAGCTATTGATGGTCAGGTAGTAAGATGTTAATAAGATGATTTGTGAAATACATTCAAGTTAGTAAATGTGTTTATTGTGGCTTATAAGAGGATTTAATGTGTGTGTTCACAGTAGTGGAAATACAGATGTAGTTTTCCATTGTAAATTATTTAGAAGGACTGAAATCATTTTAGCTGTTTTTGTCAGTCACAGTTGTGTGTTAAATTTTTACTTTTTGTATGACTGGTGGGAAACTGAAAGGGGAATTAAAGTGTTGGGATTCCAAAACTTAAATTCCTCAGCACTATTTGTAGCACATGTCACCATCCTGTGTTGTGTCTTTTGGAGGAGAGCATGAGATTTCTGGAGTTCAGCTGGTAAATGTAAATGTGCTCAGATTCATACATAAAAAAACTTTCTTTTATTTGAAATAATGTAGATATTTGTTGGAGCTGGATTGCTATAAATTGTGGTCAACTTGATGGCAATTTTTTTTTCTTTTTTAACATTCTTTGGATGAAGGTTTCATAGCAGACTAGCTTCTCATTGAACAATTAATGTACGTGGTGCTTTGTGAGGCTGACTGCCAACCCCATGACGTGTCAACACTCACCTTCTCAACCTTGGGTTCCCCGTTTCCTGTACCCTTCTTCCTTCTAGACTTTGCCCTTGTACTGGTGTGCCCTTCTGCCTTGTAGACTCTGCACCTGGGCTGATGTGCCTCTCTAGTCTCTTGTTTTGTGCACCTGTCTAGTCTTTGGGTGGAGGGTGAACTACGGGAGTGGCTTCAGTATTGTTCTGAAGGGGTGGTCGGGCCATATTCATGGGGGTTCTGCCATCTCTGTAAGACCAGTAAGTCTGGTCCTTTTTTTGTTGTTGAGCTAGAATTTTCTACATTTTTCTCAGAGCTCTGTTTTGTGACCTTGTCAGAGCAGTTGTGGGTAGCTGGACACCAGCTGATTGTGCTGGGCTCAGTCTGGTGGAGGCTGTGATGTTGTGGTCCGTTAGTCGTTTGGCCTAATCTTCTCTTGTGTATTTGGTTTTCATCATTCTCAGCAGTTTTTTTTAATTCTAGTTAAGTGTAGCCCAAGAAATTTTTACATATGCGAATGTTACTTTTTTTCCCCCCTTTTTGTGAGTTTGGGAAGTCAAAAACTGTTTCAGCTGTAGCAGTTAATTTAGTCCTATGATGGTTTGGTTTACTGAAATCATACCTGAAATGAACTGTGGAGCATGATATGCATTTTATGTTGAAAAACTTGGTGAAAATGCCTTGCTTTGTAGCATGCACTGTATAAAATAAGTTTCCTGGAAGGTTTGCGGTAAAGTTTGGTCAAGGTATTAAAGCTTAAGCTTAAATTAGTTTTCTTCATCAAAAAAGATACAGAAATAAAAAAAAAAATCAAACACACCGCTCTGAAGTTGATTCTGACTCATAGTGACCTCACAGAGTAGAACTGGCCCACAGGGCTTCCAAGGAGTGCCGGGCAGGTTGAAACTTCCAGCGTTTTGGTGAGCAGCTAGAGCACTTAACCACTACGCCACCAGAGTTACCGGTACATACGGGTCTAGGAAGTTGATGAAAGGGACACTTTTTGTCTTTATCTGTAAGGTGCTCTGACTCAGCCTTTTCTTTGCCTTGCTTGTCCCGTTTATAATTAAAATCTTAAAGTAGTGAGTGAACTGTCCAGTTAACTCTGCCATCCTAAGCCCCGCTTGGTGCCATCCCCTGGCCATTGCCTACGTTACTGTGACTTCTGGTTGCAGGACACAGGGCCGATTTGAGGATCAGGGGGTGAGTGAGGGAAAGGCTGTGGCAGGCACCTGTTTGTTTTGTGATGTCTGTTTTCCTAAGTTATTTTAGACCTTCAAGGGTGTATACTGTATGATCTTTTTAAATTCTCCTAAGGACTCAGTGGCGTCCTGGTGGCACACTATTTAAGGGCTCAGATACTAACCAAAAGGTTACCAGTCATACCTTGGAAATTCTATGGGACACCTCCACTCTGTTCTGTAGGGTTACTGTGAGTCGGAATTGACTCTACAGTAACAGGTTGGTTTTGGTTTAGGAACTCAGTGGCTGTTGTGTCTGTTACTGTATTAGGAGTTCCACTTTCAAAACTGCCTTCAGGGGTAGTGTTCTACAGTTCAAGATTGAGACTTGAAATAATCTGCCCAGTACCATCCACTTGCTGAATGGTAATGTAGACATTCAGACCCAAACCAGGGTGACCTCAAAAGCCATGCTTTTCACTCATTGGTCCTCAGACTTTTTAAAAAGCGGTTTGGACACATTCATTCCAAGATTGCTTTTATTTAAGTTTCAGCTAGTGTGCATCATTGGAAAAACCAGGACATTTCTCAGTGAAATTAGTGGATTTCTGAATTTGTTTCGAAGACTTGGCAATCCAGGTCCTGCCGAGCTGCCTTCCGAATGTCTAAAAGATGTGAGTGGTTGCGAGTGGCTGCCCACGTAAGGCCAGGCAGATTCCTTCTGCTCCTGCTGGGGACACACCTGGCCTGCCTCACTCTGTGCTACCTGCCTGGGCCTAGTAGGCTTGTTCTTCCCATCTCTGCCTCAGCTGTTCATCTCACAGGTCCAGCTTTAAAAAACAAAAAGCAAAAACTGTTGTAAAAGTAACACAACATTTGCTACTTTCAGCCTTGCCAAGGCAGATGTTATTTTTTGACTGTGACTGCCTGTCCAAATTTTTTGTAGAGCTTTTTGTAACTTTTTGTTTTTCTATTTTTCCAAAAATTTTTTTGTTAATAAAAACTAACATATACAGTACTTTTAGTAGGATTAGGTTATTAGGTATTTTTAAAAATCCTATTTTCAGAATAGTAACAGTTTGAAATCTTGAAGAAAGAATGGAAGTTGTGTCTTGTGTCTCAGTGAACAAATAAGAAAGCAATTGTATACTGGAATGAAACTCAGAGAAATTTACTTGAAGTCCATGTAAATAAAAACTTAAGCTTTGTTTTCCTTTTAGGAATGGAGTATAAACAGAAACTGCTTTTGAAATTCAGAAAATGAAATGGTGCAATGAATTTAGCAGTCAAGTGCCCATTTCTTACACAGTTTGTAGGTGGCAGATAGGAGGGCATAAACCCTTTGGGAATAGACTTAACATTTTGGCGGTTTTTGATGAAGGTTTTTCTAAAAATATATGACACATTTACTGTCTTAAAATGGGTAGAAGGCTTATCTGAAGTGATTGAGTTTTTACGTAAGAACACCTATTACTGTTCTGAACTCTGTCAGAGTTTCTGTTTAAAAACTTTTCCAGAAACCAGTGAAATGGTCATGATAGTTGATCATTCTTATGTATTTATTCTAGACATTGTAAGTTGTTTCTAGTATATTTTCTGTAAGGAAACTAATCAGTCATGCATGACCTGAACGTAAAGTGCTATCGGTAAGTACTGAGTCTTCTGTGGAAAACAACACCTGGGCTTTAGGTAATTTTTTTCCCCAGTGTTGTGGCTCTATGGAGTTTCTTGTTGAGATTGCTGGGTTCTTACTCTCTGGTCAGTGGAATGATATTGTAGCCTCGAATTTTGCTAGTTGGAGGGAGGCAGAGTAGGGATGGAGTAAAGAAACTAATAACCAGGAAGGCACAGCAAATAAAATTCATGCTCCCCTGGTTACAGATGTATCATGGCCTAGATCTGAATGGTGAGTACTGCCCTTCCAAACTGATACACTAGGTGATCTTAGACCTACTCTATATTTTCAATTGTGGTGTTCTTTGCAGTAATGTAACTAGTAAACTAAGAAAAAATGTTCTGTTGAAAGGAACTGAACTGAGCCGGTTGCCACGGAGTCGATTCTGACTTGACTACTCTAGGTGTGTTGGAGTAGAGCTGTGCTCCTTAGAATTTTCAATGGGTGGCTTTAGAAATGGAGCATCAGGCTTTTCTTCCAAGGTGCCTGTGGGTCGACTTGGACCTCCAGCACCTTCTCCCATTTGGTTAGCAGCCTAGGGTGTCAGCCAGCACCGCCCAAGACTGCTGGAGACAGATGATAACATGTCTGATAGGCGTGTTTGTTTTTGGGTGGGTCTGCAGCAGGGAGCTGTTTTGTGTCACAGTTTCGGCAGTTTTGTGAATTGTGTGTTGTTAACTTTCTGTGTAGTTGTATCACTTTTTAATGGTTGGGGACATTGGGAATCTCTTTTTGCAATGGCCGAGCTTAAGATACAGACTTGGTGGATTAACACATGGGGTCTCGTGAGTCAGGCTCGACTGGACGGTGACTGATGTGGTTTGTGGGAGGGAGGTGGTTTGCAGGCAGGGGGCCACAGTTCCTAACACAAAGACTTAGGGAGGGGTGCACGTGGCCATGAGGTGGGAGAGACAAGTCACAAATTTTAAATGCCACAGGTGGAAACAAACAGTGGTTTCCTACCTGAGTTTCGAGCCCGAAGTCCCAGGACAGACAGTCAAGTTGCAGGGGTTGGTGTTTATGTGGTGTGCATTTCACATGGGTAACTCTGTATGACAGGCTTGGGTCAAGAGCCCAGATTTTTTTTTTTCCCCCAAGAAGGAGTTGATCTAATGACTTAATGATTCTCCAAGCAACTCTCTGGAAAGCTTACTAATTTTGAGTAAAAATCCAACAGTGATTAATTCTAACTAGTGGAGCTGTCAATTTTTATCTCAGGAAAAGGAAGCAGTGTCAGGGATAAGTGGAAAAAGTATAATAATCCTACCAGTTAGATTCCTTCACTGAGTGTCACACTGCCGTGCAGGAGTGCAAAGGCTGGGCCTTAATTTGCAGTCTGGTCCTGAGTCTGGAGAGGAGTTCTTGGCTCTGTGGTCTCCAGTTTGATACTAGGTGGATTCATTCAGAAGCTTCCTGCAGTTCAGGTGGAACAATGTGAAAATACGTACAACGGGGACAGTACTGTATAGTCACTAGGGTTTATTGTCTGTCTGTGGCTGGTAGGAGTTGGGAAGCCACAGTGTTGAGCAAGGAAAAAAGAAAATGACCTGTATTGGAATACAGGTTTATGAAGGACGGCAATCCAGTGGGAAAGCCTTCTTGAGGTCACCTGATACAATGGGTGTAGGCTTGTTTACCAGTCATGGAGAGTCCATGTCACAACAGAGGAAAAATTGCCAAGAGGGCCATGATAACCAGGACTCTCAGGTTTCCTATTCTAGACCCTGATAACTCTGGAATGGGATTTTAGAGAATGTTGGTTGGAATCCATGTTGAGCTGGGAGAATGAGATGACAAGGAGTAAAGTAGCTGCTCAGTGAAGTGGAAGATGAGCCTAGGATTTAGGGTCGTTATTGTAAGGACAGAATAAGAGGTGTTGTGGAAGGAGAACCAGTAAAGCTTGGTGACTGTTTAATGTAAAGTTAAAATTTGTTGGGGTCACCCACTGTTGAATTTAGATGTTGGAGCCAGTTTTATTAAAGAGGGTATGATTTTATAAAACTTTGAGGACTTCTGTCTTTGAAGTTAAAAGAGTCTAAATTTTGAATTTAGGTAGACCGTTACAGGTTGGGATGAGTGAGGGTTGGGATTTTATCCCGTTCACAAGGTCCGGTCTTGGTTCGGTCCTTGTCCAGCCTTTACACGGTGTTCAGTAGTCTGCGCCTCGTCATGTGGAGTCCCTGTGGTGGAGATGGGCACTGGCTGCTTCACAGAGAAAGGTGGCAGCGATTGGCTGCAGTGAAGACTCCAGCCCTGGAAAGCCGAGGGCATTTCTGCTCTGTCCTCTCTCTAGACTTGCTTTGAGTTGTAATCAACTTGACAGTAAAGAGTTTGTTGTCTTGGTTTGCTGTTTAGCAGAGTTGTGTTGCTTGTGGGAGTTTAATTGAGTTTACTCCTGGAGAAAAACCACATGCTTGGTCCTTATGATTGCTTGTGTTGTTGTTGTTTTTGAGATCTCTCTTAATTTTTTAAACTTTCTCTCCTGGTGAATAGATGTGAATATTAATGCCCTTTGCTTATATTTCGAGTACTCCCTTGAATCACACCTAGAGGGCTGGTCTGATGGTTACAAATTCTGAGAGCTTCTGCTTGTTTGCAAATCCCTGTATTTCCTCCTCCCCCTTGAATGACAGCTTTGCTGGGTAAAGAAGTCTTGCTTGACAGTTTTCTTTCAGTATTTTGTGTATGCTGTTCCATTGTCACGGCACCTTTGTGCAGCTCTGCGGCGTGTTCTGCCCTGGGCAGGAAGCTGTTTCTGTCCCCTCTCTGAGATGTTCCACTTGCCATGCTGTTCTTACAGGTCGTCCTGGCTCCATTACCTGTCTGTCTTGGATCTGGGTGACATTCAGCAGGACTCTCTCCCAGTGCCGCATTCTTCTTCAACTCCTTCCCAGTTTCATGGCCTGTGAGCTAAGTGGCCAGTGTGTGCGCACTGCCTTGAAAAAAATTGGGCTACAGCTTCCTCAGATTCACTGCTTTTCTGTGTTCCCTATTTGAGAGGTTGCCAGCTGCGTCCCCAAATGGGTGGGATGAACAAGTGCTTCAGCTGTTAGTGGGTGGGTTCTCCCAGCTTCCGTGCTGTCCCTGCTGCTCCTCCCCTGCTTCTGGGCTCAGCGGCGCTCCAGCACCTCGGCTGCCGTTCGGATCTCTGAGCTCTCAGTCGGGGCGCCTCGTGGTTCAGCGGGTTAGCTGTGTGGGCAGTAGATGGGAGTGTCTGCTTACTCATCTCGCCCCATTCTGGAGGCTGTATTCTACTTGAAAGATAAGGCTACTTTTATTTATTTTAAGAACACAGAAGTATTTTTATCTTTTGGCTTAATGATGTAACATATAAACTACTCTCTGTCTATTTATAACCAACAGATTGGTAGAATCCAGAGGAATTGCTGTAATCACTATATAGAGTATATCTCTAATGAAGAAGATACTTTAGTATGTTGGTAGTTTATTCCACCCTGTTTCTCTTTTTATCTTCTAAAACGTCTTCATATGTTGTTTGAAGAGGTAGACCCACAGGAAGACTGTGGTGCCTGAGGTCAGTTCCAACTTGAGCCACTTAGGTTTGCTGTTCAGTGGTTTCCACGCATGGAACTTGGATCGAGCAGAAAGGCTGCTCAGGAGCTGGACCGGGGCTAGCAGCTGGGAGAAAGGGAGCAGCAGTGTGGACAGTGCCACCTGGCCAGCCCAGCTCTGCCTTGCCCTCAGAGGAGGCTTCTTCTAACTTCAGACTGCCTTAGAGCTAAATATACTAGAATGGGTATCAGGAGGCAGGAGCCTGATGGTTGTTTTAGAACCTAGCACAGTGCCTGGTTCACATCGGGATATATGGTATGTATTAAAGTGCATCAGGAAGACCACAGGTTTGCTAAATAGTTAGCTTGATAAGTGAACTGAATTTCTGAAGACATCAAATACAGGTATATTCATTTAATAGCAGTTCTGTTCTAGTGAAAGAATCTTCGAGTAGCCTGTCATCTAAATTAAAATTAAGACAAGACTTACTACGTGAAGCAGAATGTCATTGTTTTTGTTAAAACTGGAGTAATCCTACAGTAAAATTAGAAGGTGCCTTTCCCCCGCTAATTAATATATATCAGAACCCCAAGTATAGTATAGAGGTTAGGCATTATAATCCAGTGTAGCAGAGGAGACTGTGTGTCTCATGTAGGTTACAGTGTGGGTTGTTGCCACTTTGGACATAGATAGGTTGTCATTCACACTTACAGCCTGACTCAGAAATCAGTTTTGATACAAGTTTAATGATTTTCCTAGTAACCCTTAAGATTCATCTTTTCTCATAAAATAGCAGGAATTCTAGGATACCTGGGTATGGTAAACCATTTGTTTGAGGAGGAGTCTTTTTTTCTGTTTTTTTGGGGGGGGCATGCAAAACAATTTCTAGAGCAGTGGTTCTCATCTGGGGGGCAATTTTGCCTTCCAGGACAGCATTTTTCAATTGTCACAGCCGGGGAGGGGGGGGTGCTGCTGGCCTCCAGGGAGCAGAGGCCAGTCTGGTGCTGCTCACCACCCTCCGTATGCAGGACAGCTCCATGCAGGACAGCTCCATGCAGGACAGCTCCATGCGGCCCAGGGTTAGGTACCTTGTTGGGAATGTCAGGAGTGCTGAAGTTGAGAAACCGTGCTTGAGGGAAGATTTGTGTGTTTCACTTCTTCATTTTATTGTTTCTGATAACTTGCCGTCTTAACTGATTACCCAGCTGCCTGCTGAGTCCTGCAGAAGCTTTGCTGACTGTTATCCTGCTACTCCCCCACGTGTTCTGCACTGCGGTTCTAAAAAACTGACTTTTTCGTTTGTGTTTCACCATTTCCCGGTCTTCAGTTCTAAGTTGTTGGGAAGAAACAGTTTGACTGTTACTTTCCAGTAGTACTAACTGATAGCTGGTGAAGAGTATTTGGAAACAAGAAGCCAGATGCCAGTTAACCTGGAAGAGCCATGGATTAGTAGAATTTTAGCCTCTGTGATATTTAGAGGGACTCAGCTAACAACTGTGCAAATCTGTCTTCAGGATTCATTCTAATTAGCCTCATACAACTTTTTCTTCAAAATTTGAATTCATAGGTCCTCAGAAACCTTCAGATCGTCTGATAACTCAGTCCTTTCCACTTGTTGCCATAGATTTGAGAGGTATTTTAAATGCATGTCTGCATTTCCTGGAAGGAGATAGAGACAGGTAGTTTGGGCGTGCTACAGGGGAGAGGTGAGGTACAGAGAATGGTTTGGGGTGAAATACAGTGTGGGAGAGGCAGAGCACTGTGGTGAGGTGGTAGGTGGTGGCTGTAGCCATTTGTGTCCGTGCTTTAGGGAGGCCGAAGGCCTCGCATTCCTCACGTGGAATACTGTCTGTACTTGAGTGTATTGGAATGATATGAAAGCATTCTTTTCCACTCAGTACTGAAATCTCAATTATGCACACATTTCTATTTCTGGATTTTTAAATTATATTCCATGAGTTAGTGGTAGAAATTTAATATATTCAGTGGATTTTAACCACTGATATTTTATACCCTTAGTGATTGATTTGTAATTTTAAAAAGAGCTGCTTAATTTCACTGAGGTGGTTAGTTTTATTATTTTTGCTTCTTAGGGATTCACTCATTTTACAAAGGGCGTATGTGGAAATAGTCTTGAGCGTTCCCTTCGGACTGTTAGGTCTAGATATGTGCTTCTAGAAGGTCATGTGACTGGTGTTTAGTGAAGAGACGGACACTCTGTCTTAACTTAGAAGTCCCTCTGTAGAAGTAGGCTTTCCAAGAAGGCATTTAAGGCACTGAGGTGTATTGTTGAAATGCAAGACATAGCACTTCCTGGACACCTGTCTTTGTCACCCAGGAGTGTCATCAGTGATGGCTACTGCTTCAGGACCAGGGTGAAGGCATCTCACGTAGGTGTGTCAGTAGATCAACATCTCAGATGCTTTAGGAAGGACAGATATATTGGTGTTGTGGAAAATGGCTCTTGGTGCCTAATTTTAAAATTGTGGAGGTAAAAATGTTGCAAAACAGCTTGATTACAAACCGGTTTTCTGAGAAATGGAAATGTGCCACCCCTCGTTTTTTCTCACACATCCTCAGTTCTTGTAGTTGCGATTTTCTGTAATGTCAGAACATTTGTGTAGAGTTTCTTCCTCCATTCTTACGGTTATAGAATCAACTTTTTAGATAGAGATAGGAAAAATAAATTTAGTTTATTTGTTATATAACATTGTTATTCCATACAGAAGGAGTGATACTAGCCCACCATCAGTAAGGTATGCCCTGGGTGTTATTTCCCCTGGTAGTGATGCAACTTTTCATTCTTTTTCCCTATTACATTTAATGTAGATTGGAACAGAAAATTATTACATTTGGATTCAGGGGTTAGGAAAGACCCTTTTGCTAATAAGAAGAGTTTTCCTGGAAAGCAAAGTGCTGGCTACCCCATGGCATGCAAAACAGTAATAATGGCTAGCGTTTATGGGGTGCTTACCACATACTGGAACCGTGGTGGCAGAGTGGTTAAGAGCTTACTTGCTAACCAAAAGGCTGGCAGTGGCAATCCACCAGCCACACTCTTCGGAAACCCTGTGGGGCAGTTCTGTCCTGTAGGGTTGCTGTGAGTCAGAATTGACTTGGATGCCTCTAGGTTTTCGTTTTATTGTTTGCCAGGCACTGTTCATAGGGCATGTTGTATGTTAATTCAATCCTGACAACATCTGTGTGAGATAGGTTCCTTTATTTTCATTTTAAAAACAAGGAGACAGGCTCGGCAGCATGGCTTATCCAAGGTCACAAAAATTATGTAGCTGTTTATTGAAAGCTAGGATTTGAATATGGTTTGGCTTAAAAGTCCATAATCGTAAAAACTGCATTGTACTGCCTGTAGGAAACGTGACTTAATGTTTAAAAACGGTTGTTTAGTGGGATGGTTGATTGCTTTTAGACGCTGCCTTTGCGTGCAGATTGGACCCTTTGCCGTCAGAACACGATCTGGGCACGTTGTCATGTGGTGTGAAGGTTTGTGCTCAGCTGCTGACTCCCTACCTGTTGGCTTTGCAGAAGAAGGGCCTGGTGATGGACCTGTGTGAAGGTGACTGACTGCCAGGGAGACTTGGAAAGCAGTTCTGGTCTGTAGTGTGTGGAGCTGCCCTGAGTCTGCGTTGACTTGATGGTGGTAGATTTTGGTGTACTTGGCTTGGCATGGGTGTAAAAAGGTGGAAGAGATAGTAGCACCAGAATCTACCTTCAAGGGGGTAATGCTCCCCAAGGGTGCCCCGAGGCGGATTCCCATGAGGAGGAGGCCAGGTAGATCTGCATTCTTCAACCTTTTTACCAGTTCTGATACCAGCTGCCTTCCCATGCACTCTCTATTTCTCTGTGGGTTCCATAATCTGTTGCAGTGGCCACACAGAGAGCTCACGGACCACACTTAGAGTTAGGGGGCTGTAAAATACCAGATACCAGGATCAACAAGCTACAACTTGGGACAAGGAAGCACATAGGCCAGTCTCACTTCTTCGGTGCAAGACAGCTCTCTGAGTTCCTCTCAGCCCTGCAGGCCCCTTTCTGGCCCCCCATGATGGCCCCCTTCAGCCTCCTGAGGACAGGCTCCTCTCAGCCCCTCCTCTTGATCCTGCCATCCTGTACCTGAGGGTCTGCTCCTGGGTCTCTTCCAGGCCTCTTCCTGTCTTCAGTGTTACAGTCCCAGACTTGTGTTACAGTTCTTTTAGGAGATTGACTGTCTCCTCTCTCACCTTCTTTCTGCCTTCGGCTTCTCTTTCTGTTTTCTGTGGGGCTGGCTGCATATAGGTATGTGTGTGTGTAGACACACACCCACACACCCACACACCCACACACCGACCTACCCCTGCTTGTCAGTCTCAAGGCATGGCCCCTCCCATTGGGGCACACAGTGACCCATCACCTCTCAGTAGGCCGCAGACCCTTCGTTTGCTTAGTCTACTGATCAGTCACTGCAAGGTGCTTACTAATCGCAGGGCAGGCTGCAGCACAGGACCAGACAAAAAGTGTCAAAAGTTTACCCAGGAAGTGTCAGTCAACCAGAACAAAAGTGACAAACTCTCTAGGGTAGAAAACTAGGGCAAAGGTAAATCCTCAGGGTCTGGGGAAAGTATCCCTCAAGCTGTTTTTCTGAAGAACCAAGACCAAAGGCCACATAAAGGAACTCATGTCACCCCAGTATGCATTCGTAAAAGCGTAGGACATACCAAATCTCTAGATGCTGAGATACATGCCGTGTGTTTCCACAGTCATCACTTACAGTAATCACTTTTATAAAAGATTCTTAAAGGTAGATTGCCTGTAGTAACTACCTGTATCTTGGTGCCTGGAAGAAGTTGCAGGGATTAAAACCATGCTCTCAGATTACAAATAGGAAGGACTTTGCAAGTTCTCTGGTGTCAGGGAGCTAGCTGGATGGAATCTCTGTGATAGAACCACCTTGTGTTTTCTCTGCGTCATTGAACTGAGTCATTTTTCAACCACTCTTGAGTGACGTGCTTGTTTGCTGTGACTATTTTTTCCCAGGTGTTTTTGAAGATAAAGTTACCTGCCCTCTCCATAAATCTGTCCCTTTAGTCTTCTGTCAGTTTTACATGTAGGCATTTGCTTGATATATTCTGTTTATCTTTTTCCCAGCTTTTTATTTTGAAAACTTTTATGCTTTCTGAAGAGTTGGAAATATAGCACAATGAACATCTGTGTAACTACTGCCTGGGTTCAGTCATGGTTGCCTTTTGCCATGTGTGCTTTTCCTCTTTTTCCGCGTGTGGTCCCTGGGCTGAGCACGTGGTACACAGGCAGGCTGCTGATGGAAAATGTGGTAGTCTGAGCCCACGTGGAGGTGTCTGGAGGAAAGGGCTGGTGGTCTCCTTAAAAATCAGACCTGGAGAGCCCGATGGAGCACAGCTGTACTGGGCACACACGGGGTTGCTGTGAGTCGGAAATTACCTGATCCCATTGCTTTTTGTTTCGTTTCTCTACATAAACATACATTCTGTTTCATTCCTTTGAACCATTTAGAGTAAGTTGTACCCCTGAATTGAATGCTTAATCTCATAGTTATGAGGACATTTTCCCACACAGCCAAAAAGAAGTTTAATGTGAGGATGCTGGATTTCCCTAGTGGGCTTCTGAGTACCAGGCAGCATGAGATCTTAGTGTATGCTTTGTGAAGGCCAGATTTCTGGCAGCTACAATTAAGGAACAGAAAGTAGAATGCTTTTCTGTGTGGGAGACTTTGAAACATCCTTAGTCCCTAAGGTCAAATACTGTTTGGCAAAGTAAATGAATGGATTAGAAAGGAGACGGGGACAGAACTATGCAGCAGGGTGGAGCTGTTTTACATAGGAAGAGTGGTGCAGGAACAGAACAGCCTAGAGGTGATTGCATTGTTCTGGCTTCTGATGACAATGATTTTTATAAGGCTTAGCCTAGTTTATGGAGAGGATCCTCATGTGACTGTCATTTTGTCATATTGTATTGCTTTCTGTGTCACTGTGATGCTGAAAGCTGTGCCCGTCGTATTTCACACACCAGCACAATCACCCATGGTAGACAGGTCTATTGGAGCTCTAGGCCAAGACGAGAAAGAAGGACCTGGCTTTTCCACTCCTAGAAAACAGGCCAGTGAAAACCTTATGAATCGTGCTGGAAAAGGATTTGAATGTCACTCAGAATGCATGTGGGGCAGACTGCCTCTTCAAAATGAAGTTGACCTTAATGAGCTGAAGGCGGTAAAGCTTTGGGGACCTTCATGTGCTGAAGTGGCACAACTCCAGTTGGGAAGACATCACTACAAGCATCCATTAATAATGAGAACACAGAATGCAGGAAGTATGTATCCAGGAAAATTGGAAGTAACCAAATGAAAAGGAATGCATATAGATTGTAGGCACTAGTGACCTGAGATAAGCTGGTATTGACCATTTTGAATCAGACAGTCATAGAGTCTACTCTGCCAGGAATGACAACAGGCAGAGGAGTCACGTCACATTTATCTTCAAAAAGAACATTTCAGAATTGATCCTGAAGTACTGTTCTGTCAGTGACTGGATAACATCTGTACACCTGCAAGTAAGACCAGTTAATATAACTATTATTCAAGTTTATTCACTGTCCACTAATGCCAAGAATGAGGAAATTGAAGGTTCTTACCAACTTCTGCATTCTGAGTTTGATCAAACATGTAATCAAGATGCATCGATAATGACTGGTGATTGGAATGCAAAAGTTGGAAACGAGGGACTGGTAGTTGGAAAATTCAGCCGCAGTGATAAGAAACAATACTGGAGATGATGTGGTAGACTTATGCAAGACCAACAGTCTCTTCATTGCAAATACTTTGTTTAACAACGTAAATGACCCTTTACACGTGGACCTCATTGGGTGGTAAACAGCAATCAAATCAACTACATCTGCAGAAAGAGAAGATGAAGAAGCTCGATATCAGTCAGAACAGACCACCAGTTTCTCATATGCAAGTTCAGACTGAAGCTGAAGAAAATTACAGCAGTTCTATGAGAACTAGTACAACCTTGAGTATCTCCCACTTGAATTGAGAGACCATTTCAAGAATAGATTTGACTGAGGACCAGACGTGAGTTATGGAATGACATCAGCGACATCATACATGAAGAAAGCAAAAAGGTCATTAGAAAGACAGATAAGAAAGAAAAAAATCCACATGAATGTGAGGAGAGTTTCTGCAACTTGCTGTTGAATGTCCTTGAGTAGCTAAAGCAAACAGGAGAAGTAAAAGAACTGAACAAAAGATTTCAAAGGGCATCAGAAGCCAAAGTCAAGTATTGTCATGCATTTGCGAAGACCTGGAATTAAAAAACCACAAAGGGGGAACACACTCAGCAATACTCAGAGGGAAAGAACTGAAGAAAGTCTTGAGTTGCATTATTGAAGAATTCTGTGGCCAAAACATTGAATGACACAGGAAGCAGCAAAAGAAGGTGGGAGGAATACAGTCGTTGTACCAGGAAGAGTTGATTGGTGTTCAGCCATTTAAAGAGATAGCATATGATCAGGCTCCTGTGGTGTGAACGAAGAAATCCTAGCTGCACCAAAGACTCTGGTGAAGAGCAAGACTCCAGAATTGGATGAAGTACTGGAAGTGTTTCGCTTGTCTTGTCAGGAAATGTGGAAGACAGCTGCCAGACCACCTGGCTGTAATGATCTATATTTGTGACATTCCAAAGAAAGGCGATCCAACAGAATGTGAAAGTTATCAAACAGTGTCATTAATATCTCCTGCAGGTCAGATTTTGCTGAAGATCATTGAAGAGTGGTTGTAGCAATATGTTGACAAGGGGACTGCCGGAAGTCCAAGCTGGACTCAGAAGAGGATGTGGAATGAGAGATGTCACTGCTGGTGTTAAGTAGATCTTGACTGAAAACACAATACTAAAGCAGAGATATTTGCTTATTTTTAATTGACTATGCGGAAACATTGGACCGAGTAGATGATAGCAGATTATGGCTAACACTGGAGAATGGAAATTCCAAGGTACTTCATTGTGGTCGTAAAGAACCTGTACGTAGACCAAGAGGCAGTTGTCGGAACAGAACAGTGGGGTACTAGGTGGTTTAAAGTCATGAAGGCATGCGTTGGGTTGTTATCTTTTTATTATACTTGTTTAGTTCTATATGCTGAGCAAATAATTGGAGAAGCTGCACTAAAGAAGAAGGTGACATCAGGGTTGCAGAAAGATCCTATTTACCTCCTTTCATAGCCAGTGACACAACCTTGCTGGCTGGAAGCACTTACTGATGAAGAGCAAGTACAACCTACAGTACAGGTTACACCTCAGCAGAAAACAGAAGTCCTCACAGACCATTCAGCAGCTTCATGATACACAGAAGATACTGAAGTTATTAAGGATTTCCTTTTCCTTGGTCTTCAGTGAACGATGCCAGTGGAAGCTGCAGTCAGAAAATCAAGTGGCTGGACAGATCTGCGGCAGAGAGCAAAGATTCCACTTTGAGGACTCAGGTGCCCTTGACCCACACCATGATATTTTCATTTGTCTCATGTGTGTGTGAAAGCCGAGCATTGACCAAGGAAGACCAAACAGGAATTCATGCCTTTGGATTATGGTATTGTGAAGAACATCAAACATAACGTGGACTGCCAGGGGAACGAACAAATCAGTTTTGGAATATAGCCAGAATGTTTCTTAGAAGTGGGGAGGGTGACCACTAAAAGACCGCAATTGATGGTCCAAGGGCCTCCAGGGGCCTCGGAGTTCCCCTAGGAGCATGGTCCCTGGCCCTGATGCTGCCTCTGTCTGTAAATCATAATGAAGGTCAACTCTTCTGACAGGTGATACAGAGTGACCATATAATGTATGCACTTTATGGTTCTATGCATCTGTAGGATGTCGTTCTGCTGACCTCTTACTGGAGGCAGGAGAGTGGGTGGAGAGGAGGGGATAGGAAACTGGTGGGAGGATAGGACATGTATGGAGCAGAGAAGAGGGTTGTGCTGTCACTGGGCAGGGAGAGCAGTGGGAGCTGCATATAGGTGGGCATGCAAATTTATATGGGAATGTACATTTTCATTCAATCACAAAAAAACGTGGGGAGGGTGAGACTTTGTCTCATGTACTTTGGGTGTGTCATCAAGAGAGACAACATCCCTGAAGAAGAGTGTCATGCTTGGGAAAGCAGAGGGTCAGCAAAAAGAGAAAAATGCGCAATGAGATAGATGGGCACAGTGGCTGCAGCAGTGGGCTCGAGGAAGACCCAGACCAAGAGGGCGGTGTGGGACGAGCAGGGTCTCTGCTGTACACGGGGTGGGTGAGGCGAAACTGACGCGATGAAGACTAGCATCCGGGGAGATGTGGGAGTTACGGGAACAACCCACAGCTGTTGAGATGGGGAGGGTTTGTGACGTGTCTGTAAGTTGCAGTTACATAGAAACTTGCCACAGTGGAAGATGCCATTTTCCAGTAATAATCAAATTAATGGTGTCTTGTACTAGGTTAGATACTTTTATATTCATCACTTTGGGGTAGCAAATGTTTCTTCATTGTTAAGTTCTTTAAATGAGAACACCCTTAGTGAATATTTTGTCCCTTATTGGGAGGGGTAAAAGGAATTCTGGCTTGCCATCCTTGGACTCCTTCCTGCCATCACCGCTGTTCACTTTGCCCCATGTGTGTAATGTATTAGTATACTGAATAGTGATGAAAGAAGCTAAGGTCTGTATGTAGAGGGAATAGAATTAACACTAGTTAGGTAGCCAACTTGTCTGTCTCCTGGGCTTGGGGGCTGTTTCCTGTAGTAAAAATCTGTTTGATATAAACAAAGGACTTAAGTTAGAGGAAGAAAATAACTCAAATATGGACTAAAAATCATTTTTTAATTTAAATGGCAACAAACCTTTGCAAGAAGTAGTTGCTGTGCCGGACAGCTACTTAGTAGATTTAAATAACCTTTAATATAGTGATGACTCCCACATTTGGGGCACTGGAGTTCTTCGAATTCCAGATTTTCGTATTCCAAAGTACCTGCTTGGTGGCTCCACTCAAGATGGGCATCTCCAGCTTGGGTCTGAAGCCAGACCTTCAGTTCCCCTCACCACCAGCCTTCTCCCATAATCCTGCTCACTTCAGTTGATGGGAGCGCCGTTGTTCACTTTCTCAGGACAGAAAGCTGAGTGATTCTGGAACTCCATCTCCTCTTGCTGGCGGTGTGCGGTCCATCAGGTCCGTCAGCGGGTGCTGTCAGCTCTTCCTGCAGAGCCCATGCGGGCTCGGATACGCGGGATCTCTGCCACTGCTGCCCTAATCCAGGCAACACCTGCCTCTGTCGGAGTCGTGTGGACTCTGCTCCCTGCTTTGCGTGTGTCCCTCCAATCTGTTGTCGGCACAACAGTCAGAGTGGTCCTCAGGCACAGTGGAATCCTGCCACTGGTTTGGCCGGGACCATTCAGTAGCAAGTTACACACTTTAAAATGGTATATTTTGTGTTATATGACGTTTACCTTGATTAAAAAAGGAAACAAAAAAGGTGAAACAAATCCTCCACCCAAAAAAGCCTGTTTGGTGGCTCACCACTGGGAGTACAAGTGGTAGTCTGCAGTTTCTGCTGTGTCTCCGGGGCTGCAGCCGCTCGGGCCTTGGCTCATCTCAACTCCAGCGGCCCAGGGCTTTTGAAAGAGCGCCGGTTGGGGCTGTCTGATACAGAGCTTCATGAGCGCAGTATCTTCTTTTGTGTACTTAACACATAAAACCGTACCGAGCATATAGTGCAGTTATGTAAGTGTGCTGAGTTTTGTACCTGAATATCTAGAAAAAATGGCTCTTCAGCTTCTGATTAGTCTTTTTACTTTGACTAACCTCAAAGTGAAATGGAATGATCATTTTTATCAGTGTGCTTGTCTGTCTGTTGTTGTTTATTGAGTGTTTTTTATGTCCTGTTAATTAATTAGATAGGTCGAATACATTAGAAATTTTTCTGCAAAAACAGTTGTTTTTTTACAGTGACTGTGTGTTCCTTGTTTTTTGCCCCTATTGTTAAAACACTTGCGGTGACTTCTGACCCCACCTGTGTGGAATTAGCCCCAACTTCACTTTTTGACTCCTGGGGGCACCTAGGGAGTTTCCAGGAGGATAACAGTGGGAGGCTGTGGTCAAGACTGTCCTCACTGCAGACACCAGCTGCAAGTCCTGGGGTCACCAACCGCTTGGTGGCACAGCGCTGAAGTACTCTGCTGCTAACCAAAAGTTTGGAGGTTTGAACTCACCCGGTGTCTCCGTGGGAGAAGGACTTGGATCTGCTTCGGTGGAGGCGACAGCCTGGGAGATGCTGTGGGCCAGCTCTGCTCTGTCCTGTAGGGCTGCTGGGAGTCGGGGGGGTCACCTCAGGGTTGTTTCTTTACCTGCTGCTCACTGGTCTGAGTGCTCTGCATACAGGAATGGATTGAATCTGTGAGGTACCCAAGGCAGACCCATAGCTGCCGAGTTGATTCTGACCCTTAGTGACCCCATTGGGTTTCCAAGACTGTGTATCTGTGTGGAAGCAGCTGCCGTGTCTTTTTCCCGCAGGGCTGTTGTTGGCTGCGAGATGCCGATCTTTTGCGTAGCAGTTGATTGCTTTAATCACTGTGCTGCCAGGATAACTGAGGTGCAGATATGGTTTAATGCTGGACTCCAGCACAGCAGTGATTGTGGGTGTGCTGCAGGACTAGGCTGTGCTCTGTTGTGTGAGGCGGAGCTGACTCAGTGACACCTAACAACAACAGCAGCATTGTTGAATGTTGTTATATTAAATGAGTTCACATGTAACAACTGTATTAGATACAAAACCAAAAAACCCAAGGCTGTTACTGGAGAGTTGATTCTGACTTACAGCCACCCCCCAGGACAGAGGAGAACGGCCCTGTGGGAGTTCCACGGCTATAAATCTTTATGGAGGCCGATGGGTACCTCTCCTTCTCTGGTGTGGCTAGTGGATTTGAACTCCTGACCCATCAGCAACTAAGCACTTAACCAGTGTGCCACCAGGGCCCATCTGTGTGAGGTATAGCTATTGATATTTCCTTAGAAACCATGGGGCAGTTCTGCCCTGTCTGTGGGGTCGCTGTGAGTCGGGGTTGACCCGATGGCAGTGAGTTACTGGGCGGTTCTGCCCCGTCCGCAGGGTCGCTGTGAGTCAGGGTTGACCCAATGGCAGTGAGTTACTGGGCAGTTCTGCCCTGTCCGTGGGGTCGCTGTGAGTCGGGGTTGACCTGATGGCAGTGAGCTGCAGAGCAGTTCTGCCCTGTCTGTAGGGTTGCTGTGAGTCGCAGTTGACCTGACAGCAGTGAGTTTGGTTTTGAGTTTATTGGTTATTTCAACACTTTCACAGATGGAGAAACCGAGGCACAGAGAGATATGAAACTTGCCCAAGATTTACCTGATGTAAAAGTGACAAACCTGGAATTCTAAACAAAGAAGTCTAATTTTTTCTCCTGTATAAAGGTAAAATGCTTGCAAAACTGTTGGAGTATAAAGTAAGTTGTATTGACTGTGTACTTTATGTTACTTAGATACAGCAATACTGAGTTTTAAATATGTCCAGAGCTCATGTAAAGTAGTTATAGTAGCTGCTTGGTTAATTGCAGAGACAGATACTTGTAGTGTGGGTAGCATCAATAGAAGAATATTTTTTGCTTACTGGTGAGTACATCCATGATACAGTTTTTTTTTTCCTTTGTTTTAAATACAAATGACATACTCCAAATGCTAGCTCTTCCGGGATGAGCACCAACAGGACCACAACTTTTCTGATGGGTGGTTTACGGCTCCATTTTCAGGAAGGTGCCGAGGCTTCTTTCTGTAAGTATAAATGTAACTATAAATGCAGATGACAGGGGATGCTCCCTGGGAATGCTGTGTTGACTCTTCAGTTCTTCCAGCAGATACTGATGGAGCATCCACTCGGGCTGAGGACCCATGGGTGGAAGAGGTGAAGTCCTCTGGCATCTCTGTTTCAGTAGGGGAAGATGTGTGTCTCTGTAGAAAAGAATCTGAGGAAAACAGGAACAAGATGCTAGAACAGAAACTGATGGGGAGTCATTTTAGATCAGGTGGTCAGGGAAGGCTTCGGAAGAAGATGAGTGGACAGTTCAGTGAGGTGTGGCCCTCAGCCCTGCTTTCAGAGAAAAATGTTCCAGGCAAAGAGGACACTCTTAGTGGTCTGATTATACCCAGTAAAACTTGGAAGCTTTGCTGTGCTCTTCTTAACGTGAAATTGTTAAAAACCAGTTTTTCACCAAAGCCTGGGAAAAAGCACAGTCCTGGCCCTGGAGCAACAGTAAGGAGAGTGACGAGATGAGGGAAAAGAGATGTGGGGTGAGGCCAGGCAGGGGATCCCCTTAGAAGACCCATAGGGACATCTTGGAACGGTCTGAGCAGTGGAGTGACTGCGATGTGATAGCGTCACTCTGGCTGCTGGGTAAGGAGGAGACTGGAGGGGACAAGGCTGAACGATGGAAACAGAGAAGCCAGACATTTGTCATGGTTTTGGCTGTCTGGAATCTTTGGAACCTTGCTGTGTAGGATAATTTTCAACCTCCCTGAATGTCTTCTCCCTAATTAAGTTCTCAGCCCATCATTTGCAGCTAGGACGCAGGCATCCAAACCAGTCATCTTCGCGAGGCCTCCTGTAATCAGAGGCATCCCTAGGAGCTTCTGAGCCGAGCAGGCCACGTGTGCATGTTCCATTAGTGCACACCTCTCAGACACCACGCACAGCTTTTCTTCCGGTTCCTTTCAGCTTGGATTTCTGGTACACAAGTGGTGTTGGAAAGGCAGGACAGTGTCAGTGTTTTCCAGTGGTATTTTCAGATGATTAGGGATTATGTTTCTGGCTTCTGGGGACACCTGGGTCGTCATGAGGGAGATAAAAGTGGGGCGGTCCCAGCGTCATTGTCGCTTGTTGCTAACTGCCTGTAAAGAATAAAATATTGCAGGGAAAGTGCGGGAACTGAGTGAGACATTGTTGGAGAACGCTTTAGTATTCATGGATAATACATAGTTTCTGGGTTGAATTTCCTGTGTATAGTTTTTGTGTTCATTTGCAAGGAACACAAAATCTGGGATTCCTGTTTGTCTGATAATGGGAATTGTCTTGGTTCCCCCTTGATTTACTTATAGTACCAGGTCATTGGTGTTTATAAATTGGTGGGACCAGGGCTGGAAGAGTCTTAACAGGAAAAAAGGATCAGGAATGAGTAGGTGGTTAGGACTTGGGTAGACAAGTTGGCAATTTGGAACCAGGAGGATTTGGAACAGAGGTGATCAGGTACCTGGACCGTCTGCTGAAGCTCATTCAGCATCATAGCAAAACACAGGATGGCGCTGACAAGGGGTCAAAGGCCGGCTGAGGTCACGCAGGCTCTGGTGGTGGAGCTGTGTCTCCTCCCCGAGTCTGAGCCCTTGCCAGGTTGCAATGCAGAGGACACAGCTCAGTGGAGCCGCCCAATTCCGGGCGGGGGGGCGGACAGGCCACCCTGTTGTGTCTGACTGAGGTAAGTGGTGCAGGATTCGGGCTCGGCAGGGTGCCTGTGGGGTCAGCTGGGCCAATTTTAATCGCTAGCTGTGAAAATCAAGGGTGCGCACAGACACTTTTTATGTCTGTAAAAATACATTTTCTAAATCTTGGAGATAGATACCAGTTTAGTTTTTGAGATGTCCATTCTGTGTGCTATATTTCGATATTTTAATCTCTTCATTTTTTTTAGTCACGTCAGAACTGAACGGTGGCTTACCTTGTTGATAATGACGGTAACAGAAGCCTGATTTCTGTTAGCTAGCTGTGTGACCTTGCTCTTGTTATGTACCCTCAAACCTCATTTTTCTTTAAAACAGGCTGCTTGTTCATTCTTGATAGGTTTGTTGAGTAGATTCAATGAGATACGTAAAAAAGGATGATCCTGAAAATAGCAAGTGCTCAGTGTATCATAGCTGTTGTTTACATCCAATTCGTAGGCAGTCACAAGTTGTTATCTAGTCAGAGTATTTTTCTGCACAGGATGAAGTGCTCAGTGTACGTTAACAAATTGGAAGAAATTATTTAAATAAAATACACATATGTAGCTTTGGGTTTTTAGCTTTTCCATTTATAGAAATGAAATGTGAAGTGTTTTTTTTTTTTTTTTAAACCAGATGTCTTTAAGCCAGATTTTCGTGTGAATTTTAAAATACTAGATTTCTAAAACAGGAACTTGAAGAAACAGCCTTAGCATGGTAGTATGAGTATATTATATGATGGAAAAGTAAGGCATTCTCCTGGAAGTCAGGAACTCTGCAAGAATACCTGCTCTCACTGATTTTCACAGTGGTTTGGTAGTCCCTGATAGCATACAGATTTTTTTTAAAGATGAAATTATAAGTGTTGTGGCCATCCACTCAGTTCTGACCCGCGTGGCTCCTGTGTGTTTCTGAGGAGAGCTGTGCTCCACCGCACTTTCAAGATTGTGATCTTTTTGAGGCTGAGCACCAGGTGCCTCTGGGTAGGTTTGAACTGCCAGCCTTGCAGCCAGTAGTTGAGAACTTAGTCATTTCCATCACCCAGAAATTTAAATATGGAAAGCAAAACAAACCAAGTGCCAGAAGAAACTAAGAATTAATATTTTTAGAATTTTGCCTGCAAAATCAAGGGGATCGTGAATGCCCCGGGCTCATGGATCTCAGGCTCGAAACTGCTGTTCGGGTGGAGAAAAGGTGGCTTTAAACCGGTTGACAGGAATGACCGACGTGCTGCAGTGACTTCCCACAGGCCCAACACCCGTTCTGTGATGTTGGTCACGTTGTGCTCTGCGGTTGTCGTGTGAGAGCAGTCATGCACGGCGGGGTGGTCATGGCTGCTGTGCAGACACACACGTCAGGCGGAAGCTGGCCTGCAAGTCCCCTGTGCTGAGCCCGGCTCTGTGTTTTCTGGTCACCGTTGCATCTGCGTTAGTGCAAGTGCTTTTCACTTCGGTGGCGGCCCCTGTCGACCCAGTGCTGCTGCTCCTTGTCAGCGGCTGTCGGTCGGCCCCGGACTCTGTGTGTGACGGGATGAAACCCTGCTCTGTCCTGTGTCCTGTTCATGAACCTGTGCAGGGGTTCTCTGGGGACTCAGGGTTTTCTGGAAGCAGACCACCAGACCTTGTGTGTGGTTTTAAGTCAGGAAGCTCCATGAAACCTGTTGAGCAGCGCAGCTACAAGTGAGTCCCCACTAATCAGTGGTCAGTGGCTCTGCGTGGGCTACCCTGGCTGGGAACCCAGTGCCTGTCTCTTTGTGGATCGGGCAAGGTCTCACGGGAACCGCCAACCCCCCTCTGCTGGGTAATTGATTAAGTGCATAGACTAGGACATCCCGTTAAAATGCTTTTGCCATCAAGTTGATTCTGATTTCCTAATGACTCTGTGGGACAAAGTAGAACTGCCCTGTTGAGTTTCCATGGCAGCAGGTTTCCATGAAAGCCGACTGTCCTGTTTGTCTCCTGTGGAGCGGCTGATGGGTTTGAACCGCTGACTTCTTGGTTAGTAGCTGAGTGCTTAATGATTGCACCACCAGAGCCCTAGATGGCAGCAAAGCGTGTGTAAGAAGGACACATTTCTGCTGGTGGAAGTCAGGAATTTCTGGTGCAGGAGAGTTGCAGAGCTTCGGTCCTTGCAGGCCCCGTGGGGGTTCTCCTGTGTCCTTTGTGAAGCTAGGCGTTGGGAGGTCAGTGGGCCTGGGTGGGGCCCGACCATCTGCACTGCGCACCCTTGCTCTCGAGTTCTGTGTTGGGCAAGTGCCCAGGCTGTGCATGCAAAGAGACTTGACAAAGGATAGAAGTGTTCACAAATCTCCAGCCTTGGTAGGAGTGGTGCATGGATTTGGTTCAAACACATGGTGAGGCATAGGCTTCTAGATTTTGAATTTCTTTTCCCTGTCACCAAAGATGTTTCATCTTTTGGTTGAAATGTTGGTTTGGACCTTTGGTATTGCTAAGAAAGAAGTTCTCAAAAATATTTTAGTTAACCAATTTCTCAACTGTTACTTGCCTGCTGTTCAGTTTCTTCCAGTGCCCCAGATCACTGGTTGGCCTTTTAATGTGTTATTTCTCCAGCCTCCTCTTGTTTATATCCTGTTGGTCAGATATAGTGGCTGAGATTATAAGGGGTAATTAAAGGATGCTTAATGATTTATTGGAGTGAAGAGAACGTTGATTTCATTTATTTTACTAAAAAAGAAGTTGGCAATATTTTGAATTGTATTTCTGATTCTAAACTTTTTTTTTGTAAAACAGTTTGTAATACATAGGTAGGATGGTTAAATACTCATATACCTGTCAACCTACCATTTTGATTCAGTATTGAAACCAAAAAAACTTTACTGAGGTATAATTTATAAGTAATTTAATGTGTACAATCTGTGAATTTTGAGAACCATGTAGTCATGTAACCATTACCGCCTTCACAATACAGAATGTTTACTTCCAACCCATTAATTGCCTTGTGCCCTTTATTCTTTAGATGTGTTCAGTTCACAACATGGGGATTTTTCTAACTACCTTTGTGTTATGATGTGACTCTTTCATAGTTAGAGAAGATACTTTATGATTTCAGTCTTTTTTTTTTATGATTGGATGAAAAGGTACATTCCGGTACAAATTGACGTACCCACCTATATGCATCTCCTACTGCTCTCCCTGCCCGGTGACAGCACACTCTTCCTCTCTGCTCCATACATGTCTCATCCTTCCACAGTCTCCTATCCCCTCCTCTCCACCTACTCTCCTGCCTCGAGTAAGAGGTCAGCAGGACGACATCCTGTAGATGCGTAAAACCATAAAGTGCACACGTTACAGTCTTTTCTGTATCACCAAGTCCAATCCATTCCTGTCCAGAGAGTTGACCTCCATTATGATTTATGGATGGGGCAGCATCAGCACCAGCTCCCAGGGGAGCTCCAAGGCTGCTGGACCATCAGTTGCGGTCTTTTAGTGCAGATCTCAGGTGCACCCCTTTTTATTCTTGTGTTGCCAGTGAGCCTCAACTTTGTGAGCCCCATCATAGCTATTGCTGGTGGTGGCCAGGCATCATCCATTTCTTCCCGTAACAGGTCGATGTAGTCACCGACTCACATGGGTCTGTCTGTCTTGTGGGTCCTCTTTCCCCGATGTCGTTTTGGTCCTTGGTAGTCATCTCTTCCTGCTGCTTTGGAACCATTTGGTGTACCATTTGATAGCAGCTTGCTAGCTTTTAAGACCCCAGACACCACTAAGCAATGTGGGGTGCAGGAGACTCTTAGCAAAATGCTAGTTGTGCCACTTGGCCTCCATTTCTCCTGACAGCATGGTCCCCGGCCCCCCACCCCAGCTACTCTGTCCTTGCAGTATTGGGTTAAGGTGGGAAAGGTAATCATGTTAGGTTGAAATCCAGTTAAAATTGCTCTTCTTTCTAATGTGCTGTCACAGATTTCACCCAACCAGGTTTCTGTAAACTAATCTATGCCCTACACTCTTCTTCCCTCCCTCCTCACCTTTGCAGCCATCAAAGAGTCTTGTGTTCTGTACATGAGTCTGTTTTTATGGTCTTATCATAGAGGTCTCATACAGTGTATATTTGTCCTTTTGTCTCTGACTACTTGCACTGAGTGTAATGTCTTCCAGTTGAAACCAGGTTATGAGATGTTTCCTAAAATCATCGTTGTCCTTCATCAATGCGTAGGGTTCCAGTGAGTATATATACCATGGTTTACCTATCGATTCCTCTGTTGAGCATCTGGGTTGATTCCATCTTTTTGCTGTTGTGGACTGTGTTGTGATAAACATTCGTTTCGTGTGCATGTATCACTTGGTGTGAATGGCCTTCGTTCTCTAGGATGATTCTGAGCAGTGGAATTACTGCGTCAAATGATATATCTATATCCAGCGTTTTAAGGAAGCACCGGATTACTTTCTAAAGAGGTTGCACCATTTTGCAATCCCACCAGCAGTGTAGGCGAGTTCCAGTTTCCTTCACAGCCTCTCCAGCATTTGTTGTTTTGCGTTTTTTGGATCATGGCTGACCTTGTTGGGGTGAGATGGTATCTCATTGTCGTTTTGGAATTTTTTTTTATTACGATTGAGTGAAAATGTACATTCCCGTATAAATTTACATGCCCACCTATATGCAACTTCCACTGCTCTCCCTGCCTGGTGACAGCACACTATTCCTCTCTCCTCCATACGTGTCTCATCCTCCCAACAGTCTCCTTTCCCCTCCTCTCCACCCACTCCTCTTCTTCAGCCAGAGGTCAGCAGGATATCCTATAGATGCATAGAACCATAAAGTGCATCCAGTGATTGGAATTTCTTTGATAGCTAATGACTGTGAGCATGTCCACATGTGTTTTTTGGCTGCCTGGATATCCTCTTTAGAGTGTCTGTTCATCTCTTTACCCATTGCTTAATTGGATTATTTATCTTTTTCTCATTAATAATAGATTATGGAGATCAGGTGTCGGTCTGACATTTTAGTTGCTAGATATTTTTTCCGATTCTATAGGTGGCCTTTTAATTCTATGTAGAAAGTGTTTGGATGAGCAAAAGTGTTTGATTCTCAGTAGTTCCCATTTATCTATTTTCTCTTCTGTTTGTGGTTTGTCTGACAGATTTTGAATTCTGTCTACATTGTGTATTAAAAGTTCTGTTGTTCCTACTTCTTCTTGGATGAGCTTTATTGTTTTAGATTTGATATTTAGGTCTTCTATCCAGTTTGAGTTGGTTTCTTATAAGGTGTGAGATAATGAGTCCTGTTTCAGTTTATTGCAGATGGATATCCGATTTTGCCAGCACCATTTGCTAAAGAGTTTGTTTTTTAACCCAGTTTAATGTCTTAGGGCCTTTGTCAAATATCAGCTGTTTATAGGAAGATGATGCATCTCTGGCCCTCAGTTGTGTTCCATTGATCAGTCTGTCTCTTTTTGTACCAATGCCAGGCTGTTTTGACCATGTGGTGGTGTAATAGGTTCTAAAGTCAGGCAGTGAGAGGCCTCCCAGTGTGTTTTTCTTTCTTTAGTAGTACTTTACTTATCCAGTGCTTCTTCCCTTTCCTGTCAAAGTTGGTGATTTGTTTTTCCATCTCGTTAAAAAAAGTCGCTGGAATTTGTATTAGGATTGCATTATACAAGTAGATTGCTTTGGGTAAAATAGACATTTTCACAATGTTAAGTCTTCCTGTCCATGAGCAGGGTAGGTTTCTGTATTTATGTCAGTCTCTCAGTTTCCTGTAGTAAGGACTTGTAGTTCTCTTGGTAAAGGTCTGTTATTTCTCTGGCTAGATTTATTCCTAGGTATTCTATCTTCTTAGGGGCTATAGTAAGTGGTATTGATTTGGTGATTTCTTCATTAATAATCTTGTTGATACAAAGGAATCCTGCTGATTTACTTATGTTTATCTTGTATCCAGAGACTTTGCTGAATTCTTCTGTCAGTCTGAGTAGTTTACTTAGGGATTCTTTAGGATTCTCTGTGTATACAATCCTATCATCTGCAGATAGGGAGATTTTTACTTCTTCTTTGCTGATGCCAGCCAGCTAAGTGCCGTCGAGTCAGAGCCGCAGGATGCCCCTTATTTCTTGGTCTTGTCTGATTGCTCTGGCTAGAACTACTAGTGCAGTGTTGAATAGGAGACGTGAGAGTGGGCATAGTTGTCTAGTTCCCATTCTCAAGGGAAGTTGTTTCAGACTCTTTCCACTGAGGATGGTATAGGCAGTTGGCGTTGTATAAATGGTCCATGTTGCAGTGAAGAATTGGACATCTATTCCTATGTTGCTGAGAGTTTTTAGCATGAATGAGTGTAGGACTTTATCAAATGCCTTTTCTGCATCAGTAGACAAAATCAGATGATTCTTTTTTTATATTCTATTTTTATCTAACATAACTGAGTGAAAATGTACATTCACATGTAAATTTACATGCCCTCCTATATATGCAGCTTCCACTGCTCTCCCTGTCCAGTGACTGCACACTATTCCTCTCTGCTCCATACATGTCTCATCCTCCCAACAGTCTCCTTTCCCCTCCTCTCCGTCCACTCCCCTTCCTCCAGCCAGAGGTCAGCAAGATGATATCCTATAGATGTATAGAACCATAAAGTGCTTCCAATATATGGTCACTCTGCATTGCCAAGTCCAATCCATTCCTGTCTAAAGAGTGGACCTTTGTTATAATTTATGGGAAAGGGCAGCATCAGGGCTGGGGGCCATCTCTCAGAGGAACCCCAAAACCGCTGGACCATCAATTGAGGTCTTTTAGTGGAGATCTCATGATGCACCCCTTTTTATTCTTGTGTTGCCATTGAGGCTCCTCTCTGTGAGCTCCGTCGTGGCTATCACTGGTGGTGGCCGGGCACCATCCGGTTCTTCCGGTCCCAAGTCGATGTAGGCACCCACTCTTGTGTGTCTCTCTGTCTTCTCGGTTGTCTTTACCGCATGCCATTTTGGCCCTCGGTGAGCATCCGTTCCTGCTGAGTTGGGACCATTTGCTGTGTCCTCGGATGGCAGCTTGGCAGCTTTTCAGACCCCAGACGCCACTCACCAATGTGGGGTGCAGAGAGCTCTCTTAGCAAAACACTAGTTGTGCCAGTTGGCCTGGAATTCGCCTAAGAGCATGGTCCCCCGCCCCCTGCCCCAGCTACTCTATCCTTGCAGTATTGAGTCAAGATGGAAGGAGTACTCAAGTTATGCTGAAGTCCACTTAATGTTGTTCTTGTTCCTAATGTGTGCTGTCACCGCTTTCTCCCAGCTAGATTTCTAGTAACTATCTAAACTAAACCCCCCCCCTCGCCCTCCCTCCCTCCCCTCCCTTGCAGCTGTCAAAGAGTCTTTTCTTCTATACACAAGTCTGTTTTTGAGATCTTATCGTAGAGGTCTCATACAGTATTTGTCCTTTTGTCACTGACTACTTTCACTCAACATAATGTCTTCCAATTGAAACCAGGTTAGGAGATGTTTCCTGGAATCATCGTTATTCTTTATCATTGCGTAGTGCTCCATTGAGTATATGTACCACAGTTTACCTATCCATTCTTCTATTGTTGGGCATCTGGGTTGATTCCATCTTTTTGCTATTGTGGACTGTGCCGCGATAAACATTCTGGTGCATGTGTCCATTGGTGTGAAAGGCCTTGAATCTGTAGGATATATTCCAAGTAGTGGAATTACTGGGTCAAATGGTATTTCAATATCCACTTTTTTAAGGACGCGCCAGATTGCCTTCCAAAGAGGCTGGACCATTTTGCAACCCCACCAACAGTGTAGGAGGGTTCCACTTTCTCCACAGCCTGTCCAGCATTTGTTGTTTTGTGTTTTCTGGATCATGGCCAATCTTGTTGGGGTGAAATGGTATCTCATTGTTGTCTTGATTTGAATTTCTTTAATAACTAAAGATCGTGAACATGTCCACATGTGTTTTTTGGCTGCCTGGATCTCCTCTTCAGTGAAGTGTCTGCCCATCTCCTTTGCCCAACGCTTAATTGGATGGTTTGTTGTCTTCTTATTGATATTTTGTAGTATCTTATAGATTATGGAGATCAGGCGTTGATCTGACATAGAGTTGCCAAATATTTTTTCCCACTCTGTGGGTGTTCTTTTAATTCTATTCATAAAGTCTTTGGATGAGCAAAAGTGTTTGATTCTTAATAGTTCCCATTTATCTACTTTCTCTTCTGTTGATTGAGGTTTCTTTGACAGATTTTGGAGTCTCTCCTCATTGTGTATTAAAACTTCCATTGTTGTTCCTACCTTTTCTTGAATGAGCTTTATCATTTTAGGTTTGATATTTAGGTCTTTTATCCAGTTGGAGTTGGTTTTTGTATAAGGTGTAAGATATGGATCTTGATTCAGTTTATTGCAGATGGATAACCAATTTTGCCAGCACCATTTGTTGAAGAGACTGTTTTTACCCCAGTTTAATGTCTTAGGGCCTTTGTCGAATATCAGCTGTTCATAGGCAGATGGTGTCATCTCTGGGGTCTCAATTCTGTTCCATTGATCGATCTGTCTGTTCTTGTACCAGTACCAGGCTGTTTTGACCACTGTGGTGGTGTAGTATGTTCTAAGGTTGGGTAATGAAAGGCCTCCCAGTGTGTTCTTCTTCTTTAGTGTAGTACCTTACTTATCCGGGGCTTCTTCCCTTTCCAAACAAAATTGGTGACTTGTTTCTCCATCTCATTAAAAAATGATGCTGGAACTTGTATTGGGATTGCATTATATAAATAAATTGTTTTGGGTAAAATAGACATTTTCACAACGTTAAGTCTTCCTATCCATGAGCAGGGTAGGTTTTTCCATTTATCTAAGTCTCTCTTAGTTTCTTGTAGTAAGGGCTTGTAGTTCTCTTTGTAAAGGTCTGTTGTTTCTCTGGTTAGATTAATTCCAAGGTACTTTATCTTCTTAGGGGCTATCGTAAATGGTATTGATTTAATAATGTCCTCCTTAACAGTCTCGTTGATGGTATAAAGGAAACTTACAAAATCAGATGATTCTTGTCTTTTGTGTTACTTATGTGATTGATCACATTAATTGTTTTTCTGGTGTTGAACCAGCCTTGCATCTCTGATATGAATCCAACTTGGTCATGATGGATTAATTTTTTTATTTTTTATTTTTATTTAACATGACTGAGTGAAAATGTACATTCACGTATAAATTTACATGCCCACCTATATGCAGCTTCCACTGCTCTCCCTGTCCAGTGACTGCACACTATTCCTCTCTGCTCCATACATGTCTTATCCTCCCAACAACCCCCTTTCCCCTCCTCTCCATCCACTCCCCTTCCTCCAGTCAGAGGTCAGCAAGATGATATCCTGTAGATGGTTAGAACCACAAAGTGCTTCCAATATGTGGTCACTCTGCATTGCCAAGTCCAATCCATTCCTGTCTAAAGAGTGGACCTTTGTTATAATTTATGGGAAAGGGCAGCATCAGGGCCGGGGGCCATGCTCTCAGAGGAACCCCAAAACCGCTGGACCATCAATTGAAGTCTTTTAGTGGAGATCTCATGATGCACCCCTTTTTATTCTTGTGTTGCCAGTGAGACTCCTCTCTGTCAGCTTCATCGTGGCTATCACTGGTGGTGGCCGGGCACCATCCAGTTCTTCCGGTCCCAAGTCGATGTAGGCACCCACTCTTGTGGGTCTCTCTGTCTTCTCGGTTGTCTTTACCACATGTCATTTTGGCTCTCGGTGAGCATCCGTTCCTGCTGAGTTGGGACCATTTGCTGTGTCCTCGGATGGCAGCTTGGCAGCTTTTCAGACCCCAGACGCCACTCACCAATGTGGGGTGCAGAGAGCCCTGTTAGCAAAACGCTAGTTGTGCCAATTGGCCTGGAATTCGCCTAAGAGCATGGTCTCCCGCCCCCTGCCCCAACTACTCTATCCTTGCAGTATTGAGTCAAGATGGAAGGAGTACTCAAGTTATGCTGAAGTCCACTTAATGTTGTTCTTGTTTCTAATGTGTGCTATCACCGCTTTCTCCCAACTAGATTTCTAGTAACTATCTAAACTAAACCCTCCCCCCCTCCCCCCCTCCCCTCCCTTGCAGCTGTCAGAGTCTTTTCTTCTATACACAAGTCTGTTTTTGAGGTCTTATCGTAGAGGCCTCATAGAGTATTTGTCCCTTTGTCGCTGACTACTTTCCCTCAGCATAATGTCTTCCAATTGAAACCAGGTTAGGAGATGTTTCCTGGAATCATCGTTATTCTTTATCATTGCGTAGTGCTCCATTGTGTATATGTACCATAGTTTACCTATCCATTCTTCTATTGTTGGGCATCTGGGTTGATTCCATCTTTTTGCTATCATGGACTGTGCTGCGGTAAACATTCTGGTGCATGTGTCCGTTGATGTGGAGGGCCTTGAATCTGTAGGATATATTCCAAGTAGTGGAATTACTGGGTCAAATGGTATATCGATACCCATTTTTTTAAGGAAGCGCCAGATTGCCTTCCAAAGAGTGGATTAATTTTTGATATGTCATTGTGTTCTATTGGCAAGAATTTTGTCGAAGATTTTTGTATCTAGATGCATGAGTGATATTAGTCTGTAATTCTCCTTTTTCCTTGGGTCTTTCACTGGCCATGGTACCAGGGTTATGCTGGCTTCATAGAATGAATTTAGGAATATTGCATCCTTTTCTATACTGTGAAATAGTCTCAGTAGTATTGGAGATAACTCTTCTCTAAAGCTTGGTAGACTTCTGCAGTGAAGCCATCTGGGCCTGGGCTTATTTTGGTTGTTGGTCTTTTGATGACTTTTTCAGTCTCTGCCTTTGTGATGGATTTATTAAGTTCTTCTGCTTCACCTTGTGATAATTTTAGTAGGTGATATGAATCAAGGAATTTGTCCATTTCTTCTAGGTTTTCAAATTTGTTAGAGTACAGGTTTTCATAGTATTGTGTTACAATATTTTTGATTTCTTTTGGATCTGTGGTGACAACTCCCTCTCATTTCTTATTTGGGTTATTTGTTTCCTTTCCTGTTTTTCTTTAGTAACTTTAACCAGTGGTTTGTCAATTTTGTTGATCTTTTCAAAAAACTGGCTTTTGGGGTTTTTAGTTTTTTCATGTGTTCTTGTATTCTCTAATTGGTTTAGTTCTGCTCTGATCTTTAGGATCTGTTTTCTTCTGCTGCCTGACTGGTTCCTCAGTTCTCTCTCTGCTTGTTCAAGCTGTAGTGTTAGTTGTTTGGTTTGGTTTCTTTCTTCCAGATGTGTGCATTTATGGAAATAAACTGACCTCTGAGAACTGCTTTAGCTGTGTCCCATAGGTTCTGGTAGGAAGTGTTTTCATTCTCATTGGAATCCATAAATTTCTTTATTTCATCCTTGATTTCTTCTATAATCCATGGCTTTTTGAGGAAGATGTTGTTCAGTTTCCATGAATTCCACTTTTCTATGTTTTTTCTGTTTTTGATTTCCACTTTTATGGCTTTAAGATCTGAGAAGATGCTTTGTATTAATCAGTGGTATGGATTTTGTTGAGAATGGCTTTGTGTCCTAACACATGGTCTGTTCTGGAGAATGTTCCAGAACACTGGAAAGCAAGGTGTAGTTGTCCGCTGATGGATGGAAAGTTCTGTATATGTCGATGAAGTCTGGTTGGTTAATTGTAGCAATAAGGTCTTCTGTGTCTTTATTGAGCTTTTTTCTAGATGATCTTTTCAATATTGCGAGTGGAATATTGAAGTCTTCAACTCTTACTGTAGAGTGATGTATCATTTTTGAGTGTAATGTTTCTTTGATGTATTTAGGTCTTCTAATATTAGGTGCATAAATATTTGATATTGTTAAATCCTGCTTGTGTATTGAACCTTTCAGCAATAAATAGTGTCCATCCTTGTCCATGATGGTGGATTTTACATTAAAATCAATTTTATCTGAGATTAGAATTGCCACCCCTGCTCTTCTTTGTATATTGTTAGCTTGATGTATACTCTTCCATCCTTTAACTTTCAGTTTGTATGTATCTTTAAGTCTAAGGTGAGTTTCTTGTTGACAACATATAGATGGGTTGTGTCTTTTGATCGAAGAAGTCACTCGATGTCTCTTTACTGGAGCATTCAGTCCGTTCACATTCAGTGTAATTATTGATAGGTATGTGTTCAGTGCTGCCATTGTAATATGTTTATTTTTGTGTTGATGTTTTCTCTGTTGTTCTTGTTAATCTATTCTGGGAGACTTTTCTTTGTGAGGTGATTTTTCACCTTTTTCAGGGTTGGTTTTGTGGTTGTTGAGATTCCTGTATTACATTTCTTGTTGATATGTTGCATCCTCATTGTGCTTTACTGTTGCCCCTGTTTCCTCCTTAGTAAACTGTGTATAAGCCCAATTTTAATTACTACCAGTCTTATCAACTTCCTCTCCATCTGGAAGGAGTATAATGACTGTAGTACAGCTTTCTTTTTAATTTGACGACATCATTGTTTCCATGATATGATCACTGGATCATTTCTTCCACTGTTAGAGCTCTGATTGAGTTCGGAGCCTTCCCTAACTGTGTAGGTTTCTGGGTGATGTGTCCTGTATTTGCTTCTAAAATATAGCTAGTGGTTTTGTTTTTCAAAGCCAAGAGATTCTTTGAGTATTTCTTGTAGCTTTGGTTTGGTTTTTACAACGTCTGAGTTTCTGTTTATCTGTGAATGCCTTCATTTCATTTTCATACTTGAAAGATAGTTTTGCAGGATATGTAATTCTTGGTTGGAAGTTCTTCTCCTTCAGGGCTTTGAATGTGTCATGCCACTGTCTCTGTGTCAGCATTGTTTCTGCTGAGAAATCTGACAAAAGCCTACAGAGTTTCCCTGTGAATGTTAGCATTGCTTTGAGTCTTGCTGCCCTTAAAAGTTTCTGTTTCTGTTTTATTTTGTTAAGGTTGATTATAGTATGTCTTGGAGTCTTTCTTTTGACATCTATATTAAGTGGTGTTCGATGTGCATCTTGGATTTCTATACTCAAGTCTTTCATAATTTCTCAGGAGTTTTGTGTCTGTAGCCAAATGGCAATACTCTGTGTTCTCGGGTGTCTTGCCCTGTTCCAGAACTCCAATTAATTGTAGATTGTCCCTGGTAATAGAGTCCCACTTGCTTCTTAATGCGTCTTCATTTTTCTTGTGTCTTTTTTGTGATTTCTCCTCATAGACACTGGAGTCAGTAGCTCTGTCTTACAAATCAGAAAGACTCTTTTCCATTTGTTACATTCTGTTTTCTTGGCTTTGAATTGAAGTTTCTGTGTCTTTGATTTTGTTCTTGATCTGTTGGATTTCAGAGTACTGGTGTTTCATGAGATCAAGCAGCTTGTGTAATTTTTCATTTTGCTCTGCTGCATTTTGTATAAGGTCTAGGGTGTCTCTCTGTATAATTTTGTATTCACCTTCCGATAGTTTCAGAAAGATTTCTTCATCTGGGAAGTTCTATGGTGCTTTCTTTTGGGTGTCTTCTGAAGCCATGGGTGATTTCTTGGTTATGCTTTTATCCAGAGTTTGTTGCTTTGGGGGCATCATGTGAGTCAGTAGAGGCTGAGAGGGAGGCTGTGAAGATGGACCACAGTTGTTTCTGTAGGCTGCCTTAAAATGAAAGGTAAAAGATACATGACAACTTCCAAAGTCAGTTAGGTTTTCAGATGTACAGGTCCCTTTTCCCATCTGGCAAAGTAAGCACCTCTATATCCACCTCAGATGTTATAAACTAGTTCAAAATACAGAAAGGTTACTGCCCTGCTGGCCTCTGCTGTTAGGCTCTAGCTATAGGTGACACTGTGTAGAATACTGCTTTTCTGCCGGGAAAGTGCTGTCCTCCAGGCAGGTGCTGCCTCTCATCCGAGGAATTAGGGAGGTCCATCTGCAGCCTCCATTGGGGTATCTCTGCCTCCTAGTGGAACAAGATGGCGTCCCGCACAAGCTTGAAACCTGCCTTGGCACAGACTATTCAATGGCTCAAGAAGAAAGAGAGACCAAAGGTCTCTCTGAGATGCACAGAGTCCAGAGCCGAGCTCCCCAAACATGGCAGTTTGCCTGTTGATCCCAGCAGCAGTGTGTTTGAGATTAGTTGCTAGTCAAGTCCCGGCTCTGCCCACTGGCTAGGACAGAGGAAAAAAATTAACAGTGATGAGTTACCTTCAGTCTGTGAAAGCCAGCACTCGCCAAGAGTGGGGGTCAGCAAACTAGAGGAGGTTTTCTGTTCAGTGGTATGAAGTCCATATTAACAGACCTATGCCATGTCCTAGAGCTCACTGGGTGTCCAGCTCTGTTTAATTATCAGTTCTGGTCTTGGTTTACAGAGGGATTTAGGGAGACATGTGTTTAGTCTGCCATCTTGACTGTGCCCCTATGATTTAAGTCTTAAAGAATTTATGGAGACATGATTTGTGGCCTGGAGTATGGTCTGTTTTGGTGAATGCCCCAGACATTCTTGGAAAGAATTTGCGTTCTGCTGTGGAGTGGCAGGTTCTGTAAAGTGGTTGGGTCATGCTGGTTTGTAGTGGTGTTCTCGTTTTCTGTATCCTTACTAAGTTTTTTTGTGTACTTGGTCTGATAGGACTGTTGTTATCTACAGATTCATCTGTTTCTGCCAGTTGATCACTTTTTTATTCACATATTTTGAAGCTCTGATATGTACACATGTACTCAAGATCATGTCCTTTTGTTTATGATGTGTCTCCCTGTGTTCATTGTAGCATTTTTTTATTTTAAATTTTATTTTGATTTTACTTTAGTCACTCCAGCTTTCTTTCAATTACTGTTGATTGTCTTTTCCTATCATTTTTATGTTAACTCTGCTTTTGTGTTTAAAGTGTGTTTTAGTTGTATTAGGTTCCGTCTAGGTGATTGTGACTCATGGCAACCCTATGGACAATAGAATGAAGTGCTGTCTGGTCCTTACAGTGGTTGTCATACTTGAATCCATTGTTGAAGCCACTGTGTCAGTCCATTAATTTGCGGGCCTTTCTCGATTTTATTCACCCTTCACTTTACCAAGCTTCAGGACTCGTCCTTACTGGTAACACATCCAAAGTACGTGACATGAGGGACTCATCGTTCTTGCTTATAATGAATGTTCTGACTGTACAGCAGCTTTTAGATAGCATGTAATTAGATTTTCTGTTTTACTAAGGACAATTTATGCCTTATAATTGTATATAGATCATTTATATTTAAATAATTTTGTTATGGTGCAATATACATAGCAGAGTCTCCCATCCTGACTATAAGGGCAGGATTACTGGTAGAGTGTTATGCCACCGTCACCACCACTTATTTTCAGAACTTTTTGTCACCCGTCATCACCCGTTAGGCCACAGTGCTCTTTTCTCCCCTCATCCTAGCCCCTGGTGACCTCCAGTTCTTCCCTTGCCCATTTTTTAATTGGGAGGTTTGTCATTGGTTTGAGTTGTAGGAGTTGTATGGTCTGGATGTCAAGTTCGTATACATGGATTCTAAATATTTTCATGCCTTCTGTAGGTTGCTTTTTTAACTTCCTAAGTAGTGTCCTTGGACACATAAAGGTTTTTAATTTTGAAGACATGCAGTTTTACCAGTGTTATCTCTTGTTGCTTCCTTTTGGTGACATGTCTAAGAGAGAATCCACTGCCAAATGAAAGATCTTGACTGTTTACTCCTGTGTTGTCTTCTACGAGTTCTATGGTTTTATTTCTTATATTTTAGGTTGTTGAGCTGGTTTTGGTGAGAGGTAAGGGGCCAAGTCTACCCTCTGTCTTGTAGGAATCTAGGTGTTCTGGCACCATTAGTTAAAGAGACTGTTTTTTCCCATTGAATGGATTTGGTGTCCTTGTTAGAAATCAGTTAGCTGTAAATGTGTGGATTTTTTTCTGGATTCCCAGTTCTGCTTCATTGGTCTTGTACATCTGTTGTTATTGCTAGTACCACACTGCTGATTACTACAGCTTTGTAGTAAGTTTTGAATTTGGGAAGTCTGAGTTCTCCAACTTTATTCTTTTTCAAGACTGTTTTGGCCATTCAGGAGCTGTAGTGGCACAATGGTTAAGCATTCAGCTGCTAACCAAAAAAATCAGCAGTTGGAATCCACCAGCCATTCCTTGGAATCCCTGTGGGGCAGTTGTTCTCTGTCCTATAGGGTTGCTATGAATCATAATCGACTTGACAACAACACATTTGATTTGCTTGTTGTTTTCGACTATTCATAGTCCCTTGCAATTCTGTATGCATTTGAGGTTGGCTTTTCTATTTCTGCAAGAAGGGCTGTTGAAATTTCGATAGGGATTACATTGAATCAGTATATCGTTATCTTACTCATCTAGTGCTGCTGTAACAGAAATAGCACAAATGGATGGGTTTAACAAACAAATTTATTCTCTCACACTTTAGGAAGCTAGAAGTCCAAATTCAGGGCACCAGCTGTTGGAGAAGACATCCTTTCTCTATTGACTCTCGGCAAATACCCTTGAAATCGACCTTCCCCCAGGCTAAGAACTTTTCAGGTGAGGACCCTGAGTCCGAAGGATGTGGTCTGCTCCTAACTCTTTGATCTTGGTGGTGAGGAGGTCCTTTTCTTCTCTGCTGGTGTGTCTCTTTTATATCACAAAAGACATTCACTGAAAATACAGCTTAAACCTGTGGATTGCACTTGGCCTCATTAATATAACTGCCTTTAATCCTGCCTTATTAACATGAAACCAAACTCTTTACTGTAGAGGTGTTTCCTGCTCATAGTAAACCTATAGGACAAAGGAGAACTGCCATATAGAATTTCCAAGGAGCCTCTCGTGGATTCTGACTGTTGGCCTTTGTAGCAGCTGAGCTCTTTACTGCTTTTGGACTGAGTTTGTGGGACTTCTGTTGAGTTCTGTATCTGTATTCATAAGCAGTATCTCTGATTTCCTTGTGATGTCTTTATCTGGTGTTGGTATCTGCGTAATGCTGGCCTTGCAGAATGAATTATGAAGTATTTCTCTATTTTTGGAAGAATCTGAGAAGGGTTGTTATTCTTTTAGCTGGTAGTAGATGATTTACTTTTTTTTTTGTTTTGATAATATTTTATTGTATTTGCAGTGAAGGTTTACACAGAAGTTTAGGTTCCCATTCAGCACTTTCTACATAAGTTGTTCAGTGACACTGAATATGTTCTTCACAGTACTGTTTCTGTTAACCTAGTTTTCCTGCCTCTTTACAATCTTATCTTTGTTTTAAAGTAACCACTGAGTGTCTAGTCTCATATAGATGACTTTTTTTTTAAGGAGTGCAGTACTTTTGGGTGACTTCATTATTTTTTGAACCAATTGTTATTTAATAGATGATTTACTTTTTATATAATTATTGATATGGTTGAATTTAAAACTACAGTCTTACTGTTCTCCCATTTCTTCTTTGTTCCTTTTTCGTGTTTCCTTGCATTGTTTGAGATTCTTTTTAAAAAACAATTCCATTTTATTTTTGCTATTAGTTTATGAGGTATGCCTGATACAGCTTTCAGAGGTTGTTCCTGAAGTGTGGAATGTATGTCTTAAAACTTACCTCTGGAATAGTGTGCTATCACCAGGCAGAGAGAGGCATGGAAGTTGCACATATGTGGGCAGGTAAATTTGTATGGGAATGTACATTTTCACTCAGTCATAATAAAAAAAAAGTTTTAAAAAAAGAACTCAAATAAATAAATAAATAAACAAATAAATAAAATAGTATAACCCATAAAATTAGAGGCCATGATGGGAAAAAAAAAAGCTTTGTCTGTCTTCAAATAAAATTTTACCATTTCATATGTAGTACAAGTAGACTGAGTTTTGGAATCTTAGACTGGGAACATGTATTTTTTTATTGTACTTTAGATCAAGGTTTACAGAACAAACTAGCTTCTCATTTAATAGTACACATACTGCTTTATGCCATTAGTTAACAACTCCGTGACATGTCAGCGCTGTCTTCTTGACTTTGAGCTCCCTATTAATAGCTTTCCTATCCCTGCCAGCCTGCTTATCCTTGCCCCTGGGTAGGCATACCCCTTTAGTCCCTTTTTAATTTGTAGGCCTGTCTAGTCTTTGGGTAAAGGCAGAAGCTTCAGAGTGTGACTTTATTACTGAGCTGATACTCTTTGAGGGGGCCCTCCAGAGTTTCTCCAGTCTTTGTCAGGCCAGTAAGTCTGGTCTTTTTTTGTGTGAACTAGAATTCACAGATTCCTCATTGGTTGTCATCACTGTGCAGTACTCCATTGTGTGAATGTACCATAGTTGATTCATCCCTCTGTTGGTGGTGGGTACCTAGGTTGGGGATATTTTTTCATGAAGTACTTTATGTCGTACCATCTTTAGATGTGTGGAGTTTCTGATAAGAAGTCGTTCAACCTCATCTTTGTCTCTTTTTATGTAGCATGTCCCTTCCTGTGACTTCTTTTATGCCTTCTTGCCCTCAGCTGATTTTAAATTTGTTTTTTGGTAACTAGTTTTCAGCTGTGTGCTAATGATTAGCCTGTATGTTTGTTCTGCTTGGGGTTTGTTAGTGTCTTGGGTCTGTAGGTGTGTAGTTACATCTGTCGTGTCCCCTCTCCTGTTTTCCTGTGTTCACTGGCATGTATGGGACTTAATTGTAATGGCTGTTTTAAACCTCTCTAATTGTACCACTTCTGTCGTTTTGTTTCTAGTGACTTTTTTTGTGGTTATGGAAAAAAAAAAGAATGTTTATATTACTTTGCTTGGTAGTTTTTTTAACAATTTTTTTATTGTGGCAAATATGTATGCAATGTGTTATTTGCCATTTCAGCATTATTTACATGTACAATTTAGTGACATTGTGTTCATCACATGCAGTTATTGCCATTATCTGTTTCCAAATTGTCCTCTGTCACCCTCAACAGAAGTCTGTATTTTTGGTGTTGTATTTTGTCTTTCCTTTGAACACTTCCAGATTTATTTTTTTGGTGTGCAGTTAAACTACTTGAAATTCAGTTAAATCCTTTGAAAGATTGCTTTAAACTCTGTCAGGGTAGGCCCAGAACAGCTTGTAATCTGTGGCTAATTTTACCCCATGAATAAGGTGATAATTTTCTGAGAGCTGTATTCAGTGTTGTTTGTATTATGAAGTCTCTCTTCTCTGATTTGTGAGGATGTGAGCACTTCCCAGTCTGTGTGGGCTTGGTGGGTGGTTCTGCCTCTTTCTCTCCAAAGGTTCGTTTCCTGGCCTAGGGTGGGGTATTCTCTTAGGTGCTGATGTCACTACTCACCAAACATTTGAGAGGACGCCTTTCCGATCTCCAGGCGTCCCTGCCCAGTCTCCCCTCTCTGGTGCTCTGTACCCTAGTTTTAAATGTCTTGACCTCAGTGAACTTATTCAGTGAAACCTTCACTGTTGGCCTGGGGTTCCCCTCCTTGCTCTTGGGCCTGGAAATTGCTTATAGGCACTGAGTCAGGCTGGTCACAGATCCCACTTTGTTTTTCTTCTCACACATCTCGTCCAAGTTTTAATTGTTTATAGTGGCAGATTAAATTAATTCCATCATGTCCAGGAGTGGAAATGGATTTAATAATCTAACTCCTTTTTCCTTTTCCTGACTCTCTTCAGTGTTAGTCGTGGACATCACTTCACCTCTAAGAAGTTCAATATGTATCTCTATCTCCTACCCTATAACCATGTTACTGTTGGAACTGCATAAATTCCTAGTTTCTCAATATCATCTGATAGTGATATCCTGCTTGCCTGGATCTTCAAATGGCGTTTCCAAAGTGTACTTTTGTAGTTTTTCCCTCATTTTGTCGTGATGCAGCATTCAGACAGGAGGCCTGGTAGTACAGTGGTTAGGGGCTTCGCTGCTAGCCGAGAGGTCACAGTATGAATACACCAGCTGCTCCTTGCAAACTCCATGGGGCAGTCCTGCTCCGTCCCATAGGGTCACCATGAGTTGGAATTGACTCAGCTGGCAGTGCCTTCTCTGGTTCTCCTCTGGATTTCTTAGCTGGTTAGTGTGTCTTCTGAGTAATAAGGCCAGTGTTAGGGTTACAGTGTGGGGCTTTCTCCTTCTTCATTGGAATATTCTTTTGGTTTTGATGGCTGCCTGTTTGAAAGATGAGGTTCTGCCCAATGTCCTGCTGGTACACTGATTCTCTCGGAAAAAGAAAACATTCTTTGGTTTGTAGTTTTTGCCGATTTCCGTGGTCTATGTATTCTCTCCCCGGCTGATATAAGCTCCCTCCTGGCTTGTCACTGAAGAGAGTTGGAAGGAGACATGCAGAGTTGGCAGGAGCCTGTGCCAGGCGGTGCCAGCGTGTTCGGGCTGCATCCGTTCCGGACTTGGTTTCAGTTCTGGAGCACTGCTGCTGCATTTCCTCCCCTCACTTTATTAAAGTATTGGAGTTGAGAAATTACGTAATAAAGTTTCAGTTCGTTTTAACTGTGTTGCTTTTTTTTTCCCTTCACATTACTGAGATATAAATACTGATTAGGCATAATTAACACAGAAGCCTTCAGAATTTTATGCAAAAGATAATAATGAAGTTAGCCTGGCAGCTTTGTGTTCCTGGGTAGCATTTTTAATTTTCTCAACTCAGCCCTGTGATCGTGTGCTGTCTGAAGTGTGGAGATTCGGAAGACCATTCCTCATGCCAAGTGAAAGCGGACATTATGTTGCCGTATGAAATGACTTTGTGTGGGGGATGGAGAAGACGTGGTCCAGGAACTCTCCCATGGTGTCCCGTCCATGGAAATAGTGGAGCTTTTGTCACCAGTGCGTCACAGGAACAGCAGAGCTTTTGTTCTCAGTTATCGGAAAGGGCAAACATTTTTATCAGAACCATGACCGAAAAGCTTGACTTGTTTTGGTGCTGAGAGGAGTAGAAGCAGCAGTTCTGCAAAGCCGAGCTCGCTCTTTGGCTGTGTGCCCCCCCCCCCCCCCATCAGGTGGCCAGTTCGCAGATCCGAGTTCTACACTTGCTTAAATTAATAGACTGTTCTTCAGAGCTGGTTTGGGTTTACAGAGCCATCCAGCAGATGTGGAGGATTCCCACATGTGCCCTGTCTACCCCACGGGGTCCCCTCTTTCACACCTTGTGCACTGGTCGCACGGACGCCACCGCTCCTGGAAGACGCCCCCCCCTTCCCGAGCGCTGATCAACTTTCCTGTTTTTACCGTCTCTGTAGTTTTGCGTTAGATTTTCGAGGAGGAAGAATGTACACTTATTTCTTCTGTTATGTACGGTATTTTTTTAAACCCGCGTATGGGTTTAAAAATGCGTTAGTAAGTTCTTAAAGTGTTTGCTCTTTATTTGTAAAAATTTCACACTGGTGGGCTTTGTTATCTCTTATACACTGGCTTCACTCTGTTTCTGTTTTCATCCTAGTTACAAAGCTTGGTTTGGATTCTAGTTTTGGACTTCATTCCTTTCACCCCTTGAGAAGTGCATTCAAGAGGAGGATGAAATAATGCACTAATATTAAAGTTGAATGGTAACCCAGAAATAGTTTGATGGTCCTTCCAAGCCAGGCTTTGTGCTAGACAGGTTCTGTACATTTAAGGCAATGATTGTTGTCTCCATTGTACAGGTGAATAAAACATGAGATTTAAAGAAAGTTAAATACTTGAACTAGCCCATGTGGACATGGCAAATAAGTATCCAAATTTAAGCCACTTTCTGTTTTTATTCCCAGTGGATGGCCTTAGTTTATGTATGTAGGTTTTAAGGACAGGTTTAGGAAGAGGAGAGGTGGGATGGTGACAGCGTTCCTCTCTAGTTGGTACTTTGCCCAGTGCCACACGATGTAAATCATCCACCCAGCATCCTTGAGAGAGAGGTGCTGTACTTCTCCCCATTTTACAGAAGGGAGAGTCAAGGGGTTCTTCATTTACATAAGCTATTAAATAAAGATAGTGAGATAGAAGTCCAGGTAATTTGAGTGGACTGTGTGCCCCTAAGGACACAGTAAATAGCCACTAGAGTGCTGCAACAGAGCACTTCCCCTGTATTCAGTCATTAGGTGAGCTGTTGCAGGTTTTTACAAATATTTGTATTATAAGAGTGCAGGTTTAAGAAGAAATTGTCCTTGATTTGTTAAACAAGCACTGTGTTTTAGCTTTTGCTCCTCGCTAAGGTGGAGTAACAAGGACAAGATTTACTCTTTTGCCTGAACAGACAATACAGTTAGAGAAAATATGTGAAAAGATGCTTTCAAAGACACTAGCCGCCAGGCCTTGAAAGACAGTGAGCCAGCCCTCAAAGAGAGGAGAGACTGATGGATGGGCTGAGCCCTGGGAGGGCTCCAGCTGGCTTTCTGGAGAACATTTCCTGCTGTGGTGCTATGAGGAAGGGACCAGATATACCTAGTCACTGTCTGAGGACATGGAGCCGGGAATCAGAGGACTCAAAGTGGTTAGTGTTCACAGAACATAATTAGCAGAGGGGAAGGAGCTACACAGAGAGGAATCTGGGAGACTAGCGGAGGCCTCCCTTCACAGTGCTTAGTACACAACTGATGAGCGTGTCCATGTAAAGAAGTTTAGCTGAGACCAGGGAAAGAATCCCAAGAAGATATGAGAGAAAACAGTGTCGAGTACTTACGTAGGGCCAGGAATGGGGCCTGTTCAGCCGGTCTGGAGAAACTCCTGATGGGAGGAGCATTGGTCAGAGCTCTCGCTCAGGTGGTCTGGGGTCAGTGGTAGGACATAATGGCACTTAGATGAAGCAGTGCACCAGACCTCCGTAACAAATCGGAAAAGCAGTACCTAGAAGTGTTACAGTAGCTAGACAGTATCTCAGAAACCCTGGAGCTTAGTGATTAAACACTGCAGCTGGAGATGACAAGGGTGGTAGTTGGGCCCCACCAGGTGCGTCTTAGAAACTCAGTGGGACAGTTCGGTTGTGTCCTGTAGGGTCCCTGAGTCTGAGTTGACTTGACAGCAGTGGATGATGGGTGCTGTGTCTCAGAACAGAGCTGAAGGATACTTATAGAGATACAGACAGTGTGCAGCACTTTGCAAGGTGAAATGTACGTGATCTGCCACGAGTTCATTCAGAGATTACGAGGCATACGATGAAGCAGGGAGATGTGATCCCTGAGAGGAGAGGAACCAGGCAGCTGGAAGCAAAGCCCAGAACTGATGCAGACATTAGAACTAGCAGTAACCTTAGAAGAGTTATTATGATTCTATTTTACATAATCACAAAGTTAAGTAGAGACAGAATATGTAAAACAGACTGAAGTGTAACTTCTGGAAATGAAAAATATTAGAAGATGAACATTAGATAGATTAACAACAGGATGAGATAGTGCAGAAGGCAAGTGAACGTCAGGACACAGCAAGAGAGACCACCTCACTGGAAACACAGGAGGAAGAGGGGCCTGAACAACTGAAGACTGCCAGCGAGCTGTGGACAGTTTCAAGTAGCCTGATGTACTATAGAGCCTAGTGGTGCAGTGGTTAAGAGTTCGGCTGCTAGCCAAAAGATTGTCAGTTCAAATCCACCAGTTGCTCCTGGAAACCCTGTGGGGCAGTGCTGCTCTGTCCTGTAGGGTCACTTGGAGTGGGAATTGATCCAGTGACAGAGGACTTGGGTTTCTGTTTATTTAGAATATACTTGTAGTGGGAGTTCCTGAAGGGGCGCGACACGTCAGAAAACATTTGACGAAGTGATGGATAAAAACTTGGAACAGCTGTTAAGTGTACAGATCCATGAAGCTTGTTCAAAGCAGAGCTCAGAAAATACGGAGAAGGCTGCAGCAGTGCTCATCATAATCAAATTGCTCAAAACAGTAATACAGAAGAAAATCTTAAAAGTAGTCAGAAGACCTATTACATGCAGAGAAGCAAAGACGAGGCTGAAGGTTTCTCATCAGAAGGAGTAGAGGTGGAAGGGCAGTGGGGCAGCACTGGCAGAAAGAACAGCATGAAACGCCTGTAAACGCCTGTCAGCCTTGAGTTCTGTACCCAGGGAAAATACTGTTCAGGAATGAAGGGAGAATAGAGGCTTTCATATGTGTAAAAGCTGGACAAGTTGAGCAGCCACAGAAGGCACGTTAAAGGAAGCCAGTCAGGTAGAAGGCAGTGATAGCAGGTGAAAATATGAATCTGCCCAAAGGCATGAAGAGCACTGGAAATGATAGAGGAATAAAGCTTATTTAAATGGCTTTAAAAGATAAATGTTTGTATAAACCAGAATGATAACAGGGTATTGTAGGCTGCATAATGTCAGTAAAATTCATGACTGCAAATTCCTAGAAGGGTGGGAGGAGAGAAGGAGAAGTCTACTGGTCAGATTTTTTAGTATACACGCAGTGGTTTAATCTCACTGGATGGATGGGCTGTTATAAATTAATGATGTGATGTATTCTAGAGACCCTAAAGCAATCATGAACATAACTAGAGTTGTAGCTAATAAGCCAAGAAAGAGGTAAAGTGGAGTCACTAAAAGATTAGTCTGAATGGCTGGAAAAGAGCAAGAGAGGAACAACAAAGAACAAATGAGACAAATAGAAAAGGACAAGAGGATAGACTTAAACCTGACTAGATTGGTAACCGTTTAAATGGAAATACTCTGAACATTCAAGTTAAAACACACAGATTGTTATCGTGGATGAAAAGCAAGGCTCAGCTCGATGGCTGCCGACAAGGAACAGGTTTTCTTTGTGATTTAGGTGAAAGGTTATGGAGCAAATCAGTTTCTCATTTAAAAATTTTCACACAAATTGTTTCATGGGATTGGGTGTAATCCTGTATTGTACCAGCACCCTCCTCCTTTTCCTTCCTCTCCAGGTTCACTGTATCTATTCACCCAGGTTCCCTTCCCCTCCTACCTTTTTTTTGGTTCCTGAGCAGGCATTGCCCATTTGATCTGTATACTTCATTGTCCTAATAGTCAATTCCTCATGTGTGTTAAGAGTCTTACAGTCCTGCCTCACCTGCGGGCAGATGAACTTCAGGAATGGTGTCACCTCTGAGTTAGATGGATGCCTGAGGTTTCTCCAGGCTCTGCCGGACAGCAAGACTGGTCTTTTTTATGAATGTGATCATCCTTCATTTTTTCACTGCTCTGTAATCCTAGTCAGAGCAGTCAGTAATGGTAGCCAGGTACCATCTAGTTGTTCTGGTCTTGGGGTCGTCTAGGGTGGTTCATGTGGTCATGAGTCCTTTGGGCTAATTGGGCTCTTGGGTCTTTAATTTTTTCCCTTCTCCTCTGCTCTGGACTAGCAGGGACCAATAGTATAACTCAGATGAGTGCTCACTAGATTAGAAGACCCCAGGCTTTACCAAAGTAGGATGAAGAACGTTGTCTGTAAGAGCTATATTTTGTCGGTCTATGTAGGTGTTCCTGAATCTCTTGTCCCTTGAGTTCCAGCCAGGGCCTGTGACATGTTTAGTGGTGGCTGAGAGGGCCCCTGTGCCACTTGTGTGATGTAAAGGAATACATTTTAGATATAAACACACAGATGCTTAAAGGATGGAAAAAAGATAACGTGCAAAAAAAAAAGGATGGAATGGTGTAACTATCAGACATATAGCAATGTATTTATCATATTTTAAAGCTTAGAATAATATAAAGGGTAGAGAAGGTCATTTGATAATGGCAGAGTGATAGAATTGCAAGGAGAAACAGACAAAACTACAGTTATGGATAGAGATTTAAATACCCCTCTGTCAAAAATAATAAAACAGATAGAAAATCAGTAAGGATCTTGAAGACTTGCACGTTATCAACCAACTTGACCTGATAGACATTTATAAAATACGCTGCCTAATAAGAGATCAGTTGACATTTATGGAACTCACCTAACAAAAGTAGCATACACATTCTTTTGCCTGTGCAACATTTATAAACATGGATTATACTCTAGGTATAAGATAACTCAATGTATTTGGAAGGATTAAAGTCATACAGAGTATGTTCTCTCACTGTACCTGTTGCTGCTGAGTTGATTCAGACTCATAGCGACCCTATAGGACGGTGTAGAACTGCCCCACAGTGTTTCCTGGGGTGACTGGTGGGTCAGAACTGCCAGTCTTGGTTACAGCTGTAGCTGTAACCACTGTGCAGCCAGTGCACCTCTTGCACTGTAGTATAATTAAATTAGAAATCAATAAGAGATACCTGAAAATTTTCCTGATATTTGGAGCTGTGTAACAGACTTCTGAGTAACACATTGATCAAAGAAGTCAGAGGAAGATCAGAAAGTCTGCTGCACTGAATTAAGATGAAAACATGACAGTTTGTGGGATGCTGCTGAAGGAGTCCTTGGGAGATAGTTTACAGCCCTGAACATTGATGTTAGAAAAGAAGAAAGGTTTTAAAGGAGTAGACTCATGGAAAAGAAGGGACAGAGAAAACCCAAAGTAAGGGTACAAAAGACATAATAAAGAACAAGGTAAAAAAAAAAAAATCAGTAAAATAGAAAACAAAATAATGAAAAGAAATCAAAGAAACTGAAAGGTGAATCTTTGAAAAGATAATTAAGTTGATCAATCTGTAGCCAACTTTATCAAGAATAAGAGAAAGAAGGTACAGATGATCAGTGTCAGGGATGAGAGATGACATAACTATGGGAAACTTTATGAACAACTGTATGTTCATGAATCTGACAGTTTGGAGGTGGTAAATTCTTTGGAAGTCACAAATTGCCAAAGCTTACTCAAGAAGAGATACCCTCAGTGGCTATTTATTTATGAAATCAAAATTGTAGTTAGAAACCTTTCTGCAAGGAAAACCCCAAAAACTCTAGGCAGGATGACTTCAGTGGTGAATTTTACCAAACATTTAAGGAGGAGATAGTGCTCAGTCAGACTACGTAGATTCTCCAGAAAAAGTAAGAGGAGGTGGTACTTCCTAACCCAGTTGTTGAGGCCAGCATTACCCTTACACTAAAACTTCACTAAGTGAGTACAAGGGACGAAAACTACAGACCAGTGTCTCTTGTGAACATCCAGACCCCAAAGCTAAACCCGTTGGCTGTTGAGTTGAATCTGACTCACAGTGGCCATGTAGGATGGAGAACTGCCCCGAGGGGTTTCCAAAGCTGTAAATCTCTTCAAAGCCAACTGCCAGACCTTTCTTCAGAGTGTTGGTGGGTTCAGACACTGACCTCTCGGCTACAGCTGAGCACTTGCCTACTGCTCACCAGGGCTCTTCTCATGAACATAGATGCAAAAATTGCAAGATAAAAGTGTAGCAAATAGAAATCACTGATACATAAAAGTAATGTACAGTGTTTGAGTGGGTTTATCCCAGAAACACAGCCAGCAGCTACCCAGCCACTGCTATGGAGATGATTCTGACTCATAAGACCCTGTAGGTCAAGTTAGAACTGCCCCGTAGAGTTTCCAAGGAGGATTTGAACTGCTAATCTTTTGGTTAGCAGACATCAGGAATTGAAGATTGGTATTAACATTTGAAAATTTGCCTATTTTATTCACTGTATTAATAAACTAAAAAGAAAATGGATCATTTTGATAGATGTAGAAAGAGCAGATGAGAAAAGTCAACGTGTCAACAGAGTGGAAGGGAACTTCCTTAGCCTCTAAAGGACCTGTCCGACAGCTACAGCCAGCATTCAGACTTTCGTGTGTACATAACTTCCCGTCGCAAAATGTTAAAGTACTGATTAGCGAGACAGTAACTTTCACACACATTCACAAATATTGAAGAATCACGGTAGCGTGTTAAGAACTAGAAGAGACCTCCAGGATCATACTAATTTAAACTGTTGTTTATTTTTTTATAGGTCAGTATGGAAACCCTTTAAATAAATATATTAGACATTATGAAGGATTATCTTATGATGTGGATTCGTTACACCAAAAACACCAGCGTGCCAAAAGAGCACTTTCGCACGAGGACCAGTTTGTACACCTAGACTTCCATGCCCATGGGAGGTGAGTAAATGCTCTGCTGCCTGTGAAGGAAATTTAGCCTCCCCTGAAGTTTGATATATACCTTAAGAAAACATCTTTTAAACAGATTGCTCCTTTTATATTGTTAAGGAATCAGACACGTTTAAATGTTGTTAAATTTATTCATCAGATCTTGTATTGTTATATTATTAGAGGATATATTTTAAAAGAAAGTGATATTTTCATAGCTTCCCCACCAGTACTTACATGTTTTATGGTCAAGAGATCTGTCTTCTGTGCCAGCCGCCAGAGTAACGAGTTGTTTGCCTTTGAGTAAGTAATTCAGTCTCTCATTAAACTCAGTTTATCAGCTAGTTGATGGGTGACGCTGAACCCCTAAGTCCTCAGAATTGCTGAGGGAGAAAGGCCACTGAAGGGAGAGGTGAGAGTCACCTATTGATTGAGAGAGTGTTGTGTTCCAGGTGCATAGGTGCTTCCTACAAATGTCTGTATTTAATCTTCTGGACACCTGAACAAGATGAATGTCCTTTTATACAGAAGAAACTGAGGCTCAGACCAGTAAAGTAACTTGTTTAAGCTTGCCCAGCATCAGTCTGACCCAGAGCTTGCCCATACTCATCTCTGTCTTCTAGGGGTACTTTGATAAGAAATTTTGTGTTTGTCAGGTTCTCTGTCTTGCCAGCTGAAAGTAGTAAAACTGTTCCTCTTGTACCTTTTCCCATAATAGTACCCTGAGACCTGTGTCACCTCGCAGAGGGTTACAGGCCAGACTGCCAGCTCAAGGCTCGTGGTTTGAACCTGCCCAGAGACACCAGCCTGGGAGCAGGGAGGCCTGGTGACTGGTTTTTCCAGAGGTCACAGCCTTCACAGTCCCATGGAACAGTTCTGCCATGTGCTTGTGGGGTTGACATGAATTGGAATTGGTGACAGCTGACAACAAGAACAGATAGATTTCCCAGCTTGTACTCTGCTGGTTGTTGAAGCTGCCCTGCCCACGGTGCACAGCAGGTCCACCCTGATTGTTTTTATGTCAGATGATTGCTTTAAAGCTGTCAATTCATGAGTGCTAGCCAGACGTTTTAATTTTGCTTTTGAGATATTCTGTAAACTGACCCTACTCTGCTACTTTATTTATTGATTGGTAATATTGTATTGTGTTTTTGGTGACAGTTTACACAGCAGTTTTAAGTTCCCTGTCAATGATTTATGCACAAGTTGTTCAGTGATGCTGGTAATACTCTTCTCAGTACATGAACATTTTTGTTATTTCCATTCTGGTTCTTCTGTTTCCATTAATCTAATTTTCCTACCTCTTGCATTTTCTTTTTTTATTATTATTATGATTGAATGAAAATGTACATTCCCGTATAAATTCGCATGCTCACCTATGTGCAGCTCCCGCTGCTCTCCTGCCCGGTGACAGCATACCTCTCCACTCTGCCCCATACATCTCCTATCCTCCCAGCAGTCTCCTATCCCCTCCTCTCTACCCACTCCTGTTCCTTCAGCAAGAGGTCAGCAGAATGATATCTTATAGATGCATAGAACCATAAAATTCCCACAAGATACGGTCATTCTGCATCGCCAAGTCCAATTCATTGCTGTCAGGAAAGTTGACCTTCATTATGATCTGTGGACGGGCAGCATCAAGGCCACGGGCCATGCTCCCAGGGGAACCCCAAAGCACCTGGACTGTCAATTGTGGTCTTTTATTGAAGATCTCAGGGTACACCCCAATTTATTCTCTTGTTGCCAGTGAGACTCCACTTTGTTTTTGTTTTGTTTTTTATTGTTTAATTTTTTTTTTTTTATTTAATATGACTGAGTGAAAATGTACATTCCTGTATAAATTTAGATGCCCACCTATATGCAGCTTCCACTGCTCTCCCTGTCCGGTGACAGTACACTGTTCCTCTCTGCTTCATACATGTCTCATCCTCCCAACAGTCTCCTTTCCCCTCCGCTCCACCCACTCTCCTTCCTCCACCCAGAGGTCAGGAGGATGATATCCTATAGATGTATAGAACCATAAAGTGCATCCAATATATGGTCACTCTGCATCACCAAGTCCAATCCATTTGTGTCTGAAGAGTGGACATTCGTTATGATTTATGGGCAAGGGGCAGCATCAGGGCCAGGGGCTGTGTTCCCAGGGGAACCCCAAAACCGCTGGACCATCATTTGAGGTCTTTTAGTGGAGATCTCAGGATGCACCCCTTTTTATTCTTGTGTTGCCAGTGAGACTCAAATTAGTGAGCTCCATGCCGGCCATCACTGGTGGTGGCTGGGCCCCATCTGGTTCTTCTGGTCACAAGTCGATGTAGGCACCCACTCATGTGGGTCTCTCTATCCGCTGGGTTGTCTTTATCCCATGTCATTTTGGTCCTCAGTGAGCATTCGTTCCTTGCCGAGGCCCGTCACCTACAAAGGCCTTTGTGAACAAAGTTACAGGTCTATGTGACAGCGGGCGGAGGCATTTCACCGGTGACATATTTCTGGCCATACTGTCATTGATAATATTTTGCCCTAACTGCACATACCCCTTCCTCCTGACTTTGAAGCACAGAGCTAGTTGAGCTCAAGATCGGGCCATTATCCAGAAGGCCTTAATAATTAACATGAAAAAACAGAGACCAGGAGGTATAGGCTTCAAGTTAGCCAATAGCTTGTATGGTCGGGGGCAGAGGGGAAATCACGTGACCTCAAGTTAGCCAATAACTTGTGTGGTCGGGGGGCAGGGTGAAAATCACATGACCTCAACTATAAAAAATAAAGGAAGACAGACCTCAGGGGGCTGCCATTCTCCAAAAACTCTTTCCTGTCTCCTGTCTCATTTCCTCTGCCGACGCCATTTGCCTCCCTCCTTGGGGCCCCAAAAAGTTGTCGGGGCTGGCTCCTGGCAGTTCCTGCTGAATTGGGACCATTTGCTATGCCCTTGGATGGCCACATGGCAGCTTTTAAGACCCCAGACGCCACTCACCAATGTGGGGTGCAGAGAGCCCTCTTAACAAAACGCTAGTTGTGCCAGTTGGCCTTGATTTCGCCTAAGAGCATGGTCCCCAGCCCCCTGCCCCAGCTACTCTATACTTGCAATATTGGGTTAAGATGGAAAGAGTACTCAAGTTATGCTGACGTCCACTCACTGTTGTTCTTGTTTCTAATGTGTTCTAGCACTGATTTCACGCAACCAGATTTTTAGTAGAGACTCTACTTTGTGAGCTCCATCGTGGTTATCACTGATGGTGGCCGGGCACTATCTGATTCTTCTGATCACAAGTCAGTGTAGAGACCCACTCACATGGGTCCCTGTGTCTTCTGGGTTCTCTTTCTCCCCGTGTTGTTCTTGTTCGCAGTGATCACCCATTCCTGTTGATTTGGGACCATTTGCTGTACCCTCAGATGGCAGCTTTTAAGACCGGAGATGCCACTCACCGATGAGAGGTGCAGAGAGTCCTCATTAACAATACGCTAGCTGTGCCAGTTGGCCTTGATTTCGCCTGAGAACACTGTACCCGGCCCCCCACCCCAGCTACTCTGTCCTTGTAATATTGAGTTCAGATGGGAGGAGTACTCAAATTATGTTGAAGTCCAGTTATTACTGGTCTTCTTTCTAATGTGTGCTGTCACTGATTGTACCCAACCAAATTTCTGTTAACTAATCTAAATGCTCCTCTCCTCACCCTCTCTCCCTCCCTCCCCACTCTTGCAGCCTTCAAAGAGTCTTTCTTCTGTATATAAGTCTGTTTTTAAGTTCTTATTGTAGGAGGTCTCATACAATATTTGTCCTTTTGGCGCTGACTGCTTTCACTCAGCATAATGTCCTCTAGTTGAAACCAAGTTTAGAGATGTTTTCTGCAGTCATCGTTGTTCTTAATCATTGCATAGTGTTCCATGAGTATATATACCATAGTTTACCCATCCATTCTTCTGTCGTTGGTCATCTGGGTTGATTCCATCTTTTTGCTGTTGTGGACTGTCCTGCAATGAATATTCGTGTGGATGTGTGAGTTGGTGTGAATGGCCTTGATTCTGTAGGATATATTGCAAGCAGTGGAATTACTGGGTCAAATGGTGTATCTGTATCCATTTTTTTAAGGGCGCACCGGCTTGCTTTCCAAAGAGGTTGCACCATTTTACAGTCCCACCAGCAGTGTAGGAGAGTTCCAGTCTCCCCACAGCCTCTCCAGCATTTGTTGTTTTGCGTTTTTGGGATCATGGCCAATTTTGTTGGGGTGAGATAGTATCTCATTGTCGAATTTCTGTAATAGCTAATGATGGTGAGTACGTCCACATGTGTTTTTTGGCTGCCTGGATCTCCGTTTTAGAGAACCTACCTCTTGCATTTTTGTCTTTGTTTTAAAATAGTTGTTGGCTGTTTGTTCTCATATAGGTGACTCTTTAAAGGAGCACAGTTTTAATGGGTGATACTCAGAGCCAGTTGTTTTGAGTTATAAGGTGACCTCAGGTTGGTGTCAGTTCCAGATCTTGAGTGTTTAAGGATGATGGTCTTGGGTAGTCCTTCCAGTCTCAATCAGTGCCATAGGTTGTTTTGTTTTTGTTTTCTAAAAGGAAGATGAGATTCTGTTTCACATTTTTTCCTCTTCTGTGAGACTCCACCTATTGTAGACCTGGTTGGAATGGCCAATAGTGGTGGCTGGGCACCATCCTGTTGTCCTCTTGGGGTAGATGAGGTCATGGTTCGTGTAGGCTGATTGTCCAAGAGACTCGTTTTTTGTTTGAGCTGTGGGCTCTCCTAGTCTATTATTTTAACTTATTTTTCCCCAGTGTGAAGTTTCTGTCTCACCCAGAATGACGGTCATTTTTGTGGACTGTCTCATGTAGCGTTTGTTCTCTGGGTCCCTCGCTGCCTGAGGTCCCGGTCATGTTTCCACGCTGGCCTTTGGGTTTTGCCCCGCCCTCCCAAGTTCTGAGTTACTTGTTGGCCCCATCGATGTAAGCTTTGTTCCCGCTTTCTTTTCGTGTGTGACTTTTTCGTGTATTTATTTTTCCTTGACTGTGTTCTGTCCCTTGCAGGTAGGCGCTCTGGGGCTGATGAATGAGAATTCCTATAATCAGAAAATATCCTGAAACTTGAAGTGTTAGAAGTTTACACGTGAAAATAAATGTATTACTTGATTGTATTTTCCTTATTGTAAAAGGAATAGATAACAAGTAACAAAAGTAATGATCATCATAGCACAAAATATTTTCAACTTATAAAATATCTTACTTTGATTTGAAAGAGAAAAAAGTCACTTCAGTGGCAATAGCTTTTTCCTTTTTTAATTTCATCCCAAGTGGTGTTAGGTTGCCACAAAGGAGCAGGTCAGAGCTGGCTGCCTCTTGTTAGGGTCCCACGTTCCTGTGGCATCATTATGTTTGTGGTGAAACCAAATCCTTTGTCTGTTACTGTGTGTGTATGAGAAAGTGCGAGGGCCAGTGTGTGCTGGGACGAGTGTGTGTTGTCTGAGTGTGTGTCAGAGATGGTGCTGTCAGTCTTCCGACAGCGTTTCCCAGCTGAAGTTAACCGAGCTGCCCGATTCAGAGCACACGTGCTAAGTGTGAGAGAGAGTGCGAGGGCCAGTGTGTGCTGGGTGCGAGTGTGTGTTGTCCGAGTGTGTGTCATAGACGGTGCTGTTAGTTTTCCGACAGCGTTTCCCAGCTGCCAGCTGAAGTTAACCGAGCTGCCCGATTCAGGGCACGCGTGCTAAAACCAAATCCTTAGTCTGTTACTGTGTGTGTGAGAGAGTGCAAGGGCCAGTGTGTGCTGGGACTGTGGGTGGTATTGAAAACTCAGACCCATTGCCATGGAGTCAGTTCTGACCCATAGCGTCACTGCGGAGTGGAGCAGACCTGCCTGGGAGGGTTTCCAAGGAGCGCCTGGTGGATTTGAACTGCCAACCTTCCGGTTAGCAGCTGTAGCACTTACCTGCTACACCATCTGGGCTCCATGGATGATAGAAATATAAATTAAATGTAGACTCAGTAGGATCAATATGTACAGATGACATTATATTTGCGTGTCACGGTGCTCTAAGACAGGATAACTTCGTTCTGGCAGAGGCTCTTAGCAAAGGACTGAGAACTAGGAGCTGTTATACTGTATGAGTGGTTCTGCAAAGTCTTAGTGGAAATCTGTGTAACTCGTCACATAAGTGCACTGTATTTGTTATAACATAGCCAGCTTCATGTGTTTTGTTGTCTCAGTTATTGTATGCATATGTTCAGCTTGTCAGAATTTGTATCCTAAGACGTGGTCATTGTAACTGCCTGCCTGACATACTATAGTTAAAAATGTGATGGTCTGATTCCTTATTTTCCTCAAAATAGGCCTCCAGGATGACATGTGTCGTGTAAGTGTAGACTTCATGCTACGTTTCTCCTCTGTGTCTACCGTATAAAAAATTGTAGTTTTTCACAGGACTACTCCTAAATATGATTATCATCTACATAGAAATTATTATTTGATTAGTAATAGTTTGTAATACAGATTACAAGTCTGTACCACTTGTAAGCAAAGTTATTATGATAAAGTAACAGTATGTGGGTTGGCAGACCAAGCTTTATTTGGAGAACAGTCTTGGGACAACTTTTGGGCACAGGTAACTGTATCCCAGGCTGTAGGATCTGTATTGACCTTGGGCATTGTGGGTAGACTTGTTAATCCATTATTTTTCATCCTTTTGAAATTACCAAGTAGAGGTTTTTCCTCCTTTTGCCCTTTTACTTAGTGGGGCTTAATCCACTAGAGTTTATCGGTATACTTACATAAATTACAGGATATATTAAGTATTATGCAGTTAACTCAGACTTATGAAGAAGAATGTGTTTGTAAAGGATTGTGCTTAATTAGACCATTATGGCTTGCGTTTTTGGGTACTGGCACAGGCTGTGTGTGTGTTGAGTGGGTATATATATGTGTGTGAGGGTAGATAAATATTGAAGACATTATTTGTGATATTTGTTTTATGGTAAAACATACTTCTTTCAGCCTGAGTTCCTTCAGTGAGGAAGGGTGTATCATAGTGCAGTTCTTCCTGTTAAAGGAAGAAATGTTTGGATTCTTCAGAAGGTAAAGTCAGCGCTTAATAATTTCATGGAAAACATTGTTTGAAGTAAAGCTGAAGTTGTTTGAAAATACAAGTACCATCTGAGCTAGTGCCCATTTGTTGGGAAAGACATTGTAAAACAAGTTACAGTAATATATTTTTTTATTGTGACTAAGTGAACAGTAATATTAAAAATTTAAAATATGTTGAAAGTAGGTTAAAATAGGTTACTCAGCTTTGCTGATAAATTGAGAAACAGTTTCCTAGATTTTAGAAATTGTTTCTCTTGGTTCTGAAAATGGGGGTGCCTAGGTGACGTGCCCCCCAAGCCTGCCGTCGTCTGCTGAGCCTCCATAGCTGTGTGCGTGTCTGGGTATCGGTTAAGGCGTTTCTCGCATGTCGTCGTCCCCTTGTTTTCATGGATATGTCTGCCGTGTGAGTCTGGAAGGCAGAGCCCACGTCTCTTCTGTCTCATCCAGGCGGTGTTCTCAGAGGTCACACTGAGTGAGTGACGGCGTGAGTGCATGGAGCAGCGTCAGGGGAATGTGGTGCTGGTAAACGTAGCGTGCCCACAGATAGGTGGCTGCTGGCTCATGGTGAGAGTGGGTAAAGGGCTGAGTGCATGAGGCAGCAGGAAGGGAGTGCTGCGGTGTCTGTAAATGTAACCTGCCGACAGGTGGCTTATGGCTGGTGGTGACAATGCATTGAGTGAGTGAGTGAAGGCATGAGTGCGTGAAGCAGTCTGACGGGAGTGCAGTGTGGATGAACGTTATATGCTGACAGACAGATGGCTTCTGGCTTGTAGCGACTACATACAATAGGACAGAACGCTGCCTGGTCCTGTGTCACCGCAGTTGCTGGCGTGTTGTAGTCTTCCGTGTGGCTGTTGTGTCTGTCCATCTCGTCAGGGGCCTTCCCTGCCCTCACTGGCCCTCACAAAACCTGGCATCCCACTTTGGGGACTGGTCTCTCCTGATGACATGCCAGCTGAGTTGGAGGGTGTTTTGTTGTGATCTGTAAGGCTCCCCTGCTCGTTTTCAGAGTAGATTGGCAGGCCCTTCGTCTTCGTCAGCCTTGGTCTGGAAGCTTCCCGGGAACTTGTCCACTCCCGGGCTCCCCTGAAACCTGTCCACCCCAGGGCTCCCCTGGCTTTGGAAATTGTGCTAGCATATCTTTCAGCAGCACGTGGGGCACCGCAGCACAGCAGGCCGGCAGAGGAGTGGTGATCAGCTGAGGCAGGTGGACATCCGTGGACTGTATGTATCCAGGGGCTGGCTGTTGCCACAGAGCATCAGAGGCGGACGAAAGTACCAGCCGCTGTGGTGCCTTTAACCTGATGGGAAACCAAGCACGTTACAGTATTAAAAAATAGATATTCCAATTAAATTTTGTATAGTCAGGAAAATCTTAATCCACTTCAGTTTTTCTGTTGTTTGCAGCAGTTTATTATCAGATCGTAGTATCTGGGTACCTTAATAGGTATTGATTTCATACCGCTGTGACCTCTTGAGGCAGAGCAACCCCACAAGAAAATTTGAAACTGTGCAAGAGCAATAAATATCAATTTTTTTTAATCTAAAATGTGTAGATATGTCGTTTCTGGACACATCTTAAGAAAACCTGGGAATTGCCTGCCCATGAGTGTCAGGAGCCGACCACGGTCCTCTTTGGAATAGACCACCTCCAATCCAGCACACTCATTTTAATGCCTTTTACCAACACCTGTTTGCGTGTGCTGAATATCATGGGTCCTTGCTCTGTGAATAAAAGCCCTTTGTACAAGCAGTCACCTTAAGTGTGCCAGCACCATGAGCTGTGAAGGTGCCAGTCTTACCCTTGGTGATTAGTCAGTGGCAATGGCCTCTGGCAACAGGGGACAGTGAGTGTGGATGTCAGCTCTGTGGGCGAGGTGCAGTTTGATCAGGCGTATGTGTATCCATCCCCGAGCAAGGAGACCATGGTGGTCCTGAACATCAGATAATTCTGCATCCTCCATGTTCTGTAGACCACGTTGGTGTTCCTACATGGCTCATAGTAAGCTCAGTGTGTGTCCGTTTTCCACAGAGCTCTCCACAGGTTTCTAGTCCTTGTACTCCTTTACACTTGGTTAGCAGCAGAAAGTTGTGGCAGAGCTCTCTGGGCAGGGCTGTGAACCTGAGCCCTTCGTGTGTCGCCGTGGACCAGCACATGGAGCAGTGGCTGACTGGAAGGCCTGTTCACCGAAGGAGAGTGGCTGGCGTTCACCTTGCCCAGGTTGTTGCACAAACATGTCCAACACAGTATTCCATCAGTCTGCTCAGATGGCGGGGCTCCTGCCTGGGTCTCTGACCTCGGCCTCGTGCTTGCTGCTGGAGGTGATCTTTGGGAAACGGCAAGTGCTCTGCTTTTGGCGGCTGTGGGCGCCTCTGAAGTCAGCGTCCTTTCTGCCTCTGTCAGCCTCAGATGTGCCAGTTTAAAGAGAATTTCAGCTGTATGTTTACTTTTGCTGTGCAAATATTCTTGATGTTCTGTGTTACATTTCTTTAAAATAATTTTTTTAATTCTTTAGGATTTTATACATGTAATTTGCATTAGCTGTCTGAATAATTGAAGTCTTGACCCTTAAATCGTGGTACTGTTTCAGTGTCGTATATGTATTAGCTTTGCCTGTGAGTTGTTTACCTACTTGATTGCAAGAGGTTGGAAACTCTTCCTCACAGAAACTTTTTTTTCTGGCCAGTAGATACATTTTCTTATCTGTAGTTATTTGTAATAATGATGTACTTGTAATAATGTATAAAGCATGTAATCTTATATTTGTTAATGGTGTGTAATACATGTGACCATGTGTTCTGTGATCATGTATGATGCAGTCATGTGTGATACATGGAATCATGTGCCCTGTGACCATGTATGAGCCATGAAATTGTGTGTCCTGGGATCATGTATGGTGTGTGGAGTCGCATGTCCTAGAATCGTGTATGGTATGTGGAATGGTGTGTCCTGTGAGCGTTAATGATGCTTGGGACCATGTGTCCTGGGATCGTGCATGATGCATCCTGTAATCGTTAACGTCATGGCAGGCTCTTCCATTGGTTCTCCTTTGTGTGGGAAAAACTCAGTCCAGTGACCTGTTTGTCCCCTATACAGTTACTTGTTTTAGTCCTGGTTTTAGTTTTGCTTTTAACTCCTGGGAGCTCGTGTAGGTTCTGGTTTCTGTGCTGTGGGGTGATTGACCCACCTCTGGACCGTCGGTTAAGTTTCTGTGCTGTGGGATAACTGACCCACCTGTGGACTGTCGGTTAAGCCCGCAGCTGGTTTTCATACGGTGGCTCCCTAGGATTTCTGGTGAGAAGGCCTCAGAGCCTGTCCGTTGTAGTGTGTGTGGGCAAATTCTGCCTTCTCTGTTTCTACCAGCCTGTTCTGTTGTATCTTATTTATTGATCTAGTTTTTAAATTTTAGGTTTCTGTGAGATAATTTGCAAAGAAAGCTTTTGTGTTTGGAAAATGTACTGGAGGAAACAGATTAGATATTGAACTCACAGTAGGATCTGATGTTCATGTTGGCAGCGTGTCTGAAAACCAATTTGGATAGAGACTGTCCAGCACCTTCCTTAAGCAGAAGCTGAATGGTAAGGAGAAAAGACTCTCCAGACAAGAGGGCTGCCGTGGTTAAGTGCAGGTTAGTACTAGAACTCGTACTGGAGAACACTAACGTAGTGTGGAGCCTGCCATGTGGCTCTGCGGTGTAGACATGGCTGACCCCTGTTCACGAGGCCAGTCCTGGCCCCGGGCCTGCCAGCTGTACTGCTGGTGCTCAGAAGCAGGTTCCTGCCCTGTGCTGTCAAGGTGCTTCACCAGTGGAGGCTTTTTGTTGCCATGTGGCTTCAGTTTAAGGGAGAGACCCTGTATGTATTGCCATTTTCTTCTGAGAATCAGAGCCACCCTGTCTCTAGCAGAATAGCAATCCTGTGGGAAAAGGGCACTGTCTCTCTGTATTCTGTGTGGCCTGTGGAAAGGCACCTTGTTTTACATGAGGCTGTGGAAGGTGCATGACCTTTCAGGAATCTGTGGAATTGTACCTAACCTCGTTTATTCCTCTTCGTGTGCTGTTTATTCTTGGTCTGCATTGAAGGTGGCTCCTCTGCATTTGCCTTTGGTGCTCTCTAGGTGTCAACTGTTTTCCTAAAGCCTGAGAAGGAAAATCAGCTATCATTCCCACACTGTGCAATCGCGTCTTCAGAACACTGGGATGGGGAATCCACAGCCTGGGTTCCTTGTCGTTTGTTTCGTGTATTTTTTCAAATTGCTTTCTCTTGTTAGCTGATTTTGCCCTGCTGTAACTTGACTCGGTTCTTTACAGTTGTAGTGTGATGTAACCGAGGAAAGCCAGAAAAGGAGAACTCCAGGAATCCAGGCGAGAGAATAGTGATGATCCAAAGACTCACTGGATCATTGAATCAGTGATAAAATCTAAGGGTAAGAAAATATGCCTCCTGCAGGTAGTGTTCTTTGTGTAGGGCTCTCACCTCCTTGAAGGAAATCTAAAGTGTAGCTTTGAGGACAGTGTAATGTATTGTAACACTTAAAAAAGAATTAGACTTACTGAAAGAAACATAGTAAAAAGGAACAGAGTTTAGCCATACTCTAGAAAGTGGCTCAAGCATTAATAATCAAAGGGAATTTCTTAGGGTGTTATTCATTTCTTTGAGATTAAAACCCAGTTTTCTGGAACACTTGGCAGTGATGGAGACCCTGGTGGCACAGCAGTTCGATGCCATGGCTGCTGACCAGATGGCTGAGAGTTCAGATCTGCCAGGCGCTCTTTGGAAACTCTGTGGGGCAGTTCTTTTCTGTCTGTGGGTTCGGAATCGACTAGGCGGCAGTGGGTTTGGATTTTTGATGCAGTGATTAAGAACAACGATCATCGTGGCAAACATAACTGGGAGGAATCTGGAGGGCATTATGCTGAGTGAAACTAGTTGCAAAAGAACAAATTATTGTATGAGACCACTATCACAAGGACTCAAGAAAAGATTTAATACAGAAGAAAACAGTCTCTGATGGTTATAAGGAGAGGGATACTCACTGATTAGATAGTAGATGAGAATTGGGTTAGGTGAAGCAAGGGATAGCACTCAATAGGGATCAGCACAGCTGGACTGAAAAAAGGCTAAGGGGGGTCCTAATGAAGGACAGAGTAGCAGGGGCAGGGGTCTAGGGACCATGGTTTTAGGGAACATTTGAGTCAGTTGGCATAACAGTTTTTTAAGAAAATGTTCTCTGTCCCACTTTAGCCAGTGATGTCTGGGGTCTTAAAGCTAGCAAACGACCAGAAGAACTAAATGGTACTCAGCCACCACCGGTGACTGCTGTGACAGGGAATGCAGCCCAGAGCCCCTGATGTAGTGGGAGAAAAAGCAGTGTGCCAAACTCAGAGTCTATTAAATAGACCACACTGGATGGTCTAACAGACTGGGGGTCCCTGGACTGTCTGCGAGCCCAGAGCTGAAACCTGAGACAAGGGTTGGACTGGTCTATAAGACATAAAGAGATGCTGGCAGTGAGTGTGTCTTTGGCTTTAGTAGGCACAGGAGGCTGACTGAGCAGCTCCTGTCCAGCAGTGAAATGAGAGGGCAGAGGGGGACAGAAGCTGGGTGAGTGGACACGGGAAATACAGGGTGACAGGGTGGAGAGGAGAAGTGTGTGGTCTCAGGGTGGGGAGAGCAACTAGAATTACATAGCAGTGCGTGTACAAGTGTTTTTTGGACGTACTGACTTGGATTGTAAACTTTCACGTAAGCACAATAAAATATTTTTCTAAAACAATTTTTAAGTAACATTGAATGGAGTTTTTTTTTAAATTTCTGTATCTTTCTTATATTTGTTCAAACTGAAAGATGGCTTGATGGAGACTGATAATGTTACCTGAAGCTGCTTACCACACTCAAGGTGTTCAGGCTTGGCCTTTTGCTTCACATGTTTGAGAAGCATTTAGCGTGGTGGAGAGAACAGTAGGTGGTGACGAGGACTGGAGTTCTCTTCGTCATAGTCTGTGACGTTGGAGCATACCCTTCAACAGAAGCATTCATCGGGCTTCCTCTGCAAGTGCCTGTGAGGACCAGATGCAGCAGGTGTCAGGGAGGCTGTGTGTTAGCATCACACTGTCACCGTCTCAGCTCCATCTCTTGGGCCTTTTACTTCTGAGAAGTGATCTCAGGCCACACAGTTTGGCTTTCTCTCCCAGCTATTTGGGATAGAACGGTTTTTATAAAGCAATATTCTCAGTTTTGTGACCTTTGGGTCAGTTTAAACAGTTACAGAACAGGGTATGTTTTCAGATTTTGTAAAGTTTAGGGCATGATGAGAAACTGAGATGGTAGTATGTGATTTGCCAATGAGCTAATTTTTTTTTATTTTATAATATATTGCAGTTTGCTTTTTAAATATTAAAATAGCAAGAACATATGAACCGTCCAACAGAGGCAGCAAGACTGCAGTTAGGAAGTTGGGTTCCAGTGGCTTAGTTAATGGAGTAAGTTGTGTTTCTTGGTTGTTCCTTTGTAGTTCATCTGTTACAGGCTTGCATTCAGTGTGGCTTCTTTCTGCCGCTCCCCTGGCTTCCAAGGCTTTTTCTCATTCCTTCTTCTGCTGATGTATATTTTTACATGCAAACTGACTTTGTATTAATAAGAGCAGGACATTTTGGGGGTATGATGTAATAAATTTAATATTTTGTTTTATGTCTATTATTTGACTGCATGCATAATTGAGAACTGATTTTAGTCCAATTTAAACCATACTGATAATACTTTGTGTGTATAAGATGATTGTAAAATCAGAATCAGCACTGGAAGGGCCTTAAAGTGTTCTTAAATCCTTTCTGCCATCCCCATGGGGTGGTTGGGTAGTCTGTGCGTAGACACTGGAAGTGATGTAAAACTGTTTTGGGGGGGCGGAGGGTGCAGCATAGACTGTTCTTACATCAAACTAAAATGTCTTTCTAAAGCCTTGGCCATATTTTTACCTTACAGAATACTGACAAATTTTGTTGATTAATAAATCCCGTATAGCAAGCATATTAAGCCCTTTGACTTAATGTTTAATGTGTTTGGCAAAGATATACTCGTTTAGAGGCAGTGTTTATATGGTAAGGAGCCCTGGTGGCACAATGGTTAAAGTGCTCAGCTGCTAACCAAAAGGTCTGTGGTCAGAGCCCACCAGTTGACCCATGGGAGACAGGTGTGGCAGTCTGTTCCCGTAGAGATTACAGACTTGGAAGTCCAGTGGGACAGTTCCCTGTGTCTTGTAGGGTTGCTTTAAGTCGGAGTTGACTCAGCACCAGGCTCTTAAAAAATTTATTTAGTGTATTGAAAAACAGAATGATACATTAATATTTTTGAAAGTATGATTCTTCAAAAAAATAGTGTACGCATTTATGCTTGAATTTATGGTCAGAAATTTCCTGTGCACCAGTTGGTGAAAGAAATTTCATGGAGAGATAGCGTGGGCGACAGAACTTTAGGCAGGATGTAGTGTTTGTCCAGGAGAGCGATTGTTTGGCTGTTCTTGTGAAGTCTCCGTTTGGAAGAGCCTCCAAGGTCCCTTTCCTAGCTTGGAGTCCTTGTCACAGCACCTTGGAAGCCCTAGGAGTTCTCGACTAGAATGTTTGTCAAGTGACCAAGTAGAGTCGAGTCTCAGAAGGATGGCAGGAGTTGACGTGAAATTGAGGGAAAGGTAAAATAGACAATAGTCAAAATGGGAAGAAACATTTTGAAATATTGATTATACCCTAACTGCTATTGGTGTGGAAAACTGGTCATGTCTTTTTTTTTTAATCAACTTTTTGAGGTGTAATTTACATAATGTAGAACATTCATTTTAAATACAGTTCTCAACAGATGTGTGCACCACTGGACTCAAGATGCAGAATGCGTCCATCAGCCCAGGGTGTCTTTTGTTCCTCTTCTGTTTTCAGTGCACCTCAGGCAGCCACTGGCATGCTTTCTGTCCCTGTAGATAGGTTTTTCCTCTTACAGAATTGCAAGTAACTGGGGTTATACTGCTTGTATTTTTTATCTTTACAAAAGTGTATTTATTTCATAGTTTTATCTTTTTCACTGTTTAGTAGTTTGCCCTTGTATGAAAAAGCCACAGTTTATCTCTTTGCTCACTGATACACAGGTTATTTCTAGTTCTCAGTTAGCATGTCCAGTTCTTTGTGTTTGTTGTTGTTGTTAGATGCTGTCAGGTTGGTTCCAAGTCATAGTGACCCTGTGTGCAGTACAGAAGAATGAAACACCGCCTCATCCTGCACCGTCCGTGCGGTGGTTGGGCTGGATGGGACCTCGTTGTAGAGGTCGCTGTGTCATACCATCTCATTGACGTTCCTCTTTTGTGCTGACCCTCCACAGGCATGACGCCCTTGTCCGGGGACTGATTCCTCCTGATAATGTGCCCAAAGTATGTGAGATACAGTCTTGCCATCCTTGCTTGTAAGGACCATTCTGCCTGTACTTCTTCCAAGACAGATTTGTTTGTTCTTTTGACAGTTTGCGGTTCTTTCAGTGTTCTTCACCAGCACCAGAACTCAAAGGCATCGATTCTTCTTTGGTCTTCTTTATTCTTTGTCCAGCTTTCCCATGCATGTGAGGTGATTGAGAACACTGTGCCTTGGGTCTGGCGCACCTTAGTCTTTAAAGGGACACTCGCTTTTTAACACTTGAAAGAAGTTTTATTTTTTCAGCAGATTTGTCCAGTGCAGCACATCTTTTGATTTCTTGGCTGCTGCTTCCATGAGCGTTGACTGCGGATCCAAGTGAAATGAAATCCTTGATGACGTCAGTCTTTTCTCTGTTTGTCGTGACGTGCTGACTGGTCCAGGTGTGAGGGTTTGTGCTTGATGTTGAAGTGTAATCCATACTGAAGGCCGTGGTCTCGAGTGTTTATCAGTAGGTCCTCTTCACTTCCGGCAAGGAAGGGTGTATCATTGCATAGCCCTGGTCGTTGGTGAGTCTTACTTCAATCCTGATGCCCTGTTCCTCTTCATATATTCTAGCTTCTTGATGTGCTTAGCACACAGATTGAATAAGTGTGGTGAAAGGATACAACCTGACACACATCTTTCTTTACTTTAAGCCACGCAGCATCCGCTTGTTCTGTTTGAACAGCTGCCTTTGGTGTGTGTACAGGTTCCCTGTGAGCACCTTCAGGTGTTCTGGCGTTCCCATTCTCCGAGTCATGCACAGTGTATTACGGTCCTCGCAGTGGAGTGCCTGCGCATGGTCAGCAGAACCCAAGTAGGAGTCTTTCAGCTGTGGCATGTTTGACATCAACAGGGATGTCCTTTGTGCCACATCCTTGTCTCTGACTGGCGTGAGTTGCTGGCTGCTCCTTGTTGTGCAGTGCCACAGCTGCTTTTGAATAATCTCCAACAGGTTTGGACTTTTTTGTAATATTAGTGAAATCTATTGTTTGACAGTCTGCTTTCTTTCGGCTCACCTTTCTTTGAGTGGGTACAAACATGGATCTCTCCTAGTTGGTTGGTGAGGTAGCCGTATTTCACATCTCTGGGCCTAGGTTATGAGGTGTTTCGGTTTGTTGAGACATCTCGGTGGGTACTCCGGTCAGGTCCTAGGGCTGTGTTATTGCCGGTGCTCTCAGTGTGGCCTGGGCGGCTTTCTCCAGGGCCTGGGCTCTTGACCAGCCACGGCCTCCCGTGCTAGCTGCCAGCTCTTCATGGTCTAGCAGCTCCCTGTCTTCTGTCCGTCTTCTTCTGATGCGTTCTCCATTGCTGGGTATTTGCAACTTGAGGCTTGAATTATTGTCTCCAGTTCTTGCTGCTTGAGAAATGCCAAGTGTGTTCTTTCCTTTAGTTTTGTGTTTCCAGATCTTCACACATTTTATTATAATACTTTACATGTGTTTTCTCACACCACACTTTGAAATCGTCTGTTCAGCTCTTTTTTTTCTTCGTTTCTTTGTTTTAGCCATTCAACGTTCAACAGAAAGTTTCAGAGTCCCTTCAACATCGATTTTGGTCTTTTCTTTCTTTCCTGTCTTTAATGACCTCTTGCTTTCTGCATGCATAAAGTCCTTGGTGTCATTCCACAACTGGCGTTTGGTCGCTCGTATTCAGTGCGTCACGTCTGTTCCTGAGATGGTCTCTAAATTCAGGAGGGATATACCCAAGGTGGCATGCTGGCAGTTGTGGCATGACTCTAGTAATTTTCTTCACCTTCCATTTGAACTTGCAAATGAGAAATTGATGATCTCTTCCATAGTTATCCCCTGTCCTTGTGTTAAACCCCTCATTTTAGTAGTGTTTTGGTAGATTTCTTAGGATTTTCTGTATGGATGGTCATTTGATCTCAAATAAAGACAGCTTTATGCCTTTATTTCTAATCTCAGGGCCCTTTCTTTCTTTTTCTTGCCTTATTTCACTGCTTATTTCAGTGTTGAGTAAGAGTGTTAAGTGTGACAACCTGTCTCGTTCCTAGCCTTGGAGGGGAGGCATTCAGTCCCGCACCCTCAATTGGGACATTATTAAGCTCTCGGTGTTTGGTAGGTACACTTTATTGAGTAAAAGGAGTTCCTGTTTCTTCCTAGTTTGCCGAGAATTTTTATTATGTTTGGGTATTAAAATCTGTCAGATGATTTTTTTCATACATCTGTTTAGATGATTATGTGGCTTTTCACCATTTTAGTGTGAGTTATGTTGATTGGTTTTAGAATGTTAGGCCATTGTTGAATTCTTGGGATAAATCCTACTTTCTTGTGATGTATATATTGCTTGTTCTATGTATTAATATTTATTGTGGATTTTTTGTGTTTATGTTCTTGAGGGATATTAGTCTGTGGTATTTTTGTGATGTCTTTGGGATCACAACAATACTGGTTTCCTTTTTTCTTAAAGAGTTTTATACAACATCAAGGGCACTAACTGGGCTTGGGATTTTTTTGTGGGAAGGCTTTAAATTGTGAATTTATTGTCTTTGGTAGATATGGGGCTATTCAGATTTTCTATATTTTGTGGTAGTATGTATTTTAATCACTGTCACCTTGGATGGTGAGATGCAGATCAAGAGACAGAGACAGAAGGAAAGGCCATGAAAGTTTTCAGGGTTCTGTTACAGTCACAGTGTCTCTGGAGAGGTACAGCGGGCCCTGTACCCCCCCACTCAGGAGGCTGCCCCCAGTGACAGAGGGAGAGCAAGCAGAGTTGTAGTTGATGGCTGGGTACAGCAAGTCGGGTGGGGATAGCTGGGTTACACAGACTTCCTGGGGACTGAGTATTTTAGATCATTTAACAGGCCAATTAAGGTGGCACAGTAGGCCAGGAATGTGAGCACCAGATAAGGGAAGCTGGGGAGTTGGAGGGAGGACTTAATCAGCTCCTCAGGAAGTGAAAGGGAACAGCCTCCAATGAGGCCTTGAAACTGCATCTGGGCAGCATTTTAAGGGGAAAAAAACACAAATGACAACGAGCATTGTTATAGTTTTTAGAATATATGCCTTTTAAAGAGTTTAAGTAATTGACTTTTTTGACATGAATTTGGTGGTATTAATACTTTGATATCCTTTTAATATTTACAGTTATTGCTGTAATTCTTTCCCTCCTGTTGTAATTTACTTTTTAATATTCTCATTAGCTATAGTGTTTAGAGTGACACTATGTTTCTTTTAACATTAAAAAAATATTTTGTCCCAGTTACTTATGGCTTCTGTTCTTTCTAGTGATAAGTCAGCAGCCATTGGTTTCTTTGTCTTCCTCCGTGTTTCTCAGCTGCCCTTAAGATTTTTTCTCTTCATCCTTAGTATTTAGCAGTATGACTGTGACATGTCTTGGTTTATCTTTGCATATGTCGTGCTTGGAGTTTGCTGTGTGTGTGTGTGTGACTATGTAGTTATATGTTACTTGGAACCGCTGGAGTGCGGGTGCTCAACTGGACAGCAGCAGCAGACTCCCTGTATAACTCACTTGTCTTCTTCCCAGCTCCTCACCCTAAGTAGCGGATGGTTGGTTCTCTAGCTCTATAATTACATTAGTTCACGATTGTTACATAAGTGGAGTCATGCAATATGTGTCTTTTTGAGGTTGGTCTTGTTTTTCGTCCGACTGCATGTAATTTCCTTGAGGTTTGTTCAAGTTGTGTTTACTAATAGTTTGTTCCTTTTTCTTGCTGAAGAGTTACCTGTGGTGTGGAGCTACCAAGGTCAGCTGCATCATTTGGAGTTTTTTAAAATGTTGAGCTTTCATTTGCAAGACAGTTCAGTAGCTTGTGAATGAGCATTGTTCTTTTGAGGCATGTGTTGTAAGCTTTGTTAGGGCAGATCTGAAAACCAGCCAGGCAGACCCACTGCTGTGGAGTCCAACCCTGCAGGACAGAGTGGAACTGCCCCACAGGATTTCCAAGGCTGGGATCTCTGTGGATGCGGACGGCCACTTCTTTCTTCCACGGTGTGCCACTGGTGGGTATGAGCCGCTGACCTTTCGGTTAGCAGGCAAGCAGTTCAACCATGGTGCCCCGAGGATTTCTGAAGCAGGTCCAGAGAAGTCTGTGCTCTGGGGCTCGTTGGTCCCTGCGTCTGAGTGGTGGCCATTTGGGCGCTCTGTTGCAGGACGCCAGAATCTCCCTCCTGTCCTGGGTTAGAATTGAAAGTGTTTCTCCTCATTGCAGTATCTTGTACTTGGCCAACTTATGGCTCCTCAGTAATTTATCCTGGCCCCAGCCTTGCAGAGTGTCCTGTCTCCATGTCATCTTACTATTCAGCTAAAGACTAGAGTGATGTCCTGTGCAGATTACTGGAGTTCTTCCTGTTGGCACCTTCCTTTCTGCAGAACCCAGGCGCCTCTTCTGCCCCTTCAGGGTAAGGGGACTGCTGTGCTCTCGGATGGTGGCCAGCAGCAGTGCCTGCAGGCAGGTGACTGGGCCGCCGCAGAGCCCACCGTGTTTGTTTGCATGGCCTGGGAGTTTGGCGTGTCTTAACTGGAGGTTTACATCTTGTGGCAGGAGGACAGGCTCAGAGTGACAGGGCCCGGTCAGGCTGGCGGCAGAAGTCTGTGCACGTCTGTCAGTTGTTGGGAAGTGAAATGTTTTTTTTTTCTGTAAAGAGCATTATTTTTCGTCTTTGTATCTTAAGATGTTATTTTAAGTTACATTCACTTTTTGAGTAAAAAGTTCCCATACTTCAAAATTCAGAGTCTGAAAGGGTACACAACTAAGTTGCCTTTTCTTCCTTATTTTTCAGCTGTTCATTTCCCACCCTTGTTACTATTATTAATCTTACTAATTATTTTATGTTACTAATATCTTGTGTGGCCTTCAAGAGACTTGCTGCCTATTTCATTAGTATATATCACACAGACTTGTGTTCCCTACAGAAATGTGGACCTCTCGGTCTTTTGTCCCTGGATCCTTGTTTCAGGGAAATGCTGGCCTCCCTGTCCTGCCCTGCCCTTTCTGTACAGTGTAGTTTCTGTTTGTTTTTCACAGTGATGCAGTTTAGAGAGCTCTGAACTCATTACATGGAAAGATTGTCTGTTTTTCGACCACGTGGTGAGGGATTGTGTCTTTGTGTCCTGATTTATCTCACCAGCTGTGCTGTCACCAGCGGTGCGCAGGTAAAGAATCTTGGATGGAAATCATTTCACTGTGTGCAACTGTGTGTAAGATAAATTTCTAGAGGTGGAATAGTTGTATCAAAGAGTGTGTGGATTTTAATTTTGATTGGTTTTTGCAGAGTCCTGGCTATCAAGGTGGTAGCGTTTTCTTCATGCCATGGGTGTGTACAGTGACTGCCTGTTTAACCATGCCAGCCTGGCTCCGTGCGTCACAAAATTATGTCATGTTTTAAATAATAAGGTTTTTAGAATACTCTTCAAAACTTGTTTGTGAAGAAAAAAAAGAATGTAATACTTTTGTTATATTAGTCTTTAAAGAACATTGAGTATAAATTTTAAGTGCAGACTTGATGGCAAGTTGTAAAAGACTTGAGAATACTTTTTTTCTTGATGTTCTTTTAAAGGTTTTATAACAATGGCTTGTTATTTTTGATTATACTTTAGGCAGTTTGCAGAACAAACTAGAATCTCATTGAAAAGTATACACGCTGTTTTGTGACACTGCTTAGTAAGCCCGTGACTCGGCAGCACTCTCCTCTCTCGACCGTGGCTTCCCTGTGACCAGCTCCCCAGTTCCCTCCTGCCTCCTGGTCCTTGTCCTGGTCTGATGTGCCCCTTCAGGGCCCTTTTCGTTTCATGGGCTTTTACACGTGTGCGCTGAAGGGTAAACTTCAGGAGGGACTTCGTAGCTGAGCTGAGAGGGGCCCGGGGCCTAACGCTCAGGGTTTCTCAAGTCTCTGTCAGGCCAATAAGTCAGGTCTTTTTTTATGAGTTAGAATTTGGTTCTGTTTTTTTTCCCAGCTGTGTCTAGGGCCCTCTCTTTTGTCCCTTGTCAGAGCATTGGTGGCGGTAGCCAGGCACCATCTCAGATGCTGTGCGCTTGCTATGGTGGAGGCTGTAGTAGACGCAGTCCCCCTTGTCCCACGCACCAGTCTTTTCCTGTGTCTTTAGTTTTCTTTGTTTTCCCTTACTCCTGAAGACAGGGGACCACTGGTGTGTCTCAGATGGCTGCTTACAGGCTTTTAAGACCATAGACACTACTCACCAAAGTAGAATGTAAAACATTTTCTTTATAAATTATATTATGCCAATTGAGCAATAATGGCAAATATTTTTACATTCAGTGTGTGTTCTGTGTGCCAGTGCTGTGTTAATGGGTTTATGTAATAATTTTTAAAACACTTACACAAGGTAGGTGACAATGCTGTTAGGTGCTGTAGAGTCAGTTGCAGCTCACAGCGACCCTGTGTACTGCGCACCCTGACGCTGCCGATCCCACGCTGTCCTCAGCATCACTAAGCTTGACCCCACTGTGGCAGCCGCTGGGTCAGTCCCTGTTATTGGGGGTCTTCCTCTTGTGTGCTCAACGTCTACTTTACCAGGCATGATGTCCTTCTCCTGGTGCTGAGTCCTCCTGATGACTGTCCAGAGTATGAGACAAGGTCATCTTTGCTTCCAGGGAGCTTTCTGGTGCTTCTTCCAAGACCGATTTGTTCTTTCCTGTGGCAGTCTGTCTTCTTCAACACCCTAACTCAGGTGTCAGTTCTTCCTGGGTCTTTTTTGTTCATTGCCTGGCTTTTGCATGGAGGTAAGGTAATTGAAAATACCATGGCTTAGGTCAGATGCATCTTAGTCCTTAAAGTGACATCTTTGCTTTTTTTAACACTTTAAAAAGGTCTTCGGTAGCACATTTGCCTAGTGCAGTGTGTTACTGATTTCTTGACTGCTCCTTTCTTGGGTGTTGATTGTGAGTTCAAGTCAGATGAAATCCGTGATAACTTCTGTGTCTTCTCCAGTTATCATGGTGTTACTTATTGGTCTAGTTGGTAGACCACATTATCTTCACAGATAGGCTTCCTAGTTTAGTAAATTTTAGGCTTCAGATTAATTGATTCTAAATCTTAGGTTATTGTCATACAAGATTTGATAGTTAAGTTCTTCAACTCATCCTAAAAAACTTGCTACGTGTCTCATTGCTGACTATCACTACGGTTGCATTCTAAGTACTCCACTTGGGAAGCTGTGCGCTGACCCCAGTGCCTGGTCCACCCTTCAAAGCACTTTTGGAACTCTTTTTCTGGAATGGCCATCAGAGTTGTCATCGTATTATCCTTGATGTCCTGGATGTCATCTGTATGTCTTCCTTTATCTCTGGGTGAAGAAAAAAAGTCATGAGGGGCCAGATGAGGTGAGTAGCGAGTGTGTTTCACTACAGTTATTTGTTTCCTGGCTAAAAACTCCCTTACAGGCAACTCTGCAATTAAGTTTGCAAACTTGCCACCATGTCGCTCTGCACAATGGCCGTTCCAGAAAAAGAGTTCCAAAATTGCTGGGAGGGGTGCACTAGGTGCTGGTGTCAGTGCATAGCTTTCCAAAGGGACCACTTCGAAGGCAACTGTGGTGATACTCAGCAGGGAGGTATGTAGCACTTGGAATAATTAAGTTTGTGGACTTAATTATCGGACCTCGTATGTTCAGAGGTTAATGATGCTGGTCTTTAATTCACTTAATTTCACTTCAGTGTTTTGGTCTTTACCTCTCTTTTGTAAATGACAATGAGAATGAGTGTAATATCAGCCAGGGTTATGGTCTTTTGGGGGTTCCCAGATTGAACTAAGGGAGGTCCAAATATAGTTTTCAAGAATCAGAAACCCTAGACGAAAAGAAAGGGTTGAAAGGTAGGTAGCGTGTCTGAGTTTGTGTGCTATGGGAGAGCGTGCATGCTGTTTCTGTCAGGAGAGGTGTTTGCTGCCCACTGTTGATGCCATTTGAAGGCGTTGTCTTTTTTGTGTGGTGGACAGTCAGGAAAAGGGGCAGAGCTGCACCATTCCTGGGGAGGTAAGACGGGTCATCATTGGTCACTGGGCTGGGAAGCTTGCTTTTCTCCTCGGCAACACAGTCGTTCCTGGAATGATGGGGTAGCGCATGAGCCTGTTGGCATCAGCCCGGAGACACTGACTTTTTAGTGCGCTGTAGATGTTTCCTTTCTGGCTTCATGGAGCTCAGCCACCCTACCATGGCTGCTGGTTGGATTTCAGGACAGAATTTTTATAAGAAAATTTTGGTCCGTATAATTCCTGTATAACAAAATTACTTTGTAGATTTTTAAAGAACTGTTTAAAAATTGGATTATTTTAATTTCAGTTTTCTCCCCCTTTCCATCATGTTTTGCAGACATTTCAACCTACGAATGAAGAGGGACACCTCCCTTTTCAGTGAGGAATTTAAGGTGGAGGCGTCAGGCAGTGTGCTCGATTATGACACTTCTCACATTTACACTGGACATATTTTTGGTAAGCTGAACCTTAAAGAACTCTTATTTTTTCCTGGACAAGGAAATACGTACGTTTTGGAAGTACAAAGCAAGTATTTTAGAAAAGCTGAATAAATCACCAGGAGATTAAATGTATTGTGGGGGGTAGTGGTTTTCGAAAAACAAAGTAATTCCTGGATTTATCTTTATATGCATGCTGGCTTCTGAAAGGTCTGATTGTTTGACTTTATCTGCTACCTCCAAAGTGTTAGCGCTTTAAAGAAATCTTAATGACTTCTGTAATTTTCTGATTTTCATGGTCTCTAAGCAAGAAATTAATAGGAGCTTTGATGCATTTTATAAGAGGAAACTGTAAAGAACGTTTTAATAGCCAAAATTAATGTGACAAAGTCATTCATAGGACCTCCCCCCACCCGAGGGAGTTTTGTAATCTGACCTGCTTTTGTTCACAATTTTAGTGACTTTTTTTGGTATGTCAGATTAACAAGTTCTTAGGGCCGGGGTGGGTGGAAAGCCCCAAACCACACCCGCTGCCACCCAGGAGATCCCAGCCCGCAGCACCGGTGCCCCTGTGGGGAAGGTGGGACTGCCCGTTGTCAGGCTGTGGCAGCCGAGGCGAGTCTGTCTCCAGCCGAGCCACAGGCAGGCAGAGGCTACAGACTGCCAGCGTTCTCATCCACAGGTGAGTGCGCTAACTGGCGTGCCACCAGGGCTCCTTAACCCAAAGAAAAAGTACGTTTGGTAGGTTTATTGTGTGGGAAGAGTTCTAGAACAGTCATAGAAGTCATAAAATAACTGGGAAGATAAAACCCTCTGAGGGTACGCAGAGTGTCGTGTTATATAACCCTGTATAGTAGTACATACTCAAGGGAATCCTCAGTTGTTAGGAAATTAGCCTGCTTCAGATTTGATTTCTACATGGTAGAGAGCTCCATTCTTAATTCTGTCAGGAAAAAGAAAATTCTTCAAGAAGTTTAAAATTTTTTTATTATGCCAGATAAATGAGGCACTTCTGTACTGAATTTTTCTCATATGGGGGCTAAACTTCTGCTTACTAGATTAACAACTTTCTGTACTCTTACAGTTCTCTTACCAAAGGAAAGTATTTTTTCCAGCTGTCTGGACTTGTGATACTCTTTTCTGGTGTCCTCCTGAACATTTATCTCGCTGAGCAGATGACTTCACAGCCTCCTCCCTGTTTTGGTGGGCGCTGGTCAAGAAGTGTAAATGAGTTTGCAGATAAAAAAGTGGTTTCATGTAAAATTCGAGTGTCTTGGTCTCTTAGCTTTAGTCTGTGACTAATTCAAAGTCAACTCACTAATGTTAGTATGCAGCTTAGAAACTGAAAAGCCTGACTTGTATTTGCTTTTGTTTTGATGAGAACATTCTAACAGGTTAGTTAACTTTTAAAGCCCCTCCCGTCTGCCTCCCATCCCTCCACATCGGTGGCTGATTGTGTCCTGGACCCGAGTCCCCTTTTTGTGGTTACTTCTTTGACCCGACAAGTGTGATTCATAGGGCATGGTTACACATCTTTGTCTGCTGTCTTCAAAGGAGCGCTGCTGTACTTGGGTTCAAATTGTTCCTGAAATGTTTGACAGTATCCTGTTAGAAAGGATTCACAGAGCCTGATGAGGGCAAGGAAGCCAGAATGCATGTGCACACTCGGTCAGCTGGACAAGGAGCTTTCTTATTTACAGCAGAGTTTCCAAAACATGCTCTTGATATTTTTATTCTGAAAAAGTATATTTTAGCATTGGGTCTACCTTTTTCGACGTTTAGGTTAACTGAGGAAAACCCTGGTGGTGTAGTGGTTACGTGCTCTGTCGGCTAACCAAAAGGCTGGCAGTTTGAATCCATCAGGTGCTCCCTGTAAAACTCTACGGGGCGGTTCTGCTCTGTCCAGTCAGGTCACTGTGAGTCAGTGTCAACTGGATGACAGTGGGCTTGGTTTGCTGTCACTTGAAAGGAAACCCAGGAGGTGTAGGGGTTAAGTGCTGTAGCTGGAAGCCAGAAGGTCAGCACTTCAGATCGACCAGCCCAAACCTTGGGAGCTCGGTGGGGCAGCTCTACTCTGACCTGTGGGCCACTGGGAGTTGGCATCAGCTCCATGGCCGTGGGGTTTTAAGTGAGTGTAACAGTTATTTATTGAATGCTTGCCAGCAGTATGATTATTAACACAGACATCCTATTTTTCACTGTTATTAATAGTTAATATGTTTTAAGTACTAGTTGCTGTTCTTATCTGAGTCAGCTTGATATACTTACTAAGTGAGAAAATTACTTATCTGGTCAACTTATATTCAGGGTTAAAATATTTCCAGAAGTATAGCTTTTAAAAGGAGAATGAAATTACCATTTATGTCTCTGTCAGCTTTTCAAGCGTTTGTTCTTTTCATTAACAGGTGAGGAAGGAAGCCTGAGCCATGGGTCTGTTACTGACGGGAGATTTGAAGGGTTCATCCAGACTCTCGGGGGCACGTTTTATGTGGAGCCTGTAGAGAGATACCTCAGAGACCGGAGCCTGCCATTTCACTCGGTCATCTATCATGAAGATGATATTAGTAAGTACTTACATTTTATCAGGTAGCTCTAGCAGAGCAGAAGAGCATCTGAGCAGCTGAGAAGCTGTGTGGAGACAAATGTATCCTCAGCTCTTTTCTTAGCTGAGCTGGGAATCAGGCGAGAAGGGAGTTTCCCAGCCGGGCCTCGGCGTGACGGGCAGGAGGCTGTGGGAGCGGGCTGTCTCCTGGGCAGCCCTGCCGGCCCACTCTGAGGCTGTGATGTCACCAGCCCTGCTTCAGCTGTGCACTGCCTGGTTCTGGCTGAAAAATCCGGTCGTGCCAATACCAGCCTGCCTGATGAGGGCCACAGAGCCTCTGCCCTGCGGCTCCGACGGCATCACTGTCTGATGTAAACTCCACTGTAGTTGCTTGTGTAGAAGTTAAGGACTCTGGGAGGCATTTTTGTCCTTCGAGTAGTTCTTTGACCTCTGCTCGTGGGAGCACAGGGTCAGCACTGCAGATGCTGGCCTCTGCCGCCGCGGTCTGTGCGGGACGGCGGGGTCTCATCCTCTGCCGCGGTCTTTATGGGATGGTGGGGTCTTGTGCTGCACCCCAGGTCTTTATATGATGATGGTTTCTTGTCCTCTGCCATGGTCTTTCTGTGATGGTAGTTTCTTAGTAGAGTTTTTTTCCTGTTTCAAGAATGGAAAATGATTTTAGACTTCTGTTAATTTTACCATTGGCTGTATATACGTACTTATCAGTCACTGGAGGGCTTCATTGTAATACCACACGGAAGTAATTTGTTTAATTTTATGCCTCTCGAATATGCAGTAATTAAAAATTTTGACTGTAAATCAGCTAATCTCTCAAATTTTGCCTGTTTTCCTAGCGTGGCAGCTGTGTCCTGGTCTCCTCTTCCTCTCTACAGCCAGGTGTTGGCAGTGGGCAGTTTCACGCTCACGTGCCCCTGCCATCTTGACTCGCTGCCCTGTCAGCTCTGACAGTGTCTGTAGTGCGGTCTGCTCAACTGCTGGTCGTCTCTGATGCTGGATTACTGTAGAAACTAACGTGCTTATTCTGAGTAGTGTGCATTTACGATTTTAGCTCCCTGCCCAGTGTTGGCAGCATTGATGACCTTTACCAGCCTCTTTAATCACCCCGACTTGATGTGCGTCCCACTTGCTTCTCAGCTGCCTTCAGAGCTTCCCCGCCAGCCTCACCGTGTACCCTGTCTCTACATGCTTTGTCGTTTTGTTTGCAAGTTAATGTTTTTGTCGATTTAGTTCCCCTGTCAGGATGTGTAAGTTCTCCAAATACATTTCCTATTTCTTTTATACGTTTAGTATGTTAATGTTCATCTTTTGATGTTCATCATCGGAATTTTGGAATAATCTCTGTAATATTTTCTTGACTTGATTATAGAAATGGTTTAAAATCAGACAAGATGTTTTTGGAAAAGAAAGGAGAAAGGAAAGAACAATTTGACAGGCGCTGACCTTCTCTGCCCTTCCCACGGTGTTGTAATCGTCCTTTTTCCGTTGCCTTCAGATGCTTCCCACCGGGGCCGCTGTGTAGTACCCTGCCTGCTGGGGTTCCCGTTCTTGTCTCTTTTCCTTCTTGTCTTCTTCCTCCTGCTCTCAGCAACTTGTATGTACGTGTAAGCATATTCGGCTTTTTTTCCCCTTCGCTTTCATTTTTCCTTTGTAATGTAATTGTACTTTTTAATGTTGCTTCTTGTAGTAACATCTAGCAATCTTTGTCAGGGTTTCTTTTCCCCCAGAGATGATGAATTAGGTTGGAGAATCAATGATGTTGACTGCTTTTTGGTTTTCTCTTCTTTTCTACTGTTGCCCTTACCACTGAGTTTAGTTTCTGCTTCTCCACATCAATGTAAACTCACAGTAAAGAAGCCTTTTCAAGTTATGATTATTATATACCAGTAGTGGTGTTAGGGCTTAAGAATAGTAATATTTGAAGTGATTTTGTTTGTAACTCTCTCTGGTAAAATCAAAATATAGTGATGTGAGAATGGGAAGTATGGGAACAAATTAAACATTTTTTAATGGTTACCAGTTTGGACAATTACTTTTGAAACAAAACTATCTGAAATTAATTACATTGAAGGAAAGAAATCACCCATTTATTTTACTTTATTCACTGTGTTCTGGATTTTAGAGCAGGGGCTGGCTGACTTTTTCCTGTGAAGGGTCAGATAGTGAATAGTAGCTTTGCAGACCACGTGGTCTGGGTGGCCGTTGTCCAGCCCTGCTGTTCCCTGTATGCAAGTGGCCGTAGAAAATCCACAGTGGGTCAGTCTGGCTGCGTTCCAGTGAGGGTTCATTTATGTGCACTTAAATTGAAATTTTGTATAATTTTCCCATGACAAAATATTGTTCTTCTGATTTTTTTTCCTTCCAACCATTTAAAAATGTGAAGACCACCCTTAGCTTACAGGCAAACAGAAGCAGGGGTGGGACCCGTTTGTCCTACCACTGTGGTTTGCTGACCCCTTTCTGGAGAGGACAGAGGCAGGTTTGCGCAGACCACCCCATGTTCTGGTGGCGGCGGCGGAACCTGGTCTGCTGTGGCATTCCAGACTTGTCCTGTTTCGTTTAATTGCCACGGTGGTCCCATGAGCAGTGTTGTCAGCTACCATCAGGTTGGCTGTGCCTGTATGAGGGAGCTGCATGAGCCCTGGCCCACACCGTCTTCGTGAAGGCCGGTGTGTCTGAGCCCACTGCTGGAGGGTCTCATTTTCCCTGACTCTCCGACCATTGTGATAGCCTTCCCTCATGACTGGTCTTTCCTGATGACCTGCCCCAAGTGAACAGGTGGGAGCCTCACCACCCTCACGTCTAGGGGGCGTTCTGGTTGTGTTCCTCCCAAGGTTGATTCTTTTGGCAGTCCACTGTATATTCAATATTCTTGGCCAGCACTGCAGCTGGAATGCGTCTGTTCTTTTGTTGGTATCTTTCATTGTCTTGCTTTATTTCCATTTTATAGATGGAGAAATTGAGGCTTAGAACAATTATGTCACCTGATTGTGGAGCGCTTGTTCTTGACCATGTGCTCTTTGGGGCCTTTCTGAAACACGTGAGCTTCCCGAAGGTCACACACTTGCATCTTGTTGTTGTTAAGTCAGGGTTTTCCCTTACCATGTTGGTGTTTTCTTTTACAGGTGTTTTAAGCGAGAGGATGTCCCTTTAAGCGATAATGTTTTATTTTCGGGACTCCAGTACTGTGTGATTTTTAGATCACTGTTTTGTGGGTCTGAGGGCATTTGGTGTCTCCATGTGTGTCACGCTCACCAGACACAAATGGCAGGGGAGTGCGTCATCTTCGGATGGGACCTGATGAGTGTGGCTGCGTCTCTTGGTGTTGCTCTTGCACCTGCAGGCACAAATGTTTACAGCCACCGTGGACATGATGTGGCTTTTCTGAGGAAGCTCAGGGAGTGGCTTCTGAGGCGGCCCTACAACACAGAGACAGTCTGCAGTGAAAAGCCTCTGGATGCTTTGATACCCAGTTAGAATTGATGGCTATAGCTACCGTGAGTTAGAGGCCTAAAAGTCACACTTACCCAGCTCTGAACTCCGGTAATAAAAAGCAGTTTCTGCTAGGACGCAAGTGTGAACAGTTTTGACAAGGTACGAATACCACTTAATCTTCTGCCCCTTGGCACAGTTTATTTTAAAGAACCAGGGAGAAACATTGTCCCTTAAACTTCACTGGCCAGCTTATTAATGTGGGCAGCTTTTAGGTAGAACTGATGGCGTGGAACCATTTGTTGTAGTAGTATACCCTCACACCCTTTTGCATACTGCTTGTCTGAGAGGCCAGGGGCTATGTAATTTATCTCTGCATTAAAAAATACTTAAAGTAATTATAAAACTCTTAAAATCAGTATGTTTGGTTTTTTTTCTTTTCATTGATATTGTGTAGGAAATAGAGGAATATACCATATAAATATGGGACAGCTGAGAGTGTGTGCAGTTGCCTGTGCCGTGTAGTGGTCGGGCATCCCTCCCTGGAGCGTGAGTTAAGTCAGGACATGTGTTAGTGCTTGCGGAGAGTCAGGGGCCATGGTGGCCCAGTGGTGGTGAAGAGATCGTCTGCTAGCCAAAAAGTCAGTGGTTTGAATCCCCCAGCCACTCTTTGGAAATGCTGCTGGAGAGTTGTACTCTGTCCTCCACATTTAAATTTTGATAAATGCTTTCACATGACTCTCTACGAAGGTTTATGTCCTTACACCCAGAAAGCTAGTAATGTATTTATGTGCAGTCTGCAGGCGTACTGTCCCAACTGCCTCACAAAAACGCTCCCCCTTTTAAAAAATAGATACAGGGTTCAGCTGAGATTTACTCATTGCATTTGATTGTCACCTTTCTCTGGTTGATACTGACCTAACATCTTCAGAGAGGACGCACTGACACCAGACGTGCTCACGTCCCATGTGAGTGTGTGGTTTGGTAACTTTGGATGCGTGTACTCTGGTGTTAGTTGCTGTTGAGTCAGTTCCAGCCCACAGTGACCCTGTGTGTGTATGTCTGTGAGATTCTCCCACAGTAGAGGCAATGAACACGTCTTACATCATATCCAGACCCACTGCATCGATTCCAGCTCATGACAGCTGGAGGGTCTCCCGGCCTCAGTCTGTGTGGACGCTGATCAGTAAGCCTGTCCTACCAGGAGTCCCGGAGTGGCTGCTGACTGCCACCCTTTGGGTTAGTAGCCCACGGCACGTGAACCTGTCAGTGTCTGTACTGTTCCTCCCTACAGTGTTGCTGTTGCTCGGTGTAACCCTTACCTCTTCCCAGTCCTGTTTCCTTCCCTCTTACCGGTTGTTCAGTGGATTCTGACTTGGGGCGACCCCACAGGACAAAGGAGAGCAGCCCCACAGTGTTTCCAGAGCTGTAGTGCTGACGGAAGCAGACTGCCGCTGCTTCCTCCCGCTGAGCGGCAGCTTGGTTCTGACTGCCAACCTGTTGGTTCGCAAGTGAGCACTTTGGTTCTCTGCCACCAGGGCTCCCCTCTTAATTTGTAGATTAGTGTGCGTTTTCTAGAATGTCATGTCCATTCAGTTATATGTCATGTACCCTTTGTTTAATTTCTGGCGTCTTCAACGTGACGTGATTATTTTAAGACTCATCCATGTTCGTTCGTTCTCACTGATGAGCAGTATTTTATCTTAAGGATTTACCAGAACTGTTGATACATTTGCCTGTTGTTTGGCATTTGAGTTGTTTCTGGTTTGGGGCTGTTACAGACTAGACTGTTGTGACCTTTTTGACCTTAACTGATCAACTGTTGGCTGGTTAAAGAGAAGCTAAATTCCAAAAAAGAGAGAAAGGGGTGAAGTAGCTACTAAGGTTCCTAGGTCTTGGTCTGTTGGCTCAACTGTGAAGAGAAGATGCTGTGGGAAGTTCAGTCTTGTGGAAGAGAACAGAAGGAGGGTTCATCTGGAGCTATCTGTGTGAGTACCTTCTCTCCCAAACTCCTGCTGAGCCATCCAGAAAAAAAACTGACATGATAAGAGAAGGATGGTTGTGACTCAGGGAGAATCTTCTAGAAGCATTTACTGACTCCTCAGTTCTCCTGTCTTCTGCTGTTGTTTTTCTATTGGTGAGTCGTCTTTGTACTTTGAATTCAGCAGTTTAAACATTTCTGGTGGTCTAGTGGCTAAGCACTGTGGCTGCTAACCAAAATGTTGGCAGTTCAGATCTACCAGCTGCTCCTTGGAAACCTCATGGGACAGTTCTGCACTGTCCTGTAGGGTTGCTATGAGTTAGAACGGACTTGACGGCTGTGGGTTTGGTTTTGGGTCATGTAAGTAATGTTTGGGAAGTGACATGGAAGGAAATCAGATGTTGGCTGGATGAGTGAATTAAATTCAGCTGGTCTTTACTAAATGGTAGGGATCACCCTAGTGGTGTGGTGGTTGGGTGCTCAGCTCCTAAGCACAAAGTTTGCCCTCAGACTCATGAGGGGCCCTGTGAGAGGGAAGGCCGTTGACTCCTGTAAAGGTCACGACCCAGGAAACCCTCCTTGGAGGGCAGTTCGGCTCTGTCCCATTGCTGTGAATTGGAATTGGTTTCATGGCAGCAAGGGCTTCAGGGGGTTGCTACGAGCCAGAATTGACTGGACAGTGTACGTCACTGCCAACAGCATGGATGGGTGCAGAGAGCGCTCTCCACTTAACCAGTTAGTACTGAAGTCTAACCCTAGACGAAACTCTTTGGGGCGAGTACTCTGTGCTACTTACTTTTGTATCCTTGGTGCTTGGTAAATAGTATTTTTGTTTCCTCCTGTTCTTTGTTTCATAAATGAATCAGTGCAGTTAACACTGCCATAATGTTAGGAAATTTGTGTGCATACAGGCCCTGGTGCTTATAGGCCCATTTTGTGATTAGTCTGTAAAGTAGTTACAGGTTTGAAACACACTGTCCAGTAGGAACAATCTAAAATGTTAGTGGATTCCTAGCTGCAGATAGACTGAAAGCCAAAAGTGGGGTATTGGAGGCCTGACCACCCTATGCTCCAGTCTTTGGTTAATGGATGACCTTGGCAAAGAGGAACGGATACTAGCTGCTGACTGAAAAATTCAAGTGTGTATTGATTTGTGAATGTGCAGGAAGGGTTATGGGTTTCTCTCTTCCCTCTTCAGAGGCATTGTTCACAGTAGAGAACCAAAATGCAATAAATGCTGTCACAGAGTGTCATCAAATCTTCACACTTGAAGGGAGCCTCGGAGAAATTGAGGAGACTTCCCGGAGGAGGTGGCATTTGACTTGAACCTGTAATAGGAGGGGCCACTTCTGACTGCTCTGGGGGGCAATTTAGAGATAATGGCAGGAGGGTACTTATCACACTTGCGGCGAACACAGTTGTTCTCAGCTGCCACATCTTGAGAGCTTGGAAAGGAAGGAAAAGAAGAAAGGAGAGGGGAAAGGGGCCCAGGAAACCAGCCTCCTGTCTGGCCCTGAGTCACCTGTTCACTGCCGCGCAGGTGCGGGGCCATACGGTAGCTGTGTTACAGGGTTTCATATTTTTCTCTTGGGGCTTGAAGCTAAAAAGTGGAGTCAGATCAGTTGTCACTGAGAAAAATCCAAATGGTGATGGCTGATAGCTAAAGGTAAGTATTTTGAACTAAAAGTTCATTATTTCTGGGGAGTTGTGATTAAGAACTGATTAATTTTTTAATTACTATTACTTGAATGCCTGAACTACAGAAGACATTTTTAAATACTGTGGATAGAGTGATGAACCATGGCAGTGGGCCTGCCCTTCAGAATCTGGTGGTGCTGCCTGAGTATGGCCAGGGTATTTCTCCTATTAGACTGGCCCTGACGGTCCCATCGGTCCCCAGCACTGGTCTGTACCTCCTGCATACCAGGGACAGGTGCGGCACGTTCCTTGGGAGATAAGTGTTTGTACCTGTGGAGAAGGGACTGTCTCAGCCCTCCCCTTTCAGGAGGAGCCATCGAGGGCCCCTCTTCTGTGCTTCCCCGATGTGTACTCCCCGGATGGAAACTGGGCCTGGGCGACGGTGCTGCCTGTGGACCGGAGTTAAAAAGGGAAGGACACTGGGAGTCCCTGACCCCTTCTTACCTCCATCTACGCTCGTCTTCCCCCCAAAGCAGTCTTCTTTCTGCCTGTGCTGTCAGTGAATCCTTACTGGTTTTGGCAACTTTGGAAATCAGCGTCCGTTTTCATGGACAAGGACCCCACCCTGTGCTCACATATTAACAAAGAAACTTTTTGTACATTATCTGTGGAGTGAGTCTTTTAAAAATTGATTCAAGATAATAAAAGTTGGATTCTTTCTTTGGATTTGGTGATTAATAGCACGTTACTGGACTAATGAAATATAGTTTGTGTATGTGTAAAGTCAGCTGATGTTTAGTGGTGATGAGTTAAAACTGTGCCGTTGTTTGGGTACCCACTCTCCCAATCCCCATACTTGATCTTTTAGAATGACAAGGAAAAAGCTGATGAGCCACCAGTTCAGTGGGTTGGGTGAATTTACCCCTTGAGCTCCTACCTGCAGCACCCAGCACCCATTCTTCCTGCTGTTGCTGGGTACCTCACACGCCATGGCCCCAGTGAGGTCCTCACCCCTCCCTGTTTGGTACTGAACAGGTAAAGCGTGGAGAATTTTTCCCCATGAGCAGAACTTGATTGAAGAGGCTCACAAGTGGAGATGGGGAGGGCGTAGGCAGCACATACCTCTGTCTCCTCAAACTAAGACTTTGGGGGCCTATGAAGGATTTTAGGAGGGAAGGATCTCATGGTTATTCATCACAAGGTGGGAAAAAGGTGGGGTTAGGATAATGAGATGCGTGTGGACGCAAACGTGGAGATGGCTCCTACACAGGGCGTCTCTGAGACTGGGCGCAGGCAGGACTCGCTGTGGGTGTTGTGTCTGCACAGTCCATGGCTTGCCTGGTTGTGGCTCTCGGGTACCCTTGTCGGAAGGACATGTAGTGGTCACCTCTGTCTCATCTGCACGTGTCTCTGAGTTTGGCTGCGTGTGCCTCTGAGTTTGATCTGAACCGACTTTTCTGAGTAGCAACTTGAGGGATAATTGAAGCAGCTCGACCTGGGTGTGGGTGGTAAAACAGGTTGCTTGTTGCTCCAGATGTTCCACGTTGTGTTTAAGGCTGGCCCTTCACATCCCTGTCTCACTTTGAAACACCCAGCAGCCCTCAGTGGCCAGCAGCTGATCTCCAACCTCTGGAGAGCAAAAGTTCCAGTTTTCTGAGCACTCTTTGTTGCATGGTACTTGTACAGAATTGGTAACTCCCATTGTTGGGGTGCTTCATGTACCCATGAAGATGCCTTTGCCCTTCAAGGGGAAGAAAGAGAATCACTGCTCGAGCCAGCAGATGACCTGTCTGTGAGGTCTTCCTTCCACTGACACCTCTCCAGACTCATTTTCTCCAGGAACAAGGGAGAATACCTCACCTGAGGCACAAAAAGGCAGAGAGTGACGACTGGGGAGGGGTGGCTAGGAACAGCGGACACACGCCTGCCCCTGCCACATCCAGTGTGGTGGCTCAGAGAACAGCAACCAGTTAGAACAGCCAGCCGTTCCAGAGCCACCATCCAGGGCTGGAAGGCGCAGAGAAAAAACAGTCTTCTCGTACAGGCCCAGGGTTTAGCAAGTACTAGAAAACAGCTATGGAAAAACCTGGGGTCCTTGCAGACTCTCGGTGTTAGAAATCCACATATTGGTGCCAGGAGGGTTCTGCCGCAGGGCACCAGGGACAGAATCCACTTCCTCAGAGATACAGAGTGGATCCTCGCCTTCCCTGGACTGGGGAGGTGAACGAGGCAAGAGCTGCCACAGCCCCTCACTGGTCCCTCCCATGCCACGTGGGTAGCAGTGACGTCTGAGGCCTGCTGTGGCCTCCAGTGTGGTGGGAGGTGGATGTAGGGACAGGAGGTTCTCCGCAGACTGCAGGCTGACCATCTTGTGGAACGCCACCGAGGAGAAGAGGCACAGCACAAGGTCTACACTGCCACATGGGTGCTGATGATGAGTCAAGGGAGTCCTGGTGAATACGAGGCCACCACCAGTCATGCAGGAGGACAGCACTGCTGCCGGGATGCCAAACGCAGGCCGGAGCTGCGTCAGAAGGCCTCTTCCTCTCTGTTCAGCAGCCCCTGGTGCGTTCCAGTTCGTGGAGTGAACCAGTTGCATTCAGCACATTGCAGTGAGGACCAAAGAGACACATGGGCAGGAACCTGACAGCTGACCAAGAAGATGGATAGGGAGGAGACTCACAGGCATCCTCAGGGAAGGAAGGGAGCCCACAGCAGGGCATGAAAGAGCTCACCTGTGGTGAGTTTGCTGCCACTAGGAAACCTCAGATCAGCCATAGCTTGGAACTGAATAGCATGGACAGTTTTGCCAGGCACCCAGAGTTCACTGAGAGCTGCCCTGGGGAAGAATTCCAGGCATGGCCACACATCTCCACATGGTGGCGGATGTCCAGAAGCCCGGGCTGGGAATGACGGAAGCCCAGGAACAGACACATTCTGCGGAAGAAGGGGAGACTTGGCCAGAGCACACCCCCATTGCAGTTGCAGCAGGGAGAGAAGCCCCGTCGCATGAGTACGTGGCACACTCTTGCTTCCACCCCAAACGCTGGCACGGCTCAGCTCTGGCATGCTACCTGCCCTCCCCAGGTGCTCTTCCTCCCCTTTTTCTGTATTTGCCCAGCCAGCTCTGAGATGGTACAGACAGCCTGGTGGAGTGTGTGTCCCCTGGCAAGGCCCTAGAGAAAGGTTTTGACACTGTTAGCGGTCTCTTCACCACCTACACTCTCAAATACAGAGGGAGAGAAAAACACCTCGGGATCTGTCATCATGAAAGGCTCAGCAGGTGCCCCGAGGCCCACCACAGGCTGCCCGGCTCCTAGCCCTGGCCACTGCTTCCACCTGGATGCTGCCAGGCGCTCTGGAGCCAGGAAGGCCTCTCTTGCAGGCAGTGTTGACTCTCAGCCCTCTCTAGGCCCAGGGCTTGGACCTCAGCATGAGGCCCCTCCCCTCCAGCCCCACAGCGGCAGCGTGGGCCTGCGGGGGATGAGAGATAAGCCTTGGACACTGGGCTGTGTTGGGCAGAGAATGGGACCTGCGCCTGCGCCCCTGCCTCGGGCTCCAATGGGTGACGGAGAGTTAACTGGAGCTATTTCCTGCCAGGGGCTGTGTCCCCGTGTCTGTATTATTTATATTTGCGCCTCCTAGAATCCAGCAAAACAATAGCAAGTGGTTGGCCTGCAGAGGAACTGGAAGAAAGGCAGCAGACCTACAGCTGAGCTTTGTCTTCAGTAGGCGGCCTGTTCCCCACCCATTACTCATTCTTTGTCAAAGAATATGCTGTTTGGCCTTTCAGGGGACCACAGTCCATCCTCTGATTTCACGTCTCAATGAGGGCTTATTCATTAGGTGAACAAAAGCTTTTTCTAGAAATGGGAATTATATTGTCAGTAATTTTAGAGGAAAAATGTCATGGTCCATTTTTTGCAACTAATGTGGTAGCCAGGGAAAATGGACCCTTTTCGAAGTTTTTATAGTAATATAGGGAAGATTTTGTACTTGACCCTTTGTTTCTGTTAGTTTTTTGCTGCTAGACTTGGAAGCATATGTAGATTGTAAAGTAGTTGTAGAAACTTTGAACCCTAAAAATAAAATTTGCAAAAGGGATTTATATCTTTAATGCCACGTGCCTTTGAGTCGGCTATGACTCATGGCGATATAAAATACAGTTTACAAAGAAATAAATTTTCTAATTCTTGATTTTTTTTTTTGATGTTTTAGGTTACATCGTACCAAATAAACACTGGCTTTATTAAAGGTCTTGGAACAATTGTAACTTTGCTCATTTATTAGAGTCCCTTGGCACAATTACAGCTCGTGTGCTCGTCTGTACAGGACATAGCACTGTGCAGATGAAGGACTGCTTGTTGTCGCTTTGGTGAGCAGGGATGATCACCGCCTTGGGAAATACAGGAGATTCGCTGTGCGGCATTCAAAAACTTCTAGAGGCTAGAAATTCAGACTTTTAAGGGATAATAGTCAGCATAGAGGCAAAATCAGCAACCCAACCTGCTGCTCTTGAGTCATTTCTGACTCATAACGACCACATAGGACAGCGTAGAGCTGTCCCGTGGTGGTTCTGAGGCTGTGTCGGTCTTTGTGGAAGCAGACTGCCATGTCTTGCTCTGGTGGAGCACCTGGTGGGTGTGAACTGCTGGCCTTTCAGTTAGCAGCTAAGTGTCTAACCACTGTACCATCAGGGCTTCGTGGTCAGCGTGGTCACTGTTTTTTTTTCCAGTCCTGTTCATCTTCAGTTTTTGCTCTAATAACTTTGTTTTGTCAGCGGCACTTTGAAATCCTCTGTTTAGCTCTTAGACGTCATCATTTCTTTTCTTCACTTGAGTTCATTTCTGTTCAAGAGCAATTTTATGAGTCTCCTCTGACATCTGTTGTGGTCTTTTCAATGGTCTTTTTCTTTCTCCATGTGTTTGATGTCCCTGATGTCACCTCACAGCACGTCTGGTCCTCCGTCACTAGTGTTGAGTGTGTCGTGTCTGTTCTTGAGATGATCCCCAAATTGAAGTAGGTTTATTAAACCCAGGTCATGTTGGAGTTCTCATGGAGTTGTTTATGTTGTATTATTATATTATAGCGTTGTTGGCCTCGAGTCGACGGCACTGGGTTTTTTTTTTTTTTAAATAATGAAATGTGCAAGGACCTGGAGGTAGGAAGCCAAAAGGAAGGAAAACATTCAGCACTTCTCAAGCTGAAACAAGTAAAGAAAAAATTTAAGCCTTGAGCCGCAGTATTGAAGGATTCTGTGGGCAAAATCCTGTGTGGGAATCATCAGAAGAAGACGGGAGGAAAACAGTCACTAGAGCAGAAGGGGTTGGTTGATGCACAGCCATTTCAGGAGGCCACTTACCAAGAACTGATGGTATCGAAGGGAGGACTCCAAACTGCACTGAAGGCACTCGTTCAAAACAAGGCTCTGGGAATTAATGCCACAGTGACGGAGATGTTTCAGCAAACGAATGCAGTGCCGGAAGTGCTCACTTGTCTATGCCAAGAAGTTTGGAAGAGAGCTGGCTGGCCAGCCGACTAGAAGAGACCTGTGTTTGTGCTCTTTCCCCAGAAGGAGGATCCAGCAGAATGTGGAAATCATCGGAGCGGATCACTAGTGTCACATGCAAGTGAAATGTCATTGAAGACACTTCAGAAACTCAGGCTGAATTCAGACGCAGGTGTAGAAGGAAGGTGTCATGGTTGGAATTGTGCCCCGCCCCCCCCCCAAATGTGTGCAGCCACGTGGCTGGGATATGGTTCCCAGTATCTTGGGACTGTCCTCTGTTGTGTGGTCACTGTTGTGCGGTTTTGCTAACCTGTATGTTAAAGGATTAGGGTGGGGCTGTAAATTCCTGCTGTAGGGGGGAGTTTCCCTGGAGTATGGCTTGCCCCACCCTTAATGCTTTTAGGTTGCAAGGAATAAAAGGAAAAAGAAACAAAGGACAATTTGAGAACCTTGCTACCATCAAGTAAGCAGCACCGGGAGCAGAGCGCGTGTCCTTCAGACCAGAGGTTCTTGCGTCAGGATGCTCCCTGGACAAAGACTGATGCAATACCGGACTTTCCTCCAGAGCCGACAAGGGGAAAGCCTTCCCCTGGAGCGGACACCCTGAATATGGACTTGCAACCTTCCAGACTGTGTAAGAATAAATCTTTCTTTGTTAAAGCCATCCACTCTGTGGTATTTCTGTTAGAGCAGCCTAGCTGACTAAAACAGAAGGATATCATTGCTGACGTCAGGTGGGTTTCGGCAAAAAGCAGAGATTACTAGAGAGGTGTTGGGCTGTGTTTTAGTGACTCTGTGGGTCATTACAAATCGTTGGTAGTGTTACGAAGAAGAGGAATTCGAGAGCACTCAGCTGGGCTCCTGAGGACGCTGTGCACAGACCAGGAGATGATGCTTTATAAACAGACGGGGGTTCTGTGGGGCTTAAAATCAGAAGAGGTGTGCTGTCCTTCCACGACACTTCATCAGTCTGCAGGCCGAGCAGAGAAGCTGAGAGACTGAACGACAGGAAGAAGGAGGTGGCGGTGGGGTCTGGAGACTCATGAGCAGGTGGTGGTGTGTAGATGCACAGCTTGACTTGCAGAAGGCAAAGGGAACGTAAAGCACTCACTGATGAAGATCAAGGACCACAGCCTTGAGTGTAGATTCCACCTCAACATAAAGAAAATGGAAATCCTTACAACTGGGCCGATAAGCAACATTATGGTGAACCGAAAAAAGATTGAAATTGTCAAAGATTACACTTTACGTGGATCCACGATCAACAGCCATGAAGGAGCAGTGAGGAAATCTGCTGAGATGTTGCCTTGGGCAAATCTGCAGTAAAAGTCCTTTTTAAAGTGTTAAAAAGTAGAAATGTTGGCTTGAGGACTAAGGTGTGTCTGACCCAAGCCATGGTCTTTCAGTTGCCTCACATGCGTGTGATAGCTGGACAATGAATAAGGAATGCCATGGAAGAATGAATGCCTTTGAATTCGGATATTGGCTGGGATTATTGGATATACTGTGTGCACCACTGGAAGAGGAAACAGATCTGTCTTGCAACAGGTACAGCCGGGAGGTGCCTTTGGAGCAGGGATGGTGAGGCTTCATCTCGGGTACTGTGTATAACCACAGAGTTTTTGTTCTATAATCCTAAGTTATTTTTATATAGGACGGGAGGAGGCCATCTATGCACGTGCCCTTGCATCCCCTTGTGTCTGTGTGAGAGAGAACAGTTTTGGGTGTGGGGGTGTTACTAAGCTAGTTTAAGAGACTTCGTGGTAAATTAGAGTTGTAGTTAAAAATAACTCCTTTTGGGGTTGAGGTGGAGTCTAATTCAACTTTACAAATATCGTTAAATTTTGTTAAATGTTCATTTGTTTCACTGAACTTAAATTAGCTAAGACAAATGTTAAAATAGGTTCATGTAAACTTAATATGAATATGTTCTAAGAAATCTAAACTCAAGCACTACAAACTCTTCAACTCATAGAGGAAAATTACCAGCATAACATTGTGTCTCTGTGCTTTAAAAGAAGGGAAAAATCATAGCAGCACAGTGTAGACCCTTGTCAGTCAAGGCAGACATTGCCCCCCCCCGATATTTTATTTATTGTGATTGAGTGAAAGCATACAGTCCAGTTTAAATTTGCATGCCTGCCTGTGTGCAGCTCCTACTGCTCTCCTTGACCAGTGACAGCATACTCGTCCTTTCTGTTCTGTACATACCATACCCTCTTGACAATCTCTTGTCCCCTTTTCTCCACCCTCTCTGCTCCCCTCTAGTAAGAGACCAGTAGGATGACGTCCTCTAGATGCGTAGAACCATAAAGTGCACACACAATATGGTCAGTGTTTGTCGCCGAATCCAGTCCATTCCTGTCCAAGGAGTTGACCTCAGCAATGATTTATGATCAGGGGCAGCATCAGGTCTAGGGGCCATGCTCCCAGGGGAAACCCTGGCCTTCAGACCATCAACTGTGGTCTTTTAGTGGAGTTCTCAGAGTGCACCCCTTTTCTCATGTTGCTGCTGAGACTCAACTTTGTGAGCCCCATCACAGCTGTCACCGGGGGTGGCCAGGCACCATCTGGTTCTTCTGGTCACATGTTGATGTGGTCACCCATTCACATGGGTCTTTCTGTTTTCTGTATTCTCTTTCCTTCATGTTGTTTTTGTCCTTGGTGATCATCTATTCCTGTTGAGTTGGGACCATTTGGTATGTGTACCTCAGATGACAGCTTGCTAGCTTTTAAGACCCCAGATGAGTTTTTAAGTGACTTTTAAGATTATTTGCTGTTCTCTATGTATGTAAGATTCCTCCTTTGAGTTATTTATTTTCATATTGCTGTTGTATGCCATAGAAATGATTTTCAGCTCCTAGCAACCCCGTGTGACAGAGTAGAAGGGTCCCATGGGGTTCTTTAGATGTGCTGATCACCAGTTCTTTGTCCCATGGAGCCACTAGGTGAGTTCATGCTTTTGGTGTTGATGTTACATGTCAGGAAGTAATTGCCTTATATATTATCTAGTGTTTGAGTAATTGTACATTTTTGGTTGAAATATGATGCCCTTACAGAAAAATCGACAAATGATTGTACATTCAGTGAGTTACCGCAAACTGAATACCTCCCGTAACCAAGATCAAGAGACCGCCTTGGGGCCCCGGAAGTTCCCTCTTAGCTCCTTCTTAGTTACGGCTTCCTCTGTGCTCACCCTAGGCAACCAGTAGCCTGTTTGGAATAGTGTACCTTAGCTAACCACATTTTGAACTTTATAGAATCTTACGGTATATATTGTTTTTTGGTCTGGCTCATTTTTTTTCCTCGTTATTAGAGTATGATCACCATGGACATCTGTTTGACAGGTGGTGAGGCTGTGTGTGGAGGAAATAGTTTCTGTTTAAATATTGGACTTTTTCTACTTCATGTATATGATACAAATAAAACAGCCACATTTAAAAAAGATGATAGCTTTAGTGTTGAGGTTATTGGAATGAGGCTTGTTATATGTTTGCCTAGCAGCAGTTTACAGTGAAGTTCACATTTCTGAATTCTGGAAGAGCGAAATTAAAGTGGCTGGGAAACACTTCAGAACGCAAGAAGATGTATTTGATACAGTGTAATTGAAGTATTTCTTTATGCTTTGGAATTTAAAACTTAAGTTATTCACCCAACAGGTGTAGCTGAGAATCGGAATTCTCGTAATGTAAAAGTAGTTTATTTACTTTGTATCTCGGTGTTAAGTTGAAGGATGCTATACAAGTGCGCATCACCGTACTGACGGGGCAGCTGCCGGTTTGCTGGGGCCCGTGCGTCGCCTCCGGCAGCCCCGAGAGACATCCTGCAGACAGTCGGTGGACTAGGGGGATTAGGTTGATGCAGTGACAAAGTGTATTTTGAACAGCCTTTCTAAGAAGTTACTGCCTATCTGCATAATTTAGTTTTCTCTCCAGAAGTTTTTGAACTTGAATTCATTCCACAGACATTTGAGCTTCTGTCCTGTGCTGAGACGCTCAGGTGATAGCTGAATTTGATACAAGCATTGAAACAGAAATGACTAACAGTAGCCACCAGGAAATGCTGTGTCCTCTGGAAGAGGTGAAGGTCACGTCTTTAGAATTTCAGGAAACGCCATGTGGAGGAATTAAATTGGCCAGGCCTTTTGTCTAGAGAGAAAATAATACTCGATCTATGGACTGAAGGTGGGTATAATTCAGACTTTGTAGAGTTTCTTTTCAGCACTGTTGGAGGACAAATCTTTCCCACTTTCCTGACAACCTTGAACTTCACAAAAGCCTTGAGGGCTGTCTCCAAGCCTGTTGTCTCCTGGTTCTTCATCTTAGCTACATTTCTGTTCTCCTTGTGCCTGTGACTTCTTAGTTCCTAAGTATGGGTTTGTTTACCCTGGTCTGTAGGACCAGTCCTAGTTTCCTTCTGGGAGGGTAGTACTAAGTCAGATTGTACTGTTTCTCTCAATGACTTTTTTGCCCACGTCTGATAATCACTTGGTTACCTTGTCCTGAAACATTCCAGTTCGTGCATTTGTTGTGATTATTGGGGTGATTTCTCCTCCTAAGTTCTCCCTTGTGTCCATGTGAAAGAACATCTCTGTCTGCTGAAAACAAGTCTGCGTTGCCCGGTGATGCACAGAGAGCTGCCTGCGCAAATTTTCACGTTAATGGGGAAGCAGAGTGCCAGCCCAGGTTCGTCTGTCTCTGTTGTGACCCCTGGTCATTGCCCTCTCTGGGGTCATCACTAGAGTCAGTCAGCCATGTCTCTTGAAGTTGTTCCTTTGCCAGAGAAAGACAGTATCACTTTTTAAATTTTTAGACATTCAGCAACTCAAAATCTAAACAGAATAATGTAACTTAACGTTGACTATTCAATGGCCTGTGGCCATTTTTGCTACGTATTTTTAAAGAAATTATTACATATGGAGTGAACTAGAAGCCATCTCAAAAACTGAACGCTGCTGTCTGAGTGGGCCCTGATTTGTGGGGACCCCACCCACGATGACGTGAAATGCTGCCCAGTCCTGTGCCACCCCGGTGGTGGGTTTCAGACCAGACCGTCGTGTTATACAGGTGTCTTGGCTGGTTGTTTAAACAGACTACCAGGCCCTGCCTTCTTGCCACCTTAGTGCACACCCACTAATGGACAGATGGTGGGCTGACTTGGTGTCCCCTGCGGGAGGCTGGAGCCCTACCACCAAACCCCTAGGTCCTCTCCTTGGAGACACACAGCACAGGTTAAATGTCAGGGTCCGTGGTGAGTGGCCCTATTGCTGCTTCTGTGCTGCTTTCTTGCCAGTCCCTTTTCTGAAACCTGAAGTGCTTGTGGTAATAAATGATTTGCATTTTCTTGAGAGCTCACGTTTTGAAAGTGCTGAAATGCCTTTCCTCAGCAAATCTGCCTGGTACGTTTGTGCATATACCATTCGAGTCTCAAACTTTAATTTGTCAAAGCTGCCTCAGTTGCCTGAGGCAGACTCGGCTACCTCATTTCTGTAGTTTCCACTAAACTCTTCTGTTTCTGGTACAGCCGTGATCCTGTGGTGGTGTCTGTAAATAACTTGGAAAGGAGGAGGAAATAGCTTTGTGACTTGGCGCCCTGGGTCCTGTGTCTAGTCTGCAGCAGACATTTGCGAAGTATTTGGATGAATGAATTAATAGTGTAAAGACGGAAACTGAAAGCCAAATTCTGTGGCTCTCTGGTTGATTTTGATTCATAGTGACCCTATAGGTCAGAGTAGAACTGCCCCATAGACTTTCCAAGGAGTGCCTGGTTGATTTGAACTGCTGACCTTTTGGTGAGTGGCCATAACACTTAACTACTGCCCCACCAGGGCTTCTGTAAAGAAGGAAACCCAAACCAAATCCATTGCCGTCGAGTTGAATCTGACTCACAGTGACCCTATCGGTCAGAGTAGAGCTGCAGCATTGAGTTTCCAAGGAGTGCCTGGTGGATTCAAACAGCTAGCCTTTTGGTTAGCAGACATGGCACTTAACCACTACGCCACCAGGGTTTCCATAAAGAAAGAAGGAAGGTGTGAATGAAACATGTTGGTCACAGGTCTCATTTGACCTGATTTGAAGTGACATATAGCTTAATTGTCATAACCTTGGAACTTTCTCTGCTTTCCAGATATTGGCACTGTGTAATAATAAGGTAGCCACCAGTTACATGTGGCTATTTAAATTAGTAGAAGAAAACATTTTATTCCTCCGTAGCATTCCACATTTCAAGTGTTGAGTAAGCACGTGTGGTTAGTGGTTGTGTGCACTGGACGGTGCAGACACAGAACCTTCCTGTCTCGGGGAGCACAGCTATGAATGATGTAGTCCCGTTTTTAAAGATGGATGGTGAATGTATGCTACTTTGCTACACAAATGCACGAAAGACACCACACCAAACCTGCTATCGTTGGGTTGATTCTGACTTACAGGGACCTGCAGAACAGGGTGGAGCTGCCCCATGGGGTTTAAAGGCTGCCGTCTTGACAGAAACATCTGCTGCGCCTTTTCCCGTGGAACGGCTGGTGGATGTGCACTGCCGGTCTCTAGGTCAGCAGCTTGGGGCCTAGCCACTGTGCCGCTAGGGTTCCGTCACACACACGCGTGCACACACACACACGGCATCTCTTTCTCTAAATGTATGCTAAAAGGTGAGAATTCAGAAACTAGGCATGTTATGCTATGAAAACTTTCCATCCTCTGTGGTAGATTCTGACTAAGTATAAGTTGAATGATACTGTATTTCTACTTTCCCAGAGCCACCCTTGAAATGGTAAAAAAAAAAAAAAATAAGTAGAATATCAGATTTTTTTGTCATTCAACATTTCATCAGTTTTTATGTCTCCACATGCAAATAACTTGAAATTATTTTTATTGTATAGGTACTGTAATTTTGTTTTGAAGAATTTCAGACCCATGAACACCTGTATATCCTTCCCCTAGATTTAGCTCTGTATGCGTCTCTGGGGTGCTGTCTCAAAGTCTCTGACTCACCGTGTGTTCAAGTTGTGAGGAGTTGCGTTCACTGCGGTTTTTTTTTTGTGTGCCTCATCAGGAGCAGTGTGTGCTGTGTCCAGTGTCGCCGCATGGTGTTTGCTGATATCGTTGGCAGAAGTTTAGTTTTAGGATTTACTGTTCAAACACTGCCATATAGATTTCTAAATGAAATCAGGGGCTTCAGTTGCATGAAAACTAGTATTTCCAGTGAGATAGGGCCCTAATGTCCATAATAATTTTTTTCCTGAAGCTAAGGGCAGTGTTTCTAACTCTGAGTATTCCACATATAAGCTACTCTGGGATTATTCTGTGCCTCCCTCCTCACCCAGGTGTTGACGTTTTATTTTGCCAGGTCACTTAATTGATGACTACTAGAATTAATTACAAAATGTTTGGAAAGGAAGAATCCTAAGCAAGGGAGAAATGTGTACAACTTTGAGAAAGCAGAATAAACTTTTAAATGATCAGTTTGAACTGTTTGGAAATAGAATCAATGTAGTCATGGATAAATTAATCACTGTTAAATTATGAAGGGGAAACAGATGTTGATAAAAGAGCTAGTGGTTTGTAAAACATTCACTTGAAAAAAATTTAAACTCTTTTTGCCATGCTCTGAGGCATGTTTCTAGTTCGCGTTCCCACGAGGCCAGTTGGTATTCACTGGTGGAATTCAAGTCAAATTTAATTATCACATTGTCCTAGCTGGAGTGCAGTCTGTGGGAAGTCTGTGCATTTGCAGTGTAGGAAATTGGCTTTATCTGAAAGGAAAGCTGTAAGTTAACAGACAAAGTAAATTGCTGATTGAAGATGTTTTAGACATCTGAAGTGAGAAAATTTGGCTGAGTCAAATCAAGAATAAAGAGGGGTTATTTTTCCTTTTTAGAATTCACAACTCATGCATATGTCAAAAAGCTAGCGATGTTTGTTGAGGAAGAACTCAGAAACCTGCCAGGTTTTAAAACCAGAGTACCTTCCCCGTGGCTGCTCAGTAGCATTTAGGGCCTTTATTAATTATGACAGGTGGCCGTTTCCATGGTCATCGGTAATACCCAGACATGACAGTAATGACACTTCTTTGTGTTTTAGACTATCCCCATAAATACGGCCCCACGGGGGGCTGTGCAGATCACTCGGTGTTTGAAAGGATGAAGGAGTACCAGCGGACGGGCGTGGCGGAGGTGGCACCGGTAAGGACCTGAGGGCTGGTGGCCCAGGGAAGGGGCGGACTTCTGCCTGCACCCTGCATTCCTGTGTGCTGTGCTCTAGAATTTCTGAGAGATGGAGGCTGCTGTGGGAGAATGTCTCTTTCTGTTTCTCGGAGAGGTCAGGTAACTTGCTTATTATAAAGAGGTGTTGCAGAGAATTAGGTACAGATCTGTGTAATACAACACACTCATTACGTGTTTTCCTTGGACTCTGTCTTACACATTTTCTCATGAAAAAAACAAATAATCTGAACTTGCTTCATATAAATATAAATGTCTCTATTAGTATAAAACTAGGGTGACCAGCTTGCCCTGGTTTGCCTGGAACTTTCCCAGTTTTAGCCCTGACAGTCCTGTGTCCCTGTGACCAACCATTCTGGTTGGTCACCCTGCTAAAATCGCTGTGCTTTTGATATAATTTTGTTCCACCATTTTACTGTTGTTCTTTTATTCAGTTTTTCTGATTCTTCCTTTTTTAGTCGTGGGTGACAGATTTGTATTACTCAAAACATAAATTCAAATAATATATTTTTTTACCATAAAACATTTATCATACATTTTGGACATCTTTTTCAGTATGGAAACCTGGCGGTGCAGTGGTGAACTGCTGTGTCTGCTTACCAGGTCAGCGGCTGGACCCCACCAGATGCTCCTTGGAAGCTGTGGGGCAGCTCTCTGTCCTGTAGGCTCACTGGGGATTGGAATCAACTTGAGGGCAATGTGTTTTAGTTTTTTGTTTCTGAATATAGTAGGGTGGAATAATATTTTTTGAGCCATGTAAATTTGTATTTGAATTTTTTTTTTGATCTACAGAGTGTCATAAATGATTCTGTTTCAAGTGGATCTTTTGAGTGTTAAGAGAAATTCTGTTCTTGCTTTCCTTCAGCAAGTGTTTAATATTTTGCCACGTGTCAGAGACGGGTCGTTTCTGCATACTGTGACGCGAAAGTGAAAGCTTGTCCTCAGAAAGCGCGTGGTTTCACTGGAGATACAGACGAAAGTGCAGAGTAGTAAGAGCCGTAAAAAGGTGAGGTACAGTGTGACACTCCATGGAGGAGTCGTAGAAAAGTACAGTACAGTGTGACACTGCGTGGAAGGGGAACGGCTGAGTTGACCTAGGAGGCACTTACGGACAGTCATTGGATCCCGAAAGGACAAGCCCGAGTTCGCTGGCTGTGGAGAGGTGGCAAGTGTATTCCAAGTGGGAGGAATGTAGTCCTACCAAGTTCACAGAGACAGAAAGACTGGTCAAGAATCTTCAGCTTGGAGGGAGGGTGGGGGTGTGCAAGGCTAGAGACTGGGAGACGAATTTGAAGTTGCTATGGTGGTTCTGGTGAGAAGTGACAGTGGCAGGGCTGCCGGAGGGAACAAGACTGCAGGTTGCCAGGCGTCATGGGAGTCTACAGCGGGGCTTCTCAACGTAACAACATTCGACCAGCAGCAGACTACCAGAAATGTAAGGAGGGTGCAGGGACCCCATGAGTCTTAGCTGAAGGACAAGCAGTGTGTGCAGAGTGAGATTCTATAAGAAAACTAACAAAGGAAAATGACTGGAGAGTCAACAAACGGAGTATCAGAAATTATACTTGGGAAAGATCCCATGCCGTGTTAGGAGCAGGGCTGACTTGGCATCCGAGGAAAGCCTCTTTCAGACCTCCCTCAACTAAGGTGAAAAACAATCTTCCTAAGTATCAAGACATTTTTCAAGTAAATTAGTTGTCAGAATAAAGCTTAATAATATTAACAACACCAGAAAGCAAAAACAGGAAGTTCATTGCTTTCATCTTGATTCTGACTTACAGCAACCCTATAGGACACCGTAGAATTGCTAGGGTCCAGGGAGCATCTGGTGGATTTGGACTGCTGACCTCTTGGTGAGCACCCTGGCTCTTAGCCACTGCACCACCAGAGACACAAGATCTAAACACTCTAGAGTATAATATTTGTCATCTTCAGCATTCAGAAAACATGATTGGATGGAAAGAAGCTGAAAAAGGGACCCAAAATCAGGAGAAAAACCAAACATTAGGAAGAGAACCTGAAACTGCACATGTTAGCAGATAAAAACTATAAAATGACTTCTGTTAGTGTGTCAGAAACCCTGATGGCATAGTGGTGAAGTGCTGTGTCTACTAACCAAGAATGAGAGAAAACATGAACTCAGAGATGATAGAAATCATCAGAAAGAACTAAATGGAACTTTTAGAGCTGGAAAATATGTTATCTGAATTAAAAAGTTCACTGGATGGGCTTAAGAACAAATTAGGCATTGCAGAAGGGATCATGAGTAAACAGGAAGAAAGGACCAAAAAGAAAAAGAAAGAAATTACCTAGATTGAAGCCCAGAAAGACAACAATTCAAGTCTGGGGGAAAGAGACACAGAAAAATATTTGAAAAAATAATGACCCAACCCCAGTTTTTCAGGTATGAAGAGAGATTTCAGTTTGAGACCTCAGAAGTTCAGTGAGACGTCTCAGAAGCTGAGTGAGACCTAAGCAGAATTCATACAAAGAAAAGCATACCAGAGCATATTGTAATTAAATTATTGGAAGCCACTGAAAAATAAACATTAAAAACAAAACAAACAGCCAGAAAAAAGAAGATAATTTATATATAGGGAAACAGAGAAGGATGACTGCTGAATCCCATCCCACAGGACAAACCAAAAGACACAGCTGTCACTCCTGAAGCACCTCCAGCTCATAGTGACCGTGTAGGGTGCAGAATTGCCCCTTGGGCGTCCTGAGGGGGTTGGTGGCTTCCCACTGCCACCACTTCCCACTGGTGGCTTCTGGTTAGCAGCTGAGATTTCACCCCTGCCCCACCAGGGCTCCAGAAGACAGGCAGACATCTTTGAAGGGCTATGTGGAAATCTGTCAGCCTGAGATTTTAAATGCTGTGAAACAGTTGTAAAAAATGAGAGCAAATTAAAGACCTCTTGTAGCAATAAAAGCTGAGAGAATGTGTAGGCAATTTGCACTGCAACAAATGTTAAAAGTTCCTCAGGTAGAAGAGAAACCCTACCGGTGCAAACTCCAGTCTGCAGAGGAGCAGCGAACGGAGAACCGGAGAACCGCAACAGTGCGAGCAGTGCACATGTATTGGAAGATAACAGATCTCTTTTTCCTTTTATAGTTTCTGTAAGATATAGTTACTTAAACCAAAATCAGTAACGGTGTACAGTGGCATTCTTAATGTACAAAGAAGTGAAAGGTGTGGCAGTGGAACAAAGGACAAGGGAAGGAAGAATGGTGGTAGAGTGTTAAGTTTCTTACGCATTAAGCGACAGGATTCGGGCAGGTAGGTAGAGTACGGTACATGAAAGGTGTGTGTGTAGGACCCAGAACAGGGCCAGAGTACTGGCCTGTGATCAGCTGCCTGTTTTTGTCCGGTTTCATCGGAACACAGCCGCGCCCGTTCACTTCTGCATGGTCTGCGGCTGCTGCCGTGCCGTAGTGGTGGGAATGAGCCATGGGAACAGATCATGGGACCCAGAAGTCTGAACGTTTGTTATCAGTGGCAGTTAGGAAAATGTTTGCAGGAATGTCTCCTGTCTTCGAGCAGCATCTGGAAAAGCTGAAAGAGGTACAGTGAACAGGTCAGTAAGAGCAACAAAACAGAGTGAGAAATAGAAGGTTAATCCAGAAGAGGGCTGGAAGAGAGAGAAAGGGAAGCAAGAACAGGTGGGGCCAATGGAAAACAAATCTAAGACAATCAGTTTACATCTAACCATATCGATGGTTACGTTAAATGTAAATGAACTGAGCATGTTAGTTAGAAAGCTGAGATGGTCAAGTGATTTAAAAAAGCCCAATTTTGTATAAAGGAAATGAAATTTAAAGACAGATTAGAAGTAAAAAGGTAGCATAATGTGTCATAAATAATAACATGGGTATTTTTCATTCCATGGAATATTCAGAGATGAGTTGGGGCATCCCTTGATGGCAAACGCATCACTTCTCAGGGAGCCACAATAAAGAGTGCTAAACAGCACCGGCAGCCAGCATCCTCTGATGGGGGTTTCTAGCAGTGGTGACACATCGTTTTCAAATGCACACAGAACATTTGTTAACATATGTTCATTTGTAAAACATGTGTCAATACATTTGGAAATGTTGAAATTATATAGGTTAAGTTCTTAGATCCCCAAGAGAATTAATTTGAACTCTAACAGCAAATCTGGGACATCCCCAAAACATGTGTAATCTAGGTAGCACACTTCCATTTTGAATTTAATGATAACAAAACCACAACAGTAAAATTTGTGCGATTTAGCTGAAGCAGTGCTTAGAGGAAAATTGAGAATTTGGGGATCATATTAGAAACAGAAAGATCTGGAAACCAAGAATGAAGCATCCATCTTAAAAAACTAAACAAAGAAGTGTATAGGAGGAGTCAGACAGCAGGTAAGAACAGATTGCAATGTAGTGGAAAACAAACAGTAGGGAAAAGCAGTGGAAAATATAGTGTAATCGAGAACTAGCCAATCTGATAAAGAACTAAAGGGAGAGTACGTAAAAGGGGTATCAATAGTTGGAGTGAATGCCGTGAACACCTTGAGGCAGTGAGTTCCACAGAAGCGTAGATAGCAAGGAAAACACCAAGCCCAGGTAGTAACTTCCCTATTTAATTGAATCCAATATTTAAGAAATAAAAGCCATCATACACCAAGTTACTAACAAATTTTATGAAGTCAGCATTACCTAGACCTGAAGAGGTGAGGTCAGGGGCCTGGCTTCACTCTGAGGCAGCCAGTGTCATGGGCTCTGGAGAGAGAACCCTTGAAGTAATCAGAAGGGCCTGGGCTGGGACTCCAAGCCAAACCTGAAGATTTGTGCTGACAGGTGGCTCCTGGCTGGACAGCAGTTTACCTCGGACGTCGGCTGTCCTTGGGAGGCATGACGCAGCCTGTCAAGCAGGACTGGCCAACAAAAGCTCTGAGCACTAGTCCCTGAGACAACTCCATGCTGGGAGTGTTTAGAAAATGTTTGAAAGCAAAGGAATTGCTGGAATAAATAGCACCTAACCTATCAGTGGAATAGTATAAGGCTGACGGTGACGTTCCTGAAGAATTTTTAGTGACAGGAAATACCTGTAGTGATATGAAATAAAATAAAAATGAGATTGTAGAAGTAATTAAATTTATCTTCTTAACTCGAAGGAACTCTAGTGGGGCAGTGGATAGGCTTCCAGCTGTTAGCTGAGAGATCTGTGGTCCAGCCCTGCCGGCTTCCCCGCGGAGGACGTGGCAGTCTACGTCGGTGAAGGTGCGCAGGCTTGGACACCCGGGGCAGCTCTGCCCTGCCCTGCAGGGTTGCTGTGAGTCAGAATCGACTCACTGCCAGCGCGTGTTCCTAACTCTGTAAAACTGTAATGATTAAGTGTGCTGATGATCGGACTCTCTCTGCCCCTCCAGTTGTCCCGACAGGAGCATGCCGCCGGCGGTCCGGAGCTCCTGAGGAAGAAACGTACCACTTCCGCCGAAAGGAACACCTGTCAGCTCTTCATTCAGACTGACCACCTGTTCTTTAAGTATTACGGGACACGGGAAGCTGTGATTGCCCAGGTATTTTAATTCTGCTCGTCTTTTAGGGATTCCCAGGCTCTTACAGTGTCGAACTGTATGATTTCCCCTACAAGTTAAAGTGCATTTTTTATGCCTTCCAAGGGTTAGACTGTTTCTCTTCTAATCTCAGCTTCAGTATAGGAAGAAGGCACCCTGGTGGTGTGGCGGTTAGGCACGCTGCTGCCACCTGACGGGCTGGTGGTTTGCACCCACCGTGGCTCTGTGGGAGGGGAGACCTGGCGACCTGCCCCTTTGGGGACTGCAGCCCAGGCAGGCCGGGGGGCAGCTTGCCGTTGGCCGAGGACAGGAAACTTGTAGGGTCTTCTCTGTCGCATTCACAGCTGTGTTCCCAGGTAACTGAGGAAGTAGGTTTTTTTTAAATTGTATTTTAGGGGAAAGTTTACAGTGCAAATTAGTTTTTCATTCAGAAACTCTACATAAATTATTTTGTAACAGTGGTTGCAGCCTGCACTGTGTCAGGCCTTGACCCCTTTCCCCCTAGGCTCTCCATGTCCCCTCACCCAGTTTCCCTGTCCCTGTCTGCCTTCTCTTTGCGTTTGGGTGGGTGTTGCTCATTTGGTCATGTATACTTGATTGAACCGAGAAACATGTTCCTGCGCTGTGTTCTTATTTCTTTGATAGGCTGAAAGTGTTCTTGGACAGAGGCTTCAGACCAGAGTTAGCAGGGTGTCTGAGGACTCCTCCGTCTCGGTCACACCAGAGTTAACAGGGTGTCCAAGGGCTCCTCCAGTCTCGGTCAGACTGCTAAATCTGGTGTTTTTTTGTCAGTTTGAATTTTGTTCCACATTTTTCTGCCATTCTGTCCAGGACAGAATCTGTTATGACCCCTGTCAGAGCAGTTGCTGGGCACCATCTACTTTTTCTGGACTCAATCTGATGGAGGCTGCGGGTCATGTGGTCCACTAGTCCACTGATATTTTCCTTGTGTCTGGTTTTTTACATTCTCCTTTGCTCTGAACGTAGTGGGACCAGTAGATGTACTTTCCACTGTTCACAAGCTTTGAAGACTCCAGATGGTAATGGTACTCAACAGAGTAGAATGTAGACCTTTTCTTTATGAACTATTAGACTGATTGACCTAGATATCCCCCGAGACTGCAGTACTTTCAGGTGTTTGGATGTGCCTAGGAAGCATCTGTGGTTTTGCCGTGGGCTGTGGTGCTGGCCTTCCCTGTGTTGGGTGCTGTCTTTCTCTTTACTGGAGGTAATAGTTGTCTACTGTCCTGTTGGTAATTTCCCGTCCTCTCTCTCATAACCATCAAAACATTTGTTTTCTGTGTGTAAGGCTACTCTTGGGTTTTTATAATAATGGTCTCATACTATGTTTGTCCTTTGTGATTGACTTGTTTCACTTAAGGCCCTCCAGATCCGTCTGCGTTTTGTGGGCCCTTCATTCTTTTTATCACTGCCTAGTCTTCCGCTGTGCGTGTGCTGTAAGTTGTTCATCCCTTCATCTGGTGATGGGCACTTAGGCTGTTTCTGTTGGTTTGTTGCAGTGAACTTGGGTGTGTGTCTGTCTATCCCTGTGACAGCTTTTATTTCTCTGAAATGCAGTCTTGTGAGTGGGACTGCTGGGTCACAGGGCCTTTCTATTTCCAGCTTTTTAAGGAGGTGCTGTGTCGTTTTCCGTAGTGGTTGTACCATTTTACGTTTCTACCACCGGTGCCTGACAGCCCAGCCCTCCCTGTGGCCTCAGCAGTGTTCGTTAGTTTTCTTTCTGACGCGTGCTGGCAATGTGAGACGGTGCCTCGTTGTCATTTTCGTTTCAGTTTCTCTAACAGCCAATCATCCTGAGTGTTTCTTCTCATGTGTCCTGGCTGTCTGAGTGTCTCAGGTGAAGTGTCTGTTCATGTCTTTTGGCTGTCTTTACACTGGATTATTTGCCTTTTGATTACCCAGGTATCAAAGTATTCTGTGAATTTCAGAGAATTAGACCCTTGTTGGATATGTCATAGCCAAATGTTTTTACTCTTGGCGAAGCCCTTTTATCAAGCCAGTGTTTAATTTTTAGATGCTCCCAGTTACCTCGTTTATCTTCTGGTGGTTGTGCATTAATTGTGGTTTCTGTTCTATTTATGCAGTGTATTAGGGCCCCTAGCATTGCCCTGGTTTTTCTTCCATGATCTTTATTGATAATTTTAGATTTTGTATTTAGGTGTGTGATCTATTTTGAGGTAGTTTTTGTGTGTCTGGTGTGAGGTACAGATCCTGCTACAGGTGGACATCCAGTTTTGCTGGCACGATTTGTCAAAGAGACTGTCCTTCCCCATGGGATGGATTCGGTCATTGGTCAAAGATCAGCCACCTACAGGTGGGTGGATGAGGAAGCAGCTTTTTATGGTTGAAAAAAGAATGTGTATGTTGATTCACAGACGATGCTGGAAAAGCCACCAAATCTCTCACCTCAATGATGGTGTTTTCCATCATTCCATCCAGTGTCTGATGTGGATGGTTTTCTGAACATGCTGCAACATTCTTGATTTGGGAAGTGGAAATCTACAAGGCAGTTTGTGTTTCAGCATTGTCTCTCAGATGTTCTCTCTTTTCTCCAACAGATCTCCAGCCACGTGAAAGCGATTGATACGATTTATCAGAGCACAGACTTCTCTGGGATCCGCAACATCAGATTCATGGTGAAACGGATCAGAGTAAGGGACTGGGATAGCTGAGAGTATTGAAAAGGAGGAACAGTGAGGACCATGTTTATAAGAATAATGCTTTTCCGCTTCATGCATTAAGTAGTTTCAACTGAATGAATTTTTTCAACATGTATAGCATTTATGAATCTGAATATATAAGCCAGATGTACACCTGCATTTAAAAATAACTATTCTTTTGCAAACATGTCTGCCACGAGGTTTCTTTATATTTATGTACTCCAATTTTTCTTAAAATTGGTGAACTAAAGTATCTTAGTGTGTATACATATATTTAATAATAAAGCTGTAGGTGGTCCTTCCTATAGAAGTGGAGGGATTGAGTCTGAAATTAGGTGATTTTCAGGTGAAATCGGGTTTGTGGCTGTTCAGCCCAAGAGCTGCCCACTGTCCACTGCTGTCTTGTGCTCTGAGAATAGTGGGAGCTCAGATGAGCCGCGGCAAGTGGACGGTACTCTCTGCGCTGCCATGTCGGAGGCAGAGTGGGGCGCTGCCACCCAGGGAGCAGCAGAGAACCTAGAGCGGATTCTGAGGAAGTGTTTTTAGCAAAGCGATGTGCGTTATGAAGAGAGGCATGTACACAGAGGGGCAGTGCGGCGCTTGGCTGTCTTCAGGGCTCTTACTGAGGTGAAACTATCTGTTGAACGTTTTTCACGACCCATTAAATAGTTAAAAATTTATATGGTGTCAGCAGATATTTAAATATTAACTATCTTTAACTAAAGTTCAGATGCCATTTGCCATTTGTAGTCGGCATCACAGTCTGTTTCTCTATGGGAGAACCACTGACAGCACACTTGTGAGTGCAGGCTGTGTGTGACAGCAGCAGTGCTTGCTCTGGGGGTCTGTGGTGGAGGCCATGTCGGATGGCTGGTGATCGGTGTGGATAGCTAGGGGGCCATGTCTGATTGCTGGTGGTCAGTGTGACTAGGTAAGTGGCCACGTCTGATTGCTGGTGGTCAGTGTGAATAGATAGGAGGCCAGTTTGGATGGCTGGTGGTCACTGTGAATAGATACACCACATGCTCTGAGGTCTGTCCTCAGCCTCACCTTCAGGGTTGTTTTCCCTACCCTGCTTCTGAACCCCGTGTTTTTACTGGTCAGTATGGATTCTAAAAAGACCAGCAGTTGTCTCGTGGCAGTCACTGTGCCATCCACTTAGTGCCAGAATTTTCAGTACCCTAATGTTCACTTTCATGCCTAACTCTCTTCTCCTCCATCAGTAGTCTTGTTTGTAATTTCCTGGCTTACTTGGGGAAAGCTAACTCGGAGCACAGCCGGGGTCCCTGAAAGTGAGCAGTGGCCCCACTTGATCTAGTAGAAGTTTGGTGTCAGATCGAGAGGGAGAAACCTGCGCCGGGAGTGTCTTACCTTGAAGTAGTAAGAGAGATGAATTAGCAGCAGAAAACAAATAAAACTCTCGCCCACGTGCAGGGAAGACCATTGGACTTGCAGTTAGCCAAGGTCGGGACTCCCTGTAACTGGATAAAGGCAAGGAGAGCCAGGACAGTGACTTGTATGTTGGACTGACAGTCTTGGGTTCCGTGTTGACTTTGTGTTTTAGTAATAGCTAAAATACATGGTTTTGTTATTTTTATCTTATAACTATAAATATGAGATTAGCATTAGGAAGACTTGCTTGGGTGATGGTGTTTCAGAAACATGACTTCATTAGAGATTTGGAAAGCTGAGCTTCTTCCTCCTCCCCGGGTGTTCAGTGTTCAGGAGTCTAGTGAACACTTACCTGAAAGTCTGGACTCTTCTGTTTGAGTTTCTCCACCCCTCCTTTCCTTTTCCTGTGGGACTGTGTTACCAGCTCAGAGGTGGGGCAGTGGGCATGACCCTAGAGGCCTCTTTCAGGCTTGGTTTCCCGGGACCTTGAGCCTGTATGTGTTCATTGAATGCAGGAGGGCTTGGAGACTTACTCGAACACTGTCCTGATGTTAACTGCCTTCCTTATTGTTTCGGATTTCAGATCAATTCAACTACTGATGAGAAGGACCCTACCAATCCTTTCCGATTCCCCAACATTGGTGTGGAGAAGTTTCTGGAATTGAATTCTGAGCAGAATCACGATGACTACTGTTTGGCGTATGTTTTCACAGACCGAGATTTCGACGATGGCGTCCTTGGTCTGGCGTGGGTTGGAGCACCTTCAGGTAGGTGACCTAACTATGTTGCACTTTGATATGTGAGACAGAAAGCACTTCCCAAGGCAGATTGAATTATACGGAGTACTGGAGATTCGTACGTAGGATTCATAAATACAGTGTGAGTGGCAAAAGAGAGGAAGTGGCTTTAGTTTTGAAATCAGTGAAGACAGGCATGACTGTCTGCTTGAAGTCTGCTTGAAAGGTCTCATTGGAAACCTGTGAAGCGGACCTCCCTGGCTCGAGTGGGGTCACTGGGCGTCTAAACTGACTCGGCAGCAACAGCTCTCAGAAACACCCCAACAGTCGGTCCCTTCAGTAGGTGAAGTCAGTCATTTTGTGAAGGGAGCAAGTGGTGTTTAGTTTTGGAATGAAAAATACCATGTTTTTAAAATAAAAGTTATTAAACATTTGTTCCATATAGAGGAATCTGAGAGCCAAAGGGAGTCCTGGTATCGCAGTGTTTCAGAGCTCACCTGTAAACGGAAGTGTCGGCAGCTGGACCCCCGCAGTCACTCTTCAGAAACCCTGGGGCGGCTCTGCACTGTCCTGTAGGGTTCCATGGGTCGGATAGGACTCTGTGGCAACAAGCTTGTTTATTTTACTTTCATTTTTTTTTGTTTAGAGTGAAAAGGAGTATCTGGGGTCATGTCTTCTGTTTTTTCGTGACTTCAAGGGCAGAGAAGTCCTGGTCAGGAGCGGGAGGTGGGAAAGAAGGAGACTCTGCCATTGTGGCCTTTGTACGTTGTCACCAGAGGCAGAAGTGTCCCCTGAAAGAGGTGGAGCACGCACCCTGAGCCCATGCTCTGCCAAAGTCTGTCCTTTAGCCCCGAGCCCTGCTGTCACTGAAAAAGTCCCGTGGCCGGGATGGCAGAGTCTCTTAGGTGCAGCATGATAAATTCAGTGGATCAGAAGAATACAACTGATCGACAGAAAGGCGACACAGACTCAGTTGCTGTCAGTCAGTTTTGACTCGTAGTGTGATCCGGGCGTTGGAGATGAGAACCAGGTGCCGCGGGGTTTTCGGGGCTGTGACCTCTGGGGAGCAGATGCCCAGGACTGCCTTCTGAGGTGCCGCCGAGTGGGTCCACGGCATTCCAGTTCATACCAGTGCTGCTGAGCGGGCCCACAGCGTCCAGTTTGTACCAGCGCTGACCCGTGTGCGCTGCCTGGAGACTCGTGGCAACTGAAGGTGGGGGGAATCCCGACTCCTGAGTCCCGTGTTGCCACTGTGTCCTTCTCTGACACACACGGCAAGTGTTTCTTCTTCTGATCCTGCTTTTCTGTCTTTTTAAAAGGTTGATAAGCTTTTCCCATTCTTTCTAGTTTATTCTTTGATTTGTTACACAAACTGTAAAATTCCAGCCAGCAGTGTATTTTAGCTTTTTTTTGTTTTAAGCTAGCAAGAGTATCACTTTACTGTTTCCAAAGCTGCTTTTGTTTTTCTTTCTGTGATTTAATGTGTGCTCAGTTTGGCAATGTCATGAATTAAGATGCAGGGCTGTGTGCTGCACACAGGGCAGCGGTTTGCAGACTTGCGTGCTGCAGAAGGCCGCTGCTTCGGTTTCCTTGTGCCCTCTGGAGACCGCACAGTGCTCTCTTCCTGGTGGGATCTCACCTGTTCCGTAACTTACACTCTGGGACCAGGTTTTGGCCTGCTGGAGGAGCGGAAGGATTTTGTCACACAATCTGAGCCTCCAGTAGCCCCCCGCCCCCATGCCAAACCCCGAGAATCTCTGCCTCAGAGCCTCCTTGGCACGTGGCTGGGTGGTCTCCAACTGAAAATGCTGTGTTGTTTTGGTTCACCCCTCATGACGGTTACTGGTGAAGAAGGCTGTGTTGCGTCAGCGTGGTGTGCTTGTTGTGTTGTTGAACCGGCACAGGTGCTTATGCTGGTGGGCACGGGAGTCCATGTTTTCTGTGAACCTCTTTAGTTTTTCCCTAGTGTTCATTCTGTCCTAGGATGCACCCAGGGCACATGGCATTTGGGTGTCAGCTCTCCTCAGGCCCTGCTCCTCTGACAGGTTTTCAGACTCGACTTGTGTTTGATGACCTTGCTGGCTGAGGGGTAGCAGTGGGATGTGCTGTTGGATGCCCCGCTGTCGGAATCGATCAGCTACTGTCTCCTGGTTAGGCCGGGGCCGTTGTTTTTGTGACAGGGTGTGTCTTACCGAGTTGTTTGTGGTGCTTGTACAGCCAGTGTGCTCCTCACTGATCAGCACGGCACAGGCAGAGTTCTGAACGGAAACTACTGGGACTTGGGGTGACTAGAGTTTTGTCCTTGAGGTTGTTCTAAGAATGATTCAGGGTACTTCCTGTTCAGTTCATTCACAGAGAGGGTGTTTAGGACCGGACACTGTAAGCAGGACTTGTCATCCATCTTCTGTCCCCACTTTTCTTCCATGTTACAGTGCCTCCCCTTCACTTCAGGCACCTGACACCCTCTTCCTTCAGTTCCTGTTAACCCCCCAACTCCAGCCTGGAAAAGCCATGGGGGTGGGGGCCGCGGCAGGCACTGGGAAGGGGAAGGGCTTTCCGGTCGCCGCAGCTGCCACCTTAGGAGAGCAGCGACCGCTCTCTTCTCACATCTTGCTGTCCTCAGGCTAGCCCAGCTGGGTTTTAGATTTGACCTAATACTTTATCTTTTATACAGAACTGTGTGTGTTTGGTTGGCTTGATTCTTTCAGTACCTTTATAATCTTGTAACCACTCCCCCGACAGAAGCCTGTTGCTGTAGAGTGGATTTCGACTGTTAGCTCTGTTCTGCAGATGAGGAATTTTGTGATCAGCCCCGTATCACATAGCTAGAGATGGAACAGAATCTGGGCTTTTTAACTCAAGATTCTGTGCTTTTGATAGTCACTGTATGGGGCACGGTATGCCGTGACCATCACTGAGGTGGGTTGACATGGCGGCTGCAGCAGTGGGCTCGTGAGGGCGGCACAGGGCCAGACAGGGTCCCCTGCTGTTGCAGACAGGGTCGCTGCGAGTCGGCACGACCCCGTTGCGCCTCACACCAGCAGCAGTGTCTGCACTGCCGGAGGAGCCCTGGGGGTGCAGTGGTTCAGAGGCCTGCAGTTGAGGCCCACCAGCCGCCCCTTGGGAACCCTGGGGAGCAGTCCTCCCCCTGTCCTCCCCCTGTACAGTCACTGTGCGTTGACATCGACTCAGTGGCAAGGAGTTTAGTTTTTTGCTTATAGACTGCAACAGAACTGTTGGTGGCACAGTGGTTAAAGCACTCAGCTCCTAACTGGAAGGTCAGGGACTTGAACCCGCCGGCTGCTCCAGGAGAGAGAGATGTGGCAAGTTGCTTCTGCAAAGGTGGATATCCGTGAAGCCACTGAGTTAGTTACACTCTGCCCTGTGGGGCCTGTGTGCTGGAGTTAAGGGCAGTGGGTTGTTTTCTTTTTTCTTTTTGATTCATGTTCTGTCACGTCCCAGTCTTATGTGCCTAAGATGTTTCTGATGAGAGGTTGCGCTGTTTCCTGCTTCTCAGTAGAAGTCTTACGTAGTTAGAATCCGTTTCCTTGATTCTAAAGGGGCACGTTATAAAATAGTACGGCTCAGTGAGTTTTAAACTTCATTCTGGGTGTTCGTGCCAGCCTAGGAGGAAAAGCTCTGGACTGGGAACCAGGAGGCTGTGTGCCTGTCTGTTTTGCTCCTGCAAGTTTAGGTAAATCACTTGTCTTCTGTTTTCTTACATGCAAAATGAAGTGTTAGAACAGGCCTCAAGAATTCGGTCAGTAAAAGAATCGTGTGGCTTATCTAGTAAAGGTCAGGGAAGTGGATGAATGTGGTATTTTATTTTCCTTGGTTAGGCTCGTACTCTCAGCCTTTTTCCTCCTCAGCATGCACGCACACACACCTGCAAATACACACTCAAACACACACTCCCATTTTTCTGTGTTTCACAGGGCTTAGAGCCTTTGAGAAATAAGATTTTTTTTAAACATCAAAATTCTTTTGCCTTTGAAACTTTTTTCTGCCTGCAGGCCTTAATGATGCTTGCTGTTGTATTGTTTTTAAATAGAACCTCATTAAAAAAAAACTGCTGTAGAGTTGGTTTTCACTGGTAGCAGCTCCATCGGACAGAGTAAAACGGCCCCATGGTTTCCAGGGAGCGCCTGGCAGGTTGGAACTGCCGAGCTTTTGGTTAGCAGCTGTGGTGCTTACCCACCGCGCCGCCAGGGTGTCCATGGCACCGCAAAGCTGGGGTATTTGGCTCGTGATCTGTTTTTGTTTCTCAATCTCATTACGTTTTCACCTGGCATGGTTGGTCTTCGTTGGTGCTCCTGGGCCCATTCCCCAGTGCTCTGCAGATGTTGGGGGCTCAGGGATGGTGGAGGGGCTCTTGTGCTCTTCTTGTGTTGATGGCTCCCTGACTCAGCTGAGCTGGGAAAAGCAGTGAGGAGGGGAGTATTTCAATTGTAGGTTTCTTGTCTTTGTCTCTTTTTTTAAAGAACACTATTGGTAAATAAGTTTGTTCTCATTTAACACAATTTTGTAACTGGCTGCTGCCTTGGGTTTCCTTTGTGAGGAAGACCACACCTCCCGTCCCGTCAGGGGCCCGCGCACCCTTTGTTGTCATGTGGGGTACAAACAGCCTGCCAGCTGGCTGGGCTCAGGCTCCTGTCTGCGGGTGTACAGGCCCTCAAGAGGAAGAAAACCTCAGGACCTGGACATGAACTAATGAGTATGGAGTCTGGTCACCAAGAGAAAGGCAGTCTCAGATAGGAAACTGGCAAGGTAACTTGAAGGTTTCTTTATGTAGGCACAGTTCTGGGTTAAGCAGGAGACCTTGTACTGGATTCAGAGACCGAAACACTGGCTTCCTGACAAGTCAGTCCTTTGAATTAGACAATCCCTTTGTCCTGCTCTGTTTGCTGGGCCTTGTGCTGCAGCTTTTGAGGGACTGTTTCTGTGGTTTGTTGAGGAGCCATCTGCTCAGGTGTCACCTGTCACAGCGTGACCTGGTAACATAATGGACATAGTTCCACCTGAGCCAGATCCTCAACTAACACCAGGTCACACCTCGTCTCTATAGCTAGTCCTGAGCCAGCCTGGTAGTCCCCTGATTGCTAGTCAGGAACATTTTTGAGACATTTCATTTAGTGGAAACAGTCTCTTCTGTTTTTCCTAGTTTAGAAATTTCACGACTTGAGAGTGTGCAGAACTCAGCAGGCGGTTCTCAGGAGCCCACAGCCTGCTGGATTGTGAACCGGTTTGAAAGCCTGGCTTCCGGACTAGGAGAGCCATGTCATTAGAACCATTCAACAGGACACCCGCTGGTGGCATGTTGTGCTTCTGCGCTGTCCCTTGAAGTATATTCACCGTCTCTAGTCCCTACCTGTTCCCCACGAGCACTGCTCCCCAGATGTGAAAACTGGGGAAATGCCACCTCTCTGGGAGCAGCACAGCTGTCTGGTTATGGTTACTGCTGAGAATAGTGTCACGCAGGCACTGTGCTACCATTAAGTTATGGGCCTGTTCTGAGGGGGTTGAGTGGGTGGCGGAGTGGGTCAGTTTGAATATTGAGACTTGATAGTTGGTTGACTTGCTGTTGAGTCAATTCCGATTCACAGTGACCCAATAGAATGCAATAGAACTATCCTGTACAACTTCAGAGGAGTGCCTGGTAGATTTGAACTGCCAACCTTTTGGTCAGTAGGCATGGCTCCTCTCCACGATGCCACCAGGCTTTCCAGGAAGTCATAATCCGATAGTAATTGATTTCGAAGTAGAAAGATTTTATCCTTGTCATTGCATTCCTAGTCTGTGTTTTCAATGATGAGTTTATATAATAAAATATTAAATTAATAATTGAAGCAGTTGCTGAGCTTGAGTCATGGTGTAGCTGTAGGTATATGTGACACCTCGCTATTCACTGAGATACTGGCACACCTGTCACAGTGTTTTTCTTAAACCGTAACTTATAAAATTAGAGTAGTTAGTTTCTTCCTGTGTAACTGAGTTACTCTAAGATGTGCTATGAATCTGTAACAAACAATGAAACTTTTATATAAGCATAGTCATTAAAATCGAAAGCAGTTGTTAGAGTTAAGATAAGAATTAAAGAAACTATTTCAGAATCATATACTTAAAGTTACATATGATCTGACTTTAAATTAGGTTGACCTTAAAATATAGGAAAGTGTCAGAGTCTTCAAATTTTACTGCTGACTTATTTTGTTTTTTTGATTGTTAGGGATTTACAGTCGAAAGTCTTTTAGGCCTAATTCAAGTTTGTCGATACTGCGTTAGAACAGGTCACTGGAGACTGCTCTTCACTAGGACAGGAGGTTGATTTACTACTTATTTAAAAACTATAGTATATGGACTGTACCTGTGTGTTTCTTTTCTGCTTTCTAGAAGCAGTACTGTTGCTGTCTCCTTTGGCCTAGTCTCCAGAAGTAGGACCAACGTAAGAGAAAACTCATGGAATGTACATCACTCATTTGCTGTTTCCTTTCAGTTCAGTCTTCAGTGAAGTAAAAATGTAATATATCTTGACCGTTGTAAAAGTTCTAAACCCTTTGCTGGACAGAATCTGCCTGTGGCTTAGCCTCTTGGTTTACTTTTCTGTGAAGTACACATTTCACCTTTCTAAAAGATAGAACAGTAATGTCTGTTTTTTTTTTTTTTTTTTTTTTTTTAATATATAATGTAGTTGTTGGGAACGCACGTAGCAAACCCCAGACCAGTGGAGCAGTTTCTGCATGTGCCATTGAGTGACGCTGATCGGGACCTGCCACCATACTCACAGACCCTTTTCTGAGCCCCCCGTTAACAAGTTGCCTGTCCCCCAGGTGCTTCACTCCGCAGGATCCCACAGGAGCATGTGGCTCAGGCGCCTTTCTGAGTCTCTCGCTCGCTACTTGTTGGGTTTTAAGTCGAGTTCTGGGAATGTTTGGTTGAAGTTTTAAAGATTATACCAGGGCAGTAGTTTTAGGTTTCTTCAACCAGCATGGCTCCAGGATATCTGGAGTCCATGAGAATTTGAAATTCTGCTGTTTTTCTCCCCTTTTGATCAGGATTCCTCTGTGGACTTGCTGATTAAAATGTTCAGAAATGGCTGCCAGACACTGTCCACTGAGTGGGTAACTTCTGGTCTCACAGAAAAGGGGGCAGTCATCTGTGGAGGGACTTGGTCACACACTCTGTGTCTCTGTCTTGACTCGCCTTCTTCTGTTGTCCTTCACAGAGAGTAGAGACCCATCACTGTGCCTCGAATGGCTGCTTTTGCAGGCTTTTACAATGTCAGGCGCCGCACCTCCAACTAGGAGGTGAAACAGAAGCACCAAACCTGTGATGTTAGGCCAGTTGTCTGAGATGTCTTGTGTCCAGTGTCCAGGACGCTGAACCTCCAGACCGAGACACCAAATCCTTGAAGCCTTTGGTTGTACATGGTGGCCTTGGCGGCTGCTCTTTCTGTTGTTGTAACTGATCGGCCACGTGGATCTTGCCAGTTCATCTGCTCCCAGCTGCCCAGCTGGTTGACAGCATTTGCAGTAATCTCTTGGGCAGGTCTCTCCTCATCAGTGCAACGTTTGATCACCATCAGCCCCTCCTTCCTGCCGCTCGTACCACTAGTCATCTGTGTCCTCTGTACCTGTGCCTTTTCCGGTCATGTTATGTGAGTGAGGTTATACAGTATTTGTCCTTTTATGATTTATGTATTTCCCTCAGCATCACATCTTCCCACTGTATCCGTACACGTATACTGAAACTGCATTTCCACTGGCAGCTGAGTGGTATTCCATTTTATGTTTCTGCCTCATTCTGTTTATCCATTCCTCTTTGGATGGATGACATCTCGGTGGTTTCTGCCTTTTGGCTGTTGTGAGTAGTGATGCTGCAGTGAACACTGGCGTCCAGGTCTCTGCGGGCACCTCTGCTTTGCAGTCCTCTGGCGTGTGCCTAGGAGTGGTATGGCTGCGTTGTATAGTAAGATCTGTGTGTAGTTTTGTGAGGAGCGGCACTGTTTTCTGCAGCTGTATCCATCCCCCTGCAGCAAAGGCTCAGGGGGCCAGTATCCCCGCTCTTTGCTAATGTCCGTCAGTTTCAGTTTTGGTGCTTTTAGCTGTGTTAGCAGGAGTGGAGTGGCTGGTCATTCTGGTTTTGATTTGCTTGTCACTGATAGCTTGCGTGGCGGGCATCATGCATGTGTTTGCTGCCTTGTGAGTATCTTCCTTGGTGATGTGTCTGTTCATGTCCTTTGCTCATTTTCCGATTGAGTTCTTTGTTTTTTTGTTAAGTTGTTGAAGCTTTGTATCTGTGCTTTGGTTATTAGATATGGGGGAGGGGGGTACATGGTTTTCAGAGATACTCTCCCAGCTGTTAGCTTGTCTTTCCACTTTTTTTAAAAGTCTTTTGAATGACAAAAGTTTGTAATTTTTTTGACATCTCAATTCATTTATCTTTTGCTATTTGATAATCTGTTGTTAAAAGTAGGTTTGACAAGAGTTGCCTCTGCTTTTTCTTCAAAGAATTTTTTGGATTTCTTTTGCACATTTGGTTCCTGAAGCCATTTTGAATTTGGACCCTGTTTGAGTTTTCTGCACATGGAAATCCTGTGTTCTCAGCACCATTTGTTGAGGAGACTCTTCTGTCCCCATCGAGTGGGCGTAGCACCCTTGGCAGAAACCGTTTGCTCACGGCATGTGTGGGTGGACAGTGAGGTTTTGTTGCCCTGGGTGGCTCCCTGATGCTCAGTCGGAACAAGGCCGCCGTCGTGCTGTGGCGCCGCGCTGTTGTTCCACGTCTGTCTCTGTGCACCTGTGCCTTCTGTCAGCTGCTTCATCACTGGTTAGAAATATCAGCATCCTTGATGGTCAGTGTCTTGGTTATAACTGAGCACATAGAAAGCTAGTTTGAAATAACTTAGGGACTTGATTATATTTTAATAAAACTCAAATAGTAACCCTTTTAAATGTGGATATGTAAATTCAAGAACCTCTTGCTCAGACTCTTGGATAAAGATAAATGAAAGAAACGCTGGTCTCTTTGGTGTGATGTCTAAAGAGGTGGACTAGCTGGCTGGTTTCTGATTTTTCTGTGCTTTTTTATTTTACCCCTAGTTTCTCATGATACCTGCCTTCAGATGTGAAAACACTGTCATGTTGGGATTGGGCTCTGAAATTCCTGTTAAGGAATCAGTGGACTACAGATGATTTGTCATGTGTTACATAATTGCTTCAGGCTGCCACCAATTTGATTTCGACTTGTGGCACCTTGCACATATTAGAGCAGGCCTGTGCTCCGTGGCCTGTTCAGTGACAGGTGTTTGGGAGCAGCTCGCCAAGCCTGCCTTCCGAGGAGCCTCTGGGTGGGCTTGAACCTCTAACCTTTCACCTGGCAGCCCAGGCTGTTAGCGGTTACCGCACTCCCAGGCTTCCAGAGAGGTCCATGTATTTTTCTTCAAGAACTTTAAAGTGTTCTTAAGACATGTTGGAAATGTCGTAATTCAGGTGTTTAAACTTTGGAAAAGAAAAATTGCAAACCTGTCAAAGAGCTACAAAAATAGTCTAGTGCATGCCTGCTGTGTTAATGAATTGGGAACATTTTGTCCATTTGGTCTTCTCCTTCTCTGTCTTTTCACTTTTTCTCCGTCCTTCCTCCTCTCCCTGAACACACAGACACAGAAACACAGACACGCCTTTTTCTCCCCTTACTCCCTTTTTAAAACATACTATACATTGCCTCTCAGGACAGTGAATCACACACTTAACATGTATCACTGCTGCTGTTCACAGAAGTGAGCTCTTCAAAATCTACTCAAAAATACTTCACTAAGCTTTCATTTAACATAGACTGTAAGTTTTCTTTTTAAGGCAAAACGTATTGACTTATGGTATTATCACATTTAAGGGAAGCAAAGATCTGACTTGCTGAATTAACCAGAGCAAAAGTCAGGGTATATTCTGAGAATGAAGAAGGACTTCTTTTCCAGGGACTTCGTAGTCAATCCTAGGAGTTTCTTTCTGGCTACCATTAAAGCTGATGCATTTGAATATCAGTTGTATTTTGTACTCAATAAATAATATAAAATGTTTAATTTTATGTAGCAGTATGCCAGAAAGTTCTTTGGGGAAGCAGTGGTGGAAATAGATGATAATTTGACTTTTATAATTTTCTCCCCTGAATTAGGAAGCTCTGGAGGAATATGTGAGAAAAGTAAGCTCTACTCGGACGGCAAGAAGAAGTCTCTAAACACTGGGATCATCACCGTTCAGAACTACGGGTCCCACGTGCCTCCCAAGGTCTCTCACATCACTTTTGCCCATGAAGTCGGACACAACTTTGGGTCTCCAGTGAGTGTTACTAGTTTAATGAAACGAACTGCCGGCCTCGTTTTTATGTTCAGAGTGATGAGTGTGTTGTTTATGATGAAAACAAGTACCTCAGAAGGTTTCGCTTTCCTGTGCCAGAACTCAGCAGTGTGTTGACCACATGGAAAGGGAGGATTGCAGGCTATTTGTGATTAAAATATGGAGGTAAGAGGAACTGCACCACCAGAGTTCTGTAAAGGCAGGACTTCTGTCTGTCTTATTCCTGGCTGTACCTTATGGCTCTAAAACAGTGCCTGCTACGTAAGTCACTCAGTTATTTGTAGAATGAAATTCACCTACTGTTGTTCAAACTGTGCTCTGAGTTTTGAGCAAATCGTGGAGTGTTTTTTGTTAAAATGTACTTGGAGTTTGTTGACTTTGTTTTTCTCTCTTGTGAAATGAGATTCATATTTTTAAATATTTTACTGAAAATTTTCAGGCATAGAGAATTGTAGAGAATACAGCACAGTGAACTTTTATATGCCCAGTGTCTAGATCAGGGGTCAGCAAACTTTTTCAGTAAATGCCTTTTGGGGCAACATTTGATCTCTGTTGCCTAGTCTCCTTTTTGCCTTCTACAGTCTTTTATACGTGAAAAACCATTGTTAGCTGAGAAAGGCAGGTGGGTAGGTGGAGGGCTCCTGTCAGGCTGACCAGTAGTCAGGGCGGCCCCGCGTACAGCAGAACGAGAGGCTGCTTGTCATTCTGTGGTCACTGTGGAGTTCAAGTTCATCGTGACTGCTCCCCGGCCAGTCCTCTCAACGAGGGTCTTCCTCACGCTCGGTGCCCCTCTGTTTACCAGACATGATGTCCTACCACAAATGGTGCCTTCTGAAGACAGGTCCAGGCCAGGCGAGTCAGCCTTCTGTTGTGACCCATGAGGTTTTCGTTGGCTGATTTCCAGAAGTAGATTGCCTGGCCTTACTGATCTGGAAGCATTGCTGAGACCTCTTCGCCGTGGGGGACCCTGCTGGTATTTGAAATACTTGGGGCGTAGCTCCCAGAGTCACAGCAGCACCCCAGTGACCAGAGCACCATATGCTGCCACTCACGAGTGGGTCTTGTGACAAGGGGTCAGTTTGCTGACCCCTGAGCCAGAGTTGGTGGTTTCAGATTTGGCTACATTTTCTTCATACATCCCTTTTTATTTGTGAAAGTATTTAAAAACAGATCCATGCATCCTTCCATGTTGCAGTATGCACCTGTGAAAAAAGTGTCTTCCATGATCACAGATGTGGGCGTTACACCTGATAAAATTAACAGCAGTCTTGGGTGTCATCTAATACCCAGGCTGTTATATTGATTTTAAGTGACCTAAAGAACAGTACATACAGAAATGTAAAACACTGAAAGATGTTTCCTTTGTGATTTTGGTAGGACTTATGAAAATAAGTTTGGGAAAATGTAATTTGAAAACCATACGTAAATTTTTACTTGTACCTTATAACTTGTAAAAATGGAGATTTTTTCAAATGTAGGAGAGAAAATGATCTACCTGTAGCTTAGAATCTCTGAAAGCGCTTCTCTGATTTCTCCCAGATTTATCAGATGTAGGTGCTGTCTCCCTAACTTGCAAGTGTTTTCTTCTTCTAAGTTCTAACGAGAAATTGGAAATTTCTAAACTCCATAAAGAGCTTGTAATTCTCATATGTATCCCTGAAGTTGCTAATTGTTATTTTCAATGGACACTGGGGCACATGAATTATGGAGTGGGCTGGATCAAGTATTTAAAATTTGTTTGATTTTTGTCTCATGTCGGCTTTTGAGATCTGCTCTGAAAAGAGAAATACTTGGTTTTAGAGAGAAGCAGAGAACTGGGGTTCACAGTTAATTTGCATTTCCAAGGGCAGCTGACTGATTCCCCCCACCCCCGCTCCCCTGGCCCCTGGGCTCTGACCATCGCCAGGGAATTTGCAATACCCCTCCAGTTTGTCCCACTGTATTTTATCAGGCCCACAAATCATGACACTCAGTCCCACCAAGTCTTTGGTAAGGCCTGAGTAGTGTGTTTCCAGCATGTTTGCAGGTGACGCTGTGCAGCTCTCTGGGCCGCCCCTGAAGGCAGAGATCTGGCCTCTTTCTCTCTTCCCTTGCCTCCATGTCTGTTCACTTACCCCGCTGCCTGAGAGGTGTTTTGAGTGCATTACTGTTGTGTCGTTTCTTGCTTAATGTTTAGTGGGTAAACTGATTCATGTGCTTTCCTCCCTTGCTGTCTGTCATCCCAGACGGCTTTTGGTGACTCAAGCGTGTTCAGTCCTGGCCCCTCCCTTTCGTATTGCTGCGGTGTATGTATGTGCAGCAGACGTCTTGATGGCTGTTGTTAGAAGCTGTCGGGTTGGTTCTGATTCGCAGCAACCCTGTGCACAGAGAGGGAAACATGGCCTGATCCTGTGCCGTGCTTGGTGACCATTGTTGTACTTGATCACATTGAAGCAGCCACTGTGTCAGTCCGTTGAGGGTCTTCTCATTTTTGCTGACCTTGTGCTGTTGACCAGACCTAGCATCCTTCTCCAGGGACAAGACTTCTTGATAACAGAGTATGTGAGACATAGTCTCGCCATCCTTGCTTCTAAGGAGCATTCTGGTTGTATCTCCTGTAAGACAGGTCTGTTTGTTCTTTTGGCAGTCTACGGCATATTCAGCGTTGTTCTCTCCAATACTGCAATTCGAAAGCATCCATTTTTCTGCAGTATTACTCACTGTTCAGCTTTTGAATAGACATGGAGTGATTGGGAACCCCACGAGTTGGGTCAGGTGCCCCTTCGTCTTCAAGGTGACGTCCTTGTCTACACAGCAGGTGTTAGGCCAGCCCGCGCCTCACGCACCTCTGCCTGCCTCCCTGCGTCTCCCCCTGCAGTCTCTCTGTGGCTCCTGCCCTGTGTCTGTCTTCTGTGCATCCATCGGGGTTGCACTGGCTTCTGTGGCTTTTGCTGGCTCAGATGCTTGCTGTGCTCCGCTGTAAACCACTTTATAAACGTTGTTGTGGGAAATTACCATAAAAGATACAATTCTTGTCTCTCAGTGTGTAAATTCTAGTATGTAGCTGCTCTTGCCAGGTGACTCTGTGTAAGTACCGCTGTGATCATGCCACCTCTGTTCATAACCGTACTTTCCGTACCTGCCGGGATTGCTCACGTAGCTTCCTTGTCTTAGCATATACGGTTTTCTGTAACTTGGGTCCACCCGTACTTCCGGTGGACTCTCCCCTCACCTGTCAGTCAAGGACTAAGTCTTAGTCCTTAAACGTGTTCCTCTGTCAGTCAGTCGGTTCCTTTCCAGCTTGGCCTGTTGGAATCGTGACCTGTAACTCTTTGTTTTGTCGTTGAGACTGTGGACCCCAGTGCCGCAGTGTCTGCAGGTGCAGTGCACCAGCACTGAGGAGGTGCTGTGAGTTGTGCAGCTAGTCTCAGCCCCCTTTCTGGGGTGTCCGTCTCCCTTTGGTATTAGCTCACTGCCCGCTGAGCTCCTGTCTGATCTTCTGAGGTGCTCTTGTCTGTTGGTCTCATAGAGTCACCCACCCACTGCTGTCGAGTTGGGTCCAACTCGTAGTGACCCTATAGATCAGAGTAGAACTGTCCCTTGGGGTTTCCAAGGAGCATGTGGTGGAGTTGAACTGCTGACTTTTTGGTTAGCAGACATAGCACTGAACCCACTATGCCACCAAGGTTTCCCTCAGAGACAGTTCTTAAAAAGAGCATAATGTTTAGGACAGACATTCTTTACTAGGTAAGCCTGTTGTTTGGTTTTAAGAAGACTACAGGGGATATTTTTGGTTTAACGTTTAAAGCTTATCTCGGCGCAACTCAGGAGTGCATCCAGCCTCCATGGCTCCAGTCTGGATTCCCGCAGAGTTTGAAATTCTATTATTGTTTCCCTTTTGATCAGAATTCTTTTATGGAATCGTGGATCAAAATGTTCAGTAATGCTAGGTGAGCACCATCCAGTTCTTCTGATCTCATAGCACAGGAAGCAGTTATTCATGGAGGCAGTTAGTTTCACATTCTGTTTCTTTCTCCTGTTCCTGACTCTTCTTCCTCTTTGACTCCAGGCAGATGAGACCATTGGTGTCCCTTGGTTGGCCACTTGTCAGCTTCCTGCTTGCAAGCTTTTAAGACCCTGCATTACTCAATGGAATAGGATATAGAGCAGAAGCACTAAACACGATATCAGGACAATTATCTGGGATGTCCTTTGAAACCATGACTGTAAACCTCTGAACCAAGGAACCAAATCTCATGAGGTGTGTGGCTGTACATAAGCAGCCTCAAGGAAACCCTGGTGGCACAGTAGTTAAGAGCTACGGCTGCTAACCAAAAGGTCGGCAGTTTAAATCTACCAAGCACTCCTTGGAAACTATATAGGAGCAGCTCTACTCGCTCTACTCTGTCCTTTAGGGTCACTATGAATAAGAATTGACTCAAAGGCACTGGTTTTTTTTTTTTTTTTTTTTTTTTTTTGCTAAACAGCACCAGCAGCTGCTCATGTTGTTTGTGGTCATCACTGTAAATTTCTCTGCTACACAACTTTTGCCAACCCTGCATTTTACAGGAAGTGTACATGTTCACAGCAGTTATGTTAATTGTCTCATATAAGTTAATGTGACCCATTGTATGAGGCCATTTGGCAGTATGTACCAAGATTCTTAGAATGTTCTACCTTTTAATCTAGTAGTTCTGCTTCTGAGAATCCAGTTGTCTTAGTTTTGTAGTGTTGTTTTAAGAGAAATACCACAAATGGGTGGGTTTTATGAACAGAAATGTATTTTCTCACAGTTTAGGAGGCTGAAAGTCTGCCCTCAGGTACCAGCTCTCAGGGGAGGTGCCCTGCTCCGTGGGGAAATCTTGTCTCAGCTGTGGGACGTGCCTTGTTGGGCTTCGTGTGACATGTGTCTTCTGCTCCATGAGTGCCTAAGCTGCTCCTGTCACATCTCCAAAGTGATTGGCTCCATGTATCCCACCCCCGCCACAGAAGGTTGACTGCTGAAAAGTTGACTGTTCAACTCACTCAGCAGTGCCTACTCAGGAAGACAGGTCTGGAGATCATTGTATTTTCATCCCTACTCAGCAGTTTTCCTCCTCTTTTTTGTGTGCTAATGAGTCAGCTTTCAGGGACTCGTCGTGTGTGTCTTTGACTCCATGCCTGTCCCTTTGATATCGTATCTTTTTCCTGTTTCCCATCTCTGTCCTTCTCAAATGTGTTATAGCATGTGGCTCCACGTGTATTCTCAGGACATTAGCAATTTGGGGGTAGTGATTATATTTTCTGCTACTAGTGTTAAACGATGAGTGTGCTGACTTAAATAGACGTAGGACAGCCTGCTTCCACAGCTGGGTCTCCACCTTGTGGCTGGTCCTCCCGTGATGAACAGAATCTCAGGAGGAACATCTGCTTTTTCCTCCTCACAGCCGAAAGATGATTCAGAACTTTCCTAAAGAACAGAGGAGCCTACGGCCTCTGTTGTTCTCTGCGGAAATATCACGTTTAATCAGATGACCCGAAAGCCTTATTTTCTGTGCTATTTATGTAACTCTGTCTTCTGTTTGACAGCATGATTCTGGAACAGAGTGCACTCCAGGAGAATCTAAGAATTTAGGACAGAAAGAAAATGGCAATTACATCATGTATGCAAGGGCGACGTCGGGGGACAAACTTAACAACAATAAGTTCTCACTCTGCAGCATTAGAAATATAAGCCAGGTGCTTGAGAAGAAGAGAAACAACTGTTTTGTTGGTATGTATATTTTCACTCCTTTTATTTTGGACATTTTCAGTCATTTAGAAAACTTGGAAGACTTTCGGAGTGAACAGCCCTACATCCACCACCCAGATTGTTTTGAGTGTTAGTTAGCACTCTGCGGTATCTGCTGTACCACAAGTGTGAATGTTCCAGCTCTGAGTTATCTGACACATTTTCAAAGAGCCCTGGTGGGGCAGTGGTTAGAGAGCTTGCCTGCTCACAGAGAGGCTGGTGGTTCAAGCCCAGCAGTCGCTCTAGGGGAGGGAGACATGGTCCGGGTCATCTTCTGTGAAGACAGACAGAGCAGTTGCTCCGTGGCCAGGAGATGTGGCCTGGGTCCCCTTCCATAAAGACAGGCGGCCTAGAGGCCTGTCGTGGCAGCTATGCTGGGTCCTGTACACTTGTTGTGAGTCGGAATTGACATGACAGCACTAGGGTTGATTTTGGTTTGTGATGCGTGTTCAAGTATTTGAGACACACGTGTACTTCACTCCTAGACACCTCAGTGTACCTATCATTAGGCTAGAGTTTGTGGTTCCTTTTCTGTTTTGTAGGTACGTAGAGTGCAGAGTTCCTAAGTGCAGCCTTCAGTGAGCCCAGACTCGTGCATTGGCCGTATAACCCAGCACGTCTGCTGACGTAGAGCTTTTTGTCCTGCGAGCGTACCCCCCGGCCCTGACTGTGGGAAGTAGCAGTTGGACTGCGTGTCGCTCTGCGTTAGCTTTGCCGGTGTAAAGCGTCAGGTCAACAGAGCCGTATAGCATGGACCTTTTTCCTGAAGGCTCTTCACTGGCCCAGCCTTTGACAGTCACCCGTCAGTGCTGTGGGCTCTTTCATTGTGGAGGTAGATTGCATTTGCAGAGAGTACCACTGTCTGCTCGTCCCCTGTGCTGTGGTAGAGAAAACCTGGGCCTTGGGTTTGGGCCAGTGTGAAAAGAACTGCTCTGGAATGCTTGGATGCTTGGACAAGCCTCTTTGTGAACACGCAGTTTTGTTGCCCTTGGAGAGATACCGAGGCGTTCTCCAGCTGCGGGGCTGCCCAGTCCTAGGGGAGGCGTGCATTTCGTTTTGTAGGAAGCCGACAGGCTTTTTCCCAGAGTGCGGGTTCATGTGGTCGTTTCCTTAGTAGCGCATGAGAGCTGTTGTGGCTCCTCCTCCTGTCCAGCTGTTGGTCTTACCCTGCTTTTTAACGTAGCCCACTTTTTAACTTACATGTTTTTAAAGCCACTTTTACCAAGTGTTTTAAATACCTACTATGTGTGTTGGTTGTAAGGTACAGTTGTAGAGTACAGCTGATTCGCTCACCTCCTCACTGCCTCTTAAACAAGTTAATTACCTAGGTAACTGTGGACTGGGCGGAGATGACGAGGTGGAAGCCCAGATGCTGGCCTGGGCTGTGACTCTTGGGCTCTTTGTATCAGGCCTCAGGATGCATCGTCAGGTCGTCAGCGGTGTCATGTCTTTTAGGGTTTTTCTATGATAGCTGTGCTTCTTTCATCTCAGGAAACACCCTTAGTATTGGCCATTTTAAAAGAGCTAAGCTTGCTGCTTCATTAAGAGATTAGCAGTTACTAGGTATGTGTTAGAAATACAGGAGCACGGTTAAGTGACAGCAGATAGTGAGAATAAATGCTTAGACCCCAGTTCATTGCCAAGCCTTGTTGAATGTGAGCTTCTGCCTGTGGACGGAGCCGTGTAACTTTCTGGACTTGATGTTAATGGCTAAAGTTTGTATCGTCTGAAAGTGCTGTTTTCTTCTGCATTCTGTACACCTTTTCAGCCATGCTATTCTCAGACTTCTTACATCTAGAGAAGATGATTTCTAGGTTTATTGTCCCCCTGAGGATCGGAAGTTCCTCTGTTTTTATTTACCTCAAATGCAATTTTGGCGGGGGACAGACGGACAGATGTTTTTACAAAGTTTGCATATGTTGTCAGTTATTAAAAGTGAACCCAAGCCCACTGCTGTTGCATTGATTCCCACTTGCCGTGGTCCTGTAGGACAGAATTGAACTGCCCCAGAGAGTTTCCAAGGAGCGCCTGGGGGATTTGAATTGCCAGCTTTCTGGTTAGCAGCCACAGCACTTAACCACAATGCCACCAGGGTTTCCATTAAAAGCAAAGTTACTCACAAGTCAAGATGTAGAAAAAACATTAAACGTTACAGTTAATTTGTATGTCAACACAGAGAACTTTGTTGAAAGCCAGTCAGAACATTAACCTTTGAGACCCGATGAGTCATTTTCTTCCTAGGAAACGGACGAGTTTCATCTCCCTGAGTTTAGACCCTGCCTGTTCTGTGTATCTGGACTCTGGCAAGTCACAAACTATGTGGAAGTTCGTTTTCTTTTTTGTAAAAGGGAGGAGACATTTGGATACTTACCATTCCTTGCATATACTATAGTTCTGTGATTTTTATGATTTCACAAAAAAGTAGCATTTCTATTCCAGTTTTAAACTTTATTGACAAAAATCAAAGAATTACAGAGGAGAGCTGAAGAAATACACTAAAATTATTTACCACACTTAGATAATCTAACCTTAACCTACAAAGAGGATGCTTCTGTTCTCTGTAGAGCGCCAGAGAGATAAAGAACACATGTGTCTTCCCTTGAGGAACTTCTTCCAGCTGAAGGAACAAAGCCAATGTATATTAGAAATAAATTGTTTATTGAGTAGGATCCAGTCAGTCAAATAACATCCCTTACCAAAAAAAAAAACAAAACCCCACTGCTGGCTAGTTAAGTCTGATTGCTGTGACCTTGTAGGGTGGAGTAGAATGGCCGCAGAGGGTTTCTAAGTCTCTGAACCGTAAGAAAGTGCTTGCCACATCTCTCTCCCTCGGGGCACCTGGTGGTTAGCAGCCAGGTGCCTAACACGGTGATTCTAGGGCGTCTCTGTCCATCGGGTAGTGCGTGGGGATGCCACAGACAAAGGCACCCAACTTCTTTGAGTTATCAGTGGTTAGAAAATAAGAAGGAGAGGATTCTTTTATGTGTAAGAACTCACAAGCCAAAGACACGTATGGAATAAGGAGTTGGAAACCTTGTCTGGAACTTGATCTCAATAAACCAAGACATCTGGGAAGAATTGGACCTCGATTGGTATTAGGTAGTATTAAGCATATCCTTACTCTTGTTAGGTGTGATAGTGGTGTTATAGTGAGGTTTCCAGGAAAAAAAGGAATAAACTCTTCATCTGTGAGAGACACAGACCTCAGCATTTATAGGAACACTGCTCTGTTACGGGGACTTGTTTGTGGAGACTCTAGGGAAAAAATTGGGGTAAGTGAATCAAGAACATCATGTTGTTGATAATTATCAGAGCTGAGTGTTGTGTGCAGAGGAGTTGATACTTGTTACAGTGGAGTGATGGGTGCACAGGAGTTGGTGATTGTCACAGTGGAGTGATGGGTGCACAGGAGCTGGTGATTGTCACAGTGGAGTGATGGGGGCACAGAAGTTCATAATTGTTACAGTGGAGTGAGGGGGCCACAAGGGTTGATAGTTGTTACTTTGGAGTGATGTGGACGCAGGAGTTGACCCTACTGTTGATTTGCTCCTGCTCCTGTCCGAAGCGGTCAGTAGTGAAGAGGTCTCACTTTCCCACTCGATGAAGCACCAGCCGGGCTTGTATGTGTGTGCTATAAATAGTGCTGCAGTGGTTCGGTGAGGCTCAGTGTGGCGTGACCTCAGCAGGACGTTGCTCTTCGGCAAGGACTTTGAAGGGAGCACCTAATCAGGCCCCTTCCTTGTACCTATCAGAAACCCACACCTCCAGAAGGGAAGCGACTTGCCTGAGGGTCATGCTGATGGGAGTAGCACAGCCCCTGTGACAAACGGGCTCCCTGGGTTCTCCATTCTGAGTCTGGGGCCCAGGCGGTGCAGTAGTTAAATGTTGGCTGGCATCCAAAAGGTCAGCAGTTTGAATGTTCCAGTTTGTCTTTGGAAATTCCTAAGGGTGGTTTTTCTCTGTCTCTATGAGACGGAACCCAGTCATCTCCATGGCCATTTCTTTAGTTATTCACTTTTTTTACTGATTAACATTTTCCTTTACCCCTTTTGCAATATGCTCAAGAGTTGATGAGTTTTTAAATCACGATGTGTCACAGCAGTTCCTGTGTTTCGTTGACTCCCGCAGAGTCGGGCCAGCCCATCTGTGGAAACGGCATGGTAGAGCAAGGAGAGCAGTGTGACTGTGGCTACAGCGACCAGTGCAAGGATGATTGCTGCTATGACGCCAACCAGGCCGAGGGCCGAAAGTGCAGGCTGAAGCCCGGCAAGCAGTGCAGGTACCGTGCCGGCCGGGGCCGAGAACGCGCCGCACAGGGCCGACGCCAGTGCTGCAGATGCTGCTCGTCTTCAGAATGTGTCCTCACTGTTTTCTGTATTTTTCTGAAGTCGGGTTGGGTTACGTGCTGCTGTTGGCCGGCTGAACTCCTGTGGTTGTACTTTGTGGGGTGGGATGTTCGACAAAGGACACCAAAGCATGTCACAGAAAAGCCATATGGAGTTCTTACTTTTAATGTAGCTCTTTTCCATAGTCTTAGAATCTTAACTGTAGGTATTTAGGTGCATACACTTTGTAAACGAGTGCCGTGTGAGCATTTTACTTATCGAATGCCTTTGTTCTCTACAGACATAACAGGAGATTGCTTGCATGATACTTTGAGTGGCTGCTGTGTGTGTTCTAGTCTGAGCTTCATATGTAACTAGGGAAGAAACGGAGAGATTAATTTATGGTGTTAATTTGGGTAATATTAAACCCACTGACTGGCATGCCCTCTTGACTGAAGGCAGCCAGTGAAGGTCCAGGCGTAGACCCTGTGTTGGCTGGGAGAGCCCGAGCGTGAGCCCCTTTGTAGCCCTAAGAGAATGTGTGTGTGAGCAGCCTCTCGTCACAGCCTGTGAAGTACTGACCAGCAGGACACGTACCACTGGAAACAGACTCATGGTTCCAGTGTTAGGGTCCTGTCTGCACACCCAGGAACATCCTGGTGGCTGACTTCATTTAACCCTCAGCATTCCTTCTAGTCCAAGTCAAGGTCCCTGCTGTACTACCCAGTGTACGTTCAAGTCCAAGTCTGAGAAGTGTCGGGATGACTCCGACTGCGCGAAAGAGGGGATGTGCAGTGGCCTCACAGCTCTGTGCCCCGCATCGGAGCCCAAGCCCAACTTCACGGACTGCAACAGGCAGACCCAAGTCTGCATCAGTGGGGTGAGCAGTTCATTGTGGGCTTCTTGTTGCCAGAACGGGCTGTTTCAGGATAATGTCTGTTGATACTGGAAACTGCACAGTTACACAGTTAGTCCTGGTCCCTGTTACAGTAACTTCCTCACAGCCATGCCTATGTTACACAGCAGGAATGCCAGGTGTCCCCTGCTTGGCCCTGGCTGTCGTCTTTCCTCATTGCACGGAGTCCTCCACTGGTCAGACATCGTTGTGCTGCCAGGCTTGTGACTTTTTCTATCACACTTTGAAGCTTTTCTTAATATTTCAGTAGCCTAAAAAAAGAACTCTTCTGGTCATGTTCTCTGAGTGTGAAGTCTTGTAAGCTTTCTTTGTTAAATATCACTTTCCTCTACATGAGGAAAGTTTGGTTTTTATCTTTTTGTAAAGGAGCCATGATAACCAATATAAAATTGATGTTCCTGTAGTCTTCCTTTGCTTTTATTTAGTGGGTTTTGGGTTGTTATTTTTTAATCGCCGTCTCTTTCAAAGATGTGCTGCCTTGCTCGCGCTTACTCCTCCCTAGATGTGTTTATTGGGTCCACTCCTGATACAGATCTGTGCTGGGTCAGACAGACTTCCCTTAAGTTAAACTTGAGGCTGGGAACTGCCAGCCCGTCCCTGGGGGAGCAGGTCTGACTGGAGGGATGAAGCCGCCTCTCTCTGACCTTCCTCCTAGCAATGTGCGGGTTCCATCTGCGAGAAGTACGGCCTGGAGGAGTGCACATGCGCCAGCACCGACGGCAAGGACGACAAGGAGCTGTGCCACGTCTGCTGCATGAAGAGGAGTAAGGCCTCTCGGCAGCGCGGGTGGGAGGCCAGCGTCACACCTGCCCTTCCTCCTCAAGTGGGCAGGCTCAGCTTGGCCCTGACAGTTGGGGCAGATGGCCCTCAGCTCGCTCGGTCCTCGGGAGACATTGCAAACCAGCAGTGTGTGGTCTCCTACATGGTGGTCCTTACGGGGTCCTTGAAGTGACACTCGATCACACATGTCCAACTTTTCAGCAGTAGTTTATAGAAACACTGTTAGAAGGTTTTAAAGCTGCCACAGGCACTAAAGTCAAGAGTAAGGTGGTTTGTATTTTGCACTATTTAAGATGAATCACTAATGGTGTTATCCATCCATCCTAACTAGTGAAGGTCTGTCTAACGTGTCACAGAAATGATTTTAGGCGGGTTCTCCCTCCCTCCCTCCCAGACTGGCCTGTGAGTCAGTCTGACCACCTCCTTCTCTGGCCCTTCTCTTCCAGTGGACCCGTCGACTTGTGCCAGCACAGGGTCTGCGCAGTGGAAGACCTACTTCCGCGGTCACACCATCACCCTGCAGCCGGGGTCCCCCTGCAACGATTTCAGAGGCTACTGTGACGTGTTCATGCGGTGCCGTCTGGTGGATGCCGACGGCCCTCTGGCCAGGCTTAAAAAGGCCATTTTTAGCCCCGAGCTCTATGAAAACATTGCTGAGTGGATTGTGGTAAGTGTACTTTCTGTTGGTACAGGTACCTCAGTTTTCAGTGGTTTGATCATCATTTCAGTTGGTGTGACATCACGAAGGTGACGGGGAAACCCTGTGCTCCCTTTTTAATCGGGAGTCATTTGGTTTGAAGAACTGCTTTCCAAGCTCAGATACTCCTGGATGTGGTTTTCTTCTGCAGTGACTGGAGTCTCCACTCCGGTGTGTCTGTTGTAGACGGTAATATTGCATGTTAGGCGAAGGGAGTCTTTGTCGTTGATTCTCCTCCCTGGTTCATCTCATGTGGTTTTCTCCCTCTGCTTGGTCGCGGTCAAGGTGTTTCATGGGACTTTTCCCTCAAGTGGTTTCAGACCCTGTGCTCTTCACAGTTTCAACATCTCAACGCAATGACAGCTGGCTGTGGGTTCTGCTTTGCCGAGTTGGTGATTTTCTGAAGGTTTGCGCTGGTCCTCAGTATCCATTCTGGGTCTTCACTGTGTCTGTGATAGGAGATACCCAGCAGGATAAGATGAGATGGGTACCGAGCTTCGTGCTGGTCTGCTGGTGGTGGGTCTGTTCATGCCCTGTAAATCCATGGAGTGGTATTATTTGTAAGCCCGTGTTTCTCTATGTAGGTTGTGCAAGTGTTGAATTGCCTGACATTTTCTTAAAGGATTGCTGAGAATGATGATTTCAGGTCACGTAAATGTTGATGCTGTCAAGGTAGTTATGCTAAAATCTCAGTAGGAAACTTGTGAGGACGTGTTTTAGGGTGTGCTGACCTGAACTGAAGATGTCTTGTCTTGGAAACTGGCTTAAAACTGAAACCCCCTCCTCAAATTATTTCTTAAATTTTGTTGTGTATTCAGGATTGAGGCTTCCTTAAAGCACTTAGATGCTATGTGTGCTGGCAGCCTTGTGATAGTGTCTGTAGTCATCCCTGAGGCTAAAATGGTATTTGTTACCCCCGAGAAGATAATATTGCATGTTAGAATGTGTGGTTTTTAGATGTGTAATGGAAAGATCATTGGAGCTGGATTTAGGAGACTTGGATTTCAGACCATGTAATGGGGGAAATGACATCACCTTTCTCCACCAAGAACATGCTGGGGTCTCACTTGGGTGCTTGTGCTTGGTGCTTGTTTTCCGAAAGGATACTGGGGGTGCTTGTGCTTGGTGCCCAGTACGTGCTCATCAACGCCTGGTGAGCAGAAGGTCCCCTCTGGTACTGAGGGCTAGTGCAGAGCACAGGCTTGGGAACCGCTCAAGAACTTGAGTTCCCCTCCTGGCGTTGATCAACCCTGTGACTTTGAGCAACTTACTTTCTGGACCTTGCGTGCTTCCCTTTTCAGCTAAGATCCAGTTTGTAACGATCTCTGTTAGAGTTGAGATCTGGGATACTTGTCTGCTGAGAAGACAGGCGCTGTGCACATTGGAAAGCCGGTGACTGTCTTGGAGCCGCATTCCACCAAGCGTACCCCAAGCTAGGGGGATTAGGGCTTCCAGGTGGTGGTAGATCATGTCACTTGAAAATAATGTTGTCTTACTTTTCTTGTAATCTATAATTTTGACCTACTAAGTTATTTAAAATTTCGAAAGCTCATTTATTCCTGTTTTTAAATATTTAATGGAAATGATGTTTTTCAAACTCTATTAATGCAGTGAATTATGTGAGGTAATTTCCTTTTGAATCAGTCTTGCCTCTTTGTAATACATCCTCTTTATGGTATTCTTCTTAAGAGTTCTTGAGCATTGCAGATGCTGAAGTGTGACCGAAAGGTTTGCATTTCAAATCCAGCAGGCACCTTGGAATAAGTCCTGATGGTCTACTGCCTTAGGTCACAGCCTGGACACCTCCACGGCCTGCAGCATGTGGGGTCACTCTTGAGTCAGAATCGACTCAACAGCCATTGCCTTTTTTTGAAGGTTTTGGTAACCTCTATTCCCTGGCGTTTTACATAGCCTTTTTCTGAGCCCATGTTCTTGTTTTAGGTTTGAGAATTTAGTGAAATACCTCTCATAGTAAGTTAGCAACGTCTAGCCTTGTCTCATGCTCTGGAATCGATTGGTCCTTCACTTGTGTGTTGAAGAGGGTTTGGGGTGAGTGTGGAATACCAGCGTTGTTGACAGTCACAGGCAGGTGTGGTCCAGAGTGCCTGAAGGAGACCGCGAGGCTGTTGCTCCTGCAGTCATGAGCTCGGCCAGGTCAGGTGGTGGGGTGGCAGGCATCCGCTTCCGCATGAGTGGTGCGTCTCGCTGTGATGAGCGGAGTCCGCTTGCATGGCGGCGTTTGTCACCCACAGAGCTCGTGGTTTGGCCTTCTGTGACGCAGGGCACATGTGTGTCCTTCTAGTCAGTAACACGGGTTCTTAGGGTGCTCTCCTGGGAAGCCTGTGACAGATTCTTTCCTGGTGACACCTGGTGGCTTTTGCCCCTGTCTACAGTACACTGGGGGCTTTTCTCCCTGTGCAGGAGAGAGTAGGAAGAACCTCGGTGCTGCTGGTACCGTGGAAATGACATGTTAGAGGTTCTTGTGTAGGCCTGTAGTTTCTTTCCTATGGGAAAATTGTCACCGACAGCAGTGTGTCTGGCTGGGAGAGTGCGGTAACTGTCCTCTGGGGCCCTTGAAAAGTGTGAGCGTGTTCCTCACTGCACCTGCTGAGAGCTGGGCTCACTGTCCTTAAGTGGGGACTGAGGGTCTCAGTAGTTCTTTTTCGTTCTCCCCTGCCGTTGTTGTTTTCAGAGTCTCTCCATCTTTCCGTGTGAGGGAGGATCCCAGTGCGCGGTGCTGACGGCTGACCAGAGGTCAGCGGTGTGCACGTAGCAGCCACCCTGTGGGGAGAGGTGTGGCCGTCTGCTGCCATCAGGACTGCAGCCGTGGGGACCTGGGGCAGTGTGGCTCCATCCAGTAGGATTTCCAGGAGTTGAATGGACTCCAAGACAATGGACATTGGTTTTGGTTTTGTGTTAGGGTTTGACATTGTAGAAAACCATATTTTACTTAGATTTTTTTTTTACCCAAACTTACTGTATTTTTCCTGCTCTTTTAAAATAATAGCCCTTCTATTATGTGCCTTTTTTAAGATTCAGATTTATCAGGAACCTGTGTTTTTTAATCATCATTGTCATGACAGATGCATTTGTCTTTTTCAGGTAGGCTTTTACTTCCCTAGTTAGCTCTGATTTTATGAGCCTGAGTGTTAGGGGTCCAGTACTCCTGAGAAATGAAAGCTTTGGGGCAGTGTTTGCCCCTCCCTCCCAGAGCACTCTTTCCGTGAGGTGTGTCATGGGTTTGTTGGTCACCGGACTCTGGAAGACACGGCCTCATCCCGTGTATGGCTCTTGGAGATGTGTGAGAACGTAGTGAGAAGTCCTGCAGTAAATCAGTCTGTTTAACTTCACTTTCCATGTTTATCTACCCTGGAGACCTTTATTTATGTAAGGCTTATTAAATCCTAGCTATTCTTCTAAGCCATCTGGGGAGGAATATCAGTGAATAGCAGTCTTTTTCCTTCTTGACTGTAAATAGCAGTCACTCCAGACCTTAGACAGTCAGCCACGGTCTGTTGGGATAGGGTGCAAACATCTGGATCTTTCCAGCATCCCCCTGAGCTCTGCTGAGGAGCCAGGTTGGAGAGAGCAGGGGGTCAGCAGACTTAGGCTGGGGTGGGGGGCAGATCCAGCCTGCTGCCGATTGTGTGTGTTTCACAAGCTAAGAATGGTTTTTATGTGGTAAGTGGTGGAAACAATATTTCATGACACCTGAAAATTACATGAAAGTCTTAGTGCCGAAATGACGTTTTATTGGCACACAGCCCCCCCCCCCCCATGTTGTCTGGCTGTCTTTGCATACGAGCAGGTGGTCAGGTGGCTGTGACAGAGCTGGTGTGGCCCACGGAGCACACAATGGCTCGGCTGCCTGGCTGTTCACCGGAGGTGTTGGCCAGCCTCTGCCCCAGAGTGTCCCCTCACTGGCAGCTGGGGACTGACCGCTCTGTCGGCGGACGACTACATGCTGAAGTTTGGGGACCATCTTCTCCCCGTCTCTGCAGTATACGGACTCGTTTGATACATTTTTAGCAGAAATCTCCTGCATTCTCATCCTGACAAGGTGTGAACAGAAAGTGGGGTGGGCCTCCCGTGTCCTTCGCCGCCTGGTAGAGTAGGCCGCACTGTTCTCACTTAGGAAGCTGCCCACGAAGAAGCTGTGTTGTCATGGGGCACAGCATAGGGTAAGACCTCAGTATGCTGTGGCTGATGCATGCAACAGATTACTTAGATGGGATTATTAATATGGGTAACAATAAAAATCAGGCATATTGTCTTCACTTTGAAGTTATGCTGTTTTTACATTCCGCAGCAATCTGCTATGCTGCTTACACAGACTTAGCTTAAAAACACAGCGAGTTCAGAGCCAGCTGCTTCCTGCCAGGCTGATGGTACGGGGGGGTGACAGAGGACGTTTAGTCCAAGTCCAGACACGTGTGCCTTGAGCAGGTTAGAGAGAAAGCTTTCGGTCCCTGCAGCGGTGGCATCCCCTGTCTCGTGGCAAGGACTGAGGAGCCAACTGGTCCTGTGAGCCACAAGAGTCTGGGTACGTCTGCCGGGAGGGAGGATTGCTGAATGTGGGAACGTTTCCTGAGAGGTCTTCACAAACAGTAATGAGCAGCTTGTGTCTGAAGACACATGGGGTCTGCCCGGATCCCCTGTCCTGGTTTCCTGCCCCGTACACGTGCACGTGCACATGCAGCGGTGTTTTTTTGGAAGTGGGGTGGACTGATGACTACTTCCTTATTTTGTTACCTGTAAGTCCTTTTTGTTTGTTTAGCTCATTAAATAAAAACAATTATAGTTAGTACGTAACAGAGGACTAACGTTTGACCGTGGGCTGTGTCAGTGTCTGTTTTTGGCCTTGTGAATGCTCTGCTGGATGACGTGTGTCTGTCTGTTATGGAGAACTTACTCTCTGAAGGCTGACCCAGTGCTTGCAGGTAGCTTGTGTGTGTGTGTCTGTGTGTGTGTGTGGTGTGTAAGATCCTACCGCACAGTCCACACTCACTCAGTGACAGGTGGGTGTGTAACAGCCCTCCTTTCTTTCAGACTCTCAAAGGCAGGCAAATTGTGACCTTGTCTTTCAGGATGAATTGTGTATTTCTTACTAACCTGCTTGATGTACTCTCCCTGCCTTCATAGTAAGTAGAGAAGAGACAACCTGTGACTTAGCATTTCAGTCTCTCTCAGGTGATTCTCCGTTGAAGAGACCATTGAAGAAAAGCCCTCCCCCACAGGGGCCGTGGGCATCCAGCGTCAGACACGTCACCATTGTCTTTCAGTTTTGTTGCTGTGTTCTTCTCTCTGTCACGTTCTGTTCCCCAGACACTGAACTCTGAAAGGCAGCTGTTGTTTTCTCGGGGCATCTCAGGCTTTGGGCTTCTGATCCCTGGAGATACTGGAAGGTGTCCAGAAATACTTTGCTAGAAGGAACTGAAAGTTCTCAGGGGTCCAGGTGCCATGTCTCCCTGTGTCTCTGGGAGTAGGTCCTCTGCCTTTGTTGTCTATGGAGTTATGACCGCTGCTAAACCCGGACTTTCTAAGGGGCTTCTTGTCCTGCCGTATTGCACGCACATCTCTTAAGACCATCCAAGAGATATCAGGAAATTTGGGAAGCAGAGTTTTTAGGGCTCTGTTGGTGTTGTGGGACACTCGTCAGCTCCTGGCGTGTGTCAGTGCTCTAGGGGTCATAAATGGCCTCAGATCAGTGTATAGAACAGTGATTCACTGTAAGAACCAGTTCAGCAGGTGCTTCTTGTGGGCCAGGAAGTGAGGTTGCCGGCAGTAACCACCCACTCAGAGTAGAGAGGACAGGAACACAGAAATGTCACTTCAGTTTCCCAGGAAACAAGAGAGGCTGTTGGGGTTAGGCCCCTAGAAGGACGTCTTGCTGGAGCTAGGTTCTGAGGGGCTGGTGGCAGGTGGGGCTCAGGTGTCTGACGTGGAGAGAGCACGTGTGAAGGTCCCATAAACTGCCACTCTCCGGAGGGTGGAATAGGACCACTCGAGCCACTCATGGGGTTCCCAGCGTTGGCAGTCCTGGAGAGCAGGTGGCTGCGTCTGTCCCCCAAGAGGCTCCTGGGGTCGGACCACAGACCTTTGGTTAGCAGCTGAGTGCCTAAACACTGTGCCACCAGGGCACCTAGGTCACGTAAGTTTGAATCGTTCAAAATTTTCTCTATTTGTTTCTTTCGAGAAATCTGATGTACTTTGACAGATACATTAAAATACAAGCCTCATTTCACCACAGATAACCAGTTTTCCTAAGGTGAATTTGTTCAGTTTTTCCCAATTATCCATATACTTATGAGAATATATACTTTATAAAAGGAGACTCATGTCCTTCGACAGAACCAAGCCCTGCCTGCTACCGCACCGCCCTCGTGATCGTCGTCACGGCTGAGCCCGTAGCCGGGCCTGCTGAGGGTGTGGCTGGCCGTCAGGGTTTTTGAGGGGTTTAGTGTTTGGTGGGTGGGGGCCGGGGTGCTGAGCTTCCGCTTCGTTCATGGCGGTCAGCTGCCTCCGCTGCCAGCATGTCGCTACCGGGGAACAGTCCTCGTCAGTGTGGTGGACAATGCATTTGCCCAGACCTTACCCCAACACAGTGGAGTTGGTGTCTGGAAGGCTGGGGCCTGAGAATCTGCCTTTTCACAAGCACTCAGATGGTGCTGTGATCCACTCACAGCCGAGCAGTGTCCCTTCACTCTGTGGCCCTGGTGATGTGAGCAACCCTCCCAGCCACGAGAACTTCTGTTTCCACGTGCAGATACTTCAGCTCCCCCACACTGTCAGACACAAAAGAAGCTGTGCTAAGTGGTGTCCTTAGAGAGACACACGCAGCAGGGGAGGACAGACCATGCGCGTCGAGGGGGGGCCGGATCCATGCACCGCTTCTCTGTAAGGACAGTTTTGTTGGCCCACAGCCCTACTGGTTGGCTTAGAACTGTCTGTGGCGGCTTTTGCAGCACGGCGGCGGAGCGGCTGTGAGGAGCCGGGTTAGCTGTAGAGAGCGTCTCCGGGGCTGACTGTCAAGCCCTTGGCAGAGGGGGTTGGCAGGCCCTGGGGAGACGCGTGGTCCTCCACTGTGGGCTGTGCGACAGAGGCACCTGTGCCTGGACTTGGCCTTGACCCCATGGAAGTGGTCAGGGATTCTGTGTGGGCATCTGAGTTTCAGCTGCTCTCCAGATGACATCTGTCTGGCCTGTCTCTGTCCCCCTGGTGGCCTAAGCTGGAGGGTCTTCACAGCAGGGCACGCTGGTGATTTGGGTTTTTATGTACTTATGTTATGGAAGAGCCCCTGGTCACGGACAGCCCTCTTCAGTGGCGGTTTTCTAGCAGTGATTAACAGTAGTCAGTATGTGTTGCAGCAGTGTTGTGTTAACGTGAAGGTTCACAGTTTTAAAGCTGTGTTTTGTATGACGTTTATTAGTCTGTACTCCCTGGAAACAAACTTGAACTGCCAAATAGAATTTATTAAGAACAGAAACAGTGATTTTTCCACAAGTAAAACTGCACCAGTAATTTATTTTTATTGTGATTAATTGAAAGTATGCAATCCAGATCAGCTCCACATGCCCACCGTCTGCAGCTCCGTCTGCTTACATCACCTTGTGACAGCGCACTCCTCCCTCTTACTGCCTGCGTCCGGTGTCCTCTCAGGGAGCCCCTGTCCCTTCCCCTCTGCCCTCTTCTCTCCCATCTAGAAAGAGACCAGTAGCACAGCCTTCTGTAAGTGTACAAAGCCGTAAAGTACACACACGACACGCTCCCTGTCTGTCCCCAAGTCCAGTCCGTTCTTGCCTGAAGAGTTGACCTCAGTACTGGTTTCCTGTCAGGGCCTGCAGCAAGTCTAGGGACCATGTTCCTAGGGGACCCTCCAGGCTATCAGATCATCAATTCTGGTCTTTTAGAAGAGTTCTTGAGTTGCACCCCGACTTTCTCATGTTGCCTCATGGACTCTACATTGTGTCCCCCATCATGGCTGCCTTTGGTGGTGGCCGGGCACCATCTGGTTCTTCTGGTCTCATTCTGATGCAGTCTCCCATTCATATGGGTCCGTCTGCCTCGTAACTCCGATTTTCCCGCAGTGACTTGGGTCTGTGGAACCTGACTGTACTGATAAGTGTGAGGAGTGGGTGTGTTCTGTGTCTTGCATAATAATTAAAAATATTGTTGTTTTAGTGGGAAAATTTCTTTATTTCTAGGCTCATTGGTGGGCAGTATTACTTATGGGAATTGCCTTGATCATGTTAATGGCTGGATTCATTAAGATATGCAGTGTACATACGCCAAGCAGTAATCCAAAGCTGCCTCCTCCAAAACCACTTCCAGGTAAGACAGTTTGCACAGGTAAACGGCACCCCACAGCCACTCCAAGGTGGGATGGAATTCGGGGTCTTCAGTAAGTCATTTTGTGATCCTTTCTTCTTGGGAATGGGATTGCTGGACGGGTGGTGTAGTTGGTGTTTCTCAGTCCATTCTAATTAATGACTGCCAGTTAAATGGTCATCTTAGTGTTTGAAAGACGTGTGTGTTTTCTTGAAACATTTTCTGGGCTTTAAACTTGTTTCTCCAAGGGAGTTGTTTGTGGGGAAAGGCAAACCCTAGTCTGGGAGAGCTGTAGGGTCACCCCTCAGGGGCCTCAGCCTCTGGTTAGCTCTGGGGATTTGCAGGAGAGAGAGTAGAAAGCAATTGCTCCTGTCCTTGCTACAGGGCCCTAGTGGCTTTTGTGCTGCCCAGACTTCATGCCATCTGCCGTGGGCATAGAGCAGACATTGCTGCGAGGCTGTGCTGAGGAAGGCCAGAGCCAAGGGCCCACTCCTCCCTCCCAGCCACCCGCAGCCTCTGGTCGGGCCTCTTGCCTCAGGCCAGACCCACGGCCCCATGCAGTGTGATGAAAACCCGACGTCTTTCCTAGTGGACGATCACAGCCCCCCTGCACTCGTCCCACCTCATCTCCCTCTCTCGGGGCAGGGGCCCTCGTGGTCCTGCTAGGACATCACCATGGTGGCAGTCAGCAGAAATCTGGTGGTGGTATCATTTGTTTTTCCTAGATTCACAACATTGTCACTATGGAACTGAAGCCAAGTTCTTAGGGATTTCCAGGGGCCACATGACACTTCAGACATGGTTCCAGGTTACGATCTTACTCAGTAAAGTGGTTATTTCACTTGTGTATTGGTCTTATTTTAAGGAAATACCCCTTTTAAGACTTGACAGAACCAGCTGTCAATTACTGAACTGTCACAGAGGGGGCTGAGGACTTGGACAGGGACTGTCATGGTCCCCACAGCTAGCTTTCTGGGTTGGTTAGCACCCTGCTTTATAGATGGGGCATATGAGGCCCAGCATGAGGTGGGATCCTTGGCCGAAAGACACCAGAATCTGACCTGACGTTAGTCTAGAGAAGCCGTCTCATGCTCCTAGCTGTTGAGCACTTGAAACATGACTAGTCTCAGTTGCAGTGTCCTGTAAGTAGAAAACACATACCAGACTTTGAAAACTGAGTGTGAAAGAGAACAGAAAACACTTCGTTAGTCAGGGAGCACAACAGAGGGTCCCAGACGAAGGTGGAGAAAACGAAAGGACAAAATTATGAACCCCTGAGAAAAGGCTAGACTTAAAACTGGTCTGACAGAGCTGGAGAAACCCCAAGAATATGCCCCCTGCACACCCTTTCAGCTCATTAATGAAGTCATTCCCAAGGTTCACCCTTTAGCCAAAAATTAGAGAGGCCCATAAAACATAGCAAGACTAAAGGGGCATGGCAGCCCAGGGCATGACGAGAAAGGGACAGGAAAGCTGGTAGCAGGGAACGCAGAGACGAGAAGGGAGAGTGGTGGCGTGTTGTGGGGTTGTTAACTAATGTCATAAAGCGGCAGTGTGCAGTGACTGGGTAATGAGAAGCTCGTTCATAAGTTTTCATCTGAAGGACAGTGACGAGGGTCACTAGTATTTCTTGATATGTTGCAGTGTTAGTATTTTGACCATAGTGGGTTAAATAGCATATATTATTAAAATTAATTCCACCTGTTTGTCTTTTCCCCTTTATTTACTGTGACTACACTGACTGTTGAGAGTCACATACATGGCTCATTGTGTGTTTCCAGTTGCCAGCACTGATCAAACCTGTCTGCTTTAAATAGCAGCTGGGTTTTCCTTCTCTTTTTGAAGCTGGGCCGGCTCACAGTAAGTCCTCTCTTTGTTTGTGACTGACAGGCACTTTGAAGAGGAGGAGGCCCCCTCAGCCCGTGCAGCAACCCCCGCGCCAGCGGCCCCGGGAGAGCTACCAGATGGGACACCTGCGACGTTAGCTGCAGCTTTGCCTTGGTTCTTTCTAGTGCCTACAGTGGGAAACTTCACTCCAAAGAGGGACCCTCACAAATGACAGTCCAGAGTTCGTGTCCTTAGACTGGGTGGAATTACTTAAATTTTACAGCCTGACAATTCCTGCTTGGGGGGGTGGGGGTGACAAAGGAGCCCAGTCTTCTGATGGACAGGTATTTTTAACCTCATGGCACAAAGTCTTGGGATGTCACCGCATGCCCCGCGGTCCCCATTCTGCGCTGCTGTGTCGTCTCCACCTGCAGGCGGACCTCGCCCCTGAGGACCGTTGGTCATAAGTGGAAAGATCTCTCTGTTTTCTCCAATTGCCGGTCAAGGCTGAGGGACCCGATCACCTCAGCACTGGGGACTTCACCTGCCGGTGTACATACTTGCTACATGCAGATGTGTATTTCTCATGTACACCGTATTTCTGTGTGCAATTGTAAACAGAAATTGCAATATGGATGTTTCTTTGTATTATAAAATTTTTCTGCTCTTAATGAAAAATTACTGTTGAATTGACATACTCAGGATAACAGAGAATGGGGGTGTTGAGTGGTCCGGGATTCTGCAGTGCTTTCCACCACAGGCAGTCTGGAAGGAGAATCAGCGTCCCCTTTTTAGGGGGCAGTTGATTCTCCGTTGGTCTGACCTCATCAGGTGGCTGTTGAGATGACGCAGGAGCTGTCTCGCGAAGACGCGAGGAGGCCGATGTGCGGACAGGACTCAGGCAGCGTGCTGCCTCGGGCTGAGTTCTTGACCTGAATGTCTGATTTCTGCTTACTCATTTTAAACTTCCTAACTCAATTCCATTTTTGAATTGATAGATGAAATTTTGTTCATGCTTTGGTAGAAATTATGTCAATGAAATAGTTCTTTTTATCTGTAGCGTACTTATTTGTATTTTTCGTGTATCTAAAGTATGCTGATTATGTTTTTGTTTCTGTCTGATATGGAAAGAAAAACTGTGTCTTTATTGTACCGGGATATTGGCACAGTTTTTCGGCATATCATCACTGATCACTGGTAACCACTGAAGAAGAGAAATTGGCTCATTTAAGTAGCTAAGTGTAGATAGGCCTTCTGACTTTTTTCCCCTCAAATATTTTAACAGTAATGAAGGTGAAACAGCACAATGTCCCGTCCCAAATTTAGTTTTTAAACAGATGTAAGTAATAATTGGCATTTTCAAGAAAGAAAGCAAAAGCATTGAATGTGTTAACAGGCTCGCCGCCCTGTGGGGAATGGAGGGGCCTTGCGCAAATGCAGCTGGTGACTCAGTTCCTGCCCTGTCTCCACCGCATCACCCAGAGGGGCGTGCACCACTGTGGACTCCCAGTTCACCCAGGAGACAGTTAGTGAAGGTCAATAAGATTCCGTTGGGGCTTTATGTTTTTCCTTTCTCCTTACGAGTCTGAGGTTTACACAGTCGTTCTCATCATGTGACACAAGCCAGCACGGCCAAATGCTAGAGAAGAGAACCGGATCTCTCCCTTGTAAACTTGTACAGTAGGTGGTGACTTTTTTCAAAATACAGCTTTTTGTACATGATTTAGAGACAAATTTTGTACATGAAACCCCAGATAGATTATAAATAATTCTAAACAAACATGTAGGTAGGTAGATATGTAATTGCTTTTAAATCATTTAAATGCCTTTGTTTTTGGACTGTACAAAGGTCGGAGGTGGGTTTGCATTTCTGAAATGGTGACTTTTATTCTGCAAGAGTTCTTAGTAACTTCTCCAGTGTAGTAGAGTTTGGACCATGTAAATTTTTTGCTTGTAATGTTATTCTGTGGTAGGATTTTGGCAGGTACTTGCTGCCCTGTTTTATTTCGAGTCTAAGTTAAATGTTTTCTGAAAAGAGATGCGTGCACTGAACTCTGTCCACTGCAGACCAGGGTGTGGTAAACCAGAACCGAGACAGATGAGGTCTAATACTACTGTCAGTTTTGTGTCCACTGTGTTTTATACAGTATCTTTTTGTTCACTTTGGAAATTTTTACTAAAAATTGCAAAAAATAAAGTATGTGCAAAGATGTAAGGTTTTTTGAAACTTGAAATGCATTAATAAATAGACTTGATGAAATCGACTGGAAGGCTCCATCTCTCTGAGTTAGAGAACGATCGGGAGAGTGGCCCCAAAACAATTCTTCCTTGCTGAGCGGGCAAACATGGTGAGCAGGGACAGCACGGGCCGGCCCCGCCCTGCCGGCTGGCCCTCCTCCCAGCCTGGGGTCCCCTGTGGTGAAGCTGGCCCTCCTCGTGATGTGGGGTCCACTGTGGTAGAGCTGGCACTGCTCCTGGTGTGGAGCCCACAGATAGAGCGTGTTAGATGCTGCCGTGCTGAGGTCTGTCACCCACAAAAGCCCCTGTGAACAACGTCACAAGCTTGTGTGATGACAGGCGGAGGCATTTCACCTGTGACATATTTTTGGCCATACTCTCCTTGATAATATTTTGCAACCTAATCAAACCTTCCTCAAAAACACCTCCTTACTTCCTGGCACAGGGATCAAAGAAGAAGGGTTTTACAACCCCCTTGGCTTAATAAATTCCAATGCAGCACACCCAGCCTGAGCACCGAGGCCGGCCCAGCCCCGTTGGCTTCTCCCATCTGCACATCCCCCTTCTCAGGTGATAAGCAGACTGCAGGAAGGCCCTGGGAAGCTCCCCCAGGACGGGCCCCCCCACCACAGCCCTTGGAATATAGACATTCCACTCCCTGCATCAGGAAGACAGAGAGGCTCCCAAGTGTATTGTGTCTGGTAGGGCAAATAGACAAATGCTAGAGAAATACCTGTCTTAGAATAGTTTTAAGAGAGGCTTAGAGTGAGGGACGGTGGACACTCATTGTCCCCACAGGAAGAGAGAAGAAAGAGCAGAGAAGGAACAAATAGAGACTGTCAGAGTATAACTTTTTAAGATGAGGTTATTCTCTCTTCCTGCACCTTTGACCTCGAGGCTTAGGTAAAGTTAATAGAGTTCCAAGATTAGCTTTGTTCCGTCTAGTGATTATAATCACAATATACTGGTCTCAAGCCATTATTTAGAGGGCCCTAATAATTAACATGAAAAAGGACTTCAAGGTATCAGTTCTTTACTAGCCAACAGAGAGGACCCTAATAATTAACATGAAAAGAGATCACTGTCTTGGGCCGTTATTTAGAAGACCCTAATGATTGACATGAAGAGAGACCACGAGGTACCCACTTCTTGCTAGCCAATCACCTACGTGGTCAAAGTACAGTTACCTCATTGACTATAAAAAATATAGGAAGAGAGACCCTGACGGGCTGCCGTTCTTCAGACTTCTAATTGTCTCAGTCTCATTTCTTTCTCTTTCCTGCTGACGCCACTCACCCCTCCATGGTCCCAAAACCCAGCTGGGGCTGGCTCCCAACACTGCTGTAAGCATAGAAACACTCTGGGGATCTCACTCACTTTAAGTGTTTCTAATCAGTAGTCATAAAGTGTCTTGGTGGAAGAACTGAGTCATTTTGGAAACTTGTGATCTTACATGTATTTCACAAAGTTCAGAATGCCAAGTACCTCCTTTATTTTGAAAATCTGGTTTTATGATAAAAATTTTGAGCCATCCTATTGCTGCTTTGTCAGATTTGTAAGGAACAAGCAGAGAGTTAACGTTTCCGTGTTGTCTAGAAAAAGAACTGGGCAGAAGAGAGCAGGGCGTGCACACCCAGGTGGTGTCCTGCACAGAGTCATCTAACCCCAAGGCTGTTAAAAGATCTGGGTTAGAAATAAATACATAATATTTATTAAATGAGTAGATATGAAATAATTTTGTAAGTTACTTTATTAGGCTCAAAAAAATATATTCTGTGTTTATCCATGTTTAGAACATCTCTGTCCCCTGGTTTCCTCAATTCAGGCAACTCTCAGACACCAAAGAAGGTGAGGGGGTTATGTTCCTGCAGGCCGTGTTCCTGGGGTGTCACCCAAGTTGTGGGAAGGGTTTACGTCGGGGAAAGACAAGTTTGTCTTGTCAGTCCTGTCGTGTGAGGTGTCTCGAGTCCTCAGGGCTTGTGGTGTGTCATTGGTTATATTCCCAGACTAGTGACACTGAAGATTCATCCAAACTGAGCAACGTACTCTTTTAACTCCTCGATTGTGTCCCTTTTGTTTGTATATTTCAAAACCTCATAGTGCTTATTTCTCCTAGTACAGGTTAGATGTCCGTGGCTCGTGAGATATTGGGTGCTTGTGTTGGAGACAGCTTTCCACGTTCTCCCTGAGGATTTCTCATCAGGTATCGGGGAGGGTTGTTACAGGTCTAGGATGTTGACGTCCTCGCCCCTGGGACCTGCGAGAAGCCCTTGTGTGAAACGCGAGGTCTGTGAGGGTGGCGAGGGTGTCAGCAGGTAACCTGAGGTCCCCTCCAGTGTGAGGAACTTCCTTGTAGAGATGAGAGGGAAGAGGACCCTAAGGTGGAGGAAGGCAGCAGTGGAAGCCAGTGAGTGCCTGGGCAGCCTGGAGCCTGAGACTGGAGCCATCGGCCCATAGAGCCTTGGAGGGCGCCTGGCCCACCCAGCCACCGCCTGGGTTTGGGCCACTAGCCTTCGGAACTGTGAGCCAGCGCGTTCTTGTCTTCACAAATGTTGTGGTATTCTGCATGGAACCCTGGGACCCGTGCAGGTATCGGCGTAGTCAGTGCACGCTGCAGAGCAGAGGTGACAGCCACCTGTGGGGAACTGGAAGACTGGCTCTGGGTCCACTCAGACTGGACCAGACTAGACACAGTTCTAAAGCAGCTGCTAGTACATCTTAGGGAAGTCCCTAAAGTTGTGAGAAATTGTTGCTTCCTGAAAACCGTCTCTGACTTCCAACCCATTGCCACTGAGTCGACTGACTCATCGTGGCCCTCAGGACAGCAGACCGGCCCCAGGGGTTCTCCAGGGGGCTGCTGTCATGTGAGCTGCCACCATGGATTCCTGACTCCGGAAAAGATGGGTCTTCTGCCCAGAGATCCGCTTCAGTTTGAACGTCTCGGAATTGATGTTCGTGATTGAAAACTTGTGTTTGAGTCACCTCCCATTTGTTACAGAGTTTTCCCCTTCTTTTTGGTGTCCACCCCTTCATGTTCCTGTGGTGCAGACTGAGGTCTGTGTTGTGTATTGTGTCATTGTGCTGTTGGCCCAGCTTACGTACATGCATACACGCGCTGTTTTCAGTGGAGATGCACATACTAATGTGATCAGTTGTCTCCTGCCAGAAGCCACAGGATGATAGGTAAAAGTGGAGACCTCAAGAAAGCATTTGTTAGCCTCTGTTGTTAATTGGTTAGGTGCCACGTCTGCTAACCCAAAGGTCAGCAGTTCGGGTCCACCAGGCGCTCCTGAGAAACTATGGGGCAGTTCTCCTCTGACCTCTAGGGTCGCTGTGAGTCAGAATCACAGTGGCAGTGGGTTTGGTGTCTTTGGGTTCTGCCGTACAACTCCAGCTGGAGTGACAGATGACCAAGGGGAGAGGCGCGCGCTCTGGCAGGGACACGACGGGGAGACCAAGAGCGATGTTTTGGAAGCTGGCAGAGGAAGAGTGTCTGACTTGGTGACCCGGGAAGGGTCCAAAGCCACCTGTGCAGCATGGTTCCAGCTTCGGGGCTTGTCCTTCAAGACACTTCTGTGACTAGCTACAGGTGTAATGTGCCCCCTTCTGGAATATGCCATCTCACTTAACAGTACATTGACGCATTATATCTTTCTTGGTTTAATGACTATAAATACTTATTCTCTGGATGTGTTGCACATTTTGTACATACTGTGCACAGGTTTTTCATTGTAACAGTCCTGCAAGGACAATCTGAAACCTAAAAATAAAGACTTACTGAAAATAGAATTGCTGGTTAAAGGTGCTTGACAGGTCATCGGGGCAGTGGTTAGGAGGAGCCCAGCTACTCTTCCAGAGGTCGGCAGCTGGAGTCCATCAGCCGTTCTGCCTGTGGGCCAGTTCTGCCCTATAAGGTCTCTGTGAGTTGGAATTGATTCTATGGCAATGGATTTGAGACTTTTTGTTTGATAAAAATTGTGAAATTGTCTTCCAGATACATATATCAAGTCATGCTGTCACATTGGCATGTAATAATTAGTTTAACAGCGTCATACTTCAAAACCTACAGGCCTGCAGCCACGTAAGTTTATTGGAAGCAGCAGTAGAAGGTTGCTGACTAATTAGCTTCAGGCGTACTTCACATGAAAGTCAAACGGTGTCCCAGTTGTTGCCTGTCTCTGAGGACCATTTTCTTCAAGGACGCAGTTCAGTTGACCAACTAATTCTAGGTCTGGATCGGGAAATGTGTACGAGGAGCCTGGAAAACACTTGCCCTACCCGAAGGCAGGGAGGCTGTTAGAGATGACCAGAGGCTCTGTCTGAAAAACCCGGGAGGCAGCTTGAAGGGATTCCCACTGGCCAGATAGGAGATAATTTTAGCACCAGTAAGGAGAAACCCGGGGGTGGGGGACGGTTCTCCTGTGTTCTGTAGGGTCACTGTGTGGCTGAACTCACTTGCAGCAGCAGGTTTTTTGTAGTGATGAAGATACTATCTGCTAGTGACTGAAGCTCCTGTATTTACTTGTGTGAGTTAATAATGGCAGTTTAAAAATCAGTTACCTTTGCAGAATGCTTTTAAAGAAGTATTTCAGCTAGTAAATGAAAAAGGAATGATAACATCACCATTTTATTCCCTTAATGCACTCATGGATGTAGACATTACCCCCCAGTTAGCAGTGAGACATTTTATGGAGAACCTGAGTGGCCCACGTGGTTAAGAGCTCACCTGCTGTCCACTTGAACCCACCTAGAGGTGATCTTCCCAAAGGTCACACCCTGGACACTCTGGAGCATCTGTGTGCTGCACACTGCCAGTTGGAATTGCCTGGGCAGTAGTGGGGAGCAGTCTGGCTAGAGGAGAAAACCGATGCAACCGAGCCTCCAGATCTGAGCACCATGTGACTGGAAATACTGGAGCAGAACAGCAGGTTAGGGGATAGCACGGGGCTTTCACTAGCAAAATGTAGACTCCTGAGAACTGCAGCACACACCACCCAGTTTCTTTCACAACGAAATTGCAAGGAAGAAAGATAAAGGTGGACTATGAAAGACTTGAGAAATGTATCTGCCAATTACAGTTTGTGGACTTAAACTTGGATCATGATCTGAACAAGCTTAAGACCATAGGGAAATAAAACCAACTGGATGTTTGATGATATTTGGGATTTTTACCATAAAAGGTAGGTATTGTGGTTACATTTCAACAAGTCATCATCCTTTGGAGACTCAAATTGAAATACTTAAAAATGCCATGACACAGGGTCTGGCATTGGCAGTCATTGAGAGGTTGGGGTGTGACGACAGTTGTGGGTATAGATGTGACGGGCTTGGCTGTGTCCTGAGAATCGTTGAAGCCGGCTGACAAGCCCTCTGACAGGACCTCCCTGTGTGTGTGTGTGGAAATTTTCCATGAAGAGTATATTAAAAGTGAATCAGATTCATATAGAAGTCTATTCATTACTGTTGATTTTAGTAGTAATTCATGACAATGCCTTCTATTCTTAAAGACTTAATGACATTTTTTTTCGGTGGACCCTGACTTGAACCAGTCAAGCTAACAAGATTAGTTACATTCTGCTCCAATTACAATGAGTGATGAATTAGATTTGACGTGCTGGGGTGAGTGCTTGAAGCTCTCTGACACTCTGCGACCTTAACAGGACCTCCTGGCTGGCTGGCTTTTGTGGGGCTCACTGTTTAAGTAAAGTACATATTTTCTGCCAAAAATCTTGGGGAGGGTGGTCAGTCAGGTCATCCTCTCGACCGCTGTGTCCCACATGGGAGTAAACGCTGGGTACGTCGGTACCAGAAGTGAGGTGGTTCTCTTGTTAAGGCGATGATCCTGGTGGTGGAAGGAAGGCCTGAAGAGGAGATTCTGGAGTTGTTTGTTCTCAGTGTAAAGGAATTTCCACCCTAGGATAGGGTAGGCTGTCGTACAGAGAAAGCACTTCCACTGCATGAGATTTAGAAATTGTTTTGGAAACGTGCAGGCTGCTGGCTGACACTGAACAAATCACACAATTCTAGTCTACTGCAAACTTGTATGTGGTTCTCCTTTTTTTCCTCCATTCCCTTTGATATGGGAATTAGCTTTTGTATTTCTAAACACAAGAGGCCAGTTTTTACAATTTAAGAATGTCAGAATGAGGTCCAACAATTAAGTCCACAAACTGAGTTGTTCTAAGTGCTACATCATTGCTGAATATCACTATGGTAACCTTTCAAGTACTCCCCTTGGGGAGCTATACACTGACACCAGTGCCTAGTCCACCCTTCAAGGCAATTTTGGAACTTTTTCTGGAATGGCCGTTGTGCGCGGTGACATGGCGGCAAGTCTTTGAACTTGACTGCGTAGTTGTCTGTGAGGGAGTTTTGAGCCAGTGAACAAATTGCTGTATTGGAACACCCTCCCTACTCACTGATCTAGCCCCCAGTGACTTTTTTCTTTACCCAAAGATAAAGGAAGTATTTGAAAGGAAGTCATTTTGATGGCTTTCAGGACAACAAGGGTAATACGATGACAGCTCTGATGGCCATCTGAGGAAAAAAGTTCCCAAATTGCTTTGAAGGGCAGACGCGGTGCGGGCATCAGTGCATAGCTTCCCAAGAGGAGGACTTTGAAGGTGACCATAGTGACAGTCAGCAGTGAGGTAGGTAGCACCTTTTCTAGGATGAATTCATGAACTGAATTGGCAGTCCTTTATGTTACAACTTTTTTTGGTTTTGTGTTTGTGGTTTTCATTTTTTGTATTTCCTGAATACACATTAGTAGCATCCCTGATTACGTGACTCAGAGATTTCTGCTTCTCACGTGAAACCGCATCAGAGGACGTTTGGAGTGCTTTGGCTTTGAGGGGCTCACGTGCTGATAGGTGTGGGCAGGCCACGTTGTTTGTTCTCTGGGGAGATTTCTCCAGCAGCTGGGTGTGCCCAGCCCTGTGCTGGGCGTTAGAGATGCAGTGGTGAACTTGGCAGTGCCCTGCGCTTGTGAAGGTGAGACAGATGTCAGAACAGAGGTGCCATTCCCCAGTGGTGTGGGCTCTGGGGAGAGGTGGCGGGGGACCCAAGAGCTGGCAATGCAGAGAGTGGTCTGAGAGGAGGTGAAACCTGGTCAGAAAGCTGAGGAAATGCTTTCCTGAGAAAGTGAAGTCTAAGCCAAAATGGGAAGGATGGACAGGAGTCACATAAGTTCAGTTTAAATAGCATTTTTAGTAATCTTGAATGAACGTGTCCTCAACACCGGAGCTGATTTTCCTTTGGAGAAAGGTGGTATTTTTTGCTGTAAATTTTATTATTTGTCAACCTAGCCATTCGTATTCCCTTAATTTTTAAATCTAGTTTTTGTTTGTTTGCTTAGCAATGTATTCATCTGCTGAAGAGCTGGCTTGCTGTGTTAGGCTGGATTCTTCACAGAAACCAAGCCAGTGAAGCATATGTGGAGAGAGACAGACAGATGGAAAGATTTATCTCAAGACAATGGCTCATGTCTGCAGAGGCAGCAAGTCCCAGATTCACAGGTCCAGCGTCAGGCTGGAGGCTTCTTCTGGCTTACGTGGTTGCAGGGGCTGGTGAATCCACCGCCAGCAGGTCAGATGGTGGTCTCTTGGCTCATGGAACTACAGAAGCTGGCAAATCCCCAGGTGGCAGCTTGGATGGCAGGCAGCCAGCTCACAAGGCTGTAGAAGGTGGAGAATCCCAGAGTCACCAGGCAGGTCAGATGGTAGGCTCAAGTCCCAAGAACCGGAGGTCAGATGATGATGAGCTAGATGTGGGATCCAGAACATGGGAGAGCCGTGCCAGACACATATAGGATGCGGGTCACACACGCTCCCCTAAGGAAGATCTTCCTGTGTCAGAATAAGGCAATAACTTAAGTCACACCCTCTTGTGAGACTAAGACACTAATCCTGTCTCATTAACACAGAGATAGGATTTACAGCACATAAAATGAAGGATAATTACATCAGATCACAGAGTGGATGACAAACACAGGAGGTGCTCCTTAGAGTCGTGTGATTTTGGAAAGGATTTACAGCATGCAGTGGTCTCAGACTCAGTTAACTAACTCCAGCTGCTTTCCCCCCTGAAGATTTTGGAGCACTGCAGACACTCTTCAGGTGAGTTGCTCAATTGGGGGCATGTTTGTAGCGTTACAGGCCAGTGACAAGTGCTCTTACCCCATTAAGTCTTGCTGGACCCCTAGTCTCAGGTTTGGAACAACCCCTACAGCAGACCCGTGGTGGAGATGGCTGAGGACACGCTCAGGGCTCCCATTCATGCCTGCTGTCTGCAGCTGTTTACGACAGCCAATGGGGACTCTGGTCTTCAGAGTTTTGATCTTGTACCTCGTACTGAAAAACTTGGTGCACTTTTAATAGGGGGACGTTTGTCTTTAAGTTATATGACTGCTAGTGCATTGGGGCCTGGTGGCAAAGTGGTTAAGCTCTCAGCTGCTAATCGAAAGGTTGGCGGTGGAGCTTGCCAGCACCTCTGCAGGAAAAAGATGAGGCCATCAGCGTCCGTAGAGGTGACAGCCACAGAAAGCCTCAGGGCAGTTCTGTGCCCTGAGCGGTAGCTGGTGGCCAGAATTGATTTACTGGCACTGGATTTTTTGTTCCTGTTAGGGCGCTGTTGCCATGTGTGTTCTAGAAGATCCTGAAGTTTTAATGGACAAGATAGAAACAAAGGGAAGTTACACTTCTTCCTGAGTTTCAGTGGAGCATTTCACACACGGCCTGGTGTGTGTGCAGCCCACTTTCTAAACCCTGGTTTAAGAAGCAAGACTTACAAAATCCCCCAAACCTCATCCCCTCCCAGGTGAGGGTCTCCCCCATGCCTGCAGCTGATGACAAAGGTCTTGCCTCCTGAAGATGTCCAAGACACAGGACTTGGGGAAAAAGCCAAAAAAACCTCTGCCATGGAGTTGGGTCTGACTCAAAGCAACCCTTTAGGTCAGAGGAGAACTGCCCCATAGAGTTTCCAGGGAGTGCCTGGTAGATGTGCACTGCTGACATTTTGGTGAGCAGACTTAGCACCTTACCCACTACGCCACCAGGGTTTCCTGGGATGTGGGGGAGGCAACTCTTAATGCAGTCTTGTGTGAGGTTGTTTTGCTTATAAAAATGCATACTTTATCCATAGACACACCTAGGTAGATCGATGCCTTAAATGTTATTTCTGAGCACTGTGATGGAATGGGGAGAGGAAGAGGATTTTCACATTTGCCCTACACCTTTCTGTGTTGGTGTGAGTTTTTAAAAAATTTTTAAATAAGTATTCTTTTGGTAATAAATCATTTTAAAAATCACTAAATACCTCATGAGGTTGGCCGTGTCACAACACATTGTACCTGCTGACTGTAGAAGGTGGGTGATGGGCCCACTGGGTTTCATCACACTCTAGTTTTAGGTATATTTGAATATTTCTATCATAAAAAATAAAAGTCAATAGATTCTATGCAAATACATTGCTTAGTTACCAGTGGTTATCTTAGAGGGAATGGTTTGGGGAGTGTCATGGATCAAATTGTGTCCCCCCAAAAATATATGTAGCCACGTGGCTGGGCCATGATTCCCGGTATCTTGTGACTGCCCTCCATTCTGTGGTTTTCCTATGCTGTATGTTAAAGGATTAGGGTGGGACTGTAAATCTCTTTATAAGATCACTTCCCTGCTCCACTGTAAAGGGAGTTTCCCCGGAATATGGTTTGCTCCACCCTTAATCGTTTCATCCTATGAGAGATAGAAGGACAGAGAAGCAGACAGAGAACTGAGAACCTCGTACCATCAAGAAAACAGCACTGGGAGAACAGTGCATCCTTCAGACCTGAGGTTCCTGTGCCAAGATGCTCCCTGAACAAAGACATGCAATGCCAGACTTTCCTCCTGAGCCAACAAGGGAGAAAGCCTTCCCCTGGAGCAGACACCCTGAATATGGACTTGCAGCCTACCAGACTATGTAAGAATAAACCTTCCTTTGTTAAAGCCATTCACTCTGTGGTATTTCTGTTAGAGCAGCCCTAGCTGACTAAAACAGGGAGTGAGGAGGGTTTGGGATGGGAGACTTCTGGTACCTTCTGTGGGAGTGCTTGGCTACAAGACCTGACCCTGCAAGACTGCAGGCCACTGAGAGAAAGGAACTGCACGGACACCGGCTTAGGCCTACAGGAATCTTGGATGTCCCGTGACTTCAGTTCACTCAGGTTTGCAGAGGCACCAAGAATATATTGCCTTTGTTTGGGGAGCAGATAAACTCAGAGGCTGTCTCCAGGAGAGCTGGGAAGGGCCAGGAGAACAGAAGGTTTGAGAAGGTGAAGGGGACCATCACCCGACCCAGAGAGAAGGGCTGGCACCCTCACACTGCGTGGCCAGACACCCTCCACCCTCTGACCAGCTGCTGCTGGGTCCTCTGCACGTTTGTTTTACTGAGTGGGTCATGTCACTGTCCTCAAGTAAAATGAAATCCTTGACAGCTTCAGTCTTTTCTCCGTTTGTCCTGATGTTGCTTTATTGGTCCAGTTATGACGACATTGTTTTCGTTACGTGGAGATGTAATCCATACTGAAGGCTGTGGTCTTTGGTCTTCATCAGTAAGTGTTTCAGACCTTCTCCACTTTGAGCAGAAAAGGTTGTGTGGTCTGTATAGTGCAGTTATAGTGAGTCTTCCTCCAGTCCTGGTGCCTTGTTCTTCTTCCTACAGTCCAGCCTCTGGGATTCTTTGCTCGGCATACAGATTGAAAGAGTGTGGGGAAAGGCTGCAGCCCTCACACACACCTGCCCTGACTCGAAACCGCACAGTATCCCCTTGTTCTGTTTAAACAAGTGCCTCTTGATCTGCGTGCAGTTTCCTTGTGTACCCATTTCTCAGTTTGTCCCACAGTACAGCAGATCGACAGATGCGTGGGGGATTCTGTGATTAGGAAAATCACATAAAATAACTATACTCTATTTAGAAGACAAATATTTAAAGCAAAGTATTAAAAATTATAAAGGCAGAAATAAAGGGGTGGATGAAGACGCCAAGCAAATGTAATGAAAAATAGGAAGAGAAAAAGGATCAGACAAGGAGGAGTTTCAGGCTCAAGACCCTGGGAGACGGTACATAACAGAACTGCGTTTTATGAAGCGAGATCAACATCGTGAAACCTTGTATCAAACAGTGCAGATGCAAAGACTTAATAAAAATACAGTTTATAGATCTCAGAACACTTTTTTTCAAAATCATCTGTAAAATAAATACAGAAGAATATTGCAGTTAACGTACAAGATAATCTTTAGCCTGTCAATTAGAAAACAGGACTTTTTTTCACATCTAGTAGAACATGATAAAAAGTTGTGCTTGATCTCAAAGGAAACCTTCAACAACTTTTCAGAAAGACTTCTGTAGTCACATTCTGCAGTCATAATCCAGTGAAGTTAAAAGGGAATGATTTAAAAGTGATCAGAAAGCCTGTTTATAAACTATGGAACACTTCCTGGATAACCCTGGGAGGAAAGAGTAACACAGAGCTAAAACGGCCAGCTATTGTTAGTGCCATCCGGTTGGTGGGGACTCACGGTGACCCTGTACAACAGGCGGAACTGCCGGGCCACCACCATCCTCACCGGCGCTGTCGTGCTTGAGCCAGTTGTAGCCGGTTGGGTCAGTTCGTCTCGTTGAGGGCCTTCCTCTTTTTCACTGACCAAGTGTAACGTCCTTCTCGAGGGACTAATCTCACCTCACAACATGTCCCAAGTACGCGAGGTGTAGTCTCACCACCCTGGCTCCTAAGGAGCATTCTGGTTGTACCACCTCTGAGACGGATTTGTTCCTTCTTTTGGTGGCCCGTGGTGTATATCCAGTATTCTTTGCCAACACCAAAACTCAAAGTGGCAACTCTTTGGGCTTCCTTATCAGCTGTCTAGCTTCTGCATGCATGCAGGGTGACTGAAAACAGTATGTCCTGGGTTGGGTGTACCTTGGTCCTCAAGGTGACACCTTTGCCTTCTAACACTTTGAAGGAGTCTCTTGCAGCCAATTTGCCCAAGCAGTGTGTGTTTGGGTGTCTTGACTGCTGCTTCCCTTCGGTAAAACAGGAGCAGCAGGGACATCTTTGTTTCGTCACCAGTGATAACACAGTCTAAAACATCGTCTGGCCTCTCCAAAAGGTCTTGGTAAACTTCAACTTTACCAAGTGGGTCCCCAGGCACCCCATTCTCAGGGTCATACAAGTGAGGGGTTGACAGACTAGCCACTTGGACTTTTTGAATTTTACTTTGCAGTGCAAATTTGTTTTTCTTTCAAAATTCAGACACAATTTGCTTTATGACTTCGGTTGTAATCCTCACAGATGAGGTTTGATAATTAAGTTCATGAACTCGTCCTGGAAAAAGTGCTCCATACCTCGTTGCTGAATATCACTACAGTTACCTACCAAGTCCTCTCTGTGGGAAGCTGTGTGCCGACACCAGCGCCTGGTCCGCCCTTCAGGGCAATTTTGGAACTCTTTTTCTGGAATGGCCATCAGAGCTGTTATCATATTACACTTGATGACCTGAAATGCCTTCCTTTCAATATCTTATCTTTGGGTAAAGAAAAAGTCACTGGGGGCCGGCTCAGGCGATTAGGTGAGGGTGTTCCAGTACAGTTATTTGTTTACTGGCTAAAAAACTCCCTCACAGACAGTGTTGTGTGAGCTGGTGCGTTGCTGTGATACAAGAGCCATGAGTTGTTGATGAAAATTTCGATTGTTTTCATCTAAACTTTTCAGCACTTCCAAATAAGTAAACTTGGTTAACTGTCCAGTTGGTACAAATTCATAATGAACAATCCCTCTGATATCGAAAAAGGTTGGTAACATTGTTTTGACTCTTGATTTGGACTGACGGAACCGTTTCAGTTGTGGAGAACTGACTGACTTCCATTGTAAACTTCGGCGCTTTGTTTCAGGGTCGTATTGGTGCACCCACGTTTTATCACCAGTGATAACATGGCCCCAAACATCATCTTGCTTCTCCAAAATGTCTTGGCAAACTTTGACTCTGCTTGTGTTCACTGGTGAGCTGTTTCAGGACCATTTTTGCACACATCTTGCTCGTGCCATGATTTTCAGGTAAGATTTTCCTGTTTCTCTATCAATGTTTCCTTGGTCTGCTATGCTTCTCACAGTCAGCCAATGATTTTGTTACACAATTCTGTGAACTTTTACAGGATTTTCATCAGTTCTGCTTGGTACTGGCTGTCCTGACCTCTCCTCATCAGTGACACTTTCTCTCCTCTCAGTAAAATGTCCAACGTTTCATCCTTTTGTACACTGCCATTTTCTTCATGGCGTTGTCCCCATAAACTTGGACTAACATATCCCTGATTTCACTTCCACTCTTGGCCAAGTTTAACAAGAAATGTAATGTTTGTTCTTTGCTCTGGTTCAAGCTCTGACCTTCTCGGGACAGCACACAAAAACATGCAACAACAATAATGAATGCTGCTCAGCAAGACACTGCCACCCGTCCATGCGGACACAGCTGGGAGACACGGATGTACCAAGGTTATGAAACCAGTGCTGCCGGCGTAAACACACAATGGCAAGTTCGTGAACTTCATTGTCAGACCTCTTTCCACTCCAGGTTCTGTGTGTCCACTTGTCCAGCTGTCCTGTCCCTTTCTAACTTCCTGTCTTTGTTTTTGGGCAGGTGCTACCCGTTTGGTCTATGTCACTGTTTGTTTTGTAGGTTTGTCTAATGTTTGGCTGTAAGACAGACTTCAGGCATAGCTTCAGTTCTGAGTGAGCAGAGTATTCAGGCCATGGTTTGGGGTTTTTTGCAATCCTTGTTAGACCAGCAAGTCTGGTCGTTTTGTGTGTGTGTGTGTGTGTGTGTGTGTGTGTGTGTGTGTGTGTGTGTGAATTTGAGTTTTGTTCACTTCTTCTCCTGCTCTGTCTGGGATTCTGTGTGGGGAGCACTATCAGAGTGGTCAGTGGTGGTGGCCAGGCCCATCAAGTTCTCCTGGGCCTAGGCTGGAGGAGGTTGTATGTCATGTGGTCCCTTAGTCCTTTGGACTAATGTTCTTGTGTCTCTGGTTTTCTTTATTCTCCTCTGTTGTGAATGTGGTGGGACCAATACAAGCTTTTAAGACCCCAGACACAGTTCTCCAAAGTAGGATGTAGAACATTTTCTCGATGAACTGTGTCACGCCAACTGGCCTAGCTGGTCTGGACGATCGTGGTCCCTGGCCCTCAGTCTCAGCGACTCAGTCCCTCAACCCTCTTGAATTTTTGAGCCAGATGCCTTGCTTGCCTCACCCTAACCCTGGCTCTGAGTGTAAAAGCTTCCCTCTTGAGGGAAAGAAGGTGTCCTGTACTTATTTTTCCTTTAAATTCTTAATAACCCAGAAGAAATTTATGCTTGTTATTGTGGTCTTTTAATTTTACTGATGTTACCACAGCCTAGTAGAGAGTCAAGTGAAACAAGGTCTTACAGAAGTTAACTGATTGTAGTTCATTAAATACAGTGCACAATTTCATTTTCTGTGGTGCATTGGCCCTTGTCTTGCTATAAATCTAAATTAATGGGCTTATTTTAAGCCCAAAGTGACGTACATATAGCAGGGTTAAGAATGTAAAGAGTAATAAGGCAACTTTTACATATTATTCCATTTAGAATTTCAGTGTATGAAGAGGTGCGTGTGCACTGTTCCAGGAGCCTCCACCGTGCAGTTAATGAAACCACCGACCAGCCAGGAACTGAGAGAACGTAGAAGTGCCCTGGCTGTAGAAGGCAGCATCTCAGTAAACCTGGAGAAGGGGGCCTTGGCTCTGGGGGCAGGGTGACCCCTCCCGACAGTGTCCCGACAGCCGGCGCACCACTGGCTCGCCCGCCCTCGTTCCCTTAGGGAAATCCGTGTGCAAATCTGCGGCTGGCGGGGTGCCAGGGACTACAAGCAACTTTGTACCTGTGTTACCTGAAAAGATCTCACAAAAATAATTTTAATCAATGTCACATGCAAAAAAAAAAACCCCGAAAGCTGAGATCACAAGATCATCACAGGGACCAGACACATTCACAGCCGAGTTTTTCTCAGACTGAAAAATAGAGATAAAAAACTGTATATTATCGAAGCGTCATAATGACAACAGGTGAAAGAAGTGTGAACAACTTCCGCCTGTGAAAATGAAGGTGCCATCAGAAACAAAGTTACGCAAGTGAAGCCAAGCAACAATTATTAAAACCCAGACAAGCAAAACACCGACCAAAGACGGCTTCTTCCAAGAACACAAATGCGAGTCAGTATCAGGAAACACATCAACATCGTTTTTGAATAAAACAGGAAAACCATATATTACCAAAGAATTTTCTAAATTTCAGCAGCCATTTCTGTGAAAATACCAACTAAAATACTAGTAGAAGAAAACCAATTAATTCTAATAAAATTTACCTGCCAAAACTAAGAGAAATTGTATTCTCGGTGGTGTAACGCTAAAACTTCCAACTGAGATCAGGAGTGAGACGGTGATGCCCACTGCTGAAATCATCAGCCCACTCGGGCCGTTCCGGCAAACCCAGAGGTAGCGATGTGAAATCACCAGTGCATACCGCCACTTCCGTGACAAAGGGATTCTGCAATGTGAGAGTCTGTGAAAATAAAAGAATTAGTCAAATAATCTCAAAAACTGGTTAAAGAATAAAACACATCCCCAAATCGGTCATACATACTAGTAATAGAACACCAAAAGACCACACCCACTGCCGTTGAGTCAATTCCAACTCAGAGAAACCCTACAGACAGAGCAGAGCTGTCCCATGGAGTTTCCAAGGAGCACTGGTGGATTTGAACTGCCGACCTTCTAGTCAGCGGACGTAGCTCTTCACCACGATGCTACCAGCATTTCTATACTAGCACTGAGCCCCATGAAATAAAAGCAGAATAAAAGATTCCACTTGAAACAGTGACAAAAACTTAATGCCTAGGAATAAATGGAAATAAAAAATATTATTGAAGCGCACAGAACAAGATCTGAGCAAATGGAAACGATGCCACCCTCCTGAACAAGATCTGAGCAAATGGAAACCATGCCACCCTCCTGAATGAGAAGAGCTCACATAAAATTATAGAAAGGTCGTTGTCCTCGTATGAATCTCTGTTTCATGTGATTCCCAGAGTCCCAACTAGAACTTCAGGGGAATTGGATAAGACTACCTTAAAACCCATGTGAAAGACTACATGACTGAGAATACACACACACACACACAAACACACATAATAAATAAAAGGTGGGGAGGAGGGAGAGGGAGAGACAAAAAGGAGGAATAGTTCAGAGGGCTTGGCGTGTGACAGGGCACTAAAAAGTGCCCCCTCCCTCAGAAGCAGGTCACTGAAAGACTTTGGAATCAATTAAATAAAACTTTAGCATAAAAATAAACAGAGTGATTAACGGAGCAAAGTAGAGAGTTAAGGTATCGTTCCCAGCTTGTATGATCCTTTTAAATTTATGATGAATGTGTGATCTCAGTTCAGTACAGAAACTTCTACTTAACAAATAGTATTGGCTCAGCTGTTTACCTGTAGAGCAGAAAATAATGTTTGTCCTTTAACTATACCACATACAAAAATGAATTTTAGATGGGCTAAAGACTTTAAGGGACAAAAACAAGCAGAAAGGTCTTTGTACAATTCGCAATTCAAGATAGGAAATTGTTATATTTAAAAATGTTACTTGTTTGACCTAAAGAGAAAAAAAAAAAGTGGAACTACCATATATCAAAAAACAAATAATTAAAATCAATAAAAGAATAGATTTGGAAAAGTATTTGCAAACTATGGCTCAAAGATAAAGGCTGGTGTGTTTCATAAAGGTATTTTTTTTATAAATAAACAAAAAGGAAACATTCTAACAAGGTGGAATATGAAGAACTAATTCACAGTGAAGAATTTGCAGCTCAGCAGGAGGCAGCACAGTGCGAGCAGCAGCGGGGTCCCACACCCCCCACACCGGCAAAGACAAACATCAGCAGTCAGCATTTCTGCCCAGGAGGGGCGGCGAGCAGGGAGACAGGCACTCACCGCGCCCCTGGAGGCGCAGAGAGTTGCAGTGTTTTAGAAACAACACGGCAACAGCTGTTCAAATAAAAACGGTATTCCACTCGTAGAAATATTTCCCACCAGTGAGTATAAATAGGTATGTGGATGTTAAATTCAGCAGTTTTTGGAGGCGCAAAGGCTGAAAGCAAAGCAGAGCCACATCAGTGGGAGACAGTAAATTAAGACAGCTGCACAGTGGGGAATATTAAGCAGCCATGAAAAATAACAAGATTTACTGGTTGACCCAGAAAGATTGCAGAGGCGTTGCTGAGTAAGAAGATCAATTTGATGAGAAGAATGTATAACGAAATTTCCTTTTTGTAAGACAATGACAACTTGCCGTACATGAGAAAAACAAGGCCTGACAATTAAGTCCGTGAACTTAGTTGTTCTAAGTGCTATGTATCTCCTTGCTGAGTGTCCCTATGGTCACCTTCGAGGTACTCCTTTTGGGAAGCCGTGCACCAGCGTCAGTACCTCGTCTGCCCTTCTAAGCAATTTTGGAACGCTTTCTGGAATGGCTATTGCACATGGTGGCAAGTTCACAAACTTAACTGTGTAGTTGTCTGTGAGGGAACTTTTAGCCAGTAAAACAATAACTGTATTGGAACATCCTCTCTACTCACCTGATCTGGCCCTCAGTGACTTTTTTCTTTACCTGAAGGTAAAGGAAATATTGAAATGAAGACATTTGGATGACATTCAGGGCATTAAGGGTAATACGGTGACAGCTCCGATGGCCGCTTCAGAAAAAGAGTTCCAAAATTGCTTTGAAGGGTAGACTAGGCGCTGGCCTTGCTGCATAGCTTCCCAGGGGAGTGCTTGGAAGGTGGCCATAGTGACAGTCAACAGTGAGGTCACCTTTTCTAGGATGAGTCTGTGAGCCTCATTATCAGATCTTGTGTACATGTTTGCCTGTGTGACCACCAAGGAGTCCTGGTGGCCCACTGGTCAGGCACTCAGCTACGAATTGAAAGGTTTTGGGTTCAAACCCAGCCAGGAGCTCTGTGGACAGAGGATCTAGTGACCTGCTTCTGTGAAGATGACAGGCTAGAAAGCCTTTTAGGTCAGTTCTGCTCTGGCACATGGAGTCAAAATCAACCTGATGGCATCTAGCAGTAGCGGCATCAACACAGAACCACGGAAAAAATTCCAGTTGTGCTCCAAATTGTTAACAGGGGTTTTGGGGTGTCTGTGTGTGTGGACTCAAGCAAAAGAGTAGGGGAAAGACTACATTATCCTCTCCAGTGTATACAATATAATTTATATGAAAATATTCAGTTTGTATGCATAAAGAAATTAGGAAAAAAGATCACTATCTCTTCACTTACAGGAATAATTATGATATAAACAAATAAAAAAAACTTTGCTCTAGAGTCAATTCTGCTTCGTGGTGACTGTCATGGATTGAGTTGTGTTCCCCCCAGAAATCTGTAGCCGCTCGGCTTGGCCGTAACTCCTGGTATTGCAGATGCTCCTCCGTGTTGGCATTTCTGCCTCGGTGATGCTAACAAGGGATGATGGGCCATGGGCGACAGGTGTGTTCCTGGGGAGGACTTGACTGGAGAGACTGTATGGTGCCTCAAGGAGATCTTTCGGGATATAAAAGAAGGGAAGCAAGCAGAGAGTGGGGGATCTCGTACCATCCAGGAAGAAAGCAGTTCCAGGAGCTGAGCAGGTCTTTTGGAAAGGACCGGGGTCCCTGTGCCTCAGAAGCTCCCAGTCCAGGGGAAGACTGGTGACAAGGACTTTCCTCCAGAGTCAGCAGAGGAAGACTGCTCCTAGAACTGACACCCTGAATTTGGACTTCTACTGGGTTGTGGCAAATAAAACTTCTCTTTCAAGGCCATCTGCTTGTGGTATTTCTGTTGGAGCCACAAGAGGTGACTAAGACAGTGACTCTATGGGACAGAGTAGAATTGCCCCCTCTGGTTCCTGAGGAGCAGCTGGAGGATTTGAACTGCTGACCTTTTGGTGCTGAGCAGCCGGAATTCTTAACCACTGCACCACTAGGGCTCCTCTCATGAGCGTCATTTACGAAAAAAAGAAAAAGGAACCAAGTTGTAGAACAATCAGTACAAGTAGTACAACTCTGCTTTGGTGACAACTCACACACTTGAGCGTGTGCCAACCTCACAGACGTCTGAAGGAGTGACGGGAACCAGGCCAGTGATGGGCTAACCAGGCTGGGAACAGGCTAACGAGGCCGGGGACGGGCTGACCGGGCTGAGGACGAGCGAACCGGATTGGGGACAGGCTAACCAGGCCAAGGATGGGCTGACCGGGCCAGTGATGGGCTCTCCCAGGGCACCGGGGAGGCCAGGAGCCGTATGCACTGAGAGGATTTGCTTTGTCTTTGTACATCTTCGTATTCTTCCATGTGTTGCTTATTTTTGTAAAACATCTTAAAAATGAGCCATTTGTAAAAACCATGCAAATAAAAACCAAAATGCCTTACAGTTTCTGCCTCTGAAAGAGTCCGTGGTCTCTTGGAGACTGCCCTGCCATTCCTGGGGCACGGTGGTGGGTCCCTGCAGCCTAAGGGATGAAACTGAGGGAGGAAGTTAGGCCAAGACACGTTGTCTCCTCCCTGCAAATGTGGGACCTTCCCAGCCACACACCTGATGATAGCTTGTGAGGAAGACTTGGGGCCAGATGCTGTCTCCCCAAGTTCTCGCATAAGAATGATCCAGGGGCGTGGTTTAAAACAGAAGTCACTGGGGTCTGTCCTTGATCCTCTGAACTGGAAGCTGTGGGGACAGGGCCTGGGAAGCTGTGTTTTCATCAGTGGCCGGGGTTCACATGGCTGGGGAGGTTGGCGAGCACTGGCCTGCATTCCTGCCACTCACTGTCCTGTGTCAGCCTCCTTGCCTCAGAGTGTCACTGAAATGTGGGACCTCCAGCCCTTACCAACTCCCTGAGTCACACCCTGCACCACAAGACCCCTGTGGTGCCCGTGTAAATCCAGTTTGAGAAGCCCCGCCCTAGCTGACCCTGACGGCCACTCCCAACCCTGACATCATTGTCCTTCCATGATTCTGACTTATTTGCCATGAAGATAGCTCTTAGCTGGTCCGCTTGGCTACCTCACTGCCCAGGATGATACCCAAGTGTCTGGCAGCAGCACTTGGGGATGGGGGTGCCATTCCCTGCGTTAGGAAACAGGGGACACAAGATGGAACAGATTTGGGGTCTTGAGCTTGTGACACAGCCCATGGGACCCCAGAGTGAGTGAGAGGCGCACAGAGTGACAGTCCTGAGAGGGGCCACGCTGGGGACACCTGAAGAGATGTCACTGTGAGCGATAGAGGGGACCAGACCCTGAGGAGGTCAGCCTGGAGCCACAGCCTGGAGGGAAGGGCTGCCCTGGGGCCACCTGGAGAGAGGTCGCTGTGAGCCACGGAGGGGACCGGACCCTGAGGAGGTCAGCCTGGAGCCACAGCCGAGAGGGAAGGGCTGCAGCAAGGGGAGGCTTAGCGGGGTGCTGGTCACCAAGGCTGGGGTGGGGGCGGGTCACAGACAGCCCAGGTGGGGCAAACAGTTAACCCTCTGGGCTGCTAAATAACACACAGGAAAAAACCAAAGCTGCTGCTGTTGAGTTGATCCTGACTCACAGTGAGCCTCTAGGTCAGAGCAGAACTGCCCGCTAGGGTTTCCAAGGAGCGCCTGGTGGTCCTGAACATCTTACCTTCTGGCTAGCAGACGTAGCACTCAACCATTGCGCAGCCAGGGTTTCCAGTCAACGTAAAGTTGACCCAGCACACCAGAGATGCATCCGGAAAGGGGCCTGACAACCTGGCTCTGAGAGGTCATGGCCCTGAGAGGCTCGTGGAGGGCTCTGCTCCTTCTGGGGGTCTCCAGGAACTGGACTCACTGGTCGCGAGGGGTGGAGATGATCACTCAGTTTACAAAGAGATGTTCGGAGCGCAGCAGCTGGGAAGGCTCAGTGAAAGCAGCTGGGTCTGGGAGATACACGGGAGCCCTCTGGCCAGGGTTAGGTCAGGATTAGGTGCCTGGCTGATAACCGAGAGGCCGGCATTTCAAAGCCGCCAGCTGCTCCGTAGGAGAAAGATGTGGCAGGGTGCTCTCGCCGAGATGGTGGCCGGGAACCCCATGGGACAGTTCCACTGTGTCCTGGGGGCGGATGAGGTCACGCTGTGCGGCCACAATGAGTTAGAACTGACTCCGTGGCGAGCGATTTGGGTCAGGTTTTGGACAGATAAATCGGGTTCAGTTTTTCAAAACCCAAACCGAACCCACTGCCATTGATCCAGATCCGACTGGTAGCACTCAGTGACTCGGGGAGGAGGGAGGTCTGGAGGAAAGTGAACGAAGGACGCGTAAGAAAAGGCAGAAACGGGACGGCAGCAGGTGTGTGCCGATGGCACACGGGTCAGTGGGATTTGTAGAAGGTGAGCTGAGAGCTGGCGACCTCTGGGATACAGAGCCGGACTTTCTTCAGTCTTCCTTTGGCTGAGTTTCTCTCTCACCTGTCTGACTTTCCTCCTTCCAGGCTCTGTGGGAAAGCAGCCCTGGGCTGCTCTGGTCCTCGCTTTGCACCCCCAGAGGTATATGACTGCAGAGGAAGCTTGCACAGTCTTTGCTCCCGGCCAGCGTTGCTCCCGGGACCATGGAGGACAATCAGGTTTGCTGCGTGGGAGAGTGGACCCATTTTAATGCAGAACAGAGTGCTGGCTGCCTTCTCTCCCACATCACCCACCTCTGAGAGCCCAACGGCGGCATAATCGGCGCCGCAGCTCTGTCCCTGCGTCCTCTTACAACCGACAGCACAGACAGGCTTTGGCCTGAAAGCCAGGATGCCAGCATGCTCTTTGCTGAGCAACTGCGAGGCAGACTCTTTGGCGAGAGGTGAGCATCCTGGGCACCCAAGCCAGGCATTTTGAAGGTGGCCGCGTCATTCAGGCGCCTTGATTGACTTTGCCACAGAGACAGATGTCAGGAGCTGTGATGTGGATCAACACATCTGCCCACATGAAAATGACCCCTGACAAGGGGACTGGTCACCGGACTGGAACACGCCAAGAAGAAGAGGGGACTCAAGTGCTTGTTTAATCGTTTGCCATGTTGGTGACTCACTGGATTCTCTGTCCCAAAGTGATGACACCTTGTGTTCTCACCAAAGGCAGAGTAACTGCTGATTCCATTTCCTGCGAGATTATGTTTCTGTGGAAATGGGTCTACAAGGCCCTGACAAATGTTTGTGTTAACTCTGCCCCTTGTTGCAGGGTTTGTTTTTCGTATAGTGAAATGTAACACTCATATCCCAAGTGCAGGAAGTGGAGCCACGCTGTTTAAAGAAGGGCTATGAAAAGGAACGCCTGTGTGACCACCGCCCGGAGTAGGTAGGACATTGCTCGCTGGCAGTGGGATGTTGCCTGCCCCTTCTCTTTCCCGGAGTGGCCACCAGGCTGGCTTCGCTGGTAATGGTTTTATTGCTTTTCTTGGTGGTTTTCAAAAACCAAGCCCATTTTCATTAAGCCAATTCTGACCCATGGTGACCCTGTAGGACAGAATGGAACCACCCTGCCAGGTCTCCGGGGCTGCAGGCTGTACAGAAGCAGGCTGCCACACCTTTCTCCCAGGGGGATCTGGGGGGCGGTTCAGGCCACTGGCCCCTTGGCTGGCATCCCAGGGCCTAAGGGCCGTGATGCCGGGCCTTCTCCATCTGGTTTCCCCGGTTATTCACCGTTCCTAGCAGTGCAGTGAAGTTCTGCACGTTTTACACTGTATTTTGTGTATCCTTGTGCAAGTGCACCAACGCAGGAGTAAATCTCCCTAAAGTTCACACTCTAGAAACTGCCCCACCTCCCCTCACCTGAGCCCAGTGCTTGTGCAGGAAGCTTTGGTGTGTTTTTCACAGCGGATGAATACACAACAGTTCATGTATGCATGCCGCCCACAAGTGTTTGGGCTGTTCCTGGTTTTCATTCTTTCAAAGCCGAGATGATTATCTTGCTGCACGTGTGTCCCAATGCACGTGTGTCCCCGTGCACGTGTATCATGGTGTGTGTATATGCCGGTGCATGTGTGTCCCGGTGCACGTGTGTCCGGATGTGTGTGTACATATATCTCCAGAATGTGTACAACGAATGCTCTCACGTAGTATTTCAAAAATAGTGTGTTAAATTCCTTCTGGATAGCTAATGGCAAAACATGCCAACCCCATGCAAACAAGGTTTTACTGTAAACCTTAATATTTTAGGCATGAAGTATTGTTCACTCTAATATTTATCCGTCTAGACACACGTGTATGCATCCACTTAACCTAAACAGTGGACTGGTACTTTTGCGGGTGAGGTTAGCGTTTGGGTCGGGACAGTGCACTGGCCAACACTGGCCCAGATGCTGCGTCTGTCTCCTTGTGCCCTTTAGCTTTAGACCTTTTTCAGAGGGAGATAAACGAATCAGGCAGAATAATCTGTAGCTGCATTAGTCTGAGGTGGACCTCCCTTCAGGGTTTTTGTTTCCCATTTCCAGCTTGCCCTGCTCCGGGGAAGAGACGGTGGAGGAAGGGTTGTGCCCCGCCAAGCCTGTGAGCCAGTGTCAGGGCCCCTTCCTACCCTCCTGGTGACCGGCCAGACACCTCCCAGTGACGACCACACCTCGTACCTGCTGCCATGGCAAGCCCTGTGTGGGAAAGTGCATGCCGTGTGGGAAAGTGCATGTCAAACATTGTGACTTCGTTTACTGGACGGCGTGAAATTTGGCATCTCTGAGATCTTCCAGGGTTTCCATTAGCTTTTATTGTCAGCATTGGTAAGGAAGAAAAATTGGGTTTATGTAACTGGTCATTTAATTGTGAAGATGCCCAACTGTCTAGTTCTGCTGGGTATCATTAGCAGCTGGGGCAGAATTCTACTCTGGTGTGCTTGGTTCAGCTAAGTAGCTATTATGTGTGCGATGATCACTATCGGTTTAGGTAGAATTGTTCTTCGGTGAGTTGTCTCGTGTTGGAGGCTGTCCTAACGTACCGTTAGGGATGAGTGGGGTTTCACTTTATTGATGCGCTAGTTATGTAACAAAGAAAAAATCACTCAGAATTAACTCGCTGGAAAGTGCAGAAAATTTGACTTAATTGTAGAAGACATTTTCAGTGAGAACAACTTGAACATAAAACAGCTTCTACGTCTGCACTGATTTGCATACTTTACTGTTCAGCCCCAGGGAGCACTCAGAACTTTTCTCTTGCACTAATATTTGAAAATAGTCATATGGCAAAGTTTCTCAAAGCTCAGTCAGCAAGGTGAAAATGCCTACCTATGAATAGCTGATATTTGACAAAGGTCCTAAGATTTTAAACTGGGGTAAGAACAGTCTCTTTAACAAATGATGCTGGCATAATTGGATATCCATCTGCAAAAAATTGAAACAAAGCCCATATCTCACACCTTATACAAAAATCAATTCAAATTAGATAAAAGACCTAAATATAAAAGCTAAAATGATAAAGCTCATCCAAGATAAAATAGGGTCAACAATGGACATTTTAATACGCAATATAGACAGACTTCAAAATCTGACAAACAAAACATGTTCATCAGAAGAGAAAATAGATAAATGAGAGTTAATAAGAATCAAACACTTCTGCTCATCAAAGACTTAGTCAAAAGAATTAAAAGACCACCTACAGAATGGGAAAAAATATTCGGCAATTCTATGTCAGACTGACACCTGATCTCCATAATCTACAAGGTACTACAAAATATCAATAAGAAAAAGACAAATCATCCAATTAAGTGATGGGCAAAGGAGAGGGAGAGACACTTCTCTAAAGAGGAGATCCAGGCAGCCAAAAAACACATGCGGACATGCTCACGATCATTAATTATTAAAGAAATTCAAATCAAAACGACAATGAGATACCATCTCACCCCAACAAGATTGGCCATGATCCAAAAAACACAAAACACTAAATGTTGGAGGGGCTGTGGAGAGATTGGAACTCTCCTTCACTGTTGGTGGGATTGCAAAAAGGTGCAACCTCTTTAGAAAGCAGTCTGGCGTTACCTTAAAATAATGGATATAGATATACCACTTGACCCAGTAATTCCACTGCTTGGAATATATCCTACAGAATCAAGGTTATTCACACCAACTGATACATGCACACAAATGTTCATTGCAACACAGTCCACAATAGCAAAAAGATGGAATCAACCCATATGCCCAACAACAGAAGAATGGATGGGTAAACTTTGATATATGTACTCAGTGGAGTACTATGCAATGATAAAGAACAACGATGATAGCAGGAAACGTCTCTCAACTTGGTCTCAACTGGAGGACGTTATGTTGAGTGAAAATAGTCAGCGACAGAAGGACAATTATTATATGAGACTCCTGTGATAAAAACTTAAAAGCAGACTCATACATAACAGAAAAGACTCTTTGACAGCTACAAGGGTGGGGAGGGTGGGAGGGTGGAAGGGTGAGGGGCGAGGGTTTAGATTTGATAGTTGTTAGAAATTTGGTTGGGTGAAATTGATGACAAGACACATTAGTAAGAAGATCAATATTAATGGGACTTCAACACACACAATCTGTGTACTCCTCCCATCTTAACCCAATATTGTAAGCACAGAGTATGTACACTTTCATTTTTTTATTTAATTAAAAAAAAATCCTCTGTAGCTTTGGTTGGGGTCTGTGGCACCGCAGAGGAGAAACAAGACGCTGTTATTCCTCTCTCTGGCCCTTTCCGAGAGCTCATCTGATCTCCCGCATCCGTTTCTTGGAGTCCACGTCACACCTCACGAAGATTTTTTCCTGGGCTGGGCGAAGCAGCAGATCTTCTGTGTTTTCTGAGCAAAATGTCATTCTGGAAAGAAAATACAAAAGCAAGCGCAGCAGTAAGTTCTAGATGGAGCTCACGGGAGCATTTCATCCTCTGCCAAAAACTTAATTTAAGGAGGGCGTGCAATGTTCTTTCTTTAACCAGATTCTTATGCTTGCAGATATTTTCAGAACTTCAGAGAAAACCCAAACCCCAGCTCAGTGACAGCAGTGGTCTCCGACTTCCAGGGGCTTTGCACCATGGAGTTTCCACTCCTGCAAGAACTGGAGGTCCTAAGAGGACCCCTCCCTTTGCACCACCTCCTAACCAAGCCTCAGAGATTGGGGGGGGGGTATCTACAGTTTCTTTCCTTACCAGCTCTGGCTCCAGGGCAAACATTCTCAGTTCCTTCACTTGTTTCCCACAGGCAGGTGAACTCCCCAGCCTTCCTGCTTTGAACAGGCTCCAGTTTGTCAATGTCATTCCTCAAGGTCCCCGGGGACCAGTGACAATCCAGGTGGTGCAGTGGTTAAGTGCTACATCTGCTAGCCAGAGGTTGGCAGTTTGAATCTGCCAGGCGCTCCGTGGAAACTCCATGGAGCAATTCTATTCTGTCCTATGGTGTTGCCGGGAGTCAGAATCAACTTGACATCAGTGAGTGTGGTTTGGTTTGGTTTGGGGACCAGTGGACTCTAGGTGCCCTGGTGCTCTCCCTTTCAGCAGTGACCCCTTGCAGCTCTAGGAAGGGTGTGATGGGCATGTATACTACTGCTAGCATGCCAACGCAGCTACAGCAGACTAAGAAACAGCTGATTGGAGTGCCGAGACTCGTGGACGAAGCCCTGGTGCAGAATGGTGAGCTGATGACTGGTGACTGAAAGGTGATCAGTTTAAACCCTCTTCATGGCTGCTTAGAAGAAGAAGCCACTGATTGCTTCCTGAACGATCACAGCCAAGACACCTTAGGGTGCAGCTGTATCCAGTGAGCAAGGTACGCACAGCTTAGTGGTATTCATCGAGCAGCCTACCGGCCTCCCCACGTGGAAAGCAGCGCCTGCAGAGCAGTGAGCACGGGGGAGCCCAGGTGGACTCTGCTTACCAGGCAACCCCTTGTGGTTCTACTGGTCATGTGGGGTGCCGTGAGTTTGAATCTACTCGTCGGCACTCAGCCGTAGCCATGCTAATGAAGGAAGGAGTTCTGTGGGAAGCCTGAGACAGACCTGGGCTTGGACAATTAGCAGTGAAGTCCCCAAGCTGGGGAACCTCCAGGAGCTCCAGGGCCCTAATCTGCACAGTGATTTGGAAAACTGAATGAGGCTGGGAGCAGAGGGCACCCAGTCCCGTGCCCGCTGAGCGGTTGGTCTCTGTGGGCTTCTGCTCCCTTCCTTGGCCTCAGTCACTTGGGGAGGGCGTGCACCCACGGGGAAGGGCCTGCTGTCTCCAGCTCCTCGGGCCCAGGCCCCTAGAAGACCCAGTCGCACACCCGCCAGAGCCGAGGCACTGCCCCCCAGCCCGAGGGTGGTGTCGAGAAGCAGCTGTGTTGTCAGGGGTGGAAAAGCCAGGCAAGAAGGGCGGTGCGTGAAAGGAGAGAAGAGATTTGATTTTCTCGAGTTCACCATGTGGAGAAATTTGCTGAGTACGTCCTTGGGAGTCTCCAGGACTGGGTACCCCAGGAGATAAAATCCCAGCCCGTGGCTGTATCGGGACTGTATAGGGACTAGGGGACAGAGAGCCACCTGGGCTGGCTCCTGACCAGGAACTGGAGGGTGCCAAGGTGTGTGATTTGGAGGCTGGAGGCTGCCTACGAGATGCGGGCTTCCCAACAGAGGAGCGTGAGGGTGACAAGCTTCCCGGGAATGGGGAGGAGACGGGAAGGCCTGGGGAAGGACAGAATCCGTTTTCACGGAGAGCGACAGAACTGCAGAGCAGCATGTGGCCCGGGCGTCCCCTTGCTCTGCTGAGAAGACTGGAGGAGGTGCTGTCCCCTTTCTCCTGCTCCCCATTGCCCACACCGGCCCTCCCTGGCCCCAGGGAGGTGCTGAATCACACCCAGCGGAGTTTCTTGGGTGTTGTCTACTGGTCCACACAGAGGGTACAGCTGGTTAACGGCTTGGCTCGGCTCAGCTCTAACAAAAAGCCTAGCGACCCCTTGGAAGAAACAGCTGACGAGCTGTCTTGAAGACCTCAGTCCCCGAAAGCCTGTGTGCACAGCTCCACGCTGTCACACGCTGTCACACGCAGGCTGCCACAAATCAACTCAACAGCAAGTGGTGACCGAGGTCCTGTCCGCTCAGAAGTTCTGGGGAACCATTCCAAAAACGGGCACCCCCAGGCTCCTGCACAGGGCTCAGGGAACCAGAACCTCTCCAGGTGGCTCTGGGAATTCTGCTCAGGCATTAAGCTTCCCAGCAGTTCTGAGAGCCTCCAAAATTGGAGGGGTGCCACCGCCAAGAGAGGTCAATTGAGATGTTTGAGACTCTGACCTGTTAGAATTTTTTCTCTGGGTAAATGGTGACAAAGAAATGTCACCTCTAGGTCCTCGCCCCTCCCAGTGAGGTCTGTGGAGCACCCCTGAGGATGCTGGAGGAGCACTGGGCTGACAGGGTGCTTCTCTGACTCCTGAGGCAGGGAGCCAGCCACTAACTCCTGGGAAGAGGTCAGACCGGGAACCAGCAGTGCTGGGTTCAAGTCCAGGTCCTCCTGCCCCGGGACAGATGGCCCAGGAAAGCAGGGACGCATGGGCTTCCTGATTAATCTGCAGTGCACAGTGTCACCTGTCCCTGTGTCAGGTATGCGGTGAAACCTGTGTTGAATTGTGCACTACTGATCGGTAAGTAAACACAATCACACCTGTGTGCACCCACTTACACGCTGGCCCACCCTGGCTTCTACCTACAGCTGTGCAGACCTGCAGTGGCCATGTCACCTTTCTTTTTTTCTATGTTTTTTTTCTTTTTTCTTTAACATGACTGAGTGAAAATGTACATTCCCGTATAAATTTACATGCCCACCTATATGCAGCCTCCACTGCTCTCCCTGTCCGGTGACTGCACACTATTCCTCTCTGCTCCATACATGTCTCATCCTCCCAACAGCCTCCTTTCCTCTCCTCTCCACCCACTCTCCTTCCTCCAGCCAGAGGTCAGCAGGATGATATCCTATAGATGTATAGAACCATAAAGTGCAACCAATATACGGTCACTCTGTGTTGCCAAGTCCAATCCATTCCTGTCCAAAGAGTGGACCTTTCTTATGATTTATGGGTAAGGGCAGCATCAGGGCCAGGGACCATGCTCTCAGGGGAACCCCAAAACCGCTGGACCATCAGTTGAGGTCTTTTAGGCCATGTCACCTTTCTGAGCATTTATCCTCTGTCATCGGGACACAACTGGGACCCATATAAGTAGAAGATTGGCTTAGAACAGCAAAGCAGAGCAATAATAGAAAACTACATATGCAAAGAAGGCATAAATTCAGAGTGGGTTGGCATGCAGACGCAGGTCTAATCAACACTTCATGACAACTAGCACACACCACAAGCACTCAGCTGGGCACACGCCTGCTCACGCAGGTGCTTACGACCTGTTAGTGGGAAGCCGAGTTACCACCCACCTCTGCTGGGTCTCTCCCGCTTTGACTCTGATGACCTTCAGGAGGAGACCCGGGGAGTGGGGCTGTGCGCCCCACGGGATGATGGCTTGGACTGCGTTCCAGACGCCGGCCCACCCGGCACTGGTCTCCCACTGGACCTTGATCATGATCAGCTCGCCGATATCAAAATCCAGCGTGATCAGGAGGGAGTAGGTCTTATTACTTGTAATTTCTCCATCCCTGAGGACACAAAGGAAACCAGACACCATCAGTGTGTTTGTGACAACCAAGTGACGCTCGGGTATGCTCAGAGGTGCTCTCTGTGCCTTTTGTGGGTAGTCTTCTTTGTTACAGACAGAAATGCAGGCAGAGAGGTAGCAGTAGGGGTGACAGGGAAACAGGAGTCTCCCCAGCCCTGTAACCTGGGAAACCATGCTGCTTTCTGTGTTAGCCTATTACAAAGGTTCTGAGAAGTCCTGCAATCACAAATCTAGTTGACTTGGTTTAGCTCAGGCTGTTTCTTCCAAGCACCAAGGTCAGCGAGTCAGGAGAGCTGTTCTGTAGCAGAGAGGGGCCCCGGTAATGGTCTCTGGACTGCTGAGTTCTCTGTAGGTTTGATTAACACAGTAGAACTGTATCACACTCTTTTTTGCCCCCCAGCGGTGCTTTTCTTTTGTTCCCCCAAATAAATAGAAGATTGGATTAGAACGGCAAAGCAGAGCAGTACTAAAAAACTATGGGTGCAAAGAAGGCATGAATTCAGAGTGGGGCTGGCATGCAGACGTAGGTCTAATCATTAGCTGTGGTCACCAGACCACCTTCTGGGCAAGATTCTGAGACATCCCACACAGACGGGGCGCCCTCACTATGTGCAGCAGCGCCCCCCTGGGGAGGGGTGTGGGGTCCCTTGGCTCATCCTGGCTCTTCCTGTAGGAATCTAGCCGTCCCTAGGAGTGCAGCTTCCTGAGGACAGGACCCCACCGTCTCTAGTGTGGGGCTCCAGCACCTCCTTGCTGACCACCTGGGTCAGCGTGGTGTCAGAGCTGCAAAGCAGGCAGTTTGGAGAAGTGAAGGCTGATCCTGGGGTGGGTGAAGGGCTGGTGTGCCCCCCGAGAGCCTGTGTTGAGGGTGGGGATGCTGGTGTCTACCCGGGCTTCTGGACCAGCCAGTCTAGAGCCAGCGAGCAGCTGGGAGCCTGCTGCCGTGCCCTGACGGCCTGACCTGGGTCCCCGAGAACGCCTGTTGGGCCCTTACCCATCCTCCTCGTGGGTATAGTCCCGTTTGGAGACGGGGCTTTCTGCTTTGTTAATGTGGGCCCATCAGTGAAGGGTGTGTCTTATGCCCAGGGACTTCTGAAATCTGAAATGGGCAGGTTAGACACTGAGAAAAGAAAGTGCAAGTGGGGGAGACCCATGCTGTGTGGTGACACCAGGGAACAGGAAGCCAGGGCCGGAGAAGCTGGCGGAGCATGTCCCCCAGAGCCCACAGATAGAGAGCCTTCTCCCAGGGCTGGTGCCCTGAACTTGGACTTGGGTCCTTCTAACCTGTGAGACAACAGATTTCTGTGTTAAGTCAACTGCTGGAGGCACTTGTGTGACAGCAGCACTAGGTGGTCAAGGCAAGGACGAGGCCTAGCCTTTATGGTGAGAAACAGGTTGCATTTTCTCTGAATCTGGATTTCTAGGTCCATGGAGTTGGGGTGACCATGGGCATCTGAAGAGTCACCTCTGAGTCAAGCCTGGTTCAGATTTACTAGTGTGGGGCTGTCTGCCTTAGCCATTGTGCCCTTGGGGAGAATTCAGTCAGGTTTGGGAAACCCGAAAACCCCAGTCAGGCTGGGAGCACTGTGCGAGTGTAAGCTGGTGATTACTTCAGTTGGTCTTTGGGGCAGTGCTGTGGGACACTCCTCCTCACCACAGATGCGGTAGGATGTGCTGTATGAGTTCTGGAAGTTCTTCTCATCTTTGGAGCGTTCGAGTCAAAATGTTATCCTGATGTACAGATCGTATATTAAATCAACTTCAGTCCATTTCCATTACTGCCTCAATATGATTTTTGTTTTCACAGTGTCCAGCTGACTGGGTGCTGTTTTACCTGTGGACTATAGGTGCTCAGGGCCTTCCTGCTGACATTAGCCTGTCCTCAATGTGTGTTCCTGCACTGTGGACATCCGCTGGCCTGCCCTCAGCCCGTTTCCCTGCACGGCTGACATCCCCTGGACAGCCCTCAGCCCATCTCCCTGCACAGCTGACATCCCCTGGCCTGCCCTCAGCCCATCTCCCTGCACGGCTGACATCCCCTGGCCTGCCCTCAGCCCATCTCCCTGCACGGCTGACATCCCCTGGCCTGCCCTCAGCCCGTCTCCCTGCACGGCTGACATCCCCTGGCCTGCCCTCAGCCCGTCTCCCTGCATGGCTGACATCCCCTGGCCTGCCCTCAGCCCGTCTCCCTGCATGGCTGACATCCCCTGGCCTGCCCTCAGCCTGTCTCCCTGCACAGCTGACATCCCCTGGCCTGCCCTCAGTGTCTCCCTGCACGGCTGACATCCCCTGGCCTGCCCTCAGCGTGTCCCTGCACTGCCGACGTCCCCTGGTCAGCCCTGCTTTCCTGTCTGTTCACCCATGAGGGATTAGCCCATCCCCCACAAGGGCAGTGCTAACGAGCGTGACACACAGAGGTATATGAGGTGTGGACTTGGCTGGAGGTTCCCGCTGATGGGACCTCTGGACTGAGAAGACCAGATTGTGTCTGGCCTGCCCCTTGAAAAGTCCCTGTGAGACAAGGCAGCGTGTCGTGGTCAGAGACGGGCCTCCCACGGCGGCATACTCACAGAGCGACAGAGATTTTCTGCGTTTCCCCTTTGGCTCCAAGAAGTGACAAGGTAAAAGCAGGTTCCACTGGTTTCTCGGTTTGGCTGATAAGCTGGATCTTGAACTGGTAGTGATAAACTAGAGGGAGAAAATGTAAGCAGCGGCTTTTATTAAAAATCATATAGAGACATAAAATTTTAAAATGTAGGGGAAAAATATCTGGATGGATAGGTATCAAAATGTAACTATTTTTCTCCCCAGCAGTGGAGATTCTGAAGGCTTTTTTACTTTCTTCCTTTTGTTTCTCTACATTTTCTAAGTATTTATGGAGGATTTATAGTCTGCTTCTAATGTAATAAAAGCTTTATTTAACAAAAGAAGGCAGAGTAGAAGCATGGCGTATGTGGTAACCTCGCTGAATTCTTGATACTAGCCCTGTTGGAATACGACATCTATTTGGCAAGAGTCCCTTTTCATAAACCAAAGGCGATATAGGAACCTGTGTAGTAAATAATCTGTCTGGCTTCTGTTCCAGGTTCCTGGGAGGTAACCCCCAAATCCTTGGAATTTCCTGAGTCAATGGACAGTCTTCTAGTTCACAGAGGTCCCTCTAGAGCTCATGCTAATGAGACAAGGAAGGCTGGAGGCTGGACCCCAGAGAGACCAGCCCTGCGATTAGAGGCTTTGAGCGTGCTGGAGATTGTGCTCAGTCACCCAGACAACGATCTGATCAATCACGCCTGAGGAAGGAAGCCTCGAGCAAACTTAGACACTGAGGCCTGGGTCAGCTTCCCCGATGGACAAGACTCTGTGTGCATCAGCGGGCCAGGGTGTGACGAACCCCTCGGGACATGGAGGCCTCACTTTTGGGGCCCTCCCAGACTCTCCCTTTGTCTGCTTCTGGTTTGTGTCCTTTTGCAACAGTAACAGTAATGACCATAATAATAAAATTGTAATCTAACACTTTTCTGAGTTCTCGGAGTCATTTAGTGAATTATCAACCCTGAGGGAATAGTGCGAACCCTGGGATTGGGAGCCAGCTGGACAGAAGTAAGGGTGGCCCTGGGACCCCTGAGCGGGGGTCTTGGGCAGACTTGGCAGACTGGAGGACTGGGCCCGTGACCTGTTAAATCCAGCCTGACAACAGGCCGCGGTGCGGGAAACGCATCACCAGCACCCCAAACGCAGGTGGAGACTACTGGGCCCTGCTCCCTTAGCTGCTTGCCTGTCTCTGGTGCGTTAGCTCTTAGTGGGATTAGCCTGGCTACCTACATGCCCTCCCTAGTGACCAAACCTCGGCGGCAGCCTGGGACAAGCCCCAGAACTCTCTCTGGGCCCAACCAGCACCTTCCCTGATAGAAATGAGACCAGTCCAGTTCCAGGACCTGGGCTACTAATTTTCTGTCTTATCAGGCATCCAGAACATCCTTCCACTGGGTCTACTGGACGAGAGTAACCTACCTCTCTACCTGGATGAATTCTGTGTTTAATTAATCAAAGTAAGAAGCCACGGGGCAGCGGGCACTGGGGAATGGGGCATGTCCCGTCATCTCATTTCATGTCACGCCTGCCCAGTGAGGGGGCCTTGTTGCTGTCGTCCCACTTGACAAAGAAGAGAACAGGGCTCCAAGGAGCCGCTGCTGCAGGTCACAAAGCAGAGTCGGAGCCGCTCACCTCGCTGAACCCAGGTCAGGGCTCCCAGCTGGCTCGGGGCTCAGCTTCGGTCCCACCAGCCAGTGGCGGGCTGCCTCTGAAGAGACCCCGCCTCACCCCAAAGTGGCTGACAGCTGCATGGCTTCTTTTCTCTCGACGTCATTGTATTCTAAGAAACCGTATGTTCTTGTTCCAAGATTACAAGCAGTTTAAATTGGTTTGCCAGTTCCAGTTGGTCACTAGTGGCTGTCCTGCGTTGATGTGGCCCTGGGGACCACGTCACGCTCTTGGGAAGAGAGGTGTCTACCTGGGTGAAGGATGGGGCTTACAGCGTGCTTATAAAGAACGCAAACAAACCAACCCCGTTGTCATCAAGTCAGTTCCAACTCACAGCGACCCTACAGGTCAGCGTAGAACTGCCCCCTGCAGTTCCAAGGAGCATCTGGCGGATTGGAACTGCTGACCTTCTGGCTGGCAGCCGAGATCCTGACCACTGCATCCCATACTTCCAACTTAACACCAGACAGGGTGAAAACCACCTTGGGGAATTCAGCACTTGAGGGTCAAGCTTTGTTGTGGGAAGAGCTCCCCAGGGAAACCATAGATGGTGGGGACAAGCCGCTGGGCCACCCAGCTGTGCACGCAGCGTGCGAACCTGCATCGTCTTCATGGGTCTGTCCACTTGCTCCCAGATGTGGTTGTTACCACTGGAGGTTAGTCGTCACAGCAAACCCAGCAGCTGTTGCTGATGACGTGAGGCCAGCTCGCCAGCTGCAGTGTCCTAGGGTGCCGGGTCACTGGGTGTCTGTCCTGTGTACGTACCCCCTCCCTTGGGCACAAACCAGCCTCCCTGCTGCGTTCATGGTAGATTTACTCAGGTGCCTGGGGAAGGCGTTGCCTGGGTTGACTTCAGACATCCTCTTCAGAGCACAAGATGAGTGCATCTAATTGTGTTCAGAATACCGACAAAACACTGTAAGTCAATTTGCACAGCCAGAGTGTTCTTTTTTAAAACTGTACTTTAGATGGAGGTTTACAGAGCAAACTAGTTTCTCATAACACAACTGGAGCATGCATTGTTTTGTGACATTGGTTGCCAACCCCACAACACGTGAACACCTCCCTTCTTGACCGTGGGTTTCCCCGCCGAGAACTTTCTGTTGTAGGTCAGAGCCAGCTCAGGTGGAATCTGGCACCGAGTGTGGTACCCAAACATCCAGGTGCTCACACCCTCAAGCTTGGGATGAACTACTATGATGTCCTCAGGACAGTGAGGCTGTGTGCCAAAGTTCCAGGAAGGGTCCCCAAGCTCTTGCGTCGCAGAGATAGTGCAGAGATTCTGGCCTAGGATCCCTGAAGTCTCTGGAGAGGTCGGGCACTCTTCCAGTCTGCCAGGGAACTGGCGATGAGGAGTTTTATAGGCTGAACTAGGGCAAAAAGAGAAGGCCCTTCCAAAGACACATGCTGCAGGCTTTCGGGGCAGGGAGCAAGGGGACTGTGGGCAGGGGGCAGGGGGTGACGGCCCGGGTAAGCCCCAGGTGGGGAGGCTGAGCGCCTTCCTGCTGCTCCCAGAGCCCTCGCAGCTGGCAGTTCCAGTCTGTTCAGTAGGTGTCAGTGAGGAGTCCACCAGTGCTCAGCCCAGTGCTGTCGGGGACAGTGAGTGACAGCGTCATGGGTGACACCCAACCCGACCCAACCCTCTGCCACTGAGTCCATTCTGCCTCACAGTGACCCCGTAGGACAGAAGACAACTGCCCCGTAGGGTTTCCAAGGAGCACCCGGTGGATTCGTGTTGCTGGCCTTTCGGTGAGCAAACGGACTCCTAACGACTGCACCACCACACCCACTGCTGTGGAGTCGATTCCGACTCACAGTGACCCTCTAGGACAGAGGAGACCTGCCCCCAGGGTTTCCACGGAGTGGCTGGTGGATTCCTAGCACCGACCTTTCAGCGACACCACCAGGGCTCCGTAATTGGCAATGAGCGTGAACGGTGGCAATGCCTGGTATTTACTGTGGGTTTACTGTAGACCCAGGGGTGGCCTCTAGTCTCTCATGGAATCCTCACAAGCACCTCACAACTGCTATTGTCTTATGACGAGGAAACGGAGCACAGAAAGGTTAAGCAACTTCTCCCAATCACACAGCTAGTAAGTAGCACAGCGGAGGTGGGATCTCAGGCAGCCTGGTCCAGAGTCAGCACCTGGAACCAACGGGGGGAAAAGGCCCAAAGGTGGAAAAGATTTAAGTTCAAAGAGATTGATAACAGAATTACTAATTTAAGAAGAAGAAGCCAGACACACCGTAAATATTTAGTAATAGAGGAGAAACAGCGACAACGGTGATAAGTGCTGTTTGTCGCTTTCCTGTGTCCCAGACACCCACCCCTCACATAATTAACCCACTGTTTTTACAACAACTTTATAAAGTGTCCGCTTTGCCCTCCCACCAGTGTCATTTGCAGATGAAGACACCCAGGCTCAGAAAAGTGCCATAACTTGTCCAGCGTCCCTGCAGCTCGTAATTGGTGAAGCCGCAATTAGACGTTCGTCTGCTGGTTCTCAGTTCACATTCCCCGCCGTGTGATGCGCTCTCACAAAACCACTAAAAGGTATTTTTGGAAAGATTGCAGTGCTTCTGAAAGAAGGGGCTGGGGCTGGGGAACCAGCCAGAACACCCAGCTGTGGATCCAATGTGAGACCTGCTCCACAGACAGCATGCCGCAGGAGCCGGGGACGAGCAGAGCCACTGACAGTGCGGATTTCTGCAGAGGAATCGTGAGCATCTGAACTCTCTTTATTTTTATTTTTTGCAAGTTTCGTGTTTTCTGCCATAAGCATATGTTCTAATCAGAACATGGTGGGAAAACAAAAGTTTTTTGAGACGTGGTTAAAAAGAAGGCTGGAGAAATACAAGCTGTGGTGCTGGCTTGGGAGAAGCGGGCCTCCTGAGAGACAGTCACCCGCAGGGCCCTTGTCACTCTGCCTGGCCCCATGGGCATTCCTGCTCACATCATCTCCAAGAAGGAGGCTGGGGTCACAGTAATGTTGGTATCCCCACAAGTGCACAGCACCCATTAGCCGCCTTTGAGTGAAGAACAAACTGGAACATAGAAGGACTGCCAATTAAGCTTGCAAACTCATCCTTAGAAAAAGCACTACACCCTCACAGCAGTCGCCTTCGAAGTGCGCCCCTTGGGAAGCTATATACTGATGTCAGTGCCTAGACCACTCTGCAAAGCAGTTTTGGAACTCTTTTTCTGGAATGGCCATCAGAGCTGTCGCTGGACACGGTCTGACAACTGAGTTTGTGAATGCATCCTAGAAAAGGTGCTTTGAAGGATGGACTAGGCACTGGCTCTCGGTGCACAACTTCTCAAGGGGAGGGCTTCAATGGTGACCATGGTGACATTCAGCTACAAGGTCTGGAGCATTGCTTCTAGGAAGACTATGTGAGCTTAATTGCCAGACCTTATGTCTGCGTGTGTGTGTCTCTCTCTCTGTGTGTGTGTACACATCTTGTCTCATGGACGGAATGGGTAGGGAATCTCTAGGGTCTCAGGTCTGGGAGACACTGGCACTGCTGGCAAACCTTACAGAGATATTTGGTCTGGGCTTTGACTTCTCCTTTTTGGAGGTGGTAGGACTTGGGCCTCTTGTGTCTCCCTGAAGCAGCAGGGCTGGCTCCCTCGTCTGAAATGCCGCCAACCAGAAGGGAAGCTGAGGCCATGGGATTGAGGGGCCCGGGGATGGTGTCCGGGGGTTTCCTGCACCAGGCAGTCAGTGCCTGCAGGGCAGGCTTGGGAGGGACCAAAGGGGATTGGCAGCAAAAGCATGTAAACACTGGCTTGTTTTGGTGATGACTTTGGGCCTGACTGTATGGCCCCTTCACGTGATGCCTTGATGTCACAAGGTGGTATGCTGCCTCTTCTGTGGTGCCACACTGTGGGCCAGCCGGGGTAGACAGAGGGATGGAGAGGGGGAGGGAGTGCGTGGGGGTGGGGGCAGGGACTGTGTATGTGTGTATGAGGGTTAGGTAGTGTTGTGTGTGTGAGGGGATGAAGTGTATGTATCCGTGTGTGTGTGTGAAGGGTAAGGAGGGTTGCGTTACATGCGTGAACGAGCAGGGAGTGTGTATGTGTGTTTATGTGAGGGATAGGGATGGCTGTGTGTGTGATGGATGGGGGTGTGTGTGTGTGTGTGTGTGAGGGATAGGGATGGCTGTGTGTGTGTGATGGGTAGGGTGTGTGTGTGTGTGTGTGTGTGTGTGGTAGCAAGTGTTGTGACAAGTGGCATCCTGAAACTAGCTCTTTGTGCCTGCGGGCCGGGTGTGCTTCCCCTGAGAGGGAGACCCCTACAACTGAACTCTCTCTCTGCCATCTGCCGACAGATGGTCTTGAACAAGCGTAAGCTTCCCATACCTCAGTTTCCTCCTCTGTGAAGTGGGAGTGAAAAGTTGTGTCACAGGGTTGCTGTGAGGATGTGTGGAGAAGGGGAGCATGAGGGTGCCTGGAGTTAACCCCTCGTGGCCTGTTCCTCTCCTGCCTGCTGGACCTGTGAGGCGAGGTTGGGAGACCCGTCTGTTCGTCGAGTCGCAGGGTTAATGGTCCACGCTGCGCCTCCGTGCCTGTCCACGTCCCCTACTGTGTGGCTGTGGCGACAAAGGCCTCCAGAGGCTCTGTCAGTAGGCTAAAGTCACCCCTGTGGGGGACAGCCAAGCCACGTTTCTGGCTGTTCCAGGTCCCAAACCTGTGTGCCCTCTGTGGTACACCGCGTCCTCAGAAACCCTCCCAGGGAGTAACTTCTACAGCAGCAGCACTAGCCAAAGAGACAGACTGCCAAGGTCACAGACTAGCTTGTCATCTCACCAACCAGAAAAAAACAGTTCTTACTGGTGGAGTAAACAAAAGAGGGGCCCAGAGCACAGGGAGAAGGTTCAGGGGAGGAGAGGAGCAGCCAAAAGGAGGGTGAGAGGAGGACCTACCGCCAGAGGCAGCCAGGGGGGCAGGGGCAAAATGTAACGGGTGACTCTCGTTTGAGGGAGCACTCAGTGAAGGGGTGTCCCTTCCACCCTGGAGGTTGAGTGTGGAGTGCCAGCAGCAGGGTCTCCTGAGTCATCTTGGATCAGGCACTGTGTTTGCTATTCACAAGCTGTGTCTGTGGCTGCCATCACTGAACACGTTCCAGATTCTCTAGCTGAGTCCCAATCAAAAGGGGGAAAAATGAGGAACAGAAATTTAAATTCTCATAGAATCCAGCCTTGCTGGAGTCACTGAGGCTGGATAGTCCCCTGAAAGTATTGCCCTGAGATCATCTTTAAAACTCAAACCAAAAACACCTCCTGAAGCCTTCTTTAAACCAAGTAACAGCTTAGTTTAATAAAGACTGTCTGTGTGAGCATTGTGCTCTTTGGAAGAACTATGTGGTACCAAACTAACAACAGTAACTTTTAGAGAGGAAACTCAAGGAGCAGCGAGTTCATGGTAACAGAGAAGGAACATCTCAGAAAAGGAGGGTAAGAATGATAGCACAACTCAAAGACGGAAGTCAATGTCCCTGAATTGTGCACGTAGAAATTGTTGCATAGGTGTTATGTTTTGCTGTGTATGTTTTCAACAGTAACAGAAAAAGTTCGATTAGGCTTTAAAACAAAAACAAAAAACAAAAAACAATGCAAACTTGTGTAACCTTGAGGAAATTATGAACTTCCCCAAATCTTAATTTGTTTACCAGGAAATCCAGTGTAGTATCTCTCTAGGAAACCCCGCTGGAGTGGTTCCACGTTATGGCTGCTAACCAAAAGGTCGGCAGTTCAAATCCACCAGGTGCTCCTCGGAAACTCCATGGGGGGCAGTTCTGCTCGGTCCTATAGGGTCTCTGCGAGCTGGTATCAACTTGATGGCACTGGGTTAACGTTGGGTGGTTGTGAGGGTTAAACAATTTAAGGGAAGCACCCAGCCGGGGTGGTCATGCCTGTGATGAGGGCTCTTCCCTCCCTCCCACCCTGCAGAGTGGGGACGCCCTCTCCCAGACGGCTATGAGGATGAAGCTGGAGAAGGCCTCTCCAAGCAGCACCTCCTCAGTTAGCGCAGCCTGGTTCTGCGCCGCCTTCCCTCACAGCACCTCCTGAATGGGTGCCAGTGCCCACTGACAGGCAGAGAGGGGCATGGGCAATAAACCACTTCATTTCACAGCGGCTGCACCCCAATTCCTGTCACGGTGGCTGTACCTTCTAAGAGTTTCCCTGAATCCTGGGGTTGGGCTGCAGAAAACATCCTTAGATGGTTTTCTCCAGATATCCTGGGGGCCAGAGGACCAAAGCCACGTTAGTCATTCTTTGTGGAGCTAGAGCTGGGAGGAGAGGTTTATCTTGCCTAGTTAGCCTGAACCCTAAAATACAGAGAATGACTAGATGTCCTTGAAAAATACAGGTGGTGGCTTCTCTGTAGGCGGAACCGGGCAAGTCTGTTCCATGAAGCATCTGAAGACGGTCATTAAAATGCCAGAGGTGGCTAGTGGGCCCAGGCCAGGGACAATGGTGGCCACACTGGCAGAGAAGGGTGTCGTTAGGGTGGCCTGGATTAAAGGCTTCACATTGGTGCTACTCTGTAGAACTTTCTGTGACGTCGGACGGTCCCGTGTTCTCCAGCACAGAGGCCACGTATCTGAGCCCTGGAAGGTGGCTAGTGAGACTTGGAAAACTGAGGTTTTGATTTTATTTAATTTTAAGTAATTTGAATTTGAATTTAAACAGCCCCACGTGGTTAGTGGCTGCCGTGTGAGACAGCACAGCGTGATCCAGATCGTGGGTTCCCGTCCACAGCTGCTTGCAAACAGGCAGCATTCCGCACGGCTGTGTGTCATCCCCATCCGTCCTTGAGGCAGCCGGACATGACACAAGAACACTGCTGCCATCGGTCAGCAAAACGAGGCCTAGGAGATGGGCGGAACTGGACCGAGTTTGGAGGGAGCAGAGGACGAGCCCACGATCCATTGGTCAGTTTGTCCCACTGAGGTGACTCGGATGTTGTGGGACGCTAGAAGCTGGGCCATTGTATTCAAATACCAGCAGGGCCACCTGTGGTGGGCAGGTTTGAGGGGGGCTCCCAGGGCCACGCATGGTGGGCAGGTTTGGGGGGCTCCCGGAGCCACTCACTGTGGGCAGGTTTGAGCGGGGCTCCCAGCCTCGCAAACCAGGAAGAAAGGCCTGGTCATGTACTTGTGAAAATCAGAGGTGAAAACTCGACTGTCTGACCCCGTGCTGAAGATGACCCCATCAGGCAGGAAGGCACTGGGAACAGAGTGGCCGCATCCATAGATCTGAACAGACCCACAGTTGTGAAGACGGGTAGGACCAGGCAGCAGGGCATTCTGTCCCTCTGGGGGTCGCTGTGGCAGCGATGACTGGGCAGCACCTCAGGGCAATCCAGAGAGGGGGAGCACATGGTGATACTCAGCACTTGTGGGGGCTGGGGTCTTGATCTCTGTGTCTCAGGCCGCCCAGCCTCGTAGCCTCTGGGTTCTGGGTATCACTGGCCTGGTAGGCCCCGTCCTGATCAGAGGTCCCTGGAGCAAGATAAGTAGTTGGCCATAAAGGGACACACATGACAGTACTTTGATGTCATGGCACTGAGACCCCTTCAGACAGCACGGCACCCCTGCCGAGGACTGGGCTCCCTCATGCTGGTGGATGAAGTGGGTGGCTGAGCGCCTGGGCTCTGGTGGCTGGTGGCTGGCGGGTGCCCAAGGCTGCCCTCGCTTGACGCTGAGCCTCTCCTCAAGCCGACAGGAGCCCCGCGGCAGGTGTGCCCCAGCCTGTGGGGCGGGCGCTGGCCTCTGTGCGAAGGGGGGAGTCAGCCCGGCTTGTGCTCCTCGCTCTTCTCTGTCTTCCGCTGCCTGGGCTTGTTCCCTCCCCACCTCCAACCTCTAGTCACGGTCGTGCTGTCCCCAAGCTGGGCCATGCCTCTCACTGCAGACGCACTTCTCAGCCCAGCCCGAAGGTGACAAAGTGACCTCCTTTCCTCCCAGCCGATCTCAAGGGGAAAGCAGCCTGCCAGCTCCAACCCTCCACCTGCCTGCTCTGCCCTCACCTCCCTGATACCAGGGTGGGGGTGGCTGAGTTGACAGCCACTTAGCTAGTCCAGGGAGGCCTGGAGCTCTGTCAGGAAACTGCTTTGTGACCGGCCCTGGGCCTTGCTTTCCCGGTCTGTAAAATGGGGAGGTTCCACAGGCCCCTGAAGCTCTGACCGTCCAGGATTACAGTGGCTCCCAGTGAAATTTGATTCTCTGAGAGTGAGGGACACAGGAGCTGAGGGTGTCCCTGGACCTTTCACAGGGAACAGCCCACTACTTGCCACCCAGGTGGATTTCTGCTGCTCCTGACCCTGCTTGGCAGGCTAGGGGCAGATCTGGCATGAGAGCAAATGTTCAGATAAGCAGAGGGATCTTGGGCTTCAAGACTAGGCCACCTGGGACTTTGAGTTCGCCAGGGCGGCCGTAAAAGGAACACTGAACTGGGTTCTAGGGCTGTCTACTGCTGTGTGGTGGTGGGCTGATCACTTTCCCTTTGATGTGCAGCCTGGTGTTCCAAGTGGGGTGACAGCCAACTGTGTGGGGCTCACTAGTGGTTGAGGGAACCAAGGTTAGTCACGTATCTAGTGTTATACAGAGAAGTGCACCTGTGTACAAAATGTTATATACGCATACAGTGTTACATGATGTCCTGCCGAGGCCCGTCACCCACAAAAGCCCCTGTGAACAAAGTTACAAGCTTATGTGATGGCGGGCAGAGGCATCTCGTGACATATTTCTGGCCATACTCTCCTTAATAATGTTTTGCAATCTAGTCAAAACTTCCTCAAAAATACCTCCTTATCTCCCGGCACAAGCATCAAAGAAGAAGGGTTTTACAACCCCCTCGGCTTAATGAATTCCAATGCAGCACGCCCAGCCTGAGAGCACCAAGGCCAACCCAACTCCACTGGCTTCTCCCAACTGCACATCCCCCTCCACATGTGAAATGCAAGATTGCAGAACAGCCCCAGGGAGCTCCCCAGGAACGACACCACACACAGCCTTTTCACTCCCTACATCAGGAAGACAGATAGGGTTCCAAGTTTGTTATATTTGGTATGGCAAATAGACAAACACTAAAGAAATACCCTTCTTAGAACAGTTTAAGAGAGGCTTAGAGTGGAGGACAGTGGGCGCTTATTGTCCCCACAGGAAGAGATAAGAAAGAGCAAAGAAGGAACAAATAGGGACAGCCAGATGAGCCTATCCTTCCTGTACCTTTGACCTCAAGGCATAGATAGAGTTGACTGAGCTCAAGGTATAGCTTTCTTTGCACTGTTGATTATAATCATAAATATACTTGTCTCAGACCATTATTTAGAGGGCCCTAATGATTAACATGAAAAGAGACCACAATGTATTGGTTCTTTACTAGATAACAGGGAAGACCCTAATAATTAACATGAAAAGAGACCATGAGGTACCAACTTCTTACTAGCCAATAGCTTACGTGGTCAAAGAGCAGCTACCTCATTGATTATAAAAATAAAGAAAGACAGACCTTAGTGGGCTGCCATTCTTCAGACTTCTAATTGTCTCAGTTTCATTTCTTTCTCTTTCGCCGACGCCGTCTCCTTCCCTTCGTGGTCCCGAAACCCTGCTGGGGCTGGCTCCCGGCAATGTCCAATAGACAACACGTATATACACATGTGAAATGTGATACATATACAAAGCTACATGCATAATGTTATATAAATAATGCATATAATGTACACACATAATATGCATATGTAATGTTAAGTAGATAGTGCATATGAGGTATACACACACAATGTTACATGCATGTTCTGTAGTACATACATATAAAAATGTTACATGGTGTTATTGTCATGGATTGAGTTGTGTCCCCCTGGGGATGTGGGGGGTCAGGCCAGTTGGGCTAAGCCATGATCCCTGTGACTGTATGACTGTCCACTACTGATGCCATTTTCCTTTGTGCTGTCAATTCTGTCCCTGTGACTAGGATGGATTAGCGGTAGCTGTGCTGACGATGTCTACAAGGGAAGAGAGCGTCTCAGACAACATCTTCTGAGACATGAAGGAGAAGCAGGCAGAGAGACAGGGGCCTCCCCGACCAGGAAAGCAGAGCTGGCCCCACAGAGCAGCCTTGGCCCCGAGGTTCCTGCACTGAGATGCTCCTGGACAAGGGAGGACAGATGCATCACAGGCCCTGCCTCCAGAGACCCCTGAGACAGAGCCTTCCCCATGGGCTGAGGCCCTGCATTTGGACTCGTAGCCTACTGGGCCGTGCGTGAGAGAATAAATGTCTCCTTGTTAAAGCCATCTACCTGTGGAATTCCTGTATAGCAGCATGAGGTGATGAAGACAGTTAGAAGGACATGGGTCCGTATGTAATGGCTACATAGATAATGCATATAATGTACACTTGTGTGTAATGTTAAGTAGATAATGTATACATGTATGTTACAGAAATCATGCACATTCTGTACACAGACACCCACAGAGAATGTTACACATACACAGTGTTACGGAGCCCTGGTGACCCAGTGAAAAGCCTGGCTGGTGACCCAGAGGTCGGCAGTTTGGATCTGCCTGTGGGGCAGTTCTCCTTTGTCCTGTAGCATCACTGAGGGAACTCTGTCCCTGAAATTCAGGGAGGTCATTGAGAAGACTCTGTTCTCCAGGGCTGTCGTCTTATCCAATGATCAGACCTGCCGCCGGCTGAAAACATCCTGGTAGGTCCCATCTGGTATAACCATAAACAACTTGAAGCTTGTTTTCCCCACCCTCCTAATTGAAAGCTCTTCCCTCACCAAAATCTTGACCATAAACCTTAGCCCCTCCCCTTCTAATCAGTATTTCTTCCTTATTCGGACCGTGAGTACCCTAACCAGAATTTCTTGCTAACTCTCTTTCCTTATCAAACCCTAGCCCTCACCCCACACTACCTCACTGAAAGTTTATAACTGTGAAAAACCTGCCCTACTAGGGAGTGGCTCAACCCCACTCTCTTTCTCTTCCAATAAACTTCCCCGGACCCCCAGACTGGTGTGTCTCTGCCTCTGTTTGGGGTCACCTTCTTCCCAACAGTCACCATGACTCAGAATGGACAGTAAGACAGTAACTGGTTAAAAAAAAAAGTCATCTAGGTCGTGCACGTAATGCTACACATACACAATCTCACACCCTGGTATGTGCATAGCGGTTAAATGCTATGCCGCTAACCAGAAGGCCAGAAGTTCAAATCTGCCAGGTGCTCTTTGGAAACTCTATGGGGCAGTTCTACTCTGTCTGTAGGGCCACTGTGCATTGGACTTGACTCAGCGACACCGGGTTTTGGGGTTGTACAATGTACAGGTAACACATATAACACACATGTATGTCGTGTTTTATGTAGATATAATGTTGCATGTATACAATGTCGGAAGGTGTATAAACCTGGACTCCAGCTCCTGGGGAGCTGCATGTGTGTCTGACACAACCACACCCCCAGGGCTTTCGGTGGCTGGTTTCTCAGAGGCAGGTCACCAGGCCTTTCCTCCCAGGCACCAGTGGACACCCTGGAACCCTGTCTTTTGGTTCGCAGCTGAGCACAGCGCCATCTGCACCCTGAGGGACGGCGTTCAGTGTATTATGCAGTGCCAAGGCAAGGTGGCAGGAATGGCGTGCTCACGTTCTGCGGGCACAGGTACCCACATGGCGACAAACCCCAGAACTCCAGATTCCGCCTTGCGGACCCTGAGACCAAGTGCTGGGAAACAGCGAGCTGCTGAGTCACCCTGTGATGTTCTAAGTGTCAGACAGAACCCTGGTGGCCACAGATGCCGCCCTGTGCCTTCTGGGGAAATTCAGCCCAGGACTCCCGCCCAGCCCTTGCTCTGACCTCCCCTTCAACCTGGGGAGCGGCAGGGCCAGCTTTCTGCCCTGGGGGACCAGAATGTGCCCAGAAACTCTGCAAGTGGAACCTGACATGCTGGGAGTTGGGAGACGCTTGGCCCTACAACCCTGCCCTGTAAGATCAGCTGATTGAAGCTTGAGGGACAGTGAGAAGTCGCAGAGTGAGACAGGAACCCAGGGTTTCCCTGGCTGCCACCAGAGGAGATGGAAGGACTGGGGCCCAGCCTGGGTCTGGAGCCTCCTTGGGGTCCCTGTGCAGTGGGAACAGGGCAGTTAGGGAGCTACAGGACCTTCTTGGTACAGCTTTCTAGGACACAGCAAGAGCGGACTGAGAGAAGCCAGCCACAGGCTCGTTCAGCAAGACTTCACACTCGGGAAAGGAAAGAGGCGGCAGGCCCAGGCACTCTCGTCAGCCCGTGGAGACGAGACCAGGGAACACCTGAAGCTTTCAGGCCCACGACAGTGCCTCCCCCCAGGGAGGGCTCCCAGGCCACGTGGCACCCACCTTTGAACGGGGACTGGGCCTGCGTGACCAGGAAGAGCCTCCGGCTCCTGAGTCGCGGGTCCCGGCGGATGTGGTAGCCCAGAGTGTTGCAGCGTCCCTTTCTGCAGCTGAGGCAGTGGCCCTGGCGGAAGCTGTCCATGTCACTGCACTGGTAGGCTGTGCTCTGCAGGTCACTGTGCAGCAAGGAGTCAATGAACAGGTGCACCGAGCGCTCGTGGGCGCACTTGATGGTCCGAGTGACAGCTGGAATGCAGGCAGCAAGAAAGGGGTCACGGCCCCAAGCCCCGAGGTACCCTCACCTCAAAGATCCCCTGGTTCCTCAGCCCACAGAAAACAAAAACAGAAAGCTACGCCAGCTGCCATCAGGTGGCCATCAGCTTGTGTGACCCGCATGTTTTCAAGAGCCTCACTCTACAGGGCTTCACTGGCTGCAGTCTTTTGGAACATGATTGCCAGGCCTTTCTAAGGCGGCACCCTTGAGCAGAGTAGAACTGCCAACATTTCAGTCAGCAGCTGAGTGCTTGACTGTGTGCACCACCCAGGGGCTTCCACATAAGATCTGCCCAGGAAAACTCACTGTCATCGAGTGGATTCCCACTCACAGCGACCCTACAGGACAGAGCAGAACTGCCCCACAGCGTTTCCAAGGAGCTCTGGGTGGATTTGAACTGTCGACCTTCTCGTCAGCAGCTGAGTGCCTCGCCCCAGAGCCACAGAAGATGAGCAGAGACAAGGAGAAGGCTGGTGAGGCTGGCACCCTGACAGGAGAGGGATGCCAGGCCCCTCTGGGGCTGTTTATTGCAGAGGGGTAAGTCCCGTCTGTTGCCTCAGGGCCCTTGAGGGCACCTCTCTGTCCCAGCAGGTTTTTGTACACACTTTAACGGGAACTTCAAGACAAACCAGGATTTGGAACTGGTTTTTCTGGTTCAGAACTTTGCTGATAATTTGCATTCCTAAGAAATTCCCTGCTAGTAATTTGCATTTCTAATAGATTCTCAGGAAGTTACAGGAAGCAGTCCCTTGGGGTTGCAATGTAGATTCTGAGTCAGCATATATAAGGCGCCACCCCAATTCTCAGCAGGGAGCTTGTTAGAACTGCAAATTCTCAGCAGGGAATCAAGCTGGACTGACCAGATTTGAAGCCCAGTTAGTTTGTATCAACCCAAGTCACTGTGTCATTTAAGCCAGCAGGTAGGTGGGGACTACTGTGTCAACACTGCCCTCTCCAAGGCCAAACACACCCAAGGCCGGAATACACCCAAGCCTGAACACACCCAAGCCCTGAAGCCTCACTGGTGACAGCCCTGTGCTCGGCCTGGTGGAGTCCCTCGTCTCCATAAACTAGAAACCAGACCCTGCCCTGATGCCCAGGGCCCGGCAAGAGCTGCAGCCTATGGCACAATGTCATTTTATCTCTACAACAGCCGTTAGGCTCCTCAGGGAACCGGCTGGCAAAACCAGCCTGGTGAGTGGGTTTGCAAGGATGTGGCTGTCAGCACGGTGTTGGTGGCCCTGACCAGACAGCAGGCAGGTTAGGTTTACCTCCTGTGGATTTTGTGGAAACCCTGGTGGTGCAGTGGTTAGGTGCTACCGCTGCTAACCAGAAGGTCAGCTGTTCAGATCCACTTTACGCTCCTTAGAAAGTCTATGGGATAGTTGTCCTCTGACCTACAGGGCCCGTAGGGGTCAGAATTGACTTGACAGCAGTGGGTATGTAAATATTATCTATATACATGTATTGCATTTGCTTTCTCTTGCAAATCCTTAACCCTGGTGGCCTAGTGGTGAAGAGGTCTGGCTGCTACCCAGAAGGTCAGCAATTCAGATCCGCCAGGCGCTCCTTGGAAACTCTGTGGGGTGGTTCTACACGGACCTCTGGGGTTGCTAGGAGTTGGAGGTGACTTGACGGTAGTGGGTTTGGCTTTCTTGGTTTAGTGTGGTCTACCCGAGCACCTTCCACGAGGCCGACAGAGCCGAGGGCCTTCTGCGAGTCCTCTCAGGAACCCTGAACGCTGGTCCGTGGGACAGTTCTCACAGCGAGGACACTGAGCTTCAAAGACAGGTGCTGACTTGCCCACGTCCACAGAGCCAGGGGGGCAGCCAGAGGGGCCAGGGAGATGTTGATCAACGAGGACCAGCCTTCAGCCTTCTGCTCGCCACCACCCAGGTGCTCGTGCCGCGTGGCTGGCGTGTGGCTACGATGCCGAAAGCTGTGCCACGGACGTCTCCAGTACCAGCCTGTCACTCGTGGCAGGTGGCTGTCAGTGGCGCTTCTCAGCTAAGATTAGGAAGGAAAACCTGGTGACCTGCTTCTGAAAACTAGTTAGTGAAAACCTTACAGAAGCAACAGAACGTTGTGTGTCTTGCTTGTTTTAGACAGGATATCAGGATGAGCAGGCACAAGAGGAGGACCAGCAGGGGTGTGGGAGTCCCAGGTGGGAACGACAGCCTCGACCACAGACGGGAAGATGCCAGTAACTGGGAGGGTGGCAGAGGACCGGGAACGGCTTGTTCTGTCGTCTGCGGGTCCCAGGAGTAGGAGCTGGCCCTGTGGCCGCTAATCAGAGCAGTAAGTAGTTCTGTTCAGGTGTGGCTGACAGAAAAGCGCCCCGATGAAGAAAACATGTCCCAACCAAACCAGAAAACCAAATCCACTCCCTTCGAGTTGATTCCAACTCATAGTGACCCGATGGACAGGGTAGACCTGCCCCATAGAGTTTCCAAGGAGCACCTGGAGGATTTGAACTGCTGACCTTACGGTGAGCATCTGTAACTCCTAACCACTGCGCCACTAGGGTTTCCACTTCCAGACAGGAGGGTGTGCAAACAGAGAAAACAGCAGGTGGAACTCAGTTTGCTTCCCTCTGAAGTTTAGCAGAAAACAGCAAGCAGCCAGGCTAGTCTGAGTGTTTGGCGGCAGATTTAGGGGTTCTGTCCTCCAGGCGGGTCTCTGGCTTTTCAGGGTGTAGACAGGGGAGGACCGCTGGCTGGTCCTGGGGAACCTGCTGCTGATGGGAGGGACAGCTGCCTCAGGCCGACAGCAGGGATGACCCTTCCCAGAAGGGTCCCTCCGATGTGGGCGGGAGGCTGGGAGTCCGGGAGTCCAGCCACAATGCGAACGTGTCAAGCTGGAAGGTCAGCCCTGGATGGCTGGTGGGTGGTGATGCTGTCTTGAGAGCCTGTTCTCAGCTCCGTTTGGGATGAGTGGGGGGAGGAGGTGCCCTGTGGGGGTGTGTGTCTTGCAGCTTGAGGTCTCCAGTCGGCCCAGCGTGAGGTGGTGTGTTTTAATTGGGGTGGTGTTTTGTAAATTAAGAGGAGCAGGATGCCTGTGAGACGTGGGGTTTCTGCTTCCATCTTTCGCCCTTTAATCCCATGCATGTTGCCAACATTCATGTTAGTATTTTCACTTTAGGATTTAAGAGAGAAGTGGGATCACACCCCAGAGAAGGCTGAGTTCAGGGTCTGCCCTGGGTCGAGGACTTGACCTGGGCGTATTTGCATCTGAATCCCAATTAGAGGGTCCTGGTGATGCCTGCAGGGTCATCTCATCTACCTTCTGGGTGGGGGTGGGAGGCAGGGAGGGTTGTTCCCACTCTGGTGAGACCAGGGATCAAGTAGCCGTGGTCTGTCGTGAAATGGACCCTCATGTGGACCAGTATAGGGAAAACCCCCAGAGAAGACGGAATGATTGCTGTGTCCATTCAGCATCCAGAAGGGCTAGGGTCCCAGAGGCCCTGGGCGTTGCAAATGATTGATGTGCATGGCTGCTAATCAAAAGCCCAGGAATCTGAGCCCTCCTTGGGGGCCCAGGAGGAAGGCCAGGGTGTCCACCTCTAAAAAAGAGCCATTGAAAACCCGCGGAGGAGAATTGTACTTTGACACATATGGGGTAGCCTGAGTCAGAACTGGATCAGCTCTAAGGCATCAGGTTTAGCACCCTGGGAGACCCTGCTTGGGTGCACGGCGTGTGTGTGTGTGCGTGTGCGCGCGTGTGTGAGTCTAAGATGCCTGACCCTGTCCCCAGCTCATCCTCGGGGCCTAGGCTCCACGGAACTCTGCCTGTTAGGGGCTGGGAGCTCTTTGGGGAGCACCAGCCATCACCCACTCCATCCTGGATCTCTCCCTGAGCTGGCCCCTCCCCTTCCCAGAGTCCCACAGTGGGAGCGGGATGCTGTCTTCCTCACCATTGAAGCCGTGTTTGGCAAAGTGTCTATAGAGCTCCAAGAGGTGGCAGCCAGGCTGGAAGGTGCCCCCGTTGGGGTAGAAGTCATAGTGTGCCACCGGCTCTTTAATGCCCACGCTCAGACCCATGTGCTCCCGCGTGAAGGTGTGAATGGCGTCCACAAAACTGGCGTCATCTGGCGAGAGACGGTCACTGGGGGGAGATCCCTCAAACAAAGGTCCTGCGGCATCCAGCGCTGAGAGGAGAGCAAGGGCGCAGTTAGGCAGGGGTGTAATTAGGTGGGGGTGCGGTTAGGTGGGGCGCGGGCACGGAGGAGAAATGCACTGCCTAGCTTTTGGATGCACTACTATTACTCATTGTAAATCTTGGTGGTGCAGTGGTTAAAGTGATACTGTTGCTAACCCAAAGGTCGGCAGTTCGAATCCACCAGGCACTCCTTGGAAACCCCATTGGGCAGTTCTTTGTCCTAGAGCGTCACTGTGAGTTGGAATCGACTCAATGGGTTTGTTTTGTTCCTTTATTACATGTTAATAAGCCAGCAGGAGGAAGAGAAACCCAGGGCCTCATCTTTCTGTAGAAAATTTTGCCACTACCTTTCTACAGTAACACCACAGTAATTTATGGTGTTGAAAATCCGACGGAAGCAGGACTACTGTCACCAGAGGGAATAGATGCTTCAGGAACTACTCACTGGTAGAAACCAGATCACAGGGGCAACAAGGATTTATCTGAGAACGCTAATTTTAAGTACTTTTCAAGTACATCTGTTTGCATATGACAAACGAAACAAGCAAAAGCCCCGCAAGGTGGTTGTTGTTAGAGCTTCTTACCATCCATCAGAGAAAAGGCTGCCTGTCATCACTCACTGTCCTAAGCAAGCTGGCCGTCCTACACCTGCACTCTTCCCTGGATTGTCCAGAGCAGCCTTGGACTGTCACGGTGGGCACTCTGGTCTTCAAAGTGACAGATTGGCTCACGTGAGACCAGAGGCAGCTGCGGCCTGGCCCCAGCTGGGGGACTGATGGGCTCAGCCTTTTCCTCTGGAGAACCTTGGTTGTCCCCATTCAGCCCAGCTTCCTGTCCCACAGCGGGTGGAGAGGACAGTGGTGGGCACGGGATCGCTTGTTTCCGAGCCCCCATCCACAGTGACAGATGGACTGTTTCTGGGTGTGATTTATGTCCCTCTCTGCGTCAGGCTGTCTGTGACACCTCTAAGTGTGACCCACAGCGCCAGCAGACAGGCGAGGTCCTGGGCTGGGGCCCACGCCGCCTCTCTGCTATGCTGGTGGAGGCTTCTGGCCCAGTGGGGCAGTCTGCTTACCCGGAGACACTGAAGACCGTGTCAGCCAGCCCTGAGGCTGACCTGTGGGCCAGGCCCTGTCAATCACCACACCGAAATCCAAACCCGCTACAGAGATGCTGACTCCCCAGGGAGAGCTCGTGGGTTTGACTCTCCGATCGGTTGGTTAGCAGCTAAGCGCTTAACTGCCGTGCCACCAGGGCTCTCCAACCGCTAGTCAGATGGGAAAAAAGATAAGGAGGAGGGCCTGGGTGTCATAGTGGCGAATTTGTTTAGTTTAGAGGTCTAGCGTGATCTCTGTCCTCTACATTAAAATAAACCTCTCTTATGAGATCATAGTAGACAAAACTCAAACCAAACGCATTACTGTCGAGTCAATTCTGATTCATGGGGACTCTCCAGGGTAGAGTAGAACAGTGCCATGCAGTTTCTAAGGGGCGATGGTGGATCTGAACAGCCAGCCTTCCGGTTCACAGCCATGTCAGCTAACCACTGCACCACTGGGACTGCTGACGGTAGGTGTGGCCGTTCTGAGAAATGTTCTTACTTGACAAAATACTTTTACAATGCTGTTTTTCATCTCAAATTTTCCTTTCATTGTCTCAACCCACCAACCCACTGCCATTGGGTTGATTCCAACTCATACTGACCCTGTAGGTCAGAGTAGAACTGAGTTTCCAAGGAGCACCTGGAGGATTTGAACTGGCGACCTTTGGGTCAGCAGATGGAGCACTTAACCACCATGCCACCAGGGTTTCCTTTGCTGCTTTAGCCTGTGGAATTTTGTTGCAGCTGGAGGGGTCTTGAAGGGTCTTGAATGAGAGTTTAGTAGGTGGTGTAGGGTGGGTGACAGCCGCAGATTGAAGGAGGCCCCTCCCTGCAGATACGCATGGCCGGGAGTCCCCGCGGTGGGATTTCTCCCCCGAGGGGTGAGTGCTGCCTCCATGATGGTGATGAGAGAGAGTGGGCAGCAGCTGGGCTGGCAAGGCAGGACTCTGTCTACAGGCCTGGACTGGGCTGAGGTCATCTTGTAGGGGGGTCAAGGACCGAGAGGTGAGTGGAGTGTTGGGAACCTCAGAGCACCCAGAGAGCAGCACCGAGGGCGGAGTGCACCTCAGAACCGAGGTTCCTGGGCTGAGATGACGTCAGACCGAACGCGGCCTCCTAGCCTACCGGACTGGAACACAGTGAAAGTTCTCTTCCTAAAGCCATCCGCAGGTGGTATTTCTGTTACAGCAGCCCCGGGCAGCTAAGACAGTGATGGCTGGGACAGTGAAGCTGGGTGGGTGGTGAGAGGGTAAGTCATTCTGGGACATGGGAACAAACAGCCCACTGAAGGCCTAGAGCAGGAAAGGCCAGGGTGTGTTTTTAAAATGGAGACACCTCCACTGTAGCTGAAGCTGAGGGCTTCTGGACGGGAGTGGCAGGAGGAGCTGGAGGCCTTGTGGGACCCCATGGAGCAGGGCCCTGCCTGTGCCTCGGGGTCATGTCCCTGTAGCTGTCAGTGGCACTCCAGGCTTTGGCTGAGGGACATTCTGACCAGGGGTTGTGTGGACAGAGGACCTTTCTTTCCCATCTCTGGCTTTTCTGGGTCAGTGTGGGGCTTGGGGCAAGGTGTCCCCAGTTCCTCCCACCCTCCAGAGAAGGACTGCATTGGTCATAGGTGAGGAAACTGAGGCACGGAGGCGGCTGCTGTCCCGCTGAGACTCTTCACTCCCTAACTTGCCACATTGGGTGTTTTGAATTGCAGATGAGAAAATAAAATCTTTCTTGCTTCAGAAACACAGAGACATCCCCCATTTCTGGTCCTGCCTGGCCTGTCCACGAGAGACGTCATCAGGGGAGAGGTGGAGGAGGGGGCCGAGACCGCTCAGAATCCCCAGGAGCCGGAGTCCGAGGCGGTGGTTGCAGCCGAAACCCTGTCCAAGCCTCCCGTGAACACTGGTGTGGCAGAGGGCGAGTCGGAGGTGTCTTCACTCTGAGACTCTTGGACAAGTCCCTGCTCTGGCTCCAAGCCTTTCTGGAGATGATAGTTTGTTAGTTGTTGCCAGTACCTGTAATTCTCCCAATCTTGCGTGTTCCCCCGATGTGGCTGCCGGCAAACCCCGAGACGTGCGCGCCCAGACTGTACCCGATGAGATGAACCTGGCTGGGAGGAAATTGCACCGCTTCCTGGAAGAGAGTAGCGGGGGGTTGCTGGTGACTGGAGCTGGCTGGCTGACAGCTTTGTGGCTGCTGCCTGTCTGGGTGCCCACCCTGCTCTGGAGACCTGATAGGAATGGGCACTTCATTCACACTCCAGACAGAAACTGCTCCTGCCTGCCTGTCTCCCACCATGGCATCAGCACCTGCTGAAATGACGGCGTTCGTTTGTGTAGGGTCCTGTGTTTACAGGGTGTGTTCAGAGCCTTTAGCATAACTGAGGGGCTGGACATCAAAGGAATGGTGTGTGGGGTCAGGGGAGAAGAAGGTTCTATGAAATAGGGGCCGCCGTGAGCCATCCGAGAGAATCCCGGGGTCTGGTCCCCACCCCCTGCTTGCTGCACTGCCTCTGGACACCAGCTGGCAGGTTCACTCTTGGAGGAAGGGAGAGGAGGGATGGCCAGGTCTCACCTCCAGCCACCGGAGAAGAGTGGCGACCTCCTGGCCCACGACGCGGGAGTTGCGGATGGCGACGACGTAGTGTTGGTGAGCCAGAGGCATCCAGTCCACCAGCCCCACGTTGACCGGCTGGGACGGCCCTGACTTCAGCGCTGCCACCATCTTCCAGATCCAAGCCTCCAGCAGACCGTCCACCTGAAGGCCACGCAGAGGACAGTCAACGTCTCTCGGGGAGGGAGCCTGTGGGCTAACAGCTTCCTCTGCCTCCCTGCCCACCCCTCCGTCCTTCTCCGGTGCCTGGATGGCGTTAGAGCCCAAGAAAGGGAGTTATCTCGGGGTTCCTTCTGCTGAAAGTGCTATCGGCACTTTGCCCAGGACTGCCCTTTGTGTTGGCTGTCCTGTCCTTTGTGGGGGGTGGAGCAGCACCCCTGGCTCCCACCCCTCGGACGCCAGTGCTCCCCCTGTTCTGACAGCCTAAAGAATCTGCAGACATTGCCGAGTGTTTGGGGTGGGGTCGGGGAGCATGGGAACTCACCTTCCTGTGAGGACCACCGACGCTGGGGCTTTCTGAGCTTTTCACAAGAAATGGACAAGTGTGAACTGGCACAGAAATGTGCTTTGTCCTTGAAAGGCCAACTTCACTACCACCTCCTCTGGGAGGTGCCCTCTCTGCACCCCACAGACTTGGGGGGACCCTGGCCCACTGCCATCCGCTCTGCTTTAGAGGTACCAGCACCATCCCTGCAAGCACTAAGAGCTCAAGGAACATTTGTTGAGAATTGTGGGGGGACAATTGGCAGAGCGCCCCTGATGGGTTCACAGAGAGGAGGCCTCTGTTGTGTGGCCTGAAGGACAAACGGAATTTAGTGAGAAGCTTCCAGTGGGCAGGTCAGTGCCATACCTGGAAGGGGGAGGGGAAGACTCCGGCAGAAGGAACTCCACCTGCAGAGGTGGTTAGGGGAGGGATCCTGTGTCTGGGGACACGAGAAAAGCCGCAGAGCTATTCCGATGGCCTTACTTGTCATTCTGGGACAGCAGGCAGTCATTCTAGGTGCTCACCAAATGCTGGCTATGTGATCAAGCACCTTGTAGCCACACGTGCCGGGTTCAAACCCAGGCTCTCTCAGGCACCAGCTGAGTGCCTTTGGGTAAATTACTTCACATCTCTGTGCCTCCATCGGGAGCCCTGGTGGCTCAGTGGTTAAGCGCTGAGCTGCTGTCCCCAAGGTCAGCAGGCTGAATACAGCAGGCACTCCTCGGAAGCCCTATGGGGCAGTTCTCCTCTGCCCTACAGCATCGCTGTGGGCTGGAATCAACTCGATGGCAGTGGGTTTGGGTTCTGCTGCCTAGATTTGTGCTCCAGAAAGCAGGGCCAATGTCAGTGCCTGGTGGTAAGGACTGTGAGGGCGAGACGAGACACAGGCAGCAGGGAGAGTCAGGCCGGGGTGCCGGTGGTGCCACAAACGCCCCTTACGGCAGCTGTGGTTTTTCTTACTGCTGTTGCTGTCACTATTCCTGTCACCAGCTGTGGTCACGGTAAACATGTTTCCAACTGGGCAGGATTTTGAGAAGAAAGAGCCACAGCCAGGTGGGAGGGCTGATGGCCTGGGTCAGACGACCCTCTGATCTTCCAGTCGTGTTCGTAAGCAGAAGACTCCTTTGTGCAATCACTGATTCAGTCCACAGACATGTTTGCAGCCCCTTGCACGCACTGGCCACTGTCCTGCAGTGGTCAGCCAGATGAGAACAGGACTGAGTCCTCTACCCTGAGGAGCCTGCCGTTCAGCAGGGCAGAGGACAGACATGCAAACAGCAGCGAAGCTGGCCAGTGAGCACTGCCCTGCATGCCCGTGTTCTGTGACCCCAGGCCCGATGGCCCCTGTCCCCTGGGAGTGGGCTGGAATGGAGAGACGAAGGCCTGGCACGGCATTGGGCCCCACAGAAGTGTGGGCGATCTGGAGACGCGAGGGGGAGGGACGCTCCTGAGGAAGAGTGCAGCCTGCGCCCAGGCCACGACGGGGACGCCGCAGAGGAGACGGGGGCCGGGGGCACGAAGAGAGGGGTTGGGGGAAGAGAGGAGCAGGAAGGTGGAGGGGGGCTGGGCAGGTGGGAGGGCAGCGGCAGCAAGGAGACGACAAGTGGGAGTTTTGAGAGCATGTTTGTCTAGTGGGCGGTAGGGAAGTGTTTCTAAACCGCACCATGGATACCAAAGTCTCTGGAGGGTTCATGTTGTGATCTGAGCTCCATTTTGTGGGTGGGCTTGGAGCCAGGGCGGCAGAAGTTCCTTTTAGGGCCAAGTCTTCACTTAGTATAGCCTCGCTTGTTGCCTACAGTACCCTTTCTTCCTTCTGTAATATCAGGATGTCTGCCATCCCTGCGGGTCTGTCACTGAGAGGCTACACTGAGCAGCTTCCTTTGTATCAGGCACAGCCAGTAGATGAAACTGGAAGCATTTTATGGATTCTTATAGGAGCCTATCCTTCTACCCTTTCATCTACATTCCGTACTACATTGTGCTGCCTGGAATACAGATGTGATGGCTAGATCTCCAGCTCCCATTTTGTGCTAAGGGGAGGGCTCCTGGCCAAGGACGGTGGAGTATTAAGCTGGAAAGAACTTTGTACTTGAGGACTTTGTTGACCAGAGCCATCTGACCGGTTTTGGATTCTGTACCTCTAGACTTTGGAGTGAAATGGAAAGACCTTCTGTTGGATTTGAACCACTGGTGATGTGGCTCTCCGCCTCTACAGCTGAGCTGGATCCTTACAGATGTGAGGTGTCCTGGGGAGTCTGTCTGCCGCTCCCTACCTCCTCCCAGGTAACATGCAGCCTCAGGTGGGAGCCATCTCCTGGCACGGGTGGAACTCCCTGGGGAGCTGTGTGACCTTTCTGAGCCTCGTTTTGTTATCAGAAGTGTGGAGATAATTATATTTTCCGTGTCCTGCTTACTTCACGAAACTGAGCTTATTCACGATGTACTGTGTGGGGAAATGCTTGGAAAATTACTACTGTGATGCACGAAGCTGTTGTCACTAGCTCCCCATCTTTTCATTAAAAGTGAACACATTAGGAAGAAAAGAAAGAAAGAAAACTTGAAAGCGGAGAGAAAAAAGGCTCCTGGGCTTTCCTACCGACCACCCGTGGATGACCATCACCAGCGGCCGGGAGGCATTGAAGCCGCATTCCTGCAGGGTGTTGGTGTGACCCAGCTGAAGCTGACAGCCTGCATCAGCTGCTTCGAAGAGCACAAATCTGATCTTCATCCCCTGTGACGTTCCCTTTGCTTCAGCATCATAGGGACTTCTGGGAGATGGCTCTGGAAGAGAAGTTTGGGGACGGGATTCAGTGTGGCGTCTCTTCTCCTCTGCCAGTTCAAGGACCAGCCACGGGTTTCTAAGAGCACACACCAGTGGAGTTCACGTGGAGTGCTGGGCGCCCACACGAGAGCTTCCTGCAAAGGGGTGCTTTTCCCCTGGGAGATGGTGGAGGCTGACCTAAAAGGACCCTCCTCAGGGACCCCTCACAGTTCTCAAGGTGGTCAATTCACCGTCCTGTGAACCCTGTGACTACAGGACCTGGTCTCCACCAGTCAGACGCTATCTCCCAGGGCTTTCAACCAGAGTGACTCTGGGACATAGAGGACAAGGGAGAGGATGCCCAGACTGAGGTCTGGAAAGACAAAGCATCCAATCCAAAAATCACACTGCCCCTGAGTGGAAGAGCCAGGATTTGAACCCAGGTCTCTCCCACTGCATTTCCCATCTCTGCGTCCCATGTGGAGACAATTAATGGAAGTACTTTAGGTAGACAACACTGGGACAGTTCCGCTCTGCTCTGTGGGCAGTGGTAGGGTCACCATGCGTTGGGTTGGTATCGGTTTATGTACCCTCTCTAAGGAGCCCTGATGATGTGGGTGGTTAGCACCCATCTGCTAACCAAAAGGCTGCTGGCTGGAACCCACCCAGTCACCCCATGGGGGAAAGAGCCAGTGGTCTGGTCCTGTAAGGCTCACAGCCTGGGAAACGCCAGGGGCAGGTCTCATGGTGGGGGGCTCCGTGGGGGGCTCTCTCACTCAGCAAGTGCCTGACAACAAAGACAATGTGTCTTATCTCGTGTCATCCAACCAGCTCTTCCTTTGGACACATGACATCCTGTAAGCCCTGCCTGGACCCAGTAGGGGGTGCAGTCAGTGTGGGGATAGTCATGGCTGGACAGGCTGGTGGGGAGGTTCAGGGCAAGTGAAGCCTGGCTTTGGCCTTGAAGGATGAGTAGGGCATGTGGATGGGGTGCTGTCCGTCTTCAGGAACAGTGTGAGAAAAAGCCAGAGGGATGAAGGGTCATAGGGGGCAGAGGCAGGTGGGACCCAGCTGGAGGGTGGCAGCGGGAAGGCTGCTGAGAGGGGGGCCTTCGTACTCCAGGGGTGCACTGCTGGCAGCGCCTTTCCAGCTGAAAGGGGGGCGGTGGGGAGAGACATACTCCTTTTTGATTCCTTCAAGGGTTTTGGTGGGTAGGGGAAGGGACAGGAAGAAAATTTCTAAAATTTTACCTTCTATAAAATTATCTTTTTACCAGATGACTTAGGACCTCCCTTGGGAAAACCTCATAATGGCTGGGCTGCTTTGCAAGGGGGCTGAGCAGTCACCCAGCAGCGGCCAAGTCCGTGGTGTGGCCCAAAGACAGACATCCCTGCTCTGTAGCCTGGATGAAGCTTGAGGGGGCCATGTCTTCAGGCTGGTGGTGCCCTAACATGGGTGACATCTTTTTTGTTAAGATTAGGGGTCAAGCCTAGAGCTGAGGGGAGGGAGTTCTCACCCTCCCTTACAGCAGAGGGTGGACCCCCCGCGGCTAGGAACAGACTCAAGGCCATGCTGGTATTTTTGGTCAAGGAACTCAATTCAGTCCAGTTACTAAGGACCTGATCATTCTTTCTGAGTACAAAGGCATTTAGACTTCTCAAATAACATGTCTTGGGCTTTTGGTTTCAGGGGACAGTAGGACCGAGAGATGAAGAAAAGAGAATGCAGAAGAGAGGCATTAATGAAACTGATTTTCCCACTGGAAGGTTATTAATTCAAAAGGGTATTAATTCCCAGCAAAGGGCAATGATTTTTCACTGTGATGACAGAATGAAACGCGTCATATTTTATTAAAAGAAGATGTGAGTTAGCATTTGCTTGACTTTTCTGAGGTAAAGAGGAGAATTTCCACCTGCCGCGTGGCATCCCAGAAAGGAGGGACCGCCCAGCCCGCTGCCCTTCTGCAGGCCAGCTTGTGGCCCACATGGTCCACTGTGCCGTCAACACCAAGCACAGTCGCTGTCGAGTCGGGTAGATTCCGACTCACCGTGACTGGGTCTGTGCCAGGCCAAACATGCTCTGTGGGGCTTCCACTGGCTGAGTTTTGGGACGTCAATCACCAGAACTTGCCTCAGAGGTACCGCGTCCTTGGGCTTGGTTAGCAACCAATCGCATTCACCATTTTTCCTGCCCGGGCTGCCTGGCAGGGCGCACTGCCTCCTTTGTCAGAGCCGGGGATCCCCTTGACCTCCTCCCACAGCCCCCAGTTAGTCTAGAGCCTGAGACCCCCTACTCCTGTGCCACTGTCCAGGTGCACATGGTCTGTCACCTGGCTTATTAACAGCCTCCCGTCTCCCTCAGGGTGGTGGTGGAGGGGGGTCGTCCTCCTTCCATCCTACCTTGCACTCCTGCTAAGAGATCTTTCTGAAACAGATAGTGGCTTTGCTCCCGTACCCTGGGGGGACTTCAGGGCTCCTGGCATTGCAGCCACGGCCACCACCTCACTGTCCCACCTCCTTCCCACTCACGGCCCCTGACTGCAGCTCCCTGACCACAGTCCTGCACATTGGCCTTGGCTATCCACTCCCTCGAACAGCACGGCTGCTGGTGAACTTCTGCCCTCCCCACAAAATGGAGCCCAGACACCCCTGCAGTGGCCGCCTGTCCCCCTTCCAGCTCTGCACAGAGTGGCCAACCCTGCAGCAGCCACCTGTCCCCCTTCCAGCTCTGCACGGAGTGCCCAACCCTAACACAATGATCTGGCATCCACCTCTGCCATTTCCCATGTGTGCGACGTCCCCAAGGTCATCTGCATTCCCAGCATGGGTGGGGGCTGGGCTCCTGTGGGTGCTCACTGGCCAGAGAGCCAGGGTTCCAGGACAGGACCAAAGGCTAACAAGGCTTGATCTGCCAGTCATTGATACATCGGAGCTAGGTGTAGTTCATGTTCTTTAATTCAGTAACCAACAGCTAGTCCTTTCTTCCTGTTGGGATGAAGAGCTGGCTGGTATCTAGGGGACCACGTGAAAATACACTGGGGACAGAACAGCACCTATCTCGCAAAGCTGGCTCCGGCTTCAGCGGAACTCTGTTTGCAGGGCGCGGAGCAGCATGGGCCCCGCAGCCTGCACCTGCGTCAGGGCGAGGCGACCCTGTGCACTGTGGGAGCATTCGGCTTCGGCCTCTGATCTCTGAATCCCTTTCTTTCTGCCAGCACCCGCCCCAGTTGCCCTCAGAGGGCCAGATCCATCTCACGTTTGTTTGCTCTGGATTTAGCTGGGGAAGAAATTGGCCTGGCTGCGGACTGGCGGGAAAGAGCCGTCGGGGGAGAATACCACTGACGCGGGACCGGGCTCTCCTTTGTCCTCTTTCCTGGGGTTTTTGGCTTTATTTAGTGTCTGTATGACAGAGGAGGCTGTATTTGTATTGGGTTGGGTTTGCTCAGTCGTTCTATCACTCATTTCCTCAACAAGCATATATTGTGCCCAGGCCTCCCTGGGGGATGAAGCGGTCAACACGCTTGGCTGCTAATTAAAAGGTTGGAATTTCAAGTCCAGACAGAGGCAGCTGGGAAGAAAGACCTGGTGACCTGCTTCTGAGAGGTCAGTCGCCAGGAAGCCGGGGAAACACGGTTCTCCTCGGACACAACTGGGACTTCTGGGAGTCAGAACTGATTCCCCAGCAACTGAGATTTCGCTATGCCCCAGGCCCTGCCGAGGCTCTGCTGTTTTCGTGGTTGTTGGGTGCCTCCGAGGCGGTGCCGACTCAGAGTACCCCCCTGTATGGCAGAGTGAAATGCTCCCTGACACCCTCACGGCCATTGTCACGCTTGAGCCCATTGTTGTGGTCACTGAGTCCCTCCATCTTGTTGAGGGTCTTCTCTTTTGCTGACCCTCCACTTGAACAAGCATGATGCCCTTCTCCAGGGCCTGGGCCCTCCTGACTACACGTCCAAGGTACATGGGATGAGGTCCTGCTGTCCTCACTTCTACGCAGCGTCTGGCTGGACTCCTAGCTTGGCGTTGCCTGCATTCACCTACCTTGATGTCCTTACCCAAAAGAAAATGAAATAATGTGTTTTTGTAGGAAATATTAGCAAACCCACTGCCATTGAGCAGATTTGGATTCCCAGTGACCCTACAGATAGAGTGGGACTGCCCCATAGTTTCCAATGAGCACCTGGTGCCGTCAAACTGCTGACCTTTTGGTTAGCAGCTGCAGCACTTAACCACTATGTCACTAGGGTTTCCTGTGTGAAATTTTAGAAACCTTGAACCTGGGGGCTGATTTAGAAATAGGAAAGTCTTTTGCTGGGAGGCCTTCAATAGCAGAACTGCACCAGCTTGACCCAGCTTCTCCTTGGTGCCCCAGGAACTTGCTGGGATGGAGAGGGCAACCCTAAGTGTACCTAGCACATCCACTCGCTTTTTCAGGGTCCAGGGGCAGATTCCCACGAAGGGGTTGACAGTGTATCTTGGTTAATAGTCTCTCTTAAAGCCACAGCACCATCTCCAGACTTAACGCTGCTGTGTCTTCCTCTCTCCTCATAAGCACGACAAAGTGGCAGTTGAAGAAGACCTGCCCGGAACAGGGGACTCTCCCATCCACACGACACAGCATGGGCTTCTTCCGTTACTGCTGAGCCGCTCAGTTCCCTCACAGCTTGTCCATGGGTGCTGGGGGCTTTAGATGCCCTGATTTGTCCCATTTCCTTGGCCTGTCCTGGTCTGATTTTGCTGGCCTTCCTGTGACCTGAGACCATGTTTTCTCCTTTTGCAGCTTCCAGGGAAGGAAGTCAGGAGAAGCTGTTTTTTTCTGGCTGGAATTTTTTTTCTTCTCCCCAGTGTTGCTCTTAGCCTCTGCTCTCTGCTCCTCTGGTTAGAACCTGAATGATTTCCTTCCTTCCTTCTCTTTCCCTCTCTTCCCTGCCCTCCCTCATTTCCTCACTTCCGTCCTCTCTCTTCCTTCCTCTCTTGCTCTCTCTCTCTCTTTTTAAGGGCTGCGCTTTAGTTGAAGGTTTACAGGACGAAGTAGCTTCTCATTAAATAGTTAGCGCAGATATTGTTTTGTGACCTTGGTAACGACCCCCCAACGTTTCAGCACTCTCCCCTCTGGACACACGGTCGCTGTCACCAGGTTTCCTGTCACCCCTGCCTTCTATCCTTGCTCGTGGGCAGGGGGGACCCATTAGTCTCACTTTGTTCTATGGGCCTGTCTAATCTTTGTCTGAAAGGTGAACCTCAGGGGTGCCTTCACTGCTGAGCCACAAGGCCGTCCAGGGGCCACACTCCTGGGGTCTCTTCAGTCTCTGTCAGGCCAGCACATCCGGTCCTCGGGTTCCCAGGACTGAAACGGTCCTAGAACATGAAAGTCCCTGGTAAACCTTGGTGAGCTGACCACGTTAGCTGGAGGGCAGTTGAGTGAACAGGTGGAAATTGAGAAAAGGATTGAAGTTACCCTCCTTATTGGCCAGAGCGGCCCCTGGGGGTGCAGGCGGTTAAGCACGCAGCTGCTAACTAAGCAACTGACTGTTCGCATCCACCCAGAGGTGCCACGGGAGAAACATCCGGTGACCTGCCTGTGAAAGGTCACAGCCAGGAAAGTCCCACAGAGTGACATCCTACTCTGCACACGTGGGCTTGCCGTGAGTCAGAATCGACTCGACGGCAATTGGTGACTGATGATCAGCTGGAGAGTTCTCGCCCAGCGTCCCCTGTGACATACACCCCCTGTCACGGTCTTTGTCCACACAGCCCCCGGCTTGAGAGGCTCTTGCTGACCTGCCCTAAGGGCCCAGCTAGCACGGTCATCTCCAAACTACAGCAGTCTTCGCTTCCTCAGGAAAGAAGCCCTCCGCGTTTTCTGACTCTGTCCTAGCTTCCTGTCTGTCCTCACAGGTGCTCCGCCCTTGTAATGTCCTATTTGCGTGGTCATTACATAAAACGTCTGTCTCTGCTACTGGGTGGTGGGTGCCCTGGAAGAGCTCAGCTGCTGCCCAGAAGGCGGGTGCTTCAAAGTCACCTCCTGGGAAAGCCTGCGGGGCAACGGCACTCTATCCTGTAGGGCCAGCGGAAGTCAGAATCAACCCAGCAGCAGTGGGTTTAGTTTGTTCTTTGGGGTGCCACGCCTCACTGCGGCACCACCTGGAGCTGGCTCTGGGCCCCACTGGAACTTTAGCCAGCTCAGCAAGAGGCTGTAGAGCCCAATGGCTACACACGCAGAGCGCAGCCACACTGCTTGGATTTGAAGCCTATTTTTAACTTACTAGGTGTGTGGTCTTGGGCAAGTTAACCTCAGTTTTGTCACCATGTAATCTGTAAAATGGAGACAAATACTTGAGAGAGTTGTGAGGATTTCATTAGCTAATAGATAGAAAATGTTGTAACAATGCCTGGCACATAGCATGCTTTATGTCAATGTTCACTATTACGACCAAGTCATAAAACCCATTGCCGTGGAGTCATTTCCAAGCAGAAGGGGTAACAAGTTATCTTGAACTGGATCGCAGACCCAAATTTGAGTGCAAAACTAATACAACTTCTAGAAGAAAACTGGAAAAAATCTTCACAACACTGAGCGGTACAAAGACTTCTCAGGACATCAAAAGCACAGATAATCAAAGAAGAAAGAAACGAGTAAGTTAAAAACTTTGCTCTTTAAAAGACCCTGTCAAATAAACATAAAGGCAAGCCACAGACTTGGAGAAAACACTCACAATCCGTGTGCCCAGCGCTGTGCCCGGCAGACACCAACAGCCCTGACAACTCAGGAAGACCGTGCCCTCTCACACCCTCTGTGTCGGTCTGCGGACCCCTTGTCCCCACGAGGCGCTTCCACCAGTCGCTGCCAAAGAAGGAGCATCAAATCCTGATGACAATATCTCCAAGGGGTGGCGAGTGGTTGGCAAACCAATGCAGAGGCAGGCATTACCCGTGTAAATACAGAGTAGAAGGATAAACAGCTCAATTCTATTATGGGTAGGAGATCTGAATACTTATTTTTCCAAAAAATATATACAAATGGCACATAAAAACATGAAGACATGTGTACTGTTGACAGTCATTACAGAAATGAACTTTAAACACAGTGAGATACCTTACTCCCTCCAGAATGGTTACAATTAAAAAGACTGGCAATCCTAAGGGTTGGTGACTATTGGGCATGCCTGGAACTCTGGATACATAACTGCTGGGGATGCATAATCCTATAGCCATTTAGAAAAACACTGGCAATGTCTTGTAGAGATAAATACGCACTTATCACATGACCCAACAATTCTGCTCTTAGACGTGTGCCCAAAAAAAATAAAATATATGTACACATCAAAGTGAAATTATTCATAACAGCCTCAAACTAGAAGTAACCAAATTATCTATCAATGGGTGAATAGATAAATTTGCCACGTTCATCAATAGAATCTACTCAGCAATAAAAAGGAATAAATTACGGACACATCCAACAATATGGATGAATCTCAAATGTAGCATTTTAAGTGAAAGAAGCCAGACACGGAAGGGTACATACTGCGTAGCTTCATTTACATGACATTCTGAAAAAGTCAACCTACAGAGACAGCTTAGTGGTTTCCCAGGGCTGAGGCTGGGGGCCGGGGGCTTGATGAGCAAAGGACCCAAGGGAACCTTTTAGAGTGACTGATGTTGTCTGTATCTTCATAATGGTAATGGTTACATAGGGATACATTTAAAAATGCCATCTCCATTAGCTGCTCATGAGGGTCAGGGCACGCAGGTCCGAGAGGGCAAGATGGTTCTCAGCTCTCTGGGGGTGAGGGTCCATGGGCCAGGTTAGCTCCAGGGGCAAGTGTGAGGCAAACGATGGCCTGGTCTGGGACAGAGCCAGCCTTCGTGAAACAGGGTCTAGGGGAGATCTAGCATACTGGAGGGACCTCCAGGTTCCCTTGGGCCAGGGATGACTGGGGTACTTGGGAGTCCACTCTTGGGAAACGGGGTCATGTGGTCAGAGAAAGCAGAGCTGAGAGGGCTGGGAGCCCGCACAGTACTGCGGCCCACAGCCCTGTCACAGCCTTGTTACCGTAACCAAGAAAAGCGGACCTGTTGCTTCTGAGTCGATTCTGACTCACGGCGACCCTATAGGACAGAGCAGAACCGCCCCACAGGGTTCCAAGGGGTTCCTGGTAGCCTCAAACTGCCAAGCTCTTGGTGAGCAGCCGTAGCCTCTGACCACTTTCCTACCAGGGCATCAGCCTGTAATTCTCTTTTTGTGAGTCTCAGACAACCTACATTTACTAAGGATTAATTCGCTTTCCTTTTCTTATCAAGTAAGGATACAGGCAGCACCACCCACCTGCAGTCCCCACCCCCTGGAGGGGATCTGTGTCACACACCAAGGAGCCAGAGCTATAGCTGGGAGCAGAGAGACAGGGTCTTTTAGTGGCTTTGTGCGGCTCAGTCTCCGAAATCCTCTGTGTGTTCTGGGCTTCCTGCACATCTCAGTTCTGGTGGTCCATTTTCACTGGGAAGCGAGTAATCCATTTAGATTTGTAATCCGTTTAGTTGATGAGTAATCCGCTTAGAGTTATATATAACAGTTCTGCCATAACTGAACTGAAGACTAGTTTTTAAATGAACTAACCAACTTGTTGCCGCCGAGTCAGTTGCACCTCCTGGTGACACCATGGGCTTAGAGCAGGACCAAGTTCCGCAGGGTTGCCCGTGGCTGGGACCTTGCAGAAGGAGGTGACTAGGTCTTTCTACTGAAACACCTCTAGGTGGATTTGAACCACCGAACTTTTCACCTGCTCCTGAGAGCTGAGTCACATCACCACCCAGGGAACGTGAACGATGTGGAGCAAGATTCCGTCTCGGCTGCATTTGCTCCATTTCAAGCACGCTTGGCTAGTGGCTGCCGTCTGGGGCATCACGGGGACAAAATATCTCTGTCATTACAGAAAGTCATACCAGGGAGTGCTGTTCTAGAGCTAGTCAGCCTTCCTAGTGACTCAGGTGACCTTGCTCAAATCTAGTCACTCGGCAGATCACATCTACCACAGTGGGTTAGGGTCAAAATTCAAGTGACGTGCACGTGCTCAGGTGTCAACAAGCGGTAGCATGTAACATGCCCTGAGAGCTCACACATGAGTCCTGGTGGCCCTGCCAAACCCTCTCCCTGGCAGCGCCCTGACAGCTCCAGTGGGGGCACCCTCTGTGTCACTGCCACACCTCTGCTCGCAGGGTACCTGCCTCTTCCTCCGCGTCCTTGGCGCGGCCTCTCCTCAGGCCCAGGCCTCTGTGTCTCTGACCCCTGACCTTTCCTGTGTATGTTAGCTCAGCCCTCAGCCCTCAGGCCAGAGGCCCAATTGTGTGTGCGTGCATGCGCGTGTGCGTGTGGCGGGGGGGGTGTTGGGGGCAGGTGGCACGCTTGGTTGTTTCAATTACTGTTTGGTGTAGTTGCCTTTTACATCATGACTTTGACGGGATTGAATGCTAGACTCTCTGGAGGCATAAGACAGCTAATGAGCATCTGTCTTCAGGAGTGTCCGAGGAGAAAAGACTAAGAGTCCCTTTGGAAGGACTCACGAGTGTCTGTGTGGGTGCTCCTGTCTGGAAGACCCTCCAATACAGGAAGGTCAGGAAATGTAAGGCTAACCTTGGCACTGACACACCCTGCTCTCTCCCCTCCCAGGAGCGAAACAGGCACCGAGGACCTGAGCAGATAGAGTACGCGACAGGGTAATGCTTTATGCTCTGAGGTCACCTGCGTTTGAACAGGTTAGGATGGGTCAGAAGGTCGGCCTGAAGAATTTGTAAGGCGAAGCCCACATCCCTGGGAAGACAGAGGTCTCCCACCTGGCCTTTCTCCAAGACACCTGTCTCAAAGAGGTGTGGCGATAAGCCCTGGTGGACCTGGCTAGACATCAGCAGCTCTGCTTCTGTCTTGTTTGGGGAGTGAGCTGTGAAGGTCCCTTCTCTCGTTGGAAGTCTGGAGTTATAGGCAGGACTCCCTGTAGACAAGCAGCTGAAATATGGTAGGAAGCTAGACATGAGTCCCAGGCAGAGAGATCACCTGTTACTAACAGCCAGGGAGGCTCTGAGGGGCGGTGGTAGAGGTGGAACTACGGGGAGACTCTCCCCAGCAGATATCAGAACACAGCACAAAGCTTCAACAATGCAGATAGTCTGTACTGGGGCATCGATAGACAGACCAGTGAAGCCAACTGGAAATCTAAACATATGTCCAGGAGTCACCATGCAATAGAACTGGCATCTTCGAACCAACAAAGACAGACTTTTAAATAAAGAGAGTTGGGAGAACTGGAAAAAGTTATGAAGCTGAATCCATCCTTCATACAGGAAGAAAAGTTCCACATGGATCAGAATTTTAACTCAGAAATTTCAAGCTAAATATGATTAGAAGAAAATACGAACAAATCCTTCATTGACTTTGTGAGCAAGGATCTTCTGTGACTCAAAGACCAGAAGCAGTAGAAGATTATTAAGTTAGACTGGATTTTAAAATATTTCTGCATAAAAAAGCCAAGTGCCGTCGATAGACAAATACCACAAGCAAAGTCAAAAGACAACAAATGGAATAAAATAGTTGCAACTTGTAACCCAAAAGGTTAGTCTCCCTAATATATAAAGAATGCCAGTCTAAGGGAAATACCAGCCACCCATTTACAGATGGGAAAAGAGACAAAGAGGCCTTCCACAGTGACACTTAATATACGAAAAAACCCTCACTCCGAAAAAGAAAATACAAATTAAAACTACACCAAGACACAGGTGTCATCTATCAGATTGACGAGCATCAGGAATGTGACCACACACATTGTCCTTCCTGGGACAACTGTCTGCACACTCGTGAAATGCAGTGTGATCTCTAAATTGTGAAGCACCAGAAACACGTGGCATCCATCAGACTCCGGGTCAGTGAACAGTGGTCCACCCCTCAGTGCCATCTGGGTGGCTGCCCTGGGGGAAGGCTCTGGGCAGATTTGAAAACATCTCCTGACTCTGTTTTTAAGTGACAGAAATAAGGTGCAGAGAGATATTGAGTGTGGAATAAATAAATGAATTCGTGTTTGCTCTCACTGGCACAGAAAACTATTGGAAAGGTATAGAAGAAACAATAAAAGTGGGGAGGGGGAGATGGACCGGAGGTCTCGGCAGAGGAAGGGGCGTTCAGAGAGGCCAGCAGCGCAGAGAATCTAAACAGAGCTGGGCAAGGTGGGCCCGCCGGTGGAGGCTGCAGGCACCAGGTCCTGGGCCTGTAGGACCCAGCAGGGGCAGTAGGTCGGACGCTGGAGGTGATTCCAGGCTTGGGTGAATGGGACCCTCCCATTCTTCCACCCTCCCATCCTTCCAGCTTCTCTAGCTGGAACGAGGCTCCGGTGTGTCTGAATTTGAAAACACCCCAGCACACGTGTTGCTAGAATTCAGCATCTTCCCTGAATTCAGTGCAGCCCAAGAGGAGGCGCATGGGTTGGCCATGCGCTGCCCAGCCGTGTTTTGCATGGACAAGGTCCCGGGTTCTCCCCTCTGCAGGGAGGTGGCTCAGCCAGGCTACTGGAGGCTGCAGCAGCCACTCTGGGCCATGAGCTACCGCAGGAAGGAGGAAGGAGCACCCACCAGGGCTGGGGCAAGGCGAAGGGTGCCGGAAGCCACTGGGGGCGTGCGCGCGTGTGTGCGCATGTGTGTGCATGTGTGTGCGCACGTGCCGGGGGAGGGTAGGAACTAGGAGAGGGGTGGAGGGCCAGTTCAGTGAGAAGAGGTCCTGGATGGGGGCCACTGGAGTGCGGGGGACTATGGCAGGACCTAACTGTTCAGCCAGTCTTCTGCAGAATGGAGGAGGCAGAGCGTAGGTGTTAGACCAGATGCCAGCTCTACCTGGCCCGGGTGCTGTTTGGAGAAGACACAGTAAGACTCTTTCAGGCATTGCCTGTCCTCCCAGCCACAGCAGGAGAGAGAGGAAAAAGGGCTTCGAATCCCCTCCTCCCTCCTTTCATCCACCCTCGTCCCCCTGCCGTTGTCTCCCATCCCCTCCCCTCTGCCTCCTTTCCTTCCCATCCCTCTCCCCTGTTGGCTTTCCTCTCATCCTCATCCCCATCCTCTCCTCATTCTCACCCCCTTCCTCATCCCCATCCTCATCCCCATCCTCATCCCCATCCCCATCCCCATCCCCATCCCCATCCCCATCCCCATCCCCATCCCCATCCTCATCCCCATCCCCATCCTCTCCTCATCCTCATCCCCATCGTCATCCCCATCCTCTCCTCATCCCCTTCCTCATCCCCATCCCCATCCTCATCCCCATCCTCATCCCCATCCCCATCCCCATCCTCATCCGCATCCTCATCCGCATCCTCTCCTCATCGTCATCCCCATCCCCATCCTCATCCGCACTCTCATCCCCTTCCTCTCTGCCCAGACTTCCTGCTACAGCTTGCTTAACTTGCGGAGGGCTGCGTTCATCTTTCCACTTCTGCCTTCCACCAGCCTTTGCTGACTTCCTCCGTCTGCTCCTGAATTTCTCTTCTTCCTCTGAGTCATCCCCACCCTCCCTCCTCTTCTTCCCCACCACCAGCAGCTCAGCTCGCTGCAGCCTTAACACGTGTGACGGCTCCCTGCTGGTCCACGCACCCTGCCCGCACCCTCCCATCCTGACAGACCCTCTGCTCCTGCGCCAGCCGGAGCCCCCGCCCTTCCGTTGCCCCTGTTTGGACCCTCTTCCCTTCTTGTGCCTCAGCTGCTGAGCATGGAAGGAAGCAGAATGGGTGCTCAGTGTTCAGGCTTCAGGGAATTTCTCCTGACAGCTCCCCTCCAGGTCAGGCAAGGAAACCCTCCTCTGGGCTTCCCAGTGCCCTGCGCAGACCCTGAGGGTGGGATCCTGCTAGCTTGTTGACTCTACTCCAGGCTCTGAGCTGTAGGTATCTTATTAACCCCAGCAGTCTCAGCACCTAGCACAGGGCCTGGAGGAAAGATGGGCTGTTTGTTGAATTAACAGGAAACTTTCATTTCCCTGGCCTTCCTGGGGATGGATTTGTCCCAGAGAACCCATATTGGGAGGAAAGGGAGGATAGCATGAAGACCTGCCCCAGCTTGTTCCAAAACCCACAGTTCCCTGTGTATGGTCATGAGCTGCTGGGCCACTAAGACGGCAGTCTCCTCTTCTGTCTGCATTCTAGGAATGGGCTGGGAAGACAGCCATTTACAGATGAGAAGCAGAGAAATTCTTTGGACTCAGGGTCAGTCCTTCGCTGTGTTCTTTGCTCAGTGCCCTCCAGGCCCCAAGCTAGTGCCCTCCCTCCGCCTTTCCCTCCCTGCCTGCCTTCCTTCCTCCTTCCCCTTACTGTTTTGCAATTCCTGATTTATTTCAAGTTTTATAATTCAGTTTTTGAAAAATAGCCTTGGTAGAGCCTTTTCTGATCCCAGACTATTTCTTGGAATGTTAATAGGGGTTATGGAAACAAATAAACAAAAGCTTTGTGGTCAGGTAAGTTTGGGAAATGTATGAAGCAACGTCAGATTTTCTACGGGCAAATGCCTTTCCTCAGCAGCATAAATGATGGCTATACATGTGAACCTCATGGGAGGGAAAACACAAGAAGCAAACCGACTACATTTGTGCAAAGAGTTGGTCTGGAAAAGCTGGAGAGTATCTCCCAGAGCAAGGCCAGGGACAGATGGCAGAACATACCGTCAGCTGCACATATTCAAGTTGAACTCCAGGCTGAAGAACTTTAAACAAGAACAAGAGAGCCAAAATATGACCTTGAGTATATCCCATGTAATTTGGAGACCATGTCAAGAACAGAGTCGATGCACCGAGTGCTGATGACTGTAGACCAGGTGGGCGAGTTACGGAGGGACATGAAGGACATCCTACATGAAGAGAGCAAAAGGGCATTAAAAAGGCAGGAAAGAAAGAAAAGACCAAAGTGGATGTCAGAGGAGACTCTCAAGGTCATTTCTGAGCATCGATTAGGTAAAGGAAATGGAAGACATGACAACGCAAGAAAGCTAAACACATGATTTCAAAGGGCAGCTTGAGAAGACAAAATAAAATACTGTAATAAAATGTGCAAAGACCTGGAGTTGGAAAACCAAAAAGGAAGAACCCACTCAGCATTTCTCAAGCTGAAAGAAATGAAGAAAAAATTCAAGCTTCAACTTGCAACTTTAAAGGATTCTATGTGCTAAATATGGAATAAAGTAAGAAGCATTAAAAGAAGACGGTAGGAATACACAGAGTCACTACACCAAAAAAGAGTTGGTCAGCAATTAATTATTTCAGAAAACAGTATATGAAGGAAGAAGTCCAAGCTACGCTGGAGGCATGGGTGAGACACAAGGCTCTGAAATAGACAGAAAACCAACTGAGATATTTCAACAAACGGATGCAATGCTGCAAGTGTTTCTTTCGGTATGCCAAGAAATTCTGAAGACAGTTACCTAGCCAGCCACCTGGAAGAGATTCATATTTGTGCCAATTCCAAAAAAAGGTGATCCAACAGAATGCAGAAATTACCGAATTATATCTTAATATCACATGCAAGTAAAATTTGGCTGCAGATCATTTAAAAGTGATTGCAGCAACACACTAACAAGGAACTCACAGAAATTCAAGCTGGATTCAGAAGAGCATGTGGGACCATGGATATCATTGCTGATATCTGATGGATCTTGGCTAAAAGCAGACAATACCAGAAAGATATTTACCTGTATTTTCTTGACAAAACAAAGATATTCAACTGTATGGATCATAACAAATTGTGGATAACATTTTGAAGAATGGGAATTCCAGAACACTTAGTTGTGTTCTTGAGAAACCTGTACATAGACCAAGAGACAGTCATTTGAAGAGAGCAAGGAGATTCTGCTTGGTTTAAAATCAAGAAAGGTCTATGTCAGGATTGTATCCTCTCATCATATTTATTCAGTCCAAGTAGCTGGGTTACATGAAGAAAAAGGAGGCACTAGGATTGGTGGAAGTCTCATTAAAAACCTGTGATATGCAGATGACACAACTCTGTTTCCTGAAATAGGACTGAACTTGAAGATCCAAAGCACTTACCGATAAAGATCAAAGACTATTGCCTTCAGTATAGATTTTACACTCAAGAGAAAAAAACCTCACAACTGGACCAATAAGTAACATCTGTATAAACGATGAAAAAACTGATGTCATCGAGGATTCCATTTTCTTTGGCTCTGCGGTCAATGCCCGTGGAGGCAATAGTCAGGAACTACCAAACAACATATTGCACTGGGCAAATCTGCTACAAAAGACCTCTAAGTTGTCAAAAGGCAAAGATCTCACTCTGAAGATTAAGGTGTGCTTGACCCAAGCCACTATATTGTCAATTCCCTCATAAGCATGTGAAGTCTGGACAATGATTAAGGAAAACTGAAGAGGTGATGGTTTTGAATTATGGTGTTAGGGAAGAATATTGAATGTATCATGGACCTCCAGAAGAAGGGACGAGTCCCCCAGAGGGCTCCTTGGAAGCAACGATGGTGAGATTTTGTCTCATGTAATCTGGGTATGTCATTTGGAGGGATCAGATTGTGGAGAAGAACAATACACTTGGTAGAATAGGTGGGCAGCTAGAAAGAGGAAGGCCTTGGCTGAGACAGGCTGACATAGCTGCTGCCAAGTGGGCTCAAGCGGCACTGTGGTTGGGAGCAGGGCGCAGGGCCAGGTGGGGTTTTGTCCAGTTGTACGTGGGGTTGCTCTGAGTTGGAATCAACCCAACAGCATCTAACAACGACAACAGCACTGACCTACAGAGCCCACAAGAAGCTACAGGGAATCGCGTCACCAGAAAGGCCGTGGACCAGGCGACGGGTCTCCATCTCTGCTGACTCTGGGGGAGCCCTCTCCTGTCTCCATGCTTCTTTTTTGGTCAAGCCTTTTCCTTCCTTCCTTGGGTACTTCTTTCCTTTTGCTTTGCTTCTTTTTCTCTCATTCTTCTTTTTTAAACATTGTTATAAATCAGCTCAGATCATAAATGTCCAAGGGGTTTTGTTTTCCTACTTTTTAACAACAGTGATTTTTTTTTCTATTTTTAACATTCAGTTCCATTGTGCAGGAGAGTGAGAAAGGAGAGACACACAGAAAGAAACGTCAGGTGACGGGCCTGTCTCTGTGCCTTTACTCCCTCCCTTCTCTGATGTGCCCTCCCTCCCCTCCTTCTGTCCTAGTCCTCCCCACCATCCTGAGGCCCTGACTAACTCAGTTTTGCTTCCTGAAACCGACTTTGATTGCTCGAACCCTTACACATCTCCTTCTGTCTGAATATGGCCAAGTGTTTCTGGAACTGAGATTTCATGGGACACACTTGAGGAGATCCTGTACACGGTCAGCTCTGGATCCTGCCTTGTCCTGGAGCATACACTCAGACTCAGGATTCTGTTGGTGTCTGTAAGGCTGGAGGTCCTCCTGTTCTCATGAAGGCTGGTCCTGACTATTCTAACGAAGGCTGTTCTTCCTGTTCTAGTGAAAACTGGTCCTGATTGCTCTAATGAAGGCTGGTCCTCACAGTTCTAACGAAGGCAAGATGTTGTTTTTAGGACACAGGACTGGGCACTCTGAGAGGCACGAGGGTCTTCTCAGATGTTTATAATAGATGTAGATGAAGGAAACGAGAGCCGGTTGTTACGCTGTGGCATTTCCATCACCTGGAAATGAGTGTCCCTGACTGATGTGGTAAACGTCCAGTCTTTCTCCATGCAGGTGTATGTCATTAAGGATTTTATTTATGGGCTTTCTTAAAGTATAAAGGGTCAGTTGATCCAAACTGGTTTAGTGAATAGAAGTGGGGTCCTTTGGAGCCATATTTCAGCTGACTGGGAGCACAGAAGGCATATTTAATCATTTTCAAATTGTGCTTCTGGGATCCTGAGCCCAAGAACCGTGTGATGGTACTTTAGGGGCCACTGTGGTGACCCCATGTGTGTCAGGGTAGGATTGTGCCCGGCAGAGTTTTCAGTGGCCCTGTCTTCCAAGGTGTCTCTGTGTGGGCCCTGAATGCCAGCAGGCCAGCACATTAGCTAATTGTACCACTCAGGACAGCAGCCTGTTTTCCCATACTGGGAGTGGAAAGGGACTTGGAATTTGAAAGGTAAGCTTCCCGACTGTCCAACTCGTTTCAGCTAAAGGGAAACCATTTTCAAGTTTTAATGCTTCCTGCTTGCTCTGTTTGGAGGATGGCTTGCACAACTGATGTGTATTCACAAGCTCCACGCCTAGGCCAATCTCTTCCTTATGCAGATCAAACAAATTGAGGCACTGAAAAGCTAAAAAATGTGTCTGTCGACCTCGGATGTTGGATCTGGGGCCCAGGCTTTGCCAAGCACCATCTGACATGCCGGCTACACATTCCCGCAGTTGCTCTTTCCCTTCTGACTCAGCCAGTTTCCAAAGAGAAGAAGCTAAGCTAGTCGGAAGCCCAGAGAGGTGAAGACACCATGATAAATCCACAAGGAAGAGCTGGGGAAGAGCTGGGGAGTACATAGAAGATGCCTGTCGGTCCCTCACTGGACCTGCTCCACGTGGCTCTTGTCCTTCTCGGCCTTCAGGGGCAAGGAAACATGTGCTGAGAACAAGGCTGCTGATGCTGAGAGTGACTCAGGGAGACCCAGGACAATTCCCCAGTTTCCAGTGAAATGACCTGTTTAATCAGAACCACCTTCTTTTGTAAATACCCAGTCTACTGATGGAGGGCTTTGCCAGTAGAGGCAGCAGCCAGGGGAGAGGACGACGGCAGACATGCCCTTTCTGATCATCTGAGGGGCGCTCAGAGAGGTGGGGTGACGGGGTCGTCACCAGTTCAGTGCATGTGCTGTCTGTGCCCAGGGCAGTGGTGGGGTGACTAGGAGGGGCCCTTTTTGGCAGTCACAGCCGAGAGTGGATGGGTGCTGTTGGTGTCTGGCAGGTAGAGACCAGACGTGCTGCTGCTAAACCTCTCACGACGCCAGGACAGGCACCCCAGCAAAAAATTATCCCTTCAGGCATGTCAGTAATGCAGCCATTTGCACCCTGGTATAGGGTCAATATGGGGCACGGTGGTGGCTTCCTTTTCTGGTACAGGAAGCAGGATGTGCTGGAAAGAGCTTTTGACCTACAGTTAGAAGCCCGGAGTTCCAGGCCTCACCCACTCCAAAGTCGCTATCTATTCAGATCATCTTCATCTCTAGCTTGGGGACTGTGACACCCTCCTCTCCCATCAGCAAAGTTGGTTGTTGGGATGGCAGAAAGAGTGTCAGCAGAATCTCTCAGAACTGCTTCTGTGCTGCTGTTTTCTCTGACGGTGACAGCAAATCAGGCCTCTAGGAGTGGCTGGTGTCTAATGTTAGAGCGAGAATGTTTCCTTTCAACAGGGCTTCTCTGTCCCCAGATGCACTTTCCTGTGTTTGCTTCCTGGGGTCACGGCCTCCGCCTCAGATCTGCTTGGGAAAGGAGCTCAGACACAAGGCGTGGTTTTTGGAACTGCGGTTGGGGCTCCCAGTAGGCCAGTCCTCCCGAGTGGCAGCTCTCAGCTTTGGAATGTGCAGTCCAGAAATTCTCCTTGAAATCCTCGAGGCCTCTAAAGGCTTCACTACAGGAAAGCAAGGTGTTCCAGCGCTGCACCTCCTGTCTGATTTGGTCAGAGTCTGGGGGCTGCAGGGCCTTCGAGGTGGGATTTGTGCTGTTTGACCATGTTAGTCAGACAGAATATTGTTAGCACGGTGTGCTGTGCCCTGCGGTGCAGAGGGGAGTGTGCCGTTGTGAGGACAGGTAAGAGACCTGCTGCTGGGCAAAGGTGGCATCAAAGAAATGCCATTGCTCTTAGATGCTGCTGAGCCAGTTCCGACTCATAGTGGCCCCGTGTACAGCACAGCAAGACAGAAATGCAAGTGTTCATTAAAACGTTGGAGAGCCTTGCTTTGTGAAGAGAGTGAGGTGAGGTAGTGAAGAGTCCTCCTCAAATACGGTCTGGGTGGAAGGCCCGGCGAGGAGGGCGGTGGCGAGGGCGGAAGGCCTAGACTGGGGTGGCGTGTTACAGCAGCCGTAGGAATCTAATTCACAGCCCTTGTTGTCCTGTGAACTTCCTCTGTTGAGTAGGAAAGACATCTGGCCTTTCTGAGTCTCTGTTTTACTCTTGGCTAGTGGGCTAAGCCTATCTCTCTGACCTGACTTAAGAGTAACATGAAATAGTAAATAATATTTGTTGAAGTAATAGAAAACACTCTGCACACTCTCAACATTGTTACTGCTTCTGTGACACTCCTGCTTCTGCTGCTGTGTGAATGCCTAATAAGCAGTACTTCACTTGACCCTCTGCACACTCTCAAGGCCTCGAGATGGTGACCTGCCTCTAGCAGACGGAAAGTCTACACTCAGACCCCACTGCCCTCCACTGCCGCTGAATGGCTTCTGACTCCTAGAGACCCTACAGGCCAGGGGAGAACTGCCCCACCAAGTTTACAAGGAGTGCCTGGTGGGTTCAGACTGACCATCACTTGGTTGGCAGATGTGGCTCTTAACCACTATGCCACCTCGGGGCAGTGTGAGAGGAGCAGAAGCTGAAATCCCGCCTCAGGCCATCGTGGGCCCACATCTTGCTGGCCGTGTTGTCCTGGTAATCACATACCTTCTGTCACTGGGAACGTGACAATGACTGATCGCGGCACTGCTCTGTTACTGTCCTTGACTCCTGCCTCTTACCTGGAACAGTGTCCGCTCACTCCCCGTCCTATTCTAGCCTGTCACCAGCTTGTCACATCAGTGATTGAAAAGGTACTAATTCAGGATTAGGACTTCCTGGCTGAGCGGACCTGGCAGAGGCAGAGATGTTTGTTTATCCGAGAGCAAATAATTCTGAGGTTTAGAAACAGAGACAGCCCTCCTGCCATCCCTGCGGGGAATCTGCTTTTGTGTAGGGGCCCGGGGGTTCTGGAGTAGACTGCAGCTGGGATGCGGGTGCTGGCTGCTCTCCAGGAACTGGGGGGCTGTTCGGGCTCTTGTTGCCCATTAGGGAGCTGAGGGGCTTCTTTGCGGGGAGGCTGTGTCATTTCAGCCCCCTGCTCTGTTCTTTTTAAAGAGGACACCTGTGAACTGTAGCTGGTTTTCCAGAGCTCGTCTGGCCGCCCCCGTGCACCTGCTTCGTCTTCCCTTTCCTGGCTCACCTTTGATTCTTAGTGTTTCCCCCCATTGTTCTGAGGTCTGTTTGTTTGTCAGGCGAGCCAGCGTGCCTAACAGGAGTTTGCCAAAGTGGCCAGCTCACAGGCAGGGGCCTTCCGGGAACAGAGGAGAGCTGTTGGCTTTGAAGGCTGTTGAGAGTATCTGGATTAATAACATTCGTTCCAATATTTTTCCTCATTTCTGATCATCAAAGAGCTCAGAAAGGTTTGAACTTCTTCTCGCTTGTCCTTGGGAGCGAAGGTCTGGAACAGGGTTGATCTAAAAATGTTTCCTGAGTGAAGCCTCCTTAATGGGCCAGGCTGCAAATCCACATCAAGGGATGTCATCTTTCAAAACAGCTGCTTGGCAGAAAGGGATGCAGAAGTTCAGAGAAACCCAAGTCAGCTAGGCCTCCAGTAAATGAGCTCCTCGATCCCAGACTGAGCCTGGTGGAACCTAGGGACAGCGGGCCGGGGATAATTGACTCTCTTCTGGTGGCTGGATGCCCCAGGAAGATCAGGGTGTCCTTTGCTGTGAAACACGACTCGTTTGTTGCTTGCTCCTCTGTAGCTTCAGTGGCCCCTGTCACCTCAGCTGTGAATTTTTTTGATTGATTGATTTTTGCCTCATTTCATGGCGGTAACAGATGGCACCTGTGACCTGGGGCCTGGCAGGTCTCTGTGGAATGCCTCTCACCTTCAGACCCTCTTCCCCGGCCGAATCCCTTGTCTACCTGCACCAGTGCGGGTGGGGCCTGAGGCCTGGTTTTCACCTCCTGCCACCTGCCCTCCTTCTTTCACAGTGCCACCAGGCTTGGGCCTCATTGGGTGACTGATCACAGGGCACGTGCTTCTGCTAAGGCTCCCAACCGCAACCAGGCCACTTTAAGACACAGTGGGACATGTGCACCCCTCAGTCCATCTGCTTCAAAGATTGTTGGCTATAGAGCAGTCAGCTGGTAGGCTTTGGTCTCGGTTGTATTTCCTACCAGTAGGCCTGACCTCGTTTCCCAGGCCGTTGGCTCTCCTCCCGACCTGTCTCCAGGTCATAGGCTCCGGTTTTCATTTTTCTGATCTGCCCCTTCCTCTAACTCAAACCAGGCTTCCATTAATTGAAAAAGAAATACGTTTTATTTTAGGAATCTTAAAAAATAGAGAGAAGGTTGTAGGTCAAGATGGCAGACTAAGCACACGTCTCCTTATATCCCTCTGGAAACCAAGATCTGAAATGATAATCAAACGGAGCCTTCTGGTCACCCAGTGAGCCCCCAGGACACGGCACAGGGCTCTTAATTTGGACTTCATACTACTGAAGGTAAACCTCCTCTCTTTCACTGACTCCCACTCCTGGCTAGCCCTCGCTCTCACGGACGGAAGGTAAATGAACCATTTTGGCTTTTTTTATTCTCTCTCTTGGCCGGTGGGTGGAGCCAGGTCTTGCCTAGTGGCTAGACTCAGATACACTGCTGGGGGGATAGGCAGGTGAAATTCCCATATTTTGAGAGCCAGGCTTAGAACTCTGTTAATGTAGCCACTTTGGGCCTGTCTTTTTATCACTGCCACAGCATGGTTTGTACAGAACTGCACTGCCAGGGTGCGGGACACCATGTTGGATATGGAAATCTTAGCAGGACCCAATTCTTAGCCTGGGAGCCAGCGCCTGAAAACAGGACAGCGCTTCTCTGACAGAAAAGCAATAGTTTACACAGTGTCACCTACAGTGGGGGCCCAGCAACAGAGGCAGAGGACTCACTACCTCTCAGCACCTTTAGCCCCTCTATCTGCCAACTGTGTGGAGGGCACCATCTTAGATACGGTAGCCACAGCTGGACCTAATTCTTAGTTTGGGAGCCAGAGCCTGCCCATAGGAGAGTACTTTTCTACAAGAAAAGCAGTAGTTTACACAGTGTCGCCTAAGGCTGGGCCCTGTCAGCATAGGCCAACAGGGCAGTGGCATTGCTGTATTTTGAACTAGTTCGTATCATCTGGGGTTGGATATAGAGGTGCTTACTTTGCCAGTTGAGAAGAGGGACCTCTACACCTAAAAACCTGACTGACTTGGGAAGTGGTCAGATACTTTTTGTTTCACATTTTAAGACAGCCTAGAGAAACATCTGAAGTCCATCCTCATAGTGTCTCTCCCAGCCTCTACTTACTCACATGGGACCCAAAAAGCAGCAGACACTTGTGGAATACAAGAAATCACCCATAGCTTCAGAAGGCTCCCAAACAAAACAACCAAAGAGTTTTCCAGATAAAGAAACTTCTGAAATCATCAGAAGGGGAATACAAAAGGATTATATACAGAGCCCTTCTAGACCTTATACAAAATGCAGCAGAACAAAAGGAAAAATTAAGCAAGCTGTTCAATGTGATGGAACACCAGCACTCTGAAATCCATCAGATCAAGAACAAAATCAAAGACATAGAAACTTCCATTTAAAGCCAAGAAAACAGAATGTAACAAATGGAAAAAAGAATTTCTGACTTGGAAGACAGAGCTACTGACACCAGCATCTATGAGCAGAAATCAGAGAAAAGAAACAAGAAAAATGAAGAAGCATTAAGAAGCATGTGGGACTCTATTAAGAGGAACAACCTTCCATTACTTGGAGTCCCTGAACAGGATGAGACACCTGAGGACACAGAGAATATTGTTGCTGAGCTGCTGACTGAAAACTTCCCAGAAATCATGGAGGAAGAGCATACAGACATCTCAGATGCATATTGTATGCCACCCAATATAGATCTCAAAAGAAAGACTCCAAGACATATTATAAACAAGCTTAACAAAATGAAACATAAGCAGCAACTCTTAAAGGCAGCAAGACTCAAAGCAAAGCTAACATTCAGAGGGAAACCCTGTAGGCTTTCATCAGATTTCTCAGCAGAAACCATGCTGGCATGGAGACAGTGGCATGACACATTCAAAGCCTTGAAGGAAAAGGACTTCAACCAAGAATTATATATTCTGCAAAACTAGCTTTCAAATATCAAAATGAAATTAAGACATTCCCAGATAAACAGAAACTCAGAGACTTTGTAAAAACCAAACCAAAACTACAAGAAATATTGAAAGAAGTTCTTGGCTTTGGCTTAGAAGAATAAAACCGCTAACTCTGTAAAAAAACTCTACTCAGTTAGGGAAGGCTCCAAATTCAATCACAGTTTTAGTACTGAAAGAAGGAATCCAGTGATTATTATGAAAACTATGGTGCCATCATATTAAAAAGAGGGATGTACTACAGTCGTTATAGTCCTTCCAGATGGAGAGGAAGATGACAAGACTGGTAGTAATTAAAATTGGGTTTATATATAGTTTCTTAAGGAAGATTGTAGGGGCAGCCATAAAGCACAACAAAGATGTAACATACCATTTCAAGAAATGTAACAAAAGAGTCTAAACAACTACAAAAACAGCTCTGAAAAAGGTGAAAAATCAACTCACAGAAAAGAATGTCCCAGAATAGACTAATAAGAACAACACAGAAAACATCAACACAAAAATAAACATATCACAATAGCAGCAGTGAACACATACCTATGAATAATTACATTGAATGTGAATGGACTGAATGCTCCAGTAAAGAGACATCGAGTGACATCTTGGATCAAAAGACATGACCCATCCATATGTTGTCTATAAGAAACTCCCTTGAGACTTAAAGATAAGAACAAACTGAAATTTAAAGAATGGAAGAATATATATCAAGCTAACAATGAACAAAGAAGATCAGGTATGGCAATTCTAATCTCAGACAAAATCAATTTTAATGTAAAATCCACCATCATGGACAAAGATGGACACCATTTATTACTGAAAGGTTCAGAACACAAGCAAGACTTAACTATATTAAATATTTAGGCACCTAATATCAGAGCACCTAAATACGTCAAAGAAACACTGACTACACTCAAAAAAGAGTTAGATTACTCCACCATAATAGTGGGAGACTTCAACACTCCACTCTCAATACTGGACAGATCATCTAGAAAAAAGCTCAGTAAAGATACAGAAGACCTTATTGCCACAATTAACCAATTAAACCTCATCGATACATACAGAACTTTCTATCCATCAGCAGACAACTACACCTGCTTCTCCAGTGCACATGGAACATTCTCCAGAATTGACCATGTGTTAGGACATAATGCAGTTCTCAACAAAATCCATACCATTGAATTACTGCAAAGCATCTTCTCAGGTCATAAAGCCATAAAAGTTGAAATCAATAGCAGAAAAACCATAGAAAGTGGAACTCTTGGAAACTGAACAACATCTTGCTCAAAAAGCCATGGGTTATAGAAGAAATCAAGGATGAAATAAAGAAATTCATGGATTCCAATGAGAATGAAAACACTTCCTACCAGAACCTATGGGATACAGCCAAAGCAGTGCTCAGAGGTCAGTTTATCTCCCTAAATGCACACATCTGGAAGGAAGAAAGAAACCAAATCAAGGAACTAACCCTACAGCTTCAACAAATAGAAAGAGAACAACAGAGGAACCCCTCAGGCACCAGAAGAAGCCAGATCATAAAGATTAGAGTAGAGCTAAATGAATTACAGAATAGAAAAACAATTGAAAAAATTAAAAAGACCAAAAGCTGTTTTTTTGACAAGATCAATAAAATTGACAAACCACTGGCTAAACTTACTAAATAAAAACAGGAAAGGAAACAAATAACCCAAATTAGAAATGAGAGGGGAGTTGTCACAACAGATCCAACAGAAATAAAAAATATCATAACAGAATACTGTGAAAGACTGCACTCTAACAAATTTGAAAACCTAGAGGAAATGGACAGATTCCCTGATTCATACCACCTACCCAAATTACTACAACGTGAAGCAGAACAACTTAATAAACCCATCACAAAGGAAGAGATTGAAAATGTCATCAAAACACTGCCAACCAAAACAAGCCTGAACCCAGATGGCTTCACTGCAGAATTCTACCAAGCTTTTAGAGAAGAGTTATCTCCAATACTACTGAGACTATTTCACAGCATAGAAAGGGATGGAGTACTCTCAAACTCATTCTGTGAAGCCAGCATAACCCTGATACCAAAGCCAGGGAAAGACCCAACAAAAAAGGAGAACTACAGACCGATATCACTCATGAATCTAAATGAAAAATCTTCAACAAAATTCTTGCCAATAGAATATAACAATGTATTAAAAAGTAATCCATCATGACCAAGTTGGATTCATATCAGGGATGCAAGGCTGGTTCAACATCAGAAAAACAATGAATGTGATTAACCACACAAATATCACAAAAGAGAAGAATCACCTAATTTTGTCCATTGATGCAGAAAAGGCATTTGATAAAGTCCAACACCCATTCATGCTAAAGGCTCTTAGCAAAATAGGCATAGATGGAAAATTCCTCAATGCAATAAGGGCCATTTATACAAAACCAATTGCCTACGTGATCCTGAATGGAGAGAGACTGAAAGACTTTCCCTTGAGAACAGGAACTAGATAAGGATGCCCACTCTCACCTCTCCTATTCAACATTGTACTAGAAGTTCTAGCCAGAGCAATTAGACAAGACCAAGAAAGAAAGGGCATCTGCATCAGCAAAGAAGTCAAAATCTCCCTGTTTGCAGATGATATGATTGTATATGCAGAGAATCCCAAAGAATCTATAAGTAAACTACTCCAACTGATAGAAGACTTCAGCAAAGTCTCAGGATACAAGGTAAACATAAGTAAATCGTAGGATTCCTTTATACCAATAACGAGACTGTTAATGAAGAAGTCATCAAATCAATAGCATTTACGATAGCCCCTAAGAAGATAAAGTATCTAGGAATTAATCTAACCAGAGAAATAGCAGACCTTTACAAAGAGAACTACAAGCCCTTACTACAAGAAACTAAGAGAGACTTAGGTAAAAGGAAAAACCTACCCTGCTCATGGATAGGAAGACTGAACATTGTGAAAATGTCTATTTTACTGAAAGCAATCTACTTATATAATGCAATCCCAATGCAAGTTCCAGCATCATTTTTTAATGAGATGGAGAAACAAATTAGCAATTTTGTTTGGAAAGGGAAGAAGCCCTCGATAAGTAAGGTACTACTAAAGAAGAAGAACACACTGGGGTGCCTCTCATTACCCAACCTTAGAACATACTACACTGCCACAGTGGTCAAAACAGCCTGGTACTGGTACAAGAACAGACAGATGGATCAATGGAACAGAATTGAGACCCCAGAGATGACATCATCTGCCTATGAACAGTTGATATTCGACAAAGGCCCTAAGACATTAAACTGGGATAAAAACAGTATCTTCAACAATTGGTGCTGGCAAAATTGGATATCCATCTGCAATAAATTGAAACAAGATCCATACCTTACACCTTATACAAAAACCAACCGCAACTGGATGAAAGATCTAAGTATCAAACCTAAAACAATAAAGCTCATCCAAGAAAAGGTAGGAACAGCAATGGAAGTTTTAATACACAACATAGACAGACTTCAAAATCTGTTAAACAAACCACAATCAACAGAAGAGAAAATTGATAAATGGGAACAATTAAGAATCAAACACGTTTGCTCATCCAAGGACTTTATTAATAGAATTAAAAGGCCACCTACAGAATGGGAAAAAATATTTGGCAACTCTGTGTCAGACCAACGCCTGATCTCCATAATCTATGAGATACTACAAAATATCAATAAGAAGAAAATAAATCATCCAATTAAGCGATGGGCAAAGGAGATGGACAGACATTTCTCTAAAGAGATCCAGGCAGCTAAAAAACACATGTGGATATGTTCACGATCTTTAGTTATTAAAGAAATTCAAATCAAGACTATAATGAGATACCATTTCACCCCAACAAGGTTGGCCACGATCCAAAAAACACAAAACAACAAATGCTGGAGCGGCTGTGGAGAAAGTGGAACTCTCCTACACTATTGGTGGGGTTCCAAAATGGTCCAGCCTCTTTGGAAAGCAATCTGGTGCTTCCTTAAAAAATGGATATAGATATACCATTTCACCCAGTAATTCCACTACTTGGAATATATCCTACAGAATCAAGGCCTTTCACACCAACTGACACATGCACCAGAATGTTTGTGGCAGCACACAGTCCATGATAGCAAAAAGATGGAATCAACCCAGATGTTCAACAGAGGAATGGATAGGTAAACTATGATACATATACTCAATGGAGCACTATGCAATAATAAAGAATAATGATGATTCCAAGAAACATCTCCTAACCTGGTTTCAACTGGAAGACATTATGTTGAGTGAAAGTAGTCAGAGACAAAAGGACAAATATTGTATGAGACCCCTACAATAAGAGCTCAGAAACAGAGTTATGCATAGAATAAAAGAATCTTTGATGGCTGCAAGGGAGGGGAGGGAGGGAGGCAATGGGGGGAGGGTTTAGATTAGATAGTTGGTAGAAATTTGGTTGGGTGAAATCGGCGATAGCACACATTAGAAACAAGAACAATATTAAGTAGGCTTCAGCATAATTTGAATACTCCTTCCATCTTAACCCAATATTACAAAGATAGAGTAGCTGGGGCAGGGGGCAGGGGACCATGCTCTTAGGTGAAATCGAGGCCAATTGGCACAACTAGCATTTTACTAAGAGGGCTCTCTGCACCCTACGTTGGTGAGTGGCGACTGGGGTCTTAAAAGCTGCCAAGCTGCCATCCGAGGGCACAGTAAATGGTCCCAACTCAGCAGGAGTGGATGCTCACTGACGACCAAAATGACATGGGGTAAAGACAACCCAGAAGATAAAGAGACTCACATTAGTGGGTGCCTACATAGACTTGGGACCGGAAGAACCAGATGAGGCCCAGCCACCACCAGTGATAGCCGTGATGGAGCTCACTAAGTTGAGTCTCACTGGCAACACAAGAATAAAAAGGGGTGCACCCTGAGATCGCCACTAAAAGACTGCAATTGATGGTCCAGCAGCTTCAGGGTTCTCCTGGGAGCATGGCTCCTGGTCCTGATGCTGCCCTTGCTCATAAATCATAACGAAGATCCACTCTTTGGACACGAATGGATTGGACTTTGCAATGCAGAGTGACCATAGATTGCATGCACTTTATATATAGTTCTATGCATCTATAGGATATCATCCTGCTGACCTCTGGCTGGAGAAAGGAGAGTGGGTGGAGAGGAGGGGAAAGGAGACTGTTGGGAGGATGAATCATGAATGGAGCAGAGAGGAAGAGTGTGCTGTCACTGGGCAGGGAGAGCAGTGGAAGTTGCATATAGGTAGGTATGTAAATTTATAAGGGAATGTACATTTTCACTCAGTCATAATAATAAAAAGAAAAAAAGAGAGAAATACTAAAAGTACAAAGAAAACTAACTAAAGTTACCAGAAAAACCAAAACCTATTGCTATCAAGGTGATTCTGACTCATAGACATCCTGTAGGATGGAGTAGAACTGCCTCATAGGCTTTCCAAGGAGTGGCTGTGGTGGATTTGAACTGTCAACCTTTGGGTTAGCAGCCAAGCTCTAACCACTGAGCACCCAGGGCTCTCTCTGTAGTGATGGAATTTCTGTATGGAGGTGGTCCAGCCCAATAGCAGTAGATAATCATGATGTTATGGTTTCTTCCTCTTTTTTAAAATGTCTTATGTGGCTGCATGTGTAATACACTTATATGTGTGTGTTGGTATATGTTCCAATATTGTTACATGTTTGTAAATATATATGTAAAATTGAGAAACTCTTATAATGTATTGGTTAAGCTCTACAGTAAAGGTCAGCACTTCAAATCCACCAGATCGTCTTTGGAAACGCTATGGGGCAGTTCTACTCTGTCCTACAGGGTTGCTATGTTGGAATCCACTCGGTGGCAGTGGGTTTGGTTTGGCTTTTGGTTACATATATAATTTAGAACCTTATGGGGAGTCCTGAATTTTTTACTTAACATTTTGATTTCAACATTTCTCCATCAGTAATTGTCTTAATGGCCACAAGACAATGCGAGGTTTGTCCAGAATGCCTGGACCAGCTCTCCACTGTTACAGTTTCAGTGGTGTCCACTTTTCTTTTTCTTCAAATATAAAAAAGCACTGTGATGCCGTCCTCTATATGGACCTCTCTCTGTGTCCTGGATGGACACTTTTGAATGAATTCCTGGGAGTGGAGCCACTAAGTCAAGTGACTGGAACCTTTAAAAGGCTCTTGATAACTCTCGATACACGTTTTCACTTGTAGATGAGCTCCAGGGTAGCTCTTACACACAGGCAAACCCACAACCTCGGGCCCTTCTTCTGGACACAGTGGTTCCTGAGGTCCCCTGCCCACCTGCTGCTAGTCAGCTATATCTGGATCTCTCCTCTCAGAACCTGTTTGGGACCCAGCCTTTCGGGGTGTGGTGATGCATGTCATTTCCGCAGTATCTGCCCTGATCTCTGGGACTCCCGCTGCAGATGTGATGGAATCGGTTATTGCTTCTATGGTTAAAGTCAAAATTATTTGAACCGACTGCCATCGAGGTGATTCCAATTCATAGCAGCCCTTAAGTCGGGGCCTTGGATTCCAAGGATTTGTTACTGTCCTCTTACTGATGCTCCCTCACTGGGGGGCCCAGGGATTAAAGAGGAGCCAGAGGATGGTCGTGGGCACTGCTGGCTGAAGGCCGTCTTTGAGTTGGATCAGTAGCTGAGAAAACTCAGCTGGGGACAGGCTGGTCTTAATGTGTGATTGTAGATGACAGTTTAATTCACGTTTTGTCCTGTTTCAGGTGGAACAATAGAAAAACACAGGGTTGGGGATCAGGAGTCCTGGATTTTAGTTTTACTGTTTCAGCATCTTACCTGAGTCACCCTGTGGGATATCTCAAGCTATTCGAGCCCCAGTCTCATCTGTAAAATTCCTCTAATTATACTGCATTTCAGGTAAGTGTGGTTCTTGAGTTGCTGAAATGAGGCATTGTATGTGTGCCACTTTATGTATTAAAGCCTGTCTGGAAAGGAGATGATGCTCCCTCATCCATACCCTGTCAAACACTACAGTACAGGGCTGCTCCCCCACCTGCATCCTCTGACACTCTGCACAGTACAGGGGTGCTCCCCCATCCATGCCCTCTGACACTCTGCACAGTACAGGGGTGCTCCCCACCCACGGCCTCTGACACACTGCACAGTACAGGGGTGCTCCCCCACCCATGACCTCTGACCCTGCACAGTACAGGGGTGCTCCCCCACCCACACCCTCTGACAGTCTGCACAGTACAGGGGTGCTCCCCCACCCACGCCCTCTAACACTGCACAGTACAGGAGTGCTCCCCCACCCACACCCTCTGACACTCTGCACAGTACAGGGGTGCTCCCCACCCACGGCCTCTGACACACTACACAGTACAGGGGTGTTCCCCCATCCACGCCCTCTGACACTTTATATGGTACAGGGGTGCTCCCCATCCACTCCCTCTGACACTCTGCACAGTACAGGGGTGCTCCCCACCCACGGCCTCTGACACACTGCACGGTACAGGGGTGCTCCCCCATCCATGCCCTCTGACACTCTGTACAGTACAGGGGTGCTCCCCACCCACACCCTCTGACACTCTGCACAGTACAGGGGTGCTCCCCACCCACGGCCTCTGACACACTACACAGTACAGGGGTGTTCCCCCATCCATGCCCTCTGACACTTTATATGGTACAGGGGTGCTCCCCATCCACGCCCTCTGACACTCTGCACAGTACAGGGGTGCTCCCCACCCACGGCCTCTGACACACTGCACGGTACAGGGGTGCTCCCCCATCCATGCCCTCTGACACTCTGTACAGTACAGGGGTGCTCCCCATCCATGCCCTCTGACACTCTGCACAGTACAGGGGTGCTCCCCCACCCACGCCCTCTGACACTCTGCACAGTACAGGGGTGCTCCCCACCCATGACCTCTGACACACTGCATGATATAGGGGTGCTCCCTCTGACACGCTGTGCAGTACTCAGCCCTGTGCAGCCCTGTGCAGAGCTCAGGCCGGCTGCCCTGGGGCCTCCAGGCCTCCAAGTTCAGCCCTGCCTTTTGCAGGTCACCAGGAACCACTCTAAAGGACGTCGGTTTGCCCTACAGCTGTTGTTGACACAGTCGTCTCTGCAGACTTCCAGTGTTCTAGAAAGAGAACTGGTGACATGAAATACACAGGGTTACAAAGGAAATCACTCATGTTCACAAGTGTGTGTGTGTGTGAGTGTGTCAGTGTGGTGAGAGACTCCCTTTGTTGAGCTGGCCTGCCGAAGTGCCACCTTTTTGCATTTAGTTATGCACGTCCCGTGACGGACACCCTGCCCAGGTGTTGAGAGCGCTGGCACCAGACACCTTCAGCTCCCAAGAGCTGCCCTGGCTAGGTTAGCCAGCACAGAAGTGGGGCCCTCAGCCCCGCCGTCCCCTGAAATGAGGCCCTGCATGTGGGCCCACAGTGGTGTCGGATGACTGACAGGCATTCCAGCTCCAGAGCTTGTCATGGGTTGGCAGGGGCCGTGAACTGACTTCTCCCTCTGCCTTCCCGCTTCCTTCCTCCCTTGCGCGGATGAGGACCCCAAGGACACTTCCAGTAAACATCCTGCCCGCTGACCTCCGTCTCAGCAGCTGCTTCCCGGACAGCCCTAACTGCATCCCACATTACGCAGGATCTCTGGGGGATCTGAAGCCGTGCTGGGGCAGTGATTGCCAGCAGCTGGGGACCACTAGCTGTTCCTTAGACTGTACAGGGCAGTTCTACTCTGTCCTGTGGGGTTGCTATGAGTTGAAATGGACTTGATGGCAAGTTTTTTTTGTATTATCATAATGAGGAATAACAAATATTTTTTTAACTTTTGGAAAGTATTTGGTTATACTGTTTACTAATGTGTCCCATTTCTTTGTAGAAAGACTGGCTTCTGACCTCGTGATGTCTGTTCTGAGCAGACCAGAGTTTTGTAACTCGAGATGAAATCCCCTCTCAAGCCTCAAAAAATGCGAATTCTTTCTTGTCTCTGTCCTCTGCCTGCAGTGACCTGCAGCCATGGCCAGCTCTGCTTGAGTTTGCTTCCCTGCTGTGGCTCTGACACCCTAACCTTTCTCTGTAAATTAGACTCTCCCAATATTCCCAGCGTGGTATCTCATTGTATTTCCAGAATCTCTAACTGATATTTACTGATACAGTACTTCACTGAGTCTAACACACCAGGGACAGTGGACGCACCATTGTTTTACACACCGCAGAAAGGAGAACAAACAAGAGAGAGCTGCAGCTACTCGTTAGACTGTGGCGTACCTTTATGACAGATTGTCACCCGTGGGTTGGCCACAGCAGCCTCTCCCTGTTTTGGAACGTCTTTCATCTATTTTAAGGACTTGGCAGTCCCTCCAGTCCCTCCTGCTGGTGGCTTTGCTCACAGGATGATGGCAATTCTCTCGCATGGGCGTGAGTCACACCCAGCTTCCTAGGGTGCAATTATCTTTCCGTGTAACACTTGGTTCTTACTTTGTAAGAAAACAAGGGATGCCAGTAACTCTTCCAATGACAGTGTCAAATGTCTGCCTCACTGATGGCTGCATGCCTGTTTGTGTGCAAACCACAAACTATTGCTTGAGAAAACATTTTAACTGACAATTAAGCTCAAACCCTGAAGACCAAGCATGCCCATAGCTCATCTGAGACGGTGACAATGTGACCGGCTTTGCAGAGGCTCAGACATGACAATTGGCATAGCCGTGGCCCAGCCAGGAGAATCACTGTATGCTACCTTCCAGCGTCAGGGATACTAAATGTGAACAGACGTGTGTCCTAGAATTGATGAGAGGCACCTTTTTCCTCCATCAGGGACCTGGTCCTTGTCACTGTCCACCATGTGTGCACAGTACCTAGCGGCACATTGGTACACAGATGGTGACCCACAAGCCCTTGGCAAAAAGTTGGATTAGCTAATGTCCCTCCATGTACGTGACTGACTATGGATTTGGCTAAAGTCTTACTGAAACAAAATATCTGCTACTATTTCTAGAAACCCCTTTGTTCTGAGATTCATTGAATTGGTGATGTCAGTTGCAAAGAGCAAGTGTTTAACAGCTGAACGTGTTCAGACTGTCCCCTGGATCGAATGCTTGCCATCACGTCATGAAATGCTTTTGGACACTACTTTTCCATTTCTAAACGGGGACCATGATGTCACCAGAAATAGTGACAGAATGATTCCTGTTCACACTCAGCATGAAGTATACATTGGGGCATTTTAGGAGACAGATTGCAGCTGTGGAAATGACATGGCAAAGTGCTCAGAGCACAGGGACAATCTTGCTGGCTGAAGAACTGGCAGGCGTGAGTATTGCTATCATCCTACAGAAAAGCATCGCCCAGTGGTGACTGGGAGTGTCTTTTAAAGGAGAAGAACAGAGACATGTATTTGGGGAAAACCTGTGAGATGGGAGTCACTTAATACCCACTGTGTTAAGTTGATTCCAACTCACAACGACCGTACAGGACAGAGGAGAACTGCCCCACAGAGCTTCCAAGGAGTGCCTGGCAGATTTGAACTGCCGACCCTGTGGGGAGCAGCTCTACTGTGCTACCAGGGTTCCCACTTAGAGCACGCTTATTCGATCCCCACAGCAGCCCCCAAATCAGGTAGTATAGTTTCAGTTTACAAGCGGGGAGACTGAGACTCAGGCAGGGTAACTTCTGGCAGCTACTAGGTGCTGGCTCTGGGACCCTAACAGAGGAGTCATCTTTTTTAAAGTTCACGTTGCTGTTGTTGAGAATTTGTGCAGCAGAACCAGTTCAATCATTGCCAAGGGTACGGTTCGGTGACACTGACTGTGTCTGAGTCTGGCGACCGTTCTCTCCCCGTTTTCTGTGTTGTCCCTCTCCCGTTAACACGACCTCCCTGTCCGCTGAGGTTCTTGACTAATCAATCTTTCCAGTTGCTGTGGTCTCTTTGATCTCATACAGGTAACTCTTCAAAGAGCACAGCGCTTAGTGCAGATGTCCTTTATCAGTGAAGCTGAAATGTTGTTTGGTTTGGAGAAGACTTCTGGGGACACTTACGTAACCTTCTTGATTCCACAGGCTGCTGCTTTTCCAGCCACTCAAAGGTGTGCCAGCCAACCTGGGTTTGTGGCAAGTCTAGTGGGAGTCTGGACAACAAGAAAGCGTGGGTCAGTGCTGGACCTGGAATGCAATGTGTGGCTCGTCGTCTCAGAAGTCATGTTGGTGAATCTGATGAATGCCGTCCTACCCGAGCCGTCTGCAGTGGACTGCTCCATCTCCCGACAATGCTGAGGAGAACGTGCGGATTTGAATACAAAACAAAGATGATTTCTGATAATGTGCCCCCCTCCCCGCCCCCATGGCCTCTTCATTTTGTTTCCCTGGGTCCCTTTAGCAGTTGCCAGAAGTTTCCTGTACGAGGTCTGCTTTGCCACAGTGTACAAATGCCCTGTGCCGCGAGGAGGACAGTCCAGTGGCTACAACTCCTACTGGGGGTGCGCTCAGGGAGACGGATGAGCACCCAGGAGAGAGGTGAGAAAAGGAAAGGGTAGGAAGGGCAAAGTAGCCGCATGAAGGGCTGGGAGCAGGGCCCTGGGAGGGATCTCCCCGCACGGGGCCCAGGGAGGGGGAGCAGCGGGCAGAAAACGGCATCAGAGACGCTCACGTGAGACCCCGCCAGCCTTGAAGGGTGCACTCAGCCCTCTGCACGGCATCTGAGCAGCTGAGATTCTCGGGGTGCCCACATCCATCTGGTTCGGTTCTGATATAGGTGGTTGGGATGTGCCCCCGTGCAAGACAAAGAATGATCCAGGGAAGGCACGAGGGGTGAGGACCTCCCTACCCCCACGGCTACGGGCCATTAATGTCAGCCTGGGAACCCTTGTTCAGGTCACTTGTCATGAAAGGAACTGGGCTGGACCACCTATGGCTCTGCTGGTGACTGGCTTATTTGATGCGAGGGTGATGTCATGGATTGGCTTGTGTCCCTCCAAAATATCTGCAGTAATTTGTCTGGGCCACGATTCCCCGTGTTCTGTGATTGCCCTCCATTTTGGCTTTTCTTGTTGCTGGAAATCTTAATCTCTGCCCGTGGCTAACAGACAAGACGATGTTAGAGAAGATTAGGGTGCACTTTAAGGTCACCTCCCAGCTCCAGCGTAAAGGGAGGGTCCCTGGAGTGGAGTTGCACCACAAGAGATAAAAGGAAAGGGAAGCAAGCAGAAAATTGGCAACCTTACACCACTGAGAAAGCGGCCCCTGAAGAAGAGTGTGTCCTTCAGACCTGAGGTTCCTGCGCCCCCTGGACAAAGACTGGGGTGGCACCAGGACCCTCCTCCAGAGCTCACAGAGGGAAAGCCTTCCCTGGAGCGGACATCCTGAATTGGAACTTGTAACCTACTGGACTGTCTAAGAATAAACTTCCGTTTGCTACCGCCAGTCCCTTATGGTACCTCTGTTAGAGCAGCACTGGCAGACGGAAACGGGGTGATGCCAGGCAGAGCGTGAGCCCTGAGCTCGTGGGCGAGCTGCCCTTTGCCGCCTCTCAGCACAGCTCAGCTCTGGCGTCACCCCCTTTCTTTAGGAGAAACTGCCTTAGTGAGCCCCCAAACCCTGGGGGTGAGGTCAGCAATTCAAATCCACCAGGTGCTCTTGGGGGAAACCCTGGCGGCCAGTGGCTTAAGTGCTGCGTCTGCTAACCGAAAGTTCGGCAGTTCAAATCCTTCAGGTGCTCCTTGGAAACTCTATGGGGCCGTTCTACCCTGACCTCTAGGGTTGCTGTGAGTCGGAAAGGACTCGACAGCTGTGGGGTTTATGGTATTTGCTTCCTCAAAGTCAGGCGAGTACCAGTACTTTTCTGGGTACTTGCCTGATTGGGAGAAGTAGCTCAAATACTGACATATAATTTAAATAACGACCTCTCACACGACTGGTATACTGGTGACAGGTGATGACGTTCCAGGAACAAGAATGACACCATTTATACTTTAATAACAAGCTGAGTCAAGTCAGTGTGTCTCTGTAGGTTTCATTTAAAAAAGAGAGAGAGAGAAAAACAAAATCAGACACTTTTCTCTTTTGTCTAGGAAGACACTTGAGAGAGAGGAGAAAGGAAGAAGGAATTCCAAACCATCTAGCCTTTGTGAAAAGCAGTTTCCTTTGGTGAGCTCATCACTATAAATGCGTCGGTGTCCTCAGCGGCCCCCAAACCCCTGGAGTGTCTCCCTTTGATGGGTAGAAGGTGGAGAAAGCCAGAGAGCATACAGTCAGGGACAGAGCAGCTTTGATGAGCTCCACTTCAGCCCATGTCTCTGGGGAAAACACTGGGGCTCTGCTGGAGGGGCTATCAGCAGCTGGTGTCATCCAGAGGGGCAGTGTTGTTGCCTGCGGAGGTTTCTTAGAAGTTGGGGGGCTGGACTTCTGCTGGCAGCAAGGTTGACAGGGGAGGAACAAGGAGTGTCCTGCTCAAGGGCCCATGTCCTCGGCGGGGCTGTCCCCGGAACAGCAGATGGAGCATCTTCTGAGGGAGGGTGTCCTCTGACTGGTCTCTGCTTGGCCTCCGCTGCTGAATGCTATCCCCAGCCATCCGGCAGCCCTCCGCACGGCGGGGGGCAGGGGGCACCCTCTCAAGTCCAAACCACTGCAAAAAAGAGCCCTTTCGTAGCTTGAGGCTGGGAAGTCACCTCCTTCCTGAGAGGTCAAAGGTGGCCACAGGATAAAGTGTGACGGAGTGGGAGCAGCTGTCACCCTGCTGCCCCTAGCTCCTGGCGGTGGTATGTTTGTTTCCCTCTGCCCGAGGGGTTACAGCCTCATCTGGGGTCCCCATGGTCCCCCTACAAGGCGGACTTGAAGGCCGGTGGGCCTGGATCCTCTGTGGAGTCCAGAGGGGCCTCCCTTTCCTCAGCTAGGACACCCTAGGGCTCTGTTCTGTCTCCTGGCCCGTCAGAGTGAGATTTCAGCCCTGTCTGTGGAGTCCTGTGGTAAGTAAGCAGCATTACCGAGAATTCCTTTTCTTCTCCGCACTCAGAAGTGATGTGGGGCTTGCTAGAGAGGCCACGGTGGGTTATCCGATGGGCACGACCAGCACGTCTGTACTGGCCAGGTCGTCTGCTGCGAGCAGTCTCGCCTTGTTTGCCCACGTCAGAGATTCTGCTTCCAGGCCCGGTGGGCACCTGCCCCCTCCCAACCCGCAGCACCACCCTACAGAGCCAAGGCCGCTTCCCGCATTTCTAGTCCCCAACAGGAGAGGACAGCTTGGCTAGCAAGGTAAGCACAGCCTTACTTCTGCTTCCTTAGCGATGCTCAGTGAACAGTCTTTGATGTGGAGAAACTGTGTGCAGATGATCTGGTAAGCAGACTAAGTGCCGTGCTTACCTCGCCCACGGGATAACCTGCCCGTGCTACAGATGAGTGTTTCTCAGCTGGAGCTTGTCTGGAGAGGAGTGGCCAGGGGAGTGAGGGGACCAGAAGGCAGGTCATTTGAGGACCAGCTGGTGAAGGGCTGGTGTGGGGCTGAGCAGAGCAGGAAGCACACCTCCTGGCACAGCAGAGCGGGGACGTTCTAACAGCAGCTCATGAGTATGGTCCGAAGGGGACCCCTTCCTACTCATGGCCCTGCCGCAGTGGGGTCCCTGCTAACCAGGCTGGCCACTCAGCCCCAAGAACAGCATTTGTTGGATACATACTGTGTGTCACGCAGTCCCTGGGTGGTACAGACGGTGCTTGGGGGCCAACCAGAATGTTGGAGGGTCTGAGTCACCCAGAGGCGCCTTGGTGGTCTCCCCCAAATCACAGCTGTTGAAAGCCCTGGGGAGCACAGGTCTACCCTGACACAAGGGGTGCTGCCATGAGATAGAAATGACAAGCGACGATGGTGTCCCAAAAGTGTGCGTCTGTGTCTGTGTCTGTGTGTATGCGCGTGCATGTATAAAAACCCGCCCCCGTGTTCCAGGCAGCATGTGTTCGTGTGTCTGGGGGTTTGCAGGTGGGCAGAGTCCTTGTCCCCTGCTCCCTGCCCTGCTCTCTCTGCTTGACGTCCTGCTCCCGGGTGCTTGGTTTTGTTTCAGCCCTGGTGGGCGTGGGGCTTTGGCTAGGCTCATGTAGACAGACACTGAAAGCAGCTCATAGCCCAGGAGCGGGCTTCAGCCAGGCCTGATGCCCGGCCCCTGCAGCCTGCTCTGAAACGGGCAGGGGTGCTGCCAGCCTGGCTTGCTGGTGGACAGCTCAGAGAGCAGTCCTGGCTGCATGTGGCGGGTAGAACGACAACTCACTCCAGGACCAGACCCAAGGTGGCCATACCAACGAAGCTCTTCCGCCTGGGCCCTAAGCATGATGACTTCACTCTTCAGGGTCCCTGTCACCCAAGGGGCCACGCTGCTCCTAAAGCCTCTTCACAAACCGCCTCCCACACCCCTCATCCTGGTATGTCTTCCTGGATGCTGTCCCCCGCCTCTAGCCTCTGACTGCACAGCCAGCCAGTACAGTAACAGGCCCCTGCAGGATGTCAGGGCCACGCTCGCAGTGCTGAAGAGAAGGTGCAGAGCAGGGACTGGAATCAAAAACCAAACCCACTGCCATCGAGTTGATTCTGACTCAGAGGGACCTGATAGCATAGGGTAAAACTGCCCCACAGTTTCCAAGGAGTGCCTGGCAGCTTTGCACTGCCCACCTTTTGGTTAGTAGCTGTAGCACTTAACCACTGCACGCCCAGGGTTTCTGTAAAGCCAATAGGTCATGCTTGTTCTTCCACTGACTTACCCAACACGCAGCTATCAGGACATTCTCTCTGATCCCCAAAATCAAATCCTGGCTGTGCCACTTTGCAGGCTGTGGGACTCTGGGCAGATGAGTTAGCTTTTCTGAGCTTCATTTCTTCGATTTCGACCCAGGAGGGGCAATACTGTCCCCACTCCGTTGTTGGAAGGATTAAAGAGATTACCTGCGTGTAATAAACGACAGCAGACGGGCCATACCTCAGAGAGCGGTGACGAGGACAGCAGGAATGAATATTTATAAAGTGCCCGTGTGAATTATTTATAATGTTTGTAGATGATCCTCACACATAATAGAAGTGTTTGTTGCACATAAATAAAAATAACAAAGGGCCATGCAGGCGTCTCCCTCCCAGGGCACCCAGTGCTTGCTGAAGGACCAGGAACTCTTCTGTGCCCCCACGCCCAGCACGCAACCTGGCACACAAGAGCACCTGCTAGCTTGCATGCAGTACAAGCCCTGACTGACTGAATTTGACTCATGGACACCTTATCTTCAGCGTGGAGAGCCTTGTTGGTGCCGCTGGGGGCTGTCTGGGCAGCTCGGGCTCAGCCACCCCGTGCCCGGTGGAGCGAAGCCCTGCCTGGTCCCGTGGTGCACCGCGCCGCACTTGAGCCCCCTGCTGCAGCCACTGTGCCCGTTCACTTCGCTCGAGGGGCTTCCTCTTTCTCCCTGACCCTCGCCCTTATCAAGCATGACTGCCTTCTCCAGGGGCTGGTCCCTCCTGACAGCAGATCTGAGGTAGGAGAGCAAGTCTTGCAGTCCTGGCTTCTAAAGAGCAATTTGGCTGCACCGCTTCCGCGACGGATCTTTTAGTTCTTTCAGAAATTTCCCGGATAAACAGTCTTCTTTGCCAACACCATAATTCAAAGGCAGCCACTGCTCCTGGGTCTTTCCGTTTACCACTCAGCTTTCACATCACGTGAGGTGACTGAGAACACCATAACTTGGGCTGGGTGCACCTTAGTCCTTAAAGTGACATCTTCGCTTTTTAATTGAAAAGTCTTAATGACTTGGAGACAACTTCTGTGGCCTTTGTAACTTCGGAGCTGAGTGATGGTGAGTTATATGATAATGCCTTAGTTGAAAACAAAAAAAAAAAGGGAAGGCATTGTGGATTGAATTGTGTGCCTAAAATACATATGGAAACTGGTAGCTTAGTGGTTAAGACCTGCGGCTGCTGACCAAAAGGTGGGCAGTTCCAATCTACCAGACGCTCCTTGGAAGCTCTGTGGGGCAGCTCTGCTCTGTCCTGTGGGGTCTCTATCAGTCAGCATCAACTCAACAGCAACGGATTTAAAAAACAAAAGTGTTGGAATCCTAATACTTATGCCTGAGGATGTGAGCTTGTTTGGAAACAGGGTTTTTCTTTGTAATGTTAATGTGGCCCCAATTCAGTGTAGTGTGTTGTAAGCCTATCACTTCTGAGTAATACAAAGAGAAGATTAGACACAACACGCATGCACACACACAGATGCACACAGACGCGCACAGACGCACACACGCACAGACCACACAGGGAAGGCAGATGCCACCCGAAAATTGTCCACAAGCCCGGAGACCGAGGACAACCTGGGATGACCTGTGAGCAAGGCTGAGACCTTGACCTGGGCTTTCAGGCTCCAGGCTGATAGAAAGTTCCCCTGTTCTTCAAGGCCAGCCCTCCTGGTACTTCTGCTGTGACAGTACTAGGTGGCTCAGACAGAAGGACACGACGTGAAACTGAGTGCAGAGCGGATGAGCCCCAGCTTGAGGGCCTGTTGTGACGCCGTGCGGGGCCCGCCAAGTCCACCTGCTTCACTGTTCTAAGTGCCGCATAGCCCATCGCTGAACGTCACTAAAGTGGCAGTTCTCATAGTCACCTGACGCCTGCTCTGTGCAGGACTGTTCAGGACGCAAAGACGAGGAAGTCGCCACCCTGCTGTCCCCCTGTGTCCCAGATGATGGGGATGGAAACCGTGAGTGAGGGCACTGGGAATTCAGAGGGAGAAGGGCCACCCAGTTTCTGGAAAGGAGTGGGGCGCTGGAGGGACAGCAGAGCAAGGAAGGAAGCTGCTGTGGTGTGTCCACTCTCCCTGCCATCTGCGGTGCTGGCCCGTCCCCGAGCCCATCACAGCTCTCCCTCACAGGCGCTGCCCGCGGTTCTTCAGCCCCTGGGTTACTCGTGGGGCACCTGCAGCGACTTGCCTGTCTCTCTGCCCACCAAGTGTCAAAATCCCAAACCAAGCCCAGTGCCGTGGAGTCGATTGTGACTCACAGTGACCGGAGACCCTGGTTGCGTAGTGGGTATGTGCTGTGTCTGCTAACCCAAAGGTCTGCAGTTTGAATCCACCAGGCGCTCCGTGGAAACTCTATGTGGCAGTTCTACTCTGTCCTATAGGGTTGCTGTGAATTGACGGCAGTGGGTTTTCAACCTATTCTCAAGTTTCTCATTAAATTCCAGTGTATCCAAGAGCCTGGCTGAGCTGAGATTTCACTCCCACCTTCTAACATCAAGAGGCAGAACAAAGCACGAGGTTTTCTTTTTATCCTCCAGTCTCCCTACTGCTGGAGGCTGCGGAGAATCCCTGAAGGGTGGAGAGGCCCTGAGGTTGCCCCTGTGTCTGCCTCAGAATCCTAGCGTTGGAGCCAGGTGAACGGATGTGGGTGAAGGCAGAGATTTTGGATTTGCTTCTTGTAAAAAGTTTTGATGGGGTAACTTTCCCTCAAGGGATTTGGTTTCTGGAGAGAATTTTAAAAAGCAATTGTAAAAACCAGTAAATACATTCTTGGCAATTTAATGCACCCTTCCTCTCAGTGATTAGAGCCTATCAGACATCACAGCCCAGTTCAAGCAGCACCCTGGGGAAGGTCCTGTAAAAGCCAAAGTGAACGTGGTCCCCTCTCCCTCTCACCGTCCCATCACCAACCCTGTGTCCTTTGTTCGATGGCACAGATGTTGAAATACACGGAGAATGTTTCCCAGTTCTTTGTCATTTTGGAAGGAGATCTGTCGTCCCTGAAGAAACGCTGGGGCCGAGAGCTGGGAGGAAAGCAGAGGCACCCCCCAGCTTCCAAACCTAGTCAGAGTGCCGTCCGAGTCCGTCAGTGTGCAGAGGAATACACAGAGGGGGATCACGCTGGGTCAGGATCCACACATTTATGGGTCTCTGTAGCTACCCGGAAATGTACACACACACGCTTGCACTTACATATCTGTGTATCTGCCTGTACACGAACACAAACACATGCTTGCACTTATGTATCTGTGTATTTACCTGTACATGTACATACACACATGCTTAGGTTCATAGATCTCTGCATCTGCCCATGAAAACACTGGTAGCTTAGTGGCTGAGTGCCGCGTCTGCTAACCAAACAGCAGGCAGTTCAAATCCTCCAGGTGCTCCTTGGAAACTCTGTGGAGCAGTTCTGCTCTGCCCTCTGGGGTTGCTGTGAGTTGGAATCTACTTGACATCACTGTTGATACAAAGATCTACGTATCTACCTGTGTACTCCGACACATGCGTGTCTACACTTACAGATCTCTCTATTTACCGATACACGCAAACACGCACACTTCCACACTTCCACATGTGTACGCTGTGCTGCCTTGAATCTTCCCTGGACAGAATCTAAGCCCCGAGGTGAGAAGACCACTGAGGAGGTGACTGCGGTGGTCTAGGGGTGGTGAGCGAGCCCTGGGGAGGTGGGCAGCTGTGCAGACAGGGAGGAGGGAGTGTAAGGGCAACATTTTGAGATGGGGTCAACAGGACTTAGAGAGCGACAAAGTGAGGGCATGAAGGATGGGGGGCACCTTGAAGGCACAAGGGATTAGTATGCTCAGCCACCAACCAGAAAGTTGTGGGTTCGAGTCCATCCACAGGCTTCTACTCCCCAGAACTCAGCCACTGAAGGTGCTGTGGAGCACAGTTCTTCTCTGACTACAGTTTGGATAGCCGTGAGTCAGAGCTGACTTGGTGGCCCCTGCTCCAGGTACTGACAAGGGTGGGAAGGAAGGGGAGGATGCACACAGCACATTCAGTACGTTTTCTCAACAAACTCCCTGTGGACGATGGGGAAACACGGTCTGGCTGCAGGAAGGGCTAGGTCAGCGAGTAGCCAACTGGACCAACGTACCCAAACACACTGACCAAACGTCCCTGAGGGGTGGGTCTCCCGTGTGTGACTGAGGGTCCGACCTTGCCTTCGTCTTAGCCAGCAATTTGACTATTGGTCTGGATAACAACACAGAGTAAGAATTCATCAGCTTTCAAAATCAAGAAACTATGAGTAATGCCAGAAACAAAACGCAAAACTTTAACAAAGGTGAGGAGGAGAAGGAAACGGAGTAAACCTGAATAGATAAATTTAGATCCCAAACCCAGATGGTCAAGAAAAGGGCAGTGAGCTTGTGACTTAGAAGCACCGCATATGGAGAGAATCTACGGGGCAATTCTATTCTGTCCTATAGGGTCACTTGTGTCTTCGTCAGACTGACAGCCAAAAGAAAAACAAAGTGCAGTGCGTGCGGAGGTCTGTGGAGAGAACAGTCTGAGTAGGTGCTGTGGGGCCTGAAACTTAGAGGTCACTTGGAGGGTCTGCCTTAAGAAGGGTAACAAAACATCACTGAGAGGTGATAAGGTAGGGGCTCTGGAAGGGACCTGTGAGGGGAGGGGGCTGTGAGGGGAGCGGGCTATGCGGTGGGGGACTGTGAGGGGAGAGACTATGAGGTGAAGTGGCTGTGAGGTGGGGGGCTGCGAGGTGGGTGAGCTGCAGGTGAGGGAGACGCCAGAGGTGGTGGGTCTTGCAAGCTAATCCCCACGGCCTTTGTGGTCAGTCAGCCTGCAGTGTAGGAGCTCACAGAAGTCCAAATGGGCAGTGACAGTGCTGAAGTTCGTGGCCGAATGTAGACCGGCAGACAGGGAGAGGTGTCAGGTGGGTGAGCATTGGGCGCCACGATGGAGGCAGGTACGCAGCTGGGGCGAGGAGTGGGGACAGCACCCTCCTGACTTGGGGTGGGGCAAAGCGTTCCCTGGGAGTGTGATTCGGGCCTGGGGAGAGGCCAGAGATGGAGAAGAAGCAGGAGGTCTCCTGCGACCTGAGAGCCAGCAGGGAAATGTGAAGAAGCCGGGTTTCCACCCAGCAGCTTGCTGAGAACACAGAGAGGGGCCACAGTCACATTTCCCGGGGTCTCTGGGCTCAGAGACCTTTCCTCCTCTGCTACCCACCAGCCACAGCCTGACGCTGTCCTCCCTAGACCATTCCTCAGCATTAGCAGCTGCAGACAGGTGGTCTCACGGGGCTCGAGGTGGGGTGGCAGTGAGGCCTGGCCAGGCGTGGGGGCTTGGCGGGAGCCATCTGTCGCTGGATCCGGGTGGAAGTATCACTGAGTCTGGCAGCCCTCAGTCCGCTCAGGACCAGCCCCCTCTGAGGCCTGGCTGGTTTGGAGAGAGAGCTGTCTATTACATCTTCTCAGTGACAGCTGTAAGTGCTGCAATCTTCCCAGCGGACACCAGTGAGGAGCCAGTGATTTTGAAAAAGGGCAGTGAGTTTGGCCCTTGTCGGCTCCCTCCTGCCCACCAGTCAAGACTCGTGGCACCGGGGAAGCTCTGCGGCTGGGCTGGGGCTCTCTGTTTAATTCACTTTGTTGTTATCAGCCTAAATTACGTGAAGGTGTCATTGAGTTACTCAGAGATGATCTTCTGTCTGAGAAGATCTGATTCCAAACAGCGGTTTGCTGTGTGATCAACACAGCAAACCCTGATGGCCCAGTGGTTAAGGCTATGGCTGTGAACCAAGAGGTTGGCAGCTCAAATCCACCAAGTGCTCCTTGGAAATTCTACAGGGCAGTTCTACTCCAACCTGTAGGGTTGCTATGAGTCAGAACTGACTCCACAGCACCTAACAACAACAATGTGTGGAGAACAGAGGTCTGCATTTATATCCCAAGCTGACTTCCTGGGCCAAACCGGAAGGCCTGACTTTTCTAGTTTTCTCTCCCTTCCTTCCCTCTCTGCTCCCCCGCCTGCCCCTCACCCTTCACACCATAGCTTTTGCTCACACAGGTTACAGGTACTTAGCTGAGCGCTAGGACTATCGGTGATTAAGACAGGGTTGCACCGTGGAGGTAAGGACAGGGATGACAGAAGTCAGAGGGAACGGGTGTGTGCCCCGGACCAGGGATTCTCAGCCACAGTGCTGTTGACAAGTAGGTCTCTTAAGGGAACTGTCCCGTGTCTTTTATGGTGTTTAGTGGGTCCCAGGTCTCTGCTCACCAGACCCAGCAGCGTGTTCTTCCCCGGCTATGACGGTGACTCAAACGTTCTTCACGTTGCTGAGTGTCGCAAGGGGTGGGGACTGGGAGACAACGCTGCCTCAGCCGAGAACTCGTGGGAACCCTGGGTCCCCGGGAGGGAGTGCTCCTCCCGTCCCTGCTCTGGTGCCGTGAGTGTGACAAGCGGCACCCAGTCTCTCTAGGCTTCCCCTTCTTATTTGCTCGGTGAGCTCTGAGAGAACATAAGTCCTGTGAATCTGTGAGAGGTTGGAATTTCCTGCTGTACTAAATTTGTCTGGTGGTAACCCATCAGGTCACACAGCCTAGAAAGGCGGGGAGAGAGTCTAGGCTTTGTTTAAAATGCCCAGGACAGACCCCTGTCATCAGTCAGCACATACAACAGACACTGGCTGTGAGTGAGGGAACAGGGCCCTCAGTCAGGAAGTTCACAGGCTTCGTGGGGGAAAGAAATCACAAAGCTGAAGACCAGCCCTAGACTCCAACCGCCTGCCTCTGAATCCCGGGTGACTTTGGATTAACTGTCACCCTCTCTGAGCCTCAGTTTCCTCACATGTACCATGGAGATGATGCTCGTTGTTGTGAGTGTGGAGTGAGTAGAACAGTGCATGGTGTGCAGTGAGTGTCCGGTCAGGGCTAGCTGCAAGCTGAAAACCAGGAGCCCCCGTGCTGCAGGGGGCTAACCTAGACAGTGCCAGTTCAGATCCCACCGGCTGTTCTTTGGGAACCACATAGGGCAATGCTACCGCGTCCTACAGGATCGACTGGGTTTATGACCTATAAAAACAAACAGACAAACAACTAAACAAACAACCACTGCTGCTGTCGAGTCGATTCGGATTCACAGTGACCCAGAAAGATGAAGCCCTTAAGGACGGCTCGGACTGTGACCACAGCAGAGAGCCCTGGACAGAGCAGGACAAAAAAAATTATAGAGCAACAAATCAAGTTCACGAAAAGGATCAGACTTACTGGCCTGACAGAGACCGGAGGGACCCCCGAGACAGTGGTACTAAGACACCCTCTGACCTGGAACTGAAGTCATGCCTGGAGACCAGCTTCCAACCCAACCACAGACAGGCCCATGGAGTAACCAGGCTGGCCCAAGAGGGACCTGCTCTTGAGAACAACCAGTACTGTGCGATCAAAAGGACCATCTCTGCCCAAAGCAGAGACGAGAAGTCAGGAAGCGGTGGAAAATTAGGGTGAGAGGAAACTTGGCGTCCAGGCTGGAAGCAAGGAGAGTGCAGACACGGTGTGGGGACGTAAACACTTTATCTAACAGCTATAGAAACAGAAACTAACTCACCCTGTAAATGGTCACCAAAAGCAGACGCTAAGTTATCAGAACCCTAATGCTCTCACGCCTGGGGCAGGGTCCGTAACACTGAGCCCTGCGAGTACTCAGAATGTAAAAATAAAGTAAATAAAATAAAACACCCCTCCGAAAGCCAAACACCTAAAAGGAGTGCTTCAGATGTCGTGCAGACTGCAGGCCACTGGAGAAGGCCTGCCAGAACCATGGAGTGCCGCAGGAGCAGTCTGACCCCTGGTGTCCTGTCCAGGGCCACACCAAAGACAAACATCTGGGCCAGGCTGAGAAGCCCAGCTTCCTGACTAGCACCCAGGTTCTGGACCGCCCACTCCAGTGCTCCCACCTGCCCAGCACTATGGTGACTCTCGGTCGACGTCACCAGCAGCAGAGTCAGCCCTAACACAGCAATGCCATGCATGACAGGACAAAATGCTGCCTGGTCCTATGCTGTCCCCACAATCTCGGGGACAGGACCCAGAGACACACAGGGTTTTAACTCTCCAGTTTTCAGAAGAAGATCACCAGGCCTTTCTTCCTGGTCTGTCTTCGTCTGAGGGCTCTGCTGATACTCGCTCAGCGTCACAGCGACAAGCGAGTCTCCAGTGACAGATGGGGACTGGCTGCACAGAAGTGCGTGGACCGGGAATTGCACCTGGGTCTCCACGTGGAAGGTGAGAAGTCTACCATGGAGCTTCCATTGCCACACAGACAACAGGCCGGGGATCGACCCTGGGTCTCTGAGTAGAAGGCGAGAATTTTGTCACTGAACCATGACTACTGCCCTCCCCTCCATGGGGACTCTGGAAAGGAGCTTTCACTCCTGGGAAACTGCTAATGTTGGGACTTAGCCAGCAAGTCTGTTCTGGGAGCTGTTCCGGGCAGAGTCTGGAGGGCGACTAGGGAGGTTGCAGTTGGCAGTGCTGAGCAGAGGAGATAAGATAGGAATGGGGAGAGGAGGAGGGGAGAGGAGGAGGAGAGGAGGAGGGGAGGAGGAGGAGAGGAGGAGGAAGGACGGGGGGAGGAGCCTGACCTGCGGCGCTTCCCCTCTGGAGCTGGGTGTTGTCCACTGAAGCACATATTTGCCCTGATTTGTGCAGGTGGCTGGGCCTCAGGTCTTAGCAGCCTGAGTCCCCACAACCCTGTCCCACGGCGGCCAGCAGTAACAGTCAAGGAACTGTGCCTTCCGTCTGCAGTGCATGTCACTTGTTTTGTGAGCTTCTGCGTGGCCCTGTCATCCTCAGGGACCACGGAGGCTGCGGGTGAAAAGGCCTGCCTAAGGAGATGTGGCTGCCGTCTGCGCATCTCCGACTCTGGGGCTGCCAGGACTGGGACATCCAGGCTCCGGACGGCCCCAGGGTCTCACCTCCTGGTATTCACACCCTTACCTGTCCCCTCCTGTATACTGTGGTCTGTGCGACCAGTGACCTACCTAGAGGTGGTGGCGTGCCACCGTAGGGCAACTGTTACTGGGGCACCCGTATCCCCTCCTGAGGCAGTCAGCTAGTTCTTCCCTGAAGCTTGCTGAGGGTGGGCCCCCTCAGGGTGGGCCGCCTCAGAGCATGAGGCTAGAAATGGCATGAGGGTGCCAGTGGCCGAGGCTGAGGACAAGAAGCACTGAAGCCACAAGAATGAAAACATCCAGGCCTGGACAGGGGGCTCCCGGGAGTGCTGACTGCTCAAGGGCTCGGGAGAAGAAGCAGTTAGCTGAGGCCCCAGGTGGAATGGTGTGTGGGCTTCTGTCCCCGGGGAGGTGGCCGTGGAGCACCACACTGGGCCCAGCGGCTGGCCCAATACCCTGGCTTTAAGTCCCTGTGAGTGAACCACATGTCTCCATGACTGGTTCTGAAGGCTCTCTTCGGCCCCTTGAGATGCGGGTCTGGGTGCCTCTGGGTTGTCACACAGCAGTCACTTCTGGGGTTGGACTGTGGAAGACTGGGCCTGCTGCCTCGGATGCCCACTCTCTCTCCTTGGATGTGTTGCCTCTCCCTCTCTCTCCCCTTGGACACCATCTCCGTCTCTGTCTGCCTCTCTCTCTCTGACCTGTGCTCATTTGCTCCAGGAGAAGCCAGCTGCCATGCTGGGAGCAGCTCCGTGGAAAAGGCCCACAGAGCAGGGGCCGCAGCCAGACACTGGCTGGGAGTCTGGGCCGGGTGCTGACCACAAGTGAGCTTGGACTTGGGTTCCCTCGGTCTCCGTGCAATCTCAGTTGGCAGCAGTGAGGCTGGGACGGGAGGCCCAGCTGACCTGCACCCCCAGAGGGCCCCTGAACACCTCCCAGAAGCTGATTTGATTTCTGCTACAGCTGAGAGAGAGAGAGAGCTGCTAAATCGGGCTTTATTTGTTGTGCAGTAGGTAAGTTGCACAGGACTGCTGCCCTCCTCCACACCCCCTCTTCTCGTCTTCCAGAACCTCTCTGCGCTGGGTTGTTCTGGAGACTGAGGCCCTACCCCGGGCAATTCACCCTAGCGGGCCAAGCAGTGCCATCATCACAGGCCTCGGGACGGAAGGTCACCCTGGGAGATGGAGCAGCCACTTACAGAGGGCTTTGTTCTATTTCCTGGTGACTGGTGGTTCTGGGGCCCTCTGTGTTTTAACATGAGACCACAGGTGTCCTGCGTGTTGGGCAAGACTCAAATCTGGGCCCAGTGTACGTGCGGTCTTGACTGCTGTCTTTTGTCCTCAGTTCCCATAATGCTCCGATACTGTGACATAATTCCAGTTGAGTGTCACTCTGAGCAGCTCAGAATGACAGGATGAATTCCTTGCCACCGACAGTGGCCCCAGGGTGCAGACCGCGCTGGGCTGTGGCGCAGGTAACAGGCAGGGAGTGGAGACCGCTGGAGGCATCTCCTTGCCCAGCTGCTCACGTGCGCGCCCTGATGGTTTTGAAACGACTCTGCTAAAATTCCCCGACGAGGCTGGTGTTTCTGTGTGCCAGTGTGTTGATCCCCGCTGAGAGCGACCCCGCAGGGCAGAGTGCCTACAGCGCTTCCCGGGCTGTGACCTTCATGGCGCCAGGTAGCCAGGTCCTTTCTCCTACAGAACCTGCAGCGCCTTCAAACCTCTCACCTTCTGGTCAGCGACCAGGTGAGTAGCCATTGTGGCCCCAGGGCTCTTTCTGTGGAGGCTGGAGGGTCACTCTGGTCTGAGGAGGACGTGCTGTACGAGGTCTGCCGGTGAAGTTCATGAACTCAGCCTAGAAACAGTGCTGCGCTCCTCAGGGCCAAATATTGCTGCAGCCACCTTCGAACCATGCCCTTGGGGAGGCTGCGTGCCGACGCCAGCACCTAGCCCCCTCTTCAGAGCAATTTTGGAACTCCTTTTTTTTTTTCCTGGAATGGCATCACATCCGTGGTTGGAAGAGCTTGACAATTAAGTTCACAAACTCATCCTAGAAAAACTGCTTTGAAGGGTGGACTAGGCACTGGCATCAGGGCACAGCTTCCCAAGGGGAGCACTTCAAAGGTGACTGTAGAGCTATTCAGCAATGAGGTCTGGGGCACTTCTAGCATGTGTTTGTGAACTTAACCATCAGACCTCGTGTGGCAGAGGCAGACAGGAAGCACCCGGACTGGGAGTTTATTTAGCAAGGCGGTTTTCTTCATGACAACTTGGGAGTCCAGGTCCCTGGGAAACTGGAAAAGAAGGTGGACAAGAGAGGCACACGAAGGGAGGATAACCCAGCGGGGAGGTCGCCCACTCCACCACTCTCGCGCAGTGTGTCACATCGTGGTGGCTTCGTGTGGGGACAATGCAGGAAGCTCTGTCTCTGGAGGTCACTCATGGTGGGCGGATTTCAGTGGCGCTTCCAGACTAGGACTGGGAGGACAGGCCTAGTCACCTCCTCCCAACAATTAGCCTTTGAAACTCCATGGATCAGAATAGGACGTGGACCCCCGTAGTGCAGGAAGATGTGCCCCCCAAGTTGAAGGGCACTTGGACAGCAGCCACAATAACGGACAGGCACGCATCGTCCATCCTGAGGATGGCACGGGACCAGCAACATTTTGTCCTGTCATAGCCGAGTTCTTGGGGGCAGCAACTGGCTCAGTGGCAGCCGACACCAGCCACACACTGCAGACTGGCCCGGTGCCCTGCTCCCTGCTCCCTGCTGTCCTCTCGCTGGCTGTCTGAAGTCGAACAGGTAAGTCCCGCAGTGCCGGCTGATGCTGCCTTAAGGGGAACCTCTGTTTTAGGAGGGGGTGAATCTTCAAACAGAGGAACAGGACCGAAGGGTTTCAAGTATCCAGCAAACATGGAGTACAGCAGAAATCTTGGTGGTGCAGTGGTAAAGCGCTACGGTTGCTAACCCAAAGGTTGGAGGTTCAAGTCCACCAGGAGCTCCTTGGAAACTCTGTGGGGAAGTTCTGCTCTGTTCTGTAGGGTCACAGTGAGCTGGGATCAGCTTAACAGCAGTGGGTTTGCTTTTCCGGTTTCTGCCGAGTCTTTAGAACCCCGCCACCATCACCACCAGCTGGCGGGCTTGTGTGGCCACATTCTCAGAGCTGAGTGAACAGGGCTTTGCAATCATGCTGCCTGGGGGAGGATGTGTGGGATCTTAGGGACTGGGTGGCCTTGGTGGATAAGTTAACTACTTTAGACTGTCCTTTATTATAAAATGATGTCGAATGATAGCTCCTGTTTTATGTATTTGTGGACGGCTGAGAAGGTGATGACACAGCACAGACCTGCTACCGAGTGGGAATGCAAGTTGGCTGGAACAAAAACGCCCATGAGGTCTCCACGGCCATGCTCAGAAAGTACCGAACTGGCACAAACAGCAGACAGACCCGGGGTCTTTCCAGGAACTTGAGGCTGGATGGGGACAGGGGAAGCCATCTGGCTAGGGTGGTTGTGTTGCAATAAAGAAAATGCAGAAGAGGATTTCAGACTCTCATGAACCCGAGACATTCTGGAGCCACGGAGGCTGGATGGCCTCCTGAAACTACTGAGGTCATCTTTAAATCTTAAACCAAAAATATCTCCTAAAGTCTTCTTACAGCCAAACAGCAGTTCAGCTTAGCTAGCAAAAAATGTCTGCCTTGAGCCTGAAGCTCTTTTCAGAACTCTGGGGGAGCTCTGTGACAGCAGGTGCTCAGAGGACGAGACAGTACTTCACAGGGCAGTGCGCTCCCGTTCACGGAGCGGGGGCGACCCGGAGGAGAGGAGGCTGGTGGTGCAGCCCAAGGACCGTCACCCTTGTCACTGGGTTGCACACTCAGAAACAGTGAAAGTGGTGTGTGTTTCACTGGGTGTGTTCTTGACCAGGTGCCGTGGTTAAGGGCCCAGCTGCTGACCAAAGTGTAGGTGGTTCGAGCCCACCAACTACGCTGTGGGAGAAGGACTTGGCCGTCCACTCCCTGAAAGATGACTAGTTTGGGGCAGGTCACTGTGAGTTGGAATCGACCCAGTGGCAGTGCGTATGGTTTTGGGTTTTGGTGCCCTCCACAGGAACAAAGTGGAAAACAAAATGAAACACTCTTCTTCCTCCCGTGTGTGTGGGGGGCACTGCCATCTCTCAAAATGGCAGCTTCACTGTGGAACCCGTCGAGCACCCTTTTCTCTGAGACCCGGATCTGAGTTGTGTCTCTGCACTTGCCAGGGACAGCCCCTCTGAACAATGGGTGCTGTTTTGTTGCTGGGGTCCCATCAAGGTGGCCAGCTCAGTCACACAGGCAGCTCAGAGAGTAGGCCGCAAACACCAGTGCCATGGTGGGCTGCTGGCCTCCAGGGAAGGCCAGTGGGAAGGGTCAACGTGGAAGGATGTGGCAGGTGGCATCTGGCACCACCAAGCACGTGGGACAAATGGTCCTGCCGTGCCCGGCCCTGCGAGCACTGACAACATGACAGGACGAAGGGACAGCCATCGCTGGATGTCCCCGTCGGGCCAAGCCCTGAATCTCTGGTTCCAGTTCTTGGAGTGAGCTGTGCACCAGACAGTTGGGGTGGAGGGACAGAGCTAGGAGGTTGTTGGTGCCCGACACCCGCTGCAAACCTGCGCCCTGTCCCAGCACCGGGAAACAGAGCAGAGAGAGCACTGCAGGGTTCACTGGGGAAGCTGTCCCCTGTGTCCGGGGTGGGTATGCGGGTGCGGTGGATCTAGCTACAGTTAGCACTTCTTATATCTAGGTGACTTTCCAAAGCTTGTACTCAGATATGACCAAGGTAGCAGTGTAATTAGGGACAGTGGCGGTTCGGTGGAAACCCTAGTGGCCTCATGGCGGCAGCTGGAATCTGCGAGACAGTCCTCGGCATTCCCGTGGAGCAGCTCTCCTTTGTCCTCTAGGGTCGCTGTGAGTCCGAATTGACAGGACAGCCCTGGGTCTGGTGGTTCTGTGGTGGGCTTCTCCCCTTCCCCAAGGCAGACCTGGGCTTGATTCCTGGCCTGTGAACTATAAGCACAGCTGCAGCCCGCCTGTCGGTGGAGGGGGATGCATAGCTGTGAGGCTGGACTGATGTCAGTGGCGCTTCTGGACAGACAGACTAGGAAGAAAGGCCTGGTGATCCACTTCTGAAAATCAGCCTGTGGGAGCCGTGGGGTCCCAGCAGTATGATTCCCTTGTGGACAGGGTGGCACCATGAACTAGGGACCAACTCACTGGCAGCTAACAATAGGCTTTATAATTATTTCCACTTTATAAGCCAGGAAACTGAGGCTCAGAGGAATTGAGCAACTTGCCCAAGCTAGCACAGCTAGGAAGGAGCAGAGTCAGGACAGGAACCTGTGACCTTGCTGGAATACCCATGCTCTCTCTAAGACACTGCCGTGGGGCCCTACAGCGCCCCTGTTTCCCTCTTGTTTGGGAGCGCTGTCACCTCTCGTGGGGCCAGTGTCTGCGCTTCCAGTTTTGGGACTTTTCTGGGCTGTCGGGGTGGCGGGGCTGGAAGGCAGAAGCTGTGCAGGTGTCTGTCCCCTCCTGGTGGTGGTTGTCAGGGGCGAAGGCCTCTCTTTACCTCCTCTCACAGAGTGCTGTTGTTTCTCCACCTCAAGATTGCCAGAGATAAACTGGAGAACAACTGAAGCTGAATCGGGAAGCCAGCTCTGCAGCGAAGGCCTTCCCTTCCTGGTCAGCTACTTTCCCAAGCTGGTAAGCAGGTTGGGGGGGTCCTCCATCTCCGGTGATCACAGCTCCCCACTCCCGCTACAGTGTGTGCAGACCTAAAGCTTCCCGTGTTCTCCTTCTCCCCATTGGTGGCCGCCACTCCTCAGAGCCCGGAAGCCACCAGGTAGACCCCTGCTCACCGCCTGCCTTCCCTATGGCTTTGGCAAGCACCAGGAGCTCCAGCCACCCCGGCGCTGGGCTCAGAGAGCTGGCTTTCGGATGAGACGCAGTGTTCCTCTGTGTTTAATCGTTGTTCTCATTTAGACTCTTCTGGTCTGTGGAGGATTAGAGTCTGTGAAACTATCAGGGAAAAACACCTCTGTAAAACACCAGTGCTGGTGGCACGATGGCCTAGATTGGCAGGAAGGGCACCTGCTGTCCTCTGTTGGGGTGCGAACACAGCAGGGTGACTGTCCAGTGGACCGGCTTTCCTCGACAGTTCCCTGTCTTCCTGATGATGCCGCCCACCCACTCAGCTGCAGAAGCCATCGAGAGCCCAGTCGGTATTTCAAGGTTGGCCAGAGATCCCACTGTCTGGAGAACGAGCATGACATCCCTCACTTCTTTTCTGGCAGACTCATGTCTCTGTGGAGGTGACAAGGGCACGTGAGGGCTCAGGGCTGGACGGAGGAAGTTGTCAAGCAGGTCTGGTGTTGCTGACGCCTCTGACCATCTGCCTGTCACCTGTCTGCCCGGTCTGTGCGTTTGGCTGCATCCTGCTTGTTACTGCTGTCTGCAGCACCCCAACCCCCGCTCCCTCTGGCTTAAGTCCTGACCCCATCACTTGGGACCTCCGGGACTTTGGCCAGATTCCTTAACTCTCTGAGGGTGTTTGCCCGTTTATAAAGACGTATGAAATAATAACTCCTAGAAGTTAGAATTGACTTAAAAGCAAGGTTTTTTTTTAAATTAAAATATATATATATGTATATATATATATTTTGGTATCTCCCAGATCAGGCAGTCTCAGTGGCAGTGTCGGTGGCAGTCTCAGTGGCAGTGTTGATGGCAGTGTGGCTAAGAGCTATGCTGGCAGTTCAAATTCACCAGCTGCTCTGTGGTACAAAGATGTGGTAGTCTGCTCCTCTGGAGATTACAGCCCTGGAGACCGCTTGGGGAAGTTCTACTCTGTCCTGTAGGGTCTCTGTGGGTCAGAGTTCACTCAGCAGCACACAACAACAACTTCTCATAGAGCGACTTGAGATAAAAACAAGGATTCAGCATCATAACGGGCCTGGATGATGGCCAGAGCCAAGCACAGTATAATTCATTTCAAAGTATCAGCAGGTCACAGTGGCAGATAGGCTGGATATTTAATAGGATGCCCTGAACACAGTGAACTTGTGCATTCCAAAGAGTGAATCACAGGTAGTTGAGTTTTAGGCCACAGGAAGCGGGGAGGATATTTGAGAGCAGGTGAAACTTGCTGGCATCACTCAAATTCTGTTTCAGAGCCGAACACTGTTTCAGCTTATTTGTAAGGTGGGTTCTGTGCTGTTAGGAACTTGAAGAAGGCCGAGAAACTCACCATTACTTGTGACATCTGCCATTTACAGTGCACTGATAGGCAGCTTTAGCATGTAGCCAGTCCATGCCAAGTGCATGCGTTCTGCAGGGCGCAAGTGACTCTCTTAAGTGGTGGAACCAGAATCCCTAAGTCCTGCTTTATTTCCTTGATGAAAAAGAGGGGGTGGGGTGCTATCCTCCCAGCAGTCCTTGAGTGTTGCTGAACAGAATTATTGAGGAAAAGAGAGGTGCTTGCTTGTCTGTGAGCTGTGAAGACTGGACCATGAGAGATCAAAACAACAAAACCCCAGGATTTCTTCTGTTCAGAAGCGCCTCCTTCTCCCAGTGCCTGGCTTCCTCATGCTGAAATACGTCAGAAGAGGGGGCAGGCCACAGGGGCACCCCCCCCCCATGATTTCTGGGTAGACGTCCATGGGGGCCTGACTGTGAGGTGCTTTTATGGCTTGTGAGGATGCAATGGCCACGGGCGATGTTCCGAGATGCCCAGCACACTGCCTGGCACCAGAGGCTGTCTTGGTCAGCTGCTGCCAAGTTTACTCTGACTTGTGCCAGGTATGAGGTGCCTGGTTCTGGCCATCCCCGTAATCTTCCATGGATCAAACCGCTCTGATCAGTGGGGTGTTTACTGCTGATTCTCAGAAGCAGATCACCAGGCCAAGATTTCTTCCTGGTCTGTCTGTCCCACTGAGCCCTATCCAGCTCAGGGATGCGGGTCCTGCTTCTGAGAACCATCTAGTTCCGGAGTTGGAAGGCGCCTTGGGAGTCCGGTAGCCTGACTTCCCGGCTTCACAGAGGAGAAACTGAGGCCGGGTGCTGGGGTGGGGCCAGGCCACCTGGTGGCTTGGCAGCTGACTGTCCCTGACTTTGCAGCCTCTCTGCCACACTCCTGGGATGCTCCTGGCAACAGGATTTCATGGCATCTCCCAGAGGACACCCGACAGCCTCAGGCCCCACGAGGGCCGCAGCTGCATTTGAGTAAGACTCTGTGAGGGACTTAATGTGGCCGTGGTGACCGGTGAGGGATGGGAAATCCTGCTGCTCGCCCATTTATTTCCAGTCCAGCTCCCAAAAGGTGGCTTTCGAAGGGTCATGTGTGCTCTGGAAACACTGCAATTGGTCAGCTCGTCTAGGACCTCCTGCTGCAGAGCGAGAACCAGGAGAAGGAGGTAACGTGGCTGGTGACCCAGAAACAGGCAGGGCATCTGCTGTGGACGGTGAGTCATCTGGAAGCCATTTATCAGGGGCTGTCTCCTGCTTTGGTGGCCTGATAGGATGCCTGAGTTGACCACACGGTTTTATCACTTGTAGAAGTCTCAAGTGCCAAGTGAAAGAAATGCCATCATCACTGCTGAAAAGTGAATGTTTATGGACAGCGCCTCGGTGGTGCCAACGGTTAGGCTGTTGGCCGCTAACTGAAAGGCTGATGGTTTGAGCCCCCCAGGGGCTCTGTGGGTGAAGAATCTGGTGACCTGTGTCAGTGAAGGTGACAGCCAGGAAAACGCTATGGGGCAGAGCTATTGTCTCTCACGGGGTCGCACCTAGCAACAACGTGGATCGCGCAGTTGTGTGCCAGGCACTCTGCTGAGGGCCACGCACACGTTACGCTCCTCTAGTCCTGGCCACAGCCCTGCGAGGTGTGGACACGCCATCAGTCCTGCTGACACACAGGGGCTTGGCGCACTCTGAGCTTCTGTCACATGTCTGCTTGCGTCTATTTAAGACAGCCTAGTGGCTACGAAGGACAGCTGGGACTCAAGCTGGTGTGCTGGCCTGTGGGGTGCAGAGCCGCACTTGTGGAGCTGCTAAGTCACCACGTGTGTGCAGTCGGAGCTGGCCGTGTACTTACCCACGTGCTTACTTATCCAGCCGCCCTACCCCCTCCGCCTACTCCCCCACCTGTTATCTACCTACCTACCTGTCCACCACTTACCTACCTGCCTATGTGCCTGTCTGTCTTTCTGTCTGTGAGGAGGGGAAGGATGAGGGAGGAAGAGGGAGAGGAGGGAACAGAGAAGAAGGGAGAAGAGGAGGAGAGAGAGAGGAGAAGGGAGAAGAGGACGAAAAAGAGGAGAGGGAGGAGGTGGAGGAGGAAAGAGAAGACCTTTAGGTCATTTTAGTTAAATGACTTTGAATTTGCAGACCCCGGATGGTGCAAAGGAATCCTGATGGTGCGGTGGTTATGGAAATGAACTGCCAACCGAAAAACCAGCAGCTCGACCCTCAGCAGCTCCGAGAGAGAGAGATGTGGCACTCTGCGTCCATAGAGATTTACAGCCTAGAAAACCCAACGGGGTTGCTGTGAATCAGAACCCACCGGATGGTAGCAGGTTTAGGGGTGGGACCCACAGTCAAGTGACTGGCTGCCGCCGGAAAGACTGGCAGGTGAGTGCACCCAAAGGCCCCACAGAAGGAGGGCCTGCTGGCTGACTTCTGGAGCATCAGTCCTGGACGACCCCACAGGGCGCACTTCTACTCTGACACACATGAGGTCATGGAGTGGATTTTGGCTGAAATAGCAGCTGGTTGGGTTTTGAATTTGGGAAGAAAGCATTCGGAGAGGCTGGAGAAGCCAGTGGCAGGGTCAGGGCTCTGGATCCTGGATACTGGAATGACTGACTGCATGACCTCAGATGCGCTGCCTCGCTGCTCCTGCCTCGGTCTTCCTGTCAGTCCAGAGGGACCACAGCGGCACCGTCTCGGCGGGCTGCTGCTGGCTTTGTAAGTGAATGCTGGTACAGCCCTTATTACAGTGGCGGCTGCTCCAGTGAGGGCCACATAAGCACTTGCTACACAAAGAAAGCCACCCCCCAACTGCAGTGCTCACTCCCTGGGGGGCCTCCAGCTGCTGTGTTTAGCCCACCTGTCTGCCCGCCCACCTCCGTCAGCTCTCCTTCTGATAGCAAGGACGGGTCTCAGTCAACTCTCTGCACATGTGTCCAGAAAGGTGCCCAGTCCCTGATGGAAAGGAGCTGGACGGGAACACCACGGCAGGAAGGACTGACATGTGGCGAAAAGGGTGGACATGCCAGGGACAGGACTGACAGAGCAGACGTCAGAGCGGGCCTGCATGTTCTCTCTGCCCTCCTCTGCTAGGATAGCCAGAAGGATGGGCCAGAGGATCAGTTCTCCTGGGCTTTAGTGATGGCTTTCTCTGGAAGACACATTGCCGTGGATGGACTCACCCAAACTTTCCATGGAAATTTCTCTCACAGCTCTGCCCTCAAGATGAGAGCTATCAATTTAAAAGCAGACAGCAAGACTCAAGGAGTGGCCTGGAAAGCCTGGAAATAGCCCTTCAAAATGCCCTTTTTGAGTATCAGGGGAACGAAGCAATTTGATTAGCAGATACACTAAATCTCCCAGACAGTAAATGAGAAAATGCTCCATTCTCTTTCTTCAATAGCGCTTTTCACAGTGCTATTAAATTATCAACACTGTGTAGAAAGAGGGCTCATTAAAAAAAAAATGATTTAGGACAAGTTGCAAAGAGATATTTTTACTCAGTGAGTGCGGTATTACTGGCGACAGCTGAGTTCTTTAATTCTCCAAATTTAGTTAAAAAATAGAGAATCGTCTCTCGACTTTATATCTGTGGGCTATCTTTTGGAAAGGCATCTGAATTCTGAACAGTGACATGGCAGAGGGAAGCATGGTGGAGGGATACCCCTTTCTATCCCGACAACAGGCCACCCACCACCCTTTCATGTCACTGGTAGGGTGTCTGTGTGTGTGTGTGAGATCACGCACGTGAGGTATTCTTGGGTAATCTTTGAGGATGAGTGTGTCACTCTGTAACTGCCAGTGCATCACACCCACACTTCTTATTTGCCAACAACGAAATCAGAGCCCCCGGGCCCTGGCAGGAGTCTGATAAGAGCTCTCCCTAGCCATCGCTTCACTGGTCTGCAAAACTTCTGCTCCCAATGATCACTTTTAAAGTTGTATTTTTGGTGAAAGCTTACACATCAAGTTAGATTCCCATTTAATAATTTCCAAGCATGTTGTTCAGCGACTGATGGTTGGGATTCTGTGTCCGCTTGGCTAGGTCACGGTCCCCTAATTTGGCAGGCATTGTGTAATCATCCTCCAGTTTTCAGTCATTGTGTTCCTGGTCAGAACAGGTGTTAGTAGTAGCAGGGCATCACCTAGTTTTTCTGGTTTTAGGACTCGAGATGAGGTTGTGGTTCATGTGAGCTATTACTTTTATATGACAATGGATGGGGCATCAGGATCGGAAGAAGACTCATTAACAATTGGTGTTATGCAGATAACCCTGCTTGCTGAAAGTAAAGAGGACTCTAAACACTTACTTTGATGAAGATCAAAGACCACAGCCTGCCACATGGGTTACACTTCAACATCAAGGAAATAAATCCTCACAACTGGACCAATAAGCAATGTCATGATACACAGAAAAAAGAGTCAAGTTGTCAAAGATTTCATCTCACTTGGCTCCACAGTCAAAACCCACAGGAGCAGCAGTTGAGAAATCCAAAGACGCACTGCATGTGGAATACCTGCCTCAAAAACCAAACCCAACCAAACCCACCACCGGCGAGTCGATTCTGACAGCAACCCGATAGGACAGAGCAGAACTGCTCCATCGAGTTTCCAAGGAGTGCCTGGCAGATTTGAACGGCTGATCTTTTGGTTAGCAGCCATAGCACTTAACCACTTGACACCACCAAGGTTTGTAGAGTGTTGAAAAGCAAAGATGTCATCTTGAAGACTAAAATGTACCTGACCCAAGTGATGGTCTTTTCAGTCACCTAATATGCCTGCGAGAGCTGGACAATGGAAAGGAAGACTGAAGAACTGATGTCCTTGAACTGTGGTGCTGGAGAAGAGCGTGGCGTAGGCCACGAGATGCCAAAAGAAGAAGCAGGTCTGCCCTGGAAGCAGTGCAGTGAGCACCCTCCTTAGAAGCAGGCATGATAATACTGCGACTCCCAGGCTTTGGGCACATTGTCAGGAGGGACCAGTCCTTGGAGAAAGACATCATGCTTGGTAAAGCAGAGGGTCAGTGAAAGAGAAGAAGCCCCTCGATGAGTGAGCTGGAGTGCCACGGTGGCCGCAGTAGCGGGCTCAAGCCTGACTACGCCCATGAGTGGCGTGGGACCGGGCAGGGCTTTGCTCTGTTGTGTGCGGTGTTGCTAAGTATTGGATCGAACTCGATGGCACCTAACAACAATCGGTCCTGAAGACCAGTGTCTTCGTTCAGTCTTTAGCTTCCAGGGTTCACTTCTTAATCTCTATGACTTTAGGAACCTGGTCGTTGACAGAGAGACTGTTACACCCTGAACATTATGCTGTGATGTAATTTGTTTATCATTGCAGTAATGATAAAAAGCAGTAAAGAGTAGTTTAAAGTGTTGACTCTATTTTTGAAGACTATGTAAGAATGTGATCTACACTCACATTGTTTTCTAAGCGTGGAGGAGAGACTGTTGGTGAGCTTGGCAAGGGCACTCACCAGCACAGAGGTCCACCTGGCCTCCGTCCCTGAGCTCAGGGCTCCCCGGCCTCATCTATAGCATGGCTATAAGTCTGGCTAGGGCCTGAGGGACCATAGACCCCCTCTGCCCAAGGCTTAGGACGGAAGTGGATTGATCAAGGAGGTCCAGTGAGAGGCAGAGACAGGTTTAACAGTGCGTTTATTGATTTCCAACCCTGCGCCCATTCCGAGGTCTCCAAACCAGGGCAGGGGCTGGTGCTGCTCATTAGTGTGGCACTGCACGATGATCTTTTCACCCGCTGTAGATGTTTACTGTACACTTTTGTCTTAGAAATATGGGACGTACTTATCAGAAAGTTGCTTCAAGATACACAAGCGCTGTACTGGAGTGTCTTCAAACACCTACAGTGCTCTCGGGCTGCCTCTCTGAACTGTCGGCGGGGGACTGGGCTCCAGCAGAGAGGAGAGCTTGTGCTGAGAGCTCCAAGTGGTCACAGCAGCCACCGCGGACCTGCTAAGTGACCTGTGTCTGGCAGGTGTTAGTTGCCCACGCGAAAAGGACAGAAGGAAGGGCTCCCGTTAGTTGTCCTTGGGGCGGGAGCTGGAAGAGGCGGACTGGACTGGACGTAAATTTTCCATTAGGCCCATTTTGTACTTTTTACAATTTTGTATGTGTGTTACCTCTTCAGATATAAATGAGATTAACACTTACAAAAGGAAAAGAAAGAGAATGTGTGCACTTGGTAAAGACTTTAGACTGTACATACAGAGAGACGAATGCAGTGCGTGGTTGTGCTGACTTCTGGAAAGAGCAGGGACGTTCTGGGGGCCTGACATTGGGAGGTGCCTCGCTAAAGAATTCTGGAGCCTAAGAGATAAAAAATCACTTCCTGCTTTCAGTCCCCAGGCTCTCCTGTCCCTTCCCTGCCCCCTGGCTCTGCCTGGAGTCAGGCTTTGTCACTGTCCCAGAGACACTTTCTGTACAGACAGGTGCAGGTAGGCACATCCTGCCTTTTCACACAGACTGGGTCAGGCCGCAGGTGCTGGTCAGCACCCTGTTGTTTCAGAACTTGTCTCGGAGAACATTCCACATTGGTACATAGATGTCTATTGTTTTCTTTTTAGAAGCGGCACACTGTTTTCCTGTATGGATGTATTAGGATTTGTCAGACAACAACAACCGACACCTATTACTGTCGAGTTGACCGTGACCCCTGAGCACCCCGCAGAGTGGAGCAGAGCGGCCCTGCGCGGTCTACAGCGATGGGCTGCTGAACTGGAGCTGCCGACCCTTGACGCCCAGCGGAGCTCTTAAACCATTGTACCCAAGGCTCCCTGGGTTACCTGTGGCCAGGTGCTGTCCAGTCGGTCCTGACTCCTAGCCGTCCTTGTGCAACGTCAGGAAGCCCTGCCCTGCTGCGCCTGCCTCACAGTCCCTGTATGTGCCCCTCCTTACAGCCACCGTGTCAGGCCACCTTGCTGAGGGTCGTCTTCTTTTTCGCAGACCCTCTCTGCTTTATAGTTCTCTGTAAGACCTCTAAATTGTTTCCAGTCTTTCATCACTTTAAATGACCATCGGTGAGTATTCTCAGCACGGGTCCCCATACACACTCAGGTCATTCTGCAGGATAAATGTTTAGAAACATAATTTCGAGCTCCAACCATATTTATGTGTCCTTCAATGATTGTTATTGTATGTGCACTTTAACATTCGAGGGAGATGGCCACACTGTGCTCATGGAGCTTGTCCGGTTACCATCCCCCACCACAAAGCCTGAGAGGATTCTCATGACATGGAGCCAGCCTTCTAGGGACGCGAGTCGCTAGAGACACGGCATTCAAAGGGGACGGGCCAAGATGGCGCTGTGGCTTTTGCAAGCGGGTGCAGGATCCCAGCCACTCTTGGAGCACCTGCCTGTCTCTCTGTGGGCATGATCTCCTGCATCTGCCCATCTGGGGAGACTTGTAGAGGACCTACTATGTGCTGTCCTCTTAACAGGAGCAGTGGGGCTGCCGAGAGCCACCAGCTCTGGAACCTGCTCTCGAGAAGCTTAGACTCTAACTTGGCAGCTGGAAATCACGGATGCGAAGGTAGGTGCCCGTGGGGGACTGTGACGTGAAGTCTCTGGGAGGCCCATGGATGACAGGAGTTGGAGGAGTTCATGGGGTCAGGTCACCTCCTGCTACAGGATCTTGGGAAACCTTCTCAGAGGGAGCTGAATCTGATTCTAGCATTATAGAATTGGTAAGATTTTGCTGGACCAAGAAGAAGGTGGGTGTTTTAGGTGAAGACAGGTGTTTGTTTTTTAAGCAACAATTAATATGTGCTGAGTACACACTAGGTACTGGGCAAGACACATTTATTTGTTCAAGAGACATATCTGGTGTCCTAGTGTGTGGGCAGGGCGCTGTCCTAGGAAGCGGGAGAAATTAGATGGCAGACACTTTCATGTTTCTCTGTGTCATTTTACTGAGAAGCAAACTGAGACCCAGCAAGGTTGAAACAAATGACATGTCCGTGGTGACCCAGCTAGCGAGTCGCAGAGCCGGGGGCCAGCACTGGCTGTAGTTTCCCTTGCGCAGCCCGGATGGCAGGAAGACGGGGAAGAAACCTGCAGACACCCACGGAAGACAAAATACAGGCCAGTCTGTGAAAGAGAAATTGGTGCCAGGCTGAGGTCCCTTCCACTTGTTCAGCCTCACAACCTCATAATCAAATAATTCTGTAAGAAAAGATGACATCTCTGTGGTTTAGAATTTCACGGCTCGCAAATCACAGTCTGTATCCACATCATTAAGGCTATCACACGGACCCAGAGAAAATGAAGACTCCAATTGATTCTTTTTATTGCTGCAGAAGTCTTTTGTAGGCGGGCTGGGCAGAGATCCAATTTCATTTGCCTGTAATATTGCAAACACTGCTAATCGCCCGTCTTTGGTAAAGGAGAGAGACAAAGGAACAGTCAAAGGTATTTATTAGAAATTCTGTTTGGACAAATTGGCTTCACATCTCAGTGGCCTTCACTGTGGTGCAGAACACAAAACTCTGCGATGACAAGTGACAGTCACGACATCAGTTTTCTTACTGCTCCAACAGTTATTCCAGTGACGTCTCTACACGCGCATTGAACTGATTTCCTTTCCTGCAAAGGCTGAGCTATCAGTGGATTGCCATTCAATCCAATTTGGTGGTTATGACAGCTGGAGTGACTGCACCTCATCTCAGTGTGTGGGTCTCAGGCATGAATCACATTGTTTGCCCAGTGATAGCGAGCAGAGAAGCTGCCGGGAGACTGAAAGTCAGTGCTCGACAGAGGACCGGATCTCTACACTCGCAGGCTGGGAGGTGGGAACTCATCGGAGCTCTGAGAGTCTGATGGGCCCAGCTCCATCTCTGGGAACCTGGAGCCCACCAGAATGTGGGCCACCTGGTGGGGGCTTAATGACTTGTTACTGACACATCAAATCCTTTTAATGTTTACCAAAATTGCCGTAACTCCCTGTTCCGATTTTTGCTTTCTCTTCCATCCATTCATTTGCTCCTGAGGGCTCCATGTTGTCCAAGTATGAGGAAGAACCACACATGATCTTGGCCGACTGGATTCTTGGGTATGGAACACGAGTGTGGTGGCCAGGCAGAGCCAGGAGGGAAGGGGTCTTCCCAGGGGTGGATTAACCCCTGTGCGAGGTAGGCACAGGTCTGCAGCACACAGGGCAGGCTCCGGCCGACCTGCGCTTACTCCCTTGCCTGTGCTGCACAGTTTCACACGGGGTTTACCACGTCTTTGAAACCCACGTGAAACCCAGGTGGGACTGTGCACTGCACGTTAGTCAGTAAGCACAAGTAGGTCATGAGTTCCTCACCTACTGAGTGAGCTGTCCTTGGGTCCATGACATAAAGCAATGTCCTTGGAGGAGGTGACACACTGTGGCTTAGACTAATCACTGAGTTCAGCTCCTTGGCTGGGACACTTACCCTTGGAAGACCTTGGGCAGTTTGCATAACGTCACTGGGTCCCAGTTTCTGAAGTGGGAATGAATTACAACCAGGGATGGGTTCTCCAGTAGGCAAGGTGAGCATAGGCTGATCTGTCCTTACTGTCTGCAGTGAACAACGTCACGTGGATTGCACCTTGCCATACCCCAGGTCATCCCATGTGAGACTGTGTACTACAGATTAGCAAGTAGGCACAAGTTAGCCTCTGCTTATCTTGCTCACTGGGTCCTCCACCCTGCTAGGGACCGTCAATGTGAAAAGAGGCTTTGGTTCTGTAGGAAAGCGCTGTGGGGTTGGGAGAGAGATGAAAGCCAGGAGGCCGAGAAGCAGAGTCTTTGATGTGGTGAAAAAGTGAAGTTGCTCACTGCAGGTGGTCTGGTAAGCAAGGTGTACGCTGTTCACCTCGTTCGCTGGGTAGTCACCCCTGACGACAATGCCACTGCACAGCAGGTTTGTTGGAGGGTTATACTGGAGACAGCTGGTACAGGACCTGGCACTCAGCTAGGGAAACGTGAGCTGTTACGATTACTAATTAACGATTCTTATTCTGTGAGTTAAGTAACGACAACCAGTTGGGGGGTGTTGTCAGAGATGTCAGGTGGGGGGGTTGCCAGACTGGCGTTAGGGTGGGCCAGGCTCGGGTGTGCTCAGCCACAGAGAGGGGAGGCGTGGGCAGGGTGTGCAGAGAGGGGCCGAGCTGAGGCAGGGAAGGTCGGAGGATTGGGGACGGAAGCATGGACCCCTGTGGCCAGCAGTGTGGCATGGTGGACAGACTGTCCTCCATGAGCGCGCACTAGTGTCAGCTGTATGTGGGTCACCCTAACTGCTGGGCCTCAGTTTACCTAGCAGTATGAAGGAGGCGGTGATCTGGCCTACACCTGTAATGCTGGCCTGAAGGAAGTCACAACTATTTGGCACACAGGTGAAACCAAGGGGAACCAGGCCACTTTGCTTCTGTGAATTCCTGTGGATTATGTCCCTTGGAAGACGGTATGGACAATATGACATTAGCCTACACAGTGCAGGAAAGGCAGACACCCAGAGCCGTGTTTCCCCTGCATATCTCACCAGGTTCTGTCCAGGAAGAACCTGGTCTGTTTTCTTCCCACCTGGGCTCTGGGGATGGCTTTGCCAGAGACGCTGAGAACCAGGCCACCGGAGCTGACGGCTACGGGCGGGAGGCCCAAGTCTGCCACTTCCCAGCTCTCGACCTTGAGCTGGTCAGTTGCCTCACCGAGACTCCATAGTTTTGTCTCTAAGTGGAGACAAATGGAGGCATCCCCTTTCTCAGGACCCTTGTGACAAGTGACCTCCTGCATGGAACATACCTGGCACACTGCCCAGCACTGGAGTGTCTGGTAAATGATCTATTATTTTTTTTCCCTAAATTTATTGCTTTGGTTGTTGAGCATATACATAGCAAACCAGAACCCCAAACCAGGCCCACTGCCATCAAGTTGATTCTGACTCATAGCGACCCCAGGGGGCGGAGGAGGGTTTCCAGGAAGCCACTGGTGCATTCGAACCTTAGTGACATTGACTGCGTTCTCTGAGCTACGCAGCCCTTCTCACCCTCCTCTGCTGACTGGCTCTTCCCCCATTAAGGGCAACTTGCTGCCCCAAATCTTTGGATCCCATGAAAGCCACTGCTGTCGAGTCAGATCTGATTCATAAGTGGCCCTAGGTCTGAGTAGGACTGCTCCAGAGTTTCCAAGGAGTGCCTGGCAGATTTGAACTGCAGATCTTTTGGTTAGTGGATGAGCACTTAACCCACTGCACCACCAGGGTTTCCTTTGATCCCATACAGATCTTAAAAAAAGACAATCCATCCATTTTATTGTGCAGGTTTGCCTGGGGTTCACCCCGTACCAGGCACTGCACTAAGCACTGTGTGAAAATAAACTTCTTTAGTCCTTTTATGAAACCATGCCACGGAAGAGTGTCGCGCGGGTCCCTGCAGGGACAAAGCTCTCAGGTCCGGGCCCCTACGCTGGGCACTGCCACCGGGGGACCCCAAGGCCGTGGCCAAGCTTCCGGGATGCCTCACCATCTCCCTGACCAGGGCGCTTTGCTCAGGGCCTGTCTCAGAACCACTTCCTGGCAGAGACAGAGGAGGGAACAGTGCTGTCCCTGGGAATGCTCCCGGCAGGGCGTCAGTGAGTGTGTCTGTGGTGAGTGGGTGGGCCTGTCCCCTCACCCAAGGGCAGGAGGCTGGGGAGGGTGTGCTGAGGAGAAGCCACTCAGGGAGGGTTCTGAAGAGCGGGAGTTTGATGGGCAGGCTGGGGAAGGGTGGACGTGTTCAGGAGGCTGCGGGTCACTGGCAATGGTTGGAGAGCAGGCAGCGGGCAGCGGTGGGGGTGTCTTGGGGCCCAGGCTAACTAGTTTATATTTTCTCCAGAGGGGCTACTGGAGGATTGCATACAGGAAAGAAACGTGACCAGGTTTGTGTCTCAGGAAAGTCACAATTCAGGGTTGCAGTGCGGAGGGCAGATGGGATGGACAACCAGCTACAGGCCAGAGGGCCGGCTAGCTGCGGGAACGGTGTCAGGCACTGCATTTCGTTCCCAGTCCTGTGGATAGAGGGCCATTCTGAGTCGGAATCTGCTCAACAGCAATGGGTCACAGCCGTGGGAGGAGCCCTGCGGGCATGTTGGCTCATGGCTTGGCTGCTGAAGGGTCAGTGGTTTGACCCCACACAGCTGCTCTGCGGAGCATGGACTGGCTGCCTGTTCCCCATGAAGCTCACCGCCCAGGAAGCCCCACGGGACCGCTCTGCTGTGTCCCACAGGTCCTCACAAGCCGGAACTGACCCAGTGGTGTGCAGAAATGTACCTGTGAGTATGATCTTGTTGGGAAATAGGTTTTTTCTTTTTACACGAATAAGGTCACGTTAGTGTAGGGCTGTACCAGTCAGTTTTGAGCTATAAAAGGAGCAGATTAGGCACAGCAGCAAGCAGTGATGTGGGAAGACAGATGTCACCTGACAGTCTCCATGGAGCACCAGAGAAACCAAGACAAGGACCGTGCCCCAGAGTCAACAGGGAGCTTTCTCTTAGTGCCAGGGTCCTGAGTCAGACTTCTCCCCTCCTCAAAGCTGTGGGAACTGGAGGAAACGCAGACAGGGGTCTGGAAAGGGAAGTGTGGCAGGGGTGGAGTCAGAGCCACCTGGATGGGTGACCAGTTGGCTGCTGAACAGGAGAGGAAGACATCCACAAGGACTTCCTGCGCTCCAACCTGGGGAAGCACCACTTAGGTGAGGGCTGGGAAGGGGCTGTTAGAGACACTGGAGAGGCGGTTTCCTCAAAGAGCAGTTAGGCAGCTGGAGATGGCTGCTCCCCTGTTCTGGCCACCGGTCCCTGGAGACCATGGGGACCCAGGAGCAGCTCTTTTATACTCTTGGGGGTGATCAGGAGACTTGTCTTGGTTGCCTCAGTGTAGGAGTGACTTTGAGAAGCCAGCAGAGGCTGGGGAGGTCCATAGGGGGTGAGATCGGTGTCCCACACGATGAGTCAAGTGACCTGAAGACGGAGACATAGATGGCAAAGTAGTCACCCCCCCCAGTCGTTGTTCAGAAGAGGTCCAGCACTTTGAGTTCCCGAAAGCTGAACCTGGACGCCTGGAGTGAGAGTCAAACGGCGCTGGACTTGGGTTCCGTAGACGGGAGATTATGTCCTTGCCCAGAAACCCTGGTATCACCGTGGTTGGAGCTACAGCGGCTAATCAGGAGGTCGGCAGTTCCCGTCTGCCAGCCCCTCCTTGGAGACTCTGTGGGGCAGTTCCACTCATCCTCTAACAGAGTCACTACGAGCTGCAGTCTACTCGACGGCAATGAGTTTACTTCCTGGTCTAGAGAATGGTGGCAAATTACCCGCATCGAGCGTGGGGCCGGTGAAGGAGAAAGGTGCGGGCAGCCCAGAGGGGGTGCTCCTAAGTGCTCAGGTTACCCCGTAAGGAACCGCCCCCCCAACCTACAGGGTACACTCTCCCCACCCTGGCACACTCTGCAGACGAGGGACAGTCACGTCACCACGGATGTGCAGCCGTTGGCTTCTCTTTCCTTCCACCTCAAGAGCACATGTGTCCCAGGTGAGCAGGCATGTCTGGTGTGACGGCAGCGTGTTTAACTGACAGTGAGTTATTCATAAGAAACATGAAGAATTCTTTAAGTAGATTCACTTCGATGCTAGAGGAGATACAGGACACGGGAGCCGTTGGCCCCAACTCAGACAGACTATGGATGGTGAGGACGCCTTATCTTAGCAGAGGCAGCTGGGTGTATCACAACAGGTGGGGCTCGGAGACAGAGAACCTGGGAGGGGACCGTGGCTTTGTCCCTTACCAGCATGACTTTGGACAAGCCACTTAACCCCTGAGACTCACTCTCCTTGTTCACAGTGTTGTTGAAGGACCCCAGGAGCTCAGGAGCACAGAGACCCCAACTATGCCTGGTGCATAGCGGTCCCCTGGAGATTTTAGTCCTATATGGAGCTGAGCCAGCTGAGATCAATATCAACAGGAGCCGTTTAGTTTCTCCTCCTCCCTCACTGCTGTCTTCAGAGGCTGTCCCCAGACGTGTCCCCTGGAGTTCTGTCTGCGGTTGTCACTTTGTCTGCTTGCCTTTCATCTTGCTAATCAGACAGGAAGTGGTGGGTGTCGTCCCACTGGCCCCCCGGCAAGCCATGCTGTGGTGCTCTCCTCTCAGTGGGACTTCTCACACCCTCTCATGGCTGTTTTCCTCCCAGAGATGACATAGTCGTAGACAAAGCATTTCCTGTGGCCCATCCCGGCCCTCCAGTAGATGTCGGGTTCTCCCCGTCTCTCTCTGGTGGTGTGAACCGCGCTGGCGGCTGGGCACAGGAAACGCAGGCCTTCTCTGCTCTGAGGGGACGACAGTGCTCTGCAGCTGGGCCAGGCTGGGGCTGTCCTCTGTGAAGGCTTAGGGGTCCCCCCCACTGGGACAGCAGAGGCCGCCTCTCCCAGCTGCTGGCTGGTATCTCATCACTGTCCTGGTCTTCACTGCCAGCTCGGGGGGCAGCAGAGCCAAATCACCAAAAACACAGGGTTTTCTTTGTCACACCCAAGTTACAGGGATCGTTTCCTCACTTTGAACAGCTGGTTTGAATCCTAGCTCCTTCCTTCACTGACTAGCTCACAAACTGCTTAAGCGCTCTAAGACTCAGTTTCCTTGTGTGTAAAATGGGACAATCATCCGTTGATGATTCCAGTGTGCCTCAAGGGTGGGATCTGCTGCCTTGTCACACGGTAAACAGGGTCAGCACAAATTCCGCAACTAGGACAATGTTTCAGGACTAGAAAGGTCAATTCCAGTTGGGGATCACACTGGGATGGTGGCGCGGTGATTCAGAGCTCAGCTGCCCACCAGCGGGCTGGCACTTTGAAGATGCCTCCAGCCATTCCTTGGAACCCCATGGGGTAGTTCTGCTCTGTCCTGGGGGGCCTCTGGGAGTTGAAATTGATGCAACAGCAATGGTGTTTTTTTTGTGCCAGAGTTACTTTAAAAGACGAATTATTACTATCCCACGGAGCAGTACTGGGTCCTCACACTGGAGCGCACATCAGAACTTCTGGAGGGCTTGTTAAAGCTGGACAGCTGGGCTTTGCCTCTGGACTTCCTGACTTGGCGGGAGAGAGGCCCGTGAACCGACACGCTTAACAGGTTCCAGAGCCGCTGATGCTTCCGGCCCGGGGACCCCATTTCGGAAGGCACTGCCATGGGGCCCTCGTTCTCGGTGCTGAGAGCACTGCGGGGAGGTGGGAAGCGCAGGAGCTGAGGGGACGGGGACCTGGTGCACATCCAGGCTCTGTGTGGTGCCAGCAGTGCGGCCTCTCTGAACACACTGCCTCTATCCGTCATCTTGGGTGATATCAACCGACTGCTGACTGCTGGTGGTGCAGTGGTCAGGGGCCCCGGTGCTGACCCCACAGTCGGCAGTTCAAATCCACTGGCTGCTCCCTGGAAGCCCTATGGGGCAGTTCAACTCTACCTTAAGGGTTGTTGTGAGTCAGAATCGACTCGACCACAATGGGGTTGGGTTTTTGAGTGGGGGGTGCTATCCTTGAGCGAGGGATGAGATACTCAGTAACGGCTCGTGTTGTTCTCGTCAGTTTGCTGTTGGGTCAGTTCCAACCGCAGCACCTCCACACGTACTGAGCAGAACTGCTCTGTGGGGTTTTTCGGGCTGTGGCCTGTGGGAGGCAGAGGGCCAGGCCTGTCCTCCCAGGTACGTCTGGGGGCGTTTGGACAGCTGACCTTCTGGCTAGTCATCAGCACCTAACTGTGTGCGCCACCCAGGAACGCTTGCTCGTACCAAGTAACCTCCACGCATGTGCCCACTGCTCTCCTCGGCACTTGTACCCGGTGGCCCTGTGAGCCGCCTCATTTTCCAGATGCTGACAGCCCAGCTGAGGAAGCTTCTGCAACTCGTTCAGAGCCGTGAGTCCGAGGCTGTGCTGGCTGACCCCGGAGCCGAAGGGCTCCACGACGGCTCCGTCCCCAGCTCTCGGTGGACATCCCGTGGACACCACCCCCACCAGACAAGCTCTAGCTCCTGTCTGAGCGGTGGGCAAGGCCTGACGCAAGGGCTGTTCGGTGGGTGCGGCAGTGAGCAAACCCCAGCCAGCACCAGCCTGCGTGGCGGGGCTTCCAGCAGAGGAGACATCCATGGCTAGCGGCTCTGATGAGAGGCAGGCAGAATGCAAGAGGCCAGGGGAAGGACGCGTGGCTGGCAGGAGGCCGGAGGGGCCTCACGACAGCCGACAGCAGCCCGGGAGAGCTGCCCCCTGGGAAACCTGGCACCAGAACACAGACCGACCAGCACAGTAAAAGAGGCCGTCTTGGGAGAAGAGCAGCCTTGAAGACAGAAAAGGGGGGGCTTCCCCCAAAACCCCTAGTAAGGGGACCAGGAAACACGATCAGGAAGACACACAGTGCAAACTGGAAATTGTGAGCTGATCAGTGATCCAGGAGACAGGTCAGAGACGTGAGCTGGTTGTGACGGGTTCTGTACCCTACAGCCAGCACGTCTCGACGTGAGCCTTTGAGTCAGGGTGGCTGTGCTCATGAGACAGCAGGAAAAAGCTTTTAAGAAAATACCACTTAAATTCCGGAGGGCTTGTGAGCCTGGAAATGAGTGACTGTAAACAGGTGAAAACGACTGGAATGCATGACATCAGACCCTCGAAAACCACAGGTGTGGCCTGCTGAATGAGACCTCTGCACCCACAGCCGGGCCTAGGTACTTCCCTCCTTGAGAAGTGAATTCACCTGAGGAAGTTGCCTTTGTTACACTGTTTAGATAAGAAGGCACCAGTTTGCTTCGGGAGGAACTTCATAAACCCTGTTGGAATCAGGCTGCTTTGTGCCTGATGCCTCAGTTAGGGTGGGGGCACCAGCGTCCCCTCCCGCCCCCCCAGAAATCCCTGATAAGCTCAGTTTCTAAGAAGAAGGTTAAAGTCCAGGTGCCTCTCCGTGGTGCCACCCTGGGATGCTCCTCCCCATCACAGAAATCCCTGATAGCCCAGTTTCTAAGGAGGGGATAGCTTCTTCGCTTGTAACTCAATTCTAACTGCTTATCTAGTGCCTCTTTAAGTATGCTGGACCAATAGAAATGCAATATGAAAATCTGTATACCTGTAAGTGCCAGTTAAGAGAATATATGGAAATTCCTTTGTCTGCTTTCTTGGAAAAATGTATAAATAGATGTCTAATAATGGAACGGGGTGCGTGGCTATTTTTCTTTCGGACTTGAGTCCATCTGCCACACCGCTAGCTAATAAATAGCCTCTTCTTCTACAAAGAAGATGGTGTTTGAGGTGTTTTCTGCTCTGTGGGCCAAACTTATCTGTTTCCTGCTACACTCAGAGGCGGCTGGGACAGGTGATCATGAAAGTGCGTGTCAGCTCTTGGTTCCCATGATCCTCTGTGAGCTGGATTCAGGCTTGAAGAGTCGACCCAAGCTCTTCCCAAGGCTAAACAAGTGAATGGGTAGAAATACAATGGATAAAGAAGTTTAACTGTCAGGAAGAATCTGATGGAACGTCATGCCAAAGTTTATTAGGAAAAGCAGAGTCGTCGTAACTATTACGCTGTTACAAACTGCAGGATGAGAGACGGGGTTGTTGTCAGGGGTCTGGGAGGGCACTGTGAATGAGAGGAAGGGTCAGCATGACAGCGGGGGTGATATTCTGTATGAGGAGATGTGACAAATGAATTAGCAATTTCAGTAAGTACTGTGTAAGAGTTTTGTGTGATGTGGAGAGGAAGGAATCCACAGGCACTCCCGGAGTTGAGATGCACAGCTGACTGCTGATAAAGGTCCCACAAGGCCGTGGGAATGGGCAGGAAAGAGAAGATGACCCTCAACATGGACAAGGCCGTGACATGTTTGGGGAAGAAGAATCCAAACAGCATTTAAAGTGGTGGGCTCTGCTGAATGAGCAAAAACAGGAAAGAATTTAGAAGTCCTCAGACCTGTTTCTCACTTACGGTGCTCATTTCACTAAGAGAACTAACAAAACATTTAAAATAATTAGATGCATAGGCCATTGAACTCAAAGGCACCATAGAGATGATGTCATCCATTGATAGCATTCATTTTACAGATGGGAAAACTGAGGCCCAGAGTTTATTGGCTTTTTGCAAGGTCCCAAAGCTAATCAGAGAACACACAGTACATGAGATGCTGAACCTGGTAAAGACCGCCTCAAAGAGTCTGGGGGGATTTCGAGAACCTTTGCAGATTGGTGCCAACCCTGGTGGTGCAGTGGTTCAGTGCGGTGGCTGCTCACCCAAAGGTCGGCAGTTCAAATCCACCAGGTGCTCCTTGGAGCCCTGTGGGGCAGTTCTACTCTGTCCTGTAGGGTTGCTGTGAGTCGGAATTAACTTGACAGCAGGTGTTTTGGTTTGGTTTCAGGTTGGTCAGGTGAAAGGTTGACCAGATGCTCCCTCAGAATGCCCCATGGCACAGCTTCGAAAGACAGACCAGTGAGGTGGGCTGATACCTCATCACAGGTGAGGGTTTTCAATTAATCTTATGTAATGATTTCTAATGAAGCACATGAGCTGGGGCTTCACGGTGAAATCACAGATGAGCTCAGTGCGGGCGTCGTGACCGCAACCCAAACATCTGCTGGTTTGGGACACATCTTCCTGTTTTAGGAGTGTCCATGAATCATCAGAAGCTGGGCTCAGGAGAGCTTCAAAGGGTTGCTGGATGGTCCTGACGGGGCAGGTAACAAGGTCCCCGGAGACCTTACTCCTCTGTCCTGTGGCAGTCAGCAGCGACAGGGGTCTGGGGGCTCTGGCTGTGTAAAGTCCCCCCTTCCAGGTCTGACCATATGCCACAGAGCTGGAAAGAGGGCAGAGGGCAGAGAGCGTTGGTGACAGGCCAGAACTGCCGGCGGTGGGTATGATGGGTGACCATTTCTCCCTCTGGCGCTGTTGTCCCCGTCCTTGGAGCCCTGACGAAGGAGCTGCCAGAGCCCGTCTGCCCTAGCTGACTTCCCAGGGACGCGGATGCCTGAGCAACCTCTTTGCCTGCAGGCTCTGACGCAGTGCCCTGCTGTCAGCTGCTGTCCGGTCGATTCCGACCCCTGGCGACCCGTGGTGGGGCGGGGGGGGTAGAACGGCTCCGCAGCGTTTTCGAGGCTGTGACCTTTCTGAAGCAGATGGCCTGGCTGTCTCCTGAGGCCTCTCTGGCTAGCAGTCTAGTTTCCACGACCAGGGACCCCTCACAGTCTATTTCTTCAGCTTCCACTCATCAGGAGTCTGACCCGTGGTCCCACTGGACTCACAGCCCACCTGCCCGAGCGGGACACTTGGTCTTCTCTCCCTGACCAGGCCGGCCACGCACAGCAGTCATTTCCTCTCATTTTTATTTAACCAATGACTTTATTCTCTTGTTTAACCCCCTTGTTATTGTTCATGTGCAACTTCTTGGAATTCCCCCGAAATATGGTTTTTAAAATCTTAAATCTCCACTAGGCTGAGAGCACGGTGTCCACCAGGAGCCAGGTCTGAACGCCAAGTCTAGTGTCTGTGGTAAGAGATACCCTGTACGTCAATGCCAGCCGGCGAAAAAAAAAGACCCCGCTCAAGGGGCAAAAGCTGAGGCTGGGGAGGCAGTAGGGTAGGGAGGTGACCCTTCTGGGCTGGAGGGATGGGAGGGACAGGCAGGTGCAGGGAGCAGGTGATGGTCCTGCTCTTCCTCTGGTCTCCAGAGGGACAAGTGTGGACACCTGCACACCTGGAGAAGTGACTGCGCTGCAGAGAGGGGACCCCGGCAGAGCCACAGAAGGTTCTAGAACAAGCGGTGGGGGACTGGTCTCCAGAAAGCTGAAGGTGACACAGCAAATCTCATTCCACACCCCAGGGAGAAACCAAGACCACCTTAACCTGCTGTGTCGAGCAGGCTCGGACTCATAGTGACCTGATAGGACAGAGTAGAACCGCCCCACCAGGGTTTCCAGAAACCATCTCCAGAAGCAGCCAAATGTTTGGGGGTGGGGGACGGGGCATGGGAAATCACCCCCCTCCTCCGAAAACCACTGACTGAGCAATTCTCTACTTGAGGTGTGACAGTCTAAGGTGGTCTTGGAAAATCCTGGGGGTGCAGTGGTTAAGACCTATGGCTGCCATCATGGATGGAATTCTGTTCCCTGAACGGTAGCAATTTGGATGGGCCATCCTTCCTGGTGTTGTGGGATGCTCCTCCTTGCTGGAATTCTTGCCTCTGTGATGTTAATGAGGGAGGATGGGTGGCAGTTGTGTTGGTGAAACAAGATCCAATGTGTGAGTTTGTTGGATTCCTTGAGGGGGTCTCCTGAGATACAAAGAAGAGAAGCTGGAGAGACACTGGAGGACTCCTGCCACCAAAAACAAAGTGCCGGGAGCTGAGCCTGTCTGGAAAGGTCCGAGGTCCCTGTGCCTCAGAAGCTCCAGTCCAGGGGAAGAGTGACCACAAGGCCCCTCCTTTGGAGCCAGCAAGTCTGGACTTTAGCTCACTGGACTCTGACAAATGAAATTCTTGTTTTTACAGCCCTCCACTTGGGGTGCTTTGTTAGAGCAGCACTAGGTGACTAAAATGGCTGTTAACCGGGACAGTGGCAGTGGGAATGCCCCAGGCCCTCCTTGGAAGCCCTGTGGGGTTGTCCTACTTTGTCCCGTGGGGGTGTTGCAAGGAGGCCCAAAGTGGAGCGGACTGTGATAACTAGCAACTGAGGAGCCTGTCCCAATGCTTGCTGAGCATATGTCTCTCAATAATCCATTTATTTGTGCAAGTTCGGTCTTGTTACGTGTTTGAGCTCTGTGGGGCTTCAGTTAGGTGGAGAGCAGGCTGATGCTTGATTCTGTTAACGTGTGGATGGCCTGTGAGGCTCTGGGAAGACTCTGGCCACGAAGACAGCCACACTGACCCATGGACATTCACAACCAGCAGCTGCTGAGGTGGTGGCGGGCTGCGGTGACCCCGTGTGTGTCAGGGTTGAATGTGTCACTGGTCTGCTCTGTGCAGGCGCTGCCAGGTGTTCATGACACCTGCTGCAGGCATCGCTCCCAGGAAGACCCCAACCAAGTTCCCTGGAAGCAATGGCCTGGGAGACTTAAGCCAGTGGGTGCTGCCCGACACCCCAGGACTTCCAGAGGGGCAGAGACGAGCACACAGGGGCGAGGACTCAGGTTGGTGGCAGGTGCATGCTCCTTTGATCAAGATGTCTTTTAGCTCAGGATCATGCTTTGGCATTTTTGTTTCCCTAAAAAAAAAGAGAAAGCTTCGGATTTTCAAAAGGGTTGTTTGCCTTTCATCTGTGTTTCCTCTGCTGTTCTATTTTCTGAGCCATCGCTTTCATCTTTGAAGCCTGTCATTGTGACTCTGGAAACTGTGCAACTGTCTCTCAAAAAGCTGATTATTTTTCGGGTCAGAAATGTTTAACGGCAGTCAATTTAAAGGATTTTATTTGTATTGACCTAGCATCTGAGAGTCACCTAAGTCACCCCGGAAAACCACACGCGGGGAGACCACGTGTGCTTTGGTTTGGCTTCTTTCCCTGCTCAGAGGAGGAGAGCAGCAGAGGGCCCCTCAGAGCGAAGCAAACCGAACCTGTTGTCGTTGAGTCGGATCGATTCCGACTCACAGCGACCCGACAGGACAAAGTAGAACTGGCCCATAGAGTTTCCAAGGGGCACCTGGGGGACTCGAACTGCTGGTGTTCTGTTAGCAGCCAAGCTCTTAATCACTGCGACACCAGGGCTACTGGACGGCTCTTAGAGGAGTGCTAAAAACCTGGGAAAGTTAGTTAAGTACCCAGTGCCGGGGTCCCCCATGGGAAGGGTAGGAGAGGGTCAGGCAGTGGGGCTGCACGCAGGCTGGCCTCCTGGCTGAGAGGACGGGGTGGATGGGTTCCTCTCCCTGCCTTTGACCCCGGGAACGGAGAAGCACGGCTGACCTGGGTCAGCGGCAGGGGCCCAGGGGGTAGGCAGGGCTGGGGCTGACTGGGGGGCTGCAGCTGGAGGGTGGTCAGTGGCAGGAAGTGATCGGGATGAGAAAGACAGGTTTCCTGCCGGCCTGAGCTGAGGCATTGTGGACTCGTGGTAGCAGCCAAGCAGGTGAAGGGATGCGAGAGAGAACAAGGGAAGAGCAAGGCGGTTCCAAGAGCTTGATCTAGTCTGGTCACGGAGACCCGCCGTGTGGAGCGCTCTGGGTAAACCACTTGCTGCCGAGTTGGTTCCAGTTCATGTGAGCCCATGGGGGTCAGGACAGAGCTGGGCACCAGCGGCTTTCAACGGTGACTCTTCTGGAATCATCCATAGGCTTTTCTTCCCCGAGGGGGTGCTGTGCTCCCCCAGGTAAGGCTGCTGGGTGCACTAAGTCACCTTTTCAGGTGGGAAAGCCCAGTTGGCAATGACCTTGCTTCACAGAGCCTGACTTCTGAGGTGCTAGCTCTTGTCCATTGGCCTGTGGCCTGTTCTGCTGGGGGCAACTTAGTGGGGTCAAAGCAGGGGACAGGGAGCTCCTTCATTTGATCTTGGGTTGGGGCCCAGCACGGAACAAGTATGTGTGCATGAGTATGTGTAAGTGTGTGGCTGTGTGTGTGCCAGTGTGTACGTGTGTGTGTGTGGATGGGTGAGCGTATGTGATGGAGTTCCATGGGGAGGGGTCCTGTGGAACTCATGGAGGGACCCCCCCCCATGGAATCCCTTCACAGAATAACCTGTAGAACTTCCCCGTGGAACCTGCAGGGAACCCCCCACAACCATTTTAGGTAACCCCCCACAACCATTTTAGGTAACCCCCCACAACCATTTTAGGTAACCCCCCACAACCATTTTAGGTAACCTCCACAACCATTTTAGGTAACCCCTGCAGGGAACCCCCCGTGGAACCCCTAAAGGGAACATGCTGCATAACCATCCCCCCCAAAATTCCTGCAGGGACCCCCCGCCAGGAACCATGGCAGGAAACCCCACCGTGGAAGCGTGGCAGGAAACCCCTGGGGAACTCCAGCAGAGAACCTTCCACAGAATCCCCTTGCAGAACCTGGACTGGGAAGCCCCACATGGAACCTCTGAAGGGGACCCCCCTGCCAAACCCAGACAGGGAGCCCGCCTGTGGAACTCCAGCGGGGAACCCCAGCTGGGAACCCCCCAGTGGAACCCTGGCACAGCCCCTGAGAAACCCTGGCAGGGAACCCCTCAGGAGAACCCCAGCTGGGAACCCCAGCTCAGAATCTCTCCACAGAACCCTGGCTGGGAACTGCCCGCGGAACTCCCAGTGGAACCGGCTGAGCATCCCACGTCCGCAGAACCCCTGCTGGGAATCCCCTGCTGGGTGTTCTCTTGTGGAGTTCCAAGAGTGGGCTCCCTGAAGGGGGTTCCCCAAGGGGTTCTGTGGGGGTTTCCCTGTGGGTGTTTAGCAGGGGGTTCCTTGACGGGGTTCCTCAGTGTGTTCCATGCAGTTGTTGGTGGGAGGATTCCCTGATGAGTTTCTGCAGGGATTCCCTGCAGGGTGTGGGGTTCCCTGCAGGAGTTCCATGAGGTGTTCCCTGCTGGGGTTCCTTGGGGGTTCCGTAGGGGATTTGCTGCAAGAGTTTCCTGTAGCGATTGAGGGGGGGTTTCCGTTGGGTCTTCCCTTTGGGGGTTCCATGAGGTTTCTCTTGGGGGTCCCATGAGGGGTCTGTGGAGGGATCCCTGCAGGGGGTTAACTGCAGTGTTTGTGCAGAGTGGCTTCCTGATGGGGTTCCATGGGGAGGTTCTGTGTGAGTGAGTGTATGTGTGAGTGTGTATGTGAATGGGTGTGTGTGTGAGCATGTACGTGCATCTGTTGTATACTTGTGAGTGTGTGCACGTGTGTGTGCTATGTGAGTAAACACATGTGTGAGTGTGAGTCTGTGTGTATGCGAATGGGTGTGTGTGTGAGCATGTACCTGCCTGTATTGTATACTTGTGAGTGTATGCGTGTCTATGTGAGTGTGTGCTCTATGTGTAAGCAAACGTGAGTGTGAGGGTATGTGTGTCTGTGAGAGCGTGCACATATGTGAGTGTGTAAGTGAATGGGTGTGTGACTGTGTTTCTGAGTGTGTATACGTGTGTGTATGTGGATAAGTGTATGTGCATGTGTGGGAGCATGCATACACGTGTGTTGTATATGTGTGTAAGTGTCTATGTGAGTATGTGTGTTCTCTGGGTGAGTGTGAACATGTGAGTGTATGTGTGTCTGGATACGCAGGTGGCTGTGAGTGTGTTTAAACCACGGAGGTGACTGAGGACAAGGCTAGTCCTGACTCTTCAACCAGGACACCGTGGATGTAGCTGGAGGACCAACAGGAAATGGGATCTTAAGAGGGAGAAAAGGACAGCCATGGAGCCAGGGGACCCGCTCCTGGACCCAGACGTCTGCTGATTCGTTCATCCCACCCTGCGAATTCACAGGTGGGCATTCATGTAGCACCTGCCACACACCATGCACAGCGCACAAACTGGGCTAAGGATGGTCCCTTTCTGTCACCCAGAGTTTAGCATCCTAGAGGGAAGGTGGAGATGTGGACAGACACAGAAAACACACTGAGTACCGTGTGATGCATGCAGGAGACAAGTGAAGACGGGACCGAATCCAAGAGGAGGTGGGCCCCCTCTGAGGAGCAGAGTGGGGGACACCTGCAGGCAGCTGGGACGCCGAGGTGCGGCCTGCCCGGTCAGAAGGAGAGAGGCCCACTGAGCACAGCCCCCTCGAACGCCAGGGGCTGGCCCAGACTGCTGTCGAGGGTTGGGGGTCGGCAGACCGCGTGGGAGGGTGTTACGGAGGAGCTGGAGTTTGGAGGGACCCTGAATGAGGGTGAGACAGGGCAGCCCAAACAGAAGGCCGGTGTGGGTGTGAAGCAGAGGGGTGAAGGACGTCCTTCCCTCCTGCCTGGTGGGCAGGAGGAGTGCCAGGCTTGGGAAGGTGGGGCCTGAGCCAGATCACAGCAAACGGACCAAAAAGAAAAAAAAAAAACAAGCCTGTTCTCATCAAGGCAATTCCAGCTCACAGTGACCCTACGGACAGAGTAGCACTGCCCCATGGAGTTTTCAAGGAACGCCTGGTGGATTTGCACTGTGGACCTCTGGGTTGGCCGACGTAGCCCTTAACCTCTGCGCCACGAGGATTTCCTAGCCTGATAGAAGTCAGTCCAGAGGGAGCGATTCCAAGTGCAGCCTCCGCCTTCTGACCACCCTGCAATCTGGCCTCTCTGAGCTTCGGTTTTATCATCTGTAAAATGGGGGTATGATGAGAATCACAGTGGCGGGGCTGTTGGGTGATGGGAGGAGGTGGTCGAGGACTCGGTGGGGTGGCTGGCCCAGCCCTCAGTCAGTGTCCATTGTTGTCACTGTCATCATCTCAGTTGTCCTCTAACTGCAGGTGAGCTCTCCTTGGGAATGCGCCTGGTATCTTGTTTCAACCTGTCCGTTCCAGCGGCCACCTCGCAAGTGCACACCTGCGATTCACCACCTTCCTCTCTCTCATGGATTTCTGCAGGCTGCCGAAGTCGCCCTTCTGGGTTCCCTTCCTGCCCCTGTGACCAGCCTGTGGGCCAGCCCCATGCAAACCTCCCTGGGGATTGTGTTCAATCGCTCCTCTGCACAGAATTCTCCATTGTGCCTGTATTTCCGAGAAGCAACAATCTGGCCCATTGTCCTCTGGCAGATGAGAAAACCCAGGGCCAAAGAGGCTCAATGACCATCCCAGTCTGCAGAGCTGGGCACTGCGTCCTAGGTCTCCTGACACGTGGCTCTGACTCCTTGCAACTGGCTGCTGGTTGTGTCCCAGTTCCAGAAGTCTCCAAGCCCTCCCTGTCCCTGTGGGACACCAGGGACTGTGTGGGCTGTGCCATTTGTGCTGTTGAGATAGCAGCCCGGCCTCAGCCCGTTCCGGCTGACCTTGGAAGTGGTGTAGCTGTCCTGAGTCGCTGAGCAGGCACTCTAAGACCAGAGCTCCCTTGCCCAGCGAGGGGCTGAGATTACAGTCCAAGCAAAGGACCCAGTAGAGTCGTTTGCCCATTGCTTGGCGCTGACACGGAGTACCTCTTCTCTCTCTGCTGGGTGGGTCTTCCCCTATACCAAGGGTGCATGGGTATTGGCACATGTGCCTTCAACCCCATTCTCCCCTCTCCGCCCTTCCTCTTCCCACACATCCACATCCCACAGCACCCTGACAGTCAGCCCAGCCCTCCCCCCGTTTCCCAGGAAGTCTTTGTTCTCTAACTCCTGGGTGCCCTACAGCCCATAACTCGCTGCTTCAAGTACAGAGTTAAGACTTCAGAAAAGAAGAACCATCATGTGATTTCCCAGCTATGTTTGAAACGTCTTACAGACAGCAGCCAGGTGGTTGGGGTCAGCTCCCACAGGTGGGGGTTCTCCATGTCTGGGGAGAGACTGGAGTGGAGCATGTTGGGAACTGTATGGGCATCGAGTGCGGGCATCCCCAGCTGGCCTCGGAGACAGGTGGCCCGAGACCCGGAAGGCTGGGAGGGGAGCCGGGAGGAGCCTGGTGAGTTGGCCCCGCTGAAGAGGGGAGAGGCCGTCTCTTGCCAGGTCTGACTCAGCTGGCTGGTCTCTAATCTCACAGAGGCCAAGTCCTGGCCCTGCCCAGACCTCCCGTGGCCCTGCCCAGGCCCTGCAGGCCTGTGTGCCCAGGAGGGGGCCCTGTTGCTGGCACAGGGGGTGTGAGGTCAGAAGATAACTCGGTCCCTCTGGAAACAGTCAATGGAACTGGAATCGGTTTTAGTTTCAGTGTCCTTGGGAAGGAAGGAAGGGTGGCTTATCTGGTTCCGGCCTGTGACAGCTTTGGGGGCGAAAGCCAGCACAGACCCCAGTGAGGTCCCAGCTCTGTCAGAGGGCCTCATCCATGTAAGACTCTACTGGTCGGACTTGAGAGATCCTGAACTCCTGCTTGCTGGCGGGCTCGCTTCTTGCTTGCTTTCTGGTAGGAATGGGACTTCCTCCAGAAATGACCTCTTCCCTGAGAGCCTAGGCCACACCTGGCACTGGTGGACTTTGAGCTTTTATTTAATTTATGTATTAAACTCATTAAAAGGGACTCCAAAGGGAGGGGGAGAAATGAAGCCAGTTCTCCAGTATCTTTGCAAAGACTGTTTCATATAGACTTAAGAAAGTGTGCCAGACGAGCTCATCAGTGAATATTTGCCTCTTGGTGGGAGCCCTCTAAGGCAGGGTGCTTGTGAAGACCTGCCCTCGGTCGCTTCTTGCATGGTGGCAAAGATCAAGAGCCACCTCCAGGGCTTTTGTTTGAATTTTATGGTGGTAAAAACTGCAGGTGATTGTTTTTACCATTTTCAGGTGCTCAGTTCAGTGGCATCAGTGACACTGTGTGGCAGTGCCATCCGCACCATCTGTTTCCAAACGTGCTTTGTCACCCCAAACAGAAACTCACGTCCCTTAAACAAGAGTTCCTGAGCCCTGCTTCCCCAGCCCCGGTCACAATGATCAACTTCTGCCCTAGACATTTCATGACATGCGATCGATCACACATCGTTTGTTCCACCGTGTCTGGCTGGTCTCACCCAGCACCTCTTCAGGGTTCACCCACGTGGTGACGTTTCTCGTGACGACTGAGCAGCATCGTAGCGCCCGGGGAGACCACCTCTCGTTTATCCATTCATCGGCCGACAGACACTCAGGTTCCCACCACTTAGCTGCTTCTTCACCAGGATCTGACGAGAGTTTTCCTGGCTCTTTTCATGCCGAGGACAGGCGGACAGACCACGGGCTTTGAGTAACTGAAAGTTGCTTTGGTCCTGGCAGAACTAGAAAACACATACTTGACTTAAAAATTACAAAGTGCGCCTACCCATGTCTCATTCCTAGGTTGTACTGTGCCCAGAGCCAAGGGAGATTTACAGCCTCTCACCATCCTCTGATCTGCTGCCTTTCTGCGTTAAATTTTCATTAGAAAAATGACAAAGCCGTGGAGTTAGGGACCTCAGTGGTGTTGCGGGTGGCAGCCTTGGGGGCTGACGTGATGCTCAACTGATACAGTCCAGTGACCACATTGATTCTTGGCAAGGGGCCCTTTGCAGACCGTCTTTCCCACATTCCGCCAGACCAGGGTCAAGGACAAGGACAGGTGTCATTCGATGCGAGATTCCCACGGCAGAAGGGTGACACAACTTCTGCTGGAAAGGGCTTGGAAACAGCCAGCTCTTTGGCTTCTGAGCTTTTCTCAGGAGCAAAGGAACCTGAGGCTCTTGTTGGCTGCCGTGGAGAGCTGGCCTACAGGCTGGCATCGCTGAGACAGGGGCTTTTGGCTGGGACAGGGTAGGTCGTTCTTTGGAGAGGTGTCGTCCCAGATGTTCTTTCTTGGAAAAGAAGCCAAGGGATGAGGACCATGTGTCTGTGATTCATTCAACAGCAACATGTACACCCCTATAGAGAAAAGCCCCCGTTCTTTGTTTTGAATCTGTCTGGACAGGGCTCTCATTGCACAGAGCGAGGGGTCCTGTGGGGGTTCAGTTACTGACCCCCTTTGGCACACGTTGCCCTTGCTGGGGGATGTACATTTTTTTAGCCTTCAAAGGCCAGTTTGTGTGGCTTCACGTGTGACAAACACTTTCTGGATGACCTCATTTCAAATTTTCTTCTTCTTTCAAGAGGTGCAGCGCAGGATCTATGGGCACACAGTTTTCTCCAGAAACATTGTCGTTTCTGTCACAATAAAAAACTGAAATGCTTTTTTTCTTTTCTGAAAAGTACCCCAGTTACCAGGTAAAGCAAGGAATTTTTGCATTTCACTTTGTTATTATCCAGCTCATGAAAATGCATTTCTTAATCGTCTAGCGACACAAGTTCCTGCTCAGAAGGAAAGCACAACCCAGAATGTCCTCTGCACTCCAGACATGCGTGATCTGTGACTGACACCAGGGTGCAGATACAGAAGATGTGCCCCAAACGCCTGGGGAGCCAGTGTCAGTGCCCGGTGAGGACAAGCTTGGGCTCAGGAGGGAGAGGACAGAGGCTAGCAAGGACCACAGACGCTGCTGGCTCATGGTGCAACGTGGAAGTCCTGACCTTAGGTCCAGCTGGGTCAAGCTTACACAGAGAAAATGACCACGCTAGTGTCTCCAGGACTTTTGATTACCAAATGGGATTACCTGGTCAATTTTAGGGGTAGAGATAATAATAATAAAGTGGAAACCCTGGTGGCTTTAGTGGTTTAGTGTTATGACTGCTAACCAAAAGTTTGGCAGTTCAAATCTACCAGGCTCTCCATGGAGACTCTACGGGGCAGTTAATAAGGTAGCAGCTCACCAGGTGACATGGCCTGAATCACCGAGCAGTGTCGTGGAGAAGCCTGCGCTGTAGGCCTCACCTTGCACAGGTAGGTGACAAGTTGAAGCTCTGAGATTTCCTACAGGTGAGAGCTGCAGGGAGGCCCGTGGAGCCCTGTCTCTGGAGCTGTGGCCTAAAGGGGCCAAGTGACCCTTCAGCAGCCAGGAACCGTGTCAACATTCCTGCTGTCCGTGGGCCAATCTGAGGAAGGATTTGATCTGGCATGGCTCTGGAGCCCAGAGCTGCTCAACCCACAGGACCTGCTGTGAAGACCTGGGCTCATCAGACAGGAACTGGGTGCCGAGAGCGAGGGGCTCGGGTGTCATCCTTGTGGGAGACAAATTTCCATTTTGGTGTATACACCACTTGACCTCCTCCGTTTTATTTCTTCAGTAAGTGAAAAAAATGAGTTGAAGTAGAGAGTCTCTAGGATCCCCTGCTGTGTCCTGACCCTACACATCAGGCTCAAGGTCATGACCAGGCTAGAAAAGTACACTTGCCACTGACGACACCAAGTTTTGGCAAGACATGGAGCCACAGGAATGTTCGTTCACTGCCGTGAGGCTTCAAACCAGCACAGACACTTGAAAGACTGCCCAGAAGTTTTGTGAACAGCCAAACACAGGTTTACCCCACAACTCTGCAATCATGCTTGAAGGCATTTGCTCAAGTGAGTTGAAAACTGTGTTTATACCCATGTTCGTTGTTGTGTGCCATCCAGCCCAGTCTGACTTGCAGTGACACTATAGGACCCTGAAAGACACAGCAGAACCATCCCCAGGGTTCTCAAGGCTGTAAACCTTCCTGTTAGCAGATGGCCACGCCTTTCTCTCTCTGAGCAACGGATAGGCTACAGCCCCTAGCCTTTTGGAAAGCAGTGAGTGCCTACCCACTGCAACACCAGGACCCCCCAATGTCCATCCTAGCTTTGTCTGTCATTGCCCAAACCCGGAAGCCACAAAGGTGGTCTTCAGTAGGTGAATGGAGGAACACACCGTGGTGTGTCCACACAGTGATGACAAGAAACAAGTTATCAGAGCATGCCAAGACACAGAGGACCTTAAAACACATGTTGCTCAGTAAAACAAGCCGGTCTGGAAAAGCCGAGTACCGTACAAGGGTTCCAATAACACAGCATTCTGGAAAAGGCGAACCAAGGTGACAGTGAGGGGTCAGTGGCTGTTGGAGGGTGATGGGCAGAGCCCAGGACGACACGAGGGCCCTGAAACTCTTCTGGATGACACTGTGGCATGTGGCAGAGGGTGTCTGCCAAAACACAAAGAGCTGCGTGACAAACGGGGGAACCCCAGGGCAAACCACATGCTATAGGTATTGACTGCATCATACTGGGTCTCAGTGGAACCCACAGGGGCAAAGGGTTGGTTATAGAAGAAGCTGAGTGGGGGGGACGCCAGAGACACAGGCATTTTCTGCACTTTGTCTTTTTCTGCAAACTTAACACTGCTATAAAACATTAACTATCTTAGACAAAAGATACTTCTTAAGCTGAGAAAATAGCAGTAGTGAAGCTCCAAAAAGACAGAGTGTCTCTTGTTCTTTCCTCTCATTCCGCCCTGTGAGAGCACCGTGTGGGTGCCGTAGAGACGAGGACTTAGGGGAGAAGAGGGCAGGCGGTGGGTGGGTGGGATGCTTGGGTGGGATGCTCCCCCGTGCTCCTGTGGCCCTCCCGGGATGCTGGCGCCCCCCTCTCCTGTAGCCCTCCCCAGCGCTGTCCTGGGGGCCCTGGTCCCTGGATGTGGCTGCCCGGCCAGCTCAGTGCTCCCTTGCTGTCAGCACCCACAGACCCGGCTTATTTTTCCACAAGTGTCAAAACAGTGTGCACCACTTCCCAACAAGCGACAGAGGGTACCGAACAGCGCTAAAACAACAGCCACTATAATCATCACCTGAATTGTCTGCGGTTGTGGGTGTTTCCTGCTGACCGTTTTGTTTCTCCCGGTCCAGGAATGCATGTGTTATGTCACCTGCCTTTTCCAGCTGAAGCTGCGAGCCTGTTTCCGGGTCACCACGCGAGCCCCGCTCATGTCCCACGGCTCGCCCACACTGCCCCCTTCTCGGTGTCCCTCTCTGAGTCGGGGCATCCAGCCCCCACACCTTCGTCCCTGCCAGCTACCTATCTCAGGTGCGGCCACACCCCGGGACTCCCCGAGTTTCCTCAGTTTACACCCGTGGTCTCCTGCAGCCTTGTGGCACTGCCGGGAGGGCTTTCGGCCGTCTGTCCCTCCTGGCACCCCTTGGCTGTCCCGGATGCCGGAACTGCCTCTGGCCGTCAGTCTGCGCCACTCTGAGCTGGACATCTGTCTCCACGTGGACAGCCCTCAGCAGCAGTGCGCCGCGAGCGCACACAAGTCACAAATAATAATCATGCTGTCGTCGTTGAAGGGTGCTGTGGAACCCGCACTGCACTCGCGGGACCCCTGCACCATGGACTGCAGTGCCACCCTGTCCTGCGCAGTCACCACGCCCCCTGCCCCACCAGGGCGGCTGCCGAGGGGCAGCAGGAGCTGGCGGGAGCACAGGGAAGTCAGTTTCTCTCTCTGCTGGCTGCTGTCACTGGACGTTAACCCAGGGACACCACACGGGGTTGCCCTCAGGGCCGAGATGTCCGTGGGGTGCTGGTGGAGACGCTGGCCCTCTGGCCCAATCTAGGGTGGGGACATGGCCCGGGTCAGGTGTTTTCTAGACATTCTGCGCTAATGTGCGATCCCCCAGGACAATGAAATTTGGGGTCCCTGAGGGCTGTCATGAAGATGTCGTTTGTGAATCGAACTGAACGGAAAGCATCAAGAGGACCTGGTGACTTTGTTACGGTCTTGCTGGTGTCCATGGGGGTCTGTGGGGCTGTGGACACAGGAGGCCCAGCCGCCGGGGAAGGAGGGGCTCTGGTGTCACGTGACCCTCAGAGGGTGCGGAAGATCACCCCGGAAGTTTCTGAGGCTCTCTCAAGGACAGAGGCAGCAGCATGAGGGCCCCTGTGAAGCTTGTTGGTGATGGACGGTCACACCCACCCTGTCCTCACAGACACCGGCCAGTGAGCCACAGCTGCCAGCAGCAGAGAGACCAAGTGGATGGGCTGAGATGAGGGTAGCTCTCCGCAGCCAGCGAGGAGTGAAGGTCTCTGCGACCCACAGCTGCCCCACCCCGACTTTTAGCCCAGAACCCAGAGGGATTAGGGCCAGAAAAGGGAGGAGGGTCCGGAAAGCAGTCCTTGGACCCCACCCCATGGTGCCCTGGTGGGAAGACTGAAAGAGCAGAGCTGCCCTCTGCCAGCCTCACCTCTAACTCCCGAATCCAGCTGATGAAGGAGAAAAAGAATTTCACATCAGATGCAATATCAAGGCTTTATAATAAATGGAAATAAAAATCGTTTTGTAACAGAACTGACCAGAAGTTATGAAATTCGCCCAGGATGCCAGTGAAGATGGGAAAGTTTAGCTCGGCAGAGCAGGCTGCAGGCAGACATGGGGTGCGGGGGCGGGTAGAAGCCCTGGTCCCTTGAAGCCCCCCTGAACTCAGGCTGCCCAAGGAGCCAATCAGGGAACCCTGGGTTTTGGGGGGTCCTTTGAGCTCGGTGAGCTGAATTGAACGAATGTGTAGGGCGCTGTTTCTGGGACTCCGGTGTGACTCAGAGTCGCCTGAGACCCCACACTCAGAGTTCCTGATTCAGTGAGGCTGTGTGCGGACTAGGGGCCTGCATTTTAACAAGGTCTTGGGTGGCCCCGAGGGTCCGAGGATCACACTTTGAGAGCCACTGCAGTGCAGACCATAGTGTCACTGAGGTGCAGGTCATACATCCTTGAAAACATGCCCTAGACCATCCTCACGCACCCCAAACCCAAACCTGTTATTACTGACTCACTTCCAACTCATAGAGATCCTACAGGATGGAGCAGAACTGCCCCAAAGCATTTCTAAGGAGAGCCTGGTGGATCTGAACTGCTGACCTTTTGGTGGGCAGCCACGCTCTTAACCGCTAACAGCCAGGGTTTCTGTCCTCAGGAAGCCCACACAACTGCTGATGTCACTTATTTCACCAGCCTGCTTCCGTCAGCAGGAAGAGCACTTGAGAGCTGACCTTCCTCCTCTGCATGCTGACGGCTGACTGGAAATCCTGCTCCCTGTGGTGGTGGATGAGGTCAGCCCGGGTGTCCCCTGCCCCCAACATCCCTGAGGCAGGCTCCACCCAGGCAGAGTCACTGTGATAGCCCACCGGGGCCCAGTGATTCTGTGGGGTGGGCATGGGGGACCCCATCACAGCTTGGTGGGCACAATGACAGGGTGTTAGCAGGGACAGGAATCCAGCTTGCCCCGGGGGAGTGGGAGTTACCCTGCCTTGCCCAGTCCTCAGGCCTCCCAGCATCTCGTCAGGCTGACCTCTCTTCCCCTCAGATGCACCCTCCTAATGGCTCCTTCTCAGTGACATCTGGGGAGAACTCATCCTTCTAAAGAGGGGCACAGCTCTCAGTTAGAAACCCCGCCTCCTGGCTGTGGCCGTGACTCAGAGTTGAGCACCCACCCCGGCAGCCAGGTGAAGTCCTTTCTGGAATGTTTGCTAGAGGTGAAGGGTAATGCTTAACCTCTCTGCAATTTCAGACTTCAAACCTGGGAAATCTGAGAGCCTCTGAATGCTGTCCTGGGGGGACCTGTCGGTGAGTGGCACCCACTGAGAAGCCATCTAGAGCTGGGGGGCGTGGAGTGAGGTGGGGAAGGAAGAGAGGGAAGGAGGGAGGACCTGGGGCAGAGAGAGAGGGCGGGGGCAGGAGGGAGCAGAGGGAGGTGGAGGAGAGGGGAGGAAAGGAGGGGAGGGGAAAAAGGGAAGGGGAGGAGGGGAGGGGAGGGGGGAGGGGAGAGGAGGGGGAGGGGCAGAGCGGTCAGGGGGAGAGGCCCGCCCAACCTGCTGACTTCGTCACTGTCACAGGTCCAGTGGCACTTAGAGCTCATGTTTTGTCCACTCCTGTTACATGAGTAAATAATTCTCCTGTTTGCTGAAATGGAATTGGATTTCTGTTCTTGTAACCCCGAATCCCACCTAATAAAATTGTTGGATGTGGTGGCCTTTCTACCTGTCTCCCACCACTGGGTCCCTTGTCCTCCCTCCTGGGTCCGTGACAACCCCAGCCCTTGGGAGCTGCGGGGCCCATGACTGCTCTGCAGGGCATGTGACAGTTTGGGGACACCTGCCTCTAAGTGACAAATCCTGACAACTGCCTGTTTCCTGGGCCGGGAATGGCTTTGAAGGGGTGGGTTGGCAGCCTGGCTGCTGTGTACACAGTGGCTCTTTCTCATCCATTCTCTGGGGGAGGAAGGCACGCACAGCCTCATCGTGACCGCTGTGGGGACTGAAGGTCTGCTGTCAACACCACAGACCTCCTCACACCTCTCACTCCAGGGGGTCTTCTCCTTGGGACCCAGCCATGACCCAGCTGTTGGCCGTGACCTCCCCAGTAACCCTGGCACTGATGGTGGCTGGCTGGTCTCAGGCCCCCTGAGGCCTTCAACGCGTCTTCCAAACTGGGTCCAAACCTGCTGCTTGTGAGCGGAGCTGGTCTTTCCCTGAGGATGCCACAGGAAGTGACTGCAGCTGCTCACTGCCCAGCAGACTCGTCATCAAGAGCAACTTCGATGGTGCCACTTAAGATGCCGCCCGATGTGCCCAATGCTGCCAACGGCCGCAACTCTCCCACTGTTGGTGTCTAGGCAAACCCACTGCCGTCACGTTGATCCTGACTCACAGCGACTCTATAGGGCAGAGTACAGCTGCCCCACGGGGTTTTAGGCAGCCGTGGGTGGATTAGAAGAGACAACCTTAACCACTGCCCCACCAGGGCTGCCTACAGCTTCAACCTGTAACTAAACCAGCCGCTGTCGAGTTGTTTGTGACTCACGGTTCCCTTGTGTGTGTTGGAGCAGAACTGGGCTCTGCAGGGTTTCCAGTGACTGATTGCTCAGAAGCAGATGGCCAGGACTTTCTTGCAAGGTACCTGCTCTGAGTGGCCTGGACGCTGCAGCCTCACGGTCAGCAGCTGAGCGTGTTAGCTGTTGGAAGACCAATGACTCCTCCAACCCCCATACTCCACTGATGAGAATTTCCATAGGGCATACCAGTGGTTGTGGGGCTGAGGTCAGAATGGCATCTTTGCTCCAGAGCCTCGGAGGATGCTGGGTGTTTGTGGCTTGGGGTGGGGGTGGTGGGGCTCACATCACCCAAGAAAACAGAATGAGATGGCCTAAAACCAGTCTCCAAGGAAAGAAAGAAATACGCTCTACCACTCATTACCCCCAGGAATTCACGTGAATCATAAAGCTCAGGAACCCGCATACATTACAAAGCCACATTTATATTTCAAAGTAAATAGCCGTCAGTCCCGAGGTGTAATGATTTTCAAGAAATGGCCGACAAGTCCATATTTTGGAGAGTGGTGCCTGGGGTCTTAAAAGCCAGCAAGCTGCCATCTGAGGAACATCGGTTGGTCCCAACCCTCCCAGAGGAGATGAAAGCCAAGAACATCAAAGACAGGAGGAAATAGGAGCCCAGGAGGCAGGAGGGTCCCTGTGATTGGGACACTATGTCAGCCTGAGACCAGAACAACCAAGTGGTGCCTGGCCACCACCAAAGACAGCCTTGATAGAGGACACAACGCAGAGTGCTTGGCACAGCAGGACAAAAAGGGGGTGTGCAGATCAAGAACACTATTAAAAGACCAGATGTGACGGTCTGACACCCTGGAGGGTCCCCTGAGAACATGGCCCCCAGACTTGCTGCTAGCCCAGACCCGAGAGAGGTACTGAAGCCCAAACTTCAGAGAATGGACTGGACTTGGGGGCCCAGGGTGACGCAGGCGGTGTGTGTGCCCTATGCCTCAAGATGTGTGTGAGGCTGTCCTCCTGGCTTCTTTTTAGAGGGGAGAGGAAAGGATGGAGAGGAGGGGACAAGTGTCGGCTGAGTAGACACTGGGAAAGTGAAAAAGAAGAGTATGCTGTCGCAGGGTGAGGACAGCAGACACAACTGCAGAGAGGTGGGTGCTTGAGGTTTTATATGGAAAATTGACTTGGATTGTCGGCTTTCAGTTAATCACAATAAAACATTTTTTTTAAAAAAAACCAGAGAGAAATGGCCGACACGTTGATACAAAGAGAAGGTTGGGTGGCATTTTAATCCCCAGCCTTCAGGGCAGAAGGAGAGAGACTGACCTTTGCTGTGGACCTGAGCAGAGCACCCTTGGGCGTCCCACCAGGGAACATGGCGCTCACATCAACTGATGGCCTCCAGTGCGCTCTCTCACACCCCGCTACCCAGATATGACTCTGACAGCTGCCACACGGGGTGGCTGGGCTGGCGTGCCAGGCACGGGGTCGCCTCTAAGCAGCCACGGAGGAAGGACAAGGGGGCTGGGGGCTGCACAGCCCCCTGGGCACTAACCACTCCTTCTCCCTGGGTCTGCTGGAGCCTGAGCTGCCCTCATGCCCAACGCTGTCCAGCTGTTTTCTTGTTATACGTGACCCTCCTCAGGCATGACCTCTGTCCTCAGGGGAGGAAGGAGGCCTTTCTCTGATCCTGCGGCCTAGCCTGAGAGTGAGGACAGATGGCTGCTGGTCCCTGGTTGGCCGTTGACAAAAGGACGTTGGAGTAACCATACCACCCAACAGGCACTCCATGAGGAGCCTGGTGGGCAGTGGTTAAGCATCTGGCTATTCCCCGGAAGGCTGACAGTTCAAACCCACTGGCTGCTTCTTGTGGGCAAAGAGCAGGTGGTCTACCCTCTTGCAGTCTACAGCCTAGGAAACCCCACAGGGCAGGTCCTCTCTGTCCTATGGGGCGCTGTGCCTTGGAAACCTTCCAAGAGAGGGAAAACTTACAGAATGACTGACTCTGAGCCCAGGGCAGGGGGAGAGTCAGCGGGAAGGAGGGAGACTGCTGCGGACCGGACTGACAGGGGCTGCGGCAAGGCCCCCAACGTGGCGGTGATTGTGACATGGCGTGGGACCAGGTGACGTTTCCTACCGTCATGCATGGAGTCCCTGTGACTGGGCAGTGACCCAGTGGCCCCAACAGAGACACTCACCTAAAGCCTGACAGCCTGAGCCTTCACGGTGGAGCCGTGGGAGAAAGATCCAGCCACCTGCTTCCTTAAAGATCACAGCCAGGAAGACCCATGGGCCACATTGCTGGGTCACAAATGGAGTTGCCACGACTCAGAACTGACTCCACGGCCGTAGGTTGGGTTTCAGGTTTTCTAAAGATTAAGCCACGATGTAAGCAAAACGCTGGTGGTCAGTGAAAAGGCCTGTCCCACGGGGTTCCCAGCAAAGGTCTGTCTGTGTCTTACTCACCCTGTTCGTTCCTGTTACCCTGTTTCTATAGCCTGAGACACTGCCTTTCGTGTCATGCCCAACAGACAGACAGACCAACCGCCCAACCCGTGGCGGTGAGATTGATTCTGACTCATCGTGACCCTGAAGGACAGACAAAAACTACCCCATAGGGTTTCCAAGGAACAGCTGTGGGTTCAAACTCAGGCTTTTTGGGTGAGCTGGTGAGCTCTAACCACTGTTCAACCAGGGCTCACACTGGTCGTCAGATATTAGTTCATCGAATCAGCGAGGAGGCATCTCACGTCCGTGAGAAGTTTGCTTTCAAAGTGCGGCCCGTGGACCAGCGGCACTCACTAGCGGCCGTTGCCTGGGGGCTTGTACATCGCGGTGGGCAGGGAAGGAGGAGGAAAACCACACCGGGCAGCTCGTGGCCGCTGACCTTGGGCTCCTCCTCGGCCAAGGCCAGGGCGAGTCTGGACTACACCTGTGTGAATAGCGGGGGTGGGCACAGCACCTCCTCACTCTGGTGACCGATCTCCGCAGGTGACGGTCCGGGCGGCATGGGGCCAGTGACTGAGTGTTCTTGCTCACTAGCAGCGTGAGCGGATAAATGGCTCCTTCTTGGTCTCCTGCCACTTACCGCTGGCACTGCCAGAAAGCCATCGTCACACTGCTGGAAGGGGCTACTGCCCATGTTTCCCGTAGCGGCCAGCTGGCTGCCGGAGGCCTCAGCTGGGCCACCACTGCCCTTGCCCTCAACACAGGCCTGCCTGTTTGGGGCCTGGGTCAGACGGTGTGGGCTTCCTACATACTTTCCAGCCTCGTGTACGTTTGTAAGTCTCTTTCCTAACTCTGGAGACTGTGGTGCAGTGGTTAGAGCTCAGCTGCTGCCAGAAAGATCAGTTGTTTGAATCTAGCAGTCGCTCCTAGGAGACCCTGTCAGGAAGTCCTGCTCTGCTCTATAGGGTCTCTGCGAGTGGGAATCAGCTCAACGGCACTGCATTGGCTTTTTGGTTCTTGAGCTCTGTAGCCCCCGGGGAGCCGCAGAAGCTCACGCCAAGCAGAGGTCCCCATGCTGTGTTCACAGACTCCCGGGTGCCTGGCCCAAGAGCTGGGCAGACGGAGTGCTGCCTGCTGGGTGGAGTCCCAGCACAAGGCCTGGCTCAGGGCTGGGGCGGTCAGTCTGTGAGCACCCAGGCCCCAGGCCCAGCCAGCCTGGGAGTGTGCCCCTCCGGAGCTGGCGGCCAGGTCGGCTGAGGTGTGAGTGAGGTGTTGACACCCATCCCCTCTTCCCAGCCTCTTCCTGCATCTCTGGGAGGTTTGATATCAGCCATGGGACGGGCCACCTAGACCCCTCGTCTCCATAGAGGGGAGTGCATGCATCCTGGTGGAGCAGGAACACAGAAGGCAGTCTACAGACGGGTGTTAGGGGCAAGAGGGAGACATTCGTGACTTCTCGGGTGTTGTCCTCATGATGCCACCGAGGTGCAGGGAAGCACAGGGGACCCTGACCTGAGAGGACTCTCGGATGAGGTGGAAAGCCTCGGCCTCTCCAAAGCACGTGTGGTTGTCATACAACGGCCTGGCATTTCTGGACTGGCCTCTCAGACGGGCTGCTTTCTTCCGGCCGCCGGGTCTGCACTCACATCCGTGTTTGGGGCTTGGCTTCGAGGAGCCAGGGGCCGTGATGAATGTGGATGCAGGTGGACTGGGATTGCGTCTTGGGGTGGGTTTCTTCTCGGGCCACTATAACAGCCCCCAGCCGTCCCTCATAGTTGTGCAAAGTGCCTGCAGTTTCTGGTTAGAATGGCCAGGCCTGGAGGGGCTCAGATGTGTGTGTCTCAGGTTTCACAGGCACCGACTAGCCACAGTGGGTGACCTCTGAAGTCCGAGCTCCCATCTGGGCTCTCAGAGGGACATGAGTACCCTTGGGAAAAGCATGAGTGCAAATCACAGGGACTGTGGCTGGCTGTCCTCCTGCTCTTGAGGTCAGCAAGTGCACACTTACGCTGGCCCAGGGAGCCCATTCCTCCACCAGCCTGGGAGCCCGTCCCTCTGCTTCGCTCAGAGCTGCAAGCTTGAAGTCACACCCACCTGGGGGTAAGTCTTGCCTGAGCCATACCCTAGCTGACTGGTTTAGGCCCAAGTTAGTTCCCCTCTCTGGGTCACAATTTCCCAGCTGTAAAATGGGAAAATGGTAACTATCTCCAAGAGTGGTTGTATGGTTTAAATGAAATAAATGCGTTAAGTGCTATTGTTATTTCATACATCTCGGTTCTTCCCAGTTAGAGTGATGCAAAGGCTTCCTTCAAAAAGCATCAGGTATGTTTTTTCTACTGTTCTTATATAATCAAACACCAAAGTGCGTTGGCTCTGCGTAGGGCAGCATTCTGAAAGAGACGGTATAATGATCATCACTCTGTGGCTTGTGCTCAGCGCCTAGGCTTTGCCTTCCTGCTGTCCAGGAACCTTCAAGTCCCGTCTCTCAGGCAATTAGGAGCCCACCGAGCACTTGCTGGTCTGAGCCCCTCAGAAGCACCCTGGGAGAAAGCCCTGGTGACGCATTTTTAGCACTCAGCCACTGAAAACTCTCTGGAGCGCAGCTGCACTCTGCACACCCGGGGTCACCGTGAGTCGGAATGCCCAAAGTGGGTTACGTCAGGACGCTGTCCTGTGGAGCTTGCAGGACGGGGCAGAGCCACCCTGCAGGCTGTGACCTGACGGGAGCAGACGCCATGCCTTCTCCCGCGGAGGGCCTGCTGGGTCTGAGCTGAGGATCTCTCCTCAGCAGTGGAGCACTTAACCACTGCACCACCAGGGATTTTTTTTAAGTGAAGATACAGCGTCTCCTGCTTAACATGAGTGGAACTTGGGTTTCTACTGCCCTGTCCTGGTGGTGGCTAAGTGGCTGATATGATGAGGCCACTGGTGAAGGTCTCAGGGCCCAGTGCGGGCAGCTCAGCACCCAGAGCGTCAGTGCTGGGGATCCTTGTGACACACTTAAGAGAAATCAGTGCTGAGCCGTCTGTGGGTGCTAGGAGACCTTGAGGGTGTGACTGAGATTCTTCAAATGCAAGAAAATAAGAACAAAACACAAGAGGCCGCAAGGCTGGCAGCCAGACCACGATGTCCCCAAGGGCACACAAACGGCCACAGAACAGACACGCCCATGGCAAGGACACCCCCATCAGTGTCAGCCACAGGACGGGCGTCCACTCAGGAACCAAATCGGGGACCACACAGTCCCTGCCCGACCGACGCCGGGGACCACGTCTCCTGTGCCACTGCCAGCTCTCAGCCTGCCTCAGTCTCCCTTGCCTGTCATTAACCTAGTTAGGGGTTAATTGACAGTGATTAGTGAGTGATGAATTAGCTATCTATGAAGACACACAATCATCACAGTAATGCCCCTTTTGGAGGGAACTGACTCCACAGCACTTGGCTGGCTGACGCAGAACGTCCCCGGCCTCCACCCAGCACAAACCGAAACCCTCGGGGAGGCCCAGGCTTCCTTGAGAGTGCTGCAGTAAATCAAAACCTAACTTGCATCTGCCCATCGGTGTGTCCCTGGCGGTCTCTGGTGACGGACCTTTTTCATTTGTCAAGTAGGGGTGATGAAACTAAACTCACACGGAGTCAGTTCCGACTCACGATGACCCCACGCACAGCAGAAGGGAATGCTGCCCTGTCCTGCGCCGCGCCCACCATCGTCTCCGTGCTTAAAGGCGCTGCTGGGCCACCGGGCCAGTCCCTCTCTGAGGGTCTTCCTCCTTTTTGCCAACCTTTCAGCTTACGAAGCATGATGCCTTTCTCCAGGGTCTGGTCCCTCCCGAAACCACACTGGACCCATTGCTGTCGAGCTGGTTCTCAGTCCTCTCGACGCCACGCGTGTCAGAGCGGCACTGTGCTTCACGGGGGTTTCCGTGGTGATTGTTTCAACGGTAGATCAACACACCTTTCTCCCAGGACGCCTTGGGTGGACTCAGCCCCAGCCTTGTCATGACTCGCCCCCAGCCTTGCCACCAGCAGCCCATGCGTCAGCTGCCTGTACATCCAGGATGGAGGAGAGTGGTACCTGGCTGGTGGTCTTTACAGGGCTATTGCAAGAATCAGGTGACGTCAGTTGAACAAGTTTTTGAAGCTGAAGTTGCTACAGCCCCAGAGTGGAATCTGCACATCTCTCACACTTCGAACAAGATATTTTAAAATGGGAGATTCTTGCTCAAGATTCAGTTTTGTGTTCCTGCTTTGGTTTCTTGGGCGTAAGTCCTCCTGGGAGGGAAGTGTATAGATTTACTGTACTGATGAGCAGACAGCTGAGACTGGCCCAGGCCTGGGGCTTGATGCAGCAAGAGCTGAGTGTCAGTGGGCGAGGAGCGGGGTGAGGCCCTGAAGATGGTGAGTCTGTCCCCTCGTCCGTCTTTCTCTGTGACAGTGCTGCTTGCCACCTGAAACACTCGGCTGAGTGTTTAGCCAGGCTGGAGGTTGGGCCATCCACCCGGCACGGGGCAGCCCGGGGGCGCTCTGGCCGCATTAAAGCACCAATCTCTGTGGTGGCCCCACTGACTCCAGCGCCCAGACCCCTCAAGGCCCTCGCTTTCGCTCTGACCTGCCTTGCTGGCCTCAGTTCTGGCCACTTCTCTTTAGGTGCCCCAGAAACCGTGGTGGCGTAGTGGTTAAGTCCTACTGCTGCCAGCCAAAAGGCCGGCAGCTGGACTCTACCAGGCACTCTTTGGAAATTCTACGGAGTCGGTATTGACTCGGTGGGTTTGGTTTCCTTGCTAACCGGGGCCACACCTTCTGTGCCACAGACCACCAACATCACTGTCCCTTTTCAAGCCTCTGAGTCTGGTTCACGCTCTTCCTTCTGCTTGTAACACCCTTCCATTTCTTTCTCTCAGGACTCAACTCAGCTACCCCCTCTCTACGGGGGGCTCTCAGCTGACCTTGCCCGCTGTGGCACTTCTGTAGAGCTTGGTACCTGATGCCATCGGAGCACCTGTCATGTTGAAACTAAATTTCTGTCTATGGAGGGCGCCTGTGTCTTGTCACCGCATCCCCAAGTACATGTACACATGTACACACACACTCACGCACTTGATTAGAAAGGAGACCCCAACAGAGCAGTTGGGGAGTGGCAGTGGCTGGGTGCGCAGGGGTGGCCGCATGAGCAGGGGTGGCTGCATGTGCGAGAGTGGCTGGGTGTGCAGGAGAGACCTGGTGTGCTGGGCCAATCAGCTTTTCCAGCTAGTTTGTTTGATCCATGACAAGTAGGTTTCAGCCTGTGAATTTTTCTTCGTTTCAAGAACGGATGTCATTCTTGGCATGCTGATGTTCTATTTTGGGGAATAATGTTGGTGACTATCTCAGGGTTTTTATAGTGTTTGGAGGTTGGTATCCAGGATGGTTCTGTCATCATAGATCAGAGAGTTAGACGTGAGCCTGGGTTTGCCCAGCCTGAAATCCAGCAAACCAGTGTTTAAGTCTTGATTTCGCGGGTAACTAGCTATTTTTGTTTTTCAGTGGTTTTCAAATGAACTTTCCTGGATCAAAGGTGACGTGCTTGGCTGTCACTCAAAAGGCTAGCCCTTCGAACCCACACAGTGGTTCTTCAAGAGAAAAGACCTGGCCATCTGTGTCCCTGAGGGTGACAGCCTCGGAAACCTGGGAGGCAGCTCTGCTGTGTCCTGTGGGTCATCATGAGTTGGAACTGACTCACCAGCACGTAATGATGTGAGAGGGGCAGTGGTCCTGATCACCACCCCGTGTCACGCTGTGGCGGTTTGGATGTCGCTGTGACGTTGGAAGCTATGCCACCAGTATCTCAGATGCTGGCAGAGTCCTCCATGGCGGGCGGATTTCCGCTGAGCTTCCAGACTAAGACGAAGAGGAAAAGCCTGGTGATCTGCTTTCAGAAATTAGCCAGTGAGACTTTCTGGGTCCCAGGAGGACGTCGTGTCTGGTAAAGTGGAGGGCCGATGAGGGCATGGGACAGCCTCGGTGACATGGACTCAGACAGGCTGGTTACTGTGAAGGTGACCCAGGATCACCCAACGTCTCCTTCAGTTGTCCATACGTTGCTGACGAGGCAGGGGTGACCGTGCCCAGCTGACAACAGTGGCCCTCACAGTGTGGTCCCCAGAGGGTGAGCATGGAGACATGCCAGAGACGCAAACATCTGGACCTACTCAGGACCCACGGAATCAGGGCCTGGGGCGGGGACCCAGAAACCCCACGTAAACAAGCCTTTCGGGTGACTCTGAGATGAAAGCCAGAGAACCGCTGAGTGAGCTAGTCAATCCATTTTTCCATTTTGAAGCAGATTCCAAGAAATCTTTTTAAATCATTAAAGCAAATGTACTGCATCTATACTGTTGTATCACATAAAGTTTGGAAGAGCAAAAATTTAGAGAACAGCTCAACTGAAGTATAACAATTTTTGTATAGTTACTTGCCCATGGGTTTTCATACATTGTAATCCCAAGTCTGCACGGTTTGGGGTTTCTTTTTTCCCACCCATGTGGGAACGTGGGTCTCTTCAGCCTTCCTGCCTGAGTATCTTCCTAAGACCTGTTTTTAAACGCCACACATCATCCCACTTGAATAGCTGTGACCCCGTTTGCTTCACCCGGCTCCCCACTGTGAACTTGTCCGGTGGATGGACAGGCCTGCCCTTCCCCCAGCCTCCACCTGGAGGGTTTCTGGAGGTGGAGTCCCATGGGGGAGACAGGGAGTCAGCCCCAAATCCTCCAGATACCGGCTTCTTCCCCCGAAAACCCTGAGGCAGCTGGGACACCACAGCGCTCCCTGGTGACCACATGACAGAATTGCACCTTCTTCTACAGCCAGGGGGAGACCCCCTCAGGATCCCTGGGTAAGAGGGGCTGGAGGTTGTCGCACTGCTGTCAGCCGGGGGCTAAGGGTGAGTGCCTGGACCTGCACCCGCTGTGCCTCAGTTTCTCCACCCTGGGCTCCACTGCCTGGGCTCTGCCCCATGGGCTGGTCTTCACAGTGGACTGAATTCCGACCATGACATTCAGCCTACTTAGCAGAGGGCCGGATGCCCTGCCTGTCTCTGGCCAGTCCCTTTCCCTACAGGCTGGACCCTGATGCCCAGCTGTGACGGGCCGCACTCCAGAATGGACACCCTCCTTGGCCTGGCACGCAGCCGTCTTCCCGGCTCTGAGAGTCCACGTATGCTGTTGTCCTGGGAGGGCTCCAGGCTGAGGTCAGGGTGCTCACATCCCGCACAGGCTGTCTGTGGGCCAGGCCAGCAGCTGACCAGCCTCTGGCCCAGCCTGGCCGTCCCTCTTCCTTCTGCTCGCCTGTGAGGGCCCCGCATGCCTCCAGGCACTACCGGCTGGTTCAGAGAAAAGCAGAGAAGAGGAATTCCCGTACAGGCCGGAGGGTTTTGGCTGGGTCACCCACTTGGTGAGTCGCATATTCTGATTAGTTTCAGAACTGTTCCTAAACCAATCCTTCACTTTGTAAAATGGACTCTCCAAGTCACCAAAAATAAAAGGACATGGGTTCAAGTCCTAGGTCCTTTGGGTGGTAGGGTGACAGACAGGCTTCTGTCCTGTCACCTCTGACTTGTTCTGTCTGGGTGTGACACCCTCAGGAAGGGCTCCAGACCCTCAGCCGCAGGACAGGGAGCTGTAGGGCCGGAGGGCTGGCCGTGGAAGGCAGGGCCTCTAGCAGAGGGAGAGTGGGACTTCTTGAGAAGGGCAGGACCTGGCTGAAATTGGCTCGATGACAAAGGGTTCGGGTTTTTTGGTTTCGTGTTGTTTGCAGTTTGTTGTTGTGACTCGTGTGTGCATCAACACCTTCCTATGGCTTTTCTTTTCTCCCCAGAGGCCTGTTTTGGAAGTTTAGGGGCTTGTATTGTGTGTGGTGTTCTCTCCCCTGGGAGGCCTTGTGCCCTTTTGTCCAAATGTGACCCTTAAGGACCTGGCTTAGATGCTGTCTGCTCCCAGAAGCCTTCTTGTTCCCCACACTTGGAAGCCAACTTGTGCATCCCTCTCCGTCCACGGCCCAGAGTCCCTCTCCCCAACACCTTGTCACATTCCACCTTGTAACTGACGGAAACCTACACACGGGACATATCCTTTCTTGGGGTCAGTGTACCTGCTCTTTGACAATGTTTACATGAATTTTAGAACCTCAGCTACCAGCATGTCTGAATTAGGTGGCTTCAGACCTAAATTAGAAAAACTCCATCTGGAATTAAACCAAGGTTTTAATTTTTACTCTCCTACAGAAACGATCTAACCTTTATCAAAGTTTGAAGATAGGAGCTGGACTTTCTAACACAACTGAGAATCGTCTTGTGGCTCTCAAGAATGTGGAAACCCCGGTGGTGCAGTGGTTAAGTGTCACATTTACTCACCACACGGTCGGCCGTCCAAACCCACCAGGTGCTCCTCGGAAACTCGACGGGGCCGTTCTACTCTGTCTATAGGGTTGCTATGAGTCAGAATCGACCCAGTGGCGGTGGGTTTGATGGGAGTTACCAAGAATGGTTCTGCATATGGCTCCAGAGAAGACACCCTCAGCAGCAGGCGCTCAGAGAACAGGGTTGGGAAAGTTGACTGAAGTCAGAAGCTGAGTAACTCTACCGCCAGGGTAAGGATGTATCAAGCTTTAACTCCACTCTGGACTCTTTTACTTACTGGGAATTTTGCACTATCTCTTTGTAAATTTGAAACCAGATACAAAGGCTAAGTTTCTTAAAAGAAGAAGGCAGTTCGCAGCTGTAGAAGTCGAGACTGTGACCAGAGAAGGCAGACTCAAGCTTAACTTTTGTAAATTTGTTGTTTTAACTGTTTTCAGGGGAGTCACCCAGTGACTGAAGTCGTTGGCCCTGGCTCACTGCTCCTTAGCTGGATGGGTGATGTTTACATTTCAAAGAATTTTAAATTTAGAGCTGATTTAATCTTGACTCTTTCTTAACCGATGATAGATTTTGCATTTCAAGGACTTCAATTAAGTTGACCCAGCCTGTAATCCATCCCTCAAACTCCATATAAAAAATATTTCTGTGACTCACTGTAGAAATAAGGCCTTACCCAGACTGCCCCAGGTTTAAGAGATTAGTATTAGGTTAGAAACTGATGTTCCGAAAGTTTGTATGTTAATCACCTCTTGTAAGTTTCCTTTCCTTCCTTGGCATTTCCTGTAATGTGAACCACTTGCCCACATTTCCTCCCCAGTTCGGTCCCCCAGGGTTCCGCCTGCAGAGCGAACGCATGAAGCAGCTTATGAGGATGGCACATGTTTTCTCTGTTCCATGGAACAAAATTATTGCTTCAATAAAATTTTTGTTTTACTTTCTATCCAAGCACCAATCCAGTGCTTCCACCAGGGCAATGCCCACAGTGGAGCATCCTAACACCCCTTACCCCGTCAGACAAAATTATTTTCACAAGCATGCAAAAATCACTATTTTTTAAATTCATTCTTTAGTTTTCAGCACAGAGATGCAACAAAGAATAGACTTTATCTCTAAAGATACTTAAAATCAGTAAAGCTATTTTATAAATGCGCCAACACTTTTATTTCCCAAACAAAACATTATGTTCACAGTTCACCATCTGCTTCGCTGTTTCAAGTTCTAAACACAAATAAAAACTCCAAGCGGCCACAAAACAAGACAGAATTGACGCGTTTCAGGTTATGTTTCTTTGTCTTTATAGTTGCAGGGCTGCCAGTATTTACCATGAATCTCTGTAGAAAAGCAACTGACTGGCATCAAATTGATTCCGACTCATAGAGAGCCTACAGGACAGGGTAGAATTGCCACCTAGAATTTCCAAGGAGCAACCAGTGGATTTGAACTGCTGACCTTTTGGTTCACAGCTGAAGCACTTAACCACTGCGCCACCAGGGTTTCCGGTATGTACCAACACAAGTACTAAAGATGACCCATGACAAGCTTATTCAAACAACAAGCACGTGTGGCTCAGTCTGTGATTTTTAGGGGGCCCTTGTATAGCAGGGAGTTCTCTACATTAATGTTACTGTAAAAGGCAATAGTTATAATAAAGGATACATTTTAAACAATGTGCTATTTAAACTTTACATGCATTGTAATAAAACTCAATAGCAACTATGAAGAGGAAACTAGTTAACCCCATGTCCAACCCCACCCCGTGAGCGTCTCACCTCACTCCGAACCAGACCAATAAAATCCCCGCCCCCCACCCTCTGCAGCCCTCCATAGCCCTCCGACCCTCTGCAGCCCCCTGCCACTCAGCCCCTCCATCCCCACCTCCTGACCCTCCGCTCCCCAGCCGTTCATCCCCACCTCCTGACCTCCAGTATCCCTCAGCCACTCCATCCCCGCCTGCAACCAACCTCATAAAACACCCAAACCCCTGACACACCGCTGCCCGGGCCAGCGCGCTTCAGAGAGCATTACCCCCGCTGGCCCACTAGTGTAATAAACTGCTACTGCTTCTCTAACCTGGTGGTGCCGGTTTGGATCGTTTTTCCACATCAACTAGATCGTTGTTTAGAATTTCAGTCAATTGTTTTTTAGAGAAGAAGCCCTGTTTTTATCACTGTGGGGCAGTTCAGAAACTTTGGAGATGCCGTGCTAAAGTGATACAGCTGCTGACCGGGAGAAAGGCCAGCAGTCCAAATCCACCAGCTGCGCCCTCGCAGCTCGATGAGGCAGTTCTGCTCAGTGCTATGGGGTCGCTGTGAGTCAGGATGCCCTCAGTGACAAAGCATTTGGTTTTCAGTTTGGATGAGGTGGTTCTGGTCTGTCTCCAAAGGCTCACTACTGGAATGGACTCCACAACAAAGGGTTTATTTTTTACCAGTAACTATTATTATCATATTCAAATTCTCTACAGACAGTGCCTCTTTTGCAGTCAGTAGCTTCCAGGAAAGACAGCCCTCACCTCCCCAACGCTGGTCCTCCTGGCTTCCACTCCACCTAAGCTCCTGGAGGGCAGGGCAGGATGTAGAGTTCACACGCCCTCGAAGGGCGCCCTATGTGCAAAGACCCACGATTCTGGGTGAGACCGGGGGTCCCAGGTTCAGGGCTCTGTGGCTTCCTCCCTTGACCATGAGGAAGGCCAGATTTTGTTCACGTGTTTCAATCAGACAGCAATTCATACAGCCTGCATGCAGAACAGGAAAAACAATTCAGCTGTTTCCTCTGAAGCCAGACATCGAAGAGATGTGAAAAATCTCCTTTTAAAGCAATGTCACTCTTCTCTGTGTTTTTGGAGGGGGGCAAGGTTTAGCAGGTATTTCAAGAAAATAATTATTTTTCATAAATTATATCATGTGTGATAGATTTCTGGTTGCTATTTTAAAAAGTAATAACAAGTATGTTTTTCATTTCTCGTATGGTAATACGATAAACATATATGACCCACACATGTGACCCATGGCCAAAGGCCCTTCAGGCTCCTCAGTAGTGGTTCAGAGCATGAAAGTTCCTGAGAGCAGGAGGCCTGAGCGCCGCTGCGTGGGGGCAGCTGCGGTGAACGTGACTGACACCACAAGGGACCAGCCCAGTGGGATTCAGTGGCTTCTAGGATCCATTAGCTTGGCTGGGGCTGGAGGCAGGAGGGCTCCTGGGGGTAGTGGGGGCTGGTACCTGGAGGGGGGCTGCCAGCTAGGAGCAGGATTGGCTCTGGCCGCCATGCCAGTAGGGTGGCCCTGGGTGTCAGTCACTGAGGTCTGGGGTCTTCAGGAGGCTCAGCAGATCGCTTTAGGGCTGAAGGGCAGGAGTGACTGACCGAATCTGCTTCCTGAGGGAGGAAGTGAGCAGATCACTTCTCTAGGAACCTCAGAGTGTCAGGACCAGGCCACAGTGGAGAGACGGGGGTCTTGGGCAGACAGACTGAGGCTCTGGGTGCCTCTCGCCAGTCAGTCTCTGCCAGCTGCAGGGAGTCTGATGAGACACCCGACCACGTGGGGTGTCTGCTGAAGACACAGTAAGCTGTGTGTGTGGTGCTTGCAGCATGACGGGTACATAGGCCATGAGGGAGTCCGTCAGTAGAGTGCCTTTGAGGACAGTAAAAGAAGGAGGCTGGGAGGAGCAGGGTTGAGGAGGAAGGGTCCTTGAGGGAGTCCCTCCTGGTCTTTGACGGGTGGCAGCTGAAGTCTGACACGAATCCTAGGCCGGACAGCTCTGGGACGGGGCTGTGCTGTTCACCGTCAGACGCTGAGCGGCATCCCTGGCCTCTGCTCACTGAAAGCCCATAGCCACCATCAGTGCCTCTGTGACAACCCCAAATGCCTGCAGACGTAACCAGATATCCCCAGGGGGAACGTCACCCCGGCTGACAGGACTCACCTGACAGGCGCCCCACTGCAGGACGCTGGCTTCCTTCCAGCTACCCCAGGAAGGCACTTGAGGCCACAGGCACACAAACTAGCTCCTTTAGGATGAGTTGTGACAGGAGACCTGCTGGCTGTGAATGCTGCTTGGGGCCACCTCCCTCATCTCTGGGACAAACCGGGGCCCTGGGAGAGCAGCAAGCAGGCAGCACAACAACCTTTGTCGGGGAAGGGGCAGACACAGTCCAGGAGCCTGGGGAGGGCTCTCTCCCACTTGGCACCAGTGGCTCCTTGACCCCAAAGTCTCGGCTGTACCAACCATCCCAGCCAATCAAGAGCAGAGTGGACAGATTGATGCAATGAATCTTACAGCGATGAGAGGGCCACCAGCCCGCGGATGAGTCTCACAAAGGGACAGAAGCCAGGAGCAGAGGGGCCCAGCCTACGTTTCCGTCAATGAGACGTTCTAACAAGGCACCGTCAGCTCTGGTGAGACTTGGGGCCCGTGGGGGAGCTGGGGGGCTGCTGGGCTGGCTCACGGACACCCATCAGACGTGTCTGATGTGGGCACCACTCTGCAGCACGGCAGACACGCAACACGTGGGCAAGGCTGTGAGCGGAGCGCCGTCAGTGGTGATAAAAGGAGGACGCTGGAGGAGCCGGGTTAAGCACCCCTGAGGTCTGGCGACGAAGTCCGCAAACTTCACTGTCCTAAGTGCTCCATACCTCATTGCCAAATACCACTGCAGTCACCTTAGAATTCCTCACCTTAGGAAGCTTTGCAGTGACGCCAGTGCCTAGTCCACCCTTCAAAGCAATTTTGGAACTCTTTCTGGTATGACCATTGCGCATAGTGAGAAATTCTTGAACTTCATTGTAAAGCTGTCTTTGAGGGAGTTTTTGATCAGTAAACAAATAACTGCATTGGAACACTCTCCCTGCTCACCCTATCTGCCCCTCAAAACTTTCTTCTTGGCCCAAAGATAAAGGAACTGTCGAAAGGAAGACATCTGGATGACATTCAGGACATCTAGGGTAATATGACAACAGCTCTGATGGCCATTCCAGAAAGAGTTCCAAAATTTCTTTGAAGTGTGGCATCAGTCTGTAGCTTCCCAAGGGGAGTACTTGGAAGGTGACCGTAGTGATACTCAGTCCTGAGGTCTGCAGCGTTAGGTGACTGTAGTGGTGTGCAGCAATGAGGTATATAGGATGAACTTACAGACTTAACTGTCAGGCCTCGTATACCTGCTATACTTGGATAAAAAGTAAACGAATGAACAAAACGACAAAAACAACCTTTTGAGCCAAAGGGAGGGACTAGTCCTTCAGCAAAACCACCATGAACACTGGGGATAAAGCCGTCATGACTCTTCTCATGTGCCGCTGAATTATTACGAAAAGTTCATTGTTGGAAATCACTTTGTGAGACGACGCGTGCAGAATAATTAGCATGGTGCTTGGTGCATAAAACACCCAGCAGACGACAGTAAGGATACTGCTCAAAAGTTATTACCTCCCCTGCTATACAGCGTCACAACCATACACACCAACAACCTTTTCTTCTAAGAAGGGGAGAAGCGGAAGTCCTGGGATTTCCAGGTTTATCCTTCGTGAGAAAATTCATGAATCTCAGAGTTCTTGGATCTCCCTCCCACCAATCGTAGTCGTTAAGCAAAGCAAAATCTGAGTCTCTGCCCTGGCCTGACTAGCTCCTGACCAGAAACCAGCCCAAAGCCAAGTCCCAGACGACTGTCTAACGTGGCTAAATTGTTCAGGTGACTTCACGTTCGTCCTGTTTTGATCCAGTGCACTGCTGAGCTATGAGCCTGAAATCCACCTCTCCGATGAAGCCTTTGAATCTGTCTGGCTATCTGTCTAGCACACATATTTACAGACAAAATGGATGTGACCACTGCTGGATTCCTCTGTGTCAGAACAAAACCCTGGCAGAGAAATGAAGTCTAAAGAACGCGCAGCGATAGACCCGACTGGGAATGGGACTCTAGGGTTCCTTCTTTCTGACAGAGCCAGGTAACCAGACAACCCCAACAAGACAGAGCACTGTCCTGTGAGTTGGGCTGCCCGACAGTAAAAGAGACGCCACGTGACCTGTCGGGAAGATCTGAAACTCACACGGACAACCCTCCCCTGAAGAAGTCCTAGCTGGACTCTTCCAGCAACTTCTCTGCCGGCTGCCGGCACTTTTAGAAGATGGTACGTCCAGAGCGATTTTATAAAAGATGCAGCTGCTCTGTGTACCCGGGAACCCAGGTGTACTTAGTCACCTGGTCTGCTCCGAAGCCACCATGTCCCACACAGCCAACGGCACGTGGAGTCCCTGTGACACCCACTGAGCAAGAAAACTCACGCTCATCTCTGGAGAAAAGACAAGTCCTTACCTGGTCCCAGGCCTTGTCCACGGGCACTTGCTGGGATCCAGACGCAGAGAATGAAGAAAACAGAGACACACAGAGGGCTGTCCATTTTTTTCCCGCCTCCACCGGATCCCAGGTCTTCTTGCGAATTTCCGAAGCTGAAGAGACCAGGTCGCCTGCTGATGCCTTGTGAGGGAAGGCTGCTCATTAATAATTAACCTTCAAACATGCCAGCCGGGGGCCAGACGTTTTCCTTGACACCCCCAGCTCCAAACTGAACTCTATCCAGAAAAAGAAAAAAGGAAAAAAAAAAAAGATTGATTGATAAAAGTGTTTCTGTCCTGGTACATTTTGGAAATAAACACATTGTCATGCATTTGTTACCTTTTGGACAAAAGTCACAGCTCCAAATTAATCAATGCCCAGTGCTGCCTCTGGAAAGCCTGTCAGAGGTCAGAGGTCGGTGCCTTCCACCCGTCGCCTAAGCTTCCCCCTGAGACCTTTGGAAGGGGTGATGGAAGCAGTGTTCCCAACGCCCTGCTAACCCTAAAGAGAAAGACTCTGCTCTGCTGGGCCCGGGAGGTCCGCTTCCTGCTTGTCGACTGGCGTCACTGAGGTCTCTGGTCAGTGTGGTCAGGCGACGTGGTCTGGCTGCACTGAGAGACAGAATCGTCTGACCTCAGCCCGAGAAGCAGCTGACCGAGGAACAGAGGCAGAGCCGAGTGACTGCCCACAGACCCCCCGGTGGAGGACCCCCGAGTAAACATGGGGACTCTGAGGTTGGGGGACTTTGGTTCCCTGAGGTGGAAGGACACCCACTGGAACTGCCGGGGAGCAATACAGCCCAGGTCTCTGTATTAAAGCCAACAGCTTCCGCCCTCCCTTCCTCCCCCCTCCCCCTCCCCTCCCCTCCCTCCCCATCCCCTCCCCTCCCCTCCCCCCTCCGCTCCCCTCCCCTGCCTTCTCCCACCCTGTTCCCTCTCTTTCTTCCCTGCCGTGAATACCACATCCCAGGCGCAGTCCTATACCCCTTGATGTTGGGGCGGGTGAACAAAGCCAAGATCCCAGTCCTCGGGGAGCACAGCCTTCGTCCTTTCAGCGGATGGTGACGTCACGCCTCCCCCTGCTCACCCAGAAACGCTGATGACGCCCACATTTCTCCTCACACCCCACGATCCAGCCATCCACAGATCCCACGGGCTCTGCTTTCAGGCATCCACCCCCCCGACTCCCCGCCTGGCTTCCCCTGTCACAAGCTGGCCGGTGGCCGGTGCCACCATCCTTTGCACTGACCACTGAGAGGTCAGATAATATGGCACAGTGCTTATGAGCTTGGCTGCTAACCAAAAGGTCAGCAGTTCAAATCCACCAGCTGCTCCGTGGAAACCCTATGGGGCGGTTTTCCTCTGTCCTTTGGGGTTGCTATGAGTTGAAATGAACTGGACAGTAATGGACTTGTTTCTTTGTTACACTAGATTCAGGACGGTCTACAGAACACAGGGAGGGCTGTGGAAGGAGGACAGGATTACAGAGTTTGGGAGTACGTGGGGCAGGTAATGCTTTTAAATAAAATACTTGGGGTAAGACTTTCTGGGAGGTTTATACCTGAGCAAAGCTTAGGGGCATGACAGAGCAAGCCCCCTGGGTATCTTGTGGAGGAGAGCCTCAGACAGACAGGACAGCGGGTGCAGAGGTCCTGAGGTAGGAGGAGGCCTGGAGAGTCTCAGGGATAGCAAGTGGGTCAGAGAACAGAAAGCCAGCAGCGGGAAGTGACGTCAGAGAGGTGTGGACACAGGTCATGTACCACTGGGTAGGCTAGTAGAAACCTTTTGGTTCCTGGACTTGGGGACACGGAGAGCCGTTCTAAACAGAAGAATGACGTGATCTGAAGTTCTGAGAGATCGCGCTCGTGCCCAAGGGTGGAAAGAGGTTGCAGAGTAGCAAAGTGGAGGTGGGAGGCCTGTTAGATTGTCCCCCAGGTCAGTGAGGGGGACCAACCTGTAACAGAGGAGGTGGGAGGGGTGACGGAGACCTGCTGAGTTGTCCCTGGGGTCAGCAAGGGGGACAGTGACATGGGCCAGCTGGTCACAGAGGAAGTGGGGAGGGGTAGTGGAGACCTGCTGGGTTGTCCCTGTGGTCAGTGAGGGAGGTGGTGACATGGGCCAGCTGGTCACCGAGGAAGGGAGGAGGGGTGGTGGATGACGAGGCATTCTGAAGGTAGAGCTGCTGAGCTTTGCTGACGGCCGCAAGGTGGAGAGTGAGAGGAAGACGGAGATCATGCCAGCGCTCCTGTGGGAGCAGGGAGGGACGGCGGCGCCGTCAGCCCAGACCGGGAAGACCGCGGCTGAGGCGCGCGTCAGGCACATTAGGGATTCAGTTTTGTCTGTGTGGGGTTTGGAACGTCTCTCAGACATCTAAATGGAAGTGCAGAGTAGGCGTTTGGATGACTTGGACATCTTTGCCTGGGTAACTGTGACAGGAAGGACCTTCCCACACCACCAGCCGGTGGACAGGCTGGACCCCAGCCCAGAGCCCAGTGCTTCTGTCCTGCGTCCGTCTCTCCTTCCGGATAGCTTGGGCTGGGGACAGTCTGGTCCGATCAGGGGCTTCCGTCCTGACTCCCTGGAGGGTCCCTTCCCACCCGCAGAGGGCAGCGGGACGTGGTGACCAACCGGAGCTGTTTCTCCCCTTGGGGACCACCGTGTGGTGGATGACAGAAGAGCACGGGCTCACCCCAGCCCCACGCCATGGTCTTGTGTCTTCCCTGTAACTATGGAGTAACTTGGCACTGATGCGTGTGCGTGTGTGTGTGTGTGAATGTAGGATTCTGTGGGTGTGCCTGTGTGATTGTGGGTTTATATGTCTTGAGTGTGGGTTTATGTATGTGAGTGTGTGTGAATGTAGGGTTATGTTTGTGAGTGTGCGTTGGGGGGTTGTGTGTGTGAGTGTATGTGTGAGTGTGTATGTTATGCATGAGTAGGTGCTTGTGAGTGTGAGTGTGGGCTTGTGGGTGCGTGTGCATATTACATGTGAGTATGTGCCCACCCTGTGCCCAACTGAAGGAGCCTTCACAACCCCGGCTGTGTGGGGCCGTCGTCACGGCCACCGTGTCGCTCCATCCCATTGAGGGTCTTCCTCTTTTTCGCTGGACCCTCTGCTTTACCGGACATGATGTCCTTCTCCAGGGACCAGTCTCTCCTGTTAGTGTGTTCAAGGTATGTGAGATGAAGTCTCCCTGGCCTGGCTTCTGAGGAGTGTTCTGTTTGTATGTCTTCCAAGACAGATTTGTTCTATGACGGGAAATCTGGAAGACAGCTACCTGGCAAACCAAATGGAAGAAATCCACACACATGTTCATTTGTGTTCATTCCAAAGAAAGGTGATCCAATGGGATGAGGAGATTATTGAACATGTAAGCAAAATTTTGCTAAAGATAATTAAACCAAGGCTGCTACACAATACTGGCTGAGAATTCCCAAAAATTCAAGCCAGGTTCTGAAGAGGACATGGACCAAGGGACATCACTGGTGATGTCAGAGGAATCTCGGCTGAGAGCAGAGGGTACTGGAAAGCTGTTTACTCGGGTTTTATTGACTGTGCAAAGGCTTTGAATACACAGATCATAACAAATTATGGACAATGTTGTGAAGATCAGATACTCCAGAGCACTTAACTGGGCTCACGAGGAATCTGGACACAGACCAGGAGGTAGCTGTTCCGACAGAACAAGGGGGTGCCGTGTGGTTTAGAATCAGAAAAGGTGTGCACCAGGGTTGTATCCACCACACGGTCTGCACGCTGAGCAAATGATCTGAGAAGCTGGACTCTAGTAGATGAGTCCTGTGTAATCTGTGGAGTCCCTGGGTGGTGCTCAGCCAGACCAAGAAGCAACATCATGATAAACAGAGAGGAGACTGAAGCCATCAAGGATTTCATTTTACTTGGATCCACAGTCCACATGCATGGAAGCAACAGTCAAAAATCAAAAGATGCACCGTACTGGGCAACTCTATTGCCAAAGAACCTTTTAAAGTGTTAAAAAAGCAAAAATGTCACCTTGAAGACTAAGGTGCGACTGACCCAAGTCGAGGTGTTTCTGTTCGCCTCCTGAGCACGTGACAGCTGGGTGACCGACAGGGAAGACCGAGGAAGAGCTGACGCCTTCGAATTATGGAGGGGGTGAGGGACACCCAGCGCGCCACGGCTGCCGGGAGAAGGGACAGGCTGTGGGGGAGAAGGGAAGGTGGGAACGCTTTATCTCACATGCTTTGGGTGGGCTGTCGGGAGGTCCCTGGAGAAGGACGCCGTGCTTGGTAAGACGAAAGGTCAGTGAACAGGCAGCCGACCCTCGGTGAGACGGACAGACACAGTGGCTAATGGGACGGGCTCAGGTGTGGCAGTGATTGTCAGGGCCGCATGTGACCGGGCCGCACTGGATTCTGTGCTCTGTGCAGTCCCTCTGAGCTGGAACTGACTCAACACTGCGTCACAACAACAACAACCGGGCAGGGAAAACGTGTTTGGCTGCTACCTGAAGGGCCAGAGACTTGCGGTGCCGTAGAAGGAAGGCCTGGAGATCTGTTTCTGAGAAATCAGCCATCGAAACACTGGTGAGCACAGACCCACCCTGACCCACCCGGGGCACCTGCCCTGACCCACCCAGGGCGCCTGCCCTGGTGTATGTAGAGTCACCATCAGTCGGAATCAAACTGGTGGGAACTGATTTCATATAATTTGATTATGGTCCCGAAAATATGCTGTGTGCTGTGAAGCCAGTCCAACTCCCAGCATCCCCTTGGGCATGGACAGAGGGTCCCACTGGCAGGCTGTGATCTTGACCCCACGTATTCTCTCATGGAGCCGCCGGGCAGTCTGAACGGCCGAGATTTCAGAGGTGTAGCTGAGTGCTTCACCGCTGCACCCCCAGGGCTCCTCATGAAACCCGTCTGTTCTGCGTAATCTGTAAACAAACATGTGCCCGTACACTGAGGGAGAGGCCCCCAGTTTCCCAAACAGCTCAGTGGCCCCAGGCATGCTTCTGAAGAGCCGGGAGGCCCACCGCAGGCTCTCCGGGACATTTCCACGCTGCCGACAGCTCAGCACTTTTTCTGGAGCTCTGTTTCCTGTCCCTGGGACAGGTGAGCCTGCACCCCCGGAGGAGCTCGCATCAGTTGGCAGTGTCTCCCTGTGACCCGAGTCTGCTGCGCTCTTCCTGTGCCACTCCTCAAGGACTTCTCTAAGTCGGGTGACGTTGAACTTGAGTCTGCATTCTCTAAGACAATAATGGTTTCATAATTAGATTTTTAAAAACTCGCCCACTTTTTGCTCCCTTTTAATTTGAAGAGCTGATTGAAGAGACAGAGATTTCAAGAGATAGGTAACCGATGACCCGAAATGTGGCTTTTCCTTCAGTGCAGCAGTGATAAGAAAAGTCAATTAGAAGAGGAGACCTAAATATTTCACGGCAACAGAACGAGCGAGTCTCAGGAGGCAGCAGCCAGGGGGTCAAGGAGACGTTTACTGAGGAGAGAGGTAGAGTCAGAACAAATCCTTCCATTCAGAATCATTTTTATTTCAGCCCGCAGGACACCTGAGGAGGACCACTTGGTGGGGGTTCTAGGAAAAGCAGTCACAGCAGTAGCGTGTACGGCTGCGGGTTGAGGCGTGGCCCAGACCACATCATCGGTAAGGGACTGGGACAGAGAGGCTGCTGGGACTGCCCGAAGCCAAGTCTGGGGCCGGTGCCCTTAAACCAAAACCCTCACCCATGTCAAGTCAGTGCAGCTCACAGTGGCTGTCCCCACAGAGTTTCTGAGGAGCACCTGGCAGACCCAAACTGCCCACCTTCTGGGGCACCCTGTAGTATTTCACCACCGGCCACCGGGGCTTCCCCGGGTCTCTCAGCCACCAGAAAACCAAATAAACCCTCGAGGGGCCTCCTGCAGGCTGTGTGCCTGTCCACTGATTCTTCCCATGAGTGTTTCAACTATCACTTTTGTGGAACAACTGAAAAAAAACAAACCCCGAGAACCCCGGGGCGGTCTTTTGTGTGACCGGATACTGTGGAACCAACATTGCGTTTCATGATTTTAGTTGCCTTGGAGGCAGCTTCAACTCCACCAACCTGTATGTCGTGGAGGAGGACTGTCCCTTAGGGTTTTGTGGCTGTCACCTCTACCGAGGCAGATCACCAGGGCCTTCTGCTGCGGTGCTGTTGGGTGAGCTCACGCTGCTGATGCTTAAGTTAGTCGTCACATGCAAACGGTTGGTACCACCTGGGGACCTTCTTAGTGACCAGAAGCCCTTCATCCTGTGCGTCTGGTTTCCTGGGGAGCAGACGCGGCTTTCCGGTGTCTCAGCCCTATTACAGGGCATGATTTATTAAGCCTGCAGAATCCTGTCACTGGGCCAGGACTGTCTCCTCTGTTAACCCTGCCTGAGGCCAGGGTGCCACAGTGAAGGCGGCCGAGCTTTCACTGGGTCACCAATGGTTGTATGTGTGCGTTCTTGTCCTTTGTGAGAAACGAACAGAAACAAGCCACTATTTCATGTGGCTTGGCCTCATCTGGAAAGAGATCAGGCTGCAGTGTAAGCTCTTTTCTTATCTGTGTTTGAAAGAAAGAGACCAATAAACAAACAAAAGGGAAAAACAGAATGGTGGAGGGATTCCAGATGATTTGGAAGAATGGAGGGTTTTGAGCAGTTCAAGCAGGTATTTATAGTGAGTCAGGATTTATCTTGCCAGGTGACAGGGGGCATTGTGTCGGTTCTGCCTCTAACTTGAGCACAGTGGGTAACTCTGGGTCTTAGCTGTCTCGTCTGTAAACAGAGGTCATGTAGACTAAGTTATTACTCCCTGGAAAGTGCTCATCACAAGTACCGGCAGAGTCACAGCTGGTTTGATTTTCTAATAAATGAGGTCAGAGTGATTTCTCCCACTTTGCAGGTGGGAAAACTAAGGTTCAGAGAGACCTCCTTGGCCAAGATCACATGCCGATGCGTTTAGATCAGATATAAAGTCTTGTAAACCAACCCCAATTCTGACTCACAGTGACCCAAAAGACAGAGTGGAAATGCCCTCCAGGGTTTCCGAGGTACAGCTGGTGGATTCAAACTGCCAACCCTTTGGGTTACAGAGCAGCGGAGCCCTTACCCACGGTGCCACCAGGGCCCTGAGGATCTCCAGTCCCTGTATGCCTAAATATGCTCTGATTCCCCAAGTCCAAGGCTGAGGAGCAGGCCAGCCAGGGAGCAAGCCAGATCTCATTCTGTACTTCTCAGTAAGCGTCCTGGTCTGTGCTGGTCCACTGATTCTTCCCGTCGGGATCTCAACTCTGGGTTTGTGGAGCAGTTGTAGGGAGAGGAGAAAAGAAACAGAGCAGTCTTTTTTATGACTAGATACCATAGAACCAATATTGCATTTTGTGATTTCGGTAGTTCCAGTGTAGTGGAAATTGTTTTTCCTCCCTTTGCACTGTGGCTGGAAGCAAGAGGAGATAAAGACTTCAGTTGGCTTTGAGCAGCTGGACAGGGTGAAGGTCGCTGGCTTCTTGGGTTAGCTGATGGCTTCTGGTGAGGCTCCCCCCTCTGGGAAGTAGACAAGACATGGACGGGAGCTCATTGTGGGCGTGCTCTCTGCCTGCCCCCGCCTGGGGCTTGGTGAGCGGTGGTCACACCATGCTCCTCCTGCAGGCAGGGCAAGCCCAGCATGACCTGGTCACCTGCAGCAAACAAAGGGACCGAGAAGGTGGACTGTCTCTGGACCCCAGCGCTCCTGGCTGTGGCACTCTTAAGGGCACAGCCCTCCCCGGGGCTCTCAGGAAGGGCTGGGGCACGGGCTAGACTGAGACGTCTCAAGGCCCTCTGCGGCAGCTGGCACTGACACCCCGTCACAAAGCCATCTCCCCAAAGCCCTTGAGGGTTACCACAGAGTCCTTGGCTTCTAGAAAGTAGGAACTAATTCCCAGTATTCCCACAATCCCCCACAATCTGTTCGATTCATCATTTTTCTATCAGGGGGTTTCTCGCCAGTGTGGCTGTTCATTGATTCCTGGGCAGGCCCAGAGGTCAGGGGTGAAACTTGGGGGCCAAGGTCTGCAGGGTCAGCACGATGCCAGACCGTGAGTAATGGCACCTAAACCTCAGAGACAGCCCCGTGACCTAGGCCTGGTTATTCGCTTCCTACAGAGGGGCGAACTGAGGCACAGGACATTACCAAGTGGCTCAGATTGGCATTCTAGAAAGTGGAAGGTGAGATCTGACCCATGTTTGTCTGACTCCCAGACTCCCAGAGCAAAGTCGCCTGCCGGCTGCAGAGGGCATCCAAGCGTGAGGCCCTCCTGTCCTCAGGTTAGAAAGTGGAGCTGCGTCATGTTCTTGTGTGCTGCGTATAAACACGGGTCGCATGCTTGTCACTGCTGTTTTCTAAATAAATGTCCTCAAGACCTCTCAGCTGTTCACCGGAGAGAGCCCTGAGCTAGCCCCCAAGACACAATAGAAGAAACATAGTAAAACATCGCACTGGGGTGGAATTATATAATGATGTTACTTATATGCAAACTGTTTTCCCTTATCCAGATATCACAAACTAAACAGGTCACTTGTGGGGAGAAGCCTGGCACCTTTGCCGGTGATGATTTGCCATGGACAGAGCAGTGTGTTTGACAGGAAGCTGCAGAGGCCAGCCTGTGTGACCGGTGACGGCCGCTTGGCCCCACCGTGAACTTGTGGTCACACCGTCCTCTGCCACCCTCTTACTCCAGATGCCGTCTGGGTCAGGTCAGGGTCCTCACCGTCCTCCGCCACCCTCTTACTCCAGATGCCGTCTGGGTCAGCTCAGGGTCCTCCAGAAAACCATAGCCTGAGGCACTGGGGAAACCTGCTCATGCAGTCCCTGCATGAAACCTGCTCATGCAGGAGGTGCTGTCAGCCTGCTTCGGGCAAGGTTGTTCTTCCCACCGGGAAAATCCACGGTAAAAGACCTCTTCAAAGAGCCGAAAAGTAACGTGTGCCTGACCGAAGCTATGGTGCTTGGAATCACATCAGATGCGTGTGAAAGCTGGACAGTGAATAAAGGAGACAGAAGAACTGATGCCTTTGAATTGTGATGCTGGAGAGGAATACTGAATGTACCATGGACCTTCAGAATAACCAACAGATCTGTTCTGGAAGAAGTCCAACCAGGGTGCTCCTCAGAAGCAAAGGTGGCAGGACTGTGTCTTACATACTTTGGACGTGTTGTCAGGAAGGATCCACCCCTGGAGAAGGACATCATGCTTGGCAGAGTGGAGGGTCAGCCAAAAAGAGGAAGACCCTCGATGAGATGGACTGACACGGTAGCTGCAACAACGGGCTTAAGCGTAAAAACGATTGTGGACGTGGCGCAAGACCGGGTGGTGTTTGGTTCTGTTGTGCAGCGGCTCACTGTGAGTCAGAACTGACTTGGCGGCACCTCCCAACACCCCCAACAACAGGGGACAGGGCACCCGCGTGGACTTGACTCCTGGTCCTCCATTTCCATTCTGGCACCCCGAGGGACGTTCGGCTCTTCAGGTGGGCCCCACGGACTCCCCGACTTGCTTGCAGCCAGTTATCGGCAGTGGCTCAGGCAGGGGCTTGCTCAGAGGGAGCCAGGCTGGGGAAGGCGCTCTTACCTCCAGACGGAGTTCAGGACAGGGGGACACAGGCGCTGCTGGGTCTTGGCTTCCTTGAAAGGCAGAGTGACTGGAATCTGTTAGCACCATGGCTAAAGGCTCGGCCACTAAACCAGAGGTCAGCAGTTTGAATCCACCAGCCACCCCTAAGAAATCCTGCGAACTGTTCCACTCTGTCTGACAGGGTCGCTATGAGCTGGATTGACTCCACGGTGGCAGGTTTGGTTTTTATTTTGGAGAAATACACTAGCAGGAGTCATTTCTTACCTTACAATCCCACAGCAGTTGCCTCCTCTGACTCACACTCCAGGGAGGACAAGGAGGAGCACAGGTCCTTACGGAGCACTAGGAAGGAGCCTCGAGTCACTCTCAGGGACTCCTCTGGATGGCATTGGGACCCTAGAGACCGGAGGGCAGTCGGACTCACCCTGGCCTTAGGCCTCTAGGGACCATAACTTTCCTCTTCCATGTCATCTCTGTGGGTCACAGCGCGGCCTGTTTTAGCTCTCGACGGAGGAAAGCTGCGCCCTTGTCCATTTCCACAGACGGTGTGTGAACGAGGAGGGAAGACCCCAGCCCCTCAGGAGAGCCTGGAGCCGGCTGAAGGAGGCAGGCCCGGGGTTGGGAGCGGCCTCAGGGGAGGTGTCGCCTCTGTGCAGGCCCTGGATGGCAGTGTGCTCCCGCCTGCTGACCCAAAGGCTGGCACCTCCACGCCCCAGCAGCATCACAGAAGACCTGGAGGTCTGGCCCCACAGAGACAGAGGCAGGGGCCCCCAGGGGCAGCTCTGCTCCAGGAGACACGGGGTCACCTTGGGCCAGGCTCTGGTTCACAGCCAGGGGCTTTGGTCTCACCTCCATCCGGTGGGGCTACTGAGCCCATGAGTGCCCGTCACAAGGCTTGGGTGGGAGGGATGGTGCTGCCAGGGCATCTCTCACGCAACAAAGGTGCCCCCTGGGGGGGCCTCACCAAACTCCACTGTGGGATGACAGTGACAAGTATGTTTGCTTGCAGAGATCCACGAGACATGAGGTTGAGTGGGCCTGCTTCCTGTGTCATACCAGGATGAACCTTCAGCAGGTGACCCGGGGTCTTGGCAGGGCAGGGTGACCCTTGAGGTTCTGGAGGGCACACCTGAGGTGATCTGTGGGCATCCGCGAGGAGGCCAGAACATTCAGGTATCGTTTCAGGAAAAGGGTTCCCTCGGACTTTGGAGGTGGGGCTGGGGCAGCTGAGGCCTGGTGGCTCGCAGGTGCCTTGAGGGCTGCTGGGATCAGGGCCTTCCTGGGGACATCACGAAGCCTGGAACACCTCGTTATGAGTGCAGGGGCTTCTCCCGGAGGGGCGGCTTGGCCTTCTCTGGTTCAGCTGTCGTTATCCACTCTCACAGCCTGCACGCTCCCCTTCCCGGGGAGACTGTCCCCCCGTCACCTGCTGTCATCGTGTTCCAGTCCCTCACACACACAGGAGGAGATAAAGGACCAGGGGGCCGGTGCTGGATGGACGCGGACAGGTCAGTGACATCCTGACACAATGCGTGCGGACAGGAAGGAGATGTCCAAGGCCGAAGCCCTGCTCAGGCGACATTGACGTCACAGAGATGGGGACGGACCTCTCCACTTTGGCCAAACTGTAGAAGGACAGGTGGTCAGTGGTCACTTTTCTGGCCCCAAATTGCACACAACATGGCTGTAAGTGGGGGCCTGGGACAATCTGCCGGCAGCTTCTCCGTGGCTGGGTGTCAGTGAACAACTTGCCCCCTTCCCTTCTGTGACACAGGCCAGTTCGCTTCTCTGGTTGGGAGCTGCCACAGCGTCGGCTTCTTTCGCAGTGACCCAGGGGCTGCAGAACAGAACGCTGTCTGGTCCCTCACTGCCGCCACAGTCCTTGCCTTGCTGTGTCCATGGCAGTGGCCGCTGTGCCCTTGGTTTTGAGTGGATTCCAACCCAGGGGCTCAGCTTCCAACACCACATGGGACACTGTCTGCTGCTTTCTGCTGGGCTTTCACTGGCTGATTTTCAGAAGAAGGTAGGCAGCCCTTTCTTCCTAGTTTTAGCTGGACGCTGCCCCTGGAATCTGCCCACTGGTGATGCTGCTGCTGCTGGGGTTTGAACCCTGTGGTACAGCTTTCTGCGTCACAGCCACGCCACACCGGGGCCACCGCAGGAGAACATGCTGACAGACGGTGCAGCCAGTCCCTTTAGACTGTGTAAACCGCTGTCTTCACACTGCTTTCATTTACACGTCTTTGATTTTTAGTGAGAATCAACATTTTCCCACTGTGTTTGTCTGCTAATTGCACTTCCCTTCTGGGACAGCTTCTGGCTTTTTCCCGTTTATCTTTTGGAGTCTTGACGTTTATTTTACAAATCTGAATTAACAATTTATGATAGATCTTAATTCTTTGTAAGGTTTGATAGAAATATTTTCTATCTTTTAAAGAATCTTTGGTGATGCTAATTTTTATAGTGCAATCATTTCAGTTGCTTCAAAGCTGAGGGAGAAAGTCAAAGCTCCCCCAGGGAGCAGGGAAATGCTTTTTCAATTTTCTGCCAGTTCTTCCATAATTAGGTTTTATATTTTAATCAACCAAATCTGATTTTTGTGAATGTTTTCTTCTTAATAACTTTTCCTATTACAATATCAATAAATGTTTGTTATTGAAAAATAAAAAACAAAGACACCCAAAGAGAAAAATAGAAGTCATGATTTCACCACCCAGAGAGAACCACTGTTGGCCTTTCCATGTGGGTATCTCTGAGTTGTTTTTTATGTGTCTGTATTTATTTTTGAAAGCACAACCGCAAACATGTTGTACAAACCTTTTAATAATTTGCTTCTTTACTCCACAACACATCAGTGAGAGATTTCGATAGCATTCAATATTCTTTTAAGTACTACGTGGTATTGCCATAAACCCAAACCTGTTGCTGATAAATGGATTCTAACTCAGAAGGACCTGATGGGACAGAGTAGAACTGCCTCACTGGGTCGATTCCTACACTGATTTGGAAGTATTAAATTAGTAAAGAAGGCTGTTTGCCAGTAAGTCGATTTCAACTTACAGTGACCTATAGAAGGCAGTGGAACAGCCCTGTGGCGTTTACAGGGAGCACCTGCTGGACTCAGACAAGCCGGCCTCATGGTTAGCAGCTGGACTCCCAACCACCATGCCACCAGGCTTTCCATTAAATTGCTGCCCTGCCCCACCCCACTCCTACCCTACTCTGCCCTGCCCCACCCCACCCTGTATTATTATACTATATTGTACTGTACTATGGAAGCTCAGGTGGCGTAGTGGGTTAAGTGCTATGTCTGTTTACCAAGAGATCAGCAGTTCAAACCTGCCAGGTGCTCCTTGGAAACTCTATGGGGCAGTTCTTCTCTGACCTCTAGGGCTGCTATGAGTCGGACCCGACTGGACAGCGGCGTGTTTTTTTTTGTTGTTGTTTGTTTGTACTATGCCATATTATTAAATTACTATAATTTACTAATACATTCCCAGAACTGGTAGTTTAAGATTAGTGTTCTTTTTCAAATTTATTTGACTGTTTTTGCCAAGATGCATGGTTTAAGGAAGGTAAGATGTTAACTTGACTTTTCCCTCCAAATTTACTATCTGGTTAGTATAACATGATATTATCTACTTTTCTCATAACCTCTGCTACAGAAATTATACATTTATTTTTTAAGATGCCAATGACTATTTTTAATTTTTATTCTATTTTTCTGCTTTTAGGATATCCTTGTAAACAATTCTGCTTTAAAGCTGGTTCTGGGATTTGAAAAGACTGTCTTCCTTCCAAGGCACACAGATGATTTCTTTTAAACTATTGGTTGTTCTTGCCTGTTGATTTTTCCATCCAAATTTAGAATTTTTATCAAATTAAATGTTCTTGTGATTCTAATTGAAATTCTATGAAATATATAAATTAATTTAAAAGAAAAAAAGCATTTTAATAACAAACTTGCCATTCCGGAACAAGCTAGATGTCTGTGTTCATTTTCTTCAAATTTTCTTTTAAACCTCCAATAGAAGTTTATCAATTCTTTTATAAAAGATATTCTGTGATATTATAATCTTTCAGCTGTTTTAGAATTCATCTTTTCTGTACTTCTGAAATAAAGGCACATGTACTGCCCAAGGAACAAACAAATCTGCTCTGGAGGAACTAGAACCAAAAAGCGCCTTGGAAACAAGGGTGGCAAGACTGCGTCTTCCATACCTCGGACACACTGTCAGAAGGGATGAGTCCCTGGAGAAGGCTATGCTGCTTGGCAGAGTGGAGGGTCAGCAAAAGGAGGAAGAGGTGGACTGACACAGTGGCCGCAGCAACGGGCTCAGTGTGGGTGTGGTGCAGGACCGGGCAGGGTTTTCTTCTGTTGTGCAGAGGGTTGCTGTGAGTCAGAACCTATTTAAGGGCACCTAGCAACAACATAGGGTCGCCATAAGTCGGATCTGCCTCGACGGCACTTGGCTGGCAACAACAACATAAATGCATATTAAAAAATATACATAGCCTATGTTTTTAGGTTTGGAATTCAATATGTGTCCATCAGTTCTAATTTATTAATCACATAGTATTCATAACTGCTGGTTTCCTCCTCTGTAAAGTGCTGTTAATACGAATATCAACCCCATCGAGTTTCACTCACACTACATGGGATAAAGTGTGCTCAGGGCAGAGCATACCCAAGCATATTCAGCCAATTGTTTGTAAAATATGACTGTCATTATACACTATGTCAGGTGCCAGGCTTGGAAATATCATTCAAAGCAAATTCTTGGACGATGCATATAAAGCACATTCCTTCAAACAAGGCGCTGTAAGAGTTGGCTCTGCAGGGGGCGGAGGCATGTCTCGGGGTTCTCTTTTCGATAAGAGGGCCCCCCTACAATAAAGCTGCTGAGAAGCAGTGGTCCATAACCCACTGGGTGTCCTCCGCTTTCGGTGCCCTGGCCTGTCTCCACTCCTGGCTGCATCTCGAAGCTTCAGCGCTGACTTAGATTCAGCCGTGTCGGGCATCACCGCCTCGCCACCCACGTGGTTAATGAAACATTCGGGTTGTCCAGATAAGTTGTTTACTCTCACGATGCAAATTGAAGCTGCAAGCTTAGCTGCTTGTCAGCTCTTTATCAAGTCTTGGAAATATTGAAGCTAAGAATAGGCGAGCAGAGATGAATCGTCTACCTCCTGGATCACGTAGGCGATCTTGGCGGTGTAGTGGTTGAGGGCGACGGCTGCTAACTGAAAGTCTGGCAGCTCAGATCCATCAGGCGCTCGATGGAAGCCACATGGGGCAGTTCTACTCTGACCTGTAGGGTCGCTGTAAGTTGGAATCGACTCGTCAGCTGTGGGTTTTGGTTGGATCATGTAACTTACTCATTCAGTGGAAGGGAACCTGGTGGCACTCTGACCTGGGGACGGATTCTCAGCCTGGTTCTCCTTTCCACTCCCCTCCCCTCCACTGCACAGCTCAAAGCCCTGTGTCAATTCAGAGCCGGGGAAATCTGCTCTCAAAGCAGACTGATGGCTGATGTGTCTCTGCTGCTTCAAACTGCAGCTTGAGCAGTGTGGTGGTCAGGATTATGTCAACTTGGCTACTACATATTTGGCTGCTCTATTAAGTGGCAGGGTGGGGTTTGTGGTGGCTCCCTGCCCCTCGGCTCTCATCTTGCGACCTTTTACTACGGCTGCTGGTCACGCACGTGCTCAGGAGCTCCTGCTCTCTTCTTCCAGCATTTGGTTCCGGGACTTGAACTAGCAGCTGTTGGGCTCATCAGTCCTTACAGTCGGCACTTGAGAGTCTTGCTCCCTGACCTGCCGATCCTGGGTTCGCCAGTCTCTGACCACTCCTGCTCCCTGACCTGCTCATTCTGGTTTTCCCAGCCTCTGTTGCTTCGTCTCACCACCAGCTTGGGATCCACTGACCTACACAACCGGTGATCTAGAACTCTGCTCTCTGACTTGCTGACTTTGGGTTCCTCAGCTTCTGTGCCACGTGAGGCTTGTGCCAGAGTTTGGGACATTCAGCTTCTGTGATTACGTGAGCTGTTTCCTATATGTATCTATCTATCTATATATTATAAATCTTTCCTTGTACCTACACGTGTTACTGGTTTTGCTTCCCTAGAAAACCCAGCCTAAGACAGGCAGCGAGGAAAATCAAAGGAGTCTGAGGTTTATACCAGAGGATGCTTTTGACTTTTCAAAATGTTGTTGATACTTTAGAATCCAGATAAGCTTGAAGTAGATAATGCTGTTTTGTTAAAACAAAGAACAAATGACCTGTGACATTATAACCTGATAAGCTCCAAAGTGACTTGATTTATTAAGAGTTGGGTGAGTGCTGAGTCCTTGCTAGCTTCTGTTGGGTCACTGGGAAAGAGACAAGGCCTCCCATTTAACTGTGTTTCCCACGTGATGCAACAGAACAACTTCTTTAAGCTTCTTGGATAGTAAGACCACCCTGGTCTCTTAGATGTGAATGGTTAACCAGAAAGTTGGTGGTTGGAGTGAAAGTTCTAACCAGTGACACGTGGGGTCCCCATGAGTTGGAACCACTTTGCTGGCAACCAGCTTTTGGTCTCTGGTTAAGCACAAGGTATGTTTCGAAGCCCCTCTGTGGGGATGCTGCTCAGTGGGCCTGGGATGGGCCAGGTCTGTACGTGGCAGGGTCCATGTTTTAGGCAGCCCTGGACTCACCTCCTGGGGCTTCCATTTAGTCATTTCACCGTTTTGCACAGATTACTTAATCTCCTTTAACCTCTGGAGAATGGGGAGAGAAAGCAGGGAAAAACAAAACAGCCATCTCCCTCAAAGTGCCGTCTGCAGGATTGAAACGACGCTCGAGTCCCTTTCTGGTGTTTTTCTGGGTACTGCTGTGTAATTTCTCCATGAGTTAGTCTTTGGATTCCCTGTGAACTTGTTTAGAACACAGGAGACATTTCCTTTCTAGATTTTCCTGTTTATCCACCATCTGTATGTAAAGGTCCTACTGTGTGCAGCCTACTGCATCCCTAGCACTCAGTAAGCAGGTGCAGCAGGGCTGTGTCACCTGTCTCAGGCTTTTGAAGAGACTGCCCACGTTCCTCGCTTGAGCAACTTCATCTGAAAAAACCAAACCCACTGCTGTCAAGTCAGGTCCAACTCCCAGCGACCCTAGAGGTCAGAGTAGAACTGCCTCACAGAGTTGCCAAAGAGCACCTGGCAGATTTGAACTGCTGACCTTTTTCTTAGCAGATGTAGCACTTAACCCATTATGCCACCAGGGTTTTGAACTTAACGTAGCAGGTCTCTAATTATCCAGGAGACTTCTTGGAGTTAGGGGTACGTGCCATGCCTTAATCTCTCCCTTGTACCAGATACTCCAATTTTCTTGAGTCCAATGGAATTTTTTTTCTTCAACAGGATATGTTCATTTAAATCAGTCCATTTGATGCCACAAAGAATACATTTTCTAAGTGCTTTGCATTATGCAAATTTCCCTTCCTGGGACACAAGTTTGCACTTTATTTTTTCTCCCGCAAGAACTGCAAGAATCCAAGGGAATTTGAGGTTATGTTAATGTGGTGGAATGCTTTAGAAAAGCATAGCAAGAATGGCTGTACAACTTGGGGAATGTCTTTAATGTCCCTAAAGAATTCATGGAGAAATTAAACCCCGGTGGCGTAGTGGTTAAGAGCTACATTCGCTAACCAAGGAGTCAGCAGTTCCAATCCACCAGGCGCTCCTTGGAAACGGTATGTGGGAGTTCTACTCTGACCTGTAGGGTTTCTATGAGTTGAAGTTGACTCCACGGCAGTGGGTTTTTTTTTTTTTTTGGTACGCTTGTTATGTATGTTTTTACTACAGTTAAAAAGAATCCAATGGGTTTCTGAGGAATATACTTATACTTGATCTATATTTAATCTTGCTTCCAAGTATTCAAAGACTTTTTTTAAAGATCCAGTGAGGAGGCAACAGGAACTGGTGAGCAGGGACCGTGGTAAGGGAAGACACTTCCAGAGAAAGTGCTGGAAAGCATTTAAAAGGTAAACACAAGCCTCCATGACAGCCAAGAATGCTGGAAGGCGTTGAGTTGCTCCTGGTTGGTAACATGTTGTTCTTAAGGATTTCCACTCAAGACACGTTTAAAACAGCATTTTAGCAGAGAAAATCATGGTAACAAAAACAACGTGTCATGAATTGAATTGTGTCCCCCCAAAGTGTGTGTAATAATTTGACTGGGCCAGGATTCCCTGTTCTGTGATTCCCCTCTGTTTTGTGATTTTCTGATACCTTAGCTGTGGTTGAGAGATAGGGTGATTATGTTAAAAGAGGATTAGGGTGGATGGCCACACCCAGGCCAAGGGAGCTTCACTGGAGTGTGGCTTGTACCACCCTGTATCCTTTTATTCTATGGGACATAAAAAGAGATGGAAGCAAGCAGAGATTTGGGAACCTCGCTCCATCAAGCAAGTGGCACCGGTTGTGGAGCGCGTCCCTCAGACCTGAGGTTCCTGTGCCAAGGTGCTCCCTGTCAAAGACTGATGCAACCCAAGGAATTTCCTCCAGAGCCAACAAGGGGGAAAGCCTTCCCCTGGAGTGGACATCCTGAATTTGGGCTTGTAGCCTACCAGACAGTGTAAGAGTAAACTTTCCTTTGTTAAAACCATCCACTCTGTGGTATTTCGGTTAGAACAGTACCAGATGACTAAAACACAAAGTGAATCCATAGATGAGGTTCTACATTAAAATACATTCTTCACAGCAGTTTATACTTCCCAGATATTTCAGTGCACTAGAAATTGGACTCCACGGAGAGGCTTGGAAATATACCTAGCTTTCAACTCCCAGCAGTCACTGAAGACAGAAGACAAATGTGATGATCCAGCAGGCCAGTTATTGGGGTGATCAACCATGTGCACCTTTAACATTGCTTAGCTTTTCCACCAGCCCCAAACTCCAGGTCCTGTGATCCATATTAGCACCACTGAAGCACTACAGAAGGAAGGGCATGGAGATACCAGAGAGAACCCCGAGCTCCCTGACCTCCCAGCCAAATGCAAAATGGACCTGCGAATTAGGGGACCTCTTGCTGCAGGGTTGCTATGAGTCGGAATCAACCTGATAGCAGTGGGTTTTGGTCTCGCTGTAGAGGAGAGGATGGCTGGATGGAGACTGGGCCAAGGCTCCACCGGTCCTCTGATCCAGCCATCACCATGGCAACAGTAGTGATGGCAGCTTGGCTCTTACCAGCAGGGACATCCTTAAGAAGTACCAGCCAAGGGAGAGGCCTGCTGTGGTTCCGCCGTCTTGCCTTCTGCCCTTGGTGGTCAGCGAGAAAGGTTTAGGTGGTTTTCTGCACAGTACCTAGGAGCAAATAAACAGCCTCTGTCCCCTAACCTGCAAATCTGGATCCACCAAGTAAAGAGACTCGCAAGGGCTGGATGTGGGTCCCTTGCTGAGAGAGTGTCTGTCCTGCCCAGCTTTGTCTTGGATTTGCTGTGCTTTCTAGCAACTGTACTTCCAGGACCACCAACAGGAAAAGCCCAAAGGAGGGGAGCTGTGTTTGCCACGAGCTCTCTTGTCCGCCCCGTTGACTTCAAACAGAGGCTTTCTCAGAGGATGAAGCCCTGTGTACACACGACAGTGCCCCCTGCATTCTGTCCCTGTCAGCTGTGATGTGGTGGCTTTTGATTCTGCACAGAGGCTGCCAGTCGCAGAAACTGACTGATGCTTCCCCTGAACGGAGGAGACAACAGGGACAGGTGAGCAGGGCTCTCGGCAGGGGACGTCAAGGGGGCGGGCTTGAGAGCACTGAGAAGGTAAACGCAACCCTCCATACCAGTGAAGAAGATTGGAAGGCACTGAGCCCTTCCTGGCTTATGGTCTATGGTAGTGAAGGGTGCAAACGTCTCTAAGCTCCTTGGAGACCTCTGATGGGATATTAGACTCTTTGGGGGAGTGGGTTGGGGGACACAACTTAAAAATCCAAACAGACGTTATAAAATAGGGAGAAGAAACTGCCGTAAAGAACACAGGATGGCTGACGTTGGTTTGAGGCTATGAGACAGAAGACAGCATCTTGAAAGATCTGTTAATGAACGAGGCATCTATAGGAGAGAGCACGCCATTTCCCTCTAGGAAAACATAGGAAGTTCCACAAAGGCCTGTCAGGGACCTCACGGGCAGCGTGAGGACCTGCTCGGGGTGAGTGCTGACAAGTGCCTCTCCCCCCGACACCGTGTCCTTCCCTCGTGCCTAACAGACAGAAACAAACCAGTGACAGGGTCACGTGAGGACACAGCCACGTAAATCACAGACCAGTGACACAACCTCGTGAGAAAAAAAGCCACTTCAATCAAAAGAAAACTCCCACACCTTGCTGTCTGCCTTCCCCAGAAGCCTGTGTGGGGACCTGTGCTGGCTGAGGAGATGGTAGGTCAGGGAGGGTGGTAGGAGAGGCAGCTGAAGCTGGAAGCCTTTCCTGGGCAGTACAGCAGTGGCCGTCAACCAGGGAGTGGGCCACTGTTGACTAAACTCACCTGATCTCAGATTCTCAGGGAGAAAGTTAATCAATGACAGCCTCTCTTGGTTGCTCTCACGGATTGAATCACGTTCTTCAAAAACATCTGTCAACTTGGCTGGGCCATTCCTAGTATTGTATGACCAATCACCTTATTATCATCTCATGTGACTTTCCTGAGTTATAAGTCCTGCCTCTGTGAGGTTAATGAGGCGGAACTCAATCTACACGATGAGGTTGTGTCTTGAGCCAATCTCGTTTGGAATTTAAGGAGAAGTGAGCAGGCAGATGTGGGGACCTTGTACCCCCAAGAAACAAGAGCCGGGAGGATAGCACATCCTTTGGACCTGGGGGCCCCTATGTTGAGAAATTCCTTAGCTGGGGAAGCTGATGACAAGGACCTTCCAGAGCTGATACACAGAAGAGAGGCCTTTTCTTGGAGCTGGCACTCCGAGGTCAGACGTGAAGCCTCCTAGACTGTGAGAGAACAAACTTGTCTTTGTCAAAGTCATCTGCTGTGGTGTTTCTGTTACAGCAGCTCCAGGTGACTGAGACACCGTGCACTGTGGTATTTCTGTTAGAGCAGCTCCAGGTGACTGAGACACCGTCCACTGTGATATTTCTGTTACAGCAGCTCCAGGTGACTGAGACACCGTCCACTGTGGTGTTTCTATTAGAGCAGCACTAGATGACTGACTGAGACCCCATCCACTGTGGTATTTCTGTTACAGCAGCACCAGGTGACTGAGACCCCATCTGCGGTAGTATTTCTGTCACAGCAGCTCCAGGCGACTGAGACCCCATCTGCGGTAGTATTTCTGTTACAGCAGCACCAGGTGACTGAGACCCCATCTGCGGTAGTATTTCTGTCACAGCAGCTCCAGGCTACTAGCGCAGTTGCCTGCTCCTGTTGCTCCCTTTTTTCTTTTTCTGAGCACGGTGGAACCAGCACCACACAGCGTGTGCCGCTCCAGTCGTCCTCACGTGTGCAGATCCGGCACGTCTATCACGTTTTCTGTGGCGTGCTGCCGTGGTCACAGCCCAGCATCCAGCCCACAGAGCTGGGTTTGACTGCATGTCCTCTTGCCCCAGCATGACGGAGGGAAGGGTGACCCTGCTCTGACCTGTGGGAATAAGTCTTGATTTTTTTTTTTTAAAGCCAATTCTGACGGGCAGATTTTAAGATTGCTATCCTGTGACCTTCCCCCACTGCTGCTCCTCCCATAATTACAGCCAAAGGCAGCTGAACGGAGAGCCGGCGATCTTACACTCAAGCCCCTCGGAAGCAGAGTCCTGGCTGGCTGGTGGCAAAAGTTTGAAAAATTTGAAACACAAGAAGGGCTCAATGGCTGCGGGTGGCTGTGAAGATGGAGTGGGTCCCCTGCAAGGACAGAGGGTGGCTGCTAGCAGCTGAAGGTGGTCCCTGACCAATGGATGGCAGCCAAGTAAAGCAAAGAAGACCTCAGTCCCACCATTGCAAGGAACCAAATTCTACCCACAAACTGAGTGAGCTGGGAGCCGATTTTTCCCCAGGGTCTCCAGAGATGAGGCCACCCTGCTGGCACCTCGTGGTATTTCTGTTGTAGCAGCATCAGGTGACCAAGACAGTTATCTACTCCTATTGCTGCTAGCGGCCACCCATGTCGTGAGTCCCTGGACAGAGAGAGGTCCTTCCCAGACTTCTCACCCACAGAACCGTGGCGAAAGAAACGTAAGTGACCTAGGTCTGCCAGGGACACATAAGGCGGAAGCTTGCTGAAGCCTTCTAAGGAGAGAGGAACATAAAAGACTGGTTCACATCTGCATCCTCTGCTTGGTGCCTTTGGAGGTGGCTACATGAGGGTAGTGTGCTGGAGCTGTGGCAGCTGCTCTGTAGCCATGAGGTGACGAGCCTGTGGACAGTGGGGTGGGAAGAAAGAAACGTCTCCGGCTTCATTCATAACAATCTTGGGCTAAGGAGCCAACTCTAGAATTGTCTACTTTCAAACGTCTTGGTACATTAGATAACTGTCACTGCTGAGTTTTCTGGTCCCTGAAGAGGAGTGCTTCCTTACTGAAGCATTACTCAGAACCCAGAACCCAGAGACACAGGAGGTGGATTCAGGGCAGGGATGGAGAAGCAGGCTTCCGCCTCAGGCAGCCCTGGGCACAGACAGGTCACCTCTGAGTGGTATCTGAAACAGCTAAAGCGAAGCGGTAGCGACACAGTCAGGAGAATTCCTTCCCAAGAGGTTCTCTGCATTTGGTATTTACCGGGACCCTTTCCCAGTGCAGGAAGGGTTAGGTGGCTCCAGACCGTGGTTACACCAAGTCTGAGTGACACGACTTTGGACCATCCACCTAACCCCGGTGAACTGCGTCTACAGTGTGGGGTTAACGACACCTGCTGGTTTGGGGTACATGGCGTTATGAGGATCCGATTTGATTGTGTGCTTGAACTTGCTTTGACACTTTAAAGGACAGCTCTGGCATAGCGGCCAGGCCTGGTCTGGCACCTAGCACACAGTAGGTGTGCTCAGTGAATGCAGGCTGGTGCACCATGCCCATTGGTCCCCACTACAGTAGCTTGTGCTGCACCCTGAGCTTGGAGTGGGGCAGCTGGCTAACTGCTCTGCACAGCTCCCACACAGGCAAAATTTACAGGAACATTTTATTAAATGCTGTCTTCTTGGCAGTGATTTATTAGGCGTGGCAGCCTGGATGCAGAATTCAGCTTTTGTTTTCCACACATTTTCCACTGAGCACGCTGTGATGAGGTGTCTGTTTTGATCAGGGACACTGCCAATTATTCCTCTCCCGTCCGACTTATGCTGTGATTCTGGGTGAGAAGACATCTGTCAGGTTCAGCCTAAAACTGTTGAGCAAGAGTCCTGGCTCTTCCCAGGACGGCTGTGTCCAAGGCAGGCTGGCCCCCTGCGTACCCCCCGGCTACTCAGTTGGTCATCTGCCAGGTGATGGGTGGAGCAAAGCAGAGTCGCACGTGGCCCCTGGAAAGCTTCCGTAGGCTAGACAGCGCGGAAAGCAGGTCTTTCCTCAGGCTTGCCTCCTGGAGCATCACTTTCCCGGGCTCTCCTGCCAGGGCTCCTGATCCATGACATCCCCTTGAGGGTCCTGTTGACTCTTAGCCTCATCCAGGTGGGCTCCTGGGGCCCCGGCTCGCTTGCTGATCCTCTGACCCTACATGTCCCGCTTTGGATGTCGCTGTGTTCCATTCTAGAGGTGAGAAACACACAGATAAGTCCTAGAGGCTGACCCGTTGGCATCTGACAAAGACTTGTCTCACGTGGCTCCTGAAAGGGGACAATAGGGGAGGACAGGAGAAAGGAGGTCTGGTGGCACTGTGGTTAAATGGCTTGGCTGCTAACCAAATAGCCAGCATCTCTATGGGACAAAGATGTGGCGGTCTGCTTTTGTGAAGATAAAAACCAAAACCAAACCCGCTGCTGTTGAGTCAATTCTGACTCACAGTAACTCTATAGGATAGAGTCGAGTTGCCCCAGAGTTTTCAAGGAGCACTTGGAGGATTTGAACAGCTTACTTTTTGGTTAGTGGCTGTCGTTCTTAACCACTAGGCCATCAGTGTTTCGTCTGAAAAAATACAGCCTTGGGGACCCTGTGGGGCAGTTCTGTGCTGTCCTATCAGGTTGCAGTAAGTTAAACTGATTCAAAGACAGCAGATTTGGTCTGGGTTTGGGGAGACAAGAGAAAGGTACTTGCAGGGTAAAAATGTCTGTGGTCATCTACCCGTCGAGGCTGGCTGTTTGAACTCACCCAGGGACGCCACGGAAGTCTTGGGGGTTTGCTTCCTTAAAGATTATGGCCCAGAATCTCAGGGGCGGTTCTGCCTTTTGCCACACGGAGTCACCGTGAGCAGGAGCAGACTTCGGCAATGGCGTTAGTGGGTGTTTAACACAAGTTGGCCCGTCACCTGGGAACTGTGAGCGTTGGAGCAGTGAGACCATGGGTGCTGCATCTCTAACGACTGAGTGACCGAGAAGTGTGGGCGTAGTATTTAAGCATCCAGACTAGAAGGGGTGACGCTGAGGCAGGAGTGTGTGGGGGCTGAAGGAGGGCCCAGGTGAGACGAGGCAGAGAAGCAGGTCTCGGTCCTGAGAAGACAGGACTTGTCGGCAGCAGCAGGGCTTAGAGTGAAGGAATGGGCACCTGGCGGAGACCCGCCCTGTCCCCCAGGCTTTCTGTAACCTGGGGACCTCTCGCAGCTCAAACTCCTCCTTGACGACACTGACACTGACACTGCCAACCCCCAGCCGGCGCATCTCGGCTGTGCTGAGGAGCCCTGGTGGTGCAGTGGTTAGGGGCTAGGACGCCAACAGAAGGTCAGCTGCTGAACCCATCGGCAGCTTCGCAGGAGAAAGGACCCGGTGGTCCCCTATGGGGACGTTCTGCTCTGTCGCAAGTAGACACTGACTTGATGGCACCTAACAACGGCAACAGCAGGCACAACCCCTGCTCACTCGCCAGTTGGCTGTTGTACTGTGGGGGCTTGTGCGTGGCTGTGACCTTGGAAGCCACGTCACTTCTGTTTCAAAGACCAGCGGGGTCCCCTACGAGGGACAGTTGGCAGTGGGGCTTCCAGACTAAGGCAGACTCAGAAGAGACGCCCAGCCACCTCCTGAAAACCAGCCCCCGACAGCCCTGTCAGGGACAATGGAGCATCACCGGCTCTCCTGCTTTGGGCATGTTTTCTGGGGGACCAGCCACAGGGGGAGATGAGCAAGTGGGGGACTGACAAGGGTATGGGAGATGCTCAGAGCGACGGATTGGCACGACAGCAGGATGATGGACTTGACAGAGCCAGTGACTGTCACCAGGTGACGTTTCATTCTGTCACACACACACCAAGTCAGCATGAATTGGAAACAACTTGAAGGCAGCCAGCAGCCAGGTGCGCAACAGAATCCAAACCTCAGCAAGCTCGCTGCCATCAAGCTGGTCCCAACACCCAGCAGCCCTGCACGACGGAAGAGAAATACCCTTTCAGGGCTTCAGGGAGCAACTAGGGGATTCCAGCTGCCGGCCTTTTGTTGAGCAGTGGAGGTCATCACTAGAGCTCTCACCAACAGCACAGTGGAGATGCAGTGTGTCTTGAATTTTCCTGGCATTTTTGTTTTATGTCTTTATATTTGGTAAGAAAATACACTGTATTTCATATAAAGCACAGGTGAAGAGTTTCTTAGGTTCTTCATCTTCATTCCTAAAGCTGTCGCCTTTTGTCCCCCCGTCAATGACAAGATTTGTCTGCATGGTCTTGAGGAAGAAATAAAACTTTGCTTATGCAGGGTCGGGAACAGTGGCAGCTCCTTAAAGTGGGCCACCTTCCCTCCCCCAGTGGCAGTCAAAAAGGTTCCCTGTGAAAGCTCCCCGGCTTCTGAGAGCTGGGTTAACGGCCCAGAATAAAGGTGCTCCTCATCAGCTACATGTAAGTCTGGAAAGAGGAAAATACATCCAGTGAGCAGAATTGGTTTTGAAAATAGGGCAGAATCTTGTACATTCTAAGATCCTGAGGGAACCTAGAAGATGGGACTTCCCAATATCTGATGCACCCTACAAAGACAGGGGCTCCTTGCTTAGGATGCTCACCCCACAGCTGACAGCCCCGACTTCCCACCACCTGAGAACCGTCTGCACTGTCTCTCCCTTCCACGGTCTACGTCTGTCCTCTGTGACCACACACTCATTTGTTCCTTTTGCATGTGGAAGTCGACTCAATATCTGAAAACTGCCCCCATTACTGGGTTTGGTCTTGTCTCCTCCAGGGTAAGTGTTCGAGTCCTTTCAACTATTCCCTCAGCAGAAGGGCCACACTCCTAATGTCTAACTGAGCTGCCGTAAGTGGTCTGACTGGCCTGACATGACAAACACACACCACTGTCCTCGGCTGTGTGTTTACAGTGCTGTCCTTTCTTCTACGCTATGAACGTGTCCATACGACCCGCAGGAGACAGATGAAGACAACCCAGAAAGGAGGAGAGGAATGGCTCCCCGTCCCCTACGGTCTGATCACAGCCAGTCACAGTGATGACGCAGGATGGATGTCATGGGGGTGCTGCGGGTCCAGGGCTATGGGCCAGTAGCCAACACAACAGTCCTTAGACATATTTCTTCCATTTTGTTGGCCTGTTTTCATGGTTGGTTTTATGCTCCCTGATTTTTTTATACTCTCCAATGTTTTTATCCTATTTTCCAGTCAATGTCAATGTATCATAAGCATTATTGTATATAATTAAACATCTTTAAAACCTTTATAAATTGTTACATAATACTCCACTGTATGGATATACCACAGTCAATTTAACTGTTCTTATACTTAAGGCTGATTTCACTTCTTTTGCTATTATAAAAAATTCATCAGTGAACATTTTTTTTGTCAACAATCCTAAGTACATTAAAAGTATTTCCTTAGAACATAAACTCGTGAGCGGGAACATTATGTCTAAGGGACATGTAGTCCACTCACCCATAAGATGGGCATGAACGTTATCTGCCTAGTCCACGATCTAAGAAAAGTGCTCAGTGCTTGACCGAGGTACAGTGACAGGGACTGTCTCGTATCTTCTTTTCTTGCAGATACGCTGAACTGGAAGTCAGCCCTTCACGCCCTGACTGTCAGCTCCAGAGGGAAGGGATTGGATTTGCTTTGCTTGCTTACAGAGTTTTATCACAAAGATCTCCGGCAGTGAAGTGGTTAGTACCTGCCTGTTAACCAGTCAGTGGTTTGGACGCACCCGGCAGCTCTGTGCAAGAAAGACCCGCTGGTCTGTCCCCTGAAGAGTCTAAACCCGTTGTCTCAGAGTCGCTCTGACCACAGCAGCCCTACAGGACAGAGCAGAGCTTCCCATGGGCTTCTGAGGCTGTAATCCCGGGGAGGCAGGCTGCTGTGTCTCCCTGTCGTGGAGCTCATGCTGGGTTTGAATTGCTGACCTTGTGGTCAGTAGCTGGTCACTTACCCACAGCACTGCCAGGGCTCCCTCAGTAAAGGTGACAGCCTGGAAGACGCCCCTCCTCTGTCGCTCTGAGCTGTGGCACCCTGGACGGCACACAGGGACAACACAGCTAGTCGGTATCTTCTGAGTGAATACATTGGCTGCCACAAACATCAGAGTACTTGCTTGATGTGAGTGGAACTGTGGGGTGCTGTAGGGAACACAGAGGGAGCAAGAAGTGACTCCTGTCCCCTGTGGCTTTGCAGCATCTGGCTTTGAGCGGGGCCTGGTTCTCTGCTTGTCTCCCTGGCCGTGCTCTCTGGGGCGTCCTTGTCTGTCCATCCTGCAACTCACAGCCCTGGTGGGACCAGCGGGATCGATTCCATCAGGAACCTCCCCAGAGCACAGCCAAGGCCATGACCCTGCCACCATCACCCCACAGCCACCTCCTCCGGGAAGGCCATTCTGATAACTGTCAGAGGCAGACTAGAACTGTTGGAGGACTCAAAGCCTCCCCAGTCACAGTTCCAGTTTTCTGCACTGGTGTAAATATATCATCCCTCTTTTCATAAAGATGGAAAGAAACAACCAAGTAAAACTCTGAGCACTCTGAGCCAGGGAGATGGTGACCAGTCAGTGGCATCCCGGAGATGGAGACAGCTCAACCCCAGGAGGCAAACCCGTTTAAACCCATGAACCAAGTGCATGTGGGCAGCACACACCCCTGCCAGCTCCCCGCCCAGCCATCCCCCCACCCCACTCTTCAGACCTCAAGCCTCACTCTTGTCCCCACAGCATCCAGTAGGGTCACCCCCATGGCGGCTGTGCACGGGCCTGTCTGGTGCGCATCCTTCGTGACGGCCCTGCTGTGCCCCGTTACTGGCACTACCGACAACAGCAGGTACCATATGTTAAAGTCACAGCAGGCACTGTGCTCGCGGGGGAGGGGGCCGTCCCGTTCCTTCTGAGCTCTCGCTCAGACGTGCTATCTGGCCAGCATAACAACAGGAGGTGACCCTCACTCCCCTTACACTGATGGGGCAGGAGAGAAGCCACCTGGCTCTGTCCTCGCCATCCGTGGCCCTTTCTCTTGGTGGGGGTGCCAGAGAGCCAGAGTCAGGCCATTTCTTGGCTGAGTGACTGTCCTCAGAAACGCTGCCCCTTCTGCTTCGCACAGCTCTGCTGCCCAGTGAGCTTCCTATCTGGGCACACACTCAGGAGCCAGAAATCTGAGTCAGCCTAGACGTCATGAAGCCAGCCCTGGCACCCACACGCCCTCCTGGTAGGAGAGACCTCCCTGGCCTTCGCTCTGGAAGGCCAGACTCCTGTTTCACACACAGCGCTAACGGAGTTGCTCAGCGGATTCACAGACGTTCAGTGTATGGGAACTGCAGGTCGGAGGGGAGGGAGGCATGTGATCACCAGATGCTTTGACAAGCAGGGAGGCATCGCTGAAGACACTGAAACTAAAATCACAGCCGGTGGGGGTTGTTTAGGGGGGGCCAGAGCGCTCTACAGCCGTCAGGATCAGCAGACAACACCATAGTCCAATAATAGATTCTGGAGTACTGACCACCGTCCTCAGCACTGAGCCAGCTGTAATCGGCGGGCATGGGGGCAGGAGCCTGGGTCGTGCCCTATGATGGCGTCTCCTTGAAATGGTCAAAATAAAAGGGTTAGACACACAGGGAACTGACCACTCTGAGAAAAGTCACACGTCCAGGAGTAAATGAAAATAGTATCTCAGAAACCCTGGTGGCCTTAGCGGATAAGTACTATGTCTGCTCACCAAAAGACTGGCAGTTCAAATCTGCCAGGCACTCCTTGGAAACTCTGTGGGGCAGTTCTGCCCTGACCTATAGGGTCGCCATGAGTTGGATCCAATGGCAGTGGGTTTGGGGTTAAGTTGCTTAAAAAGACCCATTCTTTGTGTTCATAAAACAAGTAGGTTCACTGTAGAAAATTTAGAAAAACAGGTAATCAAGAAGACAAAAATAAGACAGCCCAAACACACGCCTTCAAGACTTAAGCTGTGTTCGGGTTTGGTTTCGCTTTTTCTCTCTCCTCACGCACGTTGTGTGTTCACAGCTGTCTCTCTGTCAGAGCCCTGGTGGCGCACTGGTTAAGAGCTCACCTGATAACCAAAAGGTCGGCAGTTCAATCCACCAGGTGCTCCTTGGAAATCCGACGGGGAGATTCTACTCTGTCCTAGAAGGTCGCTATGAGTCAGGGTGCACTCAACAGCAATGGGTTTTGGAATCTCTCTGTCATCTGCCTGTCTCCATCTGCAAACAGGTGGCACTGTACATAGAACCAGGATCACACTGCTTTGTAACTGGCACTTGTGTCCACTTCAAGCACAGAGAACAACCTGTTCGGCTTTAGAAGTGATTCCTTGCAGAACCGTTTTAACGGTGACACTGTGTTCGGACAGCGACGTCATCCAAGGCTCCTGTAACCCGGTGGGTATGTGTAAAACCCTAAGAGCCCCTGGGTGATGCAAACCATGACATGCTTGGCCACTAAGTCAAAGGCTGAGGGTTCGCGTCCACTCAGAGGGGCCTCAGAGGAGGAGCCTGGAGCCCACTTCTGAAAATCCAGCCATGCAAAACCCTATGGGGCGCGGTCCTTCCCTGACATACGTGGTGTTGGGGCGCGGTCCTTCTCTGATGCACTCGGGGTCACCATGAGTAGGAGTCGACTCAACAGTGACTGGTTTTTATGAAACCATCTGTCGCCCGGTGATATCTGGAAAATAAAAAGCTGTGGTCGCTGTGAGTCAGAAGGGAAAGGAGATGTCCCCTCCAACCACCACCAGACACTGTCCCTGCTGGGGTGGGCAGAACTGCACGCTGAAAAGCCTCAGCTTTCTGTCCTCACAAGTCACGAGGGTTACTTGCCTCTTGTTGTTCCTGGGAGCTCCGCACCAACTAGGATGCTTGGGCTGTAACAGAAAATTCCAGTCAAAGTAACGTAAAAACCCAAACCAAACCCGACCCACTGCTGTTGAGCTGACTCCGACTCACAGTGACCCCACGGGTTAGAGGAGAACTGCCCCATAGAGTTTCCCAGGAGCGCCTGGTGGATTCCAACTGCAGAACTTCTGGTGAGCAGCCGTGGCATTAACCACTGTGCCACCAGGGTTTCTGTAGGTAATATGAAATATCATTTCACTGTCTTATTATACTTGCAGCCACAAGGCCCATCTAGGACTTGTGAAGGCAGTGACGCAGAGGCGCCACCTGAGAGCTGGGGATGGTCTGGGTCTCTCGCTCTTCTTAGAGGGCCCGAGATTCAGGCAGCTATTCCAGTAGCATGTGAAATGTGAGGCTACCCAGAGGCAGGAAAGGGCACTAGCTCTTTCCTGTGTTTTTTTTCCCCAGTCACGAGAGAGAAAGGAAACCCCAGCGCCCGGGGTTTGTTGAAGCGCAGAGCCCTGGGGCCTTGGGCTGGAAGGTCTGACTTGGAGCTCAAGAAGTTGCATCTCCTCCATGCGCCGCCACTGTTGCCCCAGTCCAAGGACCTCCATCGGAGAACGGCAGGCTGAGAGCAGAGTCTCTAGATCCAGACAGGCTAGCTTCGTGCCAGACTCTGGTTTTGACAAGTGTAACCTCCAGTGAGGTGCTTAGCGTCTGTCCGTTATCTCCCTTGGCTGTAAGTCAGAGATATCGATGCTGTCTGTGTTAGAGCAGCGAGGAGGCACTGGGTTGGCATGGCATGAATTGGCAATGTTCATTGCCTTCCCCTTCACCTCGGTGGAGGGTTGACACGTGTGCAGTTGCTGCTGTCCAGGAAGCCGTTTGGAGACACCGTCCCCTCTGCACAGGCCTTCCGCAGGGGAGCTTGTTCTTTCACTGTGATGTCCCTGCAGGCAGCGAGCTCCTCAGATCTGCTTTTCCCCGTGACACTGGTTCCTCATTAGGACTCAGGCTGCAGGCACCACCAGCCATTCGCTGATGCCCAGGAAACCTTCATAAATAAATGATGCAGCGAAACCTAATGAGAGCAGCATCGCTTCGGGTGGCAGCAACACGAGACGTGTCTCCCTCAGTGTCTCCCACAGGGCCTACTCTCAGAAAGCTCAAAGCCGCGTCCAGCCAGCGGAGATGGAGAGGCTGGAGCGGTTCCCAGCAGCGCCGTGCGGCCGGCAGTCAGCCTGAGTGCTCTCATCACATGCCAGGCTGCAGGGAAATGGGAGAGTGAAAGCAGACCCCCACAGATGGGCCACTTACCTGCCCATGCGTTTGACAGGGCAGCTTGGTGGGCAGGCTGGCATTGCAGGCAGAGTGGCCAGCAGGGCCTGGTGGCAGGGGGCAGTGGGTGTGTGGGCAGCTATGAGCTGAGGCCTGGCACGGTTTTGGGGGGTGGGGGCTCCAGCAGGGCCAGGTGGTGCAGGCCTCAGATGACACTCTACCCATAACACTGCCAGCCTACCCACTAAGCCCCTCCCCCAATGCATGAGCAGGTGAAAGCCAGGCTGCAGGGACCTGCTTAGTCTCCCAGTTCCTGCAGGCCAGTGTGCCATTAGAGCACTCGGGCCACCTGCTGTCCCAACAGCTGCCATTGAGGTGACGGCAACTCATGTGACCCCACGTGTGTCAAGGAAGAACAGAGCTCCCTGGCTTGTCAAGGGCTGATTTTTCAGAAGAAGACAGCCAGGTCTTTCTTCCAAGGCACCTCTAAGCAGACTAGGACTTCCACTCTGGTTTTTTGGTTAGCTGCTGAATGTGTTACCCATTTTCATGTCCCAGGGACGTTGAATGACACCTAGCAGGTTCTGGTAGGTGACTAATGGAGGGGGGCTATACTGACTAGGACACTTTGCATTGCAAGTAGCAGAAACCCATTAATCATTGCATAAACTAGAAGGGCATTTTACTGTAGGGCCTCAGGTTGCCTCACAGACCCCAAACTCAGGCAGGAGCAGTCCCTTAGAAGGGGCCGGAAAAAGGAGCAAACGGCACCAGACTCGTTCTCTCCCCCCTGCGCACCCCATCCTCTACGGCCCACAGCATGCACTTCTACTTTTACGGTTCACGTGGGAGATCCAAAACGCCTGCTGGCAGCCCCCAGGCTGAAGTGCCGACGGAGTTCAGCACCGACCACCTGTCTTAGTCCTCTAGCACTGCTGTGTCAGTAATGCCACAAGAGGATGGCTTCAAGAAGAGAAACTTCACTTGTCACAGTCCAGTAGGGTACAAGTCCAAATGTCTGTTCCAGGGGTAGGCTTTTTCTGCTGGCTCTGGAGGGAAGTCCTTGTTGTGAACCTGCCCTTGAACTGGGAGCTTCTGAGGGGCAGGGACTCCAGTCTTCCCCAGAGGACACACTCTGTTCCTGGCGCTGCTTTCTTTCTTGTTGGCATGAAGCCCCTCACTCTCTCTGCCAGCTTCTTTCTTTGGTATCTCAGTAGTCTGCCTCCAGGTGCGAAACCACCCTCCACACTGCGTCCTGCTGACCAACCCAGCTGCTGCCCGTCCTTCCTCATTAACATCACTGTGGCATCATGAGGACCGTGGCAGCCTCGCCGAATCGACACATGGATGTTTGGGGAGCAGAATCCAGTCCACGACACAAGCACAGGGAAAGCTGACCACGTCCTGGTGCCCGGTTCAAACTGCTGGACAAAGTGCTCTGTTGGCTGTGGTGGCCAGGCGTCCAGCACGGGTCTGGTCTCATCGCCACGCTGTGGAGCAGCGGCCGACGGTCCGGGATGGCACTTGGGCTGCCAGCTGCTGCTCACAGTGGGGACAGCTGAGGACTTCGGTGTGAATCAGGCAGAGAATCTAAACGACCACCTCAGGGGGTGGACAGCCAGCTCCGAGGTCCCCCTCCACCTGGGCGCTCTGATTGGACTCTCGTGTTCGGTGCTGCCTCTCTTCCAGCTGTCAGTGGACAAGAAGCCAGCCATTCTGAAGAGGTGGGTAAGCAGGAGGGAGACGTGTCTTGCTCTTGGGGTGCAGCCCTGTGACCAGTGTGAGCACAACATTGAGCTCTAAGAGTGAAAAGCAGGAGTGGGGGGAGCGGAGGGAGCTGCAGACAGCTAGCTGGGCGTGTAGGGCTGGTTTGGACTGTATACTTTCACTTAATCATAATTAAAAAAAAATACTGAGCTCTGGAAAGGGTCACAGAGCGCTGTAAATAGCAAAGAAATCAACCTGGCTGACATCGTGGGAAGCTGAGAAAATAAATGAAACTACTGGGCAAACAGTTCTTCCACAGGACAGGAATAAATGCTTTCCTAAAGACATGTTTTTAACCATCAAAGAGCAAATCAGTGGCGATCAAAATAAAAGGCAACTGCCGCAGCCCCTGAGCTCACTGACTGCGTTGCTCCTCTCGCTCCCAGCTCTCGTCCAAAGGCACGCAGAACCCGCGTTGTTCCAGGGCCCGTCCACGTTCTGGGTTCCGCTTGGTGCAGTGATCGGGTCCCGAGTGCGGGCGTTGGGCTTTCCACTCTGGAGACCCTGTTCAGTTCCCGCCCGCGCCCCTGGACCCGGGAGCCTTCCCTTCTGCCTTGTAGCACGTCGCCAGGAGTCAGGGGCCGACATCACGATGGCTCTCCATGCACAGCCTCCGTGTGGCCCTGACTCCGCTTGGTGGTCTTGTCCGTTTGCCACCCTGCAGATGAAGTGTGCCATGCTTTCTTAGCTCATCACAAGGACTGACTTTAAACTGGAGATGGCACAGCTAGAAGGAGCCTCAGGAAATCACTTAGGCCAAGATCCCAGTTTTACAGAGTTGGGGAGAAAGAACCCAAGAAAAGAGAGCGACTTCCCCCGTGGGGTCACCAAAAAACAAGCTTCTTTGCCGTTGGTTCTGACTCACAGCAGCCCTACCTATAGGAGAGAGAAACTGCCCATAGAGTTCCCAAAGCAGCAGTTCTCACAAAGCGGTAGGCCTCACCGTTCATGCCCCGGGGGGTCTGAACCACTGGGCCTTGGGCTGGCAGTCGAGAGCTTAACCGTGGTGCTGCCAGCCCTCCTTCTTGGGGTCACGCAGCGGGTTAGCTCCACTCATTTTTTCAAGCGCATGCTGATCCCAGCTGTTCCGTGCCTGGGGTGGTGCTTGAGTGTTCTCTCACTGCGTGCGATGTGAAGCCTGTCTCACCAGCGTGCAGAACCCCGTCCTCATTTACTAGTGAGCCATTTCCTGCCTCTCTCAAAAGAGAGAGGAGTGCTTTCTCCGTTCATTGTCAAGAACAGAGCTTTAGGAGCTAGAACAGAGCTTTAGGAGCTACAACAAGTCACAGCAATGGTAAATCAGACTGGGTTTGCAACTGGCAGGTAAGTCAGACTACAACGATGTTTCTGCTCCCCAGGTGCGGCTTGCTTTCGCAACACCCCTTGCAAACTCTATGGGGATTGGAGCTTTATATCTGGTTATAAGCTCATGTGAGCTGTTCATCACCTCTCTGGATGAAAAGCACCACAGGCTGACGCTGGAGAATGTTGGGTGCCTCCCTAAGGAGCCCTTTTCCATAATCCAGCGGTAGTCTGAATTTGAGGGAGAAGTGATTGAACAGATACATTTCAAATACATTTGCATTTGAGAATGAGGGTTTATCAGCTAAAAAAGAACTACTCTGAAAGGTACACATGCAGGGCAAATCTAGAACAAGCCGAACCGTTTAGAAATGATACCCATAAATTGCCTGAAAGCTTAAGATGCTGGGACTCGTTACCATGCGGAGTACCAGACATGGATTGAATCATGAATATCCGGTGTTTTATTTTGAAAAACATAGTGGAAGAGGAAATATTTTCAGGACTGTATTGCCATAGATTATTAAAAAAAGAATGTAGGCGTGCATCAGCCAGTCATAAACATGTTTGACCAGAAGCAGCAAGGCGAAAGAGCCTAAGCTTTTAAGTGGTCCAGCGTGGGCTCTGAAGTCAGATCGCTTGGATGGCATCTTAGTTACCTAGTGCTGCCATAACTGAAATATCACTGGTGGGTGGCTTTTATCCTTTCAAGACCCTGTTATTATCCATTTGAATTTTTTTGATAGCATGTGTTTTCATTAATGGAAGCATGCTGAGTCATGGAGTAAGTTTAAAGTTTTGGTTGGTAATACAGATTTTGAGAATTATTATTCAGGAACAGATGATATCTACAAACCTCGGGGGGTGGTTCTTGGGCACCAGAATTAGTGAGTGCTCATGTGTCCCACAGGCCACAGGTGGCAGGATGTATTGTCACACACACATACACACACATGCACGCACACACACACACACACACACACACACGCACTCACACACACACACTTAAAAAAAGAAAAGAAAAACCAAGCAGGATGCCCTAACTACCACAAGGAAGCTGTGAATATGCTCACAAGGCTCAGCTGGTTGTACAAAAACCAAAAGAGACAAAATTTTTGCCTGGTCTTTCTTACTGGCTCCACTACCTCACATTTAAGGGTAATATCTCAGCTATTTTGCTTCAGTGGATGCTTCTTTCACCTTTCACTGAGAGCACTAGAGGGCAGCAAATACTTAAGGTGGGAAAAGCAGTGTCCCAAGGAATCTGAGAGCTGGAAAAAGTAGGCGGGATACTGTACATACCAAGGTCATGGAAGAGTTTTAAAAAACAGGCATTTATTTCTCACAGTTCTAGAGGCTAAAAGTCCAGTTCAAGGTCTCAGCTGTGTCAGCTGCTTTCTTGTTAGTAGTCCTGGGCATTGGCATTCATCAGCTTATAGATGATGTTTACAAAGTTTCTGTGTTTCCGTGTTTATGTGCTTCTTTGACTCCTTTTATAACTCAGATGTGATTAAATTTAGACCTCACTCCATTCTGCATGATCTAATTAACATAACAAAGAAACCCCTATTTCCAACAGCATTTCATCCATGGCTGTCAGGGTGATGCTATTCAGTCCACAATAGATTGGCATCCTGTTCCTCCACTTAATAGATATGTGAACTTGGTCAAGTTATTTAACCTGTCTGGATCTTAGCATCCTCATCTGTAAAATGGGGATAATATGATTTAACTCACAGAAATGTTGTAAGAATTCATTGTGTTAAATCAAGTAAAGTGGCACCTTGCAAATTAGAATGTCCACAGGGATCACCTGGGGATTAGCAGGGCTAGGGTGCAGCTTGATAGCGTAGAATTCTACCCGGCTCCCAGGTGATGTCCACACTGCAGTTTGCAGGCCACACTTGGTGTACTGAAATGTAGTGTCTGTTCTGTGATGAATACTTGAGGGTTAGTTGTTTTCATCATTCAGATGGATCCCCCTTCCCTCTCCTTCCTACCGTGGTAGTGTGGCTTCCACCCCTGTATCCTCTTATGCCTTGACTTCTGTTCTTTCAGAGATCTTCAAGACCCAAAGTTTCTATTCCAGTTGCGTGCCTTCAGGCTGTCATGGCTGACCACCCATACACTTAGGGTGTATTGGTGCACGTGAGGGAGATTGTGGAGACACCGAAACACTCGCACACAGGTTGGGGAAAGCAGTGTCAGCCGGGCCACGGCACACATTGTGACTTACTCCTGCCAGCAGAAGGTAGCTTGGTTTCTTTGAGGTTAAAATGGCCTATGCAGTGATTGATTGGCCAATTTAAAGCCTCAGTTTCTGGCCATCACCTTCACAGGCCCTCCCTCCCTCCTCCCTCCCCGGGCCCTAGGTCCAGGTAAACCTGAAGTCCTCTCTGCCTTTAGAGACAGCTCCTGGCTGGCACCCTGCTTCTCTGTCACCTTCCTGCTACCTACAGCTAGACCCTGTCTAACCTTAGCCTTAGTCCTTGTGTATTTGCCAGTGACACAGCCAAATGGCATAACTCAGGGTTGGCTTTCTGGGCAACTTCAGGGCCTGGTGGCTCCTTCATGTTGACTCAGCCCTGACTCAGAACTCGTTGGCCTTATAGATCTTCTGAGCATCTCCCACGTGTTCTGATGGGTCCCTGGTCTGGGCTTTGTACTCACCCCCTGAGTTCTCACCATTCCTACCCAAGACAGTTCTATCGCTTTAGGCTGTGTATCCTTCCATGACCATCACTAGATGCCCATGAGAACTTCTAGACACCTTCCACGCCACACGAGAACAGAGAGAAATCCTGGGGACCTGTTCTGGACTTCTCCACGTGTCACGGTGTCACTTGAACCTGCTGGGAACATCCCCGGTTGTCATAAGTGCAGGGTGGGGCTCTACCCTACAGGAATTCCGAACAGGAAGTGGGCAGATTCTCATTTGTGTCACCTTTTCCCTTCCCCACCCAGATGTCTGTCTGTCCCCACCTGCCCTGCGCTAAGGCTCTGGGAGACGGGATGTCTCCGGTAGCCCCTTCCCTGTTTCAGCCTTCCCAGAACTCCCCACTCGCTTCCTCTCAAGAAAGATCACTGCAGTTCCCTACTCGGGTCTCTGTTTTCTCTCCTTTTCTGCCCTGTGAGCTCGGTTCCGGGCATCTGCCCCTTCCCTGAGATGATAAACCCCACACTCTGACTACGACGGAAAGGAAATGTGAGAAGAGGAAAAAAGATTGCGAGTGGGGAAGAAACTTTAGAAATATTTCAGAAACTGTGTTCTTGGTACACAGAACAGCTGCACACACAACGGGGACGAAACCCACCTGCCGTCCCCACTCCTCTGACAGACAGCAAAAGTGGACAGGAGTCTGGGGACTTTGCCGTCACGCGTACAGAGTCTAATTAGGGAAGGCCACATCCAAACAGACGATGTGAGTTTCAGCTCTGTGAACTGTCATTGGAAATGACCTCAGAGTCCAAGACAGTTTCCACAGCGCCGTCTGCACCGAGTGGCCATTTGGCCTCTGCTCGTGGAACTCCAGTGACAGGACCCTCACCACCCTGGGCAGCGGGTTGCAGTTTTAGGCCCTTGTGTGTGGCAGAAGCAGTCCCTGGTGGTGCACATGGTTAATGCGCTTAGCTGCTAACCAAAAGGTAGGAAGTTCAAGTCCTTGCAGAGGGCCTTTCAAAAAGGGCCCGGAAGCTGCTCTGAACAGCTGTCTGCTGAAAACTCTCCTGGGTGCCGTTCTTTGAGACACGTGGGGTGGCCATGCACCAGAGCTGGCTGTGCAGCAGCTGGTTTTCCAAGTGGCCAAAATACCTTCAGTATTTCAGACTAGAATGTATTCCCGGCAAGTTGCCCCTGCTCTCACCGTTCTTGTTACGTGTCACTGAACTGACTCTTGACTCCTGGTCTCATGCAACAGGGAGCAGAGCTGCCTCTGAGTGTCCCCAGGCTGTCATCCATACAGGAGCCACTGGGTGCATTCCAGTGGCCAACTTTTCACTGAGCACCCAAGGGCTTAACCACTGCACCGCCCCCAGGGCCTCTTTCACCAGTCCCAACGCTTCCAGTTCCCTTCCTCACGCGTGGTCCTTTAGACACATGGGGGTGGTCACCAAGGCCCACTGGCCTTCCTTTCTGGAGGCTCAGCCTGTCCCGTCCTTTCCATGGACACAGCCTCCAGCTCTCTCAGCACCTGGCTGCTCTCTTCTGGAGACACCCTGTTTAAAAATCCCCAAAACCAAACCCACATCCCATTTAGTCAGCCCATGAGAGCCAGCGCAAAAAATCCCCCTCACTCTTGCCTTTAAGGTATACACCGGAAACGGGAGGAATGCATGGGAACGCTGGTCACAGGGGCTGCGCAAGGGTGGCCTCCTGCTCCCTGTAGCCCTCTCCCCTGCAGCCCCCTGCCACCTGTGGCTCCCTCTCCCCCACAGCCCCTGCCTACTGTAGTCCCCCACCACCTGCGGCCCCCCGCCACCCACATTCCCCTGTCCCCTGCAGCCTGCACCCACTATAGTTACTTGCCCCATGTGGCCTCCTGCCACCTGCAGGCCCCCTACCCTGCAGCCCCCACCCACTGTAGTCCCCCACCATCTGCGGTCTCCCTGCCACCTGCAGGCCCCCTACCCTGCAGCCCTCACCCACTGTAGTCCCCCACCACCTGCAGGCCCCCGTCCCCTGCAGCCCCCGCCCAGTGCAGTCCCCTACCACCTATAGCCTCCCTGCCACCTGCAGGCCCCCTGTCCCCGCAGCCCCCACCCACTGTAGTCCCCCACCACCTTCAGTCCCCCATCACCACCACTCTACACTGCGTTTTCAGAAACTTCAGGTTGGCCCTGGGGTGGGCAGACCCCTTTCTCTCCTTCTCCCTGAACCACATACACTTGCACACACGCACACGTGCGTGCACGCACAAACACACACACATAGCTCTAGAAAGACGCTCTCTCAGCTGGTTACTCAAAGCAGCAGGCTGCACAAGCCTGTTTCACTTCTGTCTTGTCGAAACTACAGATTTAATAAAGCAGCTTCAGAAGAAAATCAGCTCAAACGGTCCCACTGAAATCACCCGGTTTGGGAGATCTGTGAAAGCCGTGATTGAAGAGAGCTGCCGGGAAGATCCTGAAAGGGGCTTGCTGGTTCCACCTCAGCTTTGCTGTCACGAGGTGAGCGGACGCAGCTTGTTAGAGTGGTGGAGCCAGAAGAAGCTTCCAGGCTGGGTGAAAGAGCCGTCGTTACAAAGACTGCCGTCGATAAAAATAGCCGGCAAGCTTGAGCCTCTCTAGGTGCCTGTCTCTGCTCTACTTAGTCTAGACATGAGGGTGGCCAATTAAGTTCTCCAACTCATCCTAGAAAAAGTGCTGCCGGCCTCACTGCCAAACGTCACCATGGTCACCGTCGAAGGGCTCCTCTCGGGAAGCTGTGCACCGACACCAGCACCTAGTCTGCCTTTCAAAGTGGTTTGGGGACTCTTTCTGGAATGGCCACTGTTTAAGGTGGCAAGCCGGAAAGTTTGTGAAATTAATTGTATAGTTGTCTGTGAGGGAGTTTTTAGCCAGGAAACAAATAACTGTACTGGGTCACCCTCCCTACTCAACTGATCTGGCCCCCAGTGATTTTTTTCTTTACTTGAAGATAAAGGAAAAACTGAAAGGAAGACATTTAGATGACATTCAGGACATCAAGGGTAATACGATGACAGCTCTGATGGCCGTTCCAGGAAGAGTTCCAACGTTGCTTTGGACTAGATGCTGGCATCAGTGCAGAGCTTCCCAGGGGAGGACTTCAAAGGTGACAGCACTGATATTCAGCGACAAGGGATGGAGCGCTTAGAACAATTAAGTTCACAGACTTAATTGTCAGATCTTGTACATAACCAAAAATAAAAACCAAACCTAATCTGACCCCTAGTTGCCCTGAAAAGACAGAGCAGAACGGCCACAGGTCCTCAAGGCCGTCACCCTTACAGAAGCAGATGACCACCCCTTTCTGTCGTGGGGACCCAGTGGGCTCCAACCTCCGACCCTTAGATAAGCAGTGAAAGGGTTAACCACTGTGGAACCAGGCTCCTCTTTACATACGAACCTAATTGAACTTTCACAGCATCACTGTGAATTAGGCACTTTGCCCAGGGTCACGGGCTAGGAGGGGCTGGAGCTGGTCTGAGCTCACGAGCTCAGCCACATCACCGTGTCCTGGAGCTCCAGGCTCACACTGTAAGACCCAGGTAAGCAAATTTACTGAGGTGTAAAGCAAAACCCAGAGAAAATCTGGCTATTGTCTCCACCCCCAAGTTCCTACATCTGTGAAACAGCGAGGACAGAGATTGGTGCCACTGTCCCTACACAGCTGGCGGTGCCAAGGCCAACCACTCAGCGGCTAGCCCACCCGGTGCTCGGTGGGAGAGCACCACAGCGACTGCTCCCATGGAGGTCACAGCTCAGAAAGCCCGTGGGCCGTCCCGCTCGCTCACGGGGGGCTGGCGGCTTGAGTCCAAATCCACTCTGCGGCACCAGCACCAACACTAGCCCCCCAGCATGGTGCTACAGGAAACCGCCCTTTTCCTATTCTCCCTCCCCCAGACCCATAACCTCAGCCTCCCCCACAATCCCAAAACAGAACAACATATCCCGCTTTCAAATCTGGGACTGGATTCTGTTCTGCAAAGCCCCGTGTGGTCCCCAGTGCTTCTTTACGGTTTCGGGCAATAGGGTTTAGTCCTCACGCGTGCCTCCTCTGCTCTCCTGCCTGCCCACCAGGGTTCTGCCCCCTTAATAGCCTCCGTGCAGCCCCTCTCCTCCATGGACCCCTGTGGACCCCACCCTATTTTGACCTCTCTTTTCCCTTAATGTTGACACACGATGGTTACGCTTCATCTGTAAACATTCCTGAGCTTTTATCATGTGCCCAGGATGATTCTGGAAGGCAGTGGTGGGTTAGTGGTAGAATAAGTTCTTCTTTCGTGAAAGAAACTGCGGTTCGATTCACAGCCTGTCCCCCTTAGACACAGCTGCCTCCCACCTGTTGTGGGGGCACACATGTCATGATGTTGCTGCATAGCGTCCAGAGGAGTTTCCAGACAAACAGGACTAGGAAGAAAACCTGGCCAGTGACTTCTGAGAATCGGCTAATGAAAAGCATCTGACCCCATTGTGCATGGGACTGTCATGGGTCCCGCAGCGACTGGTCACCGACCAACAGCAGAATGGTTCTGGCTCAGGACTTTATGCCCCAGGCACTGAGGACATTTGGGCCCAACCATCTCTTTGTTGTGGGGGACTTCTTTGCACTGTAGGATACTTAGCAGCCTCCCAGCCTCCACACCACTAGACAACAGTGGTGTCTTATGCCCCCTAGCTGTGACAATCAAAATGTATCCAGAGATTGCCACATGTCTGTTGGGGGCCAAGTTGTCTGGCCAGAGAAACACTGTTCCAGGTGTACGGGTGAGGGCAGAGGATGCTTCAGGGGATGGCTTTACCACTAAGGACGTCCCTGACCATCAGGAGTCGGAGCTAACACTCAGAGTCAATACCAGAATGTCTAAGCACTAAACTGTGAAACACACTACAATCTAATTTTTAGGGCAACTTGTAATTATATTTTTCGAGCAGTAAGATAAGGGGAGAGCTGAAGCCACGTTTGTTAGAGAAGGTAGAAGGTTTCTGTCATCGGGAAAAAACAAGTACGTGGAATACTGAAGTCAGAAAAATTATGGCACTCTCCCCTGCTTGTCCCAGATAAGTGCAATTCTCCAGAAGTTATTACTTTTCAAGTATTGAAAGATTCATTAATGAGAGAAAAATCACTCTATGTTTCAGCTCTGCTGACTAGCTCTAGTGAGAAGCCAGTCTCTGTCTAATTTCATCTACAAATACCACTTGATTTCTGATGGTTTTGAAGAACTCTATGGTTCCTCAAATCAATATGTAACCCATTGTTGTCCTGGACATATTTAATAACAGAATTTGGGGAAGCAGGAGATTAAGAGGCACGATCCTTCAGCCGTTTCCCGGTTTTATTACTGAAATGATTAATGCACCAGAAGTCACTGAAACTGATCATTAGTAATTTACATTTTCCACAGACAGCACATCTGAAGCTCTTTTGCTTAGTTGCTCGATGTCGGCAGTTCAATGAGAACTGCCAGTTGTTCAATGAAAATCTTGTTCAATTCTCTGAGAAATTCCCAGCCCTAAAAACATTCTCAAGAGGGCAGGGAGTTGAGAAGGACTAGGCTGGCTTTCAGGCTGCAGGGGTGGGATATACAATGTATTAAAGCTAATCTGAGACACAGTATCAAAGTCAATAGCAATTCAATAGACCCTGAATGTGAGATTTCCTTTCAGAGCAGCCCCAAGAGAAGAGAATGGAGTTGGGACCGGGATCCTTTTGCCTGCGCGGAGCACGGCATCGTCCTGCACTAGATGCTGGAGCTGGCCTCCGCGCTGGGGCAGGAGTCGTGCCTGGGTCCCATCTCCTCTGCTCGCCTCAAGCCCACTGTCATTTGGAAAGTGAGCTGATGGAAATACGGAGGTGGTTTCTGCCTTACCAAGCCACAGACCGCTGGGCTACAAGGGAGATAGGGAGGTGCATGGTTCAGCCCTCATTTTACAGGAGAGGAATTGCAGGCTGAGAGAGGTGACACGGTAATTAGAGTTGAACGCTGTTGAGCCGATGTTCCACTTACAGTGACCCCATATGACAAAACAGAACTGCTCACTTGGGGTTTTCCAAGCTGTGATTTTTCTGGAGCAGATTACCCAGTCTTTCTTCCACGAAACTCCTGGGTGGCTTTGAACTGCCAGCTGAGGACCTAACCACTGGACCACCAGGTCTCCTCTGTGATAACCCAGACTAGACCTGCTGCTGCTGCTGAGTCGATTCTGATTCCTAGTGATCCTTCGGGACACAGTAGAGCTGCGCCATAGGGTTTCCAAAGACTGCCAGGGGGATTCCAGTGGTTGACTTCTAAGTTAACAGCTGTAGCTCTTCACCACCACACCGCCACAGTTTCCTTCGCAGTAAAAGCAGCAGTAAACTTACCTTACATGAGTGTGTCTTATCTGCCAAGCACTGGGACAAGTCTGTCCGCATGATCTCATTTTGTCCTCATGGAGTGGATACAGTTATGATCCCATTGCTGCAGATGAGAAAACTCAGGGCCAGAAAGGCTCAGTCACTCGCCTGCAATCACAGGAAACCTAAGAGCCAACAGTATTCCAATCTAGCACTCCTCCAGCGACAGGCTCAATGCGTTACTGTTGTGTTGGTTGTGACTCACAGTGACCCTCCAGGGCAGAGTAGGACTGCCCCATAGGGTTTCCAAGGAGGGACTGGTGGATTTGAATTGTCAAACCTTTGGTTAGCAGCTGACCTCTTAACCACTGCACGACTGGGGCTAGGCACTCTCTGCTATCAGCACTGGCCTCACTCCTATGTAAGGTTTCTTCCTGCGCCCGCTCTGTTTTCTCTCCCTGCTTTGAGCAAAGAATGCTGGGCACCTGCCCTGAACCAGGCAGGCATGCCCTGGGCTCTGAGTCACAGGCTTACCGCGTTCCAGAATCATAGCCCAGTTGGCAGTCCAGGGAGCTCAGGAGAGATGGAAGACAGCTTGTCACCTGCTCCTGTGGTTCTAGACTTTCTGCTGAATTTACTCTCTAAGGTCACATTCTACTCACTTTGATTAAACTGAGGTGATGCCTAAATTTCTAGCAGCAACACATTTATAAACTATCTTTTGGGAAGTGTCATTCCTGCAGTGAATGGTTAATCTCGTCATATTTAAAATGCATTATATTTTTAAGAGTTGATTTGTACCAAATTATTCAAGGAGGATGACTTATCTCTACAATATTGGACTAACTTACAGTTCGGGCTGTACCTTATATTACATATTATAGAATAGCCCTTAAATACCATAGAATAGCCCAGGGAGCCATATGGAGTACAGTATAAAATTTTAAAATTTATTTTTAAGTAAATGATACCATCACCATCTTTTTAAGTATAATCTTAAATTCTGTTTTCATTATGTTTCTCAGTGAATATTCTTGAAATAGACCACTAGTCCTAGAGTCTACAGACGCACTCGACTACCAATTTATCAATTATTGTTGGTCACTAAAATCCTAACGGCATAGCTGTTAAGCATTAGAGATGCTAACTGGAAGACCAGCAGTTGGATTCCACCGGGTTCGCCTTGGAAGCCCTATGGGGCAGCTCTACTCTGTCCTACAGGGCTGTTGTGAGTTGGGATTGACTCAACGGCAATTGGTTTGTTTTTTGATGGTGCCAGGCACTGGGAGTACTAGGACAACTGAAGATAAACTTTTCTAACATTCCAGTCTGCTAAAAGGAGAAATGTAATTTAATCATGTAGATTTAAAAAGAAAAACCTAAATTTTATGAATTTGACTAGTACTTAAACCAAAAAACCAAACTCATTGTTATCAAGACAACTCTAACTTCTAGCGACCCTGCAGGACAGAGTAGAGCTGCTCCCCAGGGTTTCCAAGGAGTTGCTGGTGGATTAGAACTGCTGTCCTTGTGGTCAGCAGCTGAGCTCTTACCCCCTGTGCCCCCAGGGCTCCAGATTAGGGTTTAATACCTAGTAATTAGCGCCATAAGATTACTAATGACGCTTCTGGATGCCATCCACACGGAGGATGGAAGCCTCCTCGTTTCAGATGTAGGAATGAACTTCTACCTCCACACGCTGGAGACGATAATTAAAAAAAAAAAAACTCCAAAGAGGCAGATATTGCTATTTTTTGCCATGTCTATATACATGTCCAAAATAAAATTTACAATGGACAGTTGAACCTGTTTTAGAAACATTTATTGAGTTTCTGCCACGTACAAAGTCCTGCGGCTGATTCTATGGGAGGAGAGAGGTAATCACCCAAGATCTGAGTCCTTGAATAATTCCCCATAGTGTGTGGCCATCGGGAGACACTGTGTGGCAGTTCTACTTGGTCCTAGAAGGTTGCTAGGTATGAAATCCACCTGATGGCACTCAGCACCAGCAACCGTGCTCTGGTCCACAATGGGAAGGAAACAGGGACACCAGTTAGGACCCTGGCAATAACACGTGCGAGAAATGGTACTCAGAGGAGGTCGATGGCAGCGGGCCTGCAAAACACAGTGAGATTCTGAATGCGTTTTGAAGATAAGACTGTCAGGATTTTCTCTCGGACCACTGTGACTGAAAATTGTTTCGTCGACTTGCCCGATTGGAAGGTAGAGTTGCCGTTTACTGAGACGGATGTCTGAGGGAAGACAGGTATTGAAGGCCTCACAGACATCCAAGCCAGAGCGCAAAAGGCCTGGTGCTCCTGCGTCTTTCAAGTCCACTTTCAAATCTTGAGATTTATTTCCACATCTAGAGATGTTTACAAAAAATAAGAAGAAAAACTCTTACTTGTTTATTGATTTTCTGTTAATTTCAAGCAGCTCAGATTAAACCACCTTAAAATTGGCCCCATTTACAAGCTTCATTAATTAAATTCCCTTAAAACGTTTTCAATCACATTCATAAATTTAATGTTTGCTTTTTAAACATGTCAAATGCCTGACAGGGTTAACTTACCCAACAGTAGTGAGCAAACCCTCCTAAGCATTCAGATGACTCTAGTATCCAATAAACACGTAATTATGGTAAATCAAGTTCCCTTCAACATGCCACAATATTTACAAATTTAAAATTCCCACACGCCTTTCAGCTAAAAATCAACAAGAAAATGGTCTGGTTCTGTCAAACATGCCGTCCGCTTTAAGGTGGCTTTCTTTCAGTGGCCCTGGAGGTGTGGTACACGTGACACTTGACTCTTCATGCTAAAGGCACGAGGACGTCACGAGGACAAGGCAAGGGGGTGCTGGGAACAGGCGCCAGCTGTGTGCCTTTAAGATGCTGTTCTCCCCCCAGGCCAGGGTCCACCTCTGTGCAAGGGCACACTTGACCTGGGGCCTGTAAGGTGGGTCGAGTCCTCCCAGTTTCTCTCCTTCCACTGTAACACTGCCCTTGAAAAGGAGCGACGGCAGAACTCAGGCGCAGACGACCCAGAGAGCTCGCTGCGCTTTCTCCCAGGCCCTGGCTGCACAGACGGCTGCTAGCCGAAAGGTGGGGGCTCCAGACCCCTCCCCGGCCTCTGGGGAGAAAGGCCTGGAGATCTACTTTTGGGATCCTCCCAAGCACAGCTCTCCTCTGACACACACGGGGGCCCCAGTGTCGGGACAGACTCAGCCAGGTTTTCTCCCCTAGAGACAGGATACGATTTATGATGTGACATAATGACGATGTCACAAAGGGCTGTCTCCCGATTGCGAAGCTCGGTGAACCCCTGCATGCCTTCCAGGCCCCGGTGCTGGCACAGGCCGAGACACCTGGTGCTGGACAAGCTCAGAGTGAGGAGGCAGCCACCTGCTCCACCCACACGGGTCAGCTCTTCTCCCACACCCCATCGGAGCTCAGTAGAGGAGACCCTGAGATCAGCAGCAAAGGCAATGAACCTTGTCTGGAGAATACCCATGGGGTCAGGGTGATTTGTGAAGCCCTCGGTGCATGGGTGTCCCCCTGGGGACCCTGACAAAGTACAGGCAAGGCAGCCGGGACCTTTCTTTCAGGCAGACCTGCTGCACACGTGAATAGTTTCCCAAGAGAAGGTATCCTTCTCTGCTTGGTGGTCAGCAGAGTCAGGGCCTAGGGTGGGGTTCAGGTGTCAGAATTTTCAAAGTATGTTAGGAGTGGCGCCAGCTGGAGAAGCAGCTGCCCACAGTCAAGCTCATGTGCCCCCCGGGCCTCATCCCACCCCACTGACCGCACACATCAGAGGGGTGCTCACAGAGAGACCTGCGGGCTCAGACTCTAGCTCCCTGAGTGGTCGCTTTCTTCTCTCTCCTGAAACAAGACAAAGATGAGAACCCGTGGCCTTGTATTGGCCTCCTGGGTGGGAGGTCTCGGAGATCAAGTCCTCCCATCTTATCGTGTGAGATGAAAGCATTGGACATGACGGCCCACCCTTCCACCACACCACTGCCTCTGGGAAACACACGGATGCTGGGTCTTGTTAACCCCCAAAAGGCCTTTACACTGTAGGGTGTGAGCACAGGTTAAGTGTCCTCATAGAGAGCCGGACTGCTGACCTGTAGAGAGCCCAAGGGCTCTGACATCCAGCGCAGAGAAGGCGGAGGTGGTGTGCCTGCCCTGAGACGGGACCAGCAGCAGCCCTCCCCTGCCCAGGCTGACAGAAGAGGCCTGGCACTCCCTCTGACAGTCAAGCAAGTAACTTGACCCTTTTCTCTGTAGGGCTTTGCGCAGTGTGTGTGTGTGTGTGTGTATGTGGTATATGTATATATACTCTTATGTGGGTTTTTATTCCGACTCGACGGCAATTGGCTGGCTGGCTATGTGGGTTTTTATGCATGTATGTGTGATTTTATGTACATATATGTGTGCGTATGTGCCTTTTATGGATGTGTATGTGTGGTGTATATGAGTATACTCATGTTTTTATGTGTGTACGTGTATGTATGCATTCATGTATATGTGTGTATGCAAACTATGTATGTGTGCGGGGGTGTATTCACATGTAAGGATACGTGTGTGTGTCTGTGTATATGTGTATATGTGTCTTTTCATGAGTATGTGCTTCGTATGTGTGTTCGTGTGTATGTATATAAGTGTATATGTCTGTGTATGTGTTTCTATGTCTGTGTATGTGTGCTATTTTGGGGCATGAGTGGTGGGCTGGTCCTGGACTCCTCCAGAGCCTCAGTGACGACGCATTTCTATAGGACAAATTCCTACAGCCAATAATAGCCTTTAGAATTTGGAACCGCTCACCTGTCTTCACTGCCAGCCCCCTTCCCTCCTACCTTCCGCTGCCCTGCTCTCACGCACAGTTCAGAGACAGGGCTGAGAGCTGACCCTGTGTTTTCTCCTGTCTCAGCACCCTGGGAGGCTCTGCACCCTGCGCCTGCCCAGAGCTAAACAGACCCGGGAGCTTTCAGCTTGTGTCACTGCTGGGAACAACGCCAGTCTGTGAGAGTGAAGGGCAGGATGGTTAGCGCTGACCTTTCTAGCTCTTCCTGGGCCTACAGTGCACCCTTGTAAATTACTGATGCCGCGGGATACTAACACCAGGATGGATGTGAACGCAAACCCCAGCACTGACACAGATACCGACACCAGCGTGGCTGCTGGCCGCATGACGCACGCTTGCCTGTGCTATGAATGCCAGTCTGCTACTGATGCTGATTCATGCTACATCTTCCCGGTACTCCTCAGGGCCACTTCAGCGTCCGGCGAGTCTGCAGTTACGAAGGTCTCCTGTAACTCTCAGATCTGACACCCTAGGGGCACTCTGCTGAGTGCCCTGTGTGAACTCCACAGGACAGCAGGCCTCTAAGGGGAGTAGCAGACCCTTGGAGCTAGCAAGGCAGAAGACAGCAAGGTGGTCCCGAAAAGTGGGACTCCCACACTCTGGGTCACACGGGGTTGGGCAGCCTCTGAGCTGTTTATCCCCCAACCTCCATCCAGATGAGTGCTGGAGAGGGGCTGCTCGGCCTGGAAGGAAGAGCAGAGGGGTGGTCCTTCTGAGCTCCCCTTGCTTCTGAAGGATAGGGCAGCCCTGACCTTCAGGGCTGGTGGGAAGCTCCTCTCCACAGAGCCAGGCCCTGGACCCTTACAGCTCAGACCCACGGAACATCTCTCCAGACAAGGTTCTTCCTGTTCCCGGGATAAGGAAGAGAAGACTGCTGGGCTGACCTGCCACTTGGGGAGCCAGGAAGAAGTGGGGGTGAATGCAGCAGGAATCAGAGGAATGTCACTGAATTTGTTTTCTTGAGATGTCAACACTGGCAGTATGCTGCTGAGCTGTCTCTAGGGTTAGAGCCTGGGCTCACCGCCACTTGGCACGGGGGTGGAGGCTCACAGCTCTCACCATTTGCATGTGGGCAGAGGTTCACAGATCCTTTAGCTTTGTGCCTGGGCAGAGGCTCACAGCTCCTGCAGGTTTGCACGTAGGTAGAGGCTCACGGTTCCTGCAGGTTTGCACGTGGGTAGAGGCTCATGGCTCCTGCGGGCTTGCACGTGGACAGAGGCTCATGGCTCCTGCCACTTTGCACATGGATGGAGGCTTACAGCTCCTGCAGGTTTGCACGTGGACGGAAGTTCACAGCTCCTGTGGGTTTGCACGAGGGCGGAGGCTCACAGCTCCTGCAGGTTTGCACGTGGACGGAAGTTCACAGCTCCTGTGGGTTTGTACGTGGGCGGAGGTCCACAGATTTTGTCGCTCTGCGCACGGTGCCAGTTCACGGTTCTCACAGATCTGCCTTTATCATCCGAGGTGGCTTGGTGGTGGTGCCCAGGCTTCACTTGGCGTGAACCTCTGATGGGACTGCACCCCACAGGGCCTCTGTGTGCTGCCATGGCCAGCAGTCCCTGGAAGCTGAGGCTCTGAGGATCAGTCCCACGGCCTCCTCAAAGCAGGGCACCTAAGCCTGCTGGCCCTGCAGGAGGATGTGCGGAGTGAGGAGCCTGGGTGGTGGGCAGAGACCTGGGCAGAAGGGGCCGTCTGCTCCTCCAGCCTTTGCGCTTCAGTGCTTGCAGCCGAGGGCCCAGGAGCACAGAGTCCAGCTCTTGGGGTCTCCTTTGGCCCTCCTAACTCCTGATGGCTTTGAGGTCCTCTGTGAGGTAGAGCTCCTGGCATCTACCCACCATCCTCCCCCAGTGATGTCCAGGAGCTGGGGACACGGGGGACTGAAAAGCACCTTAGCAAACAACAGTGCTTTCTGTCACACTCTTTTAAGGTGGCTGTGACACTCAGTGGACCTGGCAATTGGGCTGGGGCTGACCCTCTCCTTCCAGACACTCCCAGAATACCACTCCTCTGGAGGCGGGGAGCCAGCTGGGCCAGGAATGCACAACGCAGGAACCTGGTTATGTTTAGGGTGTCCTGGGAACTCCCTGGCCCCTTTTTAAGCGTGGGACCGTGTGAGGGTCTCGGAGCAGTGGACAGTAAGAGGGTCCTGAGGGGACAGCCACAACAGAAAGCCTGAGGGTGGGAGACAGTGCCCAGGGCAGGGAGGGGTCAGCGGGAGACGTCGGCAGGATGATGGGCTTCCCTTCGGGAGGCAGCCAAGGGGAGGAGAGGGCCCTCAAGTCAGGCCGCGAAGTGAGTGGGGTAGACGGTGGGCCATGCGGGTGCCAGTGAGGGTGCAGATCTGGGGTAGGTGGTGAGGATGCTTCTGTCTTCTCAGGCTGTGGGAGGACGTGGCGCCTGCTGGAAAGACATTCTTCTTGGGGGTGGATTTACCAGCAAGCCTGGCTGTACCGTCTGGTCCTAAACAAGGCACGCACGGGTTCCCTGCGCTTACACTAATCTGTACTGCAGTTTCCAGTGGGTGCTGGGTGAAACTGTGCACCACAGATTTAGTAAGTAAGCACAATGAAGTCCAAGTGTACCCTGCTTATTGGGCGATCTGTCCCTGGGGAAGATTGACGGGTGACAGAGGGGGAGACACACCGGGGAACCGGTTCTGGTCACTGCCCTCCCATCCCCAGGCATCTGGGGGAAGCTGCAGCTGCTTCCTCCTAGGGGTGCAGCTCCTAGGGGTGCAGCTCCCCAACCCTGGCTAACTCTTAAAGGAGCCGTGCACGCACTCCACGCAGCAACCACGGGATCAACAAGTCTGCAGGTTTATTTGTGGGCTCGCGAAGAAGACATCCTCTTTGAAAATGTCCCCCTCAGAGCCCCTTGAACTTCACCTGTCCAGGAGCCTGACTGCGTTCTCCTCGTGTTTGCTTTCATTTCCTGGGGGGCTGTACCAAAGTGCCCCAAACTAGGTGATAGAAGTTTGTTCTCTCCCAGTTCCAGAGGTGGCCGGATTCGAACTGCCTGCCTCTGGTTACCAGCCAAGCTCTAAGCCACAGGGCCACCAGCGCTCCTTCTGGAGGCTGGGGGCTTGAAGTCACAGTGTCTGGGTTACCCTGGGAAGGCTCTGGCGGAAGATCCCTGCCTCTGCTGGCTTCCGGTGGGCCCGAGGATCTGCGGGGGCATTTCTCCAGTCTGTCTCCGTTTGCACATGTCTGTCTTCCCTGTGCGTCTGCCTCTCTGTTCCTGCTTGTGACGTTGGTCGGATTGGATTGAGGTTCACCCTACCCCAGTGTGGCCTCGTGTTAAACCAGCTAATGACATCAACAAAGGCGCCATTCCAAAGAAGGTCACGACCACAGGTGCCAGGGATTCTGACCTGAACAGGTCTGGGGTGGACCACAACGTGGGCGTCTGTTCCCGAGCGCCCCCTGTGGACAGTGGAGTGGAAGGCGATCCCAGGCTTGAGGTCGGCCCCATTGGGGTAGAGCTGGGTGCTGGCTATGAACCCTCAGAAACTTTCCCCCTAGGCTTTCTTCCACCAGAGTCCCCCCTTAACTCTCAAACCTTGGTTGTCCTTAGGTGCCATCGAGTTGGCTCTGACTTGTAGCCCCCCTGTGAACAAGCGAACAAAACCCTGCCTGGTCCTGCAGCCTGCCTGCCGTCAGTTTTTGTCCTTGAGCCCATGGTTGCAGCCGCTGTGTCGATCCATCTCATGGAGGGTCTTCCTGTCTCTCGCTGACCCTCCGCTCTACCCAGCGTGATGTCCTCTCCCCAGGACTGATCTTTCCTGACAACATGTCCCAAGTATGTAAGACGCAGTCTCGCTGTCTTGGCTTCCAGGGAGCGCTCTGGCTGCACTTTGTCCAGACCAGACCTGTTGGTTTTTTTGGTGGTCGACTGTGCATTCAACATTCTTCTCCAACGTCACAATTCACAGGCATCAATTCTTCTTCTGTTTCTTCTTTATTCATGGACCAGTTTTTGTGTGTGTATGATGTGATTGAAAATACCACGGCTTGAGTTAGGGGCACCTTAGTGTGAATTCTGAGTGCTTCTCAAAACCTCAGGCCTGCTCAGAACTGCTTCTCCTGGCTAGCCGCACTCCATCTCCTGCTGATGTAATGATCCTGGCAAATGGCTTCTCAATCGATTTGCTTTTCTCATGCTTTTTAAAAAATTCAGCAAAGACTAAATCAATGTGCACTCTTCCCACCCCAGGAACATCAGAATTTGTTTAGGTGAGTGGTTCCTTAGGTCAGTGTGTTGCTGGGTGGGGACCCCCAATCCAGAACTTCTAGCTGCAGGTCCATCGCAGTACACTGACTCTGAGCGATTTGGGGTTGTGTTGTTGGGGTCCCTTCAGCTTTTGCTGGAAGCCAAGAAGGCACCCCTGCCCCACAGCCCCTCTCCTGCAGAGCCTTCTTGGGGACAAGCAGCAAACAGCCCCAAACAGCAAGGGATGCAAGTGGTCCCTGCCTTTAAGAAGGAGGACATTCCTTTCCCCATAGTCTCAGTGGGCTGCTTTACCTTAAAGGAGACCGAAAGCTTCAGAGGCACATCCTGGGGACTCAATGTCCAGAACATCACAGCGAGGTTCAGTTATATATCAGGAAAGCAAAGCAGTAAACCCCTAAAGCTAGGTGCCCACATCAAATGCTAAAAACACAGTCCAAGTCCTAGGTGGAACATGACTGTCTGCTGGTATTGATTATCCAAAGGCACGGTGCCCTATGGGATGTGTACAGAACCAAAACGGACCAGCTTGTCCTCCCACCTGCTGAGGCCTGCTCACCTCCCCAACCACAGACCCCACCCCCCTTTGCTGGATTTGTCTCACTCGCTCGTAGTCTGTTGACTGTTGTTCACCTTCCCCAGGCCCTTGGATCTTTGTGGGCAGGGTGCTGTTTTAACACCCACATCCCTCCTGAGTGCCTGTCCCAGTGGCCTGTGAGCTGCCACTGTACCGGCCACCGGCCAGCATCCCAATCCCTAGACTAAAACTGGGGTGTGGGATTTTTGCTACAGTACTGCTCTTCAGGTGTCACACACTGATTTGGGGGTGAGAGGAAGTGCTGGACTACTAACCCAGAGGTTGTGGGTTCAAGCCCTCCTAGGGGACCTCAGGAGTAAGGCCTGGCAGCCTACTTCCAGAAAACCCATCTCTGAAAACCAGTGGGACACATTTACTCCCTGACACACGTGGGATCACCTCAAGTTGGAGATCACATGACAAGAACTGATTTGGGGGGATAAATATAGACACAAGGGGCCCCCCACTGGTAACTGGAAGGTCAGTGGCCACAGGTGAAAGATGGGACATCTGCTTCTGTGTACACTGACCAGACCAAACTGCTGCTGTCCAGCCGACTCCAACTGGTAGTGACCCTGCCAGACAGAGAACTGCCCCGTGAAGTCTCCAAGGAGGGCCTGGTGGATTTGAACTCTCCACCTGTCGGTGAGCAGTTGTAGCACTCAACCCACTGCGCCACCATGGTTTCCTGGTAAAGACCACATCCTTGGAAGCCCCATGGGACAGCTGTCCCCCTTCCTGCAGGGTTGCTGTGAGCCAGAAGTGACTGAACAGCAGTGGGTCTTGTACAGAGATATGACCGTGTAGGCTCCTCATCTGTGGGGCGCATCCAGCAGGGAGCAGCCCCCAGATCAGAAGAACTCTTGTCATTCATTCTAAAGTTAAAAATGCTGAGTGCAAGCTGTGTACGACTTCCTTTTTGAGAGAAGGCTTCCCTGTGTTTTCAAATGTCGATCTCACGTGGCAATCTGTTTACTCTGTCTACTGTAGTGACAACTGCTGTAACTGCTGGGACTCGAAGAACGTGTGCGGCTTGGTCTCCCTGGGGACCCACCCGCCACGCAGCCTCCGTGGAAGCCTCCTCAGTGACCCTCTGGTGGTTCTGAAGACGGGATGGCCCTGCAGAAGTGTGTGGAGATGGGACGAGAGAGTGGGATGTTTATATTCCCATATCGGTTAGCTCTGGGGTGCAGCTTTCCTCCCCAAAGCTGACGTGACCTGCATGAAGTGACTCTTCAGCTGTGGCAGTGGTAGGGGCTGAGGGTTGAGGGCCGTCACCGTGTCACTTCCAGACAGAGTCTGTGTGACACAGCATTAACACGAGGATGTCAGCAGACTGTCAGGGGCACAGTGCAACCCACAACACCAGGTGGACCCCTGCCACCTGCCAGAAGCCTTCAGGCTTCCGAGGTGGCAGTGGTGGTGGTGGGTGCCCTCAAGCAGACCCTGGCTCAGAGCCACCCCACGTGACCCCATGTGACGAGGAGATCCGCCCCAGGATTTTCTTGGTTCTTCTCTGCTGAGCTGCTGGGCAGGGTCAGACTGCCCACCCTTACTGAGCACTGAGTGCTTAACCCCTGCATCACAGGGCTCCAGCACATGGAATAAAACAGCTCCAGCCCACTCTCCTACTCGGTCCCTGCGTTGTTCTCAGCAGCCAGCTGCCTTTTCGCATCCTCAGCCCATCTGTGAGAGACAGGAACAACTGTGACGTGGGGGGTGCCCACCACCTGTCTGTGGAAAACTTTCCCCAGAGATGATTCAGAGCAGCTTGTGAACACGACAGAGAGAGAGAATACCTCTACTCCCTCCACCTCTGCCGACACGGTCACCTCCAGCGCCAGGTGCCTGGACCCGGGCAAGGTGCGCGCCCTCAGAGACTCCCAGGCGTTACGGGGAAGGAGCTCTCCCCTGTGTGTGTGTGCGTGTGTGTTTAATGTGTAGGACCCACAGGGAAGGGAGACGGTGGCACTGAAAGACCCCTGTGGCCCGATGTTTCTGTTTCCTAGACTGGAGTGAATCCCCCGGAGCAGGGTCTGAGAACACATTTTCCAACCAGCTCCTGATTGGTGCTTTGGGGTCCACCACTTTGGGAAGCAGCAGGCCAATGGGTTCCAAATCTCTTTTTACAAATAATCCTGGAACACTTTCTTTCACCTACACCTTATACGGAGATTCAGTAATGGAAGCAGTCCAAGGTGGGCCCACTGCACCTTGGTGCGAGGCGGCAGCAGGAGCCTCGCTCCAGATGCCTTCTGTTCTGTCTGTACCCCTCGTTTCAGTCATCGAGTGAGGCGGTGCCAGAGAGAGCACAGGTGAGAGGTTTTACAAACAGAAATGTGTTCTCTTGGTTCCGGCTTGGAACCAAGGACAGAGCAGGACTGCCCCAGAGGGTTTCCAAGGAGCGGCTGGCGGGCTTGACCTTTCAGTGAGCGGGCACAGCACTAACCACTGCACCACCAGGCTCTCCCCGTTTGGGAGGCTAGAGGTCTGGATCCGGGGCTCTGGCACCAGGAAAAGCTTTCCTTCTGCCAGCTCAGGGGAAGGAAATTCCTCATCCCTTGGCTCCGTGGTGACCTTCACGTGACATCAGTCTTCCCACTTCCCCTTGATCCTCTGTCCTGATCTCTGATTGCTCACGGATGACCGCACCAGCTATGTGGCTACGGCCTCTTCACATGACAAAGAAAACTCATTCCCAAATGGGATTAAAATCACAGTTACAAACCAGAAAAACCTTTGCCATCAGGCTGGTTTCACCTACAGGAAAAAGCAGGGCTGCACCAGAGAGTGTCTAAGATGTAACCGCTATGGGACATGCTGCCATGTCTTCCTCACAGGGAGCAGCTGGTGGATTCGAACCCCTAGCCCAGCAGTTAGCAGCTGAACTCTTAGCTGCTCCACCACCAGAGTGTCTTAGCCCAGGCACAAGGCTCAGGGTTTACAAAACATACAGCGTTGCCGTGAGTCGGAGTGGGCTCCATGGCAACGAGCATTTTTTGAGCACACAATTTAGCCCACAGTGCTCAAGGAGCCTTAAAGACACATGTGGCACCTCTGAAAACATGCAGCAAGCTGAGCCACCTACTGTCCACTGCAGACACACCTGGGTCAGTGTCAAGGCCATTGACCTCAGGTGCCTGCTAAGGACTTGAAGCACAGCTCTGTGACTGAGGGATGGAATGATTCATTTCATTTCAGTAAAACCTGAGGCCGCATAAAATAGAGTTCTGTTTCATCCAGCGTTTTGTTTAGATTGGACATTTCACTACTTAACCTGTAAGGTTTGTTCTGAGGTGACACGTGAGGACGTCACTGACGTAGCTGGTGTTCCGCTGGTGGACGCAGTCTAATTTGTGTCCCCTCCATAACTGATGCACCTGACATCTTGCTCAGTTAGTATTTTGTGCAGACAATATGAGTAACAATGATTACGTTAATTACATTGTAACTAAAATAAATTTAATTATAAGTTGGTAATTAAATTTATTTTAGTTACAATATACTTAGTTATAATTGTTTTTATAATTAAAAATAAGTCTGGGCAAATGTATAACTTTAAAATGGAAGTCTCCTGTGAGGCAGAACTCAGAGGCGGTGCAGCAGTGTGGGGGCGACCAGCAGAGTACCGTCGGAGAGAACGGAGCAAATCCTTTATGGGCAGCAGCTGCAACTGGCTGTGGCCGAGCCAACAAGCAGTTATTTATTCTGAAAAAAAAATCTTTTAAGATACAAAGGTGGACAACAGTAAGAGGCATTTTCAGCAAATACAGAATGAACCTGAGACATTTCCTCCAAGCAGCCAACAAGAGCCAATGAAATTAGACTCTGAAATCATGAGATGTCCAAGAAAAAAAATCTGAACAGTTTTTAATGGTATCCGAGCTTGTGACTTCAGCTGGCTATAAAGTAGAGTAGCATGTTTCTTGCACAAAAAAAAAAGAAAATCATGTTTAGATGAGCAGACAGGAAGTTAAACTGTTATTTCAGTTATGACAATGTGTTAGAAAATTATAAGGGAAAATACTTTTAAGCATGTTTTATAAAAAAAGAAAATGAAAGCTCTTCAATGAAGTCAGCAACCAGTTGTTTACAGAACACCAGATCTTTATAACAGTAGCAAAGATCAATAGATTCAAATCTGACAAATTGTGAGAGCTTAGATGAGTTGGGGGAAATCCTGATGGGGGCGAGGTTCAGTGCTGCGTCTGCTCACCAAGAGGTCGGCAGTTTAAAGCCACCAGGCAGTCCTTGGAAACTCTGTGGGGCAGTTCTGCTCCATCTTATAGGTCACTATGAGTTGGAATCAACTCAGTGGCAGTTTTTTTTTTTTTTTTTTTAGATGAGTAGGGCAGCAGAAAAGACCCTGCTCAATTAATACTTAGACATGTTTTTTTCCACAGGACTTCTCAGTTAACAAACCCCTGCAGTCGTGTGGGGTCCGACTCACCAAGACCCCGGAGGTCCGGGTAGAACAGCCCCATAGAGTTTCCAAGGAGCGCCTGGCGCATTTGAACTGCAGACCCTTTGGTTAGCAGATGTAGCACTTAACCCACTACAACATCAGGATTTCCTCCCAATTAACAAAGAAATGTCAATCTGTGGCCTAAAATAATTGAACACAAGGAGAATCTATTTTTGAACTTTTAATTTTTCAAAGACACATTTCAGTTAAATACAAAAAAAATGCATTTCTATCATGAAGCTCTGTGATGTAGCTGTTGTTGGGTACCACTGGGCCGACATCGACTCCTAGGGACTCCGTATGATGCAGCAGAGCTGCCTCCCCGGTTTTCTAGGCTGTAATTTACAAGGCAGCAGATCTTCAGGTGATCAGGTCCTTCTCCCATGGAGCTGTCTGGGCTTGAACTGTCAACCTTAGGTGATCAGCTGAGAGCTTAGCCATTCACACCTCCAGGGCTTCTTGTGGTATCAGTAAAAAAAAAACAAAGTCAGACTTACTGAGACTTGAAGAGGAGGATGTTTGTCTTAGTGTGTCATTCCACTGTGTGACCTGTAGTGAACACGTTTGTCTGTGTTTTCTGAAGGAGACTCTGACACAGGTCACGGAGGGAGCTGTCACCGTTGTTCAGGGCTGTGAATCTCCGCAGGTGAACACGTCTGTGGAAAGAAACGGAAGACAACGAGTTTGAGGATCGTGTGCTTTCTGCCAGTGCTTATTGATGGAGACACAGAAGACGTTCACAAAGATTTACTGCACTGCAAACTCCAATTAAAGATGTCCTTGAAACAAAGGAACACTTGCCAAACAGTCGATAATCTAAGGCACCGAATGACAGTGTGATTTACATTTTTTGTCTGTATCATGACACTGAGTGTAATCTAACTACATTTGAAGTTCCAGCGAAAGGAAAGGCTTGCTCATGACCTAGTTAGCCAGGTACAAGAGTTTATGTCCAAACTGAAGCTTTCCATAATCCCACTCAATGGCACCAATTTTACGTGTCTTTCTAACATGAATCAATTCACAGAAAACTTTAATTGTAATCAACAGTGTTATGTGTTTGGTCACGTGTCTGCAAAAACTACAAGAAAACTTGTGATCCTGGTACTTTAGAGCTGCCTTTCAGCTTCTGCAGTGTCCCTTTGAATGTGTGTCTATTATACTGAGTTAACATGAGAATTGCTGAATTTGCCTACCTTGACAAAAAGTAGTTTTGAAACTAATGTGCCTTTACTCCCAAGTCAAATGACTGCTTCTAAAAAAAGATGGACTCTTTTTGTCAACCTGGTTGTGAATATTAAAAGAAAATGATTTCTGGCACTCAATTATGGTAAATGTTCATGTCTGGAACACCTCCATTACAGGAATCTACTTTCTCAACTCCAAATATTATGACAGTGAGACACACACAAAGCATTTAGGATGACAAGTTGATATCCACACTGAGACACACAATAGTGTAAAAACACCCCGAATGTGGAAGACTCCGTATTTTTTTTTTTTTTTTAAAAAGGCATGTAAAGTATCTTGTAGAAAACTTTTTAATGTTGATTACATGTTGAAATGGTGTTTGGGATACACTGGATTAAATAAAATGTATTATTAAAACTAACTTCAACTGTTTCTTTTTACTGTTTTGACGCACCTACCAGAAACTTAGGAATTACACGTGACTGTTACTGCCTGCCTTGCACTCCTGAGCTACTGGGGTTTGAGGTCCTGCGGGCTGTTTCTTCCAGGCTATAGGTACGTTTGCATCTTGTGCCTACGAGGAGCCCCAGAGGTGCAAGTGGTTAAGTGCTCAACTGCTAACCGAGAAGCTGGCAGTTCAAACCCACCAGCCACTCTGGGACAAAGCCGTGTGCAGTTTGATTTATAGCTTTGTAGCCTCAGAAACCTTATGGGGCACTCCTGCTCTGTTCTGCAGTGTCACTAGGCGTGGGAACCTATTGGAAAGCAACAGATTTGGTGAAGGTTTGTTAAGTCCTGTTTATGCAAACCTAAGTATGTTTGCATCTCCCTGGGGATTCCCTGAGGACAGGGATAGGAATTAATTTATGCTTTTTTCTCTGGCTCAGGTCCTGACTTTTGCAGGCACTCAATAAACATTTGCTTGACTGAATTAATCAATTTGTGCAACACTGAAGCCTCTTAGACTAGCTCTCCCTTCTGGCCCAGAGCCAAATGGAACCCAATTCTACCATCGTTCAACCTTCTAGTCTTATAGACAATACGCATTCCATTGAGAAAGTTTTTCTTAATTAGCTGCTTCATGCTATAGTAAGCCAGGTGTCCCCTTTTCTTTGCCCTGAGAGGTGCAGTGGCTGGTCACCCTCTTCTGGCCAAGGGTCTTCTCTCCCAGCGGACAGAGTCCAATCATGGTGTCTCCCAGGTCTTGGGGTCGAGGTCTCATTTGTCCCTAGGCAAAGGCAGGAAAAGTCCCCCAAGATCGTTGATTATCTTCATCACTGTCTTTTCTCCCCAAAGGGACTGGTTTACGTTTTCATCTGGCAGAAGTCAGCCTGTGTCCACTCCTTATTCCTCCTTTATTTCACTGGTTCGCTCCCAAGCTGTGTGACTTAGATCAAGTCTCAGAATCCCCTTGAGCCTCAGTTTCCCCTCATAAAGGAGCTGTGATTGTGCTGCCAAGCTAAAGTAAGTTTGTTCTGCCTGTCACGGTAGCCAAAAATTCAGAGACAGCACGGGGTTCAAGGAGTGTTTTATTTGCAGGTATGCCAGCAATCTGGGGAAGAGTGAGCCCACAACTGTCCCACCTAGGTAATATTTCCAGTGGCTTTTATCGCCAGAATTCAAAGGGGCTGGTGTTTGTCACAGGACAAACCGTGTGAATTAACCAAAATTTCATTACCTCTCTAGGTGGTAATCAATTCTATTTCTGCAGAGATGGGGTGACGAATGCAGACCTGCTAATCTGGTTGGAGGGTGATCACTGAGGCGGAGGATGGAATGCAGCCTAATAACCCGAGTGGCCTTTGTTAGGTTCTGACATTCATCAGCACTGGCACGTCGGTGATGGTCTCACCTGGTAACTAAGAAATCAGCAGTTCAGAAAGACCTGGTGCTGTTTCAGGAAAGACTGCAACCTTGGAGACCCGTGGGGCCATTCTGCTGTGTCATATGGGGCCCCCGTTGAGTTGGGACCGACCCAAGGGCACACCACAACACAACAATGGCAGAGGTCATTTCAGTGATTCACTGGAAGGGTTAGCAGGTGCCCGTCACAGTGCCTTGCGTGTCATAGGTGTCGTAAGTAGAGGGATTCTTATTGATTCTTATTCTGGCTTTTGTCCTTACTGGAAACCCTGGTGGCATAGTGGGCTAAGTGCTATGTCTGCTCACCAAAAGGTCAGCAGTTCAAATCCACCAGGTGCTCCTTGGAAACTCTACGAGGCAGTTCTTCTCTGTCCTCTAGGGTCACTGTGAGTCAGACCCGATTCGATGGCAGGGGGTTTGGTTTTGGGTTTGTTCTTACTGTGTCAACAGCTGTAGTGTTTCTGCTGTGTGGATTATTTTCTTCACCGTTTCCCTCCCCACGGGCTTCTCCATGAAAGCAAGAGCTTCTGTCCTTCTGTTTTTTCTCCACTGCTGAATCCTTGATGGTGTCGCTGTGCTTGCACGTAGAGGATACTCAGTGAGCAGTGGCTAATTCACGAAAGAGCTCGGGGTTTTTTTCACTCTTCTTTTTTGCTATGGTGGATATTTCTGCTGTGAGGACCTTTGTACAAGTGGCCGTCTACCGGTGTATTTTATCTGTTCCCTTAGAACAGATTTCATTATCGTGATGTAAAAAGACACGGATGATTTTATAGGTTGTCAGACATTGTTAAGTTAACCTTGGAAAAGACTGAACCAATTTACAGTGCCATAAACACCGTAAACTGGTTCTAGCTCTCAGTCTTCCAGTGACAACTTTTAAAGGCACGCAGAGTGATGAGCAGTGCAGCACTGGGCAAGTGTCTTAGGTTTCATACGTGGTTGAAAATTAAGTGAGCAAATGTCCGGGCAAGTGCTTGCACTCCCTTGCCTGGTGCGGGGTAGGCATTCTGTGCGTGATTCCAGTTAAAAGACCTGGAGGACTGCAGGGTTTCCTATGGTCAGAAAGGACACGGTTGGTGGGCTCTGCTGGTGTGTAAGTTCCCAGGGGAAGGGGGGAAACGTTACCCTGGGGCAAAACCCAAAGCCATCCCAACCCAACCCTCGCTGTCGTCTCCACTCCAACTCACACTAATAAAACAGGGTAGAACTGCCCCCACGGAGTTTCCGGGGAACAGCTGGTGGAGTCAAACAGGCAGGGGAAAGAAAAACTCAGAGTCACCAACTGAGGAACTGCTAGGATCAGATGTGCTTAGGGGAAGGGACTATTTGTGTACACTCGACTCTCCACTATGAGAATTCATTTCAAATACTTGTGGGCTCTGATGTATCTCTTATGCCAATAAGATATCCCATCTCAGGGATATCTTATTTCAAAGTGTGTGCTTGATTATCTCTTAGCAAACAAGAAAAAAGTAATAATAAGTTCCTGAATAAAAATTCCCTTGAGTGATGATTTGACATGCTCTGTAGTGGGGTAATGTGGTGGGGCTCTATACTTGGTTTAGAGGTACAGAGAAAGCTTCATGACCTGTTCCATATCCCAGAATTACTTCTTGGACTTGGTATTCCCTAAACCTGCCTTGTCCAGTATTGTAACCACTGGCCAGTAACCACATATGGCTGTCGGGTACTTGAAATGTGGCTAGTCTAACAAGACAGCATGAAAAAAAAAAAGTAAAATATCAACAATGTTTAAATATTGTTATATGTTGAAATGATGATACAGTGAATCCTGCAAAAGCCAGAACCTGTGTAAGATGAAACCTTGCTAGAGAAAGAAAACTCAAATGTTTTCTGCTGTCTCAGGCTAGGTTCTCTAGAGAAGCGGAAACCAGTAAAGGATACATATATAAACGTCTCTATCTACGAATACATATACACTGTATATGTATGGAAACCCTAGGGGCGTAGGGGGTTAAGTGGTACGGTTGCTAACCGAAAGGTTGGCAGTTCAAATCCACCAGATGCTCCTTGGAAGCTCTGTGGGGCAGTTCTGCTCTGACCTCTAGGGCCACCATGAGTCGGACCTGACTCAACAGCAGTGGTATATATATGTGTATATGTAAACTATATATGTATGTAGTTTACACTAAGGAAATGGCTAACACAGTTGTAGAGACCCAAACACCCAAGTTTGTGGATGAGGATAGAGCCATCTGCTGACTTGTGGAGCTGATGGGGCTGTCAAACACAGGACTGGCAGGCTAGTACATAGGCTGTGAAGATTGGTGAATCCCAAGATTGGTAGACAAGACCACGAGTGAGCTGCTGGCTTCCGTCCCGAGAACCAGAGGTCAGACAAGCAGGTGCCAGCTGCAGGATCCAGAGTGAGGAGAAGCCCACAAGCTGTGCCAGAAAAGTCATTTATATTCATAGCAGGCCACACGGCCAAGGAAACTCCCTTTGAACTAATTGGCTATGCAGGGAAGGTCATGGAGGCAATCACAAAACCCAAAATCTCGTCACTAAAGTGATCACATCACATGATTACTAAGCCATTGAGAATCATGGCCCAGCCGAGAGGACACAAAACCTCAACCACTGCATCCACTAAGACAAGCAGTAGAGAAGTGGTAAGATTCTACCCTGTCAAAGGCAGAAAACTTGTGAGACCTGGAAAAATAAGATAGTCCTGTCAAGTTTGGGCTCTAACAGGTTTAATCGTATTTTGAATTTTTGAGTTTAAATAAAACCATTAAAATGAAATTTGCCTGTTTCCTTTCCCTTTTAAAATGTGGCTGCTGGGATGTTTAAAATTAGACACGTGGCTCTGCTTTGTGGCTCACATGACATCTCTGAGCACCTGCCGGCCTCTCCTGCTGGCCCAGCACCTCCTCTCAGCAGCTTCCAGAACCCCTATGAACTTGAAATATGCAGCCCCAGCTCCCGTCAGCTCTAAGCTTGGAGTTAATTCACAGCTAGGTAATGAGGCAGGGGAGGTGTTTGCTGCAGACAAGGGCCTGTGAAATCAGACTGGAAACTGGTAAGGTACAATTCAGGCCAGAACTTCACCTCATCTGACACCAGAAAACCCACAGAATTTGGCATGTTGTCTTTGCTAAAGTGAACCACAAACGAGGCCCAAAGTCTGACTCTGAGAGCTGAGAAAACTTTATGTATTTTTGGCAGTGGTGGTTTTCAGGTCCAGAAAGACAACAGTCCAGGGGATGACCGATCTAACCCTTCTAGAAAGAAGGAAAATGCAATGACTTGAGCTGGAGATGACGTCAGTCTGTGTCCTCTGAGAGCAGAATGCCAAGATGGAATTGGACATGCCAAGAATTATTAGGGCAGCCTGAGTGAAGGATAAAGAAGGTGAGAACAGGAGGCGGGAAGAACCTTTGGACCCCAGTCCAGGTCTGTCACCTGTGCAAGGACAGAGGGAAGGAAGAACTGGGTGGAGAGACCCTCAGGCTCAGTTCCTTCTGAGAGAGTCTCAGCCAGGCTGACGGACAGATGCCAACCTCAAAGGTCGTGTGAGAGGCAGGACTGGGCCAGCCCTCCCTCCTCCGCTCGGTTCAGCCACGGGCAAGGTCTAGTTCAGGGGAGGTGTGGCCCCAACATGAGCACAGCAGCGGGCCCCGAAGGGTAGTCACTGGGGCTGTCGGTCAACCCTGCTCCCCTTGGCTGGTCCTCGTGAGGGAGAGCTGAGTGGCTCACCTCTACACTGTCACAGAGATGTTAACCTTCAATGTCAGACATTGTCCCCAAATGCGCTCTTCTTGTACTTTTCCCTCTAGCTTGGGTTTCACGGTTTCGTATGGCTGAAATCCACTTGAGTGCTCACTGTCCTTTCCACCAGCTCCCTCTGTGTGTGACCTGCGTCCATCACTGTCCTGGTCATCTCCCTGGAAACTGGGCAGCTCTCCATACTGCTGCCCCTGACGCCGGATTCTACTGATCTCGGCTCTGTCACTTCTAGACGCTTGGCTTCCTGCAGCCTCAGTCTCCTCATCTGTGACGTTACTGCGAATCACAACGTCTGCATCAGGGGGTTGTCGTGTGGATGCAGAGGGGAAAGGGAGAGGGTCCTTTACCAAGGTAGGAGCGTCTGACCACTTCCTACTCGTGGTCTCACCTGTAGGGAGGTCAGGTTGGGAATGCGGAACACCTCTCAGCGCGGGAATGCGGTACCGAAGGGGAGGAAGACTGAAACGCTGGCTGACGCCAGTCCAGGCTGGAGAGAGGTCTCTGTCCAGCAAGACACTGTCAGGGTGGACAGAGACTTAGCCATCCTGAGAAAAGCTCAGGCTCAGGGCTAGCGCCAGCCTGGGAGTGCAGCGGGGTGTCTTTGGAGAATCCTGGGATTCTTTTCAGTTACCGGCTCCACGGGTTTTCCTCTTCTGAGCTAACACGTTGTTTACCAAGAGGGTCCCAGGCCACCCAAACCCACTGCTGTTGAGGCCATTCCCACTCATGATGACCTAACAGGATGGAGCAGAACTGTCCCATTGGATTTCCAAGGCTGTCATCTTTAGGGAAGGAGATGGCCGTGTCTTTCTCCCTCGGGGGAGCTGGTGGATTCAAACTGCCAACGGTTTGGTTAGCAGCCAAGGGCTTGACAACTGGGCTTACCAGGGCTCCTTACCAAAAAGGCTGGGAGAAAGAAAAGAGAAATGGGTCCTTCAGCAGCCAGACAGAATGCAATAAACTCTCATGACAGTAACATGCTCTTGTCCAAGCCAGGAAACGGTCGGTGCATTGCTGTCACTTTGGGTCTTCCTGGGGAGTGAGTATCATTCCTAGAGATGGGACGGGGGCGGGGTGGAGAACAACTGAGCCAGAGGAGAACACGGGGGCAGCCCCTTTCATCCTCAAAGACTCCATGGATCCCCTGCAAGCTGAGAGGCGGCAATCTTCCAGACACAGAACCCCTCTGAGTGACTATAGCAGACTCATTGTCCCTGCCAGGTGTGGACACCTCCTGCCCTTGGCCACAGAGGGAAGAGTCAAGGAACATGAGTTTGATTACCATGATATCACAGTGAGTGAACCCTGCACAGGGCCGGGAGGCAGGCGATCTGGGTTCCGGTCCCAATGCCTTCTCCAACACATGTGTGACCTTAGTCAAGTTGCTTGACCTCTCTGCACCTCAAAATCCTTTTCAAAACACAGAAGGGTTGAACTGAATGGTCACTGTCTTAGTCACCTGGTACCGCTCCAACAGAAAATACCACGAGTGGAAGCTTCACAAGGAGAAGCTTTTAGTGTCACAGTCTGGTAAGCTGCAAATCCATTAACAAGTTACAACTCCATTCAACATGAGAAATCATCACAGTCTGGAGGGATAAGTCCAAATCCAGTGAGAGCATCTCGGTACAGAAACTTCGGGTCCAAAGGATGTGCTCCGCTCTCGGGGCTACTTTCTTGGTGGTGTGAGGTTCCCAACTGCCTCGGCTCCCTTCTCTCCCTTAGAACCCACAAGCTGAGTCCCACCTCACTAACCCAGCTACAGCCCATTCTCCATCATCAATCTCACAGAGGCAGGATTCCCAACACACAGGAGGAAAGACACTCTCCTGGGGCTCCTCGTCAAGTCAAATCAATACACACATTCTGGGGCAACACAATGCACTCCATGACAGTGACTAAGGCTTTTCCTCCTGCTCTGAGGTGCTGTGACTCTGACTGGGTGTCAGGAGAGCTCTTCCTGAAAGACAGCCTCGCATTCGGCATTGGGGTGGGAAACGACAGGGAACCAGCCTGGAGAGGTGACAGACTTGTGGGCTGCCTGTCCTGTTGCTATCTCTAGGTTCTGGGGTGTCTCTTCATCTCCAGGGGTATAGCTGCCTCACGGGAGAGGGCAGAAGGCCAGGGGACAAAGTGGCACTGCACACCATTGGGATGCCCAGCCCCCCCCGCCCCCAGCTCCCTGCCACTGACCTGGAAGCTGTGAGTCACGCTGCGCCACAGCAAGTGCCAGGTGGCGAGCCCTACACACCCCTCAAGCTTGTCAACACCCAGGATAGAACAAACCATCAAGGCCATTTTTAGCTCAGAGTGACAAATGAAGTCACCAGGAGGAGCAAGAGACGATGCCAGTTGGGGACACAGAGGGTGGCTGGGGCGCGCCGCCTGCAGAGCACTGTTCTCCCAGTGAGGTGACCTGGGAAGACTCCGGGATTCACATCTGCAATCCAGCAGCATCCGGGAGGAGGGCCTGGGAGGAGCCCCTAGCTGTGGGGGAGGGACTTGCTTCTTCACCGTCAGTCAAAAAGCATATCCTCCAGTGAGGTGACCTCAGCTTCTTCTCTTTCCAAGAAGCGGATGCTTTTGTGCTGTCTGGAACACTGAGATCACAGGGCGTTAGGGGGGAGATGCCGAATTCCCGCCCAATCTTTCTTTGGCTCTGTTTTATTTGAGGATGGAATGAACAGGGAGAGGACGACTCTGGGGCTGCTGGCTCGGCCTTCCTCCCGCCCGCGGCCCTACCCAGGGGTTGGGCTAATTCCTGACAGAGGCTCGTCCTCTCCTGTCGCCAGGCTGAGTTACCACAGGACTGGAAAAAAACACGTTCGGGGAGATCACGGGGATCTTAGGGGAAATGCACCATTTAGGTAAAAGGAAAACAAAAAATATCCCAGCTCTGCTCTTTTTATCAGCCATAGGACCTTGGTCAAGTCGCTGAATCTTGCAGCTCTCTTCCTTCATTGTCAAAGGGATGAAATGCCAGCACCCACCTGGGAAGGTCTCTGGGAGGATTAAATGAGATAACAAAAGCCAGGCCGTCACACAACACCCAACACAAACAAATGAAACCAAGCCCACCACCCTCGAATCCATTCCCACTCGCAGTAACCCTGTAGGACAGAGCAGAATGGCCCTGCAGGCTGGCCAAGGCTGGCCACCTTTAAGGACACGGACTGGACCACCCTGTCTTTCTCCTGAGTGGCTGCTGGCTTCCGACCACCAATCTTTTGGCCAGAGGCTCTAACCACTGGAGGACCAGGGCTTCTCACTCGACACGGTGACTTTCAAGTAATGGGGGTGACAGTCTGGTGAAGTGCATAACAAAAAGGTGGGCGCTAAGTGCAAAAGGGGGGACAGCTGGTGCGCGGGCACTGCTCTGGGCCTGGGCAGTCTCCTGCGGCCTCGGGTGGTCTCCTGTGGCCTCGGGTGGTCTCCTGCGGCCTTCTGCGGTCTCCTCATGGACTAGGCAGGTTTACAGGGACACACCTTCAGACTTGTTCCCAGACTGGCCCCCCATGGTGCCCCTCTCTGGACGGCCTTGGCTTTACTTGTCACTTCCTGTCCTGACTTGTGGACACCCACGTCAGGCTGAAGGCCAGCCTCAGAGGATGGACTCACATGCAAAGAGAGTGAGGCTACTCGTTCCTTCCTTCATTCATTCGTGGAGTGTGGACACGGCTCCTGTTTGTGGCTGAAAGCTCTCAGGGTAGGAAGGACCTGGGGACATCAGAGGCCTGAGCCTTTCCCTCATGAAGGCTGGGAGGAGGGGAAGGGGCTTTGCAGCTCAGCTCTGTCCACTCGGTGTCCTTTGTGAGCTCAAGCCGTGGGGATTCCAATTTGGGCCCCTTCTCCTGGGACACTAGCTCCCACTCAGGAGCAAATGAGATTGTCAAAGGCTGTTATATCCAGAGAAGGGACTTTCCTGCAGAGTTAACTTGCAGAGAGTATGGACATTTTAGGGTGAAAGGTGTAGAGAAAAGGTCGTGAAGCAGGCAGACAATGGGGGGGGGGGTGGGAGAGTTAGGTGGAGGGTGGGGGCCCAGCTGAGGCTGCCTGGCCTGGTTAGTGGCACACAGGAGCAGCAGGCATGTGATTGTAAGAACAAGTCCTCAAGCAGGCGGTCAGTGTCCAGCTACAGATGGGGCCGCTGGCAGGGCCCAGTGGCCAGGAGTTTAGAGCACGAGACAATTCTCAAGAGTGCAGGGTGAGAAGCAAATCAGGCTGCAGATGTGTGCGTGCATCCAGGTCCCAGTCCTGGCGACACGATGGGGACCTGCCCCAAATAAGTCTGTCCCCAGTGCCAGGGTGTTAGAGCAAGACAGGGATCCGATTTCCCGCACTGGGTCAGGGCCAGCCCAGCCGGGAGGGTCAGGGCCTGCGGGGGTGGATCTGGTGCTCCGGGGGGCAGGGGGAGTCGTGTCTGGCTGAGATTGGGAGCTACGGGGCTCCGACTTCTCCAGGGTAAAGAACACATGGGGAGTGGGGGTAGGATGGAACTGATTAACTTGGCTGTTTGTCTGGATTATGACCTCTGCCTTTGGGTCACTGAGGGTCAGTCAGGTGGGGTATCATCCCCTCATTCAGAGACGAGTGCCAGAGATGGCAGCCCCATCCGACACTATTTCAAGCTGGACAGAACGTTGGCATCTGTGACACACCGGTCCTTGCTGCAACCCTGTGCAGCAGAAAACAGGTCACAGCCCCATTCTGCAGATGAAGAAACTAAGGCTTGGTTGGCAAAAGGACTTGCCCAGGAGGTGTGTGTTGGTGGGAAGCCAGGGTCCTGGCTGCAAGGCTGCAGTTCCCTCCTGGGTCTGCCCCTGCCTTTTTGATTTTTTTGGCTATTAGCTGAGGGTGGACTCAGGTGCAGACCCTGGCTCTTCTCTGCACTGACTTGTGTAAACTTGGGAATGCTGCTTGATTTCTGAGAGCCTCTTCATCTCAACTCAGCAAACATTTCTCAGGGCTCAGTCCTCAGCCCTTTTATCAAAGCAATCCCTCCCCAGGCCTATCGCTTTAAAAAGTCTTTGCTTGGCTGGAGCTGCAGAAAGACTCTTCTTACCTCTAGGTCTGTGTTTTCAACTGCTGCTCAGCTTCTGGAAACCCTGGTGGCCTAGTGGTTCAGTGCTACAGCGGCTAACCGACAGGTCAGCTGCTGGAATCCGCCAGGCACTCCTCGGAACCCAGACAGGGCTGCTCTACTCTGTCCCATCGGGTTGCTATGAGTCAGAATCAACACGACGGCAGTGGCTTGGGTTGGTTTTTCTTAAGGCAACTTCTACACTTCGGCGTTGCAGCACCTCGACTCACCGTGTCCAAAGAGGAACAGCACCCTCCTCTCCAACCTAACTCCCAACCCTTCCATCTGTGGTGTCCCCAGGCCAGTAAACAGCACCACCAGCCCACCCACGTCTATGCCCAAATCTGTGAGGTACTGTCACTGCCTTTTCCATCCTCAGCTTCCACATTTAATCTCCTGCCGTGTTCTATGGCTTCCAGCTCCCCCAAATTACTCCAGTCCACCCATTTTTCTCAATCTGTGTACATATGTGTACACACAAACATATACAGGCATAGCATATGTGTATACAAAAGTATATATGGGTATAGCAAATGTGTATACACAGGTGTATACAGGTACAGCGTACGTGTAAACACAGGCATATACAAGTATAGCATATATGTATATGTAAGTCTATACAGGTTTGCATAAGTATAGCATATGTGTATACACAGGTATATGCAAGTATACCATATGTGTATACATAAATAAATACAGGTATAGCATATGTGTATATGGAAGTATATACAAGCATAGCATACTGTATATAGAAGTGTATACAGATACAGCGTATGAGTATACACAGGCATACACAAGTATAGTATATGTGTATACAGAAGTCTATACAGGTGTGTACAGGTATAGTATATGTGTATACAGAAGTCTATACAGGTATGTACAGGGTTAATATATGTATATGTGCAAGAATATAAAAGCATTTACAGTCATAGCCTATGTGTCTACACAGGTACATACAAATACAGCATATGTTTATACCTAAGTATACACAAGTGTGTATAGGTACAGCACATGTGTATACACAAGTTACCCCCATCTCTCACCTGGACTTTGCAGAGTCCTCTTAGGAAACCCTCCTGAATCCATTCTTTCATGATTACCATTCATTCTTTACATAAAACTGGAAGCAATCTTTAAACATTTTAATAGAATTCTATTATTCCCACTGCCCAACTTCAAAGGCCTCTTGTTATGAGTTTAATCGTGTTCTGCAGAAAGATAAGCTGGGACTGCAGCACCGGGTCTCTGTGAGCATGACCTAGTTAGGAAAGAGAGATCTGAAGATGCTGTCAGTCAACAGGAGGTCACAGTGGAGCAGGCCAGCCCTAGTCCCGTGTGACTGATGTCTTCAGTAGGAGAAGACCCACAGGGAGAGGGTGCTGATGGCCATGTGGAGGTAGTCAGGAATGGGCGTGAGGCTGACACAGACCGAGGAAGGCCTGGGGTGACCAGAAGCTGGGACAGAAGAAGGCTCTTCTCCGCAAGCCTTGGGAGAGAGCTTGGCCTACCGACATCTTGAACGCAGACTTCTTGTCATGGTTGGAATTGTGTCCCCCCAAAAATGTGTGCAGCCACGTGGTTGGGATATGGTTCCCAGTATCTTGGGACTGTCCTCCGTTGTGTGGTTTTGCTAACCTGTATGTTAAAGGATTAGGGTGGGGCTGTGAATTCCTGCTGTGGGGGAGTTTCCCTGGAGTATGGCTTGCCCCACCCTTAATGCTTTTAGCTTGCAAGGAATAAAAGGAAAAAGGAACAAAGGACAATTTGAGAACCTCACTACCATCAAGCAAGCAGCACCAGGAGCAGAGTGCGTCCTTCAGACCAGAGGTTCTTGCTTGAGGACGCTCCCTGGACAAAGACTGATGCAATACCGGACTTTCTTCCAGAGCTGACAAGTGGAAAGTCTTCCCCTGGAGCGGACACCCTGAATATGGACTTGCAACCTACCGGACTGTGTAAGAATAAATCTTTCTTTGTTAAAGCCATCCACTCTGTGGTATTTCTGTTACAGCAGCCTAGCTGACTAAAACACTTCTACTTTCAGAACCTGGAGAGAACAACTTCCTCTTGTTTGAAGCCTCCCAGGCTTGTGGTCCTTTGTTATAGCAGCTTTACAGAACAGATACTCTCAAAATAAAAGACCAGGATCCCACATAACCCAATTTTGGGTTACGTCTCTAGCTCCATGGCACCCTCTGGATTAGCAGGCTGCACCCACCGGCCTTCTTCCCTCTGAGACACCAAGCCCCGCCCTCCTCAGTGAGCTTTTCTTTTTGTCTAGAACACCTTCCTCGTTCTCCTGGATAATCTGCTTCAGGTTTTATCTGGATAGTCCCTGCTTTCTCTTCAGCTCCTGGTTTAAATGCTACTTCATCATGGAAACCTCTGTGCCCCCAAAGTTGGTGGTTGCTATTATTAGTTGCTGTTGTGTTGGCTGTGACGAGAGCACCCCCGTAGTGCAGAGTCCAGAAAATCGCTTGGTAGGTGTTTCAAGGCTGCGGCTTCTCACAGCAGATGGCCGGGCCTGTCTTCCACGTCCCCTGTGACTGCACCACAGCCATCAGCCTTTCAGCTACAGAACGAGCCCGTAACCACGTGCGGTATCCTGGGGCCAAAGAAGGGACTCCTGTGAAATGCTCCCCTGGCAGCCTGAGCCCTTCCATTATTCTGCTTGTAAGCCGTGCTGCTGTCAGACACGTCAGGTTGATTCCTAGTGACAGTGACCCTTTTTACAGCAGAATGAAACACTGCCTGGTCCCCTGCCACCCTCAGAATCACCACTGTGTTGGGGCCTGTTCTTACAGCCGCGGTGTCTGTCCATCTCATCGAGGGTCTCTGTCTTTCTTAACTACCCTCTATTTTCTGAATGTCTTAGTTATCTAGTGCTATTATAACAGAAATGTCACACATGGATTGCTTTAACAAACAGAAGTTGATTCTCTTGCAGTCCAGTCGGTTAGAAATTGGAAGGCAGGGCGCTTCTCTCTCTCTGTTGGCTCTGGAGGAAGGTCCTTGTCTTTTTAGAATTCCTGCTCCTAGACCATCTTCATGTGGCTTGGCATCTGTCTTCCTCGGTCTCTGCTTCTGACTTGTTTGATCTCTTAAATCCTGAAAGAGAGGGACTGAAGACACACCAATCCTTCTCCATTAACAAAGACAAGCCCTGTGGTTAGAAACTCATTTAGGAATGGGTTGTCTTTGCTGTAATCCAAATAGGATTACACCCAGAGGTTTGGAGGCTTTGACAACACAGAATTTGGGGGACCCAGTTCAATTCAGAATGCTGAGCCTTTTGTGGGCCTCTCACCCTGGGTAGCCAAGAGTTTCTTAGATCTTTTTTTCTATAGATTTTATTCTTTTAAGTCTTATATTTATGTCTATGATCCCTTCTCATCTAATTTGGATATGGTGTGGAGCATGGATGAAAATTTATTTACTTATTATTTGGAACATAACTCACTGCCGCTGAGTTGGTTCCAATCACAGAGACTCTACAGGACAAAGCAGAACCGCCACACAGGGCCCCAAAAAGTGGCTGGTGAATTCACACTGTCAGCCTTGGTTAGTGACCAAAAGATTATAAAATTATACTGTTACATAATTTTTTTCTAGCACCATTTGTTGAACAGGCCATCATTTCTCTACAGCAAAATCACTTGTACAAGATCAGTGGTCAGCACACAAGGACTGACAACTAAGTTTGCAAACTCATCCCAGAAAAAGTGCTACATCCTTCCCTGCTGAGTGTCACTATGGTCACCTTCGAAGTCCTTCTGTGCCTAGTCTACCCTTCAAAGCAATTTTGGAACTCTTTTTCTGAAATGGCCATCACAGCTGTCATCGTATTACCCTTGAGGTCCTGAATGGCATCCAAATGTCTTCCTTTCAATATTTCCTGTATCTTTGGGTAAAGAAAAGAGTCACTGGGGGCCAGATTAGGTGAGTAGGAGGGTGTTCCAATACAGTTGTTTACTGGCTAAAAAAACTATACAGTGAAGTTTGTGAACTTGCCACTGTGCCACTGTGCACAAGGGCCATTCCAGATAGAACTCCAAAATTACTTTGAAGGGTAGATTAGGTGTTGCTGTCAGTGCATAGCTTCCCAAGGGGAGGACTTCGAAGGGGACTGCAGTGCTATAAGAGTATGTAGCACTCAGAACAATGAAGTTTGTGGACTTAATTGTCAAACCTTGTGTCACTGCTAGGAGGTCAGCAGTTCATACCCACTAGACACTCCACAGAGGGAAAAATGTGGCAATCTGCTTCCATAAAGATTATAGCCCTGGAAACCCTACAGGGAAGTTCTACCCTGTGCTACGTGTTTGGTATGAATCACAACCAAAAAGCAAAGCTGTTCCTGCTACGTCAATTCTGACTCACAGTGATCCAACGGGAGAGAGTAGAACTGCCCCAGGGAGTTTCCAAGGAGTAGCTGGTATGTTTGAACCACTGATCTCTCGGTTAGCAGCTAAGCTCCTAACCACTACACCACCAGGGATGCATGAATCAGAAGAGCAAGCTTGAGCTGAGACTCGCTACATTTCAAGTGTTTTATGGTCACATGTCTAGTGGCTACTGCAGTGAGGAGCTCTGCTTGAGAACCCGTGTGTACCCTGCCGACCCACCCACAGCCGCTGCCCACCTGCGTGCAGAGCTCTGTCCGTCCAGCCCTTCTACATCCATCTATCACACTTTCTTGCTGCCGCTGTTGTGCCTACCGAGTTGGTTCCGAAGCCTAGCGACCCTACAGCAGAGAGTAGAATGGCCCCATAAGATTTCCTTAATTGCGATCTTTGCCAGGGCCGATGGCCAGTTCTTTAATCCCTCGGAGCCATTGGTGATTTTCAACCACTGACCTTTCAGCAGCTGGTCAAACACTTCACCCTTGTCGCACTAATAAGATGCAAATCAAACTCATTGCCTTCAAGTCAGTTCCAGCTCATTAGTGACCCTATAGGACAGAGCAGAACAGCCCCAGTTTCCAAAGAGTTCCTGGCGGATTTGAACTGCTGACATTTTGGTTACTTGGCATAGCTCAGGACTCCTCATTTTTCTGCTACACTCCAACAAAAGCCTGTTTCCTTAGCCCTTCTCTCCTAGCTTTGCTGTCTCGATACAGACCCCAAGCTGTTGAGCATATGCTCAGCTGCACCTAGAATGCCTCACCCTAAGTTACTAGGGGCGCCTTCGATTGCTCAGACGTTACAAGTACTCAGAGGCACCTCAGAAGATAGTCTTCATGATCTGTTTCCAAGAAATCAGCCACTGAAAACCCTACAGAGCACACTTCTACTCTGACCCACACTGGGCTCCCTCTAAGTCAGGACCAACTGGGCAGCAGGTGGTTTGAATTTCCAGGCATGAAAGCGTTGACAGACAGAGCAAAAGAAAGGATTCTGACTAGATGGGTGGACGGTGAATGCCGATAAAACCCCCCACAAAATTAAAAGCTGACTGTAAGGATGTATCACCATTGTGGTAGAGACAGTTTAATAGCCTCAGTCATATCTGCAGTCTTTAAAGGGTTCCTACTTGGTAAGAAAGGCAAGATATCATCAGTACAGGAGACCTGGTGGGGGCAGGAACATGAAGACAGGTCATAGATAAGGAAACAAAAACGACTTAGAAACCTACGAGACAACGTTTGGCTTTACCAGTAATCACAGAAATAAAAATCACGGCAATAAAGTGGCATTTCCCTGCTTCATATGTGAGAGTAGAGACATCACCCAGGGCTGGTGAGGGGGTGGGGAGTGAGACGCTGATCCCCACATCGCCTCATGGGAGTGTGTTCAGGAGAGCCATTTGCCAACAGGCATTTAAAGCTTTAAAGTATTCACACACCTCACCCAGTAATTCTTCTTTCTGGAATCTTTTAGAGAAATGATCACACATGCAGGCAAAGTTGTGTGGGCATAGATATTAGCGTGGAGTTATTTATTTTTGCTAAAGCGGCTTAAATCCCCAACACTCAGGAAGTAGTTTTACGATTTCTGGTATACTCAAGAGATGGAATACCAGGCATTACTTTAAAAAGGAGGTTAGCTAAGATAGGTTAATAACTTGGAAAAAAAAGTTGTTTTTTTTTTAACTCAAAAAGAAAATTGTCTATTCAGTATGATCTCAGTTGTGTAGAATTTGCAAAAACAAACAAAAAACCCACAAGATAATGAAGGAAATGCTGACAGGTTCTGTCTGGTTGGAGTGATTTCAGGTGGTTCTTCTCTTATTTATTGATTGAATATTTTATTGTGTTTTAGGTGAAAGTTTCCTTTTATATTTTTAAAGGTTAAGATTCACTGAAACGCACAGATGTTGATGGGACCGTGTTGGCTCATGAACTCGCTCTTGTTACACTCGTCACTGTCGTGTCTGTAGAATTCCATTTCCCTAGGAAGTCCCCCAGGTCCTTACCTGTCCCCTGTGTCCTTCCCCATCCCTTGCATCTGCAAGAGGCTACTTCCCTTTCCTCTTTTGTCTGTCTCTGCGCCTTGTGTAACTAAACTCACACCGTGTGGAGTCTTCCGTATAACTGAACTCATACCGTGTGGGCTCTTCCATGTAACCCAACTCCCACTGCGTGGACTCTTCTGTATAACTGAACTCCTGCCACATGGACTCTTCTGTATAACTGAGCACATGCAGTGTGGACTCTTCTGTATAACTGAACTCCCACCATTTGGACTCTTCTCAGCCCAGTGTTTCATATGTAGTACTATGTCTATTTTACGTATGTTTTCACTTTTCAAATTTCTCTTGTTGCATCTGCATTCTCCCAAGAATCACCCACAAACCCACCATCAGGCAGAGTTATCGTTCTTCTGCCTACAGTACGTCTGTCTCCATCCACTGGAAGCTCATCCTTCACGCCGTCTGCTGCCTTGTTGTCTCCCTGACCGCTCCACTACCAAGCTTCTTGGGGGCTTAGAGGCTGTCCCCCTCATTCTGACACATCCTTGTTGTCCTTTGTATTCATGAAGGAAATGGCTCTGCTACAGCACCCCGGTGACCTTGTGTATGTCCCCACTGGCTGCTCAGGCAGGGCTGTAACCCCAGCTGATCTGAGTCTTGGCAGAGAACTGTAGTCCTCCCAGAATGGAAGCTGGTGAGGGGCGGCTACAGGGCGTCCCTCACTCATGTTCTGGCCATGCAGAAAGTAGTCTGTCACGAGAATTCTGTCAGGTTCAGAAGAGGTCTGACACTTTCTGCCCCATCCATTCGGGACACAGCTGCAAGGTATGAACCTGCTTATAGCTGCGGAATGACATTGTCCCCAGCACCCAAGTGTCTCATTGTGTCGTAGATTCTGGTCCCTCTGGTTTTAAGGTCACCCCAAGCATAGGCCACAGGGAGCTGGCACCTGGCTGCTCCTCCGTTCACTGTGTATGTAATCAGCTGTCTGAACCTAAACAAGGGCTCATTGCTTCCCTATCAGGTGACTGTCACGTGGACCTGGATGTGACAGCTTCACTTACATGTCCTTGTCCTCACCTGGAGTGTAAGTTCCTGGCTCAGGAAGGCCTGACCAGCACTCAACAAGCGTGTTGAAAACCAAACCCACTGCCATCGATGGAGTCGAGTCCTACAGCGCCCCCATGGGGTGGAGGGGAGCCACCCCGCAGGGCTGCCAGGGGGTGGACGCCTGGTGGGTTCTCACGGCTGACCTGGGTCACAGCTGGGTTTCAACCACTGTGCCACCAGGGCTCTCTGGAGTGTGTGGGAGTTGACCAAGGGGAAGGATGGAACCCAGTATGCAGGAGGACTAGGGTGGCCTCACCCTGGTGACATTCTGTCTGACTCCTCAGTGGCCCCCATCCAGCAGGATTCAAGAAGAGGGTTGAGGGTTATAAACTGGCATAGGGTCCCCAATGTTCTTTCCTCTGTGCCAGTTGTTACCTTCTCGGGGGGGTTCCTGGGGAGCCCCTCAGCCCCTCCTGTGAGGCTCAGCTCAGGGAGGCCCCGAGCAAGGGTGAAGGGCTGTTACATGTGACTGTGTGTCACGTGTGACAGTCATGTGTGTTTGTGGCTGTATGTGAGCACGTCTGCTCATCTGTGAGTGTGTATATGTGTGAGAGCAGGGGTGGGTGTGTGAGTGTATGAGAGGGTATGAACATATGGATATATAATGAGTGTGTGTAAATGCATGTGAGGGGTGTGTGTGTAAACGTGTGTGAGGGGTGGGTGGGTGTACCAATGTATGTATATATGCACAAGTGACTGTGTGGACACGTGTGTGCATACATGAGAGGGTATGAATACACACGTGTGTAAAGGTATGCATATATATGAGTGTGTGTGAACGTGTGGGTGGGTGGGCACATGTCTGAGTGTGGGTCCATGTGAGTGTGTGTCACACCAGCTCTTAAGACAGGTGAGAGTCTTGACAACATTTAAATCAAGACAGGTGCAAATACCAAGCACCGTGGATGAGACATGTAGAACATCAGTACACCAGGATGAGAGAGAGGGGTCCGCGCTGTCCTCAGAAGCAGAGCTCCCAGAGCATCATCACTTGGGGTCTGGGTCCAGGACCCCTCCAGGGCGCCTCTACTTACCCTCTTCTGTTACAGAATCCGAATCTGAGATTTGAAAGAGATTGCAGAGGGGATGTGGACCCATCCACCAGATGCATCTCCTGAGGCCGCAGCCCAGCAAGGCTCCTGGCTCATTTGCCTCTGTGCACCATAACTATCATGTGCATGTGCCCCCTGGACCGTCGGCTTCCTAGGGCCCATGCCACGTCTCACCCACTCGCTCCCACACTGCTTCTAGGAGAGCTCCTGGTGTCTGTTAAATGGGACAGAGGCGGGTCCACTTTACACAGATGACAAAGCTGGGAAGAGGCCCTGGGGGAGGGAAAGCTCCTTATCACTGCTTACAGTCTTCTGCCATTGGTTATGAAAGACACTGAATTAATCATGACTACACTGTTAGTGTGAAGAGATTGGTTTTCTCTGTACTTGTGATCCCGACCAGTGATACAGAGGCCAGCTGCCTCTGGGTTGTTCCCTGTGCGCTGTGTGATTGTCTGGAGCACAGTGGCTTACGCTGGTTAGACAGACAGGGGACATGGCTACTTTTCCCACAAAGTTTCCTGGGAGTTCCCATGGAAATCTCAGACCCGATGGGTCATCTCTGGGCTTCAGGAAGATGTCACCAGTTGGCATTTTTTCCTGAAAATTCATTTTGTTTTGTTTTTAAATTTGTGTGCCTTCTTGGTGCCCCTGTTCTTCTCGACGCCTCAGGGGTCCACCTGATTAGACACCCAGTGGGTTTAAGAACAAAATATAATGAGCTGTCTCTTGCAAAAACTGCAGGAAGGCCAGACCTACCGCTGGCACGGCCGGTCACTATGAACACGGTGACCAAGCGGGCAGGGCCTCCAGGCTTAGTGATGCTTATGCCCTGGAAGCTGGTTTGCCCCAAATGTTTTCTCTGAGTCTGCCTGCGGGCACTACGGCATTCTGCAAAGAGGATGAGGTGCGTGGGCACGGAGCTGTAGCTGAGCTCATGGTCACGCACTTAGCGACCTCTGTAAGTGCTTGGCCACTAACACAAAGGTTGGTAGATTGACTCCACCCAGGGGCACCTCAGAGGAGGGGCTGGTGAACCACTGCCAAAAAATCAGCCCCTGACACCCCTTGGAGCTCAGTTTTACTCAGGCACGTGGGGGGTTGCCGTGAGTTGGAGTCGACTGAATGACAGAGAAAAGAAAAGTCTCCTGTTCTCACAACTGCACACATAGCCCCGCCTCCGCCGACCGCTGGTGAGGCCGGGCGTCCCTAGTCGAGGGCACTGTCTTCGAGACCGCCAGCCCCGACAACACCAGACACCAGCTGCAAAGCTTCTGATGCGCTGGCTGCAAATTCAAGGTTCCCCCGTCCCCCCTGCTCAGGATGCTGGCCCCAAGTTGGGAGTCTCCAGGCCCCTGTCTGCTGACCTGCTGGCTCCCACTACCTGCTTAGAACAAGCCACAGAACTCGTGGGAAGTGGTAAACTTAGGAAGGAAGTTTTGGTGTAGCAGAGGATACAGCTGGAGGCACGCAAAGGAAGGGATCTAACACAGAGCTTCCACGGCCCCAGAAAGGCACACGCTGACATGACCTGTCCTTCACCACCCAGGACACACCACCCAGAACCACCTCGGGCTGGCAGTCCAAGGCCTTTCCTGGGGCCTCTTGGTGTGGGCATGACTGATGGACTCACACCCCCTACCCCTCCGGTCAGCAGATACGAGAAGCGGCCTTTCTGGCCTGGCCAGCCCCCTCCACCTGGGTCCCTCACTAGTGTAAGCCCTCAGGTGCAGCCTAGGGTATCAGAGGTCCTCCGTTCCCCAACGAAGTGCCAGGGTGTCAGACTTCATCTCTCACAACTCAAGGATGAAGGCCAGGTTCTTGACCCCCCACCAGCTCGTCCATCAGCATGTGGGGACACTCCGGGGAAGGTGGCGGGTGCCTGATGCGTGACAGGCTTTTACTTCTCATGAGTTCCTTGCCCTTGTCTCTCTGAAGTTCTTTATTTCTCCTCTGTCACTATCCTGAAGTGTCACTGTTTGGATGAACACCCAGCCCCTTTTCACAGTGAAAATATCCCCGGGGGGGTTTGGGGCTATTAGTCGTGTTATCTTAGTGCGCATTATGTAAACAGATGACTTCCTCCCCCAAACCAGCTTAAGTGAGGTAAATTGAGGGAGGATGGACCTTAAATGCAGGGATTAGACAAGCTTGAGATGTCATGAAGAGCCCACCGGTCCGTGATGTCACCGTGGAGCAGCAGCTGCTTCAGCGCCTGCCCACAACACAACCTCACACTCAGTGCGGCATCCTGCTTTCCCAAAGCCCAACAGAAAGAAGCCATTTAGGAAGGATGGCTGGAGGAACGCTCCCTCCACCCGTTCCTCAAGGCTGGGGGTTCTCAGCTTGGGCACCCCAAGCCCTGGAGGTTTCTGACTGCCTCCAGGAGCCAGACCTGATGTCCTAGGTGGCATCTGTGTCCGCCAGGCCTGACGTCCTAGGCAGCATCTGTGTGAGCCAGGCCTGATGTCCTAGGCAGCGTCTGTGTCCACCAGACCTGGTGTCCTAGGTGGCGTCTGTGTCTGCCAGACCTGGCGTCCTAGGTGGCGTCTGTGTTCGAGGTCCATCCCCCCGGGAAGGAACCCCTGGCTCCCTACAGCTCTCAGAACATCAATCCCTCGCCCTCCCTACTGAAATGACAGCATCGCTACTCTGACCTCTCCCTGGAGAGGGTTTTGCTAAAGGGGCCTCTGTGGAACTATTGGGCTGAATCACTCTTTGGTGCAATGCAAGAGCATAAATCGAGGGGCAGCGGAAGAAACAACCCTCAAAACTCTTCAGTTGTAACGAGGCTGCTGCTGATTTGCAGATGGCATTACCCCGTGTGGGTTCCTACAGGAACTACGAGGGGAATTTCTTCCAAGCAGCTGGGGAGTTGTTTTAATCTTACCAACACTTGCTTCTTGCTTTTGGCTTCCAGGAGCTTGGAGCATGACAAATGACAGAAATACTGCTTCCATGGAGAAACAAGCAGCGGTCGAGACATGTGACAGGCTGGAACAAGGCGCACGGACACCTCTGTCCCCATGTGAACCAGCACAAGGAGTGGGGAGTGTCACACCTGTGAAGGGGTGCCCGGCTCTAGCACCAGAACAGCTCACCATGGACTCGTCAATGCCAGGGACGCACCCACAGACCCACAGCTGCCCTCCTGGACAGGGCCGCCTGCCCCACAGGGCCGCCTGCCCCACACAGTCTCCAAGGAGTGCCCGGCAGATCCAGACTGCTGACCTTCGGTTAGCGGCTGAGTTCTTGACCACCGTGTTATCAGGGCTCCTTCCCAAACCAAACGCACTGCCATTGAGTCAGTTCTGCCTCATAGCAACCCTACAGGACAGAGTAGAACAGCCCCATAGGGGTTCCACGGACCGGGGCTCCTAAGCACGTGCCAAAGCAACGAGCTGCTGAATGAATGAACGAGCAAACACCATGCTCTGTAGAGCCTTGAGGCCGCTTCCTGCGCAGGAGGCCCCCTGACCCACCCCACGTGCTTCATTGTCCTTCAGGTCTCAAGGCGGGCTGTCTCGTGACCCCCCACTCTGCAGGAAGATGCTTCGAGACAAGGCTCTTACAGTTTTCATTTCCTGCCCAAGTGACCCCGTCAGCAGAAAGGTGCCCCTGCTTCCTTGCTGCTGCACCCCGTTTTGACTCCAGATCCCACCCTCTCCTTCTCTCCCTCTCATGGACCCCTCTGTTTATTCTCCTGGGGTTGGGGATATCTTGATCAGTCTTCCCAATTGCCAGAGAAAGCTGGGCTGTGCAGCTAGGTGTGGAATTCCTGAAGTGGGACCTGCCCATGCCAGCCAGCTCCCCACAGCAGGGACAGCACTGGCTGAATCGCCAGTGTCCTGGTCTGCATTTCTTCCCCATGAGGTGGTGGTGAAGTTTTGCTGTCCGCCCCGTGCCAAGGGAAGCAGTTTAGGCCCGGTAGCGTGTGTCTGCTCCTGCCTTCAGAGAATGTCCAGGAATAGAGGAAAACGTAGAAGGAGGTTGGTAAAGGCAGAAGAGAGGATCAGCCACAAAGCAATCCTCTCTAGTAAATGATCTTTCACAATAAATACTTTTACAGCTTTCTTAATGTAAAATTGATGTACAATAAACTGCATAGGTTTTCAGTGGGTAATTTGGTGATTTGACATATGTATACACTCATGAAATAATTACAAAGAAGATCATGAAAATAATTTATTTTCCTCTTTTTTTCTGCAGCAGTTAAAATAGATGTGTAAAATCCTACCAAAAGAGTATTTGTGTGAGTGCATATACGCCTGCATAAGTTAAGTTGCTTTAGATTTTGGCAAATCTATTTGAAAAAAATCTTGGAGTGGAAGATTTTCTGAACTTTGAAAAAATCATGGATCACAAATCATATATTTTGTAAACTAGCCTAACTTCATAATAGTTTCATATTATTTCAGTACATTCCTTTATCACTTCATAACCTGTTACTGTTGATTCTAACTCATAGCAACCCTGTAGGGCAGAGCAGAGCAGCCCATAGAGGTCTCGAGAAGCGGCTGGTGAATTTGAACTGCTGACCTTTCAGTTAGCAGTCAAACACTTAACCACTGAGCCACTAGGCTCCCTTACCTCATGAAAGGTCATTAAATCAGTTGTGTTAATTTGCGGTGGATTAAAATGTTGGCATGTATTTTCTCACCTGGTGTGATTTTATTCTGACCAAAGCCTGTGTGTTAATTGTTGCCATCTGTTTTAAAGCTATAGCGTGGGAAACTGACTTATTTAAAATCACCCAGCTAACGCAGCTAAGGACTGCTGACTGTGGATTTCCGGCCCAGGGTCCTTTGTTTCATACCATGTGGTCATTTGTGGGTAACAGAGAGAGGCATGAAAACCAAACAATTCATTAAAAAAAAATCTTCAGTGTTTCAGTTATCTAGTGCTGCTACAGTAGAAATATCCCAAGTGTCCCACGGCCTGGGAGGTCCCCCAGGGACACGGCTTCTAGACCTGCTGCTGTCCTTGACCAGAAAACACTACTGGAGTCAACTCTTCAGACAACAATGGACTGCCCCTGGGGACACAGTGTGACCACATGGTGTGCATACTTTATGGTTCTATGCATTTCTAGGAGGCTGTCCTACTGGTCTCTTTCTAGATGGGAGAAAAGAAGGTGGAGAGGAGAGGACGGGAGCTTGTTAAGAGGATATGACAAGTATAGAACCAAAAGGAGGAGTGTGCTGTCACCAGGCCTGGCTAGCAGAAGGAGCTGCAGACAGGCGGGCATGAGAAATTAATTAGGATTGTATACTTTCACTTAATCACAATAAAAAAACTTCAAAAAAATTAAGTACATCTATTTCTACTAAAGCTACATTTTTAACTGGTGAAAAGTATCACAGCAATAACAAGAACATTGGTACATCTCGAAATAAAATGCTTCAAACTGAAAAAAAAAAAAAAAAAAGACAGAAATACCCTAAGTAGATGGTTTTAACAATCATTAAGTTTATTCTCCCAAATTTTAGGAGGCAGAAAGTCCAAATTCAGGGCGCCAGCTCCAGGGGAAGGGTTTCCCTCTCTGCCGGCTCCGGGAGGAGCCTTGTTATGGGTCTTTCTCTGGCCTAGGAGCTTCTTTGCACGGTGACCCCAGGTCCAAAAGATGGGCGCTCAGGGCTCTTCTGGCTTTGTGGTAGTGAGTGACTCTCCTCTCTGCTCACTTCTTCACATCTTAAAAGAGACTGACTCAACACACAACCTAATCCTGCAAATCGAGTCCTGCCCCATCAACATCACACAGGCAGGATTTAGAACACACTGGAAAATCATATCAGACGAGAAAATGTATGGCAGTCACACAGTACTGGGAGTCATGGCCTCACCAAGGTGACACACGTTCTAGGGGGATGCAATTCAATGCACAACAAACAGCTTTGACATTTATTTTTAAAAGCCTTATTTCGCCATGGTATTCCATCACTTTTGTGCCATGTGCGAATGAACGACCTGTGGCATTAATGAAGTTCATTAGGACCTAGTGCTACTCTGGATGCTTTACCAATTACTACGGAAGGTAGAAGGCCCTAATAACATCCAGACTGCTTCGATTTGTTTCATCTTCCTCTGTGGGGATTTAAGATTTCTTGGACTGAGTTCCTCCTTTCCTCTCTCCCTTCTTTCTTATTTTTAAGAATAGTGGTTGTTTCAGTCAGCTAGGGCTGCTCTAACAGAAATGCTCTAACAGCCATCGAGAGGATGGCTTTAACACAGGAAGGTTTATTCATACACAGTCCGGTAGGTTGCAAGTCCACATTCAGGGTAATTACACAGTCCGGTAGGTTGCAAGTCCATATTCAGGGTGACTGCTCCAGGGGAAGGCTTTCCCCTTGTCGACTCTGGAGGAAAGTCTGACATTGCATCAGTCTTTGTCCAGGGAGCGTCCTGGCGCAGGAACCTCAGGTCTGAAGGACATGCTCTTCTCCTGGTGCTGCTCTCTTGATGGTAAGGAGGCTCCCAATTCTCTTTGTTTCTTTTTCCCTTTTTATCTCTTGCAAGCTGAAAGCATTAAGGGTGGGGCAAGCCATACTCCAGGGAAATTCCCCCTACAGCAAAGCAAGGAAGTAATCCTATGCAGGAATTCACAGCCCCACCCCAATCCTTCAACATGCAGTTTAGCGAAACCACACAATGGAGGACAGTCCCAAGATACTGGGAACCATATCCCAGCTACGTGGCTACACATATTTTTGGGGGGGGACACAATTCAACCCATGACAGTAGTTTTAAATAATTCAGCAAGATCAATGATCACCAGGGAATTTTTGCATCCTACCTCAAATTCTAGATAATTACTGACTAAGAATTCATCTGGAAAAGGAGACTTTTTCCACTCAGGAGAAACTAGAGGGCATTGATCTTCACTCTCCGCACAGGAGGCAAACTGAGAAGAGTCAGGAGCGTCAGCCCCGGGGTTCACGGAAGCGCGGAAGGTCAGAGCTGCAGATTCCGCTAGCAGGAAAAGCCCAGCCTCCACGACAGTGGCAGTCACCTCGTCCAGCCTGCCGGCTTCTCAGAGCACGCAGCCGAGGCCTGAGGACAGGAAGCATTTCCCTCAAGTCACAAAGCTCATTAGCCACAGAACCGGGCTTAGCACAGAGAGTCCCTGACTCTTGGGGACCTTCTTGCTAGGCCAGTGTGGCTTCAACTTCCTTCACGTACAAGGAGACCTTGGCAGTGTTACGATTGTTTCGTGGGACTAATGGGCCACGACGACTGCAGTGGCTAGCAGACGGAGACCAGCAGAGCTGGACGGCGCCGCCGACTCCTCCGACAGGGCGCACAGCAGAGGGCCTGGGCAGAGCAGGGGAGAAAGCGAGAACAAAAATCCAACTCACAGAAAAAGACCAGAGGTGCTGGCCTGACGGATACTGGAGAAACCCCAAGAGTAGGCCTCTTAACACCCTTATAGCTCAGTACCGAAGTCATTCCTGAGAGGTGCCCTTTAAACAGGCAGACCCATACAACAAAATGAGATGAAATGGGTACACTGTCTCACGGGCAAGGATGAGAAGGCAGGAAGGGACGGGAAAGCAGGCCGTAGGGAACCTAAGATCGAGAAGGGAGAGTGTTAACGTATCGTAGGATTTGGTAACCAATGTCGTGAAACAATCGAGTCAATTCTGACTCAGAGTGACCCTACAGGACAGAGTAGAACCACCCTACAGGGTTTCTGAGGAGCAGCAGGTGGATTCAAATTGCTGACCTTCCAGGTCGTAGCCACAGCTATCGCCCCAGGGCTCTGTTAGCTCTCTAGGGCCATCGTATCAAGGCCCCACAAGTTGGGTGGCTTACGAGAACAGAAATTTACTGTCTTCTGCCGTGAAGCCCAGAGTCTGAAATCAGGTGTCAGCCAGGCGAGACCCTCCTGACAGCTCTGAGGGAGAGTCTGCCCCGCTCCTCTCTTTCAGGGCGGGCCAGCGAGCGCTGGCAGTCCTTGGCTTGTCGTGGTGTCAGCCCAAGTATCTGCTTCCGTCTTCACGAGGTCGTCTGCCCTCTGTGGCTCCCTGCCTGTGTCTCTCCTCTCCTTTTGTAAGGACACCACCCAGGTGCAATTATGTCCCCCTGCTCCAGTGTGACCTCACAGTAACCCAACTGGCCAGGTAAACCAAATGAGGCCAGGTTTGTAGGTTCTAGAGGTTAGGAACTCAACGTATCTTTGTTGGGGACACAGTTCAGTTCCTAGAAGCCTGGTGTGAGTAGATGACTTGCATCAGTATGAGTTTCTCCTTCGGGAGTCTGAATTGAACGTATGAAAAGAACGTGCCACTCAGGAGCAGAAGAAATGGCGAGGGGGCAGCTGAGCCATTGAGCTGGGTGTGCACGGATCTAGCATGCTCCGTCATTCCTGCCCCATGAGGCCACAATGGCTCCTGGTCCTAGACACCCCCAAGGGTCTGCCTTCTTCATCAGGCCATGGTATTTCTCCCAAAGAGACATCGCTTTGATTGTCCCTGAAAACGAGAAGAACCTAGCACAGTGAATCCTGCACATGTGTGAAACACGAGTTCATGCTGCTGGAGACAGTCGGTCTATAAATACAAGGGGGCACACAAGGCTTCTCAGACTCTGAAATATCTTTGTAGCCCCATAAAGTGGGACCGCAGGTCAGCCTGTTTCGCCTTTGGGACAGGATGGAGTTGGCTGGCTTTGCCCTGCCCACCAGCAGAGCAGGAGGGAGATGCAACGTCTTGGGGTCCAGGCCTATTTTTCCCAGACTATTCAGGATTCCTTGCCTGACCCTGCTCTGACTCGCTGGGAGAACTAGCAAGCCTTAATAAGCCCATGGCAGAGCAGCCCAAAGGGCTATGTGGTATAATACGTACTGTCTCCCAAAGATACCCGGTCCCAACTCTCTCTTAGGCCTCAGCCATCTAGGGGAGACCCTTCCTCCACTGGAGACACTCCCACTGCCTTTCCTGTCTACCCCTCATGCTCGGCCTGTCACTACACACTGCCTTTGTCTGTCATTGCCTGTGTGGCTGAGATCAGTCCTTTACTGTGCACAGTTGATCTAGTCTCTGGTTTTTAAGTGTGCACACAACACAGGAAAAATGATCACCAGTGGCAGGCTGACAGGCTGAGGGAAGAGGAACAGAGCCAGGGCGTTGGCTGCTACCCTGCGTGGGGGCGCAGCTCCGGGCACCAGGGTCTTCCTGGGCTAGAGGTCGATGCCGGGAGCAGTGGGCGAGAAGCCGGGAGGGAAGACAAGGGCCACAATTTCATTTTACTTCCCTCAGGCTTTCGGGAGTCCAGAGCATGGTTTTGCGTTCCATTACAACAACCACATTGGTTAGAATGATTGGCTTTTGGCTTTTTTCTCCTGTGGCTCTCATTTCTCCTTTTCAAACGTGTTTTATTAGTCATTTTAAGAAACAAATGCACTGGGAAGCTCGCCATTTCGTGGGGAGGTGAGACCGCCTGGAGGAAACAAAAAGAGATCCGAGTTTGGAGTCCGACTCTTCTGCATCTGAGTCCGGATCCTGCCTCATGTTGCGTGACGCTGGACATGTTGCTCAGTGCTGAGCCCCTATTTCTGTGTTTATCCAGGCGTGACCCTAACAGCGCCTAACCAGCGGGGAGGCGGAGAGCACACGTGTCAGGCTTCACATGTGACAGACCTCCCACAACATGCAGAAGGTGTGCCACACTGCCTGCTGGTGTTGCTGTCAGGTGCCACCGGCTGACGTTGACTCACAGCCACCCCAAGGGACAGAGTAGGACTGCCCCCTACAGTTTTCTAGGCCGTCATCCCTAAGGAAGCTGGTCGCCAGGTCTTTGTCCTGTGGAGTGGCTGGTGGGTGGGAATGGCCAACAGCTGAGTTGGTAGCCCAGTGCTTAACTATTGCACCACAAGAGCTCCTCCCACACCACCTGCTGTTATTGCTGTCAGGGCCCATGGCATGAGTTGGGACTCATAGCGGCCCTCTGGGCGACAGAACAAGACACAGCCGTCCTGCACCGTCTTCACAGTTGTTGTCTTGTTTAAGCCGGTCTTCGCAGCCTCTGGGTCAGTCCATCTCATCGAGGGTCTTCCTCTTCTTCAATGACCTTCAACTTCACCAAGCACAACACCCAGCCCCAAGAACTAAGCCCTCCAGACAGCATGTCCAAAGTATGTAAGACACAACCTTGCCATCTTTTCCCCCAAGGAGCACTCTGGTTGTACTTCTTCCAGAACAGATCCGTTGGTTCTCATGGTGGTCCATGGTATGGTCTATATTCTCCAATGCCACAATTCAAAGGCGTCAGTTCAGTTCTTCACTCTTCCGTATTCGCCGTCCAGCCTCAGACACCTACCACACAATGGGAAGTACTTTGCCTTGGGTCAGGTGCACCTTAGTCTTCAAGGCGACATCTTTGTAAAGCTGTCACACCATCTAGCACTCAGTGGTGACAGCTGAGGGATATGGGGACTTTCCCACAAGCCTGGTAATGTATTAAGCACGTTAGCTCATTTGTTACAGAACTAGACCGTCTTAGCCTAATTCCCCTGCCTCTCTCTAACTTCTTTCGTGGAAGTCTCTTAAGAAATCCCTGGGGTTTACAAACTATTGCTATAAGGGCAACAGAATAAAAACCCAACCCCAGACCTGGGAAACTGATGAGCTGTCTGGGGCCTCACCCAGGCCTTACAGAGGCAGCCACTGACGTCCAGTGTGTGAGCATGTTTCTAGGAGGCCCAGCCAGGCTACTTGGTGACAGGGATACAGGCCAGGGGCTTGTGTGAAAGCTGGTCACCTCTCAGTGGAGTCCCAAACTAGGTGAGCTGAGTTTAGGAACTGGGATGCACAGCTGTTCGGGGCAGTCCAGCAGCGAGGGTTTATCCTCAGCGAGCTGAGCACCTTCTACCTGCCCACGCTCTGAGGGCTGGGGGTCGGAGCAGACCCCTGAGCGCTCAACAGCTCCTGACAGTGAGCACCGGGGGCATGAAGCCCAGCTTTGTGGGGGCGTTAGCCAGCTGCCCCTTTGGAGGGCTGCGGCCAGAGGCGCTGGGTGGAAGGGTCTCCCTGACGGCACCTACCTCATGTTGACGCAGGGCACTCAGGCACTCTGTGGCTGGGGAACATCTGCTCTGGAATTCTCTTGGCAGGTCTGACAAAGCCAAGTTCCTTAAAAGCATCTTCTTTCTGCCCAGATGGATTCAGCAGCCTTGGCAGGAGACAACGTGTGTGTGTTCGTGTGTGCGCACGCGTGAGTGGGTGGCATTTTCAATCTGGGTCTCTCCTTTCTTTAGGACTCTGTCCCTTATCGTCTCTTACCCAGTTAAGCTATACCTCTTGCTTCTCTCAAGCACATCAGTAGGAAGGACAGAGCACGGATTCTCAGGGAGGGTCTCCTACACCGGAGACCACCCTGAACCGCTCAGGGGGTGACATCCTGCAGTGATTCTGAGGGAGGTCCATCCCACGGGTCCATGGATGTGGAGGAGGGACCAATGAATCCACAAATAGTCCCCAGGCCCGACGTAAGCCAGCGCTGTCCCCCCGCCTGCTCTGACCTGTTCACTCAGAGCTCTCTCGTCCTAAGGGCTCAGCTCCTTCCCAGATCACCCAGAATCCCAAGTCCTCCATGTTAGCACTGAAAGACTCTCGCTTTACACAGGACATCACTGAGGCTCAGTTTTGGGACGGCAGCTGCTCAGGGCCTATCCTCCTGGTGGCTAGTGAGATGACAGATCTCTTTCCTGCCCTATGTCTATTTTTCTGGAGAGTTGAAATCTAGTCAACTGCTGCAACATCTGACCAAAGGCAAGGAAACACTGCCTAGGGTGGGATTTCTGGGTGACCCTCCGAGAGGTGGTTCTTCGTCAAGGCAGCTCGTTAGGTACTGCACCCTCAGTAGGGGGCGAGGAACCTTGATTGAATAAAGATGTGTGACCCTTGCCCCAGGCGTGTTCAGTCAGATCTGTACTTGGGAGGTGCCCACATCTCCTAAGAACATTTCCTGGGTGCTTCTGATGGGCGCTCTGATTAAGAACCACCCTGCTGCAGGAATGATTTTCCCCAAGCAATCTAACATTGATTGTATTTCTCAAGCAGCTCATTTTCTCCTGACAGCTTGCTCTTCAACAGGATGGCACCTGCGTGGGGCTAAGGGTATGCCCAGGAGCCCGGAAGCTGTCCACCTCCACAACCTTCTGTGGGCAGCTGACTTAACCATTCAGCTCACTGATTCTCTCACCTGTAAAATGGAGCTGTTGTTAAGAAAATAGCAATAGTACTCAAAATAATACTTAAAATACACTTAGTGCCTGGCAAGCGAGGAGCCGTATACCCTGAAAGCATTGGCTGTTTAAGATCAGTCTGTTTGCTTACATAACAGTTCCAAAATGCATAGTGAACCATCGTTTCCGGGGCCCCCAGGGCGGGGACAGGGGCATAAGTGCTGTTTTTCTCCACCACTAGTCCATTGCGTCTCTTCTTTGGAAATGTTTTTAACCAGAAAGGAAAGGCACACTCATGCAAACTGGGTCCCAGGTACAGTGTGATTGGACATGAGCCTGGGCTAAAAATAAACCAGCTGGCACTTTCTGTTTTCAGCAATGGAGTAGTTTAGGTAATGGAGCAATTTCTCCTGTCAAAACAACTGAAATCCTCAATTATTATATTTTTTACATCTTTAAAAATGCATCTCTGAGCAAACATGGGAAAGTCCTGTGACTCCCCAAACACACTGAAACCAAGGACACTGGGCACTAAAGGGGTGGGAAAGCTAGCTTGTACCCTGGATATTTCTGCCAAAAGGGCTCCTTGGGCTCCTGCCAGAGCTGGATTAATGGGTGAGCAAGGTGTGCTCGTGCTCACAGCCAGCCAGGCACCCAGCGGCTCACCTGTGCTTCCTTACTAATCTGCAGCGTATGGTTCCACAAGGGTGTCCCTGTTGTGGTGGAACCATGCACTACGGATTAGTAAGGAAACACAAGTCAGCCCGTGTGCACCCTGCCCATTGGGTCATTGGTCCCTGACTCCTGGCTTGGAGATTGTATGAAGATGAGAGACAATGGTGTAAGTCCAGGGCTTGATGGAGACAGAGGAGCTCATGGGAGACTTCCAAGTAAAGCTGGGATCCCAAAAGACTACGTGTTATAGGAAAATGAAGCGAGCGACACCCAGGAGGAGGCAAGGGACAGTTTACTACGTCGACGGGCCAAATGGGACCTCTGCAGGTTCCAACAAAATGGCCCCGAGTCAAGTTTTGAGTCCCTACTTATAGTGTAGTCGTGGTTGAGACAAATGGGGTAAGCAGGCGGAGTTCTGAGGAGGGGGGCATCCTGCTAGGTGGGTGGGAGACTTTGATAAGGGGAGCATAGGCATGAGATTCGTCAAAGGGAACTATCCCGTCTGGCAAGGGAAGGGGGCCGGGCTGGGAAAGGAAAAGGGGAATGGGGTTATCACATTTGCCAGCTGGGGTGCCGGTCTGGGAAAGGAAAGGGGAGTCTCCGGCCAGCTGGGGAGTCGAGCTGGGAAAAGGAAACAGGGGGTATCCGGCCAGCCTGGGAGCCGGGCTTATCAAGGGAGAGTGTCCTTGTCTGGCGAGAGCTGCTGTGAAATGAAGGGGGAGCTAGGTGGGTGTAGGACTGGCAAGGATTGGGGGGAGGAAAATTTTTCAGTCTCTGTATTATACGCACATTTTGTGGTAAACACAGAAAGAGAGGTGAAAGAACTAGTCTGTCTCAATTAGGCAATCACTTGGGCCAAGCACAAACAAATGCTCACCTGGATTTGTAGCCCTGATTCATAACACATGTGTGGTTCCAAGTATCTCGGTCCTAAAAGTTAAAGCCTTCACAGCTTGGTACCATGTCACGTGACCAGATTAATAAACACAAATATACGTAAACCCTGGTGGTGCAGTGGGTTAAGTGCTACAGCTGCTAACCCAAAGGTCGGCAGTTCGGATCTACCAGGCACTCCTTGGGAACCCTATGGGGCAGGTGTGCTCTGTCCTGTAGGGTTGTTATGAGTCTGAATCCATGTAAAGAAACAAGGTGAGTAAATCATCCAGTAGGGGAAAAACAAAAGTGAATAGAACAACTCAAAAAATGATACAGTACACATAGGTCAGCAAGAACTTTACCCAGTGGATTTACTGAACCCTAAAAACAAAATAACTGTGGAATATATTGAAAGACTTAAAAAAGAGTCTTGAAAATCTGAGCAGGCAACAAACAGACTTGAAAGGGAGTCTACCAAACATAACTTGTAAAAATGGAAAGTAAAGTAACCAAAAGGAAAAGCTTCATGGATGGAATGGCCAGAAAATTAGACAGAAATTGTGTAGTGAAAATGAAGCCAGGTGTGCGAGGTTACTGTAATTAGGAATCTTGGAAGGCAGATAGAAAATATGGAGAAAACAAAAAACTAAGAAAGGACGAAATGAAAAGTTTCCATCAAGTAGAACAGGGAAGGGATTTTGTTCTGAGAAGCAATGGCAGTATTTTCCAGAAGCTTTGAAAAACAGCCATCTTCATTAAATCCCGAGCAGAACAAATAAAAACAGACACACACCTAGACACATCACAGTAAATACAGACAACAAAGAGTTGGTCTTACAAGGGGCCTGAGAGGGAAGAAGAGTCCTCTACAGGGGGACAGCCACCCAGGCGGCTGCTGGCTTCTGACGCCGTGGAAACCAGAGGGCAGGGACGTCGTCTCTTCCGTGTGCCGAGAGAGAACGAGAGCTCACAAACCGTCCGTACGGAGCCAAGTGAGTTTTCAAAAATGAGGATCAAATAAAGATGTCTCAAACAATGACAGTAAAACTGAGTTATCTGATGACACAAAGGTTCCCGTGAGCAGACACGCGACACAGTGAACCTCAGGTAGGAGGAAAAAGGTCCATGAAGAAGGACCCGGGCTCCAAGAAGGAATGGTCAGCAACTGTATTTATAAACATGGAAACAAATCTGAGTAAGTCCTGACCTCACCCGCGCTCACCTCTCAGCTGTTGTCAGGTGCCGTCAAGTCGCCTCCCACGCAGCCAGGGGAGGGGGCTGGATCTGAAAAAGGACCCCCAGAAGCCTGCAGCAAGTGCCACTGCTAACAGTTACAAGTTCCAGATGGGGTGATAGGGACAGCCACCATCCATCTGCTTTTGTGACACATTGCCCCAAGGTCACAGCTAGGGGCAAGCAAACAAGAAATGGAAACAAAACTGGTAAAAGCTGGAAAGGAAAAAACCAAAACTGCCATTCATTTCAAATGCAAAGAATATAAAACAATCTACGTACCAATGGTTAGGGCTAATAACAGCCCCGCAAGGCATCTGCGTACAAAACTATCAGTATCAACTGCATTTCTATGTACCAGAGGCAGTCAGTTAGAAAATATAATTTAAAAAAGATAACCAGTTACAGTATCAATACAAATATGAAGTGCTTAGTGATAAATTCAAAGAGATTTAAGCCCTTATCAATAAAGCTCTAAAACTGTTTCTGAAGACATTAAATCTGTCTTAAAACTTTGCAGAGATTTACCATATTTTCAGACAGAAAGACTTGGTATTATCAAGGTGTCTTCTTCCCCTTTTTGATCTATGGGGTTGGCAAAGTCTCTGCAGGATTTTGCCCTTTTGGTAGGACTCGGTGAGAAAGTTCTAAACTCACACAGAAGATCCAAAGGCCAACAGGGCTCAAGAGGAGCTGAAGAGGCAGCACAGAGTGCTAGCACTCTCCCTGTTGTAGGTCAAAGCTTCTTATAAATTATTATAAATTCAACTACAATAAACTTATAAATTTCTTTTTATCATCAGATGCCTTTAAGAGAATGACCAGATGAGATACAAGACAGAGAAGGTATCTGCAGTACATTTCTGGAATATGTAAAAATCCTTATGAAGCAATAAAAAAAACAAAAGACTCAACAGAATAGTCAATAAAAGTCACAAACGGGCATCTTTCAGAAAAAGAACACACACATGACTCATAATAGTGTGGAAAAAGTGTTCAGTGTGGTCACTAACCAAAACAGAAAAACTAAACCCACTGCTATCGAGTCAACTCAGACTCATAGCGACCCTATAGGAGAGAGCAGAACTGCTCCACCGAGTTTCCAAGGAGTGCTTGGCAGATTTGAACTGCCGACCCTGTGGTTAGCAGCCGTAGCACCTAACCACTATCCCACTGGGGTAATTTCTGTCACTAACGAGGAAATTACCAATTAAAACTATAATGACAAGCCATTTTACGCCCACCAAGCTGACAAAAAACAGCAGCAACAATACAGTTGAAGATTTACTCTGTTATTGTGGGCATAAGCCACCGGAGCATTCATTAACTGCCAATGAGAGTGTAAACTGGTACAACCACTCTGAAAAGCAGTGTAGAACTACCTAGTCAAGCTGAGTATCCACATATTCTGTGAGCCGACGATCCCCCTCCCATCAGAAGAGATTCTTACAGATGTGCAAGAAGATTCACAGCTGCACGGTTCTGATCTGAACAACCAAATGCCCAGCAGTGACAGAAGTGACAACTGAAACATGGTATATTCAAGTCTGCACACAAGGGAATACTATGCAGCAGAGAAAACAAACAGCCGACCCACCACTGCCCTCAAAAACATGAGTGAATCGCAAAACTGCAAAATAGGACCAAAGAGGCACATCTCAGATGAATCTGCGGTTGTGGGGCTCTCCACAGAAAAAAAGTCACATCAGAGAGTAAATTAGTAGGGGTACATCCACAGGTGGTAAGAAAGAACAAGACGGGACAGTTAACCAAGAATCAGCCTAGAGGTTAACTCTGGGGGCGGAGGGAGAGCGCAAGGAGGAGACTGACAGGGAGACGCACATGGGGGCATCTAAAGTTTGGGAAGATTCTGTTTCTAATGCTAAGTGGTGAACACACTGGTGTTCATTTCGTTATTAGTTTCTAAAGCATGCACAAGCTTTTGACACCCTTTTGTATGTGTGATACTGTTCACAGTTAAACAACTACAGCCTTAAAACCCAACAGTCACAGGACAAAAGAACACAAACAGTAAGGAAAAGGGAAGCTGTCCCACAGTGGCAGACTCCAGGCTAAACAGCTGCGCTGAGTCTCTGAGGAGGCGCAGCACCCCGCGGTCTGGTTTATGGGTGAGTCCTCTCTAACCCTTCCTGGCTCCTCTGTGACCCTCCTCACCCTGACAAGGACAAGGAAAGTCTTCTCCCTCCCCTCTGTGCTAGTGAAACGGCAGGGCTGGGTCCACGGCTTTGCCCAAGGTCTTGCAGCTCATGACAGGCCCTAGTCCACTGCTCATTTCACGTGTCATTATGAAGAGCTTCATTTCATCTTTCCCGGGAGGGCTTCGGAGAAGAGAATATTAAAGGCTACGGTAACTAGCCTCACATTGTAACACCCTTGACTCCAGGGCAGCTCCATCCGCCTCAGTCACGAGGGAAAAATGAAATTCTGCTCTTCTCAGATGGGCCTGGGCGGGAGGCTGGAGAGGGTTTCTGAAGATCTGGTCCACTGTTACTTCCTGTGGGCTCTGAGGGCTACCTGGGGCCCTGTGGAGGCATGGGGTCTCACCCGTGGGGTGCTGGTTGGGTGGTCACCACGGACCAGCCTGTTCAGTCCGTCTTGAACATTTAACCCTTGTCTTTTTTTTTTTTAATTATGATTGAATGAAAATGTACATTCCCATATAAATTTGCATGCCCACCCATATGCAGCTCCCACTGCTCTCCCTGCCCGGTGACAGCACACTCTTTCTCTCTGCTCTATACATGTCTTATCCTCCCAACAGTCTCCTATCCTCCTCTCCACCCACACCCCTTCCTCCAGTAAGAGGTCAGCAGGACGACATCCTATAGATGTACAGACCATAAAGTGCACACATGATATGGTCAGTCTGTGTCACCAAGTCCAATCCAGTCCTGTCCAAAGAGTTGACCTCCATTATGATTTATGGGTAGGGGCAGCATCGGAGACAGGGTCATGCTCCCAAGTGAACTCTGAAGCCCCTGGACCATCAGTTATAGTCTTTCAGTGGCATTCTCAGGATGCACCCCTTTTTATTCTTGTATTGCCAGTGAGACTCAACTTTGTGAGCTCCATCATGGCTATCACTGGTGGTGGCCAGGCACCATCCGGTTCTTCCGGTCACAAGTCAATGTAGACACCCACTCATGTGGGTCTCTCTGTCTTCTGGATTCTCTTTCCCCCATGCCATTTTGGTCCTTGGTGATCATCCATTCCTGCTGAGTTGGGACCATTAGTTGTACCCTCAGATGGCAGACCCGGGACACCACTCACCAATGTGATAACCTGTGTCTTGGTGTCAGCTTCTGACCGAGGGGGCAGCGCTGCAGGGGAGCAATAGGAGTTGCAGGTGAGGAGACGTGGGTGTGAACGCCCCTCCCACTGCCAAGACTCCTACCCCTGTCTTGGCAGATGTTTTAAGGAAACCATCCTGTGACTCTTCTTAAGACAGAAGAAAGTCCCTTTATATTCACACAGGTATAAATTATTGGGAAATATAAAAGGTAGCCCTGCCCGGGACCAGGAAGCTGCTGGCAGTCGCCAGGCTGGTTGACAACACGGTTTTGGGCTGTATTTCCTTTGTTGCCTGTGGTGGCAAGGAGGAGGTGGGGTGGCTTCTCCTCGACAGCTGTACTGATGCCCTACCGCCAACTGGAAATGATTTCCACTGCTGTTTGGTTGGTTCTCAGGATCCTCCCTTGAGAACTTGATGATATGGAAGGATCAGGTACATTGTATCTTGACAAATGTCCTGGAGGTCTCTTAGGGTCTTGTTGGATGTTTGACCTCTGCCTCCAGACTAGACACTGCCCTCCTCCGACAGGCCCGTGATGCAGGAACACGGACTGGGGAACTGGTCCTTCTGTAGTGCCTGCCTTGCAAAGCCCACTGTGCTTTGCTTCTGAATGTACTCTTATTATTCTGGACTATCCTTTTTGGCTCTTAGCCAAGGAAGCTATCATCACAGCGTTAAGAATAAGCAGACCTACGTCCAGGGAGCACCTGGTCTTTGGAGGAGACTAACGCCTGTTCATCCTCAAAAGACACCAGATGCTTTGTCCTCATTTAAGGATTCCCAATGCAATGAAGTCAATGAAAGAAATATTTGGATATTCAAGTCATATGACTTTAAAATGTTTTAGCAGGGCTCCGGAGTTTTTCCTGAGTTTGTTTGAAAAGGCTCAATCAGGGTTCAGTGTTGTGGCTAAGGTTTGGGGGCTCCAACAGACCTGCTAGCTTGCGATCCTGCTTTAGCCACTATTGGGGCCTCTCTCTTGTGAGCACCTGTCCGGAAGGGCTTCAACCTCTAACTCACAGGGCTTTGTGGGCATTAAGTGAGGTCATGCGTGCACAGTGTGTCTGTTCTTAGTAAATGCAGCCAAGTGTCGTAATTGACGCTCACGGTTACGACCATTTTCGGCCTTGGTTTGGAACTTCTCTTACCTCGGAAGACATCCTGTGGGTAGTAGACTACGGCAAAAGAATCTCCTGTATTTTAATGTGTTATGGGAGTGCTATAGGTTGGGGGAAAGCAGCTGATCTTGGGAACTCTGGAAAATGGAGATTTGAGCAAAAGTTGTAAGTCTGAAGATAAACAGAACCAGATGTAAACACAGTGCTTGGTAACTTTGTTTCCTACGGGGTTTGGGTTAATAGTTCTGAAGCTACTTAACATGCAAATAAACCTGAAGCTTAACTCATTCTCATCGTGTCAAGTCCAGCTCCTAGACGTCCTCTAGGATGGAAGAGAACTGTCCCACAAGGTTTCCGAGGCTCTGGTCATCGCGGACGCTGACTGTCTCGTCTTTCTCCCAAGGAGCAGCTCGTGGGTTTGACCTGTCAGCCTTTTGGTTGGCAGGTGAGTGCTTAACCACCGTGCCACTATGGCTCCTTATGGGTAAAGTGGGGGTGAACAAACAAATAAATGAATAGTGGACACTGGCAGCCAGACTTCCCACTGCCGGAGAGGGAAGGTACAAAGAAGAAACACAGGCTGGTCCGCGCCCTGTGGTGCCAGATGGGAGCCGGACACCGTCAATGTGGTGATCAACAGGCAGGCAGGTAGGCAGATAAACAACTGTATGCGTGTGTTGATGTGTATACGTGTGTTTTCTCACTCAGTTCATTGGAGAGGCCTGGAAGCAGTGATACCCAGTAGCAAGAACCACACACCAGATCTTGGTTTTAAGATCCTGCTCCCCAATACAAAGAACCAGTGCTCCTTGGAGAAATGGCTGCTTCGGGAGGTGGGGTGTGGCGTATATGAGATGATCCTGGAACATCTTTTAAAAAAAACCAAAAAACAGACAGGGGATGGCAAAGGGAAACAGAAGGCAACCTGAAGAATACCCAGTGGTCAGAGTCAGAACAGTCTGAAGAGCAACATAAATAACACAGGATTGGATTACAATCTGAAGTATAAAATAAATATGCAAGAATTCATGTTGAAATAAACTGAATAAATGGAGAAGAAATACATTTTCCTTACAGAAGAATTCCAAATAATTCACGTAGGTAATCCCCTCAAGAAGCTGGAGCATAATTCTTAATGCCTGTCAACTCCAGGCTGAGTTAAACTTGATGTTGCTAGTCCACCAGGGCTACCATACAAAAAATGCCACAGGTGGGTAACTTTAAAGCCCAGAAAGTTATTGTCTTCTAGTTCAGGAGGCTAGAAGTCTGAATTTTGGTGTAACTCTGGGGAGCAGAGCTGGGGAGACTCTGTTTCTGCTTCCGGTACCCGGCAATCCCTAGAGGTGCTGGCTTTGTGGATTCGTCTGCTGTGCGTGTCCTGCCATGTGTGTCTCTCTGCTTCTTCTGCTCTGCTTATAACTCAGAAATGATTCGGTGTAGGATCCACCCTCTCTGGTATGGTCTGATTCACATCACAAAAGAAAACCTTGTTTGTGTGCAGGAACACAGCACTAGGCACAGCGGCCAGGGCTTCAGTGTGTATGTGGGGAGAAAAACATCAAATTCATGACACTTGGTGACTCCCTTCCAAAGAACAGAGTACCAGATGAAAAAGTAATAACTTGACAGTGAAGAAACTCCCAGATAAAGTCCAACATCACCACTGATGTCGTGTTGAGATCACGTGCTCGCTGACACAGTGCCGGGAGAAGGGCACTTCATGGCTGTGGTGTTCTTCCCCAAAGACCAGTCTAGTTGTGAGAAAAATGTTAGACAAACCCAATCACAGGATATTTTTACCAAACACCAGACCAAGATGTCTCAAAACTGCCCAAGTCATGAAAAACAAGGAAAGACTGATAAGTTGTCCCAGACCTCAGGAGACCAGGGAAACGTGACTTCTAAAGGCAGTGTGGAATCCTGAATTAAATTCAGAAACAGAAGAGGACCTAAATGAGTGGAGAAGTAGGTGAAATCCTAAAAGGCTGCACTTTCGTTACTAGGAAGGTGCTCCTGTTGGCTTCTTAGCTGGGATAAATGTATCACTATTATGTGTCACGTATGACATCAACGAGGAAGGCAGCTCTGTGAGGGGTGTGCAGGAACTCTCTGTACCATCTCCGCAACTTTTCTGTGAATCTAAAACCATTACAGAATAAAAGCTTGTTAAAAAACCAAACAGCATCTGATTCCAACACCTCACAACGTGTCTCCTTGGGCAAGTGATTTCATCTCCCAGGGCCTCAGCCTCCTCTTTCATAAGAGTGGGGTTACTCGGTCAGGTCTTCACAGTGAGCTTGTTGTAGGGGTTAAATGAATTAGCACACATGAGCTCATTAGAACAATGCGTGGCACATGGTCAGTATTCAATAAATGCTGGCTTTAACTGAAATACTTGTCTTCTTTTATACACAACTTATTTCCCATGATCACTCATTCGTGTATGAAAGCTGATCCCACAGACCAGGGTTCTCTAAAGTGGGGTGGATATGGGGTCACACAAAACTGTCCATTGGAGTGTAAGATGAAAAATGACAACTTTGGTTGTTATGCTGCATTTATTTCATCCTCTTAAACTTTCTATTTTTGTGCCACATATTGTCTGTGTATTTTATTCTAGTAAGTCAGAGTATAATTTAGAAATGCCTGTTTTAAGGGCATGTGCTCTGCATTTGTTAGTGACAGGGTGTATTGGTTTTCTGGACTGCTGTAATGAAACCCTACAAACTGTGCATCTCATAAGAACAGTGATGCCCTGCCTCGCAGTTCTGGAGCCCAGGAGGCTGAGACCAGGATATCAGCCGTATTAGTCTCTTCTGAGGCACTGTGGGAGTACCTGCTCTGTTCCGCTCTCCCAGCTCCTGGTAGCTCCAGGCATTCCTGGACTTGCAGCTGGGATATCACATGGCATCCTCCTCGGTCTCTGTGTCTCTTCTCTTTTATAAGGACCTCAGTCATGTATTATAATAACACATCTCACTCTAGTGCGACCTCTTGTTAAACAAACTGGTAACATCTTCAGAAACACCTTCCAGAAAGAGTCACCTTGGTATGTACAAAGGCTAGCGCAACAGTGTGTATCTTTTCCGGGACACAGTGCAATCCATGGCATAGGGTAAATAATCAGAAAGTCACAGGAACCGTGCTGTGTGTCACTATTCCTAAGGCAAGACACTCTTTGCATCTGTGTGACTTTGGTCTCAAAGGCATAGCCACTTAGGTGAGCTAATTTTGCATTAAGCCGTAATGCCTAACCCATTTAAATCTGCATGAAAATAACATTTTAGCCTCGAAAGCTGGAAATGTGAGGGTTGTTTCAGTGTCTATTTACGCTCCAGACTTCCTTCAGCGTGGGTTATTTCAATTTGTTCTATTACTGGATAAAATCTCTCCACTTATTTTTGAGACTCTAAATTTTCCTTAAGACCAGACTTTATTTCTGACTTCACAACAGTCCCATCAAGTTCTCTCAGGCGTAGTAAATTTTTAGGTCTGAAGCTTTTGGAATCTATATGGTGATATTTGTTGCAAGAGAGATGGGTAATTGTTGAGGGGTGAAAAACATAACTGATACTCATTTTAAGTTTTGAATGTATTCATCTATTCACAATCATTTATTTCTAGTCATATGAACAGTTAGTAGAGAAATCCAAGGTCTCAGAGACAGACCTAAGTTCAAAACCAGCCATGTGACCTTCGACAATTTCTTTAAAAAGAAAAAAAATCCTTCATACGGGGTACAACAATTAAGTGCATGAACTTAATTGTTCTATGTGCTACGTACCTCATTGCTGAATAGCACGATGGTCACCTTCAAAGTATGTCCCTTGGGAAGCTATGTACTAACGCCAATGCCTAGTCCACCCTTCAGAGCAATTTTGGCACTCTTTCTGGAGTGGCCATTGTGCATGTGGCATGGTGGCAACTTCATGAACTTAAAGTTGTCTATGAGAGAGATTTCAGCCAGTAAGTGAATAACTGTATTCGAGCAACCTCCCTACTCAGCTGATCTCCAGGCCCCTGATGACTAGATTCTCTACCCAAAGATAAAGAGAATATTGACAGGAAGACATTTCAGTGACATAGAGGACACAAAGGATCATACGAGGACAGCTCTAATGGCTGTTCTAGGAAAAGAGTTCCAAGAGTTCCAACAGTGCTTTGCAGGGTGGACTCGGTGCTGGCGTTGGTGCCCAGCTTCCCACTGGGAGGACTTCAAAGGTGACCACAGTTATAGTCAGCAATGAGGTTTGTGGCACTTTTTCTGGGATGACTTTGTGAACTTAATTGGCAGTTCTCGTATTCATTTCTTCAGCTGAAAAATAGGGACCATGTTTACACACTGGGAGTTTGTTTTTTTTTTAATTTTTATTTTTATTTAACATAACTGAGTGAAAATGTACATTCACATATAAATTTACATGCCCCCCTATATGCAGCTTCCACTGCTCTCCCTGTCCGGTGACTGTACACTATTCCTCTCTGCTCCATACATGTCTCATCCTCCCAACAGTCTCCTTTCCCCGCCTCTCCGTCCACTCCCCTTCCTCCAGCCAGAGGTCAGCAAGATGATATCCTATAAATGTATAGAACCATAAAGTGCTTCCAATATATGGTTACTCTGCACTGCCAAGTCCAATCCATTCCTGTCCAAAGAGTGGACCTTTGTTATAATTTATGGGAAAGGGCAGCATCAGGGCTGGGGGCCATCTCTCAGAGGAACCCCAAAACCGCTGGACCGTCAATTGAGGTCTTTTAGTGTCTCCACTAAATGATGCACCTCTTTTTATCCTTGTGTTGCCAGTGAGGCTCCTCTCTGTGAGCTCCGTCGTGGCTATCACTGGTGGTAGCCGGGCACCATCTGGTTCTTCCGGTCCCAAGTCGATGTAGGCACCCACTCTTGTGGGTCTCTCTGTCTTCTCGGTTGTCTTTACCACATGTCAGTTTGGCCCTCGGTGAGCATCCGTTCCTGCTGGGTTGGGACCATTTGCTGTGTCCTTGGATGGTAGCTTGGCAGCTTTTAAGACCCAGATGCCACTCACCAATGTAGGGTGCAGAGAGCTCTCTTAGCAAAATATTAGTTGTGCCAATTGGCCTGGAATTCACCTAAGAGCATGGTCCCCCGCCCCCCGCCCCAGCTACTCTATCCTTGCAGTATTGAGTTAAGATGGAAGGAGTACTCAAGTTATGCTGAAGTCCACTTAATGTTGTTCTTGTTCCTAATGTGTGCTGTCACCGCTTTCTCCCAACTAGATTTCTAGTAATTATCTAAACTAAGCCCTCCCCACCTCGCCCTCCCTCCCTCCCCTCCCTTGCAGCTGTCAAAGAGTCTTTTCTTCTATACACAAGTCTGTTTTTGAGATCTTATCGTAGAGGTCTCATACAGTATTTGTCCTTTTGTCGCTGACTACTTTCACTCAACATAATGTCTTCCAGTTGAAACCAGGTTAGGAGATGTTTCCTGGAATCATCGTTATTCTTTATCATTGCGTAGTGCTCCATTGAGTATATGTACCACAGTTTACCTATCCATTCTTCTATTGTTGGGCATCTGGGTTGATTCCATCTTTTTGCTATTGTGGACTGTGCTGCGATAAACATTCTGGTGCATGTGTCCGTTGGTGTGAAAGGCCTTGAATCTGTAGGATATATTCCAAGTAGTGGAATTACTGGGTCAAATGGTATATCAATATCCATTTTTTTAAGGAAGCGCCAGATTGCCTTCCAAAGAGGCTGGACCATTTTGCAACCCCACCAACAGTGTAGGAGGGTTCCACTTTCTCCACAGCCTCTCCAGCATTTGTTGTTTTGTGTTTTCTGGATCATGACCAATCTTGTTGTGGTGAGATGGTATCTCATTGTTGTCTTGATTTGAATTTCTTTAATAACTAAAGATTGTGAACATGTCCACATGTGTTTTTTGGCTGCCTGGATCTCCTCTTTAGTGAAGTGTCTGTCCATCTCCTTTGCCCATCGCTTAATTGGATGGTTTATCTTCTTCTTCTTGATATTTTGTAGTATCTTATAGATTATGGAGATCAGGCGTCGGTCTGACATAGAGTTGCCAAATATTTTTTCCCATTCTGTGGGTGTTCTTTTAATTCTATTAATAAAGTCTTTGGATGATCAAAAGTGTTTGATTCTTAATAGTTCCCATTTATCTATTTTCTCTTCTGTTGATTGAGGTTTCTTTGACAGATTTTGGAGTCTGTCCTCATTGTGTATTAAAACTTCCATTGTTGTTCCTACCTTTTCTTGGATGAGCTTTATCGTTTTAGGTTTGATATTTAGGTCTTTTATCCAGTTGGAGTTGGTTTTTGTATAAGGTGTAAGATATGGATACACTGGGGAGTTTTTTAAGAGTAACAGTAACCCATGTGAAGCCCTTGGCAGAGCATCTGAGGCCTGGTGGGTGCTTAACAGTGTGCAACCCAGCAGAGAGCCCAGCGCCGAGCCCAGTTTTGCTCAGTGTGACTCGTTACAGCCAACAAGCAAGAGGCCAAGGTGGGGGACCAGAAAGGCGCCTTTATTTCCCTGGGCACGGAAAGCAGACATCAGAGCTTCTGTCCCCAAGGCCACTCTCAGGCAGCCCAGGAAGCTGGGCGTTTCCTGAGAGCGAACAAGGAGATGCACATTCATCACGAGTGCTCAGGACTGATCTTCCTGCAGGGACTTGGAGCTTGGGGGTAGCTGTGCCCTTTTCTCTAGACAAGAGTCGGATTCTCTGGGGTGGAGGAAGAGATTGATCTTCCTTCATTAGCACGTTAGTCTGCACCCAGGCTTTCGCTGCTTCCATTAATTACAATTAATTTTTCATTTAATGAGCTCATAAGTCACTTAAAGTGTTAAGCTGGCATAGAAAACCTGCTAAAACGCGTTGAAGCTGCCGTGGCTGCTCCGTGGTCATCTTGGCAAGGACCATTTCAGGAGGAAGTGCAGCCTGTTCCGCCGGGCGCAGGAGGAGCAGCCAGCGCGGGCTGCCCCGGGGGCTGGGCTCTGACAACCTCACTGTCCTTATTGCTGTTTTATTGATCTTGTGGCATCTACTCAGGATAGACCCAGGACAGCTAGGATGGCGGAAATACAGTGCAGGTCCCTAAGGAACACACACACACCTGAAATTACTGACAGAATTAATGAGCTTGGTAAAAAGGGGAGCAACGAAACAAGCGTATGACGGAAGCCAGCACAGCGTCCTGGTCTGATTCTCCCAAGTCTCAGTCTCGTTCACCTAAACCACCTTTGTTAACCACTTCTATTTTTCCTTTTTCTGTAGCCCTTTCTGTAATTCAAAATAATAAGCTTATTCTCTATTTGATAATTTCATCATCTTTAGGACAGTCTATTGACTGTGATGAAAAAAATGAAGGCTTAGGTCACATGACCCTATGTTTCCCCTGCTCCTTCTCTTCCAAATATTTGATAGGTATATTATTATTATTTTAAATTCTGCTATTGGTGATGTTTTTGGTTAAATAGGCCTAAATTTCTATGTCTTCTTCCGTTGCACATTTCGTGTGCAATGCCACCGAGCCCATTCCAACCCGTTAGTGACCCACAGGGTTCCTGAGGCTATAGACCTTTATGGAAGAAGACTGCCATCCGTTTGTTTCCAACAGTGACCTGTGGATAGCAGCTGAGTCTTTAACGACTCTCTCTTCAGGACTTCTTCTCCAAGCCTCAGTCAGAAAGCAGTTCACAGCTTTCTGTGAACGTTAAGTTTGTCATCTTTTCTCTTTCGTCTCTCATCTTCTGTAAAAAGTTGCCTAATTCTTCTGATTTGATGAGAAATTGATTGAAGGACAAATTTGCTGAATTTATCAAAGTGACAGTTTGGACATTTCAGTTTGATGTGGTGGCTTTGTATACTTCCTCAGCCATTTCACATTCCGGCAAAGCTAAGCCACCTCTTTGAATTAATCTCAAACCCCTTTTGCCCGCTACACCTTTGCTTCTAAGTTGTGATGTTCCCAAAGTTTGCACTCAGTTCTGGGATTGTAATAAAGGCTTTCCTGCCTTCTCTGTGGTTGATTAAAAAGTTATGACCCACGCAGAAGGCTTCTGCATCTTTATACTCAGCTAATTCTCGCTCACTCCAGGGAGAAATCACACGCTAGTGTCACAGGACCCACTCTGCAGGTCCAGGCTGAGGACTTCTAACGGGCTTCTCCAAGGACAGGAGAAGAATCACACTGACAACAGACGGTTTTGCTTCTTTTTCAATGCTTATGTTTCCTAAAATCATTTCACATTGAACTTCACTTTGTGTTTTGATGATGGCTTTTTTGTGTCACCTTTCACCCTCCGGGCACTTCTCCTGGTCTCTGCCTCTTCCCCTCCACCCCACCCCACCCCTATCAACTTCCCCCCTTTCTTTCCTGTCCGACAGCCTGGAGTTTACCAAGTCTTGGAGACACATCTGCCCCAGTGGGGTCCTTGTCCTTCTCCTGGCCTGCACTCTACTTGAACTTGTGCCTGGGGCGGTCACCTGCACAGTTGTCCTGGGATTTTCTAAATACCCTTAATGGTGCCCGTGCTTCCTGAATCTGTGTCTTTTACTTTCTGGGCGGTTCCCATTCCTTTTTGATGGAGTGCCATCTTTAAAAAAAAACTTCTTAAGAAAGTCAGAAGTAGTTCGTATAAGACCTATTCTTCTGAAAATGTCTTTATTGCTATCAGAACCCTTTCACTGATAACGGGGCTGGGAATGTAATTCTATTTTCAGAAATCGTTCTCCCTTCACTTCCTTCTGATACCAGCATGGCTGATGCAAAGTCCGATGTTCGCAAGTTTCTGACCTTTCGCAGGCAGTTATTCTGTTCCCCTGCCCAGGATTAGAGAGACTTTTTGTGTTTTCTTATTTTTGTATGGAAACTCTAGTGGCATAGTGGTTAAGTGCTATGGCTGTTAACCAAAAGGTCCACAGTTCCAATCCACCAGTGCTGCTTGGGGACTCTCTGGGGCACTTCTACTTTGTCCTGTAGGGGCACTGTGAGTTGGAACCAACTCAGCAGCAGTGTTTTTTTTTTTTTTTCTTTTAATTATTGTGTCATGATGTGTCTAGTTGTAGATCTTTAGAAAAAAATTTATGTGCGAAGCAAAAGTTTTTCACCGATGGTCCGAAACCTTCCCTTGCAGGCGTGTTTTTCCGTTGTCTAAGGAAGCCTCTCCCCTCCATGTCTTTACTTTTCTGTTCCACCTTGTATTTCAGTGATGGATGTCCTGGTTGGACGCTCTATTTCTGCGTCTCATCTTTTGTGTCTTATTTATTATCTCTCTGTCTCTTTAGTTCATACTATAAGGCTTCTTATGCTTTATCTTGAGCTCTTCTACGAATTGTAATTTCCCTTTTTGTAAAAATTTAGTCTTCTTGCTTTTTGACTGTTCCTAAAAATTAGCATGACTTTAATATATATATTTTATATTTCTCTGTAGATATTAATTAGAGAGTTTGATCCTCATTATTGTTAGGGTTCTTGTTTTATATCTGCATTGTTGGTATCTGCTCAGATCATATTTTCTTTTACTTTAGTTTGTTTTTTATTTTCTTTTTTTTTTAAACAGGCATTTTTGTTAGTTCTTTAAGTTTTCTGACATGCTTTGAATACACTTCCTTTCTGCTCAAGCTCACGCATCTGCTTTCGTTGTGAGGAAGGAAGTGCTCTGACTGTCTCACGTACCGACCCGGTCTCACACTCTCTCACAGTGACCCCCGTCCCATGAGGTGAGCAGGGTGGGAGGAAAAGCCTGAATGCTTTGAAGACACCCTCAAGACTTCTCGCAGAGGTATGCTTAAGGTTCCCCAAATGACATCATGCTCCAACCAAGTAGAAGAAAGCCCTGTCTGAAGGACTTAGAGGTTTTTAAAATCATGGTTTTATTATTTTATTTTCAAATGCTATGAGGAGCTGTACTTGGCTGGGCTGAGAAAAAGTGACCAGGTAAAAGCTGCTGAAGGTCGGTTTCAGGAACAGACAGGACTGTGTTCTAGTTTGATGGTACCTCTAAAGCATTCAATACTCGAACATTCCATGTGGAACAAACATGGCTTCCACGTCTTACAGTGTTTGCTCTCACTGCTCATCTGACACGCCTCTTTAATACGAAGATAGGAACTTAAACTCTAGCCTCCCTCCCTTGTCAAAATTAAATTTCGTGAGAGTGGAACTTCTCTTGAGCCTTGAATTCCTGATGAGAAAGCATGGAAGGGCTCGTTTCTGTGCTCAGACACCTGCAGGGATGGCATAAAATTCAGTGTCAACACGTCTGCGGCAGTATGAAGGCTTCTCTCGGGTCACTGCCAGCTTCAGATGGCAAACAGTATTACAAAAACCACCTCCTTTGAAACAAGCAGGAAAATGCACTGAGTAAGACTTTATTTTGGGTCGCTTCATCAATGTCAACCCTTCACACAGTTTCTGCAGGGGAAAACAAAAGCACATTTTGGTGTGAGAACACCAGCAGGCAGCTGGAACGTGTACCCTGGCAAGTGACTCCAAGTTCATTGTGAGTTCAGATGTCCTCACTGATTATGACAGGGCTGTATTGGGAACAAACAGCAGCTGGGCCTGTGTGTTTGGACTCGGCCTGGAGGGAAACACACCAGCTCTCTGAGTAGTCATCTGACATCCCTTGAGGTCAGGGACATGAGGGACTCTGAGCACTACCCGGTCCAGTGCCTTCCAATCAATGTCACTCAGTCTGGGACGACAAGATGAAGGTCCCAGACAGAGCGCCTTTCTGACTTCATTGCATAAGTCTCATGCGAGCAAGTCACTTGCCCAGAGTTCCACAGCAAGGAGCAGTGCTATAATACTTTGTAGGACTGAATTGCCCACCGCAGACCCGCGTGTGGGCACACGGTGTTTCGGGTGCAGCCGTGGGGTCAGGGAAGGAGTGGTGCTGATGGGGGGCTGATGGAACTCCAGAGAAGCTTGAGTAAGACCTAGGGAACAGTGCGTTTCCCTTCTCCCGAGCCTGGGTCCCCTCTGGCCCAGCTGACCCCTTCGCCGGAGCTTGGGTCCCCTCTGGCCCCAGCTGACCCCTCCGCCCGAGCCTGGGTCCCCTCTGGCCCCAGCTGACCCCTTCGCCCGAGCCTGGGTCCCCTCTGGCTCCAGCTGACTCCTTTGTTGAGGCTGCGAGTTGTACTTATTCTGCAGATGCTTTCTCAGTGAAAGACCAGATGAGACATATCCATGTTTCCCTGAACACGTTGTCCCTCCAGTCACTAACCTGGCCTTTCCTCTCCTCTCTTGTCACCTCTCTTGTCACCTCCTCCCCTTTGAAGCCAGTTGTGAAAGAGACCAAGTCCTGTCACGAACTGGATTGTGTCACCGTCTCCAAACATGTGTGTAGCAGTTTGACTGGACCATGGGTCCCAGTGTTGTGATTGTCCACAGTTTTGTCCTTCAGTGAGATTTTCCCGTGTGTCGTATATCCTATTGATGAGCAGCAGTTACATTGATGTGACATATGTGATTAGATAGTGTTGTCAGCCAATCTCTTTTGAGATCTAAAAAAACAGAAGGAAGTAGAGAAATACAGACCTCATCCCACCAGTAAGCGGCGCTAGGAGCAGAGCGGGTCCTTTGCACCCGGAGTTCCTGGGCGGAGAAGCCCCAGTCCAGGGGAGATGCGAGGCAAAGGCCTTCCTGCAGAACTGGTACAAAGAAAAAAGCCTCCCCGGAGCCGGTGCCCTCGATTTGGACTTGTAGCCTGCCTGACCATGAGAGTGCACTGCTCTTTGTTAAAGCCGATCCGGAGGAAACCCTGGTGGTGTGGTGGTTAAGTGCTGCCTGCAAACCGAAAGGCCGGCAGTTCGAATCCACCAGGCGCTCCTTGGAAACTAGGGCGCAGTTCTGCTCTGTCCCATAGGGCCGCTATGACTCGAAATCAACTCGATGGCTCTGGGTTGAGTTCTCGTTGAGAGGACCACGACAGTCACACGAACCGCCTGGCCGCTGACCTGTCTGCAGGGACATCTGCTTCCAGAAGGCAGCGCTCTCCGCCCGCACGCCCAGCCGCAGACCCCCGGGAACTCCCCTCCCACCGGGTCACTTCCCTGCCCCAGACCTCCAGGGTGTCTCCCTGACTCCAGAACAGGTTCTGCATTTCCTGCTCCGGGCTTCAGGAACCCTTTTTGCCTTTCCTGCTCTCCGCGCCCCACAACCAGCCGTCGGAGGGAGTGCTTGGAGGCCCCCTCCGCAGACGCTCGTCCTCCACGGGGGCTCTGCTCACGCCGCGGCCTCGGGAGCCCCCTTGGGGCCCTCTCTGCCTTCTGTCCCAGTGCTACTCCTTCTCGAGTCCGGATGGAAAGCCGCCACCACCCCCTGCACCCAGCCCGCCCGGGTCTCCCAGCTGCGACTCTCCCCGGGGCCCAGGGCGCGCCCAGTCCCCAGCGCTGGGGGCGGCGAGCAGGCGCCCTGATACGGGCCTTCCTCCGGGTTCCCATTTCTGTCTCCCACCTGGGAGGCTGGGGCAGACATCCGGGAGGGGAGAGGCTCCGGAGAGCTGACTTGCCCTGGGTCTCAGCCCACGCTTGGGGGCAGGGGAAACCCAGGCCCAGGGACCCCCGCCAGCTCAGCACTTTTTCTGGGGTGCTTGCTGCTCCCTTCAAAACCCCGATGCCTGCGGCCATTGAGCCGGTTGGGACACACAGTGACCCGATAGAACAGAGTGAAACTGCCCCGAGGGTTTGGTGGACTGGAACCGGAGAGCGAACGTTAGCAGCTGTAGCTCCTAACCACTGCACCCCCGGGCTGCGGCCTCCCAGGCCCTCAGTTACCTGGGTGACTGGTGGTCTCCGCCCCACGCCCCGGACTGCGAAAGGCGTGCCGGCTCTCACCGACGCTGGTTAACCGGGGCGCCGGACGGAAGCCGAGGGAGAAGCTCCCTGGAGGGTTAGCAGCGCCTGTGGCTGGGTGGCCGGGGTGGCCGGGGTGGCCGGGGCGGCCGGGGTGGCTGGGCTCCTTTCGCTTCCTGCTGGATGGTGGGGGTCTACTTTCCTCCTTGTGTTTCCAGAGTGTCTCCACCCCATCCCCCACCACACCCCGCTTCCCTGGGGTCATACTCCGCTTCCCTGGGTCACACCCCGCTTTCCTGGGGTCACACCCCGCTTCCCTGGGGTCACACCCCGCTTCCCTGGGGTCACAGGAGAAGAAGGCGAGCACACTGGCCGGCCCTCCACTCCTCAGATGCTCACAGCTCTGCTCCCACCCACACCAGGGTGCCTTCCTTCCCTCCTCCAGGCGCCTTTTCAGTTCTGGGCTCCCCCAGGCTGGGATATTCGTCTTCCCTCACATGAGGTGCTGATGTCACCTTCCGGTTAGAAATACAGCGAAGCACAGCCTGTTTCTCTGATCTCCGCGCTGCTGCCAGCGCTCACAGCTGGTGCTGCAGGCGGGCTGGGAAATACAGGCTGCCGGGTGATTGATCCCTCCCTCCGCCGGCCCGAATTTATCCAGGCCTTATTACGTGTGCAGTCTTGATGAGGCGGCAGTGAACACAGAGGAATTGTTCCTCCCGGTCCTTCCAGCCGGGTGTGATGAACTGTATTGGTTTATGGGCATCCTCTTGTCTCTTCATCTCCACTGTTAATTCTCTGCTGGCAGAAACCTTATTTCTTGGTTCTTTATCACCTCCATGCAGCTTATTACAGAGCTGGGCATGGCAGAGAAACAGTCCCGATGCATAATGGGTAGTGAGTTGTACATCAGTTGCCATTTAAACAGTATTTTTCATACAGACGATCACGCACTTGAATTGCTGGTTCTCTGCAGCTGGCAGGAGGAGACTGAGGAATGTGACTCTGAGCAGTTTAATGGTCTTGCACCTTTTGAAACTCTATTCAGTAAATATTGTTGCACATTTGGTACCTGAAGGTGGGAAAACTGCCTTTCTGGTTTTTCTGCGCAGCACCAGGACTTTAGACGCACTGAACCTGATAGGACTTGGTGGCTGCTGTTGCTGTTAGGTGCCACTGAGTCAATTTTTGACTCATAGTGACCCCATGGGACATAGAAGAACTACTCCATAGGATTTTCTAGGCTGCATTTTCTTGTGGCACAGTGATTGAAGCATTCAAATGCCAACCAAAAGGTCAGAGGTTCAAAAGCAACATCAGCTTATCAGGAGAAAGTCATGGCATTTGGCTTCCAGAGGGATTTGTAGCCTGGAAACCCCATGGAGTCCCTAAGAGAATCGTCTCGACAGCAGTGGGTTTTGGGTTTAGAATCCTCACAAGAGCACATGACCAGGTCTATCTCCGCTGGAGCTGCTGGCTTTGATCCAGGGACCTTTCTGTTCAGCAGCCACGCACTCACCGAGGCATCGGTAGGGCTCCTTTGTACGTACAGTACCACGAGGTCGGACAGTGAAGTCTGCAGACATAGTTGTTCTAAGTGCTCTGTACCTCATCGCTGAAAACCACTGCTGTCACCTTCGAAGTCCTCCCCTGGCAAAGCTATGCGCTAATGCCAGCATCTGGTCCACCCTTCATAGCACTACTTCTAGGATGAGTTCACCAACTTAATTTTCATACATCGTATGATAACAGCTCTGGTGGCATTCCAGAAGGAGTTCTAAAATTGCTTTGAGGGGTGGACTAGGCACTGGTGTTGGTGCATAGCTTCCCAAGGGGAGGACCTGGAAGCTGACCGTGGTGATATTCAGCAATTTCTCTAGGATGAGTTCACGAACTTGGTTGTCAGACCTCGTAAAATGTTACTTTTTATAGCCCAAGTATGTGTTTATAAAAATAATATAGAAGGGCTTAGAATGAACAAAACCATATCCATACTCTTCTTCCCTGTTCTACTTCCTAGAGACAATCAGTTTTAACCTTTTCATTTTTTCTGCCTGCGAGGCAAACGTGGATGACTGGAGACAAGGTCAGGCAGTGGGACAGCCACGCAGTCCAGCCGGCTGTGCGTGCACCCCTTTGCAGCTCCTCCTATTTGAAGGCTGATTCTCCCCCCCCGCCCAATCCAGGTTGACAGTGTGACATTCTATGTCCAGTAGCGTATGGCAGAAGTGACAATTTGCAACCTCTGAGCCTGGACCTTCAGAGACCTTGCAGCTTTTGCTTTTGACCGTTTGGAATGCTGTCCAGAGAGCACCACTTAAGGAAGCTGGACTTGCCTGTGGGAGACTGAGAGGCTGCGGGGAGAAGTGTGGTGCTCCCCTGATAGCCGACACCAATGGCCAGACATACGAGGCAGGCCAGTGTGGACTTTCCCAGTGCAGCTGACACCCCAGATGGGTGCAACCCACTGGGGAGCCCAAGGCAACTCAATGGAAGACCTGTCAGTCAAAGCATAGAATTATGGAAAACAACAAGTAACTGTAGTTTTAACATACGAAGTTTGGGGTTGTTTGGTTTTACAGCAGAGGCTAAGAAGTGGGTTCTTATTGCTAATGATGGCACTGATGTTTTTTCTGTATTTGGTTGAGGCATTACCCATTAATTTTCTGCTGTGGTGCCTAAGGATGTAGTTCGTTACTTTGCCCCCTCCTGCCACATACCCCGTTCTCCACCTTCAGCACCCCTCATGGTTTCTTGGTTTGTCACCTTTATAACCTCAAGATAGTCAAGCCTACATTTCTTGGTCTGTGAATAACAGAATTCATTGACTCCCTGATTTTCGTGATGGAAACATCATTGCTCCCACACTTCTCTTCACTTGTATAATCCCCTTTCCTCTGTCTACCTTTAAAACATTTTTTAATTTAAATATGCTTATCTTTAGAAAAGTACTGAAATCATAATTGTAAAGCTTGATGCATTTTCGTCAACTGAACATACCTGTACCAGATTCTTAGGGTTGATGTAACAAAATACCCCTTGGGTATTTTGTTGACTGAGAAGAACAGGAATTTATTGTCTCACTTTTCTGGAGATGGGGAGTCTGCATTCCAGGCACTGGCAGGGCAACACCCTGTCTGTCTACTTCCTCGTCTCTCCCAGCTCTCGTAAACCCGGGCATCTCTTGATGTCGCTTGCTTCATAGCTGTACCATCACACAGCTGTCTCCCACTGCGCGGCCCATCACTTTTATGAGAAGGACATTGAGATTAAATGAAGACCCCCCCCCCGCTATGACCTCGTGTTAACAGGTTAAGTGAAGACCCTCCCCCCTCCCCCCGCTATGACCTCATGTTAACAGGTAACATCTCCAACGACCCTGCTTTCAGACAAGGTCACCTTCACAAGTACCAGAGGTTAGGTCCATCAGTTCGTAGGGCACCATTCAGCCCATGACAGTACCTCTGTGACTAACACACAGGTCAAGAACAAGACCTTTGCCAACACCCAGAAGTCCTCTGTGCCCTCTCCTGCTTAGCACTTTCACCAGATGTAACAGTTATCTTGGCTTCTAGTACTATAGATAAGTTTAGCTTGTTTCTGAATTTTACACAAGGGAAATTGCAGCATGTCCTCTTTGCGTCTGGTTTCTTTTGTTCAATAACGTGTTTGTGAAATGTATCAGTGTGCCAATATTGCACTCATTCTTGTTGCTGTGTAGTATTCCTTTGTATGAAAAATGTATCACAGTTCACGTGTCAAGTCTAATATGTATGAACACTTGTGGTATTTCCAATACTGAGCATTATAAACAAACATTATTACAAAATTGAGACTGGCCAACTGGAAAAGATTCATATTTGTGCCCAGTCCAAAGAAAGGCAGTCCAATGAAATGTGGAAATGATTGAGCAATATCATTAATATCACACATAAGTAAAATTCTGCTGAAGATCATTTAAAAAATTATTGCAGCAATACACTGACAGGGAACTGCCAAAAAATTCAAGTTGGATTCAGAAGAGGATGTGGAATCAGGGGTATTGTTGCTGATATTAAGTGGATCTTGGCTGAAAGCAGAGAACACCAGACAGATATTGACCTATGTGTCATTGACTATGCAAAGGCATTTGACCATGTGGATCATAACAAGTTGTGGATGACATTGTGAAAAAGGGGAATTCCAGAACACTTAATTCTGCTTATGTGCAGCCTGTACCAGAGGCAAGTGTTTGAAACAAGGGGACACTATGTGGTTTAGTCGAGAAAGGTGTGCCTTAGGATGGTAGCTGTCATCATACTTATTCAGTATGTTGTTGTTAGGTGCTATGGAGTCGGTTCTGAGCAACCCTGTAGGACAGAGTAGAACTGCCCCATAGGTTTTCCAAGGAGTGGTTGGTAGGTTCCAACCTTTTGGTTAGCAGCCAGACTCTGTGTCACTTGGGGCACTTCTGACACTTGGGCATTATCATCAGTAATGCTGTGATGTTCATTATTGTACGAATCTTTTGAAGAATGTGTGTGTACACGTCTCTGTCAGGTATATAGGGGTGGAGGCACCAGATCATATGGCAGGTATATGATCAGCTTTACTAGAATTTTTCAGAGTGGTTGTGCTAATTTACACTCTGACCAGCAGAGCATGTGAGTTACTGGTGTTCCACACCTTTTTTGTCACTTGGTGTCATCTTATTTTTCACTACAGCCATTCTGGGAGATGCATAATGGTGTACTGCTGAATTTTACACAAGGGAAATTGCAGCATGTCCTCTTTGCTTCTGGTTTCTTTTGTTCAATAACGTGTTTGTGAAATGTATCAGTGTGCCAATATTGCACTCATTCTTGTTCCTGTGTAGTATTCCTTTGTATGAAAAATGTATCACAGTTCACACACACAGAAACACTGCTGTGTTTCTAGTTTGCATTTTCCTGAGGATTTGATTTTGTTGATGCTACTTATTAATGAGGCCATTAAAAATTTTTCATATTCTCTTTGTTGTTTATATATAGGAATAGAAGTATTTTTACAGGTTCATCTTGTATTCAGTGACCTTCCTAAATTTTCTCAATAATTCTGAAAACTAACTTTTGATATTCATTATGTATACAACTTGTGCTGAACACTAACAGTTTTATTTCTTCCTTCCCAACCCCTGTGATTTTTTTTTCTTACCTTATTGCTTTGGCTAGAACCAGCACACTGATGAACACAAGTGAGGAGAGAAGCAGCCTTGACTCATTTCCAGTCTCAGAGGGAAGGCTTTCATATTTCACTATGAAGCAAGGTGTTTGCTGGTGTTTTGTCAAATTGAGGATGTTTACTTCTATTCATTGTTTGCTATGAGTTGTTACCACATGCTTTTTCTCCACCTATTGGATGACATATGATTTTTCTCCCCTAGTTTGTTTTACTGTGGTAAATAACATGCATTGATGCATAAATACTGAGCCAGTCTTGAATTGCTAGAAGAATCCCTACTTGGTTGTGATATATGATTGTTTTTACGTATCACTGGGTTTGATTTCTTAGTATCTTTTTCAGAATTTACACCCTTATGTACATTGGAAACCCTGGTGGCATAGCGGGTAAGTGCTACAGCTGCTAATCAAACATTCAGCAGTTTAAATCCACGAGCTGCTCCTTGGAAGTTCTATGGGGCAGTTGTACTTTGTCCTACAGGGTCACTATGAGCCAGAATCAACTCAGTGGGAACGGTTTGGTTTGGGTTTGACACATGAACATCAGTTTGTGGGAATTCTGAGAGGGTAGGGTGGGCTGCTGCCATCCGCAATAACTTCATTTGTTTCCTCCAGTATCCTGAAGTGCCACCCAGAATACTTCAGTCCCTTTAAGGAATCCTAGCTTGGTGGGCCAGTTTCACTGTGGCTCCCTTACCCTGCCCTGGATCCAACAGTTAGTCTCACGATTGCAGAGTTGTTATTGACTTTTGTCTTGGAGGCAACCTTGCTTTTTACATCAATGTAATTGCTTCTGTTTTGTTTGTAGTGTGCCAATTTATATGTACAAGATAGATAAGTTAGGGAATAAAATCGCCAAATCTGGATATTGTGTTAGAGTGATACACCATTTTGTTTGTTTGTTTGTTTGTTTGTTTACATGTGACTACACTCTGTGTTTTAGAGAAACACTAGATGACAAACATCAACAATGAAAATCTCTCTGGCCAGCATAGCATCTTAGGAAATAACTCTCTTTCTCTCTTTCACACACACAAGCACACATCTCAGCTTCTCTCTCTTGCTCCAGTTTATCCAGATGTACCCCCACACATGTATTACACTGTTCCCCTGAGTCAGTGTACTCTTTTTGATAAAAATATTTAACACAGCATCCCAAGCATGAGTAGGTACTCCGATCATAAGAACCCAAGTAGTGAACAAAAAGAGAAACCTTAAAAATGCTGAGGAGAAACAGAATAATGACTTACGAGGGACAAGAGAATGTGTGACAACCAAGAGATACAGAGCCCACCTTGTGTTCCATCAGAAACAGCACTGAGAAAATAAGGGAAAGGCGAGCTGATCATCTTTTATCCAAGTTGTCACCTGCTCTCACTGGGGTTGGGGCATGTGTGCTGGATATTAGAGCTAAGGACTGTCATGCTCCCAACTGCAAGATGGGCCTCTTGCAGGGTGTCCAGTCATACTTGGAGCTGTGTGGTCAGTTTCTTTGGGAAAGGAGGAAACCAGGAAGAGGAAGGTTTATGTTTCAAGCCATAATAGAAGAAAGAAAACAAGCCCTGGTCTCCCACCTCTGGTGTCCTGACATCTCAGTCTATCAAAGACATTGTCCTTCCTTCTTCCCCACAGCTGAGAAGCTTGAACCTTGGTCTTCCGTCTTCGGTTGCTGTGATATTTACTTGTTAGAAAACAGAAATGGAGGGAGATTTATGAGCATATTTATTTACTTTTATAGTTATATATAAGCCATTTTTAAAACAAGATTGTGTGGGTTTGAAGCGTTTTCCCCAGTCATAGCTTTACTGGACAATGAATGAGGAAGACCGGAGAACTGGAGCCTTTGAATTGTGGTGCTGGTGAAGAATATTGATCTTACCCTAGACTGCCAAAAGAATGAACTTGTCTGTTCTGGAGAAAGTACAACGAGAATGCCCCTTAGAGGCAAGAGTGGCAAGACTTTAGTCTCACACACTTTGGACATACTATCAGGAGGCATCAGTCCTAGACAAGGACATCAGGCTTGGTAAAGCCAAGGGCCAGCAAAGAAGAGAAAGATCCTTGAGGATACAGATTGGCACTGTGGCCACAACAATGGTGTATTAGTCATGTCTTGCTGCTGTAACAGAAATGCCACAAGTAGATGGTTTGTAAAGAAGAATTATTTTGTCATGATCCAATAGGCTAAAAGTCCAAATTCAGGGTGTCAACTCCAGGGAAAGGCTTTCTCTGCTGGCTCTGGAGGAAGGTCCTTGTTGTCAGTCTTCTTCTGGGCTAGAAGCTTCCAATGCTCAGGGACCCTGGGTCCTTTCCAAAGGAAGCATTCTGCTCCCTGCTCTGCTTCTTGGAGCTCCGCAATTCTCTGCTTGCTTCCCTTTCCTTTCTATCCCAAGAGATTGCCTCAAGGCACAGTCTTACACACTAACTCCTGTCCCACCAACCCAATTGCCATCCATCCTCCCTCATTAACATCACGTGGATAGGTTTATAACATGTAGGAATGTTACATAATGCAGTGAATCAGGGCCTGTCAAATTGCTACACACATATTTTGAGAGGAGGACACAACTCAGTCCATGACAAAGCATGGCAGTGGTCCTGAGGCTGGCACCGGCCGGGCAGTGTTCCATTCTGTCCTACATGTGGTCAGTGTGAGTCAGAACTAGCTTGGTGTTACCTTCCTGCAACTATGACAGTCTCTACTGTGTGTCCTGTTCTTTTTCATTCAGTGGAATTCCACGGCTGGGTGGATTTTAGAAGTTCATGTAGTGCATGAAGGAGGAAATTACATTGATCACTGCTTTGCAACTGGCTCATTTTCTTCTGCTGCTCCACCCCCTCTTCCTCCTGTCTTTCTTCCTCCTTCTCCTTCTCCATTTCTCTTTTTCAAAAACTTTGGCTTTTAGAGATTTTTCTCACTTTCCTATGATCTCAGAGATGTATTTATAGTCGTGTTTATTGTAATTTCTGCAGGATTCAGCGTTCAGCAGTGTGACTGTTCAGAATATTCCAGCTACCCTACTCCCTGAAGAGAAAGTCTCTGTCTACTTTTCATCTTGCAGAAATGTGTTGAACTATCCATGAATGGTCCCTATGGTTCTCTTCTTTCTTGCTGACTTTGTCATTTTTTATTCCTTCAGTTTCCTCTTAATGCTGACTCTGGAGGGGGAGGAGATCTCTGTGTGTGCGTGTGCATGCGCACACGTGTGTGCATGGATTTCTACATTATTCTGAATTGCAAACCAGTACCGTTTTTGCAACCTTATGATTTAAATACATTCTGCTTTGTTCTTCAGAGATTTTAATTGTGGACACAAAAGAAATTAAAAATAAGTAGAAGTGTCAGTCTAAGCTCTAAGAAAAAAAGAGGTACTATCTAGTTAAACTTCAGAATGATTACAAAAAGGTTTGGTGCAGGGACTAATTTTTCCCAATTTTTTTGTTTAAAAAGTCTAACTCACGGCATGTAGAAGTTCAATATCTTTATAGTTAAACTATTTTATGTGTTTGAGTGAATGACGTCATAGGGGAACACTAACTCTTTGGAAGCATCTTCGCATTTTTGCTGCTAATGACTTACGTCAATTAATCCCTTGATCAAGGTTAAAAAGAGCACTTCAAAATAAGTTTAAAGGTTAGTTTTCTCTGATTTTAATGTATGATATGTGCATTTTTTGAACAGTAAATTTTTCAATTGACAGAAGCACTTAGAAACATGCTTTCAAAAATGTCTTTAAAGATAGGATTCTCCATTAGCCACACTTATATAATTTAATACTACAGAAAAATAGTGGTTAGGGGAATAGTCACATCTGCTCAAGAATGCTTTTACCTAACTTTATTTTCTTCCTTCTGTAGTCTTTGACTTTATTTTTCCAATTTCTTAGCTCATTGATTTTTATGTTTCTTTATTAAGATAGTTATTTAAAGTCATCAATTTTCTTTAAGTATTGCTTTATCTGCATCCCCAAAGTTCAGATATTTAGTGTTATTATTTCTAAAATATTATCCAGGTTTTTTTGAGGCCGGAATTCCACAGGTTGTTGTCAGCTCCCCTCGAGTTGATCCCAACTTCCAGTGACCCCATAAGGCAGAGTAGAATTGCTCCAGAACGTTTCCTCGGCTCTAATCTTCACCCGAGGGGACTGCCAGGCCTTTTTGCTATGGAGCCCACTGGGTGGATTTGAACTGCCAACCTTTCTGTTATTAGCCAGGCACTTAATCCCTGTGCCATGAGTCGGATCCGACTCGACGGCACTTAGCTGGTTTGGCTAATCCCTATGCCACCAGGGATTGTTGGAGGATGGGTTACCAAACCAAAACCAAGCCCAGTGCCATCAAGTTGACTCCAACTCGTAGCGACCCTGTAGAATAGAGCAGAGCTGCTCCGTAGAGTTTCCAGGGAGCATCTGGCAGATTGGAGCTGCCGACCTTGTGGTGAGCAGCCATAGCTCTTAGCCACTATGCCCCCAGGGTTTCTAAAACACAGGCTAGAGCATCCGAAACCGAAGGACCAGCCCCCCCGACCGGTGTATGCGCTGTTCTGTTTCGGTGCCTTCGCTGGCTGTGGCTGCTCCTTCCAGCTGACTGTGGACTCGGCTGTCTCGTGCACGGTGGAGCGACTTCCCTCTGTGCATTCCTCAAAGGTGGTTGTTCCTATGGGACTTTCATACATCCATTTTAAAAACACCCCGGATATGGATTCTTGCCAGCAAGGAGGGCTTTGAATTTCTACCGGAGGGCCTTGCACGCTTTGCAGAGTGTAACCAACTGCTATTTCTTTAGTTACATAAAATGTTGCCCGTCTTATCCTCAGTTAACTGGGACTGCGTTTCTGATTTGTTACGGGCCTCCTTCTTAATTTAACTTTGGAGATTGGAGTATCATTTTACTGGAGAAACTAATGCTCTGAAAACTTAAGAAACTCCTCCTCTGACACATTTTGTACACATCTAGACAACATTGCCTACTGATTGTTGTCATTTCTATTTTTGGGGTGAAATTTCTTCCAGATGATGAGACCTTTGAGGCTGGGACCTTGTGGTCTGCCTCAAGCCTAGCACAGCTCCAGAAAAGAGACGATAATTAAAGATCTATTGAATCAATAATTTTTGCCTGGGGTCGTACAGGGAGCGGGAATTCAGCCTCGCTTACTTAGGGAGCCACTAGGCCCAGGCCTTCGGTCCAGCTGGAGCAACAGGCAGGGACGGAGGCGGTGAAGGTAACGCGGCTTGTGCTGCGGGGCCGTTGAGCGGATTTCTAGGCCTTGCAAGCCCGTGTGACAGTGCGGAACTGCCCCTGGGGTGTCCCGGGCTGCCATCCTTCAGGGAGCAGACGGCCCAGCCTTTCTCCTGGGGGGCTGCTGGCCGGTGCTGACGCCCCCCAACCCCCGGGTTAGCAGCTGAGCGCTGCTGCAGCGCCACGGCTCCAAACCCTGTGTCGGGTTGTCTTATTTACCACGCTAGGATGCTGGGATTTTCCTGTGGGTGTGAGGAGCCATTGAGGGGTTTTCATTCGAGAAGAGACAGGATCAGAAATGCACTTTAGAAAGATTTCTCTGCTGGTTTTATGCAGGGCTGTGTCGTCATACAAACGGCTCTCGTTAAACGTCGGCGGAGGGAGAGCTCGTGAAGCGGTGAACCAGGGAGGGGCGCACAGGCTTCCACGGGTTCCCCTTGGCCTTAACCTCTGAGACAGATCAATGGACTGGGAGCCTTGATAGCCTGGCCCCCAGTGGGTGTCGCTCCCTGCTCAATTTTGCATTATTGAGGTTGTTTCTCCCCACAGTCGGAGGACTACACATAATCGGTGAGATGCAGTAGGAGGAACTTACATTGAGCGCACAAATATTTCCTCAAATACGCGGGATGAGGTATGAGGAGGCCTGGTGGATAAATGGTTAGTGCTCAATGGGTAACCGAAAGATCGGTGGTCTGAACCCACCAGCTGCTCCTGGGGAGGAGGGACCTGGCCATCAGCTTCTGTGAAAGTGACAGCCCGGGAAGCTCCAGAGGCGGTTCTACTCTGTCCTGCAGGGCCACTGTGAGTGGGACTGATGGCAGAAACAACAGCAACAACAAGGTTCGAAGGTCTGCCCAACAGCTTCTCGAGTTCAAGGAAAACGTTGAGGAGCTTGAACAGACTCCTGCTTGAAAGTTGAGGAATGTCGTAGGTGGCACCACGAGATACCTTCCAGCCTTCTGGGTCTTCCTCCAAGATCTTTTCTGTGTTTATGAAACATTCCAAAGGGCCGGGCACTGTTCTCTGCACTGGGTCTGCGAACAGCCCCTGCACCTGGCTGCTGACTGCAGGCTGGTGGTTTGCACACACCCAGAGGTGCCTTGAAAGGAAATCCCGGGAGTCTAATTTCAGGGAAATCAGCCACTGAAAACCGAATGGAGCACAGTTCTCTGAGGCGCGTCGGATGTCCATCAGTGGGAGTCAGCCCAACGGCAACTAGCACTGGTCTCCTTCGGTGAATTTGAGTAACCTGCTTAATTCTTTAAGATTAACTAGACACAGACCTTGACCTCTGCAAGGTGACAGAACATGAAAACAGATAATGACAAAATAATGCAATCTGCGCTAGACTAGAAATACTGTCTGCGTGCTGTGGGAACACTGCGCACCTTGCCCAAAAGGGAAGGCTTCACAGAGGAGGTGACATGGAGTGGGGTCTTAAAATGTGTCTAGAAGCTCATTAGCCTCAGAGGAAGGAAGGGCATTCTAGGCCAAGGCACAGGAGGGTCAGAGGGCGTGGTGTGTTTGGGGGGCAGTGAGGGCTGCAGCAGGACAGGGTGCGTGAGGTGGGATCAGAGACCCTTGGGAGATGAGGCTGGAAAGGCGGGCTCCTCCCAGGCGGCAGCGGGCCTGGAATCCCCTGCTCATGGACTCTTATGTAACAGAAACGTGACAGACCAGAGTCCTCAGCTTCAGCTCTCCCAGAAAGGCAGCTTTGCCTACTGCATGGACAGTCTCTAACACGACCACGGCAGGCGACAGCTGGCCTTGTGGCTGGGTTCCCTGCTGCCTCACCTCTCTGCCTCATCTCTGCCCCTTTCTGGAGTTTATCTCTGGAGTTTTCCTGTCGGACCAAGAGAGCTATTGTCAGTCCAAGAGAGCCAGGGTTGGTCCCCACCGAGGGAATAAGAGTGTAATTAGAATAAAAGCTCCAGTAGCCGTCATCTCTCCGTATCTGCCGTGCTGCTCTCCAAAGTGTCAGTTACCTGTGGTCACCTGCAGCCTGAAAATGGAAATGAGTACGTGACAGAATCCTGAACCTTCCACATCTAGCTAACTTTTATTACAGAATAGTCTTATAATTGTTCTATTTTATTACCAGTTATTGTTGTTAATCTCTTATAAATTACAGTTTATCATCGATGTGTGTGTGTAGATCAAAACAGTGTATACACAGGGCTCAGTACTGTCCCAGTTTCAGACATCCATAGAGGTCTTGGAACATATCCCCCATTGATAAGGGGGAGACTTCTGCACTGCACCCCCGCATGTATATCCATTTGTTGTACTATGGGGGCTTGTCTGTTGCTGTGATGCCGGAAGCTAAGGCACCAGTATCCAGATACCAGTGTGCTTTATTGACTCTGCAAAGGTATCCAACTGTGTGGGTCATGACAAATTATGGATAACATTGTGGAAAATGGGAATTCCAGTACACTTCACTGTGCTCAGGAGGAATCTGTGTATGGACCAAGAGGCGGTCGTTAGAACAGAACAAGGGATCACTACATGGTTTAAAGTCAGGAAAGTCATGCATCAGGGTTATACTCTTTCATCATTCCTATTCAATCTGTGTGCTGAGCAAATAACCCGAGAAGCTGGACTATATGAAGAGGAACAGGGCATCAAGATTGGAGGAAGACTCATCACCTCAATAGCAAGAAAGCAAAAATCTTTACAGCTGGACCAATAAGCAACATCATGATAAATGGAGAAAAGATTGAGATTGTCAAGGATTTCATTTTACTTGAATCCATAATCAATGCCCACGGAAGCCGCAGTCAGTAACTCAAAAGACAGATTCCATTGGTAAAATCTGCTACAAAAGACCTTTTTAAAGTGTTGAAAAGCAAAATGTCACCTTGAAGACTAAGGCACACCTGACCCAAGCTAAGGTATTTTCAATTGTATCATATGCATGAGAAAGCTGGAAGATGAATAAGAAAAACAGAAGAACTGACACCTTTGGACTGTGGTAGAGAAGAAAATGGAACATACCACGGGCTGCCAAAAGAACAAACAAGTCTGTGCTGGATGAAGTACAACCCGAGTGCTCCTTAGGAGCAAGGGTGAGAAGACCATGTCTTACCTACTTAAGACATATTGTTTGGAGGGAGCTGTCCCTGGAGAAGGACATCACGCTTGGTAAAGCAGAGGGTCAGCGAAAAATAGGAAGACCGATGAGATGGTTTGACACAGTGGTTCTAACAACGGGCTGAAGCATGAGAATGGTTGTGGGCATGGCTTAGGAGTGTTTCATTCTGCTGTACAGCAGGTCGTTGTAAGGCAGAGCCAACTCAATGGCACCTAACAACAACAACAGCCCTAGCTGCCACGCTACAGGAGCCACGACGGTGGAATGCGGCAGAGCCTGGCTGCTCACCAAAAGACAGGCAGTTGGAAGTCACCAGGTGCTGCCTGGAAATCTTACAGAGCAGTGTCACTCTGTCCTGTAGGTTTGCTGTGGGTCAGAATGGACTGGACAGCAAAGGACTTTCTGGTTTACTGATGGCAGTGGGTTTTTGTGAGTGTTATAAACCTTTCAGTATCTCTTATGTACTCATTCAATGATTCTAACAAAAATAGTCTAGGTAAGTATCACTGGAATATTAATCATTTCAGCTAAATCATAACATTAGAACAATAAAAAATGAAAACTATTCTTGTAACTGTAGAGCTTATCGTTCTTAAAATCCATAAAGATTGCACTCTGTTCCCATTAGCTAGCTAGCCTGGGGTGGGTCTAGCATTTCACAAGCTTCTCTGAGCTGAAACAGCCTAATTTTATTATCAGTTCAAGACTTCAGTTCCAAATCACCGGTGTGGATGAAACACTGAATTGGGAGTCCGGAGTTGTATCTGTGAAAATTCAGCTTCAGTCTGTTGAAGTAAGGAACTTTAAGTGGATTATCTGAAAATTCCCCTGTGGCCTTAAGATGTTGTTCACACTTGAAGCTGCTCAAGTATTAGGATGATGTTTCAAACATGCAGAGAGTTCAGAAGACTGAGTCACAGACAGGAATGGATCTGTCATGTAGCTTGAACCTATCTTAACATTTTGCAATTTTGCTTCAGATTTTTTCTTTCATTTTTTTTTTTTTAATTAAACTACCATGTAACAAACTTGACTTTGTTTTTCTTCTTTTGGTGTACAGTTCTACGACTTTCATTACATATATAGATTCAAGATGCCACTACCTTATTCAAGACAGAAGCCACAGTGGGGCAGTGGTTAAGGGCTAGGGCTGCTCACCAAGAGGTTGGCCGTTCAGATCCACCAGGTGCTCCCTGGAAACCCTATGGGGGCAGTTCCACTCTGTTCTGTAGGGTCACTCTGAGTCAGAATCTGCTTTACAGCAATAGGTCCTGGTTTAATCAGGATACAGAAGAGTCCCATCCCCCCAGACCACCTCCCCATACTATTCCTTTACAGTGCACCCCTGCCTCTGCTGCTGATGGTCACCACTCCGCTCTCTAACACTCTAGATTTGTGCTTGTAGAATGTCGTGTCAATGGACTCATAACATGTGCCACCTTTGAGACGGGCTTCTTTCACTTGACGTGGTACCTTCAAGATTCCCATGTGCTCCTGCTGCTGTCAACAGTTTGTTCCTTGGTGCCGATCCTCGGCCTTTCTCTCTGCTCTACATCCCCTCTTTCCTGTGGTGGTAACTGCTGTCTGGAATCAGGGTGTTTGACTCCTTAAATAATTTCGTGGTCCTAATGTGTATGCAGTCAGCCATAAAACACTGTAAATACTTGATGTTTTCCCTAGCTGGTAACTCACACAGATGGTATCATGATGTACATACTATGCTGCAGCTTGTTTCTACGGCTCTTCGGGCTTTTGAGCGTTCTTCACGTCGGTGCCGTGCCAGCTCGGGGCTATTCGCAGTCAGTGCTGTGCAGTCTTCCACTGTTTGCCTGTCTCCCTATTCTTACTCCATCCGGATTAGCAGTTATGGGCTCGCCCTTCCCTCCTCCCTCAGTCTCTTGGGGCTTCCAGTCCCAAAGCAAGCCTTGACGATGGGTTGAAGTGCCCACTCTGGGGTCCTAACAGGGAAACCCCGGATCTGGGCTCTTAGCCAGCTGTTTCCTAGGCTGACTACCTACCTGATCAGGATTCACGTCTGCGTCCGCTGCTGCTCTAGGCCTGAAGTTCCCGTTGTAGTCTCCATTCCGGGTCTCTGTTAGAAGTCCCAGCTCTCTGGTGGCGCAGCGGGTGAGGGCTCAGCCGCTAACCCAAAGGTGGTGTTTCAAGCCCACCAGCCGGTCTGTGGGAGAGGACGTGGCTGCCTGCTTCTGCAGACTGCATCCTCGGAAGCCCTACAGGGCATTCTACTCTGTCCTACAGCGTCACTGTGAGTCGGAGTAGACTTGGTGGTGGTGGGTATTAGAATCCCAAGCCAAAGCCAAGTGCTGTCGAGTCGGATCCAAGGGAGCTTTATAAAAACGAAGAAAAGAAGCAAAGAGGAAAGAATGAAAGAAGTTAAATCAGAATCCGAGGCCATGGTGTTTTACTTTTTTTTTTTTTTTTACTTTTTAAAGCTCCCACGTGACCTTGGAAACGTTGGTGGCGTAGTGGTTAAGTGCTCGACTAGTAACCAAAAGATCAGCAGTTCGAATCTGCCAGGAGCTCCCTGGAAATGCTGTGCAGCGGTTCTGCTCTGTCTACAGGGCTGTTACGCTTCTGAATCCACTCACTTGCATCGGGTTTGGTTTGGAGTCAGCGATCTTAAGATGTAGTCAGGGAGACAAGCCCTAGTGAAACACGTGCCCAGGCAGCTTTCTTCAGCTCCTTTGCCCAGGTGGGAGCCGCGCCTGCCGTTCTGTTTTACAGCAGGGGCATTCCTGGGCCCTCCTCCTCCGGGCCCCTCCTCCCTCTGGGCCCTCCTCCCCGGGCCCCTCCTCCCTCTGGACCCTCCTACCCGGGGCCCCTCCTTCCTCTGGACCCTCCTCCCCCGGGCCCCTCCTCCCTCTGGACCCTCCTCCCCCGGGCCCCTCCTCCCTCTGGGCCCTCCTCCTCCGGGCCCCTCTTCCCTCTGGGCCCTCCTCCCCGGGCCCCTCCTTCCTCTGGACCCTCCTCCCCCCGTGCTCCTCCTCCCCTCGGCCCCTCCTCCCCCTCGGCCCCTCTCCCTGGGACCCTCCTTTCCTTAGACCCCTACCCTTCAGTCCCTATGCGGACTGTATTATTTCTCATTCAGCAATTCAGCCACCTGTTCCTGCTGCCAGGCCTTGAGCTCCCTAATAGGCTTTTTTTCTTTTTTCCTGTTTCTAGTGCGCACAGATGTTCGTCTAGTCCCTGAGCCTGGCTGTGCTCTGCCTGTTTCCCCTCCCCGGGCTTCGTCGAGCACTTCTGTCTGTGCAGCACAGACGATGCCTCGAGCATGAGTAGATAAAAACGCTTTCCGTCTCGAACTCTGGAAACACACCTCATGCGCCAAAAGGTGGCTCTTGTCACTTCAAAAGGACGTAGGATGCATCCTTGTCAGCAGTTTTCTTTGTGTTCTACTTTTTAAAACAATGAATTCATGCTTGTGGCAGGAAGTTCAGATGCTGTGGAAATGAATGACTCAGAAGCTGGAGGTCCTCCAGAGTCACCCCCGCAGATGACCCCAGTAAACAGCTGAGCATATTCTGCATATTGGCTCTGTACACAATATTTTTTATGGCGCTGGCGGAGACGTGTTCCCCTAGAGGCCCTAGGGAAGAACTTCTTGCCTCTCCCAGCTTCTGGCAGCTAGCAGCATTCCTTGGGTCGCGGGCAAGGTCACTCCAGTCTTGAAGGCCAGCATCCCCACATCCCCCTGTGCCTCCCTTTTGTAAGGATTCGTGTGATTGCATGTGGCTCACCCAGATGAACAAGGAAAGCCTTCCCATCCCAGGGTCTTCTTTTTCCTGTGTACGCCAGTTCACTTCTCATTAGACAATCCATGTTTTGTTTTGTGACATCACTCACCAGTCCCACAACGTGTCAACACTCTCCCCGTCTCAACCTTGGGTTCCCTGTTACCAGCTTTCCTGTCCCCCTCCTGCCTTTTTGTCATTCCGCCTGTGGCTGTCATGCTCCTTTAGTCTCGCCTTGTTTCCTGGGGCCGTCTAGTCTCACTGAAGGGCAAACCTCAGGAGTGACTTCAGTTGTCAGTTAAGAGGGCATCTAGGGTCCGTGCTCTCAGGGGTTCTCCAGTGTCTGCCAGGCCATTCTGTTTTTTGTGAGTTAGAATTTTGTCCTACATTTTTCTCCAGCTCTGCCTGGGACCCTACACTGTGGTTGCTGTCAGAGCAGATGGTGGTAGCCGGGCTCCAGCTGGTGGTACCGGGCTCAGTCTGGTGGAGGCTGGAGTCGTCGTGGTCCATTACTCCTTTGGACCAACCTTTCCCTTGTGTCTTTGGTCCTCATCATTCTCCTTGGCTCCGGATGGGGTTGCCAGCCAGCCAAGTGCCCTCGATTTGGACCTGACCATATTGTTACAAAAACAACGCACACCTTCTACATTTGTTTGCTAAACACAACCTTTCCTTGCAAGGCATTTTCCTAGGTGCCACTGTGCTATTTTTAAAAATATGTTGCTGTAATTAGCATAGCACATTGACAAAAATACCTCATGGGGGGGCAGTTAGCAAACAAATGCTAAGGCATGTGTTGTTTGTAAAAACATGGAAAATATACACAAAATTGTTTATACTTGCATAAAAATATGTTACTAATTTTTACAAAAACAAAATTGGAACCATACTGGTGAATTGTAGGCCAGTTGAATTTTGTGCTTTCTATAGCATGCAAACATTTTTCTAGGTTGAGGTCTACTTCCATTATTTTTAATGGACACATGGTGTGTCCTTGTCTGGTTGTACTTGAGTTCGTTTATTGACAGCCATTTGGGGTGTTTGGGGTTTTGCCATCACAGTCAATGCTGAGAACAATATCCTTGTGTGTAGTCTTCCTGCTCTCACGCAAGGTTGAACACTGCCTGTCTCCTGGGATCATTTGTTTCCTACTGAAGTCCCAAGTGAAGGGCATTTCTGAGGGGAAGAAGAAATAATCTGCAGAGTGTTGTGGGTGGCCAGGACCTCCCCAGCCGTCAGAAGGCAGCTGACACTTAGGATGCCCCTAGGCACTCAGCCTACTGAAGTTAATTTTCTGGGTCTTCAGTCAGTGCAGTGCACTTTGGGACAGTCCATTGGCTCCACCTGTGCCCTAACCTTTCCAGGTGTTGACCATCATCCTCTGAAGGTTAACCGGGGTGTAATGCAGTATTTTTTTTTTAATTCAAATTATAAGACTGTGACCCATCAGTGTGCTGTGAAATCAAATTTCACCCAGCACCAAGTTGGTTCTGACTTATAGCAACTCTGAATACAACCCAACAAAACACTGCCAGGTCTCGTGCCATCCTCACAGTCTCCTAAATACTGGAACCCAGCACTGCAGTCCTTGCATTGTTCTACCGCCCCGAGGGTCTTCCTCTTTTCCCCAACCCTCTACTTTACCGAGCATGACGTCCTTCTCCAGAGACTATTTTCTCCTGATAATGTGTCCAAACTACGTAGGCAAAATCTCACCGCACTAGCTTCTAAGAAACATTCTGGCTGTGCTTCTTCCAAGCAGATTTGTTTGCTCATTGGGCGGTCCATGGTATACTCAATATTCTTTGTCAATACCATAACTGAAAGGTGTAAATTCTTCGGTTCTCTTTATTCATTGTCTGGCTTTCACATGCATGTACAGTGGTTAAAATACTATTGCTTGGGTCAGGTGCATCTTAGCCCTTAAAGGGCCATGTTTGATTTTTAACACTCCAAAGAGGTCTTTGCTAGCAGATTTGCCCAGTGCAATACAAGGGCTGCCAGTTAAGGTCATGACCTCATTCTTGAAAAAGTGCTACATACCTTATTGCAGAATATCACTATGGTCACCTTCGAAGTCCTCCCCTTGGGAAGCTATGCACAAAGGCCAGTGCCTAGTCCACCCTTCAAAGCAATTTTGGAACTTGTTTCCTGGAGTGGCCATCAGAGCTGTCATTGTATTACCCTTGATGTCCTGAACATCATCCAAATGTCTTCCTTTTGATATTTATCTTCAGATAAAGAAAAAAAGTCACTGGGGGCCAGATCAGGTGAGTAGGGAGGATATTCCAATACAGTTATTTATTTACTGGCTAAAATCTCCCTCACAGACAGCTATACAGTTAAGTAAGCAAACTTGCCACCATGTGCACAATGACCATTCCAGAGAGAGTTCCAAAATTGCTTTGAAGAGTGGAGTAGGTGCAGGTGTTGGTGAACAGCTTCCCAAGGGGAGGACTTTGAAGGTGATTGTAGTGATAGTCAGCAGTGAGGTATGCAGCACTTAGAACAATTAAGTTTGTGGACTTAATTGTCAGTTTTTGTATGTGTTTTGACTTCTTGACTGCTGTTTCTGTGGGCACTGATTCTGGATCTGAGCAAAATGAAATGTTATGATGTTGTTTATTGGCCCAGTTATTAGGATTTTGTTTTATAGGTGTTAAGATGTAATTCATACTGAAGGTTGTAGGTTTTTTTTTTATGATTGAATGAAAATGTACATTCCCATATAAATTTGCATGCCCACCTAAATGCACCTCCCACTGCTCTCCCTGCCTGGTGACAGCACAGTCTTCCTCTCTGCTCCAAACATGTCTTATCCTCCCAACAATCTCCTATCCCCTCCTCTCCACTTACTCGCCTTCCTCCAGTAAGAGGTCAGCAGGACGACATCCTATAGATGCACAGAATCATAAAGCGCACACATGATATGGTCACTCTTTGTCATCAAGTCCAACCCATTCCTGTCTGAAGAGCTGGCTTCCATTATGATTTATGGACAGGGGCAGCATCAGGGCCAGGGGCCATGCTCCCAGGGGAACTCCGAGGCTTCTGGACCATCAACTGTGGTCTTTTAGTGGAGATCTCAAGGTGCACCCCTTTTTATTCTTGTGTTGCCAGTAAGACTCAACTTTGTAAGCTCTATCACAGCTATCACTAATGGTGGCTGGGCACCATTCGGTTCTTGTGGTCACAAGTCGATGTAGTCACCCACTTACGTGGGTGTCTCTGTTTTCTGGGTTCTCTTCCCCCCATGCTGTTTTGGTCTTTGGTGATCATCCGTTTCTGCTGAGTTGGGACAATTTGCTGTATCCTCAGATGGCAGATTTTAAGATCCCAGATGCCACTTACCAACGTGGGGTGCAGAGGGCTTTCTTAACAAAATGCTAAGTTGTGCCAGTTGGCCTCGATTTCCCCTGACAGCATGGTCCCTGGCCTCCCGCCTCAGCTATTGTGTCCTTGCAATATTGAGTTAAGATGGAAGGAATAATCATGTTATGTTGAAGTCTAGTTAATATTGATCTTTCTAATGTGTGCTGTCACGGATTTCACCCAACGAAAGTGCTATCAACTATCTACTCTAAACCCTCCCCCTCTCCTCCTCCCTTCTTTCCCACCTTTGCAGCCATCAAAGAGTCTTTTTTTTCTATGCATGAGTCTGTTTTTAAGTTCTTATCATAGGGATCTCATACAGTATTTGTCCTTTTGTCACTGACTATTTTCACTTAGCATAATGTCCTCCAATTAAAACCAGGTTATGAGATGTTTCCTAAAATCATCATTGTTCTTTATCATTGCATACTGTTCCCATGGAGTATATATACCATAGTTTACCTATCCATTCTTCTGTTATTGGGCATCTGGGTTGGTTTCATCTTTTTGCTATTGTGGACTGTGCTGCAATAAACATTCGTGTGCATGTATCAGTTGGTGTGAATGGCTTTGATTCCGTAGGATATATTCCAAGCAGTGGAATTACTGGGTCAAATGGTATATCTATATCCAGCTTTTTAAGGAAGCTCCAGATTGCTTTCCAAAGAAGTTGCACCATTTTGCAACCCCACCAACAGTGTAGGAGAGTTCCAATTTCTCCACAGCCTCTCCATCATTTGTTGTTTTGTGTTTTTTGGATCATGGCCAACCTTGTTGGGGTGAGATGGTGTCTCATTGTAGTTTTGATTTGAATTTCTTTAAAGGCTAATGATAGTGGGCATCTCCGCACGTGTTTTTTGACTGCCTGGATCTCCTCTTTAGAGAAGTGTCTGTCCATCTCCTTTGCCTATCGCTTAATTGAGTGATTTATCTTTTTTCTTACTGCTATTTTGTAGTTCCTTGTAGATTATGGAGATCAGGCATCAGCCTGACTTATAGTAGCCAAATATTTTTTCCCATTCTGTAGGTGGCCTTTTAATTCTATTAATAAAGTCTTTGGATGAGCAAAAGTGTTTAATTCTTAGTAGTTCCCATTTATCTATTTTGTCTTCTGTTGTTGAAGGTTGTAGTTTTTGATCTTCATGAGTAAGAAATCAAATTAGAGGGTCACAAACCAGCACTTAAAAAAATAAAATGGAAGAAAAGTGTAGAAAATAACACAGGACATCACATGAAGCAAGTGTAAATATTGTTTCTGAAAACTGTATTTTATTTATATGTGTGCTTGGAGCAGCATCTCAGTTCTCTAGAACTGGAGCCCCAGGAAAGGGTTTAGGTTTACGTGATGGATTAAGGGGCTGCTATCCAAAGAGTGGGGCTGAGGGAGGCTGGAGAAGGCAGGGAAAAAGCTCAACAAGAGTGTAGTGTCAAGCCTGCTCCCATGGGAACTGTGAAGCTTGAGTTGTACCAGGTTTGTTCTGTCCAAGATGAGGGCACTAGTCTGTGGAACCCTACAACTGCAGTTAGCTGTCAGCTCTTGGCTGTGGCTGCTCTGAGGAGGAGAGTGCCTGGCCTCCTGGAGAGGCAGCTTCTGTTTAACCAAAGAGAATTCTCTAGAGAAGCAGGCAGCTATGAGCTTTAGCCACTGACATTCATGGCAGCTGGGTAAGCGCAGCAGGCTGACAGAAGAGATCTAGATGAGGTTGTTGGCAGAGTCCCATTACACAGAGCGATATAAAATGTGCTTCTGGTTATGGAACATGGGAAAGATGTCTATGCAACACTGGTTTAGATGTGAGACCAAAAATGGGGACTTGATCCCATTATTTTATTTGACAAAGGCAGATTCCCCAATACAGTTGGAATTTCATCCCCATACGAGAGAAGGATTCACCATAGTTCTTGGAAAGAAATGAATCAAGGGTGGGAAGGAGAGGCAGAGGACATTTTTGATGCCTGGAGGTCTCAGGAGATATCTAAGGAGGCTCTGAGCTGGGTTTTCTGGCTGGGAGCTCATCTGTATCTCTGGGTGCTGAGGGTACAGAGAAGGTTGGTGGGCTGTTAGGACGACCCAGGTAAGCATGACACATATTACAGGAGTTTCAATTTTATTCATGTTAAATATTTCAAAAGAATGTTTTACAATCGTAGATATAATATGGAACAAAATACAAACTTCACAGGATCTCTTAAGACAAATGATAAACTTGCAAAGACATTTCAGATTGGAGGTTGCCACTGTGGACGACATTGGCACCGGGAGGTCCTTGCCTATTCGCCTCCACAGTCAAGCACTCAAGCAAACAATTATAAAGAGCAGCAGTGACAGTAATGACTTCTGCCTTTTCAGTGGGTCCAGTTATTGGGGACAGCTGGGCCCTTGAGTCCTCTAGGATCTGAGCACCTTTCCAGAAGTTGACATTCTTCCAACCGACAGCCTTGTTTGCCAGTCCAAAGATACCAGAGCCATTCAATCAGTCAACAGAGTCATTTAGCACCAATGAGGTGTCACCAGTGGTGAGCAGGACAGAATATCCTGCACTGATGGGCCATTCTGGTCAGAGAGACTGGCAAAACCTAATCGATAATTTGGTAGTGATTAGCACTGCTCAATGTTTCACCAGTCAGAAGTGTATTCCACGGCGCCTTGTGGACTGCTTCTGGCCAATGAATCACGATTGGAAGCGATGTGTGTGCCTTCTGGACTCGGCAGTTAAGTGTCCCTCTGAGGCTGTCTCTTTTCTCTCTGGGACAGTGACCAGGGCAGTTTTCCATCAGCCTGGTGCCTGAGCAGCAGACCCACAGGGGACACGTGGTGTGAAAAAGTAGTAAGTCCTTGTCATTTTAAACTCCTGAGATTTGTAATGTGACCCAGTGTGTCCAGACTCATGTAAAATATTGTGAAGTATGATAATTGCTAAGACCAAAATGAACAAGTTGCTAGGACACATGGCAGAGGGGAGCCTACATTGACAAGAGCACTTCTGTGAAAACAGGAAGTTTAAGGTGGATCAGTGAGTCTTGGTCGTGGATATTTACATAGTTGTTTTATTGTCCAAGAGAACCGTAGACTCACAGAGCCAGAACAGGCAGAACTGCGGAGGTCCTGGCTTGCTCAATGTCACACAGATAATCGGCGGCAAGGTGGTTGTCATGGATTAAATTATGTCCCCCCACAAATGTATGTGTTGACTTGACTCAGCTAGGAGTCCCAGGATGGCGGCCTTTCTTCCATGTTGTGAATCCTGCCTCTGTGATGCTGATGATGCAGAATGGGCGGCAGTTGTGCTGGCAAGGCAGGACTCAGGTCACCAGCTGCGGGAGAGAAGGGAGAGAGGAGAGCATAGAGAGTTGGGAATCCCACAGCACCACGAGAGCAGCCCCGGGAGCAGAGCATGTCCTTTGGACCTGAGGCTCCTGTGCCGAGATGCTCTCCTTCAATTTGGACTTAGCCTACTGGACTGTGATAATTTCTGTTATTGAATAGACCTGCAACTCGTAAATGCATTTGTGGCTTACTGGAGTGTGAGAATGAAAATTTCTCTTTATGAAGCCTTCCACACGAGGTATTTTTGTTGGAGCAGGACCAGTGGTCTGCAGCTTCAGCATCTGGACCTGGGTCCAAGCTCTCCGCACCAGGGCTGGACTGGGGTGAAGCAGTGAAGTACACCATTTAAAGAGGCATGCACTCTCCAGGCTGACACCTGCATGTGAACAGCACCGACGGTGAGTGCCTCCTTAAATGCTGCGCCCTGTGTTCTTCACTCTTTAAGTAGGCAGGCGAGAGCAGGCTGGACACCTGGCCTGAGTACCTCCGTAAATTTTATACCTGACATGCCTCTGCCTCCCGGCTGCTCCTGTTTAGCTGTCCACCCTGTTCTCAGCAGCAGTCAGCAGCAAGTAGCTGGCATTTGGGAGACTATGGCTGTGCCCGTGACCCTCTGGGTGTGCCTGCTGGCTCATCTGAAAACAGCAGTACCCCTGAGCTGTGAGTTGGAATCCATTCCATGGCAGTGGGTTTGGTTTGGTTTTTCTATTAGGACCGTGAGACAGAGGGCACAGCATTCTTGATGGACAAGTGTTGGGGGCTGCCCCAAACTGACTTTTTCCCCAAAGTCCTTGATGGATACACAAACAAGGAGATTCATAGTGACTTTATAGGACAGCAGAACTGTCTCATAGAGTTTCCAAGGAGCACCTGGCGGATTTGAACTAGTGACCTTTTGGTTAGCAGATGTAGCACTTAGCCACTATGCCACCAGAGTTTCTAAACAAAGAGACTAGGGAGTGAGATTTAGGGGCTTCTGGAAGGGCTGGAGGACCACCTTTCACTTGCAAAAAGGGAAAGTCTGCCTTCTGCTCTGAACAAGACGGCCTCTATGGCTGGGAAGAAATGTAATGAAACTCACTCTCACTAAAGTGCTGAGGACTAATAGCACCCTCTTTCCTGGAAGCGGATTTGGGAGAGAATAGGACAGGGTGAAGATCAGCTTCTGAGCAGCAGGCTCTGGGTGGAGGACTTTTCTGATCCCCCATCAGCATTATGGAGGTGTTCCTAGCACCCCTAGTTCACAGAGGAAGAAACCACCTAGCCGAGTCTAGGAAACTTGCCCATTGGAACACACGTCCATTTACCTCTCATCCATTGAGGACACGGGGTAACAGAAAGGGGGACATGTGGTAGCCAGAAGCGTTAATCCCAAGGAAGGAGAGATGGCAGGAAACTGACCATACTGCCTCCTAGACCAGATAGCCTTCACCCAGGCCATGCCTGGTTTCCAATACAGTTTCCCAACTACCCCCTGGATCACTGGCTCTGTACATTGTTTGCCTGGATCGTCAAACAACAGGGTGCGTAGTTAACAAAAAGAAAAATTTGTGTACTTTCAGAGGCATAGAATCTCCACCTACCCCGCTCCACCCCTGGTCACCTGGCCAATTTCCCCTGGTATGATTTACAAATCACAGAACTTGTTGAAAGGATTCAGTTTGGTGATTTTTTAAAAAACCTACACAGCTACGTAATCATCATCACTTCTGTCACTTCGAAAGGCCCCCGTCATGCTTGTTTGCGGCCAATCCCTTTTCCTTCCCCAACCCCAGGAGTTTTTTTGGCAAGGATTTCAAAAAAGTGAATCACATGGTTTGTAGTCTCCTGTGCCTGGATCTCTCACGCTGTTGTTAAGTGCCGTCAAGCCAGTTCCAACTCACAGTGACCCAGTGTACAACAAACCATCCTCACCATCATCGCCGTGTTGGACATTACAGCAGCCACTGTGTCAATCTGTCTCATTGAGGGGCTTCCTCTTTTTCACTGACTCTGTACCTTACCAAGTGTGGTGTCCTTCTCTGGGACTTCCTGACAATACATCTGAAGTATGTGAGGCCAGGTCCGCCACCCTCATGTCTGAGGAGCATTCTGGCTCTATTTCTCTCACATGGGGAACTTCTTTGAGGTTCAATCACGTCATTTCTCACAGTGTGCTTATTCATTCCTTGGTTGCTGGATGTCCGGGTATTTCCTGAGCTGGGCTGTTGTGAATAACGGCACCCTGAACATTAGCCTTTGTGTTGACATGTGTTTTTTTTTTTTTCTCTTTTACACGCATCTAGGAATTCTGGGAGTGTGTGATAGGTTATATTTAACTTTTAAAGAACTTGCCAAGCTGTTTTCCAAGGTGCCCAAACCCATTTATGTTCCCACCAACTGTGCGTGAACATTCCACGCTCTCCACTTCCTTGTCACGTTTCTGGATTACGCCCATTTTAGCCTTGTCGTGATACCTCATTGTGGTTTTAATTTGCATTTCCATGGTGGCATAGCAACTAAGTGTCACAGTTGCTAACTAAAAGGTCAACAGTTTTTATCCACCAGGGGCTCCTTGGCAACTCTATGGAGTAATTCTACTCTGTCCTATAGGGTTGCTGAGTGGGAGTCAACAGTAATAGGTTTTTTTTGGTTTTAAGGTCTAATGGTGTTGAACTTCTTTTTAAGTATTTAGCCATTTGTGAAACTCTGGTTGCATAGTGGTTCGGTGCTTTGGCTGCTAGCTAAAAAAGATTGGTAGCTCAAATCTGCCAGGAGCTCCTTGGAAACTCTGCAGAGCAGTTCTGCTCTGTCTATAGAGTCACTATCAGTTGGAATGGACTTGATGGCAATGCGCCTGTATTTTAACATCCTCTTTGATGAAATATTTACTCTTTATATTGTTTTTCCTGATTTCTTCCATTTTTTTGTTATTATTGAGTGAGAATATATGATCTCATATAAATCTGCATGCCCGCCAATGAGCGGCTCCCACTGCTCTCCCTTTGTGGTGACAGCACACTCCTCTTCTCCATTCTGTACATGTCATATCCTCCTAACAATCTCCTACCCGTACTCTTCACCCTCTCACCTGCCTCCGGTCAGAGGTCATCAGGACGACATCCTATAGATGCATAGAACCATGAAGCGCACACATGATATGGTCACTCTGAGTTGCCAAGTCCAATCCATTCCTGCCCAAAGAATTGACCTCCATTATGATTTACAGACAGGGGCAGCATCAGGACCAGGGGCCATGCTCCCAGGGGAACCCTGAGGCTCCTGGGTCATCAATTGCAGTCTTTTAGTGGAGATTCAAGGGTGCACCCCTTTTTATTTTCATGTTGCCTGTGAGACTTAACTTTGTGAGCCCTATCACAGCTATCACTGGTGGTGGCCGGGCACCACCTGGTTCTTCCAGTCACATGTCGATGTAGTCACCACCTCATGTGAGTCTGTCTGTCTTCTGGTTCTCTTTGTCCCGAGTAGTTTTGGTCTTTGGAGATCATCTGTTCCTGCTGAGCTGGGACCATTTGCTGTACCCTCAGATGGCAGCTTGGCAGCTTTTAAGACCCCAGATGCCACTCACCAATTTGGGGTGCAGAAGACTCTCTTAGCAAAATGTGAGTTGTGCCAGTTGGCCTCGATTTCCCCTAAGAGCATGATCCCCACCCCTCACCCCAGCTACTCTGTCCTTGCAATATAGGGTTAAGATGGGAGGAGTAATCATGTTATGTTGAAGTCCAATTAAAATTGACATTCTTTCTAATGTGTGCTGTCACAGGTTTCACCCAACCAAATTTCTATCAAGTATCTACCCCACACCCCACCCTCTTTCTCCCTCTGTCCCCACTCTTGCAGCCGTCAAAGAGTGTTTTGTTCTGTGCATGAGTCTGTTTTTAAGTTCTTATCATAGGGGTCTAATACAGTATTTATCCTTTTGTCACTGACTATTTTCACCCAACATAATGTCCTCCAATTGAAACCAGGTTATGAGATTTTTCCTAAAATCATCATTGTTCTTTATCATTGCATACTGTTCTCATGGAGTATATCTACCATAGTTTACCTATCCATTCCTCTGTTGTTGGGCATCTGGGTTGGTTCCATCTTTTTGCTATTGTGGACTGCGCTGCAATAAACATTTGTGTGCATGTATCAGTTGGTGTGAATGGCCTTGATTCTGTAGGATATATTCCAAGCAGTGGAATTACTGGGTCAAATGGTATATCTATTTCCATCTTTTTAGAGAGGCACTAGATTGCTTTCAAAAGAAAGCAATCTAGTGGTTGCACCATTTTGCAACCCCTACTCTTTAAAAATTTATTCCTCATATATTTTTTAAACATAAAATTTGTGTATTTTTAGATATTGGTTCTTTGCCAGATACAGAAGTTACAAATATTTTCTCTCAGTTATCTTTTTGTCATCTTAATGGTGTCTTTGAAAGAGTATAAATTTTTTCCTTTAGATGAAGTTCAATTTATTAAATTTTTCTTTCATGGAGCATGCTTTTGGTGTCCTATCTAAAAATTCATTACCTAATCCAAGAGCACAAATCTTTTTTTCCCCAATGTTTCTTTCATAAAGTGTTAGAATTTTAGCTCTTACATTTAGTATTCAATCCAATTTGAATTGATTTTGTGCGACCATGACTTTGGAATCCTCCCCTTGATAGAGGAGAAACCTAAGCAAAGGAGCTTAGTTCAGGACCAGGCAGACGGTGCTAGAGTTGTAAGACAGGCTTGTCACAATCCCCTCCAACTTTAAGATTGACGAAGAGCTCAGTCATTACTTTAAGACCGTCTCTAACTTCACTGGTTAAAGTCCTTCCTGCTGCCCAAGCTAGTGCCTTCTCATCAGCTCAGACCCACATGCTCTGCTCCCTGACTTTGTGAATCACGAGCGTTTAGTGTCATTCATCTGTATTTCTTACGGGACCTCAGACTGGTTCATTCTGGTTCAAACTCCTGCTGAGGATTTTCATTTCCACCCCAGATGTACTGAATTAGAATCTGCATTTTAAGAAGATCCCCAGGTGATTCTTACATACAGTAAATTTTGAGACCTACTGCTTAGCTAGTGGTTAAGAACTACGCCTACCAACCAAAAAGGTCAGCAGCTGAATCCACCAAGTGTTCCTTGGAAGCACTGAGGGACAGCTCTGCTCTGTCCTGCACGTTTGCTATGAATTGGAATCAACTCAATGGTGACAGACTTTGCTTCACTGGTTGTTCTCAGAACCGATTCCTAGCTAGCAGTACCACCTGGGAATCTGTAAGCTATGCAAACTCTCAGCAGGGGTTCAAACCAGACTGAACTAGTTCCAAAATTTTCTCCTTTTAGCTAGATAGATTTGGCTCCTTTCCTCCCAGGGGCTCTTTTTACTCCCTACCCCCACCCCTGTACTGCCTCTTGACACTGTGCCCCATGGCATATGCCACTTGCTACTTGAACGTGACAGCTTTGAAAGCAAGGGCAGGCTGGGAACAGATGGATGGATTTCCCAGAGGTTGCTGCAGGGAAAACAGCTTTTGACTTCCATTCCAATTTATCCAGCAAGACAGCTGGGATTTTCAGGCCGTATAATTCCCTGGGGTAAGCTGGAGAGCAGGAGGCCAGGGCAAAGGAAACCGTGCGAGGGACAGTCCCACTACCATCCACAAAGGAAGTACTGGCAGTCACCGCTACATTGTACTTTTGGCCCAAGTGAACTATCTGTTCTTTCCATCTTATCCTGAATAGCCCACTTCAGCAATTATCCTTCTCTTGACAAAGCTAAAATTTAAGTTCTGTAGTAGGTAGTAGGTAGTAGGCCATAACCTAGGTGTCCCCTGATTAAACCAAAACACAAACTGATTGCTATAGGGTGGATTACTTCTAGGGACTAAAGTGTGCCTGACTCCAGCCACGGTGTTTGCAATCAGTTCAGGCGCATGTGACAGCTGGACCTTAAACAAGGCAGACCTTATGACACTGGCAAAAAATACCGAGTAGACCGTAAGCTTCCAGAACAAAGAACAAATCTGTCTTGGAAGAAGTACAGTCAGAATGCTCCCGCCTCAGTCACCTAGTGCTACTATCACAGAAATGCCACTGACAGACGACTTTAACAAATAGAAATCTATTTTCTCACAGAAAACTAGGCTAAAAGTTCATATGAGGACGCCAATTAAGCTCACAAACCCATCCCATAAGAAGTGCTACGTACCTCACTGCTGAGTATCGTTACAGCCACCTTCCAAGTATACTCCTCTGGAAGCTATGCATCGGTGCCAGCGCCTAGTCCACCCTTCAAAGCAGTTTTGGAACTCTTTTCTGGAGTGGTCATCAGAGCTATTGTTGTATTACCCTTGATTTTCTGAATGCCATCAAAATATCTTCCTTTCAATATGTCCTTTATCTTGAGGTAAAAAAAAAAGTCATTGGGGGACAGATCAGGTGAGTAGGGAGGGTGTTCCAATACCTAGTTGTTTAATGGTTAAAAACTCACACAGACAACTATACAACTACGTTTGTGAACTTACCACCATGCCACTGTGCACAATGGCCATTCCAGAAAGAGGTCCAAAACTGCTTTGACCAGTGGACTAGGTAGTGGCATTGGTGCACAGTTTCCCAAGGGGGGTACTTGGAAGGTAACCGTAGTGATATTTAGCAGCGGGGTATGCAGCACTGAGAACACTTAAGTTCGTGGACTTGTCAGACCTCATATTCAAGGCATCAGCTCCAGGCGAAGGCTTTCTCTGTTGGTTCTGGAGGAAGGTCCTTATTCTCAATATTCCCCTGAAGTGGGATCTTCTGAGGTGCAGAGACCCTGGGTCCTTTCCCAAAACACACTCTGTTCCTGGCATTGCTTTCTTGATGGTATGAGGTTCCCAACTCTTCCTTCCCTTTCCTTTATATCCCAAGACCGCCTCAAGGCACAGTCTACTATTCCAGGTTGAGCCTTGCCTTGATAACACAACCACTGCTCATGTTCCTAGAAGCCAAGATGACCAGACTTCATCTCGCATACTTTGGACACATCATCAGGAGGGACCAGTCCCTGGAGATGGACATCATGTTTGGTGAAGCAGAGGGTCAGGGCAAGAGAGGAAGACCCTCTGTGAGACGGAAGGACACAGCGGCTGCAGCACTGGGCTCAAGCAGAACAATTATGAGTGGTACAGGACCAGGCCAGCTTTTGTTCCATTGCACGTTGGGTCTACATGAGTTAGAACCAACCCAGTGGCACCTAACTACAACCAGAATAAGGCTGTAGATGACTTTTACGGGAGCGGGATGTGCATTTTAAAGCCTACCACGGGGTCTTTTACTTCTTTCTTCTTTATGTCTCCCACCCAGTTTCTCCATAAATCCTCTGTAGATCACGTTGGCTCAACCTTCAAAACATGTGAAGACTTGGCCAACTTCCATCATCTCTGTGGCTGCCAGTCATCCTAGTAGAAGCCACTGTCACTCCTCACTGGTCTCCTTGCTCACACCCTTGGTTCCCTACAACTCTTCATCTACACAACAGCCAGTGTTTCTGTTAAAGCCTCTGTCAGATCATGTTACTCTTCTATTCCCTTTTTTCAACTCTGCTTCTTTCATCTCTCCAGCATTTATTCACCAACTGATATATATTTCTTGTTAATTTGAATGTCTCTTGAATAAGCTCCATTAAGAGCAGAAACTTTTTTTTTTTATCCTCAACAGAATGTTAGTTTTATTACCAGCAGAAAGATCAGTAATGAAGAGATCGTTCGTGTTCTATAAACAGTTGTTGAATGAATGAATGGAGAAAGGAATGTGAATCCACGGTGAAGAGATCATAGACTGAGGAGTAGATTATTAGCTCAGTCACTATCCTTGTTGTCCCAAGGAAAACAGAAAAGATTTCAGAGACCTGAGGTTACATGGAGCTCTGGTGGCACTGTGGTTAAGTGTTCAATTGCTAACCAAACAGTCACCAGTTTGAATCCACTGGTTGTTTCTTGGAAACCCTCTGGGGCAGTCCTGCTCTGTCCTATAAGGTCACTAGGAGTTGGAATCGACTCCGTGGCAATGGTTTTTAAGGTTACACACATAAGGAGCTTTGGTAGGACAGTGGTTAAAGCATTGAGCTGCTAACTGGAAGGTCGGCTGTTTGAGTCCATGATTGCTCCGTGGGAGAGAGATGCGACTGTCTGCTTCTGTAAAGATGACAGACTTGGAAACTCTATGGGGGCAGTTAAACTCTGTCCTATAGGCAGGGACAGATTACCCAATAAGCAAATTCATGGGATATTGTGCACTACAGATTAGTGAATAATCACAGCTATGCCTGTGTGTACCTTACAGGTTAGTCTGTCCCTGCCTATAAGGTTTCTACAAGTTGGAATCTGTCAGACAGCAATGAGTTTGGTTTTTCAGTTTTGACAAACAGACATTTATTCTCTCAAAGTCCCATAGGCCAGCAGTCCAAATCCAAGGCACCATCTCTAGAGGAGGGCTTTTTCTCTGTGTCAGCTCTGGAAGAGGTCTTTGTCATCAGTCTTCCCATGGTCTAGGAGCTTCTCTGCACAGGAACCTCAGGTTCAAAGGAGACACTTCTTCCCTGTGTTACTACTGTCTTGGTGATGTGAGGTCCCCCTCTGGCTCTGCTCACTTGTCTCTCTTATATCTCAAAGGAGATTGGCTCAGGACACAATCCAATCTTGTAGAGTGAGTCCTGCCTCATTACCACAACTGTCTCCCATCCCACCTCATTAGCATCATAGAGGCAGGCTCTAAAATGCATAGGAAAATCACATCAGATGACAAACACACAATAATGGGAAGTATAATGTCTTAGTGATCAGGTGTTCCTATAACAGAAATACCACAGAGGGATGCCTTTAACATAGACAAATTTATTCTGTCGCAGTCCAGTAGGGTACAAGTCCAAATTTCAGGTGCCGGCTCCAGGTAAAGGCTTTCTCATTCTGCCACCTCTGTAGGAAGGCCCTTGTCACCAGTCTCCCCTTGGTCTAGGAGCCCGTTGTTGCAGCCACTGCGTCAATCTGTGTCCTGGAGGGTATTCCTCTTGTTGCTGACCCTCCACACTAGCAAGCATCGTGCCCTCCAGGGACTGATGTCTCCTGATAACATGTCCGAAGTACGTGAGACTAAGTTTTGCCATTCAGGTTTCTAAGGCATATTTTCGTCATATTTCTTTCAGAACAGATTTGTTTGTTCTTCTGGCAGTCCACGGTATACTCAATATTCTTCACCAACACAATAATTCAAAGGTGTCAGTTCTTCAGTTATCTTTATTCATCATCCAGCTTTCATATGCATCTGAGATGATAGAAAATACTGTGGTTTGGGTCAGACACATCTTCAAGGTGACATTTTTTGTTTTTAACTCTTCAAAGAGGACTTTTGCAGCAGATTTACTCACTGCAATGCATCTTTTGACATCTTGACTGCTGCTTCCATGGGTGTTGACTGTGGGTCTGAGTAAAGAGAAATCCTTGGCAACTTCAGTAGTTTCTCCATTTATCATGATGTTGCTTTATTGGTCCAGTCGTGGGGACTTTTGTTCTCTTTATGTTGAGGTATAATCCATACTGATCTTCCATTTACTTTAGCTACTCAGTGTTTATGAGCAAGTTTTGGAGTGTCTTCTGACAACTTGGTCTTTTCTTTTTCTTTTTTTCTTCTTTTCAATGATCTCTTGTTTGTTTTATGTATGGTGTTCTTGAGTCACCCCACAACTTGACTGATCTTTGGTTTTTGTGTTCAATGGTTCAAATCTACTCTTGAGATGGCCTCTAAATTCACATGAGACATACTCAAGATTATACTTTTCCTCTAGTGGAATTATTCTAATTTTTTCAGCTTCGACTTGAACTTGCATACGAGCAATTGATTGTCTGTTCTGCAGTCAGCCCCTGGCCTTGTTCTGATTGATAATACTGATCTTTCTCATGCTGTCTTCCCACAGATGTAGTTGATTTGATTTCTGTTTTCCATCTGGAAAGGACAATGCACAGTCACCATTTACGCTGGGGAAAAAAGGAAGTCATTGGTCTTGTAAAGTTCTGTCATGCAATCCCTGACATCATTTCTATTATTGGGAACGTATTTCTAACTACTGATCCTTCTTCTTTGTTTCCAACTTTTGTATTCTGGTCACCAGTGCATCTTGCTCACTTGTTTGAAAACTATTAGTTCAATCTAAATTTGAGATCTGCTTCTATACAGCAATGCTATTGACTGATAGCCACAGAATACCATGAAATAACCCTCATCTATTTCATAAAATGGTTCTATCAGAGTAAATCATTTCCTTTTGTATACTTTCATATGTTGTTGCTGTTGTTGTTGTTAGGTGCCATCGAATTGGTCCAACTCATAGCAACTCTATGCACAATAGAATGAAACCCTGCCTGGTCTTGCACCATGTCCACTATCGTTTTTATGCTTAAGCTCATCATTGCAGCCATGTGTCAACCCACCTTAAGGGTCTTCCTCTTTTTCACTGACCCTCCACACCAAGCATGATGCCCTTCTCAGGGACTGATCCCTCCTGACAACATATGCAAAGTATGTGAGATGCAGTCTCCCCATCTTTGCTTCAAAGGAGCACTCTGGTTGTACTTGTTCCAGAGCAGATCTGTTTGTTCTTCTGGCAGTCCATGGTATATCAATATTCTTCTCCAACACTACAACTGAAAGATATGAATTCTTGTTCTGTCCTCATTATTCACTGTTCAGTTTTCACATGCATATGATGCAATTCAAAATACCACGCTTTGGGTCAGGTGCACTTTCATCTTCAAGGTGACATCTTTACTTTTCAATACCTTAAAGAGGTCCTTTGCAGCAGATTTTCCCAATGCAAAGCATCTTTTGATTTATTGACTGCTGAATTCCTTGGGCATTAATTGTGGCACCAAGTAAAGTGAAATCCTTGACAACCTCAATCCTTTCTCTATTTATCAAGATGTTGCTTACTGGTCCAGTTGTGAGGATTTTTGTTTTCTTGATGTTGAGGTGAAATCCATACTGAAGGCTGTGGTCTTTAATTTTCATCAGTGTTTAAAATCCTCTTCACTTTCAGCAAGTAAGGTGGTATCATCTGTGTAATGCAGGTTGTTAATGAGTTGTCCTCCAATCCTGATGCCTCGTACTTCTTCACATCACCCTGCTCCTCTGATTATTTGCTCAGCATACAGATTGAAAAGGTACGGTGAAAGGATACAACCCTGATGCACACCTTTCTTGACATTAAGTCTTGCAGTGTCCCCTTGTTCTGTTTGCATGACTGCCTCTTGATCCATGTACAGATTCCTTAAGAGCACACCTAAGTGTTCTGGAATTCCCATTCTCCACAGTGCTAGCCATAATTTGTTATGAGCCACACAGTGGAATGGCTTTGTAAAGTCAATGAAACACAGGTAAACACCTTTCTGGTATTCTCTGCTTTCAGCCAAGCTCTATTTGACATCAGCAATGATATCTCTGGTGCCATATCCTCTTCTGAATCCAACTTGAACTTCTGGCTGTTGCTTGTCAATATACTGTTTCAGTCACTTTTGAATGATCTTGAGCAAAATTTTACTTGCATGTGATGTTAATGATATCGTTCAGTAATTTCTGCATTTGGTTGAATCACCTTTCTTAGGAATGGGCATAAATACAAACCTCTTCCAGTCAGCTGGCCAGGTAGCTGTCCTCCAAATTTCTTGGCGTAGATGAGTGAGCACTTCCAGTGCTGCATCTGTTTGTTGAAAGATTTCAGTTGGTACTCCATCAATTCCTGTAGCCTTGTTTTTCACCATGGCCTTCAATGCAGCTTTGACTTCTTCCTTCAGCACCACTGGTTCCTGATCATATGCTACCTCTTCAAATGGCTGAACATAGACCAGTTCTTTCTGGTATAATGACTCAGTGTATTCCTTCTGTCTTCTTTTGATGCTTCCTGAGTTGTTTAGTATTTTCCCTGTAGAATCCTTCACTTCTGCAACTCGAGACTTGAATTTTTTCTTCAGTTTTTTCAGCTCAAGGAATGTAGAACATGTTCTTCCCTTTTGGTTTTCTATTTCCAGCTCTTTGCACATATTATTATAATACTTTGTTTTCTTGAGCTGCCCTCTGAAATTTTCTGTTCATTTCTTTTATTTTGTCATTCCTTCCTTTTGCTTTAGCCACTTGATGTTTGAGAGCAAATTTCAGTCTCTTCTGACATTCAACATGGCATTTTCTTTCTTTCCTGTCAGTTTAATGACCTCTTGCTTTCTTCATGGATTATGTCCTTGTGTCATTCCACAACTCATCTGGTCTTCTGTCATTAGTGTTCAACACATCAAATCTAGACACAGTTTCTAAACTCAGGTGGGATATACTCAAGGTCATACTTTGGCTCTCGGACTTGTTCTAATTTTCTTAAGTTTCAATTTGAATTTGCATATGAGTGAGTCTGTGCTGCAGTCAGCACTTGGTCTTATTTTGAATGCTGATGTGCAGCTTTTCCATCATCTTTTTCCACAGATGTAGTTGGTTTGATTCCTGTGTATTCCATCGGAGGAGGTCCATGTATACAGCTGCCACTTGTGTTGGTTAAAAAAGGTATTTGTAATGAAGAAGTCGTTGGTCTTGCAAAGTTCTATCATGTGATCTCCACCATCATTTTGATCACCAGGGTCATATTTTCCAATCAATCCTTCTTCTTTGTTTCCAACTTTTGCATTCCAATCACCAGTAATTATCAGTGCATTGTGATTGTATGTTTGATCAATTTTGCACTGCAGAAGCTGGTAAAAGTCTTCAATTTCTTCATCTCTGGTCTTACAGGTTAGTGAATAAATTTGAATAATAGTCATATTATCTGGCCTTTGACATAGGTCAGTAAGAAAGGTTCATCAGTGGACACATTATTACATGACATTAAAATCAAATCAGACATTTCTGTATCAAGAAAGTCTTGGGAGAGGCACTCTTTCTTTATACTTTGAGAACACTGTCAGCTCACCTTTTATATTATTACACTGTATTGTAATTATTTATATGATCATCTATATTGTACAGTAGAACTCTGCTGAAATGGGCCATGTATTACTCATCTTTGTGCATGGACTACTGACTGGATATATTTTATTTCATTAATTCAATTCACATTGATACTATTTGCCACCTTAAGTATTAGAGACTAAAAAAAAAGGAAAAAGAAAACTTAGTCCCAGAAAAGTCACCTGGGTATAAAATTCTAGGGTGGAAATTTATCTTCTCTCATAATTTGAAGTACTTTCTCTGTTAAGGTTCTAGTTGTCAAGGTTTCTGTTGAGAAATCCAATGACATTCTGATTCTTGAACCTGTGTGTCAATGCCCTGACCCTTCATGGGAGTGAGTGAAATTTTTCTCTCTCCATCATTCTGTAATTTCAGGATAACACGCCTCACTGTGGGTCTTTTTCATTCATTTTTCTGGCATTCCATGGGTACGTTCAATGTGGAAGTTCATTTTCTTTATTTCTTGGCAATTATCTGGAAACATTCATTTATTTAATTTTATTGTGTTTTAGGTGATAGAGGAACCCTAGTGACACAATGTTAGGAATCTAGCTGTTAACCAAAAAGCTGACAGTTTAAACCCACCAGATGCTCCTTGGAAACTGTATGGGGCAGTTCTATTCTGTCCTATAGGGTCACTATGCCTGGGAATTGACTGGACAGCATGGGTTTGGTTTTTTGGTTTGGGTTAAGTGATGAAAGTAAAAGGACAAAATTGTTAAGAACACAAAGCCAGAACTCTTAAAATTATACTATTTAAAATTTAAAAGAGATTATATTATACATCTTAAAGGCATTACATTATAACAAAGTGAAAAGCTAATGAGATATAAATCAGGCTTCTACGGAGCTCACTAGTCATCTGTATTTACACAGACTGTAAGAGTTTGAAGTAGATCCGAGAGGTCTAAGTTTTTCTGTGAAAGTATCACTGAAGACATAAAGATAAGAGCTATTATTCCAATTAAAAAATCGAACCTCTCCCAAATCGCAATCCAGAAAAATACCAATCTGAATGACTTGTCCTGCATCCAAAGTCTTGTGTGAGTTGCATGCACATTTCTAGGGAAAGATCCCTTACGTGCACCTAAGCACTGTTCACCTGCGCCTCTTGCTTCTGCTTCCTAATATCGCCTGCCACCACCAGAGCCTTCAGAACCCAGGACCGCTGGATAAAAGTTGACCTCTTGGGATTATAAGGCAAGTCCGATGTCATCTGTCTATATGTCATCCTGTCTCTGTCTTTTGAGATATTCAGTTTGGGGCAAGCAGTTTCACGATCCAGCGTCAAAGCTTCCTTCAGTGTGCTCGTCATTTCTTGCAGGCCCAAGTACTGTGGAGACAGATAGCAAGTCTCTGTCTTCAATTTGCAGAAGACACCAGGAGCTCTTAAGTTTTTGTACCTGTTGTAGAACAATCCCGCTGGGTAAATCCAGGCCTGTCTCTGCCCACTTTCCTGTAATTTTGCTCAGCAGGCTTTTAGTGTGGGAAAGTGGTCAGAAAGTTGGCTCTTGCTCTTCATTAGTTTTTCTACAACATTCTTCTCTTCTGTAATTAATTAAAAAAAAAAAAGGCTTCCTGTTCCTGATCCAGTAGATCCTTCAGTTGGTTAGATTCATGGTTTAATTGTCCTCTCATTTTTTCCACCGTCTCCCTCAGTTCAAACGATTTTGAGCCTTGCATTTCATGCCCACTTTCAGTAGCCTCAGACTACTCCCGCAGGGGCTCAGCGCAGCTGCTGAGCCTCTTTCTGTGACTAGTTCTGCTACCTCAGTGGGCACCAGGTGGCGGTCCCGGTGGTCGGAGGAGACACTGCTCTAAGAACACAGCAGCTCCAGGTCCTGCTCACAGAACAGGGCCAGCTCCCGGTTGTGCTTCTCACGGAGAGGTGTCTCCTCCTGCCATTTCCTCTTGCTTCTCTTGATGGGAAGTTGCTTAACAATATCAGTCATATGACACAGCTGGGTGTTCTTTAGGTTTCGCTTACAGCAGTGACGGTGGCAGGTAGGACAGGGGAAGAGGTCCTCCAGACCTTCCCAGCACTGGTGGATACTACAGGGACAAAAGCTGTGGTCACAGTCAGTGGTCACTGCATCTCTCAGGTACTCCAGGCTTTGGGGCAGCTGGCCTCTGCTTGGAGACAGGCCAAGGAGACTGCAAAGTCCATTGAGCAGTGACAGTTTCAGTCTGAGGAAACGCTTTAGAAAAGCCTGGTTACCGAGAAGCTACGAAAAGTGCGATGATGGCCTCAGTTTTCACTCCTATGTAGATGTCAGCATGGACTGTTTCTCTTTCTTCCAATTCCACAGGAAGTTTCAAGAAGAGTCACAGCCCTCCAGAAAAATGTTCATCTTAGTATTTTCTCCCGCATTCACTGGTCCTCTCAAATCAAAGGATGCACTTAGAATTCTCTTTGTTAGGAAGCAGCCACAGTTCTGAAGCACTTGCAGTTGTGGAGGCTGGAAAATCCCCAGTCTGTCGGTCAGGCAACAGGCTGGAGAGCTTCTCTGACTCCACGGTTTTAGCAGCTGACGAACCTACGACTGCATGCTGGCTGGCTGTCTGCGTGAAGGTTGCTGAACAACCACTTATACACCAGAGTCAGGCTATACCCCCAAGGAAACGCCCCTTACATAAGACAGGCAGCTCGGAGCAGGATTCCCTGTACAGGTGATTCCACCGGAACTGACTGCATTACCTTCACCTCCCCCCGGAAGCAAGTCTGTCACATCCGATCTCATCATGGGAGGAATGGCGTCACATCCGGTCTCACTGTGGTCGTGATTGCATCACATCCGGTCTCATGGTGGAGGCGGTTGCATCACTTCCTGTCTCATCGTGGAGCGATTACATCACATAGGATTTCTCCTGGAGTCAATTGCGTCGCATGTGGTGCTGTCACGGAGGTGATTGTGTCACATCCCTCTCAGGGCAGAGATGGTTACACTCTATCAGATCTTCATCAGAGAGGTGGTCACACTCTGTTGTTGTTGTTAGGTGCCCTCAGTCCCTTCAGACCGATAGCGACCCAATGTACCACCAAACTGAACACAGTCCTGTGCTGTGCCCACAACTATTCTTATACTTGGGCCCATTGTTACAGCCACTGTGTCAAATCCATCTTGTTGAGGGTCTTCCTCTGTTTCACTGATCCTCTAATTTACCAAGTATGATGCCCTTCTCCAGGGACTGATCCCTCCTGACAACATGTCCAAAGTATGTAAGCATAGTCTGGCAATCCTGTAGTGTAACAGCCTTATCACAAAGGGGATTACCGTGTGTCAGAGCTCATCACAGAGGTAATTACAGTGTATCAGATCTCAACAAGGAAGTGACCGCATTGTATCAGACATCATGGCGGTGATTACAGCAGAGGAAATTGCATTGTGTCAGAGTTTATCATGAAAGTGGTTACAGCATATCAGATCTTCATCACGGAGGTGATTATACTACATCAGATCTTACGGTAGAGATCTGTATTATCTCAGATCTCATCGCGGAGATAACGACACTGTATCAGATCTTACCCTGGAAGTAATTATACTGGCTTGAGGTTTTTTAAGGTAGGTGACTGCGTTATGTCAGATCTTATCACACTGCATCAGATGTCATCAAGGAAGTGACTGTGTTATACCAGAGATCACCGTGGAGACGATTACACTGCACTGGATTTTATCACGGAGGTAATTATACTACCTCAGTCTCATCTCATCGGTCGGTGACTGCATTCTATCAGATCTCATTATGGAGGCCCCAGCGAGTCTGTCAATTTGTTGCACTGCAGAGGCTTTTGTGTTGCTGTGATGCTGGAAGCAATGCCGCTGGTATTCAGATACCAGCCGGGTCGCCCGTGGAGGACAGGTTGCAGCCGAGCTCTCAGGCTAAGACAGACTAGGAAGAAGGACCTAGACGTCTACTTCCGAAAAGAATTAGCCCCCAAAAACCTTATGAATAGCACTGGAACATTGTCTGACATAGTGCCAAAAGATGAGCCCCCAGGTTGAAAGGCACTCAGAAGACACCCGGGGAAGAGCTGCCTCCTCAAGCTGTAGCAGGCCTCGATGTTGTAGATGGAGTCGAGCTTTTAGAATCTTTATTTGTTGATGTGTCAGGACTCAGAATGAGACAAAACAGCTGCAGACATCCTTTAATATGTGGAATTTGGAAGATATAAAGTATGAATCTAAGAAAATGAGAAATCGTCAAAAATGAGCTGAAATGGACTGGTACTAGAGATTCTGAATCAAACAATAGTGTGGTCTACCATGCGGGAATGACAGTTTGAAGAGGAATGGTGTTGCATTTATTATCTAAGACGACGCTTCAACATGTATTCTGAAGTACGACACTGTCAGCGATGGGATAATATCCATATGCCTACAAGGAAGACCAGCTAGTATAACTGTTGTTCAAATTTACACACCAATCACTAAGGCCAAGAATGAAGAAATTGAATATTTATACCAACTTCTGCAATCTGAAATTCATTGAGCATGCAATCAGGATGGCTTGATAATTACTGGTGATTGAAATGTGAAAGCTGGAAACAAAGAAGAATGATTGGTAGTTGGAAAATAAAACCTTGGTGATAGAAACTATGCTATCTAGAGACTGTATGATAGAATTTTGTAAGACCAGTGACCTCTTCATTGCAAATACCTTTCTTCACCAACAAAAATGTCAACTATACACAGGGACCTCACTAGATGGAACATACAGGAATCCAATAGACTGCATCTGTGGTAAGAAAAAATGGAAAAGCTCAGTATCATCTGTCAGAATAAGGCCAGGAGCTGATTGTGAAAGAGGCCATCCAGTGCACATGTGCGAGTTCAAGCTGAAGTTGAAGAAAATTAGAACAAGTGAAGGGGAACTGAGCTATGACCTTGAGTAGACCCCACTGGAATTTAGAGACTTTCTCAAGGCCAGATTTGACATGATGACTAAGACCAGACAAGCTGTGGAATGATATCAAGGACATTATATGACAATGAAGTCCACAAACTTAATTGTTCTAAGTGCTCCATACCTCGTTGCTGAATATCCCTGCAGTCACCTTCAAAGTACTCCCCTTGGGAAGCTATGCACTGATACCGGCACCCAGTCCAGCCTTCAAAGCAATTTTGGAACTCTTTCTGGGATGGCCAATGGGCATGGTGGCCCAGTGGCAAGTTGGCGAACTTAATTATAAAGTTGTCTGTGAGGGAGGTTTTAGCCAGTAAACAAATAACTGTACTGGAACACCCTCCCTATTTACCTGATCTGGCCCCCAAAGATAAGAAATATTGAAGGGAGACATTTTGAGGATATTCAGGCCATCAAGGGTAATACAATGACAGCTCTGAAGGCCATTCCAGAAAGAGTTCCAAAATTGCTTTGAAGGGTGGACTAGATGCTGGTGTCTGGCTTCAGTGTATAGCTTCCCAAGGGGAGTACTTCAAAGGTGACTGTAGTGATATTCAGCAATGAAGTCTGTAGCACTTTTTCTAGGATGAGTTCTCAAACTTAATTGTCAGAACTTGTACATGAAGAAAGCAACAGATTGTTAGAAAGAAAAGATGAAAATGGATGTCAGAAGAGACTTGGAAACTTGCTTTTGAATTTTGAGCAGCTAAAGCTAATGGAAGAATCAATGATGTAAAAGAACCAAACATAAGATTTCAAAGGGTGATTCAAGAAGACAAAGTAAAACATTTTAATGCCATGTCCTGAGAGCTGGGAATACAAAATCGAAAGGGAAGAACATGCTCTGCTATCTAAGTTGAAAGAACTGTAGAAAAATTCAAGCCTCAAATTGTAATAGTGAAGATTTCTGTGGGGGACAGATTAAGGACATAGGAAGCATCAAAAGAAGATGGAGCAGCACACAGTCATTGTACCCAAAAGAACTGGTTGACATTCAACCATTTCAGGAAGCAGTATATTATCAGGAAGAAGTCCAAGCTGCACTGAAGGCGTTGGAAAAAAAAAAAAAATAGGCTCCAGGGATTGGTGGACTGTCAGCTGAGATGGTTCAACAAACAGATGCAGCACTGTAAGTGCTCACTCATCTAGGCCAAGAAATTTGGAGGACAGCTACCTGGCCAACTGGAAGAGATCCATATTTATGCCTATTCCCAAGGAAATTCATCCCACAGAATGCAGAAATTATCAAACAATATCATTAGTATCACATGCAAGTGAAATTTGACTGAAGATCCTTCAAGAGCGGCTGCAGCAGAACGTGGACCAGGAACTGCCAGAAATTCAGGCCAGAGTCAGGAGAGGGCTTGTAACAAAGAGTAGCATTGCTGATGTCAAATGGATCCTGGCTGAAACCAGAGAATAGCAGAAAGATGTTTATCTGTGTTTTATTGATCACATGAAGGCATTTGACTGTGTGGATCATAGCAAATTATGCATAATTGTGAAGACAGGTATTCCAGAACACTTAATTATGACCATGAGGAAACTGTATATACACCAAGAGGTGGTTGTTCAGACAGAACTAGGGAACACTGCCTGGTTCCAAGTCAGAAAAGATGTGTGTTAGAGTTGTGTCCTTTCACCATACCTATTCAGTCAGTATGCTGGGCAAATAATTTGAAAAGGGGAACTGTAAGAAGAAAAACAGAGCATCAAGATTGGAGGAAGACTCATTAAGAGCTTACATTATGCAGATGACATGACCTTGCTTGCTGAAAGTCAAAAGGACTTGAAGTATCTGTTGAAGATCAAAGACCACAGTTTTCAGTATGGATTACACTCCAACATCAAGAAAACAAGAATCCTCACAGCTGGACCAATAAGCAACATAAGGACAAATGGAGAGAAGGTTGAGGCTCTCAAGGGTTTCATTGTGCTTGGATTCACAACCAACACCCATGGAAGCAGCAGTCAAGAAATCAAAAGATGCATCACACTGGGCACGTCTTCTACAAGAGACCTCTTTAGTGTGGAAAAGCAGAAATGTCACTTGGAAGACTAAAGTGCTCCTGACCTGAGCTGTTGTATCTTCATTCCCCTCATAGGTGTATGAAAACTTTGCAATGAGTAAAGAAGAGTGAAGAAAACTTGATGCCTTTGAATTGTGACTTTGGAGAGGAATATTGAATACACCATGAACCACCGACAGAAACAGACGAGTCAGTCTTGCAAGGACAACCCAAATGCTTCCTAGAAACAGGGATGATGAAACTCTGTCTTGCAAACTTTGGATGTGTTGTCAGCAGAGATCAGCTGCTGGAGAAGGACATCACAATTGCCAAAGTAGAAGGTCGGCAGGAAACAGAAGACCCTCAAGGAGAAGTATTGACACCATGGCTGCAACAAGGGGCTCAAGCGTGACAACTGGGGAGATGGTGCAGGACCGGGCAGTGCCTCCCTCTGAGCCAGAAACTGCCGAGTGGCAGCTAACAACAACAACTTGGAGATGATCACGCTGTGTCAGATCTCATCATGGAGGCAGTTACATCGCATTACGTTGCGGTGGTTAGGTGCCACCTGGTTGGTTCCAACTCATTGTGACTCCCTCCCCACCCCTGTGTACAATGAAATGAAACGCTGTCCCGTTCGGCACCACCTACACAAACACCGTGACACTTGAGCCCATGGTAGCCCCCATGTCAGGCCACCTCACTGGCGGTCTTCCCCCTTTTCATTAACTCTCTGCACTACCAAGCGTGATGTCCTTGTCGTGGGTTTAATCCCTCCTGGTAGCATGTCCAGAGTACATGAGGTGAAGCCTGCCACCCTCACCTCTAAGGAGCATTCTGGCTGTGTTGCCGCCAAGAACAACCCGTTCTTGGGAAGTGGACAGCGTCTGTTTTAAGGTGATTTCGTTTCTGAAACAAAGTAGTAGAAATTCTTTTGAAGAACTCAAGGTAATATTTTGACCAGATTCTTCTTCAGCTGATAAATACCCGGGTCGTAGTTGCTTCGTTTTCCTCAGAGAGGTTCTTCGTTCACTGTCACAGCTGCCCCTGGGATATTTGGGACACTCAGAGGCCAAGCCTATAAAGGCAAAATAAAATGGAAATTTAAGATAATTCTGCTTTATGTTGGAAAGAAACCCTAACATTAAATGAGCCAGGCTGTTTGCTAAATGTCTTACAATCATTATTTCATCTTCCTAAGTCTCTCTAAGGGTGATGCTCTGATAATCTCCATTTACTGAATCAGCCATTCAGCTGATTCTGACTCACAGTGACCCTAAAGGACAGAGTACAACTACCCGACAGGGTTTCCAAGGAGCGGCTGGTAGATTTGAACAGCCAGCCTTTTGGTTAGCAGCTATAGCTCTTAACTACTGTGCTACCAGGGTTTCCAATCTCTATTTTAGAGGCTTGGAAATGGCAGCATAGAGTGATTAAACAACAGGCAAAATGTTCTAATGTAGGTCCTTCAAAACACTAGTCATTTTTGCCATCACCTGTCTATCTGTCACACCCCAGTGGCCTGCCAGCTGCTAAGATGCAGGAAGCTGTGTCCCTCATATTTCAAATACTGACACCAACGGCAGATAGTTTACAGAGGAGCTGCCAGACTAAGGTAGATGAGGAAGAAAGGCCTGGTGATCTGTTTCTGAAAAGAAGCCAACGGGTCACAGCCGTACCTTATCTGACCCCATAGAGCAGGAAGGGAAGCCCCCTCGTGGTCAGGTGCTACACAAGTGCGGCCGCAACGGACTCACATATGCCAACGTCGATGAGATGGTGGGGGCTGGGCTTGGTATACCACGCATGGGGTCACCACGGACTGGAAAGGCCTCACTGGCACCCAAAACAGCAACTATTTGTGCATAAAGATCTATATTGTAAATAGAAACTGAACAACTCTTCCAAATAATTGTTCAGAGCTTTCCTTTTGGCTGTCTATGTGGAAAAAGCTAGAAAGTTCACGGGCTCCTGTAGTTAACTCTTGAAGTTTTAAAAAATGAGGCGTTGCATACATCCGGAAGATTCTCTCCAAATGTATGTTTTACCCAAAGGCTGTCTCTTAAGAGAGACTGCCAGGGCACCAAAGTTATTAAAAAACATCTTAGAAGCTGCTGCATGCATCTCACTGATACTCATTTGATTAAGAAAATATTATCTTTCCCCGCAGCTGTGCTCTTGTCAGAGATGGAGAGGATATCTGAGCCGGCAGGCTGGAGGCTCAGGGAACTCATTACCAAGATAAACAGGAAAAAAGTGAACTCTGAGAGGCTGGTTGGGACTGACGGGGGGCGACAGCAGCTATTCTTTGCGGCGTCTCCACACATCCCCATTCAGCAGATGAAGACAGTTGGATCAGCCAGGTGCGTAGCAGGCTATGCAGTGGATTATTTTTACAGGCACCTTCCCTGCCATTTTTTCTTGTAGGCCAATTTAAATAAATTTAAAGCTCATACCATGGGTGGCTATAACCTCAGTCCCAATGTGCTACCACTTTGGGTGGAAAATAAACTCACATTTTTTTTGTTTAGGTTAGATAGATTGTCGTTTCTCACTGTTGAGATAGCCTTTTTTCTCTCCCGGGATCTCCCATCCTGGTGATACCTCAGAGCTTATTTAGTCCACGGTATCCATACTGGTTACCGTCTCTCAGCTGTCTGAGTAGCTCAAAGGGTTGAGACGCTAGAGTGCTTTAAGTAAAAGGCTGGGGTTTCAAGCCCATCCATAGGTACTTCAGAAGAAAGGCCTGGTCACCTGTCTCTAAAAAGCCAGCTGTTGACAAGCCTGTGGCCCTTCTTTTTGACCACTTGGGGCCACTCTGAGCTGAAGTCTGCTCAGCGGCGGCTGATGTGGTCCCTTCGCAGACAGAACGCCAAGAATCCAGACCCGTCCTCTTCCTCCTTCTCTGCTGCCACCCTCTGCTTCTGTCAGAACCCAAGTGATGGGTGTCTAGAGCTGGCCTTGGCCTATCTAGTGGCCGAAGGACTAGGAGCTCAGAAGCTGGGGCTGGGCCACCGCTTCGCTGTGGCTGATGTCACAATCATCACGGGTACACACGGCAGGGCAGGGTGATGATGGAGATGGGAAGAATAAGGAGGCTGGGGTGCCCCGGCCCAGGCCTGCCTCCTGGGCTTACAGCCCTACGCTTTTTCTCTTGAGAGCACCCCCTCCAACCTCCCCCATGACTGCCTCCTCCCCTGGAAATCCTTCCTGTTATGTGTTCAGGGCTGCCCCCAGCTGGCCTTCGGGGCTGGCAGCAGAACTTCTCCCAGGGATCAGTGGGGCAGACTGATCATGGGCAGGGGGGGGGGCATTCACGGTCAGGGCTGGGGTTGGGTGTAGTGGGCCATGCTGGAGAATAGCACCGGATGGGCAGGGTGCAGCTGGATCTCAGCCCAGCTGGAAAGCTTGGCAGAGGGTCCCTGCAAGGGTTTTGAGCTTGAAGCAAATTACCTGCCCTGAAGCTCTCGCCCACCTCCACCTCCAGCTGCTGAAGCCTATGTCTCCAAGGTCTGGGTGTTCAGCAGCGTGTCCCTGTGACCCAGGTGGGAAGGTAGTGAGAGGTGACCTGATGTCCTCACACCCCCTGACTCATCCAGTCGATCTTCCTTGGGGTATCCTCCCCTCAGTCACTTAGTCTATTTCAAGTTCTGTTAGTGATCAGGGATCCTTCACATGTATAAAGCAAGGGATTTGTCAACACCTTGGAGGCCTTGTGGTTCAGTGGTCAAGAGCTTGGCTGCAAACCCAAAAGTTCCACAGTTCAAATCCACCAGCTGCTCCTTGAAAATGCTATGGGGGAGTTCTGCTCTGTCCTATAGGGTCCCTCTGAGTCAGAATGAACTTGGCAGCAGAGTTAAGCTTGGGTTCTTCACCACCCTGATTACTGCTGGGGACACTGCTCCCATTTACAGAGTCAGCTGGGGACTCGATCTCCCCAGGTCCCTTCTGGTCTTCCTCCATCTGCTGCTGCAACCAAGGCTGTGTATGAGCTAAAGGAGGCCTTGGGAGGGAAGGCGACGTTAAGGTCCCTTCCTCTTCGGGGTTCTGGGAAGGTCTGGGCGAGGTGAGGAATGAGCTTGGCCTGGCGGTCAGACGTCCATATCTGGGGTCAGGCTGGCTGAGTGACCTTGGCGCTTCCCCACAGCGCTGGCACCTGTAAAATGAGCGATCTCATCAAGATAATTTCCAGGAGCACATCCAGCTGTAACAATCGGTGATGCAGAGTGTTACACACCTATTTATTTTCCATTATTTTCTGACAGCCTGGCACTCAAGTGGCAGCTCCCTCTCTCTGTGTACGGATGTGCGGAGTGGTGTTTTAATCATCCTGGCCTGGACACTTTGTACAGCATTTTTCATTGAGGCAAACCTTTATGATGATGCAGAGAAGCAGAAATTTGATATAAATTAGGGTTTAATGTGGCTCTTTCCTTGCTCCTTCTCTGTCATTCATGTGTGTGCCTATTTACCTGTCTCAAGCACACCTGTTGGCTTGATGCTACGGGGGTGCGGGGACACAGCCTGTCTGTGCATGCCGGGTGCTTAGGGGAGCAGGCTGCCATTCTGCATGCTGTTTCAGACAAGGGGGCTGCATGGAGTACCTCGCCCAGGTCCCTGCGGCCTCCTTCCTTGACTCTGAGCTCTCTTGAGAGATGACTTTCCAACTACAAGCTGATGACCTGACCCCTGTGCACCTCAGTTTCTGCATGTATAAAATGGGGGTGATAACAGGAATACCTCATAGGATTGTTGGAGATTTCCTGCTTCAGAATTTCAGAGCCCCCTGAAATAAACCAAAGAAGAAGAAGAGGAGGAGGGAGAGGAGGAGGATGGGAAGCGGGAAGAGACAGGGGGCAGGGAATGGGGGTAAGAGGAGTAGGGGGAGAGGGAGAGAGAGAAGAGGAGAAAAGAAACTCATTGCCGCTGAACTGATGCTGACTTGTAGTGACCCTGCAGGACGGGTTGAGCTGCCCCGTAGGGTGCCAGGCTGTAATCTTCGTGGAAGCTGACTGCCACCTCTCTGTCCCACGCAGCAGCTGGTGGGTTCACAGGTTAGCAGCTGAGCGCTTAACCACCACACCACCAGGGCTCTCCTGAAGTGCTTGCCCCCAATTCAGATTTCTGGGCCCCAGCTTTGAACACCCCCGGATCAGCACCTCTGCAGTCGAGGCTCAGAATCTATGCATCACGGCACTGAGTACACACACTTCCTTGTACGTGGGGTGTGTCACGACACCGACTCCTGTAAACTGCACACCTTTCAGGGGGTCACCAGCGCAAGCCTGGCTTCCACTCACGGGGAGCTGCTGTGGAGGGCTCCGGTGTGTGACCCAGGGACGCTCTGCCCTACAGCCCCAGCACCCGACACCTGTCCCATTTTCTCTCCTGCTGCTCAGGCTCCTGACAGGAGAGGAGGCTGACACACAGCCTGTCACACAGTGGGGCCAGGTGTCTTCCTGTTTCTTGTTCATGTTTAGGGGGACAGGTTGCTGGCTCCTGCCTGGCAGACAGCCATCAGTCCCCTAACAAATGTTTCTGTCTGCTGCTGCTTTTATCTTATCAGAGCCGCACTGCATCTCCACCCTCTGTTCCTAAAGAGAATTCCCATTTCACTGTATGTCATAGGCGTCATCTCAGCCACTGCTCAAAATGACGAACAGATTTGTTTCCTGGGTGGAAACCTTGCTCAGTAGAGCAAGGATTCTGGCTTTGACCCTTCTCCTCCCTGTCTTGTTAAGTCACAAAACACAGATTCAGTTCAGTTGCGTCCCATCCAAGGGGTCAACCAAAGCACCATACTGAACTGTATGCCAGTTGTTCGCACCTCCTGCCTCCCGCCACTCCATTCCCAGAGTGCTTCTGAGAAACGAGGATGGCTTACAGGCTTTGGACCTGTTGCCGGGGTGGGTCTGTCCCTAGAGGCCATCATGCTTGGCAGAGTGGAGCATGGTCCAGACTCCACAACCTCTTGAGCAAGACAATAACGGGGAAAGAGTGTTGGTGACCACTCAGCAAAGAACACTGGAGGCCAGGCCTGGCAAAGGCTGTGTCAGCTTGCTGGGCAGCTGCTGAACCCTCCAGGTCAGGGAGATGGGACAAAGGAGCAGCACAAGAGGTGCTGACCATTGTCAGGAGCCAACCCTGTGGCCTCTGGGTCAGCAGACGTTGACCTAACGGAGGCCTTTCTTGTTTCCTGTTCTTGGAAGAAAGCCTTGTAGATCTGCTTCCCAACATTAGCTGTTGGAGATGTCACGGAGCATGCATCTCCCCGAAACACCGGCCTTTGGCATGAGTCAGAATTGAGGGGCTCACACCTGGTACGATTTTTTCTAAGGAGCTTCGACGATGGCCTTCCCCGAGGTCTTTGTGGCGGGGGAGCTCTCCTGAAGACCCCTTGACCTGGTGGTGGCCTTTTGTGTTCAGATGGCTGCTGGGGACTGCTCCTCTGCTCCTGGGACTCTGAGTTCATCCCCAGCTTCTTGCTGCTGAGCCCGGGTCACAAGTCCAGGCGGCCCCAGTGGTCAGGGTGCAGGACAGTGCTTGCTGGCGCTCTCAGTGTCCCTGTGCCCATTGCCCCCTAATGCTGGGAGTGCCTGGCATCCAGTGTAGCTGCTTTGAGTCTCCTCCGTGGCTCTCGGAGGCTGAGTCTGGTGTGTACCCTCCCTCCTTCAGCTGCAGGGAGCTTTGTCACAGTTCTTGGAGGGTCCCGTCACATTCTGTCACAAGGCTTGAAGTCAGGCAGGACTGGGCTACACGGTACAGCCAGAGCAGTCTCCAAGGAAACATCCAGGCCACTAGTCTCTGCTTCACAGTCTGACCCCTCTTTCCATCCTTCCTGTGGCTGAGGGGCCCAGGGTTGTCTCAGCAGGGTCCATCAGGGAGGCAGGACCCACCTGAGCCTAAGCAAGGGTTTAAGAGGTCTGATGGTTCTGTCCGTGAACTTAGTTGTTCTAAGTGCTCCAGACCTCTTTACTGAATATCACTACAGTAACCTTCCAAGTCCTCCCCTTGGGAAGCTATGCACCAACACCAGTGCCTAGTGCACCCTTCAGAGCAATTTGTAAACTCTTTCTGGAATGGTCATTGGGCATGGTGGCATGGTGGCATGGCAGCATGTTCGCAACCTTAATTGTGTAGTTGTCTGTGAGGGAATTTTTAGCCAGTAAGCAAATAACTGTACTGGAACACCCTCCCCACTCACCTGACCTGGACCCAAATGACTTTTTTCTTTACCAGAAGATAAAGGAAATATTGAAAGGAAGACATTTGGATGGCATTCAGGACGACAAGGGTAATACAATGACATCTCTGAAGGTCATTCCAGAAAAGAGTTCCAAAGTTCCTTTGAAGGGGGAACTAGGCACTGGCATCAGTGCAGAGCTTCCCGAGGGGAGGACTTGGAACACAGTGGTGTTCAGCCGTGAAGCCTGGAGCCCTTTTCCTGGATGAGGTCATGAAAGTAGTTGTCAAATCTCGTAGTCTACAAACTAGACCACCTACAGTCGTGGGAGGTGTTGGTTTATTTGTCACAGAGAGGTCACAAGCCAGCTCTGGTCAGTGAAGGAGCCAGAGATTTCAGGGAAGACTTGAAGCCAACACTTGTGACTGGAGCAGGACCACAAAGGGGCAGGGGTGGAAGTCTGTGGAAGGCCAGCCCCTCAGCTCACGGCAGTGTCCCTGGTGGGCTCGGACCACTGTTGGTCGTCAGGGTCAGCAGTTGGGAAGAGAGCCAGGTGGACACAGGGAAAAGCCAGGACAAGTGGAATCTGCTGGCACCTTTGCGCCTCTGTCACTGCCTGCACACCAGCAGCCACCAGAGTCCCCGGGTGAAGGTGGCTGCACCCCCTCCCAGGCCCCACCCAAACTCACAGTAAACTCAAAACTGGAACATTCTTTAAAGTAATCCTGGGAAATATAGTACCAGGAGTAAATGATAGACGGAGACCAGAGAATTGCCGGACAGCGGGCCGTCCAGCTCAAGGACTGACAGAGTTGGGTCTCCTGTTTGAACACTCCCTGCACCTTGGACTTGGACGTCGGCTACATCCTAGTGACCGGCAGAAAGTTCCTTTGTGACCTCAGAACTCCTAAGGGGCATTTCTGCCACATCCTACGGGGTCGCTGTGAGTCAAAGTCCATGTGACAGGAGCCGGTCTGTTATTTTTGTTTGTTTTAATACCTGTCCTCCGATTCTTTCCTTCCATTTGGCAGGCTTAAGTGCACCCCTCTGGAAAGCACAGGGCCCAGTCAGAGGGGCTCTGTTTGCATCTTGTTCTCAGGAGGACCAGCCAGCAGCTGGTCTGTGGCCTCAGGCCACTTCTGAAGGGGCAGTCAAGGGGCAGCCAGGAACCAGCTCACACGGGGAAACTGTGTGCGCACATGCCCATGCACAGGGATGTGTGTGTGCACGTGTGTCTGAGTACACACGTACATGTGTGTCCTCTGACATCGGGCTACTTCTGAATGTGCACTGAAGGGGGAGCAAGGAGCAATGCCATGGGGGGATGGTGTGTATGTGTGCATGTGTGTGTGCGCCCATAGGTATGAGTGTACATGTCTGCGTTTGTGTGTGTGTGTGTCCTCTGGCCTCGGGCTACTTCTGAATGTGCAGTCATACGGGTGCAAGGTCACCTGTGGGAAGCAGGGTGTCCGCGTATCTGAATGTGTGTGTGCGTGACACACCCATGTTGGTGACTGGCAGTGAGGTCGTCAGTGTCAGGTGCTAGACAAGAAATGCACTGAAGTATCTCACATTCCCACTGGCTGCTCGTTCCGGTGTCCACGTCACGAAACTTAAGCCCGGGCGTTGTTAGCATGCACCGCCAGCCCTGCACAGAGGCGGGCAGCGCGGTTAGGGCTGGGGCAGTTGGTTAACTGTATTTTTCTGTTGTTTGGTGGGGAGCAGTGGTGGGGAAAAAGTGCTGGCAATTGCTCTTAGAAATGAGCTAACTTGAGAAATGATCTGATTTTCTTCTAAAAGTCTTCTAGTACTTTCCTAGGGTGTGGAGATGTCAGCACCAGCCAGCTGACTGTAATTCACTGTGACCTTGGGGAGGTTCAGGTGAGAGCAGTCGATCAGCCTCAGAGCCGTGGAGAGACAGCTGTGTCCCAGAGACAGAGTACGTCCTCCCTGGAGCGCTGTCGGAAGAGGGGAGAGGAAAGAGAGGCTCGGGAGTCTGCAGGACAGTGGAGAGACAATGGAATTCCTCTATTTGGTAAAAGGCATGTCATTTTTCTGGCACCAACAAAGCCTGCAAACCAAATCCATCACTGTGAGTCGATTCCGACTCATAGTGACCCTAAAGGACAGAGTAGAAGTGTCCCGCAGGGTTACCAAGGAGCAGCTGGTGGAGTTGAACTACCCACCCTTTCGTGAGCAGCTGGGCTCTGGACCTAAACATCACCAGGGCTGCCTTTTGGGGCTGGATCCACAAAAATATGTCCTATCTGTTCACAAAACCTGTATTTTGTCCTCCCTAAGCTTCTCATTCAGCTCAGCAAGTCCAGCTTGCGTAGTGACAACACAGGGCAGTGTCCGGGCTGACGCACAGCATACACTGAGCATGGGTATGTGCTGGGGGCCGGCGTGGGGCTTTGCAGGTATTCATCACACAGCTCTTGCCGCAGTCCGTCAGCGGGGCACCGTCCTAGCCCCAGGGTGCGGACACCACAGCAGAGGCCCAGAGAGACTCCACAGTGGGTCCTGGTGGCAGGGACAGGTGAGTTGGCTGACACAGGGCTGGAAAGTGTGACCTTTGAATTTGGAGCATGTGGTGCTAGCTCTTTGACCTTGGGTAAGTGAAGAGAGTAACTGAGTTTCAGCGTTTTCATTGGCCAAGTAGGATAGCAACAGTTCCTCTATCTCAGAGCTGTGGTGAGGATTAAAAGTCTCTCTGTCACTGATGCCTGGGGCCGGGTGGTTTGTGCTTGACCACTAACCTAAATGTTGGCCAACCTGGCTCACCCCACAGTGCTGCAGAAGAAAGTCCTGGTAGTCCGTCTCCACGAAGATTACAGCCAACAAAACGGATGAAGCACAGTTCTGCTTTGTGACGTGTAGGGCGTGCTGTGGCCGGAACTGACTGGTTCGCAGGCAGGGGCCTGTGGTAGGTCTGGCACGTAATCAGAGGGCACTGACCAGCTTGCTGCTGTTACGTTCCTTCCTGGGACCCTTCAGGACACCCGGGAGGTGCCAACAGCTCAGTGCAGCGCTGCTGGCAAGAAGACTGGCTGCTCAGATCTGCTTCAGGAGGAAGGCCTGGCCCTGCGCTTCTGAAAGGTCACCAGGGCCGCAAGCAAAGCCATTGTCGTGGAGTCGGTTCCAACTCACAGTTGCCCTGTAGGACAGAGCAGGGCTGCTCCACAGAGCTTCCTAGGAGAGGAATTAGAACTGTCATCTTTCTGGTTAGTCACCAAGCTCTTCACCACCATGCCACCAGGGCCCCTGAAAAGTGATAGCTGTTGGAAACCCCATGGAGAAGAGTTCCACTCTGTAACACATGGGGTCCCCCCAAGCCGAATTCGGCTGGATGACAACTGGTGCCACTGGACCTTTGAAGTCCTCACCATCCTCACTGTCCCCAGCCCTCCCTCTGGGAATACCTCTATCACTGCCATCTAAAATGGGCATGTGCACAGTGTGTGTGTGTATGTGTGTGCACGTGTCAGTACACACAAGGTCACTCGGGGTAGAAAGGAGAAGTCACCCTGCACTGATGACGAAGAAGTCGGCTGGAGGGTCCCTAGCTGGCACCTGCCTGCTTCTCTTTGTTCATTTACTGTGGTTTGCTACACTGGGGCAGACTGCTGAGGGGTGGGAGGAAAAGAGTCAATATTTGGTGGTATGTGAACAGTGCACTTGCGGAATTCACAAGCTCGTCACTTTGGGCCAGTTGCCATGGCTGTGGAGAGTCCTGTCTCAAACAATCAGAGGAAAGGGCAGCAGTCTGTATCGCTGCCGCTTGCTTTTCTCCGTCCCAAGGCTCCTCCAAGTGTCCCTGCCCTCCCTGCCAACGCCGCCGTGGTCTCAGGCACTTCAGATACTGCAGATGGTGACAGGGCGTCTCCCTATTCAGCGACAGGGGACCCCGGCTCTTTGTCCTCTCTTGGGGACTGAGTGCACTTGAAGGCAATGTTTCAAAGACCAGAGAACAGGTCCGGGAACCAACACTCTGATCAATGTTTTGTCTTGCCATGTGAGGAAATTTAAAAAAAAAAAAGAAAAATGACCATAATTTTCTACAAGGACGTTTTAATACCTGAAAGTAGGAAGGACATAACTTCAAAGTTGAGGAGGTTTCCTTAAATAGGAGACTTTTAGCTTTAACGAAAGACACTTATCATCTTCATCTTTATCCACGTCACTACTGACAGCCTCCTAACTGACTGGCTGCGTAGCTAAACTTTTTTTGCCTGGTGGTCAGGCACAGCCAGGCGTCCTGGTGGCAGAGCCGGGAGTCCTGGTGGCAGAGCTGGGCGTCTTGTGGTGAGTTGGGTATTCTGATGACACAGCCGGGCGTCCTGGTGATACGCCAGGCATCCTGGTGTCACAGTGGTGACGGGCTCAGCTGTTAACCAGAGGCTCAGTCATTCAGACACACCACCCAGCCCCTGGGAGGAAAGACGTGGCCGTCTGCCCTGCAGAGGTGGCAGCCTAGGCAGCCCTGTGGAGCAGTCTCACTCTGTCACACAGGGCTGCTGTGAGTCAGAACTGACTCGCTGGCCCCCAGCAAGAAAGGGATGCGGGTGCCATGACGGCATGCTGTCTGCGTGGTGGATGGTGCGCTGTCTGCTGGCGGTGGTGGCTTCGCAGCAAAACTCTTGCCTTCTAGGCAGGGACCCAGGTTTGAGTCCTGGCTGGTGTACCCCAGCACAGCCGCCACCTGCCTATCAGAGGAGGGGAGTCTCTGGGGTGCTGGGCAGGTCTCAGCAGAACTCCCAGACGGAGAAAGACTAGGAAGAAGGCCCAGCGATCTGCTCTGAAAATCAACAACGAAGTCCCCGTGCGTTACAGTGTTCTGATCTGCATTCCCTCGTGGGGAAGGCACAGGGCCAGGCTGTTCTGTCCCATCGTGCCTGGGGGCTGCGGTGCTGGGGGTGGGAGGCCAACTTGATGGAGGCTAACAAACATGTAGTAGATACGATTTATGTCCTTTGTATTATATACTTTGTATGTGTGAGGTCTAACAATTCAGTCTGCGAACTTAACTCTTCTAAGTGCTACACACCTCGCTGCTGAATATCACTCTGGTCACCTTTGAACCATTCCTCTTGGTAGCTATGCACTGATGCCAGTGCCTAGTCCACCCTTCAAAGTAGCTTGTAAACTCTTTCTGGAATGGCTGTTGTGCACAGTGGCATGGTAGCAAGTTCATGAACTTAACTGAGAGTGGCCTGTGAGGGAGTTTTTAGCCCGTCAACAAAAGAACTGTAAGGGAGTACCCTCCGTACGCACCTGATCTGGCCCCCAGTGATTTTTTTTCTTTACTCGAAGACAAAGGAAATGTTGAAAGGAAGACATTTGGATGATGTTCAGGACCTCAACGGTAGTACGATAACAGCTCTGATGGCCATTCCAGAAAAAATGTTCCAAAATTGCTTTGAAGGGTGGACTAGGCGTTGCTGTAGGTATGTAGCTTCTCATGGGGAGGACTTGGAAGGCAACCGTGGCGATATTCAGCAATGAGATATGGAGCACTTTTTCTAAGGTGAGTTTGCGAACTTAAACGTCACACCTCCAATATCACATACGCATTAATTACAGATGTGGAAGCAAAAGAATATTTGTACTTCATTTGGAATTACGGTCAGTGTGATTACTGAAGACGTGAGTGCAGAGCCATTACTCAGTGTCTTGGTGTTTCCAGCTGTAAAATGGGTATACTGGTGATCCATTCCCAGCTGACTTACTTCGTGGGGTGGTTCTGCATTAATTGGACAGTTTCGTGAAATCCAGCGGCGGCATCCCGCATTGGGGGGCCCTGGGAGCAGCAGCTGTGATTTTCTTTGGTGTCCTTTGTGTCCTTTTTAAAGCCAGTGCTCACTGCAGGTCTGGGAGTGACCAAAAGAGCAAGTTGGAGGCATGACTCTAAGGGCAGAATTCAAAGCTGAGGGGAGGGGAGGGCGCTACCATGACAAGCGGACCAGCCACGCCCCCTTCTCTTTCCAGGACGGCAGCTGCACACCCAGGTCATAAAGACTACTTCCAACGTTCTCCCTTGATTCAACAAGAGTCTTCTTTCATCTCAACCAAACTCCCTGCTGCTTCTCTGGCATCCAGTCAGTTTTCTTTCCCTGGGGGTGCCGGTCGTGGGTGCTTGTGACATGCTGGAGCTGCGCCACCTGGGTTCGCACACTGTCTCTTCCACTGAGCGGCTTCATACGCCTTGGCAAGTTGCTTCGGATGCCTCCTGGGTAAGTGGGGCGATGACCCAACCCGCACTCTCAGTTTTGGCCAGGAGTCAGTGAGCTGCCTTTGCTAGTCATGATCCAGTGGATTTCGTCTCAGGGCGACCATCTGTGGGCAGTGTAGACCTGTGTTCCTTAGGGTGCTCAAGGCTGTGGCCTCTGGAAGCAGATTGCTGGGCCTGTCTTCTGGAGCGCTTCTGCGTGGGTACCGACAGCCTCCTTCTTGACTGGCAGAGAGCGCTTAACCATTTGCTCCACTCAACAACTCCATTAAGTCCATTAAAAAGTAAGCACCACAGCAAAAAACCAAGCTCACTGATCTCAGGTCAATTTCCAACTGACAGTGACCTGTAGGATAGAGCAGAACTGTCCCCTTGCGTTGCCAGGAGGCTCCTGGTGGGTTCGAACAGCTGCTCTTTGGGTGAGCAGGCGCCGTGGTTAACCACTACACCACTAGACTTTCCTTAAGGGAGTTGGTGTGTGCCCGGTACATAGCACAGGCTCCCTGACGCACTGTGCCCTTAGCAACCATATATGGTGTTAACTAATAGTCAAGGTCACTGTGAGCAACTCAGCCATCATGGGGATAGATTGTCCTGTCAGGGCCCAACTGGTATCCAGAAAACACAGGGAGGACCTGAGAGAGACAGTGTGGCTCCCAAGCCTCTGAGATCCGGTCAATGTAGTTGAGTGCCTTCATGTATGTAAAGTAAGATGATGTCAGCCACAAGGACACGATCACCATGGAAACAGGAGGGTACCTGAGTTGGCTAGGTGAGCCTATCTGAGCTTTGTCTTGGTTAGTGGTAGCGGTAGGGAGGTCAGTCGTCTTCTGTTAGGGGTCCCAATGAGGGACAGGTGACCCAGCAAGCATGGTACGTGCAGGCTTACTTGTGCTTAATAACTCGTCACTGACAGTTTCACCTGGTTTTCAGTACTTCAGAGTGACTTTGCACATGACAGATTATTAAGAACGCACAGTGAAGCCCCTTCCAATCTCGCCTGCTGCTTATAGCCCGCATCTGGTTCCCGTCTTATTGAGTTCATCTCTCATGGCGGTGGCCGCCCAGGTAGCCTGAACAATTACCACCTCTCACCTGCCTGACCCTTCCTTCTGAGCAAGACCACACAGCACCCTACCAGGTGGCTGTCCTCCCAGACCGGCTTTCAGCAGGAGAACGGCTTTATGCGTTGGCTGCTGTCTGACCTGCTCAGCAACTCTCTTTTCATCTGCCTTGTGGCTAAAGGGTAGGCCAGGGACTGTGTGAAGTCACTGAATGCACAACGCCCACATTGGGAAGCCCCAGAAGGCAGCCGTCAGCCCTTCTCCGTGCCAGCGCTCCCAAGCAGACTCTTTACTTACTGAGCGTCTGCAGGCGGAGGTCTCTGTGCCAGGTGACACACTGACCGGGGGCAGTCCCTTGTCCAGGTGAGGCACCAGGGTCCAGTGGGCTGTGCGCACTCCTAGCAGGGCCACTGAGGGCCCTGAATAGGACCAGACCTCTCTGGAACCAGAGTCCCTAGGGGGCTCCTGCTGCCCGGCTATCTGCTCCAGTTGCCGAGCGTGGCAGGTGTCACAGAGCGTCTCTGCCCTTCGTAAAGACTGATTTAGGAGGCAAAGCCAGCCCCCTCAAGGCTCTGCCTCTCCTGGAAAAATGATGACCAAGGCCATAGCTGTGACCCCAACTGTGTCATCAAATGCGAGACAGCCTCAGTGACAGGAATAGGGACTGCAGCACGTCTGAGTGACTCTCCAAATGTCCCAGATCCTGCAGCCAGGAATTAGGACCCAGCTGTGGGCAGGAGGTGAAAGGAAGGCACAGAGCGTTCTCTTTTCTCAGCACCTGGGTGTCTCACACTCTGCGCCACCTCTCTGCTGACACTCCCGTGATTTGAAATGAAGTGCCTTTCCTCCCTGGCTCTGACAAAAACCTGCTCTCGCGACTCAGCCTGAACGACGGCGCCGGACGGAGCTCCGACGTTCCTAGTCCAGGGTTCTTGAGGCTTTGATGGCCTGAAACCCTTTGCTTAATTTACCCCAGGAGCTCAATGTTTGGAGGAAGTTTTGTCCCCCTGGTAAACAGTACATACCTCGTATTAATGAGTTAGTTAACCAAAGACTTATGTAACCACTAAACTGAGCTTCCAGTCAGCATGACAAACCAAGCCGAGTGACTAACGCCAGTGAAAGCAGAGAAACCGGCTGTGTTCACAGCTCCGGGCCGCCTGAGCTCTGGTACCTGCGATTTGGGGGTTCACTTTCTGAAATGCAGGAAATAGCTAGAGGAATCCTGGCAATGGTTTTGTAGGTTCTCTGGAGGTCTGAGGGCCCTCTGCTCAGAACAGCCGTTTAACCCCGAGCCTGGCTTTCCGCTGATGATCTATGCCAGGACGACAGGACAGGTGGCTATAATGTGTTGTGCATCTGTGATGTGCTGGGCGTCTCACCTGTGACCACGCGGAGAACTCACGGCACCTTGTCAGGTGGGCAGTGCTGCCGCCGTTCTCACTTCACAGGTGAGGAAACCGAGTCTCAGAGAAGACAGGTCACTTCCCTAGAGGGCGAATGCTGGTGGGTGGACACCGGAACTCTGATCCAGGCTTCCTGTTATTTTAATAGCTTTATGGAAATAAGATTCACACATCATACACTTTATCCCTGTGATGCGTGCAATGTAGCAGTCTTTAGTCCCTGCGAGCACTGTCACAACCGATTTCGGGATGTTTTCATCACGCCCAGAAGTGACCCCATCCCTGCCAGTGGTCACTCCTCCTTTCCCTCTGACCCCCTCGGCCCTAGGCAACCGTTCCTCTGTGGAGGGACCCACCTCCTGCGGGGTGGACTCGCTCATTCTGGATGCCTCCTGTAAACTGACCCAGGCCTTGAGACTGAGATTCACACCCATTTATCTCTTGCCTGGGAGTCAGGCAGAACGCAAATCCTCAGCATAACAGCGTATACTGTTTCTTAAAGTTATTTGACAACATGTAGAATACATAAATGCTGCATCCTTTGTGTTTGATGGGCACAAAATCCGAATATTTAGCCATACCAGGGGAAAACATGGCCTGCAATTATTTTGCTGTCACAGCCGGAGTTTGAATGGCCTCAGTTCCCACTCTCACACAGCGCTCGCCCAGATAACCTACCTATCCTTCTGGCAAATCAGGTGGCCCTAACCACCTTCAGGAAATAAGATGGGTGTCCCACTCTGTGTCACCGTTCCCCTCCTACCTGAGACACCCCTCTGTGCTCCCAGGCCCCGGTTCTGTTCTCCTTCATCTCCCCTTGTCTGCATATCACAGTGGATGACATGATTGATTCTGCTGGTGCAGATGGTGGGGAGCTGAGCACCCGTGTCTAGAAGTTGTCCACCTAGAATTTCCCCCCATCAGCTACATTGTCTTTTCGGTTAACGCACGTTTTCCCAGGTAATTAATTATTCCCGCTAGGGCTGTCCTCTGTGTCTTCAGGGTCTGTTTGGAAAGCCTGTCTCAAGTGCACACGGTTCCCTGGTGCCTTAGGGATCAGCGACATCTGCTCACACAGCCGACGAGGCATCATAGGGGACACAGATAGGGGACTAGAAGCCAGTACTCCCCTGCAGCGAGGGCCTCTTGGTCCTCTCATTTGCTGGTTCCTTCTCTCACTCACGGTGTCATCTGGCGCACCCTGAGTGTGCTCAGCTCCCCCGGCTCCGAGAGCCTGGCTGACGCAGCCTCAGTCCCTGGACAATGAGCCTTTCCGTGAGCCTTGCTGCTCGCCTGGCTGGCAGGTACGTCTAGGGTCCCTGACGTGGGCTAGCTAAGCGTTCAGATAGTCACGGGACAGTTCTCTGGAGGGTCACATTTACTGAATGTTTCAAGAGATAATTTTCACATTAAAACAAGGCTGATTTATTATGGGCAAGAATGAAAATTTAGTGTGATTTTTAAAGATGTCGACGGCACTTGGCTCTGACTTGGCTTTAAAGATTAAACTACGAGGCTTCAAGACCTCCTTCGGGGTATTCGGAGAGACCACAACGGCCTTCCCTCCTCCACCCCCCGCAGGGAGCCCACCTCCGGGCACACTTTCTCTGCCTCTTGGATAGACATGCGGCCCTCAAGGTCCAGGCGAGTGCAGAACCCTTCTAATTCTGTGCCTCTTGTCACTCAGCTTGGAAACTTGGTAGGAAGTCTACAATAAGGTATCTTGAACAGGCTGTTTGTCCCTGGGTCTCTCTAACAGGCACCTGGCAACAAGTCCCCACCAGGGACCCAGGTCACTCACTGAATTCCTAAGGCTGTGCTGTAGAGATAAGCCCCATGCGGTGGGCCTGAAATACAAAGGCTGTTTGTCACATAGGGTTGGGGTCTCCTTCCTGGGTGGGGAGTACCATCGGATCTCTGACTTGTGGCCCCTGCATGTGTGTTGGAGTGGAGCTGGGCTCCCGGGGACGTAAAAGGGGCTGCCAGCTTCAGGATAAGCGGGCATGCAGCTGGGACCCCTGGGGGGGCCCTGGCACTGTGGCCGCCACCCATCCACTGATGGCTTGGTGCCCAGACTCAGCTGGAGTTTGAACATGTTTGTGTGGCGGCACTGACCCCAGGTGGTCTCCGGTCCTACAGACTCGGCCTGTGGCCTGACCTGCATGGCCCACCTCCCTCTTGGGAGCGTTTCCAGGACCCCTTTGCGTTGTCAACTTTTTCAGCTAGCGTTCAAGCGCATCATGGTTTTTTTTGTCACCAGGGTGCCTCCTTCTGAGTTGTTGCTGTTGCTGTTGGGTGGCCTCAGGTGACAGACGAAACTGCCCCCAGGGTGCTCCCGACTGTCGTCTCTGTGGGAGCAGACCGCCAGGTCTTTCCCTCACGCGGCAGCTGGGTGAGTTCCCACCACCCAGTCTTCTGTTAGAAACTGAGTGCTTAACCACTGCACCACCAGGGCTCTCTCCTTCGGGGTCACCAAGGTTCATTTCCATTCCTGTCCTTTGGGTGTTCTGTTTACCTTCTGCTTCTCAGGGTGTGTGTGTGTTTATTACTTCAAGATATGCCAGATATGCTTAATTTCTTGCCCATTTGTGAAATACTTACAGGTTATTGATAGTCCACAGACAGGCCTCCCTTGAGGCCTATGAATCTCCTTAGGACAGAGCTGCAAGGTCCCATCGAGTCTAACTGCGCAGTGGTGGAGGGCTCAGGGATGTCATCTATCCAAAAAGATTCTCTTCCCGACCTTTGGCTTCTGATCTTTGCCTTCTACTTGCATTCCATCGTTGACTTTGGTGACTGGTGACCTCTGACTCCACCTCTTCACAGTGTCCCAGTTCACTTTCTCCCATGCTCTTAGTCATCGCAGGCACACACTAGGACCTCTCTTTTCGCTCTAAGAGTCCCTTGGCAAGTGAATTAGTTCACATAGTTTGGGAGAAACTAAAACCCTCTACCCTGGGAAAAAGAAAAAGGGCCTTTGCTGGTACAGAGAAATCCCCCTCCCCCCAGCCAGGGGACACTCTGTGTCTCGGGCTCTTATTCTGTGTCGTCTGGGCCCATTGTTCGTAACGGGAAACTCTGCTGTAGGCTGTTTCCAGATACTTCTCTCTCCTAAGAGTTGGGGAGATTTAAGATCAAACTCTCTTCTTTGAATTAGGGGTCACCTGGGCCATTTTTATAATCTGGATTTGAGTATCTCTATCATAAAAACGTTGATAAAAGAAGTTTGATCAAGATGAATTCAACAACTCTGGAACCCTCTGCTCGCCACTTAAGCCCTTCCATTAGCTTGATTCAGATCCGGGTCGTTGGTTCTTTAGATTTCAAGTACAGAGTTTTACATTTCTTCTTCAGGTCAGAGGAGCCCAGCATGAATCTTATTTCCCTTAATCACAGCGTAGATGGCGTCGCTATCTTTATAATGATTTCCGTACGCTCTGCCAACTCAGCCTGAAGAGGGGGACATATATATAAATCCCAGAACAGTGGAGAAGAGGGAGACTGTGGATCATCTAGTCTCGGGCGAGGGAACTGTAAGTGAGATGGCCTGGCCGAAGTCACAGGGCCAGTGAGTGGATACAATAAAATATGCTTCCTATCTTTGTGTGGTCAGAGCTATATTTCTGATCCACTTCTATTATAACTTGGAGAGAAAGTTTGACGTGTTCCGGTTTGCGGCAGAAAGTGAACTGGGACATTGTGAGGAGGTGGAGTCAGAGGTCACCAGTCATCAAAGTCAACGTGGAGTGCAAGTAGAAGGCAAAGATCAGAAGCCAAAGGTCACGAGTTTGTGAAGAGCTGGTCAAGTACCCAGGGGCGGAACTGTGAAAAGAACTTGTGAGATAAATTCCTTTTATTAACTTGCCTTTTCTTAAAATAGGCTTTACGGTAAAAAAAAAAAAAAAAAGTCTGTAACTGTATGTATCACTGAGAAATCACGTAGTGTAAAAGCCTTCTAATACAAACAGTAGCTCCCTGCACAACCCCACATTAGCTGCTAGGGCTGCGCCAAAGGGACCTAGCTTGAATTTTAGTCACATTTCCCCGGCAGTTATCATCCCATTTTTAAATAATACGTGACATTGCAGTTTTTAAATTTGTAAATGTCGTGAGAGATGAACGTTTTAGAATCCCCACCTCTCCTCTCTCAACCACTGCTTGAGTTTTCTCCCACTTTTAATTACATCAGTCACTGGTGCTGACACGCCTGTGACAGCATGAAGGTTGTCCACTGCAGAACCTTCTGAAAACCCACCGCGTTGATTCCAGTTCACAGAACCTGCCGGCGCACTGTAATTAAATCGCCCTTTTGTACAGCCTTTGGTGGAAGGCCTGGTGGCCTAGTGGTTAAGTGCTGCATTTGCTGACCCAAAGGTTGGTGGTTCGAAGCTGCCAGATGCTCCTTGGAGACCGTATGAGGTGGTTCCACCCTGTCCTGTAGGGTCGGTATGAATCGAAATCCACTCGATGCTAGTGGGTTTGGGTTTTTGATGACCTTTTCTTATTTCTTGAATTAGTAATTGCCTGATTCCATCTTTCGTCCCAGATGTTCCATGTTATCATTTATCCCGTGTCACCCTCCCCGTTGGTTATACCTTTTCTCTGGACACTCCTTCCTGAAGTCCTCGGCCTTCCTGCTCTGTCGTGAATTGGTGGCTGTCCCGTCCTGCCACAGTTCTTGTCCTGGGGCCTTCTCCTCATGGCTCTTCTGGACTGGAGCCACTGTCTCTGGGATGTTGTCTCTTCCTTTTCTTGGTTTACTCCTTTGCCTTGCTGATGCACACTTCCTACAGTGCCTTCCTTGGGGGCGCAAACGCCCTCTTCCTGCCTGGGCTGGGACCTCCTGTCGGTAGTCAGGACAGAAGCAGGCACGCCAGTCGCTCATTTGCAGGTTTTCGGTGAATCTCACTGTGTGCGGACCAGATGGCCGGTCCTGTCCTCTGCTGTGCCTGGGGATTCTAAACTGGGGCCTCTACCTTTCAGTTTCTGCAGAGACTAGCCCTCTGGTGTCCTCTTCAAGGGGACTTGCTGCCCTCTGTTGTTCTGTGAGAAGGGGTGGCTTCTGCTGTTCGGTGTCCAGACCCCCAAACAAGTTCCTGTCGCTGTCATGCCTGGCCTCTCAGCTAAAGCCTTGCAAGCTCGGGGGACCCTTTTACAAGGCAGTGTCTTCCCTCCTGCAGAGGGGGGGTTTTCTCCACCTGGCTGCTGTCCACCTGCCAGAAACCACTGCAGTCCGATCCCCTGTGTCCCCTCTCCCATACTTCTCATCCTCCTCGGTTGGTCACCACCCTCTCTGACATTCTCTTTCCTTTGAATTTCATCATGTTCTTTTGAAAGGCTAGATTTCTGCCATTTTAAAGGGGACTGACTTGCTCCGACACGACAAATAAGATAGCTCCCCGTGCCTGGTTGTCTGCAGTCATGAAAACGCGGGAGGCTGATAGACCTGGAAGTCCTCTGGAGGGCTCCCTGGGCCTTTGCTGCGGAACCTGGCGGTCCCGCTCCCCACTGCTGTCTGAGCTCCTCGTCCCGGCTTGCTCGTGCCTCCTGCCGGTCCAGGTTCCTGCCCTCGGACTTTGTAGCTCAGACCTGACAGGCCTGCCCTTCACCCTCCAGATTTCATAGACAAGGATGCAGGATGCTGGCTGACTTGGAATTTCATGTAAATGATGGATAATTTTTGAAGTACAAGTATGTCCCCTACAATAGTGAGGACATACTTACATGAAAAAATTTTAGTGGTGTATTTGAAATTTAAATAAACCATTATAAAAATAAAACTTTAATGGTTGGTTCGAAGTTTAAATAAACCATTAAATTTTTTCATATAAATACATCCCAAGTATTGTATGGGACAGACTTATGCTTCAAAAATTATCCATTGTTGATATAAAAATCAAATTCAGCTGGGCATCCTGCATTTTTGTTTGTGAAATCTGAGAACCCTACACTGAGGAAGGAGAAGGACTGGTCTGTCAGGTCTGAGCCACGAAGGCCAAGGACAGGAACCTGGACTTGCAGAAGCCACGAGCAAGCTGGGACGAGATGCTCAGAACAGCAGTGGGGAGAGGGATCGCTGGGTTAGCAGCAAAAGCACCCACATAGTCTTCCAAAAAGCTCCCATTTTGAAATTTGCAGAATTAATTCAAATTTTAAAACAAGACAATTAACCAGACACCCTGCACTGTACTTGGCAATTCTGCCAATGGCTTTTCTTTCAGTCTGGGTAGATCAAGGAGAGTCTCCATCAGGACAGTCAGCCAGCAGCAAAAAGGGCCTGGTAGTTGCCCTGTTTCTTAATGGGATGCCAGCTCTTTGCATGGCATGTGGCAGTCTGACATAGACACCACTTTAAGTAAGAGTCTGCCTGTTCGACTGCCAAGCCAGGAACTCAGCCACATTTCTCAGCTGTCTCCGTTTGCCAGGCTGAGATTCAGTGAACGTGTGTGTTGTTCTGATGGCATTTCAGTGGCGTGAGAGTGGCCTTTGCCCATGGTCTGCACACCCTCAGGGCCTTGGCTCTCAGCAACAGTGCTGGCCTTCAGTACGCTGGACAACCCTCCTTGCTCCCACAGTCAGCATCCTTCCTTCTTTGGAGGGTTTGGAGGTAGTTTTGTTCCACCAGATCTTGCTTTTTAAGAACGAACCCCATTCTGACAGTTTCTTCATCAACGGGATGACAGGTGCACGGAGCGGAAGATGCTGGCACGGTGTGCCCGAGACCAAGACCTCCAGGGGGAATCACTGTCTGTTCTGAAGAAAAGCTGAATTATGATGGACCCAGTTAGGCAGAGTGACACAGGAGATGCAGATCATGATGAAAACGCTCAAGAAAGAAGTTTGCAGAATGACGACAACATTTTCAGCTTGTCAGTGTGAAGTCCTCCTTTTTGCGGTTGTTTCCCTGAAGACATTTTTAGGGTCAGGTCAGAGGCCTGTGAGGGCTACTTCCGTCCCGGCTCGTAGCCAACGACTCTCAGGGCTGTGTTGCTGGGGGAGCCACGGGGTCAGTCACTGACGGGGCTGGGGTCGCTCTGTCCCTTGCAGGGACCAGCCTCCACTCCAGAGCCTGCACTGGGTTACCCTTCCTCCTTTTCTTCCTGCCTCTGTTCCATCAGCAGCTGCGTCACAGGCCTTCGGGGTCAGCTTTAGCCTGAAAAGAGGCTGGCATGACCAACAGCAAGACCTCCTGAAGGCCCTGTTTGTTTATCCAGTGTGGCCGCCACCTGCTTCCTGCCACCGCTGCCTTCGGCACTCTCATTTACACACCCGACGTACAGCCTGTGGGGGCCGTGGCGACACAGCGGCTCAGAGCTTGGCTGCTGATGACAAGGTCACCAGTTCAAGTCCACCAGCCGCTCCTTGGAAGCTGGATGGGTCTTTTCTGTCCTATAGAGCCTCAAGGAGTCAGGGGTGACTGAGGGCAAAGGGCTTGGTGTGCACCGCTAAGAGCTCTGCTAGTGTGGTTCCGTAAGCGCTGGTCTGCTGACTGACAGTCAGGAGCTCAAACCCACCAGCCACCCCACCAGGGAAAGGAAGGCCTGGTCCTCTGCTCCTGTGACGATTACAGCCCAAGAAACCCTTTGGGGCCATTCTGTTCTGTCATATGAGGTCACTATGAGTCAGAATTGACTCAATAGCACATGACAATAACAACGTCCATCCTGTGGTTCCTGGGAGTGCAAACAGTCTGCACTGTTAAGGTTTGGCGGCCTGAACCCACCCATCTGGCACCTCAGAAAAAAATCCCTGATGATTTGCTTCCATAAAGACCACAGCCAAGATACCTCTACCCAACTGACTGCTGTGACAGGGATCACAGCAGAGGGTCCCGGAAAGGAAATGGAGAAAAGTTAGAGCAAAATTCTGACTTACAGAAAAAGATCCCGCTTACTGGTCTGGTAGAGAGTGGAGCAATCCCGTGAGCGTGGCTCCGGCCACTGCCGGGCTCAGTAACGAAGTCACTCCTGAGGGTCACCCTGCAGCCGCAGATGAGACAGGCCCCTAAAATGAAAGGAGACTACAGGGGCACGCCAGCCCAGGGGCAAGGATGAGAAGGAGGGAGGGGACAGGAAAGCTGGGAGTAGGGAACCCAAGGTTAAGTGGGAGAGAGTGTTAACTTGCTGTGGGGTTGTTAACCAGTGTCCTAAAACGGTTTGGGTACTAACCGTTCAGTGAGAAACTAGCTTGTTCTGTGAACCTTCCTTTAAGGCACGATTTAAGAAACAAAAAGATTACAGCCAAGAAAAGCCTCCGTAGCAGTTCTAACCTGTAAGACACAGATTGCCTTGAATCGGAGTTGACTCAGCTGGGCAGGTTTGGATTTGGTGTGCGTCCTGCTCCCAGTAAAGAGTGCTGCCTAGTATCACAGCACAAACCCTTAACACTAAGGAAGGGTTTCCAGGCCTGGGGTTTTCGGGGACAGAGTGGGCCTCATCAAATCAAATCAAAGGCCTCCTGCCTTTCTTCTTGATGGGAAGAAATGAAGACCCCAGAGCAGAGAGTCTAAATTGGGACAGCTGTCTTTCTGTTCGCTTGGGGCAAAGGAGATTCTCAGTACGAGGCACTGTCAGTGCTAAAGCCAGAACAATCTTATGCCAGTGGGGACAGCCGGCCACACTTCACCGCCCTCCTAACTGCCACCCTTCAAGTACGCTTTCCTTCTGTCTCTCACCCGAGCTGGAAGAGAGACCAGAACCTGAGATTGAGCTCTGCGAGTTTTGGTCAAACAGCCGAGAGATCCTGGGAGATTCACGTGAAAGCAACGTAAGAAAATTAAAAAACCAAATCACTGCCGTCAAGTCGATTCCAACTTGCAGATACCCTAAAGGACGGAGTAAGCCGCCTTGTAGGGTTCCCAGCAAGCACCTGGCAGACTCCTGCTTAGTAGGCGTAGGCCTTAACCACTGTGTGACCAGGGCTTCTGAGGTAGCATAAGACGTCATCGTCGGGGATGTTCCTTGGAAGGTGTTTGTGAGAAAAGACAAGGAACCTTAAGAAACTGAAGGGGAAGGTCTAACTCTCCTTCTCATTTGTAAAACTCCTCCAAAGCGTTTGTTCACGTAATTGTTATAGCTTTCTCACATTTTCCTGTTGTAGTAAATGTTTCTAATAAGTCAGAAATAGAAAATTTGTGATTATAAATCTCCAGAGTTTGAACCCAGGGCCACAATCTGTAATTTTAGCAAATCGTCACCTCTTCTCAGACTCCCCAGACCATGGCACTCTACCTCCACCTGGTGACAGTGTACCTAAATTAAGACGTGCCACTCTCTTCCATTTTTGTGTTTGTGCTGAGAGCCTCATTTGGGGGAATTAAGTCTTAAAAAAGAAAACATAAAGAAACAAAGTTGTCTCATATGATAATGTTTGTCCTTATTGGGAACACGAGGACAACTTGAGACAAAGATTATGTCTTGGTCTTTGCTTCATACTTGTCTTAGGAAGCAATATGGACCCTATGAGACCTGATACAACAATCGATTACCTTAATCTCTTGCAGAAATATAAGAATATTATAAGCAGATCTTTCGAAGAGCATGATTTGTGAAAACATCATGAGGTTAGGTCTTATTAGATTATAATAATCAAGTCAGACTTGTAAGACACTTAGTCATCAGACACAGCTTATCGTGTCCATCAGCACCTTCAGTTGCATAGTTATTAGCAAAGCTAAGTGGCACAATAATTTATTATGCATGAGAATTACAGGTTCACATCAGGGGATATAATCAAGATTGCTTTCACATAAGCAAAGTCTTTTTTTTTTTTTAATATGGTCTCTTCTTATTTTGTTAATTCTCCAGCGTCTGAAATGACTGCTAAAGATCCATGTTTAAAACAATCGATGTACTTTATAGGAGCAGAAGACTTAATCACACTTCTGTATTTTGCTATTTTTGGGGGAAGTCTCCTCACTTCCCCCCAGCAAGGTTTCTGGGTCTGTAAAACTGAGATGCTACAGCAAAACCTGTGAGACGTGGAACACGATGCGATGGCCTTGTTTTTCTGCACATTTCCTGCCTTTGATGGGTGCAGTCTCGCTGATTCTCTATCACTCTCTATTCGTGGGAAATATTTGCATTTTCCCTCTCTGGCAGGTCTCTGCCTATCACAGCTGCCGGCTTTTGCAGGTGTTATTGGGGTCAGTGTACGAGTCATATGGAACACTACATGAGTGAGTGCTCTCATTACCGCACACAGACTGGAGCAAATATTCTGGTCCTTCCTCCTGGCCCCGACTGCCTCTTCCCCTCTACTCAAATCTTGAAGCAGAGTTTCCCTGGAATTCAACCTGCCAGGGGCCCTGGGAGCTCAGTGGTTCCAAGCTCAGCTGCTAACTGAAAAGTCGGTAGTTCAAATCCAGCAGCCGCTCCTTGAAAACCCTTCGGGGAAGTTTTGCTCTGTCCTGTAGGGTCACTATGAATCAGAACTAACTTGATAGAAACGAGTTTCCAAGCTTCAGGGAGCCTTCCCTGAAGGACCCCTCCCAAGCCTGCACCCTCACTCCACGCACCACACCCTGCCTCTGCCTCCTCCACACCTGACAGAGGCACCAGGGACCTGGGGTGTTCTGTGGGAGGCGAGGTTCCCCGGGGAGTCAACAGGATGCAAAGCCTGTTGCCACAGAGAGTACAGGTAGAGCTGACGGGAGCTGAGGGAGAGGTGGTCCTCTCCCCTTCCCACGACCCTACTCAGGTCTTCTGATATGAGTAACATCATCGTGCCTTGAGGTCTAGTCTTCGGCACAGCCGATGGCAGGGCAAGGGGACTCCCCACCCCTCCACCTCCTGCTCCATGGAAAAGGGGGAACACACAGGTTTTCATCTTTTCCTCCTGCTGGGCCAGTGCCTGACGTTCCTTTAGGAGGAAGCAAAGCATTGAACCTGCTGAACTAAGGTTGGAGAAGTGAAGGGTTTTCTGGGGACCAAGAGGGACAAAGGAAGGACTGCTTTGGAGGGGCGGGGGAGGACACTGCAGCAGGGAAAGCATCCGGGAGGTAGGTGCTGGGCACTGAGGATGCTGCGTTTCCTCATTAAAAACAGAGGATGAGAAAGCGTGCTCCCTCCCCCGAAAGGCAAAGCCTTCCCAGGCCCTTCCTTCCTTCCCAGGCCCTTCCTTCCTTCCCAGGCCCTTCCTTCCTTCCCCTCCCCAGGCTGGCTCCTACCCCTTCCTGCCCTCTTCCTTGCCCCCTGGAGACACAGCCAGTTGGCCGGCCTTCTGTGGGGCAGTGCTTGAGTCCCTGCTGGCTAGGCGAAGGGTGGCAGTTGTTCAAATGCACACAGCAGTTCATGCGACAAAGATGGGGCGGTCTGCTCCTGTAAAGTGATGCCAAGAAAACCCCAGGGGCAGTCCTGCTCTGTCATGTGGGGCCACTGTGAGTCAGAATCGCCTCAGTGGCCTGGTGGGAGCAGACATCCGGTGTTCACTGTATCCTGTGACAGTTCATCTACTAACCTCATTTAGTGTTGTCTTCGTCTCCCTTTCTTCTTCAAATAGAAAAAAACAAAACAAAATCTTTTGCATCTTTTGGAAGGGAGCTGAGTTTCCAACATACTGACCATTTTTATAAGCACTTGAATTCACAGCTGTCCTCTTGCTCTTTGCCCCCTTGTCCCTCCCTGGGTAACACCACAACGCAGCCTCTCCCTCCTGGCTGCAGAGACAAGTCTGACCTCTGGGAGTGCGACTTCTCACAGAGACCCGCGGAGCTGGAAGGCCGCCTGCAGGTGGTGGAAGCTCTGAGCTTCTTCCTGAAAAGGGAGAAACTGCAGCACCCTCCCCCTGCAGACATCCCTTGGTGGCTGGGACCCCTGTGGTAGTCTGGGCAAGTGTTCATGTCAGCTTTGAAACCTTCCAGAACAAAACACCAGCTGGCCCCTTCCTGTCTGAATTCTAAGGCTTGGCAGCCGTCTACAGGGATGCGCAGCCTTGCAGGACCGGTCAGGAGATCTGTTCACACGTCTGTGGGGCAGAGTCCCCCCTGAGCCTCCTCTACCACCCTGGGTGTCGGGGAGAGGGACCCACAGAGGCCTCCTGAGTGTGTAGCCAGATTCTCCTGGCCACACCTGGATCTGACCTGTGCTGGGCCACAGCCAGGCACCTGGCCTGGTGGCAGCACTGTGACAGTAACATCTCTGAGATACTGTTTTGACTTCAGAAAATTTTTTTCACGTGGAGTTAATCATTTTACAAGCATTTCTGTGTTTGTAAAACCACAGCTGCTGATACTATTATCTCATTCAATGCTTTTCATATAAAACCAAGTGACAATTTTTCACATGCAATTATTGCTAGAGAACATTTTGTCTCTATAGATAAAATTCTGATGAAAAAATGAGAATGATATAATCCATCACATTTTCATCTGTGTCTTGGGACAGCTTAAATTTAAATTCACTGTCCAGAGGCTTCATCTGTTCAAGTCAGGTGCCTGAGATGTGTTTTCCTGCAGCTGTTTGGTTTTCTTAAACTGGACTTCTTTCTGCCTGTGTGTCTCTCAAGCTGTCTGTCTGCCTATTTACCTGCCTACCTGTCCCCACCACCTACCTGTCTATTCATCTTACTATGGTAGTTGATGAGGTGCTGTAAGCCAGAAGCTATGTCACCAGGGTTTCAACACCAACAGGGTCGCTGATGGTGGACAGATTTCAGTGGGCCTTCTGCGCTCACGCAGACCTGGAAGAAAGGCCTGGCAATCTACTTCTGAAAATCAGCCAAAGAAAAGCCTGTGTATCACAAGAAAAAGTTGTCTGATGTGGTGCTGTGGGACGGCCCACTGAGCTGGGAGACCCCGTGGCAACCAATAGCTGTCTGTCTGTCTCTGTCTATTTACTCACCCACCCATCCATCCATTCCTCCACATATAGGTAGATGATAGATCTATTTATCTATCAATCATTTATCCATTTACCCATCTGCCCACCCATCTACTCATCCATCCATCCATTCATCCCTCCACATACAGGCAGAAAGATAAATAGAAGAGAGATGCATCTATCTGTCTGTCTGGACTGAGTTTTAATCTGCAAAGAGCCCATGCTCTCAGCAGAGCAGGTAAATATAAACTCGTTCCTTAGGCTGTGGAAGAGATGACTGCTTCTGAAGCCCAGTGGTTTCTTCACAGTGCCACATTCATACATTTTTCATACTTTGGTGAAGGGAGGAGACCTGGAAATGCAGACTAGGAGCAATTCCTGTTTTCTTTAGAGGGAGAGTTGTACTGGGCAAGTGAGTCTCACTGGATCCTGGTGTACGCCACCCAGCGTGCAGCCCTTCTTCCCGCCCTAAGGGCTTCCTGTCGTGGCGAGACGCAGCTCTCCGTGTCCCAGCTCTCAGTCCGGGGGGAGGTGGGAGCTGGGTTCTCCAGAGAAGGGGAAACCAGTAAAGCACGTACATGTGCAGAAAGAGGTCTATGTGAAGACAATTGATGTAAATCGGTATCGCAGAGGCTGCAATATCCCAAGTCCATAGGTCAAGCTGGAGAACTTCTGAATCACCGAACTGCAGGGGTCGGTGAACCCAAGACTGGCAGGTCAGACAGCAGGCATCCAGCCCTCAGACCAGCAAACCCCAAGATCAGCAGGCATGATGCCAGATAAGCTGTGAGCTCAAGTCCTGAGAACTGGAGGTCAGAGCAACAGGAGCAAGCTACGGGATCCAGAGAGACACAGAGTTCCCGAGTCTTGCCAGAAAGTCCACCTGTACTGGATGCAGGCCACATGCTCAAGCAAACTGCTTTTAATTGGCTACTTGCAGCGGACAACACCATGAAGGGGATCACATGACATGAACTCTTACTGTGGTAGTGATCACACCATCGTGTGACTCCCAGACTCCCACCTGATGGCCAGATCACAACAATCTTGGACCAGCTGCACTGACACACACCCTTAAGCATCACAGAACCTTCTAGCTTTCAGAAGACTTCTGGGTAAGTATTTAGTGAACGGAGCCCCTCATGCTCCTCACTGTCCTTACATAAGTCTGCAGGGTTGGGGAGAGCCCCTAGGTGATGCCAGCGGTTAACAGCTCAGCTACCAGCTGAAAGGCCACTCACGGGCACCCTGGAAGAAAGGCCTAGTGATCTACTTCTGAAGATCACAGCCATTGGAACTCTGTGGAGCAGAGTTTTACTTCAAAACACACGCCACTAGTGAGCATCGACTTGACAGCAAGTGGGTCATCTTTTGGGGTTGTGGGGCTGGGAGATTAGTCAAGGGCAACCAGTGCCATCCCTTCTCGTAACACAGAGGCTGTGGGTGGCCTTCCTGGAGGTGACACCATGAAGCCACAGGTGTTGTGGCAGGTAACGGGGAAGGGTGGGGGCAGTGAGGGGAGGAGGTGGCCCTCGGCTGCAGGCTGCATTGCAGCACCCAGCAAACGGAAGGTGGAGCGCGGTGAGGCTGATTCCCTGCAACCTGACTCTCCACAGTCACCTATTTGCTTGTGTGGTTTCCGCTGGTCGTGCACTTCTCTCTAACTTTCTCCTGCGTGATGACTGTCGCCATTGACCGTCACCTCCATCTCTAGGGGAGGTGACGTGGCTGGCTCTGCTGATGGTTATGTCATTTTGTAGTTCACATAGCAGCAAAGTGAAGGTGGCGCTGGCGTCAGGGACGGTGACATACAGGAGCTCAAAGGCCATGCCCCCCGCGTCTCCACCTTCACACGGCAGCTGTGTTGTTTTTCCTAGTGCAGACTTCCCTGATATGCCAGGGTGTGATCGCCCTGGCTGTCAGACTCTTATCCCCAGAACTTTGTGATGAGAGAGGAGAAGTCCTCTGCCCTTAGTCCTATTTTGGCAGTCCCTGAAAAAGACCGGTTGGCTCAGATCGGGTCATGTATTCACACCTTGACTAATCACTGTGGCTAAAATGGTCAGATGTGAGAAGATAGCCTCTCCTATTGGGACCTTCTGTTGTAGTGTGGAAAGGGATGGAAGAAAGAAAGCATGCATCAGAAGAAATGGGCCCTACTGCCAGAAGGATGGAGAAGCGCTTGGGTAACACACACAGTATGTACTGAGTACCTACTACGTGTCACTTGGTGCAGTCAGAAGCAAGAGCCAGAGCTAGAACTGTTCTAAGAACACAAAATCCTTGAGAATCTTCGGAAATCCTACAGAGAACTAGAGTGTGGGACGGGACTCCAAACCAATCTTCTCCGGATCTCAGAGGGCTGAAAGATCTCAGCCAACTTCAGGTTTCACTGAATCTTCATGAAAATAAGGTCTCAACTAACTCTGCTGAGACTTTCTGTCCCCAGGGGAGGTTTGGCTAATGACATGGGAGTTCCTAACAGTTAAGTAAGTTTAGAAGACACTGAAAGGCTGAACGCTACAGTAAAACATGGTAGATTTATCATCAGGAGATTCAGCATCCAGTTTTGATGATGATAAACCAGACACTGAATGTCTCTGATAGATGCTCAGGAGATGGCCTTGGAGATAGAGATCAAGGTGTAGGTTTAATAGGGTATGCCATTGAACTGGAAATACTTCGTAGTGCCAAAAAGCAAACCAAGAAAACCAAACCCATTGCTGTTGAGTCAATTCTCACTCATAGCAACCCTATAGGACAGAGGATAACTTTTGCCATAGTTTCCAAGGAGTACCTGGTAGATTCAAACTACTGACCACTTGATTAGCAGCTGTAGCCTAACCACTGTGCCACCAGGGTTTCCCTAAAAAGCCAGGAGGAACTAAAAATTACCACGTTTTATAAAAAGAAAATAAGATTCATCTCAAGGGCTCCCTTCTAACCAAAGCTGAGCCTATTTGAGCATCAAAAGGAATAAAGATGTCAACTGATTGTAATACTTCGAATAAAAAAGAAATTAATGAGGCCATAGTAATATGAGAGGGAAAGGGAAAGAAGAAAGAGAACAGGAAGCTCACCTTTATGGGAGAATAAACCAAATAAATCCCTAATCCCACCACTACTGAGTCGATCCCAACATGGGAGCCCTGGTGGCCTGATAGTTGAAAGCTCCACTGTTAACCAAAAGGTCAGCAGTTCAAGTCCACTAGCTGCTCCTTGGAAACCCTGTCAGGTAGTTCTACTGCGTCTTGTGGGTGAGGGTGAGTTGGGATGGACCGGGCAGCGTTGAGTTTGGTTTGTCTTTGACAGTCACTATGGAAGGAGATGGACAGGGCTTTCTTCTGCAGGGCCATGGGCTGGGTTTGAACTGTTGGGCTCCATTGTTGTGTTGGGGCTGCAGGAATGAGTAACCCACGTATTCGTTCTGCATCTACTGGACAGCATTCTTCTGCACTGCCAGTGGCTTGGGCTCAGCACCAACCTTGAGGAGACCCTGGTGAATCTCAGGGGAAGGGCTCATAGATGGTACTTGTCCAATTCTTTTACATTTTCTACAGACTTGAGAATTTTCAAAATAAAAAGTGAGGGAAAATTCCTGTCTATATAATAGGGGATCTGGAAGGAACCTTTATTTTACTCTTCCAAATCTCTCATTTTGGAACAGGTAGAGTAAAATAAACGGCCACATCTTGAGCATCACCGTCTTGTTCCCAATTCTGTCTCCAAGCACGTGTTCACGGTTTTCCTTAGGTTCTCTCAAGGCTCAGAACTCATCTGTGCTCTTTTTAAGACTATGGAGAAACAAAGTGATAATAATCTAAAGACCGTAAAAGAAAAACAAAGAAATCTGCCTGGAGATTATACGATAGCCAGACCACCTCCAGGCCCCAAACACCCACTAAGATGTCAACACATCTGAGATGTGACCATTGTCACCATGTAAAGAAGAGTAACGTTCTGCCTAGGACTCTAGTCTTTGACCCCTTCTCTAACACTTCCAGCTGGGCTCCATCACTGCCAGGCAGATCTTGGAGGAACCTATCCCCTCTGTCTCCTTGTCTGTTGGTACAGAGTAAACATCTCACTTCTCATCTCACCCGTCTCAAAGAGGGGCTGTTTGTATCAGGTAGCACAGAGTCTGCTTAGGTCTGTGGTAACAATTTTATGAACTGTAGAATTAAAACCCAAAGAGGTTGAATGGCTTGCCCAAGACCACAGAGCTAGCCAGGAGTGCTGGTCTTGGGCATTATTCACACTACCCTCTGCTGCTTTTCAGGAAAATTAACCTCACTTTTTGGGCATGCAAACTTTTTTAAATCTCTCTAGTACCACAGGCTGTCTCATATCAGAAGGAGTGGGGAGCCAGCACACAGGAGGCCCCGTGCTGGCAGCAGTCCCTGTCTCTTTGCTCCTCAGGCCTGAGCGTTCTCACACTCCCACTCGGGGCCTACCTTCACTACCAGGGCTTTTCCTTCTGTTTCATTAACCTGCTGCTCCCTCATGACCCATCACATTGCTCTGGCAGTCGTGTTCCTGAATATTCTTGTATTTTTAAAATTTTTTTTTACTGTGATCAAGTGGAAATTTACAGTTGAAGTCAGTTTGCCATATAAACCCTGAGTACCTGCCTCTCAGCAGCTCTCTCTGCTCTCCTCACCCTGTGACAGCACACTCTTCTTTTTCATTCTTTACTTCCTGTACCCACTCAGCCAACACCGTCCCTTCTTCTCCACCCTCTCCTCTCCCCTCTAATAAGAAACCAGTAGGACAGTCTCATGTATACATTAAACCATAAAGTACACATGCCACCTGCGTCTCCCTGTGTTTCCAGATCTGGTCCTTTCTTTGTCTAAAGTGTTGGCCTCAGTACTGGTTTCAGCTCTGGGCCAGCAGCAAATCTAGGGGACATGTTCCCAGGGGACCCTCCAGCTTGTCAGACCATCAGTTCTGAACTTTTAATAGAGTCCTTGATCTGCAGATCTCTTTTATTCATGCTATGTCAGAAATGCTATATTGTGTCCCCTATTAGGGGTGCCTTTGGTGGTGGCTGGGCACCATCTAGTTCTTCTGGTCCTGTGCTGATGTAATCTCCCAATCCTATGGGTTCTTCTGCCTCCTGGGCTCGTTTTCCCTGGTGTCTTTGATGTTCTCGGTTGTCATCTGTTCCAGGTGGGTTGGGACGAGTTGATGTTCCTCAGATGCCAGCTTGCTAGCTTTTAAGACTCCAGTCATAACCCACCAATATGGGGAGCAGAAGACTCTCTTAGAAAAAAAGACTAGTTATACAAATTGACCTCGATGTCCCTTGAAGACGTGGTCCCCAGACCCCTGTCTCTGCTACTCTGTCCTTCGAAATGTTGGGTTGAATTTAGGAAACCCTTTAGCTGTGGTGTAGTCAGTTATGCTGACCTGCATGTCACTCCTTTCGCCTAACCGAATTCCTATCGACTATCTAATCTATGAATAACCCTCTCCCTCCCTCCCCGCCCTTGTAGCCGTCAAAGAGTAGTTTCTTTTGTACATATCTTTTCTTAAGTTGTTATAATAGTGGTCTCATACAGTATTTGTCCTTTTGCAGCTGACTGATTTCACTAAGCAAACTGTCTGTTGGTGGATTTCAGGTTGTAAAATGCACCCTAAAATCACCATTGTTCTTTATTGTTGCATAGTGTTCCATCGTGTGTACATACAACAGTTTAGTTATCCATTCGTCTGTTGATGAGCACCTGATTTGATTCCATCTCTTTGCTATTGTGTATAGTACAGCAATAAATGTTCTAGTGCATGTATCTGTTCATGTGAGCCCTTATTTCTGCAGGATATATTCCAAGCCATGGAATTACTGAATCATTGGTATTTGTATTTCTAGCTTTTTAAGAAGGCACCAAATTACTTTCCAAAGAGGTTCTACCATTTCACATTTCCACCAGCTGTGTAGCAGTGTTCCAGTCTCTCCAGAGCCTCTCTAGCATTTGTTGTTTTGAGTTTTTTGGATTATTGCCAACCTTGTTGGGGTGAGACGGTATTTCATTGTTTTGATTTGGTTTCTCTAATAGCTGATGACTGTGAGCATTTCCTCATGTGTCTTTTGGCTGCCTGGATGTCTTCTTTGGAGAAGTGTCTGTCCATATCCTTTGCCCATTGTTTAATTGGGTTATTTGTCTTTTTATTGTTGATATTTTGCAGTAACTTGTAGATTACGGAAATTAGATGTTGATCAAATATGTGGTTGCAAATGTTTTTCCCCAGTCTTTGGATGAACATAACTGTTTAATTTTTAGTAGTTCCCATTTATCTATTTTCTCTTCTGCTGTTTTTACATTCTTAGTAAGAGTTTTTAGTCAGTTTAAGCTGTGCGTTAGAACTTTCAGTGTTTTCCTTGTTTTTTCTTCCATGATCTTTATCATTTTAGATTTGATATTTGGGTCTTTGATCCATTTTGAGTGGTGTGAGATATGGGTCTTGTTTCAGATTTTGCAGATGGATATCCAATTTTGTCAACACCATTTGTTAAAGAGACTGTTTTTTCTCCAGTTCACTGTCTTTGGGCCTTTGTGAAATATCATCTATTCGCAGCTGACTGTTTTTGTTTCTAGTTCTCTTTTCTGTTCCATTTGTCTACATATCTGTTTCTGTACCAGTACCAGGCTGTTTTGACTACTGTGGCAGTGTAATAGATTCTAAAGTTGGATAGTGTGAGGCTTCCCACTGTGTTCTTCTTCTTCAGCAGTGCTTTACTTATCAGAAGTTTCTTCCCTTTCCAGATGAAGTTGATTTGTTTCTCTATCTCATTAAAAAATACATTGGAATTTGTATTGGATTTTTTTTTTTTAAAGCTTCTTTGTATTACTGGAAAAAAAGTTGTAACATAACTAAGTCAATAGAATCTTATCTTGGCCATGCTTATTGGGATCTCAGTTTTAAAAACAGGGCTGTACCATGGTGGAGTCTGTGTGTGGTGCAGACGGTTAAGCCCTCAACTAGTACCTGAAAGGTTGGCAGTTTGAACCCATTCAGAGGCTTCATAGGAAAGAGGCCTGGCCATCTGCCTCTGAAAGGTCACAGCCTTGAAAGCCCTGATTATAAAATAATATTGGAGTCATTGTTCTCTGTTTCTGAGCATAAGGAATGTGACCCTGCCAGGAGCCAGCCCCAACACTTTTCAGGGTCCCGCATGGAGGGAGGGAGAGGCGTCGGCGGGAAATGAATTAAGAGAGACAGGAAAGAGTTTTTTGGCTTAAGGCAGCCCGACCAAGAGAGGAAAAGGGAAGGGGCTGTCTGTCTTTATTATTTTTATAGATGAGGTGATGTAGTGTTCACCCTGTTTTCTTCATCATATAAACTATTGGTCAACAAGAAACTGACCCATCATTATTGGCTAACAAGAAACTGATCCCCTGTGGTCTTCTTCTTCTAGTTATTTGCCAAGGCCTTTTTGGATAACGGTCTCAGACAGGTGTTTGTGGTGATAAATGTCAGTGAACACAATTAATGGTTTTATTCGTACCTGAAAGTGGAAGATACAGCAGGGTAAATTCTTCAAAGCTTCACCATTTGGCTGTCTCCATTTGTTTCTCTAAGTTTTTATTTATCTCTTCCTGTGCAGATAGTAAGTGTCTGCTATCCCCTAATCAAACCCAGCTGCTCTAAGAAAGATGTTTCTTTAGTGTTTATCAGTTCACCATACCAGCTATAATGACCCTAGAAGTTTATTTGTTCTTTCTGCTGTAGGGAATGAGATGCTTGTGTAGTTTTAATGGCTATGTGGAGAATTGTCCTTGGAAAGCCTTTCAAGGGTTACTTTGTAAACCTGTGTTTATGGAGAAAAGGGAGGGGAGACGCAATTAGGGGGAAGTCAGTGAGGCTGGGCAGGCCTCAGTGCTATCAGGCATGCTGTATGGAAATCCGTTCCTCTGATCTCTTTTCCCCAGAAGTTCCTGGTCAGACTTTCCCAATATAATTTCGTAAACCGAGGGGGTTGTAAAGCCCCTCTTAGAAGGCATCTTCCTTAATCCTTATACCAGGAGGGGAGGGGGCATCTTTTTTGAGGAAAACTTAATTAGGAAGCAAAATATTATCAGGGGCAGTAGGCTAAAAAACATGTCACGGGTGAGATGCCTCGGCCTGTCATTTACAGAAGTTTGTGACTTTGTCTACAAGGGCCTTTGCAGATGGCGGGCCACCGCATGACCTAGCTGGAGCAGGGCCCTCAAGGACTAACAAGGATACATCAGCTAGGCCCTAAGGTATAAAGACAATAGCCAGGATCACCTCAGAAAATATCTTTTAGGGAACCTTACACATAAACTGGTCAAAGAGAACACATGAATTTCTGCTCTTGTTTTTTCTATTAACATTTAGTGAATCCAAAAATGTGTTGGACCAGTGAAGATCCTCCTGACTGTTGTGACTGAAAGCTATACTAACGATTGCTAAGAAAGACAATTCAAAATGTAGGATGGTAGTTTCTAGCCAGTCTGTAAGAAGATAAAGCTTGGAAGGATTTTGCCACATGTAATGTTAACATGCACCGATTATTGTATAATGTTCTCTGACTCAGCAGACCTGGCTGTGGCAGCGTACTTATCCATTTCCCCACTTTGCCCTGTTTGAATATGTGCCAAATAAAACTTTCTTTTTGCTTTACAAACTCTGCTATGTTATCCCCTGCAATAACCCTATGGAGCAGTTCTACTCTGCACACCTGGGCCTGCCACCAATCAGAATCAGCTTGACAGCAACCAGCAGCCGCATACCCGTGGCAATCGATTCCCCTCCACCCTCAGCTTCTAAAGAAGTGGATCCCTTCTCCAAAAGAGTAGGCTTAGACATCCGTGAAGACCATTCTGAAGACCATTTTGCAAGGCAGAGAAGCAGTGAAAAATAAATATATTTCCTAATCAACCCTTCTTTTTAGAAAGGAAGGATGTAGTAGTGGACATGTTTTGCAGAGGTCAGGCATAAAGCAAAGGGCACAAGCATCCCTTGGCAGAGACGTGAAAATGACTCAAAAGTCCTTGAAGCTTAAAGTATTCTACTTCCTGCTCATTTTTCCATTTTCGTTTGACATTTCATTTTCTCTTTCCTATTTTTATATGCATACAGTTTAGTTTTCTTTCTTAGACAGAACAAAACAATTTCTATTCTAAATATGTATTGGGAGTTAGGGATGAGAAACGCTAGACATTCAGCTCCAACCCCCCCCCATTTCTTGCTTACAGTAGACCTCTTTTCAATGTATATCTAATGAAGGCAGCTCTTAAATAAAAATAAATGTTATATATAAAATTTGAAATGTTGTTTTCTACCTTGTAAAGAAAAAATACGCTGGTGGGGAATTTATAATTTATAGCTGAGCTGGAAGACTGTGACAACATAAATGGCATTAAGCATAGAGTGAGGACAGAAAAGTCAAAGTCATCAAAGAAAGTTGGATGATATTCCAGAGACTGCAAAACAATCCAGAGGTTCAATGTACTTGCTGAGTAAGGTCCCCAGAAAAGCCAGATCATTGGACTCATCCCTTTCAAATTACAGCCACGAGCTTGTCTTCTGCATTTATGGGGCTCCATCTCTCAGTCTTAATCTGTTATATACCTCCATGGGTGGAGCTCTAAGATTAGTTCTAAAAGGAAATGGAGTAAACTGTTGGTCTGTACAGTGTTTTTTTAATTATGATGATGATTGAATGAAAATGTACATTGCCGTGTAAATTTTCATGCTCACTGCTCTCCCTGCCCAGTGACAGCACACTCTTCTTCTCTACTCCATAATGTCCTATCCTCCCAACAGTCTCCTATCCCCTCCTCTCCACCCACTCCCCTTCCTCCAGTAAGAGGTCAGCAGGATGACATCCTATAGATGTATAGAACTGTAAAGTGACCACAAGACATGGTCCTCTGCATTGCCAAGTCCAATACATTGCTGTCTGAAGAGCTGGCCTTCATTATGATTTATGGAGAGAGGCAGCATCAGGCCCAGGGGCCATACTCCCAGGGGAACCCCGAAGCCACTGGACCATCAATTGAAGTCTTTTAGTGGAGATCTCAGGGTGCACCCCTGTTTGTTCTTGTGTTGCCAGTGAGACTCAATTTTGTGAGCTCCATCATGGATTGATGGTAGCCAGGCACCATCCAGTTCTTCTGGTCGTGAGTCTATGTACAGACCCACTCACGTGGGTCTCCGTACAGTGTTTTAAAAAATAAAAAAATTGTCCCCCAGATCTAGACTACTGACTTCTCTTGACTATTGGCAGACCTGGCAACACTCTTCTTGAATTTCCTTGTGGTCAAGTTGACTGGCTCACCTGTAGCCATGGATGCCATGGTTTGCCACAGGCTGTGCCACTGTCTGTCATTTTATACACAGACAGCTTTATGTGAGTGGCTGACTCCTGAAAGCATCTGAGTCTGAGACCTGTATCACACCGCTTCAGTGCTTTTAGGTGAAACAATTTCTCTTGACCTGGGTAGATATTTGTAAAGTACTTAGGGCATCCAGAGTGCCTCACCAGGCATTTTTCACAGTATTGTTTGATATACCTCTCCCAGCACTTCGTTATCATAACTTCTATACAGATAGGATTCTGAAGCTCAGATTGGCTGTTCAACTTGCCCAAGGTCACACAGCTAAAAAGGAGCAACAGCAGGATTCAAACCAAAGCTCACACTGTCAGACACCAAGGCAAAAGAGAAGACAAGTTTGCAGGTGTCTACAGCGAATTTCCTTGGAAAGCAATAAAGCTGCAAAACCAAACCCGCTGCTGCCCAGTCGACTCTGACTCCTAGTGACCTGACAGGACACAGCAGAACTGCCCCACAGAGTTTCCATTGGGCACCTGGGGAATTTAAACCGCAGAATTCACGGCAGTAAAAATATGACCACGAGTCGAAGGTTCCAAGAGTGAGGGTTGACAATATGACCTTGTTTGCCCAAAGACCTTACCATTTTTTACTTGGTAACCTTGGGAAATCCCCATTTCTCTTTTGGCCTCAGTTTCACCTCCTACACAATGAGGATGACAAGTGAGGAGACCTCTAACCACTCCCCCCACCTCACCGTCTGGCTTCCTGCACACCGGGTAGTGACTCCGAGAAAGGATTTGTTCCTCTTCTTTTGCTCCCTCTGCTGGGCATGAGCAAGAAAGTCACTGCCCAGGCCACTTCTGATTTAACCCAACTACTTCTCAAGGGCTTGACTGCACTAGTCATGGTGGGCTCCTAGTTACCTGGGGAGGAGAGCTAGACTAGAGAAGAGTTTCTGATCACTGTTATGTAGAACAAAATAAGAGAATGTCTAAAGTGACTCAAGATGCTATTGTACCCACAGAAATCATGGAATCAGAAAACATTGTAATCACCACCATCTAGGAAATAATGAGCGTTAGTATTTATTTAATATTGAGAATGGGCCAGGTGCTGTCTTAAGCACTTTTTTACATTTCCATTTTGTCGTTAAAGTAATCCTGTGGAAGTTGCTGTTTATTATCATCCTCATTTTGCACCAGGAGGGAGATTAAAAACCAATACCCTGATTTTCCACAAGAAGAAATCGAGGCCCAGGGACATTAAGCAACTTATTCAATCCTGTGGCAGAGCTACATGCAGAAGCTAGTCCAAGGATCTTTCAAGTCTGTCATTTAACTTTTCCAATTTAAAATGTAGCTGAGGGGAGATGGCTGATGATATCATGAATTTACTAACAGAAGGAAGCATGTAATTTGATGCTTAGATTTTGAGAGTTGGAAGTGGCCTTAGAAACTACCCCCTTTGACTTCCTACCCTAACATAAACTTTCTTCCACACCCCTGACAACTAGCTACTCAGCAAATGAGTGGAAACTTGCCTCTAGTCCTAATTTTGTTTTCTGGAGCTATTCAGGATATATCTAAGCACTTTTCTCTATGTATCTAAGCCCTCCAGCAATTTGAAAATAGCTCTGGTGAGCCCATAAAACATCAATCTGAGCTGAAGATCTTTAATTTATTTAATTCTTCCTTGTTAGACACAATTTTAGAACAAAATTCATTATAACCCTGATTGTCTTCCTCTGATGGATCCCACAGATGGCCCCCCAAACCAAACCTCTGACCTATATAGAATATGGCAAAAGTGACCCTGTGCTAGTTTTGATCCTAAGCCTTAAGAAAGTTCGACAACTTCTATCTTTGTGCTCTTGGAAACTAGCTACCACATAAGACATCTGGCCAGCCTGCTGGAGGGCAAAACCTCATGGAAAGTTTCCAGGGGAGGAGAGGCCACGTGGAGAAAGAGGCCACGTGGAAAAGAACAGAGCTGCCAGAAATGTCAGTGAGGAAGTCATCTCGGATGCTCTAGCCCATGGGCCTCCGGAGTCCTCCAGCCTAGGCTGCCATCTGAATGCAGTCACAAGGGACTCCAGTTAAGACAAGTAGAAGAATTGCCTGGCTGAGCCCAGTCAACACTCAGAATTGCATGAGATAATAATACATTGTTTTTTTAACAGTTAACATGCAAATAATCTTCTTCTTGCTAACTGAAAGATGGGAGGTTTAGTTCACCCTAGGGAGTCCAAGAAGAAAGGACTAGTGATAACTTCCAAAACACCAGCAGCTGGAAGCCCGGTGGCATGCTGTCCTACCCCAACACTCCCGGAGTCAGGAGATGGAGTGGACTCAGCCATAACGGGCTCTGGTTTTCCTTTAGCTTGAAGTGGGTTGTCATCTATCAATAGGTACTGGAAACAACTCTCCCCCAACCAAAATTGGTCCATTTAACACTAAGGAAAGGAACCTTGATGGCTCAACAGGCAAGTACTTGGCTGCAAACTGGAAAGCTGGAAGTTCGAGGCCAGCAGCTCTCTGAGAGAAAGAACTGGCAATCGGCTCCGTACAGATTACAGCCAAGAAAGCCCTGTGGGGTAGTTCTACTCTGTCGCATGGGGTCCCGGTGACTCAGGGTTGACTTCAGAGTACCTAACAACAGCAACAACAGTCATGTGAAGGACTGAAGGAATGAGCCCACTGTTTATGCCGACAAGATTAGAACACAGCCTCATCATGGGATTCTGTGGGTAGCCTGCATCTGCCCTGGCATCTTTCACAGGAGGGCAGCGCGCCTGCCTCTCCCCACTTCCTTCTTAAACTATACTGTGAACCTAAAGAAAGAACTTGATTTTATTTTCCTTGATAATTGTCATCTTGTGTGTTGTGCCTCATTCCATCTCAATGGCATTGTTAATAGTTTTTGGTTTTGTCATTCAGTGTTATAATTATGCCTGCGTCCTCTGAAGTTTGACAAATGCATCATGCATGTTTGATTCAAATTATTGACAAAATTGTAGAAGGGGACCAGGCAAGGCCGGAGCTCTTTGGCCGGGCCCTGAAGCCCTCCTCCTCCAGGTTTTGAGATACTAATGGAGAAACACTTTTAGCAAACAGTCACTCCAGCTGAAAAGTCTCTCTACATTGTTACATTCAATGTAACAATCACCCCACCCTGTGTAAGGTGACCAACATGCCACACGTGTCTCCTTCAAACCTTGGAAGAATTGTTGACCAGGGCAGAGTGCTTTGGAAAGGCACGTAACCCCCCTTCGGAGGGCAGCTTTGTCTCACTGACAGGGCAGCACTTGTGGGGAATGGTCGTCCCAGCTTCAAGTCCATCGACTCTGCTGTCCACCACGCTGCTTCCTTCCTGTGGTCCACAGTGACGCTGTGCAGGAGTTGCCTTCTAAGTCAAGGCGTGTTCCGCTCATCATTCCTTGGGAGTGAGATCAGGGGGACTTCAGCTCGCTTACTGTGGACATGTCATCCGGAAAGACCAGTCACTAGAAGGAGGAGATCTTGTTTGGTCAGGCAGGTCAACAACAACAAGAGAAACCCTGAGCGAGGCGGAGTGACCCTGTGGCCACAACAGTGGGCTCAATGGCACAGGACCAGGCAACGTTCCATTCTGAGACACACAAACTTGTTTGACTCAAAACCAATTTGATCACAACTAACAATCACAACAACAACATTCGGTTGACAGCTTTTTCCGCAGCTTTTAGGGTAACACTCCACCGTAGGGTGGTTGCAAACTCACCTGGCGTGACTGGGTGATAATAAACTCCAGCAGGCTTGTACTGCATGCAGTGTTCTTCCCACCTGGTTGCGGCTAGGGGTCTCATCGAGTTGCTTCTGACTCATAGTACTTTCTATTACTACAACCTGTACAATCTGTACTTCTAAATCTGACTGGTGCTGTGTACAACAGAAGGAAAGACAGCTTTCACTGACCCTCTGCTTTACCAAACATGATGTCCTTCTCCAAGATCTGGTCCCTTCTTGTAACACGTTCAGAGTAAGTGAGACAAAATCTCACCATTCTTGTCTCTAAGGAGTATTCTGGCTATACTTCCTAGACACATTTGTTTATTCTTGTGGCAGTCCACGGTGCATCCAGTGTTCTCTGCTAGCACCATGATTCAAAAGTGTCAATTCTTCTTTGGTCTCCTTAGTCATATGTGATCATGAATAAATTCTTTTAGAATCGAAGAGCAAAATTGGGTTGAAATTCTGGCTATTTTTTCTGTGAACTAAGCCAAGCTACTCAATTTCTCTGAGCCTTAGTTTCCTTGTCTGTAAAATGAGGGTAATACTTTCTTGGTGGGTTTTGATGTGATTATTCAAAAGAGATCCTGCATGAAAAGCACTTAGCACTGTGTCTGGCGTATAACACATTAACACATGCTGAGGTTTATTGTAGGTAGTTTAATTGTTGTTGTGGTGAGTTGTTACTCAATCTGTACTTTCTAAAACTGACTTCATTTTGGAAATTTGAATAAGATGTGCCTACCCGCAGTCTTGTGGTGCTATACTGAAGAGCATAGCAAAAATAAAAATAGTCCTGCTCCGTGTGCAGTCTGCCGTCTGTCTAAGCTAACTGCCTGCCCAGAGCTGTGGGCTTTTCCTCTTTCGGTTCTTCTTGATGAAAACATTGTTTGAAGTGAGTCCACCCCACCCACACCTGACATGCATCTGTTGTGGTCCTCACATGTTTGACGTGTATGTCCTCACGTGTTTGTTATCAACTCCTTTGGGGCTCCAACGGGTAGCAGGTGGCCCCACTGGGGCTACTTGTCATGCTTCAGTTGGCTTGTAAGTCCCATGTAGCACATTTTGCATACGTCTGTCATCCTTGGAATTGGGTTGAACTCAGCCTAGAGCTCATTCAGCTGTGCTAGAATGGTGTAGAAAACCAGCCACCATTAGGAAGCTGTGGGATCCAGGGCTAGGAAGCAGGACTCGGGAGAAGCAGAGTGCACCTGAGTCACAGAGGAAACAAGAAGCCAGGAAGAGAAAGCAGGATCACGGTTGTGAGGATCCGGGTACCAAGTTACAGAGCCACCAGAAGGTGCCAGAACCAAGGTTCCTTCCATCCATCTCTGAAACTCATGGTACCGCATCCTGAGACTTGAACTGAGTCTGTCAGCAGTCTTATGTGGGTCTGGGCATAGAAGACTGAGGCTGCCCTGGCAGGAAGCCAAGCAAGATACTAAGAAGTCCTGCAGACAATCTCCAAAATTCCTGATGCTTGTTCCTCCCATCCACTTCTTCCTGCTGGCCCTAAATTAAATCCGGAGGAGCCCTTCTCTTGCTCACTTCTGTCTTTTGACAGATGACCTTGTTGTAAGATTGGTCACAAGTCCATCAGATGTCCTTATTCCACAGGATGACAGTTTTGGACTACAGCTGAGTGAGATCCGGGTCGTCAGTGCCTCTATGTGTACTTGGTAATTGGTGGGTAGAACAGATCTGCTAGGATGGAGAGAGACAGTGATGGGCTACCCTTTGCAGGTCATCTATTTTTAATCCGCTTTAATGACCCGAGGGAATACTACTGGGGTATTTATAATTCTCCAGCTGTCGTTAGCATCAGGGTGCCCTAGAATCATTCAAAAGCTGCCTGAGTCTCTTGCTATTTCTTAAACTTTTAAAACTAGAAAATAAAACAGTTAAATTTTTAAAAATTAAAAAGAAATAATTCCCACCCTAATCCCATGTCCTGAAGAGAATCCCTATTGAAATTTGGGCTGTATCTTTCTGATCTATCTTCGTTCTTTCTTGCTCCTTCTCTCCCTATCTAGCTTCTTTCTCTCCTCGGTATCTGTACTTCTCAGTCACATCAGGGAAACCCTTGCAGTTGACTACTAACTGACTTAAGGGTCGGCGGTTTGAATCCACCAGCCTCTCCTTGGAAACTCTACGGGGGCAGTTCTGTTCTGTTCTGTTGGGTCGCTGTGTGTCAGGCTTGGTGGCAATAGTGTGTTTTTCTGGTCACGGCACATTATCACCATTGACAAGTGCTCAGCTTGGGTCCTGTTTCACTCTGCCCTTTTCCGTGTCATCCTGAGTCTTCTGCCTTCCAGGTCCTCACCCGCTGTTACTAGTAGCCATTCAAAGACCCTATGTTCTTGTTGGAGAATGTGTCCTATTTATATATTTCTAATTTATACAAATGCTTTGGGTATTGTTCTTCTTCTTAAATTTTTTTTTACTCAACCCTGCCTCCACGATCTATTTATGGTGTTGCGTGTCCACCTGTCTCAGTGTTACTAAGTGCCTCATGGTGCTCCGCCATGTGTGTCCACTGTATTCCGTTTATCTTGTCCTCTAGAGAAGCACCTGGGCTGCCCCTGGCATCCTGCTCCCAAAACCAACACAGTGAACACTGCCGTGTGTACGTCTATGAGGGTCAGTGTCGGGAATTAAATTGTGTCCCTCCAAAAAAGGTGTGTAGCAATTTGGCTAGACTGTGATTAACAGTATGGTGTGGTTGTTCTCCATTTTATTATTTTCCTAAGTTGTCAGTCCTGATCTCTGCCCATGGCTAATAGGGCAAGATTGGACGATGCTAAAGACAGCTCGAACGGCACTAGAAAACCTTTCCTACAGCCATCTCCCTGCTCCAATGTAGAGAGTGTTTCCCTGGAGCGTGGCTCGCACCTCCTTTTGTCCTGCAAGAGATAAAAGGGACTGAACAGAGACTTGGAGACCTCATGCCATCAGTAAAACAGCACCAGGAGCAGAGCACATCCTTCAGACCCGAGGTCCCTATGCTGAGATGCTCCCAGACCGAGGAAGACTAATGCATCACAAAGACCTTCCTCCAGCGCCAGCAGAGAGAGAAGCCTTCCCCTGGAGATGGTGCCCTGAATTTGGACTTGGAGCCTACTGGACTACGAAGAAATAAATTTCTCTTTGTTGAAGCCACTCACCTGTGGTATTTGCGTAAGACAGGTACTAGATGGCTAAGACAGGCAGGCCACTGAAACCATATGGACAGGATCGGGATTGCAAGTCACAGGGACATACATAATTAGCAACACTAAGTGCCTCTGGATTGTCCTGCAAATGGTCATAGTATTCTTTTTTTATCCGACTGGACGGCACTTGGTTGGCTTTTGGAGGAATAATTCACATAAAATTCACCCTTCCCAAGTGTGCATTTGAGTGGCTTTAGTACACACTGAACTGTGCGATCATCCTCCCTGTCTGATTCCAGAACCCTTTCATCACCGTCGAAAGAAACCTGTACCTGTCGGTGCTCCTTCCCCAGCCCTCGGCAGCTGCTACTCTCTGCAATGTCTCAATGGATTTGCCTGCTGTGAGCGTCTCACATAAAAGGAAGGAATCGTGTAATGTGCGGACTTTTGCGTCTGGCTTCTGTCACTTAGCATAGCGTTCTCAAGGTTCATCCCAGCTGTGGCGTGTCTCAGCCCTTCATTTCCTTTGTGACTGGATCGTAGTTCACCTCATGGAGATGTGCCACATTTTCTTTAACTGTTCGCTAGATGACGCGTAGTCGGCTTGTTTTCTGTTCTGAGTGATGCTGCTATGAACTCAGATGGACACTGCTTTTGTGTCGTCACGGGTTTTCAATTCTCTTAAGTAGCGACCTAGGAGTGGCCTTGCCAGATGATGTGGTAACTCTGGCTGAATTACAGAGGGACTGTTTTCCAAAACTGCTGTGCCATTTTAAATTCCCACCGTAACGTCCGAGGGATCCCGTTTCTCTGCATCCTCACCAACTCTTGTTCTTGTCAGTCTTCTATTTTAACCGAGTAGATGTTGGGTCACATCTCATTCTGGTTTTAAGTTGTATCTCCCTAATGGCAAAACACTGGTGACACACATATTGGTTAAGTGCTGTGACTGCTAATCAAAAGCTCAGCAGTTTGAATCCACTAGGCATTCCTTGGAAACTCTGTGGGGGCAGTCCTACTCCATCCTGTAAGGTCACTATGAGTCAGAATTGACCTGATGGCCATGGATTTTTTTTTTTTTTTAAATAATGAAAGATGAGCCTTGGTAGCAACATGGTTAAGAGTCCAGCTGCTAACTAAAAGGCCAGCAGTTCAAATCCATAAGCCAGTCTTAGACATCATCTGGGATAGTTCTAGTCTGTCCTTTTGGGTTGCTATGAGCTGGAATCAACCGGATAGCAACTGACTGGGTTTTCTGGATTCCTGGTCTGTGTATATGGGCCCCCCCCTTTTGTTAACCCATGGGCTGCTTCTCTTGGATAAGAGCTGCTCTGTGTCTCGGAATCTTAGAGGGGTGCCGGGGCCTGACCTATCTGTGCATCTATGTACGTGTTACCTTCACAGAGACTTAAGAGAGTCACCGCAGCAACCTGACATTGCCTCTCTCAACATCCTGCAATTAATACACACATTATCTCAGAGAACACATATTCCTAGTCGAAGACTAGATAGAAAACATCTGTTAATGAAGCTTGGTGCGTTAACTAATTTTGTTTAGCTTATTTAATTCATTTGTTAAGAAGGCTTTAGAAAATTACCTGGGGTTTCACTAATATGGCATTTGGTAGGGTCTAGTGATGACATTTTACAAAAAACTTTGACCAACAACTTGTCCCAAGTCCTTTATCAGGGCTTTCAAACTGTGAAACTGTGAGGGTCCTTGTCCCCACACCACTTCTCTTCAGAGGCAGCTCGGGGGCCATACTGGGGGTGGGTAATACGACGTTGTGAGCAGGAGGGGGCTCTGGCTCCCCACCTCACCCCCTCATTCCAGCTCCATTTATCCTGTGGTGATCACACATGATTCTATTTGAACAACAGGCTCTGTGGCTAAGTCAAATTTACAAACCATTCTCTACAACTGGACGTCGTAATTCTCTTTTTGCCACAATATCTTTGAGCACTGACATACTTGAAAACACGACAGCTGGAGGTGTGTGTGTAAAGGAAATGCCAGCGTGTATTTTAAGGACTGGATTTGAAATGTGACGATTGTATTTGGCTTACCCTGCTCAGCAGCTGCGTGTCAACTTGGGGGTGACTGTTTAGAAAAGTTCTACCGTGTCTCACATGCTCTGGCAGCCTCAACAGTCGGGGGACTCATACAACAGTTCTGTGTGTTCACACGAGGAGAAACGCTTCTATCGAGTGTTTCAGATGATGAGTGGGAGGGAGAGAGAGAGAACTGACACTTCTCATTCTCAGAAGATCTACTCAAACAGGCTCAGTGGGATCTGTCTGACGGGCTTCTGAAACGGATCATTCAGCCATTCTCCGGGGTGAGACTTGACTGCAGGCCCATGCTGGTAAGTTGCAGGGGGTGGCGGTGGGGACAAGGGTGAGCAGGAACTTGTAGGGCTCCTGGAGCACAAGGACCTGTTTCCATTTTAAAGATCTCTTCCTGAGCTTTATTTCTGAAAGTGTGCATTTCCTCTTCACAATCCCAGTCATTAACCACAAAGCAGTATGTCATGTGCACCTGGAGGGACTGCAGATTGGATGGCCTCTTCTCTAAGATTTGTGACCTGCCCGTGGGCTCTGTTCCTTGTTGGTCTGGCATCTCAGCTCCTGGCAGAGCTTGAACGGAGGTGGAGAGTTTCAGGGTCTTCTTTCGCTTGTCTCCTCATCTTTCCCTGAAACCAGGGTTTCTCAGCCTTGGCACTGTTGACATTGTGGGCAAGAGAAGTCTTTATGGTCAGTGGCTGTCCTGTGCACTGTACAGTGTTCAGCAGCATTTAGCCCTAAATCTCAGTAGCACCAGGGCCTACCACACCCGCATCCCCCGGTTGCAACAATCAAAAATATTTCCAGGTATTGCCAAATGTCCCCTAGCAGGAAGGAAGAGTTTCCCCTGGGAAGAATTCTGTTCTAATCCACGAGAATGCCAGGGCCCTGAGGTTCCCACAAGTAGTTACCTGGCCACCACCGTGTGGTTGGTTCTCGAAAGATCCTTCGACACATGTGATTGGACCCAGTTGACACTCCCAGCCCAGGCTGCACCTCAGAGCCACCTGAGGCATTTACAAAGGATCCAATGGGCATTAGTAGACTGGACAAGTTCCCGAGGAAATTCTGATTTGTAGACAGTGCAGACACCCTCTGAATCAAGTGTGTGCAGCCGTCTTAATACTTACAAATACTCAAAAAGGCAATAATTTTATTTCAAAAAAGAAATATATTTGGAGCAAGGAAGCTCCAATTCCATATGCCTGTAGATGGTGTGGCACAGGTTTGCAGGAGGCGTCTCGTATCTGCTATCCATCAGTCTGTTAACAAAGCAGTGGGGGCCAGGAGGGGCTTGGGGACACGAGGCTCAGGCTGGCAGAGGTCTGCCACCCGAGAAGCAAATTCCCACAGTGCTCAGGTGGTTTGGGCCAAAGTTCCAGTATTCCTAACTCACAGCAACTGTCCTGATCAAAGCAGCACCAACTAGAGAACTTTGCAGGGAAGATCCAGCCCAAGAGGAAATTCCCGGGATGGAATGTGTGGGTTTGGTAGAGACAGAAGATTAAGACTTAGCAAGTCTAAGGGTAGGATAGGAAGGGAAGGTTTCTGATTGTTTTTCCCGGTGGATGAAAAGTACGATCCAATTGCTGCCTATGTCCTTGTCAGTGATCCTGCAACAGCAGGAACAAAGCTAGAATATGAGGCTCTCTCTATCCGGATGTCCACATGTTCAGAAGATATAAACATTCCAGCAGCTGTCAGCCCCAATTTTTGTAGCCAGCCAAGAAGGGCTGACACAGATTCTCAGCCAGTTATGAATGAGATGCACTAACCGCTGGTCAACCTTACTCCTGACCTTGGGCAATTCACTTAGCTTCTCTGAGCTTGTTTCCTTGTTTAAAAAACGGACAGCACAGTATTTACCTGTTATTTACCCTGGGAAGTCATGAGGGCTAAGTTAGGTAACGTGTGTGATAGTGCTTTGTGAACTGCAGAGCCTGCTGAGGTGACATTCTGTCTCCCCGGACTCCTATCCTGAGGCTTTGGTGAGACCGGGGTGTAGCAGTCTGTTTGTGCTTCCAGGATGTGTGGACAGGAAGGGACGAGGATTCACAGAGCTGGCCAACACTTGTCCTCAAGTGGGCAATTAGGAAAAGACATGTGAGGTGGAAATACAGGGTGATATATTTCTCATGACTGAGGTCATGATTGCATTTTAAGCTATTATATATTAAAGACCAGAAAATTAATTGGTGCCCTCTAAAATGCAGAAGAACAAGAGATTAATCTGATAAATGGCATCCATTAAAAAAGATTCTATCTGGCTTCTCACATTTGTCTTGTCTCCTGAGGTTTCTGGGTGCTACAGTGTTCCTCTCTGGGTTTTCCAGATGCATCCCACCGCTTCCTGTACCCCTAGGTTGGGAGCCTGTGTGTGTTCATGCAGATACAGGATCACAACACAGCACAGGCACTAACCCCTTAGCTCCCCAACTCGTGCACACATTAACTGAAATCACTGCTTTATCTTTCACTTTAGGTTTTGGTTGACACTCAGAATTTGATCTTTGTGAATGTTGAAAACAAAACTTTTGATGGCACTTCTTCAGACATCCAAGTAAGTTCATGGTCAAGGTTCCAAGGTACTGATACTCTCCCCAGAGAAAACCGCCTACCAGAGAAATAAAAAGGGCAGGGAAGCAGGCTGGTTCAGTGGTCAGTCACTGCTACTGGGGAGGAACCCCACTGAGAAGAGGTCAGTGATTTCCAACCTTCCCCCTGATGTTTTCCAATTTGGTGTCCCACATGACTGGCAGAGAAAATTGACCCGATTCCACCCCAGGATTCCAAAAACCCAGACCCATGGATGCCGTCTTTCCTGAAGAGATGACCAGCACTACATCCCCACACTAAGCTCGTATTTCTCCACTTTGTCTTCTGATGGCTCGGTCCTGAGGCCCTTCCCAGGCTCCGGATGGTGCATTTCAATGACAAGAAAGTAGAGGAGCCCTCCGACGATGGCACCAACCATTGGGCCCACAACCGGGATCCACCAGAAGTTATTGCCAGCTCTGAAATCAAAGAAGAAATTGGTCATCTATGACTCAGCTTCGCATGTGGATTACTGTCTAGTTAGTCATTAACCAGCTGGTTTTTCTCATGCTTGCAGATCTCCCTTTAAACTTATCAAAGTTACACACTAGGTCATTCACTGGAGCTTGGCACTCACAATCCTAGATTTTCCAGTCTAGTCCTCACTTCAGATGTCTGTGCCATTGCCAGGAGCTCTGGGGGGTGCAGTGGTAAAGCACTTCGCTGCTAATTGAAAGGTCAGTGTTTGGAACCCACCAGTTGCTTCATGGGAGGAAGGCACAGCAGCCTGCTTCTGTAAAGGTTACTGCCTTGAAGCCCCCTTGGGCGGCTGTATTCTGTCCTATAGGGTTGCTATCTATGAGTCAGAGTCAGCTCCGTACCAGTGGGTTCATTTTTGTTTTTGCCCTTTAGTATTTGGACACAACACATCTCACTCCTTTCCTTTCAGAAAACTATGTCCCCCGAAATCACGGTCAAGACAGAGAGCACTCTGGGTAAGTTTATGAGGAATCAGTGAGGGCCTGCCTCTCTTTGGTCTGGAAGCAAGGACACTTGGGAATTATGAATGCGAAGGGGAAGCTTAGGGTGCGGCAAGATTTCTGGGCGTCACTGGTCTATGAGGCAAGTCACAAAATAAAGAGAAAAGGAAATGTTTATGGCAAGAATGAAGGATTTTTTTTTTTTTTAAATCAAAGGTAAATGAAATTACCCAAAAAAGCAGTGTAGATCGGTGCTTACTTTTTGAGGTCACAGCTCACAGTTATTCTCTGGTAGGACCTTTTCATGCCCTGGTTCTGTCTCTTCCAGAAATTAAAGGCGTGGTCCCAGGGAGACACAACACCTTAGTGAGTTGTCACCGTAGTTATTTTAACTTAGAGACAGGAAATATATTTAAATAATCCAGTATAAAGAATCCTGAATGCTCAGAGACAAGCAGAAGTATGCAGTATATTGTTTCAGGATATACACATTTGAGATAAACGTATTTTTAAAAGGCAGGGGAATGATAAACACAAACATCACGATGATGTGGGCAGCTGATTGGAGGAGCGCACTGACAGAGGCAAGCTGGGATTGGAGGAGAGAAAGGACAGAGGTGAGCCGGGATTGGAGGAGCGCAAGGACAAGCGAGCCTGGATTGGAGGAGAGAAAGGACAGAGGCGAGCCAGGATTGGAGGAGAGAAAGGACAGAGGTGAGCCGGGATTGGAGGAGCCGAGGGCAGAGGCGAGCCAGGATTGGAGGAGTAGAAGAGGACAGGTGAGCCTGGATTGGAGGAGCGCAATGACAGACGAGCCGGGATTGGAAGAGAGAAAGGACAGAGGTAAGCCGGGATTGGAGGAGCGGAAGGACAGGGCAGTGGGATTGGAGGAGAGCACGGAGGGAGAGGAGCTGACCTTGTTCTAGTTGGTGGAAGAGTTTCTCGTTATAATTACGCATATGGTCCATTTTGCTTTTTTTTTTTTTTTAAAAAAAAAAATCAAACTTTGATTAGAAAGGATAATAAAGGAAAAACGAAAATGAAGGGCCCTGGCCTGGAGTTCCTGAGACCCAGTTCTGTTCACAGGATCGTCTAGAAACCGGTTAGGCAAGTGTCCGTGCTCTCCAGCAACCTCATCTGCGGGCTCCGTCCCACCTGGGTGATCCCGACCAGCTCTCCTGACCGCGTGTGTGTTAGAGTGGAATTGTGCTCCAGCCGGTTTCAGTGGCAGATTTGTCGAAAGTCAATGGCCAGGCCTTTCTTCTGAGGTGCTCTGGAAGAACTCGAACCTGCAGCCCTCCATTTAGCAGTTGAACTCGTTAACAGCACCTCCTTGGAAAAGCCCTGTCCTCTCATAAATTTCAGATGGCCTCACCGTGCGATTGTGCACCGCACCACCAGATGTCACCCTTACTGCGTGGCAGAGGGGAAGTGGCAGTCTGCAGCTCGTGCAGCCCATTTCCCTAAGCCCCCAAGTTTAGATGGATTTTTCCTTGAGAATGGCTGGCACTCCCATCTGGCTTTAAGAGAAGCAGGAGCCTTGTCTGGAAGTGGTCACGTGAAGTGAGGGTAAGCCACCTTGTTTAGGTCACCTTTTCCTTTCTTCCATCCCTGAGTGATGAGAATGTCGCCCTGTCATTGAAGATTCAGACCCAACTGCCTGCCAGGACGAAGATTCTCCTTTCACGGGCTGAATCCCCTTTCTTTGTGCCAGGATCCACGAGTCACAAGCGGAGGCGCTCCGGTGGGGCTACCTGCCTGGGGCCAGTCGTGCATCCAGGTTAGTCATCATTTGTATGCTAGGACTTGGGGGAATGCCGGGAAAATCCCGGCCAACTCTCTAAAGCAGTGTTATTAGAGTCATTCCTTTGAGGAAATTATTTTTTAAAATCGATAATACCCCTGAGATCCTTCACCCACTAAACCACTGACACTTTAATGTGAATTAGTGGAGAAAACGTTGATGGGAAACACCCTAATATTTAAGGGAAAAGAAAGAATTAAATAGGCTGTGTTCATTCCCTGTCAGATCTGATCCCTGGACCTTTGGTCATCCTCTACAGCCTGCCACACTGGGTTGGTGAGTACTCGAGAATTATTCAGTCTTTGTTTTAGCAAAGATCTCTGGTGTGGATCTGAGAAACCCAGCACTGGTGTGATCACCAGAGATGCCTGCTGTAGAACCCTGAAAGCATGGGCCATGCTTAGGCACTTTTGAGTGCCTGTTACCCCTCGAAGGTTTTTGGAGGGCATTTTGACTTCAGATTACCAGTGAGCCCAGCTCTTCTCTTGCTGGCTTCTGCTCCTTTCTTCCCTCAGTCCATCTTATAAAATGACACAGGTTATTTTGCTGCAGTGAAGCCTGTGGAGCCTGTCAAACACTTGCCCGGAATCCTTTGCTTCTCACAACAACCTGCAGAAGAGGGAGCAGCACATTCGAACTTTTCTTCTGGGAGTCCGGCTTCCTGTGCTTTGGCAATAGCTGTCTGTTCCAGTTAGACTAGGTTACTTGCGATTTGAACATCCTGTCTCTACATGCAGGGCCCACTCTGCGTGAGACACCTTCTTGGTCCCACAGTCAAACATGTCTAGTACTGCCAGCCTAGTCCTAGAGCCAGAGTTATTCTACCTTCTCTCAACTCCTGGAGTTAATTAACCAGACTTACCTAATAGCACTTGATAGTTTCAACCTGTGGAAGGGCCTGCGTTGTCCCCTTCTAAACAGGATGTAAGTAAACCAGGAGGGGGCACAGCCGGGCCTTTATCATCTTTAGCAAGGGCCTTGCGCACCAGGTGAGGCAGCTGCGTGAATCAATAAGGGAATGGCTGCTGGGAAAAGACCCTCATGGTGATGAGGGACGTGGAGGCCGGGGCCGGGCATTAGGTGACCCCAGCCTTCTCTCACAGACGTGATTCTTCCATTATATGCTTAAGAAAGGAAAGAAAGAACAAACAACATCTGTCTCTACCTGCTTGGGGACCATCATCACTCTTAGGCTCTGGATGAGTCACCAAGGTGGCCTCAGAGAGAGACCAGGACATCCTGGACATTGCTGTCAGGGGTCTGCCTATATGAAGGCAATTGGGGAAGTGGCCTGTATGAAGTTGGTTGAGGGAGTGGCAGGGGGGACTGAAGGACACTCACAGGCTAGTTATGGGTTCTGGAAGTAAGGAAATGTTGGGGGCAAATGTTCGGATGCTCCTTGAAAGAGTCTCAGAGACCCTCTCTGACTGGGGACACTGTTCAGCCTTTCCATGTTGCAGTGGTGATGGTGCCAGTGCTGGGTTTCTCAGCGGTGGCACTGTTGGCGCTGGTGGCCGGGAAGCCGTTTGTTGTGAAGGTCCATCCTGTGCACTGTGAGACACCTCGGGTCATCCCTGGTCTCTACCTACCAGACACCAGGAGCACCTCCTAGAGTTGGCAACCCCAAATATGTCCAGATATTCACAAATATCCCTTGTGAAGTGGAGTGGTCTCTGATGGGGCCCACTGATCCAGACAGCTCGTCGCACAGTCCGCCCCTGGAGGGCGGGAAGCGGGGCTTTATTCTGTTCCAACACCTCACCTCTCGGGACGTGCCTGGCACGTGGCGCTTATTTCTCCTTTTAGTCAGTGTGTGTGTACTGAGCCCTTTCTCTGTGCAGGCCCTCTACTAGGCCCTGTGGAGACTGATGAACAAGCTGTCACCGTCTCTGTCCCTGTGATGCCTACATGCTAGAAGCTCCCAACAAGCCCTGTGGTGGTGATCCGAGTGTTGTTGTTAGGCGCTGTCGAGCCGGTTCCGAGTCACAGCCATCGTAGGCACGGCAGAACGAAACTGGTCCTGGGCCGCGCCCACGACGGCTGCTGAGCTTCAGCCCCTCACCGCGGCCAGTTACCTTGGTGCTGGTTGTTTCAATAGCTTCCTTCCCATGTGGTGAGGGCAACCCAAAGTCCCATTTAAATCGTCCCATAAGCAGGACTGCACGCACAGGGCAGCTGACAGGGCCGTTCGAGTCCGTTGTTCTCACAGCAGACATGAAGCTAAGAGCTGCTCGTGCCTGTTCTCCCCTCCTGTCCTTCTTCCCGTGATAGCCCTGTTTCCTAAAGAACCAGAATGAGTTCCTTCCTCACAGAGAGCTCTGAAGAGCAGAGAGGATGGCCACAGTGACTTTTGGGGGAGAAAATGGGAAGGCGTTCGTGGAAAAGTCTGTCCTGGGGGTTGGAACAGTTTGTGTATTTCCTCTGTGTGATGGGAGGGAGAAAGCATGGGGTTGGCTGTTTCCTTGGCTCACTTCTGTGCCCTTTTGGCCAGGAAGTTCTTTCTCCTGCCTACAGACTCGCTCAGTTCTCACTTCTCCGGGGATGTCTCTGTCTTTCCAACTTCTCCACTGAGAGTTAGTCGCTGCCATGTGTGCGCTCCCTCAGTTCATTGCCTGGGAGCCCCCTAGCACTTCCTACATTGTTCCAGGTGGGTTTCTTTTGATTCTGAGTGTTCCTTGCCTGAACGGGGCCTCCAGCATAGATGGTCCTCAGTAAGGATCCGCTGAATGAAGACGCGAACTGATGGAGGGTGGTGAGCATGGTCCTCTAGAAGCGGCCCTCCTGAGAGCGTCCAGAACGCCCAAATCCACGGCTGATGAGTCGATCCTGGCTCATAGCAACCCTACAGTATTAGAAGAGGTCAGTTCTAGTCCCAACTTTGTCAAGAAGGGCATGTGTAGGCAAGTTATGTGACTATAGTACTCACTTCGTGCCATGTAACCGTTGAGGGGTTGTTACTAGTCTATGTCACAAGCTTACGTCTGTTGGTCTAGCCCTCTGTCGTTCACACACACTCTGTTGTCTCTCTTATTCTCTCTGTCCATCTGTATCTCTCTTCCTCTCACTTTCACAAACACACCTCTGTATAAAACAAATCAGTGACACTGTCCCATTTATGACCTCAGTGTGTGTTTAATCTGCCCCTCTGTGAATGCTCTTGGATCTTCAGGTCAAAGCAGAAGCCTCCCCCATAAGGCACAGCAAGCACCGCCCCTTTCACTACTTACGTGAAGACCCCAGAGCCCCATCCAGCCACAGCTGTGAACAGTCTGGGACCCAGGTCTCGAGCTGGGTTCATGGCGCAGCCACTGTTCAGGCCCAGAGAGGAAGCGATGGATAGGATCAGCAGGCCGATGACAACGGGCTCCAGACCTCTGGGGACCCCCAAATTTCTGGAGTCAAAAATGGCAAAGACAACCAGGACGAGGAGTGAGGTGGCTACCACCTGGACAGGGAGAAAGTATGCCGGGGGTTAGCTTGTCCTTGGCCCACCTGTCCACCTCAGAAAAGGCCTCCTCTTGTGGAGAGCCCATCAGCACCAACCGGCGTGCGCATGAGGAGAATGCCACACAGGCTCTTCTCATTGCGGTGGCCGGAGAACAGTACTGGTGGCATGGCCTCTGCGATGCTGGCACCCACCCTGCCACACTCTTAGCTGAGCAGAGAGGCAAGCTGCAGGCTCAGAAATGAGTGAATTCATTCAAACTGGAGAGAAAACCAATGTCAGATGTCCATGACACCCAGGAAAAGGAAACAGAGGAAAGACCTTATGAAAGAAAAATAGAAATAGTGGTGGAAGAAATGCCAGTAGCCCCAGTGGGAAGAATGTGACGCCTGTTTTCTCAAGCTTCTCTGGGTGGTTAAATAGACACAACGTTTTTGCAAGGAAATTGAGCAACATGCATTTTCAAAGAAATGGTCTAATAAAAATTCAACACTTTGACCAGGCTGGGCACTTAAAAACTATCTCATGGAAATAATCTACCTATAGAAAAATGATGTAACAAACATGTTCACCTGAGCGTTTATTGAAAGTCCTGAAAACCTGGAAGTGACCTGGAGCTGTGTCACCTAGGGGAGGGCTAAGTGTGTGATGGACGTCTGTCTGGTGTCTGTTAGCAACAGTGAACACGACGGCTGTATTGTAACATTAAAATGCATGATACTAAGTGGGAAAATAGGTAAAATTATATGTGCATTGTGTCTGGTGTATAAAACATGTATAAATGAAGAACTGTAAGAGAAAATACGTATATATAAACTGTAATAAGGATTCTGAGGTGATGAATTATAGATAGTATTTCTTCTGTTCTCTGATTTCTAAACTTGGCAAACTATTGTTTACCTAAGTATCTATGAGATTAAGCATCTGTTATGTGCCAAGTACTTGATATACTTTGCCAAGCTAAGTGCCATTGAGTCGGATAAATTTCCTAATAATGTTGTCAGGTTCTCGTTGCTGTCAGAAGGCCTTAAGTCCATTCTGACTTACAGTGACCCTGAGTGACACAGTAGAACTTCCCATACAGTTTTCTAGGCCACAGTCTTTGCCTTGGCAGATCAATAGATCTGGGTGGGCTCGAACTGCCCACCTTTCGGTAGCTGCAGGGCACTTAACTGTGGCAGCAGCAGGGCTCCCCGTGGGGTGAATCTGATCATTATTCCTACTTTACAGAGGAGGAACCTTGAGTAGAAAGAGTTAGAAATGTGCCCAGAGGCACACAACATGTAAACAGAATCAGCGCAAACTAGGTAACTCGTTTACAGTCTTCATCATTTCACCTGCTTCCCCCAATAATAATATTCACATAGTTAGTATTCAAAGAGACATGATCCCTCCCAAGAATGTGCCTCTTAGAAAGTCTTTCCTGACTCCCCAGGCACAGCAGAAGCTTCACCTCGGCCTTGGCTGCACTCTGACCTTGCTCTTGTCACCGCTCTATTGTCCTATAACTTGTCATGTGGAGCACTCAATTCTCTGCCCCTCAAAGAAAGAACACAGTGGAGCTATACTTGGCCCGATGGGCGCTCAGTCAGTATGTTTTGGATAAACGAATGTTTATTTAATTGTTAAATATCTCAACAGTATGTAAACGGTTCTCTAATCTTAAGATAAAGTGACCCAGAAATATGGTCACCGTGGCCAGGAGTTCTCTTGGGCGTTGACAGACTGAAAATTGGCAGTTTGGGGATCTCCCCACAAAGTGCAGCTAACGCGGAGGGCCTTTAGAGGCGGCTAATGGTCGGAGCACCAAGGTGTCTAATCTGTGTTTTTGGGACTTCAGCTATATGTGATAATTGGGTTAAAAATCACGATTCTAGAGAAACTGGTCACCACTTTGAAGCAAGGGCACAGGGAAGCAGGAGCTGATGTGGGGATAAATGTCAGCCGGGAAGTTGGTCCATGAGCGGGTTGGTCCTGCTGTGAAGTGACCAGAATTGCTGTTAAGTGGCCACACCTCAGACACTTGCATGCCAGTGCTGTTTGAATGCCACACGAGGGCAGGCACTTCAGCTGCCTTGAGAATTTGGATGAACGCATGTGTAAGGGGAGGCGAGGGGCACAGCACCCCAGGCTCAGCTACTGCACTTTGCAGCCCGTACGTTGAAATAGAAACTCCTTTTCCTGCGGCCTCTGTGTTTAGACTACGTCCGCAGAAGGGACAGTGCCATAAGAGTGAGGTGAGCCCTCTTTTGCAACCCTGGAGGCCTAATGGTTAAGAGCCACACCTGCTGACCAAGAGGTCAGCGGTTTGAAAGTGCTACCCGGCACTCTTACGAAACCCCGTGGGGCAGCTCTGTTCTGTCCTAGAGGGTCATTATGAGGCTGACTCCACAACAGTGGGTTTGGCTTGGGCTTTTGAACTCTGTCTCTGCAGAGGTCGAAACCTCCAGGTCATTTCTGAACCTTAATTGATATGAAAACAGTGTGATACTGACAGGAAAGCAGAAAGCTCTCGCCGCAGTCTCAGCTTCTGCCGTGGTCAACATTTGTCAGGGGAGCATGGGTTCTGCCCGCTGCTTCTCGCTTTGGCGACCTGGGCTTGCGGTCTGACAGAGAGCTCCAGTCCACCCTGTTATCAGACCACGTCAGTTCACCAAAGGCAGGTCTCTGTCAAAAACACACTTACTTGCTCTGCGAATGCATTCACCAGGGACAGGTACGGAGCGGGGTATGTTGCGAAAATGTGTGCTGTTGCGTTTTCTCCCACAATGAGCAGTTGTCCGCCAGCAAATGACATCAGTCCATCTGTGTAGGACAGAGCTCTGCGTTAGTGGATGTGGGAGGCCTCTGCGGAACAACCACCAACTCTCAGGGCGGCTGGCACCGTTCTGCTGCAGCAGAAGAGTTTTAGGGCTGTCCAGGGAGTCAGGCCCAGGCAAGGAAGGTGGTCGGGGCAGACAGCCGTGGTAGCTCTTCATGTCCCACTCCAAACTGGAGCCAGACTCTGAGCTAGTAGCTCTGGGAACTCAGTCTTCTGCTGGGGACACTTGGAATTTTTGAGATTGACTGAGAGCCAAAGCAGCGCCTGGATCTGCTCTAGACAGAATCCAGAGGGGTCTGCGTTAATCCCTAATGTCACCCTGGGGTTTGAGGGTGCCATGCCCTGGTGAAGATGCCCTCTGTGCAAGTGAGAGGCCAGCTGGCCCTCACCTAGGCCTCCCCTGCCACAGCTGCTGGCTTTGGGAATTTCTGGTCTGGCCTCTGATTCCTTGTGAGTCCTCTTAGACTGTCATTTTCAGAGAGACGCTCCGGCAGGGTGGCTCCTTCCCATGACCCATTTCTCTGAGGCTTGGTTCATATATCCTAGTTTCCGAGAGCTTCTGTTTGAGGGTCAGAAGGGATTGAGACCTGACTGGGGTCTGGTGGAGGGCACTGCTGTGGCTGGTGTCGTGGAGCCCTCGTTTTGTGAAAGGCCCTAAAGACATCTAGTTCAATTCCTTCATTTTCCAGGGAGGGAAACTGGTGTCCAGTGGGCAAGGTGGCTCACTTAGGTGATGTGGCAGTTGCTGACCCAGCGGAGCTGAAGCCTGGGCCACGGCTGCTGGGGCAGGCTTCTACCCCGGGACTGCCGTTGGACTGAGGCTCTAGCCGCTCGGTGGAAATGGGCTAGGGTCCCCGCTCCCCATTTCTGTGCTGCAGCCTGTGCTCCAGGCCTTGGTTGCCAAGTCCTTCTCTAGGTGCGTACTCACCATCCCCTTTGCCTGTCCCGGCCAAATCAGAGAAAGCAGGGGAAAGGACCCTGACCTAGGGCTTATTTGGGGCAGGTTTCCATTTTTGTTCTGGTTAGGCCTAAAAACACTCTTCTGTTAAGTTCGACTCCATGTTTGAGGTGTGGCTGTTGTCATTAAGAAGCTTCATGAATTTACCCGAATGTGAACGTTGTCTCCGTTAGCTTAGAGCTCCCACACCTTCTTGCTGGCCCTAGAAAGCTTCCACTACCTGCCCTGTCTCACCACTTTCTGCCAAGCGGTTCTGACTTTCAGTTTGTGCCCAGTTCTCCCTTTCCTGCAGATTCAGAGACGCTACTCACCATAGTAAGCGCCAAAAAGGGTTGCAGCCCCTGCGAAGGCTCCCAAGATCTGGGCTGCCACGTAAAAAGGGAATTTGAACCATTTCATCTTTCCAAAGAGACACATTGCGAAAGACACGGCTGGGTTAATGTGGCCACCTGCAAGGAAGACAGCATGATTGGAGGTGCTGGAGGGCAGCCCAGGAAGTGGAAGAATTAGAAGGAAACCTTAGCTAGAGGCATCAGGCAGAACTCAACCTTCTAGGGAAGAGAGTGCATGAGGAGAAAGAGGCTGGTGTTTGTAGGTGTGACTGGGGAGAACTCGTCACTCTCAGGGTATTGTGAGACATTGTAGGAAGAGGACTTTCTGAGAAGAGTCAGGGGTGGGGAGACACTGGCTATACACAAGTGGTCTACAGGTGGATTCTCACCCCAAGGTGACACTGTGGGAGGACAGGGGGAGCCCAAGAAGACCCCTGCTATCAGGTGATTCCAACAATGGGAGGGTTATTTGTTTAACAAGCACAGCTTCCAGAAGAGAGTTTCAATAGGTCTGTGTCTTAGCTGCCTAGGGATCAAATACAAGTAAGCCTGGTGGCGCCGTGGCTAAGTGCTACGCCTGCTCACCGAAAGGTCGACAGTTCAAATCTACCAGGCGCTCCTTGGAAACTCTACAGGGCAATTCTACTCTGACCTCTAGGGTTGCTATGGGTCAGTCCAGACTTGATGGCAGTGGGTTTGGTTTGGTTTGGTTTCTGCTGACCCTTTGGTCAGCAGTTTGACCCTTTGGTCAGCAGTTCAGATCTACCAGGCACTCCTTAGAAACTCTATGGAACAGTTTTATTCTCCCCTGTGTGGTCACTATGAGTTGGAACTTATTCAATAGCAGTGGGTTTGGTTTAGTTTTAGTACAGATGGGTGGCTTTGGAGAGAGAAACTCGTTGTCTCACAGTCCTGGAGGACAAGAGCTTTACTCGGGGTCTTGGCCACTGTGGTTCTTTCCTCGTCAGTTGCCTCAGGCATTCCTTGGAGCTTCTTGGCTTGAAACTTCTCCCACGGCCGTGTCTGTCTCCCTGTGTGTCTCATGCCTATTTTGGTCTCTGTAGCTCAGGAGTGATCAGCTGCTGACCCACACGGTGCTGCTGTGGTCTCAGTAACGTAAGAGAAGGGAACCTTGTGTCCCAACATGATCACATGCACGGGCACAAGGTCCAGGAACCCAACACATACCTGGGGGGACGTGATTCAGCCTGTAACACTTGGGTGAAGCTTTGGGGTCCCTCATGACAGCACCATGAAACAGGAACTGTCATTCTCCTTGGACCTCACAAGGTCCCAAGTGTGCTCAGGTTTTTAGGCAGGAATGTTGAAGACATGAGTGATCAAAGGGCTTTATTCAGATTGCTCAGACCACGGAGACCTGTGGACAGGGGAGGTTGTTTGGGGGGCTCAGAGAGAGTGTGTTGGGAAAGGTACTTTGCAAAGCAATGAGGAAAAGGGGTGGGAGGGGGTTGGAGGGCTCAGAAAGGAGTGTGCTGGCACCCTGAGGACTTTGCCTGGGGGGCCACGTGGCTGCTAGAAAGTGAATCCCCCAGAAGGGAGCCATCATCCCTGGTTTATCACAGCACAGGGCTGCGGGGAGGAGAAAACACGAGTATCCGAGGGTTCCGCACTGTCATCTCAGCTCTGCCAAGGTGAGTGTGACAATGGGACATTGTCCTTGTGCGGTGCCTGGGGGTGTGACGATGGGGAATCATCCATGTGAGGCACCTGTGGGTGCAGCAGGGAGTCACAGGACCTTGGATGAAAGCCTTATGGGAGCAGGATGGACTCTTTCAAGACCTTGTTCTAGACAACTCCGGTCTTCAGTCCTTACTCACAAATAGTACCTTATTTGTCGTTAGCAAGAAGGATTTTTTTGTGCCTTTTCAGTGAATTTATGCTACAGCACAACTACCTATTTAAGTCACGAGTACGCATCGTTAATGCTTGGTGTGGGACACTGGCACTAAGGTGTCCTGAGTTCTGAATGACTGAGTTTGATGACCGGGCTGCTGGCGTATTTGCAAAGAACAGGGTGTGATAATGTCCTTGCAGTAGGTAATGTATTATATGTAAAAGCCAAACGAAAGCTGACCTTATTAGTCTGCAACCACGACACAGGATCGCATTTCCATTTACGCCAAATGTTGTTGTTGTTAGGTGCCATTGAGTCAGTTCCAACTTATAGAGGGTCTTTCTCTTTTTTGCCAACCTTTTATTTTACCAGGCATGACGTCCTTCACCAGGGATTGGTCCCTCCTGACAACGTGGCCAAAGTAGGTAGACATAGTTATACCACGCTCGCTTATAAGGAGCACTCTGATTTGACTTATTCCAGAACAAGTCTGTTTGCTCTTTTGGTGGTGCAAGGTACATTCAACATTCTTCTCCAACACCACAATTCAAAGGCATCAGTTCTGCTTCTGTCTTCCTTGTTCATTGTTCTGTTTTCCTATGCATGTGATGAGATTGAAAATACCATGGATTGGGATTAGGCACACTTTAGTCTTCAAGGTGACATCTTTACTTTTCAACACTTTAAAGACATCCTTTGCAGAAGATTGTCCCACTGCAGTGTGTCTTTTGATTTCTTGACTGCTGTCTCCATGGGCATTGATTGTGGAAACAAGTAAAATGAAATCCTTAACAACTTCAATCCTTTTTCCATTTATCATGATGTTGCTTACTGGTCCCGTTGTGAGGATTTTTGTTTTCTTGATGTTGAGGTGCAATTCATACTGAAGGCTGTGGTCTTTGATCTTCATTGGTAAGTATTTCAAATCCTCTTCACTTTTGGCAAGCAAGGTTGTGTTTTCTGCGTAACACAGGCTGTTAACAAGTCTTCTTCTAATGTTGATGCCTCATTCTTCTTCATGTAGTCCAGCTGTTCAATGCATCAAATGTCTTCTTAAGATGGTCTCTAACTCAGGTGGGATATACTGAAGGTTATATGTGACCCTCATGGACTCGTTCTAATTTCGTCAGTTTCAGTTTGAACTTGCGTATGAGCAGTTGATGTTCTGTTCCTGAGTCAGCACCTGGTCTTGTTCTGATTGCTGATATGGAGCTTTTCCATCATCTCTTTCTGCAGATGTAGTTGATCTGATTCCTGTGTATGCCACCTGTGAGGCCTGTGTGTATCAGCTCCGTTTATGTTGATAAAAAAAGGTATTCACAATGAAGTCATTCGTCTTGCAAAACTCTTATCATGCAATCTAAGGCATAATTTCTTTCACCAAGACCAAATTTTCCAACTATAGGTCCTTCTTCTTTGTTTCCAGCTTTTGTATTTCAATCATCAGTAATGATCAATGCATCCTAATTGCCTGTTTGATCAATTTTGGACTGCGAAAGCTGGCAAAAATGATCAATTTCTTCATCTTTGGCCTTTGTGGGTGGTGTGTAAATTTGAATAATAGGTGTGTTTTAACTGGCTGTCCTTGTTGGTGTGTGTAGATATTGCCCTGTTGCTGACAGTACTGTACTTCAGGAGAGATCTCGGTATGTTCCTTCTGATGATGAATGCAACACCATTCCTCTTCAAGTTGTCATTCCTGGTGCAGTAGCCCATGTGATTGTATGATTCAAAATGGCCAACACTAGTTCGTTTCAGCTTACAAATACCTATGGTATTGATGTTTATGTGTTCCCTTTAATTTTTGACAATTTCCAATTTTCCTCACTTCGTTTCTTGTATGTTCTACATTCCTATTTTTAATGGATGTCTAAAGCTGTTTCTTCTCATTTTGAGTCATGCTACATCAGCAAACGAAAGTCCCCAAAGCTTGCCTCCATCCGTGTGGTTAAGGTTGACTCTACTTTGAGGGGCAGTTCTTCCCTAGTCGTCCTTTGAATGCCTTCCAACCTGGGGGCTCATGTTCTGGCACGGTATCGGATGGTGTTCTGCTGCTATCCATAGGGTTTTCATTGACTTCACAGAAACAGACTGCCGGGTTCTCCTTCCTAGTCTTAGTCTGGAAGCTCAGCTGAAACTGTCTGCCATGGGTGACCCCGCCGCTATCTGAATATCGGTGGCATAGCTTCCGGCATCACAGCAACATGAAAGGCCCCACAGTGAGACAAACTGGCGGACAAGTGGGAGCATGCCCAGTAGACACGGCCGATTCTTGGAACCCTTAAAGAGGGTCTCCCATGTGCCCATAAACCAGTGTGATAGCTGTCGCTACCATGAGATAGTCCCCTCCTACCCCCAAATGTTCCTCCGCTTCACCTGCTGAGGCCAGCACTGATTTATCACCTGTATGGCTGTCACTGTTGGCCTGTGACATTGTCCTTGCATGTTCCCAAAGCCTCCAGACCTCAGAGAACCTGAATGGTGCTGTGTTCCCAGCAGAGATGGAAAGAAGGGCTCCCTTTCTGGCCAAGGCCACATCTTACCATCCGTTAGAATCCCACTGCTGCTTATAAACAATTGAGTCAGCTTCAGGCCCTCACTCCAAAACACAGGGTCCGGTGAAAATTCTGCTGTACCCAATCCTGGTCCCTCTGACCATGGAGCTGAGAGCCAGCATAAGCCCCCAAGGTGGAGACTCCATGCATTCCTCTCATGCCCTCTTCTCCTTCTGGTGGCCCTACCCAGTCTCCTGCCATGACTACAGAAATCTCTGAGTGCAGAACAGGTGCAAAGAGCTGCACAGCAGTGGTGGTCTAGGGTGTGTACTCCAGTGGTGGGCCTGGGATTTGTTTCTGTGGCATGGCCTTCACTGAGCTATTGATGGGGACTTTGAGAAATGAACCCCAAGCATGCATTAGAACCAGTGAGAGGTCACAATGAGTGGTGACAAATATGACACTGGACCAGCTCAGGAATCAGCTGGCTCCTGATGCTCACCTCCCTACCTCTGCTTCTTGCCCAGTGTTAGACAACTCACTTACTATTCATTGTCCATTTTAATTTCATCACCTCTAAAAAGGAATCAAATATGTATTCTTGTAGGATTGTGGAGATCCAAGTCAATTAAGGTACGTAAAGCCCTCGACACAGTTGTGAATGTGGTAGACCCATTGCTGTTGAGTCAATTGTGACTCACAGTGAGCCCAGAGAACAGAGCAGAACTGCTCCGTAGGGTTCCCAAGGAGCGGCTGGTGGATTTGAACTACCGGTCTTGGGATTAGCAGCCAAGTTCTCAGCCGCTGCACCACCAGAGCTCCTCTGATGTTCGCTGTGGATGTGAAGTTAGAGCATTGGGATGGTCGGGTCAGTATCAGTGGCTGTTATTCCTGTGACTTACCAGAAACACCTCCAGCCACATAAATGGCCATAGCGACAGCCATCGCAAATCCAATGTTGATAGTGACGATCCCTCCAAAATGCCCTCGACTGAGGACAGCTTGGGCAACAGAGCCACATCCAAGGACCTGGAGGGACAGAAAACTCATGAGAGTCAAAGGCAGCTGAAAGTTACAGCTTCAAGCAGATCCTGGAAGTCAGTGTGTGGCTACGGGCTGCCTTGGGCTGGACACGCGTCATGGTGTAGTGAGCCAGCTCTGCAGCTGGAAAGGGGTGGTCAGCCCGGAGGCAGAGTCTGGCTCACAGCAACATTTTGTGGGTCTGTATAGTGTTAAAAATGTGTCTGCATTGATTAATCAGGCCATTTCAGACAAAGATCTAGGTTTCTGGATTTTTTTTTAAAAAAGCATAATTATAGATTCACATGTCATTGTAGAAATATCACAGAGACACCCCATAAACTTTAATCCATCTTTTTTTTTCTTAAAGCAATCAGAAGCTCTGGAAACTCCAGCAATAACCCCTACCTGGAACAGAGTAGCAACTCCTGCCCCTTTGTTTAGAGCACATGCTCTCCCCATTGGCTTGTCTGACTCCACTGCACACCTTCAAGTCACTTTCCGGGTCTCTGTAGGCATTTGAGTTTGAGGTCCCAGCTCTGGAGGCTCCCAGTGTAAGCCAGATCAAGCACACAGAGTGTAGGCACACCCAAGAAAAGGAAAAGTAGCTTGTACCATGTACTAGAAAGAGTACTTAACATACAAGAAATGAAGGAAAACTGGGGGCACGTGGAGTTGGAAACCAGCTCCCCTTATCCAAATGCCTTGTCTCCATGGTGAGGCTGCAGTGTCCTGGACAGCAGAGGCTGCCACACTTACTGCTCCAGGCATTCCCAGTGGCACCGAGCAGTGCCTTGCACACAGCAGCAAGTGCTCTGCCAACCGCTGTGCAGCCAGCGCGACATGTGATAGCAGGTCTTGAAGATTTTCAGCGGGAGAGGGTGCTGTGGCGGGGCTTGGAATCGACATAATACAGCACATCATTCAGTGGACTACGAGGTCAACGTGAAGCTGGAAGGGGACGATCTGAGCACACTGAAATGAAGTGGCTTCCAAGGTGTACTGTTAAATTGGAAGAGAATGAAAAAAGAAGACGTAGAGCCGTGTTACGGACAGAACCACCTGTGTCCCCTCAAAGTGTGTGTGGAAACCCTAATCCTTGTGCTTGTAACTATGGGCCTGTGTGGCAAGGAGTTTCTTCGGTGGTGTTAATGAGCCGGATCATGGGAGGGTCAGTGGTGGGACTGACCACTTCTGAGTTATACAAAGAGACAGAGACACGTATGAGGTGGAGGTGGGGCGGGGGGTGGGGATGGGGACAACAGAGGCACCAGGAAAGTTTAGGGAACTCCAAGAAACTGCTAGTGCTACTAACAAGTGGGTAAAAAAAAAAGAAAGTAAAGACTCATTGGCATCGAGTCAATTTCAGCTCCTAGCAACCCTCTAGGGTGGAGGAGAACTGCCTTCATAAGGTTTTCAATGAATGGCTGGTGGATTCAAGCTGCCAGCCTTTCAATTAGCAGACAAACTCTTAACCACTGTGCCAGGGGGCTTCCCAACAAAGACAAACCTGCACTTAAAGTTGTTGCTGGATGTGGGCTTCTAGCCTCCAAAACGATTTCTATCCTTGAAAGCTTTCTCCTTGTTGTGTGTTTTGTTATAGCAGCACTTGGTGACTAAGACAGTGTGTAAAGTCTACTGCTGATTGTATCAAACATGCATTCTGTTATTTCCTTTTACGTACATGGGCACGCTCCGTGAATTTACAAACAGCAGGGAACGTGGGTGGGCCCTGAGGGGAAGAACTGGATCGTCAGATCAGGTGTTGGAAAAAAGCTTCCCATTATGTCAGCTTTTCCCTTGTGTGTTTCCTAATTTTAAGAAAATGGGTCCTGTGCATTCACTGAGCACCCAGTTAAAACAACAACTTTGTGGTCTGTTAAATAAACATTTGGTGAAGGAATGCTACTAGGAAGAAGAAAAAATGCTTAGATCAATGACAGAGCCCTTAGTTGTGTATGAATTTGGTAGAAAACAAGACAACAAATGATCATCAGCCTTGGTGCTGTGATTTCAGAAGCCAGTGTGGTCTGGGGTGAGAGTCCTGAGGCTGGCTGAACTGTCCCTAAAGCACAGGGTTCCACTTGGGTTTCAGAACCAAAGAGGAGCAGCGAACCTGGGGGATAGGATTGAGCAATAAGTGTTTAAATCCAGGAGAGGGGAGCATGTTAGAAAAGGTTTTAGAAACAAGAAATCTAAGGGAAAAAGCAGATGAAGAAGGCTTTTTAGCAGGAAGACAGTCACCAGCTCTTATGTCTCTTCCCGAGGGGATAACTACAGGAAAGAGGCTTAAGGCACTGTGTAAGAGATCACACAGGAGCAATCGCCTAAGCGTGGCAAATCTTCAGTAGCTCTCCAGGACTTATTTGTGAAGTTCTTCAGAGAAATGTAATTTACAAACCAGGGAGATTCTGTACAAATGGAGCGATCTCAATTTCCTCCTTCGTGAAGTCAGAGAAATTACCCCTATGATCTTCTGATGTCTCCTCTAGGCCCCAATTCTAAGATACAGTGATGTGTCTTAGTTCGACCTGCTTATAGTAGGGAGAAGTAAGGCTCTTTCACCTCCTGAAGGAAGCACTTGGTCCATACCTCACATGAACATGGTGGCTTTGAGTTTAACCATGAACTTGGCCCCATATCCTACTTTGAATTATAAATAAGATTGTTGCAGGAACATGTTTCCTTTCTCCTTTTCAAGAAATCCACCCCAAGTAAGTAACGCATTACTGAAGAAGAACAAAGCGGGAAATCTCACACTACCTGACTTTAGAAGCTGTTATACCACCTCTGTAGTCAAAACAGCCTGGTATTGGCACAAAAACAGATGCATAGACAGTAGAACTGAAGAGAGAATCTAGACATAAAATTATCTGCCAATGAGCAGCTAATAGTTGACAAAGGCCCAAAGTTCATAAATCAGGGGATAACTGGCTGTCCATCTGCAAAAAAAAATGAAACAAGACCCACATCTCACACCATGCACAAAAACTAATTCAAAATGGATTTAAAGATCTGACTTGATGGCACTTGGCTTAGCTTATTCAATCTAAAATGATAAAGGTCAAGGAAATAAAAATAAGGACAATGCTGGGACCCCTAATATATAGCATAAACAGAATACAAAACATTATAACAATATACATACACCAGAAGAGAAAGTAGATAATTGAGAACTCCTAAAAATCAAACATGTATACTCATCTGAGAACCTCACCAAAAGAGTGAAAAGACTGCCTACAGACTGGGAAAGAAATTTTGGCTGTGACGAATCAAATTAGCATCTAATCTCCGTAATCTGCAAGATACTGCAAAACCTCGACAACAAAAATTCACATAACCCATCCAAGTAACATCAATTAGTCCCTACCCACCTGGAGCAGAGGAGAGTGTTGGACATCAAAGCCATGAGGAAGGCATGAGCCTGGGAGACAGAAAGGCCCCCATGATCCAGAGACCAAATCAGCATGAGACTAGAAGAAACAGAGATGCCCAGCCACCGCCAACAGCTACCCTGACAGGGACACAGCAGGGAGTCCCTGACGTAGTAGGAGAAAAACAGGGTGCAGAACTCGAACTCTATTAAATAGACCAGGCTTGATGGCCCAAAGACAGGAGGGTCCCCGGAAGACATGGCCCTCAAACTCTCTGTTAGCCCAGAACTGAAGCCATTCACAGAGCCAACTCTTCAGACAAAGATTGGAGTGGCCCGTGAGATGTGCTTCTTGGCTTAAGTAGTTCCGTGAGACCATGGGGCGGCTCCTGTCTGGAGGCAAGATAAGAGGGCACGGGGGACAGGAGCTGGCCGAACGAGCATGGTAAATACAGGTGGAAAGGAGGAGTGTGCCGCAGTTACGTAGCAGTGTGTGGGCAACTTTTATATGACAAACTGACTTGGATTGTAAACTTTCACTTAAGCACAATTAAATATTTTAAAAAAGAAAGCAAGTGCCTGGGAACTTTTCATAGTCTACCGATTCCCGTAGGTCTGATATTATTCTTTCTAGTATCATTAACTATTACAATACAAAAACCAAACCCACTGCCATCAAGTCAGTCCTGACTTATAGTGACCCTACAGGACAGAGTGGACTGCCCTGTAATGTTTCGATGCTGTAACCTTTACTATTATGTATTTCTCCCATGGAGTGGCTAGTAGGTTTGAACTGCCTACTTTAGTTAGCAGCCAAGCATGTTTACTACTGTGCCACCAGAGTCCCTGTTATAATAACTGTCAGTATTAAAGTCACATTGGTGTTGTTCTTTTAAGTTGAAAGCTAGTTAAATGCCCTGGACATGAATTTCAAGCTAACTGGTATTGTGGTGGCCTTTCCTGAGAAGGAAACGCTCGTGGTGTGGTCAAGTGTTACAGCTGCACAAAAGGTGGGCGGTTTGAATCCATCAGGTGCTCCTTGGAAACTCTGTGGGACAGTTCTGCTCTGTCCTGTAGGGTTGCTAAGAGTCAGAATCAACTCAACAGCAGTGGTTTTTGTTGTTTATCCTGAGAAGAGGTAAAAACCTTCTGACACTGAGAAGAGCTGATTTAGCCAAACAGGGATGAGAAGAGATATATCCAGAGGCCGGTCTGAACTCTCACTCCTGTCTTCCCCGTTTCACAGAGGGATGCTCTTGCCTTTGGCTAGTCTAGAGGGGACCTATGTGCCTTGAGTGGCTCTTGTAGATGGGGAGGTCCCTGCCCGGCAGCCTTTATGGTGGTCCACACATTCCTTTTGCACCTACACGCTGAAGTTGTGGTTTATCCTTTTCTAAGGACTATCATCAAAGCTGGGAGCTTTAGGAGACACAGAAAAGTACAGTGTGTGGGTTTCAGTCATCTTCATCAGATGCACCGACTCTGAAGATTCCAGCCCGAACTGACAGTTGCTTCTTAATTTGTAAATACGTTTGTTATAGCCTGACATAAATGAGAAGGAAAAAAGGCAACTGCCTACTAGAGTCTTCCTTTGGCTACTTCTTGCCACCTATGTTCACAGCACCAGGGAGGCAGACCTCGGATATTCGGGTGTATTATGGTCCGGTTGTTGGGGAGTTGGTCGACCCTCTGGTTTCCTTCTTCTGTGCACCCTGTGTTTTCAGGTTGGTAGAACTGTCCTTTATGGTGTAACTGACACAGCTTCCAGCGTGGGTCGCAGGGCTGATCTCTAAGAAGCGCCACACCTTCCCGTCTCAGCCCCAGGGCGAGCTCACTGCAGCTCTGTCCCATGTCATTGCCCCCTTCCCCGTGTGGAAAGCTTCTCTAGGCCTATCAACCACTCAGTGGCTTCTTTCTAAAGCTCCTTTCTGAACCCAGCCTCTTCTCTGAAATCCCACTGTACCCTCTGTTCTGTATTACCGGTATTTAATTGTTCTCTGAGGGTGGAATCTTGATTTCCTTATCTAGAAAACACTCTTGAAGGTACCTTGCCAAGCTAACAGCCCATCACCTGCTAGTCTGGTCTGTTCTCTTCCCTTGCGTGTTTGGTTTCCTGAGTCTGGCACTCACTCCTCCTCTGCTGATTACTTCCTGACTTTCTGGATCCCTTTCACCTTCTTGCTGGGGTCCAGCACCTGCTCAATTGAGTTGTCTTCTCCAGAACAGTCAGAAAAATCCAGAAACCATGCAGGACTTGTGGAGAACAGTTAGGAAGCCATGGCTCTGGTGTTGGCTGTGCCCTTCATGGGTCCCCAAAGCTCTCCATTCATTTCTCAATAGTTTTCCAATAGCTTTGTCAAGTTTTCTCTCCCTTGACCACCCCAAGTCACCTAAGCCACTTTCTACAAGCAATAACTCCACCTTCTACCTGACTCACATCTGTTATTACTAACGGCCTTGAAGATCAATGAGAATTTGTAGTGATCAATGACTGTCTTGTGAACAGTGTGTGCCAGTTATCTAGTGCTCCACAACTACCCAAACCTTTCAGAGCCTGTATCTACAGGCCTGTTTTAGTTACCGGGTTCTGCTCTAAGAGAATGCCACAAATGGGCAGCTTTAGCAAAGAAAAGCTTATTCTTACACAGTCTGGTAGGTTACAAGGCTGAATTCAGGGTGTCCACTCCAGGAGAAGGGCTTTCCCTCTTTTGGGTCTGGAGGGAGGTCCATGTGGTACATCAGTCTTTGGTCAGGGAGCATCCTGGCGCAGGAGTCTCAGGTCTGAAGGACCCGCTCTTCTCCCAGTGCTACTTTCTCAGTGATGTGAGGTTCCCAATTCTCTGTCTGCTTCCCTTTCCTTTTATCTCTTGTAGGATGAAAGGATTAAGGGTGGGGCAAGCCATACTCCAGGGAAACTCCCTTTACAGTGGAGCAGGGAGGTGATCCTATGGAGGGATTTACAGTCCTGCCCTAATCCTCTCTAACATAATCCACTCTGTTAACCACAGGCAGAGATTAGGATCCACAGCACAAGAAAATCACAGAGTACAGGGAGTCCTGACCCAGCCAAATTACTATGTGTATTTTTTGGGGGGGGGACACAGTTCAATCCATGACAAGTCCATAACTTCAAAACCCCAAATCTTTCCTGATCCAGGCATCACCCCAGGTAAAACCCTCTTTCCTGATGCCTCTTTATAGGTCAAGGAGACAAACTCAGCCTGATTCTTGAGGCTCACCACCAATGGGCCACAACGTCCCCAGCCACCTCCCTGTCCAGTGTTCTCCAACATAAACCCACTGCATGGCCAGGCTGCTGTCCTATCACTGTCTTTTGAGCTCATGATATTCGTTCCCACCTCCACACATCTGCCCAGCTGTGCTGTCCAGCAGGAATGTCTCTTCCTTCTCTCCTTCCCCAACCCAATCTACCCTGTAAGCTGAACTCACATGCCACCCAATCTATCCTTAATGCTGAGCTCAAAGTCACCTTCTTGGTGGGACCTCCTCTGACGACTTAACCCTACATTGTCTTCTCCTGCTGTAACTTGTCGCTTCATTATAATCCCGTTGCCTTGCAGTGCCCCCTCAAGACTAAAACTTCCTCCCAGGCAGCAGCTCATACTTCTTTGTGTTCCCTGCCCAAACAATATTTGATAAAAGACATTAACATATTATAATATGCTCATTACCATCGAGTTGATACTGATTCACAGTAACCCTATAGTACCAAGTGAAACAGCCCCATGGGGTTTCTGGGAAGCAGCTAGTAGATTTGAACTGCCAATGTTTTGGTTAGCAGCCAAGCCCTTAATAAAGTGGGAATAATAATAATAATAATAATAAACTCTATGTAACTGTATTTTCAAGAAAAAGGGGTTGGTTTTGATTAAGACGTGAAAAGTAGAGGTAGAATTTCTAAGATGTTATCAGCTAGAATTACTGGATTACAGTTCTATGTAATTGTGCCATGACCGTGTGACATATGGCTGCCAGGAGATGCTAGGGAATTGTTACCGTGAACTGAAGTGTTGCTGTGGGGTCCGTAAACCCCCAGACTGGAGAGCATCCTACCCTCTTCACATCTTTTGCCCATCTGTTGCTGCCTTTAAAGTGCGGGCCAGATGTTCCCAGAGCAGTACATAAGAGTCAGAAGTCTTCTGTCTGGGAAAAGAAGTTAAACTTGCCTAGTAGAAATATATATATATTTTTAGCTTAAACCTGATATTTGAGGCCAAAGTTCATTATTTCTTCACCTGCACTGAAGTGTCTCTCTTTGGTTCTCTCTGAGCCAAGCACATAGTGTTATCCAGCTTTGTACTTCAGAAGTCTGCCTTTCGTGAAATCAAGACATGGGGAAACCCAGCTGGTCGCTCATTCAGCGTTCACTCGTTCATCTGTGTGCTCACCAACTCTCAGTCTAGCACAGGGCCTGATGGACGCTTGAAGACCAGTGGGAGAGGACAGACAGATGACTGTAGTATGTGCTTAGAAGTGGTGGAAGTCACAGGAAATACTGATGAAGCAAGGTTCTGTTACCAGTGTCACAAGCTGGCTGTCACCAGCACCCGGAGAAGGTACACATGGAGATACTGATGTTGTTACCCAGCCTTATTTACTAGATGGTAGCAGTTTTGACGCTAAGTCCCCACAGATTATCCAATCACCTGATATTATTAAATCACAGAGATGTTGATACGTGTACGTAAGAGTCTAACAAATTGGTCTAATGAGGAAGTTAATGGAAGCCCAAGACTTCTGATGCTGCTTGAAATAAAAATGTTTGCATTCTCTCGCTGCCACACATTTTGTCAGGTGGTAGGAGAGGACAGAAAGGGACCACAGTCTTGATCGTGCGAGAATCGGATTTCGGATAACCGGGCCTCGTGCGAATTGATGGTCCCCAGCGGAGGGTTCTTTCCTAGAAGGGTACGAAGGAGTCCTGTGGCACAAGGGTTAAAACGCTCAACTGCTGACCGAAAGGTCTGGGTCTCAGACGCAGCAGGAGAGAAGACCTGGGTCTGCGCCCACACAGATGCCAGCCTAGCGACGCTGAGGGCTGGTTCTGCTCTGTCCTGAGGGCCACTGTGGTCAGAATCAACTCGACAGCCACAAGCAAGGCTGCCCAGTCTTTACGGAATGTGGTTAGGGACATCTTCAGGGTAGAGTCACAAGTTGGCAGCTGTGACTGACCACTGCCTCTGAGAAATGTTGCACATGAATCTCTGGATTTCTGACAAACAAAACAAAACAAAACAAAACAAAAATCAGGAAAATCTGGAAAAGCCTCATCCATCCCTGCTCAGCTGTGGTGGAGCGGGTCTGAGGGTAGATGCCCCCTTAGGCAGAACATAAGCTGTCCACTTCCACCCTCGCCTGACCTTATCCATGTCACTCACGTGTGTTCTCGCCTTGTCTGAATAAACCTTGGGGCTTTGGGCCTCTGCGGGAAGTTCTGAGCAGAGAAGCCCTTTTATCTTTGGGAGCCTGAGGTGTCTTGGTCCCACAGATACCAAGGTGATAATGCAGCTGGCTGAGACGCAGCCTAGCCTTCCAGCTCCTGGAGGGAGAACCAGCGGTGCCTTCGGACCAAAGGCCAGTTATGCGCGAGATGTTGACTAGGGCACTAGCAGTGGAGAAGGAGCCCGGGTGGCGCAATAGTTGATCGCTTGGCCCCCAACCGAAGGGGGGCAGTTTGAATTCACCAGCCACTCCATGAAAGAAAGATGTCACAGTCTGCTTCTGTCAAAATGACAGCCTTGCAATCTCATCAGGCAGTTCTACTCTGTCCTGTAGGGTCACTGTGAGTCGACACATCCCAACAGCAATGGGTTTAGTTACTTTTTCACTGCCAGTAGAGAGAGATTAAAAAAAAAATACCGTCCCTATTCCTGAGAATGGAGCCAGGGTGGAGGAGACACCCCTCTTCCTCTATGTGTTTGCTTCTTATAAGTGGGGAGACAGAACAAAGGCCATTATGTCGGCAAGGCTCACATAGATAGACACACTGTCTGTGTGTGTGTACATGTTAAGGTCCTGTGACAACACCCACTGAACGTACAATGATGAAAGTCACAACCACAACATGTCTCCAGCAACAACAACAACAACGTGTCTCCAGCACTTTCTTTGTGCTGTCTATGAGCTGAGCCCTTCTGCCCAGCAGCGCCTTTGTTCCCACAGCAGCCCTACAGTGAGGTGGTCTTACTCTCCTCAGATGACAAATAAGGAAACCAAGGCTGAGAGACAGTGATGATTAAAGTTATGTGTCAGTTACGATGTAATCACCTCCATGATGAGAGGTGATATAATCACCTCCACGGTGACACTTCCTGTGAGCAGTCTACCAGTTGAAGAGGAACCTCCTGGGGAGTGCAGCCTGCATCCAATATACGTGGACTTTCTGGCAAACCTTGTTGGCTTTTGCTCTCTCTGGATCCTGCATCTGGCCTGTCACATCTGACCTTCAGTTCCTGGGCAAGAGCCAGTAGCCTGCTGCCATGTTACCTTCCAATCTAGGTAGAGTTCATTGGCCTCTGCAGCCTGTGAGCCAGCAGCCTGTCTTCTGTCCTGCTGACCTTGGGTTAGTCAGTCTCTGCAGCTCTGAGTCGGAAGAAGCCTCCAGACTGATACCTGCCAACTGTATGGGCCCTTTCCTTGTGATGAATCTCTCTCTCTCGCTCCCTCTGTACACACACAGAGACACACACAGAGACACACAGACACAGACACACTCACAGACACATGCACACACACCCAAAACCAAACTGGTTGCCATTGAGTTGATTCTGGCTGATAGCAACCCTACAGTGGAACTGCCCCATTGAGTTTCCAAGGAGCACCTGGTGGATTCAACCTGCCAACCTTTTGGTTAATAGCCATAGCACTTAACAACTGTACTGCTAGGGTTTATAAATATATATATATACTTTATTGGTGTTGTTTCTCAAGAGAATCCAGCCTAAGTCAGAGAGGACCCCTGTGCTTCCACAGGTAGCAAGTAATGGAGCCACACTTTGACCCCACGTAATTTTGACTGCTGAACAGGTGACTGAGCCAGTGTGTCTGATTACTGTGGGGCCAGGCATTCTCGCATGTATTACCCTGATTTCCCACCCAGCACGTGATCCCCGTTTCCAAGAGGATGCTTGGAAAAACTGGCTGACCTAACAAAAATCACATAGCTTCTAAGTGGCAGGATCTGATCTGGAGACAGGCTCTCAGATTCCCAGCCCTGTCCTCCTCCTGTGATAATGATGACTGTCTCCCAGGGGTCTACTTGTTCCTGTTTCTTAGGACAGAGTGCAGATTTATACATAACTTTTCAGCAGTTAATTTTCCAGCTGGAAATAATGCTCCCTCAGTCGTAACAAAAATAGTCACAAACAGCCACGCTTGAAACATGGCCATACTGGTTGAAACTAAGGTGTTTGGTGGCCCGCAGCCTGAGAAGGTATCAGGATGCAATCTGTCACTCTTTAAGACCAGGCTGTACTTGAGAAGAGATGATATCAGGGCAGGCTCATAAAAAGAGAAGAACCTGAAATTTGTGAATCAAGTGAATGGGCAAATGGCCAGCCTCAGTGCTCCCCAGGTTATTGGGTACCGGCCACCAGTGCCGACCTCAGGGACAACATGTGACTGGACTCCATCGTGGCTATTCCCCTGGAAATACAGTGTTGTCTCTCAGTTCCTCTCAAATGGTGCTGGCCCTGGACAAAGCCTGATCCTGATACCAGGGGCCAGAATCAAAATTAAATCAGGCATTTATCTACCAAGGCTGCTCACTCCATGCGAGCCCTGGTGGCGCAGCGGTTTAGAGCTCAGCCACTAACTGAAAGGCTGGCAGTTTGAATCTGCTAGGCACTGCTTGGAAACCCTCTGTGACAGTTCTACTCCATCCTGTGGGGTCTCTGCAAGTTGGAATTGACTCAGTGGCAATGGGTTTTGTTGTTGTGGGCCCATTCACACTACAGGTGTAAGTGTGTTGTACAAATCAGGGGGACTGCTGAAGACATTTCATCCTCGGATCAGTGCAGCCCAACAGTGTCAGTTTCCTGTGTAGGTCTCTGACAGTGGGGGAGTCTTGGGGCTTGACTTGCCTCATAGCTTCATTCTAGGTCCACATGCTTTCCCAAAGTGTGTTCCAGAGATCCTCAGTTTCATGAGGTCGTCTGAAGAGGGGAGGTTTGTGGCCCAGTAAGTCTAGGGACAGCTGCGTATTCTATAGCTTTCTTAGAGATTTAGTGAATATTAAAGGCTATAATAATTCCTGCAGCCAAGAACACTATTTAACTCGGTTTCCGGTACTTCCCAAGTGTATTTAGGAAGGACAGAATGTCTTCTTTCCCTTGATTATGGAGTAGTGGTTAAGTGTTATGTCTTCTAACCAAAATGTTGGCAGTTGAAATCTACCAGGTGCTCCTCCGATGCTCTACGGAGCAGTTCTGCTCTGGCCTCTAGGGTCTTCGGGAGTCAGAGTGAACTCAGTGGGAGTGGGTTTGCTTTTTTTTTTTTGGTTTTTAACGTCAGTAGCACTTCATGGAAGTAGACTCCTCACAACGTATTTTGAGTAGAGTCCTAAAACAGCTGGATTGGCCAAGTGTCCCTGGGTGTGTTCCTTTGTGGGAAGCCAGGGGGTGAAGAAAACATACATACACACGTAGGACTCTAAATGTTACAGAAAGGTGTACAGTAAAATATGAGAGATTTGTCTTCTTTCCACCCCAGATCCAAGTTCTATTTTCTATAGGCAACTAATATTAACACTTTCTGGTATGTTCTTTAAAAAATATACATGTGAGTGTGCTTATGCAAATTAGGAGGTTTTTTTTTTAATACAGACTGTTCTCTGCCTGTGTTTTTGTTTTTCCATTCTATTCTGTTAATATGCAGGCTGGTTTTCCTATTTTTAATGGCTGCATAGTGTCCCCTGCATGGATGAACCCCTATTTCTTTAACTAAGCACCTAGATGCCTAGAGTTTTTGAGGCTTCCTGGTAAGAAAGCATGAACTTTCAGGGCCAAAGTAATGGGGGTTGATTCCAGACCGAAAGGTAATAATCTCTTAGGTCTGCTGTGGTCTTTATTGGCCATCTCTGGGTATTGCTTAGCATGACCAGCCCGCTTATAAGGCGTTTGTTGAGAAGAAACAACTCAAAGTTCTATCGCCAAATTGCTATGTGGGTTTAATAGATGACTTGTAAATTTGGGCAGTGCTTTACCACTGAGAGGATCAGCACTCTGAACACTTAAGATTTTCAGGGAGCCTTGGGGCGTGATGGCGAAGAACTCAGGCTATAAAACAAAAGGCTGGCAGTTCGTATTCACCAGTCATGTCTTGGAAGCCCACTGGGCCCTTCTGCTCTGTGCTGTCGGGTTGCTGTGAATAGGAATTGACTCAACAGCAATGCGTTCCGTTTCAGCTTAGACACAATTTCATCAGGATGTTTGAACAGAACTTTTAATTAGTGGACAGTTTTATTACAAAACATAAATCACGTAAGAGAGCGGTGTGTGTTCAACAATATCAACGTTTAAATAGAAACCTTGTTAAATACAAGACAGTCACAAGATCAGTAAAATACGGTGTTAAGGTCTTGGAAACAGGATGTGTTTATTAAGAGTCTTGGAAGCAGGATATGTTTATTAATCTTCTGCTAGTTTTTGAAAAAGTACATTTTAAGTGGAAGTTTATGAACAGTAGAATGAGACTTTCTTTAATTTTACTAAGCCTGATTACCTAGGTACAATTACGTAGAAAACAAATGATCTACTTTTAAAGGTTAGATTCAATTTCAAAGAATAGTTATAGACATTACAGTTTTTTTTTTTTTTAAATGATTACACAATACATAGGCAGGTTTCCAATATTTAACAAGATAATATCATAGGTAAGAGAAATCTTTTTGCTTTCATAGAGTAAAACCTGTAATTTTATTTTATATTCTGGTGGAGTAGGACCCAATTGGCCAGCATATTTTTGGCCAGCATATTTTTCCCTTAAAGCTCAGAAGCCAGGTATGTTCTTTAAATTCAGTAAATTCAACAATGTCCCCCAGACCTGGAATTAGGTGCCTCCTAAATGTATAGGGTCACTGTCAGTTGGAAGCAACTAGAAGCAGTGGATTAAAGGTACAGTGAAGACATCATGCTGGGGTATTGTAGCAGCTCCACTTGTCTGCTGACTGTTACTTCTGTTTTAAAAGGGTTCTGACACTCCCAGCCCTTTGCTCTGTGTTTGCCTTGGTCACAGGGCAAGTGGGCAGAAAGGAGCAGACTTCTGCAGTCCTTCGTATGCTCTCCTGTCCTGCTTGTCAAGTAAGAACATGTTGCAGCAGACCCTGTCTTTCTAAAGAAAAGCCAACCAAACCTACTTCTGGGCAGCAGAAAATGAGTCTACTTCCCCTTTGGCAGAGCAGTCATTCTTTCTGCAGGGGGGAGGGGAGTTGACTCTGCAGCAATGGGTTTGGGGTTTTTTTTGGCACTGCGCTGTGTGCAGCTGGTGGGGACCGGGTAACCGAAGCAGCCCTGTGCACTGACAACCTCTCAGATGAGTGAACTGGGGCTACCCACCGCTGCTGAGGTGATTCTGACTCCCAGTGACCTGGTGGGACAGAGACGAATGCTTCCAGCAGTCTCCAGGAAGCAGCTGATGGTTTGAAGTGCCCACCTTTTGGTTAGCAGCCATAGCTCTTAGCCACTGTGCCACCAGGACTCCAACATGTCCCCAAATTGATATATCTCATAAATATATCTTACAGGGAAACATTCACGTTTTAGAAGATAAGCTATGAGGCTCTGAGCGTGTATGCAAATTTTTAAACATACACAACCGTAATATGATGTTATATTCAGCAATAGTAAGAGTTCAAAAGCATACATGAGGGACACTTCAGCAGTGAACAGAATCCGGAGAGGCTGAATTCTAACCCTAGCCCGCCACATCCTTGCTAGTGGGCAAGTGTCTTCACTGTGTTAAACCTTAATTTCCTCATCTGTAAATGAAAATGGTTCCTTTTCCTCATGAGATTTTTTAAGGATTAAAGAGTGCTCAGTAAACGTCAGCTATTTTTACCCTCCCCTGTCCTCTCGGCTGTGTTTGAAGGAGGAGAACCGCATGTCTTTGTCTTCTTTAGGTTCCCAACCTACCCCTGAAGGACCAGGTGAGGCACAGAGGCAGAATTGTCAGCGTTGGGCTCTTCTACGTGTTTGGGTTTTGAACCTCGGCCTTTCATATTGTATTAGGTCACCTAAGAAAGACAAGTCAGTGAAGGACTGAGTCCCACACCTAACCCTTCAGTCACCGAACTAGGGAGGATGGACTGTGGGAGCTGCTCTGATGCCCTGCTGTGGTGGAAACAGCATCAGACAAAATTCTGTGAGCGTGTGGCCAAGACTCATCGTCGTCGGAATGATTTCGGCTGAGACAACAGAGACTACTCCACGGCAAAGCAAGCATGTGAGGCCATAGACAAGCCACCCACAGCCAGAGTCAGCCAGGCTGCTGGCTCCCCTCCCTTCACCTGTTGGTCACCACAAGTCAGAACTGACTTGATACTGACTGGGTTTTGTGTGTATAGATTTATTCCTGGTGCATTTTCAGCTATAAAATTGGTAAAATTTCATTTGGGTTTTCACATGAAAGAGTTAGTTTCATCAAATGATGGTATACTAGGAATGCCTGGAATTAAGATAGCAAGCCTAGCTCCTGCATTCTTAGGCTGGGTGACCGTGAGTGGGCCTCTGAATGTGACCACACCCCTTTCTTCACCTGGGTGTGTGGAATTCATCACCTTCTCTGTCTCCCGTGGAAGATATAAAATATACAAGAATGTAGATGAGAATGCACTTGGAGATGACAGAGAGAAGCCTAGAGGAAACCCAGGATCTGCTGTGTGTCTGAGGTGGGATAAGTGGGCTGGCTGATTTCAGGGGACAGACTGCGTTGGCCTGTGCCTGGATTCCCATCAGCTACCAGAGATCTTGGCCTGACCCTGTCTCACACTGACCTCCCTGCACAAGGTTTCTAAATAACTTCTCAGACCAGAACTGCACAGAATTCTGTCCTACAAAGTGGACATCTCCTCCAACCAGGCTTATTTGGAAAACATTCTATCTTACTCTAAATGCTGACTGTATATTATTTTGTTCCATAAGCTCCTTGATAGGGATAGACCTACTTTGAGATCTGTGCACGTTTTATAATGATGGTCTTAGAACCCTACAATTCCTGTGGCTGTGTCTCTGAAAACCCTTCCTGAGTGATATACTCTGTGACTTGAGAAAGGAAGGAAGCTTGGTCATGAAAGGAGGCAGGAACCAATGTGGGGAATGTGGGCAACACTGAGTGGTCTGAAACTTCTTCTGCACTGCCTACTTCCTTCATTTCTTCTGCACTGCCTTCCCAGCCATCCCTCCCTACCCAAGTCACATGCAATGGCTCTTTTGACTTCTCTTTCCTGGTACAGATTGAAGGCATTACCCTTAGCAGCAGTATTTGCATTTTTCGTTCTTAGAGGTGCTGAAAAGTAGTTTCCCCACTCTGCAAGTGGACCACGGCCTTCAGTGTGGATTGCACCTCAACATCAAGAAAACAAAAATCCTTCTAACTGGACCAGTAAGCAACATCATGATAAGTGACTGATGTCAAGGATTTCATTTTACTTGGGTCCGCAGTCAACACCCATGGAAGCAACAGTCAATAAATCAAGAGACACATTGCACTGGGAAAGTCTACTGCAAAGGACCTCTTTAAAGTGTTGAAAAGTAAAGATGTCACTTGGAAGAGTAAGGTGTCCCTGACCCAACCCTTGATATTTTCAGTGGCATCATATGCATGTGAAAACTGGATAGTGAATAAGGAAGACGGGAGAAGAACTGATGCCTTTGAATTGTGGTGTTGGAGAAGAATATTGAATGTACTATGGGCTGCCAAATGAACAAGCACATCTTTTCTGGAAGCACAACCAGAGTGGTCCTTGGAATTAAAGATGATGAGACTGCATCTTACATACTTTGGACTAGCTGTCAGGAGGGATCTGTCCCTGGAGAAGGACATCATGCTTGATAGAGCGGAGGGTCAGCAGAAAAGAGGAAGACCCTCAACAAGATGGGCTGACACAGTGGCTGTAATTATGGGCTTAAACATAGAAATGATTGTGAGCATGTCCCAAGACTGGGCATTGTTTAGTTCTATTGTACAGAGGGTCACTATGAGTCAGAATTGACTCAATGGCACCTAACAACAACAACAAGTAGATATACCTCCTGAGAAGGCCAGCCCTGCAAGAAGCCCATTCCACTCTGGAAGAAGTATGGCTGCCCCCTGGCTGGTTCATCTCAGTGCCTTCAGTGAGATGAGCTGTGTGTCCAAGAACCCTGAAGAGTGTGAAGAGAGAAGAACATACACAGAATAGCGAGAGGGGAACACAGCCTTGTGAGAAATGATTGGAGATCCTGGGAAGTTCAACTCAAGGAAGAAGTTTTAACTCAGTACTCAGTGACTAGTTGGTGTTGAGTTGATTCTAACTCACGGGGACTCCACGTGTGTCAGAGTAAAACAGTGTTCCATGGGTTTTCAGTAGCTTATTTTCTATTTATTTATTTTTTATTATGATTAAGTGAAAGTATACAATCCAAGTCAGTTTTACATACCTGCCTCTCTACAACTCTATCTGCTCTCCCTACCCAGCAACAGCACACTCCTTTTCACTCTACTGCTGGCATCCTCCCAACAAACACCTGTCCCCTCCTCTCCACCCTTTCCTCTCCTCTCTAGAAAGGGACCAGTAGTAGGGAATTTGGGGGGAAATAGATCATCAGGCCTTTCTTCCAAGAGGCCTCTGGGTGGGCTCAAACCTCTGAGCCTTTAAACTTTCAGTTAACAGCCAAGCCCTTGAACTGTTTACACCACCCCAGGATTCTGGAACCCATATCTGTGGGGTCCTTTTAGGTATGTGCATAGCTCCATGGCAGATGCTGGGGAACGGTGCCTGCAAGATGACCAGGAAGAGACAAAGTAGCTGTTTGCAAATATTAGAAGGATCCTCAAGTAGAGGAGGCAGAGGAGCTGAAGAGAGAAAATGGAGAGCTAGTGTTTAATGAGCATTTCCTGTGTCAGGAAATTGCATTTAATTTGAATTTAATTGTTGGAAGAATGTTATGAGGTTATCTCCTTTTGAGGTAGCTGAGACTCAAGGAAGTTAAATAAGCCACCAAGATTATAAAACAGTCAAGTGCTATGGCAGAACAGGAGGTGGACAGTATCAGTTTTGAGGGGGTTTCTGTCTTAAAGCAGCTTCTGCAGTTTGAAATCCCCAGGCCCTGAGCCAGGTGGAGAAGCAGGACGGTCTCCTATTCTCTACCCTTTACCTCATGTTTGTCCCCTCACACTGAGTAGGCTTTTCCATATCTGAGACAGTGAAGATACTTGCTTTCTGTATACCCAATGAACTGACCTCATCAGCATGCTAACCAGCTAATCCTTTTAAGATTCAATTTTTTTCTGCTTTGAATTTTTAAAAAATATGTATCATGTGTGTTCATTAATGGAAGCCTGTAGGGTTTGATTTTTTGGTTAATATGGATTTTGAAAAATATGCAAGAAAATATGGTTACCATTAAACTCATGGTTCTTGTGCACTAGGTAGGTACTTGTCTTTCCCTCTGTTCACAGTAGGTGAGATGCATTAGGTTACACAGGGGACCTCTGGTTTTCCATATGTCACACACACAGATACACAGACACACAGACACACAGACACACAGACACACAGACACACAGACACACAGACACACAGACACACAGACACACAGACACACAGACACACAGACACACAGACACACAGACACACAGACACACAGACACACAGACACACAGACACACAGACACACAGACACACAGACACACAGACACACAGACACACAGACACACAGACACACAGACACACAGACACAGACACAGACACAGACACACTAAAACAAAGCCAAACCCACCAAGGCTCTCTTGCTATCACATAGAAAGCCATAAATATGCTTATAATGCTTATCTAGGGATATAAAAGCTAAAAGAGAAACTTTTTACTCAATCACAAATCCTCGATGCACTACCGCTATTTTAAGCTTGATAACCCAGCTATTTTGTTTCAGTGAGTGTTTCTTTTGCTTTTCACCATTACTCAAGTCTCCACTGGAGGGCGGCAAACACTTTTAGTGGAAAAAGTAGGGTCCCAAAAGATTGAAAGGCAGAAAAATGTGGGTGTGATGCACATGTCCCACTGGTCATGAAAGTGTTTTAAAGTGTCATATCCACAACCAAATTAGAAAGAATCCAGGGCTGTAATCTCCAGAGATGCTGCAGCAGAAGGGGTTTCATTTACCACCTATCAAAGACATTGCCAAACAGATTCTGGCAACATGTGGACAACTGTGTCGAGAGCGTGGCTCTGGAATTAGAAAGAATCCCAGCTCTGCACTTTTCTAGGTTTGAGCTAGTTACTTCCACTCTCTGAGCCGTACTTTTCTAACTCTTCATGGGTGTTATTAGACAGGTGGAAAGATAGCTGCCATCCAGTAGACTCCAACTTACGGTGACCTCTCAGACAAAGACCAAGATGTTGCTGGCCTTGAGCCACCCTCACGATCACTAGCATGTCCAAGCTTGTTGCTGAATGAGTTGTGCCAGTCCATCTCAAAGAGCAGTTGCCTCACCCTTGCTGGCCCTCTCCCTCACCAGACATGGTGTCCTCCTCTAGTGATTAATCCTTCCTGATGACACATCCAGAGCTGGTGCATATGTTCTGTTGTGATCAATAACATTTTCATCGGTTGATTATCATAAGTAGATTGCCAGGTCTTTCTTTGTAGTCTGTTTTAGTCAGCTAGTGCTGTTCTAACAGAAATTCCACAGAGTGGATGGCTTTAGCAAAGGAAGATTTAGTCTTACACAGTCCGGTAGGCTACACGTCCAAATTCAGGACGTCTGCTCCATGGGAAGGCTTTCTCCCTTGTTGGCTCTGGAGGAAAGTCTGGTATCGCATCAGTCTCTGTCCAGGGAGCGTCTTGGCGCAGGAACTTCAGGTCTGAAGGACACGCTCTTTTCTAGGTGCTGTTTTTTCGGTAGTGCGAGATTCCCAGTTCTCTGCTTGCTTATCTTTCCTTTTCTCTCTTGTAGGATGAAAGAATTAAGGGTGGGGTAAGCCGTACTCCAGGGAAACTCCCTTTACAGTGGAGCAGGGAAGTAATCCTATGAACAGATTTACAATCCCACCCTAATCCTTTAACATGTAGCACAGGAAAATCCCCAAATGGAGGACAACCCCAAAATATTGGGAATCATGGCCTAGACACATGGCTACACATATTTTTGAGGGGACACAATTCAATGCGTGACAGTCTGGAAGTCCTGCTAAAAGCTGTCCACCACAAGTGACTCTGCTAATATTTGAATAATGGCAGCATAGCCTCCAGTGTCACAGCAACACACAAGCCACCAAACTGATGAATGGTGGCTGGATCGCAATAAGGCTTTTCTAATACAGCTATTGTAAGAATTCAACAAATGCATCTAAAGAATCTAAAAGATGGTAGGTATTCTATCCTTAGGCTCCAGGCTTCTAAACCTCTTCTTTCTGATGGGGAAGCGTTACTGCTGACCCTCCAGACACTAGCGAAGCTGGGACGCCCTGCCCACCTCAGTGTCTACAAGGCCAACGGGGGCTAGTTCTTTGGCTTACAACTTACTACTGTTGTTGTGACTTACAAGTTTACAAGGAATTATTCAAGGACTTTGTCTTCCCTTAGCGTTATCCATAGATCTTGTCAGTCGTTTCCACATCAGTGGGAGGGAGTTTGCAAGGCTCTCCTTGTGAGTGGGTTTTGCAAGGACAGAAACAGCACAAAATGCCGAGGACTTGAGGAGAAACCAATCTCACTGATTTAAAGGACTGATGAGTTCTGTAAACCCTCTGCCGTGTTTTTAATGCTCCCTTTTCCCCGTCCCCCAGCTGACTCTCATTTTACCAATATATGAAGCTTTTTATTAGGCTACAAGGTAAAAGGCACATTTTCCAATAAAGTAGAAAGTTACTTTGGATCACTTTTAGACAAACTAGGTAGATTTATTGACCTAAATCCATCAGATTTCAGCAGAAACCTCTTGTTTACACATCCACAGAAGCCTCAACAAGTCTAGGACTATGATCGTGACTATTGATTTCCTCAGGGGCTGCTTTGGAAAATCAATGCACAGGACAAACAGAATGGAAGCCTTTCGGGAAGCTGTTGGCCCTGGTCAGGAGACACAAGGTTTAGTTTTTTGTCATGTGGTGATAGAGACGCTAGTCCCTGAGCTCCCGCCTTAAATCTCAGGGCAAGAATCTGGCTAGTTGGACAAACGGCCCAGGGCTGAAAACAACTTTGTCTGCTCAGTTCAGAAGGGAGAGGGCTATAAAACAGGTTCTAGTTAAGAAATAAAGAGATTTTTAACTTTTTAGGTTGTGAAAACGCTGTTGCTTTCACCTCCTTCCTTTTGCTTTGTGCAAAGCGCTGGCACTGTAGCCCCGTTTGCTTCCCTTGTCGGGGTCACAGGTCATGGTGTGGCTGTGATCAGTTTGTGGGGACAGCAACTCTCTTTCTGGGGCCTGCCCATTAGGCGACATGATGAAGGAGCCCTGTCTTGCGGGGGTGTCTTCCCAGGCAGCGATGACTGGCATTGGAAGACTCACTGCTCCTACCTTCCCTCTGCCCTCCACCTGCCCCGCACACATGGTGTCGGAGAGATCAGCAAGGCATCAAGGGTTCGCTGACGGAGAGGAGGCAAAGCCTACAATGCCCTGAAGATACCTGAGTGAATCAGGAAAAAAGAGGCTCCCGAGACCAGAAGCCTCAGGACTCTCCACTTTACAGTAGCTGGACACTGTGGGTTCACAGTAGTTTCCGCATCTCAGCGTGGATAACACAGTCTAAGCTTCTTGCATGTTCTTGTAAACGATTCCTCGTCTACTCAAAGCACCGACCTTCTAGTGTAGATGCTTTAGGGATGATTCTTTATAATTTTGAGGAGGAAATCTTTGAGTAGGTTTTGTTTGTCAGTTTTTTATTATGCAAGTTAAAACCAGTAGCTGTCACATGACAATAGTTAAACATATAATTTTCTGTTGACCAGCGGTCCAGCTCCAGCTAAGAATTCCAGATCCAGAGAATGCATAGACATGACAGAAGCCTGTACCCGTTAAGTAAACCCTGCCATCTCTTGTTACTCACTGAGGGGACCTCTGGACAACCCTTCAGACATCCTTAGAATCAGGCCTTCATTTAAATCAAGAGCATTCAAATCACTAATTAAAGCTCTTCTAGAGATCTACTGAAGTTAGACGGAAAACATGATGCAAAACCGAAGCCGGCCTATCGCACAGGGTGCTGTTTCTGCCTAGTGCTGATCCTAATTTCTTAAAAGTCAAGGGGTCTGAGGACACAACCTTCGCCAAGTGCTTGTGCTGAAGGGCTGTTTCTGGCCATCCGTCTTTACGGACTGCCGCTTGCTTACGGGGAGCGAGTGGGTTACACATCAAATCATCCGTGAGAGAAATCTCGGATGACAGACTTTTAAATCACAAAACCCTCTACAGAATCTGAATAAATCCCTGAAATGAAGAAGTCGGCTCCCTCTTCCTCCTCCCGCCCCTGTTACCCGGGGTGGATAGATGAAGGGACACATGAGAAGTGGTGTGGGGACCACCAGCACAGCCAAGCAGCCCGGAGGTGACGGGTCATTCCCTGAACAAGTTGAACCCAATGACTAACTTCAAAATGAAACAAAGCACGACTTTCACCACGAGCTGGGCAGACAGGAAAGGGTTACTCGGCCAGAACTGAGGAAATCAGGAAATACTCACAATCACTATGAACGTGCCCAGGAACTCCGAGAGGACTTCTCTAACCAGGCTGTTTTTCAAGACCAGCCTCTGCCTGAAGCCCTTGCCCGGCTGGCCCTCCTCAGGCTGCATCTCCAGGCTTCTTGCAGGACTGTCCTCTCCTCTTGCACCTGCTGGCTCTGGGCCTCACGCCACTTGCAGCTGCCTGCCCACAGCGGACAGATGCCTGGGGGCGCGCGGTGAGCTTCTGGCCATATAAACACTGTTCCAATTGCAGGGTGTGACTTAAGTCTCTTCTGGTGAAGTGTCTTTTCTTGTTCTGCTGTCGCTGGCTTCAGTTAGAGAGTGGGAAGCTGAAATTCCCGAAACAAGCCTTTTTGTGCCCCACAGATTAATCATTACCTTTATTCTCAGGATACTCTCTCTCTCTCTTTTTTTTCCAAGAGATGAGAAGAGATGTTTTTGCACATTACTTTGCCAAACCCCGGAGACGGGCTCCGGTCCAGAAGAGACTGATGGGTTACACAACTGCAACCCTCTGGGTTTTCTTTTGCCCCCTTTTCTGCGGTAGGCAGTTGGGGCACAGTTTGGGATCATCACATCAAACACATGTGTGTCTGGTATAAATATCCTTTTCTAAACGTGTTTTTGTGAGAAAGAGGAAATATGAAGCAAATACGCATTTATTGTTTTACAGGTTCAGTGACTTCTCTGTCCTTCCACGGTCCTCTCGGTGCCTTCACAGTGACACTCAGAGGCTGAATAGAACTGCCACATCCATGTGAGAGGTGGAGGACTTCCCTGACAAGACCCTCACCAAGTCTATAGGACAGGGCGGTCGTCATCGGCTGGGGCCAGTGTGGGATCCAAGAATGCATAAGAGGGACAGAGAAGGCCACTTCATGCCTGAGAGGCCTTCTTCTGAGGAGCATGGCACCTGAGAGCCATGTGACTTCCCTGCACTCGCTGTTGGAAGTTGCCATCGAGTCGGTTCTGACTCTGGAGACACCACGTGGGGGGTAGGGGGAGCACCGCTCCGTAGGCATTTCTAACGGTGGCCTTTCAGAAGTGGGTTGCCAGGCCTGTCCTCAGAGGTGTCTCTGCCTGGGCTCCAACTGCCAGTCGCCTACTCCACCAGAGACCCCCCGCTTCGTTTACTAGGCAGTGTTTCAGCCAAATACGTAGAAAACAAATGAAGCAGCTTAAAATTATATACTGAGGGGAACTTCTTGAGTCAGAGGGAGATTGATGAGAATAACACCTATCATCCTGATGAAACAAAATGAGGGGAAACCTACCTAACCAAAGGTGTTTGGCAGTGCCATTCGTCACCCCCGTTAAACCAGGAAGAGGAGTAAATCCCCCCACCACGTCGGTTAGTTTATCCCACTTGGGTTTGGTGAATTGACATCCTAGTAGGCAGCATTCTGTTGTTGGGGCTAGGTCCTTGTCATCTCAGGCTCAAACTATGTTTCCAAAGCTGGTTTGTCTGGAGGACTGGAAGCCAGCCGCATTATGTGACTACCAAGGTGGCCCCTGGAGTGAGTACCTGTGCTGGGCTGGCCTCCCAGCCCTCCCACAGATGAGCCGGCGGGGTTTCGGGCCCTCCCATACCTCCGCAGGAGGCTGTCGTGTCCAGCTGAGGTGGTGGGCAGGAAGGGAGGGTGCAGAGGACATGGAGAAAACAGCTGCCAGGAGCCCAGGGGCAAAAGGAGATGCCTACCTGCCTGTGTGGCAGGTTTGTTAGCGAAGTCGGGGCCTGCCTGAGGACAAGAACACAGAGCCGGGACAAGAATGCCGTGCTTTGTGGCTCTCAGCTGCTTAGGTCATCACAGGCACCTTTATCCAGAACAGCAAGTGTGGCCGTGCTTCCCCAGGTTCCGGTGGACAGACCAGAGAAACAGGGCCTGACTGCTGCAGCTTCAACTCAGGCCGAACAAGGGGGTTCCTTGGGTTCTTTGTTCCCTCGCTTGGCAAATATTTATAGCACACTCGTCAAGTGCCAAGCAAAGGCACTTAGCAAAGGCACATGGACCTGAGAGTTCAGGGAGGAAGGCAAGCGTTGGTGGGAGAGCCACACATCACAAACTGGAAGATTGTGACTGAGACGCACGCTCTAAGGATAGGGCCTGGTTCAAAGACGGGGTATAACAGCGGGTCTCCATTTCATCAGGTGGACCTCTGACGCTTCCCCCAGGAAGTGGGGTCTGACCTGAGATAGCAGGAAGCATGGGGTTGGCTCTGTGCAGGGGACAAGGACAAGCCAGCACATACAGAGGCCTTGGGTGGAAGAGCAGGGACAGCGTGGTGCCTGTCAAGGAAGACAAGAAACCACTGTGGCTGGCCCTGTGCACCCTGGCCCCAGATACCCAGGTGGCTGGCTAGTGGTGAAGAGCTGCATCTGCTACCTAAAAGTTAGCAGGACGAATCCACCAAGTGCTCCTCAGAAGCCCTATGGGGCGTTTCTACTCTGTCCTGTAGGGTCACTTTGAGTCAGAGTTGAGTCGATGGCAGCAGGTTTGGTTTGATGGATAGTGGCTGGCCCCAGACAGAGTGGGGCACATGGTGCAAGGTGAGACTGGAGCAGTGGGCTGAGCTCAGGCTGTCTGGGCCTCAAGTGCTGTATGTAGGGCTAAAACAGTAGTAAGTTGTGGAGGTGGTCAAAGCAGGAACATAGATATAATCAAGTTTGGCTTTTGAAGAGATTATCCTGACTTGATGATGGAGAAGGGACTGAAAGTGGCTTAAAGGGACATAGGGCTCCTGGGTGGCACAGCGGTTAGCAAACTCAGCTGTGCTACCTGAAGGTTAGATGCTTGAGCCCACCAAGACTCTGGGTCACCTAATCATGACAGACAACCACTCAAAACCCTATGGATCATGTTTCTGACAGACACCCCACTGCCTTTGACTCAATTCCAACTCATAGCGACCACATAGGACAGAGTAGAACTATCCCACAGAGTTTCCAAAGAGCACCTGGTGGGTTTGAGCTGCCGACCTTTTGATTAGCAGCTGTACGACTTAACCACTGTACACACGCAGGATTTCCATGAATCAGAAGCGATGGGATGGTAGCAACCGGCTTATTGGCTGGGGTGGGCCTACGTAGATGAGTTAGAGCGGTGTTCTGGAGTTCTGGGACGGATGGTGCCTCCGAGGGTGGAGGAAAGTGGAAGGATTCAAGACTTATGTCTTAAAATGGCAAGACTTGGGGTTGGACTGGATAAGAACGATGAGGAGAAGGGAGCTATAAAGGCCAACTGCTGGGTTCCTGGCTTGGAGGGGTGGGTGGAGCTCAGCGCTGAGTGGGGAAGAGATGGGAGAAAGAGGACCAGGACTGCAGGTGGTAGTCCTGGATTCTGTCTGTGCACCCTGAGCTCGGGACTCTCTGGTGTGAGTGCGGAGCTTAGAGGGAAAGACTTGTGTGCACCCCAAGGTGGTGACGGAAGCGTGAGTTTCTGAGAGAGCCTTACAGAGCGTCGAGTCAATGGCAGAGGGTTTGGTGGCTTCTTAGAGACAGAGCTTGAGGAGAACAAAGGTTGGACTTGAGTTGTTGAACACTTATGACTCTAGCAGAGGGAGATGAGATCTGTGTGTTCTCTTTCACCCCATCTTCAGCTAACCAAAATGTCGGCAGTTTGAATACACCAGGTGCTCCCTAGAAACTCTATGGGGCAGTTCTACTCCATCCTATAGGGTCTCTATGAATCAGAATTGATTTGACAGCAACACATTTATTTTATTTTATTTTTGGTGGTGACTTATTACATACAGGTATTAAGTGAATTTTGGTTGTTTATGTTTTCTTAGAAATGATACTCTTTTTTTCTACTTCAGCACAGTTACTAGGAAGATACGATTTTTGTTGTTGCTTTCGAAGAACTATGTATTTTGTCAATTGCAGGTTTTTATTCAAAATAAACTAGTTTTCAATTTTTTTCAATTAATACAGTTCTCCTGATACATTTTTATTTTGTTCTTTGTTCACACTAATTGTACTGGTTCACCAATTAGTTATTTTTTCTTTCTTCTGTAAATAATTAACAGTATGAATTTTCCTCTGAGAACTCCTATAGTTGTATCAGTACTTTTTATTTTTTGTGAACTGTTGATTGGTTACTTCATTTGATGTAAAAGTTACAGTGAAAGAAGAGGCTGAAAAGTCAAGTATATTTGATTTGTACACACTTACCAAGTATCACAAGATTCAACCACTTCAATGTTTTTTTTAACTGGTAAATGGGATATATAAATGAAAAGCTTCACACTGAACTTCAGTACACATGTCCAACACATATACAAAACAACCTCAGAAAGGCATCTGGTTCACTCATGCTATGTGTTTTTTTCCTTTGGCCATGACAGTCTATTCTCTAATCGCTCACACGTTTCTGGAGTGATCTATCCCATTTCAAAATCATAACACGGTTTTTTTCCACTTGGCTGTGGATGGTGGAGTCAAGCGGGTTGCTTTGTGGTTTTACATCTGTGTGGTGTAAACCCTGACTACAAGTCTTGGTGGGAGCGTGGTTAGCAGATGGGCTGCTAACCAAAAGGCCAGCAGTTGGAAACCCTAAAGGGCCGTTCTGTCCTGTCCCATAGACAGCTTCTGTGATTAAGAATTGACTCAGTGACAATGGGTTTAGCTTTGGGGTCTGTATATTAATTTTAAAGCTCATAAACCCATTCATAGACAAGCAGAAAGAGAAGAGAACACCTGATTTATTAGCATGGGCAGTGAACTCAAAATTGGATTTTTAGAATTTCTCATAAATTGCTTCTCAATGTCCCTTTGGTGATAATGGGAGAGCATGGGATAATATAACTTATAAACTACTTCTTATAAATGACCCAAATGAATAAATAAATAATAAAGCACAAACCAAGCTCTTTTAAGTCGAGTCTCCCGAGAGGGAGGCGTGTGCTTTCCACAAGCTCTGCACCAGTGTTCCTGCTTTGTTGTTCCTGCTTTGATGCTTCAAACAGGCTGTCGCCATCCTGAACGTTCTTCTCTGGTTCTGTGTTTTCATGTCTTTGTTTACTGTCCCTCACACCGAGGCACGAAGGAGCCCTTACTTCAAGATGTGTGGCCTTGTGGCCCCTCCCTTTCTCAGGGATGTCACCAGGCAAACACCTGGCTTCTGGTGCTCCCCTGCTGGCGTGCCTTCCCTACCACGTGCAGCGACGACAGCGTCCAGTTGTTCCACGAGGTTCCACTCTTCCCTAGGTAAAAGTACTGTCTATGGACTGCTAGTTGGGCTGGGAGGAAAAAAGTCAGTTCCCAGACCCTTGTGCACTCAGAACTTTAAAACAGGAGGGTAACAGGACTACACGACAGTCAGTGTTCTTTGGATGGTGGTCTCGAACCTGCAGTGCCGTCAGAGTCGCTGAGGTGTGCTGGAGCAGCTCTGCCCTCACCCTGCACTGTGTGCTTCTGAGCAACAGCCCGCTTGTTGTACACAGCCACTTAATGTGACCTCATGTCAACCACACTGCCAGCTTCACAGCAGGACACAAAAGGCAGCGCAGGGGATGTGCTGAAAGGACTGCAGCCCGCTGCGTTGGGGCCAGCTGGAGGGGCCCTTAAGCCACTGGGGTTGCCTGGGGTGAACAGCTCTGTTGCAACTTCAGGGTAAAGTAAACGTGGAAACAAACTAACATGAACACTTATGCTAGGTAAACGCTCCTTAGGGGACCGAGGGGGGCACTGATGACCGCGAGGGAAACAGGACCTCCCTGGGGACACCAGTCCAAGAATTGTTGTGCACTGGATTGATTTCTTTCTTTCTTTTTCTTTCTACTGGGGAGCAACTCTGACAGCCTCATGTCCTGCAGTCTAGTTTTTGTTGTTGCTGGTTTCATCTCTGGGGCAACAGCGAGACTGAGGGTCATGCTTTCTGGTGACCCTCTGGGACACTGGACCATCCAGTCTGGACTTCTAACGGAACTCTAGGTCTGCACCTGTGTTTTTCTCCCTCTGTGTCCGGGAGGCTGACAGCATTGCCTCTCAAAGCAGACAGTGGACCTGGCTGGGCACTATCTACTTCTTCTGGTCTCCTGCTGGTGTAGGCTCTCGATCGTTTGGCCGCTTCTCTTCTGTCTCCTGGGCTCACATTTTCTTAGTTTCTTGATTGAAAAATGCAGCACAGGGCACAGCATTTTTATAACCCATGTAATACCCCAAACAGCTTCCTTTTTAAAATGCAATACATTCTTAACAAAAACCCTAACTGCTCAAAAAGATAGGGTGGTTGGCCCATTGTGTGGCCACATGGTGTCTGTCAGCAGCACAGGCAGAAAACTGGTTAGGGCGGCATCCAGCTGTTACTAGCTCAGAAGGTCTGCGATCTGCCTAGAGGTTTCTAAACCTCAGCTTGCTGCAAGCAGTTGCTTTATGTAGGTTCAGTTTGCCCTGCTGGTAATAGATGAGTCATTGATGGCTTTTCAGGCACCAAATAAATTGTAACAGTTCGTTAGCAAGTCCCACACAGGGCTGCTGTGAGCCAGAATCGCTGACGGCACACAACTACAGCAGCAGCAATTCCCCCCCAGTGAGAGGTTTGCCCACAGGGAGAGGCCTCAGCTGCAGGACTGTGCCCCCCTCTTCTTGGTTCTGGTCTGCAGACACTGAAGCTAGAATCCTATGAAGAGATTCATCCTGAGGAGTGCGGGTGGCAAGCTTCACGTCTTCCCTGCGAAGCCTCTGCTCCCGTGAGGACTTGGCAGTTCCTAGGCTACTTCTGTTCCATCATCCCATGCACAGGGAACTTGGGCGCCAAGCACAACCTTAGTGAAAGTAGACAAACAGAAGACTCTCAAGGCGTGATAAATTGACAGGGTTACAGTTACTGGTGGTGAAAAATCACCAGACTCAGTCCACTGCTCTCGGACAAAGAAATACACTGAAATTCACAGAGAATTACGGCGTGGACGGAAGACGGAGCCACAGGCGTGGTGCAAGCAAGCAAACGAAAGCTGGTGGCCCCTGTATGGATGCCATCTCACAGTGACCCCACATGTCAGAGCCAACTGTACCCCATAATATTTCCAGTGGCAGATTTTTCAGAAGTGGATCACGAGGCCTCTCTTCGAAGGTGCCTCTGGGTCGACTTGAACCTCCAGCTGTAAGGTCAGAGGTCAAGTACCCCGACTACACTACCCAGGGACTCTATGCACACCGCAAAAGGCCCACAAACTTCTGTTCTTTACTCCCAGGAGAGTGCTCCCCCGCAAGCAGCAATGGTCCCTTTTCCAAATAGGTCTTTTGCACTTGACACTTGTTGACAACTTCGCCAAGCCTTCTTGGCAGGCTCTGCATGTGCTCCTTAGCAGCCTGCCTTTGGGAACTTCCCTGGGCCCGTGAGCATGGCTCTAAGATGAGATGATGGGTGAGCGCGGCTGAGCAGGGAAACACCGCTCCATGGGAGGAAGATCCTAGAAGTCTTCGGAAGGCAGCAACACGAGAAGCACCACAACGAAGTCTGCCTCAGTGACTGGAAGCCAGACTGTCACAGGTCACACCACGGCCATCACAGATGAACCATGTCCTGTCTGCCGTGACAGGCTGTGGAGAGGACCAGGGCCACCAAGGGTCACCACTGCCATTTTCAGACTGGAGATGGTGATGTCCGATGTCTTGCAGCCTGTCTCCTGACAACTGCGTGATTTTCCTGACACGCCCTTCTAAACACTACATGAGCATTGTCTGCCGTTTCTCCAGGATCTTAAAGCCACTTTGTTCTCTGAGACAAGATCCAGAGGGTGCTGGGGTGGTCTCCTGGCCAAGCTGTCATTTCTACACTCTGTGTCTTGACTCTCCTGATAGTCTACTTTCCATTCAGCATGCAAGTGTGCATCAATACGTTTTGATGTATTATTTCATTGTTGTTATTTCTTAGAAAGTCTGTGATTTCTGCTTCGATTTCCCCTTAGGCCAAATGATTCTTTGCCTGTGTGATTCTTGAATGCAAACTTGAGAGAGGTTTGTTGTGTGGCTGATATCTAGCTTTACTGCAGAAGAGTCAGAGAATGTACCCTACAAGTTGTCAAGTTTGGGGAATTTATTGAAAAAAGATCTCTTTGTGACTGTGGGATGTTTTACCCTGAAAAAGGTAGTCTTTGTCCTTGGTACCAGAGAAATAACCCTCAGAGTAACTGGAATGTCTTAGTCTGGGGCTTCTAGGCCACACCTGGGAATCTGTGCTGGCAGGTGGAGCTGAGTAGGCCAGCAGACTCATCTGGGAGGCCAGTATCAACCAGCCTCGGGAGGCCTGCTTTAGTGTGTCCGGCAAGACTGACAGACGAAAGACCTGAACACTGAGGCTCTGAGAGCTCCTGGTTGGCTAAAATGTCTGCTCTCAGGAAGGCAGCGGGTCCCTTGGGACATGGAAGTTCAGTGGTGGACCTTCCTACACCTTGCTGTGAGCATCTGTTTGCTCATACCCTTTTTGACTATAATAAATCTCTAGTTTTAAGTGGAGTATGCTCTCTGTGGGTCTGTGCATCATTCCAGCAAATTACTGAACCCAAAGGGGCAGTGGGAGCCAGCAGATCAGAAAATAGGAGCATTGTGTGATTCCTCCACTTGCAGCCAGCATCCTGGAGAGATAGTGGGAAACCTATCCTACGTTTGTGCCCAGCATGTCGGAATATTGGGGTGTCATATGGACTGGAATGGATTCACATGGATCTCTGTCACATAGAGGCCTAATGTATGGTCCAGGGTCTTAGCATTCTGCAAACTTTTGAAGGATTTCTTGGCATCACATCTAGCTATCCGTTCTTCCAATCAGGATGGGTGTCTATTTAAGTTCATGTTGCTTTACTGTTATGATGCATATTATTATGACTGTTATATTGCTGTATTCGTTTTCTTTTGTTGCATACAGATTGCCACAAATCTAGTGACTTCAAGGAAGACAAACATATCATTTCAGATTCTGTGGGCCAGGCCTGTGGCATAGCCTGGATGAGTCCTTTGCTCAGAGTCTCACAAGCAGAAATCAAAGTGCTGCCCAGCTGTATCTTCATCTGGAGATCTGAGAAAAGAAAGATCCACTCTTAGGCTTCCCCGGGTTCTAGGCAGAATTTATTTCCTTGTAGCTGAATGAATGAGAGTTCTGTTGTCTAGCTGGCTGTCAGTGAGGTCTGTTCTCAGCTCCCAAACACTGGTCTCAGGTCTTCCTCATGTGGCCTTCTCCTAAGTCCTCTGAGACACACACTGTGCTGCTTCAGAAGGAGCTGTCCCTTTTAATGGCTCACCCAGTGTCATGGATTGAATGGTGTTCCCCAGAAAACGCTCATCGAAATTTGGCTAGGCCATGATTCCTGGTACGCTGTGATGTTCCTTCACGCTGTAAGCCCTGCCTGTACAGTGCTAATGTGTCAGTCTCACGGAATATAAAGGCAAGAAGCCAGCAGAGAGAGCGGGGGACCTCATACCACCAAGAGAGAAGGCAGTGCTGGGAGCTGAGTGCATCTTCTTGAAAGGACAAGGGTCTCTGCCCCTCTAAGGTTTCTGGTCCAGGGGAAGATTGACAACAAAGATTTCCTCCAGAGCCAGCGGAGAAATTCCCTGGAGCTGACACCCTGAATGTGGACTTTCAGCCTACTGGACTGGGACAAAACAAAGGCTCTCTTTTTAAAGGTATCCATTTGCAATATTTCTATAAAGCAGCCAGAGGACTAAGACATGCACTTTGGTGTGAAGACCCACTCCAGACAGTCTCTGTTTGGATTAGCTTAGAGTCAACTGATTTGCGGTCTTAATTAATTACGCCTGCAAAATCTCTTCTGCCAAATGCGGAATAAGGAACATTCAGAGCACACACCCTGCAGATTATGCATTAGCAACAATTGCCTGGGAGGCAGCTGGGATTGTGGTGGTCACGTCAGTATTTCAGGAGCCTAAATTATTGATTAGGGTGAGAGTCTCAGGTCCCATATATCAAAACCTGCCCCCAAAACCCTTTCCACTGAGTCATCTCCAGTTCCTGATGACCCCTGGGGTAACAGAGTAGAATGACAATCCAGAGGGTTGTCCTAGTCTGGAGGGAAGCCACTCGCCAAGGCTTCTCCTCTGCAGCACCGCCGCCTGGGTTCTAACCAGCGTCCTTCAGACTGGGAGACGAGTGCCAACTCTCCGCACCACCCACTATCAGCATACGTTCACAGTGCCCTGAAATACCTTGAGCATCTACCCCCCAAAAGTCCACGTGTCTCCCCACTGGGGATGGCCCTGGTTGCCATGTCCTGAGAAAGGCAGGGAAGGGCCCCCCAATCTCTCCACAGAGCTGACCCGTGGCTCTGGATTTCACATCCTCCGTGTGCTAGGCTCACGCCTGCCTGCATGTTGGTGTTATACCAGCCCCATAGGATCTCTGTCTAGTCCCGAGATTTTGGAAAGTTCCTTCTCGATCTGACAAATGACTATCAGTCTGTCAATTGGTTGTCAGTCACATCTATGAAAATATTAAATCAGAGGCTTCCGTTCTAGAAGCTATGATCTCACAGCTCCATTAGGCACCACGACAAAATAAAAGCAAGCCAGTTGCTGTTGGGAGAATTCCGACTTGCGGTAACCTCTACACTGTAGACTGGAATGGTCCTCCTCGAGGGTGTCAAGGATGTGACCTCTCAGAACCGCACTGCCAGGCCTTTCTTCTGAGATGCCTCAGGTGGATTTGAACTGCCCACCTTTCAGTTAGTGGTTGACCTGTTAACATTGACACGACCCAGGATCTCACCCTTAGTCAGAGGGAAAAACAAAAACAAAACACACTCGTTGTCGTCGAGTCAGTGCTGGCTTATAGTGATTCTGTAGGACAGAGTACAGGCGCCCCATAGGGTTTCCAAGGAGCACCTGGCAGGTTCAAGTTGCTGACCTCTTGGTTAACGTTGTAGCTCTTACCCACTGCACCACCGGGGGTTTCCATTAGGCATAGAGAGCACAAAAATCATTTCTTAGAGCTTTGCAAGGGGTCCCTGTGTTCCTAAACCTCCACGTGGAATGCAGTGGGAAGGAGCAGCAGTGGTCCTCGGTCCCTTCTCAGCTGGAGTGACTTTACCTCATTCGTGGAGATGATGCAGCATCTTTCTCCGAGGGAACATCCTGTCACTCTCTGCAGACCCTGGGAGACCCCCAGGGGACACCGAGGGACATGGGAAAGGTCAGCCCCCACCCCGGAAGCCACTGCTCATTCTGTCATCGTTTAACTTTTAACTTACTAACTGGCAAAAAAAAAAAAAAAGATAGTACAATGATCTCCAGACACTTAAAAACAAAATCATACAGTTTCAAATAGATCATGACCTAGGAACTCTCTGAAGAACATGCCACCAGCAGCTAAACTGTTGTCCTTGGTGATGAGCTAAAGGTGTGTTTCTAAATGCCATGTCCCAGTGACAGAAAGCTCTGGAAGACACTTCCACACAGCCCTGGTTTAAGTACAGAGAACTGGAAGCCCTGAGAGCGTCTCCTTAGATGGCCCTTTGGCAGATTCCTCTCCAAATAACTGGCCAAATCCTCACATAGCTGAGAAGACTTAAGAGCTGAACTGATAAACTGTCAACCAGTGATTGCCTAAGCGATGGAGAAAACAATTGAAAGCCAGCTCCATTTGGGTCGGCAGCTCTGAGATCAACTCAGAGTCACAGCTGGTGTGTCCTCAGCAGGCTGTCCTTGACTCTAAGTTCTGTGTCCCCTCTGGTCGGCGTTCATTGATCTGGGTACAAAGATGAAGACCGTCTGTTTACCCAAACATTTGCTTGGGCAGAGTTTGCTTAAGGGAAACTTCGTTGAGAAATGAAGCAAGGACACTTGCTTTTGTTTGTGCTGTTTGATGGCTGAAATTTGTTATCTTACCGAAGAACATGAAAGAACTGTCATCATCAGTTTGAAACAAAACAGCAATTGGTAACAGTTTTCAAATGAACATTTTACCCATAAATTTTAGGCATTTGTTGTATTTGGCCTGTGGACAGAGGAAAACGAGACCCCAAAGTGGTCCAGCTCACCGCCTGCAGACAGTGCGGGCATCTTGTCTGTTGCCATGTGACTGCTGTTATCCACACTTGTTCAGTTCAGTTCAGTTCAGCTCAAGAAACAGCTTTTGAGGATTTGAGCGCCCAGCACCGGGCCAGACCCAGAGCGCATGTGAAGGGCAGTGAAGAGCAGCCTCAGGCCTCCGGGTGAGGCAGCCACGGGCATCACTGATCGGTCTAGCAAATGCGTGAAACCTCTGCCATATCAGATAGCCTAGTGTGACACTGGACCGGAGAGAAAGACTCTCTGGTTAATAAGCACTAATCAATTCTTTGGACAAATCTACTTTCAAAGAAATGAACAGAACATTATCAGCTCTCCTGCCGAAAACTTCCTGAGATCACAGAATTTTAGATCAGAACAGCGCGAGCACACACAGAAGCCCACCCTGTGTGTGTGTAAGACATGAGGGGCTCCGCTGCCTTGGCTGCCATCAGTTCAGGGCCGGGCCAGAACTCCGACTGCAGAACTGGGGACCCAAATCCCTGGGCTTGTCTTCTTTCTAGAGTGATGTGCTGTCCTCCTTGATTCTGTCACTGATTTTGCTCATCCAGAGTGACAGCCCCAGAATCACTGTTTGGAGCCGTAGGAGTGACGATCTGGGAGGAAGGGGAGCTGGGGGACTCATGTCGGAGTTGCATTTGTTGTGCGTACAACACAAATCAATAAAAGTGCCTGTCTTGTAACGATACTCTAAATTAGCTTAGGAAAATGTCAGTTGTACACATTAAAGATAGACTTATTCTAATTAAATTTGGAGAGCCCCAGCAGAGCGGTGGAGATTACGAGGCTCCTGAAGCCCCATGAGGCCCACAACGCCCTCCCCCGCGTTACCAGTGCTCAGGGAATAGGGTATTGTCCCTTAATTTGTAGGTGATTGAACTGAGAAAATTCTTAGTACACAGAACTCGTGGACCTTCTTGCAGCCAAAAATGTTTAAAAGAGAGGCTGACTGAGTCTCGGTGAATGGAGATTGTCCTCAGAATGGAATCAGCTTGGGCCCAGGATGCTGTCAGCTTTGAACGGCTGAGGATTTTGTTTCACCACGGTGGCAAAAGATGATTAAGCCCTGGAGCGCTGACTCCAGTTACGAGATTCATCAGACAGTGATACCATTTACTATGGACCTGCTTGTTAACTTAATAACTCAGAGTGTGCACACACCCACAGTACTCCTGCTGGCGGGTCACCGCAGGCCTTGTCCCTAGTAAAAGCCATACAAGCAGCCAAACTGCTCTTGGAAGCTCGGAAAATATGGATTGCAAAGAGGGGACGGCTGTCTTCAGCAGTCATTTCCAGTTGTGACTGAAATGCCCCGTCTGCCCAGAAGCTGACTCCCTTCACGTGCCACGCTCGGGTGGTCCAGGACCTCAGCCCTGTCACTTTGTCCTTGAGGTGACTCAGACCACGACCTAACTGTTTCACTGTCTGTGCTGTGGGCATCTATCCATGGAAGGAACCGGAACATCTGTGTTCCCAGGTCTGGACTGTGTCACCCAGAGTAGACCTGGAGACATTCTTTATTCTTGAGAGAGAGAGTCGATGGTGCGCATGGACCTTCAGGACCTGGGGACAGAGAGGGGAGAGGGGAGGTTTCTGTCTCCCCTCCACTCTAACTAGCTGTGGATCTTGGAAAAGTTAATGAACTCTTCTGCCATTCAGTTTCCTCACTGTCGGGGTGGAGATTATGAGGGTTCACCCCTCAGAGCTGTTCTGAGGAGTGGATGAATTATGTGAAATGACATACTTCAGATGAAGCACACAATACTTACCTTTTTTGGTCGTACTTTTCCTAGATTCCAGCAGATCGTTTCTGTGACAGTACCATGACCTCAGACGTTTCGCAATGCAGCTGCGTGGGCCGTAGTTTCAGTGTGACACCCTGTGGCTTTGATGTAGGGTTAGATATGAGGAGATAGAAGGTGATAGTATTAGGAGCGTGTTGACACTGCAGAGCATTTCCAGGGTACCACGGTGACACCAGTCACCACGTCCTGGGCCCTTTTTGACACTGTCATGAGAACTGCACTGTGTAACTTCTCACATGTGCACCAGCACTGAAGGGAAGCGTGGCTTCTGTAGTTCAGCGGACAAGGAAACTGGGGCTTCCTGGTGTTGGGACATTCGTCTGACACAGGCAACACATGGAGAATGGACAAGTTCTGACCTGAACAAGACCTGGCTGACTCCAGAGGCCACACACATCTCTGGAAGGCTCTGTTCCCTCCCTCATAAAATTCAGCACTCTTGTCCTTAATTTGTCTGCGTACTGCAGGGACCCTTCCAATACCAAACGACAACAACAAACTTATTGCCACTGAGTGGATTGCAACTCACAGCAATCCTAGAGGACAGAGTTAAACTGCTCCACAGGGTTTCCAAGGAGTGGTTGCTGGATGTGAGCTGCTAGGCTTTGGGTTCACCGCTGGGCTCCCCACTACCAGGGCTCCGTCTTGCCATAGACGCTTGAAACAACGACACAGACCTCATTGCTCTTAACCAATTCAGGTCAGAAGGCCAGAATTCCCTGGGTCAGTCCTGCTTCTAACAGCCCTGGACTGTCCCGTGTTTATTTATTTGTCTTGTTTTCATTTTTGTTGTTGTTGTTATTTTGGGCTCTGATTCAGAATTCCTTCTTGCTAATAGGAACCACTTAACCAAATTTTCCACCCAGACATCTCTCTGATAAAGATGGACTTAGTCTTAAATGTAATGAATTCTTGAATTCTCCTCCTCTGAGGGACAAGGCTGGTCCTCGGTTGGATCCCAGGTGATAGTCAAGCCGTTGTATCGATTAGGGGAGCTGACGGCTGTGGTCTAGAGCACCACCCTCATCCTTCTCTGTGGCTTCTGTGATGATTGACTTCCTGCCCCTTCTCAGCTCTGTTCAGTTACTGGCTGTGAAAATGGTCCCCAGAGGGCCTGCCCTCGGCTTTTCCCTCGCTTGTTCTCTCAGGTCCTTTTCCCAGAATTGGGCTCTGGGCTCCGGGTTTTCGGCACACCAGAGTACTCAGCATGGTAGTGAACTGGGAACTTGGATTCTGGCCCTGTCCCGGAGGCTCTGTGTCACAGGCCACATCTCGTAGTCTTTACCAACAACCTTCCCTGTCCCCCGCTTCCTTGTCTCTTATTTCTGTCCCTGTTCTCTTCATCTCCCAGCTTTGAAGTTTTGGGGTCACCTTAGATGGATCCCTGTCTTTGTGCCTCGTGTTATAGGCTCCTGCTCTTCAGGCCATCTGGTCTAACCTTACTGACATGGCCCTAGGTCTTTTCATTATGCATGTGAAGTATTAAAATAACCCATCAAATCCAAGATATTGAACCAGAGACCCAAACAATCCCAGAAGGCCTAAAGGTGGGCTTTAGTGGGTCCGTAAAAATCCCAAAATTATATTTTTACAGTACTTGTGTGCATAAATACATTTTTCTAAATAAAATTCTTCTTCTTTAGGTTATCAAAGGGCTCTGTATTAGTTTCCTATCACTGCAATAACAAGTTACCAAAAATTTACTGGATTAAAACAACACAGATGCGTCCCCTTAGGGTTCTGGAGATCGGAAGTCTGGGATCAAGGTGTTGGCAGGGCCACATTCCTTCTGGAGGCTTCCATCGCAGGCCTCCTCCAGGCCGCCTGCACTCCTCAGCTGCCGCCCCTCCCTGGAGCCGCACCAACCCCGCTCTTGTTGTCCCGTCTCCTGTTACACACACCTCTTCCCCCAGCTGGAGAGGCTTCTCCAGCTGGGGGAGGAGGTCAGGCTCAGGTGTGATTACAGTAGTGTCATCCAGATAATCCAGAACAGTCTCCCATTCAAAGACTTAGTCACATCTGCAAGTCCCTTTCGTATTCAGAGATTCCTTGATTAAGATGTAGACATTTTTGGAGAGCCCTTAGTAAGCCTTCCATCAAGGTCATTGCTCCAGATGCGCCAAGAGCCACCAGCCTAACTCGCTTCTTTGAGAGTCCAGACAACGACTTCGCAAGCCTCACTCTCGTCCTCCCCCTGCATAGATTTACAGCTTCCTCCTCCGACCTGTCAGATGGAACCCATTCTATGTGCCTGGCATTTGAGGCCATCAGCCAGTGGGTCCCAGTTGACCTCTTCAGTCTCTTTCCCACAGTCCCCAGCTGGCACCGCCTGTCACCTCCCAGAGAAAGCACCGGGTGCATGCTGTTCCACTGCCAGGTGTGCCCCTCTGATTCTCTCCTTTCCATCAGTGTAATTCAGAGAAACTAGAACAGCTAGGACCAAACGTTGCTGTTGTTTGCTTCCAGTGTCGTGGCGACACCTGAGCCCCCCAGTACGACAAGCCGACAGGCAGCTGGGCAAGGGACAAGCAGGCATCACTCCAATTCTAATGGACAGCATAGATGAAAGTCTTGAGATAATCAGTGAGCCAAAACGGAAAGAAGAGAGATTAAAGTAATTAAAGAGAAATAGAAAAGACAGGCCAACATAAGGAACTGCTATCGTAGAAAGCCCAAGAAATAAAACACTAAAAAGAAAAAAAATTTTAGAGACAACATAGAAAAAAAATGTTTCTGAAATAAAGGAAAAACTAAATCTTCATGCTGAGAGGACAAACAACAGAACAGTAAAAATAACAGAGAGCGATTGCCTAGGGACATTTCTAGTGAATTCTTCAAGCAAGCCTGCAGAAAAAAACAACCAATTTTTTATATTTTTATGTAGTTGCAAGTATATGCCTGATGATCTATTTATATATAAACGATCTAAATATCATCTTTTTTCCCCCCTTGTGTTTTATTACTTAACCATGAAGTCATGAGTGGGGATTCTTTACAACTTGTGCTAACAGTTATGTTTCTTCAGAAAGGATTTTTGCTTGAGTCTGCAGATTGCTAGGAGGAATTGCTTTTATGGGATCGCTTTATTTTTATTTCTCAGTGATTTTTTTTTTTTTAACAACAACTCCCAATTTACCAAGAAGCCATAGGTACTGCACATAGATTTTTTTCTCCCCCTGAACCACCATGACAGTAAGCTGTCATGCTGATGCTTCCCTGCTCCCATTGACACTGGTACCGCCTACACACGGGATGTTCTCCGACACGTACACAGTGAAACCACCCAAATCTGGGAGCTAATATTATACATTACTACTGCCTGGTCTTCAGACAGCATTTCACTTGTCAACCATTCTCCCCATAACATCTTTAACGGCAACAGAAGCCAGTCTAGAACCACCTCTGGCGTCTGCTTGTCTTCTCTCGGTGGCCTCCTTCAACCCTGACTCTTTTGAACACTGTTGTCACTGGGCCCAGTTAAGTCCATTCTGACCCAGAGCAACCCACGTCACAGAGGAGAGGTACCCCAGAGGGCTTTCTTGGCTGTAACCTTTACAGAACAAGGTCACCAGGACTCTGTCCCATGGTGCAGCTGTGGGGGTTTCAACCAGAAGCCTTCTGGTTGGCAGCTGGTCCCACTGCCAGGGCTCCTGTATAGAACATCATAGGCCAATTATTCTGCACAGTGTCCCTCAGTTTGGGTTTGTCTGGTGCTTCCTCCTGGTTAGAAGATACATCTCTGACAGGTGTGTCAAAAAAGTGATGCTGTGTTCATCTCGGCATGTCCCATCACGTGGAACACACAGTGACTTGTTCCAACTTCGGTCTGTTGGCTTCAGCGGCTCAGGTAAGACAGCCTCTGCCAGCAATCTCCACTGCAGTGTCCTGCCGACAGAAGGGGTAGGTAGGAGGGGAGGGCAGAGGACGTGAAGAGAATTTTAAAAAAAGGAAGAGTTGCAGCGTCATTTTAAATTAAATTCTTGGCTTAAGGATTTTTTTAATCTACACAGGTACCAGGAATTTGGGTCACAAATCTATGTAATAGCTAACTAACTTAGGTCCATAGGAGATTTTTCTAATGAGCACATTCCCTTGTTTTGCCTTTCCAAAGAGGGCTTGCTTCCTTGTTGCCTACAAGAGATAAAAAGACAGAGTAGCAGGCAGAGAATTGGGAACCTCGCACCATCCAGAAAGCTGCACCGGGAGAAGAGCACATCCTTCAGACCCGAGGTTCCTGCACCAAGACGCTCCCTGAACAAAGACTGATGCAATACTGGACTTTCCTCCAGAGCCGACAAGGGGGAAAGCCTTACCCTGAAGGAGACGCCCTGAGTATGGACTTGTAGCCTACCGGACTGTGTGAGAATAAACCTTCCTTTGTTAAAGCCATCCACTCGGTGGTCTTTCTGTTAGAGCGGCCCCAGCTGACTAACCCTTGCTGTGGTACTCATGACAAAAGTTCACAAGAAAGAAATACTGAAGGCACCCTGTGCTGGTCCCCAAGCCATGGTACTTTCGATCACCTCATATGCCTGTGAAAGCTGGACAATGAAGAAGGAAGACCCAAGAAGAACTGATGCATTTGAATCATCATGTTGGTGAAGAATACTGAGTATACCGCCGACAGTCAGGGGAAGGAACAAACCTGTCTTGGAAACAGGAAGAGAACACTCTGTAGAAAGGAGGCTGGTAATACTTTGTTCCACTTACTCCGGATATGTTTGCAGGGAGGGATCAGTTGCTGGAGGACATCATACTTGGTGACACAGACGGTGAGCCAGAAAAGTGACCCTTAATGCAATGGATTGACACAGTGGCTTGTGACAGTGGGCTCCAGCAGCGCAGCTGCCGTGAGAGCACGCAGTGCGGGGTTGTGTGTCTCTCTGCGGCTGCGGGTCACTCTGAGCTGGAGGCGACCCAACGGCACCGAACAGGGTCTGTTTAAACAGTGAGCGCTCTGGGGACACAAGAGCTCACAACGAGTCTGGATGGCTGTCTATAAGGTATCGTAGAAACTTCCCAATTCACACTGCAGAAGCGTGAGAGCTGACTAGGTGATCTTACACACTTCTTCCAATTCAGTGTCTAAGGAAAGTCATGGACAGAGGATAAAAAGCTGCTTGAAGTCATTATGTAGGAACTAAACTTAAAGATTTATTGCTAACATGCGTTTCCTTTCAGTACCTTGTTACTACCCCCCCCAAACAACTCGGGATCGTCATAAACCACCTAGCCGTGTTGCCCGTTCTGAAACAAGGTTCACCTGGAGGATCACCACATTTCTGAGAAGCCATGCTGGCTCTTGGGGGGAAGGCAGGACCCGTACTAGATAAGAAACAGCTCAGCGCTATTTTCAAAGCCCCCATAAGGAAATCCTGAGACATGATTCTGCGCCTAATGAAAACAGACTTGTTCCAATAGGCATTCGCTTTGGCACTCTGTACATCATGCAGCCACCACAACAAAGCAATGCTGCAGGAGTTGTATCTTCACAAAAAGTCATTGGTTTTTAGTCTTTTTATTTTATTTCTTGAAGAATATGGCTTCCACAGTTTTAAAACCAATGTGTGGCATGTATTTAGTAAACTTAATAAACATTCAACAGGAGGCAATGGGGCAGTGACTCAAAGTAAAAGCAGGATTAATGGATTTATGAAAGAGGAAATACTTGAGCTGATTTGTAGGTATCTGAGAAAGACCCAGCAAAGAGGACACAGTAAATACGGGAAGATTCTGGGGAAGAGGATGGGAGGTGAGCACAGGGGCTCAGGCGCAGGGCAAACACTAGCTGGAAGGCAAGGTTTTCCTCAGAAATAAGAGCTGTGAGTGAGAAAGCAAAGCACGCGGTGCTGAGGCTGTGTAGGGGGAAGCTGGGGAAGTCGTGTCCTGTGACTTCATCCTTCATGGCCACACTTCTCGAAAAACAGCACTGCCTCCTCTTCCTCCTCACTGCTCAATTCTGAGTTCACCACTTGAGAGAGGACACTCCCTTCTTAAAGGTCATCGGGGAACTTTGAATCCTCGAGTCCCATAGCCCTTTGTCAGTATTTACCCTCCTTGACCTTCCTGCAAACAACTGACACCATCACCTTTTTTTAAAACAGCTTTAATAACATGCAACTCACATGTCATATAATTCAGCCATTTACAGAGTATAGTTCAATAGATTTTACTGTACTCAGGGTTACACAGTCACCACCATAATAATTTTAGAGCGTGTTTATTATTCTTGTCTTGCTTACCTAGTGCCGCTGTAGCCAAAACACCGCAGACGAACGGCTTTAACAAAGACATATTTATTACCTCACAGTCTAGTAGGCAAGACCTCCAAATTCAGGATGTCAGCTTCAGGGAAAGTCTTTCTCTTTCTGTCAGCCCTGGAGGAAGGTCCTTGTCATCAGTCTTCCCTGGATGAAGAGCCTTGATGGTTATGAAGGGGGAGGAGGAGGAGAAGGAGGAGGCGAAATCACTAACTAGATAGCAGACAGGTGTCAACTGAGGGGAAGGGAAGTACCACACACAACAACGGAGAAGTCAGTCCAGCTTGAACAAAGCAAAGTCACAGAAGTGTCGTAGACACATCGAAATACCTTGAGGTACCGAATTACTAGGACTGAGGGCCAAGGACCACGGTCTCAGGGGACATCTAGATCAACTGACATAGCACGGTTCATAAAGAGAATGTTCTACATCCCACTTTGGTGAATAGCAGCTGGAGTCTTAAGAGTTTGCACACCTGTTGGTCCCATCCCATGTGGAGCAAAGGATAATGAAGAAAAGTGGACATAAAGAAACAATTCATCCAAAGGACAAAGAGACCACATAAACAGCAGCCCACACCAGCCTGAGCCGAGGAGGACAAGATGGTGCCTGACTTCCAGCACCAGCCACTCTGGCAGGGATCACAGTAGAGGGTCCCAGAGTGGGAGGAAAATGATAAAACAAATTTCAAATTAAATTCTTAAAAAAAAGACTGAACTCACTGGTCTGGCAGAGACTCCAGGAACTTCTGAGACTAAGGGACCCTGGACACTCTACTAATTCAGAATGAAGTCCTGTCGCCATGGATTGGACTGCGTTCTCCAAGAGACGTGTGTAGAAACTTTGGTGTTGTGTACGCTGTGAACACTGGCCCTACGGTGCTAATGACAGAGGACAGGCAGCAGTTGGGTTGGTGGGGCTGGACTCGATGTGTAAGATTCTATTGTGCCTTGACACAATCTCTTAAAAGGAAGAAGCTGGCAGAGAGATTTGGGGACCTCATACTAGCAAGAAGCAGTGGTGGGAGCTGAGGGCATCCTTGGGAAAGGACCAGGGTCCTTGTGCCTCTGACGTTTCCAGTTCAGGGGAAGACTGATGACAGAACCTTCCCCCAGTGCCAGCAGAGAAAGCCTGCCCCTGGAGCTGACACTCTGAATTTGGACTTTTAGCCTATAGAACTGTGACAACATAAAGTTTCTCTTTTTAAAACCATCCATTTGTGGTACTTCTGTTAAAGCGGCACTGGAGGACTAAAACACCAATAAAACAAACAGTAAGGAATGTACTTCTTAGGTCAATCAAGTATACAAGACCAAACGGGTAACACATACCCCAAAGTAAAGACAAGAATGCAGGAAGAGTCAGGAAGGACGGACAAACGGACCTAGAGAGCCCCGACTGGTAAGGGGGAGAGTGTTGACACATCGCAGGATTGCAACCAACGCCACAAAGCAACTTACGTATAAGTTTTGGAATGCAAAACTAGTTTGTTTGCATGGTAAACTTTTACCTAAAACACAGTAAACTTAAAAAAAGAAAATACACAGAATTAAGGAGTAGTTTAAAAGAAAAGAAACATAAGAGACAACAATGAACATGAACCTTGTTTGGATCCCTATTCCAACAAAACAACTACAGGGAGTAGTCTTGTCTCCAGTACTCCCCTGGCCCAGGAGCTTCTCAGCACAAGGACCTCAGGTTCCAAGGACATGCTATGTTCCTGGTGCTTCTTTCTTGGGGATGTGAGATCCACTTGTCTCTTTGCTGGTTTATCTCTTTTACATCTTAAAAAAGATTGACTCGAGACACAACCTCATCTTGTAGATTGAATCCTGCCTCATTAACAGCGTTAAAAAAACAGCCCATTGCCATCCAGTAGATTCCGACTCACAGCGCCTCTATAAGATAGAGTAGAGCTGCCCCATAGAGTGTCCAAGGAGAGCCTGGTGGACGCAAACTGCTGCCTTTCTGGTGAGCAGCTGTGCCTCTCAACCGCTATGCCACCAGGGTTTCCATTAACATCATCCAGGCTAGGATTTACGACACATAGGAAAAATCACATCCGATGGCAAAACGGTGGACAGCCACCCAGTACTGGGAATCATGACTATCCAGATTGACACACCTTTTAGTGGAACACAATTCAGTTCATAACAGCAGCTCATAACACCAGCAATGTTTATACAGCTTTTGCTATGTTCAAGGCACTGTTCTCAGTGTCCTGTGTACATTAAGTCACTTAATCCCAACAAGAAAGCCACGAGAGAGGCACTGCTGTCACCCACACGTATGAGGTGAAGGAGTTAAGGCACAGAGAGCTTCAACAATTATTCAAGGTCTCGGAACCCGTAAATGGCAGAGGCAGATCTGAAGCCAGTTGGGCTGGCCACAGAACCTGGGGTGCTCTCCACTGCCCCTGCCTGTCTGTTGAGTTCTCCCAGTTTAGCAGAGAATGTTTGAGATGTGGGCGGTAGACCCCAACAAAGGCTGATGACATCTTCCGTGTCTTTGCAGGCTTACCAGCCAAAATAGCAACATCCACCCAACAATTTGAGCCCCTTCTGTCAATTTGCCACCATGTGGAAAAATAAATGATTGTAAACAGATGAGTTAAGGGAAAGAGAACCCCAGCTGCATGGAGGCAGAGCTGGCCTTTGTGAGGCAGCTGAGCCAAAGTCATGATAGACCTGGCGCTTAGGCCATGCACATTGTTTTGACACCAAGAGTGTATGGAGTGAGGGACTCACGACGTGTGTATTAACACAACCAACCAGGCTGTGTAAAGTATATCAGTCACCCAGCTGTATGCTAGCTGGTATCTGGATAAAACAGGGTGGGAGACACTCAGCTCAAGTACCCGCGTTTTGCCAGTCATGCTGGCTGTCTTCTTTAGGATACAGAAAGTTAACACTTCCTATAGGGTTGCCATGAATCAAAAACTGATGCAACGGCAACTAATTTTCATTTTTAACACAACCTGAATGAAGAAAGTTTTTCTAAAGAAATAGAAAGTTTCCTCCCTCTGCTATTGCCGCTGTGCTCGGGAAGTGCTGCGGTTGTTGGGTGTCTGAGTTGATTTCAACTCACAGTGACCCCATGTGGCCTGGGAGAACCGCCCAGAGGGGTTTCTAGCCTGTGATCTTTGTGGGGGAAATCCTGGTGGGATCCTGCGTAAGTGCTACAGCTACTAACCATAAGGCTGGCAGTTCAAATCTGTGAGGCGCTCCTGTAGGGTTGCTGTGAGTCGGAATCAACTCGACGACAGAGGGTTTGGTTTTAATCTTCGTGGGAGCAGACCTCTAGGTCTTTCTTCCATGGGGACGTGGCGGCGGGGGGTTCCACCAGCTGACCTTTTGGTTAGCACCTGAGTGTCTAACCCTGGTGACACCAGCCTTCTGTTTCCACAGTCTCTAAGCCACCCTTTCCTCAGCAACTTATTTCCATATTGCCACCAGGGCTGTCTTTCTAATTTGCAATTCTTATGCCACGTCCCTGTTGAAAACACCTCCGTTAGATCCCCAGTGCATTTACGATCAAGGGCAATGTCCTTGGCATGACTGTATTAGTTACCTGTTGTCACATAAAAATTACCCCAAATTCTGTGATTTTAAACAACAATCGTTTATTACAATTCTGTGGGTAGAAGTTTAGGCAGGACACAGCAGGGATGGCTCTGTGATGCCTGGGGCCCAGCAAGAGACCAGTGGCTGGGTCAGTATCACTGGCATTCATCTGTGTCTGGGAGTTGGTGCTGGCTCTTGGTCGGGGGGATTCTAACTGGCACTGAGATCAGAACACACACACATCACCTCTCCATTTGGCCCGGCCTTCCTCACAACACAGTGGCTTGCTTTCAAGAGTGGGCATTCAGACAGCGAGAGAAAGAGAGAGCACGTACAGGAAAGACAGTTTGACAGGAGCCATGCTTTTTTAAGATGTAGCCCCCAACGTTGGCCTGGGAGAAGGATCTCAGCGCCCCCCTCCAGAAGATGGATGGCAGGAAGACGGTGCAGGGTGGGGTGTACATCAGTATGATTGTTTTTGGAAAATATGATCCGCACAGTCACCTATCTGACTCTTCACCTCCATCCTTTCTGTTTTCTCCTCTCTGCCACTCATTCTACACTCCTGCTGTGCTCAGAGGAGTTTGTCCTTGAAACTGCAGGCCTCTTGGAGCCTCTGCACTCTCACTATGCTGCTCCTTATGTGTCTTTCCTCAGGCTCACGGCTCAGAGGAAGTCTTCCTGTGCTTCTGGTCCACCCCCAGCTGCAGCACCCCTGTCACACTGCTCCGTCACCCAGCGCAGAGGACCAGGACCAAAGCCGTAGCGCTGCAGCGGAGAAAGGGGATGGATGGGGGCTGATGGCGTGTGAGAAGACGCAGGGCTGAACAGGCCAGTGTGCCGTGCTCGGGCGTTGCAGCCTGCAGGGCGAGCCGGCCTCGGGCTCTTCCAATGCCCCTGGCACCTCGTGGCCCTTTCCTTTTTGTCACTCTGTCCTTCTCCTGTGACTCGAGGGATTTCTCCTGTGCCTGCCGACCCTTTGATTCCTTTTGGAAGGCTTTCTGCATTTGCCCCACTGTTGACAGCGTTGAGTGGCACTGACGTACACATCACACATCTCTAGCGTTTGCTGCCATCTAACTCATGTGGCCCTGGACTCTAGCTAGCCAGCCAGCTGCAGACAACCCAGCACTGTGGCCCTGCAGTGTGGAGCAGAGCTGCAGAGACACCTGGTGACTAGCTGGCCACTCTACCAAATCAGCTTTCTTGGCTTGTCACCTGAAGCCCTTGTTGCTCTGACCCAGTTCTCCTATTCCAGGAGCGTCCCAGGCCTTCTCCTCAGGTCTGTCACTCAGTAGTCAGATCTGCTTTGGTCTTCCAGGCTCCAGGCTGGTCCTTCCTGTACACCGTCCTCTCGGTCAGGCACTGGTGGCTTCAGAGCCGTCCCCGCGAGGACATAACCATTTCCCTTCTGGCTCTCCCGTAGCGTGGCACCTCTGCTGGGTACGACATGCTAGCTATGCCCCTGCTGACCTGACCTGGAGCTCCCTGACAAGGTGCGCTGATGCCCACGTCTTCATCTCCCCGACCCCTAGTTCTAACAGTGTTGTGGTTGTTTGTCAGATTATGACGTTATAACGCAAGGAGCATGTCTCGGCTTCATTGTAATCTAGTTAGCTCAACCGTGAACTATTTCTTTATGCCACAGTCTTTTAAAAAAGCTTGGCAACATAGATAAAGAGTTTGAATTGTTTTCATTTTGTAGTTAAAAAACGAAGGTCTCCTAATACACGTTTTTGGCAACTTCCCTTGGGGTATACTCACAAGAATGCTGATATTTCTGTTGAAAGGAGTAGGGGCTTAACACAGCGAGAGTGGAAATAGCTGAGAATAGAATTTGAGTTGCCTGAATCTTAGTCCACTTTCTTTTCTATTGCTGAAACAAACAAAGAAAGAGTATTGGAAACCCCAATAACCTTAGCTCCGTCTGTCAACATCTGAACTACATAAAAACGAAGAGCCAATTAACATACTGAGTTCAAATTCACACAGTGTTTCTGGAACTACCTGGTATACCTTGTCCCAGAAAACCTTAAAATACATAAGATTATCACAAGGCAAACCCCAAACTCACTGCCGTCGAGTTGATTCTGACTCATAGCAACCCTATAAGACAGAGTAGAATGGCCCCACAGAGTTCGCAAGGAGCACCTGGTGTATTTGAACTGCGGTCTTTGGTTAGCAGCATAGCACTTAACCAAGGTTTCCTGTCACAAAACACCCACTGCCGTCCAGTTGAGTCTGACTCATACAGCAGTCAATGAAAAAAAAAGCAAAGAAAATTGTCTCTGGGAAGTCTCATGGGGTCAGGACAGAGAACTTCCGTCACCTGAATCTGGAGAGTAAGGCGAGTCCTTGGTCTGGGCCCACCTGTCACGTTGGTGAGGCCCAGGGAAAGAAGAGAAGTGGAGGCTCAACATCACACTTCTAAATATTTTACAATTGTAAATTAAGCTTATGAATAGTTAAGTATAATGTTCTCTTCTCCTGCTTTGATACAGAGACCTTTATGACGACAGTGTTTTAAAATATGTGAAGCTACTCTCTTCAAGGCTCCTGAATTTCCTGATCATTGCCTGCTGTTCCGTCGAGGAGCCAGCGATCCTCAGGGAGCGGACAGGACAGAGGCACGCTGGTCCGGCCGCTGCAGCGAAGGCTGGCACCTGGCGCCGACGGCGGGGTGGCGCAGGGCCGGGCAGTGTGCACTGTGCTGTCCCCAGGGTCGCTGTGGGGCAGAACCAGGTCGACAGCACCTGACAGCACGACATGGTTCGTAACATACACATTTATTCCGTGACATGTAGTTTTTGCCTTTATTTCATCAAAATCACTAATTACATTATTATAATCAAGATTTTTAGATAATTTGATATTGTCTTATCTAAAGTTTCTCTAAAAAAGGAATTACCCTCAAAGCATAGAAATTTGAATGTATTTCCAACAGAAATGTGAACTGAATGAGAATACAAATATTAAATTTTTTCTGACGTTTTTAAAGTCTTTTTCTAAAATAAAAGGTATATTAAAATTAAAAAGTAAAATAGCAATTCAAATTTATGAGTATCAAACTTTGGAAACCCTGGTGGCATAGTGGTTAAATGCTGTATCTGCTAACTAAAAAGTTGGCAGCTCAAATCCGCCAGTCGCTCCTCGGAATCTCTGTGGGGCAGTTCTACCCTGACTTATGTAGAGCGGCTGAGGGTTCAAATAAACTCAATGGCCGTGGCTTTTTTTTTAAATCAAACTTTAATGAAAGTATTCAAATAATTTATTTAATCAACTTTAACAAATATGATCACATCTTATAAAATGTTTTTATAAAAACAGAACTGTTAGCAATTTTTTGTGTTTTATGTCCTTCTAGTGGCTGGTGACAATAATCAGTATCAGCCCTGATGCACGTCACGTCTAACCCGAGGTAGACACAAATCTAAGAGAGTGGTAAATCGCTGTCTCCCCTACCAGCGACCCGGAGCCACCAGGCCCCGCTTTCTTGTCTTCTCTTCCCCGGTTCCCACGTTTCTGCTGAGAGAAACTGAGGGACATTGCTCACACTGGCACCGTCTGCTGACAGTGACGAAGGGGAGTCACTCTTGGGCATGAGCAGTATGGAGGCTTTCCCTAAGGTCAATCAAACTGCAAATTCCTGAGCCGTGACCAGGCCTTACAGTTTCTTTTCGTTTGTTCGTACTCCCAGGGAGTCCAGCCAGGCGTATGCTCACAGGAGATGGTCTATGTTAAACAAACGAGCACTAGTTCATGGCTAGTATACCTGACGAACACACTTTTGGTGATACAATGGGGACACGGAGACTCTGCCTTGTGTGATTCAAGATGAGAAATGTGGTCTTGTGAAGACTGACCTGGACCCTAAAAAACACAGAGTGATACTGGAGGTGAACAGACCTTTAAAAATGTACATGAGGCTGTCTGAGGGACACTTGGCTGGAGCCAAGTTGATGGGTGAGGAAGGCTAGATCCTTATCAAAAGGCCCTGGGAAGTTCTGAACAAAAGAGGAAGTGTGCTGTCACAAGGGTGGGGAGGGGGGCAGCTAGAACAGGAAAGAGGTGAAAGTTTGGGGTGTTGTATGGCTACATGATACAGCCTGTAAAATTGTTTTTAATTCACAATAAAAAGAAAAAGAGACAAAAAAGGAGTAAGGTCTTTTAGTAATTCAAGGGCCAGCCAGAATATAAGGAATGTAAAATGAAAAACAAAAAGAAAAGCTTTTCTTTCATAAAATGATTATTTCTATGTTGTTGGGATGGCATGCAGGACAAAGGTACAGCAATTCAGGTGTCTACACTCACAACACAGTGACATTGAGTATGTTCTCAGAGTTGTGCAACCAATCTCTTTGCCCGTTCTCAGTGGTCCCTCCCTTGTCAGCATAAACTGGCTGTCCCCAAGCTTCCCGTCTGATAGTCTGAGTTTTCAGTCTGATCCCACACTAACAAAAAAAACCCACAGTTGTTGCGTCAATGCTAACTCATAGCGACCCTCTAGGTCGGAGGAGAACCGCCCCACAGAGTTTCCAAGGAGAGCCTGGTGGATCTGAACTGCCCACCTTTGGGGTGGCAGATGGAGCACTTAACCACAGTGCCGCCTGGGTTTCCTCACCCCTTGCAGACAGTTCTTAAGAGTGCTCAAGGTGGACAGTCTTTAGGAGTTCAGCTAAACTATGGTTTGGTTTGGAGAAGACTTCGGGGGATGTTTTTGGTTTAAGATTTAAAGATTCTCTTTAAAAAGCTGCTGTTGCGCTGACAGAATGACACCTATGTGTCCTACTGTCACGCTGCAGGCATGGACCCAAAGTCATGTGTGCAGCTTGTGCTTTCCTGTGGAACCTATCACATGCTTTGGAAGGGCAATCTGGCTGTCTTCCTTACAGCTTTTCAAAGGAATTCTAGTCCTCAGTCACCTTTCCTGAAACTAGTGACTCTTTCATGACTACTAAAAATGGTTGCTTCTTCACAGCTGGAAAATATAAAAAGTGAGCAGTTTAGTAACTAGAAAAAATTACGGAATTAATATTACATCTCAGAACTAGCAGGATTCCAAATGAAACCATACTCAAACATCAAGTTCTCAACATAATGTCTGAAGTGCTTGGAGTCATGAAATCATAGGAGTTAGGTGTGAGTCTAGACATCCTTATAGTAAAGGTTAATTTTCTCCATGAATTTAGTGTCTTAAGCATTATTATGAAAAACTTAACCGTTTGTAATGACAATCTAGAACTCTCCATGAAAAACCGAAAAATGTCTTTGATGCATGGTCTCACCCACCCACCAGAAAGACAGCGAGCAGCCTCTGGATGACAGTTCACCTACCCTGTGTTAGCAGACCTGTAAAAGGGCTCCAAAGGGGTAGAGTGGCCAGAAACATTAAAATGGAAAATTCTAGCTCCTTTGTTCTACAACAGACCCTTCCCTTTTCCAGAGCAGAAAAGTTCAAGTCCTTTCAACTGGCGAGCAGACATTGGCCTAGTGCTGCCTTCGTACCCATTAACCTGGAATGAATCTGTTAATTGGATATGTAAGCTTGGCTAATTAGATGTAGGACATTTCTTTAGATTTAAAGGGTAATAATAAAAAATTTAAACTGCAACACCGCATTGAGCATTTAAGAGCTGATAAATGGGAGTGGGAAGGTGCACAATTTCAATCTGAATTAGTTAATTGTCTCTGTTAATTTAGCAGAAATACATTAGCGGAAAGGTCAATCCATCTGAGGCTCGATGTGTTTTTCAAATAGTAAATTAAAAATAGCAAATTAAAGAGCACCACGAAGGAGGAAGGCCCGGAACCCACTCTCCAAGCCCAGAGGGCGCAGGGAAGACTTGGGTAACACCGAGGAGAGAAACTGTGGGTCTCCCAGTGGTGTCTTCCTCCTGGACATGGGAGCCTTGTGAAAAATAACAGTCTCCTTAGGGCTCATCTTAGACTGATTGGATTCTCTGTAGATGGAGTCAAGCATCCATATACATATTTTTAAAGCTCCCTAAATTATTATAAGAGGAGCCAAAGTTGGGGAGGGGGCCCTGGTAGCTAAGTGCTCGGCTGCTAACTGGAAGGTGACGGTCACTGAAGCCACCAGCCACTGTGCGGGAGGAAGACGCGGTGATCTGCTTCTGTAAAGATGACACCTTGGAACCCTATGGGGCAGCTCTGCTCTGTCCTGAAGAGTTGCTAGGCATGAGAATTGGTTACATTGATTACAACAGACAAGACTGGAAAAGACGGGGCTGATGTCTGATCGTAAGTAGGAGTCCCTGCACAGTGCACGTAATGTGCTCAGCTAACCAGAAGGTTGGCAGTGTGCTCAGAGGTACCGCAGAAGAAGGGCCTGGTTATCTACTCCCAAAACAATCAGCCATTCAGCACCCAATGGGAACACGGTTGTACTCCAACACAGATGAGGCAGGTGGGTCAGAACTGACTAGATGCCTGCTGGTACCGCTGGTCCTCGTAAGCAGCCGTCAGGGGGCAGCATCTGGCCACAGCAGGCACGTGAGCAGGAGAGACACAGCCTCCCGTCCTGAGTAATGCTCTCCTCTCTTCCTAGATGCAGAAAAAAGCTACCGTGGCGCCTCCTTCATTTTCTGTTTTTGCTAGGTCTGTACCAATGGGAGCCCTGCAAGCAGAACGCTTCAGAGCTGGGCTACCAACCAAAGGGCTGGCAGTCCAGATCCATGAGCCACAGCTTGGACACCCCATGGGGTCGTTCTGTGCTCTCCTCTAGGGTTGCTGTGAGCCGGAATCAATGGGTATACACCAAAGAGTCTTACACTTGCGATGACATAACTCGGATTTGGGAAGTGGGGTACAATCTCAGCCCCAAGCTTTGGAAGTCTCAAACTTTCAGAAATTCCAATTTTATAAATAGTTAACTGGCTGGATAATAAATGTGAAGGAAATTCCTCCTTGGACTGTGTTAGAGAATGTTCTCTTCATCTCCCCTGTCCTGTGAGCGCCTTAGCACCTGGCAGAGCAGAAGGCCCGCGGCAGGCACCGACAGAAGCATCGGCGACCCGGATTTCTCCCTTCTGAGGCTCCTCTCCACGGACGGTCACACATCAGCCACCATCACGGCACCCTCCGCGTGCCCCTGAGGCAGGGCCGCCGCGCCACACTCTTCCTCGGTGCTCCTCCTGGGCTCTGGGGACACTGACGCTTAGCGTGTGGTGTACGAGTAATTGCTCAGTCGAATTTACTTGATTGATGTTGTTGTTGGTAGGTGCCACTGAGCCCATTTTAGCTCACAGTGACCCCCCGTGACAGAGAACGGCCCCAGAGGGTTTCTAGGCTGTGACCTTTATGGGAGCAGATGGCCAGGCCTTTCTTCTGCGGAGTCGCTGCGGGGAGGATGGACAGGGGGGTCGCTGAACCACGGACTGAAAGTCCAGCGCGTCACCTCTGAGCCCCCAGGGCTCGTATCCGATCACAACAGAAATCCAAGTGTAGGGGACACCTGGGGCGCCCAGGAGCAAGACCCTTCCGGCCAGACGCCGAGTGTCCCCACGGGAGCCCAGGCCACCCCTAGGGGCGCCCCTGACGTGACGCCGACTCCCAGCTTTCAGAACCTGAACTGCAGGGCGGAAAAGATCCAGGCTGGACCCCCCTCTGCCATCCCCACCCCGAGAGCCCTCCTCCTCTCGCTGCGCGTCTGGCCGGCGGCACCGGGGAGCCCGTGAGTGTGCCCATCGCCGTCCTGCCCTGGTGTCCCCAGAGCCCGCGTGAGAGTCCCCACCACCCGAGGGTCCTCGGGCAGGAGGCCTGCGCCACAGCCCCAGGACCTGGGAAGGGGCGGTGCGGTGCCGGAAACAGTCCAGAGTCAGGTGTTTAAGGGAGGTACCCGGAGAGGAACAGGAAAAGCACAAGCGAAGTGGTCTGAAAGCAGAAGGAAATCCAGTGGAGTGCCAGCCACTCACCCTGAGGCCAAGCCAGAAAAGCAGCAGATGTGGGGGCGGCGGGGCCGTGGCCCCCTCGCGCACACCGATGCAGACGGCGCTGCCGTCCTCAGACCGGCTGTGGGACCCTCACTGTGCCAGCAGGGCTGTGGGGACCCAGGGATGGCGCTTTCTGTGATAAATTAAGCTGCAGTCCCGCTTCTCCTTTCCTAAAACCAAAAGGTATTTTACTGAAATCCTCCTCCTCAACGAACCTCTGTCTAAAACTTGTCTATCTCTGAGATTTCTCCCCTAAACTACGTCAGATTATAGCTACAGCGTCTCCCCAGAGATTTCCACCCGTGTCAGAGAAAACATTTAACGCAGACTGTTGAGTGGACCTGACTCAATGGCCGTGGATTTTTTTGGCTGGCTAAATGGCAATATTGGCCTGCAGAAACATGCCACCAACGGCAGAGGGCGCCAGTGCCTTTCCCTCAACTCCATCAGAAAAGACAGAAGTAGCTGGAATTTTAATTCTTCCCGAAATCGGCTAAGGGTGGTTATTGATAAAAGTACTCCACTCATCCCTGTGCCCAGATTGTGTTTTGTTTCAAAACATGATTGCTGGGGTGATTACTAATTAGGATTTCACTCCACGTAATCAGTAATAGCCCTTGTTACAGACCCAGGGGACAGAGGCTGCACCAGGGGACAGGAACTGTCTAGAGAGTTTACTTATGGCTAACGCACGCTACCTCTCAGCCTCCTTTCTTCTGGATGTTGGAAGGAAAAAGATAATTTAATGAGCATTTAAATGTCAATAAGGACTTAGTATTCACATTAAATAAAAAACATAAGTGAATTTATTCTATAGATGTTTTCATAATGGAGACAGGATACTCCATTAATCGTTTCTGGATTTAAAAAAATATGTAAAGCTCTTTATAAGATTTTAGTAATAAATTAAATACCATTTCTCTATAAATACACCTTGCATTAAGCTTTCCTGTTGGAGTTTTCAGGAAACACTTCAAATAAAGTGGCCAGGCCTCTCGCCCTGGAGATGGATGTGATCATTAGGAGACACTTACATCTGAAATAAGTACTGAGATCACTCAGCACACAAGCTCAGGGCCCTAGATTTTAAATATTTCAAACAACGTGCCTCTTTCAAATCGTTAGACTTAGAGACATTTAAGGAACTGATTCGATTAACCCAGAAGAGGAAGACGCCATAATGTGTGATTTATTTGAGCAGATAAATTAAAACACGAGTGTATCTGTCAGAAAAGGTGGGATGTCATCCTCGTCTGTAATGGGAACAGGAAGGCAATTACACAGGGCCACCTGAGGGTGCAGCGGGCCTTGAGCACTGCAGCTGGACGTTCAAGGGGACGTCCAGCTATTGTCAAAACTAAAAGCGTCCCTTTTGTTGAAAGAGGCATTATGAGAAGCTTCCAGTTTCCGTCAATGATTTATAAAGTGTGTTTCTCAATTTAACGAATACGACCCCCAAGTCTAAATTGCTAGGGCTTCAGACCTTAGAGTTCAACTGCGCAGGACACTGATGGCTTAAAATTACAATTTTGCATTTGGTTACTTCGGTGAGGAAATCCTAGGCTGGACTGTAATCTTCTCTGTAGCAACTCCAGACGTGGCCATCACCAGGCCTAATCCACTGTTTTCACATGGAAATAAAGAGGAGCTTGCTACAGCTTGTGTTCCCTTGTGCTGGGGGTTAGATAAGATGTGTCCTAAAGGATAATTACAGAAGGGGGTGAGTGGGAAAAGGAAAGAGTGTGAGGGTGGGAAAAAAAAATCTCCTAACCAAATCAGTGTAAAAGATTGAAATGGGCTGTGTCAGCTACCTAAAGGAGGTTGTGGCCGGGACGGCTGCCGTCTCTGTGGAATTTGTGGAGGAAGAAGGTAATAAAGGGAAATGATGGGAAAGGAGAGAGGAAGACTAGGGAGGCGGCTGGATGTCGAGATGGCTTCAAAAAGAGAGGAGAAGCTCCAGGGGTCTATGGACAGAGCAGAAACCGGGAAGCTGCGCTGAGGAAACAGCTATGACAAAAGTCGTGTTTTTCTTTTTTTCCACCTGTGTTAAATGTCGTTCTCTCCTTGAATTAAAGGTCTCAGTTCAAGACAACTCCAGTCATGGGTTGAAGATAATGGAATACACATTTTTTCAGAGAATGGCAAAAGCAAAAAATCTGCTGCCTTAGAGAGCCATGAGCAGGAAGGTCACAGCAAAAGATGGGGAACGGCAGAACCAAACCTACAGAGACCGCCAACTAAGTTCGCAAGCTCATCCTAGAAAAAGTGCTCACAGTGCTCTGCTGAGTGTCACTGCGGTCACCTTTGAAGTCCTCCCCTTAGGGAGCTATGCACTGGCGTGAGCTCCTCATCCACCCTTGAAAGCAATTTTGGAACTCTTTCTGGAATGGCCATCACAGCTGGGATGGCCTGAATGTCATCAAAATGTCTTCCTTTCAACCTTTATCTTTAGGTAAAGAAAAAAGTCTTTGGGGGGCAGATCAGCTTAGTATGGATGGTGTTCCAATACAGTTATTTGTTTACTGGCTAAAAACTCCCTCATAGACAACTAGACAATTAATTTTGTGAACTTGCTACTGTGCCACTGTGCACGGTGGCCATTTCAGAAAGAGCTCCAAAATTGCTTTGAAGGGCAGACTAGGCACTGGCCTCGGTGCCTAGCTTTCCAAGGGGAGGACTTGGAGGTGACCATAGTGATATTCAGCAATGAGGTCTGCAGCACTGAGAGCAATTAAGTTTGCGGACTTAGTTGTCAGGCCTTGTAAAATCAGGCCAAGCCAAGTGCTGTCAGAGAATATTCCTAAACCAGAGGGCACAGAATGGTTCTTTCCACTTACAGAGATGTAGTCAGCAGGCCCACAGGGAACATGTTCATTCTTCTTCCCCACACAACCAACCAAACTTTTTAATAGTTACCCTGTGCTCTATAAAACCAAACCCACTACCATCGAGTTGATTCCAACTCATAGTGGCCCTGTAGGACAGAGTCACTATGAGCCCCATAGAATTTCCAAGGAGCGCCTGGTGGATGTGAATTGCCAACCTTTTGGCACCTGACCACTACATCAGCAAACAGAAATGCCCCATAGAGTTTGAATCTGCTAGGCGCTCCTTGGAAACTGTGTGGGGCAGTTCTATTCTGTCCTATAGGTTTGCTGTTGGTTGGATCCAACCCCACAACACCTGAAAGCAGCAGAGTCCTCTGACCCCTCTATGCCTTTGCCCCTGTGGGCTCCTCTGCCTGGTCCGCCTTCCCCCCTACTGAGGCCTCATTTCTCCTGTAAGACCCAGGTCAAATATCACCCTCTCCAGAGTCAGCCTCTTTGGGGGAGCGTCCAGACCATTCTTATGGGTCTTCAGTGACTGTTTCCCATAGCCTTTCAGAGGTAGTTGTCCACCTTTCTATGGAGAAATACTGTGAGCCCCCTGAAGGCAAGGATGGTCCCCCCACCACGTAACCCGGCCTCTAGAACCACTCCTCACACTGAGAGGCTACCTGTCCCTCTAAGACTCTAAAAGAAGTGTATCTCACAAACATGCACTATCATCAAGACAATCTGAGCCACAGAGATTCCTTGGGGACCAAGATCCCTCAACTGCCTATCAGGTCTGACAGTTAAGTCCATGAACTTAATTGTCCTAAGTGCTACATAGCTGATTGCTGAATATCACTACAGTCACCTTCGAAGTACTTCCCTTGGGAAGCTATGCACTGATACCAGCGCCTAGTCTACCCTTTGAAGCGATTTTGGAACTCTTTATGGAATGTGCACAGTGGCAAGTTCATGAACTTAATTGTCTAGTTATCTGTAAGAGAGTTTTAGCCAGTAGACAAAGAACTGTATTAGAACACCCTCCCTACTCACATGATCTGGCCCCCGGTGACTTTTTCTTTACCCAAAGAGAAAAGATTGAAAGGAAGACATTTGGACGACATTCAGGACATCCAGGGTAACACAATGACAGCTCTGATGGCCATTTCAGAAAGAGTTCCAACATTACTTTGAAGAGGGAACTAGGTGCTGACATCAGTGTAGCACTTCCTAAGGGGAGGACTTGGAAGGTGGTGATACTCAGCAGTGAGGTACGAGTACTTTTGCTAGGATGAGTTTGCAAACTTAATTGGCAGTCCTTGTGAGCTAAGTCCACAGATCCTCTGTGAAAACCACTGACACAGGTCATCTTGGATAGACACTGCAATTCTGAGAGACTGGAACTGATTTTTGTAAATTATATCAACATCTCTACTTCCTGGCCTTCAACACCTGGCCTTGGGCAGGCTGAGTTACCAAAAGCACCCAGGGAAACCCCTTCAGGCCGACACTCAGCACCCAAAGATGCGAGGCTCTGTTGGTCTAAAGTGGCATTTAAGATGAAAATCAAGGAGCCAACTTGCTTGCAGGCTGGCCTTTCACCCTGACATTGTCCTTCAGAGCAAGCAGAGCAAGGCAATGCATAGTGGTGGCCTCCCTGAAGTGGCCACTGGGCATGAGGAAGGGACAGGATCCCTAGGAGCCTTTTCATTTGGCCCAGATCCAGCTGACGAGCCCAAAGCGCACTCTGGAGTGGGTGTCTCTGGGTTCTTGAGGCAGGACCCTCATGCTGACCTCCGGGAACCCCCAGACTAGAAACAGGTCTGCTGGTGGCAAACACTTAGGGGCAAGGAGATGGGAGCTCAGTGGGACGGGGCTGTGAGCACGAAGGACAGAAAAACAGATGCTGTGTGTCCAGCAAGGGCTGATGGCTGGAAGGAGCGCTCACAGATGACAGGCCGAGAGGGGTCAAGGGACCCCAAACTTCAGGGAAACGCCGGCGAGGTCCACAGCCTCTGGCAGAGGGCAGCACTCGACGTCCCGGCCTGCAGAGGGCAGAGTTGGGCGGAAGAAGGCCGCTGAGGCGCGACGTTGGCCTGAGCACTGCGGACTCCTCTGGAGTGTGCAGAGATTCACACCCATGACCACCCCCTCTGACCTGCCAGCCACGGCGCACGGGGAGCCACGCTGAGGGAGTGGGCTGCGGGTGTCTCCCAGGAGCGAAGGGGACAAGGCCCTGTGCGGTGGGACTGAGGTCTCGGCAGACAGTCCCCGGCGCTTACAGGGTGCTTGTCCATATAGGAAGGCGCCCCTCGAGTCCCAGGAGGGAAAGGGCATGTAGCCTCGATGATTGGGAGACACTCCCTACAGAGAGCACCGGATCCCGCCTAGGCAGAGAGTCGAGGGCGCCCTCGATGTTCTAGCAGGGATGGGGTACGAGGCAGCTCAGGTGGGAGTCCCTACCGAAAGCCCGAGACTCCCAGTCCGGAGCGAAAGGCGTCACCCGAGCCGGAGGGAAGGGCGCGAGAGTTGGCGGAGAAGAAGGGGGTCGCGGGAGAGAGCCTGAGCCCCCTGCCAGGGCACAGAGCGGAGGGAGCCCCCCCGCCCCGAGTCCCGGGAGCGAAGGGGAAGCGAGGACCGGCGAGGTGGAAAAGGGTCGCCACAGGGAGCCCAGGGCCTCGGCCTGGGCAGAGGGCGCCCGCCGGTCCTGGGAGAGGGGGCTCGGGGCTCGGCACGGTGGGCTGGGAGGGACTCCCCGAGACCGCGCCGCGCCCCGCTCCCCTAGACGAGCCCCTCCGCTCCCGGGGCCGCGCGGGCTCCCAGCCGGGCGCTCCCCGCTCTGGCCGTCGGGAGGGCGCGCGCCGGGCGCGGGCGGCTGGCGGACTTGACCGTGGGCGCGGGCTGGGGGCTTTATGTAAATGGCGGCCCAGCCCCCGCGGGCCCGCACGTCCAATGAGCGCGGCCGCCGACACCTGCCTATAAACGGGACGCCCGGCGCGCGGCGCAGCCCGCAGAGCCCACGCGCGGGCGCGCGACCAGAGGCGCCATGGCCGCTGGCGAGCAGGCCGACCCCGCCGCGCTGCTGGCGTCGCTGCAGCTCCTGCCGTCGCCCACCCCGGACCTGGAGATCCGGCACACCCAGGTGAGCGCGCCCGCGCCGGCCCCGGCGCCCCGGCGCCCGCTCTGCCCCCCAGGGCGCCCTGCCGGCGGGCGGCGGGTCTTGGGACGCCTCCGGGGGTCGCCTGGAGATGGGGCGCAGCGCCGGGCGCGCCGTCAGCGGCTCCCTCCGCGGGCCGCGCTGCCACCCGCTTCGGGCCCCTGCTCGCGGGGTCGCCGCCGGGGTCGCTGCCGGAGCCACCGGGGCCCCGCGGATGGACAGGCTGGGCCCCCATCGCGGCGTCCCCGCAGACGGCCCGGGAGCGCGGGGCTGCGGCCGCTCCTGCAGCTTCAGCGTCCCGGGCGGGGGTCCCCGCGCGTCCCGGGCTGGGGTGCCCGCGCGTCCCGGCCCGGCCCTTCGCCGCGCTTCGTGCGCAGCGGCCGCGTCCCGGCAGAACTGGAGAAGTTTCCGAATTCGTGCGGATTATCCGGTTCGCTTTCTGATTTTTTAAAAAAAGTTTTTCAAACGAATTCTGACATCTTGGATTTGTTCAACAAAAAGTCCTTTTTTGTTACAGCCCATAGAAGTGGGAATAGGTTTGCTAACTATTTTAAATTGAAAGTTTTCTTTCTGCCTACTCGGCACAGAAAAAAAAAAAAGTGCGGGGATTGCAGCGTTACAGGATTTGGGGCAGGAAGGGAGTAGATGTGGTTTAAAACCACATTTCTTGGAGTTCATTTTACAGTTCTCTTACATGATTTTCTCTGCCTTTCGGTCGATTTCTGCCCAGAACTTCTCCCGGTTCACTTAAACACATTGCGCATACATTCTGAAGTTGTTTTCCCGGCACCTATTACAAGACGAACGAAATTTTGCAGAGAAGTCAATTGTTCAGAAGAGAAAGGACTTCAGAAGATTGAAGTGTACTTTCCTGGAGGTTTGGGATTCCTATCGGGACAATTTCTGTCTTGAGCGTCTATTTAGATGGACTTGGTGTACCTGTAAGCTGTTTTAGATGGTGTGACAGATTTTTGAAAGCCTTTTTAATGAGAGGTCGTTAATGGTTACAGGCATTTAAGTATCGTTTGCATAACGGCGGTGCCAGTGTGTGGCAAACCTCCCAGTTGGGAAGGAGCAGGAGAGCGCTGCAGCCCAAAGTTTCGGCTTAGGAAGGTCCCTGATCTCCAGCCTGCCTTTAAGGTTTTAAGATGCAGGGTGTCTGTTCCAGGCAGGATCTAACTGTCAGCTTTGGGGTGTTTGGGGAGAGTTTGGTTTTAGCTTTCCTTGTGATGGGATTTTCCTAACAGCCTGTGAAAGAACTTTGAGGTATGCAGTAGGAATCTTTCTTGGAATGTAATTTGAAAACCCTTCCAGTCCCCTCTTCTCCCTTGTTCACCCCGGTAGGAAAGACAATTGATTTATAGCTAATTGGAGCCTTCAATGTGGAGTCTTTCAGCTCCAGGAAGACTTTTATCCGGTATCCACTTTCCCACTTATTACGAAGAAAAACAATCAGAAATGAAATAATGGGCTGTAATTTGATTCTTTAATTTGTGGGGAGGATGCACCTCACATTTAACTTGACAAACATCCCCATAAACACTGATCTGAAGACGAGTCCTTGCCACAAAAACCTGTAAAATCCCCCAGGTACCCGGGAACCTTCCCCTCAGCGATCTCCCTCGGCTTTTCAAGGGATTTGTGAATTTTCGGAAACCAGCAGTTTTTTAGCTTGAAGTGCAGGAGCTGCCCTTTCGGTACTGTTGTGTAATGGGTAATGATTTTTTGTTTAAGAGGAAGATGAGATAAATAGGGAGCATTTAAAATTACTCTTGTAACTAGAAGTGAGGGAAATTATGTTGGCTTTTTCAAATAGAAGTCTGAAGAAGGTGGAACGGATGGGGAACCCTCTGTGACGTGATGCCCTATATTCATGAGAAACTTTTAAAAGGGTTAACAGATAGAAAATTATTCAATGTTTGGGTATGTTGAATAACACATAGGGTATTTGTGTCCTAAAGTGGAACTGTAATATAAACTGTCCAATAACTGTCAGATCCGACTTGACGGCACTTGGCTTTTGGCTAATAACTGTAGATGGATCTTTGATGAATCCTTTTCTCCTAGTTGGATCCATCTTTAGTGAGGGATACTATTCCTATATGGTTTTCAGTAGGATTTTGGAGCCACCATAAAATCACTCCTGACAAAGACGTGGTCGGGTGATGGAATTCTAACAAGCCGGCACCTAGCATGCTCTGTGCTTGTGGTGTTGCAGTTATTCTGTGTTTTTTCCACCCTCCTCCTTCATTTCATAAAAGATATTTGCTTTTTTTCTTTTGTATAAAGGGACTAGGGAGATCATGAGAAACAAAAGTTCCTGCCTTTGCCCATCACAGGCCCAGGGACGACGGTCTGGAATGGACATCCAACCCTCAGTTTGCCAGAAGGGCTGAAGTTGTGGTTTTGGATGGCCTTTTAGACAGTCAGTCTTACTGGGAGCTTGTCTTTCTGAAGTTCCAGTGACGCCTTGGAAACCCTTCTGTGCTGCCCTGGAATACTTTCTTTCCCTAACACAGCAAGCCAGCGCCCAGGGCTTACAGATGATTTCTTGTTCAGGACTGGGTGGGCAGCACACTGTGTTGGTCCAGAGGGAGTGGCAATAAACAAAGAAGAGGGGGATTTGGGGCCCAGAGAAAGCATGCTCCTCGCTTGCGTCCTGGGAGGGCTGCTCGGCTGCTGGCATCGGGGTCCACTTACTTTGAACCGTGCCTTTATTAAGTCACATCTTTCTGGGTTGTTTCTGTTCCATCCATTGGGTTTTTAGGATTTTGCAAGGCTGACCATACAGTAGGGGCATCTGTGCACATTGGAAAATCAAGCTCCCTGCTGGGGGACAGACAGCCCTTGCAGATTCCTGGGGTTCTGGAAACGTGATCTCCTGATCTCACCTCTGTCCACTGCTGTCACCTCTGCTGGTTTTGCTGGTCCCCCCTCCTTCCCCCACCACAGGAACATTTTGAGATCTGACTGTTGGTCATTTTGTCAGTGAGTTTCCAGTCACAGCAGAGAGTAGTGTGCAGTCTTAGGTTTTCCTCTGGTGTCGGAGACGGGGGAGAGTGGAACCTTTCTGAGGGCTGATCCACTGTACTGGAGGAGAGAAAATAAAAGACTATGAACTGAAAAAATCAGAACGAACATGTGTCAGGGGTCTGCTGTTTCTTCTTTTATTTCTTTGTATTTCAAGCTCACGGGGCATCTGCTGCTTTCTGGGTCAGTTTCGGTTTGGTGAGTGGACTGCTTGAGCGGCAGTGTCCTACAGCACAGAGCCTGCCTCCGCTCGCTGGGCAGCGCTAGCCTCTGCCGCCCAGGGGCCTTCGGGTCGTGTTAGAGGGCATGTTTGCCCCACATTGTCTCAGGAAGACAGCAGAGTGCAGTCAGTGCATGTAATAGTAAAGCAGTGATACGACGAGCACTTAGAACATGCTTCCGCCGCACTGTGCGTTAATGGTCTACCCAAAACCTTCATCAGCTTTTTATTCCATCTTTCTAAAAGCCTTTTGGAGGACTGAGTAGGAAGAAGTAGGAATCATTGATAAGGGAGACATCAGCCTTTCCTTTGCTCACGTGTGTATACGTATACGGTGTGTGTGCGTATCTCCGTATCTGAGAGTTTGAGGTTTTATTTTTTGGGTTGCTTCTATTGCCATCATGAAGAGCATGTGGACTGTTAAGAAGGAGCTGCTGCTGTTTGTGGCTCTGGATTCTGGAGGGTTAAATTGTTTTCGATGTTTCATGAGTTTTTATTAGGTCGGATGCAAGATTCTTCTCTATCCCAGGAAGAGTTCTTAGAAAGTAAGTGTGGATCTAGTTGCTGCTAAATCTGTCCTCAACGATTGTCTGTTTTGATTATAAGTTGTCAGTCAAGGGACACATCCAGAGAGTTTTTTAAAATGCATTTTTATAACTGTACAGCTAGTTTATGGTTGCGCGATGTTTCTGTTATCTCCATACATCCCAGGGCCATGAAACCCCGTCGTCAGAGCACTGGAGTTAGCACCGGGGCCCTGCCCTGATGCCATCCCTGCTGCTGTGTCTGATCCTATACCGCTGAAAATCGTCTTGTGCTGCGTGTCTCTCCTTTTATTTCTGTAAAACAAAAAAGGCAGTTTTTGTGCTGCAGAGTAGAAAAGCCTGTGAGACAAGCCTGACAGGCACTGCTGTGTGTCACATGAGTGAGGCGTGTTAACCAAACCCTAACCCAGCCAGTAAGCACCTCCCATCTCAGCATTCACGCCTCTCTCAGACCTTTCTCATTTGACTACAAATAGCCACGTATATTTTTGTCTTTTTACTTGCCACTGTGATAGCTTGCAGGGTGTAGAGAAACTCTGGACCCCTGCCTGGTGTTGATAAAGTTTTGTGGCAATGTGGTCACACCCATTCTGTGCATGGAAATGCTGGTGGCGTAGTTGTTAAGTGCTCACCTCTGCTAACCGAAGGTCAGCAGTTTAGATGCCCAGGCACTTCTTGGAAATTCTATGGGGCAGTTCCACCCTGATCTGTAGGGTCACTTTGAGTCAGAATCGACTCAGCGGAAGTTGATTTGGTTTGTTATTCAGTGTGTGCTCTGGCTGCATGAGGGCTTCTGCGGAAGAGTTGAGTAATTGTCACAGAGACCATATGACCCCCACATGTGACAAAGTTTACAAGCCCCAACCTAGGTAAAGAAGGATTGTGACGTGAAAGCAGGGTTTTGTTCCAATCCCGATCAGATGTGTGCACACTGGCTGGGTGAGCAATTAACGTTTATTGTGTGGCGTGCCAGGTACCCTGCCAGATCCTGGGGACCAGGTAGGAATCAAGTATGTGGGGTGTCACCTTCAAGGAGTTTCTTCACTGTGTCTCAGCTTCTGTGTCCGTCCCGATTGAGACACTAGTATCTGCCTGGTGAGGTGGCTGTCATACGAAATGAGGACGTGTGTGGGAGGAAGTGGCATATAATGGAAACCAAATTGAAAAGCCTGAGCCCCTGACATCACGTTGCTGCTGCCTCGCGGAGGCTGCATCGCACAGAGCAGAACTGCCCCTGGGGTTCCAGAGCTGCCCGTTTTGGCAGAAGCAGCTGCCCCGTCTTTCTCCTGCAGAGCAGCTGGAGGGTGGGGACCGGCACCTCTTTGGTTAGCATCCGAGCACGTTACCCATGGCACCACCAGGGCTCCTCCGTCCCGGCAGTTGGTCCTGGCTCTGTTTCATTTCTGCAGAGTGGTGTTTGCCTTTGGATGGTGCCTGTAATTACATCTGTAGTTCGGAAATGAGAGAGGCACCTTTTAGAGGTCAGAATCGTGTGATGAATGAAGTTTTATCAGACTGGTCCTTGTTGACTATGTCAAGGATTTATAAGAGTGTGATATACTGGGTAGCTGTGGAGGCCTGACACACAGTAGTCCCGTTCTGACGTCTTGCCTTTATTTAAAAGACATCAATTCAAACAATTTTCTGGCCAGTACATTAACAGTGAAGTCAGATACCTGGTACTGGTGTTGTGTTTCAACATTAATGTGCCTCCAAATACTCAGCTAACCCCGAACTTGAAACCGGCTGCCGCCAAGTTGGTTCCGACTCATGGCGACCCAGTGAGACAGAGCGGAACTGCCCCGTAGAGCTAGCGGGCTGAGCGGCCTACTTTTTGGTTGCCTGTAGCTCTGAGCTATTCAGCCACCAGGGTTTCCTGTTTCTAACAACGGAGCTAAACATTAGACTGCAAACAGCCGTTTATGGCATTTTAAGTAGCTGGGACAAAGGTGTCACAAGTTACTCATGCTCCAGTCAGGGAAGTATGGCAGTGTACAAGGGCATTGCTAGAGGGTAGACACCTTTAGAAAATGGGAAGGGATCTTAGTTTATATAACCTAAAACTTGGAGAGACTTTCCCTGCTCCTGACTACCCAAGATAGCAGGAGGAGTTTGGGAGGCATTTGCAGAAGGTGAATGACTGGCACTATGGCAGGACATGTGAAAGCTGTTGAGTACCCTCACTCATCAGACCTGTTGCAACTAGAGGTGACTGCCAAGTGTCATCCTGATTACTTTTGCATTGCCTTTCCAGACACAACTTTGAGCTCTGTTTCATTTTACCTTTCGGACAGATGAGAGTCGTCTCAGCTTCTTTCTGTAACTCTGGTCTCTCTCTGTTGCTTGCTTGTCGTGTCTCCAAAGTGGGTGATGTGGAAATGGGTTCCCTTGAAAATTTTAACTCCTAGGATTTTCTTGCCCTGTGTCTCTGTGGTATCACATGATTTGAACACTTGCAGCCTTTGCAGATCCCCAGCTGGAATAATAACTGGGTGATTTCAGCACCCAGACTCTTGCTGGGCTTTCAACGGCCCCTCCGTGGGGCTGAACGTGGAGGTTTATGACCTCTGCAGAATGTGGTTAAAAATCAGAGTGTGTGTGAGCCAACATTCTAGTTTTGATTATGAACGAAAGGCACCTTTTACTCCAGCTCAGTTCTGCTACCCTCAGGAGCATTGTCGGCTCTGTCTCCTTGTCACAGTCTGACCTGCAGGGAATTCAACAGACCATTTTCTTTATCCCTTGGTCTCTAAGAAGATAAAACCTATTGTCCAGGTGAAGCTGAAACACTTGACTCTTATCTAGGAGAACGTAGGCTATCAGGGCACCAAAACCTTTTCCGGTCTTGCCAATGAAGGAAAGAAAGCAAATTTCAGAGTAATTAAAGGATCGTTTTCACATGTTTTTGTATATATTACTTTCATTATTCCAGCCAAAATCTTTTGACTTCAAGTCCAGTGACTCTTTGGTTTTGGCCCTGTATTGTTTTTTAGGGATTTCTTAAAGATTAAATTGAATCAGAAAGTCATTTCACCAAAAAAGATAGACAAATAACCCACAAGCTCATGGAAAGATGCTCTGTGTCATCAGTCACTAAACCAGATACCCCACACTGTCAAGATGACCTCAGCCCTTAGGGACCTTATAGGACAGAGTGCGACTGCTCCATAGAGTTTCCAAGGAGCACCTGGCTGATTTGAATTGCTGACCCTTTGGTTAGCACTTGACCTCTAGGCCACCAGGGTTTAGGAAAATGAGACTCAAAACCATAATTAGGTGCTACCTCAGTTACCAGAAAAAGGAAAGCTGTAGGCGTAGGTGGTGGAGACGTGAGAAACGGCCCCGCTCCGCTGCTGCGGGGTTGTAAAATGAAGCAGCCTCTGGGAAAGATAGCTAGGTGCTTCCTCAGAAGGTGGAACATGGAATTACCATAAAAAAAGCGAAAGCAAACCCATTGCCACTGAGTCAGCTGTGGCCCATGTGACCCTCAGGCATGTGCTCCAGCAGTCCTGCCCCTGGTTTACACCCAGAAGAGCTGAGAGCAGGGCACGCCCGGATCCGGCACACCCATGTGCTGTGCAGCGAGGCTCACAGCAGCCCGGGAGAGAAGCGGCCTGCGGGTCCGCCGGCAGCTGGACAAACAAGGTGTGGGCCGTCCACCTAGTAGGGTATTAGTCAGCGTAAAGAGAGGTGAAGCCTCAATACGTGCCACAGCCTGGGCGAACCTTAAAAACATTCTAGTGAGTGAAGTAAGGCATCCGCAGAAGGCCTGCTGTGTGGTCTCACAGCAGACACACAGAGGAGGCAGGTCGCAGAGAGCCGGGCTACCAAGTGTTTGGCGGAGGGAGGGGCAAAGGAGAGTCATTACTCAGGGGTCTCGGAGCTGCTGTGAAGGGCAAGGGGGACATCTGGAGACAAGAATGGTGACGGTAGCCCGGCACGGTGCCCTGACGTCACTGATGGCACCGAGTCGTACATGTAGAGCACTGAAATGGGAGGTGCTGTGTTATGGAATCCTCTTCCAAAGTTAAAAAAAAAATAATTGAGTCAGAAAGTGGTGTGGGCTGGTTGTTTCCTGCCACCGGACAGGTGGGTCGGGCAGGTGCCGTGGACGGTTCACCAGCCGAGGGGCCTGGTTCACTGTCCCACCGAGAGGCGAGAAGAACTCCCTTCTTTCCTCTTGCAGTCCCTCCACCAGCACACTCAGGCTCGTCTGTGTGTGGTGATGGGAAGGGAGTGGGGACGGGAAGGCCTTGCCGGTTAGGACAAAATGACAGAATCCCTGTAAATAGCTCGACAACAAACAGCAACTACCCAGTGCCATCGGGTTGATTCTGACTCACAGTGACCCTGAAGACAGAGTAGAACTGCCCCACAGAGTTTCCAGGGAATGCCTGGTGGGTCTGAACTCCTGGTCTTGTGGTTAGCAGGTATAGGACTTAGCCACCATACCACCACCAGGGTTTCCAGAAAGTCATGGAGGATCCTTAAAATCTTACTCCCTAGGTGTGAAAACCAGGCTTCCTTAGTCCTTTCTGGGGGAGGAGGGAGGAATCAGTGTGACATTTTTTGGTTGTATTTATAGACTTCTCCCACCTAACAGATTTCTTTCAATCCATCTAGCCACGTGCCTTCTTAACTGTCTGGTCCCTAGGGTCCCCAGCAGTACAGACAGTCAAGTGCTCAACTACTAGCAAAAAGGATGGTAGAGTGACCCCCCCCAGAGGCACCTCCTGGCAACCACAGTCCAATTCTGCACACATGGAGGCCCCGGGAGTCAGAATCACCAAAACCAAAAGCAGCATCTCGCCATCAAACCTGAAACCAAGGACTTCCTCCTAATCTCTGTGTAGAGACTGACAGGCAGTACACCAGTGTAACTTGATTTTCACAGGGAAGGTTGTCTAGTTGCATCATCTCAAGGTTATGTTTATTCCTAGCTGCGGTTAGAGCTACTCTTCTATGCCCTTGAATCCATTTGGCATTTATTGGGGCCTCTTGTGTGCAAAGTGTCCGTCAGTCAGAGTCTGGGATGAGAAGACCCGGAGGTTCAGTCCCTGCCCTGAAGCGGATCCCCACTGCAGGGAGGGCGTGAGGACGTGCACAGAGCATCAGTGCCGTGGCCGCCGTCTTCCAGTGAGCCTCAGCTGCGGGACACCCCACGCACACGTGGGCCTTCACTGGGGGAGACCTCACGCACATGTGAGTGTCCACTGGAGGAGACCCCACGCACACATGAGCCTCGGCTGTGGGAGACTCCACACACACGTGAGTGTCCGCTGGAGGAGACTCCACGCACATGTGAGTCTCAACTGCGGATGACCTCACACACATAAGAGCCAGTTGCTGCCAGTCCTGCACACCCCGTGATCCAGTGCAGACTGCAGAGTTGTGAGGCCCAAGGGTTTTTTTCCTTGGCTCATTTTCAGAAGTAGACCACCAGGCCTTTTTTCTTAGTTTACTCTCGAAGCCCCCCTGAAGTACTCTCATCACAGCAACACGCCAGGGCCCCACCGACAGACAATGGAGGTACCCCGACTGGGAATCAAACCCTGCTCTCCTGTGTGGAAGGTGGGAATTCTGCCATTGAACCAGCACTGGCCTTTTGGTGTCTGACTGCTGTTGCATGCCGCTGAATCAATTCTGGCTCATAGCGAACCTATAGGACGCAGTAGAACCGCTCCACGGGGTCTCCTAGGTTAAGAACTTTACAGGCACAGATCAGCAGACCTTTTCTCCCTGGGAGCCGGCGGTGGTTCGAAGCACAGAGCTTTGGCTTAACCGCTGAGCACTGAACCACTGCGCCACTAGACTCTTTAGTGCCTCTGAGAAGACACCAGAGGTTTGAGGTGAATGCCATCAAAGTGTCATAAAGGGGCAGAAGATGAGGTGTTCCAGGCTCACTGGGCCACCATGCCCTGTATGGGTAGATGTCCCTGGCAGGCACTTCTTAACAAATGAAATATTTTGATCATACAGGAAACCGTAAACAATAATGTAACCTGTGTGTACCTATTCCCAGATTTGCAGTATTTGCTTCTGATTTTTTAGAAAGAGGTATATGGAAAGCCCATAAATCCCTTCCATTTCTCTTCTTCCCCTCTTCCCTCCCTCAGAGGCATTTATCTTTCTTTTGTGTACATGTGTCCGTAAACTATAAAGCACTCTTGTAAGCTTTTCTGTTTATGCATGTATAAATGGTACCATGCTGTATATCAAAGACTATAGCATTCAGTGTGGCTTATACCTCAACATAAAGAAAACACAGCTTCTCACAGCTGGACTGTGAGCAACATTATGACAAACAGAAAAGATTGAAGTTATCAAGGATTTGAGTTTACTGGGATCCACTGTCAACACCCATGGAAACCAAAGTCAAGAAATGAAGACTCATTCCTTTGAACAAATCTGCTGTGAAAGATGTCTGTAAAGTGCTGAAAACCAAAGATGTCACCTTGGGGACTAAGATACACCTGACCAGTCATGGTGTTTCCAGTTGCCCGATATGCATGCAAAAGCGGGATAATGAATAAGGACGGCCAGAGAAGAATGGACACCTTTGTGTTGCGGTGTCAGGGAAGAACATTGACTATCCCATGGACTGCGAAAAGCGCCAACAAGTGTGGACTGGGAGGAATTAGAACAGTACTCCTTGAAAGCAAGGGTAGCAAGACTACGTCTCCCACACTCTGGACATGTCATCAGAAGAGATCAGTCCCTGAAGAAGGACATCATCCTTAGGAAAGTAGAGCATCATCAAAAAGAAGAAGCCCGTTGAAGAGATGGATTGACACGGTGTCAGCAGCAGTGGACTCAAGCATGACAACTGCCATGGCTTGAATTGTGTAGCCGCTGTTTGGCTAGGCTGTTGTTTCTGGTACTGTGTGATGTCCCTATATTCTGTAAATCCTGCCTATTTTGCCTCTGTGAGGATGGCAGGCAGTTGTGTTGGAGGAGGCAGGACTCGGTGTAAGATTGTATTGTGCCTTCAACAGTCTCTTGAGATATAAAGGAAAGGGAAGCAAGCAGAGAGTTGTGGATCTCACACCACCAAAAAACAACACAGGGAGCAGAGCACGTCCTCTGAGAAGCGCTGTGGTCGCCGCATCTCGGGAACTTCCAGCCCAGGGAAAGATTGATGACAAGGACCTTCCTTTAGAGCCAACCGAGAAAGCCTTCCCCTGGAGCTGATGCCCCAAATTTGTTCTAGTAGCCTAGAGGCCTGGGACAGAATAAAATTTCTGTTTTTAATTTTAATAGATTGTGATGTGTATATATTGCTGTATTTCTGTTAGAGCAGCACCAGGTGACTAAGACCCCAGCGACCGTGAGGGTAATGTGAGACCGGGCGGTGTTCTCTTCTGTTGTGCACGGGGTCACTGTGAGTCCAAACCGACTCGATAGCACCTGATGTTGTGCCGTGTGAGTCCTGCAGTGTGCCCGGGGCCATTCAGCCGTCAGCCGTGGTGTGTGTGCCTGCCTGCAGTTCCCTCACTGTCACGGTGTTCTGTTGTTTGACTGGGTCATATTTTTTAACTTGGTCTGCTATTGACACAAGACGTTTCCAGTATTTGTTGTTACTGTACCGCAGCACTGAATATTCTTGAACTTGTTTCTTTTTGCTCTTGGAAAAGAGAGCTTCTAGGAGGTGTCCTGAGAAGTGGCGAAGGATGGCAGGCTGTGGCCGGTATAGCTGACACTGGCTGACACTGCGCGAGTAGTTCATCAAGGTCCCCGCCACTCTGCATCCTCACTTACCGTGGGGCTTCTCTTACTGTTACACCTGTCTGTCTAGTGAGTGTGAAAACCGTCTCTCATGGCTGTTCAATTTGTGTTCCATTGATTTCTTGTGAGGGGGAGCCTCTTTTTGTGTTCATTGGCCAGTTTGCTTTCTTCTGTGAAGCTACTAGTGTGTATCACTTGTGTTGTTTCCATTTTAATTTCTTATTGATACAACGCCATTTTTATCTGTTTAGGGTCATAAAGCTTTGCCAGTTGTAGAGTATGTACGTGTGTCGCCCCTCCACTGGCGCAGTTTTTGCCCCAGCTCTTTTGTGCTGTGACTGTCGTGTATTTCTAAATGCAAATGAAGCAGATACTTCCCATCTTTTTTGCACTTTTTCCTGGGTAGTGCTTTTTGTGTCCTGTTTAAGAAATTCATGATTATTTCATGTTTTCAAGGTATTTTCCTATATAATCTTCTTAAAATTTATGTTAAGCTTTTTCTTTTTGTATTTGTGGGCCAATCCACTTGAAGAGACGGTATATATCTGCAAAGACATAGCTAAATCTTAAGATGAGATGCAGATAGACCTTAAGACAAATGATGTATTATACAGGAACATCAGCACTCATTAATAAGAAATTTTTAAAAATTCTTCTTCTGTGCAATCTCAGAATAAGATTGGTTAGCCCACAATGTGTGGTCTTTTCCATATGGGAAAATATCAGAAATTAGCCTGGTGGTTGGCAGTTCCCATCCACCAGCGGCTCCTTGGAAACCCTGTGGGACCATTCTTCTCTGTAGGGCCTCTATAAGTTTGAATCAAATCAACAGCAATGGCTTTGGTTTTTTGGTTTGTTTTAGTTAGTCTCACTGATGGATGCTTGTGATCCATGTGGGTTCCCCTAAACTCAGACGGGCTGTGCTTCCCCAAACCTGCTGTTGATCAATGATTGTACAGACTCTGGGGTAACATGATTACTACAACTTTTGGGTGTTGAGACTACATTTCCCTGCTTTACTTACACTGCCTGGCACAGAGTACCCACTTAGAATCAGATGGCGACTGTATTTCTCCCCATGTCGCCTGCCAGGACCATCACCTGGTAAGTAGCTGGATTTGTCAGCTTGTGCTGTTTGTTTATAGGAGTAGAGAAGAATGGAGAGGTGGCGACAGTACAGCCGGATGACATGGTAAAATCTGGAAAGCTTTCCTGACCTCCCTATTCCTCGATCTGGTGTTTCGGTGCCCAGCTCCCTCCTGTTTGTGTGGCGAATCCAAGGGACTCCCTGCCACAGGGTCTGCGGACGGCACAAGCTTCGTACTTGGCCACATGTCAGCTTCTGTGTCAGACTACGAGCTGGCGTGCCCATCATGTTCATGTCCGGGTGTCACGAGTGGCTTAATCTGGGTGTCAGAGCATCTCATCTGTTAGTGCTGCTGAAGGAGAGCACAGTTCTCAACCCTTCAGACTGCAGCGCACTCTTCTGTCCACACTACATGTGTGATCCCTCGCAGAGCTGGCCCCTCAGCTCACCATCCCAGCCTCTGTCCCCTGACCTCTCGTTGTACTTGTTTGCAGTTCTCCGGCGTGGCGCTCGTCTGATTTTTGCCTCTTGTCGCACTTTTTCTGCTTACCTCCCTGCCTCTGAGCTGTTGTAAATTATAAACACTCACTCATCGTAGTGTTTTTGAAGCACCTAAGTCAGTGTCTGACGGTGTAGCTCCTTAGGGAATCTGTGCTGAATAAATAGTTCTTGTATGTTATTGTTAGTAATAGCTCCCAATAGCTACGGCATTGATTATTCATACTTCAGTTTCCAAAATGCCATTCACACGGGATTGCGTTCAGTCCTTGTGACCACCCGGTGGTGTGGGTATTGGTATCCCCACTTGACCAGTAAGTCAAGTGCATTAAAGACTTTTTCCAGGTTCAGAAGCCAAGGCCGTTTGCCATTGAGTCAGTTCCGACCCATAGTGGCAACTCTGTAGGACAGAGTAAACTGTCTCTGGGGGTTTCCAAGGCTGTGAGTCTTTCTGGGAACAGCCGGTCACACCTTTCTGCCAGACAGTGGCTGGTGGTTTAAAATCTCTCAGCTTTGGGTTAGCAGCCAAGCGTGTTAACCACAGCACCACCAGGGCTCGTTCAGTGGTCAGTATGTGATAATTCCAGGGCTCTAATTAATCCTGTTGCTTCCCTGTTCACAAAACCAAGAACAGCGCGAGAACCACAGCAAAGACAGTGAAGTGTCAGCTGTCCGCCTCAGGCTGTAGGGTGGTGTCAGTCACCTCCGTGAAGGCGAAAACTGGTCCGTGAATGAGGAAGACTGAAGAAGAACTGATGCTTTTCAATTGTGGTGTTGGTGAACAATAGTGACTGCACCCTGGACTTCCAGAAGAAGGGAGGGACGTGTCTTAGAAGAAATACAGCCAGGATGCTCCCAGGAAGCGAGACATCAAGGCTTCGTCTCACTTCCTGTGGACATGGGGTCAGGAGCGACCGGTTCCTGGAGAAGGCCTTGTGCCTGGGGAAGTCGAGTCAGTGAAGATGGGTGGCCGCGGCTCTGGGCTCAGGCACCGCAGTGACTGTGAAGGTGGCCGTGCACCAGCTGGCGTTTCGTTCTGTCCTGTGTCGGTGTAAAGATGGCTCACGGGCAGAGGCTGATGTCCTCCTGCAGCACGAAGGGGAGGGAGAACTGAGAGCAACAGCATCTGGCTGCCACCCCGGGGGACAGAGTTCTGAGAGGACCCTCTCCCTGCCATCTGGACCAGTGCTGACAGCAGCCGTCCGTCTCGCGGCCCTCTCGTCTCATGGCCCTGTCCACTGCTGGGCTCGAGACGTTGTGGCAGTGGCCGCACAGGACTTGCAGAGCACACTTGGGGATTATAGGGTTTACTAGGGAAGTGACGGTCTTAGTTCAGGCTCAGGAGAAGTCAGGGTGCAGCACCTCCATCAGAACCACCTCTTCCCAGGAGCGCTGCTGAGCATAGCTCTCCCTGGCCCGAGGCCTCTCCTCAGAGGCCCTCGGCTTTTTGTGTCGTGGGTACATAGATGCACGCTGGAGCCAAGGGGCCTGAGGCTGAGAAAGTGAATATATCTCACATTCCTTCTAACGCTTCCTTCCCCCGAGGCAGTCCTTCCGTGTAACTTTGCCGTTAGCCTCTGCGGCAGGGATGCTTGCTGGGAAGGGCTGGGGGGATGCCTCACGCGCATCTTGTGAGCAGTGGCCTCTGACTGGGCTCGCCAGCTGTCAGATCCGCTGCTACAAGCCCGCATCAGGGTGTGGAGTGAGAAGAGAGCAAAGTAGGCCCGATGCAACAGCCAGTCTTTCGTCCAGTTTCAGAGACAGGAGGTGGCGGTGGCGGTCGGGGCGCACTGTTAACCCTTTGCCTTAAATGACGCAGAAATCCTTTCTCAAGAAGCTGTTAACAGATGTTTCCTTTAAGCCAGGCCTCGCAGCCTCCAGAGGTCCCGTGTCGTCGTGTTTAGAAGGGACGCTGTCCTCCGTCTCTCTGGTTGGCCCCACGTCAGACCTGCTGCTTCTTGCCTGCGCGTCTGCTTTTTGTTCTCACAGGCGTGTGTTCCTTTTTGCCTCCCCAGGGGTTTCCCTTGGGACAGGCTCTCAGTGCTGCTCATCCCTTAGTTAGATCCCTTTACCTGTCCCCATAAAACAGAGTTACACCCGGGAGCCTTTCGTCGTCTGCTCTTCCCGCTGCTGGCGTGGACGGCCCTCCGGTAGACCAGAAGCAGCAAACCAGGGATAACTGCATTTGACTTCCATGAGCCCTCTGGAGAATTCAGTAATTACTTAATGGATTGGATCGGCGACATACACCATTCCAGATAACAGCCTGGGTTGCATTAAATTAACCTTCACAGATGGGTATTTATTGGGGGGCTCTTAAAAGACTGCACGCGTCGGCTGTAATGACTCTTCCCATTTCTCCACGCTGGTAGGTATTTGTGCTGAGGGAGAAATTTCTCAAGCCAAGAGCCTGGGTGGTGGTCGGAGCCGCTCAGTGATGTGTATCTTTGTGTCCAGCACATGGAGCATAAATCCTGTCATGTAAACAGAGGGAGGCTAATGAGGCTTGCCCACAGTCGGGTATCGTTACCAAGAATCCAGGCAGAGACGAAGGAAGCCCACGGGACCAAGTGATGGTTGGAGCCAGGAGAGTCTGAATTAAGGAGACAGACAGTGGCTCAGCCTTCTGTGTAGACACCTGTGTCTGAATATGGGCACGTAAACTGCACTGAGCCCAAAAAGAACCCCAGCATTTTGCTTTTAGTGAGCATTTGCAAAAAGTCAGTAACATAGCTCTCAGAGATAACGAGAGGCTTGTTCCTGAGTGCCTCTAATTCTGAGTGGTGTCAGGGGACCTCCAGTGAAATAACACAGCTGCTGGGACGTTGGCAGGCTTGGGCGTTCTCGAAACTCATCGGTCTGGCCAGCTCACGGTCCCCACACATTTCAGTCTCACAACTTCCCGAATGTTCGCTTCTCCTTCTTACGGCGGCCTGCACGCGCGACTTCCGAGCAAGCCAGAATATCTTTCCAGAAGCCTTTCGGCTGTGATCTTTATGGGTTTATTTCTGATCTGTGTTCTTATCATCACTTTTAAATGACATGTGTGTTTGGTAATGGCCAACTGTGAGGCCCAGTTGCCACTGGACGCCTGAGCCCTGGTCTCCTCGCTGGACCCGGGTGGGCTGGCTCACAGCTGAGTGGACGCGGTGCGTTTCGTGCATCTTTGTTTTTGAGTGAAAGAGCAGGTGAATGAATAACAGCAAAGGAGGGTGTCTAATGCCTTATGTAGAGTCACTGAGCGCGAAAATGCCGGGACCAGAGAGCAGAGCCAGGGTGAAGCAACTTTCTTCCCTGGTGTCTGGGGACCGCTCCTCCTCCACCCCCACCCTGTCACTCCTTCCTTTGAAGTCGAAGCCCCTGGGGTGTGCGGTAGAGCAGTGACGAGGCTGGGCCTTCCAAGTCCTGTTTTCTGGCCCCAGCCGCGTCACCAACCTTTCAGTCATTTGGCCCTGGTGGCACTGTGCGTCAGAGCCGAGTTCCCAACTGCGAGCTCAGCTGTGAACCCACCAGTCATGCCACGGGGGAAAGATGTGACATCTGCTTCTGGGAAGATTTCCAGCCTTGGAAATCCCCTGGGTGTTCCACTCTGTCGCGTAGGGTGCTGTGAGTCGGATTAGACTCGACAGCCAGGGGCTGGTTTGGGCTGGTTGGTACACAGTAAATACTTACTGAATTAATAAATGAACAGATCACACGGACAGTCACTCAGTACTTGCTGTAGGCTCTGGAGACCGGAAAACGCTCTGCGGTGCTGGCTGAGTTCCTTAAATTCCCTGGACGTGGGTTTTATCACTTATAAAACAGAGGGCAGAATATGATGCTTATTTCATAAGCTGATTTATAAAAGTGCTTGGATGAGAAGACCTCAACGACTTCTCTGCCCTTCCCGGCCCTTCAGGACCCGACTCTCCTGAACCCACCTCCTGGCATCACTAGGATGTGAGGAAGGAACCAGACCTGCCTGGGTAGCGAAGTGTGGTCTTTGTGGGGCCCATAGTTTGCACTGAATGCAAGTTTGCTTCAACTACTTGCCCAAAGTTCTGCCTCACCACCAAAGCGTGGTCCGCAGAGATCTCTGTTGAAGCTTCTCATGTGCATGAGGTGTGAGTTCCAGAGGCCCCTGGAGATCAGGATGTGCCCCGTTTGCTGCAGACTGTAGTGCTAGAAATTAGAGCAAGGGTTCCCAAGGAATTCCTCCTTTAAGTTGTAGGAAGAATTCATTTTAAACTTGGAAATAATGGTAGAAGGGAAAGATTGGTTGGTCAGCTCTGGAGAGGGAAGGTGTCAGAAGCTAACTACTTTTCCCTGGAGTCTGATGAGGAGTCAGTGTTTGGCAGGTCAGTGTCACTGCTGTTGGTCTCTGCCCTCAGGGATCTGGAGTTCTTCACATCAAAACCATGTCTTGCTGAGCTGAGATCAAACGCAGGAAGGGTGCAGGTTCTGCCGGTAATTTATCATGCCAGCAGAGGGGCCGGGCCAGATGGGGCTGCTGCGGACGACGTGGCCGTTCCGGCAGTTTCTCAGCCAGGCCTCTGCCGCAGTTATGGCTCACTTGTTCTAGGGAGGCATTCAGGTCAAGTGGCATTTCTTTGCAGGCCTTAGCTCTAACATGAGGTTTATTTCAAAATCAAGTCTTAGTGAGGTTTTTCTCACATTTTTTTTAAGTAGCAAGTACGGATTTCTTGGCCAAATATTTGAAGCTCCAGTTGAGCTTTTGATTAGAGATCTCCTTTCCTTTCTGTTTCCTGGGAAGGTGCTTTTTGGGGGTGGGGGGGAAGAGAGAGTTACTATGCTTTGAGGTCTACAAAGGAAACTTTCTTCCTAAATAGTAGCTGTAATTTTAAGGTAATGAATCTGTAAAAACCTCCTTGCTGGTGGAGTTGATCCCGTCCATGGCAACGCTGTGGGGCAGAGAGAACTGCCCCAGGGTCGCCGGGGCTGTAAATCTCTCAGGACGCAGAGTGCCGGGGCAGCTGGTGGGTTCAGACTGCCCACCTTCAGGTTAGCAGCCGAGTGCTTCAGCCTCAGTGCCACCAGGGCTTTTAACGACACTATAATAAGCCAGTCACAACCAGTTTTATTAGTTCTTTGTCACATGTTTTTAAGTCAGGGGCTGCAGGCACAGATGACTACGAATAATAATCAACAACCCACTTCCTCAGGTGACGGTTTTGCATAGTTATAAAGGCTTAGTACAAAGAGGAAAAATTAGCATTCAAGTACAAAATAAGTATAAACGAGTTTGAGAATGTCTTCTGAGGGTGGGGTCAAGGGCAGAGATTTTCAGTGAACAGAAGATGTCAGCCATCTATTCCATTACTGGTTTTCATCAAGACACGGAAACATGACTGTGCTTGTGTTTTGTTTACCATCACAAGCAACACCTAGTCCCTGAGTGGGGTTCCCTCTTGCTGGCTAAGCGGGGAGGCATCAGCTGCTTCAGCTGTAGGGTGCGTGGGGGTGGTTCCGCCCCTCCTGGAATGCGGGTTGCGGAGAGTGCTGATGTGCGAGTGAAGTTCAACACAGTGACGTCTCCAGTTGGACTGAAGATGTCAGCTGTTTCTCTTGTGTTTTAAAGTTTCGTAATGAGAAAAAGATTTCTGTAAGTGGAATGGGGTTCAGTGGTCAGAATGGGGTTGATCTGTCATGGAAATACACCCGATTTCCTGGGGCCTCTGTCTGCGTGGAAGGCGGTGGTTTTAATCCTGACTAAGCATGTACTTTTACTGTGTAGGTAGCAGATTTAAGCCCATCACAAAATTGAGTTTCTCCTGGTTTTTACTTGGAATTGTTGGAAAGAATACAACTTCTATGGAACAGTTTAGGATGCCAAATAAAATCCCAGACGCTCAGTTAAGTTTGAATTCAGATAAATAATGAATGTATTTTTAGGAAAATTGTGCCCTGTGATTTGCCAGTAAACCAAGGCACACTTACACTGAATGTTTGTTGGTTGTCTTTCCGTAATGTGTCTTTAACTGAGTGCCCAGTATTTTTATTGGCTAGTACCCCTAAACCGTTAGGCAGACAGTTTGTGGTTTTTGTCTGTGACCAGAGAGTAAACATTTTAATTCAAAATAATTGGCAATAAAATCGAAGACCGGAGGAACTCTTAAAACGGTTGCACTCCAGTAATAAAGAGTGAGTCTAAGGGCTTCTTCACAAAACCCTGAAGCTCTGGGGAATAAACGGGACTTCCAGGCCCATTGTAAAGCATGCTTAATCTCCTAAATGAATTGCTCAAATCTTCTAATTCAGAATCATACAAACAAACACATTGAGATAAGCTCGGTGCTCTTTCAAATGGGGACCCCTGTGGCTTTGAACATAAACACTTCAGGCCTCCTCCATCCCCACACCCACACCCACACCTTTTAGCTTTTCTGGTGCCTGTCATTTGCAAGTGACCAGGCCCAACTCTGAGAAAGACGGGGGACTAATTAAAGCCAGCGAAGACAGGCAAAGGAACATTTGTTTCCAAGCAGAAGACAAAAAGAAATCATGTCACAGTCCCCTTTTTCAAGACTGACAGTAGGGCTTCAAAGCCTCTCTTGATTTCCTCGCTTCTGAGTAAGTTCCCTAAACAATGGCTCAGGCCCCCTTGGGGTTCAGCCCCAGCCTGCTTGAACTGGCCAGCATTCCCTGTCAGAGAGGGTGAACCCCACCAAACCTGCCACTGTCAAGTCGATTCCAACTTGTAGGGACCTTAACGGACGGAGGAGAATGGCCTCATCGAGTTTCCCAGGAGTACCTGGTGGATTCGAAATGCTGACCTTTGGGGTGGCAGTCAGCAATTCCCAGAGACTCCTTAGTGTTTTAGGCAGCTTTGTCATCATTACTGTCTGTTGTGGATGGAATTTGTGTGACCCCCAAATGTGTGGCAGCTTGGCTAGTCCTGGTCCTCGGTGTTGGGTGGCTGTCTGCCGTCCTGCCCTCCGACGGGACCACCTTAGGTGTTCTCGGTCCTCCCCCTGTGTTGACAGCAGGAGTCCTGGGGCGCAGTCGGCAGGAGCTTGACTGCTGACCAAAAGGCTGGCAGTCTGAAGCCACCTGGGAGACCCTGTGGGGGGGCCGCTGTCCTCTGTCCTGTAGGGTCACTGTGAGTCGCAGTGGAGGCAGTGGCATTGGGCGTTTTGTGTTTTATGGTAGTGAGACAGGCCTTAGTCTGCACCTTCCTGCCCACGCTTTGGCCCTGTGGGTCCCTGATGGTTTAAGGAAACCCTTGTCAGAGGGGTCTGGCCAAGGGCCCTGAAGAGCCGTTGTTGAGTCGACTCCCGCCAGCGACCCTACAGCTAGCCGTGACAGGGAGAGGAGTAGACGAGCGAATAGACAGACAGAGCGAGGAGGGACTCACTTCTGAGAGCGCCGATAAACCGCCTTGAATGGACTGTTTACATTCAGGATCCGAATCACTTAGAAGCTGGAGTGCTCCTCACGTGGCAGCCTTTTAGTGACTGAGTGCTTAGTCCTGACAGCCGGTTGGCGAGGTGGCTTTATTGTCTTGTCTTACGGATGAGAAAACTGAACCCCAGAAAGTCAAGTGGCTCTCCCAGGCCCCTCCACCCGGTGATCTGTACCCAGAGGAACGTGGCCCACTGCGAATCCCGGGGGAATGATGGGGAGCAGGCCTGGGTCGTAGGGCACCTCTGTCCGTTTTCAATGGTTGCACCAAAGTTGCCGTGACAGGTGCCGGCGAAGCCCCGAAGTGTGACAAGGGAGACGGGGAGATCCAGCAGTTGGGTCTTTGGAACGCGTGATCCTGCCCTAACCCCAGAAGTCCTGAATCAGATGAACCCCAGATTTCCCCTGAATCTCTGTCACTGGTCCCAGAATCCTTCCAGTACCCTTCAGGTGACTGAGATCACGCTGATCACCTCCAGTGGCCTCTCTGGAAAAGCAACCAGGGCCTCTCAGTGCCTTCTTGCACAGCCTGGTCCCCTTGAGGGTGCCAGACTGCCCTGTCTTGGGGAGCAGGTGGGGTGTGTGACTCATGACCTCTGTCCCTGCCATCCTCAGGGTCCTCTGACTTTCAGAAACAAGCCTTCTGTTAAGGGGTTACCAGAGAAGCTGGGGGGCCCTTTGCTGACTAATCGCCCAGGTCCTGCCTGGTCTCTCCCACCTACAGAGGTGGGATCTGTGGTTGGAGACAGTGCAGGCTGGTGCATGGGCCGGGGGCACAGCAGTCACTCGGAGACCCCAGCCCCGCTCTGCAGCACCTCTTGGACTGGTGTTTCCAATGGCTTATCCAGCACTGTCTCCGGCTTGGCCTTTCCTTTTGACCTGGTGCCATCTGAATACTTGGAAAGTGGAGTTTGTGTTCTTTTTGAGCTAAGTTTTTTTTTCTGCTGTTCAAGCTAGGACTCAGAGTGAGGTTTAGGGCACATAATATTAGGACCGTTATTTAAAACTGTTAATTGATTTAAAATGAGTATTGGTAAATCAGTGCTTGTGAAACCAAGCTTGATGAAGATCGTGAGTTTTGTCAGTGAGGGGGCTGCCTCCTGAACAAAGGCTGTCTCTATTATAGCAAAACATTGACTTTAAAGTGGAAAGTTCAATCAATCATCTAGGTGTTTTTCCTATACAATGCCATTTGGGTGTTTTTTCACTTTTTAGCCAGATGTCTTGGCGTGAAGCAGGGAAAGAGCCAAAGCCCTGACAGTCACTTATGCATTGCTTGCCTGCTTCAGGAGGAAGCCTCGTTTTGTTTTATTCCTAAATGACACGAACCCTTGGTTCATTATTTAACCTGAGGCAGGAGAGTCCAGCTAGAAAGAAAAGGAGGTAGGGATTTTTTCGTTAATGCTAAAAGTATTTTTATGACCTTTGATTATAATATTCAGAAGCCACTGTCTTTGTAGACCACCATACGTAGTAATCGTCAGTCCAGTTTTCTGTACAACAGAAACGAATGTTCTATAGTTAGATGGTAGCACTCTCCAGTGCTGTCCATTAGTTCCTGTAAAGAAGTATATCAATAGAAAAATGGAGCAGTCATGTCAATGAAGAGAGCTAACACACGACAGGTCCTCGGACTACTTATTTATGTTGTTTAATGAGAAATAATTCAATTTTTCATGTAAGTAGATTGATCTGACTCTTGCTATCTGCTGGTACTCCTCTGATAAAGCAAGAGCAGTTTAAGTAGAGTCTTAAAAAAACAAACAAACAAAAAACGGTGGAGTTGGTGCTGACTCATTCCAACCCCGTAGGACAAAGCAGAGCTGCCTCATAGGATTTCCAAGGAGTGGCTGGTGGACTTGAGCTGCCAGCGTTGTGGTTAGCAGCTGAGCACTTAACCCCTGCGCCACCAGTGCCCCTTCAGGCACATCCACTACAGGGTTTAATAAAAATCATTTGAAGCATTTGCTATTAAAAAAAAAAAAGTTTTATTATGGAAATAAAACCTGGCAGCTTTATGTCTGAGCTCCGGTGGGAACAAGCGCTTATTTACAGCAGCCCATATTAAGGCGGGCTGTTGGGTGAACTCCTCAGGCGCTCAGGTTCCCGGCTAGACAGTGCGGGGCAGCCTCTCGGCCTTGCCCGCTTCATGTGGGCTGAGGAAGGAGGCCAGCCTGAGCTGTCCCTGATGACCCTCTTTCTGCTGGGGGACTGGCCCCAGAGGCATGGCCTGGGTGACAGACTTGGCTGCCTCGACTCTCGGCCCCGCCGCTGTTGGGATTGATAAAATGAGCTGCCGACAGCGATCTGAATGCCTGTCTCGTCCCTCCCTGTCCCGCAGTTAACGTGAGTTCCTGTCTCACGTTCAGTGCTGTGCTGGATGCAGGGGAAACCCGTGAAGCCGGGGAGGGGAGGAGAACTCATGGCTCTGCTTTCTAGGCAGTGTCAGTTTCTTGTTTCCGGGTTGGTGGCAGACGGGCCCGGGTGCTGCCTCTGCAGAGGGGGGAGAGGGGCCCAGAGCCGCCACCGCAGGTGCAGGGCGATGCTGGTGCCTGGGTCACCTTGTGCTGGGTGCGCTGTGAGTGAGTGAGGGGTCACAGGCAGGGTGAGTCACCTCAGTCCTCACCGTCGGCTCTGGTCTCTCTGCTTTACACGTGCACTACAACCCTCCTCACCCTTAACCATCAGACTCAAGGAAGCCAAGCTCCTGTGGTCTTGGGGGAGGGCAGGCGGGCACCTGTCTTGTTATGCTGATGGTCTCTTTTGAGAAATAACATTGTCTAAACTAGCCCACCAACCAAACAAATCCCGATGCCACTGAGCTGATTCTATTCTGTAGTGACCCTATAGGACAGAGTAGAACTGTCCTATAGAGTTTCTAGGGAGTGCCTAGAGGGTTCAAACCGCCAACCTTTTGGTTAGGAGATGCAGTTCTTCACCAGTTGACTTTCAGAAACCCACCTTTCTGGTCTTTAGTATTTTAACCCAAGGATGCAACCACACACTCTATCCCTGTATCAGAGCACCCCTCCCAGAGACCAGGAGACATCTGCTCCCTGAAGTCTTGGAGAGGGTACACTCTCATCAGCATTTTTCCTGCCATAGTTCCTGCATGCATTCCAGAGAGGAGAGAATAAGGTTTCACAGATAAAAAATAGATGACATTTCCTGCACAGGTGCCCAGAATTTAGGATGCGATGAAGTATTTGCAGAGGGAAATTGTACTCACAGACTTTTCAGATTCTTTTGTAGAGTGTTCCCAGTAAAGTGCCATTGTGAATTTTTTTATTAGTCCTTTATGAAGTTGAGGAAACTGAGAGCCAAACAGCTGGGACCATTTTGCAAAGATGGACAGTCTTTTCCTCCTTCTCTCAGTCCCCTTGAATACTCAGATTCTGCCAGGAGACAGCCTGTTTTAAAAGTCACACTTTTGCTTCGAGGCACTGAAATTGTAGCCAGCCTGTATGTCATTCAAGGCCGGCCACCCCTGCCCCTCTCCTGGTCCACACCAGTGCTCCCGCAGGAGGTCAGCAGGGCAGGGACTGGTTCTGAGGTCTCTGTCTTGGGCCCGAAAACAGAGCCCTGTAGCAGTGAGAACATGCAACAGTCTGCTAGGGAGCCCAGGCACGGGATTTCCCGCCAGAGCACCCTCAGAACCCTGCTGCTGTCCCCTGTCCAGCTGCTGTTCCCTGTCCAGGTGAAGTCCCTATTTTGTCAGTGACTGAGTATGTGACCTTGGGCAGGTGGTTGGCTTTCTTTTGACAAGTATCTTTGAATAAAGTCTTGCATTTGCTAAGACCCCTTCCAGCTTTATGAGTCTCTTCCTTCCGAATAAGAGCTTCTCTACCCTATTTTGATGCAGGAAAGATCCTCTCAGAGCATTTTAGACCAGTGCTTTAGTGGACTTGGCTAGTTGAGTATGATCTCGGCATGTTGCTTGTGCTTTAGTGGACTTGGCCATTAGAGTATGATCTCAGTGTAGTGCATCACGACAGGAATTGAAAACCAGGTTGTGTGTGTGTTTTTGGTGGGGAGAGGTTCCCAGCCATCCTAGGTGAGTTGATGACTTTACGTGGGTTTTAAAGTGTACGTTAAAGGACTCTTTTCTGCCTCAGCTCTACTTTTTCACACTCTACCTTTTCAGCCCATTAGGGGCGTGTTAAGGGGCTAGGCGTGAATGAAGGTGGAGGCTGTGGCCTTGGGACCTGGAGGACAGACGCTGCCATGGGTGCTGAGATCTGTCCTTCCCATGGCTAGCAACACGGACACATCTTTAGAGGTGCCGGGGTGAGAGGACCCTGCAGTGTCCCAGGACTCCGTAAGCACTCCTGTCGAGCGCCCACTGGTGGCCACACGGGTGCCTCTGTCCGGGACTTCTGAGGCTAGCAATAGATTTCCTCCTGAGTGACATCTTCTGTTCAGCCAACACCGGCTTTCTGAAGGGCCAGGTTGAAAAGCCTTCAGAACCTCAGTGGAAAGGAACGTCATGGTCAGTGTCTGGCAAGGGGCCAGAAGGAGGCTTTGTGTCCCAAGTGCTGGAGACTCGCCTCTGCTGGACACCAAGTCTGGCACCTCACAGATGGGGAAACTGAGGCCAGGGAAGCCTGGGGACCTGCTGACATAGAGTGTGACACCGGGACTAGGACATGAACTGGTCATCTCTTCCGCCTTCTGTTTGTGCCAGAGAGCCATCCCCCTGTGAATGCGTCCATGGCACAGTCACCTGAAGCCAGAAACTGTGCTGTGGCCACACTAAGTAGTTAGTGACGGTCAGTGAGGGGACTGCAGTCCAGGTGGGCCTTTCCAGCTGCGCGTCACTCAAGAGGATGTCACTCAAGAGGATGCCAGAGAGCTGGTTACCTCCGCATCACCTTCATTCTGAAGGGCGTGGGGCAGTGGTCCTGCAGTCTCCTTACGTGAGTAGGTGGCTCCCTCGTCTAGATGGTTCCGGTGTCTGCCCAGAACCATCTTCTGGGTGAAAACCTTGTTCAGACATCAGTGTAGACAAGAGATAGGTGGGACACCACAGCATCAGTGAGATGAGATGTTCAGGGGCTCGGCGGGACACGGCATGGCGCTAATTCTGGGGTTCCAGGAGCCGTGACTCCGAGGAAGTCACAGATGAGTTATTCTGCTTTCCACTGGAAATAGTGTTTGTTTCTTGTGTGACGTAAATGGGTATTAAAAGTGTGTTGATCAGTTGTGTCCTGGGACTTTGCTGGGCGCTGGGCAGACCAAGACGAAGCGACCCAGTGTTCGTCCTGAGAGAGCTGGTAGTCTTGGGGGGACGTAGGTAGGGAACCGGCAGACTGCGTGACGATGGGGGGGCCTCGGGGATGTCAGGGGAAGGGCAGCTGGCACTGTCCGCAGGGATTTGGGAAACTTGACCAAGATGTTGTCTTTAAGCTGTGTTTTGAAGAAGGATTACAATTTTAACCTTCTGTCAGGAAAAGACAGGAGGGAGGCAGAGTGTCTTCCAAGATCCTAATGTGTAGAAGTGCTCACATACATAGAACTTGGTATGTTTTTACCATAGGATTTGGGGAGGGGACACGAGGAGCTTAGGACCACAGGCTGTAAGTACCCCTGCCTCTCAGTGTCTGCACCCCCATCAACCCCGGTCCGTGCAGGACACAGTCCCATCTCTCTTTAGACCTGTGCGCACCCTCAATTGGGAATATGATGGTGTGTTTTCCCTCACATGGACAGCACTGTGGCGTTGGAAGCCGAGGACTGTGGGTCAATGCTCAGAGCTTCTCACCAAAAGGTCAGCAGTTCCAGCCCACCAGCCACTCCTGGGGCCCCTGCTGGGGCAGTTCTCCGGTGTCCCAGAAGGTGGCTGTGAGTCGGAATTGACTCGACAGCAGTGGGTCTATTCTGGCATGAGTACTTGGTGACAAGTGGCCTGAAGTGAGACTGTTAGGACTGCTGGAGTCCAGACGATGAGATCTTCTGTCCTTGGGAAGAACCAGGTTTAGTTCATTTCTTTTGGAGTGGTGGGAATGGCGACTTGAAGGCTAGGCGCCAGGCCGTGAGTCTGTTACGAGTACGAGTGTCCAGGACCCAGGAGCTCAGAGGCCAGGCTGGGGGCCTTGACTCCCAGTTCCCCAGGATTCTAGTGCTGAGCAGATTCCCGGATGTCTCTGCCCCTCACCCTCCTCCTGGCTCACCCTGGATAGCAGTGGCGCCTGCCTCATGGTAGTTTTGAGGGTGAATTGTCTAGAACGGCAGCCGGAACGTGGTAAGCTCTCATGTGTTAGCTTGTGGGATTATTCTCAGGACTGGCTTTCCAGTAAGTGCCCTCCGGGTGTCCTTCCTTTGGTCCAGCAGAACCTGGATCTTTAAGGTTAGAACTTAGCAAACAAGAGACGGAGGAAAGACAGTAACACTGAGAAGAATGGAAAACGGTCTCTATTTAGCCACCTAAGGCCAGGCTTCATTAATTTAAGCTTGTAACATCAACTTTCCACTGTTTCACTTAAGAGAAAAATGATACCTGTTTCAGAGACTTGTTACTAGAGATTAAATGAAACAGTGAAGTGCCCGGTACAGGTGGGCACCTAAAAATACTAAGTGTATCTGAATTGTTTATTGAACATGTGTTATCTGTGTACTTTGGGTAAAAACAAACTCCCCTCAGTGCTTCATCTATCTGCAGGTTGTTGTGTGACTCTTGCTGCACTCAGGCCGTGTTGGGGACCCTCCTGGTGCGGTCAGACCATGTTGGGGACCCTCCCGGTGCACTCAGGCCATGTTGGGGACCCTCCTGGTGCACTCAAGCCGTGTTGGGGACCCTCCCGGTGTGCTCAGGCTATGTTAGGGACCCCACCATGCAGTCAGGCTATGTTAGGGACCCTACTGGTGTGCTCAGTCTGTATTGGAGACCCTCCCAGTGCGCTCAGGCTGTGTTGGGGACCCTCCTGGTACGCTCAGGCTGTGCTGGGGACCCGCCTGGTGCTGTCAGGCTGTGTTGAGGACCCTCCTGGCACCATGCTGGAAGGACTTGCTCACCACACGTCCCCTGTCCTCAGCTGTATGTCCAGGTCCAGCTTTGATGTAGCTGGTCACCTCCTCAGGGTGTTGCGTTGGCTTCTCTTGGGCAGGTGTGATTGTTCTGACTGAATGTCTCTGAAGCCCACCTGTTGCCTGTGTGGTGTTTTATAAAATTAGACTGGGAAGTATCTTTAGGGCATGTTGGTTGTGGGTTCCCATAAATACCTTTGAATGTTGTGACCACATGTTGTTATTGGAACTGTAGGGTTGTGATTCCCCTGGGGCAGTGCTGAGCGTGTCAAGGGCAAGAATCGTTACTTCTGTACTCCCTCCCAGCCCCTCTGACACTATAGGGCAGGGGAGAACTGCTCTGTGGAGTTTCCAAGGGGCACCTGGTGGACTACAACTGCCTGCTGCTCAGTGAGCTGCTGTAGCTCTTGACTCCCAGGGCATCAGGGTTTCTAGTCGCTGTAAAACAAACCAGTCCCACTGCCAGTGAGTCGATTCCAACTCACAGCGACTTTGTAAGCGAGAGTAGAACTGCCCCGTAGAGTTTCCACGGAGTACCTGCCAACTTTTGGGTTAGCAGACATAGCACTTAACTACCTCGCCACCAGGGTTTCCCATAAATATACCAGATGCCTGATAAGTGTTTGGTAAATAAAGGAGGAGTGACAAGTTGTGGGGACGGAGCAGAGTGCCACCTTGCTCCCTTTGACATGCAGCCTCTGCAGCTCCGCACTCACCTCACCTTTTTAGAAGAGAGCATTTCTTTCGTTCCCTCTCTCAACAAAAATAAAAGACGGTGTGTCTCGATCATAAAGAAACGGCCTCAGCAACTTCTAGAAAAGCTCTCATGGTTAATCAGTGACTTTTTATTTAACTGTATATGCTTAATGCTGCATTACAGTGCGAGCCCCCCAGGCTGATTTATGGCCCCCATCGGCCTTAATTAACATCGATTTCCAGCGGGCTGGTAAATGGGAATGGCCTTCACAACGGAGGGCCAACAATGGACCCGCTGGGTGTTGTCCAATTTGCCACATGATTTACACAGAAGCTGCCCAGCCTGTGCCAGGACGCTGCCTTTCTCGTCTGGTGTTTGGATGGGTTATATATAACCCACAGACAGGAGCACTGGCTGTCAAATACTTGTGCTGATTTAGAGGTGGCTGCACTGTGGCCGCTGTTAATAAAGGGGAAAACCCCGTCTGAAGCTGTGCAGGACCCAGGCTCTTGCTCGTTGTGGTCGTCTGCCTGGTCTGGGGCAGCTTTCCCAAGTGGCCCTAGTGAAAGCCAGATTAAATTCACAGGTGGTACTCACGGCCTCAAGGGCCCTTGGAGTCTGGTGGTGGAAGAGGATAAGAGCCCCACGAATGCAAATTTATGGCAAAAGCATCTGGGCGCGGGGGCCGGCAGGTCCGCTGAGTGGTACCACCAGACACGGACCCGGAAACTTCCCAGCGGGAGTGATTTACGGGGAGGTTTGCCTTGTAAACCTGCCAGCTGCTCGGTTTCAAAACTTGAAACATTTCCAAAACACTGGATGAGGCACTTTCTGCGTGCGCTCGAGTAAATACTCCGTTTTTACTGCTCACTGAAATATGCTCGGTTTACAGTAATGAGCTTGTATAGGCCTGACCTTGTTTATAGAAAGTAGAACAGGAAGAAATGAACGTTAACTGTTACCAGTAGCAATTCCCAGTGCCTTCCACCCCAGCACTGATGCCAGGCAGTTTGCTCCAGTTGGCGAACATGTTACAACTGACATTGGTGTGTGCTTGGTTTTCTCGTCTTGTTGATTCAGCAGCGTAGCGGATGTAGTAGTTGAGTGGGTCTGTGTCGCCGCTGCTCTGACCAGTTGGCTGTGTCCTAAGAGTTCCGTAAAACAGATGTCAGCAGCACTTCCAGGTGATGGTGGGGCGGTAGAGGAGGTGGAGGGCTGGGCTTGGGGTCTCCTCATTACACACAAGCGAGATGGTTTTCACCAAGTCTGTTTCCTGCTGGTGGGTCTCTCTTCCGTTACCTGGCTGGTGCCGTCTGTGGACGCAGTGGCCTTTGTCCTTTGAGATGGACTAGCACAGGGACCCTTTTGGTTCTCTGGTGCTCCTCGGACACATGCACTGCAGGTGGGCAGGGAGGTTGAGGCTGAAAGACCCAGGTTTGCTGTGTCCAGAATCTCAGAAGAGCCCGATGGGCACAGTGTCTAGAAGACTGGGCCAAGTACACATGCTTATGACCACGCGGGTGACTCCACCAGCAAGTACCACCCTCCCCACCAAGCCGCGTGCCTTTCCCACTGGACCTGCAGAATGCAGAAGTGACCACAACAAGAAGCGGGGCTCGCACCTGCAGATGGGGTTCTGAGGACATGGTTGTGGCTGGCGGGTGCTGTCGTGTTGCAGGCTCTTTGCAGTCCCAGCTGGCTTAGCTGTCGAGCTTTTTCTAGTCTGTGATCCGCACGTGTCTAATACATGGGTACATTCTTTTCTTTTTCACAATCCGCATGTCTACGCCCTTGTTGGTTCGCTCAGCAGAGGCCCCGGTCTCGAGCGGCAGTGTGGAGCTCTCGTGGGTTGGCCGGCCCCGCCTTGCCGTAGCTTTAATGACACGTCTCTCATTCCTGGTTCCCTTCTCAGTGCGTTGTTTCTGAATATCAAACCTACTGGGTTTATATTTCTCAGTCTTTTCTATGTTAACAGGGAATTTAAAAGTAACGATTAGCTTTGCAGCCCTGTTTCGCAGCCTGGTCTGTCTGCCTTGTCAGCCTCCGCTCCCCGTTCCTCCAGAATCGTTTCTGTTCTGTCTTCACTCCTTTTTCTCATTCTTTTCTCACTCACTTCCTAAAGTTGTGACTGATTTATGACATCAGTTTCTCTCTTCTAGTATCTTTCCTCTGCGTCTGTTCTGTTCTCCTTTATGAGCTTTCTGATGTTTTCTTCTCCTCTTCTGTGGATTTCCCCAGGGTCTGGGCCCTGCTGCCTGACGCACCACCCGTCCCACCGACACACACTCCTGCAGGGTGCTGTTGGAGACGCTCGTGCCGAGGGCCCAGGCGGAGGCTGAAGAAGTGGAGGGCTGGGCAGTGCTGGGGATCTTTAGGAGGAAGGAGAGGAAGGAAGAAGTGGAGGGAGAGAAACTGCACTTCCATGTTATCTTCTTGGCCAGCACTTCTCAAACCCGGGCATCAGACCGTTCTCAGAGAGGATCGCAAGTCCAGAGAAGGGACACTGAGGCCACTGCCTGGCTTTGCTAGGGGTCGAGTTTCTCCCTTCTCCCTGCTCCTTGTCTTATCCTGTGTCATACTCCCCATTATTTCTTGTTTGGCTGAAGGATTCTTCCCAGGTGTCGGCCCACACCGAGCTCGGTCTTCTCGGACCCTGAGTCATGGGGGCTTCCCATATTGTTCATCTTGACCCTCAGTCACAGTGTCCTGCCCAGTGTCCCGGGCAGCGGGGGGCGTGTCCACTGTGGACTGTGGACACTGCCTACAGGCAACACCGTATTGAAAGTATAGGCCCTCGGTAAACACTGCATGTATTTTTCTGTAAAATCCAGTTACTGCTCAGCTCTTGCTCTCCTTCTTAGTTCCAAGTTCTGAGAGGCTGTTTGACGGGGAGGACACAGGGAGCTTTGTGGGTTGTTGCTGGAGTGAAGCAATTACATCCAACCCAAAGCCACACCTCTTCTCTAATTCCTTTCTCTTTTCTAATAGCTCATAAGATAATTATTTTTAATGTATGTATTTTAAAAGTGTAATAGTTGGTGGTATGATTTGTTGCTCAGGACTGCCACTTTGGGTCACAAACTGCATAATCCAGAGAGTCGCTGTGCTGCAGCGCAACTCCGTCCTGCAGAACTCCGTGTGTGTGTATGTGTGTCTATGTGGGTGTACATACGTGTGTGTTTGAATGTAATTTTCCATTTGTTTGTTACTATAACATTGATGGCATACTGCCCTGGTGTCCTGGGACTTGGCTAAATTCTTATTTTTAATGCTTTTTTGGTAGATTGCTTGGAAATTCTAACAAGGGGTATTTAGTGGTACAGTGGTTACAGGCTCGGCAGCTAACCCAGGGTCAGTGGTTCAAACCCTCTGGCCACTTCGTGGGGGAAAGATGCAGTAGTCTGCTCTCATAAAGATTTTTACAGCCTTGGAAAACCTATGGAGCTGTTTTACTTCGTCTTGTAGTGTTGCTATGAGTTGGAATGGGTCCCACAGTAAAGAGTTTATTTGGTTTTAGGGACTTCTCTGCAGATAATCATATTGTCTATAAACAAGGACTGTTGTTTATTTTGGAGCCTTGGTGGCAGAGTGGTTATGACCTGGGCTGCTGACCCAAGGTCTCTTCAGGAGAAGGGCCCGGCCAGCTGCTGGAAAGATGGCAGCTGAGGAGACCCCCGGGCGGGGGGACTTCTCCTGTCTTACGCGAGGCCACTCAGAGCAGGAACTGCCGCCCAGCAAAGACTCCCAGTCGAGCATTTTTGCTTGTAGGGTCGGTTTCATTCTCATCACTCGGCTGCTGTCTCTTTGCCTTCGTCTTCTGACTTATCTGATAATTATGAAATAGTTTCCCCTGTAAGTTTCTTTTTCCCATTATGGGCAGAAGTGAAAAATTTCTGGATTCTTAACCAATGTTCAGTAAATGTTCAAAAGAACGTGACAAAGATAGTGTCTCCCACCTTCTGCCTTCTTGGGAGTTGCTGCTGCTGTTGGTTCAGCATGGTTAAGAAAGCTGACAGATGGTGAAATAGTGGTGGCTTAGTTATTACTTCCCAAGCAGTTCCACATTTTTCATTAATATTTCAGTCATCTTTCACACAGGTAGGAATAATTGATGAAACAATTCCTGTGATGAAATAGCAGAATGTGTCAAGATTTAGTGAAAATAAGATGACTCAGATCCCATAATGTATCTTAGGCTTCTAAAATGATCGGCAGACACAAGTTTTAATGGTAAGAAAGCCAAAAAACCAAACTCATTGCCGTCAATTTGATTCCTATGCATAATGACCCTACGGACAGAGTAGAACTGTCCCTTAGAGTTTCCAAGGAGTTCCTGGTGGATTTGAACTGCTGACCTTTTCATTAGCAGATATAGCACTTAACCTCTACTCTACCACAGTTTCCATAGTGGTAAGAGAATGAGTTTTATTGTAGAGAAAAGTAAGCAATTTTTCTCTTTGATCCTTGGAAGATCTCTCAAAACAATAAAAATCATGGAATATCAATTCTCAGAAATAGTTAGAACTTTAGCTCAAGCAAGAAACTAAAACAAACCAGACCTGCCGCCCTCAAGTCGCTTCTGACTCATAGTGACCCTGTAGCGCAGAGCAGAACTCCGAGCAGAGCTTCCAAGGAGCACCTTGCAGATTCCAACGTCAGCCTTTGGGTTAGCAGCTGTAGCACTAACCACAACGCCACCAGGGTTTCCAGAACAAGAAACTAGAAAATAAATATTGGATCCAGAGCATCAGAAGTTTGGTTCAGTCAAACAGAGAAGAAGAGGGTTATTGGTAAGATGCCTCGGAATGGAATCCTTCCTGAAGCTTTCTGATTTTACTGTCTTGTTGTCATGGAGACCATGTTATGTGTTAAAGGGATGTGCAGATGTGAAGACCTCCGAGTCATCAGAAAGAGCCCAGGAGCCCAGGAGGCAGCTCCAGGTCAGGTCTGGATGTCAACTGGTCTCAGTGCTGAGCAGTTTTAGAAGTAGCAACAGGGAAAAGAGCAGTCAACGTTGAATCAGAACCAAGACAAGAGCCGACTTGTTGGGACTCTGGACTTCCCCTTGTCTCCACTTTCTCGTCTTTGACAGAGGTGACAAAACCGTGCCTCACAGTGTGGTTGTGGACATTTAGTGAGCGGGACTGTGCTAGGAACTGTGAGACCCCAAAGGGATGCAACTGGCAACTCAGTCATCTTTCCCTTTCCTGTGTCTGGAGGTGTCTGTGTATTTACTGAATAAATGAAAACACGTTGCCAAGAGGGTTTATAAACCATATATTATGAACTATCGGATTCTCTTCAGTTACAGTAGCATGCATTCGTGTTGAGTACATGTGTGTTAAATGCTGTGCAGATTCAGGATCTTCAGTGGTGCCTCCTTCACACACATCGTTTTGTCAAATCAAGGCAGAATGTCAAGGAAAGCTGTGAAACGTTTTCTGGAACTTGGGGTTCAGACTGCAGCCCTCTGTGTAGTTTGCCTTCTCAGTGGTGATTAAGATGGTACCCGTCATTCAATTACCATTGTCTTTTTTCTAAATTGGCTGACTGGTTAATAAATTCAGGTGTTTTCATTATGGTGCTGTCAATTTTAAAGTAAAACGTCCTCATGTTCTTTGCCTTTCGTGATTCAAAAATATTACTTTGGTTTTCTCTTCTAGTATCAGTAAAAATTCAGAAATGTCTTTGCCTGTGTTTTGTGTTCTCCTTTAACTCAGCTGTTGTAAGTCTTAGGAGAAATTGACCTGTGTGACGTCTGTAATCCCTCTTTGCCATTATCGTAATGATCCCCACTGTGTGTATAAGGCAACCAAGGCCTTTAAAAAACCCTAGAGAAATCAAAAGTAAAGTTACAAGCCTTTTTTTCTTGTTGATCTGTGTGACCTACTCATCAGAGAGAAAGATTATACTAACTTGATTTGTGTATTAATTAATTGGGATGGAACAATTGCCCGATTTAGGATCTGACTCTACGTTAAGTTCAACGAATGGGGTCCTGCGAAGCCTCTGGTCCCTTGCCGAAGAAGCTAGAATCTCAGGCTGATGACTATCAGCTTGACCTGTGGTTCAACCCTGATGGCTGTTGGCCGTGTTTCGATCGTCAGCGTGTCAGCTTCCCCGAGGGCTCTGTCCGTGCGTGAGGCTCTGCCCGTCTGTCCTGTCGGTCTCTCTCCTGGGCTCATGCACTTGCCGAGGGTGAGGGCTGCGGCTCTGCGAGGCCTTGGGTCTGAAAGCATCACTGAGGGAACTCCTGACCCAGGAGGGAGGTTGGCTGGGTAGCACCTCAGGCCTCTCGCAACCCTCCTGGTTCTATACTTTGTCATGTGCCGACACGCATGTTTTGTCCATTGCCGTTGAGTCAGTTCCAGCTTGCGGCAACCACACGTGCAGAGTAGAACTGCTCCACGAGATCTTCAAGGCTGCGTGTGACATCTCAGAAACAGATGGCCTGGCCTGTCTTCTGAGGTATCTCTGGGTGACTTCGAGGCACCAGCCTTCCTGCTAGCAATCGAGTGCATAGCCATGTGCACCACCAGGCACATGGGATGTGTGTTATGATGTGATTCTTCAGTGACACTTAGTTGCTGTCTTCTTACTGCTTGTGTCACGGATTTCTTTTTGCTGTTCTCTCCCTTAGATTTTTATTAACAACGAGTGGCAGAACTCAGAAAGTGGGAGAGTGTTTCCTGTCTACAACCCTGCCACCGGGGAGCAGGTGTGTGAGGTTCAGGAAGCAGACAAGGTATGTCGTTCTTAGAGAACCCCTGGGAGAAGAAGGGTGCAGGACTCCAGCTCTAGTGAAAAGACCAGACTGGATGGTCTGACAGAGTGGAGGGTCCCTACAACACATGGTCCCTGCACTTGCTGTTAACCTAGAACTGAAACCGTTCCCGAAGCCAGCTCTTCAGACAAAGAGTGGGCTGGACTTTAAGACATGAAATGACGCTGGTGAAGAGTGTGCTTCGTACACAGACCCATGAGACCAGCTGGGCCGCTCCTGTCAGGAGACGAGGGGAGAGGGCAGAGGGGGACAGGAGCTGGGTGAACAGACACAGGAGGTGCAGGGTGCAAAGGGGGAGTGTGCTGTCTCAGGCTGGGGAGAGCAACTAGGGTGACATCACGGTGCGTATGTAAGTTTTTGCATGACAAATTGACTTGAATTGTGAACTTCTACTTAAAGGACAATAAAACATAAAAAATAAAGCCGGGCAAAGAGTCCCTCTGAGGTAATCCAGACAGCCAGTGACACAGCGCCTGGTCTGCAGACCTTCGCATGGGTTCTCTGGCCGTCTCTGTCCTGAGAGCAGGTGCTTCGTCTCTCTCCAGACTGCCGTCTCACCTCAGTGACCTCTCTGTCCCCAACAGGCTGACATAGACAAGGCAGTGCGGGCTGCGCGCCTGGCCTTCTCTCTGGGCTCCGTGTGGCGGAGGATGGATGCCTCTGAGAGAGGACGCCTGCTGGCCAAGCTCGCCGACCTGGTGGAGCGTGACAGGGCTGTGCTCGCGGTGAGTAGCCTTAGGAGTCAGGACACTGTGCCACAAGTTCGCGGTCTGGATTTCTCAGTCTTTCTGAAAATACGTGGTGAAGTGTGCTGGGTCAGCAGGAAGCTGAGAAAGGCAGGGAGCAGGATAGCAGCTGGGTTGGGGGTAGGCGGCGACAGCCAAAAGCTCCTTCTACTAGATCCTCAAAAACCAAACCACAACCCCAAGGACCTGCTCCTCTCCTCACCCCAACTCTTAGCAGTTGCTGAAAAAGGAGTCACTGTCCTGCTTGCAGAGAACCCATGCCCTGTGATTCTTCTGAGAGACAAAGGGGGCTAGTTTTTAACTCCCAAGAGGCGACTCCTTTTGACTAAAGAGAGTCCTTCGGATGCAGAGGGGACAGTCCGAACTCTTCTATCCCACTTGTCCTGTCCCTTTCTGGAGTTAACGGAGAGCCAACAGCAGTAGACAGTAACTTTCTTTCACTAAAATCTTCATCTTTTCACATAAGGAATTTCTCCTAGTATCTTCATTGTGGTTTTCATAGAGGCCAGTTTCCTAGAGAATGTAGCAGTTTGGGAACTGGAACAGGCTGGGAATGCACGTACTGTAAACCAGGGGCCTCCAGCCAGCTGAGCCGCAGTCCATCAGTTCAAGTCCGGGGCCGCCTTGTTCAGTGGGGACCGTCACCAGCCCTGTCCTTGGGATGACAGATCAAGAGAGGGAAGTCTCAGCACCCTTGCTCAGGGTCACTGTCCCACAAAGTCTCAGCGCGGCACCCCAGCTCCTCCTGCCTCTGTCCCCCTCAGGGACGTTTCCGCAAGGTGTGCAGGTGCGTTGTGAGCATGGTGTCCCATGGAGAAGAAGCTCCATCCTTAAGGGTCACAAAATACCAAAGGCTTTGAGAAGCTCTGCGTGTTGTGGGATTGGTCCAGAAAGCTGAAGACAACACCGCAGTTAGCATACTGAAGATAGAGCAAGAGCTGGCGGTTCCTGGGGGGCACCTGGCTGGTGTGAGCAGCTCGGGAGAGACTGGTCAGGTGGCCAGCTTTTCTTAACTGGCCCTTTATGCTGCTGTGTGGAGTTGGTTCTGGGCCCTGGAGAGTAGGACCCTCACTTGGTGAGCATGTTGGTGTCCTGATAAGGAGCAGGAAGTAGATGATACCGTTAGTGAGGGTGAGCCAGTATCCAGTGGCGAGTCAGGTGATATTTTAAAACAAGCTTCATCTGGTGTACATGGCAAGCGGATAAATGACTTTGCAGGTGACAATATTTCCATCTCGTTGCATGGAGAATATTTCAGGTCTAGCTTGCGTGCCCTCTGTTTTACCCCAGAATAGGTTATAGGGACACCCTGGTTGCACAGTGGTTAAGTGCTCCATCTGCTCACCAGAGAGTCGACAGTTCAAATCCACCAGCTGCTCCTAGGAAACTCTATGGGGCAGTTCTGCTCTGTCCTGTAGGGTCCCTATGAGTCAGAATTGGCTGGATGGTAGTGGGTGTACTTTGGGCATATGTCATAAAATGTCCCTGTGGGGAAGGGAATGAGATAGCATGTTTCTGTTTATTTTTGTTTGTTAAGCATGTCATTCTGTGTGTCCCAGACTGAACTGATTTGGAAACGTATTCCGACAGTGGTCGCATCAGCGGTCTGAACCTTTTCAGGACCACCACTTTTTCATTCAGGGGACCCGTCCTTTACTCTTAGTAGACAATAGTTGTTAACGTAAACACTGATGAAAACCCAGCCTTGGAGCTGGGAAGTGCGCCCCCCGGCCCCGAGGTCTCGTTATGTGGTGGCCGTGAAGAGGCTGGCCCTGTGCCCTGGATGGGCTGCTTCTTAGCATGTCTGCAGCAGCTGCTAAGCCTCTAAATTCTCATTGATGGGATAAAAGAGCCCACGTCCTGTTCCTTTTTATGGACTCAGATTACCAGAGGGGACCCAAAAGACCACCACTGAGCTCTGGCCGTCGTTAGGACAGAAGCAGGTTTGTTGTGCTGACTGCTGCTTTGCTGTCAGTGAAATCAGGGAGGTGTGCCTGTATTTGAAGAGTGGTCACAGGAAACACAGCAGTGCACATGTAGATTGTCACTGTGGGTCCTAGTGGAAACCAAACCTGACCACTTGTACCAAAACCCACTGGAGACGAGACCTGACTGGAAGTCCTCAACACTGCTTGTTTTGGGAAATGCAGGTTGGCTGGGCATGCCTCCGTGTTCTGTCTTCTGCTTTTGCTTTCCTTCTGCTCCAGAAATGATGTGTGTGTCCCTGGACAGTGCTGGGGACTTAGTGTCTCTTGCTTTCATTTCCTGCAGACCATGGAGTCCCTGAATGGTGGCAAACCCTTCCTCCAGGCATTCTACGTGGACTTGCAGGGCGTCATCAAGACCCTCCGGTATTACGCAGGCTGGGCTGATAAAGTCCACGGCATGACCATCCCTGTGGGTACGTGATGTCCCAGAAGCCACGGGGGACAGGGGCTGTGCTGGAAGCACACTGTCACCACTGGACAGCCAGCAGTCACATGGGGGGCAGATGTGTCCCTGCTCACAGCGTCTTGAGCTAGACAGGGAGAATGACCAGGTGATGTCACCGAGTGTGACATGGTCCTGTTTCTAGAGCTGTTGCACATCCAGACCCTGATGAGCCTGGGACCAGATAGACACTTCTCATCTGCCCAAGGCCGAGCGCTGGGCTGGTTGGGTGCTGGGTGTGGAGGGGCGATGGGTGGAGGGGGTGGGGGAGATGAAGACTCAGCCCTTGCGTCCTGGAACGCCAGACCTACCAGTTTGGAGGGAAATGTTCATGTCGTTTCTCCAAGTGGTGAGATTATGGATGATTTTTAACTTCTTTTGTATGTTTTTCTCTATTTTCTGTACCCAAACTCTGACTTGACGGCACTTGGCTTGGCTTTAAACTAAACCCACTGCCATCGGATCAGTTCTAGCTCATGGCAGCCCCGTAGGGACAACCCCGCAGTGGTCAGTCTCTCTGGAGAGAGAGTCTCCTGCAGAGCGGCCGGTGGTCTTGAACCACTGATCTTTCGGTTAGCAGTTGATAACACTGACCTACCACTGTGGCTCCTTCTATTTTCTATAATGACCATGAGTCACTTTCAGAGTCTTTAAAAACAACAACAATTCTGGCAACTCCCCACCCTCTTTGAAGGTAAAGGTCAGGGGACAACACCAAGAATGCGACACAGAGGCCTCTGCCAGAGAGGCACAGCGGGGGGCTGAGTGGCTGATGTGGCCTTTGGGAGTGGTGTCCAAAGGAGAGGGACATTTCTGAGATGGGAGTTGCTGGTAGAGCGGTTTGGAGCTGCGGTCCAATACAGGTGGTGACCAGGACCCGCTGAGGGCTGTCACAGTGGCCCAGGAGAACTCTTGTTATCAGCATCGCCTTTTATGGGGGAGGAGATGCAGACCTAGAGAAGTCTGGCATTTTTAGAGCTGCAAGTCTGACATGAGGGCCTCGGCTCCTGGTGGCTCCCTAGAGGACTTATGTCAGCTATCAGAAGGAAGCATACCATGGGGACCAGGTGGGAGGGAGGTGAGGATGTCAGGAGTGGGGAGCAGTCATAGGGAAGGAAGTGGGTGTTTGCTTGGTAGACAGTGGACACTGCCAAATGCTGTACCTGTGCCATGTCCCTATGCCATGTATCTGTGCCATGTCCCTGTACCCCGTGCCTGCCCTGTGTCCCTGTGCCTTGCTCCTCTGCCGTGTCCCTGTGCCTCATGCTGTGCTGTGTGCTGTGCCCTCCTCATGCTGTGGCTGCCTGGCGTGTCCCTGCTTCCTGTGGAGAGTGCACAGTGGTGGTCTGGCTGACAGTGCAGGGGGATTGAAACCCGGTTTCCCAAACCTCAGCATACAGATGCGTCACCTGTGGCTGTCTGGGCTGGCCCGTGGTGGGCTCCTGGCCAGCTTCCAGGGGGTGCTGTGTTGCCGGCCCTTGGCCTTGAGCAGAAGGACCGGGTGCAGTGCTGACTGAGTGGAGTGGCTGCTGCAGCACCTCATGTGGATATGGGGTGACGAGGGAGAGGGACAAGAGACAGAGATGAAGCTTCCCAAACCACTTCTGTGAGTGACAATGGCATGTAGAGTGTGATAGGCTGTCTTCTCCACCAGATTCAGAGGTAGACAAGAAGCTTCTTGGATAAAAGCAGCGTCTTTCATCAACTCTGACCCTAGGAACATTCCAGAAGCACCACGTCCAGTGTCTCCTGCGGTGGCGGGGATGGCCCGACCAAGGTGCCATCACCGTGTGGTGTGAGTACACCTGTTAGAGTGGTTTGGGACCCAGGGCTTGACCTGAAGATGGATGGTCCGCCAGCCTCTGTAGGTTGACTTCTCCTGTTTCAATGGAGAAAGCTTAATTAGAAGACCAAAGCTTCGTTATTATGCCTCCACCTCACTGCCACTCACTGTCTGAATAACAGATGGCTTTCCGGTGTTCCAGGCGCTCTTGAGAAGATTACGGCTCTTTCAGGAATAAGGTGAAACAGGAGGGAGCTGTGCACAGAGGTCTCGGTCTGACTGGTGATGTCTTGGTTTTCTTTGCTTACTCAGGAGAGAAAGCTCTGTACAGACAGCAGTTTATTGGCGCCCCTGAAAACGCCTGAGGTCTTTGTGTAATTTTCTCTGAGAATAGACATGATTAGCTGCTAAATCTCACTTTTTCACCTGATGCCCTTTGTGGATCCCAAGGATGCTGAACTGGGCAGTAGAAACACAAGACTTGGAGAATACTGTCACAAAAGTGTTCTCTGATGTCTTCTCAGAAACTGATGTTTAGTCTATGAAGGAAAAAGATGACAAATTCTCTTAAACACTAAGTAGCTTTCGTCTCCCTAGTTATTACCAGCGTACATTGAGAGAGGTGTCTGGATGCGGGGCTCTCTGGGGTGAGGCCGGTGGGCAGACCTTCTAAGAGGCCAAAGTTTGGGCCATAAGCATTGTCGCCACAACACCGCATGCAGATGATGACAGGAAGGAGGCAAATGTGTCCTCAGAAGCCAGCTTCGTCTCGGCTGAAGCCTCAGAAATGGGGTCAGCCCCTGGACTACCGAGAGTTCAGCCAGTGACTGCCTGGGCTGGTCCGGTGCTCAGTGAATTAGCTGGCTAGACCAGAGGATCCCAGGGAGACACAGAGGAAATTTATTCGTAAATGTGTTCAGTCGATTGACCCGTTTGTGTTTCTCATATGTATAACTGTGTAATTTAACGTCACGCTTTGCCTCCACACACGGCTTTCCCACAGTGAAATCTGGAACACAAGGATCCTTGAACCTGTGACCATGAGGCCTTTATTGAATGGTATGCATTACCCAGTAATGCCCAGATTTAATGTTTGGGACTTACCTCCTCTACCAGACATCTTCAACCTCCTCCAGTCACGCCCTCGCTCCACAAGTATTGCTGGAGCATCGACTGAGTTTCGGGAGCCTGGTGGCTCAGCATTCCAATGGCAGCAATCCAACAGCCGGTGCTCCGAATCTGCCAGCTGCTCGTTGCAGGCTCTGTGTGGCAGTTCTCCCTGTCCCATGGGGTCACCGTGAGCCAAATCATCTCGACAGCAGCAGGTCTTGGTCTTGGCTGTTCTAGGCACTGGGTTAGGCTCTGGGATGTACAGGTGGGTGTGAAAGAATCCACACGGTCAAGATGTTCTTAGGATGCTAAGGGAGCAAACAAGTGTGTGACTTAACCGGTCTTAAGGTTGGAATGAGGCCTCGGGTTCTAGGAAGGCTTCTTGATGGAGCCGGGATACACGGGATGATGCTTGGAGAACAGGTGAGTGAGGATGGATGCAGCTAGGAGCCGCCCAGATGTGGACACCATCTGTGCAAAGCCCGCAAGGGAGTGACTACAGTGAGCCAGTGGGTTGGAAAGGGTGGCTGGGTATGATCTGGGCCCCAGATTTTTCCATAAGCAATCATAAGCAATGAGGAATCACTGAATTATTTTAAATAAATGAGCACCTTGCTAAAAACTGCATCTCAGAAAGAGTACTTGGCTGCATACTGGATGATGAACTGAGGAAGGCAGGTCTCTGCCGTATTTCTCCCCGTGAAGGGGAGCCTCCCCTTGACTTTTTGAGAAGGAAAAGGCCATTGTTGAGCCAGTGTCTGGATAGCTGTTTCTCCTTCTGAGGGAAGAGCCTGTCCACTCTGCTCCGGCTCACACCAGCCCAAAGTGGGGCGTTTCTGCAGAACGAGGCACTCCCAGTGGGATGCACACTTCACAACGCTGTCCATCACTTCCCGTCAGGGTACCACAAAGCCTGCACCTGACCTTTCCGCTGTGGCGCCCCTTGATGAGAGTGGGAAATGGGCATCACTGTGATTTATTGGACGTTCTCCTTGTTCCTGTTGTGATCTCTCTGCTCTCACGGCAGCCCTGCAAAAGTGTTATTTTCTTGTTTTGATAATTTGTGACCTGCGTCAGCGTCCTGTCCATGTCCGCCCCTCTCAGTCTGTCGTCTCACTCTGGTGGAGGAGGGATCAAAACATGTGTTCACTTTATGGAAGCAAAAACGGGAGTTTAGTTGAGATGCGTTACCTTGATTTCACCCTCTAACAGCTGTCTTTGTGTGTGTGTGGTTTTGGGATACGTAAGCAGAGAAACTGTAGCCAGTGCTTTACGCTGAATCCTGACCAACAAAAGCCCTTATTGCCATATCAGCCCATGGGAAGGGTTTAGGAACGACCCAGGTTACAAGTAGTTATCCGCCTCACCGCCTTCTAAATTTTCTTGCTAAAGAATAGGTTAGAAGTGTGCTCGGACAGTGACCCAGGTCTGACGCACTTGCCTTCGGTCAGTTCATCTCAGGCCAGTGCAGAGCAGACAGGACCGAATCTTGCCGCTCCGCTCAGCTGAGAAGGCAGGGAGTGGTCAGTGGCGGGAACAGAAGCCGTGGGGACAGGAGCCTCTGAAGGCTGCTCCCCGTATCGTGTTCCAGATGATAAGGCTGAAAAGGACCTTGAGGACCCTGCTTTCCTCGCTTTATGGACAAAGAAACTGAAGTCCAGAGAAGTAAACTGACTTCTTCAGGATCACATAACAGATTAGTGCTCGACGAGGTCACCTTCATGACAGACTCAGCAACATGTAACTCAGCTTCTCAGAAGCTGCCAGCAGCCTCCTGAGAAGAACAACGCTCCCACTGCTTCATAGCAGCGTAAGGTGTCAGCGTTCGTGTAGGCGCTGATGGAGTTCATTGTCGCCGTGCAAAAATCGAGCTCTGCTCCACGGCCGAGTGCATGGGGATCCGCGAGGGCGAGTGATCCGAGAGCCCCACGCGGGTGCTCTGCCTGCCTGACAGCCTGTTGGGTCTGTTGTCTCCTCTCTGGTCGTCTCCACCACAGCCACCTTCTGACCCCTGGGCTCAGACCGCGGGAGTGAGGAGGGCGTTGGCCAGGCGTCTCCAGCAGCCCTTTCTTGCTGAGTCGAAGCCTTCTCTGGAACGCCTCAGCTTCGGTAAGAAGGCAGATGATAGCACCCTAAAAGGAAGTTTCTGAGTTTGGGTGGGAAGCTTTTTTTTTCCTCCATAGCAAGCTGATGAACTTATAACTGAACTTCACGAGCAAAGCTGAGGCAATGAGGGAAACAACCTTCTAAGTTCCCCGTCGTATTTGGATAGCATTATTACCATAAAAGGTAGAAAATGGGCTATGGTTTTTCTTGTAGGCAGAGAAATGAGCTAGTTGTGTGTCATCGTAAGTACAGAGGAGAGAGACAGAGACTACTCAGTCATCTTTCACGTCCACTTTCTAGCTGAGGAGGAGAGAGATAGGACACTCGTCACCCTTCGTGTCCACTCTGTAATATCCAGGCGCTGGGCTCTCCCCCTGAGGGGAGGTATGTTGCGCTCTGCGGTGTTTCCTTTACAATTGAAGATGCTTGAGGCGTGTGAGTTTCTTGTGCCCGTGTGTGAAATCCTCGAACAGCGTTTCCACCCTTCTTCACAACGAGGCCATTTCTTTTTAGCCTGTTTGCGTACCTTCTTGGCATTATGCTTTACTTCTGTGGTTTGTGATTAGCCACCAGAATCCAGCGTCTCCTTCATCACAGACATGACTTTCACGTGTTTTTATGCTGATGAACTTGGAAGTCTGAGCAGCCAGATCTCGGTCGGAAGCCACAACTTCACCACTGCATCACGTCGGGCATCACTCCTCGGTGCCTGGTTTTCTCTGTGTGTAAAATGCTGAGACTAACACAGTCATGAACTGCCTGACATGCCTGCAGCCACTATCCCTGTCCCCTGGGGTCCCAGAGGGGTTCAGAAATGCCTGCTGGAGAACGGGATGCAGTGGATGAAACTGGATGCAGCAAACACAATACCTGTATCTCACATCTCACATGCAAAGCAGTGGTGCTGCCAGGTGCATTTAACTTGATTTTTGATACAGTGGGCTGTGGCAGTCCTGTTGTTATGGGGACAGATGTTTGTAATGCAGGGACTGTCTCTAATACAGTGTTTGCACAAAACACAAACCCCATGACAACCTGTTTCAGAGAACATTTTGTGAACATTAAGCGACACGTGATTGTAGCTGCTCTGTGTTTTTCAGAGTTGTTAGGAGTGTGAAATGCAATTAAAAAAGCAAAGCAAAATCCGTTGCTATCAAGTGATGCCAACTCATAGCAACCCTATAGGACAGAGCAGAACGGCCCCACAGGGTGTCAAAGGAGCACCTGGTGGATTTGAACTTCTCGACTTTTCCTTAGCACCATAGCTTCTAACCATGAGAGTTTCTGTGAAATACAATAAGGATACAGAAATACAATACACATATCTATAGAAATAAATCGTGTGTTTCTTATTAATTTAATACTTCTTTTGAAGTGTTAAAAATATTGATTAGGATGTCTTATACTTCGTAGTTTTTTTGAGGCCAATTAGTACAGCTAATAGAGGTATAAAAACTAATAAGAATGAATTCGGACAACTGTGGAGCAAATGAAGGTCATCATGATGCCAGGGTGTGGCCTGTGGCCCTGAAGTCCCTGCACCACCTGGAGACACGGGACGTGCAGAACTTGTGGCCATGCCTCAGACTCACGGAAACAGAAGGACACTTCAGTCTCTGGGTGCTCGGTGCCCATGTAAATTCTGGAAAGTACCACTTGCAGATTTTCACCCTTATAGTACCTGTGGCACACAAGATGATTTTACACATTAGACTTGGGAATGTTTTTAATTGTGATTATTGGGTTTGATGAGCCCTCCTTTGTCTGCCAGTTTGTCACACTGTGGGGGCAGCTGTGTTGCTGTGATGCTGGAAGCCGTGCTGCTGGTATTGAGATCCCAGCAGGGTCACTGATGGCGGGCAGGTTTCAGCTGACCTTCTGGACAAAGACAGACCAGGAAGGACCCGGTGGTTACTTCTAAAAGGAATTAGCCAGTGAAAAAAAAAGAGCAGTGGGACATGGTCAGATACAGTGTTGGAAAATGAGGCCCCCAGGTTGGAAAGCACTGAGAATATGACTGGAGGAGAGCTGCCTCCTCAAAGTAGAGCCGACCTTGAGGATGTGGATGGACTAAAGCCCTTGGGACCTTCGTTTGCTGATGTGGCACAACTAAAAATGAGAAGAAACAGCTGCAAACATCCATTAACAATCAGAAAGTGGGATGTACGAAGTATGAATCTGGGAAAATTAGAATCATCAAAAATGAAGTGGAACTCATAAATACTGATGTTCTAGGCATTAGTGAGCCAAAATGGACCTGTGTTGGCCATTTTGAATGAGACAATCACATTTACTATGCTGAGAATGAAAACTTAAAGAGGAATGATGTTGCCTTCATCATGAGGAGGAACATTCCTGTCTTGTCAGTTATAGGACTGTATCCACACGCCTACAAGGAAGGCCAGTTAATACAACTATTATTCAAATTTACACACCAACCACAAAGGCCAAAGATGAAGAAATTGAAGATTTTAACCAGCTTCTGCAGTGGGAAATTGATGGAAAATGCAACTAGGATGTATTGATAATTACTGGTGATTGGAATGCAAAAGCTGGAAATGAAGAAGGGTCAGTAGTTGTAAAATTATAGCCTTGGTGGTAAAAATGATGCTGGAAATCGTATGATAGAATTTTGCAAAACCAACAACTTCTTTACTGCAAATAACTTTTTTACCAACATAAATGTTGACTATACACATGGACCTTGCTTGACTGAATACACAGGAGTCCCATTGAGTAGTGATGATGGAAAAGCACAGTATCAGCAGTCAGAACAAGGCCAGGTACTGACTGTGGCACAAATCATCAGCTGCTAGTATACAAAGTCAGATTTAAACTAAAGAAAATTAGAACAAGTTTACAAGAGCCGAAGTACGACTTAGAGACCCTCTCAAGAGCAAATCTGATGCATTGAACACTAATGAGTGAAGACGAGACGAGTTGTGGGATGACATCAGGGACCTCCATGAAGAAAGCAAGAGGTCATTAGGAGACAGGAAAGAAAGAGAAGACCAACTCGGATGTCAGAAGAGTCTCTGAAACCTCCTGCTGGATGCCAAGTAGTGAGAGCAAAAGGAAGGAATGACACAGTAAAAGACTTGAATAGAAGATTGCAAAGGTCAGCTCAAGAAGACTGAGTGTTATAATGAAAATGTGCAAAGACCTGGAGATGGAAAATCAAAGGGAGAACACTTTCTGCACTTCCCAAGCCGAAAGAAGTGAAGAAAAAATTCAAGCGCCAACTTTCAATGGTGGAGGATTCTACAGGGAAATTATTAAACAAATGAGGGAACATCAAAACAAGATGGAAGGAGCACACAGAGTCATTAGACCAGAAAGAACTGGTCGACGTTCAGGCATTTCAAGAGGCAGCATCTGACCAGGAACTGATGGCATTGAAGGAAGAAGGCGAAGCTGCACTGCAGGCATCGGTGATAAACAAGGCTTCCGGAATTGGTGGAACACCAACTGAGATGTTTCAGCAAATGGATGCAGCTCTGGAAGTGCTAGCTTGTCTGCGCCAAGAAATTTGGAGTGCAACCACCTGGCCAACTGACTGGAAGAAATTCACTAGTTATGTGTATCCGCAAGAAGGGTGATCTGATCAAATGTGGAAATCAAACAATATCGTTAATATTATGTGCAAGGAAAAGCTTGCTCAGATCACTCAAGAGCGGCTGCATGTTGCAGTCTATTGACAAGGACCTGCCAGAAATTCAAGTCAGATTCAGAAGAGGGCGTGGAACCAGCGATATCACAGCTGATGTCAGATGGGTCTTCGCTGAAAGCAGAGAATACCAGAAAGATGTTTACCGGTATTTCATTGACTATGCAAGGGCATTCGGCTGTGTGGATCACAACAAGTTATGACTAACATTGTGAAGAATGGAAATTCCAGAACACTTAATTGTGTTTTTATGGAATCTGTACATGGAAGAAGCAGTCACATGAACAGAACAAGGGGACACTGCATGGTTTAAAGTCAGGAAAGGTATGCGTCAGGGTTGTATCCTTTCATCATACCTTTTCAATCTATATGTCGAGAAAATAACCCAAGAACCCGGACTATATGAAGGAGAACAAGGCATCAGGATTGAAGACTCATTCACAGCCTGAGTTATGCAGATGACACAGCCCTACTTTGTAGAAGTGAAGAGAATTTGAAGCATTCACTGATGAAGATCAACGACCACAGTTTTCGTTCAGTATAGACTGCACTTCAACATCAAGAAAATAGAAACCCTTACAACTGGACCAGTAAGCCACATCGTGATCGATGGAGAAAGGACTGAGGTTGTCAAGGATTTCATATTACTTAGGTTCACAATCAACACCCATGGAAACAGCAGTCAACAGATCAAAAGAAATCTTGCACTGGGACAGTCTGCTGCAAAGGATCTCTTTAAAGTATTGAAAAGTAAAGGTGTCACCTTAAAGATTCAGGTGTGCTTGGCCCAAGCCATGGTACTTTTATTTGTATGATATTCGTGTCAGGAAACTCTGGTGTCACGGGGGGTTGAGTGCTACATCTGCTAACCAGAAGGTCAGCAGTTGAGCTCTGCCTGGTGCTCCTTGGAAACTCTCTGGGGCAGCTCTGCCCTGACCTCCAGGGTTGCCATGAGTTGGACCCAACTCGATGGCAGTGGGCCTTTTTTATATATTCATATGAAAGCTGGACAATGAACAAGGAAGACAGAAGCAGAATTGATGCCTTGAGTTGTGGTGTTGGAGAATACTGAATGTACCCCAGAGTGCCAAAAGAACAAATAGATCTGTTCTGGAAGAAGTCCAACCAGAGTGCTCCTTGGAAGCAAAGACAGTGAATCTGTTGTGTCTCACAGACTTTGGACATGTTGTCAGGAGGGATCAGTCCCTGAGAAGGACATCACGCTAGGTAGAGGGAAGGGTTGGCAAAAAACAGGGAGACCCTCGACAATATGGATTGATGCTGTGGCTGCAAAGAGGGGCTGAAGCATAAAAATGATTGTGAGAACGGTACAGTCCTGGGAGTGTTGCTGTTGTGCACAGGGTCGCCGTGGGCTGGAGCCAACTTGGCAGCACCTAATAGCAGGAACAGCAGGTTTGAGGAATATTAGAAGCGATTGTTAATAGTCCATGAAACCTGTCACCTCATTGAATTTTCTTAGGTTGAGGCTAAAAGGTGGCTACTTAACCTGTTTCTAAAATAGGAGTTGAGTTAGATGAAATTGTTAAGTAAATAACAGAGCAGCTGATGGTGTGGGAGTGACTGAGTGAACTCTGGGTGACCTTAGTCTGGGAGGTCATTGGGCCTGCAGCAGGGGACCTCTGGGGCTTTCGGGTTAGCTGAGGGTGCTTTATGAGCCATACATGTTTCCCGGAAACCCCATCTTAGACTAGGGGTGTCTGGTATAATCTTCCATTGTCCAACTGGGAGCTTGGACTGAGCTCATGAAGCCTGAGCCCTCCTCTGTCTCTCCTGGCAGTTTGCTCCCCAGGGATGAGTTCAAGCACCAGAAACCCTTTATTTCGTCATCTACTTCCTAGAGAAACTAACTGTAGGGACTAGAAAATTCAGTCCCTTTTCTTCTGCCAGCCTTTAGCTAAATGTTTGTTAAATCTGGAAACAGTTTGTCCAAGAAAGTTTTCATTCCCCACAGTGCATTTTCTCTGGAGACACGATTTTAAAATATAGTTCCGTTCCTCATGAGGTCAGCTTTTCAGATTTTGTCTACATTTTGTCTGCTTTCATTTCTTAAGTAACTTTCAACATGATATGAGTAGTGTGTCTAAATTCTTGTACATTTAGAATGTGGAGGAGAAGCATGTCCCATGAAGTGTCTCGTACACAGGTTTCTGACGCGTGCTTGCGGAGTCAGCCCCTGTGTCCTTTGGCTCGTCTTCCCCAGGTGTTTCTTCAGTCCAGCTGTCTCCTTGTGGACATCACACACTTCTTCTGTGTTCTGCAATTGGTTACCTGACTCTGTCCCCATTGCCACGGTGCAGAGTTTAGCTGGGGAGGATTGTCTCACAAAAATATGTCTGTCCTTCCAGAGATGTATCCATTGAAGAAGGAGAGTCATGTGCACGGGTGTGAAGCATGGCATTTATCTGTGGGATTCTTGAGTTACCTGCGTACAGAGTAGGACAGTTAATCCAGTTGCTACCCCATAGACCGCTTCCACATTTTGGCTATTTTTGTTGTAAATGAGATAAACTCTAGAGTAATTCTAATCGTGGAGTCATTGAACCCTTCTACTCTGATACTTTTTCAAGTTAGAAAAATAACACAGAACAACATGTACAGAATGAAAAGGAGGAGTGTGCTCACTGGGCAAGGACGGCAGAAGGAGCTGCAGACAGGCGGGCATGCAAATTTAATTTGGATTGTATACTGTCTCTTAATCACAATTAAAAAAAATACGCCGAACAAACTCAGGAGACAGAGCAAATTGGGGGTAATTTTGCAATACACGTAACAGAGGCCTGGTTTCCTTGATATGCATTACTCAGAAACCAACCTAGTGCCATCGAGTCGATTCCGACTCACAGTGACCCCACAAGGCAGAGAAGAACTGCTCCATTCAGTTTATAAGGAATGCCTAGTAGATTTGAACTGCTGACTTTTTGGTTAGCAGACACAGCACTTAACCACTAAGCCCCAAGGGTTTCCCGGTACCCGTAGAACTCTCCAAATCATTACCCAAAAAGACATAAAGTAGGAAGTGAAGCAACCTCCAGAGTATCTGCCTGTGTTTCTTGGAGACAAGAGGGTGCTGTGCAGAGAGGGCTGGTAGCTGAGGACACATCAGGCCCCTTGTGGAGGCTCTGGGGATGCTTCTCCCTCTGGGACCTTCCACCACCACTGTCCCTGTTCGTGCCCGGCCTTGCCCTGCCTGCGTTGTACACAGTAGAGGAATTCAGCTGTGTTCTACTCCTGATATTTGTGCTGTAGACCCTTGTTAAGTTCCCAGACGAGGGAATCGTGGGGAGATCTCGATAGCCCTTGAATCTGAGTGGGGAGTATGGGGAGTTCCCTGTGTTCTTTTGTGCATACTTGGCATTTGTGTGATGAAAAGCTAAAAATATTCCTGATAACTTTTCGAAAAAAGGCAATGAGTATATGTAGAAAAAGAATTGAAAATGACCAGTGAATGTGAACAGATCCTCAACCTCGTACCTCATCTCACACAAATCCAAATGAATTCCCGTTTTCTACCTTCCAGATGGGCTGAAATGAAGATATGTGAAGAATCCAGTGTTAAAATGGGTCTATAAAAACTAGCATCTTCTTGTTGGGATTATGAATCATTCAGCTTTCCTGAAGGGCGACTTGGCGATGTTTGTCAGTGTGTAACACATATGCCCCGTGACCCTGAATCCCACTGATGGACAAAGATGCATCGGAGGTTGTGTCTGCAGCAGTATTGATAGCAGCCCGGACTGGAAACAGCCTCTGGGTCTCAGGAGCATTTACAGTCAGGCCGTAATTTGTTGAACCAGTGAAATAAGGAGCAGCCCGTTAAGGAAGGGTAAATGAAAGTATGAATAAACAGCATGAATAATGTGATTCCATCTGTGTATGAAGAGTAAGTTTTCTGCAAAGACACACCAGCAATAGATAACAGCTAATGCTGGGAAGAAGGACTGAAGATCAGAGATCAGGGCAAGAAGCAGACCTTTAATTTTGCCATTTAAAAAAGGTGTACTTTTGAATTTAGTTACACATTGTGTGTGATAAATGCTAGTAATTTAAACGTGTTGCGAGACTGATAAACCGCCTGATCCATGCTTCTGTCACCCCACCTCTGCACACCATTCCCGGCCTTGCCTCACCTCTCCCCGACCCCCCAGCAGGGCTCGAGCTGGTTGTGGCTGAGAGCCTTCACTTGCCCAGGGATGGCCGCCTTCTAGAGAGGGGACAGGGTTAAAGCTGTAGCCTTGGCCGAAGGGCCAGGCATAGAGGAACAAAGATCCTGCCCCGATCTGCAGCCAGTACGACCACTGAACACAAGCCATTTGAATCAGAGAAGAGGAATACATCTTCCTAAAAAGAATCTCACCTGGGCCACCTGGTTGGGTGTCTCAGTTGCCTGTTGGTCCTACAAGGACAACTTGGAACAACACGGGAGGCTGACGGTGGCATACCTGTCCAGCAGCTCCTGCTGGAGAAAACAAAGCAAGAGAAAGACAAACCCCCAAATCGCTCTGGTTTCCTGTGTCCTGTTCCCTCACAGCTCTCAGGGATGCAGAGATGACCTCATGTCGGTGGATGGTCTGAGGGCAGAGGCCTGGGGGTCTGCACAGTGTTTCCTCTAACGTGGACCGTTGTCCTATGCGTACCTGTGTTTGCCAGGTGCCCAGGAAGGGCACTGTCACCTGGAGGAAGTTACAAAACGTGTCACTTTTACTCTTCAGTTTTCCACTTGCATTTTCCACTTGCCCAGCATTTTAACAGCCCTAGTAGTATTTCACTTTTGCTTTTAATATTTCAGAATGTTATTGTAAAGTTTGAGGTACCTTAGTTTTTAAATAAGCACTTCTAAATACAAGCATCACATTACTGCTTAATACAGAATTTCTTCTTTTCTAGCTTTCAGCTGTTTTCTTCCCAGAAGATTTGTGGGGTTAAGTCTGTCCTTCCTTTTCACCTTTGGGCCTCCCTCAGTACTGTTTGGGGTCCTGGGAGCTTCTCCCAGAGACCCCCACGCCCATGAGAACTCTTCTGCCAGCCTTCAGGTGCAGTGAAGTGGGCTGTCATTCAGCTTTCTCTCTGTGTCTCGTTACCACCCACGTTACCCCTCTGTTTGTTTTTCGTGGAATCTGAGCTCTCTGGAAGTGACAGTGCTCATTTCTTTCAGATGGAGACTATTTCACCTTCACGCGACATGAACCCATCGGGGTGTGCGGGCAGATCATCCCGGTGAGTGGGGCTCCTAGTGCCTCCTGTTTGTTTTCGTTTGAACTGGTTCTCGTAAGGACACACGAAGCACTGAGCTCGGGGATGTGTGTTTTCCATTACTGGGATGGAGAAAAGCCGAGCCCATGTTGCTGACATATCTGTAATAGCCTTCCTGCAAATGCTTATTTGAACAGGCTAATGGGATCTTAGCTCCGTTACCAGGAGTGCGGTTCTGCAGTCAGGGAATGTCCGTGATTCAGACAAGCAGAGCCCAGCCCACGGCGTGTGAATAACAGGGTCTTGTTTTGAGTGTCCACCCTGCCTGTGGAAAATTAATGCTTTGTTACATTTGCCTGTTTATTTTTTAGAGCTCCGACTCACCATCTTTCCAGGCCTATTATTTTATATGGTCCTTTAATCCCAGCCTTCCCTGCTGTTTCTTTTCACAAGGATCTAGATAGAGGACGTGAGGAGGATGCCGCAGCGCGGGCAACGTCACGGTCGTAATTGAAACCATGCCGGGCTGTTGTGTGTCTTGTAAAGGGAAATAGATGTAGTGCTTGGTGTTTGGGTTGGAACATTCAGCGGGATCTTTTTTCTTTTTTTTTTTTTGTCTTTCTCACGCACGCCCCGGCACTGCAGAAAACACGGTCAAGTCTTGTGAAGGCCTTGCTGGTCGCTCTGGCTGGGTGTCAAGGGGAGGTGCCCGCAAAGCTCTGGGAGCGCAGGGCAGCCAGGGGTCTGCTTTTTAGAGCCTAAAAGAACCCTTCAAGGCCATGTTTGGTTTAGGGGACCAAAGACTTGGGGGAAGGTATTAATATTTTTAACGTGACCCACAAGCACGGGGTTACAGTGCAGTGTAGGGGAAAATGGAAGAGGCAGAGGAGCGGGCTGTTCCAGCCCTCACACTCCCAAACCGCCCGGACAGCCCTGCAGGGGTGGGAGTGGGGCTGAGAGCCCATCGCCCGGTCCTGAGCCCGCAGCCCTGCCCTCCTGCCCCTCCACGGGCCTTGGAGCCGTGTGCTGACGGGGTGAGAGCAACCCCTTGGCCAGCCCAGCTCGTTCTCGGGCTGCAGGGTTCACACGCTGCAAGCAGAATTAAAACATCACTGTGGGCTCCCAAGTTTATAAACAACCGAGGGGAAAAGAGATTGGGTGTTTGGTGAAGGCACGACACTTGTATATTTTTGCAAGCTTGCCAGGGCCAGCAAGCGGCCGTCCAGGATGGCAGCTGAGAGGCTTCAGGCAGAGACGTGCTGTGGCCGGGCGGAGGCCAGGGGACCGGGGTTTCTGTTTTCTTTCTTCATGAAATGATCAGTGACACCTGATAGTAGAAGGCTTAGGCCTGAACTTAGGGCTGTGCAAGCTCAATATCCTTTTTAAAATCAATTGAAGCCATTTTAGGCCCCAAATTCGTACACTCACATAAATGTCTTTTAGATTCCATTGGCTTATTTTGCAGTGGAAGAGAAACTAAAAGTTGTGCAAACTTTCGAGTAGCTGCATTTTATTCTTTGTAACCGTATGTGTTTTGTGACAATAAAGCAAACAAATCCACTGCCCTCGAGTGAATCCCAGCCCATCATGGCCCTGTGTGACAGGGTGGGACCGCCACATGGCGTTTCCCAGGCCGTCATCTACACGGGAGTTGTTGTATTTTCTCCTGCAGAGTAGCTGGTGGCTTCAAGCCACTGAGCCACCAAGGCTCCGTTTGCGACGGTCCCTGTGTCTGAAGTAAAGGCGCCACCTTGAGACACACACTGACTTAGCCGTATATAGTTCCCAACTAGAGTTTTCTGGCTCCGCTACTTTCCAGTGTTCACACCAGTAGGAACCACCTGGTGTGAAGCAGCCAGATGGAAGAAGATGTTTTCAGATTGAAACCCCAAGTCCAGTGTTGAGAATAGACCCAGCAACACGCTGAGAACCCAAATGAGGGAGCCAGAGCCCCCTTTCCGCCAGGGGATCAATGGCCTCTGGGGGCGGCTTCGCTGAGAGAGCTGTGGGGTCAGGGCTGTGGCCTTCTTAAGTGGGGAGTTAGAAATCCAGACATCTCTGCATTCACAGTGGACGAGGTTTACGTCAGTGGCTAGCCCAAGAAATTTGAGGTGTCACAACTCAACAACCAGGTAGGGTGGGGATGCCTGTCCGTCTGTCAGACCCGGATTTTCCCCCTGCAGTGGAACTTCCCCCTGCTCATGTTTGCCTGGAAGATCGCCCCGGCCCTCTGCTGCGGCAACACTGTTGTCATCAAGCCGGCGGAGCAGACGCCGCTCAGTGCGCTCTACATGGGAGCCCTCATCAAGGAGGTAGGGTGCCAGGCTCCTGAGGGCAGTGGCCACTCAGGGCGAGCGGGCCTGTCAGCCTTCACAGGCCGGGTCGCCTCCAATTCTGTTTTGTCGTCAGGCTGGCTTCCCACCGGGAGTCATCAATATTTTGCCTGGATATGGGCCGACGGCCGGGGCAGCGATAGCGTCTCACGTCGGCATTGACAAGATCGCGTTCACCGGGTCCACTGAGGTAGGTTCTGGAGCAGCCCTGGGTGGGGAGGCAGGCCTGCCAGCAAGCAGAGAGAGGGGCAGAACACGAAAACGAGCATGCACAGGCTGGACATGGAGAGACTGGTCATACCCAGGCCCGCCCGGGAACATCCAGGTGTCACCTAACACTGTCACATCTTCCAACAGAATCTCGTGGTGGCCGTTGCAGTTCACGGGTCTCTGAGCATTTCTTTGGTGCTGTCTGTGTAAAAACTGCCTCAGAAGTGGCTGCCCCAGAGGCTATCTTGAGTCGGGAATGATAGTGGCAGGAACCAGTCAGGAAACAGGGACCACACAAGGGTCTGGCCGAGGACCCAGTCCAGGCCCAGCCCTTCACTCTTGTCATTCAGTGATGACTTGCCTGATGAGACATGGGTGGGGGACGGAGCAGGGCCAGCGGACCTGGGCTGTGACAGCTGCGTAGAAGGCATCTTTTAGCGTCTTTGTCATTAAATACGTAGCACAGCTCTGTGTGATGCCCTCTGATATCGGACTTGAAGTTTTAAATCAGTTGCACAGACATTTATGGAATGTTTAATCAATGCCGCGCACTGTGCTACACTTCAGAAACCCTTGTGGCGTAGTGGTTAAGAGCTTGGCTACTGATCAAAAGGTCAGCAGTTCAAGTCCACCAGGCCCTTTTTGGAAGCTCTGTGCTGTCCTATAGTATTGCTGTGAGTTGGAATTGACTCAACGGCCAGTGAGATTAACAGATGCTAGGCCTCAGACATACAAAGATGACAGAGTGTGACATGTGGAGTCTGGGCTGTGACGTGCGATCATAACGCATGGCGTGTTGGGGGACAGAGAGGAACGGGGGCTAATTCTGCACACTTTATTTTAAAATCTCCTGATTCTGAAGACGCTGTTAAGACCAAGGCTAGGCCTGAACTTGCCCTGGTGGATATGATTGTCAGGCGTATCTGCCCGTCCGGGTGTAGTGTCTTTAGTGTCAGATGCTGAAACTGGAATGTGAAGCTGCGTCAGTCAAAATGCCCATATTTTACGGGAAAGGTAATTCTGCATCTGAATTCTACAGGTGATAATGGTCCCATCAGAAAAGGGTTGAGGTCCGTCTACTTTGCTTCCGGTCCCTAATCCCCTTGGAGAGCATGTGATGACCGAGGTCCGGGGACAGACGTCCACACACCCATGGGGGAAAGGAGCACCTGCTGGGGGGATGGTCCTTGGTATGACGTGCTCTGAGATCAGCACATAGTCACTGGGTGCTGGTGTCACTCAGTCCTCAGAGCTTTGCCCATGCATGCAGCTGAAGGCTGTCATTTCCAGGAAGTTTGACAGACCCTATGCTGGCTGCTGCTTCACAGTGGAGGCAGCTTCCTGGATTGTCATTCCAGGTGACTCTGCTTATGACAGCAGTTAACGCCAGAGCTGTCGATTTTACACCAATTCCATGTCAAAACCCTGGTGGCACCGTGGTTAGAAGTTCTGCTGTTCCCAGATGGTCGGCAGTTTGCATCCACCAGGCGCTCCTTGGACACATTATGGGGCAGTTCCACTCTGTCCTCCAGAGACACTATGAGTCGGGGTCAGCTCGACAGTGCTGGGTTCGTCCTTCATAGTCTTTCACAGCAAGTGAAAAGCCGTGCAGAGGAGCAAGACGACCCACGGGCCCCGCGCTGGCGGGCTCTGACCCCGGGGCCGCTGGACGCCCGTGGGGAGCCGGGACCGGACGCGGGTCTCACACACACAGTGCCGTGTTCTAGTGGAGACAGTTCACATTTAAGGGACACAGAAATGTGCAGGAGTTAGATAAAATCCTGTGTTTCCCCCACCCAGCTCTGTGTTGTGTTCCCCGACACGCTCTGTGTTTCCCCTGCAGCTATTTCCTGTAAATCATCTTTCAGTTCCTCAGACTGTATTATTCTCAATCACACTGCTGCCAGGTTAATCTCTGCCAGACTACACCAGCGGTTTATTGTATGCGAAGGTCATTCCTGAGCTCAACAGTTGGTGATGAATCGGAGTCGAAAGAAAAGAGCTTGTGCCAGGTTGCGTTAAGTTCAGGAAGCTTAGGCTTTAGTTTGGCTCAGCTTTTGAACTAATTTTGCTGCACCCTCTATCTGGAGACTCTGAAAGGAAAATAAAGTGCTCCTTGTCTTTTAGCTAAAATCAGAGCTAGAAGGAGGACTGACTCACAGCACCGCTGTGGGCATCTCTGGGAAAGCCAGCAGAAGGCAGCACTTCTTTAGCCGGAAATTCCAGGCACATCTGTGGGTGGGGTGATAGCACCTTCCTCTTGGAGTCATGGCAAGGGCGGAGCAGGCTTGGCTCTCCAAAGTGCTTGGCACAGACCTGGACATTAGTGAAGCCTCCATATGTTAGCAGTTATTATTTTTGAATTTTTAAAATTAAACTCAGGGAACAGATTATACTTGGGGACATGTACGGTCTGACAGCAGGGCCACTGGATTCAGATGGGCTTGGATCAGATCCTGACGTCCGCGCTGCGAGCTGTGGCAGGTGATCTGGCCTCTGGGGTCTCTGGTTTCTCAGTCTGTTATGGGGGGCTGCAAATAAGTGCTTCCAGTTTGAGGGGTCAGTGAGATCATGTACTGGGAGGTTCCCATCCCGCTGCTTGGCACACCTCAGGGCCTCAGCGAACATTGGGTGAGTGTGACATCTCCATTCGTCAACCATCTGCCTATTAAAAACGAGTGCTTGCTTTCCTCTGCCAGTTTCACTTTCCTTTATTTGCTTCGTGGCTTTTATAAATATTTTTAATCTTGTAGTAAATGTTATTTTCTAGTGTTTGCTGTCCTGTTTCACTTTTTGGAGGATTGTCTGGTACTGCTTTGATAAACTGATGTTAAATCCTTGCTATTTGTAGGCAGAACTGTGTGTTTGCTTCAGTAGGTGAGCCTGGAAGAGGGCTGGGTACCTGTTCAGGACTTCGCTCACGGCTCGGTGGGTCACAGCCCAGAAGCATTTCCAGGCCCATTTAAGACATAGCTATAGCTGTGGGCTTGGTAACCTGTCCTGCTGTGAGAGATCTGTGCACACGAACAGGTACCATGCACATTGTCTGTGATGACTGTGATTCCAGCAGTAACCCCTCTTAGCACCTTCAGGGAGACAAAGGAATTCACAATCAGTTTGGCACAGTAAGGACATGTCCTGAGAAATCCCTGCACCTGTCAGTGACTCAGTGAAAAAGAGACACCTGTCAGTATTTTATTAAGGGTTTGCAAGTCTTTCTAATACTTTCTGCCTACAGCAAAGCTACACAGTGCTGGTAACCTGGTGACTCTGCTTGCCAGAGGCAGCACTGGCTGGCAGGTGGGCCAAGGTCCTGTGCTTTGGTTTTGTTTCACCAGGAGGGCGCTGTATCTCCTGCAGTGGAACTGCAGAATAACGAGACTGACTGCTGTAAGCTGCATCTGGTACACCGCATCGCAGCTGCTACCCGACCACTCTGTGCCTGTCTGCACTTAATTACACCTTCTTCCATTTCTCTTCCCTGTGTGCTGGAGCCCAGGGGGCAGGGGATACTAACAGGCTTGAGAATGAACTACTAATCTTGGAACTAACTTCCCTCTTCCATCCAGTAAGCCGTTGATGCCCTGCTGTGTGCTGGGCACCTGTGTGTAAGGATGTCCTCAGAGCGTACCTCCTTTGATCACGGGACTGGGGCTCACCCAGAACCCAGAGCACAGAGCTGATCCAGCTGAAGCCCCCAAGTTCCTCATGAACTTCTCCCTACCCGCCCCCAAACTCTTCTGAGCTCCAACTTCTCTGCAGAGGGGTGTGGGGGCTCGGCAAAGCTCAGAGCTGTCCCCGGACTTCCTGTGGCCCTCGGCCTGGGCTGTCGACGGGAGCCAGTGGATCAGCTGGTGAGCTGCCGGGAAATCCTGCTCACCGGCCTTGCTGGTCACTCTTGCTCCTGAAGCTTCTTTTGTTGTAGATTTAGCACGTGACCTGTATAAAGATCTCTGTGTCTATGGGAAGGTGCACGGTTCACTTTCGTCATAAAGACTGGTTTTTGAACACAGAAACTGACCACTATTTTCCATTCTAATGCTCTGTCTTCCCCATAAAACCATTGGTATAAAAGACTTTTTTACCTAGTTGATCCATGTAATGTTTGAATTATCAATTTGAAAGTGAGTCAACATGGTATTTTACGTAGCGTGTTTCCCTGAAACAGCTGACTGGCAATTTTTCACCTCTGTTTGGTGCCGCAGAGTCTGTGTCTCACTGTAGAGCAGACATCTCTACCTGGCTATCTGTCACCTGCTGCACAGTGTCCATACTCCGTAGGGTGACGGACAGGTTGGTTTATGGCCTGGCGCTGCCTTCCTCACCAGCTTCGTCCTGTGTCACTTCTCTGCAGTGTAGCCTTCCCAGACTACTTGCAGGGCCCCAACGTGACATACCATTTCACATTCTGTGACCTGGCACACACTGTATCTTGGGCCCAAACTGTCCTGCCACCCCTTACCTACTCGGGGAGCCCTGTCATGTGATGTGTGCTGCCTTCAGTGCAGGTAAGAGAGTGCTGTCAGCTTCTGTGACGAGTGGGACGCCAGGCCCCCGCTGAGATCTGCGCCCTCCCATGCGGCCCCCTGTGAGCGGCAGCACGGCGCTTGCCCCTCGGCCTCTACTCTGTGGTTTCATCACCTCAGCTTTCCTTCAAGTCTCTTTTTTTCCCTCTGCATTTACTTTCTTTCTCTTTTGAGCTCTAATTACTTTAAAATTTGAGCAATTTATTCTTTATGCATTTGAGTGTGATTAAAATTAGTAAATCGTAATTTAAATTACCAAGGAGATTCCATACAGCTTTCCTGACAACAGTCTACAAAGGACACCAGAGAGCTGTTTAGCATAAATTCACCAATGAAGTAACATTTGTATTGTTTAACATAAGTTTTGCCAATAGCTCTGCCGAGGTATAATGAATATCTTTAGTATTTCACATAATTCAAGTATCCAATTTAATAATCTTGACATATGTAGCCACTTGTTAAATGATGACCCTAGCGAAGGTAGTGAACATGTTTATCATCAAAAAATGTTACCTGTCGCCCCTTGTAAGCCCTCTCTTCTGTCTCTCCCAGGCCCTCTGCAGCCGCTGACCAGCACTTAGGTGGTTGGTATTGGCTAGAATTTTGAGAACCTGCAGGATGTCCGCCTTCCCCAGATGCGGCTTCTTTCCCAGCTGTGCTGACTCCCCCCCTTGTTGCCCCCCACACTGGTGGGTCGTCCCCTTTCTCACTGAGTCACACCCCCTTCACGGACGTGCCACGGTTTGTCTGTTCATGTGGGAGCCACGAGGTGTTCACCCACCCATCTGTTGGTGGACCTGTGGGCTGTCTCAGGGTTGAGGCTCACACCCATAAAAGCTGCTGTGAACATTTCTGTGCAACCTTCGTGTCAACAGGCAGGTCCTCTTTGGGGCGTGTGTGTGTGTGTGTGTGTGTGTGTGTGTGTGTGTAAATACCTAGAGCAGAATGATGGGATCACCTGGTCCATTAGGAAACTGTCAAATTGTTTTCCAAAGTGGTTGCACCGTCTACATTTGTGCAGAGCATGTGTAAGACTTCCATCTCCCGCACATCCTCAGCAGCATCTGGCGCCGTCAGCTGGTTACATTTCAGCCTGTCTCGTTGGTCCACAGCAGTGTCAGCGTGGTTGTCTGATTGGTGCAGTGTTGTCTCGTTGGGGTCACCGGATTGGTGCCTAGCGTTATCTCAGCATGGTTGTCTGGCGTGTGACATTACCTCACTGTGGTCATCTGGTCAGTGCGTTTCTCAGCGTGGTCACCTAACTGGTCATTCTGTCTCAGTGTGGTCACCTGATTGGTGTCTAACGTTATCTCAGCGTGGTTGCCTGACGGGTGTGTCTCGGCGCGGTCACCTGACGGGTGCACCGTGTTATCTCAGTGTGGTCACCTGACTGGTGTGTGTTGTTCTCTCAGTGTGACTGGTGTGTACTGTTGTCTCAGTGTGCTTTGGCTGTCCATTCCCTGCTCTTGAACATCTTTTCACACATAAGTTTGCAACCATACCTCTGCTTAGGTGAAGAGCCTTTTCATCTTTGCCCATTTTTTAATGGGCTATTTGCTGTCATTGTTGAATTTTGAAAGTTCTTTGTGTATTCTGGATGTAAGTCCTTATCAGATAAATTCCTTGCAATATTGTATCTGAATCTCTGGCTTTTTTTTCTTTTCTTTGAATTCTCTTAATAGTGTCTTTTGAAGAGCAGGAGCCCTTAATTTTGGTTATGTCTGATCCACCGATCTTTTCTCAAACTGAGCCTGTTTTTGTTATTGTCTCTGAGAAATCTGGGCCTAATTGAAGATCACAAAGCTTTTTTCCCGTTTTCCTCTAGAAATTCTGTAGCTTCATGTTTTACCTTCAGGTCTGTGATTCATTGGGGGTTGATTTTTGTGTACATGACATGGTACAGGTCCAGGTTCTCCTTTGGGGTTGTTTGTTTGGGTACTAGGATGACAGCAGTTGAAGGCCCACATCATGAAGACTGTCCTTTCCCACACTGCCTCCGCCTTGCTTATGTTTGTGGGTCTGCGTCTGTTGGTCTGTGTGTCTGTCCTTTCCTTCCTGCGTTGCCTCCACCTTCCTCCTGCATCACTGGCCCATGTTTGTGGCGTCTGTGTCTCTTGGTCCGTGTGCCTGTTGGTCTGTGTGTCTGTCCTTTCATCAGTGTCACACCGTCTTGGTCATGCAGCTTGATCACAACACAGCAAGTCTTTATCTTCACAAGAGGAAAATTAAAAACCAAACATGTGAGCTTCAGAGATGCAGATGTGCAACTGGGAATGATAGAGGAGATTTGGCTGAAGGTGCCATGTGCTGGGTTTGCCGTTAGGAATCCTCACAGTGAGGCAGCGTACCACGGGTGTGTGTGTGTGTGTGTGTAGCCGGTTTTCAGCTGGACTGTTCCCACAGAACCTACACTGAATACGCCTTTTCTCTAGACAGACTTGTGTTCCCTCAGAGAGGGAGCAACCTTGTGACCTCTGGGGTATCTCCTTGAGTCTTCCCTGGACAGACGTCGTAGGTGGACAGCTGGGCACCTGAGGGAGCAGCAGTGAAAGCCAGCTCCCAGTTGTCCTGTTAATGGCACAGCAGGGAACGCTCGTAGGCCAGTCAAAGGGTCCCATAGTCTCCAGGCCCTTTTCAGCTTGCAGGTTTCACTTTTCAATCTGTCTATCCTTTCCCGACTTTGTAGGCTGCTTGGCAGATGGTATACGTTCTTCCAAAGTGAAGGCGCCTCCTAAATGGGGATCCAATGCTGACTCCTGTCCTGATCGCCCTGGGGAGGTGGAACCTGTTGATACCTCACAAGATGTCTGTGACAGTCGGCAGCGAGAAGCGTCAGTGTGGAGGCTGCTTTCCAGTTTTCTTCAACAAAAGGCCTTCAGAAAGCAAAGTCGCTCAGATTAAAGACAGGGTTAATTTCCCCGTATGCAGCTGAATACTTAGGCAGTGCGTGTAGAACTTTAGTCAGCGAATGGTGAAGGGGTCTCATAAACGGAGTCAGTAGACAGCGTCCCGGAAGCGCGGGAAGACAGCCTGCAGTTTGCTCGCTGCGCTGTTTTCTTTCTTCAGTGGGATGAACGAACGGTGATTTCATCACTAGTCAATGCGACACCAGAGAGACCGTCGCAGCAAGCCGTGGGGGACACCAGGCTGGTTCGTGCCAGGCAGATGTGGGTAGCCCACTGACTGTAACCGACGCAACTGGGTTCTCTGCTCGTGTCCTCCTCAGATGAGTGGCAGGTGGCACGACACGGACACCGCGGTCTGCCGCACGCACGATGCGCCGTGTCACCTGGCCCCTCCCTTCAGCTACGTCCCTCTTCAGAGGCAGGAGGAGTGGCCAGCCACAGTTTTAGCTTTTGTTTTTTTTAAGCAGCTCAGAGCCTGTTTTCTAAGCGTCCACTGATGAAGCACCCTGCATTTGAATCAAAGTCTGTATGACAAAACCTTTGCGTGTCTGCATTTTAAATTCCCAGTTTTCTTCCCTTTTGTATTTTTATAACTTAAAATGTGAGCATTTAAAGACAAGACTAGTATGGGACAGTTGCTGCCTGCCAGCTGAGGTTCCTTGATTTACTCCGTGACTGTGCCACCTCCAAGACTCTATAGTGAGTCACTGTCCTCAGAGTGCGGTCTGGGTGTGCGCAGGTTGGTCCTGAGATGGCCATCCTCGTCGCTCAGCCTGCCTGTGGGATGCGTAGGACCTCTGACTGCTTAGGACCTCTGTGCCTGCTGCTTCCTGTTGAAGCAGACCAAGAAACAGAAATCTCAATTTCTCAGTTAAACTGAAATAAAAATGGAGAGTCTTACATAACGAAAGTATGACCAAGAGCATAGGACAGCTCTAGGTGTCTGTCAGTTGTGGACGGATTATTCTAGAGCATCTGCCAGTTGTAGATAGGTTGTTTCAGAATAGGTGTCCGTTGTGGACATGTTGTTTGAGATATCCGTCCCTTGTAGACAGATTGCTCTAGAATAGCTGTCGGCTGTGGACAGATTGTTCTAGAATATCTGTGGTGGGCAGATTGTTGTAGACTGTTGCAGACAGATTATTCTGAGTATCTGTCCACTATAGGTAGATTGTCCTAGAATATTAGTTACAGGCAGCGAGCCTGTGTGACTGTTGTTGGTTGTAGACTGTCAGTTGTAGATTGTTCTACAGTACCTTTAGTTATAGGAAGAGAGCATATATAATTGCTGGTTGTAGCCTGTCAGTCATAGATTGTTCTAGGATATCTATTAGTTATAGTGAGAGAGCATGTTTAATTGCTGGTTGTAGACTGTCAGTCGTAGATTGTTCTAGAATATCTATTAGTTACAGATAGAAACCAAAAAAAACCCCAAACCAACTGCCATCCAGTCAAGTATGACTTACAGTGACCCTAGAGGTCAAAGTAGAACTGCCCTATAGAGTTTCCAAGGAGCATCTGGTGGATTTGAACTGCAGACCTTTTGCTTAGCAGACATAGTACTTAACCCACTATCCCCCCAGGGTTTCTGTTACAGGTAGAGAACACGTGTGCTTGTGGGTTGTAGAGGATCTGTCAGTCATAGATCGTTCTAGAATATCTTACTAGTTACAGGTGAGAGTGTGTGTAATTGTTGGCTGTAGGGTATCTGTCAGCCATAGACAGATTCTTCTAGAATATCTGTTAGAGTTTGATAGAGGGCCTGACAGAATTCTACTAACCACCGATGGAGGGGAGCTTGGAGAAGAGGAGCGCCAGCCCGGGAGCCCTGGGGTCAAGTGATGAGAGCCCTCAGCTTAAGGTCAGTGTTCTGCTTAGTCCTGGTGGCTGCCACTTAGCGGGGTTGTCAGAAAGTCATCTCTTGACCTGAGTCATGTTTTTTCCCAGATGTTAAATGGCTAATAATTCTTGTATCACATAATTGTTGTGAAGATTAGATAATATGTAATATAAATGATTTAAAAAAATAAAATAACGTTTATGAGAAAAGGGAGCATAGACTAAACCACATGAAGCCCAAACCCACTGTTATCGAGTCAGTTCCAACTGGCAGTGACCCCGCAGGACAGAGCCGAGCTGCTCCGTGGAGAGTCTCCAAGGCTGTGGTCCTCACTGCAGCCCACGGCTTCGTCTTTCTCCCAGACGGCAACCAGTGCGTTTCAACCACCGGCCTTGCATGGCAGCAGGGCGCTTTAACCACTGTGATACCAGGGATCCTTGCAGAAAGCATGGGCGCACAGGAAATGATGGTGTTCAGCTGGAGGAGACAGTCGGTGAGGAGAGAGTAAAGACACGAGCCTAAGGGAAGCATCTTTAAAGGTCATTTAATCCCGTGGTTCTTAGTCCTGTCAGCACGTTAGAATATCCTCAGAGTGTCAGACACTATCCATGCCTCTTCCCCAGCCCAGACTAGATAACCAGGGGCTCTGGAGGTGGGGCCGAGACACAGAAAAAATTCTAAACGCCCCTGGAATTCTAACATGCTGCCCGTATCTGAACCACCACGGCCGTCCTCCCGTTAAAGATAAGGGAATTACAGCCAAAGAGAGGAAGGAAAATGTGAGATCGCTCTCCCAGCTGTGGGAAGGGCAGGCCTTGCATGAGGGCTCCTGTATCTCTCTCAGCTCTTGCTAAAACCTGGTGGTCTCTGTTTGGCACAGACCCTGAGAGCAGCTGAGGTGTTCTTGTTCACTGAGTCAGCAAATGTTACTGACACTCAGTTTACAGAAAACGTGTTGAAAAATGAATAGGATGGAGCCCCTGTGCGCACAGTTTCAGCCCAGTGTGGAAAACAGCAATTCAGCCAGTCAGTGGAGAGGGTCCATACAAACTGCCGTGGGGTTAGAGAAGGGGGCCCTCCGCGGGCTGGGCAGGTGATCGGGACAGCCAGCTTCTCAGAGAGGGCAGTGGAGAGTCAGGTCTGGGAAAACGAGTTCATCGAGTCAGCAAGGGGAGGAAAAGCATTCTGGGCAGAAAGAACAGCATGCACTAAGACACAGAGGCTCGTTCCAGGAAGGGTGCGTGGGTCCGCGGGGGCCCAGTGGTGGTGAAGAGCTTGCCTACCCACCAAAAGGTCTGACAGCTCGAAACCACCAGGTGCTTCTTGGAAACTGGAGGAGGCAGTTCCACTCTGTCCTGTAGAGTCATTGTCTTAGTCACCAGGTACTGCTCTAATGGAAAATACCACGAGGGGAAGGTTTCATGAAGAGAAGCTTTACTGACACAGTCCAGTAAGCTGCAAATCCATTTGTAAGTTGTAAGTCCATTCAGAGTGAGAACTCATCACAGTCCAGTAGGCTGAATGCCAATCCAGTGAGCGCATCTCGGCACAGGAACCTCGGGTCCAAAGGACGTGCTCTGCTCCCGGTGCTTCTCTTGGTGGTGTGAGGTTACCAACTTCCTCTGCGCACTTCTCTCTCTTATATTCCACAAGCTTTAGCTTGAGACCCGCCTCACTAACCCAACTGTTGCCTATTCTCCATCATCAATCTCACAGAGGCAGGATTCACAACACATGGGAGGAAGGGCACTGTGTTGGGACTCATAGCCGAATCAAATCAACAGACATTTTTGGGGAGACACAATTTAACCCATGACAGTCGTTATGGGTCAGAATCGACTTGACAGACTAGTTGGTTTTGTGTGGCCTGTGTGATTGTCTTGAGGTGGTAGGAACCTTAGGAGAGAAAGCAGGGAACAGGGTTGACGGCCGTACTCTCTTCAGCGTCTGGATCTCACCAGTCAAGCTGGAAATAGTTCTTAGCACTTAAAGAAATGGCTTTTGATTCCTTGGTCCGTGTTGTTTTCTGGGTGTTTCAGAAGACAGGCAACACCCACGTCCATGCCAGCTGGAACCAGGAAACATAACAGTGTGAGGTAAGACGGGAGGAGAGAGCTCAGAGCCGGTCCCCTTGGGCGTAAGAAGTGCGAGCCCGCAGCAGGCATGGTCCGCTGCTTATTGCTGCTAGGGCTTTATTCTCTTGTGAAAGAGAGTCTGTCTCAGAGAAGGCATCCGCATTCATACAGGTAATTAATAAGCGGAAAATATTGACCCAGCCTGGGAACCTCACTTAGGGAGCTACCGCCTTGAGCAGGGAGGACGTGCCGAGCCTTGGTGTTCCTTGGTGGCCCGTCTAACAGATGCCTTTCATTGCAAGCACCCGATGCACTTCCTGCGCTGCGGCCTTGCTGTGAACAGGCCTCCTCCAGGGCTCCTCCTGCTCTCAGTGTTGAAGCCTGTCCAGAATCCGCGTGGGAGTCAGCGTGATCCAGGCCAGCATTCCTGCTGAGACTTAGCCCAGTTCCGTGCTGTGGGGGGGAGCCCGCAGTGTGCCACCTGGCCTGCGGGGGTACACAGCTGAGAGGCTGCAGGGAGTGCAGAGTTGGGAAACAGCAGGACAGAACGCCATCACTTACCCTTTCATAACAAGCTCCGGGCAGGAAACTAAAAAGGATCAGGTGTCTTTTGGGGGGGGTGGGGCACCATTCAGAGCAGCTCCTCGGGAAAGCTACTTCTCTATAAGGCAAACTCCCAGAAGAATTGTGGATGGACTCTCAGAGCAGAGCCTGCAGGAGTCCTCTGTCGTCCTTAACTTGTCCAGTGAGCTGCAGTACTAGGAGCAGATTTGCTGCTGGGACTGTGCCTTCACTGACACGTAAACTGAGGCCTGAAGAAGAGGAGTTGTGGTTGGTTAGTGGCCAAGGCAGAACCTGAAGTGCCTGTGTCTCCTAACCCTGGGGACTGGACAGTTCCTGAACCTACTGCTGTGGAGTCAACTCTGACTCATAGCGACCCTATAGGGCAAAGCAGAACTGCCCCAGAGAGTTTCCAAGGTGCTCCTGGCAGATCGAAACTGCTAACCTATTGGTTAGTGACAGTAGCTCTTAACCACTGTGCTGCTGGGTTTCCCAGCTGGACTGTAAAACCAAACCCAACCCAGAGCCATGCAGTCCATTCCAACTCGTAGCAACTCTATAGGACAGAGTAGAACTGCCCTGTGGAGTTTCCAAGAAGCGCCTGGCGTTTCAAACTACTGACCTCATGGCTAGCAACGGTAGTACCTAACCACTGTGAAACCAGGCTCTCTGGACCAGACTGTAAAACCAAACTCAACCCAGTGCCATCGAGTTGATTCTGAGAGTGACCACATAGGACAGAGTAGAACTGCCCCATGGAGTTTCCAAGGAGCACCCGGCGGGTTCAAACTGCAGGCCTCCTGTCTCGTAGCAGTGGCACTAACTGTGGTGAAACCAGGCTCTCTGGGTTGGACTGCAGTTGGGATTAGAGCCAAGCCCACCACAGCCTTCAGAGCAGTGGGCACGGACAGGGACTTGTCATCAGAGACCCCTGGGTGTCAACCCTAAGTGGATTTGCTGATGTTCCCAGACCTGCCCTTCTGGGTTGGGTCCCCTCGTAGCAGGCTCCCGGGCACCGGCCAGAGTTTTCACCCGACCACTGTTCTTCTGCAGGGACAGAGGGCAGGTGCCTCTTCCTGTGTGAACAGGGCGCCCTCCCCTGTCCTGACCCCAGGCCCTTCATGGTGCCCACTGGGTCGAGGGGGTAGTCAGGGCTCAGGAGAGGTTCGTGCCTTTCCTAGGATCAGACAGTGGTGTGCAGTGACAAACAAGCGCATCCTTTGTTGCTGACAGGGTGGGTGGGCCTTTATGCCCTTACCCATCAGTCACTGGATGGGACCACCTGGGGGAGGACACTGCCCCCTTAGGTGAGGCATCTTGCTTTAGCTCAGGTGGACAGGGACAGAGCTGTGGTGGGGGCTGTCTCATGACAGCACTTCCAGTGACTGGGGCATCTGGGTGCTGATGCCTGTTTCCGTGCTGACAGATTGTTTCACTGGAAGTAGGAGCTTCCTCACAGCCTGTACTTTCCCCAAACGCAGCCCAGTGTTTGTTTGGATTCTCGGTCAGTTGGCATTTATAGAACACCAGTACAGACAGATTCCCAGCTGGACCCCTGTACCATAAGCCTAGGCAGGGGCACAGATGACTGTGTGACACATGTCCTACCTGGTGCCTGCAGAGCTTCTTGAATGACTTGTTTTGCAGCTGTCCTTCGTTTCCAGCTATGACAGTCTGGCTTCTCGTGGAGGCCAGGCCACAGTGCATGGATGGACATTGGCTCCGTGTTGCCTGCCCACTGTCTGTAGAGAAATCTTAGTGTGATTCCACTTCCAGCTCTCAGCCCGTTTTCCTTCCTCCCTCAGTCATGAGAGTAAAGCAGCCTTGTAAGTCACCTCCGCAGGGACATGAGCCTGCTTCCCAGGTGACTGGTGCCTGGTGAAGCCAGGTCCACCACCACGACTGTCTCCGTTAGCTGGTGATGGGTCTACCTTGCAGGGCCCGTTCCTGCATGCCCACTGCTGCCCAGCTGTGGCTGCTGACCATCTCCACATGCTGTGTGAAACTGCTCTCAATTTCCTTTCAGGTGGGCAAGCTTATCCAAGAAGCAGCCGGCAGAAGTAATCTGAAGAGAGTCACCCTGGAACTTGGAGGGAAAAGTCCCAATATTATTTTTGCAGATGCTGATTGTAAGTCTCCCACACTCCCAGATGTGTGTCTACTGAACTGCTCTCAGATGATTTTGTTAGGACACTCAGAACAAGGCCTTTGATGCTAAGGGCATTCAAGACAAACTGGGTTTTGTTTTGGCTGACCCTCCCTGCCTATCAGGAGAAAATGATTTAAGACCAGGTGAGAGCCAGTCGAGATTAACAAGACGGTTTGTTTTCTAGATCCTCAGCTATTTTCACTTGGTGCTGGAGAGGAGGGTGTATGAGATGAAGGCTTGGCCAGTTTGTGTTGAGGACAAAGCAAGGATCTCAGGCTTTGAAACATCTGAAATCCAGTCTATGCCCAGTTTTATGAAGTTGGGAACTTCTCAGCTGTGCCCAGTGGCTTTGTAGATGACTGCAAACAAAGCGCAGTTCCTTAGGGCTGGGGTTTTCCTCAACTCACAGCCCCATCTCTGTTCAGCTGCCCCAGCACATTTCTGCTGCTCCCGTGGCTTTCAGTGAGGGTGACAGCAGCCTTGGTGAGGTCTGTGAATGGACCCAGGTCTGAGGTGGTCCTGCCTGGCGACAACGTGTCACAGAGGTTCGGAGCAGCAGCCGTGTTACTCTGTCTCCAGGCAGTGTGGCGCCTCGTCCGTCCTGCGCAGGTGCCATCTCCCTGTCTGTAAAAGTTCTCCAGGGGATGAAATTCCCCATCTATTCACCCTTGGTCTTCCTCACACTGCCAGGCAGCGCGACTTTCCCGAGTTCCCGGATCAGGAAATAGAAACCAGGTTGTCTGAATTTTACCCCGAGCCTGGCCTGTGGAGTTCAGCTTCGCTTTATTCTCACTGTCTCGGGTGTCAGAATGTACAGAGACCCCTCCTGAGGAGCAGGTGCCTGGTGATGTGAGAGAATGGGTTAGTTCGTGTCTGTTCATGGTCATTTCGAATGAGGCACATTGGATTTATTAATATTGTGCTGGACTATAGGACATGAGAGATGAAACTAAAGCCTTTATCATACTGTCTTACGTAGTCTTGTTCCCACAGGGGAGAAATTTAGTGCCTTACAAAGAAGACCCATTACTGGTACACCTTAATTCACCAAACACTAATTAGACATCAAAGTTTCGTAAATGAGAGTTGAAAACCATCCGTCCACGGGCCAGATATAGGGGAGAGACAAGTCTTGTTTGGCCTCCATAGTGTTGTACATTTTTACAAACAGAAATTATACATTAAAAATGCTGATTTCTGTTTTTCCTTAAAAATGGAAAGATCGTCAACTCTGGGCTTGTAATCGTGGTGTGGCATCAGCCAGCTGTAGCCGTGGCCCCCTTCTTAATCTCCATCGTGGCGTCTGCCACCTGGTTCGGTTCACACTCTCGTGTTAGCTTCCTGTTCCCTCTGCTTGTTGCAACTGGAGACTCCTGTCCTCAATTGTCTGGTCCAGTCTCTTCTGACAGAGAAGACAGAGACTCAGAGAAGTGACAGTAGCTAAGTTGACATAGCAAGTGACGTCATGGAGTCATCAGTCCAGTGCTTTTTACTGTCAGACAGTATCAGAGTCACCAGGGTGACTGGTGGCATTTGAGGCAGGAGGGGGCAGATGGCTGCATGGGGCCACAGTGCTGGGAGCTGCCCTTCGTCCCGCAGTGGACTACGCTGTGGAGCAGGCGCACCAGGGCGTGTTCTTCAACCAAGGCCAGTGCTGCACGGCGGGCTCCCGCGTCTTCGTGGAGGAGCCCATCTACGAGGAGTTCGTCAGGAGGAGCGTGGAGCGGGCCAGGAGGCGCACGGTCGGCAGCCCCTTCGACCCCACCACGGAGCAGGGACCCCAGGTAGGGAGCCGTCACCCTGCCTGCTCGGCTCAGTCTCGTGCTGGCTCAGAACCCGGATGTGCCGCCGTGTTCCTTTTCCTACTGCTCCTTACACCTTGTCCGAGAGGTGAGGCCCGGGAACGAAGTCAGTGAGGGCCTGTGTTTTTCGTGATTTTCCCTTTCTAAATGATTATCACTGAAAAACTTAAGAGGTTGGGAGTGCCTTAATGAACTTTTGGGGTAAGTTAAAGTTTCCTAATGTAACAAGATGGGGCATAGTGTTAGAACCCAGCCTTCTAACCACTGGGTTAGGAGACAAGGAGCATGAGACTCGCTCCTTCCCAGCTCCCAAGGAGGCTCAGAGCCCGCCCAACCTGTTCAGGGGAGATCACGTGTGGCTCGCAGATGTGTGGGAGATGAGTGGCTCAGAGGCTGCCCCTCTGCCTCACAGTTATCTCCTCTCCCAGTCCATGGCTCCCTGGTGGGCTGCAGAGAGGCGTGGAAGGCCCTACGGCTCAGCCTCCCTTCACTGTACAGCTCTCTGTCGTCACCAGGCCATACCTTTTCGGGGAGTCCTGCATTCAGGCTGTAGGTAGAGCCTCATACTGTTTCTGAGACTGGCCGCAGCAGTTCCTCTCTGAGTCCCCAGAGTGTGGGGGCTTCTGGTGAGCAGCATCTCCTAGGGGTGTAGCCCAGGGAGAGTGGATTGGACGCAGGCACATCTCACAATGTTGTAACTAGGGCAGGTGGATGGGACCTAGGTTCATCTCATAGGGGTGTAGCCCATGGAGAGTAGATCGAACCCCCGTGCATCTCATAGTGTTGTAACCAGGGAGAGCAGACCGGACCCAGCTGGATGTAGGTTTTTATGTTGCTTACCATAAATGAATCATGACTGTCAGCTTGGGGAGCTGCAAGACCAACTGTATTTGTGGCACAGGAAGCCAGCCCCTCACTCCTTACACTTAAGCCTTCCCTCTTAACATGGAGCAGGAAACCTGGTGGTGCAGTGCCGTGGCTGCTCACCAAAAGGCTGGCGGTTCACACCTCCTGGGTGCCCCTTGGAAGCTCTGCAGAGCAGTTCTACTCTGTCCCGTAAAGTCTCTGTGAATCAGAGTCAACTTGACAGCAGGGGAAGGAGGTTTAAAAATGTAATAAAAAAACTCCTTTAAAAACACACTCCAATAGGATTTGGTGTGTTACACTATCTGAAGAGAGTATATGTTCATTGTTTTTATCTTTTCAATGATTAGTACAACTTGTTAAATTGTTCAGTTGATTACAGAGGGTAAATTCCCTCATATAAGCAGTGTTAGTGTTTCTGTCATGTGGAAATATCTGCTCTGTCCCTGGCAGTTAGGGTTCTGCAGTGTCCTCAGAGGAATACACTCTGGACCCTTCCGTGTATTAGGTCAGAACCAAACCCTGCCGTCATGTGGATTCTGACTTATAGCGACCTGATAGGGCAGAGTGGTACTCTCCCACGGGGGTCTGAGGCTGTGATCTTTCCTGAGGCGGGCTCTGACCTCTAGTTCTCCCATGAAGCAGTGAGTGAGTTCTAACAGCCAGCTTTTGGGTGAGCAATCAAGTGCTCTCAGCACTCTGCTACCAAGGTTTCTGTTTGGGGTTGGACATACACAGTTGCTATTTCCTGTGTGTCAGTATGTTGAGTAACTGTAGTTTTCATATGAATTTACCAGAGAGAGTGAAAACATCAGAAATGAGGGATCCATGGATCATGCTGGTTCCTGTCTTCATGGAAGGCTTTATTTTGAGTCAGGGGCAATGGGGTCTTTCTTCTGCAGATCGACAAGAAGCAGTACAACAAGATCCTGGAGCTCATCCAGAGTGGTGTGGCTGAGGGTGCCAAGCTGGAGTGTGGAGGCAAAGGGCTGGGCCGCAAGGGCTTCTTCATCGAGCCCACAGTCTTCTCTGACGTCACGGATGACATGCGGATTGCCAAAGAGGAGGTACCTGATGCAGTGTCTTTCTTGGGGTGGTATCTGAACATTCCCGGCAGACAGTATTGGAGCTTCAGCCTTTGTATCTCGTATACACTCTGTGTGCATGGCTGTGAAAATCCCCATCTGAACAAGACAGTTGAGCAAGAAAGTAGACAGGCTAGATGCAGGGAGTTACTGTGAGCCAATAGAACAGTCACAACAGCCAAGTCCTTAGACTAGATGCAGGCAGTTACTATGAGCCAATATGATAGTCACAACAGCCAAGCCTCAGTCTCAGTGATACCCCAATGACAGTTCACTTCCCTCAGACTTGGCTCACTAGACTGTTAATGGGAAGGAGAAAGCCTTTGCGTTTATGCAGGAGAGGGATGGGGCAGGTCCTCCAGCTTTACAGCTCCAAGGTTGGCCCTGGAACAGTACCCAGGGAATCCTGAAGAATGTTTTACTACCTAGAGAACGCATCCTGGTGCACACAGGGGACTTGAGCTGTGCTGGGGGTTGGGGTGTAAAGTGAACTCTGAGTTAGACTCTTATACAATCTTATTCAGGAAAGTATGGGATGTTTTACAGTTGTGTACTGCTCAATGTCAAGTGTTATTAAAGTGATCTTAGCAGAGTAAACTTGCTTTGAAACCCGGGAAGCAGATGACTAATGGCGAAGTAGTCACACTGTTGTCTTTCAGATCTTTGGCCCTGTCCAGGAAATCCTGAGGTTTAAGACAATGGATGAAGTTATTGAAAGAGCCAATAACTCAGACTTTGGCCTTGTAGCAGCTGTCTTCACCAATGACATCAACAAGGCTCTCACGGTGTCATCCGCAATGCAAGCTGGAACTGTGTGGTAAGACTCAAGTCAGTGTCCCTGTTCTGGGTGTAACGTCCCACTGGTGGTTAGGGGCTTGCTAGTTCTCCAGAGCCTGATGGGAAGCAAGAAACACCCTCTGGGAAGATGGCTGGGATCACAGGCAGCCAGACTCCACCCAAGGAAATCAGAGTGAACTTTAAATTGTAACATTTTCATCTGTAAAAAACAATGAAAAAATAAAACTTTCAGAAATCACACATTTGCCCAGGGCTGTCTCTGTGTAGGCAGTACTCAGTGTGACCATCCTGTCTTCTCTTCTTTCAGGGTCAATTGTTACAATGCCTTAAATGCCCAGAGCCCTTTTGGGGGATTCAAGATGTCTGGAAATGGGAGAGAAATGTAAGTGTGCAGACATGCCAGGTGCTGTGGTTGCCAGTGCCAGTGTCATTGGCATGGTGACACAGGCCTTGTGGGTGTTGGCACTGTGGTGACTGTCATTGTCAGTGCTGTGACACAAGCATTGTGATGAGGAGCACACAGCATCTTTCACTGTTGTTAGTTTGTTAAGCCCATGTATGCTGAGCATCCGTCTTGCATGCCACAAGGACAAGTAGGACACAGACCTTTCAGACTGAGTGGGATTGGAGAAAGTCAATGTACCAGTGGTTCTTTATAAGAAGGGCTGTTAGGGACATGTGTTAGATATCATAAACGCATAGAGGCAGTCAGGCAGAGAGGGGTCGGAGGAGATGTCATGGAAGCAGTACAGTGTTGGCATTTCAGCAGCAGGCATTCTGGGCAGAGGTAGCAGCAGGTGTGAGGAGAGCAGAGGTAGTAGTGAACAGAATGGAGTTCTTAAAACGAAGGCCCCCAGTGCCAGCCCAAGGGACAGATAGGAACACCGCAACGTGTAGTCATCTTCAGCTGACATTTAAAAACCAGGAGGTGTTGTAGAAAGAAACAGGTTTCTTGTTGATTTATAACTGGGGCTCTGGTGGCAGAGTGTTAAAGAGCTCGGCTACTGACCACGAGGTCAGCAGTTCAAGTCCACCAGCTGCCCGTGGGAAACCTTGTGGGACCATTCTTCTCTGCTTTGTGGGGCCACCACGAGTCAGCATGTTTCATAAACATGATGATGTGTTTTGAGTAAACAGAGGACGAGTGGTGGTCAGGGGGTTCCTGAGCTGACCGCTGCCGTCCAAAACAACAGCAGTCATTCTCAAAGGAGCTGGGGGTTCCTGAGCTGACTGCTGCTGTCTGAAATAACAGCCCTTGTTCTCAAAGGAGCTACGTCCACATTTTCTGAGCCCCGTGACTGGGAGCAGAATTGTGACGCAGACACTGGGCAGATGCTTGCTTTACTATCAGCGTGTTGATCATGCACCATGCACTCCTGTCACCATGGAGTCCATTCCAACTCAGAGCAGCCCCACAGGACACAGTAGAAGTGCCCAGAGGGTTTCCAAGATGCACCTGGGGCTCCTAACTGCAGACTTCTTGGTGAACAGCCTCAAGCAACAATGTACTATGCGCAGGTGGCTGTGTTTGGTCCTTGGGGAAACATACTTGTGAGGGATTTGAAAGTTTTGTTAGGTAAATAGAATCGGCAGCATTGAGAGAAGCAAAGCCCTAGGAGGGGCCACAAAGTGACAGGCATCCAGCGCCTAGGGAGGCCACTGTGAGCCAGAGAATCTGGAAAACCCATAAATCTAACCTAGGACATGGCGGTTGTGTGCCATGGAGTCGATTCTGACACACAGAGACCCCTTGTGCAAGGGCAGGACTGCCCGCTAGGGTTTTCTAGGCCCTGATGGCGTAGTGGGTTAAGAGCTATGTCTGCTAACCAAATGGTCAGCAGTTTGCATCCGCCAGGAGCTCCTTGGAAATTCTATGGGGCAATTCTGCACTGACCTCTAGGGTCGCTATGAGTCAGCGCTGACTCAATAGCAGTGGGCACGTATGGAAGCAGATGAGCTGGTCTTTCTCCCCAGGAGCTGTCGGGGGCGGGAGGGGTGGGATCATCAGCCTTTCAGTTGTCAGCCAGGCGCTTAACTGTTGGCACTGTCCTCTGAAGTGGCCCTTAAAGGGGAGGAACATTCCAGTGGATGAAGAAAAGGGAGGATGTTTTCAGGCCGGGGGTCAGAGCAGGCTGGCCGAGGGAAGAGGGTGAGTAAGCCCTTGTAGGAGAAACAAACAGGGAGTTGTGGAGGAGTGTGCAGTGAGCTGTTAGAGCAGCGCAGAGGACTCAGGTGCCCCGTCCTTCAGCCAGTGATCTCTAGCCCTGACCGCCCAGTCGTACAGTAGGTGTGGCTTTGTGGCCGAGAGCAGTTCTGAAGTCACCCGTCTTGGATGTGAATTCTACTGTACAGCTTACCACCTGTTTGTCCTTAAGCAGGTGTCTTCATCTCACTAAGCCTCAGGTTCATCTATAAAGTGGGAACAGTGGTAGCACCTACCTCACAGGGTAGCTGTCGGGGTTCAGTATTAGAATTAAGTCCATAGAACTTCTAGCGAGCGGCTAGCAAGTCCCAGAGAATGTTTGCTGCTGCTGTTCCTGCTGACCCAGCTGATGAGTATTGCATTGTTGCCCTTTTCTTAATAAGCTGTTGCTTTGGGAGTGACATAGTCATTTTCCTGGGTTCCTGCCAGTGTCACCAGCCTCTGTTCTGTCTCTGGAAAGGCCAGGGCACAGCTGCTGTGGCTTCAACATCTCATCTCTGGCCTCCGGGGCCTGTCAGTTGCTTCCTAGCTGTGCCCACAACCAGCCTAGAGCCTGTCTGCATGGGTGCTAGTGTTCCTTCAGGAAGCCTCGGGGACATCTGCGTGTCACGGGCTCCAGGTTCTCTCCTGGCACAAGGCCTGATGGCTTTGCTTCCGCTATTGGTCACACAGACTGGACTGTTAGAAATCACCAATACGGTGACTCGCAGTCATAAAAGAGACACATGATAAGTAGTCACTGCTCAGTGAGCCTAATCCTAGGCCAGGCCCCGGCCTTCACTGGGAGCCGGTCTCCCACCAGGACTCAGGCTGTGACAAGGTCCAGGTCCCCTCCTGTGCTCAGACATCTCCCTGCCTGGAGAGACTCTCCCGGGTGTGCAGCAGTCACACGCAGCAGCGGCCGAGAAACCGCTGAGTGGCCCTGCTCCTTGTCTCCTAGGCACTGGGGTGTGGCTTTCCTGCGGCAGTCCAGTGCACTCAGGAAATGCTGCTGCTCTGATGAGACTCCGTGTCTGAATTTCGTGGTCCTTTGTCCTGCTTGCCCCCGAAGCATGTCTTGTCATCCTCGGTGAGGTGGAGGTGGTTGGAGGTGCTGCATCTTACTGGGGCTTGCTCTGCCCCAGCCCACATGCTCCCTTCTCCCCTGACACCGTCCCAGAAAGTCCAGGCAGCCTGCTTCACAAGGGAACTGTCTGTCTAATGGCCTGCACCCTGCCTGGCTCTCAAAGGAACCCAGAAGAGAGAAGCAGCCTCCAGAGAGGGGGCTGGCAGAGCCCCTGAGTGTCCCCACACAGAGCTGCAGACGGCTGTCCTCTGCAGGCCCCCTGCCAGCCCGCTGCCCTCTCACTGCAGGTTGGAGGATAGCACCGAGTCTCAGTCCTGCCCGCTGAGCCGACTCCTATGTGTCACACTCCCCGTCCTCCATCACTTCCTCACTGAAGCCCCCAGACAAGGGGAGGAGAGCAGGAGCTCGGACCGTGTGTCCCAGACCGAAGCGGGGACAGTGGAGAGTCTCCGTGCTCTGCAAACTGGGGAGACAGGCTTTGAAGGCAGGGAGCACTTTCAGGGCTCCTAAAGGGGACTCTGAGCGTGAGGGGGCTCTGGGTCCCCACAGGCATGCATGGGTACACACATCACCTGCAGTCTTGGAGAAGGTTCTTGGTAAACATGCCTAGCTGGGGCCCCGCTTTTGGAGGCTCGGATTTTGCACATCGAGGGTGACCGAAGGGGCTCTGGTGGTGCGGTGGCCAAGTGCTCGCTGCTGACCACGAGTGTTGGCAGCTTGAACTCGCCCGCCGCTCTGTATGAGGGGCCGTGGCCGTGGAAATGCCCCGGGGCAGTTCTGCTCTTCTGAGTCAGAATATGCCCGACGGCAGTGGGTTTGGTTTCACACGGGTTGGGCTCAGCGTCTGCATTAGCAAGCTTCTGGAATGAACCTGATGCCGGCATTCTGGGGCACACACTTGTCCCTGGCTGACCCCGAGGGATCTGGAAACGGCAGGCTGAGAGCTGGGGTCTCGAACAGCTGCCTGAGAGGCGACGTGGGCTCCAGATGGCAGCTGTGCTCTGACTAGAGTCACGGGCCACTGGCTGGTGGGGCTACTGGCCTGTGGGGATAAGACACTGGAGAGGCGGCGCTGGGCAGGGGACAGAGCGATGCTGGCACTCTGTCAGCTGCACCTGGTTCACTCAGCTCTCATGGGCGTTCCTTGATGCCCTGGCCCCCACAGAACTCGTTCTGTGTTGGATCTGGGTCTTCTCTGTCTGAGAACAGGCTGTCCACAGACTAGGCCAGCAGCTCACTGCCCATGACTGCGGAGAGGAGCCAGCCAGGCCAGCAGGATTTTTCCCTTTATCCCGCACCCAGAGATGGCAGTATGCCGCAGTCCCTGAGGAGCACGCACGGTCCCGGGGGACAACCTGGTGGACTTCTGATCCTGCAGCCCCTCTGCATTCTGTTACGACCTGGGGCGGGGGGGAATGCAGGAAAGTGTGGGTGGGGGCTGCCCAGTGCGTGCACAAGCCAGGAAATGCAGGGAGTAACCTGGCTTCAAACCGGAGTTACTGGCGTGGGAGATGAACAGTCACATTCGGAGGAACTGCCCAAGGGCAGGAAAAAGTTGGAGAGAGCCAACTCCGAGCTGCTGAGACTCAGAGCTCATGTGGGACCGTGGGGTGAGGGTGCAGTCGCAAGTCTGTGCTGCTGGTTTCTATAAGAAGGACGTGTGCAGACCCCACTGCCTGCTGATGTTGCCATGGGGCTCTGCCAACTCAGGTGCCCCGGGTGCTGCCAGCAAAGCGCTGGGAGCTGGTGGAGGGCTGCAGGGTTTCTAGCAGGAGCAAGGGCGAGTCCCTGAAAGCAGGTCTCGCCAGAGAGCCAGGTGACCAGGATGCTTTCCCTTTCTTGTATGGCTGTTTCAAAGAACAGAGTGGATCAACCCTTTTAATTTCACGTATGTCTCTAAGCCTTTTTATTGTGGTTTTGTTTTCACTTTTCCTGGTGGAGAGGGTGTGGGCACAGAACAGAACTAGAGAAGGACAGACAGGAAGTCCATTCATTTGTTCATTCGTTTGTTCATTCGTTCATTTACTCAGCAGACTGGGGAAGGATGGATGGGAAGTCCATTCATTCACTCATTCGTTTGTTCATTCATTTGTTCACCCACCAGTAACCACTGAGTGCCCTCTAGGTGTCTGACCCTAGACTCTCTGTGATGTTTGGGATGCCAGAAAGCAGAATCTTGAGGGAATATTTCCATGGGGAGACAGGTGTGCAAACAGCACCTGTCCAGGGAGAGGTGCTGAGGTGGAGGTGTACACAGGTGCGGTGTGAACACGGCTGGGGACCCTTTTGGCCTGAGGGAGTCAGGAGAAGCATCACAGAGAAAGTGTCCTTACAGAGCACGTGGAAGTCAAGTTCAGTTACTTTGAATAGGAGCACGTGCTTGAGTTTTTGAGTAGAAAATGGGAGAAAAGGCAGCTAAGGTGAGGTGAGGGTGAGCAGGGCTAGAGAGTGGAGGCGGTGGGACAGCGGCTCTGCGGCAGCCGGGCCTCGCCTGCAGCGGGGCTCCTTCAGCAGTGACGCAGGTGCCCCCGGAGTGTTTCTAGGGGGCAGAAAGGGCTAAGCCTCCTGTTACCAACAGCAGGCCGGTGACCCAGGTCCCCCCGCTCCCCACACACCACAGTTCTTGCAATGATGGAGGTGTCCCTGGAGAGTTGCAGTGGGGGAGGCAGGAAGGGGCTGGAGCCTCCTGTCGCCACCAGACAGGTGACCCAAGTCCCCTCCAGGCCTCACCGGCTCCTGAGAAGCGAGGACTGGTTACTTTTCAGCTGTGCTGCCTGTGGTAATAGCTCAGTAAACGTTGTTTACCGGGAACGGTGACCCTTGACCTGGGCCCATGACCCTGAGAAGAAGCATCCAGAGGGCGATCTTAGGGGGAAAACTCACTAGAACTTCACAGTTCTTTTGTGTTCACTTATGTCTGTTTCTCAGTGCTTTGCCCTGATTATGTGGGGACTGGGGACAGTATTGACTCAGGATTGTGTTTTTGAGGGGCTGCAAGTGATTTGGAGTCTTCTATGATAAACTTGACGTGTTTATTCCCTCTTATGAGATGTAGGGGAGCATGAAACGGAATTTAGAATACCAAACCAATAGGGTGCTGGCCTGGGAACCCCTGGTTCTGGTTCATACACAGGGGCCACATCTCCAGGGGAGCAGTGACAGAGCAGAGCCCTCCTGGGGTCCCCAGGCCCAGGACGGGCTGCACATGACAGTCCTGGATGGGCAGAAGGTCTCTGCAGGGCCAGCTGTCACTGCTGCCCTCTTGGGGTTAGCCCGGGAGTGAAGCGGGGATGTCTGGGTAACCTCTGGCTGGGGCTGTCCTTAGGTTCCCCCCCAGTGCCGGGAGTCCTGGCCTGTTTGTACTGCACAGTGCAGAGAGCTGCTCCTTTAGCTGGAAGAGGCAGGGACTGCTCACGAGACAATGGCAGTCTGTCCCACAGAGGCAGAGAAAGGCAGTCATTAGAGAATTTTCCCATGCAAACCCAGGGCGTGTGTCCACCGGTCATAAACGTCCCCTCCCAGGACTCAGGCTGTGGTTCCGGGGTTGCCTGCCCTCTGGTCACTGACACCGCCTGTTTCTGTGTTTCAGGGGTGAGTTCGGTTTGCGGGAGTACTCGGAAGTGAAGACCGTGACGGTGAGGATCCCGCAGAAGAACTCCTAAGAGGGCCGGCGAGGAAGGAGAGAGCCGGCCTGCCCCCCAGCCCCTGGTGACCTGCGGTGCTGTGCTCTTGGAACACACCGCTGACACACAGTCCTTCGGGAAGGGTTCAGTGATAGCATGCAGCCAGGCGGGGCACTGTGCGACTGACAGACCAGCTGGGCGCGGCTTTGTGGTGCAGGGAGGGGTGGCTGTCAGGTCACCAACACTGGGGCAGCAGGGACAGCAGCAGCTGTCTGGCGTTTCCACTTGTCTCTCTGGAGCGAGTGAGTGAACAAGGAGCCGTGGTGGTGGATGCCTTTTGTCGCAGGTGTCTTTCCTCCAGGGAAGGGGGCCTCTCGCTGTCTTCATCCCCCCGTCTGGTCTTCCCTGCACCCCGTCCTCCCACCACTCCTCCAGAGAGACCTCAGCGGGGCTCCCTGGGGGCGGGTGTTTGGGCCAGGAACAATTTCCCAAGGGTTTGCAGCCAAATTGCCATTCACATTATCCATTTCCTCAAAGAAAACATCAAATTTTTTAGCTAAAGGCCGAGCTGACTACAGTTGCCAGAGGCTGGTCCACTACAGCAGATGTCTGAGAAGTGAGATCTGAGGACACTTCTGACCCCGCCCGGTGCCCTTATACCCACAAATAACTTTAGTGAAAGATCAGGAATACAGAGCTCTGGAAGATGTCACATGTGGTCACAGCTTCTGGGCTTGCTGCCTGGTGGCATTGTGTGTGTGTGTGTGTGTGTGTGTGTGTGTGTGTGTGTGTGTGTGTGTGTGTGTGTGTGTGTGTGTGTGTACTTCCTTCTCATGGGCATTCTGGGAAGAGTTGAAGAGGGTGGGGGGTGCTTCATAGATGAATGTGGTCTTTTCTGAAACTCATCTTTAAAACCAACCAGAAGACTCTGAGTAAGCTCAAGATTTTGGAACAAGGATGTTTTGAAGGCGTAGTTTCCAGTAGTGGCTGACAGTGCTTATCAAGTGCCTTGTCTCTGCACTTGGAATCGATGGTTTCTTCCGCACCCCACTCTCCACTCTGATGACACCTGCTACTGCCGGTGTCACAGCTGTGGCCTTGGCCTATCCAGGACCCAGTGTGCCCCAAACCCATTGGCAGAGTTCCCTAGTGCCACCATGCCATGCACCAGGGCTCAGCCATGGGCCATCCTTGCTCGGCTTTGCCCCTCTGCGCCAAGCATCAGCTGAGCAGGGGTGGCAGGCAGCGGCCCCCTCCCTCCTCTGCCGTGCTCCTCCCTGCCCTCTTAGTGAGCTGCCATGGGCGGCTCCATCCCCAGCCCTCTTCACAGCTGCCGAGTCCAGTTCGGTCCCTAACATAGACAAAGGTCATCTGTTTCAGACTACCACATGTGACCCATATATGTGGAACGTGGACAACATAGACACAGATGTTGTCTTTTGCAGTTTTCTGCTTTCTAACCATACTGCTCTTCTGTTTGTAACCCACATCTGTTCACAATGCTTTGAAGACTTCTCCCTCCAGTGTAATTCACTAACGACAGAGCGTACAGACGCCTGATGCCGTGACCAGTGTGTGTCTGAGTTCTTCGGGGGGAGCATCCTTCTCTCTGCCTGTAGCCTGTGTCCAAGTGAACACCCCCCAACACACTAGTTACCTGTGGACTGCAATATAGAATGTGAAAAATGAAGATTTATTCCCTTTAATTTACTGAAAAAGGAACGTCTGTGCTAGCAATAAAGCATTTATATTGTGTACTCCTGGATTCTTGAGCTGCAGTTTTAAATTCTTGTGTCCCGTGAAGTTCTTTTGAGTCCTTTCTCGGCTGCGGGGACCTGTGGCTGGCTGGCCAAATGGTTACTGAGCAGAAGGCTGGGTGGGTGACTTTACAGAAGGTAAACAAGGTCTTTGTCCTCATTCCAGATGACATCTGTAAGTGCCTATAGTTTTGTGTGGCAGATAGGTACAGACATCTGTGGGCTATTTCCTATGACAGTGGCCATTGAAGACAGCCTCCGTAAGAGTGAGCATGGAGCGGATTTTGAAGGATGTGCACAATGCACTGTCCGCCTAGAGCTTGACAGTGCTAATGGCGTTCTGGTGGCTTTATTTTTATTTATCACACTGAAGTCAGAGGTAGACAGCCTGATGCCATGTTATTGCAGATGTAAATGAACGCCGTCTGCGCTGACGCACCACCCACCAGCTTGTTTTCCCTCTGGCTTCAAGGAGTTGAGTTTCTGGAAAGTGGCCCCACCTAGTAGATCTCCGTGCCCTCTCCTGTCAGCCCCTGGAGTGCCCACCCAGATTCTAGTCGAGTAATTTGCCAATCTGGAACGGACAGGTTAGCCATCAAGCAAACCCAGCAAGGGGAAGTAGTGGGCTGCTCTCTGTGGGCTTCCTCTCAGCCTGCTAATAGCCTGTCCTTAAGAGCAGCAAATGGAGTGTGGGGGAATACAGACCTGGGTGCCAGCTCGGACACAGACACGAGCACGTGGGTGCTCTGCAAACCTGCCTTGTGGCCCCTGTTCTGAACTGCCAAGAAGAAAACAGGAAAGATGGGCATAAAATAATGGATCAGAAGTGCTGTAAGTCCCCATGGGGCTTACATGTGGTAGGACTCATGAAATCAGACAGACATAAAAAGTGCCTCAAAGCTTGTCCCTTTGTGATCCTGACACACAGCCAACGAAGACAGCATCAGGAATGTTACTGATGCTAACATTCAGACATGCACTTTTCTTCCAGAGCACACAGTGCATTCATGTTGAACAGTTGCATCACTCCTAGAGCGTTTTAGAAAACAAAGGACAAGAAAAACTACAATGTAGGGACTAGAGAGCAGGACAAGGACACAACACAGAGAGCAGGTTGATGACATTACAGTATAGGGACCAGAGAGCAGAATGAAGAGAGGACGACGTGGAGACGAGAGCAGGACAAAGACAATCTAACTTGGGGACTACAGAACAGTACGAGGACACGACAGCATAGGGACCAGAGGGTGAGAAGGCACGGCAAGCTGACTGTGCTGGCGGTGAGCCGGAAGTCACCCACGAGGACAGTCACAGGGCTAAGAGAGGCCCGTGCAGGAGGCGGCTTGGGCCTGGGCCTGGGAAAGCAATGGAATTCCAGTAGCCCAAGGGGCAAGAAGGCAGGCCAGGGGAAAGGAGTCACCTGCCCTGCCAAGGGGATGCTGAAGCTGGCCTTCTGGTGACACTGCAGATGGAGTTGACGAGAACAGTCAGTGCCACCCAGCCAGCAGGGGCTGTTGGCTGAATCAGTAACCTGAAGGCCCGGTGCAGAGTCAAGGACATTAGCCAGGACGTTCCATGGTGATGTAATGGAACGCGGGGTACCGCTGACGGGCTCCGAACCAGGGTGTGTAGGAGGCAGTCCTCACAGTGCGCAGGGGAAGGCGATGAGACAGAGACTCATTACAAGGCAACTTGGACGGAGCCCTGGCTGGGTCTGTGGGGACGGAGAAGGGGGAAACAATGACATGGAAAAATCGCTAGAACCTGATGAGTGACTGTGGAGGAACGTCGGAGATAAACGATCGCATTTCCAGGCTCTGGGAGCAGAGAGGTTGCAGTGCTGCTAACACAAAAGTGGCAGCCTGGAAGCAAAGTTTTGGGGAAAAACTTGGACTTCAGCCTTCGGACTTTAAACTTCGGGGATGATAAAGAGACACCCAGACAAAAATATCTGGCACACAATTGGAGACAGGGAATCGGAACTCACCTCAGATGATGGCTGTGGCGTGTAAAACCAACGACCCTATGCAGAGAAAGGGAGATGACAACAAAATGAAACCCGTTGCTGTTGCGTAGGTCCCGTCGTGCAGTGGCCTTATAGGATGGTAGAACCGCCCCACGGGATTCCAAAGAGCAGCTGGTGGACTCCCACTGCCGACCTTTGGTTAGTGGCCCGATGTTTAAGCATTGCTCCCTCAGGGCCCACAAAGTCTGCACTGGGGAAAGAACCAGCAAAAGAGTAGTCAGAGAAAGAGGAGAAAGGGAGCCGGGTGTGTGTCACAGAATCCAGAGACCCGGGAGGAGAGGTCTACACCTCGGAATCCGGCTGTCCTGCTGCCTTCCTCCTTAATCCTTTCCAAATTCTAGTCACTCCTCAACACCAGTCCCAAGGCCAGTTTCCTCCTTGCCCACCTTGGCCTCCTCCAACCAGACTCCAATTTCTTCTATCCAGTGTGGCGCTGACTAGTTGTGAGCTCGTGTCCTCTCCTGAGAGGCCCTTAGGTGGCAGGAGCTGGCATGGCCCAGAACAGCAGGTGCCCTGTGACGCTGGCTGACTGGTGCTCAGCCCTGAGGCTCAGGCCTAGCAATGGGAACGTCCATTTCTGAGGCTTCTCTGGCAGGCCTGGTGCGGCTCTGTGGCAGACCAACCATGACCAGCCAGGGAAACTCCGCTCCTGCTCACCAACCCCTGGGCTGACAGTGTGAGCTCCAAGTCTGGCACCACCAGTCTCTGAGTGCTAAACTAACAGGTCAAAACCTTGTACCGCCGGGGTTCCTCACATGTTCGCCACTCTCGGCCTCCTTGCCGTCCTCCTTGAGAACTACATGAAGCCAGAATGAGGCTGCAAATATACATGACACCAAGTCCTACTGCTCTCCATGTAGGACCGTGACATCTGATGAGCAGAGAGCCGACTGCCTACCCCATGACCCTAGGATGCTAACTGCTTCCTGCCCTCCTCGTTCTCCCCTTCCCCTCTCCGTAAACGTGCCCGCTCTGCCTGGCACTGAGCAGGGGCTAGGCACACAAAGCAAACAGACATGGCCACCGCCCCTGTGACACTCAGGATGTGAGGTGAACCACAGCCAATAGCCAGGAGCTTTCTTGGCTGTCTCACTGTGATTGGCAGCCATGTGCACCCAGTTTACAGAAAGGTGCTGTAGGGCCCTCCCCAGGCCTCTAGGGTGCTACTCCAGAACAACCCCACTGCAGAGTGCCCGGGGCAGGCCCTGATGACATGCTAGAGGAAAAGTGAGGAAAGTCTCCTCTGAGTTCTCTGCCATATACAAGTCGCATGTCCTTGGGCATCAGCTGACCTCTGTGGGGCGCCTTTGTAGAATCAAGTGCCCCTTCCTGCCCTGCTGACCTCACGGAGTCGGGAAGGATCAAACCACTCACAGATGCTCTATGTTTTCAGCTGGCCTGAGACATCACAGCGTGTGCACACAGCTCTGAACGACAGAAATTCGTTCTTAAATGACTCTGTGGAGCCCTGCTGACTTGATTGTTAGGCGCTTGGCCGCTAACTGAGAGGTCAGCAGCTTGGAACCACAGCATCTCTGTAGGACCAAGATGTAGCAGGACCAAGATGTGGCAGTCTGCTTCCCTAGAGACTTACAGCCCTGGAAACCGCACAGGGTCACCAGGAGCCAGAAATCATGATGCAGTGGGTTTTCTTTGTTGCTTTGCTGACCATTCTGTGTGACATCCTGGTTTGCTAGTTATCCCCCAGCTTTGAGGCTGTATGGAACCCTGAGACTCTGTGGCCAGTTTCCTGTGGGTCTGCAGGGCATCCCCCTTGCTGGAGGGCTCACTTTGTCTGAATTCAGCAAGCCGGCCGGGAGTCAGGGAGCAGAAGGCAGGTGAGGATGTTCCCGGGCTTTGGTCTCCTCTGTTCACACAACGTTCAGATGCACAGCAGTGTGAGGGCAAGACCTGGAGGCTATGGGCAGGCCGCCTGAGCCACCCTGAATTTCCTCCCCGGTGAGACGATGGGAGAGTCCCCTCCAGAGCGGCATCAGGGCCCCTTCCCGCCCATGCATCAGGGCCCCTTCCCGCCCTCTCTCAATCACCGACCAGATTCAAAGGAAGGTCAGCCGGCCGCCTAGTCTTGGATGTGAAACTGCCTGAGTTGTGTTCCCTCTGGCCATCTATCTCTGTGGCCAGGAGGAACCTGAAACCTGAGCAGCACAGCCCCTCGGCCGCCGGAACGGGACCACCTCTTGATGGCTTCACGTCTCTGGCCTTGTGTCTTTGTTTCTCAAGGACAGTTGCAGGCCTTCTTCTTCCCGTAAAACAGATGTCATCAAGTGGGCTGGAGTTGGCTGCTTTCTTCTGTATCATGAATTCCCCAGTCCATTTTCAGAAGTGCGCAGCTGGCTGCACAGTTTATGTTCCAGGCAAAATCCAAAGGTACACAGAGTGCCCTGCATGGGACCGCGGAGCCACCGGTGGCGAGACGGGTCAGTGCGGGGACAGGTGGCGCTGCTGGCTGAACAACGTGTTGAACAAACTATCATGGATTCAATTGTATCCCCCCAGAAATGTGTGTAGCAATTTGGTGGGGCCGTGATTCCGAGTATTACGTGATTGTCCAATGGTCTGTCATTTGATGAGCTCTCCTTTGTGTTCTATCACTAGGATTTAATGCGACAGACCAGTGGCACTTACCCTGCATGAGGTCTAGCAGACTGCGTGGTATTTTAAGCCCGTCTCTAGGTTCTAAAAGAGTGCTGTCATCCCTAGGTGCTGTCTTGTCGTTTCTGACTCTGAGACGAGCAGCAGGACAGAATGCTCGCTGTCCGGTTCAGCGTCGCACCCACAATCGCTGTAGCGCCGAAGCCCCTTGTTGCAGCCGCTGTGTTGATCCATCTCAGTGACCGAGATGTCTGCTCTGCAGGCATTGCCGAGATTCTGGGGCCCCCGGAAGACCCTTCCTCATGATCCTAGACACACATGTCTGCTTTGTGAAATGATGCTGTGGCCCATTTTTCCAGTTTCTCTTGATTAGTGTCTTAGTCCTCTAGTGCTGCTGTAATAGAAATACCACAAATGGATGGCTTTAACAAAGAGAAATTTATATCCTTACAGTAAAGTAGGTGAAAAGTCCCAATCCAGGGCATCGGCTCCAAGATAAGTCTTTGTCTGTTGGCTCTGGAGGAAGGTCCTTCGGGTCATTCATTCCCTGGACCGGGAGCTTCTGAAGTGCAGGGACCCCAGGTCTAGAGGGTGCTTTCTGCTCCCGGCACTGTTTTCTTAGTGGGCGGAAGTCCCCAACTCTCTGCTTGCTTGCTTTTCCTTTTGTCTCTTACAAAATAAGAGGATAAAAAGTGGTGCGAGCCACACTCCCAGAAATTCCCTAGTAAAGGTGTTCCAGTCCCACTCTAAACCTCTTTAACATAGTCTTATCCATCACAACTCAGTGGCAGTGGGTTATTTGGGATCCGTTTAGACATGGACAGAGATTAGGGTTTACAGCACAGGAAAATGACAAAACGGAGGGCACTGACACAGTACCGGGAATCATGGCCCAGCCAAATTGATACACACACTTTTGGGGGTCATTACTCAGTCCATGACAGAACCTAACAACCACAAGTGGACAGCAGATAGCAAAAGTGAACAGCAATAACACCCCCAGAACATCCTCTTCTGCTGCCTGTGTGTTCTGTTCCATTCCCCACAGAAACTGTTGTTCTTGAAAACTGGCATTAAGGCTTGCCCACAAGACAATTGGATAACCTTAAAAAACCTAGGAAAATAAACCCTGTGTGGAAACCCGCTCAATCCTGAGAACTTTTCTTGGGTCAGGGTGACCCAGGATTCTGATTTGGGTCAAATAAATTAATGATCAAAAGCCACGTACGTGTCAGAAACACCTGGCCATTTTTCCCACTTCCTGGCAGTGCTGTCCGGGACCTGGCAACAAGGGGCTGGTTAGAAATTCTTTTCAGGAAACTGAACCACAGTTTTAGTCTTGTCTGTTCAACACATTGTTCAGAAATGTTTGAGTACCCCTTCTAGCCTTACTGCAAGAGAGAGGTTCTCATGCACCCCAATACATTCTCTCCTGTTCTGAAGATCATGGAGTATTTGGAAGCTGCTCTGACTTCTGTGGGACTGAGTCACACATCTGTGTCCTCAGTGGAGGAGGCCAGAAGGTACAGAGCTGGTGGAGAACAGGGGGTTCACAACAACCGGGCTCAGGTCATCTATGCCAGACAAAACCCTCCCTCAAGGGAAGGGGGAGACCACAGGGCCCTTGGCCTCGGCTGCCCACTAGGATGGTGTTATCGATTGACTTCTGCCCTCCTGAAATGTTTGTCAGCTTGTTTAGGTCAGGATCCCCGGTGGTAGGTGGTTGTCCGTCTCTTTGTGATCCAATGTGATTATTCTAGGTGTTATAAATCCTAACCTCCGTGATGTTAAGGGAGCCCGATGGCACAGTGGTTAAGACCTCATTGCTAGCCACAAAGCCAGCAGTTTGCATCCATTAGGCACTCCTTGGAAACCCTAGGGGGATGTTCTAATCTGTCCTACAGAGTCTCTATGAGTTAAAACTGGCTGGATGGCAGTCAGCTTGGTTTGCTTTTGCGTGTGACGTTAACAAGGAAGGGTCAGAGGCAGTTATGTTAATAAAAAAATAAAAACCAAACACAGAGCCATCCAGTTGATTCAAACTCATAGCAACCTTGTAGGACAGAATAGAACTGCCCTATGGAGTTTCCAAGGAGCTCCTGGCGAATTTGAACTACCATCCTTTTGGTTAGCCAATGTAGCACTTACCCGCTACACCACCAGGGTTTCCATAAGGCGAGACTTAATATACAAAATTAGATCGTTTCTTGAGTTAATCTCTTTTGAGATATAAAAGACAGTATTTAGCAGAGAGGAAAGGGACTTCATACCAAGAAAGAAGCACTGGGAGAAGAGCGTGTCCTTTGGACCTGGGGTCCCCACACTGAGAAACTCTTTGACCCAGGAGAAGACTAATAACAAGCGCCTTACCCCAGAGCTGACATGTGCACAGAGAAGTCTCTTCCCAGAGCTGATATCCTGAATTTGAACTTCCAGCCTCCTACCCTATGAGAGAGTAAGTCTCTGTTTGCTAAAGCCACCCTCTGGTGGCATTGCTACAACAGTAGCACTAGGTGCTGAGACTGGAGGGACCTCTGGTGAGCAGGACTCGGCCTGCAGGGGTGGGTGCCCGGGATGTTAGCAGACTTGAGCAGAGAGGAGGGCAGAGCATCAGTTACATGGAAAAGCTGAGCAACCCTGACCTGGTGGTTCCTCCCATCTGCATCCAAACTTGCTCATACAAAGACCTTACAAAGATACCTCAAAGGTATACAACCCATAAACTATATAGTGTCACCTCTCAAGGGGCTTTTGCCTTTTTAGAAGGAGAGAAGTCTTCAATTAAGGTTTCTCTTTTCTGCTGATAGAAAGGAATCTGCAAGAGAATGAAACACAGAAAGTCTCCTCTTGACAATCCCACTCTCAGATACCTATCTGGCTTTCTTCCCCCCGAAGGAGCAGAAATCCCAGCTTGCCCAGCAAGATCGTCCCCAAACCCAACAGGAAATTGTCCTACCTTCACCTTTGGTTTGGTTTCCTTTTGTTTTAGTGAAACCCATGTGATTCTTCTGTCTTCTGATCAGAAGTGAAGTTTATGTGGAGTGGTCTCCCTTTGCTACCCACTCTGCCGTGAAATGACAGAAACCAGCTGGGGCTCTGAGTTCCAAAAATCTACTGATACCAGAAACTGTTTTCCAAGGCTTATTGTTTAACACATAAATTCGACCAGAAAAGAAAGATTTAGACAAGGATCATGTAAAACAATTTCAAGAGTTAATGCGGACCTTTGAGGTCCTTCCACCTAGGATCCTCATCTTACAGATGTAGCCAATAAGCCGAAAAGAGGACCGACCTTCCCAGAGTAAGCCTTTAACCTGGGTCTTCAGACTGAAGCCCAGTGGTTTATCTCTTCTGCCTCCAGGGAAGGAATTTTGAGAAAACTGTGGAATCCCCCATATTAGTTTACAAAAGTAAAGCGTAGTCATTAATCACATGTTTCCAGAAAAGCCTGTGCTGTGTTTTGTACCGGCACCCTCAGAGTGGCCCTGTGCGTGGCAGAACAAAACCCTGCCCCCTCCTGTACCATCCCCGCGGTCAATGCTGTGGTGGGGCCCATCGTGCAGCCACAGGGTCAGCCCATCTGCTCGAGGGTCTTCCCCTTTGTCCTTGACCTCTGCTGTACCAAGCATGCTGTCCTTCCCCAGAGACTAGCCCCTCCCGATAGCACGCCCAAAGTGTAAGTCAAAGTGTTGCCATCTCTGCTCCCAAGGGCATTCTGGGTGTGCCTCTTCCCGGACAGATTTGTTCCTTCTTCTGCCAGTTCATGGTTTATTCAAAATTCTTCATTGATACCATAATTCAAAGACATCTTCTTCAGTCTTCTTTATTCATTGTCCCGCTTTTGCACAGGTATGAAGCAACTGAAAACACCGTGGCTTGGATCAGGTGCACTTTGGTCCTCAAAATGACACCTTTATTTTTAATGCTTTTCAGCAGATACGCCCAGTAACGCATCTTCTGATTTCTCGACTGCTGCTTCCACAGGCACTGATTGTGGATCTAAGTAAAACGAAATCTTTGACAGCTTCAGTATTTTCACCATTTATCATGATGTTGTTTTCCAGTCTATTACTTACATTACAACTCCATTTCTTACACTAGGGGTTGTGCTTTGTTTTATGCTCTAATGGGTTTTGACAACCACGTGATGTCATATGTCCACCGTTACGGTATCATCCAGAGTAGTTTCACTGTCCTAAATCAAACTACACCTCTGTGCTCCACCTATTCATTCATCCTACCTGCTTTTCTGAACCTCTGTCAACCAGCGGTCTTTTTACTGTCTTTATACTTTTGCCTTTTCCAGAATGCCTTAAACTAGAATCGTACAGTATGTAGCCTGTTTAAACTGGCTTTGTGAACTCAGAGTATGCGTTTAAGGTCCCTTGTGTGGCTTGATGAGCTCATTTCTTTTTACTGCTCGGCAGTATCCCACCTGGCCAACTGAAGAGATCCGTATTTATGCCCATTCCAAATAAAGTTGATTCAACCAAATGTGGAAATTACCAACCAGTATTATTGATATCACACACAAGTAAAATTCTGCTCAAAATCATTCAAAAGTGGCTACAACAATGTATTGACAAAGAGCTGCCAGAAGTTTGAGCTAGATTCAGAAGAGGACATGGGACCAGGGGTATCATCACTGATCTCAGATGAATCTTGACTGAAAACAAAGAATACCAGAAAGATGTTTCCTTGTGTTTCATCGACCGTGCAAAAGCATTCAACTGTGTGGATCATATTAAGTTATGGCTAACATTGTAGAGAATGGGAATTCTAGAACAGCTAATGGTGCCCTTTAGGAATCTGTATATGCATCAAGAGGAGGTCAAGCAAACAGAACCAGGGAACACTGCATGGTTTAAAGTCAGGAAAGGTGTGCATCAGGCTTGTATCCTTTCATCAGACCTTTTTAATCTGTATGCCAAGCAAATAATCTGAGAAGCTAGATTATACGAAGAAGAACAAGGCATCGGGATTGGAGAACAACTCTTTAACAACCTGCGTTACTTAGACGACACCACCTTACTTGCTGGAAATGAAGAAGATTTGAGGCCTGGAAGCAGCAGTCAAGAAATCAAAAGACGCGTTGCGATGGGAAAATCTGCTGCAAAGGACCTCTTCAAAGTATTCAAAAGTAAGGACGCCACCTTGAAGACTAAAATGCACCTGATGCAAGCCATGGTATTTTCAGTCACATCATATGCATGCAAAAGCTGGACCATGAACAAAGAAGAAAGAAGAAGAATTGATGCCTTTGAATTGTGGTGTTGAAGAAGAATGTTGAATGTACGATAGACCACCAAAGGAACAAACAGATCTGTTCTGGAAGAAGTACAGCCAGAGTGCTCCTTGGAAGCAAAAATGGTGAGACTGTGTCTCATGTATTTTGGACACATTGTCAGGAAAGATCAGTCCCTGGAGAAGGACATCATGCTGGTTAGAGTGAAGGGTCAGCGAAAAATAGGAAGACCCTCAATGAGATGGATTGACACAGTGACTGCAACAATGGGCTTAAGTATAAAAACAATTGTGGTCATGGCGCAAGACTAGGCAGCGCTTTGTTCTGTTGTACACGGGGTCACTGTGAGTCGGAACTGACCCATGATACCTGACAATATAACAACAGTATTCCACTGTGTGAACGTGTCACAGTCTATCCAGTCACCTGTTGAAGAATATCTTGGTTGCTTCCAGTTTGGGGCAATTAAAGTTTTTATAAATATTCGTGTGCTGATTTTTGTGAGGACAGACGTTTTCAGCTAGTTTGAATGAATGACTAGGAGAGACTTGCCGGATCACCCGGTAAGCCTGTACTGTCTCAGTCATCCGGTGCTGCTGGAGCAGGGGTACCACCAGCAGATAACTTCAGCAAACGCCGGTTTATTCTCCCACAATCCAGTGGGCTAGAAGTCCAAATCAGGGTGTCAGTTCAACGGGAAGGCTTCTCAAGGAGGGTCCTTCTCATCTGTCTCCCCCTGGACTAGCAGCTTCTCAGCCCTGGAATCTAAGGTCCAAAGATGTACCCCGCTCCCGGCACTGTTTCCTGGGTGGGCTGAGGTCCCCTCTCCATGCACTGCCCTTTCCTTTCATCTCTCCTAAAATAAAAGGTGCTGCAGGCCACACCCAGGGAAACTCCTCTTGTGATCAGGGATCTGACCAGAGCAAGGCTGTCCCATCCACACTAATCCTCCTCAACATAACCCACTCTTGCCTCATTAATCACAGGCAAAGATTAGGATCGACATCCTGTAGGAAAATCGTACCCATCACAACATGGAAGACAACCACACAACATTAGAAATTACGGCTCACTCAAGTAGACACATATTTCGCGGGGGACACAATTCAATCTACGACACATAGCCATCTCTGTAAGGAGCCTTCAGATTGTCTTTCCAAGTGGCTGCCCCCTTCTTCATTCACACCAGGCAGTGAGCTTTCCCGTTCCACATCTCAGCTGGAATTTGGTGTCGCTGTTTTGGATTTGAGCTATTTAAAATGTTTGTAGCTGTATCTCACTGTTAATTTAATTAGCAGTTCCTACAGACGCCTGATGTTAGTCATCTTTTCTCATGCTCTCATTTACCATCTGTGTGAGGTGTTGGTTCAGATGTTTTGCCCACTTTTTAATTGGGTTATTTGTTTTCTGATTGTTGACTTTCACAAGTTCTGTGTATATCTTGGATACAAGTCTTTTATCAAACATGTTTTTGCAAATAGTTTCTCCCAGCCTGTGGCTTGTCTTTTTCCTCCCTGAACAGTGTCCTTCATGGAGCAGAAGGGTTTAATTTTAGTGAAGTTCAACTTACCAATGTTTCCTCTCACAGATCATGTTTTTGGTGTTATAACAAAAACTCATCGCTAAACCCAAAGTCATCTAGATCTTCTCTTGTGTTGCCTCCTAGAAACTTTATGGTTATGCATTTTACATTTAGATCTCCGATACATTTTGAGTTACTTTTTGAGAAACATGTGAGGTCAGCCTCTGAGGCGACTTTTTTGTTTGATTTGGTTTTGGTTTTTTGGAAGGCAATGTCCCGTCGTGTCAGCCTCATCAGTTGAAGGGACTATCCTTTCTCCGTCAGGCTGCCTTTCCTTATTTGCCAAAGATCATGACTGCACACATGTCTCTGTTTCTGAGTTCTCCCTTCTATTCCGTTGATCCCTTGGCTATTCTTTTGCTGACAGCACACTGCCTTGACCACTACATCTTTATGGTGAATCTTGGAGTCAAGTGCTGTCATTTTCTGACTTTGTTCTGTGTTCTGTTGTTTCGCTATTCTGTTTGCTGGGAGTTTTGCCTTTCCATACAAACTTTAAAATCTGTTTGCTGATATCCACAGAGTATTGATGAAATTTCATTGGGATTGCATTGAATCATAAATCATGTTGAGAACTGCTATCATAACTACATTGATTCTATGCATGGATTGTCTTTCCATTTATTTAGATCTTGTTTGGATCCGACTTGACGGTACTTGGCTGGCTTGATTTAATGTATTAGTGTTTTATACCTTTCCTAATATAGGTCTTGTGCATATTTTGTTACCTTTATGCCTATTTTAAGGAGCCCTAGTGGCACAGTGGTTAAAGCTCTCAGCTGCTAACAGGAAGATTGTGGTTCAAACCCACCAGATGCTCCATGCAAGGACGATGTGGCAATTGGCCTCTGCAAAGACAACAGCCTTGGAAACCCCACGGGCAGTTCTGCAGTGCCCTGTAAGGTCACTGTGAGTCGGAATTGACTTGATGGCAACAGATATGCCTACTTTATCTTTTGATGCTAATATAAAGGATGTGTTTTCAGTCTTAAATTCTAATGTTTTGTTGCTAGTTTATAGAAAAATAATTGACTTTTGTCTCTTAGTCCTATACCCTGCAACCTTGCTATAATCATTCATTTGTTCTAGGAACAGTTCCAGCAATTCTTTGGGATTTTCCATATAGACAAGAATGTCATCTGTGAACAAAAAAATTAAAACCAAAATCCATCGACACTGAGTGTTTTAGTCAGCTAGTGCTGCTCTAACAGAGCTACCTCCAACGGATGGCTTTAACAAAGCAAAGTTTATTCTTTCTCAGTCTGGTAGGCTGCAAGTCCGAATTCAGGGTGTCTGCTCCAGGGGAAGGCTTTCCCCCTTGCTGGCTCTGGAGGAAAGTCCTTTGTTCAGGGAGCAGCTTGGTTCAGGAATCTCAGGTCTGAAAGACATCCTTTTTCTCACAATGCTGCTTTCTTGATGGGGTGAGGTCCCCAAATATCTCTGCTGGCTCCACTCTTTTCTATCTTAAGAGACCACGTCAAGGCACAAAACAAACTTGCGCTTCGAATCTTGCTCTGCCAACACAACTGCCACCCATTGACCCTCGTTGACATCATCAAGACAGGCATTCCAGCAGGGAGGAATATCACACGAGACCAGGATTATATATAGCACAACCAAATTGTTACAGATTTTTTTAGGGGACAGTTCCAGTTGATGATATTGAGTCACTTCTGACTTAGAACAAATCTGTAGGACAGAGTAGATTTGCCCTACAGTGTTTCTAAGGCGGGCCTGGTGGATTCAAACTGCTGACCTTTGTGTTAGCAGCTGTAGCACTTAACCACTCTGCTACCCAAGTTTCCATCTGTGAACGAAGGTAATGTTACTTCTTTTTTCCCAATCACTGTCCTTTCTATTTCCTTTCCTTGTCTTGACTATATCAACAAGAGCTTCCAGCGACGCTGACTAGGAGGGGCGTGGTGGAACACCGCGGCCTTGCTCGCAGTCTCAGGGGGAGGTCATCCAGTTTCTCGAGTTCGATATGGTGTCAGCTGTAGTTTTTGTGGATGTTCTTTATGAAGCTGACAAGTGCCTCTCCGCTCCCAGTTTGCTGAGAGTTTTGAACACGAATGTGTATTGTCCCCTGACAAAGGCACTTCATTTGCTTCATTCCACAGATTTTGAGATAGCTTGTATTGTCATTTTTAATTTACTTATAATGTTTTGGTAATTTCTCTTGAGACTTCTTTGCCTCATGTGTTATTTAAACATATATTACTCAGTCTTCAAATACTTTGGAATTTTCCAGCTATCCTTCTGTTACTGGTTTTCTAGTTTAATACCACTGTGGTCTCAGAACATACTTCATACAATTTCTTTTTTTGAAATTTGTTAAGGTGTTTTTTTGTGGCCCAGAATGTGTTCTTTCTTGGTGAATGTTCCATGTGAGTTGGAGAAGACTGTTTCTCTGTCACTGAAGAAGTAGTTTATAAATGTCAGCCAGATCCAGCTGATTGACAGTGTCGTGCATCTCAGCTGTGTCCTGGTTTTCTGCCTGCCGGATCTGTCCGCTACTGAGAGAGAGTCGTTTGAGTCTCCAAGTGCGATAATAGATATGTCTACATTATCTTAAAGTTTTGTCATTATCTGCCTCATGTATTTTGACACTCTGTTGTTAGGTATCTAAACATTTAGGGTTTTGTGTCTTCTTAGAGAATTGGCTCCATGACTGATTCTTTCCCTTGTTCTGAACCTGCTTTGTCTGAAGTTAATACGACTAGTCCAGCTTCTTTTTGGTTTGTGTTAACATGGTGCATCTTTTGCCATCCCTTTACTTTTAATCTATTTGTGTCTTTATGTTTAAAGTGGATTTCTTGTAGACAACATGTAGTTGGGTCTTGTGTTCTTAGTTCGCTTAGACTGTCTGCCTTTTAATTGATGTATTTAGACCATTCACATGTCAAGTGGCTGTTGATAGAGCTCTTTTAATACTTATCATATTTGTAACTGTTTTATGTTCTGTCCCTTGTTCTTTGTTTCTTTTCTTTTGCCTGCCACCCTTTTTCTATCGTCTTTGGTTCTAATTGAGCATTTTATATGATTCCATTTTTTCTTCGCATGTCAATTACATTTTATCATTAAAAAAATTAGTGGTTGCCCTAGGATTTGCAATATGTATCTACAGTCCATCTGAGCCCACTTTCGAATAAGCCCACACCGCTTCACGGGCAGTAAGAGTGCGTCGTCACCGAGTGTCCCCCGTTCCTCCCCCTCAGCCCTGATTCTGTTACTGTCATTCATTTCCTTTATCCTTAAGTTATGATCGCTCGTTATTACTGTTCTTATTTTGAACAGATTTGTGTCTGTTAGATCAATTAAGAATAAGAAAAATAATTTATCTTCATTCACTCCCCTAATGTTCTTCTTTCCTTTATGTGGAATTTCCCCCGTGTCATTTTCCTTGTCTTAAAAGAACTCTGTGTGTGTGATTTGTGAAAGTTTACAGAGCCAATTAGTTTCTCGCTAAACAGTTAACACACGAGTTGTCTTCATGACACAGGTTGCCAGTCCTGTGATGTGTCGACACACTCTGCTTCCCTACCCCGGTTCCCGTTTCCATTTGTCCAGCTTTCCTGTTCCCTCCTGTCTGCTTTGGGGCTGATGTGCCCAGTAGTCTCATTTACGTGACTGATCTATGAAGCATGACTCTCCTGTGTGTTGTCGTTGGCCTTACAACCTGTCTAATCTCTGGCTGAAGGGTGAACCTCAGGCGTGACTTCAGTACTGAGTGACAGGGTGCCCAGGGAGCCATATTCGGGGGTATCTCCAGTCTCCCTTGGGTCACCAAGCCTGGTCTCTTTCTTTGTTCATTTGTTTGTTTGTGTGAGTTTGAGTTTTGTTCCACGTCTTCCTCCCACTCAGTGCAGGACCCACTGTTGTGTTTCCTGCTAGAGCTGGCGGTGGTGGTCTGGACTCAGTGGCAGAGGTTGTGCTCTGGGACTAGTCTTTCTCTTCTGCTTTTGGTCTTCTTCATTCTCCTCTGCTCCAGCCTGGGCGAAACCGGTACACAGACCTTTAGATGGCCCCTCTCTGGCTTTTGAGACCCTAGCTGCTCCTTCCCACAGGAGGACGCAGAGCATCTGCTTTATAGACAACGTTATGCCAATTGGACTAGATGCCCTGAGACCGTGGTCCCCAGCCCTCTGAAGAACTTTTGGTATTTCTTGCAATCCATTGTGCTGGATTACAATTTTTGTTTGTCTTTATTTCTCCTATACTTTTAAAAACTAATTTTTCAAGGTACAGAATTCTAGGGTAGCATTTTTTTTCTTTCAGTATTTTAAATATTCTATTCTCTTCTTGTTTTGATGGTTTCTGAATAGAATTCCAGTGTAATTAATCATTGTTCTTCTATAGGTGAGATTTTTTTTTCCTCTCTCTCTGCATTTTTCAAGATTTTCTCATTGAATTTTCTGCAATTTGAATACAATCAATATGCCTAAGTACAGAGGTTAGAGGGTTGTTTTGTTTTGTTTTTTTTTTTGGTATTTGTCTTTTTTGGTGTTCTTTGAGGTTGCTTCCTGGATTTACGGTTTGGTGTCTGTCATTAATTTGGGAAAATTCTCAGTCATTATTTCTTCTGTTCCTTGTCTTCTTATTCTCTTTCTGATATTCATTCCTATTGTATTAATGTACACTTTCCTGAAGACCCCACAATTCTTGAATATTCATTCTAGTCTTGTTCCCCTCCCCGCCCTCCTCCCCTGTGGGTTTTCTCTTTGTTTTCAGTTTTGGAAGTTACTAGTCAGATGTCTACGGGCTCACTGATTCTTTCCTCGGCCAAGTCCAGTCCACAGATGAGCTCATCAAAGCATTCCTTTAGGTGACAGTAGTCTTTATTTTTATCATTTCCTTTTGATTCTTAGAGTTTCCATTTTCTGCTTACATTACCCATCTGTTCTTCCAGGCTGTCCACTTCCATTAGCATGTTAATCATGATTATTTTAAATTCCTGGTCTGATAATTCCAAAATCTCCGCTATATCTGAGTCTGGTTCTGATGTTTCATTTGTTTCTTTAGATTATTATTTTTTTCCTTCCAACATGCTGTGGGACAAAGAAGTTGCTGTGGTCCCTTGACTCTGGTTTCTGAAAATAACCCAAGTAATGAAAATGGCTGTGTTTTCTAAAATAGCTGGTGAAGTAGGGGTGACGCAGAACCCACACCTGGAGAACTACCTCTGGGAAGGAAGGGGCCTAACACGGTCATGTGAATTAATTGATTGGCTCAATCATGACTATGCGTGAAGGACCAAGTTATGCATATTTATCGAGGTCCCAATGACTAGGGACCCTTGACCTTGGAGCTCTTTCTGGGGCCTCCTGAATCAGTGAAAACATCTGTATGTGACAGAAAGAGCAGTCCCTCCCTGGGGACAATAGAGGTCCCATGCCAGGAACTCTCTCAGAGCTTGTCTGATATGTCTCTACATTTATATCCTTTCTGATTATAATAAATAGGCAACTATAAATATAAGTAACAGTCTCCATGAATTTTCTGAGCCGTTACAGAGAATAACAAATGCACAGGCACAATAAGCCTGCAGAGGCTAGCAGGACAAAGTCCTTTTGTGTAGCCACAGTTCTCAGCCAGGTGGTACAGAAAGGTGCGTGGGGAGAGGATGAAAGAGTCCTTCTAGCTGGTAACTTAGACTAAATAGAGAAAGAGGGAAAGACGGGGCAGGCAGCCAGTTTGTCTGAAGTCCAGGGAGTCGTGCAGGCCCCAGGGCCAGCAGCTGCTGCACTGTGACCTGGACTCCGGTGGCCAGCTGTTCTGATCCAGCACAGCAGGATAGTGGGGGTGACATGTCATCTAACTGTAGTGGTTCAGATCAGAGCAAGAAACTGCCACGCAGGTCACTGGTAACAAGGAGTGGAGATGTCCTCGCGTAGTCAGGAACTGGACTCGTGTGGTCCTTGCTGTGTAGTCAGTGACAAAGGTGGGATTTCCCACCTTGACCCTTTCACAGCTGAGTCTGTAGCCTTGTGGTCCTTGCACGTGCCTTGTAATTTTCTATAGAAAGTCTGACATGGTACATCATATAGAAGGAACTCAGGTGTGTCTGCTTCAGTGTGAGATTTTGTTACTCGACTAGGAGTTAGACTGGGCTTTTTCTTAGTTGTAGCTGTAGTATCAGAGGCAAAAATGTCGTACAGTGTCCTTGTATTTGCCTTCGCTGTGGCCTTTGCTTTTCCCTAGAAACTCTTAAGTAGCGTCTGAAGCTTTCAGTTCTTCTAGTTGTCGTCTTCTTCTGTATACAAGAGCCCTAGTGATGTGGTAGTGAGGTGTGGGGGACAAGAAGCGTTCTGTAGTTATGTGATTGGTCCTCAGCCTCCTAGTGAGCCTACCCCCCCAGACCACGGCCTGCATGAGCACTTGGCAGCCTCCTCCGCACACCCTCACTTAGGTGAGACGACAAAGTTAGAGCAGGCTGCCGGGGGAGACTTCCATTCCTTCAGGTCAATTAGGCTTTATAAAACCTAAGTTGATTAACGTCTTAGTCATCTAGAGCTGCTGTAACAGAAATACCACAGGTGGGTGGTATCTCAGTCATCAAGGGCTGTTATAATAGAAATACCACAAGCGGATAGTGTCTCAGTCATCTAGGGCTGTTATAATAGAAATACCACAAGTGGATGGTTTCAACAAAGAGCAATTTCTTCTCTCACAATTTGCCAAGCCAAGTGAGGCTCAAAATCCCAGAGGAAGGCTTTCTCTCTTTGTTGGCTCTGGGACTAGGTCCTTGTCATCAATCTTCCCCTGGTCTAGGAGCTCATCAGCTAGGGAGACTCATGTCCAAAGGACATCCTCTGCTCCCTGAGTTCCTTTCTCAGTGTTATGATGTCTCCTTTCTCTCTGCTCACTAGTGTCTTCTATATCTCAAGGGAGATTGACTTCAAGATACAGCCTAATCTTGTAGACTGAGTCCTGCTGATTAATATAACTGTGGCTAATTCTCCCTCATTAACACTACAGAGGCAGGATTCATAACACAGGAAAATCCCATCAGATGACACAGTGGTGGACCATCACACAGTGCTGGGGATCACAGGCTAGCCAAGTTGACACCCATTTTTGGAGCAACAAGATTTAACCATGACAGTTAGGTAAAATGGTGTCTCTTCCAGGTTGATGGGGCCTCCCCTCAGGAGGAAGCTGGGCGGATAGACAACCCTCCCACAGGCCCTTTCAAGGGTTCCAGCTTCACCTGGTCCCTCTGTCCTTTTGTGGCATCCGAAATGCAAATACAGGGTCTGAGAAACCTTCCCAGAAAAGGAGCTGGAAATTCTACAGAGAAAGAGCTTCTTTCTTGGCCTTTGAGTCAGGAATGGCGTTCAGGGTCTTCTAGTACAGGGCCCAGCAACCCCTCGCTCCCACAGACTCCCAGCCGGAGCTAAGAAATAACTCCGTGAAGCTTCACCAGGGGTTTGCTGTTGGACAAATTATCATTTCAACGCTTGGATCAGTTTACTTCCTAGCTGGGTTGCTTCCTGTTTCTCAGTGTCCGTTGGCCTCAGGGCTGGACGCTGAGCCTGGGCTTTGTGTACAAGCAGGAGACGAATCCCACTGCAATTCTTAAAACCCAGTGTTCTTGCCTGGAGCGCCCCTGTGGGAGACAACGGTGAACGGGCTGAGAGGAGCCGCCAGGCACCTGGGTTCTGTTCCCAGCTGCGTGCTGACTCTACGCCCTTGGGCAAATGATTCAGACCCCTGGGGCAGCTTCCTCCTCTCAGCATGCTGCAGTGTCTCCCTTGGAGAAATTTCTCCCCACTGCACAGTTCGCTTCAGCCTCGCCGTGGCTGCGAGTCAGGGGTGCGACCGAGCGCATTCCACGGCGGCAGCTGAGCCCCGAGATGCGGCAGCAGAGCGGGCCCGGAGTCCACTCTTCCTCTAGGTCTCGGGGTGCAGAGCAGTAGAGGTGATCGAGTCCCTATCCCTGCAGCCCTGGCCAAGACACATGTCCCCGTTGCGTCCTACTTGCCCCTCCTCCAACCCCAGCTCACCCACTTGTTACTGTTCCCATTTGTCACTGCGTATTCTGGTGGACTGATTTCTTAAAAACAATGTTGATGGAGAAAATAATTAAAAATTTTAAGTAGTCTAAAAAACATATTGCGTATGTGTGATAACAGAGAAGAGAGTCCAAAGAAGATTCCTACTGAAGGAGACAGTCTGTGCCCGGCGGTGTGCGTGTGTTCTCGTTTGAACCTTCCCCCGACAACCTGACCCATTTCTGCTTGATGGAGACCTTAGAACAGAGGGTCCAGCCGCCACAGGGCTTTCGGCAGTTGCTGTGCCTGTGTTCACCGTCAGCGAGCTCTCCCTGGCCTTGAGCTGGGAGAGCAGGCCTGCAGTGTCCACTTCCTGCTGACCTCTGGGAAAGGGCCAGATGAGGAGTCAGTCCAGCTTGAAGGATTTTGTTCTTCCCACTCGGGTCTGAGGAAAGCTTCAGGATTCGTGAGAGCCAAGCTGCCTGAGAGGGAGTTCCTCCTGCCATTCAGCTCCACTCGGGCTCAGCAGAACAGCTTCGGAGTATCTGTGACAAATGACTCACAAGCAAGAGGCTGGTGACTGCCCTCAAAGGCCGAACTCCAGCTGTCTGAGTGGCAGGCAGATTTCTGTTTCGCCCAGGGCTGTCCCCATACAGCACCAGTGCACAGGGGATGGCCATACACCAGAGGTCCCAGCAGAGCCGCAGGGCAGTGGACACATACATCAGTGGGACCCCTGGTGGCTGACTTGGGAAGAGCTCAGCTGCTCACCATAAAGCCAGAAGTTTCAACCCATCAGCTGCTCCGTGGAAGGAGGTCTGCTCTGCCCTATGGAGTCACCATGAGTTGGAATCATAGACAGCAATAGGTTACATACATCAATGAGTACGAGTCAAATGGCGCAGTTAACATTTCTGTGAGATTTTGGCTTTGGGGGCTGTACCTTAATACAGTGTACCTCTAAAGTAGCTGTGGTTAAGCCACTCAACAGGAGGAGATGTCTGTGGAAAAACACTGTGCTATGCCTCTGCTGGCGGAAGTTGCCTTCTCTCTGATGGGAAAAATAGCTCCTGATCTTGCCCTTTTGGATAAGGCAGCGTCATCAATGACATTCCGAGCCTTTTCTTTAAACCAGTGCAGGGAGTGCACTCCGGCAGCGTGGGGCCGCTCCCCTGGGTTAGCTGGCTGCCGGAGACGCTGCTCCAACTTCTAGCTGAACCAAAAGCACTTCCAAGGTTCCAAAGGTTCAGTAAAGTGTTTGCTTGAATAAAAATTCCAGTTAAAAACAAGTTTTCATTTACTTGCTTTAAGATGTTTTACATTCCACCTAGTTCCACAACTCAGGAAGGGTCAGAAGTCATCCTGCCGCATTTTGAAGAACAGAATGCTGTCTCTGCAGCTGTTGGAAAGACATGGAAATGTGACCGAGGGACCCAGCAGAGCAACAGCCACCGTGCCCCAAGCTCAGGTCCAGGCTGAAAAGTCCTTCACTCTTTCAGCCAGTTTCTAGCGAGCGCCTTCTCTGCACCGGACAGCGCTGCTGGGGATTTCCAGAGGAGGCAGAACCAACTCAACGGTACCCAGCAACAACACCACTCACAGATGGCAGCAGTGGTTAAGAGCTCGGGGCTCCTAACCAAGAAGGCCAGCGGTTTGAGCTTGCCACCCTCTCCTAGGAAACCTATGGGGCAATTCTACTGTGCCCTGTAGGGTTGCTATGAGTCAAGATAGACTCAATGCCAATTTATTTGTTTATTTGTAGCATAACTAAGAAAGTCTGAAGGAGAAGGAAAGGTAATAAATAGTTACGATGATACTGGACAATTCAAATACAGTGCAGTCAGAACACACAGGAGGACACTTCATGAGTCTGGACACTGCAGGAAGAACGGCAGCCCTAGTGGCGTGGCAGGTAAGAGCTCGGCTGTAACCTGAAAGGGTCAGCGGTTCAAATTCATCAGCAGCAACTTGGACATCCCGTGGGGTGGCTCGACTCTTGTCCAACAGGGCTGCTCAGAGTCAGACTCAACTCAACGGCCTCGGGTCTGGGTTAGTCAGAGGAGGAAAGGAAGGCCGTCTTCTAAGAGGTGAGCTAGGAAACAGTGTGTTTAGCTTGTGGCTCAGGGTGGCTGGGGGGGTGGGGAGGATCGTGGGGGATGGAGAGGACCGTGGGGGGTGGGGAGGACCGTGGGGGGTGGAGAGGACCGTGGGGGGTGGGGAGGACCGTGGGGGGTGGTTTGCCTGGCTCTTGCAGCAGGTCTTAGCAGGTCCTGAGGGGCCTCGTCACCCAAGCTCAGGACTTAGATTGGATTCCTCAAGGGCGGGGTGAAATTTCTGACGGTGCGCTGAGTGAAGGGTGGTCTGGAAGGCAAAACCCCAGGTGAGAGATGATGGGGACCCGAGCCAGGAACGCAAGGAAAGAAGACAAACCGGAAGAACTATTTGGGAGACACTTGACAGAGTTTGATTGGACAAAGATGACTCAAACAAGCCTGGACAGGAGGCTAGGGGACGGCAGGGACCAGCGCTGACCCAGAGGCCAACAGCTGGACAGCTGACTTCTCCCCCCTCTCTTGCCGTCTGTGTTACCCTTTCCTCTTAGATCTTTTTCTAGTCTTGATCCTAATGCTTCCTATACTTCAGCCATCGAGAGCAGAAATATTATCACCGTCATCTGTGGGGGCCCCCCAGCACCAGGGTAACCAGCGTATCCATGGGGCCCCCATCACCCAGGGGGACCCTGCACCATCCATGGGGACCCCAGCGTATCCATGAGTCCCCATGGGCAACCCCCTGTCATCCATGGGGCCCTGCAGCACCACCCATAAGCCCCTGGCACCACAAGCTAGTACACACTCTCAAGAGCTTGCACCACGGTAGATACTCATGAGGCGGTGGGGCTCGTCACCTCGCAGCCCCTAAAGCAACAACAAAATCATTCGTAACTGCTCCACAAATCCTATACTTCCAGCTGTCCCTACGTGAGCCCTGTAACTTCCCTTATCTGTCGGAAAGGCAGATTTATTGCTCTGATTTTGAGGAGGGAGAAGCTGACACTCATCCCATTGCCTCTGTGGGGCAGCAGGAGGCAGCCTAGCACACATCCCACACCAGTCTCCAGCCTGCACCTCTGGGCCTAGGGAGCCCCGGGGTGCATCGGCCTGGTGCTGGGAAACCAACTGCAGCGCTGGCTGTCGGACGCCACCCGCTGCTCCATGAGAGACAGGACTTGGCTATCGATTCCCGTAAAGACTGCAGCCTACAAAACCAAAAGGAGCAGTTCTGCTCTGTCATTTGGGGTCGCTAGGAGTCAGAATTGACCCATGGCCTCCAACAACAGAGGGTTGCCGTCAGAGGGTGCCCCTGAGGTCCTGGGGGCACCGGGTACCCGCAACGGTGGTGAGGCCGAGGGGGCGGGCCTAGGGGGCAGGCTGAGCAGCACTGGGGCTGGAAGTCTTTCCGACAAGAAATGAGGGTCTAGTTCCCACAGCAGGGGCTACACCTCCCTCCCGACGTAATCGTACACTTCCCGCCAGGGCTGGTGACCCACACTGGGCAGCGGCAGGCTGGGAAGAGGCAGGGCTGGGGAGCCAGTGGGTTAGCCCAGGCCCCATGGTGCGGAAGGGTGTCACGAGGAAATGATCAGAGAGAGGAGAAGAGGCCCTCTACTCTGCCTGGCTGGGAGGGACGAGTATCTGTGCAAGCAGAGTTCTGTCCAGCTGGGGAAAGGCCAAGACTAATTGAACCTTCGGTCAAATGGTTGGGAGTGAGCTAGTTTCCTCTTTCCTCTGACATCACTCCCAGAGAGTCAGACAAAAATAACACGGTCCCGATTACATGACATTATGAGTCCAGGAATACCCCAGGGAGGATGGTGTTGAAACCCTTCAGAGACAAATAAATCCTAGCGAAGCAACAGCTGTGAGGTGGATACAAACAGGGAAACAACAGAATATTGGTTCCAGGCCTGTTTAAAAGCTGACTTTAATCCAAGCAATTAAAACCAAAAAGGGTTAAAAACACTGATTTGGCAGTATTTCTGGTATTTTAAGATGGTGCTTTATGAAATACTAATCAATTCTCTTCTGTGCTGTGGGCAGCTGCTCAGCCCACTTTTAGACTTTATCCTAAATCTGATTTTTCATCTTTACTGTTTAAAATTTAAGTAAATGTGATGGTGAGAACAAAGTTACCTCCACTGGATCAGAGCTTCCATCTGGGAGACCAAGGTGGGGGACGCCCCTGCCCCAGGCTGGCGACCTGCCCCTCCTTGCCAGGCTGGTGGTGACTGAAGTGGACACTTGGGCCTTTTCAGAGAGGACAGCCTGCGGGCCCTGGTGGGGAGGGGGAGCAGCGGAACCCGTGCGCCCCGTTTCCACTGAGTCCGCAGGTCTCTTCTCCTGGGTCGTGGTGGTTCTCTGACACCTGCCTGCTTCACAGTCAGTCATTACTTGGAGACCCAATGTGAGCCCTACAGGCGAAACCTCACAGCTGGGCAAATGTCACCAGAAGGGACACACTTTAAGGACAAGAAGAAATCTATTGTAGCGGCTACATGCATGGTTTCTGTACTCAGCCTGCCTGGCTCCAGTCCCATGTAACCTGCTGCTATGTGACCTTGGGCACACTGCCCTCGATGCCTCATCAGCCCATGTGTGTGTCGGAAACAAGAGCACCTTCAAGGCACAGGGCTGTGGCAAGGAGGACACGGCATCGTCTGGGATGAGCTTAGCTCAGGCCTGATGGAGAAGAAGAAAGTAAAAGGGCTACCGTCTGTGTCACATCAGGGCCATCTCGGAGGTCTTGGCAAGTTTACTCCAGAAAGCAGGTGGTGACTGGTCGCCCTTAGGCGTTCTTCAGAATGGGCTAATTTCTCACCCTCTGCCTTTGCTATTCAGCACTGCTGTACCAGAAACACCATAGCTGCATGACTTTAACAAAGAGAAACGTGTCTGTCACAGTTTAGTAGGTCAGGGTCCAAGTTCAGGACCCTGGCTGTAGGAGAGGTCCTCTCTCCATTGGCTCTGGAGGAAGGGCCTTGTTCCTTGCCTCTTGGGTGGTCTTCATGTGACGCGCTGTCTGTCTTCCCGCAGCTCTCCTTCTGCTTCCTCTCTTGCTTGCTTAATCTGCTCTTTCCTATTTCAAGAGAGATTGACTGAATACTCACATAGTAAAAAGAAACCTTTTCTGAAATGGGATTCTAACCACGGGTTTGCTGTCAGGCACAGCTGGGCTGGTTCAGCTACTGGGTAGGGTTAGGACTGACAACAGTCTCAGAGAACCCTTCGGTTCATAGTACCCTCTAAGTATGAAAGCATGCATCTCAGGACAGCAGCCTGGAGGTCAGGGAAGAGTCTGGGTACTGAGCCCAGGAAGCACAAGCTGACCCCATCTCTGTCCGGGACCCAGGAGAAGTGGATTCGGTTCTGCTGCAATGCAGCGAACTCCCCCAAACAAAAGGCACCTGGTGTCATAAGAAATGTCTTTTCTCTTTTTTCACTTGCTCTACAGTGGAAGTCAGAGTAGAAATGCACTCCAGACATGTCACTAATTGAAGAAGGGGTTCCTGCTGCCCCTGTGCTCACTCACCCACTCACCCAGACTCCACGCTTTCCCCAGATCCTCACTCGTCCTGGGCCGGGAAGCACTGCGCTGCGTTTGGTTTTACACAGAACAGGTACTTAGGGTGCAGTGGCTACACAGTCATCTGCTAACTGAAAGGTCACCCATTTGAAACTACGAGCCACTCCATGGGAAAAAGCATGACAGTGGGCTCCATAAAGACTGCAGCTTTGGAAACCCGACAGGGCAGTCTTACTCTGTCCGATAGCATCACTAGGAGCTGGAATCGACTCAACAGCACTAGGTTTGATTTGGGTTTGGGTAGTTTAGTGGGACAGAGTCATGCTTGAAACCTAATCATAGAAATAAGCTGGGTACAACGGAAACAGCCTAGTCCTGCACCGTCCCCGCGTCATTTCTGCGTCTGAGCTCACTGCTGCAGTCACTGTGCCCATCCGTCTCACCAGGCATCTTCCACCTTTTCACTCACCCTCCACTTTCCCCACTGTGATGTCCTTCTTCAGGGATTAGTCCCTCCCAATAGTACATCCAAAGTACGGGAGATAAAGCCTTGCTATCTTTGTTTCTAAGGAGCATCCTGGCTGTACTTCTTCAAAAACAGATTGATTCTTCGTGATATACCACCTCCTGGTTGAACATCAATCAATTCTTTTTAGTATGAAGACTCCAGGTATTCCTTCCACCTTTTTTCCCATGCTTCCTGCCTAGGTCAATATTTTGCCTGCTGAGTTCTTCAGTATTGCGACTCAAGTCTTAAATTTTTTCTACAGTTCTTCAGGTTTAGAAATGCTGAGAATATTCTTCCTTTTTGATTTTCTAACTCCAGATCTCTGCACATCTCATGATAATGCTTTACTTTATCTTTTCCCACTGTCCTTGGAAATCATCTGTCCCGTTCTTCGACTTTTACCTTCCTTCCTTTCCCTCTAGCTCCTCTGCACTCAAGGGCAAGCTTCAGAGTCTCTTCTGGTCTCCATCTGGGCCTCTCTTTCCTTTCTTTTTAATGACCTTTTGGTTTTCTTGTGTATGATGTCTTTCATGTTGTTCCACAACTTGCCTGGTCTTCAGTCATTAGTGTCCCTTGTGTCAAATTTATTCTTCAGATGGTCTCTAAATTCAGGTGGAATGCTCTCAAGGTTGTACTTCGGTTCTCATGGACTTGTTTTAATTTTCTTCAGCTTCAGCTGGAACTTGGATGTGAGCAACTGATGCTTTGTTCCGCAGTTGGTCCCTGGCCTTGTTCCAGCTGTTGATATTGAGCTTCTCCAATGTCTCTCCCCACAGATGGACTTGATTTGATTCCCGTGTGCTCCATCTGGTGAAGTCCACGTAGAAAGTTGCCACTTATGTTGTTGGAAAAAGGTATTTCCTGCAAAGAGTCCTTGGTCTATCAATGTTCCACCAGGAGCTCTGCAGCATCGTTCAGTCACCAAGGTCACAGTTTCCAACTACTGATCTTGCACTGTCACTCAGTTTCGTATCCCATTCACTGGTAATAATCAGTGCACCATGACTGCAATTTTGACGAATTTCAGACTGCAGAAGTTGTCTTTAGTTTCTCAGTGTAGTGTGTTTGTTTTCCTACCCCAAAGGGAATATATTCCGGAATGTTCCTGACTTGTCTGTAGACCATCTGCAAGCACATCCCACAACGAGTGGGACTTCCACCTAGATATTTTGATTCCAAGCCCAGTGCTTTCCCACTACAACACGGGACATTAGAAACCGATTCTGCCCGGGATGCATGGAGGCGGCCGAAATGGCAGAACGTTTGCAGAGTGATTTCCCATGGGCAGGCCGAGGGAGGCAGGTGGTCACTAATTTATTCAGCAAACATGTACTGAGTGCCAAGTCAGACCCTGTGGATTTCTGGGTGAACAAGACAAATTCAAGTCCTACCCACATGGAGCTAATAACTGTCCAGGAAGTTTGTTCAATAAACACATGACTACCCAGATAATGATTGATGAGAGCAGCGCTGAGGGCTCCGAGGAAGTGCCGGGCGAGTTTACGCGAAGAGGCCTGAGTGAGCGAAGGGGCAGGCCTCGTGAGCTGGCCTCAGATGGACTCCTGTTCAGCATCCCCGTCTCAGACAGCAGGGTTGGCACCCTCCAGCTGCTGAAGCCCCTCCCTCAGTCACCCTGGACACACTCTCACTCTCACTGTCATCACCAGTTGCTCACCAAATCCCCTTGATTTTGCTCCCAAGTGTCTTCCAGAATTTCTCCCTTCTCTTCCTCTCCACTGTCCCCGTCTCCAGTGACACCCACCCTGCTCCAAGCTACCATCTTCTCTTGACTGGACCATTGTAACACCCTAACAAGTGTACCCCCACCTACTTTGGACCTGCTTCTGCTCATTCTTTGAAATGCAGCCACACTGACACTCTGAAAGGAAAGTCTTATATATTACTCTCTCACTCTGTACCCCTACCCTAATCTTTAAGACCCTCTCACCCCCCACCAAGTCCTCTCTTAAAACCTCAGTGTCTTCTCTCTGCTCTGAGAATCAGGACAGGTTGCGGAGCCCAACCTGTAACAGTCCCGGACATTCTACCCTTCCTCCTCTGCAAGCCCCCTGGGAACAACAGCTGTCACGGCTCCCCCGCACCGGCCCCTTCAGGCCCTGGGACATGCTTTGCTTCCTCTTAAGGAAGACTTTCCATAGGCTGTTCCTCTGCTGAGGACATTTGTCTCTCTCCCTAACTGCCTACACAGTGTTCCTTGACCTCCCCACCTAAGTTCAGTCTCCCAGTTTTGGTTCTTCATTATACACTGACCTGGGAGTCTCTAAGCTTGTTACAGTCGTGCATTCATGCTTGTCAGCTTGACGATTGGATTGTCTGATGCCCCCAGACTGTCCCCGTCCACTATATCCCCAACATCTAGCTCGATGCGTGCTACAGAGTATGGATAGGGAGGGAGGCAAGGAGGCAGAGAAGTAGGGAGGCAGGCAGGCAGGAGGGAAGGAAGGAGGGACGGAAGGAGGAAAGCAGGGAAGGCAGGACGTATTTTCCTACACGGAGAATTCATCTAGATGAAGGAACATCCAGTCTGAAAGGAAAGCATGTCTGTGGCAGGAGGAGCTGGAATAAACCCTGTCTCTCTCCAGGGAGAAACTCACAGCATCAGAGAGAAACTGAGGAAAATTCCCTCCATGCTGACTGGGTCAGAAAGAGGCAGTCTCAGCTAGTGTAAGGAGAGGGGCTCTTTGTAAAGAGTATAGTTCAAGAAAAAGAGAATTGCCCACACAGCACAAAAAAGGTCTGAGTTATTCTTTCACAAGATCGGAGTTATATAAATAGAAAAAAGTTGACTCCCTTCACAATACCACTTATGCGGTATCCTCAGAAAAAAGGTTATTTCTGCAGCGGCAGCTGTGATTGCCCTGGGATAATTCAGGGGGACAGAAAACAGCAGAAGGCCTCCCCAGGGCTGCAGGTGAAGCAGCCACTATCCCTTTCCCTACAGGGCGGAGCTGCCCACTAACCCTCAGAGCCAGGAGAATCCAGGCACAGAAATGTCCTTGGTAGTGTCTGAGCCAGGCCCAGTGGGCTGGAGCAGGACTCTGTGTTCCGGTGAGAGAGCTAGGTGTCCTAAGGGCTAAGTGACCAGGTGTCAGGGGTTGAACGAGGCCGAATGGACACCCGAGAGGCTGGGGAGATGGAGAGCGTGCCAGGTCAGTCATGGTGGACTTTGCAGGGCGTAGTTAATCCACTGGACTGCTGGAGGAGAAGGGGCACCACCTTCCAAAGACCCAGTGGCAAGCACCTCACTTCAGTCCCCCGAGCAAGTCAGATTGATACAGCACAACGCCTGACGCCACCTCTCAGGAAACACCTCCCACAAGGCTGTCCCTTGAACCTCCAGGAAAACAGCCACTTAACACTAATTTGGAGTTATCAGTGATCTGTCAGAGGGAAACGGACAGGCGGGTGTCCCCAGCAGAGAGGTAGACGCTCCCGGGGCTTCCACGGAGCCCGGCTGTCCTGACAAAATCACCTTGTATGACATCGCACAATGACTGTTGTTGCTGTGGGTGCTGTTGGGTGGGTTCTGACTCTTAGCGACCCTGCATACGACAGAACCCACCGCTCCCTGGTCCCACGGCGCCATCCGCACAGTCTTTGCTGGGTTCGAACCCGCTGTTGCAGCCACTGCGTCGGGCCACCTCGTTGAAGGGTTTCTGCTTTTTCACCAACCCCTACTTTATCAAGCATGATGTCCTTCTCTGAGGGAAAGTCCCTCTTGTTAACACCTCCAGAGGACACGAGATGCCACCTCACTGGCCTTGCTTCTGAGCTATGTCCTGGCCTTACTTCTGCCAAGACAAATATGTCCCTGCTCTGGCAGTCCACAGTGTAGTCGGTTGGCAGCATGCCAACACTGTGGTTCAAGGGCATCAGTTCTTCTTTGGTCTTCTAAACTCACTGTCCAGTGGTGGCTTGTATAGGAGGCCACTGAAAATATCATGGTTACAGGCAGAGGAACATTAGTTCTCAGTCACATCTTTGCATTTAAACTCAAAAGACGTCTTTTGCAGCAGATTTGCCTGACGCCGTAAGTCAGCTGACTTCTTGGCTGCCGCTTCTCTGGGTGACAAGGAGCGAGGAAACAGGAGGGAGGAGTGTCCTGAGGGCAGATTACAGACCAGCGGGGAACTGAGAAGCCCCAGATACAGTAGGATCTGTTTCTCATCTGGGCTCTGTTCCTCTGCATGGCTGAGGTGGAACCCCTGTGCTGCAGCAAGGGGGACCCCAGTGTATAGGTCACAGGTGCTAAAGCCACCTGGCAGAAAACAAGTGTGTGTATGTTCGACACTTGGCTTGGCATGTTCTCAGAACAGAAAGGAGGCAGGTGGTCTGTGTAGGTTGACATGGAGGAGTTGCGAGGCAGGGCTGGAGGGTGTGAAAGGTCAACCGTGGCGGACTTTGTAGGGCATAGGTAATCTGCTGGACTTGATCGTGAGGCCACTGAGACACCATTGGGAGGGTCTAACTGGTGAACTAGACTTGCATTTTTGAAAGATTCCCCTGACTCCTGGGTGGAGACTGAATTTAGAAACAGGACGAGCAGGTACAGAGAGTCATTAGGAAGCTGCCGCTGGAGGCCAGGTGACGGGACAGTGGGCTGAGCTGGGTGGCTGTAGATGACATGGTGAGAGGAAGTGGCTTTCGGACAGTAGCAAGGAATGACAATGACAGTCAATAGGAGGAGGCCTCATGGTTGACTCCAGTGGTTGTCACACGAACAAGTGGGTCCCAAGTAGTGGCACCCTTGCCTGGGCTAAGGGACATGGGAGGGGGTCACATCTGGCCGGGGAGCTCCCGGGTCTTCATTCTTTGGAGGAAAACATCTTCGTGGCTACCTCCTCAAGAGTGTCCTTGTGGCCACCCCTCCTGTTGACACTGGTGATGTCCTCTGCACAGCACTGTGTGGACATGGGTACCTGGGGGAGGTTGGATTTGCTCCTTTGCTTTGAAATGTTCACTTCTAATTTTTTCCTCCCAACACGCTCTAAGGGCTGTGTGTCTGGGACTGTCCCCTACCCGTCCTGCCTCTCCTCTCTTGTTTATATCTTTGTCTACTTCTCTCCCCTAACAGACAGTCACCACTTCGGCTGCTACACAAACAAGCTTGCCACGGACCTGATTTGGGGGTTAGGGCTGAGCTCAGTCCTCTGATGGCTCAAAAGCCACCAAAGAACTTTTAGATAAAAGAGTTCTCCCTGCTCACAGGCCCCCTGTTTTTTCTCTCCCCTGTGGCCTCAAACACAAGTTGGAAGGATGCAGACTCTGGTTAGCACAATAAAGGACATGCCAGAGAAGAAGGAAGAAAGAACACTGAACAGCGTTACGGAAAACTAGCTAGGCAGAGACCAGAAAGGTGCCAGCAGACTCTGCTGTGCTTTTTGTGTTCAGAGCCAAAGCGCTTGATCTGTTTGCTATTTGCCCTTTTCCCAGAGCAGGTCCCGCGTCCCTCCTGGGCCCCCGCCCAGCTGAGCAGCATGGCCTGCACCCCCTTTGTCTCCCTTGGGTGCCTCTGTCTTGGGGCAGCCGGCCCCTGCTTGCCCTTCCTGGTTGGCCTGTGCCGGCTCCTGGCGTCTCTGTCCTCCCCCTGTGTCCTCCTCCCCTGTGTCCTGTCTCCTTGTCAGTATTTGTTCTGTATCACCTTCCTCTCGGCTGGCTGGTGCTGGAAACATTTCAGGAATTTTTAATTGAAAAGACCATGAGAATTGTTATCGACTCAGTTTCACCAGGGGGAGAGGGCCCGTATCTCAGAGGGATGATGGGTGACTCCTGGCGGGTGGCCTTTAATAGCTCACCTGGGTTACTCAGGGCAGCTGGGCTCTGCTATCCCAGGCCCTGGGGGAACATGAGAAATGAGGTCCTGACGGGAGGAGGTGTGCTGAATGACCAGAGCCCTGTGAAGTCCCGGGAGGTGGGCTGCGGAATTCGTCAAAAGAAACCAAACAGCGGGCATCCTGCTCTTCCCCTCTCTCCAGCTTCCCACTGGAAGGTGACCATGAGAGCAGCAGGTGCCCAGGAGCCCGCTTAGGAGCCTGTCCTCGGCCTGGGGGAGCGGAGGGGCGGTGGTGCCTCACTGTGGCCTCACAGCTGTCCCTGGCCCTAGCCAGATGATCTCAGCCTCCTTTGATCTCCTCCCCTGTGACATCACCGGCTCTCTCCCCAGGCCTTCTCCCAGGACCCAGGTCAGCCTTCACAGCTGCCAGGGCCTTGGCAATGGTGGGGCTGCAGTTGGCGGGAGGGAGCTGTCCTGATGTAACGCCCCGCAGGAATCAAAGATCACAGTTTTAACCACCATGCCGGTGCAAAAGTGAAGGGCTCGGGCTGGTGCTTCAAACCCACCCTGGTGTTGTCCAGGAGAAGGACCTGTTCTGCTACCATGCGCAGTACAGCCCACAGACAGACCCTGGAGCACCCTGAGAGGGTGACCCCTGGGCACCCTCTCAGCTCAGCATTGAGTCTCTCCTGAAGAGCACCCTTCAGCCAAAGATTGGACAGACTCATAAAACAAGACTGAAGTTGCACAGCAGCCCGGGGACAGGGACAAGAAGGAAGGAGGAGACAGGAAAGCTGGTGATAGGGAACCCAAGATTGAGACGGGAGAGTGTTGACCTAGTGTGAGGTTGTTAACAGATGCCATCCAACAACATATATACTAGTGGTTTAATGAGAAACTAGTTTGTTCCACAAACCTTCTTCTAAAGTGCAATTTTAAAAAAGTTTTTAAATAGTTACAACCTTTAAAACGCTGTGGGGTAATTCTACTCTATCCTATAGGGTTGAAAATTGACTTGATGGCACGTACCCATGACAGCTTTGGGACTGGGAAGAGAGACAGGGACACTGGGGCAGCAGGAGGGGACACGAGGTGCCTCCTTCCCTTCTCCTCTGTCCCAGGCCACCAGCACTGGAAGTGTCCAGACTGGATGTATCTTGCACTGCTTCTCACCCGGTGCCAGGCTCAGAGGAGGCATGGCGTGCCAGCCTCCAGCTCATCTCCACCCAGGGCAGTGCCACTTTGTCTGGCTCAGTGATGAGCAAATTTTGAAAAGTAGAATTTTGTAATTACTGACAGAGTGGAAGCATCTTGACTTCGTCTGTGAATAAGCTAAAGCCTAGAGAGGTGAAGGGGTCCCTATGTGGTGCAGATGGTGAAGCACTCAGCTCCTAGCCCAAACCTTGACTATATGAACCTACACAGGCACCTCAGAGGACAGGGCGCAGTCACGAAGGCCCTGTGAAGCGGCTCTGCTCTGCACACGTGGGGTCACCATCAGGCAGAATCGACCTGACAGGGACCAGCCACAGGCCCTGGGAGGTGAGGTGGTGACTGAGGATGACACAGGTGATGGCCCAGCCAGCCTAGCTTCGTCTCCCACCCCACTAGGTGGCTTCAGAGGCGGAACAACAGCACGCACGGGGAGGGTCTCCCTGCGACAAGGTGGGCTGAGCACCTCAGGCCTGGCCCGTTCCGCAGAGCGGCTCCCTCCTTCCCAGAGCTGAGAATCCTTCCTAGGCCTCCTGGAAAGGAGTTTTTTAAAGAGAGAGACGGGAAGAAAGGAGGACGGGAAGGAAGTGAGCAGGGAGGTAGGGAGGGAGGAAGAGAAAAGGAAGAAAGACAAAGGGAAGACAGATCAGCCGTGTAGGACGTGGGACCCTCTTATCTCTAAAGAACAATCTGAACAACGGGAGGGAAAGAAGGCAGACACTTTGGAGCAGCTCTCGCCACGTGCCAGAGCTCGATACTGAGCTTTCTTGGGCCTTTCTTATTTGATAATTCTCTAAGAAGAGGCAAAAGCAGAGACTATTACAACCCAGGGAGAGGACACAAGGCTGAAAGGCTCTTGTGGAGAGACTGTCAGGAAAAGCCAACCACCTGGGGAGGGAGACACAGGACTTGCCTGTTGGTGGAGAAGTCACCAGCATGTGACCGAAAGGGCTGATGCTTCTTCCCAAGGCCTGGGGTGGCCTGGGGACAGCCGTCAGCTCCCACCCTCCCCGGAAGTCCTGAACCCAGCCCAGGGCCTGAGGAACTCACTAACACATGGTGTTTGCTTTTTCCTGAAATAAAATATCATCACCTGATCTTGGCTAAGTGACTGTGAACTTGTAAAATCTGTTTGTTGTTCCCCAGAGACCCATTCAAGTGGTTTCTCAGATGAATTTGCTCATACAAACACTTTGCAGCGTCTCTCTAATTGTTTCTCACAGCCTCGTCTCAGGGGTAGTTATTCCAGGGCCCTGACTCCACCTCCCTGCAGGTGAGTAAACTGAGAATGTAGTCGGGGTGACGCAGGAGGTCGAGCCGCCAGTCAGTCCTCCCAGCCCTGGGACTCTGATCCGGAACTCTGACGGCACTCACGGGTTCACAGCTTCCGGAGAAGCCCAGACGGTCAGACCCGGCTGTCTGTCTGGTTTGACCATGAAATTGGACATCCCGTGGATAACCGCCAAGTCACCAGACAGTTAGCCCACTTGAGTCCTAGGTAGTCAGGAGTTTCTGAGATTGAAAACAACGAAGACAGGTATTAAAGGAATCTTTCAGAGTACTGAAAACTTAAAACAAATGAAAAAAAAAAAAACCCATACTCAAACTTGCTACTTCAAGTTTATTGTGACTCCTAGGGACCTTATAGGACAGAGTAGAACAGCGCCTGGGAAGTGCATTTGACAGGTAGCTTTCATTCCTCTCACCAAAACTGCACAGAGCAGTCTACTTCTCTGTGTCACTTAGGACTGGTCCCATGTAAATGCTGCAGTCAGCTGGTGTGGGGTTGGCCCCCACTCATGGCAACCCCCAACACAGCGGAATCCTGTGTGATCAACGTGACTGGTTGTGGATCAAGCCATTGCGATCTGTAGGGTTTTAGTTGACTTTCGGAAATGGGTTGCCGGGAAGTTCTTCCTGTTCGGTTGTAGCCTGTGTGCTCCACTGACACGTGTTCTGCATGATAGCAGCACGGCAGCAGCCATTGACCCATGGCTGTGGCTGTGGCTATGCATGAGGCGCACTGGCCAAGAATCGAACCTGGGTCTCCTGGCTGGCGGGCAAGAATCCTACCACTGAACCATTGCTGTCTAATGTGCAATACACCAAACCGACAAAACTAAACCCGCTGCCATCAAGTCAATCCTGACTCACAGCGACCCTATGGGACAGAGTAGAATTGACCTATAGAGCTCCCAAGGAGCACCTGGTGGATTTGAACCGCCAGCCTTTTGGTTAGCAGTGGTAGCCCTTAACCACTACGCCATCAGGGTGTCCATGCAGTATACAGGGATGTGAACGTGAGGCAAATGACCAGTGCTGTGTGCAAGGCAGCACGTGTGTGGCACGACACAAAGCCAGATATGGCCCTCTGGGATGGGGGAAGCTGGGGCCTGGGTCAGGCATGCATGAGGCAGGAGAGTACAGACCTGTCACCACTCTCTCTGTCTGGAAGAGCGGGCACTCTGCTGAAGGGTCTGTGTCTAAGACCTGCGCTTGCCACATGGTGACGTTAAGGACGCTCAGGAGGGTCCAGCAGAAATTTGCCACAGAGTTAGGGAACTGGACGGAAGTCAGTCGGGGACACCTCCTCGCCTCCTGCATCCCATCCTTACCTCTTCCACTTCTGCTCGGGGACTGGCTGCAACCCTGTCCTCCTGGGCAGAGAGTCTTTACAGATGCTGACTTACAGCCAGGAGCGAGCCCAGGGATGGACAGAAAAACCACTGCTGGCGAGATGAAAAGAAAACCAAAACACAAAACTTGGAGCTCTTTGTCCCAGTGTGATTCCAACTCACAGTCGCCCCAGGGTTTCAGATCTGAGCTTCACGGGGTGGTTGGTGGCTGGGACCTTCTGGAAGTTGGTACCCGGTCGGTCCCCAGGTCTGTCCTTCTGAGGAGACTCCGGGTGGGTCTGAATCACCAATCTTTGCTGGGAACACCTTGCTGAGGACCAAGTGAGTGGGAAAGGGTGCTCCCCTGGTTCTGAAGGGCAGACTGTCCCCAGCAGAGGGAGAATGTGATTGGAGACAAGGTGAGGAAAGGTGTTTCCTCAAGAGTGAATGTGAGACCCTGTCCCGAGGACTAGAACGAAGACTCTTTCCTGCTCAAAACTTTGAGATCCCACTGGGAACCCAAGAGAAACAACCGCAATACCTGTAGCTAGGCTAGGGAGGACATACTGCAAAAGCCTAGCCCAGGATCAGACTTCGGGTGACAGAGAGAGAGCTGGCAAGTGAAAAGATCCTGGCTTCTCCTTGGTCCCCTTGTTGTTGTTAGGTGCCGCCGAGCTGTTTCGTGGTGACCCAGGGTTCAGCCAAATGACGTGCTACGGGTTCCGCATCAGCCTCGCGGTTGGCGGGATGCTGGAGTCCGTTGTCACGGTGACTGTGTCAGTCCGTCCTGTTGACAGTCTTCCTCTTTATCACTAGCCCCCTACCAAGCATGACATCCTTCTCCAGGACTGGTCCCTCCTGATAACATGTATGTCCAAAGTAGCTGAGAACAAGTCTCGCCATCCTTGCTTCTAAGGAGCCTTCTGGTTGCACTTGATCCGGGACAGATCTATTTGTTCTTGGGGCAGCCTGTGGTCTATTCAACAGTCTTGTCCAACGCCACAATCCAAAGGCGTCAACTCTTCTGTCTTCCTCATCTATCACACAGTTTTCACACGCAGGTCAGCCACCGGCAGCACCATGGATTGGCGCACCTTGGTGAGTGTGAACCAGGGCAAACCATTTCATCTCTTTGGGTCTGTGTTTCCCTGTCCGAAAAATCACCAAGGCTGATTCGTCCAGCTCTCTGTGGCTATTTTAAGCAGTGGCTTTCTTGTTTCATTTACTTAGCAGGAGAAATCTTGTACCAGTGTCCGATCTATGAAGGCTAAAAACAGCACTATTCTGGTTGAAGGGGTGGGAAGTGCCCTTTAGCTCTAGGGAGGCAACACACGGCCCCTCCAAATGCTTTGAGAACCCACCGACAGAACCCGGGAGCAGTCATGTGGTGTCGATGGGCTACTTAACTGTTCTTGGGCCCCCATCCACTCTACTGTAACTCGGGGATAACAATCTCTGCCTTTGTGATCTCACAGGCAGTGAGGGGAAACCAAGGCAAGGATATGAGAGAGCCCTGATTTCTCCTAGGGTCGACCGCCCTGACTGCCGCCCAGGGCCCTCTCACCTGGCCCGCCGGCTGCTTCACGGCCGTTTACCCACAGTGCTCCTCACCCTGCTCCTCACTCACCACTTGCATAGGTTTTGCCTGGGCTCAGGCCTTGTGTGTCTCCCCACTTTGGTTTCTACTGGGAGGAGGTGGGTTGGGTTCCACCTGTTCTTTTCTGTCCTCACTTTTTTGCTTCTGTCCCTTCAAACGGACTCCTGCTGGCTTTAATTAAACTTATGGAGCCTCCCCAGGCTGGGCCTCATGAAATGAGGTGACCCAGCTCGCCAGGGCGGCTCCCGAGGGGCCCGTCGGCTCCCGGCTTACCACAGCAGTTTCTGCTCCACGTTTTCCACAGAGCTTTGCCACCTGCACAGGAAAACAGTGCCTGCAAGTGCAGGAGCCTGGCAGGGTGCAGGCCCCCCGTCAGGAAGGCCCTAGGCGCTGCAGCTGACCAAGAGGCTGGACCTTCTGAGAGACAGCTGGTGACCAGCACAGCTTTTGAATCGCAAGAAAAACAGCTCCTAGGCCGAGTCCCAGGGGCAAAGTTCTAGAGGCAGCAGAAGTTGGCAGCGAGGCCACTGCCCTTCCATGGCTCCTTGGGGTGGAATCCAGGTGTGTGGGGGTCCCAGCTGCCTACTCGGTGGAGTCTGTACTTCAAAATGCAGAACGCTCAGCAGCTTATGCCTCTCTGCTATTCCAAGATTGTAACCTGAACCCCTCGCCTAGATCCCCAGGTACCGTCAACCAAGTCACTAGGCAGTAAGGTACAGTGGCAGTCAGATCAGGACATGCTGGGCCACAGTGATGAACAAGCCCCCCGTTTCAGTGGCTCCCCAGGCAAGCATGCATGTTCAGCGATGCTGTGTGTCCCGTCTGGATTGACGAGGTTACTGTCTCAGAGACAAGTGGGAGCCCAGGTGGACAGGCTCTGCCGTTTCGTGGCTGCACCTTCTGGAACATACAGTCTCGGTAGTCACCACAGTGGAGGAAAGATTGAAGAACTGCGTTGCAGGGGCGTGCCACTGCTTGTTTCCCAGTCGTTAGCTGAAGGACATTTGGTGACAATTTTTGTAAATTATGTATACAACTGCCATAAATACCCGTGCAGGTTACTGTGAAAACATTGTATTGGGTCATCATCTTGGTGTGAGTTTGGAAAATACAGTAAGTGTGTATTTCCCTTTATAAAGAGCTGCCAAGTGGTTTTCCTGAGTGACCACCACATTTTGCATTCCCACAAAGGACAGGAAGGAACTTTGGTCGCTCAGCCACCTTGTCAGCACTTGATACTGCTACTTTTATTGCTTTAGCCACTTAATGGATGAGTAGTGATTTCAAAAATTACTACAAAGCTACAGTAACCAAAACTGTATGATACAGGCATAAAGATAGACATAGAGACCAATGGAATGGAACTGAGAGCCTAGAAATAAGCTGAGATACCTAGAGCCAATCAATTTTGGACACTGTCTTAGGGCACTGTCTTTTGGGCACTGTCTTAGTTATTGGACACGCTGTAGGAATGACAGTCCTGGCAGCAGATGGCTCTAAGAAACAGAAGTTCATTGTCTCACCAGCTACTATCTGAAAGTCCAAATTTGGGGCATCAGCTCCAGGAGAAGCCTCTGTTGGCTCTAGAGGAAGGTCCTTGTCATAAATCTTTTCGTGATCAAGGAGCTTCGCGGCTGAGGGACCCTCAGTCTAAAGGACTCATCATGTTCCAGGTGCTTCTTTCTTGGTAATGTGAAGTCTCCAAACTCTCCACTCGCTTCCCTTCCTTTTTATCTCTTGTAAGATAAAAAAAGAGTGTAGGCCACATTCCCTTTACACTGGATCAGGAATGTGACCTGAGTGAGTGTGTTACATCCTACCCCAATCCTCCCTAACATAATCTAATTTTGCCTCATTAACCAAAAGCAGAAATTAAGATTTATAACATGTAGGAAAATTGTACCAATCATACAATGGAGGACAACAACATGATACTGGGAATCACGACCTAACCAAGTAGACACATATTCTGGGGGGACATAATTCAATCCACGACAGATACCGAAGTCCTTCAATGGGAGAAAGAATGGTGTCTTCAACAAACAATGCTGGAATAACTGGGTAACTCTAGGCAAAAGGATGAAGCAGGGTTTCTACTCATTACCAATACCAAAAATAACTAAAAATGGATCAACTACCTAAATACAAGTGAAACTGAAAAATGTTAGAAGAAGGAGTAAATTCTCATGATTGATTTTGGCAATGAATTGTTAGATCTTACACTAAAAACACAACAACAACAAAGTAAACAGGAAAATCTGGACTTGATAAAAATCATGCACATAAATAAGCTTTGTCAATAAAATAAAAACATAACTTACGAAATGGAAGAAAAATATATGAATCATGTATGTGCTCAGGACTTAATGCCCAGAACATATTTCAACAAAAACTTCTACAAATCTATAACAAAAAGACAAACAACTCAGTTAAAAAACAGATAAGGGAATAAACATGTCTCCAAAGAAGACATACACGTGTCCTACAAGCGCATGACATACACCCCACACCACAGCTCACTAAAGAAATGCAAAGCAAAACCATGTCACGACCAGCAAGGTAGCTTGAGTCGCCAAAACAGACAGTGACTTAGTGTTGGCCAGGAGCCCCCGTACAGCCTGTGGGCAACTGAAATGGTGCAGCTGCTCCTCAGAAAGTTCAACAGAGAATTGTCACTGTTGTTGTTGTGTGCCATCAAGTTGGTTCCAACTCATAGCAATCCTACGGGACAGAGTATAAGTGCCCACAGGGCTTTCAAGCTGTGGCTGGTGGGTTTGAAGTGCCAACCTTTTAGTGGTTAGCTAGGCTGCTAACCACTGCGCCAACAGGACTCATGACCCAACAATTCCACTCTTACGTACATACCCAAGAGAAAGGAAGCTGTCTGTCTGCACAGAAACTTGTCCGGGGCTGTTTGCAGAAGCATTACTCATAATAACCAAAAGGTAGAAGCAGTGTAAGTGTCTGTCAACAAACCAGTGGGAAGCAAAACTGTGGCGCATGCCCACAACGGAGCATCACTTAACCGTGAAAGGAAGGAAGTACTGATACAGGCCACAGCACGGATGAACCTTGAAAGCATTACACCAAGTAAAAGAAGCCAGACACAAAACACCGTATATTGTGAGATCTCTTTCGTAAGACATGTCCAGAATAGGAAAATTCACAGAGAGGAAACAAATTGGAGGTTTCCAGGGAATGAGGGAAGAGGGGGTCGGGAGCTGACTACTTAACAAGTATGGGGTGTTTTACAGGGCGATGAAAATGCTTTGGAAACTCCAGGGAGTTGGTGGTTGAACAACACTGGGTGGGTCACAGAACAGAAATTTGTTGTCTCAGGGTTCTGGGGGCTGGGAAACCAAGATTAGGGTGGCCGCTGTGTTGACTCCCCCCGAGCATTTGGGAGAGAGTCTTGCGTGCCTCCCTCCTGGGCCATGGTAGCTCCAAGGTCCTCAGCTAACGTTTGCAGTGCCATGTGGTGTCTTTCCCCATCGTTGGGGGTCTTCTCTTCTGTTACCAGGACACAGTTTTATAGGCTTAGGACCCATGCTACTCCGGAGTGACCTCCTGTTCACTTCACCAATAACATCTTCAGAGACCTTATTTCTGCACTAGGTCATGTTCGTGGGTACTGGGAGCCGGGATCTCATCATATCTTTTAAGAAGGTACAGTTCAATCTATTACAGTCTCTCTTCTGTTCCATTGATTTGTATGTCTATCCTTTTATCAAAATCATGTTGTCTTGATTGCTGTATGGAAATCTTAAAATCAGATCCTATGAATATTCAACTTTGTTTTCTTTTGAGAATTGTTTTGGCTGTCCTAGCTCCTTTGTCTTGCCATAAAGACTTAGAACGAATTTGTCTGTTACCATACACACACACAAAGAAATCTGCTGATAAAGATTTGGATTAGAATTGTGTTATACCTATGAATCTATCTGGGGGGGGGAATAATAACAATATTGAAATTTTCAATCCATGAACCTGGTGTAGCTCTTCATTTATTTGGTTCTTCTTCGGTTTCTTCACTGTTTTTTAGTGTTTTTTTTTTTTTTTTTAAGGGGAGAAGTACGATTATTGTATTTAAAAGAAATACACTGCCATCGAATCAGTTTCTACTCATAGCAATCCATAGGGTTTCTGAGGCTGTAAATCTTTACGGGAGTAGATGACCACCTCTTCCTCCCACGGGTAGGCTGATAGGTTCCAACTGCTGGCCTTCTGGTTAGCAAGCAAAGCTTGTACCCACTGTACCCAGCATCCCCAGTAGGGTTTTTTTTTTTTGTATGCTTTGTACTTTTCATATGCTCACTTATGCAGAGTACACAGTTTGTAAAATTTATACCTAGGTGTATTTTATACTATCATAAGCCGTGCTTTTGAAAATTTAGTTTCCAGCCATTTCTTTCTATTATATGGAAATATAACTAATTGATTTTTATAGGTTGACCTTGTGTCCAACGACTTTGCTAAATCCACTTATTATCCATCCTTGCTTTAAAAAATTTCTTAGCATTTTCCATGTAGGTAATCCTGTCGTCTGAACACAAGGGCTGCTCACAATCGGGTGCCTTCTATTTATTTATTCACTATTTTTTGCCTTGTTGCACCTCCAGGGCAGTGTTGAATAGGATGCCGAAAGCCCAGGGCACAGGCGCTCTCTGGGTGCTGAGCGGTCTCCTCTCCGTACGGAGCTCTGTTCTCAGGTATTCCATCCTCCCTCGGTTCTCAGTGTTCACTTCCACACTCAGGGAATCCGGCAGCTATTGTCAGGGTTCTCCCTCCCGCATGGCAGCCTGGGTTCTCTCTCCAGGCTGTTGTTGTTACTGTTGTTAGGTGCTGTGGAGCCAGCTCTCACTCACAGCAACCCTAAGCACAACAGAACGAAACACTGCCCAGTCCTGCGCCGTGTCCGCAGCTGTCGTTCTGCTTAAGCCCACTGTGTCAGTCCCTCCTACTGGGTCATTTGGGGCATCGCCTCATTGGCTTCCCTTTCTCAGAGACACTGTCCTGTGCTGCCTGTTGTCCAATGTCTGACAGTACTGTTAGTAAGCACAGTGGTGATTATGTTACTCCTGATAGTAGTTCGAGGATTAGTAATATTTCACACTTTCAGCCTGGTTTCTGTTTCTTACGTATTATCCGATTAAATATTTTGTGGCAACCTTTTACATAAACAAAAAATTATCCACATCTGACAGATTTGTCACCTGAGAACAGATGAGGTAAAATGATGGATAAATACTTTTATCCTGGTCCTACTGAAGAGGACATTAAGATGTATGTAAATTGAATAATTTGTCCAAGTTTGTAGGAAATGGTAGAGTGGAGATTTGAACTCAAAAGTGACCATGTAGCTGCAGGGCTCCAGCAGGTGTGGAGGCGGGAAACCCAGCTGAAGTCACACATCAGTCAGGTCTTGGTCAAGCAGTCCAACTAGGAGAGTCAGGGGCAGAAGCCCTGGCTGCCTGCCCAGCCATGGGTGTGTTGTCAACCTGAAGTACACTCTTCCCTAGTCACCCACTTTCAAGGTCACACCCGTGACCTTGCCATCTCTCAGAACTGCTCCGGCTGTAGGGTCCCAGTACCAACCACAGTTCTCTGCATCCAGGCCTCCAGCTCTTGGCCGTCTTCATCACGTCTTGTTTCTTGACTTTGTGGACCCACCCATCAGTCCCCTCCTGGCTCTACTTCTTCTTCCCAAAGTCTCCATCCTTCTTGCCAGCAACTTGGACTTTCGCCTCTTCTTTCACATCCCTTCTTGCAAAGCCCGTCTCAGAGCCATCTCAACCTGGATTCCTGTTCCCGAGCCTGAGCTGCCGCACGGTGCTGGAAGCAATCGACCGCACTGGCTCGGATGCAAACCATTACACATTGCCACCTGGCCCCAACACGGTGCCTTCCCCTCCAATCCGCAAACCTTCCCTCAGCGCCCGGGTAAGTCCCCTTCCCCTCGCACAGCGGCTGCTACAAATCCTCACTGCTCTCCGCAATCATGCTGCCTGCCCCCGGCCCCTCACTCAGCAGCTGAGCTGCCCGTTGCCGTCTGCTGGGCGTCCTCGGATTCCACCCAGATGCTGTTTGGCGCACACTGTCGCCTTCGCCTTCTTCTCAGGGAAGGACATGTCCTCCGACAGCCAATTCCTCTGCAGGAGTGCTGCGTGCAGACCCTCCAGGCTCCTCCAGGGTCTGGCGCTGTTAGCAATCCCCACCCCCACCCCCCGTCCGGTCAGCTTCACCCTTCTCACTGTCTCCGTCTTCTGACCCGTCAACACGGTGAGGCGTCCCCCAGCTCAGAACTCAGTAAACAACCTCTCCGTGGCCTCGGACTCCTTTTCCCTCTCCGGGAATCCACATCTCCTCACAGCTAACGTTGGGGAGCTTGGTTTCCATCCTCGCTTTTTCTGCCTTTAACCTGTGTTGACTTCGTAAGACGGCGATGCAGTGGAAAGATAACTAACTGTCCTGAGAGTCAAAACCTCTCGAGTCTGGCCTCAGTAACGCTGGTCAGGATTGGTGGGACCTCAAGAAGTCATTTTGAGACCTGGTCTTTCGCTTCCTGGTCTGTGAAACAGGCTTTTAGTTTGTCCAGGACACTGTTCTACGAGCCTGACACATGTTGCCTTGTTTAACCCTCCCACTTGTCCTGTATGGAAGGCGCTATGATGATCCTCAGTCCAATCGGAGGCCGAACAACTTGGCCATGGTCACACAGCTACTAGGTGGGAGACGTGTTTCAAGCCCACGAAGCCTGCCTTTGGTAGCCTGGCTCCTCAATTCTGTCCTCGATGGTCACACTAAGGGTCTTTGCAGCTTCAGCCACTAGGAATTAGAATGTTGGTGGTGGTGCCGTCGACTCACAGTGACTCTCTGCCTGGAGAGAACTGCCTGGAGCTGCACCGTGCCCACAATTGTTATGCTTGAGTTCAAGAATTGGAACAGCAGCTCTAACAAAAGACCTCCGAACAGTGGGATCACGTCCTTCTAGGCGACAGCACGCTCCCCTCCACGCGTATCTGTTGTCTCTTTTCTCCCCTTCGCCACCCCGGATGGAGCCTGTCATGCTCTCCTGGCCGCCGTGCTTCCTGCCACCCTTCTGGAAAGCAGCCCACTTTGTCGCTCTTCTGCTGAGGTACATCACTCCAGGGACGGCAGTCCTTCGAAGCCATCACCATTCTTGAAGCTCTGTTTGCTCTCAGACGATCTCTCTTCTCAGCTAAACTGAGCCCGAAGGCCAGCCATTCGCTCCCTGACCTCCGTGCTGGGTCTTCCTGCTTGCCCCGATTGCCAAGTAGGGCTGGGCACAAGGAAAGGAGAGAAGGTGGAGTGTCTTTATAAAATTGTCTTCTTTTTCTTGCTGCTAAACAGAAGACATTTAGCAGTGGAGTGATTCAGCCTGGAAGCAGATGATTAATAAGGTTGTAGATTATTTATGCCTGGAGTATTCTGTTACAAAGTACGACAGTGTCAGCGTGGCCTGGAGGCAAAGGGATGAAGCTGAAGACCTTTCGGGGTCTCTTCTTGCACACAGCCTCTCTAAACTACAAGCACAGAGGGAAGACAGTGTTTGCACCTGTCCAGCCTGGGCCTGACCTGTAAAAGGTGAGCAGACACTGGAGAAATCAGGAAACGGTGTGAAGTTTTCTTATTCTCCTGGCATTTTGCATCCTGGCTCCACATGCTGCGACATGACTGGGCTCAGATTTCAGACACAGACTCTGCGGAGCAGGAAGCTCACGCGACATGACCGTTTCTCCCTCTCACTTGCCTGTGTTTTACAAATCTCTCTCTTCCTCTTCTTTTCAAGGTTCTCAGCCCCTCGCCTCTGGTGCTGTAAAGTCTTGTCAGGCCCTGGAGCCCAGTTTCTTCGGGTTGAGTAAACAGTGAAATGAGGTTTTATTTTCTTGTTTCTGCTCTGGATTGTAGGAAGGGGAGCTCTAACGCTAAGCTGACCTCTTGGGAAGTCATTAAGTAATTCCACTGTTCCTCCAGGAGGATTTCTCGTAAATAACCCTTATGCACAACGTCATTAGGTAAATCAAGATACTGAGGAAAATCACAGTCCTTTCCTACAAGAAAAGTGGGCACACTGAATGCAGTAAGCCTGAACTCCGTGCCTGGGAGACACCACCTGTCTTCTCCTGCCCTGCCAGCTTTCCGGCGCAGCTACCCTGGCCTCACTCCTTTGTCACGTTTCCTAAAGAGAAACTTGCTTTGGAAAAGAGACACTTTGATAAGACGGTGATCACTGAAACCCAGAGACTGGTCCCACCCAAGGAGTGACCTGGGAGGTGTTTCCAGGCAAATACTTGTTTATTAATCACATTTTAACTTTCTAATCGTAACAAAAATAATTTAAAAATCAGTTTGGTCGCTTCTAGGTGCCACCAGATTGGCTGTGACTCATGGTGACTCTGTGTGTTAGAGCAGAGCTGCTCTGTGGGGTCTCCAGGTATGCCACAAGGCATAACCAACTGGCCAGTAATAGGGTTTTTGGTCTTTATAGAATTGTGTCTCTGGACCTTGGTTCCCCAGGCCACTGGGTGTGTTCAAACTGCTGGCCTTTATATTAGTGCTTAACAATTACATCATCAGAGCACCTTATAAAAACCTGCAGTGTCTGGTCTCAGAGGCTGGGGTCCCAGGAGGGATGGATCTCAGCCTACCGGCCCCTGCTGTGCACTGGACAGCAGCGGCCGGTGTGAGCATAAAGACTCTGAGCGTTCTTGCTTCTCTTGGCTAACTTCTGATGGGGAGTGAAAAGTGATGAAGATGAAAGAACCTTAAAAGTGTTGGTGTGTGTACGTGAATGGTGTGTGTGTTTGTGAGTATAGGCACCAGGTAGTTCCATTGACCAGTTTGTCCACTGTTCAAGCCAGCGAGTCCCCGACACACGTCAGGATTGCAGGTGTCACGCCCTGCATGCAGCCTGTGTGTCTGTCTGCATTCACCCTCTGCATCCCCCAGGCTTCATCTGATGACAAGGAAAATACTCGAGAAAGAGCAGACTGTATCTTCAATGTTGAGATTTTCAGAAAGGAAAGATCTGTCTGTGACCCCGCCAGAGACTTTTCAGCAGGACTAATCACTGACAGTTTTCCTCATCCCAATGCGGAGCTGGGGAGGGGCCAAGAACAGGCCCATCCCGTGTTTACATCACATTAGACAAGGAAACACAGAAGGCCTGAGGATCCTGGGTGGCACGAACAACTAAGCGTTCGGCTGCTAAATGGAAGGTCGGCAGCTCACATCCACCTGGAAGTGTCTCAGAAGAAAGACCTGTCCATCTACTTTCAAAAAAAATCAGCCTTGAAAACCCCGTGGAGCAGATCTACTTGGACACACACAGGCTGACAGGAATTGTGACTCAACAGCACTTGGCTTGGCTGGCTTGGCTATAACAACTTGTTTTTTTTTAAAGCACCCAAGGAAGAATCTTAGACCTTTATGAAGTATAGTTCCTGTTCAGGAAACTGCTCTTTACGGGTGATCGTAGCTGCTTAAATGCGTCTTCAGAAATGAAGGAAGCGGAGAGACCACGGCTGAGGTCTACTCTGAGTTCTTCCAAGTAGAGTCCTGACAAACCCCTTGGGCCTCCAATTCCTCCACAAGGAAAATGAAAGGCTGGGAGCTGGCCACCTCTACGGTCCCCTCTTCCTCTGCTGGACTGGGAGCTGGTCACCTCTAAGGTCCCCGCTTCCTCTGATCTTCCACGGCTCCTGAAAACATTCAGGGCCTGCAGATCTTACTGTTGCTGTGTGTAGAAAAAGCAATGGAAGCCATCAATTGCTGTTCTGTCCGTTGACTGTCCACATCTCTTAGAGGACTGGAAACAGTCCCCTCTCATCTGCTGGGTTAAGGTAGGAGACCAGTGGCACCCCTCCACCCTCTGCTCTGTTTTCAGTCCCAAGAAGATTCTGCAGAGACATCTATTAGAGTGTCCTTGATTGTGTCCAATAGTAATGACGGTAATGATAATGCAATTATCTCAGTTCATTGATGTCAAGTTCACGTTGATTACTAATGGAGCAGGAAGTTATTTGCTTGCCTCTTGCTTCTCCAGGCTAGTTGTGAAATCAGAGCTGGTCTTTGGAGCAAGCATGAAGCCTGCACCTTTCATAATTGTAATGGGATCCAGATGTGCCTCTGTCCCATGAAGACGAGTGATGAAAGCCGTAAACGGGTCCCATGCGCATATGCTCTGTCCAGGTGGGGTCCGCTTCCAGCTTCCTCTTCATGAGCCAATGTTGTTTTGTACTTCCTCCAATTAACTCTGATGATGTACAAAGATAAAAATGCATCCCCACAGAGGCTTACACATAGTAGGTGCTTGGCTGCGCTTACATTCCAGAGCTGGCCAGGCACATCTCAAGGAGAACGGTGGGAAGACAGCTGAGCATGTGGGGTTCACAGGCTGGTGCTGGGCTGGGAAGAAGTTTACTGATATAGATGAGGCTGCGTCAACACGGCCAAGGAGAAACGGTCAAGCACACAGCGCCAAGGACTGAGCCACCGGGAATGGGAAACGGGACAGAACTCAAGTCAGGAGTGTTGACAAGTCAAAGAATATGGTGTCCTGGAAGCCAGGAGGTGGCAGGTCAGGAAGAGAAAGAATGTTCTAGGCAGCAGGTCTCACAGGCGTCTTCCTGCTATCCACAGCCTTGCAACAACCATTGTGGTTGTAGGTCTTGACAGGTGGACTTCAACTCACAGCAACCCCTGTAGCAGAAGAGATCTGCCCACAGGGTTTTCTCGGCTGTAGTGGTTACAGGAGTAGATCGCCAAGTTTGTCTCCCGAGGAATGCCCAGGTGAACTCAGGCTGCAGACCACCAGGGCTCCGTGGGCCTTCTCCTGTGTTCCTTTCTTCTGAGTCTTCACAGGAAGAGTAGAGTTCCAAGTTCTGTTCCTTTATTCGTGTTTGTTGCCTGTTAGTAAAGTACTGGCAAAAGTGAGGAAACCAAATCACCTACAGTTTTGCAAGTTGTGGAAACCCTGGTGGTGTAGTGGTTAAGTGCTACATCTGCTTACCCCAAATTTGGCAGTTCATGTTTGCCAGGTGCTCCTTGGTAACTCTATGGGGCAGTTCTATTCTATACTCTGGGGTTGTTATAAGTTGAAATTGACTTGATGGCAGTGGCTTTGGCTTGGAAGTTGTAGTTGCATTTGTAACAACATTTAAAATATTTTAAAATAAATTCAGTGAGCAAATTTACACTTATTTACTAGTATGCTTTAAATTTAATGAAAGCTAATTTATAATAAGACTGTGTATTGCAGAGGAGGATGACCCAGACAGCAGCCAGCTCCACTGGGGTGGACGCCCGGGGAGCAGTGGCGAGGTGGCGGGCCCAGTGCGAGAACAACCAGCAAGGTAAGGATGCTCCGTGCCTTGGACTCTCGAATCAGACACATGTGATTCCACCTTCCACCAGCTCTGTGATCCTTGGTGAGTTATGTGATTTCTTTCTGGCTTTCAGTCCGCTCATCTGTCAAATGAGGAAAATGCCACCAGCATATTTATAAATATTAAACAAGATGGTGTATGTAACACAATGTCGTGAATGGAATTGTGTCCCCCAGAAATGTGTATCAGATTGGCTGGTCCGTGATTCCCAGCAGTACGTGACTGGCCAAGTTGGGCATCTGGTGTGATCCTCCTGAGTGTTGTAAGTCCTGCCTCTGTGACATTAGTCTGGTAGGACAGGCTGCAGTTATGTTAATGAGGTAAGGCTCAGTCTACGGGACTGAATTGCATCTTGAGCCATTCTCTTTAGAGATATAAAAGAGAGACGTGAGCAGAGAGACAAGGGGACATTATACCACCAAGAAAGCAACGCTGGGAGCAGAGTACATGCTTTGGACCCCGGGTTCCCGCAAGAAGAAGTTCCTAGTCCAGGGGAAGATTGGTGACAAGGACCCGCCTCCAGAGTCGACAGAGGAAGGCTTCTCCTGGAGCTGCTGTCCTGAATTTGGACTTCTAGCCTACTAGACTGTGAGAGAACCAAAGCTTGTTTATTAAAGTCACCCACTGTGGTATTTCTGTTCCAGCAGCGCTAGATGACTGAGACTCAACTGTCAGGATAAACCACCTGGTAAGTGTTGTGGATCATTTCTTAATCTTCTGATCAATTCTTGGGAGGCCACACTCCCTCAGGTGACACCTAGCCAAGGAAAAACAGTCCCGGCACCCTCCACGGGACAACCCAAGGGATGCTGCGAGCTTCCCTTTTTCCAGTGGAGTTCCTGAGGTTTTGCTGGCAGAAGCAGAGAGACTGGGATCAGCAGAGAGACTGGGATCTTGAAAAATTTAGTTCCTTGTTCCACGTCTGGTGCCTGCCAAGCAGAGACCCTGCTCCTCACTCCATGCAGATAAAGGGGAAAATTGGTGGCCGCTGTGCCTCATAGTTGCTACACCTCACGAATATAATTGCAGACAGGCTCATGATCAAATCTCTCCTTGAGCTGAGAGGGCAGGTGGCCTGCTCACTGCCCGCGTCCCTCCCCTAAAGCCAGATTTCCCAGAATGAAGCGCGATTTCAAGGCACATGGAGGTGCGATTTGGCATTTGCAAAGAATAAATGACTTAAGCTTGTTCATTTTTCCCTGGACTGCCACGGCTCCCCTCAGCTGAGATTTTAGACCTTTGTTAGGAGATGGAGACAGTCATCCATAGATTGTATGAGGACAGTCACTTAAGGGGCTCAGACTCCAGCCCTGTCCTACATCACAGCACGTAAAGTCATGCTTTCAACCTCTCCCTTATTTACCATAAATAATAAAGGAGCTGCCGCAGTGACCATCAAAAATGTACAAAACTACAAGTCTGATACCACTGTTTGGTTTCACTCCTAAAAGATCATGTCACCAGGCAGGGATAGTGTAGAAGGAGGCACCACGCACTTTCTCCCTGCTTCATTCCACGTGATCCCGTGCAAACCCCGAGCTCCCAGAGCGTCTCTTCTCTCATCTATGACATAAGAGAAATATCACATTATCTGTGGATATAGACGTAGACACAGATATAGATAACATGATGGAAACAGAAAGATCTCATCAAGAGAATCTCCATGCTACCTACCCCAGTGGCCAAGGTGTGGGTCAAACAAAATAATGCATGAGTAGTGTTGGCGTGCATGGACTCTCTCTGCTTCCTGGTGCAGGGTAGGCTCCTGCTTTTTGACTCCCATGTAGACGGGTGGGGCTGTAATGCAACTAGTCCCAGTCAATAATTTTTGAGAAGTGGTCTCTGCCAAGTGCTGGCATGGGGCCTTCCAGTGGCCTCCTTTCTTCTTTTGTTGATCCGTGGTCCCTGTCACAGTGCTAGGCCACAGGCGAGGGACCAGGTACACAACTGTGGCTGCCGAGTGCCCAATGGCTGTCTACCCACGGCCTGAAGGGCCCGTGTCCTGGGATTTCTCACAGCTATCTTATGGCCAGTGATTTGGAAACTGAGCTCATTACATCACTCCACAACCTTGGGCACAACTGCTCTTTCTGTTTTCATTATTATGGTCAATTCGGTGCCATTTATCACACTCACAGGGTTGCACAGCCACTGTGCTTCTCCGTGCCTTTTCCAAGTTTGTTATTAACATTGTTAGGTGCAGTGAAGTCAGTTTGGACTCCCAGAGACCCTATCGGACAGACCAAAACTGCCCCCTGCAGCTTCCACGGAGTGACGGGTGATTTGGACTGCTGACCTTCTGGTTAGCTGCTGAGCCCCTAACCACTGCACACCAGGCTTCCCACACTAGACTCCCTGGCTCCTCAGGGGACCTGGGCTGTCACAGCCTGAGAACCAGCTGGAATACTGTTATCTGTGAAATAACTCTGCATAAAACCCTAAAAGTGAACATTAACGAGTGAAACCTATCAGGCTTACAGTGATGGAATTTTTAACCTTGAACACTGTCCAACAAAAGAATTCAAAGTTTATGTAGGAGTTTAAAAGTAATTTGCAAAGTAAGCAAAATATTTACACAGCCCACAAGAATACCACCAGCCTAGTTGTGTATTATTGAAGAACGGAATGGAATATTCGTGAACATCAACTCCACAACATTGCTCATGGATGTGGAGGCCCTTTTTGGAAACATTCTGTCATTCATTCATTCAAAAAATATTTCCTGACCATGTATGATGTTCTTAACATTGCTTTGAAACCGAAACAGCAACCCCACTACTGTCAGGTCAATTCCAGCTCACAGTGGCCCTACAGGACAAAGTAGAACTACCCCATGGTTTCCAAGGAGTACCTGGTGGATTTGAACTGCCAACTCTTTGGTTAACAGCCTTAGCGCTTAGCCCCTCCACCAGCAGGCTTTCTGGCATGACTTTAGGTCCCAGGACCCCGCCGTGGAGCTGAAAAGCAGAGACCCTGCCTCAGCAGCCAGCCTTCTCTTCCTCCGAGGATTTCCGTTCTGACCGTTCTGTTTTCACAATTTGTGCGGGCACAACCCAGCTGTCCGCTCCCGCTCTTTACCCATCTTCACACAGGATGCAGGATACTGGAGCAGAAACGGGCACCATCACCCAGCCTGTCAGTTTTGAATCGGTTCTCCTCAAATCCAGAACTTTTTTCTTTCACGAAACAAGGAGAATCTCAATGTCCTCCCCTCAAAGCACGTCACTTTCATAGGATTCCATCTGGTTCTCAGGCTGTGACAGCCCAGGTCCCCTGAGGAGCCAGGGAGTCTAGTGTGGGGAGCCTGGTGTGCAGTGGTTAGGGGCTCAGCAGCTAACCAGAAGGTCAGCAGTCCAAATCACCCGTCACTCCGTGGAAGCTGCGGGGGGGCAGTTTTGGTCTGTCCGATAGAGTCCGAACTGACTTCACTGCACCTAACAATGATAATAACAAACTTGGAAAAGGCACGGAGAAGCACAGTGGCTGTGCAACCCTGTGAGTGTGATAAATGGCACTGAATTGATCATAATAATGAAAGAGGTGATCACGAGCCCAGAGACAAACTGAATCGTGGCAGATTTCACTTGGATGAAGAGTTAGGAAAGAAACCTTTCTCCCAGTGTCATGGACACTAAAGCATGGAGTGGGGTGTCCTAGGTATAGCTCTTACAGAGCATCCGTTCTGCTATGGTTGGTACAGGGTGACTGGGCATGAGTTCTGCCTGAAGAAAGGGCTCTGGGATAGGTCAGGGGTGGGATAGACCAGGGGTGGCCAGTGCATGGCCAGTCTGACATCACACCATCACAGCCATCACTAATTGATGGCAGTGCTCTTGCTGCTGAACGCAGGCCGGCCTTGTAATTCACAGGGCTTCGGGCAGCCACTACCAGTTGAGCACAGAGTAGCCGGTGAGATTTATTCATGGAACTCATATTTATCATGTCCTGGCTACACAGCTGGTGCTAGGGATTTATTGTGAATAAAACAAGCAAAACCATCTCTCCTCGTAGAGCTTGTGTAACAATGTGGGGAAAAGGGGTGACGGTAGCCAGTAACCACCATAAATAAAACATGTACCACATTAGATAGAGGTAAGTCCAGTGGGGAAAACACATCAGAAAAGGGGATGGAAACTGTTAGAGAGAGATGGGGTGCACTCACCGGGAGGGTGACCCAGAACACGAGTCATCTATGGCACAGCAACAAATTATCCCAGAGGTTAGTGACACACAGTCTTTGCGGATCAGGATCAGGAATTCACAGTCTCTGTGGATCAGGCTATGACAGGAAGACTGACCGGAAAGAGAAACCTGGACTCCATCAGGGGCTGAGTCTAAAGATAACAGGAGGCAGAAACCTCCAGGTGATCAGAATCACCCAGCAGAGCCCCCGAGGCTTGGTGTAGCTGGGGAACCGCCAGCAGGCCGAGGGGTTACCCTGGTGGTGCAGTGGTTAAGAGCTCAGCTGCTAACCAAAGGGTCAGCAGTTCAAATCCACTATCTGCTCCTTGGAAACCCTATGGGACTATTCTACTCTGTCCAGTAGGGTCGCTATGAGTCAGAATCAACCCAACAGCGAATTTTTTCCTTTATCCTAAGCTGGCCAGAATGTCTCAGGTGGCATTGTAGGAGTGGCAGGAGAGAAATCAGAACCACAACAGAGACAAATGGTGGAGGACCCGAGAGTTTGGTTTTCACCCTGTGTTCCAGTTATCTTGCTCCACAAGGAACCATCCCAAAACTTAGTGCCATAAAACCATCATTTCACTATATTCACGGACCCTGTGGGCCAGGAATTCCAACAGGGCACAGTGGGTTGGCTTATCTGTGCTCCATAGTGTTTCTAGAGTGTTTGGAGCCCCAGCTGGGAAGGTTGAAGGCTGAGGGCTGATGCCTGGGAGCCGGAATTGCTAGGTGGCGTCTCCACTCTCACGTCTGCAGTGATTTCTAGCTGTGGTCTGGGAACTCACTGTGCCTCCTGCCTCCCTATCTCAAGACCTGTGTGAATGTGCATAAGCCATTTAATCTTGTCTGTGCCCCAGTTTCTTCATCTGCAACTACTAATAGTAAAACCTCACAAGGCTTTGAAGAGTGAGTGAATTGCTTGAAACAGTGTGTGGGATATGGTGAACACCCAAACCGATGTCAGCTGTGTGGACAATGAAGACGGTGGTGAACTGAGGGACCCAGCCACACATCTTCACCTCCCAGGAGCACTGGGAGCACCGCAGCAGAGAAGGTTAAAGCCCTCCCCTACCTTCCGACATGTGAACAACTGATGTGTTTGCTGTGCCCCACATTGGAATCGTTGGACCTCAAGGGGCGCTGTGGTGACCCAGAACCAGAAAGGAGGCTAGGTGGCAAGGAATGGCAACTCTGTAGATCTGTACAGAGACTGAGGACACTCAGAAATGTTTTGGATCTGGAACTGCCCAATGGACAGTATTTTTGTGGCGGAACATTTTGTTTATATCTCCTCACTTCCTGAGAATCCTCCCTGGAATGAGGGATCTGATTTTATTCTCTTTTGTCTTAGATGGCAGACTAGATGCTCACTGTAAGATTTAAAAACAATTCTGACTTTAAAAAATCCAGCTACAACTTTATCTGATGGCCTTTAGCACAGCACGGATTCCTCAAGTGAATGGGCATTGAGGCAGAGAAAAGTCAATTGTTTCCATCAAAAGTCTTCAAAAGTGCCCAAAAGATTCTAAAAAATTATTGTTGGATTCCACTTAGAAAATTTTGCAAATGTTCCAAAACTTATTTTTAAACAAATCCGTCTTCTGCTTCCATTTCCTACCCTGTCTCTTCACGTCGTTAGACAGAAAATGAAAAAAACAAAACAAAACATATATCCATGGTTTCATTCTTAACAAAAAGTCTCCGTGGCTGAGAGATTTTTTCCTAAGCTTTTCAAGCTATTCCAATGTGAAACAAAGGTTGAGGACCACCGCAACGGGTCCGTCATTCTTGGACAATGACATGATAGTGGCCCTGTCACCAGACAGTGACATGTAGGAATTTGTGGTGGGGACCAGCTCCCCTGCAGGACTGTGGGAGGCGGGAAGGGACCAGCCAGTGTTGCTCAAAGTGTGCGATGACGCCCCCTGGTGAGTGGTGAGCATTTTCACTCTTCGTCTCAGGGGACTGGCACCATCCTGCGAATCAACTACACCATCATATTTCCGTAGCAAGACTTTCTCTAGGGAATAAACAGTACACTGGTTCACTTTCTGAGGCCAGCTCCATATGTCATCATGCACAAGTGACACAGAGTTTGGGGGTGGGCATTTTGAGTAGCACTGGGGGCCAACTGCCCAGGAATGGGGCTACAACCTCAGGGGTCCCGTAGCATGCAGTCCAGACGTGATTCCCAGGGCAGCTGAGGTCAGCTGGAAAGTTAGCCCTCTCCAGGAAAGTGGGCTACCATCCCAGAACGCTGACATACTGCCGACTGGGTGACATACAAGGCCCCAAGCAGGGGTCAGCTGGGATTTCCCCGGGAGCCCAGATGCACAGGTACAGCTTTGGTGACAACCTATGCCCTGAACTCAGCACCTCCTAACTCATCACCCAGGGTGGACAGCAGGGACTTGGAAAGATGCCTGACCAAGGACAAAAGAGTGCCTATCGGTGGCTTTGGGGCCTCCAAGGACAGAAGTGTGTCCTAAGATGGCTCTCTCAACTGTCAGAAAAAGAAAATCACCCAAATCTTACTTGAATCAGAAAACAATTCATTCACTCATGTCAGGTTTTTCCCATTCAGTGACAAATGAGACCACTGGTGGCAGGAGGTTGACATTCTGTCAGCTAAGAAACCACAGCTCAATGACAGCTGTTCCCCCTTCCCAGAAGGGCCAGCAAGTGTCCTGGGACTACTCCTTACTGAATGGGTTAGGTCCCTAGAGAAGGACACCGTGCTGGGTAGAGTGGAGGGTCAGTGAAAAAGAAGACCCGTAGCAAGGCAGATTGACACGGTGGCTGCACCAACGGGCTTAACACAAAGACGACTGTGGACACGTTGCAGGACCGGGCAGCGCTCCCTTCTGTTCTGCATAAGGTCGCTGTGAGTCGGAACCAGCTCGACAGCACCTAACAGCAACAACACCCCTCTGACTTTATGTATTTGACCTGAGATGGTGCAACAGACAGCAGCGGGGCGACTTAACGCACAGGGAGGAGCCACTACGCACACCCCAACGGTGCTCTTCCGCCAATCTGGGTGGAGGGTGGAATGGGGACAGGTAGACCGGGGGTGACACTGTGCCCTCCGCTGCTCGGACCAGAAGCCCTACCCTTCTGTTCCTGAATTTGCCTACAGACAGGGAACTTCACTGGGCGTCTCAGCGGAGGGTTAGCGCCTCAGTTTTCACAGCAGCTCTCAGAAGTCACTTTTGTCAAGGCCAGGGCCCTAAACTGTGGGCAAGACACTGAGCCCCAAAGTAAGGTACTCACCTGTCCCTGTTTTCCCAGGACAGTTCCGGTTCACGACTGCGATCCCGGCATCATTACCGCGACACATTTCCCCGTCAAAAGAGCCCCAGTTTGGACACTGTAGTACATGACCGTACTTACAGGATTTGGCAGAAAGTCCTGAAGTGCCCTCTGACCAGCCTTCTCAGTGGCAGCACTGTGGCCAGGATGTCTGAATCCAGCTGGGCAGCTGGCACCAAGCTGCACAGAGCTGGATAAATGAATGAATGGGTGACTTCAGTTTGGAATACGTGATTCACAAAGCGGTGCTACTCACTTCACAGTTTGCCTGTTTGCCCTGGCTCTGTCTTTGGGGGGTTCTTCTTGGACCTCTGCCTGCCTTCCCCATGTCTCAGAAAGGAGACTCTGTGGTCAGAAAGCGAGGATGTCCCCTGGCTCACGATGCACTGACAGTCCCAGAAGGCAGTGGGCATTCCTTTGAGTGTGCACACGAGAGGGGACCATCCGGCCCAGGGGCCTGGCGTTTCTGAGTTGTTTTTCCTGCAGCTAGATGAATACGGGTTATGGGCAGCAGAGGAAGGGATCTCTGGATTACAGGGCCATTCTATGAAGAGTGTGTTTGTGTTGTGTGGGGAGAGGGCTGTGCAGATGTGAAGGAAAATCAGAGAATTATTGTAAAAAACATCTTTGTTAAGTAGTGAAACCAGCAGCTGGACCAGATTAGCTGTTCCCTTCTGTTGCCTATTTTTGGACTTGGAAAGAAAATGTGCTAAATAATTCCTGTTTTGGAAAAAAAAAGTCCAGAAGGAGGCTGGAGGCCAGGAGATGGGGCTATGGACCCGGGCAGAGAGGCTGGGAAGTGTCAGGGGCTGCATGGCTGGGGCTCCTCTCCCCACCCCCATGCCACTCTCCTGCCACAGGAGGCATGGGAACACCAGTACTGTCCCTGTCCTCTCTTCCTTCCCGGGGAAAGTGGGGACCTGGGCTGTGGTCAGCATAACTGGAGAACTAATGCGTGTTCTCTCAGGCCGGCCACTGAGGCCAGGAACGGGCGAGAGGACTAGAGGGACGGGACCTCAGGCTCACAGCCAGGATGTGGTGCAGGAGACACAGACACGCTGGCCTTCCCACCTTTCCACCTCCCGCAGGTGTCCCTTCCCTGACAGGAAGCACATGGGTGTTCGGCTACTCTGAGCACAACTCTTGTCCAAGTTCCGAGGGAGTCATTCCTGCTCACGTGTGAGTGACTGTGACGAAGGGACACGCCTGTCACCCAAGGAAGGCACTTCCTATGTTTCCACTGAAGAGGCGAGGAAAGTATTTCAGGGGTTACTAAGGCCCATGGCCTTACCTATGTGTCTGGTGGGCAGGAGAAATGGTGTGAGCACTTAGAGAATCTGTTGGTGCTGCCTGCCAAAGCTGACAGTGCACGTCCCCTCTGACCCACCAATTCCACCTCTGGGAGCACGCCAAGGAGAAAAAAGTATGTGTTTGTTCACCAAAACATGCACTTAAAGTATTCAGATCAGCAGTCTCTGAAACCAAACTCACTGCTTTCAAGTCCGTTCTGACCCATAACAACCCCATAAGGCAGAGTAGTACTGCCCCACAGGGTTTCCAAGGAGCATCTGGTAGATTCGAACTGCCAGTCTTTTGGTTAGCAGGGGTAGCTCTTAACCACTGCACCACTAGTGTTTCCGGCATTCTCTCTCAAGAACAGCTTCAAATCAAAAACTACCCAACTGCCCATCAACAGTAAGCCTGGCAAGTAAACCATGCTACTTGCCCACGGTGACAAGGAGCCATCTACAGCCACCAGCAGCCCCATGGACAAACTTCACAAACTCAATGCGGAGTCAAAGAATAAAAATATAAAAGAAGAGACGTGAGTGCTGTTCTCTTTATGTTAACTGCAAAACCCAAGGACTAAAGCTGTGACAAGTGAGAAGTCCCCTGCCCTTGGAAAGGAAGCCTGGCAGGGAGGAAGCATGACAGGCTTTTTAGGAGCTGGAATGACACTGAGGTAGTTACTCATCTGTGCCATTTTTGTAAAATTTCAGAGAGCTGTTTCCTGCAAGAAGCCCTGGTCACACAGCAGTTAAAGCACTCCGCTGCTAACCAAAAGGTCAGCAGTTCAGGCCCAGCAGCCACACTGCTAGACAACGGTGTGGAAGCCTGCTTCTGTAAAGAGGACACTTTGACTAATCAAGAAGTGGCAGACCCCTGAGCTGTCTCAGTTCTTTGGAACAAAGCAGGGGCCCTAGAAGGCTTGGCTTTCACCCACAGCCAAGCTCAGGGCAGGACCAGTGGGGAAGGAGCTTAGTTCTTCCCCTGGGACAAAGGCTGTCTCGCCTCACAGAGGCCTGGTGGGACTCGCATCTCTGTAGGCTGCCACAGACTCAGGAAGCACGAGCCTCAGAGCAGGGGGACTTCTCACAGCACATGCAAAGGCTCAGGGTGACTCCTGTCGGAGTTCAGACAGCTGCCACATGGTTAACCCTGCTTGCAGCCCAGAGAAGGAAAAAATGATGAATTCCCTGGTGTCCAGGCTCAGGAAGAGACTTGACTGATGGTCTCTTGTAGTGATCCCATATTCTAGCTCCGTTTTCTTAGCTGTCCTCTTCTAATGATCCAAATGGGAATGATTGGACTTCTGAAGTTGTATCAAAAAAATGACTTCTCATAGCCCACTCTGTTTTAGACCCAGCCACAAGGTCACTAAAACATATTTATACCGAGGAAAGGGAGCATCTTTCTTAAGGTAAGCATCTTATTCCTACAGATCTCTACCTGGCCGGAAGAACAGCACGCAGTCCTGACCTATCAATCCAAAGTTCCCTCCATGGCTGGCTAAGAGCAGGGCCACTTTGCTGACTGCTGACCCTCACAGGCTTCGCTGTATAGCCACCTCTGACCAGGGCAGAGACAGGACCAGAGTCAAAGTGAAAACGTGGGGGCCCTTGTTCTCAATGATGAAGAACAATGTCAAATACGTAACCGTTGTCGGTGAACCTTACACATAAAATTGCATGCATTTTCACCTAAGATAAAAAAATGAAATGAAAAAATTATTAACAACGTCAAGACAGTAACATCACTGCATTAAAGCTGTCACTGTTGTCAAGTTACTTCTGACGCGCTGCGACCTGTGCACAGCCTAGCGGAACACTGTGCGGCCCAGGGCCACCCTCACGGTCACCATGCTGTGAGCGCACTGCTGCAGCCACTGTGTCAGCCCACCTCATTGAAGGCCTTGCTCTTTTTCACTGACCTCTACTTCACTAAGTACAACGTTCTGTATCAGGGCCTAGCCTTCCTGATAACATGTCCAAAGCATGTGAGACTAAGTCTCTCCATGCTCGCTTCCGAGGAGCATTCTGGCTTTGCTTCCCCCAAGACAGACTGGTTCAGCCTTCAGGCAGCCCATGCTGTATTCAATATTCTTTGCCAACACCCTGGACCCTCCTAAGTGTGGGGCCCTGTGTGACTTCATGGGTTGCACACTTGAGAAGCCAGCTCTGGGACAAGGAAACTGCATGAACGCTCCTGTGGGAACAAGCCAAGAATCCCCTTTAACACTGCGGGTAGTTTACACAGTGATGGAGGGCCTGGCCAACATGTAAGAAAGAAAAGTAAAAGATGGGAAGTGAACAGAGGTCATCGACATTTGCAGATGATGTTGGAAAAATGACCGTAATCAACAGGGAAATAAAAGGACTTGCGTTAATAAGAAAGTTTAATGAGTTTACCAGACACAAGACCCAAGCGAGGAGCAGAGACACAGCTTGGTGGAGCGGAGGTGGCGCATGCTGTCTCTGTCACCTGGTCCTGTTCCAACAGAAAATACCACGAGTGGGGGGTTTCCTGAAGAGAAGCTTTATTGACACAGTCTGGTAAGCCACAAATCCATTCATAAATTGTAAGTTCATTCAGAAAGAGAATTTATCACAGTCTGGTAGTCTGAGTCCAAATCCAGTGAGAGCATCTCGCCACAGGAACCTCAGGTGTGAAGGGCGTGCTCTGCTCTCGGGGCCCCCCTCTCTTGGCGGTGTGAGGTTCCCCACTTCCTCTGCTCACTGCTCTCCCTTGTATTCCACAAGCTGTGGCCTGAGTGCTGCCTCACTAACACAGCTGTGGGGCATTGGCTGTCACCAGTCTCACAGAGGCAGGATTCCCAACACGTGGGAGGAAGGGCACCACACTGGGACTCCTAACCAAGTCAAATCAACCCACATTTTGGGGGGTACACGATTCACTCCATACATATGCATCTGTAGGGAACACTTGTCGGATGCTGCTGCATCTTCTCGGAAACACTGGGGACGCAGCGGGGAGAGCTATGGCTGACAACCCAAAGGTGAGCAGTGAGAATCCACGAGGGCTCTGGGAAGCTGTGTGGGGCTGCTCTAGTCTGCTCTGAAGGGTCACCGTGAGTCAGGGTTGACAGGACAGCCACAGTGGCATCTTGTTGGCAGGAGCTAGAGGGAGGGCAAGTCCCATTTCCTGCACATTCCACCAGAGAAAGGGCTTCACAAAAGCCTGTCATGTGTCCCATGGAGGTAGAGCACCTTTTAGACTATGTACATGCAAGCCCTGTGGCCTCAGGGTGAGGCACGGAGTGCTTGAGGCTGCAGAACCCAGAGTGAGCAGAAGCTGCTTGGGGGAGCCTGCCTGCCCTTCTGAAGGTGGGTCAGTGGCACAGAATTTGGGGGACATGGGTGGAACCTGGGACAGGCACACTTTGCACAGAGTAACCAGGATGCTGCCTGGAGGGACAGTCTGGGAGTGAAGGGATATTCCACATGGAAAGTTTGTGTGGAGCAGACCCTGATTTGGGGTGGGAAGACATTTGACATTGATTCAGGTCCAGAGTTTCAAAGAGTTGGTAAAAGTAAGGCTGGGGAGCTCAATGCCCGCCCCCCGGGGAAGATCCCCGGCTCCGCCCTTGCCTGCTCTGTGAATCCTACCACCCCTGCCCCTTCACAGCGTGACCTAACTGCTAGGGTCATGGCAGCCACGGGTAACACGGGGTCACCTCCTGCACTCACTGCGTGTGGACCGTAACCTCACATACAGTGCCCTCATTTCTGGCTTCCACTGTTTCCTTGAATGTATTCTTTTTGGCTCCTGGAGCAAATTTAGAGCATGTCTCATGACTTATGCAGTCCCTTTCAGGTAATAAAAGCAGTCTTGGCTTTTGTAGGTAATCAGATGTCTGTCTTTCCGTTGGTGAATCAAGTTGTTTATTGTAATTACGTTTATGCTGGAGCTCAGCTCTGTGTCCTGTCATACTCTATATTTGACGTTCTTTTTAAAACATCTTTAATTCTCTATTTCCGACTCCATTGGAAAGATAAAGTTTTCCTATGGGCTAGCCTAAAAAACATCCACTGAATTTTTCGAGGGTTTTCCTTAAGACACACACTCATTTCCATTATCCCCCATTGGTTGTTAAACTTACTTCTCTTTCTAGGGTCGCTGTATGTCAGAAACTGACAGGGCGGCAGTGGGTTTGGCTGGGTTATGACTCGGCGGTTAAGCATTCAGCTGCTGACCAAAAGGCTTGCCTTTGGAAGAGATGTGACCGTCTGATTCTGTAAAGACTTACGGCCTTGGAAACCCCAGGGGCAGTTCTACCCTGTCCTGCAGGTCACCACGAATAGGATTCAAGTCAACAGTGGTGGGTTTTCTTCCTCCTTACAAAACACTTATTAACACACTCGTGGCACTCTGACGGCCATTTCTTCAGGGTTGATACTGGGGAAGAAAGCTCATCAGCCCTCTGAACTTGGAGTTCTCCTTCTCCTGACCACACCAGGGTACTTCCTCTTTGGAACTGCAACTAGCTGTTAATAATTCCTGAATGGCTGGTGAGGGTAGACGTGACTTCCTTACCGCCCGGGTTCTTCGTGCCCATTTCACAATGTAACATCAGACTGGATGCGCAAAGACTCAAGAAATCCACCTGGAGTTGGCTTTTGTTTTTCAAATGATGGAAACTCTGGTGGCGTAGTGGTTAAGTGCTTTGTCTGCTAACCAAAAGGCTAACAGTTCAAATCCACCAGTTGCTCCTTGGAAATGCTATAGGGCAGTTCTGCTCTGTCACATGGGGTTGCTATAGTCGGAATCAACTTGATGGTGGTAGCTTTGGCTTTTGGCTTCTCTTCATGTCAGTCATTATTGTCTATTATTGTCCTTAATAATTTTGAAGTCAATATAATAAGAACCTTCTAAAAAGAGCTGGAAAGTTCCTTCTATTATCTATTTTCTGGAACAACTTGTGTGAGATTGGAATCAACTCTTCCTGAAAGTTTAGTAGAATGCCCGTTGAAACCAGGCATACAATTGGCATGGACAGCTGTCTCAGCCTCGCCTCCTACCTCCGGGGTCATAGATCTCTCTCCCCTTACAGACTACAGTGCAGTGAGCATCGAATTCTGCGTCTTGAAGCCCCAGAGATCTCGAGGAAGGAGGGAGAGCACTGCCCTTGCTCGGCTGGAGCAGCTTCACTGTGATTCGGTTAACGTAAGTTTTGTCAAGGGAGAAACTGATAGTAAACATCTTGCCTTGATTTGGGGATTGTGTTACCCAGAGGCATCACTAGCGGAATCTGTGGAGTACAGCCCAGACCAGGTGACATTGTCAGAGAGGGTGACACCAAATGCCTGTCTATAAAAATATCCCTGTCATTAGTTACAGGAATAGAAACATTTTTCATGAGCACAGCTTCTGTGTGTCAATAGACCTACAAGGCTAAAACTCTGTGTTGATTTTCTTTTTGCACCTCAGAGTTGTCATTGTTACGGTGACACTTCCTATCACGTGGCTTCGTCTGTGCTCGCTGCAAGTATGTGCTGTAGTTTTTGCTGCTGGTGGTGTTCTTACAGTATTTATATAGCATTTGCAAACTGATATCAATAGTTCTTTTGAGAGTGAAGTAGTAATTAACAGAAAAGAAGGAGTGGTATATGACAATTATGATTTACAAGCAATATCAGCCAAAGAAAACACTAAGGATTCCACATGGTCTGGTAGGAGAAAAGGTCCATGGGGGGCAGGGGAGTGACACCCACCCTCAGGATGCCTTGTTCTTACCCATGAAGCCAAATGTTCCCTTAAAAGAAACCCCTAACCAAGACCACTCCTCCAGCTCTCTTTTGGTCAGGGGAAATTGCAAACCCCTGCTTTCCTATCTGAAGCTTGGCCGCTGAACTTGAATCTCGAGAGCTGTGGCTGTGAGGGGGGCGGAGACCCCCCCGTTTTCTCGGAGACAGACGGAAGGCAGGGCCAGATCCGCCCTGCCCGAACCAGCCAGTGGTCCGTCTTCTGTGTTTGCCCTTCCTCCTCCCTTTATAAATTCCAGTGTTTGTAGCTTCTTCAAGCCGTTTGTTTTTTCTGGAATCAAAGTGGCCTCCATACAGGCATGAAGAGCAACGACTCAGGAGTAAACTTGTTCAGATTTTGGTGAGTTTTGATTACTTTCAACGGTTCCAGGGAGGACCCTCAGCAGAGATGAATCTGCACAGTCATATTCAGTGTGAAAGAACTAAGCTTTTTCACACCACTTGGTAAACGGTTTCTATCCTGGGCTCTCTGGGTGTCTGTTCTGCCTCAACCATGTGACCTGTTCCATGAGACCCTTCTTCTCACTCCCTATGATCCAGAACTAAAGGGTTAATGCCAGGCAGGATGGGGGCTGTGGTGGGTGGGCACTGTTGTTAGAGTGTGTCCCAGCACGTCTGCTTGCCCCGTATTTTAACTATCAGGCTTGTATCTGTCTGTGCAAGATTTTATTTAAACAAACGGACGGGGCCAGTCAAAAATTCAGAAAACCACCACCAAGCCCATTCCCCAGCTATATTTGAGGCAACTGAGACTCAGAAGTCTTAAATAGCTTGTTCAAAATCCCATGCCTTAATAATGACAAACTCCAAATCAGAAATGGTCATCTCTCTGCCTAACATGCTTCCCACTCCACTAAAACAAACCAGCTAAGAATGAAAGATAGCAAAACCCACCTGTGATTCCCTTCCACCCGTGCCAAAATCTAAGGACAGCAGGCTCAGTTGGGGTTTCTTTCCTAGAAAGATAACACCCTGAAACCAAAAATCCCGCTGCCTCCCATTCATGGAGGTGGACTGTCCCCCACATCTTTCTCTCACAAAAGGGCTGGGAGATCAAACCACTGAACTATTGGTTAACCAAGCACTTAACCACTATACCACCAGGGCTCCTTTAGACATGGAAGAGGATGAGACAGGTGAATGGAATCAGAGTTTCATGGGGCCAGAAATTGTTTGTGAAACAAAAGACCGCGGGTCCTCTGTCCCATAAAGGTGGCCATCTCTGTGTTGAAGATGGCCTGACAGAAGCATTCTGTCCTCTGAGAGCTGCAGGTTCATCTGAATTAGTGGTTTGGCTACTGCCCCTTCCACCTGCGTGTACTTCCCTCCCCTGTCTGCCGAGTGAGGGCCAAGATCTGCGGCCTGGAGTCTGAGCTTCTCCTCGGGCCACGGCACCTGCTGAAAATGGTGTTTTCATGGTGTCTTTTCATGTGGATAGCCCAGTGACAGTCATACCCAAGGAAGTCCTGGGGAAAAACACGTAGGCAGGGAGGCTACAGGAAAACTTGAGGTGAGAGCCGAGAAGTCCTGACGCTGGACGTGCCATGGCAGCGTTTCCTCCCCTCAAGGCCAGGTGCCTTCGTGTCCCTCCACGCAGCCTGGAGCTTCCTCTTGGCATCTTCCAGCTGCTGTGGTGCCCGGTAAGAGGTGCACCCATCCAACCAAGGGGCCAAATGCCTCCCTCCCCGAGGAGTAGGGGCTGGGCGCTCAAAGCAGACAGCTAGGGCTGCAGCCTCCCACCTCCACCCCTGCAGGAGGGTTTCCATCCTCCAGATACAACATCACAATAAGGATGGCTCTCATGCCCTTGGCAGTTGTAAGGAGCCCAGACATTCTCATCCTGGGTCTGTCTGATGGTTATCGATGACTGATTGCAGATCGTGTGTTCCAGGCAGCAATTTCAGAGAAAGGCTGTGTTGGGTTTTTCTCAGTGCGCCATCACATCGAGAGTCATGTGGCATTGGTCAGTCGGCCACTAACCAAGCCAACCCAGCCACCAGGGGAGGCCGATGAGTGCCAGATTTCTCACAATAAAGTTATACTTTTCTCTTTGCGGTTGCTAAGTATTTTGTGGGGAGATATTCTGAGGTTATGCCAAAATGTTGTTCCTACGTCTGTCTTAGGCTGGGTTCTGTAGACAATCAACACCATTAAAGTGTATAAATACATATAGCCAAACCAGAAAGATTGATATCAAGGAAATGGCTCACGTGGTTGTACAGACTGTAATGTTCCAAGTCTGCGGGTCAGACAGGGGCTCCTCCTCATTCATGTAGTTACAGGGAGTGGTGAACCCAAGGCTGGCAGGTCAGAGAGCAGGGCTCTTGCTTGCAGGCTATGTACATGGACAAATCTGAGATCAGCAGACAAGATCACAGATAAGGTTAGGTGAAAAGGAGCCAGCTGCAGGACTGAGAGGGGGCCAAAACCCGAGAGCCTTGCCAAAATGCCTACTTATATTCAGTGAAGGCTACGAGGCCAAAGAAACACCCTTTCAGCTGATTGGCTCGTTACAGCAGATCCCATTGTGGAGGTGATGACCTTATATGAGATCTTATCACAGAAGTGATTACAACATCTTATGACTGCTAAGCCACTGAGTAGCATGGCCCGGCCAAGTTGACACACAACTTTAACCTTCACAACATCAAACCTCTGCTCAGCAGCATAAACTTCCACTGTCACCTCCCACCGTCATCAGTGGCCACTCTGATAATTTCCAAGAGGTAGTTTTCTATTTCCATCATTCCTAGACATTTATTGTTTGGTACTTTACTATAACAAAGATCTCTTCTTTTGCCTCACCCATTTATTTATTCATTTGTTTACTTACATATTTATATCAATGTGAAGTCACAGAGTCTTATCTTTTTCAATAGCTATAATTCATTAGTATCACTATTTATTTTAAACCTCAAATTTTCCCTGACTTGACCAGTGGGAGCACCTTCAGTACTGACCCGTTCCCTTCTGCTACGGCCTCAGCACTCTTTGAGCATTTTCCTACTCTCCGCACCACTGAATGTTTCAGGTTCATCACCTTCTTACCCTGCCTCAGCCCTGGAATCTGTAATGTCACCAGGACTTCTGATTCTTTTTAGTGGAGACAGGCATTTGTAAACCAAGATCCGACTCAATGGCACTTGACTTTGGCAAGGGTGCTATGTGTGCTTGTTGCTGCTAAGAGGTCAGTATTTCTAGGCTCTTTCAGGAGCCAGTGCTAGAAAAATAATGTATATGTACGTATACACAGTCGTGCACATGCATACACCTATAACTTTTATATCTACCTCTCTGTATGTGCATGTATGGACACATATGTGTTAAGATAAAGACACATTACATAAATACATACCTACATGTCTATTTAAAAAACATAAATTTCTCCCCATGCCTCCAATTCCAAGCTAACACCCCAGAATTCTTTGCAATCTTCACCCTTTCCACGTTTGGAAATCCCTGACTTAACAGCAGGAAACCTGACTTCTGTTTTTCTTGACTTGTTAATTTATGTGCCCAATATAACTCATCTCCAGCCAGCCTGGTTCCCTCCTCTGCTGGGTATCACCATGCCCCTCTTTCCCCTACTGTTGCCGCTTAGCCACTGGGCATGATACCACCTTCAGGCCACATGCCCACACACCTTCCCCTTGGGGCTCAGCTGATGGCCAGCCAATGGCAGCGAAAATGGAAGAGCAGAGAAAAGGGAAGAGAGGAAGGGAGGAGAAAATCTTACCATGTTTTAAATACCAGCCATTTATCAATAGAAAAAAGCAAATGATGGAATTAAAAACCAGCTCCCTGACTTCTCTAGGAAGAAAATGAAAGCTCATTCTCTGCTGTGGTGATTTTGGGAGAAGAGCCCCCTTCCTGCTGAAGTGGCAGCAGGCTGGGGTGGCTGTTCTGCCAGACAGAGGCACTAGGAGGCTGCCATGGATTGAACTGTGACCCCCTCAAAAATGTACATGCGGATTTGACTCGGCTAGGAGTCCCACTATGGTGCCCTTCCTCCCATGTATTGTGAATCCTGCCTCTGTGAGATTGATGATGGAGAATGGGCTGCAACTGTGTTTGTGAGGCAGGACTCAAGCTACAAGCTTGTGGGACAGAAGGGAGAGAAGTGAGCCGAGCAAGTTGGGAACCTCACACCACCGAGAGTGAAGCATCGAGAGCAGAGCACGTCCTTCAGACCTGAGGTTCCTGTGCCAAGCTGCTCTCACTGGATTTGGACTTAGCCTAGCGGACTGTGATAAATTCTCTTACTGAATGGACTTATAACTCAAAAATAGATCTGTGGCATACTGGAAAGTTTTTCTTCATAAAGCCTTCCACACGTGGTCTTTTCTGTTAGAGCAGGACCAGGTGACTGAGACAGAGGCGAAGCCAGCCCTGGAAGAGGCTCTGGAGCACACCCAAGCAGCTCCTGGGCCCCTGCCCTCAGACACGTAGAAGTAAAGGGTGGTGTTCTGGGCTTGGCACATGAGATGTACCCAGATGTTGCACAGCTGCTGTAAGACAAGGTTGGTTTTGGGTTGTGCCCAAATCCCACCATGAAATCCTCCTCTCCTGTTCCAAAAAGAAACTTGTCAGAGTATCATACTAACAAAGCAGAGACTGGTGACGTCACACAGTCTGACTTATACACGAGACCCTGAGTCCTAGAATCAAAGCACCCTGCCTAAGAGTCTCAGATGGAACCCAAGATGTTTTCTTTTGCCTTCCTCTTTCCGCCATAGATCAAGAAAACATGAGACTAGAGGGATCAAGGATCCCAGCTGGGTCTTTGAGCCCTGGTGGCACAGTGGTTACAGTTCAGCTGCTAACTGAAAGGTCAGCAGTTCAAATCCACCAGCAGTTCTTTGGAAATTGTACAGTGAAGTTCTACTGTGTCCTATAGAGTCACTGTGAGTTGGAATGGACTCATGAGTAATGGGTTTGGATTTGGTTTCAGTTAGATGGGTCCAAAGTTAACAGCAGTGAGGGACTTGCATATTTCTATTGCTGAAATTCTCAGCAAGTGCCCCGAATATTCCATATGTTCTTGAACCTAGGAGTACTTGGTCCCATTCGGGGATTCTGAGTTTTGCTTTTATATGGATTTGACCAGAAATGTGTGAAAAGTTTGGGTTCTAAAACAGAACTTAATCAAGGTTTTAAAAATTGTCTGTGAAGCCTCATCTGAAAACACTCTTCCTGTTGCATTCCTGTAGGAACTCCGGACTCGTCCCTGGGGCCCTATCACTTCCTGAGTTTATAAGTGTCAAACACTCAGGGAAGGTTCTCGTGCACAGCGAGTGAGTGCCCAGTCAATTAGCAGTTATCAGGGGCAGTGTGCTGTGCTGCTTCCGAAGGCGAACACCAGCGCAGACAGTCTGCCTGGGCATTCTAACTCTTGGTGATTAACCACAACCAGAGGAAACCTGTAGCAGTCAATTCCAACTCACAGTGACCCTACAGGACAGAGGAGATGCCCCAGATGGTTTCCAGGACGCAGCTAGTGGACTCAAACTGCTGACCTTTTGGTTGGCAGCCAAGCTCTGAACCACTCTGCCATTCTGGCCCTACTACTGAGTTGAGGGGCCTTGAACAAGTCACTTGACGTCTCTAGGCATGATTTCTTCTTACACAAAACCGTGCAGTAGGGGTCTAGTAAATATTAGTTCTCACTGTAAGATCTCTATGAGTCAGAATCAACTCGACAGAAAAGGGGTTGGTTGTGTTGGTTTGTTACACTATATATGAAGTCTGACAATTAAGTCCATGAACTTAATTGTTCTAGGTCCTACGCATCTCATTGCTGAATATTATTACCGTCACCTTCAAAGTGCTCCCCTTGGGAAGCTATGCACTGATGTCACTGCCTAGTCCACCCTTCAAAGCAATTTTGGAACACTTTCTGGAATGGTCATGGAGCACGGTGGCTAGGTGGTCAGTTCACGAACTTAACTGTATAGTTGTCTGTGAGGGAGATTTCAGCCAGTGAACAAATAACTGCATTGGAACACACTACCTACTCACCTGCTGTGGCCCCCAGTGATTTTTTTCTTTACCTGAACATAAAGAAAATACTGGAAAGAAGGCATTTTGATGACATTCAGGACATCAAGGATAATCAGCTTCTGTATGAGTTTGAAATTTTGCTTGATAACATCGAGACAAAATTAGAACATGGCCAGAGTTGAGAACTCTGGCCATGCCTCAGAATCACCTCAGAGCTTAGAAAAAAATACAGACTTCTGAGCCTAGTCTAGATTTTTCGAATCGGAGTCTCTAGGGGGTGAAACTCAGTGGTGTGTGTGTGTGTGTGTGTGTGTGTGTGTGTGTGTGTGATTCTCAGGCAGCCCGCCCACGCAGGTGGTGTCTGGGGACCACCTTGAGGGAGAAGACAGCAGTCCCGGCCAGGCCTCATCTGCTTCTCTTGGCCTTTTAGTTCAGTCACTTTCAAATGGAGCTGCACTAGAAAACCAAGAGCTCTCACGAAACTACAGACTTTTGACGTCAGGCCCTGAATTTGCGGTTAGGAAGCTCTGAAGTGTGACAGGACTCTGCGCTGTTAGTGAGTGATCTCAATGCTTCCGAACTGGGAACTGTGCTCTGAGTGAGGCCACTTTAAATAAGTCCAGCTGAAAGGGCTTTTCACCAGGTTCTGAACTGGTCTAGACTCGTGCTGTCCACTCGGGTCGCCACTAGCCATCTGTGGCCACACCAACTGAACCCAAATTGATTAAAATGAAATGCAGTTCAGCGCTCAGTCACACCGGCCACACTTCAAGGTCTCGGGAGCAAAACGAGGCTGGTTGCTGCTGCTAGACAGTGCAGATGTGGACAGCCTGCTCTGTCACAGGAGGTCCTGGAGGGCAGCTTCTGTCCAGAGACATGGCTAGCTTCTCAGGAACGTCAAAGGTCTTCAACTTAGGTCAACTTGCTTAGATAAAAAATTTCACAGAACAAAGCTGACTTATTTTATATGTGGCACTTTTTTTTTTTTTTTTTTGAGTTCATTGAGCACCTACTATGTAAAGCGCTGTGCTGGCAGCTGCAGTGTGAGGAAGAATGACTTTGAACTTATGGTGGAGTTACAGAGACAGTTGTACATTTTCTATCTTTTGGAGTTTTGTTAGAAATCTCTGCCTACTCACTGTACCCATTAAAACATAGTCAATCAATCAGCACGCAGTTTGAAGAGAGGGTCTGGTTATCTCCGTAAACTAGCAGTAAAAGCAGTTGGCATGGATGGAACAGTTCCCATATACCAAGCAGTGCTAAGCCTTGGTATGAACCTGCTCATGTCACTCTCTGTACAGCACCATGAGGTGGGCCCCTGATTGTCCTCATGGTTTAGACGTGCTCACTGAGGTACCAAGAGTGGAAATGGCTTGCTTGCTGTCACGTAACTAGTCAGGGGTGGCATCTAAGTGCAGACGGAGACCAGCTGGGCCTGGAGCCCTTCCTCTGAAACACAGCACTGGGTTGGAAGTCACGGGAACTCTATCAGCTGTCCTTGTGTGCACCTTTTTCTAACAAAGGTCCAGCATTTGGGTCTCAAAGAGAACGGCAGACAAAGGCGGGGGTGGGGTGGGGTCCACCTGTTTAAGTTCTGAGAAAACTTTGGAAGGTTCTAACATTCTTTTTGTGAATTTTACGAAAGTTTTCTTAACTTCGTCTTCAAGGTTGACCTTTTCAGGCAGCAGTGGTCTCTTGATTAGCTCTAGCTTCCGGACTGGATGGGAGATTAGATGGGACAAGCCCGGCAGGACTCAGACCTCAGTGGTTGGGCTCAGCTCTTACCTTAATGAGTTTTAGGCTGGCTAAAACCCATTGTTGTTAAAAATAAAAAAAAAAATAATTAAAGGCTAATTTTCAGAACTGGCAGCTCTTAAGTAATCTTAGAGAAGTAATTTCGCCAAAAAATGCTCTGTGTGTGGGCTACATGCAAGGGTATCATTGATTAGAGTAATAGAGACATACAGAGAAACAGGCATCCAAGGAAAATAAGTACATTAAATCTCTTTTTCGCAGAGACATGCAAAGCAATTTTCTCTTCGAGTGCCAAGAATAGCAGTGCAACAACCTAGAGAATGTGGGTACTGAACTCCTGCTCTTGGAGAAAGGAACAGATGGGACCTTTTTGCCTGAGAAATGGTCACAAGGATCAAATCTCTAGACAATTATGCTGCTTCTTTCCTCTTTATCCAAATGCTTTGACTTTTGAAAGGACAGTAGGAGAAGAGAGAAGGTCCCTTCAGCCCAGTCTCCAAGAGACATCCATAGGGCTCACTGACTGACCAAGCCAGGCTCACAGTGGACAGCATATTGGTCCAGGGGCCCAGACTCTGTGTTCCCTGGGTACCTGAGGATCAGTGGAAGGACCCACACCTACTAAACACACGAGAAGCTTATAGAGAAACTCAGTGGCCAACTGATGGCTTGCTATAGTAGGATGGTCTCCCAGAGTACCTCTAACTGCTCCTTGGCTTGGGGTACAAGTTCCTGATGGGTTAGTCTACTAGAAGGCGTGTCATAGATCAGAGCTGCTTGGTAAAGAGGGGAGCGGGCAATAAAGGGCAGAGTTTTCAAGCTCTTTCTTCAGTGTGGGGCTTTTTGTTACAGAGACAACTTATCCTGCAATGGCGGATACTGGCAGACGCGTCTCCCCTCCCTCTCCCACACCTGTGCACTCCAGACATAGACTTCATTTGTTGATTGCAGCGCTAGACCTCTCTGAGCCCTGACCTGGCCGCAGCATCCTTCTTGGCACAGCCAATGAAATTGGAGATCCGCAGGGCCGACAAGCAGCGAGCCCTGCCGCACGGACTCCTGGGAAGTACCGGGAGGGCGGCTTTAGGGTTGTGGGCACAGGGCTTGCCCCCGCTTCATCTCGGGGCTAGAGCTAACCCCTGGTCACCAGGGACGATCCCGCCCTGGGAGTTCACTCCCAGTGGGGCAGGAAAACGCTGCCTTGCTGCAGTCAAACAGATAAGCCACCCAAGGAGCTGCCACAACAGGGACCAGGGATGTGCTGACCACATATGTCCAGGTCCTTCCCCTGACCTGACTCTCCGAGTAAACTCTCCCTTCTGAACGAGTGAAGGAACTCCCAAGAAGCTGTGTGGTGGTTCTGCCACTTTAGAGTATATCAGAACCAGTGGGGGACTCATTCAAACATAGGGGATTCTCTCCTACCCCATCTCTGATTCAGTAGGTCTGGGCTAGAGCCCGAGCACTCACCCTTCTAGCAAATTCCCAGGTGATGCTGATGTTCCCTGTCTGGGGACTACTCCTTAAGAATCGAAGGTCTAGTGGGAGCGCCCCTGTTTTAGGGGTCGGTCATAACATTGTGTGTAATTGCCAGATCTGGCTGATAGGGGTTCGTTTGCTAAACATAGATGAACCAATTTATAAAGGGTTTTTTTACAGAATTTTTACTTAGCCAGCATAGCCACAATTCTCCCGGAGGGTCATGCAGTACAGAGCATTTCCCCAATCACGTCTGACCATGGAACGCCCATTTCACATCTTACCCTTTTCAGGAAAGGGGGAGCGGAGCCCATGAAAGCCTGTGTCCCACGGAGTCCACTCTGGAAACGCAGGGTCTGACTAGTGCTGTCTTTAGTTGCATTCCAGATCCAAGGTCACACTCAGGTCTGTTGTCACTGCTCACGATCTTCATCAGTTCTGTTGTCATTGATTTAATTCACATTTGTGTACCACTCAGGGCGTCCCTGATCCCGAGGGGGCATTCAGGAAGATGAATGGCTTGCATTGCGGGTTGGGTGGGCCGGGGCGGGGAGGACATGCTAGTATGACAAGCACAGTCCGTGTGACAAGCCTGGTTCTGGATGGTTTTGAGGGTGGTCACTGAAGGAACCATGTGTCTGCTGGGTGAGAAGCAGGAAAGAAGGGAAGTGGGAAATTCGGGCACTTGCTGGAGAAGGGACACCTGGCACAGTTTTAGAGGAGGAATTGTTTTCCAGGCTGAGGGCACAGTGTGCATGGAATTTAATGGGAAACGAGAGCCTGGGAGGGTCGGAGCTGTGGTCCCGTGTGGGAAGGTGAGCGAGACAGCGGAAGGCCAGCGGGGTCCAGACGGGGAAGGTCTGAACCATCTTTTGTACACTTCTGCTCGTGTACAAGCTGCCTTAGAGGTGGGTGAGACAGCCTGTTGGTGGTCACTCACAGTGCATGTACGGTGATCTTTAAATGGCGCAGTCACAGAAGGCGGGAGGCCAGGGTGAGGCAGAGGGTTGGCGCTCAGTGCTGACTGGAAGGCCGGCAGTTACCCATGGAGAGCTGCCTTGTAGGAAGGGCCTGGCGAGCTGCCCCTGAGGTCACACTGTGAAAACCTGGGGGTGCACAGTTTTCTGCTGCACACTTGGGGACATCGTGACTTGGAATCGACTCAATGGCAGCTAGTGTTTTTTTTTTTGTTTTAGTCACAGAAGCCTCTCCCTGGTTGGGTCTGCAGGCTGCACAGAGGTCTGAGAAGTGAAGACGCCACCTTCTCCACCTTTGCGTAAGCTCCTAGGGGACAGACCAGCCGTGGTCACTGCTTGCCTGCTTCAAGGAGCAAACTGGGAAGAGGGACTCCTTCATTCTGTGTGCCACTTGGGAAGAGTTCCTGAGGGTGCAGTGAAGCAGAACCAGGGTGTACCCCCCCGTCCCAGCGTGCTTTCCCTTGGGCTGTGCCCATGTGGTGGCCAAACACCGTGGGGCAGCACCTGTGTGTGGGAGGGGACCTTGGCTGCTCAGACAGAGACACTAGCCAGATGGCCATACCAGCTTGCTCTTTGTCTCCTTACTGGCTAGCCGAGGACAAGGGGAAAGTCACTGAGAAGGATTTTACAGACTGAATGCCAGAGGTCGCCTGGGGGTCCTTTATGGTCTTGACCTCAAGGGGAATCTGAGGCACATGTTTTCACAGGTCCTTGGCTGGCTTGGCTGTTTATTTTCCCAGCTAGTCTTGGAAATTCTGTTTTGCTGCATTTTTTGCCTGTGTTGATTTTCCAAACCAGAGTGAGTAAGTGCGTTTCACAGGCCACCAGAGGTCCCAGCAAGGCCGTTGCACTTCAGGAGACCAGCCAGCTCCTCAGATGAACAACAGTGCAGCTCAGCTGGGCGTTCAGCTCATCCTGCGGTCAAGGAGGGGTCCTCTTGTGCCATGGCTGCATTGTCACCGGGATAAAAAGGACATCCCAAGGCTTGAGTAGGGAATTTGAAAATTAACCTAAGACTGACTTTTATTGGTGACATATTTGACCAATTTTACCTTTCCAGGAGCGCCCGAAATCAGCACCTTCCTCTCTCTTGGGTATTGCCCAGTCAGCACTTCACGAGGTGAGAAGGCAGGACACACCAGGAGAGAGACGCTCAGGGCCCTCACTTTAAATAAACAACGTGGCTTTATGACTTCCCATGGTGGCCTCTGTAATAACCTTAAGAGATCAGAAGCTTTTAGGACTTCACATCGTGTGCCCCATCTATCGTCTCCAGGGCCACTGCGGCCTCTCAGATGATTGCAGAAAGATGAGTATATTGATAAGCCTTGATCCTGGTTTCAAATCTGTCCGGATGAAAATGATAAAATGTGTCCTTTGAGTCAGAGCCAGGTTTAGACTGCTCTCTCTGTCCAGCCCCAGCAGTGGTGACACCACGAAGACCCAGGAGCTGGTGGATAGAGATGGTTATCTGGCCCTCTCCGTTCTCCTCTCCCGGGTTTATGGCGGCCACTTCCCCAGACTGCTGTGGACCTCCTCCACATCTGGCAGTTGAGGTTTATTGAGAGCCTGGATTTTGTATTTACAAAGCTTCCATTACCTGCTTTAACTAGGTGTTAACTTGATAAAGAACTTCACCGATAGTTAGAATTGTCTTTTTCTCACTTTTATGAACTGCTAAAAAAGTTTGCAAGAGTCAAAATGTGGGAGATTTTTTCTTTTTTCTGTCTTCCCTTTTTACACTAGGGGGAGAGGTTTCTGGGTTTGTGTTTTGTAATTAAGTGTTTACTATATCTTAAAACCCTTTAACAGAAAGAAAAGAGGACTACTAACGCAGGACAACCTGCTCTTTCCCACTGACACATCCAGCCGAAGCTGCTGCTCTGTCCTGCACAAGGGGTATGAACTCAGGCCAATCTTCCACCTCTTTTACAGTGGTTCATTCTGGCCAGGTTCAGGGTGATCCAAGTCTGCTCTCCTTGCTTCATCAAGTTGTTAGGAGGGTCTGATAAAACGGCCTGTGTGAAAGCATTTTGTGAAATACTGGTCATGCTGTGATTCCCAGCAGCCTGGGGAAGCGTCAGCTAGAAATTACTTCCTTTGGGCCACACTCCTGCTGCAGGACAGCCACATGCTAATTCTGTCGGGTCACATGTTTTCCCCACAGGTCAGTATCTGTAACAAACGGCCCCTCACTGTGTCTCATTCATACCTTTACACACAACTCGTGTGCCAAGGCCATGAAATAGCAGTTATTCAGCTTGACCACTAGAGGGAGCAAAGCCTTTCCTTTTCTCAAGTTGCTCCTGATTCTGGGAGCCAATAGACAGGGCTCTGTTACCATGGAAACTACCAAAGCACTAAGTGACTACACAGAATTACAAAAAGCTAATGGTTCATGGTCTGTATATCTTTGGAAAGCATCTCAGAAGAGAACCCCAAACTGTATCTTTTCTCAGCTAATTAAAATTAGAAGAAATCTATGTATGTATGTGATTACATATACATGTATCTCCTAGGTCTGTCCACCAGAAAGGTGCAGAAACAACACCCCCACAGCAGCAAGCACACCGAGGACCCAGATCTTGGTTTCTAAATACCATTTTCCAAGAAAAGAAGCCAGAACTTCCTGAAGAAACAGTTGACTAGATCGGGGCAGAGTAAGTACAAGATGGGGTTTGGATTCCTTGAGATGCCAGAAAGAATGAAAGTACTTCAAATGACGATGTGTCCTAAACAACCAGGAGCCAACTCAAAGGGACTCCCAAACTGGGACAACCCGAACACCACAGTGTACGATAACAGTAATAAAATGAGTGGTCAAGAAAACCCAACTGTTAAATACGTCAATAACTGGGGGAAAGAACAGAAGAGGGAAAATGCTCATCTTACAGCTCAATTTTAAATCAATGTAGAAAGAATAATGGAAATATAAAATGCCTTTAGGCTGGTATCACAGCAGTAGCTTATGCAGGCAGGAACCACAATGATTGCCAGACTTAGTGAGAGAAAGTTTGATGAGAAACAAACACATTCTTGAAGTATCTCCCCATAAAATATTTACTAATTACAAAGAGGAAAAACAATTGCTTTTTAGTGGAGAAACCTGGATGCCACCTTCACCAAGTTCACACCTCCAGTTAGAAGACATCTGAATGTGTCTCTACCCTCTGATACAATGTACTGAGAGGGACCCAACATCACTTTGGTAGTATTTTTCCCAAGTAGACACAACCTCAGCCTAAACCACAGAGTTACAAGACTTAGCTGAAATTGCGGGGCAGTCTGAAAAATGAACAGTACTAAACAATACTCTTCAAAAGTTACATGAGAAACTGTGGAACTGCCACACATTGAAAGAGATTAAGGAGACATGACAACTAAATTCAGTGTCAGATCTTAGACTGAACAGGAAAAGAAGTTTTAGTTGGAAAGGTAGGCAAATTAGAGTGAAGTCTGTAGGTCAGTTAATACTTTTGGACCAATATTACCTGGTTTTGACCACTGTGCTGTGATAAGTAAGATACTGGCATTAGGAAAAGGGCATAGAAGAACTCTTAAAGTTTTTTTTTTTTAAGAATTAAAATGAAGAGTCAGTGTTGTTGAGGTTGTTGGCTGGCGTCGAGTTGGCCCTGACCCCCCCCGCAGCCCGTGCACAGTGGCACAGAACGGTGCCCAGGCTGCACAGGCCGTGTCGCTGACCACTGTTACCACAGGTTCTCGACACCCAACTTTAGGAAGCGGACCACCAGGCCTTTCTTCTTAGTCCCCCTTAGTCTGGGTGCTCCACTGAGCCCTGTCCAGGATCGTAGTGACACACAAGCCTCCTGTAACAGGTGGGGCCTACACTTGAGTGGGGGCCAGGGATTGAACCCAGGTCTCCCCCACAGAAAGCGAGACTCCTGTGCCACTGAACCACTACTGTCCCCTTTATTAAGAATGAGGAGACACTTAAATAGCACTGAACTATATGCGTGACACTGTTCTGAGCGCTTTGCATGTATTTTTGTGTTTAACTCTTGCAATAACTATATGGTAAAAGGTGTTACAATTATCTCAGCTAAGGAAATAGGCAAAGAGAAGGTAAGTCAATTGCCCATTCTTTGGCCCAGCCTCCAAAGGCACACAGACTGGAACATGGAATGTTCTCCTTTAAGCTTCCTTCTCACTAAGTACCAGTAACCAGACCTTTCTCTGGGCCCCCCATGTCACAGCCCTGCAGCACACTCTGGAACCTGGCTCTCTGCCTTGGGACCCTACCCAGGACTCAGGAGCTGGGTGAGTTCTCTGCCTGTCCCTTAGGACTTCCTTGTCATCCCCTGCCCCCTGCTCCCTGGCGTCTCGTTCTGCCTGCACTCCGACCTGCTGCCTGTTGGTGGACTCGGCTGCTGTGGGTGTTCCACTTACCTGGCTGCAGTTTCCTGCTTTGGGGACCCCTTCGGTCAGTCGTCCTGATACTGCGCCACTCCAGTCTGTCACCAGTAAGTGGTTACTGCTGAGTTTCAAGCTCTGGTGCTGAGAAGAAGGTGGTGTTGGTGCGGGTAGTGAACCGCAGCGCTGCCAAAGGACCAGGCCAGAGACGGCAGCACAACGTGGGGTTGTGAGTGTGAAGAGCCGCGGGCGGTGCGAGTGCACCACACGTGCAACACAGGCTGCACCTTCAGGCTCTGGTCCAGAATGGCCGCTTGAGGGGTCAGTGCTCAGACCACTTGGTATCTCCAAGCACGAATTTCCTCCACTGTAAAACCAGGTAAGATCAAGATGCTGAAATGAAGTGGGGTGGATTCTCCAATAGACAAGGTAAGCATGCTGCTTCCCTTGCTTACCAAATCATCCATAGGGAACAACTGCCCCTTGTTTCACCACATCAGAAATGCTGCTTCTCAGCGTGGCTGGTGTCTATCTATCTCCCAACCCCACAGCACCTTCCTACAGACTCAAAACCTCTTTTCAAATTTATCATCCCTGACAGAGGATGAAGACCCAATAAGTGAGGTAAACACAGGCTTACATGTGCTTACTCATCTGTAGAGAATAATCTTATACAGGTTCTACTTTCCTGTGGCATGAGGAAATCCACTTGAAATTGTTTACTACAAATTAGTACATCAGTGATGCACTTACCTTGCTTATTGGTTCCATTTCTGACAACTAGTAAGTAATTGAAGACAATTGTATTAATAATCATCATGTGACAGACAGTGGGGAGCCCTGGCGGTGTAGTGGTTGAGAGCTCAGTCCTAAACTAAAGGTCAGGGATTTGAATCTGCCAGCTGCTCTTTGAAATTTATGGGGCAGATCTACTGTGTCCTGTGGGGTCGCTGTGAGTTAGAATCAATCTGATGACAATAGGTTGGGTTGGGTTTGGGTACATGTGGGGACAGTGTGAACGAAAAGCTCCCTGACTGTGGAGACATGACTCGACCTGGAGAGGACAAGGGAAACACCGGGAAGAAGAGTGTCTCAAAGAAGTTGGCCCTTAAAGGAAGAGGAGAACTTTGCCAGGGAGTTGGGTCACTGGGCGGTGGAAGCAGAAGATGAGACGGTTCAAATCCACCCCCCCACCTCCCAGCGACGCCCTGGTGGAAGGGCCTACAGATCCGCTTCCTGAAGATCACAGCCTTGAAAACCCGACTGCAGAACCAAGTGCGAACCAAACCACTGCTGCTGGGTTGATTCTGCCTCAGAGAGCACAGTTCCACTCTAATGCACAAGGGTCGGGATCAATATGGCATCTATTTGTTGGTTTTTTTAGAGGAGAAGGTAGGGTCCTTTTGGTCAGACGAGTCTAAAGGCGGACAAGGTGGTGCCTTGGTGCTCAGCCAGAGCTTCCAAGTGTGGGGCCGAGACTGAAGGTCAGAGGCATGTTCTCGAGGACCCAAGGGCCCACGGGCAGCAGAGGAGGTGCGGGAAGAAATCACCCTGTGTCGTGGATTGAATTGTGTCCCTCCAAAAATGTGTGTAGCCATTTGGCTGGACCATGATTCCTGGTATTGTGTAATGTTCCCACATGCTGTAAAGGCTACCGTTGTGATATTAATGAGGGAGGATGTGTGGCCGTTGTGTTAGTCGGGCAGGACTCAATGTGTAAGACTATACTGTGCCTTGAGGCAATCTCTTGGGATATAGAGGAAAGGACAGGAAGCAGGCAGGTACTTGGGGACCTCATATCACCAAGAAGCTGTGCCCACAGCTGAGAGCATCCTTTAGAAAGAACTCAGGATCCCTGCACCTCAGAAGCTCCCAGTCCAGGGGGAGACTGATAACAAGGACCTTCCTCCAGAAGCTGCAGAGAAAGCCTTCCCCTGGAGCTGACACCCTGAATTTAGAGTTTTAGCCTACTGGACTGCGACAAAATAAAATTTCTCATTTTAAAGCCATCCACTTGTGGTAGTTCTGTTAAAGTGGCAGTAGATACCTAAGACCCACTGTAGTTCGATGCTTGCTGCTCTGCTAGAATCCAGGCCAGCAGCCACACCACCTGAGGGAAAGCCGAGCTTCCTCACACTTATCCACCCAACTGCTGGGGTGGCCTGTGGACACTCCTGCGGCGTGGTCAATGCGAAGGTGGTCGTTGACCCAGATGGGCCCCTAGGAAAACAAATGGTCTTTAGGGGCTCATTCCTGGCTCTGCAGTCTCAGCAGCAAGGAACTCAAAGAGTCAGTCCTGATTCAAGGAAAATACATCTCTGCAAGAAAATATATCTCTACTTTCTAAGTTCAAGAACAGAAGTCCTCGACTATATCTAGAGGTTCAGTGTGCATAGCACAAATACCTAATGAGCAAGTTGTTTTCCAAAGGAAAAAAATATATATATATATGGAAACATTTTCCAACAATGGTTGAGAGAAGCTGGACACTTTTTTTCTTCTTTTTCTGTTTTGCAGCTGCAGCAGAAATAAGCAAAAAGCAAAAAAAAAAAAAGAATGTTGAAGGTGGCCAACTTCCCTTCCAGTCACTGTGTCCTGAGCAGCTTGTGCAGAGAACAGTCAAATGTAACGGACGTGTGGGAAACATGTTGACGCGTTTGCTTTGTTTCATCAGAATTATTGCTGATTGCTGGGTGGGAGACGGGATGTGGGGGAAGAAATGCCTGCTCTCCACCTTTGGTCTAGAAATGCATTTCCAGAACACTCTCCACCTTTCTCTTCCAGGAAGTTCCTTCAGGTACTTTCTCCAGGCCTGAAGTTTTGATGAGTGAAGAAATACAGCACATTTCTGCTCTTTTGCAAGATCCGCAGTGATATATCATGGACAGCAAGCCAGGAGATCTTTGCTTCTAATGAAAACACAGCGGTCCTGGAATCACCATCATTTTTAAAGTCAGCTGCCATGAGCGATTCAGAAATTAACCAGTAGGGCCTTGATGAAACATTGTATTGGCTCCAAAAAACATTGATGAGATAAGATTTACATGCATAGAGGGATATCCAAGATAAATCGTGAAAAAAAGGAGGGAGCTAGAAGGCACACCTAGGCTGCTGCGGACCTCCCGGCCCCCAAGAGAAGTAACCGACAGTGTCTGAGGGTTTGGAGAGGCGGGGAAGGGTGCTGGGGACGAGAGACAGCACATTACATACCGAGCTCTTCAGGATGCTTATCTCCCCAGGGAGTAAAAACAGGAAGGGAGGAATCAGGATGTCTGCTTTTACATTTTTTACACCAGAAACATTCCGTTTATGGTTAAAAAGAAGGAAGGACAAAAACACAATGGACTGAAAATACTGTTACTAGAGATGCCGTGATATTTTCCTTCTATTGTTTTATTCTCTATGAAACAACTCTGTGTACTCCACCTGCCACTGTGAGGTGAGGTCTGGTTGGTTCCACCTGACAGCAGCACCGTGCACCCCCGAACCACGGGAGCCCCATCCCACGCCACCCACTGTTACGAGTGATGTGTCAGCCCATCTCGCTGGAGGCCCTCCTGCTCTTCTCTGACTCTCTACTTTACCAAGTATGATGTTCTTCTCCAGGGACTGGTCCCTCCTGATAGCAAAGCACAAGAGAGAAGTCTTGCCGCCTCACTTGTAAGGAACATTCTGGCTGTACTTCCTCCAAGGCAGATTTGTTCGGAAGTCCATGGTGTATTCAGTATTCTTCGCCAACATTAAAATTCAAAGGCATGCATTCTTCTTCTGCATTCTTTATTCGTTGTGCAGCTTCCTCATGCGTCTGAGGCAATTGAAAACACCATGGCTTGGATTAGGCACACCTTAGTCCTCAGAGTGACAGCTAGGCTTTCTAACACTTTAAGGAAATCTTTTGCAGCCCATTTGCCTGTGTAATGCATTGTTTGATTTCTTGGTTGCTGCTTCTGTGGGTGTGGATCCCAGTGAAATGATATCTTGCCAGTGTCAGTCTTTTCTCCATTCGTCATTATTTGATTCTTGGTCCCACTGGGAGGACTTCTGTTTTCTTTATGCTGCAGTGTGACCCATGCTGAAGGTGGGGGTCCTTTGTCTTCATCAGTGAGGCTTCAAGTCCTTGTCACTTTCCAACAAGCCAGCATGTGTCATCCATGTAACATAGGTTGTTAATGAGGCTTCATTCAGCCGTGATGCTGGGTTCTTTGTATCATCAGACTTCTCAGATTTTTCACTCATAATACAGATTGAATAAGTACGATGAAAGGATACATTCCTGACTCACATCTTTTCTGGATTTCAGACTAAGCAGTATCCCCTTGTTCTGTTTAAACAAATGCCTCTCGGTCTATGTACAGTTTCCTCGTGTGTACAGTTAAGTGTTCCAGTATTTTCATTCTCAGAGTGTTACCTGTAATTTGTTAGGATCCTCATAGTCAAATGCCTTTGAATATCAATAAAACACAGGTAAGCATCTTTCTGGTGTTCTCTGCTTTCAGCCAATATCTGCCTGACATCGGCAGTAATTCCCTCATCACATCTTCTTCTGAGTCCAGCTTGAATTTCTGGCAACTCTCTCTCACTATATTACTGAAACTGGTTTTGATTATCTTCAGTGTAATTTTGTCTGTGTGTCGTATTAATGACACTGTTGTATAATTTCATCATTTTATTGGAATAGGCACAAATACGGATCTCTTCCAGTGGGTTGGCCAGGTAGCTGTCCTTCAGATTTCTTGGTGTAGATGAGTCAACGCTTCCGGTGTTGTATCCGTTTGTTGAGACGTGTCAGCTGGTGTGCCATCAGTCCCTGGAACGCTGTTTTTCGCCGATACTTCCCTGCCGTCTGAGCTGCTTCTTCAGGACCGTCTGTTCCTGATCGTATGCTGCCACCTCGTAAAATGATGGAGTGCTGCCAAGTTCTGTTCTGTACTGTGACTGTACATTCCTTCCGTCTTCTTTTGATACTTCCTGCATCATTCAACATTTTGCCCATAGAATCCTTCAGTGCTGCAATTTGAAGCTTGAACGTTTTCTTCAAATCTTTCAGCTTCAGAAATGCTGAACACGCTTTTCCCTTTGGGCTTTCCGACCGCAGGCCTTTGCGCTGTGTCTTCTCTAGCCACCTTGTGAAATCTTCTGTTCAACTCTTTCATTCTATCATTTCTTCCCTCCACTTCAGCTACTTGACACTCAAGAGCAAGTTTCTGAGTCTCTCCTGACATATCTTTTGGTCTTCTCTGTCTTCCCTTTTTGATGGCCTCTTGCTTTCTTCATGTATGATGTCATACCACAACCCACCTGATCTCCGGTCATTAGTGCTCAACTCATCAAAACCGTTCTTCAGATGGGCTGTAAATTCAGCTGGGATAGAACTCAAGGTCATATTTGGGCTCCCATGTACTTGTTTTAATTTTCTTCATCTTTGACCTGAACTTGCGTATGAATAATTGATTACCTATCCTGAAGTTGGTTTCCAGACTTGTTCTATGTACTCCATCTGTGTACATAGATGTGGAGCTTCTCCACAGTCTTTTTCCACAGAGGTAGTTGATTTAATGCCTGTATTTTCCACCCAGCAAGGTCTGTGTGTATAGCAGCTGTTTATGTTGTTGAAAAAAGGTATTTCCAATGAGTAAGTCTTTAGTCGTGCAGCTCTGCCATCCTGTCTGTCATGAAGGCCGTATTTTCCAGATGCAGGTTCTTCTGTCTTGTTTTTAACTTTCAAATTCCAGTTGCCAGTAGTCTTCAGTGCTTCTTGATTGCATGGTTAATCAATTTCAGACTGTAAAAATTGGTAAAAAAATTTTCAGTTTCCTCATCTTTGGTGTTAGTGGTTGGGGTGTAAACTTGAACAACAGTGGTATTAACTGATCTTCCACAGAGGCACCAAGGTGTTATCCTGTCACTGAGAGCTGTACCTCAAAGATTCTGGAATGTTCCTTTCGATGATGAATGCGTTGACATTGCTCTTCAATCTGTTGTTCCTGGCGTAGCAGACTGAATCACTGCCTGGTTCAAAATGGCCAATATCAGTCCCTTTCAGTGCACCATGGCCCAGGGTATCCATCTGTAGTCATTCCATTTCTTTTTAAATGACTTTCAGAATTCCTAGATTCATATTTTCACACTCCATGTTCCTGTTATTAATGGATGTTTACAACTGTTTCTCATTTTGATCATGCCATATCAGCAAAACGAGGGTCCTGAAAGCTCCGTCCACATCCTTACGGTCATTCTACTCTGAGGAGCCTACTCTTCTCCGGTTGTGTTTTGAGCACCTTCCAGCCAGAGGGGCTCATCTTTGGGCGCTGTAGCAGACGTGTGCCACCGCTGCTCGTAAGGCTTTCACTGGCCAGGGTTTTCCGTAGCAGACTTGCCGGATCCTTTTGCCTGTTCTCCCTGTCAGGTCCTTTTGCCTAGTCTGTCTTGGTTTGCAAGCTCTGCGGAGACCTTGCCTACGTGGGTGGTCCTGTTGCTCTCTAAAGTGTCTGTGGCGTAGCTTCCAGCATCACGGCAACATGGAAGTCTCCACCGTTCAACAAACTGAGCCAAGTGCCGTCGAGTCAAATCTGACTCATGGCAACCCTACTACAGTCATATAATTAAACATAGAACTCACACTATCGTCCTCCACACTACGGCTTTTCACTTCCACGTGCTTGGTTAAAAATGGCCACCCAGCCGATAGGTAGGAGGAAGTGATTGGAGGCACCCCGAGTGTACTGCTCAGTGACTTTCACACCTTCCGGGGTTTATTTTTCTGAGCTAATGATCTTTTCTCATCATTTTTAGTGGTTCTTACTCTTTACAGGATGGGATGCTTCAAGACAACAGAGAGCTGCAAAAGTTATTACTGGTCTTCTCTGTGTACTCAACAGCTCATTGTCAGAGGTTTCTGTGGATTAAATTGTGTGCTCCCCCAAAGATGTGTCAATTTGGCGAGGCTGTGATCCCCAATATTTTGTAACTATCCACCACTGTGTCATCTAGTATGATTTTCCTATGTGTTGTAAATTCTATCTTTGTGATGTTAATAAGATGAGATTAGTAGCAGTTAGGTTGATGAGACAGGTCTCAGTCCAAAAAAGCTTAGGTTGTGTCTTAAAACAACCTCCTGTAAGATCTAGGAGGGAGAAGGGAGCACAGAGAGACAGGGAACCTTATATCATCAAGAAACAGGAGTCAGGAGAATGCTACGTCCATTCGACTAGAGGTTCCTGTGCTGAGAAACTCTGAGACCAGACAGGGACTGAGACAAACCCTCCTTCCAGAGCTGACAGAGAATGAAAGCCTCCTTCAGAGCCGGCTGAATTCCAACCACCATCCTAAACTGTGAGATTATCATTTATCATGTCAAAGCCACCCACTGTTAGCGCGGCACTACGTAGCTCACTCAGAGGCGGGCTATTTAACTAAAACAGGTGGGCTCCGGCTTGAAGCATTTGTAGTGAGTCTCTCTATCAACCCTTAGAGCCTAGGACATCAGTCATAGAGTGGCCTACAAGTGCAGTGTCACCCAAACCCATGACATCACCCAGGCACCCGCAACAGCGGGGCTGTGGGCACTCCTTACTTGTGTACCACCAACACTTGCTCGTTGAGACAAGAAACGTCTTGGGAAGATACAGAAAAAGACAAAACTAAGCTACCAGACTTTGAATGGAAACGAGACTGGAGCAGCCCTGTGAAGCTAGGAAGCAGATCTCACACACGGTCTCTTCGGGGATGAGTTGGCTCCAGCCGCTGGTGCACTTGTATTGTTCCTTCTGGAGAGAGACTCTGAGCGCCTCAGCTCGGGCCGCGTGTTCCACTCCCAGATGGACAAAGGAATGGATGTTGAGCACGCCAAAGTGACAGACATCTGCTACAGGGATTTGTGTTGTCCGTGAAAGATGCCTTCCCCTAGGAGCCCTAGAAGACTGGTCACCCCTCCAGAGGCCAGTTTACTGCTGGCCTCCTGACTCACCAGCTTCTTCCGAGAGAACGTCCTTCAGGAGGAGGGCAGTGGGTAGGGTGTCTCTCCTCCTTGACCGGTGGTGACTGGACTCCAGTGTTTCTTGTTAGCGGTACCACTGACCCTGTGCCCCGGACGGTGCTTAATGGTGAGGGGCTCTAGCAGCACCCTGGCCTGTCCTCACTGGATGCCAGCAGCACCCTCAACTGCAGTCCTGACCGTCAGGGGCATCTCCAGGCCTTGTCCGTGTCCCTTTGGTGGACAAAATTGCATACTGTTTTCCACCAAGATGAGACAGACTATCACACACTGCCAGCCCCACGAGCTTCATGGTCTTAAAAGATGCCACAGTGACTACCAAGACTTGCCGCATTCTTCATTTCTAGACACTTCTCATTCCTAGTATCAGCCTCCACCTCAAATGCTGAGCTGCTAACTCCTACTCAGGCCTAGAGCCCCAGTCTGCCGGGGCACAAAGCTCTCCCGCCACATGACGAACTCCACCTCGGTGGAAAGGGCAGCTGGTCCATGTGACGTCATGCTATCCTGATGGGCCAGCCTCCGTTCCTGGTCCTGCCCAGCAGAAGGAAGCCCTGGTCCTGGCCCTGGCCTTCCGAGCTGTCTCCCTACTGTGCTTTTGTAGAGTTTTCTGCCTTAAGCTTTTTGTTTAAGATAAACAAGATGAATGGACTTCCCTTAAGCCTGAAATGTACTTGTCTAGCTCTCTGCCCTTGCTGGGCTGGCTTCATAGGCAGCATCCTGTAGCCATGCCCTCGTGGAGGGCAAAATCAGAACCTCTGTGGTTACCCTTGAGCACAGAAGAAACGGCATCACAGACATCAGGGAAACACAGGGATGGAACTCAATGCCTTCAGATCAGGATTTGTTGGAAGAGGTGTTCTGAAACCCTGCATCAGACTCGGTGTCCTCATTTGAATTTATGGATGGAATATTGGAAGCTTACCCTCCTCAAAGTTGTAACCGCAATCACGGATCCGTGCCACCAGTCCGCAAAGCCAGTACTGAGACAGGAGGTGAGGTGATTAAATGAGGACATTTATTGGGTGCTGACACACAAAAGGCAAGGGGGAATCAGCTCTGCCAAAGCTTGGCTGCCTGTATAGGCTAAACCCGGAGCTTATATAGGTCAATTAACGGGGTGATGCTGGTTAATATTTTTCCTGGTCCATGCAAGTAATTCTTTTGATGTTTCAACAATACATTTTGTGGGCATCTCCATGGCTCCAACAAGTTGGGGTTTGATAATCATCCATCTACCTGGTGATTCGGTTCAGTAGTCCTAGAGAATAACTGAAAAGGGATAAACAGAACAGTTAATCAGTGCTCCTAAGAGGAAAGAATGGCTGTGTGGCGTGTGACCAGTGAGAGGCATATTCTACCGGACGGGGGACATCACGCTCTCAGGACTCAGCGTTTATAACATGGTTGTCTTAGATACCATGCTACCGTTCGTAGTAAGAGGGAGTCGGGCTGGCCGAGGGCCTCCCTTTCAAGGTCTAGGTAAAAAGACTACCATCTGTCAAATTTGCAAATCTTCTTCATTCTGAAAAGTATCTGGCACTGAGGCCTTGGATGACATTCCGAGTTTCTCAGGCAGAACCAGGCAAAACCTTTGGTGCCTGCCAAGCCAAGTGCCATTGAATTGGATCCTGGTCCACCTATTTGTTTACCCCCACGTTGTCCCAGAAAGGTTGTTACAAGTGTGAACTAGAAATTATTGTCCACCTCCCTGTTGTGTGTCTTTCTGAGGCATTAAAGAAAGACAGCTGTGGCTTTGCCTTGCTTAGGATGGGGGAGTTCAGCCAAACTAGGTCCCCCAGTTAGTTTGCGCCAGCTTGCCAGACCCTCATTTTCCCCTCAGGGGACCCCCAGTGACTGGTTCACTCCAAAGGTGTGATAAAACCAGCTGAATGTCGACTTTGATCCTCTAATTCCTATTAAGGATGGTTCCATTTAAACGTTTTCTTGTACCCTCACTATGTCATTTTCGTAAGGTACAAAATAGACAACAGGAACTGACACACCGTGACTTTCTGGTGCAACAACCAAGCAGTGCAGTGTGGCTTTCAGAGAGCCCAGCGTCAAATTGCCTTAAGTCTTAAGCTTCCAAAGTAGATTTCTAAAACCCCAGTAATTTTTTCATAGACATGTGAGACTTGAGAATTCCAATGAGAACAGGAAGATTCATTTTAAAAATAAATGGCAAAGCTTGAAAACAAAACCAGACAAGCAGTACAGATGGAGCTGTTCTAAACTGAATTTCAAAGTGTGCTTTGTGTCCGGGGCCATCTCCTTTCTTGCTGCCTCTGTCCCCGTTCCGGTCCTCGTGTGCAGTGTTGCAGAGACCTCGGAGCTGGTCTGTCCTCACCTGCCAGCGAGGGTGCAGCTGAGTCTCCGTTGCAGGTCCGCTGTCTGAGCTCCTGCCGGCGCTCTCTCCTCACCTCCTGCCCCGGAGTGCGCTGTCCTTCAGCGCCACCAGCGTGTGCAGAGGAAAGCCCGAGTTCCCGCAGGGACGTCCAAGGCTCTCCGGCAGCGTCCCTTTCTCGGGTCAAGAGCTGTTACTCTGGATAAATTAAGTCAGAGGGAAGTGGGAGCTTTTCCTCATGACCTGTGTGTTCGCTGTGCTCTCCGGCTTTGCTGTGAACACTGACGTCTCTCATGGTTTTCCCACGGTTTATACACGTATCCAACCTCTTCGTGGGTGAGCAATAGTCCATTGCACACATGTATACTACATGTTTGAAAAACCCATTCCTCTGTTGACCGGCATTTGAGTGGCTTCCACCTGCTGGCTGTTGTGCCAGCGCTTACAAACTATTCCTGGATATGAACCCTTTTTTTCTTGTTTCTAGAAGATGGACTATCAGGATTATGTGTCAGAGGAAGGAAACATTTTAAGGTTCCAAATACATCTTGCCAATTTGCTTTCCAGGGAGATAAAGATCAGCCTATGGTGTTATTGGTATTTGGCTATCACACAAAACACTCTTCTGTAGTTAGCACATTTTTTTAAAAAAAAACTTGCCAATTTGATAAATAAAAAAGAAACTATGCTACATCGTTTGAATTTGTATGTCTTGGATTACTAGTGAGGTGGAAAATGTTTTTGGATTTGTATATATTTTTAAGAATGCTAAGTCATTTTTTTATTGTTGTTTTCCTTTTGTGTGTTTCTTTAAGGAGATTTTGATGTTTTAAGGACATCAAGCCCTCATCTTTTGCTACAAATACACTTCCTTCTTGTGTGTTCACCATTTGGTTTTGCCGTGTACTGAGGTTCACTGTGCAGTGAGGTTCGTGGCGTACCAACATTTGCTTATGTAATAAACCGTATCTAATCCTTTGGAAGATTTTTATCCATTACTTCAGGGCTTGCAAATCTTCTCCCAACCCCAGATCAATAATTCTTCATCTATATTTTCTTCTGATTTTGATCTCTAACTTTATTTTTTATATTTATATTCTATTTTTGTATTTAACTCTTTAATTTATTTTGAGATGGAGCAAAAAATTCAAAAACTTAACATTTTTTCAAGTAACTTCCCAATTGTTATGCCACCGTTTATTGAAGAAATTCTTCCTGTGCTGATTTATTGTAATGCCCTGAGCACATATAAACTCCCAAACATTCTAGGATCTCTTTCTGAGCTGTTTATCTGTTCCAGTGAACTTCTCACTTTAGACATACACCATTTGTGATTCATTTTAACATCTAAGAAGGCAAATAGTCTCCATTCTTGTTTTTCAAAACAATTGGAGAGCTTCTGCAACCGCCACTCCTAATTTCATTAGATCCATAAATTAGTCTAGGAACACAGTCACTTCATTTATTGAAGACTTCTTTTATGTCTCAGCCCACAATGTTATAATTTACTTTACACAAATATCACAGTTTTCTTGCTAAAACCAATCTCAAGCATTTTATATGTTTGTTGCTATTATAAATGGAAATTTTTGTCCTACTTCCTAACTGATTATTTCTAGGACAGAAAAGTAACTTATTTTGTGTATTTGTCTTCAATATAGCCAATTGACTGAGTTTCCTATTAATTATGAAGCAGCCTTCTCAGCTGTAGAATCCCAGAGGGACCTTCAACAACTCCAAACCTAGGCCACACCCAGACTTGTTGAGTCATGGCCTTAGGGGAGAAGGTCAAGTGTGCAATGGTTTTGACATTCCCTGGGTGACTCCAGGACATAGACAGTGACCATCATTCTAAAGAATTTTCAGGTGATTCTCCTGGATTTGGGGGAAATAACACTGTATCGTTTGTAAACAACAAGAAAATAATAATGAAACCCACTGCCACTGAGTCAATTCCAGCTCATAACCCTCTAGGGCAGAGCAGAACTGTTTCACAGAGTTTTCAAGGAGCACCTGGCAAATTCCAACTGCCAAACTTTGGGTTAGCAGATGTAGCCCTTAACCCCTACACTGCCAGGGTGTCTGTAAATAACATTAGCTTTGTCTTGTAGCCATTGTGTCTCCTAGTTTTGTTTCTGGTTTTACTATACTATCTAGCAGTTCTTTGTTGTTGTTGTTTTTGTTTTTTTAAATTAAGATGGTAATCAAAGTAAGCATCGAAATTTTTGCTTTATTTTAGTAGAACTTCTAACATCTTACCAGTAAACACATCATTGAGTCCCTGGGTGGCACAAATGGTTCGGTGCTTGACTATTAGCTGAAGGGTCAGCACTCGAAACCCGCTCAGCAGTACCTGCAAGGACAGGACGGCTGATCTGCTTCTGAAAGATCACAGTCTCAAAAATCCTATGGAAAGTTCTGCTGGGTGCACGTGGGTGGCCACAGGCTGGAAGCCACTGAACAACCGAACAACAACAAACATAAGGTTAGGAAACACATGCATAAACCTGTTTAGTGGCAGAGTATTAGTAATAAATATAAACAATAGTAAAGCAATACCCAAAAATGGTAATAATATTAAATCTCTATTAAGTAGAAGCACACAGATGGCCTATGGGAATTTTTCGTTGTTTCCTCACTAATTTACTCCTTTTGCTCAAAACTTAGAAAGTTGCTACCCTTCCAAAGATCCAATACATTTATATCTTAAGCTTTGTGCCTTTTAAGTCTTGCTCTTTGATCAGCCTGTCTTAACTCAGTGATGATTTCCGTGATGCAATCCGAAGGACTTGCTTTAATCCACTTGGCTGTACCAACTAGACGTGCTGTTAGCCCCCACAGTCACACAGATGGTGGTCTTGGAGTTGAGTCCCTGTGTCTTATGTCTGCAGAAAAGAAGTTCTTGGATCTGCCCAGTGGCCTCAGATCCTTGCTAATATCTCCTGATGGTGTCCTCTGTCCGCTGGGTCACTGCATTGGCAGGCTGGCGCTGGGGCTGGTCTACCCAGGGACTTGGCCAGTCTGCTGGCCCAGCACCCTCAGCCTCTGGACATACAGAACCCTCCAGGTGTCCACCATGTGCTGCTTGCAACTCTGATGACGGGTCCCCACAACCCTCCCTTGGAAGGAGCCCTTGGCAGGGCCGCTGGCTCTCAAGTCTACCCACTTCCTTCCAGATCTTTCCCTAAGCAGCCACAAGAGCTTCCGGAGTTATTTGAACCATATGGGAGATGGGAAGAGGATGCCCTTCACCATCTCTGGGGCAGTGCTGGGCCAGTGCCCCCCACTTCTGTGGGTGAAAGGGAAGCCTACAAGAAGGCTGACCCCAGAGGCTTAAACAGGTGTCGTCACTGTTTCCTGCAAGCTGCCCAGTGCCTGCCTCTTGTGTCCAAGGTCTCAAAGCCCCAAGAGCGGAGAGACTAGATCACATGTCCCTTATTCTGTAACCTTTCCAACTCTGTCTCCCTTTTTCCCTTTTCCTTCTTTCTTTCACATCCCTGGGCTGAAAACTTCCTCTCCAGGGTATCATTCTTCCACCAGAGAGCAGTGGCTGCCTGGCCAAGCTGTCATCCTGTGAAAGAACCCTGGGAGTCTTCATGAGCTGGGTTCTTGTTACACTGAAAAGAGAGCAGAGAGTCCCTGAGGCCTATGTGTGGCCACAGTGTTGCTGGTGCTGAGTCAACACCAGTGCACAGCTTCTCGGCGGGACACAGGAGAACTGCTCCCCAAGGGGTTTCTTAGGTGGCAGTCTTCGGGGCAGCAGATGACTTCATCTCCCCAGGGCACGGGGGCTGCTGGGGCATCCAGTTACCAGGCCAGCACTTCACCACTGGGCCACCAGGCCTCCAAACAAAAGTCACACACCTGCCTCTGGCTCAGGAGTAGACTGTTGGTGAAGATGGCCCAAAGGCAACACTCATTTATACTTTCAAAAAGTATTTTCCCTACACCTAAGAGAATGCTAATCATTTCTTTGCAATAACTACTCTCCACCCTGTTATAGAAACAGGCATCCAGTCCTGTCTAAACTCTTCTGCATTTTGAGTGGTGGTAAATGTAATCAGCGGGGAGGATGCTTAACAGTTCACCTGTTACAGTTATCCACTTTCCTGCTTGGGACCCTACTACCTTCCTGGGATATGTCAACTAGGTTGTGATCAATTTACATCTTAAACTATTGGCAAATTCTACTTCCTGGTCTATTACAATTTTATCTGTATTCAAGAGAGATTAGTCTTGAGTAGTCTGTGTTCTTGTTGGTCTTCAATTTTCTGCTTTCTACAGTCGATCAGGTTTGGAACGAGGCCACAGCACGAGGCAGCTCCTGGGTTTCTGCACTCGAGGAGGTTTTACATAACGCAGGCACGGGCTCATGTTCAAACGTCTGGAAGCAGCGACTGGAGCAGTCAGCTTGGACCCTCGCCAGCGTCCAGGGAGGGGAGGGTCTCTGACACCCTCAGTGCCTTCCACTGTGCGCCCTTGCTTTCAGGATTTCTACCTCAGCTAATGCTTTTTGTAGAAACTTCATTTCCTTGACTTTTTTTTACGTCTATTAATTAACATGTGGTTTTGTGGGGTAGTTTTCTATTTTTCAGATGAGTTGTTCCTCTTTTTTAGTTGTGATTTGACATGTTTTCTCACATAGTTTCTCTCAGTTTTCCTAAAGAAACTCATTTTGTTAAGGTTTTCAGAGCAGCAAATCTGGTGTTGCATTCGTGATTGCCTCATCCCTCTGTTGCCTGATCCCTTTCTACGTTCTGCGTCACCACAGCCTTCTCCTGTCTCCCTTCCTAATTTAACTACACCCCTTATATTTTAAGTATGGATCTTGTTACCTATGAATTGGAATTGACGGCAGCAGGTTTGGGTTTTTGGTTTTCTTATTTCTCCACGAAGAGTAGAGAAATAGTGCAGTTTCATTTTTTGTTAACTAGGTTAAGCCCAAGTCTCAAAAAGAAATTGAAAGCAGTGGACAACTTTGAGAGGCCCAACTTGAGGTGGAGAGGGGTGGCAATCCACCCCCATGAGGTTTGCGGCTTTGCCTGTACCCATCTAGGGACAAGAGGAGGAGGGGTCCCCGCACGCCGGGGGCGCTCGCTGTCGGTTGGTTGGCTTCCTTCAACGGCGCATGTTCGTGCTCTGTGCTCTGGAAGACTTCACGTAACACGGGAGTTGTCTGTTGTTCAAATGTCTGGGAGAAGCGTCTGGAAGGAGTTCTGAATCAATTTCTGGACTCGAGAGCCTATTATTTTACAGCCATAGAGGATCTTTTCTAAGGAAAATTCTAGAGGCCATTTTTATATGGAACTTTGACTCTGTGATGAGGTACATGCATGCTGATGAAAATTAGAGGCCGGGGCAAGATGGTGCGGTGAGTGGACAGCGGGCTTAGAGCCCAAGGAGCCGGCTCTGCGACTGACTGACGCACTGTCCCTTCCAGGTCAAAAATCCGAGACTCCGTGACCTCCCAGGTTCTCCTCCCCCTCTACCCAGCCAGTCCTACGGGGCCCGAGGTGACATTTGTCTCACTGTGTGTCTTTCCTCCCAGTCTGTCCCGTGAGCCTCCTCTGCCCTTACACCGAGTCACACCCACCCTCCTACCTCCCATTCGGCCAGTGCGGTAAGACGCAGACCAGTTCCAGGGGTTGGATGCGGGAGTGAGTTTCGTGTCGTGATAGCACAGCGAGACCGCTGCGTCTGCACCCTCCAGTTTCAGCAGGATTTGTAGCAGACCCCTTAGTGTCCATGTGGACCAAGTGGAAGAGTAATCAGCAGGACTCCAGGGTAACAGGAGCAACCCGGGTGGCGTACTGCTGAAGTGCTCCGGCTGAGAACCAAGAGGTCAGCTGTTCCAGTCCACCAGGTGCTCCTTGGAAACTCTCTGGGGCAGTTCTACTCTGTTCTGTATGATCGCTGTGAGTCGACCCCATCTCGACAGCACCTCACAACAACAGGACAATAGGAAAATTCATACACGGTTAGTATCTGCCATGAACGGGCAGACGTCACACTGGGAGATGTTTTGTTGCTGTTTAAAAACCAACACCTGGCACAAATTGGCAGATCACGACAAATGGGAAAGGTGAGTGAGAACAGAAGATGTGGTGAGAGCCTCCCAACAGAACAGATTCGACAGGCCACGAGGCGTACTGCGTTGTTTCAGGTTCTCTAGGGTGAGGGTGAAGTTTTAACTTGAGAAACAAATAGTCAAGTTCAGTGATGTCAGGCCCGAGATGAGGAGGAACCAAGAAATATATAATAAGAAAGCTGAAGAAGGAACAAATCAGTCTTGGAAGAAATACCACTGGAAGTGAGGAAGTTGAGGCTTCAGCCCACTTTAGACACTTCACCAGAAAAGGCTGTGTCTGGTGAAGTGGAGGGTCAGCAGAGCCCTGGGGCCCTTAACATGGTGATTAATGCAACAGCACAGCAAGGGGCTGACACACACAGCCGTCACGAGGATGGTGTGGGGCCAGGCGACAACATACCGAAGAGAGTTCACATTCCTGCCGAGTGACACCAAGAAGGAAAGCAATGACCACAACCCACACAAAGCCTTGTGTTGACTGAGGACAGTCTAGGCTGGTGGGAAGCCCCGTCTTGTTATGAACCTGTTGTGCAGTCATAGCAAAGCAGTCAGACAGACCACTGTCACCTACGGTGGCCTTTTACTGGTACCACACAGAACACAGCCTGGGGTGTGAAGTGGTCCCTGGTCCCTAATGATAGTGGTAGCTCAGAGCTGCTCAAAGATGGAGGGAGAGGCTGTGGGCGCTGTCACTGTGGTAAGGACTGAGTGACAAGACAAGGGTGTTGGCTGAAGGGGCCAGGGTGGGAGGAGGGCAGAGGGGACTCCAGTGCTGTTGAGCTGGTTCTGACTCACAGTGACGCTATGGAGTCAAACTGCTCCGTCGGGTTTCCAAGGGCCAGCTGGCAGAGTCACACTGCTGGTCTTCTGGTGAGCAGCCTGAGCTCTTAACCGCTGTGCCACTAGGGCTCTGACTTACTCTACAGGGCCCAGGATAGGATGGAAGAGCAGAAGTTTGGAGCTGGCTTCCATTCAGACTCTGGCACTGATCAGATGTGGGGTGATCACGGAGCAGGCACGGCACGGCCCGACGCCCGGCACCCCTACCTCAGCAGTGCGGGCACATCGTTTGTGCCGCACACGCACAACACACAGTGCTGGTCTGGGATCAAGTGAAATATAGTTACAAAAGCATTTTATAAACTCTAAGCCTAGGTGAGTCTGAGATGTTATAATTACTATACTATCTATTCAATAAACACTAAACTAACTTTTCCTAGCTTTCCTCTCTCCCACCAGGAAGTTGCACTGTGAGCTAATCCTGAACTATCCCAAAAGGATGCCAGGATTCCTTTAGAAGTCAGCCTCTTTTTTTTTCTTTTTTCCCTCTAGTTGTGAGTAACAGCAGAGCCAAATTTCTAGCGACTGTTCAAGACTGTTTTTGTCAACTATGGGGGGACCTGCTGGGGCGGAGTGGAGGGGGTCAGAATGGGTACCTCCAAAGAGGTGGTTGGGTTGACGCAGTGGCTGCAACAATGGGCTGTCGACAGCGATGACTGTGTGCATGGCGCAGGATGGCACGTCCTTTTTTCTGTCATTTATAAGGCTTCTATGAGGCGGAGTCTGTTGGTTGTACCTAACAAGCAGGTAAGACTTGGACGGAGTCTTGAAGGGAAAGGAAGGTATTGACTGGGAGAAAAGGGGTAAAATAGCCTCCTTGTTGGAAACCCTGGTGGCGTAGTGGATTAGGTGCTACATCCACTACCCAAAAGATTGGCAGTTCAGGTCTACCAGGCACTCCCTGGAAACCCCATGGGGCAGTTCTCACTCTTACCTATAGGGCCACCATGAGTCAGACCCAACTTGATGGCAGTGGCTTTGGGTTTTTTGGTTTGTGCAGAGTAACATGAATAAAGACCCAGAGGGGAGGGCTGGAGGAAGAGAGAGATGGGGGCAGGCCCACGCGGCTGGACGGCCGGACACTTTCCTAGCATGGGTTGGACACTCAGCCAGTGGGATGGCAGGAAGTGGAGGTGGAGGGTCGTGTCAGCAGGGCCAGATGTACACTTCGTCTCCAGGACAAAGCATTTCTAAGACATATATTCAAGCTGCTTTAAAGGGGTGTTTGTTTATTGTAGACATTAAGAAAACACAGAAAAATGGAAAAGCAAACTTATCCTGAAATCTACCACCTAAAGAAAATTCCCATTTGTATTCTCTTCCTGTTGAAGCATTCTGAGCAAAGTCACAGCACAAGGTCCGGTTTGCTCCTGGCAGTGATGTGAAAATGGATTGAATGTCAGTGGGACATGAAGTAATCATTGCAAACACTTCTTTTTAAAATGGAAAGTTTGAGCAACTGTTTATTCTCAACAGAGCAGCTTATTTAGGGATGGGCTGTCCTGGGTCTCTGGGACATCAGCTCCTTTATCTCTGACAGAACAGCTCCACCTCAATCTGCCCAATTCATCACAACCATCAAGCCATGCCCTAGAAACAATATGAGCCTCTGGTCCCTGTCCCTAGATATCATTCCCAGCCCTCCCAAAGCAGCTGAACCAACATCTTGAGGTAACCAAATGGTGGGCCCATCACTGGCACACCCCGTGTCCACACTTGGATTTCAGCAGCCTTCCTGGCAGACTACGTGAGGGTCTTCATTCGTATGGTGGCCCGAGAGTCTGCAGGGTAACAAGCCACCACCCACCCAAGAGAACATTTGGAGGCACTGGGCAAAGGCATTCTTGACCTGCCTCTATGATTCGGACACCATGGGGTGGGGAGAGTGACCATTTTGTCTTGGGGCCAGTTCAGTTCCCAAGTAAAGAGAAGTCCAGCCTCCCAGGGTGACCTGGACACATCAGCTGACCTTCACACGGGGAAAATGCTTCTCACCCTCCCTACCTTAGAAACTTTAATGAGGACCCTATGGACTTCTTGCTTTGGAAAGATATAAAATGCTATGCATATGAAAAAACCCGCTCCTGCGCCGGCACTGAGCTAGCTACTACAGTGTAATGGGTACCCCTACAAGCAGCCCCCAATATAGGCATACCTGACATGGATAGATGACAGATAAATTAGACAGAGAGAGAAAGATTTTATAGACAGATCTATATATGGGTATCATGGGGCCCCCCCAGTTAGAATTGACTTGATGGCAACTGGTGGTGTGTGTGTTTTCATATGAAATCCTGACTGGGGTTAGCCTAATATCTTAGCCTCAGGCGTGCCTGTTCTTTAATCTTGTTAAAATAAGGTAGTCCACCCTCACCCATCTTACACACTCTATTGTTGATCTCTTAGCTCTTTGGGTGGTATTTTCTTGGGAGGGGGAGTAGGAACTGAGATGATGAAGCCCCTTGAATCAGGACTCGAGATAAACAACAATAGACAAGCTGGGGAAACTCTATCCAAACAGATGACCCTTTGAGTGAGATGGGCCATTTGGTGGCTGCCATATGTAACATCCATTCCAGATCCCACCGGTGGCCTGATTAGCAAGATAGGGGGGCAGTGTGTGGCTGGAATTGGGTATTACCTTCATAGACCACAAAACACAATACTAGATCAAAGTGCCTTGTAATGATCTGATATTTCCTGTTTTATAACTCTGTCAGACAACTCGTCTGGGGCAATGCTTTTAGATTCAATTTGTGATACACATCATTTTTGGTATCCTCATAATTTTGACCAAATATTTGTGTGGGTGGAGCTTAGGGATGGGTGTGGGGACAACACGTTGCATCTCCTAGTTAAAGGTATTCAGTTTACATCGTAGCCTAGACGTTGCTGGATCCTGGAGCCGCCGCTGGTGCAGATACTCTAGCAACTCGTGTTGCATTAAGAAGGGTTTTGAATCTGTGTGCGCCTCATGAACAACTCTGCGTGTGCTCCCTAGACTCAGGCCGACTCAGCAATGAGTTTCTCATGCTATCTACCTCTCAGAATTAAGGCTGAGAATTCCCTCTGTGAAATAAACCTTTCCTTCCTTTCAAAAAAAAAGAAAGAAAGAAAATACTGGGTTTTCAGCTTGTGTTAAGAAGTTCTTTAGCAGGATCTGATGTGAGGCAAGTCAAGAAGAGCAATTGTGAGGAGACTTGTCAGGGATAAAATTAACTTACTGCCATCGAGTCGATTCCAACTCATAGCAACCCTACAGATTAGAGTTTCCAAGGAGCGCCTGGTGGATTTGAACTGCCAGCCTTTCCTTTAGCAGCCGGCGCTCTTGACCACTACACCAACTATTGCTTAATATGAGACAGAGGAGTCCAGCTACTGGCCAGGTGCTCCAACTTGCAGTCCAGTCTTCATCGTCTTGGCGAACACTAGCCAGCTGGGGAAGAGCAGCTCTGAGTGTGAGACTCCATGAGATTCAAGACGGTCAAAATTAGCTCAGCAATTCATTTTAGACTCTACTGGGTTTTTTCTTGGAAACCCTGGTGACAGTGGTGGTGGTTCAGCGCTGCATCTGCTAACTGAAAGGTTGGCAGCTCAAATCTGCCAGGTGCTCCTTGGAAACGCTATGGGGCAGTTCTGCCCTGTCCTGTAGAGTCACTGTGAGTTGAAATCAACTCGATGGCAGCAGGGCAGTGGGTTTGGGTTGGGTTGGTTGGGTTCTTTCTTAGCCTGGGTCCTAGCTCATCCTGGAGGGGTGTTCCTGTGCCCGCAACAAGTTGAGACAAAAGGCTGGCCCCAGCTTCCACATTACAGTCAGAACCATTTGTTTTGTTAACCTCCTGTGAACATTACAAATGTGTGATGGAGCAGAGGCCGCGCTTCCATAGATTAGCGATGTCTTGAGTCAACATGGCCCTTTACCTTGACCCTCAAAGGAAATACTTCAAAGGAAAAAGCCAAGGTCCTCATCAGATGAGGAGATCTCTGAGTGGCTCTTGCTTTGAACTCAGAGGCCTGAGCATCGGTGCCAACTGGTTTGACTTAGCTGTAAATGAGCGTCTGTGTGGGTAGGTGGGAGAGGGGGTGTGTCTCTCTTTAAATGTACCACCTGTTGTTGGCGTCCTTCTTCCAAATTATTCTTTAAATGAAAGGGCCTGTGGAACAGCATTGTATAAAAGAGTTTCCCACAGATGAGTTTAAGCAAAAGAATTTGTGTTTTTATAGCAACTGAGCATGTGTTCTTAAAGACCAGATCACAGCCAGGGAGAGTCTCATCCCTGCTTTAAAAAGAAAAACCTGAACTTTGGGGGAAGCAGACATCCTAAAATTAGTAGATCCTAAAAGAGTAGACACCAGCCGAGCTGTAAAATTTCCCTGTCCACCCCAACTTGTCCATAATCACAGGGTTCTTGTCTTTTGGTGGCCTGCTAGAGCTACAGTTTTGCCTCTTTCTCCTTCCCGTGTCTTCAATTTGTGCTAGAAAGTTCTTTAAAAAGTTAAATGCATCAATGAGCTGTGAGATAGGAGAGAGACCATTCACCCCAATTACAACATATGAGGTCCAGCAATTAAGTCCACAGTCTTAATTGTTCTAAGTGCTACACACCTCATTGTTGCATATGACTACAGTCACCTTCCAAGTCCTCCCCTTGGGAAACTATGCACCAACACTAGTGCCTAGTCCACCCTTCAGAGCAATTTTGGAACTCTTTCTGGAATGGCCATTGTGCACAGTAGCAAGTTTGCAAAATTAATTGTCTAGTTGTCTGTGAGGGAGTTTTTAGCCAGAAACAAATAATTGTATTGGGACATCCTCCCTACTCACCTGATCTGACCCCCAATGACATTTTATTTACCTGAAGATAAAGGAAATATTGAAAGGAAGACATTTTGATGACATCCAGGACATCAAGGGTAATGTGACGACAGTTCTGATGGCCATTTCAGAAAGAGTTCCAAAATTGCTTTGAAGGGTGGACTAGGTGTTGGCATCAGTGCATAACTTTCCAAGGGGAGTATTTCAAAGGTGACTGTAGTAATACTCAGCAATGAGGTATGGAGCACTTTTTCTAGGATGAGTTTGTGGGCTTGTCAGACCTCATATTCCTGGTAGTGTCGTGGTTAGGTGCTACAGCTGCTAACTTAAAAGTTGGCAGTTCAAATCTGCCAGGTGCTCCTTGGAAACTCTATGGGGCAGTTCTGCTCTGTCTGCAGGGTCACTATGAGTTGGAATTTATTCAATAGTAGTGGGTTTTTTTCTGTAAATAGTATATCCAGCTACTGTTGAGGGCCTCTCTACGGAAGAACTGCAAACTCATGTGTGGATTTCTCTGCTTGGCCGAAGCTGTGAGGAGAAGCGTGCTGCAACTCCAGGCTCCGCGAGGCTCTAAGCATGCTGGGAGGACACGTCCCTGCCCTCTGTGGACACGCATAGAAAAGCAGGCTGGCATGCGGGACAGAACCACATGCTGGGCTGTGTGCCGTCCCGGCTTCCATTTGGGTCACTTCTCTTCATGTTTGTGTAATCAGCTGGTCACCTCTCCTTTCTTTTCTCTTGTAGGACCTTGGCCTGTATTACCCCTGCTTGTTCTTACATCCAACTTTTAGAATCATTTAAGTAAATTCTAGGACATTCTTGTTGGGGCAGCATTAAATTCAGAAGTTATCTGGGGGAGAAAGGATAGTTTCCGGGAGCACACCCTTCCTGTTCAATACAAGACACATTGCTCCATTATTCTAAATACAAGTCTCAGTGAGCCTCTGTGTAGTTTCTTCACAGATATCACATGCTGGTCTCGCTTGGCTTACTTGTACACTAGACAGTGGAAAGTGTCACTGTCCCGTGTTACTGCTGGAGGAATAAAACCAGTACAAACAACAGGGCGTGTCTTAAATTTTAGGAGACTTTCTAGGAATTTGACCTAACTCAACCACCAGAGCTATAAAGGGAGATTTGGGGCCCCCAAAGGGAAACTTCTAAAGTGTTCACCGTGTGGGTTAAATGACGATACATCACTGTGATGGAATACCGTGTAGCTATCAAAACCTACGTGTATCAGTGTGCTTAATGATAAGGGATATTATTAGTAATTTATGTTTAACTAAAGAAAAAAGTTTCAAAAGGTAGTTTTATGGTGCTAGCAGAACCCCAGTGGCACCGTGGTTAAGAGCTCGGCTGCTAACCAGAAAATCTGCAATTTGAACCTGCAGCCACTCCTTGGAAACCCTGTGGGACGGTTCTACTCTGCCCTTCAGGGTCACTGTGAGTTGGAATGGCCTCGGTGGCAGAGAGTAACATGAGTGTGGGCCCCTTGAGGGTTGTCTCCGGATGCAGATCTAGAGAATCCGTGGGCACACTAAGGGTTGTCTCGGGACACAGATCTGCAGAACTGTTTTACTCTTTTCCTGTACTGTTCCAGGCTTTCCCACTAAATTTTCACACAGTGAACAAACATGTATTTTGTAGACAGAAGGAAAGGTCCCGTGTCCTCCAGACAGTTCCTAGGTGGCTTACCCTGTGGTTACTGTTGGCGGAGGGTGAGCAGCGCACGCCTGGGCCTGGCTGTGGACAGAAGCGCAGCCCAGTCGCCTTTCCCAGGTTGCCGCTCGTTGGCCTGACGTACACAAGAGGCCCCTCTTCAAGGCGGGCTGACCCAGGGGCTGCAGCAATGGGCGTGAGCACAGGGACGACGGCAAGGGTGGGCCAGGGCCCTGCGGTGTTCCTTCCACCCTACACGAGATCGCTGTGCCTCAGAGCCAACTCGACACCTCCCAGCGTGACAACATACAAGCGAGTGCTCTTCGCCTTCTGTTTTCTGTGATGTTCTCTTGCAAAAGGCGGGGTCTCCTTGGAGGTCTCTCGGGCTCTCAGCAGGGTCTTGTCTTCCTTTTTAAACGCAGCGATGCACACAGTCCCGTCAGCAGGCGTCCTTGCCTTCCGGGAAGGACAGTGGCCTTAGAGCGCAGCTACGAGCAGCGTGGCCTCAGACAAGCCAGTGGCTCTCTGTCCCTCGGTTTCTTCGTCTACTCAGAGGTGTCAGGAGAGTCCAATGGGTCAGCGTGAAGCCCTCAGACCACAGCTGGCCCATAGACAGCTCTGAGTCAGCCCGTCTTGTCAGCTGGTGGGCCGTCTCCCCGCTTCCTCGCGGCCTGCGGTTCTCCTTGCCCGGGTCCCCCACCCTCCCTCCTCTCCTCCCTCGCCTGTAATAGCAGCTGGTCTGGGTTTGGGTACCAAGGTTACGAATGTTATATGTAAGGAACTGGGTGGCTGCCCATCTTGAACTCTGTTCTGAAACAATTCATATCTCACTTGCATTTCCTTCAAAAAAGGAAACACAGCCATATCCAGGCCAGGCTGGCCTGCTGCGTTACAGCCACAGCCACTGATCGTACCAGCGTACCAGGTACTCTGCAAAGTGAACCCAGTAAATGTTAGTTGTGTAATTATATCATTTTCAATTTAATTCCATAGACATTTATGAGATATATTGTTCAGTGGGGAGTGAGGGGGGGTATTTACCTAACAGTCTGTGAAACAGAATCCAGCTTTTCTTTACAATTAACATATTTTATATACACATGCACACATGTGCACGCACACAGAGTGTGGGGATGGCGGTGTGTGCACATGTGTGTGTACTCCAAAAGCCAAATGGTAATTTCCAAAGAGAGCTATTTTCTTCCCTTTTTTCTCTTTTTTAATTGTGCTTTAGATGAAGGTTTACAGCAAAAATTAGTTCCTCGTGAAACAATTAATACACGTATGTTTTGTGGCATGGGTTGCCAACCCCACAACGTGTCAACACTCTTCCTTTCTTGACCTGGGGCTCCCCGTTCTCATTTGCCCAGCTTGCCTGTCCTCTTCCGCCCTCTTGTCCCTGCCCCTGGGCAGTTCTGACCACTTAGCCTCATGTACATTGTCGAGCTTCGTGCATTATTGTTTGTTTTACGGGCCTACCTAAAGTTTAGCTAAAGGGTGAACCGTTGGAGTGACCCCAGTGCTGAGTTAAGAGGGTGTCTTGGGGCCACACTCTCAGACCTTCTCCTGTCCCTGTCAGACCAGTGAGTTTGGTTCTTCTTTGGGAGTTAGAGTCTTGTTGTACATTTTTTTCAGCTCTGTTCCAAACTTTCTATTGTGATCTCTGCCAGTACAGGAGAGCCAGTTGTTAAGGTAACTTTAAAAACTGTTTTCTCTCTTGTGGCTACCTGATTCTTTTCTACACCAAATATGTATTATTTATGTACTCAAAAAGAAGAGGACCCTTAAGACCTTGACCCAAACTCATGATTATCTGTTCAGTGTGGGCACTGCTCTTGACCTCATTGAGAGGTGAAGGAGATCTGTGACACCCCGACCTGCTCTCAGGAGGCCTGTGATCCAGATCCGGGTAAAGTAGAGACATGGACTACAGCTGTGCGGGGGGCACAGCAGGGCCCTGGAGGGAGCTGACCACCCATCTTGTGTTACTAGGGACTGAGGAGCTTCCTGGGATATGGGACACTGTCTTGGGCAAGCTGGGACAATTTCAGTATAGACACGGGTTGGTCAGTGCTAAAGCCCAGAAGGTCTTGGCCAAGCCAGGGTGGTTTAGATATAAGAAGTGGCCATGGATTAGGAGGGAAAGCTGGAGATGTGGGCTGTGACCGACTGAGGAAGGCCTTGGTCATCTTCTTGGAAGTCTGACCTTCATTCTGGAGGTGAGCAGAAGTGGCTGGACATGCGAGCAGTCGCGTGTCATGACCAGAGCAGCGGGAAGGAGAAGTCAGAAGGGGAGACACAGAGCCGGGCCCAGAGGCGGCACCATCCCCAGGCCCCTCTGAGGCGACGCCGTGGGTCTCCAGGACGGCTAGAGGCTCGCGCGCACCCAGAGGCCCTGCAGACGGAGGGCCTGGCTAGATACTTCTGACAAGTGAGCCCTGAGAACCCCAGGGAACCAGCGCCACCGCCGCGGCCGCAGGGTGAGCGGTAAGTGGCTTGGGGTGCAGCAGGCGTCCCAACTGTGACCCACCTCAGAGGCAAGGGTGGTGAGCGCTCCAGTCAGCGCAGAGGTTGTCTTCACAGGGGGTGTCTGGGAAGCTGAGTGTGCCACCCAGCGGCCCCTAATGGTCATGTTTCCGAAACGGGAAGAGAAGCTGAAGACGAGGCTGATGTATCCAGCCTTTGTCACAGAGGAGGACACAGGGGAAAGGGGGCCCTGGTTGCCCAGTGCTTAGAGCGCTGGACTGGTAACTGGAAGGCCCATGTTTCAGACTCAGCAGCCACTCCGTGTGACAAAGACGGAGCCATCTGCTGCGACACAGAGTCCGGCCTTGGGAACCCCGTGGGGCAGTTCTGCACCGTCTGCAGGGTCACTACAAGTTGGAACTGACTCCATGCTAACAGGTTTCATCGGTTTGTTTGTTTTCACGTCGAGGAGTGAAGAGAAGAGAGTGAAGGGTCCTGAGGAAGCAGTCCCAAGGCTGGGGGGGAAAGCCTGGGGAGAGCGCAGCAAGGTATGGGCCTGAAGGCTGGCCCGGAGGGCGGTCCCCCAGTTCTGTCGGCCGCAAGCCGGTCCCTGCGATGAGGAGGGCGACCAGAGTATGGGCCAGGGTGGCCGAAAGCTGAGGAAGTGTGGGTGCGGCCGCTGCAGGCGCTGGGCTGAGTCAGCAGGGACAGATGGCAGGGTGCCCGCAGAGTGGCCAGGGCCCAGACGCTTCCCAGGGCCTCCCACAGCTTCTAGAAGTGAGGTGGGGCTTTTCTGTGAGCACTGCTCGCATGAACACCAGCACTCCAGGGACGCTGTCTCACTGCTGCGGGGGAGATCCCCGAGCACGCTAGCAGGTTTATTCTGCTCTGGCAGCTCTTGCTGCCCCCGGAAGCTTGCTGGCCTCGCATGGGGCCTGGGGACTGAAGCTGGGGCTCCATGGAGCCGCTAGGCCCTGTCAGATGGAGACCCAAAGGACAGGCTTCACCGGCCATCAGGCCTGTTTGGAAGCTAACCAGGGTGACCCACCTGGTGCACCAGTGACCCAGAACTGCTCCCCCGAGATGTCCCCCACCGTCCCTTCACAGTGTCTCCCTGGGCCAGTCTCCCACGACTGTGGGGCCCTTTCTGACTGAGAGCAGCTCCATCAGCTTCCAAAGCTACAGGTCTCTGCGGGAGCAGACAGCTGCTTTTTGCCTTCCCTGGAGCTGCCAGCGGGTTACAATCACCTGCTGTTTTATTCAGCTGGGGCTACTCTAACAGAAATACTAGAGTGGATGGCTTTAACGAATGAAAGTTTATTCTTACATAGTCCGATAGGCTACATGTCCAAAATCAGGATGTCCGCTCCAGGGGAAGGTTTTCCTGCTTGTCGGCTCTGGAGGAAAGTCTGATATTGCATCAGTCTTTGTCCGGGGATTGTCTTGGCACAGGAGCCTCGGATCTGAAGGACGCACTCTTCTCCCGTGCTGTTAGCTTGATGGTGTGAGGTTCTTAATTCTCTGCCTGCTTCTCTTCCTTTTATCTCTTGCAGGATGAAAGGATTAAGGGTGGGGCAAGCCATACTCCAGGGAAACTCCCTTTACAGTGGAGCAGGGAGGTGATCTTATAAAGGGATTTACAGTCCCACCCTAATCCTTTAACATACAGCATAGGAAAACCACAAAACGGAGGACAGTCACAAGATACTGGGACTCACGGCCCAGCCACATGGCTACACATATTTTGGGGGGGGACACAGTTCAACCCATGACACCTGCCTTTTGATTAGCAGCCAGTTGGCTTAACCCCTGGCCACCAAGGCTTCTGTGGGTCACTGGAGCCTAGGAAAACAGCTGTTCAAAAGGGAACCTGCCAGGTAATCAAGGCCCACTTCCACAGTAATAAGTCATGCTGGTCACAGGCACTCTTGATAGAAGGAAATGAAATGGGGTTGGCCTGTGCTATCTCCCTGAAACAAATTCCAGTCTAATTATGAGGTGTCAGGAAGACCAAGCAGAGGGACATACTACATAACATACGTGACCCTAAAGAAGCAAAACACTGTTGCGGTCCACTATGACTCACAGCCACCCTGTAGCACAGAGCAGCACTGCCCCACAGGGTCCCAAGGAGTGCCTGGGGACTCGGAACTGCAGACCTGTCAGTGAGCAGCTGAGTTCGGAACCTCCAGGGATCGAAAGAGTCTATGACCAGCACTCCCAAAAACCACCATGGGCCCTCACAAACAGGGGAAGTCTGAGAAACTGTCATGGTCACTAAGGATCCCTGGTGTCCCCATGGCTAAGCACTCGATGCTAACTGAGAGGTCGGTGGCTCAGATCCACCAGCAGTATCACCAGGGAAAAGATGTGATGATCCATTCCCGGAAAGACTCCAGTCTCGGAAGCCAGACGGGGCCATTCCACTGACCCGCAGTGTTGCTGTGAGTCGGAACCCAGTCAGCAGTGCGCAGCAACAACCCTGGACGAGTGAGCACACAGCAACGGCTGTCATTTACTGAGCACCTACTATGTGCCAGGTCCTTCATATGCAACAGTCTCAGGAGGAAGCCACAGCTAGCCCCAATTTGCAGAAGAGAAAACTGAGAATCAGAGTGATTAAGTAACTTCCCCCAAGGCACAGAGGTTGTGAATGAGGGAAGCCCACAGAGGAAAACGAGATAAGAAGGAAATCACTTAAGGAGCCGAGAAGGGGGTCCGTGATTCAATGGAAAAGGCCACCGCACGGCATCCACCTAGCTCCACAGCCAGGTCTCTGTTTGCATCACTGTGTCCTTTGGGGAACTCATCCTGTTACAGTCAACTGTATCTGAAGGGCTTCAGCTGACGTCATGAACCCTCCCCTGGTGACAGTCTCACCGTCAGTTTGGAAAAGCCAAAAAGGGAGTCTGTTGCTGGGACAAAGGCAGCTCACTGGAGAACTTCCCTCTTGGAGCCCTGGAAGGTGGCTTTGAAGAGAAGTTGCAGCTTCAGAGATTTCAGTCCTGGGCAAATTTAGGAAACTATTTCAGCACTTAATGAAAGATAGGCATTTAGAGGTTTTTTTGTTTTTTCAGTTTAAATATAACAGTACATGTTTACTATGGAAATGTTTTGAAAATGTAGGAATGTATAAAGAAGAAAATACAAATTATTTTAAAGATGCAACCAAGAGACAACCCCTACTAAAATTCTGGTGTGATTCCTTCCTCTGTATTACAGGTATGTGTGTGTTTTATTAAACTGACATCATACTAAATATACACTTTTATGCATATTTCCAAGAAAGGCGATCCAACCTGCCTTAGTCATCTAGTGCTGTTTTAACAGAAATTCCACAAAAAGAGAAATTTTGTTTCATCACAGCCTGGTAGGCTAAACTTCCAAATTCAGGATATTGACTCCACGGGCAGGCTTTCTCTGCTGGCTCTGGAGGAAGGTCCTTGTCATCAATCTTCCTCTCGGCTAGACGCTTTAGAGACACAGGGACCCCCTCCTTTCCCAAAGCCGTCCTCAGCCCCCAGCACTGTTTCTTAGCGGTATGAGGTCCCCAAGTCTCTCTGCTAGTTTCTTTGTATCTCAAGAGTCTGCCTTATGGCACAAAATCATCTTATACGTGAGTCCTGCCCCACCAACCCAGCTGGAGCCCATCCCCCCATCAACCATAAAGGGAGGGTTTACAGCATGGAGGAACATCACACACTGCCAGGAATCATGGCCCAGCCAGACTACCATACACATTTCCTGGGGAACACAATCCAATCTATGACAACTCAATGCAGAAATTATCAAATAACATCATTAGTAGCACATATAAGTAAAATTTTGCTAAAGATCATTCAAAAGCAGCCACAGCAGTATATTGACATAGACCGGCCAGATTCAGAAGAGGTAGAAACAGGGACATCATTGCTGATAAGAGATGGGTCTTGGCTGAAAGCACAGAAGACCAGAAAGATGTTTACCCGTGTTTTATTGACTATGGAAAGGTGTTCAACTGTGTGGATCATAACAAATTATAGACAACATTGCAGAGAATGGGAATTCCATAACACTTAATGCGCTCATGCTGAATCTGTGCGTGGATCAAGAGGCAGTCATGCGAACAGAACAAGAAGACACTGCATGGTTTAAAGTCAGGAAGCGTGTGCATCAAGGTTGTACCGTGTCACCATACCTTTTCAGTCTGTGTGCTGAGCAAACAATCTGAGAAGGCAGAATATAGGAAGAAGAATGAAGCATCAGGATCGGAGAAAAAATTATTAAGAACCTGCATTATGCAAATGACACAACGTTGAAGGTGAAGAGGACTTGAAACTTTACTGATGAAGAACAAAGACCACAGCCTTCAGTCTGGACAGAACCTCAGCATCAAGAAAACAAAAATCCTCACAATTGGACCAGTAAGCAGCATCATGAGAAATGGAGAAAGGATTGAGGTTGTCAAGGATTTCACTTTGCTTGGATCCACAATTACTGCCCACGGAAGCAGCAGTCAGGAAATCAAGGATTGCTTTGCATTAGGAAAATCTGCTGCAAAAGACCTCTTTAAAGCCTTGACAAGTAAAGATGTCACCTTGAAGACTAAGGTGTGCCTGACCCAAGCCATGGTATCTTCAGCTGTATCACATGCATGTGAAAGCTTGACAAGGAAGACAGGAGAAGAATTGATGCCTTTAAATTATGTTGTTGGAGAAGAATATTGAATGGACCGAGGACCACCAAAAGAATGGACAGATCTTTCTGGAAGATGTACAACCAAAGTTCTCCTTGGAAGGAAGGATGGCAAGACTGCATCTTACGTACTTTTGACATGTTGTCAGGGGGATCAATTCCTGGAGAAGGACATCATGTTCGGTAAAGCAGAGGCACAGCCCAAAAGAGAAGACCTTCTATGAGACAGGTTGACACAGTGGCTGCAACAACGGGCTTAAGCATAGAAACAATTACGGGCACGGCGCAGGATGGGGCAAGGTTTGTTCTGTTGTACATAGAGTTCCTATGAGTTGGAACCAACTCAACTGCACCTAACAACAACATACATTTTTAGTCTTCCTTTTCCATTTAAAAATATACTATATACACTTTAAGTAATAAAATAGCAGTGTCGAGTATTTGTTGGGAAGCCCTGGTGAGTAGGAGCTGTGGCTGCTCACCAAACGGCTGGCAGCTTGAATCCACCAGGCTCTCCTTGGAAACCCTGTGGGACAACCCTATCCTCGGGAGTTGCTGGGAGTCTAAGTTGGCTTGACGACAACCAGTTTTTATTTGTCTGTTTTAGCTGTTGTTGAGTGCTTACTGACAGCTTTACACTGGGTTCATAAACCCTTCTCAGTAAGTTCTATGATTTTCCTAGTCTCACAGGTAGAGAAAATGAGGCTCAGAGAGGATGTATAACATCATGCCGTTGTTAGGTGCTGTGATGTGTGTCCTGACTCACAGTGACTGTGAACGGTGGAATGAAACCCTTCCCAGTCCCGCACCAATCTCGCAATCGTTGTGATGTCTGAGCCCACTTTTGCAGCCATTGTGTCGGTCCATCTCGTTAAGGGTCTTTCTCTTTTTCACTGACACTCATTTTACGAAGACAATACCTTTCTCTAGGGACTGGTCCCGCCTGAAAGCATGTCCAAGTATGTAAGACAATGTCTTGATTTCTTCTCTTCTAAGGAGCATTTAGCAGCCCCGGTGGCGTAGTTGTTAAGTGCTACAGCTGCTAACCAGAAGGTCAGCAGTTCACACCTGTCAGGAGCTCCTTGGAAACTCTATGGGGGCAGTCCTACTCTGTCCTGTGGGGTTGCTGTGATGCGGAATCTACTCAATGGCAGACGGCTGAAGGAGCATTCAGGCGGTACTTCCCTCGAGACGGATTTGCTCAGTTCTCCTAGTGGTCCACAGTCTATTCGATATTTTTTACCAACAGCACAGTCCAAAGATGTCAATTCCATCTTCATTATGAATTGTCCAGTTTTTGCACATGTACATGGCAACTGAAAATACCGTAGTTAGGTTAGGCATACTTTAGACCTCAAAGTGACATCTTTGTTTTTCATGACACTTCTAAATTATCTTTGTTGCTGAGGTTTTTCTATATGTTTATTAGCTGCCCACATTTCACCTCATGTTTTTTTAATTGACAAAGTCATTGTTTTCTCAGTGATTGTAGGAGCTTTTGTATATTAAGGAGGTGAAACTTTCAGCTACCAAATAATGTGTCATTCCTTTCGCCAACTGTCACTTCAAACTTCTTTCTAATTGGACATTTAGGAGTTTTTAATTTTCAGATACTCAGACCATTCATTTTCCTGTTTTTCTTCACTGTTTTATGCTGAGAAATTCCTTTCTCATCAAAATGTAAAAAAGAAAAACTGTTCACTTTACATTTACCTTTGCTTTTTAGAATTTCATTTCTTAGCATACACCCGAGTGGTCCACCTGGAGTTTATTTCACTGTGTAGCAGGAGGGTAAACACAGACTCTGCGTCCCAGCGCTGTGAGGTGACTACAGCGTCCTCACCAACGTGAAACGCTGCCTTTTTCACCGTGTAAATTCCGACTCCCTCTGTGCTCTGTTTCTGGGCTTCCCCACTGGCGCCTGAGACCAGCTGTGCTAACTGCTCAGTAGATCCTTCTCCTTTTCTCATGTCCGTGACACACAGCGAGATGACATTTCTCCGGCTCCTTTGCAGCTAGATGTGGCTGTGTGACTGGGCAAGAGGGGAAGTGAAGTGTCTAGCTCTGGACTGACCTGTAAACCAAACTCCCTGCCACTGAGTTGATTCTGACTCATAGTGACCCTACAGGACAGAGTAGAACCGACCCATAGAGTTTCGGAGGAGCACCTGGTAGATTTGAACAGCTGACCCTCCGGTGAGCAGCTGTGCACTTAACCACTGCATCACCAGGGTTTCCTGACCTACGTTCTCCATGCTGCTTTCCGATTCCAGCTGTGAAGAATTGAAGAGATGGAAAAGATGACCTTGGAAGCCACATATGAGATGGCAGAACAGAGGCATTCATCCATCTGAAATACTCACTTTGGGTTTTACACAATTAGGAAACAGACTGTGATTGTGTCTGGTTTCAGACACTCAAGGATCCACTTACCTATTAGTCAATTCTTTTTTTTACAATTCTCAAGTATTAATTCAAGAATCACTTCGAACTCCCAAGAAACTGAAGTTCTCCTTGAAGTTGCATTAAACTGACAAGACAATACGAGGAGAGGTGTCGTCTACAGGATGTTTAGTCTTCTCCTTTGTAAACACACTACGACAGTTGATCTGGGCCTTGGGCTGTAGTTCCCTAACCCCTGCTCTAGACCAACACTTCTGTGCTTGAAACAACACTGCCGTCTCCTTTCTGCTTTAAGACACTGTCTTCTAGAACCTTCATGACACTGTTACAGATACAGAAACAGTGATGGTAGATGACATACTGAGTCTTCCTTTAACGAGATCGCCTCTGCTGTGTCATCACTAACCATGGTGTTGCTGGGTACTGGTTTGGAAGAGAGTGGGGTGTGTGTGTGTCTGTGTGTGTCTGTGTGTGTCTGTGTGCATGTGTGCAGGCTTGCACCCATGTGTGTGCATTTAAGATGATATCATACATCATTCTATAACCAAATTCAACGAACATTTTAAAGAAGGACATTGAATCTTACACCTTTTGATTGTGTACAGAGAGAATGTGGTTTTAGTCCTTTGCCCTAATAACATGTAAATTACATTCCCGGATTTCTAAACAGCCAACTGTTCATAACTTCATAGATACCACAATAAATTCTGGTGTATTACTGCTGGGTAAGACTTTCACGTGTTTATTGACACGTGAAATTGAGCTGTAGCTTTTTAATGGTATCATCATCAAATTTGGTATGAGAATTAGGCTAATTTAAAAATGAATTTGAAATATTTTTATATTTCCTGTTCGCTTGAAGAATGTTATAAGACAGGGATTTTTCTGGCCCTTAGAAATTTGAGAAACTGCCTGGGGTTTGCACATTTGGGGGACATAGTTCTTTGGCAATATTTTTCAGTTTCCTCCATGGTTTTTGATCTACTTAGTTTTTCACTCATCATCTGATGGGACCTCTTAGTGCCGTGGCTAACTAAGTGCCTGGCTGCTAACTCAAAGGACAGCAGGTCAAGCCCAGTAGCTCCTCTGCAGAAGAAAAGGCCTGGCAGTCTGCAATCAGAAGGAGGACAGTGGGGGAGGGGTTCCATCAGGCAGTTCTAGTCTCTCCTGCCAGGTTGCTGTGGGTTAGAATTGACTCAGCAGCACACAACAGCAGTGCCTATGGCCTTGATTACTATTTGGGAAGAAAGAAGCTAACCACAAGCAAATTTCAAGCTGATACAGAAAGGAGTAAAAAACAAACATTCTAGATGATTCTTGAACTACGAGAACCTTTTAATAATGCTAGATACATGAAAAAAGTATCTTCTTGAAAAAAAGTTGTGTCTTCAACTTTGAATGTTTCCAGTCAGGGCCAGCACAGTCCCACTTGTTTCGAGTGGCCCAAATCACGCCGGTCTGTCAGAGGGCCATTTTCCTTAAGCAGGCCTGAGGAGCCATACCAGTGGGGGGAGATTACAAGAAAGCCACAGACTGGTGACAAAAAGAGCCATCTAAGAGAAGACATCTAGACTGGATATAAAAAAAGGAAACAAACACAACTGACAAACTCAAACTGTAGTAATGAAACACTGTTGTCTAGAAGTCTGTGGACCAACTGGCAAAATCACCATGTAAACGCCTCACCTGAGTTTTTCTCCTACAAGTCTCTGCATCACGCTCTTAGTTTGACCAACTTTTTCTTCACTAACAGCACAGTGTTTGCCTGATTTTATCCAACCCCTAATTTATCACAGTGTGTAATTCACTCTTGGTTCTGTGTGTCTGTCTACTGACTGAGAAATTGCAGAGACTGGGAGTGGAATTAAGAGCTCAGTTAAGACACAGTGACCACGTATCTGGGTTTGCTGGGGACAGCCCCAGTTTATGCTGTCCTCCTGCTGACGTACTTAACAGTGGCTCCTCCTTTTACCCCCAAAGTGCCCTTGTTTGGACAACAGGTGATACAGTTCATTGCAGTAAGAATAATGAAACCCTTTCTTTCTAGCTGAAGGGGGCCCTGGTGACACAGTGATTAAAGCACTCAGCTGCCAACTAAAAGGTTGGTGGTTTGAACCCACCAGCAGTTTGGGGAGAGAAAGAGGCGGCTGCCCACTTCTGTAAAGATTTCTAGCTTTGGAAGCCTATGGAGCCGTCCGCGTCTATCCCACAGGATGGCTGAGTCAGAATCGACGGCCAACAGGGGTTTGCTTTGGGTTGGTCTAGTTGGAGGCTGAGGACGAGTTAACGGACAGGGAGTGGCAGCCCTAGTCTGGAGACACCAGCCCTAAGATATTCCCTAAAGAGGGAAGGCCCCACAAACACTGCAGATCCTCTGTGATCATGGTCTGACCAAGTGTGGATTCTTTGACCAGCCACAGAGGCCCCAGAGAAAGAGGAGAGACGGCAGTGGAACGACTTGCAGAGACTTGATTCTGTGAAGTCTCTGCTTACAGGCTTTGTAAGAAGAGAGAGAATGGGGGTGGGGGCAGGGAGCCACAGGGGTGCAGCAGGGAGCTGGGAGAGCACACGGTGGGAGGGGTCAGGAGGGGTGGAAAGAGATAGCCAGGGTGAGGAGTGAGCCAAGTGGGAAAACGGAGAAAGAAACAAGAATCGACAAGTATGCAATTCCTCCCTCAAAGCTGGGCTCACAGGGACAGCCCCCCTAAAATGTCAGCTGACTGAGTGTGCAAGGCTAGGGGAGAAGGAGAAGGAAGTGAGAAAGTATTGTCACTATACATGGGCTCCAAGTCCCCCCACCCCCTGCCACTGGCTGGGGACAGGAATCTTGAGAGTGACCTGGCCCAAGCTTCCTCCACCTAGCGTGAACCCAGGAACTTGTGCCTGACGTGGGATCTCCTCCACAGCCGGCAGAGATTCCCGCTCTCACTTCCCTCTCCCACCTGGCACCTCGGTGCCATGCTGTGGGTCGTCTCAAGGGCTTTCAGCTCCACTGACTCTTCATGTGGTGACTTCTGCCGGCGGCTGAACATAGATCCCAAAGGTTCATCAAGCGGGGTGCTCTAGTAGGTGCCAGAGCGTAGGTGCCAGAGTGAGATGGAAAACCCAGCACTCAACTACAGGATTCAAGACACTCCATCAGAGGGAAACTCCATTTTCTCAGAGAAGAGCACAAAGAATTACAGAAAGAAGTATTCATCAGTACGTTGGTTACAAAGGTTTAGAGCACTGGTGGCGCAGCGATGAAGAGCGAAGCTGCTCACCAGAGGTCAGCAGCTGGAACCCTTCAGTTGCTCCCCAGAAATGTCGCGGGGCAGTTCTACTCTGTCGTGTGTGGCTTGGCGGTGGTATATTCTGAGTGTGTAACAAAGAAGCAGATCAGTTAAATAATGCTTAATAAAGCCATGTGATTGAATATTGCAGTCATTAAAAATCTGGGTTAAAAAAATATAATGCAAGGTAACTAAGCCCAATAGATTAAGTGGAAAAAAAAAATTCTAAAATGATGCATATGGAATGACTCTCATTTCGTGAAGCAATTATGTGTGTGTGTGCATAAAAAAGACAGGGAGGGCCATATAGGGGGGCATGTAAATTTATATGTCAATGTATATTTTCACTCAGTTATGTTAAATAAAAATTAAAAAAAAAAAAAAAAGACCGGGAGGGCATAGACCAAAATGACCACCACAGAATGCTGGGTGACTTTTCTTTGGTGTTTTATGATATTTTTAAAATTTTTGCAAATATATGTTATATGGAAAAATGTGTACATTTCTTTATTCATCTGGATAAGGAATTTCCAAGAGAGGGGACAGAACTGACTTCTCTGGTGGCCTTTCAGGGTTACCTCTGCTCTCAACAGTCAAGGAATTTGGGGTGTAAGTAGCCCAGGTTCGGGGGCAGGTGATAATGACCCACTACACCTCCCCCAGCCCTGGCTGTCTTTGGGGTCGTGCCACTCCCCAGCCTGGGCACCTTGAAACAGGTGTAGGGAGAGGGTGCAATCACAGGTGGGGCTGGAATGCTGAAACAGGAACGGACAGAACTCACCACAAAAGCCGTAACCAAACCCCAACCTTCCTTGGATACTTCCCCCAAGCTATTAGGATGTTCACAGAGCCATCTGTCTGTTTATTGGGCATTTTCCCTAATTCTCTTGTGGCTAGGTGCTGTCAAGTCAGTTGTGACTCATGGTGACCCTAGAGGACAGAGTGGGACCCCCCTATGGTTCCCAAGGCTGCGATCTTCATGGGAGCAGGTAGCCAGTTTTTTCTCCTGAGGAGCTGTTGCATGGATTCAAACTGCCAACTTTCCGTTTGACCAGGGCTCCTCCAGAACATATTTTTCCAAGTCAGTGAGGACTCGCCTGTGGGCCTTGGTCCCCTGGCTGACACAGCAGAGCACGGACATCTGGGCAGTGATGCCGTGGGCAACAGGCAAGTGTGTTTGTGCACTGACATGTACCTGGCACCTGCTGGTAGACTTTTTGAGATGTGAATACTGCTATATAGTAGGAAATGAAAAGTCATTTTTTTAGGTTAATGAAATCATGGTAACTTTTTATTACTTATTTCTCAATTAATGGAATCTAAATGTAAATAAATGTCCAGTGGCTATTTATTTAAAATTCTTCTTACTGAAAAACATGGGGAACCACTAGCTAGACCCCGTGGGACAGTCGTACCCCGTCACCTTCAGTCACATGGCTTTTCCACGCGCTCATCAGGAGCAGGCCTGGTCTTGCGCAGGTGGTCAGCTCTGCACTGGTCGTTCACCTGCCCGTTTCCATGCAAGCTCCCCGCTCTTCAGAAGGCTGTCTTGGCCTACGCCAGCCGACAGCCATCAGCCCTTCTCTGAAATCCTAATGGACACCGCTCAAGCCCTTTTCCTTGCCATCTCACCCAGGGTCTCTCCCTCCCCTCCGGCGGCAGCTCGTGGAGGACAGGGGCCGCTTACTGCTTCCCGGGCTCTCCCACGGCCCGGAGCAGAGGGGATGCAGGTCGAGTCGGCAGTGGCCATTTCCCCAGCCGCCTCTGGGTCCCACAGGGCAGGAGCTGCCACGCTTGCAAAAGCTGGATTCCAAAGAGCTGCTCCTAAGTCAACTTTGTAAATCCAGAAGTCGTGCATTTTCCTCACTCAGTTGCACAAATAATTTATCTGTTTACGAGCAACTGTCAGCATGACTGTTGGGTGGGACAAAGTAACTATACTCCTGCTCTGGCACAAAACTTCGCACTATTTCATCAAAAATTGTTAAGATGTCTATTTGTAAGTAGAGAACCTTCTGCACGTGGCTGGCTTTGGCCAGATTGGGGGCAAACACCCTGATGTACATTTCGCTTTGTGTCTAATCAAGGTTGAATTTTTTTTCTCTCCCTTAGAACCTTCTCTTGCCACATGCTGCCTGGACATGAGTTCTCTCATTGTTCATAAATTTCAAGTTTGTTTACTCTAGAATACAGGAACAGCCAGAACCGAGCGGTGGGCGGTGAGGGCCCGGCCCGCCAGAGCGGAGGTTTTTCTGGGGAGTGATAAATGATGCTGGCTTCCCTGTGGGTTAGAGGGCACACAACTTCAAATAACTACAACATCCGATAACAAAGTTTTTCTCCATCATTTGCAATCCAAACACTAAGAACACAGCCCTGCGGACCCCTCATCCTTCATGTTCAATTGTAAATCCCAATGAAATAGCTTGCAGGTGTCAGGATTAAAGTGTATGCAGCGGGAGCCTAAACAGAGAGCCAGCTGGCTTCCTCATTTGCCAGCCCAGCTTCTTCTTTGTTTTGAAACTGTTGACAGTACAACTGAAAACATCCCTCGGGGCCCGGGCCGAGTTCAGTGCCGCGCGGGATGAGCAGGCCCACAGCTGTAGCTGTTTCTCTGTGTTTACCATACCTGCCTTGTTGATTTATAGGAAGACCCCCCTATAACGTACATTCTGTGATCCGAAACATTTAAGCCCTGGAGCCCAGGCCGTGGTAGAGACATCAGAGACAGGAAAGGTCTTGGTGGACTTCACATTCCAAACCTTTCTCTCCCTCCTTCAAAGAGAGGTGAAATGATGGAATAACTGGATTTCATTACTCAAACGGTTATGGTGATGTTGTCTCGGCCTCATCGGATACTCACCCCAAATCGGGGCCAAGGGAAGCCACAGAAACCAGGATGGCCCACAAGAGCAAGGCATTTTGGGAACGCCTCCCGCTCTGCCCGAGCTGGGTTGGGGACGGCAGCGCCGCGCTAATTGTCCATCCTGCCCTCAGGGTGCGGCACGGAAGGCAGCCTCGGTGGGCCTGCCAAACCGCAGAGCAGCGCCTTCGACCGCTCCTGAGTTCCTGCGGCCTGCTGCCCCGCTGACAGGCATCGCAAGCCTAGGGGCGGGACGCAGTCCTTCCGATTTGTCCCTGGCCATGCTAAGCTGGGAGCCCTGGTGGCACCATGGCTAAGAGCTCTACCGCTAACCAAAAGTGCCAGCAGTCTGAATCCATCAGCAGCTCCTCGGAAACCCTGCGGGACAGCTCCCTGTGGGCCACTCGCAGTGGGAATCGGCTGACAGGAATGGGTTTGTTTGGGGTTTTATTAAGTTGGAGTATAGACGGTAGGGAAACCTTGATGGCATAGTGGGTGAGCGCTACGGCTGCTAACCAGAAGGCCGGCGGTTCAAACCCGCCAGGTGCTCCTTGGAGAGTATGGGGCAGCTCTCCCCTGTCTGCAGGTCACCAGGAGTCGGAATAAAGCCCATGGCAGTGGGTTTGGGTTTATTATAGATGGTAGGTGTCATGGTTTGAATTGTGTCCCCCCAAAAATGTGTGCAGCCATGTGGCTGGGATATGGTTCCCAGTATCCTGGAAATGTCCTCCATTGTGCAGTTTTGCTAACCTGTATGTTAAAGGATTAGGGTGGGGCTGTGAATTCCTGCTATGGGGGAAGTTTCCCTGGAGTATGGCTTGCCCCACCCTTAATGCTTTTAGCTTGCAAGGAATAAAAGGAAAAAGAACCAAGGACAATTAGAGAACCTCGCTACCATCAAGCAAGCAGCACCGGGAGCAGAACGCGTGGTTCAGACCAGAGGTTCTTGCGTTAGGACGCTCCCTGGACAATGACTGATGCAATACTGGACTTTCCTCCAGAGTCGTCAAGGGGAAAGTCTTTCCCTGGAGCGGACACCCTGAATATGGACTTGCAACCTACCGGACTGTGTAAGAATAAATCTTTCTTTGTTAAAGCCATCCACTCTGTGGTAATTCTGTTAGAGCAGCCTAGCTGACTAAAACAGTAGGGAACCTCAAAGTAGTCATAAACAAACAAACAAAAACACTGCCATGGAGCCAAGTCAACCCCCTAGTGACCCTGCAGGACAGAGGACGACTGCCCCATGGGGTCTCCAAGGAGCAGCTGGCGGGTCTGAACTGTCCACCCTTTGGTTCACAGCCAAGCCCTTAAGTACCGCACCACCGAAGCAGCAGTAGGTGAAACAAGTGTGAGCGGTAAAGCCAGGATGTTTGGGGCCACTTGTCGAGCGTGTTCAAAAGCCTGTGACAGGCTTGGGCAGGCGGGTGCCCGCCTCAGATGGCGAGAGGTAACAGTGCCTGCGACTGGGAAGCCAGTGCTGCTTCTGTGACAGAAGTCTCAGCACCCACACGGGAGACCCAGCCTCGGTCCCCGGCCAGTCCACCTCACACACAGCTACCACCCGTCCCTTGGGGGAGACGGCTTGTTGTTCTGTTTCTGAAGATCCGACAGAACTTCCCGATGAGGCTGGCGCAGGAAGGGGTGCCTGGCGACAACAGTAACAACCGCTTGGAGCAGAGCGGTCCCCCCACAAGGGACCACAGGGCTGCTGGGGACCAAGCAACATCTCGTCCCGTTTTACACGGGGTCATCATGAGTGAGGGGCCGACTCCACAGCAGCTGATGATGAGAGACAGCTACCGCAGCGGCTGCAACTCCCCGTCGCCCACTGCTGCAAAGGAGGCGTTTGGGCCAAGCATTATCAGCTGCTAGAAACTCTCCTGGCAATGGACGTGGGACCCAGTCCTGGCCCATGGACTGTGACCGACAGCAAACCAGCTGCATGGATCCGAAGAACTAGACACAGAAATGACACCCTCTTTTCCTTCCTCTGACCATTGTTTTGTTGGATGACAAGAACCAGGCCGAGGGCAAAGCTGATCTTGGCTGGCCCAGCTGAAAAGCCTGAGCATTTGCTTCCTCAGGGGTCTCACCCAGCCACTGGACCAACCCTGGGGCCCGACTGGCAGGAGTTTCTTCATCTATGAGATGATTGATGCCCATGTGGTTTCAACCAATGCCTTGCGAAGGTTTTCCTGGGAATCAAAAGCTAAGTAACATAATGTTCTTTGACAAAGGCTATCCTCTGAAAGCAAGTCTGTACCAGAGGAGACAAAAAGACTAGAGAGACTGAGACAAGAAACTTGATTTTACCAAGCAAGAAGCACTTTATTGACACCTTGAGGTGGCGCAGGGTCTCACAGGCATTCTGAGACATGCCTTCAATGAATTCTCAGCCTGGCGGCAGCCAGCCACCCCTGCACTCCCAAGCTGGACACAGGAGCTGCTCCACCCAAGCCTGCAGCCCGAAGGCAGACAGGAAAGGCAGGGTGTGGAGCCCCAAGAAGGCGCCAGGATCCAGGCAGCCCCTTGTGGGGACGGGCGCTGGCTTCACCGGGTGAGAGTCGGGCACACACTGCAAACCGTGGAGAGCCACTTTCCACTGCAGAACACAACTGGGACACCAGTGGCCGCCCTACCTTTCAGATGAGTGTCTGGGTAGCAGTGGAGGACATGAAAGAAATGGGGCCCCTTAGGAGCTGTGACGTTGGAGGAGACGTGACGTTGGCACTCGTGGGGACCCTCACCACTACTATACGCTCAGCCATGAATGCACTGGGTGTCATCTGACTCTCCCACTTGCTGTTGGTGTTGGTGGCTGTCCGCTCCTGCTCGTGGGACTGCATGTACGGCAGGAAGAGATGCTGCCTGGGCCCACGCCCCCCTCACAGACCTGGGGTGTGCATGCTGGGGCTGCAGCCAGTGTGCCAATCCTCCTCAGGGAGGGTTTCCCTCACTGTCGCTGACCCTCCAGTTTACCAGGCACGATGTCCTTTACTGGAGATAGATTTTTTCCTGATGGCAATCCAAAGCAAGCAATCCAAAGTCCCCCATCCTCACCTCTAAGGAGCATTCCAGCTGTACTCTCTCCAACACTGACTTTTTCCTGTCAGGGGCTGTGAAATGGAAATGGAAAAAGGCCTAGATGCAGCCTGCAGGGACCCCAAAACTTCCGTAAGACACAGGCAGAGGCCTATTGGGGATTGGACCCCTCACGGCTGACCCCACCCCCACCCCCAGCCTAAAATGGAACGCTTGAGTCCCTTCTTGGTGAACTGTGCCAAGTGATCACCAGCTCTCACTCCATCTTCGAGATGTCTGAGGGTAGAGCGACAGCCATCAGTCCCTGCGGGTCTCATGCTAGACGCACAGTCTGTATACACTTTCGGATTTAAGGCAACGATGTTAAGAACACAGATGGTGTCATTATACCCCTACTTTACAGATGAGCGATTTGCCCAGTCACACAGCCGTACAACCAGATTTGAACTCTGGCCTGGGGCTGATGGAACCAAATCTGCCCTCAAACGCTTCTGCCACCAAGACCCGCCTAGAACACTGACCCACCACGGGCTGGCCCTCAGAGGGCAGCCATTGTGCACTACAAATAAATGTGAAATCTGGCCACCTGGTTCCCGTCTCAAACTTGGACCCACCTCAAGTGTCTCACCCCAAATATTCCAACTCTAAAAAACAAAGAAAACTATTGAGTTGATTCCAACTTATAATGGCCCTGTAGGACAGAGTAGAACTGCTCCCACAGAGTTTCCAAGGAGTTCCTACTGGACCCAAACTGCTGACCTCTGGCGTAGCAGCCATAGCTCTTAACCACCATGCCACCCACTGGGGTTCCCATCCTGACTCCAGACCTCAGGAGTTCTCGGAGGCATTTCAGGAGTGGCTGAAATGCTATCTTTTTTTGCATTGTGATTGAGTGAAAGTGTATAATCAAGTTCAAATTTGCATGCCTGCCTATCTGTAGCTCCTTCTGCTCTCCTTGTCTGGTGACAGCACACTCCTCCTTTCTATTCTATACATGTCATAACCTCTTTAACAATCTCCTGTCCCCTCCTCGCCATCCTCTCCACTCCTGTCTAGTAAGAGGTCAGTAGGACGACATCCTGTAGATGCTTAGAACCATAAAGTACACACACAATGTGGTCATTGTGTCCCCGAGTCCAATCCATTCCTGTCCAAAGAGTTGACCTCAGTAAAGATTTATGATCAGGGGCAGCATCAAGTCTAGAGGCCACGCTCCCAGGGGAACCCCCAGGCCTTTGGACCGTGAGTTGCAGTGTTTTAGTGGAGTTCTTAATGGTGCACCCCTTTTTTTTCTCATGTTGCCACTGGGACTCAACATCATGAGCCTCATCACAGTTGTCATTGGTGGTGGCCAGGCACCATCTGGTTCTTCTGGTCATGTGTTGATGTAGTCACCCGTTCATGTGGATCTTAGTGAAATGCTATTTCTATATACACCAGGACACCATTCAACTGGAGCACGGTACAGAAGAGAGAAGGAAGCGGAGCTGCTTAACGGGCCACGTAGCTGGCACCCGCCCCCGCGTCAGCCCCGTGTCACCACCACCTCATCGCAAAATGGCAATGTGCCTCAAGTCTTGAAGGGTGATTGCAGGTGGAGGCTGAGCCAAGTGCCAGGGACAAAACACCTCCAGAGACGCGAAATAGGAGCTTGGTAAGAAGAGTTCCTTCTCCCCTTCTATTCTGCATATGCCTGGTTGATCTCATCTCCGGGTCCTCCATGGTGAGTCAAGAAGAACTTCTGTTTAGTAATCACTGGAAATCAACCAAGGAATTCATGTTCGAGCAACTAGTGCTGTGATCACTGCCTTCATATTTGTCTCCGTCACTCAGCTATAAACTTCCTGAGGACAAGAGCCGTGTCTTGTTTACAACATCGTCCTAGCCCCTAGCAGGGGGCCTGGCACCCAGTAGGTCCACCACCACTACTGCGCAAAGCATGGTGTATGGAACAGCAGAAGACAGCGTGAGGGAGTGCTGCTCAGAACACAAGATCTGCACAGATCTTGGTTAGGAGAAAAGAAGTGCTAAATGTCTTGTCTTAAAAGATTATCGGGTGAAATAAGCTTGAATATGTCCTTCATGACCGAGATCCTGCTGATGAGTTTTCTATTATACAAAGTAAATTCAAGGCCACTATGACTGTGCACACTTTACAGATGAGGAAACTGAGGCTCAAGTTCCCCTGTGGGAATGCGAAGCATTCAGCTATCTCCCCTCTCCACTGTGGGTGCTTGGGGAAAGATTCCCCCCCAGACCGCCTTGTTCCTCCCTCCCTCCTGTCCTCCTTCCCTCTTCCCTCTTCTTTCCATCCTTCCTCTGTTCATTAAGTATTTATTTATTCAGCCCCAGCTGAAGGACAGTTGTGCACTAGGGACTCAACATCAAACAAAACGGAGGCCCAGCACAGTGTGACTCGGGACCTGGCGCCTCCCACTGTGCCGCAGTCACCTCCTGTTCTGCATCAACCTTGTCACCCGCATCGCTCTGCCGTCTCTGGCCACACCCTCAGGACCTGAGGCCTGCGCCTGGATCGCAGCCGAGCCTGCTTCTGTAACGCCTGCTCTAGGCCACGTCCTTTCCATCACTCAGCGCCACCACTGGGCTCCCCCTGTGGAGAAAGTGCCCACTTCAGAAGTGACCCCTAGAATCCCCAGACAGGTCGTAGAGAACTTGTCCCCATGTGGCCGTTGGCACGCTAGGGCCAACCCCAAAAGCAATGAGGCTCTACAGATGTGGAGAAGGTTACACTCCAGCCAATACCCACAACTATGTTCACACTGAATTCTCCCAACAACTGTGGAAGTAGGTGAGATCATTCCCACTTCACAGAGAAGGAAGTTAATGCCAAGGAGGCACCTGGCTCACCAGAATCATGCAGTATGGCCATGTGAGATTTAACTTATGTTTAATCTCACTCCCAAACCCAAACTGCCGACCTTGATTAAAGGCCACTGCCATCAGAAGCAAAATTTACCAAGAGGGAGAGAAGGGTGGGGGACGGGCAGATGGACAAGAGGAAATGTTTGGGAGATCAGTTTAAGGCAAAGAACATGTGAAGACATTTCTTCAGGGCCGCTCCTCTGACTCCAAAGGCCAAAGCACCAAACCCACCACCGTCGTATTGGTTCTGACTCATAGCGACCCTAAAGGACAGAACCGCCCATCAAGTTTCCAGGCTCTGGTCCTTAGGGAGACGGATCCCCTGGTCTCCCTCCCTTGGAGCCCCTGGGGGGTTAGAACTGCCCACGTTGGTCTTAGCATCTGAGCTCATGGCCACCTTGCTGCCAGAAACCCTTCCTCAGGCTCCATCACCCCTAAAACAGGTGACTGCAAGGCTTCGAGCCGAAGGTGACTTCTGGACCAAAGGGCTTCCAGATAGGAACGGCAAGCCAGGGAGGGCGAGTAATGTGGTGGTCACCACCCGGGCAGGTGTGAAGAGTCCGGGGAGACTCCGTGTCCCTGACAGTCGGCCGAGCGCACCTCCCTCACCCACGCGGCGGAACTGGACCGTCAGTTAGAGCCTGGTCACAGACGAAGTGCCGCATTCTTAACTCAACGCTCATTTCTTGAGCCAGCTGCCTGGGCAGTGTCCCGTCTCCCTGATACAATCTTCCTGTCCTCAGCGGCATCTGCCCTGAGATTCTCCTGAGCTCTGGTCTCGAAGCCTCCCAGGAACCATGAGAGTCCCCATCTTGGCACCCTGGGTGGCGAGGCCAGCCCCAGGTGCCCACACGGAGGTCACGAGAGCCCAGCGCCGCGGAGCTCGGCTCCCCGATCTGAGCAGCGTTCCCAGAACCACTTTCCAGCAGGGGCCAAAGATCAGAAATGTTCTGGGCGCCCGGGGAGCTATTCCTCCCCCGCCCGCCTGCCCTTTCATCTGCACACCCACCGCCCCGGAACAGCAAACAGCCGTCACCCCTAAGCTGTTTCTCGAAAGACTTCCCAGCAGGAAAGCAGAGCCTACAAGTATTTCAAAGCTTGGCCCCAGCTGTCTGCGGGAGCCCATTTGAAAGCCTTCTTGTAAAAAAAATCCTCTTCCTTTCAAGTCCCAGCCACTGGTTTTGCTCTGCTCAGAGAACGGCAGCGTTTTCATCACTCTTAGTCCCTCCTGCCCCTCTTTGGTCCCTCCAGGGGGATGTTGAGGTGCCCCGGGTCCTTCCAGGGGCTGCTGAGCTGCCCCGGATCCCTCCAGAGGGATGTTGAGGTGCCCCGGGTCCCTCCAGGGGGTGCTGAGGTGCCTCGAATCACTCCAGAGGGTGATGAGGTACCCTGGATCCCTCCAGGGGGATGTTGGGGTGCCCCGGCTCTCTCCAGGGGGATTCTGGGGTGCTCTGGTCTGACAGAAGGCCTGTGACAGAGCAGAAGATCCCCAACCTGAGCAGCCAAGCAGCTGGTGGTCTTAGGCTTCACCATCCCACCTTGCCTGTGGTGTTTCGTTCTGTGAAGACCGCCACAGGGGACACCAGACTCAACACTGACCCAGGGCACGCCCAGGTTTGTCTCACTCTTTCTGGGCTGACAACGCAAGCCCCCCAAATACTCCAGCCCCTAGGGGTGGGAGGTATTTTTTATGTGACCCCTGGTGTTAGTCTCCTAAGTTAGTGAAGGAAGCCAGAGCGGTCCTTTCCTTAGACCTGGTCACAGACAGATGCTGCCTGGGTCCCATGCTGCCCACCCTCCAGCTATACCTCTTCCTCTGGAAGGCGGAGCCTGCAGGCCAAGCTGTTTTACCACCTGGAGGCCACACCTCCCTTTCTAGGCTGGACTGAGGCAACAGGAACCCCAGAATTCCCAGCTGAAAGATCCCAAGGCTCTCCGAGGCCTGTGTAAACCTCTTCCCTGGGCCCAAGTGATATCCAACTGTCTCTCTTCTGACTGTCCCAGGGCACTCTCTGGAATTTGTTGATGCCAATTATGGTTTCCTGTCACTTGAGATATTTGAGATGTGGGCTTTGTATTTCTTTATATACTATTTTCATGGAGCATGTGAGTTCATTTCTTACAGAATTTATTTTTCACCGTCTTTTCTCTTCTCAAGTCCTCGCACTGTGGGCCTCCTGCCTTCCTGTAGTTGACACTATAAATGTTATATCCCTGGAGAGTTGCTGAGGAGGTGGGAGAGCGCAGTGGTTACTTCTGCTGGTGGGTTTTGTGGCTTTTGTCATCGTCACGGGTTGAACTGTGTCCCCCAAAACGTGTGTAGCAATTTGGCCGGGACATGATCCCCAGTACTGTAGGATTGCCCGTACTTTGTGGTTTTCCTGTACTGTAAATCCTGATCTCTGCCTGTGGGTAACACACAGGATTGTGTCAAGCGAGGATTAGGATGAGACGGCAACACTTCCCTGGAGCATGGCTTGTACCACCATTTAGCTTACAAGAGATAACAGGAAAGAGAAGCAAACAGAAAGGCTGGGAACCTCACACCATCAAGAAAGCAGCACCAAGAGCAGAACTCATCCTTCAGACCTGAGGTTCCTGCGCTGAGAAGCTCCCCAGCCAAGGACTGATGCAACACGAGGACCTTCCTCAGACCAGACGAAGAGGGAAAACCTTTCCTGGAAGCGACACCTGAATTCGGGCTTGCAGCCTGCTGGACAGTGTGCGAACACACTTCTCTTTGCTAGAGCCGCCCACTCGTGGTGGTCCTGCTAGAGCAGCGGTAAGCTGACCACGGCAGGCGTCTGTCCCCTCCAGGGTGCTCTTGAGGCATCTGTGCTGAACTGAGCAGCGTTCCCTCCAAAAGTCTCCTGCCTGGAGGCCCTGGCCGTTGTCAACCTGGCGTCTTTCCCCAGATTGTATGGCACAGCTTCTAAAGGAAAAACTATTACAAAGCTGCTGATATCTAAAGGAAAGCTGGCACTTGTCTCTAAGTGTTGGGTATAAATGCACTTCAAAAAATGACCCGCTAGGCAGGAAGTCTCGTCAGGAGTTGGATACAGTTTGACGGCACTTGGCTTTGGCAGGCGGGGAGTCGCTACTTTTCTTTAACAAATTAAACAACAAAAAAAAACAACCTGTCCCAGCTCTGCTTTTGTCTCAACATTGACATCACATCTTCATAAAAGTAAAAGTTTACAGTCCCTAAAATACACAGTGAAAAATGCATGCATCTTACAACTCCTGGAACAGGTGGCTAGATTCTTCGACATGGGTGACAGGACTAGCTTATGAAGTGACAGACAGTCTGGGGCAGTGTGTTCAGCAGCTGTGGGGCCTTTCCTAGCTGCTGCTGCAGGGTGTGGGGTGTAGGGGCGCCGTGGTGGACCGTCCCCCTCACTCTGGATTGAACCCCTTCGCCAACCCCGTCACCACCAGAAGGCACTGCAGGCTGCACGCCGCCTTCCAGTTCCCGTTGCCGGCTCTGTCTGCTTCTGTGCTCACCCCTCACCGACTGCTCTGCGCCACGCTGGCCCCTTCCCTTCTCTAAGCTCTGTCCCCAGAGGCCACCTGCATTTGTCTGCCTGCTGGGTACACTGTCCTCTTCCGGCTTCATCTGCCATCATCTGTGTCTTCCTTGGGTCACAATTGAACCATCAGCCCCTTGGAGACCCACTGGTCCCCTGGGTCCTCTCCATCACACCCCAGGTTCATTTTCTCATCAGACTCACCATGACCTGACAGTGGCTTGTCAGCGTGCCTTTTTCCGTGTGGCCACCCAGCCCCTGGGGATAAGGCTGACAACATGCAGGGGTCTGTTGCTGGTGGCATCCCCCTGCTGGCAAAACGCCTGGCATGTGCTAGCAGCTGACTCCACAGCTGCCTCACAGGCGGTGGCAGCCTGGGTAGCTGCAGCAGAGATGGATGGCCCACAAAGCCTGAAATATTTATAAAGAAGTTTGCCCATACCTAGACCGAGGTGACAATGGAAAGTGGAGCAAGCACAGCAGCAGAACTCTCAGGGTGGCCCTTGTCACAGTTGGGGGAACATTCTAATTATTCTGTCCCATCGCACTGTCCCCTGGGCCCAGCCCAGAGAAGATCATCTGCATACTCGTCATGGTCCTTGTCATGAAGTCACTGAGTACACGGGAGAAGGGGAGGGTCCTGCAGAAGCTACATACCCCCACCGTCGTCCTTGGCCACACGTTGAGGACAAATGCTGAAGTTTTTGATCTCAAAGCAGAGCGGTGACAGGGAAGCGAGGGGCTAATTACAGGGGCTGGAGCCTGGGGGGCGTCATCCTGGGCAGTTCCACACTTGCTAATAACTCATCATTCTCAAAATTGATACTACTTAGTGTTCACTTCACTGTGGTTGTGAGACACTCTCAGGCTTCTCAGGAGGTCTGATAGAAAGTGTCAGGAGGACAAGGGTCCAGCTAAATCTCAGCTCTGCCACCGTGAGCTGGACGCCCCTGGAAGAGTGACCTCATTTTCTCTTGCTTTTGTTTCCTCAACTGTAAACAGGAGAATGGTTTAGAGGATTGTTCTCAGAATTTGGGAAAAGATAGCTGTGAAACTTCCCAGCATGTTCCACAGATGCCAGTCTCCTGTCCTGACCTGCCAACAGTAGTCTTCCCTTAAAGGCTGAGCTTCTGAAGTCCACATTTCTGTGTCTCGTCTTCTGTCCTCTCCACCGTCTGCTCCAGCACCAACAACAGGCTCCCACCTCTGTGAGGGGACAGGTGTGCCCACGTGTCAGGCTCCCAGAGTATAACTACAGTCATTTCTCCCTCTGGGTAAAGCATCCATCCCGGGAAGACAAAGTGAGTTCAGCTCACTTGGCGACACTCCGTGCCAGGAAGTTGTCCCAGCTTTAGGTCATTCTCACTCCAAAGGATCCCTGGAGACGAGGTGCATTCCAGCCCCTACCAGGGAGCCTCGCCGTTTGCTCGCAGACCTGACTCCCTTCCAGAGGCCCTCAGGTGGCATCTGAGATTACCAGGACACCATGGGGCATGGCTTCAGTTCCTGACCCTGCGTTTGTCAGCCGCAGCTATTTCTACAGGCCCAGGTACACAGGTCACCAGATGAGTTAGCAAGCCTGTGTATTACAGTGCTGTGTATCAGAGAGAACTGTTTTTGAACATTTAATTATTTCCAGCAGGGAACCGTCCGGGGCCATCATGATACATCCATATAGTAGGTCACTGTGCAGTCATCAAAATGTGTCACTGGTCTGCATCCGGTGAAATGAAAAGACATTTGTCACACATTAGGCAAAAACAACGTAGCTTTGGAGCTCAGTGGTAGAATTCTCACCTGCCATGCAGGATGCCCGGGTTCTGGTCCCGGCCGGTGCTGCTGGGATGCTAAGCAGGTTTCTGTGGAGCTGCCGGACTAAGACAGGCCAGGAGTGAAGGTCTGCGACCCACTTCTGAAGAACTCAGCCAGGGAAGCCCTGAGGCTCTGACAGCTCAGTGTGCAGCCGGCCACGGGGGTCGTGTAGGACCAGGCCTGTGTCACTGCATCATGCATGGACTTGTCACAAGTTAGGTCATAATGAACAACAAATGAAAACAGAAGATTTTACAGTCACGTGTATGAAACAAGCATCTCATTATTTCAGGGTTTTTTTGTGTGATAAAAATATTTGCTCAGCACTATGCAATGATAAAGAACAACAATGATTCCAGGAAACATCTCCTAACCTGGTTTCAACTGGAAGACATTATGTTGAGCAAAAGTAGTCAGTGACAAAAGGACAAATATTGTATGAGATCCCTACAATAAGAACTCAGAAACAGACTTATGCATAGAAGAAAAGACTCTTTGACGTCTGCAAGGGAGAGGGAGTGCGAGGAGGGGAGGGTTTAGACTAGATAGTTGGTAGAAATCTGGTTGGGTGAAATTGGTGACAGCACACATTAGAAACAAGAACAATATTAAGTGGACTTCAACATAACTTAACCCCATCTTAACCCAATATTGCAAGGACAGAGTGACTGGGGCGGGGGACTGGGGAACATGCTCTTAGGCGAAATCAGGGCCAATTGGCACAACTAGCATTTTGCTAAGAGAGCTCTCTGCTCCCCACATTGATGAGTGGCGTCTGGGGTCTTAAAAGCTGCCAAGCTGCCATCCGAGGACATAGCAAATGATCTCAACTCAGCAGGAACAAGTGATCACCGAGGACCAAGATGACATGGGGGAAAGAGAACCCAGAAGACAGAGATCCACGTGAGTGGGAGTCTACATTGATTTGGGACCGGAAGAATCGGATGGTGCCTGGCCACCACCAGTGATAGCTGCAATGGAACTCACAAAGTTGAGTCTCACTGGCAACACAAGAATAAAAAGGGGTGCACCCTGAGATCTCCACTAAAAGACCACAACTGATGGTCCAGCGGCTTCAGGGTTCCCCTGGGAGCATGGCTCCTGGCCCTGATGCTGCCCTTGCCCATAAATCATAATGAAGATCCACTCTATGGACAGGAATGGATTGGACTTGGCAATGCAGAGTGACCATATATTGGATGCATTTTATGGTTGTATGCATCTATAGCATATCATCCTGCTGACCTCTGGCTGGAGGAAGGAGAGTGGGTGGAGAGGAGGGGAAAGAATTCTGTTGGGAGGATGAGACATGTATGGAGCAGAGAGGAATAGTGTGCTGTCACTGGGCAGGGAGAGCAGTGGAAGCTGCATGTAGGTGGGCATGCAAATTTATACGGGAATGTACATTTTCACTCAGTCATAATAAAAAAAATACTTGCTCAGGTGTGTGTATCTCGTTAGGAAAAGGTCTGAAAGGGTGGGTAGTTAGTGGTAGTTTCTTCTGGCTGCTACTTTACGGATGGAACTGATTGTCACCTTTATCTGTGAATTCTCTGAAATACCTACTATGGACAGCACTTGGCTTGGCTTGGCTCATATTTAAGCATTTCCTTTATAATAGCAAACGTGTATAACACTATTTCCCATTTGAATGAAAAAAGAACAGGCTATTTCCTTCACCTTCTGATGCACGCCAGAAACTGCAGAGGGAGAACACCCTGCCCGTTCCCATCCCCTTTCCCCATAGGCTTCTTCACGTCTCTCCCTAGCAGTGGAAAATCTGGGGGACCAGCCCCTAAGTCTGGGTGTGTCCTTTTCACTTGGGTAGGACCAGTGTTTGCGGACTCGGCCACCTGTGGCATGTGGAATAGAAGGTACTCTGGAGACCGTGGAACCCCACTCTCTGAGGTCAGAACGGGGGCTGAAGCGGCGGTGTTGCTGGTCGAAGTCTCCCTGTCCACCTGCCACCGTTCTCTGGGTCTCCTGTCCTGCTTCACCAGCCCTGCACTCTGATTTCGGCCCAACCACTTTTCACCATCAGCCTCTCAGCCACCAGCTTCTCAGGGCCGTCCAAACCCTGGCTCGTCAGGTCTGCTGTCTGTCCTGGATCCAAGGGGACCAGCTGATCTCAGCTGGAAAGACTCAGTGGTGGGGGTGAGAAGCCCCTCGGTCTCCTCTGCATCTGAGCCGTGTGTGGCTGATGCCCTGAGCCCCCACGGACCCCAGCTTGTTTATCACAGCCGGTAACAACCTTGTAGGACCTTGCTCCTAAAAACTCCTGTTACACCACCGTTAGGTAAGCGGGCTGCAATTGTTTGATGGCTCTTCTGCTCAGAAGGGCCAACGTAACTACTTTTTTATGAAAAACAAGCCTCTCGACACAGATACCAGAAACACCAACAACACGAGGAGAGTCAGCGAGCTCCAAGTGTAAAAATCATGACGAATGAAAAGCAATCGTCACCCCGACTGCGTGACTTCATGCATCTGTAAGCTAAAGGAAGTGTTTCCTTCTTCTTACGCCGTAATCTCAACCCAAGCGGCCTCTTTGGGTACCTGCGGTCCCTGTTGGCACAGCCTAGCAGGTGCAAGAGGACACAAAAGTGTGAGTGAGATCCTGCGATGGTCTGAACTGTGTCCCTCCAGATTGTGTCGTAAACCCCCTTCCATGTCTGCGGTTATAACCTCTCTTGGGAACAAGCTGTCTTGTCTTGTCAGGGACGCAGGATTAGTGCAGCCTGGGTCTGGAGTCAGAAATCCTGGTGGCACAGCGGTCAAGTGCTGCAGCTGCCAACTACAAGGTCAGCAGTTCAAACCCACCAGGTACTCCTAGGAGGCTCTGTGGGGCAGTCCTACTCTGCCTAGAGGGTCACTGTGAGTTAGAATCGACCCAACGACATCAGTTTGAGTTTAGTGTCTCCAGTCAACCTCTTATAAGATACAGAAGACGCGAACCAGGTAAACAGAGACAGGGAAGACAGAGGCCAAGCTGCATTGAGGCAGGATTGGTGCAGACTGTGTCCCGAGCCAAGGAATCAGGAAACAGAAGCTGAAGGCCCCAGAACCTTCTCTCAGAGCTGACGCAGAGAGAAAGCTTTCCCCGAGAGCCAGCCCCCTGACTTCGGACTTCCAGTCTCTTAGGCGATGAGAGAATCAATGTCTCTTTGTTGAGCTGCCGACTAGTGGTATTTCTGTTACAGCAGCACAAGGCGGCTGAGCCAGGCCTCTGACGCAAGGGAGCGAAGATTTAAGGACCCCCGTGACACGGTCTGCCGGAGGCTCGGAGGGGATTCTGTCAGGATGGAGAGACCAGGAGGGTTCCCAGAGGGAGGGCCCCCAAAGCTGGGCCAGAAAGTGGAATTTAGTCTGAGGCAGACAGGCCAGAAGTGCAGAAGAGCAGAAGTCAGACACTGCACTCTTCCAACGGACGCTTCCATAAAAACTGCAAGTTTGGGGTAAATTCTAGAAGCAGAGAAAGCACTGATGGCAGCTCACAGCAGCCAGTTGCTTGGAGCACTGTGTTTCGTGGATTCTTCACCACAACTGCTTTCCTTTTGATCTCTGTGGGCTTACACTCAGCCTTGCCTCCGAGCCCAGTGTGGAATGGACCAAGGTGGGGACATCTTCTTTACATAAACAAGGACATTTGCGATGCAGGTGGTGGTACCCCAACTCAGCTCCCATGCCACTTCTAAATGTAAGGAAAGGCCCTGGGGGGCTCCACATGTCCCTTCATGAATAGGTAGTCAGAGGGCGTGACAGCAGCCCCCTTCCCTTTGTTGTGAACACACCGGGGACGGGGCTAAGCTAACAGCCTGGTCTCGCCACCTGCCTAGAGCTGGCACTGCGGCCTTTCTTCTCCCTGTCACTCCCAAGTCCCAGTGGGATCCGTTGTCAGCCAGAGTCCATCCATCACAAGGCATTTGTCCCAAATCAAAGCCCCCTGCCCTTCACTGACACTGCCCAGGCACTCTCAGGTTACCAAGGGTTGGTCACTCAGTCAGAGCAAGGCATGGGCAGACTGCCTGGGGGGAGGGCAGGGAGGCCTGATGACCCGCCAGGAATCCAGGAAGGATGCTACGTTGATGCAGCTGGGAAGATGGGACACAACAGCCAGACCTTCAGGAGAGCAGTCCCTTCCACCCCTGCACCACACCCACACCCACACACATGCACACACAGAGACAACCACACAGGCACACACAGAGACACAATGGCCGGACCTTCAGGAGAGCAGTCCCTTCTACCCACTGCACTGCACACACAAGCACACACACACACACCTATACACAGACATATGTATACACGCAGACACATGCACACACGTGTACACACACGCCAACACATGGGCACATGCATGTGCACACACACGAAGACACACGTACACATACATGTATACAGACATACATGTGGACGTGTGCAGACACATACACACACGGACACATGAGCACATGTGTGCGCACACAGGCATGCACACGGACACACACATGTATACACACAGGTATACATGCAGACGTGCACATACATGTACACAAGTACACATATGCAGAGACACATATACACACACAGACATATACACATACACATACCTCAACAATGACCCATTTCAAAAGAAAACAAAGAGGCAAAAGGAGCTGACAAGTGACCTCCACAGTTCTGGGCAACTGTGTCCTCTCCAACTCCATTAGACACACGAGGTGGTGGGTGACCTTCCAACCTGGAGGCCAACAGTGCTTTGAGTCACATAACCCTGAGCTGCCACACTGCTCAGCTCTGCCTCTTCGAGCCTCAGTTTACTCATCCTCAAAAAGGAGCTACAACACCTACCTTGGAGGGTTGTCATGGTGACGAAGCAGGAGGAGGCATTGAAGGCCACCAAGCCCAGTGTCTGGGCCATAGCAAGTCTGCTCCATATGGGAGTTATTATTATTCTCTTAAAATTATAAGTTGCTGTGGAATTCTGTCAATAAATTATTGACTGGACCCAACATGACTGCCCTGGGTTAGTAAGATTATAGCTTTTTTTTGTTTCAGTTTTACCTTCCGTTCTTTAAACCTACCTTTCACGTAAATAGGAATTCTTTTACTATTTAGAAACTCAGGTATGTAGTTAAATCAATAACACATGGCATTGTCCCAGATCCCTGGTTTTCTGCTATTTTTCTTAAATCTCCTTCCAAAACAAACAAAAGTAAGGAACAACAGTTCTCTCTTTCTGAGCTACTAGTAAGACCTTCAAAAAAGGACAGGTTTTTAAAAAAAGAGAGAGAGACTCATTTTTATTTCAGGCCACAGAGAGGTCTAGCCAGCCTTGGTGCCAGAGCTCACATTTGCAGTAACTGAAAAGACAGAAGCCGTCAGGGACATTGAAGAGGTCTCAGGAGCGCTGCCGTGGTTGGGCCCAGAGGGTCAGATGAAATATTGTTACTGAAGTCTCACTGAGGACGCCTTCACGTCAGAGCTACTTGGAGGGAAGAAAGCCACATGATGTCAGTGCCGGCTGGCTGGTTTTTGTGGGGTTTTTGGTGCACGTTTTTCATTTTGATATTATATCATGAATAGCTGTAAGGACAATGTTAATTGTCCCTTCCGGAAACATTAGTCACCAGAGTTTATTTATTATTTGGGTTAAGTATTTAAAAGTTGAAGAATTTCCAAGATGTCACCACTGAAAATCTTCTAACAGCAGAAGAGCAGTTATTTCGGAAAGCCCATTTTTAAGATTTTCACACAGTAAGGAAAACGGTAACCAGTGATCTCTGGGTTTGGTGAGTGACATGGAAAGGTGCGCTGGTAGTGGGTTTGTTGTTTGTTTTCTTTTAATTGGGAACCAGAACTGCCACCCCCCGGAGCTGCGCTGCCAGTTGGGCCGTCGCGGTGCCATCGGGATGGCAGGTCTACCGACACTAACGCCGCCTGAGGCCCTCAACACGGGGCTCTCTGGCTTTTTCTCCATGTCACAAGTGTACTGTGTGTTAAGCATTGGCAACCTTAACTGAGTGAGGGGACAGAGACTCAGGCGTTTGTGCTGCCTACCCAAGACAAGCCGGCTGACTTCCTGTACTGTAACAGAAGTGCCCAGAGCCACCACCAGCCCAGACGCGCGAGCGAAGGCACGGAAGTCCTGGAGCACCTGGCCTGCTGGGCCCAGGCCACTCAGGGCTCTCACCCCAGGCCAGGCCGTCTGTGGAGCCATGTAAGAAGGCCCAGGAGAAAGGCGTCGGGGATACAACAATTGCCCCTTGCCACAGCGTCAGCTCCTACTTATGGTCACCCTGTAAGGCAGAGGAGAACTGCCCCTTAGGGTTTCCAAGGAGCAGCTGGTGGAGCTGAACATCCGGCCTCTTGGATAGCAGCTGAGCTCTTAACCACTGCGCCACCAGGGACGCTGGGGACGCAACAATGGACCGCAAAAGGCACGGTCTTGCTCACCGGATGGTCAGGGCCATAAGGAACAGAAACTCATGCTTCCTGGGTATCAGGCCACTGCTGTGCTCTCTCCTGCCCTCTGCCAGCTTCCTGACTGTGCTTCCAATTGAAGGCTTTCGTTGTCAGCTGAGTAACTGTGATCCAGCTAGAGTGAGATGGGACAGAAAGGTCTGCGTCCCGCCGGCCGGCCACCACTCGGGATTCAGAGCCGAGCGGCTTTCGCCAGCTGGCCATGCACCATGAACCCCCACCCCAGAAGGGAGCCCGCATCAGAGCGTCCTTTCCCCAGTGGTAAACCCGGATACATAGACAACACAGAGAGCAACTGGAGCAGCCCACGAGGGCTTGAAATGGTTTAACATAAACCTTAAAACTAAGAGCTGTGTGGTCAACCAGCTAATGACAAAACATGTTGCTACAATGCCATGCTTTAGAAAAATGAGTTTTTTTAAAAAGAACCACTTGAATGGACTTTGCAATTGAATCTTCGGGCCTGAGATTCCAGCGCTGAAGTTAGGCTTTTCCCTGGAGACCCAACAGTAAAGACACGCAAGAACGCTGTGGAATTTGAAACACGGTTTTGTGGAAACATTTGGAACTACCTCAAAGGGACAACAGAGGGTGTCTTTTTCCTGCAACAACTGTGATTCCTCTAGTTTGTCTTCCTCTGAGATCATAGAGGAAGTCTCGTGTTGCCCTTGGCTGGGCTCCAGTGTATGTGCCGTGTGTCACCTCCCTGACCCCAGCGACGGGGTTGTCTGTCCCTCTGCAGCCTGGCAGAAAAGCCACACTGCTCCAACAGCACCCCATTTCTTTGGTCTAGGCTGGGGTCAGAGACACGAGAGCTGAGGTCTCATCTGAAGGTCAACGTTCCTGAGAGGGGGTGTCCGGCAGTGCTGTGACTCTCAGAAGGGCTTTCTGTATTCCTTCTAGCTCCGGGTCATCTGCTCCGGACAGGTTGCCCCACGAAATGAGATAAAATGAACGAATGGGCTTGGGAAGCGGTAATCCTGCTCTGACGCAGGATTAGGAAGGAGCTGTTGTTACATCTGCTTGGCGTTGGTTGGTCACAGCTCTAGCCGGCCTGGGGCCGACCGGAGGATAGCAAGCTATGAGAAAAAAAAAAAAAAGTTGAGGCTTTAGAGGCAACCTGCATTCCCCTCGTCTTCCAGAGCAGGGGCCTTGAGGAGACCCCGTCTCTCTGGAGCGTGAGCTCCCTCCTCTGAGAAGAGAGGCAGCCACACAGCACGAAGAGCAGCAGCACCAGAAGGACCCTGCGGCCTTCTCACAAGGGTTAAAAGAGATGGTGACGGTCAGGCCCCACCACACCGGGGCTCGGCGTTTAGTTGTTGGGACTGTCATCATCTCAACTCTTGCAGTAGAGTTGTTCTGGGAGTTTTTCTCAGGTTTAGGACTGGTTTCTATCACGACAGAGAGGATTTCCTGTCTGCGAAGCTACCTCACCTCTGTGGACCTCCGGGGGCCTTCCCAAGAGTAAGCTTGAGGAACAATGCCCTTTCTCGGAAGCCCCATAGAGTTCCACGGAGATTGGACAGGGCCAGTGCCACCAGAGAGGGCATGGAGTGTCACGAATGTGAGCATCTGAGCCCTGTGGGCTCAGGAGAGAAACCAGGGAATCCACGTGTCCAGCTCTCTCCCTGCTTCCTCCTTCCCCTGAGGGGCCTCCCTGACATGAACAAGATCCCTCCCAGAACCCTTAAGCTGGGAACAGAACTGTGTGCTTCCTAGTTTGTGTTTCTGAAAAAAGCGTCTCTGTGGTGGCAGCAGCTAGAAAGGCTGTCGGGGCATCCCGTGCCCGGAGAGCCGCTGTCTCCACAGCTGGGGGGCCTGCACAGGAGGCCGGGCCTGCCCAGCGCACTTGCTAGCAGGCAGCAGAGAACAGTCAGCCTGAGGCTCATTCGGACGGGAAGAGTGAGGGGAAGCTCGGCCCCTCTGATCGTCTGTCTCCACCCGTGGTTCCCAGGCTCCAGCTGGGGCTGAGCCCCTCGCTCTGAGTCCCACTGTCTCTCTCCGCCCGCCTCTCCCTTGCACTCGCTCCTTCACACCGTGCTCCCTGAGCTCCTTCTCTGCGTTGCCTCCTCTTGGCTCTTTCCCTTTTCACTTTGTGTTTGCTCCGGGCCTCCGTCTGTGTTCACTCCCGGCCTCCGTGTTTCGTTTGTCCCCAGCCTTGCCTTTGCCCCACCCGCATTCTCTTATTCTGTGGTGTGATCAGAATCGTGATCCCGATCCCCTCAGGTTTAGGGGCAGTAGAGAGAGGCTGTCCCAAGATCAAAAGAAACAGGGGAGCTCATCTGTGGTCCAAGAACACCCTGACGGCCAAGCTGAACACAGGCCTTGGTGTCCAGGCCTCCCTTCCTGCCTCGACATCTAGTAGAAGCAGCCACAGGCCTAAACACCACTGTTTGTGGGGCAAACCTTCCTAACTGGAAATCATTAGCTTTTCCTTTTCTTTTTTTTTTAAATAAATCACATTCTAAATAACCAAATAATGAATCTCCCACTAAGCAGCACAATCAATCATCATAACCTACGGAAATACTCTCTGGAAAGATTGCATTTTACTGCTGTTGAAAACCTCACTTTCATCAAATAAAGGAGCAAATTGCCATACAGGAAATTATTCTTGGGCTAAAATATGCAATCAACACTTAGCTTCCCACCTGCACAGTCCTAGAATGCTTATGGAGTAATGACATTTGACATGGAGCCTGTTACACTCCTGACCCAGGAGAAGGGTTTTCATATTTTCAATTTGTAATGTTTGGCAAGATTCCCAAAGTAATTTTCAATTAAAGTTCCTGGTACTTGTCAAACATGACCAAGAAAACTTGATTCCCCCCAAGATGGATTAACTTCATTCGGGGGAAGACTGGTCGCCCTCCTCAAGTATTTCTGCTGAGTGTGCACAGAGTGCTCTTTTCCCGTCCAAACACTAAAATTAAAAGAAACAAAGTCGTTTTCTAACTGCTAGCCTCTGAGCAGGCACAGATTCGGGGTGGAAGGCCCTCCAGTCGACGGCACGATGGCATTCTCCCTCCCGTCTGTGGGGACAGAGCGGTCTGCTCCTTCTTCCCCATTCGCCACACGCTTGTTCGCTCCTTTGGTTGACTCTACCTCCGCATGTGGCTTATGAGCGGGCACTTGACCCAAACAGAGTCAATCAGAGTTCTCCAGAAAGACCGCTGTGGGACTTCGGAGAAGAGGTCTTTCCTTTCTGTTGTGCTGCTGCCGGTGTCAGCCCAGAGCTGCCCCATGAGGAAGCCCTCAGGAGGGGACAACGCCACTAAGCGAAGACCAGGCTGTGGAGCGGACGGCTCTGAACACCTCTCAGTCCCTGGGTCCGTCTTCCCCAAGAGCCAGCTTGCACCCTGCCCTTTCCCTGCAGATTACAGAACCCAACTTTGCCTCCCGTGTCACTTAACTGGACTCAAACAGCTATTTCTATACTTGTCACCAGGAGTCAAGGGCCCTGAACAGTGTGTAAGAGACACAAACATGAGGATGTGTCATAGAACGCAACATTGACAAGGGGGGGACAGTCCAGCGTTTTCCTTAGTAATCGTTGATTTGATCAGTAACTGGATCTCATGCCTCCACAGTGGGCCGGACACCCAAGGTACAAAGTTCAATAACACATGGTTACAGACCTCCAGGGGCTCACTAGCCGGTGAGGAGTGCACAACCCAAAACAGTCTTGCTGTAACAGATGGTCATGGGATCGTCCCAAATGCAACAAGAGTGATTAACTGCAGCTTTGGCCTTTAGGAGGACTTCGCAGAGAAGGTAGTGCTTTCACTGAGCCTCAAAAAGTGAACGCAGTTGCAGTAAGTAAAGAAAGGCGTCAGGGGATTGAGTTCAGGCAGTAGAAATGCGTTAAGTATCAACAGCTCAGACATGGGTGACAGTTTCCCAGGAGCATTCCAAAGCCCAGCACGGATCCTGCACTGGTCAGTGCTAGGTACCTAGGGGAAGGAGAAAAGGGATCAGAGATGAATCCGAGAAGGCAGTTTGGAATAAATGCTAAAAGTTGGCAAGGAGGAGACACAGAGGCCTTTAAGCAAAGAATTCAAGTGTTAAACAACCAGACATGTGTTACAGAATTTGAAATCTAATATTTTAAGAGATGGATAGATGTGAAACAAGGAAGCCCGTGAGAGACTCTTGCTTTAATCCAACCAGCACTAAGAAGGGCACGAGGTAGGGCTGCCAACCTGGTGATGAACGAGAAGTAATGAATTTGAAAAGAATTTCAGAAAAAGAATTGGTAGAATGAGGCCACAAACAGAAGTGTAGAGAGAAGGGGTAGCAGCAGCCAGCTGCACATCTGATTTCCGTCTTGAAGGCTCGATAGGCAATGAGGGTGAGTTAGAATGAGAAGCACAGGAGGAGGAGAAAGAAAGCAGGCTGCAGACGTGCCAGGAGCCAGGAGTCAGGAAACCAAGGGTCTAAGCTTGGACACATGATCTAAATCTCTCCAGTTTTCTCAGCTGAAAAGACGAGAAACTTTGATTCCTAAGTTCATTCCTAACTTGAGCAGTCTGTGATTTGAAAGACAGAGTACGAGCAAGACAATTCTGACAATATCTAGAGGTCAAGAGCAAGAAGATAAGAGACTGTGATCCCTGGATGAACTGCAACCTTGAGGGTGAACAAACACATTGATCTTGCTACGTGTAATGGAATGGAAAGGGCGTTAAAGAGTTTGGAGAGAGTAGGTCCAGTCCTGTAAGGAGCACTCTTTCCAGAAGTCATGTGTGGCTGTCAATATTGCATGAAGGTCTGTAAAGGAAAAATCTCTTCCAGGCATAAATGAAAGTGTGACCAATGACAAAGACAGTGTTATGGAATTGCATTACCAGGGGAAAAGACACCGTTAAAAACTGATGGTGGGAAAATTGGGAATCTACATGGCAGGGAAATGGAATAAAATTCACACCTCACATCAAACACAAAGCCAGATCAGATAAAGACATAATTATACAATGCAAAACTTGGAGATTCAGGTATAGAAAAATATCTTTATAACCTTAGTATAAAGGCAGACTATTTTTGTATATTGTTCTGAAAAAATTTTAGTCTTACAGAGTAATCACAAAAGTAACACAGAGAGTTCCTGTATCTCCTTCACTCAGCTTCCCCTAATGTAAGCATCTTACATCACCAAGGCGGTATTACCAAAATTAAGAAATTCTCATTGGTACATGCTATTAACCAAACTACAGACTTTACTTAGATTACAGACAACACAAAATGATCTAAACATTTTTTAAAAAGTGCTAAATATTCATCAAAGGATATGATGAAGAAAGGGAAAGGAAGAAACAAAGCTGGTGCCCATATTTGGCACACACATAACCATGAAGGGCCACACCGCAGAGCCTGGTCACTGAGAGAGTGGTCTGTGGGCTCACAGCACTGGTGTCACTGTGAGGTTGCCCCTGCCCCAGACCAACTGAATCAGAACCTACATGTTAACCAGGAGCCCACCCTACTCTGGTGGTCCCTATGCATGTGGAAGTTTGAACAGCACTGGTCTGGAGGAGCTGTTGCTCATACACAACAGGGCAGGTGTGAGAGAATGTTTCATAGCAGTGTTGGCACTAACAAAGAAGCAAGAACAACACAAATGTCCATCAAGAGAAAAAGTTGGGTAAACAAACAGAGGGACTGTTATCTGGCACTGAAAATAAGTGAAGTCTCTACTTCTGTGCTTTGAGGATGAACTTGGCTGCTGTTAGTCACTGTAAGGCAGGCTCTAGTGACCTGGCAGAACAGAGAGAAGCATCAGCCAGCTCTGGACCGATTCACAGTTTGCGGTCCATCTGAGTCTATTGTCATGGCTGTTGTGTCCTTCCAACCTTCCAAGGACTTCCCTTATCGTCGCTGACCGTCTACATCACCAACCTTCACTTTCTTTTCTAGCAGTTGGTCTTTCCTGATGACATGTCCAAAGTGAGTGAGCCTTCCACAGACAGCTCCGCACTCCCTGAGGGAACCAGTGACTGGGCTGGTGGTGTGGGGACCACGGCCTCAGGAAACATCTAGCTCAATGGGCTTAACGCAGTTTATAAGGAAAATGTTTTACATTCTACTTTGGTGAGTAGCATGTCTGGGGTCTTAAAAGCTTGTGAGCAGCCACCTAAGACACTCCACTGATCTCACCTCATCTGGAGCAAGGGAGAATGAAGAAAACCAAAGACACACACAAAAGATTCGTCCAAACGACTAATGGACCACAAGTACTACAGCTCAAACACAAACAGGACCAAGCAATACATGGTTCAAGAATCCATGTACTCATGATAAAAACTGACCTTTTCTACAAGGAAGACAATTAGAAAGACAAAATTTACAGTATTGCCAACTGTGCTGGCCAAGCAAACATCTGGCATAGAAGCACCATGGACCTATGGGCAGGCTGGGCACACAAGTGTTTGTTTGGGTGGTTTATTATTTATTACTGCGGCATGATGACCTTCTATCAGGATTAATCAGGTGATACAGAAGTCCAGTACCAAGCACTAACCCAGATCCTCTGGAGGCCAAGAGACATCTGCCTTAGTGAGAAGGGATTCATGGTTAAGCAGCAATATGTACTGTATGCAACGGAAACTTAATCAGTAACATATATATATATATACACATATATATACATACATATAGGAGTGACAGATGGCAGATGGCTGTAGACAGATGATGACAAGTGATAGACAAGGTAGACAGATACATAGGCAGATATCTACATAGGGGTAAAACTCACAGCCATTGAGTTGATTCTGACTCATAGCGACCTTATAGGACACCGTGGAACTGCCCCACTGGGTTTCCAAGGTGCACCTGGTGGAATGAAACCACTGACCTTTGGGTTGGTGGCTGAGCTCTTTCACTAGTGTCCCCCAGGGCTCCAGGAATAGGTATAGGGACAGGGACAGCTATAGGTATAGGTATAGGACATGGGCAGATATAGGGACAAGGACAGGGATAGGTATAGGTATAGGGACAGGGACAGGTATAGTGACAGGTACAAGGACAGCTATAGGTATACAGACAGGGATAGCTATAAACATAGGTATAGGGACAAGGACAGGTATAGGGACAGGGACAGCTATAGGTATAGATATAGGGACAAGGACAGCTATAGGTATAGGGACAGGGCACAGGGACAGCGACAGGGACAGCTATAGGTATAGGGACAGGGGACAGGGACAGCGACAGGTATAGGAATAGGGATGGGGACAGAGACAGGTATAGGGACAGGGACAGCTATAGGTATAGGGACAGGGGACAGGGACAAGTATATGTATAGGGACATGGGCAGATATAGGGACAGGGACAGCTATAGGTATAGGTATAGGGACAAGGACAGGTACAGCAACTGGTTTGGGTTACTTGGGCTTAGCAGTATGATGCTGGCCTTGGTCCCAGTTGGTCTCATCAACTGAGTGACCCTGAGCATGCCAGAGACTTCCCCTAGGGCCCCTCCATTTCCTCACCTATAAAATAAAATAATTAAGTCATTCCCAAGGTCCCTTCAAGGTCCAGGATTTTCTGAATCAACAGTTCTGAAAGGAAACTTACCCAAATTTTGTTCAACAGGAAGAAAAATAAAGGAAAAGAGGAAGAAGAGGGTAAGTTGAGAAAGAAGCAGGTGGAAGAGTGTGAGAAGGGTCTGAGACCAGAGGGCTACATCTGGGGAGCAGCAGCTGCCTGTCTGCCCCTCTGCACACCGTCTCTCCTCTCCCTTGTCCCCGGTCCAGCGTGAACGACCTCCAGGCGTCACAGCAGCTGCACTGTTGACCTGTGGACTGGTCACTGGTGCTTGGAGGGGCTGTGCCATGCATGGCTGGATGTTTAGCAGCACCCACGGCCTCCACCCACAAGATGTCAGCTGGCCCTTCCCACTTTTGACAATAAAGGTGTCCCCAGACATTGCCAAGTGACCCCTCACAGGCAGAGCTGATGCCCCAGCAGTCGTCCGACTTGATAAGGGGACACTGCTCCCCTCCTTCCCCGGCTTGCAGGCAGAGGGAATCTTTGCCTGCAGTTGTCTTGCAGCCCCCCTTTTGTTCTGGGGCTGAGGAGAACAAGAGAGGGGTACAGGGTGCAGCCTACAGCCCCCCACTAGGCTGATGAGTCACAGTTCCTAAGAGGGCCTCTGCTGTCCCCTCCCAGCCTCTGCTGTGTAGGCTGGGAAGGGGTGTGGGGTGAAGGGCGGCCGGGTGGCCGTGACAGGCCAGCCCTGGCCCTTCCTAGCGAGCCATGGAGCGCAGTTTGGCCCCACTTACTGTGGATTCTTTTCCCAATACAAAACAGCAAACCAAACCCATGGCCATTGATCCCGACTGACGGTAACCCTGTGGGACAGAATAGAACTGCCCGTAGGCGTGCCAGGGGCAGCTGGTGGACTTGAATGGCCTGTCTTTGGCTTGGCAAGTGAACTCCTAACCACTGAGCCACCAGGGCTCCAGGAAGTGGTGATGCCTGTACACCCCCAGCATGGGGCACTGGCGACCTTTTCTGAAGAAACAAGGACAGTGTCTCTCAATATCTGATTCCAAAGCAATGTTCTCAGCTCTGCTCAAGATCCACGTGCCAGGCAGGTGGGGGCCAGGGCTTGGCACAGGCTGGTCTGATACGTTACCCCGGCAGGGAAGGGGCTGTGTAGTTCTCACGGCCATCCGACAAATGTGGACCCTGTGAGGGGGGAGACCGGGAGGGGCAGCCTCCCAGCTTAGCTTGCCATGTTGTCTTTACCCTGAGTGATGGGCCAGAGGCACAGAATACAAAACTTTCCCTTCTGCAGGAAAAAAGATAGTAAAAATTGAATTTCTAATGCCTTATCCAAATTTAAGAAAAATCAATGTCTCGGGCATGTTAAAACAGAACAGCCCAGACACCAGGACCAGTGGCCGCTGGCAGCTCCCTTTTGCAGACACCGGTGCTGATAAAGCTATTCCCGTGACCAACAACACCCCATCGTGTGGTTAGCAGGCCTAGTCAGACTCCTGGCAACCCCACAGGACGTAGTGGAACTGCCCCGCAGGGTTTGCAGAGAGCAGCTGGTGGAGTCAAACTGCTGACCTCTTAGTTAGCAACAAGCTCTTAACCTCCGCACCACCAGGGCTCCAAGAAGGTCCATGAGAGTCAGAATGAGGGGGTCTCGGTGGGAGGGAAGTGCGTTGGCCCCAGGGGCAGGGAGGGGTGGTGGCTCAGAGCACCCTAGGACGGAGTTGCGGGGGGCTGAGGTTTGAGCTGAACCTCAGAGGATAAGTGAGAGCTGGGAGGAAGGAGGGCGGCAAAGAAGGGCTTCTGGGAAAGCTGGGGGCCTGCTCAAGCCACAAGCCTCAACGGTTCCAAAACCGTCCGTTGCAAGCTGTGATTTTTGTGTTTGACTCCAGGATCCAGCGAAGAATCTCATGTTGCGTTCGGCTCTTTTGTCCCCTAAATCTCCTTGGTTCTGGAACGGCCTACCTGTCTACGTAATTTTTTAGGAGAATCAAATTCATTCACAGGAATCTGCCCTCAGGGGCTAATAGGAGCAAAGGACAGAGAGTGACAAGGGACCACTAGGCTCTGGAAACTGTTGGGACATTTAAAAGGCTCTAAATCTTAAATTCAGGAAAGCCCTGGTGGCACAGTGGTTAAGCGCTCCTCTGCAGTTCAAACCCAGTAGACGCTCTGCAGGAAAAAGACGTCTGAGTCTCTAGACTCCAGCTTTGGAAAGCCTAGGGGGCAGTCCTACTCTGTCTTGCAGGGTCACTATGACTTGCAAATGACTCAACCACAACAACCCCTAAGTGAGTAACCAACTCACCAAAGAGTCTTTAGAATTTAATGACCAAAGAAAGAATTTAGAATTGTCTGATTCAACTCCTTCATTTTATAGAAGAGTTGCCTTCAGTGCTTTTCAGAACAAAATGGAAAATAAATCAACCATTTTACAGATGAGAAAACAGAGGTCCTGGGGACATGACTGACAGGTTTGTCTCTTAACTGGGAGGACGGCTGAGCGTGCCTGAGGCCCACGTCTCCCGGGTCCGCGCTGGCTCTGCACACCCCTGCCCAGGTCTCCTATCACCTGGGGTTCTGGCGCAGTGCTGGGAGGACGGACGTGTGGGCCTCCAGGAACTCCCAGTGGCTTTGCAGCATGGCCAAGCTGGCTGATGCCTACTCAGAAGCCAGGAAGCTCCTTCCCTTCAGGGAGAAAGCTGGAACAGGGAACAGCTATGGAGGCTTCTGCAGCTGCCTGATGCCTCCCATGAGGTGGACAGCTGAGCCAGGAAAGTCATCTGAAGTGTCCCATGTACCAGACCACAGACGAGCAGCCTTCAGCTTCTGCTGGCAAAGCCCTCTACTCTGGTCTCAGATGCTTGGCTTTGTCAAGGACTTTCAAGAGCCTTCCTTGCCCAGGCAGCTGCAGATGATACAATTCTTTTTGGCCTCAGAAAGGGACATTTCTCAGAAAAGTCCATCACTGAGATCCAGGCCACAGCAGTGTTACAGAGCGACCACCTGTGCGATTTGGCTACCTTCCCTTCCAAGCTGTTTCCTCTTCCCAGGTGCCTGCTCCCAGGATACCACAGCTCTTATTCTGCCCACTGTCTCTCTAAGGCAGTGGCAAAGCTACAAAACTTGGGTTGCTTTTTCAGTTCTCCCCACCAGGCCCCCATACGGTTGATTCCCAGCATTCTGTGAAGGGTTTCAGAGGGTGATCTCATGAGCTAATGCAGGTGTGACCGACAGGAAGAAACCGTCTCTGAGAGGTGAGATCTTGGAACACAGAAGAACTTTAGAAACAACCTCAGCGTCAGGCTGAGTGCCACCAGTGAGGCTGGGAAGTCCACCCTGCTGGGCTGGCCACCTCCCCTTCTGTCCGTGTTCTGTCCTGAGCCCCTGCCCGAGGTTTCTCCCCAGAGCACTGTGCAGTTAACAGACAAGTATGAAAATCAGTTGACAAAACCACAGCGTGGAGAAAAGAGGACACGTGAGGCTGGGTGAGACGAGCTCAAAGGCCACCTATTGTTTAACCCCACTTCTGTGAAACATCTGGGTAAAGCCAATCCACAGTCACAGAAACCAGGTTAGTGCTTATCAGGGGCCTGGAGGAGGGACAGGAAGGAGTATGGGGTACAAAGGAGTATGGGATTTCTTTACGGGGCGGTGAAAACACTCTGAAATTAGATAGCGGCGGTGACTGCCCAACCTTGTGAATATTCATGTACTGGAGTACACCAATTGCACCTTTTAAAACTGTAAATTTTAGGTTCGTGAATTATATATCTATGTCCCTGGTGGCGTAGTGGGTTAAATGCTACATCTGCTAACTGAAAGGTTGGCAGTTCAAATCTGCCAGGTGCTCCTTGAAAATTCGATGGGGCCGTTCTGTTCTGTTCTATAGGATCACTATGAGTCAGAACTGACTTGGTGCCAGTGGCTTTGGGTGGCTCCCTCAGGAATGTCTGCACCCATTTGCTGGGCCGCAGTTCCTAGTGCTGCGTTACTGCTCACCACTTTGTCCTCGCAATAACTTCATAACAGTGGGTTGGTGGCAGTTATATTGATGAGGTCGACCAGACTGGACAGTGTTTTAAGCTGATCTCTCTTGAGACATAGAAGAGGACAGTGAGCAGAGAGACACAGAGGTCTCTCACCACTAACAAAACAGTTCCAGGTGTGGAGGGCACCCTTGGGAGCTTAGGGCCCTGTGCGGAGAGGCTCCCAGACCCAGGACCTTCCTCCAGACCTGACAGTGACAGAGAGCCTTCCTCGGGAGCTGCTGTCCTCAGCTGGGACTCGTAGCCTACTGGACCCTAAGAGAACAGACTCCTCCTTGTTAAAGCCATCCACTTGTGGTATTTTTGTTAGAGCAGCACTAGATGACTAAGACAGTCTTGACAAAAACAACCAGTGACCTGATCCAGCTGAGGAAGCTGAGGCCTCGGAGGGGAGGAGAACTGCCCACGTAACAGGGAAAGCCCAGAGTCAGCACTGGGCTCCCAACCAGATCCCAGGCTACACAGGGGAGCAAGCAAGTTGGGAAGGCCCCCTGTGTCCTTCAAATCACCGAACACCCCACAGCTGCTACTTCCTAGGCAGGAAGCTGGTCCCGACCAGAGAGAACAGCCCCACCCCAGGCTGTCCCTCTGTGGTGTCACCCAGGTAGGGCAAAGACGTTGCTGAGACGAGAAAGGGCACAGGACCCCAAGACTGCCGCATGGGACTGTGCAGATCCACGCCCCTGAGGGTGAGCTGGTCCTGACAGCAGGACAGCGTCTACACCGACTCGCTGTGCTGGGTTCCCACACCCGCGCACCACGTGGTCACGCACAGGTCACTTCACCCAGAGCACGTCCTTCCCTGTGATACCCTCTTGGTGGTAATAATATCGCCTTAGAAAACAGTACCGTGGAACTGACCCCAACTCAGGGTGACCCAGCATGTGTCACAGCAGAACTGTGCCCCACCGGGTTTTTGGTGGCTGATTTTCCAGAAGTAGATCTCCAGCTTTGCTCCCAGGACACCCCGGGTGGATCTGGACCCTCAGCTCAGGTAGCTGGTTAGCGATGGGCACCGCCCTGGGTCCCCGTAAAGTCTGCAGGGCTGTGGCTGGGAGTCAAAACCAGCTGGACGGCACTTTCCACCAGCCCAGCACGGACACTGGTCATCCTGGTGAGCACACTGGGAATGGCCTCCGCGTCCGAGGGCTGTGCCTTTGTAGAGACCACCTGTAAGGAGGACACTCAACAGCATGTCAGAAGTGACCTAGAACCACGGCTAAGAGAGAAAGAGGTTGGGGGGGGCACTCCCCGAGGAAAGCTCTGTTTGCTTCAGTACAGAAGAGCAGCCTGCTTCCTAACACAGAATCCAGCATTCTCTCTTCACCATTACCCCCCCTAAACTCTCAGGGCTGTGACAAAGAACTGAGGTGAAAGAAAGAGTCTGAGGAGTCACTTTGGCCCTGAGTCTGAGGCTCTGGGGCCATGTGCTGGCGGAGAGGGTGTATTAAGTGCCACCCTTCCCAGCTGCTCTGGCAGGAAGGGTGTGCCCTCGGGCTCAACAGGAAGCCTGGTCCCCTGATGACGCACCAAGAGAACCAAGATCGGGAACAAGCCCAGGCAGCTTTGCTCTTGGGGCCCAAGAGGCCAGAGAAGGGGAGGCAGAGGCCCAGGCATCACGGGAGGGCTGCCGTGCCGGGTCCTCTCTAGGGCGACAGAAGCCGGGCTGCGAGTGAAGCTGAGAGTGGGCGAAGCCAGCAGTGAGGGGTGGTCTCCAACTCATTCAGGACACACGGGACAGAAGACTGCCTGGAATGGAGCGGAGGTGGGAACGGAGGAGGGAGGCAGTGGAAATTGCAAGAATTTTTTTTTCCACAAGCAGATTGGGGTAAGGAGTGAACGTGAGGTGAATATTCATATTCACAGAATTTCATCTACATTCATGGCCTGCAAAGGCCTAGGGACACTTTGGTTCCAGCTCAGAGATAGGAATCAGATGGCAGGAACCAGACCATGTGAGGAGCTCGGCACACACAGCTGAAGGGGGACTCAGAACGTGTAGGCACTCAACACACACAGAGGTAGGAGAAGGACCCAGAACGCCCGAGGGACTCAGCACGCCCAGCGAGAGGAGAAGGAGCCAGCAAGTGTGAGCGCTCAGCACACACGGCGGGAGGGATTGCTCAGGAGGCCTTAAAGGTGGACACTCTTGAGCTGGCTTTGGGAAGAAGGGAACACACACTCAGCAAAGGAAGCTGCAGACGGCATTTCTCTGGGAGGGCCAACAAGGGAGTGCTGCTTGGCCGGTCAGAGAGAAGAGGGTTAGGGAAGAAACAATCAGAGAGGTGAATCTGGCTTCCCAGGAGCCCTGCAGAGACCAGGTCTGAATTGTCCTACTGGATATAACAGATACTGACGGAAGTAGAGTCTCTATGAATTCTTATTTAAAGTCCCCAGAAACTTGTCTCAAGAGGAAGGATAGACGCCCTCATCCACATCCTCCAGGCCTTAATCTATAACTCTAGCAAATCAATTGAAAAGAAGTCTTTATAGCACAAGGAGGTATCGAGTGAGAATTGTTGATTTTAAGGGCTTTTCCCTAACCACACGTGGGCTGCAGCTCGGAGGCCTTGACTCCGGGGGCCCTCAGGGGCCGGTATGGGGAACGGCCCATGGGTCCCAGCCTTCCTGACTGCCTCGTGCTATGAGCTGTGAGGTGCAGGGGACCTGGGGCATTGGCAGGCACCACACACGTGTCTTTTTAAATAAACAAAGCGAAGAAATGAGGCTTAGCCTCAGCGGCCACATCCCCTCACAGAGACCTCCTCCTCCCCGCAGGAGACACTCATATCATGACACAGAATATGCCACTTGGGCCCTCATTAGCTGCAAAAAGAAGACTCTCATGAAATAAAACCCATGCCCCCTATTTAGGGGATTGGGTAACGTGAGAAAATCTGCCTTGGCTACCCAAGCTAACTTCAGCTGTAGTAATTTTCCTGGCAGTTTACCCTCATATTTATAAAAAGCTAGCCCCCAAACCCACACACAACGTACATGATTCACTAACCCATCAAGTCCCCAAGATCAATGCTTCTTCTCCGCTGGGGTGACACACCAAGAAAACGGAGTTCTCTCTCAGGTTAGAAGGAAGGAAGAGCAGGAAAAAGGTCTGCCCAGGCTGAGAAGGGCAGGGCTCTGCCCTCCCGGGTCAGCCAGCTTCGCCGTCACTGCCACGGCAGGCCCGTGGGCTAGAGGTCACGCTCCTTCAGGATGGCAGCTGTGCCATCTTGCTGTGGGCCCCGCACCTGGCCCTGCCTCGCAGAGGAGAGGAGCTCTACACAGCAGCGCCGAAGTTGTGCACAAACGTGGTCCTGAGCAGTGTCCCTTCCAGATGTGTACATGTACTGCATGGATTGAACTATGTCCCCCCAAAAATACATACAGCAATTTGGCTGGGCTGTAATAATCAGTACTGAGTGATTGCCCTCTACTGTGTGATTTCCCTATGCTGTAAATGCTGATCTCTTCCCACGGTTAATCGGAGAGGGTCAGGGTGAAACTGTAACATCCTCCTTAAGGTCACCTCCCTGCTGACAAGCAAAAGGAGTTTTCCCTGGAGTGTGGCTTGGACCACCTTTTATCCTACAAGAGATAAAGGAAAGGGAAGCACGTGGAGAGTGGGAACTTCACGCCATCGAGAAAGCAGCACCGGGGGAAGAGTGCATCCTTCAAACCTGAGTGAGGTTCCTGCGCTGAGGTACTCCCTGAGCAAAGACTGACACAATGTAAGGATGTCCCTATAAAGTCAAAGCCTTCCCCTGGAGTGGACACCCTGAATCTGGACTTGTAGCCTACTGGACTGTGTAAGAGTAAACTTTCCTCTGTTGAAGCCATCCACCCATGGCGTTTCTGTTAGAGCAGCTCTAGCTACATAAAAGATGGACTACCCACCCTTCCTGTCAGTTTGTCAAGCTGGAGTGGCTGGCCTGTTGCTGTGATGCTGGACGCTACGCCACCAGCATTTCGCACACCAGCAGGGTGGCCACAGTCAGCTGGCTTCCATGGAGCTTCCCCTCTGAGCAGACCAGGAAGAGAGACCCGGCAGTTGGCCTCTGAACCAGCCAGCAGAGCTCCTACCAAGGCCAATAAGACGTTGTCCAACGCCATGCAGAAGAGGAGACCTCGAGGCTGGAAGGACCATGCAGATGGCGCAGGACCAGGCAATGTTTCCTTCTGTGGTACATAAGGTCACCGCAACCCAGAGCTGTGACATTACAGCCACCAATGACAGGTGTGCGTATTCCCATGAAGTGCAGTCAGTATGCTGAAAGAACTCTGTGTGTGTGTGTGTACACCTGTGTGTGTACACACTACTGTTGGTGCCTTGCACACAGGCTTTCAAGTATATAAAGACAGCACACATCCTTTGCCTGGAGAGAGCTCTCCAAACATCAGTCTTCCTGCTCTGGCATGGGGCTGAAACATCTGAGCCCCAGAACATCATAACTGCAGGCTTCTGTCTGAGATGTCCGCAGTGAAGGACAGTAAAGGACAACTATCAACCCTTCCAGAGACCCCTTTGATACCCTGGATCTCTCAGAGAGCGGCAGTCCAAAGATGTGGAAACTGAGTGCTGTCGGGCTCCCAGGCTCTAGCCGTCTGCATTAGGACTGTGCTGTTTAGTAAAGGACCCACTGGTCACAGATGACAACTGAGCCCTGGAAATGTGGCAGGTGCAATCGGAGATGTATTATAAATGTAAAATCCATACCGGGTGTCAAAGCTCTAATCCTCAAAATTAATACTTTCATTGTTTCATTGATTATATGCTCATTGCCTACCCCGAAAGGCAAAGCCTGAAGATGGTCTGTTTATTTTCATTTCCTTGTTTTCCTAAATTGCATACGTTTGAACTTGACTTCGTTGTCTTTTGCCATAAGAACACTGTTCACTTTCATATCCTGATATAGAAAAACTAAACCAAACCTGTTGCCCTGGAGCTGACTCCAGCTCACAGCAATCCCTTTGGGGTCCCTGCTGTAAGCACCCCCAGGTAGCAGAAACAACTGCGATGGCTGTCCAGTGGCGCAGAGTCAGCCTTGCTGGAAGGTCACGACTTGGAGATCAGGCAGACCCAGGTTCAGGTCTACGCTGTGTCACTGACTGACCAGTACTGTGGCCCTAAACACACTGTGTGACCCTACAGGGAGTAATCCCTACCCCACAAGGCTGTAGGTGCTCCACATAGAGACTGCTGTAAGCTCTGGTCTAGGGCTTGACTTCACGCTAGGCCACCAACGTCACTGTCCTCCTCCACCTCATCTACACAGCCACGCGTATGCCTGCTTGTCCCAGTGGAGGGGAATTTAGTAATCTGACCTGCCTGCCTTTGCTGTTGGGATTCGACCCAATTCAGGGTCAGCTGCGGTAACTCCGTTATTACAGGTGATTTGTGATATCTCTTGGTCTAGTCTTTTTAAGTACAGATTTATTGTTTCAGTTGTTCTATTTTATATGTTTATATAATCTAGTTACTTACACATAAATATACATTTATATACCTAAACTTTCTACCAATCTCTCTACTTCTTCAGAGCAGGGAAACACATTAAATAAATGAAGACATATGTGCTACATCCAAGGTCAGAGGGAGGGGGAGAGTGGGGTGACTTAAAAGAGCTTCCGAATTTAGTGTAAATGGTGAATTTTAAAAGAATTCAATTAACTGGAAAGACTTTTGGTTTCATGTCAAGAAAAATATTCCGTCATCGCTTCTCATACTCTCCTCAAGGCTTTCTCCGCATCTAGCAGATTGCACAGCAGTGTTTCCAGGGTCGTCCGCACTAGATTTCTGGGGTTTACGTCGGTGGTACTGGTGAACCAGGGTGTCCTAGACACAGCTACCCGTGAATCTGGCTGAGTGGGACGTCGGAGCTGGAGCTGAGGAAGGGAGAAGGCTGCTGCTGTTTGCAGGGCAGGCTGAGAGAAACAACGAAGGAAACAGGGAGAGTGTCACAGGAAGTCTGCTCCCTTCAAGATCTCCTGGGACTCCAAAGAGAAGAGGAAACTAGGGGAGAGGAGAAAGGAAGCTGTCATCCAGGGGAACTTGGGGGGAGTATGCACAAACAGGGCAGCTTTGGAGCTGAGCCGACAAATTTGGCAGAAGGTGGGAAAGGTCCGCTCTGCCTGGTCTCGGGCCTGGTGCTCGTACGGGGCAGCTGAGGGGTGGCGCCGACGGCGGTCCCCAGGCTGGCATGACCACCACCACTGGCAGTACTGGTTGACAAAGGGGCAGGAAGGGCAAGAGCATGGGGGGAGCCACATGGTGGCCACAGTCAGTCTGCTGGTTTGCAGCCCTGTGGCAGGTTTCTCTGTGGAACCCCAGAAATGTCTAGAGAGGCTTCACAAGGCTGGAGAGGTCACATGAGCGTGTGGGTGACAGGGCAGGAACTCAAGTTACTGCTGTTAATGTGACGTAGTCTGCTCTCAGGCCCGCGGGGCCCGGGAGGGGTCTTAGGTCACACGTGCACCCTCAGAGTGCCCTGGCTCTTCCTGAGAGAGAGAAGTATCCCATAAATGCCAGAAAATGGTTTGATAAAATAAATTTAAGCTCCTTGAACAAACAAAAATCCAAAGGGTGAGTTACTCCGGTTTGAAACGCCTGTACCGAATAACAAAGACGAAATCCACGATCCAGAGTGAGTTCTCCTCAGAAAAGGTTCTGAAGCCCAAGGTGAGGAGCTCTTTTCCTGGGAAGAAACCACAGGAGGAGGAAGAGGAACCACTTCCAGAGTGGCTGCCCGCAGCCTCTCACTACTGCTGGGGTCAGCTGGCCAGATAGTCACGCCAACGTGGCATCAGAGAGCAGACCCATACCCAACCAAACCTACCAGCTGTGGCCTAATTCAAAAAACTGTCCGGAGCAACCATATTCCTCACTCAGATTTTGAAATGCAAACAAAGAATACACGGCTCATCTGTGAGTTACAGCCAAAGCCCATGCCGATGGCCCAGAGCGGGGAATCCCCTGTCCCTGTCCCACACCATAGCCCAGGGAAGCAGACATATATTTGCTCAAACCAGATTCCAGGACCCTGATGGGACTGTTCCCCCCAAGGGAAACTGTGCCATCATTGTGTCACTGCACATCAGAACATCAAGGCTTCTCTTACCGCTGGATGACCTCCGTCAGGCTCTTGCGCCAGTGTGGGGGGACAGCTGACCACTTAATCTCTGTCTTCTCTTCTATCACTACCCTTTTGGTCTCCACTCTATGTTTCGAGTAAACAAAATCAAAACTGTTGCCACTGAGTCAATTTTGACTCATAGCAACCCTATAAAGCAGAGCAGAACTGCCCCATCGGGGGTCCAGGAAACGGCTGGTGGACGCAAACTGCTGACCTCGAGTTAGCAGCCTGGCTCTTAACCACCATGCCAACAGGGTTCTGTGCTTCTAATAACTTAATAAAACTACTGATACATGAAAGTTCTTCTGAAATATGAAAAGCCGTGAATAAATAAAAGACTTGATGGCTACTGCTATTTTTAGCTGATCATCCCGTTATGATTATCCTTGCTGTTGTTGTTGTTAGGTGCTACTGAGTTGGTTCCAACTCACAGCGACCCTATGAACAACAGAACGAAACCCCGCCGAGTCCTGTGCCACGTCCACAATTGCTTTTGTGCTTAAACCCATTGTTGGGGCTAGTGGGTCAGTCCATCCCTTTGTGATTGTCCTTAGGGTCATTCATGTCCCCGAATGGCATTTTCACTTCATGAGATGGTGCCCCACGGAAGAGAACATCAAGACAATCAGAAGGAAGTGAGACATCTGTTCTTCCTAGAGAAGGGTGACAGCCAAGAATTTTGTGTCCCTTCACTTCCCAGGGGCATCTGTCATGGTGACCCTGCAGAATCAGGACAGAATTTCTGAATTATTAAAGAAAGCCTGAGACATATCTGGTCTGTTTGTCGAATGTTAAGTGTTTTTCTTTGTGTCTGAATGTTTTGTGACCATTGTAACCCATGGCAACTCTGTTTCTTAATTAACGGGAACCCACTCCAGCAGCCAAGCAAACCATAAATGCTCTGTTCTTGATCCAGATGACCCGAGCTTTCAAGTCTCACTCCAAAATCTGGCCCCCTCTGCGCCTGCACACTGTCCGAGGACGGGGCCTCCAAATGTGTGGGTAGGCCTTCGGTCAGCATGTAAATTAAATCATGCGTGGAGGAAAAGCATGCCCCAACCCAAGACACTAGGCCGAAACCTGTCTGAAGGACTATGGACCACAAGAACCGCAGCGCCACCAGCTTGAGCCCAGAGGGACTACAGGGTCCCAGCCACTGCCACGCCTCTGACCAGGAGCCCAACAGAGGGCCCTAGAGCGGGAGGAGCAGAAGCATGGACTGCAAACTCCCGAAAAAGACCAGACTTACTGGTCCCACAGAGACAGGGGGAACCCTCTGTCAGCTGAGGACTGACGCCACTTCCAAAGGCCACCTTTCAGCCAAGGGTCAGACAGGCCTCAGGAACCAGCAGTGACAGATGTGAGGAGCGTGTTCCAACGTTCAGTCGGCTGTATGAGACCAAAGGGTCGGAACCTGCTCAGAAAGAGAGACAAGAAGGCAAAAAGAGACAGGAAAGCTGGGTGAGTACACAGTGAACCCAGGGTGGAAAGGGAAGGCCGAGAGGGCTGACACAGTGTGGGGACTGCCACCAATGTCACACCAAAGAGGTAGGTATAACTATTTGAATGAGAAACTAATTTGTTTCGTAAAGGTTCTGATGAAACAGAATGATTTTCTTTTTCTTACGTCTGTATGGTGCTTTCCGATGCAAGCCCACCTTCTTTGGGGCTAGCGAAGGGTGGGCACCGCAGGTGGGACCCCCTGAGTGTGGTTTAGGACCCAGCCCAGCAGAACACCCCTGATCGTGTCCAGGTCACCCACAGCCAGGGAGGAGCTTGCAGTCACCACTTGTTGATGGACTGTTTATTTAAATTTCTTTCTTTTTTCTTTTTCTAAACTTGTCAGGCTTTCGTAAAAGTTGTGAAATGAATACACAGAGTCCTGTCACCACTCATCCTGCTCCCCAAATGTTAATCCTTCTCCTGCGCGGCCACGGGACGCAGATCGGGTCAGAAGAGCGGTGCTGTGACAGCGCTCACATTCCACAGCGGACGCTATCACAACTCCATCCGTGGTCCCAATAACAGCACTGCTCCGGGACCACAGCTGCACTGTTGAGTCTCCTCAGTCCGCTGGAGCCCACTTTTGTCTCCCCTGTCACTCTCTCTGGGGACCCACAGGAGGGGGACGCTCCCTCTGCCTTGGGGACACTGGCGGGAGGAGGAGGCCTGTGCTCAAGGCTACAGGAGGCGGAAGAGGTAGGAGGGACAGTGGCCCAGGAGCCCACGGGGTCCTCCCCCCAGAAACAGGTAGTAGGTTGGCTCCTGCCTCCCCGCCCCCACCCCCACGGCAGTGAGACCCTGGCAAGGGTTCCCCAGAGTGTACCCGGCCAAGGACGTTGGCAGTGCTCCTCTTTCGTGCCCTCAGAGTCGTAGCGCTGTTGCTCCCATATTAACCAACATCTGACTCGTCACGTTAGGAACTGGGAGCTCAGAAGGCATGCTGGACAAATCATACCCCCCAGCAAGGTCTGCTCCTGACCCTTGGGACACGAGACTTGGCTCCTTCCAGGGAAGAGGGACTCTGCCGTTGTCATCCAGCTGAGGGTCTTGAAGGGGGTAGATGATTCTGGTTTACCCAGGTGGGCTCAATGGCCTTGCAAGCATCCTGATGTAATAGAGGAAGGTGGGGGGACAGATTAGGGGACAGATGTGAGGTGGCCACCCTGCTGGCTCTTAAGACGGAGAGGAGCACAAGACAAGGAGTGTGGGTGGCCTCTGGAAGCTGAGGAAGGCAGGGAAGGGATGTTCCATGGGAACTTCCAGAAGGAGTCAGTCCTGCCAACACCTTGCTGTTAATCCCTTAAGAGCCATTTTGGATTCCTTACTTCCAGAAATGTAAGATAACAAAGGTGCATCATGTTCAGCCACTTCATCTGTGATGATCTGTTACCGCAGCTACGGGATGCTGTGACAGGAGAGAGGCATCTCGGCGGAGGTCCGCAGGTAATCAGGGCCAGAGCAAAGACGAAAGCTTCAGTTACAGAAGAGAGTAAGAGGGGGCAACACACAGCTACAGGCACAGAGGACAGGCTGGCAGGCTTTTCAGATCTAATTTTCTCCTGTCTCTTGACAAGAACCTTCATTCTTATCATTCTAGATGAACCAACATTCTGGCCCTTTAACAATGTTCTTCAACCAACCACCAAACACATCGCTGCTGAGTCCATTCCAGCTCTCGGCGACCCTACAAGACAGAGTGCAGCTGCCCCATCGCATTTCCCAGGAGCACCTGGTGGATTCTGACCGCTGACCTTTCGGTGGGCAGATGCACTCTTAACCTCTCCACCACCAGGATTTCTTTAATCAATCAAGATTGCTTTTTTTCCCTCTATGTTTTCTTTACTTGGAGTCAGAATATAATCAGGTCAAAAAAACTTATACTCACCTACCACCCTGAGGCACGTAATCTTCTGGGTGCACTGTTAAAAGTTCTAGTTTATTGTTAGAAGGCAATGTGGCCTAGTGGTTGAGCCCCAGGTGCTGGAACTGGAGAACCTGCGTTTAAATCTTAGCTGGGTCCCTTCAGAGCTGTGCCACTCTGTGCATCAGTCCCCATCAGTACAACGAGTATGACAATAACCCGTTGGCATTGAGCTGATTCCGATTCACAGCGATCCTGCAAGGCAGCGCGAAGCTGCCCTAAAGGCTGGAATCTTTACAGAAGCAGCTGCCACGTCTCCTTCCTGTGGAGTAGCTGGTTGGTCTCAACTGCCAGTTTTCCAGTTAGCAACTGAGTCCTTAACCACTGCACCACCAGGGCTCCTGGAAGGTATGAATGGTGCCAGTAACACAGGACTGTTATACCGGGAAATGGAAACCCTGGTGGCATAGTGGTTCAGTACTGCGACTGCTAACCAGAAGGTCGGCGGTTCAAATCTGCCAGGCACTCCTCGGAGGCTCTGTGGGGCAGTTCTGCCCTGTCTATAGGGTCGCTGTGAATCGGAATTGACTCAACAGCAGTGAGTCCACTAGGAAGTGTTGGCACAATTTTTTTTTTAAGTTCCTGGAACATCAACTAATATTATGTGGGTATTTGTTGAATAAATGTTTAAACATAAAGACGCAAATGAGGCTATTTTAACCAGTTAGCACCCTTCTCGTCCACACGCTTTTGGGTGTTCATTTTCCTAAAATGTAAACTGATCCCACCACTGCAATCTTCCACGGAAGCGGGAAAGCACTGGCAGTTCCCGGCGGCGTCCGGTCCACAGCCAAGTGTGAGAAGGCAGGGTGTCTGCAGGCTTCACGTTCTGCCTACAGTTTTCATAGTTAAACAAAAGTACAATCAAAGACACCAGGCCTCTCGCTTCACTTATTGCTGCTGGCCCCAGGAGACACAGGCGTTCGCGACCCCTAGTCCCCAGGATGATGCACCCGTATTTAGCCTAGGATTCGAGAGCCTTCATACCTAGTCCATGTTGTTCTTGTTCCTGCGAGGTGCTAGCCAGTCCGTTCCTACTCACAGTGACCTCACGTACAGGACAGCCAAGCTCCGTGGTCCTGCGTCGCCCTCTAAACCGTTGCTACGTTGGAGCCCCTTGTTGCAGCTGCTGTGTTGATCCGTCTCGTTGAGGGTCTTCCTCTTTGGCACACCCCTCTACCTTACCCTGTCTTCTCCAGGGACTGAAACTTCCTGATAACATGCCTGTCATGGATTGAACTGTGTCGCCCCAAAACATGTGTAGCCATTTGGCTGGGCCATGATTCCCAATATTTTGTGATCTTCCTGTGCTGCACATCCTAATCTCTGGCTGGGCCTAGTAGAGGGGATGATTCTGTTAAATGAGGGTGAAGTGGGACTGCCACGTCCTGGCTAAGGGTGTTTCCCTGGAGGGTGGCTCCCACCACCCTCTATCCTTTCATCCTACTGCAGATAAAAAGAGAGGGAAGTGAGCAGAGAGTTGGGAACCTCGCACCACCGAGGAAGCAGCCCCAGGAGAAGAACATGTCCTTCAGACCTGAGGTTCTTGTACCAAGATGCTCCCTGACCCAAGACTGACACAACACAAGGCCCTTGCTCCAGAGCCAAAGAGGGAAAGCCTTGCCCTGGGGCGGACGCCCTGAATTCAGCCCGGCAGCCTACTGGACTGCATCAGAACAAATGTTTTTTGTTGCAGTTGTCACTTGTGGTGTTTCTGTTAAGGCAGCTCCAGGTGACAATGCCCAAAGTGTATGGGACAAAGTCTCACCATTCTCACTTCTAAGAAGCACTCTGTCTGTGCTCCATCCAAGACAAATTTGTTCCTTCTTCCGGCAGTGCATTAAGTCCTGTGGCTGCTCACCAAAAGGTCGGCAGATCAAATCCACGCGGTGTTCCTTGGAAACTGCGGGGCAGTTCTACTCTGACCTCCAGGGTCGCCCTGAGTTGGACGCCACTCAATGGCAGTGGCTTGGTTGGTTTAGTCGGTTCTGGCAGTCCACAGTATAGTCAGTACTCTTCATCAGCACCGCACTTCCAGGGCGTTGGAACCTCTCCATCTTTCTTATTGGTGGTCCAGCTTTTGTGTGCCCTTGAGGCAACTGAGTCAGGCACAAAGCGACATTTGCTCCTCCAAACTTCCCTCTCCCTCCCCCCAACATACACCAAGTACCTCAGTAATTTTTGAGCTATTTTGGTAATATGACTCCGTTTTCTCTTTTCTTTCTATAAATGTTTTATAAATAGAATGTCTAACTATAAAATAGAAATTTTAGCTTGTGCTCCATTTTAAATCACTGATACTCATCAGTATTATACATTCCCAAGTATCTATGCGAAAAAAGAGGATAATATTTGGTTTAATCATGTAACCAAAGTCATTCTCATGATAAATCAAAACTAGACCATTAAGAGGAAAAAAAATGCCCATAAATCTTCAAGCGTAATTCATCCTGACTACAATACTATAAAAACATGCCTGGGGAGTCCAAGTGTAGTCCCCTGTGCCACACAGCAATTTAGTAAACTGACACACACTATTAGGGGTTGGAACATCCGCATGACAGCACGCATCCTGAATGGTATTAGTAACACGCTGACGTTTCCTCTGGAGGTTCGCATGGTGTATATGTTACCAGAATCATCTCAGCCTGAACAGAATTGAACCAGGCTTAAGAAAGATCTTTATGCTGGTTGAGAATTCAGAGTCAACAGCCAGGGTGCTGCAGAGAGTTTTTCTTTAACAGATATCTGTGGGAACAAGATGATCGTCAAGGGTGTTGTCCCCATGACAGGCCATTCAGGCAAAGGAAGAGGCCCTGAGTTGGGGAAAAGAGGGAGGAGGTGGAGGGGAGAGAAGAGCACTCATCCTCCCCCTGCACCTTGGCAAGATGACAGAGGGAGGGAGGATCAAGCTTTGTGGTGCAGTGGTTAAGAGCTACAGCAGCAAACCAAAAGGCTGCCTGCTCGAACCTAACAGCCTTCACAGCTGTGAGCCAGCCACCGGCTGTGTGACCCGTGGGGCTCGGGTTTGCCAGCTATCAGCTGTGGATCAGGACAGGCCACCGGCCTGAGCAACAGACTGGCCTGGAGACCCACCGATTTCTGCAACCGCAGGTGCCGCTTACTCGCGATGAATCTCTCTCTCTCTCTCTATATATATCTCTCTATCTGTTTTTGAATGTCCCATGGACCACCAAAAGAACAGACAGGTCTCTGCTGGAAAAAGCACAACCAGAGTGCTCCTCGGAAGCCAGGATGGCGAAATTTCTTCTTTCTTTATTTTTTATTATGATTGAATAGAAATGTGAATTCCCATATAAATTTGCATGCTGACCTATATGCAGCTTCCACTGACCTCCCTGCCTGGTGACAGCACACTCTTCCTCTCTGCTCCATACATGTCTTATGCCCCCCATAAAGTGCCCACACAATATGGTCCCTCTGAGTCACCAAGTCCAATCCATTGCTGTCCAAAAAGTTGACCTCCATTATGATTTATGGACAGGGGCCGCATCGGGGCCAGGGGCCATGCTCCCAGGTGAACCCCGAAGTCCCTGGACTGTCAACTGTGGTCTTTTAGTGGAGATCTCAGGTGCACCCCTATCTATACTTGTGTTGCCAGTCAGACTCAACTTTGTGAGCTCCATTGTGTCTATCACTGGTGGTGGCCAGGTACCATCTGGTTCTTCCAGTCACAAGTTGATGTAGACATCCACAGTTTTAGTCAGCTAGTGCTGCTCTAACTGAAATACCACAGAGTGGATGGCTTTAACAAAAGAAGGTTTATTCTTACACAGTCTGGTAGGCTACAAGTCCATATTGAGGGTGTCCACTCCAGAGGAAGGCATTCCCCTTGTCGGCTCTGGAAGAAAGTCCAGTATTGCATCAGTCTTTGTTCAGGGAGCATCTTGGCACAAGAACCTCAGGTCTGAAGGACATACTTTTCTCCCGGTTCTGCTTTCTTGATGGTACGAGGTTTCCAATTTTCAGCCTGCTTCCTTTTCCTTTTATCTCTTGTAGGATGAAAGGATTAAGAGTGGAGCAAGCCATGCTCCAGGGAAGCTCCCTTCACAGAGGAGCAGGGAGGTGATCCTATGAAAGGATTTACAGCCCACCCTAATCCTTTAACACATACAGCATAGGAAAACCACAAAAGGGAGGGCAGTCACAAGATACTGGGACTCAGCCCAGCCACATGGCTACACCTATTTTGGGGGGAACACAATTCAATCCATGACACTGAGTCATGTGGGTCTCTCTGTCCTCTGGATTCTCTTTCCCCCATGTCGTTACGGACCTTGGTGATCATCCATTCCTGCTAAGTTGGGAGCATTTGCTGTACCCTCAGATGGCAGCTTGGCAGCTTTTAAGACCCCAGGCACCACTCACCAATGTGGGGTGCAGAAAGTCCTCATTAGCAAAATGCTAGTTGTGCCAATTGGCTTCAATTTCCCCTGAGAGCATGGTCCTCGGTCCCCTGCCCCAGCTGCTCTGTCCTTGAAATACTGGGTTAAGATAGACGAGTACACAAGTTGTGTTGAAGTCCCGTTAATATTGATCTTCTTGGATCTGACTTGAAGGCACTTGGCTTGGCTTTACTAATGTGTGCCATCACCAATGTCACCCAACCAAATTTCCAACAACTATCTAATCTAAACCTTCCCCCCTCGACCTCCTGCCCTCCCCACCCTTGCAGCCATCAAAGAATCTTTTCTGTTATGCATGAGTCTGTTTTTAAGTTCTTATCATAGGGGTCTCATACAATATTTGTCCTTTTGTTGCTGACTACTTTCACTCAACATAATGTCCTCCAGTGGAAATGAGGTTAAGAGATGTTTCCAGCTATCACCATTGATCTTTATCATTGCATAGTGTTCCATTGAGTATGTATACCATAGTTTACCTATCCATTCTTCTGTTGTTGGGCTTCTAGGCTGATTCCCTCTTTTTGCAATTGTAGACTGTTCTGTGATGAACATTCATGTGCGTGCATCAGTTGGTGTGAATAGCCTTGATTCTGTAGGATATATCCTAAGCAGTGGAGTTACTGGGTCAAATGGTATATCTATATCCATTATTTCAATGTAGTGCCAGATTGCTTTCCAAAAGGTTGCACCATTTTGCAATCCCACCAACAGTGTAGGAGAGTTTCGATCTCTCCACAGCCTCTCCAGCATTTAGTGTTCTTCGTTTTTTGGATCATGGCCAACCTTGTTGGGGTGAGATGGTGTCTCATTGTCATTTTGATTTGAATTTCTTTAATAGCTAATGATCATGAGTATGTCCGGCAGTGTTTTTTGGCTGCCTGGATCTCCTCTTTAGAGAAGTGTCTGTCCATCTCCTTTGCCCATCGCTTAACTGGATGATTTATCTTTTGTTCAGGGAGTATCTTTTCTTTATCTTTTTCTTATGGATATTTTGTAGTACCTTATAGATTATGGAGATCAGGTTTCAGTCTGACATAGAGCTGCCAAATATTTTTTCCCGCTCTGTAGATGGCCTTTTAATTCTATTAATAAACTATTTGGATGAGCAAAAATGTTTGATTCTTAGTGGTTCCCGTTTATCTGTTTTCTCTTCTGTTGTTTGTGGTTTGTTTGACAGATTTTGAAGTCTGTCTATGTTATGTGTTAAACCTTCCATTGTTGTTCCTACCTTTTCTTGGATGAGTGTTATCATTTTAGAGTTGATATTTAGGTCTTTTATCCAGTTTGAGTTGATTTTTGTATAAGGTGTAAGATATGGGTCTTGTTTTAATTTAGTGCAGATGGATATCCAATTTTGCCAGCACCATTTTTTGAAGAGATTGTTTTTACCCAAGTTTAATATCTTAGATCCTTTGTCGAATATCAACTGTTCATAGGCAGATGATGTCATCTCTAGGGTCTCCATTCTGTCCCACTGATCTATCTGTCTGTTTTGTCTCTGTGCCAGCATCATTTCTGCTGAGAAATACGATGAAAGCCTACAGGGTTTCCCTCTGAATGTCAGCTTTGCTTTGAGTCTTGCTGCCTTTAAGAGTTTCTGCTTAGGTTTCATTTTGTTGAGCTTGATTATAATATGTCTTGGAGTCTTTCTATTGAGATCTATATTGAGTGGTGTTTGATATGTATCTTGGATATCTATATTCTCTTCTTTCATAATATCTGGGAAGTTTTCTGTCAGCAGCTCAGCAACAATGCTCTCTGTGTTCTCAGGTGTCTCACCCTGTTCAGGAACTCCAATTAATCATAGATTGTTCTTCTTAATAGAGTCCCACATGCTTCTTAATACTTTTTCATTTTTCTTGCTTCTTTTTTCTGATTTCTCCTTGTAGATGCTGAAGTCAGTGGCTCTGTCTTCCAAATCAGAAATTCTCTTTTCCATTTGTTCCATTCTGTCTCCCTGGCTTTGAATTGAAGTTTCTATGTCTTTGATTTTGCTCTTGATCTGTTGAATTTCTGAGTACTAATGTTCCATCAGATTGAACAGCTTGCTTAATCTTTCATTTTGCTCTGTTGCATTTTGTATAAGGTCTAGGAGGACTCTATATATGATCCTTTTGTATTCACCTTCTGATAATTTCAGAAAAGCTTCTTCATCTGGGAAGTTCTGAGGTGGTTTCTTTGGGGGACCTTCTGATGCCATGGGTGATTTCCAGGTTACCATCTTCTCCAATGTTTATTGCTTTCGGGCTTCATGTAGGTCAATAGAGGCTGGGAGATGTGATGTGAAGATGGACCACAGTTGTTTCTCTAGGCCATCTTAAAATGAGAAGTAAAAAGTATTTGACAACTTTCAAAGTCAGTCAGGTTTTCAGGTGTATACATCCCTCTTCCCAGCTGGCACAGTAAGCACCGCTATATTGAACCCCAGATGTTATAAACTAGCTCAAAATACAGAAAGCCTACTGGCCTGCTGGCTTCTGTTGTCGGGCCCCAGCTGTAGGCAATACTGTGTAGAATTCTGCTTTTCTGTTGGAAAAGCAGTCTCTTCTGGGTAGACACTGCCTCCCAGCCCAGAAATTAGGTGCAGCTGAGGCTTCTGTATGGATGAGCCTGCCTCCCAATGAAACAAGTTGGCATCCTACATGACCTCACCAGCTGGCCCCACCCAGGATCCTGGCAGAAAGAGAGGCCAAGAGTGCCAAAATGCCCAGAGTCCACAGCCTCCACCGCTGGGCCCCAGCTCCAGGCGACACAGTGCAAAATACTGCTTCCCTGCTAGAAAAGCACTCTCCCCCCAGCCTAAGAACCAAGTCTGGCCGGGGCCTCTGCCTGGGCTTCTCTGTTTCCTGATAGGCCAGAAGAGCCAAGGTATAGAGTCCAAAGCCAGGATCTCCGAACCTGGCAATTATGCTTGCCAGTGCCACCAGCAGTGCGTCTGAGACCAGCAGCTAGTCAAGTCCCAGTTCTGCCCGCTGCCCAAGACAGAGGAAAAAAAATTGAAATGGTGAGTTATCTTCCGTCTGTGCAAGCCTGTGCTTGCCAAGAGTGGGGTCAGTGAAAGAAAGGAGGTTTTGGGTTCAGTGGCATGAAGTCCAAATTAACAGCCTTGTGCCACATCCCAGGGCTCACCAGGTGCCCAGTAGGCTCTGTTTAATTATCACTTCAGGTCTTGATTTCCAGAGGGATTAAGGGAGATGTGCGTTTAGTCCGCCATCTTGATTCTGCCTCAGCCGCTGGAAAGGGACATCATGCTTGGTAGGGTGGAGGGTCAGCAAAAAGGAGGAGATAGACTGAGGAAATGGACTGACACAGTGGCCACAACAATGAGCTAAAACGTAAAAACAATTGTGGGCATGGAGCAGGACTGGGCAGGGCTTCGTTCTGCGGTGCACGGGGTCACTGTGAGTCAGCGCCGACTCTGCAGCACCTGACAACAACAACAGCACCTACTTGCTTCCCCGGCTCTGCTTCCGTTACGCTGGGCGTGGGAAGATGCTGCCTCTGCCACGGAAGGGAAGGAAGGAGGCATCTTCTCAGAGGCTTCAGTTGCTCAGTGTGAATCTCAAGAGGGATGCTCTGTGAAGGGTCCTGCGCAGCTGACTCTGGGATGCCTTTTGTAGCAGAACTGTGCTGGGAGCTCTGGCCACTCTGACATCAGCTCCTGACCCTGATGGACATGTTGTGGGGTGGTAAGAGTGTAGCATTTGAGGGGAGACTGAGCCTTTTGCTGATAACCCAGACAAGAGGCCAGGAGGAAGGTGACACCACCTTTGCTGTGACCTGCCTTGAGGTCTGTGACCTGAGGCAAGTGTCCTTTACTTGAAGGGCCCTGGTCTCCTGGGCATGAGGAGGAGGCTGGGATGCAGTCCCTGTGTGCATCGTCCACAGGATGGACCCAACGAGGTGGGAGTGTCTGCACTGGAGGAGCAGGGAGGAGGGTCACAGCCTTGAGGGGTGCATCCTGCAGATTCACTAGGTTTGTGATGAACACAGTCAATCCAAATCAATCCCAAATCCTCAAGGGAAACCTTTCAGCACGGAGGCCTAACTAATCCCCAGCCTTCATGCTCCCATTCGAATGACTTCCCGTCCCTCAGCTCATTCCACGACCCTCCTGCTGACTCAGCCCCAACAGTCTTTCCCCGGAGATCCACTGGGCTTCCTCCAGGAGTGCTTCCTCTGCTGGCTTCCCCTGTGTTCCTGTCCTTTTCTACCCTGTATGGCCATCATCTGTGCATTGGTCCTACCGCCTGCTAGGCCCCTGGTGGGGGGACACGTCACTGGCTCACAGCTCACCACATGCTCACAGGTAAATGTTAAATTAAGTAATAAATTAGATAAGCAAGCTCATTCGTCACAGGATGAACTTTGAAAAGGAAGCAAATAATAACAACTGTGCCTTCTGCTATGGCAAAAGGCCCTCAGCGGGTGTGCGGGGACACCTGGAAGGTGAGAGGCTGGCGATGCCAACCCACCCCGTGTCACTGTAGACAGAAGTCCCTCTACGATGGCAGCTAAGAAAGCCCAACAGAGCAGTCCTGCTCGGCGAGACACCGGGTCACCAAGGGTCAGAGCCACCTCACCGGGTTGTTATCTTTATTGGTTTCCATTCTATACCTCTGTCCAAGCACCAACACCAACACAACCCCGTCCCATAGAGACCTTAAGGGGGCGGGGGGGCCCTGAGTGCTTCTCCCTCGCTTACAGGCACACTGCAAGGCTTTGGGAAGCTCAGTGACATCGCCCAGGCCACCGCCAGGGGGACGAGGGCCAGACTCGGCCCAGGACTGCTCCCTCCGAGTCCGGCCCTGTGTCACGGAGCCAGGCGGCGCAACCATCACGTTCTATGCCGCTTGCCTTCTTGATGAACATGTGGCAGCGGGTAGACGTTCTGTGAGCTTTCATCGTCACTGCCCAGAGGGCAGAGGGAATGCGGATTCCCTCAGTGTGGGGTCTCAGCCTAGAGACAGTCCTGGCACAGGGGCCAGTAAGTTTCTAGTTCTCTGCCGTGGGCACTGCCAGTCGTGAGTGGTCTGGGGAGCACTGCCCAGTCAGCTGCCAGCCGCATGACTGTCCAGGGCAGGGCAGGCTCGGCTCTCCATCTCCACTGTCTCTTCGGCTCATGCACTGTCTGCTTTTTGCAAGATCTGCTCTGAAATCTGTTTGCAAAAGTCAGGTTCTGCCTTGGTTCAGCGTGAACCTGGAAACGGGGAAGCACACTTCGCTTTTGGTTCCTACCCGAGAGGGCTACACTGACTAAAGCTGGCAAGTCCTGATGCTCCTCAGCCAGGGTCAGAATGCTGGCACCTGCCCTACCGGCTCCGGCTCCAGCTCCCAGCACTCGGCCCTTGTGACTCTCCCTCACCTGGACCTTCCCGTGGCCGTGACCTTCTTGCAAAGACCCCTCCTTCCTTCTTAGGACAGTAAGAGGAACCCCACTGCCCACCTGTGGACCTGCTGGGGCTCTCAGAAGCACCGGGGACCCTGAAGTGTGGTGTCCTCGGGGCTAGGGGCAGGGTGAGGCTGCCAAGGTGTCCTCCATGGCTGGGAGAATTGAGAGGGCACCGAAAATGGCAGGGATCAAGAGACATAATGCTGAACGCAACATGGAAAATCAACATGAACGCAGAAACTTTATGGTGAAGAGCAGAAAAAATCAAAATTTTAAATAAAGCCTGGTAGAAATGTAGCAGGAAAAAGATAAGTTCAGTCCACGGAGCAGAAAACACCTCGAACACCATCTTGTTTGTAGAGGAAGAGGCTGTTTATTAGCTAGCAGTGCAACGGATGGACCCAAATTCGAAAAATAGCCATGCACCCCATTCCATTATCAGACACACCTATTTATACATTTTTCAAGAAAACCGACAAAGCAATTTCCATATATTCTCTATATTGGCAGTTACAGGTATACATACTGCATTTCTATTGGTCCAGCATACTTACAGAGGCACCAGACAAGCAGTTGGCATTAAGTTACTTGGGAAGAGGCTACCTCCTCCTTAGAAACTGGGCTTAATAGGGATTTTTACGGGAGGGGAGAAGAGGGACGCCGGTGCCCCCACCCTAATTTAGACATCAGGCAGAAAGCAAGCATTGATTTGAATAGGGTTTTGGAAATTCCTCACAACGTAAACTGGTGCCTTCTTATCTAAACAGTGTAACAGAGGTTACTTCCTCAGGTGAATTCACCTCTCAAGGAGGAAAGTACCTAGGCCTCGGTGTGAGTGCAGAGGTCAAGCGCAGCAGTCCAGAACTGTCATTTTCGAGGGTCTGATGTCATGCATTCTAGCTGTTTTGAGCTTTACGGGCTCACAAGCCCTGCACCCAGGCCTACTGGAATTTAAGTGGTATTTTCTTAAAAGCTTTTCTTCCTCTCTTAAAATAAATCAGCATCACAGTTTTTTCTTTTTGTCTCCAGCTCTAACACAAGCTCCGCAAGACCCTGTGACCGCTTCTGTAATTATTTTAAATTTTGGTAGTCTACTTGGCTGGCTCCGTAGATGTTTGTGCATTAATTTAATCACTGATGTTTGGGATAACCCCTCAAGATCTGTGTCTGAAGGTGTGCCTCTCCCATCTCACCCTAGCCCTGGCTCTACTTCTTCCTACACAGTCACGTCACGTCCCCAGGTCAAGATGCTGACAGTGATAGACCACCTGCAAAGCCACCTGCTCCTACCACTCGCCCAGTGTGGGTACCTCCTCTATGGTGTTTCTTGCCATCATTCATTGAGCCGTGTCTGCTAAAAGTGCGGTCAGCTTGGCTAGGCCACGGCCCCAGTGGCCTGCTCCTGTCCACCGTGTTGTCATCTGATGGGATTTTCCCAGGTGGTTGTTTTAGTCAGCTAGGGCTGCTCTAACAGAAATACCACAGAGTGGATGGCTTTAACAAAGAAAGATTTATTCTTACACAGTCAGGTAGGTTGCAAGTCCATATTCAGGGTGTCCGCTCCAGGAAAAGACTTTCCCCTTGTCGGCTCTGGAGGAAAGTCCGGTATTGCATCAGTCTTTGTCCTGGGAGCGTCCTCACTCAAGAACCTCTGGTCTGAAGGACGCGCTCTGCTCCAGGTGCTGCTTGCTTGATGGTAGGGAGGTTCTCAAATTGTCCTTTGTTTCTTTTTCCTTTTATTCCTTGCAAGCTAAAAGCATTAAGGGTGGGGCAAGCCACACTCCAGGGAAACTCCCCCTACAGCAGGAATTTGCAGCCCCACCCTAATCATTTAACATACAGGTTAGAAAAACCACACAATGGAGGACAGTCCCAAGATACTGGGAACCATATCCCAGCCACGTGGCTGCACACATTTTTGGGGGGACACAATTCCAACCATGACAGTGGTATAAATTCAGCTTCTATGGTGCTAATGAGGGCAGGATTAGAAGCAGTTATTTTAAGGTCACAGCACTCAATCTACAAGATTGAATTGTGTTTTGAGTAGATCTCTTTTGAGATATAAAAGAGACAGCAGCGAGCAGAGACACAGGGGGACCACACCATCAAGAAAGTAGTGGCAGGAGCAGAGCATGTCCCCTGGACCAGGGTCCCTGTGCTGAGAAGCCCCAAGACCAGGGCCGACTGGCAACGAGGACCTCCCTCCAAAGCCGACAGACAGAACACCTCCCCCAGAGCTGGGGCCCAGAATGCAGACCTCTAGCCTCCCAGATGGCGAGACGACCCATTCCCGCCTGGTCAGGCTGTCACTTGACCACTTGTGCTGTTTGTGTTAGAGACGCAGGAAACGGCCGGGACACCAATCACGGCCATGCAGCCTCTAGGTCAGTGGTCCCCGACCTCGGCTGCACACAGCGTTCTGAGAATCCCAAAGCTCAGTGAAACCAGAATCTCTGGGACATCAGAGGATGGTTAACTGCCTCGGTTTGCCCAGGACAAAGACGCTGGACTTTCAGCTAGGACCATCCTGTTCAGGACAGCAGGTCACCCTAGTTGTTTTCTTCCCAGGAGACACTGGTGTGCGGCCACGATTGAAAACCACTGATGAACAGATGTTTCCAGAGACAGGGACTCCCTGCCTAAAGACGGCCAGTCTCAGTTCACGAACCTCGGGCTCAGCCACTTCCCACCACCCAAAATGTAGGCCCTGGCCGGAATCACGGGGAACCCTGCAAACGGCGGCTCCGGTGAGGGGCAGAAGCAAGGCGTGCGTAAAGTCCAAAAGCAGCCCAGCCGGAGGCAAGTTCTGCATCACCATTACAAACGACCATGAAAGGCGGCTGTCAGTCCACAGACGGATACAGGACGCTGTGGTCAGGATGGACCTAGCGTCAGCAGGTGGGGTTGTTGGTTTGTTTAGGTGAGCAGAGCCAGTCTCACACCTCAGCAGGCCATAGGTGAGCAAGGAAGGCCGGAGAAGGGAGCAGGAAGGAGGGTCAGCTTGGAGGTGGCCACATCCGTTACGATGACTGTTGCGGCTGGAAGGCCTGGTGGCGCGGTGCTCACCAACAGTCGGCAGCTCAAATCCGCCAGGCGCTCCTAGGAAACCCTTCGGGGCGGTTCCGCTCTGACCTCTAGGTTCGCCGTGCGTCGGACCCGACTCGACGGCAGTAGCCCAGCCCTGCCCGGCCACTGTCCGCGTAGCGATCATGGGTTAACGGAACACAGTGAGACATCCACTCTATGAGACCACAGCAAATTACACTGACAGGAAACATTCCCACGGTGTTGGCTTACTTTACAGGAAGAAGCAGAACATTGGGCGTCTTCTATTATTTCACTTTTCCCTGGAGGGTAAACGGGGATGAACTTGCAGAGAATTCCAAAAAGATTGCTCTGGTCCCTAACCATTGCCGGGATGGCGCGTCCGTGACAGAGAACAAAAGCTGTTCTCTGAGACACAAGCGCACCCTTAGTGACCCTCTCCTGGGTGTGCGTCAAGGCCAGTGGGTCTCACTGCGTAGGTTCCAGGACGTGGGAAGACAGCTGCAGTGGGAGCACGGGTAGTTCTCGTCTTTTAACCCAAAAAGTTGCTTGTGAACCACCCTGCGGGGGTAGATGTCTGCTGTGCTGCTGACATCTGCTGAGAGGCTGTGAGATAGCACTTTCAGAGGCTGTTTTCCTGAAAATTACTGCCTTGAGCAAGCCCTGAGCCCATTGCTGGCAAGGTCCGAACCCAGGCAGCTTGTGAAAGCGAAGGGAGCCAGAGCTGTGTGGGAATAGTCCTGTCACTGTGCTGTCCTTAAAGGGCAAGGGAACCAGCACTTCCAGTCCCAGATTCTCACAGGTGCCGAAGGCCAGTGTTGACCTTTAAACCTCGTCACAGCCTGTCTAGGTTAGTGTTAACCCATTGTACAGATGTAAAAACTAAAGTCCCACGATACTGTCTACCTTCTGTAAAACCAGACAGCAAGAAAGTCGACCAAGTTTCAGGGTGGCACAAATGTTTAATGCATTCACTTGCTGAACCAGAGATTGGGGTTCAAGTCTATCCAAGTACACCTCCAGAGAAAGGCCTGGCAGTGAGCTTCAGTAAAACGAGGCACTAGGAACCCTGAGAAGCACAGCTCTGCTTACAGACACGTGGGGTTGCCGTGGGTCCGATCAGAACCCTGGTAACTGGTTTCGTAAGTGAACCAGTACCTGGGCACAGGTCACCTGAGCCCAGCTCTGTCTCCCAGGCCCTGTCATACACCCTGTCCTTCAAGAGGGCACCACCATAGATCCAAAGCAGACCCTTGCAGAGCCCAATCCTTCATTCCCAGGAAATCTCAGCTTCACAGCTAAGCAGGAAAATCAGACGGGAACCGAGGGATTTAAATTCATGACAGCATTTTTCCTTCAAATTACTATTTTTTTAGTGGCAAAGAGATGCCACTAGACAGTTGGCCTGTGCTCTGTGACCTCAAGAAGGTCTGAGCAGGATGACGACTCTCTTTGGAAGACGACGGGCTTGTGGAGGCCGGTCTTCCTGCCACTCTCATTTCTTCCTTCCCAGGAGGTTTTTCCAAAGTCACTGTCACTTCTTTTATCTACAGCCTCGGGCCCTGGCGTGCTCTCCAGGGCAGAGCCGGTTCCCGGGTAAGGAGCCCCAAGTAATTGACTGTGTGTATCCACACTGAGAGGCACCTATCTGCACACATGAGAAGCCGTGGAAAACCCAAACCCAGCCCACTGCTGGCGGGACGCTTCTGACTCGTAGCAGCCCCACAGGGCAGAGCAGACCTGTCCCCAACGGTTTCCAAGGGCCAGTGGGTGGATTCTGACTGTCCATCCTCTGGTTAGAATTGTGCCCAGAGCTCCCTAGACACCACTGGCTGAAGGCAGAAGGGTTGCTGGCGTGCCATCCTGTGGCCAACTGCTCTGTGCCGAGATACGGACAACAGAAGACAGGGCTAAAGGCTGTGGAAGTCGTACCTGGTTAGCAAAAACAGTGGCGTTGGAGGTTCAGTTGATTAGCCAGCCAGGGGGACAAACAGGAGCTAGGCTAAGAACCAGGGTCAGGACACCTAGGCCCTCAGGGTTACACACAAGGTTGGCAGTTTGAATCCGCCCAGTGGATTCTCAGGAGAGGGACCTGGCGTCCAGCTCCTGCCTGATCTCAGCCTAGAAAATCCTAGAGGCACTTTTACTGTGTCGCCTGGGATTGCTGGGAATTGCCAGACAGCTCGGTGGCACCAACCAGACCAACAGGGTTGGAGACTTGGCTGCTATAACTTGGTTTGGTAAGTTTTGTTTTCCTGAGAGAGTTGGGTTCCAGGAGCTGCACAGAGCAGCAGTTCAGCAAGTCGCCGTTTTAGTAGGTCTTCATTTAACTGTTTCTCTGAACAGGTGACTCATGCTTGGGGTACAAACTTCAAAACACACAAAAGAATGTACAGTGAACAGCAAGTTCCTCTCCTACCAGAGAGCACAGTCACCCAGCACATCTTCTAGATGTCACCTGGTGGGGTTCCGTGTGCTCTTCCAGGAGTGCTCTTCACGGGCACAGGCAGAGACTTCTTTTAAGTTTTTTAGCCGTGTCCAAAATCGACTTGAAGACACTAGGAATCTTTTAGGTTTCAGCAGGCCACGCACACTATGGTGTACCTGGTTCACTCATTAGTGTCTGGGAGACGCTCCCGTCAATAGTGAGGACTGAAGCCGGCCAGGCCCACCCGCGCCGGCTGGAGAGCAGGCTGTGACTTTACAGGTCTTTGTCAGTGGTGACAAGACTACATCCTAAGGATCAAAAGATCTCCTCCTCCGAGGTACCACCATCTCCGGCTGGGACCACAGTGTGTTCATCTCCCCCAGACCTGACGCTACCGTAATGTATTAAATTGGATGAGAAACACCCATTACATTGTGTGCATTTCTATTTAATTTTCTTCTCAGTGAACTTTAGAAAACACCATTTGTAGACTGAGAATTCAATGATGAGGTTTCATTCAAAGGAAAATTATCCGGGTTTTAAAAAAGTTGGTGGCACTGTCTCAGGGTGAAGCAAATGTGACAGAAAGAGAAGGAAGGGGCGGCTTTGGGGCCACTCTGCAGAAATCAACACGGGACAGGATCCGGAACGTTCTCAATGTGATCCCAGTTCTTCTAGGCTGTGGAATCAGCACTAAAATGTTTCGCTGACATTTTATCAGTTTATATGTGTTATGGACTGGACTGTGTCCCATCACCCATGTGGCTGGGTGATGATTCCCAATATCTGTGGCTATCCTCCGTTTTGCGATTTTCCTGTGCTGTGCTGTACTTTAAAGGATTGGGGGGGGGGGCTGTAAATCCCTTCATAGGATCACCTCCCTGCTCCACTGTAAAGGGAGTTTCCCCAGAGTATGGCCTGCCCCACCCTTAATCCTTTCGTCCTACAAGAGATAAAAGGCAAGAGAAGCAGGCAGAGAATTGCGAACCTCACACCATCAAGAAAGCAGCACCGGGAGAAGAGTGCATCCTTCAGATCTGAGGTTCCTGCGCCAAGATGCTCCCGGGACAAAGACTGATGCCATACCAGACTTTCCTCCGAAGCCGACAATGGGAAAGCCTTCCCCTGGAGCGGACACCCTGAATATGGACTTGTAGCCTACCGGACTGTGTAAGAATAAACCTTCCTTTGTTAAAACCATCCACTCTGTGGTATTTCTGTTAGAGCAGCCCTAGCTCACTAAAACAATATGAAAAATAAAAATACGTGAAATACATGTAAACAGGAATTGGGGTGTCTGATCCGGAAAGCTGAGTCTCTGCTCCATCCCTCACTGACTTGTAAGTGAGGCTCCCAGCTCTGGACCTGCCGTCTAGTCTTGCCTTTGCCAGTAACCGGCTCCTGTGACCTCAGCAGGTCCCACACCTTCTGGGTCTGAGATGCCGGTAGCTGTCATGGTCTTTCGTCCATCCCAGGCCCACATCCCAGGCCCGCATCCCAGGCCCACATCCCAGATCCGCACCCCAAGTTTCTCCCCAGAAACGGGACCACCGCCCTGTCCACAAACCTTCCAAGTTTCACTTTCATCAGCGCATTTGTTTCCTTAACACTGCTCAGAGGAAGTGCGGGCATCGCTCCACCTGTTTGTCAACTGGCTTGGCCAAGGCCAGAGGGTAGCTTCTCCTCTAGGACCGGCATGAGCCTGCCTATTTGAGGACGAGGATCTCCTGAAAACAGCCTTCAATTCTGGTCCATTCAGATTCAGAAACTACAGCTCAGCTGTCTGCCCCCGCCCCCACGAGCCCCAAGCCCTCTGCTGGCAGGGGGGCTGAGGGGCAGAGGTGAATCCTGAGACCTGTCCTCTTCCCCAGCAACACTTTGGCCACAGCGCTCCCTGGCACTGATGGAGGAGCAGGTCTGCTTAGGGGCCTGAGCTGAAAGCACAGACAGCGATCCCACAGAATGACCCTCGGAAGGATGCCAAAATATGTAGCATGATCCCCCAAATATTCTTTCAAGATACAAACCAGGATGGTTTTAGTTTGGGCTTGTGTTTCATGAAGGTCGGGTCTGCTAGGATCAGTATCAACAGTTCCTAGAATCTAATAATAAAGTGCTCCACAAAATATGTTGTCTATCAAAACTACATGAAACAAAGGTTTTTGATTATTAAGAACAGATGTCAGACATTAATGTCAGCATACTCAGTGAGACAGAGGGAAGTGTATGCAATATCAAATTAGTAGTTTTCACTGATTCCTCACCCCCAGTATTGACCAGTAACAAAGCCATGTGTCATTAGAGATCTAATCCAAAAAGGCAGCTTCTCTCCATTCTTGGCAAGAATCCCTTTTAGCACTGAACCTTAGCAGCTCAATAAACAGTCACTTCTCCTTGACCAATGGTCAGAATGTCAAGTGCTAAACCAAACTGTTATTGTCGAGTTGATTCTAACTCATAGCGACCCTAGAGGACAGAAGAGAACTACCCCCACAGGGCTTCCAAGGTTAGCTGGTAGATTTGAACTGCCAACCTTCTGGGTAGCAGTCATAGCTCTTAACCATTAGGCCACAGAGCTTATGACAAGTGCCAAGCCAAACCCAAACCAATCCATTGCCATCAAATGCAACTCCTAGTGACCCTATAGGACCTAGTAGAATAGCCTTGTAGAGTTTACACCGGGTGGATCTGAGCTGCCAACCTTTGGGGTAGCAGTCAGAGCTCTTAGCCTCTGTGTCACCAGGGTCTGTGACAAATGCTAGCAGAGGGCAAATAGCTCCCCTTCTCGCAATGACTGATTTAAACTACAATTACTCCCCTGGAGACAGCCAAGGGGGTGCGAAGGCCAGTCCCTGGGAAAGAGGGTGCCCACTGCCCTAAGAGGACATCACACCAAGAGAGGGTCCTGGAGGGGCAGCAACAGCAGTGCCACAAACAAGTGCTTTTGAAAAACAGAAATGGACTTGCTCGCAGCTTCAAGGCTAGAAGTCCAGATTCAGTGCACCAGCCGTGGGGAGGGCCTGGTGGCACAGCAGTCAAGAGCTCGGCTGCTTGCCGAAAGGCCGGCAGTTTGAATCTGCCAGGCGCTCCTTGGAAACTCTACGGGGCAGTTCTTCTCTGTCCTGTAAGGCTGCTGTGAGTCGGAATCAACTCGACGGTGGTGTTTTTTGTTTTGGTGGGTTTGGCTGCAGAGAAAGGCCTTTGTCCGTCGCAGCTTCCACTAGCCAGCAGCCCACAGAGCTGGGCTGGCTTGTCTCTTTAAGTCACTCAGAAGTGATTTGATTGGAGACACACCCTGTGCTGATATGGCCTCATTAACATCAGCAAAAAAAAAAAATCAAACTCGTTGCTTTTGAGTGGATTTAGACTCACCTCAACACTAGAGGACAGGGTAGAGCTGCCCCGTAGAGTTTCAGGGTGTACCCAGTGGATTGGAGTGGTGGGTGCGAATCGCTGACCTTTTGGTTAGCAGCTGCAGCACTCAACCACCAACGCTACCAGACTTCCCGGCGCAGCCACCCCCAGACGGGCTCGTGTCCACTGTTTCAGCTTCTGCTAGCTCCTTGGAATCCACTTCTGCTCAAGGAAACACAAGGCCCATTTTCAGAAACCTGCCCGTTGCCATGGCAGCTCAAAGTGTGCCTGGTACAACTGTCCAGTGGGGCTTCTCAGCCATGACTTTTGGGGAGCTGACCACCAGGCCTGTCTCCTTAGGCCCCTCTGGGTGGGCTCACACCACCACCCATTCTACTAGCGGGTGGACGATGTGGGCCAACAGGATTGCAGCTCACGTTTGGGGAGCACACAGTTCCAGCTGTAACAGGGCTGAGTAGCTGGGACTTTCTGTGGGAAATCAGCGCAGGGCTGCTGTGGGCAGGAACCGACTAGACAGCACCCGACAACCAGCTGCAGTGGTTAAAGCACTCGGCGGCGAACCGGACGGGCAGTGGTCGGAATCCCCACAAATCTCCCCGGAGGGCAAAAGGAGGAACAGGGTCTGGGAGAAAAGGAGAGCCCAGTCAGCAGCAGGCCGGCAGCACAGGACCCGGCAGCCCGGGATGAGCTTTATCCAGCGACAGCATCCTGTAGGCCACAGCGCACCAGAGAGGTGAGAGGCAGCGGGCTCAGCTGTCAGGGGAGCTTGGCGTGTGTTTCAGATTTCCTGGTAATTGTCCATTTGTCTAGTAAGCTCGAAATTATTTACACTTAAGAGACTTTTAATTTCCTTTCTTAGTAACGAAAAACTGCCCAAGGTGGTTATAAAATGTGTTTTTATTTACCTCTGGGGCTGGAGTCCAGGGCAGTGCGGACAGACCAGAGGGTGGGAGGGAGCGGGGACGAGCAGCAGCGCAGCTTCTGGTGCTCCTTTGCTGTGATGCCTCCAGTACCTGGCCCCCTCCTCCCCGGCTTGGGCTGCCCTCAGGAGTGAGACTGCCAGACTGGGCCATGGGAACACTGGCCAAGCTGGACTCCTGTCCAAGCAACAGGAAAGTCACCTGTTCCCAGGGGGCTGGGCTGGCCGAGCAGCGCTGTTGGTTGGCAGGTTGGCTGTCTCCTAGAGCAGGGATCCATAAACTGCTGCCTGGGGGCCAACTCTGGCCCACGACTGTGCTGAAATAAATCTTGATCAGAACCCGGCCCCGTACTGGCCCCAGCTGCTTTCCCAGGCCAGTGGCAGAGCCAAGCAGCTGAGCAGAGCAGCAGGCATGTCACCTGCTAAGTCTAAGTTACTTTTTGCCCCTTTTCAGAAAAAGTTTGCCAACCCTGATCAGAAAGGGTACAAGTGGCAGGTAAGAAGTTGTTGCAGCACCCAGCAGGGGCAATAGTGACTTCACAGCAAATCCGCCAGGGTAAGCTCTCCAGACAGTGCCTTTACTGGTTTGGAGGAAAGGTGACAAACAAGTGTATTTCAGGGTCTCTGTTATTTAAAGGGGGAACACTGGTGGCCTAGTGATTAAGTGCTATGGCTGCTAAACAAAAGGTCAGCAGTTCAAGTCCACAAGGTGCTCCTTAAGAGCTCTATGGAGCTGATCTACTCTGCCCTGGGGGGGTAGAATGAAAGGTCAGTAGTTCAAGTCCACAAGGTGCTCCTTGAGAGCTCTGTGGGGCTGGTCTGCTCACCCTGGAGGGTAGAACAAAAGGTCAGCAGTTTAAGTCCATGAGAAGCTCCTTGAAGTGCTCCTTGAGAGCTCTATGGAGCTGATCTACTCTGACCTGGAGGGCAACTGTGGGTAAGGATCGACCTGCCAGCAAACAGTTTGGGTGTTACACTGATAAGGAGCCCTAGTGGTGCAGCGGTTAGGCGCTCGACTGCCAGTCCCACGGTCCGCATGCAGCGCTGTCAGCTGTTCTGTAGGAAAAAGTAGCGGAGTCAGGTCCCACAGGGGCCTGCAGCCAAGGCAGCCTGTGGAGCCATTCTCCTCTGTCCTGTGAAGTTGCTAGGAGTTGGAATTGACTCAGTGACAATGGGTTTGGGCCTTATAATTATTGTTATTATACAACATTATACGTAGCAAGCCTAGTGGTCAAACCGGACAATGAATAAGGAAGACAGAAGAAGAATTAATGCCTTTGAACTGTGATGCTGGAGAAGAAGAATGCTGAATGGACCATGGACCGCCCAAGGAACAAATGGATCTGTCCTGGAAAAAGTGCAACCTGAGTGCTCCCTGGAAGCAGAGATGGCAAGATCACATCTCACATATTTGGGACACGCTGTCAGGAGGCCTCAGTCCCTGGAGATGGACATCACGCTTGGTAGAGTGGAAGGTCAGCGAAACAGAGGGAGACCCTCTGCAAGACGGACGGACACGGTGGCCACAAGAGGCTTAAGCCTGAAAACCCCGTGGGCGTGGCGCAGGGCGGGCAGGGTTTCCTTCGGTCGTGCCAGGGCTGCTGTGGGCAGGAACCGACTCGACAGCACCCGACAACAGCAGCGGTGCTGCAGTGGTTAAAGCACTCGGCGGCGAACCGGACGGGCAGTGGTCAGAATCCACCGACTGCCCCGTGGCGGAAACTGCCTGTCTGCTCCTGTGCAGACTGTAGCCTGCGCCGGCTCCTGTCTGCAGCCTGGATGAGACGGCAGAGGGGACAGAAGCTGGGTGACTGGACATGGGAAATACAGAGCAGATAGGAAGACTGTGCCATCCCATTTTCGGGGGAGTAACTCAGGTCGCATAACAATGTGTGTGCTAGTTTTGTTTGAGAAACTGACTTGAATTGTACACTTTCCCATCAAGCACAATTTTTTCCCTACAGTCTGGGAACACCTATGGGGCAGTTCTACCCTGCCCTATAGAGCTGCCACAAGTCACCGTCGACCTGATGGCACCCAGCAGCAGCAACTGCATTGACAAAATCCCTGGTGGCTCAAACAGTCCGTGTTCCTGTACCACCCTAAAGGGTGGGTGTTTTAATCTACCCACGTGGCATTTTAGAAGAAAGGTCTAGTGTCCTGTTCTGCCACACGTGGGGCTGCCTGGAGTCGAAACGGACCCAATGGCATCTGGAAAGATAATAACGCATGCCATCCAAGCCCCAACGAGACAGAAAGCCACCGGGACCCGGAGATGTTAGGGAGAGAGAAGCTACCGGGACCAGGAGATGTTGGGGACTGGTCCATCTGGGCTGGGCAGACTGAGCCGGGCCTGCCGAGAACGCAGGGACCATGTAGCCTGAAGAGGCCAGAGCTCTCACGTAGGGCACCAGCAGGCTTGGCCCACAGACAGGACTCCCACAGCCCATGAGGACTCTGCAAAGGACAGAGGGCCCCCACTATTTGGAAGGAACAGAAAAGAACACTCAACAACACCCCACTGCCGTCGAATCGATCCCGCCCCTCAGTGGCCCTACAGGACAGGGTAGGGTTGCCTCACAGGGCTTCCAGCGAGAGGCTGATGGATTCAAACGGGCACCCTCAGTTCGCAGCAAGCTCTCAGCCACCATGCCACAGCACTCCAGCTCCAGCAACCACCGTCTATTCCGGGCTTTCCGTACCTGCTGCCTACAGTTTCTCAATTTGTCCTTTCAACAACTCTGCAAGGGGGATATTATTATTTTATCTCCCCCATTTTGCAGATGAGGAAAGTGAGGCACAGAGAAGTTCAATGTCTTGCTAGAGATCACACAGCAAGAAAGTGGCAGCACTGTGACGCTGGCAGGGGGAGCTGTCCACACAGAGCGTGTGCCCTAAGCACTGTGCCAAGATCACTTAGAGAAGGGGAGTACCTGGCAGGGGGCTGCTCCTGGAGAGCGGGAGGACCCCGGTGGGAGAGGTAATCATTCAGGAAAATGAGCGGGGTCAGAGCGAAACCCCCAGCCACAGGGGTCAGAGAGGAGAGGACTGCAGAGATCCGGGAGTGTGCGACAGTGGGCTGGGGGCAGAGGTTGGCCCCACCCATCAGAAAGGTTGCAGACAGCTGGCCAGACACCAGGGCCAGGCGAGACTTGCGGCTCCTCCACCTGGAAGTGTTCATGGACTACGGTGCTGCCCAGCACGCTGCACAAACCCCAAAAGTATTCAGGGGCCCGGGAGGTCCCCCACACCCAAGACACCCCCTCAAAGTGTTCACGGACCCTGTCCACCCCTCTCCTATATAGCGACTGCCTGGAGTTGCTGACCCTGGCTCCCATCCCCATGCCGAGCGCCTGAGGGTCTCTGGGTGCCCTTCCATTTACCTCTCTACCTGAGTCCCCATCCTGACGACGCCTGACACTCAGCAGACATTCAGCTTCTCCAGCTGCAGGGACGGCCACCTGTCGGGGAATCAGCCCCTGGGCAGGGACTGTGGAGGGTGCGGGGAAATGTCCTGTCAGCAGGTGGAAATCCAGCCTGGGCACAGGAAGGAGTCACAGTGAAGAGGTCTCCTTGCACGTCACCTGTGAAGAGGTGCTAATGGAACCAGGAGAACAGACACACTCACAGAGAGGCAAGGACTGAAAGATGGGCTTGCTAGACAGCGTGAGGAGGTGGGGACCCACGACTCGGCAGCCGCCCAGGTAAGAGGAGAAGCTGCAAGGTCAGCTTCGGGGGCGCCCCTCTCTCCAGGGGCTGACAGACACACTCATCAGCTGGGACTCCCGCAGCCCCAGGGCCCCAGACCTCCCGCCCTGGAGTCTCTCTGCAGAAAACAACCCCTTCCAGTGTCTGGGTCCTGCCGCGTCTACTGTGCCTCCGGGGCTCGCACCCAGCAAGAGCTCCGGAACCGTCGTGGACAGACTGTGATGCGTCTCATGGCCATCTGCCGGCCGCCAGGGCTGCAGAGGTCCCCAAGGCCTCCTGCACTCAGAGACTCGAGCCTCAGGCGGATTCACATCGCAGCCAGAACTGAGTCAAGTCTCAGAGCTGCCACCCCTTGGCCTTGGCATCTGGATGTGGAAAAGCCCAAGAAAAGGCCCAGGAGTTCCACAGCTGGTCACTTCCTCTCTGAAGTCAATCCCACTAACAATAAGAATGGATACTCACGGCGCCCCAGGGGGTGTTAACCAGCAAGCAGGGTGTGCGGGGCCTGCTTTGCAAGGTCCACACAGGTTTGCCTGTGTTCACCCACTCACCTGTGGTGTGCTGTCTCACAAAGGTACACTGTGCCCTTCAGATTGGTGGGCCCGAGCATCGTTTACCTGAATCTGTGGCCCCGTTATGGTGCCACTGTACTGAGTACTTCCGTGTGCGTCATGTTTCTTCTTCACAAAATCCTGTGAGTAGAGAGGCTTGGTGTCCCATTTCACAGGTCAGGAGGTGGAGGTCCTGGAAGCCTGCCTAACTTGCACAAGGTCATTCAGCAAACAGGCAGTCCAGGCTTTCTAATCTGGGAGTCTGTGTGCTTTCCCAGGGGAGCAGCCCTGGACCCCTGGGAAGCAGATCAGCAGAGGGGTGTCTGGGTCATCAGGCAGGGCTCTGGGTGGGAGACATTTGGTGCAGCTGTGATTTGCCCGAAAGACAGCAGATGACACGGGGCACGGGAAGTCATGACGCCAGAGTGCCTGCACAAACTACTTCTCAGCTTTGCTGCAGACCTGCTCTGGGGGCTGGCCTGGCCCGGAGGGGCGAGCAGCAGGGCGCAGATAACATTCAGGGTCTTGGGAGCCTACATGACTCCTGGAAGACCTTTTTTCAGCGCTGGGAAAAACTCAGGGCTAACGTGCAAAATGTTAAATACCCAATTTACAAGGTTTAAAAAAAGTATTTTTGGCCTTCAGTGGCTGAGTTTTAAGAAGAGAATTTAAGATGCGTTTTGACCACAGAATATGACAAAAATCACCCATTTGTAAACCACACTCATGAACGATCCCAGGATCCCTGTGTGGCGCCCGGTGGTGAACAGAGCAGCTGTTGGCAGAACGGTTGGAGGCTGGGCTCCGCCAGAGGCCCCTTGGAAGAAAGGCCTGGTGACCGCTGTTGGAAAACTCAGCCGGCGACAGCCCTGGAAGGCACAGTCCTGCTCTGAGACCAATGGGGGGGCTGTGCGTCAGACCACGTGACGGCTACAGCTTTTTTGTTTATTTTTGTTCAATAAGTTATTCTCGTTCAGTCCCTCCCTCCTTCCCCTCAGCTGTCAGTGAGTGACTCAGTGAATAAGTCTGAGATTCTGCGGAGCAGCGTTATCTACTGAGTTCCTGTGACTATGGAAAAACCGGGATTGAGACGTTAGTCCTGGGTAGACACAGTCTCCACGTGGCAATAAATATGAAAATCCCCAGCAAAGTCTGGTTCCCAAGTTTCCTGTGACGGAAGATGGAAAGGGACACATCGCGGGTGTCATTCATGCCTGTCACCAACGTGTTTCGTTTTCCTCGAGATGAGCACACGTCTCAGGTATCAACTTGAGTGTCGTCTTCTGGAACACATTCAGAGTGCCTTCCACTGGTCAGATGCCCCCGCTTGCACCCAGACCCCCTGCTGGGATGGCGAAGGACATCAGCATGGAGGTGGGGACACAGCGGCTCTTAGAGTGTCACCTGCCCTGCTACATCATTCGGAGAGCACTCAGTGACAACAAAACTGGAATCCTGTGCTCTGTCGAAATTTAGACGACGGCCCCCAGCAATCGCTAAGCCACACACACCAGCCGTTCGAGGGCCGGCTGCCAGACCACTTGGGGTGTTACAGCCAGAAGAAGGGGGGCATTCGGGGCAGCCTCATCCCGACACAGAGGAAATGTCAGCGCAGGGGCATCCTGCTGCCCTTCCTGGAGAAGCAGCCTCTTTTCCACTGGACTTCTGGGTACGAAAAAGAGTCCAAGGAGCAACCAAGTCCTCGTTTCGGAGTCGTGTAGTGAGTCCTTCAAAGGCAGTGGTGGAGAGACCCCTCAGTGGCTTTCAGTGTGTCCACATGTCTCAGAGAAACTGTACACCAAGTAGACATTCTCCGCGTGTGGCTCAAATCAGGTCAGCTCTCTGAGTGAAGACGTGTTACACCACAGTGACGAGGACAGTGGTTATGCGTGTGTTTGGGTTGGTGACTAAGGAGACAACAGACTAACTCCCAAATCCACTGCCTTCAAGTCAGTGCCGACTCTCAGGGACCCCAGAGGATAGAGAAGAGCTGCCCCTGGGGGCCCTAGCGCAGTTATGGGATTCAATGGAGAAGAGCTGGCCCCGGGGGTCTGAGCAGCAATTAGCAGATGCAAACCACTGGCCCTTTTGGTCAGCAGCCAAGCTCTTAACCACTGACCCACCAGGATGCCGCAAACTAATTCCTAGCATGTAAACGAAGCCTGTCAGTAGGAAAACCTCTGCAGTGTTGGTGTCCGCGCAGGGAGAAAGGTTAGCAGGGCTGTGCTGAGGTGGGGACTGAGACCACCACAGGTCAGGACCCACTAATGCTGAGTAAATAGGGATTTCCCCTCCTTCCAGATTCACTGTCATTTTAATGATTTTCCAAGCACATTTTAGGTTCCTGGAACCTTGCTCAAATGTGTGCAGAACATGGCTGGCTGCTTTGCAATCTGGATGCTGGAAAGAACCAGAGAAGTCAGTTTGGAAGTAAAAGATATTTAGTAAGATTGGCTTTTGTTTTGACAGATGTTTCATACAGTCCTCGGCCTGTTAGAACAAGACGTCCCAATAAATACTGGATAAGTGGGACAGAAAATTTACTACGAGGCCAGAAATCAATTGGTAAGAGGTCGTAAACTGCAAGGCTGGTGCTCAGAGCATCTCTTAGGGGACCAGAACCCAAGATTGGTCTGTAGCTTTATCTCCCTTCCCCGATCCATCATTTTTATGGGACATGAAAAAGAGTTATAAAGGACAAATTGCATTTTAAAAAAATTAAAATACAGGTTTCAGACAAAGAAGTATACCAGCATATCTAACTAGATTAAAATCAGTGATAAATCAAGAAGGACACCCAAGCTAGAAACCTTTTTGTCGCTCAGCCTAGTCAGGAATGCAATATGGAGATAAGAGAAGTCACGGAATTTTAAAACACAGGAGGGTCTTGGAGGCCCTGCCATCTAATTCCCATTATCTCAGGAATGAGGGGAGTGGGGTGTTGCAGGTTCAGTGACCCCTAAAACAGCCCAGCTGCTAACGGCCGCAGGGGGCCCATTGTTACCGAAGAGAACACTGGAGGGTTTTGTGATTTGTTTCTCTAGGGAAGGAATAGGTTTGTATTCTAGGCAGGTATGTGAGTGTGCCTTTTATCTCCCCTCACCCTATAGGACAGTAGGGCTAGGCCATAGGTCTCCTAGGTTGTAACTGGAACTGGAGCAGATCGCTGAGTCTTTTCTCCCGCAGAGACGCCCATGGTTCCAAAACACAAGCTTTGGGTTTGCAGTTGAGCACTTAACCATCAAACGCCCAGGGCTCCTGAATTTTAAATTAAGGCACAAACCATAAGCCCCTTGAGGGCAGGGATGGATTCTCATTCTGACTGCATTTTTCTAAGGCTCAGTAAACGTTTGTCTGCAGACTGCAGAGGTTTTGAATCTAGGGGGTTGTGCTTTACACAAGATGCTGTCACGTGTTGGCCATGCCTGGAGACCCCACTGCCCGTAGGGTCAGGTCCCAGTGTCCACATGCTATGGAGGAGGCAAGGAAGACAAGAACAACAAAACCAAGCCCATGGGTGGTGGCCGCACCCTGAGCACCTGGACCACTTGAACCCACTGCCATCGAGTCGAGACCAACTCATAGTGACCCTACAGGTCAGAGTAGAACTGCCCCACAGAGTTTCCAAGGATCACCTGGTGGATTTGAACTGCTGACCTTTTGGTGAGCAGACATAGCAGTTGGCTCCCCTTAATTGGGGGCCAAGTAGTGTAAGCACTGCTTCCCCAAAAGGCTGGGCTGGACTAGGGTGAGGTCACAGAGGAACCTGAAAGAAAAACACCAAACCTGTCCCTGCTGGGTCAACTCTGACACCCAGCAACCCTACAGGAGACAGTAGGGCTGCCCCACAGGGTTTTCAGGGAGCAGCTGATTAGCAGCCGTGCTCTTAACCGCTGTGCGACCAGGGCTCCAGAGAAGGGGCAGGGCGTAAAACTAAGGGGCACTCGTGGGCAGAGCTGGGCAACAGTCATTGAATGAAAGCATACAATCCAAGTTAAATCTGCATGCCCGCCTATCTGCAGCTCCTTCTGTTCTCCTTGCCTGTCGGGAGCCGTGGGTGAGCCCCCAGGCCCCGACATACAGGAAGCTTGTAGGGCTGAAAAAGCCCGCGCGCGCCAAGTTTGAAAAAGCCCGCGCCCGCGAAATTCAAAAGGCCCGCGCGCGCGAAAAACTTCCTGCCGAATGTCACTGCCTTAGTCCTATGTATATCCAATCCCCAGCCGATAACTACCTCACTCCAAATGTCACTCCATCCCTACGTCACTTGATCCCTCCCTTTATTCCTACCGCTATAAATATACCTCATTTTGATAATAAAACGAGGCTTGATCAGAATTTTGTCTTGCCTTCCATTTTTCCGCCTTTCCTGTTTACTTTCACAGGCTCTCCCTCGTCCTTTCGTTGATTTGTCCCGCGGGCCGGGGCACTTGCCCAGTGACAGCACACTCCTCCTTTCTGTTCTATACATGTCACATCCTCTTAACAATCTCCTGTCCCTTCTGCTCCACCTTTTACCTCCCTTCTAGTGAGAGGCCAGTAGGACAGCATCCTACAGAAGCATGGAACCGCAAAGTACACACACCATACGGTCACATTGTGTCCTCCAGTCCAGTCAGTTTTGTTCAAAGCATTGACCTCAGTAAAGATTTCTAGGGGCTGCAGCAGGTCTTGGGGCTGTGCTCCCAGGGAAGCTCCCAGGCATTTGGACCACCAGTCGTGGTCTTCTAGTGGGGTTCTTGAGGTGCACCCTTCTTTCTTCTCGTGTTGCCACCATGGCTCGACATTGTGTGCCCCGTCATGTTAGCTTTTGATTTTTTAGATGCAGAGATGATTAATTCCAGTGGAAACTCCAGCCACACAAAGAAGCCAATATAAACTTCAGATGCTTTGAAAATATCATTAAGAGAAAATATTGCTTATGCCCGTAAGTGGCCACTTAAGACATGCCACTGGTTTTATCCTTCGGGAACAAGGAAGAACGAAGAAAACCAAAGAAACCAGAGCAGATGAGCCAAGAGGACTAGCAGAGGGCAGCCACAGTGGCCCCCAGCAGAGTGAATCCAGGACAGCTAGATGGTGCCCGGCCACCACCACTGACTGCCCTCACGGGGACGACACAGAGTCCCAGAGAGAGCTGGAGAAAAATGAAGAACAAAACGAATTCAAAAAGGAAAGGGCTTCCTGGCCTACCAAAGGCTGGAGCAGCCCCAAGAATATGACCCCTGGACACTCACCTCACTGATGAGGTCCCTTCTGAGGTTCTCTCTTCAGCCAAAGACCGGACAGGCCCATAAAGTGAAAAGAGACTTCAGGGGCCTGTCAGCTCAGGGTCGAGGACTAGAAGGCAGGAGGGGACAGGAAAGCTGGTAACGGAACCCAGGGTTGAGGAGGGAGAGAGCTGACCTGTGGAAGGCTTGCTAATGAATGTCATAAATCAATGTATCTACTAACTACTGAATGAGACACTAGTTTGTTCTCTAAACCTTCCTCTGAAGTACACTTTTTATAGATAAGTAAAAGTAATTGAAACTTTAAGAATACACATGGCTTAGGATCATTACAGACACAGAATATCTCACCAAAATTTAGGAAGATGAGGGGAGAGGCAGACAAAGAGGGCCCGGGGGGTTACAGGCAGTACCCGTGACTCCCCAGCCAGCAGGCAGTGTCCTTTCTCCAATGACAGCAGACTCAGCACACTCCTCAGAAGCCAGAGAGAAACAGCTGAGAAGCCACTTTAGCAGTCGTTTCAGGGACAGGAGGGATTGAGAGGGAATTAGTGTGCTTCAGGATAAACCTTCTGGTGTCACCTGACACTTAACATTACATACAGACAAGTTCACAAACACAGCCCAGAAAAAGGTGCTCTGTATCTCGTTGCTGAATATCACTATGGTCCCCTTCAAAGCACTCCTCTTGGGAAGCTGTGCATCAACGCCAGCACCTAGTCCGACCCTCAGAGCAGTTCTGGAACTCTTTTTCTGGAATGACCATCAGAGATGTTGTCCTATTACCCTTGATATACTGAATGTCATCAAAATGGCTTCCTTTCAATATTTCCTTTATCTTCGGGTAAAGAAAAAAGTCACTAGGGGCCGGATCAGGTGAGTAGGGAGGGTGTTCCAGTGTAGTTCTTTGTTTACTGGCTAAAACTCTCTCACAGACTCCTAGACAATTAAGTTCACTAGCTTGCCACCATACCACCATGCACACTGCCCATTCCAAAAAGAGTTCCAAAATTGCTTTGAAGGGTGGACAAGGTGCTGGCATCAGTGCATATCTTCCCAAGGGAAGTACTTCGAAGGTGACTAGTGATATTCAGTAATGAGGTCTGTAGCACCTAGAACAATGAAGTTCACAGCCATAATTGTTGGACACTGATTAGTTCTTTAAGGCAGCTCTTACACCGTGTTTAGCATTTATTAAGAGTTCAATATTATCATTCCCTAGATTTTAAAACCGGTAAATGGAGACACCGTCACTTGCCTAAAGCTGCCACCCACTAAAACAATCAGAAGCAGAGCAACCAGGTACTGTGGAGTAGACCACAGCTCACAGTGACCAGGTCCTTCCGTGCAGAACAGGATCCACGTAGTCCCCAGAGGGAGAGCTTCTGTCACCAAGCCTGTCTTCAGAGGTCGCTCTGAGCGGACCTGAGCCTCCAGCCACTCAGGAGACAGAGTGTTAGCCATGTGCACCACTCAGCACTCCAGAATCAGAACTAGTAAAACCAGTCACCAGTGACTGTGGGGTGGACCCCAACCCACAGCCCCGTGCATGTCAGAGCCGACCCGTGCTCCACCGGGTTCTCGCGGCTGCTGTTCTGGAAGCAGGTCACCAGCTCCTTCTTCAAAGGGCCCCGAGGGCTGGACCTCCAGCCTTTCAGCAGCCGGGTGCACGGAGCTCTGATAGCACCCCAACCCTGTGACCTCCTTACCCAAAGGGGAGGCTGTCCCTGGTGACAAGTCTGCAGTCTGGTACTGAGGGGTGGCGCACCTGTGGCTGCACCTGAACACAGCTGCAAGGGTCTGACCAAGCAGTCACTGGCTGTCTCAGCCTCAGCGCCAGACAGCGCTGGCCGTGGACACCGCTGGCCCCCAGCCGCAGAGACTAACGTTGGACGCATAGGCTGCGGCCTCTCTCGATGGGGTCGAGCAGTCCATCACATTTCTGGTCTTTATTTTCAACTTTTAGGGAAATTCCTGTGTTTGTGTTTTAAGATTTACAGTCGCCATCAACAAGCCCCTGCAGTCGTTTTGGTTACCGACCATACAGCTGTTTTTACTGCTGTCGAGTTCTCACGCAGTTAGGGTTTCTTGAAGTGTCCCCAGCTCTGTGTCCTTACGGTCTGCTCCTGGCAATCGCCAAATTCCCCCCAAAGCAATGAAAGAAATGAAGTCAGGAGAGCAGGGGAGACCATCTCCCCACTGTGAATGCCCCCTGCACCCTGCTCTGGGGCCAGCCATACTGAGCGAGTCACCCAGCCGCAGTGCTGAGGGCTAAGAACGATCTTTCCTGAAAATAAAATAATACAAAGGAAAGCTCAGCCAGATTCTGATTTAATGGCATCTGGCAAGCTAACTCTATTTTTGAATGCACAGGCCTGAATTTGATATGAATAATAAAACTGAAGTACGACATGGACAAAGGAAATATAAAATTCACCTAATCTTCAAAAGAAATTCTATACTTGAATAATTAACTATGTTCTATTTATAAAACTAGAATAATTGAAAACAGGATTTTCAGTGGATTCATACAGCCTCTGAAATATTTATTATTGCAAGTCAAAGAGACCTGTCTGGGCTTTGTCACTGCGAACGTCTAAACTCAGTGTCCAGATGTTTGTTTAGGTGGCTCCCACAGAGCTCTAATGTCAGCAGCGGGGTTATCAGAGAGCATCGCTGGGCATCTTCCCTGACTAATATTCTCATTTCTCCTGCATCTTTGATGTTTTCTTTCATTAAAATTCCTGGCCCACATCCACAGAAATCTGCTGGTCTTGCATAAAAAATTAGTCTGCAGATTTGACACACGAGGATGCCCTGTGTCTCCACAGAGATAATATTTATCAGCAGCCGTCACTGAGGCATTGCAATCAGCAGCATAAAGTCTACTTAAGAGAATTAAAAAAAAAAAAAAAAGAATATGGAATCCAGATTTAAGAATGCGTCGCTTACAGACTCTATCTTCCCACTTCCTTTCGTTTTACTCAGGGCAGAGTTAGAGCAAGCAAGGGGATTTCTGCCCAGCAGCCCCGGCGGCTCTCAGCCTCTCCCTCACTTTCAGACCTGCCCTGTCTTCTCAGGAAAACCTCCACTAAGATGACCTTAAAATAAAGGAAACCAGCCAGGATCACTGTCAAAACTCCCTCCTGAAGTTTTGCAGAATAAGACACCTCAGAGAAGAACATTTTCAAAACATGTTATGTGACGTTCTTTCCCTTTGTGTGAAAACGGCAAAAGACAGAATGAGTACACTTTTTAGTTGACCAGATAGAGATTTGGTTTTTTAACCAGCTGCAGAAAAGAAATTAGCAATGAAGGTTTCTTCTTGAAACTAAGGAGATTTTATGCAAGTTGTCAAAGCACCTGGAACCCGAAGGAAGGGACGCGAGCAGGGTAGAGGCGTGAGCAGAGGTTGTGAGCACAGGAGGGGACACATCGGAGAACGGGGTGTGAGCAGAAGAGGGAGTGTGCGCTAGCATGAGCAGAGGAGGGGGTGTGAATGGGGGAGAACATATCCGAGGAGGGGGCGTGAGCAGAGCTTGGCACGAGCGGCAGGGGCACGAGCAGAGCAGGAAACACCGGCACGCTGCGCGTTGGCCCGGCTGGTGCAGTCTGTGCGCAACCTCTACCCCGGGGCTGGCCGTCTAACGCCCCCGGTAACCCCGTGGAGGGGAGGCCCGCCCGTCTGCCGGGCCGCCCTGCTCTGTGATACGCGGGGCTGTCGGGCCGCGGTCTGTGCGTCTGACGGCGCGCCCAGTCCCCAGGCGAGCAGTGGTGGGAGCTTCGTCCGGCCTGGTGACCCACGCGACGGAGGGCCGCTTCTGCGACGGCCCATCTCATCGGGGTCTTCCTCTTCTTCACTGACCCTCTACTTTATCAAGCACAATGTCCTGTCTCCTGACGACATGTCCAAAGTAAAGGAGACAAAGTCTCACCGTCCTTGCTTCTAGGTAGCCAGCTGGCTGTACCTCTTCCAAGACAGACTTGATGGGGCTTCTGGCAGCCCACAGCATAGTCAGTATTCTTCGCCAACCCACAACACAAACACATGGATCATCGGTCTTTCTTGTTCACTGTCTGGCTTCCGCATGCTTATGGACGACGGAGCCCCCCGGGCCCCGAGGCAGGCGTGCGGTCTGCCGGCAGCCCCTGGGTGCCAGCGTCAATGGTTCACGGCTCAGCTGCTACCCAAGAGGCTCCTCTCAGCCCCAGAGTGCCTTCAGAAAAATCAGCCATTGAAAATCCTATGAGAGACAGATCTATTGCTGGACACACGTGGTTACTAGGGGTCAGAGTCAGCCTGACAGCGACTGCTTGTTTTTTCATTCAGTCTATGAACGACAGGAGCCCCAGTTGCTCAGTGGTTAAGAACTGGACTGCTAGCCAAGAGGTCAGCAGTTCACACTCACCAGCTGCCCTTCGGGAAGCCTGCGGACAAGTTCTACTCCGCCCTGTAGTGTTCCCATGTGTCGGAACTGACTCAACAGCACACAACAACATTATTTAAAAGGATTAAGTCTTCCTTACACCTCAGAACAACGCGAAAAGAAAGTTCAGCCATGACGTAAAACAGCACAGATACTGAAGGAAGAAAGCCACTTCTGGGAATTGTGGCCAGATTAATTAAAACATGTTATCTGCAGGTAAATCTCCACCTACTCTGCTTATGTGATTGAATTATAAGGTTCACAGACTCATAACACAGTCCAAGAAGTAACTTCTTAGCACAAAATAGGCCCTCAGTAAATGTTTATTGGCTTTTGAATTAACATCTCGTCCAACATTTCCACGTTAATAGGCGCCACATAAAATCAGATCTGGAGGCAAACAAGTTTGGGGAGTGCTGGGTTAAGTGCAGTTCAGCAGGCTTTGTTACCCTGGGACCCCACTGACCCCTTAACGCAGAGGTAACTAGTTTCCGCGGGATGGTGGGGGAGGGGAGGGAGGGTGAGCTTACGGTGCATTTTCCAAATTCCTTCAGCCACCAAATCCCATTTGTCTCAAGATCTGTGTGTTAAGAGACAAATTTTAGGAGTTGCTGACCAGTTCCAGCCTGCTCACGTTAGAAACTGGAAGATTCAAACCCAGAGAGGTGACATGGCCCAGCATGTGACCGCAAAGCAAACCCTCCGCCACCCGCTGTCCCACTGACGGCAGATCCTGAGGCCAAGCCCAAGAGCCAGGGTCTCCCCGATCACTTCTGTCCTCTGACTCCTATTTTTATTTTTACTTTGAATGCACTCTCACTGAGTTGACTCTGACTCATAGCTACCCTGCAGGACAGAGTAGAACTGCCCCACAGAGTTTCCAAGGAACAGCTGGTGGATTCGAACTGCAGATCTTTTGATTAGAAGCCAAGCTTTTAACAACCACAGAGCCCACAGGGTTCCATTTCTCCTTTAAGTGGAGACCAATGGGAAAGCCCAATGGAATGCTTTTAAACCCAGCACTTGAAATGGAATGTCACCTTATGTCACATGCTGTAATGATTTTAGCACAATCAATTTAGTGGTCTCTTTCAAGCATGGACAAGAGTAAGAGGTGCAGTTAACATTCTGGGGGGAGTACAATGCATGCTTCCATGGCGACCTTTCATTATTTCAAATGCCCTCTATTTGTAGTGATTACAATTCCTCATGAGACTGCAAAATCCAAGAGATCAAGAAATGAAATGCAAAGCCTGCACAGTGGCCTGGCAGACAGGGGAGCTGGCGAACATCAGTCCAGCTGGCGAATGAATGAGTCACCACGGTAACACCACCGAGCTCTCTGTTGCCTCCAAGAGCTTCTCAGCCTTTGGAGAAGAGTATCTGATTCAGAAGAAGACCTGGCCTATGAGGCAAAGGGACTGGATGGTCACTGACCAGCCGCACAGGATGGCACTTACCTCAGTGGTTTCACAACAAGTGACCAAAGTAGAAACAGCGTGCTTGGTACCTGGTTAGATAAATGTTATCAGACTGGGCTTCTTTCTTGTGTTTTTCATATTTAAAACAAACAACCCCCTCCCCAAAAAAAACAACCTTAGTTGTGGGGAGACGTCCAAGTCACACAGAGCATCTCCACAGTCAGCAGTAACGCTCACCTCTGGTAAGTCACCTTGTTGGGAAGCTGACTTTGCTGGAAAATCTGAAAAAGGTTCCAAACTGCACTGGGATACCTGGACCCCTATGGCCACTGAGTTCATTCTAACTCACACTGACCCTACGGGACCGACTAGAGCTGTTCCATAAGATTTCCAAGGAGCAGCTAGTGGACTCAGACTGTTGACCTTTCAGTCAACAGCCAGGTTCTTAACCACTGCACTACCAGGGTTCCATACACAGATAGGACATGTTTAAGTGTGTAATTCAGATCAAGGTCCCTAGCGATAGAAGCCCACAGTATATAGTTCTTGAAGTGTCCTCTGAATGGGGGGCTACAGATGGAAATTTCCAGAAGCACAGTCCCATAGACTGTGTCTATGTGAAGACTGTCTCATCCCATATACTGTCTATGTGGAGGCTGTCTCATCCCACAGACTGTGTCTATGTGGAGGCTCTCTCAGGTTTTTGAATGGAGGGGAAACTCCTTTTCACATTAATAACCTGCACATTGCTTCTGCTTGTAAATATGTCTGGAGAGAAATGCAGTGGTCAAACTTGAAGCTCCCAGCCTTTGGGGCTCTGAACACACCAGGCCAAAACGCTTGAAAAACAGACATGATCAAGAGCATCTCAGCAAGCTGTGTCTCTGCAATGCTACTGTCAATTAAGTGATGGTTTTTTAAGGGTGGGAAATTTTTGTTTTTTTAAGAATCAATAAAATTCAAAGGAAACAGTGGTAACACCCAGAGACACACACCCCCGTAACTGCCCACCCCCCCACCTCCCTGAGTGTTTCTGGGACCCAGAGGGGGTGGGTCCAGGAGAAGGGATGTAATGAGACCTCCGAAGAAAAAGCCTTCTGGGATTTGGGAAATCTGGATTCAATTCGGGCTCCATCTCCAGCTCACCACATAATTAAGAGGGCAGGTCGGCTAATCTCCCCGTCCTTCACTATGTCCTCTCTCAAACGATGGTATCTGGCCTCTCCCCGCATCTCAGGAATGCCCTGTCAGCAGACGCTGGGGCCCAGGTCCTGCAGAGGCCAATTAGCTGTGGGCCACGAGGAGCTGTGCCTGCCCCGTTGCCCTGCTGCCCCAGCCTGTCTAGCAAATTGATGTCCCTGGTCATGCCGGGGCTGCCGGAGAGGCTGTGAGTGAATCAGACACCTGAAGCTCTTCCCTTACGGTGACAAGGCAAAATCACACATCACTTCTGAAGGATGAATTTTGCTTCCTTGCATGCAAACACCACCAGTGATGTGAAACGAAGCCCTCCCAGCATGTGCAGAGAGAGGCCTTCTACAGAGGAAGGCATGCTGACCCGGCTGTCGGGATATCCAAGCTTGGCCCTGGCTGCAGCAGCTGTGTGATCCTGGACAAATCTAATCATTAATAGCTGTTGCTGTAGTTTGGTGGTGGCATGAAAACAGCTCTGGCTCACAGTCACACCGTGCACAGCAGAAGGACATGCTCCTGGCCCTGGGCCTCATCATGATTCTTGCCTCCAGTCCCCCGCAGCCACCCTGGGTGTTGTCTGCTCCACTGAGGGTCAGTGTTCCAGCACTACCAGAGGACAGCATCAGGCGATGTTCTGCTGCCACCCTTGGGGCCCTCACTGACTGATTTTCAGAAATGAGTTGCCAGGCCTTTCCTGCTGGTCTGCCTGAACCTGGAAGCTCTGCTGGAACTCATCCGCCCAGGGTGGCCCTGCTGGTGTTTGAAATCCTGGGGACATAGCTTCCAGCATCACAGGAACACGCAATCCACTCACTGAGTGGTGCGATAACAACAATTTCATCAGCTGTTGGTGGTGGAGTGGTTCAAGTGTGTACTTAAGGATGCAATGTACAACACAGCACCCAGAATCCTACTTACTAGGGAAGTTAATAAGTTCAATCAAAACTACATTATTAAAAGAAAGGTACCAGTGATCATAACACTAAAACTATGACATCACCACACTAAAAAGAGGGATCTATTATGGTAGGTATAACCCTTTCAGATAGAGAGGAAATTAAAAAGATATGCAGAAGTTAAAGTCTGGTTTAAACTTAGAATAGTAAGGAGGATCTTAGGGGTAGCCGCAAAGCAAAATAACAATGCCACATATCAAAACAAGAAGCCTAATACAGGAGTCTCAACAAACACAACCAACACTGAAAAAGACGACACATCAACCCATAAAGAAGAACAACCCACAACAGAATAGTAAGAAAAACATAGAAAACATCAACACAAAAATAAGTGCATTAATGTGACAGCACTAAACACATACCTATCAATAATTACACTGAATGTAAACAGACTGAACACTCCAGTAAAGAGACAACGAGTGACATCATGGATCAAAAGACATGACCGTCTATATACTGCTTACAAGAAACACACCTAAGGCTCAAAGATATGAACTGAAAATCAAACGATGGAAAAATATATACCAAGCCAACAACATACAAAGAAGAGCAGGTATGGCAATACTAAACTCAGATAAAATAGACTTTAATGTAAGATCCACCATAGTGGACAAGGATGGTCACTACTTATTGTTGAAAGGTTCAATACATAAGCAGCACATAACAATATTAAATATTTATGCAGCCATTACCAGAGCATCTACATACATTGAATAAACACTGGCAACACTGAAAAATAAGGTCAATCGCTCCACAGCAATAGTGGGGGGCTGTAACACTCCACTTTCAGTAATGGACAGATTATCCAGAAAACAGCTCAGTAAAGATACAGAAAATGTTATTGCAGTCATCAACCAACTACACCTAATAGGCATATACAGAACTTTTTGCCCATCAATAGATAAGTATACCTCCTTCTCCAATGCACATGGAATATTTTCCAAAATAGACTATGTGTTAAGACATAAAAAGCAAGTCACAACAAAATCCAAACCACTGAATTATTGCAAAGCATCTTCTCAGACCATAAAGCCATAAAAGTCAAAATCAATAGTAGAAAAAACATAGACAGAAATTGGAACTCATGAAAACTGAACAACACCTTGCTCAAAAAGCCATGGGTTACAAAAGAAATCAAGGATGAAATAAATTTATAGAATCAAATGAGAATGAAAACACATCCTATGTGAATCTATGGGATCCAGCGAAAGCACTGCCCAGCAGTCAACTTATCTCTATAAATGCACACATCCAGAAGGAAGAAAGGACCAAAACCAAAGAATTAACCCTACATCTCGAACAGGTGGAAAGAGAGCAACAGAAGAAAACCGTCACGCACCAGAAGAAAACAGATCATAAAGATTAGAGCAGAACTAAGTGAGTAAGAGAATAGAAGAACAACTGAAAAAATTAACAAAACCAAAAGCTGGTTCTTTGAAAAGATGAACACAACTAATAAGCCATTGGCTAAACTTACAAAAGAGAAACAGGAGAGGGAAGAAATAACCCAAATAAGAAATGAGGCGGCAGATGTCACAGACAGACCCAACTGAAATTAAAAGTATCATAGCTGAATACTATGAAAGACTGTACTCTAACAGATTTGAAAACCTAGAGGAAATGGACAAATTTCTAGATTCATATCACCTACCAAAATCATCACAAGGTGAACTAGAACAACTTAATATACCCATCACAAAGCAAGAGATTGAGAGAGTCATCAAAAAACTACTAACCAAGAAAAGTCCTGGCCCAGATGGCTTAGCCAGGGAATTACAACTAATTTTTAGATAAGAGTTAACTCCAATATTACTGAAGCTATTTCACACCATAGAAAGGGATGAAATACTCTCAAATTCATTCTAAGAAGCCAGCATAACCCTGATACCAAAGACAGGCAAGGATAGCACAAAAAAAAAAGAAAATTACAGACCAATATCACTGGTGAACCTAGATGCAAAAATCTTCAACAAAATCCTAGCCAATAGAATTCAACAGTATATCAAAATAATAATAATAATAATAATTCACCATGACCCAGTTGGATTCATTTGAGAGATACAAGGCTAGTTCAACATTAGAAAAACAATTAATGTGATCAACCACACAAATAGCACAAAAGATAAGAATCACCTGATTGTCAATTGATGCAGAAAAGGCACTTGACAAAGTCCAACACCACTCATGCTAATAATTCTCAGCAAAACAGGAATAGAGTGGAAATTCCTCAGTGCAATAAGGGGCATCTACACAAAGTCAACTGCCTACAACATCCTGAATGGTGATAGACCGAAAGAATTCCCTGTGAGAACAGGAACTAGACAGGGATGCCCACTCTCACCTCTCCTATTCAGCATTGTATTAGATGTTCTGGCCAGAGCAATTAGACAAGACAAAGAAATAATGGCATCTACATCAGCAAAGAAGAAGGAAAAATCTCCCTATTAGCAGATGATGTGATTATATATACAGAGAATCCTGAAGAATCCACAAGTAAACTACTAGAACTAATAGAGTTCAGTGAAGTATCAGGATACAAGATAAATGTAAGTAAATCAATAGGAGTCCTTTATAGCAACAAAGAGATCATCAAAGAAGAAATCACTAAATCAATACCATTTACTATAGCCACCAAGACAACAAAATATCTAGGAATATCTAACTAGAGAAATAAGATGCCTATGCAGACAGAACTACAAGACCTTACTACAAAAAAATGAAAGACACTTACACAAGTGGAGAAACCTACCCTGCTCACAGACAGGAAGACTTAACATTGTGAAAACGTCTATTTCACCTAAAACGATCTACACATACAGTGCAATCCCAATACAAATTCCAGTGTCACTTTTTAACAATATGAAGAAACAAATCACCAACTTTGTTTGGAAAGGGAAGAAAGCCTGGATAAGTAAAGCACTACTAAAGATGAGGAACTCAGTGGGAGGCCTCACACTACCTGACCTTAGAACCAATTACACCACACAAAAAGAGACATATAGATCAATGGGACAGAGTTGAGACCTCAGAGATGCCAGCATCCTCCTACAAACAGTTGATATTCGACAAAGGCCTTAAGATTGTAAACTGGGGTAAAAATAGTCTCTAACAAATGATGTTGGCAGAACTGGATATCCATCTGCAAAAAATTGAAAGAAGACCCAATCTCACATCTTACACAAAAACTAACTCAAAATGGATCAACCTGAATATCAAACCTAAAACAATAATGATCATGCAAGAAAAGATAGGGTCAATGATGGAAGTTCTAAAACACAGCTTCAACAGACTTCAAAATCTGACAGACAAAGCATGATGAAACAAACAGAAAACAGATAAACAGTAACTACTGAGAATCAAACACTTTTGCTCATCCAAAGACTTTATCAAGAGTTAAAACACAACCAACAGAATGGGAAAAAATATTTGGCAACTATATGTCAGACCAACATCTGATCTCCATAATCTACAAGGTACTGCAAAACATCAACAAGAAAAAGGTAATAACCCAATTAAGCAATAGGCAAATGAAATGGACAGACAATTCATCAAGGAGGACATCCAGACAGCCAAAAAACACATGAGGAAATGCTCACAATCATTAGCTATCATAAATCCAAATCAAAACTACAGTGAGATACCATCTCACCCCAACAACATTGGCCGTAATCCAAAAACATAAAACACCAAATGCTGGAGAGGCTGTGGAGAGATGTGAACTCTCTTGCACTGCTGGTAGGATTGCAAAATCGTACAGCCTCTTTGGAGAGCAATCTGGCACTTCCTTAAAAAGCTGGAAATGGGCATACCACTTGATCTAGTAATCCTACTGCTTGAAATTTATCCTATAGAAACAAAGGCTGTCATACGAACATATGCACATGAATGCTTATTGCAGCACAGTCCACAACAGGAAAAAGATGGACTCAACATGCCCATCCACAGATGAATGAACAAACTATGGTACATATACTCAATGGAACACACTATGCAACAATAAAGAAAAAAATGGTGATTTTAGGAAATATTTCATAATCTTATTTCAATTGGAAGACATGCTGAGTAAAAGGAATCAGGGGCAAAAGGACAAATAATTGTATGAGAGCCTGCTATAAAGACTTAAAAATAGACTTATGCACAGAAGAAAAGACTCTTTGATGGCTACAAGGGTGGGGGTGAGGGAGGCAAGGGTTGATCATAGATTAGATAGTGATAGAAATTTGGTTAGGTGAAAGCAGTGACAGCACACAGTAGAAAGCAGGTCAACTTAACTGAACATCACCATAAACTGAAAGCTCTTCTAACCTCAACCCAATATTGCAAGGATAGAGTAGCAAGGGCAGGATGTGGGAACCATGCTTTCAGGGGACATCAAGGTCAATTGGCATAATTGCTAAGAGAGTCTTCTGCGCCTCACGTTGGTGAGCAGCATCTGGGGTCTTAAAAACTAGCAAGCTGCCATCTGAGGTATACCAAATGGTCCTAACTCAGCTGGAACAGATGACCACTGAAAACACCAAAGACGTGAGGAAAAAAGAGTCCAGGAGACAGAAGGACTCATGTAATGGGAGACTAGTCTCATCATGTGACCAGAAGAACCAGATGGTGCCCGGCCACCACCACCAACAATCGTGATGGTGCACATAATGTTTAGCCCCTCTGGTAACATGAGAAAAAGAGGGGTGCAGTTCAAGAACTCTACTGAAAGACTACAGCTGATGGTCCGACAGACTGGAGGGACCCCCTGAGAGCATAGCCCCTAGACCTGCTTCTGACTCACCTAGAAAACACTACTGAGGTCAACTTTTCAGAGGAAAACAGACTAGACTCGGGGACACAGTGTGAACACATAGTGGGTGCACTTTATGGTTCTATGCATCTATAGGAACCTGTCCTACTGGTCTCTTTCTAGACAGGAGAGAAGAGGTTGGAGAGGATGGGGCAGGAGCTTGTTAAGAGGCTACAACAAGTGTAAAATGAAAGGGAGGAGTGTGCTATCATGGGGCAAGGAGAACAGAAGAGCTGTAGATAGGCAGGCATGCAAAGTAGATCTGGATGGTACACTTCCACTCAATCACAATAAAAAAAATAGAGGATGATTACATCATTACATAACCAGCAAACTGCATCATTACACACCTGCCAAACTATATCATTATTTAACTGTCGAGTCAGTGCAAATTATCGTCCAGCCAAGTTGACACACAGCCTTAACCATCACAGCCAGTGTTCCTCTCCCTTCCTTTCTTGGCGTTCATTACTGCCAGACATATGTCTTTAATGCACAAATTAGTCGGATAGCAAACTTTCTATCGTCATAAACACAAAATGTCAGATTCTGAGATAGCCGGTGAGGAGTGGGTCTAATTAAACTGTTGATTTTTAATGATCTGAAAGCCATATACAAGAGGCGGTCCAAGAAAAAAGTAGCAATGGGGTTGTCAGCAGTCCACATAAAGCCAGAGTAAGGCAAGAAAGGCCACACTGGCTTCTACACGTCACCCCTTTCTTGAACACTGACAGTGCAGCATGCTCAGAGCCACCCATGAGAGCAGAGGGTACCAGCCAAAGGAGGACAGAGCCAGAAGATCCAGGAGGCATGGAGAAGAATGGAGCTCTCGTCAAGTCCTTCCTGTCCCCAGGGAGAGAGAGGAAGTACAGGGACCCAATTTAGCCTGCACCTCACCCTACTCACAGACACTGTGTTGTGGTGACTGTTCAAATGGAATTTCAGAATTCCCAAAGATGTTTCTTCCCTCTCAACATTATTTGCTTCACAGACACTGTGGGACTTGCCATGTTTTATTAACAGTGCAAAGTAGTCAGCAGTGATGTTCAGACCCCAAAACTCCTATTGCCTTTGGGAGATGAGAGAAGATTGAGATGCCACAGAAGGAGGGAAGGAGGCCCAGAGAGGGCCTGCTGGAAGTCTACCGTGGGAGACTAACGGAAGAGATCTTGAGAAAGTGGGGGCCACCCCGTGCAGTGGAAAGTGAACACAGGATCACACAAACAACAGGCAGCACCTGTCCACTTGGTGTCCAGAAATCCACTGTCCGTGAACCTAGCTGCAGTCACGAAGACTACCTAAGGAAATCATCTAAGGACTTCCACAGTTCCAAAACCGTCGAAGAGATCTCTGACTCTCTGCTCTTTCTGTCGTTTTCCTAACATGTGTTCCGGAATTAATTGTAAGTGGGCTCCATGTGAGGCCAAGAGTGTTCAGCCAGGGCAGGAAAAGCCAGCTCTGTCTAAACCCACTGCACAGCACGGGCAAGTCTCCACGCTTCCCTGAGCCTCAGTTTCCCCACTTACAGAATGGGGAGCAAACTACATCTAAGCTTCCTTCCTTCACTAAGAATGGAGGACGGTAACACGGGGAAAGAGTCGCCTTCTGTAGCTCGTGAGCTCTCTGGCAAGTCAGTCAGGCCCTAGTCACAGCAGCTGAAGGAACCTTCTTAAAACACGTAAATAATCGATAGAAGATACGCTTTTGTTCTTACAGCGCGATCACCAGCAAAGCCACGTAAGTGAACACAGGTGGATGTGGCTGCGGCTAGGAGAACTGATGTAGTTACTGGCAATATTTTCAGACAAAATTTACAAGCCCAGGGCAGAGGCCTCGCCTTCGAGGAGCGTTTCTGGGTGCGCTACATAAGGAACTAATTTACCACTTTCATTCATTTGCCTTAATCATGTGAGATTTTTCCATACAAAGCTGGTCTCCCCTCAGTTCAACATCCTAACTTCCCCTTGTCAAAAGAGCTTTTTAAGGAAGTCTCTATTGTTCTCGGTTAATTTTAACACTAAATTAAAACTTTCATATGGTGATGATTTTAAAACATTTTACTTCATGCACCCAAAGGTACCTCCTGAACTACCCCCGTCCTGATCATCACCATCGTCACAAGGAGGTTTTCGTATCGAGTCTCTTTCCAGCCTCAAAGCACTCTACAAGGACCACGCTTTGAAATTTTGTCCTCTCAAAACATGCCCCACACATGAGATAAGAGGTCACCGACCTCACTCTACAGACGTCATCGGCAGAAGTATAGAACGTCCCACTGGACTCAGGAAAGTGTGGCACTGAAATCCTAAATCTAATCATCTCGTGCTAGTCCAGTGGCTTACCCTCTTTTTCAGTTTTTTTTTTTTTTTTAATTTGACATTTTCTAAAACCATCTGGGAAGCAACAGATCATATTTAATTGTTCAGGCTTTTATGCACTACTTTCAGAATCACTTCTGACTGGTGGTCTGGCACGAGTTCAGCACCATGTTGATTTTATCGGCAAGTATCAAAGCTTCCTCACTTTAGCCAGAAATTAATAGCTTCAGGTTTCTCTTTCGTGTCAGGGAGCTAGTCATTAAGGAGATTTGCCATATTTTTAAAATGACTATATCTGCCCCCATAAAAGCTGGACACGTAATCCTTTTATTTACTTGGCACAGGCATGTTCTTCAACTCTGCCTGTACAAAGACACTGTGCCCTGACAACCTCCCTTCAGTGTTAGAAATGATGTCACCACGCCTGGCCCTCTGCACGAAACCACAAAGCCCAGTATCACTTTTCGTCACATCAGGTCTCCTAAGGAATTGACACAGCTGCTGCCACATAAGGAGGGACAGGGACAGATGCTGCTGTGGCTGAAACGGTCGCACAATCCACATTCCAAACACAGAATCCATCAGTAGAGAGAAAGCTCTTCTCTGGTATCAGTCACGGAAGTGACGAACACCCTGGCAGCCATCACAGTTCCTGGCTGGCACGGGCACTTTCTGAAGCCCAGGGGTGACCGTGACTTGTGGTGTTCCACGACAGGGCCCTGAGGCCGGCGCCCAGGACTCTCGGGGCTCCCTCTGCCCCAGGCTGCCGTGGCTGACCTCGAGCAAACTACCCAGCTCTGGGAAGCCAGGGCTGACCCCTCAGCCTCCGACTTTCCCTGCTGGCTCCCCAGGGGCCGTGTGGATTACAGAAAGGCCTGATGAAAATGGAAAATTACTACTTTTCAAGATGACTAATGTGTTATAGGGTTAATCCTCATAACCATTTCCAGGGTTCAGGTTGAGCTCCAAACTAGAGCACCTACCTCCATCTCTTGACAGCTGAAGGTGAGAGTTCACGCCTGCGGGTTCTCTCCATTTTCCCCTTTTAAGCCTACATTTGGCTCTGAGGTTTTTATAATCCTTTCTCTTCGACACTTGCTAACCCTTGTCAATCAAAACTACAAAATGTCTGAGGTATCCACACTAAAAATCACACCAGAACAGTATTCTGAATTTTCTATTTAACTCAAACAAGCCAGTCATTCTAACCGAAACAATAAGTAGACCCCAGTTAAGTGGCAAGATTCCAAACTATCTTCCAAGCTTCAAAATAATTCATTTAAGTAACAGAACAGCTTTTTTTTAAATATGAATGAGGAATGTGTTCACTACTAGGACCTTTTCAGTGGAGTTCACAAAGCCGATGTTAAAATTCAAACGAAAATATAAGAGCCCACAAGAGCCAAACTCCACGCTCTACCCAGCCTCATTGTAAAACAATCATAAATAGGGTGATGTAATATCAGCACAGATAAATCTCTTCTCAGGGAGAGAGCCCAGAAACTAACATACGAGGTCCGACAATTAAGTCCACAAATTCGATGGTTCTAAGTGCTCATGCCACATTGCTGAATAGCACCATAGTCACCTTTGAAGGGTTCCCCTTGGGAAGCTATGCACCAATGCCAACACCTAGTTCACCCTTCACAGCAATTTTGGAACTCCCAGAATGGCCGTTGTGCACAGTGGTATAGTGGCAAGTTTGTGACCTTAACTGTATGGTTCTCTGTGAGGGAGTCTTTAGCCAGCCAAGCCAAAAGCCAAGCCAAGTGCCGTCGAGTCAGATCCAACAACAAATAACTGTGTGGGATCACCCACCATACTCACCTGATTTGGCCCCCAATGACTTTTTTCTTTGCCCGAAGACAAAGGAAATATTGAAAGGTAGAGATTTTGATGACATTCAAGACATCAAGGGTAATACGATGACAGCTCTGATGGCCATTCCAGAAAAAGAGCTCCACCATTGCTTTGAAGGGTAGACTAGACACTGGCATGGATGCATAGCTTCCCAAGGGGAGGACTTCAAAAGTGACCACGGTGATATTCACCAGGGAGGTATGTAGTACTTTTTCTAGGATGAGTTCACGAACTTAATTGGCAGTCCTCATACACATATACAGATGTTGATACATGGCAGAAATGTACCCCACAACAGCTGGGGAAGGATGGTCTTTTCAACACACAGTGCTAGGACCCCAGGCTGCCCACCTGGAAAGATGCAGTAAGAACCCTTCCTCACATGTTCGTGAAGCCTAATGTGAACAGTGAAACGATAGAGCATTAAAAACAAGAGGAAGATAACAAATGTTAGCCAGGATGTGGGAAAATGGGAACCCTTATTATCCACTGTGGAAACCCTGGTGGTGCAGTGGTTAAGTGCTATAGGTTGCTATCCAGAAGGTTACCAGTTCAAATCCACGAGGTGTTCCTTAGAAACCCCGTGGGGCATTTCTACTCTGTCCTGTAGGGTCACTATGAGTCAGAATTGACTCAACAGCAGTGGGTTTGGTTTATTATCTGTTGCTGATGGTAACACACAATGGTGTCACCCTCGTGAAGAAGTGTATGGGTTCCTCCAAAACCTAAGAATACAAACACCACACGACCCAGCAATTCCACTCCTACATACTTGTGTACCCCAAAAACTTGAAGCAGAAACCTGAGATTCATACACGAAGTTCACTGTGGTACTATGCACAGCAGACAAAAGGTGGAAACAACCTAAATGCCCATCAGTAGAATGGATTTAAAAGAAAAAATGTGGTACACTATGAGAAATGAAGACTCAATACATGCTACGACATGGATGGAGATGAAGACAAGCTGAGTGAAATCAGCGAGTGAAATAAGTGAGGCACAGGATCAATAAGAACAGGCAAACGTACAGGGACCCCTGTTCATTTGGGGTTGCCAGGTGTGGGCGGGGAAGGGCGAGGTACCTGTGGCTTGGGCACCACCCAATGTGAGCTTCCTGTGGTGGAAAAATCACCTTATGAGTAGATTAATAGAATAGATTAATAGAATTACTGTCAGTTAAGTTATTGCCTGTAAAAAGTTCAATCAGCAGAAGTTTTGTGCCGTATTTACGACCAAAAACAGAGACCAGCTGCTGAAGCTGTTTATCCACAACCAAACCTATCATGGGATTTGGTCCCCTGGTTAGAGGGTGACAGTCATACGTGCATGAGACACCCCAGTTAAGTGGCCTATAAGCATTTTTCAGCACTTCTCACTCCTAATTCATCACATAGTACCTGGAGTCTTCTGACAACATAGTCTACAAAAATATCCTGATCAAAACGAAGGAAATGCAGAATCGAGTTTTAAATTCTCATGGAATCCAGGGTGTTCCATGGAGTCATGGAAGCTGGACAAACACATAAAACTACTGTCCTGAGATAATCTTAACACCTTAACACCTTAATGCCCAATCTCTTCTTAAAACCAAACAATAAAAACCCACTGTCATCAAGTCGATTTAGACTCATTGCAACCCTAAGGGACAGAGTAGAACTGCCCTTAGCTTCCAAGGAGCACCTGGTAGATTTGAACCACCAAACTTTTGGTGAGCAGCCATACTTCTTAACCACTACACCACTAGGGTTTCTAAACAATAGATCAGCTTAACTGGTAAAGTGTGTCTGCCTTGAGCACTGCACTCTCCTGGGTGGTGCAGTGGTTAAGAGCTGGGCTGCTAACCAAAAAGGTCAGTGGTTTGAAGCCAGCAGCCACTCCATGATGGAAAGTGGGGGGAAGTCTGCCTTCACAGCAATTACAGCCTTGGGAACCCCACGAGGCAGCTGTCCTCAGTCCCATGTCATCACTGTGAGAAGGAATCAACCCAAGAGCACTCAGATTCAAGACCACACTGACAACAGCAACTGGAAAGATTTAATAGGAAGCGTAGAGGGCAGTGATTCAGAAGAGGAGGGTGAGAATGGTCACGAAACTCAAAGAACGCTACCACTGCCATGGAATGAGGCATGTTGAAATGGCAGAACTGGTAAACATTCTGCTCTATCACTTAAAAAAGTAAGTACCTCCAGGTCCTTACCTTGCCTCACCTGAAACTGAGGTGTGAAAATAAACTGAAATGTTACTTCTTTGTTTTTAAGTCCTTCAACAATAACGGGCACCTAGCCCTCCTGTTACCAATCTCCAGTCCAGTATGCACTCCACCAGGCCCGCTGAATCCTGGACAAACACTGGGACAGTTCCAGCTTTCCAAACATCATTCTTTCAAATCTTCTAAAAGCAGCTGCTCTTACCTAAGTAGGAATATTTTTTAAGTAGCATTCACTTTGTATGTCAGAAAACCCAAGGTGGAAATAAAATCACTATTTCCTAAAACTTAAAAAAGAGAAAATATCTTCATGACTTTAGGGTATAGGGAATGATGCCTTTGAACAAGACACAAGCGATTGTAAACAGAGAGAAAAAGACTGGTAACCTTTCATTAAAATTAGAATTTTCTCTTCATCAAAAGGAGTCATGAAGAATACTCTCAGGGGACATACAGGCACAACTGGCATAACTAGTGTATTGCTAAGAGAGTCTTCTCCACCCCATATTGGTGAGTGGCGTCTGGGGTCTTAAAAGCTAGCAAGCTGCCATCTGAGGTACAACAAATGGTCCCAGCTCAGCAGAAACTGACAATCACCAAGGACCAAAACGACATGGGGGAAAGAGAATCCAGAAGACAGAGACCCACATGAGTGGGTAAATGCATCAACACGTGACTGGAGGAAACACACAGGGCCGTGACACCACAACTGGCAGCCACGATGGGGCTTACAAAGTTGAGTCTCACGGGCAACACGAGAATAAAAAGAGAACTCCACTAGAGAACACCGCAACTGATGATCCAGGGACCTCAGGGTTCCCGCAGGAGCATGGCCCCTAGTCCTGACGCTGCCCTTGTCTGTAAATCATTGCTGAGGTCAACTCTTCAGACAGGAATGGGTTGGACTCGATAACAGAGTGACCAATATCGTGTGTGCACTTTATGATTCTATGCATCTATAGAATGTCATCCTGCTGGCCTCTTACTGGAGGCAGGGGAGAGGGTGAAGAGGACAGGACGGGAGATTGTTAGGAGGATATGATATGTACAGAACAGATAGGAGGAATGTGCTGTCACTGGGCAGGGAGAGCAGTGGGAGCTGCACATAGGCGGGCATGCTAATTTGTATTGGATTGTACACTTTCACTCAATCACAGTAAATAAAAAAAAAGGTCATGAAGAAAATGCAAGTAACTCCCAGAGAGGAAGGAGATTCTTTAAACAAACATAACCTCCCTGCCAGCAGTCGGGCACCTCATCACCTGCACTGCCCAGGGACCCCAGTCTAGGTAGACGCCCTACAGAGAGGGGCGTACGTGCCTAGAGGCATTAATCACAGCACTGTCTGTGACAGTCGCCAGCTGGGAATATCACTGAAGTGTCTACTACAGTAGAACAGACAGTGGTATTTAAAAAATGCCATGAGACAGTGATGAAAACCAATGCACCATACCACATGACGTGATACACACAGTATGTGAACACACCTCGTCACACATGACCTGAATGCACGCAACATGAGTGCACCACAGGACCTGAATGTACCGTGCCCCAGGACCTGAACGCAGGCCACATGACAGGCATGCACGCGACATGACTGCTAACACTAACGTGCCACACACCATACAACATGAATGAGCCACACCACGCATGACATGCATGTGCAATACCACGACACAAATGCACCACACCACACGGGCCCTGCCACAAGACATGAATGCATCGCACCACAGAACACGAATGCACCATACCACACATGACCCCAATACATTGTCACATGAGAATTCACACCACACATGGCCTCAATGTGCCATACCACACGTGAATGAGCCACACCACGCGTGACATGAATGCACCACACGACATGACTGTGTCACACCACATATGACCTGAATTGGATAGGTAGTGTGGAGACACCAGACACAGTGATATCACAGAATGAGTCCACTTTTGTAAAATCAAAGTAGACAAAACTAAAAACCACACTGCTGTACATGTCACTCTGCTGTAGACATCACCCTGCTGTAGACGTTACTACTGAACAATTTTTAAAAGATGGGTAAGAGGATATTACCATAAAGGCAGGAAAGCAGTTACCTACTGAGGAGAAAGGGCTGTCGAGTGGAGACAGGCACACAGGGAGACCCTCGAGCAGCTTTTCTACATCTGCTCTGTGGTAACACAGCTGTTTACCTCATCTGTTTTAGGTACTTTTCTGTTGATTATATTTTACAATAAAATTTAAAGCTAAAAAGAAGGGAGGATTTGAACTACCAAATATTAGCAATTAAAGTTGTGACTATTAAATAAGTATAGGCCCAGAATGAGACCCAAAGAAACTGCTGTTGCCACATGCCATCAAGTCAGTTCCGACTCAGAGCGACCCCACGCACCACAGAACCTAACTCTGCCCAGTACTGTGTCGTCCTCAAAATCATGCTTGAAGTGACTGTGGCAGTCTCTGTGTAAATCCACCTCGTTAAAAGTCTTCCCCTTTTTCACTCACCCTCTGCTTTACCAAGCATGATGTCCTTCCCCTCCTGACATGTTCCAAGTATGTAACACACAATCTTGCCATCCTTGCTTCCAAGGAGCACTCTGGTTGTACTTCTTCCAGGGCAGACCTGTTTGTTCTTTTGGTGGTCCACAATACATTCAATATTCTTCTCCAACACCACAATTCAAAGGTATCAATTCCTCCCTCTTCCTTATTCACTGTCCAATTTGCACATGCATGTGATGTGACTGATAATACCATGTCCTTGGTCAGGCACACTTGTCTTCAAAGTGACATCTTTACTTTTTCAACACTTTAAAAAAGTCTTGTGCAACAGATCCGCCCAATGCAGGACACCTTCTGACGTCCTGACTGCTGCTTCTGTGGATGCTGACTGTGAAATGAAGTTGGTGACCACCTTAATCTTTTCTCCGTTTATCATTATGCTGCTTATTGGTCCAGCTGTGAGGATTTTTGTTTTCTTGATATTGAGGTGCAATCCTTACTGAAGGCTGTGGTCTTTGATCTTTGTCAGTAAGTGCTTCAAGTCTTCTTCACTTTCAGCACGGTTGTGTTATCTGCATAATGCAGGCTATTAATGAGTCTTCCTCCAATCCAGATGCCCAGTTCCTCTTCATATACTGCCGCGAACCAGCCCCAGCAGGGTTTCGGGACCACAAAGGGAGGGAGCAGTGTCAGCGAAAGAAATGAGACTGAGACAACTAGAAGTCTGAAGAATGGCAGCCCACTAAGGTCTGTCTTTACTTTTATAATCAATGAGGTAACTACTCTTTGACCACGTAAGCTATTGGCTAGTAAGAAGTTGGTAACTCGTGGTCTCTTTTCATGTTAATTATCAGGGTCCTCTCTGTTAGCTAGTAAAGAACCGATATATTGTGGTCTTTTTTCATGTTAATCATTACGGCCTTCTAAATAATGGTCCAAGACAAGTATATTTGTGATTATAATCAACAGTCAGAACAAGGCTAATCCTTGAGCTCAATTAACTCTATCTATACTTTGAGGTCAAAGGTACAGGAAGAGGGAATAGACTCAAAAAGTTATACTCTGACAGTCTCTATTTGTTTCTTTTTTGCTTTTTATCTCTTCCTGTGGGGACAATAAGTGCCCACCATCCCCCACTCTAAGCCTCTCTTAAACTGTTCTAAGAAGGGTATTTCTTTAGTATTTGTCTATTTGCCATACCAAATATAATAAACTTGGAAGCCTATCTGTCTTTCTGATGTAGGGAGTGGAAAGGCTGTGTGTGGTGTCGTTCCTGGGGAGCTCCCCAGGGCTTTTCTGCAATCTTGCATTTCACACGTGGAGGGGGAAGTGCAGATGGGGGAAGCCAGCGGAGCCGGGCCGGTCTCAGTATTCCCGGGCTGGGCGTGCTGTGTTGGAATTCATTAAGCCAAGGGGGTTGTAAAACCCTTCTTCTTTGATCCTTGTGCCGGGATATAAGAGGATATTTTTGAGGAAGGTTTGATTAGGTTGCAAAATATTATCAAGGAGAATATGGCCAGAAATACGTCACAGGTGAGATGCCTCCGCCGCCATCACATAGGCTTGTAACTTTGTTCACAGAGGCTTTTGTGGGTGACAGGCCTCGGCAGTATAGGCCAACCTTGCTGATTACTTGCTCGGCATACTGATTGAATGGGTGTGAACCCTGACGCACACCTTTCCTGACTTTAAACCACACAGTAGCCCCTTCTTGTGTCCAAACGACTGCCTCCTGATCTATGTACAGGTTCATCACGAGCACAATTAAGTGTTCTGCAATTTCCACCCTCTGAAATGTTATCCATAATTTGTTATGATCCACATAGTGGAATGCCTTTGCATAGTCAATAAACACACAGGTATCTTTCTGGTATTGTCTGCTTTCAGCCAAGATTCATTTGACATCAGCAATATCCTTGGTTCCATGTCTTCTGGATCCAGCCTGCACTTCTGGAAGTTCCCTGTCAACATACTGCTACAGCCCTTTTTTAATGATCTTCAGCAAAATTTTACTTGCATATTAGTGATATTGTTCAATAATTTTGACATTTAGTCAGATTCTCTTTCTTGGGAATAGGCATAAATACAGATCTTTTCCAGTTGGTCAGGTTGCTGTCTTTCAAATTTCCTGGCACAGACAAGTGAGCATTTCAGTGTTGCATCTGCTGAAACATCTCAATTGATATTCCATCAATTCCTAGAGCCTTGTTTTTCACCAATGCCTTCAGCGCAACTTGGACTTCTTCCTTCAGTATGATTGGTTCCCAATCATATGCTACCTCTTCAAATGGTGGAACGTTGACCAATTCTTTTTGGTGTAAAGACTCATTTTCTTTTGATACTTTCTACAACTTTTTAGTATTTTCCCCACAGGATCCTACACTACAGCAACTTGAGGCCTGAATTTTTTCATCAGTTCTTTTAGCTTGAAAAACACAGAGCATGTTCTTCTCTTTCGGTTTTCTACCTCTAGCTCTTTGCACATGTCATTATAATACTTTGTCTTCTCAAGCTGCCCTCTGAATCTTCTGTTCAGTTCTTTTACTTCATCATTTCTTCCTTTTACTTTAAGCTACTTGACATTCAAGAGTAAGTTCTGGAGTCTCTTCTGACATTTATTTTTGTCTATTCTGTCTTTTTAATGACCTCTTGATTTCTTCATGGATGATGCTCTTGATGTCATTCCACAACCAGTCTTCAGTCATTAAGGTTCAATGCACCATATCTATTCCTGAGACCGTCTCTAAACTCAGGTGGGATATACTCAAGGTCATACTTCAATTCTCATCAAATTGTTCTAATTTCCTTCAGTCTCAGCTTGAACTTACATATGAGCAATTGATGGTCTATGCTGCAGTCAGCACTTGGTCTTGTTCTGACTGCTGATACTGAGCTTTTCCAGCATCTGTTTCCAGATGTAGTCGATTGACTCCTGTGTATTCCACTTAGCAAGATCCACACGTACCGTTTATTTTGGTGAAAAAAGTTATTTGCACTGAAGTAGTTGTTGGTCTTGCAAAATTCCATCCTGCAATCTCTAGCATTTCTGTCACCAAGGCTGTATTTTCCAACTACTGATCCGTTTCCAACTTTTGCATTCCAATCACCAGTAATTATCAATGCATCCTGATTGCACGCTCAATCAACTTCAAATCACAGAAGCTGGTAAAAACCTTCAATTTCTTCCTCTTTGGCCTTAGTGGTCAGTACATGAATTTGAGTAACAGTCATATTAACTGGTCTTCCTTGTAGACATATGGATATTGTCGTATCACCAACAGCTCTGTGCTGCGGGACAGATACCAAAATGTTCTGACAGTGACTGCCACACCACTCCTCTTCAAGCTGTCATTCTGGCACAGCAGACCGTATGAGTGTCCAATTCATAATAGCTAGTATCAGTCCATTTCAGCTCACTATGGCCTAGGATATTGATGTTTATTCATTCCATTTCATTTTTGATAATTTCCAATTTTCCTAGGTTCATACTTTGTACATTCCAAGTTCCAATTATTAATGGCTATTTGCAGCTGTTTCTTCTCATTTTGAGTCATGTATGGCACATCAGCAAATGAAAGTCCCAAAAGTTGGACTCCATGCACGTCACTCAGGCTGACATCCCTACTTGGAGAAGGGAGCTCTTCCCCAGTCGTCTTCTGAGTGCTTTCCAGCCTAGGGGGCCCATTTTCCGGCACTGTATCAGGCAACGTTCTGCTGCTCTTCGTAAAGTTTTCACTGGCTAATTCTTTCTAGAAGGAGACTGTTGGATCATTATTCCTAGTCTTAGTTGGTAAGCTCAGCTGAAACCTGCCTCCCAGGGGTGGCCCTGCTGGTACCTAAATGCCAGTGGCATAACTTCTGGCATCACAGCTACACACAAGCTCTCAAGTACAACAAACTGACAGACACATGAGGAAAGCCCAGGAGCTCAAGATTCGATATACTGTGACAAGCCAATGGGGAAATACTGGTTTATTTAATATAATACTGAATCAACGGGTCAACTATCTGTGAAAAACAAGAATTAAATGCCAATCTCCAATAATGTCTTCAAGTTCATGACAGACCAAAAGTTTGAGTTAAAGATAAGTACTGTTGTTAGTATCAGAAGAAACTAGGGGTAACAAACCTATGTTCACGCACACGTGCCAAACCAAATGCCTCACAGAGAACATCTGCACAAACTGAACCAAAAGGCAAGTGATGAGCTGAAATACTTACAGCATGTGACAACGGATGAGCATTCTTAATTCAAAAAAAACTTAAAATTCAATAAAAATAGTAAATGTTCCAAGAAAATACAAAGACATGAATAAGCAGTGAATGTAAATGAATGAATACGTAGTCAACAACCCTTTAAAAACACTCACCCAGTAAAGAAATACAAATCTTAAATGTGACTGTATTTTGTGATGATTACTTTTCAGCTTCTTCACAGCTCAAGTCTGATGTACTGCTCATGGGGATGGAGACACACCCGACCTTCATCACGAATCACACGTCTCATCAAGATTCTCGAAAACTACATACTCTTCACCTACCAATTCACTTCTACACTGTGTCTTCCAGTGAGAAATCATTTCTGTACAGATGGGATTATCTTTTAAGATGTCGATCACAGAACAACGGAAATGTTCCCAATACAGGCAGTCCTCAGACTACAAAAGTCCAACTCATGGACAGTCCTGCTAAGGACAGGAGGCCATCACATTAAAAATGTGAGTTAAATACAGGACTTCATAGTAAGACACACACACACTACTCTGTGGCTCTCCACATGACAATACTCCGTGGTTTTTCAGTGTTCTCGTTCCTTATGGACAGGAAGGTAAAAATACTAAAACAGACATTTCACAGACACAACAGCCATACACACTTGCTCCAAAGATAAATGTAGAATGGATCTGGTTGGTGACCCAGGGGCTGCCTTATACGGAACAGGCTGTAAAGTCATGAACACAGTACATAAATATATGGCTTTGTGGAGAAAAACAAGAATATACCACGTTAGCAAAGGTTCTCCTGACGGTAGGCTTACAGGCAACCATCCATGTACATGCATGTCAGCCCTTCTGCAGTACCCATTTTTCCATCAATAGCATGTATTACCCTACTCTCTAAATAAGATCAAGTAAATCACCCACTGTCCTTCAAAACAAGTGATGGGCCTCAGCTCAGTTGAGTGCCAGCTTGTCCTGCAGGAAAGCAGCTGTCCTAAGTGGAGACAACGGCCCAGAGCCAGGCCCTTTCTATCACGTGTATCTCAACCTGACGGACTTCCAGTCACACTGACACCCTCCCCCCTACCCCCACTGCCATCAAGCCAACTCCAGCTCATATTGCCCTGCAGATGACTGCCCCCAGGGCTGCCACACTGACAGCTCCCCAATCCATGCAGTGGCCAGTGAGTTCCCATCGCCAGCCTTCTGGTTAGCAGTTGAGCACCTGAGCCACTGCACCACCAGGCCCCACCATGGCTGAGCTGTCTCCTCTAGAGTCAGAAATGATGGAAGCCCCAGGAACCCATCACCGTCAGCATTCGGAAGTGGCTAATTCCTATTTTATTCTTTCAACCCTTTTTAAAGGATCAACAACCCGACAAAGGTATCTTAGATACCAAGAATTATTTTAATTTCTCTGGAGGCTACCACCTAACCCTCTATGATGACACAAATGTGTACATGTGTGGGACTGAGGTTTCTGCAGTTTGTATGTCCTCCTCTTGGGGGAAAAAACTGATGAATTGACAACAATTCCAGTTTTATTAAAAAAATCAGTCCATCTCCTCGGCAAACTGGAACGCCCCGTGACTGATCCTGTCACCTGGTAGAGCAACAGCGCTGACTCAGCAAGCACGAGCCCCACTACTTTCTTCACCTGGGCGGTCGACTCCCGCAGTACCTAGGCAAATGCCAGGCCCACCAGCCCACCCAGCAGAACCCCCACCAGACCCACGGTGGCTAAGTCAATCCCAGCTCACAGTGACTCCAGAGGTCAGAGCAGAAGCACACCACAAGGATACCAAGGGGCAGCCGGTGGGTGTCAAGTGCCAGCCTCCTGATGAGCAGCCAACCTCTTGATCACCATGTCACTGGACTCCACTAAGAGCACTCCTTATTCCTTGTCAGAAAGAAGAGAACATTCTCCCTAAAGGCAGGCAGAAGGGAACCAAAATAATCTAGTGAGCAGGCACACTGGCTGGAACGCACCTGTCTTTACTCCGAAAGGGAGAAAACTGTACCCTCTGAATTCATTTCCGGTGATGTCAGGGACAGCTGGGTATTTCACTCAAAGACATGTAGTAACTGTTATGTCATAGAGGTGAGAAGGAAAACAGCAGAGATACCGGCTTTCATCTGGTTTAAAGACAAACACATGCTCTATCCCACACTGAAGCGCTGGGCCAACACACAATGTCCTGCACAACTTGGACACAGTGCAGCCCACACGACACTCTGGCTTTGCTCTCCTCGGGTGGTCCAGTCATCTTCTGAAAGGTGGAGGGGGCTTTCTTCTGGCCCCCTCAGTGTCAGTTTATGAAGCTCTCTCCTCAGCAATGTCTGACCCTAGTCTTGGTACAGTGATGCCTTGGCAGTGATGAGCAGATTCAGGAGCCGCCACACGCCCGCCTTCACAACCCGTCATCGGAGGACTGGTCGTCTTCGTCCCTCGCCTCCCGGTACCTCCTCAACGCCGCTCCTTCTGGATCGTAGCTCTGCATCTTAACATTCACTCTCTCGGCCAATTTTTGTGCCGCAAGCTTGGCTTGCATCTCCTTGAAAACAAAAAGCAAAGAAAAAAATTACACCTTCACCATCTTTTCCTTTAAACACACACACATACAACAACTCCACAACTGTTCTTGCCAGCAACACAGCTGAAAGCAGACTGAGAGCTTCATGTGTGTAAAACAAGAGAAGAGAGAGCACGGCTGACGAGATCCACTAGCCCGCTCTGCCTATAATTACAGGCTCCGTTAGTCAGCGAGACTGCACTGTTTATTACAGAAGCGAGGAATCAGCTCGGCACTTCCAGTTACAACTACTGGACATGAAGCATGTGGGCTCCTGCGTGGGGCCCCGGAGAAAGCGCTCCCTCACCTGCTCGGTATCCCTTAGCCAGCTCCGAGTCAGCCACCATCCACCAACAGAGTCCCGGGATGGAGCAAAAAGTTAGCACACTCTGCTGCTGATGAGAAGGCTGGCAGTCTGCGTGCACCCACGGCAAGCTGAGGGAGAGGCCTGGCAACCCCTTCTGACCAGCAGCCCGGGACCCTGGGGGCACACAGGTCTACTCTGACACACCTGCACTGTCAGAAGTCACACGGGCTCCACAGTAACTGGGTTAGCGTTTTATTTTTCTAAGCACAAGACCAGGTGTCCTTCTGCCTTATGGTGTCATGAACGACCCAGCTGGCCAGAAGGGCACTCTCAAGGCCCTCTCTGGGAACCCTGGTGGTGCAGTGCTTACACGCTTCATCGGCTAAACAAACTGTCAGCAGTTCAAGCCTGCCCAGCACCACTTGGAAGTGCTCTGGGGCAGTTTGGCTGTGTCCTACAGGGGGGCTGTGAGTCTGTCTTACAGAAGAGCCATAAGTCAGCTGTGTCCTACAGAGAGGCTGAGTCGGCTCTGTCCTATAGAGGGGCTCTGAGTCAGCGCCAACTCGAAAGCAGCCGACTTGGTTTCAGATTTGTTGCGCACAGGCGTTCTTCCTCTTCTTGGGCCACTTGAGGCACCACATGTACCCAGGAGTCCTCGGGGTGCAGACCATCAGCATGCGTGGCTATTACACAAAAGACTGACTAGCCTCCCATGTCCGCCAAGAGGTACCCGGACGAAAGGTTCGACGACACTCTGGAAACTGTGTGGAGCACAGTCCTCTGACACACACGGGGTTGTCAGGAACCAGAGCTGACTCAACACGTCCCTTTCAGCTCACCCCGCTGGTCCTCACACTTTCTCTCTCCAGCCACTATCCTGTATACAAATAGCCAACACACAGGAAGATGTGATCTTTGCAGAAACTGCTATCTTCCATCTTCCAAGGTAGGAGATTATTTCATCTCCCATGTGCCCACAGACCACACCTTCAGCACGGTGCCCAATTGTCTGCTGGCATCTAAACACCCCCACCCCCCCATGGAAGCCTAACTCTCCCAACTGGGCTCAGGACTGGCTCTCCCACTACCTGACAAGGAAGAGACGAGACGTGAGACTAGGCAGCAGTGTCCCCATACTCCCTGGAGAGTCCCAGGGATGCTGCAGGTGGCTGTGCAACACCAGCTGTTTCCCCAGCCTAGCCCCTTCCTGACGTTGATAACTAGAGGTCCACACCCAGAACCCCTGACGGTCACATCTCCAGCACCCCAGCCCCTCTGCTAATCTCTGAATGACCCAGAGTCGATTCTGACTGACACAAGCATATCCCACACCAAGAGGCGATACTAATAATCTGAGCCCACGCAGCACCTCGTAGTTCTGTTTCTGCTGCTTCTGAAGTGCTAAGGACTCCTCTATGGAGAGCAGCTGTGCAGGCTTGTGGTGCAGCGGGAGAAGCCGGGCTGCCGTGACATCATCGAGATGCTGCTTATCTTGCCGCCGCCTCTCTTCTGAGGAAATAGGGGACTCCCTTCCCTGACACAGGCCGCGCGCACCATCTGACAGCTGGGAAAGCAACCTGCAGGGGACAGAACTCATGCTGTACGATCAGACCGTTCACTTTTTTTTCACAGACACATTTAAAATGTTCACACACAAGAAAGCTCCTTAAACCTTAGAACTGAATTCTCTTCTAGAAAGGTAACAGTAAGTAGGACACCCCAGCAGCCAGAGACCCAAAGTCACTGTCCACACCAATCTCAAGTTTGGGGAAGGGCTAGGCTAGAGATGGGTACAGGCCAGGGACCAGCACCAGGTGGTTATGGAGCCAGGAGCACGTGCCCACCTCCACGCACTGCATCCAGCCCCTCACCGACGCCAGGCCCAGCCTCCCCACCTGCACGGGTGTGCTCTCCCCAGGCCCGGGCTCTCCAACCGACACACGGGCTCTCTCCCCAGACCCGTCACTGACGCCGGGCCCAGCCTCCCGACACGCACAGGGGCTCTCTCTCCAGGCCCCTCACTGCCTCTCTCTCCCTTTGTCTCTGCACCCTCCTTGGCAGCTGGCAGTGCTATTCCCTTCTCCCCTGGCACTCCCAGCCGAACTGGACGCAGGGTGTCCATGCTGTCCTTGGAGACCACATGATGCTCCTACAAGTGAGCAGAGGAACCTTACACGGGATGAGAGATCACCTGAGAAAAGTGTTTTTTTTAATTCTCAATTAGAAATTAATGTAATGTAATCCCTCTTTTCTATATAGCAGAATAACGTTTAAGGCTACACAAAATGCTGGGGTTATGCTAAACTTTAAAATCTGCAAACGTAATAAGGAATTTTGCAGGCATTTTCACTCAGAGATGTCTGTTGTTCCATTTTCAGAGAAAGGCAGCACAGTACTGGCTGCATCTCACATGCCATGCTACACCCAGGCAGTGCTGACGGCTCCTCCCGGAGCTCTCACTTCCCTGGGGACCTCAGCAGGGAGGCTGTGGCAGGGGACGCGGAGGCAGGGTTTCTGCCCACCCTGCCCAGACCCACCCTCATGCGGGCTGTCCCACCCTCTGCCCTGAGACTGTCACCACTATGGAGTTACTTCCAAGGGTGTGAGCCTTGGGTCCTCATCCAGATCCCACACTCTCTGAGAAGGGAAACCGTCCCTTCTTGTGTCCGCCCGGCATCTGTCGCTTCCACACAGGGAGCACTCAAGGCTCTTCTGCTGAGAATGTCCCTGATGGTGCCTGCAATTGCTTTTCCTCAGCTCACCACCTCGTCAGCAGTGGTGCTGGATAACACACGAGGTTCGGGGGCGGGGGGGAGGGTGCAAAATAAATCTCTCTGGTTCTGTGTTTGATTGTTAAATACTGGTTCCTCTTTCTGAAATTGAATATTCTTCCATCTGTTACTAAAACCTTTTCAATTACCTGGCTAGAACACTACAGCAGTTCCTAACATGACTCCCCTGCTCCAGCCAGGCTGTGGTTTCCCAAACACACTGTTCCTGAGAACTACAGGCACAGAACACCAACGCCCCGTGATGGCCCGAACGGCACTTACACGTTTGTCTTAAATTTATGCAGCACAGGCACTGGGTTCTGGGCTCGCGCTTCCAGCACTTCCATGTAATGTGGCTTCTTCGGAGGCCCCCTGTGAAGGCCTCTCATGTCACCCATCTTTGCCTGTCCCCCTGAGACCTGCTCCCCTTGGTCTGCAATTTTTATCCTTTGTAATTGATCAGCAATCAGGCTGTCAGAACTGCCGGAACCATCCTCTGCTTGACTTGAAACACTATGCTGAGGGAGGCCCTCGCTCTCTTGGGCAGAGGGAGCCATGTGCTTGTCCCCCGGGCCTCCGGATGTCTCCTCACCACCTCTGTGAAGGAGATGCACCAGGCCCCGGCTGGGTGAAGCTGCTGGAGACGACCCGCTGCTGTCCGCAGAGGAAGAGCCACGAGGTAGTGGTGGAGCATCCAGTGCCTGGTCAGAACTCGGAGCCTCAGCGCCGTCCACGCCAAGCCCTGCCGTCGCTGCTGGCTGGGCCAGACGGTCTGTGCCAGCAGGACGAGAGCGCACACGTCTTCCGCTCCGCTCCTCGCGATCCGCAACGGCCGCCTTCAGCCTGGCCACAGAGTCGGAGATCTTTTTACCTTTGTCTGGCAATCTGCAAATGAATTTTCTGTCAAATGGAAAAGAACCCGTTAGGGCCAAGTTTTTAAACTGGAGACATGATAATTAAAGACAAAGCCTTATCCTCAAAGGGAGAAAAGCTGATTTTGGGCTCAAAAGCTCATTTTCAACTGCCGTGCAAACGAATGACACAAATAAGGAAATCACTATCCAAATGCCCCAGAGGGCAAGGGCTGCAGGAAGAAAGGGGAGACTGCCTCATCTGTCTCAGTCACTGAGAACGTGGCCAACACCCTGTGAGCATGTGATCATCACGGAAGACATTCCAACGGATCAGCTGTTCTCTGAGCGTGAGCCTTCAGCCCCTCTTGTGCAGAAAAGGGAAAGAGGTCAAAGCTATTTTCCTACAATGCTCAGACATACAAGGCCTGACTAAGTTCATGAACTCATCCTAGGAAAAGTGCTACAGTGCCAAGTATCACCAGGGTCACCTTCACAGTCCTCCCCTTGGGAAGCCACGCACTGACACCAGTGCCTAGTCCACCCTTCAAAGCAGTTCTGGAACTCTTTTCCTGGAATGGCCAACACAGTTGTCCCCTTATTACCCTTGATGTCCTGAATGTCATCAAAACGTCTTCCTTTTGATTTTTATCTTTTGGTAAATAAAAACATCACTGGGGACCAAATGAGGTGAGTAGGGAGGGTGTTCCAACAGGTATTTGTTTACTGGCTAAAAAACTCTCCCGTGGACAACTACACAATGAAGTTCACAAACTTGTCACCGTGCCACCACACACAATGGCCATTCCAGAAAGAGTTCCAAAACTGCTTTGAAGGGCGGACTGGGTGCCGGCATCAGCGCATAGCTTCCTAGGGGGAGTCCTCTGAAGGTGACGGTGGTGGCATTCAGCCATGACATCTGTAGCACCTTAGAACAGTGAAGTTGGCAGACTTAACTGCCAGACCTCCTGCACTGCCTTTCCCACCATCTTTCTCACGTGGGTACCGTACAGTTTCTCAGTGGCTCTCTTTGGACAGTGGGTACGGTGGAGTTTCCCAGAGGCGACACCGACATGTGGCATTGCTGCTCTGAAGGCTAATGGAACATGTCCTTGGAAGTTCACATTTTTTTAAACAGATTTCTCCTTTGTAATTTCTAGTAAGTCAATACAGGTGCTGATACACACAGCCCACACAAACCAAAGTGCTTCTGCATTCTCAGTCATTCTTAAGGGTACAAAGGGTCCTGAGACCAAAAAATTAAGAGAATTTGCTGCTAGAGACCCAAGTCCAACCTCACAGAGTCAAGACAGCCAGCTGACTCTTTGTACCCTTTTCTGAGTAACGTCAGTGCCTTCTCAGGTTCCTTTAGCCACATGATAAACGGGGAGACAAGGGACACCACAGCTCCATCTCAGGTCCTCTATTCTCTCTGACACTGGCTCACGCCCCTGGGGTCAGCTCTGCGTGCCTCTCAGCAGCTCTGCTGCAGCTGTGATGTGCTGTGAGCAGCTTCCTGCCTCACAGCGACCCTACAGAACACAGCAGAACTGCCCCACAGCCTTCTGAGGAGCAGCCAGTGGACCAGAACTGCTGCCCTTTGGGTTAGCAGCCAAGCTCCTGACCACTGCTCCCTCCATGTGCTGTGATTTCTCCCTTTCTTCCAGCCTGCTCTTCCCTAAGTTTCCTGACCACTTTTCTGGTTTTTAACCAGCCATAATTAGTTCAATGTCTATCCATCCTTCCCCTGAACTTAACAAAACTCAACCTGGACCTCTGTTCCTTTCTGGCCACCCTCGGGCCTGTTCACCTCCCAGTTCTCGTAGGTCTGTTGAGAGGCCTCCCAGCCACCTGGCCGCTTCAATCACCTGTCACCTTCTTACTTCAGCTATGCCACGCACCTTCCTAGCTCACTTTTCTTGCCAACCCTTGTTGGGAATGCAAGTATCCTGCTGTCTTCTGTCTCTTATTCCTTCAAACCATCCTGCCTCTTAAATAAACTTCCTCAAAGAAAAAGAAAACTTTCGTTATTAATTGTATCACTCTCTGCCGAACTCCATTAAACGTAAGCGACAGCCAGCCTTTCTCAGCTAATAAGCGACTCTTTGCACCCGCCTCTTCCCATTTCCTACAGTTCCCACAAGAACAGCATCTTGCAGAGAAAGTGACAAGATGCCAAGCCCTCGCTCTACCTGGCACTGTACGGGGGCGGCGGGAAGATGGCTATAAATGAGGTTCTGGCTCAGACCCCTTGCGGGATCGCCACTGCAGCTCACAGTGTGGAGCGGCCCAATCGCTACACTGTGGCCAGCACCGCATACCTGGGTCCCCGACAGCCAGCTCGGGCCGTCCATCCGCGGGACCAGCACAGCACCACCGAGACCCCCGACGGCCAGCTCCAGCCGCCCATCAGCACGCCCCCACGAGCACCACCGAGATCCCCGACGGCCAGCTCAGACCGTGCATCCAGGGTGGGCAAGAACCCAACTCAGCAAGGTCACCTTCAGAAAGAGGAATGAGCGAGAAGAGGAAGAGAGGTGCGTCCCGGAGGACCTGAATCGCGGGATCTCGGAGCTGGTTCAGCGGAACCCAAACTTACTCGTTGCGCAAAAGTCTCTCCTGGCGCTTCAGCATCTCCCGCAGCTCCGCCAAACTCCGCTGCCCCCAGTCCTCGGGAGCCGGGGGCTCGAAGCCGCTGGGCAGCGAGGACATTGTGCGGGGGCTGAGACGGGCGATGCGGCGGGCGCTCGGCTCCCTCGGCGGCCCCCGCCGCTAGCGCTGGCTCAGCCGGCGGCGACGACTCAGGGGCGCGAGCGGGGGACGCCATTTTCCCGGAAGAACGGGGCTTCTTCTAGGAGAATCGAGCTTGCGTGCCCGCCGGAAGCAAACCCGGGTCAGGCGCAGGGGTCGCCGGGAGGAGCGGGAGGGGCGGAAGTGACGCATAGACGTCAGCGCCGGGGCGGGCGCCTGTCCGCGCCTGCTCACTGCGCATGCGTTCGCCCTGGTCTGCTGCCCGGGAGGGTGCTGGAGCGCCGCCGTGACGTCACTGCACGGCGTAGGGCAACGAGCAAGTGGCCCCCGCGCTCGGGGGAGGTACGGCATCTGGTGGGGAGAGCGGAAGGCCACGTGATGAAACAGTGTGGCAGTGTCTCGGGGAAATGAAATTTATGTCCAGATCTGAGGAAGGAAACGCCTAAGACAGCCCCTATTCCTGGGTGGCGCAGAGCGTTTGTGCTGGGCTGCTCAAAGTTGGTGCCGTGAGCCCTGTCAGTGACACCACAGAAAGCCTCGTAGTCTGTTGGTGCCAGCAAGTCGATTGAGACTCAGCAATCCTATATGACACAGTACAAACGTCCTGTAGGATTTCCCCTTTACGAAGCAGACCACTAGGTCTTTTGTCCCAACGACTTCCAACCTGTGGGTCATAGGGCGCCGTGGTGGCACAGGGGTTATGAGTTAGGCTGCTAACCAAGAAGCCGGCAATCTGAATCCACCAGCTGCTCTTTGGAAACGCTCTGCAGCAGTTACACAGTTCTATAGGGTCGCTATGGATCGGAACTGACTTGTTGGCAACGGGTTTATTAGGGCTTGGTGCAGGTACCTCACCACAGGAAGCTTATTATGCTTCTCGAATTGTGTTGTAATTAGCCTGGTGGCGCAGCAGTTAAGCGCGTGGCTGCTAACTGAAAGACTAACGAGGGCCTGGCACCCTACAGAACAGACAGCTCTGCTGAGCACACGCCAAGTTGCCATGAGGCGCATTTGCTTGACAGCAACTAACCACCACAACGAAATTTTAAAAGGGTTTGTTGGGGAGCTACTTTGGTACTTACCCATCTGCTCTGACTCTTAGAAACCAAACCAAACCCAGTGCCCTCAAGTCAATTCAAACTCATAGCAACACTATGGGATAGAGAGCTGCCCCGTAGAGTTTCCAAGGAGGGCCTGGCAGACTCAGACTGCCAACCTTTCGGTTATCAGACGTACCACTTAACCACTGCCCGGAAGGGTCTCCATGACTCCTATCAAAGAACAAGCAAACAACAACAAAAATCTCACAGCCCTGGAGTTGAGTCTAATTCACAGTGACCCTATAGACAGAACTGCCCCGTAAAATTTCCAAGGACAGCCTGGTGGATTTGAACTGCTTTGACTTTCTGGTCAGCAGCTGCAGCACTTAACCAGTAGGCCACCAGGGTTTCCCTCATGCCTATAAACCAAAAACCCACTGCCATCAAGTTGATTCCACCTCATGGCAACCCTATAGGTCAGCGAACTCCTCTAGCACGTACTAATTGGCAGAAACTCCCTCTCCATTTTTATCCCCCTCTTTCCCCCATTTTTCACTTTCTCTTAATAAAATGTCCCTTATATAGATAGATTGCAAGCCTTTTGTATACATATTAACTATAATAACCATGAGATTGTTTTCAGTAGAGATTGTGGTAGAGAATCTTTTACACAACATAGCTTCAGGGAATAAAGAAAACATTATAATACAAATACGAGTCCATAACAACACCCATGCCCAGACAATCCAGTTCTCTTTTCAGCCTCCAAGAGGCTGGGCAGGTTGCGAAAGATGCCCCTCAGACAGAAGCAGGACATTTGTACTTTGGATTGAAAATGGGCAAAGTCTTCTTTTATGATCCATCAGACACTGAAGAGGTAAGTATTTAAAACACAGATCTGAACAGCAATGTCTGGGGGAAAAAGACATAAAACAGAGAACTTCCACAATGGAAGAATGAAGAACAATGAGTTCCACAGGTGTTAACCTGTTTCCAACCAAATCAGAAGAACCCTTGAGAAGAAGTGAGGCTGGGGAATGACAGGCAACTTACCTCTGTTGAAGAATTCTAGGTGCATATCAAAATAATTTTGTTCATTATTTTACTGTTTTAAAACTGAATCTGGACAAATGTTTTTGGTTTTGTTTCTTAATGCTCTTTTTTTAAAAAGGTGAAATTATCCTTCTGATGATACCTCAATTAACCTCTTCAATGGTAATTGTTCTCAAAGCCAAAGCCAAGTGCCGTCGAGTCGGATCATGAGCAGACTAATGAATTTGGCTGGGTTGGAAAGGAAGAAAAATTCAAAACAAAGAAGAAAAAGAAAGGAAAATTACCTCAGGCATGTGAACTGCTAGTTGGATGACCTGGCCATCCCACTGACACTAAACCACTCGTAAACTAAAAACCCACTGCCAGTGTGTAGATTCCAACTCATAGCAACCCTATAAGTCAGAGTGGAACAGCCCCATAGAGTTTCCAAGGAGTGCTTGGTGGATGTGAACCGCAAACCTCTTGGTTAGCAGATGAAGCACCTAACCACTGCACCATCAGGGTTTCCAAACCACCCACAGAAGTCATTTAAACCTGACAAAAGCTCCCTTTGGCAGTGATTTCCATTTGTACCTACAACGCTCAAGATGAACAGACCAGGCCAACTATAAAAGTCACAGAAGTCAGTCTTCAGGAGCCCCAGGCTGCTCTTCTCTGTTTTCTCTGGTTATGAGTTTGAAAAAGAACAAAGTGGGAGGACTCATACTTCTGACTTTAAAGCATACTATTCAGCGATGGAAACCCTGGTGGCATAGTGATTAAGTGCAGTTGAGATGGACCAGATGCTCTTTCGAAACTCTATGGGGCAGTTCTGCTCTGTCCTATACGGTCACTCTGAGTCAAAATCAATTCAACGGCAGGCTCATACTGGTATAACATTAGATACATAGATCAACGGACTAGAACTGAGAGTCTAGAGATACACCCCCAAATCTGTGGCCCACTGATTTTTGACAAGGGTACTATCATGGACTAAGCTGTGTCCCCTCAAAAGTATGTGTATCAGTTGCACTGGGCCATGACTCCGCTTACTGTGCGATGTCCCTCTGTGTTGTAAGTCCTGCCTCTATAGAGTTAATGAGGGAGGATGCGCAGCAGTGGGGTCAGTGAGGTGGGACTCACTCTACAAGCTTGGATTGTGTGTTGAGGCAATCTCTTTCGATATAAAATTTAAAAAGTGAGCAGAGAGACAGCAGCAGCATGTCCCTTGGACCCAGTATCCCTGTGCCTGAGAAGCTTCTCAAGCAGAGGAAGGTTGAAGACAAGGTCCTTCCTCTAGAGCCGACAAAGAGAAAGCCTTTCCCTGGAGCTGATACACTAAATTTAGACTTGTGGCCTAATGGACTGTGAGAAAATAAATTTCTCTTTGTTAAAGCCATCCATTTGTGGTATTTTCTGTTATAGCAGCACTAGGTGACTAAGACAGTTAACTAAATCCATGTGATAGGGAAAGAAGAGTCTCTTCAACAAATTGTGCTGGAATGTCCACATGGAACAGGATCCATGCCTCACACCGTACCAAAAACAAATTCCAAATGGATTATGGATTAACGACAGAAGTACTAGCACCATGAAATTCATAGAAGAAAAAGCAGGCTCTGTCAGGCCTGGCTTTTAACACAATTATCTAAGATAATAACAAAAGCACAAACAGTAAAAGACAAATAAATGGGGCCTCATAAAAATTAAAAAGTTGTTATTCAAAGACTGCCAAAAAGTGAAAAGACACACTACTGACTAGAAAAACACACACCTGAAAAGACTGTAACAACCTGTATAACAGGACAGTGTGTGAGGAAGATGGAAGAAGAATTGATGTCTTTGAACCCTGGTGCTAGAGAAGAATACTGAATGGACTACGGACCACCAAAAGAACAAACAGGTCTGTCCTGGAAGAAGGACAAGCAGAGTGCTCCTTGGAAGCCAAGATGGCAAGACCGTGTCTCACATACTTTGGACATGTTGTCAGGAAGGATCAGTCCCTGGAGAAGGATGTCATGCTTGGTAGAGTGGGGGGTCAGTGAAAAAGAGGAAGACCCTCAATTAGATGGATTGATGCAGTGGCCACAACAACGGGCTTAGCATAACTGTGGACATGGCGGAAGACCGAGCGCTGTTCCATTGTGTTGTTCACAGGGTCGCTGTGAGTCGGAACTCACTTGACAGCACCTCACAACAACAACAACAAACCTAAGACTTCCTTTTTTTAAATCTTTTTTTATGGTGATTACGTGAAAGTTTACAATCGAAGTCAGTCTCATATAAAACCCTGAGCACCCGCCTCTCTGCGACTCTCTCTGCTCTCCTCACTCACTAACAGCACACTCTTTTCCACTCTACTTCCAGGTTCCACTCAACCAACACTTTCCCCTCCTCTCCCCCCTGTCCTCTCCCCTCTAAAAAGAAACCAGTAGGACAGCCTCGTGTATATATTGTACCATAAAGTACACAGTAGGACAGCCTCCTACATACATTAAACCATCAAGTACACACACCACCTGCGTCACTCTGCATCCCCAGACCAGTCCATCTTTGTCTGACGTGTTGGTTTCCACTCTGGGCCATGTTCTCAGGGCTGAGACCTTGAACAATGGTGTTTCGCATCTGTATGCAGCTTTCCTGAAAGTCAGTTCCCCAGCTGGCTTCCTGAGATGGGCAGAGGAGAGGTCTTACCTCTGTCTTGCAGAGGACAGACAATACTAGTGCTTTCTGACTACCGCACTTGGGGGCTGCCTGCCTGCCCTTGGCACAGAACTTCACAAATAAACAGCCAACGCCTCAGGGGAACAGAGTCAAGAAACGGTGGGGAGCTGGACCCGGCGACTGAGGACACCAGGCACCGAGCTGGTTGGTTCCCCTGAGCTCTAAAACTCCTCAGGCAATGCCAGGGCAGCTGGCCGGGGACCAGTTTTGAGAGCTACCAGGGGAGCAGTGGTCTCCAATGTCACTATGCAGAGGATCACCAGAGGGTCTTGATGAAACATCGATTCGGATCCAGCACACTGGGGAGGAAAGGCAGTTCTCAGGAGGGGTCCAAGCCCGTTCAAAACCCTGGAGAAAACTGAAGGGAAGAAAAGCACAGTGACGGACAGACAGGTGAGAACGTGGGAGGGACAAGAGAAACAGCATTTCTCTGACAGAAATAAGACAAACCAGGCTTGATACCCAAGCAGGAATCCACGGTGGCAGTCTTCCTGTCCCTGCCAGCTCTACAGTGCCCTACTGAGCACCCGTCGGCCCTTTCTCTATTTCGCGGTGATGCCAGGGCGGCAGCAGGTTGTCTGGGACACCTGAGGGCTTCGATTGTCAGGTGCACGCACTCCACGTTGAGAGTAAGTGCTTACATCACTTACCCAAACGGTAGGAAAGGCAGAAGCAAACTTTCAGCTCCTGTCTCCCTGTTTGTGAGCGAACACTAATTTAAAGCCATCACTGGGGCAATGGTTGCTGGGTGGCGGACGGGGCCTGTTAAAACGACTCCTGACAGAAGAGGCCTGGGCTGTGAACAGGAGGAAGGGGAGAGTCCTGATGGGAGACCACTGGTCTGTGGCCGGGGTGCAGAGACGCCCACCCCAGATGGGCTGCGGCAGAGGCACGCGAAGATGCTCACCGGCACCTTTGTTTGCTCAGCTGGCAGAGAAACCGGGACCAAGGGAAACGGAATTCATCAAGGGGACAGTTACCCACGGGGGGAAATTCTGTAGACTTTGGTGAGAAAAATTCCAGCCGAAGAAGTTTCAAGCTGGAGGGAAAGGACTGTCTTCCCCTGAGACCTTCTCAAGTCTGAGTGTCATAGGCCACCAAGGTATCTCAGGATCTTCTTGATTGTGTGGGGAGAAGAGAAAACTCGGTGGGGGGGGGGTGGAGTTAGGTGTTTGGCTTTCTGAGATTCTATGTCTTTGTACTTGTTAATTGGCAATTTTTACTTTTTAATTAATGAAGATAACTGGTTAGATGTGTGACCAATTGTGACTGGATGATAATACCTTTTGTAAAAATTTTCATATGAATAAATTCAGAAACCAGAAGAAAGAGCCCTTGAAATATCATGGATACCAGATATGGTAGCTAAAGCCCCTCCTCTCAGCTTTGAAGAGAGACCCTCTGAATTGTGTTTAGGGGGGAGAACGCTCTGAGGTGGGTGTACGAGGGGAAACCTCTGAGGTGGGTTTAAACTAGCTTCTCCCCTCCTCAGCTTAATCCACTTCCTCCTAACCAAAAGGTTGGCAGTTCAAGCCCACCAGCCACCACATGGAAGAAGGAGGGGGCAGTCAGCTTGGCGGGGATTACAACCTTGGAAACCGCATGGACAGGGGCCAGTTACCCAATAAGCAAGGTAAGCACGGGCTGACTTGTGCTTACTTGTCTGTAGTGCACAGCCTCACATGGGCTCCCATCTGTTGCTGAAACACTGCAGATTAGCGAGTAAGCACAATTAAGGGTGTCCCTACCTTGCTCACCCAGGCCGTTGTTCGGAGCGGCTTCCTCCCAGAAGGCAAGCTGAGGGGATTTGTCTATCCTGCTAGCCTGGCTGAGATCCATCTACACTGCAAGCCTGGCTGAGGGGATTCATCTACTCTGGAAGGCTGGTGGAGGGGACTCGTCTACACTGGAAGGCGGGCCAAGGGGGGTCTGTCTATGCTGCAATGCTGGCTGAGGGGGTTCATCTACTCTGGAAGGGCAGCTGAGGTGATTCGTTTACACCGAAACATTAGAATTTCACTGAAGGAGAAAGGGAGAAAATGGAGAGCATACTGAGCAAACTGAGGGGAAGGGCGAACCAGAAGAACGTTAGACGGGATAACGGGAGCAGACACAGGCACAGGACTCCAGAGCAGCCGTCTCCGGGGACGTCGGAGGGGATAACTGAGAGACGCCAGCAGAAGGCCCCAGAGCAGCCGTCCCCAGGACTGCAGGCCACAGGGAAAGCAGGAGGGTGTCCGTCAAAGGCTAACTTCCCTTGGGTTGGTTCAGGTTCCATGCTCGAGGGCAGAGTCTGCTGTACTTAACTGGACTTCATCTAGGAGTTTCCATCAAACATTCAGAATATTGTGTACCCTAAGTCTGGCCATGAAAGTTACCTCATTAATAAAAATGCTCAGATAAGCGATGTTTACATTTCTTTTGTGCTTGATGAAAGACAGTTTGCACATGTATTTATCAGAAAACAGAAAACAAGAGGGAAGGAGGTAACTTGCAAAACCATGAAAGGGTGAGAGTTCACCATTTCCATTCTTCTCAAGTTTCACTGAGGCTGAAGCCGTCTGTCTGGTGGAGGGAAAGAACCAGGTGCCCACCACCATGTCGTCGCACCCATCCAGGCTCTCGGAGTCTGACCTCTCTGAGCACCTTTCACTTTTTTCTGTTTTGCATGACAAACAACACAGTTCTGAGAGGCTTCAGCCACTGAGCAAGGAGAGGTATACAGGATATCTGTGTAACATGTAAAAAACCCCAAACCAAACCCACTGCCGTAGAATCCATTCTGACTCATAGCGACCCTATATAGCAGAGTAGAACTGCTCCATCAGTTTCCAAGGAGCACCTGGTGGATTTAAGCTGCCAACCTTTTGGTGAGCAGACACAGCACTCAACCGACTACACCACCAGGGTTTCCATGTTAATATACAGTCAGAAAAAACATTCACCCTTTTACTCACCAAACATTTGGAGGAGAGAAAATTCAACCACAGAATTGAAAAAAAGTTTTATTCTCCTGGAATCCAGGTTTCTGGGGTCCATGGCATTGAGGCACCCAGTCAGCCACTGTCCTTAGATGTTCTTTTAAACCTTGATCCTTGAACACACCAACCAAACCCACTGCTGTTGAGTGACCCTATAGGACAGAGTAGAACTGCCCCTTAAAGTTCCAAGGAGTGCCTAAAAAAACAAAACCAAGCCTACTGCCATCAAGTAGACTGACTCACAGCAGCCCCAGAGAGCACAGCAGCACAGCCCACAGCAGTTCCAAGGTGCTCCTGGTAGATTCAAACTGCCCACCTTTGGGTCAGCAGTCCTAACTCTTAACTCCTACTGCCACCAGGGTTTCCTCGAGCATGCTAAACCAAAAAGCCAAAACTACAGCTGTGGACAGCTGTGGAGGCGACTCTGATATCTTCCGAAGGTGACCTATAAGACAATCCATCCATCCATCCCAGCTGAGTCGATTCTCACTCATAATCTCACAGCCTTACAGTGACCCCATAGAACATAGAATTGCCTTGGAGAGTTTCTGAGGAGCCCCGGGTGGATTCAAACTGCCAGCCTTTGGTCAGCAACCCTAGCTGCTAACCACTGCACCACCAGGGCTTCCAAAACAGAAAGGCCTTTTTTCCCTTCAGCACTGTATCTTCTGAAGAATGCAGGCAGTTTCTGGAAATAGAAATTGCACAGTCAGCTGAAAACTGTGTTTTAGGGTAGACTGTTACTATGTAAACACTGTTGCTAGGGCAACGTCGATAAGATGGGATACAGGAATTTTTGGAAGTTTTGTCTTTGAATATTTTTAACTCCCTAATGGAAACTGGCAGAGGATGTGTTAAATAAACTTCAATCTGTCTGTAGTAGTATTGGTTTAATATGATTTTTGTTTTAACAGCATATGGGACAATAAAGATGCTCCAGATCAAAGATGGAGGTGGATTCTCTTCCTGATTTCTTTCTCTTTTTTTGGCAAGTCACCCAAGGCCAGGGAGGTTAATGATTGCCCAGGGGCCATCTCTCAATTGCCAATTTAAAGATAAACAGCCGCAGACAGTGTCTACGAAGCCAGCCAAGTGCCGTGGAGTCAGATCCGACTCATGGCGACCCTAGGGGACAGTGTCTACAGGTTGGTCAAAAACACCTCACCCACTCTCCACCCGCCCAGCTGCCCAGCTGCCTCCATTAGGCACCTTTCATATTTGTGACGCCTCATGATGTCATTTCACACCTTGTCTGCGTGCCCTGGACTCGCACCCAGGGTCGGTGCCTTCCTTTACCCTACCCCCAGGCCTCGAAGTCAGTAACTTCTTCCAGTCTTAGTTTCCCCACTGTACAATGACAGTATTAAACTAGATAAACTCCAAGATGCCTTTCAGCACTTGCATGGTATCATCCAGCCTGATTAATTCTGTACTACATTCTCTGGCATTATCTGCATCTATTTAAGCTCATAAATGTTGAGAAGAGGTATTTGGTGTGCAGTCAGCCAGGAAGCCCGCAGCCTCTGTAAGGAAAAATGCACCAGGCACCGCCAAAGTCTCAGGTTTTATCAGCCTGTGCTCTCCTCCCAATGCTGCCCATCTCATGGAACTGGATAATGCTTTCCATCACACAGAATTCTTGGCCATAAATTAACTTTTTAATCTAATAGATGATGGCGCTGAGTAATTGAAGATTATTTATGAGGTTGATACAAACAGAAAAACCCTGAAATTGTCAGAATAGCAGAAGACAAGTGAACCCTAAGGACTGATGAAGAGGGTACAGTGCTTGCGGCAGACTGGAGAAGAAGGTGGCTAGGAAGTTGAAGTGTTGTTTACTTACAATGCTTGGGGCTCCTGGGCTTCACAAAAGGAAGCAAAGCCTGGGGGCTCAAGTCCTCCCAGAGGCCTCTCGGCAGAAAGGCCTGGCCATCTGCTGACCCAAAACTCAGCCACTGGAAACCCAGCGGAGCACAGTTTGGCTCTGATACACCAGGGGTCCCCCTGAGTGGGAACTGTCTTGAGGAAAATAAAATTACAAAGCACAGAAATAGCAAGGGTCCCACTTGCAGCTCTTTGGCCACGTCTGACCTCCAGGTGGGTTTGTCTGCAGCACAGTTTTTCAAAACCACGAATGTGAGTTAACGTTAGGATGGGTACACAGTGACACAGAGAGGGAGCACCCCTGCCCCATGCCCAGATCCCTCCTCGGGCCCTGCCCGGGGGACCATGGCAGCAGGGCACTGAGTTTGGGTGTCGGGTGTAAGAATGAACAAAGAGTGGACTAGCCTGCCCCTTTTCCCGTCTGAGAGGCTATAGTTAAGGGGAAAGGAACGTTGTAGATTACCAGTAGAAGGTACATAATTGGTAAGAAAAGTGTTCTTTACCTTCCGTCTTGGATTGGACTGTGCCCCCAAAACTGTGTGTAGCCATTTGGCTAGGCCAACATTCCCAATATTTTGTGATCTTCTGGTGCTGTAAATCCTAATCTCTGCCTGGGGCTCACAGACAGGTGATTATGGTAACAGAGGATTAGGGTAGACTGCAACACCTGTGCTAAGGGACTGTCCCTGGGGAGCGGCTTGCACCACCCTTTACGTGGGAGATAAAAAGAGAGGGAAGCCAGCAGAGAACTGGAAACCTCGCACCATCAAGAAAGCAGCACCAGGAGCAGGGTGCGTCCTTCAGACCTGAGGTTCCCACTCCAAGATGCTCTCTGACCAAAGACTGATGCAACACAAGGGCCTTCCTCCAGGGCTGCGGGAGGGAACGCCTCCCCCTGGAGCAGACACCCTGAATTCAGACCCGTAGCCTGCTGGGCTGTGTAAGAATGAACTTTTCTTGGCTAAAACCACCCACTTTGTGGGATTTCTGTTAGAGTACCAGATGGCGAAAACACCTTCAAGTCTCCCGGTTTCCTAAGGCCTTCTGGGTTTAAGAATCCTCACAAATGGGTCATAGATAATTAAGAGAATGAACGTTTCCCTGACAATAAGCTCCATCAAGACTACAGTTTTCTTTTTCCAGGATCAAGTATAAAAAAGAAATTTTAATTTCAATCACTACCTTAGTCCCATCTGCAAGTACAGACTCAGCCTGTGCTGGGGGAAGACCCGTCCCTGGCTTTACGGTCAGACTACTGAGTACTTCGTTCACAAGACATAATCCCGTCATTTGGAATAATTCCGAAAGGAATCATTTTCCACCAAATCAATCGTTACAGTGCCATTGTTCACAAAAAGCTCTATCTAATATTTTTGTCTGTAATAAAATCCATTTTAAAAGGTCAAAGAAGACCATAAATCTTTACCAAGGCCAAGGGAACATTAGCATCTTTACGACTCTGTTTTCCATTTTAAATTCCGTATCTGGGATTCGGTTACAAAATAAAAAAAAAGAAAAAGAAAGAAAAAAAGGTCAATTTGAGACAACCCTAATTTCCTCACTTCCAGCCCCTGCCTCCCCCACCTCCTGCCAAATGTTTAAGTCAATTTGTGGGTGCCATAAAGATATCTTATTTTAGGGTTGGTCCAAAGTAACCCGTTAAGTTTTTCAGGCAGGGTGTGTTTTGTTTAGGAGGTAGCAAGAGGAACAGGGAGAAGTGAAATATTTGCAAGATGTCATTAATCTCCAGCTAGAGTCAGAGTGGTTGCTTTGCCTGCCCCCGGCCCCTTATTTCAGAATTAACTCAGCTTTCTGTTTCTTGGCTCAGAAAAGTCTTAAATCTGTAACAAGAGAGTCACTTCCTGTTCTCAAGGGTATAGCTGCCAAACTAAACATTTACAAGAAAAGTCCCAGGTCCCCAAAATTGCCCACCAATTATTTCTGCAGCCCCCTCCCGCCCAGCCCCACTCAGGAAGGTGAATGCCGTAAACGCTCCATTTTAAAACCCTAAAGTATGTGCTGAAAAATTAAGAGAAAGCCCCCAAGAATTGTTTGTCATTTATTTAAATTTCATTGCATCCAAATTACACCAGTTTTATGGCTCTTGGGTCCACATTAATGTTTAATATTTTGTTCGGAATTCCAGCAAGATTATACCACACCTTCATCAAAATGCATTATGGACGTTTTTACCCAGGACTTTTCCAGCTAAGAAAGAAACGAGTGGCCCTGACAGGCAGAAGCTGGCCTGGTTCGACCAGCCAGCCGTGGCAGGGTTAGCAGCTGGGCCGACACACACAGCTGAGCCCTGGTACGCTCCTTGGTGACCGGATAGCATGGCTGCAGTCCCAGTCAAAACCCCACAACCCTTACATAGAAGCCGACAGACTGTAAAATTCATAGGGAAGTGCAAAGGGGCGGGAACAGGCAAAACAGGACTGGAAAGGAAGAAGACAGCTGGGGAACCTGTGGTCCCTGACGTCCAGGCTGGTGACAAAGCAGCAGTATCCTAGCCAGTGCGGGACTGGCATCCACAGAGACATAAATGAACAGAAATGACAGCACAGACATGGACCTCGGCACATCTGGCCATCTGATTTTCAACGAGGATGCAAAATCAGTGCAGTAGAAAGGGTAAACCAAAAGCCACTGACACTGAGTCCATTCCAACTCACAGTGACCCTACAGGACAGAGGAGAGCCGCCCCACAGAGTTTCCCAGGAACACCTGGGGGATCTGAACTGCCGACCCTTCAGGTAGTGGATGTGGCACCTAACCACTGAGCCACCAGGGTTTCTGTAGAACCAACAGCAGGTGTCCACTACTGGCACACATCTGGAACAACACTGGGACACTGACCTGCGCTCCTGGTCCTGTTCTGCACAGCCCTCTTACACCAGGGTGCACTCCAGAGGGGCTGCCACGGGGGCAGCTGGCCACGCTCTGCTCCTGGCACTGAAACCCCCGGGAAGTCACGAGGGTCAGTATAGGTCAGAAAACGGGGAGGCGCTGCCTCTGGCTACTGAGACACCGCCTGGCTGACTGGCCCTCCCGAGGCCTCCCCAGGGAACTCGGCCTAACTACACACGGGTAAAGACAGTTCGGCCTTACCGTGTCCAGTAGCCGGGCTCATCTTTTCAGCCTCTGGAGGGTTTTGCGCATTTGCCCTCAGAGTGGTTGACCATCTGTATGACCTTACTATCACTGCACAACCACACTCAGTGACAGCAGACGACCCACCGTGAGCACTTGGAAGCCCACGGCCAGCAGCACCACCTAACTTGGCAGGCTGTATGGTGGTCACTGCTGTCTGCTCCAGAGCTCGCTTGTCAGCCCGGAGGTGGGCCCTGCCCGTCAGTTCTCTCCCTGTCCTCACCCCTCCCAGGCCCTGACCACCACCTAGCTGCTTTCTGTCTCTGCCTCGGGCCTACTCCAGGCCCCCACTGGCGTCTAGGGGCAGACAGGCCAGAGTAACCCACGGCTGTCAAGCTATAATTGCGACTTACAGTGACCCCACAGGGCAGAGCAGAACTGCCCTACAGGCTGTCCAAGGAGCGTCTGGTGGATTCAAGCTGCCAGCCTTCTGGTTAACAGACCTGGCACTTAACCTCTGTGCCACCAGGGTTCCCTAAGGGTCACAGGAGGGCCACACCCCACACAGGAGAGCAGGAAGCCTCGTCTACAAGTGAAAGCCCTCTAAGAGTTTTGGCTGGGGACACGCAAGGACACCAAGAGTTACTGGGTCAGACAGCAGACACGCGCTGAACCTTCGCAAGTGTCCTACAAGGAAAATGCTGTCACCACCACTCTGTGGGTGAGGAAACGGAAGCATGAAGGGACAGGAAAACGGCCTGAAGCTGCCCAGTGCTGCACCTTGCATCTCAGTCTGTTCTGTCCAGGGACCCCAGAGCAGCCTTTCAGAGCATTCAGATACTTCTAGAAGTGCTCTCCACATGCTGATGCCGCACTTGAGAAGCGCAAAGGGCCCAGGGACAGACCATATGGTGCTGCCGGAGGGCCTCGGCCTCCTCCCAATTTAAGGTTACTCACTACACTCTTCTTATTTTTAGAAAGAAAGCAAACATGGAAGTGTTTGCAGAGTTTTCATGTCTCCCTTAGTCTTGTTGAAACGGTTGTGTTTAAACCACTGTGTTTCATTCAGAAACTGCCTCTGTTACCCAGAGCAGGTCTTACTGGATGCGGCCTCTCGTCAGTCAAGCCCCCGTGAGGTGCGGGGGAAGACCGTCCGCTGCGAGGAAGCTCCAGGCCGGCAGCAACGAGGCATCCGTCTATCTCGGGGCAACCTCCCAGAACCCAGGGAGGCAGGACAGAGCCTTCTCTGCCATCCCTCAAGGCAGCACACATAAATGTGATGCATGACACAGGCCACCCTGGTGCCCAGGCACAGGAAGGCCAAGGGCACTGCCCTTCTTTGGTACATAGGTTGGTGAACTGGTCTGATGGGCCTGAGGCATGTGCTGCTCTTCGAGGACAACAGACAGGAGAGGACAGGTTCCCCTGGGTCTGAGTACCTCTCAAGTGAGCCACACTCATCGCCACTACACCAGGCTTTTGTCTGATAATGGCGGCTAAGTGGCTCCCAGCTGTGCTGGTTATCACCCCTAGGTCAGCTTCTCACACTCCCGCTTGGTGATGTCCACAGGACCAGGCTTTCTGGTGACCGGACGTGTCCATTACAGAGGGGAGAGAATGGTGGCGGCACACAGACCTGTGGGATGACAGCCACTGCCTCGCGTTATCTCACTTGGTCCTGATGACAGCCTGTTGTGTCGACACAGGGGCTGATCCCAGCAGACAGCCACTGCCGCGTGTCATCTCCCCTGGTCATGACGACAGCCAGTTGTGCCGACGCAGGGGCCAATCCCAGCAGACAGCCACTGCCGCGAGTCATCTCCCCTGGTCATGAGGACAGCCACTGCCATGCATCATCTCCCCTGGTCATGACGACAGCCTGTTGCTCCGACGCGGGCGCTGATCCCAGCCCTTAGAGCACAGAGCGTATGCCCAGGGGCCTGATGCCTCGCCCCAGCTTCCACAGCCAGGAGCTAAAGACAAACATGACTCCAAAGAAAGCATTTCCCTCATGTGACTGTCTCGACTCGCTTTCTTCCTTGTCCATTGGCTGGCCGGCTGACGGCGGAGGGGAGAGCGAGCCGCAGGAGCTTGTGCACCCAGTGAACCCGGACCCAGAGCCGGGGAGCCGGTTCTGACTCACGGTGAGCCTGCAGGGGAGAGCGGAACAGCCCCACAGAGTCTCTAAGGCGCGCCTGGTGGGTCTGAGCTGCCGACCTTTTGGTGGGCAGACGGAGCACTTAACCACCGCACCGCCAGGGTTTCTGTTTGTGCACCAGGGAAGGAGAATTTAAAAAAGCAAAACAATTTTTGCACTTTGAAACTATGAAAGTATCTCACCCTTTCCAGGATATATGTCACGGATTACATGCACACACGTGCACTACACTGTCCCATGGATTATAGATAACATACTTCCACGGAGTACATGCACTGCAGACCCAACTGTGCCCTCTACCCCTCCAGTGTGGTCACAGGTGAAACACAGGGACGTTGGTAGAACAAAATAGAAAGCTTTTATTAGACACGTGTGACACGGGCCACAGTCACAAGTGGGGGCGGGGTGCTCACTCCTTTAACAGAAACCCCAGCAGAGTGAAGACACTGACCGACTGACATTCCCACAGCACACAGAGGGCTCTTCAACAGTGAGAACGAGGAAACAATTGCAGGTTGTATAAATACAGTGACGTCAGCTGGCCGGTTAAGGCATAAGGCACGGATGAAAACCAAGGGACGCCGCATCCTAGTGACACTTGGGGAGCCTGGCCCAGGCAAGGACCACCCCGCCCTGTGGCTCCACAAACCCTGCTCAGACCCCGGGGGCCAGGGGGCAGAGCCCTGCCTGTGGCAGCCCTGCCCTGCCAGGCTCCTTATGGACAGACATCCACGGACCAAACACTGTCTTCAACACTTGCCCAGGTACACGGAGTCTTCACACTGTAACAAATGATCCTGACATGCATTTCAGACTCATGCCGTTCTCCTCCCCACCGATGTCCAGTGAAACAGAAAAGAAACAGAGGGAGTTCTCCCGACAGGCTCCCAGGATCCCCACGGGACACACCAGTCCTTGGCACACCAGGGCTGAGTGAGGACCTCGTCACTACACTCCTCCCCTTCCCCTTCGCGTCCCCGTGTTTCTCAGAAGCCGATCAGGTCCTCAGCAGGTTCCATCCTGGCTCAGTCTGTGTGTGTGAGGGAGCACAGGCCCCTCCTTCGGACCCCACGCCTCCGAGCTCCGGGTCTCGTCCATCGGTGAGAAGGGTGCAGAGCGGGGCTCTAGGTCAGGGCTTTCTTGGCAGTTAACTCCAGGACCCTGGTGTACGGGGCGTAGTTCCTGGACGGCATCACGATCTCGCGGGTCCGGCCGGGCTGGCTGAGAAATCAGACAAGGCGGGTTACGGAGGCGACACAAGACTCCCCACTCCCCACCGGGGAGACAGCTCCAGGGGACAGTTTTTCCGCACTAAAAAGACTGCAGTGGCACACCGTGGTATTTCATTCACTGTGACCGGGGAGCCGGGCACAGCCCCCACTCGTCTGGGTGCACGTCTGGGTGCTGCTACATCACCGAGCAGGTTTCAGGGGGACTGACAGACTCGGGAGGAAAGCCTGGCAATCCAGTTCCAAAACTCAGCCGGCAAAGACACTGTGGACCCTGCGGTCTGACCTCCTAACTGGGCCATGGGCAGCTGACATGCACGTGTGTCTGTGGATCAGGCCAACTCACTGGCCGTCAACACCATCAACATCAGTGACATCAAAAGGAACCACAACTCCAGACACTTTGAACAGTTTATGGCAGTCGTCAGCGACTCAGAAAAGTACAAAACTGCACTCAAGGTACACTTAAAAAAAAAAACCAAACCTACTGCCACGCAGTCGATTCCGACTCCCAGATTCCCTATGGGCCAGGGCAGAACTGCCTGATAGGGGTGCCTGGTGGAGTCCAGGGGCCACCCTTTGGGCTAGCAGCCGCAGCACTAACCACCATCCACCAGGGGACATGGAGATCACTCCAATCTGACGCGTTAGGGGCCACGATAGATGTGCAGAACTGTGCTGGAGACACGTCTGCCCACCCCCCGCCCCTCTCCTCCTCCGCCTGCTCAGCCCCAGGAAGCTGCCTGAAGGACTCCTCGAGGGCCTCCTGCGCCCGGATGGTCTGGAGAGGTCAGCGCCGACGGGGCGGGGAGGGGCGGGCGCCGGTGGGGTGCGGGGGGCGGGCGCCGACGGGGCGGGCCGGCCACGCCCCCAGCCAGGCGGCAGCCTCTTTCTGACGTTGAGCAGCCACGTGTGACAGCGCGGCACTGCTCCGTGTGTCTGTCTAGGCTGCTGGGAGGCTGCAGGGAGTCAGCGGCAGCGGGTTAGGGGCCTTAGGGGGAGCTTAATCTTTAGGGGAGCAGACTGCCAGGTCCTTCTCCCATGAACCCACTGAGTGGGTTCGAACCGCTGACCTTCCGACCAGCTGGCGAGTGCTTACCCACCGCGGCACCAGGGCTCCTCTGCAGCTGGCCGCGTTTGTTCCCTGGGGACCACAGGTCCACGGCGGTCTCTCAGGCCTCAAGTGTAACGGTTGCCACTGTCCTGGGGTGTGTCTGGGGTGCCCCCATGTCACCCGGGCCTTTGGGGACTGTCCCCTCTTTTAGCTTTCCCCTGTCTCCCTTCTGTCAGCTCCCTGAGCCACACAAGAGTGAAAGGGCACTGTATTAGTGCCCCAGCAGGGTGTCGGGAAACCAAAGAAGGGGGGATATCTTGAAGAACGCCCAGGCTCTGGTCAACCCAGCGAGGAGCTGACGCTGTTGCCGGCAGAGGGGGCAGTATGGGCAGGGCGAGGACAGTGAGCACACGCACCCTGGGCACAGAACACTGTCAGTGGGGCAGAGAGCTCAGGACGAAAGCGGGAGAGGGCGAGGCCGGCAACATGCAGTGGGGCCCATGCAGCCAGTCCCATAGGCCCCAGCGATTCTCAGCTAACAGCAAGCTCATCCGTCACGGTCTGGGGTGTCACACCCCTTGGAGCTGGAGAGTTTGGGGCGTCCTGCGGTATTCATACCTGATCAGGCTGTCAGCCTACTTCATAAAGTCACTGATCACCACCAAGGAGAACTAGGCTAGTATACTGTCTCCATGTCCCCAGGTTTACCTGTTGGCTACAGTGTGTAACAGCCAGATTAGTCTGGTGTGGATACTGACAGCAGCAGACACACAAACCCAGACACTCTGCTCTCAAGTCAGCTCCAACCCAGCGGCAACGCAGTGGTTCAGCGCTGCCATCTGCTCACCCAAAGGCTGGCCGTTTATGTCCCACCAGGCGCCCCTCGGACCCTCGGCGGGGCAGCTCTGCTCTGTCCCACTGGGTCTCTATGAGTGTAACCACGGTCAAGGTCAATAACAGTTAACGACTGTTTGTGTCGTTAACAGTAACAGTCCTACAAGCCGCCAAGGGGCTTCATATGCAGGCTGTCACCCTGCCTCCCGGCAGGCCCCAGGGCCCCTATCTGTCATCTCACTTTGCAGAGGAAGGGGCTGAGCTTCCAAGAGCTCCAGTACCCGGCCGGGGCTGGGCCTGGCCAGCAGCTGGGTGAGGTGGAAGGAGCACCATGGTTGTCAGCTGGCCGCGTCCCAACCGACCCAGGGGCCATGCTGCTGAGTTCTTGGAGGAGGAAGGACAGAGGGGGAGAACAAAACTGTTCTCCCTGACGGAGGTTCAAATCAATAATTTCATCAATCTAAGACACGCTGAAAGGGTCCATTTAAAAAATATTCTGGGAAACACCATGTAATCTTTAAAGAGCTCAGTGCATGCTCAAAGTAGGAACCAAAAGTTCTGCTAGAAGACACATGGCACATTTCAGCAATGCCTTATTGTAGGAAAATGCCAGACACAACGGCTGCAGGGCAGTGAACACGCCCAGGACCCACGAGCTGCCCAGTGTGACTTCCAGGAATGACTCTGTCTCCATAGGATCTGACACTTATCTGTAAAACACAGGCGTTCAACTAGACTAGTGCTGTGCAATCTGCTTGGTTTTTGCTTTCATGCAGGTTTTTTGCCCCCTCCAACTTATTTGTTTACTTTGGGTAGAAGCTGACACAGCCAACGAGGCTCCCATTTGACAGTTTCCACGTGAGTGGCCCTGGGACACCAGTTACACTCTTCATGTGGGTCACCATCCTCGTCATTTTCATTCTGGTTGCTCCACTTCCGGTAGTCCAATCTCCCTGCCCGCTGGTCTCCCCTGCTTGGCCCCAGGGCGGCCCTCAGGCTTCAGGTCTCTACACAGCTGTCTATTTGGTTTCAAAGAAACTCTCCCTTGGAATTCAACGTCTACAGCAGAGTCAAAGGAAAGCTGCTCGGGTTATTTTTGGGGTGTCTTCACTAGCACTCTCACTCCACGTCTCCCCCGTCCGCCTCCTCCAGCATCCCAAGACACCCCGAGGCACTGTGGTGCAGAACACACCACCCCCAGAATGTCCCCAGCCGCGCCAGGACGCTAGCTGCGTCTTTCACGTCACAGGCACTTCATAGTAGGCACTTTCCACACAGTAGGCACTTTCTACACAGTAGGCACTTTCACATAGTAGGCATTCTCCTTTGTAAAGAAAGGAATGAAAAGCAGTGGTGCCTTCACAGCAACATGGGCGTGGAGCTCTCATTTCTTCTGCTCGCCAGCCCAGGCAGTTAGAGGGACAGAGACGGACCCCGGGGAAAGCCACTGTTCCGTTTACAGAAAAGGCCGTTTTCTGGCACCAAGGGGGCTTCCAGGCTCCCTGTGCCGTCAGTTCGGGGTCTGTCAGCACCTCGGTTGTGAAAACCACTTTGTAGCTTCGTAACTCAGCCATAAAAGTTTGCTTTAGGCTATACTTGGGCACACAAATTGAAAAGCTTATTGTAAGCCAAAATGTGGAAATTAGAAAACAATTTATGGGTTTCAGGCATAGTTCGGAACCTGACGTTCCAAACAAGATTTATCACATGGGCAATTTGTGGAGACCAGGCCACTTGGGGCGTGAAAACTAAAAACAGGGAGGAGGGGAAGAGGGGGAAGAACCAAACTTTTTAAATTTCCAAAGGTGTCTCTAGGCCCCTCGGTTACTTTTCCTGGCTGTATGTTTACCGTGTCCCTGTGCTACAGCTGATGACACCCAGACTCAGCTACAGCTTCTTCTCCCTGTTTTTAAAATTATGATTAAGTGAAAGTACACTCCCTTTTTAAAAAAAAAAAAAAATTTGTTAACTACACCAGGCTGATAAGATTGCCTTGCTGGTGACAATTTTAGGAGAACACTGTCAAAGAAAGAGCTTATCGCCGCTCTCAGGAATTCCCCGAGAATAGCAAGGGGCTGACCAGAATGCAGAGCAAAGGGAACATCAGTGATGCTCACAGCCACTCGGGTAAAGGACCAAGGCTTGTGACACCCTGGGGGCACACAGGGGACAGTGGCAGAGTGCCCGTCTTCTAAGCAGGAGACACAGTCCCTTCCTTGACCTGTCTGTCTGTGGAGGCTGGCATGGTGCTGTTATGCTGAACACGTTTCTGTGGGCTGTCCAGACTAAAACTATGAAGAAATGCCCAGTGACCCCCTTCTGAAAACCAGCTGTGAGAGCCCCCGGAGAGCAGCACCTGCCCACTGGGCAACCATCAGGCCACCCCACGGGGCAGAAAAGCCACACAACACCACACAGCACCAGGGCCCCGCCGACTTCTGAGCTCACAGGTTAGACAACCGCTGCTCCTGGGGTAATAACTGCCAGCAGGCGCCCTGTGTTTGGCTGCTCCGGGGGAGGTAAGGTCTCCTTATCCAAACTGGTCAGTGGCTAGTTACTGTCCCTGCCTGATGTAACCATCCCAGGTCCCAGGAATCTACACTCTTCTGGGCTACTCATATCTGGTTGCATAGTGGTTTATGCTGGGTCTGCTCATTGTAAGGTTGGCAGTTCAAGCGCACTCGTGCTCCTTGGAAATGCTACAAGGCAGTTCTCCTGTGTCCTGGAGGGCTGCTCTGAGTAGGAATCGACTCCACAGCAGCGGGATTTTTATGAGTTGTGCCCATAACACGACACACACAGCTGGTCCTGGATATGCAGACACACACTGCCACACACAGAGGCCATGTGCCGTGTGACCCAGCAGACCCAGACTACAAGTCACGCAGGACTAGGTTCCTGTGGTAAATTCACATCTGTCCTCTCTGGCCAAGCCCAGCACAGGACACCTGGAGGCGGTGAGTCAGCTACCAGAGGCAGGGTCCTGGGTCACAGGCTGTCACCTCACACAGGGAGACGCAGGCACGGGCCTGTAGGTAGCATACAAGAAACAAGTCAGTCTGAGCTCCAAGTGCAGCCGAATGAGCCAGGCTTCGTCCCAGGGCATCTGGTCACGCCTGCCCCAGTGTGTCACAACACTCGGCTGTGGGGACTGTGGGTCCGAATTCCCGGGCTCTAACGCAGACTCTCTCCCGTCCAGGTCTCTACCACGCCACGCAAGTCCCCCTCGCAGTGTGACAGATGTCTGCTTACACTTCCGTCCCCCTCAGGCTGCTCGCTGGGGCGGGAGGAAACGCCGCTTCCCGTGACTCCACAGCTGCCTGACATGGGGAGCCGCTCTCAGGTGCTGAAAGGACGGAGGGGTGAGCGAGGGAGTGCTCCCGCTGATGGGTAGCCTCTGCCCAGTGGCTGCCCAGGGCGCCCCTGGGTGGACCTGGTGCCTGCCTGCCGCCCTGTGTCACAGTCACCGGCAGGCACCTCAGCGGCCACCACTTACTGCTACAGAGGTGTTTTTTTGGTCATTCTGTTTTGAATGAAAGTTTACAATTCCAGTCAGCTTCTCACACAAAAGCTCACACACACTTCGTGTGTGACCCCTGCTGCTCTGCCTACACTGGGCCAACACACTCCTCCCCCTATTTTCCATGTCCCTTCAACCAGCTCTGTCCCCCTGATAGAAAGGTCCCAACAGAAAAAATTAAATTCTGGTAACACTAGCTCCGTAAAGTATTTTATCATGTTAAAGAGGAGCTTGAATCAGGAAGTTCCTACATACCTGGGGAGAAGATCACAAGCCACGCCAATCTCTCTGGTCTCCACGTCGGTCCTGGGCTGGGTTTCTGTTAAGTAGTCCAGCCTGCTTTGGAGCTCGTTGTTCTAGAGATGAGAAAGCAGTTAGTAAGGCAAATCTGCTTACCCACAAAAGGGCATGACGCAGCTTACGTACAGTATTTGCATTTTTCCCATGTCACAGACGTCTATCAGTGTTTTTACTGGGTCCCTAGAAAACCTCACGGGGCAGTCATACTCTGTCCCAGGAGGTGGCTCTGAGTCAAAACTGGCTTAATGACATCCAAGGACAACAAGCACACAGTAGGTGTCAAAGAAACAGTCACTGAATCCTGCCGGAATCATGACCAATTGCTTTCAGGTCATACAGACACATATGTGTCCAATCTTACATAAGCAGACAAGAACTATGTATGCTAAACCATTACTACAAACTGCTCTCCTTCTCCCTGAACAGGGTGTTGAGCCGTATCTTCCCATGTTTCTTAGTCTTCTTTTCCTGTCAGCCACCTCTCTTCATGCGTTCCCAGCATGCCACTGTGCGGACACACATCATTTATTTCATCGGTGTCTCACTGACGGGCATTTAAGTGTTTATCACTTTTGTGTGTGTGATTATAAACAAGGTGCAGCTCTACTTTTAACATCACCTCATGAAACTATAAAATGAGTAAGTCTATTAATTTTATTTAGTGGGAAATACCTCTCTAATTATTAGTATTTCGCAGGTGTGAAGAATTCTGAATCCCAAACATATAAAGTAAAACAAGCCCCTTGGAATTACAATTAGCATTCTGAATAGCTTTTTTCCAGGCCAGAGTCTAACATCCCATAGTCTGATGAGGAGATGCTCGGGCAAGGGGATGGGCCCAGGGGGACACGAGGGGCAAGGAGGCGACACAAACAAAGATGCTGGGTGGAGACAGACAAATCCAAGGCCCGAAATAAACGGTCCACAGCAAACGTCACAAAAAACATTCACAGTGGTGATCTTCGTGTGTTGAGAATTTTTTGTTGGTTTCAATTCTTCTGTATATTTTTCTGTAATTTACTGTATTTTTCTGACATGAGGCAACAACTTTATTTTTGTGGCTGGAGCCTGACATATAGGAGATGCTTGGTAAATATTTGAATAAATAAATGCACAAATATTTCACAATGTGCATGTGACTTGCATAATCAGAAAAAATTAAAGCACTTACTGTTGCTTTTTTAAGTCGAGGCTAATACTGACTATGCTTCTGAGATACTGGTGAACACACGCACGTCTGCAAGTCCCCTGGGACCGAAGCTCCTCTGCTGTGTCAGAAGGCGCCTGGGCAGCGGCTTGGTGACCCCTGCTCTTCACTAACCGCCCCCCACCCCCGCCTATCAGCGCAACAGCCTGTGTGCAGACCTGTGTCCTGCAGAACATAAAGGCTACAGGCCCCTTCTGGTCCACTGGCAACGGTGCCAAGAAGAGACCGCTCCCCAGGTGCGCCGGCAGCCCCCAGCCCTGGCAGGTCTGTGGGCGCCGAGCCCGTGGCCACGTGCTCTGTACGGGAACACGCACACTTGTGGCCAGTGAGATGTCAGTATCCGTTCACACACACAGCTTCCCAGCAACATCTGGGCTCTCCAGTTCACAAGCAAAGGGAGAGGCAGAAGGGGCCTCCAAAATCCCACGGCCTTGCCCCTTCTTGGGTAAAAGCTGTGACCAGGAGGATTCACAGGGTGTGAATCCCATGGAGTTGATTCCCACTCTCAGTGACCTTGTAGGACAGAGCAGAGCTGCCCACAGTGCTTCCTACGGGCGCCGCCTGGTGGATTCAAACCACTGACCTTCCGGTTACCAGTCCTAGCTCTTAACCACTATACCACCGGGGCTTCTTAGCGGGTATGACAGACAAAACTAGTATAAAGACAAAATTACTTGGTAAACAGTGAACAGTGGGGCAGATGGCGCCAAATCCTGTGTCCTATTTCATTAAGCTCCGTGAGGGCACAGCAGATACCCCACAAACACAGAACTTAAACCTGTGCTACAGAGTTGCTGAGTTGGAACGACTCAACAGCAGCAGGTTTTTGTGTGCGTCAGGGGCGCTGGTGCGCCCGTGCGTCAGGGGCGCTGGGCGGCCGTGAGTGGCTGACAGTGTCTGTGGCAGCAGCCTGTGCAGCCCCGAAACGTGATGGCACAGAGACGGAGCAAAAAGGTCAGAAGACAAAACAGAATTCTAAAATACATTCAAATAACGTAAAAGATGCAAGAAAAAGGAACGAAGGAAGGAAACAGCAAAACCAGAGGGAACACGGAACAAATAACCAAATGATGGAGTCAAATCCAACCCTACTGACAATTAATTAAATATTAACAGACTACACACATTCCAGTTAAAAGTATGAGATTATCAGGCTGGTTAACAAACTAAGACCCAGCTACAGGCTGTCAACAAGAAATGCACTTTCAATGCAGAGACCTGGACCAGCTGAAAATAAGGGGTGGAGAAGGATAAACAATGCCCACAGGAACACAGGAGGCAGGAAGGGCTCTTTTGATATCAGACGAGGTGGACTCCAAAACAAAGAGCATGGCCCAGGCCGAGCCCAGCACTGCACGGTGACCGAAGGGCTACTCAGCACAAAGACAAAAACACCTCAGTGCCTATGCACCTAATACAGAGTCCCAAATATAGGAAGTAAAAATTGACAGAAGTAAAGCAACAAATAATTTCAAATCGTAGTAAGGGCTGTTAACATACCAGTCTGAGCAGGTGATGGAGCCCTTACACAAAAACCAGAAAAGATGTCAATAATCCACGCACTGTCAGTAACCAGCTAAACTTAGCTGATATTTATAGACCATGGAATGTGTACTTTTTTCATAATATCAAACCAAAAGAAACCATATACTGGGCCATAAAAAAAAGTCTCAATTAATTTAAAATAACTAAAACCATACAAAACGTGTTCTCTGACCACAACAGAATTAAACTAGAAATCAAAAACCATAAGCCATCTGGGAAAACCCGAGATGTTTGGTGGCTAAGCAATACGCTTCTAAATAACACAGAAGTCAAGAATCTCCAGGGAAATCAGAAAATATGTGGAACTGGATGATGCTTGAACCCAGCCAACCCAAGCTTGTAGGGTACAGCTGAGGCAGAGCTTCGGGGGACACTTACACCTTCAAGGGCTCAAGTTTTAAGAAAAAAGGAACTTCCACCTCAAGAAGACAAAAAAAGGAGAGCAAAGTAAACTCACAGCGAAACAGAAAACAGACAAACCAAATCAACAAAGTAAAAGACCACAGCCCACCCTCTCCTTACAAGTCTTGCCTCCAGGGTGATCCTGGCTACCAGTGACCCTGCAGGACAGAGTGGGGTATCTACGCAGCTACTGGTGGAGTCCAGCTGTGGGTCTTTAGCTCGTGGCTGAGCTGTTAACCATCAGACCACCAGCAACAGAGCCAAAGCAATTAAAAAAAAAATCATGAAATTGATAGTACTCTTCCCCCCTCCCCCAGGGTAGACTGACCAAAGAAACAAAAAAAGAAGAGAGAGAGAGAATTCCTATTTTAGGAATTAAAAGTAACTTAAAGAAAACAACTGCGTATCTGTAAAGAAATAAAAATTAACTTACTTCACACAAAAAATAAAAATTAACTCAAAATGGATCACAGGTCTAAATGTAAAGGCAGAAGCTGTGCCATCTGTAGAGGAAATCATAGGGGAAAACCACCGTGATCCTGAAGGAGGCAAAGAGTTCACAGACAAGACACAAAAAAGCACAAAATACAAAAAAAAAAAAAAAATTAAGTTCCACTTTTTCAAAAGTAAAAATCTTTGTTCTCCAAGGACATCATTAAGAAAATCAAAAAGCAAGTCACAGAATGCGAGAAAATGCCTGCAATACATGTATCTCATACAGGACTGTCTGGAACATATAAGGAGCTCTTACAACTTAATAAGAAAACAAAAAACTCAGCTAAATGCTGGGCAAAGATTTAAACAGACATGTCATGAAATAAGATGTACAAATGGCCAATAAGCACATGAGAAGATGCTGAGGGTCATTAGTCATCCAGAACTGCAAATTAAAGGTGCTATGAGAACTCAAAAAAAAAAAAAAAAAAAAACTACTGAGGCTATGGAGAAACTGGAACCCTCAGTCAGCCATGGGAATGTCAAATATTGCAATTCCTTTAAAAAAGTGACAATATCTTCTACAGTCCAACCTGCAGCAGCCATGCAGCCCAGCTATTCCCCAGGCAGGAATTGGCTCAAGACAGATGAGGGCACACATCCACAAAAAGACATCTGTGTGCAGGGGTGGGCACAGCTGCTTCCGACTCAGCAGCTGCACCTGGAAACACCCACATGTCCCTGACCAGGTGAATGGATAACCAAACTGGTGCCGTCCCACAGAGGTAAACCACTCTCAACAGAACAGAACACAGCGGCCAAGCTCAAGGACAAATCTCAAATCATCACTCTGCACGTGAGGGGGTGGACCCAAGACCGCACACTGCATGGTTCCATTTACACAGAACGCAGACCCATCTGTAGCAACGAAAGGGGACACAAGGGAGCAAAACCATCACCACCATGTCGTCATCAGTGCAGCCTGGGGTTAACGGAAGATGCTTTCAAAGGGCATCTATCCTGACGGTGCTGGTAGTTTCCTAGGTATATACAACTGTCAAAACTGGTCAGATTCTCCACTTTCAACAGATGCAGTTTATTAACATCAATGAATACAGTACACAGCTGATTATAAAAAAACAAACGACAGTGACAGTGTGAAGCCGGGGAGCCTGAGCAAAGTCAGAAGGATCTAGAAAACACTCCCTAAAAAAGCTGGGGGTTTCCAGCAGGGAAACCCTCTGCCTCGGGTCCTGACCAAGTAGCATGACAAAGAATCACATCGACTGTGTGGGAACCTGGTTTGAGAAAAGAGGGCCTCCAGGGTTTTCCTGCTTTCCAATAGCACCACCTTGTGTTCGCCCGTGTAAAGCGTGCCACACTGTGGCGGGGAGGCTGGCTGCCTTGCTGGAAGGAAGAACTCTGAGTCACACCTTCTGAGATTTTCTGGGAGGTGGGGCAAATTATGTCACAAATGTATGGTGCCACCTTGCCCCCTGCTCCTTCAGGTCCAGGCAGGAAAGCTGGTATGGGTGAGGGTCCCCTCAGTGAACAAGAAATATTCGTCCAGTGAAAGGCAACCACGGAGCCCCGTGTCTGTGGCCATGCTGCTGGTCACAGGGAAATGAGTGACAGTCCCAGCAATGCCCAACAGGCAAGCTGAGAGACTGGCGTGTCACACCACACACGTTCATTGTGGGGCAGACAGAATTAAGGTATTTGACTCCTGCGTTTTTTTTTAATTAAAAATTTTATTTTGAATTTCTTATAGATTTACCCAGTTATAAAAAAATAACACAGAGAAGCTCTGTGTCTCCTTCACCCAGGTCCCCCACTGAGTATCTTGCAAAACGACATGGCAGTATCTCAGTCAGGATACTGACATTGATAAGATCCAGGATTTTCTACCTGTGCGCGTGCGCGTGCGTGCGTGCGTGTATGTGCACGCATGCACACACACATTTAATGCCGTATGATTGTCACCACAGACACAGGCAGTTACCACCACTGCTCAGACTGCCTCTGACTTGTGAATTCAGCTGCAAACCTAGGTTTTCCAGCATGAAGAAAAATGGCACGGGATTTGCTCAGGGTTTTGCAAAGCTTTTATCTTCTTAGGAAGGTATGTGCTGATTGACTTTATTTTAATCATGTTCTTTGCACTGCAAACACAGAACCAAACATCTCTGTTCCAGAAGGTGGGCAAAAAGATATTCGTTTGGAAATAAGAAAAAGAAAGAAACGAATGGGTAGATTTTTTTGCTGGGAAGATTCTGAATGTGTTGACTGGCAGGGTAGAGAAAGCTTTTAGGACTTAATGAGTTTAAACACAGCCAGCTAAAGATTCCGACTCACAGTGACCCTACCGGGACACAGCAGAGCTGTCCCACAAGCTTTCTAAGCAGCAGCTCCTGAATTTGAATGGCTGACCTCTTGGCTAGCAGCTAAGTTCCTAACCACTGGGCTACCGTGGCTCCTACCAGACATAATCCCCATACCCCTGCTGTCAACAAGCTTCTGACTCACAGAGACCCTGCAGCACTGAACAGAACTGCCCCATCAAGTTTCCAGTGAGCATGCGGTGAGCTTGAACGATCCACCTTTGCACAGCTGCAGTTTCAGAGGGAAATCTCAGAAACAGAAATGTCTGCCAGAGGCTACAGCTGGACCTGGTGACAGGGGAGCAGAAGACAGTGGTGACTACTTCCTCTGTGGTCAGGAGACTGAGATGCCTGGGCCTTCAATCTGCCACCAGGTCCCCAAGGGCCACCAGGGACTCAGGCCCAATGGGCCACTTGGCACTCAGGTCCTCCTGGACTGGCCACCAAGAACTTGGGTCCCCATGGGCCACCTGGGGTTCCCAAGAACCTCAAAAAGAGAGAGGAAATGAAGCTTTAGTTCACCACCCCAGAAAACCCAGTGGCTAAGAGCTCAGGCTCTCAGCTCGGGCTACCCACTCTATCCGTAAACTGGGCCGGTTCCTCAATACTCCCGAGTCTCAGTTTCCCCGCCAGTGGAGGGAGTGAAACACAATCTAACTCACAGAGACAACAGTCTTAGCTTAAGAAACCCTGACTGTTCAGGACAAGCCAGGTGGCCCCAGGGGTCACCACGCCCGCCCAGCTGCCCACAAAAGGCTGGAGGTGTGACTCCACCGTCAGCACCTCTGAACGTGGTCTGGCGAGCGGCCTGGGGCAACGCCGAGGAGAACCCCCAAGAGCACAGTTCTCCGGGACACATGCAGTGTCACCGTGAGTCGGGATGCGCTCTGTGGCAACTGCTTTTTCCCGTAGACGCCAGATGCTGCAGACACATTCGCTTTCACTGTCACCCACCAGGGCTGTCACCCACCAGGGCTGTCACCCACCGGGCTGTCACACACCGGGCTGTCACCACCACGGCTGTCACCCACCGGGGTTATCACCCACTGGGGCTGTCACCACCAGGGCTGTCACACACCAGGCTGTCACACAGCGGGGTTGTCACACACCGGGCTGTCACACACCGGGGCTGTCACACACAGGGATGCCACCCACGGGGCTGTCCCCTGCCTCACTTCATCCGTGCAGTCAGGAAAGTCTTCTGCAGGGCCCAAGCCTGGGTCAGCCCATCTCCACCCTGAGCCTGTGCCTCACACAGGACACACGGCAGGAGTCGGACCCACCCCAGGCATCTCACATGTGCCCTTGCCTTCCTGCCGGCCCTCTGCTAGGCTCTCTCCTGGGGAAGGACCGAAACCCAGACCAGGGCAGACACCCGGCACAGCAAGCGGGCTCACGAGGCGCAGGCTCCCTGCCGGGTGCTCAGCAGCAGGCCTTCAGGGCGAGGGCTCCAGGCTCCTCCCGCTGCCAAGGCCAGGCTCTCACGGGACCTCTCACCCCATCACTGCCTTCTCTGGAACTAACACAAGAACCACGGAACGACTGTCAAAAGACCAGAACACCAGGAATACCGAGGACCGAAGTCACTTCTAAAACATGTCCAAGGAGCCCTGGTGGCGCAGTGGTTACAGTGCTCAACGGGGAACTGAAAAACCAAGAGTTTAAACTCACTTGCTTCTCTGCAGGAGAAAGGTATGGGAATCTCTTCTGTAAAGATCTTTCTCCCCCACCCCAAAAAACTCCCAAATCTACTGCTGCTGAGCAGACTCTGCCTCCTAACGACCCCAGGGTTCCGGGGCTGGAAATCGTCAGGGAAGCGGACCACCACGCCGTACTCCCGCCAAGGAGCCACTGACCCACACTGCCTGCCTTCTGAAGGTCAGCAGACAAGGTCAGCAGCCAAGGCTTGAGCCACCACCTTCGAAGTCTTACGGGTTGTCCTGCTCCGTCTCACTGGGTCACTATGAGTTGGAACCAGCCCCCCACCCCTGGCGCTCGCTAAGCTGTGTGTGCTGGACAAAGCCGCTGGCTTCTCACCACTTCCAGTTTTCTATTTATTGACATAGATATGAAAACCCTCACCTTACTTTCCTTAGTTGTTGAGAGAATTATGTGAGCAACAGATGTGAGACACTTTACAGGTTACAAAGCCCGTCACAAATATGAAAATTAGCGGTGTTAATCAACAGCTTATCAAAATTCTGGAGCAAGAAAAGCTCGAGCCAGAAAGCAGGGGCGAGTGGCAAGCAGGAAGGCGCACGTCGGGCGCCCAAGAGAAATGAGCTGGCCCAGCTTCATTTTCAGGGTTGGCAGTTAACCGTCAGTCAACTTTATAAGGCCAGGAAATCACTATATTTTTAATTAAGTGTTGGTGGTAGGCTCAGAAACATAAAATTTAATGACAGACACCCTCTTAAAGAAACAAAGCTTCTTACCTCTCCTTCTAAGAAAGATATCTTTTCTAAAAGTTGCAATATTAACAGCTGTTTCTGTTGCACCTTTTTCTTTAACAATTCAATCTACAAAGAAACAAAATAAATGTTATTAGTCAAAAGTACATTAATTCTAGTAACATAAGTAAATCAACTGGAAGAGATGCTTTGGGATTCATTTCAACAGAAGCTGCACATAGGTTCTCTGGGCTCTTTCGAGCAGCGTAAGGTGTTGTCTGCACAGGGAGGTTCTGTGCACAGGTCCCAGATCCAAGTAAACCTGGGATGTCCAGCAGGATTCCGGAGCATCCTGTCTCATTAAGGCTAATCAAGCATCTGCCTATGATTTCACCTGTGACATTTATGAAGCCCAGGTTTCCAGAAAATCTGTTACAGGAAACAGCGGACACAGTCTGTGTGGAGTTATGACTCAGTTTCCCTTTCGGAGGCAGTTCGAATCTCTGACAGCCAGTGCCGTTATCTCTGCAAGGACACTCATATTTGCTGAACCAAGTGTCAAAAGTTTGAGTTTGGGAAAAAAATCGCTGATGAAAGTTAATGAGTAAGATTCAGAGGCCCAGACTTTGTGTGGCTGCAGGCCAGCGGGGGGAAGGCCACCTGAGGAGGTGACACCCAGGTGAGCCTTCGTTCTTCACTCTGCAAGGCCGTCTACCCTGGACTCCTCTCTGTCTTTGCTTTTCACTCACAGATTTTGTCTCCCTGGAAAACAGGGAAGACCAATCGCTAAAGAGGGACATCATGTTGAGTAAAACAGAGGGTCAGTGCGAACCAGGCAAACCCCCCTGAGATGGATTCACACGACAGTCACAGTTACTGATTCAGACATACCAAGGACCGTGGAGACCAGGACCCTGACGTGTTTCAGTTACCCCCAATGACCACATAGACCAGGACCCAGCTATGTTTCAGTTATAGCACTGACCATGGAGACCAGGACCCAGGGTATTTCAGTCACCCCACTGACTGCGAAGACCAGGTCCCAGCCAGTTTCAGTTACCCCAGTGACGGCGGAGATGCACGATGCAGGTGTGTTTCGGTTACACCACAGACCATGGGACCGCACTATGTTTGGGTTTTACAGGAGGCTGTCACGAGCTACAGCCAATGCAGCCACCAACAACAAGGACAAGCCACTCGTCTCCCAGGAGGAGCTCTAGCCTGGGTTTCTGGACAAGCTTTGGGCAACAGTGGGAACAGGTGCAGAGCCAATAACTAACCTGAGGATTATAAGGATGCGCTACCTCCCTACAATCTCGTACACTGAATTTGAGCACTGCAAACTCTTCTTGAAAAATCCCTCCCAGTAAAAACTGGTACAACTCCCACCACAGGAGCTCTACTGTATTAAACATCTGTATCTAGAAAAGGCCTATCTGCATTTACCCTTTTACCTAGTCAGTCCATTTCTAGAAAAAATCTCAAATACACTAGCCAATATGTGAAGTGACTTGAGGTTAGTGGTTCGATTTTCAGGAAAGAGAAAACAAAACTCCATCACTAAGTGGCTGTGGAAATAAACCATGGAATATTCTAAACTGGTAATAACTGAATCATTGAGAAACAGTCATCAGGAGGACAAAAAAACACTTGCTGTCATCAAGGTGATGCCGATTCACAGTGACCCCCCACCCCCAGGCAGAGCAGAGTGCCCCACAGACTTCCCACGGAGCGCCCAGTGGGTTTCAGTGCCGACCTTCGGGTTAGCAGCCGTAGTGCCTACCTGCCACACCACCAGGGTTTCCCGACTGTTGTTACAAGACACCACAGTGTTACCACCAAGCTAGTTAATTATGTTCTGGCACCACAATTACATAAGAAACACCCCATGTGTTTAGGGGGTGTGCAGTGAGGTATGGAGGAGATGATGCTGAGTATCTGAGCTCTGTTTAAAAACCCAGACACGGCCAGTCCCTGTTACCACTAAATCTGGTGATGTGTCTCCAGGACTTCTCTGACAATTCTTTCTGTTCTAAGTGCATTTGAAATTTTCATTACAAAATATTTTAAATTCCACTTGAAGTGAGAAAACGTAATTTTCTGATGTGGAAAGCAAAATCTATAAAACAGAATACAGTAAGGAACTCACTGAAAAAAGTCAGATGTTAACAGTAAGTAATTAAAAGTTAGAAGACAGTAAAACATTACCTCTAATATCTATTAAATTTGCCTCAAGTGACTAACTGAAGAAACCAGCGTCGGCAGGGCTGGGAGAGACAGCAACTCTGTGTACTGCAGGTGGCATTGTAAACAAGAATGACCCGTGAGCAGTCAGGCCGTAAATATGAAGAGCCATAAAGCTGTTCATACCCTTTGACCCATTAATCCCACTCCTGGGAATTGATCCTAAGGATATAATTCAAACACAGCAAAAAAGGTATATATACAAAGATGGTCCTGTGACAATTATTTATAATAGACAGAAAATGGAAATAACCTTAATGTCCAGCACTAAAGGAATGGACAAACTGTGGAACATCAATTTCAAGCAGTACATTATGCAAACACTGAAAACAGTTATGACATGAAATGCAAAGGTTTAGAGAAAGCAGTGACATGCAGAAAGATGTTTATAGTGATGAAGACACAAACTAGAAGAGATTTTAGATAAAACCAAACCAGTTAAGGATTGGTGTAAGATTGCAGACCAAAAAAGGGATAAAAAAGAGCATGTTTTGTTTAGGTTTCCTTTAATTTTCAATAGTAAGTTTCATTCTTTTTTTCATTCACTCCTATGACTTGAAAATTTTTTAAATTAGGTTTTAAAATCTTAATAAGATAGACAAGATGGTATTGGAATGAAGCAAAACGTTTGAAGGTCAGGATAGGTAGTCTGTGGTGATGTCTGGAGCTCTTAACCTTTAAGGTCCCAGAAGTTTTTCTGCTTGTTTGTTTCTAGTTTTTGCCTTGATTCACCTGCTGCTCTGTAACTCTGGGAGAATACAGGCTGCGCAGCCTAGTTAGAACCGCAGGATGGCAGCCCTTGGAGACCACCACACAAAACCCACTGCTGTCAAGTTGACTCCGACTCTCCAGGAGGAGATGAGAGTCAAAGTTCCCGCAACTTCCTCAAATTGAGGACGGCTTTTCTGTCCAGGACCCACGACCCAGTCAGCTTGGTAAGCTCGGTCTGAGCTGATGGATCCGCCCTTGACTGTGGCCACACACTGGAATCACCCCAGAGGAGGGAGCTTCTAGGAAGGTCCCACCCACTGAGATTGTGAACACCCCTCTCTCCTTCTTAAAAACCCTCCAACCTCAGAATGTTCCGGCTCCTTGGCATGACACACGAGGACCTTTCCTTGGAGTTCCAGTCTCTACCTGCTCCACTCCACTCCTGGTTCACCCCGCAATGAACCCTATATTCGAGCCACTCCATCCTCTAGCAAGGCGCTCTGGCGGTAGAATGGTTAGATATCTGACTGCTAGCCGAGGGTCTGTGGGTTGAACTCCCCCTTTTGCCCCGGAAAAAAATCAGTAACCTGCAACCCCAGGTTCACAGGACCCAACCCGCTGCTGCCCGCTCTGTGCCGACCCACAGCGACTCTGTAGGACGCAGCAGAAGTGCCCACAGCATTCCTCAGGCTGCAGATCGTTACAGAAGCAGGCTGCCACACCTTCCTCCCAAGGGGCAGCTGGTGGCTTTGAACCGCTGACCTTCTGGTTTGCAGATGAGCCCTTTAATCTCTACAGCACCGGTGCTCCTCCCCCTACGGGGTTCCATCCAGTCTCACTTGGTGCTACCAATTGAGATCTAGTCCATGGCACCCAGCAAGTCTGCTAGCGCCCCCTGGCATACTCCTGTCCGCACTCCGGTCCTGCCCCTGGGCGTGTGCACAGGTTGGTGCCTCCGTCCGGAATCCCTTCTCACCCTTCTGTCCCAGCCCCACCACGATGATTAACACCTGCTGTCACCTGCTGTCCCGGTTTACTCAGCAGTCACCTCCCAGCCAGCGTTTTCCAAGCCCTCTGGGCTGGCTTTACAGCCCTTGTCTGCGCAACCTCACCCTTGGAACACTCTTTGTTGGGACATACGACAGTGACTGCCTCCCTCGGTTTACGTCTTCCCCCCAAATGGGCAGCAAACCTACAGCAGACAACTGGGAGGGGGCATCGGTTATCTGACATAGAGAACACTGCTGTCAAAGCGAACCCAAACCGTACCCAGCGCCGTGGAGTGGACTCTGAATCACAGCCACCCTCTAGGACACAGAACTGCCCCACAGAGTGTCCAGGGAGCGCCTGGTGGATTCGAACCGCTGACCTTGCGGCGAGCCCATGCAGTGGCGAGCCCATGCAGCACCGCGCCCCCGGGTTTCCACAGTCCTCGGAGGGCTCTGAGGTCACCCTCATCGACCCGCCCATGTTTACCAGCTACTTTGTCAACAGGCTGGTGCAGTGCACCCTACAGCCAACAGCTCTAGCGGGAAGCTGCGTGCGTGCGTGCGTGCGTGCGTGCGTGCGTGCGTGCGTGCGTGCGTGCGTGCGTGCGTGCGTGGCTCTGGGTGGAGACGGAGCGGCGGCGTCCACGGCGGGCCTGCGTGGCCCCTGGAGGGGCGGGGCGCTGTGCGGAGCCCCCAGGCGTGCCCGCAGGCGGCGTGCTTGGCGGTCACCGGAAGTCGCTGGAGAAGCCTTCGAGGAAAGGCCCGGTGGTCCGCGGCTGAACATGGCGGCCTGCGTGCACAGGCCTCCTCGGGCGCGCACGGCGCTGACCTGGGGCGCAGAGGGCAGCACCCGGTAGGCGGCTCGGCAAGGTCACGGTTGTGTCAGCAGGCCGCCGGAGACCCCCGTCAGCGCTCGCCAAGGCCCCCGGCGGAGAGCCCGCGAGCCCGTGGGCCGACGTGGGGCTGGAGCAAGGCGGGCCCGCGCCGGCCGCGTCCCCGGCTCTCCTGCCTCCCGCCGGTCGCCACGGGGCCCTGTTTCGGGGCCAGCCCAGGCTCCCTCTGTGACCCCGCCAACACCGGGGACCGCGGCAGAGCCCTGGGCTCCCTTCCGGGCGTCCGAGCTGCTGCGCTGGAACCGCTGTTCTCTCCGTGCGGCGGCTGCTCGGAGTTCTCTGCTTGGTGTCTCCTAAACGGTCATTTCATCGTTCATGTATGTCTTGTTAGTTTTATTACTATGATGAAGTGAAAGTGTACAGTCCCAGTCAGTTTCTCGTATAAAGCCCTGAGCACCCGCCCTCTGCAGCTCTCCGCCCTCCTCCCCGGGCGACAGCACGCTCTTACTTTCCGCTCTTGGCTTCCAGTGCCGGCTCGACGACACCTGTCCCCGATGCCCAGCCTCGCCTCTCCCCTCTGAAACGAAGCCAGGAGGACAGCCCCACGTCTGTATGACACAACTGTCGGGCACACACACCACCTGCATCCCGCCGTGTCCCCAGGCCCAGCCCGTCTTTGTCTGAAGCACTGGCCTCAGGAAAGGTCTCCGCTCCGGGCAGCAGCAAGTCCAGGGGCCGTGTTCTCAGGGGACCCTCCGGGTCATCAGGCCAAGTCTGGTCTTTTAACAGAGTTTCATGCTTATTCTGTTTTTTAATGTACATTCTCCTTGATAAAAGCTGCTGCAAAATGCCAGAATAAAAATAATAATAAAGCTTATCCTATTTGTTATAAATAGGACAGAACAGGGATGTGTGACCAGATGAAACCCTGCCATGCAACTCAGCCAGAGGCCAGCGGATCAGCTGGGAAGACGGCACCTTATCTCGTCTCAGGGACAGTGGTGATGAATTAAGGCCACAACAGAACGAAACTGAAAAATGGCTAAGTGAAGCCCTGAGTGGGGAAAATGAAAAATCAATGACAGGACGGAGGAAAATGGTGCATTTTTCATCTTCACGACGTTTGATTGGGCTTGTGGAAATTCATTTTCAATTAATGTATCTCGTGGCACTGAGCCAGGCTGGATTTGAACAGGACAGATTTTAATCAATATTTTCCTATTAAGTTTTGAGTAATATATAATAATAGAACTGTACCATTCAAAAGGCTCTGTTAAAACTGGTTTCTGAAGTAGAATAATTGAAGTAGGTTTGATTTCCATCTTACATAAACGATAATCCAACCTCGTCATAAGGATAGGAACGCTGTGAGCTGGGTAGATGATTCCAGCTACCGAGAGCCCAAGTGACCCAGCAGGACCGCCGCCTGGGGTCTCCTGGCTGTCACCCTGGAAGTGCTGTCAGAGGGCTCAGTCCCTGGAGAAGGACGTCATGCCTGGGCAGGCAGAGGGTCAGGGAAACCGAGGCCGACCCTCGACAGGCAAACGGACACAGCGCTTGCGGGGCCGACACAGGACACGCAGGGCTTCGGGCCATCGTGCGCGGGTCCCTGTGAGTCCAAGCCGGCGGGACGGCTCCTGGAGACAGCACCGCCGTCTGTGCCCAGCCGGTCACCAGCCGCCGCCTCCCCCTGAGCAGCTCGTGGCACTAACCACTATGCGACCAGGGCCTCCTTCTGAGGAGGGGGAGCACCCTGATTCTCTCTGGTACCGACAAATAACTGGGCCGCAGGACCCTCACAGAAGGACGAACAGATGTCGTGTCCCACAGCGTGCCCTCGCACAGAAGGAAGGAGTCTGCCCTGGGTGCCTGGCCTCTGCTGGGTCAGTTCACTAGTTTCAGAGGAACAACCTGAAGATGAGTTAGCCCCATTTCACAGATGAGGAGGTTGAGGTTCCGAGAGTTTCGTCCTTCATTCGTTCCCTCAAAAGACATCTACTGAGAACATCTGTGTGGGCTGCTGTAGGACCCCAGGAGCCCAGCCATGAGCAAGGAAGGCACGGTCCCGACTCCGCAGCACAAACATGCACAGAAGGGCCTTGGACGGAGTCGGGGCCGGTGTGCACCCTGTCTACCCCTCCCCACTGACTCACTAGCGCCTCCTGCTGGCGGCCTCACTGCAGGGTCCAGATTGGACCCAAGAACAGGGAGAACTGAGTAACTCTGAGCCAAGCACTAAAAGGGCGTCTTCCCGCTTGTTGCTGAGCACCCACCACGACTGGTCTCACTCTGCATTTCTAGCCTTTCCCCCCCTCACTGGGTCCCACAGCTCAGGCAGACCAGACTGCTGCCCGCCAAGCTGGCCCTGTGCTTTCTGGCCCCCACGTTTGTGTTTATTCAGCATCTTCTATTCATTCCCTGCCTGGAAAATCCCACCCACTGTGAAAAGTCTGGTCAGTACCTCCTTCCTCTGTACAGACTCCCCACCCACACCAGGAACCGTCTGCCAGCACCTGCAGGCACCGCGCTGATTAAGCACTAGGCGCACACGGGATCAGCCCACCCTACAAACGTTGTGGGACGGAAACACTCCACTGAACCATCTCGTCTGAGACACAGAAACTCAGCCCTGGGGAGGGTAACAGCTTGCTCAAGATGGCAAAGCCCCACCAGCAGGGAGGATGCAAAGTTGGAGGGAAATGACACCAGGCTATGCCATGAGGAGCTTGCTGGTTCCCAGCTTGCCAGGCTCCCTGGGCTCCTGGGTTGATCGGCAGGCTCCCACTAGCAGGCCCTTGCGTCCCTGTCTGCGCTCACGTGAGCGGTGTCTCTGGCCTTCAGAGATCACCGGACTGCACGTGCAGCAGCTGCTGAGCTGATACGTGAGCCTCCGTGTGCTTTCAACAAGAAAAATAAATTAGAAAAATAAAAGGTGCATCTAAAATGACTGACCCCTGACTCTACCGTACTCCATTCTCACCCCAGAGCCCCAGAACTGGACTTCCTACAGATGCCAGCAGCAGAGCAAGAGAACTGAGGCTGACAAGCCAAGTGAAGCCAAGTGCCGTCGAGTCGCAGCCTAAAAAAGCCAGTGTGGCTGGGATGGGCCACGCGACTGATGCTGGACACACGTGTTCCAGGAAAGCAAACAACACTGAAAACAGAGACTCACACCACACACACAAAGATGAATTCTACCTGGGTTAGTCTTTATTTGTTCAACAAATGTTTACTGAGCACCTACTACATTCCACAACTGTTCCAGGTATTAGAGACACAGCCTAGAAGCAAAGAGACAAACTCCTGCCCTCACAGAGCTTACATTCTAGCAAGGAGAAAGAGACAACGAACAAAATAAAAAGTTGAAACCGACAACGTGTAAGGTGTCATTAAGAGAGAGTGCTACGGATAAAAGCGGAGAGTGAGGGCGATGGTGAGGGCGTGGGGACTGTAACCAAGGACCTAGAGATGAAAACAAACCTTAAAACTAGACAGAAAACATCTGTGGGTTCCACAAACAGCATACATGAAACAGCACAAAGCCAGTGATAAACTGATACCAAAATTTTAAAACCTGTATATTAGAAAAGGCACCATAAACAGACACACAAAAACCACTCACATGGAGAAGACAATTGCATCCAAATATTTTTCAGTAAATGATTAATTTAGTAATATGTAAACAGCACCTTATAAATCATCAGGACAACAATCTAACTGAGAAATGCACCAAGTCATGAGCGAACAATTCACAAGAGGGTGCTGAGTGGTCAGGAGCCTGATGAGAAAGTACTCTGCCCCACTAACTCAGTAATCAGGGCAGTAATCAGGGTGACCCAAGTTAAAACCATGAGACTCCCTTTCTCAACAGGCAATTACGGCCCGGCACTGTCGCTTGGCAGTGAGGAGGTGGGGACACGTGCCCCTTGCAGAGACTGGCGGACGTGTGTATCTGGAGAAGACTAGGCAGTGTCTACTGAGGAAAAAATCCATGGCTGTGGAGTGACTACAACTCATAGCGACCCCACAGGACACAGCAGCACTGCTGCGGAGGGCTTCCAGGGCTGCAGGCTTTAGGGGAGCAGCCGGCCACGTCCTTGTCCGGCAGAGCAGCTGGGGGTTCAGATCACCAACCTTTCGATCAGCAGTGGAGCACAAGTAACCACTGCACCACCAAGGGTTCTCAGTATCTGCTAAAGACCCTGCCAGTTCATCCTTTCCTATATCCTTAGCTAGATGAGCACAGGAGCACAGAGATGCGTTCAGCATTATTTGTAAAAGAATAAAAAGTAGGCAACAAAGTATGTATCAACAGGGTCCTGGATAAATAAATTACAATTCAGTCATATAATGGAATACTCTACAGTTATCAAAATGAATAATTTAGACCTATACATAAAAACATCAAAAAATTGGGGAAAATAGCAGGCTACAAAATACATACAATAGATACATTTGTGGCAATTGTTTGAACACACACAGCTACACTAGATAGATACATATCTAGTAAAACCACACACCACTCATCTCGACAGGGAGGGAGGGCTGGAATTCCCACAGCGGCTGCCTCAGAGGAAGGTGGTGTGGGGAGGAAGGTGGAGGCACGGAACTGGACAAGAGGGAAAACCCTCCTCTATCTGGAGAATTTTATTGTTTATATTTTTAAAAAACCTGAAACAAGTATGCCAAAATATTAATAGTAGTCAGTTTTTGTTAATTCTAGAGGTTTTTACCTGTTCTCTATCAGTTTTTGCTTAAGTTTTTTTTCCATATTAGAAAAAGGAGAACAGATCTGACATGGACCCTGCACCAGCATCATCTGTGGATGGGCTGCTGGCTACCTTTGTATTTTAACACTTTAAACTTCAGTTTCCTGGGCTTAAAAACAAAGCAAAAATACCCTGGGCTGCTAACGCCTCCCTTATAGGGTTAGCCCAGGAACGGGGGTCCACATGCAGCCACAGAGGACGAACAGCTCTCAGTAACGGGCAGTTGCTTGGGACACGGACTGCTTCGCCCTCCCCCCACCGCCTCTGTGGGCAGAATGTGGGCACCCAGGTCTCCGAGAAATATTTCAAAGCCAATGAGAAACCATTGCAGTAACGAGACAGTCTGCAGTGCCATTTACAGAGAGAAAGCCGTCTGCCTTGAAAGCACAATGTGTATGGTGACCACAGTAATCAATACATGTCATAAAGGGAACGGCGGTATCTGTTTCTAAAACAGGCACAGGGGGAGAAAGGCTGACAGCACGGGATGCTCCTGATACCTCAAAAACTTCCACATCTCGGAGAGTATATCTAAGATCTTAAAACAAAGACTTAAAGGAGACCTCATTAAAGGCTGGAATTTGGAATAGCAACACCTTCATATCCTACAAAGAAAGAGCCTTTCATCCAGTGCCTCTGGGTGGACCAGAACACCCGACCCCACCCCCCACCACCCCTCTGCACCACCTGCATGCTGACGTCTAGGCTCGCACTTCTCCAGTGTGACTTGCTCCCCAGGGCAACTCTGAATCCCAGCAGTCCTGGGGACCTGTGTCAACAGAGCAGTCTGCACGGGCCGGCTGCCCCAAGGGGTGAGCATTAGTGCGGGTCACTCACCTGCTCTGCTCCCCATCCTCTCTCCTCACTGAAGCCAACGAAAAGCGTCTAAATTCAAGACCAAAGACAAAGCAACGAGGAAGCACCGGCCTGCACAGCTGCCCCAGGACTGAGAGGACGGCGGCCCTTCACCAGCTCCTTCAGCCCAACAGACAGTGCAGGCTGCTGTCACCTGCTGCCCATCAGCTCTGGGCAGCAGGGACATTTGATGAAAGCCCAGCACCCACAGCTATCTGAAAGGAGAGGCTGCGACAGAAAGCACCCAGGAAGGATCACCACGCTTCAGCACACCTCGCCTGAAGACTTCCTCAGATACACTCTTCCCTCCTGTGGGCCAGCTGGACTGGCTACTGGGCAAAGTGCTCTTGGCAAGAGAAACAAACCAATTTTTTCTTAAATGGGAGCTAAGTTGGCCAGGGCTACTGAGATCCCTTCAGAAAGGACAATCCCAAGGCCACACCCCACATACAGACACCATCAGACCACACAGCACGTGTCTGCGGCTGTGTCGTCCAGGTTGTCCCCTGGTGAGGAGCACTCCTTCCCGGAGAACCAGCATCTTGGGTCCCTCTTCCTTGCTCCTTGGCAGACGTCCTTGGCAGCTTTTTCCACAAGTTAGGCTTCATCTTCCAACAGCTCAAGACCAGCCTCCTCCCAGCACTTCCTGAATTCCTTCTTACGGCTATCTTTCATTGTATTTTCTTCCATGGCATCTAGGAATCGAAGTCTCTAAAAATACTCTGAGGAAATTGGGTGTTCTCTCGACTCTGAAGTCTGAGGCTGGACAAGGTCACGCTGCAGTCTGTGGGCACTGTCACAAGCCAGCCCCACCCACAGGTTAAGGTGGCTCTCAGTGGCCTGTCCTTCCTGCTGTGCTCATTAGCTCATTACAGATCACGCCATCTCTTCCCAGCACAGACAGCACACGTGTTCTTCTAATCACCAACACTACGAGGGATTACTTCCGACCGAGGGCAGGCTACCCTGTCACCGTCTTCCCAAGAACCGGAGACTAAATCTGCAGAAGAGCTCGTGGGACATGATCTGGAAACAGGCCAAGGGAGTGCATTAGGGTTCTGGGGTCAGCGTCAGGGCTCCTTTCCCTGTCCCCACTTCAGAATGACTCTGACCACTTATCAGGGACGAGAGCTACTCCGAACCCCACCACTGGGCAGCAGGCAGACACACACTCTGTGTGCTGGACATTTCAGGGCAACCCACAGTGTTTTAAAATCGAGTGCGCTTACAATGGCTGCACCGTTTCAAATGGAAGCGTCTTGGGATGGAGAGAATTTCAAGCTTCTTAATTGCTTTGTGTGTGAATGTTCTCCTGACAGGACTGACAGCCCTGCTAGAAGGCAGAGCGGATCCCTGAAGGTCCAGGGTGGCCCAAAGGACCCCCAAAAGGAAGAGAGGGTCACCTGGGTGTTGTTGGTCAAGGAATCGCCCTTCTTCCTTTGCTCCTAACTCATTTAACCTGCCTTTGGGCACACGGCGCAGGATTCCTCCACTGAGGGTTAACAGTAAAAGCAGCTGGCATTTATGGAGTGTTTACTGAGTTCCTAGGAATGTGCCAAGTGTCTGATAAACATCTCACTTAACGTGACAATGTCCCCTGGCAGGTGGATACAGCTCTTGGCCTGTTTTACAGACAAGAGAACGAACAGCCAATTGAAGGTTCCACAGCCTATAAATGCAGGTGGTCTGATTAAGTCCATGTTCACTGCCATTTCCCAGACCCCCTTTCATTGCATTCCCAGGCTTCTAACTGCAGGGGTGTTTGTAGGGATGCCTGCACATTCAGGCCTGGGAGGGGAGTTACGGGGTCCTGGGAAAGTAAAAGGGGAGTCCTGTTTTGCTGCCTGGCTCACAAGCCTTCATCGACTGATGTGGCATTCCTCATCTCTTGGCTGGATTCAGTGTCTCCCTGCGGAATTACTCTTTCCTGACAACACCATCCCTCTTTAAAAAGAAAATAAAAAGATGATATTTCAAAACCACTCCCTAGGAATTACAGACCACTGCTGCTCTGTCCCCCAGAAGGCCTTTGTTCAGAGCAGCTCTTCACCCAGGTACAGGCTGCTTCTTCTACGGAGGTGGGCATGTACAGCCGCCTGCAGGGTCCTCTGGGGACAGCACACACGCCTGCGTGTGCACACACATGCCGGCACACACATGTGCCCCTCACATGCACACACGTGTGCTTACACATGCATGCCTACACACATGCACAGACACATACCAACACACACATGGAAAAAGCCCTACTTTTGATACCTCTGTTACCAGTAGGTCAAGCTTCCGAAGACACTGGGTGTGCTGGATTTGTGCCTTCACGTCTCTGTCATCTGTTTAGTGAAGGTGCCGTCCCCTGCTTCCGTCCCCTCTCTCTGGGTGTTCCCAGGGACTTGTTATTAGTTACACACCACCAGGCAAGTGCCATCACTCCGAACCCCCTGGGCAGGGGCTGGCACTGAGCAGCAGGTCCCCAGACAGGATGCCCAGACAGGACCTCCAGGGTTACAGGCGTGCTCCAGCTGCCCCTTGACAGGACTCCTGGTCGTCAGTTTCCTGGCCTGTCCCTCTCCTGTGACAGGCCCTGGTGGAACCATGGTAAACAGCTGCTGACCAAACAAGCAGTAGTTCGCATGCAGCAGCCACTCTGTGAAAACCCTGTGGGGCATCCTACTCTGTCCTGCAGGGCCACTGCAAGTCAGAATCGACCCGGCGGTAACAGGTTTGGTTTGGTTTTTGGTTCTCCACTTTGCCTGCTGCACTCAGGCCAAAGGAGTGCTGGCTACCAGCTCTCCGCCTCAGGAAGAGAGGCTTCTGAAGGAGGCTGGCCAGAACACACCAAGGACAGTTACACAAACCCACTGAGGATGGCTAGCCATGCTCTGCCTGAGAACACAGGTCCCCATCCCGGCTACTGTGGGACCTGCACAGGGAGCCCAAGACAAGGAAACACCCAGGCCTCCCCACCACCACCTGTGAGGTTATAAATTTTTTAAAAAATTTAATGCTCCCCAGGTGACTCGAATGTGCAGCCTGGGAGAAGCATGAACTCCCAGAACTGTGAGCTCCCTACTCCTTTGCCCTTGATAAACAGCTGATTTGCAGAAGTGGTAGGAAAAACAACTGCTTTCTATGAAGGAAAACAAGTCTAAAGAAGCCACTCTTCCTTTCCAAGCCCTTCGGACACTTTCCGCTGGAGCAAACAGCTCACACATCACAAGCCACAGTGGGAAACAAGAAGACAAAGATGCTAAAACAAGGGGCTGGAGTGGAAATGGTCAAGGACTCTTACAAAATTACTGTTTATGCAGCTGAACACTCGTTCATTGGCAAAAACATAAACTCACTCCCTTGGAGAGCAAATGAGACCTTGTTTATTCTCCCAGGTAATTTTTCCCAGGCAGGAAAGTACTTTATGGGCACAGAACCAGCGCCAGGGGACCAGGTACAGAGGTGTGAGTGACCCGTGTGCTGCGGAAACAGCCCTCAGAGCTGGGGGGACATGGCCGGCTGCCCGGTTGGCCTGCAGCTGCCTCCAGCTCTCTGTGCCCCCTGCCCCCGCTCCCTGCTTCCTTCGCTGATGACTCCAAAGACTCTGACTCACGGCAAGCCAACGAGTGCTCAGGCAGAACTGTGCCACACAGGGTCTCTGGTGGCTGACATTTCAGATGCAGATTGCCAGGCCTTCCTTCTGCATGCCCCTGGCTGCACTTCAACCCCACCCTCTCAGTCAGCAGCAGGGCACCCATTTCTGTGCCCATGGACTGCAAGCCATGCAACCCAGCTCCAGACCGAGGAGCTAATGCCAACAGAGCTGTTACACAGCAGGACGAAGCCCAGGACAAGGGCCCCTCTGGGACTTGGGGGACACCTGGCGACAGATTCCGTGAGGGCAGGGATCACATTCACACCACTCCCACCAAGTACTCAGCACAGAGAAGGTGGCTGGCTGGGACCTGGTGAAGGAGCAAATGGTGGATGAGTGAAGGGTCCCCACGAGTGCTTTTGTCCCCGGCCCTGTGGTACTTCTGTTTTTTGGCAAATCCTTGGGAGTCTACAGGGGTGTGTGTCCATTTCATTTCTTCGTTTGTCAGAAGCAGGAGCAGCTGGAAGAGCAGGCAATGGGAGGGTGACAACCCATCCTTGACCCCCATGGCAAGCAGAGAATGGACTCAACAGGAGGTCCTGCTCTGGGGGTGCCCCGTCCACACCTCGCAGGAGACACTCTGCTTTGTCTTCAGTCAAAAAACCTGATGCTGTGAATTCTTCTGTAGGCAGAGTTCGAGGGGCCACAGTGACCAATCAATAGTCTGGGGTTTTAAAAATGTAGTCCAGATGACGTGATTGACGTATGACTTTGCTAATTTCACTCCTTATGCCAAAGTAATGACATGCGAAGATCATCACGTCAGACACAGCACAAACCCAAACCAAACCGAGTGCCATCAAAGTGATCCCAACTCATAGTGACCCTACAGCACAGAGTGGAACTGCCCCCATAAGTCTCCAGGGAGCACTTGGCAGGTCTGAACTGCCGACTTTCTGGTGAGCAGATGCAGTACCTAACCACTGCACCACCAGGGTCTCTATATGAGACACAGTAAACAGTAAACCCGCGTCTGCTGAGCCCATCGAGGGTCCCAGTGGCCCTACAGGACAAAGCAGAGTGCCGCCCAGGGTCACCAAGGCTGCCGCCATTGCGGGAGCAGATGCCACTTCTTTCTCCTGCAGAGCAGTGGAGCTTTGAACACTCAGCCTTTCGGTGACCAGCCATGTGCGGGCCTGTGTCACCAGGACTCAGTCAACAGACTTCACACAGCAACAGTCACTGAAAGTTGCCCAGTGTCCTCCACACCGTTAGTCACACTGCGACAGAACAGGGAATTCCAGAGAAAGGCCAGAGCTGCCACCTCAGCCCCTCACCTCGTGGGGAGCACACCCACGACAAAGGGTGAAGAACATTCTAGGGGCTGCCAGTGCTCGGAACTGAGTGGGGAGCCGAAATGTGCCTTTTGCAAGGGCCACCCTGTGGCTCAGCCCTGGCTCTGTGCCACAGTAAAGAGCAAAAGCTTGCCTCTTCTCCCAGATGACAGCTGCCTGAGCCGTGAGTTCAGCTCTTCCCCAGTGTTCACCTTTCTGTCAATGGCTGGAGTTACCAGTGTGTTCTTCCACCGTGTTCACCTGTCAGTGTCCCATTTCTGTCTTTCTAGCTTTTAAAAGAAACGTGAACCCCACTGCCGTTGAGTCCATTCTGACTCACAGCGACCCTACAGGGCAGAGCAGGACTGTCCCACAGAGTTTCCAGGGAGCGCCTGGCAGATCTGAACCGCCGGCCTTCTGGTCAGCAGACAGCACTCACCCCTGCACCACCAAAGGAGATGCAGATATGTGGAAACTGAGGTCACACGCTGTCTGCATGTTGTCCTCATTGACCCGGATGCTCAGCAAGCACATGAATCTTCACAGCCCCGTTGAAATGAATGGAGGACAAGTGGGCTGATTCTTCCTTAGGATTTCTCAAGCCTCCCACCTACAGGGTCCCCAGGAGTTGGAATCAACTCAGCAGCATGGGGTTTGATTTGGGTTTCTCCTCTGTTGGAGCCCAGCAGTCCCCTAGGTGGCACCCACATCCATGTTCAGCCCACGACTCCATCCCGATGACCAGGTCTCCCGAGGATGGGTGGCCTCAGGGCTTAGCGGGGCTTGTCCCGGGGACAGGACTCACAGGTGGAAAAGAAAGCTCGGACACTGGTTTCTTTGGGCCTTTCTGTCTTCATAGATGTTGTCGTCAGATGCCATGAGCCAAATGCAACTCAGAGTGACCCCTGTGACACAGTGACCGCATGTGACAGAGCAGACCCGCCCCCCAGGGCTGTCTATGCTGTAATCTCCACGTGGGCTGATGGCCAGCTCCTCCTCCCTGACAGCCGCTGTGGGGGTCTGAGCCACAGTCAGCGGGTGAGCACTCAACTGCTGTGCCACCAGGGGGCTCCCTCTCCACACTCTTCAAGCTAGTTACTGCTGGTTCTATCAGAATTCTGCCGTTCACTGGAAGTCTCTGTTAAACACCAAGTGCCTCGGTTGGGGTACCCGTCTTAATTCCTTACAGACAATAAGCTAAGCTGGAAGCCAGCCAGGGCAAAGTTCTCCTCGTTGGTCCTGAGACATGAGACACTAAAATGGGAACACACGTGAGGACGGGAGAGGACGGCTGCTCTCAGCAGTTACGAGGACTCACGCGCAGACCACAGGGGTCAGCCGTGGGTTCCAGACTCCGTGGGGGGGGGCACTCAGAGGCAGAAACACAGCCATCTGACCGTCAGGTTCACCGAGCCACTAGCTGTGACACGGTGACACTCGGCCCTGAGGAACAAGGCCCTGACAGCCACCTGTGGGGCTAAGGAGCGACCAGGCTCACTGCTGCTGGCAGAACTGCTGGCCGAGGGGACGGTGGGCCTGGTTCCCTGAGCAGGACCCCTGGGAGGTCACCACTGACCCCAGAGAGCTGTCTGCGAGCTGGTGTGGGCCCTGTAAGAAGCCACACAGATGACGGGAGTGCTCAGCGGAGGACACGGTCTAACTGGACACGCCTGTTCACCCAGGAGCCTGGGGGCCCCGTGGCAGAGCGCTCAGGCTGCTACCCAAACGGCTGGCAGCTTGAAGCCACCAGACGCTGCTCTAAGACCCTGCAGGGCAGCTCTACTCTGTCTCACAGGGTCACCATGAGCCAGAACTTACTGGATGGCACACGACGACACGTCTCTCCAACACACAATGTTGGAAAGTGCCCCTCCCGGCCTCACGATTTGTGGTTTTAGCCCCAGCTCACTAATGTCTCCATGTTTTCTAGGCTAATGAGGTCAGTAATTTTTCACAGGAGTGCTTAACATAAAGCAAAAGAAAGACGTCTCTCGTCCAGTTCTTCCACTGCCACCAGATATCTGATTAAATTAAAACTTCCTCTTTTCCTTCCAAGTGAGGGCTTCAGACTCTCCGAGCCCCCGTGAGCCCGCCAGCACCTGTCCGCTCTGTTGTCTGTCAGATTGGTAAATGAGCAGGAGACGACACTAAAACATGTGACTGGTCCTATCACGGCCTGGCTGTCTGCTAGGGACATCACCCAAGACTGAGATGGGCAGAGGACATCAACCTAAGTTAAAACCACTTTTGGTCCTCTTAGAGAAATATCAATGTTTCACTCACATATATTTTTTTTTCATTTAGAAAAACAGAGTGTTAAACTAAGCCCAAACAAACAAAAAACACTAAACCCACTGCCATCAAGTCTATTCCAACTTACAGCGACCCCGCAGGACGGGGCAGAACTGCCCCACAGAGTTTCTAAGGAGCACCTGGAAGACGCAGACTGCTGACTTTGGGGTTCACAGCTGTAGCCTGTAACCACTGCACTGCCCACATTTCCAAACTATGTCTGGTATATAAAAACATATACACAGACTATTAAACCATCTCCAGTGTATAAGAAACATATAGATTATAAAAACACATACAAACCAGAACTCAAACCCCGTGCCGTGGAGTTGATTCTGACTCATAGTGACCCCGTGAGGCAGAGGAGAGCTGCCCCGTGGGGTTTCCAAGGAGCATCTGGCAGGTCTGAACTACACAGCCTTTGGTCAGCAGCCACAGCACTTATCCGCCACGCCACCAACATGTCCAGTGTATGAGAAACATCTAAGTTGAGTACTAAAGCATGCCCACTATATAAGAAACACAGAGTACTGAAACATGGTGAGAATCTAAGAAACAGCTAAATACAGTAGCAAGCCAGGCCCAGTAGGTAGGAAACAGAGAGTGTTAAACCACGTCCCGTATGCAAGCAACATCCAGGGTATTCTACTGTGTCCAGCATGTAAGAAACACCCCTGTTGCTCCGCCCTGCACAGGGAGCTAAGAGAAGGACAGCAGCAAACAGGAGGGAGGAGGAAGAAACAGGAGTGGCAGGGGGGAGAAGGGAGAGAAAAGGAAGCGGAAACAGGGAAAGAGACGCAAAGGGAGGGAGACAGAGACACCCTGAGGGACAGGAGGGACCCAGACAGCAGCTGGGAGGAAGACAGCACGTCGGGCGGCGCAGAGCCTGCGCCGCAGAAAAAGTTTGGTCCCTCGAGCTGCAGACACCTGCCTGGGGTACGGCTGTCCTGCCAAGGGAGTTATTAACTGTGCTCACAGCAACCCTAACTGCAGCCCTTTGCCTGGAAGAGGCCTTCTCCAGCGGGCCAGTCCCCAGGGGACATAGGAGGGAGTCCCCTCTGGGCCAAGGGTGACAGTGGCCTGAGCAGGCTGATGTCCTTCCCCGGGAAGCCGGCCCTGGCCCCAGCCCCAGCTGTGACGAGAGCCGGCTTACCTCCTCAACCATCTGCTTGACCTTCTTCTGCTGACAAAGCACCATGTCATCCAGGTGGCGGATCCGCTCGCGGAGGCTGGCGCAGGTCTCTTCCAGCTGCTGGCACCTGGCATGGCAGAGGGTAAGGCCCTGAGTGCAAACCCAACTCCCAGCTTTGGAGAAACTGCGCCCGGCGACAACAGACAAGACCACCGACCGCACTCTCCCCACTCCAGAAGGTCGACGGAGGAGCCCTGGTGGTGCCGTGGTTAACGCGCTCAGCTGCTAATTGAAAGACAGTGGTCTGAGCGCACGGGCCACTCGGCAGGAGAGGGCCGCGGCCGTCCTGGGAACCCCGGGGGCACTGCTGCTCCGTCCCAGAGGGTGACCGCGAGCCAGAATCCGCTCAGTGGCAAGGGGTTTGGTTTGGGGGGCTGACTAGCTAGCTGCCCTGCTGTGGAAGGAACACATGACCGTCTTCCAAGGTCCCATTTGCAGGTTTCATCTTGTGCAAGGACAGTCAACATACGTCCCAGAAACTGGGAGACTTGCGTTTTTTTGGTACCATTTACAGGTAAGAGAGGCTGTCTTGTTATTAACACCGTATTGGAAGAGCAGGAGCTGAAGCTTGACTAGAAGAACAGAAGGAGAAACAGAGTCTAGCAACACAACAAAACACCTGCCCTCGAGTGGCACAGTCCTGGTGACTTGGTGCCAATGGGAAACTTGGGGGAAGACCTTCCCGGCACCCGAGCAGATGGGCCACCCCACAAAACACCCCATATTTTGAGCTAAGATAGCATCACTGGTTTCCTGACTCTGCTTGGCTCAGAGGAACCAGGCTGGCTCTGTGTTCCCCAGGGTCACAGAACGAAGCCCCGACCAGGGCCTGGCGCCCCACCTGCCACCTCTCCCAGCCCCCTTCTCAGCAAGGTGGGGACTGAGGAAGACCTGGGAAAGCTGACAACACGCAGCCTCAACAACAGGAGGGAAAACCAGCGTTTGCTCAGCACAGCCACGCAGCAGGCGGCACACCCCAGGGCTGCCTCCCAGTGGTGACCCAGCGAGGTGGCCGGGGACCACCACCAGAAAACCAGTCGCCACAGAGCTAACTGGGTCCCACAGCAGCTCTGTGTGTGTCAGAGGCCTCTGCTCCCTCCAGAAGGCTGTCCACGGCTGAGTTCGCAGAAGGACAGATCACCTTCTTCCAGAGGGTCCCTGGGCAGACGTGAACACCCGAACTCCACATCACAGCACAGCGCTGCAGCTGTTTATTCTGCTGTCATCATCCTAACGACCTTTAAACCACAGCCCCCATTTTCCAGGTAAGCAGAGCATCTGAGAACAGCTAGTTAACCTGCCCCAAACGTGCAGGTCACCTCCCGTCCCCTCACCAGAGCACACACGTGGCCTCTCAGCGTTTCCGTTTCAGCAGGACAATGCAAGGTGTCACCGAGCAAAGTGCGCAAACAGAGACACTGTAAAATCAGTTTCCAGAGCAAATGGCATTGGCCACAGCTGAAGAGCTCTCTCGCCAACAAGGTGTACCTTGTGGGGCCCAGGGGTGTGGAGAGGACTCACAGACTATGTGTTCTTACTTGCAACAGTCTCTCAGGCATTCTGTCACTTCTGTTGCTGTTGCTGTGTGCTGTTGACACAATTCTGATGATTCATGGGGACCCCGTAGGACAGAGTAGAACCTGCCCACAGGCCTTCCATGGGGTGGCTGGTGGGTGTGAGCTGCCAACCCTTAGCCATGGTGGCACTACAGCTCCTGATGTGTCCCTGTGCCCTACAACAGGCCAGGGGCCATCAGGCATGGCCGTGACCTCCTGAACGAACCGGCGCTCAGCTCTCAGCCTGATGCGTCACACATCTAATAAGCCAACCGCAATCACTGGGTGAAAACGCAGAAACCAAAAACGCCTCAGAAACACAGCACCCCTACATCTAAGTCCAGGGCCAGATGAAGGGCTCCAGGTCTCACCTGCCCGTGTCAGCATCCTGTCTGTCGGCCGACATGTCGGCTTCATGCTCCAGGAGCTGGAGTTGCAGCTGACGTCGCTCCTGGAACAGACAGAAGGTGGCATTTCCATCAGTGGGTCCCTGGTCAGAAGCAGCAATTCCGTCCCCAGTGAGCCCGAGTCTCCACCACCCGCCAACCTAGAGGCCAAGCAGGGCTACCCCACGTGGGGGTCAGAGACAATGCTTCCGGTAGAAGGTATTCAGGATTCTTTTTTAATTCCATAGGTCCAGGCTCCGATGTCCTGTCAAAATTTGTAGTCTAAAGTATTAACAGGAGTCCTGGCGGCAAAGCAGTGACAAGCTTGGGCTCCTAACCCTGAGGTCAGCAGTTCAAGGCCCCCAGCCACCTCTCGGAGACCCCACCGGGCAGTTCTACTCTGTCCCACAGTCACTGTGAGTTGGCATCAACTTGACAGCACACAATAATGACCACCAACACTCACAACCAGTGACCAGTGACACTGCCAACTTGATCCTTTTCCGGCAGGCGTGGTGCAGGACCAGGCAGCGCTGACTCGGCAGCGTGTTAACAACAGCTAGACGTGTGTGTGTGTGCGTGTGTATCCACATGCACATGTAGACAGACCTACATGTGTACAGACACATACACACATGTACACACACACATACATGTACATGTATATATACAACCACACACACACACACACACGTTTTTTTAGTCACACATTTGAGGGACGAGAGAGATCGGCGATGCGGGCTGCTGGGGGTCTGGGTGCCAAGCGGGCACAGGGTCGAGGGTGGGCAGCACCTTTTCCATGCGCTCGATCAGCCGGTCCAGCTCCCCAATCCTCTGGTCTTTCTCCTCGAGGCTGAGCTCTGTGGCGTGCACCTTTTTATTGGCCTCTTCAATGGCTTTCAGTAAACTATTAGTTTCTTCCTGCAAAAGAAACACTCCTCTTAACACTGTCATGCAGTGCCCAGCTACTGACGGGGTCCACACAGCCTGGGCCTTGCTCAACCATAATTCAGAAGTGCAACCCTGGGTCCTACAAGCTCAAGTCACAAGCTCACCCTCCACAATGCTGGCTCTCTCCCATGAACAAAGGCCCACCACGTGGCTTCTCCAGGGACCTGGATATTTGTTTCCTCTTTAACCCTCAAGTTCTGGTATCTAGAAGGTGTAAAAAGTCCCTGCAAATGTTCCTTAGATGCTCAGAATATCACTGTTTCACCAAAAATATACAGGGAGCTAGGGCTGGATATTTGTCCCACATTCTAACGAACCTGCTCACTCTGAGAAGGAAACCAGGCCATTGGTCAGAGTGCTTTATTAAGCCTCTACAGATACAGGAAAAGGCAGACATGGGTCCCTGTCTTAACAAACTTATGGTCTCCAAAAGCAGCCAAGCTATGAGACACACATCTGAGCTCTAAGGACAGTCTAACAGAATGCCACAGCAGAGAGCAGAGACAGAGTGGGCGCACCAGGGCAGAGGACACTGAAGCTGTGTGACTGAGGGACTCCATTCACCGCTAGGTGCCATCAAGTCAGCGTCAACTCACAGCGACCCCACAACCCCATGTACAACCCAGCAGACAGGGTGTGGCCCTGGACCCCTGAAGTAGCAGGTGTGTTGAAGCCCACTGGTCTATTACTTCCAGGGACCTGGGGAAGGATGAGAGTGGGAGGAGAGGGAACTCCAGGGAGAGGGGAGGGGCTGGAGTGAGGGAAGGCCCTGCACAGGTCCATCCACGACCCCCTGGATGCCGGGGACGGTCCAGCTGGCTGGAGGAAAGTGCATTCAGAGACAGAGAGACTGGGAACAGCTGTGAGCTGGAAGGGGATGAGTCAAGGACAGAAAGGAGGGAAGGGGGGACGAGAGAAGGAATCAATCCCTCTGCTGTCTTGCTCATGCTGGAGCCCACCAACACGCCTCTGACAGGAAGCTGTGAGCATCAGTAACCAGGAAAGCCTGGTGGTACAGTAGTTAGGAGCTCAGCTGCTGCCCACGATGTCCGCAGTTCAAACCCACCAGCAACCCCTGGAACTCTGTGGGGCACTCCCACTTTGGCCTACAGGGTGACTGGGAGTGAGAATCAACTCGATGACATTTTTCGTGATCAGTAATGACTCTGTGTGGTGCAAACTGCCCAACTGCCTGGCTGCAGACGCCCACCCAGAGGGGCCTTGGCAGGAAGGCCTGGGCACTGGCTGCTGAGAAGCCAGACACTGCAGCTCCCGGGGGCGCAGGTCCACTGTCCCCGTCCTGGCACCATGCGCCAGAGCTGACCAGACAGCCACTGGCTGCTGAGCAGTAAGGGCCAGCCCACCAGGGGACTCCACGGGCAGCCACGGTCCACGGACCAGAAGAGCCTCCTTCTCGGCACCATGCTTCCGCTGCTCGTCACGCAGCTTGTCCTCATACTGGCTGTACAGCTTCCTGGTCATCTCCCGCATCACCTCAGCGTTGGCTTCCTGGGACGATTCCACCTGCAAAGAGAATCGTCTCCGGTTGAGAACTCTGGCAGGTTCCAGGGGACCGGCGGCCTGAGCTGGCTCCGTGCGGACAGAAGCTGCAGGTTTAGTGGAGGAAGGGGAGCAAGCAGACACACAGGGAAAACAAACGTAGCACCTGACGTAAATTTATTCAGCATTACAGAATGTCGTGAAGAGCTCACCAAAAGAGGATGATTCAACTCCACCAGGTGCCCCTTGGACACCCCGTTGGGGGGATCGCAGTCCTGCGGGGCCGCTACGAGCCAGAATCGACTCAACAACAACAAAAACTGTTTATCCAGACAAAGGTATTCCATGGGAGTGAATGCTTCCGCAGTGAATACACCGGGGTGGGCGGGTAGAACACACAGCTTTAAAGGGGCGTAAGAACCTTAAAGTGGTGGAATAATCTGGAAACGGACGAGGCTGAGGGCTGCACCACAGGAGTGGGAACAGTGCCACTGAGTCCGGCTACGGAAACGGGGGGACCGGTGAATGTTTTGTTGTGTATGCTCTAACCACAGTGAGCACACTCAAAAACACAAAAGAGATTAACTAACTGCCATGTACGAACCTTACCTTTCCCTGAGCTGAATAAAAATGAGACAGCCAGGGTAATTTAAAGAGTGCATTTTACATGGTTATGAATTTTTAATGATGCGAGTGCCCTTGTCTTTTAGAGATTTACAGATGACAGCCTTCACAATGACCAGCAGGAGCGTGGTGGGAACCAGCCAGGAAATAGCAGAAAGGACACGGACCTGGGCTGGCAGGTGCCAGAGGGGTGGAGGGCAGATGGGGGTCATGGGGCAGACAGAGAACTGCCCCACCAAGTTCCCAGGGACCTCCTGGTCTGCAGCCGTGGCACTGAACCACTGTGCCTCCAAGGTTTCCTGGTATTAGCTGCTCTACTTTTATAAACACTGGAAATTTCCTAACAGAAATGGCTTAGGATGAGGCCCTATCTGTGGACACAGTACAAAGCCACACCATAGGAAGGGTCTATTCAGGAAGGATGACAGCAGATGTGATCTGAGGTGGCCACCAGCCTGACTGCAGACCTGCCCATGTCCCCTGTGCCAGCCTTGTTCCAGAAGAGAAGAGCTGAAGAAAGCTGGTGAAGAAAACCAAAAGTATTAAAGGAAGCTCTGTCTGGAAGCCACCCAGGTGTTTACCACTAAGAAACCACGTGAGTGCCCTAGTGCGGGCCTACACAGCTGAAGATGCGGCTGCTAACAAGAACAAGCTCAAACCGGACGTCCTGACATGCAACGGTCCTCAAGATCGAGAACATGAGAAACGGAAGGTGTAAAAATCTGTTTAGCAGTTTAACATGCACCATAAAAAGAGATATAACCAGAAAAATGTACACCTACGCTTGGCTATTCCTGGACCACAGGGATGGGGGGTAGAAAGTGACACCAACATCTGTCTCTAGGGTAGCAGAGGGCTGGAGGGGACGAGAGTCATCAGAGAGACCTCGTCAGCGTCAGCACGATGAGAATGGGAAACTGAGGCGGGGGAGGGCAGAGAGAGGGCGACAGCGCGGCGCAGGATGGCCCAGCCAGCAGGCAGATGGCACCTTCATCTTCAGCAGCTGGTTTTCAACCTGCGCGGCCTCCAGCTGTCGCTGCTTCTCCCGCAGTTTGTCCATGGAAGCTTCGTGCGTCTGCTGCAGGGTTCGGATCTGGTCCTTGACGTCGCTGTTTTCCAAGGTGACGTCCACCAGTGTTTTCTGCCGGAATCAAAAACCAAACCCAGCAGTGTGAGAAAACACGGCCAGACGCATGGGCCGGAACACCCCTTTGACCCTTGTCACCGAGGCCGACATCAGACCACAGCAGCCGCCAGCCTGTGGCCCGGGTGCTACAGAAACTGGGAGCATCCCTGTCATCTGTCCCCCTGTCGTGTGATGGAGAAGTGAGTCTCCTCCACAACCCTCCCACAACTGCCGTCCACACTCCCAGCCCCCACTTGGGATGAATGAAAATGCATTAAAATGGAATCTTCCCCAGGAAAAGCTGTTCCGACACAACCTTTTGTGCCAACAACACATGCCTTCCACGGCTACTTGCTGACGCAGCCCCCCTGCACCCTGTGAGGGGCTTGTTACGCGCCCTATACTGATATCGGAAGTCCTTAGTGGTTGGGGGCTACGGCTGCTAGCCAGCAGGTTGGCCATTCCCACCCACCAGGTGCTCCACGGACCCTCTACAGGGCAGTCCCGCTCTGTCCTGCGGGGTCGTGGTGAGCGGGAATCGACGCCATGGCCCCGGGTTTGCTTTTGGTTTTCTATGCTAATATTTCTTACACGGCACCATGTACAGAGACCCTGGCACAGCAGCACTGTCACAGGGGTGAGTGTGCCCGGCCAACGACCGCGGGACGTGGGCACTGCTCGTGTAAAGACAAAGACATCGTTTCTCTTGGAAAAAAGGAGCAGAAAACAATCCCACTTTGAAAAAAAAATGTATAAGCACACGAGGTCTGACAATTGAGTCCACGAACTTAATCGTCCTGAGTGCTACGTGCTTCACTGCTGAGTGTCACCACAGTCACCTGCAAAGCACTCCCTCGGGAAGCTCTGCGCTGATGCCAGCACCGAGTCCCCCCTCAAACCAATGTCACTCTTTCTGCAACAGCTCCTGTGCACGGTGGCATAGTAGCAAGTTCATGAACTTAATTATGCAGCTGCCTGTGAGGGAGTTTTTAGCTAGTAAACAATAACTGTATGGGAACACCCCCTGTTCACCTGATCTGAGCCCCAGTGTCTTTTTTCTTGACCTGAATATAAAGGAAATACTGAAAGGAAGACACTTGGATGACACTCGGGACATAAGACAACAGCTCTGATGGCCATTCCAGAAAGAGCGCCCCCAAACTGCGTTTCAGGACGGACTAGGCGCTGCCCAGCTACCCAAGGGGAGAGCCGAGGAGGTGGCTGCAGTGATATGCAGCAGTGAGTTGTGGAGCACTTCTTCTTGGATGAGTTCATAAACTTAACCGGCAGTCCTGTATGGTCAAATATGTTTATGACAGGGGAAATGAAACACCAGGGAGATGCATGCCAAAGTCAAAATACTACTGTCTTTGGCTGTGTGACAGGGTTACACATGATTTTTATTTTCTTCTTTGTGGTTTTTCTATACTTTCCTAAATTTCCAAAGAAAAATGAATGAGTTTTTTTTCTTAAAGGGGACTGCACTTCTCTGCTTCTAGACTACCAGGGCCACTGTGGAGGAAGTCGTTCCGGTGCCTGCAGGCAGAGGAGACAGGATAAAAGAAGAGCAGGAATCTTCTCTGGACTCAGACCAGTGCCTGGCCAGAACCCAGTGAGGGCTCCAGGCGCTCGCTGGGGCAAAAACGCTGGAACCAACAGCGAGGCTCCACGCTGCCATTCCTGCGTGGTTGGCTCTCCTTCCTACACACCTTCAACTCCCGCCGCAGGGCACGCATTGCCAGCATGGTCCACCATCTCCCCGGGCCACCCACAACTGCACATTTAGAGTTGAAAGTTTCTGTGCTGGATGCGGATTCTATGTCTCCACTGTGGACGATCACCCTCTGAAGCTGCCTCAGCTCCTTAGCCTCCACTTTGGACAAAAACAGCCTGTCCTTCCTAAATCCACTGGAGTCAGGAAAAGGGATTCCCAACAGCAGTGAAGACAACACAGGAAGTAGGGAAGGCATCCGGAGGCGTGGCATGGCAGGCCATCCCAGCTTCAGGGGGTTGAGAGCCCCGAAGCCCAGCCCCAGGCCCAGCTTGATGGACATTCTTCTCTTCTTCATGAACCTACAGTCTGAACCCAGAGAGCAAGCTGCTTCCGGTCCCAGCCCTTCCACTAATCAGACACTTGTTAAGTCATTTCTCTGTGTTGGCTTTAGCTGACGCGTCAAACAAGGGCAGTGGAACTTCTCTTCTCAGCGGTTCTCTCCAGCTCAGACTTTCTCGGAACTGAAACCCAGAGTCTTGTCTCATCATCACGATGATCAACTTGAGGCAGCGGGGCAAAAAAAGAGGCTGGGGCCCTAAGTTAACAAGAAGCCAGCAAACTTCAGATTCGTCTGCATTTTCCAGGTGTGACACGGTGCCTTTCAAACAAACGGTCTGATGTGTTAGTTAGGAAGCTCCTTGAGCTGCCTGGGAGTGAGAGCCCAGACAACACCCAGGAGCCGTCTGGGCACCCAAGTCACGGCGGACCCTGCCTTGACCCAGAGGAGGCGAAGGCCTCCATGAGTGGTCAGGAGTGAGAAAAGGTCCAACAGGAAGGGAAGAGAGAGCTCCTTGGAGAGCCCCTGGGTGGCCGCAGGAAGGGAAGGCAAAGGCCCCCGACAAACCAGAGCCCAGGGTGGAACCTGGCCTGATGCCAGGACACACGGGGTGTGCCATCAAGAGAGCCAGGAAAAGGGTGGGACTCAGAGGCCCCGTCGATCAGAGACGGGCATCCTGGACAAACATAAGCATCAGGCCACCGGGAGCCACGCTGGACAGTGGCTGGCTCTGCTGCTAGCAGGACTGCCATGCCAGCCGTTATCAGAGAACACCAGGTTCCCGGGGAAGCAGACAATTCCAGCAGGAAGATGTGTATGTTTGTCTAATAAATATTTATATTCCACTGGCAGGGATCTGAAACAGCTCTTGGACCCCTGAGGAGCAGGGAAGACAGGTAAGCACTCAATAACAGCTGGAGAAGTGGCAGAAACAATTCTGTATCTGGGAATCAAGGTCATGAGAAGGGCTCCAAGCAAACATAACACTATGTTCTCATTACTTTGGAATTAATTTGCCCATTTGGTGGGCGTTCAGTTGGAAGAGTAAGTGGACAACAGCTATCCCCGGGCATCGAGTGGATTCCAACTCACAGCAGCCCCACAGGGAGAACCACCACACGGCTTTCCTGAGGCTGTGACCGTCACCACCGCGCACTGCCTCCCCTCCCCCCGCCAGAGTCGCTGGCAGGTCCACACCACTGACCTTCCAGTGAGCAGCTGAGCGCTAAGGCACCGCGCCACCCGGCCTCCTTATTTGAGTAAACTTATCAAGAGAACCAGTCCCTTCACGTGGGCTCATGACACGGGTTTTCACACACTCCCCCACCATACGCCATTCTCTGAAACATGCATGATTCTTTCTTCTGCAGAATAATATGTAAGCTGAGCAAAAGGGCTTCAAACCTGCGTCGGCCCCGAGATGGGGCATTTGGCTACAGCCAAGGGGCTGGCCTGAGGTCTGAGCCCCAGCTCCGCATTCATATTTACTGCTTCTGCTCCTGTCAACAGCCAGCGGTCAGCTCCCGTCTGGGCACCAGCCAGCCCAGGCTTTCCCTCCGGGGCCCGGGACAGGCCTCCCCAGGCTACTGCTGGAGCCACCCTGGAGTCTGCAGTTCACGAAACTGCAGTTAATAAAAAAAATTACGGCTAATGAAACTGTCTAAGGAACCTCGAGATCGCATGGCTTGAATTTTCCAAGTGTAGACATGGCAAGAGATTTTGCCACACATTAACCAATCTAAACGATCCATGTAACTTGCTGGCCAATCACGTCACGGCCCCGCTGGGAGCTGACCCGCCTTTGATCTCCTTACATCAGCCCTGCCCCCATCAGAACACTGCACTTGGTTGTTCCCTTATAAACAGACCTGCTGGCCTTCACCCCTTGGGAGCGTCTGATTTCACTCTGGTTGAGTTAGGTGTTTCTGTGGTTTGAACCAACTGTAACCTCCGATAAATCTCTCTGCCTTTACTTTAACCCAGTTTGTGTTTTTCACTCTTGGAGAAGCCTTTGGGAGTCACTTGCGGAGAAGGAATGCAGCCTGTCTTCACTGACATCAGTCTGCCTGTGACTCAGTGGGCCCCTCTCTAACACTGGGGCTGCAGGGAGCAGGGGCTGATGGGCTGTGCTAGCCACAGACGTAAGCCCCCTCAGGCCTGGTGGGCCGAGTAGCATGTCTAGCGCTGAACTCAGAATCTCAACCGTCATTTCCATGAGGACAGAAACTACCATGAGGTGGAGGTTTACATTCTCAACTCGGAACCCGGTTCTTGTAACTCCCTTTACACGTGCCTGGCCCAGGCTTCAGTGTGGCTGCCATTCACAGGTTCCCAACAACAACCTGAGGGCACCTAGAGCTTATCTGTCCACAAAAGGGAGGAGATGAAGTCTGGTTTCAGGTTTCACTGTAACAGACAGGACCACCTGACAGTGAGCAGACGAATACCTGCAGGCCAATGGAGTCTGCAGCCAAAGCTGAGTTCATGGCGTTAAAGCTGTCCAGGGCTGAGGACTGTGTTTGGATGTGACTCTCCAGATAGTCCTGCTGGGCACTGGAGGCCTGGAGAGAAGGAGAAGAGAGTTACACAAAACCAGTCCCAACACCTACACAGTCCTTTGATAACAACTGTCTTCTTGATCATGTTGCAAGAAAGGCTTTCCATTTAAATAGCAACATCTGTACGGTGTACAGAACGGAGAGACAGTTAATGTTTTCCTTCGCTAGAATTGACACATTTATGCTCAGAATCTTGTTTAGCTTTCCATGCTTCAGCAGTGAGGACACCGAACCAGAGGTCTAAGTGAGGAGGACACAGATTCAGAGGTCTAATCAGGGTGGACTCAGAACCAGAGATCTAAGTGGAGAGGATGCAAAATCAGTGGTCTAACCAGGGAAGACACAGAATCAGAGGTCTAAGCAGGACGTACAGAGAACTAAAGGTCTGAGTAGGGATGACACAGAACCAGAGCTCTAAGCGGGGAGGACTCAGAACCAGAGGTCTAAGTGGGGAGGATGCAGAAGCAGAGGTCTCAGCAGGGAGGACGCAGAAGCAGAGGTCTCAGGTGCTGTGCAGCCAGAGCCAGGGCCAGTTGGAGAACTTCCTGCGTCATCTCAGAGGAAGCAGCAAGTACACTGTGAGCTCACCAGTCCCCCTTACTGGGTGTGTGCTGAGTAAGTCTGAGACAAAAGAAGTCAATGCTTTTGTTTGTCTGCTGATAAATAACTGCATGCTGTGGTACTCGGGGTCATTCGGACTCTGCTCTGCCCTTGAACCCTCTTTACTGCCTGTCTTCAGTATTTGCTGGCCCAACAAGCACAGCCAGCACTGGGGAAGTTCCTGATAAGACAACTATGAAAAGCATTCACGAGGAAGCAAGACTGGAGGGGAATACCTCTGCAGCGAACCTGACCGGGCAGCTCTGGGCCAGGTCACCGCGGGGACATTTCACAGGTGCCATCACTACAGGACAGCGCAACACAGCATCAGCCCAGCATAGGTTTAGGAAGGCTTGGGACCCCAAACCCACTGCCACTGAGGGGTTCCAACTCACTGCAACCCTACAGGTCAGAGCAGAGCGGCCCTGCAGGGTGTGAACTGTCCCACTGAGCGGATCTGAACTGCAAACTCTTCAGTCAGCAGACGCAGCACTTAACCACTAGGCCACCAGGGTTCACCAGCTTCTCCATGGCCCCAGACAGACTCTGTTCCCTTTCTGAATCTCAATTTCATCTGAAAAAATACAGGCAAGTATGGAAACATCTAACACATCGCACACTGTCCAGGCCATAGTCACCGGCTGCCGCAGAGCCAGTTCCGGCTTGTGGCGACCCCGGTGTCACAGAGCAGAACCGCTCCTTGGGGTCTTCTTGGACATCTCCTGTCCTTGGTCTCCAGACACCTTCCTCCTAACTTTTCCCAGAGGAGGCCTGTTCTCTCGCTGAGCCACTGGCCTTCAGGTTAACAGCCAGTCACAGACTGTTAGGGCACACAGGCTCCTGGAGCATGCACTCAAGTCACTAAGCCGGCCACCATTAAGATCCCTTCTCTTTCAGGGTTTTTTAAAGCCCACATCCCTTTCCTCAGGCAAGAAAAAAAGCATACATTATTATTATACATGCTTTTATTAGCATATAAAGAAAAAAAACCCTGCCACTGAGCAAAACTGCCCTGCTGAGTTTCCAAGGACAGCCTGGTGGGTTCCAACTACAGGCCTTTGTCCCACATACCCACACAGCCACCAGGGTTTCCAGAGCAGCCTACGGTATGACACTTTTGTTCCCGGAGCCGTAGATGTACACAGTGGTTAAGGGGTCCACTACCAACCAAGACGCTGTCAGTTCAGATCCACCAGCCACACCTTGGAAACTCTATTGAGCTGTTCTACTCTGTTCTATGGGGTCACTATGGGTTGGAATCAACTCAACAAGCAATGGCAACAGAGTGTCTGTGTTAGTCTGCCTAACACTGTATTATTACAAAAAGAAAACCAGCAAAGCAAACCTGAGATTTGTTTTCCCTCTTTGACAAATGTCTCTCTTCAACAATATCTGAACTCAAATGTTAGTAACTAGTCCACAGCAAGACAGACCAACTAACAAGTTCACCATGGAGCACCCTGGGTGGGCAGCACTTCTCTGAATATTTTCATCAAAGAAGTCTCACTGTAGCCCAGGCTTACTCACAGAACTAGCAGGCACACGATATTACAGATGTCACACAAATACGAGTTTGACTATGAAGCTGTGTGGCATCGTGCTGCCAGGATCCCAAGGGGAGGGTCTCTTCAGAGGGCGGCTTGGAGCTAGTTCTAAACAAGGACCGGCGGGGGAAGCAGCCAGAAAGGCAGTGGGACTCGGCTAAGAGCTCTGAGATGGACTCAGTGGGACCCTAGTCTGGACTGTGGGCATCACAGCAAGCAGCCTGGCGAGACAGTGCAAGAGCTGCTCTCTGGGGAGCCAGAGGAGAGAGGGCTGGCCAGCGCGCACGTCCTTCCTCAGGGTGTCTGTGGGACAGCACCACTCCCGCCACCGGAGCCCAGCCACGCTGCACGGCAGTGCTTGTAGAGGAAGAAGAGGCTGCAGGCAGCAAGGCGGGCTTCCTGGGCGGTGCCCGCCCCAGCAGATGAGGGTGCGGGGACTGGAATGGGAGGGAATAGGAGGGCAGAGTCTTGTTTGTGTTTCTACCTCGAATCCAGCCCTTCTGCTCTGAATACAGTGTTGACCGGCTGAATGACCACACAGACATAAGAATTTCACAAAACTCTTCCTACCTGCCAAGACGAATGTGACTCAGTCCCTGTTCATGGGCCCTCAACCCTGTAATCAGGCGACAGGTCTCACTTAAGCAGATCACCTGAGAGCCCAGCCGGAAACACAGGCCTGGCTGCTGTAGCCTCTCTGTCCGGAGGATGACGTCTCTGATGGCAGCTACCTGCACACAGGCTCCAGCTTTGGAAGTGTGAACACAGAGAAGGTTTTCTTCCCTGGAAGCACTGGCTTGGTGGAACTGGAGGAAGGCTACTCTTTTAAAACTTTCCCAGAGTGCATTGCATTCCCGTGGTTTGAATAATAAAAGCAGAAAAGGTACACCGTGGAAGCACTCCCTCTCATCCTGTCTCCTTTGCTCAGTTCCCACCCCACCCCCAGGTAGGGACCATGGTTCATTCCCTCCTTATTAGCCTCCCGGGAACTTTCTGAGCACACACGAAACAATTTACATACAAGGTGTGACATTTAAGTTCGCAAACTCATCCTACAAAAAGTGCTATGTACTGCACTGCTGAATATCACTGCTTGTCACCTTTGAAGTCCTCCCCCTGGGAAGCTATGCACCAATGCCAGTGCCTAGTCCACCCTTCAAAGTAATTTTGGAACTCTTTCTGGAATGGCCATCAGAGCTGTCATCATATTTCTTTTGATGTCCTGAATGTCATCCAAATGTCTTCCTTTCAATATTTCCTTTATCTTCAGGTAAAGAAAACAGTCATGGGGGGCCAGACAGGTGAGCAGAGAGGGTGTTCCAACACAGTGATTTGTTTACTGGTTAAAAACTCCCACAGTTAAGCTCCTGACCCTGCCACTGTGCCACCATGTGAAATGGCCATTCCAGAAAGCGTTCCAGACGGCTCTGCAGGGTGGACTGGGCGCTGGCGTCACTGCAGAGCTTCCCAAGGGTAGTCCTTCGGAGGCGACCCGGCACCACGCAGCAGTGAGGTGTGCAGCGCTCACCATCGGATCCCGCATATTCATCTGCCCCTCCTCTTTTACCCAACTGCAGCACTCTAGGCACCTTTCTGGAAACCCTGGTGTTGCAATGGTTAGGGGCTCAGGCTGGTAACTGAAAGGTCAGCAGTTCAAACCCACCAGGAAATCCTATGGGACAGTTGTACTCAGTCCTGTGGGGTCACCCTTAGTCAGAATCGACCGGATGGCAAGACATTTGGGTTGCTCTTTTTTAAAAAGGCATGTTTTCCCGTCTCCTGCTCTTTCACTGCCTGTTCCATATCCTGGAAACTTCTAGGAGTCCCTTCCGAAGAACTTCCTCTTTCACTATTTTTTATTTCTTTTTCTTTTTCCAGCTGCAGATGTTTTTTGGCAGAGATGTAACAGTATATTTAACTTGCCCCTTCCCGACAGGCACTGAGGTTTCCTGTCTTCCGCCGGGATGAGCGCTGCCATGGCAAGAAACCTCACGTGCGTGCCCTTCATTCTGTGAGTATCTGTAGCATGAACTCTTAGGAACAGACCTGCTGAGTGAAAGACCACGGGCGTCTGCAGCTCGAACAGCTGCTGCCCTGTTGACAGGTGCTGCCCTGTTGACAGGTGCTGCCCTGTTGACAGGTGCTGCCCAAGGGACGTCCTGAGAGGAGAGAGTAAGACTGACACTCTCGCCAGCACACCGGTTCACCTGGACTTTTCAGGTGTGTGACTACATCACTGCAGCCAGGGACGCTTTACACACACCTGTTCAGTTTCTATTTACCTCCAAATCCCTTTCCATTGTTTAACTGCATTGGCAAGTGTCTCAGGTACCCAACCCAAACCCATTGCCGTCGAGTCGATTCCGCCTCCTAGCGAACCTCCTGTACAATACGAAAATAACAGTGACTGCTGACTTCTTCTTCTCGTTCCTGACCTAGGGGAGAACGTTTCTGGTACAGAAGACCGTCCCTGAACCAGAATTTCCCTTTGAATAACAGACTTCATTCTGTGATGAAGTCCCCTCAGCTCACTGAAAACATGAGTCCATTCATAAAGAACATGTGTATCAAGTATTTCTGTGCACTACCCACAACCCACCCAGCAGATGTCCTGAGCTGCCAGCCCCCACGGCAGAGACCCTCACTCACCGCCAGGTCCCGGGTCAGCCGCTGGATTGTCTGTTTCATCTCATCGTATTCCCCGTACATTCGCTTCCTCACTCGTTCCAGAGTGGCTCTCACCTGCCGTCCACAAATACGCTAGTTAGAGACCACGCTGCACAACCGCGTACCTGCAAGATGTCAGAAACCAGACCAACTGCCATTGGGTCAATTCTGACTCACGGTGACCCTACAGGACAGGGTGGAACTGCCCCACAGCGTTCCCAAGGGGCACCTGGTGGACTTGGATGGCAGCCCTTTGGGTCAGCAGCCATGGCACTTGGCCACCGTGCCACTGGGTTTTCCAGTGAGAGAAGGGTCCCACAAAAAATACCTTCTTAAAAACAGGAGAATCTGGGAAATTATGGGAGAAAAATCACTCTTGACGTCAAGCAGGAAACCAAGGAAATTTTAATTTATGAAGTCTTTATTATCCTAATAACAAACTCCAAAGAAAAAAATGGTTTGTTGAAACCACCTACAGCCTTCTAACCAACGTGCGGGGCGGTCTGCCTCCTTCTCGGCCCCACGTTTTTACTAGCTAGCTCCGCACAAACGGTTAAGAGAACCAACCGCCTGGTAAACCGGCCTCTGGAATTCTCCCCGCCTCTGCTCTAACTGCCAAAGAGAAGCTACACATCCAGAATGTAAAGTAGAAAAATGTGAGCCCACAAATCTGAAAGTCAGTTCCTTAATAATCACCAATAATCACCAAGCACAAGAGTCGGGGGGAGGCCCCCAAACACTTGTCTACACGCCCTCAAGTCCCACGACCCCTACCAGAGGCATACGGGCCTTGATAACTAAAACAAAAAACCATAGTCCCTGCCTCCTCCTTTGTTCTATGCCCCGAAAAGACCTCCGAAACCCCCTGCCATAGAGCTGACTGCAGCTCCTATCAGCCCTGGAGGACAGAGTTTCTGAGGAGCAGCTGGCAGCTTTGAACTGCTGACCTCTTAGTAATCAGCTGAGCTCTTAACCACTGTGCCACCAGGGCCCCCTAAAAGAGCTCAGGGATCTTCCAGTGGAATAAACTCCACTGCTGTCAAGCCAACTCTGACTCACAGCGACCCTACAGGACAGAGCAGAACTGCTCCATAGAGTTTCCAAGGAGTGCCTGGTGGATTTGAACTGCCAACCTCAAGGTAAGGAGACGTAGCACTTAACCCCTGCACCACCGGGCTTCCTCAAATGGGATAGGAGGTGTCGAAGGGGCTCTACCCAGTTTCGTTCAGTGTGAAGGACCAGCAGCACACGGGGGACAGTATACATATGGGACAGTACACGCGGGGAACAGTACACGAGGGGGACAGTACACACGGGGGACAGTACACGCGGGGGACAGTACATGAGGGGGACAGTACACACGGGGGACAGTACATGCGGGGGATAGTACACATATGGGACAGTACACGCGGGGGACAGTACACACGGGGACAGTACACGCGGGGGACAGTACATGCGGGGGACAGTACATGCGGGGGACAGTACTGGGCGCCTGTCTTGCAGCCTTCTTTGTACAGCAAGCTCACTGTGCCAAGTGAGCCTCTGGGTTTATTGGGCTGACCGGGAAGGAAGCACTGAGGGAGACCGGGGAGGGGAAGGGTTAGGACTCCAAGCCCTTCTCTGATGAATTCTACTAACAGAGTCAACTTTCTCGCCATTAACTACACACTTTTAAGAAAAATACAGCCAAAGCACAGCTGTCCCTTCTAGGCAGGCAGAAGGACTGGCACCTGGGCCCTGAGCGTGCTCTGCGGCTGCTCAGCAGGAGAGAAGCGGGCGGCCTCCTGAGCTGGCGGCCGTGCCCCCTGTTAAACGCTGTGGGAAGTCAGCTGAGCAGAGCCACATACACCAAGGGAGGAGAGCAAACCAATCCACAGACATGCTAGGAGAGCGCCAGCTGCAGAAGGTGGGACCTGGACATGAAATTTAAGCTGCAGATCACAGTGGAGGTGGATAACTCTGGGGCAGAGCCACCCTGCAGCTTCTCCACAGGTCACCACAGCTCACAATCGTCCTGGGCCACCAGAGACCCTCCACTCGGCTTAGAATGCTCACCACTGAAGCCATGCCATGGTAGCTGGGGCATCTAAGTAAGGAGAAAGAGCAGGCACCTCCCTGAGAAAAACGCAGGACGCTCAGAACGCACGGGCTGCCCCTATCCGGGAACTCTGGGGTGAAACACCCCAAATGGCTAACGTTTACTCTTGGGGGCAGCAGGGGGTTGAGTGACTAGGGATTTGAGGCTGGTGGCTGTCACCTATGATCTGTGCATTATAACACGTGTGTGTAACTTTTCTGGCTCTCCTTCAGTTCCTCTGTTAGGCACTTCTTATTTCTGAAATCCAATAAAATATGTTCTTTTTAAAAACACACAGAAACGTTAAGATAACACAGTTTTGTGTTTTACCTACAACCCCACCAAACAAGACGGGGTTCCCAGAGCTGCAGGTTTTAGACCTTACATGAGAAAACGGAAGCCCTGAAAAAGGGCAAGTGATGCATTTGGGCAAACACAGGGCTGGACTCTGAACCCCAGTCCCTGGGCTGGCAGGCCTGGGTGCCTCCCGCTGCCCCACCCTGCCTCTGCTTCCCGTGAGACAAGCGCCTTCCAGCCCACAGGTCAGGGCTTGGCACCGATCGCTGTCAGAAAAGCTCTGTTCTAATCAAGCGGCTTGGTTTGGGCCACAGGTGTGTAGGCCATTTAGGAAGACAGCAGGTGGAGGGATAAGCCAAGGAGGCAGGTGTATGGCGCAGGGACCGGGCAACACAGAGGAGAGGGAATCGCTGTTAACAGTTTGGGGTAAATCTGTGGCTGATGTTTCCTTAATGTGTTTCTGTATTTTTCACAGTTTTCAAAAGAGAATATAACCAAAAAACCAAACCCAGCGCCACTGAGCCAATTCTCACTCACAGCGACCGTATAGGACAGAGTAGAACTGTTCCACAGAGTAGTCAAGGAGCAGCTGGTGGATATGAATGGCCGACCTTTCAGTCAGCAACCATAGCACATAACCACTACAGCACTATGGTTTCCAAAAGAGTATACAGATAAAATAACAAGAAATTAAATACTAAATACAAAATAAAGGCACTGACGGCCTGTGCTGTACAATGTCCACCGTCGCTAGCTGTCTGGCATCTACTGAATTTGGCCGATTGGTCTAAACCAACCACAGCTGTCCCACTCCTGGCCAGTGACACACTTAGATGATGAGTGATCCACTGTGATGAGTGACCCACTGCTGGCCAATGAGACATAAGAAGGCTAACAGAGGGCCTCCAGAGTGTGACGGAGAAGGGAATGGCCACTTAGCCTCCTGACACTGCCTCTCTCTCAGAAGGGACCATGCGCCTGAGGCTGGAGAAGGAAAGAGCCAGCGGAAACTCAAGACAAGTGTCAGGGAAATCCAGAAGTGCCCTGCCGGGGCCCACTGACCCCAAAGCCTGAGGCTGTGTCCGCCTGACATCATGTCTCTACCGACAAGGTCAGTCTGAGCCAGCTCTTCTGCTACTTGCTGCCCAAATCATTCAAGAGTGCACAGTTTCCTTTGGAGCAACCGGTGTCATAAAGGAGACCACCTAGGCAGGTCCAACCCCAGAGGAAGGAGGCCGTCTGGTCTCCGGGGACCTGGGCTCACTGTCAGTGCCCTGCAGGAGTTCAGCTGACACCCCTTTGCAGCACAGCACCCACGCCTTTAACCTCACTAGGAACTCATGCAGAGACGCTTCCATCCTAAATGGTGATGCCAAGGAATCTTCCAGCACATCCTGCTACATTCACCCCACTGCTGTCAGCCAACCTCTGACACACCCCTAAAGAGGAGGAACCAGACCCCCAGTCCTGAAATGGCTCACGTCTCTGATGTACTCCATCTCTTCTCTCAGCTGACTGGTGGACCACCCGTACACCACCATCTCCTTCTGCTGGTTCTGATCGGACCGCCGCACCACCCCATACACGACGCCCTGGGGAAGTTTCCTGGGAGTGTCGCCATCGCAGAGGTCAGGGTGCTGAAAAACACAGATAGAAATAGAAGGAATGACTCTTTGGCCTCGGATCAACAGCTGTAAACCCTGGGCCTGCCAGGTGTGTGACACAGCCATGCCCGGCACACGGGTGACTGGCAGCAGGGAGGGAGGAGGCAGAAATCCAGTCTGGTCTCCAAGTGACATCTGGTGTGGGCTTGGCTCACCTTCAGCCTGGAGAAGAAGCACCTTTCTCCACTCTGTCCCAGCATCCTGTGGGCTCACCTAGCAGCCACGGGCAGGGCTGCATCCTTCCAGAGGGCACATCTTTTTCTAATTCTTACAGAGGCGCCAGCTGGGCTTGTGGCACCCTGTTAACAAAAACGGTGTCTGAAATCTCATGTTCTTGTTGGTTCTGTGTTCCCCCTTGGGTCAGTTCCCCTGAATGTTGTCAGCTCCATCACCGCACACATGGCCTGAGATGCAGGAGGCTGGGAAGAAGGTCAAGAGCCCTGGGGGCACAGCGGCTGAGTGCACAGCTGACAGCCAGCAGGTCGGCCGTTCAAACCCACCAGGTGCTCCCTGGAAACTCTAGAGGCCAGTTTTACTCTGTCCTGTAGGGTCTCTGTGAGTCCGAATTGACTCAATGGCAGTGGCTTTTGGCGTTTTGTAGAATGAAGGCTCAGGAAAGAGGAGGAGGGAAAACAAAGAACAGTCGAGCACCTACCATAAGCTAGAAAGTCCCCTTAGCACATTTAATATTTACACCTACTCTGACTCATTACAGAAACCCCGGTGGTACAGTGGTTAAGTGCTACGGCTACTGACCAAAAGGTTGGCAGTTCAAACCCACCAGGCACTCCTTGGAAACTCAAGGGGCCTGTTTTACTCTGCCTATAGGTACGAGTCAGAATGAGTCAGAACCGACTCCACAGCAGTGGGCTTTGTGTCTGGTCTAACCCATTACAGAGCCATCGCCATCAAGCCCATTCTGACTCACAGCAATGCTATGGGACAGAGAAGGACCACCCCAGAGCTTGCCAAGGAGTGGCTGGTGAAGCCGGCAGCCCGGAGCTCCCACGACTACCCTATAACACAGGAGCGGTCCTCCCTAGCTCGGAGAGCTGACGCTCAGGGAGCTTAAGGGACCCACCCGTGGTGACACGCCTCAATTCCAGCCCAGGTCTGGCCAACTCTGAGTCCACTTAGCCATATGGTAGGTAGGGGTGCAGAATAGGGGCTCCATAACCCAGAAGGGACACGGGCAAGGAAAAAACACCAAGTCTTCATCGACAAACTGCCTCACTCCCGATTTTCCTGGGCCCCCAAATGTCCGGGGGCTAAGCCTGGCACCTCGACAGGGCACAGCACAGAAGCTTGAACTCCATGACGGCAGCTCACATGTGCTGGTCTTTAAACCACCGTGGCTAAGAGTGTCTCCACGTGCTCAAACCAGTTGTGACACAGAAAACCGGGGTCTGCATTTTCAAATCAGTCACTGAGTCCTAACAGTAAGTACTTTATGGCTTTATGTTCCCATTCATACAAAAGTTGTAAAAGAAAAAAAAAAAGGAGTCCAGAAGTAGACACGAGAAATCATCAGTGATGACTGCCTGTACAGCGGGGACCGTAAAAGAGACAGGGTGCTGAGGACAGACACGACTCACACTTCTCCTCATAAGGCTGCGTGTTACTTCTGGTTTTACAATAAAACTTCTTACGACCTAATAAACATCTGTTGTTTCCCACCCTTCTGCACATCTCCAGAAAGAGATGGGAGGAGGGGCTGTGGCATTCTGCGTTCCCTCCACTTCAGCCCCTTCGGGTTGGGTCCCACACACCACCCCTAAGACACGCATGTAAGTCAAGGGTCCCAGCCTGTTAAAGGGCTCTCAGTGCAGCGACAGGCTGGGGTTAGGGACCCTCAGTACCGAGCATCTGTTAGAAAGAGGAAAGGCTCTGGGAGCCCCACATTCCAGGAAACAAAAGCCTGCTCCTTCAGCCTCCGCCCCACCCAGGTCCTGAAAAACAAGCTGGTGAGCACACGGAGCTCGGGTAAAGGGTATTTCCACAGCGCTGACTGTCAGAGGGGGGCTGGTTCGCAGAAAACCCCTTAGGGGACTGGAGTGAGAGGGTTCTGCACTGGGCATCACTGACATACAGGGAGATGAGGACTATCACCAAGGGAGGGAAATGCAAACAACCCAGACACAAGACCCAAACCCAGCCCACTGTCGTGGAGTCAACTCCAACCCAGAGCGACCCTACAGACAGAGTAGGACACCCCCACAGAACTTCCAGGGAGTGCCTGGCAGACTTTGAACTACAACCTCTTGATTACCAGCTGTAACACTTAACCACTGAGCCATCAGGCTTCCGTGACGCATCGGGAGGATGGAATTCAAACCACTCCCAACAGCCTCCTCCATATTTTTGCTTTTCATTATATGTTGTTTTACGTTTTTTGAATTTATTTTTGGTAGGGGGGAAAAAAGCATTGCTTTTGAATTAGTAATTTTTATTTTAATAAAAAAAAAAATCCTTGAGATGTCAAGGTCAAAATGAAAGGTCCACAGGGAGAGTCTGGTGGCAGGACTCAGCTCAGAAGCAGAGGACGGAACTCCCGAGTCCACGTTCGGAGCCGCTGGGCCCTGACAGGGAAGAGAAGGCCCCTGGAGGACGAGAGCGAGGAGGAAGACACTAGCTGTCCCGCCACTTGACGACCCAGTGCCCTCCTCTTCCCCACACGAACCCCACCTGGAAGCACCACCAGCCCCCCGGGCAGCATTCAAGCGCCTGTCCGTGTCTCTGCAAACTGAAGGTCACGGCTGGACCGCAGAGCCTCCGTGGAGTCAACAGGCAAGAGAGGACATGGAGCTGGAGTCTCCACGGGGCAGCCCAGGCCGGACGGGATGCGGAGGCCGGCGCGTGGCCCTCGGTGCGGGTCTGCGTGGTGGAGACGGGGCAGGATGAGGCGCGCTTCTCCCGCCCGCCCCTCGCCCAGCCACACCACCCTGTGGTTGCCATCTGTTCCTCTGTCGGCCAACCTCCTTCTGCACTGGGGGTGCTTACACCGTTCTTCCTGGTCTATACCGCTCGGGATCTGGTCGGTTCTGATTCCCAGCGACCCTGGAGGACAGAGCAGGACTGCCCCGCAGGGTCTCCCAGCCACGGCTGGTGGACTCACACTGCCAGCGTTTGGCTAACAGCCGAGCTCTTGACCGCTGCGCTACCCAGGCTCTGCAGGCTCGGAGTTCAGTTCAAACGGCCTTCCCTGAAAGCAGCCCTCACGAACTCCTTGGACGTCCCCACAGCCCTTCTACAAAGCAGTCACGGGAACCACGCCAGGGGCGTCTAGTGCCGCCATGTGTGTAGGGCTGGCTTCCCCCGAAGCCCCAGGAAGTCCAGGGCCATGTCTGTCTTCTCCACTTGAACCCCAGCCTCTGGTGGCAACGGACAAGCAGTGGTGTCCTCAGCAAATATTTGCCGGATGAATAGGGTGCTCAGCCACTGGAAGAGACCTGGGGGATTACCCAGAGGATGCGAGGATGGTCTTGCTGAAGGGAACGTCCTTTGTCCCTCTGAGATGGAGGGGCCGGCAGCAATGCGGGCCCCACCACTGCCTATTTGCAGGATGACAGCCATCACAAAACGTGCACCCAGATCACAACCATGGACACTGCACCTGTGAAAGCTCTGGCCGTGAAGCAATTCTAGGCAAAGCCATCCTGACAACAGAAGACTCCAGTAAATGCACGAGGCAAAAGGAGGGTATCACCGAAGAAGTCACAAGGACATGACAGAAAAGGCACCCTACAATCCTAGGGGACCAATAGCTGGTTTAATCAGTAAAACAGACTTTCTCAGGCCTTTCTCAGTGACTTCTACTCCCAGCTTAAAATCCCCCTGTCAGCTCTGACGAAGGCCGTTTTCCCAGGAGAGGTGGTTGGCAGCCAAAGTCTTAGAAAGAAGGAGAAACTACAGAAAGGCACCTCCCTCTACCTTCCTGCCGTAATGCCCTCCCTGTCTTTGGGGAGCTGGGGTCAGTGGGGTCCAGGACAGGGAACCACACTTCCCAAACCCTGCATAGGATACAGAGCCCTGGTGGCGCAGCAGTTAAGAGCTCAGCTGCTGACCCTCAGGCTGGAGACGGGAATCCACCAGCGGCTCCTTGGAAACCTACGAGGCAGCTCGACTCTGTCCTGCTGTCACCATGAGCAGGGACCAACTTGACGGCAGCAGGCTTAATGACTTCCATCCGAGGACACAGTCTGACGGGGCACATGCTCCACAAAGGCCGGGCTTTGCCGCCTGCATCACGGCTCCAGCGCCAGTGCTCCGCGGTGTCACAGCTGCTCAGTGACCGTGTTTGGGCGGAAGGAGTTTCTGCTCATCCTAGACATCTAGGACCAGTCAGCACCACGGAGGAGAATCCCTCAGCCACCGAGAGCTCTCGGGGCACTAAGAAGAGCAGAAACACAGTGAGACCGAAACCCGACTGACACCCTGGGAGACGGCCATGGCCAGCCCCCAGGACCAGAGGCCAGAACAGGCAGCAAGTCACGTGTCCAGGCTGCCAACGTGACGGGGGTGCACCCTAACACAAACTGAATGGCTGCAAACTGGAAAGCCAGTCACCTGCTTTGGAACCTCTTCTCTGCAGCCTGAGGACAGCAGCTGACCCACAGATGGCTGGGGGCTGACCACCACTGAGCACCCTGTCCCTCCCACAGGCAGACAGAAGGTGCCCTGGCCTGTCGGACCTGAGCATCTCAGCAAAGCCCCGGACCCCATCACCAGCTCACACTTACGACAAGCACAGACACCCTGGCTGAGCCAGAAAGGCCTCTCCACAGCCTCCAGAGGGGCAGGGTGGGGGTGGGCAGCCCGGGCCTTCAGAGAAACAGGAGCCTCGCACTGCTCAAAGGACTGGTCACTCTGGCTATCTCACAAGCAGAACAGAGACGCCTTCTCAATCAGCCTGTCTTCTAAAAAAAATCTCCTCATTTCAAATGCTTAGAGATAGGAGGAAAAAGGAGAGCTTCCGGTCACGCAGAATCCCAGAGCCAGGGTGCTAAGGAGAGCCACCTGACGCAGGCCACTTCCTAACGACGCTCCTCGACAGCTCCTCTCAGACAGCAGCGGCGCAGCGGGTAAACGCACAGGCTGCTAACCAGAAAGCCGCCGGTTTGAGTCCACCTGCCACTCTCTGGAAACCTCACGGGACACTTCCACTCTGTCCTGTGGGGCCACTACTTAGGCCTTTCAGAAGGAAAAAAGAGAAGTCAGACTATCTGGGGGAAAAACGGGAACCGCTTCTCTGGCGCCCTGGGGGAGCAGCACACGTCCTGGGTAACCCAGACGACGACCCAGAGGCGACCCCCCCCCCCCCCGCTGCACAGACCGGCCCGAGGGAAGAAAGCCTGCCTGGTGGCATGCCCACCACACCCCGGCCCGTGATGGCTCCTGCTTCGGAGGTCCCGGCTCTGAGCCACACTGACCCCAGCTGCCACTGCAACCAGGGGCGAGCAGCAGGGCCCCGCACACATGACTCGCTTCCTGAGCTTCTGAGTCGTGAGGAGCAAACGGAAGGCAGACCCCACGTCGGAGGGCCAGCCCGAGGAACGTGCTCCAGCTGCTCACCAAGAGGCCGGCAATTCAAGTCCGCCAGGTGCTCCACGGAAACTCTACGGGGCAGCTCCACTCTGTCCTGTAGGGTTACTACGAGCCCACCAACTCGACACTACCCACAGGACACACAGCAGGCAGGCAGATGACACTCGACAGACACACTAGCTGCTGGCAGGGCTGCTGTCGTCACCAGGTGCCATCGAGTCAGACCCGCAGCGGCCCCGTGTACCACAGAAGGGCAGGCGACCCGGGCCAGCACCAGCCTCAGAGCCGGTGTTGTGCTCCAGTCCCCTGTGGCAGCTACCATGTCCGGCCACCAGCAAGTGCTACGTTTCCCCTGGACTGGCCTTGGACTCTCTTCACAGAGAGGGAACCACAACGTCTCAGGATGTCAGAAGAACTGAAGAGACATGTGTGGTCAGGGGTCTGTAACCATCCCAGGGCCACTAAGGCTCGAGTGGGGAGGCCGCCGGGTGCTACCCAGCCTGCCTTGAAGCCCAGCTGCTGCGTCTTCACTGTCTCGCCCACAACACCTCCACGTCTGCCTGTCAGAGCGCACACTCCCCAGCCACGAGATCAGAAAACCACTGGCTCTCAGCTAAGGCTTCCACCCGGTAGCTGAGGGAGCAGAGGCCCTGGACAGGACGGGACTGGCCACCCCCCACCAGGGGCTGGTGAAGAGCCAGGCCAGCAGCCAGGCTGTTATCGGGGAGGCACGTGGCCCTGCACACTGTCACACGGGGGCTGAATCACGGCAGCACTCCCCTCCCCTGGCAACAGCCGTGTTGTGTAAACGGCCACGCCAGGCCCGACGGCAGCAGGCTCACTCACCCGGGCCTTTAAAGGAAAACCCGTGGCCAGCAAAGGCGGTTCTAACTGCATGGCAAGTGCTTCCTCCTTCGAGATGTTGTACAGGGCGATGAGCGTTCCCAGCTCTGCATCCACCCCATCACGTACTCTCCCTTACTTGGGCTTCTCTGAGAAACACAGCTTCTTCAGAAGCCACCTAAGGCCACCACGTCGCTGGGATGGAGGGAAGCTAATAGCTATTCTATGTATTATCTGCGTCGAGAACTTGGTGAATCTGCAGAGGACGTCACCATCAGACAGGGTCGGGATCAGCAGACCCCACGGTCAACTCCAATGGGACACTCGATGCACGATGACCCACCTGGGGGAAGTGGCGGTGGCCCCACCAAGAGAGAGCAGCCGGCCAGGCAGCCCACAGAATGGAGAGACCGATCCCCGGAGCCCAGGGCGGTCAGGGCAGTCCCAGAGGCAGCAGGCTTGCTGCTGACCCTTGAAGGACAGGGAGGACCTGGGCAGACCGAGGGGCAGCCAGAAGAAGCGCCGGCACGGCCAGGTCTCAGGTTTTGAGGAGGGCACGGTGGTCAGGTGTCTAGGGATGGGACCTGACCCACCCAGCAGAGCAAGCCAAGGACACAACACAGGAGGCATGGCTGAGCTAGCTTCAGCCGGCTGAGTCTGGGTAAGGGAGGCCACACGGAAGGAGGTGACAAGCAGGGCCTGAGACTGCAGCCCAGCCAGTGGTATCATGTGGCGGCCACTCAGAGCCCTGACGTTCTGGCATGATTTTCTGTCTCACACAATTCGGTTCAGTGATTTTAAGGGAGGGCTGGCATCACCTTCTCCCACCCTCTGCTCTCATCTGCTGCTTCATCTCAGAGGTGGCCATGGTCCAGGTCTGAACCTCTCGGGGTGGTGGTCTGGGGAGGAAGGTTCCCATACCAATCAGTTACCCTTGAGAAGATGGGGTCAGCGCCTGGAGAAGGGATCTGGCTCTAGAGGAAGGAAAAGAGCAGGGTGGTTCTGCCAGGGGCCAGGGGGACTCCCCAGGAAGGAAGGAGGGGCTGGGGCATCTGCCTCCTCCATGGTGTCCCCTCTCCTCAGCCCCTGCATGCCCACTGAAGGTCCCCCCAATGTTCTCTGCCCCATTTCATCTAACTCTGCCCCAGATTCATCTAACTCTGCAACTAGGTGCGATCATGCCTATTTTACAGATTAGAACACTGAATACCAGAAACAGCAAGTGTTTGGGGAGCTCATCTGCAGAAGGTTGACTTGAGGCAGTTGGCATCTCCTGGAAGAAAAGGGGCAACAGGAAGAGGCAGCCTGGGCATTGGCCTTAAGGGCAAGGAGCCCACAAACATGTGCCATGAGCCCAGGACTCCAGCAAAAAGATGGGGACGGTCTTGTGACGGCCTCGGGATGCTTCCTGACACATTTTTGTGGAGCTGGGGAGCACCACCCGCCATACCCTCCATGGTGAACAGTGGCAGAGCAGGGCCCGGCTGGCACTGGCATCTGTGTGGCCGCCTGCCCCTTTGCATTCCCGGTCCCCAACGTCCACTAAGCGTCCTCCATGGCTGTGTCCAGGAGCAAGGCCTGGCCTTGTCCCCAGTCGGCACCAGCTCTAATGGCCCTGGCAGGTTCCTGTTCCCACGTGTCAGCCAGCACAGTCCTCTGACTCTGCACACAGCTGACCCCTCCCCAAGGCATCCATGGGCAGCTGACCAGGGAAGGTCACGCAGGCATGCTGCACTTCTGGGGGCTGCACTGTCCCAGGGAGGAGCAACCAAGTCAGAGCCTCGTCCGTCGTCACGGTGGCTAATCTCTGGTTCGCAATGACTCACCCTAGAAACCGGGCCAGGGCGTCAAAACCACCTCCAACAGCTTCCTGGTCACTATGAGAGCCTTCAAGTATTGCCACCAACCGAGGACTTCAGACCCAGGTGACAGCCAGGTCCCACCCTCCTCCCCTCTACCCGAGTTCTTCTGTACTGAGTCACCAAAGCATCCCAGACAGGCCTATGGACTGCACACCTGGTTCACCCCTGGTGTCCACCGCTGCTCCTGGAGCCACCTGCCAGGGCTTCCCAGAGAGACCCTCATACTGCTCCGCTGGGCCACCGGGGTGCCCGCTCTGCCCCGTGTTCTCCACCCCTGCTCCTCAGAGCCCTGTGGCACGGCCACGCCCGTCTTCATCTTCTGTTACCAGCTTTAAGCCCATGCTTCTCCTCCTGAGAACGGTCAAAGCTGCAGAGAAGCTGCAGCAGGAGCCGGAGTGCCACTGTCACACAAGGGTCAGGAAGGTCGAACAGGAAGCTCGTGGTCCAAGTTTTCACAACTGTCCAAGTGTATCTTTTGCACAGCTTTTTTTTTTTTAAACACAAGGTCTAATCAAGGTTTACTTACTGACCGTATTTTGTATCTTGTGGACACTTTACGGTTCTATGCATCTGTAGGATGTCATCCTGCTGACCTCATACTGGAGGAAGGGGAGTGGGTGGAGAAGAGGGGACAGGAGACTGTTGGGAGGATAGGACATGTATGGAGCAGAGGAAGAGTGTGCAGTCACCGGGCAGGGAGAGCAGTGGAAGCTGCATATAGGTGAGCATGAAAATTTATATGGGAATGTCCATTTTCATTCAATCAAAAAAAAAAAAAGAAAGAAAGGTTTCCTCATCACTAGTGACATCAGGTCTCCTGGCATCTGTCATTTATGACACACTCCCATCTGTTCTTTGGTTTTGTCTTTTACAGCATTGAATTTACCGAGGAGTTCGGGCCACCCATTTTGTAGAATGGTCCATATTTGGGATTCTTTTAATTGCTGGTTTTTTAGGGTATTCAGTTAAACTGTTTGGCACGGGTAGGTAATGCCTGTCCTTCCTCACTATGTCACTCCACAAGTCACACGTCAGGTTGCTGTGTACTGGTGAAAGCTGTGACCGCCACACTCTCCACCGTAAACAGCCCTTCATCCTTTAGAGCCAGGACACCCCAGCCCGGAGCCGACACTCTGAAGCTGCCAGGACACCGTCCTCTGCCGTCAGCGGACACTCTGAAGCTGCCAGGACATTGTCCTCGGCCATCAGTGGACACTCTGAAACTGCCAGGACATCGTCCTCTGCCGTCAGCAGACAGTCTGAAGCCACTGGGACACCGTCCTCCATGGTAGTCTTTTATCAACCGCTGTCAGCCTTCACTGAGGAGACTCCCTGGGGACGGCAAGACAGAGCTCCCCGATTTGTTAGTGGGTGTGCTTTCTATCTCACTGTAAACTTGTGGGATACTTTTCACCCCACAGATCAGGGCCGCTAGTCACATTACTCCTCCTAACACTCAGGTGGCTCCAGTTTGGGGCAGGAAAAGCCCTTGCAGGCCGCCGTCCACATCCTCCTGACACGACTCCACTCATCGCTGCCTGCTCGCCATCTCAGCCAGGTGTCCCAGGATCCCCTTCCCTCGGCCCTGGAACCCCCTGGGGCGCTCAGCGTCCCATCTGCAGAGATGCGCCCTCCCCTCTCCCCTTTCTCCAGCCACAGAGCCACCCCCGCCCCATTTCCTTTCCCTGTCGCGAGGCGCAGCCTTGTCGCCGGGTTCATCATTTGCAGAGCACAGACAGCATTTTGTCCCAGGAAGACACTGGGGAGAAGAAGAGCATGACAGGAAGGACGGACAGACAGAGATCTGCAGCAAAGTTAGGGGCCTCGGTTATCGGCCACCTACCAGCCAACGAGAAGCTACATTTCTCACAGCTCGGCACATCACTGGCGAACTCCAAACCAGTGCTTACATTTCAAGAGATGCTGTCCTGGGATCCCACTTACACGATCTATAAGTATACTTTGTCATTTTTTAATATTTACATACACTACAGGCCACTCAGGCCACCACTCGCAGCCCTTCTGCCGCTTCGCCTCCGCTAAACCACCGCAGGACACTGTGAAGCGCCTTAATGACTGTTTTCCTTCTCCTCCCAGGCTCTGTGAGGGACAGGGAGGGTTTGTCTCCAGCTTTGCCCTCTGGGGGACACCCGGAGGTGAAACAGAGCCGGCAGCTCAGCCCCCGAGATGGCCAGAGCGAGCAGCTGGCCCGGGTCCACAGCCGTGGGCAGGCGGGACTCCCGCTGACCCCACCCAGGCCCCCCGCTTCGGTGCCACCCTCCACAGGGTCAGTCCTTGTCCCCTGCATCCCCAGATCAATCTGACACCTCTGGGTCCTAGCACTCAAGCTACCACATCAGCATTATTTAGACCTTTATCTCACCTCAAAAATCGTTTATTCCCTCTGCCTAAAACAAGGTCCTGTTTCTCTCCACTTAGCACAAACACGCTTGCTGCCCCCGCCCTCCAGCCGAGGCCCTCCCCCGCCAAGCTGCCTGCTTCTGCGCTCCCTCCAGGCCACCCCTCACCGGGGACCCGGGCTTCCGGCCCTCTCCTCCTCCGGGAAGGTTTCGGCCGCAGGCAGCTCACAATGGCCCTTTGACTCAACCAGACTGGGCTGTTTTCAGGAAAAAAAAAGGCTCCCTGTCACCGCACCTGTCACCAGAGCTGGTGTCCCTGAAGGCTTCAGGGCAGCACAGAGCCACAGTGTTCACCAGGAAGCAGCGGGGGTGAGGCGGGCGGCAGGGCCCCGGGAGAGCCGGCTGGCTCTGGGAAGAGGGGGCGGGCAGGTCCGGGGGCCTCTGGCCAGCAGAGCTGCTGACATTCAGACTCTGAAGAGCCAGTTGCCGGGCTGGGCTGGGGCCTGGGGACACCCTACCTGCTCTTTCCTCTGAATCTTCTTGTCGCTTTGCTCGATAGCTGGAGTCTCGGGGGGTACGGTCAGCCGCAGTCTGCAGACATTGGTCTAGGAGAGACAGTGAAGAGAGGCCTGGTTACGGACCAGTGTTGTGACTGGGCAAGTGTTGTGACATGTGCTCCTCACGTGCCCAGTTTCTGGGGAAAGTAATCATTTATTTCTTGTGTGTTTTGCAAAAACAGCACGTTCACATGGCTCCCAAGACACTGACGGTACATACAGAAGTCCCCCCTCACCTCTTCTTCTCAGCAGTGCCAACTCCCCACCCCACAAGCAACTCACATTCTCTAAAACCCAAAGGATCCAATATTTCCCTTCCAACGAAAAGGATCTCGGCAGCTCTAAAGGCAAGTGCAGGGGGTCCGCCAAGGGCAAGACTGGGAAGAGGGAAAGTAGGGGGACACGAGGAGGCAAAGCACATGTCACCTCGCGGTCACTGCCTGTGATGTGTGCCAGGGAGAAGTCACTCTGCCACACCATGGAGGGTCCCAGCAGCACCCAGCCCACCCAGTCCACAGTCAGAGAGGACAACTCACAGGGTGGTGCCTGCCCCCAAGTGGGGTGCAGGGTCATGGGCCAGCACTGGTCCAAAGGGTAGCGTCTGAGCAAAACTACTCCACAAGTCAGAAGCCCATGACTGATGGACACTGTAAAAACAACTTCTAAGTCCAACCTGCCCCGAAGAAATCCCCACATCGGACAATATCCCTGGCAGGTGTGCACCGAGCCTGGAGGGACTGTTTCCCAGGAAGAAGTGAGAGAATCCCAGTTAGGAACGCAGTGACGGCACTCTCGTTTGCACCACTGCCCCTGCACGGCACCCCATGACACTGCTGGGCACCTTTGGGACTCCTGCCCAACAGGCCCAAGGCTTTCCTTGGGGACTGCAGCACCAACCCTTTTCCTGGGGACAGGACCCTTGGCCCTGGAGGCTCCTGTCCTCTGGGTTACAGAGCCCCAGTTCTCTCCACCACATGGCGTGGTTTCAAGATTCCACTCCATTCTCCCTCTTCCGGGCCAGCCTTAGTCCATCCACGGCCCCAGGGCTATCACTGCCTCTCAGACAGCCAACTTTGGCCCAAATCTTCAGAGTTAACTGCTGGTCACAGTGGTCACAAAGACACCAAGCCATTCACTGGGAAGCTCTTTCCTGGTGGGAACTGAAGGCCTCCCCTGACTCTCTAGGTTACTGGGGCTGGCTGAAGCCATGCTGGTGTGGGCACAAACACCAACGTGTGACTCATGCCACGTGGGCATGCTCGATCACTGATGCTCAAGAATCTTCTCGGTGAAGCTGTGGTTCTGCAGAAAACAAGAGGCACTCTTCTCCTGCACCACACACCATGAACACATATGTGCAGAGACACACACGTGTGTATAAACACACACACATGCACACGTGTAGTGTGTATAAGACTCCCATCTCCCACTGCCTGTGTGACTAGGTCGAGGTCCTTCCTGTCTCTGAGTCTTCCTCTCTTCCAGGGTGAAGTGGGGATTACAGGAAGGAGCTTAGAACAGGGTCTGGACACAGGGCTAAATGCTCTGTCAGTGTCAGACGTCATCACTGTCATCTCAAACACTTCCAAACAAAGCACACCTACTTGACTGCGAGGACTTGCTTCCCATGATGACATGGTCAATCCTCTGCCCGGCAGTAATGCTACGGGTCACACCGTGCAACTGGGTGACTGCCTGAGACGGTTAATCCATAGGTTACACCCTGCAACTGACAGACTGACAGAGAGGGTGAGTCCACAGATAACACTGTGTCACTGGGTGACTGCCTAAGAAGGCTAAGCCACAGGCAACACCACGTAACTGGGGGACTGCTCAGGAGGGTTAATCCACAGGTTACACCGTGCAACTGGGGAATGCCCGGGAGGGTCAATCCACAGGTTACACCGTGCAACTGGGGGACTGCCCGGGAGGCTTAATCCACAGGTTACATCGTGTAATCGGGTGACTGTCCAAGAGGGTTAATCCCTAACAACGATCCTTTTCAGTGCAAACTAAGAGCCAGAAGAGGAGAGACGCCGCCGAGAGTCCACCCTGGGAGCCTTCCAGCCGGACTTCTTCCAAGACCTGTCTGTTCGTTCTTTTGGAAGCCCCCAGTCTAGTCAAGGTTCTTCGCCAACACTCTAACTCAAAGGCACCGACTCTTTGGCCTTCCTTGCTCACCGTCCAATTTTTGCATGCCTTTGAAGTGACTGAAAACCCCATGGTGTGGGTCAGGCGCACGTTAGTCTTCAAGGTGACATCTTTGTCTTCTGCAGATCTGTGCCATGCAGGATCAGAGTCCTTATTAATGAGATCACTGAATGCGCTACCATGTGATGAACAGTACATCACAGAGCAAATAAACCCAAACCGACTGCTGTCAGGTCAATTCTGCTTCACAGTGACACTACAGGACAGAGCAGAACTGCCCTATAGAGTTTCCAAACAACCGACCTTTGGCTTAGCAGCTGTAGCTCATAGCCACTACACCACCAGGGTTTCCACAGAGAAATACAAAGACCAATCTCATTTTTGTTTCTGAGATACATCCTGGTCACTTGTGCAGATTTAGGAAGAAAAATGTGTTTACAGAAACACAGCCAACATTGACGGTGGTTATTTCTAGAGAGTGGGATGGGAAGAGGTCTTTTGCTTCTATATATTTGTCTTGTTTACAATGCCTCCCGGTGATTGTTTCTTATTTAAAATCATGACAGTAGTACTCATCGAAATTATAAAGACTGCAAAGAGGGCGTCAGGTAGACACGCAACAGAGCAACAACAGCAAAGGGAACATCTGGGTCCTGAAGGTGCGCTGAGTCCCTTCACAAAAGCATTAAGACATCCCCAAACCTGTCGCCTGGCTCAGCCGGCACAGTCCACCTCTCCTCTGACTCGCCCTTGGGACTCTCCTCGTGGGAAACTGGCCACCGAGTCAGATCACACAGTGTGACTCATCTCTCTGAGAGTCTGAAGATGCAAACTTCCATGGTCCCCTGGAACTCAGACACACAGCACCCAGAGTGGCTCCACACTGGGCAAACCTCGAGGGCAGGTGGGTATCAAATGTCCTGGCTTCCCACGGCAGCTGGCTCAGTCCCTGTGTACTGGGTTGTGAAAAGACAGGAACTTTCGGGCCCTGGTCACCACCGCTACTGGACCTGTGTCCCTGGAAGCCAGGCTCTCTTCCATGGATCCAAGGCAGGAGGCTGGACTTCGCACAGCTCTGGCCTCAGTCACCAAGCACCCAGGCTTCAGGGTGTTCCAGGGCTGCGAGGCTCCCACAGTGATCAGCAGATGCCCTGCTGCAGAAGCTCTGAACCTGGAAACTCACCCCAACTACAGAGTCACAGACACCTGGCAGGACCCACGTGAGGGTCCGAGGGGCAGAGTGCTGGGGGACGGGGCAGGAGCGCCGTGGACGGCAGTGTCGGGGTGCCTGTGCCAGCTCTGACACCACTCACTGCCCGGGATCTCTAGCAGGTCACCTCATCACCAGGGCCACGGCTGGCTTCGCTGACAAACAGCTGAGGAAGGAGCCAGTCACCCGCGAGTCAATTCCAGCCCCCAGCAGTTTCAAGGGTGTCAGAGCAGAGCTGGCCGCCGTGAGGCTTTAAGTGGTGAGTTTCCCAGAAGCAGATCACCGGGCCTTCTTCGTCCACAGCAACTCTGGGTGGACTTGAACCCCAGCCCCTCCGTTAGCAGCCAAGTGCACTAACAGTGCCACCCAGGGAATGGCAGCCCACGAGCCCCCAGAACAACCCTCCTAGGGCTGTAGGGGGCACCAAGTCCACTGATGCCGCTACAGGACTGAGAACTGTGCCTGGCACTTAACGAGTGCTGGACGTGTCCTTTGGAGCCGTGGTGGCACAGCCGTCAGGAGTGTGGCTACCAACCACAAGGTCAAAACCCACCAGCTGCTCCATGGAAAACCTAGGGGTGCGACCCTGTCCTGTGTGCTCACTATGAGTCGGAATCGACTTGAAGGCAGCAGGTTTGCTTTGGGGGTTTCATGACCATGAGGATATATGAAAGGAAACTTTAATCTGAACAGGAAGGGGGAGTATGAGAGAAGACCCCTAAGATGACATTCGATGTGGCGGTTAAGCGCTCGGGTGCTAACCAAACGGCTGGCCGTTCAAACCCACCAGCCACCGTGTGTGAGAAAGGTACGGCAGCCTGCGCAGGTGGCAGCCCTGGAGATTGTGCCGGGCAGCTCTACTGGGTCCTGCGGGGTCACTGGGAGGTGGAAAGGACTCGAGGACAGAAGAACAGACAGGGCTTGTCAGGGCAGCGGGGTCTGGAGAACCCACCACTGTCAGAGCAAGCCGGCCAGCTCACCGGGCCTTTGGGCCAGCCTGGCAGGGAGGTGGGCATGTGGAGCGATGGTAACTGGGCCACACGTAACTGCTGAACACCGGTGGAAGAGAGAGGCTCGGGCCCAGGGAGCAGGGAACCACTCAAACCTCAGCCATGTGATGAGAGCTGACTAACGCCCAAGTCTAAGCTCACTTCACTAATTCGGCGAACACCTACTGCAGACTTCTGTGTTCCACACACGACAAGGGAGAAAAACCAAAACGTAAGCCCGCTGCTGTCAAGTCCGTTCTGACTCATAGTGACCCCACAGGACAGAGCAGAACTGCCCCCAGCATTTTCACGGAGCAGCTGGTGGATCTGAACTGCCAGCGTTTTGGTTAGCAGCCAAGCCCTTAACCACTGTTCACCCAAACCACAAAAAACACCCAGCCACACTGCCATCGAGTCCCCCCGACTGTCAGCACCACCACGGCTCCACAAGGTGGCTGGAAGGTGAGGGGTACGAGGTCGGAAGAGCTCTGTACCTTAGTCACTGCTGTGACCCTTCAGTGTCTAGGAAGGGTCAACACACACCACGTACTGGCTCAGAGACAGTCAGTACGAGTGGTTTTTTATGATGAACTAAAACACGGCAAGAAGAATACGCCAGAAACGTCCCCAAGTTCCACATCTTCTTCACACCAAAGCCCCTGGGAAAGATGCAAAGGAAGAGCAGACAACACACAGGCCTCCGCCGCAACAACACCCACAATGGAGCCCTTGTCTGAAACACAGCGACTCAGGGTGCCAGGCAGGTCCTATGGGACCTCGTTTCTGCCCCTTCATGGAGGCAGATGACACACGGCATCTGTGAGCCGTCACACACTTGGTTCTGGTCCCCGGGACGAAGCCAAGGAAGAGCCCCCACCGAAAACAAGGGGTGGAGATGACCAGGGAGGTGACAGGTTGGCTAAGAAGCTGGCCGAGATGGATTTACCTAGGGAAATCCACCAAACGTATTTGCATCCCTTCAGCCCAGGCCACTGGTGACAGTGCCAGCCCCAGCTAACAGGAGGCGTGGCCTGGAGACAGGCACCCTGCTCTCTCCCGGGGCAAGCACACAGTCTCCAGGATAGAGGGCAGCAGGACGTGACCGTCTAGATCAGCCCCCCCGCCTCAGCTGGCCTGGTTATGTCTATCAGGGCAGGGCACACTCTTTCTGGAAAGGGCAGAGAGTCAATATTTAGGTTTTGCAGGCCATGGTAGAAAACATTCTTAGCTCAAGGGCACATATGACTGGCAGAGAGCCACCTGTGACCCACAGGGGGTGTTTGGTGAGGGGAGTCCTGGAGCCCCCCCTCCCAGGTCAGGGCTGACCCAGACGAGAGTCACAGATGGGGGACAGCAACCTGTCCTTGTCTCTCGTTCACTTCCGTACCTGGCACGCCAGGTGCCCTCAGATGCTGAGCACTCCAGGGAGAAAACGCAGCGTGCAAGGCACACACAGATACCAGCAAGACAGGGAGCGCTGCTACTCCCTCCTCACCCCCTTGTCCTTCACCCAAGGCCAGGGCGTCCTTTCAGAAGCACTGCCCAGCACACCCATGATGTATAAATTGGAGGCTCTCATCCTTAGGGGCATGCTGGAATTGCCCCGGGAGGGGCTAGAAAAATAGTGATGCTGCCCCACCCTCCAAGAGCCTCCCTCTATTGGTCTGGGGTAAGGCCTGGCACGGGGTCCCCAGAGGTTCAGAAGGCCAAGCACTCTGTGACCACTAGCTGAAAGGCTGGCTGCTCAAACCCACCAAGAGGTGCCTCGGAAGACAGGCCTGCTGGTCTGCTTCCTAACAGTCACAGCTCTGGAACCTCAGGAAATAGTTCTGCTCTGTACATATGGGGCCACCGTGAGCTGGAACTGTCCCTACAGCAGAGAATGGTAACTGGATGCTTTAAGCTTCCCAGTAACCCTGTGTCACCAGGATTGACAACCACTGACCAAGTCAGAGGGTGAGACTAACCGAGCAGGTAACACAACTAGGACACCTGGGGGCCTCCCCAGAATGGCCAGACTCCTCACAGGGGCCAGTGCCTCCATCCATGTGACACCTGTTTCCTGCCCAGGTGAGTGTGAGGCCAAGGCCTGGCTTCATCCCCAAATGCCTCTTCCTGTTTTCCCATTTGCCAGTTAAATGTTCAGGGTGGTTTTCCAGGACCCGTCTTTTTCAGCACCTGTTACACCAGGATTGGGGGAGGAGCCCCTAAACCCTCTTCCCAGGTCATTCATTTATCTAGGTGATACCAGTAATAATGGGGAGCCCAGGCCAGTGCAGAGACCTGGAAAAGACAGGTCCTGAGATGCAAACAAGCCAGGAACAGCATCGAAGGCTCGGGAACAGCAGGTTGCTGGGAACAACCCAAACACACTGCTATCAAATCGACTCCGAGTCATAGCAGCCCCGCGGGAAGAAGTGGAATGCCCCACAGGGCTCCCAGGGAGTGGCTGGTGGGTCTGAACTGCTAGCTTTTTGCTTAGCGGCCTGAGTTCTTAACCTCTGCGCCACCAGGGCTCCAAGAGCATAAGCATCTTGAGCGAAGCCAGTTTCCCTCAGTATCTCTAGGATGCCAGTGTGACAGTCCTACATCTGTCTCGGCAAGACCAACGAACACGAGCGCGGGGGGCGAGATCGACAGACACGAGCGCGGGCAGCGAGACCCACGGACACGAGTGCGGACGGCGAGACATGCTTTTGTCATTACAGTGTCTAAGCCAAAAGCTCCCAGTTTGGCCCCTGGGCTGGCCCTGGAGGGAGCTGCCTTTCTGAGGTAAGGGCCCCCACCCCAACTGTCCTGGCCGTCGCTGCCTTCGCTTCCTCCCTCCAGACCCCTGGGTCCCTCGGCATCCTGGGACCCCTCCTCACCATCCAGGGTGACGTGGGCTAGTATGCACAGCCCCCTGCCCCCGTGTACCTGTGACAAGCACACCCAGTACGTGTGACATGTGTGGACCATGAGCAGAGCCGGAAGCTGCAGGGACAGCTGTCCACTCACGGGGCAGCTCAGGAAACCCTCCACCTGGGGCCGGTCGGCAGAAACAGCAGCCCAAAGGGGTGCATGGCCCCCAGCACGGCGACTACAGGCCAAGTCCAGTTTGTCACAGAGGAAGCCTTCGCTAGATGGAAAGAAACATCCCGAAGGCAGCCTGGGTGATACTCCTGCCACCCTTAGACACTTTTTGGGGGGTATGTGTCACTGAGGGTTGGCAGCCATGGGAATATCAGCCAACAGCCTCTCACTATCAACCAACCACGGTACTGGGTTAAACGCTGGACACATGTGACATTTCACACGGCCACGCTGAGCAGCCAAACCCCAAATATCTGGCTGAGAAAGCAACAGATGCCACCCCTAAAGGACACAGCCTGACCACACAGCTTCGCGGCAGAGGCTCCGTCAGCAGGGCTACGCAGCCTTCACAAAACTTTCCAAATCATGAAGAGACGTCTTTTTTTTTTTTTTTTTTAAGTTTCCCCCTGCCCCCAAAGTCATCGTTCTGGGGATGTTTATTCTCCAGCCAATGGGCCCTCCTGCTGTAGCCACAGATAAGGCTATTTTTAGTGCACAACTGGTTTGCAGGCAGACTTGTTTCTCTGATGTCACAACCTCACTGGTAGGCACCCATAAACACCTCTCAGAGCTTGGTTGGTCACCTGACAGGAATGACTCTCTCCCCATTTTTTTCCTGCAGTGATGATTTCAGATAAGACGGAAGCACAAACTGCAGGCAGTGCGAGGAACCCGGCTGCCAGGTGGCAGTCAGGTCTGGCCACACCGCCCTCAGCAGCTGACTCAGAGAACGCCCTGCTCAGCCTCAGCTGTCACCACTTCTGGTGGCCCTGCTGTCCTGAATGAGCTTGGCCTGTTACCCCTACAATGCCTGATTTGATAAACTCTGTTGAAGAGAGAGAAATGGAATTTTTACGGCTAGCCTGTCACACTTGAAGAGTACCACTTGTCCTCCACCAGAGGGGAAAGAGAGTGGTCAGCCTCTGCTGACAACTTTCCATTTCAAGAACCCTTTGAATAACAGCTTATTTGTCCCTAGTGCTGCTTGCAGGACATCCTGTTCTTGTTTTTCTAAAAATAAGCATTTTGCCTTGAAGCGGACCAATACACCGCTGTCAGACATATTATCACGGGCTCCATTTAGACGAATGACACTTATTTCAGTGTCCCCATCACACTGATCTCCATATACCTTCTGTCATCTGGCAAGGTGAAACTCAGCATTGCCCCTGTGGGAGGGGCCTTCCTCAGAAGCCTTGGGGACCACCTTCCGCTTCAGCTGCCACAGAACTCTGTAAACACCCTGACACTGTGTCATCATTCTGTCTCAGAATAACTCAGATAAGGTCTGCCTCCACAGCACAATGAGCCTCAAGGGACCTGTGAGTCACCTAAGATTTACCAATATTTTTAATAAGCTAATCTATAACAGATGGCAGAGTCCTGCCTGTGTACCTGGGACAAACACGCCCAGTACCTGTGACATGTGTGCACCATCTGCAGAGCTGGACGCCGCAGGGACAGGATGGCCCCTGACCACCTAGAAGTCTCCTGCCCAGAACCAGTCCCAGCGCTGCGGGCCAGTCCCGCCGAGTCTAACTCATGGCCCCACCACCTCCAGTGCCAAAGCACTTCCATCACCTTAGTCCAAAGACAAGACCTCTGTGACGTGTGCTCCCCTAGGCCAGGCACCAAACTCTTTCTAACTAAAACCAAACACCAAACCAGTGCCGCTGAGTCAACTGTGACTCATAGTGGCCCTACAGGGCTGAGCAGAACTGCCCCATGGCATTACCAGGGAGTGGCTCGCCTATTCAAACTGCTGACCCTTTGGTTGGCAGTTGGTCTCCTAATCACATCACCACCAAAGCTGTTTTATAACTAAAGAAATGCTCACAAGTGGATACTTGGAGAAAAAAAAAAGTCTCCAGAAATGTTATCGGTGTACTGTTCCCACTTGTACCCACTCACAATGTCACTCTGGCCACCTCAGCCAGTCCCCACCTCTGAAGGGGGAGTTGGAGAGGCTCATGCAGTTCACACTATCAGGTCCCATGCTTGATCCTGTGGCAGGGACCCCATGGGCACCTCACGGGAGCTGGCTCTACAAATCTAAGGACCAGACAACTAGAGTTCCATCGACCTGAAGTGGCACAGCGAACCCGACACTTAGCCCACACCTGAGGGTGAGAGAGACAGCACGGAAGAGAACCACCAATCACCTGTTCAAGGTGTGTAAGACGAGCACATCTGCAGGACGAGGATGCAGACAGCCACCCAAAGGTGGCTTAGGTTTGAAATCAGCCATTTGGTTAGTGAAAATCCTAGGGGCCACGGATGACAGAAGTTTCAGCCTAAGTAAAGAGGCACAACAGTCAGAACTGAATACAAAGAAGCCACCAGCTAAGACTCTGACGACACAGACCGTGGGAGACACCTCCTGCAGGCAGGCCTCTGGCACTTGCCCCGGGCATCTGGAGACGGCAGTGGAGAAGCAACAAGGGTGGCAGGGAACAGAGCACTTCCAAACGTGCAACCTCCCTGGGCTACCCCTGTATTAATATTTACATCAGAAAGAAAAATTGACTTCCATCAAGCCAAGTCCCACGCAGCTCGGCTCCGAGGTGGCCCGGCTGCCAACCTCCGCTTTGTTAAGTGGCATCCTACCTTGGGCAGGTCAACCTAGGATCGGTATTCCTTTACCATCAGAGGACGCAAATGGAAAGAGGGAAAGTCTGCAGCTTTACACATCTCACCGTAGGGCACAGCAGAAACGTCCCCCACGTCTCTACTACTCTTAAACTCGGCTTGACCTGGAGGCAGGAAGCAGAGACAATCTCTAGGAATTCCAGAAAGCCCTCTAAAGCCCCTGCGAGACGGCAGGGCGCCCCCGGGGCGTCGACAGGAAGGGTCACGGCCACAGTTGGCCCCATCTCCACACTCCTAAAGTAGGGATCCTGGACCGGGGAGCGGGTCGGAGCAGCCACTGCTCAGCAGCTCAGCTACTCACCCTTCTGTTGGGCACCCCGGGAGTCCCGGAGCCGCCTGTGAGCAGGGTGACCGCGGACGTGGAGCGCAACATCCCGCGGGCGCACGCTCTGGCGTTGCAGGCTCCGCTCCCGGGGCGCGCCAGCGGATAAGCGAGAGGTGCCCCGCGGGCGAGGGGGGCGGGGCTCTGGGGCGGAGGCGCGCGGGGGGCGGGGCTCTAGGGTGGGCGGAGCAGGGGGAGGTGCGGCTCCCGGAGCTGCCGTGGGCAGGGGGCGGGGCGGAGGAATGGGGCGGGGCCGGGGCACTGGGGCGGGGCCGAGGCAGGGGTGGTGCGGCTCCAGGGACGGCTGGGAGACGGGGGCGGGATCGGGGTGGGGCGGGGCCAGAGGCATGCTGGAGCGGGGACGGGGCGGGTCCAGAGGCGTGCTGGGGCGGGGCCGGGGCGGGACCGGGGCGGGGCCGGTCACCCGGCCGATCGCGTGGCTGAGTTTTAGATCCCCGACACAGGCCGGACGAAGTGGAGTACCTTTTTAGCTCCGCGCTACGCGCTCTCTGTGTCACCCCAGAGTGGGAAGGAGCCCCAGGATCTCGATCTGTAGCGCACGGGGTCGAGGTTTGCCTGCTGGTCAGCCTCCTGGTCCTATACCCACCGGCTCTGCTCCACTCGGGGCCCGTGCAGTATTGGGTGCGCGTAGCCCCCGCCGCCACCGCAGGCGCCCGGCCCCTGTCCTCACAGACCTGGAAGTCCGGCAGCACAGGGCAGGCAGAGGAGCCACACTGGGACGGCGAGCTGGGGGTGGGGGGCACATGACCCGGCCTTGGGAGCCAGGACAGGCCTCCAGAGGAGGCGACAACCAGGCTAAGACCAGGGCTTCCCGCTGGTCAGATTAGGTGTGGTTCTGGGGGCCCCTGCTGAAAGTCTGCAGTTCTTAGAGGTTCCTGTAGTGCAGCTGTAGGAGCTATGTGTGCTAACCCAAAGGTTGGCCGTTCGAATCCACTGGACACTCCTTGGAAACTATGGGTCAATTCTTCTCTTTCTGTAGGGTCTCTGAGCGGAAATTGACTCCAAGGCAACGGTTTGGGTTTGGGTTTTGAACAAGTTCCCAGGCAGTGCTAGACTGCCGGTTAGGCACCGATTCTGAGAACTTCTAGCAGAGCAGTATTCTCAAATTTTTCTACATGTAAGAATCGCCAGGGGTCTTGTTAAAATGTAGATTCAGATTCAGTGTATCTGGGGTGGAAATGAAAATTCTTGACAGGGGTTGGGACCTGAACCAGCAGGTGGGAAGCCCTGGCTGACCTGAAATGCAGGTAGGAGGACGTGGCCAGAAGGTGCTAATGGGAATCACGCCCATTTACTCCGTGCTGGCTGTGGGTTGGGCTGGGCTGGCCAACACTGAACTACCCCGGTCCACCCTCAAAACCAGCTAGCGAGGGAGCACTTTACTATCCTGTAGCCCCATTTTGCAGATGAGAACACTGAGTCACCAGGGGCTGAGTAACACACCAGAGGTCCACCTCTGTAAGAGGCCCCTTACTTGTTCACTGCAGGCCCCCAGCAGATGAAAGAGGGGGTTTCAGGCCAAGAGATCTGCATGCCCAATGACAGCAGGCTGGTGAGAGAGCTTAGGGGATATGTTTAAGGAATGGGTACCTCTCAGTGCAAGGGACAAAGTGACAGAGACACAGCAGAAGGGAGGAGAGCTGCATCGTGAAGACCCACCTGTGCTTAGCCAACAGGTTTGGTCTTCGTCTTGGAACAGTCTTAAAGCAGGGGCTGGCACAATCTTTACCTGCCCTTCAAAGCCCAGGTCAAACACTGCCCCCCACAAAACTTTCCAGAACTCTCATAGGCTCACACTGGTGAACTTCACAGCTCTTGGGGTGGGGGCTTGCGTGTGTCTGTCCCTGTCCCAGACCGGGAGCCCTGGAGGGCTGCAGCCAGGCCCCATCCGTCTCTGAACCCCCAGGGTGACACCAGCCGGGAACATACTCAGGAGGTGTTGCCAAGCAGAATTCCAGACCATCCCGTGAAACTCGGTTATTGTGTAGATGAGGAAACTGAGGTCATCCTAGAGAAGGGACTTTCCTGAGGTCACATAGCTGCCATTCATTAGCCCAGTCATTGTCCTTGTCAGAGCTGTGCCCGTGTTCTGAGGGCTTTGGGTGCATTTCTCCTCAAAAACCTCAAAACAGCCTCTCAAGATAACCACTGTGATCACCCTCATTCTGCAATGAGATGGGGAAACTGAGGCCCCGAGGCGTTAGGTTAATTAGTGGCAGAGCTGGGGCTACATGTCTGTTCCTCTGACTTCAAATGTGGCTTTGAGATTATTCCTCCTTGGAGTCCCCAGCCCCCCACCTGCTTTCCCAAACAGTGTGCTTGGTATCCTTCTTTCCACAGTCCCTACTCTGGGAGAATTTCCTGTACTGAAAGCTGGGCATTTGCCTCCACACAAACAGGTCACAACAGGGCTGCTGGAAGCCACCTGGGACCAGCACCACCTGCACAGTCACCTAAATGGCAGGAGGCCGAGGGGACGGCTGCTGTGCTGCTGCCTCGGGAGAGAGGAAATGAGACGGAGTCAGAATGATCTGGCTTCATTAGTGTCCGCATCTGAGAGGAAAGGTTGTGCCTGGGCACGTGTCCTCTCCATCTGTCTACTTCCTCTTCCTGTTATCAATACAAGATTTCTCACGCTGTGTGACAGCTCATTACAAAAGCACCTGGCTACTCACTGGTGTTCAGCTGTTTGTGGGAACTTGGCCCAGTCTAATTCTCCACATGTCCAGTGCCCAGAACAGCAGCCCGCGTTGGTAAGCACAAAATCATGTTGAGTGGATGTGGACATGATCTCACAGAGCAAGCCACATAAATCAGAGCCTAAGATTTTCACCAATTCAGAAGGTGACCGAGCTTCAGGCCTGGCTCAAGTCTCCAAGCTGTCTGCCGGCTGAAGCAGCCAGAAACCTGGGGTGATCCCAGCTGGGCCAGCTCCCCAGCACTGAGTGTCCTCAAGGACTGCAGCTGTGTGACTGGGCAGACTCCAGCTCTGGCCTCTGCTGCAGTGCCTGCTGGGCCAACACCTGGGAGCTAAGGTGACGAGGAACTGCCAGGGGAAGGGAGGGGGCAGGGGTCCACGGAAAACAGGAAGCGAGGGACAGGGGGGAAGCTCGGCGTTGGGGTGAGCGGAAAGGTAGGTCTAGAATGAAGGCGGAAAGGTAAAAAGTGACGTGTGAGGGTTCTGTCAACAGTCCAAGAAAGGGAAGTTGGAAAGGAAGGGTTGTCTTTCCGAAGAGGAATCAAATCAAGAATTGTGCCACAGCTGCAAGTTCTCTGGGGTCTCCAGAACCGAGAGCAGCAGACAGGAGAGGAGGACAGGCTCAGGTGCTAGTGTGGCAGGTCACCCGGAAACGCCAGCTCACTGGACGTAACCAATGAATGGCACTCTCCCTGAGCTGTAGTGGGGGCAGGGGTGGGTTGCCACTGTAGGTAGGAGCAACCACCAAGGACCTCGATGACAGAGTCCTCTTAGCTGACATGCCTTCCCATCCACAGTACCAGTCACACATTCCTAACATAAGTCCTTAGGGTCTCTGCCCAGGCTGTAGAAAATTCTAGATGTCTGTGTAAAAGCCCTGCGTTTTCTTGAAATCAGTGAATGAATCTGACTTGCGTAGTCCCTTGAATCTTCTGCATCCTCCAGGCCCCTCCTGTGGGCATGACCTTCATTTCTCTCTTCTGAGCCCTCTCCAAACCCATCATCATCAGTAGGTGACAGGCCCACAAGGGACCCATCTCTTCAGCAAAGCCCTGAGCATGAAGACCACCTTGTTACTCGACACAGACCGTCAGCCACCGGCCTGCTGCAGATGACGAGGTCAGATGAGCCCCGCCACACCGGGAGGCCCAGCTCTGTCTGCCTCTCTACTCTCATGTCTTTGACGTGACCGTTTTTCCCCTCTTCCTCTCATTTATGACAACATCAGTCAGTCCTGGCATGTTCGTCTGCTCTGAATGCCAGCAACCTAACTTTCACACTGGAAAAAGGACATAGTTCCAACCCAAGGGCCAGAGTGAAGAACTACAAAGCCCTGTTGGATAACATAGAACAGGAAATACCCCATATTCACAGGGAGTCTGAGAAGCGAGGAACAGGGCCCAGAGGTGAGGAAAGCAGACAGAGGAACCCAGCGGGCTGACCGGGTCACCCGGAGACACGGCACTCATCCACCTGTCTGGATGTGGGCTGGAACCTGCAGCTGACCCACCCTGGAAACAGCCAGCTAGTTGATCCAAATCTGGCTGACTTGTCCCCTAAGCCAGTGACAAAGGAGTGGCTGGCAGCATAATAATAAGCCAGGTCAGTGAGCAACTGTGCACCAGTGCCTGCTACCCGCCAGGCATGGGGGACACAGGAAGGACTGAGGCTCAGACCTGGCTGTCCAGAGGGGCATCGTCAGTCTGGAACTAGAATGTACTCAACAGGCCGAAACAAGAGCCGACACTTAGGGGACACTTACTGTGTTTAGAGTCCCCTGGGCAGCTGCAAACAGCCTGCTTGGCTCCTGGTGCAACGCTTGGGTTTGAGTACCCCCCGGAGGCACCAGGAAGGCAGGCCTGGCCATCTACTTCCAAGTGATGAGTTATTGAAAACTGTAGAGCCCTGAACAGAGCTGCGAAGGAATATCGAACAGACTTTTAACTAGAAAAAAAGAGCAGGCTCACTGACCTGGCAGAGCCTGGGGAAGCCTCGAGAGTCTGGCCCCAGACACCCTTTGAGCTCTGTAGTGAAGTCACTTGGGAGGTTCACCCTCCAACCAAGGATTAGAGAGGTCCATAAAACAAAACAAAAACAAGACTAAAGGGCACACCAGCCCAGGAATAAGGACAAGAAGGCAGGGGGGGACAGGAAAGCTGGTGGTGAGACACCAGGGTCCAGGGGACAGGAAAGCTGGTGGTGAGAATCCAGGGTCGAGGGGACAGGAAAGCTGCTGGTGAGACACCAGGGTCGAGGGGACAGGAAAGCTGCTGGTGAGACACCAGGGTTGAGGGGATAGGAAAGCTGGTGGTGAGAACCCAGGGTCAAGAAGGAAGACGTGCATGTGTGGTAGGCTGTTAACCAGGGTTACAATGTCTGTCGTTCATTTAACAAGAACGAGTTTGCTCTGTAAACCTTCACCTAAGGTACAATAGTGGACGAAAAGAAAGCCCGTGGAGCCCAGGTCTGCTCTGACTTGCCAGACAGTCGAGAACGACTCTACACCCCCTGGTCTGCCCAGGAGGCTGACCAGGTGTCAGTGACATTCACCTCCCCCCGACTCCCTGGGGAAGGCCCCGACACTGCAGACCGGCAGCCAGATCACAGGAAGGTGAGGGACTCACAAGTGGACGAGCTGAGCTCCAGTGGCAGGAAGTGGCTGCAGGAGGCTCTGTGTCCTAGAAAATTCACCTCCCACTCCAGGATGGAGGCCACAGGTCCAAAGGCCGTGATGGGTGGAGAAGGGAAGTGACAGTGTGCCAGAGATGTCCCTGAAGAATGAGCAAGTAAAAATGGGGAGAGTTGTGCAGACCGAGAGGCCAGAGGACCTGGAGGATGGGTGGGTGCCCACTTAGCTAGGTGTCCAGGCCAGGAAGCCACAGCCAGAAACAAAGCAGAGGAGTGTCAGTCTGATTGCAAAGGGCCTGTACTGGATCTGAGCTGTGATCTGCTGGTGACGGGAGCCAGTGACACTTATGAGAAGGGCGGGAACCTCATGACATTTACACGAAGAAAGACGCAAACAGGAGGCTGGAGAGGAGGCCGGGACTTCACGGACAGTACAGTGGAGGTCACTGAATGGCCGTGGTGTCAGATAAAGAGACTCTAGGCTAGTGGGGAAAGGGCCTTGGAAAGGAAGAGGGACCAATTCAAAGGCATTTAGGCAGAATCGGCAGAACTCGCTGACCAGCTGGAAGAGGGAGGCTTTCCTAGTTCACCTAGTGAGTAATTGACCGACACTTTTTTTATAATACATCATACGATTTTATTGTGATTAAGTGAAAGTTTATGAATGAAGTCAATTTGCCGTATGAGAGGACTGTCAGTTAAGTTCAGGAGCTCATCCTAGAAAAAGTGCTACAGACCTCGTTGCTGAATAGCACCATAGCCACCTTCAAAGTCCTCCCCTTGGGAAGCCTTGTGCTGATGCCAGCCCCTAGTTCACCGTTCAAAGCAGTTTTGGAATTCTTTTTTCTGGAATGTCTGTCAGAGCGGTCCTCATATTGCCCTCGATGTCCTGAATGTCATCAAAATGTCTTCCTTTCAATATTTCCTTTATCTCTGGGTAAAGAAAAAGTCATTGGAGGCCAAATAAGGTGAGCAGGGAGGGCGCTCCAATACAGTTTCTTGTTTACTAGCTAAAAACTCCCTCGCAGACAGCTAGAGAATGAGGTTCACAAACTTGTCACCGCTCCACTATGCGCAGTAGCCATTCTAGAAAGAGTTCCAAACTTACTTTAAAGGGTAAACTAAGGACTGGTGCCAGTACACAGCTTCCCAAGGGGAGGATTTTGAAGGTGACTGTAGTGACATTCAGCAATGAGGCCTGTAGCACTTAGGACAACTAAGTTCGTGGACTTAACTGGCAGACCTTGTAACAGCCCACGCAGAGCCCTGTGCAGCTCCGTCTGCTGTTCCAGCCCTGTGACAGCCGCTGCCTTTCCGCTCGTTGCTCCCGTGTTCACGCAGCCCATGCCCGTCTCCGCTCCACCCTCCCCTCTCATGACCCCGGGGGAGATGCCCCAGCAGACTCGTGTCTGGCAGTCCAGTCCAGGTTTTGTCTCAGAGCTGTCTTTGGAGCTGGTTTCAGCTCTGGGCTAGGAGTGAGACTCGGTGCCATGCCTTCAGCGGACTGTCCAGGCAACAAACACTGCTTAGATTCTGGGAGAAGGGAAACCAGTCAAAGAAACAAAGGAAGGGGAGAATGAATGATTGACGACTGCCTCAGCTTGGGGCTTCCCTGCATCCAGCACAAAAGAGTCCTTCTGGAAGCCTAGAGGGAAGCGTATCTGACTTTTCCAAGCAGCTAACCTGTCCTGTGGTGGAAGCCTACAGATGCAAGGCAGCCACCCTGCACCTTTATTGCCTCGGGTGGACGTCCAGGTGACTGTCATTAAGATGGCCCAGGCTCTACCCAGTGTCAGAAAAACAAGAGTAAGTCTCAAAGGAATGAAGGCCATTCCTGAGCAGTATGGCACAGCACCTTTTACTACCCAGGTGATTCATGGGTAATTTAGGAGGTTCACCCTGAAAGCCACTGAATTGGTGACTGGTCAGTAAATCCCATCTGGACTGACCAAAACATGAGTAATATCTGTGTTTGAGTCTACGCCCAAAGTGGAATTGTTGATCCATATATGGGAGAAGGATTTGTTTTTCCACTGTGATAAATAAAGGACCCTGGCATTTTTATATATCATTATATATGCAGCACAAGCCCAGGCAGCACAGACGTTAAGTGCTCAGCTGCTAACCGAAGGCTGAGTTCAAACCCACATGGTGGGTCCACAGGAAAGAGATCTGATGGTTTATCCCATAAAGATTTCCACTAGAAAACTGCAGTGGTTCGGATTGTGTGTCAGCTTAGCTGAGCCATAATTCTCAGTGTTTGGGCAGTTGTGTGATGCTGCAGTCTCCTCCATATTGAGATTTAATGTGTGATCACCACTCAGTCGAAAGGGGATTTCCTTGAGCGTGTAGCTTGCATCCAATATGAGTGGACTTTCTAGCAAGACCGGGAAGTGGAAGCAGTTTGCCATGCCGGCTCCTGCAGTACTTGGCAGTTAAACTTGGAGCCTGCTGGCTGTCTTGCCTGCTGATCTTAGGATTCAGTGATCTTCACAGTCTATGAGCATGAGCTCTGCTCTCAACTGCTGACCTCAGGTTTGCCGGTCCTCGTGGCTGCATGAATCACAAGAAGTCTCTACCCTGACCCACAGACTTGGGCCATTCCAGCCTCTAAACTTTGTGAACTGTTTCCTTGATATAAATCTCTATGTATATACTTACACCCTTTTCTGGTTTTGCCTCTCTATAGAACACAGCCTAAGACAAAAATCCTATAGGGAAGTGCTACTGTATGACATGAAGTAGCTATTAGTCAAAAATTGTCTCAACAACACCCAGTGGCAACAGCAACATATGTATGCAGACTCTCTGACCTGTATACTTTTGCTACAACTGTCCCCTTAGGTCAATGTCTCCCAGAAGCACACTCTGAACCCAGGGTTCATGTGTAAGGACCACGGAGGTGCTTCCAAGGGGGGCAGAAAGGGAATATGGGTGCAGGGAAGGGAAGGAGGAAGCAAGCACAACCTTGATTTGGCCTGAGCCTGAGGCTGGTCCTGGGGTACAGATGGACCTGAGTTAGTGCCACTCAAGCCGAGAAGCTTGGGGTTGTCTCCCTCACTAGCTGGTCATGATCTAGGGCCTCCCAGAGAACTGGGGAGGGAGTAGAAGGGGACATGCACTCCCAGGGACTTGGGGCACCTTGTAAGAGCAAGGAACCTCCACACCAAAGGCAAGCCCTCTGAAGAGGGTCACAGACACAAACCACTGGCATCAAAGCTGAGGACACACAAGTGTGAAAAAGCTGGGGACAGACACACAGAGCTGGCAGAAGACAGCCAGGGAGGTTGGACAGGCAGCAACCATGTCCACTACGTCACACCCCAGCAAAAAAGAGGAAGACCCTCAACCAGACGGATTGACACAGTGTCTGCATAAAAATCCCTGTGGGCACGGCCCAGGACCAGGGTGTTTCGTTCTGCGGTGCACAGCACAGCTGTGTGTCGGAACCCGCTCAGCAGCACCTGACAACAACAACAGGCAGCCCTACAGTTCTCTCTCACTTTCTTTTTCTGCCTTTACGCCTCTGATGAGCTCCCGGGAGCAAGCCTCCGTGGTAGCTGTCGAGACAAGCACAGATAGGACTGTGAAACCAACATGCTATTGTCCTCCTCCTCCCCCAGCACCCGTCAGGCCCACTGCCACCCCAGGGCCCCCCTGATATGCACTCACCACCTTAGGCAGGACAGCTGCCTGTGGCTGGGACCATGTCCACTGTCAGCTGGTGTTCCCCAGGCCAGGCTGGGCCACGGAGGAAGGGGCATGGTTTACCGTGCCCAACAAGGTGCCACGGGGCTGACAGGGGTCTTAGGTTGCATGTGGGGGCTAGGCCATTTCTGGGCATCATCTCTTGCCACTTCACCCCGAAAGTCCTTTTCCTGCTGCCCCTTCCCCTTCTCTGTTAATGGGATTCCATGTGCCAGGAGCTCAGGCCTAAATCCACAGAGTCACTCTTGGTTCTTCCCTTATACGCCGTACCCTCCATTTTTCTCCCTGGCTTTGTCTTCAGGGCACAGCCAGAAGCCAAGCCCTTCTCACCACTAGAGTTCAAGCCCCCATCACCTCTTGGGGTCCTTGAAACAGCCATCTGGCTGGGCTTCCTGTCTTCCGAGTCCTTGAAACAGTCTGCATGCTTCTGCCCTTGTCCTGCAGTCCCCATGTTCCGTTCATAGCTGAGTTCAGGAAAAGGTCACCAACCCATCCTGGTTCGCTGGATTTTCTCGGTTTTTGCACTCTGAGTCCTATGTCCTGGGAAGCCCCGTGAATCCCCAGAGAGTTAGGGCAGTTGCTCACTCCACTTCAGGAGCTAGGCACGAAGCCGTAGGGCGAAGGCCAGCACTGTGGCACAAAGAGGAGACACAGGGGACCAAGGGGACAGTGGCTCCAGAAAACTGAGCCCCACAGAAAGCCCAGTGGTGACAGCCAAGACAGGTAAGAGAAACCGGGCTTTTCAAGAGGAGTGATGAAGTTCCTTCAAGAGGCTAAAAGACATCCCAGTAAGAAAAAGCTTCTGCAGTCAAACAAAACTGGGACATCCTTGGTAGAGAAAACCAGACAGGCTTAAGACGGGACTCGGAGACCCAGTGGTGCGGAGGTTAAGAGCTCAGCTGCTGACCCAAAGCTCAGTGGTTTGCGCTGGCCAATGGCATCAAGAGAGAAAGAGGTACTAGTCTGCTTCTGGACGGGTTACAGGGTCCGTGAGGACCCTATGGGGCACTCTGTGGGGCACCTCTGCTCTGTCCTGTAGAGTCACGTGAGTGGACGGCAGGGGTTGGTATTTAAGGGAAGGTAGGACTCACTGCTCCAGAGAACATCACTGTTGGGGCCATTGAGCTGACTTGACACACAGCGACCCCATGTGACGGAGTACAACTGCCCATAGAGATTCCTAGGCTGTAACCTTTGTGGGAGCGGGTCACCAGGTCATGTCTCGGTTGCCACTGGAGGTTGGACAGTCAACCTCTCAGGGAGCAGCAGAGCGCTTAACCGTTGCACCACCACAGCTGCTGATGCATGTCGAAGACCTTCAGTAGATGAATCGCTGAGCACAGAACCTGTTCTCAGGGGACTGTCGGGAAGCCACACCTGTTGCCTTCAGGTCGGTTCTGACTCCCAGCAGCCCCATAGGACAGAGCAGGACTGTCCCCAGGGATGGTCAGGGCTTTGGTCCTAGTGGAAGCAGGGTCTGTGTCTTGCTCCTGCAGAGCGGCTGGTGGGCTCTGACCACGGAACTTCCAGTTAGCAGCCAAGCACCCAGCCGCTGCGCCACCAGGGCTCCTTGTACGGAGAACCAGCGCACACAAAACCCGGCCTGGAGACGCCGCTCTCAAGGCTGGTTGTCAGGGCGTGCCCCCCCGAAAAGATGTGCACACAGGGCTGACGTGTGGGTGAATTACGGCCAAGCTCCCGGAGCAGCAGACAGCGGGACAAAGCCTCAGGCTGAGACACGGGGGCCCACACCGAGCCCGGCGATCTCCTCCAGGGTGGTGGGTCAGGCGTACCCTGACTGTCAGAGGGTAAAATACGGGCTGAGGACAGCTCCACCTGAGGCTGCGTTACCTGGCAGCCCTGTACCAAAGAAAGGAGAGGCCCAGGTGACATGTGTGTGTGATAAAGAGACCACCCTCGTGACCGGGGCTCACACTCAACACTGACCAGGTGTGCGCCCACGCAGAGCTGGCCCTCGACCATGGTTTCTGTGGCTTTAGCTGGTTCCATGGTGAGTCCAGGAGCTCGGCCGGCCCCTCAGAGTCGTCCGCACTGGAGGCGGGAGGGCCAGGTCCTTGTAGCTCCGCTACGGGCCAGTCACTTCCCTTCCCCTGGAGAGGGAAGCCTGGGGTGACTCCCATGTGTCATCCGCCTTGGGGGGACTCTGGAGAACCAAGGAGATGAGAGCAGCACTCTGCAGCGTCCACCACAGGACTTCTGCTCATGCCCCTCCTGCCACCACGGGGCCACCTTCCCCAGGAAGTCTTCCCATCACTGACGTCACAGCGCTTCCTGCGTGCTTTGCCGTTTCTTGTTTGGTGTCGCGGAGTCAGCTCTGACTCACAGCAGCCCTGGGTACAGTGGAAGGAACACTGCCTGGTCCCATGCCGTTCCCACAGTCACCGTCACCCTCGAGGCCACGTGTCAGTCCTTCCCCTTGAGGGTCTTCCTCTTTTAGGCTGACCTGCCTTATCAAGCATGATGTCCTGCTCCAGGGACTGAGCGCTTCTGATGGCATGTCCACAGTATGTGAGATGCAGTTCAGCCATCTGTGCTTCCAAGGAGTATTTTGGTTCTCCTTCTTCCAACACAGATTGGTTCGTTCGTCAGGCAGTCCATGGGATATTCCATGTTCTTCACCAACACCACAGCCCGAAGGCTTCACTTCATCTTCGTCTTCCTTATTCTTCATCCTGCTTGCATGTGCATGTAAAGCGATTGAAAACACCATGGCTTGGGGTGTGCCGGGTCTTCAGTGTGACTTTGTTTAAGTAGAACCCCTCCATGGTAGGACTGTCGTGGGCATCTCTCTCACACCAGGCAAGAAGGCACTAGAACACCCTAAATAGGAGTGAGGCCCCATGTCTGAGTTCAAATCTTGAGGTGATGCTGTACCAGGGCAGTCCATTTACTCCCCTGAGCCTCGGTTTCCCAGTCTGCAAAACGCAGGAAATGGTCATCATCACTCCCTCAGCGTTGTTAGGATTATGTCATTCTTATACCATTTAACACTATCAGACAGACAGCAGGCATATGATAGAAGCTTAGTGAGAGAAGGAGCAGAGAAGGCTGGCTCCTGTGGCCTTTCCTCCCTGAGCTTAGTCAAGACCTGGCTGGGCAGGAGAGCATCAGGGCAGAAGCTGTGGTGGCTGGGACGTCAGCAGGCATCCCAGGCGGCCATGGGGCCCTGGCAGTGGAGAGGGATGGGGGAGGAACGCGGCCAGCGGCTCCGACCGTGCGGGTCTGTGGTCCGTGGTCCATTCCATGTCCTTGGTGGTCAGACAGTGGGCAACCAGAAAGACCCGGAAACAGGAGGAAGGGGTCAAGGGACAGATGCAGGCCAGCTTCACCCTGGCTGGGAGCGAGGAGACAGAAAGGACCAAGAAGTCTACCTGGGGAGGACACCCAGAATGCTCTTTACAGGAGAGGATGGCAAGACTGTCTCAGTTCTGAAGATCCTTGGTGTCTTAGCCTTTCACCAAGACTTTGTCTCCACAAAGGTATCTGACGACACCATCCCCACACCCTTAGTATCTCTCCCCCAAACAGCCTTTTCAGTAAATAAGCAGACAGATAAATCACCAGGGCCCTGCGTTTCTGTCCTGTCCAGTTCAGATTGTAGCACAAAGTGCTCATCACTCTTTCTTCATGCGGGCCACCAAACATCCTTCTGGATAAAGGAAGCAGCTTGCACCGGGGGGCACCAGAGCCTGGCTCACCTGTATCCTGTCTCCCGTAGCCCGCCAGGCCGGACACCCTGCCGGCAGCCCCCTCCTGCTCTCCATCCCCTTCCTCAGCAAAACTGTTGACAGAGAAACATCTTCCTGCCCTGCAGGGGAGAGGCCCCGATCTGCCCTTAGGAGGCTGCGGGCCAAAGACAGCGGTGCCGTTAGCTGTCCAGCTTGCCACGCAAACTGCAGTGTGCTGCCGTGACACGGCTGTCTAACATGTTCGTATCTGGCTTTTGCTCCTCTTTCCCTTTTTCCTTTAGATGAAGGTTGACAGAACAAACTAGCTTCTCACTGAACAGGGCTTCCATTGTTCTGTGACACTTGCTACCAACCCCACGACGTGCCAACACTCGGCCTACTCTAACCTGGGTTTCCTCTCACCAGCTTTCCTGGTCCCTGCTGCCTTCCTGTCCCTACCCCGGGGCTGAGGCACCTCTTTAGTCTCTTTTTACTTTATGGGCCTGTCTAACACGTGCCTGAAGGGTGAGCCTCAGGAGCGACCTCGTTAGCAAGATGCAAGGGTGCTGGGGGCCAGACTCCTGGGGTTTCTCCCGTCTCTGTCAGGCCAGTAAGTCTGGTCTTTTTCTTTCAAGCAGAATTTTGTTCTCCCTTTGTCCCCAGCTCTGTCTGGCCTCCTCTGTTGTGATCCCAGTGAGAGCAGTTGTTGGCAACAGCTTGGCACCGTGTGGCTGTGCTGGGCTCAGTCTGGCAGGGGCTGTGGTGTTGGGGCCCGTGAGTCCTTTGCCCTCATCCTTCCCTGTGTCTTTAGCTTTCTTCCTTCTCTCCTGCTCTGTGTGTGGTGAGACCAGTGGCGTATCTTAGATGGCTGTCGTGAGCACCCAGTATGTGACCACAAGGCTTGGGGTTACTGAACAGCTTTATTTAATATCTTAATTAGTTTGGTTAGAAGCATATGCTTACTATGTATTTGTTAAGTAGTGGCCTAGCACACACTTCTGGTCAAACAGAAACAGGGGAAGGTGCTAGCACCCCCAAACACCCAAAAGGGTTATGTTAGCTATATTAGATTAATATAATCTAAAAAAGCACTTGGCTTGGCAATATATTAAGGTTCACACTGGATCCCACAGGGACTGCTCAGGTCAGTCACAGCATTAGGGTGTCATCAGTCCCACTTCCTTAACAGAGGGTTTCCGTCTAAGGAATCTGGGGACCAGGTGTCAGGAGAGTCTGGGGTAGGACTCTGTGATGACAAGGTGTCTCAGAGGTGGGGCCAGCAGGGACAGCACAAGAGGCTCAGGCACCAATGGAAAACTGCCACTGTCACTCTGACTAGGCCTTTAAGGGTGAGGCAGATGGGGTCCACAGTCAGGTCCCAGCACAGCGGGCAGACTTTCAGGAGGAGACTGTGCACCCCAAGCCCAGAGTGCTGGGTTTTTGTAACTGTGTGCAAACCAGCTGTTTACGTAGTTGTGCTCACTAGTGAGCAGGTCACCCTCCTTTTCTGGTGCCTTCCGCTATTGACCTCTTTCTGGTTAGCTGTGTCCTTGTCACCTCTGTGGCTGTCTGCTGCCACCTCCGTCTGCCACTTGTTTTTCTCACTTCTTTCCTTCGCTTTGCTCCATCATGACTTTAGATTTTCTCACCACCTCACTCAGCTTGAACATAGCCATTTTGTGTTTTAACAGTGTAGCCAATTCGTGATTTAATGTACGTTCACAACTAGGCTCCACTTTGCTATACATTCTATACATCTACATAGATAGCTACAGTGTGCATCTCCACGTTTCAGTGGCTGCTCACTAACCTGCTTACATCTGGAGTAAGTGTTTGTAGGTTTGGATTGGATTTTGTGTATTACGGCATATTGTGCTATGTATGTTATATGTCATACTGTTATATCATATCTTGTGCCCCACTCAACTTTATTTTGTTTAAAAACCTACAGGCTACAAACAGATGCAAGCATGCCAGGAACTAAGATTTCTTCCCAAAAGCTTGCTGCTGCTGAGCCAGTTCTAACTTGGTGTTACATGGCAGGGTTTTCTTGGCTGAAATCGTCACAGAAGCACTGTCAGGCCTTTCCTCTGCAGTGCCACAGAGTGAGTTCAAACTGCTGACCTTTAGGTGAGTAGCTGAGTACAGATATTTGATGAAATACATGGACCACAGCCTCATTCACCCTGAGGCCAGAAGAACTAGGTGGTGCCCAGCTACCGCTATTGACCATTCAGATAAGGACCACAATAGATGGACTCTAATAGACAGATTCTTCAAAAGTCCAGATTCACTGGACTAGTTGAGACTGGAGGACTCCCTAAGATTATCATCTTGAGATATTCTGTAAATCTTAACCCAAACAATCCTTTAGGGTCACGTGTGAACTAAATAATGGATTAGGTCATAAAGATTATCACCTGTAAGTAATGAGTTCCTTTAAAAAATCACCTCTAACAAATGCCAGGCTGAGCAGGGAGAACGCTGACACGTCACGGGGTTGGTGCCCAATGTTACAAAACACTGTACCCACTAACCACTAATGAGGAGCTAGTCTGCTCTGTAAACTTTCATCTCACCTACAATTTTAAACAGTGATCTGCAGGAGACAAAGTCACCACAAATACCTCTAAAGCAAAGATGAGAAGGTAAGGGCCAGGGAACAAGAGAACTAGGAACGGTACAACCAGAACAGAATGGAGGAGAATGATGATGCTTGGTGAAAAATGTCACCAATGTCACTGAATAGTTTATGTAGAAATCATTAAATGGGAATGTAATTTGATATATAAATTTTCACCTTGAACACATTAATTACTATTAAAAAAATACTTGACTGAATGAAGCTTCCTCCGTCCAGGTGGCTGAGAACAGCCTGCTGGTTGAGCAGTTTGAAGCGAGGCTCAGACTAGCATCCAGCTCAGGCCAATGCAACACTGCAGTGACGAGCAATATTGTCAGAACCACGTGTCTGCACTGGTTCACTGAGTCACTTCTTCATCTGCTAACTCAGGGGACACCTGTTTATGGCACATTCTCAACGTGTCAATTATCTCCCAGGACAGCAAGGCATGTGGCATGTCCAAACCAAAAAAACCTGCTGCCGTCGAGTCTACTCTGACTCATACTGACCCTACAGACAGGGCAGAACTGCCCCACGCAGCTTCCAAGGAGCACCTGGCGGATTGGAACTGTTGACCCTGTGACTAGCAGGTGCAGCACTTATAACTGCTGTGCCCCCAGGGTTTCTGTGGACTGTCCGGAGGAGGCCGGTGCTGAGACAGAGAGCCACTACCCGGCTGCCTCAGGCTGGAAGGACGCGGGGGCAGCTGGGAGCACACAGTGACAGCTGGGGCATTTTTCTGTAGTGAGAAGGTTCTCAAGTGGCTGGTGGCCATGGTCACACAACTCTGTGGCCACCATAAACCACTGCATTGTACCCCTGAAACGGATGATGTGTGTGGTATGCAGATCATGATCCTAATGAAGCTGCTACCGAGAAAAGGCACTGTGACAAAAATGTCCACAAAGGAAACCTGAGCATGTGTGTGCAGCACACACACACGCACTGACACATGTGCCGTGATTGCTACCCTGGGGGAGAGCCCACGGGGGTCAGTGGGGTGACTTGCTAGAGAAGCCAGCAGGTCTGGCTCTCGCTCGGCCTTGCTAGGAGCAATTCTCTGGCAGAGCAAAGAAGAGCAAACCCGTTGTCCCAGAGTGGCTGCTGACTCCCAGCGACCCTACAAGACAGAGGAGACCTGCCCCCTGGGGTTCCCAAGGCATGCCTGCTGCATTCCAACTGCCCACCTTACAGTTAGCTGTGGGAGTGCTTACCTGCCACCCCACCAGGGTTCCCCATGGAAGAAAGCAGGGTAAAAGACCAGAGCCAGTAATAACTAACAACAAACAGAGAAGCCGGTGGCCACCAAGCTGTTCTTGCCTCGTGGTGACCCGCCCCTGTACCCTGCAGAGTTTGTAATGGCTGATAGCCAGGCCTTTTCTCTGAAGGGTCTCTGGGCAGACCTGAACCACCAACCTGTCAGTTAGCCCCCGAACACACTAACTGTCTGCACCACTAGGGACTGCATGTGGCTAACTAGCTAAGTGTTCCTCAGAACATCCGTGCCCCAGAACGAAACTGAACCCACCGCTGTTGATCCACTGAAACTCATTCTTCGACCGGCCACTCCCGAAAGCCGCCTGTGCGCCCTTGCGCTGCAGATCACAGCATCCCCATGGCACCCCAGCGATGCAAACACGCCTAATGATGTCAGCTGGTGAGGAAGCTGAGCTCCAGAAAGACTAATAGCTCAACCAGTCTCGCAACCAGCAAGGAAGGCGTGGGGCCAAAAACCCAGGCAGTCCTGCTCCGTGCTGCCTTCCCTGGCAGTGGGGCTCATGCCAGGGTCGGGTGGAGGGCTGGGAGAAGTGGGGTGTTAGTGCCCTGGGTGGAGCTCAGACACCTGTGGCCTCAGTGAGGGTGAAGAACTGGTTCTGTGAGTGTCACGGTGGCTCCGGATGGCTGAGCGTGAGCCAAGGAATTTGTGGTTCGGATCGGGACTCCAAGCTCTCGGAAATGGGGCCATGTGTGCACCACTGCGTTCCAAGGTGTGGAGGAAGTGGGGCTTGGGGGCAGGAGCATGGCTGCTGCCCGTGGCACTTTGATGGCAGAGAACAGAGTGGTCTTTGTCCTGGATGGTGAAATGACAGAGACCTTCCAACTCTCACAGGTGTACGCCAAACGCGTATCCGTCCTGAGTTTCTGAGACGGGTGTATGCCAAAACTGCGTCCCTGGGAGAAGGCTGAGGTGACTCCACCACCAGTCTGACATGGAGGGGGAGCACGCAAACACAAGCAGGAACTAGGACCCTGAAGTGTACGACGGCTTCTCTCAGTCGTTCTCAAAGTTTCTATCATCTGGGACTCTTTTAGTAACACTGCTGAAGAGTTTGGAAAGACTTCTCTGCCACATTACATTTCTAATGAGTAATTTATTTTGACCATTTTCAATAACCAAAGAGATCTATAGTCATCGACTGGGACGTCTCAACAGCTGGAATGCCCACCCTGCCTGGTGGGGTGGCTACAAGCCCCAAGCCGAGCAACGGTGGTGTCAACGGCTGGGCAGCAGCGCTGGCCGCTTTGCGGTCTTCCTCTTGAGCTGTCCAGAGCCACAGGTAGTCTGCTGGTCCCCTGTGAGCAACTCCAGGCCCCAGGGATCACTGTCCTCATTTGTCTCTACAGTGAGGGCTGGCTTGTCAGCAGACGGTGCACAAATTGTTGGCAGCCATGGACTGAGCCAGGCGAAACTGGTTGCCTTCAAGTCAATTTTGACTCACAGTGACCCTACAGAACAGAGCAGAGCCGCCCCATAGGGTTTCCAAGGAGTGACCGGGGGATTCCCAGTTTGAACTGTTGACCTTCTGGTTAGCAAGCCAAGCACTGAACCGCAAAACCACCAGGCTCCCTGGAAGACAAGCACTACCTGATTAATCCTGAATAGAGACTAAAGCACAGAGATTCCATAAACTCCACGCTTTGGTTTTCTAGAGCAATGCCAAGTCTGTGTGGTCGCGTCCTTCTCAATAAAGGCACTTGAGTAGGTCAGAGCAGCTCAGAGCTCAGCTGCTAACTGAGAGGCCAGCCATCAGAACCCCTGGCTTCCCGGCAGCCCTGCGGGGCTATTCTCGTCTGCCCTGTAGGGTCGCAATGGGTGGGAGCCAACCCCACAGCAGCAGTTCTGGGTTTTCTTTGTGTGTATGCAGATGCTGTGGTGGCACAAAGGTGACATGCTGAGCTGCACACGGAAGGGTCAGTGGTGTGGTTCCACAGGTGGACCAGGAAAGAAAGACTCGGCCGTCAGCTTCTGTGAAGATGTACAGCCTCGGAAACCCTGTGGTGCTGCTCTGCTCTGCCCTGTAGGGTCCCTGCGAGTCAGAATCGGCACACTGACAAGGGGTTTGGCCTGGGCTGTACGCACACAGGGTTAGTGACGACACAGCTAGTCAGGAGAGAAGTCACAGCTGGGAGCCTCTTCCTCAGACCTCGAGTTGGGTCGTCCCTGTGGCTGAGTAAGGCCCCTTCTGTTCCACGCAAGGCAATGATTCCTCTGAGGGCCCCTTCAAATGCCTTCCAGTGCAGCCAGCCAACTGAGTGCCCCTGGTGATGAAGGATGGGGTCCACAGGGACAGCAGAGCAGGAGGCGACCCCCTCGAGAAAGACAGGGACCTCGACCAAGACCCAACCCCTGCTCGTTTAGAAGACCCTGGTCCAGCCGCACAAGGAGCCACATGCCCATGCGTTGTACCCGCCGTCTTTAACCAACAGTCCACTTCATCAGGCCAGTATTTCATGCTCTAGGCCTCTTCTTTGGGAGAAAAACTTCTGACTTGTTCCTGTAGAGACTGTACTTGTAGTCTAGGAAACTCTATGGGGCAGTTCCACTCTGTCACACGGGGCCACTGTGAGTTGGAAATCAACTTCATGGCCCCCGGCAGCAGTGACAACAGCAGGCCTCTCCTTCCTTGCCTCAAAAAGGCTGCCAGTAACACGTGCCTCACAGGGGTGTTTTCAGAATAAAACGAGGTAATTCTGTAAAGCACTGTGCATGGTCTGAGCCATGGTGTGCATGGTGGATCATGGCTGCTATTCTGAGTAACCAGATACACTCTGAAAGCTGAGCATGCCACACAGCAAACATACTCAGGTTGGAGTCCACAGGGCTCCCTAAGTTCATAACAATTAGACACTGGGAGGTACTATTTGTCAAAGATTGCATGTTTCCACATCCACTAATTCTTAAGAATGGGATGGACAGTCACAGCCTGGGTTAGACACAGCAAGGACTAGATGAGGTGACCTCTGAAATCACAAGGAATTAATTCCTGTGTAATAAGTAAGTATCACAGGGAAATAGGGCAAGGGCGACACGGCAGCTCATTGTTTCTGGGTATTTGAATTGCTTCATTTTTTGGACTGGTGGCTCACTGGAATATTCCAAGGGTAAACAGTGTAATGAAACACTGGGGCGAGGAGGGGAGCCGGGGGATTGCACCAGTGAGGGGTGTAGCGTAGTATTGCAAGTGTGTGTTTCCACTGCAGCTGAAACATATACTGCAATTGAAACAAGGAACACCCAGCCGTCAGGTGACCGCGAGGCCTTCGTGAATGAGGACTCTGGGCTGCCTGTGCTTGGGAAATGGGTAGTTCTCCTAGGAGTTGAGTCTTTTGTTCTTATTTTACGGTAGTGAAATACATATAACCAAGTGCCCACTATTTTAATTTTTTTAGGTGCGCAATTCAGAGACCTTAACAACCTTCACCGTATGGTGCTACCATCACCGCTGTTTACTCCTGGAAGTCTTACGTCACCCCAAACAGAAACTGGGTACCAACCACTCCTGTTCCTCTTCCCCCCTCGGTAACTACCCACAACCTTCTGTCTCTATGCATTTGCCTTAAGTGGAGTCATAGATGTCCTTTTGTGTCTGGTTTATCTCACTCAGCATAGTGTTTTCCAGGTTCATCCCCGGAGTGGCAGGCATCGTTTCTCGCTATAGCTGAGGAATATTCAGGTGGATGTAGAGGCCACACCTGCTTGCCCATTCATCTGCTGATGGACGCCTGGGTTGCTTCCAGCTGTGGGCAGCTGTGAGCATGTTGCAGTGAACACTGGCAGTGAGCTCTGAAGGGGGTTCCTCGACTTGGGTATCTTTTCTGACCCAGGTGAGTTGACACAATTACAAGTGAACACAGAGAATGCCTAGGGACATAAGCACTGTGGGGAGGGAGAGGAGCAGCAGGAACACGGCTTCCTTAAGGAGGAATTACGCCTTACCAGCTACAGAGGAAATGAACCTAAACGTTGACCTCAGTGTTTGGGGAAAATGGTCACCTGCCATTGAGTTGATGGCTGGCCCTGTGTGCAGAGTGGAACTGCTCCCTCGGGTTTCCCAAGGCTGTGATCTCTCAGCAGCAGCACTCGGGCCTGTCTTCCAAGGCCCCGTCGCATGGGTTTGAATCAGAGCTTGGGCCCGATCGGAGGTCCTGGTGTGAACTGCCTTTGAGCCAGCAGTTGAGCTCTTAGTTATTTGCACCATCCAGTTGTATGCAACTGACAGATGACGTAAAATCACTTGATGAGATTCTTCTGCAAATGCTGACTTTTCCAGTGGGCCACGGTCGTGGGGGAGGGTTTCTCTGTGTGGTGCAGAGACAGCAGGCGGACACACAGGAAGTAGGAGTGGACACAAGCAGGAACCACCTTCACAGAAGAGCAGTAAACGCAGAGTGGGCCAGATGCTCAACCTAGCATTGGCCTTCCTTTCCTCTTACAACGTTTCAGTTAGTGCATTTTCAGTCTTTAGAAAAATAAAATAACAAGCAAGAGGTGAAGTCAAGATGGCAGACTCTTAAATCCCTCTGCAAACCAACACTTGGACTGATAATTAAACGGAGACTCCTGGACACCTAGTGAGCCCTGGGATGCAGCATAAGGTTGTTAATTTGGACTTCAAACCACTGAGCGCAAAACCTCCTCTTTTTCACTGACCCCACTCTCAGCAACTGCGGACTTACACATACCAAAGGTAACTCACCATTTTGATTTTTGTTTTTTTTTCCCTCGTGCTTTTCTGGCAGAGAGGTGATGTTTTGCACAGTGACACCTGAGGCTGAGGCCTGGCAATGGAGGCTGTGGACTCTGAGCATCTCAGCACTCTGGGCCTCTCTTTCCACCAGGAGCCTGGTCCAGGCTGAGTGGTGAGCTTGTGTGGGATGCCATCTTATTCCACTGGGAGGCAGGGACAACCATACAGAAGCCTCAGCTGGACCTAATTCTTGGGCTGGGAGGTAGTGCCTGCCCAAAAGAGAGAGCTTTTCTGGCAGAAAAACAGAATTCTACACAGTATTGCCTACAGCTGGGGCCTAACAGCAGAGTTCAGCAGGCCAGTAGCCTTTCTGTATTTTGAGCTAGTTTATAACATCTGAGGTTCAATATAGAGGTGGTTACTTGGCCAGCTGGGAAGAGAGATCCATACACCTTAAAACCTGACTGACTTTGGAAGTTGTCAGATACTTTTTACTTCTCATTTTAAGATGGCCTAGAGAAACAACTGTGGTCCAGCCTCTATTGACCCCCACGAAGCCCCAAAAGCAACAAACTCTGGAGAAGACTGTGCCCAGGAAATCACCCATGGCATCAGAAGGCCCCCAAAAGAAACCACCTCAGAACTTCCCAGATGAAGAAGCTTTTCTGAAACTGTCAGAAGATGACTACAAAAAGATTATATAGAGAGCCCTCCTAGACAAAATATTAAGCAAGCTGTTTGATCTGATAGAACAACAGTACTCTGAAATCCAACAGATCAAAAACAAAACCAAAGACATAGAAACTTCAATTCAAAGCCAAGAAAACAGAATGGAACAAATGGAAAATAGACTTTCTGATTTGGAAGACAGAGCTACTGACTCCAGCATCTATGAGGAGAAATCAGAAAAAAGAAACAAGAAAAATGAAGAAGTATTAAGAAGCACGTGGGACTCTATTAAGAGAAAGAATCTATGATTAATTGGAGTTCCTGAACAGGGTGAGATACCTGAGAACGCAGGGAGTATTGTTGCTGAGCTGCTGACAGAAAAATAAAATAATAAGCAAAAAAGAAAAATTATCACCTGAAGTCCTACTGCTAGCTTTGGCTTTTTTCTACAATCTTTATCTAAGAAGGAAGGTTGAAATCAATCTTCCAGCTTGAACACGATACTAAGTTCCTACAGCAATGCCAAACTCTGACCTACCCATAGTCCTCCAGGGCCAGATTTAAGAAGGCCTTGAAGGCTGTTCTGCTCTCTCTAGGCCTGGTGTCCTCACCACCACCTATTCATTCAAAACCCATTTCCTTGAGGTGATTCACAGCAACTCATAGCGATCCTATAGGACAGAGTAGAATTGCCCCATAGGGCTTCCAAGGCTGTGGGGACCTTCATGGATGCAGACCACAACGTCATTCTCCCATGGAGCTGCTGGTGGTATCAAACCACTGATCTGTTGGTTAACAGCTGAGCAACTGAGCCACTGCCACCAGGGCAAAGATTCAGACTGGGGAGATACTAGGATTCAGTGAGTCCCCTTACGGAAGGCCAGTGCCTCATTGACCATTGACATGCCTTTGTGGGTGTTACACCTTAGAGAGCAGAACGCAGGCGCTGAAGGAAAAGTTACCTGCAAAGAGCAACACAAAAGAGTGTGGCTGTTCCTGGTCCCGAGCACCGAGATTCCAGGAAAAAGTGTGGTAGAGGCTTCCCACCAAAGTCATTGGACTCGTGGGTCACCAATGCTGACAAAAAAATTGGAAATACAAAAGAAAAAGAAATACAGAAGAAGTCTGTTCTCTGCATACGATAAAAGTTATGAATCCAGAAATCTGAACCTGCTGCTTTAGGTGGGGTTCCAAGTCACACAAGCTCGTAAGACAGAGCAGAACTCCCCCACGGGGTTTCCAAGGAGTGGCTGTGGGTTTGAACAGTGACACTTTGGTTAGCAGTCAAGTGCCAAATGCCATCAGGGCTCCAAAATAATCACTAGTGATATTAAAAGATGTTTGTTAGGGTCAAAAAAACAGCAGCACAATGTTCAGAAACATTAGAAAATCTTATTGATATTAAGTAAATGGTATAAAAACAACTGGCGTGTGATCTCAAGCTTATAAAAAAAAGAATCTCAATACTGTGAGCAAATTAGACCAGAGATAACTAAAGCAAAAGAGAATTAGTAAGACAGGAGCCAGGAGCAGGAGGCAGGTTTGACTGTCCTTTGCTGGTTCAGGCTGACAACATTTATCACCTTTGCACCAGAACAGGGTAGATACTTTCTCAGGGATTCACAAATTCACCCGAATGCCCTAGACTTACCACAACTTAAGTTTCCCCAAGGGTGAAGAGTTGCCCTGTGACGTAAGAATAAAATCATTAAGTCTATTTAGTCTGGAAATAGAAAGGTCCAGAGGAGATACGGTCTTGGTTTATGAAAACATAAAGTTTAGGTAAATACAGACTTGTTCACTTCTAAAACATGAGACAAACCAAAGTCAGTTCAGTGTCAATCAGGTACTGCCAACAAACAAATCCTGAGAACCAGCCCTCTCCCCAGAGGAACGTACCAATGGCACAGTGAGGTCTTCTGCCCCTTCTGACTTCCCAAAGAGGGACAGGCAGCAACACCAACAGCCAAGGCTGATCGTCGGTGGTCACACACATCTCCACTCTCCACCCATTTTCACTAGTTCTGACACCAGCTGTCTCTCCCACAGCACTCTCTAGTTTGCAGGGTTCAACCACTCCTTGCACTGGCCACCCAGAACTCACCGTCCACACTCACGGTCATGGGGTTGACTGGAGAAGTTACAGGTTATCAGTCAGGATCAGAGAGCACTCAGGGTATGGCTCTTTGGTCAGGAAGGACAGCTTCTCTGCTGTGTCCACAGACACCCTCTGTCTGGCCCTCGGCCCCTCGTTCTTTGGGCCTCTTGAGTTGGCCTGGCCTCTGCTTGAGCAAATATTCCAAGCCCTTTAGCTCTACAGAGAAGGGCCCAGAGGCACCGCACTCCTCCAGTAAACCTGGAGGAACTCAACTAACTCTCTTGTTCCTGGGTCGGGGACCCTAGCTCTGGTGACAAGCACTCAGAGGACTCACTCCACCAGGAAGTCTCCTGCCCGAAGGCCGTCAGCTCTTTCACTCCATGAGTGGGCTGGGCCCACTGTAGACGCCTCGCTACGTGGACTGGGAGGCCCACCGAGGCGTCTTGTTCTGGTGTCACGGCTTTGCTGCTCCTGTTTCTCAGCCACTGCTTCTCTCCATCTGACACTGGCTCTGATGTTACAGCTCTCTCTCTCTCTCTCTCTCTCTCTCTGTCTTCTGAGTCCAGGAGGTTCTAAGGACAGGGATTCTGGGTCCAAAGGACACACCCTGCTCTCGCCTCTTCTTGGTGATTTTGGATCCACCCTTTTCTGCCTCTGGGATGGCTCATTTTAAGCCCAGCAGGATGGCCAAACTGACCAATCCACTTGTTGGGGCTCCGCACCCCTTGTTTGTGTGGTCTCGCCCCCACAAAGATGCCGCACACCTTCTTTGCATTATTAACAAGCTGTTTGATCCCCTTGGTGGGCCACACATGCCTTATCTGCATAGTCCAACCCACTCATTTGGTGGGCGTTAAAGACCACGGTGAGAAAGGCCAGGTGGAGCCATCTGGCACACCACAAGAAGACCACCCCTGAGGACACAGGTCGCGTTTAATTCTGGAATTCCAGAATGATCTTCCATAGTACACACAAGAGAAATCTGCAACAAGGCCCACGGAGGTGAGGATGAATTTGGGGTGGCGGGAGGGAGAAGAGGCTTGTTTTCCGGATTGTCCCTTCCCCTGCTGGGTGAGTGAGGAAACCAGGACATCAGGGCCGACTTCTGAGCCCTCCCTCGAGTGTCCCTTGGAGCAGCTGACACGGACGACCAGTGGCCGTGGAGCTGGCCCTGCAGAGGGCCATGGCAGGATGTGGTCCCACACAGGGCCGGGCAGGGCCGCACTTGCTAGTTTCTGAAATGGGTCCCAGCCTGGGCTCCAGGTTCCCTCCTCACCCTTCCCTCCTGGACCCCAGGGCTCCCCACCAGGCAGCAGCTCGGCTCGGGGGTACTCCGGGTGTGGTGCACACTCGGGCAGAAGGCTTGCTGGAAGCCCTGGGCCATCATCAGACGTTCCCTCCTAAGGGAGGGATCTGTTGGAAACGTTCTAGGGGCCTGGCAGAGGGTGCACTGTGGTTGGGAACAAGGGACACTTCTTCTAGGAAGCATCCCTGCTCTTTGAATACTTGATTTTGCTGATGGGTGGGTTCTCCTGTGGTAGCAAAGGCGGCCTGCCCTGGAGACTCTCGGCAACCGTCCCCCAGTCTCTGCCGTAGAGGACAGGGATGGCCACTGCTCGGTGGCTGCCTGCTCTCTGCTGCCACCCAGGGGAATCCCCGGAGAAGGCACAGGGGGAGAGCTCACCCAGTCGTTCCGCCCCAGATCCTCAGGGCCTAGCTCTCGGCTTCCCAGACACCCCTGGAGGGGCCAGCGGGCAGTAGGTGAGCAAGCCCTCCAGGGAGTCCTGATAGGTGCTAGGGTCTAGAAGCGCTGGTGTAGACTAGGGATGACTTGCACTCAGGGGTGTATGAAATGGGTTAAAAAAAACTGCCATCAAGTGGATTCCGACTCATGGTGACCCGACTGGACGGAGTAGAACCGCCCCACAGAGTTACCAAGGAACACCTGGTGGATTTGAACTGCTGACCCTTTGGAGAGAGCAGCTGTCGCACTTAATCCACCAGGGTTTGGGATGGATAGTCAGGGATTTCTGTCGGGGAAGCTGCTTCTCCTCAGGGCTGACCAAAGACCACATCCTTTAATAAAACGAAGTCTCACCAGCCAGTACCAACGTTCCTGTCAGGAACCACTGTCCTGTCCACCCGTGCCTCTGTGTCGGTGCGTTGGACTTTACGTCTCGTAGTTTGAGTTTTACTTTTTTAAATTTTATAGTGCTTAAGTTGAAAGTTGACAGAGCAAATTACTCTCTTGCTCAAAAACCTACATGCAAATTGTTTTGTGACATTGGTGGCAGCCCCTGCAGTGTGTCCCGTCCCCCTTTTCCCTCTCCACCTGGGTCCCTGCGTCCTTGGCCAGCTCTTCTCCCTTCTCGTCTTTCCTTGGGGCAGGTGTTGCCCATTTGCTGCACTGGCATAACGAGCACGTCCTTCACGCGTGTCACTGTTCCTGTGGCCTGTCTAACCTTTGGCCAAAAGGTGGAAGCAGGAGCGGCCTCAGTTCTGAGTTAGCAGGGTGTCAGGGGCCATAGTCTCGGGGTTCCCTCCAGCCTCTGTCAGATTTACCCCTCGTTATTTGGTTCTGAGTTGGCATTTCTGACCCCTCTGCGGCCAGGAGCCAGGTCAGTCACGTCAGCACCTTCTGGTGCTGAGCAGCTATCCAGTAAATGCTGTCTCGAAGCCGACATGGACTTCGCATCTCACAGAACAGCAGCGCACCTTGAACATCGGAATTAAAACCTGGGGGAGGAGACATCAGAGAGCTGACACAAGGGTCACTCGGGAGCACCACGTGGGCGAGGCTGGGCCGACAAACCACCCCTGTGCTCCAGGTTCTGATGTTGTCCTGGGCAGGGACCTAGCTCCTTCCACCAGGACCAGAAAGGACACCAGCTCCCCCTGTTGGCCGCTGCAGCCATCGCACCTTCCAGGAACCCGTGGGCCTCCCTAGTCCCCTAAGAAGCCAGCACCCCAGCTAACACACAGCTGGGAGGGCCTCCGCTCAGGGACCTGAGCCGCAGGCCCCAGTCTCCTGATGCCACCCCAGGAAACTGGGTCGGTCCTACTGTTTCTCTTCTCCTGGGTCTTGTCCTTGCTGCCCTCCCCAACAAGCTGCCCTACAGTCACAGTTCTGACCATAGTGGACCTCCTGAGAGACACATAGCAGGCCTGACACTGGAGCTGGGCCCCTGAGAGTGCCTGAAAGCGGGCAGAAAGTCAGAGCGAGGCACCTCCCAGAGCAAAACTCGAGAAAATCCCACCACAGCAACAGGGGCAGAAGCCAACGAGGCCCCATGGGGGCACATGGGGAAGGCCGGGTGGCCAGGTCATCTGGGGTGACACGGTGAGGGCCGGGGCCTCAAGCGGACAATCTGAGACGTGTCCGGTGGTGCGGTGGTTAAGTGTTTGACTGCCAACCGAAAGGTCATCAGTTCGAGTCCACCAGGGGCTCCTTGGAAACTCTACGGGGCAGTTCTACCCTGACCTATAGAGTCCCTACGGTGGGCATTCACTGGATGGCAGTGGGTTGGGTTTGGCATCACTCAAAAGGAAAGCTGGTGGTGTTAGGGTTAAGTGCTATGGCTGCGAACCAAAAGGTCATCAGTTCAAGTCCACCAGCCACCTCTTGGAAACTCCACGGGCAGTTCTGCTCTGTTCTACAGGGTCGCCATGAGTTGGAATTGACTCGACGGTGGTGGGTTTGTGATTTGTTCTGTTGTCTCCCTTGAGAGGCTTCCCAGCAGACCCTGGCCTCTCCAGCTGAAGCCCTTATGTATTTGATATAACAGTCACTGCAGTCAGCCTACGGACAGTCTGCCTCCAGGGTCCCTCATTGATCAGGGACCCTAGGGCCTGGTCATGATCCGTCTGAGACCCGAGGGAGTGGTCCACAGGCAGGCCTCCTCCATGACCCTCAGGAAACAGCAGGCGACTGTGGGGAAGGAGCCCCGGAGGCACAGTGGTTAGGAGCTTGGCTACTAACCAGACGGCTGCGGTTCGAATCCCCCAGCTGCTCTTTGGAAACACTGTGAGGCTCTTGTGTTCTGCCCTGTGGGGCTGCAGTGCAGGGACATTGATGAGACAGCACCGGCTCTGGAGGGTTTGGACAGGGAAGGTGGGGAGGCTTGTGCGGAGCTCCCGAGGGGAGGGAGCAGCACACCTCCCCATCATCTATCAATGCTTGCGGGTCATTCGCTTTCCTGTGAACGTGTCCCATGGACCACTCACATGTTCTGGGACTGAGTGAAACATTAAGAAATTGGCTAGGAAGGCCAAGGAGGAACAGAAGTCATTCCCAGACCAAGGCCCCAGCGATGGCCCAAGATATCACCACTCTGTGTCCTCCATGGGAGAGAGCTGGCAGGCTTTGGTCTCTGTCTGGAAGCAGGGCCCAGAGAGGATGACAGCGCTGCCGGCTGAGCAGGATAATAGTGCGGTGTTCCTGCAGATCAACCTCCTGACTGTGTTCACCGTCTCTGACAGAGCGAGGAAGCAGTCTGCCGGGCTCTGTGGGGACAGGAGGTCCCTGGTGGCAGCCCTTGGCCTCTCCTCCACCATCCAGGCCAGCTCAGACCCACAAGACATCATACAGAGTACAGAATGGGGAAAGGGAAAAGGTGGGGAACTGAGGGAAAGAACACGCTCCTGATTCCTGACAGCGGCCGCCCTGGGCGGGAGAGGAAGGAGCAAGACCAGCAGTCAGGGGCCAAGGAGGACCTTCCACTTGATCGGCAATGCTTCTTTTATTCAAAACCATGAAGCAGATGTGACCACATTCCCACTGTTAATTCCTGCTCAACAAATTGAAAAATCCTCCCCTCCGAGCTCTCACAGGCTAGTGGTCAGGCTCTGCTCTCTCTCCCTGTGTGTGTCCTCCTCGGTGGGCCTAACACCCAGGGAGCAGTCTCTGGAGGGACGCTGATGCCCCTGAGAACACCATTCTCACGGGACAGCCAGCCTGCCCACCTCTGACTATCACAGGCTTGGCCACTCTGGCCATCTGGGGCTCCCCTCCCTTCCCACGGGGTGTGGGAAGACCCCCTGACGTGGTCAAGTCCAGAGGCAGCTTGACTTGAGAATCAAGCAGCCGTGAAACACACAGCTGAGAGTTCACCACGAAGGGGAGGAGCCGCACATGCAGTTATTCATCTCCTCTAGGGCCCAGTTACAAACCCTGGTGGTGCAGTGGTTAGTGCTAACCATAATGTTGGCCATGCAGATCCACCAGGCTCTCCTTAGACGCCCTTGGAGCAGCTCTACCGTGTCCTCTAAGGTCACTGTGAGAAAGAACTGACTCCACAGCAGTGGATTTGGTTTCGGTGTAAGACCCGGTTTCAGAAAATGAATCCGGTTTTGGAAACCACATGTGAACCAGGAACCAAACCCTCTCAGCAGGGCCAGCACTGTGTGTACACTGAGGCAAGAGGAGGCAGCAGCCACCAGGGACCTCCTGTCCCCATAGAGCCCAGCATACTGCCTCCTCTCTCTGTCAAAGATGGCGAACACAGTCAGGAGGGTGATCTCGTCCCAGTGCTGGAATGTCCCCTGGAGACAGGTGGGGCTGTGGGTGTCCCCTTCTGGGGATCTAGGCAGAGCTGAGGACTCCAGCCCTTTCCAGACCCTGCTGCCCTCGCCTAACCAGGGCTGCTGTCGGGGGCCGGGGGGCAGGGAACCAACTCAACAGCCACAGCCACCAGGGGGCCCCGTGACCACTGCTGGAGAGGCCCTCCCGTGTTGGTGCCCAGTGGCGGGCTGGGGACAACTGGAAGGAGGTGAAAAGCTGCGTAGCCCCTGCACAGAGACAGGACCAAGCAACCAAGCAGCTGGACCAGTAGGCTTGCAGTCCAGCCCTTTGAAGGGCAGGAGGGCCTTGAAGTGGAAGCACCTGGATTGTCTTCATCTCCCAGCCCTCTTGGATAACAACGCTGCCAGAGCCCCAGAGGCAGAGAGAGGTGGCTGCAGGGCTGGTAACATGCAGGAGGAGGGGGCTTGCAGGAGAGACAGGGGACTGACTACGTGGCCTTCGTGGAGGCCTCACACTCTGGCTGGAGACCTGGAGTCCAGGGCTGGGCTGCTGCGATCTCGGACCTGCCACCGCCTCTGTGCTGAGCCCTGAGCAAGGAGCTCGGTTGTGGCCATTTCAGGGGACAGCATGGTGAGACTGGCTTGGAGGTCGGAAGCCCAGGGGGACAAAGCAACCACTGGGGGGCCTTGGTCCCAGCTCTACTCCTGACCAGGTGGGTGACCTGGGAGGCTATTCACTTGAGCTGTTCAATTGTGTTTTTCTTTTTAAAAAACAATTAAATTGTAGATGGTTTCAGGGAAACCAGCCAATACAATTAACAGAGGGCAGTCAAAGTACAAGGGAAAAAATAAGCTGGTGAGACACCCACGTACGAGATGCTCCCTGTTTACCAGTGGGACACCCCCGTATGAGATGCTCCCTGTTTCTGCCTCACTTCTTTCACTGCCCGGGGAGCAGTGGTCAGAAGCTGCAGCGGCTCACCTCGAGGTCAGCAGTGGTAATCCACCAGGCACCCCTGTGAAACTCTATGGGGCAGTTCTCCTCTGTGGGGTTGCTATGCATCGGAATCAACTTGACCGCAGTGGGTTTGGGTTCCATTTAGCTTAATGACCATCGCTTTTTTACTGTGGTGACAATATACATGCAGCATACACCAACTCAACAGCTGTCACCTACACTCAGTGACACTGGTCACCCGCCAAGGCACGCCACTGTTCTCACCAACCCCACGTCACCGGTCGCCATTTGTGCCAACTACCCATGCAGAGATCCCTGGCCCTCCCTCCTGGTTACCACTCACATCTTTGGTTTCTGCACATTGGCTTATTTCGTAAAGTGACAGCACGTGGTCACTGTCCTTGTGGAACTGGCCTTCTCCAGCCTGTTGTTCCCCTAATTAGGAAATTTCATTTATATATGAGATGCCCATTTTGGTTAAAATAAGGGGAGTCAGCGGCTCCCGGGGGGCTGAGTGACAGGGTGCTGATGTGGACTAGTGCACCGAGATGTGATTGAAGCCACTCTGTGGCCACACCAGCCGGGTCCCTGCAGGAAACAGCATCCGACTCTGACAGCTTGGAGGGCCTCCCGCTTGGGGCAGCTCCAGGGGGAAGGCAAAGCAAGGGGATGCTCTGGGGCCATCAGGGCACCCAGAGAGGTCAGGGCAGGAGGCCAGGCCCACCTTTGGAACGAGAGGTACCGGTGAGGAGGGAAAGCCACCCAAGTCTCCTGGGGAGCACAGAGGAGGGGGAGCACAAAGCGGGGGAGCACAGGAAGGGTGGGCCACAGAAGAGGGGGAAGCACAGACAAGGGAGGAACACCGAGGAGGGGTAGCACGGAGGAGGTGGGACCACTGAGGCACTGGGACCAGAGGTGCCAGCCTGGCCAGAGCCACTACTAGAAACAGGAGGGAACTGTAGGACAGAGGATGCCCAGACTGCTACTGGGACTCCACCGAGGAAAGGCACCCTGGCTGTGCCGGGACCAGCCCCCGGAGGCTCTGAGCACGGCAGGGTGCGGCTGTGAGGGCACCCAGAGCGAGCAGCACCCCACCCTTCCGTGGTTAAGCTGCTGCAGGACACCAGAGACTGCGGCGCCCTGTGACAGGGACAGTATGTGAACTGTAATGACATGGGGACCATGTTAGCTGAAGAGCAAAGGACAGACAGGGCGTCTGCTTACTCTGCCTCACCTTTAACACACTCCCCTCCTCCTGCTTCCTGGACATTGGTGTCCTCAGAATATGACCACTGTCCTCTAATCTCCATTCCCACCAGGAGAAACCAGCCCCAGGCTGGGATCCCACCAGGGCCGACCTCCTTAGGCAGCTTCCAGCCATTCACCTCGGCAGGTTCTCGAGGACAGGGGACCACACTCTGGGGTGAGCGAGGGTGTCAAAGTGACAGGAGTCCAGGGTCTAGTCGGGTGACACTGTTTATTGAAAGGCAAGCCAGCTTTATACAGACACTGGTTTACACAGAGGTGGGGGGCTGCCATCAGAGGGTCTCTTCATGGCAGCCCAGAGCAACCATCCCACCCTCAACCCAAAGACCCAGCCGAAGGAGCCCATGGGCACTGCGCCGTGACACCCAGAAACAAGCAAAAAAAAATCACACAGGACAATGATTGTCTCTTCAGCGTTGCATTTGCCCAGGTGTTCGTTTTTGTTTTTTTAAATAAAAGTTTTTTTTATAAGCTAGCTAATAACAAACTCTTGAGCAGGGTTAGTTCTTAAAGCAATAAATGGTGGCAGGGTGAGGGGTAGTACATATATGTAACAAAATCCAAGAACGTAGCATGTTAAGGCTGGAAAGGATCTTTGGCCAAATTGTGGTTTTGTCTCCAGGCTGAGAGCCAGTGTTCCACAGGTCACTAGGGTAGAGAAAACGGGGACCTGAGAACACCCCCTGACCAGTCCTGTTGGGTGTGCTCTGCGCTCTCAGGCAGGTAAGGCCTGAGATCTCTGCTCCCTCTGGTGGCTGTCACTGGTCTCTGGTCCCTAGGCTTCCATCATCAGGACTCTCTGGGACGCTGCTGATGCAGAATGCTGTCCCCTCTGTCCAGACAGATGTGCCCAACACACAGCGTTCCTCCCTGGCCACGGCTCCACTGAGCTGCGTGTCCCACATCCTGGCCTGGGGACCCCAGCTGTGACTGACTGCTGAGTGGCTGTGCCTGGGGACCACCACAGTTCAAAGTGAGGCCAGGGAGGCCCTGAGGATGTTCTGCAGCACCCAGCACCCCCCTGATGCCTCTCATCCCCTGCCTTGTAGTTTGGTCCCCAGGTCACAGCCACTCCCCGCCACATGGTACCTGGTGCTGGCTGACGTCCCCTTGGCCTGGGAAGCCAGAGGAGCCCTTCAGCTTGCACAGACACTCTCCTACCTGACCAGTTTCTTTCCTCGTCCCCCACCCCGACACAACCTGAGACGTACTCCATCCACCGCTCGTCCAGACATCTCCCGGCCTTCAGCCCCCTCACTCACTCCCCATGCTCCCACGCACGTGCGACTCGCCTCTCCTCATTTCCCCTCCCCAGGGCCTTCCTGCACATTTCCTTCTTCCTCCTCACACTAAACTCCACCATCCGCACCCCACAACCACCTCACCCTGGACCCTGATGGCACAGTCTGGAGGCCCAGTGTGGGAGGAGGGAAGGAAGGACCAGAAGAAATGACAGTTGGGCTCCATCCTTCCAGAAACCACATCATTTGTCTAAAACCTTCCTTCCAAGTCCCTTCCCCTTGCCTGTGTGAAAGAAGTCCCCATTGGTGATTAGCAACTGATCTTAGCCTGGTTCAGAAGTTACAGCCAAGTTCTAAAGGACCAAGGCGACCAGGGCCATGACAGAGCCCAGACACAGTGACCTCTCCTTGCTGTCCCCTGTGTGCTGGCTCTTGGCATTCACTGTTCGTTACCACAAACACTATTCATTTTCAACTTTTGAGTCCCAAAGTGGTCATTACCCTACCCTCTCTCTCTTCCTCATCTTAACACTTAAAATCTGCTCCTTAACACTGCTCCTTAACACTTAAAATCTAGTAGTTTCAGCTTTTGAAAAGTAATACTCACTGTAGACACGGGAACCTCACAAACCCACCGCCCTATGATGCCTCGGCAGCACCCCAGGATGGAACAGCCAGCACTCCGTGAAAGGGCTTGGTCTGCAATGTTCACAGCCCACACGTCACTCCCCTGCACGACGGCTGCTAAGTGACACCAGCTGGGGTGTCAGAGGGGGACAGGAGCAGTGACGCAGCCATCGGCACAGAAGGGAGAACCGTCCCACCCAGCGACCATCTTCCTGCCCCATGCAGGTCAACACCCTGTGACGCACAGACCGCGGTCTCAGACACAGGGGCTGCTCTGCGGCTCGGCACCCCCAAGGAGGAAGTGACACTTGACAACTGGCACATGATGGCTTGCTAGTCCCTGCCTCCTGTGGCAGCGGAGGCCCTGGCGGGAGGACCGGCCGCCGAGGCAGCCTGGAGGTGGACTCAGATCTGGCTGGCGGCCGCGCTGTCCTTGGGTAAGGGGTAGCTGAGTGGGGCTTCGTAGAGGCTGCCGCCATCAGTGCTGAGGTCATCGTCGTCATCCACGTCATCCAGCACCTTACTGGGGAACTTCTTGAGTCTGCCCAAACGAGAGGGGACACGGTTCTGGTGCCGGCCCGCTGCTCGCCGCTGATGGGCCTCACCACTCATGCACTGGGAGGTCACGGTCAGCCGCGCCCCCCAACTTCAGCTCGGGCAGCTCCAGGTTCTAACGCCCCTTTGGTCTCAGCTCCCACAGTGGCTTCTGAGCCTGCCTGGCTTAAGGTGTCAGTCCTCTGCTCGTCACAGGCTGAGGCAATCACACTGGTGTCGTCAACACGCATTAAGGTGCCACCCACCCAGACGACTGAGGCTCTACCTCCCCTTCTGCTCCCCCCCAAGGCTAAGTACCCGCTCATCGCACCCTGTGACAGTTCCCTGAAGACAGACTCTGCTCCCCAAGACTCTCCATCCGCAGAGGCCAAGGTTTCTGTCACTTCATGAGGAAGCTGCCTGTGCCTTTGGCTGATGGCCCAGCACCCCAGACCACAGCCAGCCTGTGAGAGCCTCAGCTCTGTGGGTGAGCAGGGACCTCCTCTCACCCCTTCACCCCAACACCCAGGCAGTCACCCCGGGGCAGAGAAAGCAGTCTACCCAACCCCCCGACTCCTCTCCGCAGGACCACGGCCAAACCTCAGAGAGCAGCTCTTGCCTGAAACCAGGCTGGCCTCCCCCAGTCCTCGCAGGCAGCTAGACCCCCACTTCACCTTTGTGTCCCAATGTCAGGTGTGAGCAGGTGACGTCAGTGCTGCTCCAGGAAGTACCCTCTGAGACTCTGTCACTAGTGTCACCTGCTCTGTCTCAGTTTGCCCTGACGTGCAACAGGGATGACGCCTGCCCTGCTGACACAGGGCATGGGATGCAGGTGGCAGGTAAAGCAGCCGCTGTCATCTCCAGAAGGGGATGACTTCAAAAAGCAGTAAGGAGGGGACATCGAGGCACCAGCAGACGGGCTGGTATACTTTGCTTCTGTTTCTGCTGTGCCCACGATCAAGGGGCTGGAAAGGACTGTGGTTATCTGAGGCCACGTGCCCCCCACCACTGTGGGCAGACCTACTCTGTGTCTAACAGCTGGCCATTTGGCTGCTGTCTGAATACATGTGGCCACTGGCAAACAGTCAGCCCTATTCCCCCTCCTTGGACATCAGAGAAACTGTCATCCTGGGGACCACTGCTCTTCCTGGACATCTAGGGGGACCATCACCCTGAGGGCCATGCCTGCGTCCACCTCAAGTCCTTCTTCATGGGATGGAGGGATCAACTTGGGACAACAGAGGTGAGAGGACCTAAGGTCTACCACTCTTCGTGGACATCACGGGGACTGTCATCTGAGAGGCACCGCTGTCCCCGGACATGAGGGGGACCATCACCCTGAGAGGCGCCACTCTCCCTGGACAACAGGGGGACCATCACCCCGAGAGGCGCCACTCTCCTCGGATATCAGGGGGACCGTCACCGAGGAGGGCCACAGCCCGTGCCCACCTCAAGTCCTTCTTCATGGCGTTCAGCTGGCCCTGCAGGTGCTCATTCACGTCCAGCTGCTCCTCCAGCTCCCGCTGCAGTTTCTTCCTGGAGCCCTCCAGCCGGTCGATCTCCTCCTCTGCCTCCTCCACCTGCCGCTTCATCGCTTTTAGGCGCAGGCTCAGCTGCAGCAGGACAGAGGGCAGGCAGGGGGCTGGGGCTGGTCCAGGGTCCCGCTCAGGGGACATGGAGAACAGCCCCAGTGCGGACGTCCCTGCAGGCCAGCCAGCCACCCTCTCCCCAGGGAAACAGAATATGGGCAAAGGGGGAACCAGTGTCAGAGACAAGCCCACTGCTCACGAGCCATGCTCAGGGTGGGAGGTGTCCACAGGAGGCTGGAAGGCTTCCTGACGCCCCACTGCAGCTGGGTGGGGCTCAAAGAGCCATCAGCTGCCCTGAGCCTGCGGGACGGGGCCTCCCTGCTTGGGTGTCCCCAGCCTGAGGCCACGTCACGGAGCACGGCCTCACCTGCTCCTTCTGGTCCGTCAGTGACAGGTGCTCGTCGTCCACCTGCATCACCAGCTCCTTCAGCCTGCGCTCCAGCCTCCGGTTGCTGAGCTGCAGGCTGGCCCGGTCCCTGACGGGCAGAGCAGAAGAGGCGGGGACCCTCTCAGCCCCGGCCCAGGGGGGCCTGGGGCCAGGCTGGGCGAGGCCCAGGGGACCCAGCTTCAGGTCAGAGCACTGCGCCACGCCAGAAGGAAGGCTCGCCCCAGAGGCACGGGGGGAATGGGCTCTGAGGACAGGGACTGAGCCGCCCTGCCGCCCCCCAGCCTGAGCCGGGCCTCATAGGGAGTGGACCGGAGCCCGCCAGCCGAGCCATGCAAGCTCTACGGAGAACAGTTCATGTGAAGCGTGCCCGACACGCACGCACGCACGCACACACACACACAGCCTTCTGGGTGAGGGGCCGTTAATAAGACCTGAGGCTGCTCAAGTCACCGGCGCTGGCCCACAGCCTGTCCAAGCCACAAGCCACAGAGGATCGACGGAGCCCCAGTGGTGCAGTAGTTAAAACACTCAACTGGCCACTGAAAGTTGAGGGGTTTGAAGCCACCCGCCACCCCCAGGAGCTTTCATAAAGATCCTGCCATTGAGTCCCTTCCAACTCGGAGTGGCCCCACGTAGGGTTTCCCAGGCCACGGATCTCTACAGAAGCAGACCACTGCTTCTTCCCCCTGGGGAGCTGGCTGGTGGTTTTGAATGGCCAACCCTCTGGTTAGTGACTGTGAAGAGTCAGCCTTAGGACCCTGGAGGCAGTTCTCTGTCCTGTGGGGCCACCACGAGTCAGCATCGAGGCACCAGCAGAAGGGTTGGTGTATGTTGCTTCTGTTTCTGCTGTGCCCAGGATCAAGGGGCTGGAAAGGACTGTTGTCATCTGAGGCCATGTGCCCCCAACCACTGTGCACAGACCTACTCTGTGTCTAACAGCTGGCCATTTGGTCTGTCTGAATACATGTGGCCCAGGGCAGAGTCAGCCCTTTCCCTGTCCCCTCTGAAGCCAGATGTCACCGGAGCCCAGGAAGGCACATTCTGTAGCTGAAAGCAGCCTGTGCTCCTGAGGGGAGCAGCGTGCACAGCTGTGGACTTAGGAGGGTGTCCAGCTCCACCAGGGCACGGCCAGGCTACCTAGCTCTTATCACTTACTTGGACAGGCCTCAGTTTTCTCATCTGTAAAATGGAAACAGCAGCAGCAAGGCTGTCCTTGCTCTGCCTTCCTTACAGACACTGAAGTGAACATGCTCTGTGACAAGCCCCCAATCCCGGGTGGGGTACTGTGTCCCCAGCTGCCGGGCTCACCTCTCCTCACTCTCCAGACGGTCCTCCAGCTCGGCGATCCTGGCCTCCATCTGGGCCACCAGCCCCTCCTTGCTGGACCTGTAGGAACCCTCCAGGTGGATGATTCGACTCTTCAAGTCCTTGTTCTGGAATGAGACAGGGGACCGTGAGAGGTGCATCCCCAGCTTGCTCTCTGTGCTGAGCGGGGCGCCCTAAGAGGCTGCTGTCCACATCTGGATGCACGGCCTGGGGGCATCCAGAGGTGTGCCAGGAAAGGCCTGGGGCTCTGGTCCTAGCACTGAAGACGCCACTAGACATCATTGCCTTTAGGAGCCTGGATGACGTCTTGGCATGTCCCAGGCTTCCAAATACTCCTGCCGGAGGGCAGACAAACAGGCCTGGGGTGGCTGTCCCTTAGAAACCTCAGGGAGGAGGCGGCAGAGGCAGGCTGCTCCACCAGTAGTAGCCATGAAGACATCACAGAACTCATGTGTTTGCTGTCACGTCACTGGTTTCTTTGTCATTCCACGTACATGAGAATTCATCACAATTCAGGGGCAAAAACATCACCCACATGCTCCCGCTCCTCAGACACCCAGCTTCTCGGGGTTACCAGGACTGGGAAAAGCCGTCGGGAAAGGCCCGAACCACCCCCTGCCTCTCAGGCGAGCGACCCCCAGGGCCCTCGACAGCTAATAAAGGTGGGACCACCTGAGTGTCCCAGTCCAAAGCAGCCACCTGCAGGTTGAGGCGCCCAGGGCCAGCTGTCCTCACCTGTCTCTCCAGGGAAATCTTGTCACATTCCAAGTCCTGCCTCACAGTCCTCTCCTGAAGCAGTTCGTTCCTCATCTGCTCCATCTACGACAGAAGCAAACAGCTGGCTGAGTGAAGGCCAGTGACCAAGCTAAGTTCTCTCCAGGAAGCGGCCAAGCCTGTAGTCTCCCGTGCCATCTCCTCCTGGTGCTGAACCACCTCTCAGGTACTCCTGGCTTCTCGATGACCACAAGGACAAGAATCCAAAATCACAGTCACAGTCACAGCTAACCCTGCTTAGCACGCACACAGGCAATCCTGTTATGTCCCCAGAATAACCCCACGAAGCGGGCAACGTTGTTTCTGCCGAGGACACCGAGGCTCAGAGGACACTGCTCACGGGGTGACTGTCCTCCCTGGCTTGTGCAGGGCTGCAAAATGTTCTCAGGACATGGGATTTGTAACCCCCCAAATGGAGACGGTTTTAGGGAACCCAAGATCAGTAAGTCACTGGGCTTGCCCAGGGTCTACGCGACTACTGACAGCGGACAGTAGTACTCACTCGACCTTCTGCCTGCTACACCACGAGTTCTGCGTCAGAAAGGGTCTCCACGGTCATCACGTCCCAGCTGCTCCCAGCTTCGTCCCCTTCTATGCTGGGAACTAAAGTCAGCAGCATAACCGGGACGCTCCAGGAAACCTACACATCACTGAGGGTTGGGGCTCCCTACCTCGGTGGTGCAGATGGTTAATGTGCTCAGCTGCTATCTGAAGCAGAGAGGTCTGGGTCCACCCCAAGATCTGGAGGACAGAGGTCTGAGTCCTCCTCCAGGGGTGCCTTGGCAGAAAGGCCTGGCAACCTCCTTCTGTAACATGAGCAGTTGAAAACCCTATGGAGGACTGTTCTATGTTGATAGACATGGGGTCTCCCTGACGGCCGCTGGACTGGACCTTCTAGGTTAACAGAAAATGAGCCCATCTGTGTCTCCTTTTCCTCCTCCTCGTATGGGTGTCAGACGCTGCATCAGTCGTGGAGTGCGGCTGTACTGTAAAACGCCCCGAGGGGCTTGAACAGTCAGAAATGTACTGTCTCAGTTTGGAAGATAAGCAGTCTGAATTTAGGGCGCTGGCTCTGGGGGCAGGTGTTCTCTGTCGGCTCTGGAGGAGGGTCCGTCTCTCTTCTGAGCTTCCGCTCCTGGGCGGTCTTCCCGTGGTCTGGCATCTCTCCTCCTGCCTCTGCTCAGCTTGCTTGTTGAATCTCTTGTATTTCAGAAGAGACTGACTCAAGATATACCTCACGCTAACCTTGTCTCACCGACGTAACAAAGACCGCACGTCCCCAGGTGGGATTAAAACTAGGAGCACAGACTTCAGGAATCACAGCACCTGTTTCCGGAGGACCCACTTTAGTCGCTAACAGAAGCAGGGGCCCCGTCCTGTCCCCAGAGGTGACTTGTGCTCCTGCCCAGCAGAGAACAACCTGAAGAAGCCGAGGGAACTGAGCCCCTGAACCATTACATAAAACCACCCTTTCCTTCCTTCCTAGTGGCAAAGTGGTTAGTGAGCTTGGCTGCAAATCACAAGGTCAGGAGTTCAAATCCACCAGCTGCTCCCTGGAAACCCTGCAGGGCAGTCCTGCTCTGGGCTATACAGGGTCACTATCAGCCAGAATCAACTCAACAGCACCCCAGGTTTGGTTTGGTTTTTTCCTTCTTACAGATGAAGTAGATACAAACTCCTGGGTCCGACATGGTGACGGGGTCAACATAAAGTCCCTGGACACCAGGGGGTTATGCATCTTGCTATGTCCCCAAAACGATACAGTGAAGTCCTAACTCTGTGCCTAGAAACGTGACATCGTCTGGAAGTGGGGTCTCTGAAGTCCTACACTCTGTAGTGCCTACGAATGTGATCTCATCTGCAGGTGGGGTCTCTGAAGTCCTATGGACCTATGAACAGGACCTGGTTTGGAAATGAGGTCTCTAAAGTCCTACGCTCCACAGTACCTAAGAACGTGACCTTGTCTGGAAATGGGGTATCTAAGGATGTTATTAACATGAAGTTACAGTGGAGTATGGTGGTCCCTAATCCAACATGGCTGGCGTCCTTATGAAAAGAAGAGACCCAGAGGCACAGGCTCTTACAGCAGAGGAGACAGCAGGCCCTGGCAGTCATGCCCAGTAAGCAGCGGGACCCAAGCTAAGCCCATCTCACCGCCCACCACTCCACCCACCCACCTTCCAGCCCAGTGATGTGAAAAGGCTCCCAACAGAGGATTTAAATATAGCTACAAGGTCAAAACCAAGACCTGGCTGCCAGGTCCCTCAGGGAGCCTTGTGTTTGGGAGGAAAAATGCCTGCAGTGCACAGGATCAGCAGGCAGGGAGCGGAAAACACCGCCTGGGGCCACTGCTTCCCTCACTTGGGTGCCCTCAAGTCCTCGTGAACCACATACCGCCACCAGGCTCTGGAACGATGCTGGGGCCACATCATGGACATGGGGTCCTGGGCAATGAGCACATGCTCACAGCTCCATGCCACCCACAGTCCCCCAGCCGGCAGAGGTCACCCCACGTGGAGGTCACCAGCTTGCTGGGCCAGGGGACCAGCAGACATGCCTCCTGGGGGAAACGGTTCTGGTCACACCTCAAGGACAGAGGTCAGGAAGTCACGTGGGATGTGGTTAAATGTTTACCAGACAGGAAGCAATCCATGAGACAAGTACGAGGGCTTGCGTTCTCTTCCCAGTCTGGTCACAGTTGACCTTCTTGTCACACTTGGCCTTGGCCATTCTCACTTTTGGGGTGCCATCTCCTCATTTCTCAAGTAATGAACGAGAAAAGAGACAGCCTCTAAGGGCCCCTGGAGCTGGTCTATCAAACAGTGGAGCATACACTGGTTCCCTTTCTGCCTTTTGGGTTGCTGGGCAGGGGTTCTTCTTGTCTTCAGATGTGTAGGAGTGTCCCCCACAAAATGACCCACTCAGGAACCCTGGTGGCATAGTGGTTAAGCGCTACATCTGCTAACCAAAAGGTCAGTGGTTCAAGTCTGCCAGGCACTCCTTGTCACACTTGTCAGAAACTCCTTGTCACACTGTCCAGAAACTCTATGGGGCAGTTCTACTCTGTCCCGTTGAGTCACTATGAGTCAGAATTGACCTCAAGGCAACGAGCTTGGGTTTGGGGTTTGGTACTAATATAGGTAACTGAGACTGGAAGATTTTTCTTCCCCCTTTACTGTTCCCACACCTGCCTGACCCCTCCCTTCACAGCAACTCTGGACTGAACAAAGACACTCTCCTTTGATACTTGGCACCGGCCCGGCAGGACACTCCCCGCCTCCTGCCTCCTCCCTGCGGGTTACTCCCCTCTGGAGTCTGGTGCCCAGCCGGACCCTTCCTGTTCCTGCCGCACCGGAACCGGAACCGCTCCACTCGGCCCTCTTCCCATCCCTTTGATAAATCTCACACCTGCCTGATAAAGATGATCCCCATTTCAAAGCCTCTCACCCACCTAACAGGATGCCCCCTCCTCAGAACCCCGCCCACTTACCCCATTTGTCTCAACCACGACTGCACTATAACTAGTGGCTCGAAACTTGACTCGGGGCTATTTTGTTGGAACGTGCAGAGGTCCCATTTGGCCCGTCGATGTAATAAACAGCCCTTTGCCTCCTCCTGGGTGTCGTTTGCTTCTTCATTTTTCTATAACAGTATAACTTGGTCAGCCTTCTTCACGGACTGGGGAAGTAAACCTCAGGCTAGGACGTATGAGCGCAGAGCTTCCCGTGCTGGGTGCCCTCTGGCAACACTAAACAGACCAAACGGAAACCTCTCAGCCAAACGACAGACAGAACAGGAGCTGGAGGCAGCAGTTTATCGCTCGGCTTAAAGAACACTAAACTACTTAGATGGGAGGAGCAGCACAGAGTCTAGGGCTGTTACATCGGAGCACCTGGGGCCAGTGCACACAGTGGCCGGCAGCTGCCCGTGGGTTCAGGACAGGACACAGATATTCACGACTGCTAACAACAACCCCACCATGGGGGTCTACCACCCCTGTGTGAAGGGGCTGGGGACCTTACCCTGTTGGATGGCCCTGGAAATGGCTCTCAGTCACAAGAAAGGAAAATGACTTGTCACCAACTGTACAGAATAGGTTTTTGAACAGCTGACAAAATACGAGTTGATTTTGAAAGTAGGATCCTCTTAATTAAAAAAAAAAGAAGACACCACAGAAGGAAGCTCCCTTGATCCTCCCTGGAGATGGCAAAGACCTGTTTCTGCCTTGGTGACAGTGGGGTGCTGATGCTGTCTGAGCAGGAGGGGCAAGTGGCTGCGGTGGGGGGCTCCCAGGAAGGGGCTGGGGGTGCACAGGGCACTGTGTCTGCCACTCAGAGAGTCCCCATTAAGGATGATAATTGCCACAAAGGAAACAAGATTTTTGGATGGAGGGTGGAAAAAGGATTTCTCTGGATTTAAACAGACCAAAGGCAGTCAAGTATCTCCCATGTAATGGACTTTCCCTTTAATTTGTCATCAAACCCTTCTGCACATTTAAGTGAAGAAAGAGCACTGCTCGACTCTGGTCTGTTAAAGACACCATTTTATCAAACCCAGGTCCATCTCTTCAATTTTGTATTAGCCATGTCTAAAAACAAAATCCAAGCACCTGAACTTTGCAAAACTTTTCTATCAGGATCTGTGAATCCACCTGCCTGAACGATGCCAACCTGAGCGCCAAGGGAGAGGGACGCTCCCACATGGGGGAGGGAGATGGGGAGAGACTGGAGAACGAGCACGAGGAAAGAGGAGGAGGAGAAGGAGGTGACAGAGGGAGGAGGAGAAGGAGAGGAGGGGAGAGGAGGCAAAGGACAGAGGAGAGCGGCTTTCTCTGTCAGCACTCCATCCATTTTCCGGCGGGCCTCATCCCTAGCGTTCCGAGGGACGCACGGCAGCCACGTACCTGTTTATAAGCATATGCACATGAGACACCCTCTCAGATGTCAAGAGACCCAAGTCCAGGTCTGCAACTGACTGGCTATGTGACTCTGGCCAAATCACCAGGGGCCTTTGGGCCCCAAAGCTCTCCACCATGGAAGACGTCTGAGGAGGGAGCTCCGCGTCTGCAAGCAGGCCGTGACGTCCACTCTCTGAAATACCTTTTTGGCGGGGGGGGGGGGATGTTTGGTTTTCTTCCTTGACTTTTCCAGTTAAGCCCTATCACTGAGACAAGAAAAAAGAATGAGAGAGACCTGAGGGAAGCAGAGGTTCAGAAGAGGACAGTGAGAACTCGTAGCTCAGGCAGACGGCTGTAAATCTTTTTTAATTTAAGAAAAGCAAAGACTGAAATAGGCTATTTCCAGCCCCTTCACTTTCTTGTCCCCAGTAACAGCTGGCTCTGGTCATCTGTGCTAAAGGTGACAGACTGGCCCACTTCCTGTTCTGGAGAGGTCCCCTCCTGAGGACACGACACAAGACTAGCACCTGACGGGCGGTTTGAAGGTTCCCCACTTCCGGCTCCGACGGGCAGCAGAGCAGCCAGCCTGGGACCCCAGAGTTTAGCCCAGCTGGATGAAGAGCTTCTGACACAGGCCCACCCGTCGCCCCCCAGGACTCTCCCCCGAGAGCCGAGGGCTCTCCTCGCTCTCTACGTCTCATTACTGTCCACTGTGAGCCAGCATCAGGGGCCCTCCTGAGAGGCAGAGCTGGTTAAATCACTGTCCGCCCTCCCTCACCACTTAGAAGGCAGGGCCGTCTCCCCCCAGAACATGTCAATGCGATGAAGCCATTCTTCCCGTACTGTGTGACTGTCCTCTGTCTTGTCACCTAATGTAGTTCTCCCAAAAAGGTGATGCTAATGAGGCAGAATTGGTGGCAGTTACCCTAACGGGGTGGGACCTGCAGGTTCAGGCTGTCTCCTCAGTCAGTGTCTTCTGAGATACAAGGTAGAGGTGAGCAGAGAGACGGGGGAACCTCTGGCCACCAGGAAAGCAGAGCTGGGGTTCGTGTGCTAAGACACTCCGCGACCAGGGAAAGATTCACGACAAGGACTCTCCCCCAGGGCCAACAGGGAGAGACAGCGCTTCTGTGCTGCGGGCACCCTGAATTCAGACTTCCAGCCTCCTAGGCTGTGGCAGAAGGAACTGCTCCTGGTTGGAGCCACCTGCTTGCGGCATCTTGGTTACAGACGCCCTAGCTGATGAGGCGGGGAGCAGATGCCACAGGGGAGGTCCTGCAGGCTCCGACAGGGGACGCCATTCAACCTGAGGCTTCTGGGGTTTATTTTGATTTGTTTTTACCACTGTTCTCACCAATTCTCCTGTCAATTTGACCATGATGTTCAATTTTTCCACTGATAACAAACACCAGGTTCTACCCTCCCTCTCTTGGGTAGCAAAAGGAAACACAGCTGATCGGTGGAAGAAGGCTGTCATGGGTTGAATTGTGTCCCCCCAAAAATATGTGTAGCCATGTGGCTGGGACATGATTCCCAGTATCTTGTGACTGTCTTCCATTTTGTGGTTTCACTAAACTACATGTTAAAGGATTAGGGTGGGACTGTAAATCCCTTCATAGGATCACCTCCCTGCTCCACTGTAAAGGGAGTTTCCCTGGAGTATGGCTTCCCCACCCTTAATCCTTTCAGCCTGCAAGAGATAAAAGGAAAGAGAAGCAAGCGGAGAACTGGGAACCTTGTTACCATCAAGAAAGCAGCACCGGGAGAAGAGCGCGTCCTTCAGACCTGAGGTTCCTGCGCCAAGATGCTCCCTGGACAAAGACTGATGCCATACCAGACTTTCCTCCAGAGCCGACAAGGGGGAAAACCTTCCCCTGGAGCGGACACCCTCAATATGGACTTGTAGCCTACCAGACTGTGTAAGAATAAACCTTCCTCTCTTAAAGCCATCCGCCTTGCAGTATTTCTGTTAGAGCAGCCCTAGCTGACTAAAACAAAGGCCATCAGCCTCAGTGGAGGTCACCTTTTAGGCATGCACCTCAGACACAGGGAGAAGACAGGGAACAAAATGGTGACTCAGACACTGTGGGTTTTATAAACTCTTCTCGCATTATTTCAGCGTCAGAATGCAGAACTCGCCTGGACCAACGTGGTCACATTTCTAGCTCTCAGAGACTGGCCCCAGGCTGTGATGCTCCCAGGGCTGCACAGAGCTGGTGCAGGAGCTGGGACGGGGACTGGCGGGACGGGGACTGGCGGCCCAGCCCCGGGCTGGCTCCATCCAGGAGAACGAGTCACCCCCTTCCTCTCCTCCCCAGGCTAACATCCAGGACTTAGCTTAGCTTAGACCACGTCTTAGAGAACAGTTCTGTCCCTGTGATCACAGTGCTCTGTGAGACGACAGAGACAGGCTCAGCGCAGTTCGTTTTAGGGCCAGCCAGTGATGTGAGCAATTCTGTCTGTGTCAGCCCATCAGCGGAGCCAAGGAGGCAGCTGCCTTCTCTTGGGTTTTGTTTTGGCTGTAAAATGTGTAACCAGAAGTCTGCTTTCACTGCCTCGTTATTGTCAGGATGAGATACTTTCCCATGGTTCCTCCTTGCACAAATCCAAAGGAAGGAGCAGCACAACAAAGTCACTGTCACCTTAGTCAACCCTGAAATGTCCTTTGGTCATTTGGCTACTTAGTCAAACTGGCGGGAACCCCTAATAAAATAGGCTTTATGACTGTGAGTGAAGTTAGAAAGCGCAGGCCTCGGTAAGAGCCTATAAGGACCCAAGTAGGAAGGCCAGGATCTCTCTCCGGGCTCCTGGTTGTCACAAAGGTCCTGCTCTAAACTTCTCCAGCTCAGGATGGACAGAGGACAGACAGCAGGAGAGCCCTGGAACCCACAGGTAGTGAAGAAGGGTAGGGGGAAGGGATGAGTACCCCTGCCCTCTCAGGCTCTGAGCTGAAGGAGTGTCTGACTTTGTGAAGATCTATCCACGGGACAACAGTGGCTGCTGGGAAAGGTCAGCAGTTCACCCAGCCTTCAGCAAACGCTACAAGAACACAAGAGTGTCAGCCTGAGAATGGAACCTCCCGTCCTCGGTCCTCTTCAAGTGTGGGGAGGTGGGTCTGCAGAAGCAGAAGTGAGGCCAGACAAAGCTGTCCCACTGGACTGGCAAGACTGCCCAAATTACTTACATTTGAGGTTTTCACTTTAATCCTTGATACAGATCATTTCCTCAGCTCCACTCAGCACCATCCCAATATTTTTAAGTTTTGTTTCTGTTTTTAATGAAAAAATGCCCTAAGACAGTCAAAGCTCCATCATTTAAGGTCTACAGGCCTGCCACAAGACAACTAGCCACGTCCCGGGTACGAGTGATTGCTACAGAAAAGAGGCAGAGACGTTCTTGCTGTCTGTGCAGACGGTTCCTCAGTGCCGTGGTTGAACCCCACACGTGCCATCATAAATGCTACTCCAGAAGGTTCTCCACGGTCCACAGGTGCCACGCAAGAGCCAAGACAAGTGTGTACAAATGCCTTCCCTTCAAAACTCGCCCTGGTGTCCTGAATCCTGGGCTCAGCTCTCCCGTCAGGACCTCTGGCTCCTCAGAATCTTTTTGTAACTAAAAAAAAGAAACAAAAATCTACAACCCTTGGGGAGACGTGCAGGGCAGCGTGGAAAACTTGCCACAACACTACAGTGTGAGAACAACGCTCCGACATCCCATGGCTGTGGGAGGACCCGACTGCAGCGGCTGCCGCCCAAGCCTGTGTTCACTTGGAAGGTCCTGGAACCGTCCTGTGATGCCCTTCACAGGTGCACATACAGCCGAGCTAATCAGCTCATACAGTTCTTAAAGGAAAACACGGGTCATAGGATTTCCTGCCTAATACGTGTAACCTAGAGCTGGCTGACGACCAAAATTCACACAACTGCTGGTTGAACCGACGGTGCTCGGAGCCTTGGCCCCAAAGCATTTTGCTCATCACGGTTAATGACTCATTATTCCTGACGGCTGTGGAAGCTTCGGCCTTTGGGTTTCTGTCACTTAACACACCTGACCCCCATGGGCTCAGCAGAGTGAGACCACTCAACCACCCAGCGTTTTCAATGCGGCACAGCCCATCCCCTTTCTCTGGCTGGCCCCTCGGGCCCCACCTTGCACATGGCCTGTTCTGCTGGGGACAATCCAGCCACCTTGCAGTGTGAGTTCCATACCTGCTCCCGGCTCCGGGAGATCCTCTCTGACAGCAAATCCGAGTTGTTTCTTTCTTCTTCCAATTCCATTTCCAGTTGTGACACCTTGTCCTACGAAAGACATCACAGACACAGCCCATGTAACCTGCACTGGCCCAGATCAGGAGCCAGGACTGACCTGTGCCCAGCACTAAAATCCAAGAGTGAAAGGGTCCTTTGGACTAGGAGGGCTCATTTCTCAGACGGCCCAAGGCGGGTATTTTAAAAGCTACGTATTTTATTGCTTTCGCATATTCTAACAGCACATATTTACAGAAAATTTACAAAATATATAAAAGGAAACAATAGGACCCCCAAAGCTAACACGAACACCAGAGGCCTTCCTGCACGCTTCCTCCCAGTCCCCCCCTCACCCATCTCTACTGTAAACAGACGTACCGGAGCTAGTGCCTGCCCAGGACAGCCGACACCTCACCCGAGGCACATTTCTCCAGACACCCCAGGCTCCGGAAAAAGAATTTCACGGCACTGAGGGTGTAACATCTGTCTCCCTTCTCTAGAGACCCACACGCGCCTGCACAGTAGAGCCCAAACCCGTGCCAGATCCCAGAGCAATGCTGCTGTAGGCCACGAGTCGATTCTGACTCCCAGCGACCCCACAGGCTGGCAGCGAGCAGCCAAGAGCTGACCGCTGAACCACCGGGCCCTCCGCATAGCTAGCCAGTCATCACGGAGAACCTCACTCTGCAGGCTTCCTGCGGCCTAGTAGCCAGATACCACAGAGCGGCAGGAACACACCTTCCCAGGCGCTTCATGCAGGAAGAAGGCTCCTAACACAGGCCGCCCCAGGCTGTGGGGTCCCTGCCTTGGGTCCCCCCTCTGCCATCCCCCATCCATCTGTCCCGGGTCCAGGTGAACACAGAGCCACAGCCCTGCAGAGCCCTCGGCATCGCATGTCAACAGTCTGCGGCATCCATGTCCACGTGGTCCCTGCGTGGCCCGAGCCGACTGACCAGCAACAGACGTCTGTGTAAGCACCGAAACCAGAACTCCCAGGGGGCATGTGAGTGACTGATGCCTGTCAGCGGCCTTCCCGCCTGGCTGCGATGAGACACTTCATTTTTATTATCAGTAGAGAAAACCTCCAACACTGCACAGAGGCAGATGGTGCTTACCCGTGCCACTGTGCTCAGACCTGAAGTCAACACAAGGAAATGCTCTTTTTATATTCAGAACATTCTAGAAGGTGATGGCCTGGCCACCCAATCTGGAGCTAGCAGCACCTCCACCCAGGGCTGGGTCCACACCACACAGAATCCAGCCAGGGTGTTCTAAGGGTGTACACCAGGGGGTCCTGACTCCAGGCCCGAAGAGGCCTAGAACAGTCAGCTTCTGCTTAACTGGGGTGACCTTGGGGTACGTAAAATTATCTCCCCTAAAGAGATCAGACCAGATGCAAACATGTAGCAATCTCACAAAAGAAGAGGGCACTCACCAGGATATTCTAGCCTCTGAGGGGTCCCTCTGATAAACTCTTTCCTGGTTGACAGATCATTGCCCAGATACAAACTGCAACTAAGTCCCCTAGATGGCAAGACAGGTATTGCTATTTACTGACCAAGATGAGTCAGGAAATCCATGGAGACAACATTTAAGCTGTGTATGTGGGGGTGTGTGTGCACACGCATGTGGCATGTATGAGGGAGTGTGTGTGTATGTGTGTGCATGTGGTGTGTGTAAGGATGTGTGTGTGAGTGTGTACATGGTGTGTGTGTATGTGACTGTGTATGCGTATGCATTTGTGAGTGTAGGACTAGGCAGTGTTTCATTCCATCATGTCTGGGTCACCACAAGACAGTACCAGCTCGATGGCAGTCGGCCACCACCACAACAGACAGGCAGTAATTCATCCCTTTCATGGCTGGAAGCATGCCACAGTGACCACCAATGTGAGTGATCTGTGGCAGCTTTATGTGACGTTACCTAACATCTCTGGGACTCAGTTCTGCTTTCCCCTCAAGCGAGTGAACACACTGAACGCAACTATTTCCACCCCTTCTCCTGGCTCTGATGGCCAGCAAGTCTCTGACCCACCAGTCTCCTGCCCAGACCAAGTAACAACAACATGAACATCTAACACAGACTGAAGGCTCCTCAAAGCCGAGCAGCCGCCAGACTTGTTCTCCAACGACTCCCCCCGACGGCCCTCAGTTATTTGGCCCACAAACCTCCATCTGCTTGACTAGACGGCCACGGTCATCTCTGAGGTGACTCTTGGCCTCCAGCTCATACTCCAGGTCCTTCAGTGACTGCTCCAGGAGCTGCCTTTTGGTGAGAGCTTCATCCTGGGATCTCTGGTAATCCCGCAGCTCCTCCTCCATCAGACGCATCTGGAAGGAGGAGGAGTTAGGATGAGTCTCTAAGGTGAGACCTCCAACAGACTGTGCACAGGCTGACCCAGAAGCAAAGAGGACCAAGTGGACTGCCCCTCTCCACACCAGAGAGAAGAAGACCTTGAGGAAGTCCCACCTCCCCCTGGGCCTCAGTTTCCTCTTCCGTAAAAGCAGGCATTACACCAGATTAGGATTTTCCGACTGTACATAGCAACCCACTGGGTTATAAATTCTATTTTAAGACTGTTGACCAGTATTTGTTTAACTCAATAGAATAGAAAAAAAAAAAAAAAGAACATAAGTAAATACTACTCTGTGAAACTTGTATACATTTACATGGATTTACACACCACTGAGTCACAGCAGGACGCAGCACGTATTTTGTGCTCCTGGTGACGGCTACAAAAACTCCAGACAGCCCATGAACTAGGGAGCCCTCCTGTGCCAGCATCACCTACAGAGAGGTGTCAAACTCAGAGAAAACCAAAACCACACCAATGACCCCAACACAAGACCAAACAACGCAAGTGTGTACATTCGGTGAAGAGCCTGCTCCAGAGGAGAAGACGTGACCCGTTACACGTGACAGTGCTGTTCCCATCCACCAGGTGGCACTGAACCAACAGCTCTGAGGACCACGACTCAGACACAAGAGCCTGGGCGGCAGTCTATGGAGTCTGCCCAGAGCCAGCCACCTCGTGGGCATGGGGGTATTCACACCCTATGTGACCTCAGACAGGGATGCTGAGGCTGCTAGCTGTCCCCGCCTGCCTGCTCTCCTGCAGAGGGCAGACTCAAGGTGACTCCTACAAGGGATTACATGCAAGTGGCAAAATCCATTTAGCTGTCACCCTTTTAGGGTGATTTTCACAGAAAAGCGGAGGAAGGCTCAGAGAGGTGTCCTCTGGAGACCCAACAGCTTAGGCTGCTTTATGAACAGCGGTAAGAAAACTCATTTCTTTCAAATCAAAATAACACTACACAACTTACGATGGACCCCTTACTGCTGTTTTTTTGTTTTTTAATAACTAAGCCCTTTAACTCAGCTCAACACAGTATGGATGGGGAACAGAGCTGAGCCTCAGTTTCACAAAGATCCAGAGTGACCCTAGCTTGTGACTTCAACAGCTTGGTCATGGGTGGTCTCTGAGTGGCTTCCCTCCAGTGAGGAGGTGTCCACCTGCCATTCAAGGGGCAAGGGTCTTTCCCAGGGACACACCACCGAGAAAACCCAGCAGGAGCATCTTGGCTTTCCCTGTAGGGCTTCTTTTCTGAGTGGCGGCTCGTCCACAAGCCACAGTGGCTCCCTCAAGCCCTAAATGACTCCTCTCGGCCCCAGTTGGTGTACCTAACCAGAGGGCCTCAAAGGTCCCTTCTTGGGCATAGCAGTGTCTGCAGAAAGCAATGGGACTGCTTGACAGAGGTCACAGTGACACTGTGACTTCTTTTTCAAGTCAAAACAGAAGACCAAGTGCTTACTGATCTTCTGGCACGGTTTTGCTACAGAAATAAAAATGGCTTTTTTTTCAGTGCCAAGGAAAACTGAGATACAAGGACATGTATTCCCATGGCCCTTCTGATCCTAGCCCCAGGACCCCGGTCAGCGGGGACCTGACACCAGAGACATCCTGCAACTCCACAGTAAACACCCATTGTTCTTTTAGACAGTTTTAGCACTGACTCATGTGTGGCCTGTCTTTGATCATCAAAGACACAGAAAAGTTTGTTTTGTAAAGAAAATACTCTCTTCCTGTAGACCTCAGGGGTCTTGGCACCCTGTCTACGAATACGCTGGCCTCAGAGTGGGACGTCGGCAGGTGACACAGGAGCCCGGCATGTGCAGACCCTCTGCTAAAGGGTCTCCCGTCCCCTCACTGGCAAGCGCATCTCCGCCAGATGGGAGTTCGGGGAAGCAGAACCGGGGGCTGACACTGCAGGAGACCGAGCGCAGAGGCTCCCAGCCAGAGGGAGGCTCCCCCGAAATCCCCGCACTTGGGGCCTCAGCCTTCCTCCAACCACCCACACGCTCTTCTCAGCTCCTGGGCAGGAGGGGGTGTCAAAGGTCTCGACACTTCGGTTGCCCTGGGTGGCGCAGAGAGTTAACACTCTCAGACACTAACCAAAAGCTTAGTGGTCTGAGTCCACCCACAGGCATCCTGCAAGAAAGGCCAGGCAGTGTGCTTCCCAAACCAGCCACTGGGAGCCCCACAGAGCCCACGTGACACACAGGGGGTCAGCTCCATGGCAACTAGGTCTTGTTTGGGGGTTTTCTTTTAGATTTTTTTTTTTTTTGAGTTACTTTGTCCTACCACTGTTCAATATAAAACCAGGAATATGCTCAAATCATTTCAGTACTCGTAAATTGTGGAGGACTTCTTTTTGTCCTCATTTGTGTCATTATAAAACTCTTGGCCGCCACTCCCTATGTCAATAAAAGCCTCTCTTACCCAAAACGAATGGTACAAAAGTCAGTTCCTCCAATCCCTGTTGTAAAATTAAATTAAAGCCCCGATGCCCACAAATCTTTCTGACGCAGCTGGGCTCACAACTGGGGCTCTGTGAGCGGCAGCCAAGCACTTTAGCAGGACTAATCAAGAAAAGGGCCGATTCAAAGCACATCCATTTAGCCTTCAAGGCCCCTGGTCCTTCGGGGCTTAGAAGGCCCTTTTCCTCATAAAACCAGCCTCAGACCCGAGCTCAGGGCCGTCTTAGACCCCACCCCCGGTCTCTCCCCGAGGGCTTTCAGAGGACTGGCCTCGGCACAAGGCCTCAGCCCAGAGGCCGGCCTCCCCCCGCCAACCGTTACCTCGTCCTGCGTTTTCGCCGCTGCCCGCTGGGCCTTCTCGGCCTCCAGGGTCTTCTCCTTCAGCTGCCTCTGCACCTCGGCCAGCTCCCTGCGGTTCTTCTCCTTGTAGTCGTCCAGCTGGTTCTGGAGCTGCAGTGTGGACGCGCGGGAGGCCTCCACGATGTCGGCCATCTGGAGGAGGGGCACTGGGTGAGCGCACCCCGCACGCTCCACCTGCAGCGGGGAGCTGGCCTTGGGGTCCCTTTCAGTGCAGGATGTGTCTCTGCTCCCTGTCTCCTACGGCCTCCCGAGGGCATCACCAAGCACTGGTCACAGGCTGCCTGTGTCGGGTCACCTGATATGGGAGCAGCCGGTAGGAGAGAACAAGCGCCTTCCTGGAGCTGGGTACACAGTCCTGGGTTTGTACCCGTGCTGTGCCACCGAGCAGCTACGTGCCTGGGGTTTGGTGCCGCCCCCACAATGTCTATCTGGCAGAGTTATTGCTAGAATTAAAGCAATCCAGGGACACCGAGTTCTGCTGAGACGCAGACCAGCCAGTAGAACGAGGGGCACACAGCACAGGGGTCTAAAAACGGCAGCCACCACTGTCAGCATCCAGCAGGCAAGGAGCCCGTGACCTCACGCCTCTCCCCTCTGGCTATCTGAGGGCAGACAGGAGCAGAGGGGCAGGAACCCCTAAGCTTCGAGACTGTCCTCTCCGTTCCTGGGCGAAAGAGAGGTGCTGCCTCCTGAACAAGATGCAGACTCTGCTGCAGAAACGTGTGTGAGGTCTTCACTTCCACACCGGAAGACCCTCCGTAACCCTGTAAGGGGCTGAGCCCAGGATCCAGAAGGCACCGGTCCTAATCGTATCTGGGATTCTCAGTGAGTCCACAGGGCTACTTTGGGTGACCTGAAAATCCCCGACACACGCCCTTGGTACGGCGCTGACGTAGCTGCATGCCCCCTACCCTCTCCTCGGGTCCTCCACAGGGGCAGGGTCCCCGCACCAGGTTCAGCCCTGCCCGCCTCCCGCGGTCGCCTCCCGTGGTTACCTCCTTCTGAAGTTTCTCTATGGTCTTGTCCAGCTGCCACCGCTCTTTCTCCATCTCGTTCTTCAGCCTCCGTAACTGTCCCTTCTGCTCAGTCTCGTCTCTCAGCCGCTCAGACAGCTGCTGCTGCTCCTGGGTGGCCCAGCTCAGATTTCTCTGCAGGTGGCAGACAGACGACAGCACCATGACCTACCTACCAGGTCAGCCACGGGAACAGGCAGCCAAGGAATTTTCACACTCTAACACAAAGCCACCAGACCTGTCACATCAGTGACAAAGGAGAAGATCAAATTAAAGCCATCACAGAGACAGAAGGATACTGTTGATTCTAAAATTCAAGGACCCGAAGATGACTTACCAGAAACACACAGGGATGAAGGAGAGACAAAGGACAGACTGCAGAAACACAAACAGTGGCCAGGGTGGCCGGGGTGGCAGCCCAGGGGAAGGATCGAAAATCTGGACATTTCCCCTCAGAAACTGAGGTAACGGCCCCTGGACAGCACAAATGATGAAGGGCTTGACCAAAGGCTGAAGGCTGGAGGTTTGAGTCCATCCACAGAGGCCTCAGCAAAAGGCCTGGTGACCCACTGCCCAAAGATGGGCCCGGTGAGTCAGCACCAAATACAAGTACTTATGACACCATACAGCCATCTAGGGTGACGGTCACCTTCCCTGGTCTCCCCTGAACACTGTGTCCCAAAGCTACACAGACAGAAGTCCTTCCTGTAAACAACACACAATTCCCAAACAAAACCTTAAAACAGGTAAGGAAGGTGGCTCCTTTAAACAGCTGAGCATTAGGGCCACTGGCCTGAGGACACCAAGAAGGGACATGGCTCAGAGCGGGGGGAGGCCACAAATCGGATTGCCCAGGAGACGCAACGGGGCCTGAGGGGGACCACCGTGGGGTCGAGTGCTAGATCCCGTCCTCTGTAGAGGCCGCGTGTTGTCAGGAGGCTTACTGCTCATAAACTGCTGCCCCCTGTGTCACTCGGGCACCCTGGGGACGTCTCCCAGTGAGCCAAGGCACCACGCTGGGCACAGCCATAGCGCTACTCTGCCCAACACAGGACAAGCGCCGGACAACCTCCCGTGGAGTCCTCAGAGCCGATGGCTTTGAGAATCTGCCAACACAGCTGGACTGCGGAAGTCAGCTGCTGGGAACCAAGGTCATCAGTCAGGAAGAGGAGGTGGCACTGGAAGGTGATTGGGGGTCCAGTTAGCGAGCACACACCACAGGCAGGGCCAATCGCTAGGACTTCTGGGGGGGGGCAATTAAGGGGTCTGGGGGAAGGGGAGCCCTGGATGTGCAGTGGTTAGGGCTCAACAGCTAACCAACAGGTTGGCAGTGTGAACACACTAGCCCCTTGGGGACCAAGATGTGGCAGTCTGCTTCTCTAACAGTGACAGCCTCCGAAATCCTGTGGGGCAGTCCTACTGTGGCCTGCAGTGTCACCAGGAGTCAGAACCGAGTCAGTGGCAGTAGGCTTAGGGGAAAGAGAGCTGTGACACAGTGTAAGGAGAAGGCGCCGTTGTCTGGATCTGCGGCACGGGAGGAAATGCCCGGGAACACAGAACTCAAAACCGTGAAGGAGGAGGCACCGTTGTCTGGATCTGCGGCACAGGGGAAAGCACCTAGGAACACAGAACTCAAAAATGTGAGTTCTTAAGAGCCACAGACAGAGGGGGACTAGCGATAGCTTGCTGTAGAACCTGCGGGATCCAACTCAACCACGACCCAGCAGCCCCCCAGCCCCTGCCACCTCTCCTCCTGGACCCCAGTGCCAGGGTCTCCAGGTCGCAGACCCGTCAGCATCTGCCCCGGTCACCCCCACGTGGTTTGTGAACGTTGACCTCAACACTCAGGCTCGGGCCCTCTGTGCACTGGGGACACTACAGACTCCCGTCTCTGGCCTTGGGGCCTGGCTGATACCACCAACCGTCAACACACCCACAAACATGTTCCTAGAAGAAGGGCTGCATTAAATTAATCTTTTTGAATATTTCCTATATGCTTGCTTCTATTTTAAGGTAGCAAGATCAATACAAACTAAGGATAGATTTTCCACCCAGGCATGTTGGAAGCCCCAGTTCACTACTGGACATGTTATTTAAAAAATAAAACCTCAGTGGTTAAAAACCAACACCTATCTCCAAAAGCGGCCTGAGTTCTTCTGTCAGAACCACCATGGGGTGGAGGTGGGGGAGCGTGACTTAAAATGCAAACACAGCCCCTTCCCATAGGATCACTGTCTCAGAGGCCCGTAAGTCAGCATTTTACAGTGACCCAGATCACTCTTACAGACCCTAACGTCTGAGAAACACTCTTTTGGAACAATGCTCTGCCTCTTCCGGTGTTCAGAAAATTTCAGTAAGTCACTGCAGAGAAAATATGCCCCAGAGTCAAATGGAAGGAGACGAGCCCGGCAGCTCCGTCATTTTTCTGAACACTTCACATGGGCAATGTCACCATGAGACACCTGCAGCTGCAGGGAGTGTGTTCCCAAGACCAGGGACACAGGTACCATCTCAAAGAATTCCAGACACCACGGACACTGGCCCCAGCTTGGGGACCATCACCTGTCCGGGGAGGCAGAGTCTTTCAGGATGAAGCCAAGCAAGGCCAGACAGAACCACAGGAGTGGCAACCACGTGCAGAGCACCCTATGGGCCCAAAGGAACGGCGTCACCAGGAGGAGGCTGGCTGCTCAGAGCCGTGGCCGCATGGTGCCCAGACTGCACTGCAACTCTGAGGCTCTTTTCACGTCTCGTGTTCATGCCCAAGAACCCAGCAGGGCGAGGGGCGATGGATACAGAATACAGACCCAGAGCGACCCCTGAGTGCAAGAACTGAGGCTGCTCCAGAAAAGGGGTCCTCGCCTTTCCCTCTGCAGAAGAAGCTCTAGGGGACTCAGCCCCCAGGGCCTTGGGCACACAACAGGCAGTCGTAGGGAGGAGACCAGTCCCCAGCCAAGTGCCAGCCAGGGGTCAGCACACCAAGACTGGCTTCTTCATGGGCCCTCTACCACTTTCTGACCCAGTCATGACAAATTAGACACAGATTCACTGAGGTCTGCAGCTACTGTGAAGACACAATGGACTGCTAATGGCACAGGACACAGAAGTGGAGTGACTGCGTGTAGGAATCAAGAACACATCAGGCACTCCTTCCTCTTCATCTGAGGGGAGAGCGCCTTTTCACCCGCCAGCTTCTGGAAGACAGGCCTGCAGGGTTCTTGAACTACAGGATCAGAATATCTTGTCCCTGCATTTCAGGAAAAGCCATCTACTTATTTTAGATGACCACAGGCTTGTCACGGCATTGGGGGGGATGCAGGACCATCCCGTGCAGGGTCACTGCCCCAACAGAAGTGAATAGTTATGACTCTTAAGACCAGAGAACTCAGATGAAGATGGTGAGACTGTCACGGAGCATCTCAGATCTTGGCCTGATGGCACGGCCAGTGGTTAGTGCAGCTGCACACAGCACGAGGCCTTCTCATGCCTCCACAGAGCCAGGAAACCACCCCCAACAAAAGCAATGTGCCAGGGATCACTTCCAAGGCAAGGGCAGAAACTCAAGGGGTGGGGGCGGGGAGGCATTACGTTAAGATTCTGGGCCTGGAGATCGCCATCTCTCTGTTCTGTATGCAAATTCAATATGAGCTGCAGATTTGCAGCTGGGGAATGGTTTCCACATGTAAGCAACATCCCTGCTTGACCAATAAATGATAAAGCTGCCTGGAGAGACCCTATCAGTGTACCCAGAGCCAGAAGCAGACGTGACACGAGGTGCAGAATGGGGTCTCTGCAGGGTACACACGCCTCTCCTCTCTTCCTGCCCACAAATGCTCGCAAACTCAAACCCTGCACTCAGGCAGCAGGATCTGGGGCCAGCAGCTGCCACAGGCCTTACACTGTAGCCCAGGATGATTGTAGGCCACACAAAAGGAGCCAGATGGGAGTCAGTACCAAACCCTCCACTCCCAATTGACCAACTTGGAGTATGGAGCAGAATGCCAGAATCAAGGGAAAATCCCAAGTTGGGGCAGGCAGGCAAGGACACAGGAGACAGCAAGTTCTCAGTGGCTACTGGAGACTGGGGTGGGGGGCCTGGGGGCTTTACTCAGGGCTGAAGGGGTCCTGGGTCTCTGGGGTGACCAAAAACTTCGAGAAATGGGTGGGGCGATGGGCGCACAATACGTAGAAGTAACTCCTATCGCTGGTTCAAGCGGCCAACGCTTCGCTGCACGTACCTCCTCACGGTAACATCTTCAGAAATGATCAAGATGTGAATATTTTTGTTCTATTTTTACAACAACAAAATTCACAGACAAACAAGACAAGGGAAAGAGTGTGACCAAGAAGGAGTAGCCCCTGGGTGAGGCTGACGGTGACTGCTGGGACACCCTGAGAGGTGAGACTTCACGTGGAAACCAGAGCTGTGGCCAGGTCTTGAGGAGCCTGACTTCTGACCACTTTCCAGTCCTGACAAGTCTCTAATGTCCCTCCACACACCCACCCGAGGGGGACTCCATGGAAAGCTTCTACACTTTTCTCCCAGACAGACCACAGGTTTTACTACCTTAGAGACTAGGGAGCAGGGTGGGGGACAGAAGGAAAGACAGGCGGGACCACCCCTGGGCCCTGTGCAGAGCCAACCTAGAACTGAGGCGCTGGTGTTTCATTGTTTGAGGAAGACACCTCAGGCATTTTTCCTAATCTTCACATTTAAAAATCTGATTTTCAAAGGATGTGTTGATATTGAATAGAGAAGCCATCTAGTTTATGGGAACAACTCCCTTCCGCCCCTTCTAACAGCCTTCCGGAAGGACACCTCTGAGCTAGGCCTTTGCCCGGAGAAGGGAAACTGGTTTCTGCCAGCAAGCTGACCACACACTGCCTGGACGATTCTGCCGGGCTCCCCACAGAACCCAAACCTCTCTGGGGTAGGCTAGTGAGCTCTCAGGCCAAGAGCCAGGTTCTCAGCCCAGGTCCTACTGACATATGGGTTGCACAGTTCTTTCCTAGCTGGGCCATCCTGAGCACGGCCGGGTGCGTCGTCCCAAGCACAGATGGGTGGGCCGTCCTGAGCACGGCCAGCTGTTCTGCATCACTCTGGCCCTGCCCCTACAAGATGCCAGCAGCACCTCCAGTCCAGTCGCAATCATCGAAAATGACCACATGTCCCCTAAAGTAGGACCAGAGGCCATGGACCTGCTGCTCACTCATGGTGACCCAAGTGTCACAGAAGGGTGCTTCACGGAGTTTGCAAAGCAGACTGTTGACTTCAAACCTATGGGGTAGCTGCTGAGTCTCCCAAAGGCCGGGGGTGGGGGAGGGGAGGCCAGGTCACCCTTACCAGAGACCCAGTGGTCTAGCAGACAGGTCCAAGGTTACTGAGGGTCAGAAGGGGCTGGTGGGACAGGGGCTGCTTTCTGACACATTCTTGTGGCTGTGCTCCTCGGGGCTCCCTCTAGGTAGGTGGCACACAGACAGAAGCAGCCCAAGCCGCTTACCTGCGCCTCCTCCAGTTGGCCCTCCAGGCTCCGCCGAGCAGCCACGGCTTCCTTCTCCTCCTTCCTGGCACACGCCAGGGCCTCCTCTAACTGCTGCTTCTCTCCCTACAATGAAACTGTGGGTCAGTGGGTGCTCACTCATGTGCTCAGCCTGTGAAGAGACGGACCCAGGAGACACCCACAGACACAGTGAAGGCCGCGCCACACTGCACTCGCAGGCCCAGGACAGCACACGCCAGCCCCACTCTCGGGTGGCCGCCCCGCTGCGGAGCCATGCCTCACCGATGGCGGCATCCACAGCATCTGGACGCTTTTTGGAAAACACAGATACCTAGTTTCTGCCCTGGAAACTGACAAACAGCGGGTCCTGGCTGAGTACAGGCAGGAAAGGTATGTAAAAGGCTCCAGGTGACTCGGACAGCTGGCCGCGTCTGGACGTGTCCTACTGGAGCACCTCACGTTGACCTCTCTGGGGTCCCCCCGCACTGTCAGCTGTCACTTCCCACTGCAGCTGTGTGCGCCTCTCACTCCTAGAGGCCCACCAAACCAGACCGCTGGTTGGTAAAAGCCCATCTGACTTCAAGGACCACGGACCATGTGTTGCTAGGACAGGCCTGGTGACAGCGGGCCTGGCTGCTGGCCGCTGGCCGCTGGCCGTCTCAGCACCCAGAGCTGGCTCTCTGCCAGCAGTCCGAGTCCGGGTGAGCGGGCTTTGGGGGTCTGGTCCCGCACCTCCTTCCTCGCTGGCCTTGGCAGCCTTGTCCCCAGACCTCCTCAGACACCTCGCACGCTCACACAGTGTGCACCGAGGATGTATTCACGGCAGCTGGGATCTCTCTCCCTGAATTATGATAGTAAGTGCCCACCCACTTGTGCAGCCAAGACAGATCGGCACCTGCCAATCCTGGACCCCCGAGGTCCCCGGACCCAGGGCTGGGGGCTGCTACCGTACCACCTGCTTCCTGAGCGTTTCCCTGGCTGTGGCTTCCTCGCCCTCCCTGTCGTCCAGCTGCCTCTGAAGCTGCGCCAGGCTCCGCTCGAGGTCCCGGACTCTGGCCCGCAGCCTCTCGTTCTCCGCCTCCAAGGCCTTCACCTGCATCTCGGTCCCGGCCTGGCCTGGCTCTGAGTTGCTGCTCCGGTTGGCCAGGACCTCGACGTTCTGTGAAAAACATGGGTGGGAGAGATGGGCGCACGTGCCGAGAGAGCTGAATGGATTCCAACTCGTGGTGACCCACAGGGCAGAGGAGAACCACCCTACAGAGTCTCCAAGGAGCGCCTGGTGGAGCTGACTGCCGACCGTTTGGAGAGCAGACACAGCACGTGACCGGCACTCCACCAGGGTCTCCCTCCTACCAAATGTCTGCTTTAATGAGTCCTACACAAGAGGAAGTTTCTGACAGATTGTTGTTTCAGATGCCTGATTCAAAACAGAAATTAAGATCTGCTTAAATCATGCTCAAGTTCACAGTGGGGGCTACAATTCCCATCATCTGAAAACGAGTTTGCAGAGTGTACGACGGGGAAGGAATGCAGCAAGTGCAGAATCTCCCACTGCCCCACGTATCACAGAGGCTGTCTGGGACTGTACACATCTCTTCCAAGGTTCCAGCTCTCTGGTCACATGCTCCTGCTGACCCACATATCACAGGGGCTGTTTGTGACCATAAGCATCTCTTCCAAGCTTCCAGCTCTCCAGGCAGATGCTCCTGCTGACCCACGTATCACGGGTGCTGTTTGTGACCATAAGCATCTCCTCCAGGGTTCCAGCTCTCCAGGCACACACTTCTGCTGACCCACGTGTCACAGGGTCTGTGCGTGACCATAAGCATCTCCTCCAGGGTTCCAGCTCTCTGGGCACACGCTCCTGTTGACCCACGTGTCACAGGGTCTGTTTGGGACTGTTAAGCATCTCCAGACACATCTCTGCCTCTTCTCCATTTCACCACTCCAAAGCCAGCAACACGAGGCCACGGTGGTTCGGTGGTCTGAGAGGTCTCGTCTTCACACAGAAGATACGAGTTCAATTCCCAGCCAGTGCGCTCCTGCCTGGCCACCACCACCACTGGAGATGTGCACACTGCTGTTATCCTAGACAGTTCAACACAGCCTCCAGATCAGGATGGACCAGCAAGAGAAGCCGGGCAACTCACTCCCAAGAGCCAGCCAAAGAAAAGCCTGCGGGTTATGATGGTCTCGTCCACAACTTGGTACTGGCCAGGGGCAGGACAGGACTGACTCTCATCCCGCCGTGCATGGGCTGCCAGAAGCTGGTGGTCAACTCGACGGTGGCTAACAATGATCACAGGAGCTCCAGCCCGGGTCACCTAGAGGGGCCACAGAACTCACAGCACGCGTGAAGCCCATGAAAGAAGTCTGCAGGTACCTAACAGGAAAAGGAGGCGAGAGGTGGCTTTGGCTGCTAGCATGGTCCCCTCGGGTGGGCCATCTGCTGGAACTGCTCACATACTTTGTAAAAAGATCTTTAAGTCTTCTAACAACAGGTAAGCTGTATTATTCCACAGGTGACAAACAGCCGTTCAGAAACTTCCCACAGCACCTTTCTGACACTCACATGTTCAGCTCCACGCATCTGAGAAAGGCCACTGGAGTGAAGTGACTGAGCTGGCACAGGTTCGTTGGAATGGCCCGAGGAACTGGGAGCTGGAGAATCCAGTAACTAGCCAGACAAGGGAAGAAAGAGAGAAGGCCAGACTGCCCATCCCTGCCCTAACTTGGGACACTGCACAACACACTGCGTGAAGAGCGAGAGACTAGAAATAACGGTTATCCTTACAGTGTGGGATGGGCACAGGGACAGATGTGTAGAGCAGTGGAATAGTGCTGGGAGCCCAGAAGTAAGTCCTTACATTTATGGTCAGTTAACTTATAACAAGGGCACCGAGACAACAGAGTGGGAGACAGAACAGTGCTCAACAAATGATGCTGGGAAAACTGGGTTACCCACCTGCAAAGGAATGAAGTTGGACCCCTACCTCACATCATTTACAAAAGTCAGCTCAAAATAGATTACAGACCTAAATGTAACCCTAAAATGTAAGAACACAGAAATAGAAAACATACAAATAAATTTTCATGACTTTGGGTTAAGACTTCTCAGATACAACACTGTTATACAGATTGAACTAGCCACCCCCCAAATACATGTTAACTTGGCTAGACCATGATTCCCAGGATTGCGTGACAGCCCACCGTTTTATCATCTGATGTGATTTTGCAAATCCTATCTGTATACTGTTAATAAGGCAGATTAGAGGGGTTCTATTAAGGAGGCAGGACTCAAGCTGTAAGACTAAGAGCTCCTAGGTCAGATGACATGCCTGCCTCCAAGTCGTCTGCACTTTGCAAGGAGTGTGAGAGAGAGGAAGAGCAAAGCCAAGATGCCTCCCTATATTACCTTGCTAAATTGGACTTTTTTTTTTTTTTTTTTTTTTTGCAGGTACCATTACTATTTATTTCCAAAGTTTAGGAAGCAAAGAACACTTCCACATGCGGTCCGTGCGTCTTTTGTTCCCACAGAATTCCCAGGAAGAGCCCAGGAAGGGATGAAGAGCAGCGGGTATGGAAAACTCCATCTAGTTTAACTTGGATTTGGACCCCAACATACGATATAAGGGACCTGGGCCACATTTTGAGGTTTACAACTTGAGATTTTTTTCCTATTTGAAAGTTGTAGAGGTACATCCTGAGTCCTGAGGGTTAGGTGCTGGGGGGACTGACCAGGTGGGCTCATGTCTCAGCTGGTGGCCGCCCCTAACCTGCCTCAATCCTAGTGAGAGAAGGCACTTCCCCTCTGGTGACCCACACACATTTAGATAAAATTGACAGGTTAAACAACAATTACACTGAAGGTCTATGGTCAAAAGCCACTTCAAGAGTTGAGTCCGGCTCCAGGGAGGCTTTATGTGGCGCAATGTTTAGTCAGGTCGGGACCACATGTCAATGGACACAGAGCGATGTGGGTTATTCTAAGTCCTTCCCAAATGTTTACACACCGTCATTTCCAGAACCTCCTCCTGCTCCTGCCCCAACCTGTATCCAGTTCACCAGTTTCTGCAGAGTCTCTTGTTTCTCGAAAACCAAGCACACTGACTGCTCTGAGCACACTGTGACGCACAGTGACCCTGCAGGATGGGGCAGAACTGCCCCACACGGTCTCCGAGTCTGTGATCTTCACGGAAGCAGACCGCTACGTCTTTCTCCTGAAGGTCTGGTGTGCTCAGACAGCCACCCTCTGGCTTAGCGGCCAGGAGCTTCAGCCACTGTGCCACCAGGGTTCCGTCCCTTTCTTTAAACCAGACTTAATTCTTCTGCCTCACTCTGAAATCTATAAAAACAAAAATCATACGGTTTTCTGAGGCAAGTACTCCATGCCAGCTCACCCCCGCCGTGACTTCCCAAGGAGGGAAAGGAAACAGCCCAGAGGACCTCCAGACATCTTTCCGGTGAAATGCTTTGGTCTCCACACCAGCGTCCCCAAGTGCTTCCGTCAGTGTCTCACAAGCATGACCAGCGCAGCTGAGCCGCACCGAGTCCTAGAAAGGATCCCCTTAGACAAGACGTCACCGAGGACAAACGCACTGACCCCGTGGGCAAGGTCAGGAGGTAGGTCAGCGGACTGAAGCTCCCAGAGGAAAGACTTCAGCCCAGGAATCCCTACGGTGTAGTTCTACCATCCTTCAGGGTCCGTGAGTCAGATGACAGTGACAACACGAAATCGCCACACACATTCCCTTTGACCCAGCACCTCCTCATCTCGCTCTTCATGGCACAGGGACACGAGTGTTAGCTGCAGCCTCGCAACAGCAGAAGGCTGTAAACACCCAGAGGCCCATCAGTCGGGTGCTGGTTAGACTGTTACAGCAGCTGGTGGAGGGGTGGGGTGGGAGTGGGGACAAGGACGAGAAAGTAAAGGAAAACCAAGGCACAGGAGAGGACGCGTGGCTAAGGTAAGGGAGATGGTGCATCTGCCTCGGGAAGCAGGAATGTGTGTGCTAACCTGCAGTGGGAACAGGAACCAAGGCCTGCAACCCAAGCGTGCTGGGAAGGAAATCCGCCCACAGCTTTTGAATTCTGAGCCAGGGGAATTCAACAGACATTATTTTTTTTTACCTGTTTAAAAAAATACTCTATTGTGTTTTAAGTGAAAATTAACTATTCGAGTCCATTTGTCTACAAAAACGTACGCACACAACTGCTCTGTGACCGACAACCAGGGACGAGGGGGCGGCTGTGCACTGACCATCAGGGATGACGGGGCGGCCATGCACCGACCACCAGGGGCCTCGGGGCGGCCGTGCACCGACCATCAGCGATGAGGGGGAGGCCGGTCACCGACCACCAGGGGCCTCAGTGCAGCCGGGCACCGACCACCAGAGGCCTCGGGGCCGCCGGGCACCGACAGTCTCTGGGTTAGAGCCTGAACACAAGTGAGAACCTTCGAAGACAGTGGCTCTTCTCTGGGGTTGAGTTCAGCAGGCCTGGCTGGTGGCAGCGGCATGGGGTTCCTGCTGGGGGCTCCCACCTTCTAGCCCCTTCTCCTGGGGAGCCTGTGGGCTAGGGACGTGCAGAGGCAGGCAGCACTGAAGGGCAAAGGGAGCAGCGAGTGTCCCGTCCAGGCACGGCCACCGCCCACTTTGAGGTTTCATCCAGCAGCACCGTCTTACACACAGAGGCCAGAGCTGGTGGTCTTGTCTGGCTGCAGCCCCTTCCCAGCCGTCTGACATCAGGTATGTCACTTCTCTGAGCCTCATTTGCCTAACCATGACATGTGACAAGAGAGGGGAAGTCACTCAGGAATCTAAGTAGCTACCTCTGATGGTCTGTGCTCAGCAACACACGTCCACCCGGACACCACGCCTCCCTTCAGGAGCTCAGAGTCACACAGAATGAAACACATTTCTATTTAAACTACAGAAACGTTAAGTCAAGACCGGCTAAGGAAAGGACTGTATACAGAGTGGCCTGGTGGTCTCTGAATTCACATCTCCCTCTGACATCGGCTCTCCTGCCCTCCACGACCCCCAGCCTCTTCCATTCTCCAGGGAGTCTCACAGACCAGAGGCTAGGGCCTCAACTGTGACCTCAGACACATGTGTGGTAAATCCTAACATCCACACCTGTGACTGGGATTCCACTTGGGAAGCGGGCTTTCACTGGGATGTGAAGGAGGGAGAAGAGTGGGGGCTGCCTTAAGCTGACTACCCATGAGCTCTACGCAGGGCGGGCGAGGCAGACAGACAGGAGACACTGACAGAGCAGACACCAGCCCACCGGAGGATCACCCGGGAATTAAGGAAGAGAAGCCCAAGAGACAGGAACCTTCCCCAGAAATGACAGAAAGCCTTCCCCTAGGGCCGCTGCCCTAAATTTGGACTTCTAGACTTATAAAATGTGGGAAAATAAACTTCTGCTCATTGAAACCACTCACTTGAGGGACTGCCAGAGCAGGCTATGAACCTCCGACGGCTGGACAGTCCTTCCTTCCCTCACCCACTCATCTGCTCACACACTGACTCACTACGGAGTCTCAAGAGTATTCAGGGTCATTTGGGACCCAGCTGGAACCTCCATTTGAATCTCCAAAGTGCTCTCCAGCACCCCCACTGTCTCTGACAGACAGACAGCTGACCGACCTCTGCTTCCGAGATTGACCTCTAGCTCCCAGGCAGCTCTCCATCCCGGGAACAGCCCCTTGACGCCGAGCTGACCCCTGCATTCTGACAGTGTCACTGGGGCCCTGCAAAGATGGCGTGGTCCTTCTTTCAAACAACAGTCTGTCAGACATTTGAAGCCCCCTTCCCGTCTCCGTCCCCCTTCCTGTCTCTGTCCACCTTCCCGTCCTGGCCTGTCTCCTCTTCCTTACACTACAGCACCCAAGGTCACTCTTCTCTCCTTCCTCACCAGCACCTGCTATCAATGACTGTCCCAGAGTGTGAGGTCCCAAACCAAAGCAACACTCTGAAACAGTCCAGCCTGACATCATCCTCACCACCAACCACCCCAGGCTCTCGAGACAACCTGCCCCAGGAAATCCCGTGGACCCCTCCCAGATCCACACCTGCGTGATGCTCAAGGAGGAACCCTGAGGCTGGAACCCAAAGCCCTCACCCAGCGAGGCCACCTCTAGACCAGCAGCAGGCCCTTCCCACCCACGCCTGAGAACAGCGCCGCAGCAGGCCGTGGTGACAGCCAGGACAGCACTGCTGGGTCCCCACTCCTGCTCCCGCCCTTCTTTCGCTGACAGTGCCTTCCATTTCCATCCCCCACGGACCTGCAGCTCCCCTACTTTCCTCACAAGGTTTTCCCCGAGCCCACCCCTTTCCTGATCATTCGTTCCTTGACTGTTGTGGGGAATGACAAACAGATGATGTCTTCCCTTGGACTCCCTTCATCTCCCACGTCACTTCCTCACGGCCAGCACCTCCACCCATCCCACGGCTATGCCCAGGGAGTGCACAGGGGACCCAATTCCCTTCACAGCCAAGGTGGGTTGCTGGCTGTGTGCCCCGAGGACAACACACACTGCTCACTCCCTCTGCCTGGCACTGTGCTAGGTGCTGTCCCAGGGTCTAGCCGTTGGAGTGTCACAACCACCCTGAGGGACGTACTGTTATTTTCTGCTACCACATGAGAAAACAGAGACACTGAGATGAAGTCTCTGTCTAGCTGAATAATCATAATAATTACCTCATCGCCATCAAAGCACCTCTGACTCAGTGACCCTTCAGACAGAGTAGAACTGCCTCCATGGAGTTTCCAAGGAGCACCTGGTGGATTAGAACTGCTGGCTTTCTGGTGAGCAGCTGGAGCACTTAACCACTGCACCACCAGGGTGTCTTCATCCTAGCCAGTCTACAGTCATGCCAGGCTGCAGCTGCAGGTGGTATCACTGAGAGCCTCCAAGCTATGAGTAAACAGTGGGCTGGCTCTCTGCAGTCAGGGCTCAACCAGTGGGCCTGAGCCTGGTCCAGTATCTGCAGCACAGTGGGCTCTGTCTTAGTCTCTCAAGGCTGCTGTAACAAAATATCATGAACTGGGCAGCTTGTACGGACAGACACCTAGTACTCTCACAGTGCAGGAAGCCAGGAGTCAACTTCAGGACACTGGCAAGGCCATGGTCTCTTCAAAGGCTCTGGGGACGATTCTTTCTTATCCCGCCCAGTTTCTGGTAGCTTCATTCCTCAGCTTGGGCTGCAACATGACCCCACCACACAGCCGTCCTCCCTCGTATCTTCTCTTTATAGGGCGCCACTTGGGTGAGACTGGGACTCACTCCACTCGGCTAGGACCTCAGGTTAACCTCACCCATACCATCTCCAGCCACCCTATTTCCAGACAAGGTCTCACTGATGTCGAGAGACTCCCAGGACTGGCCATCAGCACCCTCTGTGGGGAGAGACTTCAGTCTGTACCAGCAATCAGTCCAGGAACCAATCAGCTCACAGGCAGGACTGCTCGGGGTGGGAACAGACGTGCCGGCCGTGGGTTTGGCTTTGGGGGTTTATATCTGCTGCAGGAGGCCCTGGTGTCACACTGGGTAAGAGACACAGCTGCTCCCCGAGAGGTCAGCCATTCAAATGTGTCAGGCGCTCCCTGGAAACTCCGCACGGGGGTGGGTCCATTCCGTCCTGTAGGGTGGCTATGAGTGGGAATCCACACAATGCCTTTGTGTGTGTGCACGCACGCGGTGACCTTTTGTTTAGGTACACAGGTCTATTTTAAGGAATCCCATGATAGTCACTAACCACCCCACCCCACCCACACGTTTATTTTACTTTTTCTAGTCCGCACTACCCCTGCTGTGTGATGGGTAGCTAAATCAACTTTTGTTGGCTGGCCTAAGAACCTAACCCAAGAATACAGTATTGTCTCTCTGAGAAAGTTCTTTCAACCCAAACACCCTACATAAAAATACACTTTTAGCACCCCCCCTTCCCACACTGAGTAACAATTAGCAGATTCCTTCATTGCTAACAAGGCTGGCTAAGTGCAGCCGGCTTCACCTGGTGGCACCTTGGCCTTGGAGAAGACGCCTGAAGTCAGACTAATGGGACAACGGGATGCTCAGTACCTTTTATACAAAGCTCCCTGGTTCGGTCCAAACTTTCCACAAATCAACAGTCCTCGGAGAGATTCAGGGTCACCTCTGACTTGATAAACAGCTGCCCTAAGAAGTGAATTCTTAGTTCCCTGAGACAGTCTCCTGGAGGCTGGGGGAGGCTAAGGACTTGCTGAACACCACAAAGTGAATTCCAGCTGTGGGGGAGCTTGCTGGACAGAACTCCAATCTGACTCCCTCACTGGACCTCACCTGTCAACCTAAGGGACAGCTCCCTCCTCCCTGACAACAGCAGTCTGACTTGGCATCCCAGGACACACCTGAAGGAACATCACCTTCTCCTCCGGCATTACCCGGAACCCACAGGCTCTGAGGAGTCCCTACACTTTACCTGGCCTCAGAAGTACACATAAAAGGCACACTTCACCTTCTGATGCCGACAGTGGCCCCGCCAAGGGGAAAAGGTATGCAGAAGAACATCTTACATTTCCTCCTTAACCCAAAAGCTGTAGTTCCCTGTCTGTAGGCCCACCCAAGACCAGGCTCTTGTCTACATCATTCTGGAAGATGATGCAGCCCAATTACAACATACACCTCCCTACAAACACATTCACAATATCTGTTCTGTAATGACTTTGCCAAGATGACACTTCTATGGTGACATATCTTGGCTCAAACACCAGGATGCCTCTGACACTTAAAAAATGAAGTTCACTCCCTCCTGGACCTGCCACTGCAAACTTCCTCATTTGACCACTAGCTACCTGTTCAACCTGATCTGCCCGAATACTTCAACTCCAGCCCTCAAGCAGGCCTCTCTGTACATGTCAGGTTCACGGTCAAATGCTGGTTTCAGAACCTCTGTGCAGTCACAGACACAGGAGTTAGCTATGCAGCACTTGCCCAGAAGCCCTCGGCAGGATGTAAGCACCCTCCAGCCACAAACACAGGAATTATGGGACATAGCGCTTGCCCAGAGGCACTCAGAAGGACATAAGCACCCTCCAGAGTCATAAGCACAGGAATTATGGGATGCAGCACTTGCTCAGAGGAGCTCTGCATGGTATATGCACTGTGGACGAGTCTTTGAACAAAAGAGCTTGGTGGTCATATAATTTTGAAGCAAATCTTAGGGTCTAGGCCTTTCTTAGAGAATCATAACCCACATGTAGGTCATATATTAAAGGCTCAGAGAAGTCCTGCTGTGAGAAAAGATATATAATGCTTCCCCAGATCTCTCACGGATCGATCACACCTGCACAGTCTCTAGCGCCACACCAGTCCACACAGCCAACTCTTCCCTCCAGAAGATGGCAAGGGCCTCCAGGCCCACCCACACGGTCTCTTCCTCCTCTCCCCAGCCTAGTCCTCACACACTGGGCAGGAGAGACCACTGTGAATCGCAGCTCAGATCCTGCCACCTTCTGCTTAAAGGCTCCTCCAAGGGCTTCCCTGGGCTCTTCTAAAGCAAAGCAAACAGAAAACGCCAGCACTCGCCCAGCAAGGGTCCCTCTCCACGGTCACCTGTATTTCTGGGCACTCCTCATGTCACACTCCTCCTCACTCACGCCCTCCTTCTGCAAGACATGCCAGCCTTTCATTGTTCTGCGTCTTCTCTGGTGTCCCACTTCCCCCTGCTCCAGGGCCTTTGCACATCTGCCCGAAGACTCCTCCCCGTTCTGCTGTGTCTGTCCGGTCACCCCGCTTCAGGATAACAGCCCCTGGGCCCCTGTTCAGGTTGGACTCCAGCTCTCGCTCCTGTGCCTTTCCTCACGGCTGTGTTCTTATTGATTTGTAGGATTTTTTTCACTCATATTGTCTCCCACTGGACCGGAAGCTTCCTGAGGACAAGGAAGACGTGTTTGCTTTTGCTCTCTGGGCTTAGGACAGTGTCTGGCCCAAAGTAGGTAATAAAAAAAGTTCTCTGTTTCAGGCACGAGTAACTGATACGAAAAAAGGAAATGTAGCATCCTGGAACATATTCCATAACAGAAACATGGACAGAACGCCATGGCCACCTAACACAGTGGACGTGGGGTCTATGTGTCAGACACGTGACACGGCCGCCCTCCCGCCACCAAACACGGCAGACGTGGGGGTGTGCGTAGGGCATTTAGGGCCCCTGGTTCTCGGCTTTGTGCTAGGTGCCAGCTGCTAAGGCGCTGCCTCCCTACCCCTCAACCTCCCCACCTCACCCCATCTCTCCCCAGCCCCTACAGCTATGGGCTTAGAAGCCCTGTAGCCTCCCCTCCCCGCCCCCAGCCTGAGAACAGCCATCTGAGACCACACCACCAACAAGCTAAATGGACCATCGTCTCACTGTCACCCAGCTTGGGGGGCAGGGCGGGCTCTGTCATGCTCCCCACTTTGCTGGTGAGGAAACCGAGGCTCAGACGAGGTACACGAGGTGTCCCAACCCACACACAGCCAGGACTTCAGCCAGGTCCTCCAGCCCGGAGAGCACTGCCTCATCCTCTGTAACACGGTGCCCGGCACGCCAGCTGGCAGGAAAGCCAGGAGGCCCTTCCTTCGCGGGCCTTGATAAACCCCGTCCAGGGCTGAGCGGGCGTGGAGCGCGGGCCAGCCACGCTACACAGCTCGCAGTCTGTGCAGCGGAGCACGGCCTGCTGACAGCTGCCAGGATGTTCTGGGGAACGATCGCTTTGAGACTCGGGACCCACTGCCGAAGGAACAGGCTGTCTGGGCTTTGTTTTTATTTTTCAGCATTCTATGCCTGTGTCAGCACACCGGGGGGCACCGGGCCTGCAGAAGGAGCCTGGGAAGGCATCCCTGGAAACACAGGCTTCCTGCCTCTGCTCTGCCACTCCCGTATCTTATCTCCCCGCCTGCAGGCCCCTTCCACAGGCACAGCCCTCGCCTGGCTCTCGGTTCTGCTTTTATAAACAATGTTTATCTGGATCCCTACGGCATTCTTGGCCTTCGGGAAACATGCTTTCATTTCTCCTGTCAGTTAGCTGTTTTATGTGCTTCCAAACTGGAGCTTTTATATGAAAATAGATCCCTTTTCAGTCCCCTCACCCTGCACGTGGCATTCACTGAGTCACCACGCCCGGGGACACCAGGACTTTATGGAAGTTTCTCGATACCAGGGGAAACCACCCCAGTCCTAATCCAAGCCACATGAGACAGCTCCCGTGATAACACAGACCAGACTCTCTCTCGAGGTTCACAAAGACCTCCCCCAAAGGCCAACCGGTGCTTTATACACCGAGCCCCCCATACTGGGTAGCTTCGTCTGAGCCTTTTCCTGGTCAGACGCAGAGTCCCTGAGGCTGAGTCCACTTCCTTCCTTTCTCTTCTTCTCAGGGTGTTCCGAGGTCAGAGGGCACAGTTAGGTATGTTTGGGAGGCACCCCAGTCTCCAACCAGAAATTCAGGTCTGACAAGCAGTTTGATCTTACAGAAACAAGCAAGGAGTTGCTGTTGGCAGTTGTCTGAGTCACCTGGACTCAGGGTGACCCCAGGAATGACAGTCCGGTCCCACACCTTATTCATGATCTTTGGCACATCAGAACCTATTTTTGCAGCCCCTGTGTTCTTGGGGTGCCTTCTGACCTCTGGGGTTCATTTTCCAGGACCATATGAGTAATGGAAACCCTAGTGGCACAGTGATTAAGAGCTCAGTTGCTAGCCAAAGAGTCGGCAGTTTGAATCCATCAGGCACTTCTCAGAAACCCCGTGGGACTGCTCTGTTCAGTCCAGTATGGTTGCTATGAGTCAGAATTGACTCGATGGTGGTGGGTATTATCGGACTTCACTGGCTGGCTACCGTGTTCTCTGGCTGGCTAGCGTGTTCTCTGGCTGGCTAGCGTGTTCCCTGGCTGACTTGTGGAAGGAGATCACGAGTCCTTCTCATTTCTCTTAGTCTGGAACCTTGGCTAAAACCCATCCATATGGGTGACCCGCTGGCATTTGAAATCCTGGGGGCACTGTTCCCACCATCACGGCAACATACAAGCCACCCCCGTGCGACAAACTTAACAGGCGGGTGCTGGGAGCAGGAACGGGCAGGAGGAATTCCTGACCTGAAAAGGAGGCCTTCTATCAAGGCGGATCACAGCATCCTCACGTACTAAAACTGGTGACAGTTTTAGGTGCTTCTCCTTACAACCCACAAAGACAGCAGTAAAGAGACCAACAAAGAACGAAGGCACGGTGATGAACGGTGTCAGCAAGGAAGCAAGAAGGATGTTCATGACATAATGCAAACGAGTGGCTGATCGCTAGCTTCTGGGTCACATGCACCGTCTCCTTCAGTGACATCCTAAGAAAAACTACCTGCAGAAGCTACAAGAAACCTCAGTGGTTTAGGACCCAGAGGGTGTGACCGCAACCCACGAACTGACCATCTACCCGACAGAGACCCCAGACAAGTGCAAGACTGAAGAGCGTTCTGAGTTCAAGGACTTCCTAGTTGAGGTGGTGACAGCCACCGTCACAAACCTGTGACACAAGGACTGCACGGCAGACCCCTAAAAAGGAGCAGGAGGAAAGCCACATTGGCAAGAGGCGCCGCCTGCTAGCTCTGCACGGGGATTAACCAGGGAGCACACGGAGACACTTAGAGGCAGGGCACACAGGACAGCGTGTGAGCTCATGCCGACACTCAAGTTTCCAGGGAACACCCTTGGCCCAAATCCCCTGGATGGGTTACCAGTGGAACACTGCACTGGGACAGTGGCTGGGCGTCAGGAACAAATGGAGAGACATAATCCAGTTGTTTGGGGGAGGCCAACGCAGTGTACGCCAGTTGGCTGTTCATCCATAGCTAAGACTCAGGACTGCTGGGCTGGGCCCAAAGCAAAAAGAACAGACAGCTCATAAGAGCAAGTCCTTTCCCAAAATAAAACCCACTCTTCTTAATGCTAGAAACCCTGGTGGCCTAGTGGTCAAGAGCTACATCGACCAATGGAGAGGTCAGCAGTTCAGATCCACCATGTGCTTCTTGGAAGCTCTACGGGGCAGTTCTTCCCCGTCCTATAGGGTCACTGTGAGTTGGCATTGACTCCATGGCAGTGGCTTTGGGCTTTTTTCAGTTCTTCTTAATGCTTTTTTCATTCTCTAGTCATATTTTTTAATGGCCTAACTGTACAGGAGCAGCTTCCTGTTAGTCTCTCACAGGTGAAGCGTGTTACGCGCCAGGGACAAAGGAGCAAAAAGCAAAGCTGGAGACGGAGGCGGAGGCTCCCGCACAGCCCGGATTCTCCCGGGCTCAGAGGAGAACCAGCAGGGAGCTGAGGAGGGAGAGAACTCTACCGTTCATAACGCGAAACAAAGCTTCTGGCCGCCACTTCAGAGCGCACATCATCTCAAACAAAGCCCCCTTCTCTCTCACACACTATCCAGTTACAGTGCTCACCTGATAGCTATGTTTTTAAAACAGTAAGTCACTGGGTGAACCTATAAACAGAAAATGTTTAAATGGCAAAAGCACCAACTTATAAAAACGAAGGTCTTCAGAGCCCACGTTCCCTTGCCTTGGGGAATTACTGGAAGATGGATGTGTAAGTGGCTTTTCAGTCTTATGCCCCTGAGTGACTCCTGTGGGTCTCATTCTTCTGAGCACTGCAGGGGGCAGGAGAGGCAGGATGCCACCCCAACTGTGCAGGTTCAGGGGGAGACCTGTGTCTTGGGGACACAGCCCTTGCTGCCTTTGTCCTCGTAGCTCCGCCACCTGGAGAGTGTCACTGGCACCACCAGACCTCAGCCAACACTCGCTGTCTCCAGCCTGCCATACCCACGCAGACGGAAAGGATCACTTACCATTCAAGGCACGTGCAATCTCTCTGAATCCAGAATAGTACCCCAAATGCTTTTAAAATTCAAAACACACTGACTTATGCACACGGGACGGGATATCTGTGGAATACTTCTGCAGGCTTTGCTCACTAGCACTGCACTTGCCCAGCTGGCTCCTTCTTCTGCCAGAGCATCTCCTAAGCCCAGGGAGGGTCAGGGCCACCACCCCAAGGTCACAAAGAGAAAACGTAACCAGGGTTCAGCTTTTGATGTCCAAATAAGATTCAGAGTCTCAGATGACAACACTCTTAAAAGCCAGAAGGAAAAAAAGGCTCTTCGAAGTTTCCCAAGCTCCACTTATAGCATCGTAAAAACTCAGTCAATCCCCTATTAGCCAGGGGAGAATGAGAACACAGGATGTAGGGAAAGTCCCTGCCACCGGATGGGGGCAGCTGACACCCACCTGGGAACCCGCTGGAAGTAAGAAGGTGGGACAGAGCAGAGGGGGTTCCCGAGGTTCAGTGTAGGACTAGGGGTGCAGGTGGTGTGAGGGTGGAGCAACTTTCCAAACACTGGGGGAGGCAAGAAAACAGGCTGGTGTGGGCTCACATCTTCCTGGGAGTGACCTGGGGAGGCGACAGGTCTGATGGGACATGAAGGATGCCCACAACAGCCAGGGGAGGCAGAGAAGCAAAGTCCTGGATAACAGAGCTGAAATTCAAAATGATCTCAACATGCAGAAAAATTGCATTTACAATCTATTATAGATTACAGAGAATAGCCAAAATTCTTCTGTTTCACGTCTTTCCAATCTTAGGGAACCAGGTATAGAAGGGACAATTCATGGCTCTGTTGAAACTTTAGATAACTCCGAACTCAACGGCACTGACCACTACAGACAAGAAGGGGCACAGGTATACCCCAGAATTCAAACTAACTGAAGTCCAGCCCCCAGCCTCACACTTGGTGGTTGGTGGTTGATGTGGACAGTGAGGGGTCTGGAAACACAGGAACAGAAGGAGAGGCTACAAACATTTAGTTCTGAGGGCCCAAGGCTCACAATCTCCCTCCAACATGGTATCTGAAATGTTTAGGAAAGACTGTAGCAATGGGAAAAAAATATAGAGGCAAATTTTTTTTATTAATATACGAAGAATGCTTGGATCATCACAGCTGCCAACGATTAACAGGCTGCTTACAGTATTCATGAATTTCCTTCACTAAAAGAATTCACCCAAGGACCGCCGGGAAAGGGAAACCCTTAAAACACAAATCAAAGACTCTGTAAAATTTCTTGTAATTAAAATTGTGTAACACTTTTCAGGTAGTCAGAGAAATACATGTCTTTTCTATTTATTAAAAATGAAGGTAAGTTAAATAGTCACTACCATCACTATGTATCAATTCATGGAAGTACATGGTGCTGGCTGTTTTCAAACCACTTTTCCACTGGGTCAATGACCTGACAACACCTGAGATTCCAGTTCACACCTCCGCAAAACTACAGATTGTCCCACAAAGTTTCGATCCTTCGAGGCTGCTAGGAAGACCTGAATCCACTACAGCTGAAGACGGACAAGCCAAGGGGTCTGCGGCGCTCGCCGCCTAAATTCAGGCGTCCTGGGTCCCTTGCCTCACGCCGCCTGTGCCTGCTCACTTATTATTCTCTGCATCCTTCCAAATCCACTCCAGAGTCCCTATCAAAGCCCCTCATGTCTCCTCTGCCTGTAACTAATGGGGACAAACACGCAGCACAGGCAGGCCTCTCAAGTCAAACGACACAGGAAAGAGAAGCCCTGCTCTGGAAGGGTGACCACCCGCTAGCCACCCTCAGGCCACCTCGTGGTCCTGCCCGCTCCCTGGAGCTCCCGCCAGCGCAGTCTCACAGGCGCAGGGGCCCTTTCCTCTTAAAGAACCTTCCCGGAAACCCCGCCTAACACTTGACTCGTATCTCCCTGGCCAGAAATAGTTACAACCCAAGGGAATTCAGTCAGGAATTAAGACAGGCGATGCGCGCCCAGGGACGACAGACAGCTCCTGAGCTCACCGACCGCCACGGGAGGAGCTCGGCTTCACGCCCCAAGGGATCCATGAGCTCTGATTGGGCCGACTTAGGTCATGTGACAAAGCCTCAGCCAATCACGGCGGCAGAGGCATGGAACACACTCATTGGCTCAGACTGCAGTCCCAGGCCCCGCCTCTAAGTCCAGGGGTGGAGCCCAGTGGGGGCGGGGCTGGTCTGCAGACAGAAAGCAGGCGGAAGGCAGACAGAAAGCAGGTGGCTGCTAGAGGAGCGGTCAGCTGGGAGGTGATCAGTGCTCACCACAGAAAACATTTCCCTAAAACTCGCTGGGGATGCTGCCATGTAGCTGGACTAGCAGTTCTCCTCACTCTCACTTCACACTATGCCACAGGGCTTATCCGAAAATGCCAAGAAGCGTTTAAAGGCATGATTTTCTGACAGTTAGATGGTAATTCATTGTACAGATGCACCATCATTTGTATAAAAAGTGCCCACCTCTGGGCAAAGGCCTCCTTTATTACAAACAATCCTGAGATCCTTACACGTGAAGGCTGCCTGCCTCCTTCACAGAGCAGTGTTAGGTACATGCTGCTGGTAGGTGCCATCAAGCTGTCCACCCTGTGGGGTCTTCCAGGCTGTCATGGCTACAGGGGTAGACCCTCAGGCGAGTCTCCACGGACACTGGGTGGGTGTGAGCCGCCCAGCTTTCAATTAGCAGCTGAGGGCCTAACTGCTGGGCCACCAGGACACACTAAGGATTACATGTGTGCCTGTGACATGTGGACAGCTGCCAAGTAAGCACCAGAATGTCCAGAGAACGTCCCTCCCTTCTCATCAAAACCAGCCTCTGCCATCAAATCACCAAGAGCTGCAGCTTCCAGGAATGAAATGCCCCTTCCTCCCTGTTGACGTGAAGTCTGAGGCCGATGAACACACGGGCTGGAGGGCAGAGCAGTGAAGGAAGGCCACCGGCCCGCCTGTGATGTCCCAGGGTCCCTGAGATGGGCCAGGGGCCTGGCTGGGACTCACAAGCACTCACACCAGGAAACTAGCCAGCTTCTCACCCACCCCAGGGCCCCCAGCCTGCGAGGAGCCCATAGCCAGCAAACTGGGGCTTAAACTCCAACTGCAGGAAAGAAAAGCGAACTCGAGGAGCCCCAGGGGAACACAGCTATTTCCTGATTACTCAGAATTTAATAAAAAGGGCTTTCCTTGACAAAGAATTTCCATCCTCTGAAACTACACCCAGACTGCAGACCCTTGGAGACAGATGCTTTTTGGAAGGAGTCTATATAAAGCTTTCTTCCTCCCCACCCCTGCCCCACCAGGCAGTATCTGGAGGAGCCCTGGTGGCACGGCTGTTACAGCACTCAGCTGCTCAACCAAAGGCTTAAACCCACCAGCTGCTCTCAGGGACACACACATGGCCATCTGGGCCTATAAAGATTCCAGCCTCGAGGCCCGTGGGGCAGTCCCCCTCTGTCCTGGGCAGTCCCACCCTGTCCTGTACAGTCACTGTGAGGCAGAATCGACTCGATGGCAGTGGATTTTTGGTTTAGCAGCATCTTAACTTGGCCTAAAACTCGATTTCAACTGGGCAGAAGACACGACCCCGAATTCTAGACGCACACGTTAAGACGTGTGCACAGAGGCTGTGGAAGCGGGGCTTTCATGGCCCATGTTCTGTCCAGAGCCAGCAGCCACCCACAGTTCTATTCACTCAGACTCACACGCGTGAAGGTCATTCTTGACCTGGGCCTTTGAAAACACATGCCATTTCCTGGACAAAGGAAACTCCAAGTATATAGATTTAATTGGAAACAGCCAACAACACATTATTATTATTACCCACATCACAGGCCTTCGAGCCCTTCCAGTCCCTAGACACCTGTGAAGCAGAAATGTACCCTCACCCAGCATGCCAGGCCCAGCCAATGCTCCCCTGCGTGTTACATGTGCACAGAAAAGGCAAAAACAAACCAACTTTCCTTTTGAATGGCTCTACACACCTGAAAATAAGCTGGCAAAATACGCTGGGATGGTTAAGTAAGCTCAGGAAGAGAAAGAAAGCACTGAGGCCCCAAGGAGAGGCAGCTCTGGTCTTCACATTAAACGAGTTTGCAGACACCAAAAACCAAAACCAAACCAGTGACCATCCAGTCCCCTCCAACTCAGATTCAAGGTGACCCCAGGTGTGTTGGAGGACCAGTGTGCTCCAGTGGGTTTCAGCAGCTGAGTTTTCAGAGGTGCCTCAGAACCTCCAATATCTTGATGAGCAGTCAAGCCCTCGACTGTCTGTCTCTCCCAGTGATACCCCCAAACTATATAAACCCTCAGGGTGTCAGTGCAATGGCACTGTTAGAAAGGCGGCTGATGTCTACGCGCCACAAAGCTCTCCTCTACTCCAGCCTCTGCTTGCAGCAGAAGGCACTTGAACTGAGTCAGAGAAAACAGCAGCAAAGAGCCACCAGCATAAGTGGCAGAGCCAGGCTACCATTCTTATGACAACTGTGAGAAGTTCTGGGATCTCCCTTTCCCTGTCTGGGTTTCATGAAGCAACTGTGAGAGCCCTCTGGAGTCAGGCTGCATCAGCAGCTCCCACGCAGCCTCTCTTGTGCCAGACACCTCTCCTGGGATGTCCCCCAGGTCCCTAAACTCAGAGTCAACAGGAACCAAACAGGCCCTGCCCTGCTGGCCGCTCTGCCGAGACCTGCATCTCCTGTGTGGTGCTTGGTGCCTCCGACCCACACGGTGGAGGTCGTCCTGCCACCTGCGCTCGCTCCTGCCCTCCAGTCCCATCATGGTGGAGGGTGGCACCTCAGTTAAACAGCTGGCATGGTGGACGTGTGACAGAGGAGTGGGCAGCCTAAGCCGAGAGGCGGAATCAACCAAAGAAGGCAGTTTGTTTCTTCCAGAAATGCCCGTCCGTCTTGCTTTCTAACCACGCTTCTCTACAGCTCGCCGTTCTCCGCTTCCTCCTTGCTTTGCATCCGCTCCCTTCTCCTTCACTCTTTGCAGGCCACAATGTCCTCATTTTCACAGACAGACACAAAGCCTGGAATCCTCAACTCTCATTGACACTTTTCTTCAGGTGACCCAACGTGGAGAAGCTGGGGAAGCCTGACCTGAGCAAGTTCCCTGACCAGCTCCATCTCCTGGAGGCAGGGCAGTTGCAGGCTTCAGGAGGGTCAGGCCAAGCTCATCCTGGGAGCACCGGCCGACAGCTAATTCCACCAGCTCACCCCTCCTGGCCAGTCTGAGACAGCCTGGGCCCTGGTCCAACTCATCCTCAAGGATTGTGCCATTTCCCGGCCTCAGCCGCTCAGGGACCCCTGGACGCCCGGTACTCCTGACCCTGACCTTGTCTGCTGTCCTACCTTGGCAGATCCTTCAATTTCTCTAGAAGGCAGCTGCTAGACCATAAGGAAAGTTTAGTAGGACTGAGGCACTAAAACATATGGCAGATGGCTAAGCTTCCATTAAACCATCATCCAGTAGGCTGCCACCATTTCAGAGCATGGGGACACACAAACATGTCACTAGACAGAATGGCAAATACACCGTGCCAAAGAAATGATCCAAAATATTTACTTTTTCTACCTTACAAATCTTATGCACTAAGTTATTTAGAAACCAGCTACTTTGATCATCCCTTTTTAATAAAGCAATTATTGAACAGCAAAGTTCAACAAAAGTATGATTTCAGAAGAAAGAACCCTTAATGGGGAACAACATGGCACTTCACATGGCCTCCACCACACTTTATCATGGCAACACAGCTGGATTCGTAAACCCTCTAAAGGGATGTATTGCCATTTCACAGATGATAAAATCAGCATGCACCAAGAAAAACCACAGCTTGGGCCATTAAAAACAACAACAACAAAGTACTCAGCATTCTTAAGACTGAAATCATACAGTACGTGTTCTCTGACCACAGCAGAATCAAACTAGGCAACAGTAATGGAAAGATAACAAGAAAATACCTCGACACCTAGAAACTAAACAACACACTTCTGAATTGTCTACAGGTTGAAGAGAAAGGCTCCAAAAAGAACAAAACACAATGGACTGAAGAAAAATAAAAATACACAAAGTATCAAATTCATGGCACAAGCTACAGCTGTGTTGAAAGGAAAATTCATAGCACTAAAACATTTATTTATAAAAGGGGAAAAGTCTGAAAACGATAAGCTGGGCTCTCATCTTAACAACCGAGAACAACAAAACAAGCCCAAAGGTGCAGAAAGAAGGAACAAGGGGCTGAGGCCAGCGAGGCTGCCAACACAAATTCAACCTAGAAAAATCAATGAAACATAAAGCTGCTTTTTTAAAAGATCAATGAGAGTGAAAAACCTCAGCTAGACTAACACCGATGACCAGTGACCAGTACCAGGAATGAACAAAGACTACCAGCACAGACTCTGCAGACATCCAAAGGTTAACACAGGATACCACCAACAACTCCACAAACAAGATCAACAACAGGTGGAATGGTCTAGTTCCGGGGAAAGCAAACTGCCCCAACCCAGGTGACATGAGAGAGACAAACGGAGCATCAGTGATTACGAGCTCTGTTTCTCAGCCGTCTTGGGGCCCATGTCCTGGCTGTGCTGCAGTCTGGGAGATGTCATGCTGGGGGTTACTGTGTGAAGCGCACATAGGACCCCTCAGGGTGGCTTCCTGCCACTGGTTGGGAGTCGATTATCTCCAAACAAAACATGTAACTTCTAAATACTGCCCTCAGCCCTTTCCTCTTGGTCCACGTCCCCCCTGATCCCTGGCTCAACTAGCAGGAATGCTCTTGTTTGAGCTGTACTGTTTGGACGGAAATAGACGACTTTTGAAGTATACTCTTCTTCTAGGAATGACCCCGGAGCAATAGAAACCCTGTGACGACATACAGAAGAAGGCTGGTTTTATGAGGAAGGGAGGTGGCCCCAATTCGGCCAACAGAAGGGACAAGGTCCCAAGCCCACCATGGAACAGCATAAGCCCCCAGATGATCAGTGGGAGCTGAGATTATACCCACTTCCTTTTTACACTACTCACAAATTCTCAGCTGGAGCACAACTTTTTTAAATGAAAATTGGTTTCATTCTCAAGAATGGGATCTGGATTGCTTAAATTCTTCTTGCGCTGTCTCTCCAATTCTTCAAATTCATTCCCAAAGGCCACAGCAGACAGCGCCAACTTATCAGACTGTCTGGTCCTCTGTTCCACAAACAGATAAATGGCATCAGTGACTCTTTCCTATATTCCCCTCCAGACTCAGTCACACAGAGACCCTGGAAGGTCACCGACGCTGGGTGATAAGCAGTTCATTTAACCTCCTCTGGATTCTCAGCCCACACGCTTTACTTACAAAGGCTTGGACATCGTACTGTGTGTGTTGCTAATACTGCGATAAAACCCACACTGGTTCCCGGCCATTCACCACAGGTCACCATAGGCTGGCTCCTGAGCTGATGGCCCACCGGCGTGATGAGCAGCTCACGGCTCATGCTCCATCTCAGGCTGTGTCGTCCTCCCCACCCACCACTGGGAACCCTTCAGAACTGTGTTTCTCTCTCCCTGGGCCCTCTGCATCTTTGGTGCAAACTCCTCGCCCTCTGTCTTCGCCTCCCGATGCTACCCAATTTCCCACTCCCTGGCCAGGCCACCTCACATCCTGTCATCTCCCAATCACCTCTTTTCTCCCCACTGCCTTTTCCTCATGCCAAGCTTCTCTGTGGCTGGGCACGGGTCCCGGGTCCCAGGCTTCTGCCCGCTTCCCCTGTTGCTTGCTCTGCTTTCGCCCCAGCCTCTGCACATGCGCATCTGAGGCCTGCTTCCTTCTCTGCCAGTATGTCCATGTTTACGGAGCAATGTGTTTTGTTGGCTGGCTGAAAATGCCAGCCAGTGTCCTGGAAAAAGCCACAGACAGGACACCACAAGGCCAGACACAGGCGGCAGGCCTCGTTCAGCCACTCCACCTTCCTGCAGGGCTGGGAAGAGAAGGGCAGCCTCAGTGCTCCGGGGCTCCAGGAGGGGAAGTGAGTGTGCTCCACGATGGACTGAATCGTGCCCCCCGAATGTGGACCAACCCAGCCGGGCCACGATTCCCAGTGCTGCCTGGTTGGCTTTCACTCGGGAAGCTGATAGGATTTTCCCATGTGCTGTAAATCCTAATCTCAGCTGCGGTTAACAGGGCAAGATTAGGTTGTGCTCAAAAGGGTTCAAGGGGCACAAAAGGCCCTTCCTCAGGTCACAGCCTTGAGGAGGCATGAGGGGTGTTTCCCTGGGGAGGGTCCTAGGCCACCTTTCATCTGACCGGAGAAAGAGGCAGCAGAGAGGAGGGACCTCACGCCACTCAGAAACAAGTGTCAGGAGCAGAGCAGTCTTTGGGTCCCTGTGCTGAGAAGGTCAATGGCAACGACCTTCCCCCAGAGCCAGCAGGGAGAGAAAGCCTTCCTCCATAGAGAGTGCCCTGAATTTGGGCTTCTAGCCTTGGAGACTGTGAGAAAATGAATTTCTGTTTGTGAAAACCACCCACCACAGTGTATTTGTATCACAGTAACACTAGATGACACACAACCCTACTCAGAAAGCAGCCAGCTTAGGGAGGGCTGGTGGTGCCGTGGTTAGGAACCATGGTGAGCTGCAGCTGTGAACCAAAACATCGGCAGCTGGAATCCAACCACTGCTCCTCAGAAACCCCGTGGGGCAGTTCTTCTCTGTCCTACAGCTTGCTATGAGTCACTGACCCACAGCAGTGGGTTAACACAGGTTAATTTAGATAACTCCCAGATAAGGCAAAGTCTCCCTCGGCTCACCAGGCCCCCACAGTTACACTGAGGGCTCTCTCGGCACGGTTCAGTGTAGGAGTCTCAGCTCTCACGCAGGAAACCGGGGTGTGACTCTTGACCAGCACAGCACAGGGCAGCTACACTGCTCAGTCAGCGGAGGCACACATGTGCCGCTGTGACGCCGGACGGGTTCCAGCCATGACTCCAGACAAGGCGGGAAGAAAGGCCTGGCAGTCTACTTCCGAAACCACCAGGAAAACCCTGTGGACTTTGAGCGTCTGGAATTGATCGTGCCAATGACACAAGACTTGGGCACACTCTGCTCCCATGTTTCTAGGGTGGGCCACCATGAGCTGGGCCTAACAACGGCAGCCACTGACTGAAACGTCTAAGCTATTGCTCCACAACTGACAACCAGGTAACTACAACACTGCTTTCAGCTGAGGGGTGGGAGAAGGCGTGTGAAAGCCAGGAGGGCCCTCAGGTCACAGTGCGCTCTGGGACGGCAGTCCCACTGACAAGTGACTAGGAAGGTCAGTTGGTTAAACCTTCTCGTGCACCAGAGGAAAAAGGACTATAAAACTGCTTAAGAAACAGGACTGCAAATTTAAAATAAACGGCATAGGGGGAGGAAGACAGGTCCTCCACCTGGAACACCCTGTGTGACAGGAACACTGTGTCCGGCTCTGCAGACCTCCTGTGACAGGAGTACTGTGCACAGACACCTCTTCACTGCAGGACGCCAAAAGAGTCAGACACACGTGAATGTCAACTGTGAGCTCAAAGACAGGCCAACCTCTACGAAAAGTGACTTCTGTGTCACAGCACTGTGGTCATTAAGGCTGGGCTCTAATTTCTGACAGACTTCTGTCAAGGTCATACTCAGTGGCCACACAGAGGAGTGAATTATTAACCCTCGTTCTCCACTGGCCTGAATCAGCTGCTGAGGTCACCAGCTGCCAGCCCCGTCAGCCCCCAAGGCCAGCAGCAGGAAGTTTATGGTACACAGCACAGGCGTGTGACCCCAACTGGAAGGGTCACTGAGAGACATGACAAGGGCACAGAGCCAGCGCTGCAGGCAGAGCTGTGCACAGCCGGTGGGGAGCAGGAGGTATGGCTCAGAGTGTGGGGCCCCTGCATCTCGGGGCCTCAGGAAACAAGCCTGGCCACAGTGGGATCTGCCCCCACAGGTCTCAGAGGTCTGGGCACCATGCAGGGGGAACGCCTTGCCCAGGCAGAGAAGTCCCTGTGGACCAGATGGTGCGTGGGCTTCACAGAGCATCCTGCTCCCCAGTGCTTGGTCCCTGCCGGGCCCGGTCAGAGTCGTATTTATAAACCCACTGGCCGCAAAGCCTTCCTCACATGGGACATGCCCATTGCTGTGTCTCCAGAACTTAGCGACACCTCCATTTGTCCTCTAAAGCTGTGAAGGACTGGCTGCTTTGCAACTAAAGTCACAGGCTGCCAAGTCTTCCCTGCACGGTCATGGAGCCAGCTCGTCCCTGGTGCAGGATGGACACTGTCAGGCTCCCAGACTACTCAGAGAGGGAGACGACCAGACTTGAACACTGCTGCACCCGCCTGAGCACTTCCAGACCAGTCTCAGAAGCTGTCCTGTATTTGCTTCTCTGTGTCCCCAGCCTTGTCCCAAGTGTCTCCAAGGCATATCCAGCCTCTTTTCTAATTACAAGCACGCTCCAGAGTTCCCCAGATCTACACACAGCCACTATTTCTTCTGTCGGGACCACACACTTGAAAAACACATGCAGACACTTACCAAACGAAACAAACAGAAAGAAAAAGACTGTGTTCATTGGAGAAGAATGTGCACTGGGCCATGTTCTGCCCTCAGCCAGCGAGTCCCGCGAGGTCCCACTCACCCGAGCTGTAGAGTTTCCTGAGGAGGGAACAACCCCTCCCTGGCCACTCTGACTCCTGCTCCCCACCGACCAGGCAGCATGGTCTCTTCACCTTGGGAGCTGTGGCAGCCACCAGGGGACAAATCTTCGCCCTTGACTTTGCCTTTCCTGAACCCACCCCGGGCCTGTTGGCTGAGACCAGCTCACTGCCAGCCATCACGGGGCAGGAGTCTCCGTGGCATCTGATCCGGACTTGTTCTCACGGACATTTCTGAATCCCAGCAGTCAGTGCCACACACACAGGACTTTTTCTGTCGCCCAGTACCCACTGAACCACATTACTCACTTGGCATGCCATCTACTAATCCAGCGGTTTCCCTCTCTAGCCACCTGTCCCCAACAATGTGCCTGCGATCACTCGGTCAGTGCTGGGGCTCGATACAGCAGGCACTCAGAACTACCTGTGACCCTGAACTGAATGCACCAGCTGTTAGCGGGAGGGCAGTGGGAGACAGAGAAACGAGGCACAGCAGTTACAGCCTCAGCAGCTAACCGAAGGGTCAGCGGTTCGCATCCACCCAGCAGCTCCGTGGAGGAAAAGACCTGGTGATCCGTGCCCATAAAGGTGACTCGTGTGTCACAGAGCCGAACCCCAATTCACCTGTGTAACACAGCAGAGCCACTTGGTTCCCTCGGCTGTAACCATTCAACAACTGAGCACTCACCACTGCACCACCAAGCACTCTGGAACTCTGATTGGATTCTTCATTTCCTGCTGCGTATTCTGATTTATTCAGACAGCACAGACCAGCACTGACAGTTCAGTTCACAAAGTCATCCTAGAAAAAGTGCTACAGACCTCAGGGCTGAGTGTTACCATGGCCACCTTCAAAGCACTCGCCTTGGGAAGCTATACACTGATGCCAGTGCCTAGTCCACCCTTCAAAGAAATTCTGGAACTCTCTTTTTGGAATGGCCATCAGAGCTGTCATCGTATTACCTTGATATCCTGAATGTCATGAAATGATCTCAATACTTCTTTTATCTTCAGGTGCAGAAAAAAGCCTCTGAGGACCAGACAGGTAAGTAGGATGGGTGTTCCGACACAGTTACTGGTTTCCTGGCTAGAAACTCCCTCATAGACAACTAGACAATTAAGTTTGTGAACTGGCCACCATGTGCAATGGTCATTCCAGAGAGAGTTCCAAAATTGCTCTCAAGGGTGGACTAGACACTGGCATCAGTGCAAAGCTTCCCAAGGGGAGTCCTGTGAAGGTGACCATGGTGATATTCAGCAATGAGGTCTGTGACACACAGAACAGTTCAATGTGTGGACTTAATTGTCGGACCTCATACTTACTGGCACTCTGCATATTCTGAGGACACCAAGGACAAGGCTGCCCCTACTTGAAGACAGGGAGAATGACATGTCACCTCACGGGTACAGTCCAGCCCAGCAAGGACTAGGCCATGGGTATGACTGGGTGCCGTGGGTGCCTGCTGCGGGAGGTGGTTATCAGGAAGTGTGGTATGAAGGGGTGGTGTCAGAACGATGTGTTGGTTGTCTATCAGTGTGCAAGAAATTACCCTAAAATTTAGCAGATTAAAACAACCGTAAACTGTTACCATCTCATAACTTTTAAGAGTGAGGAAGCCAGAAGCAGCTTAGCTGGGTAGTTCCGACTCAGGATCTCACATGAGGCTGTGGCTGAGGTGGGGCCTAGGCTGCGGTCACATCCCATGGCCTGGCCAGGCCAGAGCGTCAGCTTCCAAGATGGCGCAGAGGAGGGCTGCTGACAGGAGGCCTCAGTCTCCAACCAGGGTCCCTTCCCAGAATTCTGAGGTGTCTTCACAACACGGCAGCTGGTTTCCCCAGACGGAGTGATCCGGTGCGGCCAAAGCCACAATGCCTTTCGTGATCTAGTCTCAGAAATCACTGCCATAACATCTTATTGACTAAACCAGGACTAAGCCCTACTTAGCACGGGAAGGACTACGAGGAGCGTGAGTGCCGGAAGGCAGGGAGCGTGGAGGGCCACCCGAGACACCAGCTACCGGGAACGCTCTGAGCCTCTGACTTGCTGTGACACGGTAGGTGTCTTGTTCCTCCACAGCTTCATATCTGCTGGATTTCGAGCTTATGACAGATTCCATTTTTCTGCTTAAAGTGACCGAGTAGCAGGGTCAAATCTTTCCAGAAAGTAGAAATCCACTTAATGATCTTGGCAAGGCTTTAAAAATATCTCTCACGCAGAGCTAAAAAGGTCAGAGAGAGTCCAGGGCAGAGTGAGCAGGATGTCGTTGAGCAACTACAGCTTTGTTCCCTGCAGACATTAAAGACTCACATCTGCGCAGCGTAACCACAGCAACAGCACCACAGCAGCATCACCGCGGCCGCCATGATCCTTGCCCTTTTAGAAGCCTCCTGCTTGTGGCACCGTCCAGCTCCAGGCACCTGGTGCCTGTCCCCAGGGAGCAGGCCGAACTCCTTCCTGACTTACAGTCTTGGCACTGATGGCTCAGAGATCTTATCACATCAATCCCATTTGGGGAGACAGGCGAGCACCCTGCTCAGTGGGTACCCCCTAGTTCTATGGTCACTGTCACTTTAGACAAGAAGGGTGAGAACTTTCCCCCTCAAGGCCTTCACCCACACCCTATCAAACTTCCCCTTCAGCCACGATCCCTATCAACCTCATCCCGGCCCCCAGTCCTTGACAAAGAGCAAATGCTCACCAACAAAACAGGGTCCTGTAGGGTCCCTCCCTCTCACCCTTCCTCCACAGGAGCCAGCAGAGCAGGGGCAGGTCAGATGCTCATTCAAAATGGACTGGACTGCCAGGGGGACATCAGAGTGCGCCCCTCCATCTGAAGTAGCCCCACAAGTCAACTGTCTCAGAACACTTCACCTTACCCATAAAGACCAGACCGGAGGAAACTCTTGGTCACAGGAAAAGTCTGCTCCTGTCACACACACCTACCTGCCAGCACCCTGTGTAAAGATTCTCATTGCTCTTAGGACAAAGAACACAACCCTGGCAGTGTGCCCCCAGACCTGTGTGAGCTGGTCTCCCCCTTCTCCACCTCTGTCAGACTTTCCCTCGCCCTCCACACCCAGCCTCACCACCTACCATTCACCACTATGAAGGGACCCTGTTCCTCCTGCTGCATGGCCTTGGTACATGTTGTTCCCTCTTCTAGAATGTTCTGTGAAGTTGTTTTCTTTTTGTGTGTGTGTGCCTTTTTTTTTTTTTTTTACCTATTTAAATGTCTCTTCTTCCTTCAGGTCTCTATCCTCATTTCCCTCCAGGAAGCTTTTCTATCTTCCCTCCCTCAATAGAAAGTGCTCATCACAACAGAATCACACACTTGTAAATGCCGTTATCTGACCCCTGTCTGCTTCCCCTCCCGGGCTGAAAACATCCCACACCCGCTAGCACCCTCTTGCCCTCCCACTCCCACACCCCTGCTCAGGGCGGGCACAGATCGGATGCTCCACAGATATTTGCTTGCTTAACATCTATGACTATTTATTGAATAGAGACTCCAAACACTGTATCAACAAATCCACGCCTCATGGTTAGAAACCGAACCTGTCTCACACAGAATCTCCTGAGTTGTTTAAGCCTATGCCCTGGGTCAGTCCTCACACAGGCAGGACCCAGGCTCTCCTTCCTGCACTCGGAAACCCTGGTGGCTCAGTGGTTAAGTGCTACATCTGCTCATCAAAAGGTCAGCAGTTCAAATCCACCAGGAGCTCCTTGGAAACTCTGTGGGGCAGTTCTACTCAGACCTATCAGGTTGGCTGTGAGTCAGAACCAAGTCAACAGCAGTGGGTTTCCCTCCACTGACAGGGGTGAAGGCCTGTGTCGGGTTAAGTGAAGGAGCCCCAGAGATGCACGGGTGAAGTCTCCTGGCCTCTAACTGAGAGTGGTGTCTGAACGCACCAGCTACTCAGCCAGAGAAAGATGGAACCGTCTGTTCCTAGGAACATTCACAGCCTTGGGAACCCGGCGGAGAGCCCCACTCTGTCCTACAGGGTTACCAGGAGTTGGAATCGACTCAATGGCAGTGGGCTCGGTTTGGGGTTCAGGGTTACGCACATACGGTGTGGCTTTGAGACCAGGCGGCTCTCAGAGGTTTCCTGGCATCCTTCCCCACCTACCTAAGTCTCAGCGCCTTTTCCTCAACATTTCACATGACTGTGCCCTGGGTTTCTGGGTCCCGTGTGGCTGGGGGTCCCTTGCACTGGGCCCCCCTGCCTGCTTACACAAGCTCGTGAGGTTTCACAGCATCTTCATCAAACTGTCACCTACCCCAGCTGTCCCTGAGTCATGCAACTTTGTCCCGCTTTGACACAATGCTAAGAACCAGCAGCAGTAGGTCACAATAGAAGCCCTGGAAAAAGGGGTTCTTTAATTCCATGGTCGTAACCTGGAAAAGGAAAGGCCCTCACATTGATATGCTCTTTTATGAGGTCCTGCTGCTAGAAATCCTAACTGGAAGCTAAGTGATTTTTTTTGAAATAAAATATATTTTAGTGTATCCCCCAGGTCAACACTATTTCTGTACCTTGCAATCTGAGCTAGCTAGCCACCATAACTGCTAACTCTGTTTCACTAAAATGAGTTGGATGCAAAGCCCACAGGTTCCTGCTGTGCCAGTGTCCAGAAATTTGACAGTCCTTGGAAAAGACTTCCTTCTTTATTCCTCGTTCTCCAGGATGGGGTACACAGGGGCGCTCGAGGTTCAGTTACAGACAGATGCCCTGTGTCTCACCGAGCTTGGCCCTACAAAGCCGTGAGCCCATCCCGACCTTCCACACAGTGTGCGCCTCGGCTGCTGTGGTTGCATACTGTGGCATCAGTCCCCTGGATGGCAACAGAACCACTGGTAAGGTCTCCTGGGCTGTAATTTTCCCAGGGGCAGGTCACCACCAGGCCTCGTCGCCCGTGAGCTACCGGGTGGGTTCAAACCTCTCACCCCTCGGCCGCTGAGCACTCAGCCACTGCACCACATGGCATCTTCGTCAAACTGTCACTTGTCCCAGCTGTCCCCGAATCAGGCTTCCTGTGCCTCAACCACAGCATCTACGACTCTGCGACTGCCTTTCCACTTGTATGTCTTTCTCCCCACCGGATGGTAGGGACGCCCCACCAGAGACCCCACGTCTCCCGCCTCTGTGCCCTCGGTGGCCAGCACTGCACATCAAGTGCTCTCAGGCATCGGGTCCAAAGTCAGCTGGCGGTCCTCAGATCCTCGTTCTGTCTCCAACAACCTGTAACAGCAATTCTGGGGAGGCCCCATGGGAAGGCCAGGCGTGCGCGCTAAAGGGCTGTTCTAGGGACAGCTCCCGACAGACTCCTAGAAAGCTGAGTGGAGAACTGGAAGCAGAGACACACACAGAAGCCCATACACTCGTGTTCACTGCAGCACAAGCCGCAGCTGCCAGAAGACGCCCACAAGCTACAGGTATACCAACAGACGAATGGAAGACAAAACGGGCTCCATGTCTGCCACAGAATTGGCCCAGCCACCAACAGACACGAAGTTCCAACACGCTACAACATGGGTGAACCTTGAAAGCACTGCGTGGAGTGAAAGAAGTCAGTCACAAGAGGTCAAATACTGTATGATCCCACTTACACGGGATTAGCAAACGCACACATGGGCAGTCGCTGGGTCAGAAATGAGACCGATTTCTGTCTTAATTCAGATCTGCAGGGCAGTCTGGACAGGTACACACGATGCAACTGCGACAGCCTGGCTGCTCACCATGAGGCCAGCAGTTCAAACCCACCCATCACTCCCTGGAGGCCCCTGCCCCATCCCCAGCCAGGTTGGCAGAGATAGGTCTGGTTTAGGGTTTTAGTGCAAGAAAGCCTGAACGCTTTCCAGTGGTGTACAACCTCCCTGTGCTACAAAAGTGACAGGGGCGGGGACGAAACGCTTGCTGCCAGGAGGGGCTAGTTCTGTCATTTCCAAGGACAGGCAAAGGTGCAGAACGTCCGAGGGCCAGCAGGAGCCACCCCAAAGTTGGATGGTCATGGCCCATGGACTGCCTGCCCACTTGGTGGCTGCCAGGGGAGGTTCGGGGGCAGTGAGTTCTGTAAACGGCGGTGGCGTCACTCGGGAAAAGACAGTGGTAACAGCAACACAACATGAACCTGACCGACGGCAACCAATCGTTCGTCTAAAATTGCTGAGTCAGCAAGTGGAATGCCTGCTACACACACAGACATGTACCTGTTTCACCACAATGGTTTTTTAAAGGCCAACCAGTCACCAGAAACCCTGGTGGCCCAGTGGGTTAAATGCTACATCTCTTAGCCAGAAGGTCAGCAGTTCAAATCCCCCAGGCGCTCCCTGGAAACTCTATGGGGCAGTTCTACTCAGGCCTAGAGGGTCACTATGAGCTGGACCTGACTTGGCGGCGGTGGGTTTGGTTATCTGATTTTCACCAGTCATCAGCCCCTAGAGTTTTCTCATGAAGGACACCCACATGGTACCCGGGCTCTGACATACACAGCATAGAGCTCCAGGGCATCAACAACTTCTTCAAACTCAAGGTCCCAGGATACCAGCCAAGGCCGCTGCCTACCGACTTTTTCATCAATGTCAAATGCACAGGAGGGCTGCGATTATCACAGAAGTCATTTCCGGCAAAAAAAACCCACTAGAAAACACCAAACGAGAGAGGCCTGTTTAGACCTTGAACCCTCTTACCCCCTTCACCACTGCCGGCAAGCATGGAGTGACGAGGAGCGCTCATGTGGGGCACTCACAAGGGGTGCTCACACGGAGCACTCCTGAGATGACAGGAAGAGCTCTTTTCCTGGCCTAGGTAACTGGTAGCAAAGCTGATCACAGGGAGTTAACAAGCTAAGGAAGTGGGGCATTCTGACAGCTGTCCCTGGCTAACCTGGCTCCCCACAGACCACAGAAATCAGATTTTACACTGAATTTGCCACATCTTCAGGGAGGCCATTCCAGGGACCCTAAGATTAGCGCTGGCTGTCACCATCTGACTCTTGGCTGGCCTCTTGCTTGGAAGGAAAACGGTCGGGGACTAGTGGGAGAGGGACGTGAGAAGGGCACAGAGGCATATGGCCAGTTTATAAACTGAGTAACATGAAAGTCAACACACAGGCGCCGCTGAGGAACAGTTTGGGGTTAAAAGGCTTTTCTCCTTTCCCAGCATTACTGAACAGGAATACACGCCTGTGAAAGCATACATCACACAAGGGCGTGACCCTGGGAGGACTGTGAAGGTATACATGACACAAGGGCGTGACCCCGGGAGGACTGGACAGTGCGGGGAGCAGAGCCAGGTGACAGCACTGAGACTCAGCACATCACCACTGACTGCCTGCACAGGCCGCTCTGCATGCCGCAAACACATCCGCCGGGCCCACGGGACGCTCCTCCTGCCTCCGTCCCCCTCTCTGTGTCCAGTTTCCTCACTTCTTCCTGCTGGCTCGGGCTCCTCCCTCTTCTCTCTGTCCCCTCAAGACAGGCTCTGCCCTCCTGGGCCACCTCGTTCCTCCACCTGCCAACTCCTAGGTCTTCCGCACAGTGCCACCATTTAACCACTGCCACCCACAGGCTTGACATTGCGGTGACCTCCTTAGGTGTCCCACCAAGGCTTCCTCTTGGGCTCGTCCCTTCCTCCCCCCCCCACCCGTCCCTCTTTGGGGTCCCCAGCTCAGTCCCCTTCCCCCGAGCCTCTGTCTGAGGTACATTCCTCTTCCTCCCAGGCTCGTCCCTTCCTCCTCCCTCCCCCCACACCCCTCTGTCTGCAGGGTCCCCAGCTCAGTCTCTCTCTCCCGAGCCCCTGGCTGAGGCCCACTCCTCTTCAGTCCTCACCACAGACCACCCTCCTGTTGGCAACCCCTCCTTCCTCAGGGCCAGGCCACCACTGATAATGTCTCTAATTGGACCTGCTCCTCCTCTAAGTGGCCACTGAACAGCACTCCTCTCCTCATGGCACTGAACGGGTCCTCACAATACAACAACCCTGTGTTTCCTACCGTAATTCTTCTTGGGTAGTTCTCTTAAAAATACACCCCCAAACCCATGGCCATCGAGTTGATGCCAACCCACATCGACCCTGTAGGACAGAACAGAATGGCCCCAGAGGGTTTCCAAGGAGCGCCTGGCAGATTTGACTGCCGACCTTTGTAGTTAGCAGCCGTAGCACTTAACCACCACACCACCAGGGTTTCCCTTAAACAAATATATTTTTAAAATAAAAATTTAAAAACAAACTTTCCATTAAAGAAAACTTACAAACTTTCCCCAAAGTAGAGAGAATAATCAAGGTAGCTCTGTGTGTCCCACGCCCAGCTGTGACACCTGCCAACACATGGCGGATGCCGCTCACCCCCCAGCCCCCACTGACTGCTCCCAAATGATGTGCGGAGCGGACCCCACCAACCCTACTACCATTTAATCCATAAATGTTTCAGCATGAGCCTCTACAAGAGAAAGCTTTTTAGAAACAAACCTGTTACCACCCCTAAAAACTCAGCTGATTTGTAAGTATCGCTAAACAGACAGCAGTTGAGCATCCCCAGTAATTCTGGGTGCGTGTTGTTTGTTTAGTTTTCACACATCATTTCCTTGACTCAGGACCCACAAACATCTCCCATGGCTGATGCACTCCACCCTGCAATTGTCACTGCTAGTGCCGGAGAGTCGGTGCCCACCCAGACAGACCCCATGGGACAGAGCGGAACAGCCCCCAGGGCTCCAGCACCTCCAGGAGAAGGTGGCCAGGTCTCCTCTGCACAGAAGGCCAGTTAGTTCACACTGCTGACCTCTCGGCGCACAGCCAAGCACTGAACCACCGCACCACCATGTCTCTTTCCACGCACAGCACCTTCACTTGCTCCCCGAGACTCCCGCCCAGACACCCACCCAGCTGTGAGACACTGCTCACACACGTCCTCAGTCCGATGCCCAAATGTGTGTGCAGGGCCTGTTCCCATCCAGCGCCTCTTCCACCGTCCAGCACAGACACCACATCCTCGGTGACATCTCTCCTGATGGCCACCAGAACTCCTCCAGGGCACAAGCCACCACCTCCAGCATGCTGTCTCTACTTGCTGCAGCACTGACTCACTCCTCCTCAGTGGGGACAGCTGGAGTGTGACTCCTGTATCCCCAGCCCCCGAAGAGCAGACTCTGTGTCACACACGCTCACTACCATCCCAGAGTTAGCCCAGCCCCCTGCCCAGGGCAAGTGCTCGGTAATAAGTTATAGACGCCGTCTATGAAAGGAGGACCAGCAGGGGGACAGCGAGAGCACCTCACACACCTGCCTCCTCCTCTGCCCCTCACCTGTTCACCTAGGGAGCACTGCCCATGCAGCTGGCACCGCAAACATGCCTGACAGCCCAGGAAGCCGACGGCCAGCCCGAAATCAAAGGGGTTCTCATGGCCCCCTCCAAACATCTGCAGCTTCAAGTGCACAGCAGTCCGTCTGGGAGTGCCACTGTGGCGCCACTGAGGGTGTCCCTCCCAACAGACAGCTTATCACCAAAGAACCCCAAATATCTTCATTCATAACACAGAGCCCACAACAGACGAACCCTTGGTCTTAGTGACTGACTGCCAGACGCTCCGCCTCCCCACTCCTCCAATCCACACCTGCTGGGAGCTGGGCGCACTGGGGACAGCCAGACGGAACACAGTGTCGGTCCTTGGTGTGACACAAGGGGACAAATCCCAGACAAAATTCCCCGTAGCACCAGGTCACTGGAAACTATAAGGAATAAGAGATAACCAAGGATGTTTTTGGAAGAGCTGGAATTTGAGCTAAGAAAATTCTCTGAAAACTCTCAGGAAATGACACCGTCCTGTGTGTCCCTTTGCCCAAGAGTTGGAGACAGGAAGTGTCAGCAACAAGAATGCAAGTTGACAGCTGTGGACACTCTTCATTGTGCTCCCAGACGGCAGGGCCACTCACACTCATCTCCCCAAGTGGGTCTCCACCAAGGCCACCAACCCAGGGACAAAGAGGACATCTCCTTTCAAAGCTAGAGGGACAATAAAAGGATGTGTGACAGAAAAAAATCAGGCTGTCAAATACGTGCCTGGGGACTTAAGACAGCACAGCTGTCAGCCCGAAGGCCGGCCGCTCAAATCCACCAGTTGCTCCTCGGAAGGCCTATGGGGCAGTTCCACTGTGAATCACAGTCGACTCAACAGCATGGGTTTGCACTTCAGGGGGGTGCTTTAAAGGGATATTTGATTGGCAGAACACCCTTTGAAACAGACCACAGACAGCCATTTCTCCCAGAGAACTTAAATAACTCAAATCCCCCACTTCCCCACACGGCGTGATTTCCTCTGCTGAACAAGGAACCCCGGCAAACCGAGACCTTCGTGCATCCTCACCCGCTGCGCCACCAGCCTGACCTGTTCCTAACACGGTGTGGCTGTTTGGGTCTACGGAAACAGCCTCACCCAGCATCCGCTTCTCTTCTCAGTGTGACGGGCTGGTTCTCGCCGAAGGTCCTGGTCAACGAAAACACCCAGTGCTCAAGTGCAGGCCAGGATGGCTTCTTGTGGGACAATGGTAACAAGGGGCAACAGAGGTTCCCGCCCTGGGACAACGGTGGTTGTTCTTGTTAGGTGACAATGGGTTGGTTCTGACTCATAGCAATCCAGTGAACAACAGAACACAACACTGCCCACGCCTGCGCCACGTCCAGAATCATTTTTATGCTTAAGCTCCTTGTTGCGGCCACTGTGTCAGTCCATTTCCTCGAGGGTCTTCCTCTTTCTCACTAACCTTCTGCTCTATCAAGCATGACGTCCTTCTCCAGGGACTGATCCCTCCTGACAACATGTCCAAAGTCTGTAAGACACAGTCTTGCTGTCTTTGCCTCCAGTTAGCACTCTGGTTGGACTTCTTCCAGAACAGGTCTGTTTATTCCTTTGGTGGTCCAGGGGACATTCAACATTCTTCTCCAACACCACAATTCACAATTCACTGGTGTCAATTCTTCTGTCTTCAGGGACAGTGGAAGTTCAGAAAACCTGAGCAGAGAGGAGGTTGGGCTGCCTCTGAAGACTCACAAAGAAAATGAACTTGTAACACAAGTCAGTTCCTTAGAGAAAGGTCAGCATTTAGTCACTGAGCTGGGAAGTCTCCCCCCTGGGGCGAGGTAGACAGGGTGGGGCGAGGGCTGGACCCCTCCACTCCCACCCCCACATTCAGTGTGCAACGGTTGCACACTGAAGCAGCATTCTTTGCTAAATTAAAATATTGTATTTAATACCATCTCACCCCAACAAGCTTGGCCATGATCCAAAAAACACAAAACAACAAATGCTGGAGAGGCTATGGAGAGACTGGAACTCTCCTACACTGTTGGTGGGATTGCAAAATGGTGCAATCTCTTCGGAAAGCAATGTGATGCTACCTTAAAATAATGGATATAGATATAACATTTGACCCAGTAATTCCACTGCTTGGAACATATCCTACAGAATCAAGGCCATTCACACCAACTGATACACGTGCACGAATGTTCATCACAGCACAGTCCACAAGAGCAAAAAGATGGAATCAACCCAGATGCCCTATGACAGAATAATGGACGGATAACCTATGGTATATATACTCAATGGAACAGTATGCAATGATCAAGAACAATGATGCTTGCAAGAAACATCTCTTAACCTGGTTTCGACTGGAGGACATTATGGTGAGTGAAAGTAGTCAGCAACAGAAGGACAGATATTGTATGAGACCCCTATGATAAGAACTTAAAAACAAACTCATACATAAAAGAAAAGATTCTTTGATGGCTGCAAGGGTGGGGAGGGGGGGAGGGGGGGAGGGGGGAGGGGGGAGGGTGAGGGGTGAGGGTTTAGATTAGATAGTTGTTAGAAATTTGGCTGGGTGAAATTGGTGACAGCACACATTAGTAAGAAGATCAATATTAACGGGACTTCAACACAACTTGTGTTTTCCTCCCATCTTAACCCAATATTGCAAGGACAGAGCAGCTGGGGCAGGGGGCTGGGGACCATGCTCTCAGGCGAAATCAAGGCTAATTGGCACAACTAGCATTTTGGTAATGAGGACTCTCTGCACCCCACATTGGTGAGTGGCACCTGGGGTTTTAAAAGCTGCCAAGCTGCCATCTGAGGGTACAGCAAATGGTCCCAACTTAGCAGGAATGGATGATCACTAAGGTCCATAATGACATAGGGGAAAGAGAATCCAGAAGACAGAGAGACCCACGTGAGTGGGTGACTACATCGACTCGTGACCAGAAGAACAAGATGGTGCCTGGCCACCACCAGCGATAGCCATGATGGAGCTCACAAAGTTGAGTCTCACTGGCGACACAAGTATAAATCGGGGTACATCCTGGGATCTCCACTAAAAGACCTCATTTGATGGTCCAGGGACTTCAGGGTTCCCCTGGGAGCACGGCCCCTGGCCCTGATACTGCCCTGTCCATAAATCATAATGAAGGTCAACTTTTTGGACAACAATGGATTCGACCTGGTGACACAGAGTGACCATATTGTGCGGGCACTTTATGGTTCCAGGCATCTATAGGAGGCCATCCTGTTGACCTCATTCTGGAGGAAGGGGAATGGGTGGAGAGGAGAAGATAGGAGACTGTTGGGAAGATAAGTCATGTATGGAGCAGAGAAGAAGAGTGTGCTGTCACTGTCCAGGGAGAGCAGGGGAAGCTGCATATAGGTCAGCATGCAAATTTATATGGGAATGTACATTTTCATTCAATCATAATGTATAAGAAAAATACTCTATGTAATTTCCTGTCCTCTGAGCATCTAACTGGACCATGTAAAATTCTATTCTAGTCTACCCACACATAAGAACAGATGGCATCTCTCTGCTCAGTGAACACCACTTTTCCACTAACAGTGGTTCTGTCATGTTTCTCGGATGCCACCTTCAGGGGCAACAGCTGACAAGGAGACACGCCACAATCCCGGTTCTCTTTCAGAGACAGTCAGGGGGGCACAAACCCAGGCACAGACATTCAGGAAGAGAGCAGAGATTCATACCGCCCCTGCCACATCTCCATCCAACAGAAAGCGCCTTCGGGGACTCAGAGCCCGGCTGGAAGGACCCACAGACGTGAGGGTGTGCTCGGCACAAAGGGCAAAGATCACGGATTGTCCGTCAGCAGGCAGGCAAGGATTCATCCCCAGGATTTCTCTCTTTACCGAGGCAGAGCTCACAAGTGGGAGATCTCCAGTTTACACCCAGATCACTGATTTCTCCAGAAAAATGCAAGACCTGGCAGCCCCGTCTGGCTGTGGTGAAGAAGCTACGGGCACAGCAGTGCCCCCATTTCCATCTGCCATGTCACCACGCCACCGTACTGTCAGCCCAGTCACACACCGCCACTTGTCCCTGTGTCCTGTCTAGCCCCAAGTTTGTCACTCCCACTCTACAGAAAGATAAGAGGAGGGGACGATAAACACGGTCCCCGTGCTCCAGAAGTGCCGAGTCTAACGGAGGAGGCAGACGCGAAGACAAAGTGCTACACAGTGAGCCACACGCCGTGCAGAGGGATGGCAGGTGCGCCACAAAAACCTGGGTCCAGGGCGGCCGATGTCGCTGGGCGGTACCTGGGCACCTTTACAGAGCCAGGACACACAGGAGGGTTGTGATGGATGAGAAGAGGTTGGCCAGGCAGAAACATGGGGGCAAGTCCTGCTCTGTGCACAGACGTAAGAGGAATAATCCAACCTGGGGTTCCCGGGGAGGGGGTTAAGAAGAGAAGGGACGTCTATGGCCTGTCGTGCTCCTCCAGTTTTTAACTCAAGTCTGGGGACAAATGAGTTATTTCTGCAGAGGCTGAGGGGATCGGATCTGCTGAGTCTGGGAAAGACACCGGGTAGACGATGCATGCGGCCTGGGACCTGCAGCAGAGTAACCTAGGGGCATGCACCTCACAGGTGCTAAGATGAGCCTCCGTGTGTCACCTCCCAGTGTTCAGGAGCCCCGGATTTTAGGGCAATGACATACATCTTGGTTAACCCATCTGCGACTTCTTCCACAGCTTCTTGTGTGTCGGCGCAGACATCTTTCTAGAACTGGCCTAATAAAAAACAACCTCAGAGAACACTCAGCGGAGACCTTCCAAAGGGTCAGAATCAACAGGCTCTACCCTTCCAGTCTATCTCGATTTCCCATAAGACAGGGGCACTCTTTGGCCGGCCATGTGTCCACTCCCCGCCTACGTATCTATGACAGTAGAGGACAGTGAGACAGCGTGTGACTCCAGTGTGGTGAAGCCTGATAGTCCTTGGAATCAAATAACCCCACACACATGTCTGAACAGTGTCCTTACCATCCTGTGAAGGAGGAGCCCGGAACACACGACCTTGACTCCACCTTTGACCTAAGGTCTGGTCAGGAGGACAGCTCAGAGGGGGACCCTGTCATAGCCGTCTGTCAGGATGTCCTCACTGAAGCCACAGCACACAAAAGTCAATACCAAGGACAACAGGCTGCTGCACAGACCAGGCCGGTCTCCTCAGAGCCGTGACAGAGATGTCAGTTTCCCTTTTCTCCCTCACACTGCACCGAATCTCATGAAAGCCTCAACAGGCCAGTCAAGGAACGGCTTCTTTTCTTCTTTTCCTGTTTCCAACTGTCTCAAAGCTACAAGCCTTCCCCATATTTTTTACTGTTGTTACCAACAAACCCACCTTTCATTCCTTCTCATCTGCAGTGGCCGCACTGTAGCTGAGAGTTGGTGAGTCACCGTGGAGCCAGGGGACAGGACCCACAGCTCCCAGCAGGCACCGCGATCATCACAAAACAAACAAGTGACACCGGTGTCCCCCCTCTTCATAACCTTTACATATTGCAAAGAAGCGTAAAGATGTGTACTTCATAGCTGCCCTTTCTCTAGATAGTGTGAAATGTCAAAGCATTTTCCCTTCAAAACACCGCTTGTCTCTTCCGCAGCAGCCGACACGGGCCCGCACCAGAAGACCACAGCATAGTTCAGTCTGTGGGCCAAGAACTCACTTAAAAAAAAACTGTTAGGGAAGGATCTGGGCAGTTCAGCCAGTTAACCTTCTTGTAAATTTCCTGAGGAAGGACTCGGAATTGTCTAACGACAGGTTGCATGAATTCTAAGGACCCAGCCTGGGCAAGGTGACAGCTCCCCGGAATCTGGGGTCCCTCTGCAAGGCAGCCCCATAACAGTCCTACAGGGCCCTGAGGCCTCAGACCCACAGAACTGACAGGACAGTACAACCCATCACGGGCACTGTGCTACAGAACCCCGAGAGTTCATCCGTGGCCCCTTGTACCCCACTGCATGGCAGGACTGGAGTGCGTGGTGCAGCAGTTAAGAGCTGAGCCACTCACCAAAATGTCGAACCCCCCAGGCCTCCTCAGAGACTCCACTGGCAGTGGAGCTCTGTCCTGTGGATCCTTGGGAGTCAGAATCGGCTCCATGGCAAAGATTCATGGTCGTGCTGGAGGACTTCAACCAGTATTCTCAACAGCTCATCCTGAAATCATGAAGCTACTTGGCAGAACTGGTGAGCTTAGACGGCAAGAGCCACTTCCACCATCTAATGAAACCAGGTTTCCACATGAGACTCAAGCAAGGAAAAAAGTCTGCACTGGTGGGAAGAGGCATCGAGGTCTGACAAGTCCGTGAACTTAACTGTTCTCAGTGCTCCAAACCTCACCGCTGGGTATCGCTACGGTTACCTCTGAAGGACTCCACCTGGGAAGCTATGCATCAATGCCAACGCCTGGTCCACCCTCCACAGCAATTCGTAAACTCTTTCTGGAATGGCCCTTGGGCATAGTGGTAGGGTCACAAGTTAGTGAACTTAACTGTACAGTTGTTGGTGAGGGAGTTTTGAGCCAGTAAACAAACAGCTGTATTGGAACACCCTCCCTACTCAGCCGATCTGGCCCCCAGTGACTTTTTTCTTTACCTGAAAATAAAGGAAATACTGAAAGGAAGACAATTTGATGAAATTCAGGACATCAAGGATAATATGCCGACAGCTTGATGGCCATACAAGAAAAGGGTTCCCAAATTGCTTCGAAAGGTGGCCTAGGGGCTGGCGTCGGTGCACAGCTTCCCGAGGGAAGACTTCAAAGGGGACCCTAGTGATATTCAGCACTGCACTACGTGGCACCTTTTCCAGGATGAGTTTATGGACTTTACTGTCAGTCCTCTGTTGTCTCACCCTTCTGTTTCTTCCCTTGCCCAGCGTCCCCTACAGTCGAGCAGGGTGCTCCAGCTGACCCACCTCAGTGGCCTCTTCCACACCCCCCAAGGCCTGCAGGTGACGCACCTCAGTGGCCTCCTCCACACCCCCCAAGGCCTGCAGGTGACGCACCTCGGTGGCCTCCTCCACCCCCTCCAAGGCCTGCAGGTGACGCACCTCGGTGGCCTCTTCCACACCCCCCAAGGCCTGCAGGTGACGCACCTTGGTGGCCTCCTCCACACTCTCCCTCAAGGCCTGCAGCTCGGCGTCGTACTGCTCCTTCAGCTTGTCCATCTCTTGGTCGTGGTTGGACACCTCCTCCTTCAGAGCTCCCTTCAGGGCGGTGAGCTCACGCTCCCGCTTCCTCAGGAGCTCCTCTTGCTCCTCCTTGGCGACGAGTAGCTCCTGCAGGTCCTGTTTGGCCTGCAGGAGTTCCTAAAGGGAGGACAAATCGGCAGAGAGGCTAAGAGTAAATGCCTTTGTCGAGAGGCCTGCACCCACCCGGCAGTCCGCTGTCCGCTGCCCGCCCTCGCCCGCCCTCGCGCATCCTTCTCACCCCTCCTCTGACTAAAAAACCCAGAGGACATCTCTTCCTCTTGCCCTTCACTTCTCAGAGGCCACCACTCTTGGTCTGTCTTAGCTTTTCAAATATTTGGTTAATTTGAAGGAGAAAAGGGAAACTGGTTTAACTGTCATGGCTCTGATGGGACATCTTGTTTCCCCACCTCGTTGCACATCCACGGACCAGCCCGCTGTCCCTGTTACAGACATCTGTGTGCTATCACTCAGGGACACTGGTCTGACAACTTTACATCTATACCTTGAACCCTCTGTGCAGTCAAGCCCTGCCTATAGTCTCAGCACGGGGTGGCTTTCATTATACTATGCGTCCAACATGGGGACAGCTCTGCTCACACCACACGTCTGGCGCACAGACAGCCCCACTCACACTGCACATCCGGCACATGGATGGTTCTGCTCACACCGCACGCCCGGCACATGGACAGCTCTGCTCACACCACACGCCTGGCGCACAGACAGCCCCACTCACAATGCACACCTGGCACATGGATGGTTCTGCTCACACTGCACAGCCAGCACGCAGGCAGTCCCGCTCACACTGCATGCCGGGCACGAGGGTGGCTCCGCTCACACCGCACGCCCAGCACATGGACGGTTCTGCTCACACTGTGCACCTGGCACATGGATGGTTCTGCTCACACCACACACCCAGCACACGGATAGCCCCACTCACACCACATGCCCAGCACACGGATAGCCCTGCTCACACCTCACACTGGGCACTCGGATGGCCCCGCTCACACCGTACGCCCAGCACTGGACCTGCTGTGTTTGTCTTTCCATCACACTTGCCACAGAGCAAACACTCACATCTGTCCCTCCCAACTGCTGAGAGTTCACAGGGAAAGCCACAAAACTGGAACAACGAGTTCCCCTAATCACATTACTTAAAGCCGGGTGAGTCCTGCCAAAGGCTCAGGAAGTTGGCGTAAGTCACCCTCTTTGACACACCCTTGTCTCAGCCCTGCTCAGCTCAGGACCCGCCAGCTGTGCGGATGTTCCAGCCGTCCAGATGTGCGGAACACCACGGCTGCCTCTCCTCATGACTGCCTCTCCACCGTGCCCTGCAGTTTAAGTGTTCTCCCCCAAAAACGACTTCAGGGAGAATGCGCCATCCCCCTGCCACCCTGCCCCAAGGCCTCGCTCCACCGTAATCCTCTCTTCCTGACATTCTGTTCTCTGCTTCTTGAACACATGTCCTTTTTCACAGGGCACAGCAGTCTTCTGGGTAACAGGAGGGAGAAGCCCTGCCCCGGCTACCCTGCAAGCATCATCGCCAAACAGTTTAGAAGCGTGATGTCGGTGTCCACATCACCCTTAAAGATGCGGAAGGTCCCTGGGTGGCACCAAGGGTTTGCATTCAACTCCGGACCTGAAGGCTGCGACCTCAGACCCACCAGGGGTGCCACAGAAGGCGGGCCTGGCCACCTGCTGCCACCAAGATCACAGGAAGAGATCACGACACACGGGACTGCCACTAGAGGGCAAACACCCGGCAGCCATGGAGGCGGTGCTGTATTTCCACTAGGACCGGTCCCTCCAAGGTCACAAAACCAAAACTCCAAACCCACTACCACCAAGTTGATTCCAGCGCAGACTAGGACCCATAAAACCTGCTGCCATGAAGTCACTGTGACTCACAGTGACCCTACAGGGCAGAGCAGAACTGACCCACAGGATTTTCTAGAAGCAGCTGGTGGGTCAGAGCTGCCTACTTTGTGGTGCAAACCCCGGAGGTACAGTGGTTAGGGGCTATACCTGCTCACCAAGAGGTCAGCAGTTTGAATCCACCAGGCACCCCTTAGTAACTCCAGGGAGCAGTTCTACTCTGCCCTGCAGGGTTGCTGTGAGTCCTGTGGAACTGACTCCACAGCAGTGCCTGGGAATTTCTTGGCTAGCAGCCCAGCTCCTCACCACCCCACCCCCAGGGCTCCCCGACCCTGGGCGACCTCCTCATCACCACACCCAGGGCTCCCTTCCTCCTCCTCACTTTGCTAGACCTCCTCTGACTGGCTGCCTGACTCCTGACAAGGCTCTTCTGCCTGTAGTTTAAGGCTTTCTTCCCTCAGGGCGCCTTTTCTGCGACGGCTGGCCCTTCTCTCTGCCCAGAGGCTGAAGGGATTCCCAGAGAATGCTGTGCTGCGGTCTCCACCCGGCTTTGGCAAATTCATCTCACTTTTTCAAGTCTATGAAAGTGACCCCCAAACCTTTACCTCCAGCACGTGAGGTGAGGCTTGCACTTGCCGTCCCTTCCTGTCCCTTCCTGCAGCCATTATTCTTGAGAACAGCACCACGTGCCTCCTTGGCGTCCAAGCTCCGGCCTGGCAGCAACTCCGACTTCTCTCCCTCGTCCTCGTTCCTCACAACCCGAAGGTTCTGTGGCATCTGAGACCCATTCTCCCACCACCCTAATCAGGTTGCATCAGCCCTGGCCAGGGGTCTGCCGCAGTCACCAGGGGTCTGCTGCGGTCACCCAGGGCCCTCAGCCTCCGGGCCGTCTGCTGAGCCTTGCAGACGCTATTCGCACAGCACCTTCTGCCCAGGCAGCCTTCTTCCTGCCTCTCAGAAGCTCCATAAAGACCCAGCTCCAGAGTGACCTCTTCCAAGAAGTCTTCTTTGAATACCCCTCTTGAATGCCCATATCACAAGCACTACCTCTCACAGCACTGCACAGTTTTGTTTTTTTTTTTTACTTTGCTTTCTATGTATTTAGATGACCTCAGCTCCTTACTAGACTGTCACCTCCTGGAAGGAAGGGCACAGATCCAATTCACTAGGGTTTGGAAAAGGCTGATCAATGATTTGGGGTCTGTGTCTGTCTACTTTAGGTGAAAATAAACTAACACAAGCCGTTCAGTAGGAATCTGGGGATGTCAGAACCCTAAATTAGACCACTTTTTTCACTTGTACCCTCTGAATGTACACACCCTATCCCCTCGAAGGGAACTGTGGTGGCACAGTGATTAAGCACTCAGCGGCAAACTGAAAAGCCAGTAGTTCACACTTGCCAGCTGCCACACGAGGGGCTGATGTAGCCATCTGCTTCCATAAAGACCACAGCCTCAGGAACCATACAGGCAGTGTCCCTTGCCCTCTAGAGCTGCCATGAGTCAGAACCGACTTGAAAGCACAGGACAGAAAAACCATCCTCTGAGTCCAGGGGGAATCAGAGAAGCGGTGGCTGCCGGACACTCCCGGTCACAGAGGTGAAGCTACTTTCCTCTGCAGAGCCTTGTGGACGATGAGAAGATAAAGCCACTTCTGTGTGCCCTGGGACAAGCAGGGAAACCCTGCTGGCAGTTAGGCACCACGTCTGTTAACCACAAGGTCGGCAGCTCAAACCTGCCAGGCGCTCCCTGGAAGCTGCACGGTCCTGCTCTGCCCTGGGGGGTCACTGCAGGGTGGCTAGGAGTCAGAATTGATCTGCCAGCTGTTGGGTCTGAAGGTTTTTTCTTTGTTTAGAGCCTGCTGTGGACTTCTGCAGAATAGCTCTCCTGGTTCTGGCCGTTTCCTGCTTTTCCTCTCACACATTTCTCCCTTGTTTTGACAAGAAGGCAGATCCCCTTCCCACACTTATCTCCTTCAGGCTATGTCTGTGTTTGGGACTGCCTTTGTGTGCTGCTGCCAGCGCAGGCCCCGAGCTGGGCTTTTCAGGGTCCATTCTATCCCAGCAGGCCGTTATCTGCAGCCGGGCTGCTGCCTAAGTGGAGCGCGCTGCCGACATCCCATCAGATTACGCCCCGCCGTATCAGCTCAGAGCACTTGAAGCTTCCCAGAACAGAGACCAAAAGGCACACAGATTTCAGAAATTTCACTTTGTCAACTCAGGGCTTTGATAATAATTACATGAGCCAAAGAAGGGAGAAAAAACACATACACACCTCCATCAGAGACGGACAGCCTCTCTCAGATGCCAAAGAAAACAAGGTAAAACCAGCTGCTCAGAATCAGCACTTTCAAAACCAAAATGGTCCCCACCTGGGAGCGGGCAGGGTGGAAAACTCAGCGGGAGGGGACCAGGGACAGTGAAGAGTATAATTTGTGTTTGGTACTTAACACATCACGAGGTCTGACAATTAGGTCCACGAACTTGATTGTTCCGAGTGCTCCATACCTCATTGTTGAGTATCACCACAGTCACCTTCGAAGGACTCCCCTCGGGAAGCTGGGCACCAACACCAGCACCTAGTCTGTCCTTCAGAGCCAGTTTGGAATTCCTTCTGGAATGGTCATTGTGCATGGGGGGCACAGCGGCAAGTTTGCAAACTTAATTGTCCAGTTGTCTGTGAGGGAGTTTTTAGCCAGTAAACAAATAACTGTTTGAGAAAATCCTCCCTGCGCAGCTGATCTGGCCCACAGTGACTTTTTTTTTACACGAAGACAAAGGAAATATTGAAAGCAAAATATTTGGATGACATTCAGGACATCAAGGGTAATATGACAACAGCTCTGATGGCCGCTCCAGAAAAAGAGTTCCAAAATTGCTTTGAAGAGTGGACTAGGCACCGGCGTTGGTGCCCAGCCTCCCAAGGGGAGCACTTGGAAGGTGACTGCAGTGACATTCTGCAGTGAAGTATGGAGCACTTTTTCGAGGATGACTTCATCAACTTAATTGGCAGTCCTTGTAATGACAATTGGGCTCAGCCTTTCCAAAAATCCAAGATCGATGTTCCAGAAGATGAATAGTATTCTTCTCATTCATAAATGAAAACCTGAAGCCTGAGATGCTGACTTGCCCAAGATAAAGGAGCCCAAATTCCAACTCAGGCCTGACACCAAAGCCCACTGTCAACCACGCAGCCCATCTGAACCTAGTGACAAGCATACACACTCCAGAGAGGCCAAGGCTGGCACAGCGACATTGCTGACAAGACAGAACACCGCCTGTGGCCGGCAGGGGCTGTTAGGAAGGCCACCTTGCTAGGCTCAAGCAGAGAAGCGTGACCAGGCTCTATTTCCCTGGGATGACAGAGGAAGCTGTCAGCAACGGGAGGGACAGGGGAAGTGTGCCTAAGTGCCTCCACGAACGAGGCCAGAGGAGCAGGATGCCGCCGCCTGCTGTCACGGAACATTTAGTTCAAAGATTCTACAAGAGAATCCTGATCAAAAGGTGAGAAGTGAACACCAGAATCTCAAATTCTCGTGGAGTCTAGGCTTTCTGGGACCATGGACGCTGGGTGACTCCTGAAACTATTTCCCTGAGATAGTCTCTAAACCTTAAACTGAAAATACCCCCTGAAGTCTTCTTTTAATCTGAATAGTAGCTGAGCTTTAACTAGTGAAGAATGCCTGTTGTGCGCATGACGCTTTTCTAAGAACTGCCCACGTGGGAGCAGAGTGACCACAGCAGCCTGAAAGGTCAGGCGGGCCAGTTAGAGGACAGCGAGTGTACGTCCGCAGGGGAGGAACAACCTGGGAAAGGAAGAAGGCCAGCAGCTGTGTGACGTGAAGAGTGCCGTCCACGTCACCAAAGTGGACGTGGAGAGATTTGTGGAGTCAGTGTACATTCTGCTGTGTATATTCTCCACAAAAACACAAACCAACAATGTGACATTAAGAAAGCAGGAAAGTTGAGAGAGAATGGAGTGCCCTGCTCAGCAGGTGCCTGGAGATGCACACCTCCAAATCCAGAGCAGCATCTGGCGACACCGAGTGAGGCCGCCCAGACGAACATCATCAGGAACAGAGGACCGACGGCGCTGCTGTGACTGAAACGAAGAGGAATGCCTTAAAGTGCCACCAAACACCACCAGCAAATCCTCGACACAGTGTTGTGTGAAAACAGGAATCCGCAGAAAGTTATACACAGCAAAATTTTTATCTTGCTCAGATAACAGGGAAAACTAGGTAGCGTTACACCCTCATGTGAAGAACCACAAACAGAGGATGGTCATTCCTTCTGGGAAAGAAGGTAGAAGACCCAGTGGGAGAGGCACACACAGCGGAGGTCACCACATTAGCGAGTTTCTGCTTTTTAACTACGGAGGGAACATTCACCTCTGTTCATTATATTGCTAAACCCAGTAACTTACATACATTACAGTTAGTTTTATATGTATCAAACATCATATAAATAGTAATGAAGGGGCACAAGAAGTCTGTATTCTGTGCCACAAAACATCGTGTCGTCTGTCTGTCACTGGGATCTCTGTGGTGCAGTGGTTAAATGCTTGGCTGCTAACTAAAAAGTCAGCCGTTGCCTGCCACCAGCAGCTCTGCAGGAGAAAGCTGCAGCCGGCTGCTCCCCTAAGATGGCCAGCCTCGGGGACCCTGCAGGACAATTCTGCTCCGAGCCACCAGCTCACACCAGAACTGACTCAGCAGCGACAGTCTGGCTGGGTTTGTGGCCTGAAATCATCACTCATCTCAACACGGATCAAGGAAGCTGTCTCACAGAACAACCCCACAGGAGAGCTGCTCCCATACCGCCCGACAGCAGCAAGCCACAGAGCCATCCCAGGGATCCAGCACTGACTGGCAGAGGCCTAAGCACTCGTAAAATTACGCTAACCCTGAAAGAGAATCTATACATCGATAGGAATCAGCACGGGCGGCCAGGGCAAGGTTGCAGGCCGAGGTTCAGGCGGCTTCAGCTCTCCCGTCTGGGAACAAGGCGGCTGCTGAAATCCCTGCAGGAGCTCGGTCACCAGAAGCCTCAAGAACCAAAAATAACTAACTCTGGTGGTGAAGAGTTGATTCAACTCATAGTGACCCTATAGGACAGAGGAGAACCGCCCCATAGTCTCCAAGGAATGCCTGGTGGATGCAAACTGCCAACTTTCGGGTCAGCAGATGGAGCACCTAACCAATGTGCCACCAGGGCTCTCTGAGCAGCACTCAACGACAAGCCCGACCAAGTCCGAGCAGCCAGACCAGGGTCCGTCATGCTGGATCTCGACAGGGGGCTCTGAGGTGGGCAGGATGTGGAAGCTCTGAGCTGCCTGCCCCAGGAGATGCCCGCTGCACACGTCAAGACTCCAAGATGCAGTCCAAGATAACCCAACTGTGCCCAATTTCTCTGTCCGCAGCAGAAAATCTTATTTCACACGTCATCACCTGTTAGCAGACATTCCGTGTCAAGGGCATGAAGAACTGAGGACACCTCCTCGTTAGAAACACTCCCCACAAGGTCCAGGGGTCCCCTCTCGGGCCAGGCTCACTAAAGAGTAAGTCAAAGGCTTTCCACCTAACCTATGGCTCACCGAGCGCTCCGTGACGGTTCTGCCGAAGGACAGACTAGAAAGAGCGACACAGCTGCGGGGCCATCCGTTCCGACCCAAGCTTGTCCAGGGGTCAGGACCGTCACCGCCACGCTCCGTACCGCCACTTTTCCTGAGACCTCAGCTCTGAGCACCATCATCCCTAGGACAGCACAGCTTCAGAGCTAAAGGATTTTGGTGACACAGGCGGACTTCCATGGCACCTGCCAGGGATAAATGGCCACAAGATGCAGTGGAAGCAGGCCAGCCCTCTGCGCCGCCTGGCTCCCACCAAAGACGACACTCAGTAAGCCGACGGCCGCCTGCCACGCCCGGGAGGGTCCCCCTCACCCTCAGGACGAAGGCCCACCTGCACAGACGGAGACGGCCGCACTGGAAAAAGGGGCTGAAAAGGGGCTGCCATCGTCTCTGTCATTTCAATTAAGTACATGTGTGTATTTATGTAAACATACATATTTATGTTTGTAAGTAGATATGTTTACAAATAGATACATTCATGTATATAAATACAAACATATCTCAGAAGAGAGGTTTAATTGGACATACAAGATATCCCATTGTTGGCTGACCTTAGAGAGTAAGGCATTTTCTAGTATCTTTCTTTTCTTTCACTTTTCTCTTTTTTTAATGGTCTTATTCTCTCCTCATGTCACTTTTCTGTGATCCAACACAGAGGCCTTTAGCGACACGTGAACCATCAGAAAAGATGCTAGGACAACGAAATCTACAAACCGCCAGGCCGGCCTCCAGGCTTTCTCCCACATCCCAAAGCCCAAGTACTGAGATGCTCATTCTGTTCCAGGGTCTCTCTGAGCCAAAGGCCATGGAAAACTCGACCACAACGCCAATCTGTTATCGGGGCCCTGCAGACCACTCCTTACGAGATAGGAAGAATAAGCCCAAAGTGACAAGCAGATGCAGCCTGTCTCATGAGTAATTGAGAAGCTGTAGATAATGTTTCAAACGTGGCTGGTTAGTCACAGGAGACTGATAAACCATGAGGCTGACTTTCCAGAGGGAAAGGAAGCCCTCAGTAGCTCAGACAGGCCGCTGCTGCCCAACCCAGGCCACAGAAGGGAAAAAGGCCCTTTCCATCAGGAGGACAAAGCAGATGACCAGCCTAAGGAATGTAAGAAATGTTTCTAACATGTTTTCTTTTCTGAGGAACACAGTGTAGACCCCCTGACATAGTGGGAGAAAAGTGGGGTGCAGATCTAGAGCTGCACAGAGGTCTGTCTATGGGGTTCTATATGGCAAACGGAGCTGGAGTGTACACTCTGACTTAATCACAACAAAAGAGAAAAGAAAAAGAAAAAAATATCCATTATAAACTAATGCCACAGAAAAGAAAGGTGTTCTCTGTTTCTCTGAGATCTGTGTCTGTATCCAGTCACCATACAAAGTCAGTTGATTTTGTTCCATTAAGTTATATTCCAGCACACTCTTTTAAAAGGCAAAAAACTATGTAATTCTTTTAGAATTATTCCCTTTTTTTGATAAATGGTGACATTTTAAAAGCAGTGCCCATTCTGTAAGTGGGCTTTTCACTTGGATGAGGCACGACCCGGGGCCAAGCACGCTGACTGCCTCTCTGGTGCCTCTCGCATCTCCCCCTCCTGCTAGCTGCCCTCCCCCGTCAGGGTTAACACTGCGCCTGGACACTGAGCTGATGGAAAAACTACCTTCAGAACTTCCCTGAGCCCTGAGGGGTGAGGGTGGGGCGCTCAGCAGCTGAGAGGCTAGGGTGAACGCCGCCCACCCCCAGCCCTCCACAGCAGAAAGGCCCGGTGATCTGCTTCTGCAGAGACTGCCGTCACGATTGTGTGGGGCTGTCAAGTTGACTTCAGCTCCCAGTGACCCCGTATGACGGAGAACCAGCGCCCCACCGCCTCCAAGGCACAGCCGGTGGATTCAAACTGCCAACTTCCGGCTGCAACTGGTCTCTTACCCACCGCATTGCCAGGTAGGAGTCTGGTTGTCCATCAAACGGTCAGCAATTCAAGTCCACTGGCCACCCCTTGGGAGCCCTAGGACTGTACTCCGCCTGCAGGGTCACTATGAGTTAGAATTGACTCACGGCAGTGGACTCAAAGGGCTACAGCGTATCAGGGGAAGGGTACCTTTCTCTTCAGAATGCACACTGTGTCCACACAGAGAGCATGAGCCATGCCCCCGTCCTATTTTCTCTTTAAATTTGCAAATCTATGTCTTCACCAAAAGTCATAAACCATTCAGGGACATCATTTCCAGGGTCTTGTCCTCTGGACAATCTTCTGAGACATAAAAGGCTACACATGCCAAAGTGCTCACTACCACATTTGTTCATAGCGATGAAAAGAAAAAGGGGAAAAAAGACAGAGACGGGGGACAATTAAGCGTGTTCTCCTTTACCACCTTAAAAACACAGTAGGAGAAACACAGAGACTACAAAATACAACAAGCAAAACGTTTCTGACACGTTAACTGCTGAAGGGAGAGACACTGCGGTCCCCCCTATAATTCAGGTGGACGAATGAAACCCAGAGACCGACAGGGGCAGGGAACACAGAGGTAAGAGCAGTTAAGAGGCTAACAAAATTAAGTGCTTCCCCTCCGTGTTAAAATGGCATTTTACGTTCTTTTAGTAATATTTTAGTGATAGTGGATGAGCAAGAGATAACCCTGGTGGTGGAGTGGTTAAGCGCTAAGTCTGCTAACCAAACGGTCAGCAGTTCAAATCCAGCAGGCATTCCTTGGAAACTCCGTGGTGCAGTTCTCCTCTGTCCATAGGTTCTGTACAAGTCAGAACCAACTGAACGGCAGCAGGTTTGGTTTCGGTTTGATCCCCATTTTCAAAGCCCCATTCCACAATGCCTGTCTCCACAGCTAATCCCTGAAGAGAAGGCAGAGCTCTAAGAAGCCTTACCCTAACCCTGTGAATGTGACGGTTTTCAAGGAATCGGTTGACAGAGCGAGGACTATCAGGTGGTGAGCGACACCGTTCCTGAGGCCTTCTCAGGACCCAAGTTCCAAGAGACCACCACGTGGGGAGAAGCAAAAACTATTCCCACTCTCAAGAGGAAAAAAGCATTCACAGGAATTGCTACATTGGGTGACCCCAGCCACTCCCTTCTCAGCCTTGCCAAGTCTGGGGGAAGAGAAAGGGGACATTCTAAGGAATGGGAGCTAACGGCCTTTGTGGGGGACGACTTCAAAACTAAACCAGGAAGGGGGAGAACAAACAGCCAGCAGCAGAGACTTACAGGGGCCACACGGAAGCCAGGAGCTGTAAAGCCCTAGGAAGGGTCCAAGAAAAGCACGAGCCCTGCAGGGAACGAGGAGGAAAACGTCCCTTCTCTCAAGGGGCCTTTGTTTCCGTTCTTTGTGGGGTTTTGTTGCTGGTGTGATCACTGGGGAGGCTTCTTTTTGACTTTGTTCTCAGTTGTGTATCATTTATTTACTGGGCTGTTCCTACAAGCTAAAGCTTATAAAAAAGAAAACATCAAACTATATCAAACATCAGGTAATGGTAATAGTACTACAAATATCAAACCCTGAATATGCACAGAGACAGCAGCTCTGTCTTCTGCTCACCCTCCATTATACTCACTTGCAACGAAACAAATGTCAGCATTCAAAACCAACAACACAGCTTTGTAAACAGTTCACACCTATGGATCTAAGATCTCAGCAGGGTGGTAATCTGCGCCAGGGAAAGCAGACTGTCTTTGGCAAGCCCCGTGACAACTGGCAAAGTCTAAGCAGAGAGGAGATGGCCGCTCTGAGGACTCACACAAGGACCCCAACACAGGCAGAGCCAGACAGCAGCCCGGGGCAAAACCGTCACTGATTCCTTCATTCATTTACTGGGCGTGCATCCATTCGTCTGCCGAGTGCCTGCTGACTGCTGGGGTCCAGGGACTCATTGGGCAGTCCTGTTCTGCCCCAAGGGGTCATGCTCGGAGTCCAGGGACTCTGTGGGGCAGTCCTGCTCTGACCCGTGCGGTCACACTCGGGGTCCGGAAACTCTGTGGGGCAGTCCCGCTCTGCCCCGTGGGGTCACCATGAGCTGGAATCAAGCTGACAGCAACAGACCTGGGTCTGGGTTCAGGGGCCCCGGCACCTGCAGTGGTTATGCTCGTGGCCGCCAACCATGAGGGGCAGGTCGGATCCACCAGGCGCACCTTGGAACCCGGTGGGGTCACCAACACTTGGCGTTGACTCGACCTAGAAAGAGCCCTGGTGGCGCGGAGGTCAAGTGCTCTGCTGCCCAACCAAACGCTGGTTGGTCACCTGACCCACCTGCTGCCTCGCAGGAGAAAGTGTGGCGGGCCACAGGCAACCTTCACAGCCTGAGGACCCCATGGGGCGCGTCCGCCCTGTCGACCCAATGCGTCTGTGCACCCGCCAGGCCCCGGTCGGTGTGGACGGAGGGCTAAGCCCAGCCTCCCCACCTCTGCTCTCACAGAGCCGAGGGTCTTGTGCAGAGAAACAATAATGACTTCACCTGTGGCGGCTGCTCGATGACAGCCCTGGGGGCACAGTGGCGAGAGCCCAGCTGCGGACCCAGTGGTGGGCAGCTCACATCAACCGGCCGCTCCATGGATACTCCATGGGGCAGCTCTGCCCTATCCTCCAGGGTGGCTGCCATCAGAATCGGCTTGGTGGCTCTGGTTCGGGCTGAAGTGCGATGCAGGCACTGAGGTCACCTGCTGGTGGTGGTGGTGGTTGTCTGCCATCTATGCCCACTCACGACAACCCTACAGAACAGAGCGGAGCTGCCCTGGGGCTTCCGAGGCTGGATTCCGGACCCGAGCAGAGCCTGGGTCTTTCTCTTACGGAGCTGCCGGGTGGGTGCGAAGTGCCAGCCTTTCGGTCAGCAGGGTCCCTGGTACTGGAAACCCTAGGGACGCAGCAGGCAAGGGCTACGGCTGCTCACCAAAAGGTCTGTGGCTGGAATTCATCAGTGGCTCCTTGGACACTCTACGCGGCAGTTCTACTCTGTCCTACAGGGTCACAACTCCTAACTTGTAATCTTTAAAAACAAGAAAACAAAAGAAACCCTGCTGTTGCCATCCTGACCCACAGCGACCATGGAGGACACAGCAGAACTGCCCCACAGAGTTTCCAAGGAGCACCTGGAGGGTTTCTCCATAAACAACATTACCTGCAAAGCAGTGCTCTATCCCCTATATTTTTTCTCGAGTTTAACTTGAATCTACTGATGTTTAGATCTAGTTTTCAATTCACTGGAAAAGCAGAGGACAGAGTTCAAGGGCCCCAGAAGGGTGCAGAGTACTGGGCGGGCCTCCTCAGGGCTCTGGGCAACCGGAGAGGAGTCAGGAGCAGGGTGCTGGGGAGCTCCGGTACGGTAAACAGAAGCTAAGACAGACCCTGAAGACCACAGTCAGACCTGGATTTGGGGTGGGAATTGGGGCAGGAGAGCAGATCAAAGGCAACTGGGAAGTTTTCAGAAAGGGCTGAATTACGATGCCTTATAAATAGTATTGACAGTTAAGTTCACGAACTCATCCTAGAAAAAGTGCTACAGACCTCACTGCTGAATATCACCACGGTCACCATTGCAGTCCTCCCCTTGGGATGCTGTGCACTGATGCCAGCACCTAGTCCACCCTTCAGAGCAGTTTTGTAACTCTTTTTCTGGAATGGCCATCAGAGCTGTTGTTGTATGACCCTTGATGTCCTGAAGGTCATCCAGACATCAATATCTCCTTTATCTTCGGGTAAAGAGAGAAGTCAGTGGCAGCCAGACCAGGTGAGTAGGGAGGGTGTTCCAGTACACTTATTTGTTTACTGCCTGAAAACCCTCACAGATAACTTGACAATTAAGTTTGTGAACTAGCCACCGTGTCACCATGCACAATGACCATTCCAGAAAGAGTTCCAAAATGGCTTCAAAGGGTGGACAAGGTGCTGGCATCAGTGCGAGTCCTTCGAAGGTGACTGTGGTGATATTCAGCAGCGACATCTGCAGGACTGATAACAACCAAGTTTGTGGACTTCAGTTTTGGACCACCTGTGTATTATAAAATGACCGCTACGTGTGACAACTGTACTATGGTTACATAAGAGACCCCTCCTTCCTTCTGCTGTAAAGACGGTGCAGAAAATACAGGGACGAGGGTGTCGTTTCTTCTAAAATGGTCAGCAAGCCAAAAAGACCGAGGGGTGGACTGCGTGGGTGGGGGAGCAGGTGGAGCGAGTACGGCAAATCGGGGTTCAGGGTGGCGGTGTCAGCGCACTGTCTCTGCCTTTCCGTGTGCTCACGGACTTCCCGAGCAGATGTTTGAAAACCGGGCCTTGTTAACCCACTCATGAAACCCACCAGTCACCAGCGGAGGAGCGAGAGCGGCAACAGTCCCCATCCCCCACCCCCCTGCCCCCCACCCCCAGCCCCCCGGCCCCATCCCCTTACCTCGATCAGAGCCCCTTTCTCTCTGTCCTCGGCACGCTTGGCGCTGTCCAGCTCGTCGTGCATTTCCGAGAGCTGGTCCTGCAGGTCCCTGATCTCCGTCTGGTGCAGCTCCCGCTCCATCTTCACCTGGAACAGCCTGGGAGAGAAGCGAGCCCATCAGAGCCCTGTGCTCTGCCTCCCTTCACCCAGGGTGATAGCGGACCTTCAGGCGGCCAGGAGTGCCACCGACAGCCCCACGAAGCCCACCCACCCGATCCACGGTATGCACGAAACAAGCTCTCCTCCGAGTGGAAAAGGCACCTGCCGAGAACTTGCAGCCACCGTCGCACAGTCCCAACCAGGGAAAAGCAAAACCAGTCAGTGTCTACACTAACGAGGTTACCCTAACGAGGTTACGTGGTCACACTCTCTCCCTAAGAGGGAGTATAAGGCACCGGAATCTGGACACAGACACGGAGAAACTGACAAGAAGAGTTTTTTGTTTTTCTAAATAACTTTCACTGAAGCCACCTCCACCCTGGCCCTAGCCCCCCGCAACCCTGCTCCCCGGAGCAGAGAGCAGCAGGGTCAGCGGTGGTGGCTGAGAGCCCATCTGTCCCGCTGCTTTGCAAAGAAAGTTTTATTGCAACACCACCACGTCTATATCGCTTGTCACCGTTTTCACAGGACAATAATAAGAGTTGAATGGCTGTGACAAAGATCCCACAGCCCACAAACCCTGACCCATGTACCTGTCCCGTTACAGAACGCACTGTCTGCGCTCTGTGTCAGCCGTCACCTACCACAGCCCTTCCTCTGTTTCATCCTGTAAAGTCTGCTCTGCTCTAACCTCTCTGATCATTTCTGTCTTACCGACTTCTCTTCTGATATTTACCCCATGAATGCTTTAAAAGAAAACAGGGCCCTAACAGTTTGCGAGGCCCTCCAGCGCCTCTTTCCTTCAACAGTACCCTGCTGGTCGTGTAGGTCCCTCCGCTCTCTCCCGTTCACCCTCTCACTTAACGCCCTGCCCTGCCCACAGGTCTGCACAGTGCTGCGCATTCCAGGCCACGGCCGTAGATCTTCTTGTTACAGATCTTAACGTAACTCAGAGGCCAGCCACCCTGTGCATGATCAACATGGGCCACAGAGACCAGTGTCCCCCACAACAAAACTGAGACACCAGAAGGCCCGGAGGCCATGAGATGTGTGTGTTTTGGAGCTGTGTCTGGGATCCTTGCAGCCTCAATCTCCAGCACTCTCTGTCTCTCGTCTGCTGTGCAAGTCACTCCAAGGTCTGGAAACTCACAAGCCGTGCTTCAGAGTAGATGCAGAATGGACTTTTAATTATTAACCTCTCTGCTTACACAGTGTACACACATTACCAGTTTCACAACTTTACAAGGACGAGGGGGCAGGCAGGCACGTCAGCAGTCTCTACTATAAATATTTGGGAGGCCGAGGGGGGAGAGATGGGTGACGAGGCCCCAGCTGCACGTGGAGGGCCAGGAGGGCGGCCCCGGGCCCGCACTTACTCCTCCAAGTTTCTGTGCAGCTGCCCCTCGCTGGCCTCCAGTCGCTGCTGCAGCACGGAGTTCTCCTCCACCTTGTTCTCGTGCTGGCTCCGCAGCGCCTCCAGGTTGGCTCGCATCCTCTCTCTCTCCTCTTTGATGTTCTGTTGGTTCTAACAGGAAGAAGCGTGGTGTCAAGTCTCCGCCTGCATTCCATTCCCTGGCCCACAGAAGCCTGCTTCCGAACCCCGACCCCGGCAGCTTGACCAACACCATGCCCTAACATTTCAGCTACCAACCACTTAATCAAGCTGTACAACTAAGGCCCAGGTGCCTGCAGCTAGTAAGGATATAAAATATTTAAGGAACATGTAATTTTCCTAAAATAAAAACACAAACCCAGCTAACCTTCCTTCTCTTGCTTCTATGACTTAGCTCAGCTGTTTTACATACATTGGGTTTTCTGCTGACCTGTGTCCTTTATTCTGCCAACATCAGCAGCGTCTATATGCTTCCACTACTTAAAAAAAACAAAAGTTCTTTGGACACAGCAGGCAAACCCACAGGACTTCACTCTGCGTTCACTGCACCTGAGACCCAGATGGGCTCACAGAGCTCGCTGTGACCCCAGCAGGAAGGGAAACATGAGGAGAAGTTCAAATCGGACACCTTGATTTCCAGCTGCAGCTGTTTCTGCAGTTCAGCCACTTCGGTGGTCAGCTTGTCTTTCTGCTCCAGTAGATCTTTGATTTCAGGTGAAGGAGGACGACCCTATAATTATTACAAGAGATGACATCAATACCCACGATGCTTTGCTGCACTCACCCCCTTCAATCACCATCAGAACAGTAATAGCTGAGGCATGATGGGAAATGGCATAAGACCCAGTTCAGACACCAGCCTCTACATAGCACCTTCCCCAGCTTCACAGGCAGTTCATCACGGTGTCCCTTTGAGATGGTGCTGAACTTTTGTCATGGCATTTGTCATAGTCATTGGAATGATGAGACCAGGGACCTCAATACAACTCCAGTGTGACTGGGACTTGCTCGGGTGACACACGTGTTGTCAGTCTTTACTGGAGGCCAGAGAACATTACAAGATATGACCATCTTCCATTTGGGGTAAGCAAAATTTAGAAAGCTTCTCCAAAATAAATTCAGGATTCCAGTCTACAGATATCAGTGGATGACCAAAATTCAGTGACAAAAAAAAACCTGTGAATAAATAGGGAAAATCCACCAGCCAGTTCCGATTCCCAGCGATAGAGCAGAACTGCATCGCAGGGTCTCCAAGGAGCGCCTGGTGGATTTGATCTTCTGACCTTTTGGTTAGCAGCCCCAGCTCTTAACCACTGTGTCACTAGGGCTCCAGATAGGGAAAAGATCTCCTTTCTTCTATTTTAAAGACAGGACACTTCAGTTCTGCTTCAGTACTTCTTAGGAATAGTTTGAAAATTCCTCCATTAGGAGACCATGGACTTTTGGAGGATGGAGACTATGTTTTACGCATCTCTGTATTTACAGAGAAACTAACACTTCTCTTTCATTTAGTAACTTAGTGATTCATTTCATTAAATGATTGTTGGATTCCAGTTCCAGCCATGATAGAATAGCTGATACCAAATTTACCCTCCCAATTAAAATTATATCAGCTTTCCTTTCCCATTAAAAAATCAGGCAAAACAGATGTCTCAGGCAATGAAAAACAACCATCGTGGAACTGTAATTCTTAAAAAAGAAAGCACCCAAGGTAGCCTCACTTCACCCCAGCTTCTCTCTAAGGGTGTTTTCCAAAACCACGGCTCAGCAGAACGGACAAAGTCCAAACACAGATAGCAGCTTCCAGACAGAACAAACAGAGACTGGAGTCTAAAGATGCTAAGGAAACAGGATTTTAGGGTGAGAGTCTCACAGAGAAAAGGCCCCAAGAGAAGAAACTCCAAAAAATTTGCATAAAATACTCCATAGATTCTTGGATGATTCCAGATCTTTCTATGAGCAGGATAAGGTGCTGGGAGCTCTAGCAGAGAAGAGCTATTAGGAGGCCAAGAGTACAGCACAGATTTCCAGGTTCACACAACACTGGGGACATGCTTGGATTCAGATCCATCCATGAAGGGAAACCTCAGCGAAGACCTTGGCTCCTGAATCTGGGTGTGAGTTATGTGGGGTGACCTTGGAATCAGTACTTGCCATGTATTCCCATCAAAAAAAGTCATCAAAAAAGCACAGAATGTCCCCATCTCCTCAGGAAAAATGAGAACAATCCATTTTAGAAGCTGCAATCCAATGCAGTGAGGGAAAGTGTATACTGCCCCTCCCCATAAAACCTGACCTGCTTTGCTGTTCTCCACAGAGTCTCAGCCCATCCAGAGACAGCTCTCACATTCCCTCCTACGAAATTACCAGAAAGACAGAACTCTAAAACTCTGCCAGTAAATAATCAGATCTGAGGGCTAAGAGGGGGAGGGGGAGGGGAAAAGAAAAAACAAACCCACTTCTGTGAAGTCAATTCTGACTCGTAGTGACCCTGTAGACAGGGTAAAACCGCCCCCAGAGAGTTTCCAAGGAGCACCTGGCGGATTCGAACTGCCGACCTTACGGTTAGCAGACAAAGCGCTTAACCCACTACCCCACCAGGGTTCCCGAGGGTGAAAGAGGCAGAAAAACACGGGCCATCAGACAGTGACAGCACGGTGGGCGGGGCCGCCGACCCAGCGCCGGGGGCAGAGCCAACGGTCCACCAGCCTTCGCGGATCTTCCCATCATCTCTTGCTGGACTTGGCAGCAACATCATTAACTGGTCCCCTCCCACCAAAGGAATGAGTTTTTATGAAAACAACACTACTCATTCCAGCTTAAAATCCAACCGTGATAGCCTGTCACCTTCAGCCTGAAATGGAAACTTCTTATACAACCTGCAAGGTCCCTTCCACCTGGCTCCCCCTTCCTGCACTCGGGCCCCAAACTCAACCCCAGCTCCATACACTGCACCACCTCCATCCCCCTGTACAAGGCCAACACTCACGCCTCTACACTGGCTCAAGCCGTTCCATCTACCTAGAACATCCTTGCCTTCCCTTCTTCTCCCGGGGAACTCCACGAGACTCCTGCAAGACATCGTCAGTGTCATCGTCTCTAAAGACACTAGCCTGGATGCGCCTGGTCTGTGATGCACAGTAAGTTTCAATGTCACAGCCAAAGGAAGCTTTCTCCCTGACAGCACACAGCCAAGTCAACAACGAGAATCACTGCGATCGCTCGGATCTGAGAGTCGCATCCAGAAACACTGAACTCCTTGTAAGAACGATGCCGAGTCCCTGACAGCTGCCTGTGTACGGGGCTGGGCCCTTACAGACGTGACAGTGGGAGCCACGGAAGTCCATCGGAAGGCTGGGTTAGCGGTGGGAGAGAGGAGGACCCAGCACCAGAGAGGAAGTCAGTGATAACCAGAAACATCCTTTATGTAGGCACTGCAGAGTTACAAAAGAAGCTGCAGACACAATTCCTGGACCTTGTCTCTTTCTCTTCCCTTATGCTGCAGACTTTGCCCAGAGAGGGATCGAGGAAACAGGTAAGCGAGGAATGGGTCCCCACACAGGCTGGCGCAGTCTGAGGGCCAGGTTCTTACCTGTCTTCTCTTAAATGCAGCTTCCTCTCAGGGCACAAAGCACACAGCTGGTGACCATGAAATATGAGCTGACTCCTTTTTAACAACAACAACAAAACGCCCAAGTCACCCGTCGGATTCAGCACCCTCACCTGCACCACACCACTCCTCCGTCCCTCTATCCCAAAACACATGGTCTTCTGTCCCTCCGTCCCAAAGCACGTCACTCTCCCTAGACTCCACTCCTCCTCCGTCATACTGACATCACAGAGCCAGGTCCAAGCCCCCAACACTGACCTTCTGAATTTGCCTGGGATGACAGTGGGCTCTCCACCGTTACATCACCCCAGTGTTTCATGCTTGCTGTCCTCCCTAAACTCCACCACAGAAGTACTTCAGCCTGCTGTATTTTGTCTTATACATAAAAAAAACAAACCAAACCCATTGCCACTGAGTGCGTCTGACTCACAGAAACCCTATAGGTCAGGGTAGAACTGCCCCATAGAGTTTCCAAGGAGCACCCAGTGGATTTAAACTGCCAACCTTTTGGTTAGCAGATGTAGCACTTAACCACCACACCACCAGGGTTTCCAGATACACATACATGTATGATGTCTGCCAATTAAATTCACAAACTCATCCTAGAAAAAGAACTACCTGCTTCATTGCTGAATGTCACTATGGTCACCTTTGAAGTGCTCCCCTTGGGAAGCTACGCATTGCCTAGTCCACCCCTCAAAGCAATTGTGGAACTCTTCCTGAAGAGGCCATCAGAGCTGTCGTTGTATGACCCTTGATGTCCTGAATGTCATCAAAATGTCTTCTTTTCACTATTTCCTTTATCTTGGGGTAAAGAAAAAAGCCACTGAGGGCCAGATCAGGTGAGTAGGGAGGGTGTTCCAATACAGTGATTTGTTTACTGGCTAAAAACTCCTTCACAGACAGATAGACAATTAAGGTCGCAAACTTCCCACCCTGCCACCACACACGATGGCCATTCCAGAAAGAGTTATAAAACTGCTCTGAAGTGTGGACTAGGCACCGGCATTGGTGCATAGCTTCCCAAGGGGAGGGCTTTGAAGGTGACCACAGTGACACTGAGCAGTGAGGTGTGCAGCACTTCAAACAATTAAGTTTACGGACTTGTCAGTCCTTGTACACAGACGCACAGAAAGCCTCAAACTCTTCTGAAAAAAAGGTGCAAACTAATGGTGTTTAACACATGGCCTCCACGTCAGGTATCTGCTCGCCACTGAGGAAGCTCCTAGTTAGTGGCTCTAGACAAATACAGACTCAGAAAGAGCCACTTGTGTACCACAGGCTGCCCTCAGCGGAACAGAAATCTTGCATTTACCTGGTTGCTTCCTCGGGCACTGCCTGCTGCTCGAGACTTTAAGGTCTGGATTTTCTCGAAGACCAGGTTGACTTTCCTTTTCGTGGCATCATCGTTGTCGGTGCTCCTGGAAAAGAAACAGCCGAGAAGAAAATGAGGGCACGCCGCTGGCCTCGGGCCGGAGGGGCGGCCCTCTGTGCACCGGGCCACGCCGCTGACGTCCCGAAGAGGACAAACCGAGAACGTGAATGAGCGACGGCCACATACAAAAGCAGTGTGAAAAAATGACTGGCAGAGTCGTATGTTATCACTCATCTGGGGGACAGATGCCCATCCCCAAACACAGAAAGAGACAGAACCACATTCTAAACAAGTTTGGAAAAAAGAGTCAGTGAAACTTCCAGAAAAATCCGTAGTTGCAGATCATATTCAGTCCAACTAGAAAGTTCTCTGTCTCTCTCACCATCATACAGACACACATGCACACTAAGATTGAGCTGACCTAACCTGCTTAGCTGATGTTTAAAAAAAACCATCCAAGCCAACCTTGTCAACACAGCAGTGTTTTGTCTGCCTTCATGGGTGACGATCAGATAAAAGTGTCACTTACCTCTGCTGTCCGCTCCTACCCACCAACTTGGCAACGAGAAAATGTAAAATAGGTCTCCTTCCACAGAGACTCATGCTAAAGACAGTCTCACCCATATCTCAATAAATCATGGGCCAGAAAATAAAGGAATTTAAAGAAAGAATTTTAAGGTCCCTAACTTTTTCTTAATCTGGACATGGCAGAATCTTTCACAACCCAGTGCAGTCAAGTTGATTCCCACCAGCAGCGACCCTATGGGACACAGCAGAACTTGCCCTAAAGAGTTTCCAGGCAGTGGATTCCAACTGCCATGTTTTGTTAGTAGCCACAACCCTTAACTACTATGCCACCAGGGTTTCTAAATCTTTCACAGGAGGATACTGATAACCAGTGCTTGGCTGAAAGACCCTCTTTGATTGGCTTCCCTCCCTCCTTCTCTCCCTCCTTCCCTCCCTTCCTCTCTTCCTCCTCCTTCCCTCCATGCTTCCCTCTCCCTTTCCCTCCATCACTCCATCCCTCTCTTGCTTTCATTTTTTTCTCTTTCTTTTCTTGCAGAAGAGTTCCCATCTTAAATTTTTAACCTGGACGTTTGTATTATAGGGCACAACACAAAAATGTAGGGTGCTTTGATACTGGTGAGTATTTGCCAAGCAGCTTTCAGTCCTGTCCTGTCAGGCTGCAGCTACCCTCCCCCTGCCACCCCACTCCCCTTCACCCCCTTTTAATCATACCCGATGAGAGAGTTGAAAGAGAAACTTCCACTCTTCGCCCGGTGCTCCAGGGCAGTCAGGAATGGAAACCACATTTCTGCAACCCAACCTCCCAGCTAAGTGCGGTGAGCACCCCTGCTGAACAGCTCACCCGCGCCCTAACAGCGGTGTAGCAGGCTCCTGGCCAGTGTCAGCTTCAGGAAGGGAGAGCGTGCTTTTATTTGTAACTTCTAATGAGGGACGGTTGACCATGACTGTGTGCGTGGGGGAAATCAAGGTGATGGCAGATTCGAATCAGAACTAAACGCACACACTCCAACATTCCTCCTCTCTCTGCCTATGTCTTTAAAACAGGAAAAACCCACTGCTGTTGAGTCAATTCCAACTCATACCGAGCCTACAGGCCAGAGGAGAACTGCCCACAGGGTTTCCAAGGAGTGGCTGGTGGATTCCAACTGCCGACCTTAGGGTCAGCCGCCAAGTTCTTAATCACTCTGCTACCAGGGCAATGAAAGGTCACTGCAATAACACACTCATTTTTAATTTTTAAAGTATTCCCTCCACTCCCCTGCTACTCAACCTCCCCCACTTTAAATGCTGATACGGACATCCCACCCATTGGCACGTCCACCCCAAAGGCTCACACATGACAGGAAGGAGGGGCATCGCAAGGCCTCCAACGAGGAGCTGAAGGACAGTACCTGGAATTAAGGTGCTTGGCTCCTTTAAGGGAAACTACTCACCCTTCTTTGAGGTAATTGTACAGGATCTGCTTGGCAGTCTCCTCGTTGGCTTGCTGACTGAGCCCCTGCTGGCCTTTTAACAGATCCGGTGTGGCCTGGAACACAGAGTCCTCCTTAGATCAGGGATTACCTTTCCAGGAAGAAGGCTACAGCCTGAGGCAGAGGCTCCCCACACAGCTGGCTCTCCAGATCCTGAAGATCAGGCCCCACCCCACAACCGCAGCAGGGCCCAGGGCTGTCCACTGGATGTCCTCCCCAGCCTCTTCTCACCTGTGACGAGAAGGGTAGGCACATCGTTCGGTCCTTGTCAGTATTTTTATTGGTGTCACTGGTACAGTGAATGTGCCAGTGAAGTTCCATCACTTCATGACTACCTTAAATTAGGATTCACCTAATTTCTCAGCCCAGAAATGAAGCCAGTCACTCAATTCCATGAGAAAATTCTGTACATCCACACAGACTAGGCATCCAGCCTCCATAGGGAAACAGATTCTTCCCACTTTGAGGTTTCCCACCTATACAGACGGGAGAGTCAAGCCTCTCCACTGCGTCTGACAAGTTACTTGACAGAGAAGCCCACAAAGGAAATCGAGTTGTCCGGGAAACCACACAGCAGCCCTGGTGGTGCAGTGGCTAAGTGCTCAGCTTCTGAGTGAAAGATGGGTGGGGGAAAGACCCAGCCACCCGCTCCGCCAGGGTCACAGCCCAGGAAACCACGGGGCAGTTCTACTCCATCATGCACGGTTTCGTTATAAGCAGACACCACAATAACAAGGAAACCATACAACTGTCAGCAGGATATAATCTATGAAAAAGACCCTAGAAATATCAGTTGTGTCATTATTAATTAAAAACTAAGGACACACATTACTACAGCCTCCGGAGGTCTATCTTTTACACCATTTCCGAGAGAGAGACAAATTCCAAGACCATTACCTGAGTATTCGAAGTGGATGCAAACGCCTTCACTGACACTTTCTTGGCACCAGAATCAGGTGACGTTGCTACCGCCCGACTCTGCAACATCAGCGTTGCGGTGGCTGTCCTGACCTCTTCCTCCTTTGTCTTCTGTGCTGGTGGGGAGGTGCTCCCTGGACTGCCTTTGTCTTCTTGAAGCTGCTCACCTTTGCTCTGCTGGGGGTGCACAGGGGCCACACCCTGGGCGCCCTGAGTCAGGCCATGCAGCTTCGCGAAGGTTCGGCTGACACTCAGCTTCCTGCGGTGCTCGTGGGCCGGCGGCCGCGGGGAGCACACCTGGGAGGGCCGCAGGAGGTGCTCGCTGGACTTGCCCAGGTTCCGGCTGAACTCACTCAGGTACTCGGCGTTGCCCTGCAGACCGAACGGAAAGGCACTGTCCACACTTCGGGACCTCTTCCTGTCATCCGGGTGGATTCTGTTTCGCTTCCCAGACCTTCCTCTTCTCGGAAGCCCAGGTTTTTGATCAAACTTTTCAATTAACTGATCCACGCCCGGAATGGATCCCGTGTCAATGTCCCTCCCGGTCCCAGGCAAGAAGGGGATGTAGCGCCTGTTCTCATGGCGATTCACGTTGTCGGCGTGGATGGCACCTTCCTGGTCATCCAGCAGGAATCTGTACAGGGAGCTGGCCGAAGTGGGAGTCGTCGATGACGAGGAGGACCTCCTTGACCGTGGTCCTTCCAGTACAGGGCCAGCTGAATCCTGTCGCCGGAAGGGAAGGACATCTGGCCTGGCTGTCTTGGACTCCGGGTGGGTGTAGGGGCCGTGGGTGGTCAGCAGCCTGCCGCTTGGTGGGAGGGCCCCCTCGGCCGCCCCCTCCTTGGTACGGCTCTGCACATTCACACACACCGATGTCTGTTTCTTGGGGTCGTCTATGACCAAGGAACTGCATAAACGAATGGCGGTCACGCTGGGCTTTGCGGGGTCTTCCTGGGGAGGGCTAGTGGGCGGCTGCAAGGGGCTGGGTTCGGGAAAGCAAGTCCCAGGCTTTGGATCACTGGGGCCTTCTTCTGTTAAGGTTTTCTGCCAGTTACCTTCGGGAGGTGGGTGGTTTTCTAAGTTCAGCTCGTTCTTCTCAGGGTCATAAGGCTGCAAAAGCTCCGGGTGCCTCTGGAAGTTGAGGACGTGAGACGGCTTCACAGGCCTGTCCTTGTGCTCCACAACCCCATTCTTGCCCTCGCACAGAGGGGCTGGTTTCAAGTTCCTTACTGGATGGGGCGGGGCATATGGGTTTTCTGGGAGCTGCAGTCCCTCCACATCCTCCTCCGGCACAGACCCATTGCTCGGATGCAGGGGCAGATGATTTACCACTGGAGATGGAAACGATGGTCCGTTTTCAGAGAAAGATGTGCCTGCCAGACAGCGCTCCGAGTTATTCAGGACTATGTAGGGGTGGCCATCGATGCCCTGCACCCTAATACTGACACCATAGGACCCTGCCTTCATGTGCGGGGAGTTCCTGGGTCTTTTGGTTTCGTCACTCGCGAGCCTCAGGTGGACGCCATACTCCTGCTGCACGTGCTGATATTCACCAAAGTACAGCTCCATGGCTCCCCGTTTTAGCTGCCAGGGAGATATAGGTGAAAAGAAGGTCTCTGGTTAGACTTGGGGCCTTTTAAAAGATTCTAACAACGACGAGGGGAAACTTCCAGAAAAATGCTCCAAACAGCAAGCATGCTGCAGCCCCAAAAGCTGGGTGGTGCCCTCCCGACTGGGACCAGCAGGCCCTTCCCGATGACCCTGAGCCCTTGGGGGCCATGGCGTTGACCCACAGAGGGCCTGACCCCTGACCTGACTGGTGTGAGGACCTTAGACCTTTGTCCAATTTCTGGCACAGTTCTCTAAGAGGCTGGCCGTGGTTCAGTGGCAGAATTGCCGCCTGACAGGCGAGACCCCCACTCGATTCCCAGCCACTGTGCCTCAAGCACAGGCACCTGCGGTCTGCAGTCTCCTCACACTTCCTGCTATTTGTTTTGACCAGTAGGGTATTTAGTTACTAACATCTGAGAGCAAGGTATTTCTCCATGAAAATAATTAGGGGTTGAGGAATTCCAACGCTCGCCGTTTTTCTCACTTTTTCATACTGTTAATCGTCTTATTAACACGCTAACTTTTTCATTTTTGTTACACATACCCCTGCTGTAGAATCTTAAACACTATTTTGTTTGAAACATTTTTACCTTAGTGTTTGTTAGATGGTGAGTGAAAGTCAATGATCAAAAATCATTTTCAATCTTTTTCCTTTCCAAAGGGACTCAAGCAGTCTGGCCATCTAAAGAGCGAGCAAAACACTGAAGACTCAGGTTTCTTTGTTCCGTGACGGGCCCGCAGCCAGGAACCACTGTTTCATCACTCTGGTGGGACCATCCGGGTCGCAGGGCAGCACACAGGCCGTAACGCAGGACACCTAGCCTAGAGGGCACTTTCTGTGGTGTCCTCACCAGAAATTCACTTTCACCACTATTGAAAAAAAAACACCCCAAAAGAGGCATCCCAACAGGTCACAAATACAGCTGTCTCAGTTCTTTTGCTATTGGTGGCCACCTGAAGTCTTCCTTCTATTGCAGGGTCATACAGAGAGCACACTGCCTAAGAAAGTCACCTGTGTGATCCACATTTTCAAACATATGTACACAGAGTTCTGGAAAGCATAGGTCACTTCCCTTCCTCCGATTCTGTTACTCTTTCTCAGGGTCTAATCTGGTTTGCTTGTGCTTTCTACTCCTCTTAAGTAGACCAGTAAGTAGAATGTGCACGTGGGCACGTGTGTACACGTGTGTGCATGCGTGCATGTATGCACATGCAGCCTGAGTCTGAAAACTGTTGCTTCTCTAGAGAGCCAGCTCTGAGATTCAGGTTTATCATTTGTTTTTATTTTCTAATGCACTCACTTCTACTCTGACCTTCACTGTTTTCCTTTTACTTTCTTCTGTTTTATTTCATTGTTCTGCCCCTGATTTCCAGGTCTGGATGCTTCCCCTGGTTGATTTCCTTTCCTTAATTATGTCCCCCACACTGTGACACTGAACTGTGTCAGGAGTTAGGTTGGCTCTTACTGACAAAGAGACCCCAGATCACAGCTCAGAAGAGTTAGGATTTTGTTTTCCTCGTCCGCTGGATGTGCAGGGCTGCAAGGACCCGTGATTCATCGCAGGAACACCTTTGATCTTTCCATTCATCCATCTTTAATATGCACAGGACACCTTAATGGAAATCCTGATGGTGCCGTGGTTAAGTGCTGCTATGGCTACTGACCAACAGGGCCCTGGTTTGGATCCACGAGGTGCCCCATGGCAACTCTAGGGGGTGGTTCTACTCCGTCCTGTAGGGTTGCTATGGTTGGAACCGACTTGACAGCAGTGGGCTTTTCTGGTTTAAGACATCGCCGCCCCCCCTTTCACAGTGAGAGTCGGGGAGGCACACATTCATCCTCCTCCGGCCAATTCTGATGATTTCATCATGTCTCCTTTTCAGCAGAACTGCACTACCACTGGAAAATAAATTAACTGGTTTTGAACTTCAGGCACACAGGACATACTGAAAACCATTACTCTAGAGCTCCACATCTTCCAGATCCCATCACAGTCCCCCCAAAAAACTCACTCCTGTTGAGTCGATTTTGATTCACGGTAACCCTGTAAGACAGAGTGGAACTGCCCCATATGGTTTCTGAGGAGAACCTGTTGGATTTGAACTGCCAACATTTGGGCTAACAGCCCTCCCTCTTAACCACTACACCACCAGGGCTTGTGCCCCAAATACAGCCACCTACAAATTCCCGCAGTTTCTTCTAGCACTGACTCCACGCCACTAGAGAGTGCGCCAGGATGCAATTTCTCGACCTACCAGCTGTACATAACTATCAATTCCCTGTTATGGAAAGTGATAGACCACACACACATCCCATTTCTCATTTCACTGACCTGTCGCTAGTAACCTCCACAGTCCACTGTTTACATCAAGACTGTACACGTACTGTCATCAAGAGCCATGGTCCTACCCTACAGTGATCTTTCTTTTCTTACATAGCATCTAGCTTTTTTAGAGTTAGTAATTGACTACTTTGCCACATTTGTCTAGTTTTTCTGTATAAACCAAACCCACACCTACCACTGTAGAGCTGAATTACAGCTCTGTGACCCTACAGGACACAGGAGAACTGCCCCACTAGGGCGCCAAGGTGACTGTGTGGATCATCACAATTGCAGCTACCACTGTAAAGAAAAGAATTCCAGGACCCTTCAGTGTACCCTGCAGAACCCAGACACAGATCGAGAGACAGTCTTTGAGCAGAACAAGGGGACATGGCATGATCCAGGAAAGGCATGGGCTCATCCTTTCACCACAGGCAATCTGTATGCTGAGCAAATTAGCTGAGAAACTGGACTCTACGAAAAAGCGGGGCACCAGGGCTGCAGGAAGACTCACCAGCAATTGTTGACACGCAGATGAAGCAAAGAGGACTTAAAATCCTTACTGATGAAGATCGGAGACCACAGTCTACAGCATGGAGTACATCTCAGTGTGAAGAAAACACAAATCCACACAACTGGACCAATAAGCAACATCATGATAAACAGAGAAAGGATAGAGGTTGTCAAGGATTTTGTTCTAACTAACTCAGATCTGCAATCAATGCCTATGAAAGCAGCAGCCCAGAAACGAACCTGCCTCAGAAGACCCCTCCGAGGACCCCTTTTAAGGGTTACAAAGCAAAGATACCACTTTGAGGGCTAAGCTGTGCCTGACCCAAGCCATGAAATCTTCCAAAGCCTCATCTACACCCAAAAGCTGGCCAAGGAATCAGGCAGACTGAGGAAGAATGGACACGTCTGAGTTAGGGTGTTGGTGACCAATACTGAATTCCGCAAGAAGGAACAAACCAGTCCTGGAGAAAGGACACGCCGTCCAGAGGAGTCAGTCCCTAGAGGTGGACGTCACGCCCACAGAAGTGTAGGGTCATCCAACAAAAGGAAGACCCCCCACGAGGCGGACCAACCCCGTGGCTACAAACGGGTTAAAACCAGCCACAACCGTGAGGACAGAGCAGGACCAGGCAGGGCTTCCCTCCACTGCAAGTCGGGGCACCAAGACTCAGAACCAGCCAGGAGGCGACTGGCAAGGCCCGCCGTATACACCGGCCGACTGCCACATCCTCCTACAGAGCGGCCGGGGAGGTACCCCCTGGGTGCCTAACCACTGAGACACCAGGCTCTTTCCCAGTATTAATTTCTGAATGACCAAGACATCCACTGAGCCAGTCATCTTTTCCCGGTAACTCCCTGGGCAGCCCTCCACCCTCCGGCGCTGATGGAGGGTCTGCAGCTCCCTCTCCTTGGCTGCTGTCTTGCTTTCTGAATCCAGAGTCTTCCTCTTCCCCAGCTGGCCACATTGGTCTCACAGCCTTCAAGTGGCTTTCTAATTAAAGGCTAGCAAATAAAATTTTGGAGTCCTTGCATTTTGGAAAATGTCTCTATGCTTACTTTTAATCAATGGTCTAGCTGGATATAAAATCTATGTTAGAAATAATGTTTCCTCAGATTAAAACAAAAATATTCCTCCACTATGTTTCAGCTTCCAGGGATACTGTTCAGAATCTGGTGCTATTATCCTGGGTTTTTTTCCATCTGTGACCTTTTGATTTTTCTTGGGCAGGTGTTGGTGTTCTGGCCTTTCACAAATTCCCACCTGGGGGTGGGGGGTGGCGTCTTTAATCTTGAATCATGCAGAAATTCATGTCTTTAGTTCTCAAAAACATTCTTGTGTTAGTGCTGTGCTGCTTGTTTGCCAAATCTCCGACACTGGCAATGTGGAGGCATCCAGACCAAATTTCCAGCTTTCTTATTTCTTCACTCTTCTACTTTCACCTCTCTTGCTCTACTTCTTAAAAGATGTATCCTCAATTCTTTCAAAAATTTCAACTACTAAATTTTTAATTTCCAAGGTTCTCCAGTTTTTATTTCATAAACGCTATTCTTATTCTAGAAACATAATTTATCTTCTTTTGCTCTTAGAATCTTAGCCACCTTTTCCAAAAAGTTTTCTTCCGCTTTCTACAACCACTCTACCTTCTTCAAGGTTTTCTGTTTTGCTCCTGCCTTTCCCACTGATGGTTTTCCCAATAGGATTCAACATGGCAGGTGGCTCTTGGCTGCCTGACTCTCATTTAAGAGGACGGTCCTAAAAGCAGCATGGAGGTTCTGGATCCATAAAGAGGGCTCACGAGCTGGTGAGCTTCAGTTCATGCAGAAGAAGGGGTGCCGAGCTTTCCACTGATGGACCAGCAAATTTCCATACCTGGGGACATATTTATCCCAAGAAAGCAATCCTTTAATGCAATGCTGTGGTTACAATGACCTGTCTGCTGGCATGAGACAGGGGCAGGGGAAGAGCTGGAGGTCCCAGCTCCTATCCAATGACATATCAGTCACCCAGGCCCACCCTCCCACACTATTCCTGTTCCACTTTCTCACAGACCTCTAGTCTTCTGCTGTGACGAGCAAGGAGGACAGGGACACGTAGATGGCCAGATACCCAGCCTGAAGAGGAGAACCTGGAAGTCTAGTGCCCCAGTTCTCTAGGACTGGGGCCGTCCGTTCCTGAGTTCCCAGCCCTACTGTGGAGGCACGGCCCCACCCCACGGGGCTGGCACCTGCTGTTGGGAGCTCCTCTCTGTGACTCAGTTTCTTCTGCTCCATTTGCTCCCAAGCTGTCCTCTGCCGACGTCCCCACTGCCATTCTCTGTCCTTGAGGGCTCAGGCTTTTTTTCATTTCTTTTCTATTGTTTCAGTGGGGTTTTTGAGGTGTTCAACCCCCGTTTTAAACTTAACCAGCTTGATGAGGCCAACGACGCTTATGAAACTCCTCCATAATGAAGACAAGATGAGTAAATGCACCTTCAACTGAAACCCAAGAAGACGACCGAGCATCTTGACCCCTTTGTAAGCAGCAATGACATGCTTTTATTCTGGGTCTCCAAAAGTGTTCCTATCTGTTAAAGTTTGTAACAAATATTGTCCAGATAGAGGCATTTCTCTATAAGCAATTCATCCACCAGGACACTCTTTTCTGGTTCTGATTACTGAGCAGAAGTGCCGCTGACATAGTGGTCAAGAGCGACATCTGCTAACTAGAAGGTGGGCAGTTCAGTCTGCCAGGCGCTCCTTGGAAACTATGGGGAAGTTCTGCTCTGACCTCTAGGGTCACTAGGAGTCAGAATCGACTCAATGGCAATGGATCTGGTTACTTACTGAGTACAAGGAGATGAGTTTTCTAGCCTATAAATTCTCCTTGGCCCACACTGACTTTCTGATAAAAAATATCTCTTTCAATATTTATCAATAAAATTCTTTATCATCGTTTTTATCAGCTAAGGCTTTATCATCTTTCTTCATTAGCTGCTTCTGTTACCCATAACATAACAGTAATGATAATTCCATCTTAGAATAAGGCCACCTGCTTGTATGACACTCTCAACTTCATGTTGGTAAATTAATCCATAAAGCCGAATTTCATGAAATGTCCACAATTTACATGTCCTTGACAACAAGCTTTACTATTTTCATGGAAGGCCATTTCCCAGCTGGGCAGTGCTGGCTTAAGCAAACACAGCTTTCCTTCCCAAGCCAAGTGTAAACACTGATTAATGAACACATTTCAGGGCGGCTGGGGCCTGTTTTCAGGCCCCAGGCTCTGCACCCAGAGACACACACGCTTGGTCGGGGGTGAGACCCAACCGGGCCTTACATAACGTGGCTGTGAAAGCCAATTCATTTATGGGACACCACACTGTGGCCCTGGGCAAATAAAAATGGTGTTCTGGAGTGGAAATAATGCTTTTGGAAAAGACCGGTAAACACTGATGATTGTTTTAGTTAGTGAGATCAATGAGCATGTCTGTGAGAAGAACAAAGAGCTCAGCTCTTGAAAGAACCGTGAACTCATGCCAAAGAACGTCATCTCCTCTGGAGCGTCCCCTGCGGTCAGCTGAGCCTGGGGACTAGTCACGTAACGGGGTCCCCACACCCTGTCACCACTCTCATGGCCAGGGGTCCCTCCATGTCCCGAGGGAACATCCGTCAGCCACTCCAGAGCTGCGACAACTCCCAAGAACACACCGCCGGGCCCTCTGAGGCCTGCCCCGCCTGTCCGACGGTGATGGCCCGCCAGCCAGGCCCAGCTGGCCCGAGCCCCCGTCAGCTTCCCGGCCTGGTGCAGGGGCTGTTCTGTGTTGTTTTGATGAATTCTTCTATTTTCTCATACAAGTCATTGAAAAGAACATTGCAGACAAGGCAGGGAGGCCCGCAAGCTGCAGTGCTGTCCTGAGCGTCAGCCCAGGAAACGAGCAGGAAGCCACAGACCCAGATGTAACTTCCTCAGTGTGGGACCCAGGGTTGCCTCGTTCAGGCGGAGGTCATTGCCAGTCTAATAGGGACCACAGAACAACAGACCAAACACCTTCTCCTCACGGGCTTGCTGTGGGGCTGTGCGGGGAGCCAGGACCTCGGGGTGGGAAGACCTTGTTAGAGTTGCAACTCCACGCATGGGACAAACCAGAGACCAGAACACGACATTAGCCAAAAGGACGCAGCTGCCCCACACTCCATGGGACACAAGAGACAGCCTTGCCTAAACTCAATTTTGTCTGTCTGTGTACGGAGTCTGTAATGCAAAGGCAAGAAAATGACCAAACTTTGACTATATCAAAGGAAATATGTTCGCACACAATGAAGCCTTCAGAATTCTCTGGGGAAAATATTTTCAAAAATAAGCTTTAAAGTTCAAATATAAAAGCAGAGCTCCTATGTCTTTTACCTTCTTCGTTACTGTCTGAATCTCCGTAAATTTCTCTACAAGGACAACTCACATTTTTGTTCAGAGAAAAAAACTGAATTTTTAACATAAAGTGTTTCAGTGACCCCTCGACCCAGCACACACACAAAGGAGGTGACAGAGAAGAAACACTGTGGAATGAAGGTTCCTTTCCACTAGAGCCAGTGGCCACACTGAATCCACCAGCAGTGTGACAGCAGGGGTCACTAAGATGAGTCCGGCCACAAGCACTGGGCCCTGGAGTTGGACGCCAGGCTGGCCTTCTGCCATGAAGCTGTCCCTTCAGCTCGGAGGGCCATCTCCCTCCCTTCTCTATGGATGGGTCCCCTGTCCCACTGCAGTTCACGTTTTATCCCACTTCTCTCTCCCTAACTGGTGAGTACTCACACTGCCGCTTACCGGTTCATCCCACTGAGTGGCTTCCCACTCACACGGACCCAGTGACAGGGCAGAACTGCCCCCACCAGGTTTCTAAGGAGCATCTGTGGATTCGAGCCGTAGGCCTCCAGGTGTGTGGCCAGACTGAGCCACTGTGCCAGCATGTCCCACAGTCGCCCATTTTTAGCCCAAACCTCCAGAAACCACTTCTCCTCCTCCCTGTCACCCCGGCTCCCAGGCCAATCACACACCGCAGGGATTCGGGCGATTGTTCTTCTGCTAAACCCGCCACCAAGACAGGTCCTCCCACTGACTCACCGTCCCACAACACACGACGCAGGCATTCCTGTTGTTTGCAGAAATAGTAACAACCTACTTCACTCTTCTGCGGCCCACCTCCCTCCCCACGCTTTCACACTGAACGGGCGCACTCTGAACCCGAACCCGCAGCGCCGAGCTCGGAGCACTAACACCGCCCCGCACACACCGCGCTTCAGGCTGGGCGGCTCACCAATGACTGTGGAGAAAACAATCGCAAAAAGGCAGAACACTACTTCAGTGTCTGGATTTTTCCTCAGGACACCACCGACAAAGGTTTTATATTTAAAACCGAACGTCACTCATTTTCTGTGGTAGCCCTCCCTGGTGGGAGCCTCTCTGAGTCACAGCAAGGAAATCACGACACAGAGCCCTCGCCAACCTAGCCCATTCTCTCTGACTCTCCTGAGGGCGGCAGGAAGCCAACAGTCATCAGGACAGATGCCAGGCAGTGAAATTAAATGGACAATAAAAGTCAAAAAATTCCACCACATGAAATACATCACTACAGGGAAAGGAGGAAAGACCAGAAGAGGAAAAGGAAGAGACATAAAAGAGGGACAATGGAAGGAAGTCCTTCTCCAGCAGGGACGCCACTGTGCACTGAGCAGAGGGTCAGCAGGAGGGCAGGCTTCTCTCTGTCACCTACCGACTCACACACTTCTCTGCCTGTAGAGGGTCACATCTCCCTGGAGGGCAGGCTTCTGTCAGCTCCCCCAGTGGCAGTTCATGTGACCTCTCTACCTGTACAGCGTGGCAGGGAGTTGCAGGGGGAAGACACGACAATCTGCCCCAAATGCTAAAACACTCGACACCCACAGTCAGCACCCCAGCAGCAAGTCCACCTCCAGGACACGAGGCCCATGAACAGCCCCTCACGTCCACGTTGCTACAGCTGCCATGTTCCCACACCCCGCCAGGAGCTGATGGGAAGCTTCCCGAGCGCCCAGTGAGGAGCACCCTGCAGACCCAGGACTCAAGTCCCCGCCCGGGTCACTCACCTCAGTGCTCTCTGCTGCCCGACCCCGGGGACGCCAGCCAGGTGAGGCGTACCGGGGAAAGGATGGCCTGCTCCTCGGACAGGTGTCACCCTTCCTCTGGGAGGCACTCCTGCACCTTGTGGCCAACAAGTGCCATCAGACATCCACAGAGAATCTCAAGAGAGAACTGTCCTCAGAGCCCACGTGACTGAGGACACTGCCGAGGACCCTGCCTTGCCTGTCTTGCATCCCAGCTGCCCCAGTAGAAAGGCGGGTCCTTGGCTGTACTCAGGCAGAACTGGAATTTGGGGTGCTGGCTGAGGAGAGGCCCTCTGGGCAGCTCCCACAATGGGGTGGGAGCAGCAGAGGGAGCCGAGACAACACAAGCCCTGGCATCCAGTAGCACAGAGCACCCCGCCCATCTGGTCACCCTGAAACCCATAAACATCAAAGCAACTCACACTCCCAGTGACCTCCAGGACAAAACTGCCCCACGGGTTCCCAAGGAGCGGCTGGTGGGCTCCACTGCCAACCGCTGCATCAGCAGCCAGCTCATCCCCACCAGATGTGGCCTCAGCCTCTGCTCTGCAGGGTGAGGGCCTCCTGTTTCTGAGCCCCCCTCTTCCTCTGGCACCTCTGCAGACACGTCATCCGTCTCTACACAGCCAGCACCCGCTGCTGGGAGCTCCTCTCTGTGACTCGGTTTCCTCTCCTCCGTCAGCCAGAGCTGTCCTCTATAGACGTCTCCACTGCCACTCGCTGTCCTTGCAGGCTGAAATGATTTTTCATTCCTTTTCTATTGTTTCAGTCGGACTTTTGTGAAGGAGACAAAACACAGGTGTTCAATTCATCAGCTTTTCACGCAGCTTGACGAGGCTAACAATTTCAGTAAAACACCTCCACACCAAGACAAGCACAGCTCGGTGGACTGCACAAGACGGGGTGTGAGTGTGATCTACGCGGTGATAATTTATGGGCCGGGACAGTTCTCACACATCAAAGGAGTCAACTCAACGAGCAGAGAGGCTGCAAACTGCATCTTGTGGGTGACAAAGGAACAGCGGGGGGGCGGGCACACAGAAAGCAGACCTGCCCAGAGAAGGCAAAACGGAGGCAGGGTTTACGTGGAAGCCTTAACGAGTCCCGCCAATGCCATCACCTATCCTTCTGCACGTCAGACTCGAAGGACGCGTTTCTCCCAGAGCCAGACAATAACTGGATGGAGAACAGAAGAGCCGCCTAAGTCACAGAGCCAAAAGAGGGTGACAGAGACTGAACAGCGACCCCCAAATCCTGGGCTGTGAGCCTTCACCTGTGTACTCCTGTGGATGCTAGTGAGACCATGACGTGCAGGGTGTGACTTGAGCCAAGCACTGTTTGAGATGTAAACAAGCAAGCATGGGTGGGGAAAGACTGCCACCTGGGGAAGATGCCACATGTCAATGCCACGTGAGGAAGCCACGTGAAGACAGCTAAAGCTTGGAGCAACAGAAGCCAGCAGACAGAGAAATCCCTGAAAGCCAGTGTCCTGAATTCAGGCCTCTGGCTGACTACACTGCAAGGAAATTAATCTCTTCATCAAATCCACCCACTGGGGTATTTCTGCTACAGCAGCACTGGCTAACCAAGGCAGGAGAAACCCAAGAGACACAGAGAAGGGACTGAGAGGCTGAAAGGAGCAGTAAGAATTGCGGTGAGATGGAGAAGTTAGAGGAGAAAAGTATTAACTGAGACAGGGAGTGTGTCTAAGTCAGCGAGCGCTGCTTTAACACAAATATCCCAAGAGGATGGCTTTAAAAAGAGAAACTGTATTTGGTCACAGTCCAGCAGGCTAAAAGTCCAAATTCAGGGCATCAGCTCCTGGGCAGGCTTTCTCTGCTGGCCCTGGAGGAAGGTCCTTATCATCAATCTTCCCCCGGACTGGGAGCTTCTGGGGTGCAGGGACCCTGGTCCATCCCAAAGGACACACTGAGCTCCCAGTGCAGCTTCTTGTTGGCGTAAGGTCCCCAAATCTCTCTGCTAGCTCTTCTCCATCTCAAGAGACCGCCTTGAGGCACGAAACAATCCTTCACAGGAGTGCCGCCTCACCAACACAACTGCTGCCCATCCTCCCTCACGAATCCCACAGAGGCAGGCTTTACGACACACGGGAGCAGCACACAATACCAGGAACCCTGGCTGGCCTGGCCCAACCTCCACACACATTTTTAGGGGAACATAACTCAGCCCACGACAGACAGGAAATGCAAACTGGGGTGTTACTGCAGTTCCCACAAGGAGCGGCCAAGTTAAAGCCCCATTTAAAACGTTCCCTAATAAGCACGACCCCAGGACTTCCCGACAACCCGAATGCAGGAAGTCTCTCCTTCTCAGCATCAGCCAGTCCCATCTGTTGGAGATGGGGCTGCCACCACCGCCCCCAAAGGCTCAGGCCACCTCTACCCCTGCTTTCATCCAAATCCAGTCCTGTTGAAGCCCCAAGCCACCAGGTGAGGACGCTAGCAGCTTCCCAAGGACTAAAATCCACCTCAGAGGCCCAGCCAGCACCAGGTAACAGCTCCATGGACTCGCCCAGGGCCTCTCCCGCACAGCAGCTGTGTTCTCAGACCTTGAGTTTTTTATTTCAATGTCTATCTCCTCCATCGTACCCTAAGATCAACAGGGACAGACTGTAGGGGTTTCTGTGCACCGTTTTGCCCCTAAGCACCCTGCGACATGCCTGACCTGATGCAAACACCCACAGACTGAAAGAATGAAGGAGGTTCATTTCCCCAGCAACCTGGGAACCCAGGAGTCCCCAGGAGAGGGGACATTTCAACTCTGTCTGACTAGTACAGTGATGACCCTGAAACCAGTCCATGCTCAGAAGCCATAGCAGAGTGATGAGGTGTCTGCTGCTACTCAACAAGCCATAGGCTTGATTAATAACAGCACTGAACCAAAACCAAACCTGCTGCTACTGAGTCAATTCGGACTCATAGCAACCCTACAGGATAGAGCAGAACTTCCCTGTGGGGTTTCCAAGGAGCACCTGGCGGATTTGAACTGCCAGTCTTGTGGTGGGCATACAGAGCTCTTAACCACTGCACCACCGGGCTTCCAACAACCATACAGTCAATTAATTCCTGTGTTCACTGAGCACTTACCAATGCCACACACCATGCCACACACTTTATACCCAGTGTTCAGTGACCCCGCCAGGCAGGTATTACCTCCGGCTGTTTGGCAGGTGTGACAGCTGAGGCTCAGGAGGTAAGTCCCTTGCCCAGGTCCCTCAGACAGCTGTGGCAGAGCCAGCTCTCACCCGGCTCTGTCTGACTCCAAAGCCTGTGTGCATCTCGCCACACCAGAGTTCCTTCAGCTGCACAACAGGAGCCGTGAACAGTGCTGAGGTCTAGAACCAAGACCCCACTCATGATCCCCAGTCTCCAGGAAGACGGGTCCACAGCCCCAAACAAGGAACAGATTGCAAAAGAGACTTTTGGAAGCCATATGGTTTGTACCCAGCACCAACTGGGCACCTCTGTGCACGCCGGCAGTGGAGATGAAACACCTCCCCCAAACACTCTAATCCCAGGTGCCACACAAGAGCAGCACGCTACTCTGGGAGGGATTCCTGGAGGATCTTAAATTCAAGTCCAAACAAGGAGGACAGCGGCAGGCCAGAGCACAAGGGCAGTACACTGAGACCAGGGTAAAGGGGTCAAGAGAGAACGCGGGCTCACTAAAGAGTCTGACACAAAGGGTTCTCCAAAATTCTACAGAGAAAATGAGAATGTTCTCCATAATGTCAAAGCAGGGGTGAGCCACAGTGTCAACAGCACTGGACACACAAACACCTTCCCCCTACACGAGGGAGCCTTTGGGAAAGTCATCACCATGCAGCTCAGACCAAAACATGGGAAGAGTCATGTCACAGGGCTATTACAAGGAGTAAGAGCCCTTTAAGCTCTGTTACATGAAAGAAATGCAGGTACCAACACCACAGTTCAGTGGCGGTGGTGTTTTCATAATCTATCCTCCGAGACTTGAAGAATTCACACGACACGGTCACGGCCGAGGATCAGACAGCCCCGGGCTCCCCACACGGGTGGGTGCCGGCCAGGCGCATGGCTCAGAGCGCATTCCGAGGACGGTGCAGGAGTGCTCGGACAGAAGCGGCTGTTCTAACACCACACGAGGCTCACTGGGAGAAGGTCGTTTTCAGGGGGGCTGCTAACCTGGGCAGCAGAGAAGCGCCATCAACTAACAGGACCCTGAGACTGTGGCCCCTGGACACCGAGCTGAGAGCCAAAACCACTCCAGAAGTGCTTTCAGCCAGAGAGCCGATGGGCCTGTCAGACAAAGAGGAACACGGAGAGGAACGGGCTTCTCAGTCCAATCAAGTCTACAAGAGCAAATAGGCAACACTGGCTGGCCGGCCTCAAAGCAACAAGTGGAGGCAGAGAGGGACAGAAAAACAGGACAAACAGACACAGAGAACCCGGGGTGGGGAGACAGAGAGGGCTGACACATTGAGGGGACTGCAACCAATGTCTCAAAACAATGTACACATCAGTTTTTGAATGAGAACCTGATTTGTGCTGTAAATGTTCACCTAAAACACAATTTTTTCAAACGAGGACTGTCACAGGGACTGTGTAGCTGGATTTCTGAAAGGCAACAGCAAGTCTGAGTTTTTTCTTCCAAAAACATTCACCAAGAACCCACCCCCGAGAGGCCGTGGGGACATAGAGAGGACAGTGGTGCTCAAGGAAGACCCTACACATCTGTGGTGGACAGGACAAGAACCACTGCCTGCCAAGTCGGGTCCAAAATGCAAATGGGGAGCTCATGCCTGAAGGGAGTGGGTGGAATTGGGGAAGAGTTCAGGGGCAGAGGCTGTGCTGGCTTCTGAGAGTGGCCCTAACAAAACCCACGAGCCTAGACACCTGAGAGCAACAGAAGTTTACTGCCTCCCAGCTCCTGAGATCAAAAGTACAAAACCAAGGCGCCAACAGGGTCATGTTCCCTGCAGACGCCCCAGGGGAGGGTCCGTGGTGGCCTCCCCCTGGGTCTTTGGTTTGCAAGCACATGACTGCCCTCTCTGCCTCCTGAGTCTGGGTCCAAACTTCCCTCCTCTGAGAAGGACACCCACGACGCTGGATTTAGGGTGGTGTCACCTGCATAAAGCAGGTTGCTAATGAGTCATCCTCCAATTCTGTGCCCTGTTCTTCTTCGCATAGTCCAGCTTCTCGGATTATTTGCTCAGCATACAGACTGACTAGGTGTGGTGAAAGGATACAATTCGGATGCACACCTTTTCTGTCTTCAAAACACGCAGTGTCCCCTTGTTCTGTTGGCATGACTGTCTCTTGATCCATGTACAGATTCTTTATGGGTGCAGTGAAGTGTTCTGGAATTCCCACTCTCTGCAATGTCATCCATAATTCGTTACGGTCCACACAGTCAAACGCCTCTGCATGGTCAACGAGACCCAGGTCAACACTGTCCTGGCATTCTCTGCTGTCAGCCAAGACGCATCTGGTGCCCGCTGTGATACCCCTGGTTCCGTGTCCCTTTCTGAATCTGGCTGGAATGTCTGGCAGCCCCCTGGTGACACACCATTGCAGCCACTCCTGAATGGTCTTGACAAGACCTTACTTGTGTAGGTACTGGTGGTGTTTGATAATTTTTGCATTCTGCGGGATCACTTTCTGGGGAATGGGCAGGACTACGGCTCTCTTTCAGTCTGCTGGCCAGGGAGCTGCATTCCAAGTTTCTGGGCACAGACGACTGGGTAGTTCCAGTGCTGCGTCCATTTGTTAGTGACTTCAAACAGGTTCATTTGTGCAGTTCTGGAATCAGAAACCGAGTGGTCAGCGGGCTGCCTTCCTGCGGGAAGCGCGAGGGGAAAGCCCACTTCTGTCCTTGCGTCTCCCGGCTCTTACAGGGCGCCTGCTTTCCTTGGCTCATGGCCTCCTCCTCGGCCACATCCAGTGTCAGAAGTGCAGATCTTCAAATCTCCCCTCTCCCATTTCCACTCCTGCCTTGACTTCCTGTCTCCCTCTTACAGAAGACTCCTGTGATTGCACTGGAGCCCCTCGGATGACACAGGGTATACTCCCCATCTCAGGGATCTTAATCTAGTCCTGCCTGCCAAGTCTCTGTGGCCGTGGGAGGTGACACATTCACCAGCTCCAGGGGTTAGGACGCAGAGTTCTTTGAGAGGGCAAGACTGCTTACAACACATGTAAAAAGAAAAAAACAAAACGCCAAACCCGTGGCCATTGAGCCAGTTCCAATCGACAGAGACTCTGCAGGATGTCCCAGAGTTTCCAGGGAGCAGCTGGTGGAGCCGGACAGTCAGCTTTCGGGGAGCAGCCAAGCTCTTAACCACCACACCACCTGGGCTGCAAGCACACATGTGAGACAGGGAGAGCAAGCTGCCAAAAGAGAGACAAAAAGATTACGGTGCCAGAGAGGCAGGGATGTCACGGGCAGACCGATCCACCTGCAGCTCTCCCCATCCTGACTGCCGAGGCTGCTGCCTCCCACCCTCGGGCTCCACGAGACACCAGCACCTGCTCCACTGACAGCCCCGAAGATGCCTGCCTAGGCCCTCACTCAAGACCAGGGAACCGGTCAGTGGGGGTTGGTTGCGGTACACCGATCTCTCTCACACCTCTCTCTGCCCTTAACATTGGAACCGAAGGCATACAGACAGTGCATTTCACGAGCATTAACATTCTGTGAGCGATGACAGCTCAAGATTGGAGGGCTGGAAGGGTGGGTCGGATCTAACAGAGGGAAAAATAACAGAGACAATCCAAGGTCATGCGCTGGGCCTGAGAAACCAACTTCTGTCTGCAGGTTGGGCGGCCATCAACGCAAACCATGGTTTGTGTTTTAAAAAAAAAGGCTTGGAGGATCCCAGATGGCAATAACTGCAGTGTGAGGCAGCTGTCAGACCACTGTGGCATCCAGAAACTTCACACCCGGCTTCAGAACAGCTCTCTGAAGGGTGGGGATCCCCCTAAATCCAAGGCAGCTCCTCCCAACCACGTCAGAAGAGTGTCATCCCACCTAACCTCACAACCTCAGGGGGATGTGCCGAGGTCAAGTCAGCCTAGTGAGCCCTGGGATTGGAGCTGTCCGGCCCCTCCAGACAACTTACGGAGCCCCGCTGCTAAAGGCTGACCAGGACGAGCCTGGTCTAAGAAAACAGCGGGTAAGATGGTTTCTGGGCTGAGACCCGAAGAGACGACACCGGGTGTGGCAGGAGCAGAGCGGGGCTAAGAACAGGGTCAACTGTCACCAAATACCAGGAGGACTATCATGTGGAAAGGGGGTCAGACTCGTCCGTGGAGCTCCTGAGGATACAGTAAAAGACACTGCGCAAACCAGCCAGGGACACAAATCCCAAATCAATGGCAAGTTTTCTACCGACGAAGCAGGCTGTTTCTGGAGATAATGAGGTTCCCGCTGACGGGAGTACGCAAACAGAAATGGCTGCCCATTTGCAGGCTGGTTCCAGAAGGGAGTCTGCTGTAAGCCTCTGGACAGGCTCCTTCCAATTCTGAGAGGCAGTGATCCTTTCTCAGCCTCCCTCGGTAACAATCAAGCATTTACGTCTACACAGAGGAAGCATCAGACCATCGGACTAAAGACACAGAAGCCCTGGACAGGAAGGGAAAACCGGGCAGAGACCACAGGACAAACAGCTGACCACAGGACAAAGAGTCCCTCTTGGACATTATCCTGAGTGTTCTCACTGAACACACACTGACTAGAGACCCAGTCTTCTGAGAAGCCCTCCTGCCTGCAGCTGGGATGAGGGCGGTTCTGGCCCACCCACGAAGAACCACTTCCCAGGGACTTCCAGCCTGGACCGGAAACAGATGGGGCTCTCCAGAACCCCCACTTCACACACAAGACCAGCATCTGCCCCAGCCCAACACGAACTCTCCAAACCCCCACCAGTGGGCTGTCCTCTTGGCAGGGGAAGAAGCCAACCCAAGGCCCTTCCGAGGAAACCTGAGAATGTCCTATGGAAAGGGTGTGACCACCAGTGGAGCTCGGAACACGAGCTGGGAAAGATGGGGAGCATGGAAGACACGAGTCTTGGGGGCATTTTCCAACAAGCATTGGGTGTTCAAGGTTTGAGACCTACAGCCTGCCAACGGGGAAAGAGTGGAGACCCAGCAAGCACACGCTCGGGAAGGGCTCACAAAACACCCAGGACTCCGACCCCAGCTGTCACTCGGACACCAGCGTCCACCACAGCCTAACTCACAGCAGCCGGCAGGAGGAAACTACCCCAGTGTCCACCAACAGAGGAAGGGACACACAACACATAGGACACGCACAGTGCCATCACGCTGTTGCATGCCACCGAGTCCCCTGCCTCTCACAGCAACTTCCTGTGCCAAGCAGAACCGGCCGCCGTGTCTCCTGGACTACGATCTTCACGACAGCCCCTCACCGGTCCTTCCTCCCAGAGTGGCTCCGGGTTCACACAAACCGGCAACTCTTCAGCTGGCAGCTGAGCGCTTCGCCGCTGCACCACAGGTGCCTTCATGGGCTATTATTTGGCCAAAAAGAGCAGGAAGTTGATACGTGCTATGACATGGATGAAACCAGGAAACACGCCGAGCGAGACACATCAGACACAAAAGGACAACTGCTGTGAAGTCCCAGCTATGTGAAACACCTGGCACAGGCAGGCGGACAGACACGTCTGTCTGTGCTTGTCACGGGCTGCAAGGACACAGGATGAGGACGTCACACCTGAGGGGGCGCAGAGCTCCTGTCTGGAAATGAACAGTGGTGATGGTCACCCAGGAGTGAGGGAAGAGGGGACAGACACCACAGGACAAATGACAGAAACGGAAATAACATCACGGGTTGTTCTCTCAAAAAGTGCTGAAAATGGGAACTTCGGGTTATATATGTTTTATAACAATACTTTGTTTTTTTTAATAAAAAAAGAGAGAAAGAGAGAAACTCCATGAAGCAAAAGACCCAAAGACGAAGGCCATTATCTACTGAAAGAGAAGGAAGAAGCCGAGAGGCTGAGCAGTACACGGCAGTGACGTCACCGGCGCCAAGGCTCAGCTTCCTGAGGACAGCGACCGGCAGACTCGGGTCTGGCTGACGGTGCAGCGAGCACAGGGCCTCAGAAGGAACCTACCGATGGGTTCGGAGCCAGCAGGCGAGTCAGCAAGAGGACAGACAGCTGCCTCCCCCGGCTTCAGAGCAGAAGGACAGAAAGGATCGTGACCGACCAGGGAACAAGACCACACTTATGTCGTTGCAAGCAGAAAGCCAGCGCAGGAAACAAAGCCGGGGCTACTGTCCCTGACGACACCCTGCTGGTGCAGTGGTTAAGTACCACGGCTGCTCGCCCAGAGGCTGGCCGCTCACACCCACCAGGCGCTCCACGGAGACTCCACGAGGCAGCTCCAGCCCGTCCCACAGGGCCACCGCGAGTCGGCATCCACCCAGCAGCGGGGGTTCGGGAGCCCTGAGAAGGTCCCGGAGGCTCACCAATCAAAGTATTTTGATTGGCAATTCAACCCCTTGGGGAAGCAGCAGGACTGGACTGATGGACAGGGCAGAAATTTCCCCACCCCCTCTATTACCGGGCCCCTTAAGTTCACTGATCCAAGCGGGAGAGACATTACCTGAGAGACACTGCCTGCTGTCTTCACCAGCCTCATTTCTTTGTGTTTTCATAACTATGATTATTCTTTTTTTCTCATGCCCTCACACTAGAATTGAGGCTTAACTTTGTCACGATAGAATGACACTCAGCTGTACTTGAGGACAATATGAAGAAGGTTGTCTCTGTCCTCGGGTGCTGCCAGAACAGAAAATACCACAACCAGGTGTACCGCACAATGAGAAATGTATTTCCTCACAGTCAAGGAGGCCAGACGTCCAGTTCCAGGGCATCAGCTCCAGGGAGGACTCTGTTGGCTCGGGAGGACGGTCCCTGTCAGTTCTCCCTGGACCAGAAGCTTCTCAGGCGCTGGGACCCTAAGTCCAAAGACAAGCTCTGCTGGGGGAGTGTGGTCCCCCTGTGCACATTTTTCTCTCACATTCCAGAGGCTGGATCGCGCAGTCCAAACTGCAGGCCGGTCTGTCCACGGAGGCCAGCATGTGCCTGTGATGCTGGACAGATCTCCCTGGGACCTGCAGACCAAGAAGAAACGGCCGAGGACCCACTTCTGGAAATCAGCCAGTGCAAATGCTGGAGGTGACAACAGCCCAGTCAGCAGCACAGCACAAGGTAGGTCACTGGTCAGTCACCCGTTGGTCACTGGTAGGTTACCGGTCGGTCACCAGTAGGTCACTGGTAGGTCACTGGCAGGTCAGTGGCAGCCATCTGTCGGGGCCCACTTAACGGCAGCTGATGACATCCACCAGCTTGCAGGGTGAGAAAATCAAGAGACAAGGAGGTTAAGTGACAAAGCCGGCCAACGACGGGGTTGGGATCCTGGTGAAGTCTGTCCAGTGCCACAGTCCTCGCCTGCCCTTATTACCAAACCATGGCGGGATCCCCTCTCTTAAGAGAGGACCGGTGAGGCCGTTCCCACTCACGGTGCTGGCACCACCCTCCAAAGAGGCGAAACAGCTCTTGCAAATGACAGAGAAACACAAGCCACAGAAACTGAGGAATCTAGAGAGGGTCTGAGTGGGAAGGCGTGGACACAGACCACCTCTCAGTCAGGAGCAGGGCCCAACAGCCCAGAGTCACAAACGGCCACACCCCCACCGCGCACGGAGGAGACAAACGGCCCACCCTGCGACGGAAGGAGCCAGGGCACAGACCTCACCACTGAAACGGACTGTGCGAGGCCTGGAAAGGGGCCATGATCTTGCAAATCATCAACACATGGAGTCTGGTTCGGATGCAGCTGAGAAACCATCAGCACAAGCGTGACCTTCCTGACCCACGCAGAAAGCCAGTTGGGTGGGCGATGCAGCGATCAGCAGCTCCGTCTGACTGGTCAGGACGCTGAGGCAGAGAAAGGTGGGTAAGGATGCCTTGCCCACGGTCACATGTAACCAAGCAGCAGAGCTGTAACTATGGGGCTCCTCACTCCCCATCTCCTCAGCTCCTTCAGACCACCCACTACCGGACACCCAGAGTCCTAAGTGCCCTCTCTCTACATGACCGATTGGATGTTACTCACACTACACTCCCGACCATTTATTCAAAAGCAGGACGGCGTCCCTAAGCACCTCGGGAGGTTTGTTATACCCTCTATTTAGAAGAAATTTGGTTTCCTCTGTCTAACCCTTCTAGGGACTCCTAAAAGCCAAAATGACCAGACAGCCATCTGACTTGAGCCTTTACAGAGCTGCCCAGAGCCCTACAGATGCCAGCCAGGCATGAGGTCTGCAGAACCACCGTACAAAACTGCTCCCGAAGCATCCTTACACAGAAACACCCCCTTGGTAAAAACTTGTGATATAAGGGCTCCTAGTTCTCGATAAGTTTCTTCAAAACACCACTACCGTGGCTTTTCACAGAAGGTGGCTTCAAAAACCCACAACGATTCAACGGGTTTACTAAAACTACACCTTCTACTTGAAAACATCCAACACGCTATGAAAAAAGTCAAGCCCTTCAGTGACCACACGCCTGTGAGGGTTTTGTTCTGCTCTTGCCACCAGCTGGTAGACTCAAAATTGAAGAGGGGAAAACAAGGGATTCATCCTGGGTTTGAAGAAGCCCAAAGCCAGGCCCTTCCACACTCAGCAGGAATAAGAGAGCCAAACCAGCCACTTTCCTGGAAAGACCACAGGCCTCCCTGGTCCCTGGCCTTCCAGGCACAGTCAGGAAAGGTAAGCACAGTCCACACACCTCACTTCCACAGAAGCAGGTGAGAAATCGAGGCTGCCGCAGAGCACTGGCCAAGGGCACCCCAGGCAGCCAGCACGTCTCACACTGGGCGCCGGCCCTTTCCTTCCAAAGCTGGGAAGGTCACCGGGTCTGGGGCTCAGAGAGGAAGCCAGAGCCTCCTGGATTTGCTCCAGAGGGCAAGCAGCCTGTCCACATCTGTCTCTAAGCAGGCAGGGCGATGGCTAGCCCCATGGAGACGGGAACCCCAGTCTGGGACACGGCTGCCGAAGGCCCTGACCCGCACTAGCTCGTCTCTCAGAAGGTCCCCCAGTGTCACCACCCCCTGTTCAGATCAAGCCCTTACCAGCTCGCCTCCAGCTCCCCAGATGTGGCCTGTCAAGCACTGCATGTTTCTTTAACTATGTCCAGGAGAAGCAAACACTCCTGAACCACAGGGTTGGTCACGGAAATTGCTGCTCCCACAGAGGGTGTGGGCCGCACAAGCGGGGTGGCCTGTCCGAGCCCCTGCACCCAGTGAGCCCTGTCTCAGAGGAACTGCAGCGCCGTCAGGAGCTCTCGCACTGCCCGGGCTTGGTTGTTCTGCTCTTTAAATAACAACAGCGTTTCCTGAAACGAACATCCACTGATGGAGAAAGAACCTGAAACACACTGCCCTTAGCTTATGCTTGCAAAACCAACATCACTTTCTCGACAGCAGAGGCTTGGCCGAAAGGCTTCCAGGAAACCAGCATGTTGTCCTTGGGCCCACTGAGAGGCGTTTTGGCCTGGCCAACAGAGCGCTGCCAGCATGAGTCAGGGGAGGCCAGTCTGGCCAAGACCACCTGTGACAGCCACGGAGAAGGCAGGCCCTTCCGCCCAGAGCTAGCAGCCGCAGCCCCTTCGGAGTCACTCCTGAAGGCTCCCCTGGCACCGAGCTCCTGGCGGGCACTGTGGAAACACAGCTTCCCAACGATACCGGCGGGCCTGACGGCGGCCACATCTGACATCAATCCATCCACCACTTCCAGATTGTTAAGTAGATCGGGAAGGATGCTCACGCAGGTCTGAAACGACGCACGCATGCAGGTGGAGTGTGAAACACCCGCCACCCACTGCTCTGTCAGAACAGCTGAGCCTGTAGACTCCGAGATCCAGACAGAGAGATGGGAAGTACTTTCCTGGAAGCTGGGACAAGAAAAGCAAAAAGGCAGAAAGGGCAGGTCACAGCGACTGCAGCCTTCCCGCTCCCCACCTCGGTGTCACCGGGTCTGAAGTCTGTTCACGCACCCGCACACCTTCTATGGGCAAGTCACTGCACCCTCAGAGTGGCAGGGAGGCCCAGTGGAAAGCCACCACACAACATGGCTATCAGGACAGGGTGAGCTACACATGACAGAAAATTCAAAATAACTGTGACTTAAGTGATCGGAAGCAGGGAGGTATGCAGCACAGGGCTGGTATCACGGCTCTACGGTCCCTAGAGACCCCAGTTGCTCCTTTCTTCTCGCTCCACTTCCTTACAGCACGGTGCTCATCGCTACAGGTAACTCCTGAACCAGCCATCACATCCACACTCCAAGGAGCAGACAGGAGGGGACAAGGAATGCAGAATGGCTGTACTGCCCCTTCTGAAACACATATCAGTCCCTGGAACATTCCCATAAGCCCACACATTAACACTTCTACCCCTCACTAATGAGAGCTAATGTGCCCATACCTAGTGAAAGGGAGTGGAAAAGACAGTCTTTCTGCCTGACACGTAGCCACATGCCCCAAACGAGGCTTTCTGTCACTGCAGAGGAAGGGGAGAAGGGACGCTGGAGGTAACATTAGCAGTCTCCTGCACCCACATCCACAGTGTACGCAGTAAGTGTCAGATCAGGAGCCAGTCTGGAGCTCCATCAAGCTTGGAAGAGCGGGTAACAGAATCAGCAGCAGGTATTAAGGAATGAAGGCTCAAATAACATGATTCTTCAGGGACAATTAAAAACTTCATTAACTTGAAGGTGTTTAGAACAAGCAATAAAACCCGTTTTCCAGAGCCATCTGTCTTGGAGCTGAACACCCTTCACAACACTGCAAAGCTGGCAGCAGAAAGACTCAGGCGTCTGGGCCGATGGCTCCTCTGGAGTCACGTGGAAGACTTAAGAACACAAATCCCCGGGACCAACTCTCGGAAATTCTGATAGGTGCTTCTGGGTTGCAGCCTAAAATTTTCCATTAAAGTAAGAAAAGCATTTTCTGGATCCATGTCGGCTACATGAAGCCCTGAAACTATCACTCTGAGAAAATCTGCAAACCTTAACCCCAAAATATCCCCTGAAGTCTTAAAACCAGACCACAGTTGAGCTTAACTAGTAGGGTGTCTGCCTTCAGCACCAGGCTGCTTTAGGAACTGTCTACACGGGATCGGACTGACCACAGGGACTCAAAAGGTCAGAGCGGAACCTCGCAAGGCAGCTGTGTGTGTGTGTCAGTTGGTGGAGCACGTTTTTCTGCCGTGTCCGTTCTCAACCACAACAAAAATCAGTCATTTAGAAAAAGGCCATCAGGTCCTTCTTCTGCTGGATGGTCAGTCTGCTTTAAAAAACAACGACCTCACTCCCATCTCTAACGGTGAGGAGACCCTTTAAAGGAGCAAGACCCCTGGTCCAGGGTCCCAGTTAGCAGTCAGGTACAATCAGGACCGCAGATGAGCTCTTCTCACTCGTATCCCAGCAATGCTCTCCTCCTTCTCTGGCGTCACCTCATTGCTAATAAGAAAAACAGTAAAATATTCCTTAGTTTTTAGCAGTCAATAATTCCAGGAAATCTGTCCCTTTTAAAATTTCAATTAAAAAGCTAAACGTTCAGTCTCATCACTTGAAGAAATAAATTTCAGAAATCAGGAAAACTAACTAATATGAAATATTTAATTGTCAATATGCTTGGTAATCAAGCTACTATTTTGATATGGGTTATATTTACTGAATAGAATTTTATAAATTCTGGTTTGGTATTTTTTTAAAAGCACTGGATTAAATATTGCCAGCCAAGCAAAGTGCCATCATGTCAGATCCATTAAATATAGATACTTCTTAAAAGTAATTCTCTTATACCCCAAAATTAACTTTTACTTCATGGGCAAACTTTTCCCTGGGACAACACCACCTCATATAAAGGTTTTGTACCCTGTGCCCTTAAAACAAACAAGAGTATCTCCAAATGTCACAGAGGTGTGAAGGAAATTCACGAACACAGCACTGTGCATTTCTCATTTTTATTATTACTGTCTGTTTCTATGTTTGCCCCACAGGACATATACTGACAACAAAATTAAGGCCTCGGTATCCGGAGACAAAGCACAGCCTCAGAGAACAAGGTTCTAGTTTCCAAAAACAACCCGTGGAACTTTCCGCTAAAACAATGCAAAGTTCTCAGATACAGGCTACAGTTAGGACCCTGAGACTAAACTCCACGCCGAACAACGACAAACGCTGGATTTCATATGAAGGCTGGCACTTAAGTTTGCAAACTCATCCCAGAAAAAGTGCTCCATACCTTGCTGCTGAATATCAGTACAGTCCCCTTCGAAGTCCACCCCTTGGGAAGCTAGGCACTGACACCAGCGCCTAGCCCACCCCTCAAAGCAACTTTGGAACTCTTTCTGGAATATCCATCAGAGCTGTCATCACATTTCCCTTCATGTCCTGAATGTCATCCAAATGTCTTCCTTTCAATATTTCCTTTATCTTCAGGTAAAGAAAAAAAGTCACAGGGGACCAGATCAGGTGAGTAGGGAGGTTACTCCAATACAGTTATTGGTTTACTGGCTACAAATTCCTTCATAGACAACTAGCCAATTAAGTTCGCAAACTTGCCACCATACCACCGTGCACAATGGCCATTCCAGAAAGTTCCGAAACGGCTTTGAAGGATGGAGTAAGCACGGGCATGGTGCCTAGCTTCCCAAGGGGTGCACTGCAAGGGTGACCGCCATGATATTCAGCAGTGAGGTACGGAGCACCCAGAACAATTCAGCTCACCAACTTCATTGTCAGACCTCATACATTGAGACCCAGCATTTCCACTCCCAGATATGTGGTCAAAGAACCACATACATGCAACTACCAAAAGGCACACACACAAATATAACACTATTAATAATAGCCAAGAACTACCAACCACCCCAAAGTCCATCAACAGTAGAACAGATAAATTACCAAAGCATGTTCATGCAATAAAAAGCACAAGTAATTCAGCAATAGTTTTAGCCAGGAGAAATTACAAAATACCGCTACACGCAAACACATGAGTGACCTTCACAGGCACACGTGAGGTGAAACAAGACATATGAATGCAACTCCACTTTTTAAAGACATTCAAGAATCATCACAATTTATCTGTGGTGACAAAAGCCAGGCTGTTGGTCACCTTTGGGAGGGAGCAGAGGAAATTTCTAACCTGGAAAATTCTGTACACTTATGATTCCCATACTTCTGTACTAATAAAAAGTTAGCTTTGAGCAACTGCTCTAACCACTTACTGTTTGGTCTCACACAGATGTCCTAATGGATCTAAGCTCCAATTCCCACATCTGAAATTGGGGTGAATACAGAACCTACTTCACGGGAATGTGATGAGAATTAGATGGCACATAAAGTCCTCACCACAGAGCCAAGCAGATGGGCTAGAGCCCACCACACTACAGCCACAACCACAACACCCACTGAGGCCTTCCTGGTGCCAGGTGATGCTGAGACCTTTCAGCCCCTACATCACTTTGTGGTATCACCCCTCCCAGGTCCTGTTCTGACCTCGTCCTCGTGGCCACAGCTCCTGCCGCAACCTGGGCATTCAGTGGGGCCTAGGGAAGGACACCAGGCCCAGGGTCACTCCAAGGAGAAGCATGAATCACTAGTTGCATCACCACGAGGTTTCAAAGGAAGCGAACAGGCAGGAGTCACAGGCCAGGATGAATCACAGACAAAAGAAGAGAAAAAGTACTCCAGTTTCTGAAAGCCACAGCTGCACTCTACAAAAGTGGAAAGAATATTTTAGTCCAGTGTAATAACTCACTGTACATTGCAAGTCATCTGGGAACTGAAAGGATTCATCTTTCTTCCTTAAGGAAGGAGGGGAAACCACTAACCCTCTGGACACGTTTTTCACGTCGACTGGCTAAGTTTAATGCCCTTTAATGCGTTTCAGACCTACCACTAAAGTAATTTTTAAAGTCTGTGTTTGCTGAGTAAAGCGAATTAAAACATCAGTCATGAAGCAGGAGGCTCAGGCTAGGTAAGATTATTTTAATTAAACGAAGCACCATGCAGCAATCTCTAATTCACAGGATTTAGTGTGGATTTAGTATTGTGACAGTTCTCGTCCATTTTTGCATCACGTCAGTTGTAATTTGCTGTCAGCTAAGGAAGGGCAAAGCTGTCTGGATCTGTACCCCTGCCCCTCCATACCAGCTGCATCAGCACAGGCAAGTCAATCTCTCTGTGCCTCAGTTTCTTTATCAGTAAAATGGAATCATAACACATTTGTTACAAGGATTAAATGAGCGCCTAGAACAATGCCACACACACTATAGAAATGTTCGCACTGTTAGTTTTTACTACGTTTTCTGATATAAGTACAGGACTCATCTAAAATTATTAACATTAATCCCAAAATTTGCAGATTGAGGACTAAAAAGAAAACCACTGTTGCCGAGCTGGTTCCCAGTTACCATAGCCCTACAGGACAGTGGAGAGCTGCCTCACAGGAAGTCCATGGGGCAGCTAGAGGGTCCAAATGCTTAACCAGCGTTCCACCAGGGCTCCCGACAGGCTATCTGAAACCAGGCAATGCACACAAGGATTGCATCAAGTGAGACGAGCATTTGGGTTTTGTAGGATTGCACACACATGCTCTGATAGACGACTTCTCCCTGGCTCACCCCAGAACACAACGCACCAACAATCCCAAGTTCTCTGGATCACAAAAGGATCCTAACAAAAAGATGAAATACGACTCTTTCCAATATTTCTACAAACACCATAAAAGACACACAAAAAGGCTGTATTCACTTTTTACACAAGAAAAATATGCTGGACCCATCCCCCGGCCCGCCTGAGGGGCCGAGCTGGCAGCGGGGACAGGGACTCGTCCGCCAGCAGTGACCAAGGCCACTCCACAGGTCCCCCGGCCCATCTGAGAGCCAAGCTGGCAGTGGGAACAGGGACTCGTCCGCCAGCAGTGACCGAGGCCACTCCACGGGTCCCCCAGCCCTCCTGAGGGGCTGAGCCAGCGGCAGGGACAGGGTCTCATTCGTTGGCAGTGATGGTGGCCACACCACCACTGCGTTCCCTCCAGTTGTGAACACTGAGGCCTAGCGTTTTATTCCAGAGGAAGGGCTTGCGCCACAGCTCGGTGGCATCACCTCGCCCGGGAAAAGGAGGCATCTGGCGGTCACTACTGAGGGGCTACCTGCTGCAACCCAAGAACACGAAAGCCAAAAAGCAACTCAACAGAAATGCCAACTCCGACATTCATTCTTTCTTTACAGGAATCCGACTCAGAAAGAGAACCCTAAAGCAAGAAAACTGTAAAGGGTACCGAGACACGACAAGCACAGCACCCACTTCTTCTCCCACTCTCTCCCGTGAAGGTCTCTTCAGTACCTGTAAGTCTCTGCCTTTCTACGTGCAGGAGAACTAGACCTGGAAACAGACTGACCAGCAGGCAGCCGGGTTTCTGAACACGGGTCAACAGGGCCGAGAGCTCCCCTCTCGCTACGACTGTCTGTCGTTTCCCCATTTTCATGTTGGCATATTGGCATAAGACAGAAATTTCTGCACGTACCAATCTAGGGTATCAAAGAGCTTTATTTGTCCCTAATAAATTAATAACTGCTCAGTCTCCGAGGCTTGACAATGAAGCCCATGAAGTTAACTGTTCCAAGTGCCACATACCTCACTGCTGAACATCACTATGGTCACCTTCAAAGTGCTCGCCTTGGGAAGCTATGTACCAATGCCAGTGTCTAGTCCACCCATCAAAGCAGTTTTGGAACTCTTCTTCTGGAATAGCCATTGTTCGTGGTGGCACAGCAGCAAGTTCACAGGCTTAACTGTATAGTTGTCTGTAAGGGAGTTTTCAGTCAGTAAAGAAATAATTGAATTGGAACACCCTCCATACTCACCTGATCTGGCTCCTAATGACTTTTTTTTTCCCTGAAGATAAAGGAAATATTGATGGCATTCAGGAGATCAAGGGTAATACGACAACAGCTCTGATGGCCATTCCAGAAAGAGTTCCAAATTGCTCTGAAGGCTGGACTGGGCACTGGTCGGTGCATAGTTACCCAAGGAGGGGACTTGGAAGGCAACCACAGAGATATTCAGCAATGCGGTATGTAACATTTTTTCTCGGATGAGTTTGTGAACTGAATTGTCAGACCTCATACACCAACAGGCAGTAAGACCTCGATAAAGAAATTATATACCAAACACAGAGCTAACCCTCAATTGTTATTCACACCTGTGCCCTGTCAGCGGTTATGAGAAACTCACTCAGCCTGAGATCCAGAACTCAGCACAGCAGACTTCAGTTCGAAATGAATAGACATGAATTACTAAAAAATTAGATTCTGGGAAGCTCAAAGGAAAAGCTGGAAACGAGTCTTATTTTACTTGCAAGATAATTTTCCAGTGGCATCTTTTTTCCTTTTCTTGTGCTGACTTGAGATGCTTGGCTGGTTTCTGGCACTAAACACTCACTTGTTCTCCAAACACACATTTGACTCTACCACGGATATAACAAGCAAGGCATCCAGGTGGCACATTGGTTAAGAGCACTGCCACTAACCGGAAGGTCAGTGGTTTGAACCCAGCAGCTCAGCTGGTCCACAACAGAAAGAAGAGGCATCCATTCCCACAAATGTTGGCCTTGGAAACCCTATGGGGCAGTTCTACTCTGCGCTGTAGCCAGGAGTCAGTGTGGACTCACAGCAACGGGTTTGCTGGGTTTGGGGGTTTTGTTTTTTTATCAGTAAGGCACCGTGTGAGGTCCTGAGAGAGAGAAACAAGAATCTTATTTTGCTCCCACGCTTTTTTCCATTTCACAGCTTCCTTTCAAACCATCAGGTGCAACAGTCAGGCAACCGACAAATAAATGAAAAGATGCTCCTTAGCCCTTAGGGAAACACGAGTCAAAACTACGGTGAAATACCATCTCACCCTGCAAAAACGGCAACAATCCAAAAAAAACAGAAACTGGCAAACGCTGGTGAGGCCGTAGGGAAGCGGGAACTCTTCCCCAGTGCCAGCAGGACTGGAAAATGTACAACCACTACAGAAAGTGCAGGGCACCTCCTCACAAAGCTGGAAATAGAAATACTTTATGATGCAGCAAACTCATTCCACAGGATAGATTCAAGGGACACAAGAGCAGAGACACAATCAGACACAGGCACACCTGCGGTCACTGTGGCATTATTCACAGCAGCAAAAAGACGGAAACAATCAAAGTGCTCCTCAACGGATGAATGGATACACAACCGCGGTACACACATACAACAGAACACTACACAACTCCAAAGGACGAGGAGTCTGTAAAACATCTCCTAACAGGCGTGTCTGGAAGACGTCATGCTGAGCGAAATGAGTCAATCACAGGAGAGATAGTTTACGGTCCCACTACGACACAAAGTCAAGATCAGAAATACACACACGGAAAGCAATGTTCTTTGATGGTCACCAGAGGTGAGAGGAAGAAGAGGGGATACTGCTTTCTAGACAGTGAACATTTGTTATTTTCAGTGTAAGAAAAAGCCAGCACCAAATACGTGTGAAGTCAGCGCAACCTGAGCAGCATAAATGAAGAAATACCATCTCACCCTGCAAAAACGGCAGCAATCCAAAAAAAACAGAAACTGGCAAACGCTGGTGAGGCTGTAGGGAAGGACACAAGTAAAACGGACAATTCTGGTAAATGCTCTAACATACATGATCCTAGAACAACAGTAAGAACACCCAAAAGATGCATGTGGTTACACGCACAGATGTGTATGCATCTGTGTGGGTCAGAAACCATACATGACTGCAGGCACAGACACATATAGGTGTACCTGCAGGCGTGTGTACATGCATGTTTGTGTGTGTGTGTCCATATAAATAATATAGCACACATGGAGCACAGTTATGGAGGCCTCCTAGGCATATCCAAAGAGCTTGTGAGATTGTTTTAATGGGTTAAAAGGTTTAGGACCACAGTCTTGGGGGACAACTTAGTCTCCTGGCCCAACGCAGCCCATACAGACAATGTTCTGCTTCCTGGCTTGATGAGTAGCATCTGGGGGCCATCTAAGGTACAGCTACCAGTCTCTGCTCACATGAAGCAGAAGAGAATGAAGGTAACCAAAGGCTCAGAGGAGATACTAGTTCACAGGACTAAAAGCCCACACGATGTGCGGCCTCTTCTAACCTGAGACCAGAAGAACTAGACAGTGACCCGCTACCACTCCTGACTCTTCTGACCTCGGTCACAGAAGACAGTCCCAGATAAAAAGGGAGGAAAAAAATGTGCAACAAAATTTAAATCCTCAAAGGAAACAAAAAGAAACAGACACATTGGATCAACGAATACTAGAGGAGTCGGGGAACCCTCCGGACTATCACCCTAAGATAACCTTGGAGCGTGGAACTGAAGCTGTTGCTGCTGGTTACCTTTCAGCCAAATAACAGACTGGCTTATTATAGACTAGGCAGTGTCACCTGTGAGTAAGGGGTGCCCTTAAACAACCAATTACAGGAGGCCGAGCGGTCAACACTGAACGAAAAGCGAAGATGAGACGTTGAGGAGCAGGGAGGCGGGACCACCGGAAACCCAGCCAACAGGATGGAAACGACGAGAAGGCCGCCACAGAGTGAAGACAACAATCAGTGGCATGGAAGACCAATCTAAACAGCGTTAAGTGAGAACTTGCGGCTTTCACCTAAAACAGAATATCATTAAAAAATGAAATCACACACAACAAGGGCTGCTCCCGCCGCATTCCGAGGACGTACCCGGTGACGGCCCGTCAGGCCGCTGCTTTCCTTCCCTTAATCCCCCCACACCTATCAGCTCCTGTCTTATCACAAAGGCATCACATACAGTCATTTTACAAAACTAAAACCGTAAAGACACAAGAAGTAAAAAGTTTCTCTGGACTCCACCCTCCGGAAATACCTGTTTCTTGAAATTAATTCCAGAAATTATACTCTCTGTCAAGAATTATGACTTTTTAAAACAAAAATGAGATCACAAGATACACATAGATTTGTGCCTCATATATTTTTTTAACTTAATAGTATATTTTGTCCATTTTTCTGTATCAGTGCCTTTAGATTTGCCTAGTTCTCTAACATGGTCATATCTGAATTTATTGAACAATTCTCCTATTAAAAAACACTTAAGTTATTCCCAGGATTTTGCTACTATAAATCTACAATGAATATTCTTGTATGTTTGCCAGCGTGCTTGTGCGAGTACACTCACAAGACAAATTCCTAACCGGGGACGGGCTGGGTCAGCACACACTCTTTTATTGTGACAGAGAATGCTGTGGTTGACATTAGAACCTACCTCGTCTCGTCAACAACAACTGCTGCCTTTCCTCCTGGCCAACAAAGTGCCAGTTTTTCCCCTCTTGTGACAGTGAAGGTTGTGTGTTGTCTTAGTCAGCGAGCGCTGCTCTAACAGAAATACCATCGAGTGGATGGCTTCAACAAAAGAAAGTACTCTTACACAGTCCAGTAGGCCACAAGTCCAAATTCAGGATGTCCACTCCAGGGGAAGGCTTTCCCCCTTGTCAGCTCTGGAGGAAGGTCCCTATGTTGCGTCAGTCTTTGTCCAGGGAGCATCTTGACACGGGAACTTCAGGTCTGAAGGATGCACTCTTCTCCCAGTGCTGCTTTCTTGATGGTGTGAAGTGCCCAATTCTCTGCTTGCTTCTCTTTCCTTTTATCTCTTGCAGGATGAAAGGATTAAAGGGTAGGGCAAGCCATACTTCAGGGAAACTCCCTTTACAGTGGAGCAGGGAGGTGATCTTATAAAGGGATTTACTGTCCCACTCTTTAACATACAGCAGAGGAAAATCGCAAAATGGAGGACAATCATAAAATATTGGGAATCAGGTCCCAGCCACACGGCTACACATACTTTGGGGGGGACACAATTCAATCCATGACATGTGTCAACTTGGCTAGGCCATAATTCTCACAGGCTTGATGAGACTTACGATGATGGATCACTTCCATGATAAGGTTTGATATTATACAATCCTCTCCACGATGGGATGTGCTGCGAGCAGCCAACCAGTTGGAAGGCAGGTTTCATGGGCATGTGGCCTGCATCGAACGTAAGTGGGCATTCTGGCGAGGCTTGCCGGCTTTTGCTCACTCTGGATCCTGCAGCTGCCTCCTGCTCTTCTGACTCCAGTCCATGGCACCTGAGCTCAGAGCTTCCCTGCAGTCTTGCCTGTTGATCTTGGGAATTTATCCGTTTTTGGAATTCACTGATCTACACAGCCTGTGAGCATGAGCTCTACTCTCTGACCTGCTGATCTGGGGTTCACCAGCCCCTGCGGCGACATGCATGAGAAGTCTTTATCCTGACCCAGGGACTTGGGGAACTCCAGCCTCCACAACCAGGTGAGGCATGTCTTCAGTCCAAATCTATATATTTATATGCTTTATTGGTTGTTCTTCTCTCAAGAACGTGGCCTACGACCTCTCCTGCCAGTGCCCTCCTGCTTCAGGGAAGACTGGGCCCCTGACAGCCCCAAGACTGGTCTGAGCCAGCCATGGGAGCCCCAGCTCTACAAACCAGTCATTGGTTTAGGGCGGAGGCATACAAGGAAGTTCTGTAGGAGTTTCTAGCAAAGGTTTCCTCTGCTCTCCTCTTTTCCTTCCCCGGACATCACTGTGAGGGAAGATAGGATGTGTGGGGCAGCTGCAGCTGCCACAGAGCTACATTCCTGCGATCAGGAGACGAGCATGCCCCAGGTGACAGCTTTCCCTTCTGCTCAGGCCTCACAATGAACACAGGGAGCAGACCTAAACCTGAAAGGAAGCTTGGAGTCCAGCCAAGCACATACCAGTGTGGGAAAACCAACCTGTAGACGGGTAAGTGGAAAAACAAACATTAGTTGTTATCAGGCAGTGAGACCCGGGATTGTCTGTTACACAGCGATAGTATGCAGCAGAAACTAACGCAACCATCACACAAAGACTTACACAGAAGGTTTGTGTGGCACGTAACAGCCACTCAACAATAAAATACTTGTGTTTATTGTAAGGACATTTCAGATCTATTAGTCAAGCACAGACCACCTCCTGGACAGTGCATCTCACTCGGCACACAGTGAGATGCACCAGTGAGAGACACAAGCACAGCTCTCAGCTTCCTCCAGCTTACTGGGAAGAACAGACTGCTGGCAAAGCTTCCCTTCTTCTCATCGGCTGACTCGAATGTCCTCGGTTAAATCCCAGACAGGACGCCACTCAGCATCTGTGCCCTGAAATGAAGCCACTGACACTGGTCTGTGCTGATGGTGGACTCTGCTTCCTGCCACAAATGTGCTCTGTTTAGTAGACAGCTGGGAACTGGAAGTGATTTTTTGAGAAAAATAAAAGGCTTGAATTGTTTTTTCAGGAACTCCTTGGTTCCACCAATCTTCCTGTTTGTTCGTCGTGTTCTTACCAAGAGCCCCAGGCACGTCACCTGCAGCTGTGCCCAGAAGTGGCCCCCAGGTTCCTAGCCCAACCCCTGGATGCCAGGCCCAGCCACAGACCACCCTGAGTTGTGTGAAAGTATCGTCCACATTCCCACGTAGCATCCAAAAAATGTTTAAAAACAAAACAAATCTCCTTCTGGTTTAATTCCAGTGTGTTGCATTTTACTTGTGAAAGAACTTTGTTCAGACTTCCAGCGTGGAGGGTTCACCAGGCCCCTCTCCTCTTAGCAGCTCTGGAGGTGCTCCAGTCCGCCAAGTGCTCCGTGGAAGCTGTGGGGGGGCAGTTCCACTCTGTCCCAAGGGTCACTAGCGACGGGGATCACCTCCTCAGTAACGAATTTGGACATTTCTTGGTTTTCTTCTCTTCCTCTCACCGAGGACGGTTTCTGCCTCGTTTCCCACTACCGTCCCCCCCTCCACTCAGAGTCTGTGTGGGAGACTCAGCTTTGGGAACTTGGCATGAAATCTTTTCACAGACCTTTGGAATCTAAACAAATCACTCCCCGGGCCTCTGCCCCTCCCCCCACAGAGCTACACCCTCCGAGAACTTCGGGCCCCACTTCTCCACCTGCAAGTCGCGCTTTCTAAGGTCCAGACCCTTATTCCACGAAGCTCTCCCACGGAGCCCCTCGTCTGCTGGGTGTGGAGGTGAGGGACCCCTGACGGTGAGCAGCAGTCCCACAATGCCACTGGGCAGGACCACAACAGGCAGACATCAGTGCGACAGTATGAGCGCCTTACGCGTGCTGACGCACCGTCCGGGAGCCCAGCGCCAGGACTGGAACCCCGGCCGGCACAGCCAGTCCAGTCCAGGCTCTCGACCGCCAGGCCCTTCTCTGTCTCAGCATGTGTGTGTGCATGTGTGCGTGTGTGTGTATGTGTGTGCGTGCGTGCGTGTGTGTGTGTGTGTCAGGAGCCAGATGCCCTGCTGTGTGTGTGCGCGTGTGTGCGTGTGTGTGCGCTTGTGTGTGTGTCAGGGCCCGAGTCCAGGCTCTCGACCGCCAGGCCCTGCTCTGTGTCTCAGCGTGTGTGTGTTTGTGTGTTCAGCGCATGTGTGTACGTGCGTGCTTGGGTGTGTGTGTGTCCTGCTTCCTCTTCACAGAGCCCACGCTCCTCTCCGGACCAGAGCAGAAGCTACAGCCCCTCCAGCCCCAGGGCCCAGGGCACCCGAAGCCCAGAGAAGCCCCAAGGCCAGCGCAGGCCTTTCGTGGAGGCCCCGGAAACTGAGAAGCCCACACCGCTCTCCTAAATGCACAGATCTCTTCTTTCTGAAGCTCCCAGCATCAGTGAGGCCGGCGGTGGGGTGCGGGTGTGCAAGGAAGAGGGAAGCGAGGAGCCGCCCGCGGGGAGAAAGCTGCCCTCCATCAGATGTCAGAGGCAGCAGTTACCGTGTCTGTGGCCTTAGGCGATGGGGCCTTTGACAGGAAGCTACAGACAGTGGGGGAGGGACAGAGTCAGCCTGGCCCCACCTCCCGTCTGTCCCCAGTCTGGGTCAATGACAAGCTACAATCTGGCCAGGCCTCCACCTGGAAATCTAAAGCCAAGGATATGATTAAAGTCACAGGTTAAGGGTCCCTCACTCCACAGCTCCCCATTTAGAAGACTTTATGGCATGAAATGTAAACACCTCTCAAGAATGCTTTCAAACAGAGGGAGGCTTTTATTAAGGGACTTAATCGAGGACCACTTCCCATCCCAGAAAGCTTTTAAACCCCAGGAAGAAAAGGGGCCTGGTGGGAGTTTTCCAGACACTGTTTTGAAGACCTGCCATGCTGTCCTGGGGAAGTGAGCTAATTCTTCTGAGAGATGAGACACCCAACGAGGCCTCCTCCCGGCTGAACAGGGAAGCTGGCAGGCCGGCGCCGTTCCGGCACTCACTTCAAGGGTCACTGGAATCACAGGACAGTAAAGTGGGAAAAGCAGCCTGGCCAAGGAGGACCAACGTTAAGGAGGAAGGATCTCTGAAAGTCTGAAAACAGGGTCTGACTCAGGAGCAGAGTGGGGCCTGAGGAAACCAGGGCTTGGGTTTATCCACTGAAAGGTGCCAGGAAAGAGGAAGGAGGCCTCGACCCCACACCATTGCTGGGACGGTGGGGGTGACACTCATTGAAAGAAGCCAGGTTCCAAAGGTCACACAGAGGACACTTTACAGAGGGCTGGGGGGGCAGCAGGAGCAGTGGGTCCACGTCTCACTCTGGGGTGGCAGAAGAGCTCTGGAACTAGACAGTGGTGACAGTGGGCCAGCACTGTCAATGTCCTAAATGCCCCGAGTTGAACAATTTAAATTGGTTAAAATGCTGAATTTCATGTGTTATTTTAACACACACATACCCCAGGAACTTTAGAAAACTCTCCTCTGGGTTCCTGGCCCGGGTCCATCACCTCCCCTACCCACAAAGACAGATGCTGCCGGCCAAATAAACAGGATTCTTTACCGACAGGAGACCTGGTGGTGCAGTGGTTAGGAGCCGCGGCTGCCAACCAGAAGGTCAGCAGTTCCAATCCACCAGGTGCCCCCTGGAAACTCGATGGGGCAGTTCCCTTCTGTCTATAGGGTCGCTGTGAGGCAGAATCCACGGGAAGGCAGTTTTCCCAGCTTATTTACTAACAACAGCTGACAGCTGGAGGACAGTCTCTCCTCTGAGCACCCCCCGGAGAGGCCGCAGCCCTAGTGGCACTTTGCAGCAGAGGATGCCGAGGCCCAGGGAGGGTCAGGAGCTCGCCCAGGGTCCCCCAACAGATATGGAGAGAAACGAAAGCCAAACCCAGACACGAGAAGACCAAGGAAGCCAGGCCCACACCACGTGTGCCTCACCACGGGCGACACTGCCTGCTGAATCACAGGACTGCTAACCTGCCTGTGTTAACACCTGGTTTGCCCTAACACAGACTCGCCCCAAGAGAAAGAAAACCAAACCAGCCGCCCTGGCATCAGTTCTGACTGTGGCAGCTCCCTGCGTGAAGGGCCGAAGCCAGGCCACAACGTGCAGGAAACACCACCCGGCCCTTGGGCCAAGGGGCCTCTGGCTGGGCTCTAACCATTAACCCTTCATTACCAGTCCCACGCTCAATCATCTGCACCTCACGGGGACGCCAAGCCCTGTCGCTTCTTACGGCATTTCCTGAGTGGTCATTTATGAGCTGGGCTTTCTGAAACACATGTTCAAGCGGCACCTCCCACGTGCCGAGCTTCTGGTGTCACTGGATTCGGTCCGGGAACGACACGCTGAGATACAAGGGCAGATACAAGGACTGTCCTGTTACCGAGGAGGAAAGCAGGGCTCCCAAGGTCGGGAACAGGCCTCAGGAGCCTGGCTGCTGCCCCAGCTGGCCAGGCCTGGCCGGGCAGAGCTCCCCGGACCGGTTAAGGGGATGTGACCTGCGTTAGCATATAAACAGTTTACAGGTAAACAGATGCAAGCAATTATAAATGAAAGAAAGGAGGCCCTGTGGGGAGGGGACCAGCTCTTCCCACCTGCAGGGCGACCCTGCTGAACCAGGAAAAGATTAACTTCCACTCCTTCCAGCCTCAAGGAAAACTCTGTCACTGGCCAGTAGAGATTCAGGCTTCTCTGTTGTGCCTCCTGCTCCTGTGCTGTGTGGGGCTGCCCTGTGCACGGCAGGAGGTGGAAAGCATCCTTGGTTTCTTCCCACTGGATGACACCCCTCCCCCAGCTGTCTCCAAACCAAACCAGAAAAAGTCTTTGTCGTAGAGTTGATTCTGACTCATGGCCAAATGTCCCCTGCAGATCCCATATCAAATAGATGCGCTCCTCACAAGGACTCTGTGAAGCACGTGCTGCACCCATTTTACAGATGGAGGACCTGCCCAGAACCACACTTCCAGTAATGGGCGAACAGGTCCTCCAAGCCAAATAGGAGAACCCCAAAGCTGCTACTTCTCTGTGGGAAGGAGAAAAACAAAACATGGGTCTGCTGTCTAACCGCTCTGCCTTCAAATGGTAAAGAGGGGGAGGGGGTGCTGGGCTTAACCCCAAGACACCCAGAAGCCCAAGGGACTCCCTCATTTACAAAATAATCTGCCGCCCAGGGTAGGAATGCCTTTCAGAGAATAAAGACTGAAGCACAAACCCAAGCAGAAGACCACTGGCAGGAAAACTTGAAATACATGAAATTACATTCTCTCTCCAAGAATTCCCTCTCTGGCTACTTTTGCAAACTGCCTCCCCGCTCAGCCTTCTCTGAGCAAGCTCACTGACTCCCCTTAGACATCACTGTGGCTGCCAGAGAGAGAAACCAAAACCCCAATCCAGTGCCACCAAGTCAATTCCGACTCAGAGCCACCCTATAGAACGGAGCGGAGCTGTCCCACAGAGGTTACCGGGAGCACCTGGCGGAGCTGAACTGCTGACCTCCTGGTTAGCAGCTGTAGTGCCTAACCACTGCACCACCAGGGTTTTCTGCCAGAGAGACACAGGAGACACGGGCTGTCTGGTTCCAGAAGCTGTCTCCCTTCTCCCCTCACCGAGCCTTTATGAAGCACCTACTTCCTGCCGGAGTCGCTGGTGAACCACTTAGCTGCCGGCCAAAAGGAAGGCCAATGGAGAAAGGCCTGGCCATCTGCTTCCGAAAACTCAGCCCCACAGCACAGATCGACTCTGACACCTGTGCGGTCGCCAGGAGTCGGAATCAACTGTGCGCCAACGGGTCTGGGGTTTTGTTTCATTTTGTGTTTTCTGCTAGACACCAAGGATGCAAAGCGAGGAGGGAGTCCCTCCCCCCTCTTTAGAGACTTGGGGGAGTTCAGACACATAAATACAGGGCCTTTGGTAGTACACTGACTGCAGAGATAAAACTGCACGTGATCCGTCCACAACCTGCTGAGGACGCTGAGAGTGGAAGGGATGGCCAGGCAGGGTGGCTGTCAAAGCTCTGGGTCTGCGGAGGAGTTACCAGCGCAGAGTTTGGAACTGCAGACTTGGGCAAGTCACTCCCTCTCTCCTCACCCGTAAAACGAGGTCATGATAGTTCTCGTCTCACGGTGGGGGCCATGAAGGTGACTCTGGCTCACTGTGATCCCATGTAACAGAGTCAGGGCTTCCAGGCTGCCATCCGGACCCAAGGCCTTCCTCCCACAGGTCCCCTGGGTGAGTCCAAACTGCAGACTGTTCTGTGAGCCACCGAGATCTTGATCTGATGTCCCCGAAGTTCCCACAACAAAGTGGGCAAGAAGCAAGCACTGCGGGAGGAGGTGCTGTTCTGAAGAGAATAGGTGTCCCGGGCCAGGACTCGGGGACCACTGCAGCAACTCACCCTCTCTTCTTTACCTGAGATGAGAACGGGTGACTGGGCCACGTCTCAGGGACCCCTCCAGGGACACGCCCTCTCCTCCTTACTTCTTCCAGGGAGTTCACACCAGAGAAAGAGGATGCATGCAGGCACCAGGACCTGTACTTAGAGGCGGTCCTGCCTTGAGCAGACCAGACCTGGAGAAGCAGGAAGCCAGCAGCTGCAACCCCATCCCGTTCTCCACACCCCAAAGCTTACAGGGGGCTCAGGACAGAGCAGACAGGGAGGGCTGGCCTGACGCGGTTAGGTGCTAACACCCCAAACCTGAAACTCACCAGCAAGGAAATCCCAAGAGGCAACCACGCCCTCCTGTCCCTTGGCGATTGGCTCTCGCTTATCTCTGCCCCTTCCTTCTCTATCGGTTCCTCTGACGGCTCAAACTCCCCTCTCTAAGTAAACCCCCCAGGACTGAGACACTTGATTAGAGCAGCTGCTGTATCATTCTGAGCAAGACACTGGTTTTAATCAGGAGGATGAGGACCAGGCACAAGTGGAGAGGACTCAAAGATTTTTCTAATGAACACTATTGATTCAGCTACAAAGAAGTACAAGGTTGTACACTAGCTCCTAGGACATACTACAACTTTTCTATGACTTTGAAAACAGGCCATGTCTTTTTATTTCAGAATAACAAACACCTAAAGAGCCCAGCTGTCAAGAGTCTGAAGCTGGAAGCATCTGCTTAGAACCTGACCCTGGCCCTCACTTGCCAAGGTCCTCATCTGTGAAATGGGACTAAGCAACACTCAAGATTCCTGGGAGGCACTCTGTTAAACACCAGTGTTCAATACGCAGTTAGCAGTGGTTCTCCTTCCCTAGAAAAGCCGAAAAGCAAACCCACTGCGTCAAGTGAATTCGGACTCACAGTGACCCCATAGGACACAGGAGAACTGCCCCATGGAGTTCCCCAAGGAGTACCTGGTTGGGTTTGAACAGCTGACCTTTTGATTTGCAGCCATAGAACTTAGCCACTCACTACGTCATCAGGGTCTCCATACATGTGTGTGCGTGTATGTATACATATATATATACATATATATACGTACATATGTATATACATACACACACATACATATATACAGTAGAATAGAAAACTAGGTAAAGAGATCACAAGCAAGAAGATTACTGAGACAAAAACTAGAAAATTTTGGTCATCTTGCCTCAATCTGCTAGCAAACAGATGAGTGCTAGTAAAGGGGCATGTTTTCAAACACTGGTCTCCTAAGTCCTCAATAACTACAAAGACCTGAACCACTACATGCCCCCAAGGAAGCAGAAACCCCCTCAACTGGCCAGCAGGAAACCAACCCGCCTTGTAAACAAAGGGGCTGCCAGCTGGGTTGGCAAAAACAGTCCATGTTCGCAGCAAACGCCCTATGCTCTAATCCCAAACACTCTTAACTCCATGACGACCCTCCACTGAGCCCCTGGAAATACGCCCAGGAGCTGACTCTTTTGGGGCAGAAATAGGGAGCTGGGGTCCACTGCAACGCACCCATGCTCAACGACCAGTTTTAAGCCATCTCTACTGAGCACAGCTCCCCACGGCCTCTGTGCCCTTTACTGCCTATAATTTTATGAGCGTGGAGTAACGGCCGGGCAGCCAAGCTTGGTCTTCGTCACAAGGGCCACATAACCAAGAAGGGAATGTGCACAGCTGTGTTTTATTCCAGAAAAGGCAACTTTCAATTTGGTCCCTAATCTCCTACCCAACAAGCAATTCTCTACAGAGAATTGGTGGTCTGCCGAGCTTGGAAGCTTGGAGACGTCTATGTTAGGGTCTGAGACACTTTCTGAACACTGTCACGTGTACTTTGCTCAGACACACATAAAAAGGTTGAATTCCACAAAAGTTCCCCGAGGAGCACAATGCTTCAGATGACTTGGGTCTGATGTAACTTCTCGTGTAGCAGAGGAAAGGCTGGCAGACGGAACCCAACAGCCGCCCCATGGGAGAAAGCCATGGCAGTCTTCTTCCCTAAAGGCTGGAAACACTACAGGGCAGCTGTGCTCTGTCCTACTGGGTCCCTATGAGTCAGAGCCAACGAGACAGCAGCTGGGTTTGGGTGGTCAGTAGAGGAAAACAATGACTCAATTCAGATAGAAGAGGAGCCAGACACCAAAAATACAATTTCTTAATCAGCACTGCAGGACCCAGTGACAAGAACCTAGCTTTGATTCATGCCTCAACTCTGCCTCTGGGGGAGACACTCAGTGGGATCCAGCCCCTCTTTGAGCCTCAGTTTCCTCATCTGTAAAATGAGGCCAGTGCCACCTGCCTCTCAGGAATGGACAGGTTTGAGAAAAGCTGTTGCCGTCAAGTCTTTTCTGACTGACAGCGACCCTACAGGACAGAGGAGAACTGCCCCATATAGTTTCCAAGGAGCACCTGCTGGACTTGAACTGCTGCCCTTTGGGGCCTTCGGGCTAGCAGCTGTAACCACTGAGCCACCAGGGCTCCCGTAGGGCTTCAGAGCAATGGCCGATCAGTGCTGGGCAGGTGACCTGGAACAGGGGGGTGATGGGTAAACAAGGGGCGACTACTCTTGTGACCCAGAGGTCATCAGCCCTGCAGGGCGCTCTCGGAAACCACCTGCCTAAGGGAAGAAGCATGAAGTCCAGTTTCGGTCTGTCCACACAAACACCAGCTACAGGACAGCACTGTGACGAAGCCCAAACGTCCCCCAGTGGCTGGACGCGGTGACACTCATCAAACCGCGCGCTCTCAAGAGCACAGAGGCGGTGCCTGCTATGACCCTTGTACTGGCCTCCCAGCTCTGCTGAGCAGGTAACCCAGGAAACCACACCCATCAGCAGGCACCGCCACTCTAAGGGAGAGGGTGGTTCTGCCTCACGGGATCTCCAAGAGGGGCCTGCTGGAGTCATCGGCAGACCTCTCTGATGAGCAGCGGGACTCTCATCCACCGTGCCAGCACCCCAAAAATGGACCCAGCCCCGCTCCCTGCCAGCCCCCCCGCCCAGGCAGAGTCGACCCCGCTCCTTTCCCCCTTGGTTCGCTGCCTTGGTCCCCCTTCACCGTCTGTACACAGGCCCTCCCCCCCACCATCAGAAAAGCATCTGAGATGAGCACTTAAAACTTGGTGTGAACTCTCTACACCCAACACGGTTGACTAACTGGTCAAGAACCTCTGCCTGGAGCGAGGTGCTCTTTTAAGAACTATCTATACAGGATTAAAATGACAACAGCAGCTGGAATGATTAGATAATGACCTTAGGGGGCAGCTGAGTTTATGTTCATGGGGGAGGAAGAATTCAGAAAAGGAGAGTGAGAACGTCTGCACAACTTAAAGAATGTCATCAGCGTCCCTGAACTGTGTATTTAGATATTGTTGGTGTGCGTTCTACAGAGTATATTCTCCAAAATAAAGTTGAATTTAACATGAGCAAAGCTTCCTTTACACCTACCATCATGGACTGAACTGTGTCCCCAAACCACATGTGCTGTGAACCCTAGCCTCTATGTCTATGGTTATAAATCCACTTGGCAATGGGTTCCCTTTGTTACAAGGCAGGATTAGTAGAACATGTGTCTTCAGTCTGTCTCTCCTGAGATGTAAAACAAGCTGGCTAAGAAGCAGAGACTGGGGAGGAGAGACACCAGGCCACACAAAGGCCATCCAGGAACAGGGTTCAAAAGGGACAAGGACCTTCCTCTAGAGCTGACAGAGAAAGTCTTTCCCTAAGGCTGGTGCCCTGAATTCAGACTTGTTGCCTCCAAAACTGTGAGAAAACTTCAAGCCATCTACTGGCGGTATTTCTGTTACAGCAGCACTAGAGGACTGAGACAGCCACCATGCTCTGGAGGTGAGGAAGCACCTTCTCAGGAGAGGCAAGACAGGTGCTCCAGGCATCCCAAGGCACTCTACTGTCACTGTGATTATCAGAGCAGCCAAGGTAACTCATCCCATGTTGCACATACCTACCAGACCGCAAGCTCCTGGGGGCCAGAACCTGTTTACTGGGTGGGCAGTACAGAGCTCAGTTAACAAACCACCAACAATCCACGGCCCTCAAGTCAATGCCAGTTTATGTGGCCGTGGTGGTGGTTAGATGCTGCTGAATCAGCCAGCTCTGAGTCACAGCGATCCCGTGCACAACCGAGCGGGACACTGCCTGGTCTTGCAGCACGCCCACAGTCGCCACTAAGCTTAAACGCATCGGTGTAACCACTTGTCAGTACGTCCTGTTGAGGGTCTTCCTCTTTTTTGCCGACTCTTGCTTTACCAATCATGTCCTTCTCCAGGGATCAATCCTCCTTGACATCTCCAAAGCATGTGAAACACTGCCTCATCACTTTTGCTCTCTCACATGCACTTTTTCCTGGGCAGATCTTTGCGTTCTCTTGTCAGTCTGTGAGACAAATATTCTTCGCAAACACCACAATTCAAAAACATCACTTCTTCTTCTGTCCTCCTCATTCACTGTCCAGCTTTCACGTACATGATGTCACTGAAAACACCATGGCTCAGGCCAGGCGCACCCCCGTCTTCAAGGTGACATCTTTACTTTTCAGTACTTTAAAGAGCTCCTTTGCAGCAGATTGTCTCAATGCACTGCCTCTTTTGATTCCTTGACTGCTGCTTTCATAGGCATTAATTGCGGAGCCCAGTGAAACGAAATCCTTGACAATCTCAGTCTTCTCCCCATTTATCACACTGTTGCTTGCTGGTCCAGTTGCGAGGACTTTTGTTTTCCTGATGTTGAAATATAATCCATACTGAAGGCCGTGGTCCTTGATCCTCGTCAATAACCGTCTGAAGTCCTCCTCACTTCCAGCAAGCAAGGTTGTGTCATCTGCATAACACAGTTGTTAAGCAGCCTTTCTCCAATCCTGGTACCAGATTCTTCTTCGCACAGTGCAGCTTCTTGGATTACTTACTCACCATACAGACTGAAAAGGTGCGGTGAAAGTATACACCGACACACACCTTTCCTGACTTTAAACCACGCAGTGCTCCCTTGCTCTGTTCACACAACTGCCTCTTGATCCGCGTACAGACTCCTCATGAGCACAGATAAGTGTCCTGAATTCACATTCTTGGCAGTGTTTTCCAACTTTTAGCAGGGACTTAACAAGATGTGTTGAATAAATGACTAGAGAAATGAAACAACAGAAAAGTTCTGACGGGCATTTAAGGTGAAACACCATCTCTCCCAAGGATTTTGTTTAGAGAGGTGGAGGAGGATTGTACAGAGAAAGGGTAATGAAAAAAAAAACAAACCCGGTGTCATCAAGTCGATTCTAACATATGGAGACACTGTAGGCAGAGCAGAACTGCCCGACAGCGTTTCCAAGGAACACCTGGTAGATTTGAACCACTGACCTTTTGACTAGCAGCCGTAGCACTTAGCCACTAGGCCATCAGGGTTTCCTGAAAAAGGGTAAGAGAGCTACAGCTTTTCCCTGTTACTCCCAATCGCTCAAGCTCAGCTTCTAACCAAAAGCATGGCACAGCAGGGCAGTTTAACCCCAGCTGGCGCCCTCAGACACTCTCCAGAGGCAGTTCCACCCTGACCCCCAGGGTCACTGGGGGTGGAATTGCAAATCGACTCCGGGCACTGTGCTTGTTATTAAGTGAAGGTCGGTCAACCCTGGTGCTACTCCCAGCAAATTACTCCCAGGAAATTTCCTTTCTTTTTTTTTTGAGGGTTTTTATGTCGTAAATTGTTTCTTGTCAATAGCAATGTCAAGTGTCCGGATAAAGTAAGTGCCTGGTCATTCAGGGAAAGTTACTCAATTTTTAATGCTCCTTGAACTTTGTTTTTCTCCTCCAGTGCCAGCCTCTCAGTCGCTTCACTGCCCTTCAGTGCCAGGATCAGAGGACCAAAGAAAGGAAAAGCACAAAATCAGTCAGTTTTTTCTTCTAAAAAAAAAGTCAGTGGCATCTCTTAGACTGTCTTCAGGGGAAAAGAAAGAGGAGGAGACCCTGAAGTCTCACTCACCAGCCTTAACCCTGTCAGTACAAGCGACTTGCCTCTACTTAAAGAAAAACATAAGGAGGAAGCAGACAGGGCATCTATGCCGAACCCAAACCAAAGGCCTCTCCTCTCGTGGTGTACCCCACCTGGTCGGCACTTTCTTCCCGTGTGTCTTCTCTTGCTTCCTTCTCGGTCGCTTCAGAATGCTCCAGCCAGACCCTGGAGTGACAGTGTTTCACAGAAGCTGTTCGGGTCCCCATTCACATCCCCCTGTCCATCCTTTTTGGCCACAGATGCACCATTACATTCACGTCCTAACTGTTTGTGCTCATGTAACTTTTCAGACCTCAACCTGAAAATAACCTCCCTTACGCATTTCTTCCCCCAGATGGAGACAAGACTCACAAGTTAATACAGCACCCTATCCACATGGCTGCTTTTTGTTGGCCTCGTTTTTAAAAAAGTAAAATCAACAGTAGGAAAACACTTCCCATATGTTCTTGTTCCCCAGAGGTTGATGATTGGGGTCAGGGGTCACCTGTCAGACCCCCGCACCCACATACCCCTCCGTTCTCAAGCCAAGACAAGGAAGTCCCCTCCAGAACTGGCCACCATTCCAGCATGGAGAGCAGGGACGGGAGGTCAGGGGACGCAGAAAAACCCACTGGGCAGGGTGATGAAAGTTTTTTTAGTTTTCAAAATGTGTGTTCTTTTCACCAAGGCTAGAAATTAGAAATGAACACGAATGTTCCTCGCCTCTAGAAGGCAGTCTCTTGAAAAGAAGTCATCCTACTTTGAGTAAAAATGCAACAGAGAGGAACATCCCTAAGAAAAAAGTCACCAATTTGTGGCCAGACACCAGCATCCAGGTAGAAACACAACAGAGTCACAGCTGGGGTACAAGAGTCATTTAACCAGCATCCCTGGGGACACGCTCTGTTGGTAACAAGGATACTGAAAACACACTTTCTTAATTAAAAAAAATCAAACTCAAACAGCATAAGCACGTATTAAAATCTGCATAAGTCCTACTCCTCTGCCATCTGCCACGTCTCGTGACAGGTAGCTCGGGGTCTCACCTCAGAGGGGCCATGCTACGGTAAGGTGCTAATTCCCTAGCTAGGGTATTATTTTATCAACAAGAACCAGATGCTGTTACATCTGCAGGGCTTGATTACACACATCTGGAATTTCAACCCACAGATGCACACCCAGTAACACAACTATCTATCCACCACAAAACCTTAAGGATCCAATTAGCTTTCCTTCTTGAAGGAAAATTCCCCAAATTTACACAAAACTAGGGTCTTCAGGAGGTGATGGATTCCTAGTGTTTCCTCCTCCTTGTAATCTGAAATCCTTTCCAGATAACAGGACAATCGTGAGTTATAACTTTGACCTTCCTTCCAGCACTCTTACTTCCCTGCTCAGAGGTGCCCTGGCAATATTTACCGTAAGCAGAAAGAAACAAAGGGAACCTCACACAGGCAGGTCTGCAGTCTAGAGGTAAGCTGCGCCTACCAACCGGCGCCGGTGGAGAGATGTCTGTCAGACAAGTCCAGATGCCTCATCTCCACAGCTCCAAAAAGGGGCTGCGGAGCGACCTCCACAAGCAGAGGTTCTCCAGCTTTGCTGCGCTATTAGAACCACCCAGGGGACTTTTAAGGACTCCACTGCCCAGGCTGCAGCTCCAGACCAACTCAGTCCAGATTTCCTGGGCGGGGAACTCAGGCATCCGTATTTTTTCTAAACTCCCCAGATGTGCGGCCAAGTTTGAGAACCGAAGTCCCCCCACGTACTGTGAGCGCAGAGCACAGCTGGGAGCATCCCGCTCTTTGGGGGACTGCTGGGAGGGGATACACACACAGTAAGCAATCCAAAATGTTTGAAATTCTGTGTAAATAACTCCAACCTGACAGGCAAGCACCTGCCTAGCGGCCAAATAGTGAAGCAACTTGGAAAAGTCCCTCGGAAAGCTGGGAAAGGTGCCACGAACGAGGCAGGGGCTTTCCGGACAACCTGCCGGGACCACCGTGTGGGCGTCCGAGGAGCAGTGTGGACGAGCGCCGCGGAAACTACAGCAGTGGCTAAGCGCCTGTGCAGCTTGGCCCAGCTGTCACTGGAACCCAAGGGTCGAGGCAGGGGTGGAAGTCAGGTCCCGGCGACCCTCCCCCGCGGCCAGGCCGGGATCCCCAGAAACCCACCATATGGTCCGCAGACCTGCCCGGCGGCGAGGGGGCCCGGAGCGCACCTCCCGCCTGACCCAGGACCTGCGCTGCGGGGAGCACGGAGGAGCGCCAGCCCCTCGGCGACACCTGGTCCCCGGGCCCAGAACACCACAACCGACCCGCTCGGAACTCACTCACCGCGGTCACAGCCCCGTGACCAGCTCCCGCCGCCAGCAGAGCGCAACGCGAGTGCCGCGGCCACGGCGACTGGGACGGAGGGAGGGGTTGGCCACGCCCCCGGGAGGAGGGACGCGCCTCGGACACGCCCCCGGGAGGAGGGATCGGGTCAGTCACGCCCCCTCCGCGACGCCGGGGTGGGGGAACCCGGCCAGCCCCGTTCCTCGGCCCCGCCCCACCATGCCCCCGCCACGCCCTCGGCCTCACTCTGGGGTGGAGGAATCGATTGGCCACGCCCCCATCCCCGCTCCGCCTCCCGGGAGGAGGGGCCCGTCAGACACTCTCCGCAGACCCGCCCCGCCCTGAATCTCCGCCCACCGGAAGGAGGGGCCAGTCCAGCCCCGCCCCTCAATCCCCGCCCCCCGTCTCAGCGCGGGACAGCCGCGGCAGCCCCGTTCTCCCGCCTGCGGCCCCGCAGCAGCCTCCCTACAAGCCGGTCCTCCCCGCCTCGCAGTCCTAGTAGCGCCCACGCCCCGCAGACCCTCCTCTGGGGAGTAGGGGCCAGCCAGCTCCGCCCTGCACTCTCTGCCCGTCAGCCCCCCACCCACAGCCCTGCCCCCTCACCCCGTAGACCCCGCCCCCCAGACCCCTCCCAGCGGCTCCCTTCTCGCCCCCGACAACACCCGCCCAAGGGGTGGAGACCGTGGGGACGAGCCCAGCCTGCTCTGCACCGGGGAGGGTCCGCGCCCTGACACTCCCGACACACCTCCAGGCGGTGCCCCATCTGCTCCGCCGGCCTCCTTCTCGCCCCCGGGACCAAACTTCGCCGCGCGCTCGGGCTAGCCCCGGGAAACACCTCCCTGAGACCCCCGCCGGCGCTTCACCCACGCCTCACCGCCCGCCTCCCACACACACCCCTAGACGCGTCATGCTCCCTGTGCCCCTGACCTGAAAGTCCTTGCACTTTGTATTAGCAGCTTAGTGCGTTAGCTCCTCCGAACTGCCCGCCTCCAGGAAGCCCTCCGTCTTTGTTCGGCCAGTGCGCGCCTCACAGATCCCGAGTCTGGCTCTGATGTTCCTGCGCGGCCTCGTGTTGGCGTTCAGGACACATCGTGGGGCGCTTTTCCTGCCACCCAGGGGTGTGGCGCAAACCGTTAAACGCTCCGAGTTGGCTCTTCTGGGCACCCACAGAGACACTAGGAAGGTGTGTGTGGCCGTCAGCTGCCCGTGGTCATAGCCTTGAAACTCCAAAGGAGCAGCTCTTGTCCGCACACGTGGGATCGTCCTGCGGGACTTCACCCCAAGTGACCACGGTCAGAAATGAAAAGTACAGGTAACTCCTTCTACCACTCAAACCCACAGGCGCCTACTGAGCGTGTGCTAGATCTGGGCACCGGCGGAAGTCTAAGACTGTGATGGTCTCTTAGAATCTCACAACGGTTGTCACTGTTGGGGGCAAGGAAGTGGCTGCCCCCCATCACATAGCGGGTGGTGGCATCGGGGGACTGGAAGCCAGTTTTCCGGTTTCTAGACCAGACCCCTGCTCCGGGGAGATGGCAGCCGGCTGATGATCAGCTGTAGGAGCTTACCCAAAAACTTACGCTTCCGGAGGCACACTTTCCTGATCTATAAAATGGGGAGAAACTTCACTTGGCTGTGAAGATTCCCCCAGAAAACATACACAGAAGTGTCCTGCCCACTTCCTAGGCACAACTTGAACTCAATAAGTGTTTGCTGACATACTGAATGAAATATACTTCAGAATCAGATAATTCAAAATAGCAGTACAAAATGACTTCACAAATGAGTGATTAATTGACACACTCCTTTCCCCACACACACAAAAAAAAGATGCTGATTAAAAATATGAAGACCATGACCAACCAAAGCACAAGTGGTCTCTGTTGCCCTGGAGAAACCAGGGAAGAGGAAAGAGAGGGACAGAAGGAAGAAATGACAGGAAATGCAGCTAACTGCCTCCGTGGACAATGGCCTCTTTGCCATGAGACCAGAAGAACCACATGGTACCCAGCTGCCCTGACTTGGAGCAAAGATTCTCTAGAACAATTGTGATCAAAAGGGGGAAAACATAGAACAGAATTTCAGAGTTTCATGGCCCTCAGACTTTCTAGCACCATGGAAATTGTAAGAACCCCCTAGATGACGGTCCTGAAATAATCTTTAAACTTTAAGCCAAAAATATCCCTGGAAGTCTTCTTTAAACAGTAACAGTCCATCTTGACTTGTGAACACAGTGCTCTTTGAAGCATTGTCCCAAGCAGGACTCAACAGACTAGATAGGAAACTTTGCAGGTGATGAGTTTATGTTGGTCAGGAGGAACGAGTTGGTAAAGCAGAGTGAGGATGGACACACAGCTTGAAGAGTGTGATCAAAGCCACCGTGTTAGTTACACACATAGACACTGTCACACTGGTGCCTGTTCTGCTGCGTACATTCTCAGTGAAAAAGCCCGCTGCGGTTGATTCAATTCTGATTCATAGCAACCCTGTAGACAGAGAAGAGCTGTCCCATACAGTTTCCAAGGTGCGCCTGGCAGATGTGAACTGCCAACCCTTTGGTGAGCAGCTCCAGCACTTAACCACTGCGCCACCGGGGTCTCCATGACAACAGTGCCAAAGAGGCAGCCAAGACCGAAGGAGTCTTTGCACGAAGTGGGACTGAGCTAGCACAGTGAAAAGAGGAGGGCCCTCATGGTAGACAGAGAGGGACCCAGGTGTCCTGAGCAGACGCAGCCTGGAGGAGAATCAGGGGACCCACCTTAGTGACAGGAAGTGGGCTCAGACACCAGACTGCAGGCCCAGGAGCTAACCAAAGCACACCCGGACCCTCCACGTGGTTGCAGGAGACTGCTTGTCCGGCAGAGGCCACACAGATGGGCCTGCAGGGCTGGGCTGGAGACGCCTGTACACTGCTGTGGCTGCTGCTGTGGTCAAGTCACCCCCCAACTCACGGCAACCCCTCAACTCACGACGACCCCACGTGTGACAGGGTAGAACCGCCACATGAGGTGTTCTCGGCTGTAATCTTCAGAGAAGTCATTCACCAAGCGTTTCTTCAGTGGGGCCACCAAACCCTTTGCTGTTGGTTGTGACTTGCAGGGGCCCCACAGAACAGAGGAGCAATGCCCCCAGAGGGCTTCCAAGGAGCAACTGGTGGGTTTGAACAGCAGCTTTTGTCAGCACCTGGAGCCCTGTGGGACAGAAAGGGACAGCCTGTAAGGAGCAGCCAGTTTCAGATTGCTGGCTCCTCCCAGGCCCTGCCCGGCTCCAGCTCCTAGGACACAGCAAGGCCAGGAGAGATTGCAGCAGGGAGGGACAGGGGAGAGGGAACTTTCCAAGGAAGAGTCAGGAGGACTTGGGGACCAGAGGAGAGCAGTGAGGGACAGGAACAAGGCAAAGACTTGAGGCTGGGTGGCTTGGAGCACAGGAAATCGAGGGGATGGAAAAAGTCTGGTTTCTGAGAATTGCTGCGAGGTAAGAGGGGAGGCACTCAGTGGAAATGCCCCAGCGGGGCAGGGTACGTGCTGGGGAGACACAAACAGCAATCAAACCCAGTGCCGCGGAGTCCAGTCTGACTCATAGCGACCCTACAGGACAGAGAAGAACTGCTCCTCAGTTTCCAAGAAGCAGCTGGTGGATTCCAACTGCTGACCTTCTGGTTAGCAGCTACAGCACTGTTGCTCGCTATTGCTCGCTCACTGCCCAGCCACCAGGGTTCCCAGGGGGAGACTCCTCTGAGCAGCATCCAAGGGCGGGTGTGGGGAGAGGGAGGGCTGCGCCCCATACAGAAGAGAAGAGAAGGCTCCCATCTGGGGCCAGAGAGGAGGGCGGCCAACCCAGGGAGAAAGAGAAGGAGGGGAAGAGGGGTGTCACTGGAAGCCCAGGTAGCTGCAGTTCCTGAAGGCCGAGGGTGCCCCCCCCGCCGTGTCACTAATGCCTCACTTAGAGGGATCTGTAGAAACTATGCACTCTGCAAATATTTGCTGACTGTCTAAAGCACACGTAATCAGTAATTGGCCCTGTTTGCAGGCAGGTATTTTACTAATAACAACATAAGGACGTGGAGTTGGGTACCTGGATAAAGGCAGAGCGGAGATGAGTTTATCGGAGACTACTTCTGATGCGGCTGTCCTCACGACGAATGCTCCAGCCCCTCAGCCTCAGCCTGCGGCACTGCTTCTCCAGAGTCCACCAAGCACCCTTCCCTCTTCTCCAGAGTCCGTCGTGTCTGCCAAGTGTGGCGGTCCACCCGCAGGTCAGCCCAGCAACTAACCCCAGGAGAGGTCTTCAGGAAGGAAAAAGAGCACAAAATCTCTTTCCTCCGACAAGTTCTGTGGGTATGAAATACATGATGAGGAGTGTTTAACCAAGTGCTGTCGGGTAACTGAGGTAAAGTAGTGATGCGGAGTACAGGCAGGGCCATGGAAGGGCAGCTGTGTCGTGGACACTTCCTGAGGCTCCCACCGACGCAGTCCTCTGTATCCTCCATTGCCAAGACGGTCACGTGCAATACCAGCGAGCCCGATCCCTCAGCAGGCCCGTTCAGACGTTGGTTCCCACTGCTTCCACCACCAGAATGGCTGCAGAAAGCATTGCGGGAAGGGAGTGATCGGCGTCCCTCCGACAGCCCGGAGGCCCCAACTAGGAGACCTCTGAAAGGGCCGGAAGGGTAACACATGGAATTTGGCCCCCACCTTCTCTAGTAGGGGAGCTCTTAGGGTCATACTCTGTCTTAATCCCAGAGCTGTGCAGAAGTCGTCGGCTCTGGAGCTGCAGGGTGCTGCCGGTTACACACTTGGGTTCTCATCCTCCAGCGGGGCAGAGGCGCTGGCTCTCTCCTTGAGTCTGTTTCCATAAAAGAATATTATAACGGATGTGTGAGGAATGGTCAAGTGGGAAGCGATTTTCCTAAAGACGATGTTTTGTTGCTTCAGATGTGTGGCCCCTGAGAGGGCAGATGCTGCCAGCCCTCTGCTGCTGTTGGGTGCCCGCCCGGTCACCTCTAACTCGTGAAGACCCTGTAGCCCATCTGCAGCAGACCCGACACCCGGCCCGGCGCTGTGCTCACGGTTGTGATGCCTGAGCCCGTCGTTGCAGCCACTGTGCCAGTCCGTCGAGGCGAGTGTCCCCCGGTCCGTCGTGGTGAGAGTTTCCCTCTTTTTGGCTCACTGTCACTTCTGTGGGAGGCAGCTTGTCCCTGGCCGTATTTTGAGGGTGCCCCACCAGTGTCCCACTACTGTTCCAGGGCTCTCAGTGGCCAGTTTTTCGGCTGTAGATCACCAGGTCCTTCCTCCTGGTCTGTCTCAGTCTGGAAGCTCCGCTGAAGCCTGTCCCCCCAGGGTGACCCTGCTGGTCCCCAGGGAGTGGTGGCATAGCTTCCAGCCTCACAGCAGCACACAAGCCCCCGCAGTATGACAGACTGAGACACAGGGAGCCTACTGCATCTGCTTTCCTGTATTTAGCTGTTCCGGTTGTCATGAGAGGTACTTAATAAAATGGATCGTTTTCGGAACACTGTGTTCATGATTTTGATTGCCTGTGTACACATGTACACGTATGTGCACATGCGATGATAAGCTATGTAGGCCTGGATTTTGTGACACCATTTGTTGAACCTGGGATTAGTGGTGACACAACACATCAGAGAGACACGTGTCAAAGAATCTTCCCAGGGTTCTCCAGCAGCCCTACCGGCAGCAACGGGGCTGAGGCTCCATGTTCCTGACCCTGATGAGGGGAGAGGAGTGGGGCAGCACCCATGTGCCAGGGGCTGTGCTCAGTGTGTGTGTCATCCCAGTTAGTACCCCCAACAGGGCAAGGTTGTCACGTCCACTATGCACAGAGAAGGATGATATGTGCAGATTATGCCATTTGCTCAGGACCATGCAGCTGGAGGTGGTGGAGCCGAGAGTCCCGTCCTGCTCCACCTGATCCCAGAGCCTGTGCTCTTTGTCACCATGATACATTGTGTGCCCACAGGGCCAGCTCCCTAGTTCATAATGTTTATTTTATAATGAGTATTTTTAAACTATAAAAGCAACTCAGACCTTTCCAGGTGCAGATGGCTGAGTCCACAGAGACTGAGGCAACTCCCCTCTGCCCCAAACACAGACATACATGAGGTATGACAGTCCCCAAAGTGTAAAGGAAGCCTGCAGCTACAGGAGCTGCCACTGAGCACTCAGGGAGAGAGAAGTCCAGGTCGTGAGCTGGAAGCCGAGGCGTCACTGCCTGCTGGGGAACACAAGAGCCAGAGTCACCTCCCTCAGATGCTGGCAGGCGGGCCTGGGGGGCCTGCATGTGGGGCAGGGCGACAGAGAGTGCCCCCTTCAGAAATGAGGACAGGACACCAGACCACCAACCCAAGATGGGGTTTGCAGTCAGAATGCACAAGCCGTGTACCCTGCAGCGGTGAAGACGTCAGGCCCCTTCAAGGGGAGGACCCTGACAAGGGCAAAGCCTGGGGGTCAACCCAGTCCTCTGGAAACAGTGAGCAGACCCAGCAAACAAGAAAGGCTTACACATGGACTGTGTGTCTATTAAATGTATGTTATTTATTATATTGATGTACTATACATCAAGTATATATCACTTGGCTTGGCTGGCATATCATATTAAATATGTATGTATTTCTGTACATAAACCCATTGCCATCAAGTCAGTTCCAACTCATAGTGACCCTATGGACAGCGTAGAACTACCCCATAGAATTTCCAAGGAGCATCGGGTGGATTTGAACTGCTGAACTTTGGGTTAGCAACCATAGCACTTAACTCCTGCGCTACTCCATACATTAAAAATATGTGTTAAATATATGTATCTATTAGGTAAATGCATTATATATTATATATATAGTATATAGCCACTGGGGTTTCTATATTATAGATATTAAATATATTTGTTAAATATGTATTTTTCATTATATTAATATACTACATATAATCAGTATATTAAATATATATATTTATATATGTTATAAACCCATTGCCATTGAGTCGATTCCAAGTCATTGCAACCCTATACGGCAGAGCAGAATTGCCCCATAGAGTTCTGAGGGAGTGACCGGTGACTTTGAACAGCTAACCTTTTGGTCAGTAGGGGTAGTGCTTAATGACTGAGCAACCAGGACTCCTACATATCGGTTCAGAGAGCGAGCGAGCCCCCTGTGTGCGCCACATATATGGGTTCGGAGAGTGAGTCAGCCCCTGTGTGCACTGTTTATATCATTTCAGAGAGAGAGAGAGCCCCCAGGGGACACTGTGTAGATCAGTTCAAAGAGTGAGTGAGCCCCCCGTGTGCACTGTATAGAGTGGTTCAGAGAGCGAGCCCCCCGTGGACACTGTCTAAGTGACTGCTGATGGAATGCTCAGTGGCTCCCACCCACCTGCCGCCCACTGAAGAAAAGTGTGTGCAGTCAGCCCCTACAGGGTGACAGGTAGGAGACCCTTGGGGCAGTTCTAGTCTACCCTACAGGGGCCACCAGGAGTCAGAACCCACTCGACAGCACACAACGACAGACAGAGAGAATAACCACCAGTTTAATCTGCTGCCATTGGGTTGGTTCCAACTCACAGCGACTCTGCAGGTCAGAGCAGAACTGGCACGTAGAGTTTCTGAGGGGTGCCTGGTGGCTCTGAACTGCTGATCTTTTGGTTAGCAGCCACACCGCTTAACCACTATGCCACCAGGTACAGTAAAAACGCAGTTAATGAACTATAAAATATAATTGGAGCAATCAATTATCCAGGACTAGCCTGAAGAGGTGTAGATGGAAAACAGGAGATGAAAGATAAATGGAGAGCACTAATTGTGGCCTGGCCCCTGTCCACCCCGTATCTGATGACTGAATCTGCTTCTTATCTCCAATGACATAGACTTAACACACTCTACACTAACACCTGCTCGTTAACGTGGCAAAGACAAACCACTGCTTAAGGTGATAATAACCACAGGCACGAGGTCAGGGTCCACTGCACATATCTGGGGTGACACAATTCAATCCACAACATTTCATCCTTTGGACCCCCAAATTATGTACTTCCCACACAGAAAACGTATTTACCTCTTCACTGCATCTCAGAAGGCTTAAATCACCTCCACGTCCAAAAGCTCATCTTCTGAAACATCTAAATCAAGTGTGAGTGAGGCCCGAGGCACCCTGTTCCATCCTGGGGCAAAACTGCTCTTCATCTGTGAACCTGTGAAACCTAGAAACAGGTCATCTGCCTGCAGAGCCCAACGGTGGAACTCACAGACTGAAGTTTTACATTATGAGTAACAGACGTTTGGGGAGAAAGGGGCATCAGTATTTCCCAACAAGTCCAAAACCCAGTGGAACAAACTGGTCTCAAGACTTGAAAATAATTCTCTTTTCTCCTGGACAGTCTGGGCAGTGGCCCTGTCCTCCAGACTCTGGGTGGAGGGCCCTCTGTCTTGGATATCAGCCCTGCAGTCCAGGCCCACTGGGCCAGCTGCTCTGCACCCTGGGCCCTGGGCTGACCCGTTCTCCCGGTCCATCTGAGTGGTGTGCCCTGTTATAGCCAGTGTGTCTTCTTGGTCTTCTCCTGTCCCTGGTGGTCACTCAGTCTTTGTGTCTCATCATCTTGACGCTTTGGATGAGTACTGGTCTGTTGTTTTGCAGAATGTTGTCAACTTGAATTTGTCTGATGTTTACCCTGATTAGACTGAGATTATACATTTTTGCTAAGAATATCACAAAAGCCACACGCCCCAGTATCGTAGGTCGGGTACATGATGCTGCTGCCCCCTGCTACTGACAATGCTCATCCTGATCACCAGCTGTGGTGGCATCTGCTGGCTTCCCCACAGTGCAGTCACTGTTTTCCCTTTTGTAATCAATATTGTGAGACAGACACGGTGGCCCTGTCGGTGCCCACTCCTCCTGGACCGCAGCCTGCTGACGTGCCCCACGGGTGGGGCTTGCCTGCAGCGACAGTCTATGTGGGGTCTGCCTGCAGCGACATTCCATGTGGGGTCTGCCTGCAGACGGTTTTCTGTGTCTCTCATGCCATCTGCGTTTATTCGCTGAAATTCTTCCGTAAGAAAGAGCTGTCCTTTCCCATCCGCTTCAGTCCCTGCACCGGGATAGACTTACCAGCACGTGTTTTACTCTGCAGAGTCTAACCCAGCGCCGCCACCCTTGGTTTCATTGCTCCAGTTTTCCCAGCGCTGGCCACTGGGATCTCTCTCAGGCAGACTCTCGTCCCCTTCAATACACCCCGTCCTTTTCTGGAGCTCTGCCTGACTTCCTGGCACCGCCAGACCTTCTAGGCACTTTATTTTCCTTGTCCAAAGCCTGGAATCCACCATGTCCCCAAGGAGCTCTGCTCCCCTTTCTTTAGAAGTCAAGATCAGGACATGAAGTGTACTTATTGTCCCTGGACACCGTTGCTTCTGGGCCTTCTCAGAGAACACAGCTTGAAAATACACGTGTGTGGTTAAGAGCTGGGCTGCTAGCCAAATGATCGGCCGTTCAAGTCCACCATGTGCTCCTTGGAAACCCTATGGGGCAATTGTACTTCATCCTGTAGGACCATTATGCATTGGAATTGATTTGCCATTAAAATATATATATATATATATACACTAACCCATATATGCACCCACATCAACATTTCTGCAGCATCTGTATGTATTTGTGAGGGTATGTATGTGTGTAAGGATGTATGCATGTTTCTCTGTCTATAAAATGAAAAACGATAAATTCATTCCGATGTCTTAGATGCCAGCTCAGCACCACAGGGTCTGTTCGATGCTCTTGGCTTACTTGTAACTTCTTTTCTGCTGTCTCCTCACAGCTGTGGTAGGTTATGTACTTATTCCTGGAACACACTTCAAGCTGTTCAACCTTGCTAACTCATCACCTGTGGGAAACCAGTTAACTATTCAAGGTCCCTTTCTCTTCAGCCTTACAGTAGGTAGTCAAAACGCTAGTCTTCAAAGGACTGACCTTTGGTGTGCCTTCCCCACCTCCTTCAGAGTGGCTGTCACTCTTCTATTATGGCGAGGTTCATCTGTGACAGAAGGCATCTCACTGAGGGCCCCATGCCCTGTTTTTTTGTCCTTAGTTTGCATGGTCTGCAGCGTGCAGTTCAGTGGGTTTTGACATATGCGTGGGTCCCGAATCAGAACAGGGATCCCGAATCGGAACAAGGGTCCCGACTCAGAAGAAGCACCCTTCACCACTCTCAGCAGACTGCCGCTCCCTTCCCCTGTCTGGCAATTGCGCGTTGGCTTTCTGTCCTGGCAGCTTTGCCTTTTGTAGAATGTTATATAAATGAATTCATACACTTTGTCATCTCTGGACTCTGGTTTTTCTCACTTAGCGAAATGCATTTGTGTTTTTCCGTCACGATCCACTGCTCTGGGATTTATTTTGTGACTCAAGTCCCCAGGATGTGGCTGTGGAAAGCCCTTTTGAGTCGACTCCTGTTGCCTTCTGACGTGACCCCGCTATTTTCTGAGCATTGCCTCCTTTTCTGGAACCACAAGCTATTCCAGGATCTTCTTGAACTTTCTCTAGGCAAGCCCTGAATTCTGCTATTTTCCAAGGAGCTCCGTGTGCTTAGATTCTCTCCTGAGCAGTTGCCCTATTGATGCATAAAACTTTCTCAATCAATTCATTGCCACGTCACATTCCTTCAAGGAGAGGCAACCAGTGGTCACTGAGTGGCGTTCAGCTCGTGGTGAGCCCATATTCTGCAGAGCAGAGCTGCACTCAGGGGGTCTCCAAGGCTGTGACTTTGGAACCCACTCACCAGGGCTTTCTTCGGACGCACCTGTGGGTGGGTCTGAGCAGCGGACAGGTGCCTAGCTGTGTGCACCGCCTGGGGAGTCCCGAGCGGAGGCGCCTGGGCTCACCTCACCCGCCCCTGCTGGCGGACTCCTCGGTTGTTGCCTGCCTTCTCATTCAAACCAGGTGAAAGTAGGCACCTGGTGCAAACTCATGCGAAGGGGGCCTGGTAGATTCTCCTTCATAGAGGTCGTAACGTCTTTTGTTCCCATCAGAAGCACACGAGAATGCCAACAAAAACAGCTAGCTCACAATAAACTAGAATTAAACTGGTAGGCAACGGCGTGGAAGATGACAGGGAGCTGGGAGAGAGAGGGAAACCCGCCCAGCACGTTCCAGAGCCGACTTCAGAGGCGTGCGGCCTGCGTGCCTCTCACACGGGCCCCTGCACGTGGGCAACCCCAAGTGCGCAGTGACACTCACGTTTTTGGAATTCTGGTAACTTATGAACAGGCAGGGGCCACGTCTTCACTGCGCCCAGGGCTCTGTGAGTTCTCAGGAAGCAGTGGTTCCTTCGGGAAGCCTTGGTGGCCCAGTGGGTAAGAGCCGCAGCTGTTTACCGAGAGGTCTGAGGTTCAAATCCACCTGGTGCTCCTTGGAAACTGCGGGGTGGTTCTACTATGTCCTACAGGGTTACCATGAGTCAGAATCAACTGGATGGCAGTGGATTTGGCTTGGTTTGGCTCCTTAGGAAGAAACCCTGGTGGTGCAGTGGATCAGCGCTGTGGCTGCTGACTAAAAGGCCTGCAGTTCAAATCCACCAGGCGCCCCTTGGAAACTATGTGGCAGTTCTATTCTGTCTTGTATGGTTGCTACGACTTGGAATCGGTTGTTTAACTTTTTCAAAACTGAAGCCTACTTATTTTGGAAATTCTCCTTTTGTCTGGTCACTAGATCATGTATCATAAAGAACATCCTAAGGGTGACATCCGCTTAGGGTAAGTCCGTGGACCAGCTGTTTGCTGTCTGCACTCTGTCCTCTCTGGGAAAGAGGCGTATCTGTAAAAGAACTGGATGGCAGAGAACATGCAGCTTCTTCTCTGAGGAATGGAGAAGAGGGAGTGCGCCCAGGATTTGCCCAACTCGACTTGGGGCTTCCATACACTACCTACCCATTCTGTAAAGGAAGAAACAGTCCACAAAGCTGCACAGCTAGTGAGGGAAGCACTCTGGTTAAATCCAGCCCTGTCTGACTCCAAGCCCAGGAATTTTCTGCTATGCTGTGCAAAGCCGCTGGCTTCGTCATTGGTATTGATTTCAACTTTTATGGCTTTATGATCTGAGAAGATGCTTTGCATTAATTCAGTGATATGGATTTTGTTGAGAATTGCTTTATGTCCTAACACGTGGTCTATTCTGGAGAATGTTCCATGGGCACTGGAGAAGAAGGCATAGTCTGCTGATGGATAGAAAGCTCTGTACATGTTGATGAGGTCTAGTTGGTTAATTGTGGCCATGACTTCATCATTGGGAAGGCAAGTTTGTGTTTGTATTCTGCATTAGTTTTTCTGTAAGATGGAATGTGTTCTGAAGGTGACAGGATCTGACTTGACTTAAAATCTGGTTAAGTGCCAGTCATCCTGGATGGAGACAGGGTCTTCCCATGGCACTGCTGACCTGTTTGTTGCTTCTGTTGGAGGCTGTGATACGTCTCCCCATCATTTAACCGTGTCACTGTGGTGACTCATCAGCAGGACCCATCGCCGTCCTGAGATAAGGACTGCCCAAGCACTTCCAATTTCTAGACATGCTGAGTGTTTGCCAACAGTGTTGGCTTCAGTTTTGTCTGTTAGTCTGACAATCCCATGATAACCAACAAGTCTCCACAATGGCCTGAACTTGTATTTCCTCACAGACAGCCTCCTTGTACCCCTCTCAAAGGAATGGCGTCCCTTTTACAGCCTGTGCCCTGTGTCACTGTTGCTTAAACTGTGGTCTGTACCAGAACCACGTGGGGCGTGGGGGAGAGACAGGGGCTGAAGGGACTGTGGGGGTTGCCAAGACTTTACTTCTTGGCAGCAGGATGGTGAGACTACACCTTACAGACTTTGGACACGTTGTCAGGAGGGATCAGTCCCTGGAGAAGGACATCATGCTTGGTAAAGCAGATCATCAATGAGAAAGAGAAAGACCCTCAGGGAGACGGATTGACCCAGTGGCTGCAACAACAGGCTCAAGTCTAGCGACGACCATGGACGTGGCGCAGGCCTGGGCAGGGTTCTGTTCTGTGCACAGGGTCGCTGGGAGTCGGGACCGACTTGACAGCACCTGGCAACAGTGGGGAAGGATTTCAGGTTTTCCGGCTGTGCACGAGAAAGCCGCAGAGAAGTGTCTTCCCAGTGAAGTGTGCACTAGCGCTGGCCAGTCTCAGCGCCGCATATCTTGGTTACACAGCGCTGTCCGCGTTCCACAGCAAGAAGTAACTGCTACATATCACACTGATTTGTAGATTGCCGATTTCCACTAAACATTTGAAACCTTGTGTTTCTTCCTGTGCAGCTTTGTGCAAATGTTTATTTACTAAAATCGATGAGCAGATGTCACGTGATTAAGGAAGACATGCAGCACAATAAAAGCCGCAGAAGGAAACCTTGGTAAGACCACCACTGCAGCTGAAGCCAAGGGTTAGGCCTGAGTTTCCTGGTAGCCAAATCAAAAAGGATGAACATCAAAGAAATTTTCCTCATTCAGCTGAGTTAGTGAACATGAAACACTAAGACGAACTTTTCACAAGGGTCTTTATAGAAAGCCAAACACTAAATAGCATAACTGATAATTTCTGTTATTTTTTAAATGCACACCAACTTTCTTTTTTTTTATTTTTTTATTTTTTTTTATTTTTATTTTTATTTAACATAACTGAGTGAAAATGTACATTCACATATAAATTTACATGCCTACCTGTATGCAGCTTCCACTGCTCTCCCTGTCCGGTGACTGCACACTATTCCTCTCTGCTCCATACATGTCTCATCCTCCCAACAGCCTCCTTTCCCCGCCTCTCCATCCACTCCCCTTCCTCCAGCCAGAGGTCAGCAAGATGACATCCTATAGATGTATAGAACCATAAAGTGCTTCCAATATATGCCCACTCTGCATTGCCAAGTCCAATCCATTCCTGTCCAAAGAGTGGACCTTTGTTATGATTTGTGGGAAAGGGCAGCATCAGGGCCGGGGGCCATGCTCTCAGAGGAACCCCAAAACCGCTAGACCATCAACTGAGGTCTTTTAGTGGAGATCTCAGGATGCACTCCTTTTTATTCTTGTGTTGCCAGTGAGACTCCTCTCTGTGAGCTCCATCGTGGCTATCACTGGTTGTGGCTGGGCACCATCCGGTTCTTCCAGTCCCAAGTCGATGTAGGCACCTACTCTTGTGGGTCTCTCTGTCTTCTCGGTTGTCTTTACCTCATGTCATTTTGGTCCTCGGTGAGCATCCGTTCCTGTTGAGTTGGGACCATTTGCTGTGTCCTCGGATGGCAGCTTGGCAGCTTTTAAGACCCCAGACGCCACTCACCAATGTGCGGTGCAGAGAGCTCTCTTAGCAAAATATTAGTTGTGCCAATTGGCCTGGAATTCACCTAAGAGCATGGTCCCCCGCTCCCCACCCAAGCTACTCTATCCTTGCAGTATTGAGTTAAGATGGAAGGAGTACTCAAGTTATGCTCAAGTCCACTTAATGTTGTTCTTGTTTCTAATGTGTGCTATCACCGCTTTCTCCCAACTAGATTTCTAGTAACTATCTAAACTAAACCTCCCCCCTCACCCTCCCTTCCTCCCCTCCCTTGCAGCTGTCAAAAAGTCTTTTCTTCTATACACAAGTCCGTTTTTGAGATCTTATCATAGAGGTCTCATACAGTATTTGTCCTTTTGTCACTGACTACTTTCACTCAACATAATGTCTTCCAGTTGAAATCAGGTTAGGAGATGTTTCCTGGAATCATCATTATTCTTTATCATTGCGTAGTGCTCCATTGAGTATATGTACCATAGTTTACCTATCTATTCTTCCATTGTTGGGCATCTGGGTTGATTCCATCTTTTTGCTATCGTGGACTGTGCTGCGATAAACATTCTGGCAAATGCACACCAACTTTCTTTATACACAATTGAGCGGAAATAAGAAAGCATCCAGCCATTTGGATGACCTCCAAAGTGGCCTTGAGACTATCTATTCTTCTGCGGCTCAGAGTATTATCACAGAGATAGACAACACTAACAATTATAGCTCAAAGTGACAAAACTCACCAAAAAAGTGGTGGGGGAACCTGAGGAGGGAGCAATTCATTCTTCCTGCTTTACCTGGGGAAGAGGGAGTGAAAAAAAAAAAGGTCATTTTCTGACAACCAAGTAGGAACGAAATCCCTCCGGTCACAGTTAGAGCCATTTCTCTTGCGGGCAGCTGAGCAGAGGGGACAGGACAGAGTGTTGCCCTCTGTGGCAATCTTCACAAAACACACAGAACACACAGAAACTGCACAGCGTACACTAGCTCAAGAAAGCTTAAGAAACTCAAGGGACACCATGATAGTCAAAGAAGAGGTGAACCTCTGTCTCAGAAAACCAAGACTGGGCAACTCAGGGACCCTCAGCAGCAGCAGGACTTTGGAACTGTCCCTCCAGAGCATCATCATGACGTGTCACTCCTGCTCCCAGTGCATGGGTCCCTTGGAGTGAAAGGACAGATTCCCAGGGTGGAATCTGATTGGCTCAGCCGGGTCAAGCGTCGACCTGGGATGCTAATGAGGTCAGAGTTACAAAGCAGCAACAGGGCTGCAGAGACTGCACTGGGACAGGACAGCTTCTCCTGGGGGAGGGGCCCTGGGGACAAGCGTACTTGCCCATGGCAACATCTGAGGGAGGGTGGTCCCAGCAGAAGGCACTGGGGTGGCAAGCTCAAGGGGCTAAGTGCAGACACGAGTTCACCGCGTAATTCAGGCTGGCCGTGAGCACATGCCGATGTGGACATCATTGTGTGACATGTAATTCAGGCTGATAGTGGCCACACACCGATGTTGATATCACATGTGACTACAGCTTCTGCGTTTCCTGGCAAAGTCTCCAAACAGCATGGTGCACGGAAGGCTGTCTGCCGTTTTCAGATCTGACGCTGGGTCTCGGGTTCCCTGTTCACCCCAGACACAGGCACGTGGCTTTTCTACCACAAGCTCTACTCTAGCCGTGAACGGTCACAGCCGACTCTTATTGGCACTGAGCTGACTGGTGTCGTCGTCATAAAGCTACTCGTTGAGGAACTCTCATGTTTTACACTTGTCTTTAAAAAGCTTGACTCTTTTGAAATTCTTGCTAAAGCAGTTTGTGTGGGGCAGGCTATGATAATTCCCCAGGGTTGTTATGGAAATGGTATCTGTGAATTTTAAGTGACACCTAGTTAGCAGGTGGCAGTTAGCACGCTATTTGGAAGGAGGAATGTTTCGCTTTGAAAGTGGAACATTTCTCCCTTCTGGATGAAGGGTTAGCTGGGGGGTGTTCACTCAGGAAAGAGACAGTAGTGTGCCTGGGCCCTGCTTCACAGGGGCAGCTGAGAAGAAAGAAGGGAGTCGGGGCAGGGGTGGCGGTGGGCACCAACTCCCTCTCTGATAGCCCACCCTAGAAGGCCGGCGTGTGCGGCAGGCCTGCTGTGCAGAGCCTGGACAGCTGCAGGGGAGCGGGAGCTGACGGTAGCGGGAGCTCCAGCTGGGAGCTCCTCCTTGTTCAGGACCAGCACTAGAGACCCTCAGAGGTCTGCACTGGTGCCTGGAGATGAGCCAGACCCTGATCCTTCTTCCTTTGGCTGCTGCCCTCACCTCAGATGGCTTCCGGAGTCAGTGCTAACCCCAGACGAGCTGCACTTTGGCTGAATTGACCAATCACACACCTGTGGTTTCTGGGGCGACCAGAAGATTTTGCTGCTACTGAACCTGCTTTCCCTGTGATCATTGCTAATTCACATGGGCTTCTAGTGTCCAGGACCATCAGCCCTTAGCAAGTCCTAGTCACCTGCTGTCAGCATGTGGTGGCTGGGTGTAATGTCCCTCAAAGCCATTCCTGCAGGTGCTAGTCTTTCTTGCCGAGTGGGCACCTGGCAGTGTCAGGGCTGGGCCAAGGCTGAACCCCAAAGGTGCAGCCTACAGGCCAACAGGGATCCAGGGAGGAAGGAGGTGACACCACCCAGAGGCTGGGGAGAAATGTGGAGGGCCAGGAAGGATGTGGGGATGTGGGGTAGGGACGGTGTTAAGTGGCTTCCCTGGACCACCATCTAGTGCCTGTGTTACCCCTTTGCGCTCCTAGAAGACAAAATGCTGAAGGAGCCTCTCAGTGGCTCATCCACAACCTTCTGAAGCTTTGGAAGTCAAGATGGCCCACAGGCCCAGGACTGAGGTCCCAGGACCTTGGGCAGACCTGGGGCTAGGGTCCTAGGGCTGTTAGCAGACCTAGGCATCACTGGCTACCAAGGCAGAACCAGCATCCACAGGACAAAGCATGATCTGCATATCAGGAAGGGCACATGGACTCTGCTGCTGTTCAGAGTTACTATGAAGCACAGATTTTTCATAAAGGGCCAAAAAAGAGTCAGGTTTTTCTTCCAGGCAGTGCTTCTGAAGCTTGCTTCACGGGAGAGCCACTGAATAACTCCTTCAGCCAAACAAGTAAGTTTAACCCAGTAATTTGTTGAGTCTGGTGTAGCCTGGGCTTGGATTTTTAAAATATTCCTTGTGTGATTGCAACAGGTGGCCAGGACAGAGAAGCCCTGCCCTAAGGTAGAACAGTCACACCCTGACAAAGTGTGGACCCTGAGAGTATGACAATATCATCATTACTGGGAGGTCACATGCCTTGACTTGGTTCAAATCTTTATTAAAAGAAAAACCCTCAGATCAGAGTAGAAGGGAAATTCCTCAATATGATGTGGGGCATACCCAAAAAAGCCAACAGCCATCATCACACTCAATGTAGAAAGACCCAGAGTGTTCCCCTTGAAAGCAGGAACAAGACAAGGGTGCCTGCTCTCACAACTTCTATTCAGTATTGTATTAGAAGTACTGCCCAGAGCAATAAGATAAGAAAAATAAATCAAACATATCTGGATTGGAAAAGAAGAAGTAAAAATATCCCTCTTCATGGACGATATGATCCTATATAGAGAAAATCCCAGAGTCCACAAGAAAACTTCCGGAGCTAGCAGAGGAATTTTGCAAAGCTGCAGGGTACAAGGCAAGAAAACTCAGTTGGATGTCCATTCACCAGCAGTAAGAAATCTGAAAGGGAAAAACAGGGCAACAAGTCCATCTACAATAGCCGCTAAGAGAATGAAATAATGAGGAATAAACCTAGCCAGGGAGGGACATGAAGAACTTCACACACTGAAAATCCTGCTGCAGGAGGTGACAGGTGCTCATTAAGAGGATACTAGAAGTACAGAGTAAAAAGGAGGAATGTGCTATCACAGGGTGAGGAGAGCAGATGGAGCTGCAGATAGGCGGACACGTGGAATTGATTTGGGTTTTATGCTTTCATTTAACCATGACAAAAGAAAACATTGCTACAAGAGTTGAAAGACTTAAGTAGATGGAGAGGTGTTCCATGTTCATGAATTGGAAGCCTTAACATTGTTAGAATGTCACTATTAGCCAAAGGAATCTATAGATTTAATACAATCCTGACCAAAATTCTAACAAGTCTTCTTTCGAGAAATAGAAAAATCAATCCTCAGCTCTATGTGGAATGGCAAGGGGCCTCGATCAGAGGAAGCAGTGTTGAAGGAGAAGAGACAAGTGGGAGACTCACGCTTCCTGATTCTAAAATGTACCATACAGTTACAGGGTGGTGTGGCAGGTAAGGACTACAACTGCTAACCAAACAGCCAGCAGTTGGAACCCCCCAGGCACTCCTTGGAAACTCTGTCCTGCAAGGTTGGTGTGAGTCAGAATCACCTCAACAGCGGTGGGCTTGGTTGGTTTTCATACTGCCTCAGAGGAGCCCCTGTGATGAGGTGGTTAAGTGATCTGTTGCAGATTGGAAGGCTGGTAGTTCAGACCCCTGGCTGCTGCGTGGAAGAAAGACACGGCCGTCAGTTTCTACAAAGGTTTGTAGCCTCGGAAACGCGGCGCAGTGGTCCTGTTCTACCATACACAGTTGCTGTGAGTCAGAATCCACTCTGCGGCAGTGGGTGTGATAGCAATCAAAACAGCCAGATGCTGGTATAACAACAGATATGTAAACCAATGGAGCAGAACTGAGAGTTTAGAAATATTCACACATCGTGGTCAACTGATTTCTGACCAGGGTGTGAAGCCCATTCCAGGGGGAAAGAAGATTCTTTAAGCTAAATGGTGCTGGGATGACTGGATTCCCTCATGCAGAAAAATGAAATGAGATCCATGCCTCACCCTTACACAAAAAGGAACTCAAAATGGATTAAGGGTCTAAATGTGCAAACTAAGACAATTTTAGAAAAAGCAGGGACAATACTATAAGATCTTGCCTTAAACAATGGATTATCTAACATAATAACAAAAGTTCAAATAACAAAAGACAGTAAATCAATGGGAGCTCATGAAAATTAAACATTGTGTTCAGAAGACTCTAGATTTTATTTAAAAAGTGAAAATACAAGCTACCAACAGGAAGGGTATGCTTGAAAATCATATATCCAATGAGAATCTAATAACCAAAGTTTATATAAAACTTCAAAACCTGACAATAATAACTATAAAAAAATAAATAAAAGAGTAGCTGCCAAGGCTGCTTACATAAAACCAAAATCCTCATGGCTTTGGTTCTTTGATATGGAGGTTTAGGCTCACAGTTTCTCAGGACATCCAAGTTAATTGACCTGGTATCGTGCTTACTGCCCTGTTCTACCTCGTATTTCATTATGTGGTGCCTAGGGTCTTAAAAGCTAGCCAGTGGACCTCTTGGTCTCTTCTTGCCAGGAGCCACAGAGGGAGGAAGAGCATCAGGAAGAGGAGGAGAAAGTGGAACGTGTGGACCGCTGCCTCTGTAAACAGCTGCCTCCTTGGCCAAGAGATCAGAAGAACTGGATGGTGCCCAGCTTCCATGACTGAATACAGTGATCAAAGATCCTACACCAGAATCCTGATTAATGGTGGGCAGAGGGGAAATGGAGAACAGAATTTCAAATTCTTACGGACTCTGGACTTGCTGGAGCCAGGAAGTTTGAATGAACCCCTGAAACCACTGCCCTGGGATCATCTTTCAACCTTAAACCTGAAATATCTCCTCAAGTCTTCTTAAAACCAGACAAGAGTTTAATCTGCAAAAAATGTCTGCCTCAAGCATGTTGCTGTCTTCAGAACTATCTGTGTAGGACCAAAGAGACAGCACCAACTGGACAGACTAGACTGGAATCTCAGGGGAAGTACGTTTAAGGCGGGCTAACAACTCGGACAGTGAGGATTGCTGTGCGACTCGAAGAGCATCCTCATTGTCACTGAAGTGCACAGGAAGAAACTGCTGAGCTGGGGTGTGTTTGCCGTGTGGATTCTTGACCACACCTACAGGAATAAAATTTTTCAAAAAGAAAAAAAACTTTCTCCTAAGTTGCATGCTTCTAATGAATTATGGGTGATATGGTGATGAGTGGGTGTTCCAGAACGCTTCATTGTGTTTATGGGGAACTTGTGCAGAGACCGAAAGGCAGTCATTCCAACAGAACATAGGGTTGCTGCTCCATTTAAAGTCAGGAGAGGTGTGCATCAGGGTCATACAGCCTTCTGTGTGGATTGTACCTTAACATAAAGAGAAAAAACTCCTCACGACCATAAGCAACATCGTGATAAACGGAGAAAAGAGTGAAGTTGCCCAGGATTTCATGCACTTGGACCCACACTCAGCACGCCCGTGGAAGAAGCAGTCAGGGAACCAAGCGACCCACCGTAGTGGGCAAACCTGTCGCCAAAGACCGCTTTTCAGTTAAAAAGCAAGGACAGTAGTTTGAGGATGACAGTATGCCCAACTCCAGCCACGGGATTTTCAATCACCTCACCTGCATGCGAAAACTGGACCGTGAATAAGGAAGACGGATGGAGAACTGAGGCCTTTGAATTAGGATGCTGGGAAAGAGCACTGAACACACCGCAGATCGCCGGAAAAGATGAACCAGCCTGTCCTGGAGGATGGACAACCAGGATGTGCAGAGGAAGTGAGGGTGTGGGACTTCATCTCACATCCCTCAGACACATGGTCAGGAGGGGCCGACCCACGGAGAAGGACATCAGGCTTGTCAGAGGGCCAGGGGAAAAAGAGGAAGACCTTCAGCACAACAGACAGATGCGACGGATGGACACGATGGCCAAGCGCTGCGCCGGCGAAGCTGTCCCCGGAGCCGGCAGTGCTGCGGTTGGCCGTGCGCAGGGTCACTGCAAGTCAGCACTCCCTCCCGGACACCGACAAGCATGCCGACACAGCGTGCCCCCGAGGTCAGCCGGTCAGGACGGCAGGTGGCAGTCCGAGCCGGGGATGCGGCTCTCACGTCCCATGAGAGCACGGGGCTTCCTTCTGTCCTCCCCACTGATGCAGTGACCACCCCACGGGGTGAGTGGGACAGATGCGGCCAGGCCAGGCCGCCACCCAGAGAACCACAGGACTTAAACACGGCCAGGTGTGGGTGGCGGGGAGGCCCCAGGGCCCCGGACAGCATCACTAGGCAGTGTGCGATCTCCGGGCTCCAGAGCTTTGGCAAAACTGAGGCAGCTTTTCACACTTGCCCACCTCTTAAGACCCTGCCCCAGCCCCGAACTTCCACTCTAGTATTCCAGAGGCACTTCCAAACCCACGCCCCATGCCTCACACCAAAACCCCGCTGTTTTATCCCATTTCCCATTCTGCCAGCTTGCTGATTAATAGCCATTGACAATTTTGGATTTTGCCTGTCTCAGGGGTGTCTGCCAACTGATAATGATTTCAGATGATGACCGTGTGGCATAAAGACTGGTTTGTCACAGGAGACTGACTGCTTCACTTACCATCCCTCCAACCTCTTATCTGCCTGCCAGAGCAGGAACAACGGCGTAACTATCTCTGTCATGAGTGAGGGGGAGCCTTCTGACACCCTGCAGCAGAGAACGAGGCAAGGGGGTTCCTAAGGTTCAAAGTGAGGGTTTGAACAGCTAATGTCTACCATGACTTTCAAAATGAACATGGCCAGGGATCCCACAGGGGACATGTCAAGGACTCATGGGTGACGGAGGCCGTGAGTGCTGACTGGTGAAGGATGCTGGTATGAGGAGCATTAGGTGAGGGAGATCCTGGGAACAGGAGGGTCAGGAGATCCAGTGTGGCCTCCGGGGAGAGAGAAGAAAGTAAAGGGACACGCCAGAGACTCACTTCAGGGGAGACCCGTGGCTGTCACTGGACCTACACTCTTACTTCAGAGACAGGCACGTGGACTTTCTGGCAAGTGGCAGTCACACGCAGCTGGGGACCTCAGGCAGACCGGAAGCCTTCCCCATCCTTGTACAGTTCTGTTTGCTCTGAAAACACTTTCTGAGCACTGGCCACATGCCATGTGGTACGTGCTGGGACACAGGAGAGAACCCCGTCTGGAGGAGGTCCCTGTCAACTCACACATCCTGAATTGCCTTCCTTCTGCCACCACAACAAGTGACCGCTATCTTAGGGCTGAAAGCAAGGCACACAGAGAACCTCACAGTTCTGCGGCTCTGACGTGGGTCTCTCTGGGCTAAAATCCAGGTGTCAGCAGGGTTGTATTCCTTCTGGAAAGTCAAGGAAAAATCCACTTCCTGCCCTGCTTCAGCTTCTAGAGGCGGCCTGCGTGGCCGGCTCGCCGCTCCCACCTGCGTCCTGGGAGTCCACCTGAGGCCTGCTCCAGCCCAGGCTCCTGTCCCACTTGTCTCTTCCGCTTCCGGGGACCCCGTGATTGCACAGGGGTCACCTGGATAAGTCGGCCACGTGCCCCAACGAGAGGCCAGGTGACGGTTGTTGTTACACGCTGTAGCTGATCCTGAAGCCCAGGGTCTTCCCTATGGGACAGAGTCACTCTGCCCCATAGGGTCTCTGATGCTGAAGGTCCTTGCAGAAGCAGAGCGGGTGGCTGGCAGGTCTGCGTCAGCAACCTGAGCTCAGCCGCTGAGCACTCAGCCAGTGCGCCACCAGCAGCGTTAATTCCGTCTGCTGTCCTGTCCACATGATGTGACATGGATACAGGCTCTGGGAGTCAGGGCGAAGACCTCTCTGCGGGGGGCAGAGTGGGCGGGACCGAAACCCGAACCTGTTGCTGTTGTGTGGGTTCTGACCCACGGTGACCCTATAGACAGAGTAGAACTGCTCTGTTCCAGGGAGCGCCTGGTAGGTTTGAACTGCTGACCTTTTGGTTAGGAGTAGGAGACACAGCTGTTAACTACAATAGCATCAAAGTTTCCTGTAAGGGGCTGGGGTGTTATTCTGCCTGTCACAGTTTCTCCTGAGACTTGGTGACAACCCACTTGGGGTGGGCGCAGGGCTGGGAACCCGCTGGCTCAGGGGGCTGAACTCAGCATCAGGAGAAGGAAGCTGCTCCCAGGGTGGAACTCTGGGCCACAAGCTCGGGGGCAGAGAGGGGCAGGTCCACAGAGAAACAACCTCAGCGCTCCTCCCTCACCTGGGCCTGCAGGGCGTGCTTCCCAGAAAGTGGAAATCTATGCGGGGTCATGGAGGCCAACTTCTCTCCCAGGGCTAGAGGCGTGGAGCCTGGAATGAGCCACGGGTTTAAAAGCTAACCTGCTAGGAAGCTGGCCAAGAGCAGAGAGGGCAAAGCTGCTCAGCCTGTCCCCGCTCACCCCACACCAACTCGCCTCCCAGAGTGGGGCATCGAGAGGGTTAGTCACTCACGGGCATCTCCCAGCTTTGGCTGGCAGCTGAGCCTGAAGGGGTGTCTCTAGAAGCGTCCCACTGGTCTCCCTGTGTTCGGCTCCCCTTCTGTCCTCCCGCCACCCTGGTGATATTTCCAAACGACCAGTCTAATCACACTGGTCCAGCAATAGGCCTTCCAATGCCACAGATAGGTGACAAGGCCCTCACAGCCTGGGACATGCCCTGTCCTGCAAGCAGCTCCTTTTCCTATGAAAGCCACTTTTTACCTGCAGGCTTCTACGATGGTCCCCTGTCTTCTCTCTCCAGAAATCTCACGCTCATCTGCCCAGGGGCTCCCGCTGTGTTGTGGGGTGCCTCTCCACTCAAATCCGGAACTGTCCTGTTGTGCTGAGCACATAGACAGCGGGAGGGCTGGTGTCACCCTGTGTGCCCCAGGGGCCTGCTGATGTGCTCACTGGCCCCAGGGGCCAGTGAGTGCCCCAGAGACTCTTGTCACACGAAGGGCTGGCACAGGGTCAACAGGCTGTGCTCGCCCAGTTCTCTGGGAGTTAGCAACGTGGAGGTGGGCTTCAATCAACCTCACTGATACCTGGAATCAGCCTAAGCCCACAAGTAAAAGGAAAGCCTTATCGATCACAAAGGGACAAATAGTGTCTGCTCCCCCTTCCGTGGATTACCCAGAACAAGCCAGTGTACAGGGACAAGAGTTCACCAGCTGAGGAGGGTGGTGACAGCACTTAGAGAATGCTGAGCGCCTGCTGACCAGAAACCCCCTGCCCTCCAGCTGGTCTGGCTCACAATGGCCCTGCAGGACCCCACAAAACAGCCCCACGGGGTCTCCAAGTAGCACCCGCGACTCAAACTGCTGACCTTCTGACTGGTGGCCGACTCTTAACCATGGGGCCCCCAGGGCCCCAAACCTCTGTTGAAGGGGATGAGAAAGTCCGGAAAGCGACGAGGGCAACACTTGCAGGACGTGAATAACGCCTCGGGATTGTATGCGCAGTGAATGCTGAAAAGGCAAGCGGCTCGCTACCTGCATGTTCACCACGATAAAAAGCGTATAAAAGACAGCATATCAAAAAAAGAAGGAAAATCACCCTGTCAGATCTGATAGCTGGCATTCACACCCACAATTAAGGGTCTTGTGGGTTCACCCCCTCGGCAGTGTGGCTTTGCGGCTCCATCCATCAGGAAGCAAGTGCTCGTCCTTGTCCCTTGAAGCCGAGCTGGCCTTGTGGCTTGCTCCAGCCGACAAAATGCAGCAGAAGCAACACCTGGGACACCTGTGCCCAACCGTCAGGGCCCTGCTGCAGCCCTGAGAACAGCCCAGACCGGCCTCCGGGGCGCCGCGGAGCTCAGGCGTGGACGGGTCTCTGGAGCCGGTAAATTCATCCTCACCGGGGCCACCGCTGATCAGCTGACCCCTGTCCAGCCACCAAATGCCCACAGGTGCAGAGGCAACCAACCTAGCCGAGGCTGCCCGTGTCCCCAGAGCTGCCCAGCCACCCTGTAGGTGTGTGAGAAGTAGCAGGTGGCGGGCGTCTGAAGCGACGCCACTTTGGGAGTTCTCTTACCCACCACTGTCGGGGCACGGCCTGGTTGACGCGCCACTGACTGCTGGGCGAGAAGTGGATTAACAGCAAGCAGTCGCCAGTCGAGAGAGTCCAGGAATTCATCTTCATCGTTGTTTCGATTGTTCAAGTTCCATTCTCAGGAGAATGAGAGTCCTTTCCTCCCTCAGCTGCTGCATTGAGACTGGTTTTCACTGGCTTCTTCCTGAAGTTCGTCTGGGGCCTAGAAGCAGGAATGGACCCCAACATGATGTCTTCCTGAGTGGAAATCATTGATTCACTGCCTCCTGGAATAAGGAAGCCAAAGGAGAGCCATAGCTTTTAGCCTGGCAGACGAGCCTGCTTCCTATGGCCCTCCTTCCAAGAAGACGTCACAGGGCCTGGTGGCAGAGACCACTTGAGAAAGGTCTTGTTTGGGGCATCAAAAATAAGGACGAAGACAAGTGCCAAGGTGACCTGCATTTGTGACTGAAGTGGGAGAGAGAAGTCAGGCCAGGGAGCAAGGGGACAGGAAGTGAGGAGCGGGGAACAACAAAGCCAAACCAAGGAATCCCGAGACCTGAGGGGTGCTGGGCTTCGCTCCCCCGAGGACATCAATGTCTGCCCCAGGTGAACCCTGGGGACCTGTGAGGGGGTCAGCTCAACTCCCCCGTCTACCGCAGGCGAACCCGAGGCTGTTCCTCACACACCCTTCAAATTCGTTGGGCCTGGTTCAAAGCTCATGTGGGCATCGCCCCAAGGCAAACACTGGTGTTTTTCTGCAAAACCTGAGGATGGGCTGTGGCCCTTCCTGTAACTGTGATTTATCCAACAGTGGAAGGATTGAGCTTGTCGGGGATTTCACTTCAATGGGTTTCACAATCAACGCCCATGGAGGCAGCAGTCAAGGAGTCAAAAGATGCAGTGCACTGGGAAAACGCGCTGCAAAAGAGCTATGTGAAGTGTTGAAAAGACGTCCCCTTGAAGACTAAGGTCCCCCGACCCACGCCAGGGTCTTTTCAGCTGCATCATATGCGTGTGAAAGCCAGACCATGACCAGGGAAGAGAGAAGAGCCAATGCCTTTGAACTGTGATGTTGGAGGATGCTGGGTGTCCCCCGGACCGCCAAAAGAACCAACAGATCTGTTCTGGAAGAAGGTCAACCAGAGTGCTCCTTGGAAGCAGAGACAGTGAGACTGCGTTTGTCATGGATTGAATTCTGTGCCCCCAAAATACATGCAGCCACACGGCTGGGCCATGATTCCCAGTAGCTTGTGACTGCCCTCCATTTGGTGGTTTTCCTCTGCTGTATGTTAAAGGACTAGGGTGGGACTGTAAATTCCTTTATAAGATCACCTCTCTGCTCCACTGTAAAGGGAGTTTCCCTGGAGTATGGCTTGCCCCACCCTTAATCCTTTCATCCTGCAAGAGATGAAAGGAAAGAGAAGCAGGCAGAGAATTGGGAACCTCGCAGCATCAAGCAAGCAGCACTAGGAGAGAAGCGCGTCCTTCAGACCTGAGGTTGCTGCGCCGAGATGCTCCCTGAACAAAGACTGATGCAACACTGGACTTTCCTCCAGAGCCGACAACAGGAAAGCCTTCCCCTGGAGTGGACACCCTGAATGTGGACTTGCAGCCTACCGGACTGTGTGAGAATAAAGCTTCCTTTGTTAAAGCCATCCACTCAGTGGTATTTGTGCTAGAGCAGCTCTAACTGACTAAAACAACAATTTACAAACTTCGGACATGTCGTCAGTAGGGACCAGTCCCTGGAGAAGGACATCATGCTTGGTAGAGTAGAGGGTCAGCAAAAAAGAGGAAGGCTCTCTATGAGACGAATCAACACGGTGGCCGCAACAATGGGCTTAAGCATAAAAACGATTGTGGACATAGTGTGAGACTGGGCAGTGTTTTGTTCTGTTGGTCACACGGTCGCTGTGAGTCAGCACTGACTCGAAGGCACCTAACAACCACAGTGTTCCCAAGTTCCTGCACACCGTGGCCTGCGTCAGGACTTCCAGGTCCTGCGTGGCCCATGTCAATCCCACATGTTGCTTATTCATTCATCAGCTGACAGACGTCTCTGTTCTTTCCACCTTTCAGCTACCGTGAATAGTTAACGGCAATCAGCTAGTACTGTAACAACGATTACTGGTTAGCTATCACTGCAGGACTTAAAGAAGGATCGGACACCTGTCGCCCAATATTACCAGGGGAGCTAAGGTGTCCCCATGCTGGTTGCAGCTCTTCTCATCCCTCTCCCACACAGCCCGGAACTTCTCACCAGCACCCCACATTCCCCCATGATCACCCCAACACTGACGGTGAGCTCAGGGGAAACAAAGCAAAAGCACTCCTGCAGCTGGCTCTGGGGGGTTCCCTCACCTGAGGCTCGGTGCTTGCTGGTCAAGGTGGCCGGCCCACCACCCACTGGCTCGGAGGTCCGACCCACCTGCCTCTGGAGCCCCCTGCCTTGAGGGAGAGGCGGGTGCAGCAGTCCCTGCCAGAGATGCCTCTCTGGTCCCCCAGGGTGTGGTACCCACCTTCTGAGTTACAGGAGGAAGGTGTCTAAGGGCATGTGAGCACCAGTGACCCCTCTCTGAGCTCGTCCTGGCTGTGCCACACTGAGGACATGTGTCACACTGAGACTGTGTGTCCCCAGCGTGACATTACAGCCCGGGCTCTGGTGCCCTGCTGTCTCTGTCAGCAGCAAAGGCCCATCGCCTCCTCCTCCAGAGCCTCAGGTCCCCCTTTTGACTTCCTGCTTCACAGCGTGCGGCTGAGGGTGTGGTGGACCTACCTCCAGTGTGTGTCACGTGCTCACGGCCAGCCTGGTGACTTCCCTGGGCTCCAGGCGCCCACCCTACCACCCCTTTCTGCTAGTTGTCACTGAGTCAGTTCCAACTGGTGGCCACCCCAGGCATGTTGTGCACAGCTGTGACTGCGGGGTACCCAGTGGGTTCCTCTCAGGGGGCTTCTGTGCAGACCCGAGCCTCCAACCTTCCTGTTAACCCTTGCTGGATCAGAGACTGACTCCAGCCCCTTCCTTTCAAAGTCCTGGGACCAAGTCCACCTTGGAAAGGGCTTTTGAAGCATTGTGATTTATTACCCACTTTTCTTCCCTCCCTTCTCACAAACCCCACAGCTGTCCAAGCCCCCAGCCCCTGTCCAGGTAAAGCCCAGACTGTGCTCAGCTGCTCGCCGCATGTCCCACCCAGCCCGGCTCCCTCGGTACCTGACCTCCAGACCCCTCCCACCATTGCAGCCCGGGGTCCTCCTGAAAGGCCCCACCAGGAGGCACAACCTGTATAGGACAAGACAGATTCTACCAGAGGGTGTGATGGATACGGTGAGATTACAACTTTCTCAAAGCGTTACCGGGCACAAAGGATAGCTTTTCTAAATAGATGGATTGGTAAGTGGAAAGGCGATTACTGAGATGCGTTGACACCGCGCTTCCTGTTGAGACAAAGCCTGCCGGGACCGGCGCTTTGTAGGGAGGCCGGCGGCGGGCACCCGCGATGCTTGTGTGATGCTGCCACCTGGTGGCCGCCGTGTAGAATAGCCGCCCTGACAGTTCCCCGCAGCCCGACGGTGGCGCGGTTGGGTGCTCGTCTGCTAACCAGAGGGTCAGCAGTTCGAATCCACCAGCTGCTCCTTGGAAACCCTATGGGAGCAGTTCCACTCTGTCTCTAGGGTCGTTACGAATAATGCCTATTATTTAAAAACAAAAACCTGTTGCCATCCAATGGATTAGACTTCTGGGGCAGTGGCATCCACCCCATGAAGCTCCAGGGGACGATGGGTGCTGGAGCCTTGCCATCCCAGCAGGCACTCCCCATGTCCCCCACTTTGTCCTCAGTGGCTTGGGCCAGCCTTCCTGGCTGTAAGTTTCAGAGTCGCACCCCAGCCTGGGGCCCCTGAGCCCCTCCACTACAAGGATGTGGGCGTGACGAAGAGAAGAGTCTTCTTACGCCTCCTCGACATCTTCCAGAACACCCCAGTGAGCCCCAAAATGTCCCAGAAGAAAAGCTGTTCCAGAAAAACCACTGGAAAACCTGGCAGTCACCTTGGAACCTGGGACGCGCACACAATTCTCCAGCAGGCTTCTTCCACAGCCAGCAACGAGCCGCAGACATCCACTGTGAGAGCCCTCCGTCACACTGCCCCTGGGGACAGCCACTGGCCGACTGGACCGGACGGAGGCCTCCCCTGCCCATAGCCCCTCCAGGCTCTCTGCTCCTGGCCTGGTTGGACTGAGCCCAGGGCTGGCCCAGGAGGTGCAGGCCCTGTGCCGTGGGGGCCGGTCGGTTCAAGGAGGCGAGGATGAGGACGGGGTGCCTGCCCAGCCTCTGCAGCACTCTACCTTGCTGCTTGGGTCTCATACTCACGAAGAGCCCAGGATTGACACTGGAGGATGTGGCTGTCTGGTGACACTGGTTTCCTGTGCAGGCCTGGTCCTTCCACCCCAACCAAGACGAAAGCCGGTTCCCTGAGGGCATCCCAAGCACTTTCTTGTTACCGAGTGACTGTGGCTTCTGGGTGTGAAAGAGATCCATGAAAGAGCTCCCTTTTGGCAAATGAAGAAACAGAAGACCAGAGAGGTTGTGGACTTGGCCCCAAACCGCACAGCATGTCAGTTAGTGGCACAACCCAGCCAGCGAGCTTGGGCCCTCTGCCCTTTGGGCAGTGGTACTTGGCGTGGGCTGCCACTAGAATCCCCCGGGGCCTCACCTAAAAAAAGAGCCCAAGCAGCTGCCATGGAGACTATCTCAACTCACAGGGACCCAGCGTGTTATGGAGCAGGGCTTTCAAGGCTGTGGTCTCTTAGAAACAGATGGCCAGGCCTGTCTTCTGAGATGGCTCGGGGCAGGTGTGCATGGTGAAACTGGCAGCTCACAGCTGAGAGCTTAACTGCTTGTGCCACCCAGGGCTCGGGGTCTCCTCTTGGCATGACTTCTTAGCAGTCCAGCCCACACGGCCACCGGCGCTCAGTAGGCCAGCATCCAACGTCAGCTGAGGAAGCGCAGGCGGGTGGGAGACCAGTGACCCTGAACTACACTCTGAGCGTTGGAAAGTGCCCTGTGTCACTAGATGACGGTGCCTTCTGTGGCAGGCTGAGTCCTGTCCAGCTCCGTCAGTGCCTGTGTCACCTGTCACTTCAGCCTGCAGGTTTCCTGAGGACTCACCAACCACGCAAGAGTGTGAGGCACTCTTGCAATGAAGAGAAAGCCAAGAGAACACTGTCTTTGTTGTTCAGAGAAAAGCAGAAAATGTCGTTTTCATGGAGACAAAAAAAATTCAAAGCAGGTCTTCCCCTCTTGGCCAATGCTCAGCAAATCACTCCTTCTGGTGGCCTCAGCCAGGAGCTAGGGGTGAGTGGCCACGGACAGGGTGGCCAGAGAGGCACAGATGGCGGCCGTGGACGAGGGTCAGCTCAGGAACAGCAGGCGCTAGGGTCCACTGTGGGCTCTCAAGTGGGGGCAGGGCGCAGCCAATCCAGGCCTGGGGGCGATGGAGAGAGCAGGCCAGAGGCCTCAGCAAGAGCTCGACCCCCAGCTTTCATGGTCCTGCCTGCCCACCCTGGAGGCCACTCAGACCAAATGTCTCTCAGTATGCTTCGGTCACAGACAGGCTGCTGAGCCTGAGACCCCCAAAGCTGTCACCTCCCTCCTGATCAGCTTCTGAGGACAGGTGGCTCTTCGTCTTGGAAGACTCTGTGAATAGGAGCAGTGGCGGTCTTCCTAGGAGACCTCTATTCAAGTATCCATCATGAGTGACAGCAGTGACAACCATCACTGCCTTTCACGGAGGACATGTGAGACCAAGTCCATCCACAGGAAGGGGTCCTCCTCCCGGCCCTCAGGGTGTGTGTGGCCTGGGCCCTGAAGGCCTACCCACACATCCTGGGCCCTGAAGGTCCACCCATACATCCTGGGCCCTGAAGGTCCATCCACACATCCTGGGCCCTGAAGGCCCACCCACACAGCCAGGGCCCTGAAGGTCCACGCACACATCCTGGGCCCTGAAGGCCTGCCCACACATCCTGGGCCCTGAAGGTCCACGCACACATCCTGGGCCCTGAAGGCCCACGCACACATCCTGGGCCCTGAAGGCCCACCCACACATCCTGGGCCCTGAAGGCCCACCCACACATCCTGGGCCCTGAAGGCCCACCCACACAACCAGGGCCCTGAAAGTCCACCCACGCAGTCTGGGCCATGAAAGCCCACCCACGTGGCCTGGGCCCTGAGCCTCCATCCACCTCCCCCTTCTTCCGTCCCTTCCCTGCTCTCCGTCTCCCTACCCTTGCCCTCTCTCCTTTCTTCCTTCCCGGCTCACAGGTTTCCCTGATGGTGAGCTGAGACGCTGCCCTCAGAGAGCACAGAAACAGCAGCCTTGTGGGTGTCCACATGTCACTGGGTCACCAGCTCCGCCGTGAGTGGACCGTCCACAGTGTGCCCTCGGCTCCTAGCACTGCACCTGACACATTAAGAGGCTCGGTGGCTGTCTCTGGACTGCAGGAGTGGATGCATAGCTGGGGTACTGGGCAGATGGCAGCCTCTGCCGCTCTCAGCAACTCTGGAAGCCCCAGGAAGGCGACACCTGCGAGGGAACCTGAGTAGGGGTGTGGGAAGCCCCGGCCCCAGCCTTAGCCCCCTGGAGCCCAGGCCTGTAGCTGCTCCCCACACATGCACACCCTGCCTGGAGGGGCTCTGTTTGCTGCAGGGACAGTCCAGCCTCCCTGCTCAAAACAGGGGTTCTTTTCAGGAATGGTTCCCTGTTCCCTTGCAGAAGGAAGCCTGCGGATCAGGCTGTGTACCTGTGGGAATAGGTAAAGGCACAACCAGAATTGTTTCTGGAAAATGTTCACACAGAATTTATTTTTACAAGCAGGCTTCTGCCAGACAGATTGTATATTTGGGGGGAATCGCTGAGCCCCGACTAGAGAGGGGCGAGAGGCAGGAAGCAGGGCTGAGTGGGGGTTGGTCAAGGCCACTGCTAAGCTGGAAGTCCAGTCTGCTAGTGCCACCTGGGGTGGGCAGGTCAATGGTGGCTTGGGGGTTCAGCCAGCGGCTGAAGGAGGCTGCAGAGGGCATGAGCGGAGCTGTGTTTTCCTGCAGTGGAGTCCCCAGGTTCCCCCCAGCGGACAGGGCTGCCCGGCTGTGCCCCACAGCTCTTCTGCAAAGCTGGGCAGACATGGAATGTCACCTCAGGTGATCTGGGACCTCTAAGGAACCATGGCAGTGTGTTCTACTCAGCAGCTACTAGCTCCTGGGGGAGTGGGGCTCCTTCAGGGTCAGGGGTGTGTGCCATGAAGCAGAATGTGGGAATCTCAGCTGTCCTTTGGTCCCCAAGGGTTCTAACAACCAAGACGCCAGTGGAACTGAGTTCACTCACCTCACAGTAGCTTGTAATTGAAAAATGTGTCACGGAGGTCTAGGGAGATGGTCCCAGCTCCTCCTCGCGCCCTCCTGGGCCCCCTCCTCCCAGGTCCTCTCTGGATCTGTGGATGAAGCAGGCAGGGCAATGCACCCACAGTGAGAGACAGTGCTGCCCGGGTGCTTGCCCACATTTGGGGTGCGCTTGGCTATGCCTTTAGGTCTAGAGCTCCTAATCCCTGGACCCCAGGACTTCCCTCACTGTCCAAGAAGCCCTCTATGGCCCCAATAATCCCTCTTTCCTGGCTGCTGTTTCCTCTGGATTTACACACACACACACACACACACACACACACACACACACACACACACACACAGCCCTCCCTTCCGCCACCCTGCACTTGGTGGTGGCAGCATGGGAGGTCTGCTTCGCAAAGCTATTTGCAAGATTTCAAAAAGCCCAAAGGAAATCATACATTTACCTCAGTGAGGTTCCCAGACTAAATAAAACATGAAGTTTATTTGCTTTGGGCTGGAGTCATCACAACTCTGTGTGGAAACCGTGGTTATCTCAGCCGATCAGACTTGCTAATTGGCAGCTAGGTGTCTTTGATGACTAAAACTCGAAGAAACAAATTGTTATTCGATAAATGCAGCTTGTTCGCTAGACAAAAACTTTCAAACACGGGCTCCCTGGAGGAAAGAACTAGAAAGGACCTTCGGAGGTGAGCGGGCTAGGGCCCTGGGCTCCCGCCCAAACTGGCTGTTTCCGAGAGAACATATTGAGCGTGCCCCCGCAGCCCCTCGGGTCCTGGTCTCCTTAGTGACAGCGCCTTTGCGGCACCCTGCCCATGACCCGCCTCTCACGCTGGCTCTTCTCTGGGGCACTGACCCCGTGCTGGTCCCATCTCTTCCTTGGGAGTTAGTGGGAAGAGTCTACAGTGGAAGAAGTCTGGGAAACACTGAGCCCAGCCAAATGAAGCCGTTGGTGATGGGACTTTTCACAGCTTCTCACCGAGAGTTCCCGAGGACAGGTCAGGGCACGGCACATCCCTAGGAGAGGCTCAGAAGCTGTGTTTCGAGCCACAGCTCAGGTAACCGGTGTTCCACAGAGCAGGAGGACAAAGGTGACCCGTGACCCCATGGCCAACCTAGGGACAAACCTAGAAGGCCAAGGATGGAGGAAAGGCTGGAGTTGGGGTAGGAGGGAAGGTTGGCCCACAGGATATCAGTGACCCCACCTCTTCCTGCACGGAGACGGGGAGCACGTGTGGACGTCTGGCTGTGCTGTCCATGTAGCTCAGGCACCCCCACTCTGCACACATGGGGCACCCTGAGTCCGAGTCGACTCTACGGGAACTGACCAGCAACCATACCGCAGAGCAACACCCTGTCTCTGAAAAGACCTTTTATTGTGTTCAGATGAAAGTTTGCAATTCAAGTAGGTCTGTCACACGAGAACCTGCACACACACTGTTACATCACCCAAGCTGGGCTCCCCACAGCATGACAGCGCACTCCTCCTCCGCACCCCACATTCCCGTGCCCGTCTACCCGGCCCCTGTCCCCCTCCACCCTCTCCTCTCGCCTCTGGGCCGGAGCCGCCCGGTCAGCAACATGCATCCACTTCAGCCAAGAAGTGCACCCCGCACCGGGGTCACTTTACGGGTCACAGTCCCGTCTGACCTCTGAAGGCTTGGCTTCAAGAATGGCTTCCATTCCGGGCCGACAGAGAGTCTGGGGACATGTCTGCCAGGGGCGCTCCAGTATGTCAGACCATCAGGTCTGATCTTTTTCCTAAAATGGGTGTTCTGCCCCCCACTTCTCTCCTGCTCCATCAGGGAGTCCCTGTTGTGTTCCCTGTTAGCACGGTCACTGGTAGGATCTGAGAGCATGTTTGATACACTGTGAGGTAGTCCCCTGAAGTGGTCTTGACCAAGATACGGTGGCCTCCTGTACAAGCTGCCTTCTGCCCAGGAAGCTGCCTGGGGCGCAGCCAGACGTCCTGTGGGAGCAGGCAGAGCTCAGTAAGCAGAGGCTGGCATTAGTAGTGACTTGATACAGTGCTCCTTTCTGGTGACCAGCCTTGTAGGGTCACAATCCTTCTGGACTCCAGGGTCCAAGTCACTAGACATTGTGTCTCCAAGGCATTCACAGGCTAGGTGTCACACACAGTCACCTTTAGTGACACAGCAGTGGTCTCATTCTGTCACCCCAAGAGAGACCCAGGATGGGTCCCCCACACCCAGGATCCCCCAACACCAAGGGGTCCCCCCACACCAAGGGGGTCATCTCTCCTGCACCAGTCCCCTGGGGCCAGCTGTCAGTGACGTATATTTGCTTGGCTACCTTTTTTCTCCCCCCACAGCAAACTGAGCTAGGTGTTTTGGAATGTGCCTATAATCTAAGGACTTTCCCAGCACAAGCTCAGTGTTTGGTGTTGTCATGGGGTGCCAACCAAGCTGAGTGGCACTGAGATGTCTTCCTGACAGGACAGCGCCCAAAGTCCCGGAGGGGCCACGCAGCTGGTGGAGGGGCTCTGTCTAGTCACCTCGTGACTGACACTGTTTCTGTCCTTGGGGACAGCAAGGGGCTGCCTACAGGCCACATCATTGTGCGACACTGGAGATGGGGACCGGGGGTGTCCCGAAACAGTGGAGTGGCTGTCACAGATGCACCGAGTCCCTGGTTAAGGGAAAGAGAAACCAGGAGATAAGTGAAAACAAAGAAGCATTTTGGAGCCCACATCATCTCAACAACTCTTTTTAATTAAGAAAAAATTTAAAGTATGAAAGACAAGAACAGGAGCTTAAAGACCATTTCTGTCAGTGTGAGGAAAGAATTAGGGCAACCCAGGGTGATTATGTCCTAAGCTTTTGATTGAAATCTCAGACTTGCATCCACTCTGCAGTTAGGAAAGCTCTCCTCCTGCGTTGAAGAGAAGCGAAAGGACCCCAATAACTTTGGTGGTGGTCGCAGCAGATGCCGCCGAGTGGATTCCGACTCACAGCGACCCTGCGCACAGCCCAGCCAGCACTGCCTGCCCCTGCACCACGCACACGGTCGTCTCTATGCTGCAGCCCACCATGGCGGCCACTGTGTCAGGCCACCCCATCAAGGGTCTTTCTCTCTCTCACTGACCTTCCACAGTCCCAACATGACATCCTTCTGCAGAGACTGGTCCCTCCTGACCACACGGCCAAAGTCTGTGAGGTACAGTCTTGCCATCCTTGCTTCCAAGGAACATTGTGACCGTAAACATTGAAATTTGTGGGAGAGAATCCCGTGGGGAAGAGATGGCTTCAAGTCACCCCTCTGACTGGCTTTCCAGGGATCCAGCAGTAGGTTCTAGTCTGTGAAAGGCTTCCTGTCCCAACCTCGGGGTCCCCAGGCCGGAGTGTTCTGTGTCCTTATGGATGACAGGCAGGGAGGGTCAGGCTTCTATCTTTATCATTTGAGGACGAGCGGGTCCATGGACCGGGCACTACTGTGGCATCTTGGTCTCACAGTTGCCCTGGGGTCTCTGCCAGGATGGGCCTCTGCCTGGCTGGACCTTTGGAAAGACACTCACCCACCATCCCAACCTCCTAGCTTACTGGTTGCCCAGGCTTTTAAAAAACAGATGTGTGAAAAACCACCAAATGGCCAATGACTTGTAGGGTTCATGCGTCTGTGGCCACAGCCAGGTGTGAACTCCGACCTCAGAGACACACAAGGGACACAAGTCCCGGTTTCTCCTCTCCTGCAATTCAGCCACCAGCAAGCTGTTGGAAGGGCCACAGCGGTATGGCCTGGGCAGGTGTCACAGCAGGCCAGTCATCAGCCTGTGGTCATGCACAGTGGAGGTCTCTGTGGCTTTGAGCACCACTGTGGCCTCTTCCCAAAGCCATGGCTGCCCCCAGACAGATCAAGGACCAGTAAAGGGAGGGTGAGACGATATTTGGGGGCCTGGGCTCAGGAGGCTTGGGCCAACACCTGAGTGACAACCCCAACGCTTCTGCTGTCATCTCTTACAGAGAAGGCCTTAGCCCTACCTGTGCCCACAGGCTCAAGCTGCTTCCTTCAGAAAGCATGTTAAGAGCCTGGCTGAGGCCAGAAGACTGGCGTGATGCGCATGGAGAAGTCACTCAAAGGCAGTGATGAGAATCATGTGACACGTTGCAGAAGCTAGGGTGGGGTCAATTTCGGTGGAAATCATGGGGACAGAGTCTGCAAAACAAGCAAAAGAGTCAGTCACATGTCACCACAGCAGAGAGTGATCAGGCTTCTCCCAAACCATAAACCTTCCATCTACAAACAGTAACTCATATGATAATGATAACCCATTTCCGTCTCTTCATTCAAGATTCCCCAAGCAGCTGCCCTGCCCAGGACTGACCCCACCTGGACTTTTACATGGCCATCCAGTGATAAAACTGTTTGGTCTACAAGATGTAACTCAGAATCCATCTCATGGCTTTGATGAGTCTTCCACACCCGGAGCCCTGGTAGTACAGGGATTTGGAGGTGAGCTGCTCACCAAAAGTCCACAGTTCAAATCCACCAGGCACTCCTTGGAGACCCCGGGGAGCAGTTCTACTCTGTGCTATGGGGTCACTATGAGTTGGCATCAGCTGGACGGCAATGAGTGCCCCCCACACAGACAAGACCAAACCCGTTGCCCTGGAGCTGACCCGACTCCAGCCCATCAGGACCCCTGGATGTCAGAGCAGACCTGCTGTGCAGGGCTTTCAGTGCAGGTTTGGGAGGGGTGTTTGAGAGGTAGGCCCTTTATCCTGAGGCACCTTTCAGTGGAGTCAGGCCTCCAACCTTCTGTTAGCAGCTGAGAGCATTACCCTGTGTGCCACACCCCACCAGTTGTGTAACACACAACTAAGCTCATGATTTGGAATGCAGTCTAGACGATATGCCATTGGACCGACAGTTGGCCAGTGTCTCGACTGGCACGCAGTGCTGGCAGAGGACTGTGCACACATGGCCGTGTGTCTGGGGGCTCACCCTTTGTCATGTCGCCCATGTCCACATGGGAGCACAGACCCTGTGTCCAGTGGCTTGCCAAGGACAAGTTCACGGCATCTGGCAAGAGGATGGTGAGGACAGGGCTGGAGATGTGGCCTCCCGACGGCACCAAGCCTTCACGGACTTTGGGAGCTGGCCTCAGCGGGAAAAGGGACAGACTCTTTCATGGACCCCTGGCCTCTGCTCCTCTTTGCAGGCTTGCTGGGAGCCAGCCCCGACAACTTTTTCAGGGCCCCATGGAGGGAGGGAAATGGCATCGGCAGAGGAAACGAGACAGAGACAGGGCAGAGTTTTGGAGAAAAAATGGCAGCCCGTTAAGGTCTGTCTTCCTTTATTTTTTATAGTCGAGGTGACGTGATTTTCACCCTGCCCCCTGACCACACAAGCTGTTGGTGACGTGATTTTCACCCTGCCCCCTGACCACACAAGCTATTGGCTAACTTGAAGCCTATACCTCATGGTCTCCTTTTTTTCATGTTAATTATTAGGGCCTTCTGGAAAATGGCCCGAGACAAGTGATCTTTTTACATATTAATCATTAGGGCCTTCTAGGTAATGGCCCGGGACAAGTGTGTTGTGGTGACAGTGAAAACAGTTATGCCCCAAGCTCAATCAGTCCTACTATACCTCAAGGTTAAAAGGTACAGGAGGAGGGGTCTAAAGGTTATAATCTCTATTTGTTCCTACTTTGCTCTTTATTTTACCTCTTCCTGTGGGGACAGTAAACACCAACCGTCCCCCACCCTATGCCTTTCTTAAACTGTTCTAAGAAGGGTAATTCTTTTCACATGGGGGCGGGATGTGCAGTTGGGGGAAGTCAGTGGGGCTGGGCATTCCCAGGCTCAGTGTTTGTCCTTATGCCGGGAGATCAGGGGGTATTTTTGAGGAGAGTTTAATTAGGATGAAAAATACATGGCCAGAAATATGTTAGGGGTGAGATGCGTCCACCTGCCATCACATAGGCTTGTGGCTTTGCTTACAGAGGTCTTTGTGGGTGACAGGCTTCGGCACAGGTTGCCATGGGTCTGTGTCTCAGACTTGTGACTTGGAGATAGACAGCCTTTGTCTTGTCTTCACAATTTGTCCCAGAGGCCTCCGGCTAAGCTGAGGGCTGCAGGCAGAGCCTCTGAACACGCCTGCTCGTCGGCAGCTTCCAGGACGGTGACCAAGCTGAGGGGCCTTGGGCTGACTTTCTGGGATGCAGCCTCTTCATTGCTTTAGGACGGTGTCAGGCCAGCTTCCAGACCATGTCACCCACATGGTCACATGGGCCTCATGCTCAGAAGCTCCCACAATGCTTTAGGGCTCTGCTGTTTCCATCCTGAAACTCCTCCTTTTTGAATCAGGGGCCTGTTTTCTGGTTGCACTGCTGTCATTAGGTACTGGTAAGACAATTCTGACTTGTGGTGACCCCATGTGACAGAGCAGAACTGTCCCCCAGTGTTTCCTAGGCTGTCATCTATGTGGAAGCTGACAGCAGGTCAGGGAGGTCACCTGGTCAGGAAGGAACATATCAGCTAGTCTCAGGCTGGCTTCTCCAGAGAGGTGAAATCTGTGTGATGTGCGACAGGTCCCCTGCCCCCCATCCCCCACAGATGCATGCCCAGGAAATGGCCCACAGGGACACCAAAGCTGGAAGCCCAAGACTGTGGGTCAGGCTGGAGGTTCTCCTGACTCACAAAGCCACAGGGGCTTAGACAGCAGGTTTCTGACTCACAGGCTGTGACGGCTGATGAGTCCCCAAACAGGTGAGACAACAGGCAAGCTGCTAGCCCACATCCCATGAACCAGAGGTCAGACGAACAAGAGCTGACCACCAGGTCCTGAGTGAGCAAAACCCCACGAGCTATGCCAGAAAAGCCACCCACATCGGACACAGGCCACACCACAAGGAAAGTCCCTTTCAACTGACTGGCTGCTATTCCAGCCATCTGGTGCTGCCTTAACAGAAATACCACAAATGGATGGCTTTTAAAAGAGAAATTTTATTTGTCACAGTCTGGTGAGCTAAAAGTCCAAAGTCGGGGTGTCAGCTCCAGAGACAGGCTTTCTCTGCTGGCTCTGGAGGAAGGTCCTTGTGGTCAATCTTTGTGAGGTGCAAGGAGCCCAGCTCCTTTCCAGAGGACGCGCTCAGCTCCCGGCACTGCGTTTTGGTGGCCTGAGGTCCTCGAATGTCTCTGCTAGCTCCTCTCCTTTGTATCTCAGGGGACCACCCCAGGCACAAAACAACAGTTACACAGTGAATCCTGCCCCACCAACCCAACTACCACCCGTCCACCCTCGTTAACATCACCAAGGCAGGAATCCCAATGTGGAGGAGCATCCCACAGGACCAGGAATCAGGGCACAGCCAAGTTGTGACAGATTTCTTAGGGAACACAGTTCAGTCCCCAACAGCCACTCGCATGGATCTCGTCACAGAAGTGATGGCACATCAGGCCTCATCACAGAGATGAACACAGTGTCACGTAATTGCCAGAAGAAGGACAGCTGCCGTGCTCTTCAGAAGCAAGACCAGTGAGACTTTGACACACTCTGGTCATGTTGCCAGGTGTGGCCAGGCCCTGGAGAAGGATGTCATGCTTGGTGGAGTAGACGGTCAGTGAAAAACAGGAGGACCCTCGATGAGACAGGGGACACAGTGGCATCAACAGTGGGCTCAAGCCCTGCCCAGCTTGTGTGGATGGGCAGGGTCCATCCTGTGGGGTATGGGGCTGCTCTGGGTCACCACAGACACCCTGCCTGACCTCTGAGGGGCCACCAGGCAGAGTCAGACCTGTGTGTGTCTGTGGTGACCCAGAGCATCCCCGCACCCCGCCTGACCTCTGAGGGGCCACCAGGCAGAGTCAGACCTGGCCTTTTGACTAGTGGCAGTGCAAGTTGGCCACATGCATCGCCAGGGACCCTGGCACTGAGAAAACAGACAGTCCCTGCAGTCTGGCCCACCCAAAGGGAAGAGGACACAAAGCACCTACTGAGGACAGTCAAGGTCCACAGCCCTCACTCTGGATGGCACCTCAACATCAAGGAAACAGAAACCCTCACAACTGGACCAGTGAGCAACACCATGATCAGTGGAGAAAGGACTGAGGTTGTCCAGGGTTTCCTTCTGCTTGGCTCTACAATCAACGCCCACGGAAGATGCAGCTGAGAAATCAAAAGACACATTGCATTGGGAAAATCTGCTGCAAAAGACCTCTTTAGAGTCTTCAAAAGCAGACATCACCTTGAAGACTAAGCACTACCTGACCCAAGCCATGGTGTTTTCAGTTGTCCCATATGCGTGTGAAAGCCAGACAGTGAATAAGGAAGACAGAAGACGAAATGATGCCTTTGGGGGAGAACAATAGCGAACACACTGTGAACTGCCGGAAGAACAAACTGGTCTGTCCTGAAAGAGTTACCAGCGGAGCGCTCCTCAGAAGCAAGGAGGGCGAGTCTTACACACTCTGGCTGTGTCATCAGGAGGGACCAGCCCTTGCAGAAGAACATCAGATTTGGGAGAGGGTCATTGAAAATTCACTCTGCAGGGCACAGGGTCTCCATGAGCCAGAACCAACTGGACAGCACCTGAGCCCAACAGCAGACCGCCATACTACCATGTGTACAACACTTACGTGCCGATGTGGGTACACCGGAAACCCTGGCAGCATAGTGGTTCAGAGAAACAGCTGTTAACTGAAAGATCAGCAGTTCAAAGCCACCAGGCAGTCCTTAGAAACTCTACTGGGCAGTTCTGCTCTGCAGGGTCGCTGTGAGTCAGCATCAGTTCCACAGCAGTGGGTTTGGGGTTTTGTCTGGTGTGTTCAGCATTTACTGTGGACCAGGCACTGCTGTACCCATGGCGTACTCTGTGGGTCGACTCATTGAATCCCCAGACAACCTCATGCCAGAGGTACTCCTATTACCCCTACTGTACCACAGGAGGGAACTGAGGCGCAGGCAGGTTAAGGCTGGCCCCTTGCTGATCTTCCCAGGGCCACTTCTTGGTGACAAACCTGTCCACATCATGAGCCGGTAGACACTGGTTCTGGTCGTAGGTTATGCTATGAGGCACTGTTGGGCCCCTCGCCTTGTGTCTGAGTGCTGTCATGGCGCCATGGCGGTGGCGGGGCCACGCTGTGTCATCCACCTGTTGGAGGAGACAGGAGAGGATGGACCAGGTCCTAGGCAGAGTGTCCCTCCCTGACTCAGAGCAGAGAGGCGAGGTGGGCAGTGGCGCAGACGCTGAGTGAAAGCTGCTCCTGGTTTAAGGGAGCAAACTTTGGGGGTTCTCCGTGAGTGAGCCCTACCCTCCTCTTGCTACAGACACCACGGAGAACCCAAGGTGGTGTGACCTTACCAACAGATGCCACAGGGACAGCCAGACCACCCGCATTGGGAAGTGTCTTCATGGAGAACTGCAGCTGGGCTGGCTGAACACTTTTCTGGAGTCCCAGTTTAGCTCGATGTTTGATGAATGCTGTTGCTGTGTGTTGTCAAGGTGAGCCTGATGCCTGCAGACCGCTCATGTACAGAGCAGAACACTCCGTGGGGTTCCCCAGGCTGTGGGCTCCTGGAACCGGAACGCTGGGCCTGCCCTCCCACTTCCGGCTTCTGAGGCACCTCAGGGTGGTCCCAGCTGCCAGCCTCGAGGCCGGTGAGTGAGTGCTCAGCCCGCCTGGCCCACCCTGGGGGCTGTTTGGTATGAGGAAGGAAGGAGGCGGCGGCAGGAGCAGGTGTGGGGAGAAGGTGCCAGGGAGAAACAGGGTGCGGGGTAAACACATGCAGCCTGCTCTCCAGCCCCCAAGGAACGCAGTCTGTGCCCTGCAGAGAACGGCCTGTCGCCTACTCCCACAGGGGTCTCTGCAGGCAACAGAGGAGAGGGGGAGGCCCTAGAGTCCAGGCGAGAGGGCTGGACACAGGCGGGGGGCAAGCCTGGCTCCAGTGCAGGGCTCGGGGAGGCATGTGGGGGTGCTGGGCTTGCTCTGAAGAGGTGTAGACCAGTGCAGTGCCTCCCAGGGCAGTGGCGCTCAGGGACACCCCTGGGGTTCCAGCGCGAGAAGTGGGAAGGGCTGCCGGCTAGTCCAACAGAGCTGGCTTCTGAAGCTCTGGACAGGCCTGCTGGGAGGTCTCAGAGTGGGTCCCGGGTGTGCGAGGGAGGTGGGGGAGCCAGTGAGAGTGGGGCAGCAGTGCCGACACGGCCTTCTGGGTACCACTGTTTGCTTATTAGTGTGCTTCAGGGGAAAGTTCACAGGGTGCATCGGTCTCTCCTCAAACAACTAGCGCACATACAGCTTTGTGACACTGGTCATTGTCTTAGTCACCTGGTCCTGCTCCAGCCGAAAATACCATGAGGGGAGGGCTTTAGGAAAAGAAGCTTTATTCGTCACAGTCCAGTAAGCCACAGATCCCTTTACAAAAGCTACAAGACCATTCAGTGAGAAAATTTACCGGAGTCCGGGAGGCCAAGAGTCCACTTTCAAGGAGAGTGCCTCGGCACAGGAACCTCGGGTCCAGAGGACGTGCCCTGCTCTCGGGGCTGCTCTCGTGGTGGTGTGAGGTACCCAACTCTCTACGTTCACCTCGCTCCCGTCTCTGCCACAGCTGGTAACTTGAGTCCAGCCTCACCCACACAACTGCTGCCCATTCTCCATCATCAGTATCACAGAGGCAGGATTCACAACACATGGGAGGAACTGGACCCTATTGGGACTCCTAGCTGAGTCAAATCAATACACACATTTTTATAGGGACACAGTACAATCCATGACACTCCACTCTTGGGCTCCCCAAAAATTGTATCATTAGAACACGTATTCTTTTATAGCATAGGAAAAGTCTTAAGTCCAGATCAAAATCCATAAATTTCTCTTCAACTGTGAAATCCAGAACAGGTGTTATCTTCCCCAAATACAATGGTATAACAGGCAGACACAAATTACACATATTCATTTTAAATGGAGAAATTGCAGTCAAAAAAAGGCATTAACAGGCAACAAGCAAGTCAGCAGAACACATTACATTAGCCCTCAAAGCTTTGAAAATAATCTTCAGTTCTCTGAGATGTTTTACTCAATAGCTTTGCCCTCCAGACTCTAAGTATTGGCCAAACTCTCTGGTTCCTAAGTGGAGACCTCCAGCCCTGTACTACGACTCTGCCTTCAAGGCCCCCTTGGACAGCAACACTGCCCCCTCAGCTTTGAGTGCCCCCTAAGCCCAACTGAGTGGCATTTCTACCCTTACAAACACAGAAAGTGCTGGCTCCACCCTGTCAAACCCCTGAGGTCATGGCCATACCTTCTGAGACTGAGGCGGCTCAACTTCTCACGCTGTTTGTCTCTTCAGCTTCGGCTTCCTACAGCCACACGGCCCAGCCCTCAGGCCCCCATCTGGCCTGCCGGGGCAAGAGTTCCAGAGTTCTGTAGCTCCACTGATTCAAGAGCCTGGAGGCACCCCACTCGGCTAGGAAGCCTCCTGCACAAAGACACTCAGCTCTCTCGCTCTGTGGGTCAGCAAGGCCAGCTCCACCGTCCGCTCCGTGGGTCGGCTCCAGCGCTGCCTCTGGTTCTGCTGCTGCCGCTGGTCCTCTGCTGTTTGATTCTCACCATTTGCACCTTCTTTGGTGCTCTCCTCAGTTCCTTCTGAATCTTCTATCCATTCCCAGTTTCAAGATGGCTCCCACAGCTTAGGTATTTGTTAGAGCAGCACCCCACTCTCTCGGTACCAACTTCTGTTGCAGGCAGCTAGGGCTGCTCTGACAGAAATACCACAGAGGGGGTGGCTTTAGCAAAGGAAGGTTTATTCTCGCACAGCCCGGCAGGCTACGAGTCCAAATTCAGGATGTCCACTCCAGAAGAAGGCTTTCCCTTGTCGACTCTGGAGGAAGGTCTTTGTGTTACGTTCATCTTTGTCCAGAGAGCATCTTGGCGCAGGAACCTCCGGTCTGAAGGACACACTGCCCTCCTGGCGCTGCTTTCTTGATGGTGTGAGGTTCCCAGTTCTCTGCTTGCTTCCCTTTCCTTTTACCTCTTGTAGGAGGAAAGGCTAAATGGTGGTACAGGCTGCACTCCAGGGAGACTCCCTTTACGTGCAGCAGGGAGGCGATCCTACAAAGGGCATCACAACCCCACCGTAATTCTTGAACACGCAGCATAGGAAAATCACAAAACGGAGGTCAATCACAAAATACTGGGAATCCTGGCCCAGCCACACAGTTCCACACATTCTGGGGACACAGTCCAGCCCACGACAGGGGCCAGCCTGTGGTGTGTCAGCACCCTCCCCTTGTCGGCTGTCCGACTTTCCTGTCCTGCCCCCGCTGCCTTCTCGCGCCTGGCCCTGGGCAGCTTTGCGGCACCGGCCTCGTTGATATGGCTGAGCTGTGGCCTCAGGGTTGATTCCGGGGGCCTGTCTGACCTTCGGCTGAAGGGGGAGCCCCAGGTACAACTTCAGTACTGAGTCGGAAGGGTGTCTGAGGGCGGTGGGTGCCACGGCCTGAAACGTTGGACTTGCTGAGCAGGGGGCCAGGGACACTTGCTGGGCTTCGGAAGGATGGGGTCATGGGTTGCGTTTCCCCAGAAATGTATGTGTTGATTTGACTCTGTTAGGAGTCCCGATGTGATGCCCTTCCTCCCACGTGCTGTGAATCCTGCCTCCGCGATGCTGACGATGGAGAACGGGCTGCAGTTGTGTCAGTGAGGCAGCACCCACGCCACAAGCTTGTGGAACGTAAGGGAGAGAACTGAACAGAGGAAGTGGGGAACCTCACACCACCAAGGGACAAGCACCGAGAGCAGAGCACGCCCTTCGGATCCCGGGTTCCTGTGCTGAGATGTTCTCACTGGACTTGGACTTATCCTACCGGACTGTGATGATTTCTCATCTTAAATGGAACTGCAACTTGCTGATGGATTTGCGGCTTATCAGACTGTGACAATAAAAGCTTCTCCTTGTGAAGCTTCCGCTCATGGTATTTTCTGTTAGAGCAGTACCAGGTGACTAAGACAGATGGGATGGGGGAAGCGGAACAGAGGCAGACCTTGGTGAAGGGCTGTTCATCCGCCTCCAGAGCAGACTGGAGGTGATGGCACCCAGTTCCCAGAAAGGGTCCTGATGGTTCCAGACACCAGCTTTCTGCTTCCTGGGGCGGGGACCCGAGGAGACGAGGCTGTGGTCCGTTTCGCTAGCACAAAGAAGCCAGTGCAGAGTCAGCCCCACTCTAGCTGGAGTTGCACCCAGGACAGTTGGGGGACGTGGTAACTGGGTCGCTGGCCATCAGGGACGGACAGACTTAGAGTTCCTGAGAGCCACTCAGCATCTGGAGACTTAGGCGGAGGGGCTTGCTTTAGAGGACACATCCCAGATGTCTTAACACCACCCTCGTTCCCCTTGACTTACACCGCACTCCCCACAAAGTATGGGCAAGGATTTGAGGAGTCTGGAAGTTCGGGGTGGACTGGGAAGGCTCATTGCCCTAAGAGATGAGATTCACATGCAGCTCTCCTGGGTTTCCCAGCTGAGGACTGATGGGCTCGGGACAGAGGATGGAGAGTGGCCCCCACTTGGAAAATACCCAGCCGCATTGTATTTTGGAAATTTTGCATTTGGCTTTGGAATACAGGAAATGACTCCTTTTTCAGCAAGATTCATCTTCCCCACATTGCAAGCAACGTGAGTCCCCAGCCAGAAGGGGGAGGCAGGGAAAGGGGGGTGGGGCCTGGAAGTGTCCTAGCAGCAGGCCCACTTGAAAGGAGCATCTCTTCAAGAATATTCAAATCCAAGGGTTGGGTCAATGTAAATAGAGTTTGTGAAAGACCACCCCATCGAGAGATGCTTGGAGCTGCAGCTATTGAACAATTACAGTAACAAGGATTTGGGGTTAAAAAGACCAGTACTGTGCAGGCGGGTACATGAAGGGCTAGGTGGGCTGGAGAGCTAGTTTCTTACTGTAAGCCTGGAATACAAACAGCACCCCCAAACTTAGATCCAGGGGCTCCACATCCATCCCCCTGATCTCCATTAACCTACAAGAGACAGCTCCAAGGCTTGCCATGGGACCCACCCATCAGGCAGAGCCCACCCCTGGGACTGGGTGCTGCGCTGGACTGTTAGGGCTTTGCCTGTCACTGCCATGGTCCCCATCACCCCACACTGGCTCCTCTGTCACCTATCAGGACACCACCCTTCCTGCGCTCACAGATGCAGCTTGGCCTGCGTCTTCTACACGTGGAGGTCAGACAGGTGACAGTCACGGAGGTGGTGCTGGGACCTGTGACGAGGAGGGCCGAGGAGCCAGGGGAGTGGGCAGCCTGGAGAAAGCAGATGTGGGGAGGAGAGGGCTCCGGGGGCGGGTCTGGGACAGGAGGAAGATCAGCCTGAGTGCTAAATTAGCAGGGAAACGGGACCCACGCAGAGCACGTCCAGAACTGCACCACCCCCCAGCATCCTGACCTGCTGTCCTCCAGCCAGAGGCATGAGGAACAGGACAAAACTGCTGGAACCGGTCACCAGTTTTCTCAAGTGTGAAACACAAGCCACAGCGCTGTTTACTCTGACTGTGCAAACACCACAAACCGTCCCTGAGGGAGACAGAAGGGGCCACAGGGGGCTCTTCAGAGAGCGTCCCGCCACGGCGTGGCCGAGCCCTGGCCCTCAGGAGCACTCCAGCCCCGGGGCCTGGAGAGGGAGCCCCGGGGGCCCAGTGGTCAGGAGCTCCAGCTGTGAACCAGGAGACAGGAAGCTCGAGTCTGCCAGGCGCTCCTCGGACGCCCCGTGGGGCCACTCTGAATCAGTTTGACGGTAATGGGTTTTCTGTTTTTTGGCCAAGGGAGTGTGGTGGCCCTGGGAACCTGCCCAGGAAAAGACTGCACCTAGGACATCCACAGGGCCATTTGCTTTCGCCTTCCTGGGCCCCTTCCTCCAAACAAAGAAAGAATTTAAAGTTCCACCTCATGACTGCCCTGGTTACAGATGACTGCGTTAATACTATATATTACAGCAGTTTCTTTGGTATAAGAGTTTCTTCCTTCTGACTTTAAATGAAGCGGGAACATCCCCACGCGCCCTTAAGGGCGCTGTGGGTTCCAGTTTGTGCGGTTGCGTGAGCTGGCCCTGGTCTTGGCTGAGACTGCGGTGGGGCCCAGAGGCCACACAGACCGGGACAGGAGGTTTGGGGGTAGGGGAGGGACAGTTCTCTGAGAGTCCAGGAGGCAGGCCACCTTGGCCAGTTGTCCGAGAGTGGGCTCCAGCCCTCGGGAGGGGGAGAACCAGACAGGACCCTGTTCTTACGGGAACTGGAGCCGGGAATAAAGGTAAAGAACCAGGAGCCAGCCACCCAGAGGAGGGCCCAGTGGGTCCTGTAGCAAAGGGATATGATGCCGCATCACAGGAGCCCTCGCCTGGGGGCCTTCGAACCTGCCTTAGAGAGGCAGGGGTCCCTGGACAGGGCAAACCGCAAATAATCTGCAGTGACCAAAAGGTGGGAGGTTCGAGTCCACCCGGAGGCCCCTGGAAGAAAGGCCTGGCGGTCCACTTCCAAACGGCGGCCATGACGACTCTGCGGAGTCCAGCTCCACGCCGCCACCCTTGGGGTTGCCGGGAGCGGGACAGACCGCACGGCCCCCGGTCAGCGAGAGGCAAGGCTACCCCGGGGCCGGCCCCGGCTGACAGGCAGGTCACCGGGTCTCGGGGGTGGCGCGCGGAGCACTGCTGGGCCAGGGAGGGGCGGGGTGGGGGACAACAAGGTGGAGCACCCCCCACCTCCCGCTCACCGTCACAGACTCGGTCTGTGTCCTCCTAGTCGCGACCCGGCAAAGACACGGACGGCGTCTTTCCGTCAGAGTTCCCAACATAGTGCTGAGTCCCTTGACAATTGAGAAGCTTTTTGCTCATTTGCCAGCGAGTTTGCTGTCCAAGTGAGCCCGAACTGCCCCCAATGCAGCCCCCAGTGCGATGGTCCCAGTTCCCGGAGAACGGAGGCCCCATAGCAGGGGGCGCTGCAGCGCGGGCTGGGAGAGGCGGGCCTGGGGGCTTGGGCAGGGCCGCAGGGAGGGGTAGGCGTGGCCGGGAGGGAGGGCGGGGCCTCGGGGTGGGCGGGGCCCTGGCTGTGGGGGGCTTGGGCAGGGCCGCGGGGGTGGGTGGGCGGGGCCGCGGGGGTGGGTGGGCGGGGCCGCGGGGTGGGTGGGCGGGGCCACCGGGTGGTGGGGAAGAGGGGTGGGGCAGATGGAGGTTGGGGAGATAGGAGGTTGGGGGTGGGGTGGGGTGGGGTGGGGTGGGGTGGGGGAGGTGGGCAGGGCCTCGGGCCGCTAGGCTCTGAAACCCGGAAATGTCGCGGATGGCGCAGCCCAGGGCTGGAAAGAGCCTGCCTGGGAAAGAAACATCAGTTTGGAAAGTCTGTCGAATGTTAAAAATAGCTCATCGTCCCGCACTCCTGTGGCTGACCTGCCTGGACAGCTGGACCCTGGAAGACGCTTCCTCTCAGAACGGCAGAGACAAGGTCTCCACCTCCTGCAGGGCTGCACCCGTTAGGACAGGGATTATTGGGGTGAACCTCAAGCTGCCGGTCCGCTGCTCCTCTGCCTGCCCCTCTGAAGGTTGTGCATCTGGGGAGCCCTCAGCGCCTTCCCTCTGTCTAAAAATCCACAGGGGGAAAGAGGGATCCACCCACCCTGAGAGCCAGAGGCCACCTCTGAGAACTGCCTGGACCCCCGCGAGTCCACTGGTTGGTCTTATTTTGAATCAAAACAGCTCTTTCCGCCACCGACTCCAGACTCTGAGATGATAATGGCTGGGGACAGATGGTGAAGAGAAACACAGGGCCTGAGTTAGAGGCACCAGCCAAGACACAACAAGGACTTCCTGGGGACTGGACACACTTGGTGGACTGACCCTGAGGAGGGGCAGTGGCTTTGACAGCGTGGGAAGCAGTCAGGTAGGGTCACAGCAAGCGGGCGGCAGGGAAAAGCGGGGGCCAGCAGGTTGCCTGTGCGGCCTGGACCTGCTCCCCGTCTTTCCCCATGGCCTTCACAAGTTTCAAAGATGGAAACTGAAACCCAGAGAAGTAACTTGCTCAGAGTTACACAGCAAGTTGGGGGGGAAAAAAAAGTCTGGCCTGTGAGACCCCAACAGTTGTTCACTGAGCCCTTCAAGCAACAAGAACCTGGTGTGGCCACCATGGGCCGAGCTTTCCTGTGACCTTGGTCTCGGGTGTTCCCTCCTTGTCACCTTCTCGTCGTCCTCCTCCACAGTCTGGTCTGCACCACGTCTCAGCTGAGCTCTGCCGTGGTCCTTCTCCGTCTCTCCCCCTCTGGCTGCGGATGCTGGGCTTTCAGCAGGCTTCTGGCAGTCGTTCTCCAGGTCCCTCTTGTCTGAAGGACTCTCGGGACAGCAGAAGGGTCCAACACCGGCCTGGCTGCAGATGGCCCTCCTTGCAGGAGCTGTGGGTCGTCCCCACCCCCTGGGCCTGTGAGGAGACACACTGACAGCCAGGCAAGGGCTCTAGAGTGAAACAGGGCCTGCGAATCGCAGGCTGAGTCTCTGTGTCATTGACCCTTTGCTAGTATTAAGTGCTTTCTACACATGATGTCACTTAAACCTTGCAAAAATGCCTAGTTGGGTGTAGTTATCATCCCCATTTCACAGATGAGAAAGCTGAGTCTTAAAAACATGAACCAAAGATTTGAAGAGTTAAAAGGACAAATCTTCCTTACAGAGAAATTCCAAATAACAGATGCAGGTACTCCCCATTCTAACAGATGGGATTGAAACCCCTACCCCGTGAGTATAGGTAAGTAATGGGGTGTGCAAAAGGAAAGCTGTCACTTGCTCTGGAGAAAGCTGACAGATACCTCCTCAGCCAGGCAATCAAAGCTGACATCACCAGTAAGAAGCCATGTTGCTGTCATGCACACCTCACAGGATGTAATGATGACATTTCTGTGGCATTTGCCCCAAATTTATAGCCACAGTCTGACCATGAGTAAACACCAGACAAACCCAAATACAGGGACATTCTGCAAAACACCTGACCAGTAGTACTCTTCAAAGTATCAAGGCCATAAAGGCAGACGCAGAGATGGTCACAGAATGGATGCGAGAGAAAATGTGACATGGCAGTACCCTGGCCTGGAGGCTGGAGCAGAGACAGAGCATCAGTGGGAAAAGTGGGGAAAACCAAATACAGTCTGCGCCACAGCTACAAGGGCTGACCACGGGCTGCGAGAACTCATCCTAGAAGTGCTACCTACCTCGCTACTGAGTATCACCATGGTCACCTTTGAAGGACTCCCCTATGGAAGCTGTGCACTGATACCAGTAGCTAGTCTGCCCTTCAAAGCAATTTTGGAACTCTTTTTCTGGAGTGGCCAACAGAGCTGTCATTGTATTACTCTTGATGTCCTATGTGTCACCAAAACGTCATCCTTTCAATATTTTCTTTATCTTGGAGTAAAGGAAAAAGTTATTGGAGGCCAGATCAGGTGAGTAGAGAAGGTGTTCCAATCCAGTTATTTGTTTCCTAGCTAAAAACTCCCTCATAGACTACACACTTGTTTGTGAACTTGCCACCATGCCACCGTGCACGGTGGCCATTCAAGAAAGAGTTCCAAAATGCTTTGAAGGGTGGACTAGGCGCTGGCACTGGAGCATAGCTTCCCAAGGGGAGGACTTCAGAGGTGACCGTGGTGATATTTAGCTGTGAGGTCTGGAGCATTCAGAACAGTTAAGTTCGTGGACTTCATTGTGTGACCCCTTAGGAAAGAGGGCAGTGTTAGAGGGAGCAATATCCGAGAACTGGGTGCTGTCTTTGCAGGTTTTCTGTAAACCTAAAATGACTTCAGAATACTAAGGTAAACAAAAGATTAAGTAGTTTTCTCAAGGCCACACGGTTTTTCACCAAGTAAACTGAGATCCAAACCCAGAGTCCTGGCTGTCTACAGCTCACGCTCAGGTGGCTTTTCAAATAATGTGACCTCCTCTTTGTTGAGTTCTGGCTGTGTGCTAGACACTCGTCCCAAACATAAGCTCTTCCTTGCCCTATAGATGTACCGTCTGCCTTTCCCTTCAGGAGATGGCACACCCTTCAGTGGACGGGGCCTGCTCAGGAGGGGCTAAGACTGACTGCCGTCCAGTTGGTGCTGACTTAGGGTGACCCTTCAGGACAGGGGGGAACCACCCAGCAGAGCCTCCGAGATGTCATCTTTGCAGAGCCTGGTGGGAACTTCCTTCTGCCATGGAGTAGCTGTTGGTCCAACAGCCCGACAGGTGACCGCGGCACCCCGGGCTCCTTTCCGCGGGAGGGCTGTCATGTGCTGCGGAGTTGGTCCCGCTCACGGCACCCTGCAGGGCGACCGAGCAACACACCGCCCGGTCCGGTGTCTCCCCACGACCGTGTTCATGCCTGAGCCCGTAGTTGCACCCATCGCGTCAGTCTGCTGGGCTGAGGCCATCTTCTTGTTCACCGACCTTCTGGTTGAGCGAGCACGATGCTTTTCTCTGGGGACGGGTCCCGTCTGGTGACGTGCCACACTCAGGAGGAGCAGCAGGCTTCAGACCCAGTCTCAGACTTGAGCGTACACACACAGAGAGCAGAGCATTCTCCTGGATGTGTGGGTTCAGAGTAGCCCAATGTCCCTCTGTTTCCTCGTGAGACTGGGGCACTGTGTCCCAGTCCCAAGGCCCACTGAGGCTGTCCGGCGGGAGCTCTCAGCACGGCGTCTTGTCCCTGGAATGTAACGCCCGTTGGAGGGCACAGACCAGCGCGGCTGCAGCCGATTGCGAGCTCTGCTGCACTTCTGCCAAATGCAAGGCCCGAAGTGGCTGCTGAGAGAAGGGAGGCCACAGGCCCACAGGTGACTCCTGATTCCCAGCCTCTGCCCAGCAGCTTCCAGTGACCACTTTGGAAACAATGACCCAACTCTCCTTTAAACCCGCCGGTTGCTGGCGTTGGTACCTTCGCTGCTACCACAGCCCCTAGGGGGAACGCTGAGCCCCCTGGAGGAAGGCAGGGTGGAATCTGAGGCCACTACTTGTCCTCTGAGCCGGGAGAGGAGAGGGCACCTGTGATCTGGGGTAAAAGAGCCTCTGTGGGCAGGGAATGTCCTAGTCGCTTCTCCTGAAAGAACTCCTGAACAAAACCCGCAGACCGTGCGCCCCTCTCGGAGCTCTACGTCTCCACCACATGTGACACAGCACTGGCCACGTCACTGCCACTGGTGGGGCTCCCGCCAGCACCCCCATGTGACGCCCCCCCTCCCCACAGAGCTGTCGGGTTCCACAGGGTTCTCCCTGGCTGCTGTGTGGAAGCAGGTCTTCAGGCCTGTTTGTTGAGGGCTTCTTTGTCTGAAAAGGAGCTCTGGTGGCACAGCGGTTAAAGCACTCAGCTGACCGTCACAAAGTTGGCAGTTCAAAAGCCACCAGCCCCACGGAAGAAAGATGTGACAGTCTGCTTCTGTATTTCTGACCTTGGAAACCCTACGGGGCGGTCCTACTCTGTCTTGTGGGGTCACCATGGGTCAGGACTGAGCAGTCAGCTGTGAGTTTGTTTTGTTTGGTCTTAATCTGGAAGTTCTGCTGAAACCTGCTTGGCACCACAGCAACACGCGACCCACACGTTCCTCTTGTTCCGGGGAGGGGAGGGGAGGGCAGGGGAGGGTGGAGGAGGGGAGGAGACAAGAGGGGAGGGGAGGGCAGGGGAGAGGGGAGGAGGGGAGGAGATGAGAGAGGAGGGGAGGACAGGGGAGAGGGGAGGAGGGGAGGAGATGAGAGAGGAGGGAAGGGCAGGGGAAGAGAGGAGGGGACAGGGTGGTTCTGCCAACTTGGGGACAGCTCTGCCTGGCAGGGAATTGGAGCTAGGAGAGATAAGAATGTATTTTATTATTTTAATTCTTCAGTCTGAAACACTTCAAATCTACAGAAAAATAAGGGAAGATGATAGCTTGCACACATCTGTCATCCAACTTCAATAAGGGACAGTAACCTGACACTTTGTACTCACCCACCTGGCACATTTTTCCCAGAATGTTTTCTAGAAACCGTGTCGTTTTACCCGTAGCCAAAACTAAGCCAACCCACGGCCGCTGAATGCATTCTGACTTGGAGTGACCCTGTGTGCACTATGGAATGGGACCCTGAGACGCAGGATCACTGAATCTTGGGGTGCCAGAACCCTCCGGGACACCCTGAGTGGGCACCTGACCCAGGAAGGTGTGGGGTGTCGGGATGTCAGGGATGCGCTGTGATGGGCTGCCGGCCTGAGACAGCCCTGGCTGCATCCTGGGGAGGGGGTGACCAGCTTAGCTGCTTCCTGCTCCCCAGCCTCTTCCTTCCCCAGCACTGTCCAGTCTCCAGAGGGCAGCCTCCTGATTTTGGGGTTATTGTCTTCCATTCTGGATCCCTCGACACATCTGGCTGCTAACTGGGGGTGATTCAGAGGAAGAGCCTGGCAATCTGCTGCTGGAGAACCAGCCACCGAAGCCCCCGGGGGCACAGCTGTCCCATGAATTAGTCACCACAAGTCACAGGTGATAACGTGGCTTCTGGTTTGGGGATCTCCGTTTCTGAAGCCCAATGGTTTATGCTGCGAAGCCCAGTGATTGGCTCAGGGCCACCCGTTGGCTCTCAGGTCTGTCAGACCCCAGACGCCCATCCCAACTGCACCCCAGAGCCGGCCCTCCAGGTCCCTGTCCCAGTTTACCTTCATGAAAGAGCAGAGTCGTAAGCAGCATGGGGCCTGTGGTGAACAGTGAGGGACTGCTCGTGGGTCCCTCCCTGAAAAGATGCTAAGACAGCCTTCTGGAAGGTTGTGTTGTAACCCGAGAGCCAGGTTTTAGGACGAGGGCCACATGAAGGGGGAGAAAGTCTTCTTGGGGGGCTGCAAAGCAGTCCTGACAACTTGGGCTGCGGGGACTCTGCTCCCTGCGCAGCCTTAGGTCTTTTCTCTAGCCCTGCCCCAGCCCCAGTGGAGCCCCTCCCCGGTGTTCCTCGTGCCCTCTGATGTCAGCCAAGCTGGTGCATCTCTTCCACATCCCTGCAAAGTGGCCTCTTTGTTTAGGCGGCCTCTTGCCCAGATTAAACATTCCATCCCCCAGGCCCCCCAGGTACTTAACATCTTACATGTTGTTGCAGAATCCACCTCCACCCCCCCCCCCACTGGTTGGTAAAGTCCCGGTTAGCAGCCTCCCAGCAGATCCTGCACGCTCCCACACTGTTCCCTCCACAGACCAGGCAGCTCTTTGGACCCGCCCTTCCTGGGGAGGGAGAGGCCCCAAGCACTGGGCGGGGGAGGGGAGGGTGGGGGGGGTGCTGGCCGTACCCTCCTCCTCTCCGTCTGGAGGAGTCCGGAGACACCGCTGGAGAAGCGCAGATGCTGGGCCACTCCAGGACTCAGGGGGCCTGTCACCTGCGAGGCAGGCTGATGGAGGGAGCTGTGTCCTTCGTGAGGGCAGGCCCAGCACCCAGACAAGGTCATCTAGTTATGGCCAAACCTGTTGCCATCAAGTCAGTTTGACTTACAGCGACCCTACAGGATGGAGTGGCGCTGCCCTGTAGTTCCCCAGGAGCACCGGGGGGATTTGAACTGCTGCTCTTCTGGTGAGCAGTTGTAGCGCTTAACCAGGCTTCCCTAGTGAGAAACAGGCACCCCGTTTCCAGATCACAGGCTGCCTGGAGCGACAGCCTCTCCCCTCTACCACCGGCTTGAAACCTGGTGCCCCCAAAGTCACTCTGGCCCCGGAGGCCCCCGTCCCGCCCCTGCCCTTCCCCCCCTTCCTCCTCCGCTGTCCGCGCTCCCCGGGCGGCACCAGGATCAGCGCCCCCTGCGCTGGCTCCCCTCCCCCGCCCCGCTGTCTCTCACCGCGATGTGGGCTGGATCCAGGGGGGCTGCATGCTTGGGGCTGACCAGGTCCGAGGCTGCAGAGTGGACGTTTCAGCAGGGTCTTTCTCCTTTCCCTTGGTCCCCATTCTCCCTGCTGTCTTCCTTTCCTCCCTCTCCATCTCCACCCCTGCTTCTTTGTCACAGAAACTTCTGAAGCATTTACCAAAAAGTAGAGCATATAGTGAATCTGTGTGATATCACCGGTGGCCCCTAAGGCCCCTCCCCCCCACTGATTACGGAGATGCTCACGGCAGATGCCGCAGCACCCCCTCTGTAAGCAAGTCTGTGTGTCTGAGAGAGGGTGATCTTAGAGACATGGACCACAAACTGCGTCTGGAAATACAATTCCTCAACAGCGTCAGGTGTCTGCGGGCGCTCGCAGCCCCCAGGCGTCTCCTGACTCAGTTCTGTAGTCGGTCTCTTTGAAGCAGAACCCTGGGAATGCAGACTCGCCTGGGCTGTCGTTCAGATCCACCCAGGGTGCCTCTCCTTCCCCAAATCAGCCACGGTGTGCTCCGCCCCACACGGACACGGAAAGGCTGCCCGGTCCCTCTGTCTGCCAGCCCTGTGTCTGCTGTCCAGACAAGGCCGGGCACTGAGCCGAGGGATGTGGGGTGGGGGGGGGGCAGGATCCTGAGGGAGTGCTGGTCGGTGGGGCTGGGGCTGGGGCTTCCCTGTGTCCCCTTGTCTGCTGACACCAGCACAGCCTGCCAGGTGTATCTGCCCCCGCAAAGGTCCGTAGGCCACAGCTGTCTGTTTCCTGGTCAGTGATGTCATCTCAGCCTTCTTGGCCATCAGCTCTGGTCCAGAGTCCTGTGTCCTGTGGGGAGACCGTGGCCTTCCCGTGGTCACACTACCGGTGTTCCTGTGACTAGTCTGTCTTCTCCGGGCAGCTGGGATCACTGGGAGTCCGGCATCAGGGACAGCAGCCTTGCCCCCAGCCCTGGCCCCACCCACCCAACAGGCTGGTGAAGAACAGGCGTGCCTAGGGTGTAGAGGTTATGCCAACCAAAAGGTCAGCAGTTCATTCTCCCATCTGCTCTCCAGGACAAACGTGTGGCCACCACTTCTGCCAGGATTACAGCCCTGGTGACCCATAGGGGCAGGTCCCCTCTGTCCTGCAGGCCTCTAGGAGCTGGGATCTGCTGGACGACAGCGGGAACAGGGCCATTTGCGGTTTGAGACTTGCTGCTCCCTTGGTTTTCCCTAGGGTAAGGAGGTGCCCACAGTGTGCCGCACACCTCTGACTGCAGCCAGTGTGATCACAGTTCCCTGTTTCAGGGAGCACATTGGTCTGCCAGATCCCATGGCTAGGGAGCCCCAGGGCTTGCTACCTCTTGTCTTGTCCTCCCCGTCACAAGTGAAGAGCTTGGGCCATCTGTCCTGGCCGGAAATTTCTAGAAATGCCAGTCATACTGCAGGTGGCAGGCAGCAAGCCTTTCACAGCTTCATTCGGGGCTCGGGGGGCTGCTCCAGCCTTTGCCTGCACTCCCAGCCGGTGGAGCTGAAGTCTTCTTGGCTGGGTTCTCAGAAGGAGTGCTGGTGGTGAAGTGGTTAAAACGCTCAGCTGTTAGCCCAAAAGTCAGTGGTTTGAACCCCCAGCCGTTCCGCAGAAGGGTGCGGTCAGGTGCTTCTGTGAAGACATACAGCCCTGGAGGCCCTGTGGGGCGGCTCTGCCGTGTCCTGTGGGGTCACCCTTGATGGCGAGGGGCTGGGGTGTCGTGCTGCAGCAAGCTCAGAAAATATCGCCACCAGGAGGTGCTGGAGGGGAGGGTGGACCACCCCAGTGAGACTGTTACAGAAGATGAGACCACTGGTGGGTGAGACCACTGAGGGGTGAGACCACAAGGGTGGGGAGCAAGACTGTGGGGGGATGGCAAGACCGTCACAGGGGTGAGATCGTCAGAGGGGTGAGACTGTTGGGGGTGACAGTGACTGGGTGACACCATCAGAGTGCCACCAAAGTGACTGTCTATGCGTTTTTTGCGCAGTGTTTCAGAAAAAGTATACTTTTTTAAAAAAATCTCTGTAGTTATAACCACATTTTGAAAGCCCAGCATCACCCTACTGAAGGCTAAACTCAGTGCTCGGGTGCCTTCTGATGCTTCCAGGACCATCTGGAGCACTGGGGACACGCCAGCGAAGAGCTTGGCTGCTGACTGAAAGGTCAGGAATTGAAGCCCTCCAGCAGCTCCTCGAAACTTCAGGGGGCAGTTCTGCCTGTCCCACAGGGTGGCTGAGAGTGGCAGCCAACTCAAGGTCATCTCCAGCAGTGACAGCCCAACCCGCTCAAGCTGTTGCCGCCCCGTGGCAGTGGGCTCTGACCCCCGGTTCTGTCAGCAGCGCCTGGCGTGTCGGCTGCTTCACAGCCGCAGGTTCCCATGGCCACCGACGGCTCCACCGACGGCTCCAGTTTTCTGGCGTTGTAGCTTCGATACTGTGGTCATTAGCACTGAGCCTGGGGCGGGCACGTCAGAGCGTCGTGTTCAGTCACAGCCCCCTCTGCAGGTCCCCAAACGCAGGCACTTCCACAGGACAGCCTTGCGGCCTTGTGCCCACGGCCTGGGTCTGGTGAGGCGGGAAGCTCACAGGGCCTGGGACGGGCACGTGTCAGCGGGGCCAGGTCTCCTGGTCTGCCTCCATTTCCAGCTCCGCGTCCCCCAGCCACCCTTGGACAGCAGGCCGGTGGTTCTCGGGGAAGAACAGATCCTTCGTGCTGCTTTCTCTCCTCCCCACGCCTAACTGATCAGGAGCTGTGCTTGGGACCCCAGCTCGTTAACCTCTGCCCATCCCGGCGAGATGGCGGTGCACCATCAGTGTTGATCAGGAACAGGCCGCAGAGCCGGAAAAGCCACCCAGCCCCTTTCAACACAGGCGTAACCCAGGCAGGGGCAGACGGCCTGGGAGGCAAGGGGCTCGTGGGCGTGCTCTCCTGGTGTGGGGGACAGCTCTCCGGCTGACAGGGCAGCCCACCCTACCCTGGGTGAGGTGGTCCCCCAAAGAGGCTGCCGACTCACAGGGGGCCCCGTTTCTCAGCAAAACTCCCTCCAGTGGAGCCAGTGACGGCTGCGACCTTCCCGAGCCGGGTCGCCAGGCCTCCCTTTGGAGGCTCGTCTTGGTGGATTCTGCCTGCCACCCCCTAAGCACTCGTGACCCCAGGGACTCCTAAAGCCCTGAAGGCAGGGTTTCAGCTTCATTACTGTGCTGTGCGTTGAAACATCACCCAGCCTGTCTGAACTGCCAGGGTGGTCTCTAGGAGTCCTTCGGTGGAGAACTAGGGTGACACACGGCCGGCCTCCTCTGTCTCAGGACGGAGCAGCCATCCAGCATGCTTGCTGAAGGCCCAGCCTCAAGCTTGGCCCAAAGAGACCAGTGCCCAGGAGCAGGGCCTCAGGCTCCAGGTCAGTGGATTAGGGGAATGGAACAATCTCCTAGGGCAGGGTGGGACAGCAGGAAAGACCCCCACCCAGGGGAGCAGGACAAGGAGAGTGTGAACAGCCTCCCAGGGCTGGGTGCGACAGCAGGAAAGACCCCTGCCTAGGGGAGCAGGACAAGGCCTGTTGAGGCCTTCTAGACCATGTGTGCTGTGCCTGAGGGTTCTCTGGTCTAGGCAGGTTCCATCTTCAGACACAGGTATGGTGTTTCTCTCCAGAGAAAAGGAAGCCAGGGTCTCCGAGGAGACTTTCTGGAAGCCCGAGGACAGAAAGAGGGGAGCACTGAGGGCAGCTCGGTGGAGGGGGAGGAGTCCTGGGCCATTTGGAGTTCCAGGTGACACAGCACCAGACACGTGACAGGCAGGGCCAGGCCTGTCTTGGATGGCGGTGTGCACACGTCTGAGGGGACTTTTCCAGTGGCGTTTACACTTCCTCTCAGCCCCGCCGCTGTTTTCTCCCCACTCTTCCGGCACCGCCAGACTGCTTCAGGCAGCAAACCTTTTCCTGGGCTCTAAGGGTCTGCAGGCTTCAGATGCTCCGAGTGATTCCGGGGACCAGCCCTCCTGTGAGCGGGGAACCCAGTGGCCACAACAGCTGCATACCCACCCTGGGAGCTGAGTCCAGGATAAAACCAATAGAAAAATGCCCGTAGGTTTGTTCTGGCAACAGTTCACTGAGGAGAACAAAACCAAACCCACTGCCAGCGAGTCGACTCCAATCCACAGATGGGGAGAAAACCAAGATTTTCCTCCTCCCCCCGCCTGCCCCTGTAGGGGCCCGAGTAAGAGCACCTAGGCCTGACGGTCTCAGGAAACAGCCCGGAGATGAGGACAGCGTGGCTTCCCACATGCACGTGCCTACAAAGGCTTTGTTGACCATCCACTGAGCCAGCAGATAGGGGCTCACAGTAGGTCTGGGGAAGAACCAGAACCACATGGACCCACACAGGTGCCCCCGTGACAAGTGTGACCTGACTGGGACACCGTGGGACCCACACAGGTGCCATAAGCCCACTCTTGGGCTCCAAAGACAAGCGTCACCTGACTGGGAGACTAGGGGAGAAACAGCTGCTGGTACTGAAACACTGGCCAGCGGTGAGGTTGGCTAGGTCCCAGGGCTGCACAAGACCCTTCCAATCAGTGCCGAAGGGCTGTAGAAGTCCCAGAGGTGGGCCTGAGGGATAGCTGGTTGGGGAGCTGTGAGCCATCAGCCTTCCAGCCATGGCACCTTGCTGCTTGGTTCTCTCTGGGGCCTCACTGTCTTCAGCAGTGACTGTTGACCACCCCAAGGCCATCATTCTGCCCAACACAAGACCCCCTACAGCTGCTTTGGGGCTGGTGTCCCTCACCAGGACTCCGTGTGGCCCGGCAGTCGGAGACCCCGCCAAGCTCCCCCTTTCTGGGAAGGCAGTCCCTGCCTATACCTCTTCCTCGTCCCAACTGTCCACAGGGGTCAGGTACAGTGAAGTCCCTTGTACTTGCAGCTCCACCTGCTCCCCGGAAGCCCCCAACAGATGTGGCTGCCAACCCCAGGGTGGCCAGAAGCCCACTGGTTTGTCTGAGCAGGAAAACAGACGCAGCGTCCCACTGGAGTGGCTCCGACCAGCAGCCACGCCTACAGACACCGCTGATCCATGCAGACGGACTGATGGCCAGTCATCTTGGGGGAGTCATAACGGAAGCTGCCGTTTATTTTAAAAACATCTATCACCATCTACCGAGGACTGATGATGTGACACCAACCACGGTCTCTCCACACTTACACCACTCTGCCCACAGGCGTCGCTGTTTCTCAGGGAAGGAAGGAAGGGCTAACCAGATGCCAAGCCTGGATTTCAGCCCCAGGCTGACAGCGAAGTTAATGCTCTCTAACCTGTAACAGCCACGTGCACACGTGCACATGCATACCACACCCACAGCACACACCCACACCCACACAGGTGACACATATTTAAATGCTGAGTTCCCACAGAAGAAAAATAGGAACTGCAGGAGAGGGACACAGAAGAAAACCGTGAGGCAGAGGACAGACAAAGGAAGTCATCGCGCAGATGTGGCCTCACACCCGCCAAGACAGAGAGAAGGCCCGAGGGTCCGGGAGCGAGAACGGACAGTGTCTTCCTCTGGTACCGGCTGTGTGCTCGCGGGGACACACTGCCTCTCGGGGTCTGGGGTTTTACAGATTGGCCATGGAGGCGCTCACCAGATGGTCTCTGAATTTCATTGCCACTTTAATATTGTATGTATACACACATACACACATACACACATGATTTTATTCAATGGACCTTTTAGAAAAGAATTTCACATGAAGAAAAGTTAAGCTACAAGCTTAACTTGTTCCCACCATGTCCTCTAAGACACAAAATGACCTGCTGAGCCTTCAGTGTCAACAGTGGACTCTGTAACGACTGCAGAAAGCAGGGCCCCCAGGGGGCACCACAGCGGGCACCCCAGCGGGCGGTGACGTCTCTGAGGGGGAGCCCTCCCGTGCACTCACCACGCGGACTTCCCCGGGGTGGGTAACGCCACTCCCCAACAAGGACACATGCTCTCTGAGAGAAAAGGGACTTGCAACATCTGAAAACTGCCTTAAAGAGTGTCAGGGCTTGGAGCCCGATTCCTCCTTCTTCCAATGAACAGATGAGGACCTCTCACGGCCCTGCTGGGGGACCCTCTGGGAACAGCCAAAGGGCAAGAGAGGACACACACACACACAGAGAAGCTCGGGACGGCGTTCCCCACTAAGTCACAGCAGGCTGAGTTCTATCCCCATGACTGTCTTAGGTGGTGCCGTACGGATGCAGGCAGGAAAAGGAACAGGGGCTTTACTGGAAGAAACCAGACGGAGAGAGGAAAATGCACTACTCCTTACAAAAGAGAAATGTAAAAATAGTAAAAAAAAAACTCATCAGTTTACCATGTTAAAAAAAAGATGGCACATTTATTGCTACATAAATGTTATATACACATTGAGTTTTCTGTTACAGTGACAGAAAAAAATTTGAACTTCTTGCTGCTGGTTGAACAGGTTTATTGATAACACCTTGAATCTGACACAGGGTACAAATCTGCAGCACACCCCCAGTGGGCAGTGGAGACGCGGCCGGGAGGCGGCCCCCTCGGACCGTCGGCCCTGAGCCGCCCCACGGGCGCTGCACGGCGCGCTAGGTCCGCTACGCTCTCCAATGCTATCGTCCGTTTCTGGTATTAATGCACAGGTTATGGTAAATACCCCTACATCTTTACTACCTAATATAATAAAATAAAGTAAGAAACTTTTTACTGAAAACTTTTCGATTTCAAAAATCTAGAAAGAGTAATATTTAGAATTCAAGAAATTTTCTTACAAGATTATTGTATAAAAGACTAGCTACAGTGAAAAATAAGCCAAATGTTTTTTTTTCCTTTTTTCTTTCTATTTTATGAAGGGAAGCTTCCGGGCACACTGCAAGTCTAAGAGAGCGACAGAGACAGCAAGCTCCAAGGACAGAAAGGCCAGGCAGTGGCAGGGTGCGCCCCGCGCTGGGGGCGGCAGCATCTGCCGAGCTAACACTGAAACACGGGGAAGGCCACCGACAGCGTCTCCTCCGGCCGAGGCACAGCTGGCACCGTGAGGACCCCGGGCCCACCCCCGCAGAAGGCAGGCCAGCTCGGGAGCTGGCTCGAGCCGTCCTGAATGCGGGGCTGCGGCCTCCGCCCGAACTGCCTTTGTTCTCTCCAGTGACGCCACCTTGACGTTGGAGTGATCTGGGGCCTGTCTCGGGGTGCTGACTGCCAAGGCCGACGCCAGCTGGAAAGAACTATTCAGCCACGACCACCTTTTTAGCGTGTTTTCTCTCCCAGAGTGTTTGTGGTGGAAGACAGATTCTACGGAAGTTCAAGCGGTGGTGTCTTAGAAACAACTCACTAGGGTGGGAGAGAGGGTGCCCTACGCGACAGCAGGACGGACCACCAGTCCTGGCCCGGTGCGTGGCTGGCTCACCGCAGGACGGTGCAGAGGCTGCGCAGGGGACGGACTCCTACCTACCGACCTGCCATCCAAAGGACACAGTAACGGCTAGGCTACGGAGATGGGTGACGCTGCTCCTGCACCCCAGGAGATCACGGGTCTCAGAGCCACACGTTCACTTACCACTCCACCTGCCTTGGTGACTTCTAGGTTCTAGTATGCTCCCCACAATCACAGCCTCAACACCTGTGTTTCAAGGGCCTCCTGTGCTCGCTTACAGCCAACACGCCACCAGTGCTGTGGGGGGTGCTCACTGCGGGGACAACAGGGCCTTCCTGATGAGCAGACATCTCCCCCTAACAGACACTGCTTGGGATTACACACGCTCCTACAAAGCCTAGAAGCGGAAAAGTCTTGATTATCAGGAATAAAGCAACGTTTATTCAGGGAAATCGGGGGCAGACTGGCCCCTCTTAAGGTCCTAGCTAGGCTGTAGTCACAGACGGAGTCTGCTCATCCCCGCAGGCTGAGTCTGCGGGAGAGGACACAGCGCTGCGCGGGAGGCGCTGGACAGCAGCCGTGAGCGGCTAAGACTCAGAAACCAAAAACACCACAATTAGGAAAACAAAACAAGAGAGAAAATGGGAGGGACGCTCTACCGAGCCATGGTTTCCTACTTCCTGGGAAACACTATTCGTATGGCAAAAGGACGGGTGAGGGTGACAAGACTGTCCCCTCCTGTTAAGACACTAATAGGTATGCCGGGAATGCTAAGGGCCAACGGTTGTCGCTGCTCTGCCCTCCGCAAGGAGCAGCGGGAACGGGGGCTGGCACCAGCTGAGTGTCGTCAGCTCTCCACACCGACTCTCTCCCTTCTCTGTAGACCTCCCAGTTCCAGAGCAATAAATAAACTTTGTAGTTACAATGCGTCTGTCAATTCAGTTTAGGCACAAGGCGACTTCCACGGTGAGTGGAGAGACCCAACAGTCTCTGATTGTGCAGAAGCGACACACTGCTTGCAACCAAGGGACACGTCCCAAACGTCTCAAGGGCTGCCGTTCCACCGCAGGGCTTCCTGTCCTCACTTCTGACCGAGTGCTGACCAGCGGCGTTGGCCACAGGCTGACCCAGGGTTTCCTGCTTCACGTGCTTTCTGTTGTCTCCCTCCTGTCAGTTTGTGTCTGCAGATGATCTGAGTTGTCCTAAGTCCTTGGGAGGTGAGGTCACCTCTGTCCAGCCTACTGACAACTCGGGAACTGCGGGGGGACACCGAGAGAGATGACAACGCTGGTCAGTACAGGGTCATCAAAGCAGCACTCGTCCCCCAAAATGAAGCTGGCCTTTTCACTTAGACCCGGTTTGTAACCCGTCAGCAGCCTGCTAAGTGACCAAGAAACGAGCTTTTTCCTTCGACGGTGTGACCAATGTGGTTTCACTGGTGTGGGGTCAGACTCTTAAAGGTGATGACGTGCTTAAGAGAATCACAGGCTATGAGGTATGGGGCAGCTGTGGCATTATGTGACCCTTCTCAGCAGCAACACTGGGGCTCGCAGTCCTGAGCCCCAAGGTGCCACTCATCCTCCCTCTACAGAACCAGGATTCAGACAGACACCGCCATCGGGGTCAGGTGCCACACCTACTTCTTCCTCTTGCCTGAGGCTGTCTGCGGCCATGTCCTCTTGGCCCTGTCTCTACCAGTACCTCGATCAGTGTTGAACACTTCACCAGGAAAGCTCTGCTCTGCTGAGGACACGCTTCTGCCTGCTGATGAAAAGACTAGGGCAAACTCCCCTTACGGGGCAGCTCTACCCTGTCCCGTGGGTGGCTGTGAGTTGGAGCAGACTTGACTGTAACAGGTTTATACGTATCTATGCGTGAACCCCACAGACAGAGTATAGAACTGCCCTGTACAGTCTGGTCCATCAGGCCGGAGGTCCCTGAGGACACGGCCCCGGACTGTCAGCCCACAGCTGGAACCCGCACCGAAGCCAGAACTTCAGACAAAGACTGGCCTGGACTGTAAGAGACCAGAGTGAGGTTGGTGAAGAACAGGCCTCTTGGCTTCAACACACGCACGGAGCTGTGTGAACAGCCGTTCCCTAGAGGTCACACGGAGTGCGGAGGGGGCAGAAGCTGGCGGACAGGATGCGGGCAGTGCGGGGTGGACAGGAGGAGCGTGCTGTCCTGGCGGGAGGGTCAGGGGCAGTTAGGGCTGCAGCGTGGTGAGCGCATCTACAGGGCAGATCCATTTGGATTGTAGACTTTTACTTAAAGCACAATAAAACATTAAAGAATAAGCAAATACTAGCCAATTAAATCCGTGACACAAAGCACATTTACCCCATCTCTCATAATTTTCAAGCCTTTTCAGCCTTTTTTAAAGAAGCCTGCCCCTGCTGGCAGGTGGGCATTCTCAGCATTTCTCCTTCACCCACAGAAGGGCTTTCTGCATCACGGGAAGGGGGCCGGGGCAGAGACAGGCTGGCAGGAGGGGCTACCAACAGGGACGAGGAAGGGGACGGAGAAGAGCAGGGGGTGAGAGGGGAGAGGCCTGAAGACCGAGCTGGGGGGCGGGGGATAGGGAGACTACAGCTGAAGAGACGGGAGAGGAGATGCAGGCTCGGGGGAGCAGTGTGACAGGGACACGGTCCGCTCCCTGCTCCCCAGCATGGAGGCCCCTGCAATCTGCAGCTAAGCAGCTGCTGCTTATCCCTCTTCTCTGACATGACCAGCTCATTCAGAAAGTCCCTGTGCCTTGAGACACGGGGACATGTTTCTAGTTTTGGACTTCAAAGTTTATTTCTGAAACAAAAATATTTTTCCAATGTACTCTGACTTTCCACAGAACACGCAGGTCTGCACGCTGACCAGATCCCACCTAGAGTCGCCCCGACACCAACGATCAGGCTGCTGAGCATGCAGGTGGCGGAGCTGGCCTTGGTGGTCTCTCTGGGGCCTTAATGGCGTCACTGTGAGTGACATTTAGTCAGCACTGACATGGCCTTCCTTCTCCCCCAAATGAAATCCTCACTTGTGGCCGAGTCTGACCCTAGAAAGACATGTGCAGTGGTGGTAAACACTGAATGCCTCAGGAAAGGGTGGTTAATTATGAACGCTTGGCATTTACCACCTTATCGAATCCCCAACTTCCTGCTATAATGACACGGCCATACAGGTCTCTGCCCCCCTCAAGTCGATTCTGACTCCTGGCCGGCCCACGAGTGCAGAGCACATGGCTCTTCAGGCCCAGAGTTCCGGGAGGCAGGCGGGCGGCCTGTCTTCTGAGCGCATCTGAGTTTCTGGCGGGGCGCTTGAGCGCTTCGCCACGTGTACCACCCCAGGGCACCTGACACGGCCCCAGAACCGCCTGCCTGGGACGGCACTGGCTACTTCTGCTCCTCATCTCTTGTCCCACCCGGACCACTCCCCACCTACTGAGGAAACTGAGGACAGGCTGGCTGCAAAAAGAACTGACCAACTCTATGCCCTGTCCCTTCTTTGGCTAAAACAGTCCTGCCCAGAGTAACTGCAGTCTGTGCTGCCTTCTGCACTCAAAGTGAGCGCTGCGAGTCAGGCAGGGGACACTGTGAATGTGCACGGGGACAGATGAGCCCATCCACCACTACTCAGAGCCACTGTTTTCAACGACAGAAACTGTGATGAGCTGCACTTCCTCCTGGGAGAGGGTGAAGTGGACACCAAGAGACACCGCCCCACAAGGGGTGCTCTGGCCCTGTCATCACAATGACCCTGGCTCCCAGAACCCGGTTCTGGGGACCCCGGTTCCCCAGGAGGGCCTGGACGGTGGACTGGAACCCCGACCTCCAGGCAGCAGGCAGCTGCGTGCCGGGCCGCCGGCTCCCCATTTCACGCCTGACACAGCAGACTCCTCCAGGTGTCAGAGACATCCCCACCTCAGGGAGGAGCCCACACACTAGAGACACGCACTCCTGACCCAGTGGCAGCAGACGGTAACTCACACATGCAAGCTTTGTGACAAAGGGGAGCCAGATGTCAGGCGAGACTGGGGGGACAGCCCAGTCCCGACCACAGGCACCAGCCATCTGAGCGGCAGTGAAGCGGGTTTTCGCTGCGCGTCCCTTCACTCGTCTCTTCTGGGATCAGAATGACGCTGTGTGACGCAGCACAACAGTGATCCAGGAGAGAAGAATCCAGTGCTCTCCCTCCGTCATGGGATACTACCACACTGACAAGAGGAGTAAGTGCTCTAAATGACGTGAGATCTCCAAGTCTGACTGTAAGACAGCAAGACAGGCTGCTGCATTCCAAAGGACAGGTGACCTTCACAGTGACCCGGGGCACCAGACAGCTCACAACAAAGCCAGCGGCCCCCTCGTACTTCCCGCAGCCCGCCTCTCACCTGGCTGGCGTTCACATGTGGCCCACGGGGTTGGACGTCTCGGTGAGCCCCGCGTGGCTTCCGGGCAGTGTGGCTGGAGGTTCTGTCGACACGGCGGAGACCTTCTCCTCTTCCCGTCTCTTAAGGCAGGCTGCTTTGGGGTTGAGGTTCCTTTCTGAAACGGGGAAATCACTTCCATCACTACGGTCATACTGGGAAGCACAGACTGTGCAGTCCCTAAAGAATCCCACGGACATTACTTTCTTCCTCATGGGGGATCATCACCCCAAACCAGGAATCTGGTGCTATCGAGCTGATTCTAACTCACAGCGACCCTGGAGGATGCAGCTGAACTGCCCCACAGGGTTTCCAAGGGCACAGGCTGGTAGATTCAGACTGCGGACCTCTGACTTAGCTGCGAAGCCGTGACCAGAGGCCCAGGCCTCATCACCCACTGTGCCATTCCATCCCCTTGTTCAACAAGCATCCCAAGACAGACAGCACTGTGCTCTCACCAAATCTCAGCACTCATGAGCTGTGGGGTCTGTACTTCCTCATGACCTCTTTGTGTTTTCTGCATCTTGAGCTCATGACCCAGCTTTCAAGGTTCAACGTGCTCTGTGGCCATGGTCCGGCAGTGCCGTAACTGGCTCAAGTCTGCTCCACGGTCAACGGCACCAGCTGGTACCCAGCGACAGGCACACCTGTGCTTCACCCAGAATCCTGCCAGCGCAGAGAACGATGGCACAGAGACACGCTCAGCCTTCCCGGGACAGGGGCGCCCGGCCGCCAGCCCGTGCTCCAACCTGGGCACACGCCTGGACAGGGCCTGACACCACCGAGGGCAGCACTACTGTGCCCCCAGGGCTTTGCCTTCTATGCACAGTGAAAACGTATATTTAAACTTGTCTATTTCACTACACGTTCACAGTTCAATTCTAACACGAGAATTTTATTTTGGTAAACTGAGCTGATTCTCTGTTGACTCGCACTGATGCATATGTGATAAAAATCCATTTTGGTGTTATTTCCTACGTCTCTGCATGTAGGAAAAGGTAGGACACCCGTGTGAGGGTTGCCAGGAGAAGATAGGTGCGCTCTCAGTTGATGCGGACGGTGCACAAGAAGAGACAGCGACCTTGTTTTTCCAGACACATAGAGTTGCTTTCTTAGCGAGCCACAGGGGCCTCTGCCTAACAGAGCAGTTTGTCCTGAAAGGTGTCATCTCCCTTCACTGAGCAGGCAACGGTCTCACGTCACGATCCCCAGGACTGAAAAAGGTGGTTAACACATAAAACACAAAAAGCCTGGAAAGTTTTCCAGCTGAAACCCTTACACAACTCCCTACAATGAAACACCAGCCTCAGCAGACTATGAAATGCTGTCCCCCCAGGAAGCATGACTTCAATGGCTAGAAAGGACCAGAACCCAAATCCAGAGAGCACCCAGGGCTGGGGGCCAGGGGCACACTACAGGTCACAGAGATTCTAGAAGACGTAACGTAAGGAGAACTCCGATCCCCCAAACAGAAAGGCCACTGTTGTGCTCTTGTGCCTCCTGGTGTGTGCACACGTGTCTCAGGTGGCCAGGAAGGTTGTGTGACCGGGTACGGAGAAGGCAGACGTGGCCTGCAGAGGAGAGCAACAGCTGGCTTCCTGGTTCACATCTGGGGCACTTCTGTCAGCAGGTGAGGACGTGGCTCCCAGACCGCCATCTCCTGACGGCGTTTATGGCACAACCTTTGGCTCAATCCACAGGGACAGTTATGTCACTGTGACTGCGGTAGTGTCTGTGACCACGACCAGGGGTAGATGCCAGCCGAGTGAAGAACTTCCTGTGGATGGTTTCCTTGTGCGTACAACAGACAGCTCATCCCGAAGTTCACAGCTGGAGTTCACAGTTGCCTTGTCCATCACTGTCCGTCTTGCTGACTGTCATCCCCACCCCCACCTGAGGGCCACTCTGCTCTGTCCTGTAGGGTCTCTACCAGTCAAAGCTGATTGGACAGAGGTGGATTCACTTTGTTTGGGCCCCCCCTCCAATGCCCCACTAAAAATAAAACCACCCCACCAACCTACTGCCATCAGGTGGTGCTAACGCCCTCTGACCCCACTTAGCAGAGCAGAACCGCCCCGTGGGGGCTTCCAGGGAGTGGCTGGTGCATTCACACTGCTGACCTCTCAGCAGGTGACCTTCTAACCACTGCACTACCTGGGCTCTGAATATATCACATCACCTATTACCTCTGTTCCTCATTTCTTTCTCTGGAGGCCTTCCTCCTGTGGCCGACAGTCCACCTTCAGCTCTGAAGGGCTGGGACACGGCTCTTGCCATCTTATCACGTGCTCTCCTCCTGCTGCTCTTGTTTCCTGGACCCCAGGCCTGTCTTTCTGCACTACGTCCTTATTTCTTCAAAGTGTATATTCCAGGTGCTGGCTGTGAGAACACACAGGAGGTAGATTTTTAAAGTCTTTGCAAAGACAAAATATCTTTATTCTCTCTTCACCTTTGATTAACGTTTTGGCTGGGCACAGAATTCTTGATCACAGGTTACTCTTCTTGGGATCTTGAAGGCAGGGCCCCGTGGCCCTCCACAGTACCTCCCCGCAGTACCGTTCGGCACTGGTGTCCTGGTTCCTGCTCTCCTGGATGTGCTCGTAATGTCACGTGTGTCAGCTGGGGAGGTCACACTCTTCTTTTTCGATATAAGATCTTGTTTTATTTTGGTTTGGTTAAGTGGAGGTCTACAATCCGAGTCAGTTTTGCAGGCCCGCCTCTCTGCGACTCCACCCGCGCTCCGCACCCTGGGGCAGCACACTCTTCCTCTTCACTCTTCACTTCTAATGTCCTCCCAATGAACACCTGTCCCCTCTAGAAAGAAACCAGTAGGACAAACTCTATAAATGTAGAAAACCACGAAGTCCACATGCCACACACACACTCTGGGTCTTGGGTCATTTTTTAATCATTCCATCTGGCACAAGACGGGAGCCGGCCAACCTTCAGACATGCCTTCTTCAGCTCTGTGGACACCTCCGTGTTGTCTGGGCCGTCACCTCCTTGTCCCCTCTCTCCTCGTTCTCGACGTCACCCTGGTCACACGCTGGGCTTCCTGGAGCCTTCTTCTCTGGCTTTACTGCCAACCCTCCCCTCTTCCCCCTGCTTTACCGTCCTGTTCTTCCACCTAGGGGATTTTCTCTGCCGCCTCCTGCTCATTTGGGTCTGCTATCACGTTTAATCATTACCCAAATGTTCGACTTTCATGGCTTTCCCTTTAACAGATGCTTTTTCTGTTATTAGGACAGAGTAAGCTTTATAAAAAGTTTCCTTCTACTTCCTGTATATTTCTCTTTTCTCATTTGTTTGATTTCCATCTCTCTTTCACACTGCAGCCTCTTCCTAAATCTGTGGTAGTTTGGCACTTAAAAGTTCAGATGATAGCTGGTGGGTCTTACTCTGCAGCCCTCCACTCTGTTCTCTGCTCTTCCAGAGCCACAGCCTCCCTCATCTCCATTTCTCCAGGACAGCTCTTCAGTCTCTTGTGACAGAAGTGACGACGGCTAGCAGGCTCAGGGACCCAACTTTTCCATAACAGCCTTCAACCCGTCTGTTTCCAGCACTAACCTTGATCTCTGCCTTCTGCCATGCCCAGCGCCTCTATCTCAGGGCCTTTTGGGGGCTCTGGGAAGGGGCCTCCTGTCAGCTCCTCTTCCTGCACCCGTTAGGTTCTTCAGCCTCAACGAGCTGGTCAGTGCCACTCTGTCTGCTTTCCACCTCACACACGCTGACTGCTCCCTCGTCTCTGCTGACGCCTGTCTCGTCTGTCCTGGGGTTAATACCACCTCTGCCCACACCCAGAGGACCTGACCGGTGTGGCGTATCAGTGCCTGTGCTCGGCCGGCAACACTCACCCATCTCACGCCAACTGAGCCCGGGGGTTTCTGGACCTGCCGGATCCGGGATCTAGGGCCTTGCTCGTCCACCTTCAGACTCAATGGAGACCAGGAAATGACAACTCTGACTGTTGTCTGTCCCAGTAATCACAAACAGAAGTGTTGGCGCTGACCCATGGGAAGGGTTGGGGGAAAACAAGTGAGCACTCATTGAGCACAAACTTGAAAACAAGACGTGACGCCTGCTGTGGGACAGCAGTGAAGGCCATCGTACACTGTGGTCACTGTTAACAGGGAGACCTCAACTGGCGACAGCTGGGACCACACGGGATCCAGCGTATGGGGCCAAGTATTCTGGCCATGTCTGAGGCTTGGGAAAGAAGCCGTTCATCCTGCTCCTCCCCAGGACACACTGTGAAACCTGTCTCATGCGCTCTCCTGGAGTGAGCACCACTCCAGGGTGACGTTGTGGACAGCTGGGTGTCACTCTGAAGCAGCAGCACAGAGCATGCTTAGAGGGGTCATGTCTGTCACATGCACGCTTCATGGCAGGCTGAGCCCAAGGGCTGGCCAGGCTGGGCCTCCGGGGGGAGAATGAGGCGGTGAACGTGGACAGGTTGAATACCCCCAAGATAACTCCAGAAAGTCTGGAGGTAAACGTCCAGTCGGGGCAGTGGATGCAGAAACCCTTGGGGTGCTTCCTCAGATAAGGCACAGCTATTGTGGGCTACGTGACAGCCTCTAAACCCTATTGGACTGGCTTTCTGTAAAGCTGAAAATAAGAGGTGTGTGAAGCCCAGAGGCTGTGGGTCGGGGAGAGAGGCTTTTCTGAACACACAAGGAGTCCTGGCCAAGTTACAGCTCTGCCTGTTTGAAGGCTGCTCAAATGCTAATCAGTCAGTGGTTTCCAGGAGAGAACTTTCCAGAATTGCAGGACAAAGTCAGTACCATTACAGTGACCTGAAAGTCAGTAGGGAGCAAGACCAGCCCAGATGTGTGCTCCTTTCTCAGCCTCGGCTTCTCAAAGAGTGGGCACGGGATACCAGCAAGTTCAATGTCACAGAGCTGTGTGAGGTCCCCTGTGGTGGTAGAGTCCCTAACTTCCCACATGCCGACATCCTTCTCTCCATGGCCTGGATCTGAGTGTGGACGCCTGTCCACCGGGTTCTCTGAGGCCCTGCAGGGGGCACTCTTGGCCCCTCCTGCCACGGCGGCGTGACTTCCGGAGCCACAAAGGCACCAGTCAGAGGAGAACGAATACCCCGTAGCCTGCACAGACCCCTGCACAGATGCCTCCAGCGTCAGACCAAGGCTGTGGGCATGGTTCAAGACACGACACCTGGGCAAGGTACCGGGACACAGCGTCACATGAGAAGTGGCACTGATGCAGCCACAGGTGACGGGCCCAGCCCAACCCATTTTCGTCATGACCTCAAGGGAGCCCCCTACTCCCCAGAGAGCGGGCTGCAGTAACCACTTGTGCTGTGTCCCCAGGACAAAGTGAGCAAACCCCTGGTCTCGGTGCCGGGCTGCCACACATAGCAGGAGCCTTCACTCCTATTCACAAAGGAGACTGGAGGGACATGGGTGGGTGGGTCTACAAGGACTGCTTTCTCCAGCGGACAGCCAAGTTTTTCCAAGAACAGCTCTCACTCTGTCATCTCCACAGACGGGCTGCGGGAGGGTTCCTGAAGCATCCCCACTCTCATCTCTTCCTCTTCTCTGGATCTTCTCAAAATAAAATCTTACAGAAACGTCCAGAGAGTAAGAGAGCTACAAGAAGATTTGTGTTCCACGAGGAGAGTCTCGAGGTAGGGTATGGAACACAGAACGCCCGCTGCACCCCCTTCACCCTGTGATGGAGCGCTCACCTGAGCTGAGAGTGTGTGCCCGTACTGCCGACGGGAGGCGTGTGCTACACAGGCTGCAGGGCAGCCATGCCGGACAGCGCCAGGACGGGCACGGCTCGGCACCCTCCTAACCACACGGCCCGGTAAGCGCTCCAGGAAACAGCGGGAAGAAAGGCAGCGCAGGGCCCCAGGGAGGGAGGACAGAAAGGAGCCGGGGAGACGGTGGGGGCCCGTCGGCACAGCGGGCTGTGTGGGAGACCGCAGTCAGCGAGATCCCAGGACCCGTGGTGCCAGTGCCGAGCAGCAGGCAGGGCCGTCTGTTCTCGGCCTTGCTCCACGGGCCCCCCTCTGCCAGCCTGTGGACACCAGCCTGCGGGGACGCTGACCAGCACAGTTGGAACAAGGTGAAGGCGGCAGGGCCAGCGTCACCCTGGCGGGGCGGGAGGGGGCTGCGAGGCTGAGCAGCCCATGTGGGCCAGACCCCTCACCTCGGACCTGCTGCTCCAGGCTGAGGATGACGGCCACGGCCTGGTGGAGGATGAGCAGCTTCGTCTGCGGCTTCTCGCTCTTGAGGTGCAGCTGGCACATGCGGCCAAGCTCCTTGAACGCCTCGTTGATGTCGCGCACCCGCAGTCGCTCCCGCGCGTTGTTGGCCATGCGCCGCTCCTTCTCCCTCTCCATCTTCTGCTCAGGGTTCAGGTCCTCATCCTCGTTGGTGCTGCTGGGGGGAGAGAGCGGTGACGGTGCCCACTGGGCTCCCAGTGAGGGAGGCGCAGAGATGACAGCCACCCGCCAGGAGCAGCAGGCATGCTAAAATCACATGACCGGAAGTGTCTCTCCAGTCTTCACTCACTACATGCATACACACACACACACTATGTCATACCACATACACATTGAAGGTGTTTTTCATCAGACACACACACACACACACACACAACGTCATACCACATACACATTGAAGGTGTTTTTCATCAGACACCAGGGCACACAGACTTCTCCTTACTCAAACTCCTGCAGAGCATAACTTCAGTAACCACTGGACATCTGAGCACCTTTCTGCTCAAAGTGGGACCCACCAGCAAGCACCCTCTGCACCACTGAAGGTTTTTAGAAGTGTAGCCTCTCAGGTTTCACCCCAAACCAACTGAATCAGAACCTGTATTTTAAGGAGACCCTCGGCTGGGTCACTCCACATTCAGGTCTGAGGAGCTCCACTCCAGGAGGTGAATGCATCACCATCTCTTTAACAGGCGTCTTGAACATACTTGAGCATCACTTGGTGAGAGAAGCTTAGCATACTGATAGGAGAGAAACGGCCCAGACAATGCTGATTATAAAATGAGGCAGGACAGGAACAATTCTTCCCACGGACAAACCGGGCCCATGAATTCGAAGCCTTGGAAATGTTCATTACCTCTTGGTCAGCAATTCCAACTTCAAAACTTTTCCCTGAGGCTACAGTCAGAGATGGACACAGACGTTTACATGAAGGAAGATGTCACGGAATTACCTAACCTGCAACAAGCTCAGGTCCAGTAATAGGAAACGGGCTAAAGAAACCACAGGGCCACCCGGACAGTGGATGACCTACATAAGGTCAAGAGAGAGAAGCCAGGCACAGGAGACTACAGCCTTTGTAGCTACTGTCACAAATTTTAGGAAAGACAACATGCTGGCACCATAATTGAGCACAAAGAACAATGTTTTATAAATTATGTGATACATAAATTATCACTGACAAACGAATCTTGTCAAAGATACGATGTACCACAAATATACCAAATCATCTAATCTAAGCACAGAAAAATCTGAAGGAAGAATTTGGAAGTCATTTGAAAGTGATGTACTACTTGTCTGTACCCACACCAATGTACTGCTGGTCTTTATCCATACAAACATACCACCTGTCACTCTCTACACGAATGCACCGCTTGTCGCCACCCACACACATGCACCCCTTGTCACTATCACACGAATGCACCACTTGTCACCATCCACATGCCACAGGAAGGTCAAACCCAATTCTGGGAAATCCTCCTTGTCAATATGAAGTCCGTGTGGATCCTCCTTTTCCCTGTTGTTGCTGTCAGATGCTGCCCAGCCACTCCCCACTCAGAGTGACCCTAGGTGTGACCCTATGTGTGCCAGGATGACATGTGGGGTGGTCCCGCGCCACCCTCACCATCACTGTGCTGGGACCTACGGCTGCAGCTAGCCCAGTGTCCATCACTCTACTGAGCATGGTGTCCTTCTCCAGGACTGCGTCCTCCCAATAACACATCTCAAACACGTGAGATGAAGCCTCGCCATCCTTGCTTGCTCCCAAGGCACATTCAGGCTAAATGTCTTCCAAGACAGCTTCGCTGGTCCTTCCGGTCGTCCGTGGTCTGTGAGAAGTTCTCCATTAGCACCGTCACACACAGTCATCCACTCCTCTCTTGGTTTCCATATTCACTGTCCAGGTTTCTTACGCATGTACATAACTGAAAATACCATGGCTCAGGTCAGGTGCACCCTAGCCCTCAGGGTGACCCTTTGCTTTAGGTCATTTAAAGAGGTCCCCTGCAGCAGGTCTGCCCAGCATACTGCACTGCTTAGCTTCCCGACACCTGCCTGCATAGGGGTGACCGTGGATCCAAAGACAAGGAAGTCCCTCAGAGCATCAATCTTGTCTGATCATGATGATGTTTCTTTTTGGTCCAGTTGTGAGAATTCTTTTATGTTGAGGTGTAATCCATACTGACAGCTGTAGGTTTTACTCTTCATGAGTAATTCCCTCAATTTCTCTTCCTTTCAGCAATCAAGGTTGTGTCAGGTGAATAATGCAAGCTGTTAAGTTTTCCTTCAATCCTGATGCCCTGCACTTTTTCACACAGTCCAGCTTGTCAGAGCATTTGATCAGCACAGAAACTGACTAAGTTAAAGGATTCAGCCCTGATGCACATCGTTTTTTTTTTTAAATTTTAAACATGCACAGTGACTAAGCATTTGGCTGCTAACCAAAAGGTCAGCAGTTCAAATCCACCACCAGCTGCTCCCTAGAGACCTTGCAGGGCAGGCAGGTCCGTTCCGTCCTCCAGGGTCACTGTGAGTCCGTTACGACCTCCTTGTTCTTTCCGAATGACTGCCTCTTGGTCCACGAATAGGTTAACTATGAGTACAATTAAGTGTTCTGGAGTGTCTGTTTTTTTGCAATATTATCCATAATTTGTTATGATTCACAGTTGAACGCCTTTGCCTGGTCAATAAAACAACAAGTACACATCTTTCTGGTATTCTCTACTTTCAGCCTAGGTTCATCTGACATCACCAACGGTAATGCCTCGTTCCATGCCCTCTTCTGACGATACTGTGTGACGACTTTCACATTCTGTTGGATCGCCTTTCTTTGGAACGGGCATATTCATGGATCTCTTCCAGACGGTTGGCCAGGCAGCTGTCCTCCCAATTTCTTGGCATAGACAACTGAGCACCTCCAGTGCTGTATCTGTTTGTTGACATATCTCAACTGGTGCTCTGTCAGCTCCTGAAGACTTGTTTTTAACCAAGGCTTGCAGTTCAGTTCTTTCTTCAACACCATCAGTTCTTTGTCTGTGTCACCTTCTGAAAGGACTCAACTTCAACCAGTTCTTCTTGGTGCAGTGGCTCTGTGTGCCCCTTCCATCTGTTTTTGATGCTTCCGGTGTCATTCACCATTGTGCCAATAGAATCCTTCCTAAATTTCAACTAGAGACTTGAATTTTTTCTTCAGTTCTCTCAGCCTGAGCCATGCTGAGTAGTGTTCTTCTCTTCTGGTTTTCTAATTTCAGGTCTTTGCACATTGCATCATGTACTTCACTTTGTCTTCTTCGGCCACCCTCTGAAACTGGTTCAGCTCTTTTACTTCATTTCTTCCACTGGCTTTAGCCGCTCCATGTTCAAGAACAAGTTTCAGCATCTCTTCTGACATCTGTTTTGGTCTTGTCTTCCTTTCTTTTTAATGACCCTTTGCCTTCTGGCATGATGTCCTTTATGTCTCTGCACAACTCGTCTGGTCTTCGGACATTAGTGTTCAACGCATCAAATCTATTAAGACAGTCTCTGAATTTAAGTGGGATGTACTCAAAGTTGTACTTCGGTCCTTGTGGGCTCACTGTAACTTTCCTTGGCTTCAGTTTGAATTTGCACACGAGTAAGTGATGGCCTGTCCACAGGTGGCCCTTAGGCTCATTCTGACTGATGATTCTGAGCTCCCCCACTATCTTTCACAGATGTAGTCAATCTGATTCTTGTTTATTCCATCCATCTGTTCAAACTAGTGTTTAGACCAAGAACTGGCAAATGCAAATCCGTTGCAGGGAGAAAGGCCATGGAAAACATGTAATTGATTGGGGTGTGGTGTGTTCCAGTAAAGTTTTACTAAAAGAAACAGACAACGGGCTGCAGTTTGTCGACCCTGGGTTTAAACCATGTAACAGTCCTAGCACATGTGTTCACTGCCCATTCTTACGCCATGCCCACCATCATTTTTGTGCTTAAGACCACTGTTGTGGCCACTGTGTCAATCTGTATCGCCGAAGGTCTTTCTCTTTTTTGCTGACCCTCCACTCTCCCAAGCATGATGTCCTTCTCCAAGGACTGATGCTTCCTGACAACATGTCCAAAGTATGTAAGATGCAATCTTGTCACCTTGGCCTCCAAGGAGCACTCTGGTTGTACTTCTTCCAGAACAGATCTGTTTGTTCTTTTGCAGGTCCATCGTACACTCCACATTCTTCTCCAACACCACAATTCAAAGGCATCAATTCTTCTTCTGTCTTCTTTGTTCACTGTCCAGCTTTCACATGTATATGATACAACTGAAAATACTATGGCTTGGATCTGGGACACTTTAGTCTTCAAGGTGACATCTTTACTTTTCAATACTTTAAAGAGGTTCTGTGCAGATTTTCCCAGTGCAAGGCATCTTTTGATTTCTTGACTGATGCTTCCATGAGCACTGATCGTGGACCCAAGTAAAATGAAATCCTTGACAACTTCAATCCCTTCTTCACTTATGACAATGTTCTTTACTGGTCCAGTTGTTAGGATTTTTGTTTTCTTGACGTTGAGGTGCAATCCATACTGAAGGCGGTGGTACTTCATCTTTATCAGTGTTTCAAATCTTCTTCACTTCCAGCAAGTAAGGTGGTGTCATCTGCGTAACGCAGGTTGTTAATGAGTCGTCTTCCAATCCTGACGCCTTGTTCTTCGTATAATACAGCTTGCTGGATTATTTGCTTGGCATACAGATTAAAAACGTACAGTGCAAGGATACAACCCTGACACACACCTTTCCTGAATTTAAACCATGCAGTGTCCTCTTGTTCACGTAACTGCTTCTTGATCCATATACAGATTCCTTAAGAGCTCAATTAGGTGTCCTGCAACTCCCATTCTCTGCAATGTTAGCCATAATTTATTACGATCCACACAACTGAATGCCTTTGCATAGTCAATGAAACACAAGTAAACACCTTTCTGGTATTCTCGTTTTCAGCCAAGATCCATCTGACATCAGCAATGATATCCCTGGTTCCACATTCTCTTCTGAATCCAGCTTGAATTTCTGGCAGTTCCTCATCAATATACTGTTGCAGTCACTTTTGAATGATCTTGAGCAAAAGTTTACTTCCATGTGATGCTAACGATACTGTTGAGTAATTTCCACATTTGGCTGGATTGCCTTTCTTTGGGACGGGCATAAATATGAACCTCTTCCAGTCAGGAGGCCAGAGAGCTGTCCTCCAGTTTTCTTGGCGTAGCCGAGTGAACACTTCCAACACTGCATCTGTTTGTTCAAATACCTCAACTGATATCCCATCAATGCCCGGAGCTTTGTTTTTTGCCAATGCTTTCAATGCAGCTTCGACTTCTTCCTTCAGTACCATCAGTTCCTGATCACGGACTACCTCTTCAAATGGCTGAACACCGAACAGTGCTGTCTGGTATAACAACCCTGTGTATTCCTTCTATCTTCTTTCAATGCTCCCTGAATCATTTAAGAGTTTCCCTATGGAATCCTTCACTGTTGCAATACAAGGCTTGAATTTTTTCTCAGTTCTTTCAGCTGGAGAATCGCACAGCATCTTCTTTCCTCTGGTTTTCCGTTTCCAGCTTTTTACGCATGTCTCCCAGCACACACTTGAACTTCAATTAATACATTCAGATAGCTACCGATTCAATAAATCTCTATGTCTGTGCCACACATCTGAACTTGCTTTAGCTCCTTTGTGCTCTGTCTTACTTTTCACAGACTATAAGAATCTCGAGGGTGCAGATGTGATTCTTTTTCATGTGTAGACCCTAACATAGCATGGTATAGTGAAAAACATAATTCTGAAAGCAAATTAACCTGGGTTTGTATTTCATTTAATACCTGGGCAAATCATTAAATTTTTATATGCTAGAGTTTCCTGACAGGCTACCTTCTGAGGCCACAAGGATTAAATGAGATAATTGCCACAAAATCCCAACACAGTGCCCAGTACCTAGCTGGCATTCAACAAATGCATGAGAATTCCTGACGTATCCCACCTGTGACACATGAGTGAGGTGGATCACCAGGACGCTGACACGCACGCACCTTGTTCTGCCTCGAGAGGAAACCTTGATGTCTTTCTGGGAGGATTCGTCATCTGACTTCATGTCGTCTGATGAAGGCGGCTCCGGCAGGTTTTCGTCCTTCTCTTTGTGTTCTGTCTTGATTTCTGTGGCAGCAACGGTCCCAGACTGACTCTGTGAGCCACCTAAGAAGAGCCAGAGGAAGCGAACTCAGTGACCAGAGTCACTCACTCACAGAGCGGAGACTGTTGCTCTCCCGGCTGGAGCTGCTCCTCCGCTGTCCCACAGCGATCCGAGAACTCGGGGGGAGCATACCCTCAGGGCTGGAGAGAGCACTCATGAAAGCCCACGAAAAACCACTTCACTGCATCTGTTCTGACAAGAACAAGCCTGACCATGATGGTCTGTCTGACGCTCCCCTCCAGGCACCTTTGCCCTGATGAACAGAACCTAAGAAACTCGCCACGTCTTCAGAAGCTAACCTCTCAGATGCTGCTAAGGCAAAGACCCCTAGACAAGCCTGACATCCTCCTGGAGAAACGCGACAGCATGGTGGTCATGCTGAGGGGTGGGGAAGGCATAACTGGGTCTTCCCGTCAGCCATCTGTCTGTGCCCACTTACACAGGCTCTCCAGCAGGGTTCCCAGTCTGATTGTCACCAGAAATGTCTGCGTCCCTGGTGGAACAGTAAGATCCCTGAGAGCGGCCACCACCCTTCTCAACACTAGCAGCCTCAGAAATACCTATCATTGCTCTTGGCACCCTGAAGGCTAATCCCTGAGGGGAACTGATTCAGACAGGAAGGCCCCACAGAAGTGGGAGAAGGCAAGATGACCATCCCTAGACAGCCCAACAGCTGTCATATGCAGTGTCTCCAGAAGTGCAGTCCAGGGGACAGTCAGGACCGGACACACAGCCCAGGGGCCGGCGGGGACCCTCAGACACATGCAGTGTCCCCGGACGTGCAGCCCAGGGGCCGGCAGGGACGCTTGGACACATGCGGTGTCCCAGGATGCACAGCCCAAAGGCTGGCGGGGACTCGGACACACGCAGCACCCCTGGATGCACAGCCAGCCCAGGGACTGGCACGGACCCAGACACGCGCAGTGTCCCCGGATGCTTAGCCCACGGGCTGGCAGGGACCCGGACATATGTGGCATCCCCAGAGGCGCAGCAAGCGCACAGACCGGCAGGGACCCAGACACACACGGTATCCCTGGATACGCAGCCAGCCCAGGGACCGGCAGGGACCTGGACGCACACAGTAGCCCCGGATGCACAGCCTAGGGGCCAATGGGAACCCCTGGACACACACGGTGTCCCTGGATGCACAGCCCTGGGGCCGACGGGAACCCAGACACATGTGGTGTCCCTGGACGTGCAGCCCAGGGACTGGCGGGACCCGGCCCCATGTGGCAGCACCACCCAGACTCCCCGAGCCAAGGTGACTAGTGGTTCCCAGGTGTCCATCTGGCTGTGGCACAGGTAGCCGTGTTCACCTGCTGTCTGCCCCACCACTGAAAACAACTGAGGAGGAGCGTTACCCCTATAATTTTCCTGTGACTTGTGGCTCAGGTCCGTGCTGGAGGCGGTGACTGTCGTCGACAAGACTGAGTGACTGCCGTTCAGGCTGACGGGGTCTTCCCGGTGAGCTGTAACCTGGGGTGAGGGAAGACAAGGTGAGACAGCTCCGTCTGTCGCTAGGGCTCACGGGGTACAGCGTCTCCACCCCACGCTAGCAGCCTTTTCTAGAAGACCCCTTTCTGGTTGTTTTGTAGGAAATTTTACAAGACTAGACAGCAGCAGTGCTTCTGAATCATACCAAAATGTTCCTTTTTTAAAAATATGAAAAGTCCAACTTCCAAAATTACATACATTCTGAAGAGCTGTTGTAAAGGTACTCAGTACCAACTCCTCTCCAGCTGACGGAGATTAAATGCTCTGTAAGCCATCGAGCAATCACACAGGAAAGTGTACAAAGGAGCTGACCTAACCAGTCTGAAAACCCACTCCGTGTCCCTAAAAATAACCCAACGCCCGGAGCCCATTCCACATTGCAGCGACTCCAGAGGCCGAGCGGAACTGCCACTAAGGCTGTCTAAGGCTGTTGTCCTGACAGGGACAGGCGGCCACATCTTTCCCCTGCCGTCACTGGGGAGTCCAACCACCAGCCTTTCCGCTGGCAGACAGGCGTGTCACCACTGAGTCACCAGGGCCCCACTGGTCCACGTCAAGACAAGCACATCCTAAACGCACCGCTGCTGAGCTATCCCAACAGCGACCGACAGGACACAATCACTTACTGGGTTTCCAAGAAGCAGGGGTGCAAACTGCAGACCTTTCAGTGCGCAGCTCTGTCCTAGCCACTCGGGTTCAACAAAATACGGCTGCATCCCAGCTAGTACTAGTGTTTATCCACACTCTGGGATACCCACTGCCTCACTGGACAAACTATACTGTATCTTGTTTTTTCTTCTAACTGGCTCCTCTCAAAAATTTTACAACACCAGCCAAAGCAAAAAAGCAAAAGTCAAACAGCAAAATCCTGTACTGCCAGGAAACAAACACGCCCCAGTCTCCCTCCGAGCACTGACGAGACTCACAGGACAAGCAGTCAGCTTAAACTGGGTAGGTGGCAGGTAACCACCACCCAGCATTTAGCTACTGCAGGTACTTAGAAAAACCGGGTACAGATGAAGCTTTTCACGACAACAAGCTGTCGTGTCAATTGGGAGATTAAGTCTTTAGTGAAACAGGTTTATTGCCTGGGGTTACACGTGAGAACCACTGTTTTCTAATAAACCCTTCCTGAGTCTCCCTTCAAAATTAACATAGCTTTTACCTTTCAGGTCTTAGCATAAATTTTACCCTAAAACATACAAATGTGCCACTACAAACTTATCCTTCGGCTTCTGGCTAAGACGGACCAAGGCAGACAAGGAAGGACAGTGAAAATTTGGGGCCCACAGGGCAGCTGGCAGTGGGTGCAGACAGAGGACACTGGGCCTCCCAACCTACTTCTAGGGAAATATTTGTCTCCACTTTGCCTCTTTTATCTGTATTTACAAGCCCACTCGGTGTACTCATTAAAAAACAGACTTTTAGGTCACTGCTGAGGAACACTGGTGTCACTTGTCCCTTGGCTAATCAAGCCCTGACTACACCCGCTGCTCCTGCCAAGGCTTTAGAAGGAGAAAATCATAAAAGCGGAGACGCAGTCCCCGGGAACAGGGCTGACCCCAGAGTCCCGGCAGTCTCTGAAACTTTCCATCAACCTTCAGGTTCCTCCCTCACCCAAAACAAACAAGCACAAACGCAAACCTGGAGAAAAACCTACAAAATCAAACCCAGTGAAGGTGAGGCTCCAGGGATGGAGTGGATGAGGGAATGGCAGGGAGACCATTTTTAAGTGTTTCATGAAATCCCGCCGCCGGCTTTCCACCCCGCTGTGAACCACTGAGTGTTCTGGGAGGAGGGTGGGATCCCCAACCCACTGAAGATAGGCAAGGCTTAAACCGCACCGGGCTGCAAGCTCCGTGGACTCCCAGAAGTCCGAGATCATACAGCAGATGAGCTAACGCGGGGACTGTTTGTCTGCTGGGTAAACTGCTGTGGTGTAAAGTCAAAGTGGAGATTACTCTGGGTGTTTATAACAAATCGAGTTTAAAATTTAAAGGACTCCTATGATCTTGGTTAATACATGATAATTCTAGCTTTACCTGGTATTTTAAACTGTCACAAAAAGCAAGAGAAACTGCTTTTAAAATTCAGACATGTATTTACTATATACTTCACAAGTGAAGTTCACTGTAATAGCTTTTAACACGCCACCACGTATTTACTATATACTTCACAAGTGAAGTTCACTGTAACAGCTTTTAACACACCGCCACAGGACAGAATTTTCACCCATTTAAGATACGCAGCATCTGCTGAATTTTGATTTCTTTCGTTTCCTGAGTCTAAACCTTGGGCTTCCTAATAATAAAAACGTCCTACCCCTCCTGACGAGAAGCTCAGCACACAGGGGAGCATCAACTAAAGGAGAAATCTGCAAACCTCAGGGATTGGCCTCTCCCTTAAGGAAGATCAGAGCACTTACTAAGTTTGTTTTGGGACATAACTGCTAGGAAGTATTTCTGCTAACCTGTATTCTCGGAATTCAAACACATTTTTTAATTAGCACAGAGAACAAAACTACAGGCCTTTAAAAATGGCCTCAGACAAGCAGAGAGCCTGAAGCCTGGAGTTTTTCATTGCAATGAAGTTTGCAGAACTTTCTTTGTAACTTGATTCCAGAGCAAATGACCCTCAAACATTTTCTGGAGAATTTGACTTTCACAGTGGTGCACTTCTCTTTAACCCTTGCTCACCCTGGCGCCCACGTCTGCCCTTTCGTCTCCAGCTCCACGTGCAAGCGCCTCTGTCCTCACACACAACAGGTGTGTAAACAGGTCTTTGTCTGAGCCCGCTGCCGGGTTTAATTGTCCCTCTCGTTAGCATACAGCTGACAGGCTGCACGGGCTGAAGGCGGCAGGGGAAGGCGACCCCTCTGAGTGCTCTGCTCTCCTCTCAGCTTCCTTTCAGAATCAAAGGCCCACCCCTTCAAAGGACATCACCCTACCTTCTGAATCCTGCATCTTCAATCTTCCTAAGGCCTCCCTGTTGAGGGGAGCTGGACAAGGGACCTGTTTTCTTTGAACTTGACCAACAGCTTTAGACCCACAGTGGACAACGCTCCCTCTGATTAGCCAGTGAATACGGGGTCTCGTGAGCAGAGGGACAGACGGAGTGGTCCGCTCTGATTCTGAATTCTGTTCTAATAATTTGCTCCACTGGTTCTATTCACCAAATACTAAGGACTGAAATTAATTGGTATTAATGTATCAAACTGATTAAAAGACCCTCATGTGGTCTCCTCCGAGGTATTCTGTGCTGTCTGAGGAGGAGTTTCACGCTCCAAATTCAGCAGTACTTCATTCACTGTAAATCCAAACCCAGCTCACGGCTGTCAAGTCCACACTGCCTCCTAGCGGCCCTACAGGGCGGTGGGCCCCAGGCCAACTCACAGCAACCCGACAGGACAGAGCAGCACCGCCCTGCGGAGGGTCCAGGCAGCGCCTGTGGACTGTGGCCCTTTGTTCGGCAGCTGTAGCTCCTATGCCACCAGGGTTTCCTTATAGTCCATTTCCAATGAGATTTCCATAAACATGGTCATTTCGAACAATTCTGAACCGTGACAAGTCACTGAGACACTTACCTTTATAGTGTTTTGTGTCTCAGCTGAAACCTATACTCTCCAATTCTGCAGCACACAGACACAGTCTACACTGACAAAATACCATCTATTACAAAAAGAAGGTTAGAAGGCTTCCAAACTTATTTTGAACAGAGAAAAATGCTGAGATAGCTTTAAATAAAAATACCAACGCATTTTGCCTTTTCCCCTTTAATGACTTCATCTTAAAATCTCAGAACTGAAAACAACACAGTTTCTCTAACTGCTTCAGGACTTAGAGAACAGACACAGCTTACACTTTCAGCCACTACGCACGGTCATTTTCAGTTCTGTGGTTTCACGTTGTTTGCTCTGCTCTTCACACAAGAGCACTGCGTCTTCAACCAGAGTAAACCACAACGCCTGAGCAACAGCCAAGGGCAAGTTAGAGAGCAACTCCGAATTCATGCTCCTCGGCATGGGTGACGATGGAATCAAAGACCTCAAGGAACATAAACAGGCAACTTTTTAAAGATCTGCATCCAGCTTTCACTCTATAAAAAGACTGTAATGTCACTTTGGTTTAGAGCTGCAGTCACTGTCCAACTGATGGAAAACTGAGAACTTGGCTAAGATCAGAGTCTTGGAGGGAATATCTTTCGCTCACCCATGTTTACACAGAACAGCTAGAAACAGAGGGGATGTACAGTGACATCCCAGGCTGAGGTCCCTCTACACTGCCTCAGTGTACAGTTTCACTCAATCTCAGTTCTCTAAAAGACCACCTACAGAATGGGAAAAAATATTTGGCAACTCTATGTCAGACTGACATCTGATCTCCGTAATCCATAAGGTATTATAAAATATCAACAAGAAAAGGATAAATAATCCAATTAAGCAATGGGCAAAGTGGAGATGGACAGACATTTCTCTAAAGAGGAGATCCAGGCAGCTGAAAGACACATGCAGAATTGCTCACAATCGTTAGCTACTACAGAAATTCAAATCAAAACTACAGTGACATACCATCTCACCCCAACAAGGTTGGCCATGATCCAAAAAACACAAAACAACAAATGCTGGAGAGGCTGTGGAGAAACTGGAACTCTCCTATACCACTAGTGGGATTGCAAAATGGTGCAACCTCTTTGGAAAGCAATCTGGTGCTTCCTTAAAAAGCTGGAAATAGATACACCATTTGATCCTGTAATCCCACTGCTTGGAATTTATCATTAAGAAACAACGGTTGTCACATGAATAGACTCATGTACACGAAATTTGTTACAGGACAGTCCACAATAGCAAAAAGTTGGAATCAACCTCGATGCCCATAAACAGATGAATGGATAAGCTAACCGTGGTACATATACTCAATGGAACATTATGTTATCATAAAAAACAATGAGAATTTTAAAAACATCTCATAACTTGGTCTCATTTGGAAGAGAACATGCTGAGTGAAATCAATCAGTGTCAAAAGGACAAATTTTGTATGAGACCTCTGTTACAAGGACTTAACAAGAGATTATCTACAGAAGAAAATGACTGTGCTGGCTACATGGGTGGATGGGGGCTGAGGGTTTATCATAGATAATTGACAGATATTAGGAATTTTAGTATTTTACTGTAATTAATAAAAAATAAAATTAAAACAACTGTGACTCTACTGGACAAACGGACGCAAACCTACACCCCAGTGACGAGAGCTGTGACAAGTCTGACTTCACACACTGACACTCTAGAAATATGTCATGATCACATACTAGCAAGCATGTTTAATGAAAATGCTTAAATTTCATACTTGCATTAAATAATTACAGACAAATACATAAAAATCTTGAAAAGGAGAAGATGATGATGTCAATGTGAGTTTTAACCCTATCGAAAAAGAAGTACAGGTACAAGGCTGACTGGGGGCCACACTGATTATATGAAAAGCAGGAGAAATCACTCACATCCTAGTTTCTTTTTCTGACACAATAATCTCCTGAAAAACTTAGTTTTTGTGTGTCTGTTTGATAACTACGTCACGAGCCTTCAGTGTTTGAAACCTTATTTAATTTTAAACTTGGATGTCAGTCTACTACATTCAGTTTAAAGAAAACAACAGCCAAGAACCAGTCCCCTGTTTTCGGGCAAGTGGCAGTCTGACTGACTGGTGTGCCAAAAAAAAAAAAAAAAAGGATTTAAAATACAAGATGGTTATCTGAACTATGAGCCAAGAAGGTGGACCCTCCAAACCAAGCCTCTCAGCTGAGCAGAACCAGGCTGGTGTGACTTGATCACAACCAAAAACACAGTGGAGACAAGTCATCAACAGTCAAAAGGAAATGCATGGCCAAGGACACTGCTGTCGCTGGCACGTCCACGTGGAACCCTACGCCATAAGTGGCCACCGCAGTGTGATGCTGGTGGGGAAAAAACTCATGGCACTAAGAATGGAAAATGACTCCACCAAGTGAAATGGAGCTGTGGCTTAGTCCTGAGTGGTCAGGACACGAGATAAAAGGGGACAGGAAGAGCTGACCACAGTTCTAGCCGTACATCCCCAATGTCACCCTCCAGGGACAGGAAGAGCAGGCTAGCTCCCAAGGAGGGCTGACCACATTTCCAGCCACGTGTCCCCAGTGTCGCACACCCTCCAGGGACAGGAAGAGCAGGCCAGCTCCCAAGGAGGGCTGACCACATTTCCAGCCACGTGTCCCCAGTGTCGCACACCCTCCAGGGACAGGAAGAGCCTCTGAGCACACGAGCAGGATGCTGGACTCACGGAGGTGAAGCGGGCAGTCCTTGGGCTCAAGACAAGCCCCTTGGATGGGCACCTCCCTCAGCAGCAGGCCTCCGGCTGGCCGGGGTGGTCTCCGGTAGGCCTTGCAATCTTGACTTTGTTCCGTCTGCAGGCCATCCGTCTTGCTGAAGCTGTGGCTTGACGACCCCCAGCCACAGCGGCAAAGGCCCAGAGATGACACACGTCATGGCGTCAGATCTGGCCCACTGGTAGCTGGCTGTCTCCAAGGCAGAGCCCCACCTCTGCAGAGTGCTGGTGGCTGTGTCTGGACAGCTGGAGGCAGCCAACAATGTCCCCAGCTCTGTGCTCTCCAAGACAGTTTGAAGAGGAAGTGACAGCATGGGCTCAGCCACTGTGGCCAGGTCATTGCTGCTCAGACCAAACAAGAGTCCCCTCAGGTTTCAGGCGACCTCTCTGCCAGGCCACGGGGGATTTTCCTTTCCTAAAGAACATCTCTGCAGTGCATCTGTTGGCATTCTGAAGCAGGCAGCTATTTCTACAGAAAACGGTGGGAGCCACTTCATTAAATGGAGTCCCTAGGTGACGCAGACGGTCGATGCACTCAGCTGCTAATGGGCACAGACCGGAAGTGGCCTGGAAGGCAGGCCTGGTAGTCCCCTTCCGACAACACCAGCCACCCAGACAGTGGGAGCGCTGCTCTGACACACACAAGGGTCGGCCAAGAGTCAGTAGTGACTGAACAGGGACGTTTTTTTCTAACTTCATTTTTAGTAAAAAGTTTTAGAATGACGTTTAATGAAAGAATTTTTCCCTCTACTGGTCCCTTTTACTTTTTAAAAATATTTTATTGTTCTTTGAGTACAGGTTTACAATCTAAATCAATTTGTCATACAAAAACTTGTACATACACTGCTCCGTAACCCTAGAAGCCCCCACCATGACAGCACACTGCTCCCCTCCACCTGCTTCCTGCATCCATTCCACCAACTGCTGTCCCCCTCTGTCCTCTTACCACCCCCAGGCAGGGGCTGCCCACTTGGCCTCAGGGGTCTGTTACAGCCAAGAAGCACACTCTTCACCAGAATTGTTTTACATCTGAGTCCAGTCTGAAAAGTTGTCTTCGGGAATGGTTTCAGCTCTGGGCTGGCAGACAGTCCGGGGGCTGTGTCTTTCTGGGACCCTCCTGTCTGCTGGACCACCAAATCTGGCTTTTTTTAAATAGGGTTCGAGTTCTGCATCTCACTTTTCTCTGGTCCATCAGAGACTCTGTTATTGTCTGCTCACATCTGCAACATATGCCATCTGATGGGCCTCCCGATGCCGGGAGAACCACTCTGACAGGCCCCCTGAGTCGGGAGAACCACTCTGACGGGCCCCCCGACGCCGGGACAACCACCTGACGGGCCCCCCGACGCCGGGAGAACCACTTTCTTCCTACTACTACTGACTGACTGCACCCCTGACAGCTGCATGAGCTTTATAACGTCTGTTTTCATGTTTACTAGCTCATAAATAAAAACAAAAACCCATTTGAAAGGAGCCTGAACTCCAAGTCTTTCTGACCCTCCTGAAAGCAGCTGTATGGGCGCAGCCCCTCCCATCAGCCGGGCTCCTGCAGACACCGTCCTCAGGGACCCTGACGCCGGTGTGACGGCTGCACCGCTGGTTCCAATGTGGACGTGGACGGCTGTCTCCCCCACGATATGCACATCTGCAACCGATTCTGCAGCAGAGACAGCAGCCCTTGGCATTCGGGCCCCCGATGACTCTGATGCCAGGTGAGTGCCAGCCTCCGCTGCAGAGTGACTGCTAGCAATCTGCTGCATAGGGAGCATGTCACGGCATGCAACGAACCTCAAAAACCATGCCATAAACATGCAAACACATGGTATCTGTTTAAAAAGCTCAAAAAGACCTTTATTCCTTTAAAAGACAATTTCGGTAAAAAACAATGCAAGCCATTTGACACTGTTTTTTTCCACATGTGCATTGCTGTAGAAGTCTCCTTTTCTCCTCCTCTAAAGAATTAACTATGTTTATAAAAAGATGTATGCATGATTCTCTTCGGGGATTAATCCAAAATTGCTTTACTGTTGTTTACATTACAGCTGTTCTTAAAACTAGTGCCCTCCCTCCCTGTCTCTCTTTATTTGGAAATCAAGTTTAAATCTGGACCTGTGCAAATCAGTTTCCCGTTCCTTCTCCCATTGAGGACTGGCTTTGTGTCACAGTAAACAACTTTTCTAGACCAGTATCCTTTAAGTTCAGTCTTGCTTTGTGGCTTTACTACTCAGACTCCCTACACACCATTTCAAGACCAAAAAAAAAAGGTTTTCCAATTATTACACATCTGGAAAAAATTCAAGTATACACAAACACGTGTTTTTTGCAGAAAATTTATGTTTTTTGCTTAGGATCACAGTGGGATTTTACAGCCAACACAGAGCCAATAACCTGGCTCACGACAATGAGAAAATTCCTTAAAGCTACTCTTTAACGTCAAGAAGACCCTACAAGGTGGAATGCACTGGCAGGTGCGCTCTCGATCACCCACTGCCACGTTCTGAGGGCGCCAGGCCACACCTGGAAATAAAGTGAACATACGTTCCCTTGATTTGCAACTGCGTACACCTCGGGATTACCATGGCCAGGAAAGCCACTGAGGACAACAGGCCTCAGGGCTGTATTTGAAAAGAAAGCTGATGGGGGTTGGGGGCTGGAGGGAAGAGAGAGAGAGAGAAAGAGACGGAGAGCGAGGGAGAGAGGGGGAGAGACAGCGAGAGACAGCGAGAGCACTGTCTTACCATTGAGGCTGACCGACTGCTCGAAACAAGGCCTGATCCTCCATAGTTTGAACTGAGGCTTCCGATGGGTGCATTATGGGATGGTCCCAACAGGCCGTGGATGTCGCCGTGCGCAGCGGGCACGCTGGTGGAAGGCCCCACCGCGTGGTTCCGCAGCACGTGGATGGCATCATCCAGTCGGTCCAAACGGTCCTCCATCCGAGACTGCTGTGGGAATTGAAAAGAAACCAACAAGAAAAACATGCCGGTCACCACCGACACCCGTCTGAGTCATTCATCGGCTCTGTTTCTACTTTGGGAAACATGGAAGATACAAGTGAAATAACCCATCAACCAGCCTAACAGCAATTACCCGCACTACACACCCACCACAGAAGGCTGACCCTCAACTGTGTGGGATGGACAGAGCGCCAGAAACAGTGACTGCTCCTGAAGACAAACTGGCCAATCTGCCATGAGGCGCTTTCCTTCAGTCTCCACAGAAGACGAAGGCTGTGTCTGACACTCAGTGACAGGCAATCAAGAGGCCAACTTGTGCTTTAACAGTGACCTTTGACATGATGGTGATTTGGGGAGGGTCCTCAGATCCAACAAGTTCAAGTTGTAATTTTAAGTGAATAAAGTGTATCTATCCTAAATTGTGAATACATCGAAATATGCTCTTGGACAAAACTTAGGACAGGACACTGTCCATCCAGGGATGAACACAGACCACCCCCATCCATATTAGAATTTTTAAAATTAAAAGCACATGCCAATAGAACCCTTTTAAAAAGAACCACTCTCCATAACACAAAAGAATAAAAGTCTATTCTTACATGCTGCTATGAAAACTGAATTTGAAGTCTGTATAGCTTGAGGATATAAAATGGATAACGGGAAATAAAATTAATGGAAACACACAAAAAAGGCACCATCTAAAAGAACGAGTACCTCACAGACATCCTTTAAGAAGGACATCGCATCTTGCAAATGCTCGTGAAGTTGCTGCTCAACTCGATTTTTCTGGCAAAGTCAAGACAGAACAGGAGGCAAAGCACAGGTTAAGGTCGACTCCCAGAGAGGTGAGGGACAGCAGACGTGCCTGTCAGCACCCAGCGTTAGTGTGTTACCCGGAGACCCGCTGAGCCCCCCGGGGCCAGTCAGGAGGGGCTGGGTTAGCAGCAAGCTGACACGTCAGCATCAGAGCACACACTTCTTGTGTCCGCTGACAAAACAGTAAGAGGAAACTCGTCATTTCCAATGTCCTGTTAGTCACAGAAGAAGGGCGTTGTCACTCACAACCCAGAAATACTGAATGGTAACTGTAGCTCAGCCTCCCAATCGAATCCTTCTTACTTTTTAATTCCACTTTGCAGTTGTGTTAGAAACTTAAGCACAGGAAAGCAACAGCAGCTAACCACAAAGTCTTCACATCAAGAGCCCAGGAGGCTCCTTGCAGAGACTAGCTCACTGAGCTAACGGATGTTTTTGCTGCTATGTCTTTGCCCAGTACCTTCTCAGCTACAGGGACACGTGGAAAACAACACTCGTTATGACACGAGTGACTGCCATCAGACATTAAACTCTGAATGAGAATGTAGCATGCTGCACTAAACACCGTCCCAGGAGAAAAAGTAAAGTACAACTACTCTGAATCCCTACGTTACTTTCCTTGTCTTTTTTGGTCTTTTTAAAAAGTTCTATGTAGATAGAAAAGTGAAAAAAAGTTCAGCTCTAGATTTTCAGAGACACTACAATCCATGACAGAATTTTAACACCAGCTGTCTGGGGATCAGAAGTCTGGTGTCCCAGAGAACAGATGGCAAGAGGCACACCTAATGTGTCCTGTACTGTCCAACTAGATCAGGGCATTTGTTAGCGAAGAATTCAGGTGTAATGCGATTCTACTGTTTCTTCATTGTTCCGCCAAGATTTACTTAAAAAAAAAAAAAAACCCAAAAAACAAAAACCATCAGATAAACACAACCTGTAGGTTCCCAGGAGGTTCTTACCAGGGAGTGAAGTGAATTTTCGTAGCTTGGGGATGAAGGAGCCTGCCCTCCGGGTCTGGGCCACTGACTGGTACCTGTTAAAACCCCAAAGTACCCCAACACACCTGCGTTAACGGAGTCATCCAGCTGATGTCCTACGGGAGGCCAGTACTCAGTGACCACCCATAAATGCATGCGGACCTTGTCATCCACCTTCACACAGTACTGGCTCCTTACCGCCCAACAAAGTGGGAAACGCTTTCTCATTACTGGTCCAGTACTGCAGGGAGTTGAGAGAAAACCTATACACTACGTTTGCATATTTTTTAGACACTGTCCACACGGATACATCTCAAGAAATGTACTTCTGTTCCTTAATGGTGTACTGTGTCCTGGCCCCTGGCCACACAGTTTCAGGGCCACGTCACCAAGGAGCGCCCTGACCCACGCTCACGACCCCCGAGCCCAGCGTCTGTGGAGCTAGCTGCCGCCGTCTCACCACGGCACCTTCTGACCACTTTCTGGTTTGGGGCTGTCAGGGACCATGGGATAGCACACCTTGGATAGTAGACCTCTGTTGGAAAATATGTCTTGAGGACCAGTAACATGTCTGAACGAAAGGAGTAATCATACTTATGACCCTTAACTCATAGGCCAAACTGATTTACAAAACGGTCATACTATCTCACAGCACCCTTGGCAGTGCAAAGCTGTACTGACTTCAAACAACTGTAAATGCACACAGAATCATGTATTAAAAAATTCCCCAACAAAATATCAAAAACATATTGAATGTTGGAAGCACCATTATAAAAGTTTTCATGCTGTCTGGTCTTGCTTAATCCCAAGATTGCTTTAAATTAAGACAAGGATGAACAACTGATCTAAAATCTTTACTATTTCATGATTGTGCTTTTGAAAATACCAGTCATTTACAGAAAACATGAAGGCCATTCAATTATACTTATCTCTCCCTCACACACAGACACAGACACACACATGTTTCAGTGAACACCTGAATCACTTAGAAACTGGGAGCTGGAAGGGTCTGCCTGACTTTTCTCCCTAGCTGCCAGATGACGTTTTCCACGAGCGCCTTTTGCTGCACCTCAGTCTGGTCACATTTATGGAGCTAAGGTCAGACTGTGGTGTCTGTGTTCCCGTACACAGATTACAGTAAATTACACCTGTTCACTTTAGATCCACATCGTTCAACGACTAAATGACCTAGTAACTATGTTCACATCAACCACACACATTTTACAAGTTAAAAAGTTGGATGTACATTTCCTTAATAACTTGTTCTTAATTTATATGCATACTGTTGTGGTTATACAAAAAAATTTAAAAAAATGAAAACTGTAAGAAAAAATAGATGTTACAGGCTTCATCAACCAAGAAATATTTTCTCTGGAAGAAACTACAAGCTAATTTTCTGAACACCATGCAGACTTTCTACTCAACAGACAAATGGAACCTTAGAGCAGCTACGCAGATGAGTAACAGAAGACCCAAGACGGGTCAGCAGCACACAAGCTGGGGGGCAACTTACTAACTGACAAACAGAACCCGGTCACGAGAAAGAGTCAGTCAGGGACTCCACGAAGAACTCAGATAAAAACCACCAGCCAGCAGATTACCACTGACCAGTGAGTGAGTGCTTTCTAAACTCTGAAGCATTAAGAAGTTTTCTATGACTGGAAGGTTAATCATAACTCATTCTGAAAAACGCCTGCCTAAATTCTTCTAAAAAATATCGTCCCTTTACGTTTTTCGGCATCTTATGTGCCAATCATTCTCCTCCGCCACCCCATTCCTGTCTCGGGCTGGTCCGCTTGGGAGAGGAGCCTGGTCCCACCGTGGGACTCTGGGGCCTTAATGAAAACTCTCCATCTGAAAATCTCCAAGCTCCCAGCATACACCTGCCTGGTCAAGCAGGCAGTTCCCGTGGCCCCTACTTGGCCCGGCAGTGCTGTGTCCAGTCACCCGCGCCGAGTCACCAAGGAGCCGCTTGCCCTCACGGCGCAGTATACGACAGGGGGGCGCCGGCCAGTGTGCGCCTCAACACGTCCTCTGCCATGCGGGGGAGACAGAGATATACTCGACTCCTACTGTGCGTCACTGTGTGCACACCGACCCGCCCTGGCTTACCCCCAAGGAAGCCGCCCCCTGTAACGTATTTGGCCGGAAGGGAACCCTAACAAGGTCCAATCACAGATGACAACTCACTGCAGATCGCCATCAACAACCGTCACCGTTGCCCGATTACAGACGACACAGCCATTTCCCTCTACCTTGCTGCAAGGCCCTGGTTTTGCTCGGAAGGGCGTCTACCTTCCCGCGTGTGACTCAGGAGACAGTGCCTCCACTCCGAGCCCCCAGGCTGAATCCCGACGTCCCATGCCCACCGCAGTCCCGACTGTGCATCAAACCCAGCGCTGGCCTGTGAGACACAAAGCCCATCTGTTGCGAAAGCATTTTTAAAAGACCCCAGAAAGAGGTGGTCCTCTTCCTTCTGCTGGACACTGTCACACCCGCATGTGCCTTGACGTGCCATCCTGCCCCCTCCAAGAAGCAGAGCAGGAGACCTGACCCACAGGGCCAGAAACTCATGCCACCTGTGGGCTTCTGGTTTCAGAAGGCAGCACCGACTCCCTCCCAGACTGGGCCAGCCCAGACACGTGTGCCTCTTCCTCTCAGCCTGAAGCACCTGCACTGCCACGCAGGAGCTTCCGTGCCAGAGTGCTGTAGCCGAAAAGGGACGGCCCTGGTCTGGAGAGTTCCCAGGGACCGCGGGGCACTCAGACAAGAGCGACTGCCTTCCAAGATGGCAGCTCTGCACCTGAGCACGCTAAGGGCCTCTGCTGAGTCTGACCAACACTAGGCCCAAGGAACAGGCCACAGACAGACAGCACAGGACAAGAGGACACCACTACACAAGACGGCCTGCTCCCCAGAGCAGTGGTCCCTTTAATCCACTTGGTGAAACACAGAGTTGGGGGAAAAAGAGGCAGACCCTCCACAAGGCAGGCTGACACGGACTGGGGCCACTCAGGTCAGAGTTGGCAGGTAGGAAACACACACACTGTCCCACAGGACCTGACTCGCTCTCTGTCTTCCTCCCTTCATCTGGGCGTGCTTCATCTCACACGCTCTTCCTTTCTCCCCCTCTCCTCTCCCTCGCTGCCCTGCCATCCTGGGGGAGGAGGGACGTAGAGATGGGAGGGCAGTACTAGACACAGGAGAGAAGACACAGCTGTATGACAACAGCCTTGGAGGTGCTGTTTCAACAGAACGTGAGAACGCATTTTTCTCTGGGATTGCTGGGCTGAAAAAGCCTCTTAATAGCTTTATTACACAATTCCATAGCCCTTTGATGCTCATTAATCAACTGAACTAAGAGGGAAAAGGGAGTATCACCCATCAGACACTGAGACAGAGGAGGGAAATGTGAATTTTAGTGGGTCATCACTTTTGACAGAGTGTCCACAGTTTTGATTCACATTTTGTTGATGTCCTGTCACCAATGCTGAACTCCTCTGCTGCCTGTCTCCCTGCCTGGCACTAACAGAAAGAAATTACGCCGCCTGCCTGTGGTCACCTCACAGGCAGGGGAGGGCAGGGCTGGACACCGCCGATGAGAAAGTCCAGAGGCAGTGCCAAAAACAGTATTGGGAATTTTAGTAACACTGTGCTGGGGAGGGACAGGGTTAAATTCACATCCCTCTTCCTGTGATTTCAGTCCTCTGTTAAATGACAACTTCACGTCAATGAGTGTCTTTCATAGTCCTGTGTGAGGAACAGCTGCTCAACTTTTTACGAGACAGCTGAGGCCTCAGTGTCTGAGAAAGCGGCAGAGCTGCTACTGGCTGGAAGCAACTGTCAGCAGTTCATGATCCCACATTGGATGGTTCTCAGGCCGGTACACGGCACAGGTGACGGGGAGCCCCGTGTGACATCGTCCCACACTGGACGGTCCCCAGGCCGGTACATGGCACAGGTGACGGGGAGCGCTGTGTGACATCGTCCCACACTGGACGGTTCCCAGGCCAGTACACGGCACAGGTGACGGGGAGCCCTGTGTGACATCGTCCCACACTGTGTGACACGGGTGACAGGAGCCTGTGTCACAGAGCCTGATTCAGAAAACCTGTGCAATGCAAAAAGGTTTTACTAACTAAACAAACAAAATAAAATAAAAGCCACAAGGGCATTAAGTAATGACTTCATCTGGAAAACAGGCGTTTCAGAGGTCAACTAACTGGGGCCGAACATGGTGGTGTAACCACCCAGCCGCCTACTGTCTTTTCCTGGGAACAAACAAAGACATTTTCTCAGCATGCTCAGAAAAACACAACTCAGTGCCAGTTTCTGTACCATACCTTCAACAGGCCCCATTGATCTGGTGGTTAAGAGCACAGGCTGTTAACAAATGGTCAGCACTTTGACTCTGCGGGGAGGCATTCCCTGGAGACCCCTGGGGGCAGCTCTGCTCCCCACGCAGGCTTGCTATCAGTCAGGATTGATTCAGTGGCACCGAGTTTTTGGTTTTAACAGATACGAAACATCCTCTTGTCATTTTATTTATTTCTAATAGATCTAAAAAGGTCCCATTTACAGTAATGACAAACATGTCTCAAGAAATTTATACTCTCAGAAAGTACCTAGAACTCCTCAGAGCTGACGTGCAAAGAAACACAACAGTGACAAGTCATCCAAATCCAAACCGCTGACTCACCTCTACCACCAGTATTCACCCCCATTCACACGGTTCTGTACTTCAGCAGGAAGGCTACCTCCTTCCAAATAACTCATCTGTACATACACCCCCCCCCCCCACAGAATAACTTAACCCAGAAGAATCCCCAAACCAGTGTCGCCAAGCTGGTTTCGACGCACAGCAGCCCAGCGGACGGGCCCAGGCTGCCCACCACGTTTACCAGTGAACAGCTGGCAGATCTGAACCTTCTCATCATTAGCCGAGCTCGGAACCGGTGCCCCAGCAGGGTGTCCTAGTAACTCTGTACCCTAGAAACACGGGCAAGCTCGCAGAAACCAAGTTCTTTCTGACTAAGTCTCAGACATGGAACTCAGTCAACATGGAGAACGAGAAGCTTACTTCCTTTTCACGCTGTCTAATCAAAAGTCCCTATTTTACTTTCATCCTGACTGTCTGACCTTATTGTTATCCTATTAAAACATCCTATTAAATCATCCTTAAAAATTACCACAGACTTTAAGATCCACAATATAAATAATTACATTCAAGACCAGCAATTACTTCAATAGTCTACAAAAGTGAGCCCAACAGGCTGGCTCTGTTTACATGCCTTTTCTCCCAGTTGTAATCTAAAGAATTTTTTCCCATGAAGATTACTGAATTTTATGGAAAAGTAAATGGATTTAGAATGATTTCCAAGCCAGCCTGTACATGCTATGAAGTACAGATGAGACCTACCTGTGAGTGGGGATGGTGACCCGACGGGCGTAGATGGGTTTGATGGGAAACTGCTGCTGGTGTGATCAGGAGAATAAATCTGAGCAGAGAGAGACAGACACACGTGAGTGACTGGTGACAGCACAGACAGGCCCCCGTGGGCCACTGGTTCTTCTCAGACGTTCAGTTGTCACCCCAGAGAATCAGAGCAAAAGGCTGTTCTACTCATTTCAGGGCTGTCCCATTACAGAAAGGGGGCAGAAGCCTCTGATCTCAAATGAAACGATGGTGCTGCGGCGTCCCAACAAGGAGCGCACATGACGTCCCAGCGTCGCCTCGTCATTCCAGTGCAGAGGGGTGCGCTGAACTGTCTGAAGAGACACATGACAAGTGACACACAGTGAACCAATCGGACAGTCTTTCTAGGATGTCCGGTCTGAACAAGCAGTGCCCTTGAAAAGCCATCATCAACAATCTTTCTAGAATGTACCCTCTCAACAAGCGGTACTCTTGACAAACCATCATCACCTTGGGAAGACAGCACCTTTGGAAACGGCCCTCGAACACAGCCTAAAAGGCAAAGAATATCACTTTTTTAAAAATTATTTTTATTTAACATAACTGAGTGAAATTGTACATTCACGTATAAATTTACATGCCCACCTATATGCAGCTTCCACTGCTCTCCCTGTCCGGTGACTGCACACTATTCCTCTCTGCTCCATACCTGTCTCATCCTCCCAACAGCCACCTTTCCCCTCCTCTCCATCCACTCCCCTTCCTCCAGCCAGAGGTCAGCAAGATGATATCCTATAGATGTATAGAACCATAAAGTGCTTCCAATATATGGTCACTCTGCATTGCCAAGTCCAATCCATTCCTGTCCAAAGAGTGGACCTTTGTTATAATTTATGGGAAAGGGCAGCATCTGGGCCAGGGGCCATGCTCTCAGAGGAACCCCAAAACTGCTGGACCATCAATTGAGGTCTTTTAGTGGAGATCTCATGATGCACCCCTTTTTACTCTGTGTTGCCAGTGAAACTCCCCTCTCTGAGCTCCATCGTGGCTATCGCTGGTGGTGGCCAGGCACCATCTGGTTCTTCCAGTCCCAAGTCGATGTAGGCACCCACTTTTGTGGGTCTCTCTGTCTTCTCAGTTGTCTTTACTGCATGTCATTTTGGTCCTCGGTGAGCATCGGTTCCTGCTCAGTTGGGACCATTTGCTGTGTCCTCGGATGGCAGCTTGGTAGCTTTTACGACCCCAGATGCCACTGACCAATGTGGGGTGCAGAGAGCTCTCTTAGCAAAACGCTAGTTGTGCCAATTGAATATCACTTTTCAAGTTACTCCTCAGCGCTCACTCAGCCAGGTACCTAGCTTAATCCACTTAATCCCCTTGATCTCCACATGACAGGAGAGGTGTCCACAATTCACCCTGCTCTCAAAGGAGACTCTGTCACCCTTGAGGAAAGTGGTTCAAAAAGTTCCCAAGATGCCTGTGCACCATCCCCCAAGAGGTCCCCTGGAGAGGGGGACATATTTGGATGCATAAACGGTGACCTCCGGGCGGCCGGGTTCACTTCAACACTTGCTAACACATGGCCCAAAGCCGCAGATGCCCTCAGGCTCACAACTGCCCAGCTAGCCAGCACATTTCTAAGAAGCCTCCTTTACTGAGGCACCAACCCCAGCCCGTCACTGGTGCTTGGTATCGCTTTCCCATCTCTGTACCTAATTCCAGGCGCACAGACCAGCTTACGCGGCACACACGGCGGTCAGATGTCTGTAACAGAACACAACGTGTGGGTACGGAGTCATCTAAAGGAAACACGCTGCTCTAGACACGCTCAGTGACCTAAGGAGCGCACGCAGGCCTCAGGCACAGCCTGGGGAGGGCAGTTCCGTGCCGGCGGCCCAGAAGGCACGGTGCTGAGAAAGCCGGGTGGGCACAGGTCGGTGGAGAGCAACATTCTGCACGCTGCAGTTAACATCAAAAGCGTTCTTTTTTTGAAAAAGAAAAAACAATTTCAAATTGCAGCAGAGACTCTACTCTCCTTTTACTACCACTGACAATGTGGTGGGGACAGCTCACTGTGTCCACTGACAATGTGGTGGGGACAGCTCACCGTGTCCACTGACAATGTGGTGGGGACAGTTCACCGTGTCCACTGACAATGTGGTGGGGACAGTTCACTGTGTCCACTGACAATGTGGTGGGGACAGTTCACTGTGACCACTGGCACCTGGTGGGCCTGGTGGGGACAGTTCACCTTGATATACAAGGTCATCAAGTGCTGGAATTGACCTGATGGCCACAGTTTCTTTTAAATGTGGTAAAACCATTCTTACTGGTTTTCAAACTGTTACCTTCTAGACAAACTCAGGGGACTTATGGCCTGCATGCCACGCTGACTAATTTCATCGTGTAAGTAAATCATCAGACAAACCTGCCACCAGAGCCTCCCTGAAGCATTAAAACGTAAAGATGTCACCTTGAGGACCACGACAGGCCTAGCCTGAACCACGGTACACTCATTCACTGTGCTGTTGGTGCCGGGGCTGTCGAGCTGGTTCTGGCACAGGGACCCCACGCAGAGCAGACCACTGCCCGCCCAGCACGTCCCACAGGGGCTGCTACCTCCGAGCCCCGCGGCAGCCTCGGTGTCTGTCCACCTGGTTGAGGGTCTTCCTCCTCCCGGTTGCCCCTCTGCGTCACTGAGCATGACGGCCAAGGACATGCAACAGGCCCACCCGCACCCCCCTGGCTCCTGATGGGGATCCCGCTGTGCTTCTCCCAAGAACTGTCGCAAACACACGCAAAAGCTGGGTAATAAGGAAGACAGGTGGGAGAAGGACCAGTGCCTCTGAGTGCTGGCAGAGAACCCCGAATGCTCCACAGACGGACAGAAGGACAAATCAATCTGTTGGGGAAGAAGTACAGCCAGGATGCTCCTTAGAAGCCAGGATGGTGACACCTGGTCTCGTGCACTTTGGACATGTCACCAGGAGGGTTCAGTCCCAGGAAGGGCACCGTGCTCGGTGAAGGAGAGGGTCAGTGGCAAAGAGAAAAAGCCTCTTTTCAGGTCAGTGCGGACTTTTCGTCAGGACTGCCCCACAGGGCCCGGGGCAGTGGCCGGCAAGCCTGACCTCCCCAGTGGCAGCCCTTCTCACCCTGCCCTCCCGGCTCCCCGGCCCAGGCAGGAAGTTCCACCTGAGTTTTCCTCTTCAGTCTCCGAAGGCCGTCACCTAGGTTTTCTCTCCCCTTCACTCTTCCAGGAGCCCCAGCATAGGGTTCCCCACAGTTTCACTCCTAGTTTTCTCCTGTGTTGATCGGTGCTTTCTCTTGGTCACACCGTTTTTGGCAGGGCCCACTGTTGCGTCCCTGGGAGGGACCCTGAGAAGACCTCTGTCTCACCCTGGCCCTGGCCTGCTCCCCGGGACATGCTCGTTTTCGCTCCACTTTCCAGTGCTGCAGAGTCAGCTCTGACTCACAGCGACATCGCGTGCAACGGGATGAAGTGGCAGCTGTGCCCCCCAGCACTGCCACTGCCACCGTGTGGATCCGTCTCAAGCTATGTCTCTGCAACCTCACCCCCAGTATCCTACCTCTCCCACCTCTACTCACCTGTCTCCTCAACCTAGTCGGCACTTCCATTCCCATCCTCCCCCCAAGCCCCTGTCTCCCCAGAAGTAAAGCCACACACACAGCGTCTGATTTGTCAACAAGCATCTGGGCAAAAAGGAGTGTTTCTTGAATGCATACTGCCGGGAGGGTTGAATGCAGCCTCTATATATGAAAACCATTTCAAAATCCATCAGACCTTAACATGTTAAAAACATACATGCACAGAAAAAAGTGCAAAGGGACAAAACTGTGCGACCTCGGTTTCTGTGATGGGCTATCAGGTACACCAAAAGAACAGCGAGCAGGGAAAGACCAAATGAGACTTCAGAAGAGTTAAAATAAAACATTCTTGTTCATCAAAGGGCTTTTTCGACAAAGTAAAAACACAGCCTACAGAGTAAGAAAGGAGTGTTGTGGCCCACACGTCCAAAATAAGGTCTAATATCCAAACCCAAGAAAACACTCCTGCAACTTAACAACAACAAAAGAGTCCAACCACAAAACTGGCACACTACTCGGCGGGCCTCTCACCAAGGGAAGATACTCCAACAGCCAACAAGCAGACAGAAGACGCGCGACTGTCAGGAAGACGTTCACCAAACCAGCATGACACAGCACGTCACACGAGATGATGGCGAAGGCCCACCCACAGCCGACACCGGCGGGGGGAGGCGGCGGTGGAGAGGCGCGGAGCCACCCCGCTCCCGGTGGGACTGCCAAACGGCACAGCCGCGTGGGAGGCAACTTCAGTCTTGCAAAGGCTGAGCACCGAGCTGCCACGTGACCCCGCAAGTACCCTCCTGAGTGTTTACTGAGGAGACGTGGAAGCGGTCATGGGAAGACACGCATCCAGCAACGCTCCCTGGAGCACTGCTCACAGACAGCACGGCACTGAGGACACTCCAGTCTGGTCACAGAAACACCCTTCTACTGCTTATAACCTGCTTATAACCAGCCTTATGGGCCCTGTCCTTCAAAGGGTTATTTTTCTGAACATGGCCTGATGTCCTTTCAGAAGCCTGTTTCCTAGCTGTCTGTCCCCCAGCCCCCACGGAGTTCCACACGCAGACTCAGCTCTGAGGCCACCTTTGCACTCACACAGTCGCCCAGTCACCCCCTCTCTCGCCCTTTGAGAAGAACCTGCACTTCTCTTGGTCTTTTACTGGACTTTCTGGTCCGACAAAACCATCACTGATACACTGGTCTCATCTTCTGTCCCCGACTGTGAGCTCTCGGAGGACAGGGACCTGAAGCTGTCCCACTCTGGACCTATCCCTATCTGGCACTGTCTTGCACCAAGTAGGCCATCAGTGTATTTTTTAAACTAAAGGGTATAAAACGCATTTGACGAGTGCTAGAATACTTCTCTGACAGGACACAGGGACCCGTTGATGAGCCTTACTGTTCACGCAGTGGGGTTCAGTGACAGCACTACTGAAGGAGAAGTTTCTGACATGGGGAGGCGTCTGTTCATGAACCCATTTGAGGGCACAAGCTTTGAAGATGCTGGCACAAGGAGGCTCTGCTATTTCTGGGAATCAGTGTGGGGCACCTGCTGCCAGCATCACCTGTGAGGCAGGTATGAGTCTTCAGGAGATGGGGACCATCAGCCCCTGTTCCCTGATAACTCAGACGCCACAACAGAGCAATTCCCAAGCCTGCCAAGAACAGATGACAGTGTCCCTAAAGGAGCAGAGTTTACCCTGTAGGTCCTGGAGAATGACTACCTTTCCACGGCTGAACAAAAGGCCCAAGAAGTCACAGAAAAGAAACATGAGCTTCAAAACCCACCGGTCCAGCAGGCACAGGAGTGCTCCAGACATCTTGGGTGAAAAACTGCTACATAATGTCTCCTTCTCCCTGCAAACAGCTGGCCCACGCCCCTCCCCTACTCAACCATCCCATCTGCTGGTCTGGCTCTGCCAGTCGGCGTGGTGATGGACAGAATGGGGGACAGAACGAGGGGCAGCTGGTTGGGGTGGTAATGGACAGAATGGGGGACAGAACCGGGGGCAGCCGGTCAGAGTGGTGACGGACAGAACTGGGGTCAGCATTTCCCTAAGTGACAGAAGTTCTGTGACTTCTCTGGCTCCTGCTGCCTCCACAGAAGGAAAATGCTGGGAGAGGGGGACAGGAAAAGCCACCCACCGTGCCAGCAGCATGACACTAAAGCCTTCTAGATCACAGAGCATCTTACTCAACCTGATCTAATTACTGATTCTCCTACTACCAAGTCCCATACACAATACACCGTCCTACAGAAACTGCTGTGCCCCTAAGAGATTCCAAACAGAAGGCACGATTTGACACACACAAAAAAACCCATTCTAAATCAAGAATACATTTCTTTCTGGACTCTCTGGCCTTGAAGAACTCCTACATCAGTGTTTGTAGAAGGAAAACGAGGAAGTCACTTAAAAACAGGACCAGGAGTGGCTGAACGTCTACAGCAGGGACAGAGAGGACAACCCCACTCTGCATGCAGCCCGCTGCCTCCATCCTGTTAAGTGACCAATGATGAATAACTCCGCACCTTCTGCCAGGCTCACGGGCTGATGTGCCTCCCCTTACCGCAACAAACGAGGCTCCTCCCCGTATCAGTCACGGTCCCTTCCAGTCCGCAGGGAGCCAACAAGCCGCAGGCTACTGAAAGGTGCCTCAGACAAAACAGAAACAACAGAGGCGCCCCAACCCGGCCCTGGAACCAGGAGTGCAATTTTTTAAACACTCCGGTGCCCATTTCAGCTAATCTTTATCATGCTAATATTACTGGGTGTAAGGAACAAAGAAACATTTCATGAATTACTTTTAAACATCCACTTCCCTGAATTTTCTTTTCTTTTGTTAGAGACCACTGACCATTTAGCCATCCAGATTAAAGCACACACAGGCACACACATGCACACATGCACACACACACATTTGCTCTGAGGTAGAAATCAAAACAAATTATCACAAAGAAGCCTCATATAATCAACGAAGTTAAACAGTCCTCCTGTTTGATCTCCTCTAAATTAAAGACCGAGTGTTTTGATATGGTATTAGGCCCTGAAATAAACCAGATGTTTCCTCTCCCAGGGCACTCTCCACGGCGCAGTCTCCAAAGGTGACTGTCTGGCAGCTCTTCAGGGAGACACATCAGAAACGGCACCCACGTCCAGAGCTCCCTCCCCCAGCCACCCCGGTTCATTATCTAAACTCAAGCCTAATCCGCAGGGCTTTGGGAACTTTGTGTCAACACTTTTATGTACAATTCTCTGTCTTGCTATCCTGAGATTAAGGCCACAATTATCCGGGCTTAAAGCTAAAATAAAGGAGCCGGTGCAAATGTATGATCCGGCCCTACATGCTTAATCACACAGGGCTCTGCGTGCTTTTTAATGCCTATGCTGAAGAACAAAGGTTGCCCCTCTGATGTGTCACACACGGCAGATCCGCTGAGATACCCCTCAGACACCGTGGAGCTGGAAATAATGCCGGTGACCAAAGCCCAATGCTTCCCGTCTAACACAGATGCTGCAGTGAGAACAGCGCCCCTGAAGGGACTTAAGACATCCACTGAGTCATGGTGACTGTTCCCAAAGGCCTGACGGGAACCACCGGCACACCTGTCCGCTTCTCCAGTGTGACTGTCACCGAGGCCCTCCTCCTCCTCCTCCTCTCCTCTCCCCCTTCCCAGCCTCAGACATGGACATTTCCCGAGCTACAATGAACATCCACTGCTGTGCACACGCCTTTGGGTCAGGCCTCAGAAGAGTGTGCTGGGGGAAGGGCAGGCCCGGGGAGAGGCAGTAGCCGGGTGGCAGAAGGAAAGCACACGGACTCCAGCACGCAGTGACGGAGCAGACGGAATGCGTCCCCGTCAGCCCCGGCAGCAGTGGTTTATGGAATGACCGGGCTGCTCCTGCCCAGGAACATCAGAGGATGCAGAGCTCAGTTTCCACGACAACCAAAGCCCACCCACTAACTAGATGAAACATTCCTTCCTGGCCTTTCAGTCACAGTGGGTTTGGATTTTCTTCCCCAAAGGCCAGCCTGGCCTGGCTACTGTGCTGGCTGTAACACGGGACACCATTCGATGACTAAGGTGGAGACAGAAGAGGGATCGGGGGCCAGTGAGGACATCACCCATTCCTGCCTGTCCACAGGCAAAGGTTCCTTTACACGATACCCTCAGAGGAACCCACCCCAAGGCAGGTTATGCTTTAAAAACTGCTCAGTGTTGGGTGTTCAAACTGTCTTTCTACGTGTGCGACATCTGCTCTCGGATTCTTCCAGAACCAGTCTCAGACTCACAGCAAGCCCATCCACTACGTGGGAGCCACTCAGCTCTGCCACGCTAGGACACTCTTCTTTCCAAACAGGGAGGTTTCTATCAAGAGGGTGCGGTGACTTCACACGGAGGTGGAGCGCCTCTCAGTGTCCATCGAGCGGGGAAAACAGCAGGCAGGGTGGCCTCGCTCTGTCCGGTAGCTGAACAGCGCTCTCAGGTGGCGTTCTGAAGTAGGCTGCACTCACTCCGGCTCTGAGCTCCGACGGGCTGGCTACGCCATCCTGCTGAGCCCAAGCTACTTAAACTGCTCTGTTCTCCGCCTGTACTGCGGGGGTAGTAACACCCACTTCAGGGGGCTCTCTTGAGGACCAACCAAGGCAGGGCACATCAAAGCTAAGGGTCGTGCCCGGCACCCAGCAGCACTCAAGGCACAGCTGGAATGGGGGGTTGTGCCATCGTCCCCAGGACGTGATCTGAGACTGGATTCCGTGAGCCTTCCTTTGTGCTCTGCTGCTTTGTGAGGGGATCTGGGTGGCCTCACTTCCCTGGTGACTCGTGTTCGACTGCAGAGAGGCATTCACTCAGAGAAACATAGCCCAGAGAGGCCCGTCTCCTAGGAGGCTCAGGAGCTGCCCCCCAGGACACAGACACCCCCGTGCCTTGCCTTCCCCGAGGACAGCAGCCCAGAGTGCCTGCAGTTCACAGAGATGGGCAGGCAGCTCTCAGGGGACTGGCAGGGGCACATTGCTCAGAGGAATGAAGAAAGAAAACAACCAACCAACAAAACCCAGCAAGAAGCTTCCGGAAGCAAAGAGCATAAGTCTCCGCCTGGAAGTATTCAACTCGGACCCTCCGTGGGCTACTGGCAAATGCGGTCACCTGCAGTTGGACCACTCTGAAAAGGACTCTGCTGTTAGCACCCAAAGGACCAGACACTAAGAGACTGCCACTGCTCTGTTACTCACGTCCTGACACAGTAACAACTGCAGGCTGCTCAGGAGAACACTTACTGGAGCCCAGGTACTTGAACCAGTGGGACTGTTTTTTGGAAGGCTCTCCAGAAATTTCCTTTCCCTCAAATAAATAGCTACAGCTGACTTTAAGATACTTTCCCTATTTGAAAAACTCCTTAGGAAAGCTACTTTCTTCTCTGGATGAGAACAACACTGGGGCTGTCTTTCTCGATTCCATTTGACCTCTCTGAATGGGCCACTAAGCAGGGTGGCTAAGAGTCAGAACGGACTGGGTGGTCACTATCCCACAAGCAGCAGCTTGCCCTTAAAGACAGTAGACAGGGCTTAACTCGCCAGCTCAGTGAGGAGCCCCAAGGCGCAGCAGTGAAGTGCTCAGCGGCTCCCTGCAGGCCAGTGCGGGAACCCCCCAACGGATCCACGGGAGAAAGATGTGGCAGTCTGCTTCCATCAGGATCACTGCCCTGGGGCCTGCGGGGCCACGCCACTCCGCCTTGCAGGACCGCTGTGAGTCAGAACGGACTCAGCCGCCATGGGCCGACCGACCTGAGTGATCTGTGCCTCACGTGGGAACATGCCCAAACGACTCTTCCTTATACAAGAATATCCCATTAAGTCAAAGGCCAGGGCTCCAAATGAAACCACGGGGCCGTTCTTGTGAGAAAGGCATCCCAAAGAGGTACTTAAAGGGCATGTGTCAATGTCAAATGCAAGTCCTGAGTTAGTCAGAGTATGTTACAGTATGTTACATGCCCCACCCAAGAAATCCGGTCACCGCAGTCAGTACTGCACAACTCACTCACGGAGGATGTAAGTGGAACACTCACAGATGCCAAAGCCTTCCCGAGCGCGTCACCCGTCTGTGAGCTCCCAGGAGCACTCCCTCTGGTTCCTGGGTGATTCGAGAAGGGAAACAAATCAAGAATTTCAGCAAGCCACCCTGCTGTCAGTACGTTACACAATCTCTAGGGTGTTGTGAATCAGAAAATTAGCGCTGTCACAGTGATCCAGGCCACCTTCTGGGTGTGTGTGCTTACTGAGTTAAAGACGGGTTCCCTTACCAGTTTCTATGATAATAAAAATGGAAACTTCTTCCTTCCTCTTTTCAATACTCAACACTAGAAAATATACTGAGAGACAGAGGATTCCCTAAAGATCTGCAAGTGAGCTGGCCTCCAGGGAGCTCTGCCCACCTAGAATGCCGTCAGATCCGTTGACTGGAGGGGTGTGTGAGGCCGCCACGTAAGGTGAGCCGCTGGGGCCGCCGCGGTGGAAGGTGGACATCGGCGGGAGACTTGTGTTGACGTCTGTCGGTGAGACCGAGTGCGGGGGGTAACTCTAGATGGGGGAGGCAGACAGGGTGACACACGTTTTCTGGGGAACACGCACGTACAACCCGACATTTAGTCTACGGGGTCACAAACATTATGAGTCGGTAATTTAAAAATGCTACCACTGTCATTTACTTTTAAGAAAGGCCTGCTCACTGCAATAAGCTTCCAAGTACTGCGGCCCTCAGAAGCCCTGGCAGTAACCCAAAGAGAGACACAGCAGTGCCACAGTGTCACAGGTTACAGCCCCCTACGTGGGTGCCACACTGTTAACAGGCTACGGCCCCCCACGTGGGTGCCACACTGTTAACAGGTTACAGTCTACCAAGCTGTTGTGGAGGATCCAGCATTGCTACACTGCTTTAGGTTACAGCCCACTGCATGGGTGCTACACTATTACAGGTTTTAGCCCACTACGTTGGTGATACACTGTTAACAGGTTACAGCCTAACTGTTAACAGGTTACAGCCTACGTGAGAGCCATACTGGTTACACATTACAGCCTACCACGTGGGTGCTATACTGTTCCAGGTTACAGCCAGGTTACAGTCTACCAAGCTGCTGTGGAGGATACAGCGCTGCTACACTGTTACAGGTTACAGCCCACCATGCAGTTGCTACACCCTTACAGGTTACAGCCTACCAAGCGGTCATGAGAATGAAGGCTGCCGTAACTGCTGGACTGAGACAGGTGGGAAGCGGAGGTCCCCAGAATTCCACCAAAACCAGGCTGGCTCATCCCGTTTGATGAACTCCAAAGGTCAGAAGAATTGTGGGTCCCATCTAAAACAAAAAGGGAAAAGGGACAGTTTCCTTTTAGTTTTTTTCTCTTGAAAACACTGTAACAATTCAAAATGTATCTGCTCAACACTTTTTCCTCCGCCCCACTATAAAATTGTTATTTAAAAACAAGTTAAGCTTTACAGTTCAAAGATTGCAACTAGTAAGTAAATCATTATAAAAATCTTCAAAAAGTCTAAATTTCTATCAAGAAAAATAGTAATGCTAAAAGTGGAGACAGGCTGGACTTAATTTTTAGTTAAATGTTACACCTAGAAATATACAAAAAGCTATTTCTTAATCCATAACGGTCAATTTACATTCCAGGAAGCCTTCTGTAACTGTGGACAAGAAAAGCTCCTCTAACAGCCAGCCCGAGTCTACGCTGTCTCACACAGTAACGTGCACCGTCCGCGTCTGCCGCCTGGGCCCAGCCCCAGACACTGCCGTGGTCATGTTCAGTGCTACTCACAAAAACACCTCCCAGTGGAAGGGCACGGTTGGCCAACAAACACAGAAGGCACCTGTTATCCGCCTAAACTACACTGATGGATAACGACCACACTGTAATCAGCCTTCCAAGGAAAGGTGCCAGAGATGCCTCCACTCACCAGCCCGGAGCCTCCTCTCACGGCCCGCGCTGCCCACAGCCCCAAACCGCCCCCGCGGGCGCAGAGCTGGACTACTTCATGAAGTGCCCACAGCCGTGACCTGTCAGGCACAGGCGGCAGGGCCCGTCTCCTGAGAGGCCTCTGCTGGGCCGGAGCCTCCAGCCTGCCAGCGAGCAGCTGAGCACCTGAGCCGTCTGGGCTACCCCAGGACCTTCTCCCCTCTGAGCACGCCTTATTCTGCTCCAGGGCTGACAGGAATGTGTAATCTAAGTTCAGAACTACAGCTGTGGATTGCACTCATCCATGTGAATTTGCAACACATGAGGGCAGTGTCATGGATCGAACTGCGTCTCCCCAAAAACATGCGCAGTTGTTTAGCTGGGCCGTCACTTCCAAGAGTTTGGGATCTCCCCGTGCTATACATTGGGATCTTTGCCTGTGGCTAACAGCCAGGACGATTACACCAGAAGAGTGCTAGCGTGGGGCTGCAACAGCCTGGACAAGGGCGCTCCCCGGGAGCTCGGTCGACGCCACCTCTATCCCCTCATCCTGGGGAGCTACAAAGAGAGGGAATCAAGAGGAGAACTGGGGACCTCACGCCATCAAGAAAGCAGGAGGAGAGCGCGCCCTTCAGACCCGAGGCTCCTGGGTCCAGAGGCTCCCTGACCAAAGACTGACGCAACAGAAGGACCTTCCTCTAGAGCCAACTGAGGGAAAAGCTCCCCCTGGAGCAGACCCCCTGAATTTGGACTTGCAGTCTACCAGACTGCGTAAGAATAAGCTTTTCTTTGTCAAAGCCTTCCACCTGTGGTAGTTCTGCTAGAGCAGCACCCGATGACTCAAACGGGGGCTCTCATTCTTCCTCCAGACCCTTTGAAGCCCCTCATAAATTCCGTCCCCACTGGGTGGCACTCCACTGGTGTGCTGCCAAGCATGGGTAAAGGGTCCCCAGCAGTAAAGGGCACTGGAAAATGTTTATGTTTCGTGTTCTTTTTCTGCAGCCCGCAACACCCAAACAACACCTATACAGAGCGTCGTCCTCCTCACAGCTCAGAAAGTCAGCTCACAAACACCAGGTAACACAGTGGAACATGCCCACATTCCGGGAGGACTTACCTTGCATAAAGAAAGTACTGGCAAACATACTGGTTGGTGGTTTGGGAGACGGGTAACTAGGAGATTCCCGGTTGAAATCATCCGAATTTGGGGATGGTGCATATACCTTCAAGTTAAACAATAATATCATTAAAATGGAAATGAGTATCATCACTTATACAAAAAGAATTGTATACTTACACAGGGCCTAAAAAGGCTACCTATGCTCTACACAAGATTGCATCACATCTGTGCCCAAATCTGCAGAAAACCGAAGTACTTCCGTTTCTACTTCCACATCTGTTTGCAGATAGCTACCTAAAGACACCACTCCACGTGACTCCATGACACAGCCAGCTGTGACAATCAGACCAGACAGTTGGGTAAGGCCACCAACACTGACTGCTGACAAAACACGATCACCACGTGGGTTTCATGGTTCAACATCTGACGAAGACACAAATGTCCCTGACTCTAGTGTGGAGTAAAATTTAACCTCATAAACCGATTCTCTGTACTGCTGTAAGAGCTACCAACTCAAAACAAGTCACATGAAATGCTACTGCCCTTTGCCACTATTGAAAAGTGACCGCTCAAGGCACTGTCCAGGTGTCCAGAAAGTGTCTTAGCTTTGTAGGCTAGCAAATAAATCTACACCAGATTCTTCTGAAGAGTTTTAATTCTTTAATTTTAAACAAGTGTTTGATTCTGGCATAGTTAAAAAAAAATCCATTTAATTTACTGGCATAGTATTAGTTTCCTCCGGGAAAGCTCTGTTCCAGAAAAAGCAAGCAGGGACATCTGAGTCGCACAAGGCCACATGTCTATGCTTCTGGAGAAGTGAAATGGGCAAATCACCTTGGTGACCAAAACACGGCCAAAGCAGCCTCCCAGTGGCTGCTGAAGCCACACAGAGACAGACATCTAAGGCGTGTGTGACCAGTCAGCATGGAATCACGAGTCAGTGTGGTCCTCATGGAAAGGACACAAAGACAGCCTCCGGGAAGCAGCACGGGAGACCGAGGTTCCCTGAGCTGCAGCTGGCTGAGGACACACCACCCGTCTCCCTGCAGCAGAAGTCACCCTATGTGCTCACTTCAGTTGAAGAGGGAACCTACTCACTTCCTGGCCTGTGGCTGCACGTGTGGAGCTGTACGCATACACGTGGGTGCGGGCGCAGTTCCGGACCGCCGCGCGAGACGCCTAGCGGTGGGTAGCAGGGGACACCACAGAAGACGGCTCTCACTTTCTGCCCTTCTATGCAGTCTGACATTTTTACTCTGGGCATATATTTCTATATACTTCAAAACAAGCCGGGGAGGCACACTAACGTAAAAATGGAAGCCAAACTGTTTATGTACGTAAACCATCACACGTATTAAGTTACCCCTTCCCTGAGGCACTACCCAGCAGCACCCCCCAAGCCCCTGGTAAATCACCTAACACCCCTGAGATTCAACTTCCCCTCTGTACGGTGGGGGTCACAGGCCCGTCACCAGGAAGGCAGTGGGACGGCCAGGCGATGTCACATGTGCATGCTGTCCGGCCCACTGTCAACAGAGCAGGCGCTCAGTAAACGTCAGCAAACACCAGCACCTCTCTCTCCTTTTCAAAGCAGCAGCTGTTAGGTCCGTGACTTCGGACCCCAGACCCAGACCCACGGTGCACCCAAACCACAGGGCCGAGGGTGTACCCCGAGCCTCCTGCAGGTCCCGCCAACAGTGGCACAGCTGTGTCCCCCCAGCTCCCTAACTTGCACAGCCGGGAGAGAAACACAGACACCTATGGTACCTGACAAGTCTGGGACAAAGTGTACTCCTATGGATTATCCCGGTGGATAGCAGACACAGGACCCAGAAGATAAAACAGTTTACTATATTATTTCTTTTGTTAGTTTAAAACAATTTCATAAACACAGTGTTGGAATGGAAAAACTGGATCTAAACCAATGTATTTGGAACACATCCCATGGGCAGGTCAAGGTTTTCAGGAAAGATGCTCAGTAGTTCTTTTAATTAACTCTTAGCTTCTAAACACAGCCACAGCTAGACAGCCTCTGCTCCTTCTCCTCAGCCCAAACAAAGCTGAAACCACAATGAAAAACAGAGGAAATCCAGACTTAGCCAAACAATACAAACGAGAATAAAAGGCACAACACAGCATCAGAACACAAGCTGTTTATCACAGATGCTTATTTACTAGGCACACTGTGGTTGGCTGGGGAGGCCGGCACAGAAAAGTCTCCAACTCTAAGCAGGTGACAGACCACCAGTGTGTAAGCCTCACGCTTGTGATCGTGGAGAAACTCCTGTGTTGGTGTTTCAAGTTTCACGTGAAAAATACACATAAAAAATACCTACAGAATTTGTCAATTTCTATTTCTTTATCCTGATTCCTATTCACGTCACCAGGCTCCACACAAGACACATTTGCACACAGGGATGAATCACCCTACAGCGAGGGCCACATGGGCTGAGTCGCCTGTAGCGCACAATGTTCCCTGCATCTGACCACACAGAACAGGTGACGCTGTGTGCTGCACGTAAGTAAACAAGTGACCCAGTGCACACCCAGCTGACGGGTTGGTCCTCCCTTGCTTATGCATCTGCACCCTTCAAATGTTCGCAATCCCAAGGAAACGGAGGAGCCTGGCTTGATGGATTTACAAACTGCTACCAGATGAAGAAGAAAACACAGCTGATAATGGTTTACTGATGGCTCTCAGACAAACAAGGCCACAAAGACAAACCACACCACGTACAACACCGCCGACGTCGCCACTTTGACGCTGTGGGGACGAAACGGTGCATTCTAGTGTCCATTGTGTTTTTAATGTCAGTCGTATAAATAGGCTTTTAAAGGATTGCTCTTACAGACGGAAATGGTAAGACCTAAACTACTATGTTTATCATTTATTAAGCAACACAAGTTCAAAATTGTTACAATAAAAATGTTTGGAAATACAGATTTCTCCAAGAGGCCGACCCAGCGGCATTTTAACACAAGCCACGTGACTCTGATTTCAGGGTCCCAACCACGGCTCGCAGAAACACAGATGCAACGTTACGAAGCGGCTGCTGTGCCAGTCTTGACTTTTCAGATCAAAGCATTCCCGCGGCAAGGCGCAACTGATGTGGTCTCTGCAAGCTGATGGGCTCCAGATGTAGGGGAGCGGCCAGCCAAGCCCACAGAAAGGGCGCGTCTCTCTTGGCTACAACCGGTGCTGCCCGCAAACGAGAAGCAGGCTGCCTGTGTCATCTCATCACCTGCACCAGGCCAGGCTCTGCCCGGCGCACGATCGAATCCCCAGTTACAACAAACAACCAAAAACAGAGAGGACAGAGTACGTCATGTTTTAAGACAACTGAAACCTACAGGAGTCCAGCTATTTTACAGGGAAACATCAAAAGGCACAAAGAAGTCATCTCAAGACATTCTATTTTAAAATGTGGCACCTGAGAGGTTCTCCCAGGAGCCATCAAGGGGCTCTCCCCCTACTCCCCCAGAGGGACACTGCAACTCTGTGGGTCTGGTGAACAGAACCATAGGTTTATTCCAATCTCAGAGAACAGAACAGAAAATCAAGCTGACATAGCTCCTTTAGCATCAAGCTTAGTTGAAATGAACAAACCCACATTAGCGTCTAGAATGTTCTCATTCTGCCCAACCCAAACTTCTGGAACAGCAACACAGCTCTTCTGGGAGTGAGTATTTGTAATCACTCTGCACGGCGATCACACCAGTACTCTTGGAGCCTGTTAGTCCACACACAGCCAACCAAGTCAAACGGGCAAAAGCAGACTCCCTCGCTCAGGACAGTTTAGTCCCCTCACATGAATGACCCCACGTTCAGGACCACTGCTAACTTTTGTGGACAAAGGCAGGCTCCCTCACTCCTGTCGGGATGGTTCGGTTCCGTCACCCGGATGACCCCTTGTTCAGGGCCATCGCTACCCTGTTTGGGCTCATCTGAGAGCTGGGCTCCTGGTCTCAATGACTCCTTCTGTAACTGACATGCAATGTACCCCTACAAGGCAGGGAAGCCTAATGATTCTACAATAATTACTGAGAAGAGATGCAAAGTCAAAGCAATGGCTGAGACAGATCACTTTTTCCTTCTTTCTTTGGTCACACGCGGTGACAGTGACAGAACAGTGACATTGCCCGTGCTCTTTGCTCTTCACTGAGCATTAGGTGGACATCTACACGGCATGTCAGCTTCCCATCTGACACCTGTACCCAAAGTGTCACTGGATCCGTACCTCCCAGTGCACCTGTCCCCCAATTCGCTGCAGTCCCGCGTTCCCCATCTCCTTTGGTTCTGAACTGTGACCCCGCCCCCGCCTGCTCTGTCATCTTTGTTTGCAGCCAGCGCTGCCCTTTGGATCTCGTATACCAGACTCTTGTAAGGAGCACGTGGATCTTCCTGGCCTGTCTGAGGCTTGGCTGATGAGCTGTGTCTCCAGTTAGGGATTCAGTTCCAGCTCCGAGATGCATCGTAGGGTCAGAGTCTTGTGGGTTCCTCCAGTCTGTCAGACCAGAGTAGCTGTTTTTTTTTTTTTTTTTAATTTGGTTTTAAGTTTTGTAGCTTTTCTGCCTCTTTGTCTGGGACCCTCTTCTTTTGACTCCCAGTCAGTGGCTGGTAGTGGGAGCTGGACACCATCTGGCTCTGCTGGTCCTGGGGCCACGCAGGCTGCGGTTCCTGTGGTCCATTACTCTTCTGGACTAACTCCATCCTTGGGTCTTCGGTTTCCTCAGTCTCTTTTGTTCTGAATGGTGAGAGACAGACAGCTGTTTCCTGGATGGCTGCTCACAAGCTTTTAAGACCACAGACAGTATTACTCACCAAAGTAGGATGTGGACGCTGTCTTCATGAACTTTGCTGGGCCAGTTGATATAGATGTCCGTGTTCCTGTGCTTTTTAAAACAGACCCCTAGTCTACATAGGCTGGTGCTTTTTAACTTCCCAAACACTCAGGGAATGAACTGGGAGCTTTCTTCAGTTACCTGAGAACACGCTCTGCACCCTCAGACGTCCGTCCACAGGAAACGTGTGGCGGGTCTCCGCTCAGCGCTGCCTGGCTGTCCCCTGCACTGGCGACCCTCTGTCTGTGCCAACTGGCACTGTGGGTATGTGGGTCCAAGGCAGGGGCTTCTAAACTTTACTTCATTTTTATTAAACAGCCAGACACGGTTGGTGGTTGCTGCACGGAACCACACAGGCCGACAGTGTCTCCTTCACCCAGAAGTTCAGAATGACATCAAGAAGTAACTTTTTAATTCTCATAAAATTTAAAGACTAAGAAAACCAAAACCAGCCTAAGTTTCACATGCATCAGGAAGACCTCCACCTAATTTGACATGAAGACCAGGAAGTTCACATTCATTTGTATGAACACTCTGACACAAAACTAATCACCAAAACGTGACTGCACTTGTCACAGAGCCTGGAACGGCTGTGCTCTTCAACTTCCAGTTATGTTCAGTATCACTCAGAGTTCACTGTGTGCTGGCGTGGCCATCGAACATGTAAGATCTAAGCTACTCACAGGCATTATCTTCAAAACAATCTGCAAAATACCAGAACCATTTTACCCTATCATAGTAATTCTAAAAACTTGGGTGGCGCAATGGGTTAAGCGCTACATCTGCTAACTGCCCGGTGCTCCTGGGAAGCTCTGTGGGGCAGTTCTACCCCAACCTCCAGGGTCACTGTGGGTTGGACCGCACTTGACAGCAGTGGGGTTGTTCTAGAACAATTTTAGAATGAAAATACAATACTATATTCAGGAATGTCCACTTATTTTATCTTATGTTGTATGCAATTATATTTTGTTATTAAACAACAGAAACCTTACAAGATCTAGTTCAGTACCGAAAACATGAGGGCAAAGAAAAGACTACAGGGCTGGGAATGGGGAAGAACCCTCCCCCCACCAGACTCTGCCTTGACAACCGTAACTAAGCCTTGGGTCTGCACTTTCTAAACTTTGCACATCAAAGTTCCGTGCTCAGAGACTGAGCAATGCCTGGCAGGGAGGGGTGGCCTTCTTGACGCGGGAGTTACTGGCGAGTGGCCGTGCCAGTTCAGCTCACACTCAGCCACATGGAGAGGCAGGCCCCCGGCCACAAGTTTCGTGGGACCTGAGTGCAGCAGGCCGTGCAGAGGAACACAAATTTGTTTCATAACCAGACCCACCCCACCTGCTCAGACAGACACACTGGGAAAGACTTCAAGGAAGTTTCAGAAATTCCCTACAAGTCACGTCTGAGGTTTTCCTGACCATTCTGGACCAACGGTTTTCTATGACTACTGATCTTACATACCCACTAAAGTACAAAAATCAGTATTTAGCCTAAATGGCAAAATTTTCCACGCTCTCACAGTAGATCTTTCTCCTTTCCTTGTTCCTTCTCTAAACAAAATTAAGACATAACCCCTCGACCCCACAAAAATCATCAAGAAGTTTTAAGGGAATGCATGCAATGCAGTGGTAACTGAAGAACGTCTCAGCCTCTGAGGTGAGTTCAGTAAGTGGCAGATTCGGTAAACATCTTCATAATTTCAGTGAGTACCACAGGGTCCCTTCTCCTTCTCGAGTCTTAAACTGTAACACCAAGCCTGTGAGACAGCGCACCCCAAGGTCCCATACTCAAGTCCCCCGAGAGCTGGAAGCCCGAAGCAACCCAAGACAAAACCTCTGACACGCAAGGACAGTATCTCAGGAGCATGCCAGCCACCTCACGGCAAGAGGCTTTGCCTACGCAGCCTGCGAAAACCACAGCTGGCATTTCTGTGAGGCAGTCAACTAGCTGCTAGTTTAAAACAGTTTCCTCTTGAAACAATTTCCTAAGTAAAAGGGCTCTGTACCTGTTCCCAGGGATTTCCAGAGACACGTTTAGGAATAAAATAAGCTAAAAAAAATTTTCTTAGAAAAAAAGAAATTCTAGTTTTAGGCAAAAAGCAGTCCTTCTACACGTTTAAGAAGCACAGTTGAATACTATTTCTTCGTGAAAAAAACAGTGTTTCATTGTTTTCTGGTGAGAATTTACAAAATAGTCAACTGTGAGAAAAGTAACTTCTTACGACGTTCAGACAGATTTTTATGAATCATAACAAAGAACATCATGGTATATTTCACTGGCTCTAAACCATAACTGTTATCATGTTTATTAATAATTTCAAGTTTTTTCCCAACAGACAACATCATGCCAATCCAAAGGGGCCAGGTGTGGAAGCCTGTGTGCTGACATAGCGCATTTGGGGGGGTCACGGCACCTCACCTCCCGGCCACCCATCCCTGCAGGAAACTGAGACTCCACAGGACGGCCTCTGCTTCCCCTTCTTCAGCACGCTCCTGACCTCGGGCAAAGGGGCCTCAGTTTCTGCCAGACAACTTCACAAAGCTGACCTTCCGTACCTGTGCCTCCTGCAAGAGGACCGGGTCTCACTCCCAGGTGTGTGTGTTCACCTGGGTCAGGGAAGGGGCACTTCCCGCGACACTGAACACCAGCTGCCATCCAGTCAGTCTGCGTCGCGGTGACCCCGTGTGGGTTAGGGTAGCAACGGACTCTGCACGCTGTTCAGGGCGGGTTTCTCAGAAGTAGACTGCCAGGTCTTTCTTCCTGGGGCCTCTGGGTGGACTGAGATCTCGGAGCTTTTGGGCTGAAGCTGAGCATGTTAACAGGACCACACAGGGGGGCCACCTTCACACACCACAGCAAGGAAAAACCCACTAGGAACAACAGCAGGGACTTGGGCGGAAGTCTCTGCCACTGGGTGTCTTTGGCATTCTATCTTCAGGCAGCCTGGAAACTGGAGCTCACTCAATTGTACTTTCCTCTCTCGTGCAAACTAGTAATAAAGCCCCAGCAGGACAGAAACATAGCTCCATATACTCTCACACTGATTTCTGTGCTTTTATTAACTGAAAATAGTTTATTTGGGGAAAAAAAAAGTCTTAGAAGTCTTCACACTGTGTTTCTAGCTACTTGCTGTTCTTGGTGTCCTGGGAACCAAGCGACGAGGGTGGCGGAAGGCCACACTGCCGGGTGAACAGCTGTCAGCCCCGGCACCCACCGACAGGCAGAGCCGTCAGTCCAGTGTCCTCAGTTTCCCACATACTCAGGGTAGTTTAAATCCTCCGTCTTACGCAGAATCAGATAAAAATTTCCTTGCCTGACCACACCCATTACTGCTCATGAAGCATGCATACCACACACACTGTATTTGGAAGAACGATGTAGTGCTTTTCTCTGCTGACATCTGCTTTCCAGCTGGGAATGTGTTAATACCAGTGGCAGCAGGGGTGAAGGAAAGTCTGTCTCTGCAAGGACCCTCGTTTCTTGTCTTTGGATGACGTCACAGAGAAAATCATCTCTTGGGATGGAGATTTTCGTGCTGGGGTGGGGGCTCAGTGAGTCATTTGCCCTCCTCAAGCCTCAGCTTCCTCAGTGATGACACAGGGCTAGGACATCCCTCGAGGACGACATGAGATCGAGTCATGATGCCTGGCGCTGCCTCCACACAAGTACCCTTTCCAACTGTGTTCGTTCCTGTTTCCTGTTTTCTGACTTCATCCAAAGAAGCTTAACACTCAAAACTTGTTTCTAGTTGGATTTTAAATCTTTGATTTCTGCATTGTCTCTCAAGAGATTAAAATAATCCCTGCTACAATTAAAAGTGCCTCCTGTCTGTGTTTGCTGCGGCCTTCAGACCCGGAACCCTCTGCCACCCTCGGCTCCCGGCCTAAAGGCATGGAGGCCGGTCAGCTCGGAGAACCAGCTGGGCCACAGGCCTCAGGGAGAGGACCCCACAGAAGCCGCTCTCCTCTCCCGCCCTTGACCTCTGAGGCTTCCTGCCTTTCTGTGCAGAGGTGACGATCAGTATCAGGAAGCAAAGTGAATGACGTTCTTCATGAACAAGGGATCACAGAAACTGATTTTTCCTTTTTTAAAATGTTAAGCTTCTTTTGGTACAAGACCAAAACCAAACCCACAGCCGTCAAGTCGATCTCAACGCCCAGTCCAGTGTTCAAAGCAGCTGTACGTTTCCTGTCTGTTGGGCACACACCTCGACACTGCACAGTCAGGTTCAGAACACACACAAACGCTTTGCAGTCCAAAGACATCACCCCCCCTTCTTCTCAAACACTGGGAAGCAGAGGGCTGGTAGTTTGGGGTTTTCCTTTCTGCATATCTAAGTCTGCGTATTCCCAAGAGTACACCACCAGTCACATAATCTTGGCGCTAAGATTCAAAACCAGCACCCCCGGTTAATGTCTCCTCCTGGAGTCTGTTCATTCTTGTTATCAAAAGTCTGTAAACAATGAAATCAATTTGAAAACTTAAAGGAAAAAAAAAACCCAAGGGGGCAGCGTTCTGCCTGAGAACAGGACTGCTCTGCTGTCCCTCTCTGTCCAAGTCCTCCTGGGGTGCTGTCAGCAACAACAATGTGACTTTATTAGCATTTCATGACATTACTCTGCACTATCACCTTCAAATACGTTGATAAGATGGGATCAAACAGTGAGCTTGGATTCAGCCCATTCACTAGGAGTGTCAGATAAAAGTCCCTACCTCAGGGGAGGAGGCCCACCTCCCTCTGACCCAAACTGTCAGCCATGGTGCAAGCTGGCCTAGAAACACTGATGGAGAAACATCTCCCAACTGAGCCTGTGAGGAAGCGTCCACGTGCTATTGGGTAATCTAGTTACAGTATCACCTGATTTTCTTCGAGTTAATCGAGAATAAAAACTCTTTATGAGTCAATCATAAAATCACAGATAAGACTAGGGCCTTTCAACTCAGAAGATCGAGACAGTGGATCACTTCTTTCTCCAGTTTTCAAGGACAGAGTCCCCTCTGACCCGTCTCAGGCTCAGGCTGTCCATCTCCAGGCCGTGCTTCTCAGCCATGCCAGCTAGACTTCTAGCATGGGCCTGGAAACACTTAATGCGATCAAAGCTGTCCCCTCACCCCCAGTGTAGAACAAAGGAAAATGCTGGAATAGCGGGATCGGTGCCGGCGAAGAATAACATTCAAACTCAATCTGTGTCCCAGTCTCTCCATTTTAGGGCCTCGCAGAACTGATCTTACTGAGAACACACGCAGGCACGCGCACTCAACAGACTGCCCTCAAACAGAGTGCTACTCAGAACCTCACACAAAAAGGAAACGTCCCCGCATCTGAAAGCCAGCCGGCAAGAGTGGGTACCGAGACCACACACTGCACTGGTGTCGCCCATGCCCTCACACCCGCCAAAGCTGCCCCACAGGCAATCGGGACACATGCTTCTCGGCAAGGCTGAGAAGGCCGTGGTCCCAGTGCCAGCACGCGCTGAGGACTGCGCGGCCAGGGAGGCAGGCCCCCGCGCATCCCTGCAGGCCTGAGCGGAGCCGCCAGCCACTGTAAAACATTTCTATGAGACGAATGGGAAAGGGCAAGGGCACAAACCCCGGATTTGTATACCTCCTCCAGAAGAATGTAATTAAGCTTTCTTTGTAATAAAAAACAGTAAGTGTGCCCCCACCTCTGGCCAAAAAACCGACCCACAAGAACCACCAAAGCCCTATTTGAACGAAAGCCACTGTCCGAGGGAAAAAATGTGTTGCAAAGACTGAGGAAGAAAGACTGAATTTCTGACAGAAACTCAAGGCCGTTACTTATCACTAGGGCATCTTTATAACGTTTGTCATATGTGTTCCTATCACAGCTCCATACATGTTTGGTTTCTTCTTAGACCACAAAATCCTTGGACTTCAATTACTTTTGTAAAAACATACAAAATAGTATTAAAACAAATAAAGTCACTCTTTCAAAACCCGTAGCTGTCTGCTATAAATCGACCACGATACATTCTTTGGAAAATGTATAAATGTGTCCTTTGAATCTGTGCAGGGTCACAATTCTCTTTTGATTAGAAACAGATGGCACCCCAGCAGCGCCAGGCCGGACCTGCAGCTCCGCACAGGAAGCGCACCCCGGCTGGGGGACGGCCGCCTAATCACTCCCAGAAACGCAGGGCTCGCGGGCTTTGGAAATACCCGAGCCAACTTTCATCTTTCTCTCCCACCTACAGAGCCTCCAATAATCCTCAACATCTAAATGTGTGTGTGTACTTCACATAGATTCTATGTTCACAGTCCAGGAACCATCAAAAAATGTCCCTTTTAAGCTCACTGCTGGCTGAAAATAATTCAAAAAGTAAGTTTATTTTCTATGTTATTCAAACAACAAAATCAAAGACTAGTAACTACATCAAAAGACACAACTTTACTGACTCTAGTTACAAAAGGTGAGCATTTAAGCGTACCACTGAAAAGTAGAAAACAAACTCCTCTCAGATTTTAGTAACAAGCAATTAATCCACACGGCTTTCTCTTTAACGAGCCGGTCAGAAGCCATGTGAACAAAGAGGCTTACCGTCCTCCCGCTGTAGTGGTACATCAAAGGACTGCTGCCCATTCCAGGGACAGGACGAGCACAGTACATGCCTGCTTCCAAACAGGCTGCCGCTGGTGGCCGGCGCGCCCAGCCTCGCTCCAAGACAGACACCCACGCCGGCGGAGAGCCTGTCTTCAGCAGAACCAGCGAGCACACATGGATCCACTCAAAAGGGACTTATGCAAAACAGGACTGCACCAACTCGACGAGTGCAGGGGACGGCCGAGGCTGCCAGGAGCCTCTCTCCACCACTGCTGAGTCCGGGCATGGGTGAAGGACACCAGTTAAGTTGAACTTTGCAGACATTAAACACTCTGAGTCACTTATAGATGCTAAAGGAAGACAAGGGCCATAGTGTCCTGGAGATACGTATCTCAAGAGAGTATTAATTTTGTCACAGACAGACAGGTAAACAGACTGAGGGGAGAGGCTAGGGAAGGAGGGAACAGAACTGCAGGGGAGGGGAGGGGGAAAGGAGAGAGACAGACAGACTACAAAGGGGGGCACACTGACAGGTCTCCCGCGCATCTGTTTTTAGTTTTAACTGAGTCCGATCACTTGCGGCAGCGGCCGCCCCTCTGGCATCACCACCGCCTGGCACCGTCCACAGTGGCCTCCAACTGTGATAAACACAGGACCACGGAAGCAGGAACTGGAAACGCCAGTCACATATAACAAGAAAGATCCAGACAGCTAAGCCTTGCACAAAATCACTTCCTGAGAAAGTGGACCCTCAGGTAAGCACCTCTGAACTAGCTAGAATAACTTTCAAGTTCTGAAAATAATCTTTCATGAAAGGAACACATCATGAAAAAGTCTGGTTCCAAAAATACAAATCTTGCCTTAAAGACAAATTACGTTTCTAAACTCAAACACTTCATGATGTTGATTTTCAGTAACACAGTGCCTCCCGTTCCTCATCGCCTGCACAAGAACAAGTTCCCGGGGGGCTGCAGCCTTCTAGAACATCTGCTACAGATGAAGCAGTTCAGTAACTACACAGGAAAAAACCAACAAAGCTCTGTGCTCCCAGACGGACGGACAGACGGACAGCATGAAGGCTGGTGTGTCAGCAGACAAAACGCACCCTCCAGCCGGCAGCGGAGCGAGGCTGCTTAGCTGACGTCCCTCCGTGGCTGTCACCGCTCTTAGAGAACACTTTACATAGTCTTATTTTTAATGTTAACGCTAAACTTTTCAGAAAGGAAAAATAATCGATGTAGTAATACATTACAATTAGAAGTCAAAATGTTTCAGGCTGTGACTGCTAATACATGTTTCTCATACACTATTTCTGATATTTAAAAACTTCTGTATTTTGGTAGGCCAGGGTGGATTCAAACCTCCCTGCCCCTCCAAAGGCCAACTTCCCTCTCTGCCCACTGACTCTGTCACAGACCTCTCTGTCTGAAGCCTTGCGGGTCCTGACAGGGCGTGCCTACCAGGGAGGCGCTCACAGCTGTGAACCATGACACAGAAGATTCTTTTTTAAGGCACCTTTTATGAAGGAGAGATCCTTATGAGGGACCAAAAAAACACACCACAGGAACAAAACCAACCCATTCTCATGAAACATATTGACCAGATGATAGCAATGACACGAAATCAAACAACAAGACCAGCTCACAACACTGTGTGTGAAAAGCGCCCCCCGCTGCAGACACAGCAAAGGCCGGGCAACAGCTGCAGACAACCGTCTGTGTCCACAGCCGGGAGACGCCTGTCTGCAGAGGGCCGGGGGACCCCTGCCTCCCGAGACCACAAAGCCCACTGCAGGCCCTAAGAGAACGCTCTACAAAGCTCTGATTCACAATTAACAGTGCAAGGCCTGAAAACCACTCAAGGAGGCCTGAGTCTTCTGTAGACGTGGTCTTTCTCTGCTGACAGCACAGCTACTCTGCAAAGAGCCAGGAACACCACCGTTCCAAACAGTATTTCCTTTTCCTACCAGTTATTAAAAAGAAAAAGAACAATTCACTCATGGCTGAAACAGTGGCGGGACACAGGGGAGGTGTAGCAGGGCCACCAGAGAAGCCCCGCCTTTTCCTCTTGCCAGCTCCACTCCAGCCAGAGAAATTTTTAGACATCTCAGTCAAAATAGCCAAGACAAATTCACCTGAGGTCGAGCAGCTGGTTTGTTTGGAGGAGCTCCACAGGGAAGAGGGAGGCAGTGTCCCCAGACAATGGGCCAGGGCCATCCAATCAGGCGACTGGGCCATCAGAGCACAGGGCACTCTACCATCTCGTCATCAGCCCCTTATTCACAGGCAATGAAGTAACATTCTGAAGGGACAAACATACATTCAGGTAGAAAAATCCCAAGTCCAGCCCAACAGTACAAATAACCTTCTTTTTACAGTCAGGTCAGTTTATTACAGCTGGGCAAGACTTGCTGCTAAGTCTGCAACCTGAAGGCCAGGTGTGACCGCGTCTACACAAAGCCGAGTCACTAAAGAAAAGCTTTCCCTTTGGCTTCTCATCCTCCTGCCCAGAAACACACATAGAAAACCTGCTTGTTTGTGTTTTGAGAACTCCCCCACCCCGAAGCAGCGGTGACTCGCGTGTACCGTGACTTCAGAAACCCAACAACAAAAACCTGTGTATTAGAAATCAAGACCCAAGTGGTATGGATTACACTCAGTCCACAACAAGGGAAAGTCGTCCAGCAAGCCTGCATGGCATCTAAACACCCAGACTGTACTTGCGCGCTAGGTCACATCTGCCAACGTTGTCGCTGCGAAACACCGTCCCTGAAATCGGCCTTACCCAGGAGGAGCTGAGACTGGCTGCTGCGGCTCGTCACTGCTTTAGCACATCTACAGTTTACAATCTACGACAGTCTACTCTCTCCTTCCAAAACATTTCTTGAAAAAAATCTAATCTATGCAACAGCTGCAGTTCAATATTGCTCCTAAGCAGAATCACATTACGGGAAAAAATGCCTGCAGAAGGATTCAGTGCTCTCTAGTCGACCAGTTGTTTAATCTTTGCCTTTCTTTTTGTTGTTGTTGTTGAAGGAGCATGTCAAGGGTTAATCCTGTGACTCAGCCTGACGGAGGGAGTCAGCTGGAGCCCTGGACAGCCGGGCCACCAGCGCACGAGTGGGAGGGAGCGCTGAGCCCCGGGCACTTTCTGTCCTCAGCTGCTTCCACCCACAGTTTCACACTGTCGCTTGTGTGCGACTCCAGGATCCCGGGATCTGACTCGATCTGCGTGTCACCTGGGTCAGCCACCGCAACAGGCACTCAGGTTAGCGGCCAGAGGAGCATGAGCACAAATGCCAACAGCGCGGCTGGTGACTGTCCTGAGAGGCCTGGGAAAACTCCACGGGGACCCATGCTGCCTTCTACGAGCAAACTCATGACGGTTTCTAGAGGAAGGGTCATTTCACCGAAACGTGCTCACCCCCAGGGTTTCCAAATACGATGTTTACTGCCCACCCGGGAAGTTACACGTAAGGCCTAAACCAGAGGACGTGGCCATGCTTTCCTTACGCATGTAGCTTCTTGACTGAAGATGTGAGAGACGGTTGTTTCACGAAGTCCACTAGGGAGGGGCCATGTGGCCCCTCCGCTAACATCTCAGGCTCCCCTGCAGACACGTCCTCCCTCAGACTTCCTGCTCGTCGGAAAGATGCAGACTGTCCAGGGCTCACCCAGGCAGCACTGACCCCACCCACCACACTCCTATGACCCCCTGCATCCTCATCGCTATCATGGACACAGCTGTCTCAGTTTTAGACATCCTAAAGAAGAACGTTACCAGGATTATTTTAAAATTCTAAAGAGTTCTGACAGAAAATTTTAATTTAACTGATTTATACATCTTGAATTATTAACGCTAGTTAACAGTTAATCTTATTGTACATCTCTCTTCTAAAAGAAATAGGCAATGTTTCAGGGTCCCAAGGGGCCGGAAGATCTTGCCGGAACAGTAACTCTGAAATCCACCCACAGAATTCCTCATGAGAAGCTCCAGCATTACTTCTAAATGAATCAGTTCTTGGAAAACAGGTTTCCAAGTGACAAGCAAAGCCAAATGCTAGGTTCAAGTATGGATAACTCCGTGAATGCACTCCTTATTTTCCTGACACGTCACACTTGCCCTGAAAGGTGACAGTAATGAACTACTGGCCGCATGTGGCCATCGTGAGGGCAGACCGAAGAAGGCAACACGGGTGATCCTCTACAAGTGGGCAGCTCCTCTACAAGCAGACCCCTCCCCAGCTGTGCCTCCTGGTCCTCATGTAGCTTGTACGGGGATGACCTGTGGGTGAACAGCGGCTCTTCAGTACTGCAGTGAACCTAGCCTGGTCACATGACCCCAAATCAGACACCCACACTCCGATGCAACCCAGACACTGCGCTGCCGATTCCCCTGGGCGGACAGCTCTGCGCGTGCGGCCGAACCGCGGCACCCAGTGGGTGCTTTGCCGCCTGGCCTCCAGCAGCCTCCCGTTTCATGCCGTCTTACTTCCCCCACCAAGAAAGCGGGCAATCACAGGAGCACAGCGTCCTCTGCAGTCGTGTGTCCCTTGGAGCCTCCGGCACCCCAAGCTTGTTGCACAGACACCAGTGGTCTGAAATCACACCATTCACTTCTTATCCAGTGGGATTATGGCCGTCTTGCTGATCCCAATCCCCCAGTAAGGAGGTCTCCAAATGCTGGCAATGTCTTGAATGGAAATCATCAAATCCAAAGACTTCACTGGGTGGTGTTTTACTCTCAGGAATGGAGTTATAGGCTATCCCTTCCCATACGCCTCAGCTGTGAACACCTAAGTTTTATGAGCTGGAATCAACTCGATGGCAACGGTTTTGGTTTTTGACTTGAAGTCTTACCAAGACCAGTAATCAGACCTACTGCAACATGGTGGTATATTTGGTCTGATCGCTGGTCCACAAGTTACCTGGGTTCTGGCTGGAATGGTAAGTGTTGTAACACAAACACACACTACTCGGAACAGAGTAAAAATACTGCTCAAGGTCACCAGGTGACTCATCTGTCTCAAACACAGGACACTTGCTTTCTTAATTGTCTCTTTACAAAAATCCCACGGTAATGGGAGTTTTAGCAATTTGCAATGATAAAAAAGATCCCTACCTATACAGCCGACAGAACTCATAGGCAGTTTAATTACAGGAGAAAACGTGTTTAATTCCCCTCTGACAACCCTAGGACTGGAGCGAGGATGTCTACAAAGACCCACACCTCCTAGAGAACGTATCAATCTCTTTCCGAGGTAAACAAATAGTACCCCTCTGATGCCAACAGATAAGAACTGACAGATCACGCAAAGCTTCTAAATGGCAGTCATTACAACTGTTTCAAATGACACAGAACTATAATTACTGGGAATATGTAAAACCTGAAGCAAACAGCGTGTTTCTTTTAATCCCAAGTTCACTATGGCAAAGCAGTTTTCTCTGACAAATCCAAAGTGGGGAGGAGCGATGGGGTGGGAGACGTCCCTCAGCCCCATCACTCCGGCTTCCCTTGGCTGCCCCTCCCACTGCAGTTTGTCACGTCTCATTTGCCAACTCACGTGACGTAGGAAGACAATCATCAACCAGCCTGCAGCTGTAGAGCTCTCCTGCAGGTGGCTCCACGCTCACAGGACTGTCGGACGGCGGGCGGGCGGGCGGGCGGAAACCAAGAGGAGACCCCGAGGTTTCTCGGTCCCTGACACTTAGCATGCCTGGAGAGCCTGCAAGGCTGGGACAAGCTTTCGCACTGCTCACGCATCAGGCAGCCACAGAATAACAGCAAAAACAAAACTATGATTTTAAAATCATGTGTAGAAAGTAAATAATTTTTATAAGCCAGTCTTGGATCAAGCCAGCTCTCCCTAGAGTCAAGTGCCACCTAGTCTGTTGGCTTCCTCTTGCCTATGCGATTTTTCTTCTCTTGAGCTAGAAAGCATCAGACAGTGTCACTTTATGGGACATGGAGCAGCACCACGACGTTCCACTTTAAATTTATTTTTAAAGAGAGCAGAAGTAACATCTGCACCTCCCTCCAGAGCCAGTTTCATAATCTGCGGCAGAAAGCGCTAAATACCTTATACGTTAAGTTATTTCTGGCCTCTAGGCTAAGCTTCAGAAAAATTCTTGCTTGCGATCATCATTTTTAAACCCTGGTGGGGTAGTGGGTAAGTGCTACAGCTGCTAACCAGAAGGTCGGCAGTTCAAATGCACCCAGCAGTCCTTGCAAACCCTACGGGGCAGTTCTACTTGTGTCCTACAGGGTTGCTATGAGTCAGAATAAACTCAAAGGCACTGTGTTTGGTTTTGGCTGGCTGGTGACACCTCTGAATAACGAAATTTGGGGCACCTACCTGGAAGAGCCTGCCCACTTCACATGCACAGCAGTGAATCACACAGCCTACCTCATTTCAGCTGCGCATACTGGCACAGACCCAGCGAACCCTGAATCCATGAAAGGCCTTCTGAGAAGAATGGATTCTTATAACTCAGATTTGGTGGCTACTCAACAAAATCCAAGAGAAAACTCATCTTGCAAATGTCTCTGAGGAGGGAGTATATAAGAAATGGGGGAGGGGGATGCATGTCAGTGCTGTCTTTACAGGGTCTGACAAACCTTCAGCCGAAGCTTCAGAGGAAAGGCTACAGGTCGCCCCCCAACTGTCTCTGTTTCTTTGTCAATCATTTTCTCTTTTCCTGGAACACATGAAGTTCAGACCTGGCCAAGGGTGCTACCTCCTGAGAGCCGATGACCTGCTGGGTGTATTTAAACGCACCCCAGGTCTCAGCAGGTGGACAGAAAGGCTGTCACTCTTCTGCACTGTGTGACCTGAGACAGGCTTCTTGGGATCTAGCCCCCCAGGGAGTCACAGGGCACCCTGCAAGTGTGCTGGGGCAGAGTCAGGAGACATACACTCAGGTTTCCCTCAGCCTCTGTAGGCAGCCAGTGCCCAGGGCTGCTCACGGAAGTTATTCCCAACTCTGAACTCCTATTCTATAAGGTTTTTGTCATACTGAACTCTTTTTGCCAAGCTATGAGGAATATCCCCAACTTTCTAATTTTTATTAAACAGCAACATCTCTGAATATTTATTGTTTGCATCATATTTTAGGACTACTTTGTCCAAGTCTACAAAAGTCTTGACAACATATTTTTTAGATGAAAGTTTACAAAACAAAGTGGTTGTCCATTAAAGAGTATACATACTGTTCTGACATTTTTTTGACAACCCCACATACAGGTCGACATGGTCCCTTCTCAACCTTGGGTTCCCTTTTAGCAGCTTTCTTGTCCAGTCCTTGGCCCTGGGCTGGTGTGTCCCTTTGGTCACGTTTTGTTTTATGGGCCTGTCCAGTCTTTAGCTGAAGGGTGAATCTCTAGTGCGCCTCTATTTCTGAGCTGAAAGGGCTTCCTGGAGCCATACTTTCAAGGTTTCTTTAGGCTGTTTCAGGCCAGCAAGCATTGTCTTGCTTTCCTTTCTTTTTTTTTTTTCACTATGATTGAATGAAAATGTACATTCCCATATAAATTTGCATGCCCACCTATAAGCAGCTCCCACCGCTCTCCCTGCCCGGTGACAGCACACTCTTCCTCTCCACTCCATACATGTCTTATGTCTTATCCTCCCAACAATCTCCTATCCCCTCCTCTCCACCCACTCCCACTCCCCTGCCTCCAGTCAGAGGACAGCAGGACAATATCCTACGGATGTACAGAACCATAAAGTGCACACATGACATGGTCATTCTGTGTCGCCAGGACCAATCCACTCCTATCCAAAGAGTTGGCCTCCATTATGATTTATGAACAGGGCAGCATCAGGGCCAGGGGCCATGCTCCCAGGGGAACTCCGAAGTCCCTGGACTATCATTTGTGGCCATTTAGTGGAGATCTCAGGGTACACCCCTTTTTATTCTTCTGTTGCCCGTGAGACTCAACTTTGTGAGACCCATCATGGTTACCACTGGTGGTAACTGGGCACCGTCCGGTTCTTCTGGGCTCAAGTCAATGTACTCACCCAGTCATGTGGGTCTCTCTGTCTTCTGGGTTCTCTTTCCCCCATGTTGTTTTGGTCCTTGGAGACCATTCATTCCTGTGACTTGGGACCACATGCTGCACCCTTGGCAGCTTGGCAGCTTTTAAGACCCCAGACACCACTCACCAATGTGGGGCTCACAAGGCTCTCTTAGCAAAACGCTAGTTGTGCCACTTTCGCCTCCATTTCCCCTGAGAGCATGGTCCCCGGCCCCCGCCCCAGTGACTCTGTCCTTGCAACACTGGGTTAAGTTGGCAGGGGTAATCATGTTATGTTGAAGTCCAGTTAATACTGATCTTCTTTCTCATGTGTGCTGTTCCGTATTTCAGCCACCCAAGTTTCTATCAACTATCTAACTTAAACCCTCCCGACCTTGCTCTTCATCCCTCCCTCTCCACCCTTGCAGCCATCAAAGTCTTTTCTTCTATGCATAAGTCTTTTTTTAAGCTCTTATCGACAGTATTTGTCCTTTTGTCACTACTTTCACTCCGCATAATGTCCTCCAATTGAAATGAGGTTATGAGATGTTTCCTAAAATCATCAGTTCTTCATCATTGCATAGTGTTCCACTGAGTGTATATACCATAGTTTACCTATCCATTCCTCTGTTGTTGGGCATCTGGGTTGATTCCATCTTTTTGCTATTGTGGACTGTGCTGTGATTAACATTCGTGTGCCTGTATCAGTTGGTGTGAATGGCCATGATTCTGTAGGATATATTCCAAGCACTGGAATTACTGGGTCAAATGGTATTTCTAGATCCAGCTTTTTAAAGAAGCGCCAGATTGCTTTCCAAAGAGGTCGCACCATTGTGCAATCCCACCAACAGTGTAGGAGAGTTCCACTTTCTCCACAGCTTCTCAAGCATTTGTTTCTTGTGTTTTTTTGGATCATGGCCCGCCCTGTTGGGGTGAGATGGTATCTCATTGTAGTTTTGACCCCTGACTTTTTATTAAAAAAATAAATCCAAGCTATGTAACTGCTGTTTGGAACTTCCAGTTAACAGGTTGGTGATGTACTGCTGTCCTGAGCTAACTCCAGTGGACAAAGTCTGACATTTTAGTTAACCACGTCATTTTATTCCCACAAACTACACCATTTGTTAGGTTTTCTGAAATACCTTAAATCATGTCAAATTACTATTTCTGCAGACCCAGGCACAGGTGCCGCCCAGTACGTATGCCAAGCTGAGGTTATACTTTTATCATCGTATCTGCAAGTGGCATCATCAAAAGCCCAAAGCCTCATATGAAACGAAAGGCAGAACCCAAAACAGTATATAAAGACCTAATTTGAACTTCTCAGTTCTAACCTACGAATCCAAATGCTTTTTTGTATTCTAGTCACATTCATGGCTGCAGAGGAAGTCTCTTTATCAGGGGTTCCTTATAAACGTCCCCTGCCTGGGACATCACTGTCTGAGGCCAACCTAACCTTCTCAGGAGGCCTTGGGTGCACCGGTCAAAGTGCTGAGCCTCTAACCAAGGGGTGAACCGTCTCAACCCATGAGTTGTGTGGGGAGGGGGAGGGGGGAGGAGAGGGCGGGGAGGGGACGAGGGAGGAGAGGGGGAGGAGGAAGGGAGAGGGGAGGGGGAGGGGAGGTGGGGAGAGGAAGAGAGGTGGAAGGGGGAGGTGGGAGGTGAAGGAGGGACAAGGAGGGGAGGTGGGACTAAAACAACTTACCCATCTCTGCCGTTCTTCAATTTACTCAGTAACAATTTTTGTTTTTTAATCAATTGTGTCTAGAGGGCTGACATTTTCGGTTTAATATGACACTGCCTGGAGGAAAGGAGAAGATTCGGGGCCCCGCCCCTCCGTCAGTAGTAAGCCCCTACCGAGATGCTTCCATGCCAGCAAGCGACAGAGGTCAGGAGTCCCAAGGGGCCCACCCTAACCAACTGCCCCGTGCTTGCCAGCCTACGTCCAGGGGCCAGGTCTTGCTGTGACGCTGGAAGCAACGGCACTAACATTTCAGACACCAGCAGGTGACACATGCCGTGAGATGTCTGCAGGGCTTCCAGACCAACAGAGGTTGGGAAAGCAGGCCTGGGATCTGCTTCTGAGAGTCAGCCAGGAGACCCCGTGGGTCCCCAGAGGGCGCGCCCTGGTGTGGCGCTGGGAGGGGCTCCCCAGGGGGCACTCAGAGGCCACAGCTGCTCCAGCGCATCAGTGAGTGGGAAGGTGGCACAGATTGGGGAGTGTTTCAAGGGGTCCCCAGGGGGCAGGGCTGACTCCTGGTGACCAAGAATCACCACCTTGCATTCACCGACTTGGATAGAACGGAGTCGTCCCACTGGTGTGCTCAGTCCCCAGAGCGTGTTCTAGCCGCAGAGCGTTTCTCGTCTGATGTCACGTCACTGGACACCTGCCACTGGAGACCTGGTGGTGCGGCGGTTCAGCGCCATGTCGGCTCTACGCCGGTAACTTCTGTTTTCAAATGATGTCCAGCTGGGCAGTTTGAGAAGTTACCAGAACAAGTGCTGGAGGAGTTTCACTGTTTAGTTTATCCAATATTTATCATTACCACCAGCCATCACAAGAGCCAAAAGGGGACTGTGTAAGAAGCACCAGTGTTCACTTACAACTCTAGAGACAAACATTTCAAAATAAATTTTCTAGTCATAGTAGGGAAGAGTCTCTGTTTTTACACTAAGTTCTTCTGTTTAGAGCAGAGGCACATCACGTGAGTCCACAGCATCTGTTTCACAACCGTGCTGGTTGGCACTGACCCTGAGGTCCTAGGGTCTCTCTTTAGCGCCATGTTCCAGAGAAAGCTCAACCAGGGTCAGAGTTGGGGACAGGACACACATGATCAAAAGCTCTGGTTGAGCTGCTTATAGGAAAATAAAACTATAGATATTTTAAACTCAACTGCATCAGCTGACACTCACTAACAAGGACACTCATGAGTCTGCTTCTCATGCCATCAGGTCCCCTCCCGTTACTGTGACCCGAGGCCATAAAAAAGCCAAGTGCCCTCGAGTCGGCATGCGGGTCCTAAAAAGAGTAGGCCTCAAGGGCACCCACTTTATACACTGAGACGATCACAGTCAAGAAGGTTTAGAATACACGAACACTTCCAGAAAGTCTGCCACTGAAATAAAAGTCTATTCCAGTCCCCAGGGACTTAGACGATGACGGGACTAGTGAAATTCAAGAAATAAAACCTACTGCCATGGAGTTGCCTCCTCTTCACAGCAGCCCCCCGGACAGGGCAGAACTGCCCCACGGGGTCTCGCGGAGCGGCTGGTGGGTGCCAACTGCCACCCTCCAGGCTAGAAGCCGGGTGCTGATCCACAGTGCCTCTGGGGCTCCTCAGGTGGTCAGTGACGCTAACCGGAACCAGTGAACAAGCCGAAAGACATCTTTAATTGTGTGTGTTTCTTTTCTTCAGTCTCCTCTTCACAGGAACAACATTGCGAAGAAGGTACGAACCCTCTAGACAAGAGACCAGTGCGGGAGCTGGCCCTGCGGCCCACCACGTGTCGCCAGCCCCAGGCTCGCCCATGCCTCTACAGTGTGTCTGTGCCCACTTCTCTGTCCCACCACAGAGCCAAGTGGTCGCACTGGAGACGGACTGACCCACAGACTGAGGACGTGTCCTCACAGCCCTTTAGAGAAAATGCTGGCCAACCCCAGAGACTGAGGAAGAGCAGAGATCAGGCTACAACAAACAGTCCACAAGTGCTCGTAAATTCTGAAGAAAACATAACTTTTAGAACCAAATTATCTTTGAAAACTAATAAGGTGTTGACGGAAATACTCAGTTACGTATTAAGATAAAAGCAAATAATAGAAGGACATAAACTTGAATGGTCAGTACTTTCAAGCGTGTTTAAACTCTGGTCAGTGAACATAAACCTGAGGAGATCAGACACAATCTTGGGGCTAACAATTTTCGAAACACGTTACAACTGTGACTGTGAACTTACACAGCACACATTACAGTTCTTCAAACTAGACATCACACCGAGAAACCAAGGGCCGCAGAGTGGGCTGACTGAGGCAAATAAGGGTGCGCCGACAACAGCTGATGCCACGCCAGCCAGTGACTTCGCCTCCACACGCCTTCACCTGGAGTGCAATCCAGAGCCCTAAATATCCTGTGATTACGATTTGGAGTGTTTAGTCCTTCTGTCTCACGCGGAGAAAGGAAAGACAGCCTCACCCACAAACCCTTCTGTGATGCTGACCGTCCCGACAGCTGGCCAACACGTAGTCATTTACAAAGTTCAGTCTCACGGCCTTACGGCCACATAGCTGGCCCACGCGGGTACACTGGGACCTCAGAGATCTCAGCAGCCAATAGCCCACGGGTCCAGGCAACTCTGAACACCAGCTACGCCTGAGTGGCACTCGGACGTGCCCCTCTCGCTCCTCTCATGACCGGTGGAGAAGTCAGAGAGCAGCACGGGCCACCGCGGCTCCACTACAAGGGCACCCACACTGAACCGGTTGGACTCACTGGCTGGTGACTCTTCTGCTTTGTGACTTCAAGTCACATCAAAGACATGGCTGGCCCCTCACAAAACCCAGGATCTCAGAACTACAGAGTGAAAAAAAGCCTGCCGTCTACACGGACCCTGTCGGGAACAGAGTTACTGTCAGTATAAGCAGTAGCTTTTCTTTCTCATCAATACCTGAAAAAAAATCTTTCATTCAGTGACTACACTTATTAAAGTTTGGAATAAATTACAGAAAGATTCACTTTTATACTAAGATTATTCTGTGCAGTAATCCGTCTGACCTGCAAGGTCTGAAGAAGGAATCCACCACCTTGAAGTTGTGTGTCCCGGTAGGCTTTGCCTGGAGACAGCTCACCTGTCAGGCAGGAGCCGAGGCTCCTGGCACGTGTACGGCTGTCCCGTGGTCTTTACGCTTGCCCAGGAGCGACACACCCACCCACCCCAACTCACCTTCCGAACTTGGCACTTTCAGCACATTAAATGCACCTATCACTTACGTACTTTTGATCATACTCGACACGTTTACACACGATTCCCACCTGTGCCGCCTTCACAGCAGTCTGGCCATGTCAGTGCAGACGTTCAACACAGAACTGAGGACTGTGAATTCTACTGTTTAAAAACCCAACGAACCCCAAACTAGGTCGGCTAGCAAAATACAACAGACAAGAAGGCGTGCAGAATTTCCCCGTCGTTCTCTAAGAGATCCAAGTCGCACCAGGAGTCAGCGGCCCCCCTCGCTGTAGTTCACCCAGACGCCCGAGACGAGCAGGGCGCCTCGCGGGGCGGGGAGCGAGCATGGGACTGCCGACCCGAGGGTGGGAGTTCACAGCCGCCAGCTGTCCACGAGAGAGACGTGGCCGCCTGCTCCCAGGGAGCGCGGGCAGCGTGGGGACTTCCGCGGGGCGATTCCACGCAGCCTGTAGGCTCCCCATGGGCTGGACTCGGCTAGACGGCAGTGGGTTAACAGTTTATCTCCACACAGTAAATGCTGCCAAGATTGGGACGACAACACCCCTCAGGACTCCAGGTTTGTCCTTGGTCCAGGCTGCTGTGACTACCAGGACCCTTTCTTTCCTCATTTTAAAATTGAAAGAACTATGGCACACTGAATATTGTTTGTTAAAACTACTGTGAGGTAAGTAGAAATTAGATGAATTATTCATTTACTAGTCTGATTTTTTTTTTTACCTGTGCAGTTCTACTAAATATTAATAGGTACTTTAACTTGTATTAGTCTTTCAGAATTACAGTAATACATTACAACAAAATCGCACTGTTACATGTTTTAACATGATTTCTGCTGGATTAACAGAAATCATTTGTTCACTCTGGAACTGCCACCCTTGCACAGCCCACAGCTGTTAAAATGTAAATTGCCTAACTATTTTTAGGAGCTGCTGGAAAAAAAGATTCTGTCTTGAGGAAGAATGATTTGAGGCGCTGCATTCCCTGTGTTTATCAAGCCGACATTCAGCCTCTCGCGGGCCGAGTGCTTACCAAGCGAAAGCTTTCACGGCCTTCCGCAGCTGCCACCCAACCTTCCAGGTAGTCTGCAGGTTGAGAGCACAGCTGCCCCAAGCCGCACACAACTCTGACCCATCTGGAAATGAGTTTCAGAGGGGATTTCAAATTCCAGTTTTCACATCCCCAGGAAGAGGAGGCGTGCGAGAACAGAGGGTGGGAGAGGAGTAAACCACCAAACCTCTGCTCCAGCCTCACAGAGCGTGCGCTCAGAGCCAAAGCACTCCCCCTGGGGGTGACCCCACTCAGCCGACGTGAGTCGCGACTCCCACGGCACCTGGGCCCTGAGCTCAGCACCCCTTACAAACAAAGGGATGTCCCTTCCAAGGCCCAGGGCCCCTACCCATGGCCTGCCTCCCACATGTGCCGAGCAAACCGGAAGGAGAAAGAGTCCTGCCTCCTGGTCCTGGGATGTGTGACAGCAGATTCAGGATACAGGTTAACTAACAAACACTGTTACTTCTTGAAGGAAGAAAGCTGACCTAATGACACAAGCATGGTGACAGCACGCGATGACAATGGGCATCAATGACGGTCACCAAGCCGTCCCACGCTCTTTCATCGAAGCCCCGGATTCTCCAAGGGCCCATTTCTGAGCAAAGAGGGATCAACAAACTAGTTGGTCGAAAGCCTCCCCGATGCTAGGCTGAGTTAGGGACACCTTAATGAAGGCTTGACAGTCCACAAGGGCTTCAACAGGGACATCTGACTTGGTGACTTATGCATATTAATAATGCCAGTCCTACTAAGGCAACCTCAGCCACGTATGTCCCGTGAATCTTAATGTCTTTAGCTCCAGTGGGATTATTACCAATGTAAATTTCTACGATTCTCAGCTATTAATCTCTGTCTGTCCTCCTGTTCAGCAACATAATGACTAATTAAACATCAAAAGACGTGTACCGGAGATCTTCCCTGACAGCTTACCAGCCCAGTCCTCTTCCCAAGAGGGGGACTCCAATGACAGGGACATGGGGCACACCACAGAGGAAGCTACAAGCCACAGCACAGCAACCTAAAATCCTAACATCCATCTCAGCAGGTGATTCCAGGGAGCAAAGGACAACAGTTCCCACTTCACGTGTGTTCCCGGAACCAACCAAGGACACCCTCAACACCCAGACCAGTCTGTCCCCACCAAGGGAAAAAAGGTACTTACAGAAGAAGGCAGGCCGGGGGGCACCTTTCTGACTTTCTTTGCCTGCAGCGGATCTGCACATGGAAAACAAAACACGTCATCAGCCCGTTACATGAGAGAAGACGAGAGGCGCAGACTGGGAAACGCTGAGCTCCTTAAGCTGCCTCTTTCTGGGCAACACAGGTTCTCTTAAGACGGTGATGCATTCTGAAATGTTACACAGCCCACATGTGTGGAGAGACAACAGCAAAGACAGTAAAACAGAAGGGAAACAACAAGCAATAGGCACGTACAAAGGAAGGCAGTTTTCACCTTTTTACGCTTCCCTGCTCACCAAAGGGTTGGCGGTTAAAATCCCCCTGCCACTCCTTAGAGATGCACGGGGCAGTTCTAATCTGCCAGCAGCGTTATTATGAATCTGAACTGACTCCAGAGCAATGGGTCCGGAGTTTTCTTTATTTCAGGAAGTCCCTGCTCTTTGCCAGAGGGCTGCTAAAAGCTGGAGCCAACTGGAAGGCAGCAGTCTGAACCAGGCAGTGTGTGTCATTGACCTCTGTCTCCTCTGCAGAGGGGCATTTGGTGCAGCAGGTCATGGTCAGGGTGAAACTCACAGCAGATACACACACCAACGTCTGCATCATGCTGAGGGTCACGTCAGAGATATGCTACACAACCGTCACCTGTGAGCACTGTCACATGACGCCGTGTGTCTGAAGAACATACTTGATGACATGTAGTTAAGACCACCACTTCTGCACAGATCATTCTACTATTTATCCTTACAAGGAAGGGCCTACATGGAGGAAGTCTGACACATAAGCGACTTATTAACATAAATGGAAGTGCGTGTGTTTTCATGGCCCAACCAGCCTCATTTGGTATTTTAATTCTACTTAGCTTTAAAACTGAAGACTCAGCCATTTTATTTATTACTGTAAAATACATGAAAGCATCACGGCTTTCCAGTCTTAGAGAAACACGGCTACCCTCTTAGGGAGACACAGCGCACGAGAAGGCGGATGTCAAGTACACGATTTGTAAAAGCTGTGGAAACGAGACCAGCAAGTAGGACACTTTCCTGGGCACAGGGAGTGAGACAGCAGGCCATATGGCTACACTGGGAGGGTGGAGCCCCCTTCACTCTGGCCTGGGATTCTCCGCAGCAAATACCCCAGGGAGCTGCAAAGCTGAGACAGCAACGCGAGGCAGCCTGTCAGAAAACCTCACACAATGAAAAAGGGGGAAAAGCAGGCCCTACACCTCCATCCTCCACCAGAGGTGGCCTGTGCGCCTTACAGCAAATGCGTCCAAGATAAACAGTAGCTAGTGCTCTCTCTCTCTGGGAAACTTAAAGGGAAAACCTTTGTTCTTTGCGGCTTTTTCTACAACTTGACTCTTCACAGCTAACACTGTGGCTCTCACACAAAAGTCACACTTTTTGAGCCACCAGTCAGGTGACCTGCTGTGCGGGTCCATGGATCAATTCTGGGTGGCTTTTCTCATGACAGTCTCGTAATTCCCCCTGCAGGGCTGGTCCCTCTACTAGTCAAGGTAAACAAGGTGCTTATCCTGCTAACCAGATCTTCTGCAGTGAATGGCTTCACAGCTGTGATGTGATCAAACCCAAGTGAGACCGCACTATAGATTAGTAAGCACAATTCAGCCTGTGCTTACCAGGTCATTACCCTACCGGGCCAGAGGTTATAAATGCAAAAGGAGGCCTCGATTCCACAGGAAGGTGCTGTTGGGGGTGCTGTGAGAGGCAGACACCAGCCCCACCCAGAAGCATAATCTCTAGTGTGGTGAAAACACGTGGAATCGCTCCATACACGTGACTGGGTACACACGGCAGCTGCCATGCTACCCTGACTACTGAACTGCCACCCCGGGAGCTCTCTGCAACTAGGGAAAATAGAACCCCAAGGATGCGACTGGTCAAAGCCAATCCCAGAGCGAGGGGGTGCTGACTCCCAGGAAGGAAGAGCTACCAGCAGAATGCCTGCCCCCTTCGGACCTGGCATCCTGCCGTAAGAACCTTTCAGACCAGAGAGTGACAGAGACAGCCAGCCAGAGAGAGCACGTGCGTGGGAGGGAGAGGGAGAGAGAACAGAGAAAGACCGAGAGAGTGAGAGACGGCGAGCTTCAGGACCACAGGCGGTGAGCACGGGGCGGCAGCAGCCGCGTGGCCGGCAGGGGTGCTGTGAGGAGCCTCCCGTCCACAGAACACAAGGGTGGGCCACCTCGGGGCACGGGGCTTCCTGGCAGAGGAAGGGGCCCTCGGCACTTATCAGCCAAACTGAAGAGCTTTGTAATGCTTGTCCAGGCAGGACAGAGGCCAGGCTGAGGGTCAGAGAGAGGCCTGCTCGTGTGCACGGCGGAGAAGAGGCTGTCCTGAGAGAAGAGCGACATCCTGAGTCCTTGCTGATCCTGAAACGTAACTTGTCACCTCCCGAATAAACCTGGAACCCTGAGTAGGGTCTGTGACTTCTGTGTGTGGCCACTTCAGTGAATCACCAAAGCCGCAGAGAGGCAGCCAGGGGCACTGCAGCCCCTTGTTGCTGTCAGGAGGGTTGAGGAGGTTGGGGGACGGCAGTCAGTCGGCTTCCCTCGGCTTGGGGCTCCTGAGCCCATCCATGTCTCTCCCCCACCCTGCCTGTGGACTTAGATACAGGAGCTGGGGGACATGGCCGCCATGCCACACTCGCAGCTGGCGCTGGCAGCGGGGCTCACAGCAGTGGCTCCAGGCTCAGGCACGGAGTCCGTGGGAGAAAGAATGCAGGGCAGTGAGAAGTGAGACTCGGGGTTCTTTGGTGGTCACTGGGTGGCTGGTACAGTAATGGCTGAAAGAAAACTCAGAGATGTTACAGGGCAGCTGAGGAGAGAAAAGCCACACTGAGGGTACGCTGGGACAAAAGTCAAGCTAGTTAAGCAAAATGATTGGTGGGGCCAGCAGGGTCTCCCAGTTCCATCCAGCCAGGGGCCCAAGCCCATAAACACATGAATGGAAAAGACAAGATGAACTGGGCTGGCTTTGAAAAAGAAGTTGTCTGCTGGCGAGGGTCTCTTCTAGCTGGTATCATGAAACAGACCTACGCGCACGATGGAAACGAACGCCAAGTAGAAGGGATGACTGAGAGCCTCTGGCTCCATCTTCAGCCAAATCTTTAGGGGATATGCTCGAAGAGGAGACAGGGTTTGCGGAAAGAGACACAACCTGCTGATCTGAAAGCGGCAACCCTTCACACACAGCACCAGGGCTGGAGCTGGAGACCTGGGACCCACCCCAACGGAAGCTCTACACGTGCAACAGCAGGCAGCTGCCCAGGACCGCCCAGAGCCGCCCAGCGCTGCCCAGGGCCAGGAGGTTTGAAGGAAAGAACCCAAGGGAAAAACAAAAATGACTGTGGCTTTTTGAATTCTGAGTCAGGGTTTTGCTTTAGGGGGCACTGAGGCGGGGGAAGTCTGCCCAGCCAAAGGTCCTCTCTAGGGCTAGAGGTGGAGACCAGCTGCTCAGCAGGCAGCCTGGTCAGCTCACTGGAGGAGACCCCGCAGGTCCAGTCTGGAGGCAGCAGTGGGGGAAGTGTGACGAGGAGGAGGTGGGCGGAGTCTGACTCTTGTCCATGGTGCCCACTAACCTGCCCACAGGCATGAGGGATGACAGAGAGACAATGGGTTGGCCGGCCTGCAGCGCAGATGTACATGAGACTCCTGAGCCTACAGGTCGGGCCTCAACACTGACCTCGCCTTGGACACTAGGGACAAGCCAGATAGGGAAGGTCTAGCCGATATGAAGTGCAAGGTGATGTGCGGTGTGTGGGGCCCACGGAGCAGCCCACAGGGGCCACAAAGGAGCTGCCAGGACCCGACGGGATACAGAGAAACATGGGACACTGCAAGCTCATGTTGCCGGCCGTGGTGTGACCGCCCACTGCAGACTAGCCTCCGCGGACCGGACTCTGCAGATAGTTGCAGATGCTCCACCTTCCAACCAGGAGAGTTGTCAGAGAGGGGCACAAGCTGTCTCCTCAAAGCACTGTCTGACCAAGAAACAGACAAACAGCCCACTGCCGTGGAGCTGATTCCCACTCAGGAATGACCCTGCAGCACGGAGGTGACATGGAGAAACTGTCTGTATGAAACAAGGGGACATAGTGGTGTGAAGTGGCTGGCCTGCACGCTGCCATCAGCGTGCTCATGAGTGAATGAGGAAGAGGCCACGGAAGGAGGCCCAGGACAGCGCCCTCTCTCCCTGAAGGGTCTGGGGAAGGGAGGCTGGGCAGATGCTGCCACACTCTGACTCCACGAGCACTGATGGCCAGCAGGTCACTGTCTTGACCTGTGCCTGCAGAAGCAGTAACTGTGGGTGGGAGTGGACGACCGAAGACCCCGCTGGACAGGAGCACTGCAGCCTGAGCCAACGTCCCTGCAAGGTGCTGCTCTGCCGAGAGTACATGAGGCTCAGGGGGAGGCGGTCCCCTGCTCTGCGCGCCATTTTACCAGCCATCAGGAAGGGCAAAGCTGATGCGACGTGGGGAGGAGCTACCCAGATCACTCAGATAGCAGCAGTCCCCCTGAAGGCTGGCACCCGAGCCACCTCACCCTGAGGACGCTTGTTCCCACTGAAGAACTAGTGTCGAGGACTGCTCTGGTCCAGGACACCTGGCGGTAGGGGGTTCAGAGCTGTGGACACAAGCCAAGAGGTCCACAGCTCGGGCCCACTCCTGGGAAACGTGTGACGCAGCTGCACCCTGCCCTCTAGGGCTACTGGGAGTGGGAGTCCACTGGACAGCAGCAGGCCTCGGCTGGGTTCTGGACTCCTGATGCGACCAGCGGGTAAGTGCCCTCCAAGTATGAGACAGCCACACCTAGGAAGCCAGGAGGTGGCCTGTGGTACGACAGAGACCCCCTCCACGGCCTTCCTCTCAGCAGCCTAGCAACTCCCCTCAAGGGACTGGCTAAAGCTGTGCAAATCAAGATACAGACCCCAATAAGACGGCCACTCAGCTTTACCACCCTGCTGGGCTTAGAAGACAGCCAATCCCAGAACAAGGGGGACGTTACCACCAAGAGGGAAGAGCGAGGCATGGTGTACATCCTGTGGACCTGGGATGCCTGTACTGGGAACCTTCTAAATCCAGGAGGCCTAAGGAGCTCTAATACTTGAGAAGTTGACAGAGGGGAGAGGCAGCAGCAGCAGAACCAAACAGGAGCCAGCACGTTGGGTTTCCAAAGCCACAGGGCACCAAAGCCAAGCACCTTCAAACAGGTTTGTTGGCAGAGTGGGGTGCTTCTGGGCACTCACTGGCAGAATGAGGCGTACCAACCCACGAAGCTAGGGTGCCTTCAGCCTGAGGCTTGCTGGCAGAGTGGGGTGCCTCTGGGCACTGATCCGTGGAGCTGACGGCTAACAGGCTTTGTGACACTTGCCCAGGCAGAGGCCAGGTGAGGAGGTGAGGCACAGCTGCCGAGGCCATCCTGACAGAAGAGCTGCAGCTTGAGCCCCTCCTGACCCTGACTTCTAACTTGTCACCTCCTGAATACACCCTGAAACTGCTGTGTAGTCACTGCAGTGAACTGCTGACCGCAGCAGAGAAGCAGAGGGTGCTGGGGAGGTGGGAAGGGGCTGGTATCAGACTCGGAAAGAAGGCCAGAGCTCTATCTGCTGTCCACCTCATAAAAGTCCACTGTAGGCCACTGGTGATGACCCTGCTTCTCCTGCCCACCTGCTGCCACTCAGGAAGTCCCCTGAGGTCTGACGAGGCTGCCTCCAGGGGTGCCTCATGTTCCTAGCAGCTGGGAACCCACCACCGTCTTCTGGATGCTGCTGCCCAGTTTGTGTCTGCTGTGTTCCCCAACTCATCATCGGCTGTCACTGAAGAATTATGGACATGACGTCTGGTTTACAATCATGACCTTGGAGTTCACAGTTCCCTTTTGGGAGGCTTCAAAGCATAGTAGCTGAAAGAAGGATCCGGCTGGGTTCAAACTCCAACTGCACCCTGCTGCAGGTGTGTGAGCCTGGGCCCGGGACTCAGCCTCTTCGAGCTTTAGTAGCTCAACCAGGGCCTGATGCGTCTTGGCTACGGCGGTGAAGACAACACACTAAAAGACCCCAGGGAGGTGGCCACCAGAGGGACGCCTGATAAACTGCAGCCATTACTGTCAGCTGCATATTAAGTTCTGCGGCAAAATAATGACCAGTTAGAATTGCCATCTTTTGGAATGTTCACTTCCTAAGTTATCTTGGCAGCTTCGGAAGGGGCTCGGGTTGGTGCCAGCGAGCTCTGCAGTCTTCGTGGCCTTTTGAGATTCTGCACAACACACCAACACCAAGGCAGGGTGACTAGGACTGAGAGCCGACGCTGGAGAGAGACGGCGTCACCCAATCGCTGGAGTCCCAGCAGGGAGGGCGAACCTTCTGGGCCCCGAGGGAGCCAATGTCAACAGTGGGGTCCCCCTGAAATGACTCCGTGAAACGATTCAGTCTCAGTCTCCTCACACTGACAGGAGGTCATCACCACTGCCGAGCACAGCTCTGTGACAACGTACTGCTCACAGCACGGGACCCGGTGCCGAGGAGCCTCTTCACAAGCCACAGAGGACAGTCTTTACGTGACCGGAGAGCGGAGTGCTAACTCTGCCCCTGCATGGAAACAGCCCTCTCTTCACGGTCGGTGTTCTGGCGGTCGCCTGCCCCAACAACGAGGAACTCTTGGCAGCAGGGTCATGGTCTCCAAGCTTTCTGTCCCAGTGTGTGCTCCCAGGGCACACGAGCACGGTGTCGTGCTGAACCCACACGGACACATCTCCACTGAGGTGACGTCCCTAGGCTGACTGACGCATTTGGTGGAAACAAGTACGGAGACAGAGAAGAAGCCGCCGATGAGTCATCACTGCTTTAGTACAACAAGTTCTGTGGCTGAAGTCATCTGGGCCTGCGCCACGGACACACGCTAGGTTGCCCACAGTGCTGAGCGCAGGCCGGGTCCCAACAGCGCTGCCTGCGCCGGCGGTGGCGGTCTGTCATCGGGTCCCTCTACACCTCGAGCATGCTGCTGACGCATAGACTTGGGCTCCATCACCAAAACGGAGTACAACAGCGGCAGACACACAAATAGCCGTGGGGCGGGTAAGTACTGCCTAGTTTCTTTTGACAGGCAGTATCTATTTCAGAAGTGGGCCTTTCTTCCATACGAAGGTGCTTCATAACTTTAATTTTCTCAAATAAAGGTTCTGTTGGTAGAGATCACCCCGAATTCCCTGAGACACAAAGTGGACCAGGAGCCAGAGCTCCTGGGTGACAGGCCAGGGGGGCCGCCGAGAGACCCCCCAAGAAGGGTCCTGGGGCTGTCACTGAGCGGATGCAGCACGCCCTTCTGGGTGACACCTGGGCACTCGGCAGAGCTGACAGCTACTAACACCGTGACCGTCCCAACAGCCAGAGGGTTGCAGCCCTGAAAACAGTTCGCTTCGTGTTATGTGAATTTTATCTCAGTAAAAAAGTGAGGGGTCAAAACAACAACCACGGTGTGAGTGCCGCCCTTGCTGTCAGGAAGTCTCATGTTTCCTTCTGGGTAAATCACCCATCAAGGATGAACGCGTCCTCTCTGGAGCTTCAGTTTCCTGTGAAACCGAGGCATCTGCCCCCCGGCTAACGAACCTACCTTACTGAAGAAATCAGAATGTACATGAAATTGCTTTGCAAACTCACCATTCTATAACTGCTAGTCAAGAATAAGATTTTAATATTAACATACAAGTTTTTCATTATTGAAGGAAACCCTGATTAAGTCCCGTTTTTCACTGTTTACAGTAAAACCTGCAAGAGTGGAGCCCTGTGTATGGTAGAAACCTGTCAGAAAAGACACCATACGTATTGTCCCCTAAAGCAGGTGGCTGGTAAGTGGGAAGACAAACTGAGGTCCAAAGGGGAAAACCTGCGAGACCTGGAGAGACCACTAACTTGGGGCCACTTCTGTCTCGCTCAGGTTTCAGCGCAGTGCCTGTCAGAGTGTGGACCGCGTGAGAGTCACTCCATCATTACCGGAAGTTCGTGACAATGATGGCGCGGGGACTGAGGCATCAGAGCGGCCATCCAGAATCAGTCCCGGCTCTGTCTTCAGTCAAAAACTATGGCATGTTTTTAAAAGTGAAACTGTTGATAACTTATGAAGTATCTATGGGACATTCTACTTCTGTGCAGCTAAACCCAACACCAACGTGATACCTGAGACAGCAAGTATGCTTGAACTAACAGCATCAGCAGAACCAGGGGAACCACACACAATGCGTGCAGGACAGCTGCTGCCGCGCAGAAGGGACACTCACCGAGAGCCGCCGAGTCACGGAGCGGCCTCCTCCTGGAGCTGGAGGCTGAGAAGGAGTAGAACGGCGTCCCCGGTTTTCCAGAAGAAGACAGCTGTGCTGGGCTCCCAATCCCCAGATCCTGTCTCAGGAGACTGGACTGCAAACGAAGGACAAGGACAAGGTGACCTTCCTGCTGACCCGGACCCAGCCGGACAATCCTCTAATTCTGCATCACTGGCCATTTACCGTCAACAAGGCCTCCAACATGCGCCTCCTCCCCCGAGTTCAGCCAGGCCACCGCTGAGGCTGAGTGGCGGTTTCTGGCAATGCCAGAGAGCCACCCAAGCTCAGGGTGAGAGACACTGAACACGAAGATCCACCCTCAACGCCTGAGTAATCTACAGAATGCTTTTGAAAACTGGTCACTCAGGCTTTCCTTGAAGGCTTTTAGGACCACGCAAGGCAGCTGGTTTTTCTTCTCTTTTCCTTTCTGGACAGGTCTCACGGTTTGAAGCCTGTCTGTCAATATTCTCGAGGTCAGCCACTCCTGTTTTCTTCCATGTGTCCGCTAACCCGGAAGCCAGCATTCACCTCACGTCCACTGACTCTGTCCTCGGGAGTTTCTGCCTCTTACTTACATTTTTCAAAGTCTCTCAGCAAACACAGAGCCTGACAGGAGGCCAGCACCCCTGATGTGTCGTGGCCAGTTTGGTTGCTGGCACCTAAACAGCCTACGCCGGTACACTCAGTGGCTCACAGTGTCCTCTCCTTGTGGCCTCTTAGTTTTCCTCATGGGCTACTGTTAAGTCACATCCCTCCAGCATTGTCCTTGTTCAGTTGGTGCTTTCTGGTACCAACTACAGGATCTAAGAGTCATCCCTGAGATTTTTCATCTTGTTTTACCCGGTCCATAATAATCCTCCAGTCCTAGGAGGTCCAACCACTAAGCCCACGAACTGAACTGCTCTCAGTGCTGCACACCTCACAGCTGGTATCACTGTGGTCAGTCCTTCCCTGGGGAAGCTGTGCACCGATGCCAGTGCCTAGTCCACCCTTCAAAGCAATTCTGGAACTCTTTCTAGAACGGCCAATGCGTATGGTGGCATGGCGATAAATCTGCAACTTCATTGTCTAGGTCTCTGTGAGGGAGTTTTTAGCCTGTAAATAAAGAACTATACTGGAACACCACCCCCACTCACCTAATCTGGCCCCTAATGACTTTCTTCTTTACCTGAAGAGAAAGGAAACACTGACAGGAAGACATCTGGATGGCATTCAGGACACAGCGGTAACACGGCAACAGCTCTGATGGGCATTTCAGAAAGAGTTCCAAAACTACTTTCAAGAGTGGACTAGGCGCTGGTGTGGGTGCACAGTGTCCCAGCAGGAGGACTGCAAAGGTGACTGCAGTGACACCCAGCAGTGTGGTCTGTAGCACTTTTTCTAGGATGAGCTCACGGACTAAACTGTCAGATGGAGTATCTTTTTTAGATTCTGATCTGTCTCCTAGCCTTTCTGGTAACCGTGCATCAAAAACGTGAGTAGAAAACAAGCCAACCAAATCCAGAGGACGACCAGGCTGAGGACAGAGTCCTGAGGCATGTCACCGTGACGGCATCAGACTTGGCCAAGTGCTCTCTCGAGATCCCGATTTGCAGCCCTGACCTACCAACCCAGCAGCCCTGGTCACAAAGCAGACGAGGTCAGTCCAGCCAAATGGGGGCTCAGGCTCTCCGGAAGGTGGAATAGAGAGAGACCACGTTAGCCTGCAAGGCAGGAGGGACCAGTGCTCACCAGGAGAGGTCGCTGAACACTCCTGAGAGGACGACCTCAAGTGGAACAAGCTGTGACCTCTCCACAAGGACTGTCACCCTCCTGCCTACACTCACGGTCCCTTGCTGTCATCACTGGAAACCCTGGTGGCACACTGGTTAAGTTCGCTGTCTGCTAACAAGAGGTCAATGGTTCATGGCTTCCATGCGCTCCTCGGAAACTCTACGGGGCAGTTCCACGCTGTCCTACGGGGTCCTCCGCTCTTTTCTGCCACCAAGGGTCACAGAGCCCCTGAGAAACAAGCCCCAGCTCTCTCTGGAAAGGCCACCAGAGACACCCAAGTGCTGCCACAATCTTAACAGCCCAGGAAAAAACCACACTGCAGTTCACTGTGCTATTTAACGATTCTAAAATTAGGATTTTTCTTTTTTTTATTTTAAATATGGTGAAGCACACAGATTACCCATTTTAAAATGTACAAAAAACCCACCTGTTGCCATCGAGTCGAATTCCGACTCCAAGTACACAAACTGGTGGCATCTCCACCCACGCAATGGTTTGCAGTCATCACATCCATCAAGTCCCTGAACATCTGAATCACCCCAAAAGGAAAATCCCCTACCCATTAAGCAGTCATTCCCCATTCCCCCCTTTCCCAGACCCTGGCGGCCACCTGTCTGCTCTCTGCCTCTGGAGACTGACACATTCTGGATTATTTCACAGAAACCCTGGTGGCCCACTGGCTACGAGGTCAGCTGCTAACGAAAATGTCAGCCGCTCAAATCCACGGCGCTGTCCTCTGGACACTGCACGGGGCAGCCCCACGCTGCCCTTCAGGGTAGCCTTGAGTCGGAATCAATTCAGCTGCAGTAGGCTTGGCTTCAGTTGGCCACTTCATGTAAACGGAACTGTAGAACACACGGCCTTTTCTTTCTGGCTTCTTCCACGTGGTACGTCTGTGAGGCCCGCCTACAGCGCACTCTGTATCAGCACTACATCCCTTTTATGGCATGACGACGACCCACTGTACAGACAGACCTCAGTCTGTCAGTCAGCTGATGGTGTCTGCGTGGCTTCCGCTCTCTGAGGGTGGTGAATGATGCCACTCTGACCATGTGCATACAATCCTTTGGGTAATGACCTCCTTTCACAGTGAATACTTAGGAGGGATCTACTGCCAGTGATTGGCTGCTAATGGAGAAGTGGATAGTGTGATCCCACCTGGAGGCAGCTCAGAAGGGCCTGGGATCTACTTTAAAAAGGACTTGCCCCCGCATTGGGAGCCCCAAGGGCACAGCTGTGCTCACAGCGTTGCCGGGAGTCAGGGTCCACTGCACTCAACATTCGATGCACTCGCTGGCCAGTCAGACGTCTTCTTCCAAGAACTGTCTCTTCGTGACATCTGACCATGTGCTCTGAGAGCACTTTACATGTTGGGGACATTACTGCCTCATCACATTTATTTTCCCTAGTTCTCCTGGCTATCTTTTTGCTGTCTCAATAATGTTGTTGGAGGCACAAAAAAATTTCATTTTGACAAAATTTATTTTTTTCCTTTTGCTACTCATGCTTTTGGTGCCATATCTAAGTGTTCATCGCCAAACCCAAGGCCATGAAGACCGACCCTACATTTTCTCGAAGAGTTTTATAGTTTTAGCTCGTATGTCTTTGCCACTGATTTAGTTTTAGTCAGTCTGTATATGTGGTGACAGGTAGGGGGTCCAGCCACATTCTTCTGCATGTGGAGATCCAGTTTTCCTGGCACCATCTGTTAACGACTGTTCTCCGAACCAAGCGGATGATCTCGGCCCACATGGAAAACTGACTGGCCGTGAACACTGTTTGGCCACCTGGGGCCCCTTGCAATTCCACACAGATTTGAGGATTAGCTTTTTCATTTTCACAAAAACAAAAAGCCACTGGAATTGTGATAGAGACTGTGGAGAATCTACAGCCTACTCGGAATAGTAAATTATTACCATCTTATCAATATTAAACCTTCCAATCCATGACTGGGAGATGTCTTTCTACTAAATTCTCTCTACTTTGGCAATATTTGACAGTCTTTACTGTACAAGTTTTACAGCCTGCTTGGCTAACTTTATTTCCAGATGTTGTATTCTTTTCACTAGCACTGTTACTGGAATAGTTTTTTACCTTTCTTTTGGACAGTTCTCTGGTAATGTGCAGAAATATACCTACCTCTTGTTCATTACTCTTATATCCTAGAACTCTCCTGAATTCATTTGTTGCTGTTGTTTCGTGCTGCTGAGTCGATTCTGACTCATAGCGCCCCCACGCACACCAGAGCACCCTGCCTGGTCCTGGGCCGTGCCCGCCGTCCTGCTACGTGGTTCAGCCCATGTTGCGGCCACTGCCCATCCAGCTCACTAAGTGTCTTCTTTGTCACTGACCTTCTACCTTACTCAAGCCTGGCGGCCTTTCCAGAGACTCAACTCTCCTAATAACATGTCCAAAGTATGTGGAAATGTAGTCTTGTTATCCTTGCTTCAAGGACCATTCTGGGTTGCACATCTTTGAAGACAGATTAGTTTATTCTTTTGGCAGTCCACGGCACAGTCAATATTCTTCTCCAACACTGCAGTTCAACAGCATCAATTCTTCTTTGTTCTTCTTTATTCAATGTAGCACTTTCACACACTACGAAGTGACTGAAAACACCATAGCTTGGGTCAGGCACATCTTAGTCTTCAAGTGACATTCTCACTTACAATACTGTAAGGACGCCTTCTGCAGCATGGTTTTTGATTTCTTGACTGCCGCTTCCAAGAGTGTTGCCTGTGGATCAAAGTAAAATGAAATCCTTGATAACGTCAATCTTTTCTCCACTCATCACGATGCTGCTTACCGGTCCAGCTGTGAGGGTTTTGGTTTGACACTGCAGTGTAATCCATCCCGAAGGCTGTGGTCTCGTACTGATTTTCAGCCAGTAAGCGCTTCAAATCCTTGTCACTTTCAGCAAGCACGATGTGTCACCTGTGTGACACAGGCCGCTCCTGAGCCCTCCTCCACTCTGTGACCCTGATCGTCTTCTCAGGTTCTTCAGTCAGCACACAGACTGAAGATGCGCAGTGGGACCCAAATCTGACACACACCTTTCCTAGCTTTAAACCACCCAGTGTCCCTTCATTCTGTCCTAATGACTGCTTCTTGATCTGTGTACAGGCTGCTCAAAAGCACAATTAACTGTCTTCTCAATTCCCGCTTTTCTCAATGTTACTCATGAGCCACAGTTGTGTGGCTTTGCACAGTTAATAAACCATAGGTAAACATCTTTCTGGTATTCTCTGCTTTTAGCCACGATCCATCAGACATCAGTGATGATATTCCTGGTTCCACGCCTCTTCTGAATCCAACTTGAACTTCTGGCAGTACTCTGCTGATAGACTGCTGCAGCTGCTTTTAAAAGATTTTAAGCAAAATTTTACTTGCCTGTGACATTAACAACATTATTCAATAATTTCCACATTTGCTTGGGTCACCTTTCTAAGGCACACACACCAATACGAATCTCTTCCATTTCACTGGTAGCCGTCTCTCAAGTTTCTTAGCGAAGCCCAGTGTGCACCTCCATCAGCGCACCCTTCTGGTGATGCTGCCACCAGGTCAGTCAGTGTCCGTCCTGGAGCCACGGCTGCTCCAGGGCCTTCAGTGCAGCCTGGATGTCTTCCTTCAGTCCCAGCACTTCCTGGTCACATGCTGCCTCTTCAAACAGCTAAACATGACCAGTCCTTCTGCACACAGTGAGTCTGTATGTCCGTCTGTCTTCTTTTGATGCTTCCTATGTTGTTTAATGTTTTCCCCATAAAATCTTTCAATATTTCAACTCAAGGCTTGGATTCTTCTTCCATTCTTCAGTCTGAGAAATGCAGGGCTTCTTCCCTTTTGGTTTTCTATCTCCAGCTCTTCCCACTTGTCATTATGTTACTTTGTCCTCTTGCGCTGCCCTTTGAAATCTTCCATTCTTTCACTTCATCACTTCTTCCTCTTGCTTTATCTACTCAGCATTCAACATCAAGTTTCAGAGTCTCTTCTGACATTCACTTTGGCCTTTCCTTTCTTTTTAATGACCTCTTGCTTTCTTCAGTGGAAACCCTGGTGGCATAGTAGGTTAAGTGCTACGTCTTGCTAACCAAAAGGTCAGCAGTTCAAATGTGCCACATGCTCTTTGGAAATTCTATGGGGCAGTTCTACCCTGACCTCTAGGGTCGCTATGAGTCGCACCGAACTCGACGGCAGTGGGCTTTTGCTCTCTTCATGTATGATGCATTTAACATCACTCCACAACTCCTCTGGTCTTCAATCTTTAGTGTTCCACTTGTTAGATCTATTCTTGAAATGGTCCCTAAATTCAGGTGGGATATATTAAAGGTCATAACTGAGCTCTTGTGGAAGGGTTCTCATTTTCTTCCGTTTCAACTTGACCTTGCATAGGGGCAATCAGCCTCCGGCCTTATTCTGACTGATGATGTGGGACTTTCCCATGATCCCGTCCCACAGATGTAGTTGCTTGAATCCCAGATACTCTGTCTGCCGAGGTCCATGTGCACGGCCACAGTTCATGTCAGTGAGAAAAGTATCTGTAACAAAGACACTGGCCTTAGAAAATTCTATCATGTGGTCTATCGTTTCTACCACTGAGGCCATGGTTTCCAACTACTGGTCCTCCTCCTTTGTTTCCAGCTTTCGCATTCCAGTCACCAGTAATTACCAGTGCATCCTGACTGTATGCTCAGTCAATTTCAAACTGCAGAAGCTGGTAAAAATCTTCAATTGCTTTATCTTTGGCCTTAGTGGTAGGTGTGTCAACTTGCAGAATAGTCATATTTACTGGCCTTCCTTGTAGACATGTGGACATGATCCTGTCACAACAACACTGTATTTCAGGATAGATCTGGAAATGTCCTTCCTGACAATGAATGGAACGCCACTCTTCTTCAATCTGTCATTCCAAACAAACGGACCACGATGACTGTCCAGTTTGAAATGGCCAGTGTCACTCCATTTCAGCTTGTTAAAGCCAAGGGTATCAACTGTCTTATGAGAAACATCACAGCTGATGCTTTTAACAAACCAAGAGTTTATCCTGCATGGACCAGCTGCAGTCTGAATCCAGCACGATAGCTCCAGGCGCACAAGCTCATTCTGTCAGCGTGGAACGAAGGCCCCTGTCCTGCATCCATCTTTGGTCTGGCAACATCTCCGCACAGGAACCTCAGGTCTGAAGGACACACTCTGCTCCTGACGCCCTTTGCTTGCTTCACTTTCCTTCTATTATCTCTTGTAGGATAAAAGGTAGTGAAGCCACGATCCAGGGAAACCTCCCAGTTAGGGAGTTTCCTTACCCTAATCGTCAACCTACGCTAATCTGTTAACCACACGCAGAGATTAGGATTTACAGGAAAGAAAAATCACAAAATGGAAGGGCCATCACACTACACAGGGAGTCATCACAGCCCAGTCAAACTGCTACACACATTTTTGGGGTATACAACTCAATCCATGACATCAATCTTTACATATTCCATTTCATTTTTTGATAATTTCTAATTTTCCTGGGATTACACTTCACACACTCTGTGTTTCGACTGACTGACACCTGCAGCTGTGTCTTCTTACTCCGAGTTGTGCTGCATCAGCACATGGAGGTCCCCCAAACTTGACTCCACCCACATCAAATGGTGACTGTCCCCTGAGGATGCAGACCTGGCCCAGTCGGTTCTGGATGCCTCCCGAGGGAAGCACTCACCCTCCGGCACCATCTCCTACAGGCCCTGCTGCGCTGCACACGGCTTTCCCCGGCTAACCCTTCTCAGAAGTGGATGCCGGGTCCTTCCTCCTCACCTGTCTTGGTCTGGAAGCTCAGCGGAACTCTGCCCCACCCCGGTGATCCCGTCAGTATCTCAGTGTCAGTGGCAGAGCTTCAAACATCACAGCCACACTCCAGCCCCCAGGACAAACTGACACACCTGTGGGTGAGACTCATTTACGTGTCTAATAAACTGAATTCCTTAGGATATTCTATACATCAGCTTATGTCAACTGTTAATAGGTTTAGTTTCTCCTTCCTGTTCTGGCGATCTTTCATTTCTTTCTTGGCCTAAAACTTCCAGCATAAGGTCGAATACAATTATTAAACGCAAGGAGCCTTGTCAAATTCCTGATCTCGGAAAGACTCTCAGTTTCCCCACTGACTATAATGTAAACTGGGTTTTTCTGCCAACTTCTGTCATCACAGTGAGGAATTGATCTTCTGACCCTACTGTGCTCCATGCTATTAGAGTCTGTCGAATTCCTTTTCTGCATAAATTGAGGTGGCCAGGCAGTTTCCCCCCGCCTCCATCCTATGCACTTGCTGCATCACCCCGACTGATTCTCATGGGCTGAACGGGCTCTACATTTCTAGGAGAAATCCCATCAGGTTCTGATGAGTGACTGTTCCAACATGTTGGTGGAATTTGCTTTGCTAGTATTTTCTTGAAGAGTTTTGTACCTGTATTCATGAGGGATATTAGTCTACGGTTTGATTTTCTTGTGCTGTCCTTGTCTAGCTCTGGCATTAGAGTAATGGGAGCTTGCAGCATGAGTTAGGAAGTATTCCCTTCCCCTCAGTCTTTTTTTGAAGAGTTTGAGGAGAAGGGGTGTTATTTCTTCTTGCAATCGCAGACAGAATTCACCAGGGAGGCCATCTGGTCTTGAGCCTTTCTCGGTTGGAAGGGTTGTGATTACTGGCTCAGTACCTTGCTGTTTACTGGTCTGTTCGTATTTGCGATTTCTTCTTCCACCAGTTTTGGTAATGTTCATGTTTCTAGGAATTGTTCTATTTCATCTAAATTATCTAATAATAAGTTCACATGCAACTGTTTATAATATTTTCTTGCAATTCTTTCAATTTCTGTGCAGTTGGTTGTAATGTCCCACTTTCATTTCTGATTTTAACAATGAGTCTTTTTCTCCTTAGTAAAACTAGCTAGAGATTGTCAATTCAGTGAATCTTTTCAAAGAGCTAAATTTTGGTTTCCCCAATTTTCTCCCAATTTTCCCCTCTATTCCCACTGTCATCCTTACTGTCCCTTCCGTTTGCTGGCTCAGGGTGTGGCTGGCTCTCCCCTTTCTAGTTCTTTAAGCTAGAAAGGAAAGATTATTGCTCTCGTTCTTCTTTAATGTGGGTGTCTAGAAACCAAAAACCCATGGCCACCACTGCCAAGTCTGTCCAAGTCTGTCACGGCAATACCCACAGGATGGAGCAGAGCCGCCCCCGGGTTTCCAAGGAGCGGCTGGAGGACTCCAACTGCCAGCCTCTGAGTCAGGAGCCAAGCCTTTACGCGCTGTGTCACCAGGGCCGGGAACTTCCGCCCACAGACTGTGCCTCTGCAGCCTGTGGGTCGTGGCGTGCTGGGTTCTCACCTTAACTGGACCTTCTGGTTTTTGAAAGCTTCCTCAGCAAGGCTGGAGAACATACATAAGCGTCAACGCTCTGCACCGGCACAGGCCGTTACCTTTCAAGATGCTCATAATTCAAAGACAATTTTTCTAATTCCTCAAAAGGAAAACTCTTTTTTGAACAGAGGCGACACTTGGTGTGATGATCACGTACAAAGGACACATCCCCACAGGACAGCAATCTTTAGGCAGAGACGATAAAGTGAGAGACACCCAACAGAAATGTAAGCAGCACACACGTACGTGTTCTAGTCACACAACAAACCGTTAGTAACGGATCTCTTGATGGCGTTACTGGTGTGACCCAGGAATCAAGTCTCTCACAGACATTACACTCAGTTTTCAGCATCAGAAGTTTCTTTCCCTTCTGCCTTTTCTAGGCAACACTCAACATTCCACACAGTGCAACGAGAACACTGCTCCCAGCAGGCTGGCTGCACTACTGACACCACATGCTCGCGGACAGGGGACAGGGGGACATGGGGATGGGGGACAGGGGGGCAGGGGGCGGGAAACAGGGGGACAGGGGACGGGGGACAGGGGACAGGGGGACGGGGGACCAGGGGAAAGGGAGACAGGGAGACCGGGGGACGGGGGGACGGGGGACGGGGGACGGGGGACGGGGGACGGGGGAACAGGGTTCATGTCCTGCAGCGTCCCTCAGACACCACATCCTTGGCAGGGTGCCCCCTCTCAGGGCACAGTTTCCTTCCCCGCTGTCAGGGTGTGAGGCACCTGCTGTGGGTGTCACTACAGTGGCCTGTTCTCACGTAGATGGCACAGAGGGCATGGGTCGCTCCACACACATAAACTAGGACGTGAGAGGAGACAGGCATTCATGTCCGTAACACACCCCTCACCACACTTAGATGGCACGTAAATTCTTCCGGGGCATAAAATGACACGTCCTAGCCGGGGCTGGTAAACCAGGGCCTACAGGCCCCACCAGACCAGTTTATAAATACTGCCACACAGCTTACGTACTAGCTCCGTCTGTTCTGCACCACAGTGGAAAAGCTGGATAGTTACAGCAGCTACAACACGAACGGTGTGCTCTGGACAGCCCAGAACATTCGCTTGGTGGCTCTTTTCAGAAATCTTTGTTGGCCTATCCTCTAGTATCTCTACAGGGGGCAGAAGACTCCATCTAGAAGCTGGAGAAGAGATCCTGTCTGCTTAAGAAGATCAAGACAGCTTTGAGATTGGTACACTTCAGGCAGGGATGCAGTTCTTCAAAATCAAATAACAGTCACTATAAAAGTTACCTTAGAGGCACGAAGAAACCCTGGTGGATCAGCTATGGCCGTTCAAGTCTGCCAAGCGCTTCCTGGAAACTCTACGGGGGAGTTCTACTCTGTCCTAGAGGGTCGCTATGAGTCAGAATCAACTCAGTGGCAGTCTGACCACCCCACAGTTTCCAAGGAATGCCTGGCAGACTTGAACTCCCAACTTCTAGGTAGCAGGCACAACACTTAACCACTGCACCACCAGGCTTTCCTTCTGGTTTAACAGAGGTATGAAATACTACAAGTTAATGAATAGGAAGGTACATTTCTTAAATTCCTAAAAATAGACCAAATGGCTATACAAGTAGTGATGCACCGCAAACAGCATCGATGTGCCTGAGCGTTAGCAACCCTGAGTTCAGGTCCTGACGGCACAGTCGTGGGCGGCTTACTCCACGGTATCAAGCCTGTCTCCTCCTCAGCAAGTGGGCGCATCACTAGTCCGCCCCAAGGGCTGATTAGAGGGAAACGCAGGCTGACATGCACAGCACGGCTATTCATTACACAACTCAAGTCGGATCGCTGAAGTCTAAACACCGAGAAAGAGTGAAAATGAGACACACGAACACTTCTACTGTTCGTTCCTTGGGCACAAACTTGTGACCTCTGGTTTCAGGAGGACCTCCTTGTCCTGACAGGGTTGGGTTACAAATCCCAGTGGTTATGGTAAGACAAGACGCTATAAACACCAAGAGAAAAGGGGAAGAAGTGACAGACCCCTAGAGGGACAGATGATAGTTAAGAGACTAAATCCAAAGACTGGCACGACAGATTCAAGCTGTATCAATCCAGATCAAGGATAAATGTTTTAAAAAGTCAGTTTATATTCAAATGATCCAGCAGAAATACGTGTTTATGTACACAAACATACAGACACCATACATACATGTGTACACACAATTACATAGACACATACACACGGACACACAGCACACACACACACAAATAAAGCGCACACACACAAACACGGAAACGCAGACACGGTTACCAGCAGCCTGTGTGCTGACATGTACACACGCAGACATGCACACGCGCGCACCCTGAATCCAACCAGACTGCACGTGAGCACGCCCGTGAGGTGACGGCGCCCGGGGCCGGCCAGGCGGGGGCCTCCGGCACTGTTCCTGCCCCCCCCCCCCCCGCCACGGGTTTGCGAGGGTTCAACACAAAGAGTCACCTCGGGATGGACCGCCTCTGCTTCTAGGCACATTATTACAGTGTTACCATGTCGGTCCCTCTCACAGAGCTTCTATGTGTTGTACAAACAGTTAAGGAACGGAATCCTCATTTGAGTCCAGGTTTGTTTAAAAAGCTCTTCTTTCAACAGGACTTTCACCCCAGGACAAACCCACTAGGGCTGAGTCGGTTCTGACTCCCAGTGACCCCCCAGGACAGAGCAGAGCTGCCGGAGCGAGCCTCCGAGGAGCGCCTGGCGGGTCTGACCTATCCCGAGTGTGGAGACCCGTCTACCGTTTCTAAGATCATAACTCAAGAGAACAAAAGAACGACTCCACTTGCAAACAACGACCTACAAATGAATTTCTAGATTGCAATTCTAAGACTGAGCAGCCTGCAGATGCTAAGATTTCCCAGATATTCATGGAATAAAGGGAAAGAAAGGCAATAGCCGTTTTAGGTAAAACACAGTTACTTATTACCAATTTTAACACTGATAAACTTTCTCCTTTCTACAGACCAATATCGACATGTAGTTAGGAGACAGCTTATCTTCCTGTGGTGCCAGCCATGACACAGATGCTGTCCTTTGCCCGCTGTCCTCACCCCAGCAAGGACCATTTTCACCTGCTTCATCTGTGGCATGCTCCACACAACTAGGCCTAGTCAATCCAAGAAAAATCCTGTCTTTACAGGACAGACGATCTCAGCTCATCCTGGTGACTAAAATGAACTCTCCAGCACTATAGGGAACACAAAAGAAATTTAAAACAAGTTTTTCACCACAGAATCTGACAACCTTGAAAATAATACATGTGAAGACAATGGAAAAATATGATTTAAAAATAACAGGGCTACATTACATAAGCCCCATACTGTGATACTCAGCAATTAATAAAATCGTATCTTTTTTGATTCTTTGAACATTTCTGGCAGCACTGGAGCACACACTGTAAACTGCTTCTTCCCCTCAAACAAAACCAAGTACCAGCTCATGTTATTGATTTTTTTCTGCCTGCCTGAACAAATGAGAAGCACTATTGATCACTGCTGATCTCGTCCTGGAGGCATCTCAGGCAGAGAGAATACGTCAAGGCCCAGCGGACACACATCCCAGCAGAGCAGCCTCATTCCGCCCCGGCTGGCTTACTCGGGGCTGAATTAGCATTCTGAAGAGACAGAGCACTCATTTAACACGTCTTTAGAGAAGACTCTTTCCACCATCTTCTAGAACCTCATGGGTGAAGTGTCCATCTAATTAACAAAGAATACTCAAGGAGGGGTCAGACCTGGGACGCTGACTAACACAGCCCAGATGAGGGCAACTGACCAGACCAGGAAGCTCTGTTCTGAATCACAAATGATAAACCCCCAGCCTATGGGGACATTTTGCTTTTTTCTTTATAAGAAGTGTCAGCAGTTGATGTGACAAGTGTTGTTCCCAAGGTGCCTCCCCTGCAGGGAGCCCGGGGAATGCAGCGCAGCACCATGCCACCACCCCTGCGGGCAGCTCTATTGTGGTCTCTAGGGTCGCCAAGGGCCGAACAGACTCGACAGGCAGTGAGTTTGTTTTTCTTTAATATCTCTTTCACGTTGCAGAGACACTCTGGCCTTCAAATGGGACATTAAGGTGGGCGTTCAGCAGAAGCCTTGGTGAGAACACTGACCAGAAAGCAACGGAGAGAAGCAAAGTACTGAGCTGGGACAAGCGCCCCGACTAGCACGTCCCTGCTGAGGCGCACTTCACGTGTGGGGGTCACAGCAAGGCAGAGACGGATGCCCGATGGAAGCACAGGGCCCCTAAGGAGCCAGCGGAAGCCAGCACCATGCCATCGTTACCTGGACAGTCGTGGCCCTCCAAGGGCAGCAAGCAGGCAGTCTGGACAAGCAGAAGCTCGAGTTCTCATCAGTGATGAGTTCTACTTATCAATGGCTTGGCCCAAACAAGGAACTAAACAGGCCTTGAGACCCTTTCGCAACTGAATTCATCCAGCTGAGTCCAGACCTAACTGCTGTCTGTCAGGGGGATTCTGACCTCCAGTGACCCCAGAGGGTAGAGGAGAACTGCCCAAGAGGCTCCAGGGAAGCCCACATGGGGAGCTGGTCTCCAGGCCCTGCCCCGTGGGCACCTGGCAGGTGGGTCTGACTGTCCCATCTCTGTCACAGCTGAATGCTTAACCTCTGCACCCTCAGGGTTCCCTCAGGGCCCAACCAGCCCTGTGTAAAAAGCAAGAGGTCTCATTTTCTGACCCACACCCTGAAGCCCTAGCTCCGAGCACCCAGCTGTGACTAGGGCTTTGTCAGGAGTGCTTCTCTGGCTCTCAGGAGACCCATGCTGTCCTCATGCATCTCAACAATTAAAACATGTTTATAATAGGCTCACATTGCCTCTGCTCTGTGTACATCCTAAAAATTCCTTAATTTCATGCCTATCTTACACCCATGAAATAGGATGCAGCTTTCCCATAGGAAGTAAGCAGCTGTTCCCAGACTTACCTTCCTGGGGAGTGGGGGTTGGGGTATAAAACTAAAGGGGTAGAAAGATATGAAACATTAGAATTTCTCATTCGAAGTTCACGTGTTTCTTTTGTCACCGAGGAAGAAAATCTTTCTGAGAGCAACATTAAGCCAGTGTCACCACACTGGCAGCCCTTCTTCTACCTTGAAAATATATGGCCACAAGCTCAGGCCAAGGTCAGGATCAGGGCTGGTAAACAGAAGAGTGGCCAAGAGGCTTCTCCTGCACAGTCTAACCTGAACCCGACCTACGAGGGAGAGGGTACCCGGGCAGGCCAGGCTGCTGGACCTGACCCCACAAAGTCTAACTGGAAACTGACCTACGAGGGAGAGGGCACCTGGCCTGACCCCGCAAAGTCTAAATGGGAACCGACCTACGAGGGAGAGGGCACTCGGGCAGGCCAGGCTGCTGGGCTGGACCCTGCACAGCAGTCTTCTGTTCATTTCCCACAAATGATTACAAACAGACTTCATAAATCTCAAATTTGGAAAACAGTGACATTTGTGAAGTAATTGTATTATGATGCAAATTCGCGTACATTGAAATTCCAGGGGTATGTCGGCAATCATCAGGGTGCTGTTCCAGAGTTCTATCCAGAGAATCTCGTTAGCTAGCGATGCAAACCAGAGCCACTACCATTCGGAGAACAAAGGGACCCTGAATGAGTAATCAATGGCAACTGGCAGAAATGAGACATTAATTACCACCCTCTCTGGTGTTTTGTCTAAGACAAGATTTCATTAAACGCTTTGTGCAATCTGAATAGTTCCCAGCCATTATCAACACTTGGGACAATATATTAATTGGGGGAGGTGGCGGGCAGACAGAGGGGACAAAGTGCAACAAAAACTGAGATGCTTCTATTTCTTTCCTGGGTCAATAAAAACACACCCACCACCACTAGACATCTGCCTCTCTCTTTAACATGTCCCAAATCTTAAAACCTCAACATAGTCTCTTGCAAATTCAATTATCATTGGCTATACTTCAGGTGTAACACCGGTTTTAGAGGATGATAACAGTCATCCATCAACTGTATCCTGCCAGCCCAATCAGCCCAATCTTACAGGCTTAAAAAATAAAAAAGAATAAACTACTTGGGTACCATTAAATTACTAAAATGCGATAATCTTAGCAGTTTAAAATTTCCAATCCTCTTTAATCACTGGCAGCAGACAGAAATTTTACTAACACAAAAGTGAAACATCTTTTTCACTATGTTTCGTTCTCTGAACCTTTCTCCAGAAGCCTACCTACTACATCAGCTAATAAATACAAAGATACCAGGGTAGAGAGGTCTGAGATGTAGGTTGAAAAGGAAAGACTTCTTGAAAATAGCGGAAATCTATAAAGACATCCAGCTAAAAGCCATTTTAATATATCCTGCATTTAAATAATTACAAATATGAAGTAAGAATAGAATTTTACAAGCTTCCATAAACAGAGTTCCCACTTCTGGCTTCTGGAAACACTGCAGATGCAGCTCAGGGCGGCCCCCAGGGAGTTTGGTTGTATTCAGACTAAGCCTGATTCTCCTCCAAAGACACTGGCTTTTCTTTCCATCTGAACTTGGAAACTTCCTGGTCCAAAAGGCCCTCAGAAAGGCTTCCATCAGGCATGGCTACGGGAGAGCTTCTGAGCCTTTCTCTTCTGAAGACAAAGGAGGCAGTTCCCTGAGGGGCTAACAGCAGGAGACAGAATGTCATTTCTCCTTCAGTTTTGTGGAAATTCTGTTTTCAGCAGAGTTCTGGTAGTGGGAAGCCACTCCCTTCCCCTTTTCCCTAGTGTCCTCTGTCACAGCCTGGGGAGCGACCTTTCCTCTTCCCTGGTCTCCTCCACGTCTCAAGCGCAATTCGAAGCACCACAAATCCCAGTGCGGCACTTTTCAAAGGTAAAACACTACACACTGGACATCTTAAAAAGTTAACTTTTAATGTAAAAAATTTTAAATACACATGAAGCAAGAAAAAGAAAACAGGATAATGCCCCTTCATGCACACAGTACTCAAGAGCAGCCGCCCCCTGCGATCCCTGTCTCTACTCTGCATCCCCCCGTGACAGCAATCCCTGTTGCCTTCACAACCTGTCTGAACACACTTCTCCCATAATCTGCAGCCATTACTTAATAAATTCTTTTCTCCTGAAATAACTATAGAAAAGAATAAACTGACTTTCTGAAACAAAGTTTCCACTAAGTTCCAGAAGGTGAAATTAACCACTTTTATTGACAGAACAGAAACAAAGAAACAATGAAGGTGTTTTTTTCTTACCAAGTAACCCTTGTGTAACCAATTCTTTCAGGGATTTTAATCCAAACCACAACAAAAACAAACCAACTCCTTCAAGTCCATTCTGACTCTTAGCAACCGGATAGGACAGAGAAGAACCGCTCTATAAAGTTTCCAAGGAGCACCTACCTGATGGATTTGAACTGCTGACCAGGAATGTTAATGGAAGCCGGAAATGAAAACTGTCTACTGCCTGATACTTGCCGTCGAAATTTTGAAAACATGATGTCCCACCAAACAATCTTACCTGTGCTCCAAACCATCCACCACCCCTGATCTCCAGAAGCTCATTCTGCAAGCAGTTTGGGCTTTCCACCCTTGCTATTATGTTATTTTCCAGATCACATGGTTCAAACTTTTTTCTGAATACCTACTGGGTGTCAGCTGCTGGTGCTGCAGGAGAGAATCATCTCTGCTCAGCCTCAACACAGCCCAACAACTATTCTTAAAGCCTCCTTAACCCTCCTGACTCCAACGATTCCCCTCCATCTAGTTGTCTATCCCCCAACCTTACTCCACAGGTCTAAACCCCACCCTGCCGCGAGGACCCCCTCCTCTCTTGCAGAGCCTCCCACGGGACAAGCCCGGGGCTCCCCTGGCAGGGCTGAGTCTCCTCCCGTGCCTCAGCCCACTGCCTTCTCAGAGCAGAGCCACAGGACACAGAACTGCCCCAGGGCGGTTCCACTTCTGTGACTCCACACAGAAACAGAGTGCCCCCTCTTTCTTCCACTGATGGGTTCAAACCCATGACTTTTCAGTTACCGCGTGAGTGCTTAACCACTACACCACCAGGGCTCCCTCTTCTGCCTTAGGACATCCTATATGGTGACTCCTCTCCCTTTATTCCAGTCCCAGACTTTAATTATGGCTTCATCTCCTGCTCTATAAACTAGACCACGTCATTTCAGCCCTTCTCTTGCCAGCACCTCAATCCCCTACCCTCCACAGGCATCACACCCGGGGGGTACTCTATGATCCCTGAGACCTTCCACAGGCATCACACCCGGGTGGACTCTGTGACCCCTGAGACCCTCCACAGCCATCACACCCGGGAGGACTCTGTGACCCCTGAGACCATCCACAGCCATCACACCCGGGGGGGAGCCTCTATGATCCCTGAGACCCTCCGCAGCCATCACACCTGGGCGGGGTGACTCTGTGGCCCCTGAGACCGTCCACAATCATCACACCCAGGGGGAACTCTGTCATCCCTGAGACTGTCCACAGGCATCACACCCGAGGAGACTCTGTGACCCCTGAGACCCTCCAAAGTCGTCACATCCGGGGAGACTCTGTGAACTGAGACCTCCACAGTTGTCACACCCGGAGGGGCTCTGTGACCCCTGAGACCCTCCACAGTCATCACACCTGGGGTGGACTCTGTGACTCCTGGGAACTCAGATTCCTCAGCTGTCAACAAGGCAGTAACAGCAACAACTCGGTTTCTTTCACAGGATGTTTGTAAGACGAAATGAGACCGTATCTCTGAGGTACTGAGCGCCATGCCTAAGACCAAGGTGCCTGATGGATGTATTTTTAAATATGATCATCATTCTAATTCATCTGTCCAACTAGCCTGAAACCTGATCACTAGATCAATTCAACCATTTGCTAGCTACACATGGTCTGCTGAGTTCTACTGGAATCAAAACGCAAACACACTCACAAATGCAGAGGTCAGTGTCAATGGTGGTATCTGTTCTCTGACTGCAGATGGATAATCAATACCACTTAGAAAATCTTTTGTCAGTAGCAAGCGAAGACTCAAATCTTTCCATAACGCACTGGCAGAAGGGAGCCTAGCCTCTGATGGACTGCACCCAGAGAGAGGAAGTCACTGCCTTCCAAGGTTGACCGTTCCACCCTCTGGTCAGCTCAACCATGAAAACATTTGCTTTTACTTGAAGACAGCTTCGCTCCTACCCGTCTTGCAAAGTTCTGGCCTTGGAAGTCACTGAACAAGCCCAATTATGCTGCTTTTGTATGAAGATGCTTCTTCTGTTTCTGCAGCCGTTTCTTCTTGAAAGTCAGGGCCCTATGGCTGTCAGCCATCACAGAGTTTCGAGCTGGCGCACAATCTCCAGGTCCTTCCCGGGAGAGTTCTGGCTGACTCACAGCAGTAGCGAGGCACTTGCTTGGAAGGGGCCACAGTAAAGACCTTCTGGTTCTCAATACTACATTTCCAATAAATCAGCCCCAGGCTAAGTTCCATATCATTAAGTCTGTGGTTGCTTATAACACCCAAACTGCTTTTCCTCAAAACAACCTGCTTTAATTAATTCCCTTGGGAAAAGGGCAGGCCAGCATAGGGCTGACCACATACAAAAGGGCCGATTTTCCTAATTATCAGAAATACAGACCTGTGTAGGGGGAGGACCGGCTGGCTTCCTCCGTCAAGAGCTGGGCTATAATGTTTGTGTTTCGCAGGTCACAGCATCTCTGCTGCAACTGCTGACCCAGAGCACGGCTGAGGACAGGAGCCTGGCGTGGGGAGGTGAGAGGGTCCGGCCCACCTCCAACAACAGACCTCCCAGAGAAAGACTGAGAGGGGACCCAGTGGGCAGCCAGAGTCAGCTGCCCGGTCTAAGGCACGGCTTTCCAAGTTATCTTCTTCTGCTACTGTGGCAGTCACTTTACAACTTGGCAGAGCCTGGGTGGGGTCAACAGTAAACAAGCTCGCTGCCAACTCACAGGTGGGATGCCTAGTCCCAACCACAGGGGCTGTGGAAGGCAGGCTTGCGATCTGCTCATAAAGGCCGTCCCTGCGAGCCCTGCAGAGCACGGTGCCTTGGACACACGTGCGGGCCGCAAGCTGGGACTGACTGCAAGTGATTTAAAACAATTTTTTTAATTTAGTATTTTACAATTCTGTGAGTTATGAAACTCCCTAAGTTGCCTGTTGAAAGTGAAGAGGATTTGAAACGCTTACTGATGAAGATCAAGGACCACAGCCTTCAGTACGGAACTCAACTCAGCATCAAGAAAACAGAAGTCCTCAGCACTGGACCACTCAGCCAGATCGTCACCAGCGGAGAAAGAACCAAGGCTGTCAAGGGTTCCATCTTACTTGGGTCCACAATCAGTGCCCATGGGAGCAGCGGTCTAGAAGTCAAAAGACGTACTACACTGGGAAAACCTCCTGCATAGGACCTCTTTAAAGTTTCAAAAAGTAAAGATGTCACCCTGAAGACCAAGGTGCACCTGACTCAAGCCATGGTGTTTTTTCAATCGCATCATATACATGTGAAAGCTGGACTATGAATAAAGAAGGCAGAAGAATCGACCCCTTTGAATTGTGGTGTTGGAGAAAAATACTGAATGTAACCCACAGATCTCTTCTGGAAGAAGAACTGCCAGAGTGCTCCCCAGAAGCAAAGAGGGTGAGAATGCATCTTACAGACCCTGGACCCGTTGTCCGGAGGGATCAGTCCCTCTCGGTAGAGTGGGGGTCAGAGAAAAAGAGGAAGACCCTCAACAAGATGGACTGCCACCACGGCCACAGCAGTGGGCTCAGACACAATGACCGGGGGCCCTGGCCTGAGACCAGGCAGCGTTCGGCTCTGTGGAGCACGGGCTCCCCGGGAATCGGAGCCAGCCCAGCGACACCCGACAGCCACGCACAGTGACTCTCATCAGTGACACGGCAGCAACCGCCCGGTCCGTCCTGGGAAGGCTGGGCCCTCCTCTCCTGCCTCCGGCGCCGCCGTCACTGATACGCTCTCCCCATCCATTTCCTGACCTGCAAACGTGGCTGTTTGGAGACTTTTCTGGACTGGTGACAGTAACTCAGAGTCTTTTTCTTTAATGAATAAACTCTTTCCATGTGTTTATTGTATAGCTAGCAGCGTTGTGATTTTACCCTTTATCTCTTAAGCCCTGTGACAAACCCCCATCTTACTGTTCTTCCCCCCAGGGAACACCACCTCAAATGCTTTCTTTATCTCGAGATGATGAATTCTCTAGCAGCTGCCTAACTAGAGCCTAAGATTTCTAAGAAACACTTGTATTTTCCCCGTCATCCCACCCATTCAGTGCAAACTCTTTTCCTGGGCATCTGCCACTGTAGGTGTGATCCCAGGTCCCACAGACCCTCCTGGGAGCCAGTGCCCCACTGAAAGCAGGTCCAGGGCCTTCCAGTTCCCAAAGACACACTCACTTCTTGTTTTCCATCCAACAGATATTTGCTGAAACCTCCTGTTCTTCAGGCAGGGAGGGAGGTGCTGGGTGTACAAGTGCCAACAAGTAGCCTCGAGCGCTGCCCTTGCCAAGGAAGGTCTCGGTGGGGACAGGAAGCAAGCAGCAATAAAACGCCCTGAGCAACACTGCGTGTATTCCATGTCACACACTTCCTGCCTCCAAATTTTCTCTCCTCCCATCAAATCTTATCCATCCTCCAAGGCCTCAGAGTTCTACATTTTGCAAAATCTCCTCTGTATCAAAATAATATTTGGCTTATCTTCTGAGTTCCAATCCATATCTTACTACTTACTTGAGACTACAGAGGTCACCACACATCTTCCATTCATCTTCTGTGCGTACAGAGCTTATCTCCCCCACAGAATGGAAGTTCCTTAAGATCTGATATTAATAATATCAGTTCTTCTCTTTACATTCTTTTTACAAAGTAGAACAGGCAAACACTAGCTGAATTCTTCCTTTATTTTTTAAGCAAGTCTTATAATATGTGAAGCTGTTTCTGTGGCATTTTTCACTCAACAAGACAGAAGTATGAGAAGAAAAATGGAACATTTAAACTGTAAGTGAATTTCGTCTGATCACAATAGAACATTACATTTTTTTGTGAACTGGGTATGCTACATTCATCAGGGCACAACAATCCTTAGAAAATAAGGTGTCATTTTTCTTAAACAAAGGACAGCAAAAATCTGGCCAGTAAGATGTTAAAATGTGATGAACACATTATAGTTCGGGATAAAGATCTGTGCAAATCTAATAAAAACAGTGAAAACTCACTGTACTTAGGTAAAAACCCGCATGAAATAAAGCAGAATGTCTCAAACACCTCATAAGAAATGTATTTTAAATTTACAGGACTTTATAAAAGCATACCACTTCAAGACAAACTAAATCTAGAGATCAATTAAGGTTGCAGAAACAACTTTAAATGCACTGAGATTTTACAGCATTCTGGCAAGTTAAAAATTTTTTATGAATAAAATTGGTATGACTTCCGTATATTCTTATGAACAGCTAGGTTGGATAGCTATTCTACTGATCCCATACTTTCGGGTTTTCTCTAAATATACTCTCTAAAATCACCCCACCAACTCACACAGCTAGGACCATCAGTTCTGCTGACAAAGGAAGGCTGTCTTCCTTAAAAGAGAACCGCTCAGGAAAACAAAAAGGAGGGCAAAAAGAGAAGGGCAGCAACAGTGCCACACCAAGCCCGCTGTCAGCCAATGAACTCCAGCTCAAAGCCGCCCCAAGGTCCCAGGGCGCAACACTCCCGGTCCCAGGGCGCCAACGCTCCTGGTCCCAGGGGTAACACTCACTGGGCAGTCACACAGATGACTGCATTGACACGACTCCTGGTAGTTACTTTTACCAAATACTCATTGTCAAAGTAATGGGAATTCATCTGTAACACTTCCTCTTGCTCTGAATAGATTCAGAAGGAGAGAGACAGCTAAGTGGCCTACAAAACCCTGCTGATGAGAGAGATGCCGAGAGCACAGCAAGGACCTCAGTCCTGATCGATCACTGCAGAACTCACCTTCAGCTGACGTCATTCCCACAGTAACTGGTCCCACAAAGAGAAGGAGCTCTCACATCAATTATCAATAGCAGAAGGATTAAAATCGCTGATGCCCCTCTTACCCAACCACACAGCAAGGACACTGAGGGTCCCACTGGTAGACAACACAGTGGAAGTACAGAGACAGGCTGTGGCATCCTTGCTGGCCTCAAAGCCCCTTCACTCGCTTTTCCTTGCACAAGGGCCTGAAAACCACCTTAACGCAGCAGAAGTTCAGGGGCTGCTTTTAAACGGACCTAGCATGGTCTGAAGAAGCACTTACAGTCTTAGGTTCTCTGAAATGTGTGAACTGGCCTTGAGTGAGGTTTAATCACTGGTTTCCTCCCCAACTCCATCCCATAAAAAGTCCTAATTTATATCATTTTTGGTATTTCCACCACGGTAATGTCAACTAGCTTGCAAAATTCCCGAAAATTTAACAGCAGGCTCTCGTTAAACTGGTAAGAAATGAGTGTGACAGAAACATGATGTCTACATTTATAAGTGGCTATAATGAAATAAAGCTAACATAAACACAGAACAGAAACTAATTATTGTTAATGTCAATTAAAAAAAAGTCACTTGGGTGATTCTGACTGTAAGTCAGGAGCTGGGCATCCGGTGTCAGGGTGGCTGCCACCCCAGCTGGGCGACAGCGACCACCCCTGCCCACCCCCGGGCCCTTGTGCTGTTGCTGACCAGTGACAGAAATGCGACACGCTCCAGCTTTTACGTCACTTTACAAAGGGACAGTGCGTCCCAAAAAAGGCCAACTGTTGACAGGGACTGTGGGCCACGCCGTGGGTGCCGTGGTGTCACCAGCGTGCCAGTTCAGGCAGCGGGCCCGGGCCTGGCCCTGCCCCAAGGTGGCCTGAAGACAGGCGGGCTGCAGTGCCCCACGGCTGCACGCTCTGCTCCTTTCTGGGCCCCCGGCTCCCTTCTCGAGGACATCTTGGGTGAGCTGAGTGTTTGGGGTTCTCATCAAAAAACATGGGACACAGAAAAAGACGGGGGGGAGGCATTATGGAAATGCAGCACATTGGGGAGGGTGGGCAAGCTGGAACACAGCCTCGCAGCCAGTCATACCTCACAAAGCCTCCTGAAAAGTCAATGACACACCTTTAACACTGATAACCAACTTAACATCCCAGGATACTCATAAAACTTCAACATTAATAATAAGCGAATACTACAGGATCCGTGAGTGACAGAACGCAGTCACATGTGCTTTACACTACCCACCAGCACTCATCTGTTCTCTCTGAGGAAACATGCAAAAACCACCTTCCGAAAGAACAGGCGTTTTCCTAAAAGGGTGGAGAGGGCTATTGCCCCTTTGTTTCCAGGTAAACTGAGGGAGCTTCCGAAACTCTGATGAGAGCAGACGACAATCCGGGGAACCAGGGTACAAAAACCAGTGTAAGCACAGGGAGAATAACAAGAGAAAATGCATTCAGCTGCTCAGCAGCCACCACATTCAGCCACAAACTAAAGGAACAAATCATGGTGAAATAAACTGGATGAATTCCTCTCTCTTCCACTATTAAAGATTTTACGCATTAAAAAATTATCTCACCGCTTTTGTGCTCGTGAAACTCACCTGACAGCCTGGTAATCCGCTGTCCCGGCTATACAGGGAAAAGGAGCCTCTCTCTGACGTTTTTCCTATAAAACAGAAAAATCTTATAAAAACATTCACTTATCGACAAACAAACAATTCAACCTGTATCCATGGTAATTACAATTGGGTTTGGAAGTTGAGAATACATCAGAAGCAAGAAGATAAAATCCAATAAATAAATTTTTATTCTCGTCAGTTTAAGTGTCAAATTCTGACTCTGTATCTAAAGCAGCATTTTTATCGCTTCATTTTTAATGTGAAACGTTTCCAACATAATCGAAGGGGTGGGAAGGACCAGACACCGAACAGCCAGCTGTTCACCACCTGCTGCTGAGAAGCACCCACCCCAGGACTGGATTCAGACTCAGCATCTCTTCCACTCTCACTCAGAATTCGTACTCACACAACTCAGCCCCCACCCCAAACCCCGTCATGACTGCGGTATACACAACTGCCGTGTACATTTTCTATTTTCAATACACACATTATCTACTTAAGAGACAGACATCACTGTTTGTGACCAACACATCTAAATTAGATTAGATTACATGGCATCTCGCTTTCTGAAAGCTCTACTTTCATGCAACATGATTTTGGGGGACCCATGTTTTTCACAGACACCAGTTCATTTATTCTTGCAAAATAAAGCCCCAGTTTATCTATTCCCCTACTGGAAGTTACACGGTTTCTACTTTTTCTGCTACCAGGAACAGTGCTGCCAGAAACACACTTAGACAAGTCCTGTCCACATTCACGTATGAGGCTCCAGGACAGACAGACACAGGACAGCCGGACGAAAGGGGACACCCTTTCAGTTCTACGTGTGTTGCCTTACCGTGCTCCAGTGGACCACAATCCAGCTCCAAACTCAGAGGGCCACCTGTCAGGAGTGGTCCAGAGCAACGTCCTGAGGGAGAGCGGGGGGTCCCACAGTGCTGACAGCTGACAGCAGTGTGCCCCCTTCTCGTCGCCTTTCTCACACTGCAATGCGCAGCAGTCTCAGCACATTCAGCGCCCAGACAGACGTGGCTCCAGGGGACGTCCCATCAGAGGTGACCGTCGGAGGCCCACACCACAGCGCAGGGACAAGCAGGAGGCAGACGGACTGCTGGCCCTTCCCTTCCAGTGCCAGGTACCAGCGACAGCCGTGTCACCATCTAACCCCACCGGGAGCACGCACGTGTCACCGCAGCAGCACACCAGGCACCACACTGCCAGCCCACAGAGAGACAAACCCGTGAAGTTTGTCAACAAATGGCTACGAGTGGGCGGGAAGTCCAGAATGGTTTACAGATGCACTGTCTGATTTCAGAAAAACAGATGAAAAAGACTCGTGATATGCAGGCTAACATTCGATTGTTTTCGTTAACGTGCACATATGCCACACTGGCTGCTTCTGAGGTAGGCGGTTTTCAACTCCAGATCTGGCATTTACTGGCTCTTTAGATAAGCAAAACAATCCTCAACATGATAAAGCTATCAATCAAAATACCATCAACAACTAGGTAGGGGTGTGTGCTCTGAGCCTGCTGAGGACTGACAGAGTGTGTCTTAGGAAGCATTTCCCGGCCATCCCTGACGAGGCACACATTTCCAGTGAAGACACACTGACACGTAAACGTGCCGATTTCCAAAAGATCACCGAGCGTAGCCTGCTGCCTCGCCTCTCCAGCGCATGTAAAAATGCTCCACAGAAAGGGTTTCAGTCTAGGAAACACAAGGGGAGGTAAAAAACCACACAGGTCATCTGTAAGGAAAAGTCTCTTACAAGCAAGGCTGGCAGAAAGCAAACGACATCTCGTCACACCCTTTCAGGGCACCCGAGCTCACAGAGCCCGCAGAGGATGACGCCTCTCCTCCTGGTGCCTCCTCAGAACGGATCCAAAGCCTTCGAGACCAAGCAGGTGGCAGGGACGGACGGGAAGAGCCAGCACAGAACCAACGGCAGAAGAGACGTCAGAGGAGAAGACACCAGGGACGGCCTGCATGCCCGTCTAGAGGTCTTTTTTAATCAATACATGAAACAAGTTGGTGAGACACTAAAAATCATCTGCATACACATCTGTAACTTTAAGAAACTGTTCCTTTTAGAAAAGAATCTTCTGTCATACATTCGGCAGGGAGAAACGGGGCTACCACCTCGGACTAAGTCAACAGAGCACACACCGCACGGTTACAGCACACCGCCCAACCGTCTGGGGGGAACACCAGCCCGCTCACCGTCTGCGTGTGCGACACCTCCAGCAGCGTGGTCGGCCACCACAGCACGGAGCTGCTTGACCAGAGCCTGGAACCCTCACCAGGGACCTTCCACCTGGCCGGTTCCTCTTAAAAGACCATGGGAACCACTGGTAGGACTTCAAGCAGAGCGACAACGTCAGATGTTTATTTTTTGCTCAAATATACTAACCAGTGAGACTCCTTTCGGATGCTGAGGTAGAAAAGGGAGCAAAGTGAGACGCCAACCCTGGCCTTGCTGCTCAGGAGGGACAGCTTCGGGCCGGCAGGAACGCAGTGGGGCAGCGGGGACATGCCAGGAGGCGGACCGCGGCGGGCACCTTGGGCCAGCATCGGCTCGGTGGCACTAGGTTGTTTTCTTCAACTGCTCCTTGGGAGGGACCCTGTGAGGCAGTTCTGCTCTGTCCCAGAGGCCTGTCAGGCATTGGAATGGACTCAGGGCCAAGAGGCTTAGATTTTCCTTCTTTATTTACTACAGTACGGGGTTCTGCTCCTGTGAATTTCATATAAGATGCACTGTGTGGACAGCTGAGCGGTAAAGGCCTACTGAACACAGTGTAAGGACACCTAGGAGACGGAGACATGTCTAATCCCCTTGAAACACCTGAGAAACAGTATCGAAATGATTTACAAGAACGTTCCAGCTGCTTCTCGGACAGTCTTTTAAGAAAAATGTTCTAAATGTATATAATACAGCCTGTTGAAAACAAAGACAACACAAAACTGCCCCGTGGGACTTCCAGGAAGCAGCTGGGAGATTTGAAAAGCTGGCCTTTTCCATTAGCAGTTGAGCTCTTTAACCACGCGCCACCAGGGCTCCAAGAGGACACACAGATCAAAAAGTACAATACAGAAGCATCACAATGTTTAAAACAAAACCAAACACGGCCATCTACTAACACACGTATCTTTTTATTAACACCCTAACTCATCAGCTCTGCCAACAGGCCTCTCAGTGACACTGTGTCAGGCACCATCGAGAGGTTCCTTGTCACAGGGAGCCACGTACAGCAGGACAGGACGCCGTCTGGCCCTGTGCCACCCCCACACACGGCCACGTGCGAGCTCACTGCCACAGCCGCCGTGCTCACCCACATCGCCAGGGCTCTGCCTCCTCTCACCGACCCTCCACTTTACCAGGACTGTCAACAACAGCAGTTCCAACTCAGAGTGACATTCCAAGCTACCTGCAACAACCAGAATATGACGTGAAACACTTGATACCCCGGGCTGACACAGGGCACGTGCTGCCAGCACCGTTTTGCTGTCTTCATTCAAAGGACGTGGCGAATTTTACTTAGATTTTGGTAAAAATAAAGATGATGAGTTTTTTCCTGTTCAAGTTCACTGACTGTCCTTTATCTGGGGCGTCACAAGAATCTCTGTCTTGATAACAGCTCCATATTACTGGAGGATACAGACTGACAGACAGACCCAACCCCCCGAGCCACCAGCCACCAACACAAAATCGCGGATGCAACAGACGTAAGCAGCCTGACAGATACAGTTCACAATGACCGGACTCAGGGTTTTCTAACCCCCACGAGACCACTGCTCAAGACATCATCAATTATCCTAATCTGGACAGTGCTGAAAGCAATCACTTTAAGAAATATCAAATTAACTGAGTTCAAGAAATTATTTTATGTGGCAACATAAGATGTATGAACTATTAGAGGCAACAGATACCCTCAAGTATATTCTCTGAATTAAGGGGGGAAAAGGACATCCTTTCCTTCCCCACCACATACTCCAAGTGCAACTCACGATTGGCTTGGCTACGTTCCCAAACTACCAACTCCTGTTAGCACTAGCTAACCAGAACTCTGCTCGGAAGGCACCTCTGACCGCTTGCTTCTGGCAGACGATGTAACCAGCGGCTACACACGCTAGCGGCAGGGGAAGGTGGGCACAAGGCCAGACCCCATCCGGTCAGAGACACTGACAAAGGACTGATGGGGGAATCTGAGCTGGGGACATGCCATCAGATATTCATGTGCCAGGTGCTGCACTGGACAACAAGGTCCCAAGACAAGTCCCATCTCAGCCCCTGCTTTCAGCAGGTGCCAACCAAGGACAGCAGTGGCACCTTAACACAGAAGTCAGATGTTGCCACAATCCACCCTGAGAATTGGCATCCTCAGCATGAAAATATAAACCCAAGTAGTCTTCCCTGGCCAGGCCAGGCCTCCTGAGTTCCAGACCAGGGGCAGCAGAGACAGGGTACACAGGGGACTGGACAATCCCACGAGCCCAGTGGACCAGGGCATACTCGGGGAACTGGATATTCCCATGATCCTACTGGACCAGTGGATACTCGGGGGACTGGACAACCCCATGAGCCTACTGGACCAACATGCAATTCTCACTCTTACAACCCCCCGTCCGGTCACTTTCCCAGCGGGGCGTGTTTCTTGGCTCTCCATTCAAGACAACCTCTGCCGCGGGCAGCCCGTGCAGACACAGCCTGCTGGTGCCCAGGGCTGCAGCCAACAGACACAAGTCACGTATCTCCGCGAACAGCCCCTCCTCCAGAAACAACCGCCAGCTGGAGGAGTAACAGCACTAACGAGTGACTAGTCCTGTCTGTCTGAAAACCAGTATTGTTTCACTGTTCACTGGTGAAAGGCATACAACTTTACATTCACAAATTCAAATTCACTGTTTATTTTCAGAAAATCCATGTGCTGTCTCTGCAATAGCTCGCTTTAAAAGAGCTTTAGGCTCTTTTAAAAAATAATAACAGTAAGAATTTAACCCAGAAAAGGAACTCCTGGATGCTTCAAAAGTTGACCCAGATCAACAGGAAAACCAAGGTCACTGAGTCAATTCTGAGCAGAGCTGTGCTCTCAGGGTCCTCAACGGCTGACCTTTCAGAAGCAGACCACCGGCCCTTTCTTCCGCATGTCTCCGGGAGGACTTGGCCCAGTGGCCTGTCATTAGCAGGACAGCACATTAACCGTTCCACCACTCAGGGACTCCGGGCCAGCAATAAAAACAGAAATTGCTGTGAAATGAGCTCTGGCACCCGCTGACCCCACAGGACGAGCAGAACTGCCCACAGGGCTTCCACGGAGTGCCCGGGGACTCAGACTGCCGCCTTCTCGTTAGTGGCAGCAACTCTAAGCCTCTGTGCCGCCAGTGTTCCCAGAGATTACTCTGCCTCAAATCCAGTACTTCAATATGCAAACCAGATGGTCTTCTGCACATTTAATATTTAGAGAATCAATATGAAACCTCTACACAGGCAGACCTAAACCCATGAGCACAAATTTTAATCTTATCTCCATTCTGTGAGCAGACTCCCCACCGCCTCCACCCTCGGGTGTCTCTGACAGTTCACCGTCCCCTCCCCTGGGCCGTCCCCTCCCCTGGACCCCCCTCCCCTGGGCTCCCCGGGAGCTGCTCCTCCTGCTCAGGGAATGAGCTCTCTGAAACACTTCCTGTAGAACCTGGCTCTCAACAGTCCCAAGGAGAAACACAAACACTACCCCCTACAGGGCGGGTGGACTCACAGGGTGCGGGGACTCACCCAGAAAACCCACTGCTGCTGAGTCAGGCCCAGCCCCCAGTGGCCCCCGGACAGACGCGCCCAGCAGACCTGAGCTGCCAACAGCATTAATCCACTGGGTCACCGGGCTTTCCTGGGGGACCACAGGGTGGAGGCCCCCAGGGTTGGGGGGTCCCCAGGGCGAGGGGGTCCACAGGGCAGGCCCACCTGAAGTCCCGTGGGATACCAGAGCAGACCCCTGGAGATCTTGAGCACCGGCTTCCCCCAGCCCTGGCACTGTCCCACTGAGCAGACACACGTCACTGCATGCTACAGGTCCCACGTCTTCCTTCAGGAAGCCCAGTCAGCGACGTGGACCCCTGAGGATGGCACAGCTCAGCCGTTCACAAACTCTTGTCCCAGAGAACCCAGGCGAAGGCTAAGCGTTTGTGTAATCACAGCAGTAACGGGCTCAGAAGTGCAGAGAAGATGTAAAAGGGATCTCAAAGTGATTGTTTTTTACAAAGGCGAGAGAGGGGTTTGAACACACATCCTGACAACCTCCTTCACAGCGATCTGTTGGCGTGTCACTGGCTCACTTCTGCGCCAAGCGTGTGGCCAGCTACCTGCCAGCTTCTGGAATCTCTGGTGCCAGCACGCACAGCTGCTGGTCTCTCGGCCCTCCTTGGGTCCACTCCGCGCCAGGCTGTCGTGTGACCGTGAACATGGAGCGGAAGCCCAGGCAACACCAAGTGTGCATGAGACCAGCGATGAGCCCGAAGGTCCGCAAGAGGTCAGTCACCAGCAGTGTCCTGTTGGGATCCCTCCCCAGCCCAGCCCAGCTCATCTGCTGACCTGCTCCATCGCTGTCTGCGCCACTGTCTTGTGACGGCCATCAGAGCTAAAGGCATTTTCCAAATCAAAGAGTCCCCAAGAATTGCTCAGGCATCAGTAAGACGTCCTACGTTAACTCTGAAGCCTGCACAGTCAGACCCTTCCGAAGGGTGTGAACAGGAGACGTGCAAACCCAAGGTCAGGGGTCCAGGAAGCCAACACTCACCAACCAACCCCTCCTGCGCTGTCCCCCAAAAGAGCCAGGTTTACAAACCAGACACAAAGAGACAGGCTGAGGAGGCCTATTCCAGCCACAGGGCACCCAGAGGGACCACACTGAATCACAGGACTCAGTATCCCCGGGTGACGTAGGCTGGTAAAGTCACACACTAGAAAGAAGGAAAAGAAGAGTATGATGAAGAACACTGGCTACATAAAAAGCGATTCCTTCCGCGTAGCTCAAAACCCAAACCCCACTTCTCTGGGGCATCTTCCTCCAATTGTTCTTGATGACTGCTCACATCTGCATTTCACTGCTGTTTTTCCCCAAGTTCAGAACTTGCTCGAGTTTGTTCTCACAATCTCTTCACAGATGAAGACATGTTCACTTCTGCATCATGCCAGGAGATCACAGAACTGTCCCTTCATCTCCAGCTGCATTTCAGTTGAAAACATGCTGGAGATGCATTCTTTACAAACCATCAAGCAACCTCTGTACTTGAATATTTATGCCTTTCTTAAAAAACAAAAGACTTGAAATAGTGTCATGAACGCTTTACACCTTCCCGGGGCCGCCCACACGGGCCGAGGCACAGCCTCCTATGCTGAGCCCTGCAGCCCCACCGCGCCCAGACAGACAGCAAGAGAGGACGCTGGGGGCCAGCCACATCAGCGTCCAGTCTGGCTGGGGGCTGTATGAACAGAGACACCGGCCCCTGCATTTCATTTCTCTCCTGACATCGGTGGTCGTCACACCCCTAAATCAACTGTCCGGTTCCACAGAGCCCTGTTTTCACTCTGCCCCTCGGCACCATCCTGCCCCCCTGGATGTGGTGATGTGGAGAGCCTAACGCTCGCCCGTCCATGGCCACAGCCTTCTCCTATCTTCTGCATCTGGAGGTTTAACCTGGACCCCGACCTTCTGAGGCGTGGCCAGTATGTAAATGTGTTTTAATGGCACCAGGGGACCAGAAGGCACATGCCACTTGTTCAGGGATCATTGGTCTGTTTTTCTAGGCTTGCTGGCTTGTTTGCCAGGGACAGATCCTACTCCGAGAACCCATCTGTGGCACACGGCCATGTGGAGGCCCAGAGCCGGCAGCAGTGAGCTGTGGTGGGAACGAGGCAGTAATAAATGGCGGCTAACTAGCCGGTTCCCTCGACAGAACAAACGGGAAGAGGGGGAAAGAAAACCAGTGGAAGGAACCACGACCAGTTCCCCATCTCGTCAGATGCAGGTCATGGGACAAAACAAGGACGGCTCGTGGGAGGTTGCTTCTACTCCCATCTCTGCCATGAACTAGCTGTGTGCCATGGAGGAGCCCTGGATTTCTTCAGGCCTCAGTTTCTTCAACTGGAAAATGGGTTGGAGAGAGGTGGGTTTTGACTGCATGGTCTCTTTCTGCTCTGATATTCCATGAACCTGACCATCCTATCAACCAGGCTACTGGAGAGAACAGTGAACAGAGGAGGGCAAGCCACTAGAAACTGGTGCTAAGCGTACCCGCTGCTCCCTGGAGCCCTACAGGGCAGTTCTGCTCTGTCCCCCATGGTCACTGTCAGGTTAGAGCTGACTGGATGGCAACGCGTTTGGTTTGTGGATAGACTGCGGGGGGGGGGGGGTGACAGAAGGGGAAGGGGGAGGGAGGGACGGAGGGAAGAGGCAGAGAGGGAATGACAGAAGGAAAAGGAGGAAGGCAGGGAGAGAAGAAGGGCCTGCCACCACAATCCTGTTCTGGCAAGCAGCAGGGCAGAGGCTGCGCACACAGACTCACTGGGCTTCGGTTCCCTCTCCGCTGCTGTCCATCTGCACTGCCTAACCTCTCCACCTTTCAGTTTTCTTGACTGGGAAACAGGGGTAATAACACCTCCTACCTCACTGGGGTTTTGTGAATATAAAATACATTACTACCCGCAACAGGCACAAAGTAAGAGCTAATTCAAAGTTATTATTTTTAAATGAAATACACTGACTAGGAAACTTGGGTGTAGGGTTAGATTTTGAGTAAGAGTGATACAAAAAAGTTTTAATCAGAGGAGGAAAAGACAGCAGGCTCCAGGGCAAGAACCTAGAGGGCCCTCGTGGACCTGGCGCAGGTCGTCCAGTCCCGCGAGCGGCACCGCGCTACGACTGCCCAGCCTGCGGCCGAAGCCCCAGCGCTGTCCACACGCCCTCCCACAAGGATCTGCGTGCAAGTGGGCTGATAAAAAAGACTCGCCAGAGAAAGAGTGCAAGGTCTCAGAAAGGCGACAGGGGTTTGAACAGAAGCCAGGAATGTCTACAGTGAACTCAGAGAGCTGCCGATTCTCTGAGGGGAAGCAGAGCAGGACCGCTGGGAAGTCACCCGCCACCTGCCGATTCCCTTTGTCCCCAGGTGAAAGGCAGAGTGATTCTCCAGACACCACACCCGGGCTTCAGGAGAGGCGCTGTTTCCCTAGACTCAGAGGGGAAGAAGGGGCAGGGAGAAAGCACTGACCCTCATCAGCAGCGACAGCAGGCGCTACCACAGTCACCGTCTAGATTTTGTATCTGGGGACTAGTCCATTCTTAAAAACACGTATGTAAACCACTAGCAATCAGACATGAAAACATTCAGAATCTGTTTTTCAGTCTTCTTTTTCTGTGACCTCATTTTGACCATTTATACTTAAGGTGATTACTGATATGAATGGATTTCAATTTACCATTTCGTTAGATGTTTTCTACTTGTCTCACCTGCTTTTTTTTCTTTTTCTCACTGCTTCTGGATTATCCCACTTAATCTTTAGCACTGGCCGAAAATCACATTTCTCTGGGGTTTACACCACGCGTACTTACCAGACTCTGCATTCCACTAACGTCAGAGGGTGAGGGCCCCACGCGGCGCATGCCCAGGCTGTCCTTGAGATCACCACCACACACCCCGCTGCTCCACACCTTACAAACCCGACAACAGTGCCACTGTTCTTGCCTTAGACACTCAGTTACCCTACAGCGTTATCCAAAACAGAAAGCACATGTCCCCTGCTCTAATGTGCACGGTAATAATTTCCAGAGCCTCCACTTGGCTGCGGAGACCGATCAGGGTGGCAGACCACGGCTCGCAGGACGGACCAGCCCACTGTCCCTCTCTGTGCAGGAAGTCCACTGGTGCACAGTCAACCCACTGGTTTCACAGTCCACAGCGGCCTGTGCACCATGATGGTCGCGGTGAACAGTGGTGACAGAGACTGCCTAGTCCACAGAGTCCACAGTGCGCAGTGTCTGGCCTGTGACAGAAAAGGCTGCCGGGTCCTGTTGCGGACCCAGTGTCTGCCCTCTGTCACCCCCCGCCCCTGGCCAAAAGAGCTTCCTTGACCAGCAACTGAAGCTCGAGTTGGCTGGGAGCAGATGCTTTCCACTTTCATGTGTCGGAAAAAAGTCTTTGTCCTCATTTCTAAATGATGTCTTCTTCGGATATGTCATTCTAGGTTAACTTCTTTTTAAAGGCAACTATTTTTGAAGATTTCAATCCATTATCTCTGGTTTTCAGTTTCTAATGAGAAGTTGGCTGTCAGCTATTTGTTCCTTGTACACTGTGTGTCGTTCCTGCTTCTAAATGCTTTCTACATTTTCTCTTTAACTTTTGGTTTTCAGCAACATGCACGTATCTTTTTTCCTTTCTATATATATGCTTTGGACGTGTTGTCAGGAGGGACCTGTCCCTGGAGAAGGACACCACGCTCGGTAAAGCAGTGGTCAGTGAAAAAGAGAAAGACCTTCAAGGAGATGGGGAGTGGCAGGTTTCGGCTCCCTCCCAGGTCACAGCTCACTGGCTCTCATCTTTGCTTCAAGTGTTCAGCAGAGGCTTCAGGGCAAGAGCCTGAGAGGAAGGGTGAGGCCTGCAGACCCTCCCTGTGCCCACCGTCACACCCCTGGACCAATCTGTTAGATGGCCCACCTCCATCGGACTGTCACAGCCTACACATGGCACCCTTGGTGTCACAGACTGTACTGTGTCCCCCAAAACATATGTGCAGTAATTTGGCTGGGTCAGGATTCCCTGGAGTCCGTGATTGCCCTCCACTCTGTGATTTTCTGATGCTGTGAACCCTAATCTCTGCAGCGGCACTGTCAATCCTTTCCTAACGTCACCTCCCAGCTCCACTGTAAAAGGAGTTTCCCTGGAGGGTGTCTGGCAACACCTTGTATCTTTTCATCCTACAAGAGATACAAAGAGAGGGAAGCAAGCAGAGAGCTGGGAACCTCCCACCATCAGGAACGCAGCACTGGGAGAAGAGTGTCCTTCAGACCTGAGGTTCCTCTGCCAGGATGTTTCCAAAACAAAGACTGAGGCCACACAAGGACTTTCTTCCAGAGCCGACAGAGGGGAAGCCTTCCCCTGGAGCAGACATGCCACATTCGGACTTGTAGCCTATGGGACTGGTGAAATAAACACTTCTCTTTTAAAGCCATCTACTTGGTGGTATTTCTGTTAGAGCAGCACTAGCTGACTAGAACACTTGGGCACATTAAAACGCTAGCTGGGTCCTCTCACCTGCCGGTGCTGGGTAGTGTGACACCTCTCCCTGTGCTCTGACACGGCCAGGACAGCCATGTGTCCCACCTACTCCAAGAACTCGGGTCACTCGGCAGATTGCAAACTTGGCTCGGCAGTGGGCTCCAAAAAGCAGGACTCTCAGTTTAATCGTGCCTTTTGTTTTTCTCATTGCCACAGCAAGAAGGCCATACTGATGGCTCTCTATAGACTAAATAAAGCTGCATATCTTCTGATTTTTTGCTTGAGATCGTTTGTTTCCACATCTGCAAATTCACTAGTCTATTCTGCAGTGAGTCTGCTTTTAATTCCATCCAGTGTAGTGTTGCTTTCCGACACTGCACTTTTCATCTTTAGATATTCCTTTTCTCACTATCTTCCTCATCATCTTTTATCACATTAATGTTTTCCTCTATATTCTTGGGCTATGGGACATATTTATAGTAGCTGTTCTAGTGTCCCTGTTTGCAAATCTCATTATTCTTGTCATTTCTTGGTCTAATGTTTCTATTGATTAACTTTTCTGTTAATTACAAAGTATATTTTCCTATCACTTTTCATTCCTGTGATTTTTTATTTGATGTCAAACGTGGTTTTACATTTTGGGCTGCTGGATTTTGCTGTATTCCTTTAAAAAGTGTAGAACTCTCTTCCAACCATGAAATTACTTGGAGTTAGTTTGAGCCTTTTCCAGGCTTGCCTTTCCCATGTGTTGGGGCAGTCCCAGAAGAGCATTCAGTCTGGGGCTAATTACCCCCACCAGAGCCTTCAGAGGACTGTAAGGTGTCCTCTTTATTATGAGGTCTGTCCGCGTCATTCGTTGGAACAACCATCCCTGACCCTGTATGGGCCCCAGGCATTATTCTCTGGCTGGCCTTGTGTGTTCTCTCACGCATGCAGTTCAGTATTTGGCTAAAGACTAGAGGGAACCCTCTGCAGATCTCAGAAGCCCTCTCTCTCTCTCTCTCTCTCTGTTTTCTCCTTTCTACTCTGCAACTTTTATTTCACCATGGAGTCTCTGAATCTCACCTTTGTCTCCTCTATGGAGTGAGAATTCCAAGTAACTTACGATTTCCTACACCTTCTTCCAGGCAGTCACCTGAGTCAGTTGTGGGACTCACCTTGTCTTCCTTCTCTCGTGGACTGCCTACTGGTCCAGTATCTGGAATCTAATGATTTAATCAGGTCCACTATAAATATTTTTGAGCTTTTAGAACCCTTGAGAATCCCTCCCCATGCTCCCACCTGCCTAAAAAAGCTTTCCCTCATCTTTCTCTAGCAAATCCATTTTTACAGATCAGAAAGCTAAAACACAGCAAAAGTGGACTCACGTAAACAACCTGATTTTCTGATAGAAAAATTGCTCACAGAAGTATTAAAGTGGATGACAAACATGACACTCAGATTCCAAATGTACGCTGCTGTCTGTGTGTTCAGCAGCGTGCTGACTTACACACATCCACTCAGCTGACTTCACCATCCCAGAGGCCAGTCTGACGAACTCTCAGAACAAGTCAAATTTTTGTAGAACTACTTTCGTTTTTATGACATTTGTAACAAGGCCCCTTTCTCTCTGACATCCGATGATGTCTTTCTAGAACACTCTGCATCCCACCATGCCTGCTGACACACGTGACCGTAGAACAGGCTGCTCCAGGAACGGGGCTCGATCTGCACAAAGCTTTCTCTAACAGGTCAGAAAACCAACAGCCTTCCCGCTCCTTGTGGTCACTCCAGTCGTGGAGCACAACATGCTGAGGGCTTGGTTTCTCCTCTACTTTCTAGAGCACAGGGACAAGTCTGCTAAATCCAACCTCACAGCTTTTGCTGTGCTGCAAATTTCCAGTCCCTGGTCCTGTCACAGGCTCTGCACGTGTGTGTGTCCACGTATAACCTTTGTATGTATTTATGTCTGCTAGCTTGTCACAGACCACTGCAAAGCCATGACAAGTGCCGCTATTAAGCTCTGTCTTCCCTCAGGGGGTACTGCTCCCCAACTTCAAGCGTCTCTGTATGAGGTACGTGACACGTCCGCACTTACCTCTGACACTTTTCTGAGCTACTTTTTCCTCTCTATTAGACTGCCTTCAGTACTAAAATCTACTGATTTCATTACAAGATTTTTTAAAGGATACTAAATAACTACAGTAAAACTTACATTCCAATCTTATTTTTGCAAACGAGGCTCTTCTTTCTAGGGGCGCTCCCCCACCTGGGCACCTGCTCCGCTCGCAGGGTGGCCCCGGTGGCAGACGGCCTAGCTCCCAGCTGCCCAGGCCTGCTCACTCACAAGCCCACCATCACACTGTTAAACCGAGTCTTCCAAACTTCCTATAAACTTGAATTCTGCCATTTTCCTAAACACTCCAGGTTCCTCTTCAACCGCAGCAGTCAGACCCGGGAGCCCGGCATAAGCTGTTCTGCCTGCACATTCAGGACCTAGGCAGAGGTCCCTTTCTCTGAGATGTTTTCTCTGGCTCTCCTACACAAAACAGACCCACTCCAATCTCCCCTTCTGGGTCGCCTTTTATGAAGTCACACAGATTTGCCATTTCCCTCGAAAGGGTCACATAAATTGGTCGGTGACCTCTCTGGCAAAAAGCAACACAGCCCACAATTTCCCCCTTTTCTTAATATTGAAGTTTAGGAGCTCGGCTTTACCTTGAATTGTCCCTTTGTCTAGATTCCCATGTCCCTGTTCCTGTTCTGCCACATAACAATTGTCTGATGAAGTTCCTTTGTGTTCCCCCTGCCTGGGACTGCCATTTTTCACTGACAAGTTTAAAAATTGGCCTAAAAGACTATCTATCTGTTTTTGTATCTTGTATTTTATATTTTTTTTCCCCAGACTCTGTGGTAAGAGTTTCTTTAATTTAGGTTAAAAAAAAATTAACTATAAAATGCTTTAAGATGTTATGAAACTTAGTTTATAGCAGGAATGGACCATGAATAAAAACTTTGGGAACAGAGGCACATGTTGAACAGGTACAGGGCGGTGTTTCCATGGCTACCCCGAGATCAGCCAAGAGGTTTAAAGACAGCTCCTCAGGGTCAGACGGCTGCACACAGACGTTAAACCAATGTCATGCTCAGTAGAACTCCACTTTCTGGCAGCCAATGGTGAGCTTAATAACTGAATAGACAGCTGTATTGCTGGTACGGACAACACAAGAAGGGATCCAGAAACGGCTGAATCTGTTCCACTTTTACTGCCTCAACTTCGGGATTATATTCAGCATTTATCTATTTTAGGAACTGCTTTGGAAGGCCCTTGTGTTTTATGCAAGGAACTGCTCTTTTCCCAGATGAACAGAACATCCATTCTCCAGCTCCACGTTCCCATGACAATAAAAACAAAACACTATCAGCATCGACTCGGTGTCTGACGGCAAAGGCAGCCGCAGCTCAGAACAGCTCCGTCCTTCTCCCAGAACTGCGCCGCAGAACGGAGCGGCGGTGTTTCCCCCCAGCGACGAAATGGCTTCGATGTGCATTCCCTTCTATCAGAGACCCAAATGCGGACTAAACGTGGGATGCCGATTTCCAGGCTTTCCATCTATCACTCCTCCGAATCTCATTGCAAACATGATGAAAAGTCCTGAATTCTGCTAAGGGCACCTTTAGTCGGTGAGTCCTGAAAGCGTAGCTGCCGTAGCTGCCCGTAAACCCCACGGTGCACACGGTGGAAGCTTTCAGGACAGCTACAGGGAAGGGAGAATTTCCGGGAAGACCCAGAAAATAAAGGCTGTAAAATCCAGCTGGATGGTGGTCAGACAGTGCCCCCTGGTGTCCTGGCATTTCTGCCTTGACTAAATCCAGTACTAACTTCCTTTCAGTTCTACGGTAAAAACCTGAATTGTTCTGTGCGTCACAGAAATACACAGGAGTTGATACCTACCAGTCCTCTGACCATGAAGTCCTAATTGGTAACGTAAAAACGCACCAGCTACTCCAACACCAGTGACTGTAACGGGAACACTCAGGAACACCGAGAAGAGTACTGAGTCACCCCACGCCCAGCAGTTACTTGTGTAACATTTCATGTTTACTTTACTGTTAGTGAGCTCTAACTGACCCAGCGGCAGCTGGTACTGGTAAGCGAGCCCGACAAGCTCACAGAACGGAAGGGCACCTTGCCGCCCACAGGTCCGCGGCCTCTGTCCCCGTCCCCCTCCGGAACCACCTTGCACTGGCACCTGTGGCCCTCATTCACCCTGCCCAGCCAGCCAGCAAGCTGCACCAGTCTGTACAACACGCAGGAGACAGAAAAGTTCCGAGGAGCTCTCCGAGGAGAACGCGGGCCATTCTCCACGGCACCAAGGCTGCCAGCTGCGCACCCGGCGGAGAAGCACCCACCGCTTCCCAGCTGACCCCAGGGCAATGTTCAGACCAGTGGCGTGGGCCTAAGGCTGGGAACATCAGGATCTCACACCCCACTCCAGATTCCCTGAACGAGAGCCCCGGGGGCCTGGCAGCCTGAGAAGCGAGGCCGCGAGCTCACCCCCCCCACTAACCCCCACCCCCCAGCTCCAGGCAGGCCGATGACTCAGCAGGCTGGGGAGGTGACCTTCCAGACTAGGTGGCTGCAGACGGAAGACGAGAATGAGGACGGGCTCTGGGATGGCACCACTGAACACACGGTCCTGTCGGGGTCCCTCCGCCTTCCAGGGGATGACCCTCCAAAACTGACTCAACAAAAATCCTACAGAATACAGGGGTCTGAGTCCTTTCCTTGCACGTGGGGTCGCTCACGGGTCTGCCTGCATATCTAAGAACTCCTACTCCACGCCTCCCACTCACCAAAATCATTTTTTAGAAATTAAAATTTCGCCAATTAGAGTTTAATTTGGGTGATAAGAGACTTGTCAAAATGCAGATAATTAACAGCTTTAGGTTCACCACCCATTATCAATGAAAAACACACAGTAGTAACTATTCTGCACATTCTACACTGTATTTCCTAGACATTATCTCATCTGACACTCACCACCTCCCTGTGAAATGCTGTCAGGACCACTGTATGAACGAGGCCACCAAAAACCTGCAAGGTAGTCAGCCAAGCCCAGGTCACACAGCTGGCGACGGCTGAGCAACGGTGGCGTTCCAGGCGGCACTCCAAACCCTAGCTTTTTGGCACCACACCCTGCTATCCCTCCACAATGTACATGATTCTCACTGGATGGCTTTTCTCCCAGGACTAGCTAAGGTCAGCTAGGACCCAGCAGTGTCAGTGGCCTCAGCACTACCAACTAGAAAACCTATGCCTACACTGTCATCTCAGAAAAAGACGTCCTAGTTCCAAATGACTGGCAAACTAGCTTCTGGATCACACAGGAATGTTCACCTATCCCAAAGAAGCACCCCTCCTGTCCTTAGCAATCAGCAACACTACAGAAAATACCCAAGAGAGACCTCCTTACACACCCAAGGACACAAGCACCAATGGACAAAGTGAAAGATTCAGAGTCACACAAACGCAGGGAATCACTCTCACTCCAGTGCCCGGTCCTGGAAGACCTGAACAAGCTGTTCAGTGTCCGTGATTTCACAGAATTTTTACTCCCTTTGAAAATTCCTTATTTTTAGGTAGTAAGGAACAGAGATTTCTCTTTGGTGAGATTTTGGTTCTTACGTTCTTTTGGCTCAACTGTATTTGATATGAGATTATTTTTTAAATGTACACAATATGTTCCTCATAGGTATGCCATTACTGCCTAAAGAAATCACACATGCAATGTTTTCAATATAGTATGTACACGAAGAAGTCCGGTAACTTACACTCAATCGTCACTACAGAACCACCTGAGACAGACACACGTACGAAAGAACTGACTTAATGGCACCAGGTTTGGTTTCCAGAAAGTGCACAAGGTTTGGACTCTCGGTAATTTATGCAGCTGGTACCAGTACCTGGTTACGGAGGAGCGTTCACCAGCCACATCTATTCAATCTGTATACTGAGCAAGTAACCGGAGAAGCTAGACTCTACAGAGAACAACAGTTATCAGGATAAAAGGCAGACTCCTTAACAACCTGCGCTACACAGACAAGACAACCCCGCTGGCGGGAGACGAAGAGGATCTCAAACACCTGCTGATGAAGAGCAAAAACCACAGCCTTCAGTACAGACGATACCTCAACAGCATGAAAACAGAAACTCTCCCAACAGGACCAGCAAGTAACATCATGGCAAATGGAGAAAGGACTGAAGTTGTCAAGCGCTTCGTCTGACTAGGTTCCATGATCAACACCCATGGAAGCAGCAGTCTAGAAATCCAAAGATGCACTGCACTGGGAAAATCAGCTGCGTGAGAGCTCTTTAAGGTTCTGAAAGGCAAAGAAGTCACCTTGAAAACCAACCTAAGCCACAGTGAGTTTTACCAAATGTCTCAGTAACACCCTTTACAGCAAAAGGACCAGGCTCACACCTTGCTTTTAGTTGTCTCACTTTCAGATGCTCGACACTTCTGAAGATTTGATGCTGCTGAACTGTGGTGTTGGACCGCCAAAAGAACAAACAGACCTGTTACAGAAGGACAACCAGCGTGCTCCATGGAGGCAAAGACGGCGAGACCACGTCTTACCTACTCTGGACATGTCAGGGGGCTCAGTCCCCGCTTGGTTGAGCGGAGGGTCAATGACAAAGGGGAGCACTCTCAGCAAGGTGGACGGACACCGTGGCTACAACAGTGGGCTCCAGTGTGACGACAGGGACCGCAGTGCTGGCCCGGCCGGTGTCTCCCTCTGTGGGGCACGGGTCACCGTGAGTTGGAATCAACTCGACGACACCTCACAACAACAAATCAAGACAAGACAGTTCATTCTAAATTATTTTCAAGTAACTTCAGAAATATCAACTACTGTGGTCTAGAATTTGAGCCTCTTGGTACTGTCATCCCTTTCTTTTCGTCACTTTCATTTAAGATTGAACAGATTCCAAACGCCTGTCCTTAGGCTATGCCTCACAATCACACCTTCTGTGTCTCCAGCGCAGTTCAGTTGCCCTGGTGGCACCACTAAGCAGTGACTCCCCGCCTGCTAGTTCTTGCCTCCAACATCTCCTTGTCCCCACTCACCCACCTTCCAGTGACTGTGGGAGCACTTCGGTCACCACACACTACTGCTCAGAAACCCAGACAAGCCCCTGGCCTGGAAGACAGAACCCGGACCGCAAGCTTTCCACCCGCACGCTCCAGTCTATCCTTTCTTCTGCTTCTGTTAACTTTATCCTAAACTCACACACGTGCGTGCACGCACACATACACACACACACAAACACACAAATGCAATTACAGAAAGAAGAACCCTGCCTCCAAACCACTTGAGAATAAACTGCTGAGATGCTATTCTACTGCCTCTGAATGTCTGTCTGTGTGTGTGTCTGTGTCTGTGTGTCTGTGTGTGTGTGTCTCCTAACGTGTACTGTGCAGATACCCACCACACAGCCATGAAAACCAGGATACCAACCCTTAGGTCTCAGGACCGTCTCCTCTTGCGACCCTGCTGTGCCTTCCCTCGCCGTCTCAGGAGCACCCGGACAGCAGCAGGATTGGGTTCAGAGCACTCTCTGCCTTTGCCTGTCCTGACTTTTAGCTCTATGATGTGCTGGAGTGCTGGAATGTCCCCACGACTCAGCCGGGGCTCTGTGCCTCCCGCAGGTACACCACAGTGGTGGCACTCCGCTCCTCAGGGACACTCCTCCCATGAGGTGGCCCGTGACGAACTTGAATTATTCTATTTCTGACCATGACCACTGTGACCCTCCATGAGGTGGTGTTTCAGTCAGCTAGGGCTGCTCTGACAGAAAGACCACAGAGTGGATGGCTTTAACACAGGAAGGTTTATTCTCACACAGTCCAGTAGGCTAGACGTCCATATTCGGGATATCCGCTCCAGGGGAAGCCTTTCCCCCTTGTCAGCGCTGGAGGGAAGTCCTTGTGTTGTGTCCTTGTGTTGCATCAGTCCTTGTCCAGGGAGCGTCTTGGCGCAGGAACCTCAGGTCGGAAGGACGCCCTCTTCTCCCGGTGCAGCGCGCTTGACGGTGGGAGGTTCCCGATTCTCTCCTTGTCTCCCTTTCACATTTCTTCAAGGACGAAAGGACAACAGGTGGTGGTGGCCTTACTCCAGGGAAACTCCCTTTACAGTGGAGCAGGCAGTGATCTTTTGAAGGGATTTACAGTTCCCCCCAATCCTTTTAATATACAGCATAAGAAAATCACAAAATGGAGGACAATCATAAAATACCGGGAACCATGACCCAGGCACATGGCTACACATATTTTGGGGGACACACAATTCACTCCATGACAGGTGGTATCTGCCAAGGATGTTTCACTCAGAAGTTATTTTTTTTCCACTGTAATGAAATGGTATTTTGTGGAGAGGTGCTCTGAGATTTGTTCAGAAATCCTATTCCTCACAAAACTTTCAATGTACTCATCTAAATCAACATGCACTTGTGGTTTCCTCTTTGATTCAGTGATCTCATTTTGTTGTTCAGACTGTCCCAGATGTGGCTGATGGAAGCCCCGTCACACTGGCCTTCTGGGTCCTCTGTACAAGTCCTCATCACCCACTAAGCGCTCCCTTACTGTCCGCTGAAACAAGGGCCGGTCCTGTGCTCACTGTCCTCGGGCCAGCCCAGGCTCAGTCACTTCTCAAGAAGCTCTGGTTTCTTTCTGTAGAGAACAGATCTGGAACCCTAAGCCTGGACGTTAGAGACAGACCTGGGTGGTGCAGGTTTGCTCCTCCCCGGCCCACCGGGTGGACAGAGCCCACAGACCACAAGAACACACAGCAGACACTTACATCTGCTTGTCCCCACGGGAACCAAGGGCCGCGCTCCTGCCAACTCCTGCGTCCCAGCCCAGACGGCAGGGTCTTCCCTGGACCATCGAGTGGACAGCCGAGAGAATGCCTAAACACACAGCAGATGCCCACACCTGCACATCCCTCCCTTGGAAACCACAAGCTGACGCAGACTTCTCCGTCCCGAGCCAGGAGGCAGGGTTTCCGCTCTCCCCCTTTCCGTACTCATAGCTTTCCCTCTCTGATCGTGAGAAGCCAGACTACTTTTTTCTTAACATATTTCTTTCTCTAACCCATCTCCCCACATGTGACCAACCTCCAGTCGCTGCTGCTCCGGCAGCATCCTCCGCCCTCCTGTGCAGACGCTTCCCCAGCTGGCCCTCGCCTCCCACCCTCTGTGGCCGTTGTGACTTCTGGCTTCCCAAGAGTCTGCTGTGCAAAACCACAAGTCACAGCGACACCTGAAGTCAGGTGACTCAATCAACAGTGGAAGTGACACTTCTGGAGACAAAAGGAGACCAAAACCAAAACCTCATTCTGCCAAGTCGATTCCAACTCACGTGACTCTACGGGGCAGAAGGGAATGGCCCCGTGTGGCTTCCAAGGAGCTCCTGGCGGACCTGCACAGCCAGCCTCTGGGCCAGCAGCCACAGCCCTTTGCCACTGCACCCCAGGGTTTTGCCTTAAAATCCTGAGGAGCTGCCGCGTTTCCTTGTGACCCGGAGCAGAGCATCCTGAAGACGTGCTTTCGCTGTTGCTGTTTTCCCCAGTGCTTCATAAAGACCGTTCTAACTGAGACGTCTCGTGACTGTGTGACTACCCTGGAGCAAAGCCAAGCCAGCCAAGTGCCGTCGAGTCGGACCCTGGAGCAAATGATCTCTAAATTATTATTACAGATGTCCAGGGCACAGGCTGGACGACCCCTCGATGAAAAAGGCAGGGACAATGACCCCCTGATGAAGAAGGCAGGCGAGAGCCCAGAGGAGGGACTGGACCTGGAGTCAGAAGTCACCACACACAGGCTCAGGAGCAGGCTGTGGGCTTCGACAGACCGGGGTCTGCATGGAAACGTCATATCCGGGCAGTCGCCCAAGCCTCAGTCTCCTCGCACGTGGAAGGGAAACAACAACTGGGCCTGCGTCACGGACAGCGTGAGCTCACTCTGTTACTGACACAAGAGGCGCAGCCTGGCACCTGGCACCTCGCACCCCAACACAGCCCCTGGTAACCAGGAACCCTAAGCGGCGGAAGGCCTTCTCGTCTGGCATCAGCTCCACAAATGCAGGCCCTTCACAGTCTTCTTTGTCCCCCCACAGCTCGAACGGTGCCTGGCCTTCAGCACAGACCTAGAACTGCCTGGCCCACTACAGATGTTCAAGGCACTAACGGGCTGTCAGAAACACACGGTCAACCCTGGTCACCTGGGGCCAAACCCCAGTGGCCACCAGCGTCAAATCAGCACTAGCACTCCCACAGCTTAACTCAGGACAGGCTACACCAGCACATCCCAACTCACGTTAGGCACACAGTAACACCCATAATCCCCAACAATCACCTCTGTAGCCCACTGACAGTGGTCACCAAACAAGTCTCTGAATGCCTTTTGATGAGTCTCACACAATCACCTACAACCCAGCTGGTGACACGGGGCCCGTGACACCGGTGCACGGAGCCCTTAGCCAGGGAGAGGGCTCCTTCCCGCCCAGGAGCTGGCGGCTGGCGAGAGCTCGGCAGCTCCACTGACCCTTTGCTCCTTGGATACCCTGTGGGGCAGCCCTACTCTGTCCTGCATGGTCACTGTGAGTCAGAACCAACTTGACAGCCACAGGTTACAAGTGCTGCTGCCGATCATGATGAATGGTGGAATTAGGAATGAGGGAGGCTTACTTTCTCCTCTTTGGTTTACATTTCCTATTCTTCAAGTGAGCATTTTCATGGAATTTAAGCCAGGAACAAAGTATTGTTTAAAACTTTTTTGCAATGACTTTCTTCTTTTGAGTATGCCACAGCAAAGGCTTAACTGCCCCTAAGTAATGGGGCAGACAAATCCCTTATGAGGGCAGCCACAGCTGCCACCCACCATAAAACCAGTGCCAAGCCCACTGCTGTTGGGGCAGTTCTCACAGCGACCCTCCAGGACAGAGGACAGCTGCCCATGGGGTCAGAGACGCAGATGGCCGCGTTTCCCCAAACAGTGGGCTCAGACCGCTGACTTCCGGGTCTGCAGCCCAGCATTCTAACCACTGAGCAAGCAACCAGGCCTCCTTGCAATGTATTTACACGGAACCATAACCCTGAGTCACTCGCTTCTTCTCCATGCACCCCAATAAATACAGTCAGACCTTTGTGAATCCCACCTCCTACTGCCCATGTCCCTCTTTCCAGTCTCCAAATGAAACCCTTTGAGAATGTCACTTCTAAAGGAGGCAGCTGGCCTTTTCCTGGAAGGGACTAACTCTGAGGTAACGCACATGCCAGACACCCACCAGCCTTCACCGGGTGCCGCTGGGACCCGAGACGAGCAGCCAGCCAACCCAAGGTGGGCCCCACGGGTCCCAGCAGTGAGTTTCAGGAGGTCACCAGGGCTTTCTTCTGAGGGGCTTCGGTGGGCGTGAACCCGCAGCCTCTCGGTCACTGCCAGGCAGTGAAACCAGAGGGGCAGCAAAGGCGAACCCACTGCCAGCGGGTCGATTCCAACTCACAGGGACACAAATCACGGGTTCTCCAAGGTCACAGTCTTGACAGAACAACTGCCACCCCTTTGTTCCCCTTAAAGCAGCTGGCCAGGTTTGAACCGCTGACTTTTCTGTTTGCTGCCAAGAGCCTTAATCCCTGTGTCACCAGGGCTCCTGGACAGGGTACAGACGCCCAAACCCAACCCACTGCCCCCGACAGCTATAACCCAACGCAGACAGGGTTGCTCTGTCACGGTCTCGGCAGTGTGGTGGGTAAGAGGTCTGCTGCCAGACAGTCAGCTGCAAAGTGAATCTGCCAGCCGCTCTTCAGAAACCCTATCAGGGCAGTCCTCTTCTGTCCTGCAGGGTCACTGGGAGAGGGAATCCACAAGATGGCAACAGGTTCCTGTGTCCGCATCACAGCTGCTGTCACCGAAACTTCCAGGGGAGGTAGCCATGTCACCATAGGATGGGACTGGGCAGGGACTGGGCTGGAGGTTTCCAGACGTGAGGAACAGGGCCTAAAGGAGCAGGCCCGTCATTATCTCAGGGAAAGACTCTTTCTGACTACAGTCTAAACCCGGACGGCCAGATCCAGCTGCAGGGGACTGGAAAACCACAACACACAGCACTGCCCAGGGCACACTGCAGCGCTACTCCCAGCACCAAGCTCAGCATCGAAGCCTAAGGGGATGTGGCGGTCCCCACCAATGCCAACAAGAGAAGGAAAATGGGACTACGGGGACCTTGCTCCTGTGTCCCCACGCCCTCCAACAGAGTGCCACCGAGGGCAGGAGGGGCTTAAGACAGGCTGCTACAGCAAAGCAACAGTCAGTGATGGGCTTCAGCTTTCTCCTTCACAAACCCTTGGCCACGGTGGGTCAAACCACAGATCCTCAGACTGGCGCCTCCGCAGTTTAAATAAACCTAGAGAGAGGACTGAGAGCCACTGACTACAGAAGGCAATCCTGTCAGTTACCACTGAGCACCGACGGCCAGGGTGGACATCTGACAACTGTCACTGTGCTCTCACTGAACCCAACAGCACTTTCAGAAAGAGTGTATTTACATACAGTTCAGGTCAACCAATTTTTAAATCTGTTCTGTAAATAACAGATTATTTTTCAACATAATACAAGCCTTGACACCTAAATGTCAAAATTTTACCACAATGGAGAAGTAACTATTTCATTGTTAAGCCATGTATCCTTTGTAAATTATGATTTAATATTGGAAAAATGTACTTCATTTATAAGCACACTGTAGATTTTACATTATTCAAAATAGCACCTGCTATAAAATGAAGAGGCGTGACCCTGAACTGTAATGCGATGTCTGAAAACTTTACTTTTGAGGAGAAACTCAAGTATTTCTTCTCTACATACACATAAATTAATAGTTAGAATCCTCATCTTTATGTTTTAAATATATTTTGGAATGCAGAAACAAAAAAACAGCTATTGATACATTAAAAGCTGTGACTTAATTATGCCACGAGGATGTTACTGTTTTCCACTGGCATCTTCCGTCTGTGATGTACACACAGACCATCAGGACTTTAGAGGTACAAGGAGAAAGTGTTTCTCCAGAGGGGGTAAAAAAAACTGCACGGCCTCCGCTACCACGGCCTCTGCCATGGCCTCCTCACCTCTCTTCCTCCCTTCCCATTCCCAGTGTTTTCTGAGAGATCAAGGCTGGTTTAAACACTCAGAAACGGACTTCCGTTTTGTGTTCCAGGTACTCAAAGTCAAGCTTCCAAAACGCCGTCAGCATGAGAGTGAAAGTTCAGAGGGCACCAGAAACCGATTTCTTTTCCCAGGATGCTCAGCAAAAGCGGAGGAGCCAATGGGTCAGGTGGGTCTAACCCAACATGATCCCTCACTGAAGTCATGCAGATGCAACTGTGACCCCCACACGATCCAAACGGTGACAGCAGAGCCGACCGCTACAAAACACTGGTGTGGAAAAATGAAAAAGATCTGAATGATCTTATAAGAAGCTGAAGCTGAAAACAAGCAAGCCTGCTTCTTACCATGAGACTGATTCATACACACACACAAAAAAACAAAAACAAATACTACATTCTTCCCCTCATTGAGCTAAAACAGATGCCAGCTTTCAACAGCAGTGTAGTCCAGCCTTCTGTAGGTGCCTGTCCTTCTAATGGCACAGCCGCTCCACTACTGGGGCCTTCAGCTTCCCCATTCTCACCAGACAACTCAGAGTTAACTCCCGCAAGGGTATGGGTAAAACGCACAGAGCACCGGTTAGCAGCGTTCTTTTATCACTCTCTCACAAAACAACAAAGTGCATCTTTCAGTCGACGCAACATGTTTCACCTAGAACACTGGGTGGAATTTTCTAAAAGGTTTTCTATCTTAAAAGTCTACCAATCCAGTTCATCCCCGGGGAGGCTACCATTTAAATATTACTAATTTCAGAAATGACACGGCTCGCCCCTTCAGGCCTGCAAGCCTGAAACACTGAGATACAGTGTGCGTCACACAAGTTTCTCATCTTATGAAAATGCATTTTAGACACTGCTGTAAAGGCAACACGCAATGGAAAGTTAGGCAAACCATGAGTCTGATGTCACACACACAGACACAGTCTTCTTCACAGCACATTACAAAAATACGACACGAAGCCCTTGTTTTTTGTCTTTTGAACAGTCCCCCCTTCTTTGTTTACTTCTTTATATTTTGCTTCTTTTTAAAATGTTCTTTTTCCAATTACAGAGAGGAAATAAAAAGAAATGCAACTCTTTTATGTCAAGTCAATCCATCTGGATACTTGCTGCACCCCACACTATAAACCTGTGATCCCCAACCAGAATGAGTTATGGCAAAGCTGCAGGCAAAATTATCTCCATACACCACAATCCATTATCCCTGTCAAGTTAATGCTCCGTGCAGAGCCATATGGCACGGGCACACACTCGACAAAGGAAATTCCTTAAACTTGTTATAATCAGCACTCGCAGTCACCCCAAAAACTGCCATCAACAGTTTATTGTGTTTAGTGCGTTTCAGCTAATATCCATGACAGACCCAGGAAGCAGCACAGGAAAAGGAGGAGGCATGTGGGGGGTGATTTTTTTTTTTTTTAAAGTGTGCTTTATAATTAGATTTCTCCCCAAGAAAGTGATTTTCAATGCCAGTAAGCTGCAGCCTCTCGACAGCGGCCCACTGGGTCAGATTTCAGAACGACGGCTGTATAACGGCCCCCCTTTCCCATCTGTACACAAAGCCTGAACCTGCAAGTCTGCTCACCTGATTCACACAGCACAACAAATGATTTGAATTTTCATGTTTGCTTTCTTTTTACTGTTGTTTCAGAAATGCTAAAATTTAACAGCATTTCAGGGGGAAAAAAAACGGCCATTCAAACATGCTTTATTTTGTCCAATATGAGTAAATTTGGACTCTCCACTTCACAGGGCTAAGAGCAGGTCCTCCCAGGAGCCTTCAGGGCCGGGCTAGGCCAGCACAGGAGACCCCAGTCGAGGGGCAAGCAGAGCAGAACTTCATTTCAGCCCCCGCAGTGATGACAATAAAGCGCTGAGAAAACACACTATCAAACACTGAACTCAGCATCAACTTCTGTTAATTACAGCCTTGTCAGCAACGCGATTATTCAAACAACTCATGCAAATGTTAATGAGGCCTTATTTGCATATTTATTTTTTTCTTTGTTGAAATGTCATTGATTATTACATCCTACTATGATGGATGCGGCTGGTGATGCGCTCTGATATGTAATTAGTCATTAGGTAGAATGAATAGATCAATTATGAGAAAGGACTAAGATTAAGAAATATCAAACAAGACCGCCCAATATAACTACAGAATCTTTTTAAGAAAGAGCCTAACAAATAACTTTTTGACACTTAAACTGCAACATCAGTAGTTTTCAATAAATAAACCCTTACTTTTGTGAGGTTAAATGAAGGCTTAAAAACACAACAGTACTTTGATAATCCAATTATGATCACAAAAACCATCTTTTAAAAGACTGCAAACCACTTCACGTGGCCTGTTGGAACCGTAAGACCAGCAGCAGGGAAGATTCTGCTTCAGTCTTGCACAAGTTAGGAAAGCGAGAAGCACGTTTTCATCTCGTGTGGGAGGAGGAAGTAGGGACAAGTAACACAGAGCCTGTCACCCCAGAGAGAAGGGTAGGGGCTGACGAAGAAGGACGCCCTTCCTCCCGTGCGGTGAGGAAAAACAAACTGTCAAATTCCAGTCTGTTCATAGAGGTAAAGGACGATTCGGCCTCTGAAGCCGTTTGCTCTAACTAGCCAGCCAGCACTTGCTATTCACAGATGAAGAAAACACCACATTACTGCAGACCAGATGGGGACATTCCACATGACCAAACCAATCCATCACCTCCGTGGGGCGCAGGTGCAGCACAGCCGTGTAGCCCCACACCATTTCACAGTCGATCGGGCACAAACACATGGCCACCCATCAATGGCACCCCGAGGACTGCGGAGGTGCCGACTCTCTGGAGTCTTCCTGGTCCACGCCTGATGACTTCATAATCACACATCATTTCATTCGCTAGAGGATACAAACTAGCATTCTAATAACCTTCCACTGAAAATGGTCACGGCGTGCATATTAACACGGGGCTCTGCGCCGAGCGGGGCCCTCCCCCGCGGCTGCTGGGCGAGGCAGGCCGCGCACACTCCCACAGCCTGGAGCTGGAGACTCCCTCCCGTCTGCAGAGGGCTGCGGTGTCTGGCGGAGACCAACAGTAAGGTTGCTCCGGTGGGCCACAGCCAAGCCGGCAGGCAGGCTTGGCGTCTCACACAAGGGGACTGGAGAAGTACAGTAGGTCTGACAAGGTAGAAGACAAAGGAGGACAGAAAGCGTAGTGGGTGGTCACGTGTGGATCATATAAAGTGGTGCAGCCCTCTAAGAGAACTGCAGGACATCTGAGTGCAAACCAAGAGCAGGGGACCACGGACTCCAACCCAAGTGCAAGTCCACCACCTTACCCTTCCTGGGGCTAGAGGACTGACTCTGCACAGCACCTCATTATCAGAGACGAGGATGACCCCATTTCCAGCCAACACTGCTGCTGCCTCCCCAAGGCAGCCCTGTTGAGGGCCCTTGGGGCTCCCACTGGCTTCCTTTACTCAGGTTACAGGCTGGGACACCCAGGGCAAATGAGTCAGTGAAATAACAGATTCACTACCTGTACCCTACACAGATGACCTCACGTAAACAGAAAAGTCAAGAGAACACTTCCTTCTAAAGCACAAGCCCATCAGCGCAGATTCTGTGTGGAACGAGGCCAGGTGCACATGTGTTTTCAAACAACAGACTTCTTGGACAATTCAGAGGGCAGTTTGGGCCCTTGGATCCCATAGGAATATCGATCCCTTAAGCCAGGGTTGTGGCAAACCAGTGCCAATCCATGAAGTGGTGTATAAACTGACCCTCCAACAACTCTGAATGCTGGCACAGGTGACTGACATTTTATGCTGCTACGCTGACTTGTCCCTTTGTCTCTCTTAAGAACAGTGTATAGAAAATCTCATTACTTGGCATCCCAGCTTTAGATTCTGCATACATCGATGTTTACTTTTTTATAGATATAAATACACATGATGCATTAATGTATATACTGGATACACCGATGTTCACTTTTTCACAGATACGAATACACTGCCCACATGATGCGTTAATGTATATACTCGATACACTAATGTTCACTTTTTTATAGATATGAATATACTGTCCCCATGACGCATTAATGCATATACTGAAGCACAGATACATACACATCCTACTGAAGATGACAGGTTCCCAGTCCTTGAGAAAGATTCTACTCTGCTGTACATTTACAAGTGAGTCAGCTGAAGCCCAGAGGGGCCAACGCTGGTCTTCTTCTTCTAGTAACTCAGTCTTACGTGCAGATGGCATTTAAAAAAACCTATCAGAGAATGCGAATCCTGAGTTAACAGTATGATGCAGAGACTGAAGCATCCCATAAGGCACCACGTCTCGGCTACTAACAGATTCATCCTAGAAAGCATGGTGCTTGACCACCAGTATCTACTCCCCCAAACTTCTCTTGTACCAAACTGCATTTACTTTCCACGAGTCTTTAACAATGCAGGGGGAAATCAGAGAAAAGAGGGCAGCGTTCTCCAGGAAGGGATTCCAAGAGGATCAGTCAGTCGGAGCAACAGGTAAGCATGGAAACACCTGCCGTGAATCTGAATCTAAGTTGGCCACTGTCTCTGGGACCTGGGCTTCCTCCTCTACCCAGAGTGGCAGTGTCACTCTGCCTGCAAGGGTCTGTCCCTCACCAGCACCCCCGAGCTGCTGCGCCTGAGCACTAACTAGGCTTCCAGCAGCATTCCGAATGTTGTCGAGAGGGTAGGAAGCACACAAGAGCCACAACCCCTACTTTAAGGAGCTTGCAATTTCAGTCAACAAAATAATTCGGAAGTCCTCAAAACCGCAGGTGGTAAGGTGCTGAAACACTTGCGGGAAGAAGTGAGTGGAAGAGAACATGAATACTGGGTCTCAGGAGTGAAGGGAGCCAGGTGACCGGGAGAGGAAGGATAGAAACCACCATCACGCAAGCACCAAAAATGAACACCCTGCTCACGTCTGCTCAAGTGCGTAAAACAGACAAGCAGTACACGCACCAAAAGGTTTGTCGGGTTTCTTTCCAGGTGGTGTGATTAATACTCTTCCTTTTAACCATTAACAATATTTTTACATGTTTTAAAACCGAAAAACAAGAATGAAGCTGGAAGAAACACACTGACCAATTTCAGACTTACCATAAGAACACAGTCATCGACACAGCGTGGTACTGGTGAAGGGACAAAGACCAATGGGAAGGCATGTAAGGTCTAGAAACAGGCCCCACGTACACAGGCCCCCAGGACAGCTAACTCACGCCTGCTTGTTAGTCCTCGCCTCCTGTCGCCCCCCACCCGCCCCCTCGGTCTACTCAAGTCCTAGGCCACCACTCGCCTACTTCTCTCTAAGGATCTATTGCAGACCCTTCAGACCAACAGGATCACCCAGGATGTGGTGCTCTTGAGCCCTGGGGGCTCACTGCTAAGAGCTCTGCTGCTCGCCCAAAGTCCAGCCGTTCAGATCCACTGGCTGCTCCTTGGGAACCCTACGGGACAGTTCTCCTCTGTCCTTTAGGGTCACTAGGAGTCAGAATTGACTTGAAAAGTAAAACAGGTTTGGTTCTGGTTTTTTCTTGGGGAGGAGAGTACTAAATTTTTTTCACTTAGTGCAATGTTTCAAAGTTTATTCCCAGGGCGTGTATCAGTACTTCATTCTGTTTCACTGTCCAACCGGATTCCACCCCACGACAGGGTGTATTTTCTCTCTTCCTCCATCAGCAGCCGGCCTTCAGGTAGCAGGCACTTCGGGCATCAGGGTTCAGGCTGCTGCGTGAACACCAGCACGTGGGCTTCTACGGGGCACATCTCCCTTCCTCCTGGGTGGACCCCGAGGAGTGGGTTTCTACGCTCAGCACCATAGTAATGAATGGACAACATCGGGAGAATGGTCAGACTGCTCCTCACAGCAGGTGAACCACTGTCCCTTCCCACCAGCAGCGTGTGGGTTCTGACTGGACTTCTCAACACAACCTGGACCGTGCACCTGTCCACCACTTTGTGATGGCCCTTTAATGGGGCTGCGCGGTACTAATGCATTTTTGATAAAGGCGTAAAACTACTTCAATCTTGATCTAACCCTCACACCACTTGAAACATTTCAACAGGACACAAACCTTCCACTCTGGAAATGACGCCATTAAAACACTGAACAGACCAGGAGAGGGCGTGGGCACACCCCACAGGGGACAAGAGACCAGGAGAGGACGTGGGCACACCCCGCAGGGGACAAGGGACAAGGGACCAGAAGAGGACATGGTCTCGCCCCGCAGTGGACACGGCACTGGTAGCAAAATACACAAAGAAACTTGAAAACCACAAACTGAGAAGACAGACAGTCCAATGCAGTGGTTGGTGGGCTCCTCTGCCCTATTTTTTAAACCTGTTTTAGGCTTTCCAAGAAGCCACTCAGCCTCTGTCCCAACTATTCAGCTCCTCTATTGTGGCAACAAAGTGACTATAACCACCCCCTTAAAAAACACTGCCACCGAGTTGATTCTGACTCACAGTGACTCTACCAGACAGAAGAACTGCCGGCCCCACAGGGCTCCCCAGAAGCAGCTGCTGGAGTCGACCTGCTGACTCATCGGTGACCAGCTGAGTACTGAACCCATGGCCACCAGGGCTCCTACGGGCAGCATGTGACACAGCAACCCCACTCCAGAGAAATGAAACCTGTGTTACACAAAAACTAAGCAAATATTGGTAGCACCACTACTAAAAATAAATTTAAAAGCAACAACCCCCCCAAAAAAACCTAGAACCCCAAATACCCGTTAATAAGTGTGGACACACTGTGGTATATGCAACAATAAATAAAAAGAACAAATCACTGATACTTGCTACAACTTGGATGAATGTCAAACGCATTGTCCAGAACAGAAGGCGGCAGTCCCAAACAGTTATGTGTGTTATGACTCATTTATAAGACAGTCTGGAGGAGACAATACCACAGTGACAGGGAAAATGGGTGAGGACACAGGATGTGACTGCTTATTAAAGGACAGTAGGAAAAAGTCAGTTAGGAATCTAACTGCTTAGTATTCCACCTGTGACAGCAGCCACCACACCTGCAGCATGTGAAATTCATAGACCCACACATGAATTTTAAAAACAGTGCATATAAACGTGTTTCAAACACCTGAAAACTGATAAAGGCCAAAACCCTTCTAGGCATGAAGGATAATGGTGAGCTTTCGTGGGCAAAAAGGAAGAAAATAATTCAAATTAACTTTATTATGGGACATATTCTGTTTACCTTTCATTGTTACATGTTTAAAAATGTCATAGCCACTTTTGTACTCTTGACGGAAGGCTGATAAAAATGCGTTGTTGATAAACCAAAGAAAAAACCAAACCTATTGCTGTCGAGCCAATTCTGACACCCAGTGATGCTGTAAGACACAGCAGAAGTGCCCCGCAGAGTCTCCAAGGAGTGCCTGGCAGACTGGAACTGCCAATCTTCTGGGGAGCAGACTGACTTCACAGGACCAGAACCAGACACGTCCCCTCTCTGATCACTGTGCAGCTCTGACTCCACAGGAGCCGACTGTGAAGGGTGTGCCGCCCTCCCCACAGGGTGTGCTGTGTTTGCGACAGGGTGTGTGTCATGGTTTGAATTGTGTCCCCCCAAAAATGTGTGCAGCCACATGGCTGGGATATGGTTCCCAGTATCTTGGGACTGTCCTCCATTGTGTGGTTTTGCTAACCTGTATGTTAAAGGGGATTAGGGTGGGGCTGTGAATTCCTGCTGTGGGGGGAGTTTCCCTGGAGTATGGCTTGCCCTACCCTTAATGCTTTTAGCTTGCAAGGAATAAAAGGAAAAAGAACAAAGGACAATTTGAGAACCTCGCTACCATCAAGCAAGCAGCACCGGGAGCAGAGCGTGTCCTTCAGACCAGAGGTTCTTGCGTCAGGACGCTCCCTGGACAAAGACTGAAGCAATACCGGACTTTTCCTCCAGAGCCAACAAGGGGAAAGCCTTCCCCTGGAGTGGACACCCTGAATATGGACTTGCAACCTACCGGACTGTGTAAGAATAAATCTTTCTTTGTTAAAGCCATCCCCTCTGTGGTATTTCTGTTAGAGCAGCCCTCGCTGACTAAAAGAGTGTGCTACACTCCCCACAAGGTGTGCTGCGTTCGCAATGGGTCACTCTTTTATCCTTTGAGCTGTGAACAATTTATTTTTAACTTGGCCACACCTTTTCCTTTCAAAGATCACAACCAACAAAAGAGGACCAAGCACCTCCTCAGACTCTCCAGAAAATCAGGTCTTGTCAGGAAGACTTCAGTGAGAGAAAAGGCATGCCTTTCCTCCTTCTGTTCAAGAATGCGAAGCGCCCTTTTGTCTCCTGATAAACTACTGAGAGCAAGTACTGAAACAGCTCTATTTCTTGTTCTAGTTCCATAAATTGGGAGTAAGACCTTCACTGTGTATTTCTCAGGATCACACCCTCCGTGAGGCTCCAATCTCTCCTGCTTATTGGTAAAGTCAGTTTAAAAAGAGTTCTATACTAAGTAATAAATACTGATGGGAACTTCATACTGTCTGTAGGATGCCTGCAGCACAGCTGCTAACCATTCGCTGTAGAAGAGGACAGCCCTAGCAAGTGGTACAAACCCTGCTACAGAGTGGGGTTCCCAGACCGGGATGCCATATCATCGTCAGGCGTCACCACCTGTGTTGCACAGGATCACCAGCTGACCTGTGTCCACGTAAAAGCTTGAAAAGCAGAGGGCAAACAAGTCCGCCACCTGTGTCTGCAGACAAGATTACAGGGAGCAGAGCAGATCCAGAGGGGCTGGTAGGACTCGTGAACCGCGAACCTTCCAACTACCGCTGACCTTCACCTCTGACCTTAAACAGCTGAGCTAGTCACTCTGGATATCAGTTTTGTTCCCTCTCTTCAGCTACACTTAGCTATTGAAAACCTTTTGTCATGGAGCCAATGCCAACTCACGGCAACCCCACAGGACAGAGCAGAACGGCCCCTGGATCCCCAAAGAGTGGTGGGGTTTACAACTGCCAGCCTTCTGGCCAGCGGCATGGTCCTAACCAGCACACCACCCACCTGGCTCCGACTCAGCTACAGCTACAGGAAACGTCCTTCTCTTTCAGTGGTTACCAGGTCTGGCTCCGTCACTGAGGTCGCACTTCATCTTCACCCAGACTGCAGAGTTTCTCTCTGTCAAGAACTGTCTCCTGTAGGTGTACTCACCTATATAGCATCTGGACCTCATGTCTGCTCCAGGCCATGGCTGCCAGAACGTCATTCCTCTGCCCAACAGGCAACTCGACAAAGTCCCTGATGGAGCAGGAGAAATGTGTGGCACAGAACTCAGATTCTAATAAAAAGACCAGATTTGAGGGTCTGACTAGGGGGTCCTTGGAAAATAAGACCCCTGAACTGCATGTGAGCCCGCAACTGAAACCACGTGAGAATCCAACTTATCGCACAAAGACGGAGCAGCTCGATGAGACACGAAGCGACCCTGGTGAGGAGCGCGCTTTCTGGTGTCAGTTGGTACTGGAGACAAACGGGTAGTTCTTGTCCACAGGTGGGATAAGAGGTCGGAGGGCAGAGGAGCAAGGTGAATGGACGCAGGAAACACGAGGCAGAGGGGAGGAGGAGTATGCACGCGGTCATGCTGTGGGGAGGGTGGCTGGGGTCACGTAACCAACTGTGTGTCACTCTTCAGACGAGAAACTGACTCAAATTGTAAATTGTCACTTAAAACACAATTAAAAAAAAAAGAACATCACTTCTTCCAGATTCAGCATCAGACACACAAACCTTCTGTCCAGGTCACCACTCAGAACGAGCTCACACACTGAGCACAGACCACACACATCTACAAAGCCCCTCTGATGACCAGCCTCTGAGTATCTTACTCAAGGGGCTGGCTCCTTCCTCTAGCAATCTGACGGCTCACTCAGGGGACTTTCATAGGAAATGAGCAGTTAACAAAAATTTTCTCAAGAACAGGCCGACCTCATGGCCCCTACGAGCAGGCATGAAGTGTGACAGAGCACCCCAATACAGATGCGACAGGAAGGTATGCTGCAGGAGAAGATGATGTACCTGGAGAGACAGACATGTCTGCAAATAATCAAGACACAGGCTGAAATACATGCGGAGCTACACAAACCCCAAACGAAACTCAGTGTCATGCTGATTCCAACTCAGAGTGACCTTACAGGACAAAGGGGAACTGCCCCATGCGCTTTCCAAGCTCCAAATCTTTACAGGAGCCAGCTGCCACACCTTCTCTGTGGAGTGGCTGGTGGGCTCAAAACATCAACCTTCCAGTTAGCAGCTGCATGTGTGACCACTGTACTACCAGGCTCCTCCTGCAGAGCTATGACCATGGGAGGTCATCAGAGGCAAGGCAGAGATCTTTCATGATTCACCAACAGCTTGAGAAACAAGTACTGATCACCTCCTGCATGCCAGCTGGAAACTCTCATGGCATAGTGCTAAGTGCTGTGTCTACTAACCAAAAGGTAAGCAGTCCAAATCTGCCAGGCACTGCCTCTACAGGGCAGTTCTGCTCTGACCTCCAGGTTGCCATGAGTTCAAACTGACTCAACAGCAGTGGGTTTGGTATTTGGGTCATATACTAGGTATTAAGCTGGGCCAGGGAAAAATGAATCAAGCACCATTTCCTCAAGAAATGTCCAGGAGGGGTGCAGTCAAGATGGCAGACTAAGCACATGTCCCCCTAAATCCCTCTGGAAACCAAGACCTGAAATGATAATTAAAAGGAGACTTGTGGATCTCTAGTGAGCCCTGGGGCATGGCATACGACTGTTAATTTGGACTTCATGCCACTGAACGCAAAATCTCCTCTCATTTGCTAACCCCCACTCTCGGTGAGCACAGGCTTGCACAGACTGAAGGTAACTCACCATTTTGATTTTTTCCCCTCTCTTAGCTAGCGGGAGGAGCTGGAACTTGACTAGCCATTAATCTCAGACATACTGCTGGTTGGACCAGCAAATGAAACTGCCATATTTGGAGAGCCCAGCTTTAGACTGTGCCTTCTTGGCACCTTTGGCCTCTCTTTCTGCCTCTGACATATAGTAGCCAGTACCAAGGCGGTGGCAAGCTTGTGCGGGACACCATCTTGATCCACTGGGAAGTCGATACAACCGTACGGGGGCCCGGACTGGACTTAGTTCCTAGCCCGGGGGAGAGCACTTTTCCAGAAAAAAAGCACTATTTTACAGTGTCACCTATGGCTGAGGACCAGCAACAGAGGTTTTGGACTCTGTGCATCGCGGCACCTTTGGCCACTCTTTCTGCCTCCGCCATAGAGTAGCCTGGTCCAAGCTAGGTAGTGAGCTTGTGCAAGATGCCATCTTTTCCACTGGGAGGCAGACATACCCATAGGAAAGCCTCAGCTGCACCTAATTCCTGGGCTAGGAGGCAACACCTGCCTGGTGGAAAGCACTTTTCCAGCAGAAAAGCAGTATTTTACAAAATGTTGCCTACAGCTGGGGCCTGACAGCAGAGGTCAGCAGAGCAGGAGCCTTTCTGTATTTTTAGATAGTTTATAACATCTGAGGTTTGACATAGAGGTGTTTACTTTGCCAGCTGGGAAGAGGGACCTGTACATCTGAAAACCTGACTGACTTTCCAAGTTGTCAGATACCTTTGACCTTCCATTTTAAGACCACCTAGAGAAACAACTGCAGTCCATCCTCACAGTATCTCTCCCAGCCTCTACTGACTCACATGATGTCCCCAAAGTAACAAACTCTGGAGAAAAGCCTAACCAAGAAATCACCCATGGCTTGAGAAGGCCCCCAAAAGAAAGCACCACAGAACTCCCAAGGTGAAGAAACCTTTCTGAAATTATGGGAAGATGAATACAAAGGGATTATATAGAGAGCCCTACTAGACCTCATACAAAATGCAGCAGAGCACAATGAAAAATTAAGCAAGCTGTTGGATCTGATGGAACACCAGTACTCTGAAATCGAACAGATCAAGAACAAAATCAAAGACATAAGAAACTTCAATTGAAAGCCAAGAAAACAGAATGGAACAAATGGAAAAGAGACTTTCTGACTTGGAAGACAGAGCTACTGACTCCAGCATATATAAGGAGAAATCAGAAAAAAGAAACAAGAAAAAGAAGCATTAAGAAGCATGTGGGACTCTATTAAGAGGAACAATCTACAATTAATTCGAGTTCCTGAACAGGGCGAGACACCTGAGAACACTGAGAGTATTGTTGCTGAGCTGCTGATAGAAACTTTCTAGAAATCATGAAGGAAGACAATATAGATATCCAAGATGCATACCGAATGCCACTCAAAATGGATCTCAAAAGAAAGACTCCAAGACATATTATAATCAAGCTTAACAAAATGAAACATAAGCAGAAACTGTTAAGGGCAGCAAGACTCAAAGCAAAGCTAACATTCAGAGGGAAACCCTATGTGCTTTCATCAGATTTCTGAGCCGAAACCATGCTGGCACAGAGACAGTGGCAGGCACATTCAAAACCTTGAAGGAGAACTTCCAACCATGAATCACGTATCCTGCAAAACTATCTTTCAAATATGAAAATGAAATGAAGATATCCGCAGACAGACAGAAACTCAGAGACTTTGTGAAAAACCAAACCAAAGTTACAGAAATACTGAAATAATCTCCTGGCATAGAAGAACAAAACCACCAACTTCATATTTTAGAAGCAAATACAGGACACATCAGCCAGAATCATACTCAGTTAGGGAAGACTCCAAACTCAATCAAAGCTATAATAACAAAAGAAATAATCCAGTGATCATATTATGAAAACTATAATGTCGCCATACTAAAAAGAGGAATGTACTACAGTCATCATAGTCCTTCCAGATGGAGCGGAAGTTGATAAGAATGGTAGTAACTGAAATTGGGTTTATACATGGTTTATTAAGGGGGATCTTAGGGACAGCCGTAAAGCACAATAAAGATGCAATATCAAATCAATAAACATAATACAGGAGTCTCAATAACCACAAAACCGCCCTGAAAAAGTTGAAAAATCAACTCACAAAGAAGAATGTACCAGAACGGATTAATAAGAACAGAGAAAACATCAACACAAAAATAAACATATCATAATGGCAGCATTGAACACACACCTATCAATAATCACATTGAACTCATGACTGGACTTAACACTCCAGTAAAGAGACATCGAGTGACATCTTGAATCAAAAGACACAACCCATCCATATGTTGCCTACAAGAAACTCACCTTAAAGATATCAATAAACCGAAAATTAAAGGATGGAAGAATATATACACAAAGAATATATACACAAAGAATATATACACAAAGAATAATACACAAAGAAGAGAAGGTGTGCAATTCTGATCTCAGATAAAACAGATTTTAATGTAAAGTTCACCATCGTGGACAAGGGAGGACACTATTAACTGCTGAAAGGTTCAATACACAAACAGGACGTAACAACATTAAAAATTCATGCATCTAATATTAGAGCACCTAAATACATTGAAGAAACACTGACTACACTCAAAAATGAGATAGATCATTCCCCAATAATAGTGGGAGACTTCAACACTCTACTCTCAATATTGGACAGACTGTCTAGAAAAAAGTTCAGTAAAGACACAGAAGACCTTATTGCCACAAATAACCAACTAGATCTCATCAACATACACAGAACTTTCTATCAGCAGACAACTACACTTTCTTTTCCAGTGCACATGGAAGAGTCTCCAGAATAGACCATGTGTTAGGACATAAAGCAATTCTCAAGAAAACCTGAACCACTGAATTAATGCAAAGCACCTTCTCAGCTCATAAAGCCATAAAAGTTGAAATCAATAGCTGAAAAAACACAGAAAGAAAGTGGAACTCATGGAAACGGAACAACATTTTGCTCAAAGAGCCATGGGCTATAGAAAAAATAAAGGATGAAATAAAGAACTTTACAGATTCCAATGAGAATGAAAACACTTCCTACCAGAACCTATGGGAAACAGCCAAAGCAGTGCTCAGAGGTCACTTCATCTCCATAAATGCACACATCTGGAAGGAAGGAAGGAAGAAACCAAATCAAAGAACTAACTCTACAGCTGGAACAAGTAGAGAGAGAACAACAAAGGAACCTCTCAGGCAAGAGAAGAAAACAGATCATAAAGATTAGAGCAGAACTAAACAAATTAGAATAGAAGGAACAACTGAAAAAACTGAAGAGACCAAAAGGTGGTTTTTTGAAAAGATCAACAAAACTGACAAACCAATGACTAAATACTAAAGAAAAACAGGAAAGGAAACAAATAACCCAAATAAGAAATGAGAGGGGAGTTGTCATAACAGATCCAACAGAAATAAAAAATATCACAACAGAATACTATGAAAGACTGTACTCTAACAAATTTGAAAACCTACACGAAATGGACACATTCCTTGATTCATATCACCTACGAAAATTATCACAAGGTGAAGCAGAACTTAATAAACTCATCACAAAGGAAGAGATTGAAAAAGTCATCAAAAAACTACCAACTAAAAAAATCCCAGGCCCACATGGCTTCACCACAGAATTCTACCAAGTTTTTAGAGAAGAGCTATCTCCAGTACTACTGAGACTATTTCACAGTATAGAAAGGGATGGCATACTGTCAAATTCATTCTACAAAGCCAGTGTAACCCTGGTACCAAAAGCCAGAGAAAGATCCAACCAAAAAGGGGAACTACAGACTGATACCACTCACATATCTACATGCAAAAATCTTCAACAAAATTCTTGCCAACAAAATACAACAACATATCAAAAAAATAATCGATTGTGACCAAGTCGGATTCATACCAGGGATGCAAGGCTGGTTCAACATCTGAAACACAATTAATGTGATCAACCACACAAATACCAAAAAAGACAAGAATCACCTGATTTTGTATACTGACGTAGAAAAGGCATTTGATAAAGTCCAACATCCATTCATGCTAAAAACTCTCAGCAAAACAGGAATAGACGGCCAATTCCTCGATGCAATAAGGGCCATTTATACAAAGCCAACTGCCTACATCATCATGAATCAAGAGAGACTGAAACAGTTTCCCTTGAGAACAGGAACTAGACAAGTATGCCCACTCTCACCTCTCCAATTCAACATCGTACTAGAAGTTCTAGCCAGAGCAATTAGACAAGACCATGAAATAAAGGGCATCTGCACTGGCAAAGAAGTAAAAATCTCCCTATTTGCAGATGGTAAGATTGCATATGCAAAGAATCCATAAGTAAACTACTCAAACTGACAGAAGATTTAGCAAAGTCTCAGGTTACAAGATAAACATAAGTAAATCAGCAGGGTTCTTTTATACCAACAAGATTATTAAGGAAGAAATCACCAAATCAATATCCTTTACTATAGCCCCTATGAAGACAACGTACCTAGGAATAAATCTAACCAGAGAAATAACAAACCTTTACAAACATAACTACAAGTCCTTACTACAAGAAACTAAGAGAGACTTACATAAATGGAAAAACCTACCCTGCTCATGGATAGCAAGACATAACATTGTGAAAATGTCTATTTTGCCCAAAGCAATCTACTTATACAATGCAATCCCAATACAAATTCCAGTGACATTTTTTACTGAGACGAAGAAACAACTTACCAACTTCGTTTGGAAAGGGAAGAAGCCCTGGATAAGTAAAGCACTACTGAAGAAGAACACAGTGGGAGGCCTCTCACTACCCGACTTTAGAACCTATTACACTGCCACAAAAGTCCAAATAGCCTGGTTCTCATACAAAAAGTGACAGATACAGCAATGGAACAGAATTGAGACCCCAGAGATGACACCATCCTCCTATGAACAGTGGATATTCAACAAAGGCCTTAAGACATTAAACTGGGGTAAAAACAATCTCTTCAACAAACGGTGCTGGCAAAACTGGATGCCAGCCAAGTGCTATAGAGTCAGATCTGACTCATGGCAAAATTGGATATCCATCTGCAAAAAACTTAAACAAGACCTATATCTTACACCTAATACAAAAACCAACTCAAACTGGATAAAAGACCTAAATATCAAATCTGAAACAATAAAGTTCATCCAAGAAAAAGTAGGAACAACAATGGAAGTTTGAATACACAATGCAGACTTCAAAATCTGTCAAACAACCCACAATCAACAGAAAATAGGTGAATGGGAACTATTAAGAATCAAACACTTTTGCTCATCCAAAAACTTTATTAATAGAATTAAATGGCCACCTACAGAATAGGAAAAAATATTTGACAACTGTATGTCAGACCAATACCTCATCTCCATAATCTAGAAGGTACCAGAGAATATCAATAAGAAAAAGATAAATTATCCAACTGCATGTTGGGCAAAGGAGATGGACACACACTTCTCTAAAGAGGAGATCCAGGCAGCCAAAACACACATGCAGACATGCTCACAATCATTAGCTATTAAAAAAATCCAAATCAAAACTACAATGAGATGCCATCTCACCCCAACAAGGCGGGCCATGATCCAAAAAAAATGCAAAACAACAAATGCTAAAGAGGCTGTGGAGAAATTGGAACTCTCCTACACTGTTGGTGGGATTGCACAACAGTGTAACCTCTTTGGAAAGCAATCTGGCACTTCTTTAAAAAGTTGGATATAGATATACCATTTGACCCAGTAATTCTACTGCTTGTGATATAGCCTACAGAATCAAGGCCATTCACACCGACTGATACATGCACACGAATGTTTATCACAGCACATTCCACAATAGCAAAAAGATGGAATCAACCCAGATGCACAACAACCAAGGAATGGATAGGTAAACTATGGTATATATACTCAGTGGAACACTATGCAATGATAAAGAACAATGATGATTTTAGGAAACATCTCATAACCTGGTTTCAACTGGAGGACGTTATGTGGAATGAAAGTAGTCAGTGACAAAAGGACAAATATTTTATAAGAACCCTACAATAAGAACTTAAAAACAGACTCATGCATAGAAGAAAAGACTCTCTGACAGCTGCAAGGGTGGGGAGGGAGGGAGGAAGGGAGACGGGGGAGGCTTTAGAACAGACAGTTGATAGAAACTTGGTTGGGTGAAATCTGGGACAGCGCATATTAGAAAGAAGATCAATATTAACTAGACTTCAACATAACATGATTACTCCTCCCATCTTAATCCAATATTACCAGGACACAGTAGCTGGAGCAGGGGACTGGAGACCATGCTCTCAGGGGAAATCAAGGACAATTGGCACAACTAGCATTTCGCTAAGTGAGCCCTCTGCACCCCACATTGGTGAGTGGTATCTGGGGTCTTAAAAGCTGCCATCTGAGAGTACAGTAAAGGGTCCCAACTTAGCAGGAACAGATAATCACCAAGGACCAAAACAACATGGGGGAAAGAGAACCCAGAAGAAGACTGAGACCCACATGACTGGGTGACTACGTAGACTTGAGACCGGAAGAACCAGATGGTGCCCGGCCACCATCAGTAATGGCCATGACAGAGCTCACAAAGTTGAGTCTCACTGGGAACACAAGAATAAAAAGGGGTGCACTCTGAGATCTCCATTAAAAGACTGCAATTGATGGCCCACGGGACTCAGAGTTCCCCTGGGAGCATGGCCCCTGTCCATAAATCATAATGGAGGTCAACTCTCAGACAGGAATGGATTGGATTTGGCGACACAGAGTGCCCATATCATATGTGCACTTTATAGTTCTATGCATCCACAGGATGTCGTCCTGCTGACCTCTTACTGGAGGCAGTGGAATGTGTGGACAGGAGGGGATAGGAGATTGTTGGGAGGATAAGACATGTACGGAATGCAGAGGAAAAGTGTGATGTCACCAGGCAGGGAAAGCAGTGGGGGCTGCACATAGGTGGGCATGCAAATTTATATGGGAATGTACATTTTCATTTTTTCATTCAATCATAATAAAAAAAAAAGAAGAAACGTCCAGTCCCAAGCAAGTGTGGACAAATACCCAATTTCGGTGTGACACGCACAGGGCGCCACATGCACAGGACAAGAACAAATGTGAGATGGGCGCTCGGGCAAGGCTTCCTGAGAAAGCCTCAGTATGCACTGAACACCCCGGAAAGGCAGGGCAGAACTATTCCTCTTACTGACGTGCACCCTCACAGCGAGCATAACCAAGAAAACCAAACCCACTACCAACGAGTCATTTCTGACCCACAGTGACCCTACAGAGCAGAACACAGCTGTCCCACTGGGCTTCCAAGGAGTAGCTGATGGATGAGCTGCCAGCCTTTTGGCTAGCAGCCGAGCTCTGAACCACTGTGCCAGTGGGGCTCAAGGTCTCCACAGCAGCCAAAAACAAAACAAAAAAACACCCTGTTGCTGGAGAACTCTACCGGACAGAACGGACTCGCTCCCTAGCATTCTAAGGAGCAGCTGGAGGATTACAATGCCAGCCTTCCGGTGACAGCATGGGTGGGTAAGCACTGTAACCACCAGACTCCATTCAGCAAACGGTAGAAAATCAGGAAAGAGTGATACGTGAATCGGCGGAATTCATCAGAGAAAGAAAGTTGTGAAGGGTGTCAGAGAAACGATGTGGAGAACAAGCAGGCCAGCATGAACCAGAACCAACCATGCGGTGGCGGGAAGCGGGAAGGAGTGCTGGGGTGACCTATGACTGCAGGCTGGAAGCCAGAGGTCACAGGATAAGACAGCAAACTAACCTGGATGTAGCTGAGACCCTAACACAGAATCAAGTCTGGTGGTCAATAAACGTATCAATGTCAACAGCGGACCTCGCTCCCCCTCCACAGAGACAGACTGTGCTCCGGGAAGGCAGGGAAGGGGAAACAGAAGGCCTTACTGAGGGCTGCACGGGGGCTTCGGGGGCTTCGGAGATCAGACCCAGCGTGACACCAGGACCACACTGCCTCCTCCTTCCTGAGTTACTGCTCCACCACCCAAAGACCCAGTAACCACACGAGGTGATCTGTGTTTAAACACACACAAGGAACTTAAGATTTGATTAGTTGGTCTATGATATACCTGGTTACCGAGGTTACCGAGCCCAAGAGTCAGGGCGCAGCGCCCACAGCGCAGAAAGCGCTCAGAAGCATCAGTGAGGGCATGCATGCAGTCTACAGCCTCACTCACTGCCACCTCTCAGTGAAGCCGTCACAGTACCCGACGCAACAAAGGGCAGTTACTGTGGAAAATGTTGGGGATACTACAGTGACAACAGGGAAAATTTAGTACCTTTGAAAATCTTAAAAACTTCTTTTCGAATGCCCCATTGAGGCCAAAACATTTTTAAGTGAATATTATGTACTTAAACCAAACCAAACCGATTGCCATCAAATCAATTCGACTCACAGCAACCCTACAGGACAGAGTAGAGTTGCCCCATGGTTTCCGAGGAGTGCCTGGAGCATCTCAACTGCCTACCTTTTGGTGAGCACCCACAGCACTTAACAACTACGCCACCAAGGTTTCCATCACACACATAAACCAAAGAAACCAAACCCACTGCTGTCGAGTTGGGTCTGACTCACAGCAGCCCTACAGGTCAGAGTAGAACTGCCCCACAGTTTCCAAGGAGCACCTGGAGAATCTCAACTGCTGACGTTTTGGTTAGCAGACGTAGCACCCAACCACTAAGGCACCAGGTCTCCATTACATACTTAGGGATAAGTAAATCCAAGTCATTGTCTCATGAAAGCATCTAAAATCGAAGTTTTAGAAAACAAGCAACTGTGAAGACACCCAGGCCGCTTCTGCACTGTTTGAGTATGAGAAGGGAAACAGGAAAGGAAATAGGAAATACATCAGCCCTGGAAGTCTGCAAACCCACTGGCACCAGCTGGCTGGCCACCAGGAGGGCTGGGCCACAGGGACAAGTGACCCACCCAGACAGGTGGGTCTGGGGAAGCAGCCCATGACAACCCCAACTCCTGACTGAAATGCCTGCAGTGGACACTGTCTCCACAGGTCCGAAGTTCAGAAGCCTTCTAGCAACTACTGGTTCAAAGGGAGGTTAACATGACTGTCAGATGCTGACCAAGGTGGCCAGCTGTCAAGGCATAATTTAAAAGAGAAAGAAAGCAGCAGTCATCTCCAGGGAAAAGCACACATCAGAGACCCCAAGTCCTTGCTGAAGTCAAGGAGGCCCTGTCCTCATCTGCATCCCATTCCAGCTCAGTCACGTCCAACAGCTCAAGAGATCATCTGTGATTCAGCATGGGGCACAGAAATAAGAGTTGCTCAGACAAAATTCCTTCCTAATGAATCACCACCCTCCAATCTGCTCTGTTATTTAACATTTACAAAGGAAGTTAGTGATCGCGATTGTACGTCACTGCTGGGGGCCCAAACTGTATCCATGCTTAGAAAGAACACCATGGAGACAAGGTAGAACCCCGACACTGAAGCTTTTCTTCCTCAGATGCCAAAGACATCCTGGCCCAGGCCACCACATCTGAAAGACTGCAGGGCCGATGACACTGGTTACTGCGGAAACAGATGTGCCTTCCACAGGAGCTGACACAGCCAGGGTGACAGACACAGCTGACCCAACGGAATGATCAGCAACAAACCTTTATCTAACATGCTTCCTGCTGATTTTTCTGTCGACAGAGTACTTGACTATGACCTCATCACAGAACAGAACTTCTTATTGTCCGCCAGCTTTCTTCTGCTTTGTGTGGTCCCTAAAGCCTCTTCTGAAATTATGTGGTAGTTTGAATGTTGAGATTTGCTGGATGCTAACTGAAATAAAAGGATCCCCCAGCTGAGGAGCATGTTATTAGGAATTTCAAGTTCTCCATCACAGCCAGTGCTCACTGTATGTAATCAACATGTCAGGTGCTCCACTGAGCTCTTCACACTACGTCCTGTGATGCTCCAATCAATGCTGGAACCTAAGTACAGCCACTGCCTTCGTTCACACACAGACACTGAGGCTCAGAGGCTGGGTGGCATCTGAAGGCAGTAACAGAGCAGTACGCAACATGGCACTAAGTGACAAGACAGCAGTTCCCACCCCCAGGGGATCTGCAGAAAGAAACACCTGGCCACCGGCTCTCAGGAGGATGAACCACCTGGGAAACCCGCTGGGGCAGTTCTACACCGTCCTACAGCCACTAAAAAAAAACCCATGGCCATCAAATCGATTCCAACTCACAGCACCCCTACAGAATAGATCAGAACGCCCCTGTGCGTTTCCAAGGAGCACCTGGCGGAGCTGCACTGCTGACCTTCACCCACTGTGCCAACAGGGTCACTATGAGGCAAAAATCCACGAGCCAGCTCACATCAAGGGTCTGCTGAGAGTCCCGGGGGCAGGAGGGAAGCTCTTCCCTACAGCGATGAAGAAGGCTGATCCTTAGCAGGTCCTACAATTCCCATAATGGGAGCAACCAATACCATCTACTTATAGATATATTAACAGTAAAGAACAGATCAATGTCTTTTTTTCTACTTCTCTTATCTGACAAGGTTTTAACGATGCTAGCAGTTGAATTCCACCATAAGGCCTTTTTTTCCTTCAGTTTTGGTCTTCCTTGTGGATAAAACTGTTGCTAAAGGAACAGACAGACACAGTCCTCTGAAGAGGATGCTCGGCCTTGTGTGCCTTGGTTTTTCACTCTGTAAATGGAAATAACACCTAATCCCTCCAACGGTTTCTCTGAGGGATTACACCCAACAACCAGGGAAGACCCTAGTCCAGGGAGGTCCTCTGGGAGTGTCGCCCAGTAACGAGACAAGGAAGAGCACTTTCTCCCAGCATTTCTGGAAACAGGTCTGGGGGCACATCTCGGTTTTCTCTGTCTCTCTACGACTGCCTGGCACCTCTCTGCTCCCCTGGTGCCCCCTGGTACCCTCTTGACACCCTCTACTGGTTTGTTGTGCAAGGTACAGCCCACTCCAGAGCGACTGAATTCTCTCCTCCCCAGTCAAAACTCTGCTCAGAATTAAACAATAGGATTTAACTAATTTATCATAATGCATTAACATCTTGAAGGATCCTGAGTATTAAATCAGTGTCCACCGGTAGAATATGAGGAAGTGAAACACAACCTGAGGTGGAAACCAACAAGCCTTTTCCCATGCTTCGCTGCCTGCCCGCCTGCTGCTTTCAACCCCTCCGCCAGTCACAGCTTCTTCCACTACCGTCCACACACGACACCAGATTCGGAGCAGTTTCAAACTAACTTCCCACAACAGTTCGTAGGTGGGGACCATCTGTCACTCACAGGCTGTGAATGCTACCAATGGCACCCCAACTTCGCCAGCAGCGGCCGTGATGGATGGAAACATCAGAAGATGTCAATTCTTCTTCCTTTACCACGGTCAGATTCTAAAATCCAGGAAAAAAATACATTCCCATTTCAATTATAAATCTAAGTGTTTATACAGTTCATGCCATGAACAACTTACTGAACAATCCTCAAGCTGCTAAAGACCAAACTGACAGTGACCAGCCAGGAACTGTTAACACAACTCTGGACCAAATCAAAGTCTCTCTGACCTTCTACCCAACAAAAGAGGAAAACCATTACTACCCTGTGAACAACCCAGAACTCAAGTGACACTTTGATTTTGCAAAACTACTGAAACAGAGCAAGCCTCTCACCTCCAAGTCCTCTCAGCCTAAACCAAGCATCAGTTAATTCTGTCTGAGGGCACATTACATTACTGCCACAGACATAAACACAGACAGACAGCAAAACTAGTGCTTCTGGCTAATTCTTCGTTTTCTTTCCTCTTTGCTTAAACACACATACACACACACACACACACATACAACTCTTATTTTAGTTCTGAGTTTAACAAGGAATAGCATTCATTTATCCATTTATTCAGCATATAGTAGAGGCTCCTTAATGTAGGACATTCTGTATGCACCAAATACAGAAAAAAACAGAAAAGTCAGCCAGCTGTATCCTGAAACCAAGAACATCATCTGCTCTGAAAAGAAGAAATGGGAAAAACAGACAAACAGACACTGGGATTCTGCCAAACTAGAAAGATCTAACTTTGACAGAAATTCACGCATTCTAAAACTGTTCACCAGCTTACCCTTTCCAATCCATGTGTCCCCAGTGACACCTCCTTTGAAAGGTATGATTCCTTCTGTAAACATTACACTCAACTTAAACAGCCCATCATTTTTGTCACGGCTGAAAAGCAGGTGGGGATGTTTGCCAATCACAACCACTTGCCCAAGCAACAAGATCCTGAAGGACTAATAATATAAAACATCAATGTGTTCACACTGCCAAAGGCAGTAAGCTGTCAGTTACGTCACTGAGACGAACGTGCCTTCAAAAAGGGATCATATCACGCGCACACACACGTAGAGCTACGACCCACACACATGTAGGCAAGTGTGCACACTGTCTTTTAGGCTTTTTGAGGCACAGATCTGTATTTATAAAGCACCTCAAAAATATTCACACTGTAAACATACTACAGTATCTTGGATTGGGTCCTAGGAGGGAAAAAGGTAACAGTGGGGAAACTGGCAGAGCACAAACAAAGCTCAGACTTTGTTCCCAAGACCACGTGGCAGTGTTCGCGTCCTCAGTTGTGACCGACGCACCTGGTCAGGTGCGGCGTCGACATGAGGCGGACCTGGGTGAGCCCCCCACAGCTCTGTTCCCAGGACCCACCCATGTTAATCTTTGTTTCCACACATGCGCCTGACTAGGTGAGAAGTTAACATGAGACGAAACCAGGTGACCACATGTGGGAACTCTCTGTACTGTCCTTGAAACTATTCTGTAAACCTACAATTGTCTGAAAATAAAAGTTCATTTTAAAAAAGGATCACAGAAGTATTTTATTAAAAAAAAACTCGCTGTCATTGAATCAATTCCAACTGACAGCAACGCTGTATGTCAGAGCAGAACGGTCCCATGGTTTCCAAAGAGCACCTGGCAGATCTGAACTGTTAACCTTCTGCCTGGCCACGGTAGTGCATAACAGCCATGCCACCAACGTTTCCAGACAGAGGTACGGAGCCACGTCCAGCTACTGCCACCAAGTCCATTCTGACTCACAGTGACCCTACAGGTCAGAGCAGAACTGCCCCACAGAGTTTCTGAGGAGCACTGGGCAGATCTGAAGTGCTGACCTCCTGGTTAGCAGACGCAGCACCTAACCACTGAGCCAACAGGGTTTCTTAGGCTGAAATACATTCCCTAAGTGTAAGCTATTAACCAACATCCACTCTCCCTGTGGAGAAGGTCATTACCAAACTCTCTCTCAAGGCTGGGACCCTCAGCCAGCTGTTACCTCTAGACTTACCTTTTAAAGACAGACAAGATCTTCGACTATAGAATGCCATTATAGAGCGGAAAGAGGGAGCCACTCGAGAAATGCCAATAGTTATTTACTAAATGTCTCTGTATTTGAGGCACTGTGCTGAGATACGGTTATCAAGACAAATAACACACACTTGCCCTCAAAAATCTTACGCAGCAGAAAGACAAAAGGCGATGAAAACAGCGCTCTTCTCTGCGTGGCAGGAAGCACTGCTGCTGTGAGGTGACGCTGAGGTGACGTGGCCGGCTGCAGAGCATCTGACGGGGAGGAGCACGGAGACTCAGGAGCACAGGCCGACAACGAGGGTCTGCGCCTTCGGGTCCTGCGCAAGGCCCCCCGCTTTCCTCTGTGGACACCGCACCAAATAGAGTGACGGGGGCAGACCTCTGACAGCCATTTGCCACGAAAAAGTGAGATGTACCGTTTAAAACCTAAAAAACTCAACCTAAAAAATCCCGTGTAAGTGAGGGACTTTTATTTTTACTTTCCCACTGACGGGTGCTGTGTTCCCGCAGCTTACTCCGGAGATGAACTTCCCAACAACATCCGCTCCACACGCACTGTAGGTGAGCCTGCGGAAAGGCCCCAGTGGCTGCTCCAAAGGTACCTGCTCTTGGGGCCTCAGCGCCCCGCGCAGCACACACATCCAGGTCAGCCCCAGGAGGTGCTCAAGGAAGCCACCAGGGCGGGGAGCGCGAGCCCTCCAACAGGAAAGCTTTCAGAATGGGGGACACACCACATCAGTTTCATCAAGGTGAATCACCTGTCCACCGGTGGTCCTAAGAAAATCAAGGCCGTCTCAAAGGCCACCTGCCTGGAACACGGCCCTAGAGCCGCCCTGCTGCAGTCCCTGCATCGGAACACGGGCTGAGCTCGACCCGCTGCCCTTCTCAGGGAGCAGGTGGCTGAGGAGGGGACTCCCCCGCCAGGGGACCTGCGAGAGCAGACGTCCACCTTCAGGCCCCAAACTGACCCAAAGTGGGCCTCGAAGAAGATGCCTGCCTGGGGCTGGGCTCCTCTTCACTAGACGTCAGGCCATGGGGAAAAGGGAAGGCCTGAAAGTTCAAGGGAGGTCTGCTCCAGGGCTTCCCACCCAAACCTTGGGTGCTAGGGCCCCCAGCTGTCAGAGGCTCACTGCTGTTGGGCTGAAGAATTTGCTTCCCAAGATATGAGGAGATATGAGGAGAGGCAGATGATATGTGTGACATCACGTCACACACCAATGACACCCTCTAGCAGTATACCCATGCTCACCTTGAAGATTTTTAGTTCTTCCCTTTAGACACCTAAACGAGTAGGAAGAGTGGGGGTGGCCAATGGCTCATAGGGCGCTTTTGGACAGCCTTCTCTTTTGGCCCTCTCCCCAACAAGGTTTATTCTTTTCCAGATACGCAGACCGAGACCTGTTTAGCCTATTAACGCACATGCTGATGTGGATCTCCTACGGCCCTGTCACGGAGCCCTGGTGGCAGAGCGGGTCAGTGCTCAGCTGTGAGCTGCAAGGCTGACAGCTGGGGTCCACCAGGCGCTCCCAGGAGACTCTTGGGAGCAGCTGCGCTCAGCCCTGCGCTGCCACCAGGACTAAGAAGCAAGTCCACGGCAACGGTTCGGTCTGCTCTCAGTCCTACAACGTCAGAAGCCCTCCTGGCAGCGTGACGGCCCCACGCCCCAGGCTCTACTGCTGACCGAAGGCCGGCGGGGTGAACTCGTCAGCCACTAGGCCAGGGGAAAGACGTGGCGCCCAGTCCTGCCGAGATGACAGCCCGGCAGGCCCCGTGGGGAGGCTCCACCCCACCCTGCTCTCTGCCTTGCAGGGCCACTCGCCCCGAGTCACAATCCAGGGCACTCAACAGCACTATCAGGTAAACTCTTTGCCCTAACCATTTCATGAATGTTGGGACTGTTGTGAACATGTGCTTCCAAGTGCCCCCAACTCTGAGCGTAATTCCAACTCCAGTGAGGGGTGTTACCGCAGCTGCCACGCCTGTACAGTGAGACGAAGCACACCCTTCCTTTTTAGCTGTACCCGTTCAATAACTGGACTCATGCAGGCCAAGCCCAAGCCACTTGTCAACTCAGATAGAGCCACCGACATTAAACAAAAAGACTTTCTAAACTGGGCGAAGGGCAGCAGCCCGCACTCCTACCTTGCCACTTTTCTCGCCTATACACAAGTCTCAGTCAGTTTCCACAGTTAAAACCACACACACACACATACACACACACACACACATACACACACACTTATGACCAAATCCCTAAAATCCTAGGTCAGAGAGGAAATAAACAATAGGTCTACAGAAAGATGACTTTAGTTTCTTAAGCAGCGTTAAGTATGTGATTAGATTCCTTGTTAAAAATGAAAAAGTGACACACGTTAGGTCCAAGACTATTGACAGACTCCCAGATGATCACTGTCTCGCCACTTCACACTCTCACTGAGAGCACTCGGTTTCGTCAAGCTTCCCCAGCCCAAAGCAAGCTTCTATTCCAGGACAGTACACTTGACATGCTTTAAAAGAGAATTCTTTAAAATAGGAAAATCTTCATCAACAGAGGCACACAAACAGCCATCATTTGGAACCTAGATTGATGACGTTAATTACATATTCCCTACTGTGTGCTTTATTGACCCTCAGACCATTATCTTTTGAGGCAATCCATCACGACACTAAGCAGATGCACGCTGTTACGCTGTCGTCAAGGCATGCTGGCAATGCTGCATCTTCACAACTTCTGGCTAATTTAGGAGTTATTTTTACTTTTTTCAAGTTTTCATTGTCTAAGATCCCACAACACTAAACAATCTAAGAATTTTCTCACTAGACACATCAGGACCATTTGTATCTCAAATTGAAACTGTATTCCACCCATCACACAGAGGCTAGTGGTGGCCGGTCTTACCGCTGTGATTTTGAGGCTTTACAAATTAATGCTTTCTAGATATCTGGTGACTATAGGGCACAATTATAGTAAGGCCTAAGTGATTTCAGTAAGAATATTTAAGGACATTAAATGAGCACCAAAATGTTAATATTTTTATAAAGAAAGCTGGGAAGCCAAATTCATCAGTCTTGGACACCTCTGTTCATTTGTACATTGAGCACTCAGGCCAACAAAAGTGGACCACGCTGTACCAAACAGGTTAAGAGACTGACTCTTCTAGTTAACAGTTAGTCTAGATCATGGGTTTAAGTTCACTAAAATTGTAAACAAATTAAAATATCTGATGCTAAGATTTAAGAGAACATTCACTCACAGAAAAAGCCTAAGGAACCTACAAAGAACAGCACAGCTCCTATTTAAATCCCATCGAACTCCATCGACTCTCCTATTTGCAATGTTAAAAATTACACATTACTGTGCACGCTTCCAACTAGATGCCTTAAAATAAGAAAATCTTTTTAAAAGATTAAATGGCCCATCCCCTTCCTAAAATAGAATCTGAATACTTCCACAGTAGCTGACATCTGAGCCTTCCAACTCCCACCAGTTGACCCCCCCCCACCCCAAAAGCCCAGCTACCAGCACCCACAGGAGACAGGCCTGGGCTCAGCTTTGCTTGCACCAGGACCACACAGACAAAGGCCCACAGCCTCATCACTCGCACCAGGAAGCAAACCAGCAACAGAAGGTGCAGCTGCTGCATCTGAAACCCCTGTAAGTGAGTACTGGTTGGTCTTTACAGATGTTACATATACAGAAAAACCTGCCCCAAGACTCAACGATACCAATTTTCACTTGAAAAATACTCTCCAAGACTTTATAACACAGACTAGTTTATCACGACTTAGAAAGCAGAAAATCCACAATGACTGCCTTCGCTATTTTGCAAATGACACAGAAAAGAGAACAAGCGTATTTTCATTTATTAGTGGTTCTTTTCACACATGGAAACCCTGGTGGTGTAGTGGTTAAGGGCCATGTCTGCTAACCAAAAGGCTAGCAGTTCGAATCTGCCAGGTGCTCCTTGGAAACTCGATGGAGCAGCTCTGCTCTGTCCCATAGGGGTCGCTAGGGAGCAGAATTGACCAGGCGACAAGGCGTTGGGCTTGGTTTGTACACTGATTTAGAAGGCAGGGCTGTTACACAAATTCAGGAAAAAACTAACAAATTAGGTGGGATTGTTAGACACCCAAGGGGCCTACTGATGATTTCTCAGCTGTTTCCAAGAACTAGCTTCTGTCCTCACCCCCTCCCTCTGAGGAAACTCGGCTCTGGGACCACCAGAACGGACTTCCCCGATTCTCACGTTCTGTTTATGGAGTCACCTCCTGTGACTAACGAGGACCTGAAAACTGAACAATGTCTCACAGCAGGCTTGGCATTCCAGGGCAGAGGGAATTTTTCACATTTAATTGGGATTATAAAGGGACCCGACCCAACCCACAACCGCCTTTCCTCACAGGTGAGAGTGTGGACCAGCCTGGGCGAATGGCTGGCATGCTTCCCACACGGCCCTTGGGACACAGAGAGGAAACAGCAGCGAGCCCTGGGAAGGCTTGCCCCGGAAGAATTAACCTGGGGGCCGCCCCCCCTCGCCTTCTCCTGAGTGCTCACCCTCAGGCTCTTCACCCCAGGCACCAAGCCTTTGTATGCTATCCTCCTTTTGCTTCTTCCAAAAGCAACTACTACCCTCTGAAATGCGATCTTTTGTCCAGTACGTAGTGTGCAAATAATTGTTCCCAAAGCCCAGCTTGTTAGTCCAGCCTCCTAACGAGATCATTCACAGAGCAAACCCTTTCAGTTTTGGTAAGACCCAACTAATGGATGTTTTCTTTTGTGGCTGTGCTTCTGGTGTCAAGTGCAAGAACTCGACCTAGCCCTAGGTGACCAAGGCTTTAGTTACCCGGTGCTGCCGTCCCAAATGTCACGGCAGTTGGCTTGGACAAACAGCAAGTGATTTTCTCACAGTTCTGGAGGGGGGAAAGTCCAAATTCTGGGCGCTGGCTTTATGGGCTGGCTGTCTGGTGCCGGCAGGGTCTTTGCCTCCCCCAGCTTGTCACTCTTGGGCCCTCGGCCACTTCCCCGGCCGTATCTTCCCCTCCGGAACTTCTGTGTCTCCTGTCTGTGCTACACCTCCTTTAGCTCCTGAGTGGTGGCATCAGACAACCCTACAGCGACCTGGCTTCATGAACATGACAAAGAAAAGCCAGAGATTCCCCACTCGCCCTCACCTGGTATTCCCATGCGAGCCCCACTACTGGCTAAACTATTGCATTTTATCAGAATTTCCCTGTTTCCCACTAAGGCTACTTCTTCTATTCCAAGATTCAATCCAGGCTCCCTCATTTCCTGTAAGTGTGTCCACTTTTCACACAGATCACGCCAGCTCCCTGTGCTCTTCTGCGCCCTTTCCACGGAGTGGTTCTCAAAGACCCCTTTTGTGGATACAGTGTAACCACTGACTTAACCCACCCTCTACTGTCTCGCAGTGTCTGTCACCCGCTTCAGTGTGCTTCCTGCCCACTCCGTCATAATACTAGTCAACTCCTCAGGAAACATCCCCGTAACGAGCATGCCCATTGCCACCAAGTCGATTCCAACTCATGGCAATCCTACTAGACAGACAGCTGCTGGACGAGAACCACTGACCCTTGGGTTGGCAGCCGATCTCGTAACGGCTGGGCTGCCAGCGCGTCACACTGAGCACAGCAACTCCCGTTCAAGTGACTCTACAAATTACAAGTGGTGCCCAGTATCTCCCTGAGTCCTCTCAACAGTCCCGGACACTTGCGCTTGTGTCCCAACTACGGAATGAGGAGAACTGAGACTAGGTGACCGGCCCCAAAGCACCAACAGGACCGAGCCTGGGTCTCGATGAAACGCGTGACTGCGTTCCATAGGCGCTGCCATGCGATGCTGAGAACAGGACTCCACACCACAGCAGCTGTAGTCTCACTGTGACACACCACCAACAGTTCATTCCTCGTGTCACCAAGGATTATTTTAAAGGGTAATTATTCACAGATACAACAGGTTGCATCCTAACTCAACTAGCTCATGGTGACGGACATTTAGGTGACCATGATTTCTCTTCCTGTAATACTGTGATCAAGACCCCCCCCCCACATTTTCAATGACTTTGCTGGGGTGGCTGACCTCGGCTCAGGGCACGCACGTGTGCAGCGCAGAGCTGTGCCACATGGTTTTCTTGGCTGCCATCTTAACGGACCCAGAGCACCAGGCCTCCTCCTCTTCAGTGAAGCTGGGTGGGTTCAAACCACCAGCCGTATTTCAGGGGTTACGGGAACCACCTGGGGACCTTATTTCAACTACATTGTTCCTTCTGGGGGTGCCCTCAGGCTGACTCACAATGGCCCTGAGTGCAGCAGATGAAACACTGCCCAGTCTGCGGTGTCCTCGTGACCGCTGTTACACTGCAGTCCACTTTTGCAGTGGCCACTGTGCCAGGCTGCTCACTGAGGGTCTTCCCTACTTCACTGACCTTCACTTGACCAGGCATGATGTCCTTCTTCAGGGACTGATTCCTCTCATAACAAGTCCAAAGTATGTGAGACGTGGTCTTGCCACTCCCATTTCTAAGCAGCATTCTAACCACACTTCCTCCAAGTCAGAGCTGCTCATCTGTTTAGAAGGCCATGACACATTCAGTATTATTCTCCAGCATCACCACTCAAAGGTGCCAGTCCTTCTTCAGTCGCCCACGTTCATAACGCAGCTGTCACAGACACATGACACAACTGAAAACGCCATGGCTCGCGTCAAGTGCACCTCAGTCTTCAAGACGACGTCTTGGCTTTTCAACACTGTAAAGCGGGCTTCTCAGCAGATCTGTCCAAGGCAATGCATCTTCTGACTTCTTGACCGCTGCTTCCATGGGTATTGATTACAGATTTAAGTAAATGAAATTCTCGACAATTTCAATCTTTACTGTTTATCATGATGCTACTTACTGGTTACACTGTGAGGATCTTTGTTTTCTTTATGCTGAGGTACAATTTATCCTTTACTTTTATCTTTACCAGAAGGCACTTCAAGCCCTCTTCATTTTCAGAAAGCAAAGTACTGAAGATTCATTAACAACCTGGAACAACATATCTCAGGTTATTAATAAAGTAATCTTTCAATCCTGAGGCAAAGTTCTTGTTTACATAATCCACCTTCTCACGTTACTTGCTCAGCACACAGACTAAGTACGATGAAAGGATACAGCCGTGACACTCACCTTTGCTGACTTCAAACCGGGCAGCGTCCATGTGTTCTGTCTGCATGACGGCCTCCTGTTCTGCATGCGGGTTCCTCACGAGCACTGTTCAGGGTTTCGGAGTTCCCATTCTTCACAACATCATCCAAAATTTATTATGATTCACACAGTTGAATGCCTTTGTACAGTCAGTAAAACACACACAAACACTTTTCTGGTATTCTCTGCTTTCCGCCAGAATCTGGTGTCAGCAGTGACATACCTGGTTCCACGTCCTCTTCTAAATCTGGCTAGAATTTCCAGCAATTCCCTGTCGATCTACTTCCATAGCTGCTTTCTGAACTGCCTTCAGCAAAATCTTCTTTACATGTGTATTGGTAATACTGTTCAGTAATTTCCACACTTGGTTGGATCACCTCTCTTGAGAACAGGCATAAACACGGATCTCCTGCAGGTGGTTGGCCAGGAGCTGTCCCCCACGCTTTCTGGCACAGACAAGTAAGGACCTCCACTGCTGCCTCTGCTGCTGAGACGTCTCAGCTGGTACTCTGTCCACCCCCGGCGCCTCAGGGTAGTCAGCGCCTTCTCCGCAGCTCCTCGGCTCCCGGTCAGATGCTGCCTCCCGAAGCCGGTCAGATGCTGCCTCCCGAAGCCGCTGCACGCCGACTGGTAAAATGACTGTGTTCCTCCTGTCTTCCCTGGGGGCTTCCTGCCTCCTTTAGTCTTTTCCCCTTAGAATCCCTCATTATCACACCTTAAGGCTTGACATTTTCCTTCAGTTCTTTGAGCTTCAGAAATGTCAAGCCTGCTCTCTTCCCTTCCGGTTTCCTCTCTTCTGGTCTTTGCACATGTCATTAGAGTAACTTTGTTTTCTAGAGCTACCCCTGGAAATTTTCTGTTCAGCTCTTTCATGTCACCACTTCTTGCTTTTGCTTTAGCTGATGATCTCAGTCACCCAGTGCTACCTGAACAGAAATACTCCAAGTGGACGGCATTGTCAAAGAAAAATCGTCACCTCCCAGGCTGGTAGGTTGTACATCCAAAGTCCGGTGTTAGCTCCATGGGAATGCTCTCTCCCTCTTGTCCTCTTGTTCCCTCCACCCCCCTGTTGTGGAGGAAGATCCCTGTCATCAGTCTTCCTCTGGCTGAGAAGCTTCTCAGCATGGGGGCCCTGGGTCCAAAAGGACACGCTACTCTCCTGGCTCTTCTTTCTTCATGGTACGTGGTCTCCACGTCTCCGCGCTCACTTCCCTTCCACGTATCTCAGAAGAGATTGGCTTACAGCACTAATCGATTATTACAGATCTCCTCAATATTAAACTGCCACCAACCCATCTTACTGACAGCGTGATAGGGTTTACAACACACAGGAAAATCTCATCAAGTGGTCAGGTGTGGACAACCACGTAGTACTGGGAACGACGTCCTAAGCTGATAGGTGTTTTAGGGGGTACACAATTCAGTCCACTACACTACCACATGTTTAAGAGCAAGTTTCAGAGTCTCTTCTGATGTCCATCTCAGTCTCTCCTTTCTTTCCCAGCTTTTTAATGACCTCTTGCCGTCTACCACAATGTCTGTGTCACTCCACAGCTTACACAGTCCTTGGTAACGAGTGTTCGACAATCAAACCCATACCCGCAAGTTTGATTATTTGGTGGGATTAAGTCCCTCAGTGGTGCAGTGGGTAGACACACAGCACATTCCTCTGACTGGGTTATAAACCCATCTTCAGAAGGGAGGCAGGGGCTACTGTGACCTGTACATTTGAAATGCTAAACGCCCACTGTATAATGGAAGAGGGGAGTTCAGAGGAGTGACAGTGCCCTCCAACTCTTCAGTACAGCAGGCTGGTCAAAGGGAACAAGGAGAAATGGAAAGAAAACGAGAAACAAACACTGGGAAGCACACAACGTACAAACTGCCTTACCAGTTCGGACCTGAAATACAACCTGAGTCATGCCATTTAGTCGACTTTTAACCTATGGTGACCCCTGTGACAGAGCGAGCTGCCCCACAGGGCAACGCCGTAACTAAGCCCTCAGCCGCTAGGCAATGACTGGCTGTTCAAGCCTACCAGCTGCTCTGAGGGATCAAGACATGGCCATCATCTTTGGTCCAGACGACAGCCTTAGAAGCCACGTGGGGGCAACGTACTCCATCTTACAGGACCACTGGGAGTCGGAATCCAGTCCATGCCAACAGGTTGTGGTTTCCCCTTCACAGAAGCAGACAGCAGGGTCTCTCCCGGGTGCGTGGGAACCACCAATCTTTCTGACTGCAGCTCAGCATGCAGTGACTGAAGTCCCGGCTGCTGGGGAGGGTCCCAACACCCGCGCGCGTGTGCATGTACACACTCCTTAAATCTCACAGGGAAACACCTGCTACTACGGCAGTACAGGAAGACACCTATTTTTCTAGTAACTTGGAAAACACTTCAAAGAAACACATTTTTAAAGACACGTGTCTGAGATTTTACTACAAAATGGAACAAAGCAAAAATCTGTTTTTAGCGTGTGCTCCCAGCTTGTCTAAATACACAGCATACATACACACACAGAACACATGTACACAAGAGAAAAAACGCTCTCACTTCACGTTGTCACTAAGTGATGACACAGCATCATTTCATTTCCTTGAAATCTGTCAAATGACACAAAAGGAAAGTCAAAGCAGGTGACAGTTCTTTGGTGTGAGGGTATTTATGTAAGCCCGCTCAAAAACGCATAAAAATGACCACAAACAGCAGTGTAGCATCCCTCCAACTAGCCAGATGGAGGACAGTGTTGAGGTGCAGACCAACAGAGAGTTGGAGCGGAAAAATCTCTCACATGTTACTCACTAAGCAATGCACACGAAGACGTTTACGTACATGTTATGAGTCACCACAAAACCTGTACATCCTGCTTGGGCCTAGAACAGACTTGCCGGGTCCTGCTGCCCTCATCCTCAGGGACTCCTGGGCTGGGCTGCAGACTGTCACCCGAGGCCCGGAATCTGTCCCAGTCTGCTCTCCGGACCGCTATCTGAGCCGGCCCAACCACATCCCCACCACACAGCCCCCATTCCCATCACTCTCCTAATCTGAGCTTTCAATCCACTACAGTTACGATTTTGATATTTCTATTTCAAGCAGTAGCTTTTCTGTTTTTAATTTCTGATTACAGAAAGTAAGGAACAGACACAAATTCAAATGGAGGTGGACAACTGCCTAAATGCCAGCTATCAACATCATACTCAAAGACCAAAACCAAACCCCAAACCCACTGCCATCAGGCCGACTCTGACTCACAGCGACTCTATGGACAGAGCAGAAATGCCCCGCAGTTTTCAAGGAGCACCTGGAGGACTGGAACTGCCCGTCTCCCGGTGAGCAGACATAGCATTTAACCACTGTGCCACAAGAGTCCCAAGACAAAACCAGCTGGAAAACAATTCACCTAATAAATACTTCACCACTCTATACAAAATCAATGAAGCCTTGGAAACCTTGGAAATAATTCACCACTATTATACCCACCAATTACTGTGTTTTAAAAAACAAAACAAAAAACCCTGATGCTTTCCACGGAATTTCAGACGTACCACTTGCAGACATGCTAGCTCCTGGTGTGGTGACACAGCTGCTGTTGGTTAAAGCATTTGGGTTAGGTACACTGAGTAAGGTCAGCACTACACTGCCTAGCAATCCAATGGGCGCATCAGCTGCTGTTTCACAGGCCACGAGCTCCCAGGCGGTTTTTGCTCTTTCAGATGGCACACGATAGGTCCACCTCCACCTCTCTGTCTGCTGTCGCTTGGGGCTGCTGGGATTATGGAAGGTCCACTCCCAGTATTTCACCCACAGCAGGGCCCCCAGAGGGCCTATCTAGGTTGAGCTTCCAGACTAAGAGTGACCAGCAAGAAAGGTCTTGCGGTCCCTAGAGAGCACTCTGATGCGCTCACTCTGTACACACCATGAGGAGGAAGACAGCACGTTTGGTGGCTCAGCAGGCCAGCAACGGTCTGGGACACCCTCCACGAGACAGACTGGCACAAGAGCTGTAACAACAGATGTAAACACACTGATAATTCTGAGGCGGAGGCACAGCCAGGGAGCATCTCCGTCGAAAAGAAGGTTGCCACGAGCCAGGACACACTGCACAGTGGCTGCTGGCAACCCAAGTAAGTACCCATGTCCCATGCTCAGTCGTCCTCCTGACCTACAAACCCTAAACAGGGACTGGGGCAGGAAAGTATGCAAGATAAACTAGTAATCTTTAGAATTAACTCTAAATAAGCTAATCGATTTAATTTGCTGTCAAGCAGCCTGGGACTCCAATCCCATTTTAATTGTGACTCCCTAGAAATTTCACACAGCCAGCTGTCTGGAGCCGACAATCCTCCAAGGTATTCTCAAAGGGAAAAACAAGTAAGGAACCTGAGAACGACCATAAAATCTCCACACCACACACAGGACAGCAACCATAAAGTCACCACAGCACACCACACACACGGCAACAACCATAAATAATCACCACAGCAGGCCACGCACAGGACACAGGACACAGCACACCACACACAGGACAGCAACCACAAAATCACAAGAGCACACCACACACAGGACACCAACAAGGAACGTTTTTCAAGAGGAAAGAAACATGCAAAAACACAGCCACATATATGCTGTTTTACTTAAATACACTGTGTGTGAGAGAAAGAAGAAGGAGAGAGCAGGAGGGAGAGAGGGAGGGAGGAAGGGAGAGAGAGAGAGAACAAAGTCCTGAAATCCGGCTAGGCTGGCAAGTTCTGATCCCCATAAAACCCTGAAACTCCCATAACAACAACAAGGGGTGAAGAAACCACCAACAGGCTGTGCAGCAGAGAGGAGCTGTAGCTCAACTAGAATCTAGAGTCGGTCCTGCGTTTCCCACTAACGAGTCATTTCTTTTTCCCTAACTTTGGTCTCTTCAACTGTAACCAGGTCTCTTTTGCTGAGGTTTGTCCTGGTGCCAATGTCCTGTGTTTGTATGGAGTTGATGATCAGACCACACGGATAAAGAAGGTGCCCCTCAAAGGTGCAGATGCAACAAGCTGTCACTCACTCGCTGGAGAAGGTGGCAGACCTCCTCCCCACAGAGCACGCCCAAACCAGGTGTCAGGCCGTGGGTCTCCCCAGGCAGCACGGGGAGCGTTCCCACTACTTCTCCGAGTGAAGGAATGCCACGGTCACCCCGGCAGACATTGCACGCAGACAGACGTCCACCACCCTTCAGAAGGCTTTTAGGGTTGTCATAAATCATAGGCAGTATAATTCTGTATCAAGTATACAAATGTGTTTTCTTGCTGTTCTATTAACTAAGATGCCAAAGACGAGTTATAGAAATGTACATAGCCATGTCATCAGCAACACTGCGTTACTTTATTTTTCAGGGAACTTTCACTGTGTACATGTGTGTGTTTCATTTTTCACTGAAACAACCCATGAGCATTTCCCCTGGTGTATTTCCCAAAATACCAGTTCCCCTGAGGCTAATGATGCCTTCTACAAAAAGGTTTCTGTTCATCACATGAATCTGGATATGACAGATTGAACCCAGTTAAATAAACTTTGTCTTTTATCCAGATAAATTTTCAGACTCTTTAATATTCTAAGGAATCGCCAAGGGGAAGCATGTGCTATATATAACGCTTTCCACACTTCCGTCACTACCCAGCCTTCCCTTCATGGTCCTGTCATAGAACCAGCGTCTCCACGCGTCTCCGTGCTCCCAGTTCAGGGAGATGCTGAGCTGGCCAACCTCCGCACACTGTACTGGGAAAATGTGCTGCAAAGGACTTCGGTAGAGTACTGAAAAGTAAGGGGTCACCTTGAAGACGAAGGCACGCCTGAACCAGGCCACGGTATTTTCAAATGCATCATATACATGCAAAAGCTGGGCAATGAACAAAGATGACAGAAGAGGAATCAATGCCTTTGAATTATGGTTCTGGAAAAGAATGTTGAATGTACCACAGACTGCCAAAATAACACACAGATCTGTTCTGGAAGAAGTACAACCAGAGTGGTCCTTGGAAGTACAGATGGCAAGACTGTCTCACATACTTTGGACACATTGTCAGGAAGGATCAGTCCCTGGAGACGGACATCATGTTTGGTAGAGTGGAGGGTCAGCAGAAAAGAGGACACCCCTCGACGACATGTACTGACACAGTGGACACAGTGATGGATTTCTGCCTACACCAAGTGTAGGTGTGGCGCTGGACCAGGCAGTGTTCCCTTCTGTTGTGCACAGGTCGCTGTTAGTCAGAACCGATTCGAGGGCATCTGACAACAAAGTGAAACTCTGCGAGCACCACGACAGAACAGGCATCTTGTACCCACAGATAGGGCACCAGAACAAGCATCTTACACCCACGCAGACCAGCCCCATGGACAGGGCACCAGAACAAGCATCTTATACCCACACAGACCAGCTCCATGGACAGGGCACCGGGGTGTCAGGAGACACAAGTTCTAGGCTCAGTCCTTTACTGGCCCTGTGACCTGAGGAAAAATCATTTACTTTCCTTGCACCTTAATTTTATCCTTTCCAAAATAGCAATTTTACCTCCATTCGCAGGATTTTGCAGAGTGGCAGAAACTATATTAGGTACATGAGATCATGAGACTGTAAAATTCTAGAGCTACAGAAGACCTTCAAGAACACTCAGCATCACCTCATCAGAAAGACAAAGGTTATTTTCAAGATCCTGATTACAATTCAGACTTCCCAATGCACCTGTGAATTCCTTTTTCTTTGACAGCACCGCATGTTGTTTTCAGCCTTCAGCAGACAAAACATGAACAGTGAAACAAGGAGGATCTCAGAGAGCCACTGAGGGCTTGCAAAAACGGAAACTCCAAGGTGACACCACACTTGGTCTCCCACCCAAACACACACACACTCCACAGATTTCCTAAAATAAGCTGTCATAAACACCAAAAGCAAAGGCCCAAACCCACGGCCATCCAGTTGATTCTGACTCATGGGGACCCCACAGTGCAAAGCACAGCTGTCCCACAGAGTCTCCCAGAAGCCCCTGCTGTATTCAAACTACTGACCTTTCAGTGAGCAGTTGCAGCCCCTGGCCACTAGGCCAGCAGGGTCTCCTTCACCAACACACAAGGGCAGAAAGGCAGGGGCAGTTCATCGTGCATTTCAAAATCACTTCGGGACGGAGGGAGGCAACTCTGTGGTTTGTTTCTATGCTCCATTAACAAGCCAGTGCCACTATCACCAGAAATGTAATTACTGACAATTACTGACAGATTTTACTGAGACACTGAAAGTGCTGGGGTGAAGAAATTGATGACAGGCCAAGAAGAGAGAATATCCCTTGGTTACACAGCCACAGCAGCGGCCAAGACCAGAGCTTCGCAGAGTGTCACCATGCCATGCAGGACTGCAAGACACTACCTGCCCGGGGATGTGCCAGAAGGGTGGCCTTACTTCAATGAACCAGAAGAAGAGCCCTCTCTTCTACACTGACAAATCAACTGGATAATTCTGGGATTCATTAAGAAATACTCACTGATTCAACATGATAGCTTCATTTCCTGCATAAAAGACTTCAACTACCTACATGAACATAAAAATGCATCTTTCTGCGGCAAATTGTTCATTACTGAACCATTATCAACCCTTGTTAGACCACATTTCTCATTTCTGCAATGCACCAAATCATTCAAGTGTTTCAGAGCTGTATCCTGGAAGACAGCAGCACTTTGTGATCCACCATCTCTTCAAGCAAATGTGCTCAAGGTGGGACGTGATACACCAACCATTACCTTCCCCAATACATGGTCCCCCCTCTTAGCAGCGCTTTTCTAGACTGACAGCGATGATGAAATACACCCTACTTTCTCAGCAGTTTAACTGCCTCTGAGCACCCGCCACTCACAGCGGACCACTCCCAGACGGGTCCTGTCAGGATCAGGCAGCAACAGTTCAAAAGCACTCAGGCTGCCACCCCTGTCTCCATCAAGCTTTAACCGCTCAAGTCTTCAGCCTGAAACTCCCTTCAACTACCAAACAGCTAGAAAAGTTCATCTGTCTGTCCAACTCCACCGACATTAGAAACCGACACACTTGGGGGTCGAGCACTCAAGCAAGCTCAGCGGCCACCAGGACTGACTCCCCAGTGCTGTCAGGACCTGCAGTTAGGGAGACCTTCATCTCGTAAAAGAAGCCACTGTCCTGTAGATTGCTCAGACGACCTCGCTCAACAGAGACACTTATCTGACCATTTGTACCGAAAGACCGAGAGAACAGAGCACAGTCTGCACATGGGGTGTCACCAGTGACCAGTGAATTTTTTTTTAATGTCTCTGTCTAATCTTTCCAAGGTTCTTTTCTTCTCCTGCACACACGTAGGAAAGCCGGGGGCCTAGAGGTTAAGAGTTACAGCCGCTAACAAAACATGCGCAGCTCCTACCCGCTAGATGCTCCCTGGGGACTCTGTGGGGCCGTCAGCTCTGTCCTATACTGTGCTGTGAGTTGGAACTGACTTGACTGCAATTTTTATATGCAAATAAGCACCTTTAATACTAAGTAGTTAAAATGTAGTTTGCATCAAGGCAGATTTCTTTCATTTGAACCAAAAAAAGATCAAACTATTGTAACTATTTTACATCAAGACGTATTTCAGTTCTTGAGTTCATACGCAGGGACTAGAGGACTATTAAAAGTATCCTAGTGATTACCTGGAAACCAACGGATTTATTTTCCTAACTGCTCCAGCTGAAAAAATGTTACCTTAAATTGAATTACAGAAATACTTGCAGTCAACAGTGGCTCAGGGCAAACAACATACGTGTACGTCTCTCAGAACGAATGCAATCCCCACCTTCTGCCCCGACTGCCCCCGTCACCAGGGCTCTAGGCTGTGCTATGGGCAGAGTCCCACGGGCTGCGGGTCACCTGGGAGCGGGGAATGAAGGTCCGAACATAAACAAAAAGGGCATGTCACTGCTCCCCAGGTCAGAGCTTCTGCCTCCATTCAGAAGCTCCGTTCAGTCTGAAATTACAAAACCATGGACTACAACTTGCCCAGCTCAAGTGACTATGAATCCAGCATTACTTGTGGAGAAGTCACACTGCAAGAGCAGACTCTGTCACATGTCACATACCTCTTTTCTTTCAGTGGTATGCTCAAAAGAAAATTTTAAAATAATGTAGAACATTTTCCCTGGCCAAATACAACAATAATCATTCTGTTCTAAACTTAATTCTGATTTTTATCTGGGTAACGTTTCACGTTACCATTGTGATTTACATTTATGTTGCAACAAACTGATTTTAAAAACAAGCTTCACTGCTACACAGCTGTGCTTACTCTTCTGTCGTATTCCGTGATTCGGTCTCACACTGGTAACTGCCTCGGGCACAGTCCACACTAGAATGTGGCTGGCTGTCCCCCGCCACACTTAACAGGGGATATGGGAAGTAAACACTAGAAAGCAAAACCACTACAAGGAAAATGCAGACCACCAGGAGTCTGGATTTGCGTAATCCCCTTAGATTAGCAGGCTGTGTCCTCAGAGGACAATTCTAAGACAACAATATAGGTCACATCCGCAGGAAACAGAATCAGTAACAGAATCCATGTCACCTGCACAAATCTTTCACGTCTACACGACACCACTGGTGACCAGCGCTGCAGACCACGTGCCGCCTGCAGCCCTCTGTCGGTATGCTCTCGTAATGAGCTCAGCCCCGAGAGAGGCAAGAAGGAAAAATAAGGCCGTAAAACAGAGATTCTTCTCAATCACGTTTTGCCAAGAAGTAACCACCCCAAAATACGAGCTGCACTCAAACTGAAGAAAAGCTTGGGCTTCTCGTTCAAGGTGACTCATGGTACATTTTCCCGTGAGAAACACAGCGGGGTGGGAAGGGAGCTGTGTGCGCCCCGTCTGTGCAGAGGCGTGGCGGCAATGCAGAGGATGGACAGCCCAACAGGGTTTGCCAAGACATCAAAATCAGGTCTAGGTGATAGGTCGTGGGCTTCAAAGTACAGCTTCCCTTCTGCAGAACAAGACTTCTACAATCTGTTCTATGAGCCTGGGGGCTTCAAACGAAAGCTACAACACTCCAGTGCACTTCAGCACTCGCAGGGCTCAGACACACCATCCAGCACAAGGGAAACTAAGTCCAAACCACCACTGCTTTATTGTGAAATGCCATACTGAGGCATCTGGTAAAACAAAGTCCACCACAGCTCTTCTTGAAACCACGCTTCTCTGCCCCAAAAAGCTGAACGCATTTAACACCTGAGGTCCCAAGAACAAGAAAACCAAGTTGATTCTGACTCCCAGTGACCCCAGAAGACAGAAAAGTGTCTTGTAGGGTTCCCAAGAAGACTGCTGCTCCTTTCTGTTTGTTTCATGACAGCAAACTTGAGGGCACACATTTTTGGGTGTTTAGCCTTCAAGGTGAGCCCAACAAGGAAAGCCTAAAATGCCACCAGAAACTCAGGGACTTCCTTCCAGATTCTTGATGTGCCCTTCCTGTACAGAGGCTGAAAACATCTCTGACAGAGAGGCTTTGAGAAGCTACCGGCAGAGTGTCACCTACTTACCCATCAGACTGGAGTTCAGGAAGGGTGTTGGGGACAAGCCTTCATGGGCTCCCAGTCGACTGTCATTCACAGGGTCGCCGTAGTGAGGGCTGTCCGGAAAGCCCTAGGGAAAGAAGACGGAGCATTAGAGGGATGACCTCCCAGTCCTGCCAGCTGAGCTCCCTGACACTTGCCGAGTCAGCATGGGCTTACAAACGACACTCCCAGCCAAGTTCCAAGTTCATGTTCAAAAGCAGGCAAAAGTGGTCCATTTATCCCTTCTAAGCTTTTAAAGGCAAAAGACTTTTTTTTTTAAGTGATCCTAAAGATGAGCAGACTTCTGAAAGCAAACACAGATCCCTGGCACTGATGGCTTCCAAACATTAATGCCTCTGCGACCAGGGAGACGAGAGAAACCCTATGGTCTACTGCTCACATCAACTCTATCGTCTCTGAAACCAGAGGACGACAGAACCCCTAAGGACCACTGCTCACATCAACTCTATCATCTCTGAGACCAGGGGACGACAGGAACCCCAGGAACCACTGCTCGTATCAACTAGAAGACGTATGTCCCAAAGACTGCTCCACATTCAGAGTTGTAATAAATCAAGAAAACGCTTAGTACTGGCCTTCTACTCTTCCTCTGTCCCAAACAGCATCTAGAAGAGGCATCCCTAAAATTCTAAAAATCACGTACAAATCAGTTTACTAAATGGCACGAATAAAAAATATTGCACAGAATACTTTGTTTGGCCCCTTTCAATGCCAGCATGACATGATGGACTCCTCCAGAAGTCAAGTTGTGCAAAAACAGAAAGCATTTTTTCAAAACAGCAGACTTAAATCTTTGGGGTCTGAGAAACACCTGAGTACCACGGTGACGCCGACACTGCCACTGTGCTTCACGGCAGTGCTTACTCAACTTCTCTCGCTATAGCTTAAAATGCGGTGGTGTTTTTTAAAGCGAAGATTTGGGGTTTTTTTGCAACTTTGTTTGTTTTTTAACTCCTTTGCTTTACAAATAACACAAAGTTTACAAGTAAAGAGTTACCTACATAACAAAAGGCCCACGGTTTACACACCAGTCTGGTCCTCAGGCTCTTACGTCCACTGAGAACACCGTCACCTCCCAAATCAGGCTGTTACTAAGCACGGCTTTCAGATGGCGCTAGAACTGCAGGTGATACCCACCCTTCTGTCAGCTGACAACTGTCTTAGCAAGAGCAAAAGAACTCAGAGCACCAGGCCTAACGAGGGAAGAAGCCCTCAAGGTTCACAGAGACCAGAGACCACCCAGAGTCCCCTGAGACTACGCTGTCACCAACAATCACTGATCATTTACGTAGACCCAGGCCACAGGCTAAGGCCCGGGAAGCCACCAACAGGGCTGAGCCAGGCCTTCCTATCTCTGCAGGCTCACTGCCAGCTCACCCCCAGGGCTGGGTGCTGGGGGCCAAGGGACAGTTCCATCATTCCTGCCAGGAGAACGCCACGGCTCCCTCAGCTGTCCTCCTGGCGGTGCTCACTCCCCCAGGAAGCTGTTACATTCATTTTTATCTACCTTAGAGTCCCTGATACACATGTGACAGACATTCTGAAAGAATCTTTGTGATACTTCCAACGTGGTTATGACCACAAGGGTGTCCTCTGGTAACCACAGCATGGTCCCAGCTGTCACAGCCACACGGGGCTGCAGCTGAGCGCACAGCAGGGTGGCTCCCGGTGGAGGCCGTGCCACCAATTCGCTTTTGCTGCTTCAGACACACACTGCACGCGCCAACGGCCACAGAGCCCCCCATACCCCAAAGCTTCCCTCCACCGCCCCTCCTACTGCTGTGCTCGAAAGCCAAAACCCCTTGTCGCCCCGTCGATTCTGACTCACAGCGACCCTACAGGACCGGACAGGACCAACTCATGGAGTCTCCAAGGAGCACTTGGTGGATCTGAACGGCCAACCTTTTGCTCAGCAGCCGCAGTTTGTAACCGCTGCTCCACCAGGGTTTCCAGGGGGCCTACCCAAAACTCCAGCTGCTGCTGAGTTCATTCACACTCACAGCACACCCTTCCCCGAGGTCCCAAGGAGTGCCCATGGAATTAACAGCCGACCTCTTGGCAGCAGCTGCAGCACTTAACCGCTAGGCCACCAGGGTTCCCAACGAGCTTAGGGGCCAGCCCCACCTGTTCACGCCTCATCCGGACACTAAAGGCCAAGAGTGATCGTGTTACACGCCCAGGCCTCTTCATCCCTGCAGTACTACCAAAAAATGAACTTTCTCATTTAAAAACTAAAACACTTAACTTTTTTAAATCAATACCTAGAGCAATGTAACACACACATGACTGTCCGCAGGTGATACACTACAGCACCCTTTAGGATGAGAGCTCAGCTTCTCCCTGCTCAGACTGCCTCGAGGACAGCTAGCTCACAGCCCTCAGGAATGTGTGCTCAGGGGACACACGAAAACCACAGAAAACACAATGCCTCACCTAACACTTTGCACACCCACACACTGCACAGCACGGTCCAGAACTCACTACAGATTTATTTCCCAGCCCACGCAGAAAATCAGGGACCATCGTCATGCGGTGTGTCCTAAGAGCCCAGACACTCTTCAGTCACACGTAAGATTTTAATGTGAACGCTTCATATCTATTTATTCATAATTTACATAAACAGACTATCAATCTATCAAAGAGAAATACACTAACGTTAGCAAGATGTAATTTTTGTCACTTAAGATAAAACTCAAATAGAAATGTGAGTATTTTCCCCTCCAAGATTCATCTTAATACACACAATGCCCCTTGAAAGCCGCTCTCCGAGAAGCCAGAAAGACCCAGCTTGCAATCCCAGGTGACCACTTGTCCCAGAGAAGGAACCAAGGAACCAAATCTGAACCCCTGCCCCCTCACGGACTAACACACACCAACCCCACACCACCGGGCAGGACTGCTGCGGTGACCCACGCTCTTGTGTTCACAAAGCGGTCGTGATGTCCACCTGGAAGTCATTTTTGATGAACAAAGATGAACAGTGACGAAATAACTTCCAAAAATTTATGTAACCTCTCCATAGGTGCCACCTTTAAGGTAAACTGCAGAAAGGTCCATAAGTGCCTAGTGGTTATTTAGGCACCAGCTAGCCAGACGACACACAGAGCAGCGCTGCACAAACTTCACAGCTGGTGTCAGTTGGCCAGAGAGCTTGTTCAACACAGGTGTCCTCCGGTCTGGGGGAAAGCCTGAGGTTGTGCGTCTCTAACCAACAGGTGATGCTGGTGCTGCTAGACCCAGAGACTTACTGGGAAGGGTCTCAGGATGTTAAGATTACATGTTAAACACTTTGGCTCACCAATGGACTTTATCCAAAGAATTAAAAGATCACCTACAGAATGGGAAAAAATATTCAGCAACTACATGCTGGACTGTCATCTGATCTCCATAATCTACAAAATTCTGCAAAATATCAACAAGAAAAAGGCAAATAACCCAATTAAGTGTCAGGCCAAGGAGATTGACAGACATTTCACTAGAGAGGGCATCCAGATTGCAAAACAGTACAACCTCTTTGGAAAGCAACCTGGCACTTCCTTAAAAAGCTAGAAATAGAAATACTATATGATACAGTAATCCTACTGCTTGGAATATATCCTACAGAATCAAAGGTGGTCACATGAACAGATACATATACAAGAATGTTTACTGAGTACAGTCCACAACAGCAAGAAGATGGAGTCATCCTACATGCCCATCAACAGAGGAATGGATAAACAAACTATGGTGAATATGTTCAATGGAACACTATGCTCTGATAAAAAACAATGATGCTTTTAGGAAACATTGTACAACACGGTTCCAAATGGAAGACACTATGCTGAGTGAAATTACCAGAAGCAGCAGCAGGACAAATACTTCATCAGACCCCTGCTATAAGGACTTAAAAACGGACTCATCTACAGAAGAAACAATTCCGACAGCTACAAGGGTGATGGGTGTATGTGTGTGTGTCTGTGTGTCTGTGTGTGAGGATTTATCACAGATTTGATAGTTGATAGGTATTAAAAATTTTAGTCATCTACTGTAATGAAGATTATGTGCCAGCTTAGCTGGTCCATGAGTCCTGCTGTTTGCATGTGATCACCCCCATGACAGGAACTACTGTCACTAGCTATTCAGATGAAAAGAAGTTTCCTTGGGCATGTGGCCCACACGGCAGTACAGGTGTCTGTTGTGGCTTCTGCCCTCACTGGGTCCAGCAGCTGCCTCCTGTTGGTCTGATGGTGAAGCCTGAGCTAATAGTTTACCTGCCGATCCTTGATTTGTGAACAAGAGCCCCTGCTCTCCAACCTGACAGTCGGGGGTTCACCAGACCCTGCAGCTACACAAATCAGGAGAAGCCTTGCCATCTTGCCTGCCCATCTCAGGATCAGATGATCTGCACAGCCTGCGAGCAAGAGCCCTGCTCTCTCACCAGCTGACCTCGCATTCGCCAGCCCTTGCAGGGATGTGAAAACAGGAGAGCCCTCGTGCTCCTGCCTGCCCATCTCAGGATCCGCCAATCTGCACAGCCTGTGAGCAAGAGCTCTGCTCTCTCACTAGCTGACCTCGCATTTGCCAGCCCTCACTGAGATGTGAAAACAGGAGAGCCCTATGCTCCTGCCTGCCCATCTCAGGATCCGCCGATCTGCACAGCCTGTGAGCGAGCCCTCCAACCCAAGGCTACGTGACTCAGAAGCCTTCATCCTGACTCACAGACTTGGAACATTCCAGCAGCTGCAATCTCATGAGCTGTTTTCTTGAAATAAATCTCTTTCTATATACATGCCTGACCATTAAGTTTGAAAACTCATCCTCGAAAAAGTGTTACACACTTTATTGCTGAATATCACTAAGCAGTCAGCTTCAAAATACTCCCTTTGGGAAGCTATGCACCAATGTCCGCACCTACTCTGCCTTTCAAAGCAATTTTGGAACTCTTCCTGGATGGCCACTACAGCTGTCACCCTATAATGCTTGATGTCCTGAATGCCATTAGACATCATCCTTGCAATATTTCTTTTACCTTCAGGTAAAGGAAAAAGTCACTGGAGGCTGGACTAGGTGAGTAGGGAGTGTGCTCCAATACAGTTATTTGTTACTTGGCTAAAAACTCCTTCATAGACAATTAAGTTCATGAACTTCACACCTTGCACAATGGCCATACTGGTGCATACCTTCTCAAGGGCAGTACTTCAAAGGTGACCACAGTGACATTCAGCAGTGAGGTATGTAGCACATAGAACAATTAAGTTCACGGACTTAACTGCCATATCTTGCATGTTTGTATATTTTATTAGTTTTGCTTCTCTCAAGAAATCAGCCTGAGACAACACAGAAAATTTGAAAGTTAAGATTTATTCATATACAGAAACAAAAAAGTCTTAAAATAGTCAAGCAGTTCCCACCAAAGTGACATTAAAAGTATCAGAATTTTCCAGGTAAGTATAAATTACAGAGAAATTGTGCACTTACACACAACTCTAAAGCACTTAGAATAACAAAATGTTCTTATGTATGTGCACATTCCTTCAGGCACTTTATTGCACATAACAGCAAAGACAGCCTTGATACAGGAAAGGGGCTGTCTGACCAGGGGCACCCACAATAGTCTTCTTAGGCACTACACAGCGCCAGGCAACAAGCACGCTGTCACTGTCAGCTCCAACCCAAGCAAACCCGTAAAACAGAACAAGGCACCGCCCAGCCCCACGCCCTCACGACAGCTGCTGTGCTCTGGCCAGCTCATCAGGGGTCTTCCTCCACCTCCGGCCTTCTCCAGGGACCAGTCCTAACAATACGCCCACCGTGGGGACCACAAAGTCTCAGCTTCTACTTCCAAGGAGCACTCTGTCTGCACTTCTTCCAAGACAGTTTTGTCTGTCCTCCTGGCAGACCACAGTATACACAACCCTCTTCAGAAACACTGTAATTCAAAGGTACCAGTTCTTTAGCCTTCCTTATAAGCAGTACAGCCTTCACATGGGTATGACGCAACTGAAATTACCATGGCTTGGGTCAGGCATGCTGTAGTCCTCAAAATGACACCTTGCTTTTCCATATTTTACAAGAAGCCCTATGGAGGACATCTGCTCCCTGCAGTTCGCTGACTGATTTGCTGACCGCTGCTTCCATGGGCATTGGTGGACCCAAGTAAAATTAAATCCCTGACATTGTTTTCTTCAGTGATCATGACGCTGCTTACTGGTCCCCTTAATGGTGAGGTGCTAGTGAAAGATGGGGTCTTTGATATTCATCACTAACTGCTTCAAGTCCTCTTCAACTTCAGCAAGTATTTCTACCATCTGTGTATCACAGGATGTTAACCAACCTGCCACCCATCCTGATCTCCCATTCTACTTCAAAACGGCCACCTTCATGGATTATTTGCTCAGCATACAGAATGAATAGGCTTGCTGAAAGGATACAGCCCTAACAGACACCCTTCCTGACTTTGTTGCTTTGGCGGTCCATGCTATATTCAATATTCATCTCCAACACCACAATTCCAAGGCACCAAATGTTCTTCTGTCTTCCTTGTTCATGGTCCAGCTCTCACATGTATATGATGCAACTGAAAACAGCATTGCTTGGATTAGGCACACTTGAGTCTTTAAGGTGACATCTTTGCTTTTCAATACTTTAAAGAGATACTTTGCAGCAGATTTTCCCAGCGCAATGTGTCTTTTTATTTCTTCACTGCTGCTTCAATGGGCACTGATTGCGGACCCAACTAAAATGAAATCCTTGACAATGTCAATCCTTTCTCCATTTATGACGATGCTGCTTACTGGTCCAGTTGTGAGACGATTTCTGTTTTCTTGACGTTAAGGTACAATCCATATTGAAGGCTGTGGTCTTTGATCTTCATCAGTAAATGCCTTAAATCTTCTTCATCTCCAGCAAGTAAGGTGGTGTCATCTGTGTGATGCAGGTTTTTAATCCTCCAACACTCACGCCTCCTCCTTCATATACTACAGCTTCTCAGATCATCTCCCCAGTAGAGAGACTGAAAAGGTGTGGTGAAAGGGTACAACCCTGACACACACACATTTCCTGACTTTAAACCATGCAATGTCCCCTTGTTCTGTTCGCACAACTGCCTCTTGATTCATATACAGATTGCTTATTAGCACAATTAAATGTTTTGGAATTCTCATTTTCTGCACCATTACCCATAATTTGTTATGATTCACATAGTCAAATAACTCTGCACAGTAAATGAAACTCAGGTAAACATCTTTCTGGTATTCTCTGCTTTTAGCCAAGATCCATCTGACATCAGCAATGATATTCCTGGTTCCATGTCCTCTTCTGAATCCAGCTTGAATTTCTGGAAGTTCCTTGTCAATATGCTGTTGCAGTCGCTTTTGAATAATCGAGTATAATTTTACTTGTGTGTGATAGGAACAGTATTGTTCGCTAATTTCTGCACTCGGTTGCATCATCTTTCTTTAGAATGGGCATAAATATGGATTTCTTCCAGTCAGTTGGCCAGGGAGCTGTCCACCAGATTTTTTTTTTTTTATTTAATATGACTGAGTGAAAATGTACATTCCTATATAAATTTACATGCCCACCCACATGCAGCCTCCACTGCTCTCCCTGTCTGGTGACAGCACACTATTCCTCTCTGCTCCATACATGTCTCATCCTCCCAACAGTCTCCCTTCCCCTCCTCCCCACCCACTCTCCTTCCTCCAGCCAGAGGTCAGCAGGATGATATCCTATAGATGCATAGAAACATAAAGTACATCCAATATATGGTCACTCTGCATCGCCAAATCCAATCCTTTCGTGTTCCAAGAGCGGACCTTCGTTACGATTTATGGTCAAGAGCAGCGTCAGGGCCAGGGGCCACGCTCTCAGGGGAATCCCGAAACCCCTGGACATCAACTGAGGTCTTTTAGTGGAGATCTCAGGATGCACCTCTTTTTATTCCTGTGTTGCCAGTGAGACTCAACTTTGTGAGCTCCATCGCAGCTATCACTGGTGGTGGCTGGGAACCATGCGGTTCTTCCAGTCCCGAGTCGATGTACGCACCCACTCATGTGGGTCTATCTTCTGGGTTGTCTTTACCCCATCTCATTTTGGTCCTCAGTGAGCATCCTCCACCAGAGTTCTTGACACAGATGAGTAAGCACTTCCAGCACTACATCCATTTCCTGAAATATCTCAACTGACATCCCATCAGTTGAGGCTTGTTTTTTACCAATGCCCTCAGTGCAGCTTCGGCTTCTTCCTTCAGTACCATTGGTTCTTGATCACATGCTACCTCTTTAAACTGCTGACCATCAACCAGTTCCGTTTAGCATAATGACTCTGTATATTCCAACCATCTTCTCTGGATGCTCCCTGAGTCAGTTGATATTTTCCCTGTAGAATACATCACCATTGCAATGCAAGGCTTTGATTGTTCTTCAGTCCTTTCAGCCTGAGGAATACAGAGCGCGCTCTTCCTTTGGGTTTTGTCCTTTCAGCCCCCGACACGTGTCGTCATAACCCTGTTTTCTCCAGCTGCCCTCTGAACTCTTTTACTTCGCCATTCCTTCTTTCTGCTTTAGTTGTTCGATGTTCAACAGCAAGTTTCAGGATCTCTCCTGACATCTAATTTGGTCTTTTCTTCCCTTCTTCTCTTTTTAATGGCCTCTTGCTTTTTTTGCAGGTGACAGCTTGCTCCAGAGAGCCTTGGAACTTGGCATCTCGTTTGTTACCGTGCAGTTGTGCATCTTACTGCCCCTGTTCCCAGACAGCTGGCTACTGGCAGGATGGAGTGGAACTGCCCGAAGGGTTTCCAAGGAGCAGCTGGTGGACGTGAACTGCCGCCCTCCGGCCAGCAGTGAAGCTCTTCACCACTGTGCACAGGGCCCTGTTTTACAGTCAATTTACAGTCAGCTGCCAAAAATCGGTTGTTTAACACAGTCAGATCCGGTGTCTGTCCCAGACACATCCCTGGACTTGCCAGGACCTTGTTCTGTCATCTCTAAAATAAGCCCTCTGCATTAAATCCCTACTTTCAAACCAACGGTTTCCAGAGACTGAGAAGGTCATGGTGGTGAGGACTCACAACTCGTCTTGAAATGAGGTACTTCTTCATCATTACTGGAATGGCACTGACCAAAACAAACAGACAAAATAACCAGTGTTCGCGAGAGTGTGGAGAGAAGGGAACCTCAACCGACTGCCGGCGGGAAAGCAAAACGGTACAGTTGCTGTAGAAAACTGTGCTGCAATTCCTTGGAAAACTTCAAACAGAGTGATCGGCAATTCCACTGCTAAGATGCACCCTAAGGACCCAAGAGCAGCAGCATGAACAGACAGGGCACACCTACGCTCCCTGCAGCGCCATTCACAAGTAACACACAGGTGGAAACAGCCTAAGTGCCGTCAACACGTGAATAAAGAAAACGTGGTACATATACATGATGGAATAACACTCAGCCACGAAGAGAAATAAAGGCTCACGAACGAACCTCAAAGACATTACACTGAATGAAGCCGGTCAATCACAAAAGGACACACACTGCTCGAGTTCATCTACACAAACAGACAAAAGTAAGAAACTGCACAGAGACCAGTGGTTCCCAATGGCTACCTGTGGGAGGCAGGAGGAAATTATTCTCTGGGAAGTAACAGGTTTCTCTGAATGGTGATAAGACAACTGGCATCAAACGGTAAACTATGCACCACCTGGTAAGTGTCAGTGATGTCACTAAGTCTTATACAAAAAGGACAAACACTGTGTCACTTATTTTGCAACAGCAGCATACCTGAAAACAAAGGAAAGAGGCCCGAGTCGCTGACACTGCCTAAGAACACCCCCACAGCACATGGGGCTGGCTCTGCCGGTTCCCAGGCAAAGGGCCACGGCCTCACAGGGCTGTCCGGGCAATAGGCTGAGTGTGGATCTGTGAGCTCCTGCCCCATTCACTCATTCAGTGAGCAGGGCCCGGGGTTCTGCAAAGCTTGTAAGTGGCCACTCTAGACCCAACAGTGGGCCTGCACCCCCTGAAGCTGCAGACGACGCTGACCCAGGAATCAGAGAAGGAACGAGACAGCAGGTCTGGCTGCCTCCATAAGTGACTGTTCTGGTGAAGGATCAACAGACAAATCCCGATTCAAAGGGCTGAGGGTGTGAAACACAATGTCAAATGCTTACAAAATCAGACTTCACTGGACCTGCTGAAACCGAGAACACTGGAATCTATGACTGTGACAGAACGAGGAGCTGAAACGACTACCCAGAGTCGTCTCTGAACCAAACTGTTTAGCCCCACTCGGAAAGCACATCTGCCCCGGGAACTGCGTCCTTCTCCAACTGAATGACACCAAGCTGCCATCAGGAACTGCACAGCCCAAACAAGAAGAGGTAGGGTAGTGAGATCAGGTCAACGGTGGAGAAACAACTCAGGCAGAGGGAGCAAAATCAGGGACCTAAGGTGAGAGTGTGAGTAACGCCACTGCACCAGACACTCAGAGACGGATGAACAGGCCTACGTTCTGCTGTGCATACTTTCACCAAACTAAAATCTGAAAAGTATCACTTCATCAGGCGTCCAATGTGCCCTGGAGGCCCCACCAGCAGGCACAGCCTCTCCCACTCTCTCAGCCGCCTCCAGGACAGCTCTCACCTTCTACCACACAGTCACTTCTGTTTCCTCCAGGAGACAAAATACTGCTTCTGACCAGGGAATATGGACAGGTAATTCTTATTCTGCCCAACAAGTCCAAGTGACCAGAATATAGTGGAATCTCAAAGTTTCATCAATAACAGGAGTGCAGAAAAACAGATTTCCATGTGAACAGCCCAGAAACAAGAACACAAGTATCTAAGACAAAATGGTAAGACTCTAAGTCAGAGAGAAAGATACCGAGGAACAGTGATTTAACGTGGGAAGACAGATCAGCAGGAAATCAAGGAAAAAAAAGAAGACAGCAAGAACTCAGAAAAGCAGACCTAGTGTGACCCAGTGGCTGTCACCAACAGAGAGAAAACATCTGATTTAGGCCAGGTGGTACTTGTCTGCTTCGTTACAAAATAATTACCTCAACTAAATATCAAGAATGTGTCTGCTTCATGTTAAAGAACTGCCCACCAATTATGATATAAAACCACCGTAAGGTAACTGTTTCAGCTTGATAGCCCTGTACGTCTCAGCACCAGTTCAGTATGTTGAGGACAACATCTCAGGTTTTGTTCTTTTCAGAATTAACATGTTAAGAGCACACAACAAAAGCACATGACAAAAGGATCTAACATTTTGCAACCATGCGAAGCCTCTGCGTATGTAAGCTCTGTGAGGTCTCACAGCTGCCTTGTGACGTACAAAACCCTCGATTGAGACCTGGGGAAGTGAAGCCTCCTGCCCCTTGTAATCCAGCTTGTCAGAAGAGTCTGGATTGCCTCATGTCTCTTCCCCAGTAATTTCTAAATCCTGGAATCAGTGAGGCAGTGAACTTTTCAAAAGATAAACTTTTATAAACAGAATTTAACTTTTCTGACAAACCACCTCCCCCCCCCCCCCCCCAGTGGGCACTTCAATCTGTAACAAGTCCATTAGCTGGTTCGGGACACACTCCAGGAATTGCAAGCTGCTGTCTCTCTACAGAGCACCCAAAACCTGAGAGATCCTCCCACAGTTTTCTCTTCAGAATGGATGGGTGCCCTTCAGGAGATCAGAAGGGAAAAAAGGAACACAGACGAGGAAACACGCAGAAATGACTTAATGAATTCCAGACCCTGTGCTAACCACTGGAGGAAGCTTCCTCTATTTAATTGTCACACACTACTTTTGAGATAAATCTCTTTGCAGATGAGAAACACGAGGCTTAGAAATTTTAAGTATCTTGTCCAATTTCAAAGACAGTGGTGAAACCAGAGAGCAAGCCTGTCTGAATCATTCCATGACTTACTTTTTTCTGTATAAAATGTGAAAAATATGTTTATAAGAAATAATAATAGCGAGACCACCACTTGACCACTGTTCATCCATCCATCAAGCTCAAGATAAGCAGGAATAACTGCTTTGGGGCTATTTTTACACCTAGCCAGTGGGCTGTGGTGGCAAGTGCTGGTGACTTAGAGTCACCTAGCCAGGGCGCGCCACGTCACCAGCAAGCCACGTCACCAGGCATGCCACATCACTGAGTGCACGACAGCAGGCACGCCACTTTACTGGGTGGGCCATGTCACCGGGTGCTCGACAGCGGGCACGCCACCTCACTGGGTGCGCCATGTCACCGGGTGTTCGAGAGTGGGCACGCCACCTCACTGGGTGGGTCACGTCACCGGGTGCTCAACAGTGGGCAAATTGGTGATCTCCTCCCAGCCTCAGTTTTCCTCCTCTCCAAAAATGAGGAGGGTTTTAAACGGCTGCTTGCTGAGCTGGTTATAGGGACCATACTAGGCAACCTGGAAGTACTTTTGTAAACTATTTGTGGCAAATGTTAGTTACCATTACTACTGTTAACAGAAATAAGCTAAACTGGCCTAAAGCTGTGTTTGGTCAGAATCTGCCCTGGACACTACTGCCGTGAGCGAGAACACCTTATGCTCACTCAGCAAGACACGAGACGCCAGCACTGCAGTCAGGGGTATCCCAGAAACTCTCAACAGCTACAAAAGAGACAGAGAAGACTCAGACATGCTCGGATATCTACTTGCTGATCTTAGCTATTAAAGAAAAAGAAGATTTTTTTTTTCATTTTATTTTATTTATTTATTTGTTTTTATTTAATATGACTGAGTGAAAATGTACATTCCCGTATAAATTTACATGCCCACCTAGATGCAGCTTCCACTGCTCTCCCTGTCCAGTGGTAGCACACTATTCCTCTCTGCTCCATACATGTCTCATTCTCATCCTCCCGACAGTCTCCTGTCCCCTCCTCCCCACCCACTCTCCTTCCTCCAGCCAGAGGCCAGCAGGATGATATCCTATAGACGCATAGAACAATAAAGTGCATCCAATATATGGTCACTCTGCATCGCTAAGTCTAATCCATTCATGTCCGAAGAGTGGACCTTCGTTATGATTTATGGGCAAGGGCAGCATCAGGCCCAGGGGCCATGCTCCCAGGGAAACCCCGAAACTGGTGGACCATCAATTGAGGTCTTTTAGTGGAGATCTCAGGATGCACCCTTTTATTCTTGTGTTGCCAGTGAGACTCAACTTTGTGAGCTCCATCGTGGCTACCACTGGTGGTGGCTGGGCACCATCCGGTTCTTCTGGTCCCAAGTCACTGGCACAGAAAGCTAAATGAACCTCACAGTGAGAAACAGACACACAGGCCCTGTCCACAACACCTACGTTAGAGCATCTGAACAGCAAGCACTGACTGACCACATGGGGTCTGGACTAGCTTAAAATGGAAAACCTCTAGGTGACACCTTTCATTTGGGATACCTGCACGCAAGAGGCTTAAAAGAAGCTTATAGGACCACAGCCCTATTTCTCACCTACCAGCATTAAGACTACAACGTACAGGCACGTGATGCTGTGAACGCAACCAAGAATGTGAAAGAACACTTGCTCTCACAAGCTTGTTTAATCTCAACTCTAAAATACATCCTGTTCTTACCCATAGTTTTCTTCACATTCAGAACATTCAAAACCAACAGTTACATAACAAAACAGAGATTCACAGGAACACAGAATGCAACACAAAGAAAACACTCACTTTAATTCTCTGTCCCTTCTATCTTGCTTTGCTACTGAACTGCTTCATCTCATGTTTTGTACTTGAGATCAAGAGGCATACGATACTATTTCAAAGTCTGAGTCCTTGCTAATTACTGCGCTTGTACTCCTACAAGCTATGGAACCTCCACCCTTGCCTGTCCCTTCAGTGATGAAAACCGTAGCAAATGATAAACAACCTATGGAAAACATCTAAAGAAAAGAAAGCAACACTACACCTATTTTTCCCTCAGTGCTGACAAATGGAAAAAATTGAGTTGGAGGGGAGAAACTATTTTCTTATTCACACAACTAGATTTTCCCACTTAAAAGGGAAAATGTTTATCACAATCAAACAATGTGACTGTACTACCCTAAAGAGACCTAACTCTGTTACAGCCTGAGCAGAACACACGGACCTGCACTCAGAAGTTGGCACTCTGGGGGAGGCGCGTCTCCAGATTCTGCACCTCCCTCATCATGGGCTGGGCTGGGATCTCTCCGCCTTCACGACACTGCGCTTCTCTCTCCCCCGGCAACTTGACTCGTCTGTCATCCTGACCCACAACTCAGGGCATCACAAGTGCACCTAGGTCGTCTCTCTGAACAGGGCATTCCACTTCCTGTCACTCTCTCCCTGTAGGGTCACCCTTGACACTATGAAATCAATCTTAATATAAAAACACTATCATTTTCTACACTTAAAAAAATCTACTTTTAATTAATTCCCTACTACCCAAAGGGTAGCCTCCACTTCTGCAGAAACGTTACCTGCTTCACCTAGCCTGAGACTGGAAGAACTAGATGGTGCCCGGCCACCACTGCCAACCCTTCCGACCAAGGGCACAACAAAAGGTCTCAGAAAGAAAACGAAAGGGTAAAACAAAAGTCAGACTTCTAAAAAAAAGGACTGACTTCACAGGCTGACAGAGACTAGCAGCAGCCGAGACTGTCACCTTCAGATGCCCTTTGAACACGGAAATGAAGCCACTCCCAGTGGTCACCATTCCTCCCAAGAGTACACTGGACGACAGAACACACAATGCCACTGTGAATACGATACTCCTTTACATAACCAACTATCTGAGACCAAAGAGCTACCAGGGCCCTAAAAGGTAAGACACTGAAGAGGGGTAGCTAAATTAACAGTAACAAAACTGAATAAAGGGGAATAATGAGCATGTTATATGTTATAAGACCTGTACCCAGCGCCAGGGAACAGTTCGTGCAAGAACTGTTACATGGAAACCTAATCTGCCTCTAAACTTTTGCCTAAGACACACAAAAACATTTTTAAAAATGGTTACCTGCCTTCTCTCACACATTTCACCTACAAAAGTACACAGATTTACCATCCACTGAATTTGGGGGTTTTTTTGGCCTCCCCACTTATGTCCCCATCACTCCATTCTTCCAGAAAGGTGCTTTCCCGTCAGACCTATTCGTACAAATACCATCCATCCTAAAATATTCTGCTCAAAGACTTCCTCTTCTATTAAATCTTCCCTCACCACCCTGTGAGTAACTTGCCCTGGCCCTGAAGTCCCACAGTAATTTGTGGAATTAATTTGGTAATAGTTCACTTGGGCCAGTAACCCGTCCCCCTGGGTCATCAGCCAGTCACACAGTTCCAGAAACTTCCATCTCTGCCAGTCGCAGGGTCGCCATCTGAAAAGCGGAGAGACTCAGACATCCCCGGTCCCCAACGTGCCCTCCACACGATCCTGTGGGGTAACAGCAAAACCACTCCTCTGTCCATCAGAAGACCAGCAGTTCAAACCCACCCAGAGGCTTCTGGGAAGAAACGCATGAGGCCACATCAGTCAGGGTCAGACCTGCAGGCGTATTCACTCATTTATGTCTGTTTCCCTGCTAGGTGCAGATATAACTGACGATTTTCATGTGACTGCGTTCAAGTGGGCTCTTACAAGGCACTCACTAGGTCCCGGGCACAGATCTAAGCAGGTGACATCTATTATCTCATTTCACCTCCTCAACAAGCTAACGAAGTGGTGTTATTATCCCCATTTTACAGATGAGTCAACTGAAGAACAATGAGTCTGCCTGACTCATCTAGAACCACAAAGATGGCAAGCCACGGGGGGTTCACACCCACGTCATTCTGCCCAAGGGTTAGTGCTCCTCGCAGCTGTCATCTGAGGAGGGGAGCACCAGACCACAACTAGAATACACCACCAACACTGCAGCAAATGAATGAGAAGAATCACGCCATTCTCTGTCCTTTAGCCTGTGCGAGGTCGGGTGCCAGAAACACTTGTGCTCAGTCAAGAATAAGAAGTAAGGGAAAGGGACAAACTTTTCTGTCCCCTGCCCATGTGGGAATGGGTTTCCTCGTGCCTTCAGCCTCTGGTGCTGCACCCAGATGGCCAATCCCATGCCCTTCCAAAAACGTCAGCATTGCTCACACTGCGACACCACGTTCACCACTTCAAGGGTGCCTGCCTCTGGCACAGGGAGCAGGCGTCTGCCAAAGAAAGGCCTGAGGGCACCCTACCAGGGACAAGCTTCCGTGGCTGGAGCAGGCTGTCCCTTTGTCACACTGACTGAGGATGGGGACCCGGTCTCCTATTTCTTCCATAACCAGCATCAGGTACAGTGTTTGCTTTGGTGCCACATGATACCAACTCTTCCCCGAGTGACTCCAGAGCAGGGCTGACAACAGAAATGCAAGCTCTCAACACCATGAGGCTTTTCACCCCCGATGGACTGCAGTGGCGGGTGCTGACACAGTAAACGGAAACTCCTGGAGCGACTCTCCCCACTTCTAAGAGACCGTGTTTGAGAAGCTTGTGGCCTCCTGACTACACGACTCAAGTGGCCCTCACATGGCACTGCTGCTAGAGCCGAAGGGTGTCTCGGAATCGAAGTCAGAATCCACGAGGCAAAAAGTACACACAGCAAAAACGGACTTGGAGAAGCCCAGAAGTTCAACTCACAGGGCTGTGCAGCTTATCCCGCAGGGACGCACCATAGGCAGCACGGTGCCTGTGCCCGTGCAGACGCCCAGTCCTCGGAAACGTCTGCTTCCTTTCTGGGCAGGTCACAGGGCAGGGAGGGCAACAGCCTGGATGCCCGAATTCAGCTAAATAAAGGCTGTAATTTCTGTCTTGTAATTCTGCCACACGGCTGCTTTTGCAGTTTTCTAATAGCTTTCATATGTCCTACTGTTTTCAAACTTTGAAAGTAAAAAAACTTCCAATTTAACGATGCTACTGAAAACGAGATTGTTTTTAACATGATTGCATCTGTTATGACGGAAACAGCATTACACACCAGGGTGAAGTCTAAGTAAGCTTCACTCACGTGATTTCTATGAAGCACCAGCAATTTCACCGAAGCTGCAAGTTGACTTACTCATTGTTTTAGTCAGCTAGGGCCGCTCTAACAGAAAGACCACAGAGTGGATGGTTTAACAAAGGAAGGTTTATTCTCACACAGTCCGGTAGGCTACGAGCCCACATTCAGGGTGTCCGCTCCAGGGTAAGGCTCTCCCCTTGTCAGCTCTGGAGGAAAGTCCAGTATTGCATCAGTCTTTGTCCAGTGAGCATCTCGGCGCAGGAACCTCAGGTCTGAAGGACGCACTCTCCTCCCGGTGCAGCTTTCTTGATGGTGTGAGGTTCCCAGTTCTCAGCCTCTTTCCCTTTCCTTTTGTCTCTTGCAGGCTGAAAGGATTAAGGGTGCAAGCCACACTCCAGGGAAACTGCCTTTACAGTGGAGCAGGGAGGTGATCTTATAAAGGGATTTACAGTCCCATCCTAGTACTTTAACATACAGCATAGGAAAACCACACGACGGAGGACAGTCACAAGATACTGGGACTCATAGCCCAGCCACATGGCTACACATATTTTTTGGGGGACACAGTTCAATCCACGACACTCATAATACCAACGTGTCAGAACCGGTTTCGACAAACATCAGTTTTCATCTCTAAATTTTAAAAAAATTCAACATACTCTGGAAAAGTAAGTATTCTCGTCAGCTGAGATTCTTATTACTGAAATTATACTGGTTTATGCTTATGATTTTTTTTTTTTAAATTAAACTGGTGAATGGGGTTTCACATGCACACCCTGCAAGCCGACACCTCCCTCCCAAGGAATGGTGGCGGGGCCTCCAAAGCGACAGGAGTGTCTGATCCAAGCCCTCGCGGAAAAAACAGACAGCCTGAAGAGGGGTCCAGATGCAGACAGGTAAAACACACTTCTCATTAACCACGTCAGGCTCAGAACCATGACCATGACAGTAGCAGAAACAAGATGTTCAAGAGCAGATTTCAGCTTGAGCAAAAACACAGAAGGGCAGCATTGAATCACTGCTGTCTGACCTCTGAACAGTAGATGGGAATACCTCAAGATTAATTTGAGTTTCTAAAATAGAACAATAAGATCAATTTCATTTTTTACTACACACAATACACTTTCAAATAGTTAAATTAAGAGCAAAACCCAGCAACATTTCACCTCTGACCTGTAGATCAACAAGCGAAAAAAAAACTGCAAGATCTACTCTGGAGTCTAACTCTAGAAGCAAACCTACTGTCAGGACCACACAGTATCTGTGTTCGTATGTGTTACCATTTTCTTTTATCCTAGAATTCTACGCAGCACTCAGAAAGAAAGTGAACACTTGGGAAGGGAGCAAACACGAGGCACCAACGCACCGCTTGGCACGCTCTGAGAAACTCTCAAGGCGACTCCAGCCTCTGCGATAAAGCCACCCGGTGCGCACAGGCAGCGCTGCCAGGTCCCCACGAGGAAAACCCAGGGCGCGTCGACAGGGTCAGCAGGTCCCCACCAGGCACAACTGTCACTTCCCAAGTCCAATCAGGAGACCTCTACTATTCTCAATGTTATTCAGAGAGCTGCAAGCCTGTAGAGCTGGAATGAAATCTGGACAGCTAGTTTAACTATGCCCAGGATCAAACACCACACCAGGACCAAAAGGTTCACGGGCAGCACCGGCCACAGGGCCTCCCGGGGCTGGCGGGGGCTGCGACAGAGCTCTCTGCACGGCAGCCAGCAACACCCACACCGACTGCCCCAGCGGGGACACCCACACCAGCAGACCAGCCTTCCTATGGATGTTTGGGGGTTCCACATGATTCTCCCATTCTTCCCAAAGTATTTAAAATACACTGAACACAGGCTACTGCCAACCGTAAAGAAAAAACCATATATTTTACAAAGTACTTTCACTCAGCCTTTTTCAAAGGTAAACAGTGTAACAAATACTGAGACTGTGAATTCCAATCACATAATTTGTTTTCCTTCCTCTTCATAAGCCAATCTGCTTGCAGGATTAAGTGTCCATAAATTTTATGTCTATCTTCTCTCAGTTAATGCTGACAGAAATAAGAAATAGTTCATTGTTCATTAAAAAATGCGGCCTTTTGGAACAAGTATTTCTTAGCCTCACCAGTTTACGGGGGGGTCTGGAAGCAGAGAGTTCAAGCTGACTTCAATTCTTTGGTCTAATTTTCCATCTCGTACTTTCTTAAACAGTAGGGTTTCTTTTTTGCTGAAAGAGATTCTAACTTCTAGTTCTTTCTGTGTATAGGCAGTGAACTTGACCCTATTCTCCCATAACTGTCAACCAAGAAATGTCACCATTGCGTCGGTCTTCACACACTTCCCAGGGACAGCACTGGAGAATCCCTGAGGACTCCTGCAGCAAGAGCAGGGAGGGTGGGGGGGTCAGAAGCTGCTACTGCTCTCGACCAGATAAACCACACACAAAGGCCAGCCGCAGGAGCGCAGGAGACGAATCCTCAGGGAACCAAGTGAAGACCTGGGAGAGAAGAGACTCCGCCTGGTCCCTGCCATTTTCACTGAGGGCTGACAAGCAGACTTACTCTAGGTGAGTCGTACGAAGGGCTTGGCTGGCCACTTGTCCCCCAGGACGTCGTACCGCCTCGTTCATCCATCCCTGAGGAGAGAAGGGAGAGAAAATATAAACCTTGATGGAACTTTTTCCTTTGTTTTTTTGGTGTGGGCAGGCCGCAGGGATGGTACAAGCAGAGGACAGTTTATCAGGAATGTCAGTGAACCTGGCTGTGTCTCAGTCCTTTATCTAGAAAACAAATCACTTCAGTCTCTTCGTCACAGTCCCATTAACTCCCCGTATGACACCCCATATATGCCACATGTTTCCAGAACCACAGAGCTAATCAGTATGAGTAAAAATGTGTCAAAACTAATTACAACAATATTATGAAACTGCAAGCACTTATATGAAAATTTCATGCAAGACTCATCCTCTGGTTGCACCTTAAGGGCAGGTAACAGAACCTAGTCTGATGAATCGCACTATAACAGACACAGTCAGACTCTCGCCTATTCTTTTGGTGAATCTGAATTTCGTTCGACCAAACAGTCAGCTCTGCGGCATCTGTGTTACAGTAATGCACCTTCACAAGGCACCGAGGACAGGCGTCTGCCAGCAACACCACCTCCGGCAAAGGCCATCCAAGACACGCAGGATTCTGTCACATGGCGAGCCCATGCTCATCAGGTGAGCTTAGTGTCTTCAACAGCATGAAGGAAAAGCCAAGAGTCAATGAAAAAAAATGATGCTGAACAAGGTGACCTCCACCAGCTAGAGGACACTGCCACTCTTGCCGGACAGAGGAGTACGGCTTGGGGGTCAAAGATGCCGTCCAAGGACCAGGATCTGGGTGGGTTTTTGGCTCAGCTCTGCTGCTTGGCTGTTAACACACCCGGACCCGGAGTGACAAGTTCCTGTGGCCCTGACAGAGGAAGTCATCCTTTAGCCTAAGTGACTTCCTTCTGCTGAAAACAGCCACACAAGCGCAGAGCAATGACAGGAATGACATCCTCGCCAGGGTGTCCTGCCACGGCCACAGCGGGCACAGGACAGAGGTGACACACATAGGAGAAACACACCATGACCACGGCGGGCACAGGGCAGAGGTGAGATACACAGGAAAAACATGCCAAGGCCACGGCAGGCACAAGGCAGAGGTGAGACACAAAGGAGAAACACGCCACGGCCACGGCGGGCACAGGGCAGAGGTGACACACACAAGAGAAACACGCCACGACCACGGCAGGCACAGGGCAGGGGTGAGACACACAGGAGAAACACACCACAGCCACAGTGGGTACAGGGCAGAGGTGACCTAAAGATCATGCCTCTTCCACCCACAGGCCCCCAGGGCAGCTGTCCGCCTGCACTACAGAGAGGGTACCCTGAGAAGCAGGACAAGAATCAGAAAAGCAGTGGTGGGGGGGGGGTGTCTTCAGAGCTCGAAGGAAGGAAAGTAGGGCAGTGTTACAGAGAACAGAGACAGGAAGAGTGAGGTCTCTGCAGCAAAGCTGCTAAGCAAGACAAAAGGCCACACAGCTGTGTCTCCCCTGAATGTCAGTCAGTGCCTCTTGCGAGGCGGAGCACAAGGGCTGATCACACGTCACACACATGTGCACACACCCCAGCATGGGCGCTGATCACACATCACACGTGTGCACATGCACACATAGCCGCCAGCATGGGGGCTGATCACATATCACACACGTAAACACACACACACTCCAGCACAGGGGCTGATCACACAATCGCATACTGTACACACACACTGGCCCCTGGTAGCAATGAAAGCACGTTTTTTTATTTCCGCAGTAAAATTGTAGTTCAAAATGATCAACTCTCAACACTGTTACCAACCAGGGAAAGATCACACCCTTTGCAAGACTTCTACCTGCTACAGAGTGATTCCATGGATGATTTCATCCCAAACGATCTGACTGCAGAGAGCTGCGGAGAGAGCTGCATCAGAGAACCCGAGCAACGGCTGGGCCTCTCCAGCAGTTCCGTTATCGGGCTTCACCTGTGAGGTCACGACCTTCCCTTCAGATAAGACCCACAGGGCGTGACCAACAGTCCAACAACATACATCTAAAGGCCACCACCACCACTTCTACTGTCTTTTTCAGATTTCAGATACACATGAAATAAACTAATCAATTGTTTTTCCACAACTTCACCATGAAATAAGATCAATTAGAACGTAAAATCAAGGTTTTTGTTCTTATGGTACACATCAGCTAATATCATATACACTTATGAAAAATAAAAGGCTATGGAAATAGTACAAGTTAACAAGCAAAGTTAAGACATGCTACCTTATATGAGATCTGTAATACTCGCTATGTGATTTTTACTTATAAAAAGACTGAGATTCTGTACAACAATTAATAAGTAAAACATCCCAACACAGAAGCACACACACTCATTTGGAAAAGGAAGGCCTGTGAAAAGTGAGAGTCTCCTCCTCCGCAGGGTCCCTGTTACAACCCAAGCACAGCTTTTGTCTGGCATCACTGAGGATGGAGATCGCTAGCCGGGACATCCCAGGCCAAGTCCTGAACACCGCCCTGTGCCAGGGCAGCGATGGCCCAGCACGCTGCACGAGAACAGCTGGATGCGTGCGGCCCTTGCAGGTGTGCTGATGGAGTGCAGGTCGTCCTTGCGCTGCATCACTCCGATGCACACACCTGATGAGAAGGCAGCTCAGCAGAAGAGACCAGTGGTTTAACCAAAGGAGAAAGGGCCACAGAAAAAGTCAGGCCTCTGAAGGAAAACGGCAACTGTCTGATCGCCAGGCGCTGAAGTTCAGTCCTCAGAAGGTATTATAGTTCTGCAGAAAGCTCAGGGGCTGTCTCCAAGACCCTCCTAACCAGGCACCCGGTCCCGTTTCTGGAAGCATGGCAGGGTCCCCAGTGTAGCGAAGCCGCGGCTGCCACACTCCCGCATCTAACTGTAAGAACCCTGCTCGCAGAGACCACACCCGGCTGTCTTCTTCCCTACAAGCCCGGTAACACAGCCAGTTCCTGAAAACCATCTGGCGCTCTTAAAGTTGGCCTCAATCTGCCTTCCGATCTTCACTCCCCCCAGAACCTCCACAAACTCAACGCCCCGACGCGCCCCACCTGTCGCCCATTCATGCTCTGCTCCCCACTGCTTCCCCACCTGAGGACACCCACCCTCCCCCACCACTGCACCCCTAATGCTGAGACCAGAGGCCCCCTGCTTGGTGAAGCTGACTCCAACACCCAAGTCTAAACTAACTTCTCTGGAGATTAAATTGAACTTTGTCTTGCACACTGATGGCTGTTTTCACGTAAGTCCTGCCCATAAAACCGGACAGCAGAGCACACACCCTGGCCATGCTCTCCTGGCACCTGACAAGTGCAATGCGGCGTCCTCAAATGTTTACTGAGTGATTAGACATACAGAATTAGTGCCCTCACAAGACAGACTACGTCATAAAAATTCAAGAAACAAAGGTGAGTTAGAAGGAAGAAACCCAAAATAGAAGAGTGATGGGAAGCAACCTAAGAAAATCTGCAACACTAGTAAAATCACAATAATCCCTTTCCGAAGCGGAGGATTATTTTAAAATGCAACTGCCAAACTGGGTGAAGCAACCCCAGAACTGACCCAGGAGCTCTAATTCCGACACAGTAGAACGAGCTCCTACAGCGAGTGACATCAGTTCTGAGGAAAAGCAGGGACAGATAGCAATCACCCTGAGGCTCTGGAGAGCGAGTCAGACAGAGCGACTGGGGTGGAAAGACAAACTTCTGTAACGAAAACTCAGGGTGCCTGAGTTTTCTTATTTTCATAGTCCTGAGGGGCCATCACAAGTGAGTCTCTCATCCTTAACACTCAATCCCGAAGGCCGGCAGCAGCCAAGACACACAGCAAGGAAAATTCTAACAAAGCCCCACAGTCTTTCTAAAGGGAAAGAGGACCATCAGGGCAACCACTGTCACCAGACAGTAAGGGGAAACCAAAGAAGAGTCAGAGAAGAGAGCCCCACATTTCTGACCCATCTCTGCAGAGATACCGGACCAAGCTCTGAAGTGTCAGTTCAGAGAGCAGGCACAGAGCACTCTGCAGCTCAGAGGACCGATGGGAGATCTCAGCAGCCACCGCCTGCAGGCCAAGCGGACTATACTCCAAGTACAGTCCAACTGAAGTTGCTCTGGGGATGGGGGCTCAAGCCCCCATCTGCTAACCCGAAGCCCAGCAGCTGGGACCCGCCAGTGGCCCACATTAGAGATGTAGCAGCCTGCTTCCATGGAGACCGTGGCCTTGGCCACCCCATGGGGCACACCTGCCTACCCTGCGGGGCTCCCAGAGTGCAGAATCTGCTCAGTGGCCTTGGCTACCCCATGGGGCATCTCCAGCCTACCCTACAGGGCTGCCAGGGTGCAGAATCCGCTCAATGGTCTTAGCCACCCCATGGGGCACCCCAGCCTACCCTACAGAGCTGCCACGGCTCAGAATACACTCAATGGCCTTGACCACCCCATGGGGCACCCCAGCCTATCCTACAGGAGCTGCCAGGGCTTGGAATCCACTCAATGCCAACTGGTTTGGCTTTTGGTTTCATAACCAAGTTAGTGTTTTGCTAAGAAACAAGATTATCAAAACTCTTTGCAGCAACAAGAAAGAAATCAGAACTCCCACACCATCACACTCATAATACAACACAAAATTTCTCAGTAATGAAGAGCCAGTAGAACATCGTCAAATGTCACGGGAAAGACAGCGAAGAAGCCAGTCAGCAACGAGTCAGATGCTGGAGTCTTCCAGTGAAGACATTCGAGTCGACACTGTCACTGCGCCCAGTGACAGAGAACACCCACTAGGAACGATGGCAGAGCTGCAGCACTCGTCACAGGACCAACATCAGATAAAGAACCAACAGCAGTTTCAGAGATAACAATGACAGCAACTCTCTAAGAGGAGCCCTGGTGACCCCGCAGGACGAGCTCAGTGGCTGGCCAACAGTCAGCTGTCTGAACCCACCAGCGCTCCCTGGAGACCCTGCAAAGTGGCTCCACCTCGTCCGACAGGGCCACTGAGCATAAGGACTGACTCCACAGCAATGCATCTGCTTTGGTCTGGGGGGTAAGAGAGGAAAGAGTGAGCAAAACCCACCTGGTCACAAGAGGAGAGAGAGAAAAGACAAAAAGCAAGACCTTGGAGACCCGAAAAACAACATCTAACATTCAAACGTGGCTGTCCTGAGAGAATAACAAAACCAGGACCTAAAAAACATCTGAACAGAGAATGAGCAAAACTATACGCTAATCCAACATCAGTCAGACGTTCAGTGAAAACCAAACAGAATAAACACGAAGAGAAAAAAGAAAACCAGACACAGGCAGCCATCTCCCAGTCAGACTGCCAACAACCAGAGTTTGACAATGGACAGAGAAGGGGGCACAGTATACAGACAAACAACAGCTCAAATGACCACAGACTTGTCCCCGGAAACTACGATCGCCGAAAGATACGGGCCACATCTTAAGGCACTAGGCGGGGGAGTAAATAATCATCTTCTGTTATGGACTGAATTGTGTCCCCCCAAAAACGGGTGGACCCATGTGACCATGATTCCCTGCATTCTACGACTGTCCTCCATTTTGTGACTTCACAGTGCTGTATGTTAAAGGATTAGCGTGGGACTGCAAATCCCTTTATAAGATCACCTCCCTGTTCCACTGTAAAGGGAGCTTCCCTGCAGTGTGTCTTGCTCCACTGATAATCCTCTCATCCTTCAACAGATAAAAGGAAAGAAAACCAAGCAGAGACTTGGGAACCTCACACCATCAAGCAAGCAGCACCAAGAGAACAGCACATCCTTCAGACCTGAGGTTTCTGCGCCAAGACACTCCCTGGACAAAGACTGATGCAATAACAGACTTTCCTCCAGAGCTGACAAAGGGGAAAACCTTTCCCTGGAGCCGACATCCTGAATTTGGACTTACAGCCTATCGGACTGAGTAAGAATAAACCTTCCTTTGTTAAACCCATCCCCTCTGTGGTATTTCTGCCAGAGCAGCCCTAGCTGACTAAAACATCTTCCTAGAACTCTGTTACCTTCAATCACCTCTCAGATACAAGACAAGGAATCTGTTCCCAGCAGAACTACAGTAAAAAACACACTGAAGAAGTTCTTCCTACAGAAAAAAAAGGCTTCAGAGAGAAACGTGGACCTCAAAGCAAAAACATCAGGAGAGGGCAAATATGACACTATCCAACTCTCTAATATATTGAGAACACAAGCTACTTAGAGCAAAGAGTGACTACATCTCTCCCAGTGGCTACGCTATCTGTAAACATAACACAGGACAACTCGCTCAAAGGCAGTCCTGGGGGCGGGGCGCATAAGAAAACAAAGGGCTCAGGTCTCCTGTGAAACGGCCCACCATAACCCTAAAGACTATGTGACGTTAAGTATGTACAGATGACGCCGCCCCTGGAGAAGACAGCCACCGCACCTCCAACAAAAACACCCAGGGCACAGCTGAGCATGCCGATAAACTAAAGTAGAACTCTAAGGAATACTCAAATCCAAAACTGGACAGGGGGGTACTGACACTAGAGAAGAAAGCCAGAAAAATAATCATTAGGCCTAAACCCAACCACGTAACTGAATACTTCAGCTCTGTCCACGGAGGCTGGCACAGCCGCAGCCAAGGCCCCCAGCCCGGCCTCCTTAGGTCCCCACTCATCGTGGTGTCAGTCTCAGCACTGGAGCAGACCTTTCCATCTGGGCTCAGTGGCAAAGGACAAAGATGAACCCGTTAGAGCTAAACTCACAGGCTGCAGTGGAGACACAGAGGACCGTGCCCAGATAGGAGAGGTGTGCCCACAGGCTCTGTGTCTGTGTCTAGAGCACCATCAGCCTCACAAGTCAGTACCAACACAGCAGTTTCTGCATAACCATCAAGTACATTTTAGTGCATTTTTGCTGATTGTCTAATACGATTTGCTATTTAAAAACCGCTATGTGTGCAATTACTATTCTTAACTTAATTCCACAAACAACTCTATTCATTTCCTGGAACGAGGCCTGTAGCCCATGAATTCCCGGGAGGACAGCACACTCTTCTCCCTTAGAGGAACTCCACATACCTTCTTCTCTCTTTCCTATTTTCCCTACACTGAAACCTCTTCCCTCAGATATCCTTCAAACCGACACCCCTTTCAAAACAGCACCCCTGTCCAACTGGTTTTCCTTCCCTACCACTTACTCCCTCCTTAGTGTACCTCCTACCACCTAGCCTCTCCCCAGACCACATAAGAAAGCCACATGAAAGGTACACAGCAGGCTCTTGGGAAACACTTGTTTAGAGGATAAAACTGAACTATTTCAGGGCATCCAAGTCATCCTTATCACAAAACAGAAGGGCCCCTCTCCCAGTCTTCTAGTTTCAGATCTCTCTGACAAACGTCATTACACTTCCCGGCCAAGGCCAGTAGCAGGCGGGGGCTCCGTGGTCAGCCTCTGCCCAGGCCTCACCTCGGGCACTCCAGGGCCGCGGCAGCCCCGGGGTAACGACCCACAGCAGAGGAGCTGAGCTCTCGTCACATTGGACAACGAAACAGTCCGGGGACCAGCTTTCACCCAGCCCCAGGCGACAGCGTCTGACTGGTTCAGCATCTCCTCACCCTTCAGGGACTTGACGGTAGTCACCTCGGGCCCCTGTTTCCGTACTCTTATCACCTTTTGCTCCACCCCATAGACTGCCCCTTCTCTCAGAATGACTCGCTTCCAGACGCCCAATCCCAAGCCTTACACTTGCTCTGTGCCCTGGGTCCTACGTCTCCCAAAGCCTGCCGAACGTTTCTTCTATTCTCTCACTTTGGTTTCCGTTATCTATCACTTGCCATCACCTAAAACATATCACATCTAAAGCCAAGCTCTTCATTTACTGGTGCGCCTCCCCTCTATACGGCCCTGAACCAGACACCACCCTAAGTATTCACATTTTTAATACTATGGATAACCAAGCCCACTGCTGCTGGTTGACCCTTACACACAGGGGACCCCCCCCCCCCCAGGACCGAGGAGCACCGTCCACGGGGCTGCAGAGGCCGGCATCTGGACAGAAGCAGACCACACATCTCTCTCCGGAGCGCCTGGCAGGTTCAGAGCATGAACCTTCAGATCAGCAGCTGGGTTCGTAACTACTGCACCCCAAAGCCCCTGATACTACCGATAATACTATAATACTCATAGTCAACTAGACGTGTGAACTGGCACCTTCTTCTTTCCCCTTCTCCCTCCGCTACCCCCACTTTGCATCTTCCCTTGAAGGAACGTCTCCAGAGCCACCCCCACACTCGGGCCCCCCGCCCCTGTGGCCTCACTTCCGGACCATCCCCACGCTCGCCACCCCCCCCCCGGGCCTCACTTCCGGACCACCCCCACGCCCGGGGCCCGCCCAGCGGTCTCACTTCCGGACCACCCCCACGCTCAGCCCCCTCCCCCCCATGGCCTCACTTCCGGACCAGCCCAACGCTCAGCCCCACCCCCGTGGCCTCACTTCCGGACCACCCTCACGCTCAGAGTTCCCTACCCCGTGGCCTCATCTCCGGACCACCCCCATGCCCGGGGCCCACCCGGTGGCCTCCTCTCTGGGCCACCCCACGCTCAGCACCCCCTCGTGGCCTCACTTCCGGACCACTCTCTCTCAGAGCCCCCCGTGGTGTCACTTCCGGATCACCCCCACGCTCGCCCCCCCCGTGGCCTCACTTCCGGACCACCCCCACCCTCGGCCTCTCCCGACAGTCCACTCAGACTCATGAATCGCCTCAGTAAAAGCAGCCAGATACCAGAGACCATGACAACATGATCCCATGCAGGTCTAGGCCTGGCAGAGGCGATCTATGCATGAACCCAGCACAAACCCTGCGTGAGGTGGGCAGGGCGGGAGCAGCGGGGGCCCAGAGACCCCAGGAGGCCGACTCGGAGGCGGAGGTCCGTGTGGATGGGCGCCCTCTGCCCGGAAGGGCTGTCATGACCCGCACTGGTGAGAGGGCAGCAGGACTGGGAGGGGGCCAAGACCCAGGTATCCATCCTCCCCACTTCTCAGCAGGCTGCACTGCCCAGCCACTACCTACAGGTGCCCCGGAAAGTGGGTTCAGCCCTAAACAAGAGCGCTCGCCAGCAGAAGGCACCTCGTGCAGACAGACCGTACACACTCCCCGCAGCTGGAGGAGTAACTTGGAAGCACTCCACTGCACCCACTCCGTGGCACAGGAGGGGTGTTCATTCTACAGCGTTACATTTATCGAATTACTGAATTGTCACACTTAAGATTCCTTTATCTTACTGTATGAAAATTTCATCCCCTTAAAGTCTTCTGTGCATAAAAATCAATCAGCGGCAAAAGGACAAATATTGTGAGACCCCTGCTATAAGGATTTAAAACCAGACTTATGCACAAAAGATTCTTTGATGGCTACAAGGGTGGGGAGACAGGAACAGGGTTGGTCACAGCAGAAATCTGGTTAGGTGGAAGCAGTGACAGCATCCCGTGGCAAGTAGAAACAGCTTAACTGGACTGGACTAAACTGAAAGGTTTTCTAAACTCAACCCAGTATTTCAAAGGATATAGCAGCAGGGACCGGGGTCTGGGGACCATGTATTCAGGGGACATCAAGGCCAAGTGGCGTAACTAGTCTATTGCTAAGAGAGTCTTTGCACCCCATATTGGTGAGTGGTGTCTGCGGTCTTAAAAGCTAGCAAGCTGCCCTCTTTGAGGTACACCACATAGTCCCAATTCATATGGAACAAATGATCACAGAGAACATCAAAGACACATGGAAAAGAAGAGCCCAAGAGACTGAAGGACCCATGTGAATGGGAGACTGTATCAATACAACATGAGACCAGAAGAACCAGACAGTGCCCAGCTACCACCAAAGACAGCTGTGGTGAGGGACAAAATGTAGAGTCCCTGAGGCAATATGAGAAAAAGAGGTGTTCAGCCCAAGAATTCTACTAAAAGATCTGAACTGATAATCCAACAGCCTGAAGGATCCCCTGGGAACATGGCCCCTAGCCTTGTTGCTGTCCCTAACCAGAAACCAGTAATGAGTCAACTCTTTGACAAGTGTGGACTGGACTTGGGGACACAGTGTGACCATACGGTGTGTGGACTTCATGATTCTGTGCATTTATAGGAGACAGTCCTACTGGTCTCTTTCTAGATAGGAAAGAAGAGGGTAGAGCTGAGGGGACAGATGTTTGTTAAGAGAACACTAGAAACAGAGTGAAAAGGAGGAGTGTGCTGTCACTGGGTGGGGAGAACAGAGGGAGCTGCAGAGAGGTGGGCACGCAAAAACTATCTGGATTGTTTACTTTCACTTATTCACAATTAAAAATAAATTTTTTTCATGCCCTTAGAAATTTTCCAAGAATTATTCCAGTTGTTTCAGCTCACCAGAAAAATAAATCTGCCTCCTTTTCTTCCACATTCAGTTTAATTAGCCTCTGACTTTCTCATTTCAGATCAACAAAGCAGGCAGACTAGACACACCAGCCTCTATGATGACCAGAGCTGGAGGGAGAAACCAGGACTGCAAGTTTCACATGCAGCGGTGCCCAGGTACCACCTCAGGCTGTGTGACTCCAGGGAAACCACCGTATCCATGTCTGTGCTTCTACAAAATGAAGACCAGTAACAGAACAGAACTCAGACGGGAATTAAAAACCAAAGGGGACCGTGGCTTAGACGGCACTCAGTACAGTATCTGTCACATGGCAGATGCTCAATAAACATCAGCTGGGCACAGCTGCAGGGACGGGCTTTCCACTGTCACTACAGGACACCCATTAGCAGGCTTGCCGCAGAGGAACCATGGAGGCGCATCTTCTGCTGAGCGATGCAACAACTACCTCACTGTCCCGTCTGCGCTCCTGCCCCTACAGGACCTGCTCTTCTCCGCCGGGGATCTCGACAGCCATCTGCAGCACACAGCCTCATGCTTAAAACTCAACGTGAATGACTTGTTGTGTACAGGAAAGCAGAGATGACGTCCCTAAACAACCTGACCACAGAGCGGGAACATGCCCCGAACCATGAGACCACTGCTCTTCACACTCAAGTTGCAAGGATGATCAGGTTTATCAACTTCCTGTCTTTCCTGCCTTTATGGGGACAAACACCCAGACAACAAAAGAGAAACAGCATCTTCATAATACACAAAGAACGGGATTTGGGGTATAGGCCAGACAGTTCAAGCTGTGCACTGAGTGTCAGTCTGCGTCTTCTTCCCTCTTGGTCTCCGCATTTGTGAAAACAGAACAGAACACCAGCTCTGCCCACTTACAAGAGGCGGCACACAGATGCCCGGAGGGGGTCTCCCGAGTGGTAGTTCTAAGTGTCCACAAGGAGCCAGCCTCACAGAGTCCCTTTTGTGCAGTGGTGCACAGCGTTGTTTTAAAAGGCAGAGGTAGAATGTGTGAGATCACTGTCATGCACTGCTTTCTGCAGTTATCTAATTATCCATGTAATTTCCACAAATGAACTGTTTCCACTGAGTAAGTGTTCACTGAAGACCTACTCGGTGTCTGGAACCACACCTGACCAGGTCACTGGCCTCTCCCTGTTCAGCCCAGTTTCAGCTAGTTTCTCCAGGCCCCTGTACCACAAGCTAATGTCAATAAAACAGATCAAGTTTTTCCCCCAAGTGCTCCCTCTTTCAGTTTATACCCACTGCCATTCAGACAGATATTTGTGCGGGAACATTCTGAATGGTTTTCAACAGGATGTCACACTGAACCACTCCCATAAGAAACTACCCTGGAAAATCACACACAGGCAACTGGAAATCAGAATAGAAAGTCGTAATCCAAAACACTGACATTCAAGAAACATACAATTTTAACCATAAAGCTGTAAGAATCAACACTGATGACATTTAGGCTGAGTGAGTCACAGATCTAAAACTTTCTCTGACCGAACATGATCATTCTTTTGCAGGAAGAAAAACAGGAACCTTGCCCTCCAAGAGTTTCTCTAATGCACAAAAAATTCATGAAAGACTATCACTGACACTGTAAGCAGCAGTGACCTGTACTTAATTTAAAACTCGGCAGGTGAATTTTTCAACACTGAAAATTTAAAACACAAGTGCTGATTATGTTACTTCTAACAGAGTGCTGTAGCACGTTGTTGTTGGCCAGATTTTCATACGGTGCATTCCGATGTATTTCCCAAATTACATAAATACAACCATGCAAGTCCTGGTCACCACTGTCCCCTGCTCAGGCATGGCAGCAGCATCTGTCATCCTGTATTTTTTCACTTTTCCCACTTAATGCAAAAGCTTTCTTCTTTGTGTTTCCAACTTGAATGCATCCAATCTGAATGCACAAAATCATTTTACTTTCTTTTTCTCTTTTATCTGTTAAGCTTCTTTTAATAAAAACAAGACTTTCCATCACTGTTTAAATAAAAACACAAATTTACTATAACTATTTAAAGATTACGCATGGAAGAAACACTCAAGAGAAATACAAGAAATAATAATAGTTTTATTTAAAGAGTTAGATGAATACTTTTATCCTTTTAACTGTTTCTTATATTTTGAAAAATGAGTCTGTTATTTGTAATACTTTACAAATAAGTTTTACAAACCAGAAGTTAAACCAAGCACCATCGCTGCACAAATAGAGGACTTCTAGTCTAACACACACTGTCTCATTTAATATTTATTCTTAAGTCTGTACAATTCAAGGGCCAGCACAAGAACTGCAATTGAGTATCATTTATTTCATTAATATAAATACTACTGTAAATTAATTAAAGACACCTAATAATTTATAAGGTAGAACATTCATATGTAAATAATATCAACCAATGTCAGGGAGAGGGGGAAGGATTTTTGTTTCGTTTTGCTTTTTTAATTTACTTATTGTGATTGAGTGAGAGTATACAATCCGGTTTAAATTTGCATGCCCACCTATCTGCAGCTCCCACTGCTCTCCCTGACCGGTGACAGCACACTCCTCCTTACTGTTCTATATATGTCATATCCTCATAACAATCTCCTGTCCCCTCTTCTCCACCCTCTCCACTCCCCTCTAGTAAGACGCCAGTGGGACACCCTATAGATGCATAGAACCATAAAGTGCACACACGATACGGTCACTTTGTATCACCGACTCCAATCCATTCCCGTCTGAGGAGCTGACCTCAGTAATGATTTATGGACAGGGGCTATGCTCCCAGGGGAACCCTCAGGCCTTCAGACCATCCACTGCAGTCTTTTAGTGGCGTTCTCACGGAGCACCCTTTTTTATTCTCATGTTGTCACTGAGACTCAACTTTGTGAGTCCCATCACAACTGTCACTGGTGGTGGCTGGGCACCATCTGGTTCTTCTGGTGACATGTTGATGTAGTCACTCATTCATGTGGGGCTTTGTGTCCTCTGAGTTCTCTTTCCCCCATGTCGTTTTGATCCCTGGTGATCATCTGTTTCAGCTGAGTTGGGACCATTTGATGTACCTCAGACAGCAGCTTGCTAGCTTTCAAGACCCCAGACGCCAGTCACCAATATGGGGTGGAGAAGACTCCCTTAGCAATAGGCTAGTTAGGCCAGTTGGCCTTGATGTCCCCTGAAAGCATGGTCCCCAGACTTCCGCCCCTGCTACTCTGTCCTTGCTATACTGGGTTAAGACTGGAAGAGTTCTCAGGTTCTGTTGAAGTCCAGTTAAACTGATCTTCTTTCTAATGTCTGCTTGTCACTGACTTCACCCAACCAAATTTCTATCAGCTATCTAATCCATAACGAGCCCTTTCCCTCTCTCCCCTCCCCTACAGTCATCAAAGAGTCTTGTCTTCTATACATGAGTCTACTTTTAAGTCCTTACAGTAGGGGTCTCATACAATATCTGTCCTTGTGCCGCTGACTGGTTTCACTCAACATAATGTCTTCCAACTGAAACCAAGTTATGAGATGCTTCCTAAATTCATCATCGTTCTTTATCATTGCATAGTGTTCCCTGAGTGTAAGTACCATAGTTCATCCATTCATCTGCTGTTAGGCATCTGAGTTGATTCCATCTCCTTGCTATTGTGGACTGTACACATTCGTATGCCATGCATCTGTTCTTGTGAATGCCCTTGCTTCTGTGGGATATATTCCGAGCAGTACAAAATCTGTGTTTTGACCACAGTGAAAAGTGAACCTACTTTTAGCCGTATCTTTCCATTTCTGCAAGGATGCCGTTTCCCTCTCTCCATCAAAGGCACGTGTCCACCTTCATTTCTCTTCCCTCACAGCCACCACACGAGCCACAGGGAACTACCCCTCGAGGCACAGGGGTTCACCTTTTTCTCTGACATAGAACGGGGTAAAAAGTGTTTCTTTAATACTGTTATTTCTCTAAGTAACACAAGAGAGGGCTGGGAAAGCGGCCACCGAGTCCACAGCACAAACCACACTGCAAATATACTGAGAAAGGACCAGAACTTGGGCTCCACTGCAAAACTTGGGACAAACACACTCGGTAAAGTGCTGCTGCAACAATGGTCACATCCTCTTATGATGTCACCCAAAGTAACTTTCATGAATATGAAGAAAGACAGTACACTAGCAATAGGATTAAGGAAACAATAAACGGATTTTAACAAAGTGAAAGGCAGCATTCTGTATACAAACTAAACAGCTGCTATAAATTCTACAGAACATTTTCTTTAAGGAAACAAAAAGCTCAATTACTTGTGCTTTTGTATTAAGGGATGTCTTTTCTATTTTTAACTCTAACAGTTGCCTAAATAAGCCCACCTACACATGAAGCGTGCCACCTAACCAACTTCCACAAGGGTTTTGTTGGCTCTGGACCCATGTTCTGTCCTCTTTTCCATGCCGCTGTTGTTCTTAGCTTTGGGCCTCTGTTTAACCTGACTCCTTTATCTAACTTTGCAGCATGTACACATTACAAAGCTAGCAGGAAACAACATCGCCTCCCTCACCACCATGTCGTTCCCATGGTGGCAAAGGCTGATAAAGGGCACTCACGCAGGAACCCATGACGAGAAATAAAGACACAGGCCTGATCTCTCCACTTGGAGCAGACGTGAGAAACACAAAGGACGGAGAGTTACTTGGTTTAATACAGTATACACAAAATCAGATTCAGTTTTAACGTGCCAAAAGCTGTGTAATCAGAGATCAGAAGCCCCAGAAGTCAGAGCTGAGACTGTCTGGATGCCAAGATACCCGCCTGTCTCGACGTGTTTCTCTGGAGCGCACCATTACTTGTTTCTAAGCAAGAAGTAGTCACATCAAGGAGATCTGCCCCTGCTGCTGTAGCAGTGGTGACAGCTTCCCCTGTGAGAACCCTGGAGAGGCAAGTGATGGAGGAGACCCTGGTGGTAACATGCTCAGTCTGCTCATCAGAAGGCTGGCAAATCAAACCCACGGGCTCTCCTTGGGAACTCCCTGGGGCAGCTCCCTGTCCTACAGGGTCACTGTGAGCTGGAATTGATGCAACGGCAGTGGGTTCTCATTATAGATTCACGTAAGCAGATCACACAACGGGGATCAGGGACGACACAGGTATCTATACAATGAGTTTGACCCTCAGTACCTCACGGTGAAGATTGTAAATGTCCCTGAAGATCCCACTGGTACATACACATACATACGGCCCCCTTCACGAGACAGGAGCTATTTATGACACAAGGCACTGGCCTGCTGCTCAAGTCCTTAATCACCCAAAGCCATGAATGCAGATGGGTACACCTGGTCCTAAGACACTGGTAGCAGAAGAGAGACTTCAATGTACCTTTAAACATATTATTAATTAAAACAAAAGGGAGATGAGAGCTTGAAAGACATGTGACTGTGACGATTTCTACCGTCTCTAACTACAGAACCAGGAATCCACCTGAGCCACCTTCACACTCATGTTCTGCGGAGTTAATGACTCGAGTGTAGTTTCCATCCTTATCAAAGAAGCAGTATCAGAAAAATTCAAAATATCTGTTTTGATTAGCTCTGAGCTGTATTTTGATATTTATATCTGAACCTGTGATATTTTCAATAAATCGCACGACGAAGACCTTACTTCACCGAGTTCTCCTCTCCCCCTCTCACCCCATGCCAGCTAAAAACCACTGTCCCACATCTGAAGGTGGGACTCTTTCTCATACCAGGAAGCAGGAAAGCCCGTAACGAGATTTTTCAGAAAGTCATACTCCTATTATTCAGCCCGTTCTTAGGGAACTCTTTTCCTGTCTGTCCCCAACATTTCAGTCCGGTCACGCACTGGCATAAGCGCCTCCTCCAGGTACAGAAGCCACTGGTGGACACAAACAGAATAAAGTCAGGGTACTTCTATTTTGTTTTTGTTCTTTAACCAACCAAACCAGCAAACAAAAAAAGCCATTATACAGTATGTCAACACGGGTTCTACAGTTGAACATGCAGCCCATTTCAAAAACAAAGTCAGGAATCTAAACTCGACAAGAAACTGGTCAGAATATTTCACTTGGCTGTTACAGTAAAAATATGATCTGTGATGGAGAAGAGAAATAGCACCCTGTCTATGATTTCAAAAGAAGGCGGACTCTTAGAAAACACAAATAAGACCTCTGAAATGGACTCTGAGAATTATTTTGAAAGTAACTTAAAAAGTCACAATGAAAGTTCTTATTCTGGGAAGAAAATGCTACAGAGGAAACATTCACTGATTCTAAGCCTCACTGCTGACCACAGAAGCTGATTAAAATACCAAAAATAAATTTTGAAACAGAAGCTAAAGACAGTAAATCACAAAGCAGTCACAACACACTGATACCCATAAATTACTAGGACTTGGTGGCAACCATGACTTCTCACAATCTAAAGCAAGTGCAGCCTGGAAGCATCTAGCAGTCTCTGGGTCAAGGGCAGGCTGGTGAGCACGTGCAGAGTCCTGACGGGGGTCCAGAGGAAACCCTGAGAGGCCAAGGTAACTGCATCTCCTGATTCCCAAAAGGGATAGCTGACTCAAAAAGCAAGCCAGTGTCCTGAGAAACAGGGAACCAAGTTATTGTCTCAACAGAGTACTTCGCGGTACAGAATCACCAAGACTAACCCCTCAGAATCCCACAAAGACACATATGCAAAGTACACATCAAATGTGACTCACAGGCGTCACTCATCCTTTTAAAGGGCTTTGAAAAGATCCTACAACACAGCTATAATTCCAAGTGACAGCAAAAACCAATTATGATGGAATTAAGGATGCATTTTCTGTTATGGTGAAGGGTATGGGAGAGACACAAAATAAAAAGAATACATAAGATGTCTACAAAAGCAGAGAGGTGAAAAGAGACTTCAGGCATGATCTGAAACGACAAACAGCCTGGAGCAGGGAAATCAATTTGAGTGCTGGGCATACAGGCAGCAATGAAGCCACTCTGCCAAGAAGACATTCCGAATGCTGCTGTCATTTGGCTGACACCCTCCTCAGGAGAAGGTCCTCCCAGGTGGCCTGAAGCAGCAGATGAGGTTCACGACAGGCCAACACGTGACACTGTATGGGTGTAAAATAAAAGGAAAGCTCCCTTCACAAGACAGGAGCTATTCATAAGACACAAGGCACTGGCCTGCTGGTCAAGACCTTAATCACCCAAAGATGGGTACACCTAGTCCTAAGACAGCTAGTAGCAGAAGACAGCCTTCAACGTACCTTTAAACATATTAATTAAAGCAAAAGGGAGGTAAGTCCCAGAAGGCTCTGCACAAGCTTGAAAGGCCATCAGGCACATGGGCTGCCCAGCACCCACGATGGTTCTCTGCAGGTCGGGAGAGCAAGCAAAGCAGATGGACCCCTGGACAAGGAAGAGGCAGGCACACGCTGTGGAATAAGCAGTGCCCCTCCCCAAATGTGTGTCAACTTGGCTCGGCCAGGATTCCAGGACTGAGTGACTGCCCACCGTTTTGTCATCTCATGTGATCTCCTTAGGTCCTATAATCCTGCATCTAGGACACTCACGAGGGAGGTCAGAGGTACTCATGTAATAAGGCAGGACTCTGTCTACAAGATTAGGTTGTAGTTCCTGTCCATCTCTTCTAAGATACAAAAGAGAGGAGCAGGACACAAGGGGACATAAAGATCCACGAGGATGTCCCCTGGATCCAAGGTCCTCGTGCAGAGAAGCTACTAGACCAAGCGAAGATGGATGACAAGGACTCTCCCCAAGAGCCAACAGAGACACAAAGCTTTCCCCTGGCGCTGATCCCTGAACTCAAACTTGCATCCACCTAGACTGTGAGAGAACGTCTGTCTGTCAAAGCCATCCACTCTGGTATTTTTGCCGTAGCAGCACTGAGACAACAAGGTTTCCACTACAAAATCATGGAATTTGGGGTCTTTCCCTGTCCCTTCATTCACATGTTAAAAAAACAAGCCAGGAAGACCAAGTCATCTGACATGACCGACATCCTCTCAGCCAACTGCAACACACAAGATATGTGTCCCTCAGAAAACAGCACACTTGAGGACAATCCCAGCTGTCACCTCTGGGACTCTAATACACTTGAAAAGGGACTGGCTCAAGGAAACACTCTATGAATCTTCCTAACCTTCTTTTCTAGATAGTCTTTCTCCTGCTCTTAAGCTAGGAATTTCCTATTAACGACAACAAAAATACTTCCAACAAAAAATAACTTAGGATGCTTTCTTCGTCTTTTCTCTTTCTGTGTCCAGGTAGGTTTTACTTAAACTGTCTTCTCCTAGCTAAGGGAAGGACAAGCAGATAGGTGATCCACCTCTACAACCCTAAGACACAGACCCCAAGAAGTCCATCTCTGAGGGCAGCAACAGTCCCCAGACACCTGTCTGCTCTTCACAGCCTCCTCAGCCCGGCTTCCTGATCAGATGCTGTCAGTTAACAGCTGTTAGATCCCTCCTAATAAAGGTAGAACAGGTTTTACTGGGCTCTGCTTCTGCTCAAACCCACAACAAATACCAGTTTATATTAAAGACTATTTCATTTTGAAATTAAAACTGATTCCCCCGGGATCCATCACCACGTTTCAGGCGCAGCCACATGGCTCGCGCAGTGGTGTTGCGTGTGTCTGGCAGTGGACACAGTCCTTTCTGAGCAGCAAACACAAAATTTCTGCCACATCTACTTATACTGTGTGTCTCTGTGTGTGTGTGTGTCTCTGTGTGTGTGTGTGTCTCTGTGTGTGCATGTGTGTCTCTGTGTGTGTGACCAATTACATCAGCTATGTTCGCTGGCCAAGTTTCGAGTTCTTTGCTGAAGAGTATTTCAAATTCCTCTGGTCCTAGGGCGCTGTCTTGGACCCAGTAAAACAAAAATAACCCTCAACTCACTCCTTCTATTCCTGGCACCTGCATTCTTTCCGTATCTGTTGGCTTCTTTGGTGCCAAATTTGGAAAGAAGGGTGCTTTTGCGTAGGCCCCTCCGCTCGCCTGACTCCGACATGAGTCCTCCTTCCCTGGTCACAGCCACACGCTGTGACCAGTGCTCCACCACATCATTTCCATCTGTTCACCAACCTCCTGTGTCTTCCAGCCGCTGTGCCAAAACTTTTTACCCACTATTTGACCCTAAGGGTTTCTAATCATCTAGTCCTTTCCTTTCTACTTCTCTGAAATGGTGCACCTCTGTCCTGAGAATAGAAGACCAAATCGCTGTCTTTCTTCTCCTCTCATCCTTGTTGTGCCCTACACATCAAATAACGAAACACAAGCAACTTACTGTGTGCAACGCCGGTTCCCCAGCCCTTTCATCTTACACTCCCTCATTTCCCAGACCTAGACCTTTCTCCACACTGAGATGACTTCAGTACACTCCCTGCTGGTACTCTAACTGGCTACATCACACTTCGGGAAAACCTCTTAAGCTAGCTTCAGCCAGTCAACAACCTCTCACAGTCCCTCAGAGCCTCAGGCTCCTCAGCTCCTAGCTGTTCCAGCCAGGTTTTACAACCGCACTCACCAGGAAGGAAAGGCTAGCATGTCTTCACTTCATTTTACTGAGAATCAAATACCATCCTCTCTAAAATAAAAGAGACTATATTCCTCATTTCTAAATTCTAAGCTCAAGGATCTTATCATTATCTTAGTGGTATCCTTCAGTACAGATTATACCTTAACATACAGGAAACAAAAATCCTCACAACTGGGCCAAAACAGCAACACTGAGATAAACGGAAAAAGACTGAAGCTGTCAAGGATTTCATCGGACTTGGATGCACACTGACTGCCCGTGAAGGCAGTAATCAAGAACGCGAAGGACGACTACTTGGGGCAAATCTGCAAATGAGCTCCTTCAAGCATCGAGTGAAGACGTCACCCTGAGAACTGAGATGCTGAGCAAAGCCATGGTATTTTCAATCACCTCATATGCACATGAAAGCAAAACAAGGAATAAACGCTTTTGAATCTCAGTGCTGTCGAAGCATACTGCACAGGCCACAGACAGCCAAAAGAATCACTAATCTGTCTTCAAGAAATACAACCAGAACGACCCTTAGAAACAAGGATGACCAGACCTCATCTCACAGACTGTAGACATGTTACCAGGCGGGACCAGTCCTTGGAGAACGACGGGCATCAGGCTTTGTAAAGCAGAGGCTATGCAACAAAGAAAACGACCCTTGATGAGACAGACTGACACAGCGGCTGTAGCCGTGGGTTCAAACACAGCAAGGACTTTGGGGACAGCACAGGACTGGGAGGCTCCAGGTGACACAAGGCCACACTGACAGCACCACAACACTACACAGACCAGTAACGCCTTTAAAAATAGGCACGAGACCCACAGACAGACACAGGCACGTGGAAGAGTGGTCACCATAATTAATCATCAGGAAATACACATTCCACCCTAACAAGACACCTCCCTACACCCACATGAGTGGCTCAACTTCCAGAGGGCAAAGCCAAGCCTCAGGGAGGATGCAGAGCAACTCGACAACCACACACTGCTCATCGGAACATACAGCTGTACAAACACTGAAAAAACATTTCCAGTTTCTAACATTATCCACACACTGACCATGAGAATTCCTAGACATTTAACCAAGAAAAATAAAAGCAAACATCCATAAAATAACTGTATAGTAATCTTCATAACCACTGTACTCCAATCACCAACAAAACGCAAACATTTCAAATCTCCATCAACAAGTGTATGGGTCAGTAAATGCTCATATATGAAAAGTCACTGTTCAGTCATAAAATATAACTAATTTCTGGTACACGCAACAATACCTAACAGAGGTTCTGCTGTACTGTGCAGTCTGAGTCAAAGAAGCCAGATACAAAAATCCATCTTACACGACCTCATTACCATGGACTTATTTCTAGAATGGGCCAAAACCCACCTACAGTGACAGAAACCAGACAGATGGCACCGGGGGACAGGTGTGGAGACAACAAACTACCAAAGGGCAAGGACATCTTCTAGAGTGACAGACACGTTCCACATCTTCATTAGGGCTTGTGACATGCATGTCTACATCTGTCAGAACATTTCTCAGAACTGCCAGGGTTTACCCCTGAAATCTGTTTTATTATGCACATATATTTCAATAAACTCGATAAAGAAATTAAGCCAACTCTAAGGAAGCACAACTCAAAACAGATGTATTTGGGAACTTCTCTTAGTCAGAAAAGCATGAGAAGTCAGTGGGGAAGGGTGGGCAGAAGTTTATCTGTCCTCCCTTTCAGGTCGCTGCCAGGGTCCCACCGCCGCCACGCTGCATCAGACTGTAACACATCGGCAACAGGACCCTCAGATCTTTGACAACAGCTTCTGCGCTGCTGCGTCCCGTAGCCCGCTGGAGAGTGCCCTCAGCTGCAGTAAAGAGGTGATGTTCTGGAGTAGGAGCTGGTGCACAGCGGTCTGGGGGCAAAATCCAACCTGCTTTATCAATAAAATCTCACTGGGTCACAGTCGTGCCCAACTTGTTTACCAATACTGCCCAGAGCTTCTTTCCATCACAGTGTCATAAGTTAAGGGCTGGGACACAAGGGCAGACACTCATTACCTGGCCCTTTACAGCAGTGCTGCTCACCTGTGTTTTAGAGGAACTCCAGAGAAGGCTGTACCTCTTTTATGTAACAGTCTCACTCTCCCTGGGAGTCCAAGGGGACTGGCTCCAGGACCTCCCAGTGCACCACATTCAGCAGATACCCCAGGCCCTGAAACGGCATGGAGCACTGGCACACAGCCACCTGCACCCTCCCAACACCAGACACCACCTCCAGGTGACTCTTAACACCTGCTGTTGTTCCTGGGTGCTGTGGAGCCGGTTCTGACTCAGAGTAACCCACGTAAAACAGGAGGAGATCAGGAGACGCCACCCCGTCCTGAGCCCCCTTGAGAGCAGCTGCCGTGCAGCAGCCCACTGTCTTGGCCAACACCTAACAGTGGTTCTGCTGTACTGTGCAGGACCGCCGACAAGAAGTGCCCCCACCCAGTACCTGCCGTCCTAGCAGGTCAATCTGTGGAGGGGGAACCAGTGGACACCAAGGGCCACCTGCGGTCAGACAGACAGTACTGTGCCCGTTGCCCCAAGACTCTCCACCCCAGTTTCTGAGCTCTAGCACCTCCCTAACACATCCCCTTCGCACATCACAGTCAACAAGTGGCCCCCTACAGCACAGAAAGGAAACCACCTAGCTGAGGCGGCAGGTAGCCCTGACTTAGGAGGCAAATTCGAGTTACGATGGACTGCATGGATGTCCATCTGGGGGGACACCTTACCATTATTCTAAGTACCACACATAGTGTTGCCGCATTCTCAGACGCTCCTTCATGAATACTCACTGCTTAGATTCACACACATACTGATAACAAAAGGCGGTAATAAGGAAAACTACAGAAAATAAGGCACTCGACTTACATAACAACTGACTTGTAACAGTCATCACAACAGACCCCTGCCGCCCCCCCTTAACCTGGGGACTGCCTGTGTAAGGGGACAGTGAGCATCTGTGACGCGCCCCGAAAGCACATGTTCACTAATCTGGTCTGTGTGGCGCACCCCAAGATCGCACGCTCGCTCACGTGGTGCATGTGACACGCCCCGAGAGCGCACGCTCACTCACGTGGCCCGTGCGACACACCCCGAGAGCGCACGCTCGCTCATGTGGTCTGTGTGACACGCCCAGAGGGGAGCGTGCACACTCGCTCACATGGTCTGAGGGCCCGTCACCTTTAAGGCTCCACCCCACTGCTCTTTCACGTAATTTTCACAGTAAAAATTTTCTTTGAAAAAACAATGTGCACATATTTTTTGAAAATAAGAACACTGCCACTAAAAGATGCTCATAAATTCTTTCAATACAACTCACCTGGCACTGCAAACAGTCGCATTTCAAATTTAAAGCTCTTAGGTAATGTTTTTTCCCTCTTTTCACTTAGTGCAGGCTAGTATTCCACCCTATCAAGTTGTTATACACAAGCTTTCCAGTTTGAGGATTATCTTCCTTTCTGAAATACAAATTGGCACTGCAGTGAAACTACCACGGGGAAAATTCAGGAAACGGATATGCAGAGTCAGAGAGATCGCAACAAGGAGGCGGGAAGGTGCTCACGGGAGACCTCAGCGGGTGTGAGCAACTGAAAAACGAACAAGGCTCACGAATCAGGCAAGACTAACAAAAAAAACCCAAACCCACTGCCGTGGGGTAGACGCCAACCCACAGCAACCCCACAGGACACAGCAGAACTTCCCCGTAGGGTTTCTAAGGAGCACCTGGTGGATGTGAACTGCCAACCTTTTGGTCAGAAGCCACTGTCCTTAACCACTGCACCACCAGTGTTTCCAGGCACGACTCAGTCCTCGCGAGGCAGCCAGGCATCACCGTACGTCCTTTCAACACAAACCTAAGCCAGCGCCTGACGTGCCATCTCCTGGGTGCCAGCTGTCTCTGCAGGGACTCCTCACCCCTACCATTACAGCAACCCAACACAGAACACGCCTCCTGACTGGCAGGACATCTGTGACAGGTGGGCTCACGTAACAGAAAGCTGCCCACACTGGTGATGGGCACTGCTCCGTCTGTCCCGGAAGAGGGCGAGCAGAAATTCTGGGGTTCTCGCTGCAGTCCTGGCTGGCACGCAGCTCTACAGCCCGGGACTCTAATGGCTGCATAACTCATCAAGTTGGGATATCAATCTTTGTGTCAGTCTGTTGCATCTTATGTCCACTTGGTTTACACTCGGAATCAAGCCCCTCTTTGTGAATGCAGCCCCTCTGATGGGTACGCCGCATGGCCTCTGTCATGTCAGCCACACTCCTCGTCCACCCCTAACGGTGGTCAGCTGCTTCTCTCAAGCACAGCAAAACCAGATGTACCGGAAAGAAAAGAACCCAGAAGGGAGCTGACTTGGCCATCTGCCCCACGTACTGAAGCCATCTGATTTCCGTCTAACTCGCGGGCTCACACAGCAGGGACAGAAGCGCCGACACACGGGAGCCTGACCCGCCCCAAGTCACCACTGCTTGACGGCTTCGGTCCTACTCCGCCGGCATCTTAGTCAGCTAGTGCTGCTCTAACAGAAGCACCACGAGGGGGTGGCTGTCAAAAGAGAAATTTTGTCTGTCAAAATCCAAGAGAGTAAAAGCCCAAATTCAGGGTGTCAGCTTCAGGGGAAGGCTCTCTCTGCGGGCTCTGGAAAAAGGTCCTTGTCATCAGTGTTCCCCTAGACTGGGGGATTCTGAAGCACAGGGACTCCAGTCTTTTCCGATGGTATGAGGTCCCCAAATTTCTCTTCTAGTTTCTTAGCTTTACATCTCAAGAGACTGCCTCCAGGCTCAATACAACCCTGACTCAGAGTTCACCCACCAATACAACCACGGCCACCGCCCTCATCAGCATCACAGAGGGAGGGTTCACAGGGTGACAGAACACCACATAATGCCAGGAACCCTGGTCTGGTACAGTTTCTACACACATTTTCGGGGGTGCACAATTCAATCCATGACATACCATCACAGGCAAAGTCCACAAAATAAATAAAGCATACAAAATAACTAAGCCAGGCTTCAAGCCTGCTTCTCCAGGCTCGAAGGCCACTTCACACACACTGAGTCAGAACCCACAGTTTCACAAACCCCCCGGCGACTCCTCTATATAACACTCCCTGGGAACGTGCAGAAAAGCAAATTCTCAGCAAGGCACTGGTCAGAGATGCTCCAACCATATGCACTGATGTGAACCCTCAACTGAGCAGCGAGAGCAGCGATACTGATCCCCAACACGGGGACCAGGTCTCTGCACTCAAAGGTGGACTTTATCTACAATCACGGTTTCGGATATTTTCAAACATAGGTGACTGATTTTGCAGTGTCTCCCTTGCCAGCTTCACTGCCCAGCCCGCAGAACGATGTCGCCCACAGAATGGGGCTCAGGTTCTGAAACACTTTCGTAAGAAACCACATTCGTTAGGAAGCAATTCAAACTCTTTTAACTCAATAATCAAAAGATGTTGCTTTGATTACTGGTGCCGACTTGGGACAACCTCACCTACCACAGAGAGCCTGCTGCCTGGTCCTGTGACCTTCACCATCACTCCTGTGATATGAGCCTGTCATGCCGACACATGAGAGCCGGACACTGACGACTGGGGACACTGACGATTTCAGCATTCCAGCTCTCATAGGTTTCACTGTATTTTACTTTTTTCTCTTTTAATAAAAATAACTCCCAATGACAAATCAAAGCTCAGACTCAGATCAGAGCACACCGGTTTTAAACCTAATCATTAGCAAGTATCTGTAAGATTTTAAGTAAATGATAAAAACACACACCAAAGTTTTGCTTGCCTTTATAAAAGAAACAGACCCAGCAAGAACAGCATGTTGACCCAGCTCCTGCCCTCGCCGGACTCCAGGCCTGTAGCTTACGTCTGCCCTTCACGTCAGAGCCTGGTACCTGGGGCAGGAGTGACACATGGAAGAATGGACCAGGACGAAAGCAGAGACACAGACAAGGGCAGCAATATGGCAGCTCAGCTAAGTCAGGAGACACCTCAAGTCTGTTTTTTTCCATTTCCACTCTTACGAGCATTAACACAAGCTCCCACAACCCTGGATGTCACCGCAGGCCTGGACCCTTTGGTCCCCAGGGCCTTGGGTGAACAGTGTCACATGCCAGTCAGAAGGAGAGGGGTGAGTTCAGGTGTGCTGGCTTTTGTCACCACAGCTGAGACACACAAAGCCCCAGACTTCTGCCCTGGCTGTCACCCTGTATGACTCCACCTTCCTATTACAGAAGCCAAGGCCAGAGTCTTGGGCCCCACCACAGTCCGCAGATGCTTCATCACCATCGGGGAGCACCCTGACCACGCCTGTGTCCTAGGCCACCACGAGTGCCAGCAGTCCCTGTTCCTCCACAAATCCCCCCTGCTCTACCTCACAAGCTCCCTCCTGTTGAGCAGCTGAGCAGGACAGCATCCTATGCTTCGCTCTCAAAGCAGAAATACTGGGGACCTCTCTCTGAGCCTGGCCCTGAGCCCCCGGCCCAATGGCTAACACAAGGCTCAAGACTCTGCAAGTGCAACTCCCCCTTCCTCACTGCCTTTCTTCCCCCTTCTCCATTTTAAACTGAGGTTTCCATTAGCAGGAGACTCTTATTTTGCTCTGTATGGGGTGACCAAGGTAGGAGAAAATTCCCTAAAGAAAGAAGGCGTGGCAAAGAAGTCACTGTGAAATCAGTGTTCCTACACATCTCCAGAAACACAAGGTGTGGTCCCCCCAGTCTACCTTACCCAACAAAACACAAAGAAGCACTGGTTGCCCCTGATTTAAAAACACAGCACTGCTCCCCTTAATTTCAAAGCTCCTTTCAAAACTAACCAAACACCTTCAGTTTCTTCTCCACACTTACTCATCCTCCTCCATGAAGTCCTCCCTGAGTAACTAAAAGAAACCTTGGCACTGTTCCTCCTACAGGTGATCTCGGAATTCTCCCACATTGGCCACCTGAAGTAACAAGCCTACATAACTGCCCACATGGAAAAATAAACCTCTTCACCATATGTTTATTTAGTGGCACACATCTCCCACGTGACATCCACCCATACTGCTTGCTAAGCCAGCTCTGGGGTGACGTAGCGGGTCTTTACACTGGCTACCTTACGCGACTCACACATCTGGATATGCAGTAGTTCAGACCCACTATAACCCATAAAGAGAAGCACCACGTCACTAGTAACAGGCATCTCCTACCTCTACATGTCTTCCAAAGAGAGAGCAACACCCTTGCACAAAGATACCCCTACCATGGGAGAGACTCCCAGCTCCACACATGAAGAACTATAACACAATGACCCCCTGCAGGAGGACCTCAGAATGAGCAGAGGACAAACACCCCTTCAGTTACCGGTAGGCTCCCCACTCTTTCACAATCACGGTCTGGTAACCTATGCTATGGAAATCAGGCACATATGTCCTTGACTTTTGGGGTCAACTCCCAGGTCACAGACTCTTTTTCCATAGAGGTATCAAACATACAGTTAAACATAACTTATTTCATAAATTCATAAGACTGAAAATCCAGAAAAAAAAAAAGCATTCTTTTGTCTAACCAAAGACACTGATTTTTTGCTCTGGACCTGGGGTCACTACATTTATACTACGCGTACACAGTTATGCAAACAACTCTTTCACCACTTTTAATGCGCCTGCTCACAGACTGCACTATGGACAACCTCAGTCGGTGCAGTATCAGAACTTGGCCTTCTTGCTCCTTAAGTGGGTTCCTAAAACTCGCTGCTCACCAGCTAGGGTGCCTCTCCTACCACATTCGGAAGAGGCTGGCCCTCGCTTCCTCGAGTGAGCTCGCTCTCCCCTCGACTCCAGTCAGCTCCGGCTTCTGACCTCCGTGGTTTCCATCCTGACACCTCCGCAGGGTCTGCTTCCCTAAAGAGCTGCTAGTTAGTGAGGCTTCAAGACCAAAACTGAACCCACAACCTTCGCTTCAATGCCGAGTCAGTGACCCTGCCAGACAGAGCACAACCACCCTAGAGAGTTGCCAGGGGCACCTGGTGGACTTGAACTGCCACACCACCAGGGTCTCCCAGAGAGACCTGGCAACACCAGGAGCAGCACCTTCATCCTATGGTTTGACTCTCTCCTGTTTCATTTGGGGTTTTCGGGGGGGGAGTGCTTTGTCTTGCTTTGTGTTTTAACAGCTGCTTTGTAGCTGGTTCCCAAAGACCCAATGACTGAACTGTCACACCAAACAGGCCTCAGACCTTTCACTGGATAATTCTTGTACTCCATGGGCCTGCAATACTCAGGGGCTTGCCAAATCAATCTGGTGTTCCTTGTCTTCTTTCCCGGATTCTATTAACTGACAATCTCTTCTCTAACTGGGTGAAGAAGAAAACTGTTTCACACACATCCAAGAACATGAAGAAGCAGAGCCCCAGGGGCACCAGGGTGGGGAGCTCACCGTTACAGAGAGGTGGGCAGTCTGTACCCACCAGCTGTTCCTCAGGGAGCCCCAGTGGCGCAGGGGTGGAGAGCTCACTGCTAAAGGGAGGTGGGCAGCCTGCACCCACCAGCTGTTCCTCGCGAAGCCCGTGGCGCAGTTCTGCTCTGTCTCACAGGGCGCTGTGAGTCGGAACTGCCCCAGCGGCAACAGGTTTGGTTTTCTGGTTTGTGTCCAGAAAGCAGTGCCTCAGACTAACCGGAGGAGCTCAGTCAGGGGCGACCTGTGGAAACCCCGAGGGCCAGCCAATACACCTGCTCCCTGCATTCCCACACAGGGGTTCCAGGTTTTCCTTCTTGCTGTCTGCTCACTGTTACTAACAACTCTGCATGCAGTATCTTTGTACAGGCATTTTGGCACACTTTTGCAAGTAACACTCAAAGGAAACAGTGCTAGATGAGTACTTGAGCAGGGCTGTGCAATCGTTTTCTTCAAAGACCTAACAACAATCAATTTCGGTTCTGCAGGCTACACCGTCTGTGTCCGACCCCAACCTCAGCTGGCCACTGTCTCCCAAAGCAGAGAAAGAGAGACAGGAACAGGGGTGCTGGCTGGGTTCCAACCAAACCCTCTTTACAAAAACAGGCATTGACCCAGAGGCAGCACAGGCAGTGACAGTCTGCAACCCTTCGCTGACAGCAATACAGTAAGGCATTGCTAGTTGGAGGGCATGCTCCTTTGAAATTTTTAGAAACACTGAAAAAGATCATTTTGTGAAACGGTGACACACAGTCCAAACAGACACTTCAGGGCAAGTGTGTGTGATCTGAACATCGAGGACCAGAGAAGAAGCAGAGGCTTTGCCACACACGTAAGATAGGCGTCACCATCTAGGATGAACACAGAAAGTCTGAGACTTCAGGCCAGGGACAATGACCATACTGCTCAGACCACAGCAGGCAGCATGAGCACCAAGGCGTCCCCACCGCAGGGACTTACAGGAGACCAAAGGACTGACGCAGGAAGAGAAGCCTGAGTTTAAGGGGCCCAGACTGTTTATGTTGGGCAGTGACCGTGCCTGACATGTACCCTGAGAAAGTATTATCCCCCTTTTTTTTTACTCTACTGACAATTAGTCAACCCGAACTCACAGTGACTCTACCGGGTACAGTACAATCGCCCTAAAGGGTTTCCACAGCTGCAGTCTTCACGTAAGCAGGCTGACATACCTTTCTCCCACGGAGCACCTGGGATGTTCAAACCAGTGACCTCGCGTTCGCAGCCAAGCACTGACCCGCTGCACCACCAGGGCCCCTCTGTCTCCACAACAAGGAGCCGTGAACACACCTGCCCTTGCTCCAGCAGCAACACTGCGTGTCTCTTTCCAGGCTGCTGATACGCCAGCATCTTGAACGGACAGTTCAGAACAGAGGTAGCCCTCTTGCTTGTGCAAAAGAAGACACAGAAATTACCTGCCAGTAACACCTACCTGTCGTTGCTACAGGTGAACAAGCTACTTGCTGACCTCCTAATTAATCCGATGGACAGAGAAATGACCAAATTCATTCCACTTGTTTTCTACATCATTTAATGAAGGCCACTGTCAACACGGCTCCAAGTAGCATGACCAGGGCGGCCTGTAGCACCGGCCTTAATTAATCATGTTCCCATTCAGCTGAACCCCCCCGAACCATCCGGGTCTATCTCCAGGATCCACGTGGCTTTTCCTCCTGTACTGACCTTTCCACTTTGTCCAAGCATTAATGGAGGTACCACAGGACGTATTAGCAACTACACAGACTCCACCTGTAATCCTGCTGGGCTGTGGGAAGGAAGTCCAAGGCAACTCTATCATCCACAACAAGCCAGGCCAGTGACCCGACACCGACCTGAGTGCTGTCCAGAGACAACACGGTATCAGGGATCACGGCAGCTGAAGTCAGTGACTGATCTCATGACACTCAGCCTAAACAGATAACTTCATCCCAGGGATGAGTGGCCGCAGGGCATCCATACATAACAAGTCAGTTATCCCTCCAGGTGATCACCCCACCTCATCAAGGGGAGCCTCCACAGCCATTTGGGAACTACATGACGCTTCATTAAATACCTGAGGTGACTCTGACAACAACCCTAGGGTACATGCCACCATGTCTTCAAGGAAAGAGTCAAGCCACTGCCCGGCCTCCACGGTGGAAGTACTGCCCTCGAGCACAAGGCATCTCTGAGCACAGTGCTGGACAGCTGCTGCAGCTCCGCCAAGGTCAGGCCAACAGCGCCTCCCACGAACGGTCACACCGTGGGCTCCCAGCGCAGGCAAAACAATGCAGTCGAGCCCTTGCTCCTCGGAGAGACTGCCTGAGCCAAGTCCGTCCAAGCAACTACCACCTGTCCACACAGGACCAGACGGCATCTGTCTACAACAAAGTCTGTCCAATCAACTACCATCTGTCCACAGTGAAGTCCGTCCAACCTACTGTCTGTCCACACAGGAACCAGACGGCATCTGACTACAGCGAAGTCCATCCAATCAACAATCGTCTGTCCACACAGGAACCAGACGGCATCTGTCTAAAGCGAAGTCCGTCCAATCAACCACTGTCTGTCCACACAGGAACCAGACGGCATCTGTCTGGGATGGAAAGGACATCCGGAGGTGCCAACAGTTGCCCTGCGTGGGAAGGGCAGAGCTGAGGAAATCGTCTGTTTCCAACAGAATTCACAGCAACATGATGGAGAATGATCCTAAAAATACAGTCAGCGCTCGCTGGTGGGGGAGCACAGACCAAGCCGTAAGCTAAATTTAAGGCACCCGCTATGGTCCGGAGAGCAGACTCCAGAGAGAGCTCTGAAAGACAAAGATCCCCATGCCCCGCCCTCTCCCATGCGTCTCCACAAGTGCACGTATATCCCGACCTAACACGGGAGGCTGTTCCCTCTCTTCCACTGCCACGGATTTGTGTGTCCCATTCCAGTAACTGTGTGTTCAACTTTTATCTAACCATCTCCCACTGAGACCCAAATCTGCCATCAGGAAGAGTTCGGAACAAAAGCACTTATTAGACCAAGCAACACTGAGAAAAGAGATTAGAATTTTGCTGACACTGTCTGTAACAGAATTCTTCATTCTACCACAGACTTCCAGAACACCATCTAAACAGAGGTACTTCTTCCCACAGGTTCATCTAATTCTGATACTCAAACCTTCTTCTCTACAGCACCTACGGGGTCACCTCCCATTTCTCTTCCGTAACTGTTGACAGGTCCAGCTCTGTCAGACTCTCACCCACACATAGCTCTGCACATCAGTGGGACTGTTCTTCAACGGCCCTTTCACAGACTTAATAAAAAAAACTAAATTTTGTATAATCTACAATTTTTCTTTATGCTCCGGTTGCAGTGCTCTGTAGCCAGAGAATAAGCAATTAAGATTTTGACACCATGGACATGGCTAGACACTGCAGTTATGGGAGTATGTTAACACGCCAAAAATCAGAATTTAAAGGTTTCATAACGGGAACTAAATGTTAGTGCTTACAGGTATTCCACCACAGACAACAAAAATTATTTTCCTTAGGGAAAATCAAGTCTGCTGTCATGGATTGAATTATGTCTCCCAAAGAATGTGTGTACCAACTTGGCTGGGCCATGATTCTCGTGACTGTAAGATCACCCATTCTGTCACCTGATGGGACTTCCTGTGTATTGTAGACTCTGTCACTGTGACTGGGTGGGGTGGATTGACAGTGGCTGTACTGACAGGGTTTGCAGAACTGAAGAACGTCTTCAGCCAGTCTCTTCTTGGACATGAAGAGAGAGGCAAGTAGGGAGACACGAGGGCCTCAAACCACCAAGACAGCAGCACCAGGAGTACAGTGCAACCCTTGGACCTGAGGCTTCTGCACCGAGATGCTCCCAGACCAGGGAAGACGGATGCAGCCCAAGGACCTTCCTCCACAGCAGACAGAGACAGGAAGTCTTCTCCTGGAGTGATGCCCTGAATTTAGACTTGCAGCCTACTAGACTGCGGAAGACTAACACTGTCGTGGTTAAGGCCATCCACTTGCAGTATTTCTGTTTTAACAGCACTAGGTGACTAAGACACCTATTTATCCCCCAAAATGAATGAAGACTGAGGCATCAGCACATTAAGAAGGACTGCAAGAAAAACATCCCTCTGGTCCTAAGATTGCTTGGAGACCCACTGAGGGTGTAGCAGGGGGAGGGGGGAAGAGACGCTGAAAGTGCAGCAGAGATACAGAACGCGTACATCGTCTGACTCTCCTCCTAGGTCAGCACAGCTACTGGAGGACCAGGGGATGTGCAGGCACCCGTTAGCCTACAGAACACACCATCTGACTCCCCTCCCGGGTCAGCACGGTACTGGAGGACCAGGGCATGTGTAGGTACCCCTTACCCTACAGAAGATATAGAACACACTGTCTGACTCCCTTCCCGGGTTGGCACATGCACTCAAGGACCAGCAGATGTCCCCGAGTGTTCTCGCTCTAGAAACAGCTCCGAGTGCTTCTTCTGCCCAGGGAGTTACCACATAATTACACACTTGGACCCCTTCTTTTCTCCATGACTTTCCAACAACAGCAGCAATCCCTTCAATTTTCCCAACAAACTCTCAGAAGACCATCTTGAGAACAAACTACCAGATCATGTCAAATTAACACCCGTTCAGCAGAACGTGCTTCCTGACACCACGTCATACACAGCATCCACTACAAACTATCGAGAACAAAAACAAATTTAATGTTCCATGAAAAATGAGAGACCACAGGACAAATTAAATGACACGTCAATGATAAGACAAATCCAAATGCTCTTTCTTTAAAAAAATCACTAGGGGGAGGCAGAGTCAAGATGGCCAACTAAGCCCACGTCTCCTTATATCCCTCTGGAAACCAAGACCTGAATTGACAATCAAACAGAGCCTTCTGAGCACCTAATCAGCCTCAGGACATGGCACAGAGCTGTTAATTGGGACTTCATACCAATGAGTGAAAAACCTCCTCTCTTTCCCTGACTCCCGCTCCTGGCTAGCCCCGGCTCTCACAGAAGGAAGGTAAACGCACCATTTTGACTTTTTTCTTCCTCTGTCTCGGCTGGCGGGCGGAGCTGGGTCTTGCCTGGCGGCTGGACTCAGATGCGCTGCTGTGGGGATAGGCAGGCGAAATTCCCATATTCTCAGTGCCAGGCTCGGGACTCTGTTTATCTAGCCATTTTGAGCCTTTCGTTTTATATCTGCCTCAGCGGGGTTTGAAAGGAATTCCGCAGTCAGTGTGCGGAAAGCCATGTTGGTGCCAAGATTTTAGCAGGACCTTGTTCTTAGCCTGGGAGCCAGCGCCTGCAAACGGGACAGTGCTTCTCCATCAGAAAAGTAGTGATTTGGGACAGTGCTGCCTATGTTGGGGGCCCTGCAACATAAGCAGAGTAATCGCTGCCTCTGGGCACCTTTAGCCCCTCTGTCTGCTGCCCGTATGGAGGACGCCATCTTGGGTACGGTGGCCTCAGCTGGCCCTAATTCTTAGCTCGGGGGGGCCAGAGCCTGCCCACAGGAGAGTGCTTTTCTATCACAAAACCAGTACTCGACGCAGTGTTGGCTAAGGCTAGGCCCTGTCAGCTGAGGCCAACAGGGCAGTAGCATTGCTGTATTCTGAACTAGTTTGTTATCATCTGGGGTTGGATATAGTGGTGCTTACTTTGTCAGATGAGAAGAGGGACCTCTACACCTGAAAACCTAACTGACTTGTGAACTGGTCAGATACCTTTTGCTTTACATTTGAAGACAGCCTAGAGAAACATTTGCAATCCATCCTCACAGTACCTCTTCCAGCCTCTATATACTCACATGGGACCCAAAAAGCAACAGACAATTGTGGCATACAAGCAATCACTCATGGTTTCAGAAGGCTCCCAAACAAAGCAACCAAGGAGTTTTCCAGATGAAGAAACTTTTATGAAAGCATCAGGAAGTGAATACAAATTGATTATATACAGAGCCCTTCTAGACCTTATACAAAATGGAGCAGAACAAAATGAAAAATTAAGCAAGTTGTTCGATCTGATGGAACACCAGTACTCTGAAATCCAACAGATCAAGAAGAAAATCAAAGACATAGAAATTTCCATGCAAAGCCAAGAAAACAGAATGGAACAAATGGAAAAAAGAATTTCTGACTTGGAAGACAGAGCTACTGAGGCCAGCGTATATGAGCAGAAATCAGAAAAAAGAAACAACAAAAATGAAGAAACATTAAGAAGCATGTGGGACTCTATTAAGAGGAACAACCTTCGATTAATTGGAGTCCCTGAACAGGGTGAGACATCTGAGAACACACAGAGTATTGCTGCTGAACTGCTGGCAGAAAACTTCCCACAAATGATGAAGAAAGACAATATAGACATCTCAGATGCACATCGTACGCCACCCAATATAGATCTCAAAAGAAAGACTCCAAGACATATTATAATCAAGCTTAACAAAATGAAACATAAGCAGCAACTCTTAAAGGCAGCAAGACTCAAGGCAAAGCTAACATTCAGAGGGAAACCCTGTAGGCTCTCGTCAGATTTCTCAGCAGAAACCATGCTGGCACGGAGACAGTGGCACGACACATTCAAAGTCTTGAAGGAGAAGAACTTCCAACCAAGAATTATATATCCTGCAAAACTATCTTTCAAATACAAAAATGAAATTAAGACATTGCCAGATAAACAGAAACTCAGAGACTTTGTAAAAACCAAACCCAAACTACAAGAAATACTGAAAGAAGTTCTTGGCTTTGGCTTAGAAGAACGAAACCACTAACTTTATATTTTAGAACGACACACTACTCAATACTACTCATTTAGGGAAGGCTCCAAAGTAAATCACAGCTTTGATTTGGAAAGAAGCAATCCAGTGATCATCATGAAAACTATGGTGTCATCATAATAAAAAGAGGGATGTACTACAGTCGTTATAGTCCTTCCAGATGGAGAGGAAGATGACTAGACTGGTAGTAATTAAAATTGGGTTTATAAATAGTTTATTAAGGGGGTTCATAGGGGCAGCTGTAAAGCACAACAAAGATGGATCATACCATTTCAAGAACTCTAACACACGAGTCTCAACAACTATAAAACCAGCTCTGAAAAAGGTGAAAAATCAACTCACAAAACAGTGTCCCAGAACAGACTAAGAACAACAGAGAAAACATCAACATAAAAATAAACATATCACAATGGCAGCAGTGAACACATACCTATCAATAATTACACTGAATGTGAATGGACTGAATGCTCCAGTAAAGAGACACCGAGTGTCATCTTGGATCAAAAGACACGACCCATCCATATGTTGTCTACAAGAAACTCACTTGAGACCTAAAGACAGGAACAAACTGAAAATTAAAGGATGGAAGAATATATATCAAGCTAACAACGAACAAAGAAGAGCAGGGGTGGCAATTCTAATCTCAGACAAAATCAATTTTAATGTCAAGTCCACCATCGTGGACAAAGATGGACACTATTTATTGCTGAAAGGTTCAGTACACAAGCAAGACTTAACTATATTAAATATTTATGCACCTAATGTCAGAGCACCTAAACATGTCGAAAAAACGCTGACTAAGCTCAAAAGACAGTTAGATGAGTCCACAATAATAGTGGGAGACTTTAACACTCCACTCTCATTACTAGACAGATCATCTAGAAAAAAGCTCAGTAAAGATACAGAAGACCTCGCTGACACAATTAACGAACTAAACCTCACTGATATATACAGAACTTTCCACCTATCAGCAGACAACTACACCTTCTTCTCCAGTGCACATGGAACATTCTCCAGAATTGACCGCGTGATAGGCCATAATGCAATGCTCAACAAAATCCGTACCACTGAAATACTGCAAAGCATCTTCTCAGATCATAAAGCAATAAAAGTGGAAATCAATAGCAGAAAAAACATAGATAGAAAGTGGAACTCTTGGCAACTGAACAACATCTTGCTCAAAAAAACATGGGTTACAGAGGAAATCAAGGATGAATTAAAGAAATTCATGGATTCCAATGAGAACGAAAACACTTCCTACCAGAACTTATGGGATACAGCCAAAGCAGTGCTCAGAGGTCTGTTTATCTCCATAAATGCACACATCTGAAAGGAAGAAAGAAACCAAATCAAGGATCTAACTCTACAGCTTGAACAAGTAGAAAGAGAACAACAGAGGAACCCCTCGGGCACCATAAGAAATGAGATCATAAAGATTAGAGCAGAGCTAAATGAATTAGAGAATAGAAAAACAATTGAAAAAATTGAAAAGACCAAAAGCTGGTTTTTTGAAAAGATCAACAAAAGTGATAAACCACTGGCTAAACTTACTAAAGAAAAGCAGGAAAGAAACAAATAACCCAAATTAGAAATGAGAGGGGAGTTGTCACCACAGATGCAACAGAAATCAAAAATATCATAACAGAATACTATGAAAGACTGTACTCTAACAAATTTGAAAACCTAGGGAAAACAGACCAATTCCTTGACTCATACCACCTACCCAAATTATCACAACATGAAGCAGAACAACTTAATAAATCCATCACAAAGGAAGAGATTGAAAAAAGGTCATCAAAACACTGCCAACCAAAAAAAGTCCGGGCCCAGATGGCTTCACGGCAGAATTCTATCAAGCACTAAGAGAAGAGTTATCCCCAATACTACTGAGACTATTTGACAGTATAGAAAGGGATGGAGTACTCCCAAACTCATTCTATGAAGCCAGCATAACCTTGATACCTAAGCCCGGGAAAGATCCAACAAAGACAGAGAACTACAGACCGATATCACTCATGAACCTAGATGCAAAAATCTTCAACAAAATTCTTGCCAACAGAATACAACAACACATCAAGAAGTTAATCCATCATGACCAAGCGGGATTCATAACAGGGATGCAAGGCTGGTTCAACATCAGGAAAACAATTAATGTGATTAACCACACAAATAACACAAAAGACAAGGATCACCTGATTTTGTCTATTGATGCTGAAAAGGCATTTGATAAAGTCCAACACCCATTCATGCTAAAAACTCTTAGGAAAATGGGCATAGACGGCAAATTCCTCAACACAATAAGGGCCATTTATACAAAGCCAATTGCCCACATCATCCTGAATGGAGAGAGACTGAAAGACTTTCCCTTGAGATCAGGAACTGGACAAGGATGCCCACTGTCACCTCTCCTATTCAACATTATGCTAGAAGTTCTAGCTACAGCAATTAGACAAGACAAAGAAATAAAGGGCATCTGCCTCGGCAAAGAGGAAGTTAAAATCTCCCTGTTCGCTGATGATATGGTTGTATATGCAGAGAACCCCAAGGAATCTATAAGTAAGCTACTCAAACTGATAGAAGAGTTCAGCAAAGTCTCAGGATACAACATAAACATAAGTAAATCAGTAGGATTCCTTTATACCAACAAGGAGACTGTTAAGGAGGAAATTATCAAATCAATACCATTTACCATAGCCCCTACGAAGATAAAGTACCTAGGAATTAATCTAACCAGAGAAACAACAGACCTTTACAAAGAGAACTACAAGCCTTACTACAAGAAACTAAGAGAGACTTAGATAAATGGAAAAACCTACCCTGCTCATGGATAGGAAGACTTAACATTGTCAAAATGTCTATTTTACCCAAAGCAATTTATTTATATAATGCAATCCCAATACAAGTTCCAGCATCATTTTTTAATGAGATGGAGAAACAAATCACCAATTTTGTTTAGAAAGGGAAGAAGCCCTGGATAAATAAGGTACTACTAAAGAAGAAGAACACACTGGGAGGCCTCTCATTACCCAACCTTAGAACATACTGCACTGCCACAGTGGTCAAAACAGCCTGGTACTGGTACAAGAACAGACAGATCGATAAATGGAACAGAATTGAGACCCCAGAGACAACACCATCTGCCTATGAACAGCTGATATTCGACAAAGGCCCTAAGACATTAAACTGGGGTAAAAACAGTCTCTTCAACAAATGGTGGTGGCAAAATTGGTTATCCATCTGCAATAAACTGAATCAAGATCCATATCTTACACCTTATACAAAAACCAACTCCAACTGGATAAAAGACCTAAATATCAAACCTAAAACGATAAAGCTCATCCAAGAAAAGGTAGGAACAACAATGGAAGTTTTAATACACAATGAGGACAGACTCCAAAATCTGTCAAAGAAACCTCAATCAACAGAAGAGAAAGTAGATAAATGGGAACTATTAAGAATCAAACACTTTTGCTCATCCAAAGACTTTATTAATAGAATTAAAAGAACACCCACAGAGTGGGAAAAAATATTTGACAACTCTATGTCAGATCGATGCCTGATCTCCATAATCTATAAGATACTACAAAATATCAATAAGAAGAAGATAAACCATCCAATTAAGCTATGGGCAAAGGAGATGGACAGATACTTCACTGAAGAGGAGATCCAGGCAGCCAAAAAACACATGCGGACATGTTCACGATCTTTAGCTATTAAAGAAATTCAAATCAAGACAACAATGAGATACCATCTCACCCCAACAAGATTGGCCATGATCCAGAAAACACAAAACAACAAATGCTGGAGAGGCTGTGGAGAAAGTGGAACCCTCCTACACTGTTGGTGGGGTTGCAAAATGGTCCAGCCTCTTTGGAAGGCAATCTGGCGCTTCCTTAAAAAAATGGATATTGATATACCATTTGACCCAGTAATTCCACTACTTGGAATATATCCTACAGAATCAAGGCCTTTCACACCAACGGACACATGCACCAGAATGTTTATCACAGCACAGTCCACAATAGCAAAAAGGTGGAATCAACCTAGATGCCCAACAATAGAAGAATGGATAGGTAAACTGTGGTACATATACTCAATGGAGCACTACGCAATGATAAAGAATAACGATGATTCCAGGAAACATCTCCTAACCTGGTTTCAACTGGAAGACATTATGTTGAGTGAGAGTAGTCAGCGACAAAAGGACAAATACTGTATGAGACCTCTATGATAAGATCTCAAAAACAGACTTGTGTATAGAAGAAAAGACTCTATGACAGCTGCAAGGGAGGGGAGGGAGGGAGGGAGGGCAAGGGGGGAGGGTTTAGTTTAGGTAGTTACTAGAAATCTAGTTGGGAGAAAGCAGTGACAGCATACATTAGGAACAAGAACAACATTAAGTGGACTTCAGCATAACTTGAGTACTCCTTCCATCTTAACTCAATACTGCAAGGACAGAGTAGCTGGGGCGGGGGGCAGGGGACCATGCTCTTAGGCGAATTCCAGGCCAGTTGGCACAACTAGCGTTTTGCTAAGAGAGCTCTCTGCACCCCACATTGGTGAGTGGCGTCTGGGGTCTTAAAAGCTGCCAAGCTGCCATCCGAGGACACAGCAAATGGTCCCAACTCAGCAGGAACGGAAGCTCACCAAGGGCCAAAATGGCATGCGGTAGAGACAACCGAGAAGAAAGAGAGACCCACGAGAGTGGGTGCGTACATCGACTTGGGACCGGAAGAACTGGATGGTGCCCGGCCACCACCAGTGATAGCCACAATGGAGCTCACAGAGAGGAGTCTCATTGGCAACACAAGAATAAAAAGGGGTGTATCATGAGATCTCCACTAAAAGACCTCAATTGATGGTCCAGCGGTTTGGGGGGTTCCTCTGACAGCATGGCCCCCGGCCCTGATGCTACCCTTTCCCATAAATTATAACAAAGGTCTACTCTTTGGACAGGAATGGATTGGACTTGGCAATGTAGAGTGACCATATATTGGAAGCACTTTATGGTTCTATACATCTATGGGATATCATCTTGCTGACCTCTGGCTGGAGGAAGGGGAGTGGATGGAGAGGAGGGTAAAGGTGGCTGTTGGGAGGATGAGACATGTATGGAGCAGAGAGAAATAGTGTGCAGTCACCGGATACGGAGCGCAGTGGAAGTTGCATATAGGTGGGCATGTAAATTTATACGTGAATGTACATTTTCACTCAGTTATGTTAAATAAAAAAAAAAATCACTAGTAAGGAAGACTGCTTTACAAAAAGAAACTAAAAATATGTAATAATCAAATGCAATAAGCATTTTTTAAAAAACACATGGAAACATAAGTAGGGATGATATTAGGGGAATTGCTAGTTTTCTTCACTGTGGTAGTGGTTATAATGTTGTGCAGAATACTCCTTATTTGGTAAAAATAAAAATCCCATTGGCATCCAGTCAATCCTACAGGGCAGAACAAGACTGTCCACATGGTCTCCAGAGAGGGGCTGGCAGGTTTCAGCATGACCTTTGGTGATCAGCCATCGTAGCCCTTAACCACTGCACCACCCATGGTTACAGAAATACTGCAGGCTGGTGTTCAAAACTCACAAATCTGTGGAGTTCCTGGACACTGAAACATAAAAGCGTTACAACAATTAATTTAAGAAAGCTGAAATTTATGACTAGAAGAAGCATGGCTACAAAAGCACAGTACAAACTACGCCTGCAAGAAGCAGAAAGCACCAACCAGCGTTTCGATGGCAGCAGACAGAAGCAGAACCAGCAACCAGGCCCTGACCACCATCAACACACACAGAGGGCACTTCAGTGTAAAGAGAGGTGTCTGTACAGCGTCAGAAACCAATCACGAAGAAGTAGAGATCATAAACACAAACCAGCTTGTGAAAAGTGGCACTGGAAAACCCCAAATTCATCTCCTATTTTATGTGTTAAAAAAACTCGGGAAGTGATAAGACAGCTGACACTGAGTCAGGAAGAAGACTGGTCAGGTATTTTAGGTCTATGACCCCCTTTCTGCCTTCCAAATCTTACTATCAAGGTGACTAAATACCCCGACTTAGAAACAAGAGGACAAAAAGATCCCTGGAGTGCGATGAATGACTCCCAGGGCCCTTCTCAGGGTCTTGCAGCTCCCACCTGGTTGACTGAATGGGGCTACGTAAACAAGGGAACTGGGGCACACCAAGGGGACTGGCCATTTCTGCCTTAAGAGGGCAGGGGACAGCCTGCTACCGCCAAGGAACTGCAGGCCAACCACAGAAATGCAAAGCAGAGACCTGCAGGAGGCTGTCCCTCCCTGACACACCTCACTGCAGTGGGCTTCCCAGCCCAGAGAGGGTAAGTGGGGCACTTCGGGGCGGACACCAAGAGCCAGGGAGGGGCCTGTGCCGACTCACCAATGTCGGACTTGCCGTCTCCTCAACCTTGTAAGCCACTCCTGTGTGAGCTCCATGAGACAGTACAGCCAGTCACAGAGCCCCAAGCCAGGCCAGCACCGAGGGGACGGTGTCACTGGTGTCCGACTTGACAGAGTGCTGCTGCGGCCTGGAAGAGACAGGCTTCAGCTGTCTCTGACCTCTGCCTCCCAGGAACCGCCGGCTTAGCCACTCGGTGGTGACCATTTCTGCAGACCCTCCTCCGTTCCTGATGCTCCCGGTTTCTTCCGGTGCCATTTTATCCAAAGACCTTCCCCTGGCAATGCTTTCCCACCAGGTTGGCAGGCAATGAGTACCGGTTCTTCCTTCATCTGAAAACTGCCTCCAGTCACCTTCCCTCCTGAAGAATACCCTCTGCCGGTGACAGTTCCTTCATCACTGAAAGAAGGTTCTGCCTCGTTCTCCTGACCTCCCATGGTCTCCGACATGAAATCAGTCACTTAAATCACTCCCCTAGAAGTAATGTGTCTTTTTCTGGCTGCTTTCAAGATTTTTCTTTTTTCCTTGTTTATAGCTTTTAGCAGATTGTGTTTCTGGGCGTAGATTTCTTTGGGTTTATGTTGTTTCAGGTTCTCTGAAATTTTCACTAAATTTGTGCAACTTTCAGCCCTTCTTCCAACACATCTTCAGTGTCACACCCTTGACTCGAAACCTCTTAACATGTTAGACATTTTATTTCCCGACTGACTCCGGACATTCTGTCCGTCTTTCCCTTTAGTCTCTGTTTCTAGAATGAACAGTTTCTGTGATCTCCAAGGTTCCCGATGCTCCCACAGTCCCCCGATCTTGTCTGGTTGGGTTTTCCCACTCACAGTTCTCCTTTCTAACATTCCCACTTGGCTCTTCCTTATTGTATTTTCTGCCAGAGCATTCATTTTTTGTCTCAGAGCACTTACAATTATTTGTTGAAATAGCTGCGTGGCAGGTGCTCTGCTCTTGGCCAGACAGTCCCAGTACCTGCCCATCTCTGGGAAGCTATATGTTGATCTCCTCACCCCACATGGGTTGAGATTTCCTCATTATTCACACACTGCATAATTTTGGATTGTAACCTGAACATTTAAAAATGTTTTGTTGTGAAATTCCTGGGCCTTGCTTAAACTCCATGGACAACGCTAATTTTTCACGTCCAGTGGTAATCAGCACGCTCAGGTCTGGTGACACGGTGGTTAGCAGCGCCCTATTGGTAACGGAAGGGCCGGCAGGCCAGCCCAGCAGCCTCTCTGAGGTGAAGGCGGTGTCAGCCTTGGAAACCCTGTGGGGCAGTTCTCCTCTGCCTGACAGTCGCTGAGAGTCGAGTTCTTGGCGTGGTTTGTCCCCATCTACAGGTTGGAACCCAGCTTCCACAGGTGCAGTCCCAAGGTGAGCGCCGTCTTCCACGCCTCTGTCACACTATTTGAGTCTGGCCCACCTTCAGTCACCCAGCCATCAGTCTAGAGCCTGGGCAGTGGTCACGTGAGCTCACCTTTCAAGTTTTTCAGAATTCTGGCTGGGGTACAACCCACCCTCGCGTAATAATTCGGGCTGAGCAGAGGGATTCCTGCACGACGTTCCAGGCTTGCTTTCTGCCGTTCCTCCGTCTCCCTGATTTCAGGACCTTCCAGCTCCCTGTGGATCTGCCTCTCATCTCTCTAGTCAGAATGCTGTCACTTTGGGTTCCCTGCTTGGCCATATACTCACACCACGGCACTACTTTGGGGCCAAGTGTGGAAATACAGGCAGAGACCGAAAAAGCAATGGGGGTGGTCAGTGGAGAAGGTTCTGACTCTTCAGAGTCATTCCCCTGGGTCCCTACTGTCTGTGCTATCACCCCCAGGCCTGCTGGGGAAGGGGGCCTGCAAGAACAAAGGAGGGAAGCAGGGGTCCCCCCCTTCACACTGAGTATGAGGAGCTCTCTCTCCGGCTCCACAAGCCAGGCTACCGATCTCTGTCTGGGCATGGTGCCCACATATAGGCTTCCAGCCCACTGCATTCAGACCCATGAATACCAGCAGAGGAAAAGCAGGGAATCCGGTTTCACCCTCCTCTTCCGCTTCAAATACATTTTCTGTCCTTGAAGTCACGAAGAGCAGCAAGTCAGCACGTGGTTAACTTGAAAAGCTGGGCAGAGGAACTGAAAATGGGTAACATTTACCAAAAACCACCACCGATAACGACGACTGTACTTTAAAATAAATGTATCACGGCAGCACCCAAGCCCCAGAGCCTCTTCCTGCCCGGCACATCGTTAAGACGTTTAAGAAAGACAAAGCACCGTTTGGTATACACTCTTAGCTGTTTTATTCCCTCCGTCTTTTCACCTCTCCTCCTCACATGCACCTCTCACAAACGACTACTGTGTCACCTCACCTCTGAAGTTAGAAAAGCGGCCACTGCGGGGCTACAGCCGGGACGGAGGAGAACCAGATCCGGGGGCGCAGCCTCAACACAAGGCTGGCAGGTCCCCGACTCCCTCCTCCCAGGAACCCCCCGTCCTCATCTCCCACTCCCAGACTCAAGGACAGCTGCTTCCTGGGCCTTTAAAGGCAGAGCAGGTTCACTCTGAAGGCCAGTGAACTGTCCTCCTGGGGGACAGCAAGAATCACACTTCCCAAGTCAAGGTCAGCCCTCTGTCCAGAAGCCAGCAGACTGACCCCTGCAGCAGGGAGAGTGGGGCTCCACTCTGGGACCCTGGATGTTTACACTCAGGCGGGCTCCGTGCCCCCAAGGCAATCATGTCAAGATTGCTCAAGAAAGATAGAGACACACACACAGACTGTGCGACACAGATGAAATCTAAGCCAACACTGCTCTGATCAAGAGCTAGTGAGCCCCACAGCCACGGGCCACAGCTGGCTGCCAGCAGCTCCGGGCCCACGACTCCACAGGGGTTTCTACATTTTAAAAGGTTCGTGAAAACCCACCTTGTATCTTCAGGTCTGCCTTGTGGCTCCAAAGCCGGAGACCTTTTAGCAACCTGTCCTTTGAGAAAAGCTCGCCAGCCTCTTCTCCAAAGTCTTCATATATCTCTTCCCCTTATAGTACAATGGTAGACAGTTAAATCAACCTCATTCAAGTGCAAAGTACTAGCTTTTTAAAGTCCCAATAACTGAGCACATCACGTCCCAAACTCCTGAAAATCTGAAGGGCCCTGAAGCCGCTCAGCCACCCACTCTCTCGCTGGTGTCAAACCGCAGCTACCCAAGCTGCCTTCCTCTCCTCCTCCAGGTGACAGCCACAGGCACTGACCAAGACACTTAAGCCCTTACACAGGAGACACAGAACACACTCCAGCCTCTGTCAGTGATATCAAAACGCAAGGAAGGACCCTCACTTCATACTGAATTATTATTGCTCTTTAGAAGCAGGCATCCAAAATCAAGAACTGGCCCTAGCCACAGAAACTCTGCCTTTCTTTTAATTCCAATTCTTTTTTCTTTGATCAGGGATGTTCAAATACCCTCAGTAAACCCTAAGATGAGGTCCGTATTTAACAGAAAACTGATCTCAAGATTCAGCTTCACACAAAAGCAGCCCACCCCACCATGACACGTGAGCAAGGTTGTCAGAATTCCACGGTCATTAATATACTTTACAGACACCTCTCACACACCTACCAGGCAGAGGGGACTTTGTCACCCTATGCCAGGGCCTTGTCCGTAGCTGACCCTTTGTCTTTACTCGGGAGTAAGGGTGTACCAAGTCACCTCCTGAGTCCTGTGGTCAACTGCCTGTTCTTTAACAACTTGACTCCAAAAGACATGCGGGCCTTCGACAGACTAGGAAGTCGCTGGTCAATCTCCAGTTCTGGTTTCCGCCATGCTAAACACCAAGGGTTTCAAGTGAGCCACAGTTCTGATTTAAAAGACTCCTACACAGTCAGCAACTCACAAGAGGACAGCCTGCGCCACCAGAATGGAAACTGTTTCACCACCGTTTCCCCACGGAAAGCGACCCCACAACGGACTCACAGTCTGTGGGTCAGCTTTTATTTTAACAAGCAGCATTTAAACCACAGTTAGCAACACAAGCTAATTTTTTCCTCTTTTCTGTCAACATACTCAGTTAATGTAGTCAACACTGATAACACACACCAAAGAATGAAAATGTAAGCAACAATGTAAGGCAACTTAACGATAATGCTCAACAAAACCCCAACTCTGTCTTCGTAGAAACCCATCTTCAAGGAAGCACACGGTCCTGCTCTCATACAGGATGTCAGCCACACAGAAAACCCGACAACAGTGGTCTGCTAACAGAGGTCTCTCAGAGTCTAGCTGTGGACTGCCAACATCTGTGACTTCACTGGAGGACTGCCAAGGGACCCAACGCCATCACTGCACAACTTCAGAACGCTCCTCTCCCTTCCGCCCGCTGCCCAAGACACACAGCTTAGACCAGTAAAAACAACCTCCTAACGGAAACTCCCTCAGTCTCATAGATCCCCCTTTCAGGCCTTCCCATACACAACTTCCAGATCTCTCCTTTTCGAAAAACTGCAGGAAATATTTTTTTTCAGTCATTCAGCTCCTCATTTAAATAGGAAAAATAACCACTCAGAATTACAGGTTGTAATAGTAGAATTCAGAGCCTTGCTGTCCTTAAAAAAATTATTAAAACTAGACTTCACCCCATCAGCATCATGGAATAAAGAAGGATCTGCTACGAGGACCAGCATCTCCACACCTTAAATGACACGGCTCAAGTTTATCAGCATGCTGTTAATACAAACAAGAACTCTATTTGCAAGTAATGATATCTTGCAAATAGAGTTCTTGTTTGTATTAAAAGTGTACGAGAAGAAGAAAAGAATCCGGAGACGCCAATCTGCTACCAGCTACACGTGTATCTGAATACAACCAACTGCACCAGACACACCACCACAGACCGACAAGCGGCCCCACGGGAACTCCTCCTTGGGGCACACTGGGTTTGACGACCCTGCACAGTACCGCTCCTCCAGCTGCCTCATCGGTGGTGCTGCCTCTCCGCGTCTAGGCTCGCTTCCTAAGAGCTCACTTCTTGCAGCAATCAGCACTCACTGGCCTGACAGAGCACACACACTTGCTGTAGTCAGCAAAGGAAAGCACTGAGGCTGGAGACCAAGGCCTTGCAAATGCCTTGCAGTGTATGTGCACGTGTCTTCTCACACAGTAATCCTCACAGAAGTTCAAGGCCTTCAACAAGCACATCTTCTTACACAGGAAAGCTCACAGAGCTCCAGGGCCTCTGACAGTAAGGCTCAGAGGTCTAGGACAGTGGAGAAACACTGCTGATGTTCAGGTTTTAAAAAAACACGTAAACACTGCAACCCAAGAGTTCACCTCACCCGACAGAGTCAAGGCCTGACAGCTTTTGCTGTGAGTGAGTAGGGCAAGTGGCATTTCTACCAGGATTACTGGTACCCGAACGGTTAAGCAAGATTAAACCTGAATGTTTTCCATGGTGCCTCAGCAGAGTCTTGCAAAGGCTCTCAGAAACAAAAGTATAAGCCTCTTGAGGTCATCCGAGAGCTCATGGGACTTCCGTAATGGCAGGCTCTGGGTCTCCAAAGCCGTGGCCTTTTTCCAATTTAGATCATTAGTCTCTGCTTCCCTAATGGCAAACTCTTGCTACCATTTCAATTGGCGCAGACACTCTTCATTTCCCGTCCTGAACCACAGTCCCTGTGCTGCTCGTTACAGGTGAGCCGGCTTCGCTGGGGGCCTACCTGCTACAGCCAACGTCTCAGATGCCTGCAGAACGAGGGAACGCTGCTGGAAGCAGCAATCACTGTGACTGCTCAAAATCTTTCTCACTGGTATTCTGCAGAGCAGACAGAATGCTCTGTTGATCTGTAACATCAGCGGCCTGGAATTTCTAGGTTTTATTCCCACCTACAGAACTGCTGGTGATGAGCTTATGTGCTAACACAGCATGAAAATGCAAGGAAGGGTTAGTTCACACCCGTCGACAACCAAATCCACTGACCACAGGGCGACACCGTGCCGGGCACCACCCGCAACCCACTGTCACCCCGCTCCTCCTGTCCTCCCTCTCCCTCTCCCTCTCACTCCCTCTCTCTCTGGTGGTTTCTGTCTCAAGCACATACGAGTACTCCTTCTCAATGATACTTTCTATACATTTGTACTTCATATCCTTTCACACAGAAACACTCATGGTTCACGAAGACCAACAAAGAAGGGCACCATCTCTTCCTCTCCACAGGTATGCCTCCAGATCCTGGGGAATATTAAAACAAACTTCAAAAAGGTCTAGAAAACCAATGTGTTTCACAACTTACCCTGACCTGAACTCCAGTGACACTAATTATAATCTTCACTGATCACCTTTAAAGTTCAGGTTAATGCTTCAATTCAGAAAGAGCGATATATTCAATTATAGGATTCAGCTGCAGACAGCTGGGGGGTTGGGGGGGTGCTACATAATAAAAGTATATGATGCTTAGCCAATTTTTAAAATCCAAAAAATTCTGAATCACAAAAAAAATGCAATCTCAAAGTTTTGGGCTCAGGAATTGTGGAATCACATTTTTCTATTAAAAAAAAACTAAGTTTATATACTTGTCTGCTCTCCCTCTACCAAAAAACCAAAAAAATCAAACCCACTGCCATCGGGTAAATTCTAACTCACAGAAACCCTACAGACAGAGTAAAACAGCCCCATTGAGTTTCCAGCGAGCACCTGGTGGATCTGAGCCGGCAGCCTTTTGGTTAGCAGCCTGCCTCCCCTCTACACTCTTCCCTCACAGCATCCTTCCGGCTGCTGTGCTGGCTGCACAAACCTTCACATCTTGGTCCGCTCTGTCCAACACTTGCTCATCTCCCTTCTGCTAACCCTGGATGGCAGGGCCGTGTCCCAGGAGGCTGAATGTCTATCGAGGTTCCCAGGAAACAATCAAACCAGGAACTAGAAAATCAAGCATCTCCCATGTTCACATACTACTACTGTCTCTCATAACCGCTGTGCATTGATAACAACTCTGTATTTCTCCAGCATGCTTCCAAAGGCATCGTCTGACCTTGACTCTTTCTAGCCAGGGCTCCGTAGGATCACTTTCTACAGCAAACCCCCGCCAGTTAACTGATACACACTTTGACCCCTGCCCATGTCACAGCTACAACACAGCACTACTTCCAGCCACCTCACCCCGTGCCCACTTCAAAGCCAATTCAGAATGCACACCTGCTCCACGGCATCCGCTCACGTACAACCCAAGATAAAGGACTTTTCAGTTTATGATTTCTCTGTAGACTAGAGGAGCCAGTGTTCACGCCTCAGACAAAGAACTTGCTTTGAATCAAACCAACTTGAAGTCTCATCACGTAAAGATTCCACTGAGTCTTTCCTACACTCTAACCCACGGAAACGTGAAGGCAGGTCCCCCGTGACTAAGGCACAGCCACAGGCTTTACTTTCACACAGCGTAGTTACACGGTTTACGGCCGATGCGTGTGCATGCTCACGGAAGTGGATTCTGCACGCAGGTGTGCAAAGGCAGGGCCCTGGCACTGTCAGTAACAGATACTCCGCGGTGTCAGAAGTAGTCACTAACCAAATCAAGCTTTCTAACTGATCTTCATTTTTCTTAAGCACAGGATTCTAAATCTTCTTTTAACATTTTAGGTACATGTGTTATAAACCTAAATTATAGGAAAACTTGTGAAAGGCAAAACCTGTGTGAGGCAGAAACCTGTCAGAGAAGGAGAACTCCAGTATTTCCTACTAACAGGAAGCATTAGAAAAGTGGTTGAGATTGTACCCTGTCAAAGGTAGAAAACGCTTTCGACTTGGAAATAAAACAAGGCCATCTCATCATGTTCTTACTCTCAGATTTCACAGTATCTGTTAAGTGAACTGATAAATTGCACTGAAATTTAGAATTAGTAAAAACCATACACATGAAGCACTCTTTCTGTCAAGCCAGGTTATTTCAGCAACGTGATTAATTTAATATCGCAGCAAATGGTTTTTACAATCCCATATTCATAGGTCAATAGCCATTAGCCTTGAATTTCTTTGTTGCTGAAAAAAACCAGAAAGATGGGATCCCCTAGGTTTAAACCTAGATAAACCTATGAAAGCGATGACCATGTCACAGCCAGCTGTTGTTGTTACCAGGCACCATCACATTAGTTCTGCCTCACAGTGATCCTGTGCACCACACAACAACACATTTCTGCCTCACAGTGACCTGTGCACAACAGAACACAACACTGTCCAGTCCTCACAATCACCTGTTAGGCTGGAGCCCACTGCTGCAGCCAGCCTCCATCCACCTTGCTGAAGGTCCTTCTCTTTTCTGCCAACACTCTACCAAGTCTACACTTCTATAAATGTTGCACAGCAATCTCTAATCCTCAGCACTGAGAACTTATGTGATTCAGTAGTATTACTGTCTTCCATGTGCTACTCATCATGCTAGACACTGCACACACATAACACACATCCTCAGGAAAAGCATAAATGTGAAAGAAGAGAGTTACATGAATAAATAACCAACTCTAACTTGCAGTGTAAACACAGAAAAAGAAAAGACCGAAGTCAGTTAAGTACCCCCTGATCTGGCTATCAGTAATCAGGGTACAACAGGGGCTGAGGAGCACTGAGTCCCAGGTGGCAGAGGACAACAGACAGGGAAAAGCATGAGCAAAGGGACAGGTAAAGCAGGCTGAGCACACACAAAACAGAAGGTACCACAACATTTTTCTTAACATTTCTCTTTACAAAACAGTCTTACTAGCAAAGTCTTCAACAACATAATCTTAACCACTAATTTCCATAACCTACAAGGTACTGCAAAAGATCAGCAAGAAAAAGACAAATAATCCAATTAAACAATGGACAAAGGATATGAACAGACATTTCTCCAAAGACATCCAGGCAGCCAAAAGATACATGAGGAAATGCTCACAATCATTAGCCATCAGAGAAATCCACATCAAAACTACAAGGAGATACCATATCACCCCAAGAAGGTTGGCAATAATCCAAAAAAACACAAAATCAACAAATGTTGGAGAAACTACGGAGAGACTGGAACTCTTCCACACTGCTGGTGGGGACACAAAATGGTAGAACATCTTTGGAAATCAATGTAGCACTTTCTTAAAAAGCTAGAAATAGAGCAGCCATATGATCCAGCAATCCCACTACTTGGAATTTATCCTACAAAAGGGCTGTCACATGAACAGATACATGCACATGAATCTTTACTGCAGCACAGTCCACAATAGCAAAAAGATAAAATCAACCCAGGTGCCCATCAACAGACGAACAGATAAACAAACCATGGTACATACACTCAATGGAACACCACACAATGATAAAGTACAATGATGATTTTATGAGCCATAACCTGGAATCAACTGGAAGACATTATGCTGAGTGAAATCAGTCAGCTGCAAAAGGATCAATATTGTATGGGACCCCTATTATAAGGACTTATGCACAGAAGAAAATACTCATTGATGGCTACAAGGGTGGGGAAGAAAACGGTTATTCATAGATTAGACAGTTGTTGATAGGAATTACAGTAGGTGAAGGGAGTGATAGGACACAGCAGACGGCAGCTCAGCATTCACTGACTACTCCATAAGCTAACCGGTTTTCTCAATTGAACCCACCAACATCGCAAAGGACAGAGTAGCAAGGACAGAGGACATCAAGGTCAAGTGGCACAATGAGCCTTTTTCTAAGAGAGTGTTCTGCACCCCATGTTGATGAGTGGCACCTGGGGTCTTAAAAGCCAGCAAGCTGTCATCTGAGGAACACTAATCGGTCCCAGCCTACCCAGAACAGATGACAACCAAGAACATCAAGGCTGAGAGGAAAAATGAGCCCAGGAAACAGAAGGACCCATATGACTGGGAGATTACATCAGCAAAACAGAAGAACTGGATGGTGCCCAGCGACTACCAAAGACAGCCCTGACATGGCACAACGTCGAGTCCCTGATGCAGCATGAGAAAAAAGGGTATGCAGATCAAGAACTTTAATATATATAAAGACCAGATTTGATGGGGTGACAGCCTGGAGGGTCCCCTGGAAACACGGCCTCTGGACTTGCTCCTAGCCCAGAGCTGAAGCTAGTACTGAAGCCAACACTTCAGACAAAAAAAGGACTGGACCTGGGGACACAGAGTCACGCAGGTGGTGTGTGCACTTTATGGTTTAATGTAGACATGAGGCTGTTCTACTGGTTTTTTTTCAGAAGGGAGAGGAGAGGGTGGAGAGGAGGGGACATGTGTTGGCTGAGTGGATACTAGAAGAGTGGAAAGGAAAAGTGTGCTGTCACAGGGTGAGGAGAGCAGAAAGAACTGCAGACAGGCTCCAGGCTCTATGTGGAAAATTGACTTGGATTATAATCACAATAGAAAAAAATAATTTTAAGCAATTAATTTTCTCTAGATAACTAAACACTAGAACTCACATGCAACATACAAAGCCATCCTGCTGTCATCTAAAATGAGGCAGAACAAACTTGACACCGTTTCTCTTGATTAGCTTAAGCTCAAGCCAAAACCCCATGAGCAATAGCCTCAAATCCTTACCTCCCACTTTTATCACTTCTGTGAAGCTCACTGCAGTCACTCTAAAACTCAACTTAAAAGCCTTCTTCACTTAAAACCAAGAAGTTTTATCAAAGAGTAAAATTTTATTACTTAGCTCTCAACTGTTTCAGAGCCATAAATTTTATCTTACCAAAATGGACCACAATTTCCTTTATGACAAAAATCTTAATAGTCTTTCAAAAGCCCTACATGAGTCTAGAAAGAGAAGAGATAGTCAATCAAATACTTACTGTCTAGTTTTTGTTTGTTTATTAAGATCAGTATTCTTACAGCACACGTATGTACCACGTATGTGCACAGATGGCAGCTTTTTCTTTCAGTTGGTCATAAACTTGATGAGAAACCCAACAAACTGGTGGGACTTAGTCTCCTGAAGATTTAACTTGCATCTTCCATCATACTCCGGCACCAGGTTTGATGGAAACCTCTGTCCTTCAAAAATGATGTTAACTGTCAGTCAATGGCACACTTCCAGAAGCCCCAGAAGAGATCTATGGAGCTGAGTTTGCCGCCGTGAACTCATAAATGAAGCCAAAGCTCTAGGTAGGGCATGGAACTCCAAACCTTGGACATTATACACTTCTCATTTTCATATAATGAAAAACTAAAGAAAAATACAAGTGATTCTTACTTTTTTGTAAAGAAGCACAAACAAGACATTCCACAAATATTTAAAATTCATGTAGATGATGTGGATGACAAATGATCACTTTAAAACCACTTGCAAAACAATGAAGTTGGACCTGTACCTCACATCATATTATGTACAAATTAACTGAGAATGGATCGACCATCTAAACGTAAGACTTAAAGCTATAAAAAACTCTTTAAAAAAAAAATTAAGGAACATTTTGCTTTGGAGACAGATTCTTAGATCTAACACCAGAAGCACAGTGTCATGGTTGGAATTGTGTCCCCCCAAAAATGTGTGCAGCCACGTGGCTGGGATATGGTTCCCAGTATCTTGGGACTGTCCTCCATTGTGTGGTTTTGCTAACCTGTATGTTAAAGGATTAGGGTGGGGCTGTGAATTCCCGCTGTGGGGGAAGTTTCCCTGGAGTATGGCTTGCCCCACCCTTAATGCTTTTAGCTTGCAAGGAATAAAAGGAAAAAGAAACAAAGGACAATTTGAGAACCTCGCTACCATCAAGCAAGCAGCACCGGGAGCAGAGCGTGTCCTTCAGACCAGAGGTTCTTGCGTGAGGACACTCCCTGGACAAAGACTGATACAATACCAGACTTTCCTCCAGAACCAACAAGGGGAAAGTCTTTCCCTGGAGCGGACACCCTGAATATGGACTTGCAACCTACCAGACTGTGTAAGAATAAATCTTTCTTTGTTAAAGCCATCCACTCTGTGGTATTTCTGTTAGAGCAGCCTAGCTGACTAAAACACACAGTAAAAGAAAAAAACACGTCCCAATCTACCTGGAGCAGAGAAGAGTGAAGGACATCAAAGATATGAGGAAAATACAAGCCCAGCAGACAGAAGGGGCTGTATGATCTGCAGACCACATTAACACGAGACCAAAAGAACCAGACATGCCCAACCACCACCAATGACCGCCATGACAGGGAACACAACAGTCAAGTCCTTGATGGAGTGGTACACAAATGGGGGTGCAGAACTAGAACTCTATTAAAAGACCACACCTGATGGTCTGTCAGACTGGAGGGTCCCCTGAGGACATGGCCCCCACGCTCTCTGTTAGTCCAGAGCTGAAACTAACACTGAAGCCAACTCCTCAGACCACGACTGACTGGACTCTAAGACACCGCGGGTGACGCCGGTCAACAGTGCGCTTCTTGGCTTCACCATAAACATGTGGCCATGGGAGCAGCTCCTGTCTGCAGGCGAGATGACAGGGTGGAGGGGCCAGGAGTCAGTGGAATGGATACAGGAAGTACCAGGCAAACAGGAGGAGTGTGTCGTCAAGGGGTGGTGTGACGGGGAGAAGTTAGAGCCATACGGTTGGGGACGGGGGTTCATATGGCAAAATGATTTGAACTGTACTTTCACTTAAAGCATAATAAAGTACTTATTTTAAGAAATAAATAAATTGGACTTTATCAAAATTAAAAACTTTCGTGCATCAAAGAACTTTACCAACAAAGAGACAATCTATAAAATGGAAGAAAATATTTAGTAATGATGTACCTGATAAAGGTTTCATATCCAGAATACACAAAGAATTTCTACAATATAATGAAAAAAAAGACAAACCACCCATTAAAAGATGGGCCCAGGACTTGAACAGACTTCACCAGAGAAGATACACACATGGCCAACAACCTAAGGGACAGGCTCAGTATCATGACCAAAAAGACCACTGCAGTCAGGCTGATTCCGACTCACAGTGACCCCACAGGATGGCATACAACTGCCCCATGGGGTTTCTGAGCAGTGACTGGAGGGTGCTAGCTGCGCTCTTAACCACTGCAGCACCAGGGCTCCCCACATCATTAAGGAAATGCAAGTCAAAATGATAATGAGATACCATTTCCCACCCAATAGGATGGCTGTTCTCAAAAAAAAAGTAAAATAACCACTGTAGGGGAGGATGTGGACAAACTGGAACCCTCACACATGGTTGAGGGGACTGTAAAATGTGGGACAACGCCGGGTAGTTAAAGGATTAAACAAAGAACACTGAAGGCCCCGCCAGTCCACTGCCAGGTGTGTGCTCACAAGACGCGACAGCAGGGGCTGCGCAGACGCCTGCTCCACAGCCAGGGTCACGGCAGCCTGCTCACAACAGACACAACGTGGACACTGGCTCATGGATACCTCTCAGCAGTAAATGAAAGGAACCAGATGAGACAAACAGGAAGACAGTACACAACAGTAACATACAGTACTAATCTGAGAACAAGATTATTTCCCACCTCTGAGAAATAAACCAACTGCTAAAGATACTTGATTATTTTGCATTCATACCTTGCCACCAGAAACAGACATTCCTAGAAACTGCCTATAAAGCGATTTTAATAAAGAAAGTGAATTCTCATTTTTCTCATAACATTTTTTAAATACTTCAAATGAAATTTAAAAGGAGAATACCGAAAACCCATTGCCATCAAGTCCGCGCCAACTCATAGCAACCCTACAGGACAGAAAAGAACTGCCCCACAAAGTTTTACAGGAGTAACATTGGATCTGAACTGCTGCCCTTTTGGTGAGCAGACTCAACACTTAACCACTAAGCCATCAAGATTTCCACAAAGAGAAAAAGGGAAAAGGTCAAAAGTAATCAACAAACTCTACAGTGAAATGTTACAGAAATAAGACATTCCACGAAAATGGAAGTTTTCTATTGATTGAATTATTTAGACTTTTAATCCTAGTATGTATTACAAAAACTGCAGGCAAATCTCTGATTGTCCTGATGAGCTTAATTAAAAAAAAAAAAAAAAAATCAAGCGTTTGGCTCCTTGCATTTATCTCATGGGTTAGAGCTGGCTGTCCTTGAAGTTTGATTTACTTGGTCTTTGTATTTGCTATTCTTTGAGAGTTCTTTAAAGAATAAAACCTAGCATTACCTAGGTAAAAGGAAAGCACTGTCAAAGATTACATAATTTACCTAATAATGCAGCCATGGGGTTTGTAAAATTTGTAAAACTCAGCTACAGGCTGTGTCCTTAACAGTCTATGTCCACTCAATTTAGACTACGACCCCTGAAAGGTATATCTCAGACAGCACAGCAACCTGGGCTAGTCGGTGTCTCACACCCTCCTCCTGCTCACTCATCAACAAGATGGGGTGTTTGTGTGTGTCTGTGTGTGTCTGTGTGTGTGTGCACGCACGCCCCATGGCTGGGTGCCACCTAACGTCACCCTGAGGACAGAAGCCCATTCTCCACATGTTGCCCCTATCTGTTACGATACACACAAGTGATTCCCTTTGCAGAGTCAACGAAACCCAGGTAAATACCTTCCTGGTTTTCTCTGCTTTCAGCCAGGACCTATCTGACATCAGCAGTGATATCCCTGGTCCTACATCCTCTTCTGAATCCAGCTTCAATTTCTGGCAGGTCCTCGTCAATATGCTGTTACAGCAGCTTTTCAAAGATCTTGAGAAAAATTTTACTTGTGTGGGATAGTCATGATACTGTTCAACGGCTTACACCTTTGGCTGAATCCCCTTTCTTAAGAAAGGGCATAACTCCGGATGTCTTCCAGTCAGCTGGCCAGGTAGCTGTCCTCCACATTTCTTGGCGTAGATGAGTAAGCACTTCCAACAGTGCATCTGTTTGTTGAAACATCTCACTTGATGTTCTATCAATTCCTGGAGCCTTGTTTATTGCCAACGCCTTCAGTGCAGCTTTGACTTCTTCCTTCAGCACCATCCGCTCCTGATCAGATGCTTCCTCTTTAAGTGGCTGAATTCCAACCAGTTCTTTGTGGTCTAACAACTCCATGTACTCCTTCCACCTTCCTTTGATGTTTCCCGAATCATTTAATAGTTTCCCTGTAGAATCCCTCAGTACTGCAACTCCAGGCTTGACTGTTTTCTTCAGTTCTTTCAGCCTGAAAACTGCAGTGTGTTCTTCCCTCTGCGTTTTCTATCTGCAGCTGTAGGGACCTGTCATTCTAATCCTCTGTCTTGAGCCGCCCTCTGAAACCTCCCGTTCAGCTCTTTTACTTCATTGGTTACTCCTTTTGCTTTAGCTACACGACATTTAAGAGCAAGTTTCAGAGTTCTTTCTGACATCCAATTTGGTCTTTTCTTTCTTTTCTCTCTTTTTAGACACTTGTTGCTTTCTTCCTACATGGTGTCTTTCATGTTATTCCACAACTCCTCTGAGCTTTGGTCATTAGAGTTCAATGCATTAAATCTACTCCTCAGATGGTCTCTAAACTCAGGTAGGACACACTCAAGGTCACACTTGGGCTCCCGTGGACTTGTTCGTATTTTCTTCAGCTTCAATTTGACCTTGAGTATGAGCAGCTGATGGTAGTGCCACGGTCAGCACCTGGGCTTGTTCTGACCATGGATACGGAGCTTTTCCGTTGCCTTTTTCCACACATGGAGTCCATGTGACTTCTTTATATTCCATCTGACAAGGTCCACATGTACAGTCACCCTTTGTTTGGGTGAAAACAGGTCTTTGCCATCAGGAAGCCATTGGTCTTGCAAAGTTCTGTCACATGATCTCCAGTGTCCTTTCTGTCACCAAGGCTGTATTTTCCAACTACTGATCCTCCTCCTTCTTTTCCAACTCTTGCATTCCAATTACTAGTAATTACTAATTCATCCTGATTGCATGTTCATTCAATTTCAGATTGCAGAAGCTTGTAAGAATCTTCAACTTCTTCATTTCTAGCTTAGTGGTTGGTGCATTAATTTGAATAACAGTCATATTAACTGGCCTTCTTTATAGACGTATGGGTATTATCCTGTCACTGACAGCATGGTACTTCAGGATAGATCTTGAAATGTTCTTTCTGATACAGTGCCACACCATTCCTCTTCAAGTTTTTATTCCCAGCACAGCAGACCACATGATTGCCCAATTCAAAATGGCCAACATAATGTTGATGAATTCCGTTTCATGTTTGAGTTCAATTTTCCTAGATTCATACTTTGTACATTCTACATTCTGATTATTAATGGATGTCTGCAGCTGCTTCTTCTCATTTTCAGTCATGCCACATCGGCAAATGAAGATCCCAAAAGCTTGACTCCATCCATGCCTCATTAAGGTCAACTCTACTTTTAGGAAGGCGGAAGCTCTTCTTTAGTTGTCTTCTGAGTGCCTTCTGATCTGGGGGCTCATTTTCAAGCAGTATTTCAGGCTATGTTCTGCTGCTACTCACAGGGTTTCCACTGTTAGTTTCTTTCAGAAGTAGGCTGCCGGATCCTCCTTCCTCGTAATTTTATGAGTGCCTCTTCCCGCTGAGACTATGAACTCCTTGGGGCAGGGGTGACACCCGCTTCGTACAGCCACCACCCAACACTGTGCATCTTTGTAACAGGTGGCTCAAAAAAATTCTATTGATGAACAAAGATAAAATAATCAAAGCAACCTGGAGAATCCACTGAACCACTTGAGCAGTCCATGTGTGTACAGCCAGCACTCACCACCCCTGGTAAACGAGCAGCCTAGACAGTCCTTTTACAGCCATTAATAAAGTTCACGGCTCTGACCCCAGCTAACTGGATGAGAGACAGACAGCCAAATCAAGAGCAGTCAACCTACGGCCTTGTGAATCACCAGATCCTGTCTCCTGAGAACTGGATCCCAAAGCAGAGACCTTGGCAGCACCTCTGATGGATCTGGCGAGCTCTGGTAGCCCCACACTCAGCTGGGACTCAGATCAGGGACATGTTACACAGCCCCTGAGACACAGAACAGACACTTTTCCTATTTTCTTAGTTACTTAAAGACATAACTGGACTTATTTTCATGCTGTATTCCCTAAAACCTATCCATATGTTTTTACTTGAACTAGCCTGAGGGATCTCATTTTTTGCAGACAAACGAGTCTTCACGGTAAGAATTCGACAGTCTCACGGTTCTTTCCACTCTATACATTCATTAAACAATCTTAACCCTCTCAAACTTAAACACTCCAGGTCTCAGTAACCACCTACATGACCAAGTAAGTCCAAAAATCTAAGACCGTGCTTCTAAGTGTGACGTGACAGATTCCTGATATTTACAAAAACATCCAGTATGATCATCAACTATCAACCTGGGATGGAAAACAAAGCTATAAAAATCACAAATTAGTGTACTAAAATCAAATTGGTCAATTCAAAAGCTACTAACTCAGTAACAAAAAGGACATGAAAATCATTAGGCTACAGAATTCTGACCAGTCATATCACTTTTATGGAAATACGAGTGGTCGGTAAAACAGAAAGCAAACTAAATGAAAATACACGAGAGTCACATAAACCGAAATATGGTTTTGCATAGCACGCTGATCCTACAAAAGCTGCCATCCCACTACTACAGAAAAGACCAGACTCATAAGAGAACAAGTCTTGACAACAGCTGATACAGAGACAAATCATGAATACCATAACCTGGAACAGCTTCCTATGTTCTAAATTCACTCCAAGCAGAGACACATTAAGGAAACACACCAGAAAGAGAAATCCGCCAGGACGCAAACACGAAATGTTCAGTTACATTACTCAGAGTAACGACCCAGTCTGTGTTTGGTACAAAAGCTCTCACTAGAGAATAAAAGCAAAGGAGATGCCAGAAAGCACACAGAGGACAGGTGCCGGGAACTTGGGACAAGACAGGAGCAGGAGCCACCTGGCTGAGAACTAGGACGCACTGTCTTGTCACCACCAGGTAACAACAGAGAAACCGAAGTGTGGAGACAACATAGGTTTCGGACTGGACCCCCCCCAAACCTCGTATACTGCCCTTTCTATCACATCAGACGACTCAGTGTGTCTTTCACACACTGTGTCCTGAAGACTTTCAGATCTGCTCAAGATAGAACCTCTCCTACAGTTTCAAAGCACACCATCCCACACCTCTCAAAAGCACGGAGTCACAACAAGCACGTGAGGCTTGCTAAACAACCAAACACGCCCCAAACCAAACTGATTCTGACCCTACAGGACGAGGAGAGCTGCCCCACAGGATTCCCACAGAGCACTTCACAGATGAGAACTACCAGCCTTGTGGTTAGCAGCCAATGCTAAACCACTGCACCACCAGGGCCAAGCTCAGTTAGACCTAAAGAATCTTGTCTGAGGGCTCAGAAAAGTTGATGGGAGAGGTATTTTAAATACAGTCAACAGAAAATCAAGACAAAAACTCTGACATACCAAGCACACAACTACGACAATACCAAAGATCAGTGTGAGCACCACGGCGTTGTTAATAAGGTACAACAAGTCAATCCAACTGCCACCAACCAACACTAGAGTAGACGTCACAAGTCAAGACAGCACGGAAGCAGCCAAAGTGAGTAACCTGAGCAAAATGTGAGCACACCGAACACTGCAGTTTGTAAGAGAATTATCAGCAGACTACAAGACTAGATCAACAGGAATGAGCCATGCTGTAAACTACCCAAAGTGACATTACCATGGGAACCACTAGACATAGCTGCCTATTCAAACTTTAAAATTAAAATTCAGTTCCTTAGTCACACTAGTCACATTTCAAGCATCAACAGTGGTACTTACTGGACAGTGCACATAAAAAAATTTTCATCGCTGCAGAAATCCTCTATCAGGCAGTGCTGGCTAAAAAGCCTGAGGGAGTTTTGTTTCTCACAAGACTACTTCTCCATAAGGAAACAGAACATTTTGCCTCGGTCTTTTTTCTTTTTTTTATTTATTTATTGTGATTGAAAGTATACAATCCGGTTTAAACTCGCATGTCCGCCTATGTGCAGCTCCCACCACTCTCCTTGCCGGGTGAAAACACACTCTTCCTTTCTGTTCTATACATGTCATATCCTCTTAACCATCTCTTGTCCCCTCTTCTCCACCCTCGCCACTCCCTTCTAGTAAGACACCAGTATGACAACATCCTATAGATGCACAGAACCATAAAGTGCACACACGATGTGGTCACTCTGTGTCACCGAGTTCAAGCTAGTCCCAGCCGAGGAACTGACCTCCGTAATGATTTATGATTGGGGTAGCATCAGTTCTAGGGGCCACGCTTCCAGGGGAAACCCAGGCCTTCAGACTGTCAACTGCAGTCTTTTAGTGGAGTTCTTAGAGTGTATCCCCTTTTTAATCTTGTACTGCCACTGGGACTCAACTATGTGAGTCCCATCACAGCTGTCACTGGAGGTGGCCAGGCACCATCTGGTTCTTCTGGTAGCATGCTGACGTAGTTACCCATTCACATGGGTCTTTGTCTTCTGGGTTCTTTCCTGCACGTCGTTTTTGTCACTGGTGATCATCATTTCCTGCTGAGTTGGGACCATCTGGTACCTCAGATGGCAGCTTGCTAGCTTTTAAGACCTCAGATTTACCAATATGGGGCGGAGAAGACTCTCTTAGCAACAGGCTAGTTATGCCAATTGGCCTCGATGTCCCCTGAGAGCATGGTCCCTGGATCCCCGTCCCTGCTACTCTGTCCTTGCCATATTGGTTATGACTGGAAGTTTTCAGGTTCTGTTGAAGCCCAGTTAAACTGATCTTCTTTCTAATGTGTGCTGTCACTGATATCACCCAACCAAATTTCTATCAATTAATCTATAACCAGCCCTCTGCCTCCTTCTCTCCTCTCCTCTGCAACCATCAAAGAGTCTTTTCTTCTGTACATGAGTCTGTTTTTAAATCCTTACAGTAGGGGCCTCATACAGTATTTGTCCTTGTGCTGCTGACTGATTCCACTCAACATAATGTCTTCCAATTGAAACCAAGTTATGAGATGCTTTCTAAAATCATCATTGTTCTTTATCCTTGCATAGTGTTCCACTGAGTACACGTACCATAGTTTTTTATCCATTCATCTGTTGTTGGGCATCTGGGTTGATTCTATCTTTTCGTTATTGTGAACCATGCTCATTTTTCTTACTGAATATTAAAAAAAAACAAGTTAGTAGCTGAATTTAGGGGCTTCATCAGACTGAGGCTCAGGTCTCGGTTTAAAGAACAGGACAACACCAGATGTCATCCCACTCCCACATCAGGAGGCAGACGTACGGCTGTAAGACGCCTGGTGGCACAGCAGCTAAGTGCCAGGCTAAAAACAAAAGTCAGTGGCCTCCACACAGCAGACGCCCACAGGAGAAGAGACACAGTGCCCTGCTTCCAGAGATGACAGCCTCGGCGTCCCCAGGGGGCAGTCCTACCGGTGCCTCTCAGCCGGAACTGACCTGATGGCACACAGCGTCAGCGTCTTTCTTGCGGCAGTTCACAGGCCACGATGCTGCACACCCTGCCCAACAATCTCTTAAGAACCGTAAAGGGTAGTTAATTTAATTTTGTAATTCCTTCCTCACTTACTAGCCGGAACAGTTGTATGAACAGAAACTTTCCCTCATCTACTAGTTGCCCAACCGTCCAGTTCTTACAGGAGAGTAGAATAAACGCTCAACGGTGTCCCTCCACTCTGAACTTTGACAAATCCTGAAAACACCCTCAGCAGCCCTGGTAGAACAACGCTCGGCCACTAACTGAAGGGTCATCAGTATGGACCCACTAGTGAGCCCACGGAGAGGTCGCCGTCTCTTCGGCCAGGATTACAGCCTTGAGAACCCCACGGGAGGTTCTACAGGGTCACTCTCAGGTAGAACCAACTCAGTGACAATGGGTTGGCAATGGTATTTGAAAACCGTATGCTTCGTGAAGAAAGCCAGTGATAAAAGGAGGCGTGTGATCCCACGTGTAAGAACTACTCAGAAAAGCCAAGGGTACAGACACCAGAGCTCATCAGCAGTGACTGGGGACATACAGAGGGGAGGGGAATGGAGGACTCCACAATAAGGGGACACTGAGTGTCTCTCTGTGAAGGGTGACGGTGTGAGCAGGGAACAGGTAACGGTGAAGAGTAGGCAACGTCATGCAAGTCACTGCCACTGAAGCATGTATATCAAGGCTGCTGAAATGTCTAACGCTTTGTTGCTTCTACATACACAATTTTAAAACTCATGATTGCTATATTATATTTACAATTTTAAAAATTCGTCATGATTGCTCCATTAGTATCCTCCACCAGTGTGACCGGAATTTCTGAAGGGTCATCACGAACTCACAGACCCAAACACACCTGCATCTCAATCCCCTGTGGATACTACCTTTATTGATGCTCCAACTATCCCATTTTATAGAAGCAGAAGGCTCTTCATGTTGGACTCAGTCTTTCTGACAAGGCCACAGCAGTCTGTGAAACTCCTTTGTCATCTGGTGGGACAAGATGTTCTGGCTTATCCTGTATGTTTCCTGCCTTAAATACGAAACCTTTCATTTTCCAAGTATCTCCGGTTACTTTTAGGAAAACGATCACATAGAGAACTCAACTTAAATACAAAGAAACCTCTTTTTAAAACAATTAATTCTGAAGTTTTGTTAAAATGATTACATTTAGTTAGCTACTTGTCAGCTCTTGGCCATAAATGCTTAAAATCTCTCATATTAGACAGCAATAAAGTTTACAAAGTCAGTCTTTGTACGCTAACATTACTAACATATTCACACGGATCTCAGAACTAAAAAACTCACTGCCATCACATCAATTCCAACTCATAGCACCCCAGCTGCCTAGAGCAGAAGGGCCCCAAAGAATTCCCAAGGAGTGCCTGGTGGACTTGAACTGCTGACCTGTTGGTGAGTAGCACAGCACTTAACCACTGGAACACCAGGTTTCCAAGAGAGACGTTGTTATGCATAAAATGATTCCACTTTTTAGGATAACAAGATTCTAATAGTTTGAAATCACAAAATGAAAATTCGATCATTACATAACATGTTATTAATAATCACTAAAACATCCACAATCCAATCCTATTTTCTTTCTTAAAGTACAGAATACGGCTACCTATACAGCGTATCATCACTAAATTTTTTTATCTTTTTATGGTGATTAAGTGAAAGTTCACCATCCAAGTCAATTTTCCATATAAAACCCTGAGTACCTGGCGTTCTGCAGCTCCCTCTGCCCTCCTCACTCTGTGACAGCACACTCTTCTTCTGCACTCTGTACTTCCTGTGTCCACTCGGCCAGCATTTGGCCCCTCCTCTCCACCCTCTTCTCTCTCCTCCAGAAAGAAGTCAGCAGGACAGTCTCACGTGTGTGTTAACCCATCAGGTACACACACCACACACATCATTAACGTTTTAAATGCAGGACCTAGTGGCGCATTCCGGGACTGACAGAGTGGGAACCCTCCCTCTCCACTCTGTTCTGTCACATACAAGAAAGTACCGTGATTACGAATATTTTAAATGATCTGCTTACTACACTCTCATCATAAGACCTAACAATCACAAGAAAGACACAGACACGTCACCCTCCATTTGTACGTTAACCCCAAGTCTTCATGACCTGAGGGCCACTGCTAACATTTCATCAATACTGCAAACGCTTTTATTAAAAACATCTGCAAGAATATTAACAAAATTAAGCCAAACATATTTCGAGGAGGTTCATTATCCACAATTAAACAACGAGATATCTGGTATTTCAGTATTTCTCTAACAAATACATCTTGAAGGTGGCCAAACTATAAAAATAAAGATAGCTTCTGACTGAATTTTTTAAATAATACTTGGTCAAGCAAATTTAAGCAATGAAAAGCTTATTCACTGACAATCACTGGGAGAGGCCTGTTCTTATTATCTAACTGCCCTTCAGTGTCTCAAAAGCCAGGCTTGGTGGGCTACATCACAGGCATTTTAAGGTAGATCCACGAAGAAGAAGGGGAGTGTTCTCCTCTTTTGGGACCCAAAGACTGGCACAAAGAAGAGGGGAACAAATGAGGTGGCAGGATGTATGTCCTGAAGAACGTCACCTCACCAGCTCTCCTCTCCCCCTGCTGTCTCGCTCTACAAGGAGGTCACTGCTCTGGTCACCCCTTGCCAACCCAGGGCACACCCACAGAGTCAGACCTGCTGCTCACGTCGACCTCCACTTAGCCCAGCCGCTAGAGCAACCCTACACAGGGCAGAGGAGAACTGCCTTACAGGCTTCCAAGAAGCAGCCGGGATATTCGAACTGCTGACCTTTTGGTGAGCAGCCAGCCTTTTAACCACAGCACCATCAGGACTTGACAGTTGTAGCCACATTCCAGTCTGCATTACCACCGAGAAAGTGTGGAAGTGGCCATTCCCCAACAGTCAGCAACACAGCATGGGGCTGAATTTGTTCTTCCTGCCAATCTAACAGGTAAAATACGGTATATCTCAGTGCAGTAAGGCTGGATTTTGTTCTTCCTGCCAATCTAATAGGTAAAATATGGTACATCTCAGTGCAGTAAGGCTGGAGTAGCAATTTTTACACTTACGTGTGAACTGTCTATGTCTACCTCTTTTGTCTCTTTTTCTGTTGGGAGTTTTTCTACTTGATCTTTTTTCCCCCTCAACCTTTAAAGACACCCAGTTTGGCATCTGTCTTCTGACTTTATTGACACTTTTTGTCATGTGAAAGCTTTTTCTTTTAATTTTTATGTAATCAACAGATCAATCTTTCCGCTTACTACAACTGATTCACATATATATGGGAATTTATTAAATGTAATAGGCCAATAGTCCTAGAGAGAAAACTTTCCTTACATTGCAGTTACAGAAGAACTCATCCATGTTTTCCTCTAATGATTCCATGGTTTCGTTCTCTCCTGATAATGCCATGGTTTTACGTTTTTACATTTCATCTCTGGCCCATCTGTGGTTTCTCCTTATGTATGATGTGATATATGAGTAATTCTACCTTTTTCCAAATGGTTAACCATTTACTAAAAAGCCTACCTTTAGACATCCCAGTGATTGACAAGCCAGGTTTACCATGTAACACTTTCCCATACGTACTTGTGCCTGTATCTGAGTTTTCCTACTCTGTCCCCTTTGTCTGTATCACATAGAAAACAAACAAAATGACAGACTAGATGTAGTTCCAAATTCCTTCCAATCTGCACCTAACTCCTAAGAAGAAGCCCACTGAGAGACTGTGCTGAGACTGCTGGTCTAACTACACACACCAGCCACGCGAGCGATCTGGCCAAGCTCACTTCCCAGTGAGCTCTACCACAAGGTGTCCTCTCAAAATCACCGATAAACTCCCGCTTCTGAATCGACTGCCCAGTTCTTGATCCTCACCCTAACTGACCGATGGGCAGCAGCCGCCTTCCACGCCATCACATGTGCCTGCCTCCCCCCCAGCTGCCCTGGCTCTGCCTGCACCTCTCCCCACCTTTGCTCATCACTTCCACTTCTAAGCAACCAGCACACAGTCGTTTGAGCTCTTCTTCCTTTAAATTCTGGCTTTAAATGTCACACATATGTAGACGGCGCCAGCTCACGCCACACCCACAGCCTCAGACCAACCGGATGTCCCACAGATACTTAACGCGTCTAAAACCTCCCTCTTTGGCATTCTCAGTTAATGGTAACCCTATTGTTTGTTTTGCTCAGACTCAATATCCCTCAGCTCTAGTTTCATTAGACAGCCAGAATTTAACATACTCTATAGCTTCCTAAATGGTCTCTTTTTTCCAATCTACTCTCTACAGACTAGGCAGGTGACCATGTTAAAGCACCAACTCGAATGTCACTCCTCCACTAAAAGTCCCCCAGTGGCTTCCTACTTGACTGGAAGCAAAAGTCAGTGCTATTCTGCTGCAATTCTAGGTAACTCCCATTTGTATTAAACTGACTGAAATGCAGTTCTGATTCCTCTTAATTAAGGATCTAAAAGTAATACTATGAACACCGGCTAGCTTTTTACACTATTTCTAGCTAAACCCAAGCCCAAGACACAGGCATCCAAGTTACATTCCCATTTAATAGCTAGAAGTTAAAATGATCGATATTTATTGCTAATTCAAAGAAAATTTCCTCCACTTGACTAGCTCAATGAAAACAACACTTTCTATTGTAGTTTCACTGTGACTGCTCTGCTCAGGTTCCCTCAGACAAGAACAGCTCCGGGAGGCAGACTGCCTGCCCTGACGGCGGGTCCTCACTTTCTGCCCCAGTGAGCTGAGCTGAGGAACCTGGAGGGTCTCCTTCCACCCCAGGCCCTGGCAGTAAACACCCTCTCTCCCTTGTTAACATTTCCTTGAACTGTCCTCGCCAGCTGGTGCTCCACTTCCCGTCCTAGGGGCCTGACCCAACTAGTCATCTGTAAAAGTCAGCAAAAAGCCAGGAGTAAGACAGCGAGCAGAGCGCCTCCCTCAGAGGACAGCACAGTCACACAGAAGCAGAGTTCCAGGACAGCCCACACAACAGCCAGGAGCTTCGACTGCACAGAACTCATTCAGCCGACCAACCGATCAGGCCCAGACAGGGTCAAGGAGGTCGACAACTCTTTCTTCATCGAGCAATCCGGTCCCTGCTTCCAAAAGCCAAAGGGGTGATTTAAACTTCTCTTTCCCTCATCATTTACAGAAAGGCAGGAAGACTTCCAAAAGAACATTCATTACCTGTGAATACTGGTTGTTTCCTTATTTATTTTACAATAGCTTTCAACAATTATAACTCCGAACCAACTTCAACCACTATATGCCAGAAAACACTTCTGTTATTTCCAAAAATGCACCAATAAGGAGCCCTGCTGGTTCTGTGGTCAGGTGCCGGGGTGCTGGCCAGAAGGCCGGCAGCCTGAATACACCAGTCCCTCGCAGGAGAGAGATGGCGCTGTCCCTACTGTGAAGATTTACAGCCTGAAAACCCTCAGGGACAGCGCTAGTGTGTCCTACACGGCTGCAAGGAGACAGAATCAACTGGACCACAGTAGGTTTGATGTACCTTTAATTCACAACTGAAAGGCAATGAAGGTCATGTTTGAAGATACTTAATATATACACAAACTATTTATTCTGATGTATTCTCACATCAGTTTTGCTACTGCATGAGGAATAATTTAATAACAAACAATATTTTCAACGTCAAAGTTACCCATGGACAACACTGCACATCCAGCAGCCAAACATCCTGCGACCGTGCCCGCTCCCATCGAGAGGCCACAGAGCGACTGCCACTGAGTCCATGCACTCTTCTTGATGAGTACAAACACTCCTGGGTCAATCTGCAATGCCAGCACAGGCCTGACGGGAACAAAGCTCAGCCACCTAGGCAAACCCAGGGCAGGGCAGTGCTCAAATGCTGTGGCCGCTGACCAAACAGTCAGCACAGGGCCCGACACGAACAAGGCTCAACCACCCACGCAGACCCAGGCGGGGCAGTGCTCAAGTGCTGTGGCCGCTGACCAAACGGTCAGCAGTTCAGGTCCACCAGCCCAACCCTGGACACCTGATGGGGCAGTTCTGCTCTGTCCTATAAGGTTACTGAGTCAGAATCGGCGTGACGGCAGCAGGTTTGGTTCTGGTTTGGTAACTACCTACAGAGAGCCCTGATGGTGCAGTGCTTAAAGCACTCCACCGCTAACTGAAAGGCTGCTTGTTTGAATCCATACGCCACTCTCAAGAGAACGAGGTCAGTTTTTCTCAACTTAGAAGACAGAGGAAAACAAAAGCCAGAGCTTGGTCAGGTCAGCTCGGTGACAAATCAAGAAATCCCTACTGACAGCAAGGAAGGACAATGAGAACAGCCCCTAGATGCGCACGCCGCTCATTCCTGAAGCAGTGGCCTGGGGAGGCAGCCCCACGGCCCTCGTCACAGCCCCAGACAGGACTTCACCCGAGAACCAAGTATAGCACACAGGGCCGGAGCCCCGAGAAGCCAGGTGCTGAGGAGGCACCCAGAAAACAGCCCTGTCTGTGATACAGACAGTCCCCATGTTATCAACAGCACCAAACCCTGTGAAACCTACTAACGATTCAAAGGGCACACGACAGTTTGTGATAACACACGTATGCCACTCTGTGACACACATCAGGACACGATTACTGCTATGTTACTCTGTTTAGTGTGTCAGGAAATGCTCCATGTTTCTCATGCACAGAAAGGTACACTGTACCCTCAAATCAACATCTAGCTGACATTTGCTACAAACTGTCCCAAACTGTTACCCCTTACCTACAAATTCAACTCAGACTTCGGAGCAGAACTCCTTCACAATGAAGATGCCTGTACATTTCATAAAGTTCTAATTGAAACCAACTAGACCTTCTTCAAGGAAATTCACAGGAACAACCCAGGTGCCATCAGAAGCCACGACCAAGTTAATCATTAACCAGGAAGCCACTTCCCACAAAGAACAACTGCAGGCACTTTTCTTACACCCCCTGTGTTAAAGGGGCGACAGCTAGGCTGTGGATGGGGACTAGTCCTCAAGTCTCATCAGACCCAAAGACCTCGGTACTTCCTGAAGCACCTCCCTTGCACCTCTTCCCTAAACAAAAGCAAATCTGAATGCTGAACTTAATTATGTATTTTAGCTATTTCTTCAATGAATATTTAGCTTTTAAAATAAAGCACTACTTTTAACATTTAAAGATAGAAAACCCATGCAAATAATGAATAATGACTATTCCTTTTCAGACAGGATAATAAAGTAACCCTACAGCGTTTGGTTTAGCAGCTCATTTTTACCTTATTCTTCACTCAGGGGTGGGAGGGAGGGACTCTGCACAGGTTCTGTAGTAACAAAGACTTCCCGATTTTACACTGAACCAATCTAAAAAAGGGCAGCTGCATCACATCCATCTGCAGGCTGCACGCAGGGCTGCTGACGACGGGCTGTCATTCCAGCAGCTGCTAACAAATCAAGATGGCCTGACCTCCACTGGGTTCCCGGTGCCGCTCTCCTTAAAGGTCTTAGCAGTGCTGATCTCTCAGAAGAAGAAACAAAGGACGAGAACAACAAAAAGGACACACAGGAAGATTCCCACGGCTGTTCACTGCATGAGGAACCTGGGGAACCGCGTGATCATCCGTGCGACACGGAAAACACACGACACAGTTGTTCTCAACTGGGATTCCATGCAAGAGGGCCCCGTGTTCTACCACACCCACTGCACACACTGAGTGAGCCCCTCCCAGGCCCTCACAGGATACCAGTTACGACACACATGAGAGAACTGAGAAAATCATCATCTAAACCACCTGTTGAGTTCTTTAGTTTCAACGAAGAATCACAGTTGGGAAAAGACTTATACAAACTACTACCGACCATTGGGTCAAGGACTAAAAATACTGCCAACAGTATCCCTGAGACAGCGCAGTGTCTATAGTGACTACTTACACAATGTCCTAAAAAGCTCAATAGTCTACTACCTGGACATGAATTTTGACTGTTAACATATTTTAAATTAAAACCATCAGTCAATTAGTTTTTATAAGGATCAGCCTGGTCCTTTATTATAAGACACAACTCCTGACCACAAGAAGCTTATTGTTAAGACTATAAACCCCAATATATATAGCAAAATATATAAAATCTTATAAAGTTCTACAAGATTCAAAGGGTAAACTTCAATGAAGAATTCAGAAGGCAGGAGCCTGGAGGTGGCAGCTGCTGTGGATAGCTGAATAACCAAGGTGACACCTCAGAAGGGCACTGAGAGAAGAGCAGTACGTAAAACACCTGCAAAGCCCACCAAACCCACTGCCATCGGGTAGATTCTGCCTCGTGAGGGTCCTACAGTAGGGAGCAGGTTCCAAGGAGCACCTGGGGATCGCAACGCCACCTCCGGCTGAGCAGCCATGGCACTCAACCACTGCGCGCCCACGGCTTCCAGAGCACTGTCTCACCAAAGAAACCAAACCCACCACCGTCAAGGCCATTCCAACTCACAGTGACCCTACAGGACAGGAAGAGCTGCCCCACAGGCTTTGTAAGGAGCGCCTCGTGGATCTGAACTGCCAAACTTTGGGTCAGCAGCCGGAGCACTTCGCCACTGCGCCACCAGGGTTTCCAGAGCAGCCTGGAGACAGAGAAGGCAGCCGACGGGAGCAGGTGGAGGCCAGACCGAAATGCCCCAGGAGCAAGCACAACAGACAGGAGAGCAACCCGTGAATGAACGGTAGATTCAGAGTGGAGCCCACAGAAAGCCGGCCAGGTGAAAACAGTGCCTGAATCACGGAGGCTGGCGCCTTCTTTTTTAACCACCACGGAATTTCGAACTAATCTACAAGGATTTGTGTGAACTCTGCTTTAAGCATCTAAACTCGTTGGTAGGAGAGTACGTTACACCACACGGATTTTCTGATGATGATGATGATTTAAGCAAAAACACACAACCCACGCCAATTTTGCACGCCCACCTCTACGCCACCCTGATGTTACCATAACTTGAGACAATGTTAGGCCAGGCAAAACATTACACAGCACAAGCTTGGGAAGTCCTGTTCCTGAGACAGCAGTTTACATGAGAAGGCAAACCTCCCCTAAATGTTTGTTTTGAAACACAACTAGCACAGGGGCAGGGAAGACTGGAGTTAAAGCTCCCTGACCTCTGCAGTTCCAGTCCCCACACTGCTCTCCCCGGACTTCTGGGCCACAGTTGTGAGCGTATGCCGACTGGATCCTTTCCTATCAACACACCCGGTACTTCAAAAGATCCCACGGCTCTGCCAAGACTGCTGTCTTCAAAGAGCTTCGGTTGCCATGGCAACCTCATGTTCTCTAGGAACCAAGTTAGAGGTGCCCCAAGACACCCATGTGAGTGAGGTCCAAACCTGGCCCAATTCCTCCTCGGGTTGTGACGTGCTGTAACCTGAGGCATCAGACAGTATGGGGCAGTTTGCAGACACCAGGACTGCTGGCTCTCAAAAGCTGCAAGGAGCCGGACGGAGCCGGATGGAGCCGGACGGAGCCGGACGGAGCAAGCTGCGGGCGGGATCCACCTTTCATGCTCCACAGCAGACGGCCCTAAGTACAAAGGCCGACGAGATAAAACGCTGAGTTCACTTCTGAAGCCCAACGTGAGGAAGGCCTTCTCCTTTACAAATATTTCAGAATGGTTTCCTAAAAAATAAAGCATAAATGAGGTACCCAGGCCAGGTACCCAGGTTAATACTATCCCCTACCCTTTCGCTTTTACTATAATAAGTGGATTTCACACCTTATAAAAAACCCACCAAGCTAAAGGCTACCAGGAATTGAAGCTTTTCTTAGGAAGAAAGTTCAGCGAGGTTCTGAAAATCTCTCTCTAGTCCTCTCTGCCAGAACACCATCAAGAACATGCCTGTGAACCCACACGCGCTTGGAAAAAGCCAGACGGAGTCCTCAGGTGCGCTCCAGATACTGATACTCTGGAACACAAGAAACGTCTCTTCACCTCCATTCCACTTACGATGCCCCAGGTGCCACCAAGGAAGCTGCTTTTTTTCTGTACGGTCAGCAGTCTTCAAATTCACAACAAATACATGACAATGGAACCCCAAAACCGACTGTTCTGTAAGAACAACACAGGCACTGACATGCTAAGAGTGTAAACACGACCTCACTTAAGAACTGTACACGTTCCTCAAAAAAATAAAAATGAGGATGGTGCCTATTCAAATTACAGGCATTCTCTGTCACAAGAGATTTCCATTACAATTTCAAGAAAGGACATTACAGGGTGAAAAAATTAGCCTCAACACATCACACAAATTAAAGCTGCTTCAAAAAAGTTCAGTGTAAGTACTTTTTTCCACTACGAAAGCTGTGAGCATTTTAATTCTCCAGTATAATCTCTGTCAAATCACCAGCGCAGACTCAGGACACATACTAACACACACAGCTCACTTCCAGTCATTGGGCCTTCCTGTGGAACTGCACCACAGAAACACACACTCATCGCATTATCATTTCAAACACCTGGGAGAACTCCACAGCTGGACAAGAAGCCACGACGTCTCACGAGTTCCACATCCGCACAGGAATCTCAGAGCAGAAAGTAACAAGACATCTGATACCAACCTCCTTGAAAGGAGCAATCTGAGGCTGAGGCAGGTGACATTGTAACTAGCCGCAGGTTCTACTTGTCACATAATTACATCCTACTCTCTCCCCATGTTTATGGGACCTCTTCCTTAACAGAGACAGAAGTGTCGATGGCCTCTGCTGCCAATAACGTTGTCTCATTTCCTTAAAGGCCACTGTCCGACATGAATCACAGGTCAGTGACACGGAGAACTAACAGCGACAGTGAGGACGAGCAGCCAGCACAGGCAGCCCCACCGAGCAGCCTCAGCCAGCGGGTCCGGCACCGCCACAGGGCAGCAGGGACGACCAAGCCACCGCGTCACCGTCGGTTTCACACCTCACAAGGCAGTAGCAAGAAGCTGGCTCTCTAAAAGCAGCTAGGAGTAACTGATACTGAAACTGTGGCTTTCAACATTTTCTGACCAAAATCTACTGTTCAGAACATTTTATATCACCACCTAGTGTACACAGACGTCTATTACATGGCAAACTCATTTTCTACCGCTACAGTCCTCTACGTGTGATGGTTCTCGTAGCTTCACTTCTACCGTTTCTTCACGCTCTACGAGACCCACTCAGGTGTTTGCTCATCCCACTTATGGGTTATGGCCTACAGTTTGGATAAAATGCTGCAAGTATGAGTCAGTGATTATAAGTGACATTAACAGAACAACGTCTCAATGAGAGTTTCACAAACACTTATTCCGTTAAATATTTATGGAACACTGTGTATGGTATGGTGGTCCAGTGGTACAGCTGTTAATCAAAACTCTTTGAGGCAGTTCTACTCTGTCCTACAGTGTCCAGGGAGTTGGCATCCCCTGGGTGGCAGTGGTTTTAGTCATGACATCTGACACGTAGGACCACAGTGACCACCTTCAACACATCTTTGCTATCCTCAATGCTCAGCCAAGGGCCCACTGCAGACAATTCCCTAGTGAACTCATTTGTAAATGCTGGGAATTCAAATACTGATTTTAAAAGGAACTCATATCTCAGGGGAAAAAGGAAGCGATCTCAAAGACCTAAAGCCAAGTAAAACAAGACATAATAAAGCCGCTTTGGATTATCAAAAGTACTTTCAGATACAACTATCAAACATAAAATATCAAAGCAATCTCTGAAAACCTTATGTCTGCTCCACACATCTGTAAGACTTTCAAGACTAAAGAACACTTTATTGCACATGCAACTTAATTTACAAATCCCAGTCTAGTATCGTTAATGAAATCACTTTTATTAGGAAATTTTAATCACTTTGTTTCTATACAGGTGAGTGTGTCCTCTGCGGACTGCATCCCAGAAAAGGTCGTGCTGTACACCCTTACCTCTAAGCCTGTGGCTATAACCCTGTTTGGGACTGGAACATCTTTTTTACATGAATAAGGCAACCCTAGCATGGGGTGTATCCTGAGTCATGACATATAAAAGAGATTAAACAAGCAGAGACAGGGGAAGAGAGACACCCAGCCACACAGCAATGATCCAGGGGCAGGAGCTCTGCAACCTTCTCCTGGAGCCCACAGAGAGCAGGCCTTCCTCTGGAGCCAGCACCCAGAATCCACACTCCCAGCCTCCTAAACTGTGAGACAGTGAGTTTGTTTGTTAAAGCTACATGGCTGGTGTTTCTGTTACAGCTGCTACCGCTCTGGACGGCCCCTGAAGTGCCCATGGCTGTACTCAGGCAGGAAAGAAGCTGACTGCCAACAGCATCTTCCTCCTGTGGAACCCAGTGGCTGTTGTGTTCAGACACCGAGCTTTTGGCTAGCCAAGTGCTTGACTGCACCACCAGGCTCCACCCTGTTCCAGCAGCCACCGCCCTGGATGGCCCCTAGGGCACCCACGGCTGTCCTCCGACTTGACAGAAGCTGACTTCCAACAGCGTCTTCCTCCTGCAGAACCCAGTAGCTGGTATGTTCAGACACCGAGCTTTTGGCTAGCCAAGTGCTTGACCTACTGCACCAGCAGGCTCCTCCCTGTCACAGCAGCACCAGATAAATCAGACAATGCCGGACTCAGCTCCTCTGCAGTAAGTCAGAATACAAGTCAATGACGTACTCGACAAAGGCACTTTAAAGCTTACAACTCAGAGATCATGATTTCATCTACAAAGGACACTGTCTTAGCTATTCTGATTTTTCAGACCAATCCAATCATGTCAAAAATTATAGTCTTGTAATTTCTTTTTAAAACAAAGCTAACTGATGCCTGTGAACTTCATCTAATTCTACATTTGAGGCAAATTTTATTTGCACCACCACAAAAAGTGAGCAATTTTTAAACTATTTTAATGATTTTTTAAAAGGAAAAAAACAATTATCTTAATAAGCATCTGATACTTGAATGTGGAATTTGTTTTTCGTCGACTATTCAAAACAAAAACAAAAAAACCAAACCCCTTCCTGGTGAGTGGATCCCAGAGCACAAGCACCCTTTAGGGCAGGGCCGAACCGCCCCAAAGGCTTTCCTGGTAAAAACTACCAAAACCGCAGCTTCCCACCCAAAGGCTGCTTACACATCCCTGCAGACGGAAGGCGGAGGGAGGGTCCCACTGAAGCCGAGAAGTCTAGCTGGACACAAGACAGAGGCTGAGGCAGCTGGAGTCAGCAGAGCGGAGGTCCAGGGAAGGGAGCTATGCAGAGAAAGCACCCCACAAATATACATGGGGTCCCCCTGAATACTTACCAATAACCAGGGCTTCTGATCAGTTTGCTGGGTCCAAAGCCCTTCTGAGAACCTGCATCTCTAACAAGCCCCCAGGCAAAGCCAGCACTGCCGGTCTGGCCGGCCAGGAGGATGGCAGCAGAGCCGCACCCACTGCTGCCAGTCGGTTCCCACTCATCAAGACCCTACAACACTGAGCACAACGGCCCCGTGGGGTGTGAAGCAGCGCCTGGTAGGTCCTGCCAACCTTATCATGGTTAGGGTGTCACCATGGTTTCCGAACAGAGGGCAGTGAGCGGTTCTCTAAATCTACTGCACGTACGAATCACCGGGAGGGCCTGTCCCATGGGGTACTGTGACTCAGTGCACCTGGGGTGAAAGTGCCAACTCTCAGCAAGGGTCAGAGCGGGAGAGCACTGCTTCAGAGCCCGGACCTCACCAGAGCCCTGACCTCACCAGAGAGCATCATTAAAAACCCACCACGGGTCCTTACTAGAAGAACCCACTGCTGCTGAGTGGATTCCCTCTCACGGCAACCCTGCTGGACAAGTGCCCCTAGTCTCCAAGGAGCACCTGCTGGATTCAGACTGCTGGCCTTGGGTGAGTGGCCACAGCACTAACCACTGCACCACCAGGGTTTCTGTTAACAGGAGGAGGGGAGTATAGAATTAACCATCCTAATTTACAAAAACTAGACACTCACTCTGGATTCTGCCTATCTTCCCTGGGCCACTCGGGCCAAGTGTGCTCAGTATTCCAGGATGTATCCACCCAACTCAACTGCAGGTTGTTCACCTCTGATCCAAGCAGCGACCACATCCCCTCCTGGAGTCCCCAGCACGATCTCATGTCTGGACACATCACTTACGACACCAAGGCAGCACCTGAAAAACTCTAGACTAGTACAGGAGCATCTGACACCAAGACAATATCTCCCTACCACCACCCAGTCTGAGGACTGATTTCAATTTTAAAAAAGTTCTAAAAATGAGATCTGCTCTGAACATCAGTGAGGTAGTCAATGAAAACAGCCTGATTATTATTAAACGCCAACAAAAGCGCCCTTTCTGAACTGTCTTGCTATGCAGTGAACATCTTCACCAAAAAGTGTCATTTATATTTTTGAAATGTGTTTACAAACACCACTTTGTTTGACAAAATTCAAACCCACAAAGCCTCCATTCAAATCGTAAAAATACCAATTATCTCATGGTAGAACCACTGAGCCAATGCCTACCCGCTCCTTCCACAGAGAGCGAACAGGGCCTCTGCGAGACGCCAACACTAGCCTACAGGCAGTCAAGGGGGCCCTGCAGAAGAGTGCCAGGGTTATACACAGCGAACATTACTGTCTGAAATTACAAAACAACAAAAAAATTGTCAGACTACACAAGGAACTACGTCCCACACGTCTCACCTGAGTTAAGACATGGAAGTACTGTAACAGCCACTATTTCAGAAAAAGGGGCCTTCAGTCAGTGAGAAGTTCACCACACCAACACCAAACCCGCTACTGCTACATCAATCCTGAACTCACGGCGACCCGACGGCAGACGAGAAGTGCCCCACGGGGTTTCCACGGCTGCCGACTCCCACCCCGCCGCGTCTCCTGGTGGGGTGGCTGTGGCCTGGAACTGCTGGCCTCAAGTCAGCAGCCAAGTGCCCAATCACAGCACCACCACCCCTCCCTGAAAAGCTGACAGTCCAAATGTTTGTTCTGAGGGAGACTGAGACACAGGACTCGCCACCGTCATCACCCGAACCGCAGCCCTAGTGGCACACCGCCTCCTCATGTTTGGTAATCAGACTCCACCTTTAATTGAAGTTTCTCCCAAAACAAAATTTCTCCAAGTTTGAAGTACAAAGGCCACATCTTAGCTTCAAATTCCATCGAAGTGGTCAACTCAATTTTTAATTTTAAGATGATCTATAAAATTACCCAAGATGCCATGTCTCGATCGAAAATCTAACTTAAAGACACAAAGAGAAGTGCATTCTATGATCCACAAAGACACGTCTGCACCATGGCTCCAAGCTGGAGGGGCCTGAGCAGTGCTCCGTGGAGGTCCATCACAGACGAGGGAGGAGACGGACCCGTCAGCCCACTGAGTAGGAAGAGCTCCTCCTGCTCTCATGCCCGCTCCTGTATACCAACAAGAGCTCCTTCCCTTCCTCACGCCACCCCTGGCAGAAATTGGGGTTGTTTTAGAAAAGCATGATCTTCCAAAGTGTTGGCTCTCTGCCGGTCTCCTAAAATGCGGCCAGCCAGCTCCTACGGCCCTCGCAGAACAGAGATCCTCCACCCAACCAATCCCTGAACCGCAAGGTGACATCACTAAGGAATAGGAGTGCCACACACCTCGCGTGAAGAAAACACTACGGAAGCATCCCTTCTCTTCGTATCTCCGAGCCAGGGCTGGCTGAGGTTCCGGGGAGCCAGCTGTATTCACGTACAGCCCCAACGGCTTCACCACCCAGCCACTTCCTGCCCACCTGACACGCTCTCTCACCGTGGGGTCCCGGGGAGGCCAGGTCTCTGCAGAAGAAACAGGAGCACAGGTGGACGGTCTAAGACACGAACGCCTCAGGCCTCCACTCTGTCAGTGACACACGTCGCCCCGCTGCATCACCGACCAAGCCGCCAGGGTTGGGAAAGAAAAATGAAATGGCACGCCAACAGCCGCCTGTCCCACACCTCAAGTCTAAACCCAACAATCACCAGGTGCGCAGGGACCTCAAGGGCAGGTCTTCTCGGAAAGACAAGTATGAAACGCCACCTCTGTCGTCAGTGACTTTACAACCTGGCTAATGTCCACACAATAAAAAAACAGGTGACTGCACCCCAACAGGGAAAACGGAGGAATTTTGGGGTGAAAACAACTCAAATGTTCATGGAGTTCCACTTCCCACCAACAGGAACCGCCTGCTCACCAGACGCAGGCCCCACGGCTCTCTCCCACGGACAGGGTCAGCCCTGAGAAAAAGATGGCGGGGTTCTAAGAGCACACGGCAGGCAGAGAGGCCAGCGAGCACCAGCACAGAGGACAGGCACAGCAACGACCACAGCGTCCGGCTGCGAAGGCACTGCAGCCACCGAGGCGGGATGCAGAAGCTCGCAGCTAGCCACAAAACGAAACAACAGCGCGTCACCAGCCCCAGGGTTCTTAGCAGTTACACCCAGGAACCCACACTGTCCACATCCCAACATCTCGAGTCCCAGCTTCTGCTGGAAACCCTGGTGGTTCGGTGGTTAGGGGCACAGCTGCTCACTGAACGGCTGGCCATTCGAATCCACCAGGAGCTCCTTGGAAACTATCAGGCAGTGCTGCTCTGTCCTACAGGGTCGCCATGAGTCCAAAACGACTTGATGGTCCATGAGGATTTTAGAGTGCTGCTACTGTACTCACCGCATCTTCTCACATGCCTGCAATTTAACATAACCCTCCAGGAAAGCACTAGAAGCCCCAGACAGCTGCTGCGGGATTCGTTCCAATTCACAGCAACCTCAATGGAGAGACAAGAACCGCCCCACGGGGTCTCCAAAGAGCACTGCAGATCTGAATCACCAACCTCTGGGCCAGCGGCCAACCTTTTGGTTAAGTGGACAAGCTCTTCACCATTGTGATATCAAGGCACCAGAAAAGTATTAGGAATTATTAATACGGGAGAAGCAATAAAGGAAAGCCCTTAGAACCTAAAGGATGCCAGTCAAGTAACTGTCCGAGTCACCCTACACCTACCCCTTCCACCCAAACTCCTATCTTTATCTGGAGAACACTCAGCAGAGGCCCTGTGCAGCTCCAAAGCCCATGGTCCCCCAAAGACACCCAGTAGGGCTGCTGGCTTCAGGTACCATGAAGTTTGGACTTGCTGCTTTCTTTCTCTAAACTAAGATGAAAAGTTCCAAGTGATACAATCCCATCAACAGACGCACAAGAGCATCTCCAAAGTCCAAAAACTCCCAACTGTTCCCCAGTACGAGTCTGACAGGCCACCTCAATGGGAAGGAGCACCCCAGGACCACAGGCTCCGTCCTCTCAGTCACAGAGAACTGGGAACCCTGGCATGAGCAGACAGCAGCCCCCGGCCCAGGCCCTAGGTCGGCACAGGACTAAGTCAGCCCTTCAGGCGCAGGCCGGGCAGGTGGGTTTGCACCTGCATCTCACGTCTTCACCCTCACCCCCTCACCGTCACTCAGAGTGTAACGAGGCCACCACTCTCTATAGCTATAATTCTCTGCTGACACTGGAATTTTCTTCGGAACACTGCTCGTCAGTAAAAAGCAGAAGTAGAACACTCCCAAGGCCGGCACAGCTATCACCCATCTGCAAGCTAGTCGAGGTGACCCAGCCACCAGGACCAATCTCCAACAACCATTTCAGAGGACTGGGCGGAAGACAAAGACATCAACGGAGAATCAAAGCACTACCAGTGTGGGAGCTCAGTGGTCTGCGATATAGTTAACGGTGTCCTTACGAAGGGTACGTTTGAAGATTCATACCACTGCACTCACCTTCCCCATCTAACCACTACAAGAAAGAACTTGGCTGACAGTCTGAGATTTCGGGGGGCTGTCTGCTAAGAGAAGTGCCTTCAAGCATCATCCCTCTAAATCTCATTTAATTTTCCACAAATTACCATGTGCAATGTACAACCTTAACTTTTGCGTGAAGACCTCCCAAATATTTATTTGCGAGCTTGAAACACCTTCAAGAGCTGTTACACCACCTTACACAGTAACACACCCAGTAATCGTCCAGAACCGCAGCCCACCACATCTCAGGAGGGGTGCAGCAAGAACTCCTGAGTCTGATCACTACCACCCCCCTTCGAGGCCCAGTTCATTCTCCTGGTTCTGAAGCAAACAACCTGGGGGCCGAATTCTCATCACCTGTGAGGGAGACACAGCAGTCTGAGTCCCAGACTGCCGTCCACATGCAGCTACCGCCCGCCCCTCAGTGAGGTTGCCACGCTGCCGCATGCCATGCAAGTTTGTGGGGAGCTTTCAGACCAAGACAAACTAGGATAACAAGCCTGGCAACCTGCTTCCAAAAATCAGCCCGGGAAAACCCTGAGGTTCACAACAGCCCAGCCCACAGGGGACCCCAACAACGGCACGGGATCAGGAGGTGTTTCCTTCCACAAGGCCAGGGGTCACCGTGAGCAGGGAGCCCAGGTGACGGCTACCACCCCGTCCCAGCCTCAGAAAGCCACAGATCGAGCCCAGAGACCACCAGAGCCTGCGGACTCCAAACTCTCTCCTTTCTCCAGCATCTGCCACCTTCAGGCCAACACAACCACCCTACACGTAAAATACACAACGGCTGCAACCCACAGGCGCTGCTTCCAACCCCAGCAGCCCTCACAGCGCTCAGCTCACCTCAAGGTCCGTGGTGAGAACCCACGAGCCGCCCCACAGGAGAGACATGTGGCAGCGTGCACCCAGGGAGGGCACGGCCCTGAAGCCCTGGACGGCAGCCCTGCTCTGTCCTACAGGGTCACTGCCAGTTGGGATTGACTCAACAGCCCAACAGTTCACTTTCTGGTCTCAAACACCTACCACAGAATCTGAGTCCCGTCCACTCTAAAGAGGTCACTCAGTGCCAAGACCGTGCGTTCAGCTGCCAACCAAGAAGTTGGCAGTTCAAACCCATCCAGAGGCCCTGCAAAGACCGGAGGCTTTCCTCCCAAAAAGTCAGTAGCAATGATCTGGGGAGCAGGACCCTGGTCTGACACCAGGGGTCACCGGGACCAGGGGCCCTGCAGAGATGGGGGCTTTCCTTCCGAAAGGTCAGCATGACAGCCTGGGGAGCAGGGCTCTAGTGTGACAGTGGGGGTTGCTGGGACCCGCAGGCCCTGCAGAGATGCGGGCTTTCCTTCCGAAAGGCCAGTGTGACAACCCGGAGAGCAGGGCTCTACTTTGACAGTGGGGGTCGCCAGGACCCGGGGGCCCTGCAGAGATGTGGGCTTTCCTTCCGAAAGGCCAGCGTGACAACCCAGGGAGCAGGGCTCTGCTCTGACACTACGGGTTGCTGGGAGTCGGAACTGATTCAGTGGCAAGCAGATTCTTCTCCTTCAAACAAGTTCTATTAAAAGTATTTTCTGTATATAGTTAACTAAAACTACTCTTGGAGTAACTTTTTCATCTGTCCTCACTTGCCTTTAAGACTAAATAATCAGTAAATCTTAGGAAAGGGTAAAGTAAAAAATACAGAATTTTTCATACTATGAAACAATCATTCTCTTCGACGGCCAATTTATCTTACGACTATCAAAATTCACCCTGTCCCCAAGGCACAAAATCTGGTGACAGAAAAACAGCAGGAGAGACCAACCAAAACCCACCAAACCCACTGCCACAGGGCCTATTCCAACTCACAGCAACCCCAGAGGGCAAAGCGGAGCGGCCCTGTCGGGTTTCCGCGGCTCCACAGCCCGTGGTGGGCACCCACCACCCCGTCTGTCCTCCCCAATGGCAAACCACACCCACAGAAATGCCAGGCCCCCAGCGCTCTCCAGAGCCCGGGCAGCACGGCGGGCGAGGGCTCGGCGGCCCGCCGAAGGGTCAGCAGTTAGAACTCACCAGCAGCTCCCTGGAAGCCCTTGGGGCAGTTCCCTGTCCTGGAGGGTCACCACGAGGTAGAAGCCCACCAACAGCAGTGCATCTCAGTAATGCTAGAAAACGCTGTCATCTCAGGGCAAGGGCCTGGTGGCACAGCAGCTGCAGCACTCAGCCGCCCACCCCAGGGTCTGCGGTTCTGATCCCCCGCCGCTCCACAGCATCACGCAGCAGTTGGCTGAGGTAAAGATCTGGAGCCCGGGAACCCTACGGGGCAGTTCCACTCTGAGCTACGGGATCGCTGTGAGGTGGAACCGACTCGACGTCAGCCAGCTTTGCTTTGCAGTCTTCTTTTTAACAATAAAAAAGCTTCAATCATTGCTTTCGGGAAACAACAACGCGACAACATTGAGGCCTTCCTGCGACAACAAGCAATTTTAGCGATCTACAGAGATACTCTATTCCCCCTCAGGGCCCCGTGTGCCCACCAGAGATGCTATCAGTGCAGCTGTGACAGCGGCCCACTCGCCACCTGAGGGGGCACCAGAAACCACAGGCCACGTCGATCTCTGTGGGGCTCCGTTTCCTCTGTGGAAGCAGTTACCAACTTCCTACAGGTATCACAAACAAGTAACACATGTGCAATTACGAAGTCTCTTCCTCCTGCCCTCAGTCCCTGGGCAAAGCGCTCCGGCCACTCCAACCTGCTCAGCAAGCCCCCCGAGTCCGAGGCGGCGCATGTGGCGACTTCAAGCCCAACGAGAGGTGACCCACCTATAAGGAACGCCCTGTGCCCACCAAGCATATCTCAAACCTGTACAAACTTTTGCTAAATGGACTTAAATAATTAAACACTGTAGCATGGCTCCTTAGAGAACTACAAAGGGACAGACAGAAGGGTCCCAGCCGCCTTGCAAACAGATGCCCCAGAGGGCCTGCTGCACACCCACCCCACTGCTACCCGTGTATTTTACACCCAACGGCAGTGGCTGAGCCAGCGGCAAGCTCTGAGGAAACCTCACAAACTCATTAGAATCGCAGTTCATTTTCAATAATTATGACTTTGATGAGTATATTCCAGAAATAAACGTCATGCTACTAGCTGGGAAATCATTAAATTGTTATAAAAAGAGAGCAGCAAATTCATCAAAGGCTGGTTTCTTCCGTCTGCTACAGAGTCTCATCTTCACCCCGTCTTTCATCACGAAGATGACAGGCTTGGGGTGACAGTCTACTTGTTTTGTTCTCAGACAACAGTTAAAATTCAAGATGGAATGGCTGGGGTTCTGGCTTCCTTTTGGAGGTAATCACATGATGGCAGTCACACAAATAACAGGAATTAAAATAATAATAATGCTGTCTGCCATCGAGTCACCCAACAGGACAGAGGAGGACAGCTCCGTCACGCTGCCCAGACAGCATGTTCTCCCCCACATGGGCAGGGTTCACATAGCCAGCCTTCTGGTCAGCAGCCAAGAGCATGACCACTGTCCCGCCAGGGATCCTCACTTGCAGACTGAGAACCAAAAAGGGGATGCCTGCACCCCAAAGTCTGGTTCTGACCTTTTGGACTTCAGAATACAAATCAGGGACTGTGGATTCTGACAGGGAAACAGTCTCTCGAGAAATCATAGATTAAACACTGTAGAACCTACAAGTGACGGCGGCCAGACTTTCTCTCACATTATCTGGAGATGTCACCAGGAAGGACCAGTCCTCAGAGAAGGACATCACGCCTGGCAAAGCAGCGGGCCAGTGATGGGGAGGCAGCCCCTGCGGGGACGGACGGACGCAGTAGCTGCGATGAGGGCCCAAGGTCAGCAGCAAGGCGAGGATGGCAGGGTGCGGGGGTCTGGCTCTGTTTACAGAGTGGGCAGGGGTCCAAGGTGACTGAGGGCACCTGACAGCAAGAACACAGCCTAGAATTGTAAAAAACGGAAAAAAAAGCTGTTAGCTAGGCGATTTTTAGGGTACACGGGAAGGCCCTGAGACGGCTCGAAGCACCCGCCTCCCTGGGATGGTGTGATCAAAGCAAGCTGCCCTGACAAGGTCCAACACGAAGTCCGTGAACTTAGCTGTTCTGAGTGCTACACACCTTAGTGCTAAACATCACTACAGTCACCTGTGAAGGACTTCCACCTGGGGAAGCCATGCAACGACGCCCGTGCCCGTAAGAACATTCTGGAACTTCTGGAACGGCCATTGCACACAGTGGCACAGGGGCAAGTTCACAAACTTAACTGTACAGTTGTCCGTGACGGAGTTTTTAGCCAGTAAACAGGAACTGTATGGGAACACCCTCCCCACTCACCTGATCTGGCCCCCAGTGTCTCTTTTCTTTACCTGAAGATGGAGGAAATATTGAAAGGAAGGCATTTTGATCACATTTAAGACATCGAGGGTAATACACTGACAGCTCTGGTGGCCGTTCCAGAAGAAGAGCTCCACGATTACCGTGAAGGGTGGACCAGGGGGCAGTGTCGGCGCCCGGCTCCCCAGGAGGAGGACTTCAGGGGGATCCTAGTGACAGTCAGCAACGTGTGGCACGTTTTCTAGGATGAGTTCACGAACTTAACTGGCAGGGCCTGTACACATCCAGACAAGATTCAATATGAAACAACTTTTCCCTTTTATTTCAAACCAGGAACCACACAGAAAAATACTTTCCAGAACTTTAGCATGTCAACATACAGAAGATAGCCAGTGGGCCTGACTCAATGACAAAATCAGCCAGATACAGCAAGGCTTCCAGAAAGCAGGAGTCTAGGAGGACCTGGCACCACGTGGGAGGTCTGCGACCTTCACCCTTGTCTAGGAGCGGTCAGGCAGGCTGCACTTTCAGCACAAACGCGTCGGAACCACGCTGCTGCCAGCCGGTGCGCAGCGAGACGAGCCGGTTTCCCTTTCCAGGGGCAGCAGCAGACCTACCCCCCAACCGCTGGAACCACCACCTCCACCTTCACAACGAGGTGGCTGGATGACTGTAATTCCCCCGTAGTGGCAGGGCTCTCCGCGGTGGCGGGGCTCCCCCACTGTTGGTACCCCTCCCTGAGAGCAGCAGCACATGGGCCACTGATCGGAACCGTGGGGACAAGTCACCCTGCACTCTACATGACGGACACCAGCGAAGTGGTGGAAGACCAGCTGCAGGAGGCACTGTCTGCTTCTGAAGCGCCCCCACGGCCCTCTAGCAAAACCACCAGGCAGCACAGAAACTTTCCAGCAGCTGGGTAAGCCCTGGGGCAGCCACCTCCAGACCGTCCTCTGGAAGCTGGGACAATCCTTCCTCCATCACAGTACCACTGACCCCGAGAACGCCCTTCAGTCCCAATTCCGGTACTTCCTGCAGCCTGAGACAGCGCTTTGCCAAGGCCGTCCCTCCCGTCCCGCACTTCACCTCGCACTGGTTCATCACGCCGGCAGTCTCGTCCACGTCACTACTCAACGCAACGAACATGAATAACCCGTTCCCAATCCGTTTTCATGTCTATGTGATCTTTACGTTCCCAGTCAGCTTGCAAGAGTCGCCATGGTTTATAAACAAAAACATTCTCTGTGACAAACTACACATCCTTCCCCCAAACGGCATGTGTCAAAAACCTACAGGATGATCCGGCCAGACACAGCAAACACTGCTGGGAATCACAGTGACACTGCTAACAAATCTCACCCTGCTGCAGTCAATGGAAATCACATCTGCTACCCACCAAAGGCTTTGGCCTCTCGCGTAAGGATCCTTTCTTCATCAGCTTCCAGGGATGCAAGAAAAGACCCAGAAACGGTCAACAGAGCTCAAAAAAATGCATACTGCTGCACTGGGTTCCTCACTCAGGAACAGACAGCGAAGGCTGAGATCCCGCCCTTCCGTCCCCCAAAAGACACAGAACAGTGCAAGGGAAAACGTCGACCCCAGCCTGACAGCTGATCTTCCGGGGACCTGTCGGAATGGGCACAGCCTGCTTCTGCTCCTTGTGCTGTGTGGCGCCCGGCCCCCAGGGAGTGTCTTCATCACAGGGTGCTGCCCTCACAGAAGTACCACCAACGTTTATCCTCACACTGCCCGGCAGGCTGCAAGTGCGAATCCAGGGCGCCCGCTCCAGGGGAGGGCATCCCCTCTGGCGGCTCTGGTCCTCATGTGCCATCATTCGTAGTCAGGGAGCGTCTTGGTGCAGGAGCCTCAGGTCTGAAGGACACTCTTCTCACAGTGCTGCTTTCCTGATGGTGTCCAGTTCCAGCTCTCTGCTTGCTTCCCTTTCTTGTAGGATAAAAGGTGGTACAAGCCAGACTCTAGAGAAACTCCCTTTACAACGGAGCAGGGACGTGACCTTTGGAAGGGACTAACAGTCCCACTCTAATCCTCTTTAACATACAGCACATAGGACAATCACCCAATGGAGGGCAATCACACCACAGTACTGGTCATCACAACCCAGCCAAACTTCTGTCCGTCTCTGTGGGGGCACACAATTCAATCCATGACAGTGAGTTTATGTTTATTCCCCACCGCCGTCAGAACGCCGGCCAAGAAGCTCCACCCTGGCGACTCTTCACGCCCTCTCCTCTGCAGCCTACCTCTTAGCTAGCTGATCCTCTCAGGCCACACAATTTTTATTTTTATGTATTTATTTAGACTACATCTCATTCCAAAACGAACTTCAAGCAGCTGGAGAACAGAACATAGAGAAAAGGCCACATGCAGGCGACTACACCAGAAAGAGGGACTTTAGAGGGCAGCACTCCCGTCACCGGTCCACGCTGCACACTCCCCGTCTGCTGCCTGTGGCACTCACGAGACATCAATGTGAAAAGACAGCAGTCAGGTCCTTATGTCTGACTTCTTTCTACACCTTTAACTACACAGATCATTTTATGGCACTCGAAAATCAATTCTGACATGTCACTCTTGTGTTGACAGTTCACCTCCCTTACACCGCTATGCACAAATTTCATTTTATCCAAGTAAGACTAGCTAATGCCTTCAACTGCTTAGAGCAGGACACAGCCTATAGCAGTAACTCAATAATCACTGGTGATAAGTGTGTTCATTACTAACTCAGAGAGTCATTCATATGACTCAAGAAAATAACCCAGCAATAACACTGGCGGCCACCACCTCTGAAGCCACTCTGTCGTCAGCAACATGTACAGACAACCTACTGGATCCCAGAAGGACTCTGGGGGAAGGCATCATAACCCACCATTCACAGAAGAGAATGGCATGGCTCAGACCCTTTCAGTGACCCGCCGTGGGCCACCTGCCACAAAGTTACATAGCACTGATTCCAACCCGACTGCCTGGCCCGCAGCCCTTTCCACTGCACTGCCCTGCCTCCCTCACAAAACATCAGGAATTCCAAGGATCATTCAGTGATGGACACCGACTGGATTACACCCCAGTAAGCCGAGGTCAAAGGAAGGCTGGAGCCCAGCAGTACCGAGTACCACCACGTGCCCCGTTCACAGACTAGTAAAAACCTGCCTTCTAACGTTCAATAATCAACCAAAGTCTCTAATTGTATACCTTTACCAACACCATTAACAGCAATCCTTGGGGGAAAAGAAAAAAAAATACATCAACCCCAGGTCTGATCATTTTTCTCCCCCCTGAGTTCATTTCCTTCAGGGAATTCATTCACTCAGTCAGCTTTAATTGTATCTTGTACACACAGAAAACAAAATCTCCATCTCCCATCCAACAGAAACTCAAGTGCAGGCCACAGCGTGTGCACACACAGAGAAGGACTGCTCCCTACCACACTGCTCACAGCACCAGAACGCAGAGGTTCACAGGAAAGAAACTAATCAACAAAAACAGTCAAGCAGTAAGAGTTGGTTCAATAAAGTACAGTATATTTACTGCACGTAATAAATACCGTGCAACAATTTTAAACCATGTTTGTAAAGACTCCTTAATGACATGACTCATGCTATAACATAAAATGTAAAAAAAAAAAAGACATAAAAGGAACCCTTCAGGAAACCCTAATTCCGTAAACACAGGACTACTAGAAGTAAAGGACGAAAAGAAAGTAAATCAAAGGGGAGTAATTGTCTTTGAATAGTAAAATATGAGTGACTTTTTTTTCCTTATTTCTTCTTTTCTGGTTTTCTTGTCAGTGACCACATATGAATTTTACGGCAAGAAACGATCTGGCTTTGTTCTTTCAACCAGCATCTTCGGGCCATCTCCCAGGGCTCTCCCCTCATAAACCACGAGATTGGCCGCAAGAGTCCCAAGCCAGAGGGAGATTCCAACCCTCGAACACTCCGGCCGCTTTGCCCCCTCCAGGTCTGCCGACCTACGCCTCTGCCAGACCTTCGGGCACCTCGCTCACCTGAAGAGATCTAACCCTTCCAACTCCATCGACCTATTCCCCTGGTCGGGCTCCTTCTTCCCATATTACAGCCAAGCCCAAATCTTCATCCACTCCCCGCGACAGTAGCAAGGCCCCAACTAGCTCTCCTCACTACTGGTCCCCACCACCACCCTCTGACGCGGGCAGAGCTACGGTGTCCCTGGTTCTTGGTGACATCGTGAAACTGAGTAAGAGAGCTGCTACTCATGGTCCTACTGTACAGAGAAACTGCCAGAGAGGCTTTGGTGACAGCCAAGACCACCTGGCAAGTGCAGGTCACAGCCCCTCCCATGAGCTCCGCGGGGACTAGATCAGGTCACATTCCCATTCCCAGGTCTCGCCCCTCATGCAACCACCCCCCCCCAGCAGTCCCTTCTCTAACTCGTGTCACACACCACCTTCCCAGGTTAACTCAGCATCCGCCCACTCAGGGCTTCTCCGAGGCCGCTCCAGCGCTCAGCACCATCTCATCCTCAGGCCCTCGGTGCTGTCGGCAGTACTGACATCAGGGCAATTAACCTCCCTCACAATTTTACACTTCACCTCCCTGTCCAGACAACAAAACCTGTCCCCTCCCTTCCGTCCACGTGCCTCTCACCTTCTCAGAGCCAGCAGGACAGCAGCTTCACCAGATGAACGTTGAGTGAATACACGGCTGACGGACAGTGTGCAGCAGACACAGCTCAGCTCTGTCAGAGGCGGAAAGGCATCCACCAGCCTTCTGAACTGATACACATTTAAACTTCTGTCTTATCCTTTTACTCCCTAAATGCCAAACATTAGGTTTTCGATTTCAACAAGCCCAACCAGAAAAAAGAAAACGATTAAGTGATACCCCAAAATGGCCCCGTTAATTGATAAAAGAAGAAAATAAAAAGGTATCCCACGTTGTCCAGAAATAACCTTTTCTCTCCAGGAGACCCTTCCTGCCATGCTCTGTGGCAGGACTTGGCAGATCCCGGCCCCCTGAGCAAGCAGTGACCCTTCATGCGACATGACTGCTGGCTACAGAACAGACAACACGGCTGTAACAAGCGGAGGCTTTAAATGCCCTGCAGAATTTAGAGAAACCCTGACGGCCAAGTGGTCAAGGCCACGGCTGCTGACCCAGAGGCTAGCAGTGGCAGCCCCCATGCTCCCTGCAGACTCGGGGCGCGGGGCAGTCCTGCTGTCGTACCACCTATCGGATCAGGTTGGCATCAGTGGGCTCGGTTTTCTGATTAACTCTGAAGTGTGAAGACAACTGTGTTTACATTCAAGGCTGAACACTTTCATCTCTGTCTTCCTCTTCCAAGAGAATTTTTTTTTAAACCAAAAAAAAGATACACTGACAGATAGTCTAAAAGACAAAAACTAGAATCTGTCCTTAAATAACAAAAACAGATCACAGTACGCCTCACCGTGCAGGATAGATTTCTACAATGTTGTAACCTATCGAACTGTATCTTAAATTCATGATAAACAATTATTAGTTCAGGTGCAATCTTAGATTCTTGCCCCGATTCTTCTGTTCTCCAGGTGTGTGTTATCACATACAGGTTTTCTCTAAAAGATTTCTTTGCTCCCCAACTTCATCTAAGTGAGGCCACCTGATGAGATGCCATATTGACCCTAAAAGACCCCCCTGACGACACACATTCATCAGAAAATACTCCGTCTTCCCCCTACTTGTCTGCTGACTCTGGGGTTCCCTTCATCCATCACTACAGCTCACCCAAATCAAATGTTTAAATGCTTCAGTTACCCAAGCAATAGTGCTAAATCTTAAACAAATTTTAAAAACTGTTTCTTACTACAAACAGAATTATAAATTTCAACACCAACAGGCACACAGTACAAACTACACCCTATTCATTGCTTTGAAACGCTTCAGTGAAAAGGCCAAACCCAGGTCTCTCTTAAAATCATCATTGCTGTTTATATCACATTAGTAAAAACACACTGGTACAATCTTGGTTAGCTCTTTCTTGATTTTGTTCTTGATAAATCAAAAAACGCTAGTGCAATTTGAAAAGCTTACTCTACATTTAACAGCATAAGTAGGTATTTAATAATCTCAATATGAATTTTGTTTTTAATTTATGTACTGGAGAAATAGATGCAGTTACAAAGAGGCAACATCAGGAATTCTTGGAGCGATGGAATTAACTGCTCTGCATCTTGACACCACCAGCACTGGTACCCAGGCTGTGAGACTCAAGGACAGCAGCAGCATGGTACCCGGGCTGTGATAATGACAGACAGCAGCAGCGCTGGTAGCCAGGCTGTGATACTCAAGGACAGCAGCAGCATGGTACTCGGGCTGTGATACTGACAGACAGCAGCAGCACTGGTACCCAGGCTGCGATACTGACGGACAGCGCCAGCACTGGTACCCAGGCTGTGAGACTCAAGGACAGCAGCAGCATGATACTCGGGCTGTGATACTCAAGGACAGCAGCAGCACTGGTACCCGGGCTGTGAGACTCAAGGACAGCATCAGCACTGGTACCCAGGCCGTGATACTGAAGTACAGCATCAGCCTCCACACCGAGGCTGTGAGACTCAAGGATAGCAGCAGCCTCCACACCCAGGCTACGATACTGCAGCACAGTTTTATAAGATGTTACCTATGAGGGCAACAGGGTTCCAAAGGTTACACAAGATTCCTGGGAGCTGCTTCTTCCAGGTGCATGTAAAGAGTATCTGCAGTCATCTCCAGACAAAAAACTTAATTTTAAAAATCTACAGAAGAACAATTCAATGAGCATTCATTTTTCTACCCTATATCAATATTCTCAAAAAGCCTATATATCCATCTGAAAATTTTCCCACAAGTTCTCAGTAATTTATGAAAAACTGCCTTCTTTTGCAAAATGAAGAGTTATAAAACACTCTTTACAATTATTAAAAAAAAAAAACACTTGGAAAAGAAGAACCGCCCACTGTTCATGAAGCCTGATTTGAACCAGGACAAGCAAAGCCTCACTCACTAGTTAGAGAAACTCTCTACATAGAAATATCAGGCAGCCCCACTCAGCAGACACAGCCCGCCCCTCCCCACTTTTCTATTCCCTGGACTCAGACCCTAAACAGAGGGAACTTTCAGAGAGCACGCCAGCGTCTGATCTACTAGAGAACAGCACCTGACATGACAACCTAGTTCTACACACTCCAACTCTAACCGGGGGGAGTGTTTGCAACACTTCCAGCATTTCATTCTGGCAATCTTTCCACAAGCTGGCCTGTCACACACCACTCTAAGAGAATGGTCACCTTCTGCTCCTGCGGAGGAAACACCTCCCTCAAGGTCACCAAGACAATGCCTCCCACGGCCTATCACACATGGACAAATCCAGTCTCATCATAACACCAAGAAAATGTACACCTTGCTGAAGAAAATACATTCTCACCAACTCAAGACCAGTAAGCAGCAGCAAACATACACTCACGCTTTCCACAGTAACTGCTGATGAAATCAGAAGCTAGCATACAAAGTACTTGTTTTGCTTCAGGAATAACATCACATACTATAACGTACGTGGTGGGACATCACATACTATAACACATACGCTATGTTTTCAGCTAAAAACAAATCCTCAAAGTGTTATCATTTTATTTTTCAAAATCAGCCCAAGGTGAAATTAAATCATCCTCCAAAAGGACAAATCGCCAAGGAAGGAAATGACAGAGCACAATGACAGTTTTCACTCGGTGAGTGATCTGGGCTTTACAAACACCACACTAAAGACAAGAAATTCTAATTGAATCTTTAAGTCAGCTCTTGCACACAGAAATCAGATCTTCAGCCCTTTACATACTGCAAATCACCAAGCATCAGGACATATTACATAAGATCCTTTGAAATCAGGGCAGAAGATTATTTCAAATGCCAATAAAAGACATAGAAACTATATAAACATTACTATACCAATTATTTTAGACATTAGCTTTAATATAAGAAATGGCTATATTTCTAAGTCACATCTACTGGAACACTTTGATGTAAAATAATCGCATGTGCCGTCTTCTCTTCCCCCAAATTAAAATCCATTCACTAAATACTAAAGGTCACAGCTTTATATTTTGTACTACAATTCTTTTCTCCTGACATTTAAAATAAAGCACACAAATATTACTATGTCCACTGAACAGAAGTTAAGTTCAAACTTTAAATGGGTAACAAAACCAACAGTTTTAGAACTAAAATTTCCCAATCTAGAGAATCAAGATCTGCAGCCATTTCTATAGCATGGGTTTTTTTTTTTTCTTTGTATCATGCAAGCTATGTAGAGTTCCTCAGCTGCTTTCCTACTGATCAAGTTCACACATACAATTTTTAATTTATAGACAACATAAACCACACCTTAATTTTAAAAATTAAGACAATCACCTTCTTTTAAAACTGGCGAGCACCGTGGACAGCATCAGTCCCACAGACTTGCTCCCAGTTCAGCAGGAACTGCCCTCGTTTAATGAACCACTTACTGAGCACACACTACGGAGGAGGAACCGGGCATTTCAAAAACAGTTTCTTAGACAAAATAAATCTGACAGCATCTAAAACTGCAAAAATTAGGGCGCAGTCAAAAATTAGTAAAGAATGAGAAGACTGCCGCCTTCTGTATTAACTAATAACTTCTCCCCTTTCCTCCCAAAAGGTACCAGTGTTCCAATAATTACCAGGAAAACAAAGCAGCTGTGGGGAGAACTGGGCTGTGGCTGACATTTCAGGACAACCCTCGGGTGAAGGACAATATCACTCTGTTGAAGGACAATATCACTCTTTCGTGCTACTTAAAATCTAAGACACTTTTGTTTATTTATTTTGAAATGTTAATTACAGACAATATTTTTTACCACTAATTGAACTTTTATCATTAAAAATGAATTTCAGTAAATAAGTAATTAATTTTAAAATAGAAGCATTTTTTCAAATATCATGTTAAACTAGTTACCCCTCACGCTCTGCCCCGTGTTCTCTCTGTGCTACCACGCCAGCTCTCCTTTTACCAGAGAAAATAAAAAGTATCACAGAGAACTCCTGAGTTTGGGCCCTCAACTCTGACAGCTGGGTTCCTTAAGATGCTGCTAGGATTCTGGTTCTTTGTTTCCCACCTCTTAGCACTAAAGGATAAATTACACAGAAAATTACAGTGTCTGCACATCAGACGGACCTTCCCTAGAAAACACTGGTAAAATATTTGAGGTTTTCAAAGCTAGAAAAAAATACTTGAAAAAAATGAGACATACATGTAATTATGAAGCAGATTACATATAAGCACAGAGTAAATTTAAAGAAACTAGCACCACTACGGGAACAGAAATGGAATTTGCCTTACACATGACCCTGCTTAAATCTGAATACAGCACAGAACTCAGTCATCTAACAGGGAATCTGTGAAGATAAATCTAAGTTTCTATTCATTTGTACCATTCACTCCATTAATATTTTAAATAACAGCCCACAAATCTATTAATTTGCTGCAGACTTCCAAGGGACTGACAATCTTTTAAAATAAATCTTAGCAATTACTGTTTGACTCAAGAACAGTTTGTCCACCCAGAATATTCAATACCATTTTACTAATTCTTCAAAACCAGAGATTTAATAATGCCTGCGAGGTGAAGATATAGGTCAATTTAAAGGCAAACCTATATTTAAACAGCTATGGTGGGGGAGCCCAGACACAGACCACAAGGCTTTCCCTTCTGACATTATTTTTCAGTCGAGAAGCAAGTACTGAGCTGGTGTATTTAAATCCCCGCCATCTCATTGTATTCCCTGAATGCCAAAACACTCTATCTGCAAGGTCAACATTCTCATCCAAAAAACAAAAATACAACGGACACCCAAAAGTAACCCCATGAAATGACCAAAAAAAAACAAAGCAGCAGCATTCCCCACGGTACAGCACACAGCTCTTCCCGTCCGAAGGTCCTCTCCAACAGCAAGGTTTCACTCTGGGGCCACAGTGCACAGGCCCAGGCCCTGCACGCAGGACCACCAGCTGAATTCCCTGTCTCCAGTCAAGACCGTTGCTGGTCTGAAAATTCATAAGAGGACAATTTCAAACCTATAGCAAAATTCTTGTGAAAATGTCAATGGATTGTTGGTGCAACAGCCTACGGCGGTGCTTTCTGTTTGTTTTTATGTTGAATTCTAACTTAACACACTGGGAAATGGCTCTGTTCCATGCTTGACACTTTTCTCTGCCATGTAACATGACACCTGAGATGCTTCTGATCTTAGACGTTATCTTACCTGATCCGCTGAACTGGCTGCTTCCCAGCGTGGTCGGTCTAGTTTTCCCGCTATTGACAGGTGGGGAAAACATCTGTAAAATAATCCCAAGGGACCAGTCAGTCCTGAAATTCTTCTAGACCCCTCCAAGGAAAAGCCCCCAAGAGTCACCAATTAGCTACCGTATTTCAGAGGGAAGTTCAAACTGCAGGGATACATTCAGACCCAAAAACCCAATACACTGAGGGATACAATTTCCTAACTAGCAGGGGTTGGAAGTGCAAATCGCATTGTTTTAAAAAGTCCGTCAACAACCTGACAGATATTAACATTATTAAATTTAATCAGTCAACTTCCACCCAAGAACTTCACTTTGAAACGAGGAGGATTCGTTCACGCTGGCACTACAACTGAACACACACAGGCAGTCAGTCCCAAGTGACCCCGGTGCCAGCCGACTGCGGAGCCGTCAGAGGCGCCCCAGCCATCACCTAGGAAGCCCACCGTCAGCAATTGCTACCCCTAGGCTTTACGGAGCTACCCGGGGTGTGTCCTCATGTGCGAGCCCCCACAGCCGTCTGCACCCAAGCCCTCAGCTCACAGGGTGCCCACCTCGCCCTGGGCTGCCTTCTCCCGCCGACACCCCTCTCCGGGCCAGCACCTTGCAGGTGCCACCGACTTCAAATCAGATCCCGGGGAGGGGCACGCTGCGGAGCAGCCGGTAAACGAACCCTCCCTTCTCCTATCAAGTTCACCACGGTGAGAGGGTGACTCAACCAAAGCCGGGGATCCCTTGTTGCCCTTCTACAGCCGGTTAACGAGAACGGCCCCTCGGGCACACAGGTTCGCACCCTGCCCGCCTGGACTTTACGGCCGGTTCAGGGGCCCGACCCGGCGCCCGCGTCCCCGGTAACCGCAGCGGAACCCCCGGCGCCGACCGCTGCCTACCGCACTGAAGTCCAGCAAGTCGCTGAGCTCCTTATCGGTCCCGATAGCGGCCATGCGCTGCTGCTGGGAATTCATCTTCGGCCCCTGCTAGCAGGTCCTGGGGCAGAAAAGACAGGGACCGGCTCAGCGAGGGCCCCCCCGACCCCGGGCCGCCAGTCCAGGGGGGGTAGGGGGACGCCGGGGCCCGGAGAGCGCGGGGGAGCCCGGCCGACCGACTCCAGGCCCCCGACTCGGCCTTGAGGCCGCCCGCGGGGAACTCCCGTCCTCCCCACCGCGGCCTGGAGGCTCCACGAGTTCCCGCGCGCCCGCCTCGCGCCGCCAGGGCTCCCTGGGCTACACGGGCGGGGGTCCCGGGCGGGGATCCCCAGGGACGGAGTCCTGGGAAGGGGGCTTCGGGGAGGGGCTCTCGCACAACGGCCCGGAGCAAGAGTCCTGGGCGGGGGTCTCGGGGAGGGGTTCTCGGACAGGGATCCCGAACAGGGTTCCGGGGGGGTGGTTTGGGGCCGGGGTCTTGGGGGAGGGGGTCCCGAGCAGGGCTTTCGGGACGGCAGTCTCGGGCGGAGCAGCGGGGCGTCCACGGAGTGGGCCCCCGCCCGCCAACAATGGGGCAGGCAACTTGCAGGGGCGCGCCGCCCGCAGGCCCGTGACCACGAACGCGGCCCGGCGTCCCCGGCGGCCTGGCTCGCAGGGCGCCCCCCACCAACAGCGCGCCGCGGGCGCTCGGAAAAGAAAGAGAAACCGCGACCACTCGCCGCGCCGCCCCGCTCCTCGGCGGCCCGGAACAATGAGTCCCCGGCCCGCATCCCGCCCGCCCGCGCCGCCCCCGAGACCCCGGCCCGAGCGCGCCGCCCGGGCGCCAGGCCGAGCCGCCGCACGCGCCCCGGCGCGGAGGGACTCCGCGAGGCGCCCGGCCCGGGGGGCGCGCGGGGGCCGCCGCGGACAGGACGCCGCTCCCGACTCGGAGCCCGGCCCCAACCTGAGCCCCGAGCCCCCCCCCGGGCCGCGGGTACCTGCCGCCCGCGTCCGCATCCAAGCCCGGGAAGCTGACTCGGGCCGCAGCCCCGGGCGCGCGCCCTCCGCCCTCCGCCTGAGGCCGCGCGGCGCTCGCTAGCCCGGGAGGCGGCTCTGGGCCTGGCCGCCCCTCGCTCGGCGGCCGCGCTGCCCCCGGACGGAACTTCGGCGCTCAGGCGGCCATGTTCCTGCCCGACCGCAGCACCGCGCGCGGATCCCTCCGCCGCTCGCTTAACCCCTTCGCGCCCGGGGCCGCGCGGGGCGGGGCCGGGGCGGGGCGGGGGCGGGGCCCTGGGGCGGGGCGGCGGACAAAGCCCGCCTGGGGGCGCGGGGCGGCGGAGGGATCGGGGGCCGCGGGTTAGGGGTCAGTCGGCCCCAGGGACCGGGACGCAGCTGGGGCAACCGGTCGGCTGCCTGCCCGCCCGCCCCAAACCCTGAAGCCCCAGACCCCGGACCTCGAGGCCTCCCTCCTTGCGCCCCGATGCGGCAGACCCCCGGGACCGCCGTTCGCAGCCAGCCGCGCCGGGAGCCGGGGAAGGGTGGCATCCGGGCCTACCGGTGTTGCACTTGTATTTGGTCCAGGTTGGTGCCGAACAGACACAGAAGAAGCGGGCAGAACACAGAAAGCAGCCTGGACTTTGGGTCTGAAACTGCACTCCTCAGCGCCGCGCGTCCGGCCAGCGCCCCGCGTCCCCGCGGGCACAGTCGCCGTCGCACCCGCATCCCATTCGCACCCCAGCTCCGACAGCCGGACCTGTGCTTGGACGGGGATCAGGCAATCCGCTCATTTATGGGCCAGCCCAGAGAGGGCCCCGTGGTTCTGGGTCTCCACCGTCTGGTTCTGAATTTGGCCCTAAACCGAGAAGAGGGGACAGTGAACCTCAGACTCGGTTCATTTCGGGGTAGAAGCCGTGGTTCTGGCCGTGGTGGGTCAGCCACCACAGAGGGACCGAGAAGGCCCTGCCGGAGAAAGGCTGTCAAGAGAGGAGACACGTGCGAAGTCATGGCGACAAAGTGACAAAGAATGACTGAGCCCTGCTGAGGACGGAAAGAGGGAGGCAGATGCTGCTGCCAATACAGTTCCTTCCCTAGAACCTCGATGCCTGGGGGAGCCGCTGGAGGTCAGGGTGTGCTCTTCTCTGACGTCGTCAATGGTGAAGCCTGGACCAGCGAGGACCCCAGTGCTAGCCCCCCCTTTTATCTTGATGGCAGCAGCCCTGGTGGGCAGTGGTTAGCAGTGGACTGCTAACTCCAAAGGTCAGAAATCAGACACAGCCAGTGGCCCTGCTGCGCAGAGATGTGACGGTCCCCTTCCCTAGAAATTGACAGCCTCAGAAAGTTTGGGGTCCCTGCGAGTCCTAACAGATCACAGGCATGGGTTGGGGTTTCCTGGTGAACAACTTTCCTTGGTCCCTTTCCTGCCCCGGCTTCTGGCTGAAGCTGTGTTTCCAACCTGAGGCAATTATCATAGCGTCATTCCCTGCCGTGTTTACTGTCTGGTGATAGGCGTGACAGCATGGGACACCGAGAGGAGCAATTTGCTGGGGGATGTGGGGGTCGTCCTTTCATGTTCTGAGAACTTCAGAGGCAACCCCAATTTCTGCATGCCTTCAAAAACAGCCACCACAAAAAAGAGAAAACTAAGGAGACCTAAAACTGGAGGCAGCCATCTTCCAGCTGCAAGGGTCAGCCCTATTAAAACAGAATCAAGAAATCCTGGACACCCTAGTGGCTTAGTGGTAAAGATCTGTGCCACTAAGCGAGAGGTCAGCAGGTGAAGTCCACCAGGCACTCCCTGGAAAGTGGGGGGCAGTTAACTCTGTCCTATAGGGTCAGTATGAGTCGGAGTGGACTCAACCAGTGAATTGGGTTCCTTTTTTGAGGAAGCGTGCTGTCGGCCAGCTGCTGTGATTCCCACTGATGGTGACCCCAGCTCCGCAAAGCAGCGCTGCTCCGCGGGTGTCCAGCCTCCCACGGCGGCTTCCAGAGGCCGACCGTGGTGGCTGACAGGCACTTAAGGTTTACACCACCGAGAAATCTGGCCTCTGGTCATGGTTCGAAGCTTCTGAATCAAACAGCTTCTGAACCCAGGTCACTGATTGAACCAGCAGGGTTTGGATTTCCTGTTATGTGCAGTCTGGTGTGTTCTAACTGATACAGTCCCAAAGGCCATCTTTGGTAGCAAAGATCCAAGCATCAGATGAGCAGCTGGATTAGGGAGCTTTTAGGGTCCTTTCCAGAGGGGAGACTCTGTACCTCCACTGTGAGGTTCTGAGGCTCGGCAGTGAGGTTTTTATAGCTCATGTGGTGTGGTCCTGAGATTCAGTGGTGAGGTTCTACAGCTCAATGGTGAGGGTTTGGTGGCTCGGCAGTGGGGTTCTGTGGCTTAGTCATGAGCTTCGGTGGTGAGGTTTGGTAGTGAGGGTCTGTGGACCCCTGGTGAGGTTCTGGGGTGGCTCGGTGGTGAGGTACAGTAAACCCTGGGCATGGAGGAGGCATGTCACCCCATCTGAGGGATTCATACTGTTTTCAAGAAAAAAGCAGGGCCAGCTGCTTCTCACCCTTCTCAGACAACTATTCCCTTGGTCACAGGGCTCCTTCAGTCCTTTCGGGGACTGGTGGTGGTGATCTACATCTTCTGTAGACTTTTCTTTCATCATTGGACTGTGGACTCCTTAAAGGTTGGGTCTGCCATGCCCCAGACGTAGTGCCAGGGACACAGCAGATACTCCACTGAGTCAGGACTGGTTTAAACCTGCCACCACTTGACATTATAATATGAACTTTATTTTTCATGTCGTAGGGCAGTCTTTGTGTGTGTTCCCCTGCAAGTGGATTTCTACAGCAGCCCAGACATAGAAAAAAAGCAAAAAGAGTCTCACAGCTGGAGTTTTATATCACTTCTAACTCGATCCAAGGCATCTGCTGACCTCGCTGGTAGATTCCACAGGCTTGACTGGAATGTGCAGAGAGAAACAGCCAGGTGATACACATTGAGTGGAAGTTACTAGTGATGTTTCTATAGTAGAAGCTAATCAATATCAATGAATCCATACTGAAAAATGTTAACGAGTATGTTTTACAAGCAAGGCAGAGTGCTAAGTTCTGCCAGGAGCAAAGTCAAAGGCTCACTCTGCCCTCAGGAAGGTTATAATCTAATATACTTTATTCCATACACACATGCTTACACACGTGATAGACTTCAGTTCCATGCACACATACACACGTGGTAGACTTCAGTTGCGTACACACACACATACACTCACACAAACAACGTCTGCTATAGAACCTGACCCTGGACAGAGGCAGGAATTCCGCCAGCACGTTTCCAGTTCCTGTTTTCCAAGCCCTTCCTACCCTGCACTACAATGTACACACGTTTTACTGGGGAGAGCTGACATATCCCGAGAAGCCTGGGCATGTGAAGACACTGTGATGTCGGGAATTCTTAAGGTCCTTTCAGAAAAACGGAGACATCCGTCTCTGTCAAGTCAGTCCCTGCTGACGGCAGCCCTGTTATCAGTGCAGAGCTTCTCCGTCAAGCTTTCTTACAGACATGGACGCCTGGGCCTTCTTCCCTGAGCCCTGAGTGGGCACCAATGGCCGACCTTTCAGTTAGTAGTCCAGAGCCAAGTATTTGCACAGCCCAGGTGCCTTTGGGGCTGTTGGGAGTTGCTAAGTCAAAATGAGACACAGCCAGTGCAGTGAACTTTCCATCTTTGGGAGGCTGACTTAACCTTGGTCCTTTGTTCAGAAGGAAAGTATTCTAGAAAGCTCGGAGGAGTAATGAGGCTGACAGGGACAGAAAGCACTAATCTAGTCAGTTGGTTTCTGTTGTGCGGCCTAGCATCGAGTCTAACTCGTAGCAGCTGTATAGGACAGGGTAGAACCACCCCATGGGGTTCCCTAGCTCTTTTCTTCCATGGAGCGGAGGGTGGGTTCAAACTGCTGACCTTTAGGGTGGTGTCTAAGTGCATAACCACTGAGCCACCAGGGCCGCTTTGTCCAGAGGTGAGCAGAGTTGCTCTCTCACTGGAGCGACTGCCATCCTGACAGGAAGCAAGGCTGATGGCCAATGCCCAGAGGGAGCAGCTGGGAGGGGTCAGCATTTGCTTGTCCACAGCTGCCCCTTGGGACTAGAAGGAACAACTGTGTGTAACAGTTGTTCTGAGTGTAATGGTGGCTCCCGGAGGGCAGTGACCTGAGAGGCCCAGGTTCCCTCATTCCATCCCTGCCCAGCCTCTTCCTTCAGCCAGGAGACATCTTCCACCTCCGTGGGATTTACTGACACAGATTTTGTCTCTATTGGTAGAGTTCTCTCCTTTAACCTATCACTTGAGCTATTTAGATGACTTCATAAATGTGATTTTCAGAGTCCAGAAAACACTCCCTAATGGGTCCTCCCACACTCAAGCCCTATTTTCTCCTTTAAGATGCCATCTTTCATGTTTCATGACAGCAAAGCCAAAACGAGAGAGCAGAAAAAGAAACATCCAACTTTCTAAAACATGGGCCTAGAGAGCCCTAGATGTCAGTTTTTAACTCAGTAGAGTTGGTCAGGTAAAGGGGGGAACTCCTTCTCTTTTCCGTATCCCGATGCGTGTCTCAGCAGAGCGCCTGGCTCATAGTGGGTGCCCAGTAGGTGTCATGGACTGAAGGGTGTTCTCCCAAAAATGTATGTAGCCATTTGGCTAGGCCATGATTCCTGGTACTGGGTAATGCTTCTATAGCTGAGACCCCTGTCTCTATGATGTTAATGAAGGAGGATGGGTGGCAGTTGCCTTGAGAATAGGGGGATAGGACGGGGGATGGGGACTCAATGGGTGGGATTGCAATGTGCCTTAGAGCCTCTTGGGATATAAAGGAAAGGGAAGCAAGTCGAGATCTGGGGACCTCTAATCACCAAGAAAGCAGTGCCAGGAATAGAGCACACCCTTTGGGCCTAAGGTCACTGCACCTCAGAGGCTCCCAGCCCAGGGGAAGACTGCTGACAAGGATCTTCCTCCCGAGCCTGCAGAGAAAGACTTTCTCCTGGAGCTGAAGCCCTGAATTTGGACTTTTAGCCAGCTGGATTAAGACAAAATAAATTTCTCTTTTTGAAGCCATTCGCTGTGATGTCTGGAAACTCGGGTGGCATGGCGCTTAAGTGCTGTGTCTGTTGGCCGAATGGGCAGAAGTTCAGATCTGCCAGAGGCTCCTTGGGAACTCTGGGGCAGCTCTACTCTGTCTTCAGGGTCACTGTGAGTCAGCATCAACCCAACGGCAGTAGCTTATCATTTTGGTTTAGATAGCCAAGAGAGCAGATCTCAGCTGAAGAATAAATGGTTCTGAACTTCTAGGCAGAGACAGGAAATTGAATGCTTCCTCCTAACTGCTCCCTCCCTAAACCACACTAAGACATCAGAAAAGCAATTTGTACAAATATTTTATTATGAAAAATTTCACACATGTAAAAATACACAGTGCTTTTAAAAAGAACCACTACTGACTCCCTCGTATGATTCCTAGTTCTGCCTCCACCTCCCCTTCCCCTCTCTTGCCCCCGTGCTAACTTACAGTGGCTTCTAGCCTGTCGGTTTAGTGAGGAGCCCCTCAGGCCTCAAAAGCCTGCCGGCAGTCATCAACAAGGCAGCTCTTGGTCTCTATTCATCTGCAGCAGAAGAGAAAGAAGGGAACCCGAGAATCCTAGAAGGAACCCATCCGCAGGACTGATTTGGTCCATGAACCCCGACCTCCTCTACTTTGAGACTGGAAGAATGAGACGGTGGCTGGCAACCAAGACTCAAGTCCTGATTTGGGACAGGGCAGATGGGTCCCAAGAGAGGTGGAGAAGAATACATACCAGAACTTAAAACTCTCCCAGAACACACACTCAGGAGACTGAAGGAATCCCTCAGAGGATTATGGCCTTGAGATACTTTCTAACCTTGAACAGAAACTATCTCCGGAAGTTACCCTTGAACTAAATAGCTAGTTAACTCAAAACATAAAAATTGTCAACGTCGAGTGCTATGCTCTTAAAAAGTTAACTCTTTGAGATCAAGTGAGCAGCCCAAGCAAAACCAAACTCATCACTGTTGAGTTTGTTCTGACTCATACTGACCCCATAGGACAGAGTAGACTAGTCTCCCAGGGTTTCCAAGGCTGAAAACCATCACAGAAGCAGCCTGCACATCTTGCCCCCGCAGGACGCTCGGTAGTTTGCCCCGCTGACCTGTAGGCTAGCAGTCAAGCCTTGGCCACTGTGCCCCCACGGCTCCCATTGATGGACAGCGGCTAGTCTAAGACGCAGATGGGCAGAGGGCTGAGCGGCTGTGAGAGGCCACTAGCATGCCCCCAATGCGACAGTGGAGATAACCGGCCCGACGTGAGGATGGGAACAACGTCACTGAACAATCTGTCCAGAAATGGTCAACTAGGAACCTGTTTTGCTGTGTGTACAGTCACCAAAAATACAATATTTTTTATAAAAAGCCAATAAACCGTAGCATTTCACAAAACCACAGTAGCAACCAAACCTGAGAAGACAGGAACCACGGCAGCATAGTGAAAGACGGGCGACGAGGACTGCGCTTCCTGAGGTGGCCGTGGGGCACCAACGCCACCCCAGCGCACGTGGGGGCAGCTCCCAAACCCCGGCTGGCAGCTGCAGGGGCCTTTTCAGGTGGAGGCCAGGAAAAAGGAGGCGACTCTACAGAGGGTTGGTTCAAGTCTGCTGAAGCAGCAGCCGAATCCCCAGGTTGCTGCGCCAACTGCTGCAGTCAGGCAAATGCATGTCTCCTTCCAAAGCACAAACGTGCACGCTGTTCTCTGGAGGAGGCAAAGCGGGCCTCTAGGGGACAGGGCGTTCAGTGGCTGTTTGCACATTGGATGCTGAAGTCCGCAGCCGTTTTCACCAACTCGGCTCTCGGAATCCCACAGCTAGGCTTTCAGCATCCATGGAGAAGGAGAGAGGGCCCTTACTGTGGAATCTCATCAACCCAAGAGGAAAGACCTGAAGATACTGACATGGGAGATTTCCAACTAGAAGCCCCAACAGATGGTCTGCAGGGAAGTTTTCAGTTGGCCAGCCGCACCCATCCATCAGCTTCCCATGTCATTGTGGTCCCCTCTTCCTTAAGTATAAGCAGACAAGCAAGGATCCTCAGACGACTGAGGCAGAAATAATGAAAATAATAAAAAGCAAGACTTTGCAAGGAAAACTTACCAAAGAAATAATAAATTATATGTACATACATACACCTATATAAGCAAAATTATGATAAACAGAACAAAGATTGAAGTTGTTGAGGATTTCATTTTACTTAGATCCATAATCAACATCCATGGAATCAGCAGTCAGGAAATCACTTGGCAAGTCTGCTGCACTTGGCAAGTCTGCTGCAAAGGACCTCTTTCAATTATTCAAAAGCCAAGATGTCACCTTGAAGACTAGGGTGCAGCTGACCCACACTGTGGTGTCTGCAGGCCTCTCCTATGTGTGTGAAAGCTGGACAGTGAGAAAGGAAGACCAAAGAAAAACTGATGCCTTTGGACTGTGGTGCTGGAGACTGCTGAATACATGTATGAGGGACTTCCAAAAGAGTCAACGAATTGGTCGTGGAAGCAGTACAGTCAGAAGGCTGTTTAAAAGCAAGGGCGATGGGACTTCACCTCACATACTTTGGACAGGTTGTCGGGAGGGACCAGTCCCTGGAGAAGGACATTCTGCTTGGTACAGTAGGCAGTCAGTGAGAGAGAAAGAAGACCTTCAGTGAGATGGAGTGACACAGTGGCTCAACAGTGCGGTCGAGCACAGCAAGGACTCTGAGGGTGCTGCGGGCCTGGACAGGGTTCCCTTCTGTTGTGCACAGGGTCGCCGCGAGTCAGGACTGAAGGGCAGGCACCCCCAAGAGCAGAACACCTATACACAGCACAGGTGCCTACGTGTTCTTTAGGGGAGACATGCGGACATGAAACAAAAGGAGGGTGAAATGTGGATTTTTAAAAAAGAGGAAAAACGGTATATTTAGAATATACATATAGGTGTTTTTAAAGCACTTAGAATGAAAAACAGGAGACGATGTAGGGAAAAATGAAGAATTAGAAGAGAAAATTAAGGAATTTCCTAGAAAATGGGAGATATGCTGAATTAGCAAATGAATTATCTGTATTTTATAACAATAAATAAAATATCATTCACTGTTCACTAACCTCACTGAAAATTAGATGGCAATTGGTCAAAGCCTTCAAGCCCTTCACTAATCCATTTGATAAATGGATTAGTGAATGAATTGACAGTATTTTTGAAAACAACCCTGGACATCCTCTTGTAGATGAGGTACTACTCAGGTTGGGACACTGTGACTTGTCATTGTGAGCCTGGTTCACGGTGACCTGCTGCACAGAGCACAGCCGCTCTGCGGGGGCTTCAGGGCTGTGACCTTTAGGAAGCCCGCCTCAGCTCTGTCTTCCCCTGGACCTCTGGGTGGGTTTGCTCAGCTGTGCTTTCAGCTAGCAGTCGAGGACCACCCAGGGATTCTGCCACGTGACTTGGGGCCACAGTATTACACTCGGACCCCATAGACAACAAACAGTGGCATCACCAGCAAAGTCACAGGCAGTTTTAAAGCTGTCTGTTTTATCAGTGTCTTTCAAGGATTTTGAAAATTTTGGTGTGCTGTGTCTTGTTTGATGTTGTCTCTTGTGAATACAGTGAAACCCAGCACCCCAGTGCCACCAGTCAGTCTCAGCTCTTCCCTACAATGAGGGCAATGTCCCAGACAAGTACCTTTTTGGAATATGTCTTTGCCATGTATTTAAAATGGCAAAGAGATGGAGCCCTGGTGGTACACAGATTGAGAGCTCAGTTGCTAACCCAGAGGCTGGTGGTTCATATCCACCAGCTGTTCTTTGGACACCCCGGGGGCCAGTTCTGCTCCACCCTACAGGGTTGCTGTGAGTCAGAATTGACTCAACAGCAGGGGGTTTGATTTTTGGTGGCTGGAAACCAAACCAGCTAATAGCACTGCCATGGAAGAGCTGAACCAATGCTAGCCACTTCCTCGGCTTCATCCCTTTAACCTGTCCTATTGCCAACAAAAAGTTGGAGAAGTGATGGGGAGAACCAGCAGGGACTGAGAATATCCTTCTAGAACATACGCTCCCTGCAGGCAGGAATTTTTTCTGTTTTGTTCACAAGTGTATTCAAAGCACCTAGAGAAGAACATGTGGTAAAATACATGTACTTAACAAATACTCACTGAATGTATGAGAAAAATGAATGGCAGAAGGCATCTAAAACCTCCAAGTCAAACCCACTGCTGCTGAGTCGATTCCAACTCATAGCAACCCTACAGGACACAGTAGAACTGTATCATAGTCTCCAAGGAGCACCTGGTGGGTTTGAACTGCTGACCTTTCGGTTAGCAGCCGTAGCTCTTAAGCACTGCGCTGCCAGCATTTCCAAAAATCATCTAGGAGTCTTCAAAGTAGCCACTGGGTTTCAAGTAAGGACTCTGATTTCTCTAAAAAAAAAAAAAAAGAAGACTAAATTTGCATTCATATTTTTATATTGACCATCATTAAAACCAAACCTACAAAGACTGGTAGTGTTCACGTTCTTGCAGACAGCTTTCTGCAGTCAAGGGTGCTCCCCTGCAAAGACTCTCCTCTCTGGCATATAAATTAATACCCAAGCCCCTTTGCAGGCAGGACACAGACTTGTGACTGAGGTACCTGCCTGTGGCTTTCCTGCAAAAGTGGACCTGGGGGACAGGTCACTTGCGCAGGTACCAGCTTGATCTTTGGTCTTTCCCTTACTTATTTGTAGAATTCTAAACAGTGTATCAGACCGAACGCTCTTTATGTGCTATAAATTGAAAATATTTTCACTTTGAAATTGTCTTTAGTTATTATATTTTGCATGGAAATTTCTTTTAATTCTATGTAGTTTAGCGTAGAAATCCCGTACAGCGTCTGCATTGTACTTCATCCCCAGAAAGGCGTCTCTCTCTGTAGGAGTATAAGGAGGGCTCTCCCCAGTCATTTTTCATGGTACTTTCTGAGTTTCATTTTTGTGCATGTGTGTTTAAATCTTCAATTTCTCTGTAACTTATTTCCATGTCAGGAGTGAAGTGGGATTTGAGTTATGTTTTCCAGTTGGCACTACAATTATCCCCCAAACATGGACTCTTTGCAACACTTTGGAATCAGATCTCTAGAGTAAATCATTTAACCCTTTCAGTTACTTCATGGTGCTAGAGAACCTGTATTCAGTTATCGAGAAAGTGGAAGACCAAAGAAAATGAGCCAAGAGGGGAATTCTAAGTTTAGAAGTTAAGATTTACGAGTCAGTGTTATTTTCAGTGACAGTTCCACTCTTCTTCATCTGGGAGGACAGTCTGGTGTCTGTACCTATTGGGTGTTGAGTCAGTTCTGACTCACAGCAACTCTCCCAGACAGAGTAGAAATGCCCCATAGGGCTGCTAAGGTTGTAATCTTGATACAACAAACTGGTGTCTGCAGCTGGTGACATTCCCAACAGTCAGCCAGCCTCCTGGTTCTCCACTTTTCCAGTTGGTTGAAGTTGTGCTTTGTTGGGATAATGGACACTCTTCACACACGGGCCTCGTTAGGGCGAAGATCCTTTGCTCTTGGTTTTTTATCTTCTTACCGACTTTGGAAATAATTAATCTATAATCTTTGGGTGAATCCTGTGTATCTTGTTAAGTATGTGAGCTGAGTCCTGTCTCCCATTCTACTATGAGTATGTAAATTTGAGCAATTACCTGTCTTCAAAGACACCTGATACCGGAACCCTTCCAAAGGAAAGACAGTGGGCTTGAACGCACAAGCAGACAAAGCCAGAGCTGTGGTTTTCATGGAAGTGAGAAAATTCTACCTTTGTTTTCTCAATTCTTCTTGTGACCCCAACTCTCTACTTCCGGGAGCAAGCAAATATGACTCAGAACAGGGTCTGGTCGGGGACCAGTAACACCAGCATTTACCTAGGAACTGGTTGGAAGTGCAAATTCTCAGACAGTACCTGAGGCCTACTCTGAGTGGGGCTCCATCAAAGAAACTAGAAGTGAGACTAATGAGCCCTCCCTGTCCCTCCAGTGGACACTTAGTTTGGGTAAGCAGTGCCTCAGAGTGACGGTCCTCTCTGCTGATGACCACGTGTTGTGCTGCCAGAGCTGACTGACTTGGAATAAAGACCATCGCAGAAACACCCTTCACAAGGGGGAGCAGAGCTAATCAAGCGCACACAACATGACCGTTTTAAAGTGGGCCTGGAGAACACAGGTTGACAGGCAGGTGCCACGTAGTGAAAACCCAAACCAACACCAGTGCCGCGGAGGCAACTCTGACGGACGGTGACTTGGTACTGGTTACCGCAGTCGACAGTGAAGAGGCACCGGGAAAGCTCCTAACGGAGTCCCAGGAACCCAGGAGGCCCAGTGAGACCTGGCGAGCCTCAGAGGGAAAGGGAACACAGGGACAGGGCTGCGGACGTCCATGAAGTGTACATCCTAACACGATCTGTTGATGGTACAGTTAAGAGCTGGGCTGCTAACCCAAAGTCGGCAGTTCAAATCCACCCGCTGCTCTTTGGGAACCCTGTGGGCAGTTCTACTCTGTCCTGTAGGGTCTCTGTGAGTTGGAGTCGACTTGATGGCAGTAGGTTTAATGTGATCCCTTCATGGTAATGTGCTGCAGTGGGTTTCTTATTTCTTCATGTGGCTAGTAACTTAATAAAGTTACCTAATATTTAAAAAAAGCAAAGGTTATTGCTGATGACAAGTCCAGAAAGAAGGCACTAGGTGACACCCACTTCAGCTCTTACCGCATGTCTGCTCTTGGAACTCTTTCCTGAGTCAGTTCCGTCTTTGGTAACATTGGTCTCTCCTTCATTTGTTGTTGATGTTAACGTTCACAAGTCAGAAGAACTGCTGCTCACTGTTGGCAAGTTCTCAGGAATCTGTGTCCAGTGTTCCTCAGCTGGGAACTTCTCAGGGTCAAAGGTGGTATTTTCCTCTTCTTATTTATAATGTATCTTTCCTCTAACCCCAATAATCCCTTAGTAGCTCTGTATTAATTAAATAAGAAATCGTATTTTCCGTGAAAATTGCCTTGTCTTAAAGTCTCTTCCCTTGGGTGAGTTGATAAACTGAATTGATTGACTTAGATCAGACAATTTAAATTGCACTTAACGATCCCCACTTTTATTCGAGAGGCGTTAGGGAACAATCGTTCTTGTACTCTGCAGAAATACTTGATTTGGGGACCATCTGTTGAATTTCTAATTTCACTGCACCGGCATTTTTAGGCAATTACACATTACATTTTGGTGATTGGCACATTCTTCTCTAAATCCAAAATATCTCAGCATAATTTTTTTCTGATTCATTTGCATTATAAGCCTGCAAGATTTTTTTTATTGTTGCTAATGTTTAAACATATCACCTTAAGCTTTCAAACTATAATCAGTAACATCATAAAAGGAGGCCACTGAATATATTAAACATTTTTCTACATCTTGAGAAATCTTTGTAGTGCAGTGATTAAGAGCTTGGCTGCTAACTGAAAGGTCAGCAGTTCAAATCCACCAGCTGCTGCTTGGGAACGCTGTGGGCAGTTCTGCTCTGTCCCACAGGTTTGCGATGAGTCAGAACCGACTTGGTGGCAGATATATTTGGGTTTCCGTTTGGAGACACTAGCTTTCTCTGGATCTGGGGAGAACAGCCGAGGAAAACACGAGTTCCAGGCGGGCTCACAACACCTCAGGGCTCCAGGCACCAACTTTCATTCTAGTGGTTGGATGGTGTTCTGGCCTGATTCTGCTCCATCTTTTTAAAGCATGCTTAATGGGATTAAAATTGGCAAAGAGATAGGTTTTCTGTGCTTTCTAAAGCTCTGTGGTTGCCTTTAGTCTCGAGGCGACTTGAGCCAAAAGTAAAGAAAGTGAAAAGGAAAGCGTTAATAATTGTCTAGAATACCTTTCGTTTCCTTCAACATCATTTTAATCTGAACCATCTATAATCTTTCCCATTCAGCCCAGTAATGCAGTTTTCTTGGCACGGTGGCTTCACGGCGCTCACGTGTCGATCGATAGCACACTGACGGTTCTCCGGAGGGCCCCACTGGACAGGACACGGATCCACGTGGGAGGGCTGTCGGCCAGCCTGTCCCGGCGTCCTGCGGATTGACGGCGTGGCCATCAAGGCGCGCCTGGCTGAGCATGCGATGCTAATAGATCAGAATCACAGCGTTCCCCAGAGGGTCTGCTCACTTCTCTGAGAGAAGCCAGAATCTCTTCATCACACGTCGCTCTTCTATTCCTGACTGTCTCAGAAAGTACCAGTCCTGGGAGGATAATGTGCAAGACCGCCACTGGCCCGTCGCTGACCTCACCTCTGTGTTCCTTTTTGCTCCCTTTGTAGAACCGAGCTAATCTGTAGGTAGGTGCGTGTGGAAGAAACACAGCCAGAGTGCTCCTTTAACGGGAGGACAGTGAGTCTTGGCTTCATATGCCGTGGACATGCTGTCAGGAAGAGCCCGGCCCTGGAGAAGGACAGCATGCATGGGAGAGTGTATGCTCGGGGAGAAAGAGGAAGGGCTGAGATGGACTGACACAGCAGCTGAGAAGGTGGGCCCAGGCCTACCGGTGATAGTGAGGGCGGCTCAGGAGCAAGCAGAGTTCCCTTTGAGTGTACATGGGTCGCTGTGAGTCGGTGCTGACTCAACGGCGCCTCACCACACCACCACCACGTGGAGAACGGGACTCTGGAAGCACAGTGGTTAAGCATTCACCTGCTAACCAAAAAGTCGGTGCTTTGAGCCCACCGGCTGCTCCTGGTGGGAAGACCTGGCAATCTGCTTCCATAAAAATAGCAACCCAGGAATCCCTTTGGAGTAGTTCTACTCTGCCCCTTAGAGTTGCTAGCTGTTGGGTTCTACCTGATGGCAACAAGTTTTTGTGTACAGGGTAGGGCTTGAAAACATGGCCTAAAACATGACTGCGAACATGATAGAAGGTTCTTGGTATTGGGGCCAAGCCATCTGTGTCTAAGCCCCACCCACCCCCAGCCCTGGAGGGAACCGTGCTTCTTGCAGCTCCAAGCCTTGGGGATTTCACTGCCAGCCAGGGGACCATGACCAGAGTTGGTTGGGAGTGTGATCACTGGAAGGCTTTGGGGTGAGCTTCACTGGGAGTGGCACACCGGTAACCAGGAAAGTCCTTTCCTCCTAAGAATCTGGAGGGAGAGCGAATCCCTGCCCACTACCCCAGTTTCCTGTTTGCCTGGTGAGAATCATCTGTTCTGGCTAAAACACTACAGTGAATGAAACCCATTTCACAAATCAATGCAACTGGTATACATTTTGGAGTACTAAGAGTTGTTCATTAATTTTTTCATGTGAGGCTTCTAATTCCGATTGATACCTCATACAGTCTGTTTCTTTCCCAGACAGAATATTTCAGAGCTATTTTTCCAGGATTCCTGGGCACAGGCAGCATTCCTTTTCATTAGGAAGAAATGAAACCTTAACGGCAGCCTCCGCCCAGAAAACACTCAGCAGCGATCATCGTCAGTGTAGCTCACTTATTTACCCAGCTGACACAGTCGGGCTCTGTGGGCCAAAGGTGCTGGTGGCCTAAGCGGGAACAATCCGCAGCACTGCCGGCGTGAGCCGTTCTCCAGTCACCGCCAACCAGTGGCCACTAGCATGACGCCTGGTCCTGTGCTGTCCCCTGGAGGGGTGGCAGATAGGGCGCGGTCCTCCCCAGGGCTCTCACGGAGATCACCAGCCCTTCCTTCCAAGTCCCTCAGAGTCTGGAAGCTCAGCCAGCACCTGTGTATGTCCCAGCAGCATGGAAGCCTCCACTGACAGGTGGGATGGGTGGGGACACCCTTTCAGGCTGTCACATGGAAGGAGGGAGTTTCACCACTGAGCTGCGGCTGCAGTGCTCTCTGCACTTCACAGGTAGTTAAAAACAAAACAAGACCTCATGCCACGGGACCATTAGTAGGGGAAGCTACTGCTGTCACAGGGCAGGACTGTGTGGGACGCCTCCCAGGTCACCCCTCAGAGCCACCTTTGCCTCGCAGGGTGACAGTCCTTCTGGAACTCTTGGAGGCCAGTCTGTTTCCTGGAATTCATCTCTGAGCTTCCCTTTTGGTTATCGCCTCAGGCGATGAAGATTTGGGCAATGACTAGTTGTGACGGAACAGGACTGCAGTCACCTCTTGGCTGTCACTAACTAGCTACGGCATACTGCGTAAGTCGGGTAGCTTTCGTGAGCTCCGTTTCCTTGGCTGTTAAAGATGTTCAGACTACATGTTTCTGCTGCATTTATTCACATTGCACCACCATTACCTGTTTTTACTTCACGGAAGTATAATTCATATGTCACAAAGTCCAACCATTCCAGTCACTCAAGCCAATGATTTTTGATAAATCGACCACTTTGTGGAATAATCTCATAATCCAACTTGAGGACATTTTCGTCACCCCAGTACGAGCACTTGTGCCCACTTGTAGTTCACCCCTATCCACATCCCAGGTCCAGGGAACCACCAACCTATATTCTGCTCCATAGACTCACCTTTTCTGGACATTTAAAAGAAACAGAATCAGGTAATCATAATTACTCATGAGCAAAGCTGCCTCTGCTGTATAGTCAAGTTTCCAGAAGGCCTATGTTGGATTGACCTGGTTACCTACAGTGCATAGCACAGTGTCTTATATACAGTGACCCTACAGGACAGAATACAACTGACTGCCTCACTTTTCCAAGGAGCAGCTGGTCAATTTGAACTGCTGACCTTTAGGGTAACAGCCGAGCAGCCAGGTTCTTAACCTCTGTGCCACCAGGCTCCGTACACAAAGCATATTGTCAAAAATAATGTTTTAAAACATTGTTACATGTGTTAAGTTGTTGCTAGGATTAAGTCTGTCAGACTCTTTCTACTCAAAGCACAGCTCCTAGAGCAGAAGCAGCAGCATCACGGAGGAGCAGGTGAGAAGGCAGAGGCCCTAGCCCAGAGCTGCTGAAGAACGGCCTGTGTTTCCGCCCGCCCTGGGTGGGTAGCACTTCCAGGGAGGCTGGAGCCACCCTGCCCTGGACTGTGCGTGGCACAGAGTCGGCACAGAGTTGTAGATGCTGCAGGCATAAATGAGTAGCTACACGCAGAGAAGCACCGGGTAGACTGTCTAAGCCCTACAGACACAGAATTACCAGCATATGGATTTTTGACTTTGCTAAAATCTGCCAAACAGTTTGGACTGACACTTTATAACACCAGTTTACATACTCAGAAAGGTAGATTTATTTTTCTTACATCCGAGTAACAATTCTGTGAGGAAATCCAGTTTTAGATTAAAAAAGATAATAATCCCTAAAATGGACTTGCAGCGAGTTTATTAACATGGCAGTTAATTGTGGAACTTCTCACTCTCAAAGATGGACAAAGCTAATGTACTGAAGTTCCCTTTTGTGCAATCCAAGACCTTGATCAGCAGCTAGGAAATCAGCATTAGACTCTCTGAGAGCGACCCGGGAGCTGCTGTGCAGTCAGCGTCAGCCTGACTGAGAAAACCCGTCCACTCATCCACTTACACTCGTCTGGCTCAAAGTGCTTTAATTTATTCATTGGATCATTCTTCAAATGGTCAAACATTTATCAAACTTGTCACTATCTGACAAGTGCTATGCGAGAACTTTCTGATGGATGGCCTGGTACGACGTTCTTGTGACATTTCCTATTGATACAATGACAGCTTGTAGCACCTAGGACAACAAGACTTTTTATGATTTATGAAGGCATGAATGCTAAAGTTTTTAAATACTATGAAAAGTAAACCATATTTGCTGAATTGCTGAATGCATTTTCTTGACAAACCCAGGGTATCTGATTAATACTTCTGGCACTGTAATTGTTTTTGATGGCTGCTCCCTGGAGTGTAACAGAGGTATCCTGGTGACTTTCCCTGGAACCCTTCAGATCTATTTTCACTTTAGTTTTGTTGGAAATCCTGGTGGCACAGTGGTTAAGTATTACGGCTGCTCACCAAAAAGTCAGCAATTGAGATCAACCAGGTGCTCCTTGGAAACTCTATGGGGCAGTTCTATTCTGTCCAGTAGGGTTGCTATGAGTAGGAATGAACTTCACAGAAGTGGTTTTGGTTTTTTGTTTGTCCCTTGTTTTTTTTTGCCTTGCTTTGTACTGGAGGCTGGTCATTATATATGGTCCCACCTAGGCACCCTTACCCTCTGGCTTCTGGTTGGGTTTGGCCAATAGGAGGTAACAGCAAAAATATGGAGGGTGGGAAGAAAAGAAGTCAGCTATTTATTCCTGAGTCCTGGGCCACAGTTTATCTCTCTGTGTGGTCACAGCCTGTGTGGGACATCCCCTCTGCACCATAGCTTGTCCTGGGCGCCGTCATCTGCCCCCTCCTGCTCTTTCAGTTTGAAGGCTTTGCCTTGTTGCCAGCCCTTCCGTGCTTAGCCATTGCTCATTTCCCTTAATTCTCCCCACACTTCTGTCAACAGTAGTTCCTTTAGTTAGCTTTCTGAGCACTTCTTTGAGTGTGCCACCTTGAGGGATAAAGAAGCAGCCATTGATTAGTCAGTATCTAAGCACTGCCACTGGGCTGCTCTACCAAGATGTTCAGCACTTGATCTTGCTCCTAAGACACTTAAAGTCAAGTGGCAAAGAGAAAACGAACCAGGTGAAGGCATCAGGGTATCTTAGGAGAGACACTGGGGTTTGTTTGTTTTTGTGTTCTTTTGCCACCCACCATTCATTTATCCTTCTGCTGACAACCACACCCTTATTTTTCTCTGGAAAGCCACCTGCGTCTCTCACCATCAGTGTGGAGTGGAGCCCACTCTGAACTCAAGGAGTATGCGGGAGAATCAAGCCTGACCTACTGCAGTCCTCTGACCCTGCATCCTAATCAGAGCCAGCAAAGGCTACGCAGACCACTGCTGACACTTGGGGGAAGAGGCCTGCACTCAGTGCTGAGATTGCTAAGGATCACGTGAACGGGAGCTGCCAGGAGTCACCATATGGAACCTGAGAATGAAGCCAATGCAGAAGACGGAGCCAAGAGACAACAGAGAACAGAACCCCAAGGACATTGCTGAAGCCCTTGGATCAGGCTCTGCCTGATGTTAAATATATCACTGGTTGCTTAATTACATGCCAGACAATTACATAAGCCAATATATTTTTCTTTGCAAAAGTAAGAGTTCTGTCACTGGCAATAAAAATTGCTCTAACAATGTGGAAATTGCTACCAAGAATGGGATCAGCAGGAGGTAAAATCCAGGGCTTCCAACCGATTCATTCAACCCTGCTGAGAATCTGTATTTCTAACAAGTTCCCAAGTGGTGCTGATGCTGTGGTTAGAGACCAGTTCTGAGAAGCTCTGGAAGAGCAGAGATTCTCAGACTCTGCTATACATAAGTGTCACCTGGGATCTTGTCAACACGGAGATCCTGATTCAGTATGTCTGGGTTGGAAATGCAAATTCTTGGCAGAGGTTTGAGCTGGAACAAACTGGTTTGAAGCCCTGGAAAAATCATAGAATGGCGAAACAGGACAGTCAAGTCCAGTGGGTGAGGCTGTGTCAACTCTGGGCTGAGAACTCACCAGCAAAGCAGCAGGTCAAACAGGCACATGTGTCTACTGGGATTCCAACCAGGTGCCTCCTGAGGCAACCTGTAAAAGGGTTTGTTATTAAAAGTCCAGATGCTAGAGTTCATCAACTATTTCTTGGTGACTTTTATTAAGGTCTTATTGTGAAGAATTGCAATTTAACCAGATTTCTTTAAGGCAGAGGAGAGAGAATAATGGTTTCTTATAAGTGCCCACTTTTGTTTATAGGCTGCAATCAAAGACAGCTGAAACATCAATAATCTGGAGCCACAAAGGGTTGCAAAAGCACCCAAATAATGCTAACGCCAAGGAAGGCAAGTGATGGGTAAGACAGGTACTTGTGAGAAGTCTGGGCACATGTGGGTCTCTCACCAAAACAAATGAAGTCTGCATACCCACCTACTTCCAACACCACAAACATGGCAGCCATGGCTTCAAATTGTTCTCATGCAGAAATAAAAATGGGGCCCTTTAAGATAGAAGACTGGAGACCTGCTGGTGCAGTGGTTAAAGCACTCAGCTGTGAACCAAAATGTTAGTGGTTTGAACCCACCAGCTGCTCCATGAGAGGAAGATGTGGCCATCTGCTTCCATGAGAGTCCAGCCTTGAAAACTCTATAGGGTCGCTATGAGTCCAAATCAACAGTACTGGGATTTTGTTATTTACATAGGAGGATACCATGACCAATTACTAAAAGATAAAAATATCCTTATTGGAATCTAGATTCAAAGACCACAGCTTAAAATGACCTATGGCTTTGGTTCCACCACCTCCCTGTCTCTCATGGAATTGACCAGATGCAAAGAAAATTGTGTTGTGAGAGAAATCCTAAGCCTGATGGGTAAGTCAAATTACTTAGGGAAACACTAACTGCTTTAACAGGTAATGCAGAAGTTTGCATGGATTAATACAACAGATTTTAATTTTTCACTTCAATTCCAGCATCAGTGTTTCTGAAGGTAGCCTTCTACAAAGTCATTCAGAGCTATCTCCATGGTCTTAGTGTCCTTTCAGTACAGTGAAGAGGGAAACAAGACCAGAAAACATACACTTAATTCTTCACCACCTGGCCTAAAAGTCACACATTACTTCCATTCATAGTCCACTGGAGATAGTCACATGACTTTACCAAGATTAAGGGGAATATAGGAAACATGGTTCCTGGTTAGGGGGACACTTCCTAGTAACAACTGTACACAGTAGAAGAGGAAATACAAAAGGTTATATACAGAGAGGGATAAGACTAAGTTCTGATTACTCAGCAGAAACCATGCAGGCAAGAAGGCAAGGGATGATATATGTAAAATCTTGAAAGAAAAAAAAAGGAAGTTGCCAATCAAGAAAAATATATCCTGCAAAACTCTCACTCAGGTATGATAGTGAAATGAGGACATTTCCAGATAAATAGGCATTAATGGAACATGTAAAAACCAAACCAAACTTACAGGAATTATTAAAGGGAGTCCTTCAGCTACAGAACCAACATCATCAGACAATACCTGAATCTAGGACATAAGACCCAAACAGCCAGATACCAACCTAGGCAATGAACTATTAAGAGTAAAACAAAATTAAAAGATTTACAGCAGGGAACCAGAGAGGATAATTGGTAAAGGACAATAATGTCAGAACAATAAAAAAAGGGAATAAAAGTAGCAGGTATAGAACTCCAGATGCAGAGAAAGTCAGGCAACATCAAGTAATTAAAGACTGGTTCAGACTTAGGAAAACAAAGACAAACTTCAAAGCAACTACAAAGAAAGCTAATAAACCTGCTCACTAAAGAATAAAAACAAAATCTACAAAAATGAAAAAAATCTACAAACAAAGGAATTCAGTATGAGAGAGTAACAGAAACAGAGTCATCAACACTCCTCTCCCCAAAAAAGCACTACAAAATGACAGCAATAAACTCACATCTATCAATAATTATACTCAATGTAAATGGTCTCAATACACTCATAAAGATCCAGAGAGTGACAGAATGGATAAAAAATAAAAACAAAAATAAGACTCATCAATACGCTGTGTACAAGAGACACACCTTAGAAAAAAGACAAATTCATTAAAAATTCAAAGAATGGGGAAAAAAAGACATCAAGCAAACAGTACCAAAAAAGAGCAGGAGTGGTAATACTAATCTCAGATCAAATAGACTTTAAAACAAAACCCACCACAAAAGCAAAAGAAGGCCATTATATAAGGATTGAAGAAAAAACTCCATCAGGAAGACATAACCATAATAGGTAATTCACATACCCATGACAGGCCTCAAAAATATGTAAATTCTGACAGCACTGAAAAGAGAAACTGACAGGTCCACAACCACAGCAAGAGACTTCAACACACCATTCTTGGTAAAGGTCAAAACATCAAGAAAGAAATTCAGCAAAGGTGCAGAAGATCTAAAAGCCACTGTCAGCCAACTGATCTCATAGACATATGTAGAACAGCAAAGGACACGTCTTTTTCCAATGCACATGGAACATTCTCCAGAATCACTACATCTTGTGCCACAAGAAGACCTTCCACAAAACCCAAACACTGAGATAACATGAAGTATCTTCCGTGATCACAATGACTTTAAAGTAAAAATGAACAACAAGAAGAGCATGGAAAAAAATCAAATACATGAAAACTGAATAATATCCTGCTCAAAAATCACAGGGTAGCAGAAGAAATCAACAGGAAATAATAAAAAAAAAAAATCCTAGAGTCAAATGAGAATGAAACACATCACACCAAAACATTTGGGACACAGAAAAGGTGGAGCTCAGAAGTCAATTTGTGGCAATAGATGTACATATCCAAAAAGAAGATATGGACAAAATTAAGAGATTAGCCAGACAACTCAAACAGAAGGAGAATAGCAAATGAAGTTGTCTTGGGTTGAAATGTGTCCTCCAAAAATATCTGTTCACTTGGCTAGCCCATGACTGTATGCCCGTTTGTCATCTGATGTGATTTCTCGATGTGCTACACATGCTGTCACAATGATGTCATGAGATGTTAGTTATATTGATGAGCTCTACAAGATTAGACAGTATCTTAAGCCATCTCTCCTGAGATATAAAACAGAGAATCAGGCAGAGATAAACATGGGAACAGAGCTCATGCTTTCAATCTGGAGTTTATGTGCAGAAAAGCAGAAAATTGATAAGAAGGACCTTTGTCCAGAGGGGACAGAGAGAGAGAGAGAAAGCCATCCCCTGGAGGTGATGCCCTAAATTGGGACTTGTAGCCTACTAGACTGAGAAAGCAAATTCCTCTTTGTTAAAGCCATCCACTTACGGTATTTCTGTTACAGCAGCTCTAGATGACCAAGACAGAAGCTCACAGCCATCAGAAGAGAGGAAATAATAAAGATCAAAGCCAAAATAAATGAAATAGAGAACAGGAAAACAATATTAAGGCTCAACAAAACCAAACTTTGTTCTTTGAAAGGATCAACAAAATCAACAAACCACTGGCCAAATTGACAAAAGAAAAACAGGAGAAGACACAAATAACCAAAATAAGAAATGAAACGGTGGACAAAACAACAGACTCACCTGAAAGACAAAGAACCATGAGAGAGCACTATGAAGCATTTCACTCCAGCAAATCTGAAAACCTGGAGGAAAGGGACAAATTTCTGGAAACACTACCTACCCAAACTAACAAAAACTCAAGCTGAAAATATGAACAGACCGGCACTTGGCTTGGCTTGGCTGGCATACAAGAGAAGAGATTAACAGCTGCAGATAGGTGGGCAAGAGCCCACCAGGAACTAGGTCTGCAAACCTCCATCTAAAGTACAATTTGAAGGAAAAGTAAAAAAAAAAAAAATGCTGATGCTGGTTCTCTGAACCTGGGGTTCCTTCAATGTGATGTACACCCCTTGTGCACACAGCACCTACCTGGGCCTCACCAGGTCACCCCATAGAATTTAGGGAGGAAGAAGAGCTAATATGGACTGGAAGCTTACAACACCTCCAGTGCAGGAAGCAGTGAAGCCCTTTGTGTCTGTTGTAGTTATTGTGGTTGTTAGGTGCTGACGAGTCAGTTCCGACTCACAGCGACCTTGTAAACAACAGGACAAGGTCTCATGCCTTGTCCATGATCATTTTTATGCTGAAGCCCATTGTTGCGGCCGCTGTGTTAATCCATCTCCTCGCGGGTCTTCCTCTTTTTCGCTGACCCTCCAGGGACTGATCCTACCTGACGACATGTCCAAAGTTGCCTCCGGGGAAAGAAAATCCCTGAACAGTCGTTGAGCTTAACGTGTCAAGAACGCTGGCCGTGAGTGCTGTGCTCTTGTAGGGTACTTTCCGTGAGGCGTCAGAGGGACTACAGCCACCTGGAGAGCTGGACAGGAACTCAGAGGTCGGTCCGTTCCGGTGGAAGTAAGAGCCCCCGTTTGGAGGGGCCAGAAGACTGGCTGCAGAACTGGAGCAGTTTCACCAGTGTCACCAAACTGTACCCAGAAAAACTGGCGATTGCCATCTGTTCTGCTATGTATTCTCTCAACCACAACAAAACTATTAAGAAGAAAAGATAAAGCTCTGCAAAGAAAAAATATTTGGAATAGGAGGTCTCTCACTGAAACACACACACACTGCCATCAAACTGACTCTGACTTTCTGACTTCCTGTAGGACAGGGTAGGACTGCCTCATAGCGTTTTCCAGGAGTGGCTCGTGGATTCGAATTTGTGGCCTTTTGGTTAGAAGCCAAGGTTTTGACTGCTGTCCCACAGAAAAGCAGAAATAAAGACGTACTGGTTCTAACCAGCAAAAACAGGGGACATCCATGAGTGGCAGGGACCCAGCACCTGGCACACAGAGACAGGAACAAGGCAGGGACACTTTAAGGCAGATAAAGCTCAGCGAAGAGTTTCACATGGTGTGCAGGGTGAATCCCAAATCATCAGGGCCTTCTCCAGTGCTGGTCCCCACTCACTGCAAACACTCATGATGGCTTTACTTGCATTAACTCAAATCTACCAAACACCCGCTGGCCTCAGGGCCTTTGCACTTGCTGTTCCCTCTTCCCAGCAAGTTTCCTCACAGACACTTGCTTGTCTTTCTCCTTCCCAATCTTCAAATCTGCTCGGAGGCAACTTCTTCAGAGGCCTTTCTGGATGAACTCACAGAAACCAAAACCGACGACCACCCCACCTCTGTCCTGTGTCCTGCTCCACTGTTTCCTCACAGGTTGTCGTCGCATGGCCTTAAATTATTTGTTTGTCCATGCACTGTCTGTCACCTACAGGGCACGGAATAAGGCTCGGCCAGCGCTGAGACTCATCGACAGCTGTGTTCCAGGTAAGTGAGCCCTGTCGGAGCAGTGGCGAGGCGCTGGCTGCCCACCCCAGTCCCAGCTGCAGCCCACCGAGCTTGGAAAGGCCACGGCCGGCTTTACTCCGCCTCTGCAGGGTCGCTGTGAGTCGGCATCCACTCGACGGCCACGGGTTCCTGGGTAAGGCCCCTGGGTCGGATCGACGTGATGGCCGCGGGCGTGCTCTGGCTTTCGGTGGCTTTCGGTAGAGGGGAATCTGACACACAGGAAGTTCTCAGGAGACGCATGTTTAGTGAAAGAGTAAGTGAAAAGCAGTCAAGGAGGCCCCAAAGGGAAAACCCTACTGGTCCCCCCCAACCCCGAAGAGGGCCAGTTAAAGGACTCCAGCCCCTCAAACACTCCCACTGCGGCAGCGAGACGCAGCCGCACCCCCGGAGCCAGGGGACAGGGACCCGGGGGCTCGTCGCGCAGCCGGTGTGGGCGCAGCCGGTCACGCCGCTCTCCCCTCCCCCTGTGCTACTCCACACCGCGGACCCCGGGCAGGCGCCGGGCCCCGCTCCCTTCCAGGAAGCGCCCGAGAGGGGCCCTGGCCGCCGGCGCTCTTTGTCCTTCTGCGCTGGGCCCAGCGCGACGTCGCCGTGAGGGGATGGGACCCAGCCGCGGGGGTCCCTGCCGCGCGCCCTCGGCCCTGGCCCAGTGCGGATGGGGCTCGGGGCGCGCGCACGGTCCAGAGCCACCCTGCCAGGGACCATCTGAACCCCCAGATCCATGCAGCGCTGGACCGCCTGAACCTCCAGGCCCACGCGGGGCGGGGCCACCTGGACCCCCAGATCCACACGATGTGGGGCCTCCTGAACCCCCAGGCCCTCACAGGGCAGGACCACCTGGACCCTCACACCCACGTGGAGCGGAGCCACCTGAATCCCCAGTCCCACGCGGGATGGGGCCACCTGAATCCCCAGTCCCACGCGGGATGGGGCCACCTGAATCCCCAGATCCACATGGCGTGGGGCCACCTGAATCCCCAGACTTAATGCCGCGCGGCACGGGAACACACACAGAGATCTAGCCTGCACTCTCTGCCCCACCTGCCTTCTTCCTTGAAGCCTTCCCCAGACCCCAGCCGGACCTTGTCTCCTGGACCCTGTCTTGGGAGCCCTCAACAGCTTCTCTCTCTACAGTGAGGTGGAATAGGGAAGACAAACCCTAGTAACCCATCATTGCAATTCACAGTGGCCCTATGAGCAGGGAGAACTGAGCTCTGGGGTTTCAAAGCAGGGCTAGTGGGAGTTCAAGCAGACCTTTTGGCTACCAGCCAAGCTGTTAACCACTGTACCCCATGCATGTTTTCATGGAGTCGATTCCAACTCACAGCGACCCTACAGGACAGAGCAGAACTGCCCCATGGGGTGTCCGAGGAGGCCTGGGGGATTTGAAGTGCCAGCCTTCTGGCCAGCTGACGTGGCACTTAACCACTGCGCCACCAGCGTTTCCAAGGGTCCTGCAGCAGAACACCCCGAGGATTACTTACCTTAACGCTCCACCACCCACCAGGCTTCCATAAGAGGGAGGGGGTTTGAGTAGGACGAGAGCAAACACCGATGCCTATTCCTCCGAGACTGAGTTGGGAACAATCCCACCCTTCCTGAGTGCCGTCTACTAGGACCCTCTGGGACGGGGGCACGTCTCACCTGGCTGTAGGTGTGCGGGCCCTTCATCGCCAGGTACGTCTTTCCTCTCTCTCTGGAAAAAAACAGAAACTACAGCCTTCTGTACTGTATGTGTTTTTTGAGGCCACAATGGACATGCACGCCTGAAGGAGAAAGTGCTATTCTGAGGCTTGTTTTCTGTTTTGAATTATGTCCTCCTGGGACTCTGCTGACCCTAAGGTCCTGTGTTTCTGAATGTGATTGACATGCATGATTAGCAAGCTAGTGAGCGAGAACCATGGAATCAAAACAATGACATAGGGGGACATCATAGGGGACATCATAGGGGACGTCATAGGGGATGTCATAGGGGACGTCATAGGGGATATCAGAACAATGGCTGGAGAGCCTGGGGATTTAGGAGCCATCTCTGCTCTGCTGCAGACACCCTCTGGGACCTGGGTCCAGTCAGGTCATCTTTTTGCGGCTCCATTTCTCCCCAGCTAATTAATTAGAACCATCCTCAAGAGCCTCCGTCTCAAAGTGAGGGCTGTTTTGGAGACCCTGGTGGCCAAGTGGTGAAGTGCCGCATTTGCAAACCCAAGGTCAGCAGTGTGACACCACCCTGGAAACTCAGCAGAGCAGTTCTGCTCTGTCTTGTAGGGTGCTAAGAGCTGTAATCTACTTGAAGGCAGTGGGTTGGGTTTGGTTGGTTTTTCTTTTGGAGAAGGTGCCAGAAGGTGACAGGGAGTGTCTGAGCCAAAGCGGCTGTAAGATGAAGCTGTCTCCTCCAGGTTGGCACCATGTGGGAGACGAACCAGCCTTCACAGAGTTCCAAACAAGCATGATGCCAGCTCCTGACTGATCTCCTCCCAAGCCTCCAAGCCTCTGTGTGAGTTTCCATCCCCAAATCCTGGCCTTTTCATGCCCTGCTTGGTCAAGGAAGCCTGGTGGTATAATGGTTAAAAGTTATGGCTGCTAACCGAAAGGCCGGCAGTTCCATTCCACCAGATGCTGCTCTGTGGAAACTCTGTGGGGCCGTTCGACTCTGTCCCACAGGAATCAGCTCATCTGCAGCAGAGTTTTGTTCTTCGATTTTCCCACACCAGGAGCCCTGGTAGCACGGCCTCAAAGCTACGCCACCAGCCATGAGAGTCCGCAGTTCCAATCCACCGGCTGCTCCTGGGAATCTCCTGCGGCAGTTCTCTCTCCCACGAGGCTGGTAACAGTCAGCCAAGTGGGCAGTACCCAACAGCCACAGCCACACTCCCCTAGTGCTGCATCACTAGATACACAGACACAGACGCCAGCAACCACCACCCCAACCCCAATAGCAGTCACCACACCCCACTCAAGGATGGCATTGCTAGATACACACATACACAACGGTCCTGTGGTTGGCGCTCCCCATCCGCACCTAAGCTGTGGCTCGGGGGCTCAGACACATCTGGGCAAGTGTACAGAACAGATGGGACAGTGCCCCAGGACCCTGTTTACTGAGGTGACTGGGGAGCCTCTAGGGCAAGAACACGTCCTCAGGGACAAAGGGAGCCAGACACAATGAGCTTGAGGCAGGCCAAAGACTAACTCAGAACAAGAAGAGGTCCTCAAGTCCAGTCCAGCGTGTCCTGGCCCTTGACTCAGGCCAGTGGAGGTGACAGGGAAGAGGTCGGGGGGGGGGGGGCCTGCAGCGGAAAGCTGAAATACCTACTTGGAACCTTTTAAGTCCCATATCTCATGTCCATAGCACGTGCCGTCACCTTCTCCTTGACCAGAAAGATCGAAGCAGCGGCAGGAGGGTAAGCAACAGAACGCCTTCAGAGTGGTGGCTTTTTAAAAGCAAAGCTTTTATTTTCTCATAAAATAGGAAGCTTGGAGGAAGGTGGTTGCAGAGCTGGTTAACTGAGTGGCTCAAGGACGCTACCAGAGGCCCCAGTGGATCACCTTTTGCTCTGCCATCTTCTGCATGACAGCAGCGTGTCCCATCACCCATCCCCAAGACTGTTCCATGGCCTCAGTGCATCTCAGCATCAGCTACTGTCAGTAGCAGGGAGCAGGGAGCAGGGTGCCGGGAGCATAGACCAGGGACGTGGCCTCCCACACTGCTCGCTCTCGTGAAGGCCCATCTCCAGCACAGCCAGTAGAACTTCTGTTGGGTTCTGCCAGACCACACGGCATCGCACCCCCACTGTAGTCTCGTTATTTGTAAGAGAACAAGGCCGATGGCGATGCATCCCTCGGGCTGGGGAGGGAAGTCACCCGTGAGCACATGCAAAGATATGACCCTGACAGCCTCTACACTCTGCCAGAAAGGAAAGAGAGAAGGCGGCTGCAGCTTAGCCCTGACAGCCCCCTTCATCTCCCTTCCTCTCCGTCACTCCCAGAAGTCTCTGCACGTCCTCTTGACCTCAGAAGGTCTGCATCTCCGCTTGCCATTACTTCTGGATTGTTCTATCTGACAGCCTCAGGGGACAAGCAGCCTCCTCCAACTCAGCGTGCCCCTCCTCCTGCCCCACTGACAGACCCCTGACCTTGCTCTTGTCCTGGGACCAGACAGGAGTCCTTGAGTCTGTGGGGTGTTCTCCTTGGCACTCTACTGATGCTAATCAGAGCTCTGAAGCCCTTCCATTGCCTAAGGAGAACCCAAATTGCAAGACAGGGTTGTGTCTCTAGATCCTGTCAGGTAGGGCTGCAGAGCAGGTGGGGGCAGGGGCAAGACCCTTTTCTGTTCAGGTTTGAAGGTGGCCCTGGGCACAAACCCAAAGGCTGGCAGTTGAACCCTCTCAGTGGCACCTCTTCAGAAAGGCCTGGCCATCTGCTTCCGGAGTGCCGCAGCCTTGAAAACATCACTGAGCGCCCTGCTGCTTTGCAGCACCTGGCTTGTCACGAGGAGCGCGTCAGAATTGACATCAAGGCTTCCCTGTCTCACGCAGTGTGCGGCGCGCTGTGCTGTCTCAGCCTCATGGCTGGGAGCTGCCACCCGTCCAGCCCGTCCAGTCCCCTCCCATCTCTGCCCCGTGGAGCCCACCCCTGGAGGCTGGGGTCTTGCCCCATCTCTGAGTGCTGTCCTGTAGCAGCTCTGCCGGTGGCTTGACTCGCCCCCCAGACTTGCTCCGTTTCTTTCACATCTCCTGTTCATTCCTTTATTCACATAACAGATGTTATTTGTAGACTCGCTGGCAAGCACTGTGTTAATCAGATGCTGGGGAGACACTGCCTTCATAGAGCTTTCGTTCTAGTGGGGAGAGTGTGTCTCCCCCAAAGGCGTGGCTTCAAATTCAAGGTTCTCTTCTGGGAGCCAGAATGCAAGTCCAACGCCAATAAAACACGGAGTTGTTAGGCCCTACATGACGTGACCCGTGTTGCAATCCTTCTTCAGAAACAACCAGCACAGTGAGTCTAAATTATTTGATCTTTGCACAGCGGCCATTGTTTCCGGCAATCACTGCTTCCAACCAGATAAGCGCCACGTAGGCAAAGCCCTGGCAGTAGAAGAGGCTTTATTAATAACACGCCCGGTCAGCGAGCAGGCCACACGGTGGATGAATGTCACAGCAGAAACGGAGCCTGGGTCTGATGCCACTTTATGTGTCATCAGGGTCGTTCCCATGTCTCTGTCACAGTCAGCAACTGTCACCTCATGCTCAGCAGAATGGTTTGCAGATGCTTGGTCAGGAGGCAGAAATATTTACTGCTATCTGCTTTCCACTGGCTACATTTGCCTGCAGGTACATATGTAATGAAATGAAAAATTCTCTTCCTTTATACTTCAAAAGTTGTCCAGGTTAATTGTTCTCGCTTTTATTCTCAGTAGAAATAAGTGTGCCCCACAGTATGGAAATACCAAACTGCTTCTATATGCTCCTCCTGGCAGCAGTTCTGCATCAGATGGCGTCCGAGACCTTGGGTGCCTAATGTATCTTGACAGTGTCTGAAGGGGAAGCAAACCAATTCAGACTGCAGACCCTGAAATATGAGTCAGAGAAGGTGGGTGCAGCAGAACTGAAACGAGAGCATTTCCATGAGATACAAACCCCAGTCAACCCGAGCGAATTTCCGCAGCTCTTCAGCCCAGGAAGGAATCCACGAGGGTCTTAGTCCCTGCTCCACTTGGGGTGAAGCGGGTGACCACAATAGGCCAGTTAATCAATCTACATATCATGGTGTCCCAGTTTGTACAACAGGCTGGATGAGACCTGCAGTATGCCCATAGTTGGAGTTCAGGAGGAAAGAGAATTACACTTTTTTTGAAATGTAGCTGATAATTATCAGTCAATTATCAAGAAAGATTTATTGAACCCTGCACCTACTGCCCTTCACAACGTACCTGGGTCCTAGAAATCACCTTACACGCAAAGGCTCGAGAAATTTGTTATTGAATAGGAAAATGAAGGATGAGCCATCTAGTGAGTGCCAAAGCCTCTGCTCTGGAAAATCTGAGACACACCCACACTCTAAGGAACAAACCACCTCGTGAAACAAGACACACAGAGACAAAAGGCAGCAATCCTTGGTGGTGCAAACAGTTAAGTGCTCAACTACTGGCCAAAAGGTACTTTGGAATACAAGCCCAGCCATCTGCCTCTAGAAGTTTCCAGTTTTGGAAACTCACTGGAGCCGCTTGACCTGCACACACTGGGTCACCGTGAGCTGGAATTGACTCATTCCACTGTCTTCAAATGGGAGCTCCCAGATTCTTAGTTTTGTTATAATGTTGTCTCTAAAGATTACCTGCTTGAGAATATATCTACGTGTTGTCCCAGGATGTTTAATAAAAGACAGTTAAATATAGACATGTATTTGACTAGGATCATATTCCGTAGGGACATAAAAATGAAATATAAGTCTAGGGGGAAAAGAGAATGGTGTGAAATTCTTAAAGAGGAGCTTCTTTATAATAAGTCTTTTCATATTTTTATTGAAGTATAACATCTGTACAGTGAAATGGACAGACCACACCCAACACCGGGATGCAGAATCAGAAGTCTCCTTCCCCAACCCAGAAATGTCCGTTACCAAGAATTCTGCAAATGGTCCCAACTCAGCAGGAACGGATGCTCACCAAGGACCAAAATGACATGGGGTAAAGACAACCTAGAAGACAGAGAGACTCACAAGAGTGGGTGCCTACATTGACTTGGGACCAGAAGAACCGGATGGTGCCTGGCCACCACCAGTGATAGCCACGATGGAGCTCACAGAGAGGAGTCTCACTGGCAACACAAGAATAAAAAGGGGTGCATCCTGAGATCTCCACTAAAAGACCTCAATTGATGGTCCAGCGGTTTCAGGGTTCCCCTGAGAGCATGGTCCCCAGCCCTGATGCTGCCCTTACCCATAAATCATAACAAAGGTCCACTCTTTGGACAGGAATGGATTGGACTTGGCAATGCAGAGTGACCTTATATTGGATGCACTTTATGGTTCTATACATCTATAGGATATCATCCTGCTGACCTCTGGCTGTTGGGAGGATGAGACATGTATGGAGCAGAGAGGAATAGTGTGCTCTCACCGGACAGGGAGAGCAGTGGAAGCTGCATATAGGTTGGCATGTAAATTTATACAGGAATGTACATTTTCACTCAGTCATGTTAAATTAAAAAAAAAAAAAAAAGAATTCTGCCACAGAAGAGCTGGGCCTGTTCAGCTGCTCCCTTCCAGTGCTTCCTACTTAAGTGAAATACCTTTTTATTTTTCTCCCTACTCACTTTCAATCTGTGTCTTTCTGTGTAAAATATGTCTCTTATAGGCAACCTGTAACCCTGTCTTGCCTTTTCGTCCAACCTGTCAGTCTCTGCTATTTAATGGTAGAAGGTGGATCATTAATATTTTCTCAAATTTATTTTTTTAATACTTTTTAAAAGTAGCTTAAGACTCAAAAATCAAACCAACCCTGTTGCCACTGTATCAATTGCAGCTCATGAAAACCACATGGGGAAGAATACAGCTGCTCTGTAGGGTTTCCAGGGCTGTGAATCCTTACAGAAGCAGGCTGCTTCCTCTTCCTCCTGCCAAACAGTTGGCGAGTTAGATCCACTGACCTTTCTGCTAGAAGGATTCCTCTCCTAAGTGCTGGGGGCCAGCCTCAACAGGGTCTGGGATCATGAAGGGATGGGTGGCGTCAGGGAAGAAAAGAGACTCAGACAACCAGGAATCTGGAGGTCAGCAGCCTGTCTTTCTTTATTTTTTTATACAATCAATGAGGTGACATGATTTCATTCTGCTCTTTGACTACATAAGCTGTTGGCTAGTAAGGAACTAATACCTCGTGGTCTCTTTTCAAGTTAATCATTAGGGCCTTCTAGGTAATGACCCGAGACAAGTATATTGTGGTTATAATTAACAGTGAAAACAAAGCTATGCCTTGAGCTCAATGAGCTCCATCTACGCCTCGAGGTTAAATGTGCAGGAAGAGGGGTAGACTCATCTAAAGGTTATTATCTGACTGTCTCTATTTGTTCCTTCTTTGTTCTTATTTTATCTCTTCCTGTGGGGACAGTAAGTGCCTACTGCCCCCCACCCTAGGTCTCTCTTAAGCTGTTCTAAGAAGGGTATTTCTTTAGTATTTACTCATTTGCCATACCAATTATAATTAACTTGGGAGCCTATCCATCTTCCTGATGCAGGGAGTGGGACATCTATATCTAAGGGCTGTGTGGGGGGTCATCCCTGGGGAGCTTCCCAGGGCCTCCCTGCAATCTTGTATTTCACGTGTGGAGGGGGATGTGCGGTTGCGGGAAGCCAGTGGGGCTGGGCCGGCCTCGGCGTTCCCAGGTTTTTGTCTCTAGGAACTCCCGTTCGGGTTTCCTCAACATTATCTCATAAGCCAAGGGGGGTGTAAAGCCCCTCTTAGAAGGCATCTTCCTTAATCCTTGTGCCAGGAGATGAAAGGGTACTTTTGAATAAGGTTTAATTAGGATGTAAAATATTATAAGGGAGAGTACAGCCAAAAATATGCCAAGGGTGAGATGCCTCCACTCGCCATCACATAGGCGTGTAGCTTTGCTACAGGGGCTTCTGTGGGTGACGGGCCTCGGCACCTAAGCACCTATAGAGATGGTGCAGAGAATTCTCATGTGCCGTTCACTCGGCTTCCTCTGATGTTGGTATCTTGCATGGCCACAGTATGTTATCAAAGACCAGAAATTCGCACTGGTACAACATTATTAATTCAACTACTGATCTGATTTGTATTGAATCACTCATGTTTAATGGAATGATTGGTGTGCTTGGATTTAGTTTATCACTTTGTTTATTTCCGTCTCACGTAGTTTTTGTTCCTCTCAGAAGCAGCAGTCAAGAAATCAAAAGATACATTGCATGGGGAAAATCTGCTGCTAAGGATCCTTTTAAAGTATTGAAAAGTAAAGGTGTCACCTTGAGGACTAAGGGGCGCCTAATTCAAGCCATTCTATTTTCAGTCACATTATATGTACGTGAAAGCCAGACAATCGATAAGGAAGACAGAAGAAGAACTTAGACCTCTGAATCATGGTGTTCGGAGAAGAATGTTGAATGTACCATGGACCACCAAAGGCCCAAACAGGTATATCCTGGAAGAAGTCCAACCAGAGTGTGCCTTGGAAGCAAAGAAGGTGAGACTACATCTCGCATACTTTGCATGTGTTGTCAGCAGGGATCAGTCCCTGGAGAGGGGCATCGTGCTCGATAGAGCAGAGGGTCAGCAAAAGGAAAAGGAAGACCCTCAAGAAGATGGATTGACAGAGCAGCTACAACGATAGGCTTAAGCCTAAAAAGGACTGTGGGCATGGCACAGGACCAGGCAGGGTTCCGTTCTGCTGTGCACAGTGCTCTCTGAGTTGGCACCAACCCAACAGCACCTAACAACAACACATGTCTAATTCTTTTGAGTTATTCAAAAACTGTTTAGTGTTTTGTTTTAATTTCTTTTTGTTTTTTAATATCTCTATTTTTTAAGTGATTGCTTACAATATGTGAACACACCCATTTGTATTCAGAGTTAATCTTGTATCACATCACATCAAATGTAGAAACTATGCAAACATGTAGGTTTCTTAACTTTCCCAGTTTACTGAGATTTAATGCTGTACCACTGCACATAAAAAGTAGAAATCCTGCAGTCACCTACTTCTGCTGCACTGTATTTCAGTGACTTGACACCGGCACTACATCTATATAGTCTGAAAATCTTACAAGACAAAGTTTTAATGTTAGCGCTAAAAAAAAAAAAAAAAAAACCTCAAAATTTACATGTCTATTCTGAGAACTTGCCTTTTCCATATACATTTCAGAATTATTTTGTCAGTTTCTACAAAAAGTCATAGTGAGATTTCGACTGGGATTGCAAATCAGTTGGGAAGAATTGTCACCTTTAACACTGTTGGGTCTGTAAATATAATATGCTGCTCCATTTAGTTGCATCTTCTTCAATGCCTGTCATTACTGTATTGATATTTTCAGAATACAAATCTTGCGCAAAATTCCTTGGATTTATCCTTATGTATTTTGTTTCTGGTGACACTGAAAATGGCATTATTGTTTAAATTTCAGTTCCCAAGAATTCAGTGACTGTGCTTTTTGTATATTAACATCATAGCCTTTTGATTTCTTAAACAAACTTATTAATTCTAGCAGCTTTTTTGCAGATTTTCTACATAAGCATTTCATCTGTGAGTAAGGACTGTTTTATTTCTCACTGTCTAACATGTATGTCTTTTCCTTACTTTTCTTGTCTTATCACACTGCTAGATTCTCTGGTACAATGCTGAATACAAGCACTGAGAGTGGACATCTTTGTTTTCAACCTTAGAGGAGAAAGCATTTAGTCTTTCTTCATTCATTACATTAGCAACAGGCTTCTCATACATGTTTCTTATCAGCATGAGGAAGTCCCCTGCTATGTTGTTAAGACTATTACATGTCTTTTCAATATTCTACATGATATAATGAGAAGTATACATGAAGTACTTGTGTTTCATACAGAAGTATGATGATTGTCTTGAGGAAATGTACTTGTTCAATTGAGCGATGAACTGAGCTAGTTTTTCTTTCCTTTTTCCTTCATGGAACACGATTTTTATTTAAGAGACTCAAGGGAAAGCTATGGTCACTTGGACTTAGGTATCTGACAGGCATTTTCTCAAAATGAGTGAATGGTATCAGCCTGTCACTTCAAGGCAAACAACTGACTACATTTTTTGACCTTGATATAATTTATATTTTCAAGTGAAAATTGGAATTTTGGAAAATTTATATCAACTATCCTGGACTTGAAAGGTTTATAGTACTTAAAGACTTCTCTGTTGGGATTGGTGGTAATATAAATGAGTGGATTTTTCTCCTACTGCACAATGAAATGCATCAACATTTCACAGATCTGCATATTTCAGTGAACCAATATTTTAAGAAACCACCACTTACTGAGCTTTGATATCATATTAAAGAAGGCTATTTACCGTTACTGAGAAGGCTAGCCAAGCCAAGTGCCGTCAAGTCGGATCCTACTCATGGCTACTGTTATGGTTGGAATTGTGTCCCCCTAAAAATGTGTGCAGCCACGTGGCTGGGATATGGTTCCCAGTATCTTGGGACTGTCCTCCATTGTGTGGTTTTGCTAACCTGTATGTTAAAGGATTAGGGTGGGGCTGCGAATTCCTGCTGTGGGGGGAGTTTCCCTGGAGTATGGCTTGCCCCACCCTTAATGCTTTTAGCTTGCAAGGAATAAAAGGAAAAAGAAACAAAGGACAATTTGAGAACCTTGCTACCATCAAGCAAGCAGCACCGGGAGCAGAGCGCATCCTTCAGACCAGAGGTTCTTGCGTGAGGACGCTCCCTGGACAAAGACTGATGCAATACGGGACTTTCCTCCAGAGCCGACAAGGGGAAAGTCTTTCCCTGGAGCGGACACCCTGAATATGGACTTGCAACCTACCGGACTGTGTAAGAATAAATCTTTCTTTGTTAAAGCCATCCACTCTGTGGTATTTCTGTTAGAGCAGCCTAGCTGACTAAAACAGCTACCCTAAAGGCCAGAGTAGAACTGCCCTCTAGAGTATTCAACAAGTGCCTGGTGGATTTGAACTGTCGACCTTGTGGTTAGCAATGGTAGCACTTATTCTCTACATATCTTTACGAGGCTGGATTTTATTCGCGTGCTTCCACCAAAACAACATATTGTAGCACAGTGAAAGCACAAGCAGACATGTGAATCTGTTTGTCTCCTACTGAGTCACATTTGAAAGAGATTTACAGAAACATAAAATGATGCCATTACTTCTTACCAAGAGTTTTTGTTTGGAAAATATAGTTTATGAACTATATTTTATGAACATGTAATCAATCGTTTTCATTTTAATAAATATTTTGACTTTTTCTTATTCTTAATTTTTAACATAATCAATATTGATAGAAACAACTCATGTAAAGAAAAACTCTTTGGTGCCGTTAATAAGTTATAACTGTGTGACAGCCACTGGCATATAATATTCCACTGTACATATGTATATACTATGATTTATTTAGTCACACTACTACTGATGGATAATTGATTTTTCTTCAGATTTGGCTATTATGAATGAAAGGCCTATGAATATTCTTGTACATAGCTTACAGAAGTCCTCTACACTAGTTTCTCTTTGATGTCCAGCAGCAGTTATGGCTGGGTGTTCACACATTTTTAAAATGAATAGTGGTAGATACCAAATCTATATTTACATTAGATTCATTTCAAAGAATGTTGGGCAATAGGGGTATTTTAACGATACCTAGGATATTTATCTTTTGCTTAAATTTAGAATTAAAAATCTTAGATATCAACTTCAAACTTCATGCAGAAGTCTATCAGTTCAGTTAATAACACTGTTTAAATTTATGCACTACTAATGACGAAGATGAAGAAATAGAAGTTTTTTACCCACTTATGCAGTTTGAAATTGATCAAACATGAAATTGAGATGCATTGATAATAAGTGGTGATTATCACAGGAAAGCTGAAAACAGAAAAAAGGTCAGAAGTTGGAAAATAAAGCTTTGGTGACAGAAATGACACTAGAGATATCATGATAGAGTTTTGCAGAAACAATGCTATTCCTTGGAAATACATTTTTCCAACAATGTGATCTCCCTAGATGGAATACACGGGTATCAAATCAAATACGTCTGTGGAAACAGACAATAGAGAAGTTCAAAGTCATCAGTCAGAACAAAGCCAAGAGCTTTGTTAGAACAGACCATCAATTACTCATGTGCAAATTCAAGCTGAAGCTGAAGAAAACTGAAATAAGGCCATGGGAGCCAAAGACAAACTTGAACATATCCCACCCGGATTTAAGGACCGTCTCAAAAACAGACTGGGTGTATTGAACACTACCAATCAAAAACCAAGTGAGCTGTGAGATGACATCAAGGACATCGCACGTAAAAAAGCACAAAAGGTCATTAAAAAGACAGGAAAGAAAAGGAGACAAAACCGTGTGTCAGGAAAGACTCCAAAGTTTCCCCTGACGTGGAAAGGAGCTAAAGCGAACAGGCGAAATGATGAAGCACAAGAGCTGGCTAGGTGGTGAGGGTTGACATGATGCGCCAGCTTGATCGGCTTTTGACTTTCACTGGTTTGGTGGTTATATAATGATGCAGTTTGGCAAATCCCTTGCCATCAACTCAATTCTGACACACAGCGACCCTGTAGGACAGAGGAGAACTGCCCCACAGAGTTTCCAAGGAGCGCCTGGCGAGTTCGAACTGCTGACCTTTTGGTTAGCAGCTGCAGCACTTAACCACTACACCACCAGGGTTTCCTTTGGTTAAACAGCCCCTTTCAATTCTGGTAAACACTGTTTGTGAACATTAGTCATTCCCAATCTCATCTGTGACAAGGAACCCAGTACGTTTCCTTCCCTTCATCCAGAGAGCCCCGATTCCGATGCCCTTGTCAAAGGCATCATTACTTTCCCCAAGAACCCAGGATTAAAGCCACCACTTCATTGTGGCATTCTTCCACGCTTTATCACCGTATCATGTCAAGTACCAAATTCTTTGTGTTCCTTCTGGTAAGGCTAGTTTTACCCCCACTCCACATCCTTTCTGTTGCTGCCTGCCAAGATTTGGGCTCCGCCTCTTGCCTATAAGCTATCGGTGGAGCCTCACAGTTCTAGCCCATCCCCTGGATGACAGCCACCCCTCTGCTCACCCCCAACAATCCTGTATGCTTCTCCCAAGTTATTTTCTGTGTTACATTCTCTCAATTTTAAACCACCAATCTGGCCCCCACATCTGACTGAATCAAAGGCAAACTCCTCAGCCTTGTCTGAAGGAGTCGGGGCCTCCCTGTCTGCACACAGTGCTGCTCTTTCTAATTCCATCCTCAGATCATCCCTCTTCCCCTTTTACACGGTCCCCTGGGTGAGTTCCCCAATACACCCCAGATCTTTATCTCCCACTCAAAGTCATCATCTGACTCCCCAGCTTCCACATCTGACAGCCTGCTGAACATCTCAGTGTCCCATAGGAGACCCGTAGAATGGACAACTCAAATGAAATATATCCTAAATGGACCTTGAAACTGGCTCTTCCTCCTATATTCCCTACTCAGAAACGCACACTGGAGAAAGGACGCCCACACCTTCAGATCCATTCCCTACTGCTATGCAATCACCAAGTCCTCCCAGTTTCTCTTTCTGAATATTAACTAACTTTTGCTTCTCTACTCTCTTTTATTATCGCTGTTCCTGATGAGTTCTTTCCTGAAATATCACACGGCGCAAGTACGAATTTCGCTTCTTGAAATCTCTCTTCCATTCTGAGTTCACAGAGATCAAACTAAAGCTCAAATCTGCATTTCACTCACCCATCCAAACCCTCAGATGCTCTCCCCTATCCACAGACTTAAGTCCAAGCTCCTGAATAAAGGACAGGATTCTTATTTTCTTAGAACTTGTTTCTTAAGGCAATGAAGAGAAATGGAATCAACAGTGTTCCAAAGAACGATACAAAACCTACACATTTTTCTACTTGGCTTTGCAATGATTTTTTCACTTTCATTTGAGTATAAAATTATAGGACTTCTCTTCAAAATAAGTATCATGAAGGCTTAAACTCAAGAGAAGTCAAGAAACTACCTCCATTCTTAAGCGGAGTACCTGCTGCAAGGCACACTGCCAACCAGATGGGAGCCATCGATCCATTCCTCTCCAGCAGTAAACCCTCAACTGCTCACTCAGCTCCTAGCAGGGAAGAGGAAAGTGGATCAGTACTTGAGTTTGAAAGGACTTCTTCACACGCTGAGTAAACGTGAGATTGCGCATATGATGTCTTGGTGTTCCAGCGCTCAGCCAGTGCTCACCTCGGGGCAGCTCCTAGACTGGGCAATGCACATTAGGCTGCTAGCGGAAATGTTCGCGGGTCGAGGCCACTCAGAGGAGTCTTGGAAGAAAAGTCTGGAGACCGACTTCCAAAAACCTACCCACTGAAAACCCTGTGGGGCACAGTTCTATTTTGACACTTGAGGAGCCATGAGTCACAAACGGGCTCAGTAACAACCGTTTGGTTTTTCTAATTGCAGTTCTCAGTAACATTCTAATACCAAGTCAGAAGTACACAGGCAAGCCGTTGAATGAAAGAAAAAATTGTAGTAAATAAGGTAGACATTTGTACTTACTATTTGTCCCAGATTCCGTTGTCTCAAGTATGACTTTCCCAGAGACCCCTGCTGTATCTCTTCACACAGCCACGGCCAGTACAGTGGTGCACTCAAGTTTATTTCCTTTCCTTTCCTGCCACTTTTCCTCTTTTTTCACACTCAGTGTCCTGAGATGAAACCCCCAGGAAAGTGTTAGTCCTTAAATTTCTAGATAACCTAGGCTAAGGTAATACCCAAACCAGTACCAAAACAAGCACTTACAAAGATGTTTTATGGATCAACTTAAAATCCAAATTTGCTGCACATACCAAAATGTGAATCACTGTCCTTTGGGAATTCTTGGTAACAAATAGTCCCCAAATGTGAGTGTTTTTTTTTTTAAAAAAAAGCCTCAGTGTTTATGGCATTGTCATTTTAAAATATATATATTGTCAAAATATAGGTAACACGACATTTGCCAACTGGACATTTTCCGCATGTCCAGTTTAGTAATGGTGCATGACCGTTACCCACACAGCCGCCCAGCTCCACAGTCAGTGCTTCCTAACCAGCGATCCCCCTCCCCAGCCCTCCGCTCTGCTCCTGGGACAACCACTAAGCTGTGACAGCTGTGTTCTCGCTGTGTGCCATGGAGTTGATTCCAACCCATAACGATCCTAAGGGACAACATAGAACTGCCTGCCAGGGGTTTCCGGGCTGTAACCTGCAGAGCAGTGGGGCCGCCAACGGCTCAGAACGGCCAGCCTTTGCATCTGCAGTGGAGTGCTTAACTGTCACGCCACCAGGCCTTCTCTGTGATCCCTACACACTTACTTACTCTAGATATTTCAGATTAGTGGAGCCATACAGTATCTGTCCCTTTCCATTTGACTTAGTTAATTCAGCAAGAAGTCTTCAAGGGCACCTGTTCTAGTCACCTGGGACTGCTCCAACAGGAAATACCACGAGTGGATGGTTTCATGAAGAGAATCTTTATTGTCACAGTCTGGTAAACCACAAATCCATTTATGGGTTATAATTCCATTCAGAAGGAGAAATTGTAACAGTCCAGTAGGCTGAATCTAAGTGCAAGGAGAGGATCTTGGCGCAGGAACCTCGGGGCCAAAAGACATGCTCTGCTCTCGGTGCTGCTCTCGCAGTGTGTGAGGTTCCTGACTTGCTCTGCTCCCTTCTCGCCCTTCCATCCTGCAGCTGGGCATTGGAGTCCCGCCCTGCCAGCACAGCTGCTGCCCATTCTCCCTCATCACAGAGGCAGGATTCACAGCACTTGAGAGGAAGGGCACCATATTGGCACTCACAGCCAAGTCAAATCAGTATATACGTTTCTGAGGAGATGCAATGCAAGTCATGACAGCACCCATGTTGTGGCATGCATCAGGGCCTCATTTCTCTTTCTAGCAGCGTGACATTCTGCCCCATGGCTCTACCACATTGTGTTTATCCATTCATCTGTTGGACCTTTTGGTCGTTTCCACCCTTTGGCTACTGTGATTAGGGCTGAAACAACACCAGGGTAAGTAAATTCACATCTGTTTGCCTTGCTGCTTCCAGCAACGGGTATACACCTACGAAGTAAGTTGCTGAATCACACGAAAGCTTTAAGTTTAAAATTCTGAGGAACCACCAAGCTGTTTTCCACAGCAGCTGCACTACTTTGCATTCCCACCAGTAATAAATGAGCATTCCAGTTTCTCCACATCCTCACCAACACCTGTTATTTTTAAGTCAACCCCTTTTCCACAGATGTTGGGCACCTTAATTTTGTCTGATGTCTCCTCTTGAGTAATCAGGTCACACTCATCTGGCTGGAAGGCTACACAAAGCCACCTGCCCCTCATTGGCCATTCATTTTGATTATCTGGACAAAGCTGCTAACCCTCTTGTTAAGTGTGTACTTAAACATCTATGTTTTTCTCATTGCTAACCTCATTATAGCTTCACAACGCTGCCCTTAATTTCATTGGGATGTCATTATTCTGGCCACATGGCTTGCTCCCTGCCATCTACCCAACAACCAACTACAAGGCAAACACCACAGAGGAAAGGATCACTGCCTGCTGTGTCCATGCATATAGTCTGCTTCATGCACCTTGTACAGTGCCTGGTACCAGTTTATTGAAAGAATGAATCAAGGGGTGATTCTGCTAAGTAGAATGTTGGACAACAGCAACATTATTATCTGAGGAGTCTAACTGTATCAAAGCACTGCTAAGTCAGTAGCCCATGATTACAGGATAAGTGAACAGGATGAAATATACATGACTGAGGATAATCATAACACCAGCCCACCCACCTTAGCCAATACGTTCAGCTAAAACCATTAGCAGACCAGCTAACTGGGTTGGGTGGCAGTTCCTGCTGCCCTTATTGCTTCTGAAGGCACTACTAGTGCCATGAAGTGGTGAGAATGTGGGGAACAGGAGGGGTACAGAGGGGGAAGAGTGAAGGAAACCTGAACTCAGGTAGGTTTCACTCACAGGTCCTGAGCTGGGACCACACAGAGACAGCCCATACTCTGTGGCTCTAATACACATGGATTTTAGTTATCAAGGTTTCTGGCCACAAGTTATCAAGTTACTGGCTGCAAGGTTAGCAGTTGGCACACATCCAGAAGCATCCCCAGCAATCTGCTTCCCGAATGTCACCGTGTCAGAAACCCTGGGAGCAGTTCTACTCCGCACACGTGGGTCACCATGAGTCGCAATCAACTCCTGGGTAATCAAGGACACCAGTATCATTATATTAAATAACCAACTCTCCCCCTCCCCCACAGCATGGTTCAGATTTAGTTGCTGTGGTTCATTTCAGTTTAGTTACTCCATAGGTCACAAACTTCTCTGCTAGTTCTTCAGTCTACAAACGATGCACACGATGGCAGGTGACCAAGGACCAATCACATCACTTCTTTCTACGTCTGTCAGTGGTGGCTGTCACACATCTCCTGCTCAGCTGGCACACTCACAGCAAAGTGCAGAGCTCTGTTGCCACCTTGTCCACCTGACTTTTAAAAAAAACGAACTGTCACAAGAGGGACCTGGCCACCAAAGATGAGAAGGCAGCACAGAAATGAGAGTAGATTTCAAACTGGACATAAACGGAGTTACAGAAAAAACAGCTGCCATCAGCCTTTCAAAGCACCTGCGTGTGCAGACAGTGGGACACGGTGAAGACAGTCTCATGACAGAAAGCATGAAGACAGTTGTGGAAAAAGGACAAAGACATGCTGTAGAGGTGATGTTGGCAAAAAGCTCACACTCAAGGAACTCTCGGCAGTATTTCCTGAGGTGAGTGGGCAAAAGGTAAAAGTGCAAAGCTGATCTAAGCTCAGCCAGGACTGGAGAATGCCCCAAGGCCGGACCGCCTGCGCTCTGGGCGGTCAGTCACAGGGTGGGAGGACCACAAGTGTGCTTGAAACTACTCCTGTTTATAAAGGAATGAAACACTTCAACGCTCAATATTTCAGATCCCTAAACCAGAACCCTAACTACTAATTTACTTTTACTATTTTCTTCACTTATCTGCACATATATAACCGGCAGTAAGAAAGCTTTTAGTATTTTGACAGAAGTTTCAACGGGCACAGAAAAATCGTTTTTTCCACTGACTGTTAAGATCCCCTTGTATGGCTTCAGCTTGCAGGGCCACCTTTGCAGTCCTGCACTGCTGTGCACGGCGATGCCTGCCCTCACTGCGCTCCAGGCATGGTGCAGGTGAAATGCTCAGAAACAGAAAACAGAAAGGCATCCCATAGCCGTGTGCAGAAGAGAACAAGGAACTGCTACCGGAAGGTAACAAACTGCAGGCTTTGTCTCCATGTGGACCGATTCCGAACCTCGTCTGTTGCTCACGTTTCCAAGGGACTCCGGCCTGGACCTCGTCCTCTCAGGACCTCACACAAGACAGCCACAGCTGAACTTCCTGGCTGTCCCAACTGCTAAAAGCCCCTAGCAACTCCATTCTCTATCATAGGTTATGGACTAGAACTAGGGGTGTGTGTGTGTGTGTGTGTGTGTGTGTGTGTGTGTGTGCACTTGACATTTTATTGTGGCACTTGGCACTTGGCTTTACATGAAAGTTGACAATCCAATTCAATTTGTAGGTGCTGCTTTTTAATTGTGGTAAATATACAGCTAACATCTGCCATTTCTGTGCTCTTCACATGTATCGTTTGCTGACATTAACTAGTCCCTGACGCTGTCCCAGCGTCACCACTGATGTCCTGACTGTTCCCGTCACTCCACCCTGAAGCTCACTGCCTGCTAGGAGTTGTTTTGGTGGTGACAGACATGAAATAAGCATCCCTTAAACAACATAAGCATTTATTTTTCTCTCACAATAAAACTCCAGAATTTGTCAGTCCAGAGGTAGCATGGTGGCTCCCCGACTATCAGGATCTTTTTGTTCTGTGATCCTTGGGATGAAGCTATCTGCAAATTAACTTTGGTCACAGCTTGGCTGCTGGTGCACCATCCATCACATCCCAGGCCAAGAAGGAAGGTGAAGACGACAAGCCCTTGCCTGCAGAGTCACTGTACTGCACTCTGCAGAGTCCTCGCAGACACCACCCTCTCAGACACTCTGCTCATGTCTTCCTGGGTACTCCCACCCATAGTGTAGGGGCTCTGTGGCACAGTGGGTAAAGCACTCACCTGCTAAATAGAAGGCTGGCAGCTCACACCTGCCGCCTCTCCATTGGGTGAGCCCACAGCAGTCTGTGTCTGTGACCATTTACAGCCTCGTGAACACACCACCTCACAGGGTCACTCTCAGTCACAACTGACTGTATGGTAACAGGAGTTTTTGGTTTTTGGTTTATTTGTCTTTTGGTCTTGTTCGCTGGTTTCATCTGTAGTGGAGACTGGGACAAAGAGTTTCCAGCTGGGCATGTGGTACTCTTGAGACTACAGGCACTGATGACACTGATGACACCACGTAAGGTGGATACGGGACAATCCATCAGTGACCTGTTGGCCACAACCGATGCGCTACTCAGCCACCAGGCCATGACCTGGGTGTCAACGAAGCCTCCTCCGCCTGCCTGCCGCCAAAGCCGAGGTTAGTCTACTTTCCCTCATGAAGAGCTTCCAAGGTCGAATCCCACGTCCTTATTCACAGCCCCATTCACCAGAATAGTGTGCAGGCACACAGTGATGCCGACAGAGTTCTATGGGATGCTGACGGAGTAGCTGCTTCACACACAATCGGGGGACGGTATCTCCACGAACTTTAAATTGGGGTCTTCAGACAGCAGTCAAAGAGTGTTTCTATTGTGTTTATAACATGCAATTCCTGGAGTTATTTATGTTACAAAGGAACTCCTTCTTCTCCAACACGGTGCAATTTGAATTGGTGCTTCAACTTAAAACGTCTGCAACCCAGGCAAACACACTCTTTTCTCTGGTATTTTCTTCTTCTGAATTATGCATGTGAGTGAGTGTGCACACATACACACACACACACACACAGCACACACACAGCACACACACAGCAATGGCCTCAAAAAGTTCTGTTTCTGAGACAGTTAAAATGTCAACCATCTCAGCAGCAGGTATGGCAAACAGTATGCCTATCCTCGCCGAGCCACCTGCTGAATACCCCATATGCCAGGTGCTAATTTTAGGGTACATTAAGAGAGGAAGAAAGGAAAGTTCCAACACAGGCTCCTGTCACTGCTCCCCAGGGCTCTTCTCCTTTTCTTCTCAGGCAGCTGCAGTGATGCTTCCAGGAAGGCAGAATGCAAGGGCAGGAGAAACCAGGGAGAAGGGACAAGTCCCCAGATGACTTTGACAAATAAACCGACTGGGCGAAGCTTACTGTTCAGGAGAGACTAGAGAGTGTGACTGGCCCTGGGCTGATGGAATTCACAGGAATACAGCAGGTGACAAACTGCAGTAAAACATTTGGCAGTCGTACTTCATCCTGGGGCAGATGACTGACTCCCGATTCATTTCCTGGAGCTGGCACATGAGCGGCCAGGTAGGCATCCTATCTGTGTACCCATGGAACACACCCTCTCTTGATCTGTCATTTTACTAAACAACGTACATCACAGACCATTTTCAAAATGCTTGTTCCTGGGTTTCTGACATGCTAGTATAAGTGGGGACCTGTGCTAGCTTGAGGACACCCTCGTGGCCTATGGGTTAAGTGCCACGTCTGCTTACCCAAAGGCTGGCCGTTTGGATCGACCAGGTGCTCCTTGGAAACCCTATGGGGCAGTCCTACTCTGGCCTATAGGGTTACTATGAGTTAGAATCGACTCGACGGCAGTGGGGTTCTGGTTCTCTGAGCGCAAGCCCAGGATCAGATCCCTGGTGACAACGTGGTTAACAGCTACAGTTGCTAACTAACAGAGCACATTTGGAATCGGCCAGCCGCTCCTTGGAAACCCTACAGGCAAGTCCTGCTCTGCCCTGTAGGGAAACTACGAGTCAGAACTCACTCGATGGCAGTAGGTTGGCTCTTGGTTTGGTTGCAGGACATGCTTTGAAGGGGTCACATTACAAATGCTAACTTAACTTTACTTCAAACATTTTACTTTTTTGCTCCGAATATTTCATTTACACACAAATTTATTTTAACACCGCAGCAATGTGGGATGGAGGGTGGCCAATGGGAACAGATACACAAAGGTAATTGTTTCAATTTTTTCCTTACACTTAAAGCCACCACTTCATAGTTTGATTGAAGTCATTTCCACATGAATGTAACAGACCGGACGTTGTAACAGACCGGACGTTGCAGAGACTCAGAATCGGTCAAACAAGGAATTTGTTGGAATACACACAAAGGTCATGACTCATTGAAGGGATATTTTGGGCCTCCTATGCTGCTCTGTACTGTAGGTCACTATGAGTCCCACCCACTTGATGGCACTGGGTTGGTTGCTGGTTGGTTGGTGTCATGGGTAAGAAGCCCTGGTGGTGCAGTGGTTAAGCACTCAGCTGCTAATCAAAAAGTTTGGTCACTGGTCCAAACACAGCCAAATCCAGGCTGTCACTCCGCGGCAAGAAGACGCAGCAGCCTGCTTCCGTAACGTGTACAGCCTCGGAGACCCAGCGGCAGTTCCACTGGGTCTTACAGGGTCTCCATCAGTCGGAATTGATTAGACAGCAACATTTCTTTGTGCTGTCTGTCTTAGCAACTGTGTCCCCCACCCCTACTCCTATTTTCTTCAGCAGCAGAGGCTCTCCACCTCGACTTACCACTCCTCGTTTCCATCGGTGCCTCTGTGACTTCTCATCGCCACATGATATTACTATTTATTCATTCTGCAAGCCTGATGTTCCCACCGAGCGTTGGGAAGGGGGGCTGAACGTGAAGAGTTAACTGTGTGTTTTCTGGCCTGAGACCTTGGACGCAGGTGACGGACAAGAGTCTGTGGGACTTTTGCAGGCTGGCATGTTCTGATCCCCTAAGAATATCCTTTTCCCTTCAGCACCTGCACTAAAGGTAAATGCAGCACTAGGCATTTTGTGCTTTAAATTTGGGGCTTACCTTGGTGAATTTTTATGATTTTTTTCAGAAACCATATGTGGAAATTTAATTTTTTTCTTTATTCCTAAATCTGATTTTATTTTAAAGCACTTTGGATAACAGTCAAAAAAATCTATTATTGTGTAGTGATCTATCTCATTTTTAATGTTGTCAGTGTTTGTTCAATGTATTTAGATTCTTTCATATTGGGTGCATAAATATTTAATATTGTTATGTCCTGCTTCTGTATTGAATCTTTCAGCAATAAATAGTGATGCTTCTTGTCTACAATGGTGGATTTTACATTAAAATTTATTTTATCTGAGATTAGTATTGCCACTCCTACTCTTCTTTGCATGTTGTTAGCTTGGTATATATTTTTCCATCCTTTGATTTTTCAGTTTATTCATATCTTTGAGTCTAAGGAGTGTTTCTTATAAGCAACATATAGATGGGTCATGTCTTTTGATCCAGGCTGTCACTCTCTGTCTCTTTACAGGAATATTCAGTCTGTTTTACATTCAATGTAATTACTGATAGGTATGTGTTTAGTGCCCTCAATTTGATGCACTTATTTTTGTGTTGTTCATGTTTACTATGTTTTTCTTAATATTCTGTTCTAGGTCATTCCTCTTTATGGGTTGACTTTTCATCTTTCTCAGTGTTGGTTTTGTGTTTGTTGAGACTCCAGTATTATGCTTCTTGTTTTGATATGTCACATCGTTATTTTGTTTTGTGGCTATCCCTAGAATCCCCTTAATATTCTAAGTTTAAACCAAACTTTAACTTCTGCATATCTTTTTAATTTCCTCTCCACCTGAAAGGGTTATATCTAGTGTAATACATCTTTCTTTTTCTTGTGATGATGTCATAGTTTTCATGCTAAGATCACTGGTTCCCTTCTTTTAATATTTTAATTTTGACTGAGCTTTGTGACTTCCCTAACTGAACAGGATTCTGGATGCTGGGTCCTGCATTGCCTCCTTAAGTATACACTTGAGGTTTTTGTTTTTCTAGACAAAGAGCTTCTTTCAGGATTTCTTCTAGTGTGGGTTTTGGTTTTTACAAGTCTTTAAGCTTTTGTTTATCTGTGAATGTCTTAATTTCACTTTCATATTTGAGAGACAATTTTTCAGGATATCTAGTTCTTGATTGGAAGCTTTTCTCCTTGAGGGCTTTGAATGTGTCATCCCTCTGCTTTCTTGCCGACATTATTTCTGCCAAGAAGTCAGATGAAAGCCTACAGGGCTTCCCTCTGCATATTACATTTGTTTTGAGCTCGCTACCTTTAAGAGCATCTGTTTATGTTTCATTTTATTAAGCTTGATTATGTCTTGGTGTCTTTCTTTTGGGGTCTAGTTTTTGTGGGGTTCAATAAGCATCTTTGATATCTATGTTCTCTTCTTTCATAATTTCAAGGAATTTTTCTGTCAGCAACCCTACAACAATGCTCTCTATGTTTTCAGCTATCTCTCCCTGTTCAGGAACTCCAGTTATGCATAGGTTATTCATCTTAATAGAGTCCCGCATGTTTCTTAATGCCTCTTCATTTTTCCTATGTTTTTTCTCTGATTTCTCCTTATAAAAGCTGGCATAAGCTACTCTATCCTTAAGCTCACTAACTCTGGCTTCCATATATCCTCAATTCTGCTCTTTTGGCTCTGGACTGAATTGTCTAATTCTGTAATTTTATTACTGATGTGCTGGATTTCGTATCGTTGCTGTTCCATTGGTTGAAATGGCTTACCTAGTTTTTCCTTTTGTTCTGCTGAATTTTGTTTAATCTCTAGGAGGGCTCTATACATAAGTCTTTTGTACTCAATCTCTGATAGTTTCAGAAAGGCTTCTTCATTTGGGAAATGTTTTTATTCTTTATTTTGGGAGTTTTCCAGAGGCATGGTGGACTGCTTCTTAAAATGATTAGCTATTGATTGTTGTCTTCATGCCATCAAGAAGCCATTTGGTTTCTCTGGTGTCACCTCAAAAGGAGCTGAGGTGTAGTTCTAAGAGGGGAGTAAGGGCACTATTAGATTTGGTCCACAGCTACCTCTGTGTTCTCTAGTGACTAGTCCCTGGTGGACTCTCTGGAGTGGCAAGCCCCACCTCCTGGCTGCTAAAGGTGGGAGTTACTTGTGGCAACTCACTGTCGTTACACCAGTCGAGGCTCTGGTGTAGCTCAGGGAATGGAAGAGGGAAGGATGCCACCCACTTGGCTCCCTGGGACTGCTGTGCTCAGATAGATGTGTTTAGCCTAAAAACTACTTGTGTTTTGAGAGGGGTGCTGTGCAGCATCCACTGAAAACAGCTGAGCCCTCAGGCATGGCAGACTCTTCCTCCTGGCTGGCAAAGATGGCACCCTACTTATAGAGTCACTAGTGAGCCATCAGCTGATGCTATGATGTGGATCAGTGAAGTGTGGTAGAGATCCTGCCACCCCACTCAGCAATCAGTTCTCCAGGTGTTCTAATTTTAAAAAGGTTCTTCACTGCTGAGCAAGGAGCTGTCCATCATGCAAAAGCATTCAACCATGTGGATCATACTAAATTGTGGTTAAAACTGCAGAGAACGGGAATTCCAGAACACCTAATTGTGCTCTTCAGGACTCTGTATATGGATCAAGAGGCAGTCATGGAAACAGAATAAGGGGACATTGTATGGTTTCAAGTCAGGAAAGGTGTGCATCAGGGTTGTATCCTTTCACCATACGTTTTTAATCTGTATGCCAAGCAAATAATCTAAGAGGCTGGACTATATGCAGAGGAACATGGCATCAAGATTGGAGGAAGACTCATTAACAATCTGCATCACACTGATGGCACCACCTTACTTGCTGGAAGTGAAGAGGATTTGAAACACTTATTGATGAAGATCAAAGACAACAGCCTTCAGTATGGGTTGCACCTCAACATCAAGAAAACAAAAGTTCTCACAACTGGATGAGTAAGCAATGTCATGATAAATGGAGAAAGGAATGAGGTTGTCAAGGATTTCATTTTGCTTGGGTCCACAATCAACTCCAATGGAAGCAGCAGTCAAGAAATCAAAAGACCCATTGCACTGGGAAAATCTACCGCAAAAGACCTCTCAAAAGTGTTGAAAAGCAAAGATGTCACCTTGAAGACAAATGTGCACCTGACCCAAGCCATGGTATTTTCAATCACAAGTTGGACGATAAACAAAGAAGAAAGAAGAAGAACAGACACCTTTGAATTTTGGTGCTGGAGAAGAACATTCAGTGTACCATGGACCACCAAAAGAACAAACAGATCTCTTCTGGAAGAAGTACAACCAGAGGGCTCCTTGGAAGCAAGGATGGCAAGACTGCATCTTACATTCTTTGGACATACTGTCAGGAGGGATCAGTCCCTCGAGAAGGACACTATGCTTGGTGAAGTAGAGGGTCAGCAAAAGAGAGGAAGACCGTCAGTAAGGTGGATTGACACAGCGGCTGCAACAATGGGCTTAAGCCACTATTGTGGGCATGGCACAGGACTGGGAAATGTTAAGTTCTGTTGTTCATAGGGTCACTATGCATCAGGACCAACTCAATGGCACCTAACAATAGCAACAATATATAAGCTCACTATGAGTTTGAATTGACTAAACAGTTCTTACCAACATCAGATGACATACACAAATTGAAACTTTACACATTGGTTCCTCTCTTTGAGTCAGCTTTTTGGCCTCCTTCCAAAGGTGGTGACAATCAACTAAATTTAAGGTCTGAGTGCATAAAAGCTTAGGTTCATACTTATATAAAGCATCAATAGTGACAGAAAAAGTTAGAATATAAGGAAGAAATTATATTTACCAAGATTGAAAATGCACATAATTTATAAACAGGACTGTTTTATTTTTTTTACTTACATGACATGACTACAGCTGGGTTAAAGCAAAGAATTTGAATAGAACCCATACATTTAATTAAATGACAAGAGTGATAGTAGGTTTCCTGCCACCAAATGAAAGCCATCGACAAGCTGGGATGAGCACGACTGACTGAATGTCTTGGTGGTGTCTGACCTCAGCTTTCCGTTATGTCTGTAGACACTGCCAGTGAATTAAATCAACACAACACTTCTTGTGATTGTAAATAAAATGCTTCATTGAGTTAGTTCTTCGGTTGACATGAGGAAAATGTGTTCTTTAATGAGCTAATTCAAGCAATGTCTTTTGAATTTCAAATCTGCAACAGTTCTCTTTCAATACAGTTTATGGCCAGCAGGAGAACTATGTACAGGTGGTGCTGGACTCCCATTCATCTCTCCCCACCATTCAGGATCACAGACGTCTGATGCGTTCATGAGTCTAACCCACACCCTTCACACCCAAGGGCAGAAGAAGAGAGGCCCAGAGGTTGATGCAGCTGGAGGGAGAAGAAGGAGAGAAACACCTAGCTAATCTACAAATCTGATAATTAACCCTTGAGTAACTGAAAGTTTGACATATTTGTACTAACAGTGTCTGAATCGGAACATTAAAGTTCAAGACATCCTGCGCTACGTCTGAGATGGCACAAAGGTGGATTGACCCAGGTTTTAGGATGTGCTGGTTTTCATCTTTGGTGTAGAACATCAGTACTTACAGAGAAACTGAAAATGACAAGTCATTAAAACTAGTTTACCTCTCGAGATGAATATTCTGCATGCAATGATTGGTTCTTTCTCGAAATTACTATTCAGCTCACTTCCATAGCCATCTATAAATCTTTACACTATGCTATTTTGGGGGATTCAGAGAAGAATAAAGCATCATTCTTGTTCTTAAGTAGCTTTCTCTCAACTTGAGATATCAAAAGAAAGTCAAAAGATTAAGGGCCTAGGGTGGGGGAAGCATGGGGTAGTGTGTGAGGAGGGCATTTGGGTCTCATTCTTCATAGCACCCTTTTTGCTAATTACTGACCAGACTGGCTCCCAATATCCGTGCCACTCTTAGTGTTCTGAATCTTTTCTGTTAATGTTTATATTAAAACACTCATCTAATAAATACATATGGTAAAACTCTTACAGCCAAGTAAGTTTTAGGATGTTGTCAGTGACAAAGTGCCCTGTAGTCACATCAACAACACACTCCAAAATGAGTCAAATGTTTCTTGCATAATCATAGAATCCCAGTAGGGTTACAGGGAGGGGATGGTAGACATTCTGTGAAGTCAGAATGTAGCTTAGACACGCAGTTTCTTGACCAAAATCATGCCTCTGGTAAGCAGCACACCTGGGATTTGGGATCAGGTCTTGCTGTCTCTAACACCTGTGTGCTCTTTCCATTTCAGACCAAAACTCACAGTAACAAACTTCAGGGCTCACCACAGAAATATACAACTTTAAAATTATTTTCAGCATTTCATGCAGAACTGTTATTAATTGCAATGTCAACGCCTTGTGTGTGTTTTAGGGTCCTCTTCACACTCTGATTCCCGTACCAGCAGAGAAATTCCTAACAACGCTGTGGAAAGAACTTGAATTGTTGTTCATGGCCGTTGGCTCAGTCCCACCCCCTAGCACCCTGTGTACTGCAGAAGGAAACGCCCCTGGGTCCTGCACCGCCCTCACAGCTGGCGCCGCACTTGAGCCCTTGTGGCAGTCGCTGTATCTGTCCCTCCCACAGTGGGTCTTCTCTTTTGCTGACCCTCCACTTTATCAGCATGATGTCCTTCTCCGGGGACTTGGTCCTTCCGGAGAACATGGCCAAAGGGTGTGAGAGGAAGTTTCACCATCCTCTTAGTTACTTAGGTTCTCTGAGTTCCATTTTTTAAACAAAACAATTTCATTTGTTGTTGCTGAGAACACACACAGCGGGAAAGACACCAATCCAACAGTCTCTGTGCACGCAGTTCAGCGACACTGACGTCCTTCTTCGAGTTGTGCCACCCTTCTCCCATTTCTTTTTTGAGCTGTCCCTCCACCACCCACAAGCTCATGGCCCCCAAGTGTCTAATCTTGAGATGTGCCATTGCCAGTTTGATCCCACAGAGCTAAATCTTAAGAGAGCACAATGCTTAAAAAAGATATCGTTTATTAGTGAAGCTAAACTACTGATTGGTTTTAAGATTTAAGGAGACATTTTTGGTTTAAGGTTTAAAGGTTATCCTGGGGCATTAATTTCAGAGCTCCATTCAGCCTCTCAACTTCACAGACACCTGGCAGGCAGTGATGTGGAGAAGACCAAATGAAATAATTCATGCAAAGTCAACAGCATGGCATTTGGTACTGAGTGACCACTCCAGAAAGGCAAATTCTTCCCTTGAATTAAGAGAAAACATGCCTCTGGGTCCATCTGAGAAGATGCACTAGACCTGGTGAGGGCTGAGGGAGTGTCCTCTTTATACCTCTTATTGTCCAGAGCCGAGCACAGAAGTCTGGTGCACTGATGACATGTTTTCCTCAACGTCATGTTCAGCTGATTTATTATGTTTCAGTTCCCTTTCTGTGCCTAGAGAAGGGACATCCCATACCTAGAACATTGTGAAACTAGCTTGGGTTTAAGGGAATATTGTTGATCTTTTATATTTTATGAATGTGATTGATGAAAAACAGTACCCCGTTTAATTTGCATGTCTTTGCTTATTAACGGGGTTATGCAACTTCTCGTGTCTCTTGATCTTTTATATTTATTTTTCTGTGAATTTCTCATTGATGTCCTTTGTCTTGTACTAATTTTCAGGAATTCTTGCTCAAATGTGAAATTAAACCTTGTGTTGCTATAGATGTTGTATATCTTCTCTTCAAAAGCTCAGTTGTATAGTTTTTACTTCATTGAGATCATTTTTTCCACACCTAAGTTCTAAATTTGTCTGTAGACCAATCTGTCAAATCTGGCACATACCTAAGAAATGCTCTGTAATTCAAGATTATAAATGTATTCTCCCACGTCCTGTCACCAGTTGTTGAAAACCCTATTCTTTTTCCACTGAATTGCCTTGGTATATGGACAAAAATCAGTTGTCCATACAGTTACGTTTCTGTTTCTGGACTCTCTCTTTTCCAGTGATTTGTCAGTCTTTTCACTAACACCAGAAACCCTGGTAGTGCAGTGGTTAAGTGCTACCTCTGCTAACCAAAAGGTTAGCAGTTTGAATCCACCAAACACTGCTTGGAAACTCTACAGAACAGTCCTATTTTGTCCAGTAGGGTTGCTATGGGTCGGAATTGGATGGATGGCAGTGGTTTGGGGGATTTTTTTTAGACTAACACTATGCTATATTGACTACCATAGCTTTATAATAAATCTTGAACCGAGATAGGATTAGACCTCCAAATTTGTTATTTTCCCAAGTTACTTTGACTATTCCAGGTCCTTTGTATTTCCATGTGAGTTTTATTATCAGCTTGTGAAATTCTACCAGAAAGCTGTTGGGATTGTACTGACTTTAGAGTTCAAACTGGGAAGACTTGACATCCTAATGATATCAAACTTTCCAATACATAAAATGGTATCTTTTTAAAATCCTTTCATTTATCTTCATCTTGTTTAATTTCTGTTAGCAAGATTTTCAGCAAATGAGTCTTTCACATTTTTTGTCAGATTTATCTACAAATATTTCATATTTTTATGTGTCAAGTGACACTATTTTAAAATTTTTAATTTTTTGCTAGCATATAGAAATAAAATTGATTTTCATGTATTTTGTACCATGCAAGTTTGCTAAATGCACTTACCAGTTTTAGTAGCTTTTTTGTAGATTCCTTAGGATTTTCTACATAGATGATCATATTTTCTGTAAACATTGAAAATTTCACTTTTTGTTTTCTAGTCTAGGTGCATTAATTTCTTTTTCTTGCATTATTGCACTGGCTAAAACCTATGTTGAACACAGGTTGTGAAAGCAGACATCCTTGTCATCTTCCCAATCACAAGGAAAACGTCTAGTTTTTAAACTTTAAATGTGATATTAGCTATAGGTTTTGTTGTTAGCAGCCCTGGAGTTGACCAACTCATGGTGATGCCATGCCCAAAGCACTCAGACCATTGGTTGATTTTTGGATGTAGACCACCAGGCCTTTCTTCTGAGTCTATCCTAGTCTAGAAATCCTGCTGAAACCTGTCCAGTGTCATAGCTACATGCAGACCCCCACTGACAGGCAAGTGGTACCCGGGAGCACAGGCTGGGAACCAAACCCCAGCTCTTTCATGGAAGGTGAAAATCCTACCACTGAACCATACTGCCCCTGTAGGTTTTTTCCAGATGCCTTTTAGAAGGGTAGGTAAGTTCTCTTTTATTTCTAGCTTGCTGAGTGGTTTTATCAGGAGTAGATGTTGGATTTTGTCAAAGGCTTTATCTGAGTCTGTTGAGACGATCCTGTTGTTTTGGTAAATCATACTGATTTGTTTTCAAATGTAAGACAACCTTAGGATCCTCATACAAACTTAACTTGGTAATGTATTATCTTTTTTATATATTGTAGAATGCAATTTGATAAAATTTCCTTTAGGATTTTGCATCTATGTTCACAAGGGATAGTGGCTTGTAGTTTTCTTTTTCGTAATGTCTTTGTAGTGGTATCAGGGTAATGTGGGACTTTAGAATGAGTTGGAAAGTATTCCTTTTTATTTAACTTTGTTATAAGAGTTTATGTAAAGTTAGAATTATTTCTTCCTTAAATGTTTGGTAGAATTCACTAGTGAAGCTATCTGGGGCTGGAGTTTTCTTTGTTGGAAAGTAAATAAAAATTGTTGTTCTTTAATGGAAATACATATATTTAGTTTATTTCTTCTTGAGTGAGCTTTACTACTTTGTCTTTCATGGACTTGTTCATGTCATATAAATTGTCAAATTTATTGTCTTAAAAGTTATTGATAATATTCCCTTATATTTTTGTAAAATCTGTGCTGGTATCACCTCCATATTCTTGATATTTATAATTTGTGCTTTTGTTTTTTATCAGTTAATCAATCTTTTCAAATAACTAGCTTTTAGTTTCACTGATTTTTGTTCTTTGTGTTATTTGTTTTTATTTTACTGATTTGTGCTCTGATCTTCACTATTTCCTTCATTCTGTTTACTTTGAGTTTAATGTGGTCTTTTTTTCCTTTTTCCTAGTTTCTTAAGGTGGAAGCTGAGGTCACTGATGGAGACTTTTCTTCTCCTCTAACATGAACTTTAGCACTATAGAAACCCAAACCAAACCAACCCCCTGCTGTGGCATCAATTCCAACTCATGGTGAGCCTGCAGGACAGAGTAGAACTGCCCCATAGGGTTTCCAATGTGTGTCTGGCAGATTCAAACTGCCACCCTTCTGGTTAGTGGCCATAGCACTTAGTCACTAAACTGTTAGCACTTCCCCTAGTGCTACAGAATTCCCCTTAAATGCTGCTTTGACAGAGTCTCACAAAATTTTATATGTTCATTTTTACTTTTTGTCAGTGCAAAATAATCTCTAAATTCTGCGTGGATTTTTGCTTTGACCCATGGGTTACTTATAAATGTTATTTAGTGTCCAAAAAATTTTGGGACTTTCCAGAGATCTTTCTCCTGTTGACTTCTAATTTGATTTTTCCTTTGTCCAGGAACATGCTTTGATACAACTTGTGTTCTGTTACATTTACTGAGACTTGCTTTATGGTACATTTGGTGAATATTTTGGTGGTATATTTTGGTGAATATTCCATGTGGACTAGAAAAGAATGTGTATTCTGCTGCTATTGGATGGAATAATCTATCAACTTGATTGATAACATTTCTAAAATCTGTTATATTGTTACTGATTACCTACCTACTTGTTCTATTAATTATTGAAAGTTATTGAAATCTGTGACAAGAACTGTGGATTTCCTAGTTCTCCATGTAGTTGTATTAATTTTTGCTTCATACACTTAGAAGTTCTCTTATTACATGCATAAATGGCTTTGGATTGATACATCCTTCTGATTAAATAACCTTGCTTAAATGACCTTATAAAATTTCTGGTAATGTTCTTCACTCTGAAATCTACTTTGTCAATTATTAATAAAGCCTCTCCATCTTTCTTTTGTGCCTTTGAATTGCGGTATTGGAGAAGAATATTGAATGTACCATGGACTGCCAAAAGAACAAACAGATCTATTCTGGAAGAAGTAACTAGAGTGCTCCTTGAAAACAGAGACAGAGAGATTGTATCTCACATACTTTGGACCTGTTGTCAGGAGGGATCAATTTCTGGAGAAGGGCAGCATGCTTGGTAGAGTGGAGGGTCAGTGAAAAAGAGGAAGACCCCCTAGGGTCGCCATGAGTTGGATCCGACTCGACGGCACTTGGCTGGCTCGAGGAGATGGACTGACACACCAGCTGCAATGATGAGCTTAACTATAAAAATGATTGTGGGCATGGAGCAGGACCAGGCAGGGTTTCATTCTGTGGTGCACAGGATCACTATGAGTAGGAACAGACTCGATGGCACCTCACAACAACAACAACAACAATATCTTTCTTCTTTCAGTGTTAACTTGATGCGACTTCTATCTTTTAGCCAGTTGGGGCTTTCCCCCTCTTCCATTCACTATATATTTTTTATGACCAGCATATAATTGTCTTTTTTATTCAGTCTGACAGTCTCTTCCTTTTAACAGAGGCATTTATACCACTTACATTTCATGTAAATATTAGCTATAACTCCTTGTTTTGTTATTTTACTGCTTGCTTTAGGTGTGCAGTATATATTTTCACTTCCTTTAACAGCCTTCGGGTGACACCACACAGCCTCATGTACAGGATGCTTGTTACTGTTAGTAGGTGCCATTGAGCTGCTTCCAACTCCCAGCCATTCTGCGTACAAGGCGAGGTAGCCCTGCCCAGTCTTTCGCCATCCTCACAACATCGCTGTGTTTGAGCCCGTTGTTGCTGCCACTGTATCAACCCATCTTATTGAGGGTCTTCCTCTTTTTCACTAACTCTTTGTATTATCAAGAACGATGCCCTTGTCTAGGGACTGGTCCCTCCTGATAATATGGCTAAAGAACATGAAACGAAATCTTGCTATCCTCACTTCTAAGGAAAACTCTGGCTATACTTCTTCCAAGGCCGATTTGTTCATTCTTCTGGCCGTTCACAGCATACTCAGTATTCTTCACCAAGGCCACAATTCAAAGACATCAATTCTTTGGTATCCCTACTTCAGGGTCCAGCCTTTGAATGCGTATTAGGTGAATGAAAATGCCATGGCTTGGGTCAGGGGCACTGTAATCCTCAAAGTGACATCTTTATTTTTAACACTGGACAAGATGTCTTTTCCAGCAGATTTGTCCAGTGCAATATACACTGTTTGATTTCTTGACTGCTGCTTCCAACGGCATTAACTGTGAGTCCCAAATGAATTCCTTGACAACTTGAAATTTTTTTTTCATTTAGCATGATGTTGCTTACTGGTCCAGTTGTGAGTTTCTGTTTTATGTTGAAAGAGACATGGCTATGATAAATTAAAAGGCCAAAAATTACCCTCCCCCAACATTTCAACTGTGGAGTCACATCATTACATTAGGAAAAAAATAAGGTATCTATGATCACAGTGTGGAAAATGGATCAGAAGACTGTGTGACCAGAGATGAGAGACCCAGTCAGAGGTCATCACAGTGACTCAGTTTAGAAATGGTAAGGCTTGAACTAAGGAAGTGGCGGAGGAGCAGTGAAGAGGAGAAATATTTAAACAATCTTAGAAATAGATTCCTGGAGGGGACAGGAAAGAATCAAATGAGACTCACAGGTGTTTGAATAGAGAGCTTTGATATACCATTCACAAAATTTTGCACAAGAAAATGAAAAAATTTTAAGGGAAATTTGTGAACTAAATTGTGTGTTTAAGTCTAAGTGTGTCTCCTGTAGGCAGCATATAGATGGGTCATGTTTTTAATCCAATCTGCCATTCTCTCTTTTCATTGGTGTGTTTAATCCATTTAGATTCAGCATAATTACTGATAGGTATGAGTTTAGTGCTGTCATTTTGATGCTTTCTTTTGTGAGTTGTTCCACTTAATTTTCTGTGTTGAATCATTTTTCTTTATGTGTTTTCTTTTCATTTTTTTTTTTGTGTGTATGTGATTAAGTGAAAGTATACAATCCAAATTAAGTTTGCATGCCTGCCTATCTCCAGATCCTCTGCTCTTCTTGCCTGGTGACAGCACACTCTTCCTTCTTGTACTGTATATGTTGTATCCTTTTAGAAATCTCCTGTCCCCTCTTCTCCACCCTCTCCTGTCCCTTCTAGTAGGAGTCCAGTAGGACAGCATCCTATAGATGCATAGAACCATAAAGTACACACACCATATGGTCACATTTTGTCCTGAAGTCCAGTCCATTCCTGTCTGAAGAACTGACCTCAGTAATGTTTTCTAGTCAGGGGCAGCAGCAGGTCTAGGGGTCATGCTCCCAGGAGAACCCCCAGGCTGCTAGAGTATCAGTTATGGTCTTTTAGGGGAGTTCTTGAGATGCACCCCTCTTTTTCTCACGTTGCCTCTGGCACTTAACATTGTGTGCCCCATCACGGCTGTCTTTTGTAGTGGCCAGGTACTACCTGGTTCTTCTGGTCACGTGTGGATACAGTCTCCCATTCACATGGGTCCTTCTGTCTCCCGGGCTCTTTTTTCCTCATGTATTTGTTGTTCCTTCTTTTCATCTTTTTCATTGTTGTTGGCTTTGTATTTGCTGAGACTTCATTTTTTTTTTTTATTTTTTATGTGTAGGATTGTTCATTTCCTCTGTGGCTATCTTAATATTTACCCATACTTTTCTAAATTTAAATGAGTCTTAATTTCTTTATATTGCCTTGAATTCCTCTCCGTACAAAAGATCTATGACTACATTTCTTAAGTATCTTTTTTTTTTGTAGTATTGCTGTGATCTTTTACATAATGACTTTTCTGTTCCTCTATTTACAGTATTTTGCATTTGATTTATTTTGGAGATTTATCTACCTGGGTTGATATCCTTTGTTCTACTTTCTAGTCTTGGGTTGTTATCTGATGCCATTTTTAAGTGAAGGACTACATTTAGCATTTCTTGTAATTTTGGTTTGGTTTTTGCAAATTCCCTAAATTTGTAGTTATCTGGAAATGTCCTTATTTCACCAACATATTTGAGAAACAGTTTTGCTGGATATATAATTCTTGGTTGGCAAATTCTTTTAAGGCTTTGTATATGTCATCCCATTTCTTTCTTGGTTTCTGCTGAGTGGTCCAAGATTAGTTTTATTGACTGTCCCTTGTAGATTTTTTATCTCTAGCTATTTTTAAAAATGTCTGCTTATCTTTAGTTTTGGCAAGTCTGATTATAACACATCTTGGTGTCTTTTGAGGGGGATCTACTTTGTGTGGAGTTCAACAATTCTCTTGGATAGGTATCTTCACATATTTCACAGTATCAGGAAAGTTTTCTGTTAACAAACCTTTGACAATTCTCTCCGCATTTTCTGTTAGTCCCCCTGACCTGGTATCCCAATCACTGGTTGATTATTACTCTTGATAAAGTTCCACATAATTCTTAGCATGTCTTCATTTTTTTAATATACTTTTATCTGATTTTTTTTCTCATGTATGTTGGTGTCATGTCCTTTATTTTCAGTTTCACCAATTCAGCCTTTCATTCCCTCAATTCTGCTCCTTTGACTTTCTATTGAATTATATAACTCTGTAATTTTATTAATCTTCTAAACTCCTACTTCCTGTCTATGTATCCTTTCTTGCAGCCTGTTTATCATTTTCCTCTGCTGCATTTTCCTCATCTCCTTCCTGATGTATTTAAGAGTTCTGAATATTAATCTTTTTGTATTCTAGCTCCAATAATTCCAAGGAGTTCTCTTCATCTGCAAAATTTCTTGATTCTCTGTTTTGAAGACTTTCTGAAGCCACTGTGGTCTGCCTCTTTAAATGATTTGATATTGACTGTTGTCTCTGAGCTATCAGTAAGTTGTTGAATTTATTTATTTTGCCTACTATGTTCTGTCTTCTCTTTTCCCCTGTTTTGTTTGTTTTGAAATGTGTGGTAGTTTAATTGTTTGTGCCTTTCCAGCTCTGATGTCTTTTCACCAGGTAGTTAACACAATTGCTCCATGTGCACTTGGCTTGGCTCCGCATGCAAGCTCAGGAGTCCATTTACTTTCCTTTTGGGATTCAGCTCAAGTGTCCAGGTAGTCAGTCACCAAGGGCATGGTGCAGGCTCTCCCCTACAGTCCTAGATGCACAGGGGTGATTGGTGTAGACACAGGCGTGTGGCTACATATGCTGAGAAAGGCTGTACCTGAGTGTCTATGAGGAAGGCATGTCCTCTTATGCCTAATTCTAGGTGAAACTGTTTATGCCCTGAATTTCTGTCTCAGGGGAGTTGGCAGATTTTTTTCTCCTCCTTCCCCCAGTTGGTCAAATTGTTCCCTTTCTAGGTCTAGGAGAATGGCTCATGGTGGGCTTAGGGAGTCCTACTTCTGGCTCTGGTAATGGCATCAGACTCCAGAGCTGGGTGCAGTGCAGACAGGGGAGGGCTAAGTGCTGGAGAAAGGTGAGAGGTTTATCCTGTAGGAAAGATTTAGATCTGTATGCAGTAGATTAGGTGCAAACCACCTAGTTTTTGACTATTGGATGCTACTTCTCGTCGGTTTTAGGGGTATGAGTGGCCTCTCTGTTGCTCTGCCTCTTCTGCTGAGGAGGATACCCTCCAAATGCCACTGCTCTACTCACCACAATGGCTGCAACCGATTCCAGCTTGGTCCGGTCTGGCCAGTCCCAAGTACCTCACATCTCCCAGTCCAAAACTTCTCAACTTTGATTTTTCTGGACTTCTAGAATGTCATATATAATCAATTCATTTGTCCCTTTGGGTCTTTGACGTTAGATGGGTCACAGGAAGCATATGGCTACTCCGCCATCTTGGCCCCACTATGAACTAAACTGGAAATGCAAAAGTGAATGTATTTTTTAAAAGAATTTGTGCAAGGATTTGTCCTACCAGATAGCAAAGTATTATGTTATAAGCCCAGACCCAGTGCCTATGTTATAAAACTCTAATAATTATATTAGTATGATACTTTACCTAAAAAGACAAATGTGAATTTGAAATATAAAGATGTCATAGACAGTATTAAAGAACAGATAACAAGCTGAAGAGAAAATATTTCAAAATATATAGTAGATAATAGGTACATATCTAAAAATGTATTAATAATTCCTTCAGACAAATAGGTAAAGGACAGGAAATCTAGTGGCAAAATAAGGAGAAGCTTAAAAGGGGACCATTTAGAGGTGACATACAAATGACCAATGATAGTAAGCACACATTGAGGCACTGTCTGGGTAGTCATGCCTCCAATTCAAATAATGAGATGCAACCTTCACATCTCAGAGTGGCAAGAGGTAAAAATATTTACTACTGCTGGAAAGCAACAAGAGAAACACTCACATTCTGAAGGGGATGCAAACCGGGGCCATCTCCGGGAAGCCATGCGGCACATACCTTCTGACTTCAAGTCTGTGTGGGATCTCATCCCTCAGAAATGCTGGCACTATAAAACAGAGATATAATTACAAGGATACTCATTTCAGTAGTACTTATAATAGTAAAAAATTGGAACTATCTAACTAGAGGTTTGATAAATTGTGTTACACTCACAAGTACTACTATCCAAATATATGAAAAATTGAAGCAGACCTATGTATAAAGAGAATAGAAAAATACTTAAAACTATGCTGTTGGGTGAAAAGGTCAGGTTCCAGGAAGTAATGTAAAGTGTGATGCCATTTTCATAAACAAGCACTTATTAAAAGCAGTACACGCCAGAAAGCTGGGTCATAGACTAGGTTACCAGTAGAGAACAAGAGAAATAAGGTGCTTACTATTATGGAGCTGAAAAGTGGCTAACAGGGAGCACGAGGGAGTGAGAACGTTGTCAGAGGTTGGTGGGCTGTGCAGAATGCGCCTTTTTTACTTTACACACATGTTTGAACTGGAACTATTTCCAATAAGCAACTTTTGCTTTTATAATTTAAGAACTAAGCTTTAAAAGTCATACAATTTATACTTACTATATTTTCAAACATTTGAAACAGAATGTAGAGATCGAAGAGGAGGAGTGTGCTGCCACCGGGCAGAAAGAGCAGTAGGAGCCGCACATAGGCGTGCATGCAAATTTATATAGGATTGTACATTTTCCCTCAATTATAGTTAAAAACAAATTAAAAGATAAAAGTCATAAAGCTACTAACCTTTCTTAAGCATATGAGCGAAATGAGTGCTCTCGTATTTTACTGGTGAGAGTGCTGATTTTCTTAAACAATTTGGAGGGTAATGTGGCAATGTGTATTTTTTTTTTTAATGCCTTAAAAATGTGCCTTGAACTTCTTACCTAAGCTGCCACTGAGGTGCCAGGTTGTTCTGAGGGATCTGCGACTGTTAGCGGGGAGGCTGCCACCTTATCTGACGACCCAGAAGCCCCGGCAGCTGCTGACCCCACAGTAACTGGTGCCACAGCCTGTGTCCACCCTGCCTGCAGCCGAGGGAGCTAGCCCCTGGCCCACGGGCACTCCCTGCATGGCTAGTGGCTGTCCCATCGTGCGGCCCTCTGTGGTCAGTCACACTTTGGACTGCTGTGATCTATAGACTTTCCACCAGCTGACTTTCAGACATAAGCCTTTCTTCCTAATACCTCTTAGTCGGGAAGCTCCATGAAATCTGTACATCATGGCAACAGGCCAGCATCCACTGAGAGACTGGTGCTGGTGGCACATGAAGCCCCTGATCGGGAGTTGAACCAGGACCTCCCACATGCACAGCTAGAGCACTGCCCTGGGACCACCAGCACCTTGAAGTTGGCTGTCTGATTCCACGGCAGTGCCACCTATATCAGAGCAGAGCTGTGCTCCCAAGAGTTTCCAGGGGCAGGCTGTGCAGCACTCCATCACCAGGCCTTTCTTCTGAGGGGCTCTGGCTGGCCTTGAGCCCCAAGTCTTTCAGGTAGCAGCCTGGCATGCTAACTAATGGCCACCAATAGCCGTGGCCCATGTCCCTCCCTCCTCACAGATGAGCACACTTCAGCTTTTCCTGACTAGACACAGTACTGAGGTGAACACCTTTGCTCTTGGCTTGCCTGTTGCTTTATTCATATTTGGATTATTTCCTTGGGAGAGTTTCTGACACAATTACTGGATCACAGGAAAAATGACTGGATTTGAAAGAGACTTAGGAAGTTTAGAAGTTCTGCAAGACTTGGGTGTAGGAGGTACAGCACCAGACTTCAGTTCTGGGCTTAGGTTTCTAGGTGGTGATGATGTCATCAATTAAGATTGGGAATACAGGTTACAGTGGGCATGTGTGTGTGTGTAACAACAACGAGTTCAGTTTGGACATGTTCCATCTGAGGTTACTATAGATCATGCAGATAGAGAACTTTTTAGTAGGCAGTTAATACAAGTTCTGACAACTAAATTTGCGAACTCATCCTAGATAAAGTGCCACATACTTCACTGCAGAACACCACCACGTTCAGCTTCGAAGGACTCCCCTTGGGAAGCCACGCACCGACGCCAGCACCTCGTCCACCCCTCAAAGCCATTTGGGAACTCTTTTTCTAGAACAGCCATCAGAGCTATTGTTGTATTACCCTTGATGTCCTGAATGTTACACAAATGTCTTCCTTTCAATATTTCCTTTATCTTTGGGTAAAGAAAAAAGTTATTGGGGGCCTGATCAGGTGAGTAGGGAGGGTATTCCTACACAGTTATTTGCTTACTGGCTAAAGACTCCCTCACAGACAACAGTACAATTAAGTTCGTGGATTTGCCGCTGTGTGCAATGGCCCATCCAGAAAGGGTTCCAAAATTGCTTTGAAAGGTGGACTAGGTGCTGGCATTGGTGTATAGCTTCCCAAAGGGAGGAATTCAAAGGTGACTGAAGTGATATTGAACAGTGAGATATGTAGCACTTAGAACAGTTAAATTCACAGACTTGTCAGACCTCATTCAGGGCAGAGGCCCAGAAAGGGATGTGAGGCTAGAGATGCAGACATGGAATTCACAAAATTGGGATTACCAGGTCCCTGGGATTTCTCAGATGCATTCAGAGGGGTTGTGTGTTCCCTCAGTTGATTTCTATATACCTTCATCCTCCCAGTGCAACAGTAAGCCAGGTCACCTGGACAGCCCACAGTGCTGCCAGCTGAGGTCAGCGGTTGTATTTGCCTTGTGTTGGTGATTCTTCTGGTGCCAAGCATCACCGAGCCAGGCTTCATACACAAATGACGTGATCAGGTCAAGCAAAGACAGAAGGGTGTCATCGTGTGCTTGCCCACAGCAATCAAGGGTTCACAGTAGTTCTCACCCAGAGGAGTGTGGGAGGAATGAGTCACCACCTGGAACACAGCCCCGTCTGAGTGAAAAAGAACCTGTGCCATCAGCAGCCAGCCTCGTGTCTGCAGCATGAGCGGACAACTAAGCTATGAAAACGTGGTGTCAGCATCCACACAGATTAGTGTTATGTCACTTGATGAGTGCTTTTAGTTTTATGTATCTTTACTGTATAACATTTTTGGTTGTATAATTATATGGTAGCAATAAGCAGAAGGAAATTTCATTTAGTTTTGTGTTTAAGAATGTGAATGATATAAAAACGATTTCGGTTGACACTGAAATCCTACAGGAAACACTCTGCTTTCAGAGGGACGTGCACAGCCCGACGGGGAGCACTACACAGGGTGCCTGACGGAGCAACGGCAAAGTGTGGAGAGGACTCAAGTTCAAGTGAAAAGACTGGATTGTAGGGGCTGAGGCTGGAGGTGCTGCTGAGGCCACAGCCCTCAGGTGCTCTGCTGACCTGAAACGAACACTGCTCCCCAAGCCTGCTCTTCATACGGAGGCCCCAAGGGACTCTCACATGTGAAGCCGAGTGGACGGACAGGGTGCTGCCCAGTCCACGCAGACACACAAGGCCAAACGGGCGACACTCCCACGGCAGGGTGAGAAGGCAGGGATGGACAGGAAACTCGGGGAGCAGAGGCGAGTGTGCTATCACATTGCGGGGACTGCCACTAGCGTCACACAACAACGTATGTGTATAAATTTTTGCATGAGAAATGAATTTGAGATACAACTTAAAGCACATTTTTTCTTTTTTCTTTATTGTGATTGAGTGAAAGTGTACAATTTAGTTTAAATCTGCATGCCCACCTATGTGCAGCTCCCACTGCTCTCCCTACCCAGTGAGAGCACAGTCCCCCTCTCTGTTCTATACATGTCATATCCTCATAACAATCTCCTGTCCCCTCCTCTCCACCCTCTCCCCTACCTCCAGTAAGAGGCCAGCAGGACAACATCCTATAGATGCATAGAACCATAAAGTGCACACACGGTATGGTCACTCTGTGTCACCGAGTCCAACCCATTCCTGTGTGAAGAGTTGACCTCAGTAATGATTTATGGACAGGTGCAGCATGAGGACCAGGGGCCATGCTCCCAGGGGAACCCCAAGGCCCCTGGATAAAGCACAATTTTTTCACAGTGAGGGTGAGGCCTGAGGAATGGACACCAGTACGAGTTGCCCAGAGAGAACACAGAGGACAGAAATGGTGCTGAAGACAGCCTGACAGCAGGTAAGGGACGAGTACCGAAAGGGAGAAAACGTACAAGAAGTCAACCCAATGGTAAAGGGTGATGAAGAGGCCAAGGGAGAGTTCTCAGATGGAGACAATTGGACAAGGTCTTCAAAAGCCACACATGGCCCAAACACTGTCAGTGTGGAGTGTTTGAAGTCAGACTCTTAGAGCTGTAGGTGACGAGGAGCTTAAGCATACAGTAACAGTGTGTGCGGACTTCTCTTAAAGTCAGTTTGGCTATGAAGAGAGATGTATGTTCCTGGAATGGGGCCCAAAGTCATTACAAAGGCAAGTCTGTGTGCAGGTTTCTGTCTTGAGAGGCTAGTGGAGAGAGTGTCCCCACGTGAGAAAGAGGAGATCAGTTACAGAATAAGGTGTCCCAGTGGGTGGGACTCAGTGTGACACAGTCAACAGTTGGCAGAACTGACAGTGAAGGGACATGAAGAAGTTTATAAGTTAAAGAAGTAGGAAACTGGGGTCTATCGCAGGTGGCCTTTCATTTCCTGTCAAGGAGGCCAAGAGTGATGAGAAGGTAACAGTCTGAAGTTTGTGAAAGCAATGTTGGAGATCTGTACCGCCTTTTATGAGGAATGGGCAGGGAACTGAAGAGCGCTGTCCATGCTTCCGGGGACAGGGTGCCAGTCTTAGCTGCATCACTTACTAGCTCTGAGAGCTGGCAAGTAAGTCGACTCGTCTAAAAGTTTGTTCACAAGGAATTTGAACTGGGTGATTTCTGAAAGGGCTGTCGGGATGATGGCAATCATTAACAGCTACTAGCTGAGAAGTTGAAGGTTAGAAGTCACCCAGAGGTGCCTTGTAAGAAATGAGTGGTGATCTACCTCTGAAAAACCAGCACTGAAAACTCAGAGCTGTTGGCCCTCTGGCGTGGGGTGGGGAGTTTTTCCCAGGAGTCAGGCTGAGTTCACAGCGACTGGGTCAATTTCCAAAGAAATTTCGAGTTTTCAAATCACTGAATTTAGAAGCCAGATGCTAAACCCTTTATGGTAAATAATAACATAATAACGGCTTTCACTTGCCCCTTCAAAAAGTGACCGTAGGACAAAACTATAAGATGACAGCTAGTTTGTTAGTCCATCTGGAAAATTTAAAAGCCATCTGGAAGAGAAAGGGAAGAGGAATGAAAGATCAATTTATTTTTTTAATCTTCATTCCTCAAATTCTGCAATCATCTGCCAAAACCAAACACCACTTTCAGAAAGATCGGGAACCAGGGTGGGAAAGGTAAAAGAAATTGCCATTGGGGTCTCTTCGACTTCCAGCTCCTAGAAATCTGTAAGTGCATTCCAGCTATGGGTGACATCAGTGTGAAATTCCCATGAGAAACTGAGGAAAATGAGGCAGCCCAGTGGGGCTTCTTACAACAAAGCCCTTCTCAGGCCCAGCGGGAAAGAGGGTTGGCTATCCCCATCTCCATGCTCACAAGCACTTTGTTCACACTTCAATTTTTTTTAAATGACATTGAAATTGCAATCTGAAGGGTTAATCAACCAAAGTGACTTCCTGAACATCGTACCTGGCCTCACCAAGAGAGTCACACCATGGACCCTGACCATGAGATTCCGAACTCTTTGTTCCAGTAGGAAAGTTCCTGCCATAGAACCAACCAAAGCGACAGCAAAACATCCAGGTTGTGCCTGAAATGCCAGAAAACCCAGAACCGACCGCTCGCTGCGGACGCCCGGAGCCTGCCTTTGCGGTGCCGCGTGATCCCGCTGGGCACCTCTGGTCTCAGCTGTCACCAACGGCAGCCCCGGGGAGGGTGGGGACTCCAGCAGGAGGCCGAGTCCCCAACCTGCCAGCTGGTGTGCCAGTTAGCCATGTCCCCTCAGCTCTTCTCAGCAGAATGCGGTCCTGGAGGGCAGAGAAATGGCCTAGTTCACCTTTGTGTCCCTAGCATCTGTGATAAACCCAGAAACCAAACCCAGTGCCAACGAGTTGATTCTCACTGAGAGTGACCCTATGGACAGTTTCCAAGGAGCGCCTGGCCAGTTTGAACTGCCGACCTTCTGGTTAGCAGCCATAGCCCTTAACCGCTGTGCCACCAGTAACAGTAACCCACATATAGCAAGTCTCTCCTATATGTTTACAGGATAAATTAACGACACAAATTTAAGATGCTGTGTTTCAAGCAATGAAAGTCAGCGTGTGTAACAACTTTCAAACATTCTTCAGGTGTGGGCAGTAATAACAAAATTACAAAAACAAATGGCCCCTGGCATCTGTGAAAATTAAGGAGATACATGTAGTTATGTTATATATGTGCTTCTTAAGGAAACCCCGAAGGTGCAATGGGTTAAGTGCTGTATCTGCTAACCAAAAGGTCGGCAGTTCAAATCTATCAGACACTCCTTGGAAATGCCACGGGCCAGTTCTCCTCTGACCGATAGGGTTGCTATGAGTCAGACCCAACTCAGCAGCAGTGGGTTTGGTCTGGTTTTGGTATGTTCCTGAATACATGTATAAGCATATGTTGTTTTTATTATTTCTATACATCTCTTGCCTGAACTTTTCTAAAACATCAATTTTTTTATTGTCCCCTGATTAAAGACCAGTGATGGTTTCTAGTTGCATAATATATTGGTTTGGAACCCTTGAACAATCTAATAAAAAGCAGAATTTTCAATTAAGGCCAGGATTTCATCAGCATTTTCTAATGTGAATTATACAGAATTATGCTATGGATCAGAACATATCTGAATGCAAGCAAGAGAAATTCAGCTCAACCTAGTTTCAAGGAAAAAAAAGGAAGTGTTTCTCTGAGTACCTGGCAAGTCCAGGAGATGGCACCTGGTGATGGGAATAGCTCCTTCCAGAAACTCAAGCTGTGTTACCAAGAGCTCATGCTCTTCTCCTTTCAGCGTCCCTTATTCCTGCTGGCCTTACGCAGCCTGGAGTTCGCCTCCTAGAAAGCTAGATGACTGCCAGCTGCCCCAGGCTCACCCCCTCAGGGTACAGTAATCACTGAAGTAAAGGAATCTTTCCAACCCACCCCAAAGAGAGGTCCTAGGGAAGAGTCAAGAGGGTCCTGCCCTCTGTTCCTCACCCAGCTACCATGGTGAAAAGGACGGAATATTTTGAGGGACTAACTCTGAGTCCACTGCCCCAGCCTTGTGGCTGAGGGAGGACGTGGTCACCCGGTGGATTAACCCTGTTGGCAAGGCTCCCAGCGAGATGAGGCAGAGGCTCAATGGCGTTTACTTACTAGACCATAGGACACGGTTCCACATGGGTTTCAGGCTACGCGTGGTTTCCTCCGAGACACGGTGACAAACAGGCGAACCAGGGCACCATGGACAACTAGGCCTGTACACACCTTGCTCATGGCGTGGCCTGTCCCCGTGGAGGCCCATGACGGCGATTTCCCATAAGGCCAGCAGTGACCTGCAGGGTGGCTCTCCCAAAGGAGGGGTGTACTTCTAACCAGGAGGAAACGAACTGACCAAAGCAGCCTAACCCTGAGCGACCCCAGGGCTGCAGGTGCCAAGAACTGACTGGCATCCGTCCAGACAGCTCAGGGGTCCGCTCGGAACGATGGAGGTACACGCTGTACCCCTGTTAGCTGTTTTAAGTATCAATCCCGTGTGACAGCAACTCACCACTCATTAAGTTAAAAATAACATGTGTAACACAACACGAGCACTGTTGGACAATCACAGGGGAGGACCTTCATTTTTACGGAACAAAAATTACACTCTGTGCTTGAAAGTCGTTCTCGTAACAGTGGTTTCCAGAGCCTGATCGGACTCACTGCAGAAGGAGAGTGGTGAACCCTTGTGCCTGCCCTTCCTTCTTTTTACGAAAACATAAATAACACGCATCTATAGTTCTTCATAAAGTGTCTATATCAGTGATCACTCTCCCCAGTATCTAAAAGTGGTTTGAACTTTCTTGCAATAATAAGGTCTGAATGCTTCTCTCTGTAGTGAGCTCAGGAAAGCGTGCTGAAAGCAAGCCACGCTGAGTCCTCAGGTCCCCAAGATACCCTTCAAAAGCAGTCACCCTTTTAATTTGATCTGCTAGACAGACTTAGCAGCTGGGATGGCCACAGAGCGAGAGAGGGTATTGAGAGATGGAATTCTGACTTTAATTGGAATCTTCTGTCCTGTACTAGACAACCGTAAGCTCCCCATTATACCATCTTCATTTCAGAGATTCATAAAACCTTATGAATTTTCATTCTTAGCAACAAGTTTAGCAATAAGAATAAGCTCCTGCCATGAACAAAACTAAGGATTTTCTTCCTTGTTTCTCTCCTTCTCCTTTTTTTGGCTACATCTCAAAAGATTATTGACAACTGATCAAACACTCACTGCGTATCCCGAGTTACATTCCTTGGGACTGTTAAAAAGAGACTAGAAAACAATCCCTATGCTTGAAGAATTGAAGTAGTGTCTCTCAGGAGAAAACCTAACAAACTGGGAACAATCAGGTAACAGTCACGTGGTTGCCCTGCCTGTCTTCACTGATGATGTCATGTTCTCCCCGCTGTTTCAGCCCACGGACCTACTCTTCCAGGCCTGTCTCCGGAATCCGCCTTCACGTAGCTTCACCCGAAGCTCCAACGTCAGGTGGGTCCACGTTCTTCCAATCCAACTCACTCTGACCCTTTATTGAAGCTGTTCCACTTAAAATGCCTTCAGTGGACCTGCACCCACAGTCAGCCTCCATAGCCCGGTGGGGACCTGCGTCTACAGTTAGCCTCCATACCCTGCAGGGGACTTGGATCCACAGCCAGCCTCCATACCCTGTAGGGGACTGTACCTACAGTCAGCCTCCATACCCCGGGGGGGACTTGGACCTACAGTCAGCCTCCATACTGAAGGAAAACCAAATCTTCCCAGGAACACTGATGCTGTGAATTTCCAGTCTCCCTCCTTTTCTCCCTGGTGGACCCCCGCTCACCTATGAACCTAGCTCAGACTTCACTCTCAGTGACATTTCTTCCTCTCCAACCTTCAGACTGTGCTGTCTCTGTCTTCTGTGCCTGTTTTTGTGGTCCAGGGTGGCCATCATTGGGTCTCTTGTCTGCATTCCCCAACTATTTCGTAGCATCTTGAGATAGTGTTCATGCCTGATTCTCTCCTGAGTCCTGAGTGCCTGGCGCACAGCAGGTCCCCTGTAAAGTCCTACTCCAGTGAATTGGGTTGCACTGAACTGAGCAGTGGTGAAGACTTGAAGCCGCTGAAGATCCTGAGGCCTGGGTTTTATGTCAGTACTTAAAAGGGGAAGAATCTTGGGGAAGGAGAAAATGTCAGGAGCAATGCCTGCAGGGTGCGTGGGAGCCTGGCCCAAGGCCCGTCTGGCTGCATGTACAGCGCTGGGAAGCTTGTTCAGCAAGGCCAGGCGGGGCCACGCTGTCGGGGACTCTGAACACCAAGCAGAGGCCACGCAGAATGCAGTAGTAACACAAGGCAATGCCGCTCAAGGTCACTCAAGAGAATAAAGTTGTAGAACTACCCCAAGCATCTGTGCACAGAACGAGCCCTGTCCCTTCTATAATCCCTGGGCCCTGGAAAGGGTCACACTGTGAACTGTTAGCATTTCTGTCACCTCCCCAACCGGCCTTGGATCTCCTAAGGCTGACGGTGACCGGCTCTGCAGCAGAGTCACAGGGGCTGGCAGTCAGCAGCCAGCAGCGGGTTTCCAGCCTGGCACCAAGATGACACCTGACGTGGAGAAAGCACCTGGCCAGGCTGGACTCCGGCACTGTCCTCAGCGTGTGGGTGGCAGGAAGGTGGGCGACAGGGATCACGAGATCCCTTTCACTTCCAGGCTCGTGTGTAGCAGCATGAGCACTACTTAACCACTTGTCGATCTACCTGGCCCCTTGGTTTTATTTGCTGTGTTTAGCTGGTTTCTGGGTACTGGACTGGCATCCAACAGTCACCCAGTTTGCCCAGCTAAACCTAGTCTCTCAGGGGCATTGTAGGTCATCACACCTGGAAAACTTTCCTGCTGCCTTTGCTGTCAGCCGACCAGTCACCAGGCCTCTACACGTCCCCAAACCCAGCTCCCACCCAAGTTTTCCTGAAGCGTTGCCTAACTTCTCCAGTCTCTGACTTTTACTCCTTGCTTTGAGTGTTCAAACACAATTTTGTCTTGAATTATTCCGCATTTATCCCATATTGACTTTTCTCTCCCCAGTTAGCTTCTAAACTTCTCAAAGTAAAGAGTTGTTAAGTACAGTATTTGTTCTCCTTACCTCCACCATGGCACAGACCTAGGAACAAGACAGACACCTAGTAAGGTTTCTGAATATGGACCTGGAGGACATACAAGGAATATGTGTGTCACGCCATCAGAAGGACACCTCTAGGCTTGGCCTTGACACAGTGCGCGGTTTTGTAGCTGGTGTTTTGTATTCAGTAAAAGCCGGTTTTCAGACAGGGTGACCTGTGAAGTTTCTGGTCAGTGAACTTGTCTGGCATTAAAGAGGGTATGGCAGTGGGGCCCCCAGATGCCCCAGCCAACTCAGAGACAAAACAGAGAACTGTTTACCAAGTGACTTTGCTACTGGATGGGTCCCAACTGCAGCTTTGGAACCTCAGGCAGAGTTAACACCCTGCTGCCGCGACCTCTGCCAACTTGGATGAGCTGCCGGGAGGCTGACCTGTCTTTTGGCTCTGGAACAAGGCAAGAAAAACAGCAGCAGGCATGGGAAGGCAGGAGTTGTGAAATGGAAAATGGGAAGGAGAGAGGAATCCTGCTCTCTTTTCCCCACACCCCGAACCTCTGCCGTCTTCACCAGTGGCACGGTATACGCCCCAGCCTGGCACCTCACACCCAACGGGCCTGAGGGCCAAGGTGTTTCGTTTGAGACCACAAAAAGCTGTGAGAGTTGCTTTGGATGATTTTGTTCCCTAAAGTGGTCCTGGGCCAAAGGTTTGAAAAACCACTGCTCTAGATCGATTAGCCTCTAAACAACCTAGCACTTTTAAAACTCAGTGCAAAATACAAGCAGAAAAGTCAGAGTTCTAAGTCAAGTTCCCAAGCGGGCAGTGCCGGGAGGGGCCTCTGGATGGTAAATGAGCTCACGGAAATGAAATGTCTGCGGTCAGAAACTCCAAACCCTGCCTAGTTCTCCAAGGCCTTCAGACTCGGGTGGGACAGTCCAGGAGCCAGTCCAGGAGTCGGGCGCGGGCGCCCCACCCTCCTGACACAGCCTGAGGCAGCGGACATGGACAGCAGAACCCTGCCTCACAGCCGTTCGCTCGAGGCATGAGAAAGAGTGTAGGAATAGCTCCCACATAGTCAGCCCTGCAGCCAGCACTGGGTCCTCCCAGCACTGGCAGTGGTAAGATTTATCAGGGAACACGCCTGTCACCCCGTGTGAATGGATGCGCGGTTACAGTACACGCGGCAGGCAGGCCGCGTGGGTCCCTGGGGCTGGTCAGGCGGAAGTCCTTGTCAAGGCTCTGGAAGAACCATTTGTTTGGGAAGATGGCAAACAGAAGGGTGCGCTTACATGTCATGCAAAATATTCTTCAAAACAGTAATTTTGGCTTTAAGTACATTATTGAAGGGTGAATCATTTTAATTAAAAATAATTTTTGCTTCAGTTTTTTACTTTTGAGAAAATACGTGCAAGTAGTGAAAACATCCCAGTAGCAGGAAAAGGCTCATGAAGAACCCTAATTCTCTCTTCCTCTGCTCTGCCCAGCCCCGAGCCCCTCTAGCCACCCAGACCGCGGGCCAACAATGTCAGCAACTTATTTTGCAGGATTCAGAAACACCCAACTCCAGAACAAGACATCCCTGCTCTGGGTTTTTGTACACACAGCAGTAACGCTGTCTGCAAGGAGCCTGGCAAGCCCGAAGTGGCACCAGCCCACCTGCAGCCCCCAGAGGGAAGACCCACGAGGTCTGCTGTCGCCAGGGGAACAGGCTGGGAGACCCTGGTGGGGCTCTGCTGTGTCACTAGGGGTCACCCTGAGTCAGCATCGACCCCACAGCACCTAACGCTGACCCTGGGAGACCCTGGTGGGACGCTGCTCTGTAACGCGGGGCCACCGTGAATCAGCATCGACCACACAGTAACTAACCCAAACCCCAACCCTAACCCCAACCCTGACCCTGACCCTAACTCTGACCCTAACCCTAACCCTAGGAGATGCCTGGTGGGGCTCTGCTCTGTCACACGGGGTCACCCTGAGTCAGCGTCGACCCCACAGTGCTTAATCCTGACACTGACCCTGACCCTAGGAGGCTCCCAGAGGAGTTCTGCTGTCACATGGTGTCATCAGCATCGACCCAGCAGCCCCTAACCACAACCAGGTCTAGTCCACGTGTTCTTCCCCCCTTGCTTCAACAATATGCCTTGGAAACCATTCCTTATCAGCCTGTACTTACCGGCTTGTTTTTAACAGACTGCGCCAGTGACATCTTGCCCTACGATTTTAGTGTTATTTTTGTTTTAATACTAAACCAAATTAAACCCATTACTTTCAACTCTAACTCAGCACTCCTATGGGCTATAGCAGAACTGCCCCATAGAGTCTCCAAGGAGGGCCTGGAGGATTTGAACTGTCGACCTTTTGGTTAGCAGCCCTTAACTACTAGGCCAGCAAGGTTTTGACACTACATCCACGTTTTAAGTACAATTCCACTGCCCAGGTCTGTTTCTTTTTGCAAAGGTAACCCCTATCCCGAAATTTGCCTGTGTTAGTTTTGAATATATCAAGTACATATGTGTCCAGTATTTCATTGTTTTTAATATATCAAATACACACGGGTCCTGTATTTCATTGTGCGACTCTACGCCAAATGGAAACAAACTCGTTGCCCCTGAGTGGATTCTGCCTCCCAGAACCCCATAGGACAGCACAGAACTGCCCCATGGGGTCCCCAAGGAGTAGCCGTGGGCTCAAATGGCTGACCTTCTGGCAAGTGGCCTGAGCTCTTCCCCACTGCACCACTGGGGCTCCTGGGGCCCAGTGAGAGACAAAACCCTGGAAAGTGACACTCTAATCTGAAGTGCTGGAGGCTTCTCAGAGAAACTCAAGGACACTCCCCTCAAAGTCCCCACCCCGCAGTGGCCCAACCCTTAGGAATTTGTAGAAACTTCACTTCCTAGAAACTTGAGACTAGAAACCAGAGACTACTGCCTGCTTCGGCTTCCATACTGGCTAATGGCAGTAAGAGGACAACAGGATGATTCCTTTATCTTTTTGGAGGGTCTGCAACAGAGACAAAGCTGATCGGGGAGCTGGCTGTCTGGGACATCGGTCCTCTGCAGCCCCACTGGCTGGAAAGCACCCCTTGGTGCGTGCGCCCAGGTGTTCTGCTGATGCCGTCTCTCCTTGGGGCCACTCTTCCCTTCCTGCATCACTAGCTCCCTCGTTTACCCACAGCTCTGTTTGTGAGTGTGTAGGTTGGGTCCAGTGCCTTACTGTTGAAAAGAAGACAAGTGGAATCACATTTTATTTGATGTCTGTGGTGCACGCAGGAGACCCTTTCAGATCTTTCCTGACAAGTAGAAGTGCACGGTCGCTTGCTGTTGCTCAGTCAGTTCTGACTCCACTGACCCCACGCGTGTGAAGCGAGCGGCTCCGCACACTTTGCAGCGCTGTCTGCTGGGTCACCGGCCAGCTCTGTTTGAGACTGCAACATTTTTCTCCAGTGTAGTTTTTAACAACAAACATACACACCAGACTCTTTTTCTTTTTCTTTTTTGCGGTCATATCCTTAGCAACATTTGGACTTTCTGGACTTCTAAAACGGTGCCAATCTGATAGGGTATGAAATAGTACCTCGTTATGTTTTTAATTTGCACTATTACTGATCATCTTTTGCTATGTTTTTTCACTACTTCATTTCCTTCTAACATTTAATTATTAACAAGTTTGGCAGTTTTTCTACTGGATTACTTACTTTTTCTTATTCATTTGTAGGAATCCTTTTATATTCTGGATATGGAACTAACTAACTTCCCCCAGTCTGTGGCTTACATTTTCATTGTTTATGATTGCTTTTGGCTAATGAAATTTCTAGATTTTTTTTTTAAATTTTACTGTGATTAAGTGGAAGTTGACAATCGAAGCTAACTTTCCATACAAAACCCCGAGCACCCACCTCTTTGCAACTCTATCAGCTGTCTACACCCTGTGACAGCACTTTTCCTTTCCACTCTTTACTTTCAGTATCCACTCAACCAATACTTGTCCCCTCCTCTCTACCCTCTCCTTTTCACCCTCTCCTCTCCACTCTAAAAAGAAAACAGTAGGACAGCCTGATGTGTATACAGCCTCATTTATATGAGTATACTAACCCATCAAGTACGCACACTACCTGTGTCCAGTCCATTCTCTGTCTGAAGTGTTGGCTTCAGTAGTGGTTTCAGCTCTGGGCTGAAATTGAGGGGCCGTGTTCTCAGAGGACCCTCTAGGTTGTTGGACCATCAGCTCTGGCCCTTTAATAGATTTCTTGATCTGTACACCCCTTTTTCTTGAGCTACACTCTACAGTGTTCCCTGTCAGGGCTGTCTTTTGTGATGGCAGGGCACCGTCTAGTTCTTCTCTTCTCCTGTGATGTAATCTCCCAATGATATGGGTCTTTCTGTCTCCTGGGCTCATTTTCCCTTGTGTCTTTGATGTTCTTGGTCTTCACCTGTTCTGGGTGCCTTGGGACCAACTGATGTTCATCACAAGGCAGCTCGTTGGCTTTTAAGACCCCAGATGCCACTCACCAACATGGGGTGTGGAACATTCTCTTAGAAAAACACTAGTTATAGCAAGTGACCTTGATGTCCCCTAAAAACATGGCCCCCAGGCCCCTCCCTGCCCTGCTACTCTGTCCTTTGAAATGTTGGGTTGAGTTTAGAAAACCTTTTAGCTTATGGTGTAGATCAGTTACGCTGACCTGCCTTCCACCAAGTGCTGTCGGCCCCTTCACCAGAGTGAATTCCTATCAACTGTCTAATCTGTGAATAACCCTCTCTCACCCTCCCCACCCTCAGAGAGTATTGAAATTTCTAGATTTCAATGTATTCTAATTATCATTGTGCTGTACTTGAACTTCTGGTGTTTTGTTTAAGAAATGTTATGACGATATTCTTCTGTATTTCTTTTTTTTTTAATTTCTTAAGCTTTCTTCTCCCTCATACATTTAAAGTTTGTAATCTATGTGGGATGCATTTTGTTGTGGTATGAATTGTAGGATCTAAATTCCTTTTCTCTGTAGATAGCCTGCTGTCCTAGGGCCCTTTATCTGGTGATCCCCAATCCCCAGATGTTAAGCCACATCTTTCCCATGCCCATATGTGTATAGGTCAGCATCTAATGTCCTTTATTTTGTTCCACTAGTCTTTTTTCATCTTTGTCCTAACATATACTGCTTAAATAATTATCACCTAATAATTATTCTGGTGGGGAAAATCCCACTTCTTGGCTTTATTTTTAGAAAATTTCTTCACTAGTTTGATCCCTTTACTCTCCCACATGAACTTTAGTGTCAGATCATTATACTTTATGAAAAACCTTACTGGGATTCTAATTGGTATTGTCACAACTTTGTAGCTCCGCTATGAGTTTATGAGAACCTCTGGATTTACACACACATCCCTCAGTGTGTGGATCTCATCATTTAGTGCACCTTTTGTGTACATCTGGTAATTTTCTCTAAGGAGATCTTGTATATATTTCCTTAGACTTCTGCCTAGGGGATCTTAAGGAAGGAGATAAAAGTACATAGATACACATTTTCTAATTCTTTTCTTCTCTCATACTCTGACCCTGTGTCCAGAATGCTGAATTCTCCTTTTTGTTTTTTATATTAATCTGTTAATTCTTGTGTATATCCTATGTAAATAATCACATAGTCTGCAAATAAGGATGACTTTTTTTCATTGTTTCTAATTCTTACCTTTGGGGCAGGGCCAAGATAGCAGAGCATTCAGAACCTTCCAGTTATCCCTCTAACAACAAAGATCTAAAGGAACAATTAATTGATTACATATGACATTCTAGGAGCCCTGAACATCAAAGGGAAAGTTGGGAAACTGGACTGAGTGATAGGGAAGGGAGAAGAGGTCCAGAAGTACCTAGACTGGCCAGACATGATCTGCCAGGAATCAGTAACAGCCAGTGTGGTGAGCAGAACAGGGGCATTCAGAGGACATCCTCCTCAGTGGGAAAGACTGAGCAGTAGAAAGTCAACCTGCAACTCCAGAACCAGTGCCAAACAGCACTCAATCATCAAAAGTTAAGTGGTCTGTGTCTACTCTACCACATGTGCAGATCTGAAACTTTCCTTCCGGAGAAATTTCTCTTTCTTTCCCAGTGCTTCCCCCTCCCATCTCCTCACTGTGCCAGGTTCCACAGACTGACCCATTCCTGGCCCAGAAGTAGGACTCCTCAGGCATGCCCTGAGCCATGCTCCTAAACTCATGGAAGAAACAATTTAACACACCAGGGGAAGGAAGCACGTCACCTCTCCAGAGTCAGGAATTCAGGGCAGAAACTATTCCTTCATCTAGGCTGAGACATAAAGGGACACACCTTCCTCACACATACTCAAAGATGGATGTCAGCCCCTTGCCTTTCTCAGCAGATGCAGCTAGATACCTGTGCCTACACCAGTCACCACACCCATTTAGGACACTAGGCAAGAGCCCATACCACACACTTGGTGAACGACTACCTGGATACACAAGCTAAATCCATCCAAGAAAAGTAAATGGACTTCTGGATTCACATGCTAGTAACAGCTCTAACCACCTGACGACAGGACACTAGAGCTTCAAAAGTGGCAGTAACCAACCTACCACACACAAACAGCCTATTTAGAGGCTGCAAAATAAAATAAGAAGAACACAGTAAGTAAACATAAAATAAATTCACCAACTTACTGATGGTCGGATCCGACTCGACGGCACTTGGCTTTGTCTGGACTGATGGTTTAAAGATAACTGTCAGTTCCAAATCACTTAAAGAAGTGCATCACGAAGGCTTCAGAAAACTCCCAAAACAAGGGATCAAGAAATTTTCTAGGTGAAGAAAACTTCCTGGAATTATTGGCAGTAGAATACAAAAGAATAATATTTAAAACTCTTTAAGAGATCAAGGAGGAGATGAGACAAAATGCAGCAGAGAAGAATGACAAAACAAGCAGTTTGCAAGAAAGCATACAGAGACAGGAAGTAGAAATTCAGAAGATTAATAATAAAATTACAGAATTAGACAATTCAATAGAAAGCACACAGAGACAGGAAATAGAATTGAAAAGATTAATAATAAAACTACCAAATTAGACAATTCAATAGAAAGTCAAAGGAGCAGAATTGTGGTAATGGAAGGCTGAATTAGTGAGACTGAAGATAAAGCATGTGACAACAACATATTTAAAGAAAAATCAGATCAAAGAATTTTAAGAAATAAATGCTAAGAATTACGTGTGGTTTTATCAAGACAAATAATCTACAAGTGACTGCAATACTAGAACATAAGAAGATAACAGAAAATATAGAGGGAATTGTTGAAGATTTGTTGACAGAAAACTTTCCTGATATCATGAAAGATGAGAAGATATCTACGCAAGATGCTCAGTGAACTCCACACAAGGTAGATCTCAAAAGAAAGACATCAAGGCATACTATAATAAAACTTGTCAAAACTACAAAGCACAGTCAACAAGACTAAACTCAGACTACTCAGCAGAAACTATGCAGATAAATAGACAATGGGATAACATATACAAAGCTTTAAATGAAAATTAATTGCCAGTTAAGAATTATACATTCAGCAAAATTCTGTCCCAAATATGATGGCAACATTAGGACATTTGCAGATAAACAGAAATTGATGTAATTTGCAAAAACTAAACCAAAACTGGAAATGCTGGTGGTGTAGTGTGTTAAGTGCTACATCTGCTGGCAAAAAGGCTGGCAATTCAAATCTGCCAAGTGCTCCTCAGGAAATCTATGGGGCAGTTCCACTCTGTCCTCTAGTGTTGCTGTAAGTTGGACCTGACTTGATGGCAGTGGGTGGGGTTTTAAACCAAAATTACAAGAATACAAAAGGGAGTCCTTTGGTTAGAAAATCAGTAGCACCCAATAATAACCTAAGACTGCAATGCAGAACAGAGCAACCAGATATCAACCCAGATAGGGAAATCACAAAAATAAATCAAAGGCAAAACACTGAAAACAGAGAAACAGAGATACATTATGTAAAAGATGACAACCATATAATAAAAAAAAAAGATTTAAAAAATGTAGCCACAGTTCTTTCATATGGAGAGGAACTCAAGTCAACATAAAGAAATAAAGCATTAGTTTAAATTTAGAAAATAGGGGTAAATATTAAGGTAACTACAAAGGAAATTAACAATCCTACACGTCAAAATAAAAAATGAGAAAAATACGAAGTCTCAGCAAGTACAAAACCAACAACAATGAAAAAGATGAAAACAAAACATGTAAAGAAAAATGACTCAGCATAGAATATTATGTGGAACAAATAAATTGTCAATAATGCACAAAAAGTATCAAAATAACAGCACTAAGCTCCTACCTATCAATAATTACACTAGATGTAAATGGATTAAATACACCAATAAAGACAGAGAGAGTGGAAGATTGGATAGAGAAGTATGGTCCATCTATGTATTGACTACAGGAGACACACCTTAGACTTAAAGACACAAACAAACTAAAATTCAAAAGATGAAAAAAATATATCAAGCTAACAACATTAGAAAAAGAGCAGGAATGGCCATGTTAATTTCTGATAAAATAGACTTTAAAGTAAAATCTACCCCACTGGATAAAGAAGGACACTACATATAATTAAAGGGTCAATACTCCATGAGGACATAACCATATTGAATATTTATGCACTCAGTGATGGGGCTCCAGAATACACAAAACAAGCCCTAACTGCATTGAAAAGAGAGACAGCTCCACAATAACTGTAGATGACTTCTAATTCTCATTCTTTTAAAGATGTCTTAACACCACAGATAAAATAACTGAACAGGAGATTTCAAAGGGCAACTCAAGGAGACAAAGTAAGGCATTATGATGGTGTGTTAAAAGAGCTGGAGACAGAAAACCAAAAGCGAACAACACATGTGGCATTCCTGAAGCTACAAGAATTGAAGAAAAACTTCTGGCCTCAAGTTGCTAAGGTGAAAGACTCTATGGGCAAAATATTAAATGATCAGGAAGCATCAAAAGAAGATGGAAGGAATGCATTGTGTCATTGTACCAAAAAGAACTGGTCGACACTCAACCATTTCAAGAGGTAGCCTATGATCAGAAGCCAGTAGTACTCAGTGAAGAAGTCCAAGCTGCACTGAAGGCTTTGGAGAAAAACAAGGCTCCAGGAATTAACAGAACACCAACTGAGATGTTTCAACAAATTGGTATGGCACTGGCAATGCTTGCTTGTCTGTGCCAAGAAATCTGGAAGACAGCCACCTGACCAACCCACAGGAAGAGATCCATGTTTGTGCCTGTTCACAAGAAACATTCTCCAACAGAATGTGGAAATTATCAAACAATATCATCAATATCACAGGCAAGTAAAATTTTGCTGAAGATCTTCCAAAAGTGGCTGCAACAATATATTAACAGGGAACTTCCAGACATTCAAGCTGGATTCAAAAGAGGACACACAATGAGGGATATCACTGCTGATGTCAAATGGGTCCTGGCTGAAAGTAGACAATACCAGGATATTCATCTGTGTTTCATCAACTGTGCAAAGGCATCCAACAGTGTGGATCACAGCAAGTTATGGCTAGCATTGCAAAGAATGGGAGTTCCAGAACACTCAACTGTGCTCAGGAGGAACCTGTATAGAGATCAAGAGGCAGTTGTTCAGGTAGGACAAGGGGATACTACACGGTTTAAAGTCAGGAAGGGCACGCAGCAGGGTTGTATTCTTGCACTATACTTACTCATTCCGTATGCTGAGCAACTAATCCAAGAAGCTGAACTGTGTAAACAAGAAAGGGACATCAGGACTGGAGGAGGACTCATGAACAACCTGCGTCACATGTATGACACAGTCTAATTTGCTGAAAGTCAAGAGGATTTAAAGCGTTTACTGATGAAAGTCAAAGATCACAGCCTTCAGTCTGGACTACACCCCAACACCAAGAGAACAAAAGTTCTCACAAATGACCAGTAAGCAACATCATGATAAATGGAGAGAAGACTGGTACTGTCAAGGACTTCATTTTGCTTGCATCCATAGTCAACACACAGAGAAGCTGCAGTCAACAAATTAAAAAAACACATTGCATTTGGCAAATCGGCTGCATGAGACTTCTTCAAAGTGTTGAAAAGTAAAGATGTCACCTTGAAGACTAACTGTACCTGACTCAAGTCATGGTGTTTGCAAATGAATCACATGTGTGCAAAAGCTGGACAATGAATGAGGAAGACAGAAGAACGGATGTCTTTGAATCACGGTGTTGGTGAAGAACACTGAATATACAATGGACTTACAGAAGAATGAACAGGTTTGTCTTGGAAGTGTTACAACCAGAATATTCCTTAGAAGCAAGGATGGCAAGACCACATCTTACATACTTTGAACATGTTGTCAGAAGGGATGTGTCTCTGGAGAAGAATGTCAGGCTTGGTAAAACAGGGTCAGTGGAAAACAGGAAAAGCCGCAATGAGATGTGTCAGGATGAACACAGTGGTTGCCACAACGGGCCCAAGCCTGGCAAGGATTGTGAGGAGGGAGCAGGACTGGGCAGTGTTTCATTCTGTTGTACCTAGCAGAATCACTGAGAGTCAGTCAACAGCACCTACCACCACCACCACCACTGCAAAAGAAAACCTTATTTTCAAACAGGATCATATCCACAGATATAGGTGCCAGGATTTCAATATGTACTTTTAGGAGACACAAGTCAACCCACAACACTAAGGACCATTGCCACTGAGTCGATTCCAACTCCTATGAATATACTCAACAAGTTTTTCATTTTATGGATTGATTTGTATCCCCTCAAAATGCGTATTCAAGTCCTGTCCCTGCAGCCTAGATGTGACCCTGTTTGGAAATGGAGCTTTCTTTTATTGTGTTAATGAGGCCATACCAGAGAAGGGTGACCCCTAAACCTAATCCCTTCTGAGTTATAAAAGAAGTCGAATGGACCCAGAGATTCATACAGCGGGGAGACACACACCAAGAAATGCCACGGAATCTTGGAGCTGCTGAGAAGCTCCTCTGTAGCTCAGCCTTTGGTTTCGACTTCTACTCTCCAAAGTTGTGAGAAAATAAATTCCTGTACTTTGAACGACCTACTTGAGGTACTTTTTGTCACAGTAGCACTTATGTCATCCAAATGTCTTAGGTGACTAAGACATCCAGTCCTATTTCACTGTCTAGGACTTCTGATAAAAATAAGGAGCCTTGGTGGCACAGTGGTTAAGAGACAGCACAGCTAACCAAATGGTTGACAGTCTGAATATATGTGTTATCCACCTATCATACGAGGTCACACAATTAACTTTGTGAACTCGTCCTAGAAAAATTGCTACCGACCTCATTGCTGAAAATCACTCTGGTCACCTTCCGGGTCCTCCCCTTGGGAAGCTATGCACCAACACCAGTGCCTACTTTACCCCTCAAAGCAATTTTGGAACTTTTTCTGGAATGATCATCAGAGCGGTCATCAGATTACCCTTGATGTCGTGAATGTCATCCAAATGTATTCCTTTCAGTATTTCCTTTATCTCTGGGTGAAGAAAATGACATTTGGGGCCAGATCAGGTGAGTCAGGAAGGTAAGGTATTCCCTTATACTTACTTCTTTCCTGGCTAAAAACTCCCTCACAGACAGCTGGGCAATTAAATTCGTGGACTTCCCACTGTGCCACCGTGCACAATGGCTTTGAAAGGTGGACTAGGTGTTGGTGTCGGTACATAGCATCCCACGGGGAGGACTTCACGGTGATTGTAGTGATATTCAGCGATGAGGCATGCAGCACTGAAAAGAATTGCGTTCACGGACATAGTTGTCAGACCCCGTATGCTTTAAAAACTCTAAATTTCTTTCTAAATACCATTTTAACTGTATAACACACATTTTGTTCTGTTTTTTTCATCATGTGAACAGTGCTAAACAACTGCTAATTTCTATTAATTTTTCCCCTGCTTTAAAAATTATTTAGAAATTTCTAAAATGAATAGGAAAGGTTATTATATTGATTTCTAACTGCACAGCAATCCTATCATGGAAGACATTTTATGTGACTCTTTAGTCATTAGTAGTTAACATTTGCTTTTTAGACCTATTAAGTTGTTTTTTTGAATGGTTCATAATTGCTAGAAATAATGAATTTTTACAAATTTGGAGTGCAATGTTACATCATTAGTATCTTCTACAACAATAGTGTTATAACCTCCCACATAACTATAGCTTTATTATTTTCTCTTTATAATTCTGATACTTTAAGATTCTAAATTATTAATTTTTCAAGGTGAACTATTCTTTTTTTATGATTAAGTGTACAGTCCAAATTAATTTTGCATGCCCACCTATCTGCAGCTCTCTCTGCTCTCCTTGCCTGGTGATAGCACATTCCTTTTCATTCTATACTTGTCATATCCTCTTAACAAGCTCCTGTCTCCTCTCCTCCACCCTCTTCTCTCCCATCTAGAAAGAAACCAGAAGGACAGCATCCTATAAACGCATAAAACCATAAAGTACACATACCATATGGTCACACTGTGTCCTCAAGTGCAGTCCATTTTTGTCCAAAGAGCTGACCTCGTAGTGTTCTCTAGACAGGGGCAGCAGCAGCTCCCAGGCAAACCCCAGGCTGTCAAATCATCTCTCGCGGTTAGACTTCTTGAGCTGCACCCCTCTTTTTCTCATGTTGCCACAGGGTCTCAACACTGTGCGTCCCAGCATACCTGTACTGGGTGGTGACCGGGCACCATCTGGTTCTTCTAGTAACATGTTGATACAGTCAAGGTGAACTATTCTTTATTATTCTTTTACTATTATGTAATTACTAATTTTATCCTATTTTTTTGGCTTGAGGTCTTTTATATTAATATTGCCAAATATTTATTTTTATTAGTATTTTCTCCTACATTTTATCTATTTGTTTACATAACATCTTTGCCTCATCATGTTTGAAGTGTTGCTCTTATAAGTAGTACATCCCTGAATTTTTTACTTTATTTCTTCCATTTTGTCATGTTTTCTATTCATCATTCCACTTTGATTCTTTGCTCCTCCTCTGCTTTCTATTCAGTAGATCTAGATTTCTATTTACTGTACTTTAGATGAAGGTTTACAGAACAATGAATACATGTATAGTTTTGTGACATTGGTTTTCAGCTCTTCAGTGTGTTAACATTTTTCCCTTCTGGACCTTGGGTTTCCCATTACCAGCTTTTCTGTCTCCTCTTTTCTTCTCAGTCTTCCCCTGGGCTGGTGTGACCATTCAGACTTATTTTATTTTATGGGATTATCTAATCTTTGGTTGAAGGATGAACCTCAGGAGTTACTTCAGCATTGAGCTAAAAGGGTGTCCAGGGGCCATATTCTCAGGGCTTCTCCAGTCTCTGTCAGACCAGTAAGTCTGGTCTTGTGTGCAGGTGTGTGTGTCTGTGTGTGTGTGTGTGTGAGAGAGGGAGAGAGAGAGAGTTAGAATTTTGCTGTAATTTTTCTCCAACTCTTTTCCAGACTCTCTATCGTGATCCCTCTCACAGCAGTTGGTGGTGGTAGCTGGGCACCATCTAGCTGTGCTGGACTCAGTCTGGTGGAGGTTGTGGTATTTTTGTCCCATTAGTCCTCTGAACTAGTCTTTCCTTTGTGACTCTGGTTTTCTTCATTCTCCCTTCTCCAGGTGGGGTAAGACCATTCGAGAATCTTAGATGGCCGCTAACGAGCTTTTAAGACTCCAGACACCACTTACCAGAGTAGAATGTAGAACATCTTCTTTATAAACTATGCTCTGCCAATTGAGATGGATGTTCCCTGAGACTTTGGTCTCCAGATCCCTCAGCCCAGTAATCTGGATCTTCAGGGGGTTTGGATGCGCCTATGGGGCTTCCATGACCTTGTCTTAGACAAGGTGTGCTGACTTCCCCAGTACTGTGTAATGTCTTATCCTTTATTCAAGTCACCACTTATCTAACTGTCTAAAGCCAAAAAATCTAACCCACTGCATCGAGTTGATTCCAACTCATAGCAACCCTATGGGTCAGAGTAGAACTGCCCCCATAGAGTCTCCCAGGAGTGCCTGGTGGATTTGAACTGCCAACCTGTTGGCCAGCAGCTGTAGCACTTAACCACTGCACCACCAGGGTTTCCTATCTACTGTCAAGTTAGCACTTTTCCCTTTTCACCACTCCCCTCCCAGACAGTCAGCAAAGATTATTTCTTTCCGTGTGCAAACCTTTTCATGAGTTTTTATAGTATGGTGTCTTACAACGTTTGTCCTTCTGTGATTGACTTAGTCACTCAGCATAATACCCTCCAGATTCACCCATATTGTGAGATGCTTCGCAGATTCATTCGTGCCATCGAGTGTATGTACCACAGTTTGTTTATCCATTCATCTCTTGATGTGCACCTAGGCTGTTTCCCTCTTTTTCTGTTGTAAACAACGCTGCGATGAATGTGGGTGTGCACATGTCTGTTTGTGTGATGGCTCTTATATCTCTGGGATATAGTCTAAGCAGTGGGATTCCTGGGTCACACGGTATTTCATTTTCTAGCTTTTTAAGGAAGTGCCATATTGTTTTCCAAAAGGGTTATACCATTTTCCATTCCCACCAGCAGGGCATAAGAGTTCCAATCTCCTCAAAGCCTCTCCAACATCTTCTGTTTGGTGTTTTTTGGATTATTGCCAGGAACGCTAGTGTGAGATAGTATCTCCTTATAGGTTTGATTTGCGTTTCTCTAATGGCTAGTGATTGCGAGCATTTCCTCAAGTATCTGTTAGCCACTTGAATGTCTGCTTTGGTGAAGTGTTTGTTCATGCCTTTGCCCATGGTTTAATCTCAGTGTTTGCCTTTTATTGTTCAGGTATTAGCTTTTCCTGGAGATTTGAGAGATTAGATCTCTGTCAGGTTTGTCACAGTCAGAATTCTTTCCCAGTCTCCAGATTTTCTTTTCAGTCTTCTGGTGAAGTCTTTTAATGAGCATTAAGCATTTAATTTTCAGAAGATCCCACTTATCTAGCTTATCTTCTGTTGCTTATGTATTGTTGGCTATGGTTTATATCCTGTTAATGCTGTTAGTGCCTTTAGAGTTGACTATTTATGGTTCTATGACTTTTATAGAACAAAAATTTTGAATTAATTTTGGTGTACAGTGTGAGGTATACACGCTGCTCCATTTTTTTGTAGATGGACATCCAGTTTCGCCAGCATTTGTTAAAGAGACTGTCTTTTCCGATTTGATGGGTTCTGGGTCTTTGTTGAAGATCAGGTGACTGTACATAGGTGGTGGATTTACACCCAGGTGATGTGGTTTTTGTTGTCATTTTTCTCTATTCTTCCTGTCGTCGATTGAATTCTTTTCCCAACCCCAAAAATCTACATAGCGATTTAGCTAGGCCACGATTCCTGGTATTGCGTGATGTCCTCCGTCTTTCAAATCTTGACTCTATTGTGTTAATGAGGGCAGAAGAGCCGCAGCCGTGTTGGTGGAGCAAGACTCACTGTATAACGTTGTGCTGTGCCTTGAGACAGTCTCTTGAAGGTAGAAAGCTAGCAGAGAGATTTGGGTACTCATACCACCAAGAAGCAGTGCTGGGAGGTGAGTGCATCCTTTAGAAAGGACCAGGGTCCCTGTGCCTCAGAAGCTTCCAGTCCAGGGGATGAAGGATGACAAAGACCTTCCTCCAGAGCCAGCAGAGAAAGCCTGACCCTGGAGCTGATGCACTGAATCTGGACTTTTAGCCTACTGGACTGTGACAAAGTAAAGTTTCTCTTTTTAAAACCATCCACTCACGATATTTCCGGTAGAGCAGCACTAGCTGACTATAACACTTTTCTTTCCCCTCTACAGGACTTTTGCTATCTACCTAGAATTGCCAAAGTCAAGTGTCATTGACTAGAATTAGGATTATAATAAAAAGTTTTCCTGCAGGAAATTAAAAGCTCAGGCTTCCACTCTGTGTTTCCAATTTAGAGGTTGTATTTTTCTACTTCTCCTTTTGAGACAGGGTTATCTCTTCAAGTATCTGCCTACAAGGGTATCCTATGGATTTCCAGATCTGTGTCTCAGAGAGTTACATTTTATTCATTTACCCAGTTTCTGAACTTGAATAGAGAAAGTATCTGGGCCTTCTCTTTTCTGCCTCAAGGCCAGGGGTCAATATGAGAGACAAAAGTACCTATAGAAAACCATGAACAAAAGCCACTGAACCACCAAATGAATGATGAGATCAGCTCAGACTTAACTAACAGTGGCTTTGTTTTCTCTCTTCATTTCTAAAATCCTGTTTTTCCTTTGGAGTTTAGCTATTTATCAGAAAATATTTTGACTACATTTTAATCACTATTTCTACATGTAGGTACTGATGTACTCCATTAGACATAATGCACAAGGGATTCTGGCCCGGCTCCCCAAATTACAATGGGGAGAGCAGACTAGGCACGGCACGCACGGTTAACAGGCTGACCCGTGCAGCTCCGTGCGTGTCAGGGTGAGCTGTGCCCCGCTGCGTCTTCAGTGGCTGGCTGTCAACAAGCAGCCGGCCCTTCTTCTCAGGTGCTTCTGGGTGAATGTGTTCACTGTGTGCACCGTGCAGAGACTCCTGGCAAATGACGAGTGCTAGCAAAGAGATTTTGATGCAATGAAGTCAGGAAGTAACCTCCTACAAGCAAAGGGAGATGCTAAAAACGTGCACAGTGTCCTCTCCCCGTCTTTACAGGTCCAGTTTGCCCGTGGAGCCACTGGACAGGTTTGAAGTGAGACTCTGTTAGCAGCTGAGCACTGGAGCACTGCACCAGCAGGCAGAGCAGCACTCTGAAAAGCTGCGGGAGTTAATCCACTCACATTATAGAATGTTTACAGGCTCCAAGTCTGCCTTCTCCCCTGAGGCCTTTTTGTCTGGGTCTTTCCGTTTCTCTGCATTTGTCTTACACAAAGATTCTTCTTCTCTGTCTTGCTCCTGGGCATTAATGATTCACTTTGAAGGTCAGAATGACTTCTGTTCTGACTTTTTCTCAAAACATCTTGCCATGATGGCGACACAATGTACAGTCTCTGAAACAACACTAGAAAAAGAAGTGTACAGTTCAAGAACTCTACTAAAAGACCAGAACTGATGGTCCAACAGCCTGGAGGGTCCCTGAGAACACAGCCCCTAGGCTAGCCGTTGCCCTGACCTGAAACCAGTGTGGAGGTTGACTCTTCAGACAAGAATGGACTGGACTCAGGGACATATGGTTTTATACATTGGTAAGAGGCCGTCCTACTGGTTTCTTTCTAGATGGGAGAGGGGAGGGCAGAAGAGAGGTGACAGGAGCTCATAGAGAGGACGCTGGAAGCAAAGAGTGAAAAGGAGGTGTGTGCTGTCACACGTGAGGAGCATAGACAGAGCTGCAGAGAGGCAGGCATGCAAAAGTGATTTGGATTGTATACTTTCACCTAGTCATAATAATAATAATAAAAATCTTGCCTTTCAGATTGAGGCAGGTCAGACATCACCTGCATACAGGCTCCTAGACATCCGGCTCTGCTCATGTCCAGAGTCCAGGAAAGAAAACTTCACGTCATTCTCTATGCTGAAGCTCCTGGTATGTCATCCTTCTCCTGTCCTCTAGCTGTGGCCAAGATGACGGCTGTGACAGCAACACACCCAGCTGGAAGCAGCTGCTAGGGAGAGACCAGCCCAGACCTTCCAGAATGGACCCTTCCAGCACTGGACTGTGCAGCACCTGCTAGGGTCCAGGTTTCCTGTCCCTAATTTTTGGCTGGGCGGCTCCCCCCAGCAGCACCCATCACCTTGTGATGGCATCTCACTAGCGGAGCCATGGGCTGCCACTGCCATTCGTCCATAAATTCTTCTCTGAGTCCACTGAGCTGCCTTGACTTCTACTTCAGGTGTGATTCTCTTAGAACACAGCCAACTTCATGGAGGTGAGACTTGTGCGGTCATATGGAGCCCACACAGAATGGCCCTGTGATTGGTTCGATGCTCTGCTGTCAATGTCTTGAAGTTTTTAATAATTTTAAAATACAACTTCAAAATTTTCCTTTTTTCCCGAAAAATGAAAATTATGTAAAAAATTACATTGCCTGTCCTATTTTAGGAGAAACAGTGGCTATCACAGGTACTTGATAAGTTGTCACTGTTACTCTTAAGTGCTTCTGAGTTGGTCCCAACTCGGCGACCCTGTGCACAACAGAACAGAAGCCCCCCTGGTCCTGTACTGTCCTCATACTCCCGGTCATGCCTGAGCTCACTGCTGCAGCCACTGTGTCATTCAACCCTGTGGAGGGTCTTCCTATTTTTCAGTGACCCTCTACTTCACCAAGCATGATGCCCTTCTCCAGGGACTGATCCCTCCCAACAAGATGTCCAAGTTATGTAAGAGGCGGTCTGGCTATCTTTGATGAGTGGGTGGGGCGTGCTGATTAATCAGACTTTCTGGGAGTCCAGAGAACAACATGTTGAGATGTAGTTTCCTCTCCTACAGAACTTCCTCCCGTGGGAAGCTTCGCACACATCTCCATAAAGCATCTGACTGCTTCTAGACACCAAGGAGAGTGGGCACCCTTCAGCTGCCCAGTAGAACCTTCTGGCACCATGTGAATGCTCTATATCTTCGCTAATACAGTGTGAATTGAAAACTTGAAATATAGCTAGAATGACTGAGGAACTGAATTTTTCAAATATTAACTTCAATTATTCAACATTTAAAGCTAAATAGCAACATGGGACGAAACTCGCTGCTGTTCTCAAGTTAATTCTACCTCAGAGAGACCCACTAGGACAGAGTAGAACAACCTCCTCCAGCTTCCCAAGAATGGCTGGTCGACTTGCACTGCGGACCTTTTGGTTTTCAGTTGGTCTCCTAACTACTGCGCCACCAACACGTGACTATTGGTTACCACACTGGACAGTACAGCACAAGAACAGAGTAATTCCTAATCATCGATGCTTTGATTAGACTTTGCATTGATTTCACAGCAAGACTTAGTATAGGGCTTTGTCCAGAAAAGACTTTCTAAATTCAGGTTTAAGGCATATAGAGAACCAAGATGAGGGAGAAGTGGGGAGGGTCTCAAATCAGCGTTTTCTCTTAGGTGTAGAGGAGGCATTCCTCCGTCCCACCTGCTAGGCCATGGGACTCACAGCTCCGGCCTACAAAGGAGACCTTACACAGGAGTGACGAATTGCCTCAGGACTGCCCCTGCCAGTCCCAAGGGGTTATAGCAGAAACCAGGAAGACAGAGAAGAGGTGAGAAGGTCTGCGGCCATGGACTTGGCAAGCAGTGACAGTGAGGAGGTGGCAGTGGGAGGGGGCTGGTAGGTAAGCTTGAGCCATCACTCCCAGCCTCATGTGACTCGGCTGTGCAGCTGGCCCAGTGGGCCCCATGTGCTGTGGTGACACAGGGCTGCTGAGGACACAGAGGCACACTGGAAGGCTCTGATCCTAACAAAGAGGAAGCGGAAGTGGGGACTCTGAGACGGCTCCGACTTCAGCTTCCGGAGATACCTACTACCTCAACCTGAAGGCCAGGTCGGAACAACCACACTGCCGTGGTCACCAGTCCAGCGGACAGAAAGTTCAGTCGCTCCCCTACCGAACAGTGACGGTCTGGATGGCCCCACCTCAGCCGCCAGGACTCCACCAACTTCAGGACACTCGGAGGCCGTGTCAGAGAATGAGGAGCCACAGAGGAGCCTGAATGACCTAACGCTTTACCTAAACGCGGAGTTCCTGCCCGGGGTTCACGCACGGGGTCCGTCCAAAATGTTCGACTAAACCAAGTGAAACTGAACGCGGTAGATTTTAATTCAGCATTCTTTTCCCCAGTTTTCAGTGGGTGGACAGATGAGTTATGGGGACATAAAGAAGCTGTATTTTCCTCGTACACCTGAGTCCGGGGAGTGAATTTATGAACCCACTACAGGCATGCTGGACTTCTGCCAGGCCAGGTGCGGCTCCCAGTGCTGTTCACAGCTTAGCAGAGGTGAAGTAGGGGCGTGGAGTGTGGGATGCTGGGAGCCGGTCACACCAGCTTCGTGGCGGAATTAGCCACTGAACCTGTGGACATTCTTGTTCAAAGGCACCAGCGACCTCAAGCATGAAGGACGTTTTGGGCTTTTCTGGGGATCAGATTCTGTCTTATCACCTGTCTAGACTGAGGAGGGTGTAGAGCTCTGAAATTAGTCAGGGGCAAGCAGTCTAGCCGACTGTGGTGTCACCTTGCCTAACCGTCTTCTTGGGTTTAATGAATTAGACAGGGCTGAGGAGCAAGATGTAGTTGGGCAGAGCGGTAATCCCCTCTCCTGGCTTTGACCTCCCGCCCATCTTTCCTCTGGGCTGGCCTGTGTGGGCCACACCACCACCTGCAGGCCAGCCCTGGGAAGTACACGTGCGAGACAACGGAGGCGGCCTTTCCGGGGAGTGTGTTCTGACCAGCCACGGTGTGGGCACTATGCTTCCAGTGTTCATGACCCTCAAACAAGAGAATGCATGGTCCAGCGAAGAGACCTAGTAGGTCATGGGACTTATGGCAATTGACTACACGTGTCTTCTCCCTGGTTGCTATAATAACAGACGTCTTCTCCAGTAGCCTCTTATTAGAGGGGAGAGGAGAGCGTGGAGAGGAGGGGACAGGAGGTCTTTAAGAGGTTATGACAGGAATCGAACAGCAAGGAGGAGTGTGGTGTCACTGGGCAAGCAGATCCGCAGGAAGCGCAGATAGGTGGGCATGCAAATTTGAACTATATTGTAAACTTTCACTCCATCACAATAAACAACCCCCCCAAAAATAAATAAATAACTGGCATTTTCAAGGAGTAAGGGTTTTTCGGCTCTCAGAGGAAGATGCTATCTTCAAATGTGACTTGTTTAATTCTTCCAACCTATCCCTAACTTACCTGATCCAACCCAGCCCCACATAAATGTCTCCAGCTATTGAAATGAGAAACCTGAGACTCCAGAAAGACCTTTGCTGATAACTCCATTCCTTGGAGTTCTCCAAGAAACTGACTTTGGGGAAAATTCAATCATTTGCTTTGTGTCAGAACAACAGTAACCCATCACAGAGGCTGGGGTGGCTAAGTTAGACACAAAACCCCCGCTTGCACTAGGTCACCTTCTTCAAGCACTGAGGGTTTACCAAGTCATACCCAGTCCTGGTCACGAACCCCGAGAGAAGACTGCAGTCCTCATCTGCTGGGAATTCTGAGGACATCCCATTCTGGGCACCACAGAGTGAAAGAACTGGGCCCCGGGAGCGGCCACCTAACTGGATTTTTGTGAAGTCCAGGTGTAAGAGGAATAAAGGGTCAGCAGCCGCAGTGGAGGAAGCTGTGGCAGAAACAAGCCTGGGAGATGAGACTAAGTTCTGTTTAGGAAACTTTCAGTTAAAAATGGTTTTCAGACATCTGAGTGAAGAAGCCATCTAAGTAGCAGCAGGCGTTAATCTGCAGCTCAGGTGAAATATCAGGGCTGGAAAACAGAGATCTGGGGGAAGGTAGAAATCACAGTCACCGGACCAGACAAGGTCTCCTGCAAAGTGCGCCAGTATGTTTAAAGGAGAGGTTGGAACAGATTTTGAAACAGGAAGTAGCAGGGAGAAGGCAGCAGACGGAGGAGAAGCTCGCCGGGGAGGCAGGAGGAGAAGCTCGGGGTGTACTGACCCAGAAGCCAAGCAGCCGGCTGAGTCCAGAGCTGCTGCAGGGGTGTGTTGGAGGGGGGTTGGGGGTGTGCGAGGGCGTGGAGGGACAGTGCTGCCTGGAGATCCCACGAGGACGGCTTCGGCGGAGGGACCAAACAGGGTTGGAGAGCAGCGGAGAGAGGTCGTGAGGGGGAGCTGGGGACACCAAGGCTAACAACCTGTTTGGGGTGGTGCTGAGGGGGCGGGTGGAGGAGACAGGGTGGAGGAGACAGGGATTCCGGGGAGGACAGACCCGTTTGAAGGCAGGACTTGTAGCATTTTACACACAGATGTGAAGGACTGAATAGAAGACACGGCCCAGGGCTGGGGGCCAGGGCTGGGGGCCAGGGGTGCTGGCGGGGGCAAAGCTGTCAAATGGCCCGTAAGTGGTGGGACAGGCCTTAGACTCCAGGACAGTCCTTCCATCAGAAAGGAACCAAAGACCACAAGTTAGAAAATGTGGTGATGGAACGTTGGTACGGGCTTCCACTGGGCGCCTCCCCTTCCCTGGTGACAGAGGAAACGAGGGCTGTGCCGCCGGCTCCTGCTAGCCTAGCTCGCTGAGACTGTGTCCTCCAGTGGGGACTCAGGATTTTACTCGGGACTCCAACACTTTACCCAGGACCCCAGCACTTTACCCAGGACCCCAGCACTTTACCTGGGACCCCAACACTTTACCCGGGACCCCAGCACTTTACTTGGGACCTCAATACTACACCCAGGACCCCAACACTTTACCCAGGACCCCAGCACTTTACCTGGGACCTCAGTACCATACCTAGGACCCCACTTGACCCTGACTACTGGACTAGAAGCGTGCTCTGTATTCCCAGGGGTGCCTAGCCAGCTCTGGCTTTTGTTCACTAGGAATATCAAGTAGAGAAGCAAATACATGAAAATCCCCTCCCTGAACCCAGAACCCACTGGGACGTGCCATGGCCTTCCAGGTACCCAAACTGGACGGGACAGTCTAGTGGAGTGGGGAGGTAGAAGCCAGGCCTGGCTAGAGTTTATTGTCACAGTGGCACCCTACTGAGAAAAAAAAAATCAAGAAAACTACGTGTTGTGATTGAATTTTGTCCCCCCAAACTACACGTTGAAATCCCAGTTCTTAGTTTTCTTCTGCTAATGAGGCTACAGGCATAGGTGGGTCTTAATCTGTGCTGGGTGGTGTCTTATAAAGAGTTAACAGACACAGATGTGTTCCCAGGGAAGACAAATGCCATAGAATGCAAGGGACTCGTGGAGCTACCGTTGGAGGAGGGCCTTCCCCTACAGCTGATTCTCTGATTTGGACTTCTGGCCTCTAGACCTGTGAGACAATGAAGTCCTGTCCTTAAAGAGCTCAGCTCCTACCCCAAAGGCAGCGGTTTGAAGCCACTGGCTGCTCCCTGGAAACCCTGTAGGGTCATTCTGCTCTGTCCTATAGGGTTTCTAGGAGTTGGAATCAACTTGATGCAGTGGGTTTGGTTTGGGTTTAAAGCCACACAGAATGAAGGAGGCAAGAAGCCAAGTTGACTAACTCATAGAAATCCAGTGTGTGTCCAAGGAGAACTGTGTTCCCCAGGTCCTTCCAACTGAACAGGAGTCAGGAAGACTACTACTTCCTCACATAATACTTGACTAAATCAAGAAAGCCAGATGCTTAGTTCACAGGCCACGACTGCAATGGTTTGGGAGCGTCTGGTTGTGGGCTACCTTCAGAGTTAGTTCCACAGTGATGACAACTAGCCGTCTGGTTTGCCAAGACCAAAGCCCAGGAGGTAGAAGCTGGATTTTTGAAATCAGGGCACTCCTGGGCAAATCATCCTGGGTTACCTGGACCTGAGGGAGACTTTCAATCCTCAAACAGAGGAAGTTACGGGCAAACTGGGCTGCGTTTGGTCGCTTGACTTAGGAACCACACAAGAACGGCCAGCTCACCTTGATGATGCTGTGTCTCAGTGTGATCTGCTCCTTAGTTTTCAGATTTTGCCCTACATGCCTTTTGGCTACTTCAAGAGATCAAAAATTGCACCTACCCCAAACAAATGGGTGGCAGCCCAAAGAACAGTCAGTCTAGAAGTCAATTTTGCAAATGTTTTCTTCTCCCTCCTTTCCCTCCTCTGCTCTTTGCACCCTTACTTTTTAAACCTGTGCCACCCTGTGCAGAAGTACAGACAATGCCAGGGGTGGTGCCAGGGCAACCGAGGACTTCTGCAGACATCCACCGGTAAACAGACGTGTGAGCACCAGCACCTCCTCTCTCAAGGTCGCTTTGTCCCATCCCCACCCAGTCCTGGGACACCTCAGCTGGCTACGTGGGCTCAGTACACGCTCCTTTCCTCGTCCTTCTGGCTGCTGAGTGCATGTCACAGAATCACTAATTCATCCCATGGAACCGAGTGAGAGCCATTTAATATGATTATCTTCTCCATTAAAGCTGTCGTCATAATTAGAGCAGCGGCCAACTGTTTGCCAGGAATTACAACTTCTGCCAAGAAAAACTTGGGTGTCATTTTAGAAAAATTCTTAGCTAGGGGAAGAGGGGCTCTGCACCATCTGTGTGGGGACACAGAGCTGGGTAAGGACAAATACATCTCTGCCCCTGCTCTCGGCCAGCTCCACCCAGCCCTCCAACTGGACCTTGTCAAAGACATTGGAACAAACCAGCTTTCAGGTAGTCCAAGGATCACACCTCTCAGAAGAAGAGAGCCTTTGAAGAAGTCACCCTTTCAGAAAGGAAAAAAAAAAAGGCAGCAGCGAATAAAACTGAGGACTTCTGCACCAGCTTCCAAAGTTGTTGCAAATGGCTGTGTTTGTTGCCTGCTGTTTCCAGGGCAACCTGAGTTGGGACAGAAGGAAGAGACACAAGGTCTGAACAGACCACCACTGCCATTCTCATTGTATCCTGATGGCAGAACCTTTCACATTGATGGACCACCACTGCCACTCTCATCTTATTCTGACAGCAGAATCTTTCACACTGATGGACCACTGACTACCACTCACGTCTTATCCGGACGGTGGAACCTTTCACACCAATGGACCACTGACTGCCACACTCATCCTATCCTGATGGCAGAACCTTTCGCATTGACGGGACCACCCACTGCCATTCGCATCTTACCCTGACAGCAGAACCTTTTACACCAACTCAAGTGTTTGCTAGGCAGCTCTCTGTGCGTCTGCAGCAGCTCCTTTGGCCCCACGGAAGCGCGTCCAAGGCTGCTGCCCCCATGTACCCCCAGACTGAGGCGTTTAAAGCGCAACCCAACCTCCCCAGGGGGTTCTCTGTACTGCTAACACAGCTTTGTCACACAGGTTTACGTTACATATTGTAAACTGCAGATAAAACATTGTGCTAATTTCCTCCTCTATGTCTTCTGGTTATTGTTAGGACACAGTGTTTTTGGAATTCAGCCTTTCAGATGAATGTTTAAGATGAAGAGAAAAATCAACCCGAGGCAGAGGGACGCTCACAACTCAGAATGCAGGCGCCTGGCAGTCCAACAGGAGGTGACAGTGGGGCTCCCATACAGCCGCGGGCAGTGGAAGGGGCCCTGGACTCGACGAGGCGTCATTGGCAGGCTTGGCTGTGTGTTCTGGTGCTGGGACTTTTTGGAAGATGTCACTTTGGCGGGATTTGTTTCACTCTTCTAAGCCTCAGATTCCTTGTCTATGAAATAAGAGTGCTTGCTAACCTCTCAAAGGTGCTTCCACTTTGCACATTCTAGGAGAAAACCAGCTGCCACCGAGTTGATTCCAACTCATGATGACCCCTTGTGTGTTAGAGCAGAGCTAGCCCCAGCTCCCAGCCGCTGATTCTCCAGAAGGAGGCCCCCGAGGCGTCTTCCGAGATGCCCCCGGGTGGGCACGAGCCTGCGGCCTTCGGGTGGACACCGAGAGCGCCAAGCACTCGCACTGCTCCACAGCTCCGAGCGAGCAGACCGTCCCGGGAGCACATGGCCCGGGTTATACTGACTGTCCTTAAGGAGTAAGTCAGCTCCATCCTGGAGCTTTAGAAACAGCGATGACCCTGAACCGCCGGCGCCCTCCCTGCCCTGGGGCTGCTGGTGGTGCCTCGCTTGGCCTGCCGTGGGTCCAAGTAAAATGAGATGCCTGACAACTCGCAGGTTTCCCTGCTTGCCGTGATGCTCCTTATGCTCCCCTTGTGAGGAGCTTTGTTTTCTCGAGGTGTTGAGGTGCAGTCCAGCCTCAAGGCTGTCGTCTTTGCACTTCATCAGTAAGTGCCTCAAGTCCTCTTCACGCACGTTCCTAATGAGTCTTCCCTAGTCCTGAGGCCTCGTTCTTCTTTATGTGGTCCAGCTTCTCAGATCATCTGTTTAATGTCAAGACTGAACAGGTAAAAGGATACAACGCTAACACACACCTTTCCTGACCTTAAACCGCAGTATATCCCCTCATGCTGTTCAAACGACTGCCTCAGTGTCTGTACAGGTTCTTCTAGAGCACAGTTAAGTGTTTGGGAGTTCCCATTCTCCACAGTGCAATCCGTAATTTGTCACGATTCACCAGTCGAATGCTTTGCATAGTCAACTAGCCATAAGCAAACATCTTTTTGGTGTTCTCCGCTTTCAGCCCACAGCCATCTGACATCAGCAAAGATACCCCTGGTTTCACAGCCTCTTCTGAATCCAGCTTCCTTTTCTGGCAGTCCCTTGTCAATGTGCTACTGCAGCTGCTTGTGAAGGACTCTCAGCAAAATTTTTCTTGCGTGTGGTATTAACGATGTTGTTCAGCAGTTTCAGCACTCATTTGGATCACTTTCCTGAGAACAGACATAAACATAGATCTCTTGTGAGTTCAATACCTCAGTTCAATACCCTACAATGATATGGCCTCATTAATATAACAAAGAAAGCCTTATTCTCGAATGGGTGACACCCTCCAGTCACTGCCGGTGTACTGCTGCAAACACTTTTGAATTATCTTCAGCAAAATTTTACTTGCGTGTGGTATCAATGATATTGTTCAATAATTTCCACACTCTGTTGGATCACTTCTCTCTGGAATGTGCTAAAATATGCATCTCTTCTAGTTGGTTGGCCAGGTAACTGTCTTCCAAATTTCTTGGCAGGGACCAGCGAGCACACCCAGCACCAGATCCATTTGCTGAAACATCCCCATTGGTGTTCCGTCAGTTCCTGGAGCCTTGCTTTCCCACCATTCCCTTCAGTGCAGCTTGGACTTCTTTCTCGGCGCCATCAGTTTTTGACCACATGCTACCTTCTGAAATGATTGAATGTCACCCAGTTTTTTTTAGTATCATGTATCTGTCCATTCCTTCCATCTTTTTTGATGCTTCTTATATCATTTAATATTTTGCCTGTAAAGAAAAACCCAAACCCATTGCCATAGAGTTGATTTTGCCTCACAGTGACCCTATAGGACAGAACAGAGCTGCCTCGTAGGGTTTCCAAGGAGTGCCTGGTGGATTTGAACTGCCATTCTCTTGGTTAGTAGCTATAGCACTTAACCACTGAACCACGAGGGTTTCCATTTTGCCCACAGAATCCTTCAGTATTGCCTTGCACATTGCTCTAATGCTGGAAGCTGCATCAATGGAACTTCAAATACTAGCTGGGTCCCCCATGTGGACAGGTTTCGGCTGAGCCTCTAGACTAATCTGACGCACTGCTAGAAGATGAACCCTCAGGCTAGGGGACACTGAAAAGGTGACTAGGGAAGAGCTGCCTCCTGAAAGTAGGATCGACCTTAGTGACGTTGATAGGATTGAGCTTTTGGGGACTGTCATCTGCTGATGTGGCATGACTCAAAATGAGGAGGCATAGGTGCAAATATCCATCAATAATCAGAATGTGGAGTGCATGAAGTATGAATCTAGGAAAATTGGAAGTCATAAAAAATGAAACGGAAAGCACAAACACTGATAATCTAGGTATCAGAGAGCAGGTATTGGCCATTTTGAAAAGCCAGTCATATGGTTTGCTACGTAAGAAATGACAAAATGGAGTTGAATGGCTTCACATTCATCATTGAAAAGAACATTTCAGGATCTATCCTGGAATACAGTGCTGTCAGTGACAATACAATATTCACACGTCTACAAGGAAGACAAGCTGACGCAACTATTATTCAGACTTATGCACTAGTCACTTAGTGATGCAAGAAACTCCTTATCCAGTGGGAGAGTGACGAGAGCTGGGCTCCACAGCAATGCCCACGACACCTATGTGAACTGACTGAATGAGAAGGACAGTTATTGGCTGACACACGGAAGCTTCTCAGAAAAGAACTGATTACCTAAGTAAAATGGATGCTATCCACCATACTAGAAAACACATTATGTTTAGTGAGAAAGAATTATGGACTGGCAAAAGGATGACATATTAATTAAATGAATGGAAGTAACAGTTGACTTAAATCTGTATCTTTATTGGCAATTTATTACTGACTAGGTACCAAGCCAATTCAATGCAAGAAGAACAGCCTCTTCAACAAATAATGCAGGAGAAATGAGTAGCCAAGTGAAAATCAAGTTATGTGGTTACCTTATACCATGTGATGGTTGAGGGTGTTTGTCAGCTTGGCTGGGCTGTGATTCTCAGTGGTTGGGCAGTTATGTAATGATGTAATCATCTCCATAAGGAGGTCCAATATGATATAATTAGTGCCACAGTGGGTAGTCCATCAGTGGAAAGGGTGTTTTCCCGGGGTATGGCAACATCTGATACAGGCGGACTCCCTAGCCACACTTGTCGGCTTTTGCTCACTCTGGATCCTGTATCTGGCTTGTCATCATCTGACCTCTGGTTCTTCGAACTTGAGCCAGCAGCCTCCTGTCCGTGGGCCAGTGGCCCGCAGTCTGACCCGCAATCTCGGGCCCATCAGCCCCTGTAGCCATGTGTCAGAAGTCTGAGGCCAGACACCTGACTCGCAGGCTTGGGACTTGCCAGTCTCTACTACAACATCAGCCATTTCCTTGAGATACAGCTTTCTTTCTCTCTCTCTATGTGTGTACATAAGAGTGTGTGCACACACACACATGTGTAGTGTGCATGCATACACACATCACTGGTTCATTTTTCTAGAGAACCCAGCCTAAGGCACACCATATATAAAAACTAACGCAAATGGACCCAAACGCTAAATGTACAGCTAGAACTATAAAACCCCTAGAAGAAACACAGGCGTAACTATCTGTGACCCTGCACTGGGCAGCGGTTTCTTAGATATGACACCAAAAACACAGGCAACCAAGGAAAAAAATAGACAAGCGGATCCGTTTGATCAAAACAAAACTTTCTCTGCCTCACAGGACACTAGCAACAGAGTGGGAAATCACAGAACGGGGACACATGGGCCCTGCTGGCCCCCTGCACACATCTCAGCCACCTGTCCTGTGCTCCCTGAGTGCAGCCTTCGCTCGACTTGCCGCTGCGACTAACCTGGCGGTGGGAGGAAAGCCTGCCCTCCTGAGGGCTCTCAGCCACGCCTCGGCTGTGGTTAGCAGCCCACGGAGACAGCAACAAAGTAAAAAGACGGGAAAGTTTCAGGGCTTTATACTGTAAGAGAGGAGCCTGGCAGCACGGTGGTTTAGCGCTCAGCCGCCAGCCTGAAGGTCGCCGGTTCAAACCCACCAGCCACTCTGTGGGAGGGACACGTGGCAGCCAGCTGCAGTACAGAGGTACAGCCTGGGAAATCCAGTGGGGCAGCTCTACTCTGTCCTCTAGGCTTCCCATAAGTGGCAGTGGGTTTGGTGTTTTGGTTTACACTGTACGAAAAAGCAGAGATTGGCAATAGATGGTCGGTGTGCCAAATCCAGCCTGCTGTTTTTCTTTTTTATGTAATTCTTTTTGTAAACAGAACTTAGTAGAAAGCAGCCAAGCTCATTTATTCACATATTTTCGATGGCTATCTTTATGCTGTTGCAACAGAGTTCAGTGGTCCAGACAGATGCCTTATCACCTGCAAAGCCTGGAATATTGACCATCTGCTGATTTAAAGAGGCAACATGCCGACCCTGCCCCAAGGCAAGCCTCTCCGACAGAAGTAGGGGTCAGAGGGGTGAAGTCCTTGGGGAACACCAGCCAGGGCTCCCTTTATCTTGGCCCAAGGCAGTTCTTGTTAACTGTACACCTCAGAGTATTCTGGGCCTTCAAAGGATTCCAAATCCTCTGGAATAGGAACTTGGACAGAGCCTGCAGCTCCATGTCCAGGGTTTGCTCTCCCCACATTCAGTAAGACAGCCCTCAAATCTTAGTGAGGCACCAGACGGCACAGAACAAAGACTCCATCTGCCAGCTTCCGTCACAGCTAGTCATGGTCATGTAATATGACCAAGTCAATGCCAGTGTAATGTCATTCCCAAAGAGCACCCTTAAAGGGGGGTGGCTGTGCCTGTGTGTGGTTACCTTTTCTTCTTCCCACTGGAGGGAGCAGAGATGCAATGCCCAGCTATTGACTGCCGTCTTGAACCATGCCTATACCACACTTTAGAGTTGATACAGGATTCAAGGACCCTGACAAATAGATGTAAATATGATAGAATGAAATCTTGAGTGCCAAAGCCAGTGTGAAATTAGGTTTTCTGGCCCATGCAACAAAACCTAATTCTTACAAACACAGCACCGCAGACAGCGGAACACGGTTCTTTGAAAGCAAGGGTCATGTCTGCCTCAGTGGTACGTGCCTGGTGCACAGAAAGTGCTCAGGAAATATTCACAGTTCAAGGAAGGAATCACGCTTCTAAATACTGAAAAACAAGCATGACTGAGATTATAATTTTCTCTATCTAGACAACTAAAAAAAACCCTCAGATTCCTGTTTCTCTGATTTACTAAATCAGAATCCTGGACATGGAAGAAGAGTGGGTAGCAGAAGACGTACAGAAAAAAAAAGAATAATAAGATCATGAGGTGTGTCAAGGATTGAATTGTGTCCCCCCAAAAATATGTGTGGCCATGTGGATGGTCCTTGATTCTCAGTAGTTTGTGATTTTCCTGTGCTGTATGTTGAAGGATTCGGGTGGGACTGTAAATCCCTTCAGAAGATCACCTCCCGGCTCCACCTTAAAGGGAGTTTCCCTGGAGTGTGGCCTGCCCCACCCTTAATCCCTTCATCCTGCAAGAGATAAAAGGAAAGGGAAACAGGCAGAGAACTGGGAACCTCACACCACCAAGGAAGCAGCCCCGGGAGAAATGTGTGTCCTTCAGACCTGAGGTTCCTGTGCCAAGATGCTCCCTGGACAAAGACTGATGCCATACCAGACTTTCTTCTAGAGCCAACAAGGGGCACAGCCTTCCCCTGGAGCTGACATCCTGAATTTGGACTTGTAGCCTACCAGACTGTGTAAGAATAAACTTTCCTGTGTTAAAGCTGTCCGCTCTGTGGTATTTCTGTTAGAGTAGCCCTAGCTGACTACAACAAGGTGTGAGTTGGGCAGCCCTGGTAGGGTGGAGGTTAAGGGCTACAGTGCTAACCAAAAGATTACTTCGAATTCATCAGTTGTTCCTGGGAAACTCTATAGGGCAATTCTACTCTGTCCTGTATGATTGCTATGAGTTGGAATCAAACTGACCGCCACAGGTCTGGTTTGGGATTTGGGAGGCACCAGTTCAGCATATTGCTGTAAACCAGGAAGAAGTTGCATTCAGCAGAAATGGGAAGGGAGGGCATTTCAGGCTGAAGGAAACTAAATTTAGAGATATGAGGTCCAACAATTGAATCCACGAACTTAATTGTTCTAAGTGCTACGTTCCTCATTGCTGAATATCACTGTAGTCACCTTCAAAGGGCTCCCCTAGAGAAGCTATGCACAGATGCCAGTGCCCAGTCCATCCTTCAAAGCAATTTTGGAACTCTTTCTGCAATGGCCACTGTGCATGGCGGCACGGTGGCAAGTTTGCAAACTTAACTGTATAGTTGTAAAGCAATTTTTAGCCATTCAACAAATAATTGTATTAGAACACCCTCCCTACTCACCTGATTTTGTCCCCCATGACTTTTTTCTTTATCTGACGATAAAATATTGAGAGGAAGACATTTTGATGACATTCAGGACATCCGGGGTAATATGACGACAGCTCTAAGGGCCATTCCAGGAAGAATTCCCAAATTGTTTTGAAGAGTAGACTGGGTGCTGGAATAGGTGCATAGTTTTCCTGGGAGAGGACTTCGAAAGTGACTGTAGTGATATTCAGCAATGAGATACGTGGCACTTTTCCTTGGAGGAGTTCATGAACGTAACTGTCAGAACCCGTATGTGCACTATGATCTTAGTTTTCAAGTTTCCCAAATTATAAAATCACAGCTCAAAATCCCAAATAAACTCTTGGTATGTTTCATCTAGACCTTATTTAAACCAACAAAAACCTCTAAGTATTACTCTATTAAGTGTATAATCAGTTATGTTCCATTTTAAATTTTCATCAAAATAACAATATAGCCAGTTTAACTTTCCCATATAGAGCTATTGTTTGATTGCTGTGAGGAACTCCAGGAAAAGAAAAACTTAGTTCTTAATATTGAGATTCATCCGGATGCTTTGCCATGATGAAAGGCTGTGCAATCTGTTGTTTCACAAAACTGTTCCAGACTCTTCCAGCGCACAGGAAGTCTGTGCGCTGAGATTTGACCCAACATTGAAACAGAACTACAAAATTCTAAGTTTCTTTCTTGTAGCTCTAGACCAGAGATGGAACTTGCTAGAAATCCTGTTTACCCTCAAATGATTCTGTCAACTTCTAATTCTGCCACCTTCAGCTGAGCTACATAAAAAAACTCATTTATTCTTCACCATTTTCTCTAAAAGGATACCAATTCAGCAGTATCATTTATTCTTTAGATAGGGTTTCTAATACACCCATTTTTTAAATTTCCTATTTTTATAAATTGCTTAGATATAACCAGAAATATTCCTCCCAATTGTGGCTTTAAAATAAACTTAAAAACCTAATTTCATTTTGTAAGTGAACCAGTGACATCCTCTGTGACTTTCTGCACCCTTTTAAATGTATTTCAAGTTGTTATTTGATAAAGTGTGATGTTAAATGAAACATATTATGCTAAGAGAATGTCTTCTTCTCTTGTTTAATTCACTAATTCGTGCTACAGAAAAATAATTAAACACATGTCAGAAATTATCACTAGCAAGCTAAGAGACAGTCCATCACATGGGGCTTCTAGTTAAGTGAGAGAGATTTATGAAATAATTTCACAAATAAATGTAAAATTTTTACACTTACAAATACTAAAATTGAATCCCTACTGTGCTTTGAGAGAGAACAAGTGGGTATGTTCTGTTCAAGAGATTACAGATTCTCCTTAAGCGGGAGGTTGTCTTTTCAGAGAGTGGGTGGGCATGGCAGGAACCACTCATCAGCAGGTCTAGTTCCAGGAGGTAAGAGACTCACACTGCTGGGTCAGTCATCTGGGAGCCTGAACACTAGAGCAGCCAGAAAAAGAACTATTACAGAAAGAATCATGTAGCTGAACCAGTAACAGCAAGAGTGTAAGAACAATGTCACTGGTAATGAATGCCTTGTGATAATCCTTGGTTATTTATAAATTTGACATGCAATAACTGTTTCTGAAGCCTTGAATTGTAGTTATGCAAATACATATTATATAAGCCCTAATGCTTGCAAGGAAACCCTGGTGGTGTGCTGGTTAAGTGCTGTAGTCACTAACCAAAAAGGTTGGGATTTCGCATCCACCAGATGCTTCCTGGAAACTCAAGGGAGCAGTTGTGTTATGCTTCCCAAGACTTCAAACTGACTCCATGGCAACTGATGACAGCCAGGGAGACTGAGGGTAGTGGTTGCCGGATTCTCATTGTCGGATAATAATTTCAAACAAGAAGACTAGAACAAAACCTGTGTTTTCAGGTTGGCAATATTGCTGAATTTTAATATCTATACACACACTCAGTGCATGCAAAAGCCGGACCGTGAATAAAGAAGATCAAAGAACCACCGACAACCTTGAATCGTGGTGCTGGCGAAGGATGCTGACCACAGCACGGACTGCCAAAAGAACAAACAAGCCCGTCTTGGGAGAAACACAGCAAAACGTAGTAGGTTCAAGTGTTATGAAGAGTGGGGCAAAGTACTTCTCAACAGACTTTAATTAGAAAATGAAAAAGGGAAACTGTACAGTGGAGCAGTCTGGCAGACACCACCTTAATCAAAGCAACTCCAGATCCATCCAGAGGAGGTTCCTGAGACAGAAGGAATCGTTCCAAATGCACTAGTTGCTTTACCTCCACGGATCAAAATGCCAGCTATCTCCAGTTCACTGTGTTGTCACCAAGGGCCACAAAGACAGCGTTTCCTCTTTGTAGCAGACCTGGTGGTCATTGGGGACAGCGGTGTCAGACTCATGGCAACCCCATGGAAAGCAGGAGACAGCGTTGCCTGGTCCCGGGCCGCCCTCGCAATCCTGTCACGTCATCTCACTGAGGGTCTTCCTCGTTTTTGCTGACCCTCTACTTTACCAAGCGCGGTGTCCTTGTCCAGGGACTGGTCCCTCCTGACAACATATCCAAAGTAAGCAAGACAGAATCTCACCATCCGCACTTCTAAGGAGATTTTCAACAGCCACGAGTGCTTTGCAGCTCTTCACATGGTGGTATCTACCTCCCACCCCTTGAGTGTCGGCCAGCCCTGTGGCTTTGACTGACAGATTACGCTGAAGTGACCCTGTATGACTTCCTGAGGCTTAAAAAGGCCTGGACGCTTTTCCTTTTGCCTTCAAGAGTCCAGCTGCGAAGTAAGGAACCCAGAGTGTCATGGATCGAATTGTGTCCCCCCAAGACATGTGTGCAGTGATTTGGCTAGGCCACGATTCCCAGTATCGTGTGATATTCCCATATGTTGTAAATCCTGCCTATTGATGCATTGAAAAGTAAAGACGTCACCTTGAAGACTAAGGTGTGCCTGACCTGAGTCATGTTATTTTCAATTGTATCGTATGGATATGAAAGCTGGACAATGAATAAGAAAGACAGAAGACTTTATGCCTTTGATTGTGGTGTTGGAAAAGAATATTGAGTGTACCATGGACCGCCAAAAGAACAAACAGATGTGTCCTGGAAGAACGACAACCAGAGTGCTCCTTGGAAGCAAAGATGGTGAGACTGCGACTTACACACGAGGTCTGACAGCTAAGTCTGTGAACTTAACTGTTCTAAGTGCTACATACTTCATTGCTGAACATCAGTACGGTCACCCTTGGGAATCTATACACCAACACCAGTGACCCTTCAAAGCCATTTTGGGACTCTGTCTGAAATGGCCATTGTGCATGGTAGCACAGTGGCAAGTTCACAAACTTAACTGTATAATTGTCTGTGAGGGAATTTTAAGCCCATAAACAAATAACTGTATTGGAACACCCTCCCTACTCACCTGACCCCCAATGACTTTTTATTTACACAAAGATAAAGGAAATACTGAAAAGAAGACATTTGGGTGACATTCAGGACATCAGAGTAATATGACAACAGCTCTGATGGCCACTCCAGAAAGAGTTCCAAAATTGCTCTGAAGGGTGGACTAGACACCAGCATCAGTGCATACTCCGAAGGTGGTCACAGTGTACTAGGCAATGAAGTCTGCAGCACTTCTAAGATGAGTGCGCAAATTTAACTGGCAGTCCTAGTACTCTGAACATGTTGTCAAGAGGGATCAATCCCCGGAAAAGAACATCATGTTTGGTAAAGTGGAGGGTCAGTGAAAAAGAGGAAGACCCTCAACAAGACGGATTGACACAGTGGCTGCAACAGTGGGCTTAGGCCTAAAAAGGATTGTGGGCATGGTGCTGGACTGGGCAGGGTGTCCTTCTGCTGTATGTGGGGTCGCTATGAGTTGGGACCCACCCGATAGCACCTAACAACAACACAGGATGTTAGTGAGGGAGGATGGGCAGTGGTTGTGTCAGTGGGTCAGGACTCAGGGTCTAAGACCCCAGTGTGCCTTGAGGCAATCTCTTGGTATCTAAAGGGAAGCAAGCAGCGTTGGGGCCCTCACACCATCAAGAAGCAGCACTGGGAGCAGAACGTGTTCTTTGGAAAGGACCAGGGTTCCTGCACCTCTGAAACTCCCCATCCAGGGGTAGACTGACAACAGCCTTCCTCTAGAGCCAGCAGAGAAAGCCTTCCCCTGGAGCTGACACCCTGCATTTGGACTTGTAGCCTGCTGGACTGTGACAAGAAAATGTCTCTTTTAAAAGCCATCCACTTTGGTACTTCCGTTATAGCAGCACAGGATGACTAAGGCACCATGCTAGTCCTCAGGACCCCTGCTAGAAAGGTCAAGGAGAGGAAAAGAAAAGGGGGGCGTCCAGGCCAACAATCTCAGTCACCTGGGTGACATATGAGTGAGGTCATAAAGGACCACGTGTCCCCAACCAACAGGTCAAGTGACCTCAAGCATAGGCGAGAACTCACCTGACTGTGTAGAGCAGAGACTATCCCAAGCCCCAATCCAGAGTTACCAGCTATTAACACACAACTGCTATTTTAAACCAGGAACCAACAAACTGTAGCCTGGGGCCAAATCTGGCCCACTGCCTCTTCTTTGTAAATAAAGTTTCACTGGGACACAGCCATAGCTGTCTGTTTATGTATTGTCTCTGATTACTTTTAAGCTACACAACCAAGTTGAGTAGTTGTGACAGAGACTGTATGGCATGCAAAGTCTAAAACCTATGATTTGGCCATTGATTGGGAAAGTTTGCCCATCCCTGGTTTAGACCTTTAAGTTTGATGGGGTTTGTTAAGCCCTAGAAGATAAGCCAAACACCTCTCCTGCGTGCAAGGAGAGTAGTCAAGTCTTTGCTGGAACTGTGATTAATTTCTGTAGTTTCATGTATGCACATCTGAGACCTGTGAAGACATTTCACTTTATCTAGAGTGACATCTGTTTTCCTACGAGTAACGATGTCATTTTCCCAAATAGAATATGGTAATCATGCTGTGTACAATAGCTACGTTCTTGATACTGGGCACTTTTTGAATTTAATAACCAGATAAAATCCAGTAGTACTCTTTTCCACCCTCAGAAAATGTTTCATTTAAAAATTATTCATGCTAAAGTGATTTTAACCTGATGTCAGAAATGAGCCTCAGGAACATATGAAAGGCTTTCAAAACATAATAATTTACTGCAAAAAGTAACTCTTAAGTATTTCTACTACATTTTCACAACTTTTGCCTGACAGTTGGTCCTTATCATTTGTTTTGTTGTTGTTTAAGAAACATAAAATATTAGCCTGTCTTCAACCTTCAAAGAGATGAGCCACATTTTCTGACTTATACAAGGTATTTTCAAAAACTAATTTTAGGGATTGGCAGATCTACCATATAATCCTGGCTTGTTGAAGAGTGTGTGCATAGGTTTCCACATGAGTTTGGAAACTATGAATAAATATAATGTGTGAAACTCTGTCATGCCCAGATCTTTATCTGTTTACTGCAGAAGTTTACTATCTATTCTTTTCCCCCTAAATACAGGAACTGACAGAGAATGTCGATTCAGTGTTACTGTTTCTGTAAGAAGCTATAAACTAAAATAGCAGCAAAGGAAATGGGAACTCAAGACCTTGTTTTTCATGGAGCTGGGCAGAGTCACTGGTGAAGCACACACATTGTGTAAGAAAGCACTGGTGACAGAACCAACACTGGGAATCTGAAATGCCACCAGCTTGTGTTCTGAGGATTCTGAAGGCTTAACTCTAGGACAACAAGCTGACTTCAAGGACTTTCCTCCAAGATATTTTAGACTACTTATTCAAATCTTTGGCTTGGCTATTCAAATCTTAAGAAAAACTGTTCACATTCTTAACTTGATCTCTGCCTTTCCTGAATGCCTATTATTTACAATACATATCCAGTATCATTGATTGCACTTAACAACATACAGTTTTATTGATCTTGTATTTGAATTGTAGGATTAGAACTGTAAGACACTTTGGAAATTATCTGGCTCAGTTGCCTCATTTTGCAGAAAAAGAAATTGTTTTTCTTTCATGTGTATATATATCTGATCTTCAAAGTACTGACTTACATGGCACCATTTTCCACACACCAAACAAATTGAAGCCATTGCTGTTGAGTCAAGTCTGACTCCCAACAACCATCTAGGGCACAGGAGAGTTGCCCACAGAACTTCCAAGGCTGTACAAGGTCTGACAGTTAAGTTCACAAACTTGCCACCACACCCTTACATTGGCAGCACCGTATTAACAACTTGGTAAGGTTTCTGGCAAGGTTTCATAACCTTGGTGCATCAGTGTCTCACAGCTGTGTTTGTGTCAACATGTGATGGCTTCTTGCTAAGTAGTGTTCATTATTGTTGTTGCATGTTGGCTTCTTGCTAAGTAGTGTTCATTATTGTTGTTGCATGTTTTTGTGTGATGTCGTGAGAATGTCAGAGCTTGAATTAGAGCAAGGAACAAACATTAAATTTCTTATTAAACTTGGCAAGACTGGAAGTGAAATCAGGGACATGTTAGTCCAAGTTTATGGGGATACTGTCATGAATAAAATGGCAGTGTACAAATAGATTAAACGTTTCCTGAGGAGAGAAAGCATCACTGATGAAGACAGGTCAGGGCAGTCAATAACAAACAGAACTGATGAAAACTTTGCAAAAATTCATCGAATTGTGCATCAAAATCATCGGCTGACTGTGAGAAGCACAGCAGACCAAGTAAACATTGATAGAGAAACAATTAGGAAAATCTTAACTGAAAATCTTGACACGAGACAGGTGTTTGCAAAAATGGTCCCAAAGGAGCTCACCAATAAACAAGAGCAAAGGAGAGTTGAAGTTTGCCAAGACCTTTTGGAGAGGCAACATGATGTTTTGGGCTGTGTTATCATGGATGATGAAACATGCTGTACCAAAAGGACCCTGAAACAAAGGATCAAAGTGCACAATAGTGTTCCTAAATTCTTACGATATCAGAGGAATTGTTTACTACAAATTTGTACCAACTGGACAAACAGTTAACCAAGTTTATTATTTGAAAGTGCTGAAAAGGCTGTGTGAAAAAGTTAGACAAAAACAACCTGAACTTTTCACCAACCCATGACTCTTGCATCACTACAATGCACCAGCTCGTATAGCACTGTCTGTGAGGGAGTTTTTAGCCAGTAAACAAATAACTGTGTTGGAACACCCTCCCTACTCACCTGACCTGGCCCCCAATGACTCTTTTCCTTATCCAAAGATAAAGGAAATATTGAAATGAAGACATTTTGATGACATTCAGGACATCAAGGATAGTACAATGACAGCTCTGACGGCTGTCAGAGTTCCAAAATTGCTTTGAAGCATGGACTAGGCTTTGGAGTTGGTGCATAGCTTCCCAAGGGGAGGACTTCAAAGATGACCATAGTGATGTTCAGCAATGAGGTATATAGCACTTTAAATACCTCATTTAATAAACATCTGCTACCAGACAGCAGTCCGTCCCAATTTCTTTCTTTTTCTCGCCTTTATAATCTTCTCAAACTATCTCAGCCATTCTGAGATTCCTCTTCATCTTCAGGATCTGTCCTGTTCTTCTGCAACTCTCTAACTTTTCCAATAGATCAATGAAACATGTTTCCTTCTTACCCAATCCACCAATCCATTAACAAGGCCAAGAAACTGATCTTCCCAGATAGCATCTTCCTTCACTGAGGGTGAGAGGGGATAGCCTGGAAAATTCACACCTTTTGTTTGTCTTGTCAAAAATGCACTAAGTTTGTTGGCAGCCATTTCACTTGTTGCTGAAATTAAGTTTACAGGAACCTAAAATATTCAGTCTCTCAGTGTTACAGGAAATCATCCCTGCCCTTACTCTAGAAGTTTTATGTTTTGTTTGGTTTTACAGAAATGCAAACTTTCCATTGAACCTTGATAAATTCCTTCTTCTGGTCTCATGTTCCAAAATCTCTGGATGTTTTTGAATGTTTTTTTCTCTGATCTACCATATTAGACATGATTTCTAGTCTTACAAATTTGATAGCTTAGGACCACCAGCTGAATATGAGTCAGGAGTATAGTGTGGTTGTTTTTTACTAAGCTAACTATGACAGTGAAGTATATTAATAGATCTCTGACACTCAAGATCTAGAAAAGTATCCCTTTGCTAAACTTAGAATTGGTTACACCCTTCAACTATTGTGCCAAATCTGGGTACTAACATTTTAATGTACATAAGAAAGACAGATTTCAGAGTATGGGAACAAAAATGAACCAAAAAAGAAACAGAAAAGTGAGTAAAGTCGTTGGGCTTATTTAAGGCAGAAGAGAAAAATTCTTATTTATTTACAAGGAGGCTCTACAGAGAAGAAATCTACATAGCGCTGGTTCTCCGTTTCTCAGGGAGGACACAGTCTTCCGGAAACTGCAAATACTCTAAAGGTCCAGACACAGCAGACGATTTATATAAATTATGGTGCCTCCATATCACAGAACAATATCAGGAAACACTTGAAAAATGTATGGCAATTTAAAAAAAAAATCATTTTGGAGTAAGGAAAGCCTTATTAAATAGCACATAGAATCCAGAATCCATAAAGTAATGCATATATACACATATGTGTACATAAAAATTAAAAATCTTCATTAGAAAATCTGTATTAGGAGAAAACTAGCAAGAAAGTAAAAAAAAAAAAAAAAAAAACCTTAACTCAAACAGGAGTGCGCATTTGTGGAGCAAATGATGGGCAGAGGGCTAATTTCTTTAACGCACACAAAATATGAGAAAATCGACAAGAAAAATCCCATTAATCCAACACAAAATGGACAAAGAACTCAAAGACAAAATTCACATTAAACGCAGATGGCTATTAAAATAGTAAAAGTTGTTCAGCTTCACTGACAATTAAACAAGTACATTTTGTAACTAGACATAGAGAGACAGAGAGAGTCTTTTTAAAAGCGTGTCAGAATGGCCAAGTTGAACAAGTTTGCCAGTTCCCAGAGCTATCAGGGCCCTGGGTAAGCAGGCATGCTCCCACACCACTGGTGATGTATGAATTGGCACAACCACCTTGGAGAACGATTTGGCAATGCCTATCAAAATATAAAATACACCGTTTGATCCAGTCATTACACTCTTACTAATTTATCCTACAGATGTCCTTGCAGAACTACAGAAAAACAAATAAATAATATAGCAACTGCAGGGTTAGAGAGAAAAAAAATACCATTAGAGCCTTCCAGAAACTGTTTACATAAAGCCAAGCCTAAAGGGTTGTTTATATATAACATGAAATTCCAGGCAACCACTCAAAGATTCCTTTGCATACACGAAACCTGACTTAGACTGGGTACTCTAGAAAAGCAAAATCAGTGAAACATCTATATATGAAAAGAAAGTGTCATTGATTAAATTGTGTCCCCCCAAAAGATGTGTGTTGCAATTTGTCTAGGCCATGATTCCCTGTGTTGTGTACTTGTCCCCCACTTGATGATATTCCTGTGCGGTGAATCCTGATCTCCGCCTGCAGAGCAAGACTGGATTATAACAGGGTGGATTAGGGTGGGGCTGTGACACCCTTCCTGAGGTCACCTCCCTGTTCCAATGTAGAGGGAGTTTCCCCGGACGGTGGCTTGCACTATCTTTCATTCTTTTTCTTTTCTCCTACAAGAGATGAAGGGAAAGAGAAGCAAGCCGAGAGCCGGGGACCTCACATCAGCAGGAAGGCAGGGCTGATGGCACAGGGCATCCCTCAGCCCTCAGGCTCCCGGGCCGAGATGCCCTCAGACCAACGACAGGCTGAGGCCGCACAAGGACCTACCTGCAGAGCCCACAGAGAGAGGGCGTACATTGGAGCTGCCACCCTGAATTAGCATTTACAAGGATGGCCAATTAAGTTCACGAACTCACCCAGGAATAGTGCTGCATACTTCACTGCTGAATATCACCACAGTCACCTTCAAAGGACTCCCCTTGGGGAGCCATGTATTGGTGCCAGCACCTAGTCCACGCTTCAAAGCAATTTGGAACTTCTTTTCTGGAATCTCCATCAGAGTTGTTGCCCTATTACCCTTGATGTCCTGAATGTCATCAAAATGTCTTCCTTTCAATACCTCGTTTATCTTTGGGTAAAGAAAAATGTCATTGGGGGCCAGATCAGATGAGTAGGGAGGATGTTCCAATACAGTTATTTTTATACTGGCTAAAAACTCCCTCACAGACAACTAGAAAGTTAAGTTTGCAAACTTGCCAGAGTGCACAATGGCCACTCCAGAAAAAGTTCCAAAATGGCTTTGAAAGGTGAACTAGGCACCAGTGTCAGAGCACAGCTTCCCAAGTGTAGTAGTTCGAAGGTGACCATAGTGATATTCAGCAACGAGGAACATAGCAGTCAGAACAATTATTTTTTCAGACTTAATCGTCAGACCTCATATAGCCTACTGGACTGTATAAGAATAAAACTTTCTCTGTCAGAGCCATCCACTTGCAGTATTTCTGTTAGAGCAGCACCAGACAACCAGCATAGAAAGAGACAGAGAAATATATCAAGGAAACGACTCATGTAGTCAGACAGGTTGTTGTGGTCAGGTGTTGTCCGTTAGGTTCCGACTCACAGTGACTCTGCATACAAGAGAACGAGACACTGCCTGGTCCTGCACAATGCCCACAGTCATTATCCTTGAGCCTGTCATTGCAGTCACTGTATCACTCCATCTCCTTGAGGTTCTTCACTGACTCTCTAATTTGTCAAGCATGATGTCCTTCTCCAGGGACTGACCACTCATGACAACATGTGCAAAGTACGTAAGACTCAGTCTCCCTATCCTTGATTCTGAGGAGTAGTCTGGTTGCACTACTTCCAACACAGATCTGTTTGTTCTCCTGGCAATCCATAGCATATTCAATACTCTTCTCCAGCACCACAACTGAAAGGCATCAATTCTTCTTCTGTCTTCCTTACTCATTACACAGCTTTCACATGCATATAATGCGATTGAAAATACCATGGCTTGGGTCAGGCACATCTTAGTCTTCAAGGTGACATCTTTGCACTTCAAAACTTTAAAGAGGTCTTTTGCAGCCAATTCATCCAGTGCAACACATATTTTGATTTCTTGACTGTTGCTTCCATGGGTGTTCATTATGGATCCAAGTGAAATGATATCCTTGACAGGCTCTGTCTTTTCTCCATTTATCATGATGTGGCTTACTAGTCCAGTTGTGATGATTTTCATTTCTTGCTGTTGAAATATAATCCCTATTGACGACTGTGGTCTTTGATCTTCATCTGTAAGTACTTCAAATCCTCTTCACTTACAGCAAGTACTGGAAAAGTTGGACAGGCTCAAATCCTTGTCAGGTTGGAGATTCTCTTGACTCATGTAGCTCTAGGGGCTAGCAAACCCAAGATTGAGAGCAGGAAAGCTGATGAATCCCAAGATCAGAAGGTAAGCTGCTAGCTTGAGTCCCAAGAACCGGAGGCAAGATGAACATGAGGCAGCTGCAAGATCCAAAGCTAGCAAAAGCCAGCTTTGCCAGAAAGTTCACTTATATTGGATGTAGGCCATATACCCATGGAAACTCCTTTTCAACTGATTGACTGCTCACAGAAGATCCTATCATGAATATGATCACATCATATCAGAGCTCATCATGAGGGTGACTATATCATTATTCAACTGCCAAACTGAGAATCACGGCCCAGCCAAGTTGACACACAACATTAACCATCAAAGAAGGGAAGATATCTTAGTTACAATGTTAGACAAGAAACAAACTTTACAAAACATTATGCGTAGTGTGATCTGATTGATAGAAAAAACATGTGTATATGGAAATACCCATTAGGCTATATATGAAGCTGGAGGTCAGGCCTCTATGTGGTAAGGTAGAGAATAGAGGGTTTAGAGAAGTTGATGGATCTAAAAGACTTACAGTTAGACTTCAGGGTCTATTCATCCTAGAACAGAGCTAATCTGTTATCAAGCTTCACTCATGCACAAAGAGCTTCCAAGTAGCCTTTCATTTTTTTCCTTCTTAAATATGAACAGAAAAGATTACAAGATACTTGAGGAATGTCTCCAATCAGTAGACCAAAACAAAGAGCTGGAAGGAAAACAGAAATACCTACCTGTCAAGCTCTCCAACAAAAACAAGCAAATATGATTTATAGCCGCCTTAGCTTGACGACACGAAAAGAATTCTCTTTCATAAGAAAGAAAACTTCAAAGACAATGCTGTTGTTAGGTGCAGTCCAGTTGGTTCCAACTCCTAGTGATGCTATGCACTGGCTGGTCTTGCGCCACATCCATGATTGTTTTTATCCTTAAGGCCATCATTGTAGCCACTGTGTCAGTCCATCTCGTAGAGGGCTTTCCTCCCTTTTGCAGACCCTACACTCTACCAAGCATGATATCCTTCATTGGGGATTGATCCCTCCTGACAACATCTCCAAAGTATGTCATGGAGTCTCACCATTCACGCTTCCAAGGAGCGCTCTGGTTGTACTTCTTCCAGGACAGATCTATCTGTTCTTCTGGCAGTCCGTGGTACATTCAATATTCTTCTCCAATACCACAAGTCAAAGGCATCAACTCTTTTACTGTCTTCCTTATTCATTGTCCAGCTTTCGCGTGGACATGATGTGATTGAAAACACCAGGGCTTGGGTCAGGTGCACCTTAGTCTTCAAGGTGACATCTTTACTTTTCAACATTTAAAGAAGTCCTTTATAGCAACTTTCCCCATGCAATGCATCTTTTGATGGCTTAACTGCTACTTCCATGGGCGTCAATAGCAGAGACAAGTAAAATGAAATCCCTGACAACCCCAACTCTTTTTCCATCCACCACAGTGCTGCTCACTGGTCCACTTGTGAGCATTTTTGCTTTCCTGATGTTGAGGTGCTGTCATGCACTGAATTGTGTTTCCCCCAAAATATTGTGGTGATTTGGCTAGGCCACGATTCCTGGTCTTGTATGATGCTGTTCAGTGTTGTAAAGCCTGCCTGTATGATGTCAGTGAGGGAGGATGGGTGGCCGTTGTACTAGTGAGGCAGGACTCAATGTGTAGGATGGTACTGTGTCTCACGGCCGTCTCGTGGGATACAAGGAAAAGGGAGGCAAGCAGAGATTTAGGGACCTCATACCAGCAAGTAGCAGTGCTGGGAGCAGAGTACACCCTTGAGAATGGACTTGGGGTCTCTGTGCCTCAGAAGCTCCCAGTCCAGAAGAAGACTGATGACCAGGACCTCCTCCAGAGCCAACAGAAAAGGCCTTCTCCTGGAGCTGACACTCTCAATTTGGACTTTCAGCTTACTGGACTGTGACAAATAAAATTTCTCTTTTTAAAGTCTTCCACTTATGGTATTTCTGTTAGAGCAGTACCAGACGACTACCACAGAGGCAATCCGCACTGAAGGCTGTGGGCTTTTATCTTCATCAGTAAGGGTTTCAAATCCTTACTTCAAGCAAGCAAGGTTGTGCTACCTGCATGAGGCAGGTTAAGGAGTCTTCCTCCAATCCTGATGCCTCATTCTTCTTCATGTGCTCCAACTTCTCAGATTATGTGCTCAGCATACGGACTGAATAAGTGTGGTAAAAGGGCACAAGACTGACACACACCTTTCCTGACTTTAAACCATGCAGTGTCCCCTTGTTCTGTTCACACGACTGCCTCTCGATCTGTGTTCAGATTCCTCAAGAGCACAGTTAAGTGTTCTGGAATTCCCATTCTCCTCAATGTTATCCATAATTGTAATGATCCACACAGTCGAATGCCTCTGCATAGTCAATGGAACACAAGTAAACATCTTTCTGGCATTTTCTGCTTTCAGCCAAGATCCACCTGAATGATGGCTATTCCTGGTTCCACGTCCTCTTCTGAATCTGGCTTGAATTTCTGGCAGTTTCCTGTCAATATGCTGTTGCAGTTGCTTTTCAATGATCTTTACCAAAATTTTACTTATATGTGATATTAACGTTATTGTTCAATAATTTCCACATTCAGTTGGATCACCTTTCTTGGGAACAGGCATAAACGTGAATCTTTTCCAGTCAGTTGGTCAGGTAGCTGTCTTCCAAATTTCATGGCATAGATGAGTGAGCACCTCCAGCACTGCATTCGTTTGTGGAAACATCTCAGTTAATCTTCCATCAATTCCTAGAGCCTTGTTTTTCACCAACATCTTCAGTGCAGCTTTGACTTCTTCCTTCAGTACCATTGGTTCCTGACCATATTCAAGTATAATAAGCACCTATAATTCATGTTACGTTAAAAATACAATTGTAAACAATTTAAAATATTCAGTAGAAGTGCTGAAAGATGTAGTTGAGGAAATCCACTAGAAAAAAGACCAAAAGAGATGCTAATGGTGACAGAAAAGACTGGAAGATAATGTGATCAGTTCCAGACAGTCAACATCTTCATAACAAAAATTCCAGAAAGAAAAAAGAAAAATGGAGAGAAGGAATAATCTAAGAAAAATAAAACAAAAAACTATAATTTTCAGACTGAGAGAGCAAAAGTGACACCCTGAATTTGGACTTTCACTGAATGAAAACACAAGCCCGTGTCACAGCAAACCCATTTCCAGGCATTAAGAGAGAACCCTAAAGAGGAAAAGCCAACCAACCAGAAAACACACCAAAAATGGTAAAAGTGTCAACAGGAATCCTGGAAGCTAAAAGGCAGTAAAGTAAGGCCTTCGAAATTCTGATGGAAAATTTTCTATATTCTATATTCTCGCAAACTATCAATAAAGCAAGAGTAAAGACATCTAGTTTTTCAGAAAGTTACTAAGCATATTCCTCATCAATAAGGAAGTAAGGCAAGAAAGAGGAAATCTTGGGGCTTAGGAAACAGAAGATCTGACACAGGAAAGACACACAATTCAGGATGGAAATGGTAGGTAGAGGTTTCCAGAGGAGACAGGAACAGGAGTATGCGTAACTCCAAAAGGGATGCTACAAGAGAAAACAGAGCTGAATGTTGAGTCAGACTTTATAATTCTGCTGGAAGTTTGGGGATCAGTTTCTTCAAAACCATGACAAAAGGAAAAAAACAAAAATAAAAGGCAACGACAGACTCCAGGAAAAACTAAAGTTGTATTTGAAAGGAAACGTAGTACAGTGTGTTAAATGACTAACTATAAGTGGTGTTTATATCATTTTATTATGATGGTGATCATCTTTATTGAGTTCAGTGTCACATAACATTTAACACAGACACAGGAGATAGCCATGTGCTTTCCCTGAGGCCTTTAGGCAGCCACCTGACAGGCTCAAACAAGCACAGTATTTGTGCATGAAGTGTGCGTGGTCTGCTCCTTTCAGCAACCAGGAGCAGAGTCCCAACTTGGGACAAATTTGGGCTGTCACGTCAGGTCCACTGACATGACAAGACAGGAGAGGGGCTCAGTCTAGCAACAAAAAGCTACAAGAATTTCCTATCGTTTCCTTGATGTTGTCTCTTTCTTGATCCAGCATTCATCTGGTTGTAATACATCTCTGACTGTTGAGCAGAATTCTGACGAGGTTAGTGCCAACAGGTTCTACTTGTTTTTGACGTTTCTTTGGAGGATGGGATCATGAAACTCCTTACTCTTCTACCTTGTTCACTTCTTATTTTAATCTTGGTGATGACACTCTGGCAAATTTTATACATATATACATGTTATATACTATTTACCATAATAACAGATTTTTGTATCAACAAGATAGGATGTGTATGTAAATGGAGAGTGGGAGGATGGCAGCAGTGTCCAACACGCTGGGTGGCCAGCTGAAGGGTGGTGGTTCTGGCACAGCCAGCAAAACTTGGAAGAGACGCCTGGCAATCTACTTCAAAAAATCAACTTCTGAAAACACAATGGAGCACAGTTCCACTCCTGACACACAGGAGGTCTGTGGGAAGGAGTCAGCTCCACTCCACAGCCACGGGACTTGGTCCAGGACTGGAGGAAGGCTCTACTCAGGTATCAGGAAACACTTAACTCAGTGGAAACTAAACACTGCAGCCTCTCCTGATGCCAGACCAGGCAAGACTGCAGGAGAAAAGAAGGCGTCAGGAGGAAGAAGACGGGGTGCTGTCACGGAAGGTGGGGAGGGTGGGGAGAGCACGCAGAGTAGGAGAGTGGTGTGAGTGCCAAATCTTACATGGCACATTGATACGGATTGTACACTTGTACTTAAATCACAATAAAATTTATTTTAAAAAAAAGAGGAAGAAGAGGGGATTGTTTAAAGAGATTTTTTAGAAGCAACCGCGGAGAGAGAGACAGAAGCAGCAACAACATGCTAGAAACAACAGAAACTTGAAAAACAAAGAAAAACAAAATCCTCTCTCAGAAAACTTAGTGTAGAAATTACCATGTCAGGCTTTCAGTTAGGGCTGTGGCATCAGACTGGGAACTACACTAAGTGGAGAAGCTAGGGAGTCACTGGGGCGTTAGCTGCTGTCTTGTGTCACCAGTCGATTCTGACTCACAGGGACTCGAGAGGACAGAGTTAAGCTGCCCCGTAGGGTTTCCCAGGCGGAACTCTTTACTGGGACAGATCGCCAGGACGCTCCCCCGACAGATATGTGCACTGGTGCAAACTCAAGGCCAAGAGAGGAAAGGAGCAGCCGGACAAAAGACAAAACTACTTACTGGTGGTGACTCATACTTAGGGTTGGAAGGCACAAGATTAATATGAGCTTTATGCTGCCTGTGCAAAACAAACATTTTCTGTAGGAACTGTGCTCTTGGCTGAATTTCTAGGATTTGGGAAGTTTCTTAATAATTACCAGCCAAATTGTGATAGGAATACCACATTTTCTTTTCCTGTTGCTGTAACTGGGCGAACATGCTCCTTACATCCCATCCTGAAACTCTGAATGTAGTTTTCCAAGAAAAAATTCTACAAAGAAACTTTCAGATTCTCTCTTGGCTTAGTTCTGCATTCACATCCAGCCTCGGCTTCTATCGGCTATCTCTGAAATTGCATCACCTGTTCGACTAACGAGCGGCAATCTCCTAAACACGCTGGAGCATAGGCAGTTGGTCACCTGCCCCAAATCTATTCTCCCCTTCTTTCTTTCCAGTGGTATTTTCTTTTTGGGTGGTAATCTTCAAAAAAAATTCTAGCTTCATTTGGAACCATGATGGGGTATATGACACCTCTTGATGCATGAAATGTAGACAAAATTCTGCCGGCAATTTCTAGGAAAGTTTGCTTTCCTAATATGGACATGAGAACTTCCTTCTTTCTAGACATGTGAAACTTGAAGTTGGGTGCTGAAGCAGCCATCTGGAGACCCAGTGGGACAGGACAAAGGAATCCCAAAGACCTAGGATCTGACATCCTTGAGCCACTAAATCAATGCCAGCAACTGGCCACTTCTAGGTTGCCTGGGACATGGGGAAAGTAACCCCCAATTTTGTTGAAACCACTATTTCCTGTATTTACATAGCCGATGCAACCTCTTTTGCAGACTTCATGGTAACAATGCAACCCCCTCAGCTACGTATTAATCGCCTTAACTTCCTTGTGTTTTGACTCACTGGTTTCTGCCTGGTAGGTTCTTCAGAAACCCTGGGGGCGTGGTGGTTAAATCCTATGTCTGCTCGCCAAAAGGCTGGCAGGGGTAGCTGAAGTCTGACATAGAGGGTCACTGTGAGTGGGAATCGACTAGGTGGCAGGAGTTGTGGTTTGTGGTTTTGCATGTTCTTCCCCAATCACATGCAGCAGTTGAACTCCACATGACACTTTAAATCTTTAAGTCTTAAAGTGACTGCTTCCCTGTGGAGCCCTCCCTCACACCTGCAAGCTCACTAGCGGCTCCATCTGTTGTGCTCCCACAAACCTCTGTGTGAACTTCCGCTCTCACTTACCGTAAACACTCCTCATTGCCTGTGTGCTGACCCATCTCTGACACCTGACTTCGGACTCGAAAGCCGGCTGGGTGGCAGCTACTTTTGTATGTCCTTGCCTGTCACTGACTCAAGCAGGAGCTCAATAAGCACTGGTGAAACGAATGCTGAAGAAAGACTGTCTTCAGAACGCCCAAAATCCAGGCCAAACTCACTGCCTCGGATTCATAGTGACCCTAGAGGACAGAGTAGAACTGTTCCATAGAATTTCCAAGGAGCACCTCACAGATTTGAACTGCTGAAATTTTGGTTAGCAGATATAGCATTTAACCACTATGCCACCAGGGTTTCCAGACCCCAAAGTACCTGTTAATTTCCTGATTGCAAATCTATGACCCAAAATATAATGTAATTTTGCTTTATGTGTCACAGAAGGCAGCAACGACTGAAATACTGAAATGAACTACCTAGCTGTTCCCTAACTCAAGCTGTATTAATAGACAGCATTCAAAATAAATACCCTTTAAATGCAAATTAGGGAAAGAGGTCCTGAGCAACCAAAGTATTACTGAAGAAGAACCATGTAGGAGGCAGCACACTATCTAACCTCAGAACCTATGATATGTGAACTCTGACAAATCCATGATCTCACTTGTCCTAAGAGCTACATAACTCATTGCTGAGTGAATACTATGGTCACCTTTGAAGTCTTCCCCTTGGGAAGCTATGCACTGATGCCAGCACCTAGTCTACTCTTCAAAGAAGTTTTGGAACTCTTTCAGGAATGACCATTGCACACAGTAGCATGTTGACAAGTTCTTGAACTTAACTGTATAGTTGTCTGTGAGGGAGTTTTTAGCCAGTAAACAACTGTATTGAAACACCCTCTCTACTCACTGACCTGGGCCCCAGTGACTTTTTTCTTTACCCGAAGATAAAGGAAATATTGAAAGGAAGAAATTTGGATGACCTTCAGGACATTTAGAGTAATACAATGACAGCTCAGTCATTTCAGAAAAAGAGTTCCAAAATGGCTTTGAAGGGTAGACTAGGTGCCAACGTTGGTGCACAGCTTCCCAAGGGGAGGACTTGGAAGGTGACCATAGTAACATTCAGCAATGAGGTCTGTAGCACTTTTTCTAGGACGAGTTTGCAAACTTAATTGTCACTCCTTGTAGCTCCAGTAGTCACAACACAGCCTGGTACTAGTACAATGGACACATTGAACAGTGGGAAAGAATTGGGAACCCACGTGTGAATCCATCCACCTGTGATTACCTGGTCTTTGACAAATGCCCAAGTTCCACTAAATGTTGAAAAGACAGTGTTTTTAACAAATGATGCTGGCAAAACTGGATGGACAGCTCCAAAACCAAAGAGACCCCATACCTCACAGTGCACACAAAAGCTAATTCAACGTGGACCCAAGACCAAAATACAAAAACCAAAACTATAAAGATCATGGAAGAAAAAATAGGGTCAATTCTAGGGACCCCAATACACAGCATAACAGGATTCAAACCACGACTAACACTATACAAACACCAGAAGAAAGGCTAGATAACTGGGGTCTTCTAAAAATTAAACTTAAAAGCTCATCAAAAGGACACCAAAAGAGTAAAAAGAGAACCCAGAGACTAGGTGGGAAAATCACCTATGACAAAGGTCTAATCTCTAAAATCTACACCTCTGCAACAAAAAGACAAATAATATGATTAAAAAATGGGCAACTGACACTTCACTAAAGAAGACGTTCAGATGGTTAACAGACACATGAGGAAATGCTCGTGATCGTCAGAGAAACGCAAGTCAGAACTACAATGAAATATCATCTCACTCCAACATTACTGGTACAGATAAAAAATAAACAGAAAATAACAAACGTTGGAGAGGCAGTGAGGACATTTGTAACTCTAGTACACCGTCAGTGGGAAAGCACAACAGTACAAGCATTTCGGAAAAAAATATGGCACTTCCTCAAAAAGCTAAAAATAGAAATACCATATAATCCAGCAATTCCACTCCTAGGAATATATCCTAGAGAAATAAGGGCCTTTCCCAAAATAAATGAGCATGTCCCCGTTCACTGCAGCGGTTCACAACAGCAAACAGATGGAAACAACATACATGCCTATCAGAAGATGAATGGATAAACCAACTAAGGTACATATACAGTGGAATGTTCACAACAGTACAGAACACAGATGAATCTGGGAAACATCACGACGTGGATGCATCTGCAGGGCATTGTGCTGAGTGGATAAGTCAGTCACAAAAGGACAAATGCTGTATGCAGCCACTTGTATAAAAACTCATGAAAAGAAACAATCTTTGACGGTTCCAGGGAGGATGGAGAGGGGAAACCACGAACCAGAGAGAAGGTAAGTGGTGACTCTGGTAAAGGGTTCCGCAGAGAGATGGGAGAAACAGAGAACAGAGAAAAGACTGAAACTCACAGAAACTGAGCAGGCTCTCCGGTCCGACAGAGACTGGAGGGTCCTCGGGGAGTCTGCGAGCGGGCCCTGCCTAGCTGTGAACCCAGCGCTCACATGACCCCTGAGGGCCACCTGCAGCCAAAGATTAGACAGGCGTAGAAAGCGATCAGTAACAGAAGGAGCTCAGGCAGGTACCTGACACTAAACGGGCACACCAGCCTGGGGACAGGACGAGAAGGCAGGAGGGACCGGAAAGCTGGGTGACGAGAAATGAGGAAACCAAGGTCGAGGAGAGCAGCCACAATGCGAGTTGACAACCAACTGGCAAAAAACAATGTGAGTACTAATTGTTTAACAAGAAGGCAACGTGCTCTGTGATCTTCACCTAATGCACGATTAGAAAAGGAAAAGCAAAAAAGAACTAGGCCTAAGGGGGGAAACGGGCCCAGGCTCGCACATGAGCAGGCTGAGACAGCGAACCCTCACGGGGGGGTCCTGCTGGGATGCTTGTCTGTCGAGTCTTGAAAGGTCTCTGCCTTTGACGGGGCATGGTCTTACTACTTTTCTAGCTCTCTTTTTAGTGGAAAATATTTGTGTTTTTCTTCTAAGGTTTCTGCCGTACACAGGTTCTGGCTTTTGCAGGTTTCACTGTGTATGCAACAAAGCTAGTATATAAGCTAGGGGTTATATCTAACAATCCCATCTAACTGAATGGTGATTTAGTAAAAAAGAACAGGATGTGGTTATTAAGACGTATGCTCAAGATCAGAAGGAAAGTTGGCACCCCGCTTCAGTGCTGTGCTTTTAAAATTTCAAGTCACTCTATTTCATCTCTCTGTTCTCCTCTTCCTCATCAAATTACACAAGAGCAGAGAGTGACACTGCGCATTCCAAATGTCTCAGAGTCTAAAACATCATGAGTTTCAGACGCAGCTACCTGAAACAGAAAATTTAAACGCTGTTCAACACGTCTACCAGTAGAAGGGTAGTGCCATCAAGCCCACACACATTCCATTAAGTTCACAACGGCGTCATCACATCCCATGGGCAACAGATGTGCCAGAATGACTGCCGCAGAAGAAGCTTCTCTCACCCCTGCAGACAGAAACACACCAGACAGCGCGACCCTGAAGGTGCAAATCTAGGTCCTTCGAGATACTGTTTTTGCAAACAGCAAGGCTAACCAAGTGCAGAGACCAAACTCTTTAAAAAATAAGAGACAAGACCCAGCAAGTTGATTGAAAAATAAAGCTTCGGTTCCTCATGCAGCTAGCACCAAGGATGAGCTAGAATTAAAGACGGAGACAGCTAGTTAACTAGAAACCTGAGCAGGAAGGAGCTGGGAACAGAGTCAGCGGCCCCATGGCGGTATCTGGGAAGGCCTGCTAGCAGACTGCCAAATGGCACAGTCAGTCAACAAATATTTCTAAGTTTCTGTGGTCCAGGGGTCAAGAGTTGAGGGTGTACTGATTTCTAGATCAGAGGTTCTAATGCTGGTGTAGCTTATAATCATAAGAGAAGATTTAAAAAATAACAGTACCTACTTTCCACTTCAAATCAATTTAATCAAAATTTTGTGGGGTAGAGTTCACACAGTAGTACATTTTTGAAGTTCCTGTTTTAGACATCGAGGGCTGCTGTAACAGAAACACCACAAATGGGAACGAGTGGCTTTAACGAAGAATCTAATAGACTAAAAGTCCCAATTCAGGGTGTTAGCTCCAGAGGAAGGCTTTCTCTGTCAGCTCTGGAGGAAGCTCCTAGTCACCAATCTTGCCAGGTCATGGAACTTTCCAGAGCAGGGATTCCATGCCCAAAGGATGTGCTTATTTGCCAGCTGTTGTTTTTGTGATATGAGATCTCCCTGTCTCTCTGCTGGCTCTTCTCTTTTATATGTGAAAAGAGATGGGCTGGTTTGGATTTTTTAAAATGTTATTTGTATGAGTATTTACTGCTTTGTAAATAAAAGCAATGGCAGGAAAAAAAAGAGATAGGCTTAAGACACACTCTAACTTTGTAGATTGAGTCCTGCCTCATTAATATAACTGCTACTAACCATAGCTCAGTAACATCATAGGGATAGGCTTTACAACATGTAAACCACATCAGATGGCCCAGTGGTGGACAATCACACAATACTGGGAATCATGGCCCAGCCAAGTTGACACACACATTTTGGAGGTCATCGTTCAACCCATTAATAGACCGCCTGTACTGACACTGGTGTGCAAGTAGGGAGAGAGCCTACTGAGCCCTCCCACGGGTTCTAGAAGCAGGGCAGGCAAGCTACTGCTTCCAGGCCTTACTAGGACCAGCTGGGAGCACAGACTGAAGGGGCAGAAAAGTCAGGCTGGGAAGCAGTGCTTGCTCAAGAACTGGAATGTTTTTCCTACTTGTCTGTTACACAGTAGGGACAGAGAAAATGTTTATGCATGCAGTAATATATGAAAGAGAAAAATAAAATGATAATTATCAACACAACGTAAAATACAAAGATTTGTCAGGGGACAGCTGTACTCAGTCCTAGAGGGTCACTATGAGTTGGAATCAAGTCAGCAGCAACAGGTAGGATGAGAACAGGTTGGAAATGAGGCTGGTGACAAGACTGTAAGAAGACTGGATTTCAGGCTGAAGAAATTTTGAAATCAGAGGATAAAACACTGCAGAGGTGCTGGCAGGTGTATGAACAACGGTGTTGTGGAGAGACGGGTCAGCATTGCTCGGAAGGTCTGGCTCACAGTGCGGGGCCCACACTTGGGTGGGAACCATTGAGGGGCTGTAGCAACAGGGCGAGTGCAAGGCAGCGGGGCCCCGACGAGAAGGACCGTGTGAGCTGGACACGAAAGGAGAGAGAGCAGAGACAGGAGAGCGGGCGAGATGCTGTAGCCTGGCGGGCACACACCAGGTAAAAGGAAAACACCACATACACTACCCCAAAAGCTAAATCACAGTGGAGAAATCTCTTCAAAGACCTTACCCTTTTCCTATGTTCAGAAGTTCTTCATTCTTCTGACTGGCTCCTTTTAAAGGCTATTTAAAGGTATTTTGAGTCAGGAAACAGCACTGGCCAAAACTGACTCTGCTTTCCTTCCCCCGCACTCTCCTCCCGGCCAGCTGACCAACCAGTCGTGGCAGCCATTAACCTCTCTCAACCTAATTTCTTAATCAATAAGATGAGGACCATGGTGCCAGTCCCTCCCACCTTGGAGGGTATTATGAGAGTCACATACCGTAGATTAAAGTATGTTCAAAACTACTGACTGACCAGTGACTATTACAGATTGAACTGTGTCCCCCCAAAAGACGTGCTGGAATTGTAGTCCCTGCTCCTGTGGATAAAATTCTGTCTGGAAATAAGGTTGGTTTGTTATGTGAACAAGGCTGTATCAGTGTAGGGTATGTCTTAATCACTTCTGAGTTGCAAGGTGCAGCCCAGACCCAGAGACAAGCAAATATCAACAGGGGAAGACAGATGCCATCTGAAGACCACAGAGAAACTAAGAGCCTTAGTGGTGCCCTAGTTAAGGACCGTGGCTGCTAACCACAAGAGGGGCAGTGTAATCCCACAACCACTCCTTGGAAATCCTATGGGACAGTTCTACTCTGTCCTCCAGGGTCACAGTGAGTTGAAATCAACTCCACAGTTATGCGTTTGGCTTGGTTTCTGGCTTGTGGCAAAAGAAGTTCAGACAAGTGTCTTCCCCCAGAACCGATCCTATATCCTTCTCTGAGAGCCAGTGCCCTGACCTCAGACTTCTAGCCTCCTAAGCCGTGAGAAAATAAACAAATTTCTGTTCTTCAAAGCCACCCACTTGTACCACTCCAGTTATAGCTGTGCTGGGTAACAAGGACATCAACTGCGTGTACGCTCTGTGCAAGGTACAACAGGAGACAGAAAGATGAGTGAGACAAAGTCCCCTAATACATGGAAGACCAGAGCAAGCACAGAACACAAGGCGGTAAAACAAAAGTTCAAGATGGGATAAAATATACATCTTAGAAGATAAAGTCCATGTGGGGTTCAAATAAACAAGAGTGGGTTTCAGAAGGGTGAAGTCAAGAATGGTTTCATCAAAGGAATATTTGAGATAAAACATCAACACTCAGAGAATGAACACTAAGGGCAGGGTAAGAATCCATCCATCTCCTAAGTCTCTATCCAGGTGCTGTGGGCTGGGAGCGACTGTGTCCCAGCCCCGTGGCCCCTCCTGCCCCTCCCCATGTTTTGTACCTCTCTGCTTGGCGCCTTGAAACTGTTTGCAGAATAAGAGGCCCAGGCTGAATCATTTGCAGTTCAGGCTAAGCTATTCGCAGGATATTAGCCCAGATAAAGCTATTTGTAAAATATTAAGTCCAAAGCTAGAGCTGTTTCCTTGAAACTGTTTGCAGGATAATAGCTCAGGTTAAAACTATCTGCATGTTCCTGTCCTTTGTTTGAAGACAACTTCCGTGTGCTCCGTAGCAAAGATCATGACCATTTTTGGCAATGTCCCATCCTGTTGACTTCCTACCTGTTAACCCTATAAATAAAGCTACTGAAAGCAGACCAGTGTCCATGGTTCTCCATCAGAGATTAGGTCCCTCCTGGCCCCAGCTTTATCTTGTGTGAGTTATGTGTTTCATGTGAGTGATGTGTTTCATGTGTGAGTGAGTTTCCCATCCCCTTCCTGCCCTCTTCGGCTTTGGACCCTATCCAGTGCTGGTCACTGGGGTGCCAGATGTGGCATCCAGGTGCTTACTCCAGAGTACAGGGAAGCCACATGGAAAGTGATAAATTTAGTACTAGATTAAGATGCTGCAGATAGAAATTTAATAAAACCTAAAGTAGGTCCAGAAGCAAATACAGTGTCAAAAGGTAGGGACTGCCTACACCAGTGAAGGCTCCTCTCTGTTCACAGATGGAGCCAAGACCAGGCTGGGGACAGGCAAGAGATTTAAATGGCCGCTAATCAATCTGAGGGGCCTTGGTGGAGCAGCGGTTAAGCACTCGCTCCTAATCAAAAGGTCAGCAGTTCAAACCCACCAGCTGCTCCACAAGACAGAAACGCGCCATCTGCTTCCCTGGAGATTCCAGCTTGGAAACCTGATGGGGCATTTTCTACTTGGTCCTATAAGGTCACTATGAGTCAGAATCAACTCAGTAACAATGTGTTTAGATCTTTGGGTTTTTCATTGATCTGAACTAAAGGATACACGTTGGCATATATATTCCACTCACTCTGGTTCCTATCTCCTGAGGGTCCTTCGTACTCACCCAGAGAGTGCTGAAAGGGGAAGCACCGGGGAGTGCCATCTACGGTTCTGGGTCACGTGACTCACTTCCTCTTGTTGTCTCCTAGAGTTGTCCCACAGTTCTGTCTTTCTATAGTGGGTCTTAAGTCCTCTTACCTCCACTATACATCCTTGATGGCTGATCGAGCGCCTTCAGGAGGAGGATGGAGCGTGTGAGGGAAAACAGGGGGTTGACACACACGCACCAGAGCATGCAATGAGACAGAGGGAGGAAGGGGCCCACGTTGCTAACCGCCACCTGCCAGGCTCAGTCATCTGCTGACAGCAACTAGGGTAAGCCTGGTCTCAGCACAAACCCAGTGGGGGATACAGAAAGGCTGCAGCAGATGCTATCACTTAACTGTGCTCCCTGCAGCAGGAGACACGGGTGACATGTATCCACAGCCACAACAGACTCCAGTCAGACTTTCACACCTGATCCTCCTGTGAAATGACTGGTGTCAGGGGTTGCATTGTGTCCCCCTCAAAATGTATGTATTGATTTGACTTGGCTATGAGTCCCAATAGGGCACCATCCCTCCCACGTGTTGTGAATCCTGCTGCTGTAATGTTGATGAGGGAAAATAGACAGCAGTTGTGCCGGTGAGGCGGGACTCCAATGACCAGCTGTGGGACATAAGGGAGAGAAGCGAGCAGAGTCAGCTGGGAAACACACACCACCAAGAAGGCAGCACCAAGAGCAGAGCACGCCCTTGGGACCTGAGGTTCCTGTGCTGACATGCTCTCGTTAAATCTGGACTCTTGGCCTACCAGACTGGTATGGTTTCTCACACTGAACGGACTTGTAACTTGTGAACGGATTGGTGGCTTCCTGGGCTGTGACAACAAAGGCTGCTCTTTATGAAGCCATCCCCTGGTGGTATTTTCTGTTAGAGCAGTCCATGGTACTGACTACAACAACTAGTGATCTTGTTGAGATCACTAATGACTCCCATATTGCCAAATCCATTGGCAATCCTCATGGTCAGACTTCTTCCAATTTCTCAGCAGCATTCGACACAGCAGATTATTTCATTCTTCCTGAAATACTTTCTTTACTTGACTACCAGGAAGCCACACTGATGACCCAGACATATTTGCTGGTTCCTTCCTTGTTCAAATCTCTAAGTGTTGAAATGTCCCAAAGCTCAGCTCTCAGCTTCTCCATTGATGCGACCTTTCTTGCTTATCTCTTTCAGCCTCGTGATTTTAAATGTCACCTGTACAAGTCTCCCGAATTTATATTACCAGAGTAGAACTGCCCCATAGAGTTTTCAAGGTGTGCCTCTTGGAATTAAACTGCCAACCCCTTTGTTAGCAGTGGAGCTCTTGACTACTGTGCCAAAGGCTCCTAAGTGGCTACAGCCAAGTGGAATGTGGTTGTTAGCTGCCACCGAGTGAATGCCATCTCATGAAAACCTCAGGGTGCAGAGTGGGACTGCACTCTAGAGGCTTTGTAAGGATGTGAACTTTCAGAAGCAGATAGCCAGGCCTTACTTCTGACATACTTCTGGATGGGTGTGAACTGGCAACCTCTCCATTAGTATTCCAGTGTTTAACCATTTGCACTACCCAGGGACTCTAGCAAGTGGCATAAAGGGTGTTTAAAGGTGTTACACAGGGTACTACACAGATCCCATGACTTCTTTACAATGTGGAGACTTCATCAAATTAAATGTGACGTGGAAGTTACTCTTTGAGCCAGAAGGTAAGAGTTCTTACACCTCTTCCAGAGTCGTTGAGATTCAAGGGAAGAGTATCAAACTGCAGCAGACAGGGAATGTACAGAGCAGAAACTTGCTGAGCACAGGCAAAGAAATCACTCGACTCAGAAAATGCCAAGCAGCATTTTAGAGAAAGGATACTGTGAAAACCCTCAAATTCCTCTGGTAACAGTCATGAAAAGAGGGAATACCAAAATTACAACCATTGTTCTTAAGTGTGGTAGGCCAGCCAAGCCAAGTGCCGTCGAGTCGGATCCAACTCATGGCGACCCTAGGGGGTGTGGTAGGCAAGAATCCAAAAAACACAAAACAACAAATGCTGGAGAGGATGTGGAAAGACTGGAACTCTCCTACACTGCTGGTGGGATTGCAAAACAGTACAACCTCTTTAAAAGCAATTTGGTCCTTCCTTAAAAAGCTAGAAATAGAAATACCATATGATTCAGCAATCCCACTGCTCAGAATATATTCTACAGAAATAAAGGTGGTCACATGAACAGATACATGCACACAAATGTTTATTGCAGCACTGTCCACAATAGCAAAAAGATGGAATCAACCTAAGTGCCCATCAACAGATGAAGGGATAAACAATCTATGGTATATATACACAATGGAATACTATACAATGATAAAGAACAGTGATGGTTTTAGGAAGCATCTCACACCCTGCTTTCAACTAGAAGATATTAGCTGAGTGAAATCAGTCAGGAGCAAAAGACAAGTATTGTACGAGATCTCTGCTATAAGGACTTAAAAATGGACTTATGTACAGAAGAAAAGATTCTTTGATGGTTACAAGGGTGGGAAGGGATGGAGAAGGATGTTCACAGATTAGATAGTCAACAGGAATTTGGTTAAGTGAAGGGAGTGACAGCATGGAGTAGAGAGCAGATCAGCATAACTGGACTACACCATAAAGTGAGATGTTTTCTAAGCTCAACCTAGTATATCAAAGAATAGAGTAGCAGGGAAGGGGGTCTGGGGATCATGTTTTCAGGGGACATTGAGGCCAGTTAGCATAGCTAGTCTTTTGCTAAGAAGGTCTTCTGCACCCCATGTTGGTGAGTGGCATCTGGGATCTTCAGAGCTAACAAGCTGTCATCTGAGGTACACCAAGTGGTCCCAACTGATCTGGAACAGATGATGACTGAGAACAACAAACACATGAGGAGAAAAGAGATCAGAAGACAGAAGATCCTGTATGAATGGAATACTGTGTGAACATGAGACCAGAAGAACCAGATGGTGCCTGGCCACCACCAAAGGCAGCCATGAAGGGAGACACAATGTACAGTCTCTGAGGCAACACAAGTACAAGAGATGTGCAGTTCAAGAACTCTACTAAAAGACCAGAATTAGTGGTCCAACAGCCTGGATGGTCCCCTGGGGATGCGGCCCCTAGACTTGCTGCTGGCCCTAGCCTGAAACCAGTACTTAGGTCAACTCTTCAGACAAGAATGGACTGGATTCAGGGGCACAATGCGAGTGGTCTGTGTACTTTATGGTTTTATACATTTACAGGAGGCTGTCCAACTGGTTACTTTCTAGATGGGAGAAAAGAGTGTGGAGAGGAGGGGACAGGTGCTCTTTAAGAGGATACTAGAAGTATAGAGTGAAAAGAAGGAAAGTGCTGTCACAGGGTGAGGACAGCAGATGGAGTTGCTGATAGGCAGGCATGCAAAACAGATTTGGATTGTGTATTTTCACTTAGTCATAATAAAAAAAATCTACTTTAAAAAAGTTGCTACTGTGTGATATGAAGTACAGTGTTCTTGGATATGAGAAATTGTCAGTTGCCTTTATATCTGAATGACAGATTACAAAAAAACAAAAACAAGCCCAGCACCATCAAGTTGATTCCAGCTCATAGTGACTCTATAGAACAGAGAAGAACTGCTCCATAGAGCTTCCAAGGAGCACCTGGTGGATTTGAACTGCCAACCTTTTGGTTAGCAGGTGTAGCACTTAACCACTATACCATCAGGGTTTCCAAATGACAGATTGGATGACATAAAATTCTTAAGTCATGTTTTCATTCATTGAGAATTGTATAAGATTTTTCCACTGTCTCGTACATTGAACACTGGAGTGGAGAAGTCTGATACTAGCCTGTTTTGTTTTTTACCCTTCATAGCTGACTCATTCTTTATAACTGATTGTCCAAAAGCAGTCTTTCTTTAGCTTCAAAGTTCAGCATCTGCATTAGGGTAAGTATCAATATTGACCATTTCATGTCGATAATGGAGACCTTGGTGGTGTAGTGGTTGTGTGCTACGTCTGCTAACCAAAAGGGCAGCAGTTTGAATCTGCCAGGAGCTCCTTGAATACGCTATGGAGTGGATGTACTCTGCCCTATAGGGTCAGAGCATGAGTCTGAATCCATTCCACAGATTTGGGTTTGGTTTAGGTTTGGGTATCTGTGGTGGTCAGGATTATGTCAACTTGGCTACTACATATTTGGCTGCTGTATTAAGTGGCAGGGCAGGGTTTGTGGTGGCTCCCTCTCCCCTCGGCTCTCATCTCACGACCTTTCACTACGGCTGCTGGTTGCTCACGTGGCCAGGAGCTCCTGCTCTCTTCTTCCAGCGTCTCGTTCCAGGACTTGAGCTAGCAGCTGTTGGACTCATCAGTCCTTACAGTCCGCACTTGAGAGTCCTGCTCCCTGACCTGCCGATCCTGGGTTCGCCAGCCTCTGCCCACTCCTGCTCCCTGACCTGCTGATCCTGGTTTTGCCAGCCTTTGTGGCTTCGTCTCACCACCAGCTTGGGATCCACTGACCTATACAACCGGTGATCTAGAACTCTGCTCTCTGACTTGCTGACCTTGGGTTCCTCAGCTTCCGTGGTCACGTGAGGCTTGTGCCAGAGCTTGGGACATTCAGCTTCTGTGATTACGTGAGCTGTTTCCTATATTTGTATCTATCTATATATTATAAATCTCTCCTTGTACCTACACGTGTTACTGGTTTTGTTTCCCTAGAAAACCCAGCCTAAGACAGTATCGCTTATTCCTGAGACCCAATACGCCCTTTTAGAATGAACCTTTTCTTCACTCGTATTTCAAAATTTTTTTCCGATTTTTATTTAGAGATTTCAGGTACACTCGTGTGTTGGGTCACCTTTGTCTGCCTCCTCTAGCTATCAGTTTATCTCTAATCATTATAAATTCTATTTATTCTCATCCATTTGCCTTGCTTTTTTCGTATCTCCTTTGTGTTCCTTTCTGTCCTTTCATCCTCAGCATCTCATCTCTCTTGTGCTATGTTCACGTTTGGCTCCATTTCTGATCTTTTTAAGCCACTTTTTCCCCTCGAAATCTGCCAACACATTTCATTTCTTTTGTTGTCTCTCGGTCTGGTGCCTAAGTCTTCTGTCCCCGCTTTGCTGTTGTTTTAGAGATTGCTCTATTAATTTCTTACATCCACAGCCAAATCTTTGGCCAAATTTTTATCCACTCCATGGAAACACTTCTCCACTCACTGTTCATTTGTGTTTCTCTTCCTGTTCCTTTTTTCTTCTTTTCTTATATTTTCATATATGTCCTAGACTGTTTTGAGACCCGATGACAGAGTGATTATGAGCTATACCTGCTAAACAATGGGTTGGCAGTTCAAATCCTCCAGCCACTCCTTGTAAAGTTACAGGGCAATTCTACTCCATCTGTGAAGTTTGGTCTTGGATTCTTGTTGAATTTCTATTTTGGATGAAAGGATTTTTCCTTGACCAGCTGTTTCCAGATAGTTCGTATGTTGTAGATGCTAGAACAGTGTTCATTGACAGAAACATTCTCCCTAACACCACTGGCCAAGCCCAAGAGTCAACTTCACGGCTGCTGTCATTGTTAGGAAAAAACTCAGTGGCATACTGGTTAAGTGCTGTCTCTGCTCATGGCAAGGTTGGTAGCTTGAATCTGCCAGGTGCCCCTTGGAGACTCTGTGGAGCTGTACTACAGGGTCACGTCAGTCAACAGTGGTTTGGTTTGGGGTTGTTGTTAGGTGCTGTCAAGTTGCTTCTGATATGCAGCAACACCACGTGCACGAGAATGACACCTGCCCCACCCCGGGCCCCCAGCACTGTCGCCACACCTGAGCCCGGGGTCGTGGCACGGCAGCAGTGCGTCTCACTGAGGGTCTCCTTCAGTCTAATCGTTTCCTCTCCCACCTGAGAGAGACAGGGAGTAAGAATACTCACACTATGTAGGCTCTTTTTCCATTCCTCTGGGGTTTGTCGCCTGAGTCTTTGTTCAGCCCTGCCACATCTGCCTCTCAGAGCACTGTCCCCAGCCACCATGCCTGACCCTTGAGGGAACATGAAGATTTCAGGTTTGTTCCCTGGGCGCCCGCCTCATCCTGGAGGGTGAGCGCTCGCTCAGGACCCCTCATTCCCTTGACCGGCTTGTGCATCCTCTGAGGTGTCATCTGACCGCCATCCTGTCTGATTGTCATCTCATCTGGTCTCGTCGTCACTGCTGGCAGTACCTCTACCTGTCTGTGGCTTGGGGTTCACATATATCCTAGCTTGTGTTTCTGCTTCTCATTCTTTTTTATAGCTCCTGGGTGACTTCCTAGAGACGGAGAAAATGCAAATTTCACTCCACCACTTTCCAACTGAAAATCTGTATTTAATTCTTCTTCCGTACTTTCAGATTAGTGATTCTCAAATAAATGTCTCACTGCACTGTAAAGTTCCAAGTTAAAGAACCCTCTGAGGTTGTCTTATGGGTGTTTGAACAAATGAGACCCAGCTGACCACTACAGTCAAGAGCACTGTGACCAGATGACAGAACAGGGAACAGCACTACTCACAGAAGAGGTCTCAACGGGGTCGCTCCTTGTGGAGTGGGCTGCATGCTGTATCTCGGCATCCTCTGATGAGTCGTCAGAGCCAGCAGCATCTTCTCCATCACTCAGTCTTTCCCCTAAGTTTCTGATTCTGGCTGATACTGGGACTGTGATCTAATGACTCCTCTTCCTTCAGCTAAACATATCACGCATCCCCCAAGTTGAGGGTTTATAGCAATGAGTGTTCAAAAAAACCTCACTGCCATCAAGTCCATTCCAACTTATAGTAACGGGTCTCAGGTAGGGCCTATTCTACCGTGGAACACATGGTGTGATGGAGGAAGGCCTTGAACTATACTTTAGGTCTACACTCAATATGTGAGATTTCTTCAGTAACGATTTACTTGTCTTTCCAGGGCCTCTTTAAAAATGCCTACACTCCTTTGGAGTCTGGGATGCAGCGATTAAGAGCTTGCTTGCTAATCACAAGGTCAGCAGTTGGAATCCACCAACCACTCCTTGGGAATTCTTTGGGGCAGTTTCACTGTATCTTACAGGGTCTCTATGGGTTGGAATCAAGTTGATGACCACAGGTCTTATATTTCCTTGAAAATAAGGAAGCTATTATTAACACAAAAACACTGGTGGCATAGTGGTGAAGAACCAAAAGGTCAACAGTTGAAATCCACCAGGCACTCCTTGGAAATCAGATGGAACAGTTCTACTCTGTCCTACAGCCTCACTATGAGTTGGAATCAACTCAATGGCAACGGGAATTATTAGAATCTTTATGTAAACTTATGCTTTTAAACATACTATTTCTTAGAGAAAGGAAACAGAGAATAGAAATTAAGTAACACCCAAGGTAGACACTGTCCACTTAACAACTTGACCCAGAAAGGAATACAAGTGAAGTTGCTATGCACATCATTGTTTAATAGATAAAATTAGAAAACAAACAGAAAAACAGTTCCAAAATTGCTTTGATGGGTGGACTAGATGTTGGCATTGATGCATAGATGGCATCAATGCTTCCCAAAGTTAGTACTTCGAAGGTGACAGTAGTGATATTCAGCATGGAGGTATGTAGCACTTCTTCTAGGATGAGTACAGACTTAATAGGCAGTCCTCATATGCTACCTCTTGAAATGATTGAATGTCGACCAGTTCTTTCTGGTATAATGACTCTATCTTCTTTTGACGCTTTCTGAGTCGTTTAATATTTTCCGTGTAGAATCCTCACTATTGCAACTTGAGGCTTTAATACTTTATTTGGTTCTTTCAGCCTCGGAAATGCAGAAAGTGTTCTTCCCTTTTGGTTTTCTATTTCCAGCTCTTTGCACATGTCATTATAATACTTCTGTCTTCTCAAGCAGCCCTTTGAAATCTTCTGTTCTTTTACTTCATCATTCCTTTCTTTTACTTTAGCTGCTTGACGTTCAAGAGCAAGTTTCAGAGTCTCTTCTGACATTGAATTTGGTCTTTTCTTTCCTTCCCGTCTTTCTAATGACCTCTTGCTGTCTTCGTGGATGATGTCTTTGATGTCATTCCAGTTTGTCTGGTCTTCATTCATTAGTGGTCAATACATCAAATATGTTTTGAAATGGTCCCTAAACTCAGGTGGGATATACTCAAGGTCATACTTTGGCTGTCCTGGACTTTTTCTAATTTTCTTCAGCTTCAACTTGACCTTCTATATGAGCAATTGATGGTCTGTGCCACAGTTGGCACCTGGTCTTGTTCTGACTGTTGATATGGAGCTTTTCCATCATCTTTTCTACAGATGTAGCCAATGTGATTCCTGTGTACTCCATCTGGTGAGGTTCATGTGTACAGTTGCCATTTATGTTGGTGGAAAAAGGTATTGGTAATGATAAAATCATTAGTCTTGCAAAATTCTATCATTCAATCACCAGTATCATTTCTGTCACCAGGGCCATAGTTTCCAACTATGATCTTTCTTCTCTATTTCCAACATTTTCATTCAAATCACCAGTAATTATCAATGGATCCTGACTGCATGTTCAATCAGCGTCGGACTGTAGAAGCTGGTAAAAATCTCCAATTTCTTCATCTTTGGCCTTAGTGTTGGTGCATAAATTTGAATAACAGCTATATTAACTGACCTTCCTTGTAGGTGTATACTATCGTAGGCAGCAGAGTCCTTCCAGGCAGATCTTGAAATGTTCTTTTTGGTGATGAATGCAACACCATTCCTCTTCACGTTTTCATTCCCTGCAACAACCTGTGTTATGCAGATGACACAACCCTGCTTGCCGGAAGGGAAGAGAATTTGAAGCACCTGAAAGACCACAGCCTTCAGTATGGATTGCACCCCAACATCAAGGAAACAAAAAATCCTCACAATTAGACCAGTAAGCAACATCATGATACACAGAGAAAGGATTGAGGTTTTAGCATTTTATTTTACTGGATTCCGTGATAAACACCCACGTAAACAGCAAACAAGAAATCAAAAGACACGTTTCATTGGGAAAATCTGCTGCAAAGGTCCTCTTTAAAGTGATGAAGAGTAACAACGTCACCTTGAAGACTAAGATGGGCCTGACCAAAGTCCTGGTGTTTTCAATCACATCATATGCATGTGAAAGCTGGACAATGAATAAGGATGACAGGAAAAGAATTGATGCCTTTGAATTGTGGTGTTGGAGAACATTGAACGTACCATAGACCACCAAAGAACCAACAGATCTGTTCTGGAAGAAGTACAACCAGAGTGTTCCTTGGAAGCAAAGATGGTGAGATGGCGTGTTACATACTTTAGACATGTTGTCATGGGGGATCAGCTCCTGGAAGAAGACATCATGCTCTGTAGAGTTGAGGGTCAGTGAATAAGAGGAAGACCCTCAACAAGATGGATTCACAGTGGCTGTAACAATGGGCTTAAGCATGAAAACAACTGTGGATGTGGTGTAGGACCGGGTAGAGTTTTGTTCTGCTGTGCACAGGGTCTCTGTGAGTCAGAAGCAACTCAACAGCACCTACTAATACCAACAAGAAGTAAGCCCCTACTTTCCTTCTTGATTTTAAAGCCCTGCATTCCACTCTAAATCCAGTTGGTTTTACTGTCCTCTCTGGAACATACCTCTACTCTGTGGAAACTTAGCTACTGTTCTGTTTATATCCTGTGAAGCAACACTGGTCAGACTGGCTAGTTTAAGGGTAATTAAAAAGAGTTCATCTTGTGATTTTGCAATAGCAGCAGCACTTAGGCTATACAAAAAAGTGATGTTAGGATTCAATTTAAGCTACTTGGTAGCAGGCTGCTGTGGATAGTTGTTCAAATTCAGATATTACAATCATATCATTTTTAGAAATGGATTTTAAAAAATATGTTGACAGAAAAACATGGAAATTCAATCTGATCTCAGTCCAGAGAATATTCTAATGTAACAAACACATTTTATGATTTGAACCTATCTTCTAACAAAAATGCTGTTTTGATTGACACCTACACAATACAATAATCCATATATTATGTATAAATTTATGATGGCCTTTCAAAGCCAAGGACAGTAGATTTTCACTCCTTCTTAAAAGTACTCTTAAGCCTTTAGCTTGTACAACTGGGGTGATAGTGCCAAGACAGTCATTTCAATTTCTTGTCACATAAACAGAAGCACTAAGGCTTTAAAGTTTAAAAGGCATTTCTTTATTAGTTATAGTAACAGAAATTACTAGGACATAGGGATTATGACCATACTGAATATAGTGTTCTGATAAGTCATTTATTTACCTGTCACCTGCCTAATTGAAAATTTGTCCAGAATTCAATACTTCTTTTTTTCCTTCTTACCTGCCTTTTAGTAATTTCCCATTTTAGTACTAAGATTCAAGAAAGAGAGAAATGATAATAGCAAAAAGTGGAAAGACTTTAAATGTTCCTAAGTCAACAAATGGATAAATGGAATATGGTACAGCCATACGATAGAATATTATTCAGCAATAAAAAGCAAGAAAGTACTAGTACATGCTACAACATGGATGAACCTTACAAACACTCTGAGTGAAAGAAGCCAGTCACCAGAGATCACATATTGTATGGTTCCATTTGTATGAAGTATTCGGAATAAGTAAACTATAAACACAGAAGGTATGTTGGTAGTTGCTTTGGGCTTGACAAGGGGTAAGGAACAGGGTTGCAGAGATGTAAATGGGTAAGGGGTTTCCTTTGGGGTTATGAACTGTTCTAAAATTGATGGTGGTGATGCCTGCACAACTCTCCAAATATCCCCAAATCACTGAACAAAAGATGCCATTCCTATACTGTACTAAGGCTGGGTTATCTAGAGAAGCAAAACAAGCATCTAAATAAATATATATAGACAGACATTTATCCCAAGGAAGCACACCACAAGTTTGTAAGTCAGAATAGAGGCTTCTCCTGATTCATGTAGCCACTCAAGAAAAAAAAACAAGAAACAAAGAAACAAGCAAAAAACACACCTCACAGATGTCTAGTCAATTCCAACTCATAAGAATCCATGGTGAACTGAAGATCAACAGGTTGGAAAGCAGGACTCTTGCTCACAGGCTCTGAAGATCCACTAATCCCAAGAGGGCAGGCAAAATTGCAGGAAAGCAGCTAACTCAAGTCCCGGGAACCACAGGTCAGACAAACGAGCCAGCTTCAGGATCCAGAGCCGGCAAAGGCCAGAGCATCAGCTCCTATCAGATACAGGCCACACCCCCAAGGAAACTCCCTTTCAACTGATTGGTTGCCCACAGCAGACACCATCAAGTGGGTGAGGATACACAGAATCTCAAGAGGGAAGTAATCACAACGTTACACACCTGCCAAAACACTGAGAATCACAGCCTAGGCAAACTGGCACAAAATTTTAACCACTACATATATCATACAATGAATGACTTGTATATGAAAGAGATTTGTGTATGAAAGATTTGAAGGACAAGTTTTTATAGCCTGTATTTTGGCAGTTCAGCCATTCATTTATTTAACATATTATTTTTCTTTTTTGCACAAAATAGACAATTTCCATGTTCCCAAGTTCCCCTGCAACCGCAAGTTTTTGAGAAGGAGAAGCTGTTGTATCCGAAAGATAGCTCATTAAAGCCATTAAACAAAAAGGGAAAAGAAAAGATTTCCGTGTCAGTCAAATATTTTAGATAACAATCTTTGTACAAAATAAAAGTCTAGGGGCATTTTGAAATAGAATGTCTTTGAAATAGAATATCCTGTTTCCTTGTCACCATAAACAATGGAAAACTGATACCAGGAGTTGTCACAAGTCCCAAAGATGTTTTATCTAGCAGAAAGTGTTTGCTATTTTACACTTGGTTTAGTGTTTCCCACTTACGTGGGAAAATAAGTTTAACTTTTTCATTGAAACTTGGCTATAAATAAAAAGAGCAGGCCAATTCTTGTGCAGAGATAATTTAGTAATCAGACAAGCACCACGTTTGACATTTTGGAACTCAATTTCTTGAAGAAAGAAAATTAATGTACGCTTATTAGAAATTAGGAAAAAAATCGTAAAACAGAATCAACAAAACCCACCCTGTCCTTATCATTTTGCACTACTTTTACAAATAAGCCTTGTCTAGAATGGTTCCTTAAACTGGGGAATTAAGGTTTTTGTAAGAAGCGTATTTGACAAGCAGATTTACAAAATACATTAAGAAAATTTATTTTATTCTGAAGCAAGCAAATCTGAGTGATCTGAGGTACACAGTTCGATCGCTGCCTTGTTAGTATATTCCAGTAGGTCAGGAGAGTCAAAAACTACAGTGTTCATGATGGAGAAGCTTAACGTGCAGCCACAGTCCTTTCGTTTGCAGCTGCTAGTCTTGCCCTTAGCAGATAAGAACAGTGCTTTTCCTTCACAAAACTCTCGCATTCTACTATTACTCACAACCATTTCTTTTCCCACAGGTTTCAACAAGTTGGTGACAAATTTCTGCAGTGAAAACATTTTCTCTTAACTACTAATTAAACCACAGCCTGCATGCGATCTGGAGAATATGCGTATGGAAGATCAACAGTTACTTGGAGCAGTATTGACAAGTTATCTGTTGGTAACTAACAGAGAGTTGTGCTCTCCTCTACAGTGCTACCTGCATAAGAGAAGAGGAAGAGAAGAAAGACTGATAGGACGAAACTCCACGTGCCATGTTCTACGCCAAGGCCTGTCACATGATTTCACACTTACTGTACGATCCCCAGGAGATCCTGGGAGTCTAATGGGTTAAGCGCTACGTCGGCTAATCAAAAGATCAGCAGTTCAAATCTGCCAGGCGCTCCTCGGAAACTATGGGGAAGTTGTACTCTGACATCTAGGGTCGCTATGAGTCGGACCCTGGTTTTTTGGTTTATACGATTCTCAGAAGCAAGGATGATGAGACTTTAGCTCATGTACTTCGGACATGGTATCAGGAGAGACGAGTTCCTGGAGAAGGGCACCACGCTTGCTGAAGTAGAGGGTCAGTGAACAAGAAGACCCTCCATGAGAAGGACTGACCCAGAGGCTGCAGCAACGGGCTCACGCGGGACGGTTGTGCAGCTGATACGGCACCAGACACTGGTTGTGCCTGTCTCACACAGCATTGCTACGTGTGGGAACCAACTCAGCAGCACCTAGCAACAACAATCTTGCAAGGTAGAGATGCTGTCACTGTTTGGGATAGATTAACAAATTGAAACTCAGAGAGTTAACAACTTATCCTGGATCACACCACTAACAAACAAGGAAGTCTTTCTCTTTTCCAGAGACTCTCTTTAAGCCCAGGAGTCTCGACGAAGAAAAACAAAGGTTCTCCGAGCCCCAGCCTTTGTGACTGGTGACTCCTTTCCACCTCCTCAGGACCCTCCCACCACGCTTGCACGTCCGCTGTCCAGCCTCCTGACTCTGCTCTGGTTTCCCAGCCGACCGTGGCCACACCTGGCCTGTTGGGCTTCCCTGCACTTGCTGCAGCTGCCTTGGCGATGGTCCAGGACCACTCTGTCGGATCTGGACATGGAGTCTGACCTCTTTCCCAAAACACAGACTCTGCGAAACGCACTGGAATTTTTGAAATTAGTTGTAATGTCTGATCTTGCCTCTATTTCCATTCTGAGGTTTTCGATCATGTGTGATGAGGACACACAGATTCTTAGACTTCCAGACAAAGCACCATGTGTCACAAAGGCTGCAATGAAACTTAACGATGGATTGGAGGAAGACTGTAGCGACTGGAGGGGCCCTGGCTTCTGTTTTGAGCTGTGGTTAAGTGGTGCTGTAGACGAGAGGGCTGAGGGAGAAGCGGACCTGGGGGGAAGTTGAAGAAATACGTTGTTTCGAAATGGAGGCTCTTCTGCCATATCCCACATCCAATCTCTCAACAATCCCGTCATTCTACCCCCGGAATGAGTCTTGACTCTGATACCTTTCACTCTCCACACTATCCTCCATCAGCCCAGGGACAATCAGGAAAACAGAAGCCATTCAAAACCAAGGACACTTGTCCATTGCCATAGCAAGAACAAGTTGTCAACCACCTGAAATGTACCCACCCAGGCTGACAAGCCTATTCAGCATGTAGTGTCTATCCTAGAGATATTAGTCAGGTGTTTGTCTCAGACAGTTCACCTTAAGGCGGCATTCTGTGTCACTGAAGAAAAGGTCTGCTTAGGCAACACGGTTTCCATTTTAATTCGTACGTCAAACTGCACCCCTCTTACTGTGGACCCCACTGAGGCTGCAGTGTTCCGTCCGATGTCACGTGCAGAAGCCCAGTGGGTCTCCCCAGAGCTGGGCCACAGCCACAGCGGTGGCTTCGGGGCTGTCGTCTCACCTGGCGCAGGCTGCAGGCTGAGTTACTGGTATCCTTGCCAGCCTTCCTCAACCTGAACGAATCGCAGAATGAAATGTTTCACCTGGTCAGACAAAAGCTACACACAGCGCTTCTGTTCACGGTCTTTGGGGATTCATCAGGAAGTTAACACCTGCAAAGAAACTAAACGAAGGGTAGTGAACGCTGAGAATTGGGCAAACAAATGACATAAGCTCTGAGAGGCTACGTGAGGCAGTAACAGGCAGCTGCCACCATGTCAGGCCTGGGACACACAAGGAGGCGCTGTGCTCAGCGTGAGGCAGCTGGCTCCCTGGTGACATGGTACCACGTATCCAGCTAGATCCTACCGTATGTCTTAGTAAACTAGTGCTGCCACAACAGAAATCCCACAAGGGGATGGCCCCAACGAAAAAAAGCTTATTCTTTCACAGCCCAGCAGGCCAGAATTCCAAACTCAGGGCATCAGCTCCAAGCATAGACCTTGGCTGTCTGACCCAGATGCAAGACCTCACCATCACTCTTTGCCTGGTCCGGGAGCATCTCAGGGCAGGAACCTCAGGTCCAGAGGGCACACACCATCTGTGCCCTGCACCACCTGCCTGGTGGTATGCGGTGCCCACGCATCTCTGGCTTCCCTTTCGTCTCTTGTAGGACTCAGGTGGTACAAGCCACACATCAGGGAAACTCCCTTTACATTGGATCAGGGAGGTGACCTCAGGAAGGGGGTTATAGTCCCACCCTTGCCTTCTGTAACATAATCCAGTCTTGCCCTATTAACTGCAGGCAGAGGTCAGATTTACAAAATAGGAACATCACAAAATGCAGGGCAACTACACAGCACAGGGAATCGTGGCCCAGCCAAAATGCTATACACGTTTTTGGGGGACACAATTCAAGCCAGGACACCATGCCTGCCAGAAAGGCTGACGTATCCCCTGCTATCAGGGTAAGTCGAGGCTGCCGTATCAAGTCCTCCAGGGCACTCGGATGCGCACTTGAGTCCGAGCCTCCTCTCCACTCGGGTGCTGACAGCCGAGCTTGCCTTCCCTGATGCTCTCTTCCTCCAGATTTTCCCATCATTCAGATCTGTGTTCACGCTTCCTCCTCCAGAGGTCTTCTCTCCTGCCAACCCCTCCTTCTCCCCCAACCTGCTTCCGTTAACGGCACTCTCCCTTATGTGAGATGACGTTATTCATTAATTGCTCACTTGTTGATTCTCTGTGTCACAGACTAGCCTGTCAGCTCTCCGCCCTGCTCCCTTATGTGTCTCTGAACGTGCCACACATCTGGAGTATCTGCATGTACATAGTGAACAAATTAATAAATTTTATAGTTATTGTTAAGGTTAGTTTTTATATTCTAACTGGAATGCAGAGAGAGGCTAAAAGAAACCAAAAAAAGAGAAAGGACAACTATAACCACAACTTTGGAGACTGTCCACCCCCGTCTCTCATTCTTTTCATCTGCAGCTCGGCCCTCAAACACACCGGTCCAGGTAGTAGGTTATCTCAAAACATTTTAACAGTAAAAGTCACCCAGCATTCCTAATTACCAGTTGTTTCTGGTCCTTTTATTATTTTTGGCAATAGCTTTATTGAGATAGAATTCACACACCAAGATTCATCCACTTCAAGTACACAATTCAGTGGTTTTCAGTATCTACCCAAGAGTTACATAATCATGACTACAATCAACTTCAGAATATTTTTATCACTACAAAAAAAGCTCCAGACCCTTTAACAGGCACCCCCTCCCTTTCTCTAACAGCCTCCCAGCCCTCGGCAACAATCCATCTCCCTTTTGGGTTCACGTCTGCCTGACATGTACATCCCTAGGAAATAGGATCATACAACGTGTGGTCTTGTGGGACTGGTTTCTTTCACCCATCATGTGGGCAAGGTTCAGCCATGTCATCTGTGTCCGCACTTTACTCTTTTTCATGGTTGAATAAATATTTCATTGTCTAGATATGTGACATTGGTCTATCCACTCATCAACTGATGACATTTGAGCTGTTTCCACTTTTTGGCTATTAGAATATTGAGCACCTTTCCATGTACTTATTGGTCACTGTGCCATTTAAAAAATAATAATTCAGCTTGTTTATTCTGTTGCTGTTGCTGAGAACAGACGCAGCAGAAGACACACCAGTCCACGTATCCACCTGTACAGTTTAGCAGCACTGATGACGTCCTCTGAGTCCTGTCACTGTTCTCACCCTGCTTTTCTGAGTTGTTTCCCATCTGTTATTATAAACTCGCTGCCTCTTCAAAGTTTCCTGTCTAATCTTCCCAGTCGCTGTTGTCACTTTGATCCCATATATACACATCTTTAGAAAGCACACTGCTAAAGGCAGACATTCCTTACCGGTTAACTGCTATTTGGTTTTAAGACTTCAAGGGATATTTTGGTTTAAGGTTAAAGATGGTCTCAGGGGTCCATCCAGCCTCCACGTTCCAGAAAGTCTGGCATCCATAAGAATTTGAAATTCTGAGTTTTCCCTGTTTGGATCAGGATCTCGATAGTATCCTGGATCAAAATGTTCAGTAATGGTAGCCAGACACCATCCAGTTCTTCTAGTCTCAGACAAAAGAGGCAGTTGTTCACTGAGGCAATCAGCCACACGTTCCATTGCCTCCTCCCACTCCTGCTTCCCTCTGCCCTGTTACTCCAGGTGAAGAAAGGGCAATTGTGGTACCAGGGGCTGCTGGCACACTTTCAAGAACTCAGGTGCCAGGCAATGAACTCAAAGACACAACAGAAGCCCTATGTTCATCACTAGGCTGACTGACTCAGAAGGCCCCTGAAACCTTGACTCTGAACCTCCGCATCAAGGAATCACATCCCAGGAGGTGCTTGTTTGTGCATAAGTGGTCGCAGCATCTGCTCTTTGTTGTTGTTACAAATATAACTACCACATCTTTTGCCAATTCAACTTTTTACAGGTGTACAATTTACTGACAGCAGTGAGAGGAATCGATGGTGCAAACCTACCCCTCATGCAATTTTTCGGTCACCATAAACCAAGACTGAACGATCCGTCGCAGTAACACCACCTTCCCCCTCCCTCTCACCCCTGGTAATGACCAAGAAATGTTGGTCGCTGTATGTTTTGGTGTTCTTCTGTTTTATATAACTGAGACAGTAGAATACTTGTCCTTGTGTTGGTGCCCATGTCCCTCAGCACAGTGTCTTCTAGCTCCATTCATCCCGCAGCAGGTCTGAGGACTTCACTCCTCTCCCACGCTGAGAAGTCTCCAATGGTAAGCGTGGACCACAGTTTGCTTACCCGCTCGTCCACTGACTGGCATGCCAGCTGTTCCTGCCTCTCGTCTGTTGCGTAGAGCCCTGCAAGGGTCACTGGGGTACAATCGTCTGCCTGAGTCTCTGCTTTCAAGTCTGTGGGGAACACACCTCGGAGTGGAATTGCTGTGGAAACCCTGGTGACGTAGTCTGCAGCTCAAACCCACCAGACTCTCCTGGAAAACTCTACAGGGAAGCTCTACTCTGCCCTACTAGGTCACTGGGAGTTGGAATAGACTCGATGGCAACAGACTTTTTTTTTTTGTTTTTGTTATGGCAGTTCTATTTTCAGCTTTTTGAAGCACCCCCACACTGCTTTCGATGACACCTGTACTACTTGGTATTCTTACCAGCAATGATTAAAGGTTTGAATTTCTGCAAATCCTCACGCATACTGTTATTTTCTGTTTTTTCTTTTTCTAATTTTAGCCAGCCTAGTGGACGTGAAATGTGTCTCAGTGGGGTTTTGATTTCCATCTCCATGATACCTAGTGACTCTGACCATCATTTTATCTGTCTGGTGGCTATCATGGATTGAATTGTGGCCCCCCAAAAATATGCATAGCCATGTGCCTGGGCCACGATTCCCAATATTTTATGACCTTCGTTCCGGGATTTTGCTGTGCTGTATGTTAGAGGATTAGGGTGGGGCTGTAAATCCCTTCATATGATCATCTTCCTGCTCCACTGTAACGGGAGTTTCCCTGGAGTGTGGCTTGCCCCACCTTTAATCCTTTCATCCTACAACAGATAAAAGGAAAGGGAAGCAAGCAGAGAAAGCAGCACCAGGAGAACAGCGCATCCTTCAGACCTGAGTTTCCTGCGCCAAGATGCTCCCTGGACAGATACTGATGTAATACCTGATTTTCCTTCAAAGCTGACAAGGGACAAAGCTTTGCCCTGGAGCCGACATTCTGAATTTGGACTTGTAGCCTACCAGACTGTGTGAGAATAAACTTTCCTCTGTTAAAGCCATCCACTCATGGTATTTCTGTTACAGCAGTGCTAGCTGACTGCAACAGTGGCCTTTAATATGTCCTCTGGGGTGAAATGTCTATTGAAGTCCTTTGCCCATTTCATGACTTGATTCTTTTTGTTTTTCAGCTATCATCAAACTTTTATGCATTTTTTTTGTTAGATTTTAAGTAGATACATAGTTTCCAGAGATATTCTTCCAATCAGTAGCATGCCTCCGCCCATTTTGAAAACTGGATTGTCTTTTTATTAAGAAGTTATAAAAGTTCTCTATACGTTCTAGGTACAAATCCTCACCAAAAACACGACTTGCAATATTTTCTCCCATTCTGTTGGCTGTATTTTCATTCTTTCCCTCTTACTAACGTCTAATTGTGCTTTAAGTGAAACTTTACAATTCAAGCCAGTTTATCACACAAAAGCTCATACACACTGCTGTTTCCCTAGTTGCTCTCCCTACACTGACAGCACACTCCTCCCCTCCACATTTGCTGTGCCCATTCGGTCAGCTCCTGCCCTGCTGCTGCTCTCACGTCTTGCCTCGGGACAGGAGCTTCCCAGTCAGTCTCATGTATCCCCTTAAGCCAAGAATGATACTGTTTGCCAGTATCATTTTATTTGTTATAGTCTTGCCCAACTTTGAAGAGTTGGCTTTGGGAATAGTTTCAGTTCTGGGTTAACTGAGAGTCTGGGGACCATGTCTTCCAGGAACCCTCCAGTCTGGCAGATCCATTAAGGCTGGTCTTTCTACTAGGGTTGGAGTTCTGTACCCTACATTTCTTCAATTACACTGGGGAGCCTCTGTTACGTTCCCTTTCAGGGCAGTCACTGAGTAGCTAGGCGTCATCTAGCTCTTTAGGTCTCATGCTGATGGAGCCTCTAATTTATGTGGCCCTTTCTGCTTCTGCCTCTTGGGCTCCTATTTTCCTTAAGTCTTTGGTGTTTTTCACTCTACTTTGCTCCAAGTGGGTTGGGACCAATTGAGGCTTTTCAGATGGCCACTTGCTAGCTTTTCAGACCCCAGATGCCACTCATCAAAGTGGAATGCAGAACATTTTCTTAATAAACTTTGTTATGCCAACTGAACATGTGCCCTGAAACCATGGTCCCCAGACCTCTACCACGGCTACTCGGTCCCTCGAAGTGTTTGGTTGTATTCAGGAAACGTCTTAGCTTTTGGTTTAGTCCAGCTGTGCTGACTTGTCCTGCCTTTCTCTTCCCTTTACCTAAAATAATTCTAGGCCACTAACTAGTTAGTGAATGTCTGTCCCTCCTGCCCCCCCTTGTAACCATCCAAGAGTGTGTTTTTCTGTGTTTAAACTTTTTAATAGTGGTCTCGTACAATATTTGTTGTTTTGTGATTGCTAATTTCACTCGGTATAAAGTCTTCCAGATTCCACCATGTTTTGAGATTTCACAAACTGATCATTGCTTTTTATCATTTTGTAGTGTTCCACTATGTGAACATACCACAGTTTGTTCATCCATTCATCCACTCACGGGCACCAGGGTCGATCCCATCTCCTTGCTGTTGTGGATAGCGCTGCAATGAAAATGGGTGTGCATGTATCTATTCATGTGACAGCTCTTATTTCTCTAGGATATATTCCCAGGAGTGGGATTGTTGGATTCTATGGTATTTCCATTTCTAACTTCTCTTAAGGATGTTCCAAATCAATTTCCAAGTAGCTGTACCATTTTACATAACCCACCAGCAGTGAAGATGTGTTTCAGTCTCTCCACAGCCTCTCCAACATCTATTATTTTCTGTTTTGCGATTTACGCTAGCCTCGTTGGTGTGAGAGATTATCTTGCTGTTGTTTTGTTTGTTTGTTTTTAACGATTAAGTACATTCCCAAGTAAATTCCCATGCTCACCTATATGCAGCTCCCACTGCTCTCCCTGTCCGGTGACAGCACACCCTTCCTCTCTGCTCCATACATGTCCTATCCTCCCAACAGCCTCCTATCCCCTCCTCTCCACCCACTCCCCCACTTCCAGTAAGAGGTCAGCAGGACGACATTCTATAGATGCACAGAACCATAAAGTTCCCACAAGATACAGTCACACTGCATCGCCAAGTCCAATCCACTGCTGTGCGAAAAGTTGCCCTCCATTATGATTTATGGACAGGGGCAGCATCAGGGCCAGGGTCCATGCTCCCAGAGGAACCCCGAAGCCCCAGGACCATCAACTGCAGTCTTTTAGTGGAGATCTCAGGGTGCACCCCTATTTATTCTTGTGTTGCCAGTGAGACTCAATTTTGTGAGCTCCATCGTGGCTATCATTGGTGGTGGCTGGGCACCATCCAGTTCTTCTGGTCACAAGTCCATGTAGAGACACATGTGAGTCTGTCTTCTGGGTTCTCTTTCCCCCATGTAGTTCTGGTCCTCAGTGATCATCCGTTCCTGTTGAGTTGGGACCATTTGCTGTAACCTCGGATGGCAGCTCGCTGTAGTTTTGATTTAGATTTCTCTAATGGCAAATGATCATCAGCACTGCCTCATGTATCTGTTAGCTGCCTGAATGTCTTCTTTGGTGAAGTGTCTGTTCAAATCATTTGCCCATTTCTTATTTGGTTATTTGCCTTTTTGTTGTTGAGGTTTTGCAGAATCTCATAGATTTTAGGGATCAGACCCTGATCAGATTTGTTGCATCCCAAAATTTTTCCCAGTCTGTAGGTTGTCTTCTACTCTTTAGGTGAAGTCTTTTTCAAAAAATAAAAAAAATTATTGTGCTTTATGTGGAAGCTTACAATCCAATCTGAGTCAAATTGTCAGACAGAACATCACACACATACTGCTGTGTAACTGTAGCTGCCATCCCCACACTGTGACAGCACACTCCTGCTTTCTACTCTATCTCCCATGTCCGTTCAATCAGCTCCTGACCGTCTCTGCCATCTCATCTCGCCTCTGGACAGGAGTGGCCCAGTTAGCCTCACATGTCTATGTAAGCCAAGAACCACACTGTCTATCTGTATCATTTTATGTCTTATAGTCCAGTCCAATATGCTCTCCAGAGTTGTGTTCTGGAATGGCTTCAGTTCTAGGCTAACAGACAGTCCAGGGATCATGTTTTCTGGGGACCCTCCAGTGTGCTGAACCATCAAGTCTGGTCTTTTAAGTAGGACTCAAGTTGGGCACTGTATTGTTCTCCTGCTGTGTGAGGACTCTTTGTTGTGTTCCCTGTCAGGGCAGTCGTTGGTGGTGGCTGGGCACCATCTAGTTCTTCTGGTCTCATGCTGAAGGGAGCATGTGAATTTCATGACCCTTTCTGTCTCTTGTGCTCATATTCTCCTTATGTCTTTGATCTCCTTCATTCTCCTGAGCTCCTAGTGGGCTGGGACCAACTGATGCTTCTTAGATGGCCACTTGCTAGCTTTTAAGACTTGGATGCCACTCACCGAAGTGGGATGTAGAACATTTTCTTAATAAACTTTGTTACGGTGACTGACCTAGATGATCCCTGAAACCATGGTCCCCAGACTCCTGTCACTGATACTCTGTCTTGCATTTGGTTGTAGTTAGGAAACATCTTAGCTTTACTTATTTATTTTCTCCTCTGGTGTTTGTGCATTGTTAGTCATGTTTTCTATTCTGTTTATGCCATTTATTAGAGTTCCGAGTGTCATCCGTATTTTTTCTTCCATAATCTTTATCGTTTTAGACTTTATATTTAGATCTTAATCCATTTTGAGTTAGTTTTCGTGCATGATGTGAGGAGTGGGTGTTCTTTTATTTTTTTTGCAAATGGGTATCCCGTTATGCCAATAACATTTGTTAAAGAACGTCTTTTCTCCAATTAACCAACTTTGGGCCTCTGTCAAATGTCAGTTGGTCCTAGGTGGATGACGGTATCTCTGGATTCTCCATTCTGTTCTAGTGGTTTATGTCTCTGCTGTTGTAACCAGTACCAAGCTCTTCCAATGTGGCATTATAATAGGTTCCAGAGTCACATACTACAAGGTTTCCCACTTTCTTCTTCTTCTTCAGTAATGATTTACTTATCTAGGGCCTCTTTCCTTTCCATATGAAGTAGGGGTGATCTGTTTCTCCATCTCCTTAAAAAGTGACATGAGAATTGGTACTGGAATTGAATTGTATTTATAGATCACTTTGTGTAGAAAAAACACTGTCACCATGTTGCGTGTTCCTATCCATGAGCAAGTTTACTCCACTTATGTATGTCTCTTTGGGTTTCTTCTTACCGTCTTGTAATTTTCTTTGTATAGGTGTTTTACATCTCCGGTTAGATTTATTTCAAAGTATTTTATCATCTGGTGGAGTAGTGGTCAAGTGCTATGTCTTTTAACCAGAAGGGTGGCAGTTCAAATCTGCCAGATGCTCCTTGGAAACTCAATGGGGCAGTTCTACTCTGTCCTATAGGGCTGCTATGAGTTGGAACCAACTCGATGGCACTGGTTTTGGTTTTTTTTATCTTATCATCTTGGGGTGACCGTAAATGGTATTGACTTGGTAATTTCCTCTGTGGTGCTTTCTTTGTTGGTGCAGAGAAAATCTGAATGATTTTTTTATGTTTCTCTTGTATCCTGATACTTTGCTGAAATCTTCTACTAGTTCCAGTAGTTTCTTTGTGGCTTTTTTAGTGTTTTCTGTGTGTAAGATCACATCATCTGCAAATAGATACTTTTACTTCTTATCAATTTAGACGCTCATTATTTCTTTTTATTTGCTCTGGCTAGAACCTCCAGCACGTGATGAATAAAAGTGGTGGCAAGAGGCATCCTTGTCTGATTCCTGTTGTTGAAGGGACGCATCCGGACTCATTTCATTTCAGATGATGTTGGCTGTTGGCTGTTGGCTTTGTATAAATGCCCTTTACTAAATTAAGGAATTTCCCTTCTATTACTATTTTGCTGAGAATTTTTAATATGAATGGGTACTGGACTTCGCCAAATGCCTGCATCAATTGATAAGATCTTTTTTAAATATTCTTTTGAGACAAAGAAGTTTTAAAATGTTAATGAAGTCCAATTTGGTTTGTTGTTGTTGTTGCTTGTGTTTTTGATGTCATATCTAAGAAACCAAAGGTCATAAAGACCCATACCTGTTTTCTCCCACGTTTCAGCTCTTATATTTAAGTCTTTTTTCTATTTTGAGTTAACTGTTTTATATTATGCGAGGTAGGGGCCCAACTTCTTTTGTGTGTGGATACACAGAGGTCCCAGCACCATTTGTTGAAGAGTATTCTTTCTCCTACTGAGCTGTCTTGGTATCCTTGCTGGGAATAAAACCTACTTCCATCAAGTTGATTCCAAATCATACTGACCCTCTGTGACAGAGTAGAACCGCCCCCACAGAGTTTCCATAGAGTGGCTGGTGGATCTGAACTGCTGACCTTTCGATGCAGCGGCCAAGCTCTTAATCACTGTGATGCCAGGAGTTAGAAATTAATGGACCACAACGTGGAGGTTTCCTTTTGGCCTCTCACTTCTATTCCATTGATCTACAGGTCTGTCCTTGTGCTGTATTTCCGGTCCTTTCAATCAGTGTTTCTTTGGTCATGTCACGAGAGTCTCCTTCACTGTACAAACATAGGTTTTATTCCAAGACAATTTTACATGTATGTTTTCTGTTCTGTCACTCACAAAATTAGGCCAGTTTCATCATCTTAAGGGAGGAGGACTGTCAATGATAAAAGCAATGTCCACTACTTCAAAGGGACAGGAACTTCTGAATCACAGAAGAAGGAAAGGGATGTTTTCCAGCAAAATAACAGTAATCCTGAATTTATGATTGCCTCCTCTTGCTCCAACTATGGCAGTTAGCAACTTCTCAGAACACAGACAGAGAAGGAGAGGGTCTAGGGAGACGGAGAGAGAGAAACTCATAAGCGTAACAGTACTAAATATTTGGGGACACTCAGGTTACCTGGCAGTATCAGTTAAAGGGTTTCATCCCTTGATGAAAGTTTAGCTGATTAGTTCTCTCGCTTTACGACAAAATAAATTCTTCTTCTGGGGAAACTGTACTAACACGTTTTGCCAACACCTTTCTAGCCAGCCCCCACCCCACTATTCTTGTGTCTGAGGCCCTAAAGTTGCTCCCATGTGAACACAAACTTACAGTAGTGAAAACAACTGCTTTCTCTTTTGCACAGAAAGAAAATGATAAATTCTACTCCTTGTGCAAGTGGAAATACCCAAGAAGTCTCATTGGAAGGAGCTCTGGACATCATCCTAATTTTTTTTTTCTCTTCTTCATGTGATTTATAGCTATAAATATTACAGTATTGATGTTTTCATGCTTAATGCTCACAGAGATGAAAGGACTCATTTTCTTCATGACCTGAATGCTACTTACACAGTTAATACTTTGAGTCAGTATGCATGTCAATACATATTGGATTGATTTTCTGAAAGCCTTATTTCAGAATACATGCAAGAAAAAGGCTTGCTGCAAGTACCACAACAGAATTAGTTTTTTTAAAAAAATAAGTACAATAAAAAACAACAGTTTAAATTGAGACAACACATCTTAGTTGCAAACTACTTGATACACATAAAAATACTTTGAGAAAACAAAATATTTGGAAAAGTAAATATAAAAAAAACTTTGAGATGTTATTTTTCTGTGTAAAATACAATAAACAACGCAAAAAAATAAAGCAATTTTTCTCAACAAAATCCAACACATGTGATACATTGTGGTCCATATTTTAGTGGTCTGTGGTCAACTTTCTGGAAAGAGCAAACCTCAGCTTACGATACTAAAGAACCCAAATGGAGCTGTCCTCATTTTGGGGGTACACCGTTTTTAAGAGGTTTAGTCCAAGAGTACACAGGAAACAGGTTTTTTCCCCAAGTGTATTCTCAGCTTTTTAAAACCATGTGTTATTTACAGAAAATAGAATTCATGTGTTTTTGATTCATTTACACTTAACTCATTAAAAAAAAACCCTGTAAACTCCTTGGTATTCAAGGCCTTTTCTGCTTTCTGAGTGGGCTTCCAAAAGCATTCTCGAGGCTGTGGTGCTGAATAAATATGTATGTGAGTTTTCAAATCATGCTCATATTCTTTCTTCAGAATTTTACACATTTAATTAGTAAAATGTGATTTTCTTCCATACAGAGAGATTATCAACATGCGAAAATCTATCGTTGGTCAATGCAAGAAAACCTACATTTACAAATGAGAAACTTCAAGGATCATCAAACAACAAATATTTATGTCACAAAACAAGTGTCGGATAAGCATCCCGAAGGAAGGAGGAAAGAATGAAACAAACATTTATGCAGCGCTTCTCAGTGGCTAGGCACCAGTGCAGCACTTCATGGACGTAGAGTTAATCCTAGTTATTTCACGAGATGGGTGTTTTCATCATCTGCTCACAGATGAGAAAACCGAGGCCCCGGTGAACATAAACAGTCTTGCCGAGGCCGCAGAGCTGGTAAGACAGAGCCAGGTTTCAAACAGAGACCCGAAATGATGCCTAAACCCGCGTTACGTCCACTGTCCCTGCTTCCTCTCAGACATGAAGAGGACTGGTGACAGAGGGTCATCCCCTTACCAGAGCGCAGCTCAGAGAGCCTCGGGGAGCCCCTGGGAGCCCCGGGAAGCCCCAGTCTCTGGGGCTGTGAGCAGGGACAGCTGCTGCAAGAAGGTGTGAGACAGGCGGGGGCTGCGGTGGCTCTGCGCCATTCAGGGTCCCCGCCAACGCATCCTTCACGCCGCCCAGGCTAACATTTTGAAACAGCAAGTTTCACCTCTAGCCCACTTCCCAAATTTTTCATTGATTTCCCTAACACCTTAGACTACAGCTAAAAGCTCATAATGATTTTGTTTTAAATTTATATAACCAACTTCACCGGTTTCTCCCTAAATAAATAATCACACTCACAAACCAACTCGGCCACTTAACTTCCACAGACAACTCGCACTATGCCCCACGCTGAAAATCCTGCTTCCTAGACTGGCTCAAGTCCCTTCGCCTGTGAAGTCGTCCCTGTCTGGGTTCACCTGACTTCTATTCCACATGGAAAGGCAGTGCAGCATCGTGCTTAAGCGTACAGACTCAGGCCCAGGTTGTCTGTATTCAAATTCTAGTTGTTTACCCCTCGGGTACAGGGGTAAAGAGGTTAGCCACACTCTCAGTGCTTTTAATCTCTTCTCTGTTAAATGGAGATAACAAGTCCTGACACGCAGGGCTTTTCAAGTTATGACTAACACAGAACAGTCAAGCAGCGTAGTGTGTGGCACACAGTAGGTGCTCAGTGAAGTACAAACAGTTCTCTGTGGTCCTCTGAGAGCAGGTGTGACATGAAACAGGACTTCTGTCACCCGAAGGCCATCAGGACTGAGGACCTCAGGGCTCACTATACCAGCCTACCTACTTTCATACATGTTTTTAAAAGGTTAAAAGCAAACAAATGAATAAATGTATGCTAGTAAATAGCAATGTTACTTACCTGATTTTACCATAAAAGTAAAAGGGACTTACAACAACAAAATACAATTTTTCAACACCAAATATATTTCTTATTCACCAGATTACAAATTCTTGAGGACAGCAAACATTCTGTATATGAGGTTGCACAGGTCATTAGTACCTAGCCCCATGTATGACCATTTTATGTGTTTAAAACATGTTTGTTGACTATCTATGTATGCTCATTACATAAATTAACATAACTGTTTGTAAGTAAAATTGAGACACGCACACACAAACTCAGGGCAGGTGGTTCAACTGGATTACATCTCCCTTGCTGTCCTATCCCTGTCACAACAGGGAGGGCTCACGGCCCACATCAGGTCGGTCAGGTCACCAGATCCCAGGTGAGAAACCACCCCCGGACTTAAGCGGCACCTGGTATTTCTCAGAACTCGCTAAACTCCTAAGTGAAAGCACAGGAGCAAGGATCAACAGACAGCAGCCAGCTGGCCAAAACCAGCCCACAGCTTGTTTGCTGAGCAAACTTGATCCAAAGACGGCTGAGGGCTAGGGTGGGATAAGGCAAGCGAACACTCTCAAGATTTCGGCACCAGCCACATCCTTTTTTCACAAGTTACCTGTGGCTGATGTGTGCCCCAGTGGAAGACCTGAGCCGTCTCACAGGATCAGTCCCTTTACAGGAAAAGTTTCTGAAGCCCAAGTCTACAGCTGCTGGGGACCGTCTGCACCTGCCCCAGAGGACAGCTGGCGTGAGACCCGGATCCACACAGACATTGCCCGTTACCAAGTAAATTTTAAAAAAACAATTACAGTTCTATAAACTGGCAACAAACAAATGTGAGAAATGACTTTATGACAGACCCTACGAGGCCGATGCTCTGCACCTGACGCTCGTGTAAGGCACCTTGGGCAAAGCACCTTGTCTCTCCCTCCCAGCCTTTGTTTTGGGCTGTGGACACTGACTCCTACACATGTTACAGACCCCACAAACCATGCGGTTACTGTAGCTTTGGCACTCTCCATTCTTTTGGATAGATCCTCAAATGTCATCTTTTATGAAAAAGGTGAAATACTTAGGGGGGAAACATCTGACAAAACACACATAAGATTTAGATGCTGAAACATCCAAAACACTGCAGATAAAGACCTTAAGGCTAACTATTGCTAAGAAGTTAATTTCTCCTAAATCAATCTATTACTCAATCAAACCTCAGTTAAAATTCTAGTAGCCTTTTGTTTGTAGAATTTGACAGTCTGATTCTATAATTCACATGGAAATGCACAGTACTTAGAATCGCCAAAACAACTTTGAAAAGAGGAACACTTTGGAAGGCTAATACTACCTGATTTCTAGACTTAATATGAAGCTACCATAATCAAGTGAAAAGACAAATAGAGTGATCAAACAAAACCGACAGCTCACTAACAGAACCATACATACATGATAAAATGACTTCTAACACAGCCTTAAAGGCAGTACAGTCTAAAAAATATAGGGCTATAGCAAAAATTAGATATCTCCATACAATGAATCAACAAAATAAGAGTCCCAATCTATACCTTCTGCCATATCTTAACATACATAAAACTTAATCCAAGACAGGTCATAAACCTAAGGTAAAATCTAAAACTACAATACTTTTAGGAGAAAATTTTTGTGACCTTGGGTCAGGCTAACATCAAATTCAGGAGCTATAAAAGTAAAGCTGATAAACTGAACTTCAGCAAAACTAAGACTTTGGGTTCCGCTCAGTGACAATGGGTTTGGCGTTTTGGTTCTTGCAAAAACACTGTTGTGAGAAAGAAAAAACAACTGCAGACATCAGGGAAATATTTACAAGTTGTATATCAGATCAAAACCTTGTATTCAGAATAAAGAGTTTCTGAAACTCAGAGATTAAAATCTAGTTTAAAAAAAGACAAAAGATTTGAATACATTTCACAACAGAAGACATACAGATGGCAAAGACATGAAAAGATAATCAGGTTCATTAGTCCTTAGGAAAAGAAAGTTTCAGTCACATACACACCTAATTCCATCACTCATCCGTCAGCCCACCGTACTGTGGTGGCTTGCATGTTGCTGGGACGCTGGAAGCCAGCCACTGGTATTTCAAATACCAGCAGGGTCACCCATAGTGGACAGGTTTCAAAGGAGCTTACATTATAGAGTAAGACAGACTGGAGTAAGACAAACCATGAGAACAGCAGTAGAACAAGGACCAGACAGTGTTTTGTTGTGTTGAACACAGTGTCACTTGAGTCAGAACTGATCTGTCAGCACCTAACACCACCACCACCTATTAGAATGTTTAAAACAAAAAAGACTAACCATACTAAGTGTTGGTGAGGAGGTGGAAACTTCTTAAAAGGTTAAGCACGTAACTACCCAACAAAGCTGGGCAAGAGTGAGGCTAGTATTGTTCTAGGGCAAAAACACCACAAAGTTATAGCAAAGTAAAAAGAAAGGTTTTATTTGGTGTATGTTCAAAGAGGCAAAAGCAGGAAATGGTCAAGGACGCTTCAGGAACCAAGGAGCATTACAGACCCAGTCAGTACACGTTAACATTACAAATGGGCAAAACCACTGAAAGCTTCACCTTTTCACAGACTGGCTAAAAACTGGTAAGTACTGATTGCCTTCCCAAATAATCACTGGTACAGGTTTCAGTAAAGGCAGGAGGATCTTCGCTGGTCCACCAAAGCTTACTACTCATAACACGCTAACAGAAGATAAGAGTGGAAAGCATGTGGGGCTTTGTGCTGTTTATGATTTGTTTATGTGAAAGGTGCCCTAAAAAATCTGCGTGTAATATTAATGACATTGTTCAGTAACTGCTGCATTTGGTTGGATCACCTTTTTTGGGAATGGACATAAATATGTACCTCTTCCAGTCAGTTGGCCAGGTCGCTGTCGTCCAAATTCCTTGGCATGGATGAGTGAGCACTTTCCGAGAGGCATCCATTTGCTGAAATACCTCGGCTGACACCTTGCCAATTCCTGGAGTCCTTATTCTTCGCCCACACCTTCAGTGCTGCTCCAACTTCTTCATCGGTTCCTGTTCTTACGATACCTCTTCAGATGGTTCACCATCGACCAGTTCCTTCTGGTATGATGTCTCTGTGTATTCCTTCCATCTTCTTTTGATGCTCTCTGAGTCATTTAATAGCTTCCCTTCACTATTGCAACTCAAGGCTTGAATATTTTCTTCAATTCTTTTAGCTTGAGAAATGCAGAGCACATTCTTCCCTTTTGGTTTTCTATTTCCAGCTCTTTCCACATGCCATTGTAATACTTCATTTCATGTTTTCCAGCCACCCTTTGAAATTTTCTGTTCAGTTCTTTTACTGTGTAAAAGATATGCCATACAAGGCATCAACCCCATTCCTAGGGATACATACTAGGGAAACAAGAGCTGCCATACGAATAGACACACACACACCCATGTTCCTGCAGCACTGTTTGCAACAGTAAAAAGATGGAAACAACCTAGGTGCCTGTCCTCAGACAAACAGATAAACAAACTGTGGTATACACACACAATGAAATACTATACAACAATAACAAACAATGATGAATCTGTGTAACATTTCACAACAAGGATGAATCTGGAGGGCATTATGCCAAGTGAAATCAGTCAGTTACAAAAGGACAGATATTGTATGAGATCACTACTATAATAACTCAGAAAAAACTTTAAACAGAAACATAAACTATTATCTGACAGTCATGAGGTAGGGATTGAGGGAGAAGTGAATTTACTGACTAGAAAACGGAGAAGGATCAACTTCGGTGAAGGGAAGGACATCACACAATACAGAAAAAGTCAGCATGAATGGAACAAATCCAATGCTAAGAAATTTCCTGGACACATCCAAACGCTTTGAGGATGACAGTAACCGGGGCTGGGGCCTAGGAATCATAGTTTTTGGGGACATTTAGGTCAGCAGGCATAACACTGTTGATTAAGAAAACGTTCTGAAGGAAGGGCCCAAGCCAAAGAATTAACCCTACAACTTGAGCAAGTAGAAAGTAAGCAACAAAGGGACCCTTCAGGCACCTGAAGAAAACAGATAATAAAGATTAGAGCAGAATTAAATGAATTAGAGAATTACAACAATTGAAAAAATGAACAAAATCAAAAGCTGGTTCTGTGAAAAGACTGACAAAATTCATAAACCACTGGCTAAACTTACGAAAGAAAAACAGGAGAGGAAACAAATAACCTGAATAAGAAATGAGCTGGGAGATGTCACAACAGACTGAACTGAAATCAAACTTAGAACAGAACACTATGAAAGACTAACAGATCTGTAAACCTAGACGACATGGACAAACTTCTAGATTCCTATCACCTACAAAATCATCACAATGAGAAGAGCAACCTAATAAACCCATCACAAAGGAAGAGATTGAAAAGGTCACCAAAAAACTGCCAACCAAAAAAAAAGTCCTGGCCCAGACGGCTTCACCAGAGAACTCTACCAAACGTTTAGAGAGGAGTCAACTCCAATACTACTGAGGCTGTTTCACAGCATAGAAAGGGACAGAATACTCCCAAATTCATTCTATGAAGCCAGGATAACCCTGATACCAAAGCCAGGGAAAGATCCCACAAAAAAAGAAAATGATAGACCAATATCACTCATGAATCTAGACACAAAAATCTTCAACAAAATCCCAGCCAACAGAAATCAACAATATATCAAAAAAAATAATTCATCATGACCAAGTTAGATTCATACCAGGGATGCAAGGCTAGTTCAACATCAGAAAAACAACTAATGTGATTAACCACATAAACAGCACAAAGGCAAAAATCACCTGATTTTGTCAATTGATGCAGAAAAGGCATTTGACAAAGTCCAACACCGATTTGTGCTAAAAACTCTCAGCAAAATAGAAATAGAGGGGAAATTCTTCAATGCAATAAGGGTCATCTATGCAAAGCCAACTGTCTACATCATCCTGAATGGAGACAGACTGAGAGAATTCCCCTTGAGAACAGGAACTAGACAAGGATGCCCACGTTTACTACCTCTATTCAGGTTCTAGCCAGAGCAATTAGACAAGACAAAGAAATAAAGGGTGTCCGCATTGGCAAAGAAGAAGTAATAATCTCCCTATTTGCGGATGACGTGATTTTATATGCACAGAATCCTGAAGATCCTATGCACAACAGAATGAAACCCTGCCTGGTCCTGCACCATGGCCTCAACTGTTTTTAGGCTTAACCCCATTACAGCAGCCACTGTGTCAATCTATCTTGTTGAGGCTCTTCCTGTTTTCCACCGACCCTCCACTCTACCAAGCATGATGTCCTTGTCCAGGGACTAATCTGTCCTGACAACACGGCCAAAGTACACAGTTAATAGAAATTATGCACAATGTGGCACAGACAGACAAACAAGACGGGAAAAACAGAAAGAAAGTTAAGGAACATAGAGGAGACAGTGGAATTTAATATATTCACTTAATTAGGGCTCCAAAATGAGAGAAAAGGGGAGTGGAGCAGAAGCAATACTTGACGAAATAATGAGTGACAGTGTTCTAGAACAGACTGACAATCACATTTCAAATCACTACAACAGCTTCTTGTAGGCATTGTTTACCAGAGAAGTCATTTAAAATACTGCTTTCTTCCTTGGTAGATTGCAAATCTAGCCATCTTGGACCAACATTATATCCAAAAAGGAGAGAAGTTTCAGGTGGGAGGAGGCACAGTGAGAAAGTAAGCATACCTGCACCCAGATTCTCTATGAATATGTCTATATAAGTAAGTTTTTTAATGGCCAAGAGTAGTGGTGGTCTTTAACAGTCCCCAGACTAACACTACTGTGGCGGTGTTTTATGGTGCAGAAGTTTAGAACATCAGGCTGAACAAAATTCATTCCGAAGGCAATCTCATCCTTATTCCCAGTTCTTCCTTTTTTGGTACAACTCCAAGCACCAGGTCTAGTGACTTTCTCTCTGGGCAGCTTCCTATGTATTTTAATGTTCACCAGATAATGTAAGTGTTACCCCCAGCTCTGCTGATAATTGGACTATAAGGCTGTGTACTTAATTAGTAACAATGTGTAGCTCTATTCCAGGTATTTCTGAAGGAAGGGGCATAATCTCACATTCAGAGCTGTTCACTATTTTTTCAAACTCTATTTAAAGAAACAGTCAGGAGGATAGCCTAAAGGAGCTGCAGTTCATTCACTCTCCTGGATACACTGAAATCTATTCCTAGATTAAGGCATACTATACATGGAATCTTTCCTATGATAATCAGCTGGAGAAATTAATTTCTGATTTTAATATGAAGCATAGCCTTGCTTTCCTAAAAAACTGGTTTGCTTTCTGCCTATGGACAATATGAAACTTTTCTAATTTCATTTTCCTGTTACCTGATTTTATTTTTTACTTGTTTGAATTTGCCATATTCCATCTTCAAACATTTTTTTAAAACAAAGCGGCACACAAAGACATTTTAAAAACTAGTTTTCAGTTTTGTGAACTCTTTGTCACTTACTTAATCATGATATGTAACTGTGATTACATGTATCACTAAATGTATTAAATTCCTCACAGTTTTATTTAAATGGTTCAGTGCTGTTACTGTATATTCAATCAACATATTTATGGGTTACAGTGGATAGTTCCACCTATTTATCACTTATAAACATTATCTCTTAAAATAATTAGAAAAATGCAACTGCCTGTTTGTGATTTAGTACACTGTCCCTGCTGTAGTACTTCAATTTAGTCGGGGAAACAGGAAGCATGTGTAACTGTGAATTCTGTGTTTTTGACACAGACACTCTGATATACTTCCTATAGACTCATCAAAATGACCATGGTCGTGAGAAAATAAAAACAAATCCTTGTTCATACTTTTGTTATAGATTGAATTGAAGTCACCAAAATGTCTATCAGTTTGGCTAGGCCATGAGTCTCTACATTGTGTCATTGTCTACCATTCTGTAATCTGATGTGATTATCCCGCGTGTTGTACATCCCAGCATCAATGACGTTAACGAGGAACGTTGGTGGCGCAGCAGTTAAGAGCTTGGCTGCTAATCAGAGCGTCGGCAGCTCAAGTGCATCAGGTACTCCTGGGAACCCTGTGGGCAGTTCTCTGTCTTGAAGGGTCACTGTGAGTTTTGGAATCGAGCAGTTCTACTTTGCCCTGTAAGATCACACTGAGTTTTGGAATCAAGCAGTTCTCTTGTGTCCTGTAGGGTCCTGGTGAGTTTTGGACTCAAGTGGAAGGCAATAGGAATGGTGTTAATGAGGCAAAACTAGAGCCAGTGATGAGAATTAGGTTGTATCAGTCTCTTTTGAGATATAAAAGGAAAAAGGTGACAGAGAAAAAGGGGACCTCACTCATCACGAAGAGCCAGGAACTGACCACATCCTTCAGACTCAGAGTTCCTATGCTGAAAAGCTCCTGGACTCATGGGAAGATTAATGGTAAGTGACAAAGAGAAAGCCTTCCCCTGGAGCTTCTTGCCTTGGCTCTGTCCAGGAGCACCAGGGCGCGGGCTGGGTCTGCTACTAAAAGCTGAGGGGCCAGGGCTGCCATGCCCGAGGGACAGAAGAATGGGGCCTGCTGGGTCTGAGGGGGTAGGGTCACCCCTAAGATAGACTAAGAGAATGGGGCCATGCAAAAAGAAGATACTAGAGTTGCCTTCCCAGCAGGCCTAGAAGGCAGAGAGACAGCCTAGGCTGAAGAGCCTCCCACCCATAGTCCAGAGAATGTGACCAATAATAGAGATGGGAGGGCAGGGCCTTTGCCTCGACAGTCTCAGAGAAGACAGAATTATTTGCAAGGCTTGAGAGCTAATGTAAACTGTTCTGCAGGACTTTGTATTTGGTTTTGATGCCTGTTACCAGGTCTTTCCTTCCAATTTTTCCCATTTGTAAATTTTTACCTCTGTGATGCTAACAAGAAAGAATTAGAATCAGTTGTTAATGAGGAAAGACTCAATCTACAGGATTAGGTTTTATCTGAAGTCAATCTCTTGAGATACAAAGAGAGAATCAAGCAGAGAGAACAGGGATCTCATTACCATCAAGCAAGAAGACGCAAGAGTGAAGCGCATCCTTCAGACCCAGGATCCTTACTCGGAGAAGCTCCCAGATCAAGAGAACACTGATGACAAGGACTTTCCCCCAGAGCCAATAGAGGTAGAAAGCCTTTCCCTAAGGCTGGCTTCCTGAACTCCAACTTCTAGCCTCCTAGACTGTGAGAGAGAAAATTTATTGGTTAAAGCAATCCACTTGTAGTATTTCTGTTATAGAAGGACTAGACAACTAAGACAACCTTATTCCTCACTGTTTGTAAAAGCAGTCCACTTGTAGTATTTGTTATGGCAGCACTAGATGACTCAGAAAACCTTAATCCTCACTGTGTGTTAAAGCAATCCACTTGTAGTATTTCTGTTACAGCAGTGCTAGATTAACTCAGATAACCTGATTCCTCACTTTATCTCTGAGCCTCACTACCCTCTTGGAGATCTCTCCAAATGAGAAGGTCAGTAACTCAGCTGAGGTCAGTACTTGTATGAGGTTCAAGAATGGGCTGAGAGTAATCATTTCCCACATTTTGTCAAAATGACGAGAAAAATAAATAAGAATTTCTTTTTCAGCCTGTACCAAAATGCTCCCTAGTCAAAATGATTGCATCGAAATTTCATATCCTCAATCCTTAAGACCATGGCCTGAAGACATCCTTCTAAATTAGAACTGAATCCATTTTGGAAGACTACTTTTCATCCAAGCAAAGACAGGCCCATAAAATAAATAATAACACCTGAGAAGATCATGCTCCTTAGAACAATCAACCTTATAAGCTCAAAAGGGCAGTGTTTGCCTAAAAGCAAAGATGAGAAAGCAAGAAGCAGCAGCAGATCAGCACCAAAGGAAACAGGGTAAGTAGGAAGGGAATGGGGAGATGGCTGACACATTGTAGGGAACGAAAACGATGTCATGGAAGGCTTCACACACAAGCTAAAAAACGGGAAATTAATATGCTCTGCAAATTTTTACCTACTACACAATAAAAAAACAATTTTTTACATAATCATAAGAAACATTAATATAAGTGTCAAATTCATTTTGAAAACTTTCAGTATGACTCAACTATGGGTTAGAAATTTGTACATGAGAGTAACGGTAAGATACTACCAAAAAAGAACAAATTTGAAATCAGAAAAGTTAGTTTAACATTTAAGTGAAAGTAGTTCAGTCCATACAAAACAGCAGAAGAGCTTGTGTATGAATCAGTGTCTTGGTTAGTCAGTGCTTCTAAAACAGAAACACCACAAGTCAACAGCTGTAACAAACAGAAACACTCTCTCACAATCAAGGAAGCCAGAAGTCCAAATGTAGGGCACCAAGTCACAGGGCACGCTTTCTCTGTCTGTGATTCTGGGAGAGGTCCTCGTCGCCAATCTTTCCCTGGTCTAGGAGCTTCCTAGTACAGGGAACCCAGGTCCAAAAATTCCTGGTGGTTCTTTCTTGGTGGTTCCTCTCCTCAATTCTTTTTTACATCTCAAGAGAGTGATTCAAGATACAGCCTAATCCTGTAGACTGATTGCTGCCTCATTAAAGTAACTGCTTCTAATACCTCATTAACATCGTAGAGGTTAGGATTTAAACACACAGGAAAATCATACTAGATGACAAAATGGTGGACAACCACGCAACACCAGGGGAATCATGGCCTAGTCAAGCTGCCACACATTTTTGAGGACACAACTCAATCCATTAACATTCTATTGTTCGGCCACACAAAATTCAAGTCCTTGCCACATGTAAAACACATTCACCCCGTCATATTATCCAAAAAGTCTTAAATAATTCCAAGTCCATAATCTCATCTTCTGCAGATTCCTCTTCATCTGTCAAATCTACAACACAAATTATCTGCTTCCAGAGCACCACAGACAACAGACACAAGCTGGACATTTCCTCACAAATGAGAGATACCGGAAGGAAGGAAGGAAGGAAGGAAGGAAAGGATAGCGGACACCAAGCAAGTCAGCCGAATATACTGCATTACCTCTCAGACCTGTCCTCTGAGATCCTTTAGGTGACAGCCCTGCCCTCCATGCTCTGGGTCTTGGCCACACACTCTGGATTCTAGGTGGAGAACCCTCAGCCCCGGGCTTCAGCCCCAGCAGAATGACAACTCTGCTCCCTCACATGTGGGCAGCTCCATTCTCCTAGTCCATCTCCTACCCCTTGGCCCTGGCAGGCCCTTTCTTCTGCCCACTGAGCGTAGGAGCCCCATCAACTCTGGGCAGCAGATCTAGCTCTACCCCTCTGGCACTCATGAAAGGCAGCTCCACACTCCACACTGAAGTTAGTGAATATCTGACTCTGAAACCTAGGAGGCTGGGACCCCAACTGTTGAGTCCCTAGAGGCTGGGGTCCTACCCTCTGAGACTCTCTGCCTCTGGCACTCCTTGACTCTTTAGCTTCTGCTTTTGGGGCATCTTGGCCCATTGGGCCTGGTGGGCTAGCCTGGACTCTGCCCTGCTTAGGGAAGTGTTCCACATCTCTTGAGCTCTACCAATAAATGCCTCTAGGCACTTCCCTCCACCAGTAAACCTCAGTCATAAGGTACTCAGCTCTCTTGTTCCATGGGTCAGCAAACATAACCCCACTTGATAAGTGCCTGGAGATGACCCACTTCACCAGAAAGCCACCTGTGCAAAGACACTCAGCTTTCTCACTCTGTAGGTCAGTTTCCATACTGCCTTGCACTGCTATCCTGGTTCTATGTTGCAGTTTCTTTACCATTCCTTCTCACTGTCTGTACCATCTCTGGTGTTACAGCTCTCCTCACTTCCTTCTGAGTCCTCACCAGAATTGTTTTGATGTCCGCAATTCTACCAAGTCTCTTCAAGGCCATCTAGGCTTTGACTAATGTTGTTGTTGTTGTTAGGTACAACTGAGTCAGTTCTGACTCACAGCGACTCTATGCACAACAGAACGAAACACTGTATGGTGTTCTGCCACAGCCACAATCATTTTGATGCTTAAGCCCATTGTTGCAACCACTGTGTCAATATGCAACCACTGTGCCAATCCATCTCATCGAGGGTCTTCCTCTTTTTCACTTACCCTCAACTCTACCAAGCATAATGCCCTTCTCTGGGGACTGATCCCTCCTGACAACATGTCCAAAGTATGTAAGGCACAATCTCGCCATCTTTGCTTCCAAGGAACACCCCGGTTATACTTCTTTGAGGACAGATCTGTTTGTTCTTTTGGTGGTGCACGGTACATTCAGCATTCTCCAACACCACAGTTCAAAGGCATCAATTCTTTTTCTGTCTTCTTATTCACTGTCCAACTTTCACATGCATATGATGTGACTGAAAACACCATAGCTGTGTCAGGCATACTTTAGTCTTCATGGTGACATCCTTACTTTTCAATACTTTAAAGAGGTCCTTTATAGCAGATTTCTTGACTGCTGCATCCATAGGCATTGATTGTGGAGCCAAGTAACATGAAATCCTTGGCAAACTCAATTCTTGCTCCATTTATCATGATGCTGCTTATTGGTCCAGCTGTGAGGGTTTTTCTTTTCTTGATGCTGAGGTTCAATCCAGACTGAAGGCTGTGGTCTTTGATCTTCATTGGTGTTTCAAATCCTCTTCACCTTCAGCAAGTAAGATGGTGTCGTCTGTGGAATACAGGTTGTTAGTTTTCCCCCAGTCCTGATACCTCATTCTTCTTCATACAGCCCAGCTTCTCAGATTATTTGCTCAGCATTCAGACTGAAAAGCTGTGGTGAAAGGATACAACCCTGACACACACCTTTCCTGACTTTAAACCATGCAGTGTCCCCTTGTTCTGTTTGCACGACTGCCTCTTGATCCACATATAGATTCCTTAAGAGCACAATTAAGTGTTCCGGAATTCCCCTTCTCTGCAATGTTATCCATAATTTGTTATGATTCACACAGTCGAATGCCTTTGCAGAGTTGATGAAACACAAGTATACAACTTTCTGGTATTCTCTGCTTTCAGTGAAGATTCATCCGACACCAGCAATGATATGTCTGGTTCCATGTCCTCTTCTAAATCCAACTTGAATTTCTGGCAGTTCCTTGTCAGTATACTCTTGCAGCTGCTTTTGAATGATCTTGAGCAAAATTTTACTTGCATATGATATTAATGTTCAGTAATTCCTGCATTTGGTTGAATCACCTTTCTCCGGAATGGGCATAAATACGGATCTCTTCCAGTCAGTTGGCCGGGTAACTGTCTTCCAAATTTCTTGGTGTATACAAGTGAGCACTTTCAGTGCTGCATCGTTGGTTGAAGTATCTCAGTTGATATTTCATCAATTCCTAGAGCCTCATTTTTCACCAATGCCTTCAATGCAGCTTCAACTTCTTCCTTCAGTACCAGCGGTTCCTGATAATGTTACCTCTTCAAATGGCTAAACACTGCCAGTTCTTTCTGATATAATGACTCTGTATATTCCTTCCATCTTTTTTGACGCTCCTTAAGTCCTTTAATATTTTCCTTGTAGAATCCTTTGCTATTGCAACTCGAGGCCTGAATTTTTTCTTCAGTTCTTTCAGCTTGAGAAATGTAGAATATGTTCTTCCCTTGTGTTTTTTTATTTCTAGCTCCTTGTACATGTCATTATAGTACTTTATTTTATCTTCTCGAGCTGCCCTTTGAAATCTTCTTTTTGGTTCTTCTACTTCATCATTCCTTCCTTTTGCTTTAGCTGCTCGACACTTGAGAGCAAGTTACAGGGTCTTTTCTAACATAGCAGTTAGTCTTTTTTTTCTTTCCTGTCTTTTTAATGACCTCTTGCTCTCTTCATGGATGATGTCTTTGATGTCATTCCACCGTTTTGTGTGGTCTTTGGTCATTAGCAGTCAACACATTAAATGTGTTCTTGAGATTGTCTCTAAACTCAGGATATATTCAAGGTCACACTTTGGCTCTTGTGGACATCTTCTAATTTTCTTCAGTTTCAATTTGAATTTGCACATGAGCAATTAATGGTCTGTGTCAAAGTCAGCACCTGCTCTTGTTCTGAAGGCTGATATTGAGCTTTTCCATTGTCTTTTTCCACAGATGAAGTAGATTTGGCTATTGTGTATTCCATCCGGTAAGGTCCATGTGTATGGTCACTGCTTGTGCCGGTGGAAAAAAGTATTTGTCATGAAGAAGAAGTCAGTGGTCTCGAAAAATTCTAACATGTGATCTCGGCATCATTTCTATCACCAAGGCCATGTTTTCCAATTACCAACCCTTCTTATTTCCAACTTTTTCATTCCAATCCCAGTAATTATCAATGCATCCTGGTTGCAAGTTTGATCAATTTCAGATTGCAGAAGCTGGTAAAAATTTTCAGTTTCTTCTTCTTTGGCCTTAGTGGTTGGTATGTAAATTTGAATAGTCCTATTAACTGGCCTTCCTTGTGCGTGTATAGATATTATCCTATCACTGACAGATGTTGAATGGATCTTTTTGATGATGGGTGCAACACTGTTCCTCTTCAAGTTTTCGTTCTCAGCACAGTAGATCTTATGACTGTCTAATTCAGAATGGACAATGCCAGGCCATTTCAGTTCACTAATGCCTAGGATACTGGTGTTTATGTGTTTCATTTAATTTTGACAATTTCCAATTTTCCTAGATCCATACTTCATATATTCCATGTTCTGATTATTAATGTACGTTTGTAGTTGTATCTTCTCATTTTGAGTCATGCCACACCAGCAAATGAAGATCCTGAAAGCTTTGTTCCATCCACATCATTAAGGTCCACTCTACTTTGAGGAGGCAGCTCTTCCCCGTTGTCTTCTGAGTGCCTTCCAACCTGGGGGCTCATTTTCTGGCACTATCTTGACAGTGTTCCGTTGCTATTCAGAAGTAGCCTGCCAGGTCCTTCTTCCTAGTCTCTCTTAGTCTGGAAGCTCAGCTGAAACCTGTCCACCATGGGTGACCCTGCAGGTATGTGAGTACCAGTGGCGTAGCTTCCAGCATCACAGCAACACACAAGCCCCTGCAGGGTGACAAACTGACAGACAAGGGGGGGACTATGGCAGTACAACTGATAAAAAATAATGTGGTTTTAGAATATTTGGCATTCATTCACTTGGTTATTCATTCATTAAACATTAATTGAGACATGAGATAAATTTTTTGGTAAGCACTGGAAATATAGAGACTAATATTTCTACCCTCAACAAGCTTACTGTCTAGCAGACAGCAGCAGACAAGTAAGCCAATAATTACAATACATGCTAATTATTACTATAATCATTACATACTGTATTAGTCAGCTCACAACACAAAAATGCACTGACTTTAAATAGAAATCTTACATTCTTTTGGTCTTAGATCTGTGAGCTGGCTATGTTAAAAATCCAGGGTCCAGAACACAAGCTGGGCTCCATGTGTCCCTTGTCCTTGAACCAGTAGCTACCTGGGGTATGTGATCTGTTCCACGTATCTCCATCCTAAGCACCGGATAAATAATCTGTAGCAACCTTGGGTGTGTTCTCACTGGAACAGGGCAAGCTCAAACATACTGGCATATTTCAAGCCTCTGCCTGAATTACAGGTGTTGACATTCTATTGACCAAAGCAAATCACGTGGCCAAGCCTTATGTAAACAGTGTAGGAAAGTACAGTTGATGTATACGGAAGTAACTATTTGCTGAACAACAATCCAAACTCACACATACGAAGTGCAATGGGAGACACTAGGCAAGGCATTGTGTAAGTCACAGTTCTTGGTTGTAAGCAACAGAAATGGATTCTGGCTTATTTATGCAGGTGTAAAGTTACTAATTTATTCAGGAGCTACCGGTTAGGACCTAAAGTCTCCTGGAAGGCTTAATATCTAGTTTCAGACACTATGCAGGCAGGAAAAACTTTGCAAACCCATTGTCACCAAGTCAATTTGGACTCACAGGGTAGAACAGCCCCACAAGGTTCCCAAGGAGCCACTGGTAGATTCTACATGCCCATCTTTTGGTTACCAGCTGAGATCTTAACTACTATGCAAAAAGGGCTCCCAGTTCCAAAAATCCGGAATTAGAAAAGACACCACTGTTATCACCAGCAGCACAAACACTTTAGCTGAATTGCCTACACCACTAATACCTCACTGTTTCTAGAACTTCTGCTGTCTTAGTTATCTAGTGCTGCTATAACCAAAATAACTCAAGTTGCTGGCTTTAACAAACAGAAATTTATTCTCTCACAGTCTAGGGGCTAGAAGTCTGAATTCAAGAAGCCAGCTCCAGAGGTAGGCATTCTCTTTCTGTTAGCTCTGGACAAAGTCCTTGTTATCAATTTTCCCCTGGTCTAGAAGTTTCTCAGAGCAGGGATTCCAAGTTCAAAGATGTGCTCTGCCCCTAGCTCTTCTTGTCTGGTGGTAATGTGTGCCCTCTCCTGTCTGTTCTACTCTCTGTTTTATATCTCAACAAAGACTGATTCAAGATACAACCTAATCATGTAGATTGAGTCTGGCCTCATTAATGTAACTGGTTCTAACCCTTCCTCTTTAACATCATAGAGGATAATCACATCACCTCCAAGGGAGGTGCTCTGCTCTCAGCACTGCTTTCTTGGTAGTCTAAGGTCCCAACTCTCTCAACACAATACTGAAAGTGATGGCCTAGACAAGTTGATGCCCATTTTTGTGGGACATAAGTCAATCCATAACAACTGCCATTATTGATTTTAAATGTCTTCTCTTCTGTCATTCATGGTAAGAATTCTACATAAATCCTGCTTATTTCTATCACTAGTGTCTAATTCAAAATCCTGCCTAGATATGTTTGTTTGGCCAATCCTAGGTAGGTTGAGTGTTGCCGTGATGCTGGAAGCTAGGCCACCAGTATCTCACACACTATCAGGGTCACTCATGGTGGAGAGTTGCTGTGGAGCTCTCAGGTGAAGAATGGCCTCACAATCTATTGCAAAACATTAGTCAGTGAAAATTTAATGGATCACAACAGAGCACTGTTTTACTCGCTTGCTTTAGCCATGTCCTCAAGAGAGATCAATTGCTAGAAGAAGACATCATTTTTGTTGACACAGAGAGCCAACGAGGACATAGGAGACCCTCAGTGAGAAGGAATCGCACAATAGTCAATGCCGGACTCCAACATGCTTCCAAGTTGTAAAGATAAAGTAGGACTGGGCAATGTTTCATTCTGTTGCATGTATGGTCACCACGGGTTGGAGTTAACTCAATGGCAACTGTTTTAGTTATCCAGCACTGTTATAACAAGAATACCACAAGTGGATGGTTTTAACAAATAAAAATCTATTCTTTCACAGTCCAGTAGGGTCAAGTCTAAATTCAGGGCACCACCTCCAGGGGAAATCTCTTGTTCTTGTTGGGTCTGGAGGAAGGTCCTTGTCATCATAATCTTCCTTTGGACTCTGAGCTTCTCTGTGTAGGAACCCCGGGTCCAAGGGAGGTGCTCTGCTCTCAGCACTGCTTGCTTGGTAGTGTAAGGTCCCAACTCTCTGCTTGCTTCCCTTTTACCTCTTGTAAGAAAAAAGGCAATACAAGCCACACCCCAGGGAAACTCCCTTCCCATCGAGTCAGGGATGTGCCCTGAGTAAGGGTATGATATCCCACTCTTTAACATGATTTAATCCTGCTTCATTAACCACAGATGGAGATCAGGACTTACACCCATAGGAAAATTACATCAATCACAAAATGGCACACAATCATACAATAATGAGAATCATGGCCTAACCAAGTTGACACATATTTTAGGGCAACACCATTCAATCCACGACAGGTGCTAACAACAAGAAGGTCATGTGTGCATGCTCTAACTACAGGGAGGTGGGAAAGCAAGCAGCTGGCATTTCCAGTTTCTATCAAGATGGAAGCCTCTGCCCTGTAAGAGTAGAGGATATCTAAAACACAGGCAGGGGACCAGATGCTGTTTGGCAGAAAGAAAGGAAAAAAGAAAGAATGTAAAATTTCCATTACAAACCTATAGATGGGTACTGAGTTGTCAAGGAAGGCTTCCCAAAGTAGGTTTTACACTCAAGTTGAATATTAAAAAATAAAGAGGTGTCAGAAGACTAAAAGTGGCCATACAAGCTAAGGGAGCCATGATGAAATAGGCCACACCTGAGGATCTTTGGGATTTCACACCGGTGCCAGCACAGATACAGGTATGGATTTGCACGGACTGGCAGTGGGTGCAAGTCTCATGAGATGAGGTAGGAGAGCGAAACACGGGCCAGATCATGCAAGCTCTGTGTTACCAAACCAAAGTAGCTGGTCAGTGGAGCACTGGAAATAGGAATGATTTTAGGCATTTCAAGTGGAAAGGGAAATAAAACATTCCTAGAAGGGCTGGAGGAACACCAGTCAAAGGTTGCTGTAAGTTTATAGCTGAGCTCGAGTTCAGGTAGCCGGTGTTACTGCCATCGCTGATGGATGCTTCCATCATCTCTCACCTCTAAGAGGAAGAGATATTAGGTCTCTAAGTTCAGCTACTGCAATTAATATTTAGTACTCACATCTGTTACCTTGCTGGCCAGGTGATTCCTGCCTCATTTTCGTCTTCCAAGTGTAGTGCAAATGCATTACCGGCATTACTTTCTGCATCCACATTCTAGTGGCCACACTTTCTATTACCTCTAACTAGGACAAGAGGAGAATGGAAACTGAGGTATTCCCACTGCCATCAAGTCAATTCTGACTTGTAGTGACCCTCTAGGACAGAGAAGAACTGCCTTATGGGGTTTCCAAGCAGTGCCTGGGGGATTTCAACTGTCAAAATTTGTTTAGCAGTCATAGCTCTTAAACACTATGACACCAACATTTAGTAGCCAATCCACAATATCTACCACACGTGTAAAGGAGTATGGGTTTTTAGCCTAAGGGTTATATACACAACTGATGCTTTTTTAAGCCTGGAAATTACATGCTTGATTTTATTTGCAGAAAAATGTGCTGTGGCAATAGAGGGAATCAACTGCAGGGCCATATAATGCAAGATTTTTGAAGTCATTCAACTGAAACTGGGTAGAAAAACTGCCCATTGAGAACAGGGGAAGACTGGGGAGATAGAAAGAAAAGAGAACCTTCAGAAATGGGTACAGACTTGACTGGATATGGTGGGCACCAAAGAAGGAAGAGCTGCGGGTTACTCCCAGGTTTCGGGAATGATGGGGAAATGCTTTAACAAAACGAGACACAGAACAAAAAAAGAGAAACAAGCAAAACGGGTTCAGTTTTAGAAACGCTGACTTTTTAAGTCCTGTGGGACATCCAAAAGGGATTGTCTATGATGCAATAGGACATAATAGCCATCTCCTGTTACTGCTTTGGAGAGGGAAATGCTATGAAGACATAACTTCATGAATCATGAGCACAGGAATGAAAACTGAGGTCATAGGAAAATTCAGCAATAATATATTAGGGTAACTAACACTAGCCACTAAAACAAATAAACCCCGAGTTCCGGTGGGTTAGAGTATTACTATTTCCTGCTCACCTACCTCACAGTATAGTGCAGATCTACTATGTGTTTGTGGGGTAAGTGGTTGTGCTCTGTCAATCATTCAAGAATCCCGAGTTACTTCTACTGAGTAACTCCACTGTCTTCTAGGGCTTCAACAAACTCTTTGTGGACCCTTTGCACTGGTCAATCAAAGAGAGATTGGAAGATTATTTAAGAGATTTAGGGACCAGCCTGGAAGGTACATTAGAACACAGCTTCTCAAACTATTGGTAGAAAGAACCACTTTAAAAATAATTTCTAATCTGTTGCAGACTATTACTTTTGTAAACAAACATGTCATGAGAATTGTCATAACATTTTCTAAACACTATACTTGCATAAACACTACCATCTTCTATACTTAGCTAATTTCAAATTAGAAGTAAGTTATGGAATGATACTGCTCCCTGAACCTCACTTTTAGTAGCACTGGGGTAGCTCATTTCTGTCTACACTCCATCAGACAGAACCAGTCACATTTTGCCACCTGAATTTATGAGAGCTGACCAATGACGAAGTGATGCTTTGGTGTATACTATTATTTCTACCTCAATCCATCCATTATGGATTGAATTATGTCCCTTAAAATATGCACTGGCCACCCTGGTGGCTTAGTGGTTAAGTGCTACAGTTACTAACCAAGAGAATGGCAGTTGAAATCCACCACGCATTCCTTGGAAACTTTACAGAGCAGTTCTACTTTGTTCTATAAGGTCATTCCATAAAGTCAGAATCAACTCAACAGCAATGAGTTTGATGTTTTTAGAAATCCTTCCGTCTATGCCTGTGATTATAATCTCATTAGGGAATGGGTTGTCTTTTTCACATTAATGAGGCAGGACTAGAGTAGGGTATATCTTGAGTCAATCTCTTTTATAGACATAAAAGAGATTTAAAAGGGAAAAAGACACAGAGACAAGGGAAGAGAGATGCTAAGTCACATGAAGACTGCTCAGCAGAAGTTCAGAGGAGACAAGGACCTTCCTTCAGAGCCAACATAGAGACAGAGCCTTCCCTTCGGGCCAGCACCCTAAATTTAGAACGGCACTTGGCTTTCTTGGCTTGGCAGCCTCCTAAACTGTTAAAGCTGTCCACTTGTGATACTTCTGTTATAGCAGCACTAGATAACTAAGATATTATCCTGCTGGTCCCAAATACCCATTTCTTTCTTCCTACCACACACTAACCCAAAGTTCCATCAGTCAAAGCATCTATTTGAAATCCCAGCTACCACCCAGACTTCTCCATCAGGTTTAGATGTGACCTCACTTAATTTGGCCATCTATTACTTAAAAAGATAGCAAGTCTATTCCTCCTTACTGTAAGGTCCTGAGTGTGAACGCCACCCCAAGTCACTCACAAGAGACGGTTCTTGATGCAAACAGCAAGAGGTTTTATTCCAGCGTGCTGGGGCTCAATCCATACCCTTGTCAGAGTAGAGGGAATGAGCCCCGAACAAGAGAATTACAGAGTATATAAAGGCGGGGTCTTACATTCCTAGGGGAGGTGGGGTTGGGGAAAGTTTCCGCGTGGGGTAAATTTTTTGTGGTTTGTATTAGCTCGGGGCTAGGGCGGATATTTCGGGTGCATTTACTTCCTGGTATTTCTGAAACTAGCCTTTTTTGGGTAAATTCCTTCTTGTTATTCCCGAAACCAGCCTTTTTGGGTAAGTTCCTGGAACTCTGAGGGGGTTGGTCCTATATTGTCCTGCTCTTTGGTATGGAGGATCTCACATTACCATAGTGATATCTCATATAAAACAGCAGAAGTAGAAAAGAATAATTAGAAAAAACACTTCCACTAGGAAAGAAGAATAAGGAAAAGTCACTGGTCCAAAGCAATTCTGAAATCTGGTTACACTTTGAAGGCCCTCTATACAGTGATGGAAAAACTTCCTCATTAGGTGATTATGTCCTAATTCTTTTTTTTCTTTCATTCTCCATGTCCTCTGTCTCTGCCCTCCAGAAAGTGTTTTTTTTTTGGTCCATGTAGCTAAATTTCTTTAGCCACACTTGAATGGGTGTTTGATATTCTTGGAGGCTTCACAGCTTTCATACTTGAAGAGGCTTTGGGGACACCCCAAGATAGTTTTCTAGCTTGAAGAATTAAAGGCAATTTTAGATTGAGTACATGGTTTCTTTGGCAATACAATCCCCCCAAAATGAACTACTTCTATTCATCACCATCAAGTTGATTCCGCCTCGTGGTGACTCTACAGGACAGACTAGAACTGTTTCACAGGGTTTCTAGAGCAGCTACTGGACCTCCCAACCACCACTCCAGCAGGGCACTGTATTTACTTCCAGTCAGTTCAATACAAGGGTGTTTTAGAATGGGTTCCCCAATGTATCAGGAGACTTAGCACCGTAGTGGTGTTGGGGTCCGCGATTTTCAAGATGCGACACTGTTACTTTAAAGGTTAAATTTTACTAAAAAATATGCCCAATAGGAAAAATACTGGTGCACCAGGGACGCACCCCAAGCTACACAGAGCAGGGGGCGATGACGAGTTTCCTCAGCGCCCAGTATTTAAGTCGTGAGATTGCAAAGCAGGGAGGGTGAACTGACCTTTACATTGATTGGTTAACTCCTATTAGTTGTAAAATGTGGTCAAGGTCTAGGGGTCACTTGCAGGCTGTCACTTGCAAGGTTGTCCCCAGGCTTGTCTTGTGACAGTGTTTTGTAAGACAAAGGTGAGATTATTCTATATTTTCTGCTATTAAGTTGTTTCCTGGGGCTGTCTTTAATACCTCGAATTTTTACCACGCCCTTCCTCATTTCAACATTCCCCCCTTCAGTTCTTATTCCAGAGTCAAATCTTAGACTCTGAGTGGGTGCCAGGCTGATCAAGGTCCTGGCTGTTCAGGGGGTGGTAGGTCTGGTGTTGGGGCTGATGTTTTAGGACCAGGAGCTGGCTAGTTTTTCTCATATGAATTTAAGTAATTTAGAATGTAGGGACCCACAGTTAAAGATGAAGAGGACAAGTGGTCCTGTTAACACAGTGACGAGGGAGGTCAGCCGTGGAGGCCAGGAGAACTCAACTGATCCTAATGAGGTCCCTATTTTCCCTGATCCAGGGTGCATTGGTTTCACAGCCCCATGTATAACAGAAATAATCATTTGTTCCTCCACATGATCCATAGACATTAGCCCCGGGACAGACGTAAAATTGTTTCTTAGCCAGTTGTTGCGTGAGGCAGTTAGTAGTGTGAGATCCTCCATACCAAAGAGCAGGACAATATAGGACCAACCCCCTCAGAGTTCCAGGAACTTACCCAAAAAGGCTGGTTTCGGGAATAACAAGAAGGAACTTACCCAAAAAGGCTAGTTTCAGAAATACCAGGAAGTAAATGCACCCGAAATATCCGCCCTAGCCCCGAGCTAATACAAACCACAAAAAAATTACCCCACGTGGAACCTTTCCCCAACCCCACCTCCCCTAGGAATGTAAGACCTCGCCTTTATATACTCTGTAATTCTCTTGTTCGGGGCTCATTCCCTCTACTCTGACAAGGGTATGGATTGAGCCCCAGCGTGCTGGAATAAAACCTCTTGCTGTTTGCATCAAGAACCGTCTCTTGTGAGTGACTTGGGGTGGCGTTCGCACTCAGGACCTTACATTAGCACACCCCCACCCATCAGTATGTATACATCCCCCAGTATTTGTGAGTGTTCTGTGTGCACAAACCGGGTATGGGTCTTTCTTAAGCTGTGAGCCTATAGAACCCCCCACAAGGTCACATGAATAAAGGTGAAAAACTGGTGAAGTCACCTCGGGAGGGCTGGTTAGGGTCAGTTCTTGAACTTGCCAGCCGAGGTTTCTTGGAGTCGCCTCAGGGCCAGTATGTTGTCGCACCTTCCATTGAAGGTAGCTGGGAGTGACAGACCCAGGGCCGGATCCTGTCAACCTTGACGGCAATGGGGGGTGGCAGGATTACTGTGTGGGGTCCTTTCCAATGGGGCTCCAAAGTCTCCTTTTGGTGTCTCAGGACCCAGACTAGACCCCCAGCTGAAACTGATGTGGCTTTACAGAAGGGAGATCGTGGATGCATCTCGACAAGGGGAAAAGCAGATCTTGAGTTTTCTGCAGGGCCTGGAGGGACTTAAGCAGGTCATGATTAGAAATTTCAGCAAGTATGTCATCCCTTGGTTTAGGGCAGAGGGGTGTGGCCTCCCGAAAACAATTTCATAGGGCATAAGGCCTTGGAAGTAGGGAGAATTACACACACGCATTAAGGCAAAGAGAAGCAGGGCCATCTAGTCACCACCAGTTTCTAGGGTCAATTTGGTTAAGGCCTCCTTAAGGGTCCGGTTCATCCTCGCTACCTGTCCTGAACTCTGGGGGTGATAGGTACAATGTAGTTTCCAATTAATCCCCAGGACAGATGTTACTCCCTGAGAGACTATGGCCATAAAGGCAGGGCCATTGTCTGATCCTAGCATCAGCAGAACCCCAAACCTAGGTATGAGTTCTTCCAGGAGTTTTTTTGTTTTTTTTGAAACTACTTGTGCTGTCTCTCTCTTAGTGGGAAATGCCTCAGTCCAACCAGAGAATGCATCTACGAAAACTAAAAGGTACTTATATCCATATCTGCCGGGCTTAATTTCAAGGAAGTCCAGTTCTCAATGTACTGCAGGCATAGTGCCTCTTTCTCTCTTACCTTGGTGGGCCTTACCAGAGCTGCCTGCATTAGTGGCTTGGCAGGTATGTGTTATTCGTTCATCAAGCTGGGATAGTTGGGGTATATAGTACCTTGGAGACAGAAGTTCCTGGATTTTTGTTGCTCCCAGATGGGTGGTCTGGTGGATCTGGCGGACGAGCTTCTGTCCCAATTTTTGAGGGAGAATGGGGAGCCCTCCCGAAGTATAGTGTCATCCTTTCTTCTCTTCTAGGTGAGCTCTTCAGGAAGGGTTGGCTCGGGGATCTGGATAGAATTGATCTCCAAGAGGCTGAGGGCAGCTTCCTTAGCTGCTCGGTTGGCTAGGTTATTGCCTCAGGCTTCCATTGTTTCAGCCCAATGATGTGGAAGGCATCTCGTAGCCACTGGTCACGGGCATTGTGCGTCTGGGGCACAGTGAGGGGTGGCGAGTCATGGGACAGGCTGGAGTCAGGAGGCTCCTCGTCATCTGAGAGGCCAGATCTGGTGGGTAGCAGCTGTCAGAGTGCAGGGACGAGGACAGATCCTGGCACAGGCTCAGGTCTTGGCACAGGTGCTTATAGTCCTGGATTGACTCATACAGACCTCACAGCTGGCACAGCAGTGACATATCCAGTTGTCGCAGTCCCACCATCTCCTTTCACAGCACCACTAATGCAGTGTCAAAGTTGACTGGGCAGTGTGGAGCAGCGGAGCCAGTGATGGGGCCTGTGTTGGCAGTGCCAGCGCTGTGGCGGGGTCTGTCCAGAACTCAGGCTGTGCAACTCAGCTCGTCATGGGTGCAGCTGTGCTGGCTGTAGATATGCTCCAGCTCCCGCCACGAGCCCCCACTGGCGTGGAGAAAGCAGCCCGTTGCACTGATGTTCCCGATCTTCGGCTACCACTGCTGCCCCTGTGTACCTGGTGCCATCCCTGATAAAACTGCTCCCATCAGTGAACAGAGTGAGATCAGGGTCCCGCAAGGGAACGTCCACAAGATCTCGGCGAAGGCCGTGCTGTTGGCTAAGCACCTCAGTGCAGTCATGCGGTTCAGCCTCCAGGTCCAGATCAGGCAGCAGCGTGGCTGGGTTGAGGGCTGAGCTAGAAGCAAACACAATTCGGGGCTGATCTAGTAATAAAGACTGGTAGCGGGTTAGCTGGGCATTGGAAATCCATTTATGAGGCAGGCTACACAGGACTCCCTCGATGGCATGTGGGGTAGTGATGGTCAGGGGCTGTCCAGAGTCTTTTGCGAGTTGAGCGGTGGCCACAACAATGCTAAGGCACCTTGGCCATCCTGAGGCCACCGGGTCTAGCTGTTTAGACAGATAGGCCACCGGCCTTTTCCATGGGCCGAGTGTCTGAGTGAGGACTCCCTTGGCTATTCTTTTATTTTTATCAATGTATAGTTGGAAGGGCTTTTCCAGGTTGGGTAATGCTAATGCTGGTGCCTCCAGGAGCTACTTCTTTATAGTCTGGAAAGCCTGCTCTGTTTCTTTAGTCCATATAAAATTCTTTTCCTTTTCTCGGGTCAGCTTGGATAGTGGGCACGCTATTTCTGCAAAACCTGGGATCCAGAACCAACAGAACCTAGAGGACCCCAAGAACTCCCTCACCTGCTGCGATGTACATGGGGTGGGAATCCCAAGGATAGTCTGTTTTCTTGTTTTGGATAGGGAGCGCTGTGTTGTCTCCCCTTGAGTTGGAAACTGAACCGATGTAAGTCACCTCCCGGACGTAGACCTGTGTCTTTTTAATGGAGACTCAATATCCCAATTTCACCAAGAGAGTGAATAGGGACTTGGTGGCCTTTAAACAAGTGTCCTCATCGGGTACCTCGAGTAATAAATCATCTACGTATCGTAGAAGGGAAATGTCAGGCCATTGATGCCTGTACTCACGTAAGTCCTGATGAAGGGCCTCAAAGATGGTGGGAGAGTTCTTCAACCCTTGTGGCAGGTGGGTCCAGGTCAGCTGCCCACTGAAGCCATCTTCCGGGTCCTGCCATTCGAAGGCAAAGAGCGGCTGACTCTGTGGGCTCAGGGGTATACTGAAGAATGCGTCCTTTAAATCCAGTACTGAATACACCCGGTGTTCTGGTGACAGAGAGCTCAGGAGAGTGTACGGGTTAGAACTGGTCTGGAGTCCAGCCCTCCTGCCTTCCTCACCAGCAGGAGGGGAGTATTCCAGGGTGACTGGCAGGGCACTAGTATTCCATGTTTCCTGAGTCTTTGAATGTGGGCCCTGATCCCTTTCCTTGTTTCTGGTGTAATGGGGTACTACCGTACCTGAATCAGGTCAGCAGATGGTTTTAAAGTCACTATAACCAGTGGTTGGTGTTTGGGCAGCCCGGGGGAGTTGTTTTCAGCCCAAACCTGAGGAATCTCTTTGATCAATTGATCCACTGATATCACGAGGATAGAGCAGGGGCCCCTGTCAGAATCATCATAAAGTCTGTATTCTCCCTCTAAAGGGGCTACCACATTGACTTGCGGTGTCAGGTAAGCATGATTTCCAGTAAAGTGGATAGTCATCTGCAGTTTTTGATAACAAGTCTCCACCAAGTAAAGAGCACGGGCATTCAGGCATTACTATAAACAAGAGGGAGACAGTCTTAGCTCCCAGATGGTTCGTCAGTCCATGAGTAGGCATTAATCCCAGTAGCGCCTCGTGCTAGGGTTTTGGTTTCAGTTATGGGTCCTAGGGGTTCAATTAGAACTGAGTTGCTAGCCCCGGTGTCAACCATGAATTCTACTGGCTGTCCCCGTATTTTTAAGGTTACCCTGGGCTCGGGGGCGGGGCCAGTGAGCCCTGATGCCCTCAGGCCTCTAGGTTAGGAACCTTTGGAGGGGGCTTTCTTTAGGGGCACTCACCCTTCCAATGTCCAATTTCCTTGCAGTAGGCACACTGGTTTCTCTGCAGGGGAGGCTTTCCTGGCTTCCTCGTTTGATCCGGTTCTCCCAAGGGCGCAGTGGCATGTGGCCCTGGGCTTCTGCCAGGAGGATTCTGCTTACTTTTTTGGCTTGTTTGTCTTCTGGTAGTTCGCGGTTATTGAAGGTTTTCATAGCAATTTCCATCAGCTCGGATAGATTCTTTCCCTCGATTCCATCTATTTTTTTGTATTTTTCTTTTGATGTCAGGGGCTGACTGTCCCACAAAGGCTATGTTAATGGCCCGTTGACTTTTGGAAGACTCAGGGTCAATGGGAGTATACGTGCGGTATGCCTCCATCAGTCATTCCAGAAAGGCTGCTGGGGATTCTGAGGGTTCCTGAATTACCTGTGTTACTTTAGACAAATTTGTGGGGCACCCAGCGGCGTCCCGGAGACCCCCCATAAGAATCTGGCGGTAGACAGTTAAGCGCTGCTTACCTGCAGTGGTGTTTGGGTCCCAATTTGAGCGAGTCAGGGGAAAAGCGTGGTTAATCTCATCTAAATCACTCGTAAAGTTTCCATCATCTCCCGGCACCTGTTTTCTGGCTAGGGAAACAATCTTAGTCCTCTCCTCAGTGGTAAAGAGGGCTTGGAGAAGTTGCTGTATGTGGTTTCTAAGAGGGGTATCCAGGTAAAAGGAGTATAGACCAAGAAGGGGGTCCCAGCCTCAGTCACGAGCCCTATAGCTCGCAAGGGGAAAATATGAGGGAGGCTTCTATAAGTGGTTTAAAAGATCGACCTGAGCGGGTATGGGCTGGGCTCTGGAGATCAGAGGAAGGTGGTGCTGCAGAAGTGGTGGGGGTCCGGGGAGCAGTCGGGACTGGAGGGTCTGCAGGGACCCTATACAGGCCACGGAGACTGGCTTTGGCTCCCTCAGCCCCGGTGGCGGCAGGAGGAGAAACGGGAACCAGGGGGTAGGGAAGTGGAAGACTCAATCAGAGGAATCGGATGGAGGAAGGGAAGCTGGCGGGGGTTTTGTGGAGCCCTGAGCCGCCAGGGTTGTAGGAGGTTGTTTAGGGGAATCATAAGGTTGCAGCCACACAGGTGGCTGCCTGAGGAGGTATTGCCAAGCAACAATGTATGGCATTTGGTCAGGGTGACTCGGATCGCCAAAGATGACCTGAAAAACAGAATGGGTTTGTTTAATGTCTAGGGATCCCGTGAGTGGCCATCCAGTACCAAAGGCCGGCCATTCCAGATTACAAAGTGTGCGGAGTTTTCCTGACTGCACCTTGCTGAAGTCTCGGGCTCGTTTCTGGAAATCTGAAAGTGGTTAAGGAATAGGTCTAGGGGTATTACAGAGTGAGAAGAACATTGCCCCATGGCAGCAAAAGTAACAATCAGGACAGACAACACAACCAAACAGACAACGGAACAGACACAGACATGGTGGCAAAACTAACAATCAGGACAAACAACACAATCAAACAGACACAGACCGGTCACAGAAGAAACGAAACAAAAACAGATGCAGGATTTACAGGCCGCAGAACCCAGAAAGGAACCAGCGGTGCCCGCCCAGATGGAGAGCTGAGGCGTCCCCCAGCCTCCGACTCTGAGAGCAATTCTGCGTCCAGATTCTTTCTTAGTGAGTCCCAGAACCAGAGCTCGAGCACAGACAGACAATATCCAGACTCACCGGTGAGGTCAAACCAGATCGGTCGGCCGCAGAGGTCGCTCTTGAAATCCCGGGAGAGCCCCCAAATGTTAGGGTCCGCGATTTTCAAGATGCGACACTGTTACTTTAAAGGTTAAATTTTATTAAAAAATATGCCCAATAGGAAAAATACTGGTGCACCAGGGATGCACCCCAAGCTACACAGAGCAGGGGGCGACGACGAGTTTCCTCAGCGCCCAGTATTTAAGTCGTGAGATTGCAAAGCAGGGAGGGTGAACTGACCTTTACATTGATTGGTTAACTCCTATTAGTTGTAAAATGTGGTCAAGGTCTAGGGGTCACTTGCAGGCTGTCACTTGCAAGGTTGTCCCCAGGCTTGTCTTGTGACAGTGTTTTGTAAGACAAAGGTGAGATTATTCTATATTTTCTGCTATTAAGTTGTTTCCTGGGGCTGTCTTTAATACCTCGAATTTTTACCACGCCCTTCCTCATTTCAACAGTGGGAAAAACAGGACAGAGAAGAGAAGGAGACCAGGTATATCATTCAGGTTCTAGTCACGAGACAAAAACTACACTAGTTACGTAACTAACAGAATTTAATACAAAGATTTGTCAAAGGAAAAAAAGGGAACACTAAGCATTATGAAGGTGTGTAAGAGTTTCAAAACTGAGGTACCTGACTCCTATCACAAACATCATCCCAAGTCTCAGCCCCAATTCCATTTAGTTATTGCTCATTTCTCCTGTGACTTTCAAAACCTCAGCCAGATGTAAGTACAAGACAAAGGGTCTCTCCTGCAACCATCAAGCCCTTAAGGAGACTTAAGTACATAACAAAGGGAACATTTTTCTGTACAGTAACACTAAAGATATGGAAAGTATGTTCCTAAGGGAAGGTCATGACCTAAGACCCTTCTCAGAAATCCTCTCAGCAGCCCTCAGAAAATGTTTTAAGATAATTACCTTGTGAAAACCTTGTAAACACCCCCTCATCCTTAAACCAAAATCACATGAAACCCACTGCTGTTACATTCATTCCCACTGATAATGACTCAAGAGAACCCTGGTGGTGTAGTGGTTAAGTGCTATGTCTGCTAACCAAAAGGTTGGCAGTTCAAATCCACCAGAAGCTCCTTAGAAACTATGGGGCAGTTCTACTCTGATCTGCATGGTTTTTGAGGTCCTGAAACTGATTAGACCCAGAGGAACTTGGTTCCAGTTCCAGAGATCACACTAGGAAGTCAGGTCTCCTGAAGGGTGGCAAACCGGCTCCCCTCCCCCAAGGCATGCAACCTTCTTGACAGCAAAGTTACATTAAGAAAAGTTTTATTAAGTGAAAGCCCATTCCAACGTGGGAAGAGGTTGGTCTCTGTGAGTGGAGGAAGACCCTGTACAGATTTTGGAAGTCCCTTTCATACACTGGCAAGGGAGGAGGGTGTTGACACTGTTCCTGGTGCATGTGTGCAGGGTGGTCACACAGCCAGCAGAACTATCGTGTCCTTATCGCAACTGATAGAAAAAAACCATCCTATCCATGATTACCCTTCCCAGGCTAATCTTGTCACTTCCAGTTGTCAGGAAGGAGCCATTCTAACTGTGATTACCCTTCCCGAACCTTTAGCGGTGGTGAGGAGGTTCACTGTTCATGGTGGCTGTGAGTTGGAACTGACTCAAAGGCAGTGGCTTTCTCTTTGTCTCTTTTTTGGCATAGTGACCCCATAGGACAGAGGAGAACTGCCCCACAGGTTTTCAAGCAGCTGCTGGTAGATTCAAACTACTGCCTTTCAGTTAGTAGCTGTGGTGCTTAGCCACTATTCCACTTGTTTCTTCCAGAGCTAGGAGAGGTGGGAAACGGGGGCTTCCTGGGTTCCTGGAAGCAAGGTGAGATGATGACTATGTATCACTGACTCTGCCACTATTAGGGTGCCTTCAGCTGTGGGTAACAGAAAACCCCACTCAAACTGGTTTACACAGCAGAGAATTTCTTGGCTCACGAAAAAGGAGTCTAGAGACGTAGATGGGGTTCCAGTTGGGTCTGAATTGAAGGAAGGGACTGGCTTCCTTTCTCCAAGATTCCCTCTGCCCAGCCCTCCTCCACAGTCGCCTCTCCTCAAGAACAAAACAATGGTAATACCAGTTCTTCCAGTGCTAACATTGTAACACCACACCATCCACAGAAGAAAGGAACCTTTCTTTTCCCCAACAATGAAACAAAAACCCTGGGCTTCACTATCACTTGTCCCTGAAACTGGGTCAAGAGGAGAGTGGGGATAATCTTGATAGTGTTAAGCCAACTGGGCCACTCTTGGCACTAGAGACAGAGGGAGGCCACCAATTCCACCTTGACTGCATGAATGATACACATGTATACAAAACCCAGAAGCACAGAAGAACACCAGAGATCAGTGTAACAGATTGTATTTATTGTGAGTAGATATGATTTCAGTAGGGGGTGTCACACTCAAAGTATCAGAAGAGACAGTGAAAACGGGCTGTACAGGCAGGGTCTGGGCAGCACGGCCTCCTTAGGGTCCCTGTAAATCCCTTTCATGTTGGAAACAGTGTCAGAGCACTTGCAGGGTTTCACGGTCAGCTGTATAAACACTCATTAAGGATGTAATATGTATCCTAAAACATGGCTTCCGGTCCAATTTTGGAGTTTCTGCTTCTAAAGCCTGACCACACACAGACATTTCTTCAAGAGTTGAAAACCTAAGGCAAAAGTTTCTGCTACCCGCTCACTAGCCTACTGCTTGACCTAAGGTGACGCTAAGAAAACTGGTTCCTCAAGGGTCACGGAGCCTGGTCGCACAGCGGTTTGAATCCACCAGCTGCTCCCTGGAAACCCTATGGGTCAGTTCTACTCTCTCCTGGAGCATCACCATGAGTTGGAGTTGACTCGATGGCATGGGTTTTTTTTTTTCTTACTCAAAAGCTTGAGGTTCAAGAAGACACCTAAAGGCAAATTGTCTGGGTGAGTCACACCAAGTCCGTGGACCCAGAAATCTGGATCCCAGAATTAAAATGGTGTCTCACAGAGGGTAGTGAAAGGGAAGCTGGAAGTCACCTACATCCATTCCAATAAGTCAGGGAAGAGCAAGAGCTCACCTAAAGAAAATGACTACTGTGAGGTACCAAGAAAGTACACACAAGTCCACATTACCCAACGAGTGAGACACACTGGGCCCATTGTGCCTTCCCAGCCAACTGCAGTGTACAATCGCACTTGTCCCCACCACATCAAAGACGTGTGGAAACAGGTGAAATTGCTGACTGCTGATCAGCAAGTCAATACAATTAAACCTAGGCATACCGTGCTCAGTCCAAGCGAGTGCGTGCCATGCTTCCAGTTAATCTGCCTCCAAGAATGCAAAGCAACAAACCCACTGGTGTCTAGTCACCTGAGACTGCTAGCAACCCTAGAGGTTGCTAGCCAAGTTTTTGACAGCTGTACCACTAGGGCTCCATGAAACATGTAAAAGATCCAACCCATTGCAGTCGAGTCGATGCTGACACACAGTGACCCTACAGGACAGACCAGAAAGGCCCTACACAGTTTCCAAAGATAGCCTGGTGGACTTGACCCGCCCATCTTTTCGTTAGCAGCTGTAGCTCTTAACCACTACACCATCAGGGTTTCCTCAAGTATGTAAGAGGCTGAAAATATAGCAAGCCAGAGGAAGAAATGTCCTCAAAATGCAACGGAAAGGAGTGGTCGAGAGAATAGCATCCTAGAAACCCAAGAGAGGAGTTTTAAGAATGGAGTAGTCAAAATCATCCAAGTAATTTCTCATGTGCTGATTCCATTCTTGCGAAGCTTTCTGTTGTTTTAATTTGGCCTCTCTTGTAAATGCTCCTTTCAAGGAAAAACACGTTCATCAGTCTTTCTAGTTTTCATGGCAGTTTTATTTTTCATGATGAAAGAATAAATTAAAATTGTGGTTTATACATCAACCTGTAGCAAATTTGGCGGCCAGGAATCATCTCTCTGGATTGCAATTTAAAAAGTTACTGGAGCTGACATTACAGTCTGAGCTTTCAAATTCTAGAACACATAGTGAAATTTTTAAGTTGACTTTCACACTGTAACATGCTTTGCCAACTTTCAGGAGTTATGCTTGAAAAACCCCAACCCTTTAGGACTTTTAACTTTTCAAGTTTACTATTGCGTTTATTCTGTCATTGGTATTTTCAGGTCCAGCAGAAACAAGCAAGTGAGTCGACCACACCCAGTCCAGATAAAAAATCCGTCATCTGTAGCCATTCCCCTCTCCAGGCTGGATCCGGGGAAGATGAACACGGTGTCGGCCACCGCCATGGACACGACTGCACAGATAATCCGGTTGCTGGCTACAGGATTTCAACTCAGGGCCACCCCGCGTGCGTCCCAGGTAAACCGTTTCGCGTGGTTCTCCCTGGCCGACTTTCCGGCAGTGGCTCTTACGACCTCGCCTTGGGCCGCCTTTGGATGGATTCGAACCTGCAACCCTTCATTAAGTGCCCAGTGTTAACCTCTTGAACCACCATCCAAGGGCCGCTGCCATGAAAACCCTTGGATAAAACGGGTACAATCAGGATGAGCAGGAACCAAGCCGTTCAAACAGGAAAGATCTAGCCGAATTTGCTAACTACCAGGACGTTGGGCGCGTGTTAAACGGACCCAGCAGCCAGATATCACGGCCCTTGGGGGCGCGGCGGTTAAGTGCTTGGCGTCTACGAAAAGGTCGGTTCTTCGGGAAGCGCAGCGGCCGGGGCGACCCTTTGGGGCAGCGGGACGTCGCCGGGTGGTGTTTCTCCTCGTCAGGAGCTGGACCGTCATCGCCGCGCACTCGAGGGCCCCCGGGCCGGCGATCTGGCGCTCGCGCGTCGTGTTGTTTGTTACGAGTGCACACGGCGTCGGGGTCACGAGCCACCCAGAGACGCGGGAATTCAAAGTGCCTTTCGTCAGCTCCGCCAGGGAGCCGGCCGACGTCCTTCCGCCCGCCCGTCCGCGCGCTCCTCGGCCCTCCGGCCCCGGCCTCCTCAGAAGGGCGCCCCGCGCCCTCGACCGCCGGCTCCCCCGGGCTGTGCGGAGAAGCAGCCGTCGCCCGCGGCGAGGCCCGGGAGCACACGTCACCTCGCGCTCAGACGCCGTGCGCGGCCCCAGCGGGATCGGACGGCGGCCCAGGGCCCGCAGCCAGCAGCCCCGCGCCCTCCCTTGCCCTCCGGCCCGTGAGGCGGCGCACATGCCGGCCGCCCGCCGCCGGGCTGGCGAGAAGACAGGGAGCCGGAGCGGCGGCGGCGGCCGGCCCGGACTCTACCCATGAGGCAGCGCGCCGGGCTCGCCGCACCCCTCCCCCGGCCACGGGCTGAGCCGCGGAGGGAGCCGCCGCCGCAGCCGCCGCAGCCGCCGCCGCCGCTGCCGCCGCCACCGGGGTGGTGGCGTGGGCTCCGCTCCGCCCTCGCCGCCTCCTCTTGTCTCCTCCTCCGCAGGGCCCAGGCAGGCCGAGCGGTTCCGCGCACGGTAAGCGCCCCCCGCCCGCTCACCCGCCCGCCCGGCGCTGCAGCAGGCGGTGGCGGCGGCGGCGGCGGCGGCGGTGGCCGCCGTCCGCGCGCCTGGCGCCGCCTCACTCCGGGGGGCGGCGGGCTGTGGGGCGGGGGGCGGGGGTCCCCAAGGCCGGCGCCCGTGGCCGGCGGCGCCTGGAGCGCGGGGCAGGCGGGCAGCTGCGCGCTGGGCCGGGCCGCCATCTTGCGGCGGCGGCGGCGGCGGGGGAGGGGGCCCTGCGCGCGCTCGTGGCGACCCCGGGGGCCGGGCTGCGCTCCCCCGCCGCGCCTGCCGGCCTCGCCTCCCGCCCCCGCGCCGCCGGGCCTCGCGCCGGTCGTTGCCGCGCGGCCTGCGCTCGTGCCCCAGGCGTCTCCCTCTGGGGCGTGTGTGTGCGTGCGTGCGTGCGCCTGTTGTGTGGCCGCTCGGCGGAGACGCAGCTCCGCTGCCAGGAGCGCGCCCTCGAGTCCCGCAGGCGTGGGAGGCGGGCTCGGGGTGTCCGGCTTTGCGGCGTCAAGGCTGGGGCCGCCTTCTGCCAGGCCCGCCGTCGCCCGGCCGCGCGCGGGGCTCCCCACCCTGCCCTGGAGCCCGGCGCCGTGCGCTGCGGCCGGGCAGCGTTCGCACGATGTGGGGACGGAGACTCCCCTCCGACCCGACCCCCTGGGTGCAGGGGACCCCCCGCGCCCCGCCAGTTCTCATGCTAGAGAGGGAGAAAAGGGAGGAAGTGTCTGCAAACACGGGGGACTTTCTAGAATCTCTTTGTTTGCAGAGATTTGTTAGTTTTTGTAGAAATTGCGTGAACCTCAAAATTTGACTGTGTGGTTTCTGGTTTGGACCGTGGGTCTTAAGATATTTGACGCCTTTTCATGCTGTTAACTGAACAGTTCAAACTAGAAATGGGCAGCTTGGGGGATTACTGTGGCGACTCATGATCTCGCAGCAGAAATTTCCGAGCCTGCGAAAGCGCTGGTTACCGAGTTCAGTCGGGGCGCTTGGTGCTCTGAGACTAGGACTTGCTCTTCGAGAGGGCCGTCTTACCACCTGGTTCGTGTTCTTTTGAGGGGTCTCCTTTTGAGTTGGTCTCTGTTGAGAGAACGGTGGCGAAGGTGAGCACACAGGCTCCAGGAGAGGACTTTCGGGGGTATCTGCCCAGGAAGTGAGAGACCCAGTTCCGGGACCTCGGGTCTTGGACTCCTCATTCACCGCTCACAGGCCACTGTGGTGCCCCTTTTTGTGGGAGGTGGGTAAGGAGAACGGACCAGGAGGCTTACCTAAAAACCTGGAGAAATAATTTTTCACTTCCTCCTTTTTTTTTACAATTTCAATAGTTCGTCTCTTTTCACCTTTTTATTACATATGTATCTTCTCGAGGGTATTGAAAATTGGAAGAATAGCTCATTTGAGCACACACTTAACACCTGGTTTCCACAGCTGCATTTGCTCTGATTCATTTTGCTGAACATTTTCAATGTAACTTACAGATAACGTGACAGTTCACTTGTAAATACTGTTTTATGTCAGTGTGTTTAGCCTGAAATCAAGTACAGTTTTTCTGTGTCACCGCAGTACCATACACCAGAAAGTAAGGGATATTTCCTAGTATCTAAGATATCATGTGTATGTATGTATCCACATACATTGTGGATTGTATGTATCCACATTTCCCAAGTGAAAATGTTCTTGGTCATTTTTGGGAACCAGGGTCCAATCATGCATTACACATCAGTCGATATTTTGGCAATAATGCTTCATAAGTTATGCTGTGTACCTCAGATTATACAACATTGGTAGGCACGTAAAATGGGGTTGTCTCATTAGTGATCTTTCAGGAGAAGGATGTGGCATTCTGCTTCAGGAAGATTTTAGCCATGGAGACTCTATGGGGGCAGTTCTACTCTGCCCTGTGAGGTCCTTATGAGTCAAGATTGTGGTGATAAACTGATACTGAGTTTCATCTCTTGGATGAGATGGTGGCAGGCTTATTTTTCTATTGTAAAGATTTCCCTTTCTAATTAGCATTTAATTTATGGAATGATACTTTGGTTTTAGGAGTACCCCAAGTGGTACAATGGATAAGCACGTCTCTAACTGAAAGACTTGTAGTTCAAACCCACCAGCTGCTCCATGGGAGGAAGGACCTGGCGAGCTGCTTACAAAAACCTATGAGACAGTTCCTGCTCTCATATGGGGTGCTGTCTAACAGTTTTGGTGTTAGTACTTGGTATGAATTTACCTGCAGTAATATTCTACTTTGTACATGTAGGGTTACCGTAGGTTAGAATCAATAGTAACTAACAAACAGCTATAACCCGATAGATACTTAATTTGGAGCAGTGCTATAGAAATGTGTGTTTGGAGTTTAGAAAGGCAGAGAGGTTGGGCAGTTTGGGAGTATAAAACTTATCCATCTGCTTTGGGAAACTTGCAGTTGCTGCTACCACCTGGCATCAGGACATTTTTGGGTAGCCAGAGAAGGCAAGGAAAAAGATAGCAGACCTCAGGCTGAAGGACTCCTTCCTCTGGGAGTTTGCCTGGAGCCCTTGTGGCACTAGTGAGCTGTGATAAATGGAAGGGTTCTGAGGTAGCAGGATGCTAGAGGACTACGCATCTCACTGCCTGCACTTCAGTCCATCGATGTTCTTAGATGGAAGTACCATAAACCTAGTTTAAAATAGATTAGGTCAAAAAAGAACATTTATTTGCTCTCTTTGCTAAAACACTCTGGTAGATAATTTGCTTCAACAGTGACTAGCTTTGGATGTCGCAGGACTTAAAAGTCTTTCTACCCTACCAGGCTCTCTAACCCAGCGTTTGTGGCTTTGCTTTGTTCTCTGTTTACTTTTTTTAGTCAGTCTTGCTCCACATAGTGACTCCGTCATTCCTCAGCTTATATCCTGCCAGTTCAGTGGAATGAGAGAACCTTTTTTCTAGCAATATCATCAGAGATCTCCACTGACATTTATTTGACCATCTAGGTTATGTCCCGTGCTTATAAAGTTAATGTGGCCAGGAAGAAAGAAGGTGGTATTGGACAGGCCTGGCTCATCTGTCCGCCTCTGGAGCCTGGGAATTGGGCCATCCCATTTAAGTCTGAAAGTAGGGAGAAGAGTGTTTGCTAACAGGAGACTGGAATGCTCTTACCAGAAGAAAGAATGCCGGGCCACTGTAGGAAAGACGTGTTTATTAGATGCTACCTCTTTTTTGAAGAGATCTACGTATATTGGTATATATACACGGTAATGTAAGTGTACCACATCAACTAAAAACCCGCCTACAAATTTTCCAGAAGAGAAAACCTAAAACAGGTCCAGATCGTGAATCGATCTCCAAGTCCAGATCCTCTGGCTAGTGTTTGTTCTGTCGAGTGGATCAGAATGTAGCTCTTTGTACAGTAGTAGCTGCTAACATCCATTATGAAATAGTGGAGGGAAATCGGTAAATGCAATTAGAAGACTGTATTTGGAAAAGAAGAGAAGGGAAAATACCTAAAGAATGCTAGCCTTTGTTGTATTCTGCTGTACAGGGATAGAAAAAGGCTCGTACCTAGCAGTGGTTTGGGTTGTTTTGTCAGTCAGTGTAGAATTCCTGGTTCTTCCATTGTTTAAGAAATTGTCTCTTGTCCATTCTCCTGTTTGGCCAGTCTGAGGTGAGCTCTGGGAAGGAGTCCTCTTCTTGGAGCCCATCCCCCACAGTCCACAATCCGAGAGTGGTTTGAGTACCTAGAGATTGCCTTAAGCCAAACACTAAACCTGCTGCCATAAAGTCAATTCCAGTTTATAGTGACCCAACAGGACAGAGTAGAACTGCCCTGTAGAGTTTCTCTGAAGCAGCTGGTGGATTCAAACTGCTCAGATTATGCTTAGCAGTTGAGCTAACTTTTTATGCTTTGAACCTCTTTGGCTGTCTCCTAATGATATCTTTTAAATGTGTTAAAGTAATACCTAAGATTACAAAGCGGGCCAGTTATAGTCCTGTATAGTTAACGAAATGTAAGAAACAATAAATATTGTGATGTAGAGCTGTGTACATCCTTCTTTATTAAGATATTAAGAGCTGGTAGTAGTGTAATAACTCATAATTTCAAAGTGTTAATGAGTGTCCATGACTGTATCACCATCGACTATACATAATGTAAAAATATCTGTAGTTTCTATTGATGATGATCACAAATACTGCAATTGCTATGGCGATCTGTTGCCTACATTCAAAATGGAATACTAAACTTCCTGAAAAGATGTAATTATTTTCCCATCCCAAAACAAGAAGTCTCTGAATTCTAGCCGTAGACCCTTTTGGAGGTACTGAGTCTGTAGACCACTGAGTGAATATTCCATTCTTGATGATTAATCAATCACTCTTTTTTGGGAGGGGAGCAGCATTTCTTCTGCGTTACAGCTACATGAGTGCCTTTCACTTGATTTGCATTTTGTCTGGTGCTGGCAATCAAAGCAAAGATCACTAGTCGATGAACTCGGGTTGCCCCTGCTTCTAGGCTGCACCCCTCTAGGTTCCTTGTTTTGTAGACAGATGTTTTCTTTGTCAAATCTGAGAAGGAAAGTTGGAGGGCCTTAGGAGAGGTCTAGGGGTTTCAGGCACACCCCAATCTCTATGTTATAGCTTGCTCTGCTCCCCAGCTCACTCACTCTACTTTCTCTGTGCTGTGAGCCTTGAGATAATCTGACTTTCAACTATATAGGATTGCTGATTATTGATAGAAAAGCTGTCATTAAGCAAAGTGATGTATCGAAAAAGCTTTATTAAGTTCCTTTGCAAGCCAGCGCCAAGTGCCGTCTAGTCGGATCTGTTTGCAAAGGGTGGCTAATTAATATTCTTACAGCTTTATTGAATAGAAAAATAAATAAAATTGCTCTACCTTTTTGATGCTCCGTTGTTAGCATCTGTGTTAATTTCTGAAGTTGCGACACAATCTTTTGATATTTTTTTTGGTAACGTTTTAGAGATTTAAAGTGTGTATTTGCAGAGGTGTCTTATTTCATCCTCAGAATAAGGACTCCTGCGAAGTGGGTGGCGTTGTCATCATCCACCCATTGCATGCGGGCAGATCGAGTCTCAGGCTTCATCCCCATCATTGCGGTAATCACCGGGTCTGGATGCTGTCTGTTCGTTTTGTGAGGTGGGATAGTTCACCTTCCTGTCCCTTAGCCTCAGCCTTTCTCTTGGGATTGCCTGTTCTGTAATGAGGCTGGGCAGCACCTGCTCCCAATGTAAGCACCAGCCCCAGGACCGACTCTAGATAACTAGGACCCTGCCCTGCTGCGCTCAGCACCATTTTGATTGACAAAATGACTGGGCTGCTGTAGTGACAACCTGGATCAGTACCAGCAGGAAGTAGGGGCTGTCAGTGTATCAAGGATGAAACCAGAATCCAGCCTGTTGCCACAGAATTGATTATGAGTCATAGTGACCGTATAGGACAGAGTAGAACTGTCCTATAGAGTTTCCAGGGAGCAGCTGCTAGATTGGAACTGCCAAGCTTTGAATTAGCAGCTGAATTCTTAATCCCTGTACTACCAGGCTCTGGGTGGAGGGGGAAGATGATACAAAAAGAGTGTCCCCAGACTCTGTTGGAGGAGGAATGCTTCCTTCTTTTTGTTGTTGTTGTAACGTGTATGTGTATAACACACGGTATCTTGCTGTTTGCCAGTCATGTTTTTCACATGGACAGTTTAGTGACATCAGTCACATTAATCATACTGCACAGCGATTACCAAAATCTCTTGCCAGATTTTCTGTCACCACAGCAGAAAATTGAAGTTTCTTAGACAATGATTTCCTGCTACCCTGGTAACCACTAGCAGACTTCAGTTTGTATACATTTGCTTCTAGAAATTTCCTATGATGAGATCATAGACTATTTGTCCTTTTATGATTGACTGAGTTCATTCAGCATAATACTTTTAGGGTTGACGCATGTTGTAGCGTGTATCAGAACTTCATTTCTCTTTAAGGTGAGGCAGTATTCCATTGTGTGTATATACTACATTCTGTTTATGTATGTATCTGTCAGTGGACATTTGTTTCCACCTTATGGCAATTGTGAGTAGTGCTGCAAAGCACATTAATATAGTTGTGTTTGTGGGTGTTACTGCCTTAGGCGGTCTTGGATGTATACTTAAGAGTGGAATTGCTGGATCTTGCATAGAACAGTTCTGTATTTACCTTTCTGAGGAACTGCCCACTGCTTTCCACAGGTGCTGTACTGTTTTTCCTTTCCACTGACAGTGGGTCAGGATTTCAGTTTTCCCACGTATTTGTCAGCATTTGCTCTTTTCACCATGAATCGGATCTGACTGGACGGCACTTGGCTGGCTGGCTTGCTTGTTTCTGCTTTTCTTATTGTAGCTATTGTAAGAATGAAGCGATACCCACTTGTGGTTTTGATTTGTGTCTCCTCAGTGGCTAATGATACTGGGCATCTTTTCATAGGCCATTGGCCATTTATATTTCCTTTTTGTGAAATGTCTGTTCAAATCCTTTATTCATTTTTAAAAAAATATTTTATTATGCTCTAAGTGAAAGTTTACAGTCTGACAGTTTCCTATACGAAAACATACAAGTGCATTGCTGTCTAACTCTAGCTGTTCTCTCCACACTGACAGCAGCACATTCCTCTTTTCCACCTTGTATTTCCACCTGGTGTCCATCCATTCAATCAGCTCCTGTCCCCCTCTGCCCTCTCATCTGGCCTCCAGACAGGAGCTGTGCAGTTAGTCTCAGGTATCTACTTAAGCCAGGAAGTATGCTCTTCACCATTCCTATTTTATGTCTTGCAATCCAGTTTGGTCTTTGTCTGAAGAGTTGTTTTCAGGAATGGTTTCAGTTCTGAGATAACAGTGAATCCGGGGACCGTGTCCTCTTGAGACCCTCCAGTTGGTCAGACCATCAAATCTGGTCTTTTTAATGGTGCTCAAGTTCTGCACCTTGTTTTTCTTCGTCTTTATCAGGGACTGTTTGCTGCGTCCCCTGTCAGGACAGTTGGTGGTGGTGGCAGGGCCCCATCTAGTTCATCTGGTTTCATGCTGATACAGCCTCTGATTTATGTGGCCCTTTCTGTCTCTTGGACTCATGCTTTCCTTATGTCTTTGATGTCCTTCGTTTTTTGATGCACCACATAGGTTGAGACCAGTTGATTTTGCTTAGATGACTGCATGCTAGCTTTTAAGACCCAGATACCACTCACCAAATTGGGGTGACGAACACTTTCTTAAAAAACTTTCTTATGCCAGTGGACTTAAGTGTCCCCTGAAACCATGGTCCTCAGACCTTTTTTTTAGTTGTTTGTGTTTTTGTTGCTGATTGTAGTTCTTTATATATTCTGGATATTAAACTCTTAGCCAGTAGGTGATTCCCATATGTCTTTTTCCCCACTCTGTAGGTTGTCTCCTTAGCTGATTGTTCAGTTTATTTGTTGAACAAAAGTTTTTTCGATACGAAGTCAGGTTTGTCTGATTTCTCTTTTGTTAGTGGTGCTGTTGGTGGTGTCGTGTCTAAGATCCATTCTTACAAGCTAGGTCCTGAAGCAGTACTTCAGGAGTTTTATGGTTTTAGCTCTTACATTTAGGACTTGATCCAGTTAGTTTTCTTGTATGGTGTAAGATGTAGGTCCAGACTTTTTCCTTTGCTCATGGAAACAGCTGGCCCAGCAAGGACAAAGTTTCTTTGTCTACAGACCCTTTTAATGACTGTACTGATGTAGATTTACTCATAGGTTTAAGCAGATTGCTGAAGGTAACCTTTCTATTTATTAATAATGTTACATGAAAAAAGTTTGTTAATAAGCAGTAACGGTAAGATTCTGAGCAGTTGCTTTCTCGTGGTGCTGTGATGGTGCATGTTTGACCGAGGTGTCTGACCTGAATCGGTGTCTGACCTGAATCGGTGTCTGCGAAGTAAACCGTGGTATACTCAGGCAGCTTTGAAATTAAGCCACCAAATAGTTTGATTTACTAAAATGCTACTTATATTGCTTCTGTAAGATTACCAACTGTTTCTTTTTCTTCAGGAATTTACTTGTTACGTAAACATGAGAATGTTATCCTCAGTTTTGAACTTCAGCCCAACTGCCTCATTCATTATGTTGTACTTGAAAATATATGGAGCAATATAGGAGATTAATTACCAAAGTATTTTATTCATAATTCCAAAATGAAATGTTATATAGTTCATCATTTTCAGTCAGGACAACTTTTAAAACAAAAATAATTTTTAAAAACCTCCCTTACCTTTCTCTGTGAGTGGAAATTTACATAGCTCATTGATGCAAGGGTGTATTGGTTTTCCATTTGTGGCATTCTTGCCTTCCATGTGGAGGGCCTGAGTTTGATTCCCCACTGCTGCACCAGGTGGGCAGACATCCACTGTCTGTCAATAGGAGCTCACATGTTGCTGTAATGCTGAACATGTTTCAGTGGAGCTTTCAGGCTAAGGAAGAAAGATCTGGTAATCTACTTCCGGAAAATCAGCCAACGGAAACCCTGTGGGTCATTATGGTCTGGTTAGCGGTCGATGTTAGGGAGGATGCAGGACTAGGCAGCGTTTTGATTGTGCACAGGGTTGCCATGAGCTGGGGGTCAGCTGGTGGGAGCTAACAACAGCAACATTGGGTAGCTATGTCTGCAGTTTGGGGATTGAATGGACTCCAGAGGGAACCTTGAAAATGACCTTTTTGTATCTGATCATTGGTGTGAGTCAGAATCAACTCAGCAGCAACAGGTGTGGTTTTTGTAGCAGTGACTAATGCAGGAGCCCAGGTGGTGGTTAAGCACTGGCCCGCTGATCAGGAGATGGGCTGTTGGAACCCGCTAACAGTTGTGTAGGAGAAAGATGTGTGGCAGTCTATGTCCATAGAGACTGTAGCTTTGGAAACCCGAGGAAGCAGTTCTCTTCTGTTCTGTATGGTCTCTGTAAGTCAGAATCAACTCAGTGGCACGTCACAATAACAGACAACAACCAGTCATAGCATCTTTTCACATGATTTGTGGACATTTGGGTGTCCTCTTTGGTAAAATGAGTATTCAGATTCTTTGTCCATTTTTCAGTTGGGCTGATTGTCTTTTTGTCATCAAGTTGTAGGAATTCTTTTATGTATTTTGGGTATTAAAACCTTATCTGATACATAGTTCCCCAAAATTTCCTCCCAGTGTGCAGATTATTTCTTTACTTTGTTGAGCAGAAGGCTCTCATTTTTGTGAGGTTCCATTTCTCCATTTTGTCTTTTGCTGCTTGTGCTTTTCATGTTGTAGGTATGAATCCATGGTTAAAAACTAGGTCCTGAAACAGTACCCCTATGTTTTCGTCTAAGAATTTCTAGTTTTAGCTCCCACCTTTATATCCTTGATCCATTTTGATTTAGTTTTTGTATACGGTATGGAGTATGGATTTTGCTTCGTTATTTTGCATGTGGAAATCCAGATTGCTAGCACTATTTATTAATCATTCTCCACTGAACTGATTTGGCGCCCCTGTTGAAAATCAGTTGACTACAGGTGTATGGATTTATTTCTGGACTCAAAGCAACATTTTGTTGTTTAACGTGTATTATTCTTTCTACTCTACAAGTTTAATCTGCACACATTATGGTATTTATCCAAATCATTGCTAAGAACCATTGTTAAGTCATGCTTTTCCTTGGAATGTTCTTCTTACTTTCCTCTTAACTTTAATCTTGTTTGTGTCTTCAATCACTGTTATCTGAGGTCTGACAATCAAGTGCACGAACTTGCCTCCGTGCTCATACATGGGCAGCACTGTACAAACAGCTTGGTAAGGTTTCATAACCTTGGTCTGGCAGTGTCTTACTGAGTGGTGTTCATTATTGTTGTGTGTTTGTGTGCTGCCGTGAGAATTTCAGAGCTTGCATTAGAGCAATGAAGAAATGTTAAATGTGGTGAGAGTGGAAGTGACATCAGGGATGTGTTAGTCCAAGTTTATGGGGATAATGCCATGAAGAAAATGGCAGTGTGCAAATGGATTAATCATTTTTCTGAGAGGAGAGAAGGCATCACTGATGGAGAGAAGTCAGAGTGGCCAGTAACGAACAGAACTGATGAAAACATTGCAAAATTTTGTTGAATTATGTGTCAGAATTGTTGGCTGACATAGCAGACCAATTAAACATCAATAGAACAACAGGAAAACCTTAACTGAAAATCTTGGCATGAGAAAGATGTGTGCAAAAATGGTCCCAAAAAGAGCTCACTGGCGAGCAAAAGCAAAGGAGAGTTGAAGTTTGCCAAGACCTTTGGAGAAGCAAGACTATGTTTCAGGCAGTGCTGTCACGGGTGATGAAACTGGGTGTACCAATATGACCCTGAAACAAGGCGTCAAATTGCACAGTGGAAGTCAGGCAGTTCCCCATGACCAAAAAAGTTCTGTCAGTCCAAATCAAGAGTCAAAACAATGTTGCTAATCTTTTTTTTTTTTTTTTTTTGACATCAGAGGGATTGTTCAATATGTGTTTGTCCCTACTGGACAAACATTTACTGAGTTTAGTCTTTGGACGTGCTGTGAAGGCTACGTGAGAAAGGTAGATGCCAGCCCCTGAACTTTCTGCCAAGAGCTCGTGGATCGTGCATCACAACAGTGCACCTGCTCTCACAACACTGTCTGTGTGGGAGTTTTTAGCCAGAAAACAAATAACTGTTGGAACACCCTCCCTACTCACCTGATTGGGCCCCCAATAACTTTTTTCTTTACCTGAAGATAAAGGAAATATTGAAAGGAAGGTACTTGGATGACATTCAGGCCATCAAAGGTAATAGGACGACAACTCTGATGGGCGTCCCACAAACAGAGTTCCAAAATTGCTTTGAAGGGTGGACTAGGGGCTGGCATCGGTGGACAGCTTTCCAAGGGGAGTACTTGGAGGGTGACTGCAATGGTATTCAGCAGTGAGGTATGTGGCACTTTTTCTAGAATGAGTTCACAGACTTAATCGTCAGACCTCATAACCCGTGGCCTCACCTATCAGACTGTGGTGAGTGGGGTTAGGGATGCGGCAGGGAAGGTAACAAGGTAAATTCCCTCTTTCGAGTTAGGACAAAGCTCCTTCTGCAAGGCCATGGTTAAAGGTGCCCCAGATTTCCAACATCTGCTGTTCCACTGACTGCAGTATCTGACACCAGCCACTGTCTCGTCCCTTAGCACTTTTCCTTCCCCGTTGGATTTGGTAATTTGTTGCAGTGTCTCACAGAACCCACAAACTAGACTGAGAGTTAAGTGGTTTATTAGGAAGTAACAGGCTGGAAATAACAGTACAGCTCAGGAGACAGAACGTAGTCACCAGGACAGTGCTCGTGGCCTGTGGCGGCCGTGCATATATTCTCCCTGGCTGTGCAGACTTCTCTCCGTGGACACATGCCTCTGTCCTTGGCCTTGCCTGCTGTTCTCCTGTTGGCTACCACCTGCAGCTGGGGTGATCCTGCACAGCTCTCAGGCTTCTGCTCTGGTCCTTGCCTCGTGGCCAGGAAGACCCCTGCATAGGCTGTCTTGAGCCTCTTCTGCAGGCCCCTTTTGGCCACTTCTCTTCTGGGGGGGTGTTAAACAGCTCTTTTGATGCTGCCAGGGAGTGTCCAGAGGAGCCCTGCTGTGTTAGTAAGGCCCCTGCCTGAAGGCGCTGCGCTGCCTCTCCACCAACTGGCAGGCTTACTGCAGTTTTCTGTCAGTCTGTGGGTCCAGCCGCTTGTACTGCGCCACCGTGTCTCTGCTGCTGGGATTTGCTGTGCTTGCCACTGTTTTTCGTGGTCTGGCACAGACCAGTGTTTCAGTGCTTGACCTATATGATAGCTTTTTTAGAAAGTTCCCCGCTCTTCTCTTATCTCGCTCGCTCCTTGTTTCCTTGGCTGCTTCTAAGTGCAAACTCTTTGTCGATTTCGAGGCATGACCCTCCCAGCAAGAGCACAGATTCTGTAATGCCTCAGAGTCCTTTTATTGGGTGGTTTTATGTGCCACTATCTGAGTAGTAAATTGACCGATCCTTGCAGATCTCTGTGTTCCATTGATGGATTGTCAGACTACTATTTGCATAGCAGATCCCTGGAAGATGTTAAAATAAACCTGTTACAGTGCAGACTGCAGCCCCGCCAATCATTTTTGGCAAGATATAAATCTAAGACCATGTTAGGGTCCGTGATTTTCAAGATGCGACACTGTTACTTTAAAGGTTAAATTTTATTAAAAAATATGCCCAATAGGAAAAATACTGGTGCACCAGGGATGCACCCCAAGCTACACAGAGCAGGGGGCGACAGGGAGTTTCCTCAGCGCCCAGTATTTTAAGTCGTGAGATTGCAAAGTAGGGAGGGTGAACTGACCTTTACATTGATTGTTTAACTCCTATTAGTTGTAAAATGTGGTCAAGGTCTAGGGGTCACTTGCAGGCTGTCACTTGCAAGGTTGCCCCCAGGCTTGTCTTGTGACAGTGTTTTGTAAGACAAAGGTAAGATTATTCTATGGTATTTTCTGCTATTAAGTTGTTTCCTGGGGCTTTCTTCAGTACCTCCAATTTTTACTGGGCCCTTCCTCATTTCAACAACCAGAGAAACCATATAGAAGAGAAACCCATTGCACTGCCGGAGGGAATAGATTCTTTTCACTACACACACTTTTTTATACCTTTTAAGGACAAATGCATATGTTTCTTCCATGATAGGGTGTCCAACCAGAGGACAAGGTTGTGCACATTTCTCACTTTTGTGATTTACTGCCTCCAAAGTTGTACACTGTCATGGATTGAATTGTGTCCCCCCCCACCCCCCAAAATATGTGTAGCCATGTGGCTGGGCCATGATTCCCTATATTCTACGATTGTCCTCCATTTGGGGATTTTCTTGGGCTGTATGTTAAAGGATTAGGGTGGGACTGTAAATCCCTTTATAAGATCACCTCCCTGCTCCACTGTAAAGGGAGTTTCCCTGGAGTATGGCTTGCCCCACCCTTTATCCTTTCATTCTATAAGAGATAAAAGGAAAGGGAAGCAGGCAGAGAATTAGGAGCCCGTACACCATCAAGAAAGCAGCACCAGGAGAAGGGTGGGTCCTTCAGACCTCAGGTTCCTTCCCCGAGGCGCTCCCTGGACAAAGACTGGTGCCATACCGGACTTTCCTCCAGAGTCGACAAGGGGGAAAGCCTTCCCCTGGAGCCGACACCCTGAATTTGGACTTACAGCGTACCAGACTGTGTAAGAATAAACTTTCCTTTGTTAAAGCCATCTACTCTGTGGTGTCTCTGTTAGAGCAGCCCTAGCTGACTAAGGCGTACACATTTCTCATTTTTGTGATTTACTGCACAAACCCACAGACGTATTATCAAGAAGATCGGCTACTTCTGAGTTTCGTTATTATAGTTGCCATTTTCCACTTTGTATGTGTCATGAACTGAATTGTGTCTCCCCAAAATATTTGTCAGCTTGGTTACATCATAATTACCACAATTGTGTGGTTGTCCTCCATGTTGTGATTTTTTTAGAAACCATAGTCTCTGCCTGTGGTTAAAGAGGATGAGGGTAGAATGTGACACCCTTCCTGAGATCACATCCCTGATCTAAGGTAGAGGGGGAGTTTCCCTGGGGTGTGGCCTGTGACACCTTCTATCTTACAAGAGATGAAGGAAGCCAGCAGAGAGGCAGGGACTGCGTGCCTGTAAGAAGGAAGCACCTAGAGCAGAGCTTGTCTTCCTGACCCAGGGTCCCTGTGTCTGAGAATCTTCTTGACCAGGGTAAGATTGGCAACAAGGACATTCTTCTAGAGCCCACAGAGACCCAAAACCGTCCCCTGGAGCTGATGCGCAGAATTGGGACTTGCAGCCCCCTAGACTGCCGAGGAGCAAGTTTCTGATTGTTAAAGCCATCTCCGTGTGGCGTCTGTGGTGACAGCTGTAGATGACTCGTATGATTTCTGTGTGTCTGTCATAATCCCTCAACGAGAGTGATAGTTTCCTGACATGTGGATTTTCTTTTAATACCCTATGCAGTGCTGAGGAGTATACTTGGCCGATGTTGGTTTAATTAGGTATGAAGTGATTCAGCATATTATTTTTTGCAGACTTAATTATTTATATTATGAAGTATTTCCCTTAGAAAATCTTGATTGAACTCACAAGCTTGGAGATTTGTTTTCGCTTGAAGGAATTCATCTGATTGATTTGAAGGGGTAATTCTTTGATTAGCTGCCTTCAGAGGATGAAGTTTTTTGTATAAGCTAGAGTGTAGTCTGGGGAAGCTGACCTAATTGCTGTTTGAGCTTTATTTTTGGAAATAGGTGTGGAAGCCTTTTCTAAGGCCAGAATTTTCCCTACCGTAACTCTAACCTCCTTTGTAAACTGCTTTTTTCAACACTGAGTCCCAACCTTTTCCCATCTCTCTTTTTCTGTTCAGTGTTAAGATTTCTGAATATATACTGTATATTTGTAGGTATTTTAAAAGAACTTTTTGTTTTATTCTTTCCATATTCTTTTAAAAAAAAGTTTTTATTGAAAATATGCATCCATTCAGTGATTTCTGCGTGTACAATTCAGTGACATTAGTTGCATCCTTCACATTGGGTGATCGTTCTTGCTGCCTGTCTGAGTTATTTAGCTACCATTAACTTAGGCTCCCTTTCCCTTAAACTTCTCACTGATGCTATAGATGTACCAGTGTCACTTTGATCTTGTATTGATAATTCTTTAAAAGAGCACAATACTAAGGCAGAAATTCTTTCCTAATTGAGCTGAACTGTTGTTTGGATTAAAGATGATTTTAGGGAGTTGTTTCAGGTTAAGCTTTAAAGATTATCTGAGGGCATTAGGTTTGGGACTTCCTCCAACCTCCATGAATCAGAGAAGTGTGACCATAAATATTTAAAATTATGTCTGCAATTTTATCTGTTTTGATCAGGATCTAGCTAATATTCAGTTGATCAAAATATTCAGCAATCCTAGCTGGGCACCATCCAGTTCTTCTGGTCTCATAGCAAGGGAGGCAGTACTGTGGCAGTCCAGTTCTTCCTCCAGTTCCTGGTCTTCCTTTTGTAGTCCTTTTCCTGGAGTGAGTGGTATTAGAGGCAAGAGTCTACTTAAACTTAAACTCTTTGAGAAGTTGAGTGAAAATTAATGAGATGTCTTCTAAGGTTTCTTTAAGATTATCTTTTGTTCTGAGTATATTAGTCGCTGGTGGTCAGATGTTTCTGATAGTGCAGATTGGGAGATTGGAATACATTCTTTTCGAGAATAAGATGGACTTTAACTAGGAACAACTGGACTGATTTTGAAAAAGATAAATTTGAAATTTTTAACACCAAAACATTTAAGGATATGAAAGGAGAAAGTATTAATTGAAATTTTATCAGGTTAATGATTGTAAATAAAAGTTCTAATAAGTTAATTTCCTTAAATTCATGGTTAAATATTTGATTTTTATGAAATCAAATTTTAGTTGTGGGTATCCTAATTATATATTGGTTCATTGCTTATGTTTTTTGGTTGCAGTTTGTGTGATTTATAATGCCAAGGTAAGGATTGTTGTTCTCTGGTTTTCAGATGCTGTTCAATTTTCTAATGGAATAAACAAGGACAGATAACAAGGTGATATAATACTGGAGTTCTAAAAATTCCCTCTTAAAAAATTATTTTTGAGAGGAATTTTCAAATTCCTTCTTGAGATAGTTGGAAATTTCTGAGTGATTACTGTCTTAGTCATCTAGTACTGCTGTAACAGACACACCACAGGTAGACGGCTTTAGCAACAGGAAATTTCTCACAGTTGGGTAGGCTACAAGTATAAATTCAGGGCATCAGGGGAAGACATGTTCTCTGGCTCTGGAGGAAGTTTCTTGTATTGTACCAGCCTTTCTTGGGCTGGTGGCATCTCAGCACAGGAACCTCAGTCCAGAGAACCCGCAGTGCTCCCAGCACTGCCCGGCTGGTGGTGTGAGGGACCCCTGTCTCTGCTTGCTTCTGTGTCCTTTTTTCTCTTGTAGGATAAAAGGTGGTAGAAGCACACTCCAGGGAAGTTCTCTTTCCATTGAATCAAGAAGGTGACCTTAGTAAGGATGTTACATTCCCACCCTCATCTTTTTTAACAGTATCCAGTGTGTTAACCACAGGCACAGATCCAGATTTACAACATAAGAAAATAACAAAATGGAGGCCAACCATACAACAGTGGGAATCATGGCCCGGCCAAATTGATAAACACGTTTTTCGGGGAACTAATTCCATCCAGAACGATCACTAAACCAAATTTAGAAATAATTAGGTTGTCAGTCATAGTTAGGAGCCCGCTTTGAATGAATCCATTCAAGCTCTGTTCCTTTGGAATTTGAGAGTTCTGAAATTAAGGTTTCACTTGGGTATGACATTTAGTGGTAAAGACTAAGGGATTGTTTCTAAAATGAAATAGAACAAACCAAAGCTTTAACCTCCATGGAATGATTTGGATGCTCAAATTCTTGCTTTCAGGAAATTTGTGAGAGGAAAAGAGCGGCAGATCGAAATTTCCTGTTCAGCCGCCACTAAAAAACGTCTTCCAAGCACATTAGCAAAACTCTTCCATATTTTCATGTGTCTTACAGCCAGTGCAATGATGTTAGACCAAACTAATGGGCTAGTTGACCCTTATTTTCCTATTTCACACTTAAATTGAGTATACATTTTCACTATTCAGAATGATTGTATTAATTTCTGATTTTGAATTTTCGTTTTATGTTGTTTCTACCAAGTTGCAATGTTGCCAGCTTCTTGGTTAGGAATGCAACCCCCGATTAAAACATTTTTATGATGAGGAAGAAACAAACAAAAAGATTAACTTTGTAGTTTAGTTTCTTGGATTATTTCATTGAATACCGTTATTAATTTAACCAATCACCACATTCTTCACATTTTCACCATTCTGTTGTAATCGAATGGTGACTGTACACAGGAACCTCAGCAGATGGAATACCTAGGAATCAAATTGACTACATCTGTAGGAAGAGATGATGGAAAAGCTCCATGTCAGCAGTCATTACAAGCCCACGTGCTGACTGCGGCACAGACCGTCAATTGCTCATATGCAAATTCAAGTTGAAATTGAAGAAAATTAGGGCAAGTTCGTGAAAGCCAAAATACAACCCAGAGTGTATCCCCACTGAGTTTAAGGCCATCTCAAGAACAGATTTGATATGTTGAATAGTAATAACCAAAGACCATAGGCATCAAAGACATCCTCCATGAGGAGAGCAAGAGGTCATTAAAAAGACAAGAAAGAAAGAAAAGACTAAATTGGATTTCAGAAGAGATTCTGAAACTTGCTTTTGTGAATGTCAAGCAGCTAAAGCAAAAGGAAGGAATAATGAAGTAAAGAACTGAACTGAAGATTTCAGGGGGCAGCTTGAGAAGACAAAGTATTATAATGATATGTGCAAAGAGCTGGAGATAGAACACCAAAGGCAAGAACACACACTGCATTTCTCAAGCTGAAAGAACCAAAGAAAGAAGTCAAGCCCCAAGATGCCTGATACTGAAGCAGTCTCCGGGGAAACAACACAGGAAGTATCCGAAGAAGAAAAAGGAATACACAATCACTGTACACAAAAGGACTATGCATTTATCCATTTTGGGGAGTAGCGTGTATTCAAGAACCAAGAATAATGAAGGAAAAGGTTCAAGTTGCACTGAAGGCAGTGGTGAGAAACAAGGCTTCAGGAACTGACAGTACAAATTGAGGTGTCTGAGCAGATACAGTGCTGGGAATGCTTACTCATCTGTGCCGAGAAATTTAGAAGACAGGTAACTGGCCAAGTGACTGCAAGAGAGCCATGTTTGTGCCCATTCCAAAAGAAAAGGTGATTCAGCAGGATCTGGAAATTTATCAAACAGTAGCATTAGTATCATAAACAAGTAAAATTTTGCTGAAGATAATTTCAAAATCGTCGTAGTTTTCTGACAGGGCACTGTCAGAAATTCAAGCTGGATTCAGAAGAGGATGTGGAACAAGGGGTATCACTGCAAATGCTGAGCGGGATCTTGCACAGAACCCAGAAAGATGTTTACCTGTGTGTTACTGACTGCGCTACTTCCCAGAGAGAAGAAACGTGTGGTTCTTTTTGCTACAGTGACTGTGTATTCCTTTCTCTTCTTCGGATACTTCTGTGTTGTTTGTTTCCGTGTGGACTGCTTTGGTATCAGGCATCTTGGGGCTTGACTTCTTTCTTTGGTTCTTTCAGCTTGAAAAATGCTGCGTGTGTTCTTCCATGTTGGTTTTATAGCTTGTCACAGATTGTATTGTGTACCCCCCAAAAATGTATATCCTGACTTGACTTGGCTATGAGTGCCACTAGGGTGCATTTCCTCCCGCATGTTGTGTATCCTGCCTCTGTGATAGTGATGGAGGATGGGCAGCAGTTGCGCTGGTGAGGCAGGAGTCAAGTCACCAGCTGTGGGACATAAGGGAGAAGCGAGCATAGAGAACTGGGAACCTCACACCACCAAGAACAGAGCACGTCTCTTGGACCTGAGGTTCCTGTGCTAAGATGCTCTCACTGGATTTGAACTCAGCGTGCTGGACTGTGGTAAGTTCTCTTACTGCATGGGCCTACAATTTATAAATGGATTTGTGGCTTACTGGCCTATGTCAAATCAAGTTTCTCTTCGTAAAGCCTTCCGCTTGTGACGTCTTCTGTTAGAGCAGTAGCACGTGACAAAAGCCTGGCGCCCCAGCTTTGCACGCTCTGTTCTAGTGCGTTGCCGCGAGGTCTTCTGTCCAGGTCCTTGACTTCATCGTGTCTTCTGTGTGCTTCAGCTGCTCTGCATTCAGGAGGAAGCTGGAGACTCTCTTCTGACATCAACTGTGGTCCTTGGTTTCTTAGTGGAAGGTGTTTTTAATGTCATGCCACAACTCATCTGATCATTGGTCGTTAGTGTTAAATGTATCAGTTCTAGTCTTCTCAGTTCTCTAAATTCAGTGAGATGTATACTCAAGGGATCTTCTAAGATTTAGAGAACATTGACTTTCATGGACTTGTTTTAATTTCCTTGACCTTCACGTTGAACTTGCGTATGAGCAGGTGATGTTCTGCTCGGAGATCAGCTCCTAACCAAGTTCTGACAGATGGTAATTGAGTGTCTCCATTGTCTTTTTGTACAGACAGTGTGAGGCCCATGTTTATAGTGGCTGTTTATGTTGCTGATAAAAGGTGTTTTGCAGTGAATAAGTGCTTAGTCTTGCACAGTTCTGGGAGGCAGGCTCCAGATCTTATCACCAAGACCGTGTTTTCCAGCTGCCAGCCTTCCCCTGTGCTCCAACTTCTGCATTCCAGTCCCCGGTGATTAAAGCTTCTTGATCGCACGTGTGCTCCATGTTGGGCTGCAGACGTTGGCTAAACTCTGTAATTTCTTCATCTTTGCCATTAGGGGTTGATGTGTAGATTTGAGAATAGTTAGTTGTATTGACTGGCCTTCTTTCTAGGCATGTGGATGTTTTCCTGTTACTCACACTGGTGTGCTTTATGGTAGACCTTGAAATGTTCTTTTTGGTGATGAATGCAGTGCCATTCCTTTTAATTTGATCCCAGCATCGTGGACATTAGGGCTGTCTGACTCAGAACGGCCAGCACCAGTTCACGGTAGCTAGCCTTTGCCTAGGATAGCAGTGTTGATGCGTTCCGTTTCATTTTTGATAACTTCCAGTTTTCCTAGATTCAGTCTTCATTCTTTCCATGTTCCAGTTATTAGTGGATGTTTGCAGCTGTTTGTTTAATTTTTGAGTCGGGCAGTATCATCCAATGAAAACCCTACGAGTTTGATTCCATCTGTATCAGTAAGGTTGGCTCTGCTTTGAGGAGGCAGCCTTCTCCAGCTCTGTTTTGAATGCCTTCCTACCTGAAGGGCTCATCTCCTGGGACAGTGTCGGGCAATTTCTACAGCTTTTCTGGGATTGTCAGTGGTCATTTTTCCAGAAGTAGGCCACTGGGCCCTTCTTCCTAGTCGGTCTCAGCCGTGAAGCCCTGCTGAACCCTGCCTGCCATGGGTCACCCTGCTGGTGTGGGAAATGTCAGTGGCCTAGTTTCTAGCACCACAGCAACGTGCCAGCCACCCCAGGACCACAGACTGATGACGCAGGGTTTCTGTGAGTGGTGAGTGCCCTACACAGTCACCATCGTAGTTGTGAGTCAGTGTAGATTTGTTCAGAAATGAGCCAGTGAGGGAAAGTGACTTACACATGTTGGCCATAACGTCACTGAGTTTCAGAGGGAAGCTTTTTACATGGTCAAAGATTAACAAAATTCACTGACGGTAGGTATCTTTACTTTATAGGAAGAAAACTGAGTCGTAACTTACTTGTCTGGAGTCACATGGTAAGTTGAATGTAGGTCAAAATTAAATCCAAGAATTTCTGAATCGCAAGTTTCACACTTCAGTATTTGGTGTTACTTAAAGTGTCTCATAAAATTGACTGGTGTCATATGTCAGCACTTAGGTGACAGTTTTCAGAAAACCAACTCTGCAGCTTGATGGGCGACCACCCTTTTCAACCAAAAAGTAAGTGCTGCTGTCAGGACTGGTATGAGTATGCGTGGCTTCTGTGCTGATAACTTTGGTTCAGGAGTTTTTGATTAAAAAAGGAAAGAAAGAAAGAAACCACCTGAAATTATTAAAGTGACAAATGGTCATAGTAAAATAGAATAATAACAATAAAAAGGTAAGTCAAGTAAAAATGAGGTGTTGCCTCCCTGGTTGCAGAGATGATCACTGTTACCAGTTTGATATACATAATCACAATTTTTTCTATGCTTAGACAAAAAATAAATTATTTTTAATGAAATCATGTCATATATACTATTATGTGCCCTTGTAAAAAAAAATTCTTAATGTTTCCTGGATACAAGGATAATGACGGTGCTCTGTTAGAAGAGAATGAGCAAGACTTTGTGTCCTTGCTGGCTATAAGTGATCTTTCCATCGTCAGTCTAAGTGGGCCTCCCACGTTTAAAAGATGAGTCGTTCCCTTGCTAGGCCCCCTCCCTAGCTCGTAGGTTATCATGTGCTGCATGCCTGCTCATATCCAGTTGACTACTACATGTAGGAGAAAGACAGTCTCAAGGAGCATAATTTGTTCTTTGCTCTGAAGAAGCTTAATTTGAAGTTGGACATAGAAGATTAAGACACAGTGAGAAGTTTGAGATGATATATATTAAGTCGTGAAATGTGGAGCATAAGCTGTCAGTGCATTTCACGTTCTAGGAGAAATAAGGTCTGGTGGTTTGTGGAAGGAATTGTAATAGAACCGAGAGCAGCAGAGGCCTGGCGTTTCGTTGGCTGTCTCTTGATGTTAGATACTTTAAATGTTATTTTCTTGAATTTTGGTAGCGTTTCTGATGTATGAGTTTTACTCATAGATTGGGAAAACAGGTTCAGTTTTTCTGTTACGTCTTTCACCTATTACCTTTTATTCTTAGTTTCTCTCTTTTGCTAAAGCCTTTTTTCCTCTCCTAGATAATGATTAGATGCAACCGTTCTGTAAATATGTGTCTTCTTCCAGCCCTATCACTGACACTCACTTTGGCTGATTTGACTGTTACAGCTGTATCTCCCCTGTAAATGACTAACTAACCTCACCTGTTGTCTGCCTGCCTTTGGCTCGCCCAGCTCTCAGAGCGTCACCCTCAGCTCTCACTGTCAGGCCCCTGTCCTTGCTACAAGTGCCCCTTTAGAAACTGCTGGTAGCACTGTTGGTGTGGCTCTTCTGTTTCCTACTACATATTGCAGATTGTATTGTATTTTTTTTTTTTTTTTGTAAATTAGACAATTCAAAAATGGCAGAACTGTTTATGGAGTGTGAAGAAGAAGAGCTGGAACCGTGGCAGAAGAAAGTCAAAGAAGTGGAGGATGACGATGATGATGAGCCCATCTTTGTGGGAGAAATATCAAGTTCAAAACCAGCGATTTCAAGTAAGCTCCGGCTGTCAGGTCAGGTTTCTGTTGGTGTCACGTTTCCATGATGTCCTTGTCCTTGCTGAGCTGTTGTGGGTGAGAGATTGGGTAGATGGGTGAGGAGGAGCTCACACACTGGGTCCGGATGTGGGGGGTGGGTCTTGAGGGAAGTGAGCGGTTCAGCCGGGAGGTGTGAGGACAGACTGATGGACTGAGACCCCCGGGTGTGAAGCCACCTCTGACAGGGAGACCGCAGTTCCCTGCAGAGCAGAGCCTTCTGTCTGTTCGCTTGTCTTTTTATAAAGCCCAGAAGCAGAGGAAGGGCAGAGCCTGGAAAGCTGTACTGAGATCGTCAGGACGTGTTCCGTTGGTTGGTTTAGTCTCTGAGGAGGGTTGTCATGTGGTTGTCATATGCAGGTAATTGTCCATCCGTGTCGTCTGAGAATCCATTCCCGATGACTCGTTGAGTGATGTCTGGCCTGTGTACCAAGAGAGGCAGTAGCCTCTGGCCATCCCTCTCTCCTAGCAACTTGTGTTTCTAGTTTTGAAAGAGGAGGGAGTGGCCTGCAGCCGCTGTCCTTGGATGAGAACTCAGGAGATACCGACTTTCCAGCAGAGCCTCTGCTGCGTTGCAGACTGGGAGGACTTGGACTTGGTGTTGTGGTCGTGTCAGAGGGAGGACACTGGTGATGTTTGCTGGAATTTCTGCCCCAAGTGTGTAAAAGTACAGAGAAATAAGGTACTGAATTTCTGATCAGGAGGAAGAAACAGACCTTTTCCTATTGCATTTACATATTTTTGATTCATTTTGGTTTTTTAAGTCCAGGGAGTTTGCCAACATACTAGTGTTTTCTCACTTGTCACAGCAGCACCTACAAGTGGGATCCCAAGGCTAATTTTAAGTTTCTTACCGCTCTTGCCTCTACACGTGGAGTGGAACTTTTCGCTTTATCAGAGAAGAAGGATGTAACCAATTGGATTCTCAGTAGCATGTGGGTCATCTCTCATCGAGGTGCTAAGTGGGTGCCACTTCTATTACAAAGTGAGAGAACTGGGTGTGTTAGGGGGAGCCGTGGTTGTGGAGCAGCCCAAGTGCTTGGCTGCTGCCCGCAGGAGGGTGATGCGCCCCCACCAGTTGCTCCATAGGAGAAAGCGGGGCCGTCGGCCTTGCAGAGACCGCTGCCCCGCAGGCACTGTGGAGGCAGTCCTGCCAGGTCCCGGGGGCCTCTGGGAGTTGAGTCCACTCCATGACTGTGGGTTTCAGGCATGTCACCACACTTTCTGGTGTTCGTGAATATTCTGTTCGCTTCGTTATTGTTTCCTAGTCACTGATTATTTTATACTGCAGTATTAGCCTATTGCAAAATCATTATTCATGTTGTCTTACTGAAACATGACAATTCTGATTTCAATAAATTTCTACTGACTGTAGGTAGCTGTTAATAGTATCCAACTAGGACAGTATATGTAAGTTTTAGTGTGATACTATTCAAAAGGGGATTGACCCTCACAGAGGTTATTTTCTAAATTGTTAAAATTCTGTAAAATTTAAGTGATTCTATGTCTTTCTAGATGTCAGCCATAAAATATTTTCGCCGATGGAATCTAATGCAGAATTGCTCTTGTCGGGGGTGGAGGGTAGAGCAGATGTCAGAAACTTAGGTTTGGTGATTACAGCTGCCAGAAGGTAGGAGTAGAATAACTCTGGTGATTTAAACAAGCATTTAATTTTTACTTTCTGTGAGAAAACAGTGTCAAGTTGTTTGAGCAAATGTTTCTCCTGGAAATTGTCTATAGTTCTTGGCTACAGAGCATTGGATTGCCATTATTAAAAAGAATCCTACTTTTTTGTGTGACCCGTTATAAAATTATTTAATGGGTGTTACTAGTTGAATTGTGTCCTCCAGAAATACGTGTTGTCATTCCTAACATCTGTGTTTATGGTTTGGAAATCCTGGTTGTGTAGTGGTTAAGTACTGTGCCTGCTAACTGCGTGGTCAGCAGTTCACATCCACCAGAAGCTCTTGGGAAACTATGGAGCAGTTCTACTCTATCTTAAAGGGTCACTATGAGTTGGAATCAGTTCTGATTAGACAGCAGTGGGTTTGGGTTTCGGTTTATGTCTATGGTTATAATTACATTTGGGAATAGTGTGTTGTGTTAACGAGGCCAGATGGTGCAGGGCATGTTTCTGGTCAGTCTTTTGAGATCTAAAGGGGGTTAGACAAGCGGGGAGAGAGCGGAGCTAGGGGAGAGCAGACACCGACTCACGTGGAGATGGCCGAGAAGCCAGAGGACGAGTAGAGGACAGTGACCTTTCCTCAGAGCTGACAGAGAGAGAACACATGTTCCCACAGTAGCAGATGCTCGCATTTCAGAGTTTGGTGGTTGCGAGGCGCCATCTGATCATTTCTGACCGTTACGAATCCTGTGTACGATGCCACGAGTGGTCCGATCACTTCTGACTTGGGGGAATCCTGTGTACAGTGCTGTGAGGCCCTCACTGGCCACGCGCCGCCCTCCCAGTTGTCTTAGGTGTGGGTCCATTGACACGGCCACTGTCAGTCCCTATCACAGAGGGTCTCCCTCTTCTTCACAGACCTTCTGCTTTACCAACTGCAGTGCCCTTCTCCAGGGACCGGTCCCTCATGATAACATGTCCAAAGTACATGAGATAAAGTCTCGCCATCCTGGCTTCTAAGGGGCATTCTGGATGGACTTCTTCCAAGACAGATTGTGTTCATCATGGCAGTCCATGAAATATTATTGAGTATGTCTTGCCAACACCATAATTCAGAGACATCATTCTTCCTTCTGTCATAATTGTCTAGCTTTCACATGCGTTAGAGGTAGTTGAAAATATCATGGCTTAGGTCAAGGGCACCCTAGTCTTTAAAGTGGTACCTTTGCTTCTTAACACTTGAAAGAAGTTGTTTGTCACAGATCTGGCCGATGTATGTGTCCTTCGATCCCCTCCCCCCATTTGATTTCCTCACTACTCCTTCCATGGGCACTGACTGCAGCCCCAAGTGAAAGGAAATCTTTGACAACTTCCTTACTTTCTCCCTTTATCTCGTGCTGTCTGCTGTCTGTCTGGGAGGACTTCGTGTTCTCATGTTGAGTTGTACTCCACAGTGAGGGCCGCAGTCTCTGATCTTCCCTGGTGGGTGCTTCGTGTTCTCTCGGCCATCAGTGAGCTGTCGTCTGCATGTCGTGGGGTGTTAACAGGTCGTCTTCCAGTCTTGTCGCCCCGTCCTTGTCACATAGTGCAGCTGCTCGCATCATGTGATCAGCACACAGATTGAGCAAGTGTGGTGGAAGGACACAACCCTGATGCATGCTTTCCCTGATGTCAGTGTTGTCTTGTTCTGTTGGGACAGCTGCCTCTTGGTCTGTGTGTAGGTTCCTGTGAGCACAGGTAGGTGTTCTGGAATTCCCGGTGCTATCCATGATTTGTTAGTATCCACATAAGCAAATGCCTTTAAATAAAGCACAGCCAAACAGCTTTCTGACGTTCTCTTCTTTCAGCTAAGATCCATCTGATGTGAGCCTTGATTTCCTCATTCCCAGGGTCATGGCTGTTGAAAATCCCGCTCATCCCTTGTTCCAAAGATCGGGGCCATTGAAAACCTTTGTGATCGTACTTCTGCTCTCACACATGGGGTTATCGTAAATCGAAATTGATTCAGTGACTGCTGGTTTGATTCTTCTCTATTAGGAGAGAGAAAAAAAAATTTTTATGACACTTTTTCTTTGCGTTTCACACACTTTCCTGACTAACAATTTCAGACAAATCCTCAGCCTTCCAAATTTTAGTTCAATTCTTGAATAACCTGGAAATTAAAGAGTTTACATGCATACAAGAATATGGAACTTTAAACAGATTGAGAAAGTCCTACCAGTAATTTTGGGGTACTTACAGATTTGAGATTCCTCAAGTTATAAGACACTGTGGTGAACTCTTGGTTTAGTTTAATTTCCCTCTTGGAACTCGAGAGTGATTGTGCAGATCGTTCAGTCAGCTTCTCCACAGTGAGACGTTCAGGCTCCTGAGGATGTGATGGAGGTGTGGACAGAGTCCTGAGTAACTGCGCTCATGGACCACCTTCTCTCTCTTCAAGAAGAGAGATGTTCTTCAGCTTCTAGTTGTACATGGATATGGCTTTGGAAAATTTTTACTGTGTGAATTATGTCTTTGCCATTCAGAACTTTTTTATACAGTAGAAGTTGCTTGTTCTTGTTTTTGTATAGTGAGTTCTCATTATAAGAGTTGTCCTTAGTCTATAAGACAATTAAAGCTAGTGATGCTTCAGTTGCGTCTTAGTGTGTATATATTTAGAATGAGCTGTAATGTTAAATCAGTGATAATTTATATACTCCTTCAGGAATCGTAATCATTTTAATTCCTGAGTTCTGTTATTTTAATATGTATTTTCATTGAAACAATAAATTTTAAAGTAAGTGTCATTTTTTTATAGATATTTTGAACAGAGTTAACCCCAGCTCATATTCCAGGGGACTAAAGAATGGCGCTCTCAGTCGAGGTACTGTATTTTTGTACTGTTTCACTTTTGAAGTACTCTTACATAATTGATTCTGTAGAAATATATTCAATATATTGTGTAATTTTAAAACACAGGTATCACTGCTGCGTTCAAGCCTCCAAGTCAGCACTGCGCTAACGCGACACCAAATCCCGTGGCTGTGTCACCCGTGGATTTTCATCCTCAGTCTAGATCTGCAGATAGTTCTGTTATTGTTCAGCCACTGTCTAAACCTGTAAGTGTTTCTAAAATTACACAGACCAGGGATACGTTGGATATTAGTTATCAGTAATAAAAGCCAGTTACAATTCTGTACTACTACAGCCAGTCAGCACATCAAGTATTTTTATGAATAACTTAACCAGTACTCATGATAAGGGGTAACTGCAGGAATGAATTATCTAACCTGTTAAAAAATCAAGTAGTATGCTTAGATAGTCTAGCATTGAAAATTATGCTATGAAAACATGAATAAAAGTATAATCAGTGATGAAAATTGCATTATGGCCAACTAAGATTCCAGACTGGGCTGGGTGTTCTTAATTGGGAAAACTGTACCAAGTCCGTTGTTCTATTTGGAAGAATACCTTCATAGTTTGGTTGGTTTTAAGAACTGTTAACAACAGTAGTAGATAATGGTAATATTTAGCTGTTAATACCTACAAGGCTTTATACTAAATGCTATACATAAAATTAATCTCTTCAGTTTTGTATCTCTATAGGTTAGGCTCTGTTTTATCCCCATTTTATAGTCGGGTAAACAGACTCACAGAGACTAAATGATACACTTCAGGTCTCGGCACCTGGCAAATGATGAATCTGGGATTTCAATACAGTCTGATCCAGTTTTTCGTATGTATACAGGCAGTCCCTGAATTATAAACGGGTTCTCTTCCTAGGTCTGTCTTTAGTCTAAATTTGTTTCATAAGATCAAATAATAAGGTACAGTTTGTATTAAACATCAAAGATTTGTTTCCATATATAGTATGTAATAGCCTTCTCTTATGCATTAAAAAACATTAAAAAAATGCTTCCATCTACACTTGAACATCTTTACCGTTACAGTACAGTAATAATAAGAATGAAGTTTTCATGTGCATCTCAGAGTAACTATTTCCTGTCACAAACATACATATTGTGAATGTTTAATATGTATGTATTAGACCTCACTGGAGTTGGTTCATAGTTAGGGACTGTTCATAACGGGATGTTTGTAACCTAGGGACTGCCAGTGTACAGTAAGTCCCTGGACTAAGAACTCTAAATTTATGTACAACTTGTACTTAAGAATGGACTTGACCATAAAGCCTACTACTGTATGAAGAATTGTAGTTCAATACAAGTGTTGGTGGTAAGAGTCACACCCTGTGTGGCGTGCTCATGAAAACATTGTGTGGCTTCTGGGGGTTGCTGGCTTGCAGAAGGAGAACACCATCTGCCTTTTTTAAGTTGGGTCACGTTGCCAGTAACCTTGTGTTGAGTATGTAACTTTGTCTGTGGCTGTAATTTCCCTCCGACTCACCCCTATAACCATGCCTCCAAAGTGTAAATCCAATGCAAGGGCTGCCGATGCATGGAAGAAAGCGGAAACCGTCACAACTGAAAATTAAAGTGGAAATAATAAAACGATCAGAAAGAGGTGAGGCACCATCCGTCACTGGAGAAGTGTTAGGCTGCAGTGGGCCGACAGTTGGGACAGTTTTAAAGGAAAGCGAGAATAATGGAGCGGGTGAAAGGCTCTGCCCCATGAGAGCTGCGATTATCACTGAGCGTCGCAGTGGTTTATTCTTGAAATGGAGAAGCTAGTGCTCATCTGGCTGGACACTCAGAGTCAGTGTAATGTGCCTGTTAGCCTTACTTTACTGCAAGAAAAAGCTCGAAGCCTTTTTGGTGATTGAAAAGCAGCCCGTGTGGCAAGGGAAGGGGATTGTGGTAAAGAATTGGTTGCCAGTAGAGGCTGGTTCAGTCGTTTTAGAGTGAGGGCAAAGTACGTAATGCTAATTTATATCACTGGATCCAGAGCCTTAGCCTTTAGTCGTGATCTTTTTTTTCTCTAAACTGTTCTTAAGCACTGTTTTGTTAATTTTTTGTGTTTTTACAGTACTGTGTACCTACACACATGCACAGCTTTTCTCTTCAGTTATAGTACCATGTGTGGTAACTTTTATTATTACTATACTGTTACGTTTAAGATGTTTTTGGTATACTGGAAGTGTTTCTTAAGTGTTTTATGTGCATAGAAGGTTAAATATATACTGTATAGTAAGACAGACATCTGACTGACTGACGCCAAGTCAGAACTTTGTGTACTTGTTCCAGCTTACCTACTATTTTGACTTGAAGACAAACTTAGGAACAAATCTTGTTTGTAACCTGGGGAGTGTGTGTACATGCATGCGCCCGTGTATGTTGTGTGTATGAATGTGTACTTTAAAAACAGGGCACACTGCCTGAGAGCCACCCTCCTCAAGGGGTGGACCGTGGGCCCTGTGGCTCTCTGAGACCTTTCAGGGACCAAGGACGACGGGCTGGGTGTCCAGGAGGCTGAGCCACTGTTTGCCTGGGTGGACGTCGGTGCTCCCAGTGCAGACATGGCGGCGCTGCCTGAGGGCCCGGCAGGGCGTGTGCCCGCGGGGCTGGTGCGTTGGGGTGAGTCCCAGCCGAGCCCTTCAGGTCCAACTTCTGGTTTCCTTGGTGAATGCTAGAGCAGGTTTAGCTAGGGTTCTCCACCCGGAATCCGTGTCCCGTTAGATACTCCACAGGAGGCAGGGAGCAGTGCACGTGAAGGCCATCTGTGTCTGAAGTGTGCGGACTGTCCGTGGGAGGGCAGGCCCCCCTGTCGGCGTCATGAGCGGAACTGCCTGCTTCCTGAGGTGGCACACCGTGCCCACCCGAAGGGACGACTAGCAGACAAGCCCTGGCATGTCAGTGTCACCACAGGCTCGGGCTCACACACTGTCACAGACGTTGTAGCTGCTGTGAGTGACATCCCAGAGGCTGCAGTCTCTTTGGAGACCAGGCTGGAGGAGCCTCTGCTCCTGTGCTCCTGTGTCATGGGCTGCGAGCTCTCCCTCGTGGACCGTTGGCACTGAACCTCTGTGACTTGCTGGCTTTGGGCTGACTTTTCACCATGTGGGTGTGCCCGACCTGGCTGTGGCTTCCCCAACACCAGCAAGGGAGAGAGGGTCCTCAGGAGGGTGTGCCCCCCCACTTGGTGTGATGTAATCGCACCGTTGTTTGCACCTCACTACTGTGGCTTGAGGGTGTGCTTAGAGACAAGTCGCAGGCCCACCCACACTCATAGGGGGTCCTGTAAGAGTGTGAACACCATACCAGGACGTGGGGGTCAAGGGGTCGCTGCAGAGTCTGCACTGCACACAGCACGCATCATGAGCATTGGGCGGACATGGTCTTTTAGAATTGAAGTGGGTGCACCTGCTGCTTTTAAGGAAAACAGTGGTAGTTCTTTCCACTGATAAAATTTGAACTTTCAAACGAAAATTAGGATTTTGGTAAAGGTGTATCTGTCATCAAGATTTTACAACTTCTGAATACTTTAAGACTTTTCTGATGAGTGGATGGTGGTATTAATGTGTGACTTTTTGATGCTGTGTAATAAACTGTTAACGCTGGGAAGAGCTGTATGATTTAGTGAGACCAAATAACCCAAGCGTGACATACGCAATCATGCATAGGTCAAAGTTCCATTTAAAGTGTAAGACAGATTAGTGGTTTTAAGGGAACAATAGAAAGTTTTGTTCAATGATACAGTTTCAGGTTCCACATTTCAGAAAACTGTAAGAAGCTACCAACTCAACTGTTGAGTTTTGATGTAGTATGGGAGAATATCCTTAGTTACACCATCAAGAGCTATTAAAATATTCCCCTTCGCAACTATGTGTCTTTGAGAAGCTGCATTTTCTTTATGTCCTTCAACCAAAACAAGGTATCTCAATAGATTTGGAAGCAGAGATCCAGTGTGGATTGTAACTATTTTTGATTGAGCTGGACCCTTAAGGGTTTACAGAAATGTGAGAGTGCCACTCTTTTCAGGAATTTTTTTGGCTGCTGTTTGTAAAATAGTCATTTCTTCGAAATGTTATTTACACTAACCTGTAATAGATATGCTCTTGTTATTTTAAAATGAATTAATAAACAAATGTTTCAAAAATTCTCTGTTTTAATTTTTAATATGGTAAATCTCAGTAGATAGAATTCACAGAAACAGTGTTTTGGGTCCTCAGTGATTTTTGAAACGCATAAAACAATCCTGAAACCGGAGTTAGAAGACTATTTCTGTAGAGAAATAGTAGTCAGTCTTTCCTTTAGACAGTAGAGAAAATAATTGCCTAATCACTTATGAATGTGATCGAAAATTTTGAAGTTCAAAACCAGAACTGAATGTAAGTATTAGTTTAAATAGCCTATTTTTCTTAACATATTTCATATGTTACTTAGAAGTAATATACATACCTGTTTACACTAAAAATTGTTTTGAGGTGCTCTTTCTTAGGAGACTTAATAAATGTGATTTTAATTTATGAAGAAATGAAAGGGAAAGCATCAGCTGTTTAAGTCTGTTGCTGAATGAGCCCAACTCCCACTTAAATTTAGAAGATCTTTTGGGTTACAAAAGCTAAAAATAGCTTTGTGCGCACACTTTCTCCTCAGATCCTTTTCCATTTTTTCATCATTCTGAAACAGCAGTTAGTGGTTGTGTGAGTCCTAGACTAGGAGTTTGGGAAAAATGGGAATGGAACAGAAGTGACTTGTGCTGGTCCTGTCCATGTCCGTAACGGGAGCGTTACCATCATGTCTCAGGGCCTTGTTTCGTGATTCCTGAGAACGGAGACTACTGGCTTTCAGTCTTGGGTCCCCTTCAGTTTCCTTAGGCTGATACTGCGAAAACTGAATAGATATTTGAGCAGTCAGATGACAGCCTACCCAAAACATGAGAATTGTTTGAGATGAGCCAGGCTACAGTTAACTCCGAGGTTTTCTCGTGCTCAGTATAAATTCTGGCATGGGGCCAGGAAAAGGAAACCTTGTTATTGAGTGCAGTTTGATAGAGGAAAAACCTTCCCAGCATCAGACCCAGGTGGAAAAAGAACACAAGATGAAGTGGTGTTTGGGGTGATAAAAAAGTTAGAAACTAGAATTTTTTGTAATTCAGAATGATTTTTTCTGTGGGCATAGTTTCTAATGAAAGTGTTTCACCGATAAGCAGTCCTGCCAAGCTTTTGAAAAATTGGGGTTTCATTGTTTGGTCGGGGGGATCCTGGGTATGATACACCCTAAGCACTACCCGAAGCGATTGCCACGTCCCTTCGTTTGGGAACGATGGATGTGTCCTTGAAGGAGCTGAGAATCCCATTTCAGGGACTTCTCCGAATTTTAGAAACCATTGTTTTTAATCAACCCTGATGATGGTTTTCCATTTTACGGTGTGTTGTGTGTGCGTTTTAATTTTTTGGAGGATCTCAAGCACAATATTTCCCTCAGGTGGGCAGGGAGGGGTAAGATGACCAACATTTATAAATACAGCGGAGTGGGGGCTTGGGCTGTGTGATGAGGTGGACTGCAATTCGGGTTCCAGATTCACTGCTAGAAACCAGCTGGGACTGTACTGGGAGCTTTACTTGGCCACGTGTCGTCATAGTATACCTATGTATAAAGACGGAGAATAATACGGAGGCTTTATTTGTGCTTTTGTGACCACTGCTGGATATGATACATGTACTATGAAGAGGCGGGTACGTTTAACGTACGCAGTAATTTGTGGCTGTCATACCAGTTTGAAAGACAAAGCACTTGAAGCTGAATGGTTTGCCAGGTTACCCTGTTAAATAAATGCAAGTCTTCTGAAACCCAGGCTGGTGTCCATTTCTCCTGGACATTGTATGTGATCTCGTGAGCTGTTCTATGAGACATTCAGAATGCCCTTTTGGAGAATTATTTTAAGCAGTTGTTTGATGAATAGTTGTTTCTGCTCTCCAACGTTGTGGTACTTAATTAACAGAGTTGTTCTCTAGGAAAGGGTTTAACAGTGTTAGCTGGATCGTGAAAGCCCAGGCCCGCTGCCGTCAGCTCGATCCCTGCTCCTAGTGGCTTCATGGGAAGATCAGCCCAGTCCCATAGGGACCCCAGGTGGGAGTCGTCATGGAGGAGAGGCACATGGCAGCGTGGCTGCGTGCTGGGAATGCCAACCAAAAGGCCAGCAGTGTGACTCCACCAGGTGCTCCTTGAGGACCAGGGCGTGGTCCTGCTGTGTCCTGTGGGGTCGCCAGGAGAGGGAATTGACCTGAGGGCAGTGGTGTGCTCGGGGCCTCTGTTAGTCGTGGCAGAAGCAGGCCGCCACACCAGTCTTCCCTGGAGCAGCAAGTGGCTGTGACCTGCTGACCTCTCAGCTGCCAGCCAGGCCCTAACTGTGCCAGCAGGGCTCCCTCACTGGCTTCGACTGCTGTTAGAGAACGGTTTTGGACAATGTCAGTGAATATGATCTGTTCTTAAAAATGCATATATATGGAAGAAATATTTATGTTAAGATTGTGCTTGAGTACCGTTGAGTAACGTTGCATTATTGAACTTGCCTTGCGTACTCAGAGGCCCAAGCACAGACGGCTACGGGTTCTGCCTCCACATCCAGGAAGCGTTTGGGTCACTTCAGTACCCATTTCTGTAGTGTCATGAACAAACTATGTGAATAGAGAACTTAGTAGCAACACAAAATTCTGAAAGCGTAATTATCTCTTAATTTGTAGATTAATTGCAAAACCATTGTGTTTCTGCTATGAAAATAGTCTTTAGGGGAAAGTTTTAGAGAAGTTACAGGGAAGAGTATATACTACAGTTTGATTTTTTGTTTCCCCCCTGCAGATGATTAGCATGGTATACAGAGTATATCCATTGGAGTCATATTTTATACACAGATGGGTATGTGTCTTTTTTTCAGGAACTTGTTTAATGGCAACACATCCTTGGATATTCTTCAAAAACATGCTAAATTTGCATGATAACCATTCCTCCATTGTTGCACATACAAGTTTTTAAGTTTTTGCTGTTATAAATAATTCTTCATTAAATAGTTTTTATTTCCTTACCATAAATTCTTGAAAGTGGAGTAATTGCGTCAAAGGCTGTGCAAGTTTTAAGGCCTTTAACGGGCACTGCCAAAAGTTTCTTGCAGAAAATTATACTGAAGCCTAGCTTCTACCTTCCTAACAGTGCATATCGTCACTGCTTTTTAATGTCCTGTTTTTGATGTAAAAAGAAAGGTGAAAAACAGTAAGTGGAGTCCTGTAAACACCTCACCCAGTCTCCACTCGTGCTGACATCTTGGCACTGCTGGGTCGTTGGTATTGAACTGCAGACCCTCCTTGAGTTTCCCGCCGTGTCCCGTTCGTGGCCTTTCTGTCTCCCAGGAACCCGCTCGTGTTCCCACCTGAAGCTAGCTTTCCCCCTGAATTGCCCGTGTGCCGCATTGACTCGTTCTTTCTGTGCGTTTCCTGACCTTGATGCTTGGCGCAGTTCCTGTTGTTAGGTGCCTCTGCCCTGATCTGGGACTCCTGAGCCCCGTGTCCTGAGTTGCTGACGCAGCAGTGCCCGGCCCTGCGCCCGCATCGTCACCACCCACGAGCCCGTTGTTGCAGCCGCTGCTTCCCCGTTTTGTTGAGAGTCTTCCTTCTTCTTGCTGACTCTCAGCGTCACCAAGCTTGAGACCCTCTTCCAGGAACTGATCCCTCCTGAGAGCAACAGCACAGTGTGGGAGAAAAGTCTCACCATCTTCACCCCTGGGGATCTTTGTGCTCTCCTTCATCCAGGCCAGACGGGGTCCTTGCAGGGATTTGGGTCCTAAATGGAACGTCTGCAGTTTGAACCCTTTGGCGGCTCCTTGGAAACCATCTAGGGCAGCTCTGCTCCACCCTGTAGAATCACTGTGAGTTGGGAACAGCTGCGCAGCAATGGGCTGGCTTCTTTGATTCCTTGACCAGGTTGCTCTCACGTATTTTTGATGAAATTGGACATTGCCTGGCTAAGCACAGCTCTCTGTGGGATGAGGGGAGGAAGGAGGGACCTCATCTTTCTCCTTCAGACCCTTGGCTTTAGATATCTCTGCTAGAAATCCTTCCAGACGCCACTGCTGTGTTCATCCCCAGCCCTGGTTAATGCTGAGTGAGTCCCAAGTGGTTTGCCCTGACACTTGTTTGTGGGTTTGTAGAGGTACAGAAGTTTTTAATTTTCCTATTTATGTCAGTATGTTTTCCTGTTTTTTTCTTGTTCTGCTCTAACATTATGCTGTGAAGTTCAGTTGTATGCTGTTTCATGGGAATGTGTGTCGTTATCTGTGTGGATTAAGCTGAGTCTGTGTCTGTTTGACCTTGCAAAACTCAGACTAGAGTTTCCCCACCGCCCCATTTTAGTAAGCTAGTCAGGAGTAAGCCTGGTTAGTGATTCAAACCCAGCAGCTGCTCAGTGGGAGAAGATGTGGCAGCCTGCTTCCCTGGAGACCTGTGGCCTTGGAAACTCCGTGGGACCGCTGGGCTCCATCCTGTGGGGTCCCCGGGAGTCCAGGTGGACATGGTGGCAGCGTGTTGGTCTTTGGTCTAAGCAGTGGCTTCCTTCAGTTTCAGGAGATGATAGTTGTGGCCAGTTGTGTCAGTTCCATTGTGCTTTACAAGTCGCTAATGAGTCCTCAAAGGTTATCCGTATAATACTGGTACACAGTTAAATTGACCTTTTGAAAAGTTTATGAAACAAAATAATTAAAACTATGTTGAGTAAGTAAAATATTTTTGTCTTTGTAATATGTTAACAGGGTTGTAAAATAAACTCATCATGAGTTGTATCTAATAATTCTCCACAGTTACTCTTTGACTTGACCCAGGACACAGGATTGTCACGTTACCAAGGGGCACCAACACTTCCTATAGCAGGTTAGTCTTAGCAATTTACTTTATTCAAAGTACAAGAAGAAATTTTATAAATTTGCGGGTGGAATTGATTTTCTGTTTTGAAGCCCAGACTGTTGTATGGAGGTTTTTCATAGAAGGTAAAATGGTTTTCTTTAATAATTTTAATAAGATTATTTAATAGAATGTTTTGTTTCTGTTAAGTGGGCTAACAAGCTTCTTTTGTTGTTCTGAAGACATGTGGAACCATCCATGGACTAAAAAATGTTAACATGATTTCCATGAGTGAAGGAAGTCCTTTAATTCACTAAATCTTTTTAAAATGTATTAGACCACTCGTGTGACAGTGTGTGGTTATAGTTAAGAAATCAGCTGTAACCGTACACTTCCACATGATTTGGTTTGTTTCTTATGCTAGTGTCTTTCTATTCTGATAAATGACTTTGATATGATAACTGATTCTGTTTATTGAATGTCATCATGAAGTGGCAATGCTCAAGAAATGACAGAATGTTCCCAGTGAATTCTAGGTAAATCCCAATTGAAGGAGTGGTCCAAGTTTCCCTGTGGAAGAGGGAAGTTCCTGGTGTACTAGCACGAAGTCCTTTATTAACCGGAAATCAGTCAGTGTGCGGTGGAAGGGTTGTATCTAATTGAGAGTTCTCTGTAGTCCAGACAGTTCCTCTCTGTATAGTTATATTTGATGTGGTTCAAATACTGAACTCAGTGGAGGTGAACTGAGGTGTCTGGAATTTTAGATTGTTCACTGACAGGTAGAGCACTGGTGAGCAGTGATTGGGGGCTCAGCTGTTACCAAGAGGGTGGCAGTTGCATGTCCCCAGCTGTTCCGTGGACACCCTCAGGGGCAGTCCCACTGTCCTCTCGGAGTGCTGTGTGTCAGAATCATCTGCAACAGCTTGGTTTGGTTAGGTTAGGTTAGGTTAGGTTTACCCACTCTTCCCCAAATTGTTTACAGTAATATTATACTCCAAGTGCTTTTCCACTTTACAATGTTTAGCTGGATATACCCTTCTCTAGGTGTCACTTACCTAGTTACAGGGAAGAATCAGAAGAAACGGGGACAGATAGTAGTTGTTTAAAATAGAATTTTACAAAGCACATGAACTTTATTCGTAAGAAGGTAGGGAGTTTTAAAACTTACTCTGGATAAAGAACGACTCCTACTATCCCTCTACAGTTTGTACTTTAGAGTCAAATTTACAAAGATACGGACAATAAAAGGCAATAATCGTGACACCTAAAAGGAAGAAATGAGGTATGTGATTTAGAACTGACGGAGGGTGAAGACATTTGAACGAAACTGATGGAAGTCAGGGACTGTCTGTCTGTCTGTATGTAAGACTTTTTGAGGCCCCAGTGCAGTAGTGAAAAGTGAAAATGTGTTCCAAGCTTGAAACAGTTTGACGACACTTGTAAACGGTAATTATGAATCGTAACGTGCTCAGAAGCGTGATTAATTGAGTGATGTCCAGGATGGTCATGGAAGTTCTTGAAGACAGGATTAGAACTTGGGCTTCAGTGAGAATGGGATTTTTACTGTTGCAGACAGGACCATTGAGAGTAGGAAACTGCAGAATCCAAAGACAGCATAGAAAGATAAAGGGTGAATTTAAAACTACTACATGCAGGGTGATATTATTATGTTTGAGATGGTCTTGTATTTAAAAAGTGACATTAAAACAGTCTGTCCAGCTGTTGCAGAGTCATTTCTTTGTGGACATGTACAGTGTAGCCCCTAAGAGAACCTGTTAGGTTTACAAGCAACAACAACAACCCACTGCTGTCAGGGGAACATAATACGAAACAATTGTCCTAATTCCTTCTGTGAGGAGCCCTTTGTGAGGAGGACTTAGGCAGTGCCGCTCAAGAGCACGCGTTTCCAGTTTGCCCTTAGGGATAAATAGATCATTTAACTGAAAGCCCCAATTTGGGGAAGAGTGGGTAAACCTAACGTAACCTAACCAAACCAAGCTGTTGCAGATGATTCTGACACACAGCACTCCGAGAGGACAGTGGGACTGCCCCAGAGGGTGTCCACCTCTCTGTTTAAGAGTCTCAGTTGGAATAAATGCAAAGTTTTATTGTTGTTTTTAATTAACTCTAGTGCATTTAAGCACCTTTAGGTAATTTGTAGAAATTCAGGTCACAGTGCTCTCTCTCTGGTTTTTTTTTGTTATGAAATTTTTAGCTCTGGCTTTTTCCGTGATAGCTGTTTGGGTATTTCTGTATTTGCAGCCGTGTTGAGACTTTCCTCACCTGTAAAGGTTATTTGTTAACTGTTTTCACATATGTACCCATAATTAGCGTGCAGTTTCTGCCCACCAACCGGAGTGGCCCAGCTGTCCCCGAGCTGGCTCGGACTCATGGTGGCCCCCGTGGGTGGCCGAGCAGGGCTGCGTCCCAGTCTTCTCCAAGCTGTCTGTCTGGATGCAGATGACAGGCTTTCCTTCTGGGGGCCTTTGGTAGACTTGAGCCTCTACCCCATTCGCAGCCTAGTGCATTAACAGGACACGCTCCTGGAATTTGGAGAAAATCCATTTTTATCATTCTTGGCTGTTATTTCTGTGATGCACTAATCCATTTGTAACACTAAAAACCAAACCCATTGTTGTTCAGTCGATTCTAACATAGCAACCCTGTAGGCCAGACTGGAACTGCCCGCTGGGGTTTCTGAGGAGTGACTGATGGATTCAAACTGCCGAGCTTCCCCTTGGCAGCAGAGATCTTAACCACCGCACCACTGGGCCTCTTTTTCATTCATGTCACCTGGAATGTAACTCTTAGGTATTCTTGCTTTAGCTGAAAGCAATACTTTTCTAAAATACTTTAAAATATCCTTTTGACTGTTTAAATCATTGTAGGTAGGAATGAAAGTTCGTTTGTATCAAAACGTTCCTCTACTTCGGAAGTAGACAGTGTTAATCCCAAAAAGCCTAAGCATGGTGACAGTGTCTCTGGAGCCAGCTCTCCAGCCCCGTTCTCTTCAGTCACATCTGCTTCAGGGGCCTCTTCCCCGGCGGCGCCGTCAAAAGGTAAATGTGAACACGGGTGGATGAGAGAAAAGTGTACTGTCTATATATAAATTTTAGAACCTATGATAAATTAAAAGAATGTTACTGGTAGTTATATATGGTTGGGAAACAATTTTGATTCATAAATACCCTGAATTTATTTTAGGTACAAATACCTCATCGAATCAATCTAAAAATGGAACACCTTTTCCAAGAGCTTGTCCAAAATGCAATATTCATTTCAATCTTCTGGATCCTTTGAAAAACCACATGAAGGTAAAACTTTTAAAACTTATTTTTAAAAAAATTGACAAGTCTCTAAAAGTATTACAAATTGATTGCAGTTATATGGTGTTTTGTCCAACTTTTAGATGAGAAACCTCTTGTTTGTATTTTCGGATAACAGTAAAAATGTGTGTGTGTGATGGTTATCTTCATATGAGATTTTTAAATTCCTTCTGAAATTATTAAACTAAAAAATTAAATTGATCTATTCTGACTGTATTTTAGTTTAAGTGAAAATGTCTTACTCAGACTGTCTTACCAGATCATACCATTTTTCAAACATCGTGTAAAGCAGGCATTTTATTATACCTCTACGCTTCCCTTGAACTTAAAATTTCCACTTAACACTCTGCGTAGAAGATGTTAGGAGATATTGCAGCACCCTGCTGTATCTGTGTAAAGATAATCTCAATTCCTCTTTGCATTCCCTCCGTATATGTAGCAAGGTGGAAAGGAGACAAGAAAAAAGGCAATCTGTGTTACATGAGGACATGCCAGAGGAGAAGAGGGTAAAGACACGAAAGTAGATTAGGGAAGCTGCTTGTTCGCTGTTTAAGAAATTGGCAAATTGGCATTTTAGGTGAAAAGTAGAAAAAAATAAAATTTTTTAAAATTCTAAGTGCAATTTCTTTATTCATTTACAAAACTGAACTGGGTCTGTCTGTACTTCCAGCCTGTAGAGTGTGGTACCTGGGCTTTTCATGTTGGTTGTTACGTGAGAGGTGTTTTATGCAGATGCTTCCAGTTTTCCTGTCTCTTGAATGCTTTGATGAGATACTGGATGTTTTTGTTTTAAATTATAGATGGAGAAGAAAGGAAGGACTGAGTGCTTGAGTTGTCTTTAATAACAATAAAAATGTCTGCTGTATTTGATTTCCGGTAGGGTGTGTAAAGAAAAGAATTTTTAATTATTTTTTTATGTCCTTCCTGATTTTCTTTCTGCAAGTAAACCTGAATGTTCTCATCTGCCCTTTATTTTGTGTACATCTTGTGGTGTGTTACTTTCATGCATGTTACTGTTTCTTCTGTATCCAATGGAAGTGGCAACTGTCTCTAAAAGGGAACTTTTATTTATTGTAGCATTGTTTTGATTATTCATACTGGAAACAACCAAAACTTGATACAGTATTCATCTAATAGAACATTATGCAGCATTAAAGAAAAAGATCTATTACTCTGATAGGTAAGGATGTATTTTTTAGCCAAACGGAATCAAATTATATAAGCATTTGAATAATTTATTATATGTGTTTATGTCATGAAGAACTCTGAAAGAATAATCACCAAGTCTAGGAAGGGAGAGTTTAAAATTGGAAAATTTTTGTCTTTAAGCTTGTATATTTTTATATTCCATTAAACTTTTAACATTAAATTAAAGATTTCTATTTAAAAAATGATTTTTTAATTATTTGTGTATAATTTTTGCTATTATGGGTAAGTAGAAGATACCTAATAAAATAATGTTTTCTTTCAATGAGATATTTAAAGCATAAATCATTCTGCTATAATGATTACTGATCTGAGACCAAATACTAGACACAGTTCAGAGATTCAAATGTATTTTTTCATTTAAACCTCACATAGTCATTAGAGATACATATTTGCTTTATTGATTTATAGTCAGTTCATTGGCATAGCTAGAGAAAGCCCAAGTTCTCACAAATACTTTTTTTTCCATATTGAAAAATGTATGTGCAGTGCTATCTGTGTGCCAGCAGCGAACACAGGAGACTGGAAGTTAAAACCACACAACACAGTATCTGTTAACATCAAAAATAATGAGATACTAGGTATAAAATACCTACAAGATGATCTCAATGAGGAAAATACTGATGAAAGAAATCGAAGACACAAACAAATGGAGAAATGCCGTGTTCATGGTAGTATGACGACGTTAATTCTCGTTTGACCTTTAGATTCATTACGTTCCTAGTTAAAATCTGATCAGTTATTTCATGATTGATACATTGGCAGACTGGTTCCCAAGTTTCGTGAAAAGGCAGCAGGCCTGGAACAGTCAGCTATGTTCAAGGAGTGACACTGTCGCACAATTACCGATACAGTGTACCATTGGTGAAAAGGCAATGGATGCGTGGAGCAGCACAGAGAACTTAGGAGTAGACTTGGGCAGAAACAGTGGATGTGGCAGAGGAGCGGACAGTTTGGGGGAGAAAGAACAGTCAACAGTGGTGCTGGGACAGCTGGGCATCTGCATCCAAAAATGAATTGAGACATGTTGCTGTGTGCCATCAGTTTGACTCTGACGACAGGCTGAAGTCTCTGCGGGAGCTGATAGCCAGGTCTTATCTCCCATGCGGAGGCTGCTGGGTTCAAACTGGCTGCCTTTTTGGGCAGCAGCTGAGTTCTCCACCAGTTTGCTTCCGGGACTCCTTGAATCCAGACACAGAGCTTACACACTTCACAGAAACTCACTTGGTATGGGTCATGTAGATGCAAAGTGTAAGGTGTGACAGATATATTTTCTAGAAGTCAACACAGCAGAAAAATCTGGGTGACCTTGAGTTCAGTGATGACTGATGGATACAACACCTAAAACTGGGATCTGTGAAAGAAAAAAAAATTATTAAATTGGATTTCATTAAAATAAAAAAGTTCTTCTCAGCAGAAGACACTTTTTAGATAAGAAAAGGCCAAATCATAGGGGGAGAGAGAATTTTTAGAATGCACCTGATAAAGGGCTCGTATCAAGAATATACAAAGAATTATTAAATGTCAGCAACAGGGTAACAACTCAGTTACTAGAGAGTGTACAAGATTGGATTAGAAATCTCATCAGGTAAAACATGACGACAATGAACAGGCATGTGAAAAACCACTCTCATCAGTCAAAGTGACAGCTTGGAAGTTGGCTCTGAGTCATGGCGACCCCCTGTGTCTTCGGGCAACTACAGAACAGAACGGCAGTGAAGTAGCATTACACCCTGCTGTCCAGATAATTCTGATTGGTCGTGACCCTACAGGATGGAGCAGAACTGTCCCACAGTTTCCAGGGAGCGCCGGGCAGGTTCGGGCTGCCGACCCTTGGGGAGCAGCCGTAGCACTCAACCGCTGCACCACCAGGATTTCCTCTAGCATGCCCAGATCCCAAACACCGGCCGCACCCTGTGCTGGCGAGGGCGCGGAAGGGCGGACTGGCGGTGGTTCAGCCTGGATTCCGCGTTGGCTGCAGGCTCCCAGCTTTCCTGTTCTTACTCTCTCTGTGGGCTCTGTGGGCTTGGCGTGGGCTTTGTGTACCGTGTTGTTTTATGACTCCTTTTAAGTAGGCCTCTTAACTTCCACCTGAATTGTTTTTTTCCTCTGTGACCTACCTGGAAACCCTGGTGGCACTCAATGGAAACTCTGTGGAGTAGTTCTGCTCTGACCTTCGGGGTCCTTGTGAGTCGGAATCGACTCAACAGCACGGGGTTTGGGTTTGCTTTTGGTTTTTCTTGCTTCCACCTGAAATGTTTTCTCCTTTATGATCTTACATGAAAATCTCTTGTATGAAAGTAGTTGAGTCAAACCCATTTATAGTCATATGTACAATAAATTTATATGGTCTTGGTTCTCAGTTTTTTGTTACCCTTTTATATTTTATCTTTTCCTAAGTTTTTCACTATGTGATTGCTTGTGGGTATGTATTTTGGAGATTTTGCAGAACTGCGTTTTGTTCTCTGAATCGTTTTAACATGATTTGAGCAGTACTTTGTTCCTCAGCCCTTGTGTACTAGTCTGTATTTTCATGCTGATTAAGTGGTTTCTAACGCATTCTTGCCGACAGATTTTAGCCAGTATTACCCTTCTGGGTGCTCACCTTTGTCTCTGAAGAGGGCTCCTGTCTGCATTGCTTGACGTGGTAGTTCCAAACGACACCTCCTGATGCACTAAGGGTGCACGTGAGACAGTGGGTGACTTTGCCGAGCTCGGGCTTGCTTCCCCCTCGTCCCCGCTTGTTTCTCTCTGGGTTGGGTCGTTTGTCTGTTGTCACGGCACATACAACATTCACACTCGCGTTTCTCACCCGCACTTGCACCTTGGCTCCGACTGTGCCGCACGGTGAAGGCCACTGGGTGTTCCTCACCCCCCAGCCTTTTTGCCATCGTTTCTGTTTCTCTCTTGATGGGCTAAAGTGCATCTGCTAATAATTTCCTCGCGAGGGGCCTGGGGACCTCACTCTGAGTTCTTTCACATTCAAGACTTGGACAGCTGTCTATTCTTGAGTAATAGTGTGGCCAGATACAGAATTGAAAATCGTTTCCTAGTATTAGATATTGTTGTTGAGAAACCTGAGGCCAGCCTAACTTTTTTTGCCCTTTTTTAAGTGATTTTATCTTTCTTCCTGACTGTCCACGTGATTATTTTTGATAATCTTACAAGGACATGACAGGATGCTGAGAATATGGGCTCAGTCTTCTCTGGCATGCACTGTTTTCCTTTAATTTGTTTATTTGTGTCTTTATTTCCGTCCAGCTTTCTGTTACACCATCCTACGTGATTGTTTGTTCTGGGGGAGACTGGCAGGTGGTGGGGTGGGCAGGAGGGCCTTGTATTTGTTCTTAGAACTGCTTTGCCTGATCCTTTTGAATTCTCTCTTTTTAAAAAAAGAATGCGTGCTTTTCTCATTACTGCCACTGTAGATTGTATTTTGCAGTGTCTGCTGTTAGTTGTTGTTGGATTGGTTCCAGCTCGGAGCTGCCCCGTGGGTGCAGCTGCCCCGTGGGTGTGGAGCAGGGCTGTTCCACAGGGTGCTCCCGGCTAGGAGCTCTCTGCTGTACTTTTCCTAATTTGTCTGGATTGCACAGATTTTGTTTTCCTCTACTTTTCCCCTCAGTTTTGCTACTCTTTTCACATCTTATTACTGTCTTGCTATCTTGTGTTGCTTTGAGCTCTTCCAAATAGAGACAGTTGTTTCATGAAGTTTTTAAAGTGTGTTGAAAAAATGTTGGCTGCTGTGGTCGTTTGCACCTGCTCTGTGGCAACACGTTTGTTTAGTGTTTTTGTCTGAATTTCACATCTGCTGTTTTCCTCTTTTTATCTTAAAGTAGGTTTGTTTCAGTGTAAATTGCGGCAACGGTGAGTGAGTGGATTTTTTTGGCCGGCTCTTGGTGCAAGCTGGCTTTTGGGAAGCGTGGCTGCCAGGGCCGCCTCCACAGCCTGGCAGGTGTCTCCCACGGCCCTGTGCTGCTGCTGTGGGGTCACTGCGAGTCAGAATTGACTCAAGGACAGTGAGTTTCGTTTTCTTTTTTCCCTGCTACTGGGCCGAATACTTCTGCAGGTGGGGTTGTTTGTCTACTGCCTCATGTATAATGTGTTTTCTTCTCTGTCCTCAGCCTCTGCTTTCTTGCAAATGAAGGGCGTTGCTTGTGTTTCAGGATGGGCCCTTTGCTAGCACCTTCTGAGGCCTGCAGCCGTCAGGTCTCACTGGCTTCTTGCTCTGCACCTGCCCACATGCCTTCTGCCTGATCTGGGCTACTTTGGATGGTGCTTTCATGTGTGGCACATAGGGGCTTTATCTGGCTCTGGGTTTCTATAAAAATGGAGTTTGTGAAATTTGGGTGGTTGTGGCTGTTGGAGGAATTCCAGGATGAGAAGAAAAATGTGTCGATTTATGTAGTATGTTTCTGTGGTAAGTCCTGTTTTGCTGGTTTAAAATCGCCTCCCCCCTCCTTTGCTTCTAAATCCCTGCATAGTTTATAGGTTACAGGCAAAGGAAGAAAAGAACCTAGACTGTCTCCTGGGAGCAGTGAGCTGGGGGACGTGGTGGAGGTCGTGCTGGCTATTGCCCAGACTGGTGGGTGCCGCTGGAGGGCCTTCGTGTCTTCTGCGAATGCTGAGCCGGGGGAATGATGGGAAAAACGATGGTCATCATTGTTGGCTGGGACCAGCAGAACCAAACCAGAACCAAACCCGTGGCTGTCCAGTTGGTTCTGACTCACAGCGACCCTACAGGATGGAGGAGGACTGCCCCGTAGAGTGTCCAGGGACCACCTGGCAGATTGGAGCGGCTGACTTTTTGGTTAACAGCTGTAGCATTTAGCCACCGTGCACCAGGGTTTCCAACAGCGTGACCAGGGCCAAAAGAAAGATGACTGGTTAATCTGGAGCCGCAGCTCGGCCCGCCCTCTGTGGCTGGTTCTGTCCTTAAGGAGTTATACTCCTTAAGTTGCTTTCTTGCCCCTCTTTTCTGTAGGATTCTCTGCTCCTTGTCTTTGCTGATGAATGCTCCATCCTCATTCGCTGTACTTTGCTGTTCATTCTTGGTTGTCAGTGATGTGTTTTTTAACCTTTATCAGAATCTGAAATATTTTAAAGGTACTGTAAATAAGGTCTGTATGTTATTTTTAAAATATCTTTTATTTCCCAACTTTTTTCTAAAAAGACTGAACACAGAAGAACAGCAGGAGGTAGACGCCTATTGTGTGTTTCACAAAGCCCTAGATTGCAGAAATGGGTCATTTGTAGGTATTTTAGAGTGGCCTTTAACCTTCTGAGAGGTACCAACTTCAGTATCCCTGGAGAATGCCCACCATACGGCATGTGCCACTGTCTGCAGTTTAGACGACTTCACGGCTGGCAGGAAGGAGCCTCATCCCACGTGGGACTCAGACGCACATGCACCGTCTGAAAGCTGGACCCCACGTTTGGACGCCTGCTGGTGCCCATGTTCCTGAGGAGGGACCCTGTTCTGTGTTACGTTGCCTTTGTGCGTTTCCGTTTTTCTCCCACTGTTGGAAATCTCTCCGGTAGGAAAGCCATGGAGATGTGTGAGTTGCCTTGCCTGTCCAATGATGTTGCAGGTCCACGTCGTTGGTACCGAGCCATGTTTTGAGGCATTTTTCTCTAACACTGCAGGTGGGCTTATGCAGCCCTTCTTTTTGGTCTGTTTTTCCTTAAAGTCACAAACTGTGGTCCTTAGAAGGAACTTAGCCTGGGAAAAGTCCTTAGAAACAGTGTCACTTTCCTAAGTTTGAAGTCTTCAATACTGTATTTCTGAAAGGATACAGAAATGTGAATACCCAGATCTTTTTCGTCTCTCTTTTTTATTTTTGGTTTTATTTCAGTTGTGTAGACTGCAGAGACCTGTTAGAGAACTAGTGCACTTGCCATCGGTTAGCTCGTAGGTGCCGTCCTAACCTGTAAACACAGGTTGCCTACTACCACAGAGGACTCGCTTTAAAGTTTCTTCTGTGGGATCAATTTTAGAATTCCTTTTTGTGTTTTTTTCCTTAGTAGATTTCAGAATTGGCAGAAACCAAGTCAGTGTAAAGCACCTGTGGAGGAAATAGGTGTGCTTGGATCAAAGCAGACGTGTGTGATAGAGAAAGTGTCACCAGCGAGCTCGCCTTTCCCACGAGGCAGAGAGGAGGAGGTTGAATGGTGCTGCCTTGTGGACGGGATGAAGTTGTGTTTAGTTGTTCAGACTTTTATCATTTGGCTATGGATTTATTAAAGGACACATTTAGGAAGAATTTAATTGGTTTAAGTTGTAAAGGGGTTACCTGGGTGGCTTGTTAAAAACACAGATTGCTGGGCCCTTCCTCTAGACCCTGGTCTGAAATGGGGCCCATGACTTTGCACTTTAACAAGTCTTGAGAAACCCTGCAGCCAGAGATGAATGCAGAGTAAGTGAGTGAGTTAGATCTTCATGGAAAAAAGGCTCGTATAGGAAGAGGTCTACATGAGACAAGCGTATATGACGTCTTGAGTTTGCTTGTGAGGTGAATTTCTCCTTCAGATATTTAGTCCTTCTAGATTTCATGATGTGACTGGCGACATTTTCAGGATGATGCTTCTGTCGTGGCAGCGCGTGTTTCCCAGGCCCTGGGGTCCGGAGGGTCGTTGGGTTGGCTCTGCAAACAGTCCGGTGTCAGTGAAATATGATCATTATGAAATATGATAATTCAACAGATATAATGTTGTGTAAAACTATATTTTATTTCTGTGTCTTCCTGTGGACATGATCTTTTTGGCTAGGAAATAGATTTTTATTAAATATTTACAGCTGGAGGTAAATTGTGAGAAGTTACTAGATTTATAGCCAGACTTGGTCTTAAGGTCTTTTTTTTGAAGTCATTTTTTTTTGTTATTATTTATTACGATGACAGGTGTGTATTGTTTGAATTCTTTACAATGTATGTACTCCCCATAACTGGTGACATTTTCCAGGCATGAGAGCGAGCACAGTTCTCTGTAGTGTGGCCTTAGATGTAAAGTTGGGATCATTTTTGATATCTCACTTTCTCAGGAAATAAATGGGGCTTCTTATTTTTTCTCTTTCAGTATTGCTGTCCAGACATGATAAGTAACGTTTTAGGACTGGCTAAAACAGATTTGTCGAGTACAACCAATAAAAATCAGACCATTGATTCTGAGAAAGGAAAACTGATCATGCTGGTTAACGACTTCTACTACGGAAAGCACGAGGGGGACGCGCAGGAGGAGCCAAAGACCCACACCACCTTCAAGTGCTTCAGCTGCTTGAAGGTCCTGAAGAGTAACATTCGGTATGTGAGTGGCAGCGTCACTGCTGTGTGCGCGTCAGGACACTGTAGGTGGAGAGCTGCGTCTTCTGCTACCCTGGGCGGCGAGCAGTGTTGGTGTTTGCACAAAGAGCAACGGCTGCTGCTCCTGCTAGAAAATGTCGTCCCGTCTTATGTTTTAGAACTCAGGCTCGTGGGCTGCTTTGTTGTGTTCTTCCCAGTGAACGTCACGAAGGACAAAAGCTTATTTTAACCTAAGGGAAAGGTAGCTTCTCTTCCTTAAGTTATCAGTGACCTTAGAATTCTCGTGAGTTTATTTTTATTTTTTTACTAGTTTCTTTTGAAGTTTTTACACAAGAAAACAGTTTCTTTATGCTTTATCCAGTTCAACCTTCTGCTTACTAATCTTTAATGTGTAAATTATTTACCTTGTGTAGAAAGTGAACTTTAAAATTTTTAAAGTAGTACCAGTTGTAAACTTAACATATCTAAGAAATGGAGTTTTAACCATGAGATTTCTCAGGCGTGCTATAGAACAGCCCTCCTAGGTGAGTCAGTAACAAGAACAAAGTAACGTGACACATTAGTTGGTTTTTTCCAGTGTATTTATAGCCTAGCATTTGTATTGAATACAAGGTTGCTGTTGTATAATTTCATTACAAAAATTTTTAATATTCAGCAACAAAAAAAATTGGCGTGAGTAGCACTTCCTACTTACCACTTTGACCCCATCACTGACATTTACCTGAACTCGCCTTACTGTCTGCCCGCCTGCCCTTCTTCAGGCTGTCTGGTTTTCTTGATCCCAGCAGTACCACCAATGACAGGCCTGATAATCTGCATCTGTTAACAAGCACAGTCAAGAAAACCCCGTGGAGCAGTCCTGCTCTGTGACGCGGGGTCGCCGTGAGTCTGAATGGACAGCAGCTCGCATCAGCATTCACCCTTCTTCAAACTGTCTGGTTTTTCTGATGAATGTCATAGTCGGAGGCTTCGCCGCCCTTCCCTTACGTACCTCTGTCTCTCTGTCTCTGTCTCTCTCTCTCTCTCCAGACACACATTCTCTCTGTCTCTGTGTACACACACACACACACACACACGCACGCACGTGCATGTTAGATGTCTTCATGTGCACCCCTGATGACTGTCATTTGTAACTAGCATTGTGAAGCACCTATAGTTAATATGGGGTTCACCCTTTATAGTCCTGTAAATTCTTGGGGCCAAGTTCATAGAAGAACCCCTAGGTAAACTTAATAGAAACCTCTGAACAGTTACGAATCCTTTATTTAGGGCAGTGCCATACCGCTTTCAGAGTTCTGCATACGATGTGTCTCTGGCGTGTCTCTGCCTCCGTCAGTGGGAGCGAGCTCAGTGGCCAAGGCTGTCTGCAGGCCCTCCAGCCGTCAGTAGCTGGTGGTCCTAGGAGCTTAACAGATGGGACTCTGAGCTTTGGCATGTAACACTGAAACACCATTATAGTAGAACTCTGTCATCTCTTTACGTGTTTTAAGTATTTTAATAGTAAAAATCACATCAGAAAATCATGTTGGTGGATGTAAAATGCCTAGAGGAGTGGTTCCTCAATTCAGCCCCCGTTATACTTCAGTAGTGTCCACGGGATACTGGAAGTTAGTGATGGAGTCTTTTTTTTAAACTGTCCTTTAAGATTATCCTATTTGATATTCAACATGAAAGTAAAAATTTCCTGTTGTTAGTATTTCGGGACTAGTTATGTATTTCTAGAGTATCCAGATAATCTGGAGATTTTAAGCAAAGTATGTTTGATGAACATCTAGAAATGGAACACTTTTGGATAGATGGATGATGTAGTCAGTGTGGCTTTAAAGGTCAATACTGGTAACTGAGGCCGTTACGTTTGTTAAGTAGCATGTCCCCTTCACAGTGAAAGCTAGGATGGCGAGCGGCGGGTTTTGAAGGGTGGTGAGAAAACGATTGTTGGAGAGAACACTCTGCTCTGCAGCACACTGTGGTTTGGTTGGGGGTCCTGCATTGGTGGGCACCAAATCTAGGGTTACTTGGCAAGCATCAGGGCAAGAGTTTTGTTTGTTGTCATCACCACCCCCTTGGCCCCCCCATTTCCATCGACTATTTTGAGAACATGAGCTCCTGGGGACTTCAAAATAACTGAGAGAACTAGTTTGCTGAGATTATTTTAGGTTGAAAGTTGGGAGCTCTTAAGTTTGGAATGGCTCAGTGTCTCTGCATACTGAGCCAAGACAAGGTCCTCCTGTGGGGTCCCGGGTGACTCTGACAGAGGACTGGCAGGCCTGATCTCAGCCTGTGGAAGGTTTCTCTGGAGGGACAGACTGTGTTGAAGGTTTGGGTGAAGGCCCTCTCCCTGTGACTGTCGTCTGACTCTGAGTATCTGCGCCTGTTGGTGGCCGTGCACAGGTTCATGAACCACATGAAGCACCACCTGGAGCTGGAGAAGCAGAGCAGCGAGAGCTGGGAGAGCCACACCACCTGCCAGCACTGCTACCGCCAGTTCCCCACGCCCTTCCAGCTGCAGTGCCACATCGAGAGCACGCACACTCCGCACGGCTTCTCCAGTAGGTGCCGTCCTGGCCGGGGGGCAGTCAGGGACTTGTGTCATCAAAACGGAGAGGGAACCAGGAGAATCCTGGTAGAAAGTAGGAGCCACAGGCTTCAGAATCAGAGGAGTGATTGGAAAAGCTTTCACTTTTGTAAGTTTTTAAATAAAATTAGCCCCTGAAGTTGAAGTCCATCTTTTACCTAGTCCATCCGTGGAGATCCCCGGGTAAGCTGTCACATGCAGGGACTGAGTTGGAGATGCAGGCCCCCAGCGTTCCTGGGTGAGGCCAGCGCCCTTCTTTCTAACCTCAGTAAGAAGAGTAACAGCAAGGGTCGTGAAAGTGACAGGCTTAGGACCTAGACAGCGTGGGTTCCGATCTCAACCCCACAGTTTGCCACAGCTGTGATCTCAGACAGGCCACGCCGCATTTGAACAGTGGAGAGCGGGTCCGGAGGATTGGGGGATTAAAAGGACCAAGAGCTGGCGTGGCCAAGCGGGAGCAGCTGGAGGCTGGGAAGCCGTGGCCCCAGTGCTGCTCCCACCGGGAGGACTGCTAGGGTTACTGTGGCTTTGCAGCATGGACCCCTCAAAAGGTTCTCTGTGCGCATCCTAACATGGTGTGATGTCTTCTCCCCTCGCCTGCAGCCATCTGTAAAATCTGCGAGCTGTCCTTTGAGACAGAGCATGTTCTCCTACAGCACATGAAGGACAATCACAAACCCGGGGAGATGCCCTACGTCTGCCAGGTACACACTGGGTTCCGCCTTTACGTGTTGGTGTGTTCGTGTGGTTACGCGATTAGAATCTGATAGGTGAAGGGTCTGCAGATTTGTTTCCGTCAGTGGTTAGGTGACAAATGTTTCCAGCTGTGGGGTCGTTCAGTCCCGCTGGGTCCACTCAGCTCTGCCAGTGCATGGACAGTACGTAAATGAAGAGGCATGGCTGTGTCCCAATAAAACCTTATATATGGACACTGAAATCTGAATTTCATGTCTCATGAATTTATTCTTCATGCATAAAATGTAGGGTTGGTAGCAAGCTGGATTTGGTCCACAGGTGGTTGTTTGCTGACCCTTCTTCTAGGCAGAGAAAAGCCCTGTTGGGGAAAAAAGATGAATTTCTGGATTTATCTTACCAGGCAGGGAAGGGTGCAGGGGTGTCAGGGAAGCAGGAGATGCTGAGGCACAGAGCACCCAAGCAGATGCTTTGGGACCGGTGTGTTCTCATTATCTGAAGGAGCAAGAACCCTGGATATGGATACCTGGCCACTGGCATAGCCTGAAGGCCGTTCACACTCTTAAAGAGAACGCTGTGTTTCCTGTGACGGAAAAAACTTTATAGGGCAAGGGTTGTTGGGGCTGGAAAATCAAGTCAATACGAGAGAAGGGAAGAAGGTGGGTAGTTATGTTCTGGGACGTGTCCTTGAACTTTGATGGTAGATGAGAAGGGAAGAAGGGAGGTAGTTAAGTTCTGGAAAGAAGGTGGGTAGTTACTTCTGGGAAGTGACCTTGAACTTAGAAAAGTAACTCTCTGTCACAAGGATTGTATTTGATGCTTCTAGTACTGGGTGTCTTGGTGCCTTAGCCATCAGAGCTAAATTAGCAATACTTCAGGTTCTTCTAAACAAAGAACCGTCACTGCTACTTTGTAGCTATGCATCTGTTACATATTCAAGTTAAACTAAACTTTTTTTATATTTCTAGGTTTGCAATTACAGATCATCATTATTTTCTGATGTGGAAACTCATTTTAGAACATCGCATGAAAACACTAAAAACTTGCTTTGTCCATTTTGCCTCAAAGTTATTAAGCTGGCCGCCCCCTACATGCATCACTACATGAAGCACCAGGTGAGAGGCGCCCGTTCCCGTCTCCTGACATCTCATGGGCCAAAGCACTGGTTGGGACTGGACGCTGGCTCCATTTCTTCTGCCGGGATGTCACGTTGGTCTGTGTAACATTATTCTTTTTCAGTTGATGCTGAATTACTGGGAAAACTTCCTATTTCTTCTCCTTGCTTGGTCTCTGTTGATGGTGCAGCTAGGAAGTCAGGAACATTCTGAAAAACAGAGAGAAATAGGGACCTAAAGTTGAGAAGGAGAAAAGGAGAAGGCAAGTGGGATGCCCGGTAAAAAATTCCAAGGTCTCAGGGCAGGTATGTGAACCATTCTGAAGGTCTTTGTGAAGAGCAAGGAAAAGTTGGGTGTGCACCAGGAGGGCTATCTTGTATTCCTCTGTCTTCAAGCTCTGTTTCTGCTTTGTAGCCCCACTGCTGTCATGAGAAGATGTGTTGCTGTCCTCAGTGACCCAGAGGGGTCTTCTGTAGCTACCCCAGGTGAAGGACATGGTAGTTAGGGTTACTGCTAGACGTGTGAGTGCTGCCGCAGAGCAGTGGTGAGGTCACGGCTTGGTCCCTGGGTGACTGCTGTCAGGTCCACCACCTGACTTCTTGGACCCAAGAAACAGAGCCGGTGCTCTCCCCGGGGATTCTGACCCGGGGTTACAGCCTGTGCTTCCCCCAGAATTCTGACCCAGGGTTACAGCCTGTGCTCCCCCCAGGATTCTGACCTGGGGTTACAGCCTGTGTTCCCCCCAGGATTGTGACCCAGGGTTACAGCCTGTACTCCCCCCAGGATTCTGACCCGGGGTTACAGCCTGTGCTCCCCCAGGATTCTGACCTGGGGTTACAGCCTCTGCTCCCTCCAGGATTCTGACCTGGGGTTACAGCCTGTGTTCCCTTCGGGATTCTGACCCCGAGTTACAGCTTGTGCCCCCCCACCCCAGGAGTGTGACCCAGGGTTACAGCCTGTGTTCCCCCCAGGATTCTGACCTGGGGTTACAGCCTGTGTTCCCCGCAGGATTCTGACCTGGGGTTACAGCCTCTGCTCCCTCCAGGATTCTGACCTGGGGTTACAGCCTCTGCTCCCTCCAGGATTCTGACCCGGGATTACAGCCTGTGCTCCCCCCAGGATTCTGACCCAGGGTTACAGCCTGTGTCCCTGCCAGGAGTGTGACCTGGGGTTACAGCCTGTGCTCCCCCAGGATTCTGACCCGAGGTTACAGCCTGTGCTCCCCCAGGATTCTGACCCAGGGTTACAGCCTGTGCTCCCCCAGGATTCTGACCCAGGGTTACAGCCTGTGCTCCCCCCAGGATTGTGACCCGGGGTTACAGCCTGTGCTCCCCCTGGGGATTCTGACATGACATTTGCTGGTTCTTTCCCTGAAACACTGAAGCCACCCTTTGTAGGGGCTGAAAACTTGGATGGAATGGTGCTTTTCCCAAAATCAGAAGCAGGGTTACTACCCTGATGACTGGAGTTCAGCCTTTGGGTGCTGACCACAAGGTCTGTGGTTGGAACCCACCGGCGCCCCAGGGCAGAAAGATGGGGCAGTGTGCTTCCCTGAAGATTATAGCCTCGGAAGCCCGATAGGCAGTTCTAGGGGTCCTGTAGGGCCGTGGGACTCAGGATCAGCTTGAGGGCAGCAGGTGTGGGTCACATCACTGGGTGCTGCTTCCTGACCGGCCAGCCCCCCGCCCGCACTCTGACGAGTGGCTGGGTTGGCACACTGAGTCACACAGCTCCCATACCTGAGCGCAGTCGTTAGAGAATCCTGACTTCTCCTGTGCTTTGCTGAGCTCAGGGTGAGACACAGATGTGGCCCTGCCGGGCGCGCTGTGCCTCCCACAGTCTGTCTGCCACCCCTGAGCTCTGTGTGTTACTGTTGTGGAGACCCCACTCTGGCTTTTGTGTGGTATGTGGCAAGTGTCAGCCAGCGGCACAGAGGGAAGGGACCTGTTACTAAGACAAATCACCAGGCATCCTTCAGGGTGTTTTCAGTTTGCATAATTACTGATGAAAAATTGAACAGCATCCGACTAAGCAGTGAGATAGGAGGTTCAGGCCCACCCACAGCTGCCTCTGAAGAAAGATCTGGCTGTCGGCTTGGAGCAGTGAGCCCCAGGCCCTGATGCTACGGCGTAGGCCAATTGGCGTTGGCCCTACGGCACGTGCTTGTCTGGGTTGGGTTAGAAAGCCACAGCTGAGCAGGACTGTGAACTTGTGGTTGAGACGGCAGGGTCAGCGTGGCCCTCGACAGGAAGGACAGCTGCTGCTGCGGCCCCTTTGGCTCTGGCGCACTTACTAGGGCGTCGCTGTGCTCTGCGATGCTGGCTCCAGGCCCCAGGTCCCGTGGTAGATCAGTGCTGTCAGCCTCTCCGTGCTCTGTGACGCTGGCTCCTGGCCCCGTGGCAGGTCAGTGCTGTCTCAGTCCTCTGGTGCTGCTTTAGGGAGAAGTTTGTGTAGCATATGCATCTCCGTGGTATGTGACGCTGGCTCCAGTCCCCGTGGTGTGGTCAGTGCTATCTCAGCATCTCCATGGTCTGTGACTCTGGCTCTAGTCCCCATGGTGAGTCAGCGCTGTCTTAGTCCTCTGGTGCTGCTGTGACAGAAGTGTCACAAGCAGGTGGCTTGAACGAGAGGAGGCTCATTTCCTCCAAGAAAAGGAAGCAGAAAGTCCAAAATCGGGGCATCAGCTCCAGGGGCAGGCTTTCGTTGCCGACTCCGGAGGAGGGCCTTGTTGTCAGTCTTGCCTGCACCGGGAGCTTCTGAGGCGCAGGGACCCTGGTCCAGAGGGTGCACTCTTCTCCCGCCACTGCTACTTTCCTGGTGCTGTGAGGTCCCCAGCCCATTACACCCCAAGAGACTGCCTCAGACCCAGCACAGCCTCGTGGTGGAGTCCTGTCTTACAGAGCCAGCCACCCCATACTCCTCGTTAACATCACAGACGCAGAATTCACACCACGTAGGAATGTCACGTGGCCTAGTCAGGCTGTGACACATGTTTTGGGGGGCTCTCTGCGTTTCCTCCATGGGTTCCCTTTTCCCCGTAGCCCAGGCCCCCTTTCCCTCCCGGCCTTGCCTTCCTTGCGACTGGGCACTCACTGCCCTTTTGGTCTAGGACAGGTGATTGTTCTAAGGAACGTGTTTTTCAAGGCTGTTGTTTATTTTATAGCTCCATCTGTTATTTGGTTGAAAAGTGCTTTCTCTGAAAGTTAACTTAGCAAGTTAGTTTTCCAGTCTGTGACTGTTACATTCGTGGCTCCATGACCTTGGGTGCCGTCCTCGCAGTCTGTCGGCGCTCTCCCCGTCTCCTCCTGGGCTCCCTTTCTCCTTTAGCCTGGTTTTCCTGTCTGTCTCTGCCTTCTCATCTGTAGTTTGGGGCAGATGTTGCATTTCTGGCCTTGGGTAGTGATTTTTCTCAGGTACACATTCTTCACGAAGGTCACTGTTTACTTGACAGGCCGATCTGTTCGGCTGAACGGGGACCTCTGGCAGCATTTTCAGGGTCAAGTTAAGTTTTCTTAGGGCAGTAGCTTGGGTGTTCTTGTGGCGTCTTTCAAACCAGTAATCAGATCTCTCTTTTTTCTTGTTCATTTCAAATTTGTTCCATGTCTTCTCCCTACTCTAACTGGGAGCCTGTACCACAGCTCTGTATAGAAGGGTCGGTAGTGGTGGTCAGGCTCCACCTAGCTCTTCTGGGTTCCTGTTAGAGGATGCAGGAGTCCATGTGGCCCGTCAGTCTGGGAGCCTTCTGCTTCCCTGAGCCTTCCGTTTCCCTTCTTCTCCTTGGCTGCAGGCAGCTGGAGGCCGGTAGTCACTTCTTAGGTGGCTGCTCACAAGCTTGGACAGCCCCAGACACGACTCACCAGGCTAGGGGGTAGAACTGTATTTTGCCAACTGACTGTGGTCCTCAGCCTTCAAGTCAGTGGTTCAGTCCTGACGCCTCAGAAGTTTCTGTAGCCGGGCCCCTCTCTGGTGTTACACAAGTACACATCCAGCATTTATAAGTCTGTGTGTAGAAATACCCATAGTCATGCCGTATGTGGACATGGTGTACCCTGTATGACTTCCCTCACCTAGCTAACATACATGTCAGCCTGAGGAACCTCTGTGGCACAGTGGTTAAGTGCTTAGGCTGCCAACCAAAAGGTCAGCAGTTCAAATCCTTTAGCTCTTGCCTGGACACTGGGGTAGTTCTGCTCTGTCCTTCCTGTAGGTTTGCTGTGGGTTGGAACCCACTCAGCCACAGAGGTTGGTTGGTTTGGCTTATCAGTCTGTTACCTGCTCAGAGGATGGTGTGTCTCCACTGTGGTTGTGGGCTTGTATGTGTCAGAGCACTGGATGATGGCATGTCACCACTGTGGTCGCGGGCTTGTATGCGTCGGAGTGCTGGATGCCGGCGTGTCACTGCTGTGGTCGTGGGCTTGTACGTGTCAGAGCGTGTCAGAGCGCTGGATGACGGCATGTCACCGCTGTGGTCACGGACTTGTACACGTCAGAGCACTGGATGACGGCGTGTTACTGATGTGGTCACGGGCTTGTACACATCGGAGCACTGGATGCTGGTGTGTCACTGCTGTGGTCACAGACTTGTACGCATCGGAGTGCTGGATGACGGCATGTCACCGCTGTGGTCGCAGGCTTGTACACGTCGGAGCGCTGGATGACGGTGTGTCACTGCTGTAGTTGCGGGCTTGCACGTGTCGGAGCACTGGATGATGGCGTGTCACCTCTGTGGTCGTGGGCTTGTACACTTCGGGGTGCTGGATGACAGTGTGTCACTGCTGTGGTTGAGGGCTTGCACGCGTCAGAGCACTGGATGATGGCGTGTCACCGCTGTGGTTGCGGGCTTGTACACATCGGGGTGCTGGATGATGGCATGTCATCACTGTGGCCACGGGCTTGTACGCGTTGGAGTGCTGGATGGCGGTGTGTTACCGCTGTGGTCGCGGGCTTGCACACATCGGATCGCTGGCCATAGCTGCCTTTGCCCCTGCTCCCACTCAGCACCTTCCTGGACTTGGTCACGGTGCCGTGACTTCCCCCACTAGGGTGTGTTGCCTTTCCCTCCATCAGAATTAAAGTGGGTCCACTATCTGTTGAGTGATTCTCCCTCTATCCAGCCCCACTAGCCATCAGAAATTTGTTTCTTTCTGTGTGTAAGCCTCTTCTTGGCTTCTGATAGCGGTCCTCATAAAATACTTACTGACTGGCAGATTGCACTCAGCATAGACTTCCAGGCTGATCCGTGTTGTGAGACGTCATGCAGATTCGTCACTGTTGCTCACCACATAATGTTTGTGTGATGGTTGGTGTGTCCCCCCACTCATTGGTGGGTATTTCAGTTGTTTCCGGCTTCTTGCTGTTGTGAACAACACCCCAGTGAACACGGGCGTGCATGTGTCTGCGTTACAGCCCTTGTTTCTTCAGGATATTTGTACCTCTGGGGGTGGGATCGCCAGGTCCTCTGATGATTCCGTTTCCAGGTTCCGCTGTCAGAGTCTCAGAGTTCCGGTTCCCCCACAGCCTTGCCCGTGTTGGCTTTGTTGTTTTGATCAGCGCCATTGCCGCCGGGCAAGGTGCTGTTGCATGGTGACTGTGGTTTGCACCCCTAAAGCTAGAGGTCTGTGAGCCTCTCTTTATGGGTTAGCCACTCAAATGTATTCTTGGGTGAAGTATCTCTTCGTACCCTGTGCCGCCTTTTTTATTAAATTAGTTGTCTTTCTGTTACAGTGTTGAAGTTTTCTGTGAATTGTAGAGACTAAACTGTTGTCGCATATGACATAGTCTGTTTTTTCCCCTAGTCTGTAAGTTCCTTTTACTCTTTTGGCAAAGGCTTTTGAGGAGCATAAGCATTTAATTTTTAGGAGCTCCAGATCATGTGGTTTATCTTCTGGCATTTGTGCATTTTTAGTTATGTTCTGTATTTTATACCAAAAAACAGACTCATTGCTGCCGAGTCAGTTTTGACTCATAGCAACCCTGTAGGTCAGAGGGGAGCTCCCCGTAGGGTTTCCAGGAGTGCCTGGTGGATTCTGGCTGTCGACCTATTGGTGAGCAGACAGAGTGCTTCACCACCGTGCCACCAGGGTTTCTTTGCATGCCATGTGTTAGAGCTTTTACTGAAGCTACCATGTTTTCTCCCATGATCTTTGTTTTCTTTGGCTTTTTGTTTGTGTGTTTGATCCATTTTGAGTTAGTTTTTGTGTATGGTGTGAGGTATGGGTCTTACTTCAACTGTGCATAGGTGGACGGATTTAGTGCTGGCTTCCCAGTTTTCTTCCATTTGTGCCCATTATCATATATCATTCCAGCAGCTGGCTTTTTTTGTTTGTTTTCCTAAACGACTTTGGCTGTGTAGTGGCTCCTGAGATCAGGGAGTGTGAAGCCTCCTGCTTTGCTTGCCTTCTTCAGCAAGGCCCTACTTCTCTGGGCCCTCTTTCCTTTCCAGGTAAGGTTGGTGGTCAAAGCACGCCTCTGGCATCTGGATTGGGATTACATTGTATTCATCGATTACATTGAGTACTGTTGATCATGTTATTATCTTTGAAGATTTCTGGTGTAACCTTTTCCTTGGTTGATTTTAGAGCTGACACACAATTTGTATGACTTTCAAGGAACGGTGGTGAAGATTTCGTGCGTGTCGTGTCCACTGGGTCTTTAATCAGCGTGAGCAGCTGGCCTCCTGACCCCTTAGCTGCGCAGTGATTGCTGCTTTACATACGTCACATTGTCTCCTTCTTGCAGCCCCCCCCAACAAGGCAGGTGGACTTGATGTCAGTTCAGAGATCGAGAAACAAGGCTGTAGAGAAGTAACAGCTGTGCCACGTTCTCTAAAACATTGGCAGGGTTAAACTTTGACTTGAAGTCCCGGGTCTTCACTGCTCAGCTACAGAGTTAGATCTTGCACCAGGTTGGATCTCAAGGCAGAGATTACAGAGGTAGCCACCCCACAGTCACCGGCACGCCAGCACTGGCGTTGTGCACAAGTGAAGAGGGTTTCGTTTGTTTGTGTTCAGACTGTCCACTTGTCCGGTTTTTTAGACAGTTGGAACAGCTGAGGTTGGCTGTGTGCTCATCACCGTGGGTCCAGTTACAACCCAGTTTTCTGTGGAGAAGGTGCTGGGTAAGGCCAACTGTGTGACTGCAGGGTCCACAGCGTGACCCCTCACCTTCCTCCCGCCTGGGTCACACACCTTGCTCCTGGGCGCAGTCAGAACCACCCTCACAGAGCCACCTCCACCTCTACCCTGCCTGAGCGGGAGGCTTCAGGCCCCGTTGGGCTTACTCGGGGGTGTCATTGAACTCACACATGTTTCTTCTAAACACTCTCTCTGATGCCTTTGCTTCCTCCCTACCCCATGGCACTTTTGAGCTGCAGGGCTTTAGGTGGCTTCAGAACTGGGGACCCAGATTGGATGCCTGCTGGCTGGATGCTGCCTGCCGATTCCTCCGTGAGGCTGCAGCCTCAGAGGACGCAGGTCTCAGGAGGGAGCCGCGGGCACAGAGCAGCACCGCCTGGCCTCCCAGAGGCCCTCTCGAGACCCTCCTCAAGGGACAGGCTCCTCCACGGCCCTTGCCCCCATGCCCACTGCCTCGTGAATGGTCAGGATGATCTGAAGTAGATTTTCACTGTTACTGTAAATGCAGAAGGTGGAAGAGGGAGGAGTAGGTGTGACCAGATTCACTGGTCAGAAGCCCTCAGATCGGCCCGACAAGGTACGTGCTTGTCAAAAAGTAGAGCACAGTTATTTCTGACCATTTCAAATGGATGATTGTTTCTGTGGTTGAATATCATGTTCCTTATGGACTGGTGAGATGTTAGCGCTTCGGTTCTGTCAATCTGTCCTGTGTGGGAGACCTGGGACTGGTTCTTGGTCAGTGCACCTTTTGCAAAGCACCCCCCATCACCTCCTGCACAGCCCCCCTCCGTCACCTCCTGCACAGCCCCCTCCGTCACCTCCTGCACAGCCCCCCCAGTCACCTCCTGCACAGCCCCCCGTCACCTCCTGCACAGCCCCCCCGTCACCTCCTGCACAGCCCCCCAGTCACCTCCTGCACAGCCCCCCAGTCACCCCCTGCACAGCCCCCCAGTCACCCCCTGCACAGCCCCCCAGTCACCTCCTGCACAGCCCCCCAGTCACCTCCTGCACAGCCCCCCAGTCACCCCCTGCACAGCACCCCCAGTCACCCCCTGCACAGCCCCCCAGTCACCTGCACAGCCCCCTCCGTCACCTCCTGCACAGACCCTCCGTCACCTCCTGCACAGCCCCTCCGTCACCTCCGGCACAGCCCCCCAGTCACCTCCTGCACAGCCCCCTCCGTCACCTCCTGCACAGCCCCCTCCGTCACCTCCAGCCCAGCCCCCCCAGTCACCTCCTGCACAGCCCCCTCTCTGTCACAGTGGCTGGCAGGGTGCTGTGATACTGAGGAGGTATCAGCAGGGCGTCCACACCGAGGTGGACCAGCAGGAAAGGCCTGATGATCTGTTTCTGAAAATCTGCTGAGGGAAACCCGTGAGCTTCACTGGACCCGTGCACAGCTGGTGGGGGGGATGGTGCTGGGGGAGGCACTGTGTCGTTGCATTGCGAGTGAGGTCACCACAAGCTGGCAGCCCCCGAAAGGCAGCTTGCAAGGACAAAACACGGATGCCGGCTCATCACCCTCAGCACACTGAACTGTGGGGACACAGGGGAGATGTCTGGGGCTGGAGTCCCGCTGAGGGGACCAGTGATGTCCACTCTTTCTCAGGACTGGAAGGAACCGGAATCATTTTTTTTTTCTGTGGAATCCAAAGATGGTTTCTTTTCAAGGAGCCCTGGTGAGCAACAGTCCAGCTAACTGGAAGGTTGGCTCTGGCCTGTAAAGGTTACAGCCCGGGGGCCGGATTTCCTTGCCCCTGGGGCCCCTGGGTCCGTGCCACCTGGCTGACACTGAGCGGCAGCGCCTGGTCCCCCTAGTGTCACGTGTGGGAGCGCTGCACACCGCAGGGGTAGAGCCTGTCCTGGAACCTGCTGGCAGATTCAGATGTTCAGCTCCTAGACGGTGATAAGTAACTTCGAAACCCTGGTAGTGAGGTAGGGAGTGCTTTGAGAAATGATGGAATCGACTTTGCTGTTACTCATGATGAGAAAGTCCAGAATACTAGTTGTAGAATTACTGAGATGTCTTTAAACTTGAAAACAATTCAAGCCACAGGATTTGTGGTTTTAGAAAAACTTTCCCCATTTTTTGTTTTGTTTTCTAAACAGAAAAAAGGAATACATCGTTGCACAAAATGCAGACTGCAGTTTTTGACATGCAAGGAGAAAATGGACCACAAGACTCAGCACCATCGAACATTTGTGAAACCTAAACAGCTGGAGGGATTGCCTCCTGGAACAAAAGTGAGTTTCACATAGGCCTTTTAGCCTTTTATGTAACAGTAGAAATTACCTCCTGCTTGGTTTTGTGTACTGAATGTTTTAAAAGTTGACCTCTGATCCTTGTCGGGATGTGAATGTTCAGTTTACCCCTCTTAAGCTGAGAAAGGCTTGCACACCTAGTTCAGCGCTAAGGGTGTGTCCTGTGTTGGAGGGGTGTTCCATAAAAGGCACGGCTGTTACCTTTGCCAGAGGTGGTTGTGGTGTCACACGGGCTGTTCTTGAGGTGTTCCCACTGGAACTATAGAGGTCTGTCCTAATTGCTAGACCATAAGGGTCTGAGATCAGGCATTGTGTTAGTGTATCTTGGTGTCCTCCATCCCTGGGATGCTGTAGGTGTCCCTTGTCCCTGGGATGCCATCGATGTGCTCCCATCCCTGGGATGCCGTAGGTATTCCTCACCCCTATGATGCCTTCAGTGTCCCTGTCCCTGGAATGCCGTCGGTGTGCCCATGTCCCTGGGATGCTGTAGGTGTTCCTCGTCCCTGGGATGCCATTGGTGTGCCGCGAATGCTGTTTGTTGGCATTGGTATGACCTATTCTGCTCTCCGAGATGCAGGTCCTGCCTCATAGAGCCTTGCCCTTCCATGAGCACACGTGTCTGACTGCACACTGCTGACTGTCCCTGTCCTTTCCCATTTGTCTGATGTACGTCTGTTTTCTCTGACTTTTTTATATGCAGTCAGCTCTTGAATGTGTGCCCCATTGGAGGGGGAGACCTATTGGAGGTAGGCTGAGGCACAGATAATCCAAAGTGAAATAATCCCCATAACATTTATACTTGGGTTTGGGTGCTGACCTTTGAATGTGGGTGTGCCTGTTATTTGAAGTAACTAAAACAGTCTAAAGCTGGCTCTGAAGACCCGGAGCCAGCGAAGCTGCCTGTGCCCATTGTCCTTTGCTGTAGCCCCTTGGTTCCTTGCTGGGACTAGCCGTGCAGAGAGCCCCGATGTAGGCATTGCGGCGCTCTCTCCTGTCTTCCCGTGTTGATGCTAACAGTACCTTTAGTGACAGTGATAGTGAGTGTCCTGTAGCACCGTAGAGTTGGGCCTCCAGTGTGCTGCTTCATGCCTCCTGTGATTTAATCTGTACAGCAATCCAGTGAGGTCCAACCTAGCCAGTGTCGTCTCCACGTTAGTGAGGAGGCTCTGTGAGAGTAAGTCAGGTGCTCAGAGGTCGTGTGGCTGGACAGAGGTGGTCTGAGACTCGTCCCCAGGCCCTGTGACTCCTCACCTGCACTTGTGCAGGATCCCAGAGCACCTGGCTCTACTGGGAGTTCCTCGTGGGCTGCTGCTCTGATGCTCGGACAGACGAGATGGGTAGTAGGCCTTTGTGCTTTCAGTTGTTAACCAGGAGATAGGATCAGACGTTTTCTGAATACTGCATGAGAAATTTGAGATTAATTTCCCTTAAGGAAATTCTGAACATTCTGTGACTCTCCATGCCATCTGATGAATTGATACCTCTCCCACTTTTGTGAGTGTCCATTGTCCATTGAGCTCTGCGGATAGCACACCAGCTGGAGGTCAGCTTGGTGTGGAGACACTAAAGGGTCTCTGAGTCCTTGTGGAGGTTTTTTTTTTTATCTTTTTTTCTTTTTATTTAACATGACTGAGTGAAAATGTACATTCACGTGTAAATTTACATGCCACCCTATATGCAGCTTCCATTGCTCTCCCTGTCCGGTGACTGCACACTATTCCTCTGTGCTCCATACATGTCTCATCCTCCCAACAGTCTCCTTTTCCCTCCTCTCCGTCCACTCCCCTTCCTCCAGCCAGAGGTCAGCAAGATGATATCCTGTAGATGTATAGAACCATAAAGTGCTTCCAATATATGGTTACTCTGCATTGCCAAGTCCATTCCATTCCTGTCCAAAGAGTGGACCTTTGTTATAATTTATGGGAACGGGCAGCATCAGGGCCGGGGGCTATGCTCTCAGAGGAACCCCAAAACCGCTGGACCATCAGTTGAGGTCTTTTAGTGGAGATCTCATGATGCACCTCTTTTTATTCTTGTGTTGCCAGTGAGGCTCCTCTCTGTGAGCTCCGTCATGGCTATCACTGGTGGTGGCCAGGCACCATCCGGTTCTTCCAGTCCCAGGTCGATGTAGGCACCCACTCTTGTGGGTCTCTCTCTCTTCTCAGTTATCTTTACCGCATGCCATTTTGGCCCTCGGTGAGCATCCGTTCTTGCTGAGTTGGGACCATTTGCTGTGTCCTCGGATGGCAGCTTGGCAGCTTTTAAGACCCCAGACGCCACTCACCAATGTGGGGTGCAGAGAGCTCTCTTAGCAAAACGCTAATTGTGCCAATTGTCCTGGAATTCGCCTAAGAGCATGGTCCCCCGCCCCCTGCCCCAGCTACTCTATCCTTGCAGTATTGAGTTAAGATGGAAGGAGTACTCAAGTTATGCTCAAGTCCACTTAATGTTGTTCTTGTTCCTAATGTGTGCTGTCACCGCTTTCTCCCAACTAGATTTCTAGTAACTACCTAAACTAAACCCTCTCCCGCTTGCCCTCCCTCCCTCCCTCCCCTCCCTTGCAGCTGTGAAAGAGTCTTTTCTTCTATACACAAGTCTGTTTTTGAGATTTTATCGTAGAGGTCTCATACAGTATTTGTCCTTTTGTCGCTGACTACTCTCACTCAAACATAATGTCTTCCAGTTGAAACCAGGTTAGGAGATGTTTCCTGGAATCATCGTTATTCTTTATCATTGTGTAGTGCTCCATTGAGTATATGTACCACAGTTTACCTATCCATTCTTCTATTGTTGGGCATCTGGGTTGATTCCACCTTTTTGCTATTGTGGACTGGGGCGCGATAAACATTCTGGTGCATGTGTCCGTTGGTGTCAAAGGCCTGGATTCTGTAGGATATATTCCAAGTAGTGGAATTACTGGGTCAAATGGTATATCAATATCCATTTTTTTAAGGAAGCGCCAGATTGCCTTCTAAAGAGGCTGGACCATTTTGCAACCCCACCAACAGTGTAGGAGGGTTCCACTTTCTCCACAGCCTCTCCAGCATTTGTTGTTTTGTGTTTTCTGGATCATGGCCAATCTTGTTGGGGTGAGATGGTATCTCATTGTTGTCTTGATTTGAATTTCTTTAATAACTAAAGATGGTGAACATGTCCGCATGTGCTTTTTGGCTGCCTGGATCTCCTCTTTAGTGAAGTGTCTGTCCATCTCCTTTGCCCATCACTTAATTGGATGGTTTATCTTCTTCTTATTGATATTTTGTAGTATCTTATAGATTATGGAGATAAGGCGTCGATCTGACATAGAGTTGTCAAATATTTTTTCCCACTCTGTGGGTGTTCTTTTAATTCTATTAATAAAGTCTTCGGATGAGCAAAAGTGTTTGATTCTTAATAGTTCCCATTTATCTACTTTCTCTTCTGTTGATTGAGGTTTCTTTGACAGATTTTGGAGTCTGTCCTCATTGTGTATTAAAACTTCCATTGTTGTTCCTACCTTTTCCTGGATGAGCTTTATCGTTTTAGGTTTGATATTTAGGTCTTTTATCCAGTTGGAGTTGGTTTTTGTATAAGGTGTAAGATATGGATCTTGATTCAGTTTCTTGCAGATGGATAACCAATTTTGCCAGCACCATTTGTTGAAGATACTGTTTTTACCCCAGTTTAATGTCTTAGGGCCTTTGTCGAATATCAACTGTTCATAGGCAGATGGTGTCATCTCTGGGGTCTCAATTCTGTTCCATTGATCAGTCTGTCTGTTCTTGTACCAGTACCAGGCTGTTTTGACCACTGTGGCAGTGTAGTATGTTCTAAGGTCGGGTAATGAAAGGCCTCCCGGTGTGTTCTTCTTCTTTAGTAGTACCTTACTTATCCGGGGCTTCTTCCCTTTCCAAACAAAATTGGTGATTTGTTTCTCCATCTCATTAAAAAATGATGCTGGAACTTGTATTGGGATTGCATTATATAAATAAATTGCTTTGGGTAAAATAGACATTTTGACAATGTTAAGTCTTCCTATCCATGAGCAGGGTAGGTTTTTCCATTTATCTAAGTCTCTCTTAGTTTCTTGTAGTAAGGGCTTGTAGTTCTCTGTGTAAAGGTCTGTTGTTTCTCTGGTTAGATTAATTCCTAGGTACTTTATCTTCTTAGGGGCTATCACAAATGGTATAGATTTGATAATTTCCTCCTTAACAGTCTCATTGTTGGTATAAAGGAATCCTACTGATTTACTTATGTTTATCTTGTATCCTGAGACTTTTCTGAACTCTTCTATCAGTTTGAGTAGCTTACTTATAGATTCCTTGGGGTTCTCTGCATATACAATCATATCATCTGCAAACAGGGAGATTTTAACTTCCTCTTTGCCGATGCAGATGCCCTTTATTTGTTCATCTTGTCTAATTGCTCTGGCTAGAACTTCTAGCACAATGTTGAATAGGAGAGGTGACAGTGGGCATCCTTGTCTAGTTCCTGATCTCAGGGGAAAGTCTTTCAGTCTCTCTCCATTCAGGATGATGTGGGCAATTGGCTTTGTATAAATGGCCCTTATTGTGTTGAGGAATTTGCCGTCTATGCCCATTTTGCTAAGAGTTTTTAGCATGAATGGGTGTTGGACTTTATCAAATGCCTTTTCGGCATCAATGGACAAAATCAGGTGATCTTTGTCTTTTGTGTTATTTATGTGGTTAATCACATTAATTGTTTTCCTGATGTTGAACCAGCCTTGCATTCCTGGTATGAATCCCACTTGGTCATGATGGATTATTTTCTTGATATGTTGTTGTATTCTGTTGGCAAGAATTTTGTTGAAGATTTTTGCATCTAAGTTCATGAGTGATATTGGTCTGTAGTTCTCTGTCTTTGTTGGATCTTTCCCGGGCTTAGGTATCAGGGTTATGCTGGCTTCATAGAATGAGTTTGGGAGTACTTCATCCCTTTCTATACTGTGAAATAGTTTCAATAGTATTGGGGATAACTCTTCTCTAAATGCTTGGTAGAATTCTGCCATGAAGCCATCTGGGCCCGGACTTTTTTGGGTTGGCAGTGTTTTGATGACTTTATCAAATCTCTTCCTTTGTGATGGGTTTATTAGGTTGTTCTGCTTCACGTTGTGATAATTTGGGTAGGTGGTATGAGTCAAGGAATTGGTCCATTTCCCCTAGGTTTTCAAATTTGTTAGAGTATAGTCTTTCATAGTATTCTGTTATGATGTTTTTGATTTCTGTTGCATCTGTGGTGACAACTCCCTTCTCATTTCTAATTTGGGTTATTTGTTTCCTTTCCTGCTTTTCTTTAGTAAGTTTAGCCAGTGGTTTATCAATTTTGTTGATCTTTTCAAAAAACCAGCTTTTGGTCTTTTCGATTTTTTCAATTGTTTTTCTATTCTCTAATTCATTTAGCTCTGCTCTAATCTTTATGATCTCCTTTCTTCCGGTGCCCGAGGGGTTCCTCTGTTGTTCTCTTTCTACTTGTTCAAGCTGTAGAGTTAGTTCCTTGATTTGGTTTCTTTCTTCCTTCCAGATGTGTGCATTTGTGGAGATAAACAGACCTCTGAGCACTGCTTTGGCTGTATCCCATAGGTTCTGGTAGGAAGTGTTTTCGTTCTCATTGGAATCCATGAATTTCTTTAATTCATCCCTGATTTCCTCTGTAACCCATGTTTTTTTGAGCAAGATGTTGTTCAGTTTCCAAGAGTTCCACTTTCTATCTCTGTTTTTTCTGCTGTTGATTTCAACTTTGATGGCTTTATGATCTGAGGAGATGCTTTGCAATAATTCAACGGTATGGATTTTGTTGAGCATTGCATTATGGCCTATCACGTGGTCAATTCTGGAGAATGTTCCATGTGCACTGGAGAAGAAGGTGTAGTTGTCTGCTGAGGGGTGGAAAGTTCTGTATATATCAATGAGGTTTAGTTGGTTAATTGTGTCAGTGAGGTCTTCTGTATCTTTACTGAGCTTTTTTCTAGATGATCTGTCTAGTAATGAGAGTGGAGTGTTGAAGTCTCCCACTATTATCGTGGAGTCATCTAATTCTCTTTTGAGTGTAGTCAGTGTTTCTTCGATGTATTTAGGTGCTCTGATATTAGGTGCATAAATGTTTAATATAGTTAAGTCTTGCTTGTGTACTGAACCTTTCAGCAATAAATAGTGTCCATCTTTGTCCATGATGGTGGATTTGACATTAAAGTTGATTTTGTCTGAGATTAGAATTGCCACCCCTGCTCTTCTTTGTTCATTGTTAGCTTGATATATATTCTTCCATCCTTTAATTTTCAGTTTGTTCCTGTCTTTAGGTCTCAAGTGAGTTTCTTGTAGACAACATATGGATGGGTCGTGTCTTTTGATCCAAGATGACACTCGGTGTCTCTTTACTGGAGCATTCAGTCCATTCACATTCAATGTAATTATTGATAGGTATGTGTTCACTGCTGCCATTGTGATATGTTTATTTTTATGTTGATGTTTTCTCTGTTGTTCTTATTAGTCTGTTCTGAGACACTCTTTTTTGTGAGTTGATTTTTCACCTTTTTCAGAGCTGGTTTTATAGTTGTTGAGACTCGTGTGTTAGATTTCTTGAAATGGTATGATACATCTTTGTTGTGCTTTGCAGCTGCCCCTAAGAACCCCCTTAATAAACTATTTATAAACCCAATTTTAATTACTACCAGTCTGGTCATCTTCCTCTCCATCTGGAAGGACTGTAACGACTGTAGTACATCCCTCTTTTATTATGATGACACCATAGTTTTCATGGTGATCACTGGATTGCTTCTTTCCAAATCAAAGCTGTGATTTACTTTGGAGCCTTCCCTAAATGAGTATTGAGTAGTGTGTCGTTCTAAAATATAAAGTTAGTGGTTTCGTTCTTCTAAGCCAAAGCGAAGAACTTCTTTCAGTATTTCTTGTAGTTTGGGTTTGGTTTTTACAAAGTCTCTGAGTTTCTGCTTATCTGGAAATGTCTTAATTTCATTTTCGTGTTTGAAAGACAGTTTTGCAGGATATATAATTCTTGGTTGGAAGTTCTTCTCCTTCAAGACTTTGAATGTGTTGTGCCACTGTCTCTGTGCCAACATGGTTTCTGCTGAGAAATCTGACGAGAGCCTACAGCGTTTCCCTCTGAATGTTAGCTTTGCCTTAGTCTTGCTGCCTTTAAGAGTTGCTGCTTATGTTTCATTTTGTTAAGCTTGATTATAATATGTCTTGGAGTCTTTCTTTTGTGATCTATATTGGGTGGCGTACGATATGCATCTGAGATGTCTATATTCTCTTTCTTCATGATTTCTGTGAAGTTTTCTTTCAGCAGCTCAGCAACGATACTCTCTGTGTTCTCAGATGTCTCACCCTGTTCAGGGACTCCAATTAATCGAAGGTTGTTCCTCTTAATACAGTCCCACATGTTTCTTAATGTTTCTTCATTTTTCTTGTTTCTTTTTTCTGATTTCTGCTCATAGACACTGGCATCAGTAGCTCTGTCTTCCAAGTCAGAAATTCTTTTTTCCATTTGTTCCATTCTGTTTTCTTGGGTTTGCATGGAAGCTTCTATGTCTTTGATTTTCTTCTTGATCTGTTGGATTTCAGAGTACTGGTGTTCCATCAGATCGAACAACTTGCTTAATTTTTCATTTTGTTCTGCTGCATTTTGTATAAGGTCTAGAAGGGCCCTGTATATAATCAATTTGTATTCACTTCCTGATGCTTTCATAAAAGTTTCTTCATCTGGAAAACTCCTTGGTTGCTTTGTTTGGGAGCCTTCTGAAACCATGAGTGATTGCTTGTATGCCACAATTGTCTGTTGCGTTTTGGGTCTCATGTGAGTATATAGAGGCTGGAAGAGGTACTGTGAGGATGGATTGCAAATGTTTCTCTAGGCTGTCTTCAAATGTAAAGCAAAAGGTATCTGACCAGTTCACAAGTCAGTTAGGTTTTCAGGTGTAGAGGTCCCTCTTCCCATCTGACCAAGGAAGCGCCACTGTATCCAACCTCAGATGATAACAAACTAGTTCAGAATACAGCACTGCTAGTGCCCTGGTGGCCTCAGCTGACAGGGCCTAGCCTTAGCCAACACTGCGTGGAGTACTGGTTTTGTGACAGAAAAGCGCTCTCCTGTGGGCAGGCTCTGGCTCCCAAGCTAAGAATTAGGGCCAGCTGCGGCCACCGTACCCAAGATGGCGTCCTCCACACAGGCAGCAGATAGGGGGGCCAAAGGTGCCCAGAGGCAGCGATTCCTCTGCCTCTGCCGCAGGGCCCCCAATGTAGGCAGCCCTATGCAAAATCACCACCTCTCTGAAGGAGAAGCGCTGCCCCGCCCGCAGGCGCTGGCCCCCAGGCCAAGAACAAGGTCCCGCCAAAACCTCGGCACCAACATGGCGCCCCGCACTCCAACCACGGAGCCCCGCACAAACCCCACTGAGGCAGCCACAAAACGAAAGGCCCAAAGTGTCCAGACCAACAGAGTCCTTAGCCTGGCTCTCAGAATATGGGAATTTCGCCTGCCTATCCCCCCAGCAGCGCGCCCGAGTCCAGCAGCCGGGCAAGGCCCAGCCCCGCCCGCCAGCCAAGACTGAGGAAAAAAAAGCCAAAATGGTGCGTTTACCTTCCATCCGTGAGATCCGGGGCTAGCCAGGAGCGGGAGTCAGCGAAAGAGAGGAGATTTTTCGCTGAGTGGTATGAAGTCCCAATTAACAGCTCTGTGCTGTGTCCTGAGGCTGATTAGGTGCTCAGAAGGCTCTGTTTGATTGTCAATTCAGGTCTTGGTTTCCAGAGGGATAGAAGGAGATGTGGGCTTAGTTGCCATCTTGACTCCGCCCCCCACCTTGTGGAGGTTTTGAGATTTAAATTTTAACCTCTGTGTCTGTGAGCATCGGAATAATGGCTGTGCGCAGCACGCTTTTCATAGTGTTGTTTGTGTTCCCTCCTGATCGTCCGTCAGTATCTTTTGTTGACATGTGACTGATGCCAGTATAAAATTGAAGTCTTACACAGCAGCAAATAGATGTCAAGTTTGATGTCACTTAATGGGTGTGAAGATTTAGAATGAATGGAAGACATCTGATTTTAGTTTGCGCTCGCTATTTTCAGCCTCCTCAGTGTTTTCCTTTGTGTGTCAGTGATCCTGTTAATACTGCCATGGTGATGGATTTCCTAAAGCCGACATTGCCTTCCCTTTTGTAGGTCACTATCCGAGCTTCTGTGGGACCACTGCAGCCGGGACCTTCCCCTGCACCTTCCATTAGTGCGAGCACCTCCACCCTGCAGCTCTCCCCTCCAAGGACTAAAAACATAACCGCTAAACCCCCTGTCAAATCAAATACAAATAAGCCTAGTGCCACCAAGCCCGGGGCCGCCAAGCCCAGTGGAGATAAATCCAGAGGCAAACCCAGACCGGCTAATGTGCAGAAGAGACAGAACACGCTGCCGGGTAGCAGTAAAAAAAGTAAGGCCAATACGGCATTGAGGAACTTAAGGTAATGAACATCTTTGAATCCTGCTGTTTAATCTCACTGTGAAACGTGGTTTCATGTGAAGTGACCCTGTCACAGAGCTCAGTGGCACATGGACACGGTGTGGCTCATCCAGCACAGACACCATGCAGTAGAACAAAGTGACAAATAGCAGTCCTGGTCAGCTGCACTGCTGAGAGCTGCAGAGCTGGGCTGGCGTCCCCGTGGCGCTCTGTGACCTGCGTCTGCTGCACTGGTATCTGTGTTCTTTGCTTATGTGTTGGGTTTGACTTCATTACTAGGATCCCTTTTTAATGTTAACTGGTGTTAAAAACGCTTAACTCAAGCTTGTTTCGTAGCAGATTTTCAAATTATGAGTCTCTGTCAAAAGATACGAAGTTGAACACCTCGGTTTGAATTAACAGAACATTTAGGACCTTCTCCTTTGTCATTTTTGTTTTGAAATATACTTTTATCGTTTCTTTTACATCTCCACAAGGTGTCGTCGGGGAGTTTACAACTGCATTGAATGTTGTTCCGAAATAAAAGATTTTGCAAACCACTTCCCTGCCTACGTCCACTGTGGTTTCTGCCGATACACTACCAGCTGCAGCAAAGCCTACGTGAACCACATGATGGGGTAAGCGACGCTCCGTGTGCCCGTTGCCAGTGAAAGTTAGAGCGTGGGAGGTTTGCTTTCGGAAGACAAGTCATCCGGTTAGAATCTGGTTTTTCTCTTCCAGAAACAGAAAAGGTGTGTGGCACTAGGGCATTTGTAGGACAGTTCCTGGCACTGTTTCCCAGCATAGTGACTCTTGGGATTCCTGGAACCCAAACTGTGGGAACAGTCAGACTAACAAAATGAGCGTATATTGGTTAGGGAATTAGGGTTTCGGTAGAAATGTTTTCCCTACAGGCCTGTTGAACATTATCAGATTAGAAATCATAAAATTTTAAATGTTTTAAGTATACTCATCAAATACATTTAATCTCATGAATGTTGTTCTCTTCAGAACAATCCCTTGGAAAGTTTTTAGGATTTTCGGTGCTGTTACTGGGTTGGTTGTGCCTGTTTCTCTAATCTGCCTGTTTGTCTCTCTGTCCATCCGTCCGTCCATCCATCCATCCATCCATCCATCCATCCATCCATCCATCCACCCAGCTGTCCAGCCTCCCATCCTTGCATTCAGTCCCCACAGATGAGACACCTCCCGAGTCATGGGGATGCTGTGGCAGTCCCTCCTCCTTCAGTCCCTCTGCCTCCGACGGACGGATGGACTGGAGGGATGGACACCTACCATTAGTTCTGTTCTTGGAGCGGACTGGGGGCCAGACTGCTTTCATCTGAATCCCATTAGTATGGCCGTACTTGATTCCTTCAGGGTAGACTTTTTTTTTCTTAATAGCTGAACATTGTTCATATAAAGCTGACAGGTTGATTATTCAAAGGGAGGTGATTGTGTTCTTTAAACAGGTAGAGTTAAAATAGAACTGATAAATGCATTTTTTGCAGATTGTAACATAAACTGTGTTACTTTCTAGTCGTAATCAGCAACCGCTTCTAAGGATTCTCCCCCCTCTCTGGACGGCTTCGGCACCTGGCTCACCATTGGGTTTGGTTTCTTCTTCTTAACTAGCTTGACCTAGCACCTGGACTCACCGAGTTCCAGCCCTGTGTGCCCACCCGAGTCATTGTACCCCTTTTCCTACCACCTCATCTTCTACACCATTGTTTCGTGTGAATTCCTGTCAGTGCCTGACTGTCAGGACTAGCACTCCTTTTTCCCTTCTCCCTCTACCCATCTAACTTCTGGGAACCTCACCCCCACAGTCCTTGATTTTTGTGCTGGGAATGTTTGCATCTTTTATTGTTTGCCTGGCTCCAGGCCGGGGTGAGACTTGATCCCTGCCCACTTTTTGAACTTACTGAACTCAGCTTGATTCAGTCAGCTCTGGGTTCTTGGTCCTGAACTTCAGCCGGGTTCTTTTCTTTTGCAGGACTTCCTGTTTCACCTCCATCACCTTTGGGACCCTTTGCATCACTCTAAGACTCAAGTCTTCCTCAGGTGTGACTTGGCTCACCTGCTCAGCAGGAAACATCCTTGATGCTTTGCCTCATCAACTTTTTTCTGCCTCAGTTTTTTTTCCCTGTTTTCTTTCTCCACTTTTCCACGACCTTATTCTGTTAAATCACATCTGTTTTTCTCTCTCAGATCCCTTCTGCTCACAGATATTTTAGGGGACATTTAGAACGAAGGAGATGCTCCTGCCAGCTTTCCTTGCTTCTTCTCGTCCCTTCAGCGTAAGAGTAATTTGTTACTAGGTTATTTGTCTTCCATTTCTTTTTCCTTTAATTTGCATATCATCCCCACCTTTCATCTAAAACTCCTCTGCACTAGATGTACTCACCTCTGTTATTTTTCTTTCTCCTTAACTTCTTTAAAATATTGGGAGTGGTTGGTCAGACTCCTGTATTACACTGTCCCCGTTTGTTTCTTCCTTTTGTCTGTACCTCCGTCTTCACTCTTCAGCTCTTCCAACCGTGTTACCTTCCCTTCCTTGGTAACTACTCTCACGCCTGCCTTTTAGCTCTAAATCATCGAATTTCTGTGGTTTTCCTGAGATGTGACTCTTCTTTTCATCTGTTTTATGGCTTTGCGGGGAGCCCTGGCGGCTTTGAGGCTGAGTGCTGTCTGCTGGCCTGAGCTCGGCAGTTCAGACAGGCGCTTGGTGAGGACTCTGGGAGCAGGTCCCCTGTGTCCTGCTGGGTCACGTGAGTAGGAATCAGCTTGATGGCAGTGGGTGTTTTTTGAGTAGGATATAGCTTTGATGCATTAGCTTCTGCAAAAACACAAGTCAGTCTGTTCAAGATCATCTCTTCAGGCAGCTACCTGCTCCTCCACTCCCTCCGCAGCTCCGCCTCTTTCTGGGCATCATGGGTGCGAGTGCGGAGCAGCGGTGGCTGTAACTACTGGCCCAACTTCTGACGCTCTGGAAGGTCTGTTGGCCTGGCGCCGTGCATCGTGACCTCCTGAGCCTGCCTCCCGCATACCACTACTCATCTCTGACACACGAGAGTGGCTCTTCACAGATAGCTCCCTTGTACCAGACACAGCCCCAGGCAGCCTTACCCTCTGTGGACTGCTGGGCGGACCAGTGCTGTGTTGTTGGGTGCCACACAGATGGCTACTGAAAGGGAGCTTTCGTTGTGCCCCTGATTTACAGGGGACCAAACTAGAAGTCTGTGGGCATGTGTGCCTTAGGTGGAAGTGTACAGCTCAGGTTAGTTTCTCATACAGAAGTGCAGAATACACAATTGTCCTGTGACCCTGTTTGTTTTCCCTGTAATGTGACAGCTTAGTCCTCCTTTCCACCTGCCACCCCCTGACCTCTCATCCGGCCTCCAGACAGGAGCTGCCCATTCAGTCTCGTGTCTCCCTGAACTAAGAAGCACACTCTTCATGAGTATCAGTTTATAGCTCAGTCTGTCCTTTGTCTGAAGACGTGGCTTTGGGAATGGCTTTAGTTCGGTGTTAACAGTACGGAGGCCCTGTCTCTTGGGCTGCCTCTAGTCTCGGACCATTACGTTTTGTCTTTATGTAAGTCTGAGTTCTGACCCCACTCTTCTCCTGCTTCATCGGGGACTCGCTTGTGCTCCTGGTCAGGGTGGTCATTAGCAGTGGCCGGGCACCGTCTAGTTCTTCTGGTCTCGGGCTGAGGAAGTCTCTGGTTTATGTTCCCCTTTTTTGTCTTTTGAGCTAATATGGAAAATACTTTTGAGTTCCTTAAACCAAGGGTGATTCTTACTTTCCCTTTCTCCATTTTCCATGGCATTTCCACTGTCCTGTAGAACTTTCAGACTTGTTCTGTCCCCAAACATTCCCACTGGGCCCCAGACCCCATCCTACTCTTTCTTCGGTTCCCAGTCGGCCTGACCCCCGGCTGTGCTAAGCTGTTGCTCCCCACCAGCCTCACGGGGACTGAGAATGCCCTTGGCCTCACCTCAGGGCCCATTAGAGCTCTTGCTCTCCCTCGTAAGTGCCCTTGCTTGTTTCCCTGAAGGGTGCCCACATCCCTGCCAGTGTGGACTCTTGTCGTGCACCTGTGCTGTCCGAGACCACAGCACATCTGCTACCATTGAGTCCATGGTGACCCCAGTGGACAGAGCAGAACTGCCCTGCGAGGTTTAGGGGCAGCTGGTGGGTCTGAGCCACTGGCCTTTCAGTGAGCAGTGGAGCGTTTTTTAAAACTGTATTTTACTGTGCTTCAAGTAAAAGTTTATAATCCAAATCAGTTTGCCATATGAAATCCCCTCCACTACTCTCTAACTCTGCTATCCCCTGGATGTCCCCCACCCTCCCCCCGTGACAGCACTCTTCTTTCTACCCTGCACATCTGGTCTGGATTGGTCCAGCTCCCATCCCCCCTCAACCCCCTCACCGTGTCTCAGGACAGGAGCTGCTCTGATGGCCACATGTTTATCTTGGAGCCAAGAAGCATGCTGTGGACCAACGTCACTGCCTCGTAGTCCAGTCCAGTCCAGTCTTCATTGAAGAGGTGGCTTTAGTGCGTGTTTCAGCTCTGGGCACACACAGTCTGGGGGCTGTGTCTTCAGGGGACCCGCAGGTCTGGTAGACCATCTGGGGTGGTCTTTTAATAGAGCTCTAGATCTGCATACCTGTTTTTCTCCTGCTGTGTCAGGGACATGATGCTGTGTTCTGTCAGGGCAGTCACTGGTGGTGGTCAGGCACCGTCCAGTCCTCCTGGCCTCGTGCAGATGGAGTCTTGATCACACGGCAACGTCAGACCAGCTTTTAGCCATCACACTGCCACGGCCCCTTCACTGTATCCAACAGCTTTGTTTCCCAAGGGGATGTGCTCCTTTCTTCTCCATGTAGCCTCTCAGTTGGTCTGATCCTCTCTATTCTTACACTGACTCTAGTCCATTTGGTAAAGACTGTTGTCCCATAGACTGATCTTCCCTAAGGGACAGTTCCTTCCATGTTTATTCTCTGCAGTGGCGTTTTCGTCTTTGGTATTCCCAGAATATCCCCATCCTTCCTGCTTGTCTTGGTGTCGTAAGTGAAATGTCTCATCTCCAGAACCACCCATAGGGATTAGGCCTTTCTTTGAACTAGATACTTTTCGTCTGTTTACCTCTGTATTGTCTCCTTGTGAAGAAGCAGCTCTCTGTATTCTCTGTGCACCCAGCACATCACAAAGTCGTTACGTCTTGTAATGATCAAAAACCAGCTGCTGTTCAGTCACTTCCATCTCATGGAGGCTGCGCCTGTGTCAGTGGGGAGCCATGTGCTCCCGCACATCTGTCCACGTGGAGCTTGTGTGCTCCCTCAGGCGTGTTCCCTCATGCGTGTTGGCATGGAGCCACATGCTCCCGCGCATGTCAGCATGGAGCTGTGTGCTCCCTCACACGTGTTAGCGTGGAGCCGCGTGCTCCTGCCCGTGTCAGTGGGGAGCCATGTGCTCCCGCATGTCTGTCCACGTGGAGCTTGTGTGCTCCCTCAGGCGTGTTCCCTCATGCGTGTTGACATGGAACCACGTGCTCCCGCGCATGTCAGCATGGAGCTGTGTGCTCCCTCACGTGTGTTGGCGTGGAGCCGTGCGCTCCTGCCCGTGTCAGTGTGGAGCCGTGTGCTCCCACGCGTGTGTTGGTGTAGAGCCATGTGCTCCCATCACTTTCCACGCCTGTAGTTTTGTGAGTAGATCGTTAGGCCTGTCTTCTGAGGGGCTTCTGTGCAGACGGAAGCCCCCGTTGTTAACCATTAGTGTCCCCAGAGGAGGCCAGTGTAGTTATAAAAGACCCTCAAGGCAGTCTCCAAAAAGGTAGTCAGGATCTTGAAGCCTTTTACTTTTCAAGACTTCTGAAGGAAAGCGCGTCATTATAGATAATGTTTTTAAGTGCTTTTTTTTAGTAGCATTATTTATATGAAATTAAGTGGGGTTTTTTTAGTAGCATTATTTATGTGAAATTAAGTGTTTGTACTTTAATTGCTTGTAGCTTTTAGTCTCCAAGGGAAATCACCTGAAAAAAATGCTGAAGAATTGAGTAATACTGCTGTTACTCCCCAGTATGATGTGTAAGAAGGCTTTTTCTCAACATACAAGATAATAAAGTTAATTAGCATTGCTATTTACTGTCCCTTATTCCAGCAGAGGGTATTTCAGTCAGGTTCGAGTTATCAGTTGTTCATTGCTTACCTTCTTAGGAAGGTAGGTTTGTTGAGAGCTCTGTGGAGAGGCAGGCTGGCAGTGAGGAATCAGACAGGCTGTGTCATGTGTTAGCTGTGTGACTTTGGGCAAGTTACTGCCAGTTTCCTTTTCATGAAAAATTAGAGAAAATGTATTAAATGTGCTTAATAAAATGTTTTGCAAGTAACAATGGCTATTATTAGTTTTAAATTGTCATGATTAGCTTGGGGATAAAGTCCTTGCCTTTAATTTTCAAAATCCAGTAGGGGGCTACATTTACCTAGCTTACTGTGTGTCTTAGTCACCTGATACTGCTCTAACAGAAAACACCATGAGTGGAAGGTTTCATGAAGAGAAGCTTTATTGAGACCATCCGGTAAGCTGCAAATCCATTTATAAATTGTAAGTCCATTCAGAATGAGAAATCATCACAGTCCTGTAGGCTGAGTGCAAATCCAGTGAGCGCATCTCGGCACAGGAACCTCGGGTCCAAAGGACGTGCTCTGCTCTTGGTGGTGTGAGGTTCCCAACTTCCTCTGCACACTTTTCTCTCTTATATTCCACAAGCGTTAGTTTGAGACCTGCCTCACTAACACAACTGTTGCCCATTCTCCATTGTCAGTCTCACAGAGTCAGAATTCACAGCACATAGGAGGAAGGGCACTATATTGGGACTCACAGCCAAATCACATCAACAGACATTTTGGGGGGTCACTATTCAACCCATGACACCATGATAAACAAATGACTGTTTAAGATGCACAGAAAAGGTAAGGGTGAGTTTTTGAAACAAAAGTCAAAGAAAATGTACCATAAATGTTAGTCTTTGAAGAATGAGGTAAAATTTTTTCAAAGGAAAAGTAAAGCTGATATAAAAATTGGTTCACATGTGTGGACAAGACAGTACTGAATATTGTTTCAGTGAAATCTGCGTGTGTTCCCGTATGTATTCCGTGTAGGGTTACTGGCACTTGATGTCGTTAGGAGAGTAGGACGGCTACAGTGGCATCATAAACTGGTCATCTTGTCTGCGGGTCCCCGCTGACCCCCTTTTCCACCATCCCTTCTGCTGCTGGGTTAGGCTCATCTGGATAAGGTGCTGGGGTTCTAAAACACTTGGGCTTTCTGACCTTGGTGGGTATTCACACTCTGCAGAAGATAAGACCTTGCAGCCTCTCCTTCCTAAGGACCAGGGTCGGCTTTCTGGCCCCTGCTGCTCCCTCAGGCTCCCTTGTGTCTCTGCACGTGCTCAGCCGTGGTCGAGGGCGTGGAGACAGTGACTAAAATGAACAGTTGGTGGGAGCTGGCTGCCCCCCGCAGTCTTGCCACAGGCAACCACACAGCTATGTGCATCACTGTTGGTGCCCATTTCGTGGCATGTGCTCCTGAGTATGAGTTCACTGAGGTAGCAGGTGCTTACTGAGCGTTTATTCTGTGCCGGCTCCTGGGTGCCCTCCCTGCCCTCTGCCCCCGGCTGTAGAGTGGGCAGCTGGCCTGGCTCCACCCACCGGCAGCCTGATGTCCTGCCCAGGAGTCACACTGTCAGTGTGGTAGTGTGTCAGAGGAATGGCCCTCTTCTGTGTCTCAGACCGTGAAGCCATGACGGTCACTGAGTCCCGGTTGACGAGGCGGTCCTACGAGGGCTACTGCCTGGCCTTGAGCTGTGGCACACACACAGTAAGGCGCCCCCGTTTACAGAGAACAGCTTTGTGGGCTTGCATAGGTGGACCCAGTCATGTAACCAGGCTGGAGAGCTTTTAACCCTAGATTTTATCACTGTCTCTTTACTATATTGTAGTAAACATCTCAACCTTTTTTCTCCTGAACTCAGGTTTAAAGACCTAAAATGTTTTCCTGCCCTTAACAAACAGGTCATGAGCCAAAAGTAGCCCACTTGTTTGGAGAAAAAGAAAAATCTTCTTTTAAATCTCCAAAACAACAGCAGATAACTTACTTTATGTTCTTTGGGCATAGAGATAAAATCTTGAGCTCATTCCTCTGGGGAAACACAAACATGCACAAACATTTCTTGTAATTCCAGAATTTTCCAACCCCTGATTTTCTCTTACTAAGAAAAAAATATATATATTGAATTATCTTTGGGGTGGTTTCTTAAGTTTGTAAATTCTTGATAGTAGTTCCCTCTCCAGATTAAAAAAATAACTGTCAGAAAGCTTCTGAGGCTATTTTCTGGGCATTCTGTGGGTGACCATTGTTTGGTGTGTGAGAATAATTGCTGATCTGGCTGGCATGTCGGCTGATTTGGGTCTCTCTCTGCAAGCTGTGGAAACCGTGGTTGCTTACTGGTTAAGAGCTACGTCTGCTAACTTAAAGGTCAGCAGTTCAAATCCACCAGCTACTCCTTGGGTACTCGATGGGGCAGTTGTGCGCTGTTCTGCAGGGTCACTGTGAGTCAGAATCCACTGGACAGCAGTGGGTTGGGCTGGGTTTGGTGCAGGCTATTACTTTTCCAACAAACTTGGATTAAGAATCACCGCCTCCCCCAAAACAAAGGTTTGTTGAAAGAGGTTCCTGAGTTCCACTTAACAGAGATGGGTTCTGTCAGTTTGTGGTGAGGCCAGGACTTTGCATTTCTGTGCAGGCTCCCAGGTGATGCTGTTAGTCTTTGCATGCACATTAATGGCTTGGGCTGGAAGAACCTTGGGCGCTCAGTAAAAAGCCTTGCTCAGATTTCTGCAAGGGTGCGGGAAGCTCCCAGGTGACACAGTTTGTCTCTGCCTGGACTTGGCAGAACGCATTTCTGGGCTAACCCTGGCCATCCAGTACAGGGAAGCCATGCTCACCACTTCTGCAAGGGTAGGTAAAGCTCCCAGGTGACACAGTTTGTCTCTGCCTGCACTTGAAGAACACGGTTCTGGGCTGACCCTGGCCATCCAGTACAGGGAAGCTGTGCTCACCACTTCTGCAAGGGTGCGTAAAGCTCCCAGGTGACACAGTTTGTCTCTGCCTGCACTTGAAGAACGCAGTTCTGGGCTAACCTTGGCCATCCAGTACAGGGAAGCCGTGCTCACCACTTCTGCAAGCGTGCGTAAAGCTCCCCAGTCCAGGGCTGGCAGAGACGGTCGGTCTTGGATGACTCACTAAAGGGTGGCAGTTTGAGCCCACCTGCAGCACATGGAAGGAAGGTCTGGCGGTCACTTTCAGGAGAGATGACAGCTGAGAGAATCCCGTAGTGCAGTCCTGGTCCTCAACCGTGGGGCTGCTGTGTGTTGCGCAGGACAGAGTTCACGGCAGCAAGCTTGGTTATAAGCTGTTGCCATGGGCCGCAAAGTTAGGTAGTGGTTTTCTGTTCTGTGCTCTGGGGAAGCCGTGTTCGCCTCCTGAGTGCTGCTTTCGTAGGCTTTTTAAAACCCTCCCGTAGTAACTGCAAGGAACGTGTTTGATTTCACAGACAGTAGGCAGCTCAGGTAGTGTTTCACTTCCAAGAGTAGTTAAGTTCTGCATCAGAAAGTGATGATTCTTATGATTGATAACTATATTATACCCAAAACAAATATTATTAGCAGAAGATTTAAATTGTCTTCAACTCTTAATAGTTGAAAAACGTTTGACTTGATTCTGTTTACATTTGTAACTCTTGAGTTATTTTATATACGTGTATGTGTGTTTGTGTGTGTGTGTGTAAAACATGGTACGATATTGATCACCTAAGACTGTGCCTAGAGGAATACATGTCATTAGAAAATAAACAGGTAAAATACAAGACAAAATCTTAAGATAAAAACATAATTTTATTATTTAAGTCATAATCTTTTATTCAAAACTCAAAATCCTATGCATAGACTTAAAATATGGTCCTAAAATTAATGACTTTCTATGTAGTAAGATTAATAAAATTTCCGTTTTTGTCTCTCCAGCTTTCATAGTAATCGTCCAAGTAAAAGGTTTTGTATTTTTAAGGAGCATTCAGAAGATCTCAGGTAAAAAGTTTGTCTTCTTTCATTGCTTCTACTGAAAAATTGTAACTTAAAAAAAATACGTAATAGCTTTACTGTGGCATAACTTACACACCATAAACTACCCATTTGAAGTGTAGGTAGTAGCTTTATTGTGGCGTAATTGACACACCATAAATCACACATCAGAAGGTCACAGTTAATGTCCCTGTACTCACAGGGCTGTGCAACCATCGTGAAGTCAGTCTTAAAACATTTTCATAACTCCTGAAAGAAGCCCCATACCCATCAACAGTTCCTCTCATTTCCCTCCAGATTCTTGCCTTGAAGCAACTAATCGACTCCCTGCTGGTAGATTTGTCTGGTCTGGACATTTTATATAGTTAAAATCATGTTTTTGTATAGCATGTGTTCTTTATAGCTGCGTCTTCCCTTAAGCAAACATTTTCAAGGTTCACCTATGTGGTAGCACGTATCAGCACTTGTTTTTTTAGGTGCTCAATAATATTCTTTTGTATGGATCTGCTCTGTTGTCTCTATCCTTTCATCAGCTGATGGACATTTTAGGTTGTGTCCACTCTGAGCATTGTGAGTAATGCTGCTGGAAACATTGTGTACAAGTTTTTATGTGGACATGTCTGTTCATTTCTCTGGGGTGTATACCTGGGATTGGAATTGTAGAATTACCTGATAATTCTGTGCTTCACCTTGTGAGGAACTGCTGCACTGTTTCCAAAGTAGCTGCATGATTTTAAATTCCTGACAGCAGAGTGTGAGGGTTCCAGTTTCTCCACATCTTTGTCAGCGCTTGTTATCATCTCTTTTTTATTGTAGAGATTCTGTTAGATGTGAAGGGGTATCTCTGTGGTTTGTCATGACTTCTTAACTTGATGTTGGGGTGCCTGATTTAAAAATTTTAAATGATTGGTACTAGACATAACAGAGTTTTTTAAGCTACGTTCGTGTACCAGAGGTGTAAAGAGCTTGTCTTCTCTTGGTAAACTTGCTTTCCATGACTGCAGTCATCACATTGAAACCTCCATGCTTTTGCATTGTAAAAGAAGAGAAGTAAGGTTCTTCTTAAGTATTTAAACGTTAAAAGGATAGTTTAACTATCTAATAAGGCAACACTTTTTCAGCTTTGAGGAACTCTTAAACCACTGGAATTCATGAAATCACTGTATAGCTGTCAGGATTCTTAGTTTTCTTTATTTGAGATGAAGTGCACGACTTGTTTACAGTGGACAAAGAATGTTGGTGGAAGTTCTGAAGACACCGGCAATTAACATTAGTTATACTGCGCATTAAACTCAGAACCCATTGAGTCCTGCTGTTGCTTCCCGATCTCTTGATTTCCTTTGTGTCTAGTCCTTTTTTGTTCATTTTGCTCATATTGACATTGCTACTTAAAATGTCAGTGTCTTTACTGGGGAAGCCAACCCAACTTGTCCGAGGCAGGATGTCTAGACTCCTGTGGGGACCAGATTCCTGGACAAGGGCTGTGGGAACCAGCACAACTAGATGGTACCCAATACCATCACCAGCTTCTTTGACAGGGACTACAGTAGAGGGTCCCAGAGAGAGGTGAAAAAAAGTGTAGAAAACTCCAAAAAAATACCAGACTTTCTTATTTGACAAAGATTAGAGAAACCCTGAGAATTTGGTCCCCAGACAGCCTTTTAACTCTGGGCTAAGGTCACTCCTGAGGTTCACCCTTCAGCCAGAGATTAGATAAGCCCATAAGGCAAAACAAGACTTACTAGGCACACAATCCTAGGGTCAGGGACAAGAAGGCGGAAGGGTGAAGAAAGCTGGTGATGGGGAACCTCAGGTCGAGAAGAGAGATGGAGCGTTGGAGTGTTGTGGGGTTGGCAGCCAGTGTTACAAACCCTGTGTGTATTAATTGTATAACAAGAAGCTAGTTTAATCTGTAAATCTTCATCTAAAGTACAGTAAAGTTCAGAATCAGTGTAAAAAAAAATTTCAATGTCCTTATTGCACTGAACTAAATAAAGATACAGGAGTGAGTTGGGCCTGTGCTTGTTTTGATGCCTTGAGTTGGGGAGAGGGGGAAGAGGATGTCACCAGTCCAACGCATGCATGCTCCTCTCCAGGTGTCCACACCGCCTGATCCCCCAGCAGGTCAGAGGTCAGCAGCTCTGTCCTCTCCCTGGCCTCCATCGCCACCACTCCCCACCACCCTGTTAGGGTGTTAACTGAAAACAGAATGATAAGGGTTCTATCTCATTTTGAAGATGAGACCTTGACTTTTACCTCAGCTCAGTGTTTGATTCTTAACTCTTGTGTCTTTACATATAAACTTGCTCCCTGTACTTAGGTAGGTCTCAGATGTAAATAGAAAAGTGATTTCTGTCACTGGGACTTAGCATATTTGTAATTCTACAGAATAATAAATTACGCAATTACAATTTTTTGAAGAAAATATCCTTCAGTTATTGTGCATCTGTTAGGTACAGCACAATGCAACAGGTCCTTTAAAAATGACTGTGTAACATTGTCTTGGACCAGTCTTCAGAGAATATGTAGATTATCAGGTGGGAAATAAGGTATTAACAGAAAGAGGAGGAAGCTTGGAATGAATGCAGTCAGAGTTCTTTTTGAAGGGAGAGAGAACACTTGGGACGATTTGGGGAGGCCTGGGAGTCCGGCACATGTGGCTGTGAAGGGTGGCCTTTCTGCTGACAGAAGGACACAGGGCACGTGGGGTGGAAGGAACAGTGTGAATAGAAGCGCACAAAGAGAGCACAGAAGTCACGCAGAAGACCAGCTAACAGGAAAGCCCGCATGGTGTGAGACTCATGACTGAGCCGCGGGATTGAAGTGCAGTGGAATTGTTCTAAGCTTTGAGCCAGATGTTGAAGCCTAAACAATACAGCTAAGGGGTCTGGGCTTAATCTGCCAGGCTTTGGAGAAGCAGTGAGTGCTGGGCAGCTTGCAGCGGTCCTGAAGGCAGGTGGCTGTGCAGGCTATGCCAGGGGACTGGTGGGTGCTGGAGTCGCTAGGTTGGTGAGAACTAGGTAGAACCAGTGTGGTTAAAGCTGAGTAACCTGAAGGGCTTGAGTTAAAAGGAGAGGTGGTGTCACATCCTTTTGAAGAACGTGGTCTCTGGAAGCAAAGGCCACATGTCACACCTGGTCTTTGCCCTCACCAGCCCTGTGCCCTTGGTGATTACTTAGCTACTTCTGTCCTCTCTGTAAAGGAATCATTGTAGCACCTACCTCTTTCCTTTGTTGTAAGATTTTGATGGAAGATATATCTAAAATCTAAATCAGGCACAGAGTAAATACTCAGTAAGTTGTTAGTATTGTAAAATTCCAGCTATATTGAGCTTTTTAAGGAAAAGGGAGTTAGAGATAGAAAGCTATACAGTTTGAACTTTAGTGTCAGTCAGAAGTTGTTGATTCTGGAAGGAAGCACGCGATTGTAGTTTCATGAAGGTGAGTTTTGGTTGGTCAGTGGTACATCTAGGTGTGAAGACACAGCAGGTGTGAGACTAGAGTCTCTGGAGAGAAGCCCCTCTCACGTACACCTGGGTGTGCACACACCACAGGTGTTAGAATAGAGCCTGAGGGAGAAGCCCGTCACGGGTACACCTAGGTGTGCACACACTGCGGGTGTGAGACTAGAGCCGGGGGGAGAAGGCCGTCACAGGTACCTGCTTGTTTGTGTTCCTCTTCTTGGAAACTGCCGTGAGTGCTGAACGGCGGAAGCCTAGGTGCATTGTTCGTCAGCTGGCAATAACAGTATTCACATTACAGGATCTGTTTTTCAAGCATTCATGTTTGTGTTCTAATTTTATCCTCACCTGAGTAAGAAACTAGATCGTAAACACTCCATGTCTGTCCACAACATCTGGTGGGAGGGTGTGTGTGAAGACAGCCCCCGTAGCTGTGGGCGTGTGCTGCAGAGGGGCAAACACATAGGTAGACTGTGGCTCACCGTGCTGACGCAGGTTGTTAGTGGAGCCAGGACTGTGCTAGAGGTCCCTGACTCCTTACCTGTTAGCAGCCAGCGTGGGAGGTACTTTGATGAAGTACTATCACTTCCTGGAGATAAAGGATTGCATAATTTGGAGATACCCCTTTGCCGTTCACTCAGTTCTGACTCATAGCAACTGCATGTGATGGAGTAAAACTGCCTCCTAGGAAAGAGTTTCCAAGGAGCACCTGGTGGATTCAAACTGTGAACCTTCTGGTCAGCAGCCCTAGCTCTTAACCACTGTACCACCAGGGCTTTCGCGCTGGGAAATGGCTGTGCCCTTTTCTAGAAAATTATGTCAGTTCTCTCAGTTTTATGTAACTAAAGTGGAAAGTGAGTTACTATGTGGAGAAATATTCATTAAATTTGTGTATGAATTATCTAAAAAAATGAAAACCTTTTGTTTATATACTGTTTGCTTTTTTCCATAGGGGCATTACAGTAGTGTGCCTTAATTGTGATTTCCTAACTGACGTTTCTGGCTTAGATAACATGGCCACACACTTAAGTCAACAGGACACTCATACTTGCCAAGTTATAATGAAGAACGGTACGTATACGCAGTTGGGTTGATTTGGATCTTTGATACTGACTCCAGTATTTTTGATCTGCCACAGTATGAGCTTTCTATGCTGCATCATTGTTCTCACTCACCATATTTCATACACCATTATAAATGTAAAACTTTTCTTCTCATTTCAGTTTCTGTTTGTATCCCAACTTCTGAACATCTTTCTGAGTAAGTTTGATTTTTATTCAGTGTGTTTTACTTTGATGAATTTTAGTACGGTTGCATTTTTTTTAATGTATCATTAATAGAAATGAAAACTATATTAAAATTTTTATTTTTTGTTTTAAGCTGCTTGTTGAAATAGCTTGTGACTTGGTGTGAGACACGTTGGGATTTCGTCAGCTCAAGGTTCTGAGCAGCTTCCATGTGCAAAGGCAGCGGCACAGCTGAGTTCATGACAGGCGCTCTCATGGCTCAGCTTTTTCAGCTGTCAAATGGGACTGGATATGTAGCCCACCTTATAATTCTGTGAGGTTGATGTCTCTCAATATAGATTTTTTTAAATTGAACTTTAAGTGAAAGTTTACGGTTCATGTCAGTTTGTCGTCCAAACCCTTACACTGTCCGTACAGTGTGACAGCCCAACCCTCTCAGCCCTGTATTTCCTGTATCCCCTCCGCCTTCTTTCTTGCCGCTGGACAGGAGCCACCCAGTTAGTCTCATGTGTCTCCATAAGCCAGGAAGCGCACTCTCCATCAGTCTGATTGTGTGTCTTCCTTGAGAATGGTCTCAGCTCTGGGCCGACAGAGAGACCAGGACCGTGTCTTCCAAGGACCGCCCACTCTGTTGTAACATGTTTTTTTCACCTCCAGTTGGCTATCTCTAAAAATCTTTTGTTACTTTGGTCTTTTGTTTGCGTAAAATACTCTGTTTTCCTCTGCCGTACTGCCTTCAGAGTCCTGTCTTCCAAGTGACAAGAGTTGTCTGGTTTTGTCTTTTTGATCAGCTCTGTTAATTTCATGTACATTGTAAGTTTTCACATTGGGTGATTGTCTGCTTCCTCATTTGTTGTCTGGTACCGTGCCTTTTTTCTAATTTTCCACATGCAGAAGCGGCCCAGAGATTCCCAAAACGTCAAGGGTAGATGGACACAACCACTGCCCATTCTCTGTTTCCAGAGAAAACGACTGTTGGGACTGAGACCTGTTGTAGGCTTGGCCTCGACATGTCAGGTCTTGGGAGATGCCTCCCTACACAGCTCCCCTCCGTTAAGGCAGCTGCTGACTGGCCAGCGATAGCTCAAGGCCAGTACAGTTGAACAGACCTTCCCACAAGGGCCTTTGGCTCTTGATCTTGGGTGTATGTACCCATTTTGGCCAAGGGAAGGCCATCAGATAATGCTTTAGCATCCAGGTGGATGTGGAACCATTTTCGCTGCTGTCCCTTAATGTCCTGTAGTGTGAGTGCTATCCAGAGTCAGCGTTCTGGGGCCTGGGAACCAGCATTCTTGTCACGTTCTCACAGCCACAGGTTTCTTCTTCCCAAGGCACAGCTGCTTTACAAAATGTAGTATCTGGCATTAACTCTGTAATTTTTTCAGGATACTCATTTTCACATCTTTTTATTTAAAAAACTAATTTTGGTAGCCTGGTTTTATGTTCTTCAGGTTTACTGATGTCTATCTTTATACTGTTTTGTCTTTTAAAATACTATATAGTGTTTGTTTTGTTAGGAAACCCTGGTGGCATAGTGGTTAAATGCTACAACTGCTAACCAAAAGGTCAGCAGTTTGTATCTGTCAGACACTCCTTGGAAACTCTGGGACAGTTCTGTTCTGTCCTGTAGGGTTGCTGTGAGTCAGAATCAACCCAGCGGCAGTGAGTTTGTGTTTTCAGGTTTGGTTGTTTTGTTAAGGACTCCAAGAGATTGCTTAGAATTTTCTGCAGATTCTCTGTAGCTGCCAGCCTGTATGTAGTAATGTCTCAGTACTACCATTTGTAATATTAATGATTATGACTTGTAAGGTACAAGTAATTCAGACAACCTCTTGCAGACTTCGAACAGATTTTAGACTTACGTTTTGTTCACATAATACTGATCTACGTAGCCATTAATGCAGTTCCTTTAGGTGAAAGTAACATGCTAAAAAAGAGGGGGAATCAGTGTTGTACTTGTGGCTGTATGTTTATGTAGATACATACACATGTGTATAAGCACACACGTATGTATATTTCCAAAGTTTTTCACACTTAGTGTTTATTGTAGTTACATTGAATATAAATCTAAAACATTTTGGTGCCTTTTTTATGCTTTTACTTTCTTTTTTTTTTATTAAGTAAAAAAAATGAAAGTGTACATACTCTGTACTTAGAATATGGGGTTAAGAGAGGAGTAGTACACAAGTTGTGTCAAAGTCTCATTAATATTGATCTTCTTACTAATGTGAATTGTCACCAATTTCACCCTACCAAATTTCTAACAATCATCTAATCTAAACCCTCGCTCCTTGCCTTCCCGCCCTCCCACCTTCCCCACCCTTGTAGCCGTCAAAGAGTCTTTTCTATTATGTATGAGTATGCTTTTAAGTTTTTATCGTAGGGGTCTCATATAATAATTGTCGTTCTATCACAACTGACTAGTTTCACTCAATATAGTATCCTCCAGTTGAGAACAAATGGAGAGATGTTTCCTGCTATCATCATTGTTCTTTATCAGTGTATAGTACTCCATGGAGTATATATGCCAAAGTTTACCTATCCATTCTTCTGTTGTTGGGCATCTGGGTTGATGCCAACTTGTTGCTATCATGGACTGTGCTGCAATGAACATTCGTGTGCATGTAACAGTTGGTGTGAGTGGCCTTGATTTTGTAGGATATATTCTGAGCAGAGGAATAACTAGGTCAAATGGTATATCTGTATTCATTATTTTAAGGTAACGCCAAATTGCTTTCCAAAGAGGTTGCACCATTCTGCAATCCCACCAACAATGTGGGAGAGTTCCAGTCTCTCCACAGCCTCTCCAACATTTATTGTTTTGCTTTTACTTTCTTTTAATAAACTGTTTAAGTGCTTTAAGAATTATTTGCTAAGGACAGAGTAGCAGGGACAGGGATTTGGGGACCACAGTTTCACAGGACATCTAGGTCAGTTGGCAGAACTAGGTTTTTTTTTTTTAAGAAGATGTTCTGCATCCCACTTTGGTGAGTGGCATCTGGGTCTTAAAAGCTAGCAAGTGGCCATCTAAGTAGCATCAGCTGGTCCCAGTCGACCTGGAGCAGAGGAGGATGAAGAACACCGAAGAGATGAGGAAAATACGAGTGCAGCAGACAGAAGGTGCTGTATGATCCAAAGATTACATCAGCATGTTACCAGAAGCACTAGGTGGTGCCCGGCCACCACCAGTGACTGCCCTGACAGGGAATACAACATAAAGTCCCTCGTGTAGTGGGAGAAAAATGGGTGTGCAGAACTAGAACTTGATTGAAGACCAGACTTGATATTCTCTCAGACTGGAGGGTCCCCTGAGGACATGGCCCCTGGTTAGCTCAGAGCTGAATCCGGTACCCAAGTCAATTCTAAACACGAAAATTGAACCGGACAGTGAGACCAAGTATGATGTTTCTGGGCGTAAACATACGCACAAGGCTACCTGAGCAGCTCCGCTAGAGGTGAGATGAGAGGCTAGGGAACAGGAATTGGCTGGAGGGATGTGGGAGCTACAGGGTGGACAGGAGGGGTGTGCTGTCACGGGAGGGGAGAGTGGGGGGCGCAGTTAGAGCTACACAGTGCTGTGGGGATTTTATATATGTAAGTTGATTTGGATTATAAACTTAAAGCACAATAAAATAGTTTTTAAAAATCATTTAACCAAAAAAAAAAGTATTTGCTAATGAATAGCTTTATATGAAAGCTATCGATATTTTCACATAAGTAGAAGTGTTGTCTTCGTTGTTACATATAAGCCTGATTCCTTGGCCTGCAGACTGAAATCTGTTCTCAGGAAGTTTTCATTTTAGTGGTGGAAGCCAGACAAGTAAAAAAAAAATTTTTATAAGATGGTGATCAACATGATGGAGAAAAAGTAGAGTAGTCTGTGAAAGGAGCATGAAGAGGAAGTGGGGAATTGCAGCTTTCCACGTGGCAGCTGGGCAGGCTTTACTCCGAGGTGACGTGGGGGCAGAGATCTGAAGAAGGTGAGGAGGAGAGCTGTGTGCATGTGCATCAGGACAAGGATGTAAGCTGCACGTGTGTCCGTCCTAGAAGGACCTTGTTGCAGAGAGAAGGAACAGGCCGGGCAGTAGCCCTTCAGGGGATAGTGTCTTGTTCCTGAGGTAGCATCAGTGAGGATTAAGAGAGGCGTCCTGCAGAGGTGTGGGGCCTCGCAGGCCACCACAGGGAACTGGACGATAGACCAGAAATACAGGGGCTCTCTGGCTCTTATCTTGAGAATAAGCTTTATGGGCCAAGGGCAAAACCAAGGAGATGAGGAAGGGACCACTGTAATAATCCCTGCAGGTGGTGACAGCGTTTCAGAGTCCCGACAGTGAAGACAGGTAAAGCTAGGGAAATCTGAAGAGATTCCGTGCCTTTTGTCACCGTCATGTCCCAGTGTTGCTGCTGTCACTAGAGTTTTCTGTGGTGTTAGCACCAGCGGACACTGCCTGAGGAGCACACAGTATCTTTCTCTCTGTTTTTAAAACAACTGTTTCTCAGTGTACAGTTAACATAGAAGGTAGTTCAGTTACAGAAAGACTGGGTCTGTATGAAACCCTGAGGGGTGCGGGACAGAGAGGCCACGAGCGAGGCCTTTGGACTCTGGGGCACTGGGGCAGTGCGGGGTGAGGGGCCGGGAAGGGCCTGGTAAAAGGGACTGAGGAACAGGGGTCTGTGGTAGGAGGTGACAACCAGAAGAGTGGTGGTGTCCTGGTGTCCTTGCTTCCGGCCCTGAAAACGTGGGTGAGAACTGCTGCGGGATTTGTGGGTTGTGTCACTTGCTGTGGTCGGGCCTCACTGTTGTTGTCCACTCTCAGGACAGTGGGTCCAGCGTGCACATATCCCATCTCCCAGCAGAGACCAGGTCTTGGACCCTGAGAAAGCGCCGAGTTCCTGTTACCCTAGGCACCCCAGCCCTCTGCTCTGTGAAAGTGCTTCTCCTGTCCTTTTATTAGAGAATGCGCCTGGTCAGTGTCTCCCTGTCCCTGCACAGTGTGACTGTAGTTTGTAGCTGACCAGTGGTCTGCAGAAAGGGAAAGCAAGTCCTAAGAAATGAGCACATGCAGGTTAAAGGTCAGTGGATTTTTTAAGGTGGGTTCTTCCTGCTGCGTGAGACCGGTGAGTCTTGAAAGAGACGATTTATTTGAATGGGGCACTTTTTTCTTTCAGTATGTGGTAACTTCCTGATGTGAAGTTTCCTGCTCTGTTGTAAAGAATGCTGATGCATGTGGTTCACTCTTTAAATCCCCTCAACTGGGACATAAAGAGTGAGGTGTGAAGTCCCCACTCAAAGTGGGCTGCAGGCACTTCACTCGTGCTCAGTAATCATTGGTGAGGTGGGGTTGGGGACTCCAGGGTTCTCATACACATTTTCTTGTTTTCAGAAATTGCATCAGGCCATACAGTGTTGGTAGACATCTGGGCAGTGCATAATATGGGCAGACCAGTCGTCAGCCTGTCCCATCTTTGATGGCAGCAGCAAAGGCTGCATCTGAGGGCATAGGTCTCGACATAATTTCAAACTTAGGAAATTAAACTTCATAATTTCTAGCTTCTGTAATTCTTTGTGCTTAGTGTATCAACCTACTTACCCACTTCTCTAGAAGCCATTGCCATTTATCATTATCTGTGTGGAAGATTCTTACCTTGTGAATCCAACTTTCTCAGTATTCGTGGGTGAGATCCTAAGAGCTCGATCTTCAGCAGAGGAATGGACTGTGAGACGGGACAGTGGAGATGAGGCATGGGGACCATCCTTGTAATCTGGGTTATATTGCTTAGTGTTTTGTGACTTGAGCATGTTGACCAAACCCCACTGCTGTCGAGTCGATCCCGCCTCATAGCAGCCCTTCCGACGGGGTGGACCTGCCCCGTGAGTTCCCAGGGAGCCCTGGTGGGTCTGAGCTGCCAACCTGGCTGGCGGCCACAGCGCTAACCACAGCGCTGCCAGGGTTCTTTGGCATGTTTGACCTCAGCTGTCCTCATCTACATGATGGGGCATTTGGGTAACAGACCCTCTGAGGACTCAAGTCCGACTCGAGTGCCGGTGTTGCTGAGCTGTTCACTGAAAACAGCAATAAAGACAGAAGGTTGCACTCGAGGTAATGGTTTATAGTCACCTTTGCAAACCCTGGTGGCGCAGCAGTGAAGTGCTACAGCTGCTCACCAGAAGGCTGGCGGTTTGAGTCCAGCAGGGGCTTAGTTCTCCTCTGTCCTACCGGGTCTATGTGGGTCAGGATGGACTCAGCAGCGATGGGGTTGGTGTTGGGGTTTCCCATAAGCGACAGCTGATGAGCCCTGGAGGACCAGTGGTTAAGAGCTCAGCTGCTAGCTGAGAGGTCGTCATTTCCAGCCCACCGGCTCCTCTGGGGTAGGAAGATGTTGCCATTTGCTCCTGTGAAGATTATAGCCTTGGAAGCAGTCCCATCCCGTCCTCTGGGGTCACTAGCAGCTGGAATGGACTTGATAGTAGTGATTTGATAGTTGGAATTGTGGCTGAGGATGAGACCCGTGCATTCACTGTTCAGGTGGGAAACCCTCCCCAGTGGTGTCGGCAGACAGCTCTGTCTTGGCAGTGCCCACAGGCCTGTGTATTTCTCTCACCAAACATGCCTCCCCGGCTGGGTACCCAGTCTTCTCGCATCCTGCTCCAACCCTGGGTCACTCCAGGCGGGCAGTCAGGGGGTGCTGTCACTCTGCCCAGTTTCCTGCTGTCCAGCTGTCACACAGGTGGCCATCGCCTTACTGTGGAGTTCTGCTCTGGTGTCTCTCCTAAATCGGTTCTGATGTAAGATGAACATCTTTTTTTTGTTTTTGTAATTACTGCCTTTCATCAGTAGAAGTTGGAAACGTTACATATAAGCTTGCAGGTATATTTTAATACATGCATACATAAAAAAATACACAAATCATAAAAACCGACTCCAATACTCCAATGATGAAGAGTTCAACAGTATTGGCCTCTTGCCAGCCTCTCAAGTAACGCCACTTGTGGGAGACTCTAAGGTATTCCTAGGTGTGGCATGTTATTTCTGGTCACAGGATTGTCTGCGCAGACTGTGGAAACCCTGGTGGCTGGTAGTTACAAGCTATGACTGCCAGCCAGAAGGTTGCAGTTCAGATGGACCAGCCGCTGCTTGGAAACACCATGAGGCAGCTCCGCTCTCTCCTTGTGGGGGGCTCTCTCAGAGTTGACTCAGCAGCAGCAGGCTAGGTTTAGTTTTGTCCCTTAGAGTACCAGGTTCAGGGTGACATCTTCCCAGTGCCTGCCTCACTCCCCTTCACAATAGCTGAGTCCGTAGCATCTACACAGAGTTCTTTCTAACACTGTTCACAGTTTGGGAAGTGTTTTCTTCAGCATGTGTCCTCCTCAGTGACTGTGAAGGGAGAGGCCTGGAGTGCTTAGTACAGTACTCGACGAGTGAACTTGGTCATGGTTGAGCTCAGGGCCTTTGTGGCATGTAACGCCTCCTCGCGCAGCTCAGGACGAAGGTGGACGGCGCTCCAGGTGTGTGCTGTCCCTCCTGAATCAGTGGTGACCGTCTCGGATGTGGACAGCGCTCCAGGTGTTCTTCCTGAATCAGTGGTGGCCGTCTCAGATGTTGACAGCGCTCCAGATGTGTGCTGTTCTTCCTGAATCAGTGGTGACCGTCTCAGATGTGGACGGCGCCCCGGGTGTGTGCTGTTCCTCCTGAATCAGTGCTGACTGTCTTAGACATGGACAGCGCCCTGGGTGTGTGCCATTCCTCCTGAATTGGTGGTGACCGTCTCAGATGTGGATGGCGCTCCAGATGCGTGCTGTTCTTCCTGAATCAGTGGTGACTGTCTCAGATTCGTACGGCACACTAGATGCGTGCTGTTCTTCCTAATGCCATCTGATTGGGAAGCTCTCAAGAACAGCTGACTTCTGGCTTGTACAGCCTCTCTGGAGCTTTTCTTTTTCCCCCCTTTTGAGTATTCTTACACATCTTACATTGAAGATTACATTTTAAAAATCAAGATTTAAACTTTTTATTTCTTTTTGGCTTGGTAATGATACTGGCAAGAAGGGATGTGGCCCAGGTGAATGAACGTGGACACTGACCCTTTATGTCTCCACCCCCCGCCTGTGTGTTTGTGATGTGAGTGAAGCTCCCCAGGAGCAGACTGAGGTGACTGAACCGCGTGTCTGGCACTTGCTCATGTCATCTTGAGACAGATTCAAGTGGGTCCCTCAGCTGTGTCTGGCATTTGCTCATGTCTTCTTGAGACAGATTCAGGTGGGTCCCTCAGCTTCATTGTAGAGGGAAGGGATTGTCCACAGGTACATCGGAAGGGTCTGTTTTAGCAGATTTTCATAGAATAGAAAAGTACTGATTTTTCATCATAATCTCTAAATATTTTTGTTGAAATAGATCACCAGTCCTGTTCTCCTCTCACTGAAATCGTAAATAGTATTTGTTTTCAATGCTACACTACATTTTTCTGTAAAAATCAACTGCAGCATTACTGGTAAAAAGTAAGTCATTGTCTCAGAACTTTGAGCTTAGCCAGTTTCAGCTTCACTGTCTTCTGCTAAACAGTCGACCATCTCAGATGGTGACTTTCAGCAGGCATCTTCAGTAAATAGAAATTACAGGGAAGAATTTTGTGTCTGTTCCAGAGGTGTTGATGATGTCTTTGTTGTATAAAAATTTGTTAATCATAAGGTATGCTTTTATAGTTACAAAAATTTAGTGTGTGTATTGGTGGTAAATTTATAACTTGATGAAATTTTATATACTGTGCTTTTCTAACTTTTTTAAAGTTTGTTTTTATAAACACTGTTATTAATAAAATTCTGTTTCTTAATGAGAATACTGTGTACTTAAAGGCACAAAACAAGGTTGGTGTCATTCACTGCTCCTAAAAAACAACAAATCCAGTGTTGTGGAGGCCGTTCTTGCTCACCCTGACCCCTTGGGACAGAGGAGAACTGCCCCATGGTGTTTCCAAGGAGCGCCCGGTGGATCTGAACTGCCGACCTCATGGTTAGCAGCTGTAGCACCTAACCACTGCACCACCAAGGTAGCCAGTGGGCCAGAGCAGAGTGAAAACCTCTGGCACATAGCTCCACTGTGGAGATGGGACAAGGACTGCAGTGTTCCTGGAGTGGTTTCTTCCCCTAGCGGAGAGCCTGCGCTGCTGTTCACGCTTGCTGCAGGCTTTCACTTGCCGTGGTGCCTACAGTTAATCGGTTAAAACTGCCACATGTGAGAATGGTTAGCCTGGTGAGACTTCTGTTGCGGTAATGGAAGGTCTCACTTTGGTAACTTTTGTAACAGTAAACTGAAAAGGAAAAGAAAGCCTTTTATAAAATGTTAACAAAATCGTTTTGTGGTTGGTTTATTTCACTGAGGTTTTTATTTTTCCTAAGTGCAAAATTGAGTGCTTAGAAGTAAGAATGAGTTGTAATGCACACATTTGTTGCTAAGCTTCATTAACCTGGCATCTATCTTTTAGTTCCCTGGCCTACCTTTCATGCGTTTTCTTGTTTATGTACATTATTCCTAACACTGTTAACTGTTTTCTCCTGTGAATCACTGGAGCAGTGAAGTTGCACTCTGCACTTGACGATTTCTTACTTGTAGGAGTCTTGTGTACAACTAAATTTCTGACAGCATTACAGAGCTCAGCCCCACACGCTTGGCGTTTGTGTTTTTTCAGGCTTGCATATGTGTTTCATTCATGTCATTCCCTGGGAAATTACTGTACTGTCCTCCCAGCACTGGGCTTCTGCTCAGCGTGGAGATGCTCTCTACTTTGCAGCTTCGTGTTATAACAAGTGAAGCGTAGAGAAGGGATTTTGTCTAGTTACCCTAACCCGTAGCAGAGTAAGCCTCTGAAGAGCTCATCCTTGAAGGGTGCCCTCAGGGTGTGTAGAGAAGGGCATCTGCAGCTCCGAGCTCCATCAGCTGGCCATGAGAGTGGGTTTTCAGACGATGGCTATTTCAGCCCTCTTGGACATCTCCGTTTCTCCTCTGTAAAAGTGAAGTCAGTACACTTGTTGCTTATATTAAATACATCAGTTCTTAGATATAGCTGTTAACCTTCGTAAAATTAAGAATCAACTCTTGATCAATGGCCTTTCAGATCTGGTAATCTATGCAGATTAAAATTAAATTTAATATATAATGTCAACAAATAAGATCTAGTTAAAAGCAGTTTCTAAACCCAAAGATCTCTGTAAATGGTGGGTTTTATATTAAAATAAATTATAATATTTCCCAGATGGCACATACTTTTGTTACATCTACAGTGTGATTATTCATTAGGAAAAAATCTATCTTGTGAACATCATAATGTTAAGTGTAATCAGTATTTTTCAGCATTTGGCAAAATTTTAAAATTTTGTAGTTAGTATTTGAACTGTGCTTATGAAGCTTTGTAAGAAAGTATCTCTCAAAATTTTCAATCATTACTGTGATTTTACTGCCTACAGCATAATAAATTATACTGTTTTCTAAAGTAGCATTATCATATTAAATTACAAAATAGATAGGATACGTCTCTTTCTAAGTCCTAGAATAGTAAAGACAGGTTGGCATACGCTATGTAAATAAGCCTATAACCTGGTTTTATTTTTTTCAGAGCAATAAATTATTGTTCTAAAACAGCTTTACTAATGTGCTGTATCTTATATTTTAAATTGTACTTAGTAAAGAAGGAAATTTTGGTGACATAGTGGTTGAGTGCTACAGTTGCTAACCAAAAGGTGAGCAGTTTGAATCCAGCAGGTGCTCCCTGAAAGTGCTGTGGAGCAGTTCTCTGTCTGGTCGGGTCGCTGTGAGTTGTAACCAACAGACAGCAGTGCGTAGGTTCACAAAGAAAACACTGCTTAGCCTGCTGCTGCTTAGAGAAGGAAATGGGTATTGAGTTTTAGATCTGTATTTGTTTCTTCAGTATGTTTGAATGACTGTGTTGTTTATTCCCGTACATTTTATTTTTACCTTAAAATGATTACAGGAGTTGCACTCTCTTATTTTCAAGTGTACACTAGGTTAGGTTTTTATTTTAATTATTTTAAGCATACAGACTGTTTCATTTGTCAATATTTATTTTGTTTTCAAGATTGAAAACTGAAGCTCTTGCTGGGGAACACGGAGCCGTGCTGGAGGTCAGTGTTTGCTCTCCTTTGTCCCATGGAGGCATGTCCCCTGGAAATGTCGTTAGACCTAGCGTCTCAGACATTTAGATTTCATCATGCATACGTTAATAACTGTCATTAGCCTATCATGAGGAAGATACAAAAACAGAGTTTTGTTTATTATTTTCATTAGAAATAGAAATATCTAACCCTAAGTAGAATTACAAGGTGCTTTTCTGTTGACGGAGGCATCGTGTATTTCCCTTGCCTATTGCTTAGTTTAGCGAATTAGTAATAGAGATAAATTTATGATTTAAACATCCTGAAATCAACAAAACTTCAGTCACGTAGCACATTGGAAAATTTTATCTTTCCAGGTGATTTAATTTTCTGGAGTAAATAAACTGTCAGATTTAAACTAACTTTTAAAATAGAGATAATTTGAATAAATAAATATGTTTCAGCTGTCTTAAATAAGAGCTCTGAGTGTAAGATTTAGGGTCGTGGTATAAATGCTATACGTGGCACAGTCTGGTGGATGTGTGCAGAAACAGCTCTGCTCAAGCACTCTCAATGTCATGCTGGTGTCAATGTTACTTCTCTCTGATTACAGGGAAGTGAAGCAGGTTCAGACGAGCTTCATTTCTGAACAGTATTTCTGTCTTGTGCAGTGAAGCTGGGCAGAAGCAGCAGCTTTCTCCCACGTAACTTTATACCATGGAATGTTTTCTTTTAATTACAGTTAAATTTCTTTAATGGATGTGGGATTTTTTTTTATTACTTGATTTTTCTTGAGTTTTGGTAGTTTGTGGTTTTCAAGGAATTGATGCAGTTCATCTCAATTGTGATATTTGTATTGAGTTGTTTGTAAGGTTTCATTATCCTTTTAATGCCTGTGGGGTCTGTACTGATAGCCTCTGCTTCCTAGTATTGGTATTTTTTTCCTATTGTCATATATGTTACTTCCACCTGTGTTATAAGACAAATATAGTATGATTTTTGGGAGTTGGTCATCTACTTAGAGAAATTAAAAATCTAGAAGTAAATTTTAGTTTGCCTTCATCTTTACTATTTCTGGTCCTTTTCAGTTTTCCATATGATCTCCGTGTTTTTCTCTGGTGTCACAATCCTTTTGCATGAAGAATGTCCTTTGACACATATCATGTTACAGATCAGCTGGTGTTAATCTCTCACATTTTGCTTCTTCTGCATTTTGGTGGGTGTGTGATTCTGGCCTGGCAGCGCCCCCAACTCCCCACCCACCGCTAACAGTCTCCCCAAGTTGTTTTCTTGTCTCTGGCCCCATGTTCTCTCTGGTGTCTTGCCATGGTTTCTGTCGTGGTGTCTGTGTGATGTCGTCTGTGTGACGTTTTCTTGTGCTTGCCATTGTTTCTCTTTAGCTGTCTCTTTAGCTGTCTGTAGTTTGAATACACGTGTCTCACTTGTTCTCATCTTTGTGTTTGTTTGTATGTTTATGGCATTGGCCCTGGTGTGTGTTTTCTGAGCTGGTCTGTCTGTCTGGTTCTGGGGCTCGATTTCATATGTGTTAGACCATTTGGTGTTGTCGTCTCCTATTCTTGGATGCATCGTTCTGCTTTTTTCCCTCCTTTTTTCCATTTTGTTTCTCTTTGGGTAGTTTCTGTGGACTTGTCAGGTCTGCTTATGAGCCCACAAAGGCACCTGCCCTCCGTGTTAGGTCCTTTATTTCTAGTGTCCACATGGATTCTTTCTGACAGTTGCTGACCCTCTGCAGAATTCCTGTTCACCCCGTGCCTGCTGTGTCGTTTCTTACCGGGGGATTTAGTCTGCTGCTCGTAACCCCAAACCTACTGCTGTCGAGTCAGTTCTGATGCATGGCTACCCTCTAGGGCCGAGCAGAACTACCCCCCAGGGTTTACAGGGAGCGCCTGGTGGGTCTAAACGGCTGGCCTTCTGGTCAGCAGATGTGTCGCTAACCACTGCCCAGCCAGGGTTTCCACATTAGTCACAGTCACTTGAACCTGTCTGTCCGAGAGTACTGGCCCTGGGCCCTGACTGCACTGGCCTGCAGCAGGCACTGCCTCCAATAGGGGGGCTTTCCGTGGTGTTCAGGGTGCCACCCTCACCTCTGGTTGGAAAACAGACGTGGTGGTGAAGAATGTCTGCACCTGCACGGGACAGGCCTTTCTTCTGTGGGACCACTGCTGGGGTGCAGCAGGTGAGAGCTTGGCCACTCCCTGAAAGGTCAGCACTCAGGCCCACCAGCGGCTCCTTGGAGACCCTGTAGGGCAGCTCTGCTCTGTCCTCTAGGGCCCTTGCTGGTCAGACTGAGAGCAGCGGGTCTGGTTTGTTGTGGTTTTCCCCTTGATCTGCGCTTTGGTTTTGTTGTTGGTATGGTTACCTTCCGTACACTGCCAGCTCAGGTATTTCGGGGGGACACAGTTCATTCCATGACAATATATTGGTGCAGAGAGATTACAGATTCTTATGCAGTGATCTGTGGAAATAGCTAATGAAGTTCTGCAGTCAGAAAATGAACATATAGAGAAAGTAATGTACTTAACAACAAAAATTAATTTTGGAAGTATTTCTTAATGTAAAACTTCAAGAAAATGTGAACACAAGTGAAAAACAAAAATTGAATATTATGAGTCATTGGATGAAAGTTTCAGTGACTATGGGAAAGTGTTTACCGAATAGAAATTAAGAATATAAAAGTCCTGATATATTTGACAAGGGAGCATGAGAGGTTTAGCAAAACATCTCATCTTCAGATTTTGAATTTTAAAATCAGAGAAAAGTTATTTTTATAAATATTATCTTATAAACAAATATTTCTATAAATACATCTGGCTTCACTCTTCAATTACTCCAACAATGTAAGCTGTACATGAACTTTGTTAGTTTAAAGCAGCGTGCGATGTCAGTCACCTCTCCTGGGAAACAAGCCGTACGTTCAGACCCTCTAAAATGGATTCGCCAATTTTGCTCGGTGCCATCTTACCAAATTTGGAAGTTGTCTTGAGAATTTAAATAACACCACCCATTAGCTGAGGTTTCATTTTGTTATTCCCCCATAAAACATGTGCAAAAGCAAAATATTTGGATATAGCTTACAATATTATTTGGGCTTGACAGCAGAAGGATTACCATGATTCCATATGTTAAATCTTAATTTCAGATGTGTTTTATTCTGAGCATCTGTGCTTGTTATATATTCAAATTCAAGTTGGGTTAACTAGTTTTGCTAGTTGACCAGTTTTCTATTCTAGTCCAATATTATGATCCATATTTGAAAGAGAAGCTAGGGGATGTAAGTATCAAAATGACTGGATAACTGATTTTTGACCTCCATTCGTGTGCTTTACATTATGAAATTATTTTCCGTTTCTGTGGTATATTAGGTTGCATACTCAAATTGCTTTTATTCAGAAGGCTTAGTATAATAAAAGCCATTTTCTTTAGGCTTAGCTGTGAGTGTGAATAAACAGTATTTTTAATCATTTCAGGAAATTTCAAAACCCAGAGTGACTGAAGGAGGAACAGAAACCTTAAATTCCGAAAGGTAAGTATAAGGAAACATGAAAGCTCTTGAAAATTGAAATATATAAGATAACCTGAGTGCATTAGTCATGGGCAGTTGGCAGACGGGTACTTCAACCTTTGCATATATTATTGCTTTTCATAACGGTTTTTAATTAAAAATTTAAAAATTTTCATTTAACAAAAATGTATTCTAGAGCCTTCCTTTTGTAGTATTTCAGACTTATGGAATTTTTTTGATAATCTTTTAATGATTCTACTTACTGGTCAGTAGAATGGTAACAGATTAGTTGTTCCTCTGAAGCAGGAGGGACCTGGTGGTACAATGGTCAGTGCCACCCTTGCTCACCAGAAGGGCAGCAGTTCAGATCTGTCAGGGAGCAGTTCTGCTCTGTCCTATGGGGTGCTGTGAGTCGGAAGCAACTCAGTGGCAGTGGGTTTGGCTTTTAGTTAATCTATAATTGTTAAGACTATGTGGTATTGACCTAGGAATGGTCTGCAGACAGATCAGTAGAACAAAATAAACAGCAGAGAAACCACCTTACAGATATAATAATAAGTTACATGTGGTTTTTTTTATCATGTTGCTGAGATAATTTGGGTAATCCATTGGAGAAAAGTCTACATTCCAGATAAGGAATGCAATACATGCAATGGTTAAATTTATTTCTGCTTCTGTAAACGTCCTAAATCTATGTAAAGTGCTGGAGATGGTCTTGGAAATCTGTTTCTAATGTCTTAGGATCCATGGAGTAGTTCCTGTTAACATGCACGCACCCCACACCTAAATATCTATGTGTGTGTACTTACATGTATCCTTAGGATTCACCGAGTAGTTTTTGTTAACACATGCACGCACTCCACACCTAAATATGTGTGTGTGTATTTACAAATGTTTTCAGGCATGCGTGGTTTTTTTTTTTATTATGACTGGGTCAAAATGTACATTCCCATATAAATTTACATGCCCACCTATATGCAGCTTTCACTGCTCTCCCTGCCCGGTGACAGCACGCTATTCTTCTCTGCTCCATACATGTCTTATCCTCCCAGTAGTCTCCCAGTCTCCTTTCCCCCCCTCCACCCACTCCCCTTACTCCAGCCAGAGGTCAGCAGGGTGATATCCTATAGATACATAGAACCATAAAGTGCATCTAATATATCATCAGTCTGCATCGTCAGCCATGCATATTTTGATCATTGTAAAACGTAGTCTGTTAATAATCTGGGAAATGTGTGTGAATGCTTATTTGATTTGTATAACAAAGGACATCCTAAGCATAGAAGTAATGTATGAATCATAAAATAGATTAATTCCAAATATATTGCTGTGTAAAGTACTCTTAAAAATTAATAGGAACACGAAAATTTCACAGACAGACAAGATACACGAACAGGTGAAAACAGTGTTAATCAGGACTTCAGACCTGCTAGTCTACTCCAAGGCTGCTTTTAAGGTAGGGCTCTTTGGCGTGTCCCATGCTGCTGCCTAAGGAAGTGCCTCCTTTTAGATTTGGTGATGTCATACAAAGGACTGTGGGTCTGGATTTTCATTTTTTCCCTTTTTTTGTAGCCAAGTGTGTCTTGACATCCCTTACTTTTTCAGCAACTCTGTCTTTAGATTGTGTTCAAATACATGCCTTAAGAATGAATAGATCACAGATGGCTTTATTTTTTCAGTAAACCAGATAAATCTTCATCAGAGAAAGAAAAAGAGGAATGTGATTCCAGTTCCTTTGAAGAGTCATCAGCAACAAATGAAGACAGGTTAACAGCTTCCCGTCAGAAAAACGATACTGGCCTCACAGACCAGGAAACCAGCTCCAAGGAGGCACTCAGCTGTGTTTCAAATGCAGGTGAAGGTACAGTGGAAAAGGAGAAACAGATGGAATGCATCTGCCAGGAAGTGGAGGGGAAGACATGCCCGAGTTCAGAAAGCACAGTCTCAAGTGATCAGGTTAAGGAGCAGGGCTCCAGGGAAGGCCGGCCCCTTTCTAAGAATATTAAGGATTTACGGCTAACGTCGGGTGATGTCAGCATTGATCAGTTTTTGAGAAAAAGAGATGAACCCGAATCTGCTTGTTCTGATGTTGGTGAGCCAGACAGAATCCACCTGGAGCCCTTGACGCCCTCAGAGGTGCTCGAGTATGAAGCCACTGAAATCTTTCAGAAAGGTAGTGGGGACCCTTCAGCCAAGACTGAGGAAGTCGTGTCTGACCGTGCACATGACCCTCCTAGAGAGAGGAGCCCCGACACCGCAGAGACGGCAGCAGGCCTGGCAAGTGACAAAGAGAGCAGGTGAAGTTTGCACGGGGCTCTGCGTCAAGTGCCTGTGGGTCAGGGTGTGTGGGACATGCTGACGGGGAGCATGGTCCTGCGGTGGAGCTCAGAGAGGTGCAGGGAGGCCCTGCCCACCGGCCTGTGTTCAGCCTGGAGGATGAAACACACGGTCCACTGGTGATGGCACCATGGAATAGCTTTCTAAGTTTTAATTTGTTTTGTTTTTTAATGAGCAAGATTTTAGTGACAGTTAAATTTGTAATTTAAAAGTTCCTTTTTAACAGTCGTTAAGGAAACAGAACTTGGTTGCCAGTATGAATTGAATTATAAGAACATTAATTCTATTCATAAAGCTTTTGAAATTTCCGTAAGTCCTAAGATAAAAATCCTTTTCACTTAGATATCCTTTGTAATAAATTTAAAGAAAAAGATTTGGACACTTACTTTTCGGGAATGATTTATTCAGTATAACAGAGGTATTAATACACTGAGCATCCTGCTGGCTTCTGGGAGCAGTCTCAGCGTGCCCTCTGACCTTAGGAGATTTGGGTGAACATAAGCTTAGTTTGGATTGAACACAACATTCCAGTCTGTCTGAAGCATGTAAACAGAACACACTTGTTAGCCTGCTGGGCTGTGAGCTTACCGTGATTAAACTTTCAGTGAAAGTGAAATTATTAAAACCTCAGTTTATATTTGTGCTTTTTCTGTCTGTGTGAGCTGTGCAGAAATCCCTTGATGTTCTAGTTGTTTCACCCATCATTAAAACTCTGATAGCTGTTATGCTTTTAACATTGTTTGAATTATCTCCGTTATCAGTTAAACCCACGAAATGGTCTGGAAACCAAACCAAAGTCGAGTGCAGTGTGAAGGCCATGAAGGGGCAAACCAAAGCCCCACCTGGTGTATGCTCAGCCTTGTTCAGGTGACTGTCACTGTCAGATAGAAATTTCAGATGGGACCTAACACAGTGGTGTAAAAATTCATTTTTGGAAGTTAGCCTAATTTATCCATAAAATGGCTGCTAAAATCAGTTGGTTTTTTATCATCTAGGAAATAATAGATACAGAAATGATAATGTGAATAACAGTAGTTTGCTTTCTAGTACTAATAAACTTTTATTTTAAATGCTGCATTTTTCTTAAATATGCTTTGAACTCAAATTTGTTTCACTGAATGTTGAAATGTTTTAAATAGCTATTCAAATTCTGCTGTAAATAGTAGTTTTTGAGTAAATATTTGCAATAAAAATCTGTCTTTGAGTAATTTTGTTTTTCATTATCACTGCTTGAGTCAGATTACCTTTGGAAATTGTGTACTTGTTCTAAGACGGTAGGTGGTGGTGAGATTTTATTCTGTGTTCTCTGATACATGACTTTGTTAGTTTGAACTAGGCCTTCAAAACAGTGGATGATACTGCTGGTATTTACAGCAAATTTGCTTTATAAATTCTTTCACTTGAAGCAAATGTACTTTATACTTTTCTATCTGATAAGCAACTTAAAAAGGCTAAATAGGTAATATTTGGTATAGAGGTCTTTCTTGAATATCTTCAAATATGTATTCATATATTTGGGGAGGAGGGACAAATATTTTCATGTTTCTTGCTCCCAGGAAAAGATAATGGAGAGCAGGACCCATTAGCCGTCACCTTGGTGAGATACAGGTCTGCAGCAAGGAAGAGCTTTGGGAGTACTTCTGAAGCCCAGAAGAGTGGGAAGTAGAGAAGACCACCGTTAGAGCCCTCGCTCAGTCTCGTGCAGTTTGCAGCAGAGCTCTCATGTTGCATTACCACACCTTGAGCACTGTGCCAGACAGCCCTCTACGTGACACCAGGGTCACTTTGGAGCCCTGGGGAGCTCCTTCTCCTGCCCCATGTACCTTCTAAAGTAGTGACAGACTGGCCCATGAACTGCTTGTTGACCTCTCCACCATAGGAAAAGGAACCTACACCAGACTGTAAGCCCGTCATTGCGAACATCCAGCAATGAAATACAAATAAAATGTTATATGAACTAAAAATCTGTGTGTGGTAACAAACTTGGTTTACATTCTCACGGTCTCCTTGTCTTTGGTCAGGACCAGTTAGTTTGGCTATACAGAGCAAGGGGCCCTTGAGTGGGGCAGGGCCCAGACAGCAGAGTCGTCACATGCTTCCTGGGATCACTGCAAAACAAAACCAGAAGCCAGAACACAGCAAACCAAGTAAATTCAACAAATGGGTGATGGCTTGCAGACAGCCGTCAGTATCAGATCCCTTGAAAAGGCAGATGACAGTGGCTTCAGAAAGCTCCCAAAGCACAGAGCCAAGAGATTTTCAGGCACCCTGGAATCGTTGGAGGTGGAACACCAAAGACCAACACTGGAACTCTTCGACAAATCAGGAAGGAAGTGAGGCAAAATGCAAAATGCAAAAAAAAAAAAAAACAACAACACTGAGACACTAAAAGCTGTGGGGGACTCTGGAGAGGAAGCATCTGTGAGTGACTGGGTGGCAGGAATACAGAATCTGAGGGATTGGAATACTAGAACTGGGCAGGGGGCTGGGGGTGTACAGAATCCATGAGAGGTTAGAATGCCAGAAAGGGGAGGAGGGATGGTTACAGAATCTATGAGGGATTGAACTGGGGAGGTGGGGGGTGTACAGAATTTGTGGAGGATTATAGTACCAGACCGGGGGAGGGGGCAGGGGGCATACGAGGGATTGCAATACCAGAACAGGGAGGGGAGGGGTGTACAGAATCTATGAAGGATTGGAATACCAGAATGGGGGGGGGGTAACACAAAATACAGAAAGAATTGTTGAAACTTTGCAGACAGAAAACTTACCTGATGTCATGAAAGATGATTTCTATCCAAGTGCTTATTGAACCCCACACAAGATAGATCCCAAAAGAAAGATAACTAGGCATACATAAGCAGGCATGTTTTGATCAAACTTGCCAAAGCTGAAGATAAGGAGACAGTTTTAAAACTGGCTAGGAGAAACAAAAATTAATCTGCAAAGGAGACTCAATAAGACTAAGCTCAGAGTCAGCAGAAACCACGCAGGCAAGAAAGCAACAGGGTGACATGTACAAATCCTGGAAGGAAAATGACTGCAAGCCAAGAATTTCATATCCCACAGAACTCTCTTAAATATGGTAGTGAGACTAGGACATTTCCAGATAAATACAGGGAATTTGCAAATGCCAAGATTTCAGGAAATACTGAATGAGTCCAACCAAAACCCAGACCCTCTCCAATCAAGTCAATTCTGACTCACGGTGATCCTATAGGACAGTAGAACTGCCCCATAGAGCCTCCAAAAGGCACCTGCAGATTTGAACTGCTGACCTTTTGGTTAGAAAATCAGTAGTATCAGATAGCAACCCACATAAATCACAAAAGTAAAAGGGAAACAGTGAAAATAGGGAAACAGAGATAGTATTATGTGAAAAAGGACAGCAGTGTAGCAAAAAAAGAGGGACTTAAAAAATGTTCTAAATCATTTGGAGAGGAGGTCAAGGTGATACAAAGTTAAAAGAATGGTTTAAATTTCGGAAAAGGGGTAGATTATCACCACAATGGAAATGAACAACCATGAGCCTCAAAACAAGAAGACAGTGACATCTCAGCAAACCCCAAACCAACAAGGACAGATGGATGGCAGACACAAAGTGGGGTGCTGGAGATAAACAAACCCTGTTGCCTGGAGACGATTCTGATTCTACTGTAGGAGAAGGTAGAACTGCCCCATAGGATGTCCAAGGAGTGGCTGGTGGCTTTGAATGGCCAGTCTCTTGGTTAGGCAACAGGGTGTTAGCCACCAGCTATCAGGTTGCCTCATGTCAGAGTTACTTAAACACAGACAGTATATAAACGAGTGCAGATGTCTGTCTTCTGGTAAAACCTCATTTCCAAAAACAGGCTGTGACTGGTACTGTCCCATGAACTTTAGTTTGCCGGCCCTGCTTTGGGGCCTCAAACCCCTCTGCTGTTAGCATGGAAACCAACTTACAGTCTAGCAACCACTGGCATGAAGCCACCAGGAAATCTCAGTACTTGACAGTCTCGTACAACCTAAAGATAGAATTATGATGGATGACAAGTGAAGTTCAATGGCATTATGAAGTGTTAACATTTATTTTGTAGGATATACTTCTGTATTGAAAATTGTAACATGACAGGTATTTGTGTGATTTCTCATCTTTCATCTCTGCCATGGTTTGAGAGTAAATTGAATGGTATTTTAAGAACTATGCCAAACATTTGTTAAAAGTAATAGTATGAATTAACTTTGTTTTGCCTTTAAGAGACGAGAAAGTCAAATATCTGAATAGTTATTGATTTGCCCAAAATTACAAAGAGATTTGAACTCAATTTTAAAACTAGTGTTTTCCTACCACCTCTGTAGTTTCCAGCATTTATACTTCTTGCCTTCGTAAAACACTTATTTTTGGCAAATAACACTCCTAATGAGGGTAGTAATTGTAGTTTTATTACAATAAAACTATAGTTATAGAATCAAGGGCTTTTTAACCTCAAGAATTTCTATTAATAGAAATTATGAACTTTATCTCCAGTGGCAGGGCTAGTGAATTTTCATTACTAGGAAAGACAGCACATATAGACTTTATTTAATCACATAAGTTTTAACATCACTGATATTTTTGTAGGCTTCTGCAGTGTCATTGTTTGACTTCAGTGTGGATATGATGGCCATTTCTGTTCCACTACATTATGACTCCAAAACTACTTGTACAACTTCAAGAGAAAGAGGACTTTTGCGTGAATTCGTTTACACTAGGTTTGTTACATTTAGACTTGTTTATTCATCTATGAAATGAGACCCTACTTTACAAACATCGAAGCATAAAAGAAATGGTTGGTTTTGACTAGCACATTTGGAGATCCATGGAGACAAAATGAAAAAGTAGATTTTAAAACATATTGGTCGTTTGAATTTTCTTTTAAAAAGATTCAAATTGAATAGACCATGTGCTAGGACATAAAGCACATCTCAACAAACTATACCACTGAATTACCACAAAGCATATTTTCAGACCATAAAGCCATAAAAGTTGAAATCAACAGAAAAACTGTCATGGTTGAAATTGTGTCCCCACAAAAATGTGTGCAGCCACGTGGCTGGGATATGGTTCCCAGTATCTTGGGACTGTCCTCCATTGTGTGGTTTTGCTAACCTGTATGTTAAAGGATAGGGTGGGGCTGTGAATTCCTGCTGTGGGGGGAGTTTCCCTGGAGTATGGCCTGCCCCACCCTTAATGCTTTTAGCTTGCAAGGAATAAAAGGAAAAAGAAACAAAGGACAATTTGAGAACCTCTCTACCATCAAGCAAACAGCACCGGGAGCAGAGCACGTCCTTCAGACCAGAGGTTCTTGCGTGAGGACGCTCCCTGGACAAAGACTGATGCAATACTGGACTTTCCTCCAGAGCTGACAAGGGGAAAGTCTTTCCCTGGAGTGGACACCCTGAATATGGACTTGCAACCTACTGGACTGTATAAGAATAAATCTTTCTTTGTTAAAGCCATCCACTCTGTGGTATTTCTGTTAGAGCAGCCTAGCTGACTAAAACAAAAACCATAGATGGAAATTGGAAGTCATGGAAACTGAACATCACCTTGCTTAAAAAGCCATGGGTTATAGAAGAAATCAAGGATGACATAAATGCATGGATTCAAATGAGAATGAAAACATTTCCTACCAGAACCTAAGCAGTGCTCAGAGGTCAATTTATCACTATAAATGCACACATCCTGGAGGAAGGACCCAAACCAAAGAACCCTACAGCCTGAACAAGTAGAAAGAGAGCAACAGAAGAACCCCTCATGCACCAGAAGAAAATTGATCATAAAGATGAGAGCAGAACTAAATGAATTAGAGAATAGAAGAGCATTGAAAAAAGTGGTAAGACCAAAAGCTGATTTTTTTGAGAATATCAACAAAATTGACAGACCATTGGCTAAATTACTAAAGATTCAAACTGAGAGCTATTTCACCTTGATCAGTGTAAGGAATTAGAGGAGCCGGAAGCCCTGATGGTGCCATGGTTAAGTGCCACAGCTGCTGACCAGGAGATTGACAATTCAAATCTGCCAGCCACTCCTTGGAGACTGTGGGGCAGCTCTGCTCTATAGGGTCACTGTGCATCAGAGTTGACCCCACAGCAGTGGGTTTGGTCTGGGTTTGGTACCCACGACTGCAGCATCATCTAAGGACAAACTGCCCTGGGTGGCATTACTTTTACAGTTAAACCAAAGCTGACTTTTCACTGCCTGTTACACACTGTAAAATCAGCTTCCTCGCCTAGAGCAGACTAACTGTGACTGAGTCTCCACCAAGAACAGTGTCCTCCCTGTGAAGACTACTCAGCCCAGCTCTCAATGAACTGGGAGCAGCAGATGTGGGTGGCCTGAAGGGTGGCTAAGCCATATCACAGGAGTCACCTGGGGGTTGGCTTCCTCAAATGCCCCGGGACATCTGGGGTCACTTAACCTCTATAAAAACTGAAAAGAAGAATTGACTGCATTGCCATTAGTCACTCTGGCCTCTTTTTAAAGTGACTTTGCCTATCTTTTCAAGTGAAGTGTGTCCTTCACAGAGGATTTGGAAACTATACAGTAGGATTCCCTGTCATCCCACCACAGGGAGGCCATCATTCTGGCATCCCCCGTCTCTTTCCTGTAACGACACACTTGTCTGTGACTCTGCGTTCCGTATCCCTCAGTTTCTGGAGCAGATAGGGTTTTCTTGGCGTTTTAAAACTTCTCAACCTACTCACTGCCTTAAAAGCATAGTTTTAATTGCTGTGTGTCAGGAGTTAGCAAACTATGGTCCATTTTTTAGAAACAAATTCTTGTTAGGACACAGCCAGGCTCATTTATTTATATATTGTCTGTGGTTTCTTTTACATTATGACAGCAGAATTGACAGTAAAACCTGCAAAAGAGAAAACCTGTGTATGGCAGGAACGTGTCAAAGAAAGAAAACACTGATTTTTCCAGTAAAACAACCCATGGGAAGGTGGTCAGGCTGTCGCCCGTCACAGGTGGAAACCCGACAAAACATGGAAGATCCAGGCAATTCTGTCGACGTTCTGGCTGTCACGGGCTTCACTACCTTAGAAACCTGGCATACCTGGCCTTTTAAGAAGGGATTTGCTCACTGATTCTCTACATGACCTTTAGTATTGTTGGTTTCTGGCCAGTCCAGCCCCAAGTTGCAGTGACCTTATGTATAACACACTGGGACACTGCCCAGTTCTGCCTCGCTGTCACATTCGTATGCCTGAGTCTTCCGTCACAGCCACTGTGGATGGGAGTGGCCTCCCACCTGGGGCTCCTCTTCCAGCATCATGCAGACAGATTCTTCGGTGATTCACAAGGATTTCCTTGACGAGTTTTCGGAAGTCAGTTGACACAGCCCTCTTTTTCTAGCCTGTCCTAGTTTTAAAATTCTGTTGCAACCTGCCCACTATGGGTGACCTGATGGTATTTGAAATACCAATAGCATAGCTTCCAGCATCACAGCAACATGCGAGCCACCACCATGGGACAGCCTGATGGACGGGTGGTGGATCTCGCATACAGGTCTATCACCTTTTTGATAACCATTTTCTTATCTCACTGTCACAAAGCCTTTAGAACCTCTGAGTTCATAAACTTGAGTCCACATGTTATCTGTCTGAAACTCTAAGAGTGCGACTGACTCGATCGAAGGGTGTGTTGGTTTTCCTGGGACCGCCGTACCGTAAAGTGGGTGACTTGTGAGACCAGAAATCTGTGGTCACAGCTCTGGAGCTGGAAGTCTGAGTTGATTCTGAGGCTCAGAGAGCGTATCCCCACCTCTCCTGGCTTCAGGTGTTTTGCAGAAACACTTGCCGTGCCCCAGCTGGCAGCTGTGCCTGCCTGTCATCATGTGGCCATCTCTGCTGAGGCCCTGTGTTGTGTCTTTGATAAGGACATCAGTCATAGAGGGTTCACCCTATGCTGCTGTGCCTTCAATGTTGACAGATACCCTCTTTCAAAGACCTGGTTCCCAAACAGGATCCCTGTGGCATGACAGATTTAATGTTACTCAGAATTTGGTGTCAGGGAGAAAAAGGCACAGTGCAGTCAGTCATGTCTGCCTAAGGAGGCCTCAGTAAAGGCTCTGGACACGGAATCTCCTGGGGCTTCCTGGTTGGTGAGGGACACGGATGCCAGGGGAAAGTGACATGTCCTTTAGGACACGGAAGCTCTGTGTTGGGAACCCTCCCAGACCTCACTCCCTGCATCTCTTCATTTGTACCCCTTCTGCTGGCATGAAACTCTGATGCAAACAGTGCAGCACTAACAGAAAGCCTGTGAGCAACACAGCCTGCCGAAGAGTATGGCCACCGTGGAAACCCAAACTGGCTGCCATCGAGTCAATCTTGACTCACAGCCACCCTGCAGGACAGAGCAGAACCACCCCACAGGGTCTCAGAGGCAGTCCTCTTCACAAACACAGATCGCCGTGTCTTTCTTCTGTGGAACAGCTGATGGACTTGGACCATTGTGCCACTAAGGCTCCTTCTGGCCATCATGCTGATGGTTAGATCTTTGTATTTGGTTAAAGAGGTGAAGAGAGGCTGTCTTAGGCTGGGTTTTCTAGGGAAACAAAACCAGTAATACATGTAGGTACAAGAAAAGATTTATAACATAGATAGATACAGATATAGGAAACAGCTCATGTAATCACAGAAGCTGAATGTTCCAAGTTCTAGCACAAGCCTCACGTGGCCACAGAAGCTGAGGAACCCAAAGTCAGCAGGTCAGAGACCAGAGTTCTAGATCACCGGTTGTGTAGGTCAGTGGATCCCAAGCTGGTGGCGAGACGAAGCGACAAAGGCTGGCGAACCCAGGATCAGCAGTTCAGGGAGCAGGAGCAGCAGAGGCTGGCGAACCCAGGATCGGTAGGTCAGGGAGCAGGACTCTCAAGTGCCGACTGTAAGGACTGATGAGTCCAACAGCTGCTAGTTCAAGTCCCGGAACCAGATGCCGGAAGAAGACAGCAGGAGCTCCTGGCTATGTGAGCAGACCAGCAGTAGTAGTGGAAGGTTGGGAGATGAGAGCTGAGGGGTGGGGAGCCACCACAAACCCCGCCCTGCCAGCAGCCAAATATGTAGTAGCCAAGTTGACATAATCCTGACCACCACAGAGACACAGCAATGTTTCTGTTTGGGAATTCTTGCCTGGTGTTTCTTGGTAAATCTGTGTATTCTGCACCACCAGGACTTCTAAAAGGCAGGCTAGGTCCTCCGTCCAACAGGGCAGATTCCAGAATTCCATTCTATGGAGAGTTAAAAAAAAAAAAATTCATCATGAAAGATTTGGTTACATAGATGAAGCTGAGCTGGCTGAGTCCCTGGCGCTGAAGTAATTCCTCCCAGGTGTTACTGACAAAAGCCATAGCGTTGAGGGGGCCGTGCCGACGTTTGTCTGTTCCATTCTGTTACTGAGTTTGAAATACTTAAGAAACACGGGTTTCTAGTTTCTGTTGACCAAGACAGGCCACTTCAACGGGTAACAATTCTCATGAGAGGAAACAAACGGTGGAACAGCACCTCACTGTGACTGTGTCACCCTCCAGGAGCTCATCACATTACTATGGCCACCAGCTGCAGTAAAGCTACTGCATGTGCAGACAGGAGCCGCAGTGGTGGTTTTGTTGGTTTGCTGGACCTTTTAAAGACTATTTCAGTGAAGCTGGAGCTCTAAATGACAACCATGGGAATAATGCACTGTATTGTGCTTTCTTTTCAGTTTAGCCAGGTTTAATTTTGTATTTAACAGAACTAGTGCCTTCCAAATGTGGTTGGCATGAGTGAAAAACAATTCATTAATGTTTGAATATACGAACTCTGATACCACCTTTGTGTTCATTTCACACTGCTTAATAGTACTGAAAAATATCCACAAGTCATTTGTTGCTTGTTTGATGAATTGATTTTTGCATTTGACAATTATAAATTTACTGTAAATTCTTGAGTGGGAAAGGTGATTGTTAGCTCCCTTTTCTGTAAACTTTGGGGCCTGCCATTTCTGCCCTTTTCATGAAACTTGATGCTTATCAGGACCACTCAGCTGAACTCTCAGTTAAATCATAAATGACGCTGGCTGACCTCGTCGTTCTCCTCATCCTGTATTCCAATGAACTGAAGATGTGATACCATAGGCAGATTGATTCATCTTCTCTCAGTCAGCTTTCTGTGCCCTGTTTAAGAAACCTTTCTGTATCCTCAGGTTATGAAGCTGTTTGTCCACGTCATCTGCCCCCCCCATCTTGTAATTTGATCTTGCACATACTTAGGTTGGTAACCCACCTTAAATTGACTGTCACGGACAATGTGGAGTAGGGTCAAGTTTCACATTTTTTACACAGGCAGGGCTTTCTTTCCTCTCTGATCTGCACTAAGTATCTGCACCATAAATCAAGCCTTTGTCTGTGCAGGGCTGTGTTCCTGCCTTCCTGGTGTAGTCCTTTGACCTGTTTCAGCACGCAGTCAGCATGCATTTCCTGGAAAGCTCTGAAAGTAAGTAATTTGGGCATTGGGGGCCAAGAGGCAAAATGGAGGATATCATGTAGTGCTTCTATAACAAGACAGAAAACAAGTTTCCATGAATTGTTTATTGATGGAATTAAAAATGTAATACTAACTTCAGGCAAAGAAGGGATTGGACTTGGGGACAGAGGGATGCAGGTGGTATGTACACTTTATGGTTTATATATGAGGCTGTCCTACTGGTTTCTTTTTAGAGAAGAGAGGAAAGGATGGAGGAGACAAGTGTCGGTGGAGTGGCTACTGGAAGTCACAAGGTGAGGAGAGCAGATAGAGTTGCAGAGGAGCAGGTGCTTGGGGTTTTACATGGAAAATGTACTTGGATTATAAACCTTCACTTAATCACAAAAGTTTTTAATGTACTACTAAAAACAGCATAATTTTTTTAAAAATAATAGTAGACTGCTAATAAGAATAATAGAATGCTTTTTTAATGACAGGGTAATATTTCACAAAAGAGTGATTCAAAGTGCTCCGTGTCATTGAACCTGACTGCACATGTTCGTCTGTCTGTGCTGATTTGTAATGAGATTGTGTGTCTCATCTTTGAACATCTCTTTTCATACAGAAAGTACAGCCAAACAGTGATGTCGTCCACTGGTACGATTTTATTAGTTATTATCAACTTGGAAAGCATTTACCACATTCTGTTAGATTCCTCTCTTAAGATATTTGCCTTTTAGCATGTCATCGCATATTAGGTTATTAACTTCTAATTGAAGTTAATTCATTTGCACAGGTAAATGGATTTTCAAATATGGAAATTACTTTGCACTTGCCTCAAGGTCCTGAAAAACTTCTGAGAAGGTAGTTACAGCTTGGAAAACACGTCCATTGTAAACTGTTCTGAGAATGGAGACCTTGTCTTTCTGTTTTAATTTTTGGCAGTGCAGGAAGTATATAGGTTGACATTCCTTGTGATAAAACAAGTTATTTGTCATAGAAATGACTCTACTGCAGTGTATTTTACACGTCAGCACTGTTCTGCATCTTAACTTTAGGTTGAACTTATTAAATGAGATTACCAACTTTGTCGCGAAAGATAATTTTCAGAGGCATTCAGCATTTGAGAATGATGATGGATGATGGTTCTTCTTATTCAGAAAAAATTGCAATCTTGGTCTTCAGTTAAAAAAAATAGAATAAAAAATCCACAATAAAGCATTACCACTGCTAAGCATAGCTTTACTGTGTGACAGGTCAAGTCAGAAGATCTAACTTCTGTTTCTAACACCAAATTCTTGGTGATGGTTAAGTTCATAAGAACAAATGACATTCACTGCCGACATTACTGGTTCAATAACAGATGATCAATCAAAATATTTTCCTCAAAATACCTGTGGATGAATAATGCAGTGAAAACCACAGGTTTTACACAATGTACGCTTTCATAACTTTGTTCAAGCTGTATCTACCTAAGTTTTTTTTCTGATCCACACATTTTAACTACCATCAGTTGTAAGATATCTTAGCAGATTCCACTTCAGTTCTATTGAATTAGTGTTTTCTCAATTTTGTTCAAAGTATCCTCACCTGCAGTTATTCTGTGCAAGCTGTTTGTAGAGTCTAATTCTTTATTCACTTCAAATTTGGCACTGACTCTCTGAATTGACAACAACTGAGCCTTACAGATAGTATATGTCAACTCACCAAAGCCAAGGAAACCCTCTCAGAATCATGTCCCCGTTTTCAAATACATTACTGGTGTTCTTTCAGTGTCCTCAAACATTCTGCTATTCTCACCAGAAGGCTAAGTGTTGTAAGCAAGTTCATGTCTTCCGAATACAATTCTTTGTTTTTTGCAGTCACACACAGTTTTATTACCTCACTATTGGTGACTGGCTTTCTTCATGGACAAGAAAAACACTTAGAAACTTCCTTTGGTTGTAGCTGCTTTTGCTTTTTATTTTTGCAGAGAAGTTCTACTGTGATGAGATACTCTTTCCCTTTTTTCTATTAATTTCCTAAGACCTGGAAATGCTAAGTGCTCAATCCTTCAAATAGCTGTGCATAATGAGTGCAGCGATAATGCTATCTAACTCAACGAAGAAGGACAGTAGTATTCCACACTCCATGGCGCCTTAAAAATATCACATGGGAGCCCCACTTTTCACTTCCTTTCTTGTTTTGTCTGAGTGATGGGTATGTACTGATAATGAAAGGTGAAGCGCGTGGCTGCTGGCCCACACGAGGCGCCCGATGGCTTCCCTTTCACCCACCTCACTAAGACTGTGGATGCACCGGGGGGAGGAGGAAGCAAGGAAACTGTCACCGTTTTAGGGTTTCGGTTGTCACTACCCACCTCGGACGTGGTGTCAGAGCCTTCTCAGACATGTGTAATCAAACAACGGTGGTGGTTGTGTGCCAATCTAACTTTAAAATTTAAATTCCATGTAAGTTTCACACATCACAAAATACTGTTTTTATCTTCTTTCCCTCCATTTAAAATCATCTGTACATGAGCTATACAGAAGCAGAAAGCAGGAGGGACTTGGCCCATGAGTCCTGGTTCGCCAGCCCACGACCCAGATGGCCGTCCCGAATAGTATTTACCAAAAATGTGTCTAAGGAACTCCTGGTGGTGACGTGACCACAGCTCCAACTCACAGACGTGTTGGGTACCACAGTGGAAACATCCTCCCTGTGGCGGTCATCCTTGTACCCACTGTGAGGAACGCAGCTCCTAGGAAATTTCTTAAAAATAAATGAAAAGTCAAAAACACTCCGTAGAAAGTGAGGTGCTGTACGCCCCGCGTGGTGTTTCATGTTGTGCACACTAAGCGGCCCGAGAGCGTCGTCAACGGGAGCCTCCCTTATCTCCACCTCAGACAGGCGTGGAAACCCTGGTGGCGCCTGGCTAAGTGCTGTGGCTGCTCACCCAAGGGTCCGCAGTTCGAATCCGCCAGGCGCGCCCTGGAAACTCCGTGGGGGTGTCGAAATCAACTTGACAGCAGGGGCTCTCGATTTCTGGTTTTCATCCAGATACGATGGCGCTTTTTTTCTTATTTTTTGTCAGAGTCCTTATTTGCAGGGAACTATCTGCTGCAGGCCTCCGAACCTAGGAGCGATAATTAAAAAAGAAACTCCTTGCCTGCAAGTAGACTCTGATCCCGGACATGCTGCCGGACGGAGAAGCAGCACCCCGCGGGGTTCTGAGGTGCGGCCGGGGGCGCCAACCGCCGAGCTTTCCGTCAGCAGCCGAGCTCTTCACCATGAAGCCACCGGGCACGGTGTGCTCTCAAAAACAGTCATATTTTCTGTGAGATGAAGTCACGAACTGCTGAAGGAAAAAAAAAAAACACCTCACCTCTTTCCAGAAAAGCACTGTCCATTTCTTCTACCAGTCTTAACAACAGCAACTACCCGAACTGCCACCGCCCACCACGGCCACACCGGCAGTGACCTCACATCCGGCGGAAACTGGTCTCCGGAAGCTGGCCGGTCAGCGGGCGCTCTTTCGGCTTCGGAAAGTCGGCCAATCAGCAAGGGCGTTACTCGGCGGCTGGAGCCCGCCCCGAGGTCAGCCCATCACGAGCGCTCTCAGGTCTCCCGCCTGCAGGAAACGGAGTCCGCGTGGGCGACAGAACTGAGGCGAAGGCTCATCGGACCGGGGCCTGGGGGGGGCCGGGGCCGGAGCCGGGGCCTGGGGGGGCTGGAGGCCTGGGAGGAGGCCGTGACGGGGGCGGGGGCTGGGGGCCTCGGGGGGCCGGGGCCTGTGTAAACCCGTTAGTTTGAAAGGCCTGGTTTCCATTCATAGTCCGGTGTGTTTTTGAGAATAAAAAGGGGTGCACCCCGAGATCTCCACTAAAAGACCAAAATTGGTGGTCCAGGGGCCTCAGGGTTCCCCTGGGAGCATGACCGCTGACCCTGATGCTGTCCGTCCATAAGTCACAATGGAGGTCAACTCTTGGACAGGGGTGGATTGGACTTGGTGGCACGGAGTGACCATATCGTGTGTGCACCTTATGGTTCTGTGCATCTATAGGATGTCGTCCTGCAGACCACTTACTGGAGGGGAGTGGAGAAGAGGGGATAGGAGATTGTTAGGAGGACATGACATGTATAGAGCAGAGAGGAGGAGTGTGCTGTCACCGGGCAGGGAGAGCCGGGGGAGCTGCACATAGGCAGGCAGGCAAATTTATGTGAGATTGTACATTTTCACTCAATCATAATTTAAAAAAAAAAAAAGAATCCAGTGTGTTTTGTCACACTGGGGGAAAAGCAGTGGGAGAGAAAAGGCAGGCTTGTGACAGCAAACCACATCCTCTCCATGCTTGGTGATGGCAGTGACAAGGGTTTGGAGATGTCACACAGTGCCATCTTTCATCCTGAAGATATTTTTGTCATTTGGAGTACAATCAGGTACCAGAGAGAGCCTCTTGGGTGACAGAAATGTAATCTCTACAAATACTCAGGGATTCATCAATCATTATTTTTTATTTATGTAATACTAAAGTGTGAAAGCAGCTCCAAAAGCCTGATCTTTATTCTGGTAATAAAATTTTGGCAGATCGCTTGATACATAAGAATAAGAAACTTGCCATCATCTGTCCTAGGAAAATATGGATTGTTCTTTGCCCATAGCACCAGGTAACCTCCAAAATTGGGCTTTGTAATTATCCCAATCAATAAGTGACGGCTTTGATGACACTTCTGAAGGTAGGACATTCATCACCAGGCTGACACTTTCAGCATATCTTTGGCACCTTGATCAAGTTAGTCACCTACCAGCTAGCTCTCCTCTGAAGGCCTCTTTCGTGCTATGATGTTCTAGGTCAGTAGTTTTCAACTTCAAGCACATATAAACATCACATACTGAGGTTTAAAATTATAATGCATAGTTGGGTGCCCACTGAGTCGCTTCCGATTCACTGCGACTCTGGGAACAAAAGAGCAAAGCCCTGCCCGGTCCTGAGCCGTGCTCACACCCGTTCCTGGGTTTGAGGCCCAAGTTGTGACCAGTGTGTCAGGATGGCTCGTGGGGAGTCTTCTTCTCTGCTGACCCTTTATTTTACCCAGCATGATGGACTTCTCCAGCGACTGGTCCCGGTCGTTCCTACCATGATGATCCCCGGTCTTGGTTTTTTTAAGTTCATCTGGTTCTTGTAGCCACATTGGGAACAGGGCTGTGGGTACCAGAAAGAACAGCATTTAAAGCCTGGAACTGCCTTCAAGAGGTTAACAGTGCTCCTGACAACACGGGCGGAGAGACCGTGATGGTTAGGGGTTGAAAGGTCCCCTCCGGCCAGAGACAGTCAGAAGAAGTGGCATTCCAACAAAGGTCTGGAAACACTTTCTCCGTGTCACTGTGGGAGGGAAGCACATTGTCAACACAGAGGTTTTTATTTCTTTTTAGCAAAGGAGTACTTCAGAACTCTAGTGCAGGTTTGTTGCTTTGAACAAGAAAGATGTCTTTAATTTTCCAGCATAATTTGAAATGATGCCACTCAGTAAATATTTAAAAACTTCTCAGTGTGTTCCCTTTTGTACTCTTAGAAATGTGTTGTGATTTGGGGAAAAATCGGCATAGCTTTCATGAATAAGTAAGCATGAAGTCAGGACGGACGCAGGTGGAGCGATCATCACTGCTCGGTTTTGTCACTTGGCAGCCACAATAGACTTAACAACACAATCAGCATTGAGTTCCTGATACTTTTTCTACAATCTCAAGTTTCACATATGGAATGAGTCTGTTTATCATCTGGGAGTACCGATTTAGGCACCAAGTCCACCCGTTGGCTGTGAACGCTGTCTCCTCCCGACGAAGTGTGGAACCATTCCCGGTTCCCCAGGCGCCTTTGCCGTCGCACCTGGGATGACGCCGTGCAGACGTGAGAAGGGCCCACAGTGAGACGTTGGCTCAACCGCAGGCGGCTTGTTAGAATACTTGCCAATTGCGACCAGGTTTCTTAAGCTCAGAACTGAGCACTCCTGGGCAGAACGGAAGCCACCTCAGACTGGACTTGGGTTCCTGGGTTCGGAACTCGGTTGCCGTACCTGGAACGACCTTGGCAGTTTGAGCCAGCCACTGCCCCAGGCAGACTCAAGGCAACCGGTGTCCGAAAGATCGCCCCGAGGGGCCGTTCTCGCTGGTCCATAGGGTGCTCTGCGAGTTAGAATGGACTTGATTGCTGTGGGGTTGTTTTTTGTTTTTTTTTTTTGGAGCAGTTGGCTAACTTTGAGGATGTTTCTGAAGCTCTCAAGCCAAAGTAAATATTTAGAAATGAATATAGTCATTTAATGACTGGGATGAAAAAGTTCAGTACATGGGTCAAATAGTACCAGACAGAATTGGTAACCTGGAAGATAGATCTCATGATATCACACAGAGTGCAGATTAAAGACATGTAAACTGCAGAAGAGAGTTTAAGAAAGTCGAATATACCTCTCAAAGTTGCTCTAGAAGGGAAAGAAGAAAAATCAAAACCAAATTCATCACCGTGGAGTCACGGTGTGCACGGTGGACTGCACAAGGCAGAGAGAAGGACCCTGGGGGTTTTACTGTCTTCACAGAAGCAGATGGCTGCCTCTTCCTCCCCTGGGGCCACCAGGGGCTTGAGCCTCTGGTCTTTAGGTTAGCAGCCAAGGGCTTAACCACTGCACCACCAGGGCTCAAGGGAAAATACAGCAAAACATGCACATTTGAAGAGATAAGGCTGCACATTGTTTACAATTGCAGAAAAGGCGTGAATCTTCGGACTAAGGGAGTGCCAAGTGCCCTGCTGGATAAAGAAAATGAAATACAGAGGCAGACATACTGCCGTCAAACTGAAGACTACCAAAAAGAAAATTTTAGAAGCAATCTGAGAGAAAAGACTGTGCTTAGAATGAGAGAAAGATGAGACCGGCCGACTGCTTGTAGGCTTGTTACGTTGACAGCCATAGACAATAGAATAATCACTTTAAAATGTGGGGGAAGATAATTCTCTATGTCCAGATGAATTATCTTCAAGAGTTGTTGTTAAGTGCTGTCGAGTTGGTTGTGACTCATAGGAACCCGATGCCAGCAGAACAAAACCCTATGATCTGCGCCCCCCGCCCAGTGCTTATTGTGCTGGAACCCGCGGTTGCAGCCACAGCACAAGTCCACCTTGCTGAGGGTCTCCCTCTTTTCCGCTGACCGTCTGCTTTACCAAACGTGATGGCCTTCTTCTGGGATTGGCCCATCCTGATAGCATGTCCAGGGTAGGTGAGGCGTAGTCACCCATCTTTGCTTCTAAGGAGGCTTTCCGTTGAACTTCTTCCAGGACAAATGTGTTTCCTTCCTCTGGCCGTCCACGGTAAGTTTATACTCGGTATTCTCCTCCGGCACAGACACTGAAAGGCGTCACTTCTTCTCAGAACTTCCTCATTCACTGTCCAGCTTTCCCATGCATATGAGGTGACTGGAAACACCTTGAGAGACAGGCGCACCTTAGTCTTCAGGGTAACACCTTTGTTTTTGGTACTTTTAAAGACACCTTTTCCAGCAGATTTTCTCAAAGCAATGTGTCTTTGGATTTCTTGACTGCTACTTCCATGAGTGTTGATTGTGGCTTCAGGTAAAATGGAAATCCTTGATAAATCTCGGTCTTTTCTCCCTTTATCATAATATTGCTTACTGGTCAGTACCATACCATGCCCGTTGCTGTTTAGTCTGACTCATAGCAACCCTATAGGGTGGAGTAGAACAGCTCATACAGGGTCCAGGACTGCCTGGTTGATTCTAGCATAGCTTTTAACCACTGTACGGCCAGGGTTTCCACTGACTGGCCCAGTTGGGACCATCTTTTTTTTTGCTTGATGTCGAGGTGTAATCCGTACCCAAGGCTTTAGTCTTTGATCTTTGTCAGTAAGTGCTTCAAGCCCTCTTCACTTCCACCAAGCATGATTGTGTGTGTCATCTACACACCACAAGTTGTTAATGAATCTTCCTCCAATCTTGAGGCCGCTTTCTTCCTATAGTCCAGCTTCTTGGATTATTCGCTGAGCACACAGATTGAACAGGTACAGCGACAAGGTACAACCCTGACATACTCTTTTCCTGACTTTAAACTATGAGCTATCACTTGTTCTATTCAAACTTTGTGATTTTTCCTAAATCTCACCCAAATTTGTATCCAGATAGACTATTACAGTATCTCCAGCAACGTATGAGTGATCCCCACTGGCCTAGTCACACATGATTTCATCGTTTTAATGAACCCGCTTTACTAGTTGAATAGACGTGAGCCTGTTGTCACGTCTGCTGCCCTCGAGTCAATTCCGACTGACCGCAGTGCTGCAGGACAGCGTAGACCTGCCCCGGAAGGTGCCTTTGAACGGCGGCCCTGTCACAAGAGCACCGCAGTCCAGGGCCCCTCCGCAGACGAGCGAGGCATCTGAATTCAGGCTCTGCAGACCATCTTGTCACACATTTCTTGCTCGCTCCATAAGAGACGTAACATAAGGGAGTCTGCAGCTCAGTGACTGATGTTCCTTCCTAACTAGACCTTCCGACTCAGTCTCGGCCTCACTAGCCTGGTGAGCTGGCCTGGGCAGGGAACTCCCTAACCGCTTCACCTGTCGCTGAAACCCTGAAATTCGCACTGACATGGGCCTGGAGCGCGCCCTGGCCTCTTCAGTGCTCCAGGAATGTTGTATCTCTGGCCATATGTACGCCAGTGGAGAAACGCAGAGAGCTCAGAACAAGGAAGGAAGAGAGTGGAATATTGTTTTCACGGTTTCCTCTTCCCCAGTGTTTCCTCTCCTGGTCCTGAGAAAGAGATGAGTAAAGTACTGTCACTCCATAAACCAAACCAAACCTATTGCCGTCGAGTCAATTCCGACTCATAGTGACTCTTTAGGGCAGAATAGAACTGTTTCAGAGTTTCCAAGGAGTGCCTGGTGGATTTGAACTGCCGACCTTTGGGTTAGCAGAGGTAGCACTTAACCGCTATGACTGTTTATTTGGCGTCTTTCAGAGCCTGGTCTTATGTTTCTCTGCAGGGGTTTAATCTTGGGAACCCTCCAGGGAGGCTGCTGGTAGCATCATTGACCTGCGAGCAGATCCTGAAGTGGGTGGGCAGAAACCAGGGACACTTCCCAAGTCCCACTGCTCGTCTGGAGCAGAGGCTAAGTGACCTGCAGGCCCCGCACTGGGCCATCCTGATGATCAGGCTCGCTGCTCAGCACAGGCATCCCCAACCCCCACCCCTGTTTTGAATATATAAGGATGGTGTGGGTCTCTCCTTGCAAAATTTGCATGAAGATAGCAGGATCTTTAAAAAGAAATGCTTATTAGTAACAAAAAACACAACCATCATCAAAATAAATGTTGCACACAGTTTTATGAGCAAGGGAATAATCTTGAGTGGCTTTGCTTGCTCTAGGGAAATTGATCGGGAAAGGAGGCACTGGTGCACGTGATCTCAATAAATCTCAAATAACCCTTCAGCCACTAAGTGCTCCCCGAATGCTTCTAAATTCTAAAATGACTAGTAAAATATTATTTAGCAGTCGCTTCAGAGTGTTTCCCATGTTTATGTCTCTAACACGCTGGCAATGCTTGTAATTTGTGATCTGTTACAATCCTTTGCATGAGCAACATGTTCATAAAAACTTTTCAGCACGAGATTCTGGAGCAGTGGAGGGTCACAGCTCTGTATTACAGCGCTCAGTTTGGTCAGGCACCCAAATCTCCACTTACAAAGTTGTTTCTAAGTGATAAGTCTGGTGCTGTGCTAGCATTCCTGTATCTCATTGCATAACAATGGCCCTGATTCTCCTTCAACCATTCCATGACACCATCCTGATCACTGTAACAACAAGGTGGGAAAGATTTTAAAGCCGACCTCACCTGACAGTTCATAACAGGTAGCAAGTTTTTTCAGGTCCCCTCCTGCTAAAGACACTCGGTGCTCACAACCTGCAGGGACAGTGCAGCCAATGATGACTCATTGGTTTCTGGTTCTGTGAAACTTCACTGTGATTGGTTTTTCTACCAAGGTTAAGTGACAGGCACTATTTTTTGTTCTTGTTTCTGTCAATTTACTTGGGGTCTCAGAGCATTTTTGCTGTTCAGAGTCTCCCACCACTTTTAAGTAAGGCTTTCACTACATGTACACTGTGTCAAAAAGTCTCTGGGTGGAACTCCTCCTTCTATTAGTAACTGAGAGTGCTGGTGGCTTTCTCTCTCTGCTGGTTAGTAGTCAAGTCTCGCTAACTTGTCTCTGCCAAAGACAATAAGAATTTGGCTTTATATACTTTAAATGAGTATTGCATATGCAAGGGATTATGCAGACGTGATATAAATGTGCATGCAGCAGCAGTCCCGCATGGAAAGCAAGAGTGTCGCTAAAACACGACACATTTGGTGAATGAAACGGGACAGAGATTCACGGGCCTTGTTGACAACAGCCGTGCCGTCAGGAGACAGGCCGGTACCTCTGTTACGCTGTCTAGGGGGCTGCCCACGAGCAGGGGTGCAGACAGCCAACACTTGAGATACAGAGCCCCTTGGTCTAACGTGCACGTCATCAGCCTGGGTGACATTCAGTAATAGTGTAATTATGCAGCCTTTTAACCATTTCCAATGAAGCTCCCACTTAAGATAAGAAATATGACAGGTCTACAGTTTCCTTCTATGAAATTTGCATTCAGCTGAATGGTTGTATCTGCCATGAATTAATATTTAGAATGAGAGAATAAAATGTTTCATTAGGAACAAGACTGGGTGCAATTTTATGGATTCACTTACTTCTTTTGTATATCCACGTCAAAACTTCTTTTGCATTTATAATTTTTCACTTTATTTTAAACTACATGTCAAATTTATTCAGTGATTCTGTGATAAGTTATTTTCCTCTGCCAAACTGAAGGACAGTAAAATAGATTAGTTGTATCAAACTGTTTTTTAAATTGCCCATAGGGTTTCCAAGGAACATCTGGTGGATTTGAACTGCTGACCTTTAGATGAGAGTTAAGCTTTTCCCCACTGTACCACCAGGGCTCTAGTGTCAGGACAGGAGGGCAGTTCCTCTTAGGAATGTCCCTAAGTCTTTTTTACCTCCACTCTTCAAGAACTCTAGTGAATCTAGTAAAAACAAAACAAAACCTTGCTAAACCTGAGTGAAGTTAGAAGGTATCAGAATACAATATTTCTAGAGCACTCCAAAATAAAATTAAGAAAATTGTTCCATTCATAATACCCTACAAAAGAACAAAATATTCTGGAATAAAGATGATGAAAAGAAGTATACCTCCTGTAAGTTGAAAACTATACATCATTGCTGAGAGAAATTAAAGACCTAAATACATGGAGATGTATACCGTGTTCAAGATGAGCTGAATGAGTTAATATTATTAAGCTGAAAATACTCACCAAAATAAGGAACGGCCAACAAAATTCCTATCAAAATTCCTAAAAAACTGACAAGTTGATTCCAAAATTTATATGGAAATGGAAATCACCTACAGTAGCCAAAGCAGTGTTGAAAGGAAGTATAAAACCTGAGGACTTACACTACCTGATTTCAAAACTGGCTGCAAATTTTCAGAAATTAATATACTGTGACATAGATATCACTGTAAGTGAACACAGAGTTCAGAAACAGACGCACACATTTATGGTCACTTGATTTTTAACATACAACTCGGAACAATTCAATGGAGGAAAAACAGTGGTGCCAGAAATCGGTGCACAAAAATTAAGATGGATCATAGACCTAAACGTAATGCCTGAAACTACTACATTTCTAGAAGAAATCATAGACAAAAACTTTGAGTTAGCAAAGATTTATTAGATATGACACCAAAAGCCCAATACATCTAAACATAAACTGGATTTCACCAGACTTTTAAAACTCTGCTTTCTTGGTGGTGTGAGGTCTCTGTATCTCTCTGCTCACTTTTTTATATCTCAGAAGAGACTGGCTAAGGACACAACCTGATCCCTAGATTGACTCCTGCCTCGTTAACAGAGCGGCCCCTAATCCTGCCTCCTTAGCATCATAGAGAAAGGATTTACAACATACAGAAAAATCGCAGCAGAAAACAATACAGTAGGCAACCACACAGCGCTGAGAATCATGGCCTAGCCGTGTCGACACTGTTGGGGCAGGACACAATTCAATCCACAACAACATTTTACCAAGGAAAAGAAAGGGCCAGTAAGCAGTGAAAAGACGTTCAAAAGTGTTAGTCCACAGGGAGACGCAAACCAAAACCACGGCAAAGGTCGCTGCCCATCCTCGAGAAGAGACGGCGTGGAGGACTGGTCAGAGTGTAGAGAGATTGTCACCCTCGTGCCTTGTCTGTGAGGATGTAGGATGGAACGTTTACCGTGGAAAACAGTTTGAAAGTTTCTGAAGAAGTTAGACATACAACCCAGCAATCCCACTCCTAGGTATTCTTAAAGAAAACAGAGGCATAGGTTCACACAAAGACTTGGGTACAAATGTTCACAGGATCGCTCCTCACCATTGCCAGACACTGGAATCCGTACAAATGCACCTCACCTGGTGAATGCGGAGATCAATGCGCTAGAGCCATACATCCTTACAGCATCTCAGGCTGGGTTCTGGAGAGGAGAAAACCAGTGGAGCAGAGAGAGGGAGGGACAGAGGGACAGAGAGAGATCTGTACTCCGAGGAAACAGTGAACACAGTTGCCGAGCTGTCCCAAATCATCCGGCCAGGTATCAGGACAGACGCCCCTCCTGACTCACCTGGCTGAAGAGGCTGACAGACCCCGGTCGGTCACAGGTCAGATGGCAGGCGGCCGGCTCACATTTCAGGAACCAGGGATCCGATAACGGTGAGTCCAACGTGGGATCAAGGAAGGGAAAGCTTTCCCAGAACACCTGCAGGGATCAGGTGCAGCCCCCCAGTCCTGAGGAAACTCCTCCTACATCAGATGAGCAGCGGGAGGACAACTATGTAACAGGAGCAGCGAGCTCGGCTGAGAAGACACCCCGCGTCGGCCACCACAGTGCGCGGGGCAGTACTTCTCAGCAATAGAAAGAAACAAGCTAATTGTCCAATAGTGTGAATAAACCTAAGAATGATGCTAAATACAAGAGATGATGTGAACAAACCTAAGAATGATGCCAAATACAAGTGATGAGACACAAAAGACCACACACTGTGTGTAACCAATTATGTGGAATCTCTGGAAAAGGGACAACTCTATAGACAGAAAGCAGGTGGCTGGATGGTGACTGCAAACACGTCCGGGAACTGCCCGGGTGGACGGATGTGTTCCCAAACTGGATTTGGGTGACGGTTGCACAACTGTAAAAACCACATATGTGCACTGAAAGTCATCAGACTGTGTGTTCGTGATGGGTGAAATTGACTATCAAAGGTTTTTTAATTGAAATTATTAATAACTTGGTTATAGTAAATTTGCTGTTAGGTGCCAATGAGTTGGTTCCGGCCGTAGCGATCTGTGCCCAAGAAGACAGAGCAGACACCCCGCCCACTGTTGTCCTTCCATGGCTGTCCCTTAAAGGCCTTGGTGGGCAGGCTGTCTCACTCCTCTGTAGGATTAAAACCTGCCATAGCTGTAACGCAGTGATGTGGCAATAAATGAACGCACTGGATTTGATTAGGTATCTGTGAGTGAATGCCGTGGGTCCTACGTTACAGAAAAGAACTGTGCCTTTGACTTCACCTGCTTTAAGCTTTAAATAGTGTGTGGATTCTAATAATTCCCATATCTCCCTCTGTAGCTGAGACACATCTCTGCAGCTTCAGACACACACCCGGCTCCTGCTGATGGTGCCCCAGGCAGAAACAATCAAGTGAGGCTACACCTCTCCTCAGACGTTATTTCAGAGCCCTGGGGTAAGGGATATAATTTAGTGATAATCTTTCTTCTTCTTTTTTTTTCTAAATAAGCATTTATTTAGCTCCGAGTACTGTGCATTGGCAATTCTGGCTAGCTTTATCTCAGTTAGCATAATGTTACTGAAACTCAATGTTCTAGCATGCAGTAGAACTTTCTTCTTTTTTATGGTGGATAATAGTCCATTATACATATATAGCACATCTTGTTTCTCCATTGATCTGCTAATGGACACTGGAGTTGTTCCCACTCTTTGGGTCTTGTGAACAATGCTGCTGTGTACATCAAGGTACAAGGAACTTTCCTGCTTTCAATTCTCCTGAATATACACCTAGGAATGGAATTGTTGGTAGAAAATTCTATATTCAAGGAGCACTGGCAGGGCAATAGTTATGTGCTGGGCTGCTGACCAAAAGCTTGGGGGTCTCAGCCCACCACAGGTTCCACAAACAAAACAGTGGGTGATCAGCTCTGCTGCTGACCGCAGCCTAGGGAGCCCACCGGACACTTCATCTCCGTCTTGTAGGATTGCTGTGTGTGGGAGCTGATGCAATGGTGCAACCAAAGTTCTTTGTTTAATTTTCTAAGAGCCAGCAAGCTGTGTTCCCCAGCGAATCTGCTATTTTACACCCCTGCCAGCGATGGGGGACAGTCCCACCACTTCCACAGCCTCAGGGACTCTGGTTGTATTCTGTTTTTCTGCTCGCAGCCTTCCTACGGGTGATGAGGTGGTATCTCATCCAGGTTTGGGCTCACATACCTCTGCTGACTGATGCCACTGAGCATCTTTTCATATGCCTGTAAGCCATATGTGTACACTCTCTGGAGAAATATCTGTTCAGGTCCTTTGTCCACTTTTTGATTGCATTGTTTGTCTTTTTGCTACTGAGTTGTAAAGGTATATATTCTGAATATTAAGCCCTTATCAGATACACAATTTGCAAGTTGTCATGGATTGACTTGTGTCCCCCCAAAAATAGATGTAGCCCATTTTGTGGTTTTCCTATGCTGTATATTAAAGAATTAGGGTGGGGCTGTAAATCCCTTCATAGGATCACCTCCCTGCTCCACCATAAAGGGAGTTTCCCTGAAGTGTGGCCTGCCCACCCTTAATCCTTTCAGCCTGCAAGAGATAAAAGGAAAGAAAAGCAGACAGAGAATTAAGAACCTCACACCATCAAGAAATCTGTACCGGGAGAAGAGTGTGTCCTTTAGACCTGAGATTCCTGCGCCAAGATGCTCCCTGGACAAAGACTGATGTACCACTGGACTTTCCTCCAGAGCCAACGACGGGAAAGCCTTCCCCCGGAGCAGACACCCTGAATATGGACTTGCAGCCTACTGGATGGTGTAAGAATAAACCTTCCTTTGTTAAAGCTATCCACTCTGTGGTATTTCTGTTAGAGCAGCACTAGCTGACTAAAACACAGATATTTTCTGCTAATCTGTGGGTTATCTTTTCACTTTCTTGATGCACAAGTTTTTTTCTAACGCAGTTCAGGTTGTCTTTTTTTTTTTTTTATTTTGTTGCTTGCACTTTTGGTATTATAGTGGAGAATTCGTTTCCAAATTCAAGGTCCTAAAGATTTACCCATGTTTTCTTCTCAGAGTTTTATAGTTTTAACACTTCTACTTAGGTCATTGATCCATTCTGAGCTAATTTTTTCTTATGGTGTGAGGTAGGGGTTCCATTTCATTCATTTGCATGTAGAAATTCAGCTTTCCATTGCTGTGGACTGGCATCATGGTGCTTGTGTCAATGGCACTTGCTGGCTAGAAGTGACACCCAGTGTCATTGTTGAAAAGTCTGTTCTTTCCTCAGTGAGTGGATTTGGCACCTTGTTGAAAATCAGTTGACCACAGACGAATGGGTTTATTTCTGGACTCATAATTCTGCTCCATTGGTCTATATATCTTAAATGTTTTTTTTTTTGCATTTTTACAGTAAGTAGACTGTTTTTTAAAGAAGAGAGAAATTAACATTTGAAAATATTTTTTGGAAAAACTTTCCTTCTCCCAAACTGACTATTAGTTGAAGGGAGACTGATGGAAGGAGTGGATGTGTCAGGACAGATAAATGCTGTGTGTTCCTCTAATTGTTACAAAGGGAGAGAAGCACCAACTTCCAGAAGAAAGGCTGTGGTCAGCTGTGAATGTGCCTCACTGTGGTCATCTCTGCAAACTTCGGGAAGGGAAACTATGTCCACGTCAGTTTCAGTAGGAGACGGTGAGGAAATCCTGGTGGCCCTGTGGTTGAGTGCATGCAAAAGGTGACAATGAACAAGGAAGACAGAAGAAGAACTGACGTCTTTGAATTGTGGTGTGGGAGAAAAATTTTGAGTGCACCATGGACTGTCAAAAAAACAAACAGATCTGTTCTGGAAGAAGTCCAACCAGAGTGCTCCTTGAAAGCAAAGACGGAAAGACTATGTCTCACAAACTTGGGACTTGTTGTCAGGAGGAATCAGTCCCTAGAGACGGGTATCATGTTTGGTAGAGTGGGCCAAGCTGGAGGGTCTGCAAAAAAGAGGAAGACTCTCAACAAGATGGATTGACCCAGCAGCTGCAGCAATGGCCTCAGATATAAAAATGACTGTGGGCATCATGCAGGACCAGGCAGTGTTTTGTTCTGTCGTGCAGAGGGCCGCTATGAGTCAGAACCGACTCGATGGCACCTAACAACAACATCATCAACAACATCGAGTCACTGCGCATTGAAATCAACTCAGCTGCAGCGCGTCTGGTTTTTATAGCCTTCCTCATTTGCACAGTGGCACCGCAGTGTGTGCCGTGGAGGGAAACGAGGCTCTGGTGGAGATGAGACAGTCAGGAAAGAGAGCGCGCTGACACCCAGAGGGAGCGCAGCTTCACAGAACGTGGACGAGGATGTGACCCACGCAGGGTTTCCTTTTAATTCTCACTAGAATCCAGCGTCGTCAGCATTACAGAACTGTGTTACAGCCCAGCCAGCCCAAGCCTGGCCTGATCCCTCTCACCCCTCCTCCCCCTCGCCCCTCACCCAGAGATGCCCTCGCACAAGGAAATTACACAGGCTGTAAGTGAAGGCTGAAATCTAGTTTCAGGTCAGTCATACAGACAATACTGATGGAAAGACTCATCTGTCTGGCACCCTTCTTCCTACTGGAAAGCTGGCCATGTTTTTGCCTATTGCCTAATTTCCTGAAGATTCCAAAGAGATGCTTATCTTTCAATACTCCAAAAAGCGGAAGTAATGCCATTTTTCAAATGAAAAATTATATGCAGTATTTTAAACATGCAGTGTCACTGTAACTGTGGCACTAGTGGAATTAAATGTGCTCAGTGATACCAGCAGGTCACACCGTGTCCTTTGGTTCTGAAAGGCTGAGGAAATCCTGTATCACTGACTGTGATTTAGAGATGTACGAAGATTGCTCTCAGCCATCAGCAGGGCTACAGCACGTCTAGTTTTTTTCTTCTCCGTTTCTGTATTCAGCATAACTATGGGTCATCAAGGAAGATGAGCTGGGATGGGGCCCAGCTACCGCCACTGACTACCCTAACAAGGGACATGACAGCGTCCCTAACTGGACAGAGACAAGTGGGTGCAGAACTCAAACTCACGCAAAAAGACCAGACTTAACGGTATGATGGAGACTGGAGAAACCCCAGAAGACACGGTCCCTGGGCCTCTGTTAACCCAGAACAAAACTGCACCCAAAGCCAACACTTCGAAGGACAGACTGCGCTCTGAAACGTAAAATGGTACTCATCAAGAGGGCGTTTCTGAGTTCAGGAACACAGACAAGCCTGAAGGGCAGCTCCTCCCAGTGCTGGGTGAGCAGGCAGAGGGGACAGGAGCTGGCTGAACAGACACTGGCAGCCCAGGATGGGGAGGGTGTGGGAGCTGTCACACTGCAGGAGGGTAGCATCACGTCACCGTGTGTGTCTAAATCTCTGTATAAGAAATGAACGTGTGTTATAAACTTTCACCTGAAGTGCAATAAATTTAAAAATGATTAGTTGTTTCTAAGCTAAAGGAGAAAAAAAAAAAGCAACCTATTACACTAAATCAGAAGCGACATTGTGAAGGGAATAATTATTAGAGATTTTAGATGTAAAAGGTTTTGTTTAGTTTAAATTATGCAGTAAAAGAAAACCAGGGAAAGAGAGAAAGAGGAAGAAAAAGTTTATTTGCGTCCCGGGCGGCTTTACAGAGCTCCCAGGAGGGAGTCTGCAAAACCGTGCTCTGGTCCAGGGGTTGGGGGTTTATAAAAGGGTGGTGGTGGACCTTGTTGAGGACAGGGCTGAGGACAGTGCCTGTGGCAAGTAGCCAGTGGGGTTGTGGACAATTAGAGTCACTTAATTAACGTACGGGGGTGTTGTTTTCAGGGGAGTGAGGTGAAGAGAGGTCTAGTTGAGCCTATGGGGAAGAAGCGGTAGCTAGTCTTCATTTGAATGGAATTCCCAGAATAGCCAGCGGATGAGACGTTTTGACTCGGGCAGTTCCAGGAACAGTTGGGGGAGGGGGTTTGGGTTTCAGCCTAACAATAATAACTGATAGGAGAGGTGCATGAGTTAATTCAAGTTCCAAGAACTTCAACGGTAACATCCTTTTCTTCACTCATCTGTCACCCTGTGTCCTTCCAACGCCAGGCAGCTGAGAGCGAGAGTGCGGTACTGAGTAGGATGGATCCTTCGCTCCAGCTGTCACACCCACCGGGGCTGCAGCTGACACCCACTGGCCACCCTGAGGTGCGGACGGGCAGGCTGAGGCCAGCTGTGCAGGCCACAGGAGCGAGGGGGCATCCGGGGCACCGAGAGCTCGCGCGCACGGTCAGCGCCCCGGGGGCCAGGCCCAAGCCCGGGACAGCTGCCGGCATGACCGCTGCAAAGCCACAGTCACGCCACAGTCCCAGAGAGCATGGTGAAGCCAGACAGCAGCCTCGTGCTGTGGCTAACAGGTGTCAAAGCCAGCAGAAGGAAACCATAAACTCCACAACAGACTCAGAGGCAAGGCGCTTGATGAAGTGAGTGAAGAAACAACACGAGCAGATGCCTTTGTTCTTGTGTTGAAATTTAAAGTAACCTTTAAGTTATGGAGATCCCGAGACTGCTCTCTTTTTTCTGGAGGCTTGTCTGGGTTACAGCTCTGACTCAGGAGAGAGCGCCGGGCTTGGGGACAACACATCCGGAAGTGGAGGATAAACCTCGGTGGGAAGTGCCAGCGTCCGCGCAGCAGCCCCAGTCGGGGCTCCGGCCGGCACCGCAGCAACAGCCACAGGCTTTGTCCACGACGTCTGGGTCAACGTGAAGAGCACACAGGCTTCCTGCCGGGAGAGTAGTTGGTGTTTAGTGGGATGGTCTCAGCATGTCAGAGGGAAAACATCACTGTGAGGCTGTCACTTAGGGGTGGGGGGTGGTGCCAGAACTGATCAGAAACCTGTGAGCAGACATCACTGTCACCATCTGTGAAACCCACGTTGCTTCCTGGGTCCCATGGCTCTCGCCTGGCTTAAAATAGCAGCTCTTTAGTACACAACCCCCTTACAGGAGATACAGGTTTCTAATGTATTTCCCGAGTTCTAAGTGGAAGTTCTAGAGGATACTGGGATCAAGAGAACGTCAAATACCATTGATAGGGCCAGGGGAATAGCATTCCTTTTGAAAGCAAGCAGAATCTGGAGCTAAACCTGCAGTGCGATAGTTACAGAAGAGCGGTTTGTCTCTTGGGGTGCATAGTCCAGGCCCTCCACGGTCACTGGGGGCACCCCTGGGAGCAGAAGGAACAGGGTGCCCTAATGACCTCCAATCCTACAGACACAGCCCATGGAGCCCAGAGCTGGCTCTAGAAGGCTCTGTCCCTGGGGGCCCAGGGGCAGAACTCACTCCTTTTTCGTGTCTTGCATGACCCCGTTCCGCCCCCCACAGAAACAGTAGCCCGGCACCCCACTCTTCCTCCCACAGAGAAACAGCACCCCCTTTCCCATCCTCTTGAGGGTCTTTGGCTTCACAAGCAGAGGCAGATGCCAGTTTTCTTTGAAAGCAGCACCTTAAATGTGTCAGCTTGGGAAGGTTGCAGCGGTGACGGTGTCACAAAGCAGGTGCGGTGTGGGCCCTTCCCTAGTGACAAGCAGCCTGATCCGGCCTCTGACCAGCTCTTGGAGCGGAAGAGCGCGACGGGGTGTTGGCTGGGAGGTTGTGTCTCCACGTGCCAGGTGTCAGAGGTGAGGGGCTGCCTCCTCACCGTGGTCGGACACCACTGCTGGAGGCTGGTCAGAGGGACAGCTGAGGCCTCGCCCTTTATCAGACAGTTGGGATGTATGAGGCAAGCTCAGCCATCCTCCCGGGGAAGGGAAGACCCACCCAAGGGTCCGCAGAACCACTGTCCCTCTGCAGCCAGGGCAGGGTCTCTGCCCTCAGTGTGGAGTGCACTGAGCACTGAGAGGGTTGTTGGCGTTGGGTTTTGTCTGTCGCTTCCAAGACTAAGGTGAAATCAGGCCTTAGGTCCCTGAGGTCTAACTAATCTGGGAATGAACGGAGATGGCTTGACTGGCATTGTTTCCACCCCGTTTCCAGACTTTCGTTCCGGGGAGGTGTTTTCTAGGCTGAGGAGGGGGTGAATGTAACGGGCCCCACTGGAAAATAACAAACCTCTCTGTAAATCCCCAGTAAGTGAACTGAGCTGGGGATGCCTTAAAATAGTCCTCAGCTCCTAGCGGTGTATCCAAGAGTCTTCTCGACAAGAAAACGTGATGGAACACTTTACTCAAAGTCCCTGCCTGATCTGAGTCAATGTTTTAATTCCATCTAAGCTGTGCGTGTGCCACAGAACATCTGGGCACGGCGTTTTCTCTCTGCCACACCTGCAAGGCTAAGTACCCACATAAACAAAAAAGAACTGAAATCTGCCGCAGAGCTGGGGAGAGAAAGAACCCAACCAGCCACGAAGCTCACAGGAGCAGCGGGACAACACTGAGCTGTAAACAAGCTTGAGGGGGATTTAATTCTTATGACAAGTGCCAGGGAGGGCATCTCACGTGGCCTCTCAGCATGTGCACACGTGGCAGGGAGGAGCCACCGAGGATTTAACACAGACAGAAAGAAAAAAGAAAACTCGGGGCATCAGCCTCTCCTCGTCTATAAATAGCTGAGCAAATCACGACGAGCCAGTTGTTGTAATTATCTTGATTTTCAGAATCTTTTGCCACTCAAAAGAGTTTCTGAGTCTCCTCCCTGCTCTTTATAATTATAGCTACTCTGCCAGAGTCATGGATTGAATTGTGTCCCCCCTAAAAAAGGTGCAGCCATGTGGCTGGGCCATGATTCCCAGTATCTTATGACTGTCTCCTCCGTTTTGTGGTTTTCCTATGCCGTATGTTAAAGGACTCATGGCGACCCTAGGATCCGACTCAACGGCACTTGGCTGGCAGGTGAAAGAACTAGGGTGGGACTGTAAATCCCTTTATAAGATCACCTCCTTACTTGACTGTAAAGGCAGTTTCCCTGGAGTGTGGCTTGTACCCTTAATCCTTTCAGCCTGCAAGAGATAAAAGGAAGGGGAGAGAGGCTGAGAACTGGGAACCTCACACCATCAAGAAAGTTGCATCGGGAGAAGAGTGTGTACTTCAGACCTGAGGTTCCTGCGCCAAGATGCTCCCTGGGCAAAGACTGATGCAATAGTGGACTTTCCTCAAGAGCTGAGAAGGGAGAAAGCCTTACCCTGGAGTGGACACCCTGAATGTGGGCTCGTAGCCTACCAGAGTGTGTGAGAATAAACCTTCCTTTGTTAAAGCCATCCACTCTGTGGTCTTTCTGTTAGAGCGGCAGTAGCTGACTAAAACAGCCAGCCTCTGCCCAGGGCTGGTGGCTGCAGTGTGACACTCGCCAGGTGGCTGCTCCACAGCAAAGAAGGGACCACGGCCTCCTGTGGCCTCCCAGGAGTTAGCTGTCTTAATTCAGCTAGGACACTTCCCACTGTCCAGTCTGAGTTACAGCAGCCTTCCAGAACGCTGGGGCTCCCTTCACAGCTGTGTCCCTTGCTGTTGTAAAGCTGTGTCCTCTGGGTGGAGGGGTCTGTGGGTCTAACCTGAGCAATCTGCCCTGCAGGCCAATTTCCCTGAGCCTTTGGGGGCCCTCTTCTACCGCCCACTAAGGTGGGACTGGGGCTGCAACTTGACGGGCACCCTCCACCACGTGGTGCACGCTGCCACACTCCGCAGCTGACACCCTTGAAGGACGAATCTGCGCAGCGAGCCAGCATAGGTCAGCGCCGCCTGATCCGACAGCCTGTCCCCCGCACCATCACTGCAACCCCAGCAGCTGTTCCTGCCCATGCTCCGCAGGCGTCTGCTTGCACCAAGTAGACAAGTCAAGCGTGTCTCTCCAAGCGTCGTGTGTCCCTCCTGGCTCACACTCTGCTTCTCCTATGGGGCTGGCTGAGACTTCGGTGCAGTCAGAGGTCTAGAAGCCAAACGGGTGGGGAAGTGTTTTGAGGACCTTTGGTGCCACCTTGTAAAGCAGCACTGTCGCAGGCGGGACTCAGACTAAGGGTGGTTTTGATGCAGCTGGGTTCATTTCACTAGACAGCAGTGGGCATTCAGGTGGCAGGACTGACGGAACAGAATTTAGGGCCTCCCCGCTTCCCGATTATCTGCCCATGTGTCCCCGTCCTGGGTTTTGGCATCCTGTTTCTTCCTAATCAACGCCCTCACAGTTATGGACTGTGTGTGATATCAATCTTATTGTTCAATAATTTCCACATGCCATGGGATCACCTTTCTGGGGAACAGGCCTGAATGCGAACCCCTTCCAGGTGATCGGCCAGGTGGCTGCCCTCTGCGTTTCTGGGCGCCCAGTGTGGCATCTGTGCACCAGGGCCCGAGAGCCTCATTTGCCCCCAACGCCTCAGGCGTCCTTCCCTTGTTAGTGTTCTCTTTTTGGTTTCCTGATAGAGCCATCGTCTTTACTTAAAGCTATGTGTTTCCTTCTAAATAGTGAGTTAGTAGTATTTCCTACAGATTTTGACTGGAATACTTTTAATATCATTTAGTTTTAGGTTTCCTCTCTACCCAAAGGATTTGAGACATTTTTTAGTTTTCAGGTATTTGCATTTTAAAATTTCTGTTCTTGTTATTGATTCATTTTATATGATCGGGTGACATTATATCATATCAAATCTTTGAAATTTTTTGTGGTTTTCTGTCTCCTGTTAAATGAGTTGATTTGTGGAAATGTTTCCTGTGTGCTTGAAGAGGAAGTCTGCTGGGCCCAGAGGACAGGCCCCTGGACTCTCTGTTAGCCTAGAGCTAACCCATTCCCAAGGCCGACTGGACTGGATGCTAAGACATAAAATGATCCTGGTGAAGAGTGTGTTTCTGGGTTAAGTAGATAAATGAGACTAACTGAGCTGCTCCGTCCAGAGGTGAGGTGAGAGGGCAGAGGGGGACTAGAGCTGGGTGAGAGGGCGTGGGCCATACGAGGTGGGAAGAAGGAGTGTGCTGTGGGAAGAACAGCCAGCGTTACATAGTGGTGTGTCTGAGTAAGTTTTTGTATGACCAGATGACTTGGATTGTAAACTGATACTTAAAACACAATAAAATATTTAAAAGAAAGAAAATATGTTCCCAGTTCAGGCCCTGAGGACGGCAGGTAGCCTGGAGAAGGACAGTGCATGTGCATGTAAGTAGGTACAAAAGTATGCAGCTGTGAAGGTGTGTACCTTCTCTGAACTGCCACAGCTGAAGGCCAAAGTGCATTGTTCTGGGACACCTCGGATGGTGGGGACACACCAAGAGAGCAAACTCCTTGCTGTCACCGCCAAATTGCTGCTGCCTGGACCAAGGGGAGAGCCCGTGCTAGGTTGGCAGGAATGGGTAGTTAAACTGCAACTGTATTTTCTTCCTAGTTTTTGCTTCTTGTCAACTAATCTCAAAGTCACCAGAAAAGCAGACGAGATTGCACACTACTGGGGTTGTCAGTCTGGACAGTAATTTGTATTTTGAGTGTATGAGCCACCCCTGGGCTCTCAGAAATACGTGGGGAAGTGGACTTTATAAAAGACTGGAGAGTGAAGAAGGAGACTGGCAAGTCACAAGAAAGGGGCTCAGAGTCATTGTATGTCCATGCAGCTTCGTTTCTACTCACGGGACGGTGGCATACTGGTGTTACACATGTAGACATGCATATATTCTATGCAGACGTATATACATACACACATGGATATTAACATGTTATATGTTTTTAGAAAGTTATATGTGTGTTTAGTATTTTTCTTAGTAAAAATATGTGTGTAAATTCTTTTTTTAAAATAGCATGTAGCAACTTCGTTAACCTACTCCTTTCAACCCACAATCACAAATATAACATTATAATAGTCAATAAAAATTTGAGGAACACGGCAGAGTCAGAAAGAATGAATACATTTGAGAATTGTAGGTATTTACGCACTACTAGTCTGTCTGATACAGGTCCAGCTGACTTAGCAGGGACATATCCAAACATTTAAGTATGCAAATATGCAAAGTCAAACGAGACTGTCATTTAATCCCTTTGTTGTCTCACAGGGAAAAGGAGCAGACAAGCAAACTGATGGCTTTGTGCCAGTGACTTTTACTGCAACTTCTGTTACGCTAAGGCATAGCTGAAGGCAAGCCCTCTCATTCTAGTGCAAACATGCTGTGACAGTCACATGAATATTTTAGGGACTATTACATTTCTTTCACGGGTAATGGTTGGAAATAAAAATTTTAAACAGTAACTGCCTTGGCAAACAGGAAATGAAAAACTGGGGCAAACACAGTGTGTGGCCTCAGTCCCAGTCCTGCTTCTCCAGGACCCAAGTCCTTGGTGTCCCAGGCTTTCCACGGCGGCACTGACTTCTAGAGTCACCTTTCACCTCTCACCCTGTGGAATGCAGCCCTGGGCCTCCCGTCAGTCACACAAAGTGACCTGAGCAGGACGTGCCTTTTCATGCCTCCTGGTGTGGTTTACACCTTCACGCAGGAAAACCTAGGTGATCTGCTAGAGAAAGTCACTGTGGGAACATCAGAAGAGCGGAGGTGAGGGTGGGCTCTGCCTTCTGCCAATGGCATGACCCTGTTCAATTATTTAGGCCTGTCCTCGGACCTTTGACTTCCCAGATGTGTAGAAGGGAAGGTGGGATACAGGCAGGGAAGTGAAATGTCCTTACCTGCCTCCCAAGGTGCATAACTTTGAATAATAGTCCTATTAGGTTAATGAAGTTGCTACATGATATTTTAAAAAAAGAATTTACACATATATTTTTACTAAGAAAAATATTAAACACGTATATAACTTTCTAAAAACATATAACATGCTAATATCCATCTGTGTGTATGTACATGTGCATAGAATACACACATGTCTACATGTGTAACACCCTTGTAGGCATACGGATATTATCCTATCCCTGACAGCACTGTGCTTCAGGACAGATCTGGAAATGTTCCTTTTGCCCATGAGGACTCCACCACTCCTCTTCAAGTTGTCATTCCCAGAAGAGTAGAACATGTGATTATCTGATTCAAAAGGGCCAGTACCAGTCCAGGTCAGCTCGGTCATGCCTAGGATATTGATGCGTACACATTCCATTTCATTTTTGACCATTTCTAATTTCCTAAGTTTACACTTTGTACATTCCACCTTCTGATTATTAATGGGTGTTTACAGCTGTTTCCTCTCGTTCTGAGTCTTGCCACGTCAGCCAAGGAAGATCCCAAAAGCTTAACTCCATCCATGCCATTAAGGGCGACTCTGCTTTGAGGAAGCAGCTCTTTCCCAGTTGTCTTTTGAGTAGCCTCCAATCTGAGGCGCTCATTTTCCAGCACTATATCTGACAGTGTTCCATTGCTAGTCACAAAGTTATTCATAAGCCAGTTCATATGATCATTACTCAGATTTATGCACCACCCACTAAGTCCAAAGATGAAGAAATTAAAGATTTTTACCAGCTTCTGCCATCTGAAATTAATTGAACATGTGATCAGGATGCAGGGGTAATTACTGGTGATTGGAATGCAAAAGTTGGAAACAAAGAGGAAGGATCAGTAGTTGAAAAATATGGTTTTGATGATAAAAATGATGCTGGAGATCATGTGATAGGATTTTGCAAGACCTAAACCTTCTTCAATGCAAATACCTTTCTTCACCAACATAAACTGCATCTATAATATATGGACCTCACCAGGTGGAATCCACAGCAATCAAATCGATTGCATCTGTGGAAAGAGATGATGGAAAAGCTTAATATCATCAGTCAGTACGAGGCCATGTGCCAATTGCAGCATCATTTGTCCACATGCAAGTTCAAACTGAAAATGAAGAAAATCAGAAGGAGTCCACAACAGCCCAAGTGGGACCTTGAGTATATCCCACCTGAGTTTAGAGACTGTCTCAGGAACAGATCCGAGGTGTTAAACACTAATGACTGAAGACCAGGTGAACCGGGGAATAGCAGTGAAGACTTCATCCATGAAGAAGGCAAGAGGTCATCAAAAAGACAAGAAAGAAAGAAAAGGCCAAAATGGGTGTTAGAAGACACCTGAAACTTGCTGTGGAATGTCGAGCAGCTAAAACAGAAGAAAGAAATGATGAAGTAAAAGAACTGAAGATTTCAAAGGACAGCTTGAGACGACAAAGTATCATAATGACATGTGAAAGAGGTGGAGATGGAAAACCCGAAGGGAAGAACACGCTCTGCACTCGTCAGGCTGAAAGAAATGAAGAAAAAACTTCAAGCTGGAAGTTGCAATAGCGAGGGATTCCACAGGGAAAATATTAAATGACTCAGGAAGCATTAAAAGAGGATGGAAGGTGGAAGGAATACACAGAGTCATTATACCAAAAAGACTTGGTTGACAGTCAACTGTTTCAAGGGGCAGCAGGAACCAATGGCGCTGAAGGAAGAAATCAGAGCTGCGTTGAAAGCACTGGCCAAAAACGTGGCTGCAGGGAATCGGTGGGGCACCAAGGGAGAGGTTTCAGCAAAGGGACACAGCGCTGGAAGTGCCCGCTCATCAGCGCTGGGAGATCTGGACGACCGCTGTCTGACCAGTCGACCAGAAGAGATCCATATTTATGCCTGTTTTCCAGGTGATCTAACCGAATGCAGAAATTATTGAACATCATTAATATCACATGCAAGTAAAAATTTTTTCAAAATCATTCAAAAATGACTGCAACAGTATATTGATGGGAAACTGCCAGAAATTCAAGCTGGATTCAGAACAGGACATAGGACCAGGGATATCACTGCTAACGTCAGATGGATATTGGCTGAAAGCAGAGAATACCAGAAAGGTGTTTACCTGTTTTATTCACTTGGCAAAAGCATTTGACTGTGTGAATCATAAGAAATTATTGCTAACATTGCATGAAGGGGGAATTCCAAAACACTTAAGTGCGCTCTTGAGGAATCTGTACGTGGATCAAGAGGCAGTTGTACAAACAGAACAAGGGGACACTGCATGGTTTAAAGTCAGGAAAGGTGTGTGTCAGTGTTATATCCTTGAGAAGCTGGAGTATATGGAGAAGAATGGGGCATCAGGTTTGGAGGAAGACTCTTTAACAACAACGTTATGCAGATGTCACCACCCCGCCTGCTGGAAGCGAAGAGGATTCAAAACACTGATGACGAGCAAAGACTACAGCCTTCGGTCTGGATTGCTCCTCAACACCAAGGAAACAAAGATTCTCACAACTGGAGCGGTAAGCAACATCAGGACAAATGGGGAAAAGACTGAGGTCGCCAAGTATTGTGTTTTACTCGTTTCCACAACTGACCACCATGGAAGCAGCAGGCGAGAAATGACAAGACGCATCACACTGGGAAAACCCGCTGCAGAGGACCTCTGTAAAGTGCTGAAAAGTCAATCTGTCCCCTTTCAGACCAAGGCGCACCTGGCCCAAGCTGTCCTATTCTATCATACAAGGTCTGACAATTAAGTTCACAAGCTCACCCTAGAAAACGTGCTACATACCTCTTTGCTGAATGTCACCATGGTCACCTTTGAAGTCCTCCCCTTGGGAAGCTATGCACCAAAGCCAGTGCCTAGTCCGCCTTTCAAAGCAATTTTGGAACTCTTTTTCTGGAATGGCCATCAGAGCTGTTGTATTACCCTTGATGTCCTGAATGTCATCCAAATGTCTTCCTTTCAATATTTTCTTTACCTTTGGCTGAAGACAAGATCAGCTGAGCAGGAAGGGTGTTCCAGTATAGTTATTTGTTTACTGTCTAAAAACTCCCTCACAGACAATTATACAATTAAGTTTGCAAACTTGCCACTGTGCCATTGTGCACAATCACCATTCCAGAAAGAGTTCTAAAGTTGGTTTGAAGGGTGGGCTAGACACTGGCATTGGTGCATAGCTTCCTAAGGGGAGGACCTCAAATGTGACTGTGGTGATATTTAGCCACGAGGTGTATCGCACCAAGAACAATGAAGTTCATGGACTTGTCTGACCTCGATTGTGAGCCAAAGCTGGAAAATACATAGGGAAGATGGAAGAAGGATTGATGCCTTTGAATTGCAGTGTTGGAGAAGAATGTTGAGTGTACCATGGACCAGCAAAAGAACAAACAGATCTGTTCTGGAAGAAGCACAACCAGAGCACTCCCTGAAAGCCAAGATGACGAGACTGCATTTTACATCCTTTGGACATGTAGCCAGGAGGGGTCTGTCCCTGGAAAAGGACATCATGCCTGGTAAAGCAAGGGTCTGTGAGAAAGAGGAGGACTCTCAACAGGATGGACTGACACAGTGGCAGCAACAACCGGCTGAAGCACAGAGGAAATTGTGGGCATGATGCAGGACCATGTCTCGTTCTGCTGTGTGTGGGTCCCCACGAGTCAGAACCAACGTGATAGCACCTAACAATAGCAACAACCTCCCGGGGCCCCTGTGAGGATCAAAAGAGACAACGCCTATGACGGCAAACCTGTTATGCAGCTCAAGCAGATTTCTAGTCCCTGGAATGTCCTCTGCTCCTTCCGTTGTTTCTCCTGTAACACTTCCCTCAATACCCATTGTTGTTGTTAGGTGCCGTTGAGTCAATTTTGACTCATAGCGACCCTGTGAACAACAGAAAGAAACACTGCCCAGTCTTGCACCGTGTCCACAATTGTTTTTCTGCTTAAGCCCATTGTTGCGGCCACTGTGCCAGTCCATCTCGTTGAGGGTATTCCTCTTTTTTGTTGACCCTCCACTCTACCAAGCATGGTGTCCTTCTCCAGGGACTGATGCTTCCTGACAACATGTTGAAAGTATGTAAGACACAGTCTTGCCATCTTTGCTTCCAATGAGCATTCTGGTTGTACTTCTTCCAGAATAGATCTGTTTGTTCTTTTGGCAGTCTGTGGCACATTCAACGTTCTTCTCCAACACCACAATTCAGAGGCATCAATTCTTCTGTCTTCTTTGTTCATGGCCCAGCTTTCACATGCATATGATGTGATTGATAATACCATGGCTTGGGTCAAGTACATTTTAGTCTTCAAGATGACATCCTTAGTTCTGAATCCTTTGAAGGGGTCCTTTGCAGCAGATTTTCAATATCCGTAGCTGGAATCAATTACTCTCCTGCCAGTGCCCTCACAGCACAATGCTTACATATTTCTTTTCCCATGTAAGAAATTCCTTTTAGAACTTAATCCTGTGGAAAGCCTTAATTGTCCTCTTGAACTGTTATGATTTTCCTGTAGGTGCTGAGACTTGTGTAAGTGATCTTATTTTCCTTTATCTTTGGCCTCCAGGAAACTTCAAGCAAAACTCAAAACCCTAAGAAATTATGGCCTGTGAGCTATTTCAATAGTTTTTATAGTATGTGTTTGTTAAGTCTTTACCATGCTCCAAACACTGCTCTAGTTGTTCAGGACACATCCAAGTACAAGGTAGACATAGTAACAATGTAGCTAACATAGGAATACAGGAGGCAGACAACAGACAAGAAACACAGTCAACAGAGTAACTACTTGGGATACTGGAAGGTAGTAAGCATAAGATATAACAAAGGGTTGAGCCAGATTCGGAGCCTTGGGAGTGACGGTGGCAGGGGAATACCTGCAGTGCCACGGCACCAGCCCTGAGAAATCCAGGGCCCTGGCCGAGCCGCAGGGAGCGGCGGGCTAGTGAGACCCCCGCACCACATACATGCTCTGCCTCCTGCGCTGGCTTGTAGCGCCACGCTTCCCAGCCATCCTGCAGGCTGGTACTACTGGTCAGAAGGTGACCACAGGAGGGACCATGTAGCTCCTTCCCTTCAGCAAACCACAAAGCCCTGTCCTAGCTATGTGGAGTCTGGAGCACTCATTCAAATTCAGAGGGAGACTTGATTATTCTGGAGAAGAGCTAATGAATCACAGTATTTATTCCATTTGGTTAAAGGTTTCCTCTTTTGGAAAAAAATTTAAAACATAGTCTTTCCGTGTTTAAGGCGCTTCAAGAGTTAATGAACCTCATTCACTTTTTCTTACGCAAGGCACAGCCCTGCTTACAGCCACACAGTGCTGACCCAGCCTGAGCCTGCAGGGCCCAGGCCTCAGCACTGTGTTAGAAGATTTGCCCTCCTAACAATCAGCTGTTGTAATGATCTTCCTGGTAACATATGGTGAATGGAAAACACTTTCTGATTAAGCAACACAGTTCCCATTAACAGTTTACTGTACTGGAGACCTTAAAGAAATTTAACTAACTGCTCATTGCTGCAGTTTCTGCTGAATTCTTAAAAACACCTCTTTACTGCTAACTTTGAATTTGCCTCAGAAAGTACAAAGCCAGTTAAGACCCCTCCATTGCTGTTTAAGGGCCTTAAAATAAAGACAAACTAAATCCCAAACCCAAACCCAAGCCCATTTTTCTCTCCCTCTGTGACCTTTCTGTTGTTCTAAGCTCTGCTAAACAAACAAACAATGCACACGGTTTTCAGAAGACAGCCAAAAGTTTAGGAAATTACTTATTAAGGCAGCAAAAAATTGAAGCCTGTGAGAAGGCTTTGAGGCTGTGCCGGGGTGGACGATTTCCGTGTAACATTTAGACGGTAAAATCAGTGTTTACACTGGACTAATACAGTTTCAATTGTCTCCAGAATTATCTAAGTATTTGCTGTTCTATAAAATCTTAAATTAATCTTTTGGTTTATTTGGCTGGTTTGACTTTCATTTAACGTGACAGATAATCACACTGCAAACAGGATGCCAGACATAACTTTGGCCATGCTTTGCTTTGGTTCTTGTTTTTTTCCTTGTTTTTGTGAAGCTGGGTGTTTCTCTCGTCTCCCCCTCCACCCGTCTCTTCCTTCTCACATTGGAAGCCTAGCCTGTTCTGGAGCCTGTCTCCTAATTGTCTCACAGCGGAGCAGAGCTGGTTCCTGTCCCTCGGGCGCACCCTTGGGGCTCAGGAACCCTATCTAGGGCCGTCCCCACGCCGCCTGGACCGTCCACCCTGTCCTGCTTCCCGCGTCCCTCCACGCTGTTCCCGGTGCTCTGCGGACGGCGTCGTCCCCGGAGGAAGGCCCCCTGCTGTCTGGTTTTCAGGCGTTCTGATCCCCAGCGTCGTCATGCCCCGCACCCAAGCAGGTGTCAACTTTCCTAAAGCGGTTTACAGACATGGGTTGGGGTCCTTTTGTGTCCCCACACACATTTCCCTTGGGTGGTCTCAGCAGATGACTGCGATGACAAGCTCACGGGTAAAACCCGTTCCCCCGAGTGGATTCCGAGTCTGTGCTCAGTAAATGCCTCTCCGGGACACGTGGAGGGTTGGTCCGTCTGGGTCATAGTGCCACCTGCTGGCGCAAGTGCGCCGGTGCTGCCAACGAGATCCCTTCCGGCGACACAGGCGCTTCTGGCTGATGGACTGAAGAGCAAGGAACGGGCTATAGGGATCAGGACGTTACTCGCTCTTTTAGTATGAGTTATGTTTTAAGAAAAGACGGCTATGAAATAAGGGATCTCCCCATTTGGGTGCTCTACATGAAGCCGTCATCTCCCAAAGGAGTGCGAGTCCTGAAGTACATCCTCCGATGCTTTTACAACCAAGGGTTATTATTACTATTTGGTTTTTTTGCCTTTTTTTTACCCCAAGTTATTGGAGAAAAAAATCATATGAAATCAGAAACTAGGTAAGAAAATATCTGAATTCCTTTAAATTTCCTTGGAAATGGTATTACTGTATGAAGAAGACATGTTATGTTTTTATTTCTGAAACTGAGTGCCCTTCCTTACGGTGGACTGTTTTAGTCAGCTAGGGCTGCTCTAACAGAAATACCACCGAGTGGATGGTTTTAACAAAGGAAGGTTTATTCTTACACAGTCCGGTAGGTTGCAAGTCCATATTCAGTGTGTCCACCCCAGGGAAAGATTTTCCCCTTGTCGGCTCTGGAGGAAAGTCCGGTATTGCATCAGTCTTTGTCCAGAGAGCATTTTGGCATAGGAACCTCGGGTCTGAAGGACACACTCTTCTCCTGGTACTGCTTTCTTGATGGTGTGAGGTTCCCAGTTCTCAGCCTGTCTCCCTTTCCTTTTATCTCTCCTAGGATGAAAGGATTAAGGGTGGCGCAAGCCACACTCCAGGGAAACTCCCTTTACAGTGGAGCAGGGAGGTGATGCTATGAAAGGATTTACAGTCCCACCCTAATGCTTTAACATACAGCTTAGGAAAACCACAAAATGCAGGAAAGTCACAAGATACTGGGAATCATGGCCCAGCCACATGGCTACACCTATTTTGGGGGGGACAGAATTCAATCCATGACATGGACCATCCCTTCGGGACAGGCTGCAGCTTTGTCTCAAGCCTGGCTGGATGAGCCCACCCCCTCGGAGCACAGGGGTGTGCTGCATACCAGAGTGGCATAGCTGCTGGCAGCCACCCTGTGCAGGACAGAGCCAGAGGAGCCGCAGTAAAGCTTGATGGGGCAAAGTTTTAACATTGTAAATACTTCCCCAAACCATTCAATCAACCCAGCTTTTCAGCAGCTTGGCTCGGGGTAGACCAAGACCCACAGGTGCAGATCTGAAAAATTCAGAAAAAATGTTTCTTTCCTATCACAGTGTCTGGTTTGCAGAGACCAATAACCCAGAGACAGTTCTCAGCGGCACAGAGCCTTTCCCTTCCATCTGAAAGGTGACCTCAAAACTTGTCACTGCTTTCTGCACCCACTTCATCTTCCTGCTTATTCTGCCCTTCCTTAAAGTCAGTCTCTGGTGGCTGACTGTCTTCCCGCTGGGCCTGTCCCACTGCCCGCGCCATCCAGAGAGCCTCCTTCATCCCGGTCCACAGTCCGCGAGCTGAGCGCGGGACCGGGCTCCTGCCGACGTGTTCCAGAGCCGCTCGTTCCACCCGGCTGAGCAGAATTCGATCGGCAGCCCCGCTGACGTGGGCATCCCGGCTCAGACCCCACTTTCCGGAGAGCTGGGGCGTCAGGTGTGCTCCTGTGAATTGAGATGGTCTCAAGTGTCACACTGCGCCTGGTAGCCGGTGCCGTTCATTAGCCCGGGTCTCCCTCGGGACCCAGCAGCAGCGTCGTGCGCACGTCCAGGGTGCCGGCCGCGGACCAGGCTGGGTGGGCGCTGGAGGACAGAGCTCCGCCCGCGAAGGGAGGACGGGGAGGGGAACCGCGTAGAGGCCCTGGGAGAGCCTTGAAGCGCACAGTGACACCACCAGGCTGCGTGTGTGTGTGTGCTGGACTCAGCACGTGTGCGCACTGGACTCGCAGACCCTGTTACCGCAGAGCGACTGTTCCGTCCGCGGGCGAAGGTGGCGCGGGGGCCCTGGCGCAGGTTCGGGGCAGCTGGGCTCCTGCCCGGGCCAGACAGGTGGAGCAGCCAACCAAGCCCCCGGGGCCGCGGTGTCTTCCCTTCCCACCTGTGAAACTGCGCACGGAGCAGACCCTGGGAGGGGCAAGTCTGACCTCTCAAGCAGGGGCGTTTTAGAGGCATCTTGGCCCCTGGGTTGGGGACGACCGAGTTCCTGTGCCCTCCAGCTGAGCGGATGCTGACATGGGACAGTATCTCAATGACCCTGCTGAGGGGGATGACGAAGAAAATACCCCAAGTGTTGTGGCAGGGCGTGGTCAAGGGCAGAGGCCGGGCAGCCCCCCGGGGAGCTGGAGATGTAGTCCTAGGTTGTCAGGCCAAGGCCTGGGCTCAACATTTCCAGATTCCAGAAAGCGTTGGACTGCGCTCTGTCCTGCTGACCTCAGAGGGAACATCAGGTCATGGAAGGTGCTCGTCACCATCCCTGTTTCCCCAGAGACTGAGTAGCAGAGGACAAGGAGGGTCCTGGTGGCTGGCTCTCTTCAGTAACCACTGCGATTTCACCTGAAAGGACTTAAAGATGATGAGGGGACAAGACAGCCCAAGGAGATGGTGTCCCTTCCTGCTTCAGTTCACCCAGTGATGACGGCAGAGTGAAGAGTTCTCCCCTGGCTTCACGTCAGGACCTGGGCTGCGATGCATGCAGTGCTCCCAGGCTGCAAAGGCCCTCGTCCTCACAGACAGCCAACCCGTCCTCACAGGTCACCCTCCCCCACAGCGTTCTCACTGTTAGTGTCCCCCCACTCTTCCTTTCAGCCCCGTGGTGACTGTCACCAGAGGCACCGCCCCCTCTCCTGCGCGCCTCTGACACTCCTGCCTTTTATTATATTCGGCCACATAGGTTGTGTTACTACAAGACCCCACTTGTGTCTCTGAATTCTTTGAAATGAGAGACACAGACGCAGATACAGAGCAGATGTTCGACAGCCTCCAGTCCAGGTCTGAAGGTAACAGTTCCCAGGGTGTTAAACAGCTGCCTCCTCTGCAGAATAGGGGTGAGATCCAGGGACACTCCTCGTGCCGCCAGTATCTGACCAGAACCGCGAAGCCGCCGCACTGGGCTCCGCGGGTGAGGAGAGATGTCCGAGGGGTGGCTTGTCTGTTGTGGACTCTCCAGGGAGGAGTGAGAAAGGGGACACAGCCACCAGCCTCCGAAAGTGGGAAAACCGTCAATGAGGAAGAGAAACAGAAGCCAGCAGAGTCTCAGCTGAGGGAGGCCCTGCCTCAGAAGAGGTACTCCCGGGCGGTCTGATGGGAAAGGTGGCACCTGAAAGGGACTTTGCGCGACTAGGGACGTGAGATGTGGGGAGAGCATGCTGGGGTGGGCGTGTTTGGCCCCTACCACGCTGTAAGTCCACCTCAGGCCCAGACCGCGGTGCCCGTGGCGGCTGCTCACACCGGAGCCTCTCGGGGGTCGCTGAAGGGGGGACCTGTCCATCAACTCTTCTTGCTGTCACTATCTGCAGCCCCCCTTGTCCCCTCGTGCCCCCACTCCACAAGTGCAGGAAAGCTTGCAGTGTTAACTTCCTCATTGTTTTGTAAGTGCAAGTTTACAGTTCAAATGAGTTTCTCAGACGAAAACTTAACACACACTGTGATGTCACCCCAGCTGCTGTCCCCATGCGGACAGCACACTCCTCCTGTCCACGCCGTACTCCCCATGTCCATCCAGTCAGCTCCTGTCCTCCACTGCCCTCTCACCTCCCCTCTGGACAGGAGCTGCCTGGCGAGCCTCCCGTGTCCGTTACAGCCCAGAAGCACACTCCTTGCCAGCCAGATTTTATGTCTCACAGACCAGCTTCCTTCTTGGTCTGAAGACTTGGCTTTGGACATGGTTTCAGTTCTGGGCTAACAGAGAGTCTGGGGGCTACATCTCCAGGGCCCCTCCAGTCTGTCCGACCATCAATTCTGGGCTGCTGAATAGGGCTTGAGTTCTGCACCCCACATTTCCCCCACGCCATCAGAGACTCTTTGTTGACTGCCCTGTGTGATAAAGGGCATCCTTTTCAATCCTCGAAGCGAGTGTTTTAGAATCTGTGTACCTGAGGTTAACTGAGCCTCAGAGCTTTCTCTCCCAATGGCAAGCCCTGGCTCCCCCTAGCGTCCCCAGCTCAGCCTTTGTTTAGGTTTGAAAAAACGCACAGGATGAAGAACTCGATCAAAGGAGGGTTCAAAGCCCGGCTCCACTAACTGCTCCCCTTTGAACCCTCCATGGGGACCGCACCCATCTCCTCCCACAAACCCCTTTGTTCTCGCCTGTTGATTGTAGTCAATGTTTTGCTAGATTCAGCTTTCGTACTCTGAATACTTCATGTGTGCTGTCTTTCCCCAATTTACAATCACATCTTTTACTTTGATGGGATCGGAAACACACAGCGTCAAGTATACACTGGGCATTAATGAGAATCCTGGGATCAGCAGGAATTTTAACACAGCTCCCTCATTTTGCAGACCAGAAAGCAGATCCAGAGAACTGCTGCTTTGTTCATTCCACAAGTACCCCATGAGAATTTTGCAGTCATTGCACCAGTGCTGTGGTTGAGGTGGAGAGGTCAAGAGACAGACCAGCTCTCAATAATCTTTCAGTAAAAAATGAAGAAGATGAACACACCAGGCACCAAAGATGGAAATCCACAGGACTTGAAAAGTCCAGTCTGAGGAATCTCAGGTGAGGACACACTGGCTCTGCTGGGGGATTCCAGGGTTGTTTTACGGGGGGGGGGGGGGGGGTGGTACTGGAACCAGACCTGGAAGGGTGTGTGGGACCTGGTTATGCAGGAACAGAGGAAAGTGTGGCATGGAAAGGGACTTTCAGGGAGTGGGATGTGAAAGAGAGTATTGGAAGCTATGACTGAGACACCTGAGAGCCAAATGACACTAAGTCTGGCTTGCCAGCTGTCATGAGCACCCTAAGTGTCAGGGGTCACAAGAGGAAAACATGTAACTATAAGGCTTGGGCTCAGTAATAAGCTTTATTTGATCAAAGCACACATGCACAATTAAGCGGGGGCAGGGAGGTGCTAGATAAAGACACAAAGCACTCTGACATCACTGAAGGACTCGTATCTGTGCTTACAGTAGTTAAGACCACCCAGATGGGGTCCCATGGGACTGCACAGAGAACCTGAGCATCAGCACTGACATGTAAAAATGGGGTTCATTCTAAGAAATTTAGGGACTGGCTGTGCTCTCACAGTTCAGATGTCAGGAGAACTGGGCTTTGATGTGAGGTGTCTCGGAGGTGGAGCCGGCAGGGACAGCACAGGAAGCTTAGTCACCAGTGGCCAGTCACTAGAACCGAGCCCTTAAGGATGAAGCCATCCAAGTCTCAAGATCAGGTCAGCAGGCCAAGGTCTCAGGGGCAGGTCACATCCCAGGAGCAGATCCCCAGAGGGGACTGTGCCCCAGACTTTCCAGGATGAGGCAAACGAGGTCTCAGCTGCAGACCACAGGCACAGACCCTCAGAGGGGACTGCGTACCCCCAAATCCAGACTGCTGGGTTTTTAATACAAGTTGTTTGCTTGGCTCTGGTTGTTATCAGTCAGTCCATAAGTCTTCCGGTACCTTCAGTTGTTGACATCTTTCTGATTGGTCATGGTCTTTGTCATCGCTCTGACCGTCTGCGGCCACGTTCGTCAGCAGTTGTTTTCTCACCTTCCCTTCTTCACAATGATTTTATGTCTTCTCACCGTCTTACTTGGCTCAAACGCAGCCATCCTGTGTTATAAGAGTTTGGCCAGGTCACAGTGTAGCCAATTTTAACTTATGTTTACGACAAGACTTCACTATAGTATGTGTTCTATTTTAGCGCACACACACACACATACACATGTCTATAGAGAGAGAGAGACAGACATACCTTCATTTCACCAGTCGAGATGTTTGAATGCTAGCTGGTTAAGCAGAAAGCACTGCTGAAGGAAAAGCTTGGAAGTTTTCCAGCTTCTTGAACTTCACTGCGTTCCTTTGGGAACAAGGAATAACTCCATCATTAAAGGATGCGCTTTATCCGGCTACCCACTTACCGTCTGTAGAGAGACTCATGAAGGAAGCTTATTCACGGGCTTATCCACTCCTAATTTTGATTGTATGATTATGAGCTTAGCACCAGGAACTGATCCTACATGATAGGTTTCAAGAGGAAAGACTTTGTGTTTCTCCTTGTACCCGGTAGGTGCTCCATGAATGACTACCTTAGTCATGAGGGACACATACAGGGTTGTGCCTTAGGAAGGGGAACTGAGCAGCAGATGTAAACCACAGTAGCAAGGAAGAGCAACTAGACGCAGGAGATGGGTTAAGATGTCGTCATCCGTTTGCAAGGCCTAAACTAGGTCAGAGCGGGGGGAAGAAACCAACGTTGGAGGTGGAGGGTCAAGGAAATGCAACTGGGATAGATTTTTTTTTGGCTGTTAATTAGATTTTATTTTTAAAATATTGACTAAAAAAAGCACGTCTGCGTACTCTAGATGAAACTCTGTTGTGACAAAGCCCATTACAACCCAATTCTCTACAAAAATAAAAGGTCCCGTGAAGTCTGCGATAGTGCATGGCTTTGATCATCTGGGAAACCTTTGCGACTGGAATGGGAGTGTGCAGAGGGTTGGCCTGGATGAGAAAGGCTTGGCATGAAGGCAGAACTCACGTTACACAGAAGCCACCCTGGTCGTTGGTGGGCTTGGAGCAGCGTTCCTGGTACTATGTGATGTCCTGTGTTGGAATTCCCACCTCTGTGATGTTAATGAGGGTGAGTGGGAGGCAGTTTGGTTGGTGGACAAGATTCGGTGTGTAAGCTTGTTTTGTGCCTTGAGGTGGTCTCTTGGGAGATAAAGGAGAGAAGCTAGCAGAGACATTTGGGGACTTCAAACCACCAAAAAGCTGTGTCAGGAGCTGAGCGTGTCCTTTGGGAAGGACGGGGTTTCCTGCCCCTCAGAAGCTCCCAGTTCAGGGGAAGATTGACGTCCAGTGCCAGCTGACACCGTGAACTTGGCCTTTTAACTTACTGGACTGTGAGAAATGAAGTGTCTCTTTTTAAGACCATCCACTTGTGGTATTTCTGTTAAAGTGGCACCAGATGACCAAAACCACTGCCAGTAAATGATAGCTATTATGGTTTCTATTTTGTTGTGATTATTTGTGACCCTCTGTCTCAGTGGACAGAGAGTTCCACGACAGCCAGGGACACATCCTGTTTGGCACTGTCTCTGCACGCCTTGTAGCTACTGGCACGTGCTAAGTGCTCAGTACTTGTTACAGGAGTTTGTGGGACACCCCTGGGTGGGACTTAGGAGTCAGTAGATGTGGCGGTATGGCCAGAGTGGTGATGGGGCTTAGCAGTAAGTAGACGGGGTGGTGTTGTTTGAGAGGCGCTGGGATTTAGGACTAAGTAGACGGGACAGTTTGAGAGGGGCTGGGTGTCTAAGCCTCTGGACAAAGGACGGCAAGAGATCCTGGATTAGAACCCAGAGGTGGTGGTAGTGGCCCGGGGCAGAGGTGACTTGGTGGACCGTGGCCTCCCGCCACCCAGTCTCTCTAACTCCCACCGGTGGGCCTTCACCCACCCCCACAAGTCCTCTCTCCTGATGTCACGCCCCTTCTCATGGCACCTGACACACTCGGCCCCTGCTTCCATGAACACACCCGTCACTTTGTTCTCAGGAACCGGGCCCTCGTCCTCGGCCTCACCGGATGAGCCCTCTCGCAGGCCTCCTCTGGCTTAGCCCCTGGTCCCAATCTTTCCAACCTAGCTGTGCATCAGAACACCTGGAGCTTTCACTTCTCCTGACACCCTGTGTCCCTGTTCTGGATTGAACTGTGTCCACTAAAAATGTGTGCAGGCATTTGGCTGGGCAGCGATTCCTGGTATTGCATGATTTTTCTGGCCTTTCCATCCTAGCCTCTGCGGGTGGCTTATAGAACACTCACGTGAAAGACGATTAGGGTAGGACTGCCATGCCCTCGCCAAGGGGTTCCCTGGGAGTGCAGCTCACACCACCTTTTAGCCTTTCATCCTACAGGAGACGAAAAAAGAGAAGCCAGCAGTGAGCTGGGAACCTCACACCACCAAGAAAGCAGCACCTGGAGCAGAGCGCAGCTTTGAGGCCCGAGGTGCCTGTGCCGTGGTGCTCCCCGACCAGAGCAACACAAGGACCCCCTGCTGGAGCCAGCAAGGGGGACAATCTTCCCCTGGAGTGGACATCCTGAGTGTGGACTTGTAGCCTACTAGACTGTGTAAGAACCAACTTTCCTTTGTCAAAGCCATCCACTTTGGGGCACCTCTTAGAGAAGCCCTAGCCGACTGAAACAGTCGCAGACCAATTAAACCAACAGAGCTGAGGAGCAGGCCCAGGAGTGGGAGTGTGTCAAGCTCTCCGGTGATGCCGATGCGTTTACAGCAGGGACAGAGACAGTCGGGGAGTCGGCCTGCGGGGCTCCTCTGCCTCTCCCGTGTCCTTTCTCATCACACGGAACAAACCAGCCCTATTTCCAGAAGAAAATAGTTCCACAGCACGTGATCTTAAAATACCCAAACAACACTGTGTCACACTATTAAATGACTGTTAGAAGCATATACTTCTTCACCACGAGGTAATATGTGTATTTCAGTAGCCTATTCGACTTTGGTTGCTTAGTATAGACATTGGGGTTCCCAAGGAGGCAGACTTCGAGATGGAGGTGAGCCCACAGACCATATTAGGGAGTGTTTTGGGGATCAACATGTATGGAAGGGAGGAGACTGAAGTGGACCTCACCGGATGGTGACCTGCAGTGCCATCCCAACCAAGACCCAGGCTTACCCTCTTGGGTGCTCTGAAACCGGGTGGCCCTTCAGCAAGAGGAGGCTGGCCTTCAAGCCCATCTGTCCACCAGTCTCTGGAAGCAAGCTGACACATGGGCATGAGAGCGGCTCGGTAGCCAAGGGCAGCTTCTAGAGAGGGCTGACGGGAGGGATGTCGGCCACAGTGTTCCCAGCACCAGGGAGAGCACACCCTCAGAGCTGGAGACCCTCGGGCGGCACTGCTGTCAGAGTCTCGCAACACTTGACATTCTCTATTGATGTCATTTTTCACCCTGGCGTTTCCCTGGGTGTCCGCGGCAGGGCAGTTGGGGGAGTTACGCAATGAGAGGCTCTGTCTAGCTGGCCTTACTGAGGGCGAGTCTCTTTGTATCACTGTTCTGGGCTGTCGTCTGAAAAGCCTTCACTGCCTGAAGTGCCTTCACTTTCTCATCTCTAACTTGTACCATAACCACATGCAGATGCCAAACCCAAACCCACCGCCACCAAGTCCGTTCTGACTCATAGCGACCCTACAGGACAGAGTGAGAACTGCCTCATGGAGTCTGCAGGGAGCACCTGGAGGATTCGATAGCCCTTGACCAGGATGCCACTAGGGTTTCCCACGTGCAGATATGAGTGGTTTTATAGCATTGTTGTTGTGCTCCTTATTCAGCACTTTATGACATTCACAGGACACACTAGGGTCCCAGGGTTGTTTTCTTAGCCAGCTGTCAGACAGTGTGGCTGATTAGAAAGATAAGATTAAACTCCCATTAGTCCTACAGACTCATTTGAATCCAAGTTCCAGGAGTTTACTTTCAAATAGATACATAAATGAACAAACAAATAAAATAAATCCCTCTGCCTGAATGATGTCAAAGGCACTAATGATCCAGGCTTTCTGTAGTAGTCTTCCCTAAGTAAGAATCACAGATTGGGCCCTGAGGAGGCGGAACTGAGAATTCACGTGTTCTATAGAAACCCTGGAATTTCAGTGGTTAGTGCTATGGCTGCTAACCGAAAGGTCCGCGGTTCACATCCACCTGGCGCTCTTGGGAAGCTCTCTGGGGTGGTCCAACTTTGTCCTGTAGGGTCACTAGGAGTCAGAAGGGACTTGACAGCAGCAGATTTTTTGTATTTTTTTTTAAGAGTGGCTTAGTGGCTCTGTGAGGGAATTAAGCTGAGGAGGCCTGCACGAGACCAGGATGGACCCTCCCTGTGTAACTGAGGCAGGGAGGGCATGGCCCGCAGGATTCCTGCTCAGGCCCGGGCAGTACATGCTCACGAAGGGACCCTCTTGTCTATCGTGGCTTCTCAGGCCTGCACGTTTAGTCTTTGAAACAAGACTAATTTACACTTGACCTTTTTCATCTCTGCAAAAATCTGGGCGTCAAAGAAGGAAGTTATCCTCAGTAGTTCTGCATGTGCCTGAGCGAGCATCAGGTAAGTCACAGACTCATCAGATGTGTCCTGCTTGTCTGGAATTCTGACATTGGGTCAGGGCAGGAGTCAGTGACAAACGCTTCTTAGGCCCAGCTGGCCATCGCCGCACTGCCGCTGGCTGGCATTTGGGGACAGCTAGAATGCCTCCCTGCTTCCTGACAGCTTCAGTCTGTAGCGGTGCATGGAGGCTCTGTGTCCTGTTTTGTTCCGGTGGCAGTGTTGTCCTGTGGTTGGGCACGTAGATCCTGAAACATTGGCTCCATCGCTTAGCAGCTGTATTGTCTTTAAAAATCAAAACAAAACCTTTGAGTCAAGCCTGATTCGTAGCAACCATCCAGGACAGAGCAGAACTGCCCCACGGAGCTCCCGGGGAGTCGCCGGTGCCTTCCAGCTCCCGGCACTTCCATTACTAGCCGAGCTCTTAACCGCTGTGCCACCCGGGCACCGTGGATCACCTTAAAACCAAAGCAGACCTGTTGCTGTTGGGTCAGTCCCCACTCAGGGTGACCCCGCAGGACAGAGCAGAGTGCTCTGTCGGGTTTGAACTGCCAGCCCCGTGGTCAGCAGTGGTGCTCTTACCACTGCACCACCCGGGTTCCCTGTATTATCTTACCAAAAGCCAGACCGCTGCTGTCGTATCAGTGCCGACTCAGGTGACCGTAGAGGACAGAGCAGAACTGCCCCACAGAGTTCACAAGGAGCGCAGGGCCGATTTGGACTGCCAACCTCTTGGTTAGCAGCTGTCGCACTTAACCACTACTCCGCCAGGGTTTCCTGTATTCTCTCAGTCACCCTTAATTAATTAACTGTTTTGTGCCTTTGTTTTTTCTCTCTAAATGAGCAATAGCCACAGTGCCTAATGAGTCTACAAAAGCTAGTATATTTCTGGGACTCTTCTTCTGTATTTTGTGTGCTTTTATTATTTGGGAAATTCAGAGCCCTGTATTAGTATGTCTGTTGACTTTTCTTCTTTGTGGAAGTGTTTCCTGTGCATCACATTGCTTTTGCTGATTGGATGTGCTCTACATACTGATTCATTTGACAAATGTTTGTCGAATGCCTGCTATCCCAACTACATGGTAGCTGAGTACTCAGAGTGAAGATAAAATCTGTATAATTAAAAAGAAATTTAGTAGACAAATGTCTAGTTAAAAAACCCACCTAGTATGTGTATTTTTTTCATTTTCTATTTGTGAGTCTAAATTAATTCAGCTCTATCCTCCGTTGACACTGGGACCACGTGTCCATGGCATGTGGGTAAAAGTCCCATTGTCTCTGGTATGGTGTCACCATGAGTGTGACGCTTTCATTAACTGAAGCTGAAAGACTGTGGTGATTCCTATGGTGGGGACAATGACCCCAAGGGCAATGTAGCTGCCAGTAACGTAGTTTCTGTTAGTAGAAGGGAAATCCTGGTGGCGTTGTGGGCGAGCACTGTGGCTGCTAACCTGAAGGTCAGCACTTCAGATAGGCCAGGTGGCCCTTGGAAGCTCTCTGGGCAGTTCTCCTCTGTCCTATGGGATCGCTATGGGTAGGAATCAGCTTGACAACAGCGGGTTTGGCTTTTTTTTTTGGTATTAGAAGAAAGTTAGTTATAACCATAAACTTGGGTTGAATGAGTGATACAATTTGAAAATCTATTTTCAGCCATCAAGTTTCAAGAAAGTTAGAGAAATCAAGTTTTATTTCTTAAAATTAAATGCAAGAAAGACACGATGCAAAGAATACTCAGAAAGAAAAGGAAACAAAATTATTGCCTCTGTCTCTGAGACCACTGCTGTGTTGGTCAGGGCTTTGATATCTTCAGGTGGGAACAACTGCTAAGATACTAAATAAAGGCTCTCCTAAATACATCAGGAATGATCAGCACCGGATAGAAAACTATGGCTTAGTTAGATATTTTATTTGTTTCTACTCCACTCCTCTCTTGGTTCTTCAAGCCTACTTCCTTTTACTTTATAAATCTCAGATTATTCACTTTGGCTTTTCGCGTGGGCCCTATAAGAACAGACATGCTGGGGCCACACTGCACTCCTGACCTTGTGAATCAGACCGGCTCCGTGAATCAGGATGACCCCATGAATGAGGCTGCAGGGAGAAGGGCGATCACTCACCGGCACTGTTCTCTGGCTCCACCCCAAGTTTCTGGTGTGTATTAGTTAGAGCTGGAGAAACACTTCTGCCAGTGATCTCCAGCACTTTTTTCTCCAAATATAAGACTGTGTGTGTGGCAAAAAAATGTAAAAATGCCATGCACGGAGGCAACTATCTGCACAAAGCTCACTAATGCTAACGAGACATTTATCATGATAAACAAAGATTGAGGTTGTCAAGGATTTTATTTTACTTGGTTCCATGATCAACACCCACCCACAGAAGCAGCAGTTAGGAAATCGAAAGATGGATTGCACTGAGCAGATCTGCAAAAGACCTCTTTAAAGTGTTGAAAACTAAAGATGTCACCTTAAAGACTAAGGTGCACCTGACCCCAGCCATGGTGTTTTCTTTTTTAAAAACAGATTTCACTGTGATTTAAGAATCATTGATTGTAAAATCTGTATCATTTCGCCGTGTAACACCCAGAACTTTCACCACTACTCTAACAGCTCCGTGCCCCCTCAGCCCCCTTAACAGCTGCTTCCCTTTTCATCTGGAACTTCCGGTGGCCTTGTGACCCAGGCCTGGCCCTCCTCCCCCAGTCATCTCGGCTCCAGCAATGAGAATGTAGGACAGCCACCACGGTATTTTCAGTCTCATCATCTGCAGTGAATAAGGAAGATAGGAGAACTGACGTCTTCGAATCACAATGTTGGAGAAGAACGTTGAATGTATCATGGACCACCAAAAGAACAAACCAATCTGTTCTAGAAGAAGCACAACCAGAGTGCTCCTTGGAGGCAAAGATGGTGAGACTGTGTCATGCTCTCAGGAGGGACCACTTCCTGGAGAAGGACATCATACCTGGTAGAGTACAGGGTCAGCGAAAAAGAGGAAGACCCTTGACGAGATGGACTGACACAGTGGCCGCAACAGTGGCCTTGGCCTGCGACAGTGGGCCTGACGCAGGACCTGCCGTGTTTCTTGCTGTTGCGCAGAGGGTCACCATGTGTCAGAACTGACTCGACGCCATCAGGTAACAACAGTCAGATGCCGCTGACTGTTTTGAGGCTATTTTAAAAGTGACCATCTACTCATGGTCTCTGATACCTAAAAAAGGGGGGGAAGCCTAGACACCAGCATTTTCAAAGTTAGCCACAGAGCTGCAGCCGTGGTGGGCACAAAACCACACTGTCCTCAGAGCGCCTGCCTTCAGCACGGGCCTCCCTGTGTCCCCATGAGGCGGATGGACACAGTGACCGCTGCAGCGCACGCCCATAGCGACCGCAGTCGGGACGACACGGGCCATGTCGTGCTCTCCTCTGCTGGACGGAGAACCGCCACAAGTCAGGACAACCGGGTGCCACCTGGCAGCGACCACAGAGGTGAGCTTCTGATCCCAAACGGAGCAGTGGAAGGAGTCATCAAGTGTGACAGTGTGCAGAAAAAGGCAACTGACAGCAAGACCAGACCCCCGGGAGCTTCCCACGATGCAACCACCAGATGCAGTCAGCTTTGTTCAGACTGATCAAGTATAAGGTGGAATAACGTCCCTGAGAAAGACAAGGCTGCTTCTGCCTTCACAGTGTGCTTTAGAGTCGCGTCCCCGTGGTTAACCGAGCCACGACAGGTTTTCCCCAGATTAAAAGCACAATCCACCCCTTCCTCCAGAACAGCTGAGGATCGGTGTCATAACTATTCTGGTGGGCGTGATTCTCTGACTGTAGAATAAGTTGCTAAAACTGAGTTCCCATTCAGGGTGCAAACTCTTCACAAATAAGGAAAAAAGAGAATAAAACACAGGAAGAAAAGTAGGCTATGGTGTGTAACCATGATACTCTACCCACCGACTGTGCGGGACAGAGGAGAACTGCACCCTGGAGGCCCGAGGCTGCGATCCTCGCGGGAGCCCTGGCTGTTCCGCGGTTCTGCAGTTCCGCGGTTCCGAGTCGGCCTTTCAAATACACTGGCTGCTCCTTGGGGACCCTGCGGGGCAGTTCTACTGTGTCCTGTGGACTCCCTAGGGGTCAGAGGTGAACTGAGGGGTTGTTTTGACTCTCCGCTTCACGGAAGCAGGCTACCACCTCTTTCTGCCACAGGTGGCTGGGCGTGTCTGACCACAGGCCTTGGGGTTAGCCACCACGTGCGAAGCCACTGCGCACCACGGCTCTAAAGCCACGCGGGAGGGTGACAACACACTAAATGCAGGATGAGGGGCTGGGTAAGAGAGGGGACAGAGAGGAGTGTCCAGAAAAATCAAGCCCGTTGCCAAGGAGTCAGTTCTGATCCGTGCAGACCGTGCAGGACGGAGCAGCACCAACCCCAGGGCTGCAGGCTGCTCGTCTTTCCCCTGTGCGGAGCTGCCGGTGGTTTCCAACGGCCGACCTTTCGGTTAGCAGCTGAGCACTTAAGCTCTGTGCCACCGTGGCTCCCAGGGAGAGGGCACAGATGCACAGGGTCAGACTCCGGGCTCTAGGCCAGCGGGCGTGCTCCCCACCCTCGGCTCTAGGTGAGCGGGTGTTGGCGCTACTCCCCACCCTTGGCTGCTTTCAGAAACATCGGTGCAAGTGGGCCCAGAACAACAGTGGGAGCTAGAGAGGAGACATCAAAACTGGAGGTGAATGAACAGAAAGTTGTGGGCTTTGATTTTAAAATCTAGGAATGAGTTGTAATATTTAAGAGAAAAATACAAGCACTGATTAAATGAATAGGTCTTTAAAAAATGGTGAAATGCTCACTAACTAGATGTTAAAACTGATCTTTTTTTTTTGCTAAAACATTTGCTATGCAGTTAACCAACAGGCTTTTCAACACTGACCTGCAGACAGGTAAGGGAAGGCAGAAGGCCACAGAAGGAAAACACAGTGGAGTTGACGGGAGTGGGCGTGGGCAGGGCTCCAGTCCCTGAAAGCAGAGACCCCAGAGCACCTGGGAAACCAGGAAGCAGTTCCTGTCGTTTTGGGCACTGCTGGTGGAGAAGGCCCGCTGCGGTTCTGAGGGCTGGGATTGGGGGCGCGGGGGACAGCGGGAAGCCAGCCTAGTGACTCCTATCCTAAATGGGAAAAGACGGCCTCAGTGATGGCAACGTCTATCAGGTCAAAGTACTTGACGAGGAAGCTACTGAATCTTTTGCGCTAGCATTAATTTACAAATGTAAAAAATAATGTTCTGAAAATCTGCATGCAGTGGTGGGGATTAAAATCTGTCAGTTGAATCTAATTTCCTTCTGTGAAAGGGCAGCAGCAGTGTAATTAATTGCTTGAGGCTCAGAAACCCAATTAATCTCTAAGTTGGCTTTTATTTCCTAGAATGCCAGTGCTAGAGAGGGCCTCAAGGATCCTCTCACCCAACCTCCTCATTTTACAGAGGAGGAAGCAGACATCAGGGGGTTAAAGGCTGAAGATATCGCTCCCTGTAAACAGGCTCAGCATTGCCTCCTTAAGCTTTTAGGAGTTCCTTGAGTCTGATGAGGACACAGTGTTTGAAGACAACTTATTCTTTTGTTACATAAGCCTTTCACAAGCTGCCTGGAAATTCATTTCATGAAGGTTCTTTGCAAAGGTTTCCAAGCCTGTTGTTTCACACTGGGAAGGCTTTGCCATACTATTTATGCAGCAAACATTGCCAGGGAGCAGGATGGGGTGGGGCGTGGGGGGTTGGTACATGTGCCAATCTGCACAGCTAACTCAGCAGCTCTGGGAACAGAGTAGTGGCCCTGTGTGCACCTGTGGAAAACCAGGGACCCAGCTGACAGTGTGAGGGACCCCAGAGCCTGGTGGTACCACACAGGCCATGCCACCCTCAAGGAGCTGATGTGTCTGATACAAGAAGTAAGCAGAGACGCCTGGCATGTAGAGTGTCTTTGGAGAAGAGTTCATCAGGCCATGTTTCACTGTGGCAGCTGAGGGGTGCTCTGCTCAAATCTCCCTTTGCCTGTGGCAAGGAAAAGGGTTACCTGAGACTCTTCCTGCCCTGTGTCGCCTACTACAGCACTCATGCTGAGGCCATGTCCATCCCCAGACCCTCCCGGCCCCGACCTGTGTCACCTGCTGCAGCGTTCACGCCGAGGCCGTGCCCATCCCCAGACGCTCCCGGCCCCATCCTGTGTCACCTGCTCCAGCGCTCATGCCGAGGTCGTGCGCATCCCAGACCCTCCAGGCCCCGTCCTGTGTCACCTGCTGCAGCGTTCACGCCGAGGCCATGCCCATCCCAGACCCTCCAGGTCCCGTCCTGTGTCACCTGCTCCAGCGCTCATGCTGAGGCTATGCCCATCCTGAGCTGCTTCCACCAATGCCTGAGCAGCAGCCAGGTACTACAGTGGGGACATTTCTTCCCAATGTGTGACATTCCCTAAAGTCTTTGCCCGAAAGCAGCTTTCTTAGAGTTGTACTGCTTTTGCGGTTCCTCCTTTGTCTGTTTGCCTCTCCTTTCACAGTGTCTGATCTGGTCTGAAGGCTTCCCTTGCCTCCCTCTGCTTCCCCTGCCCCCTTACCCTTCCCAGGAGGCCTTTCCCCAGAGAAGCTTCTCAACCATCCAGTTCCGTCCTGGCATCTGCCCCTCCGAAGACCTCAGCTGATGTGCAGTAGACATGCCCGCCGCTGATGGCAAGAAGCAATAAAACACAACCTAAGAGTCTGTGTTCTCTGCAGCACTAATCACAATAGCACGAGAGTGGAAACAGCCTTAGCACCCATTAACAGATACATAGACAGACAGAGTATGGTGCATACACACAGAGGAATACTATACAGCCAGAAAGAAAATGAGCCCCCAAGTCATCTTGTAATGTGGATGAACCTAGGGGACATTATGTTGTGTGAAACTGGTCATCAGAAAAGGACAAATATTGTGGGACCTCACTCTAAGGGAATGACAGGAAGAGTATATAAATGGAGACAAGTGTCCTCTGGTGGCTGTGGGGGGATGGTGAAGAAGGAACATCATCCTCTGGGTTGGGCCACTTTCTGTTTATGGTGACAGCAGAGGCAGTGCCAGCTTGGCGCGCATGCTTGACGTCTCTAAGTTGGCCCTATGAGGAAGGATGAATCGGTAAGTGCTATATTACATGGCAATGGGTTTTTATGTTATTTATGTTACATGTAACTTCGCAACAGCTACCACCGTGTGTGTGTGTGTATCTGTGTGTGTTTAGCTAGCTAGCTAGAGAGATCATTGTTGTAAGGTACCATCAAGTCACTCCTGACTCACAGGCACGCTGTGCACAACAGAAGGAAACACTGCCTGGTCCTGCACCATGCTTGGAACCCCTGCTGTGTCCCAACCCTTGACGCAGTCACTGTGCCAATCTGTCTCCTTGGGGGTCTTCTTTTCTGCTGCTCCTCGACTGTACCAAGCATGCTGTTCTCCTCTGGGAACTAGTCCCTCCTGATAACATGTCCAGGGGACTTAAGATGGTCTCACTGCCCTCCATCCTAAGGGTCATTCCAGCTGTGGATCTTCTGATCAGAGTTGTCCCTTCTTCTGGCGGTCCCTGACATATTCAATGGTTTTTGCAAACGCTGTAATTCAAATGCATCAATTCTTCTTTGGTCGTCTTATTCATTGTCCAGCTTTTTCACAAACTGAAAAACCACAGCTTGGGCCAGGCACACCTCATGTACTGAATCAAGTAAGATCCACAGGTGTGGATACTTGTTAGACGTAACCAGTCAAGTGACGGCTCGCTGGCTAGGTACAGTGCCTACGGGTACTTGCTGGAACTGGGTCTGCTGACTCACTGAGCGAGAGCTGAGCGCCTTCCGGTGAGGCTTACTGGCAGAGTGGGGGGCCTCAGGCACTTACTGGCAGAGCTAAAATAGCCTTGTAGCAAGTGTCCAAGTGGGGCAGAAGCCTGGGCCAGAGGGAGGCATGTGAGCGAGCAGATGAAGAAAGGCTGTTCCGATGGATCTGTAACCTCCTGAGCCTGAGTTGTAACCTGTTACTTCCCCTGTAAGTCTCATAAGCACAAAGACTGTCTGCCAGTTCTGTGTGGCTGTTACTGTGAGTTATCAAATCCAGCAGAGACGCAGAGAGTGCCCTGGGAGGAACAGCCGGAGTCACACATGCAGAGATGATGGAGAGGACGTGGGTCTGAACTCTTCCTGATGGGACTCAGCCGTGGGCCATTGATTTCGATTCTTCTTCCCTCTTGTGAAGTTAGAGGGGGTCAGCCTTCAACCCTATGCCAGTTTTACATGGATTTAGGGTCACAGCCTCATTGGTCGGTTGTCAGTTGGCAAAGCATAATTCATGAAGTTTATGTTCTGTATCCTAATTTGGTGAACAACATTTGGGGTCTTGAAGCTTAAGTGGCCATCTAGACACAGCTGTAGGTCTGTTATTTGTTTGGAGCAAAAAAATGAAGAAAATCGAGAACTACAGAGGGAAGCCCCCATTGTCTCCAAGACCCAGAAGCCCCTCTGCCCTGAGACCAGAAGAGCTGGATGGTGCCCGGGTACCGTTACTGCACCTTCTGGTCAGAGTTGTCACGGATGAATTCTGAGGGAAAGGGGAAAAATAAAGGACAACTTCACATTTCCAAGGAATCCGGATTTACTAGACCCATTAATCTCAGGATTCCTGAGACTATTACTCTGAGACATTCTTTAAACCTTGAACAGAAACTGTCTCCTCAAATCACCTTTTAACTAAATCACAATTAAGCTAAAAAAGTAAAGAATTTTATCCTGGAGAACTGAGCTCTGCTAAAAGTGATCCAAACGAGACCACACGGACAGCAGCTACCCTACAGCACAGGTGGGCAGTCTGGGCAGCAGTAAGACCCAATGACACCGAGAGGAACAATGGCAGGGACACGAGGAGGGTGACAGCAGTGGGACGCTAGCCGAGAGATTGTGGAGGGGAAATCTCTTTTGCTGAGCACACGTTCACCAGAAATGCAATATTTTTTAAAAAACTTGAGAAAGATTCTCTCCCTCTGGTGGAAGCTAACAGCAGTAATTGTTTTTATTGGTATTCTATAAATACTATACAAAAAACATTGCTGTCAAGTGACCGACCGTACAAAACAAGGTAGAACTGCCCCCCAGAATTGTCCAGGAGCAGCTGGTAGGTGTGAACGGCGAGCCTCGTGGTCAGTAGCTGGAACGCTTCCCCGGGTGCTGCCGGGGCTCCGAATGCCGTCTGGGATTGTACGATATAGGCACTGTCAGTGCATTATATCCTTCACTGTATGTAAAGAAATTAAGTGTTATGTAATCTATTATCTACTTCTTAACTATTAATTCATTTTATGATAGTCCTTATATTTTCATAAATTTGGCTCTGCCTAGAAAGAGTAAATGGGGGCTTGCTCTGGCTTACTACCGTGTAACTAGTGGAAGGACTGGTAGAGTTTATGTCAAACACCTTAGACCTGTGTCATTCAGAGATTATTTGAAAAAATTATTTTGGGGGATTGCTGTTCTAGGTAGAGACTGTGGAAAGTATTTCATAATGTCTGGAATTTGATGCATTTCAGTTCAGAGCACCCCCCAAATTGGGAAACAGAGGTGACTAGGTCTAAATCAGTGGTTTTCACACTTCCATGACCTTGACTGCCAGTCAGAAAAGCCTCTTACAGCACGATCTGACACGTACCGGTGAACTCCATTCTTGGCAACACCTGTTGGGTCGTCACTGTTTGCCTTCCCCCAGAGAATGTGACCTTCAAAGTACAAAAACGGGTAGCTGAAGCCATTATCTGGCTCAAGATCATTTTTTCTTAGTTACATAGTATTTTAAATTTAAAAAAATAGGTTTTACAAGTTACCCGGATAAATTTTTATTCCTACCTACAGTGAGTAAACATTCTTTCTGTGCAGTGTTCCCTCACCATGGGATTGACTATGTCACGATTCTTGAGTTTTTCTCTAGTTTTATTTTACCACCAAGTCAGCCCTCCGCGGTTTCCGTCAGCCTTCCTGATAAAGGAGCAGGAGTGAGAGCGAGCCAGCAGGATGGATGGCCCCACTGGTCCAGGTTTAAACAGGGCCACAACCAGGCCATCTCACAGTGTCCGTCCCTCCTGCCAACAGCTGTTGGGCACTTGATCATGTCTTCACAGTCAACCTGGTTTCCAGACTATGGTGGCTAAAATATTCAGAGAAAGATTTTACCGCCTTAATGAAACAATCAGATTCAACATATGGAAGGGGGCTTACTCTGAGTCCCCAGAAAGGAGTCCCTTTCTAACTGCCTGTAACAGAGAGAGGGAAGTCCTAAAGGGAAGTTATACACAATGAAGCCATTAAATGCAGATTTGCCACCAGGCACCACTGTAATGCTTGAACATTATGAACTGCACAGCACATTATATCTTAAACACTTCATCTATTTAACAAACTACGTGCACTGCTCAGCTAAATGAGATGAATTGAGATTCAAGAGGCAGCTTGGATTGGCAAATCTGATCCTAAAGGCATTCATTAATATAAATCAACAGTAGCAATTCGGTTTGATCATTTATTTGCAAGAATCATTAAGGTTTATTAGCATAATTATTCCCTGTGGGATTTCTTGTCGAGGAAATGAAAAATGGCATTATCAATATTTAAAAGATAAGTGTGTAGTGTTCAGAGTACTTAAATAGTCATCTGCAGGTGGTGTCCAGCTGCAGCAAGTTAGATTAGATTCAGGCATTTTTCTGAACGAAAGAAAAATTGTTTTGTTCTAATTGCTTCATCCTATAAAGCAATAGAGTTTTGTAAATAATTTCCACTGTGTAGTTACAAGGCACCGTGGACACCTATTGACACACCTTATCTCAGATTGGCAGCTCTGATATGTTCACCCCTGGTGTGTTTTAACTAGTGGGAAACATTGACCAGTGTAATCCATCATTTATTATTAGGAAAACCTCTGTTCCTTCACTGTGCTAGACCTTTTAGTCTAGACTGTAGGTGAGTAGCTAGATCCCAAAGTGAAATGAACCAGAAGATTGCACCTACTGCTAAGAGGGCATAACTCCCTTAACAATATAGGAATATACAGAAATCATCTTCAAGTGTACTAATCATTAAAGCATGTAATGATTGTTAGGCTAAATTTTTTAAAGATAAAATCAGCTTTTTGTAACAATAGACTAAATTTGTCTTCAATTTAAGTGAACATTTAGCCCCCAAATTCTTTTTTTTTATTATGACTGAGTGAAAATGTACATTCCCATATAAGTTTACACGCCCACCTATATGTACATTCCCATATAAGTTTACACACCCACCTATATGCAGCTTCCACTGCTCTCCCTGCCCGATGACAGCACACTATTCCTCTCTGCTCCATAAATGTCTCATCCTCCCAACAGTCTCCTTTCCCCTCCTCTCCACCCACTCTCCTTCCTCCAGCCAGAGGTCAGCAGGATGACATCCTATAGATGCATAGAACCATAAAGTGCATCCAATACATGCAGCCAGAGGTCAGCAGGATGATATCTTATAGATGCATAGACCCATAAAGTGCATCCAACATACGCTCACTCTGCATCGCCAAGTCCAATCCATTCATGTCCGAAGAGTGGACCTTCATTATGATTTATGGGCAAGGGCAGCATCAGGGCCAAGGGCCATACTCCCAGGGGAACCCTGAAGCCGCTGGACCATCAATTGAGGTCTTTTAGTGGAGATCTCAGGATGCACCCCTTTTTATTCTAGTGCTGCCAGTGAGACTCAACTTAGTGAGCTCCATCGCAGCTATCACTGGTGGTGACTGGGCACCATCCAGTTCTTCAGTCCCAAGTCGATGTAGGCACCCACACATGTGGGTCTCTCTGTCTTCTGGGTTGTCTTTACCCCATGTCATTTTGGTCCTCAGTGAGCATCCGTTCCTGCTGAGTTGGGACCATCTGCTGTGCCCTCGGATGGCAGCTTGGCAGCTTTTAAGACCCCAGACGCCACTGACCAATGTGTGGTGCAGAGAGCCCTCTTAGCAAAACACTAGTTGTGCCAATTTAGCCCCCAGATTCTTATCTTGTAGTAAAACAAACAAAACTTTGCTGTGGAGTCGATTCCAACTCATGGCAAATCTAGGGGACACAGCAGAACCGCCCCCATGGAGTTCCCAAAGGCCTACTGGTGGGAACACCAGGACCACCGCTGGTGGGAACAGGAATTCTAGGACATTTAATTGTGCTCATGGGGAATCTGTACTTGGATCAAGATGTGGTTGTTCAAACAGAACAAGAAGACACTGCATGGTTTTAAGTCAGGAAAGGTGTGCAGCAGGGTTGTATCCTTTCACCATACCTGTTCAAACTTTATGCCAAGCAAATAATCTGAAAAACTGGACTACGTGAAGAAGAAAAAGGCACCAAGATTGGAGGAAGATGCATTAACAACCTGCGTTATGCTGGTACAACCTCACTTGCTGAAAGTGAAGAGGATTTGAAACACTCAACAATGAAGATCAGTTAACAACCACTGCCTTCAGTATGGGTTGCACCTCAACATCAAGAAAATAAAAATCCTCCCAACTGGAACAGTAAACAAAATCGTGATAAATGGAGAAAGGACTGAGGTTGTCGAGGGTTTCATGTTACTCGGTTCTGCAATCAACGCCCATGGAAGCAGCAGTCAGGAAATCAAGAGACATTGCATTGGGACAGTCTGCAGCAAAGGGCCTCTTTAAAGCACTGAAAAGTAAAGATGTCACCTCGAAGACTAAGGGGCGCCTGACCCAAGCCATGTATTGTTTTAGTCAGCTAGGGCTGCTCTAACAGAAATACCACCAAGTGGATAGCTTTAACAAAGGAAGGTTTATTCTTACATAGTCCAGTAGGTTACAAGTCCATATTCAGGGTGTCCACTCCAGGGGAAGGCTTTCCCCTTGTTGGCTCTGGAGGAAAGTTCGGTATCGCATCACTCCTTGTCCAGGGTGCATCTTGGAACCTCAGGTTTGAAGGACGCGCACTTCTCCTGGTGCTGCTTTCTTGATGGTAAGAGGTTCCCAAATCTCTGCTTGCTTTTTATCTCTTGTAGGCTGAGAGGATTAAGGGTGGGGCAAGCCATACTCCAGGGAAACTCCCTTTACAGTGCAGCAGGGAGGTGATCTTATAAAGGGATTTACAGTCCCACCTAATCCTTTAACATACAGCATAGGAGAACCACAAAATGGAAGACAGTCACAAGATACTGGGAGCCATGGCCCAGCTACATGGCTACATGTATTTTGGGGGGAACACAAGTCAATCCATGACAGGTATTTTCTATGGCATCATATGAGGTCTGACAATTAAGTCTGGGGGCTCATCCTAGAAAAACTGCACCATACCTCCTCATTGCTGAATATCACCAGGATCGCCGTCAAGCACTCCACTTGGGAACCTAGGCACTGACACTAGCACCTAGTCCACCCCTCAAACCAATTTTGGAACTCTTTTTCTGGAATGGCCATCAGAGCTGTCATCGTATTACCCTTGATGTCCTGAATGTCATCACAATGTCTTCCTTTTAATATTTCTTTTATCTTCAGATAAAGACAAAAGTCATTTGGGGCCAGATCAGGTGAGTAGGTAGGGTGTTCCAACACACTTATTTGTTTGCTGGTTAAAAACTCCCTGCCAAACAACTCTACAATTAAGTTCACAAACTTGCTACCTTCCTACTGTGCGCAACGGCCATTCAAGAAAGAGTTCCAAGATTGTTTTGAAGGGTGGTCTGGGTGCTGGTGTTCATGCACAGCTTCCCAGGGGAAGTACTTTGAAGGTAACTGTAGTGATACTCTGTAGTGAGGCATACAGCACTTTTTCTAGGATGAGTTCATGAACTTAACTGTCAGTCCTCCTATTCGATTAATCAATCAGTCTTTATGTTATAAATATTTCCTTGTGAAAAATAATTATCAGTGTGATTTAGGAGTCCATTTTGATAGTAACTTAATTTCAGGTGTTTAAAAAATAGAACATACATGATAAAGCTCGCTTTTTCCAACTAACCGCTCAATGACCAGATGTGCATATTAATATATTTAAAAGATTTTTATCAATCTGTTAGCACTCTAGGTAAATGATGTTGATTTGAGTCTATGCAACTTGAAAGATTTCTCATTTGGTTGCTGAACAATGAATCATATTACGTTAGATAGCTGAGGGAAATGAAGAAACTATAGACTTCAGTCAACTATTTTAGAAAAGTCTACTGGTAAATTCTTTTGGCAAGTATAGACATATTGGTAGTATACAAGTAAAATCCATAGGTTGGCAACTAGTTGAATGATCCTACCCAAAGTTTGCTGTCTCTCTAGCCTCAAATTCTGGCTGGCCCACATGGTGCCCTCTTGTTCTTCTTGACTGAACATGATGCCTTTCACTCTTGCTCTGTGACAGATATCTTAGTCGGTTACATCAGCGCTTGGTGTTCTCCCCATTGTATTCTCTACTTTTACCTATGAAGTCTCTGAAAATGTGCAAATGACACAACCCTGGGGTCTACCGAACTGCCAGGCAAATTGCTTGGATGTTTTGGAAGATGAAATCTAGAATCCCAAATTGTGATCCTGACTGAGCACTCACGAGTTAAGGAAGAGAATTGCCTAGCAGCTGCTGGGAGACAAGGAAGAGAGAGGAAAAAGCAGTGAAGTCACAAGAAACAAAACCAAAGGGACCCTACCCTGCCTCCTAATGATCCTTGTTTGCGTTTGCTTATTTACCACTAGTAATCTTTAGAATCAAATATTAAGAAGTACATAGCGCTGAAAAATGTTTTTCTTCTTGTTTTCATTCATGAGATTGAAACAAAGATATTGGTTGAATCAGACAGGAATTGCGTTTGGAATACCAGGGAACACAGCTTAGGAAAATTAGGAGCTTAATTTTCTTTCATAACATGAGGTCAGGAGTTAGGCAACCCAGGACTGGTGTGATAGACCTGCAGTCACAAGGGAACCAAGGCTTCATCTCTTTTTTCTCTCCTGCCACCAAGATGCGTTGTCTCAAGGACAAGATGGCTGCTGGAGATTTCATCACCAAGTACTTTTACTAAGGGGGTAGAATGGGCCTTCTGGGAGAGATACCCAGATGAACAAAAGTCGCCTGCCAGGTACAAGATCAAAGAAGTCTATGGGGCTGAAGTGGGAAGGCCAGGTGAAGAGTTTGGGGCTTTCTTCAAAGGCAGTAAGAAAATATCAAATGCTTACCAGTGAGGACAGTGTATCCAGTTCACAGGGCCCTCACACCAGAGATTCAGGTTTCCAGGGCCTTTCAAACATCGAGGCTGAACCAGGACCACAGAGAACCCTGCTGTGTCACTACCCTTGCCATCCAACATGAGCAATGCAGAACAACGGTATACAGCTGAGGGGAGGGAAACCGTGGTGGTGTAGTGATGAAGCCCTAGGAGAAGATAAGGATGCGCTGACAGTCCCCACAGCAACAACAGAGCCTGACTACATGGACTCACCTTCCCACACTGATGGCTTAGCAGAGAAACAGGGTGAGCTTACTTCCAGGCATAAATATAATTTATCTCCGTCCCTGGTGTTTTCCACACCATTTCTGGCATTCAGTAAATAATTATGAGATGGAAAAGGCAAGGAAAAAACAATGTAAAAAGTGTAAAAGATAAACTAATAAAATATAAATCATGTATGACCCAGTGAGACGACCAGACAGAAAATTTTAAATAATATGATCAATGTGTTAAAAGATAAAACAGAAAAGTATACACCATACAGGAAAAGACAGACTATTTTATCAGAAAGGATGGAAATACCAGATTTTAGAAGTAGGCAAAAATAGTGGAAACAGCTAACAGACAAAAACAGTAACGGATATGAAGAATGTCTTTGGCAGGCTCATAAGAAGACATGACACAGCTGAGGAAAAAGGAAGTGAATCTGAAGACACAGCAATAGAAATCACCCAAACTGACACACAGAGAAAAAAGACACTTGAGGTGGTGGGGGCAGGGAGGAAAAGAGACATTCAGGAGCTTTAAAACTAAATCAAACAATATGTGCAAATCTATGTCTTATGGATTTATAGTATATATAAAGTGAAATGTGTGATTAATCGCACAAAAGATGAGAGGAAGAAACTCAAAGAACACTGTCATGAGGCTTACATATGATTCATTAATCAGAATTACAGTATTTTAATAGTTAAAAAAATGTATATAGGAAGTCACAGAACACCAACTTAAAAATTATACAGGTAAAAATAATAAGCTCATAGTGAAGATGAGATAGAATCTCCAAAAATAAGCCAAAGCAAAAATAAAGAACAGATGAAATAAAATTTTTAAAAACTAGCAATTGAAGGTTTTAATCCAACCATATCAATAATTACATTAAATGTAAATCAACTAAATAGAGTAATTAAAAGACAGCGGTTGTCAGATTAGATAATAAAGCAACACTTAACTACATGCTCTTTATAGGAAACTCACTCTAAATGTAAAGACATAGATAGTTTCAAAATAAAAGCATGGAAAAAGATATTCCATGCAAATGTGAAGTTAGAAGAAAGCTGGAGTGGCTACTTCAGTGTCAAAAAGATTTCAGAACAAAGAATATTGCCAGTGATAAAGAAGGTCGTTTCAGAACATTAGATGTCAAAATGTGATGAAGATACAATAATCAAGTAAAAATCCTAAGGATGTGTACATATTACTATAGAAGTTTAAAACACATGAAGCAAAAAATGATAGAACTAAAAAAAAATTATAGCTGAAGACTTCAACACCCCCCTCAGTAACTGGTAATACAAGTAGACAGAAATATACTCATAATGTAAGAATACAAAATACCTGAACTATGTTCTCAACCAGCTTGACTTTACTGGCCATATAGAACACTAACCCAGCAACTCTAGATTATAGATTCTTTTCAAGTACGCTTGGAACAATCCCTGGGTAAAATAAATCTCACTAAATTTAAAGAATTGAAATTACATAAAGTATGTTCTCTGATCATAACACAATTAAATTAGAAATTTTTAACAAAAAGATACCTAGGCAGTCTGAAACATTTGGAAAGCATGCAAGTCACTTGATACAAAACTCATGGGCCACAGAAAAACTGAAATAAAACTGATGGGAGGAAATTAAAAAATATACATATATATATATCAAAATCAGAGAGGTAGCTAAAGCAATACTTAGAGGGAAATTTGTAATACCATATGTTTACATTTGAAAAGAAGAATGGTTTTAAATAAATGACCTAGGCTTTGACAGTAAGAAGTTAGAAAAAGAAGGGCAAATTAAAATCAAAGCAAGCAGAAAGAACGAAGTAATGATAGCAAGAGTAGAAATCGATCAATTTGTAAATAGAAAAACAATAGAAAAATTAATAAAGACAAAGTTTGTTTTTGAAAATAGACACAAAATAGATAAAACTCAAACTATGTTGAAAAAGGATGACTACTTCCCCCGAAACAATTTCTGTATAGACCTTTCTCCTAGACTGCACCACCAGACCTCCTCTTTATGTGGACAACAATAATATATTTTCAATAATTTGTCCATTTAACAAAGATTTATTTTATTTATTTGTTTATTTTATTTAATTTAACTGAGTGAAAATGTACATTCCCGTATTACTTTACATGCCCACCTATATGCAGCTTCCACTGCTCTCCCTGTCCGGTGACAGCACACTATTCCTCTCTGCTCCATACGTGTCTCATCCTCCTAACAGCCTTCTTTCCCCTCCTCTCCACTCACTCTCCTTCCTCTAGCCAGAGGTCAGCAGGATGACATCCCATAGATGCATAGAACCATAAAGTGCATCCAATATATGGTCACTCTGCATTGCCAAGTCCAATCCACTTGTGTCCAAAGAGTGGACCTTCATTATGATTTATGGGCAAGGGCAGCATCAGGGCCAGGGGCCATGCTCTCAGGGGAACCCAGAAACCGCTGGACCATCAATTGAGGTCTTTTAGTGGAGATCTCAGGATGCACCCCTTTTTATTCTTGTGTTGCCAGTGAGACTCAACTTAGTGAGCTCCATCACGGCTATCACTGGTGGTGGCCGGGCACCATCCGGGTCTTCCGGTCCCAAGTCGATGTAGGCACCCACTCATGTGGGTCTCTCTATCTTCTAGGTTGTCTTTATCCCATGTCATTTTGGTCCTCTGTGAGCATCTGTTCCTGCTGAGTTGGGACCATTTGCTGTGTCCTCGGATGGCAGCTTGGCAGCTTTTAAGACCCCACACACCACTCACCAATGTGAGGTGCAGAGAGCCCTCTTAGCAAAATGCTAGTTGTGCCAATTGGCCTTGATTTCACCTAAGAACATGGTCCCCTGCCCCCTGCCCCAGCTACTCTATCCTTGCAATACTGGGTTAATATGGAAGGAGTACTCAAGTTATGTTGAAGTCCACTTAATGTTGTTCTTGTTTCTAATGTGTGCTATCACTGATTTCTCCTAACCAGATTTCTAGCAACTATCTAATCTAAACCCTACTCCCCCTTCCTCCCTCCCCTCCCTTGCAGCTGTCAAAGAGTCTTTTTGTCTATACACAAGTCTGTTTCTGAGATCTTATCGTAGAGGTCTCATACAATATTTGTCCTTTTGTCGCTGACTACTTTCACTCAACATAATGTCTTCCAGTTGAAACCAGGTTAGGAGATGTTTCCTGGAATCATCGTTATTCTTTATCATTGCGTAGTGCTCCATTGAGTATATGTACCATAGTTTACCTATCCATTCTTCTGTTGTTGGACATCTGGGTTGATTCCATCTTTTTGCTATCGTGGACTGTGCTGTGATAAACATTCTGGTGCATGTGTCCGTTGGTGTGAAAGGCCTTGATTCTGTAGGATATATTCCAAGTAGTGGAATTACTGGGTCAAATGGTATATCTAGATCCATTTTTTTAAGGAAGTGCCAGATTGCTTTCCCAAGAGGTTGGACCATTCTGCAACCCCACCAACAGTGTAGGAGGGTTCTTCTTTCTCCACAGCCTCTCCAGCATTTGTTGTTTTGTGTTTTCTGGATCATGGCCAACCTTGTTGGGGTGAGATGGTATCTCATTGTCATCTTTATTTGAATTTCTTTAATAACTAAAGATCGTGAACATGTCCACTTGTGTTTTTTGGCTGCGTGGATCTCCTCTTTAGAGAAATGTCGGTCCATCTCCTTTGCCCATCGCTTAATTGGATGATTTATCTTCTTTTTATTGATATTTTGTAGTATCTTATAGATTATGGAGATCAGGCGTCGGTGTGACATAGAGTTGCCAAATATTTTTTCCCATTATGTGGGTATTCTTTTAATTCTATTAATAAAGTCTTTGGATGAGCAAAAGTATTTGATTCTTAATAGTTCCCATTTATCTATTTTCTCTTTTGTTGATTGTGGTTTCTTCAACAGATTTTGGAGTCTGCCCTCATTGTGTATTAAAACTTCCATTGTTGTTCCTACCTTTTCCTGGATGAGCTTTATCATTTTAGGTTTAATATTTAGGTCTTTTATCCAGCTGGATTTGGTTTCTGTATAAGGTGTAAGATATGGATCTTGATTCAGTTTCTTGCAGATAGATATCCAATTTCGCCAGCACCATTTGTTGAAGAGACTGTTTTTACCCCAGTTGAATGTCTTAGGGCCTTTGTCGAATATCAACTGTTTATAGGCAGATGGTGTCATCTCTGGGGTCTCAATTCTGCTCCATTGATCGATCTGTCTGTTCTCGTACCAGTACCAGGCTGTTCTGACCACTGTGACAGTGTAGTATGTTCTAAGGTCAGGTAATGAGAGGCCTCCCAGTGAGTTCTTCTTTTCTAGTAGTACCTTACTTATCGAGGGCTTCTTCCCTTTCCAAACAAATTTGGTGATTTGTTTCTCCATCTCATTAAAAAATGATGCTGGAACTTGTATTGGGATTGCATTATATAAATAGATTGCTTTGAGTAAAATAGACATTTTCACAATGTTAAGTCTTCCTATCCATGAGCAGGGTAGGTTTTTCCATTTATCTAAGTCTCTCATAGTTTCTTGTAGTAAGGGCCTGTAGTTGTCTTTGTAAAGGTCTGTTATTTCTCTGGTTAGATTAATTGCTAGGTACTTTATCTTCTTAGGGCCTATAGTAAATGGTATTGATTTGATGATTTCTTTCTTAACAGTCTCATTGTTGGTATAAAGGAATCCTACTGATTTACTTATGTTTACCTTGTATCCTGAGACTTTGCTGAACTCTTCTATCAGTTGGAGTAGTTTACTTATAGATTCCTTGGGATTCTCTGCATATACAATCATATCATCTGCGAACAGGGAGATTTTAACTTCCTCTTTGCCGATGCAGATGCCCTTTATTTCTTGGTCTTGTCTAATTGCTCTGGCTAAAACTTCTAGCACAATGTTGAATAGAAGAAATGAGAGTGGGCATCGTTGTCTAGTTCCTGATCTCAAGTGAAAGTCTTTTAGTCTCTCTCCATTCAGGATGACATGGGCAATTGGCTTTGTATAAATGGCCCTTATTGTGTTGAGGAATTTGCCGTCTATGCCTATTTTGCTAAGAGTTTTTAACACGAATGGGTGTTGGACTTTATCAAATCTCTTTCTTTGTGATGGATTCATTAAGTTGTTCTGCTTCACGTTGTGATAATTTGGGTAGGTGGTATGAGTCAAGGTATTGGTCCATTTCCCCTAGGTTTTCAAATTTGTTAGAGTACAGTCTTTCATAGTATTCTATTATGATATTTTTTATTTCTGTTGGATCTGTGGTGACAATTCCCCTCTCATTTCTAATTTGGGTAATTTGTTTCCTTTCCTGCTTTTGTTTAGTAAGTTTAGCCAGTGGTTTGTCAATTTTGTTGATCTTTTCAAAAAACCAGCTTTTGGTCTTTTCAATTTTTTCAATTGTTTTTCTATTCTCTAATTCATTTAGCTCTGCTCTAATCTTTATGATCTCGTTTCTTCTGGTGCCCGAGGGGTTCCTCTGTTGTTCTCTTTCTACTTGTTCAAGCTGTAGGGTTACTTCCTTGATCTGGTTTCTTTCTTCCTTCCAGATGTGTGCATTTATGGAGATAAACTGTACTCTTAGCACTGCTTTGGCTGTATCCCATAGGTTCTGGTAGGAAGTGATTTCGTTCTCATTGGAATCCATGAATTTCTTTATTTCGTCCTTGATTTCCTCTATAACCCATGTTGAGTAAGATGTTGTTCAGTTTCCAAGAGTTCCACTTTCTATCTATGTTTTTTCTGCTATTGATTTCAACTTTGATGGATTTATGATCTGAGAAGATGCTTTGCAGTAATTCAATGGTATGGATTTTGTTGAGGATTGCATTATGGCCTATCACATGGTCAATTCTGGAGAATGTTCCATGTCCACTGGAGAAGGTGTAGTTGTCTGTTGATGGGTGGAAAGTTCTATATATATCAGTGAGGTTTAGTTGGTTAATTGTGGCAATGAGGTCTTCTGTATCTTTAGTGAGCTTTTTTCTAGATGATGTCTAGTATTGAGAGTGGAGTGTTGAAGTCTTCTGCTATTATTGTGGAGTCATCTAACTCTCTTTTGAGTGTAGTCAGTGTTTCTTCAACATATTTAGGTGCTCTGATATTAGGTGCATAAATATTTAATATAGTTAAGTCTTGCTTGTGTACTGAACCTTTCAGCAATAAATAGTGTCCATCTTTGTCCATGATGGTGGATTTGACATTAAAATTGATTTTGTCTGAGATTAGAATTGCCACCGCTGCTCTTCTTTGTTCATTGTTAGCTTAATATATATTCTTCCATCCTTTAATTTTCAGTTCATTCCTATCTTTAGGTCTCAGGTGAGTTTCTTGTAGACAACATATGGATGGGTCATGTCTTTAGATCCAAGATGTTACTCGATGTCTCTTTAGTGGAGCATTCAGTCCATTCACATTCAATGCAATTATTGATAGATACATGTTCAGTGCTGCCATTGTGATATGTTTATTTTTATGTTGCTGTTTTCTCTGTTTTTATTAGTCTGTTCCGGGACATTCTTTGTTGTGAGTTGATTTTTCACCCTTTGTAGTTGTTGACACTCCTGTGTTACATTTCTTGAAATGGTATGATACATCTTTGTTGTGCTTTACAGCTGCCCCTATGATCCCCCTAATAAAAACTATATATAAACCCAACTATAATTACTACCAGTCTTGTCATCTTCCTCTCCATCTGGAAGGACTATAACAACTGTAGTACATCCCTTTTTTTAATATGATAACACTACAGTTTTCATGATGATCACTGGATTGCTTCTTTCTGTATCAAAACTGTGAGTGGCTTTGGAGCCTTCCCTAACGCAGTAGAGTTTTGAGTAGTGTGTCGTTCTAAAATATTAAGTTAGTGGTTTTGTTCTTCTAATCCAGAGCCAAGAACTTCTTTCAGTATTTCTTGTAGTTTGGGTTTGGTTTTTACAAAGTCTCTGAGCTTCTGTTTATCTGGGAATGTCTTAATTTCATTTTCGTATTTCAAAGATAGTGTTGCAGGATATATAATTCTTGGTTGGAAGTCCTTCTCCTTCAAGGCTTTGAATGTGTCATGCCACTGTCTCCGTGCCAGCATGGTTTCTGCTGAGAAATCTGACGAGAGCCTACAGGGTTTCCCTCTGAATGTTAGCTTTGCTTTGAGTCTTGCTGCCTTTAAGAGTTTTTGCTTATGTTTCATTTTGTTAAGCTTGATTATAATATGTCTTGGAATCTTTCTTTTCAGCTCTATATTGGGTGGTGTACGATATGCACCTGAGATGCCTATATTCTCTTCCTTCATGATTTCTGGGAAGTTTTCTGTCAGCAGCTCAGCAGCAATACTCTCTGTGTTCTCAGATGTCTCAGCCTGTTCAGAGACTCCAATTAATCGAAGGTTGTTCCTCTTAATAGAGTCCCACATGCTTCTTAATTTTTCGTCATTTTTCTTGTTTCTGCTCATAGATGCTGGCGTCAGTAACTCTGTCTTCCAAGTCGGAAATTCTTTTTTTTCTATTTGTTCCATTCTGTTTTCGTGGCTTTGCATTGAAGTTTCTATGTGTTTGATTTTGTTCTTGATGTGTTGGATTTCAGAGTACTGGTGTTCCATCAGATCGAACATCTTGCTTAATTTTTCATTTTGTTCTGCTGCATTTTGTTTAAGGTCTAGAAGGGCTCTGTATTTGTATTCACTTCCTTATGCTTTCATAAAAGTTTCTTCATCTGGAAAAGTCCCTGGTTGCTTTGTTTGGGAGCCTTCTGAAGCCATGGCTGATTTCTTGTATGCCACAAGTGTCTGTTGCTTTTTGGGTCCCATGTGAGTATGTAGAGGCTGGAAGAGGTACTGTGAGGATGGACTGCAGATGTTTCTCTAGGCTATCTTAAAATGTAAAGCAAAAGGTATCTGACCACTTCACAAGTCAGTTAGGTTTTCAGGTGTAGAGGTCCCTCTTCTCAGTTGGCAAAGTAAGCGCCACTATATCCAACCCCAGATGATGCAAACTAGTTCAGAATACAGCAATGCTACTGCCCTGTTGGCCTCTGCTGACTGGGCCTAGCCTTAGGTGACACTGTGTAGAGTACTGCTTTTCTGGTAGAAAAGCGCTTTCCTGTGGGCAGGCTCTGGCTCCCAAGCTACAAATTAGGTCCAGATGTGGCCACCGTATCCAAGATGGCACCCTCCACACAGGCAGCAGACAGAAGGGCTAAAGGTGCCAAGAGGTAGTGAGTCCTCTGATTGTGTTGCAGGGCCCCCAATGTGGGTGGCACTGGGTAAATTACTGCTTTTCTGTTGGAGAAGTGCTGTCCTGTTTGCAGGCGCTGGCTCCCAGGCTAAGAATGAGGTCCTGCTAGAATCTCCGTACCCAACATGGTGTCCCGCACACTGACTGTGAAATTCCGTACAAACGCTGCTGAGGCAGATATAAAACAACAGGCTCAAAGTGGCTAGATTAACAGAGTCCTATGCCTGGTTCTCAAAATATGGGAATTTCACCTGCCTATCCCCCCAGCAGTGTGTCTGAGTCTAGCTGCTAGGCAAGACCCAGCTCCAGCTGCCAGCCAAGACAGAAGGAAAAAAAAAAGTCAAAATGGTGCGTTTACCTTTAGTCCGTGAGAGCCAGGGCTAGCCAGGAGCGGGAGTCAGGGAAAGAGAGGAGGTTTTTCGCTCAGTGGTATGAAGTCCAAAGTAACAGCCCTGTGCCGTGTCCTGGGGCTGATTAGGTGATCAGAAGGCTCCGTTTGATTATCAGTTCCGGTCTTGGTTTCCAGAGGGATATAAGGAGACGTGTGTTTAGTCTGCCATCTTGACTCTGCCCCCTAACAAGGATTTATTTTGCATCTACTATACACCAATCAAAAACCCTGGTGGTATGCTGGTTAAGTGCTACAGTTGCTAACCGGGTTTGCAGTTCAAATCCACCAGGTCCTCCTTGGAAACTCTGTGGGGCAGTTCTACTCTATCTATAGGGTGGCTATGAGTCAGAATCAACTTGACAGCAGCAGGTTTGGTTTAGTTTTTTCTACATCAATCACCATTTTAAGTGCTTGGAATACATTTAGCGTTCAAACAGACAAAAATATCTGGAGGCAGTACAAAAAAATTTAATGCGAAGCAATGCTGTGAGAAGCTATACATACACTATTTTTTTCTGTAGAGTCCTTGTGAAGGTTGCTAGACCTACAGGGGATTAAATGCAAACAAGAGTTATCTCCTATTTTCAAAACATTTTGTACTATAAACACCCTGTCATTAATTTTACTTTTCTGGTAGTTAAGTGTGTAATGAGACCCTTTACAAGACAGAAATAGTCACCCTCTGCTAGGCATCTCCTCCACACAAGTACTCGTGTAATATGGGAAAACAAAGAAATTGAGTTTAAGGTGAGGTCTATTGCGTTTCAGTCTGAGAAACTTCCATTGCCATACTTTCTGATTCATCCATTTTCTGCTCATCTGTGTGATGTCTACTGAAGTCATCAAAGTATTTTTCACTGTTTTTTATTTCTAGCATTTTCTTTAGGATCTTTCTTAGATTTTGTTTCTCTTACATCATGATCTGCTCTAAAATCTGTCTTCTTTTTCTAGCATGTTGGCTACTTTTCTTAACATACCAATCATAGTTATTTGAATTTCCTGACTGATAACCCCAACATTCGTCACATCTGAGACTGGTCTGAGTCAGCCCAAGTCAGGCTATTTTTCTTGCTTTTTAGCATGACTTGCACTTTTTCCTTGAAAGGCAGACATGGTGTATTAGGTAACAGGTAACATGGCCTCCATTGTAAGCTTTTGGTAGAATATGGGTAGAAACTGGACTGTGCTTAATGTTTGCTGGCAGTAATGGTATGATAGTTAAGAGTGTGGCTGCTAACCAAGAAGTTGGCGGTTCAAATGCACCCCCACTCCTTGGAAACCCTGTAGGGCAGTTCCACTCTGCCTTATAGGGTCACTGCAAGTCAGAATTGACTCAACCACAATGGGTTTGTTTTAGTTTGTGAGGATGGCCCAGGGCCTCTTTTCAAGGACATGTGCCACTCACACTTCAGTGATGCTATAGTCGGTACTACAGTGGCTCTCAAACTGTGGCCTCTAAACCCATGGAGTCACCTGAGACCTTGTTAGAAACGCAGACTCTCAGTCCCCATCCAGACTTACTGAATCAGGTACGCAGAGTAGCGCCCAGCCACCTGGCTTCAATTCTACGATTAAATCTCAGTGTTTTCATTCTTAGCAAAATAGGTATAGATGGAAAATTCCTCAATGCCATAAGGGCCATTAATGCAAAGCCAATTGTCTACGTCATCCTGTATGAAGAGAGACTGAAAGACTTTCCCTTGAGAACAGGAACTAGACAAGGATGCCCACTCTCACCTCTCCTATTCAACACTGTACTAGAAGTTCTAGCCAGAGCAATTAGACAAGACCAAGGAATAAAGGGCACCTGCATGGGCAAAGAACTAAAAATCTCCCTGTTTGAAGATGATATGATTGTATATGCAGAGAATCCCAAGGAATCTATAAGTAAATTACTCCAACTGATAGAAGAGTTCAGCAAGTCTCAGGATACAAGTTAAACATAAGTAAATCAGTAGGATTCCTTTATACCAACAATGAGACTGCTAATGAAGAAATCATCAAATCAATACCATTTACTATAGGCCCTAAGAAAATAAAGTACCTAGCAATTAATCTAACCAGAGAAATAACAGACCTTTACAAAGACAACTACAGGCCCTTACTACAAGAAACTATGAGAGACTTAGATAAATGGAAAAACACCCTGCTCACGGATAGGAAGACTTAACATTGTGAAAATGTCTATTTTACCCAAAGCAATCTATTTATATAATGCAATCCCAATACAAGTTCCAGCATCATTTTTTAATGAAATGGAGAAACAAATCACCAAATTTGTTTGGAAAGGGAAGAAGCCCTCAATAAGTAAGGTACTACTAGAGAAGAAGAACTCACTGGGAGGCCTCTCATTACCCGGCCTTAGAACATACTACACTGTCACAGTGGTCAAAACAGCCTGGTACTGGTACAAGAATAGACAGATCGATCAATGGAACAGAACTGAGACCCCATAGATGACACCATCTGCCTATGAACAGCTGATATTCGACAAAGGCGCTAAGACATTCAACTGGGGTAAAAACAGTATCCTCAACAAATGGTACTGGTGAACTTGGATATCCATCTGCAATAAATTGAAACAGATCCATATCTTATACCTTATACAGAAACCCACTCCAACTGGATAAAAGACCTAAATATCAAACCTAAAACAATAAAGCTCATCCAAGAAAAGGTAGGAACAACAATGGAAGTTTTAACACACAGTGTTGACAGCCTTCAAAATCTGTCAAACAAACTATAATCAACAGAAAACAGATAAATGGGAACTATTAAGAATCAAACACTTTTGCTCATCCAAAGACTTTATTAATAGAATTAAAGTCCACTTACAGAAAGGGAAAAAATACTTGGCAACTCTATGTCAGACCGACACCCAATCTCCATAATCTATAAGATACTACAAAATATCAATAAAAAGAAGATAATTCATCCAATTAAGCCATGGGCTAAGGAGATGGACAGACATTTCTCTAAAGAGGAGATCCAGGCAGACAAAACATACAGGCAGTCATGTTTACGATCTTTAGTTATTAAAGAAATTCAAATCCAGACGACAATGAGATACCATCTCACCCCAACAAGGTTGGCCATGATCCAGAAAACACAAAACAACAAATGCTGGGGAGGCTGTGAGAAAGTGGAACTCTACTACACAGTTGGTGGGGTTGCAGAATGGTCCAGCCTCTTGGGAAAGCAATCTGGCACTTCCTTAAAAAAATGGATCTAGATATACCATTTGACCCAGTAATTCCACTACTTGGAATATATCCTACAGAATCAAGGCCTTTCACACCAACGGACACATGCACTAGAATGTTTATCGCAGCACAGTCCATGATACCAAAAAGATGGAATCAACCCAGATGCCCAACAACAGAGGAATGGATAGGTAAACTACGGTATATATACTCAAAGGAGCACTAGGCAAAGATAAGGAATAATGACGATTCCAGGAAACATCTCCTAACCTGGTTTCAACTGGAAGACATTATGTTGAGTGAAAGTAGTCAGCGACAAAAGGACAAATATTGTGTGAGCCCTCTACGATAAGATCTCAGAAACAGACTTGTGTATAGACGAAAAGACTCTTTGATTGCTGCAAGGTAGGGGAGGGAGGGAGGGCAAGGGAGGGCAGTTTAGATTAGATAGTTGCTAGAAATCTGGTTGGGTGAAATCAGTGATATCACACATTAGAAACAAGAACAATATTAAGTAGACTTCAGCATAACTTGAATACTCCTTCCATCTTACCCCAATATTGCAAGGACAGAGTACTTGGGGCAGGGGGCAGGGGACCATGCTCTTAGGCGAAATCAAGGCCAACTGGTACAACTAGTGTTTTGCTAAGAGGGCTCTCTGCACCTCACATTGGTGAGTGGTGTGTGGGGTCTTAAAAGCTGCCAAGCTGCCATCCGAGGGGACAGCAAATGGTCCCAGCTCAGCAGAAACAGATGCTTACCGAGGACCAAAATGACATGGCATAAAGACAACTCAGAAGATAGAGAGACCTACATGAGTGGGTGACTACATCGACTTGGGACCAGAGGAACCAGATGGTGTCTGGACACCACCAGTGATAGCCGTGATGGAGCTCACTAAGTTGAGTCTCACTGGCAACACAAGAATAAAAAGGGGTGCACCCTGAGATCTCCACTAAAAGACCGCAACTGATGGTCCAGTGGTTTCAGGGTTCCCCTGGGAGCATGGCCCCTGGCCCTGATGCTGCCCTTGCCCATAAATCATAATGAAGGTCCACTCTTCAGACACGAGTGGATTGGACTTGGCAATGCAGAGTGAGCATATATTGGACGCACTTTATGGTTCTATGCATCTGTAGGATATCATCCTGCTGACCTCTGCCTGGAGGAAGGAGAGTTGGTGGAGAGGAGGGGAAAGGAGGCTGTTGGGAGGATGAGACATGGATGGAGCAGAGAGGAATAGCGTGCTGTCACCGGGCAGGGAGAGCAGTGAAAGCTGCATATAGGTGGGCATGTAAATTTATACAGGAATGTACATTTTCACTCAGTCATAATAAAAAAATATAAATAAATCTCAGTGTTTTAGGAGGCCTGTCTACCTAGGCTGTGACCTTCACAAGCATTTCTTAGCAACTCACTCTCCTTAGTTACAAGAAATGTCGTTGTCCCTTGAGATTAGGGTCAGGTACTGCCTCTAGTGAAGTCTTTTCTCCTGGAAAAGCAGGACTTTCTTGTGAAGAAGGCCCTGGACTTTTCCACAACCGCTATTCTTACCCTCCCCTCCCAGACCTGGGGGGAATTTTATTGGTTCTGCCCGTGGGAACCTGGTGACTACCCTGGAGGTAAGGCCCCTTCCCCAAGACTGCAGCCCCCCGGAGTTTCTCAGCACAGGCTAGTCCACACTCCACATCCAGAAGTTCATCAAACACTGTCTAGGATCACGGCCCCAGGGGCTTCTGCTCCAGTGTCCAGACCTCAGCTCCCACTCTCCAGTCACCTGTCTCTCTGCATTTTTGCATGGCAGTTTTCTTGGTGACCTCAGTTTCCTGACAGGTCTGAGAAAAATTGTGAATTTTCAGTTTGTTGAGCTTTTTTTTTTTTCCTTTCTTGTTTTAAGGATGAGATTGATTACTTCCAGGGTCTTGACGTGCTGGAGCTGAAGATGGAAGTCCTATATTAATCGGTAAGCAGACTGTTACACAAGTCAGACTTCAAATTAAGGAAACACCAACTGCTGCTAGGTACCGTTGAGAAACATTTAGTTTTGACAAGACTTTTTCTAAAGATCATCTCTAAAAAAAAGTGTTTCACTGATTTCTCTGATTCACACCTGTTCTATAGGGTTGGTCTGAGTCAGAAGTGACTTGATGGCAATGGATTTTTTTTTAAATATGTGTCCTTAAATCCTTCCATTTAAAATTGACTTTTAATGTTATGATGAAATAAACCAGGCAACACGCTGGCCGTCGTCTGTCTTGCTCCTTCACTGGTACCTCGACCACCTATTAAATAGCTGAGTGAGCTCCAAGCGGCCCGTGTATTTTATTCCCGAGGTTTACCAGCATCTTCTGCGGGGTGACGGGAAGGCTCCCGGCAGCCCTGGCCTCCCCGGGTCTCACCGGACGCCGACAGGAGGGACCGTGCCGGGGACACGCACTGCGGAGACCGAAGCAGGCGACCGCCGCAGAGCGAGCTTCGACAGTGTCGGCGCTCTGTGCGTGGACCTCCCTCCCGCGACATGTCCCGGACAGGAATCTGGGCCTTTCTCCGTAATCCATTTCCAGACCCCACACGGCCGCCGAACCACTCAGCGCGCGGCCGCCCGAAGCAAGACGCGGCCTCTCTGGCTGGTGTCGGCGGCCTGCGGAGGGCTCGTCGGCACCTCCCACCTGTTTGGTTTAGACCAATAGGAGAAGCCGCGCTGCCCGGCTCTCAAGAAGCTCTGTCTGTATTGGACAATGTTTCGCCCAATAGGAGGCCAAGATGCGCGGGGGTGGGCCTCCGCCGGGCGCTGCGCCGCCACAGTTGCTAAGAAACCGTGTCAGCTCTGGGGCGCGTGGCGGCGGCCGAGGGAGAGAAGCGTCGTTGCCAGCAGAGATGGTGAGCGGGTGGGAGCGTAGACGGGGCTTGTTTATTGATTGATTTAAGGTAGTTGCGAGCCCCCTGTTTCTACGGAAAGACCCGAGAATAGAGTGGGAGCCTGGCGTTTGCTCGCCAGGGCTCCGGCGCCGCCTGAGGCGCGTCCGCGGAGGCTCCCGGCCGGTCCCGCGTTTTCCCCACGGGCCGTTCGGTCCCCTCGGAGCCCGCCCGGGAGCGTCTTGCTTCTGCTGTTTCCGGAGAACTGGCGAGACAAGTAGAGCCTCTGGGTAGATTAGTGAGAGTAAGCGCCCCGCAGAGAGTGAATGAATGGGTACCAGCTGGCTGGCCGCCTCAGTCGGTGTTGCTAGGAAAGCTAGCGGCTGCCAACGGCACTTCTGCCCGGGTTGGGGTCCCCTTGTCCGGGTTGGGGGCCCCCTGCCCGGGTTGGGGGCGGAGCGAGGAGGGACGCTTTCCGGGCGGCGGCGCAGAGCTGAGTGAGGGGCTTGTTGACTTTTCATACCTCTCTGTGAAGCGGAGGTAATACCGGTACTCACTATATTCGTCTCCCACGTGTACCTTTTTAGTGTGGAAAATCCTCAGAATTTAGGAAGGAAGCCAGTGGCTTTTTGTTTCTTAGTTACTTGTCTTTGTATTACTTAAAAATTACGGATTTGGGTATTTGAAAGTACGCCTAATTTCTCTTTTCTTTCATCTTCTTTTTTTCTTTTGCGTTGTAGGCTTCCAAAAAGAGAACTCTGAGCTTCGCTGAACGGCATCAGAAATTGGTAGATAACAACTACAAGGAAAAGCTGCACGTTGAAGCTCTAAGGAAGATAGAACAGCAGGTCAGGGGTCTCAGGGTGAAGAACGAGAATGACGAGCGCGTGGAGCGCAAGAGGCTCCTCCGGGTGCTGCAGGACGAGCAGTTCGAGCTGGACCTGGAAGAGGCCGTGCAGAAGGTAGGCTCCACGCCGCGGCCACCCTGGCCTTGTCCCCACGGCTGAGACAGGAGGTGAGTGGAGGCGGAGGACAGCGTCGGAAGGACGCATCCCTGTGAGCCATCCCAGGGTAGTGGAAAGTGAAATTGGGTAAATTGCTTTTTCTTTTTTGTGCCTCACTTATAAAATAGGGAGTAATACTCGTGCTTATTATTAGGCACTGCTGTTACCGTAATTGTACATTAATACACACAGAGCCCTTCAGACAGTGCCTGTCGCAGAGTAAGCACTGTGTCTGTACACACTCAGGAAGTGCCTAGTTATTGGCTTCCTTGATGTTGTTCATGTAAGTGCTTTAGGTGAAACTTCACAGAGAAAATCAGTTTCTCACCCAGCAGTGTGTACACAGGCTGTCTTTTGACATTGCTTGCAGTCCCTGCCATGTGGCAGTGCTTCTCTGCTTCCACATCCCGTTCCTGTTCTCCGTCCATCGGTTTTTCCTGTCTCTTCCTGCCGTCTCATCCTTGCTTTGGGGCAGTTGTTGCCCTTTTCGGTCACCTATATGTGATAGCAGTAAGAAGCACGTTCTTCTCCTGTGTTGTTGTGTGTTCTATAGACCTGTTTAATCTTGGACTAAAAGGTGAGCTTCAGAAGAGGCTTCCGTTCTGAGGGTCCAGGAGCCATAGTCTTGGGGGTTCCTCCAGTCTGTCAGGCCAGTAGGGCGTGGGTCTGTCAACTGAATTCTCCTCTGCATTTTTCTCCTGTGATCCTCTGTTGCAGTCCCTGTCATGCAGAGTCTGGCTGTTTGGGACTCAGGCTGGTGGAGCCTGTTGCTTGCCTTGTATCTCTGGTTTTCTTCATTCTCCTTTACTCCAGATAGGTGACCAGTAGATGTATGTTAGATGGCCGCTCACCAGCTTCGAAGACACCAGCCTCTACTCAGAACATTTTCTTTATGAACTTTGATAATGTCAGTTGACCTAGGTGACCCCTGAGACCACAGCCTCCAGCCCCCTGCCCCAGTAACTCAGTCTCCTCGGGGTGTTTGGATGTGTCTGCGAAATTTCGATGACTTGACCTTGGTGAGGTTGTGTTGACTTCTGTGTTGTTTACTATCTTTCCTTTCACCAGTTGACTGATGTCTACTGTCTAGTTAATGATTTCCCCTCCGAAGCCTTGCCCTCCCCCTTGACTGTCAAAGGAGTGTTTCTTTCCTTGTGTAAACCTTTTCCTGAGTGTTTTTAATAGTGGTCTGATGCAGCATCTGACCTTTTGTGATTGACTTAGTTCCCTTAGCTTAACAGCCCCCAGATATCATCTACAGTGGGAGGGAAGCCAAGGACTCGTTGTGTAGTGCTCCATTGTGCATTCCTCTGCGGTGGGCACTTGATTGTTTCCGTCTTTTTGCTCCAAACATGGGGGTGTGTGTGTCTGCTATCAGTTGTCAAGGTTAAGTCCACAAGAGGCTCTGGGAGTTACAAGACACCATTCCTATCCAGGCAGAAGAAAACAAGAAACTGAGGGAACTCCAGCTTGAACAAGAAGAAAAACTGGCTGCAGAGTTGGCCAAACTAAAACACGAAAGTCTGAAGGACGAGAAGATGAGGCAACAAGTAAGAGAGAACAGGTATCTTGGGTTCTCAGAGGGGCCTCACGGAGGGAAGCGAACTGACCGAAGCTGGAGACCGTCAGTGGCCACTGGCTGGGGGGAGCAGGAGATTTTTGTTTGGGGGGGGCACTGAGTTTATGTTACTGTTGGTGGAATGTTTTTCTTGGAGGGGCACTGAGTTTATGTTAATGGTGGAATGTTTTTCTTTGGGGGTCCTTGAGTTTATTATGTTCATGGTGGTGGAGTGTTTTTGGATAAGGATAGTGATCATGGTAGCACGGCAGGAAAAATGTGATTGAGTTGTAAACGTGGAAGTTTTGTCTTGGCATGTATGTTTTGAGAACATTTTAAAAAAGAGGGAAAAAAGTGATGATGTGTAAGAGACTGCACACTGATATGACATCATTAACGTAACAGTGTCCTGTTGCCAGGTGACATCACATCTGCAGGAAGAGGGTTTAGAACTTCAGCACAGATTTTGGGGGACACAATTTAGTCCATAGCAAGCACCTTCTATGAGGCACTGGCAAAAAAAAAAAGTTAGTGGTAATGTTGTCCAGAAAAATAGTTAGAAGAGTGAATTGTACGTGTTTTCTGATTGTTCTTTGGATAGAGAGAAAAAAAGGTAGTTTTTCAAAATACTTGGATAGCTTGCGTATTCATAATATATTTAGAGAAAAATCTTTAAAATTTTATGTATGAATTTGCTTTCATGGTATGTAGGAGAAATATGGTCTTCAAATTTAAATTTCTGTCTTTTTTGTTAACAGTATTGAGCTTAGAGAACTGGAGAAGAAATTAAAAGCAGCTTACATGAATAAAGAGCGGGCAGCTCAGATTGCTGAAAAGGAAGCCATCAAATATGAGCAAATGGTAATCATGTTTCTGGTTATTATGTTTGTGGCTTTGTTTAAGAAACCAGAAATCTTTTAAAATTGTTAAATGCTAACCTAGCTACACAGCTAGGTTTCTCAAGTACATTTTAGTTTTAAAGTACAGGAAATTATGAACGATGTCATATGCGGCTTTCTTTGGTTATGTCTGGGCCCTACAGATGTTGTGGAGTGCATACTCTGCTTACAGTGAAAGCAGAGAGATTTGTTGAGAACTAAGGCAGCTTGAGCTAGGGATGTGTGGGACCTCACGAGTGACAACTAGTGCTCTGGAAAGCTGTGGTCCCTGGGCATGGCTGTAGGCTGACTCGGGAACTTGGCTTACGACATTCTCATTGTGGAAAAGAAGCCAGTAAAGCAGAAGGTGGGGTATCTCCAAGCAGGGCTTCAGTTGGGATCGGTTAGCAGTACACGTGGATTGAGGGGTCAGGTACACTCACATACCAGATTGCGTGCTTTACAAGGGGGTCACAAGGTGCTTGTTGCTTTCAGCCAGAAGCCCAAAGCCATGGGTGTGCGAAAGAAGTCAAGTTGTGGGTTCTGCCCAACCTGAGGCCCATGGCTGTGTGCTTCTGAAGAAGTCGAGGGGACACTGTCAGGAATGCAGATGTCAGAGCCTGCTACCCGAGGCATGCTGGCTTCCAAGTTTCAGAACTCTAGGGGACATGAGGGATTAGGTTGCCAGCCTCCACATGGTCTCTTTGACAAGCTGGTCCCAATGAGGTGTTAGTATGATCAGTTATTTAAGAATGTTAACTTTTTGTTAATCTTTTTAAATGCTTTAAAAAGTAAATAGTAATTTTATGTTGGCAACTCCTGTTTTATCAATGGTAATCTGCTTTTATCTTATTTTTCTGAGTCTCAAGTGCTTCCAGGTGCAGAGCAAGAGTTAAACCTCGGGCAGAGGAGTCTCAGGCACACTCTGCAGCCGTGTCACACAGCAGACACAAGCTAGTTGATTGAGGAGACACTTGCAGACAAGACACACAGGGGCGCTAGAGCTGTCCTGTCACACAGGGGCCAGAGGAGGGTCCCTGATCTGATGGAGAGATTCCAGCTGTCAGTTCCCCACCACATATGGGGCTTTGTGGTGGCGAGGTTCCCTCTCTCCTGATCCCTTTTGCAGATATTCTACAGTGGATACAGACAAAGAAGGACAGGAGATGTTCCGGCTTTTAAAGTTGGCTGGACCACATTGTTAACTGAAAGAAAGGAAAAACAGGTTGCAGAATATCAAGTTAGAGAAGAATTCCTATTGTAGGTCATTTTTACATTGTAGGAACCTGTGCATATCTGTATGTGTGTTTGTGTGTGTATTTTAACACACACATGTATATGTTAACATGTGTGTTTACAATATGTATTTTGTGTACCATTACATGCATGCATGTTTACATATGATATGGGCACCCATTAACAATAGATGCCATAAATGGCATATGTGTGTGTATGAGTGTGTGTGAAATGGATGTGAGCATTCATTTGTCTTAGTCTAGAAACAGTCTGGGGTGTTAAACAGCATGGTGTGGTGGGAGATGGTGGGGAGACTGCACTGCTGAAACCTGTTAGTTGTGCCCTTTGAAAAAATAACGTAGGCCATGAGAGGTGGACTTGGTGTTTGGAGGCGTGCAGCTTTAGTTACTTGAAGCTATTCAGGCTGTTGCAGACGTTGCGACTTGACTCCTTGGAGAACTGCTTTGTTGGCTAACTGAAATCGACCCAGAAGCGCTAGAGTCAGGTAAATGGAGCACTTGCCTGCGGGTCTGGGCTCACCCAGGTGCTGATGTCAGCGCTGCTCCTCCATGTCTGGGAGCTCTGAGCTGTAAAACGAGAGCATTCTGTTGCTGTAAGTGTGTGGTAATCTGTACGTGAAGTTTTTTGCATTTCATAATTTTTATAAAAAGCATTATATCAACATATGCAAAGAAAGTAGTTTAGTCAAGTCAAAGTAAGAGCACTTGTTGAAGGTATGGGCTGGATCATGAAAGGCATTTATTTAGCGTTTACATTTTGATCTGTTTCTTTTGTGTTTGATGGTGCCAACCATTCCAGCAGTGGGGTGCCATGGGAAAAGGGAAGGGTGATACGACAGTTGCCCCTGTACTTGAAACTCGGTGGGTCTAAACGATTCCGAAGTGCTCCAAAGAAATTAATGAGATTTCACCCACCAAGAAGCAGGATTGTCTCTGACTCCAAGGCAGTGGTGTTGAGGGCATTAAATACTGTAGAAAACAGGCCTAGTGAATGTGTTGAGCCCTCTTAAATGGAAGTGTTTACAGAGGGCCTTTGATATGTATGTAAGAAAAGGGAGACTTGAAGGTCGGGTGCCAGGGAGGAAGGTGTAGGCCAGGAGGGTGTAGGGCCAAGAGGTGTGACCATTCTGCAGCAGGCCCGTGGGAAAGACGTTAGTGTCACCTTACTCCCGAGACAAGCTGGTATACAATGGAGCTAAAAGAGAGAAAATTCCCTAGGCCGCCTTATAAAGAAGAAAAGGATGGATAGCGCTTTAATTACTAATAAAGCACTTGTATAAGCTTCCTTCGTGTTTTTCAAGCAAGGTGTGATTAACCATCATTGTCAGTTCCCAGAAAGGGTCCCTGGAACAAATGCAGAAGCCTTTTTAGGGTTTGACTCACTTGCCAGGCATTCCAGGGGACAGTAACAGGCCTGCCTTTTACTTAGAAGGAAGAAAGTATTTTATGCCCCAGGCTTTGTAGTACTGAGTTACCTCTGCCTAAAACATGCCATTGTACTGTGCTCACATTGGAAGGTGGAAAGATAAACGTTCTTTTCCTAACAGGAGCGTGAAGCAGAAATAGCCAGAACCTTGAAGGAAGAGCACGAGAGATTGAGGGAGGAAGAGAGTGCCGCAGGGGAGAGACGCAGCCAAGCGAAGGCACAGTACTGCAGCGACCTGGAGAGGCAGCTCGAGGAGCGGGAGAGAAGCAGGCAGGAGGCCTACGAGCAGCTGCTGACTGAGAAGCTCATGGTTGATGAAATTGCCAGGAAAATCTACGAGGAAGATCAGATGTGCGTGTGGTGAAGCAGGGAAACAGCCCAGGACAGTGCCTGATCCATAGCAAGGGCTCAGGAAATGTCAGCTGTCATTACAGAAAGGGGGACCAGCCTTGTCACCTTTGCTAGCGTGTTGTCTGATAATAAATGTCCTTAAGGGACTGAATCCCTGCACCTCTGTTTTTCTGAATTGTGCCCTTATCGTGAGTCAGAGGACATGTGTTATTGTGGATTTCCTTGGCAGACAGCTGAAGTGTGGAGGTGGCATACATAAACAGGATGTGACGTTTCTGAAATGAGATGCATAAAATTTCACTACTAGGTTGGAAAAGAGGCGTAGCAGCATTTTACTCAGAAAGCTTGGTGACTGATGTTTTCTTTAGTGGCACACTGTACTCAGAATGTTTGTTGCATGAATGAAGAAATTGTGAAGATGAAAGATCTTTTTGTCACATTGTTATCGACAGAGAAGTCACTTTTTTTCTTGACCGTAACTCTGGTAGTATAGTGGTTAAGTGCTACATCTGCTAACAAGACGTCAGCAGTTTGAATCCACCTGGCACTCCTTGGAAACTTGGTGGGGCAGTTCTGTCCTGTAGGGTCGCTGTGAGTTGGAATTGACTTGATGGCAGTGTTGTTTTTTTTTTTTTTTAGTTTTATATTATTACTGCCGTCTTTATGAAACTATCCGTTTTTGCTTTTTAGGGAAAGACAACAGAAGTTAGAAAAAAAAAATGCAATTCGAAGTTACATAGAAGAATTTCAGAAACAGCAAGCGGTATGGAGACAAAAGAAACGTGAGGAGATGGAAGAAGAAAACAGAAAAATTGTGGAGTTTGCCACCATCCAGAGGCAGAGAGAAGAAGACCGGGCAGCGCGAGTCCAGGAGCGTGAGGCCAAAAGACAGCAGCTGCAGGGCGCGGTATCAGGACAGTCGTGCCTGTGACGCCAGAGGGACGCCCACGGGGGCCTCTAGGGTTTGGTTCTTGTAAATGTTTGTGTTTTCTGTTTTTTTCTTAATTGATTTCACAGCTGACTCAGAGATTAGAAGAGGCATTGCGACAGCGTGAGGACTTGGAACAAGTACGACAGGAGCTGTACCAGGAAGAGCGAGCTGAGACGGAGAGGAGAGAAGTCAGAGTGAGTGGCGGGGCCTGAGGGGTGGTGACCTTAAAGTAGAATGTCACCCTGAGATGGGCCAGGGAGGCGTTTTGAATACGTCCTCCCACTGTACTGTACATGGCAGAAAGCTGTGGCAGTCGGCCCTCGTCTGGATTTACTGCAGCCTTGGAAACCCCATGGGGCAGTTCTCCCCTGTGCTGGAGTGCCACCAGAGTCAGAATTGACGGGATGGCAGTAGGCTGCGTTTGCCATACTTTGTCATCTAGGCGTTAACAGAAATACCACAAGTGGAGGCCTTTAAAAAGAGAAGTTTTGTTCTGTCACCTTTAGTGACTTTTTAAAGTTTATTTATAGTATTTATTCATATTGGCTACAAGTCCAGATTCAGGGCGTCAGCTCCAGGGACAGGCTTTCTTGGCTGGCTCTGGAGAAAGGCCCTTGCTGTCAGTCTTCCGGTGGACTGGGTAGCTTCTGAGGTATAGGGACCATGGATGCTTTTCAAAGGACACACTTTTCTCCTGGCAGTGCATGCTTGGTGGTGTAAGGTCTCCCAACTGTAGGCTTCCTTCTCTTTCCTTTGTATCTCAAGAGATGGCCTCAAGGCACAGTACAGACTTACGCCGAGTCCTGCGCCACCAACCCACCTGTCGCCCATCCCCCCTCATTAACCTCGTCAAGGCAGGGTGTGCAGCACGCAGGACACCACATGGTACTGGGGGTCTTGGCCTAACCGAATTGCTACACACATTTTTTGGAGGACACAATTCAGGCTTTGACACATAGACACCCAATATGCAGTATCACACGTAAACAGTCCTGAGACGTGAACATTTGTGACATTTTACAATTATTCACAGAAGGAATAATGAAGTGCGTTAGGCTGTTCTGGTGTGTATCACCTAAAAGTGTTTGCTCGTGTGGTGTGTAAGAAGAGGCTGAGGCTGCGCTCTCCAGGGTGCCTTACTCATGGTCCCCTCTAACGTGTGTGCTGGGATTGTATGGTTGTGCGGTCTGCTTCTGTCAAGATGCCAGGCTTGGAGGCTTGTAGAGTGGTTCTGTGCCAGGAGCCAGCCCTGGCAGGGTCTGGGATCACAGAGGAATGGGTGGTGTCGGCGAAGGAAAAAAGAAAGGAGACTGAGACAACCAGGGATCTGGAGAACAGCAGCCTGTTAGGGTCTGCCTTTGTTTATTTTTTATAATCACTTGAGGTGATATAATTTCACCCTGGTCTTTGGCCATGTAAGCTGTTGACTAGTAAGAAACTGACACCTCGTGACGTGGTCTCTTTTCATATTATTTGTCAAGGCCTTCTAGATAATGGCCCGAGGCAAAATATTGTGATGATAATTAACAGTGAAAACAAAGTTATGCCTTGAGCTTAATCAGCTCTGTTCATGTCTGGAGGTCAAGGGTACAGGAAGAAGGGTAGACTCATCCAAAGCCAGCTGTCTGTATGTGTTCCTCCTTTGTTCTTATTCTATCTCTTCCCGTGAGGATAGTAAGTGTCCACCGTCCCCTACCCTTAAGCTGTTCTAAGAAGGATATTTCTTTAGTATTTACTCATTTGTCGTACCAGTTATATTGAACTTGGGAGCCTATCTATCTTCCTGATGTAGGCAGTGGGATGTCTATTTCTAAGGGCTGTGTGGAGGGTTGTCCTTGGGAAGCTTCCCAGGGCCTTCCTGTAATCTTGTGTTTCACATGTGGAGGGGGAAGTGCAGTTGTGGTAAGCCAGCGGAGCCGGGCCAGCCTCAGTATTCCCGGCTGGGTGTGCTGTGTTGGAATTCATTAAGCCGAGGGGGTAATAAAACCCTTCTTCTTTGATCCTTGTGCCGGGAGATGAGGGGGTATTTTTGAGGAAAGTTTAATTAGGGTACAAAATATCATCAGGGAGAGCACGGTCAAAAATATGCCAAGGGTAAGATGCCTCCGCCTGCCATCACATAGGTGTGAGACTTTGCTTACAGAGGCTTCGGTGGGTGACGGGCCTCGGCAGTTCTGCTGTGTGCTGCAGGCTGGGTGAGAGGGAGGGAGGGCTGGTGACAGGATGGGGTCCGGCTCTGGGGTCTGAGGCTCCCCTAGGCTGGCACGACTGTTGTCCAAGCCTGGTGGTGCTGCTGCTCCTGGGGTGGGGCGGCGCGGGATCCCTCTGCACGGCCCAGCCAGTGCACTGTTCAGGTGCCCTGTCGCGGGGCACACACGTAGTTTTCAGAGCACTGTCTGGCTAGGAAACAAGTGATGATGCACACTGCGAGTCGGAAGGCCCCCCTGGAGCTGACTGCTGGTTCAGGGTGGTATCTCCTACATAGTGTTGTCTCAGCGTCCTGCACCCTGCCTTTGTTTGCCACTCACAGAGGACGTCTGTGCACACATTTGTGTTAACGTGAACTGAGAGGGAACAGACCTGAGGAAGTGCCTGTGCAGTGGACAGGATTTCTGGAGAAGCAGGGAGTTTACCTTTTCCAAGTATGTTGTTCTTGTTAGGTGCCATTGACTTGGTTCCGACTCATGGTGACCCTGTGAACAACGGAATGAAACACTGTCAAGTCTTGTGCCAGGTCCCCAGTAGTTTTTATGCCTGCTGCAGCCACTGTGTTGATCCATCTCGTCGAGGGCCTTTCTCTTTTTCACTGACCATCCACTCTACCAAGCATGATGTCCCTCTCCAGGGACGGTTCCTGACATCATGTCCAAAGTATGTAAGACACAATCTTGCCATCTTTGCTTCCAGCGAACACTCTGGTTATTCTTCTAGAATAGGTCTGTTTACTCTTTTGGTGGTTTATGGTACATTCAGTATTCTTCTCCAGCGCCACAATTCAAAGGCATCAATTCTTCTTCTGTCTTTGTTGTTCCTTGTCCACTTTTCACGTGCATATGATGTGATTGAAAGTACTATGGCTCACCTTAGTCTTCAAGGTGACATCTTTATTTTTCAATACTTTAAAGAGGCCCTTACAGTAGATTTTCCCAATGTAATGCCTCTTTTAATTGCTTGACTGCAGCATCTGTGGGATTGATTGTGGATGATGTTGCTTACTGGTCCAGTTGTGAGGATTTTTGTTTTCTTGACGTTGAAGTGCAATCCAGACTGAAGGCTGTGGTCTTTGATCTTCATCAGGAGGTGTTTCAGATCTTCTTTACTTCCAGTAAGTAAGGTGGTGTCATATGCATAACGCAGGTTGTTGATAAGGCATCCTCCAATCCTGATGCCTCATTCTTCTTCCGATAGTCCAGCTTCTGTGATTATTTGCTCAGCATGCAGATTGAAAAGGTATGGTGAAAGAATACAACCCTGACACATGCCTTTTCTGACTTTAAACCATGCAGTGTTCCCTCTTTCTGTTCACGTAACTGTCTATTGATCCATGTACAGATTCCTTAAGAGCACAATTAAGTGTTCTGGAATTCCCATTTTACACAATGTTAGCCACAAGTTGTTATGATCCATACAGTTGAATGCCTTTGCAGAGTCAGTGAAACAGAGGTAAACATCTTCCTGGTATTCTCTGCTTTCTGCCAAGATCCATCTGACGTCAGTGATGGTATTCCTGTTTCCACTTCTGAATCCAGCTTGAATTTCTGGCAGTTCCTTGTCAGTATACTGTTGCAGTCACTATTGAATGATCTTGAGCAAAACTTTGCTTGCTTGTGATCTTAAGGATACTGTTCAGTAATTTCTGCATTTGGTTGCATCACCTTTCTTGGGGATGGGCATAAATATGGGTCTCTTCCAGTCAGTTGGCCAGGTAGCTGCCCTCCAATTTATTGGCATAGATGAGTGAGCACTTCCAGCCCTGCATCTGTTTGTTGAAACATCTCAGCTGACACTCCATTGACTCCTGGAGTTTTGTTTTTTTGCCAGTGCCTTCAGTGCAGCTTCGACGTCTTCTTTCATTTTTCATTTGTTCCTGATTGTGCACTACCTCTTCAAATGGCTAAACATCGACCAAGTCTTTCTGGTAAAATGACTCTGTTTTCCTTCCATCTTCTTTTGATGCTCCCTGAGTCATTTAATATTCTCCCTGTGGAATCCTCACTAGTAGAACTCAAGGCTTGAATTTTTTCTTTAGCTCTCAACTTGAGAAATAAAGAACATGTTCTTCCCTTCTGGTTTTCCATTTCCAGCTCTTTGCACATGACCTTATAATACTTTATTTTGTCTTCTTGAGCTGCCCTTTGACATCTTCTGTTTAGGTCTTTTACTTCACCATTCCTTCCTTTTGCTTTAGCTGCCTGGTGTTTGAGAGCAGGTTTCAGAGTCTCTTCTGACATCCAGTTTGGTCTTTTCTTTCTTTCCTATCTTTTAATGACCTCTTGCTCTCTTCATGGATGATGTCTTTAATGTCATTCCACAGTTCGTCTGGTCTTTGGTCATTAGTGGCTAGCATGTTAAGTGTGTTTTTGAGATGGTGTTTAAACTCGGGAGGGATATACTCAAGGTCATACTTTAACTCATGGACTTGATCTAATTTTCTTCAGTGACGGTTTGAATTTGCACACGAGCAAGTCATGATCTGTGCCACAGTCTGCCCCTGATCTTGTTCTGGCTGCTGGTATGGAGCTTTTCCGTCATCTTTTTCCACAGATATAGTCGATTTGGTTCCCATATGCCATCTGGTGAGGTCCATGTGTACAGTCGCTGTTCCTGTTAGTTAAAAAAGATGTTTATAATTGCTTCTATTTAGATATTTGAACAAACTGGAGTTTATAAATCAAAAGTGAAATTTATTATTTAAGTAAAAAAATTGTTTTTCTGGAAATTAGTTGGTAGTCAGCTTCCTTCTGCAGTGTTGCAGCTAGCACGAGGAGTGCGTTTTCTTAGAGAAGTATCAGGTTTGTCCCTGAGAGTTCAGTCACTGGGTCAACGCTAGCTGTTTTCTTACATAGAATTCAAAGAGTTTGTCAGAAATACACATAGGAGATTTTATTAGACGTGTAAGGTAAAGTTATGACTTCTTTTCCTTAAAGACTTTAAGGTATGCTAATTTTTACATAAGAGTTTGTTTTTATGCTAACATTGAGGTGTAAGTCATTAATTTTTCACATGCTTTTACTCTTGAGTCGTCTAAAACTTATTATCGGCTGAATTCCATACCCAGGACTGCTGAAAAGCATATAATACCTGTGGTAAAGTGAGCATGAAGCCCCCTGCTCCACCAAACTGTGGGAAGGATGTACTTGTACAGCCTTAGAAGAAGCCCCAGCCTCAGCTGTTAAGTCGGTGCCGACTCATAGCGACCCTGCAGGTCAGAGTAGAGCTGCCCCACAGGGTCTCCAAGGAGCACCTGGTGGATTTGAACGGCTGACCTCCTGGTTAGCAGCTGCTGCACTGAAGGACTATGCCACCAGGGTTTCCAGATATATGACAGGACGAGAGTGGTAAAAATGCCATTGGTAGGATCTCTGTGTTAAGTGTGTGGGTATTCGCTGTAAAATTTCTCAGTATGTTTGAAAAATTTTACAGTAAAATGTTGGGGAAAACAAAAACTTGCAGGAAGGTACTTTAACTATTCCAGGTAGGTTTGAATTTCCATGAGAAGCTTCTCATTGTCATTGCTGAGTTCTGTATATAATTTTTAAAGAATTTTTGAGAATGGAAGAAGTATTACCCTAACCTACCCGCTGCCATCGAGTTGATGCCAACTCAGGGCGACCCTGCAGGATGGAGGAGAGCCGCCCCAAGAGCTCCCAAGGGGTGCCTGGTGGGCTCAGACTGCTGACCTCTCGGGGAGCAGCCACAGCACTCCGCCACATTGCTGTCAGGGCTTCTGGAAAGAGTACCCACAGCTCTGATGTCATACGGAGAGGGAGCTGGATATTAGAAATACTGAAACTCTTGGTTTGGACACAAGTTTTAGGCGAGATTCTAGAAGGATTCATAGATGGTACAGATACTGTAGACCACAGATTAGTAAACAAGTGTACCGGAAATGTTTTCATATAAGCTCAGAATTACCACGTAATTATGTGATAGTTCTGAGTACAGAGAAAAGATGGCAAATGTATGGTAAAGGGACTACTCGGCAGCAGGCGGCAGTGCCTCTGGTGATTTGATCCTTTCTTCAGCTTGCATTGCACTGCTTTTGCATGCTTATGAGCTGATTGAAGACAGTGTGGCTGGTGGCAGGCACACTGTAGTCCTCAAAGTGGTGTCTTTGTTTTTTTTTTGAAGTCTTTCAAGAGGTCTTTTGCAGCAGATTGGCCCAGTGCACTAGGTCGATCCAAGGCTAGCATGTACGTACCCAGCTAGTTTTTTTTTTTTTTAATTTTTTATTTAATATACCAGTGAAAGTGTACATTCCCATGTAAATTTACATACCCACCTATATGCAGCTTCCACTGCTCTCCCTGCCCGGTGACAGCACACTATTCCTCTCTCCTCCATATGTGTCTCATCCTCCCAACAGTCTCCTTTCCCCTCCTCTCCACCCACTCTCCTTCCTCAAGCCAGAGGTCAGCAGGATGACATCATATAAATGTATAGAACCATAAAGTGCATCCAATATATGGTCACTGCATCGCTAAGTCCAATCCATTCCTGTCTGAAGCGTGGACCTTCGTTATGATTTATGGTCAAGGGCAGCATCAGGGTGAGGGGCCATGCTCCCAGGTGAAACCTGAAACCACTGGACCATCTATTGAGGTCTGTTAGTGGGGGATGTCAGGGTGCACCCCTTTTTATTCTTGTGTTGCCAGTGAGATTCAACTTAGTGAGCTCCATCGCGGCTATCACCGGTGGTGGCCGGGCACCATCCGGTTCTTCCAGTCCGAAGTTGATGTAGGCACCCACTCAATGTGGGTCTCTCTATCTTCTGAGTTGTCTTTACCCCATGTCATTTTGGTCCTCTGTGAGCATCTGTTCCTGCTGAGTTGGGACCATCTACTGTGCCCTCGGATGGCAGCTTGGCAGCTTTTAAGACCCCAGACGCCACTCACTGATGTGGGGTGCAGAGAGCCCTCTTAGCAAAACGCTGGTTGTGCCAATTGGCCTCGATTTCGCCTAAGAGCATGGTCTCGTGCCCCATGCCCCAGCTACTCTATCCTTGCAATATCGAGTTGAGGTGGAAGAAGTACTCAAGTTATGCTGAAGTCCACTTAATGTTCTTGTTTCTAATGGGTGCTACCACCGATTTCTCCCAACCAGATTTCTAGCAACTATCTAATCTAAATCCTCCCCATCTCACCTTCCCTCCCTCCCCTCCCTTGCAGCTGTCAAAGAGTCTTTTCTTCTATACACAAGTGTGTTTTTGAGATCTTATCGTAGAGGTCTCATACAATATTTGTCCTTTTGCTGCTGACTACTTTCACTCAACATAATGTCTTCCAGTTGAAACCAGGTTATGAGGTGTTTCCTGGAATCACTGTTACTCTTTATCATTGCGTGGTGCTCCACTGAGTATATGTACCATAGTTTACCTATCCATTCTTCTGTTGTTGGGCATCTGGGTTGATTCCATCTTTTTGCTATCGTGGACTGTGCTGCGATAAACATTCTGGTGCATGTGTCCATTGGTGTGAAAGGCCTTGATTCTGTAGGATATATTTCAAGTAGTGGAATTACTGGGTCAAATGGTATATCAATATCCATTTTTTTAAGGCAGCGCCAGACTGCTTTCCAAGGAGGCTGGACCATTCTGGAACCCCACCAACAGTGTAGGAGGGTTCCTCTTTCTCCACAGCCTGTCCAGCATTTGTTGTTTGTGTTTTTTGGATCATGGCCAATCTCGTTGGGGTGAGATGGTATCTCGTTGTCATCTTGATTTGAATTTCTTTAGTAACTAAACATCGTGAATATGACCACATGTGTTTTTTGGCTGCCCGAATCTCGTCTTCAGTGAAATGTCTGTCCATCTCCTTTGCCCATTGCTTAATTGGATGATTTATCTTCTTTTTATTGATATTTTGTAGTATCTTATAGATTATGGAGTTCAGGCGTCAGTGTGACATAGAGTTGCCAAATATTTTTTCCCATTTTGTGGGTGTTCTTTTAATTCTATTAATAAAGACTTGGATGACCAAAAGTGTTTGATTCTTAATAGTTCCCATTTATCTATTTTCTCTTCTGTTGATCGTGGTTTGTTTGACAGATTTTGGAGTCTGTCCACATAGTATATTAAAACTTCCATTGTTGTTCCTACCTTTTCCTGGATGAACTTTATCGTTTTAGGTTTGATATTTAGGTCTTTTATCCAGTTGGAGTTGCTTTTTGTATAAGGTGTAAAATATGGATCTTGATTCAGTTTATTGCAGATGGATATCCAGTTTCACCAGTACCATTTGTTGAAGAGACTGTTTTTACCCCAGTTTAATGTCTTAGGGCCTTTGTCGAATATCACCTGTTCATAGGCAGATGGTGTCATCTATGGGGTCTCAGTTCTGTTCTGTTGATCCATCTGTCTGTTCTTGTACTAGTACCAGGCTGTTTTGACCACTGTGGCAGTGTAGTATGTTCTAAGGTTGGGTAATGAAAGGCCTGCCAGTGAGTTCTTCTTTAGTAGTACCTTACTTATTGAGGGCTTCTTCCCTTTCCAAACAAAATTGGTGATTTGTTTCTCCATCTCATTAAAAAATGATGCTGGAACTTATATTGGGATTGCATTATATAAATAGATTGCTGTGGGTAAAATAGACATTTTCACAATGTTAAGTCTTCCTATCCATGAGCAGGGTAGGTTTTTCCATTTATCTAAGTCTCTCTTAGTTTCCTGTAGTAAGGGCTTGTAGTTGTCTTTGTAAAGGTCTGTTATTTCTCTGGTTAGATTAATTCCTAGGTGCTTTATCTTCTCAGGGGCTATCGTAAATGGTATTGATTTAATAATGTCTTCCTTGACGGTCTCATTGTTGGTATAAAGGAATCCTACTGATTTACTTATGTTTACCGTGTATCCTGAGACTTTGCTGAACTCTTCCATCAGTTGGAGTAGTTTACTTATAGATTCCCTGGGATTCTCTGCATATACAGTCATATCATCTGCAAACAGGGAGATTTTAACTTCCTCTTTGCCCATGCAGATGCCCTTTATTTCTTCGTCTTGTCTAATTGCTCTGGCTAGAACTTCTAGCACAATGTTGAATAGGAGAGGTGAGAGTGGGCATACTTGTGTAGTTCCTGATCTCAAGGGAAAGTCAGTCTCTCTCCATTCAGGCTGATGTGGGCAATTGGCTTAGTATAAATGGCCCTTATTGTGTTGAGGAATTTGCCATCTATGCCCATTTTGCTGAGAGTTTTTAGCATGAATGGGTGTTGGACTTTATCAAATGCCTTTTCTGCATCAATGGACAAAATCAGATGATCCTTGTCTTTTGTGTTATTTATATGGTTAATCACATTGATAGTTTTTCTGATGTTGAACCAGCCTTGCATCTCGGGTATGAATCCCACTTGGTCATGATGGATTATTTTCTTGATATGTTGTTGTATTCTGTTGGCAAGAATTTTGTTGAAGATTTTTGCATCTAGATTCATGAGCGATATCGGTCTGTAGTTCCCCTTCTTTGTTGGGTCTTTCCCTGGCTTTGGTATCAGGGTTATGCTGGCTTCATAGAATGAGTTTGGGAGTACTCCGTCCCTTTCTGTACTGTGAAATAGTCTCAGTAATACTGGAGATAATTCTTCTCAATGCTTGGTAGAATTCTGCAGTGAAGCCTTCTGGGCCCAGGCTTTTTTTTTGGTTGACAGTGTTTTGATGACATTTTCAATCTCTTCCTTTGTGATGGTTTTATTAAGTTGTTCTGCTTCACGTTGTGATAATTTGGGTAGGTGGTATGAGTCAAGGAATTGGTCCATTTCCCCTAGGTTTTCAAATTTGTTAGAGTACAGTCTTTCATAGTATTCTATTATGATATTTTTTATTTCTGTTGGATCTTTGGTGACAACTCCCTTCTCATTTCTGATTTGGGTTATTTGTTTCCTTTCCTGCTTTTGTTTAGTAAGTTTAGCCAGTGGTTTGTCAATTTTGTTGATCTTTTCAAAAAACCAGCTTTTGGTCTTTTCAATTTTTTCAGTTGTTTTTCTATTCTCTAATTCATTTAGCTCTGCTCTAATCTTTATGCTCTTGTTTCTTCTGGTGCCTGAGGGGTTCCTCTGTTGTTCTCTTTCTACTTGTTCAAGATGTAGGGTTAGTTCCTTGATTTGGTTTCTTTCTTCCTTCCAGATGTGTGCATTTATGGAGATAAACAGACCTCTGAGCACTGCTTTAGCTGTATCCCATAGATTGTGGTAGGAAGTGTTTTTGTTCTCATTAGAATCCATGAATTTCTGTATTTGATCCTTGATTTCTTCTATAACCCACGTTATTTTGAGCAAGATGTTGTTCAGTTTCCAAGAGTTCCACTTTCTAACTATGTTTTTTCTGCTATTGATTTCAACTTTTATGGCTTTGTGATCTGAGAAGATGCTTTGCAGTAATTCAGTGGTATGGATTTTGTTGAGCATTGCATCATGTCCTAACACATGGTCAATTCTGGAGAATGTTCCATGTGCACTGGAGAAGAAGGTGTAGTTGTCTGCTGATGGGTGGAAAGTTCTGTATATATCAGTGAGGTTTAGTTGGTTAATTGTGTCAATGAGGTCTTCTGTATCTTTACTGAGCTTTTTTCTAGATGATCTGTCCAATATTGAGAGTGGAGTGTTTAAGTCTCCCACTATTATCGTGGAGTCATCTAATTCTCTTTTGAGTGTAGTCAGTGTTTCTTCGATGTATTTAGGTGCTCTGATATTAGGTGCATAAGTATTTAATATAGCTAAGTCTTACTTGTGTACTGAACTTTTCAGCAATAAATAGTGTCCATCTTTGTCCATGATGGTGGATTTGACATTAAAATTGATTTGTCTGAGATTAGAATTGCCACTGCTGCTCTTCTTTGTTCATTGTTAGCTTGATACATATTCTTCCATCTTTTAATTTTCAGTTTGTTCCTATCTTTAGGTCTCAAGTGAGTTTCTTGTAGACAACATATGGATGGGTCATGTCTTTTGATTCAAGATATCACTCAATGTCTCTTTACTGGAGCATTCAGTCCAGTTACATTCAATGTAATTATTGATAGGTATGTGTTCAGTGCTGCCATTGTGATATGTTTATTTTTGTGTTGATGTTTTCTCTGTTGTTCTTATTAGTCTGTTCTGGGACACTCTTTCTCGTGAGTTGATTTTCACCTTTTTCATAGCTGGTTTAGTAATTGTTGAGACTCTTGTGTTACATTTCTTGAAGTGGTATGATAACTGTTGTGCTTTACAGCTGCCCCTATGATCCCCCTTAATTAACTATATATAAACCCAATTTTAATTACTACCAGTCTTGTCATCTTCCTCTCCATCTGGAAGGACTATAACAACTGTAGTACATCCCTTTTTTAAATATGATGATACCATAGTTTTCATGATGATCACTGGATTGCTTCTTTCTGTATCAAAGCTGTGATTGGCTTTGGAGCCTTCCCTAACTGAGTAGAGTTTTGAGTAGTGTGTTGTTCAAAAATATAAAGTTAGTGGTTTTGTTCTTCTAAGCCAGAGCCAAGAACTTCTTTCAGTATTTCTTGTAGTTTGGGTTTGGTTTTTACAAAGTCTCTGAGTTTCTGTTTATCTGGGAATGTCTTAATTTCATTTTCGTATTTCAAAGATAGTTTTGCAGGATATATAATTCTTAGTTGGAAGTCCTTCTCCTTCAAGACTTTGAATGTGTCGTGTCACTGTCTCCGTGCCAGCATGGTTTCTGCTGAGAAATCTGATGAGAGCCTACAGGGTTTCCCTCTGAATGCTAGCTTTGCTTTGAGTCTTGCTGCCTTTAAGAGTTGTTGCTTATGTTTCATTTTGTTAAGCTTGATTATAATATGTCTTGGAGTCTTTCTTTTGAGATCTATATTGGGTGGCGTACGATATGCATCTGAAATATCTATATTCTCTTCCTTCATGATTTCTGGGAAGTTTTCTGTCAGCAGCTCAGCAACGATAGTCTCTGTTCTCAGGTGTCTCACCCTGTTCAGGGACTCCAATTAATGGAAGGTTGTTCTTCTTAGTAGAGTCCCATATGCTTCTTAATGTTTCTTCATTTTTCTTGTTTCTGTTTTCTGATTTCTGCTCATAGATGCTGGCGTCAGTAGCTCTGTCTTCCAAGTCAGAGATTCTTTTTTCCATTTGTTCCATTCTATTTTCGTGAGTTTGCATTTAGGTTTCTATGTCTTTGATTTTGTTCTTGATCTGTTGGATTTCAGAGTACTGGTGTTCCATCAGATCGAACAGCTTGCTTAATTTTTTGTTTTGTTCTGCTGCGTTTTGTATAAGGTATAGAAAGGCTCTGTATATAATCAGTTTGAACTCACTTTCTGATGCTTTCATAAAAATTTCTTCATCTGGAAAACTACTTGGTTGCTTTGTTTGGGAGTCTTTTGAAGCCATGGGTGATTTCTTGTATGCCACAAGTGTCTGTTGCTTTTTGGGTCCCATGTGAGTGAGTAGAGTCTGGAAGAGATACTGTGAGGATGGACGGCAGATGTTTCTCTAGGCTGTCTTAAAATGTAAAGCAGAAGGTATCTGACCACTTCCCAAATCAGTCAGATTTTCAGATGTAGAGGTCCCTCTTCTCAACGGGCAAAGTAAGCACCACTATATCTATCCAACCCCAGATGATGCAAACTAGTTTAGAATACAGCAATGCTACTGCCCTGTTGGCTTCTGCTTACAGGGCCCAGCCTTAGGCGACACTGCGTCGAATACTGGTTTTCTGATAGAAAAGTGCTCTTCTGTGGGCAGGCTCTGGCTCCCAAGCTAAGAATTACATCCAGCTGCGGCCACTGTATCCAGGATGGCATCCTCCACACAGACAGCAGATAGAGGGGCTAAAAGTGCCGAGAGGTAGTGATTCCTCTGCTTCTGTTGCAGGGCCCTGAACGTAGGCAGCACTGTGTAAATTACTGCTTTTCTGTCGGAGAAGCACTGTCCTGTTTGCAGGTGCTGGCTCCCAGGCTAAGAATTAAGTCCCGCTAAACTCTCTGTACCCAACATGGCATCCCGCACACTGACTGTGAAATTCCCTACAAACCCCACTATGGCAGAGATAAAATGACAGGCCCAAAGTGGCTAGATTAACAGAGTCCTAAGCCTGGCACACAAACTATGGGAATTTCGCCTGCCTATCCCCCCAACAGCACGTCTGAGTCTAGCCGCTAGGCAAGACCCAGCTCCGCCCGCTGGCCAAGACAGAGAAAAAAAAAGTCAAAATGGTGCGTTTACCTTCCGTCTGTGAGAGCCGGGCTAGCCAGGAGCTGGAGTCCGTGAAAGAGAGGAGGTTTTTCGCTCAGTGGTATGAAGTCCCAGTTACCAGCCCTGTGCCGTATCCTGGGGCTGATTAGGTGATCAGAAGGCTCTTTTTGATCATCAGTTCAGATCTTGGTTTCCAGAGGGATATAGGGAGACGTGGGCTTAGTCCGCCATCTGGACTCCTGTCAAAGCTTGATTTTTCTATTCGTGTGGTTTTATATTGTGACTGTGAGCTTAACGAAACCCTGTCCTGCTCGTTCTTTGTAAGTCACATTTAAAGAACCAGTTTCTGACTTAACTTTTGTTGTGTTGTTACAGGAAGAAGAAGAAAAGAAGCTGAGAAAGCAGAAGGAGATGAAGCAGAGCTTTGAAGAACAGATGGCGCTGAAGGAGCTCGTGCTGCAGGCGGCCAGGGAGGAGGAGGAGGCCTTTCGAAAGGCCGCTCTGGCCAAGCTGGCCGAGGACGCCCGAGTGGAGTCCCTGAGTGCGCGGGCGCAGCGTGCGAAGCAGCTGGAGCACCGGAGGGCGGTCGAGCGGCTCATTGAGGAGCGCCGCCGCCAGTGCCTTGCAGACAAGGTGAGAAGCAGGGAGCGTCTCATTGTCATTGAACATGGGTGGATTTGGTGGCTCATGCATGAAGTCTTGCTGAGAATGTTTTATGTCCCAGACAGTGTCAGATGTCTGTGTAATCATCGTAGGATAAACTTTGACCAGTCATTTAGTAATACTTTTGAAAAATAATTATTGATGGGTTTTATGTGCCAGACATTGAAGTGATGTTAAGAACAAAAGGTGAACATGAGTAAGTGTGTGTTGTCTGTGAATTAATAGTTAAGGGTAAGAAAAATCTGTAAGAATTATAAAGGCATGTCAGGCCCATGTGAGGATGACACACTGACTCAACTCTGGGAGGGAGGAGAGTCAAGTCCTGACTACCTCGGTCCTCTTCCAAAGAAGACAGACTTTATCCTGCACAGACAGCAGGAAAACTCTGTGCTGAGCTCTGCGCTTCAGAAGATAGCTTAAACAGCGAGACTCGGAGTTGGGGTGAGGGAAGTCAGCATGGGGCCTGGAGAGTGCTCGGGATGTTGCTGCCATAGTCCCACGCGCAGGCCTTGAAAGCCATGCAAATGGAGAAAGATCCTTTGGAGAGACGTTGAGAAGATTGAGTGAATGGGTCTCGGTCACCCACTGGGTCTGGAAAAGTGAGAGGAGAATGGAAGCAACCACTGCTGATGATGCTGTTACTTCCCTCTTCAGTGAGGGAGTGGGTGAGCCTTAAGAGAGGGTGGAAAGGAAAGTAGATTTTGAGGGCGTGTAAAGTTCCATTTTAGGTGCACCGATGTTGAGGTCCAGAGAAAGATTTCTAGTAAATAGTTGGAAATGATGACTTTAAGAGTTGGAGAGCGCTAGAGGCGAGATGAGAGGGTGGAGGGGGCAGGAGCTGGTTGGATGGATGTGGGAAGTGCAGGGTAGACAGGAGGAGTCCCCTGTCCCGGGTGGTGGGGACAATGCTTAGGTGTATAGTGGAGCGTGTGCAGTCTTGCTGAGAAGCAGATTGACTCAGATCACAGACTCCACTTAAAGCACAATAAAAGAGTTTTTTAAAAAGCTGTAGAGACAACTAGGTTTTCTGACTGCAGACGTGCTGGTTTGTCTGTGTTTCATTCATAAAACATACAGAATACTTGATTTGTCCCACTGGGTGGTTGTGCTTTCAGAACCAACGAGATAGACGTGTGTGAGTTCTGTGATAAAGAACTCTGTAAAAATGGAATGCACAGGTTCAGCTCATAGTAGATATTAAATAATAGCACAAGTGTTGGTAATGAAGGTGACACTTACTGAGCACCTACTACGTGCCGTTCACTCTTGTGAGCTCGTTGTAAGTATTAACACAAGTGATAACTTTCAAACCTTTGAATTGGGTAATTGTACTAACCCATGTAAAGATACAGAAATGTGGAAACTGACACACAGAGGGACTGTTTCTGTCACCCAGTTGGTAGGTATTTATCTCTTGTAAACTATCAATGAATAGACTGGATTATATACAAACTTCCATGATGTAAAAACAGTACCTTTCTGAAATGTGCAACGTAAACTTTACCGAATTTAGTATAATGTCTACAATACGGTGGGATCACCTGGATTCACCTGGAAATGGCTAAGCAATGATCAAAAGGATTCAGGAGAAGCTCTTTGGGATTGACAGCGTGTGGGTGTACACCACGCAGGGAAGCGTGATTGAAAGGCAGAGCTGTACGTAGTGATTCCCGGGTGAGGGAGCAGGACCTGCAGTAGTCTGTTAACGGGCAGTAAGAGGAGACAGGGGAGAAGATCAGCATTTTTAAAGGAAGACAAAAAAACTGTTTACCATTTACTGTAGAGTGAAGGAAGAAAGGAGTCAGAATACCTCTAAAGTGTTCAATGTGGAAAACTTCATTGACATGATGTTAGATTTTGAGTTGGAGCAGAAAAATATAATCTTGTAGATTTTAGGCCTGTCGGATTTGAAATAGAAATGCCAACAAAATATCCTCCTGGCGGTTGAATCCACCGTAAAGCCTGGGTCAGGTTTGTCTTGGAATTGTGGGTCTGGAGTAAGCAGCAGGGAGAGAGTCAGCTAGGACGAGTCCTCCAAGGGCTGAATTAGGATAAGGAGCAGTCAGAGGGCTGTGACTGAGTCGGAGAGCCTTCTAGTTTAGGAGGTGTAAGGAGGAGGAGACCTCACAAGACCCAGAAACGGTCAGAGAATTGGATGGTAGCTGTGTCTGCCTGCTCCATGAAATGTTAGGGCTCTTGGGGTTTAGTGTTCAGTTCCCTAATTCAGCTAACACTACAGCTCTATTCTCGTATTTTTAAAGGGACGTAGCTGGAAATCTTGTGGAGTATCTTAGAATTTAGGGTTCCAAAAGTGAACAGATGCTGAACAAACCTCTCCAGCCCCCATACCCCCAATCCTGGCTGAAGGCAGTATCCACCCAGTCAGCCAAGCCCAGCACCTTGTAATGTTTCTGGATTTTCCCCTTCTCTCTCGTAGTGGTTGCCAGCCACCAATTCCTGTTTATTCCATCTCAGTTGTCAATCCAGCTTTCATTCTTAGATCTTAGTTCAGATGTTCAGCAGTATTCCCTTGGGTTTCTGAAATTTCTTCTAATTCAGGGCTGAAGTGGAAGCTGCCTTCCGTAATCTTTAGAACCTGGACTCCTGAGTTTTCGCTGGCATCTATAGGAAACAGTCCTCTTTTTCATGGCTGAAGTTAGGTTTCTAGCCTCATGTACACATTTCAAACAGCAGGATGGGGAAGGGGCCACATGGGGACGATTCCCGGAAAAGCTGCCTGTGAGGCTTTTGCTGGTGTGCGTTTGGCCCAAACCTAGTGTCGCTGGGGACGGACCTGCTGTCAGAGAGCCTTAAGAGTGGAGTCCACTCCCCACGTTTCAGGTGTGCTTTTACCCCTTTTCATTTTAGAGAAAAAATAATTGAGAGAGAATCATCTTTCTGATTTATTGGAAAAGGCCGTCAATGGATATCGCTTTGTCTTCCGTACCCCGGCTCTCGGGGCTGCTTCCAACTCCGTAACAGTACGCGTCTAATAGGGTGTCAGCTGAAGTGGTGGAATAGTAGCCCCAGGGGGCTGTCCCTCCCACAGGGACAGAAAAACCAGGCAAAAACAGGTGGAATTGACGTTGTCAGAACCCAAGGAAATAGAGGTTTACAGCAGCTGAGCAAATGAGGAGTCAAGAAAAAGTCAACTTGAAAATATCAGGAAACCTTCATTACATTTTTTGTTGCCATTTCTGCAACCTCTCCTTGGCCCTGGGGTTCTCGAAGGTGGCAGTTGTATTTCCAGTGGGGACCCTGCTGTGTGCTTCTGAAGAGAAGAGCAGAACTTAGTCTTGTATGTGTGTGTTTCATTTTGTAATCATTTTTGCTTTCAGAGTTAAAAAAAAAAATTATTGTAATTAAGTGGAATTTTACAGTCCAAGTCAGTTAGCCATATAAAACCTAGAGCACTCGCCTCTCTGCAGCTCTACCTGCCCACCTCACCTGGTGACAGCACACTCTTCCTTTCCACTCTTTACTTCCAGTATCCACCCGACCAACACTTGTCCCCTCCTCTCCTCTCTAAAGAGAAACCAGTAGGACAGCTGATAGATACGTCTATAGAAAACCACCAAGGACGCACCCACATGCATCACTGTGAGTCCTCACGTCCAGCCCGCTCTTTGTGTGAAGTGTTGGCTTCAGATCTGGGCTAGCCACAAGCCCCAGGGCCGTGTTCGGAGGGGGCCCTCAAGGTTGTCGGACTGCCAGTTCTGGTCTTTCAATAGAGGCAGAATTCATTCTCAGAGAATTGTGGTGGTTTATTCTAGCCTGTCTTTGTTTTGCATGATTCAGGGCAAAAAGGCAGCTGTGCAGAGGGTGTTCCTCAAAAATGCTGATAGAGAAATGAAGAAAATACAGCTGCTGGGACAGAAGGTTTCAGTGGAGGGGATACCACAAAGTGCTATTGAAGGGAGTGCCCCAACACAGAGCCAGTCTGCAAAGACTAGGGCAGTTTTTTCCTTCTTGTGTTTTGGTGGGGAAGGCTCCTGATACGCAAGGGAAAACCCCACCAAACAGGAGCTGAACGCAGGCCTAAAGCAGCAGAGCCTTCAGAGACCACACTTGAATGGAGAACACAGAGGTTACACAAGTGGTTTGGAGGTTAACTAAAGAAACTACATTAGCCCACAGCAAGTTAGAAAACAAAACTTGAGGAAGGGGGAGAATTAGATCTGTAGAGTAACTTGTAGTGATCAAAATGTCCACTTTCCTTAAAGAGTTCAAAGGAATGGTAGACAGGGAGCAGGAGGAAACCAGGAAGGGGATGTCTCAACAAAGAGAGTTTCCAGCAAGAGTTCCAAAAGAGAGAGAAAGATTATACAAAAGGAATGAAGCAGAAATGCTAGAGCAAAGAAGCACAGTAAATGAAACACCAGGACTGGGTGGGCAGGAGGAAGAGTCGGTGAGCTTGAAGACAGGCTGGTTCGAGTGATCTAGTCGGAGGACGAGCGGGAAAAAGGATGGAGGAAGATGAACAGAGACCCACTGAGTTTCCAAGGAGCGCCTGGTGGGCTCACACTGCCGACAAGCACTTCACCCTGGTGTCACCCGGGTTCCTGAGCCTGTACACCCGTGTCAGGTGATTTCAACCAGCATCCTGTGGTCTGGAGAATGGTCCCTTCAGCGGGTGGGGGCGGGCAGCTAGATTTTCATGTGTGGGAGAGTGACGCTGGACCTGTTTCACACCGTATATCAAAATTAATGTAAAATGGATCCAGAGCATAAATACAAGAACTAAAACTGTAAGATTCTTAAAAGAAACAGGTAAAAGAAACTTCAAGACTTTGTTTTTAATAATGGATTATTAGGTAAATGACAATGAAAGCTTGAGCTACTAAAGAAAAACATTGGACTTTATCAAAATTAAAAATTTTTGTATCTAAGGATTTTGTCAAGAAAGTGAGAAAACCAGCCACAGAATGGGAGCAACGTTGCAAACCAGGTATCTGAAAAGGGATTGACATCTAGAGTGTATTAAAAACTCCACAAGTGAAAACAAAACAAAGCACCAATTTAAAAATGGGTTAAGAACATGAATAGATAATTCTCCGTACCCTGGACCTCAGGACTGCTTCGGATTCTGTAACAGTATGCATTCAAATGGTCAGTGTCTTAGTCACCTGGTACTGTTCTAACAGAAAACACCACGAGTGGAAGGCTTTATGAAGAGAAAGTTTTACTGTCATAGCCCAGTAAGCCTCAAATCCATTCATGATTTGCAGGTCATTCAATAAAGGAAGTTATCACAGTCTGGTAGGCTAAGCAAGGAGAGCATCTCGGTGCAGGAACCTCGGGTCCATAGGATGTGCTGTGCTCTCAGTGATGCTTTCTTGGTGGTGTGACGTTCCCAACTTGCTCTGCTCACTCCTCTCCCTTATATCCCACAAGCATGTAACTGGAGTCCTGCCTCACACAGCTGCAGCCCTTTCGTCATCATCAGTTATCACAGAGGCAGGATTCACAACCCATGGAAGGAATGGCACCATATTGGGGTCTCCTAGCCGAGTCAAATCAATACAACATTTTTGGAGGGACACAATTCAGTCCACGACAGTGAGCAGGCACGTGTGCTCGGGATCATTAGTCGCTGGCCAAAAACAAAACAACAGCTGTTGCCACTGAATGGATTCCAGCTCCTAGCATCCCTGTAGCCAGAGTAGGGTTTCCAGGGCACGGCTGGTGGGTTTGAACTGCTGGCCTTTCAGTTGTCACCCTGAGTTCTTGACCACTGCACTACCGGGGCCCTGGGAGCTACAAATCAAAACCACAGTGAGGTACGGCTTGACACTCCTTTGGACGGCCATGCTAAAAAATCAGAAAACAGCAGGTGTTGGTGAAGACATGGAGAAACTGGAAGGTTTGTGTGCTGCTGCTTGGGAATGTATAGTGGTACAGCTTCCCTGGAGGAGCGGGGCAGTTCCTGTCAGCCAAACACAGAATTATCGTATGACCCAGTAATTCTAGTCCTAGGTACATACACAAAAGGAGAAGCCACGGCTCAAACCAGGATTTGTGCGCAGATGTTGAGAGCATTGGTATTTCCAGCCATTAGAGGCTGGGAGTGACACAAATGTCCATCAGAGAATGAAGGGACAAACACGGTGTGGTCCATGCACACACTGATGCTTCTCAACCACAGGGAGGCGTGAAATCTTGACCCACACTGCACACATGTGGGTCCACCTCAGAAACATGCCAAGTGAGGGAGGCCGGCACTGGAGGTCTCGTCACTGTGATTCCTCTTATGTGAGGTACCCAGGACGGGGCAGAAGCAGGTTAGTAGTTGACAGGGACCAGGCCCAGGGAGCAGTAGGGGTGCTGGGTTAATGGGTACGAGATCTGTTTATGAAGCAAGGAGCATGTTTTGGAGCTAGTTAGTAGTTGCACAGTGCTGTGAATCTGCTAAGTGCCATTGAACTGCACGCTGTAACATCATTCATTCTGTGACTTCCACCTCACATGAAAGGTACTGTCCTGAGAGTTCCGTTGTTACGTGGCACTCAGTTGTATGCTTTACCATTGTTGATTTTGTTGTGTGAATGTCGCCTCAACGTAAGATTTTCACGAGAAGCAGTTCCAGTGTCAGGTCGTGTTGGGTCTCCTTTACTGTCATCCAGCCACTTTGAAGAGTGGTGAGGCTGTGGAGAAGCTGTCTCCCTGGAGTGAGGAGCTGTGAGGCTGTGGAGAACCTGTCTCCCTGGAGTGAGGAGCTGTGAGGCTGTGGAGAACCTGTCTCCCTGGAGTGAGGAGCTGTGAGGCTGTGGAGAAGCTGTCTCTTTGGAGTGGCAAAGAAGACAGATACTCACCCTTAGGGATGACATGTCTGATCAGGGGTGATGCCTTGGGAAGCGGGTTATCTCGGCAAGCTCAGTGTTAGTACTGCTTAAAAGTGTTCTCAGGAATTGACCACTTTTCCGGTTGTCTGCCTTGAGATCCCCTGCCTGTCTAACGGAGTTACTTGCAAAGCTCTGGGCAGGCTCAGGAGGGGTCTGGGGTGCAGACATGTGTGCTTGGTCACTGATCTAAGGGTTGGTGCTTTGAACTTGTGCAGTGGTACCATCAAAGAGAGGCCTGGCCATCTGTGTCCGTGACAGTTACAGCCGAGAGGAGCCCGTTGTTCTGTTGGCCCTCAGTGCCTGAGTCAGGGTCCCTGGGTTTGGTTGAATCAAGGGGCAGGCTCATTCAGGTACAGTTCCGTAAGTTCTTGTAAGTCCTAAACTTTTTAAGAACCAATGGCACAGAATTTTGGTGGGGTTTTCCGAACACCGTTGAGAGCTCTTTCGGAGAAGTACAGGCTCTCCTGCCGCACTCAGGTTGCTACTCTTGTGTACATAGCAAACAGAACACAGCCCACTGCTGTCGGGTCCGCTCAGCTCACAGCAACGCTGCCAGACAGAGCACTGTTCCTGCCGTGGCGTGTGCTGTGGTTGGTGGACTTGAACTGCCAGCCTTTTGATGAGCAGCTAAGCTGAGAAGCTCCGCGCCACCAGGGCTCCCGGTGCTGCCTACAGGGATGTGTGTCAGACACATGCGTGTGCAACCGTATTTGTTCCACAGACATCTCTGTTCTGTGTATCCAGTGCTTTGTCTTGAGTTGCAAGCTGCCCCCAGCACCAGGCAGTCAGCGTTCAGTCAATACTTGCCTGATTAGAAAATCTCTCCTCTGAACACTGATTGCATGGTAATGAACACTTTGTCCAGAAACATGTGTTTGCCTCCCTCAGATCTCAGTTACATGATAGTCCTGTAACTTGAAAGCAACAGTGAATGTTTTTAAAAGAAAGGTCTGTTACCATCCCCTCCGGGATCTTGTGAAAAAGTTCCTGGGTGCAGATGGGGACCACCCCCGGGGGCTGGTTGGGGCTGGAGGGCCTAACTTGCCCACAGGCACCTTGGGAGAACAGCCTGGCGGCCTGCTTCCCAAGGCTCCACCACTGGGCACCCTGCGCTGACACAGTGCCACCTGTCACGACGGACTTGGGCGGCTGGTAGTGGCCTTGAACTTACCAAGTAGTTAACTTTGTCATCTCATTCACTGCACAGATCGTTTTATCTGAAACTGTCTTAAAAGATTAATGTATCTTGTGAAAATTACCTTCCCAGGAGCGTGAACTGGAAGAGTGGCAGTTGCAGCAGAGACGACAAAGCTGTGTTAACGCCGTTGTTGAGGAGGAGAGACTGAGGCTTCTCCAGGAGCACGCCCCCCAGCTGCTGGGCTACCTGCCAAAGGTGGGCGAGGCCACGGAGGCCGCCTTCTCACAGCAGGCAGTGGGAGAACCAGGCTGCGGGTTCTACAGGGCCTGGCTTCGGCTCACTTCTAGGACCTTGGCCCAATCTTTGAACCACTCTGGGTCCATTTAAACACATCTAGAATGAGAACATTGGTCCTGGCATGTTCTTCACAGTATGAGCAAGATTTACTGACTTTGAATTGTAGAGGTCTTTTCCTCCATGTTCAGCATAAGAAGTCTAAAAATCACTGTCTGAGAGCCACTGCCATGCTTTGTACAGCAGAGAGTATAAATGGAAACGTTGTCGTCAGTGACACCAGTAACAGACACGTGCTTGAGCTGGGCGGGAGACAGACCTGCTCTCTCGTGAAAATTTATGGTATTACTGGATACTAGGCAAAGTTGGCTTTCACAAGTGCTTCCAGAAGATAGCAGATTTTCATGTATATTTGAGATTCGTAACTCTAGAATAATTGAGCTCCACAAGGCTACCAAGATGAATAAAATCGCAATCCCACAAATAGAAAAGTATGTCATTTGATATTCAGTCAGAAGAATCAAATGCATGTTTTGTATACAGTCCAGCACTAGGCCCAGAAAAATAGAAATATTTGAGTAATTAATGCCTGTCCACAAGGACTGTATAGTCTAATTAGTTAGACAGGATTCTTGAATATGTAGTGATGTAATGTGTCATTGATGAATTTCATAAAATAGACTGTAATTTCTGGGAGAGTCAGGTTTCAGAGGTTTCTGAGGAGAAACAAGATGGGAAAACAGGTGAAGACTGAAGGTGAATGGTAGATGTCGGAGGCCAGTGTTACAGAGCCTCTCCCTGCACGAGGGGGCAGTGACTGGAGGGGTGGGCTTTGGGAGGCTTGCTGCCCCGGCCCAACCCCAGGCCTGGACCCCGCCCGCACCACCACGCGCTTGCAAAGCCAGGCCCCGCAAAGCCACCTCAGGCACAGCTCTGTCCTCCCCCTGCTTCCGCCTGTCCCGGGGGGGCTGTCTGAGGACACGGGGGTACCCTGTAGGTGAGGTTCCTTCCCACCTGGCCAGTCCCAGGAACACTGATGCTGGTAGTGGAGCAGACAGATGCGGATTCCTGTCCTCGTTCCTCTGCTGAAGCTGACAAGAGAAATCAGCCCACACTGAGAACGTTCTGTACAGTGAAGTCGTGATGTTTAGAAAGTGCTGACCATTACTTAAAAATTCTGAGTCTGCTGACTGGATTTCATTATTTTGTAGATAATTTTGCTAGCCTCATGTCATAAGGTTTGTTAGTCATAAAAGTGCTTAGTGAAATTTTCTGGCATTCAGAAGTAACACAAAATATTTTTTCTTATAGGGAGTATTTAAGAAAGAGGATGATATCGACATGCTTGGTGAGGAGTTTAGGAAAGCGTATCAGAAAAGGAGTGAAGTTTGTGGAGAGAAGTGATCATCTCAGGACTGGGTAAAACCAGCTCTCATCTGTCACTGCAGATGCTGGGAGGACTTGTGCCACACCATTTGGGGATGGTGGGACTCCACTGTCTGTTGGCATTGTCCAAAACGTCACTGTCATAATCTGTACAGTTGTCTATTAGAAAAGTATTTTTAGTAATAAATGAATAATTTTGTGACACCAAGAGTAATTGCCTTTAATCTAGCTGTGCTACTTTTTTACTGATCATTTTGAAGTCTAAATTTGATGGCCTGTTACAGCATGCTATATATATCTGTTGCTGTTGAGTCATTTCCAACTCAGAGCAGCCGTTCAGGACAGAGAAGAACTACCCCGTAGCATTTCCACGGCTGCAGTCTGCCACGTCCTTCTCCTGTGGAGCAGCTGGTGTCTTCAGATTGCTGACCTTTTAGTTGCAGCCCAGTGAAGAGGAAGGCCTTTAGACCCAGGGTCCCAGCACTGAGAAACTCCTAGAAGCAAGAGACTAAAAGAGACAAAGACAGCACACTGTCACCCTCAAGATGGTGAGAAGCAGTGGCTGGGAAGAGCTGGCGGTGGAGCAGTGTGGTGGCTTCCTGGCCCCTGGAAGGAGAAAGCTGCACACCTTTGGGCAGCGGCCCAGGGCCACGGAGAGGTGTGCTTGTGGGCACAGCTGGGGAGAGAGTATTCTGATGGAAGAACTGTGTCCTGAGTGGCCCTGGGTCTGAGCTGTGACCTGTGACTTCTCTAGTAGACCCCATCCTCACAAGTGTGGTTGGTGAGTGTGTGTGGCCACTGCAGTGAACTGCTAAGCCCAGGAGAGAAGTGCACTGTGCCGTGGGTGAGAAAGTGGTGTCAGAAGTGGTAAAGACCGTGGAGACACGAGTGAACACATGCCCTCACTTTGCAGGAATCAGCGTTAGGCTGTCGGTCTGGATTCTCCTTTCTCCTTGAGGGGTTAGAGGAGATCAGACACTGCCCCCTAAGCCATTTGTACTCTGTGTGTGTGTGTGTGTGTGTGTGTGTGTGTGTGTGTGTGTGTGTGTGTGTGTGTGTGTGTGTGTGTGTGTGTGTGTGTGTGTGTGTGTGTGTGTGTGTGTGTATCTGTATAGGCACATATCTAAGCTGGGGTGTGTGTGTGTGTGTGTTCACTCGCCTTGACTGCTACAGAAGAGCGTCAGCCTAGTGCAGATGGCCCTTTTGTCTCATCTCCCATCTCCGTGTCTTTTTTTAGGGACGTGACTTCACTGACTTGCTTTAAAGCACCCTTCTCTGAACTGCCAAGGGAGAAGCAAGTAAACAGAATTTCAAAGCACTTTATTATTTAATGCACTTAATTCTCAACAAGAACTTAAAGCAGAATTTCAGATACACTATCATTTATGAACCAGAGCTCATTTATGAACTCTCCATAGCAAAATATTTTACATAAATTCAAGTATAGTTGTAAAAATGTAAAATAAAAAGGGCAAGTAGGTCATAAGAATCAAAAAGTTAAATTCTTGTTGCTGTATTTTATAAAACCTTTTCCCGATAATTACAGTTTTGTATGTCCAAAATCTAAACAAAGAAATATCTGAAATTATTTTGATTTCTTACCAAATACTTTTATTGTAAAGAGAAAAATAATTCAAGCCATTACAGTTTGCCCAAATGAAATAAAATGGATACCCATCCCGCAGTTTGCTAGATGTTCATTGATGAACTTCCCATTCGAGTGCCTTGATAAATTCCTCTTCAGTGAAAGACAGCATCTTGGCAGCTTCAATGTGCATCTGTGAAAGAAAATACTGTTGAATTTAGTATTAAGAGTAGACCACAAAACAATACGTGTGTGTGTGTGTCTAGTATGCTACTCAACTCATACATAAGTTCCGCTGAGGAAACACGCGCTCTAATTCTAACAAACATCCATCCAACAGCGGCACTGGATCACCTGATGTTACAGGAGCGATGGTGGCGGAAGTCCTGGTCTTTACAGAAAGGGACTGTGCAGACCATGCATTTCTGGCTTCTTAACACCACGCATCCCCTGAGCGGGGACAACGGTGGTTTGGAATGCTCTCAGGGTCCCAGAGGCAGACCAGGCCCTCAAGCAGCTGTCATTCTCGTGGGTACAGCCCTTACTAACTGTGGAGAGCCCAGGCTGCATTTCCAGTCCCATTTTCTATGTTGAAAGCTTACATGCATGAAAGTAAGTATTTGCTTGAAGGCACGTTACATACAAATTTCATTATATGTTACATTTTTTTACCTTAAAAAAAATACTTAAAGCTGTCAAAATTACCACTTAAAGTAAAAAGTCTAAGTGTTTTAGTAAAACAGTCCAAATAATATCTAGGATTTAACTTTTTTTGTTAGGATTATACTCACCTTCTGCCTTTTTAAAACATCTATTAATTTTAATTGTTTCTTGAACCCGATCATCAATTCTCCTTTTTGTTTTTCTAGTTTCTTGTTTTCTGATTTTAAGGCTTCAATTTTCTTCTGTTCTTCATTTGCTGTGTCCTACAAAAAGGAAAACAAATTCCATATTTTCTTTGTTTTAACATAGTCTTTTATGAAAAAAATTATAAAAACCATCAGTACATCAGTGGAAAGGTACTATTTTAAAAACATTTTTTGTAGATAAAAAATTTCCTTGCATTAATAAATGATTAGAACTTTAGGTTTTAACTATGCTCAGATCTCTCCTGTTTTTTTAGAAAAGTCTCAGTGAGCTCTGTCCTAGTTCCAGCCCTGTGGACCAGCTTGTATTAACCCAGCTCCCCTGATAATACAAAGGTAAACTCGAGACCAAACTTGAAAAACATTTCAAGGCACAAAAAATAACAGAAGCAGAAACTCAAAGGGGCTGTGGTTCTCCGGAGAAGAGAAACCCACTTGGTTCCGACGCACCCTCAGCCGGCGTCCCCCCTGACAGCACTTCCCAGCTGATGGGCCCGCAGGAGAACAGGGATCAAGCAAAAGGAGCAATTTTATGGAAATGAGTCGTCAGGGCCAAGGCTGGCAGAGTGGTCAGAGGTTTCCGGGTAGGAGATCTTAGAAATAAGTGAGCCCAAGTGGGGAGCCCTAAAAATATGCATACACGTGTCCCTTTGGCAGACTCATGATTCCATGTGCAGGGTAAGACTCCAAGGAACCCTGAAAGCCGAGCGCTGCAGTGTAGAAAGCTGAGCAGCAGTTCAGCCACTGCCAGGGCAAGGAGACACAGTGGGTGGTGCTGGAAAATGCGCAGGATGAGTGCCCTTGGCAGCTGTTTGGACGTCAGAGAAATCGGTGAACCTCAAGACAGGTTAATGGAAATGACTAAGGACAGACGATCTGAGCTTTAGGGAATGCTGACGGAGGTGGTTCAGGCAGAAGGAAAACGACCATGTTTTTATGGAGATGACAAACACCATGTTTCTCTGGTAACCCTGTCCTCCCTGGAACGGGACATTTTCATAAGTACACTATGACAATTTTTTACAGCAGTATATAAAAATTACTGGCATAATGGGGTGCTTATGAAAATACCTGGGGGGGAAATGGGTGTGGCTGGCCAACAAACGGGGATGGCGCACATTATTTGCATAAAAATTAGTATATCAGCAGGGAATCAGAGTTTACGTGCAGAAAGAAAAAATGTGATTTGTAAAAAAAAATCTCTAAAAGAAAATTGACTCTTTAAAGCAAAAAACAGTAATGTGGGAGGTGGAGTTTGTTGTGTGTGAAGTACAATGTGTGCCAATAGCAAAGTTGCTGGGAAAGAGGAAATAGAAGTCTGCTGTCATAATGTTATTATATCAGTCTTAAAGGCTGTAATAGATCATTTTTTTGTATTGTACTTTAGATGGTTGACACAGCAAACTAGCTTCTTATTAAACAATTACTACACATACTGTTTGGTGACATTGCTTGCCAACCCCATGATATGTCCACACTCTCCCCTTCTTGACCTTGGGTTCTCCATTACTCCAGTTAGAATTTTGTTTTGCATTTTTCTCCAGCTCTGTCCAGGAGCCTCTATTGTGATCTCTATCAGAGCACTCAGTGGTGATAGCTGGGCACCATCTAATTGTGAATTGCTTTAATATTTCCTGAATATTATAATAATACAATGTCATAAGTTAAAATGCTACAAATGTGAAAAGCCATACACGTGAAAAGAGGTGCACACAATGAGCCAATAAAGAAGATGAAATGGTATGATAGAATACTCAATTCAAAGCAAATCAGAAAAAGAATACAGGAAAAAGAACAGATGGAAGAAAAGACATGTAGCAGGATAACAGACTGAAACCCAACCATATTATTAATCGCATTAAACATACATGGCCTAAACACCCAAATTAAAAAAGTCAGAGACAGTCAAACTGGAGAAAAAAAGCAAAACTCTGTTATATGTTGTCTACAAGAAACTTTAAATATGAAGACACAAGACATTAACAGGATGAAAAAAGATGCCAGTGCTATTTCATGGAGGTGGCATAGCAGATAAGAGTTACAACTGCTGACCAAAAGGTCGGTGTTGCCAGTTCAAGTCCAGCAAGCACTCCTTGGAAACTCGGTGGAGTAGTTCTACTCTGTCCTGTGGGGTTGCTATGAGTCAGAATTGACTTGATGGCAGTGGATTTGTAGCTAGTGTATATTACAACTCATTTCTAGTAACAAGACAGACAATTCTAAAAACAATCAAAATGAGTTAAAGAAGGAAATATAAGAATAAAGTATGATCTTTAATTAGAATGTATAAAAAAGGATCAGTTACAACAAATGTGCTATACTAACACATATATTAATCATAAGGGAAACCAAGTGTAGAGTTTATAAGGAACTCTTAGCTTCATAATTTTTCTATAAATTTAAAATTGTTCTAAAAAGTAAAGCCCCCCCTTTTTTTGATGAGAAAAGTCTTTATTTTTTTAAATTGTGCTTTAGGGGGAAGTTTACAGCTTGTTAGCTTGTCATACAAAAATTGACACACACTGTTATGTGACCCTAGTAGCCATCCCTATAGAAGGTGACAGCACATTCCCCCTTTCTACCTGGAATTTCCCATGTCCATTCAACCAGCTCCTGTCCGTTTCTGCCTTCTCATTTTGCTTCTGGATGGGAATGCCCACTTAGTCTCATATCTACTTAAGCCAAGAAACACACTCTTCACCACATCATTCTATGTTGTATAGTTCAGTCCAGTCTTTTCAAGAGCTGTCTTCAGAGCTTTTAGTTAGGTCACACTAAAAGTTTTAAAAACAGAGTTGGCTTTGGGAATGGTTTCAGCTCTGCATTGAGTCTGGGGTCATATCTCCTGGGGTTCCTTTAATCTCAGTCAAACAAGTTGAGTCTTTTTATGTGAATTTTAGTTCTGTACCCCAATTTTCTCTCACTCCAGGAGGGACTCTGTGTGTTCACTGTTGTGGTGGTCATTGGTAGTAGCCAGGAACTATCTAGTTCCTTTTCATCTCAGGCTAATGGAGTTGTAACATCTGATTTATGTGGCCTTTTTGTCTCTTGGGTAATATTTTCCTTGTAATTGATGGTCTCTATTCTCCTTTGCTCCAGGTGGGTTAGGACCAATAGATGCATCTTAGGTGGCAGTCGCTAGCTTTTAAGACACGAGATGCCACTCACCAAAGTGGGATGCGAAACATAAACTTTGTTGTGCCATCCGACCTAGACGTCCCCCAGAAACATGGTCCCCTCCCCCTGCTACTTTGTCCCTCAAAGTGTTTGGCTGTACTCAGGAAACCCTTTAGCTTTCGGTTTAGTCCAGTTGTGCTGACTTCCCCGGTATTATGTGTTGTCCTTCCCTTCACCTAAAATAAGACTGTCTCCTATTTAGTGAATTCCTCTCCCCATGCTTCCAGCTATCAAAGAACGGGTCCTTCTGTGCTTAAATCTTTCCTTGAGTTCTTATAATAACGGCCTCATGTAACCTCTGTCCTTTTGCGACTAATTTCACTCAGCATAATGCCTTCTGGATTCATCCATATTGTGAGATATTTCGTGAATTCATCCTTGTTCTTTATTGTTGTGTAGCATACTGTTGTGTGAACACACTGTAATTTAACCATTCATCTGCTGAGGGACACCTGAGTTGTTTCCATCTTTTTTGCTATTGCAAACAGTGCTGCAGTGAACATGGCTGTGCATACATCTCCTTGTGCGACAGCTTTTGTATTCTAGGACATATTCCAAGGAGTGAGATTGCTGTATCACATGGTACTTCTATTTCTAGCTTTTTAAGGAAGCTCCAACTTGATTTTCAAAGTGGTTCTACCAGTTTACATTTCCACCAGCAGGGTAGAATTGTTCCAGTTTCTCCACCTCTCCAACACTTATTATTTTGTAAGTTTTTTTGGATTAGTATCAGCCTTCTTGGTGTGAGATGGTGTCTCACTGTAGTTTTGATCTGGATTTCTCTAATGGCCAGTGACTGTCAGCATTTCCTCATGTATCTGTTAGCCACCTAGGTGTCTTCCTTGGTGAAATGCTGGTTCACATCACTGCCCGTTTTTTAATATGGTTGTTTGTCTTTTTCTTGTTGAGGATGTGCAGTACCTTGCAGTTTATCGAGATTAGGTGCTGATTGAATTTGTGGTAGCCAAAAACTTTTTTCCCAGTCTGTAGGTTGTCTTTTTATTCTTTTGGGGAAGACTTTGGATAAGCTTAAGCATTTGACTTTCAGGAGTTCCCAGATATTTATTTTCTAGTGTTTGTGCATTGTTAGTAATGTTTTGTAATCTGTTTATGCCATGTATTATTAGGTCCCAGTGTTGTCCCCATGATCTTTATTGTTTTAGATTCATTTTGAGTTAGTTTTTTGCATGGTGTGAGATATAGGTTTTGTTTCACTTTTTACTAGATGGATATCCAGTTATGCCAATACCAGTTTATAGAGTTTGGGCCTTTGTCAGATATCAGCTGCTCACAGAAAGAGGATGTTATATCTCGATTCTCAGTTCTGTTCCATTGATCTCTATTTCTGTTTTGGTATTAGTACCAGGCTGTTTTGACTACTATGGCAGTATAACAGGCTGTAAAGTCAGGTAGTGTGAGGCTTCCCATTTTGTTCTTCTACTTCAGTAATGCTTTACTTAGCTGGGGCTTCTTCCCTTACCACATATGAAGTTGGTGATGTGTTCTCCATCTCATTAAAAAAACCACTGGAATTTGTTTGGTGACTGCATTGTATCTATAGATTGCTTTGGGTAGGGTAGACATTTTCATGATGTTGATTCTTCTATCCATCAGCAAGGTAGGTTTCTCCACTTACACAGTTCTCTTTCTATTTCCTGCAGAAGTGTCTTGTACTTTTCTTTGTATAAGTCTTTTACATCAATGGTTAGATTTATTCCTAAGTATTTTATCTTCTCAGGGGCTATTGTAAATGGTATTGATTTGGTAATTTCCTCTTTGATATATATATATATTTTTTTTTGGTGTAAAGGAATCCAACTGATTTTTGTATGTTTATCTTATATCCTGATAGTTTGCTGAACTCTTCTATTAGTTTTGTAAGTCTTTTGTATTTTTATTTTTTTGTGAATCCTTTATGGTTTTCTGTGTATAAAAGCATATCATCTGCAAACTTTTACTTCTTTGTTGGAAATGCTGCTGGTGTAGTGGGTTAAGTGCTACAACTGCTAACCAAAAGGTCAGCAGTTCAAATCCTCCAGGTGCTCCTTGGAAACTCTATAGGACACTTCTACTGTGACTTCTAGGATTGCTATGAGTCGGACTCGACTCAGTGGCAGTGGGTTTGGTTTGGTTTTTACTTCTTCCTTACCACTTTGGATGCCCTATATTTCTTTATCTTGCCCTGTCTGGCTAGAACCTCCAGCACAGTGTTGAATACAAGTGGTGAGAAAGGGCATCTTTGTCTGGTTCCCATTCTTAAGAAAAATACTTTCAGACTCTCTGCTTTTAGGGTGATGTTTGCTGTTGGCTTTATGTAAAAACCTGTTACCATCAAGTCGATTCCTACTCACAGCAACTCTATACGAAAGAGTGGAACTACTCCATAGAGTTTCCAAGGAGCATGTGGTGGATTCGAATTGCCAACCTTTTGGTTAGCAGCCCTACCACTTAACCACTGTGCCACTTGGGTTTTCTGGCTTTGTTTAAGTATCCTTTATTATGTTGAGGAATTTCCCTTCTGTTCCTATTTTTTATGAGAGGTTTTCAGATGAATGGGTGTTGGACTTTGTCAAATGCCTTTTCTGCATGAGTTGATAATATCAAGTGGTTCTTGTCTTTTGTTCTATTTATATAATTACAGTAATTGTGTTTATAATGCTGAAGCATCCCTGCTACGAATCCCACTTGGTCATGGTGAATTAATTTTTGGATATGTTATTGAATTCTATTGGCTAGAGTTTTGTTGAGGATTTTTATATTTAAGTTCATGACAGATACTGGTCTGTACACTTCCTTTTTCATGATGCCTTTACCTGGTCTTGGTATCAGGGTTATGCTAGCTTCATAGAATGAGTTTGGCAGTATTCCATCCCTTCCTGTGTTCTAAAATACCTTTAGTAATAGTGGCGTTAGCTCTTCTCTAAATGCTAGGTAGAATTCTCAAGTGAAAGCATCAGGTCCAGGAGTTTTGGTTGGAAGTTTTTAAATTACCTTTTCAGTCTCTTCTTTTGTGATGGGTTTATTTAGTTGTTCTACTTCTATATTTGTGTTGTTTTAGGTAGGTAGTATGTTTCTAGAAATTTGTCCATTTTTTCTAGGTTTTCAGATTTGTTAAGAGTACAGTTTTTCATAGTATTCTGTTATGATCTTTTTAATTTCAGTTGAGTCTGTTATGATATCACCAGTCTCACTTCTAATTCAGAGGTTGCTTCCTCTCCTGTTTTTTTTTTTTTGTCAGTTTGGCCAGTGGTTTATCAATTTTGTTGATGTTTTCAGAGAATCAGCTTTTGGTCTTATTAACTGTCATTTTTCTGGTCTCTGATTTAGTTCTGCTCTAATTTTTATTAATTTCTTTCTTCTAGTGCCCAAGGGCTTCTTTTGCTGCTATTTGTTGTAGTTCTGGAGTTATTGCTTTGATTTGGGCCCTTTCTTCTTTTGGGATGTGTACATATATTAAGAAAAAATGACCTCTAAGCCTTGTTTTTGCTACATCCCAAAGGTCCTGATAGGATGTTGTCATGGATTGCATTGTGTCCTCCCAGAAATGTATGTGTTGATTTAACGCAACTATGAGTCCCAATATAGTGCCATTCCTCCCATGTGTTGTGACTCCTGCCTCTGTGATGTTGATGGAGAATGGGCACCAGGTGTTGGTGAGGCAGGACTCAACTTACCAGCTGTGGGATATAAGGGAGAGAAGTGAGCAGAATAAGCTGGGAACCTCACACCACCAAGAAGGCGGCATTAAGAGCAGAGCACGTCCTTTGGACCTGAGGTTCCTGTACCGAGATGCTCTCATTAAATTTGGACTCAGCCTACCAAAGTGTGATGATTTCTCTTATTGAATGGACTTGTAACTTACAAATGGATTTGTGGCTTACTGGTCTGTGACAATAAAGTTTCTCTTCACGGAGCCATCCACTCCTGGTATTTTCTGTTGGAGCAGTACCAAGTGACTAAAACAGAATTTGGTACCAAGTGAGTGGGGTGCTGCTCTAACAAATACCTAAAATGTGGAAGTTTTTTTTAAAACTATGGACGGATGAAAGGAAGAAGGAACCCCAAAGAACTGCTAACACCTGAGAAACCAGCAGATGGTGAAAAAAGCAGCAGCAGCAGCAGCAGAACCAGACCAGTGTGAGAGAGCACTGGTGCTGCCCCACAGAGCAACAGGGCTGAAGCCTATGTTCAGGAAAGCTCCTGGCAGGGTGGGGTGCCTTCAGGCACTTGAATCAGTGGAGCTAGGCTTAGTGACCTACAGAGCGAGGGAAATGAGTGCCTGTGTGCAGAAGGCTTCCTGGCAGAGTAAGGTGCCTCTGGGCACTGAAATTGGTGGAGCTACAGAGCTTTGGAACACTTGCCCCAGCAAGCCTGAGGCCCCGGGGCATGAGGCCACAGAAAGCAGAAACTGACAAGACAGAGCATGAGACACTGAGCTGCCTCAGTCTCAAAAGGTATGGTCATGACCTCAGGGCTTTGAAAGGGTGGAGCCATGGCTTCCTGTGTTTGTGAGGTGGAATTGCCACTCAGTTGGGCTTAGGGTGCATCTAAAGTCCATGGAGCAGAGATGCTGTCCAAGTGGGCCTAGGAGGCAGAGGGCCAGGGGTCTCCACTCAGAATCCAGAGAGTGTGGCCAACACCTAGCGTCTGGAGGGCAAAGCTATTGTGTAAAATGTCTCAGAGAACTGAAGACTATTTTCAAAGCTCTGAGGGCTAATGTAATGTGTTCTGCTGATTTGCTTGTTGCCTGTTAATGCCTTCTTTCCCTGCAATTTCAGTAATGAAAATGTGTAATTTGTGCCTGTCTGTTCTACCAGTGTATTTTGGAAGGATAATAAGTGTTCAGTATTTCACACATAAAAAGAAATGTATGGATTTTGCACCTGGACCTAAAACCTTTGCTATGCTATAAATTAACATATTTTGCATGTTCTAATGATATGATTTTGGCGGGGACCAAAGGGTGGATGTCGTGGATTGCACTGTGTCCCCTCAGAAATGTATGTTGATTTGACTTGGCCATGAGTCCCAATATGGTGCCGTTTCTCCCATGTGTTGTGAATCCTGCCTCTGTAACGTTGATGATGGAGAATGGGCACCACCTGTGCTGGGGAGGCGGGACTCAAGCTACCAGCTTGTGGGATACAAGGGAAAGAGAAGTGAGCAGAATGAGCTGGGAACCTCACACCACCAAGAAGGCAGCATTGAGAGTAGAGCACGTCCTTTGGACCTTAGGTTCTTGTGCCGAGATGCTCTCATTAAATGTGGACTCAGCCTACTGGACTGTGATGATTTCTCTTACTCAGTGGACTTGTAACTTATAAATGGATTGGTGGCTTACTGGACTGTGACAGTAGAGTTTCTCTTCACGAAACGGTCCACTTGTGGTATTTTCTGTTGGAGCAGTACCAAGTGACTAAAACAGATGTGTTTTCACTCTCATTTGATTTTGTGCATTTCTTTATTCTGTCCTTGATTTCTTCTGTAACTCAGGAGTTTTTGAGCAAGGTGTTGTTCAGTTTCCATGTGTTTGATTTTTTTTTTCCCCTTGCCTTTTCTATTACTGATTTCTACTTTTATAGCTTTATGGTCGGAAAAGATGCTGTGTAATATTTTGATGCTTTTGATTTTAAGGCTTGTTTTATGGCCTAATATGTGGTCTATTCTGGTGAATGTTCCATGTGCATTGGAAGAAAAAGTATGATTGTCTGCTGTTGGGTAGAGTGTTCTGTATAGGTCCTTGAGGTCAAGTTGGTTTAGTGTGACTTTTAGATCTTCCATGTATTTACTGAGCTGTTTTTCTGGGTGTTCTGTCCTTCACTGAAAGTGGTGTATTGAGGTCTCCTGTTATTTTGGAGCTGCCTATTGCTGTTTTCAGTGCAGTTAGAGTTTGTTGTATGTATTTGGGAGCCCTGTTGTTGGGTGCCTAAATATTTAATACGGTTACATCTTCCTGGAGTGTTGATCCTTTAATCATTATATGAGAACTGCCAATTAAGTTCCCAAACTGATCTTAGAAAAAGTGCTACATACCTCACTGCTGAATATCACTATGGTCACCTTCAAAGTAATCCCCTTGGGAAGCTATGCACTGACAGCAGAGCCTAGTCCACCCTCTTCAAAGCCACTTTGGAATATTTTGAATGGCCATCAGAGCTGTCTTCGTATTACCCTTGGTTTCATGAATATCATCCGGATGTCTCCCTTTCAATGTTTCTTTGTCTTTGGATAAAGAAAAAGTCATTGGGGGCCAGATCAGGTGAATACGGAGGGTGTTCCAATACAGTTATTTGTTTACTGGCTAAAAACTCCCCCACAGACAACAGTACAATTAAGTTCATGAACTTGCCACCTTGCCACCATACACAATGGCCATTCCAAAAAGAGTTTCAAAATTGCTTTGAAGGGTGGACTAGGTACTGGCACTAGTGCATAGCTTCCCAAAGGGAGTAAGTACTTCAAAGGTGACCATAATGATATTCAGCAATGAGGTATGTAGCACTTAGAACAATTACGTTCACAAACTTCATAGTTAGACCTCGCATAGTAACCTTCCTTACCCAGTGTGGTGGATTTTACTTTAAAGTCTATTTTATCAGAAGTTAATATTGCCACTCCTGCTCTTTTTGGAATATTGTTTAGTTGACACATTTTTTTCCATCCTTCGAGTTTTAGTTTGTTTGCATCTTTAACTATAACATATGTTTCCTGAGGCAATGTATACATGGGTCGTGCTTTTTTTATCCAACCTGCCACTCTCTGTCTTTTTATTGGTGTATGTAATGCATTTACATTCAGCATAATTATTGATAGGTATGAGCTTAATGCTATCATTTTGGTGTCTTTCTGTGTTGTAGACAACTCCTTTGTGCCACTTAATGCATTATGCTGAATCTTTTTTATTTAATGTTTTCATCTTTCTAATTGTAGGTGGTTTTGTATTTGCTAAGACTTCATATTTTTCTTGTTTTTTATTTTGATGTATAGGATTGATAATTTCCTTTGTGACTTTAATGTTGACCGATGTTTTTCTGAATTTAAACTAGTCTTTGTATTCCTGTTCATATGGAAAAATCTGATTAATTTTGTTTTTAAGTTACCCTTTTTTCTTATAATGTTTACATAATGACATCTCAGTTTCCCTGTTTTCAGTGTTTTGCCTTGAGTTATTTTTGTGATTTCCCAATTTGTGTTCATATCCAGTTGCTCAGTTCTGCATTCTAGTCTTGAGTTGTTACCTAATGTTACTGATTTTCTAACCAAAGGACTCCCTTTAGTATTGTAATTTTAGTTTGGTTTTTGCAAATTCCCTAAATTTCTGTTTATCTGGAAATACCCTAATTTCACCATCATATTTGAGAGACAGTTTTGCTCAACATGTAATTCTTAGCTGGCAATTACTCCCCTTCAAGGCTTTGTATATGTCATCCCATTGCCTTCTTGCCTGCATGGTTTCTGCTGAGTATTCCAAGCTGATTTTTATTGACTCTTCTTGGTAGATTATTTTTTGTTTATCCCTAGCCAAGTTTAAAATTCTCTCTTTATCTTTAGTTTTGGCAAGTTTGATTATAACATGCCTTAGTCTTTCTTTTGGGATCTACCTTGGGTAAAGTTTGATGTGCATCTTGAATAGATATCCTCATCTTTCCTGATACCAGGGAAGTTTTTTATCTACAAATCTCTGTATTTTCTGTTGTTCTCCCCATCCCACCCCATTTTAGTCCTCCAGTCACTCTCAGATTATTTCTATTCATAGAGTCCCACATAATTCTTAGCATTTCTTGATTTTTTTAACATTCTTGCATCTGATTTTTCCTCAAAATATGTTGGTGTCACATGCCTTATCTTCAGTCTCACGAATCCAGCCTTCCATTGCTTCAATTCTTCTCCTTTGACTGAGTTGTCTAATTCTGTAATTTTACTACTAATTTTCTGAACTTCCAATCCCTGTCTCTGTATGCTTTCCTGCAGCATATTCAATTTATCATTATGCTCTTATACATTCTGCCTCCTCTCCTTCCTACTCTTTTGAAGAGATTAAATATTAATTCATCTTTTGTATTCTACTTCTGATTATTCTAAGAAGTTCTCTTCTTCTGGAAAATTTCTTGAAATTGTTTTGGGAGCTTTCTGAAGCCATTGTGGTCTACCTCTTTAAGCTGTTATCTCCTAGCCATTTGTAAAATATTGTCTTTATTTATTTTATGTTTGCCTACAGTGTTCTAGTTTCTTGTTTTATTTTGTTTGGAAATGTCCAGACAGGCTGCTGGTTTGGTTATTGGTGCCTTTGGTGTTCTAACGTCTTGTCACCAGGTGGTTAGAACTGTTACCAGACGTGTGAATCCAAGAGTCCATTTACCTTTCTTGTGTGGCTTCAGCTCAGGCATCTAGGCAGTTAGAAAGTGTGTGGTGCAGGCCTTTGCCTGCTGTCCTAGATGGGGAAGGGTGATGGCTGTAGGGACAGCTATATGGCTGCAGGCGCTGAGAAGGGGAGGGGACTAACAGCCATCCCTGAGAGTGAGGATTGTGTGTTCCTTGTGTCTCAATGTAGGTGAAGGACATGTTTCTGCTCTGAATTTCTGGCTTAGGTGAACAGGCAGATTTACACCCTCCCCCCACTCCCCATTTGTGAAATTGCTACCTCTGTGAGCCTCAGAGAATTGGCTCAGGGCAAGCTTAAAGGAGTTCTACTTCTGGCTGAGTTAATGGCATCACAGTCCCGAGCTGGGAGCAGTGCAGAGGAGGGAGGGGGAGCGCTGGGAGAGTGGAAAGAGGTTCACCCAGAAGGAAAGTCTTAGATCCAAACACAGCAGGTTAGACACAGACCGTTAGCTTTTGGTGACCTGGTTTTGTTTTTCACTGTTCTGGAGGCACCAGTGGATTCTCTGGTAAACCTTTCCTTGTTAGAACGATGCCAACCAGTCTCCACTGCTCCACTCACCATGCTGGCTGCAGCCAATTCCAGGTGGATCAGTCCTGGGTACTTCTGGACTTACTCTGCCTTCCCTGTTGCTCAGTTCAATTTCTCAGCTTTCCTTTGATGTTCAGGGCTCCTAGGGTGTTATATGTCATCAAATATTTGCTCTTTGGGGTATTTGTTACAGGGATCACAGAAAGCACCTGATTACCTTGCCATCTTGGCTCCACCTCCTCTGCCAAAATATTTCTGAGGCCAGTCGTGTGTTAAATCCAGCAAATATTTTTCAGTTCTCACAGATCTTGACCTCTGAGCAGTATTCAGTATGCTGACCATCCCTCGTCATACTGAAATTCTCCATGGTGCAGTTCTAGGCTTTTGCTTCTCTCCTCCTCTCACTCTCTTTGTCTTCCAGGCCAACATCAGTGCAGACTTCTCCTCTAACTCTCAACATGGCTTAAATTTCTCAGGAGATGTTCAAAATGACTTTAAACTTAACATGTCCTTGAACAACTCTTCTTCCCCAAACCTGTTTCTGTGTTTCTTACTTCAGTGAATAGCACTGTCATCTCTTTAGTTCTGAAAACCAGAAACCACAACCTCTCTTACGTTTCCCTTTCCCACAGTGTCACCTACAGTCTGTCCCCAGGTGACACACTTGGTGACTGTACTTCCCAAATGTACCTTTTGATGCTTGGTTTCTCTCGATTGCTGCTAGCATCATGTTAGTCCAGGCAATGTCACCGTCTCTCACACCGCCACTGCTGATGTCACCGTCTCATACTACCACTAAACTGGTTGGGATGCATCCATTCTGATCCCCTTCCGATTGATTCTCCACAAACAGAAGTTCTTTCTAAATGCATATCTGAGCATGGCAGTCTCCCTTCGCCCCACTTTTCCCAAAATGACCCTAACAGAGGCTTTACATCGCTCTTCATCCAACACCTGCATCCCCATCCTGCCCTAGAGGAGCTGGGCAGGTTGGCTGCCACCCATGTCTGCAGTGTCACTGTGTTCGCTGCCTTCGCATCCATTCACTCCCTGGTCATCTTTCCCGACATGGAGCCTCTCATCTGGCACTTAACTTCCAAATACTATTCAGATCTTGGTTTCAAACTTTTTTAAAAAAAACACTTACTGATGTGGTTATGCCTTTCTGTTACCTGTCCCGGAACCGGGTGCTTGCCTTCATAGCATCTATCACTGGGGCTCTGCAGTTCTGTTGGACAGGTCATCTAAATAACAGCCAGCACCTCCACTTCACCAAAAGCTGCAGGACAGCAAAGACAAGTGAAAAAACCAGCATGGTCTCCGCACTCCTGCAGCTTTGGGCAGTGTAAGAAGTCTGATCTCAAATGTCTAGCTGATAGTAAACAAGAAGCCACTTACACACAAAAGTAAGAGCTGTGGTTGTCCAGTGGTTAAAGTGCTTGGTTGCTAACCAGGAAGCCAATGGTTCAAACCCACCAGCTGCTCCATGGGAAAAAGATGTGACAGTCTGCTTCCCTAGAGAATACAGCCCCAAAAACTCTATGGGGCGTTCTCCTCTGCCCCAGGGGCCACTGTGAGTCATAATTGACTCAACAGCAGTGTGATACAGGCAGAATTATCAGCCCATTTGTGCTCTAGTGCAGACCTGCTGTCAGGAGTTGTGTCCTGATTACACCTAGATTGGCTTTGTGGCACTGATGGCTTTCTGCTACGTTGTTCCTATAGGAAGTCCTTATTACTTGAATTTATAAGATAGCTGGCTGGAATTAGGAGTGAAATCTGTTGTTATGGAAATCAGTTTTTCTTTCTACTTTCCTAGGTATGTAGTAATACAGAGGTCAAATATATGTCAGAATTAGAATTCATAAATGCTGACATACATGGTTACATGGCGCTTTTTTTAAAATCCATGTAAAATGTACCAAATTGGAAATAGTATTCTAATAGCATGCTAATTATTGCCAAGTTTGCAAAGAGGGCTTATTTTCCACTTTATTTGGTGACTTCTAATAATAAACCCCAGCTGCCTATCGTGCCGTTCTGACAACTCACAGAGGGTTCCCTAAGCTGAAGGTCATCCTGACAGACAGATCTGCCTTTGGTAAATATTTTAAAGGGCTTATCAAGGTCATTTCTGTTCTATTCCTAGTGTTACTAATTTAATCTACAATGTATCATCCATGTATGTAATGAAGGTAGTTACAAATTTCATTGTCCATGTCATTACTGAATTATTAAATACTGGTACTAAGGGAAAGGTTAAACTGCAGTATCATTAAGTGTCCTTTCACACTGACCCAGAACCAGAAAGAAATCCCCGTCAATATTTATAGAGTATGATGTGTTCACACCCACAACAGTTCAGCCTTCTCATAGTCAACACACATCAGTGACACTGATGCCTGGTCCCTGCTGGGCGCTCACTGGACACTGAGGACACACGGGGGCCTCATGAGGACTGTGCAGCCATGGCCCTCAGTCTGAGGTCAGAGCTGACGCCTCCGCATCCCCTGAGAAACACTAAGACGGCAGATGCTCAGCCCCCCAAACTGAATCAGACACTGTAGGGGTGGAGCGTGCCCACAGTCCTTTTGAGCAAGCCCTCGAGGGGCTTCTGATGCAGGCTCATGTCTTGAGAACACTGCCCTGTTAGACAGCCCCTTACTCTATAAATAATCAGGAAATCAAGACTCAGAGGGGATAAGGCAGACCTGAGCTGCAGAGTTGCTTGACCGGCCGGCCCCAAGACTGCAGAGCAGGGCAGAGGGCATATGGTGGCATGTGCAGCACACTAGCAGGTGGTCTCTGTGGCACACAGTGATGTCAGCAGCGCACGGTGACCCTGTGTGTCACAGTAGAACGGGGCTCTGTGGCAGTGGTCTGGGTGGATGTGAAGTACCAAACCTCCCTCCACTGGTAGCCAAGCTGAGCGCTCAGTGACGTGCACCACGTGTAGCACATACGACAGCGAAACCAGCCTTGCGTCAGGTCAGCTTGGAGTCACAGGAACGCCCCCCGAGGGAGGAGTGCTGCCCACGAGGGTTCCCAGGCCGCAATCTTTAGGGAGGAGACAGCCAGTTTCTCATCCCACGGGGCGGCTTTGGGTTCAAACCACCAGACTTGCAGTTAGCAGATGAGCACTTAACCACAGTGCCACCAGGGCTCCTCGGGCACACAGCATAGAAACCGGCTGTCTACATAGAAACAGTATAGAACCCCCAGCCACGGGGTCACTTCCGACCCCTCACAGTGCTGCAGGACAGATGACTGCCCCATGTGGTGTCCCAGGGGCAGCTGGTGGGCTCACAAGGCTGAAGAAACCAAGAGGTTCTCCCCAGAGCAAAATCCCTACCCACTTCAAGTACATATCATGATAATGAATGCAGTTCTTCGGAAAAGAGAAATGTTGTCTCGACAGCAGGAATTACAATTGCAAAACTGTTGTTCGTGACTCCCTTAGAAGAGGAAGTTCTCAATGGTGATCACTTCCAAAGCTACCCAGTTTTTCCATACCTTGTTATTCTGCCTCAGTTTACTTAACTCCAGTTTATACCTCTCTGCTTCTTCCAGAGCCCTGTTCAGGCGGACTTCTGTGGCACTCTGACTGGTGGCAGCCTGTTTCTGTAGCCGTCTTTGGTTTTCTAATTCCTGGATGGGTAAAAAAGATGTGGCCCTTAGAAATGTACCGTTAGTCCCACTTTGGTTACTTTTCAACACGACCCATTTCTGTATTCTTAGCTTTCTTGCAAATCTCGTATTTCAGAAGCCAAGCTTCTAGTGTCTGTGTATCAGGCTAGCGGAGGCACTAGGCGTGAGAGAGCTCAAATTCTCACCCCGCATTGGCCCCCGGAAGGTACGTCCTGAAAGCTGTCCTCATGAACCAGGCTTCCAAGTTACTTTTTATTATGATGATTATATATTTTTTATTATGATTGAATGAAAATGTACATTCCCGTATAAATTTGCATGCTCACCTATGTGCAGCTCCCACTGCTCTCCCTGCCCGGTAACAACACACCCCTCCTTTCTGTTCCACACATGTCCTATCCCCTCCTCTCCACCCACTCCCCTTTTTCCAGCAAGAGGTCAGCAGGATGACATCCTATAGATGCATAGAACCATAAAATTCCCACGAGATATGGTCACTCTGTGTCGCCAAGTCCAATTCATTGCTGTCAGAAAAGCTGACCTTCATTATGATTTATGGACAGGGGCAGCATCAGGGCCAGGGGCTATGCTCCCAGGGAAACTCCGAAGGGACCATCAATTGCAGTCTTTTATTGAAGATCTCACGATACACCCCTATTTATTCTCTTGTTGCCAGTGAAACTCCACTTTGTGAGCTCCATCGTGACTATCACTGGTGGTGGCCGGGCACCATCTGGTTCTTCTGGTCACGAGTTGATGTAGAGACCCACTCACGTGGGTACCTCAGTCTTCTGGGTTCTCTTTTCCTCATGTCATGCTTGTCCTTGGTGATTATCCATTTCTGCTGAGTTGGGACCATTTGCTGTGCCCTCAGATGGCAGCTTGGTAGCTTTTAAGACCCCGGACACCACTCACCAATGAAGGGTGCAGAGAGTCGTCATTAGCAAAACGCTAGCTGTGCCACTTGGCCTTGATTTTGCCTGAGAGCATGGCCCCTGGTCCCCGGCCCCAGCTACTCTGTCCTTGCAATATTGAGTTAAGATGAGAGGAGTACTCAAATTATGTTGAAGTCCAGTTATTATTGATCTTCTTTCTCATGTGTGCTATCACTGATTTCACCCAACCAAATTTCTAGTAACTATCTAAGCTAAACCTCCTTCCCTCTCCCTCCCCCTCCCTCCCTCACCATCCTTGCAGCCTTCAAAGCTCTTTTCTTCTATGCATGAGTCTGTTTTTAAGATCTTATCGTAGGGGTGTCATACAGTATTTGTCCTTTTGTCGCTAACTACTTTCACTCAGCATGATGTTCTCCAGTTGAAATCAGTTTAAGAGATGTTTTCTGCAATCATCGTTGTTGTTTATTATTGCGTAGTGTTCCATTGAGTATATATACCATAGTTTACCTATCCATTCTTCTGTTGTTGGGCATCTGGGTTGATTCCATCTTTTTCCTAGTGTGGACTGTGCTGCGATGAACATTTGTGTGCATATATCAGTTGGTGTGAATGGCCTTGATTCTGTAGGATATATTTCAAGCAGTGGAATTACTGGGTCAAATGGTATATCTATATCCATTTTTTTAAGGGAGCGCCAGATTGCTTTCCAAAGAAGTTGCACCAGTTTGCAATCCCACTAAGTGTAGGAGAGTTCCAATCTCCCCACAGCCTCTCCACCATTTGTTGTTTTGTGTTTTTTGGATCATGGCCAACTTTGTTGGGGTGAGATGGTATCTCATTGTCATTTTGATTTGAATTTCTTTAATAGCTAATGATTGTGTGCATGTCCGCATGTGTTTTTTGTGTGCCTGGATCTCCTCTTTAGAGAAGTGTCTGTCCATCTCCTTTGCCCTTGGTTAACTGGATGATTTATCTTTTTCTTATTGATATTTTGTAGTACCTTATAGATTATGGAGTTCAGGCGTCGGTGTGACATAGAGTTGTCAAATATTTTTTCCTATTCTGTAGGTGGCCTTTTAATTCTATTAATAAAGTCTTTGGATGAGCAAAAGTGATTGATTCTTAGGAGTTCCTATTTATCTATTTTCTCTTCTGATGATTATGGTTTGTTTGACAGATATTGAAGTCTGTCTCTGTTGTGTATTAAACCTTCCCTTGTTGTTCCTAGTTTCTCTTAGATGAGCTTTATCATTTAGATTTGATATTTAGGTCTTTTATCCAGTTGGAGTTGGTTTTTGTATAAGGTGTAATATATGTATCTTGTTTTAATTTAGTGCAGATTGAGAGCCAATTTTGTCAGCACCATTTGTTGAAGAGATTGTTTTTACCCCAGTTTAATGTCTTAGGGCCTTTGTCGAATATCAACTGTTCATAGGCAGATGATGTCATTTCTGAGGTCTCGATTCTGTTCCACTGATCCATCTGTCTGTTGTTGTACCAGTACCAGGCTGTTTTGACCACTGTGGCAGTGTAGTATGTTCTAAGGTCGGGTAATGAGAGGCCTCCCAGTGTGTTCTTCTTTAGTAATGCTTTACTTATCCTGGGCTTCTTGCCTTTCCAGACAAAGTTGGTAATTTGTTCCTCCATCTCATTAAAAAATGTCACTGGAATTTGTATTGGGATTGCACTACATAAGTAGATTGCTTTGGGTAAAATAGACATTTTCACAATGTTAAGTCTTCCTACACATAAGCATGGTAGGTTTCTCCATTTATGTAGGTCTCTCTTAGTTTCTTGTAGTAAGGTTTTATAGTTCTCTTTGTAAAGTTCTGTTACTTCTCTGGTTAAATTTATTCCTACGTACTTTACCTTGTTAGGGGCTATGGTATGTGGTATTGGCTTGGCGATTTCTTCCTTAATAATCTCGTTGTTGGTATAAAGGAATCCTATTGATTTACTTATGTTATTTTGTATCCCGAGACTTTGCCGAACTCTTCTATCAGTTTGAGTAGTTTCCTTACAGATGCCTTGGGATTCTCTGCATATACAATCATATCATCTGCAAATAAGGAGATTTTTAGTTCTTCTTTGCAATGCAGATGCCCTTTATTCCTGGGTCTTGTCTAATTGCTCTGGCTAGAACTTCTAGTACAATGTTGAATAGGAGAGGTGAGAGTGGGTATCCTTGTCTAGTCCCTGTTCTCAAGGGAAACTGTTCCAGTCTCTCTCCATTCAGGATGATGTAGGCAGTTGGCTTTGTATAAATGCCCCTTACTGCAGTGAAGAATTGGCCGTCTCTCCTATTTTGCTGAGAGTTTTTAGCATGAATGGGTGTTGGATTTTATCAAATGCTTTTTCTGCATCAATAGACAAGGTCAGGTGGTTTTTGTCGTTTGTGGTATTTATATGGTTGATCACATTGTTTTTTCTGATGCTGAACCAGCCTTGCATCCCTAGTATGAATCCAACTTGGTCATGATGGGTTATTTTTTTGGTATGTTGTTGTATTCTATTGGCAAGAATTTTGTTGAAGATTTTTGCATCTAGATTCGTGAGTGATATTGGTCTGTAGTTCTTTTTGGTTGGGTCTTTCCCTGGCTTTGGTATCAGGGTTATGCTGGCTTCGTAGAATGAGTTTGGGAGTATTCCATCCCTTTCTATACTGTGAAATAGTCTCAGTAGTATTGGAGATAACTCTTCTCTAACAGCTTGGTAGAATTCTGCAGTGAAGCCATCTAGGCCTGGGCTTTTTTTGGTTGACAATTTTTTGATGACTTTATCAAATCTCTTCCTTTGTGATGGGTTTATTAAGTTGTTCTGCTTCACGCTGTGATAATTTGGGTAGGTGGTATGAGTCAAGGAATTGGTCCATTTCCCCTAGGTTTTCAAATTTGTTAAGAGTACAGTCTTTCATAGTATTAAGCTATGATATTCTTGATTTCTGTTGGATCTGTGGTGACAACTCCCCTCTCATTTCTTATTTGGATTATTTGTTTCCTTTCCTGCTTTTCTTTAGCAAGTTTAGTCAATGGTTTGTCAATTCTGTTGATCTTTTCAAAAAACCAGCTTTTGGTCTTTTCAGTTTTTTCAATTGTTCTTCTGTTCTCTAATTCATTTAGTTCAGCTCTAATCTTTATGATCTGTTTTCTTCGGTGCCTGAGGGGTTCCTTGGTTGTCCTCTCTCTACTTGTTCAAGCTGTAGGGTCAGTTCTTTGATTTGGTTTCTTTCTTCCTTCCAGATGTGTGTATTTATGGAGATAAACTGTACTCTTAGCACTGCTTTGGCTGTATCCCATAGGTTCTGGTAGGAAGTGTTTTCATTCTCGTTGGAATCCATACATTTCTTTATTTCATCCTTGATTTCTTCTATAACCCATGATTTTTTGAGCAAAGTGTTCAGTTTCCATTAGTTCCACTTTCTATCTATGTTTTTTCTGCTATTGAGTTCAACTTTTATGGCTTTATGATCTGAGAAGATGTTTTGCATTGGTTCAATGGTATAGATTTTGTTGAGAATTGCTTTATGTCCTAACGCATGGTCAATTCTGGAGAATGTTCCATGTGCACTGGAGAAGAAGGTGTAGTTGTCTGCTGATGGACAGAAAGTTCTGTATGTGTCGATGAGGTCTAGTTGGTGAATTGTGGCAATAAGGTCTTCTGTATCCTTATTGAACTTTTTTCTAGATGATCTATCCAATATTGAGAGTGGAGTGTTGAAGTCTCCCACTATTATTGTGAAGTGATCTATCTCCTTTTTGAGTGTAGTCAGTGTTTCTTTGACATATTTAGGTGCTCTAATATTAGGTGCATAAATATTTAACATTGCTAAGTCCTGCTTGTATACTGAACCTTTCAGCAATAAATAGTGTCCATCTTTGTCCATGATGGTGGATTTTACATTAAAATTGATTTCATCTGAGATTAGAATTGCCACACCTGCTCTTCTTTGTTCATTGTTAGCTTGATATATAGTCTTCCATCCTTTAATTTTCAGTTTGTTCCTATCTTTAAGTCTAAGGTGAGTTTCTTGTAGGCAACATATAGATGGGTCTTGTCCTTTGATCCATGGTGTCACTTGATGTTTCTTTACTGGAACATTCAGTCCATTCACATTCAATGTAATTATAGGTATATGTTCAGTGCTGCCATTGTGATATATTTTTGTGTTGATGTTTTCTGTTGTTATTAATCTGTTCTGCGACCTTCTTCTTTGTGAGTTGCTTTTTCACTTTTTTCAGGGTTGGTTTTCTGGTTGTTGAGACTTCCGAATTACATTTCTTGATATGGTATGTTGCTTTTTTTACTGTGCTTTACAGCTGCCTCTATGATCCCACTTACTAAACTACATATAAACCCAATTTTGATTGCTATCAGTCTTCTTAATTTCTTCTCCATCTGGAAGGACTATAACAACTGCAGTACATCCATCTTTTTAATATGATGATATCATATTTTACATGATATGATCACTAGATCATTTCTTTCACTATTATAGCTTTGATTGTGTTTGGAGCCTTCCCTAACTAGGCAGGATACTGGATAATGTGTCCTTCTAAAATACAAAGTTAGCAGTTTTTTCCTTCCAAGCCAAGAAATTCTTTCAGCATTTCCTGTAGCTTTGGTTTGGTTTTTACAAAGTCTCTGAGTTTCTGTTTATCTGCAAATGTCTTAATTTCATTTTCATATTTGAAAGATAGTTTTGCAGGATATATAATTCTTGGTTGGAAGTTCTACTCCTTGAAGGCTTTGAATGTGTCATGCCACTGTCTCCGTGCCATCATCGATTCTCCTGAGAAATCCAATGAAAGCCTACAGGGTTTCCCTCTGAATGTTAGCTTTGCTTTGAGTCTTGCTGCCTTTAAGAGTTTCTGCTTATGTTTCATTTTGTTAAGCTTGGTTATAACATGTCTTGAAGCTTTTCTATTGAGATCTTTATTGAGTGGTATTCAATATGTATCTTGGATATCTATATTCTTTTCTTTCATAATTTCTGGGAAGTTTTTTGTCAGCAGCTTAGCAACAATGCTCTGCGTTCTCAGGTGTCTCGCCCTGTTCAGGAATTCCAATTAATCGTAGATTGTTCTTCTTAACAGAGTCCCACATGCTTCTTAATGCTTCTTCATTTTTCTTGTTTCTTTTTTCTGTTTTCTCCTCACAGACGCTGGAGTCAGTGGCTCTGTCTTCCAGATCAGAAATTCTCTTCCATTCTGTTTTCTTAACTTTGAATTAAAGTTTCTATGTCTTTGATTTTGTTCTTGATCTGTTGGATTTCTGAGTACTGATGTTCCATCAGATTGAACAGCTTGCTTACTTTTTTGTTTTGCTCTGCTGCATTTTGTATAAGGTCTAGGAGGGCTCTATAGATAATCATTTTGTATCCACTGTCTGATAGTTTCAGAAAAGCTTCTTTGTCTGGGAAGTTCCGAGGTGGTTTCTTCTGGGGGCCTTCTGATGCCATGGGTGACTTCCAAGTTACCATCTTCTCCAAAGTTTGTTGCGTTTTGGGCTTTATGTGGGTCAACAGAAGCTGGGAGAGATGCTGTGAAGATGTTTCTCTGGGCTGTCTTTGGTCTGTGCAAGCCTCTGCTCATCGAGAGTAGGGTCAGTGAAAGAGAGGAGGTTTTGCATTCGGTGATATGAAGCCCAAATTAACAGCCCTATGCTGCATCCCAGGGCTTACTAGGTGTCCAGAAGGTTCCGTTTAATTATCATTTCAGGACTTGGTTTCCCAAGGGATTTAGGGAGACGTGCATTTAGTCTGCCATCTTGACTCTGCCTCCCCAAGTTACTTTTTATTTGGAACTTTCTGCTGCCTTCTGTACACCCAAGGTGCAGTACATATGTCCTTTATTTTATAAGCAACTTTCTATAGTCGTAGTTCTTCCTTTGGGAACCCTCCATAACACCAGTGTAAGACAAAAAGAAGCTCTCGTGAAGGCTGTTACTGAGTAAAACTGCTAGTGAATAATTCTGGTTAATTACCTTAGCCTTACAGAAAAACCCTGTCCTGAGCAAGAGTTGCAGATCTTACATGTGGCTCCCCATGCCCTGGCATGGGGTTAAAACTATGTGTTTACATAAACATCCTAGGAGACAGTGCTTCAGGTAGACAGATAGGGAGAGGAGGAAGCCCAGAATTCCACCCCAGTCGGCTACCTGTGGGTCGGCCTCGTCTCCGTAGACCACAAGTGTCCCCTCCCCACCAACTGTGGTACTTCTTGCTGCTCAGCCTCTGCAGTGCATGCCCCATCCCCACTCCTTGTGTTCTGCTGGCCAGCAGAGCTGTCACCTGTGAGCTGGCAGGAGCCACCGCAGCACTGACTCCTCCTCTACAACGCACTGCAGGCACATGCTGGGACAGGGGCTTCTCTAGGAAGCCTGCGGTGCCTAATACTTGCTGTCCCCCAGGCTGGGTGGGTGCATGGCCCTTCTTTGGAGCCCCTGTAGTACTGGGGTCCACAGTCACCACAGTGCCTTCCGGGGCCCTGTGACCAGGGAGCAACAGCAGCTCCACCACTGGAGGTCGGCTCCTTGGGCCCATGAACTGTCTCAACGCCCGTGCTCTGGATGTGGGCCAGCAGGTAAGGGCCATGTCTGCGGACCCAAGGGGCCAAAGTTCCCATCTGTCAGGCTTTTCTGGGAAACCCTATGGGGTAGTTCTGTTCTGTCCTGTGGGGTTGCTATGAGTCAGAATGGACTCGACAGCAGCAGGTTTGTTTTTTTTGGCTTAAGACGAGTGTTCTGAACTGAGCTCATTCTGCAGTTTTCGTCTTTGCCTTCCTATGATGCCTGATAATGAGCTGCTGTCGAGTCAGGTCCACCTCAGAGTTACCTTACTGGACAGAGAACTGCCCCGCAGCGTTTCTCAGGAGGGCCTGGTAGGAGAGAACCTTCCGGCTAGCAGCCCAGGGCCCCGCGATGCCCAGGGCCGGGCCTAATGCGCGTGGCACTGCTGGGACGCCGTGAGGGTTCCACTCGCCCGCGTTCTTCTCACAGTGTCTTTCCCCTACACTGTCACTGTGTTTTCTTTGAAAACTGATCTCCCGGGCTCAGAGTAAGTACGGGGGAGAACAGAAGGGAACACCACACAACGGAACACCACAGAACACACCGCCCCGCCCCACCCCACCCCACGCCACCTCACACCACACGTGCTGCTCCGCCCGTGGGTGTCTGAACCCCTGCTCTCGGACCCTGCCCCGCGCACCCCTGCCCCCTTGCGGCTTCACGGTGGGAGCTGCGCCCCGAGCGCCGGCTCCTCGGGCCGCGGCACCAGCAAGAGGCCGAGCAGAGTGCATGGCCCAGCTGCATTGTTTTGGCTGCCTCTGTGGAGCAGCCGATGTAACCCAGCTCCCGGGAAGACGGAAGCCATCCATCTGCAGGATGTTCCTGACTCGCTGCTCGCCTCCTGGGAAACAGGAAGACACAAGGCGAGACAGCAGAACGGTAAAGCACGAAATCCAGTTTTTCTACAGGGTAGACAGACCCACTAAAGAAACGGAAATCCTTACAGAACTCTTGTTTTAGATCACACTCTCCAGCACCTTTCAAAAAGTACAGATGAGATACCAGTATTGTTATGAAAGCTTGCATCCTTAAAATAAGGTCAATGCAGTGAATCGATTGCTCCTTAAAAAATAATTAAGCCGTTTACATGCTCCTAAAGACAGATTTTATTTAAAAAAAATCTCTGGCCCTCAATGTTACATTAGTTTTAAAAGAATAAACTAGATAGCCAAAAGAAAGCTAACTTTAGAACTCCATCTGTGACATCTGAGAGGACACTGTGAACCACTCTCTCAGGATTACTCAGGTGGCATTCACACCTCCCAGTCCCGGGGACAGGGTTCAGAGGAAGGGAGGGGATGTGCTGATGAGGAGGGGATGTCCCTAGCTTCAGGGTGCCTTCAGCCATGCAGAAATGAGGAGGCAGGTGTGTCAGACACACAAATAGCTGACCAACACCATCGACAGACCTGACCGACCCTGTTCGAGGGCGCCCCACACAGCGCCCCCAAGGCACCTCTGTCAAGCAGACATGGGACGTCACTAGTCAGACATCCCAGGGGAAGAATCCCGACGGGCAGGTGTCCTCAGCACGGCAGAGTCACAGAGAAATCAGGAGCAGGAAACACTGCCAACTATTCAGAAATCGTTTACGATACCAATTCTGAATAACCCATGGGTCCAAAAGGAAATCAAGAGAGAAACCAGAAAAGAGTTCGATCTAGTGAGAGTGAAGGCGCCCCAGTGGTGCAGCGGTTCACGTGAGTGACTGTCAACTGCAAGGTCTCTGGTTCTGAACCACCAGCCGCTCGCTGGGTGGCAGGCAGATGTGGCATCCTGCTTCCATGGAGATTCACAGCCTTGGACGCCCGTGGTGTCGCCGTGAGTCAGCGCCACCGGAAGGAGAGAGTCTGGTTTGGGCTGGGAGTGAACAGGAAGCAGCAGCAGCTCCTGCACCCTGGCCACCCTGGCCGCAGAGGAGGCGATGCCCAGAGGGCGCGTACAGGCCTCGGCAGTTCGGCTGGGGGCCAGCGGCCACCTTCAAAAGCCGGAAACCTCTGAAGAGCAGAGGTCAGCGCAGCAGGGCCGGACGGTGGGAAACCTGGTGACGGGGAACGCTGGCGCACAGAAAATGTCAATACCATTGATCAGCCTCTGGCCAGTTGCTTAAGAGATGACACAAATCATCAATATCAGAATCGTTACAGCTCCTACAAGCGTCATAAATGTAGCAAGGAAATACAGACAAATTCATACCAATTAATTTGTGGTTTTGGAAAAACGGGTCCATTTCATCTAAGATTTCAAATTTCCAAAACTGATTTAAAAAGTAATAGAAAATCAGAATAGACTCCTATTTACTAAATAGATTTATTTGCTAATTAAAATACTTGCAAAAAGAAGGCACCTGGTCTAGCAGGTTTCACCATTAAAGACATCAAACACACACATCAGTGGACACAGAAATCGACATTACAGAGGAAAGTCCAGAAACAGACCACTCTACATCAGTCGGACACATCAGTGGGTGTGTACAGACAGAGTGTATTTTCTTCCAAAGCTTCATGGTAACTCAATGGGGGAAGAACAGTATTTTCAACAATGGATACTGGATGTCTGTTGGGGAAAAAATGAACTTGGAGCCTTTTCTCAACCCATACACAAATTATCTTAACACACAAAGGCTAACACTGTAACAGCTCTACAAGACGACAGAGGAGAGAATGCTCATGACCTTGAAGCAAAGAAAGATTTCAAGGACAGGATATAAAAGGACAACCCCCAAAACAGCATTTGAAACTTGCCAAAATTTAAAACGGCTGCTTTTGAAACACATTGTTAAGAAAACAGAAAGTCAGACTGGAAGCTTTTCAGTCAATGTTACTCAAGTGTTTGAACAACCTAAAGGCGTGTAGCTACAACCAAAAATGTGTGTAGCAATTTGACTATGATTCCCAGTGTTGTGTGATGGTCCTCCATCGTGTGATTTTTCTAGGCTGTAAGCCCTAATCTCTGCCTGTGGTTAACAAGCCGGATTACGTTCAAGAGGAGCAGGGTGGCACTGCTGCACCACCACTAAGAGTTTCCCTGGAGCACGGTTCGCACCACCTTAGAAAGCTGCCAGTTGAGTTCCCAGCATCCTAGAACAAATCCTCCATGTCTCATTGCTGAATCTCACTACGGGCACCTTCCAGGTGCTCCCCTTGGGAAGCTATGCACCAATGCCAGTGCCTAGTCCACCCTTCAAAGCTATTTGGGAACACTTTCTCTGGAATGGCAATCATAGCTATCGTCATATTATACTTGATGTCCTGAATGTCATCCAAATATGTTCCTTTCAATTTTTCCTTTATCTTCAGGTAAAGAGAAAAGTCATTAGGGGCCAGATCAGGTGAGTGGGGGGCGGTGTTCCAGTACAGTTATTTGTTTCCTGGCTAAAAACTCCCTCGCAGCCAACTCTACCATTAAGTTCGCAAACTTGCCACCATGCCACCAGGCTACCCAGTGGAATGGCCATTCCAGAAGGAGTTCCAAAATTGCTTTGAAGGGTAGACTAGGTGCTGGTGCTACCTCATATCCTACGACATGAAAGGAAAGGGAAACAAGCAGAGTTGGGGACCTCAGGGCATCAAGAAAGCAGCACAGCGTGTCCTTCAGAGCTGAGGTTCCTGGGCCAAGATGCTCTCAGGCCAGAGAAAGACCAAAGCAACACAAGGACCTTCCCCCAGAGCCGACGGAGAGACCGTCTTCGCTGGAGCCACACCCTGACCTCGGATTTGCCACCTGCTGGACTGTGTAAGAAGAGACTTTTCTTTGTTGCAACCTTCCGCGTGCGGTATTTCTGTTAGAGCACTTCCAGATGACTAAGGTAACGTGACTTCGATAGTTTTTGTATGTCTCACATTAGGAAAGAAAATAAAATTATTACCCTTTCTGCTGCAGACAACTGTTGCTGCAATCCATCGCATTTTCTGTTGGCTTCTTCTAAGAGAGCTTTGTACTTTTCTGTCTGGGCCTGCTGTGCGTTAGCTGTGCGCTGTTGTCGCACACAGTCCTCTCCCAGGTCTTTCACCTGGGACTTCAGGTCCTGAATTTCCTCCTCCTGTGGTTATGACAGAAGTCGAGCAGTCAGTGTGAGGAAATGCACACGGCTCGTTACCGTGATGTTCATGAGACAGTCCTACCCATTTCATGAAAAAAATCACCCTCCATTTTCATCTTCAAAAGTCTGACGTAGAGAATTCTAACTGCTAACAGGCCCATAAAACTCTTCAACCCTGTGAAATTCAACGTCTAAGAGTAAAGTTTGATATTTATGTGCAATTTTTAAATGAAAATTTAACTGCTAAATTTCAATAAAGCTGTTTTAAAAACTGTACATGAAATTCTTCCTAACGCACCTTTGAACATCAGCACATGTCAGGGGCGAGGCGGTCCGAGCTTACCTTCCTGCTGCACTCACAGACCACAGTGTCCAGCTCCTCCTGTGTCACGCGGAGTTTGGCCTTTAGAAATCTCATCTGTGCTTCTGTAGATTTAAATCCTTTGGTTAGCTGATTTTCACTGATTCTAAGATGTATCAATTGTAAGAATGTTACAAGAAAACCAAGTGTTCAAGCTGGAGGCTGTCACCTGAGGTCCTGCTTGAAACTGAAACACTGATGAGGCACACCCCCAGCACAGAAACAGAGGAGCCATAAACCACCCGACAGAAAAGACTGCCAAATACTGGAACTGAGTACTGAGAAAGCGGGGAAAGAAAAAAATACTGAAAGCCACAGCCAGTAGTCACATAGGCTGACACACTGAATTCACACTTAATAGAGGGGTCTCAGGCCGAGACAAACACCTCAGATCTCAGCTCATGGGATTATAAAATGCCCTTGGTCATAACACACACGCCAACTGCAGAGAAGCTAAGATTTAGTGCCTATGTCTTTGGATAAAATCTGCATGATTACACCATACTGCTGACTCTTCTATCTACAAATTCTCTTTTAAGCTTTACCTCTGGTACTTCTCTGCTAGCAAAGCTTCTTTATCCTCAACTACCAGCAGCGAATCTCTGAGGTTTGCAACTTACAGGCCCATAAAAAGAAATAAAGTGAAAACTGAACTTAGGACCCACTCATCATTTATTCACTTGTTAAAAAACATGCATACACTGAGTCCCTACTAAGTTTTAGGCACAGTAAGCATATTATAAGACAAGCCTTGGCCTCATGAGGACTGTGGTCAGTGAACACTGAGAATTCCCTCTGAGAAATCATTAGGGACAAACCCCACTGATCATAAACATAGGATCTGCCCCCACAAAGCAGTGGCACAGAGCTACAGCGAGAAGATAGTTCAAATCCACCAACTGTTCCTTGAAAACCCTGTAAGTGCCTGCACTCTCCTCTCTAGGGTCACTCTGAGGCAGAATCAACTTGACAGCAATGAGTTAGGTACTTTCTCCAGTGCACGGTGCGATGGTTCCAGAACACCCACTGCCAGCCACAAGGCAGGTGGCTCAGACGCACCATCCCTCAGCGGGAGAGCAGACCTGGCGACCAGCTCGGGGGTGGCTGAGACGTACCACCACTCGGCAGAAGAGACCGGCGGCTGGCTGGGGGAAGGTCCCAGCAGGTGGCTCAGACGTGCTGGCCACTCCGCAGCAGCAGGGACCCAGTGACCGGTTCAGGGGAAGGTCCTGCCTGGGGAACCCGTGAGGCAGCTCCGTTCCGTCTTGCAGGGTCGCTGAGAGTCACAACCCACCTGATGGTGCACAAAGCAACCGTCGGCAGCACCAGAACCGTTACACATGTAACTGGTTACAAGTCTCACAGATTCAGTGAATCTGAGAGAGTTGTTTTGTGACCATCCGGCAGATGAAGAAGCTGCCACCACGGGGGGTCCCCGGCTCTCCGGTAGCTGTGACTGCCCAGACGGCGGCACAGCATCGCACCACCTTCCTCTGTACTGGTGACTCCTCGGAATTCAGCAAATCTAGAACAGTGACTGGTAATTAGTGTGATGTTTTCAGGTCTTCCTGAGTCAGAATCCACTCAACGGCAGGCAGCAACAACAAACTTTGAGTTGTCACAATTTGTTGGTGCTGTGCTGAAAAGTTTATAAAGTGGGAAAGTGATATTTACTAGAAAACCTGATGCTGTATCAGTAATTCATACATGTTTTTGTAGGTGTTGATTTACCATGCAGTAAATAAAATACACTTCTGAACCCCACAGCAACCCCACCGGGCAGAGCACAACTGCCCCCATAGGAGGTGGATTGAGTCGCTTTCTCCCACAGAAGGCTGGTGGATCAGTGAGCGAAACAGAGTCTGAGAAGCATGTCTTCTTAATGTTAATGTTTAACAGTTAGCTATGGGGCATTTTAGTTGAAAAGTATTCAATGAAATATAAAGATAGCACATTTATTTCATTGAATACTTTTCAACTAAAATGCCCCGTAGCTAACTGTTAAAACACTAACATTAAGAAGACAGTTGAAATATTCCAGGTACTCCTTGGAAATTCTATGGGCAGTTCTACTCTGTCCTATAGGGTCGCTATGAGTCAGACACAACTCCATGGCTGTGGGTTTATATTTTTATTTCTTATGATGGAAAATACCAAACATATGAAAGTAGAGAAATGACTAAGAATGAATGTTTACCCGTGACCACCTTCGACGGCTACTGACTTGGCCAGTTTTCTCTCATCTGTAATTCCATTCGTGCTTCCTCTCACTCTTTCCCACTAGATTATTTTACAACAAATCTGAGACATCACAATATATTTTTTAAATATAAGAAAATATGTTGTTTTTGCAAAGATCTCTGTCTAAGTAACTGTGCAATAAAGATAAAAACAAGTGAGAAGAAAGCTACCTGTCCCAATGTCTTTGCTAACACCGGGGAAAATGTCGTCATCCACACATTCAGGTAAGCCTTCTTCGTCCAGTTCTCCTTCGATTCTGCTAATTGTTTTTGCGAGAGAAAAGTCGGAGGAATCCTCTGGAGCGGCAGCATCACTGGCAGCTGAATATTTCAATTTCACACTGAAAATACACATGCAACACAGAAGACATGGTTTTTACCCAAATAGAGCACATCAAAATTACTATCAATCTTAAATTTGTGAGGAAATCTACAATTGATGTTTTCAAGGACTGTATCACAAGGGATGTGGCAGGCTTTAACCTCCATGAGCCGGACAGTCTTGGAGATGGAGAAGGTTCTAGAAGGCCAGCTGACCTAGACTTGGTCCCCAGAAGATGAAGGTCAAAACCAAGGACACTGAACTTCGCTCCTAGCTCCTATCAAGCCTGTGGCTTTTAGTTTTCCATGTTCCTAGAGAAGAACTGAACAAACGGCGGTTGTTCTTGTCAGAATTCTGCGAACACCACAGAGAAATCCGATATGAGAGAGCACAGCAGAGCCAATGTGACAGGTTCGCCTCAGCCTCCACGCTCATTCTTCTGCCTAAAGAAACACATTCTAACCACGACCAGATGGACTACCGAGTGGGATTTGTTTGTTTGTTTTTTTTAAGGGGGTAACGGAAGAAATATGAAATAAAAGTCACTTCCAGAGGCACTGAGGAACCGGCCAGGCCAAGCCATCAGTTGGTCCCTGCTTCTGAAGCGTAACTTACCTTTAACGTGTAAGCAAAGGCTACAGAATGCCACTTGGAAAAACAAACTTAAACTCTGAAAATAAGAAACTTTTCCAATTAAGAAACTACTAAGTAGCAAATGTTCTACCTATTGTATATTCTTTGTCCTTTTCTAATCCTTATTCTCAACTTCTTAATTCCAAAGCAAAAGTTATTTAGCCAACAAAATGACCTAAAAGTTAACAAAGACTTTCAAGAATTATAATGCAGACATCAGCCTCCTTTTTGTGCTTACAATACTAAAGACAGTCTTGAATTCCCTCTCACCAAGAAGGACAGTATAAGTCATAACCATCCTCCAGCCTTATGCAGAGCACACCCAGCCATGCCGTCCTTCCACGTATACGCAGGCCTCAGCTGCAAATGGCTGCATACTGAACAGCCAGCCCACAAAGCCTACCGTATACAACTCCGAAGCACATACAATGGCTTGTAATAACAAATGGGGACAACTTTGCAATGTGAGTCGAAACATCATTATTACGACTGCTGTATCATGTTTTAGGGTACCTGGAAGTGTTCCTTTAACGTTTCAGACACAGAGAAAGGTGTACTGTGTGTTCTACGTGAGACAAACACTGACTGACATCAGACGTGAGCCACATCCAAGTGTATAGATCCAACTTCATGCCAGACTTCAGAACATGACATGTTTGAAACCCAGAGCCTGCCTGTGCACAGTAACCTGTGGCACTCTGTTAGATGCACGCAGAGGGAGGCTGCATGGCCTAAGTAGGATCTAGGCAGAGGCAAAGGGCTTCTGGGTTCCACTCTCAGTCCTAAGAAAAGACTCACTAAAAATAATACTGACAACATTGAAAACATGGCAACGTGGCTTAAAGGAACATCATGAATATGCTGCATTACAAAACTCCTGCAAGATATTTCTAAGTGGAAAATGTTTTAACTCGTTGAATGTGGGTAAAGATATATACAGAGTAATTTTATATATTTTGGAAAGGGTCTGGGGAAACGAAAACCTTAAAAATTAACAATGACTATTGTGAGTTATAAAATTAAAAATGTGAAAGGAACACTTTTCAAACAGCACCCTACCTTGAGTTTGTTCTCCTTCCTTGATTTGCAGAGAGTAGTTTGTTCTGAACCTTCATTACTGGGCCAGCATTTCTGGTCTCTGGCTACACGGAAAGAATTCAAACGACTGATGAAACAAAGTCTAATCTCTGGTCAAGGAAAGTAGTTTTGTAATACACAGAATTGCTCTTTTTGTGGATTAACTAAATTGCATTTTTCAGAATCTTAGGATTTTACAATTTGAAAAGGCCTAGAGATTGTCTGAACCCAGATATTCTGGGATGAGGAAAATGAAGACCAGAGATTCAAGGGCATGCAGCCACCCTGTGGAGCCCTCAGCCCTCATGGGCTCACTGGCAGGATGGATCCCCTTGGTGCCTGCTTTGCTGGCACTCACCACTCACATTTACTGTCCCCATGGCTAGACGCCCATGGTGGGACAACTGTAAAAGCCAGTGTGCCCAGCACCTGCACTAGAGACCCCTGCAGTGTAAATAGCTGAATGAAACCATCCTTATATACGAGAGCCTTTCTTTTCCAAGTCCCCGACCTACGAGATTTATGGTTCCAAAAGGAAACTAAAAGCCTCAGGCTACAAACTCACTCCACTCAATTGTTTCTCCAACGGCTGGAAACGCATCTCCAAGGTGTTCAGTGAAATTGAGACAAAAGGATTCAATCTGTTTTATGAGTGACACTTCATTAACACATCTGTTCTGAGGACCAAGGTTCATACTCTGTTTCTACAGGGTCACACCTCTTCTCCTTCTCTTTGTGAAAGAATACTAAAAACCAGAACCTGGCATTCTAAGCAGCGACCGTGTTTACAGGGCGTTTGACTTCATACCTTAGTCTCCGAAGGTAGATGAGATGTCTGTCCAGGTGACAACAGACCTCTACAGACCAAAAATAAACACATTAATGATCAGTGATACTGAGAGACTCTGAAATTCAATAGTAATTACATCTGAAAGGGAAAATATCCAACTTTCAAGTAGACTTGGCTCTAATTCTGGTCACTCACATGTTACCCGTTTTGAATGAGGGTCCCAGATAAGTGACCTGGTTAAATACTGCCCCTGTGAGAAGACAAACGAGAAGGCCCCTCTGTAGGAGGTACAGCCCCAAGTTCAGCGGCTGCAAACTGGGCAAGAGTTACCTGTTTTACGAAAGGGTTCCCCAGCAGTGCTTCTCACAGTGCCTGTGCTCACTGGGACCCTCTGTCCAGTGAGGCTTGTCACCTGGTCAGTGTCTGTCCACCCCACTCCACCAGGACTCCACACCACCACCTCCCCCTGGGGGGACTCACCGCTGCCTGGGTGCCGTGCTACCCCTACACCTGGCTCAGTGTTCAGCATGAATCTTTTCTAAATTGGTGCTAAGCAAATACGTTTGATGAATTAATAAATACATTTAAAAACACAATTCACTGTGATGCACAAAGTTTTCAGTTTAAAGAGTCTTCACGGGGCATCTGCAGCCCACAGCCCAGGGCGGGGGGTACTCGCCACAGCTGCCCGGTTGTGTCCTGTCTACAGCTGTTTACAGACTGCAGCAGCGGGCAGCAGCGGCAGTGACAGTGGGACCACAGCCCAGAATGAAATATCACTACCTGGTGCTTCACAGGAAAGGTTCAGTCACCTAGAACACACCAGCCTGGGTGTTAATGTTTCTGGAAACCAAGTTAATACTTTCTGTGGCCATTGGAAAACTTCAGCCTCCTCGCAGAGGACACCCAACCATCTCTGTTGCTGCTACATACTGTCCAAGTGACCTTAGCTGACAGTGACCTGCGGACAGACCAGGACGGTCCCGTCGGGTCTTCTAGGCTGCCCTGTGTGCCGGCGATGACGGGGTTCTCTCTGCAGAGCGGCTGGGGGGTCTGAGCCGCCCACCCTTGGTCAGCAGCAGTGCCTGTAACTGCCGCCCTCAGGGCTCCCATCCAGGCCCAGGGGAGGATATAAAATACACTGACTGTCCACCAGGGCCACCTGCCTCACTAGTCGTACAATTAGTTTTCAAAATAGATACTTAAGTAGATCATATCAAATGCAATTTCCAGTCTCTTGAAGAATACCGGAAATAGCTCTGAAAGTTTTAAAAACAGGTTTTCAAAATGTTCTAAAAATACAGAGATGGAAGAATCATTGAGGAGCCCTGGTGATGCGGCAGTTGAGCGCTCAGCCCCTGACCGAGGGGCCGGCGGTGTGACCAGCCCTGGGCTCTGCAGGACAGGCAACCCGGCCGGATGTCCCGCACAGCCTCTGCCCGGGAAGCCCCGCAGGGCCGCTCCCCTCTCTCCGGGAAGATCTCCGAGTCGGGGTCCACTTGGTGGTCCACCCCAAGAATCCTTCTCACACAAAGTGAAGACATCCCCCCCAGTGACAGCAATGCCCGGGGTCCTCTGCAGTCGCCCTCGGGTTTCTGTGCCTTCGCTCCGTGTCTCCCGCGCTCGATGCTGCTCGGCTAGTCAGTGCCAGGGAGGGCGACCTAGTACGCAGCCCCTGATGACTGTCCGTCCCCCTCTGTGCAAAGTTTGTGACGGGGACTCACAGGGCAGCCTGCTGTCAGCCAAGACAGCCCACCAACACCTTCAGCCCCGAACTCTGCGGGGTGTGCTATCAGAAAACTCAGCCCTGGTCTCCGCACCAGCTATCTGAGAGCACGACTCGGGGTGTCGAGGGTCTGGCAGGACACACACCACCTGACTCGAACCCCTCGGGCGGATTGATGGGGACTGTCTCTGCGGAACCGCGGCCTGTCCGAGCCCCCAACTTGCCGGCCAGTGTGTGTCATGTGCCGAAAGATGCCCCAGAGAGGAGCAGAGAAGGCCCCCCAGTACGGATGAACAGGGGGCCTCCCCTCCTCCCACGGCCAGAAGGCAGAGGAAAGCGGCCGGGCCGGCAGGTTTATTCTTGCTCCCGTGCAATCAGTCTGTCACTGCTTCAGCGGAGACCACCAGTTGGCGCAGGTCCTGTCACTGGGCTCTCTTTGTTCACGGGATAACCTGGCTTGTAGTATACATTTTCTGATTTATGACAATTAAACACTTTTTTTCATAAAATACTGGAGATCATTATATATAACATGGATAAGTAACTTCATGTTATGTAAACACACATGTACTGGATGATGCTATCTAAACGTATTTTTTATGAATATACTAAAAAGATACCCAACAGGCTAGGCATTAGCCCTTTGGAGGCAAGACCAGACCAGTTAACTCATTACTGTGCTACCGGTGGCGCAGTAATTCAAGACACCACAGCCACTGCCAAGAAGTTGATGCTGACTCCTAGCAACCCTATAGATCAGAGCAGAAGTGCCCCATGGAGCTCCCAAAGAGTGCCTGGTGGGCTGAACTGCCAGCACAGCCCTTAACCACTACGCCACCAGGCTTTCCACTAGTGGCCAGTACCTGGCAAGAACTGTATTCAAAAACAATTTGGTTTATTGAGCAACAATTTACATATAGAAAAATAGGTCCTTTTTAAGTTTGCAATTCCATATAATTCCACAAACTTCCGTGATCGTGAAGCTATCCCAACAACCAAAATACAGACGATTTCCAGTGTCCCAGAAGCTCCCTGGTGCCACCCTGTGGCTGATCCCTTTCCTGGAAATCACAGCCCCAGACAACCACTAATCCCATTTCCATCCCTACACTGACTGCCTGCTGCTGCTGAGCCTGTCCCTGAAGTTTGACTTTTCCAGGACATCACCAATAGGAGTCGCACACCGTGTAGGTGTTGGAGTCTGGGTTTTCCACCCAGGAGCCGGCTGCTGTTGAACCAGCAGTTTGTTGCTCTTTGATGCCCAGGAGTGCCCCTCGCGATGTACCCACCACAGGCTTCAGCAGCTGACCATCTGATGGGTATCCGAGTGCTCTCCAGTTCTGGAGAAGGATGAACAAGAGTGCTGCGCCCACCGTGTGCACTGTGTACAGACGTGCGCATGTCTCTCCCCACGGAAGGGAACTGCAGTAATTGTTTCTGAGTAAATGAACGCACGTCCCGCTATTTCAAATATAAGCCGGATACACTGGTGCTTTAGTAACATTTCTTTTTTCTTTCTAAGCCTTGTACTCTTCCTGGGAGCACAGGTAGGGCGCCTCCTGCTGGCAGAACAGCTAGTAGTGATGTAAAGTCAAGTCTGTGCTTTGAGGGCAGAGAACCCTCGTCTGAAGAAACTCACAACTCTGGTGAGTTGCCTTACTGGGGCCCAGGACAAAGGTCTGCTCTCTGGGTCCAGTCAATCCAGAACATCCCTGAAGGGGCAGTAAGTGACAGCCATCACCTACAAGAGGCCTTACGTCTTCACTCGTCCATTGTACCTTGTATTGCTCACTTTTATAGCCCCTCCCTTGATCTGGACTCTACACTGGCTACTTGTCATGTAGACATGGCTCTCTAACCAGTTGTTAACCCTGGAAGAGAGGAATTTAGGGGTTCTCCTCTGAAACAAGAACTGGGGTACCTGGATGGGATCTAACGTGCCCTGGGGATGGAAGCCCACCTCAGGGTATCCAGGCTGACGACGATGTTCTGTTTAGTCTGAGTCTGCTGGCTTTCTGGCCTGCGCCCTGCTCCCGCTGCTCTTCACTAAGAACTTGTGGATGCGGTCACGTTGCGCACGTGTTTACCCATCACGCCTGCACAGGGCCTGGGGAGCAGCAGCGCCCCTACGCCTGGTCACGAGGGCCTTCAGCTGGAAGGCTCATCCTTCAGAACTCTGCCAGACGGAGTTTGGCTGCCACCTTTTCTTCTTTAAAGAAAAAGACTGACGGGTCCCCTTTCCTCGTCTGTCTTGCTCGGAAGCTCTGCTGAATTCTGTTCCCTGTGGTGGACCCGCTGGTATCCGACAGACTGGTGGCCTGGTTTCCAGCACGACAACTGACAGACAAGCTGGGGAAGAGCTGCCTCCTCAAAGTAGAGTTGACCTTAATGACGTGGACGGAATCCAGTTTTGAACACCTTCATTCACTGATGAAAGGCATGACTTAAAACAAGAAGAAATAGCTGTGAACATCCATTAATAACTGGAACATGGAATGTACGAGGTCTGAATCTAGGAAAACTGGAAGCTGCCAAAAATGAAATGGAATGAGTGAAGACAGACATACTATGAATCAGTGAGTTAAAATGGACTGCTACTGGTCATTCTTAGACAGTTCCATGGCATAGTATGCTGGGGATGACAAATTAAGGAGTAATGGCGTCTCTTTCATTGTCAAAAAGGACATTTCAATACCTAACCTGAAATACAATGGCATCAGTAATATGATATCCATAGGCCTATGAAGAAAATCAGTTAATATGACTATTCTTCAAATTTATGCAGCAACCACTACTGTCAAAGATGAGGAAATTAAAGATTTTTACCAACTTTTGCAGCCTGAAGTTGATCAAGCATGCAATCAAGATGCACTAATTCAGATTGGAACGTGAAAGTTGGGAAGAAAAACGGATCAGAAGTCAGAGAAAATGGCCTTGCTGACAGAAATGAAACTGGAGGTCACATGATGGAATTTTAAAAGATCAATGGTCCCACTGGGTGGGATACACAGGAACCAAACTGACAACGTCTGTGGAAAGAGACAATGGTGAGGCTTAGTGTCATCAGTCAGAACGAGGCCAGGGGCCGACCGCAGGACAGACCAACAGCTGCTCACAGGCAAGTTCACACTGAGACTGAAAAAAATTAGAAAGTCCATGAGAGCCCAAGTACAACCTTAAGTGTACCCAATCTCCACTTAGACGTCATCTCAAAAATATGTCTGACACCCTGGACACTAGTGATTGAGTGGAGTGGGAGGACATCATGCCTGAATAAAGCAAAAGGCCCTTAGAAAGACAGGAAAGAAAGAAAAGATCAACATGGGTGTCAGAAGAGACTGAGTCTTGCTCTTAAGTGTAGAGTAGCTAAAGCAAATGGATGAAGTGAAGAAGGAAAAGAGCTGGACCGAGCTTCTCAAAGGACGGCTCAAGAGGACGAAGTAAAGCGTTAGAATGAAACTGGCAAAGTCCTGGAGTCAGAAAACAAAAAAGGAAGACCATGCTCGGCATTTCTCAAGCTAGAAGAACTGAAGGAAGACACTGTAGACTTGAAGTACTAAAAGTTTCTATGGCAAAAAACTAAATGATTCAGGAGGCATCAGAAAGTGATGGGAGGAATACACAGATTCGCTGTTCTATAAAGAATCAGTTGACATTAAACCATTCCAAGAGGTAGCAGACAATCACGAACCAATGGCACTGACGTAAAAAGTTCAAGCTGCACTTCAGGCACTGGAGAAAAACAAGGTTCCAGGAATCAATGGAATACCAACTGAGATGCTGTGGCAAACAGAAGCCACACTGGAGGTATTCACTTGTCTACGCCAAGAGATCGGAGGACAGCTGCCGGGCCAGCTGCCTGGAAAGGATCTGTATTTGTGCCCATTCCAAAGAAAGATGATCTAACTGAACGTGGAAGTCACTGAACAACAGCATTAGTATCATACACAAGTAAAATCGTACTGAAAATCATTCAAGAGGTTACAGCAGTACATCAACAGAGAGCGGCCAGAAATTCAAGTTGGATTCAGAAAAGAACACAGAACCAAGGATATCATTGCTGATGGCAGATGGATCTTGGCTGAAAGCAGACAATACTAGAAAGATGTCTACTTGTGTTTTATTGATTATGCAAGTGCATTTGACTGTGTGGATCATGAAAAATTATGGATAACATTGCAGAGAATGAGAATTCCAGAACCCTTAACTGTGCCCACCAGGAACCTGTACAGAGACCAAGAGACAGTTGTTCAAGTAGAACAAGGTAACTGTGTGGTTTAAAATCAGAAAAGGTGTACATCAGGGTTGCATCCTTTGACCAATCTGTATGCTAAGCAAATAACCCAAGAAGATGGACCATATGAAGAAGACAGAATCAGGATTGAAGGAAGACACATTAACAACCTGTAACATGCAGATGACACAACCTTGCTGAAAGTGAAGGGGACCAGAAGCACTTACTGGTGAATATCAGACTGCAGTCTTCAATGTGGCTTACACCTCAATATAAAGAAAACAATTATCCTTATAACTGAACCAATAAGCAACATCATGATAAATGAAGAAAATTTTAGAAGTTGTCAAGGATTTCATTTTATTGGATCCATAATCAATGCCCACGGAAGCAGCAATCAAGAAATCGAATGAACCACTTTACCAGGCAAATCTACTGCAAAAGACCTCTTTAAAGTGTTAAAAAGCAGAGATGTCACTTTGAGGACTATAGTGCACCTGACCAGAGCTGTGTTGTTTTTAATGGCCTCCTATGCATGTAAAAGCTGGAAGTGAATAATTGAGACCCCCCAGAAACCCTGATGTATGTGAATCACAGTGCCGGGGAAACATACTGAATATACCACAGACTGCCAGGAGAAGGGACAAATCTGTCCTGGAACAAGTACAGGCAGAGTGTTCCTCACATACCAGGACACCAAGACCTTTTTTGGAACATATTATCAGGCAGGGCTATTCCCTGGAGAAGGGCAGTATGCCTGGTAGAGGGCCACTGAGAAAGAAGGGGATCTTCATTGAGAGACAGCGACACTGGTGGCCCAGCAACACTGGGCTCAGACACAGTGACCAGTGCGAAGACAGCACAGGACTGGGCGGTGTCCCCTTCTGTTGTGCACAGGGCTGCTCTGAGTCGGGACCGGGCAGTATCCCCATCTGCTGTACACGGGCTGCTCTGACAGGACTAGGAAGTGTCTCCTTCTGCTTTACACTGGGTTGCTCTCAGTCAGGACTGGGCAGTGTTTCCTTCCTCAAGAGCATTTATACAAAGCCAACAGCCCACATCATCCTAAATAGAAAGCCACCCCCTTGAGAATGGGAACCAGACCACAACACCCAGTGGTGACAGGGGTGCTGGAGGTTCCAGACAGAGCAATCAGGCACAATAAAGAAATAAAGGCCGTCCACACAGGTGGGGAAGAAGTAAAAGTGTCTCTATGTGCAGCTGATGTGCTCTTATACACAGGAAACCCTAATACATCCATGAGAAGGACTACTGAAACGAACAGAAGAGTTCAGCAACACATCAGGATACAAATAAACCCACAAAAATCACTGGATTCCTTTACACCAACAAAGAGAGCATGAAAGAGGAAATCACCGAGTCAATACCATTTATGGTCACCGCCAAAACGACAAAATACTTGGAATAAATCTAACCAGAGACATAAAAGGCCCATGAAAAGAAAATTACAAGACTCTACTACAAGAGACCAAAAGAAACCCGTATGAGTTGATAAACCTACCTTGTTCATGGATAGGAAGATTCAACATCATAAAAATATCTATTCTACTCAAAGTGATCTATAAATACAATGCAATCCCAACACAAATTCCAATGGCATTCTTTTTAATGAGATGTAAAAACCAATTACCAACTTCATATGGAAAAGGAAGAAGCTGCGGATAAGTAAAGCACTACTGAGGAAGAAGAACAAAATGGGAGGCCCCACACTAACTGACTTTAGAACCTGTTACACCGCCACAGTCGTCAAAACAGTCTGGTATTGCACAAGAGATATATGGACCAATGGAACAGAACTGAGAATCCAGATATAACATCAACTGGATCCGACTCGAGGGTACTTGGCTGGCTGACCTATAAGCAGCTGATACTTGACAAAGGCCAAAACTACGTAAACTGGGGAAAAGAAGTCTCTTTAACAAATGATGTTGGCATAACTGGATATCCACCGGCAAAAAAAACTGAAACAAGATCACACCATGCACAAAAACTAACTCAAAGTGGATGAAAGACCTAAATATAAATAATAAAGATTATGGAAGAAAAATTAGGGACAAAACTGAGAGTCCTAATAAATGGTATAAACACATTGCAAAACATTACCAACAATGCACAAACACTGAAAAAGAAAATTAATAACTGGGAACTCCTAAAAATCAAACACTTATATTCATCCAAAGACTTTGCCAAGAGAGTGAAAAAACAACCTACAGACTGGGGAAAAAAATTTCATTACTACAAATCCAATCAGCATCTAATCTTCATAATCTATAAGGTACTATAAAATCTCAAAGAAAAAGACAAATAACCACATTAAAAAATGGGCAAAGGATATGAACAGGCTCTTTACCAGAGAAAGACACCAGGTGGCTAACAAATACATGAGGAAATGCTCAGGATCATTAGCCTTTAGAGAAACCCAGACCAGAACTACAATGAGACACCATCTCATACCAACATGGCTGATATTAATCCAAAACAAACCACAAAATAACAAATGTCAGGGAGGTTGTGGAGAGACTAGAACACTTTTACACTGCTGCTGGGAAGGTAAAAGGTCTGGAAATTAATTTGGTGCTTTCTTACAAAGCTGGAAATAGAAATACCACATGATCCCATAACGTCACTTCATGGAATATATCCTAAAGAACCTAAGGGCTGTTATACAGACACCTGCACACCAACATTTATTGCAGCACTGTCCTCTATTGCAAAAAGATAGAATCAACACAGATGCCCATCAACAGATGAATGAATAAACAAACAAATGGATAAACAAATTCATACAAGGGAATCCTATGCAATGATAAAGAACAACGATGATCTTAGGAAATGTCAACGTTATATGAAATAATCTAGAAGACATTATGCTGAGTGAAATTAGTCAGCTGCAAGAGAACAAATGTTGTATGAGACTACCATTATAAGGTCTCAAGAAAAGGCTTAAACACAGAAGAAAACAATCTCTGAGAATTACAGTGGGGGAGGGAAAAGGAGGAGCCTTCAATGATCAGACAGGAGCCAGGAATTGGGTCAGGTGACAAGGATGACAGCATGTAGCAGAAGGGAAGTCAGCACAGCCAGACTCACCAAAAGCTAAGAGGTTTCCTAAATATAACCCAATGTTTTTAAGGACTGAGTAGCAGGGCAGAGGCCTGGGGACCATGGTTTCAAGGGACGTCTAGGTCAATTGGCATAACTAAGTTTTTTTAAGAAAATGTTCTGCATCCCACTTTGGCGAGTGGCATCTGGGCTCTTAAAAACTAGCAAGCAACCATCTAAGAAGAATCAATCAGTCCCAACCCATCTGCAGCACAAGAGAATGAAGGACATCAAAAACATAAGGAAAATATGAGCCTAAGAGAGATGAGAGACCATGTGATCCAGAGAGGACATCAGCACGAAACCAGAAGAACTCGATGGTGCCCGGCCACCACTGCTGACAGCCCTGACAGAGAACATAGCACAGAGTCCCCTCCCCCTGGCCACCACCACTGACTGCCCTGACAGGGAACGCACCATACAGTCCCTGACACAGAGAGAGAAAAATCGATGTGCAGAACTAGATCTCTATTAAACGACCACACCTGATGGTCTGACAGGCTAGAGGGCCCCTGGGGACATGGCCTTGGACTCTGTCAGCCCAGAGCCGAAGCCAGTATACAAGCCAACTCCTCAGTTGGGCTGGACTGTAAGACACAGAGTGATGCTGGGAAAGATGTGCTTCTTGGCTTAAATATGTAATTTACATGAGGCTGTGGGAACAGCTCTTATCCAGAGGTGAGATGGGATGGTGGAGGGGGGCAGAGTTGGCTGGACAGACCTGGAACATACAGCGTGGAAAGGGGGAGGGTGCTGTCACAGGGTGGGGCAAGCAGCTAGAGTAGCACAGCAGTGTCACCGGGAGGTTTGTGTGGCAACTGACTTGGATTATAAATTTTCACTTCAAGCACAATAAAACATAATAAAAGGTCAGCATGTCATCAAAAAATAGTATTTGAGACTTGCAGTCACTTACCTTAAACTGTAATCATCCTCATCTTCGTAAGATGTAATCCGGGAAACAGGTCTAGATTGTGCGTCCTGCTGTTCTCTCTGGTTAAATGAGTAAACACAATCAGACAGAAAACATAAGAGGACAGCTGCTCGGATACACGCCAGTGCCCTGCCGACCATTACTCATCTCTGAGGTGTCCATGGTTTCTGTGACCTAAAGCCACAGCATCCCAACTGCTGTCGTGCAGTGGTACAGTCGTCCCTCGCACTGGCTGTGGTCTAAGAGAGGGAGTTTTACAGGCAGAAGACGGGTGAGTCAATGAGTGCCTTCTCCGGGTCCTGCCTGACTCCTGCTTCCCACTACTTTACAGTCTTCCATTGTACGCAACACGCAGAGGAACTCAGATTCCCAAGAAACTAAAAAATAACCCATTAGATGGTAGAAAAACTTGTCTCAAAGCAGACCAAGCTCCCTCCAGTGAAGGGGCTTTGACAAGACCACAAGATCTAAAGCACAGCAGTGGGTCAGGACTTTGGGGACAGCTGGGACAGGGAAGGGACGGGGAGCACACACTGGCCCAGGGCGGCAGAAGTGAGGCAGTCAGCGCCCGCCGGGCAGGAGCACGGCCCCTGCCCCACCCTCCCCAGGTCCCACTCCGCCCTGTCTGGAGAGCAGCTGTTTGGATGGGCCATTCACACAGAACACACGGCGACCCTCCTGTTCTGCTGTAATGCTGGGTTTCTTATGTTCAAGGGTTTTCCTGCTCTTCAAACACTGGCAAAAACTAAACATATTTATTTAAAAAAAAATATTTAAGTACAAATTCAGCTAGCAAATCTGTAATCGTATCTAAATGTTATTTGAAATGTTAACAGGACAAATGTCTTATAATAAACCAACAAATAATTATAGGTCTATAAAAGGCATCAAAATAAAATAGTACCTGCATTTCCTTATCTGCTACAATAAATTCCATTTTATTTAATTCTTGCAGTTAAGAGGAAGAATTGTAATTAAGTTAGAATAAAAAACGAGAAAAGTTTCAAAGCAGCCACTTGACCCCTCCAAGGAGGCCCCTAAGCAAATCCCCAACCCCATTGCCCTGGTGTTGATTCCAACTCACAGCGACCCTCTGGGGCTGGGGAGAACTGCCCCACGGGGTCAGGATGCTAAGACAACCCACCAGTTAACAACGAGCGAGAACAGTGACAGGTGGAGGAGGATGGCCCAGCTTGGTCCCTGGAACGGGGAGACACACTTCAATACACTTCCGCGTGCTACCACCTGATTACCTATTTTGACTATAAACGTGATACTGGTGTACCTGAAGACTCTGAGTTATCTCCACGGGCAGAGTCTCAGAAACAGCTTGTTATCTGTGTGTTAGTGATAACTGTCACCCTTTATTCAACTTTCTGCCAGAGCCCATGCTCAAACCCCTGCTGAGTCAGCAGGAGCTCTACGGGGTCGTTCTCCGAGAGTGACCTTGTGGTGACCGGTGCCCGTTCATAACACATTAATGTTGCTGTTAGGTGAGTGGCGCTCCGAAGCAGAGAACATTTTCAGTGGCTTTTTCAAAATGTTTGCTTACCCCAGACATACGTGTACACATACGTACGTATTCATGTTGAGCGTGTGATAATTTACTGAGCTGACCGTCCAGGCTCTGGGCACTTTTTCGCACGTATAAACCCAAACCCAGACCCACTGATGTCGCGCTAACTCTGGCTCCTAGCGACCTCACGGGACAGGACTGCCCCTTGCGTTCCCAAGGCTGGCGTCTCCGTGGAGAGGGCCCCAGCGCCGGCAGAGAGGCTGGCGGCGCCCCCTGACGGCCCCCCGACCCCCGACGGCCCCCCGCCCAGCGCCGCCGGGGCCCTTCATGTGCACCACACGCCTCCCACTCAGAAACCGAACAGCGCCGCGTGGACCCGCCGCTACGACCGCCTGTCTACTTACTATCACCGCCTCGGCTTGCCGGACCAGGTCTGCCGTCTTGGCCTCCAGCTCCGCGTTTACGCGTCTGAGGGCAGAAAAGGGTTTCGTGACCAGGGTGGACCGCAGATTCTCACCTAGGTTAAAGTGATGGCGCTTCCGGAACCACGCCACGACGCACGGCGTCATCAGCGAACCCCCAAACGTCCCCATCACGTTTCACTCCACAGCTAACACAGCTGTCGCTCTTGCTCCCCACGATTCTTCCATCCTGGTGACAGGGGCCCGGGTAGGAACCCCTGACCTACCTCTGGCCCCTGACTCATTTCACGGGAGCAAACAGTCTAACAAACAAAGGTGATGAGAATAACCTGGGTGGGTCTGGCTCAGCTCCCCTCTCCACTGCGGGACGAGCCTCCCTGCAGAGAAGACCATTCCCACCCTGGCTTGTCCAGAGTGAAGCCTCTCCCCTGCTGGAGATGGGCTGGACCGCCGGGGAGAGCCCTGCCCGATCCGGGGTGTTGCCGTAACTGGGGTGCAGCCCTGGGAATCTGTGAGCAGGCCCAGCGCAGCTCCGACTTCACCAGAAATAGAGCTGATCGTTAGGACTTCCATTCTTTTGTTTTCTCTCTTAATTCATTTGGCCCCATCAAAACTGCAAGATCAACAGTCAATTGAAGGAAATCAATTTTTTTTTTTACTGTGATTGAGTGAAAGTGTACAATCCAGTTTAAATTTGTATGCCCGCCTATCTGCAGCTCCCTCTGCTCTCCTTGCCTGGGGACAGCACACTCCTCCTTTCTATTCTATACATGTCATGTCCTCCTAACAATCTCCTGTCTCCTCCTCTCCACTCTTTCCACTCCCCTCCAGTAAGAGGCCAGTAGGAAATCCTTTTTAAAAGACAAACTGTTCATAATTCCACCACCTTCCCCAGCCACTGACTGTCACTCTTAAAACAGCCCTCCAGTTTCCATATGCCACAGACACAATCTCGCTCCTGTTGTCACGTAACAAACAGAAAGAACCTGATTCGCTGCCCGTAGTCTTTATACTCATTGTCCTCCGTGCCACACAGGGTCCCCCAGACGGCAGGTGACACTCCAGGCTGAGCTCTGTCCCTGCTGTTAGCTTACACCCGTCACCAGAACAGGTATTTTCAGAAGCACAACTTCTTTCCTACTGAGGGATCACATTTCTAGACCATCTATGTTCTTTTAAGGCTAATACCACATGAAGGAAACGTGGAGCAATTTAAAATTCTTCTACTTTAAAAAATGAGATCTGTTCTTTGTTTTTATTAGATACATGATTCAGAGTAACATAAACCACTGACATCCTCCACCTGGAACTGAAGACTCCATGTCACACCTGAGGGGCGGCTAAGGGGCCATTAGCTCACTTTTGACATTTCCCTAAGGGAGCAGGAGTCATGAGGACTTCAAAAGAAGCTTCTGGTCTGTGTAAGGAGACTGAGACAACTCTAAAGACGGCTGATCTGCTCCAAAGTCACAGAAATGCTGGACAAAATGTAACAAACCCCAAACTGCCCCCACGAGACCGTTTCCTCTCAAATATACAGGGGACTCTCTCAGAGAGCAAATCCTGCTAACAACAGTCTTACAGAGAGAGCAAGCCACACAAAGAAATAAACCCCAAACCACGAGAGAATTAGTAGGGGCAACAAGAACTAGAGACAATTTTAAAAAATCTAAGATATTTTTAAAGTATTTTTCATTTGCAAAATAAAGAAAAAAATACTAGGTAAGAGACAACAATATTAAAAAAGAACAGAATAGAAATCATATAAGTGAAAAACACACAGTACCTGAAACTAAAAACTCAATGTGTATGTTGAACAACAGATTGCAGAAGATGGAGTGAATGAACAAGACCATTCCAAACACCAAAAAACAGAAGCAAACAACAACCAAAACACTATTCAATCTAAAAGCCACACTCCTAAATAATCACTGTGAAAATCCAAATATTTATAACTACCCATAAAAGACATACATATCAGCTTAGGTCCTACAATACAATCAATACTGTAAGTGGAGAAAATTTACAGACTTAAATGTATTTATTAAAAAATAAGAAAAGCAAAACAAATGGCCTAAAGTAATTGAACTCAAGAAACTAAGTAATTATGTCTAGCTTTTTAAATTCACCACCATTAAAAGAGCTGGAAATAATAAAGATAACAGTAATTGAATTAAAAAAAACAAGGAAATCAGCAAGAAAACCCAAAGCTAGTTCTCCTAAAAGACCAATAAAACAAACTTCCCATTAAGACTGATAAGAGAAGGCAAGAAGAAATAATATTGGAACTCTTCTGAAAAGAGAGGGTATTTATGAAAACAGTCAAGATTTTAAACATAAGAACATAATTAAATGTATGCCAATAATTTACAAGCAATAATACAATAAAAAATAAAGACAAAGCGAATTAATCTATAAACCCAATGTAATCGAGCCTTCCCAGGAAGCCGGAGGTGGAGGGTGCCCTATCACAGTCTGCTAGTCAGCCCTTCGGGTTATAACATAGGGCAAGGCTGGCAAAAACTGTTTGAATTGAGTGTTGGGTGTGTTTCTTGTCTGTCCTCTCACATAGTAACCCTCTGACTACTTGGCAGTAGCTGAAATGTACACAAATCGAGACTGAGCTCCCTGACAAGTGCTGTCCTCTGCTCACCGAAAAGACCCCCAGACACTCGAACACCAAGAAAACAGGTGGCAACACAGTGTCCTGTGAACTCACATCCCTGCCTAGGTGACTGGTCAACACTTCACCTCCACATGGCACCACCTCTGCATGGCATCACAGTCTGGGCTAGGTGACTGGCTGGGCATCTCACTTCCGCCGGGCACAGAAGGTCCTGTGGGCCTCACGGAGGGCCGAGGTGCGGCTCCGCTCCGAGGCCCAGATGTGCACGCCTCAGAGAACAGGTGAGAGGACCAGTAACTAACGGCCGCCTTTCCCACCAACTCCTCTGGGTAGAATCACACAGCTTCCGGGGATGCCTGGCTTTGGGGTCATGTCCCTGCTGGCTCCCAGGAACAAGGTGTAAAATACACTCTCAAATAATTAAATGGATTAACCTAATCAATGAGGGCATTCAGTGCTGTCCGGCGGCGTGGTGGGTAACAGCTGTGTCTACTGATCAAGAGGTCTGCACTTTGAACCCACCAGGCGCTCCCTAGAGACTCCAAGGGGCAGGTCTATGCTTTCTTACAGGGTCCCTGTGAGTTGGAGTTGACTCGATGGCAATGGCTTTAGTTTTGGATTTTTTGGTGAGTGCTAATGAAAATAACCATTTTTGCTTGTGTATGTGAGCAATAAACCGCTTAAGCGCATTCTTGAACTCGAACAGGAGGTTCATTTGGACCAAGGAGGACGGCTGTTCTCCTTCCCTTCCCTCAGGGTAAGTGCTAGCATGCTTCGACTTCATTTAAAACTGTCCAGTTTCGTTTTCCTTTCCAGTATGCTTTTATTTTAAATATAAATCATACCGTTTAACCATCTGAGGAACTGCCAAGCTGTTTTCCAAATTTAAAATTAAATTACTTTATTTTAAATTAAAAAGTAAGGAGGTTGTTAAGATATGCCTCTGTAAAGTTACACAACGACAAATAACCCCGACATGGTTTCTGCCCTTACGGAATTCTCCGCCGTCCTGTGGAGGAGGCAGACAGTAAGCAAGTAAGCAAACGAATTTATACTAATTATGCTATTGCAATGAAAGACAGTTCCAGCTTGGCCAAGGAAGAAAACTCGGGGCATTGCAGGGAGAAGCCCGGGAACTACAAGGCCAAGAGCGCAGGGCAGGAGACCAAACCCAGGAGCTGGGAGTCAGGGTTCCAGCCCTTCGATGGGGAGTCGTTTTAAGCAAGAGACTGTTGAGACCAAATTAAAATAGAGCCCTAAAAGTGGTGTGAAAACTGGGGATGAGACACTGCACGGGCCGAAAAGGAAAGCAGTCTCGTCAGGACTGCTGTGGGGTCGCCGAAAGCAGACAGTAAAGGGAGTCCTCCTGCCGACCCCGCGGCCGGCGAGGCACAGCAGGGCAACGCCGGGCAGCCACACGGTCGGGAGCGCCCACGACAGGAGGCGAGGTCGTCGGAACGGAAGACATCCCCGGGATGCCACGCCGACCCCCCCACTTTGAGAGCGAGGAAGCCGGCGCTCGCTCCCCCAAACAATGCACGTCTGCTCCCCAAGGCTTAGCTTGGGTTTGCTCCTGAAATACCAACCTGGCTGGTTGTACTTGCAGAGAGACGGCAGCCGGCTAGAATAGGGGCCGACCAACCGGGGCTGGAGAAGCCATCGGCCATCGCCCCCAGGCTGACACTGTCACCTCTGCGCGTCACTTTCCTGGGTATACGACGCTGCGGGTCAGGCTCTCAGTTCAGAAACCAAGCCTAAAGAAATTTTCACACGTAAACTCCAGAAACCTGAAATCAAGTGGATCCCCTAAACTGGAAATTGAACTAATCGTGGCAATTTCCGATCCCCAAATCACACTGGCAGTGGCACCTCTCTGATCAATGTGTTTCCTTGGGCTGAATGTCTGCGCCAGAGAGCCACCGACAGGCCGACAGGTGAGGGGACAGCGAATACAGAACGCCAGTCTGTGAGAGGTTCCAAGATCCAGCCCAGCAAAAAACCCCTCATCTGCAGCGGCGTTTCTTACTTATATTCCTCCTCCTTGGCGAGGAGGTCCGGTCGCGGTGCAGTGAGACTCTGGGCCCGCCGAGGAATCGCAGTCCCCGGAACGCTCCGTCTCTGTAAAAGAGAGACACTGTCAGCCCCGAAGTTAAATGGCGTTCGGCATCCTTCTGGCCCACCGGGAGCCCAGGGGCTCTCCCAATTCCGGATCGAACCTACCCTGACACCCAAACCTCTCCCAGCCATCTTTGAGGACAGCGACCCAGTTGCCAGGGCAACCGGGCATCTTCCCGCGATAGTTGGCACATCGCGGGCGCCAGCCGTTCCTACTCCCGCGCGGCTCCCAGAGAGCCCGCATGCTGGGGGCGGGGCCTGGGGCAGAGGCGGGGTGGGGTGGGCCTGGAGGCGGGGTCTGGGGCATGGGGCGGGGCCTGGTGGACTCCGTGGCCGTCGCCGGTCACCTCTGTCGCTGCTGGTCACCGTTGGTGCTGCTGCTGTCTACCGTCCACCACTGGGGGACTAGAGACCCCCCAGTGTGTCCTGAGTTAAAGCCCTGTGTAAACTCGCAATGTGGACGCCTTTCAACCGAGGAAGGCGAGCCCGTGTCCCGCCGTCCGTGGCCTCCGCTAACACCCCTACCCTGTTGTGGTTTTTCAGCCTTCAGGGGTCAGTCCTCCCCCTATGCCTTTTGTTAAAAATGAAATCTTCGGTGGAATTCTGAAGTTCTGATTTCTAACAATTATTCACAGCGTGGTTAAGAATCCACACTCTCCAGTCAGTGTGACATTAAATCTCGGTTCTGCCACTTACTGGCTGTACGGCGTTTGGTGTCTCACTAAATGTGCCTCAGTTACTTCATCCACAGAACGGGAACACGAATATCAGCCACCTCCCAGAGTCGTGACGGCTCAGTGAAGCTTAGAATTCTGCCCGGAACACAGGAAACGGTCCACGATTATTCAGTATAACCGCTTTTTCGGCAAGGAGAGGGCAGCTACCCTGAGGAAGACGAATATTTGAAACCAGAAGCTAAACGTGACGGACTTTCATCACTAACCAGTTAATCTTTTGCAGTTCGTTTTGGCTGCACAGTATCGAGAAAATCTGATTTCTGAAGGAGACTCATTGGATACGGCAACAGATTTTCCACAGTTGCCTTTAAAAACTCAAGGTTTTGTTATTTTAAAAGAAGGCAGAAGATTCATTTCAACGAGGCTGCAAGCACCGGTTAATGCATTGGAATTTGATAGCGCCGGAACTTGGCTGAAAGTTTGAGGGTCTTAAAAATTATTTATATACATATGTAAGCACCACATCAAAGATGATAGAAACAAATCGTAACAATATCAATAATAAGCCTGCATTCACCCTCTCACTCTGCTTGAGGAAGAGAACCTGCTAAGGGCTCTCGACGCCCCTGGCCCTGCCAGACCCTCTCGGCCTCCCTCTGCTGCCAGAGGTCAAAACTCTCCTGATTTTGTGCTTAACGTTTCCTGTGTCTGCCGTTTCATCTCTCACATATGAGTCACACTTACTGTGTTCCTTTGTGACTTGATTTCATCTGTTCATATTTGTGAAGTTTATCAATTGAAATTTTGACTGATATGTCTCATAAATATCAATATTAATTTGCCAGTGTCCTTCTTGGTATTGGTGAAATTTATCAGTGTAGGTACCTGTTATCCACTAGTTTTCACTGCTTCATCGTTCTGCTGTACATTTCAACTATGTCATGAGAGTGTCCCCAGGACTTAGACCTGGTGGTGGAATTGTGGATCTGCAGGAGATGCTCAGCTGCTGAAGTGGTGGCTCTGCTTCTCTGTCCTTGTTCTAAAGGTCCTGATGTCCTTACAGGCCCTGCCCCCTCTCTCTTCCTCTTTTCTGTGCAGAGGAATAAGGCCAAAGGGACATCAGTTCTTGAAACCTTACAGGTATAGTGTAGACTCTAAAGTGCTTACACAGTACTCCCAGAGAAACTGATAGCAATAAATGCCTGTATTACAAAGAAGAAAGATCTCAAATCAACAGCCTGACTCTACAATTGAGGGAACTAGAAGGAGAAGAGCAAGCTAGCTAACTCCAAACCAACCAGAGGGAAATAACAAAGATCAGAGCAGAAATAAATGAAATAAAAAACAGAATAACAGTGAATCAACAAAATCTAAAGTTGGTTCTTTGAAAAAATCAATAAAATTTACAAACTTTTACCTAGACTAAGACTTCAATAACCAAAATAATAAATGACATTACAACTGATTCAACAGAAAAAAGAGAATGGAATATGACAAACAGTTGTAGAGCAACAAATTGGTTAACCTGGAGGAAATGGACAAATTCTTAGAAGCGCACAGCCTACCCAGGCTGACAAGAAAACCCATTTCCTTCTGACTCATAGCAGCAATGTAAAACTAAGTAAGAAATTCTCAATAGACCAGTGACAAGTAAAGAAACTGAATCCACAATCAAAATGCTGACAGAAAAAAGTCCTGGATCAGACAGCCTCACTTGGGGAATTCAACAAACATTTAGAGAAGGATTGACACCACTCCTGGGTAACCTGTTCCAAAAGAGAAGAAGGAGGGAGTGCTCCATAATGTATTCTGTAAGGCAAACACAACCATAATATCACAAGAAAGATACTACAAAAACTATAGGTCAGTAACCCTGAGGAATATACATGTAACAGTTCTCAACAAACTCTAGCCAACAGAGCGCAGTGGTGCATTCAAAGAGTCACACACCGGGACCAAGTGGGATATGCTCCAGGAGTGGAAAACCAAGCCAGACAATACAGCACGCCAGTAGAACAATGGAAAACAAGCACAGGCTCATCTCTGTGGATGCCGGAACAGCGTGGGATAAAACCTAGCACCCTTTCTGGATGAAAATCCTCAAGAGGATTGAAAGCGAAGTGAATTTGGAATGTAGCTAAATTGCCTCCATGAACAACTGCCTCCTTGGTCGTGAAACCAGAGCTGCTGGTGCCCAGCTACCATTGCTGTCCAGAAATTCTTTTTAATAATTATTTAATTCATATATTTTGACAAAACTTTAAAAGAAGTTGCATTTACAGCTCAGAAGGTGGTAGATTATAATTTTCAAAAATGTTAATAAGATAACTTTTTTCAATAGTTTTATAGAGACAGTGGGAAATTAGTAATAATTGCTATTTTTATTTATGAATATCTAAAGCTAACCATTTCTTTCCTGCCTCACTGGGAACTGACCTCTTCGTCTTTCAGCAGATGAGTCATGACTGTCCTGAAGAGAAACAACCCCAAACAGAACCAGCAGATGCGCACAGTGATGTAATTAAACCACACTTGGTATTCTGAATGTCCTTCAACAGACTTGCAAGCAATTTAATAACTAAAATATACATGAAAATGTATAAGCTAGTTATTATAAACAGATAAAAAGGAAGACAAGCCAGCCCAGTCACAGCAACTGGAGAAATTCAATAATTTTGGATTATGGAACCAACTTAGTCTTGATTTACCTCTTCTGGTTATAAATTTAGTTTTAAAAAATTTTTTAATGCAACTTTCAGCTTCCCTTGTCCAAGAACTTCTTTGGAATGATGAAAGTTTGCGTTCTCTCCTCCCCTATAGAGAAAGCTACCATTAATGTAAAAGGTGGACAGTTTCTTCAATATTTTGTGGAAAAGATAGGTTGCTACGTAAACTTACCTGCTTATTAAAGTGACTTTCTTTAAACTGTTTACCAGAAGTATTTATTATTTTTTAACTGAGTTTTAAGACTAGTCTAATGGTGTACAACAAAATGCTGCTACGGCAAGGTCGATTATCGTAAAAGAATAAATGAATAATCAGGAAGAATGTCTTTGAATCTCCCCATTGTTCCTGAAAGTCAGATGATTTGTTCCTCCAGCAGGGTGACAAGTAGCAACACTCAACAAGAATGTATCCACTCCCCCTTGTCCGGTGCTGTGTGCTTGTCGGCCACTGTACTGTGCCCTCAAACACTGTGTAGCTCGTGTCAGCTGAGGTCAATCCAGAGTCTCTTCAATCTGCAGCCCTTCCTGAGTGCCAGGTATGAATATTCAAGATCTCTGTGCCAGTAATCGTGTTGGTAATTATTAGAGGTGGTTGCTAAGCTTCCCCTTACCGTGATCTGTTAGTTCCCAGACAACAGAAGTCTCCTCATGTCCTCTCTGACTTGATAATTGAGATCCCCCAGTGTCTCCCAGCAATACATGCCCTCCTGTTGGTGGCCGAAAAATTCAGCGTTGTCAGTCAAGTTGTGGACGACACACAGCGTCTCTCACCAGTTTCTCCTGGATAAGGAGGTCTCCTGAGATTCACTTTCTAAATGAAACAAATAATACTCTCAGTTTCCTCTACTTTAAATAGAACTTGAAAAGCCAAAATGAATCTTTCATAACTCAGTTCTGCTGGGTAGCTACCACATCTGTTTTGAAATCATGTTTTAGGGTAACGAGAAGGAATAAAATGACATTGGACTGTGAAAACAAATCGAGATTTAAAGAATGTTGTTAATTCTGGCACATTCTCCAGTGAAGTTCATTGCTTTGAACACGAGCTGAAGAAACGTTTTAGTGGATTCGGTAATGTGGAGCTAAACTAGATGGAAAAAAAGCCTATGGGGTGGAGCTAATAATAAGGTACAAGAGGAATTAAGGAATTCAGTGTTGTGTTTGGCATTTTCTGTGTTATGTTTACAGTATGTACAGGAAGCAAACACAGTATAGAAAAACAAGGGTCTAAAACATCCTTAACTTGAACAGAGTCTCAGTCTATTCAAGATAAAACATTTTTTAAAGTCTGATGAAATTGTACTATAGAACCATAGCATTTTACAACTGTACACAGTCTGGTCTAGGCCCCTGGTTTCACAGTGATGGGGAACTCTGGTCTCAAGAGACTAAATGACTCAATGAAGGCTATGCAGTTTGTGGGACATTTTCTGTGAACCCCAATCCCAGAGATTTTTTAATATGATTTTTTTGATTGCCATGGCATTTTAATTTTATAATCAGCATAGTAACTTTTTATATTTTCTAAAGTGTGTTCCACAATCAAAATTTAACTCTTGGAAATACTGAATATACAAAGTTTAAGAAAAAAACCCTGTCTGGCACGCATATAAGCAACTATGAAAAACATAAAAATGAAATACATGCTATTTTAGAAGTAAAAACTGTGACTAAATAAGAAAATCCATTCTGTGTGAAGTTCTATGGCAGCAGTTTGTAAAACGTTTGAAATGATGTTGGGGAACATGAGACTGAAAAAGGGCAAATGTCAATCAATTATAGAGTAAAATGGTAGTTAAGGAGGGGCTACACCTTGGCAGAAATCCAGCAGAATGTGGAGGTTACAGAACAATGTCGTTAATACCACACACAAGTAAAATTTTGTGAGCATCCTTGAAACGCTGCTGCAAGAGTACACTGACAAGTAGCCAGCACAAATGCAAGCCTGATTCCAAAGAGGATGTGAAACCAGTGATGTCACTGCTGACGGCAGATGGATCTGGGCTGACAGCCGAGAAGACCAGAAAGGTGTTTACCTGGGTTTCATTAACACACAATGACATTTAACTGTGTGGGTCACATCCAGTTACGGGTAACACTGGGAAGAATGGGAATTCCACAAGACTTCACCGTGCCTGTGCACAACCAGTGCACAGGCCGAGAGGCCGCCACTCGGACTGTGCTGTGAAGTCAGGAAAGGTGTGTATCAGGGCTCCATCAGTTGGTCATACTTACTCAGTTTGCATGCTGGGCAAATCACCCAAGAAGCTGGACTAGATGAAGAAGAATGGAGCATCAGGAGTGGAGGAAAAGTCTTTAACAACCTGCTGTATGCAGATGACATAACCCTGCCTGCTGCAAGTGAAGAGGACTTGAAACACTAACTGATGAAGATCAAAGACCACAGCCGTCAGTGTGGATTGTACCTCAACATCGAGAAAATAAAAATACTTACAACTAGACCAGTAAGCAGCATCATAGTAAACCGAGAGAATGTTGAAGTTGTCAAGGATTTCGTTTTACTTGGGTTCATAATCAATGCCTACAGAAGCAGTAGTCAGAAAAATCAAGTGACATGTTACAAGGGGCAGACCTGCTGCAAAAGACCTCTTTAAGTGTTAAAAAGTAAAGATGTCACGTGGAGACTGAGGTGCCTGACCCAGCCATGGTATTTTTGGTCACCTTATATGCACGAGTCGGATCTGACTTGACGGCACTTAACTTGGCTTATATGCTTGCAAGAGGGATGATGAATAACAAAGGCCGAAGAAGAACTGATGCCTTTCAAACACAGTACTGGAGAATGTTGAACACCCAGCAAACCACCGATGGAGCAAGCCACCGACGGAGCAAACCCACCAGGGTGGAGCAAGCCACCGACGGAGCAAACTCACCTGTCTTGGGAGGTGCACAGCCAGAGTGCTCCCTAGAAGCTAAGATGGCGAGAGTTGGTCTCACATGCTTTGCGCGTGTTACCAGGAGAAAGCAGTCCACGGACAAGGGTCAGTGCACAGGAGGACGACTTTGGTGAACTGGACCGACACAGTGACTGCAGCAAGGGACTCAAGCATGACAACAGGGGCGAGGACAGTGTGGGACCGGGCAGTGCTTCGTTCTGTTGTTCATGGGTCACCATGAGCCAGAACCAACTTGGCAGCGCCTGACATCAACACCAACAAGACACTTAACAGCTGTCGTAGGAATTCGGGAGAAGAGAACCCTGCAAGCTTTGAGAAACACAGAGCAATGTTGTGGGACAGGAGGGCTTCGAACAGGGCCTTAAAGAGCCCACAGTGCGGGCCAGCGTTGGGGCAGCAATGTGATCCTGTGGGCACGGAGTGAGAGGAGGAGGCAGTGGGAGACCGGCGTGTCTGGGAGGGACGCAGACGGTGAGGAGTGGCGATGGACAAGGTGTGAACGATAACCGGGAAGCTCTGTGTCAGCTCCGGCTAGGGAACTGGACTGCAGTGCTTTTGTTTGGTATTGTTTCTTGGGAAGATTTCCCCAGCAGCAGTGAGTAAAACGCATAAATCAGGTAGAGACTATACACAAGAATAATAGCTGTGTAACCATTTGGGTGATTTAGACCTTTAAACTGCTTGAAAGAAATAAAATTATACTTTGAAATACAATATTTTGGGGCAAGCGTTGAGCTGAATTCTGATCCTTAGTGACTGACTACAGGACAGGGCAGAAGTGCCCCAGAGGCTACACAGCTGTGACTTGAGCAGAAGCAGATTCTCCGTCCTCCTCTGCGGAGCGGCCGGCTTGTCCAGAGGCTTGCTGACCTGTTGGTGCTGAGTGCTTAACCACTGTGTAGCTGGCCTCCCCGAAGTCCAGTACCGTGCAATACGGCAAGAACGCAGTTGCGACATCTAGACTTGATTCTTAGTCCACCATCTCACTTGGTAGGTACCACTCCTGAGCCTCTGTTTCTTCATCTGTAAAGTGAGACACCTACTTTGTAGGTCTGTTCTGGTAACCAGTAGGCACCAGATATGAATATTAATTTTAAAAAAGAAAGAAGAAGAAAGAAAGAAGCCCTATGATTCTCAGTTTTTGTGCAATTAAACTGGCCCTCACTGGGGTTGGGCTCCACTTTTGTAGGCTCTCGTAACCTGAGTTGGTTACCAGCAGAACAGGCTGCCTTGAAAAGAAGTGAATTCTTTGTCACTAGTCAGTATTAAAACAGGCTAAAGGAAACTATATCATGCATGCTTTAGACACAATTCAGACAGTAGTTGTGATATTGAACTCAGTGTCCTCTTGAGTGTTAAAATTCTACGGCTAAAGACTTATGTCCTGCCTTAACAGTGGCTCGCGAGTGGTCATTTAGCAGAAAGTCTGTAGAAGATGTATCACAGAGGTCCTTTCTGCTAATGACACCCAGGAGCCTATAAAATGCAGAACTGCACTCACCTACCAAGGACCTACTGAACCAGAATCACTGTCTTAACCAGGCCCTCAAGAAATACGTGGGCTTGTTAAAATCTGAGAAGCATGGCTCTGGATTTTTTAGCATTGCAAGGAACATATCTAGGATTTTTGAGGTGAATTAAGGTCTGTTGGGGATGCACAGATGGGCTGCTGTAGGAAGGAAACCACAGTCTCAGTAGCCATAAGCCAGGCCCCATGGAGAGCTGGGCTGTTGCTGAAGAAACACCACAGCTGAAGCGACCTGCCAACCTCATCGCGCCTGCAGCTGGGAGCTCTCAGTGCTCCCCAGCTGGGGCTCAGAAGCTGTCGCTGTCACTGCTGTGCCAGCCCTGGCAGGGCAGTGGTTAGATGCTGCGGCTGCTGACCCGAAGGTCAGATTTCACATCCACTAGGTACTCCTTGGAAACTCTGCGGGACAATTCCTGTCTGTCCAATAGGGCCACTGGAAGTCAAAAATTAACTTGATGGCAACAGATTTGGTTTTGGTTTCCTGTCAGCAGTGAAATCACCTCCTCACTGCAGGTGTCTCGTTAAGATTCTCCAAGAACACAAGAGTGACCATATCATGCGTGCACTTTATGGTTCTGTGCATCTGCAGGATGTCGTCCCACTGGCCTTTTTCTAGAGGGTAGTGGAGAGGGTGGAGGGGACAGGAGATTGTTAAGAGGATATGACATGTATAGAATGGAAAGGAGGAATGTGTTGTCACTGGGCAATGAGAGCAGAAGGGGCTGCAGATAGGTGGGCATGCAAATTTAAACTGGATTGTACACTTTCACTCAATCACAATAAAAAAAAAAAAAAAAGATTCTCCAAAAGATGGTTGTGTTGGTTTGGGCCAGTTACCGGGCACCTGCACACTGCCCTTGGCCAAAGCTCTCGTGACGGGCCAGCTCATGGGCTGCTAGCCAGGTCACTGGCTACACTTTAGTCCAGTCAACTGTAAAAATGGATCCTAAAATGAGCTTGGAAACCTATGCCTATGGGAGGCTTCTGGTCTGTTCAGAAAAGGTCTGTGATCAGGTCAGATGAACAAGTGTCATGCCCTGTATCAGAGAACTCGTATATTTGTTTATCAGTTTTGCATAATTTCTCTAGGAATAGGAAAGAACTTTGCGTAGGTGGTCTGGAAAGTGAGTTGAGTTGGAAAGAAGATGGAGAAGACAAAGTGATGACTCAAAGATTGTTGTTGTTGTTGTTGTTGCTGCTGCCATGAGGTGCCATCAAGTCGATTCTGACTCACAAAGGCCATGAGCTCAACAGAACAAAACACTGTCTGGTCCTGCGCCATGCCCAGAATCCTTTTTGAGCTTAAGCCCACTGCGGCTTCCGCTGTGTCAGTCTATCTCATTGAGGATCTCCCTCTTTTTTGCTGACCCTCTACTTTACGAAACACAATGCCCATCTCCAGGGACTGACCTGTCCTGAAAACAAAGTATGTAAGACGTATAGCCTTGGCATCTTCCCTTCTAATGAAAACGCTGGTTGTACTTCTTCCGAGATAGACCTGTTTGCTCTTTGGTGGTCCATGGTCCATTCAACACTCTTTTATCCTTCTGTCTTCTTCTTTCACTGTCCAGCTTTCACACACATGACACTATTGAAAATACCATGGCATCGGTCAGGTGCACCTTAGTCCTCCAAGTGATGTCTTTACTTTGTAACACTTTAAAGAGGTCTTTTTGCAGTGGGTCTGTCCATTGGAACATGCTATTTGATTTTTGTGGCCACCACTTCCATAGGCATTGATTGTGAACCCAGGTAAAATGACATCCTTGACAACTTCAGTCTCTCCTCCATTTATCATAAAGTTGCTTGCTGGTCCAGTTGTGAGATTTTTGTTTTCTTGATGTTGAGGTGCAATTCGTACTGAAGGCTGTGACCTTTGCTCTTCATCAGCAAGCATTTCGAATCCTCTTCACTTCCAGCGGAGCAGGGTTGTGTCATCTGTATAGTGCAGGTTGTTGAAAACTCTTCCTCCAATCCTGGTGCCACATTCTCTTTCATCAAGTCCAGCTTCTTGGATTATTAGCTTGACATGAAGATTGAATAGGTATGGTGAATGGATACACCCCTGATGCACATTTTTCCTGAATGTAAATCATGTAGCGCTCCCTTGTTCTGTTCAAACAAATATCTCTTGATCCACATACAGATTCCTCGTGAGCACATTTAAGTGTTCTGCAATTCCCACACTCCACAATATTATCCATAATTTGTTACAATCCACACAGTCAGATGTCACTGAAACACAAGTAAACATCTTTCTGGTATTCTCTGCTTTAAGCCAAGATCCATCTGACATCAGCAATGATATCCTTAGTTCCATATCCTCTTCTGAATCCAGCCTGAATTTCTGGCAGTCCCTTGTCAATATATTGCTGTAGTCACTTTTGAATGATCTTGAGCAAAATTTTACTTGCATGTGATGTTAATGATATTGTCCACTAATTCCGCATTCAGTTGGATCACCTGTCTTTGAAATGAGCATAAATATGGATCTCTTCCAGTCAGTTGGCCAGGTAGCTGCCCTTCAAATTTCTTGCCATAGACAAGTGAACACTGCATCCGTTTGTTGAAATATCTCAATCAATATTCCATCAATTCCTGGAGACTTATTTTTTGTCAATGCCTTCAATGCAGCTTCGACGTCTTCCTTCAGTACCCTCTGTTCCTGATCATATGGTACCTCTTCACGCTGCTGAATATTGACCAGTTCTTTCTGGTAAAATGACTCTGTGGACTCCTTCCATCTTCTTTGGATGCTCCCTGAGTTGTTTAATATTTACCCTGTAGAATCCTTCACTATTTGAACTCGAGGCTTCATTTTTTTCTTCAGTTCTTTCAGCTTGAGAAATACAGCACATGTTCTTCCCTTTTGGTTTTCTTTTTTTTTTTTTTGATGATGATGATTAAATAATAGTTTATTAGGAAAGTAAAAAAGTGCCAGAGTTTTAGAGGAACACTTACAGGATCTAACAAAAAACCCAACTTGCTGCTGTTGAGTGGATTTCGACTCACAGCTCTACAGGACAGAGCAGAGCTGCCCCCTAGGGTTTCCGAAGAGTGACAGGTGGACCTGAGGGACCGACCCTTTGGTCTGCAGCCACGCTTTTCTTTTTTTTATTAAATAATAAAATGAAAGTGTATGTACTCTGTGCTTACAATATTGGGTTAAGAGAGGAGGAGTACACAAGTTGTGTCGAAGTCTCATTAATATTGATCTTCTTACTAATGTGAATTGTCACCAATTTCACCCTACCAAATTTCTAACAATTATCTAATCTAAACCCTCACCCCTTGCCTTCTCGCCCTCCCACTTCCCCACCCTTGTAGCTGTCAAAGAGTCTTTTCTATTAGGTATGAGTACACTTTTAAAATGTTTTAAAATGTTCTTTTTGATGATGAATGCAACAGTGTTCCTCTTCAAGTTTTTGTTCCCAGCAGAGTAGACCATACGATTGTCAAATTTGAAATGGCCAAAACCAGTCCATTTCAGCTCACTAATGCCTAGGATATCAATGTTTTTGTATTTCATTTCATTTTTGACAATTTCCAATTTTTCTAGATTCATATTTCTTACATTTCATGTTCTGATTATTAACAGATGTTTGCAGCTGTTTCTTCTCATTTTGAGCTGTGCCACATCAGCAAATGAAGGTCTCAAAAGCTTGACTCCATGCATGTTATTAAGGTCGACCCTACTTTGAGGAGGTAGCTCTTCGCCAGTCATATTTTGAGTGCCTTCCAGCCTGGAGGCTCATTTCCCAGCACTGTATGGTACAGCATTCCATTGCTACTTGTCAGGTTTTCATTGGCTAACTCTTTTCACAAGTAGCCTGCCGGGTCCTCCTTTCTAGTCTGTCTTGGTCTGGAAGCTCAGCTGAAACCTGTCTGCCATATGTGACCCTGCTGGGATCCGAACACCAGTGGCACAGCTTCCAGCATCACAGCAAAACGCAATCTCCACTAGCAGACAAGTGAGGGGGCTGCTCCCTCTCCCTCACGTGGTCTTCCCAGCCTTCCCCTCTCCCTGTTCTCAATCTTCCCAGCCTGCTCCTCTCCCTTACGCGGCCTTCCGAGCCTGCTCCTCTCCCTCTACTCCATCTTCCTAGTTGGCTCCCTCTCTGGTCACTACTCTCGCATGATTCTGCCACGACATCCCCAGCACCATTTCTACCACCAGTCATATTTTCCAGCTGCCTGCCAAACGTCCGGACGCACTCGATGATTTCATCATGCTTTCGTTCATAAAAACACATGGTATTGACAAAAAATTCAAAGTAGATAATAATTAGGTCACCAAAGGGTTCCTGACCGCTCTCTTCCCTCTCTAGGTTTCATTTGGCTGGTAGCTTGATGCAGACTAAGGCAGCAGCCCCCTGGTTGCACTCATGACTCATGTAGTCATCACGCCGACTAGGATCGCTCTTACCCCAACTGTGTTTCCATAAGTGGCCCTGTTGGCACACAGCTGAAGGGCTTGGCTGCTGACCCAACGCTTGGCCAGTTCAACCCTGCTAGCCACCTGTGAGGTAAAGAGGTGGCAATATGCTTCCTTGCAGATCTTAGTCTTGGAAAGTGTATGGGGCAATTCTCCTCTGTCCTATAGGGTTACTATGAGTCAGAATTGACTTGACAGCAAGGGGTTTGGCTTTTGTGGTTGATATTTTACATGAATTAATGCTATTAAACAGTCTGTGGGAATGAAAGTAAAATATATTAATAATTCATTGTGTACCATACACTGTGTTGAGAGCTTTCACAAACGAGATTCAGGAAGATGAAGCCGAACAAAGAGCCTTTGAATCTTGTGGTTGGACTGTACTAGACTTTGAAGAGCAGTGTCATTAGAGACGTGCACCAGAGCCGGGAAGATGAAAGAGTGAGTAGGCGGTGACAAAATGACAGCAGGACAGGGAAGTACAAGAGAGGTGGCATGAGCAAGTGGCAGTGTGACATATCAAGGGCCCACTGGAGAGGTTTTAGAAAAACAGAAATTTAGAGAAAATTAAAAGATTTATGATGATTAAATAAAAGTAAGCTATAAACTACAAACTACAGTTTTTGCACAAATACGTATCAAAGAATCCTGGATAGTAAATTATTTAAAAGCAGATGTACAGCATACATTTGTAATTACTCAAGTAGATTTCTCTTAAGAGTAAAGAAAGAAAGAAAGGTTGAAAAGTGTCTTTTAAAGGAGACAGTTATTTGAAGAAGAAGTGGGAACATAGCCGACACAGTGGGGTCACCTTAGAGATGAGTTTTCTTATCAGTAACAACACACCTCCGTTGACAGAAGTAGGTCTACAGACTTGTAATGTCAACAGAGTCAGCACAGTCAGTAGAGAAATTTTGATGTCATTTCAAATACTTTTTTAAAAAATGAGGTACAGTATAAATAAAAACAAACCACAGTAGGCATAATTCTTTCATGTGGATCATAACAGTCAGCACAGCAGGCGCTGCAGTAGTTAGACTGCTGTGTTGTTGTTGTCGTTTGGGACCTTAAGACCCAACTACAGATATTTATTCACTTAGTGTTTATTCCTTTATTCTCAAAAACAGACAGAGAAAAGCACCTACTATCTGCAGAGTGTTTTTGCGCAGAGCTTATAATGTCTACAAAGGCCTATGATGCAGTAGCCTCCCAAAGGTGTGTGCAGTCTGTTGGAGAAAGTTGGCAAAGCATTCTGGAATGATCTCCTTTGGTTCAGAAATTTTATGGAAAACTAAGGTGGCTTACTAGCCTGAAGAGTATAAGGTACTTATCATTCTACGGAAAGTTTGCTGTCAGGGTAAGAGTTTATATGTTTTCAAATTCAAGGTGTTTATTCCCAGATCTGGAGCCTGGTGGTGTGGTGGCTGAGCGCTCAGGGAGCTAACCCACAGGTTGGCAGTTGGGATCCACCGGCTGCCCCTGAGACCTTTTGAGGCAGTTCTCTGTCCTGTGGGGCCACTATGAGTTGATGCTGACTCGACGGCACACAAGAACAACGACAAAAACACAACATTTTCAAATCTGTTGCTGCTGTTTAATAGATAAAAGAAGCACATGGTAAAAAAAAATATTCGAAAGATGTAAAAGAACAGTCGTTTTTAAATGCATGTGGGCATTTCTGAAGGCACCAGGACTCAAGAGATGCTCTTGTTCTCTAAGACAGTAGCTTTTCTTTCATTTCATTCTGCGTATTTCCTCTCCACTCAAGAGCATCCAGTATGGAGAGTCCAGGCAGCGTGTTCTGACCCAAAGGAACTCCACCACTCCTTATTCCCAGCTTTTTGCAGATTGCCTGTAGCATTTTTCTAAATGTTATTTCTTCTATGATACAGACTTGATGGTCTTTTGTTTGTTTGTTTCCCTTCGCTTCTTTAATACTAATAATTAAAAATACATATATATGAATCACGTAACCTGATAAGGCACTTGAGAATCTTTGTATCAGCAGCTTCTCTTCTGTTACTGTTTTCTTCCCAGACCCCTGGTAAGGTCCATGTCTCAAAAGTCTCATCTGTGTCACAGAAGTGGAGCTGGGGCTCAGTTGCTTCTTTTAACCTGGAAGAGCAACTTAAAAACTTTGGGGCATCACTGAATTCATCAACTTCCTGATTTGAGATCTTTACAATATAACTGAATTATTTTGATGTGAATTCCCTAGACAGTGGACTCAGCCATGCTGAGATTTAAACGTGAAAGCAAGCTAAAGGCAAGAGTGAACTACTCTTAACGACTCTACCTGCTTCTCCCGGTGCAGATAGTGCGGGTGGCAATGTATTTCCCTCAGTGGAAAGGTGGACCTTTGGCTAGTGATTAGCATTTTATATAACTTGAGATACTGCAGCCCAACGAGAGTGAGTACAGACTTGCTAATAATTCCTTTTTAATGCCACATTTAAAATAACTTTAAAATTGGGTCATAATGAGTGAATCTTGAAAAATCCCCAGCTAATTTTAGTGTCCTAGCTTTAAATAATGCTGAAACACAATAGGTTCATCCTGAAAACTTGACATCCAAATTGCTACTAATTAAAGCAACTTTTATGCAATTTTCCTAGGGCTCTAAAGCAAAATGGGATTTGGAACTCAGTAGCAACCTAGAGTGGCTGTCACAAAACTCGCTGATTAGAAGATTTTAAAAGAAGCACAGCTGAGCACAGTGGCGAGCTCAGGCTCTCCCAGGTATTATGTGGAATGCAATTGACATTAATGTTTAAATAGACACGAGGCCTGAGTGCCTCCCAATGCCTGGTCCCCCCTGACCACCTCCCGGGTCGCTCCAGTGCCCCAGGCTCACTGAGAGCAGGGTTACAAAGCCCCCTGCTTCATGATGGTCCACTGAGGGTCAGTCATGCTGCAGAGTCCCTTGGGCATCCAGCTGTGGTGAGACTCAGTCTGGTCATTTTTAATCTAAATCTTTAGTAGCCAAGTGCTGTCGAGTCAGATCCGACTCATGGTGACCCTAGAGGCCAAAGTAGAACTGCCCTCTAGAGTATTCAAGGAGCGCCTGGTGGATTTGAACTGCTGATCTTTTGGCTAGCAGTGGTAGCTCCATCCTAACTAATAATATTACATCCTTCCTTAGCTTTCCTTGTCCCCAGATATCAGAAGATGTACCAGGTGCTTGAGAGTAGCTGGGAGCCAGCACCCTGGTGTTCGGGTGTGATCCAAACACACAAAGGAAATGGAAATTGGAATTTGAATACCAGCAGATTCTAAACCTGGCTTCTGACTGCCACATAGGGATAGTCTGTCTGCAGACCAACTGGAGGAGTAGAAAAGGCTGAAACTGAAGAGTGGACCTTACCTAAGGGTTCCATCAGGATCAGAATGAGACAGGGACAGTTAGTGTCAGAACACCACAGGCGTGAAGCCTGTATTTTATTTTTGTTTTGTTACATACACAAGGTCTGACAATTAAGTCTGTGAACAACGGCCTGAAAGTGTAAGGATTAGAGACCGTCTTAGCACAGACTGCAGACAGCTTGCAGCCATGGAACAGAAGCCACCAGACAGAAATTGTAACTACTACTGATGGCATAGTAAAGCAGAAGTGACATTTATATGTTTGAAGGAAAACTCTACCATTCTTCCACCTCCTGCCAGTAACTCCCACTGGAAGAAATCAGTCCAAAACCTCAAGGCGAGGGATTCTAAGAAGAACAGAACAGAGCTGAAAAGGGAGTGTTGAGGATGAGTCTAGGGGAGGCAGTCGTGGAACAGGAATGGAGACTGCCCAGAGTGGGGTAAAACTTGGACATGAGAACAGTTTCCTGTAAGACTGGAAGAAAGAAAGGTAGATTTAAAGATTAAAATATTTTTAAACAGAAAAGAAAAAAGATAACTTATAAATTATAGCATTGGTCTTCCTAGTAATGGAGGTAGGTAGGGTCACCTGTGGAAGGTGGGGCAAGGAGGGGAGGGTGGCCACGCAGTGAGTCCTGAAGGGGCTTGAAGGGAACGGTCATTCATAACAGTCAGTGTTGGGATGGGGTTGGGTATGTAAACAGAATCAACAGAAGCATTTCTGAGAAGTAGGAGAAGCTGACTCTGTATAAGAAGGCATGAATGGGAAGAATACCAACTGTTAGGCCATGGGATCTTGGTTCTTTATACAAAAATATTCTTGGTGTAAAATCACCCTTTAATGACTTTTTATGGTCCTTACCAGCAAGCTGATCTTACGATTCCCTTACACTCTTAAAAATACCGAAAACACATAAAAGCTTTTGAATATATAGGATACATGTATCAATATTTACTGTATTAGCATTTAAACTGAGAATGAATATTGAAAAACGTTTATTAGTTTATTTTAAAATAACTATATTCATTACATGTTAACATAGAGAACATGTTTTCAAAATAATGAGTGTACTTTGCTTTATAAAAGCAACAAGAATGGTACTGTTTTACGTTTGACAAATCCCTTTAATGTCTGGCTTATTAGAAGATGGCGTGATGGCCATATCTGTTTCTGCTTTCAGCCTGCTGTGACGTGTTTAAGTTGAAGTATACAAAGAAACTAGGACTTTAAACCAGTTCAGTCTGGTTTAGTCATGGCCAACGAAGGGAAATGGAACAAACTTGAACTTTTTAAACTTGAGTAAAGCAGAACGACAACAGTTGTGGGAAAAACTACAGGTTGAAGCCCTGGAACGAAGGATTCGGAAGGAGGTGTTGTCAGCCCTTTCAGCTGCATGATGTGCAGGGTTAGATTATCGCGGGGACCATGAGGAGCACCACACATTCTAAGCTGCTCAGATGGCTATTGTCTTTGATGGGGTGCCACTGTTTGCAGCTTAGCTGGTCAAGAGGTTGGTTTGGTTGCTATGCAACATGCATGCTGCCCTTGTTTGAAGGGCTTCGGCCCATAATTTTTCCCATTACATTTATAATTCTCCTTCAATTACATTTTTAAAATTCTAATCCATTTCAGTGTCAGTTGGCAGCATGACTGAACTGGGCAGAACCTGTTTGAAGCCTGAAAGAAACTTCCACCCTCACACAAATATGTAAAAGTATATTAAAAGCTTTCTCAGATCATTAGGGATATTCTTTTTCAATGCAGCATCAAAACTCAAGCAATGGTTTACTACAGGCTAGCTGCAATGTGGAATCTGAAACTAAACCAATAAACTTTAAAATTCTGTTACATCAAAATCCATTGTTCTACTGTAGTCCTTTGAATGGAACTGCACCCACGCCTGGCTCTGAGATATCATGCATTTATCATATAGGTTCCCTGAGATTTGTACATCATTCAAACTGTTGATACACTTCATTATATAATCTCAAAAATTAGTATTCATTAATACCATTTTAGATCTAGTAGAAAATTCTGTAACTATTGGAACAGTGTCAGTCTTATCATTGCTGATACCAGTTTTCCAAACTCTAAGTTTTGCTTGGAAATTTGAATTTTATCTCTAGTAACATATACCATCAATTATTTTCTTTGAAGTGATGGGTTTACTTCATTTCTGGAAAAATGTGTGCAAACATACAAGTCTGAATAGCCAGAGTCTAAAAGTCCTTAATTCAAGGAAAAATGGTGTTCCGTGAAAAGCACAGCTAGTTAGATCTGTGACTGAAAGACTCACACAGATCTGTTTTTGTTGAGACAGCCGTTGTACTTGGATTTGCAGAAGTTCTTTATGGGGACTTCCCGTTTTTCACATGGGACATAAAACAGATATACATGAGGGTTAAGATGTAATTAATATACTTTATTGCTTCATTGAGGTTCTTCACTATTTTTAAATTGTGAATGTATAATGATAAAGAATACGAATACTAGTAAAGAAGCAAAAGCCAAACCTATTGCCACTGAGTCGATTTTGACCCCCAGAGGCTCTATAGGACAGAGTAGGGCTGTCCCCACAGCGTTTCCAAGGTTGACCCCTCGATGGAAGCGGACTGCCACATCCATCCCCCGTGTAGGGCTGGTGGGTCAGAGCCGCCTGCCTTTCGACCAGCAGCCCATGCCTAACGCTGGCGCCCAGGGGCTTGCGTGATCGCTCATCCCTTGGCTTTGGTTTATGCTGCTTCACCCGCCGTCGCCTGTGCGCCACTAGTGCAAATATCAACACAGTGACAGGGCAGAGGAGGCCTGAGTGGTACTACGGAAATTGATTTGACTTCTCAGGTCCCCTGAAGAGGTCTCAGACACCGACAGGGATCCACAGATCCCGCTGGGACAGCTCCGTGTCTGCAGGTGCAAATGCGCCTGCTTTCCTCTGTCAGGGCTTTCTGTTCTCAGACAGGTTTCCCACGACGTGTCCAGCCTGGGTGTCCATCAACCTTCAGGCACAACTGGCCCTTCCTTCGCTCTGTCTTTTTATAGAAGCCTTCCTGTTTTTTATCACTGTTCAGAATGTATTCTTCCTTTGCTCTCTGCCTCTAATTTTTAGTTTTCAGCACTCTTCCACCATTCTGGAAACCCATGGCCACCAACCACAAGGTCAGCAGTTCAAATCTGCCAGGTGCTCTGTGAAAGGTCTATGGGGCAATTCTAGTTTGTCCTGCTGGGTTCTTACGAGTCAGAATTGATTTGACGACAACTGTTTTTTTTTTTCTAACCATTAACTTTCTAAACTGTTTTAATCCACGTTGAATTTGGCTTTTGTTATCTTGTTGCTTATCTTACTGTCTTCAGAAAGATGGAGATTTGGGCTAAAAATTTTAGAATACAAAATGAACATCTTTGCATATAAAGAATTTATTTGGGAATTTAGTTTTAGCTAATAGCTGGCAAATTATTTGAGCTAATGTGCTTACTGAAAATACCTAAAGATGCTGAATAAAACATAGGTGTTTTGATTTACTTAAGAGCCTTGCAGAACTGACAAAGACATAAGCTATCAAGCCAAAATCCAAGGGAAAGCCCAAATCCAGAGGAGCCAGGACACCAAAGCCACTTTTGGCCTAAGGGTTAGTACTGTTCCTAGGAACCTTGAACTTGGTGTTGGCACACATGCAGGGTGGTGGGGACAGACATCAAATCTCAAGTGGGAAGATGAGGAGTCTTGTAGAAGATTTCCCAAATTAAACAGAAGTCTTAAAGTCTACATCTTCAGGCTACAGGTAAATCAAGAAATTTGCTCTAAATTTCATTCTAGGGGCGGCAAAGAAGATTGTTTTGGCTCCACAGAGGAAGAAATGGAGGAAGAATCCACCTCTTCCCTGGGAATTTGGGGTTTACAGTTGGAACCCCCGTTGCACAGCAGTTAAGTGCTCCAGCTGCTAACCAGGAGGTCAGCAGTTCAAATCCACAAGGCACTTCTTGGAAACTCTGTGGGACTGCTCTACTCTGACCTCTAGGGTCGCTGTGAGTCAGAACCAACTCGACAGCACCCAACAACAACAACACAGTGTAGAAACATAGCACCTGTGATCCAGAGAGCCTGAAGCTGTGGATGCGCTTGAGGGGGCCCTGGTCTAGGCCCTCGTGGCAGCAAACACAGATCCTCCCTGCAGGAAGGTGCCGACACAGCCTGAACAACAGCCCCAAAGGTGCACCTGCTCCAGTCCCAGAGTCTGAATCTGTTCCCTTAGAGGCCGGGAGGGACGTTGCGTGCTCCATCAGGTTAGGGATCTTGAAACGTTGTGATGACTCTGGATGACCTAGGGGGCCTGGAATAGCACATCCCACTACCACCAAGTCAGTTCCAACTCACAGTGACTACAGGATAGAGTAAGAACTGCCCCGCAGGGTTTCCAAGGAACTGCTGGTAGACTGGACTGCTTATCTTTTGGTTAGCAACCAGCACTTAACTGCTGTGCCACCAGGGATGCAACACAAGCACACAGGCCTTTATCGGGGTGGGCGGGAGGGTCCATGTCAGAGGCAGAAGATGCACCACAGGAGGCAGACACCGGGCCACGCAGGCAGGGGCCCTAGCCAGGAACACAGGCCGGGCTGTGGTCAGGTTCTGGCTCGTGGCGACCCTGTGGGCAATGAACCAAGCGTTGCCCTATCCCCCGCCGTCCTCTCAGCTGTCACACGTGAGTTGGTTGTGGCTACCACTGTGTCAGCCTTTCTCGCAGAGGGTTTTCTTTTTTGCTGATCCTCTGCTTTACCAAGCATGATGTCCTTCCCCAGGGACTGGTCCCCCCTGGTAACATGGCCAAAGCACCTGAGACAAGTCTCACCATCCTTGCTTCTGAGGAGCCCTCTGGCTGCGCCTCCTCCCAGACAGACAGGCTCGCCCCTCTGGCCTGCCGTGCCGTGTCCAGCGCCCTCTGCCAGCACCGCTGTCCAAAGGTGCCGGTTCTCTTTCCTCTCGCATTGTCCAGCCTCTAGAAGATGGAAAGGGAAATGAATCAGATTCTCCCCTGTGAGGCTCAATCCTTCATGCTTTGACAGGGCTGTGTCGTTTCCGCCCCCACGCCCCGCCCCTGCTAGCGTCTGTAGCTACCCCTGCCCCACTCAGAAACCTCATGACTTGTCTGAACGCCAGCAGGGTTAAAGAGATGTGATCTTGGGTTTGGCCCCAAGGTGTCTGATCTCCCGTTTCCTAGGGTGGTCAGGCTGGGAAATTACTGTGACTCTTGGGGTGTAAAAATAACCAGCGAAGAGACCTCACGGCCCTCAGCCAGGGTGCTGGTGGGAGCACACGCAGCATAGGTGTTCAGTCCGCCTTGCTAGGCCCACCTGCGTGGGGGCACCCACAGAGGTAGGTGCTTGTCCCTTACCCACAGTATCAAGCGGAGGCAGGCATGGATGAGTGCCCTCTGCTGGGACAACTTCTAGAAGCTGAGAGGACCAGTATATTGTGTGACTTCTTAGTCCTTTGCAGTACCTGGCAGAGTGTGTGTAACTGTCCCACCTCCACTGGATAGTTTTGAGCCAGGGGAGACTGCTTGCCTGGTGTGTGTTCTCTGCTTCTTTTCTAAGTAACAAAAGCTGCTCTCTAGGTGCTAATGTGTTGAGGCTCTGACCAGAAGAACACGACGTTCCCAGTGGATCACGTTTAGTGCCCTGTGCTGACAGCCTCAGGGCTCCCTCGGGATCTCGGAATCTCGTACCAACTCTGTGAGTACCACGCAGTTCTGTCACATGTCACCATGCCCTCAAAGTCTCCAGAAGGAATGCAGTCCTGCCAACCCCTTATTTTTAGACGTTTGGCTCTAGAACTGTAAGACAGTAAGTCTGTGCCATTTTAAACCACTTAATTTGTAGTCATTTGTTACAGCAGCAATCAGAGACTTACACAGGGACCTTTCAAAGACCTAGGAATCCCCACTGATAGTACTCAGGATCAGTGGGCCATACGTGGTCCAGATGCCCCTGTGTGGACACTGGCAGAACCAGCAGAAGAACGGAAACCCCAAGCACCCACATACAAGAATCACCAGGCTGGAGGTGACAAGCCACCTACATCCAGTGCGCTGAAAGGAATGCAAGGTGAGTGTGAAGCTCTCCGCAGAGAATGTGGCTGTGTCCCTTTGCTGTCGGCTCCGCGCCGGCTCCCGGGGACCTGTGTGTGCAGAGCCGAGGCTGGGCCATCTTCCGAGGGCGTCGCTGGGCGGTCTGAGCGCCAGTCCTTAGGTAGGTGGTTACGCTCAGACTGTTTGCCCCACCCAGGGTGGGTAGCTGTAAAACTGACTCCAAAACGGCAAGTTTGAAGCTTCTGGAAACAGAGAAATAAAGTACAGGACACTGGAAGTAAAGAGTAGAGAGCAGTGTGCTGTCACAGGGTGAGGAGAGCCCACGGGGCTGCAGAGAGGCAGGCGCTCAGGGTTTTGTACACAAAATCATCTTGGATTATAAACTTTCACTTAGTCACAATACAAAAATAAAAAGTATACATGATAAGCACAGTTCAAACTCAGTGAATGAGTTTCTCAGCAAATTAGAGCCAGCTGAAGAATAGAGGAAACCCTGGTGGTGTAGTGGTTAAGTGCTACGTAGGCAGTTCAGATCTGCCAGGCGCTCCTCAGAAACTAGGGGGCAGTTCTGCTCTGTCCTGGAAGGTCACTACCAGTGTGCACTGACTTGACGGCACTAGAATAGAAGAATCCAAATATAAGAAATTATTCAGAATATACCATATAGTACAAAAAATGCTGCATTTTCATACAGAATAGGAAAACAAAATTGAAAAACATGGGCTAGAATGACAAGATCTAACATACAATTATCAGAATTTCAGAAGGACAGAAAAGAGAATGGGGCAGAGGAGATGCCTGAGAAGGTTGTAGCTATGAAGTCTGCCTATTGGGGAACTGCTACAACTCACAAACTGAAACAAATCCAGAGGATGAAGGTGGCAGACACCGCCATCCCTGTGCGTCCTGGTAAAAATGTGAAATGCCAAAGGTCAGACCTCAGTGGAAGCCAGATGTTCAGGGTCACATGCCGAAGAACTCTGCACTTAGGACTGATCTTTCAGTAATTACAGTGGAAGCCGGACCGTGGAATATTTTCAGTGTTCTTGAAGGAAATAATTCCTAGTGCAGAATTCTGTATACTAAGAGAAAAATGACTTTTGGAATGGGAGGGGGAGAAAAGGCTTTTTCAGAGACACAAGCTAGTTTAAAACCAGCAGTAGAATACTCTTAGTTTTTTGTTTTTTTTTTTAAGTGTAAGGACTTTACTAATTTAATTTTGTTTTAATATGAAGTTATTTTAATCTTAAAATTTAGGAAAAAAGAAAAATATGTTGGGAGTATGAACATTAAAAAAATTATTTTGTTCATGTTTTTTAATTCAGAAAGGAAAACATTATCTTTAGAAAAAATTAGAAACAAGTAAACAAAAATCGTCCTCAGTCTTCTTAGTCACAGTCATCACTGTACCCCTAATTTTCCTTTTTAATCTTTTTTGTATAGATTTTTATGTTTTTAAGCCCAATAAGAATCATTCAATACATGCAATTTTATGTTCTTTTTACTTAAGATGAAACAACACTAGCCTGGATATTGTGGTGGTTAAAGTGTTTGGCTGCTAACCCAGAGGTTGGCATGCTGAACCCTCCTACCCCTCTACGGGGACCAATGTGCCAGTCTCTGCTGCTGACCCAAAAGTCACTGTCACTGCAGGCTTGGAAAGCCCGTGGGGCAGCTCTCCTCCGTCCTGTAGGGTGGCTGTGAGGTGGGATCCTCTTGATAGCAGTGAGGCTGGATTTCTGGCTAGATATTTTTACCCTCTATTACATATATTTGATAAAATGGTAATATAATAGTTTATACAGAGATGGTGTAATGCTTTCCTTACCCATTTCAGGCCTTACCACCACTTAAAATAATATTTCAATGAATCTTTTTATGCAAAAAGCTTTTTTTTTTTCCTTTTCATATTTAGGATTATTTCCTTAGGAGAGATTCAAGAAGTATAATTACCAGGTCAAAAGACAAAAACAGTTTTCAGGTCCTCAGTGCATATCGCCACAATACCTCCTAAAATGTGTTTGCCAGCTCATACTGGCATCAGCAATGGATGGAGGGGCTGTACCGACACGAGGAGTTCCAGTCTCAGCCTCTACAAGTCTGTGAAATTTATAGGTGAAAAGTGAAAAGTCATTTTAATTTGCATTTTTTCCTTATTATTAGTGAGGCTGGACATTCCCTTTGTTGAAGACTTGTACTTTCCCTTCTGTGAATTCATTTCCTTTGGCTATCAATTTAAATCTTAGTATTTTACCAAATTTGTGTCAGCTCTGTTAAATTAATTCTGATATTTTTCCTTCAAACACTGTACTTATTTCTTAATGTAACTGTGGTTTTTCTTTGCAAACAAATAGAAGCTTTAAATATTCACACAGTTAAATATTTCTCTGTTTTTTCTATCACTTTTCAGCTGTCTGTCTTCAGAAGTTTGATAAATATTCACTTCTATTTTTCCTGTGTTTTGATTTGTTTTTGTGTATTTATCTCATACCATCTGGAATTTCTTTTGATGCTTGATAGGAAGTGAGAATCCATAGAAGCTTTTTTTTTCTCAAACTGCTACACAGTTGCTCCAATATAATCTGTTTGAGTAACTCTTCCCTTTTCAATTGTTTAGTGATGTACCCTTAATCTGTATTTGATTTACAGTATATTCAAGTTTGTTTCACCACAGTTCTATACTATGGATGGTCTGTTCTTGCCTCAGTATTACATGATGGCTGTAATCATACTGTTGTAGTAGTGTTTAGCATTATAATATTGTGGGGGGATCGCAACCAATGTCAACAAACAACATGTGTATACATTTTTGAATGAGGCGCTACTTCAGCTGTAAACTTTCACCTAAACCCCCCCAAACTAAAACCCCTGCCACTGAGTTGACGCCGATTCACAGCAACCCTATAGGACAGAGCAGAACTGCCCCATAGAGTTTCGAAGGAGCGCCTGACGGATTAGAACCGCTGACCTTTGGGCGAACAGCCGTGGCAGTTAACCACTGCCCCACCGGGTCACCGTCCTATACACGGTGCCGCTTGCTCCTCTTCAGCATACTTCTGCTCACCAAATCTTGGGTGTTTACAAAGAAAGGGAAAGAATGAGTGCCTACTTTGTCGTGCCATTCCGAGGCATCCCCTCAAGGCCCTGCCCGACAGTTCTCCTAGCGCTGGTGTTTCACTCTTGCTTGACTTAACTGTTTATGACCGATGAAGCTGAGTCTCTGTCAATCAGGTGGTCGCTTTCAGATTTTTCTCTGAGAGGTGAAGGTAACCCCAGTGGTTATGATTTTCTTGCTTATGTTATTAACCAGCTTTCATCTATCAGAGAACTCCTGTAGCTCACCACGGACCCGATGGGCGTGTGCACACGTGTGTCGGCTTCCTCAGACTCCCTCCACTGGGGGTCCTTCAGTCACGACTTCAGACATTTTTGACACTAGCTCATTTTAATATTTGTAGGAAAGACAAGTTAATTTTTTGAAAATCATATGTTAGTCTCGGCCTTACCAGAGTTCACTTCTGAGGCCAGCGTCTCCGAGGTTTACTTCTCCTCACAACTCTTCTCCACAAAGCCTGAAGGCTGGCAGTTTCAAGCAGCTTAAAATGAGAAAATATTCAACCTCTGAGGCACGTTTCTGAATGCAAATACTCAGTAAAGTGTTTTTAAAATCCTCGTCACTGGCAGGAGTCCTGGCTGGGCAGCGGTTAAGATCTTGGCTGCTGACCGAAAGGTTTGGAGTTTGAATCCACCAGCTGCTCCTTGGAGACGGCGTGGGGCAGGTCCACGTGACCGAGGAGCTGCTGCGAGTCAGAATCAGCTCCACAGCAACAGATTTGGTTTTTTGGTTATTTAGGGGTTTTTGTTTTATAACCCTTTTTAGCAGGTTTATGAAAGCAAAAAAAAAAAGTACCCTGAGGGAACTTGCTAATTGTGGGCTTGGATCAGGGATTAGACAGGGCCCAGGTGGAAGGCCGGGATGGGGAAAAGAAAACTTGGGCTTCTGATGACTGAGAAGATGAGAAGCTGGCATGACAGGCTGGACATCTGAGGAGCCTAGAACATGTGACAGGTTTTTCATAGATGTTTACTGAGTTCTGGGCCTGTGGAGAGAGCTGAAGAGACAGGTCACAAGCTTCTAAAAGACATGGTAAACACTATAGTGATCAAGAGAGAAAATCTCACCTTAAGGAGGAGCCCTGCTTCCGGTACACAAGCGGTAGCCCGGTAGCGACGCTGTGAGTCAACTGACTCAAAAGCAGTGGGTTTGAGGACTTTCTGTCATCATTCGTACCCCTGTTGGGACATTTCCCAGGAGGTAGGAGGCTAAAGAGCTAACTTAAAAACTGCTGAAGAGAACATAGGAAAGTTTCCACTTTTGCTTTGCTAAAATGGCTTTCTTTCTAACCCAGAATAGGTGTCACTGAGGGAAAGATCAGTCCACGGGCCTAGTGGACCACAACTCCCACCGTCTCCACCAGCCTGAGTCCAGTACAGCCAGATGCTGCCTGCCTCCTACCACTTCCTGCTCTGAGGGTTCACGGCAGAGGGTCCCCCGTGGAGCTGGAGACAAATGTCGAACAAAGTTCTGACTCACTAAAATAGGCCTGGCTTACTGGCCTGGCCGAGACTGGAGAAACCCCAGGAGTACAGCCCCTGGACACCCTTCTAACTCAGTACTTAAGTCACTGTTGAAGTTCACCCTTCAGCCAGAGACTAGACAGGACCATAAAACAAAATAAAACCGGAGAGGCAGACCAGCCCAGGGCAAGGAGCAGAGGGAAAGGGAGGACGGGAGCGCTAGTGATGAGGAAGCCAAGCCTGGGTTACAGGGCTGGCTACAGAGGTCACAAAACAACGTGTGTTAACTGTTTAGTGAGAAGCTCGCTTGCTCTGTAAACCTTCACCTACAGTGCAATAAAAAAAAGTGACCTAAGTGAGTCCTTGTTTGGGAACTTACTAACATTTTCTTTGTGTTTTAGCACATAAAGCATCCTGTGTGTCTGAAAAGGGTCAGACTCACTGTTTGTGGTGTACAAAGTCCCTTAGACCTGGTCAACCAAGTTGTTAATTGTGTTATTCATCCTCTGTGCTCTCACTTTAGCTGACTTAACCTGTCGGTTTCTGAGAGATAAGTGTTACGGTCTTCTAAAATAGCTGTGTACTTTTCATTTCTACTTGTATTTCTGTTTTTTGTTGTAAACATGGGCTTTTTGATATCCTATTGCCAGATTTGTAAAGCTTCATTAATATCGTTTCTCCTGAAATTGTATCTTTCATCGACATGAATAACTTTTTTTTTATCGTGACTGAGTGAAAGTTTACAATACAATTCAAATTTGCACGCAAGCCTATGTGCAGCTCCCTCTGCTCTCCTTGCCTATGACAGCACACTCCTCCTTTCCGTTCGGTACAAGTCATGTTCTCTTAACAATCTCCTGTCCCCCCCTCTCCACCCTCTCTACTCCCCTCTAGTAGGCGAGTAGGATGACGTCCTGTAGATGCACAGAACCATAAAGTCCACAGACAACATGGTCACTCTGTGTCCCCAAGTCCATTCGGTTCCTATAAGAAGGCTTGGCCTCAGTAATGATCTAGGATCCAGGGCGGCATCGTGAGACCCTGGGGGACCACGCACCCGGGGAACTGCCGGGCCTCTGACCATGACTGCATCTCTCATCAACACAATGTGATGAATGACCTTTCTTTTTACCTTGAATTCTTTGTCTAATGTAGAGGCAGCCACATTGCTTGTCTTTTAGATGTGTTTCTTCTAAATTGCTCATAACCGGAGATGTTGTTTGACTGTCAGTCTAAGGCGCTGTGTTTTCATGGAAGGCGCTCTCCCCACCTGTTACGTGTATCGTGACTGTGGATGGTTTGACCCCTCTGGTCATCTGGAGCACCATTGTGTTTTTTAGAGCCTCCCCCCTCCCCGCCCTTCCCTCCTGCCTTCTCCCTGTCACGTTCAGGTCTCGGTCACCTCTCCTAGAAGGGGAGCTGGCCTACAGCCCAAGTGCAGCTAGCTGCTGTCTTTGTAAGTCAGGTTTTATCGGAAACCTGCATGGCCGTTCAGTCACACGTGGTCCGTGTTGGCCTTTCCACATTGGCTGCGGAGCTTAACTGTTTGACAAAGACTGTGTGGACCACAAGCCGGAAATATTTACTAGCTGGCTCTTAACAGAGAATGTTTGCCCAACTTTGACCTACATTTTAGTTTCATGTTACTGACTTCTTCACATATTCCACATTTGGACAGCTGCAGGTTAGTGGGTTTCTTTCCTCTCCACTGCTTCTCGAATCCCACATCTTTGTCTCAGATTTATTTGTTTTGCTGAAGTTCATGCTATAGCTGTTCTTTCTAAGAGATTATCTTGGACGTAACTAATTTTTAATTTCAAAAACCGTATTTTTAATTTCTAAGATCATAGTTTGCGTCATTTTCATGGATGAAAAAACATTCTGAGCCTCTGAGAATAATGGTTGTATTTTAATATTTATGTAAGTATATGTTGTACTTTATACTCATCTTAAAATTGCAAGATAAATTTTATAATGTATACTTCTATTTTTCCCTTAATAACCCTCTCTCCTAAGGTACTATTTCTCCTCTTTACCAAGTACAGTGCATCTATAAACCTGTACCCTTTTTTGACTATTCCTGTACTTTGTACGTGAGAATCTGTTAGCTCTTCAGTTCTCTTACAGGGAACAGAACTGCGATTATAGGGAGAGGAGGTGGGGGAAGAGAGGGGAAGGCGAGGGGAGGCGAGGACACACCGCTGGACACAGAGGGCAGCATCTTATGTTCAGAATGAGGAGCCCCCCTTCCCCCCCAGTCTCGTGCTTTTGGGCTCCCAGGACCCGCGTGCCGGGGTTTGGGCAGCAGGGTGAGGTCTGGCAGTCCAGCTGTGCCTAAGGCAGCATCTCCGTTAACCACTCTGGTAGTTAACCTCTGCCATGGGTTGAATCATTTCCTCAGAAAATGTGTGCACCTATGTGGCTGGGCCATGATTCCCAGTACCGGATGGCTGTCTACCAGTCTGACAGGGTTTTCCCATGGGTTGCCCCAGCCTCCTAGGTCGAGGGAGACCCACCCACTCTTTGTCAGAACCTCTCCCTATGGCGTTTCCGTCACAGGAGCTCTACAGGACCAAGGCACCCTTGAAACCCTCCTGGCAGTGACTCTGCTGCTGGTGAGCTTGCTGTTTCCTTGAAATGATTTCTCCCTCCCCAGCAGCCTTGAGCACGTGTTTGTGGGGCAGTCGCCTAGTTTGTTCCTCTGAGGTCCTAGATCATCTCCTAAAAACATTTGAAACATCACTGGTCCTCATTGCCCCCAGTCCTTCCTCTAGTTAATTCCCTCTCTGTCTCCCACGCCTCTCTCTCCACCTTCTCTGTCACCGGAGAAGAATTGACTCGGGTGAGGTTCCTTCAGTCTGACATCTGGATTTAACCTCCATGTGCAGGATTTTTAAATTAACTCTTTCAAAACCACACTAAATATAATTTATTTGTGAGTGGTAAGCTACGATCTTGCCTTTTTTGTTTCAAAACCTTGTAAAAGAGACTCAGGGGAAGTATCTGAGACACAGAAAGGAAAACAGAATCTCAACACCAGCAGTGTCTCTGAGGGGATTCAAACGATAAAACAGCCAACAGCGTGTGGAGGGAAGGCGTATGTATGTATACTCAGCTTCGAGTCTCTTGCCTTTTGAAAGAGGTTGGGTGATGTCATGGATTGAATTGTGTCCCCCCCAAAATCTATGTGTTGATTTGACTTGGTTAGGAGTTCCAATATGGTGCTCTTCCTCCCATGTGTTGTGAATCCTGCCTCTGTGATATTGATGATGGCTAATGGTTTGCCGTTGTGTTAGTGAGGCAGGACCCAAGCTTGTGCAATATAACAGAGAGCAGTGAGCTGAGGAACTTGGGAACCTCACACCACCGAGAGGGAAGCACCGAGAGCAGAGAACGTCCTTTGGACCCGAGGTTCCTGTGCCGGGATGCTCTCACTGGATGTGGACTCAGCCTACCGGACTGTGATGATTTTTCACATTGAATGGATTTGTAGCTTAGGAATGGATTTGTGGCTTACCAGACTGTGACAATAAAAGCTTCTCCTCATGAAACCTTCCATTCGTGGTATTTTCTGTTAGAGCAGTGCCCGATGACCAGGACAGGTGGTCTGTTCAGGTGTTACGGAGCATCCCGCTAGAGGAGAGAGAGACGCTGGTGAACAAAGAGCTGGAATTTTTGAGCCCCCTTTCCCACTGATGACAGAATAGACATAGTCGGTGGGGCCTGTAACGTTTATGACATTTTCCATTGGAAAAAATCAGCTAAGAAGCTCACCCTGTTCTGGAGTTCCGCCCCAGCTCTGCACTTCCTCAGTCCCCTGTCCACTGCGGACAGTTCCCTGGGAGCTGACCACAGCAGCTTCTGAGACTGGCTGACAGCAACTCTTCCTAGAGGAGCTAGAAAGCGAAGACCCTGACCCCACGCTTTCTGGGCTTTTAAGTCCCTGAAAAAAGAAGCTGACCCCTTTGTGGTTCTCTTTAGGGACCTCAGTAACAACGCTGTTGTGGGTGTTGTGTGCCACTGAACGGAATGTGATGCCTGGTGACCCTATGGGACAGAGCTGAACTGCCCTACAGGGTCTCCTAGGCTGTTGTCTTTATGGGGCACCCTGGAGGTGCAGTGGTTAAGAGCTCAGCTGCTAACTGCAAGGTTGGTAGTTCAAATCCCCCAGCAGATCTCTGGAAACCCCAGGGGGCAGTTTTACTCTGTCCCTACCACCCCGTGGTGCCATTTATGGACTAAATTGTGTCCTGCCAAAGTATGTGTTGGAAACATAATCCTCCCAATACCTGTGGAAGAGACCCTGGTAGCCTAATGGTTAGGTGCTACAGCTCCTAACCAAAAGGTCAGAGGTTCAGATCTGCTCCTTGGTAACTCTATGGGGCAGTTGTACTCTGTCCTTCAGGGTCACCGTGAGTCAGAGGCGATGGCAGCCGGTGTATGTACCGGTGGGTAAGGAGCTCTGGTGGTGCAGTGGTTGGACGCTCGGCAGTCGAAACCCACCAAGCAGCTCCTCGGGGAGAAGACGGGGTGATCCGTTGTAAGAGAAGTAAAAATCAAACCCTCTGCCGCTGTCAAGTTGATTCTGACCAGAGCAACCATGTGGGGGGCCCCACCGCCCCACAGGACCTCCCAGGAGCCCCCAGAGGACTCCGACAGCCTACCTTCAGGCTCGCAGATGTAGCTCTTCAGCTGCTTCAGCGCCAGGGCTCGTCCTCAGGACCACCGCTAGGACAGGAGGCATCTCCCCGCAACACACCCAGAGGTGTACCCCATTCGGGAATATCAGCGTAGGGTTCTTTCTAAATCTGACTCTGATTCATAAAAGGAGCAGATTAGAAGCAGATTCCAGCCCCTGAAGACCACCAATGAAACTGCAGTCACGGAATCTGACGGAGACCAGGACCCTCCCCACAGCCTGAACTGTGAGACAACACCTCCCTCCGCTGGAGAGCCACCCACCTGGGGCACTTCTGTCACAGCAGCCCCCAGTGACTAAGGTGTGCCTTTGTCACTGGGCCGGGTCTGTGTCAAACCAGCGAGACCTGAGTGTCCCTCCTTGCGCACGCCTCCTGCAGCAGCTGTCTCAGGCCCAGGTGTGCTGGTGGCTAGGCTGCCTGTGCTTTGCAGTTTCAGGGCCCTGCCCTCTACCGTCAGGCTTCCTCCCTCCCTCCCTGTCTCCTTTCCTCCCTGCTTCCCACCTTCTCTCCCTCCCTCCCTCCCTCCTTTTTTCCGTTTCCCTCCCTTCCTCCTTCTCTCCTTCTCTCTCCCTCCCTCCCTTCCTACTCCCTCTCTGTCTCCTCCTTTCTTTCCCAGTCTCTACCTCCCCAAGAATGGAAATGAAGGAAAATTCCTGCGTCCTCAGCTCTTATCGCATGTATAGCATTGTTCTGACATTTTTACAAGTATTTTTCATGAAACCCTCCATATAACTGGAGGAGGGACTATTATCCCCATTTTTACCAATTAGAAAACTGAGGCTGAGCAAGGGAAAGAACTTGTCTGAGCCGCCCTGTTAGGTGAAGGGCTGGGATGGCTGATTTATTGCTGTCTTAGAAGCCTCTTCTGCCCCTTCTTGCCTCCTGCTTTTTTTTCTTGGCTGAGGTAAGAGGAGTCCTCTTTAGCTTAGTAACTCAAGTCGGAGAACATTCATCGTCTGGCTACTTTATGGTGGAGACTGTGCTCAGTGTCAGATCCCTAGCGGTACAGTGCTTAAGAGCTACAGCTGCTAACAAAAGACCACAGTTTGAACCCACAAACCCCTTCGGGATAATTCTACTCTGTCCTGTAGGGTGGCTATGTTGGAACTGACTAGAAGGCAGTGGGTTTGGGGTTTTTTGCTTTTTTGGTATGCTGTATGTTGGAGACACGCAGAAAAATAAAAATAATGAGGAACCAGGAGCAGGGAGGGTGGGTACCACAGAAACAGAACAGCAACCCTACAGTTATCATATACGAGAGCGCGTCGACAACACACATATACAGGGTGCTATCAAGAACCAAGTATTTTGCTGTCAGGTCCATGCCAACTCACAACGACCCCACAGGACAGAGGAGAGCTGCTCCAAAGCTGGGAGCTTTCCGGAAGCAGCCTGCCACCTCTTTCCCCCGGGTCAGCTTCTGGCATTTGGACGTCACCCTTTTGGTGAGGCTGGGAGCTAGGTTCTTTCAGGAGCTGTAGCACTGCAGCCAAGAGTCGACTGACTTAGCCTGGGTGGCCGTGGGGTCGGGGACGGGTAAGGAGAGACTTCCCAGAGGGTGTAGTTCTTCACACCTTGTCAGTCTTTCAGATCAGCAGCTCTGTAACTGTGTGGGTGAGACTCACATGTATGCGTGAGGTTCATGTAACTGGGTGTATAAGACCTATGGGTATGTGTCTTATCTAACTGTACATAAGATCTGTGTGTATGTGTAGCACTTACGTAACTGTGTGTGAGGCTTTTGCAACTCTGTAAGACCTATGTGTATGTGTCAGTCTTATGTAATTGTGCATGAGACTTAGGTGTGAGACTTACGTAACTGTGTGTGACCCTTATGTGCATGTGTGAAACTTACATGCATGTGTGAGCCTTACATGTCTGTGTGAGACTTCTGTAACTGTGTACAAAAGACCTATGTGTAAGTCTTATGTAACTGTGTGAGACTTCCGTGCGTGTATGAGAACTACGTAACTGTGTGTTAGAGCCTTCTGCATGTGTGAGACTTATGTGACTGTGTGTGAGCCTTACATGTATGTGTGAGACCTATGTAACTGTGTGTGTGACCCTTCTGTGTCTGTGTGAGATTTACACGATTGTGGGTGAACCTCACATGTATGTATGAGACTTATGTGCCTGTGTGTGAGACTTCTGGGGGAATAGCAATTCACACCAGAGGCGGGGACAGGTGCAGACCTGGTCCCGAGAGGCTGGGAAGATAAACCGGTTTCTGGAACTTCACTGGAGGCAGGTGAACGCTTAGTCCCAACTCACTTCCCGACTCCGTAAGGTCACCAGTGCCCCTGTCCCTCGGTTCCCAGGTGGTTTTACTGGACCCCCCGAAGCCTGGCCAGCAGCCTGCCCCCAACGCGTGACGATCCCGTCAGCCCTGGGCCCCGCTCCCGCTGTCACCGGGCAGCGGTCTTGTCTTCCTGTCTTCTCACGGTTCCTGCTGACTCACTGCCGCTGAAGGCCGCTATTGCCTAGCGGTTTCTGACTCTGGCCTTCTTGGGATGTCTCTGGGCTACAGTTTCACTGTCAACTTTGCAACCTTCCATCTTTATCATATTCAGATTTTCCTTGAAAGGAATCCATTTGCTTAATCAAGTACTAATCTCCTCCTTGGGCTAAGCTCCTAGCTGGCCAACTCTTGGGTGTCGGACAAACCAGTGGACAGGATGCCCATGTTGGATGCTGAGAGCCCTGGGAGGGGACCGTGAGGATGACAGGCAACTCGAGCCACGCCAGTCCAGGACAGTGATGCCAAATGCAACTGGAAGTGCTGGAAATAGGGAAAAATTAAAAACACACCTACATCGACCATCTTGCTCCTTGCACACAATTTTAGGGGACGGGCGTGGAGGCCATGGAGGAAGGAAAACAGAAAGCTTTTCAGAATGGACATATTTAGGGACAGAAAGTGAAGAGAAAATGGACCCAAGGACAGACAGACTGACTCTTAGGGTTTGGGGTGAGGCGAGCTCGTGGGGATGTGTTCCCCTCCTTGGATTGGCACAATGATGTGACGAGTACAGTGAGAGGAGAGGCGCCACTTCAGAGAGGCCTTCAAGGACTTGACTCTGACACCTCCCACCTTTGAGTCCTGCTGGCTCAGTGGTTACAAGCTACAGCTACTAACCAGCGGTCTGCAGTTCAGCAGTCTAAATGCACCAGCTGCTCCCTGCAGACCTCGTGGGCAGTTCCGCTCTCTCCTATCGGGTTGCTGTCAGTTGGGATCAACGCAATGGCGGTGGGTGCTGTACGTAGCCTTTATCACCAGCTTCTCACCAGTGAAGCCAGTCTCCTCTGTCTCTCAGAGATGACTGTCTTTTCCCCCCTCACTCATCTTCCTTCTTACACCTTCATGAACTCCTTCCCTTCATGGTTTGGCTCCATCAGATATGAACGCTTCAGTCCTTCCCACTTGAGAAATGCCAAGCAAGTTCTTCCCTTTTGGTTTTCTAACTCCAGATCTTTGCACATTTCAGTATAATGCTTGACTCTGTCTTCTTGAGCCTCTCATTGAAATATTCTGTTTAGCTGTTTTACTTCATTTCTTCCTTTTGCATGAGTTACTCTATTCAAGGTCAAGCTCCAGAGTCTCTTTTGACATCCATGGTGGTCTTTTCTTTCTTTCTTTCCCTTTCTTCCCTGATGGTCTTATCTTTTTTAACCCCCTTGTGAGATCCCCTTTAGTAGCAAGAAACCTGGAAGGCTGGCTGCCTTTCCTAGATAAAACTCCAGGATGACAATGATGAGATTTCGAAGGAGCTGTGAGCCAGGAAGATTCATTTACAATGTAAACAGTGCCTGTATGAAAGGAAATCCTGGTGGCTGGTGGTTAAGAGGTAGAGCTGCTAACCCAGATGTCGGCAGTTCAAATCTACCAGGTGTGCCTTGGAAAAGGAAAAATTGTATGTAGTAACACTAAGATAAACCATGAACATTGAGTCAATTCTGACTCACAGCATCCTACAGGACACAGTGTAACTGCCCCACACAGTCTCTAAGGAGTGAGTGGTGACTTTGCACTGGGGACCTTCTGGACCCATGCTGTCACCAGGGCTTCTAGAGACATAATACTCTCTCAAAGCCTGCTTGGAATTGAGGGAGAGTATGTAGAACAAAAATAAGATTAATAGCTCCAATAGGTGATCTTGTACACATCTCTTTTTTATTTGTCCCTTATATATTTATTTCACTTAAAAAAATATGAAGAGGCTAATTTGTCTTAATGAAAACCCTAACGATGTAGTGGTTAGGTAGCTACATCTGCTAACCAAAAGGTTGGCCGTTCAAATCCACCAGGTGCTCCTTGGAAACTCTACGGGGCAGTTCGACTCTGACTTCTAGGGTTGCTATCAGTTGGACACGACTCGACAGCAGAGGCTTCTTGGCAATATGTCTATTGTTCTAATTAGATTATGAACTGACCATCTTGAAGACAAGGACAATACTGTATTTACACCACTTTAAAAAAATCTTTCTGAGATGTCAATATAATAAATTGAACATAGCAGGCACTTGAACTGAGGAATGATAGGGTCTGTCAATTATTGATCAAGCCCTATGAGTGCACATTGCACCAGCACAGACTTCTTCATTGTAGGATTAGTGCTAGTATTTTTTTATTGTCACTTTTAGAGTGAAGTAAATGTGTTTTTCTTTAACTGCTTCTGTTCACAGCTGCTGCTGGCCTTCTTTTCCAACATACCAAATTTCTACTTGGGACCTCTTTGGACACAAATAAAAATAAACACTTCCTTTTACATTCAAGCAGATGATACCAGTGTGAACCTTCTTTGATGTGCAGAGAGAACTGCAGTCACAGCACCAACATGTATATAGTACCCAACAGTGGAAAATGTCGAAACACAATTGAAGCAGAGCCTGGCATTCGTTTTCACACCTTTTCACTTGAAGGAAACCCTGTGCCGCGGTGTTAAGGGCCATGGTGGCTGGCGCGAAGGCCAGCTGTCTGAGTCCACCAGGTGCTCCCCAGACCCTCAGGGCGTTGCTCTCCTCTGCCCCGTAGGGTCGCTCTCCATAGGAACTAACTTGATAGTAACTGGTGTGCTTTTTTTGTTTCACTTGAAGAATCAAGTACATAACATGAACTTGATCCATTGACTCTTAGAGACAAGGGACTGAAGGAACGGCTTCTGTAGACAAGGTCACATAGGCTGGCAGTGACAGAAATGTCAGCAGCTGCTTCCTTGCCTAGAGCTTGGTTAGGCTACTTGGCCTTAATAGGGCACAGCTGTAGTGACGTGAGGCTATAACAGGAGAATACATGCTTTCATATCATATGACTGTGTGCTCTGGGAACTGAGAACATCTATCCAGATTTGCAGTGTGGACTCATTTTTGAAACCCCACCTCACTCTTCTGTCACTTTGCTTGCTCTTTCATCACCCCTTTCGCTTGCCCCCCCGAATGTAACACTATTTGAAAGTAAGACTGAAATCCCAGTCACATGGCAGATTGCATCTTAATAAACATACGTCAGCCCTTCTAGGACCAAGGCCACTTTAAACGATGGCAGCTCAGTCCAAGGAAACTAAGTAAGTCATAAAACTCTCTGATATTGAGGAAGTTTTTTACAGTATTGTTTTACTGTGCTTTAGTTAAAGGTTATAGCTCAGATTAGTTTTTTATATAAAAACAGATACACACATTGTTATGTGACCGTAGCTGCCATCCCTACAGTGTGATGGCAGACTCCCCCTTTCCACCCCAGATCTCCTGTGTCCATCCAACCAGATCTTGTCCCTTTCTGCCTCTTGTCTTGCTTTCCAACAAGACAGCCATTTAGTCTCATGCCTACCTGAACTAAGCAGTGCAGTCGTCACAAGGATTTTGTGAGGTCCAGCGCGTCCTATGTTCTTCTGAAGAGCTGGCTTTGGGAACAGTTACTTCTCGGTTAAGAGAGTCTGGGGCTGCTTCCTCTGAGGTTCCTCTAGTTTCAGTCAGACTGTTAAGTCTGGCCTTTTTACATGAATTTGAGTCTGTACCCCATTTTTCTCCTGTTTCATCAGGGACTCTGTCACATTCCCTCTCGGGGCAGTCATTGGCAGCAGTCGGGTACCATCTGGTTCCGTGAGGAAGAAGGTTTTGGAGGCGTAAGCCCTTCCTTAAAAGGATCCCTGGTGGCATCATGGCTAGGTGCTCAAGCTGACCACGGAAAGGGTGGTGGCTGTAATCCAGCAGGAAGCCTGAGGGAGAAGAGACCTGGCCACCTGTGACAGCTATAGCCTTGGACACCTCGTGTGGCTGTTCTGCTCTTCCCTATGAGGGTTCTGAGTTGGAACCAATATGGCAGCACACAACAAGCTTCCCTCGTCCCCTTAAATAAGGCCATGTAGGCAACTACATTTTCTACTTTCACCTTCGAAAGGCAGAAAGCTCACATTAGGGGAAGGTAGAAGTAGTAGAGATAAAAAGGGTAAAGGAAGTAATTTGTTTTCAAGGAAAAATGAGAAAGGAGAGTAGATCCTGTCTTTTCTCTGTTTGTCCAACCACTGTAATAATTAGTAGTGAAGTATATATTCTAAGCACTTAGCCGATATTTACCAAGAATGAAACCTACTTTGGGCCTCATCTTCCTCTGATAGAGCCCTGGTGGCGAGGTGGTTAAGAGCTCGGCTGTTAACCAAAAGGTCAGCTGTCTCAACCCACCAACCACTCCTTGGAAACTCTATGAGGCCACTGTGCTCTGTCCTCGAGGGTAGCTATAAGTGGGGATCACCTTGACAGTAACACGTTTGTTTCTTCTGTTGATAGAATAATCATAATCAATTCCATAAAGCAACGTTTCATAAAGTGGACTTGTGTGTTGCTCCCTTTTCTCCCTGTCCCACACTCTCCCTTAGGGATCTGAGCGCTGAGCGAACACTAGGCTGTTTCCTTCTACCCTGCCATGGTTCCTCTCTTGACTGTGCTGGTGCCCATGGAGTTCTCTTTACCTGACTCAATGTGCTCTGCCTGCCGACCTCCAACAAGAGTCCATGCAAACACCAGCCAAGAGGACTTACCCAAGCAGCTCTTCCCCCTGAGCAGAGCCAGTTCCTCCGTCCACTAGGGCACCACAGCATTGGAGGACAGATCTGCAGTTCACAGCTCATCATCACACGTCGTGATCATACGTTAATATGTCTCTTTGCCCCACAGAATGTAAATTACTTCACGTTGGCATCAGATCTTATTTACTTCTATTTTCTATAATGGATACTATTATTTGTCAGGCACAAAAAAATATGTGGTAAATACATATACTACAGCCTGGAAAGTATTAAAAAGTTTGTTTCATAAAGGAGAAAGGGCTTTTAGACACAAGAGAGAAAGACGGTTGTCATGGATTGAATTGTGTCCTCCCCCAAATGTGTGTCAGTTCTTCTAGGCTACAAGTCCCAGGATTGTGCGGTTGTCCTGCATTTTGTGATCTGATACAATTATCTTATATGTTGTAAATTCTAACCTCGGTGACATTAATGACGAAAAAATTTAAGCTCTGAGTTGCAATAGTGAAAGATTCTACAGGAAACATATTAAATCATTCAGGAAGCATCAAAAGAAGACGGGAAGAATACACAGAGTCATGCTACCACAAAGAACTGGTTGAAGTCCAACCATTTCGAGAGGTAGTATATGATGGGGAGCATATGATGGTACTGAGGGAAGAAGTCAAAGTGCCATTGAAGGCACTTGTTAAGAACAAGGCTCTAGGGGTTGGTGGACTACCAACTGAGATGTTGCAACAGCTGGATACAGCCCTCGAAGTGCTCACTCATCTATGCCAAGAAATCTGGAGGACAGCTACCTGGTCAACTGACTGGAAGAGATCTGTATTTACACCCATTCCAAAGAAAGGTGATCCAACTGAATGTGGAAATTTCCCAACAATATGATTAATATCATATTAAAATTTTGCTCAAGATCATTCAAAAGTGAGTGTAACAGGGAGCCGCCAGAAATTCAAGCCAGATTCGGAAGAGGACATGGAACCAGGGATATCATTGCTGATGTCAGATGGACCTTGGCTGAAAGCAGAGAATACCAGGAAGATGTTTACCTGTGTTTCATTGACTATACAAAGGCATTCAACTGCATGGACTGTAACAAATTATAGGTAACATTGTAGAGAATGGTAATTCCAGAACACTTAATTATGCTGTTAAGGAATCTGTTTTTGGATTAAGAGGCTGTCATGCAAACAGAACAAGGGGACGTTGCATGCTTTAAAGTCAGGAAAGATGTGCATCAAGATTGTGTCCTTTCCATTAAACTGGGGTAAAAACAGTATCTTCAACAAATGGTGCTGGCAAAATTGGTTATCCATCTGCAATAAACTGAGTCAAGATCCATATCTTACACCTTATACAAAAACTGTCTCCAACTGGATAAAAGACCTAAATATCAAAACTAAAATGACAAAGCTCATCCAAGAAAAGGTAGGAACAACAATGGAAGTTTTAATACACAGTGAGGACAGACTCCAAAATCTGTCAAAGAAACCACAATCAACAGAAGAGAAAATAAATGGGAACTATTAAGAATCAAACACTTTTGCTCATCCAAAGACTTTATTAATAGAATTAAAAGAACACCCACAGAATGGGGAAAAATACTTGACAACTCTATGTCACACCGACGCCTGATCTCCATAATCTATAAGATACTACAAAATATCAATAAGTAGAAGATAAACCATCCAATTAAGCCATGGGCAAAGGAAATGGACAGACATTTCACTAAAGAGGAGATCTACGCAGCCCAAAAACACATGTGGACATGTTCATGATCTTTCATTATTAAAGAAATTCAAATCAAGACTACAATGAGATACCATCTCACCTCAACAAGATTGGCCATGATCCAGAAAACACAAAACAACAAATGCTGGAGAGGCTGTGAAGAAAGTGGAACCATCCTACACTGTTGGTGGGGTTGCAAAATGGTCCAGCCTCTTTGGAAAGCAATCTGGCACTTCCTTAAAAAAAATGGATATTGATATATCATTTGACCCAGTCATTCCACTACTTGGAATATATCCTACAGAATCAAGGCCTTTCACACCAACGGACACATGCACCAGAATGTTTATTGCAGCACAGTCCACGATAGCAAAAAGATGGAATCAACCCAGATGCCCAACAACAGAAGAATGGATAGGTAAACTATGGTATATATACTCAATGGAGCACTACACAATGATAAAGAATAACGATTCCAGGAAACATCTCATAACCTGGTTTCAACTGGAAGACACTATGTTGAGTGAAAGCAGTTAGCGACAAAAGGACAAATATTGCATGAGACCTCTACAATAAGATCTCAAAAACAGACTTGTGTGTAGAAGAAAAGACTCTTTGACAGCTGCAAGGGAGGGGAGGGGAGGGAGGGTGAGGGGAGGAGGGTTTAGTTTAGATAGTTGCTAGAAATCTAGTTGGGAGAAAGTGGTGATAGCACACATTAGAAACAAGAACAACATTAAGTGGACTTCAGCATAACTTGAGTACTCCTTCCATCTTAACCCAATATTGCAAGGATAGAGTAGCTGGGGCAGGGGGCAGGGGACCATGCTCTTAGGCGAAATCAAGGCCAATTGGCACAACTAGCATTTTGCTAAGAGAGCTCTCTGCACCCCACATTGGCGAGTGGCGTCTGGGGTCTTAAAAGCTGCCATCCGAGGACACAGCAAATGGTCCCAACTCAGCAGGAACGGATGCTCACCGAGGACCAAAATGACATGTGGTAAAGACAACCTAGAAGACAGAGAGACCCACAAGAGTGGGCGCCTATATCGACTTGGGACCGGAAGAGCTGGATGGTGCCCAGCCACCACCAGTGATAGCCACTAAGGAGCTCACAGAGAGGAGTCTCACTAGCAACACAAGAATAAAAAGGGGTGCATCCTGAGATCTCCACTAAAAGACCTCAATTGATGGTCCAGCAGTTTCGGGGTTCCCCTGAGAGTATGACCCCCAGCCCTGATGTTGCCCTTACCCATAAATTATAACGAAGGTCCACTCTTTGGACAGGAATGGATTGGACAATGCAGAGTGACCATATATTGGATGCACTTTATGGTTCTGTACATCTATAGGATATCATCCTGCTGACCTCTGGTTGGAGGAAGGAGAGTGGGTGGAGAGGAGAGGAAAGGAGACTGTTGGGAGGATGAGACATGTATGGAGCAGAGAGGAATAGTGTGCTGTCACCGGACAGGGACAGCAGTGGAAGCTGCATATAGGTGGGCATGTAAATTTATACGGGAATGTATATTTTCACTCAGTCATGTTAAATTAAAAAAAAAAAAAGATTGTGTCCTTTCACCATAATTTTTCAAACTGTGTACTGAACAAACAATCTGAATAACTGGATTATATGAAGAAGAACAAGGTATCAGGGCTGGAAGGCAACTCATTAACAACCTGTGTTATGCAGACAACACCCCCTTACTTGCTGGAAGAGGATTTGAAACACTTACTGATGAAGATTAAGGACCACAGCCTTCAGTCTGGATTGCATCTCAACATCAAGAAAACAAAAGTCCTCACAACTGGACCAGTAAGCAGCATAACGACTAACAGAGAAAGGACTGAGGTGGTCAAGGATTTGTTTCACTTGGTTCCACTATCAATGCTCACGGAAGCAGCAGTCAAGATATCAAAAGAAGCATTACATGGAGACAATCTGCTGCAAAGGATCTCTTGAGAGTATTGAAAAGTAAAGATGTCACCTTGAAGACTAAGGTGAACCTGACCCAAGCCATAGTATTTTCAGTCGCATCATACACATTCCAAAGCTGAGCAATGAATGAGGAAGATGGAAGAACAAACAGATCTGTTCTGGAAGAAATCCAACCAGAGTGCTCCTTGGAAGCAAAGACAACAAGACTGCATCTCACATACTTTGGACATGTTGTCAGAAGGGGTCATTTCCTGGAGAAGGACATCACGCTTGGTAGAGTGGAGGGTCAGTTGAGGAAGACCCTCAACAAGGTGACTGATTCACTCAGGGGCTATAACAACGAGGTGAGGCATAAAACAATTGTGGACATGGAGCAAGACCAGGCGGTGTTTCACTCCTCGTGCACAGGGTTGCTGTGCGTCAGAACCCACCCGGCAGCACCCAACAGCAACAACAACATGACAGTTAAGCATGCAGGGTTAGAGGCTGTTATGTTAACGAGGCAGGACACAATCTACAGGATTAGGTTGTGTCTTGAATAAATCTCTTTTGAGATATAAAAGAATGCAAGCAGAGACAAGAGGGAACTCCAGCTACCAAGGAAGAAGAGGCAAGAGCTGAGTCTGTCCCTTGGACCTGGGGTTCCTGTGCTGAGAAGATCCTAGATAGAGCAGGGTGAGGAACCACGGCAATGATTACTGGCACCCTGAGTTCAGACTTCTAGCCTCCTAAACCGGGAGAAAATAAATTCCTGTTTGTTAAAGCCATTCGCTTGTGGTATTTGTGTTACAACAGCACTGGAGAACGAACACCTGCTATAATGTACTGGGCTAAGAATATTATGGTCAGGAAACTACTGAGTTTAACAACTATTTATTGAGTACCTTGGAGTCAGGAACTGTGCCCTGTGATACTAGGACTCATCAAACAGTCTTCCTTTGACATACCCACAATCCACCTTGTGAAGTCTCTTTACATATGTGTGGCACATGCATGTGGTTTACAAATTACATGTTGGTCCTCACAACATTCCTGTGAGGTAGGTAATTTTTACTACTATCCTACAGATGAAAATCAGATTCAAAAGAACAAGTCTGTTTCCTCCAAGTTGAGTCCAACTCAGGGTGACACCATGTATAGGATCAGACAATTAAGCTCACGAACTCATCCTAGAAAAAACACTCCAGACCTCATTCTGAATATCATGATGGTCACCTTCAAAGTACTCCCCTAGGGATGCTGTGCACCAATGCCAGTGCCTGGTCCACTCTTCAAAGCAATTTTTCTAGGATGAGTTCACGAACTCCTGGTCCAACCTTGTATCACAGAACAGAACTGCTCCAGGGGGGTTTCTTGGCTGCTCTCTTCAGAAGCAGACTGCCAGACCTCTCCCCCATGGTGCCTCTGGGTGGTTTTGAACTTCCAAACTTCAGGGCAGCAGAGGAAGGCTGACGGTTTGCACCACCCAGGGACCTAGAGATGGAAACAGAGTCTGAATTCCCAGATCTCCTGGCACCAGTGCGAGGTTGTTTTTTCTGCTCGATCGCACCTTCTGAATCTATGCTCCACGGGGCTGGGAAACAGAAGCTCAGATTCCGTCGTGATAATCAGGGTGATTTCCATTCCTTCCCACTGCACTAAACTGAAGCTCCCAGAAAATGAGCCACACTGATCCTGGGGACTTGAGTGTCTTTATTAGAGGGCTGTGTACCCCAAGAGGAGCCTGGTGGCACCACGGCTACAGTGCTTTATTGCTAACTGAAAGGTCAGCAGCTTAAAATGACTAGCGACTCTGCAGAAGACAGACATGGCTGTCTGCTCCTGTAGGGTTCACGGCCTGGGGGACTCAAAGGGCTGCTGAGAGCCAGAGCTGGAGCAAAGGGCCATGGATTGGGACAGACCCAGAGGAGTGGACATACAATTTAAGAAGCACCTGCTGTCTCGCTCAGGAGCCTCTGGGTCTGGTTTCTATCCCCACGCCAGACTGTGTGTGACTTCCTTATGTGCCTTCAGGTTTCTTTGTGGCATGATTGTATTTTTACTTGTCCGGGTACCCTGCGACAAACCACGGACTCTATCTCATGGTAACTGAAGGGTGGGGGACTGATCTTTTCCTCTTTGAAGGGTGTCTCATTCGGCATTGAGTTCTCTTTACCCTCATCCCATCAGCCACCCCGCACTTCGCAGGCCGAGACTGAGTTGCTCCCAGGTGGTGGCCAGGCCTGTGTGTCCCCGGGACTCAATAATCCGCCCTGCTCAGCACCGCCACCAGAGGGCGAGCGGGGCGCAGCCTGGGAGCTCTTTTAGGGTGGCTGTGCTGTCCTGGCTCTGTGATGGAACCTGTCTAAACCTGTGTGACACCGGGTGAGAAGTTATTTAAATGTCCTGGTCCTCAGTTTCCTTTTCTTAAGGCCAGTGGCAGGTCTCAAATATATTACCTTGCATGGAAGAGTCTCCTGCTCCCTAAGTTTCCCCCTTCCCAGGTGTGACACTTCCTGCAAGGTGGACACTAGCCCCTGGGGAATGCAGTGACAGCAACCAACACCTTTTTACTTCCCCTGTCTGCTCCAAGCACGGAGAGTTCATACATGTGGTTGAGACTTTTCAGTACTGTCCCAGTTTCTGCAGGATCCAGACTCTGGAGTTAGACTTCCTGGTGTCATTTCCCAGCTCCCACTGTTTATTAATTCTTCAAGTTTTAAGAATGCTATTTGACCTCTCTCAACTTACCCTGGAAACCCAGGCGGTGCAGTGACTGAAGAGTCAGCCACTCCAATCCACCAGGCACTCCTTAGAAACTCTAAGGGGCAGTTCTACTCTGTCCTGTAGGGTTGCTATGAGTCAGAATCGACTCCGAGGCAACCAGTGTGTTGTTGTTTATGTTTTTACGTGAACTTAACCTGGTGGGGCAGTGGTTGAGAGCTGCAGCTGCTGACCGAGGGACAGTTCCACACTGCCCTGCAGCATCCTCGTGAGTCAGAACCAACTCAGCCGCAAGGGGTTAAGCTTGTTTCTTCTGTACAACAGAAGAATGCTAAACGTACCCCAGAAATCCTGGCGATGCTGTAGGTAAGGGCTACGCTTGCTAAACAGAGGGTCAGCCTTCAAATCTGCCGGGTGCTCCTCGGAAACTCTGAGGCAGTTCTATTCTGTCTACAGTGTCGCTGTGAGTGGGCATCGACCTAAAGGCGGTTCTGGGTTTTTTTGTTTTGTTTTGCTTTTCTTTGGACTGACTCAATGGTAGACGTCACGGAGGTGAGCTGGTGTCTCCTGCGTTTCAGGGGAGCCCTGCGCTCTGCACAGTCTTCACCGCAGCGGCCTTTCTGCGCAGACGGCCAAGCCTTTCCTCTGGGGCGTTGCGTAGGGTTGGAGCCCCTAACGCTTCAGCCAGCAGTCACGGTGTAAATGTCAGCCCTCACCGGGTCCTCCCAGAAAGTGGGACATTACCACACCACACACTGCTTGCAAGAACGAACTGTGACTGTGTACGGAAAGTTCTAGGTCTGGCCCTGAAAGTGTCCACCACGCATCGCCACTGGCCTTCTTCCTCGGAGCTTCTGTCTGGCACACACCGTCTCCATCAATGTGGTCCGCAGGTCTCCAAAGGGCAAGGGGCACGTGTGCACAATGAATTTTACAATGACTACAGTTTCCCAAAGTGACCCAGTAGGTTACAAGAAGGGCTCTCACCTCTGTGTCACAATCAGTGCAGTCAGTGGACTTACAGAGCACAAAGGAATCCCAAAGGCTGTAAATCTGGGCCTGGAGTCTGCAACCCGGGCGTGGGGCTGCCTGCACCCCAGAGGCCAGGCGGCCCGGGGTGGGGCTGCGCCCCGGAGGCCGGGCGCCTCAGCCAGTCATCTCCTGCAGGGAGCCTAAGGGAGGCCTTCCAGCCCGAAGTCCAGCCACAGCAGGAAGAAGAATCTGACAAGTAGGAAACTCATGGAAACTGGGGCCTGAAGGTCCAAGCCTAAGGGACGGCGAAAAGCCACGTTGAGCCCAGCAGCTGTTGCCTCTGGTGACAAACCTTGCCTGTTGTCACGCACGCCCGACAGTTGGGGAGTCCCCGGTCAGCCCCCCAGGAAAGTGTGTTGTTCCGTTTCAGTGGCAGAGAGTCTGAGTCTCGGGGTGCAGAGCTCTCTCGTGCGCGCGCATGGGAAAGAGGCCGAGGTGTGGCCGTCCCTGCACAGGGAGCTGTCGCCGGAACCTGCGCCTCCATGTTGTCAGCGCCGCACGTGGTTTTTCCAGGGGCCCGGGCTGCGGGGACCCCGACCAGACGCGACCTCAGCTGAGCCTCGGCGCTGGCACCAGGGGGCACGTAGGGTATGGAGGAGGGAGCAGAGGGGGCGCGGAGGGGGCTCGTGGGGGGCGGGGGGCGCGTGAGGGGCGTGCAGTGGGGCGGCGGCGCGACCACCCCGCGCAGAGGCGCCGAGGAGAATGAATCTGCTGCGCGCGGAGATGGCCTGGAGACCTCCCTGATTGGAGCGGGGAGCCCCGCCGGGGGGGCGACGGCGCCTGTGATTGGACCGCGCGAGTGGGGCCAGATTTGGAGGGCTTTGAGAGCCCGACCGACCGATGGGCGCTGAACTCAGCGCCGATCGGTCGTCTCCGCTCGGGACCCGGTCACCTACCGGGTAGTTAATACCAGGGGGTGCTCCTCTTCGGGGGCTTCATTCAGTACCCCTCGCTCACAGCGAGGGAGTAAGCCTCAGTGGGGTGTTGGGGGGACAGATACTGCTCATTCGACTTGCTTTCAAGATGCAAAAAATAAAAGTACATAAACCATTTCCACAGCAAGCCGCATTAAATTCGGTTTCTCCTCCTCGGATGAGTTCTTCCTCCCTCCCAGCCCCTCCCCCACGATTCACCGCCTCCTGAGGCCGCGCGGCAGCCCCTCTCCGCCCCTCGCGGCGCGCGCCCGGCCCACGCTCGCTCCGCGCCCGCCCCCCCGACTGGGGCTCGCTCCCGCCCCCCCGCGCCCCTCGGCGCCGCGCACGCCCCGGCATCGGCCCGCGGCCTGCACGCGCTCGCGCTTCCCCCGCGACGGCGCCGTCGCAGACGCTCGTGCCCGCGCCCGCCCGCGCCCGCCTCCCGCCCGCGCCCGCGCCCGCGCCCGCCCCCCGGCGGCGGAGCGGTCGTTGTGCGCCGTCTGCGCCGGGCCGCACTGCGGCTGCGCGCACTGGGCCGCCTCCGGGGCTGGCTGGGCAGCGGCGGCCGCGGCGGGGCCGGAGAGAGCGGTGTGGGAGCCGTGCCTGGGGCGGCGGCGGCGGCGCGGGGCCCCGGAGCGGCGGGCCCCGGAGGGGCGAGGAGGGCAGGCAGCGCGCGGACACCCCGAGGACTCGCTCTCCTTGGGTTTGGGGCGGCCTCCCCTCCGTCTGGAGACGCCCCCTCCTCACCCCCGAGCCCCGGCCGCTGACGGGAGGAGGCGGCGCGGGCGGGGGGCCGAGGGGCGCCGCCATGGCTCTTCGGCGGTGAGGCACCGGGCCGCGAGCAGCCGCGCCGCCTGCCCGGTGATGTCCCCTGGGCGGCAGGCGAAAGCGACTCACTCGAGCCCCGGGGTGAAGGCCTAGCCCATCCAGCTTCCTTCCTCCTCCTCCTCCTCCTCCTCGCCCCGCCGTCCTCCCCTCCCGCCGCCCCTCCGGCGCGATGGCAGAGGAACAACAGCAGCCGCCTGCCCAGCAGCCCGACGCCCAGCAGCCCCGGCCCCCCAGCTCGGGGGTGGCCCTCCCTGCGCTGGTGCCCGGGCTGCCGGGGACGGAGGCCAGCGCGCTGCAACACAAGATCAAGAACTCCATCTGGTAAGAGGATCCTCCATAGCGGGGGTCGGGCGTGCGGCCGCGCGGCGGGGGGCGCGGTGCTGCGGCCGCGAGGAGGGCCTCCCCGAGGCCGGTGCTGGCTACGGGGCCTCTCAGGACTCGGGGCGCTGGGCACAGCCCCCGGCTTCCTTGACCGAGAAGTGCCACGACCCCTCCTTAGCGGCGAGAGAGCGACAAGTTGGTCGCGTTTCCAACCCGGCGGAGCAATGGGGGCCGACACGAGGTCCGGCCGCCCGTGGGAGGCTTGCGCTGGCGGCCGGGGGGGCGGGCTCCCGTTGCAGCCCCGGAGGGAAGAGCCGCGTGCTGTGGATTCCAGCCGACAGACGTGTGTGAGGACGGCCACGCGGGGTCCCGCGGTGGCTGCCGAGTCTCCGCGTTTGTGTCCCCTTTATGCTCGGATTAAATCTCACTTCCAGACGCTTTATTCTCGGCGTTGGTGGTGCAGTGAGTGCTTGTATGGTGTGCCAATATATTTGGCTCTAAAAGGTGGTAGTGCGTAGTATGAAGTGCTTTGAAAGCTTTTTAATTCGTAAAAGGGGCATTCAGTAAATAAATGTCTCGTGTGCCTTTTTTTAAGAATCAGTAGGTGAAATATCTTTTGCTGTTTGCATACTTTGTTGTATGAAAATTTCCAGTATTTCAGCAAGAGATTGAATTCCCTTGAAGACTGGTGGGAGTCTTTTAATAATTAAATACACCAGTGAAGCCCACCCTCTGCTACAGCCGTTGCAAACACGCTTTGAACATGAACTTGCATGCATTGTTTTGTAGCATTCTTCCTTAACTGACATTCTTTTTTTTAAAGTATAGCACGGTTTTAAAAATGGAAAGCAATATTTAGAATTTGCTGTAAGAGATTGCTTGTAATAGACGTTAAGAAATAGAATTGTAATGCGCTGTAAACAAAGCTCTGATTTTGCAAAGAAAACACTGCAGGTCCAGTGTTGAATAGGACTGCTGAAATTTTAAAAGTCCGTGAAAACAAGTGTGTTCTAAAACGTCTTGTATTGCATGTTTACCCATTTAAAAATGAGGACAGTTGATACACACCCGGTTAAGGTTATAGGGTGATTCCCAGCTATTTTGTTGGCCTGGTCTGTGTTGTCAGGAGGCTGGTATGAAGTAGGTCAGTGCAGGCTTGAATAGTTTCATGCTGCGCGGTGGTTGTATCTTGCTTTCAGTTTTAGTTTTAAAATGAAGTTTAAATGTTTCGTAGGATTTTTTGTTTTTTTGGCTTTGACAAGTCATATTGTGGCCCCTTACATAGGTCAGATAAAGGTAATTATCTGTGTGTGTGTGTGTGTGTAGGGGGCTTTATTCTTCAGATGACTACCCTCCCCTCTTAAAACTGTAATTGCAGAGATGCAGAATTTCCTGCTTACCTTCAAGGTTTCCACCAGTGTTATTTTTGTTTTATTTCTTTGCTGTTAATGTAACTTAGCATCTCTGAAATCATCATTATATTGAATTATCTGGGATTTTACATCCTTAAGAAGGGCAGATTTTACAAGTTTAGTGAGTCGTGTATAGTTTAGCTTTATGAGAATAATAGTGAATAGAAAGTTTCATTTCTGTTTTTAAAATAAAAATGAGCTGTGTAGGCAACTGAGTAAAGAAAGACTAAGCGGTAATGAAGCGAGTCCTGTTCTTGGCAGATCTTATGTGGATAATTGATATGTACAGCCCCAGTGCAATTGAAGTGCCGGGAGTCTAACCTAGATAAACTCCTGACAGAGACTGGCCCTCAGTTTTTGGCACCTGCTCTGAAACACGAGTGAATGGGCAGCAAACCTGTTAATCTCCAAGTAGAAATTTCATGCATTTATTTTAAAATTGAGCATGGCACACTTACTAGCATTTAATTTTCAACACCAGAAATCCTGTTAGCGAAAGCAATTTCCTGTTACATTTAAGACTTGAGAATAAACCATATTAGTGGACGCATTTAATGAAGGTCCTCATGCCTCCTGCTCCCCAAGATGCGGTTTATGTGACTTCCTCAAGTGACTGTGTAAAGTATATTGGAGGACTCCTTCACTGCCACCTTCTTTTAAGAAACAGTCTATTTGTGTTAAAAGTGAAGTCATTTTAACAGGTAAGCTTACAGCTTTGTGTACCGCATTTCACGCGTGTTGAGGCAGTGTGTTTTTACCAGATGTTTTAATGCTTGGTCAAGTTCAGAAGATGATCAGTTTTGTGTTGTTTTGTATATCATCCTCTCGTACCACCGCTGATAAGGATTTTTAGTTACATTACAAATGTGGCATTAAAAATTACCAGCTGAGTTTTGTATTTAGGTTGGTTGTAGTTTCGAAATTATTGGACTTCAGATTACAGAAAAGTCTGTACTTGACTTTCCACATTGCTAGTGTAAATATGGTGTGTGATGTAGACCTTTAGCTGGCCAAAGGGCTATTGATTATCTTATTTCATAGTCCATTATTCTATTTATTGAGTTGAAATACACTTTGATAAAAGTCTGTCCATCGTAATTTCAAGCATTAAATGTGTCCTTGAAAAAGAAAATGTTTAAGTATCTCGAGTTGCAACCATGATGTTTACTGAGATAGGGCACTGTATTTCTTACGAGTGGAATATAATATAGTTTGAAGATAATTCTAGAAAAATAAAGACATTGGTATCTCAGTGGTGTTCTGCTGTTTGTTTACTCTTTGAATGCCTTCTGTTGAAGCCAGGTTAATAAGTCCATACCTTTCTTGACCTCCCTCACTCCCACTCTGAGTCACTCACACTTCTCACTTAGAGGGAGACGCTTAGTATTAAATATCCTAGAGAGTGTTGTTTGTAGTTTCTAAACAAAATTCTGGTATAAACAGTTTCACTTAAAGAAAGAAAACTGGTAGCCCATGCCTTTTTTCCTCAGTGCAGACACCAAGGGGCAGCCTGCTGGGAAACCACAGCCTCGGCGCTGGACCACTGCTGCCTTGCCCAGCTGATGGGGTGACCCTCCTGGGCTGCTTAGAAGAAAGAAGGCCAGAGCAAGTTCTCCCAGGATTTGCACAGCGAAAACTTTAGGAAAGATAATTACACATTTTCATTTAGTTTGGGCGAAAGCATTACTGTGCTTTTCTTTTATTTATTTAAAAACTCTGATAGAGTAAATTTGCTGGGCAAAAAAATAGAAACAATTACGTTGGTGATCTGCCTGTTTGTGACTAGTTATGTTTAAGAATACCTACATGTCTGCATTTGGCCTGTAACAGAGGCAGCCAACTTACCTAGAAGTTCACAAGAAATCCTCATGTCTTGAAAAAGTGTTCTGACTGATAGTGTATTTACTCAACAAACAAATTCAGGGATTTTTAAAAGAGCTGTTGTTACCAGTTACTGTTTTTATTTGTGTCCTTTTATTTCCAGGTGAGATCGCTCAGACTTTCCTTAAAACAGTCGTGTGAGTTGTGTCATACTCACTTTGTGGGAAGACATGAACTGAGTGACGGGGAAGCTCTCAAATCTTTAGATTAGTTTTTGATACTAGAAGCTGTCCATGATCTGTGTAAACCAGGAGGCAGACAGTGGAGCAGAGGGAAAGGATACTGCATAGTATGACATCGGGAGAGGGGTGTTTAACAGTTGTGTTCTTCGCTGAGCAAATAATTGGAGAAGCTGGACGGTAGGAGGAAACTGGTGGCTTAGTGAGTTAAGTGCTGTGTCTGCCAACTGAAAGGTCGGAAGTTCAAATCTACCAGGTGCTCTTTAGAGATTATTTTAACCGTATGTCTAAGATCTTTTTGCTTTTAAGGAGAATGAGCACTGCACCAGCTGGCTGCCATAAGTGGTTGGTTGGTTAGTTGACATGCCACCTTCTACGAGTTCTGCTTGTCTCCTGGGCCAGGCACACACAGGACACAGGGTGCTTTTTCTTTCTCCATATCTAGGTCACCTGTGACGGTTGTGTCCCAGACACTAGGTATTTCTGATTCCGAAAGAAGGCAAGGATTTCCTGTCTAGGGGTTTGAAACTGGTGAGATTCCTTCATTGCTGGCCAGAGAGGCGTCTGTGCAATTTCAGGCCCCTCAAGTTGTAGTTGTGTTTAGCAGAATGTGTGTGTGTGTAAATAATAGAGCAATGTGCTCTCTCTGTCGGGAAGTGTCTTGAGTGCTAGTATGTACAGATTGATTTGGTTTCTGCTTCACTCCTAGTTTGGGATATCATTGGAGAATATCAGCTTCACAGCTGTAGAAAAGACGGGAGTGCCATACTTGTTATGAAAGATAGTGTTGAGTAAAAACGTCAAGTCACTTTTTATATTAGAAAGATAGTATTACACACTAAAATTACTGGTATGAAAAATAAAACAAACTTTGTCATTTGCTTAAATTTGAACTCTTGAAGCAAGAGCAGTATGTAAGTGCCTAACTCAGTGTCTGTAATAGGCAGAGTACTGGGTTAAAGACTGGTGCTGAAGAATGCCTGTTCACTTGTGGCACTAACTTAGACAGAAATGTACAAATGTGTCTTTTATTCAGTTAGGGACCAAAGAAAGGGGCAGCAAACATCCAAGTATTATGGGGAAGGTAGAGCGTAGCCTCCACATCTGTAAAAGAAAAGAGCTGTGCTAAGTAACTGCAAGTTCCTTTGCGTTTCTGTGATTCTGTTACTAAATTAATGCTGGCTGCAATACGGAAGTGCACTGTAAGTGTGGTGACAGATGAGCAGATGTGACCACCCCAGACCATCAGCAGAACGTTGTCAGGGGGCAGAGAGGACTTGACAGTGTGTCAGCCCGGGAGGACCGTCTAGAGATGTTGTTTTGTGTTGCTGCCTTGTATGAGGGTTCCCTTAGGTGAGACTCAGTCTGCAGATATTTATTGAATGTGTATTACACTTAAACTGTTTTTGGAGCTACCATTGATTATGTAAAACTATTTAAGGCCATGTATGTAGTGATCTTTGTTGTGGGATTTGCTGGCTGAGAAACTGGTGGCGCAGTGGTGAACCGCTGCAGCTGTTGACCGAAAAGATTGGTGGTGAGTCTGCTGGGCACTTCTTGGAAAGTCGGGGCTGCCCTGCTCCCTGCTGCAGGGTTGCTGTGAGGGAGACTGGACTGGGGGCAGCGGGATTTTTTGTTTTTGCAGTTGAGAAACTGCAGTAGTGGGGCTGTTGGTGTGCTTTTTCGTTTTGTTTGTAAAGAGGTGCACTACACCTCCAGGTACTTCTCATAGGAATCTTTAAATTTTGGTAGTAATGTAATACTCAAAAACAGTGGATGTTATAAATTTCATTACATAAATAAGTAAGGTGTGTTGTTTTTAGAAGAGCTCAGTGTAGGATGGAGTATCACAACTTTCTCTCCAGGTTAGACGTGTTGATGAGTTGTTATGACTGAGTGTTCTACGTGCATCACAAAGAGCTAGATGCTAACTCTACACGCTGACCAAACTGGACGTGTGAAGCCAGCGACGACCTTTTTCCTCATGCTCTTACATGCAGTGCTTGCTTTCCAGCAGCTTTGTCTTCTGCTTTCTGGAGGGTTCTGAGCATTCCGAGAAGATGACAGGCCAGGGCCATTAGAAGGCGTGATCCTCCTGCTCTTGGGCACACGGTGCCCCAGGGACTGTCCACTGGGGACCTGCAGCGCCCAGGATCTTACTGCCTGTTTGCTGGCTGTGGCTTAGGATAATCAGTGTTCAGCTGGAACTCCTGTGACTAAGAACTTGAAAGCATGACTTAATTTTGCTTTCTTGAGACTGTAACTAGTGTGTGTTTTGGCATTTACTCTTTTCCATTTCATGGGTTATGTACCATGAAATACAAAACACAGTACTTTTGGTTAATTATGCAGGATACATCTTCAAGATATCTACTACTCTAGGATTCTACATATGTTCGAAAAGTCACGTGGAAAGGTGAGGTTTTATATTATTCATATGTGAAAACAAACTGACCGATGTTCCTTGGGGTTAGACTTTCCAGTGGGTTCTGGAGTTTGAATAGTGAGGTGTCAGAGATGCGCACCTTGTTATTCCAGTCTATTGGGCCTCAGAATTCTGGAACGTAAGAGTTCGTGTACTGTGAAATACTGTCTTCTCCAAATAGCCTCACTCAGGAGACAGTTTATCTGAAAGTCTCTGTGATATTTTCTGAGTTGGGATAGCAGCGTTGAGCTACAGAAGGATAGTTTTATGGGCATTCTAGCACTGAATTACCAAGTTGATTGAACTTGCATACAACAGCTGGTTGACTAGTGGAGCTGCCTTGGACACAGGCCCCAGCAGTGACCGTAGGCAGCCCTGGCGTAGCTCCTGTCCTCCCTGAGGTCAAGTGTGTTCAGTACCTGAAGCCCTGTTACCTGTCACTTCTAGGCAGCATCTGATCGTTACCTGGAAGGGTACGCGTTGCTGGGCTACAAACCACGCAGGCAGCAAACTTGGATTTGGGTTTCTCTCTGCTCTTGTTCTCATCACTTTTCTGTGGATTTCCTGCCTTGAGGACTGGGTGCTGCCAGGTCCAGCACAGGGGTGGCCTGTAGCGAGAGGCTGTCTCAGTTTAGGCTGCTCACAGCCCTTGCTCTTTGCTTCCATTCTGTTGTGTCTCTGCCTGGGCCTGTGCTGGTCGCTCCCTGACTGGTCATTACCAGATGCCTTCAGAGCCTTCCTCATTGGCTGCTGATCCAGGCGTCCGGCTTGGAGGTCCATTTCGTGAGCCTCTGCCTCCAGGAGACTCGGCCCAGCTTCCAGCAGCAGTGATCAGAGTGGCATAAATTAATTTTTTTCCGAGTAATTTAGACTGATCTTACCCGAAATGGGTCCATTTTAGTGAGTTTTTACTCACTACAGAAGTCCAGTTCATAGAAATTCAGAGAACGTGTATATCCAACATGAGGCAGTCACTGCTGTCATCAGGTAATTGCAGTACACAGTAAAATATGTTATTCGTGTGTGGGGAAGCCAGAGACTTGTCATTGTGTTTTGTAGTATATACGAAGTTTTAGAAACCCTGGTGACTTAGTAGTAAGGTGCTCCAGCTGCTCCCCGAAGGTTGGTGGTTTGACTCCACCAGGTGCTCCCTAGAAACCCTCTGTGGTAATTCCATTCTGTCCTCTAGGGTCGCTGTTGGGGTTGACTCAGTGACAGCAGGGCTGGGATTTTACAAAGCTGTGAACATTCACTTGGATAAGAAGGGCACTTCAGGTGACACTGTGTTTGGAATAAAGTCGGTGCCTCTGAGAGCCCAGGAAATGTTTTGAAACCCACTGTATGAGTTAAACCTGAAGTCGCTTCCCTTATCTGAGTGCAGGCATTAAATGTGTTCATCACGTGTATGCAAGCAGTCTGGATCCAAGACTGAACCATCCATTTATTAAATTCATGGATGCTGTTTTTCAAGAAACAGTGTTTGAGCAAAATTTATATACGCTAAGTTTCAAAAGTAGTGCCAAAGTCAAAGGTTAGCCCTCAATTGACAGATTCAGGTAGTCCAGTAAAACTGCATTCAGGCCGCCGAGTGGCAGCTGCGCATAAGGCCTGGAGCCCTGGGGGTGCGGTGGTGCTGAGCTGGTCTGCTAGCCGGTGGTGGGCAGTGTGAATCCATGTGGTAGCTGCGCCTTGGAAGCCCTGTGGGGCAGTTCCTCACCGTTTGTAGGGTTGCTGTGAGTCTGAATCTGCTCACGGTGAGTTTGGCTTATGTATAAAGCATAAAGAAACCAAAAACCGGTTGCTGGCGAGTCAGTTCCAGCCCAGAGCCACTCCATGAGGCAGAACAGAACTCTCCATAGGGTTTCCAGGAGCACCTGGCGGGTTCAGACCGCCAGTCTTTTGATGAGCAGCCAGCCACACTGTTAACCACTGCGCCACCAGGGTTTCTGTATGAGGTGTAGGAGGGTGAAGAAGTCACAGGATGTCACCCTTCCCTGTAACGTACTCCTGTGTGGTAGATTTCTGTGGTGTTCGTTTCATTTGACAAAAGTAAGGTTTCGTTGAGTGCTGTAATGTTGGAACCTCAATGCTGGAAACAGAGATGGAGGAGGGATTCAGTGAGGACATGGTATTTTTATTGGCAAAATCAGGCTGGTGACCTTGACCTGGACGAATCACAGGCTGAGCTGCTGGCCCCTGTACCCTTACCAGTGGGTTTGCTGGGAGATCTTTACTCTCACTGGTGGGACCTAGTTCCAGAGTTGTTGATGGCAGTGGAATTCACACTGGGAAAAATAATGGGAGGAAGACAGTTAATGACAAACTATGCTTGACTGAAGGGTGGGGTCTGAATGATGCCTAGTCTTTTCATCTAAATTTTAATTTTTGAAGATAGAAGAAGGTGTATGAGTAATACTGGAGAAGAAAAGGGGTGTAGGGGTGAGTGCACGCTGGGGAACGGAAGTGAGAGCTTCCATGGGCGCAGTCTCAGAGACAAGAGCTCCTTCCTGAAGAGGGAGGGGCTTTGAGGGGAGACCTCTTGGGGACCTGGTCAGCTTCACCTCGGCTCTGCATCCCCATGCCTTGCCTTCTCTGGAGGCAGTTTATGTTCCCTCCACTGGGGTCCTCTTTTTCTGAAGACTCAGGGGTCTTGTTCTGACACTTAGCCGCTTCTTTCAACATCGTACAAACTGTTCTTCCCACAAACTTTATTTCGGTTACCTCTAGATGTCCCTAAGATTTTCTTCAGGCAGCAGCAGATGACCTTGGAGACAGTTACCCTGCGATAAAGTGAGGGGTAGATAGCTCTGTGACCCGCAGAGCTCACTCCTGGTCTGGAGAAAACAGCCAGGTCCTCAGGTGAGTGCGTGGGAACCCAGATGCGTGTTTTTGTAAAAGAGTGGTACACAGTTAGCAAATATGCAGACATTTTAACTGCAATCATTAAATATGGTTAAAAGAGAAGGATACCTTTTTTAAAAAAACCACCAAGTTGGAAAAGGTGTAGAAAATGCAGTCCTCACCGCGGCTGTTAGCTTTATCCCTCGCTTCTGCAGTTTTCCAAGGCTTGTTCCTTCCTCTCCCGTTAGTCAGTTATTACCCTGTTGTTTTACGTATGCTTTGATAAGTGTACTCACATTTTGGGTTGATAGGTTAGATTATACATTATTAAAGTGTTAGCAATGTTTGCATTTAGATGGCAGAAGAAGGCACGGTTTTCCTTTGTTGTGTTACGCTTTTGCCGTGTGGCAGCGGTTCTGACTCACAGCGACCCCGTAGGATGGAGTAGGACTGCCTAGAGGGTCTCTGAGGAGCAGCTGGTGAACCTGAAGGGCTGATGTGGGGTCCGCAGCCTGGGCTCTTAGCCGCTTTGTCACCAGGCCTCCCATGGTTCCCTTTGTTGTAGCTTCTGAGTTTTCTTGAATGGACACTTGCTGCTTTTAGTTTGGAAAACAACCAGACCCACCAGATGCCCTGCCCACCCTGCAGCGCTGCCTGTCCGCTGCTGTCTGTGTCTCTGCTGCGCACCTGGCTCCTCTGCGTAGACGCTTTCAAACCACAGTGCTCCGGCTTCCTCCTTTTTTGTCAATTCAGTTGCCGTTTTTCAGTCTTTATTTTTCATTATGTCTTTAATTTTCTTCTTGTTGCTATGATTTCTTTGCATTTTGGTGACTCTCACTCACTCCTGATCCCTGTGGATGCCCCTCCAGCACCGCCAACACCCAGGTGCCAGCAGCAGCTTGCGTGCCGCCAGGATGCTGGGCTGGGATGCTGGGGAGGGTCAGCAGATCTTCCACGTCGACAGGAAGAAAGGCCTGGCGACCTGCTCCCAAAAGCCGGCCAGCGGAAGCCGTTCCCATCACAACTGTCTAGTCCACATGCGACCACAGGGATCAAGCCAGGCTGCGCTGTGTTTCATCCCCTCCTGGTTGGGAGCACCGGCAGCTAGTGCTGACCTGACTTATTACCAGAAGTTGTTATTATTAACTGCACCACCAGGGTCTTCTGACAGTTCTAAAGTGAGAAATAAACTGAATCACAAGAAGGACACCCCAGTGTCAAGGTAGAAAGCACTGCAGTGCAATTTGGAGTGAGCTGCCTGGGTGTGCAACCTAAGTCACATTAAAAATAGATATATTTTTTATTGTGCTTTAAGTGGAAGTATACATCTCGAGTCAATTTTCCATAACCATTCATCCTGTTTTCTTCTCCTTTGCCTTGGCTGCTGGGCCAGGGCTTGGTCTGGTCCGGTCTAGGGTGCGGTGTTGCTGGGTCTCCTGAAGTTTACCGCAGGTTAACCTTTTAAGTCCCAGCACCCTTCCTTTGGTAATCCTTAGCTTCTGGTAATAAGTCAGGTCAGCGCTAGCTGCCGGCGCTCCCAACCAGGAAGGGATGAAACACAGCGCAGCCTGGCTTGATCCCTGTGGTCGGATGGTTGTGATGGGAACGGCTTCTGCTGGCCGGCTTTCAGGAGCAGATCGCCAGGCCTTTCTTCCTGTTGACGTGGAAGATCTGCTGACCCTGCCCAGCATCCTGGCCCAGCATCCCGGTGGCACGCAAGCTGCTGCTGGCACCTGGGTGTTGGCTGTGCTGGAGGGGCATCCACAGGGATCAGACCTGGGTCTCTCACGGGGCTGAGGGTTCTGCAGCGTCCCTGCTGCCTCCCCGCCTCATGCTCTTCACTTGGGGGCCTCCTCGGATGCAGTCACTTGCTAGGGATGCATTTTCTTCTCTTGATTTTGTTGAAGTCAAGAAACAGACGGGCAGGCTGGACAAGGCTGAGGAGGTATGTCTGGTTGATCTTCAGACTGCAGGCAGCCACCACCGTCACTGTCAACCGTGCCAGGCACAGACACTTACAAAATAGAGTGACTTTTATAAAACTTGTTTATTTAACAGTTCTGTGGGAAAAAAAAAAGCAAACCCACTGCCATGAAGTTGGCTATGACTCATAGTGAGCTGAGAGGTCAGAGCAGAACGGCCCCATAGAGTTCCTGAGGAGTACCTGGTGGATTTGAACTGCCGACCTTTTGGCTAGCAGACGAAGCACTTAACCCACTGCGCCACCAGGGTTTTCTGACAGTTCTAAAGTGAGAAATAAACCAAATCACAAGAAGGACACTCCAGTGTCAAGGTAGAAAGCACTGCTGTGCAATTTGGAGTGAGCTGCCTGAGTGTGCAACCTAAGTCACATTAAAAAAAAAAATGCATATTTTATTGTGCTTTAAGTGGAAGTATACATTCTCAGTCAATTTGCCATATGAAACTCCACGCCCACACTGTTAGGCGACTTTCAGTGCTCTGGCTGTTTTGTGACAGCAGCTCACTCCTGCTTTCCACCCTGTGCTTCCCGTAACCATTCATCCAGCTCCTGTCCCCTCCACCCTTTTGTCTCACCTCTGGACAAGAGCTGCCCCCACAGCCTCCTGTCAATTACGTATTTAAGTGAGAAGCACAGTCTTTGCAGACATCACTCTGTGTGTTATGGTCCAATGCAGTCTTTGTCTGGAGAGCAGGCTTCGGGAATGGTTTCAGCTCTGGGCTAATGGAGTCCAGTAGCCATGTCCTTGGGGGACCCTCCAGTCTGACAGACTAAGGGTTCTGCTTCTGCACACTCGTGTTTCTCCTGCTCTCTCAGGGATTGTGCTGTGCTGCCTGTCGTACTGGCCCTTGGTGGTAGCTGGGCACCACGTAGTTCTTCGGGTCTTGTGCTCATATGGCGTGCAGAGCATGCAGCCCCTCTGCCTGCTGGGCTCGTATGACATCTGACGATTAGGTGCACGAACTTGCCACCGTGCACGTACACTGGTGGCACTGTACGAACGACTCAGTGAGGTTTCATGATCTTGGTATATTGATGTCTCCCAGCTACGTTTGTGTCAGTGTGGGGCAGTATGTTGCTGAGTGGCGCTCATTATTGTTGTGTGTTTTCATGTGCCATTGAGAGAATGTGGGTGCTTGAATTAGAGCAATGAACAAACATTAAATTTCTTGTTAAACTTGGCAGGGGTGGAGGTGACATCAGGGACGTGTTGGTCCAAGTTTATGGGGATGATACCACGAAGAAAACAGCAGTGTGCACGTGGATTAACGTTTTTCTGAGGGACGGGAGCTGACAAAAACTTACAAAAATGTGTACCAGTTGGACAAACAGTTAACCCAGTTTCCTATTTGGAAGTACTGAAAAGGCTGCATGGAAAAGATGAAAACAACCTGAACGTTTCCCAGCAGCTTATGGCTCATGCATCACGACAGTGCACAAGCTTGTATGGCACCAGCTCTGAGAGAGCTTTTAGACAGTAAACAAACAACTGTTCTGGAACACCATCCCCCCCACTCACCTGGTTTAGCCTCCAGTGACTTTTTTGTTTACCCAAAGATAAAGGAAATATGGAAAGGAACATACTTGGATGACATTCAGGACATCAAGAATTATACAGTGATGTCTCTGATGGCCTTTCCAGGAAAAGAGTTCCAGAATTGCTTTGAAGGGTGGACTAGGTACTGAAGTTGGTGTGTAGCTTTCCAAGAGAAGTGCTTTGAAAGTGACTGTAGTGATATTCAGCAAGGAGGTGTGTAGCACTTTTTCCAGGATAAGTTTACGAACTTGTCAGACCTCATAGCTCCCTCATGTCTTTGATGTCAGTGTAATTTGGAATTGACTTGATGGCACTGGGTTTGGTTTGTCTTTTGGTTTTGATGTCTTTCCTTCTGTGTTCCAGGTAGATTGGGACCAATTGATGCTACTTAGATGGCTGCTTGCTAGGTTTTAAGACCCCAAATGTCACTCACCGGAGAACATTTTCTTTTAAAAAAAAAAATTAGTTATACTCTTTATAAAAAAGAAAAAATTAGTTATGCTAGATAACCTGGATGTCCCCTGAAACCATGGCCCAGAGACTTCTGTCCCTGCTACTGTGGCCTTCAGAATGTTAGGCTGTAGTTAGAAAACCTCTTAGCTTTTGGTTTAGTCCAACTGTGCTGGCTCTATTTCTCCTGTGTGCTGTCACTGTCTTTACCTAACCCTATGCCTGCCTACTGTCTAATCTATTCCTCTCTCTTATCTACCCACCCTTGTAACCATCAAAGATTGTTTTCTTCTGTGCTTAAACTTCTTAAATTCTTACAGTAATGGTGGTGTACAACATTCGTCCTTTTGCATTTGACTGGTTTCATTCAGCATAGTGTCTTCCAGATGGCTCCGTGTTACGATATTTCCCCAAATCAGCATTGCTGTTTATCTTTGCTTGGTATTCCACTATGTAAATATACCATAGTTTGTCTGTTCGTCTGTTGATGGGCACCTAGGCTGATGCCATCTTTTGGACAGGCCTGCAATAAACATTCATTTGCATATAGCTGTGTGACAGTCCTTATTTCTGTAGGATATATTCCAAGCAGTGGGATTGCTAGATCATGTAGTTATTTCTATTTCTAGCTTTTTAAGAAAGTGCCAAATCAATTTCCAAAGTGGTTGTACCATTTTACATTCTCACCAGCAGTGTAGAAGAGTTCCAGTCTCTCTACAGACTGTCCAACATTATTATTTTTTGTCTTTTGGATGAATGCCAGCCTTGTTGGAGTGGTATCTCATTGTAGTTTTGATCTGGATTTGTTTAATGGCCAATGATTGGGAACATTCCTTATGTATCTTTTAGTGTCCTGGATGTCTTCTTTGGTGAAATACCTGTTCATATCCTTTGCCCATTTTTCAATTGAGGTTAGTTGTCTTTCTTGTTGATGATTTGGAGTACCTTATAGATATATGGAGATTAGATACTGCTTGGATATATCATAGCCAAAAATTCTTTCGCAGTCTGTAGGTAGTCTTTTTACTCTTTCATTGAAGTCTTCCAGTGAGCAAAAGTGTTTGATTTTTAAGAGTTCCTGGTTATCTGTTTTCTCTCCTGGTGTTTGTGCCTTGTTAGTAACATTTTGTACTCTGCTAGGGCTTCCAGTATTGTCCTTACTTTTTTCTTCTCATGATCTTTATTGTTTTAGGTTTTACATTTGGGTCTTTGATCCATTTTCAGTTAGTTTTTGTGTGTGGTGTGAGGTATGGGTCTTGTTTCAGTATTTTGCAGTTGGATATCTAGTTATGCCAATACCATTTGTAAAGAGACGTATTTTCCTCGGTTTATGTACCTTGGACCTTTGTCAAATATCAGCTGCTCATAGGTGGATGATGTTATATCTGGATTCTTAGTTCTGTTCCATTGGACTATTTGTGTGTTTTGTACCGATGCCAAGCTGTTTTGACTACTGTGGGAGTGTAAATAGCTTCTAATGTTGGGTGGTGTGAGGCCTCCCACTTTTGGCTCTTCTTCAGTAATGCTTTGTTTATCCAGAATGTCTTCTCTTTCCATATGAAGTTGGTGATTTGTTCTCCATCTGGTTAAAAAATGCCATTGAAATTTATATTGGGATTGCACTGTAACTGTAGATTGCTTTGGGTAGAATAGACGTCTTCATGATGCTGAGTCTTCCTGACCTTGAACAAGATATCTTTCTCCACTTAGGGAGATCTCTTTTGGTTACTTGTAGTCGAGTCTGGTAATTTTCTTTGGATATGTCTTTTATGTCACTGCTAACATTTATTCCTAGGTGTTTTTATCTTCTTAGGGTCTATTGTAAACGGTGTTAATTTGGCAGTTTCCTCTGTGATAGTCTCTGTGTTGGTGTAAAGGAATTCAGCTGATTTGTGTTTATTTTATATCCTGATACTTTGGTGAATTCTTTTATTAGTTCCATCTGTTTTCTCATGGGTTCTTTAGGGTTTTCTGTGTATAAGATCATATCATGTGCCGATGGAGATACTTCCCACCAGTGTGGATGCCCTTTTTTTCTCTTGTCTGATTGCTCTTGCTAGTACCTCCAGCACAATGTTGAATAAAAGTGGTGACAGTAGGCATCCTTGTCGGGTTCTCATTCTCAGGGGAGTTCTTTCAGACTTTTCCATTCAGGGCAATGTTGGTGGTTGGCTTTGAGTAGATGCCCCTTATTGTGTTGAGGAATTTCCCTCTATTCCTGTTTTGCTGAGCGTGTTTAATGTGAATGGGTTTTGGACTTGGTCAAATGCCTTTTCTGTGTCAACCGATAAAATCAAGTGGTTCTTCTCTTTTGTTTTATTATGTGTGCAGTGTAAGTCACTCTTTGAAATTGTTTCCTTTTATGTAATAGTGAGTACTTTATAGAGGTATAGTGAAGATTAAATGGTAAAATTTGTATAAAGCACTTAGTACAGATTCTGTCACATGGTGAGTACTTCATGCATATTGATTGTTATTTTTCAACCTTAATAAAATTTGGGACCTTTGCACTGTTAGTCAGGTACTTGTTTGCTGTATTACATGATTACTTAAAATTCTCATCACTATGTAGACATTGTAGGATACTTTGACAAATTTGTGCATATTATTTTGTGTTCTTTTTAAGCTAACACTATGTTTCATGGACTTTTCTGTGTATCATTGTAGGTGGGTTATCTAATAGCTTTTCTAAATACTGTGCAGAATGTTAAACACGAGACTGCATGTGTGAAGGGGCTCTGCTAATGGTTAATTGGCTTGGTAACGACCGGCTGTCTTTGCTTTTCTGGCCTGCTGGAGGTGATTCTCAGAGTCTTGGGCATTTCCTGTTTGTTTTATTCATGTTAAAGATTGTTTCAAAGACAGTGGTGATTCGGACGTAGAATTTCAGTGCTGCACCCAACTCACTCATTTTGTTGTTGCTGTTAGGTGCCATAGAGTCCGTTCCGACTCATAGCGACCCTGTGAACAGCAGAACGAAACACTGCCCAGTCCTGCGCCATCTCCACAGCTGTTTTTATCCTCAAACCCATTGTTGTGGCCACTGTGTCCATCCATCTCATCAAGGGTCTTCCTCTTTTTTGTTGACCCTCCACTCTGCCAAGGACTGATCTTACCTGACAGCATGTCCAAAGTATGTACAATGCAGTCTCGCTATCTTTGCTTCCAAGGAGCACTCTGGTTGGACTTCTTCCAGAAGAGATGTGTGTTCTTTTGGCAGTCCATGGTACACTCAGCATTCTTCTGCAAAACCACAATTCAAAGGCTTCAGTTGTTCTTCTGTCTTGTTTGTTCATGGTCCATCTCTCGCATGTATGTGATGTGATGGAAAACACCATGGCTTGGGCCAGGAGCACGTTAGTCTTCAAGGTGGCATCCTTACTTTTGAGTACTTTGAGGAGGCCCTTTGCAGCAGAACTCCCCAACGCAGTGTGCCTTTGGATCTCTTCACTGCTGCTTCCATGGTCGTCGTTTTACAGGTGGGGAAAATGGGCTACAGAGAGTGTCTACACCGTGAGTAGCAATTCTGGGACTGAAGATTCAGGGTTAATAAAGGAGTAATAGTGGTAGTGCTGATATTGATATCCCATGTATTTTAATACCCCATGTGTTGTTGAGATGATAGCCTGAGGAAATGTGTTCTGACCGTGCATTTTCCAGTCACGTATTCAGATGTGGCAGCAAATTGAGCTGGGATTCACCCGGAAAGCTGTCTGGCCATTTACAGATCTGTGTGTCAAGGCAGGAATGTCAGTAAGTGTGATACGCCTGCTGGTTAGGGATCACTGCTATGAGTTGCCGGGGGTCCAGCCTGGCTCATGAGGACTCTGTGCACAACTGAAGGAAGCACGGGATGCTGCCCACTGCTGCTCTGGCCATCCCAGTGTGCTGATGGGACGATTGCCATCACTGGCTTTGCATTGGCTGGTTGGAAGTAGATCACCAGGCCTTTCTTCCTGGTCTGTCTTAGTCAGGAATTTCTGTTGACACCTGGTGGATGGGTGGTGGCCCGTACATGGAGGTGCACTGGTGAGTGATAGCATCCTGGTCTCCCACGTTGAAAGGAGAGGGTTCTACCACTGAACCACCAAGGTTCGCTGATCAGGGAATAGAAGAAAAGTTTGTGTGTCAGTGGTTTCCACTCTTACTGTTTGATTTGGCATAATCTAATATAGGTATGGCTTCAAGTTAGTAATTTTCTTACTTGTGAAGACTGTGGGTTTTTTTTTTTATTGTGTTTTAGGTGCAAGTTTACATTGCAGAATGGTTTTTTGTTAAAAAATATATGCAGAAATTGTTTTGTGACATTGGTTGCAGTCCCTGCAACATGTCAGCGCTCTCCCCCTTTCCCTTTACACCCTAGGTTCTCTTTGTCCATTTGTCCAGGTTTCCCGTCCCTTCCTACTTCTTATCTTTGTTTAGGGGCAGGTGTTGCCTTCGGTTAGGTCTCCTGTACGTGACTGCAGTAAGAAGCACATCCCTCCCCTGTGTTGTTGTATAGACCTGTCTGACTCATGAGTGACAGCTGGATTTTCCAAGTGGCTTAGCATGCTGTTGAGGGCCAGTCTTGGGGGGCTCTTCAGCCTCTGGCAGACTTGTCGCTCTGGTTGTTGTGAACTTTAGTTTTGGTCTATGTTTTTCTGTCATTCTGTCCAGAGCCTTCTGTTGTGATCTTGGTCAGAGCTGTCAGGTATTACGAGCTGGGTACTGTCTGTTGTCCTGGGCTCAGGCTGGTGGAGGTTGTCATTTCTGTGTCCCCTAGTCTGGGCTCATGTTCTCTTTGCTTTTCTTCGTTTCCCTTTGCTCCAAACATGAAGGGACCGATAGATGTAAGATCCCAGGCACTGCTCACTGAAGTATAACGTAGAACGTTTTCTTTATGAACTGTGGTAGGTTAGCGGGCCCAGGTATCCCCCTAAACCATGGTCCCCAGCCCTCAAACCCAGCAACTCATCCCTCAAAGTGTCCGGATGTGTGTAGGAAGTTTCTCTAGCTTTGCCTTGGTCAGGTAGTTCTGACTTCAACAGTATTGTGTGTTGTTTTTCCATTCACCAAGGTTAATACCTGTGTACTGTCTAGTTAGTGATTTTCCCTTTAATTTGTAATTTAACATCAAAATCTGAGTTTCAGCCACGGGTCATTTGAGCCATGCCGGTTTAATGACTAAAATTGTCTTAAGTTGAAGTGGTTGATTTGGGGAAGTATTTTCCCATCATCTTTCATGCTTCCATCCAGACTTTGGATGGCTTTGTACTTGGAGTGTTCTGTCCTTGTCCTCTGTCTTTCATATGTAGTTTTCAAACAACACCCCTCCTCCCTTTACCAAATTCTTACAGATTGCCGTTCTTTAATTAAACTTTGTTTATGCCAGATGCTGTGGTTAAAAGTGCTATCTTGGGCTGCGGTTGACTGGATGTCAGTGGGTTTGGCTTTTCTGGTGGTTCAAGTTGCAGTCATGTGACTGTTCTATGCTGAGGGCCTCCTAGATGCTGGGGAGTACAGCAGGGAGCTAAAGGACCCAAAAGCCGGGCCACGTAAGTGGAGCGGCCAGCACAGGTCCTAGAGCCGGAGTGCCGAGGAGCAGACTCTTACTCTCCACTGATAGACAGCTGGCCCTTGGGCAAGTTACCCATACTCCCTAGACCTCATTGTCCTCTTTGTGGTAGTACTTGGTGTGTAAAGATAGAGGGCTGGTATTTGTTAAGTCACTTAGTGTATTGCTTAGCAGCAGTATGCAGTGTAAGCATTTGCTGTGGCTGTTAGGTGCTGTCTGTCTAGTTCTAACTCACGGCGACCCTGTAGGACAGAGGAGAACTGCCCCATCGGGTTTCCAGGGAGCTGCTGGTGGACCTGAACTGCTGGCCTTTTGGTTGGCCGTTGAGCTCTTAACCACTGCGCCACCAGGGCTCAAATGTAAACATTAGTTTCATTATAACTGTTATTTTAGAGTGGGAGGAGACAGATAAATACTAAGGAAAATATGTGTGTCAGATGGTAATCAGTACTAGGGAGAAAAGTTAAGGAAGTGAAACAGGCAAAGAGAGTACGCGTGTTGGGTATGAGAATACCGTAGTTTAAATCGAGTGGTCGAGCGAGTCACTGATAATGGTGACACTGAGGCCTACGGAGATAATGGGGCCCCCGGGATAACATCTAAAGGAAGAGCTTTCACGAGGAGGTCGTGAGAAGACAGCATGACAAGCAGCAGAAGGGGCGAGTAAGGGGCTGGCGTAGGCCTCGGCAGGCCCACAAGCACAAGGCTTTGCGTTGGAATCCGAGCTGCGAGCCATTGGCGGCTCTCAACTGAGAAGGGACGCCACCTGAATTAAGTCTGAAAAGGCTGAGTTTGGCACCCCTGCCGTCGAGTTGATTCCGACCCACAGCCACCCACACAGCAGAGTGGAACTGCTCCCTGCAGTTTCCACGGAGCGCCTCGTGGGTTTGAACGGCCAGCCTTTTGGTTAGCAGCTGTAGCACGTAACTGCCGTGCCGTCAGGGTGTCCCTGCTGTGTTCAGGAGACTGTGGGGTCGTGGGGGGCGGGGAGGACAGAAACACGGAGGACTACCATGAGTTGTTCTTTGCAGTCAAAATCCAAGGGCAAGACGCTGGCCAGGACCGGTGAGGATTGTAGCAGTGGGGTGAAGTGGTAGGAATTTAGAAATCAGAAGACTATGACTTTATAAATTTTCTTTAATTAACAGATATTACAACCTCTACATAGAGGAAATACTTTTGAAAAAGCTGTAGGTTAAGTTAAAATTACATTGTACACTTTGTTGAAAGGGGCACTCATGTTATGTAAAGTAATGGAGGAGAATAGGGGTTTTTAACCCAAAGTGTACAGTTTTCATAATGTACATAAACTTTTTTTAAAAATCACCTTAACCTCTACCAAGTTTGAATTTGTAAAATACATGAGATTCCAGAGATTCAAGGAATGACTTCACAAGGCATTTAAAAATGAACATGCAGTTTTTCTGTTGTAGCAACTAATTTTATAAAAATGAAGCAGGTCTGACACTTGACTTTGAGATGCAAGTGTGTATAGTATTCTTTTATAGTGTTCCCTGTAAAATAGGGAAACTATAGTATAGTATATATAGTAAATATAGTAAATACTATATATAGCTACTATATATAGCAAACTATAGTATGCTCAAGAGTCATAGGGAAACTATTTCTATAGCTTTACCCCGTTTGGGGCTAAGTTAACCTCTAGCTTCAAGCAAAGGTGCTGCCACCCTCAAAAGCAGTCCTGAAGTGAGAGTGACGATTTGATTGTCGTTAGGTGCCATGGAATCAGGTCTGACTCCTAGTGACCGTCTGTACACGCTAACAAGACGCTGCCCCGTCTCCTGCCGTCCTCAGCAGAGCCTCTGGGTCAGTTCCTCGTGTGCAGTGAAGGTCCTCCCATTGGCTGTCTAATTTACCAGGCGTGATGTCCTGCAGAGACTGGTCTGTCCTGATACCATGTCCAAAGTCCATAAGAAAAGTCTCGCCATCCTTGCTTTTGGGAGTCAATGGTATATTCAGTATTCTTCAGCACCGTAATTCAGAGGCTTCAGTTCTTTTTGCTGTTGAGTTGGTTCCAACTCACAGAGACCCTGTGCACACCAGAAGGAAACACTGCCCAGTCTTGGGTGTTGTCCGCAGTTGTTTTTATGCGTAAACCCGTTGTGAAAGCTGCTGTACCAGTCCATCTCACTGAGGGCCTTCCTCTTTTTCACTGACCCTCCACTCTGTCAAGCATGATGTCCTCCTCCAGGGACTGATCCCTTCTCGCAAGATGTCCAAAGTGTGTAAGACACCGTCTCACCGCCTTTGCTCCCAGGGAGCGCTCTGGTTGTACATCTTCCAGAACAGATCTGTCTGTTCTCTTGACAGTCCTTGGTAAACTCAGGATTCTTCTCCCACACCACAGTTCAGAGGCTTCAGTTCTTCTGTCTTCCTTGTTCACTGTCCAGCTTTCACGTGCATGTGATGCGGTGGGAAATGCCATGGCTTGGGTCGGCACACCTCGGGTTATTTGCTTGGCATACAGATTGAAAAGGTATGGTGAGAGAATACAACCTTGGCACATACCTTTCTGACTGTGAACCATCGTGTTTTCCTTGTTCTATGTGCACGACTGCCTCCGGATCCATGTACAGATTCCCTAAGAGCACAATTAACTGTTTTGGAATTCCCATTCTCTGCAGTGTCATCTGCAGTCTGTTACGATCTGCACAGTCGAAAGCCTCTGCATAGTCAATGAAGCACAAGTAAACATCTTTTTAGTATTCCCTGCTTTCAGCCAAGATACATCTGATGTCAGCAGTGATCTGCCTGGTTCCACATCCTCTTCTGAATCCAGCCTGAATTTCTGGCAGTTCCCTGTCAGTATACTGTTGCGGTAGCTTTTGGATGACCTTGAGCAAAATGGTACTTACGTGCGGTATTAATGATATTGTCATGTAATGTCCGCATTTGGTTGGGTCACTTTTCTTTGTAACGGGCCACAGAGAGGATCTCTTCCAGTTAGCTGGCCAGGTAGCTGCTCCCTAAATTCCTGGCGTAGATGAGTGAGCACTTCTAGTGCTGCATCTGTTTGTTGAACTGTCTCAGTTGCTGTTCATCAATTCCTGGAGCCTTTATTTTTTGCCAGCACCTTCAGTGCAGCTTTGACTTGTTTCAGTACCGTTGGTTATACTAACCATGTGCTGCCTCGTCGGACGGTGGAACACCGACCAGTTTTTTTCTGGTCTAATGACTGTGTGCATTCCTTCCATCTTCTTTTGATGCTCCCAGGGTCATTTAATATTTTCCCTGTAGGGTCCTTCAGTATTGCAGCTTGAGGCTTGAATTTCTTCTTCAGTTCTTTCAGCTTGAGAAATGCAGAGTGTGTTCTTCCTTTTCAGTTTTCTAGCTCCAGCGGTTTGCAGATGTCGTTATGATGTGTTGGTTTCTCTTCTTGAGCTGCCCTTTGAAATTTTCTGTTTAGGTCTTTTACTTCACCACTCCTTCCTTTTACTTTAGCTGCTTGACATACGAGAGCAAGTTTCAGAGTTTCTTCTGACATCTGATTTGGTCTTTTCTTTCTTACCTGTCCTTTTAATGACCTCTTGCTCTCTTCATGAGTGAGGTCTTTGATGGCATTCCACAGTTCATCTAGTCTTTGGTCGTTAGTAGTCCACATGTGAAATCTTCTTTGTAAGATGGTCTCTAAACTCAGGTGGGACGTACTCAAGGTCATACTTTGGCTTTCATGGGCTTGTTCTAATTTTCTTCAGTTTCGTTTTGAATTTGCATGTGAGCAGCTGATCTGTGCCGCAGTCAGCATCTGGTCTTGTTCTTACTGCTGATGTGGAGCTTTTCCATCGTCTTGTGGTTGATTTGGTGTATTCCATCTGGTGAGGTCCCTGTGTACACTCACTGTTTTGGTTAAAGAAGGTATTTGCAACAAACAAGTCGTTAGTCTTGCAAAATTCTATCATGCAGTCTCCAGCATCATTTCTGTCACCAGGGCTGTACTTTCCAGCTACCAGTCCTTCTTTGTTTCCAACTTTTGCATTCCAGTCACCAGTAATTACCAGTGCATCCTGATTGTATGTTTGATCAATTTTGGACTGCAGAAGCTGGTAAAAATCTTCAGTCTCTTCCTCTTTGGCCTTAGTGGTTGGTGTCTAAATCTGAACAGTAGTCATATTAACTGGCCTGCTTTGTAGGCGTATGGATGTTATCCTATCACTGACAGCATTGTACTTCAGGATAGATGTTGAAATGTTCTTTTTGATGATGAACACAGCAGCTGTTCTTTGGTGTTCTTTATTCGTCGTCCAGCTGTTACATGCATATGAAGCAACTGAAAACACCATGGCGTGTTTGGGTCAGATGTGCCTTAGTCTTCAAGTTGATGTTGTAATAATTTAAAGAAGTCTTTTGCTGTCATTTCCCCATGGTATCATCCCCTGTAAATCAGTAGAAGGATCAGAAGGCTTGGTCCTTGTGTTTTGTCAAGGCTGCTTCCAGTTTCCTGAAACCTAACTGATACAAAACTCCTTTTTTTTTTGCTTTATAAAGTTTGCTTATTTTGCCATGGTTGTTGAGAACACAACACAGAGAACATGTGCCAGTTCTGTGATTCTCACACATACAGTTTGGTAACATTGGTGATGTTTTTCAGTTGTGCAGCTCTTGTCACCCTCTTTCCAAGCTGTTCCTCCATCGTTAACAATCTCACTGTCCCCTCAGGTCCCTAGCACATGTTTCCAGTGGCTGTTGTCATTTTGGTCCCATTTAGAGAGCTCTTAAGGGAGCGCAGTGTTCAAGGCAGACATTCCTAACAGGTTAAGCTCTCAATTTAATTTGCAAACTGGTAGCATTGGATTTTAAGAAGACATTAGGTGATAGTTTTGGTTTAAGGCTTAAAGATGATCTCGGCAGTAGTTTCAGGGATTCATCCAGTCCTTACGGCTCCAGAAAGTCGAGAATCTTTGAAAATTTGAATTTCTGTTCTATATTTCCCCCCCTTTTGGTCAGAATTCTGCTATAGAGTCTCTGATCACAATGTTCAGTAATGGTAACCAGGCACCATCCAGTTCTTCTGGTCTCATGACAAAAGAGGCAGTTGTTCATGGAGGCAGCTGGTCCCATACTGCACGCACTTCCTCCTCTCCCGTCCCTAACTCTCTGTCCTCTGTTACTCCAGGTGAACGGAGACCAGTTGTTGTAGTTTGAATGGCTGCTTGCAAGCTTTTAAGACCCTGAGCGCTATGCAGTGAACTAGCAGGTACAACAGACGCACTAAATGTGCTGTTAGGCCAGCTAATTGGGGTGTCCCAGGAAACTGTGACCGTGAACCTGTTAGCCAAGGAACCAGAAGCGTGAAGGGTTTGCATGTACATAAGCAACCTCAGCAGCTACTCCTTTTTTTGGTAAATATATCTGTCCCACAACATTTGCCGACTCAGCTGTTCACTGGTGTGCACCTTGTAGACAGCAGTTATGTTTACGTGCTGCTGTGCAACCCCACCCTTAATGTGATTTATCTGTCGTTGTAAACTGAAACTCCATGTTCTGTAAACAGCAACCCTCCCTCCCCTACGTTTCCTCTCTTTCCCGCCTGTGGTAACTGCTAATAAACTTTGGTCTTTGGGGGTTTGTGTCTTCTTTCATTTCTGTGTAAGTGAGAACGTGCACCAGTAGTCCTTTGGCGGTTAGTTTGTGTCGGTCAGCAGGGTGCCCTCGGGCTGCGTCCGCGCTGTGGCCCTTGTCAGCTCCTCGGCTCTCTGGCCGAGCGGCGCCCCCTGTGTGTCTGCACTGTGGTTTGCTCGTCTCTTCCTCCACTGATGGCGTTTAGGTTGTGTCTCAGTTGTCTGGTCCTGCTGTAACAGAACTGCCACAAGTGGATGGCTTTACCAAAGGCAAGTTTATTCTCACCTGGTGCAGTAGGCTGCAAGTCTGAATTCAGGGCACTGGTGAGGGTGGGGAGGCTTCCCCCGGCAGCCCTGGAGGAAGCTCCCTGGAGGAAGGTCAGTCTTTTTTTGGCCTTGGAGCGTCTTGGTACAGGAACCTCAGGTCAGAAGGGTGCCCTGATCTCCCGGGGCTGCTTTCTTGATGGTGTGAGGGCCCCAGCTTTCTGCTGGCTTCCCTTTCCTTTTAGCTCTTGTAAGATAAAAGAATAAGAGGTGGTGCAGGCCCCACTCCAGAGAAACTCTCTTTATGTTGGAGCAGGGAGGGGACCTGAGGAAAGGTTTTACAATCCCACCCTGATCCTCTTTAACATACAGCGTAGGAAAATCACAAAATGGTGGGCAGTCACATAGTTCTGGTAACCACAGTCCAGTCAAATTTCTGTACACATTTTTGGGGTGACAGTTCAATCCATGACATATGATAAAAGGTGGAAACCCTGGTGGCATAGTGGTTAAGTGCTGTGTCTGCTCCCCAGAAGGTCAGTGGTTCAAATCCACCAGGTGCTCCGTGGAAACGCTAGGGGGCAGCTCTGCTCTGTCCTGTAGGCTCTCTATGGTGGGACACAACTCAGTGGCAGTAGGCTTGGTTTGGGTTTGGTGTGAGAACAGTTAGTCCAAACCACACTGCAGTGAAACTCACTTAGTAAGGGTGTCACCCATGGCTCAGCCCAGTGCTGCACACATTTTAGGGGGACACAGTGTGATCCACGCTGTTGTTTCTGCCTTTTGTGAATTTTTAGCTGTTGTGAATAGTGCTGCAGTGAACATTGGTGTACAAATATCTGTTTGAGTCTCTTGCAAGTCTTTTTGGATGTGTACCTGGGCGTGGAATTCATGTAATTTTTTAGTTTTTTTAGGTGCTGCTCCAGTTTCCATATCATTTGCTTTCCCACCAGCAATGGATAAGGGAGCTAATTTTTCACATCTTTGCTAACACTTGTTATTTTGTGTTTGCTGGTTGTGTAATCTTAGTCATCTGAAAAGAAAAAAACAAACGGGTGGAGTTGATTGTTGATTCCGACTCATAGCGACCCCGTAGGACAGAGTAGGACTGCCCCATAGAGTTTCCAAGGCATGCCTGGAGGATCTGAACTGCCAACCTTTTGGTGAGCAGCCGTAGCACTGAACCCCTGCGCCACCAGGGTTTCCCTGGCCTCCCCGGGGTGTTGGGTGGTGGTGTGCTGTGGTTTTTTTGATTTGCTTCTCTCTGGTTGATGGCACCGAGCATCTTTTCATGTGTTTAGCAGCTATTTGAATGTCCTGTTTGAAATGTCTGTTCACGTCCTTTGCCCGTTTTGTGATTAGATTATGTGTCTTTGTTTCTGAGTTGTCAGAGTTTTTATGTATTTTGGTTATTGGCTTCTAATCAAGTATATGATTTCTGAAGTATTTTCCCAACTAATACCTAGTTAAAAATCAGCTGACCGTAGATCTGTGGGTTTCTTTCTGGAGACTCTCAGTTCTGTCCATTTGGTCAGTGTGTGTTAGGTTGACTTGATTACCATAGCTGCATAGTGTATTTTAAAATCTGGAAGCGTGGATCCTTCTGTTCTTTTCTTTCAATGTACGTGAGCTATTCAGGGCCTCTTGCCATTCCATATAAAGTTTAAGATTAATTTTTCCAGTTCTGTAAGAGATGCTGTTGGAATTTTTATCAGGATTGTGCTGAATCTGTAGGTGGTTTTGAGTAGTGTTGACATTTTAACATGAAGATGGAGCATCTTTACATTTATTTCTTTTTAAATCTCTTTCAGCAGTGTTTTATAATTTTTATCATAGAAATCTTTCTCATTCCTGTTTAAAGTTGTTTCTAGGTATTTTATTATCTTAGCTGCTATTGTGAATGGAAGCATTTTCCTGATTTCTCTTTCAGATTTGTCATTGCTGGCACATAGAAACTCAGCTGGTTTTGTTTGTTGAATTTGCACCCAGCCTCTTTGCTCAGTTCCTCTGTTAGCTTTTGTAGACTCGCTGAGGTTTTATGTCAGAAGACTCTGAGTAGTATTGTTGTCAGTTCTTCTCTAAATGTTTGGTGGAATTACAGTCCCTAGCTTTTATTTGTTTGGAGATTTTAGATCACTAATTCAGTTTCTTGTTTGTTTGTTTGTTTTTTTTTTTAAATGCATTTTTGAGATTTTTTAAAACTTCCTCTTAATCCAGTTTGGGTAGGTTGTGGGCCTCTAAGAATCTGTCGCTTTTGTCTGGGCTGGTCATTCGTTGTTGTACAGTTGCTCAGAATACCGTCAGTCTATTTCTGGTAAGTTGTAATAGCTGCTCTTTCATGTCTTAATTTTGGCCGTTTGAATCTTTTTTTTTTTTTCCCTATCAGTCTACCTGACGGTTTGTCATTTTATTGATCTTTTTCAAGAATCAGCTTCTGGCTTTGTTGATTCCATTGTTTTTCTTTTTTTTTTTTTACTTTGTTATTTGCTGTCTTCTGGTGGATACAAGTTTAGTTTGCTCTGCTCATTCTAGTTCCTGACATGCAGCCTTAGCCTGTTGGTTTGAGATGTTCCTCCTTTTTCGCTCTGGGCGTTTGTCTTGGTTAAGCTTCCCTCTGAGCAGTGCCTTTGCCGCAGCCCATGAGTTCTCTGATGCTGTGCTCTCGTTTTCGTTTGAGTGTTATGGGTTGAGTTAGGTTGCCCAAAGGTAGGTCTTGTAAACCCTAACCTCTATGTCTGTGTTTATGATCGCAGTGGGGAATGGGTTGCCTTTATTATGTTAGTGAGACAAGATGAAGATGAGATGTATCTTGAATTAGTTTCTTTGAGATATAAAAGAGATTAAAGAAGCCAGTAGAGAGAGATGGTATAAGACAGATACCAAGCCCGATGAGCATTGCCCAGGGCCAGAAACTTGGAAGAGACAAGGATGCAGAACTAACAGAAAGCTTTCCCCTAGAGAGACACACCCTGAGTTTCCCCCAGAGAGACACACTGAGTTAAGACTTCTGCGCTCTTAAACTGTGAGAGAGTAAATTTCTACTGAATTTTGGTATTACTGTTAATAAGTAAGTCAAAAATTGGTACCAAGAACGAGGGGGGGGTGTCGCTGTCACAAACACCTACACTGTGGAAGTGGTTTGGGAATTGGGTAGTGGGTAGAGGCTGAAAGAGTTTTAAGGTACCCAATAGTGGGACTGTAGATTGTTGTGATTGTTGGAAGAGCTATGGGTAGCACAGACACTTCTGGTGAGGACTCAAAATAAAGTAGAGAGAGCCACAGGGAACGTTTCTCTTGTCTTAGACAATATCTGTGGCGCCAGCAGCAGAATGTTGCTAGCTGGGTTGGACGTTGAGTGTGCTTTTGTAGAGGCTGTAAAAGGCAATGGTGAACACAGGATTTGATGATGTGTGAAGGGCAGTGCCTTTTCTGCAGTAGCAAAGAGCTTGTCTGAATTATGTTCATATGTTTAGTGGAAGGTAGAACTTGTAAATGATGAACTAGAGTATCTAGCTGAGGAGATTTCTAAAGTAAAATTTTAGAGGAGCCACATGGCTTACTTGCCACTTGCAGTATAATGTGAGAGGAAAGAGATGAATTAAACAATGAATCGTGTGAAAGGAAAACAAAACGTAAAGAGTGGAAAGAGGAGATGTGTCCTACAGAGTGTTCATGAGGGGCTGACCGCACAGCCTGTGACTGATGGGTCTAACCAACTGCTGTGGCAGAAAACCCGTCCGTCTGGACAGAACCCGACAGAGAAAGAACAAAAGCAGAGAACGTGGTCTGCCCCCTACAGTTCTCCAGGCAGGAAACTCAAGTTTCCTGGAGGCCAAAAGAGCTCCATGTGTTGTCCACCAAAGCAAACAAGAGGGCTGTCTCTGGAGCGGCTGGAAGACGAGCAGGCCTGTTAGAAGGGGCACGGGAAACAGGTTTGCATTGCTTTTGAAAGTTGTAGAAATCCCAGCTTCCTTGGTTTCAGAGCAACCGATCTTCACCAGCTCAGTTCAGGAGCTTTGGACTGCTGTTCACAAGTGCCAGGGATGAGGCTGCTGCCCAAAGATGAGGGGATGGGCTGCCATGCCCAGGGGACAAAGAAACAGGCTCGTTAGGTCTAAGTGGGTAGTATTACCCCTCAAGATGTCCCAGGAGGATGGAGCTGTCCAAAATGAGGGAGCAGAGTGGCCGTCCCAGTGGGCATGGAAGGCAAAGCTGAAGCCGAGGGCAGGGAGGCCTCCATCCCCAACCTGGAGTATGGTGGTGATGCCAAAGATCAGAGCGTCGTTTCCCAGCACTGAGAGTCAGCACACTTGCTTTGGCTGGGTTTGGACTGACGTGGTGCCCACTCTCCCATCTTTCCTTCTGGTCTCTCCTGATCGTAGTGGAACTGTCTGCCTCGTGCCACCTCCCCAGGAAACAGATTTCACGGGTTCAGAAATCAAGAAAAGTTTTGCCCCAGGATGGAATATGCTTAAACATACAAGCCAAACCCGCTGCTGTTGAGTCCATTCTGACTCCGTGATCCTGCCCCATAGAGGTCCCATGGAATGCCTGGTGACTTTGAATTGCCAGCCTTTTGGTTTAGCAGTCGTAGCTGTTAACCACCGTGCCACCAAGGTTTCTGAATAGACCTGAGGTCTCACCAGTATTTGATTTAGGTGCTCCTGAGGGTGGGATTTGAGACTTGGAGTTGATCGAAGACTATTATGATGATGTGGTGGCATCATATGATGATGTGTTTTGCATGTGGCAGGGACATTGATTTTGGAGGGCCAGAGGATGGGATGGTATTGATTGAACTAGAATCAGTGTTACGTAGACTAATAAGATTGGTGGGTTTTGTCCCTTCCTTGACCCAGCTGATAGTTTAATTTCCATGTTTGTGTGTTTTCCAGGTTGTTATTTATTTTTTTCCTGTTACTGATTTCTAGTTTATCACTTGGTTAGAATACTTTGCATGATTTCAGTCATTTTCTGTTTTGCCTTGTAATCTAACGCGTTGGCATGTTTGTAGAATGATTCATGTCCAGTTGACTAGAGTGTGCGTTGTACTGTTGGCTGGGTGAGATGTTCTGTATGTGTCTGTAAGTCTGATGGTTTGTAGTGTCATTAAGCTTCTCTGTTTTCGTGTTGATCTTTTCTCTGTTTGATGTGTCTCCTCACTTACTAGCACTCTCGTTATCTGATGTTTGCGTTAACAACAGTGACAAATCTAAAGGGTCTCTGGTATGGATGTCCTGTGTTAGACACCTCACAGTGGCCATATTTGTGAAGCTGTGGTGGCCATATTTTTCACTTTTTAAAAAAAAAATTATTGTCATTAAGTGAAAGAGTGCAATCCAGTCAGTTTTGCACACCCACCTCTCCACAGCTCCTGTCGGCGCTCCTCGCTGTGTGACAGCGCGCTCTCCTTTTCACTTGCTGTTAGTAGATCCTCCTAGCAAACACCTGTTCCCTCCTTTGGACTGTCCCCTCCCCTCTAGAAAGACACCAGTAGGACAGGCTCCTACAAATGTGTAAAACCACAAAGCACACAGATCGCATGCACACTCTCAATCTGAGTCCAGTCCGTTCTGAGTCTGGAGTGTTGACCTCAGTGCTGAATTCAAGTCTGGGGCAGCAGCAAATCTAGGGGCCATGTTCCCAGGGGACCCTCCAGGTTGTTGGACCATCCATTCTGGTCTTTTAGTATTGTTCTTAATGTGCACACCGCCTTTTCTCATATTACGTCAGTGACCCTACATTGTATCCCCTATCAGGGGTGTCTTTGGTGTTGGCCAGGTATCATCTAGTTCTTCTGGTCTCCTGCTGCGGTAGTCTTCCAATCGTATGGGTTCTTCTGTCTCCTGGGCTCGTTTTTCCTCACGTCTTTGATGTTCTCAGTCATCTGCTGTTAGGTGGATTGGGCTCAGTTGGTGTTCCTCAGATAGCAGCTTGCTGGCTTTTAAGACCCCAGATGCCACTGACCACTATGGGGTATGGAAGACTCTCTTAGCAAAATGCTAAGTATGCCAATTGACCTTGATGTCCCCTGAAAACATGGTCCCCAGACCTCTGTACCATCTTTGAAATGTTGGGTTGAATTTAGAAACCAGTTAATGTTACAGTCCATTTGTGTTGAGCTGCCTCTGCTGAGTGCTGTCACACCTTTCACCGAACAGAATTCCTCTCTACTATCAAATCTGTGACCAGCCCTCTCCTTCTATCCCCACTGTTGCATAAGTCTTTTTTCAAGTCCTCATAATAGTGGTTTCGTACAACACTTGCTCTTTTGCAGCTGACTGATTTCACTCAGAATGTCTTCTAGTTGTTACCAGGTTATGAGATGTTTCCTAAAATCATTATTGTTCTTCATCATTGCATTGTGTTCCATTGTATCAGATTTTTTGATTAATCTTGACAAATAGCCATGAAAAGTTGCATGATTGCACAATGCATAGAAATTATTAAAGTGTATTATCAAAGTGAATGTTCATTTGCCACACGTTCTGTGTGACATGAAATTTATAAGGCACATAGTCATCCCACTGAGAGAATGATTCAACGTTTAATCAAAAAATTTGAGACAACCTGGTGTCAATGAGACAATGCCTGTGCGTCAGCGAACCACATGCTCCAGTGAAAACGTCTGTCAGAGTGGACGTCCCAGTCAATTTCTCGCTGAGCACAAGAATTGAGCCTTCTGTTGACCATAGTTTGGCAAATTTGGCATCTGGACTTGAAGCTCAAGAACTGAAGTCCCACAGCCATAGATTATGGTGTACATGTGCTGACTGGGCTCTGGAGCAACTAGACATTGACCCTGTTTTTGGCCAAAAAGTCATCTTCAGTGACAAGGCCCGCTTTTGAATAAATGGTTTTGTTAGCAGACAAAACTATCCCTTTTGGAGCAGTGAGAATCAAATGGAGATTCAAGGACGTCCACTCCATTCCCCAAAAGTGACCATTTGGTGTGAATTTTGGTCCAACTGGCCCTTCCTCATTTTTCCAAGATGAACAAGGAGAAGCTGTGACTGTCAATGGTGGAAGATACTGGGCTGTGAGGACTGATTATTTGGGGCCCCATTTGGAAGATGCTGCCGTGGCCATTCACCATGCACAGTGCTATGAAATGTACTTCAGAATTTTAAAAGAATTAAAACCATATCATTTACACAACTTGTTTGAGTCCAGTTTAAAGAGGGACACCCTTACTGGAAGACCCTTGGCCACCTGACTGTGTTATGCGTGAATGACTTGTCTGGCACTCACTGAGGTGGGCGGCGAGGGTCACACTGGCTGTGCTGGTGGCGTGTCTGTGTCGGTTTGGTTGGGCCGTGATTTTCAGTGGTCTGGTGGTTGCCTAATGATGCAGTTTGCAGTTGTGCTCTGATAGAATATGCCGGTATTGTAAAGATTTAATCCGTCCGTTTTGTAATCTGATGTGATCCTCTTCCATTTTCCCATAATGCTGATTTTTGCGTAAGAATTTGCTCTCTGGAAGCTAACCTTGTTGGTAAATGAGGAGTAGGTACATATTATTTGTACAGAATATTTTTTTTATTTCACACCATATGTGTCCTTGGTCTGAGGTATGTGTCTTATGAACAGCATATTGTTGGATCATGGTTTTTTAAATCTGATCTGCCACTCTGCCATTTGATTGTTTAGTCCATTTACATTCATTGTAGTTATCAATCAGAAGTGACTGACTTCTGTCATTTTTTGCTTGTTTTTTTGTGTGCCTTAGGCTTACTATGTCTTTGTCCTTTATACTTCCTGCTTTTGTGTTTGGTTGGTTTATTACAGAGAGCCATTTTGGTTTCTTTCTCTTTCTTTTTTTGACATTTTCTTAGTAGTTACCATGAATATTACTTTTAATAGCCTGTATTTTCACCATACCTATTCAGTTTGTATGCTAAACAAATAATCTGAGAAGCTGGAGTCCGGGAAGAACAAAGCATTAGGATTTGGGGGAAGACTTATTAACGACCGGCGTTATGCGGGTGACACAACCTTGCTTGCTGAAAAGGAAGAGGACTTGAAGTACTTACTGATGAAGATCAAAGACCACAGCCTTCGCTGTGGATTATCCCTCAGCATTAAAAAACAAAAACCCTCACAGCTGGACCAGTGAACAGCATTGTGATAAACAGAAAAGGCTGAGGTGGTCACGGATCTTATTTATTTGGATCCGCAGTCAACACCTGTGGAATCTGCTGTGAAAGACCTCTTTCCGGTGTGGAGAAGCAGAGATGTCCCCTTGAGGACTCACGTATGTGGTTTATTATCTAGTGCTCCGCTAACAGAAATACTGAGCATGGATGGCTTTAACAAAGGAAAGATGATTCTCACACAGACCATTAGGCTACAAGTCTAAATTCAGGGTGTGCACTCCAGGGGAAGGGTTTTTCCCCTTGTCGGCTTTCAGGGAAAGTCCCTGTGGTTTTTGGTCAGGGAGCATTCTGGCACAGGAACCTCAGGTCTGAAGGATGTGCTCTACACTCAGTGCTGCTTTCTTGGTGGTGTGAGCTTCCCAGTGCTCTGCCTGCTTCGCTTTCCTTTTGTCTCTTGTAGGATGAAAGAATAAAGGGTGGTGCAAACCATACTCCGGGGAAACTCCCTTTACAGTGGCGCAGAGAGGTGATCCTCTAACGTACAGCATAGGAAAATCAGAAAATGGAGGACAGTTGTAAAATATTGGGAAGTGTGGCCTAGCCACATGGCTGCACACACTTCTGAGGACACACAGTCTATTCCATGAGAATGTGCCTGACCCAAGTCATGGTGTTTTTCACTGCATTATATGCATGTGAAAGCTGGGCAATGAATAAGGAAGAACTGACACCTTTCACTTGTGGTGTTGGAGAAGAATATTGTGTGTACTGGGAAAAGAACTAACAGGTCTGTCATGGAAGACCTGCAGCCAGAATGCTACTCTGAAGGCAGGGTGGTGAAACGGAGTCTTACAGATGTTGGATATCCTGTCGGGAAGGGTTGGTCCCTGGAGAAGGACATCATGGTCTGTAGAGCAGAGGGCCAAGCAGCGAACAGGAGGACCCTGAACAGGATGGACCAGCACGGGGGCTGTGGCGGTGGGCGCGAGCACAGCAGTCACGGCAGGGTGGCGCAGGGCTGGCCGTGCTGGGCTCTGCTGTACGTGGAGCCGCTGTGACTCAGCCCTGATGCACCGCGCCTGACAACAGCATGTGTAACATCCTAGGGTGGGTGGGCACCCGCTTCACGTCAGTAGCATTCAGGAAACTGGGCATCATCCTCCAACCCCACTTTGTTGTTCTTATCACTAATTATATCTTTATGTCTTGTGTGCTGTGTGACGTAACTTTATCCTTGCTTTTTATACATTTGTTGTGAAAAACACTGAAAGACAAAATGATTGGAATTCTTGAGTCTGAATTTGTTACTTCTAGCCCTTATGTTTTCCATGGCCTCTCTTTTATTAGGGATTTTTGTATGACTTTGAGTTTCCGGTCTTTTTTCGCGCCCACCGATGCACACCCCAGTGGTGATGTTTACAGTGCTGGTCTGATGGACAGACGCCCTCAGCCCCTGCCTTTCTGGGAGTGTTTTAATGTCACTCTCGTCCTGGAGGACAGTCCTGCTGGGTGTAATGTTCTTAACTGACAGGTTTTCTTTCAGCATTTTAAAGCCACTGTTCCACTTTTGCTGACTGTTTACATCTGTTGTTCCACGTTTGCCTCCCACCTTTGCTGGCTGTTTCCTCTCCCTCCCTGGTTTAGTCAGGATTAGAGGTTTGACTGTCAGTTTTCAATTCTCAGTCTCTCCCAACTTGCTCAGAGACCTCGCTGTGGTCAGGCTGTCTACCAGTGTCGACGGCCATTGAGTTGGGATGCCGTGCAGTGATCAGTTTACCCGGCGGGGACACAGTCCTCTCTGTCTGGTTCTTCCTCCTGTCTCTGTTTCTGCAACCACATTTCCGGTCAGCAAACCCACACCCAGTGAGCTCTCTGTGGGACTGGGTGCTGCCACTGGCCTTTGCCCGAGGCGCCCTTCCCCACTGTGTGGGTGCCACTTGTACCTGAGCTGGCATTCGGGGGAGCACAGGAGGAGCCTGGGGGCTGAAATTCCCTAGAAGGACCTTGGAGAGATCTGTCTGACAGGTTTCAGGGCCCCAGGGGCCCTGGCGTGGTTGGGGACGTGGCCTCTGCTCCTCCGTGGGGAACCTCATGTAGGAGTTGTCTTAGTCCGGTAGCTGGCGGTGATCAGATGTGGAGGAGCTGTCCCGGTCCAGGTGGACCCCCCCAAGAGGCCTGCCTGGTTGCTGTGAGAGCTCCGCTGCTGTGTTGGCTGTGGGTGTAGCCCACTGAAGACCCCATTTCCTGGCACACAGCACCCAGGTACCTGTTCCCAGCAGTACTGGGACGGAGAGCAGACTCACCCACACTGATCCCCAGGGAAGCAGGTGCAGTGCTGACTGGGGACAGCTCCTATCACAGGGACCTTCTGTAGCCGTTTGCAGCAGCCCTGCCCTGCACCGCGCCGGGTTGAAGAGGTCCAAGCGGACCCCTGTGGGGATCGGTCTTGTTAATTTTAGTGCAGAAGCTTGAGCTCCTATTTCTTTGTACAGGCAGGGGTGTGGGGGGTGGGGGTTAGGGAAGCAAGCCCCTTTTCTTGGGCCACCTCTCAGTTCACAGCAGCTGATGCCCCTTGTGGCTGGGGGAGGTGGCAGGAATGACAAGAGAAGCTGTTTTCCTGCCCTTGGCAACTTGCTGATTGTCTGCTGCTAGCCTGCTTGCGCTTCCTGCCGCTGGCGTCTGCTCGTAGACTGTGTCCCTGCAGGCCAGGCCCCGTCCTTGGTTGTATTTCTGTGGTTTTTGTGAAGAAAGGTCGAAACGATGGGTTTTTACACTGTCATCCTGGGTGTGTAATCTGAGACATGGTTTGTTTCATAGCTTAAGTTTGGAGCAGTTTGCTGAAACTTAGCTAATACACGCTTCTCTTCCAGTGTGGTGGGTTTTACTGATATAGATGGCAGTCTGCTTGGTAGGGTTTCATTGAAAAGAAGTGTTTGGTGCCCCTGAGGAAGATCTACCGCTTTTTGGATGGTGTCTCACCGGGGATGTAGGAAGTCAGCGCTGTTGTGAATGCCACACTTTCAAACAGGTGGACCTTTGGTGATTGCCACGCATTAGGGGCATAACCTGACTTTTGCTGAGACGAAATATGAGAAAAGCATGGTGTATAGACAGCCGGGGACACTTGGCTGTTGTACTTAAGACTTAATTTGGGGGCAGTGTGCTTGATTTCTTGCAGGGTGTTTTCGAGGGAGTTCAAGGTTAACTGTGTCTTTGTGTTTATATCAATCTCATTCTTTAAAGTATCTTCTGATCACTTTTTTCCTTTGGAGGAGAGTAATGAAAGTTTTTGTTCACTATTTCTTGTACCTAAGGGATTTTTAGACATTTAAAACACAAACCAAAGAGAACTCCAAAAGCCTTCTCTTATATAAAACGTCTATAAGGGACCTCTAAACAGAAAGACAGCTCTTCTTGTCTCTTTGACTGGTGATTTGCCACTCCCATCCAAGTGTTGGGGGCAGCCCTTTTTGGGGGGGAACTGCAGTTTTGTTTCTGTGCTATTCTTTGAAAAGTTTGCTAGCCGTATACACGTGGCAGTTTATTGCTTTACTTCTGTTCCTGATGACAGCACATTCTTGGGTACAGACTTGAATGCCCCTTTGCTGTTGACACCGACTCTTTATGTGACCTGGTGTGTCACCTGGAGCTGTACTCCCAAGGGTTGTCAGTGGCTGAGGCTCGAAGGTGCATCACCAGGCTTTTCTTCTCAGGTGCCTTAGATATCGGAGCCCCAGCTTTTCGATCAGCACGTTGGTGAGCTACACCAGCGGGCAGTTTATGTCCGGGTCACACTGTCATTGTGGTGGGTCCCTGTACCACAGAACCTAACCTCCTGCCACCGAGTCTTGGCGACCTTGTGGGACAGGGTGCACGTGCCTTGTAGAGTCCCCAGGAGCAGTGGTCGGTTTGAACTGCGGCCTTTTGGTCAGTAGCAGCCCTTACACCACCGGGGCGCAGTTTGCCCTACCCTGGCGACGGTTGGCTCCATCCCATAGTGGCCCTGCGGGACAGAGAAGACTGCAGCCCTGGGTTTCCAGGGCCCGGCTGGTGGATGAGAAACATGGAGCTGTCGGTGAGCACCTGAGACTGTGCACTGTGCCTCCAGGGCTCCAGGCTCCCCGTGGTCACTGTTCTCTGTTCTTCCTTCTGCCTCCTGCTCTGGGCTGCCGAAGATGGGTTTGCTCTCAGTTCCTTTCACCGTTTTCTTTTCTACCCTCTAGATCTGTCTCTGAAGTGCGGGGCCCACTGTTTGACACCCTGAGTCTGTGAATCAGGCTCTCCACGCGTCCGCCTGCCTGAGCAGTCTTCCCTAGGACACAAATGTTGTCAGTCCTTCTGCAGGTGACTTCCTTCCGGATACCTGTGCACACTTGTTGGGTGTCCACACCTGTACTTGCTCTTTATCTTTAATAATTGATCACCAATTCCTGATGATTACTACTTGAGAGCTGGGGCTTCTTCCCTTTCCATATGAAGTTACTGATTTATTTCTCCATCTCATTAAAATATGCCATTGGAGTTTGTATTGGGATTGCATTGTGTCTATAGATTGCTGTGGGTAGAATAGACATTTTCATGATGTTGAGTCTTTGTATCCATGAGCAAAGTAAGTTTCTCCATATAAGTAGGTCTCGTGTGGTTTCTTGGACTAGTATCTTGTGGTTTTCTCCTTCATGGGTTTTTTACATCTCTGGTTAGATTTATTCCCAAGTGTTTTACCTTCTGGGGAGCTATCATAAATGGTATTGATTTGGTGATTTCTTCTTTGGCGTTTTCTTTGTGGGTGTAGAGGATTCCAGCTGGTGTCTTTGGTATGTTTATCCTGTATCCGGATACTTTGCTGAGCTCTTCTGTTAGTTCGAGTGGTTTTTTTGTAGATTGTTTAGGGTTTTCTGTGTGTAAGAGATACTTTTACTACTTCGTTACCAATTTGGATACCTTTTCTTTTTCTGGAAACCTCCATGGTGTAGTGGGTAAGTGCTACAGCTGCTAACCAAAAGGTCAGCAGTTCAAATCCACCAGGTGCTCCTTCGAAACTCTATGGGGCAATTCTCCTCTGGCCTATAGAGTCTCTAGAGTCAGAATGGACTTGATGGTGGTGGGTTTTGGGTTTGGGGTTTTTGTTCTTTCTGTGTCTAGTCTGGTTGCTCTGGTGGGAACCTCCGCAGTGTTGAACAGAAGCGGTGACAGTGAGTGTCCTTGTCTGGCTCCTGTTCTCCAGGGGATGCTTTCAGACTCTCTCCATTAGGGTGATGTTGGCTGTTTGCTTTGTATTAAATACCCTTATTACATTGAGGAATTTCCCTTCTATTGCTGTTTTGCTACGAGTATTTGACTCTCCTGGCAGCTAACAAGAACACAGTAAAGAGTGCTTTACGTCAAGAAGTGACTCACATGATTGCAGAGCGTAGTGTCATGGATTGAATTCTGTTTTCCCCAAAGTTGTGCATAACGGTTTGAATAGGCCGTGATTCCTGGTGTTGTGTGGTGGTCCGATATGTGTAAACCCTACCTCTAGGAGGCTAATGAGGGAGGATGGGCAGCAGTAGGGATGGGAGGACAGGATTCAGTGTGCCAGACGGTATTGTGCCTTGAGGCAGTCTTTTGAGATATAAAGGAAAGGGAAGCAGGCAGAGAGCCGAGGATCTCATACCATCAAGAAGCAGTGCCGGGAGCACAGTGTGTCCTTTGGAAAGGACCTGTGCCTCAGAGACTCCCAGCCCAGCGGAACGTTGAAGACAAGGACTTTCCTCCAGAGCCAACAGAAGAAGCCTGCCCCAGGAGTTGATGCCCTGAATTTGGACTTAGAGCCTAGTGGACTGTGACAGAATAAAATTTCTCTTTTTAAAGCCATCCACTTGTAGCATGGCGTTTCTGTTACAGCAGCACTAAATGACTAAGGCAAGTAGCACATCCCAAATTCGTGGGTCAGATGTCAGGCTGGCAGCTTTTCATGACTCACACGGTTGCAGGGGCTGTTGTTCCCTAAATCAGAAGGTCAGATGGCAGGCTGCTGGCCAGTGTCCCAAGACCCGAAGGCCAGAGGGTGACGTGTTGGATACAGAGTCCATAGGGGTGAGCTTTGCCAGAACATGTGTACGAGGTCCGACAGTTAAATCTGTGAATTTAGTTGTTCTAAGTGCTCCACACCTCACTGCTGAATATCACTGTGGTCACCTTCGACGTACTCCCCTTGGGAATCTGTGCACTGATGCCAGCACCTCGTCTACCCTTCAAAGCAATTTTGAAACTCTAGGGAATGACCATTGGCAAGGTGGCAGGTGTGCTCACTTAATTGTAGCATTGTCTGTGAGGGAGTTTTTAGCCAGTAAACAAACAACTCTTATTGGAACACCCTCCCTAGTCACGTGACCTGGCCCCAGTGACTTTTTCTTTACCCGAGATAAAGGAAGTATTGAAAGGAAGACCTTTTGATGCCATTCAGGACATCAAGGGTAACACAACAACAGCTCTGATGGCCGTTCCGCAAAAAGAGTTCCCAAATGGCTCTGAAGGGTGGGCTGGGCACTGGCCCGGGGGCACAGCTTCCCCAGGGGAGGACTCGGAAGGTGCCTGTAATGATAATTCAGCTGTGAGGTATGCAGTACTCTTTCTTGGATGAGTTCACTAACTTAATTGGCAGTTCGTGTGTGCGTGTGTGTTTGTAGGGTGCAGGCTACACCCACAAGGAAACTCACCTTTTGACTGATTGGCTGCTGAATCACAGTGGAGAATGATTCCATAGTATCTGCCAAACCACTGAGAATCATGGCCTAGTCCAGCTGACAGAAAACTTGAGCTAGTAACCGAGGCAGTATTCCACTGCAGACGTACACGACATTTTGTTGAACGGTTACTAGTGGACAGTTAGGTTGTTGGCACCTTTTGATTGCTGTGGCGAAGGCCGCACTTACAGTTTGGGTCTGTGCTTCCACATCTCTTGGGTGCATACTTAGGTTGAAATTGTTGGGTGATGTGGTGGTTCTGTAGGATCACTAGGAGCTGGAACCGGAACCGACTCGACGGCACACAACAACAGCAGCAGCCCGCTCGTCCTGTGCTCTACTTTTGCAGGAACCTCCGAGCTTTTCCTGGTAGTGGCGCTGTTGCCACCCCACCAGCAGTGGATGAGGGAGGGCTCCAGTTTCTCCACGTCCTCACCATAATAGCCATTAAATCGTAGCCATTCTAGTGTGGGTCAGGTGGACTCTCCTTTTGGGTTGATTTTCGTCTCCCTAATGGACACCCTGGTGACATAGTGGTTAAGTGCTACAGCTGTTGGCTCTGCGATTGGCAGTTCAAGTGGAACACGCGTTCCTTGGAAACTCGGTGGGGCGGTCCTGCTCTGTCCTACAGGGCTGCTGCAAGTTGGAACCAACTCTACACGAGTGGTGTGTTCTCTCTGGTGATACATCTGCTGTAGTCCTTTGCTGATGTTTTTTATTGTGTTGTCTTTGTCTTTTTAGTTTCTTTTGGGAAGATGATGAAAATACACACACCAGGACATTTGCTAGCGCGGCGGCTCCCCCATGACAGTGCAGGACCTCGCTGGCCTTTCCATGTGACGCTGCCACTACCTCTGCCCTGTCTCCAGTGTCTTCCACCACCAGTAACATAAACTCAGTGGGTCTCTCCAAAAACTTCACCTTTCCCCCTCCTCCTCCCTTAGTAACGTTAACACTCTTTGTTTTCTATATATTTGGCTTTTTTAGTCATAGAGTAAGAGCTTCTCTGTCCCCGTTTTCACCAACCCTAAAAGAAAGCTTTTGGAGTGCGAGCTGTGAGTAGATGAACTGCGTGTTGGGCACAACGACTCTGCGTCCAGACAGGGAGCAGTGTGCAGTGTGTAGCTGTGTCAGAAAGGACCAGGTGTGGGCACAGCAACTCTGCATCCAGACAGGGAGCAGTGTGCAGTGTCTAGCTGTGTCAGAAAGGACCAGGTGTCAGAAGAAGCAGGAGAGTGTACCTCATACATAGAGGGGAAAATCCGTAAGTAGAAACAGACTCACACGCTAGAGATAGGGAATGAGGAGGCTTATAGTGTAAATAGCCAGCATAAATGTGGTTAAGGGTTTGCAGGAAAAGACAGGCTTGCTGACTGCACAGATGGAGAGTCTCAGCAGGAATGGTAATCTTAATGAGAGGAGTTGGATGGAAATCCTGGAGGAGGAGGGTTCAGTGTCTGAAATGAAAATTCACTAGATGTGTTTAATGGCAAACCACAGAACAAATGTTGAGTGGACTGCAGTACAGGGAGAGAAGGGTGAGAGAAGGAACACGCCTCAGCGAGCCGGTGCCAGGCGCCAGGCTTAGTGCCCAGACAGGGGAGGCTGGGGCAGAACATGTATGCAGAGATGTGGGAGGCGAAGGTTTTCCACAGGTGTGGAGCAGACTCTGTGAATCATAAACACAAAGGAAACCATGCTAGATGATCAGTGAAGCTGCTGAAAACCAAGGAGAAAGAGAAAAATCTGAAAAGCAGCTAGAGGTAAAAAAGAGACTATGCATGGTTGTTGTTGCTGGCTGCTGTCGGGTTGGTGCCCGCACAGTCCTGTGCGGTTGGCACCTGCAGGTGCTGGGCAGCCCACCGGGATCTTGGGCTCTCCACAGCCCCAAACTAGGTTGCCAGGTCTTTTTTCCTACTCTGTCCTCATGTCGAAGGTCTGCTGGAACCTGTCAAGTATCACAGCAGCACACAGCGCTCTGTATGGCTGGGCCTTGTGAGCATGGGGGGTGGCGGTGGTCCTGCTAACCCAGCTGTGCCTTCTCTGTCAGGGGCACCAGTCACCGATACATGGTGTCTCCAGATGTGTCAGGGTAGAGCTGTGTGCCACGTTGTTTTTAATGGTTGACTTTCTGGAATTGGATTGCCAGACCTTGCTTCGGAGGTACTTCTGGACGGCCTTGAACCGCCGTTGTTTTGGTTAATGGCTGAGTGTGGTAACCCTTTGCATCACACCAGCCATCCACAGTGTTTAGAGCAAGGAGGAACTCCTGCAGCCATGTGCCAGGCAGGACTTGGGACACTGTGGTTTGCATGAATAAAATCCAGTGCTGATTACTGTCAGACAAATTGGATAATATTCATGCCAGAATAGTGTTTCTGTAACAGAGCAGTTACATATCTGTCGTTAAATTTTTGTCAAAGTAAAGCTGTAATCAGATAAGTCTCACCTAACTTTAGATGAAATAATTGCTGTTCAGCTTACCTGAACACGGACTCACACCTGAGAATGTTTTGTGGAAAGCAGTAGCATAAACGACACCTAGTATCTGAACGTTTGTGTAGAGGAGTCCGTGTGATTCTTTGTAACCAGAGGAAGCATTGCACAGACTCAGGTTGTGAGATGTTCTCGAGACAAAGGTTGTGGTCTCTTTCAGAAGCTGATATCACAGGGGAGAAGAAGATAGAGGGACTGTCCTAGATAAGACACACACTAGCCGGTCATGGTGCGTGAACCCAGCTTCGCTCTGGTTCTGGCTTAAAAGCTGTATACTGCATGCTTGAGATGATTAGGGAAAATGGGAAGATAGATTTCATACTGTGTTATATTGTGTAATTATTTTTTAAGTGATACAGTGGAATTGTCTACCATGTGTCGGTCTGTCCTATTGTGGCTTGCAAGTTGCTCTGAATTGGGGAATTGGAGGAGGAGTTCTTAAAGCCTGCATTATGCAGATAACACAACCTTGCTTGCTGAAAATAAAGAAGTACTTACTGTTGACCATAAGCCTTCAGTATGTATTGCACCTCAACATAATACAAAATTCCTTGGAACTGTATCAATAAACAACATCTTGATAGATGAAGAAAATATTCACATTGTTAAGGATTTCATTTTATTTGGATCCATAATCAACACCCATGAAAGTAAAAAAAAAAAACCAAACCCATTGCCATTGAGTGAATTCTGAGTCATAGTGGCCTAGAGGCCAGAGCAGAACTGCCCCACAGGGTTCCGAAGGAGCTCTTGGTGCATTCAGACTGCTGACAGCTTGGTTAGCAACTGTCACGCTTAGCCACGACACCACCAGGGTTTTCCCCTGTGGAAGTAGCTATTGCACTGGGCAAATAAACTACAAAGACCCTCTTTTGAAGCGTTAAAAAGCAAAGATACTATTGTAAGGAATAGGGTATACTTGACCCGAGACCCGGTGCTGTCGACCGCCCCATGTACGCGTGAAGGCTGGACGCTGAGTAAGGAAGATTGAGGAAGTGATGCCTTGAGTTGTGGTGTTGGTGAAGAATATCGAGTAGACCGTTGGGCTGCCAGAAGGACAGACAGTCTTTCTTGGAAGAAGTACAGACAGAAGGCTCCTTAGCAGCAAGGATGGTGAGACTATGTCTCACCTACATTGGACACATTATCAGGAGGGACTAGTCCTTGGAAAAGGACGTGATGCTTGGTCAGGTAGAGGCTAGGCGACAAGAGGAAGACCCTCCTCGAGGCGGGTGGACACAGTGGCTGCAGTGGTGGGCTGCAGCGTGTCGGCTGTCGGGATGGTGAGGGACCAGCCGCACGGTGTTTGGTGCTGTTGCGCTCAGGGTCACTGAGAACCAGAACTGAGTCTGGACTGCCTGATGCCAGTAGTGGATGTGGCTGTCTAGGAGATTTTGCTGATTTGGAGGTGAGTGCCAGGGTGCCTGGGGGTGAAGCGTTGCAGTGTTCACAGTGTGCTTAGGGGGGTGCATGACAGTGTGGGATGAAACACTGCACAGGTAGTAGACAGAGAAACCAAGTGTGGAAAAATGTTTAATAATTATTGACTGTGGCAGTGAAAAAAATACCTCCAAAAAGAAAAACCGTGGTGGAAATTAGGAGATACCTAGAAGGGAATGATAACAAGCTGATTCTGTATTAGAATGTGCAGCTGTGACTGAGCGTTGTTTTACAGAGATAGCGTGTAGCTTCATAGATTACTGTCATGAAAACAGAAAATCTGAAAATTAAAGAGCAGAACATTTGCTTTAAAGTAAAATACCAGATGAAAAGCCTCAGGGGGCGGAATCAAGATGGGGGACTAAGCCCACGTCTCCTTATATCCTTCTGGAAACCAAGACCTGAATTGACAATCAAACAGAGCCTTCTGATCACCTAATCAGCCTCAGGACACGGCACAGAGCTGTTAATTGGGACTTCATACCACTCATCGAAAAACCTCCTCTCTTTCACGGACTCCCGCTCCTGGCTAGCCCCGGCTCTCACGGACGGAAGGTAAACGCACCATTTTGACTTTTTTTTCCTCTGTCTTGGCTGCGGGCGGAGCTGGGTCTTGCCTGGCAGCTGGATTCAGATGCGCTGCTGGGGGGATAGGCAGGCGAAATTCCCATATTCTGAGAGCCAGGCTCGGGACTGTGTTCATCTAGCCACTTTGAGCCTTTTGTTTTGTAGCTGCCTCAGCGAGGTTTGTGTGAAGCTTCGTGGTCAGTGTGCGGGGCGCCATGTTGGTACCAAGATTTTAGCGAGACCTCGTTCTTAGCTTGGGACCCAGCGCCTGCAAACAGGACAGTGCTTCTCCGACAGAAAAGTAGTGATTTTGCACAGTGCTGCCTACGTTGGGGGCCCTGCAACAGAAGAAGAGGAATCACTACCTCTCGGCACCTTTAGCCCCTCTGTCTGCGGCTTGTGTGGAGGACGCCATCTTCGATACGGTGGCCGCAGCTGGCCCTAATTCTTAGCTTGGGAGCCAGAGCCTGCCCACAAGAGAGCGCTTTTCTATCACAAAAGCAGTACTCGACGCAGTGTTGGATAAGGCTAGGCCCTGTCAGCAGAGGCCAGCAGGGCAGTAGCATTGCTGTATTCTGAACTACTTTGTTATCATCTGGGGTTGGATATAGTGGCGCTTACTTTGTCAGATGAGAAGAGGGACCTCTACACCTGAAAACCTAACGGACTTGTGAACTGGTCAGATACCTTTTGCTTTACATTTGAAGACAGCCTAGGGAAACATTTGCAATCCATCCTCACAGTACCTCTTCCAGCCTCTATATACTCACATGAGACCCAAAAAGCAACAGACAATTGTGACATACAAGCAATCACTCATGGCTTCAGAAGGCTCCCAAACAAAGCAACCAAGGAGTTTTCCAGATGAAACTTTTATGAAAGCATCAGGAAGTGAATACAAATTGATTATATACAGAGCCCTTCTAGACCTTATACAAAATGCAGCAGAACAAAATGAAAAATTAAGCAAGTTGTTCGAGCTGATGGAACACCAGTACTCTGAAATCCAACAGATCAAGAAGAAAATCAAAGACATAGAAACTTCCATGCAAAGCCAAGAAAACAGAATGGAACAAATGAAAAAAAGAATTTCTGACTTGGAAGACAGAGCTACTGATGCCAGCGTCTATGAGCAGAAATCAGAAAAAAGAAACGAAAATGAAGAAACATTAAGAAGCATGTGGGATTCTATTAAGAGGAACAACCTTCGATTAATTGGAGTCCCTGAACAGGGTGAGACATCTGAGAACACAGAGAGTATTGTTGCTGAGCTGCTGAAAGAAAACTTCCCAGAAATCATGAAGGAAGAGAATATAGGCATCTCAGGTGCATATCGTACGCCACCCAATATAGATCTCAAAAGAAAGACTCCAAGACATATTATAATCAAGCTTAACAAAATGAAACATAAGCAGCAACTCTTAAAGGCAGCAAGACTCAAGGCAAAGCTAACATTCAGAGGGAAACCCTGTAGGCTCTCGTCAGATTTCTCAGCAGAAACCGTGCTGGCACGGAGACAGTGGCACGACACATTCAAAGTCTTGAAAGAGAAGAACTTCCAACCAAGAATTATATATCCTGCAAAACTGTCTTTCAAACATGAAAATGAAATTAAGACATTTCCAGATAAACAGAAACTCAGAGACTTTGTAAAAACCAAACCCAAACTACAAGAAATACTGAAAGAAGTTCTTGGCTTTGGCTTAGAAGAACGAAACCACTGACTTTATATTTTAGAACGACACACTACTCAATGGCCAAAGCCAAGTGCCGTTGATACTCTACTCATTTAGAGAAGGCTCCAAAGTAAATCACAGCTTTGATATGGAAAGAAGCAATCCAGTGATCATCATGAAAACTGTGGTGTCATCATAATAAAAAGAGGGATGTACTACAGTTGTTATAGTCCTTCCAGATGGAGAGGAAGATGACCAGACTGGTAGTAATTAAAATTGGGTTTATAAATAGTTTATTAAGGGGGTTCATAGGGGCAGCTGTAAAGCACAACAAAGATGTATCATACCATTTCAAGAAATCTAACACACAAGTCTCAACAACTATAAAACCAGCTCTGAAAAAGGTGAAAAATCAACTCAAAAAAAGAGTGTCCCAGAACAGACTAATAAGAACAACAGAGAAAACATCAACATAAAAATAAACATATCACAATGGCAGCAGTGAACACGTACCTATCAATAATTACATTGAATGTGAATGGACTGAATGCTCTAGTAAAGAGACACCGAGTGTCATCTTGGATCAAAAGACACCACTCATCCATATGTTGTCTACAAGAAACTCACTTGAGACCTAAAGACAGGAACAAACTGAAAATTAAAGGATGGAAGAATATATATCAAGCTAACACTGAACAAAGAAGAGCAGGGTGGCAATTCTAATATCAGACAAAATCAATTTTAATGTCATCAAATCCACCATCGTGGACAAAGATGGACACTATTTATTGCTGAAAGGTTCAGTACACAAGCAAGACTTAACTATATTAAATATTTATGCACCTAATGTCAGAGCACCTAAACATGTCGGAAAAACGCTAAGCTCAAAAGACAGTTAGATGACTCCACAATAATAGTGGGAGACTTTAACACTCCACTCTCATTACTAGACAGATCATCTAGGAAAAAAGCACAGTAAAGATACAGAAGACCTCATTGACATAATTAACCAACTAAACCTCATTGATATATACAGAACTTTCCACCCATCAGCAGACAACTACACCTTCTTCTCCAGTGCACATGGAACATTCTCCAGAATTGACCACGTGATAGGCCATAATGCAGTGCTCAACAAAATCCATACCATTGAATTACTGCAAAGCATCTTCTCAGATCATAAAGCCATCAAAGTTGAAATCAATAGCAGAAAAAACATAGAAAGAAAGTGGAACTTGTGGAAACTGAACAACATCTTGCTCAAAAAAATATGGGTTATAGAGGAAATCAAGGATGAATTAAAGAAATTCATGGATTCCAATGACAACCAAAACACTTCCTACCAGAACCTATGGGATACAGCCAAAGCAGTGCTCAGAGGTCTGTTTATCTCCATAAATGCACACATCTGGAAGGAAGAAAGAAACCCAATCAAGAAACTAACTCTACAGCTTGCACAAGTAGAAAGAGAACAACAGAGGAACCCCTCAGGCACCAGAAGAAAGGAGATCATAAAGACTAGAGCAGAGCTAAATGAATTAGAGAATAGAAAAACAATTGAAAAAATTGAAAAGACCAAAAGCTGGTTTTTTGAAAAGATCAACAAAATTGATAAACCACTGGCTAAACTTACTAAAGAAAAGCAGGAGAGGAAGCAAATAACCCAAATTAGAAATGAGAGGGGAGTTGTCACTACAGATGCAACAGAAATCAAAAATATCATAACAGAATACTATGAAAGACTGTACTCTAACAAATTTGAAAACCTAGGGGAAATGGACCAATTCCTTGACTCATACCACCTACCCAAATTATCACAACGTGAAGCAGAACAACTTGATAAACCCATCACAAAGGAAGAGATTGAAAAGGTCATCAAAACACTGCCAACCCAAAAAAGTCCGGGCCCAGATGGCTTCACGGCAGAATTCTACCAAGCATTTAGAGAAGAGTTATCCCCAGTACTACTGAGACTATTTCACAGTATAGAAAGGGATGGAGTACTCCCAAACTCATTCTATGAAGCCAGCATAACCCTGATACCTCAGCCAGGGAAAAATCCAACAAAGACAGAGAACTACAGACCGATATCACTCATGAACCTAGATGCAAAAATCTTCAACAAAATTCTTGCCAACAGAATACAACAACATATCAAGAAAATAATCCATCATGACCAAGTGGGATTCATACCAGGGATGCGAGGCTGGTTCAACATCAGGAAAACAATTAGTGTGATTAACCACATAAATAACACAAAAGACAAGGATCACCTGATTTTGTCCATTGATGCCGAAAAGGCATTTGATAAAGTCCAACACCCATTCATGCTAAAAACTCTTAGCAAAATGGGCATAGACGGCAAATTCCTCAACACAATAAGGGCCATTTATACAAAGCCAATTGCCCACATCATCCTGAATGGAGAGAGACTGAAAGACTTTCCCTTGAGAACAGGAACTAGACAAGGATGCCCACTGTCACCTCTCCTATTCAACATTGTGCTAGAAGCTCTAACCAGAGCAGTTAGACAAGATGAAGAAATAAAGGGCATCTGCATCGGCAAAGAGGAAGATAAAATCTCCCTGTTCGCAGGTGATATGATTGTATATGCAGAGAACCCCAAGGAATCCATAAGTAAGCTACTCAAACTGATAGAAGAGTTTAGAAAAGTCTCAGGATACGAGATAAACACAAGTAAATCAGTAGGATTCCTTTATACCAACAATGAGACTGTTAAGGAGGAAATTATCAAATCAATACCATTTATGATAGCCCCTGAGAAGATAAAGTACCTAGGAATTAATCTAACCAGAGAAACAACAGACCTTTACAAAGAGAACTAGAAGCCCTTACTACAAGAAACTAAGAGAGACTTAGATAAATGGAAAAACCTACCCTGCTCATGGATAGGAAGACTTAACATTGTCAAAATGTCTGTTTTACCCAAAGCAATTTATTTATATAATGCAATCACAATACAAATTCCAGCATCATTTTTTAATGAGATGGAGAAACAAATCACCAATTTTGTTTGGAAAGGGAAGAAGCCCCGGATACGTAAGGTACTACTAAAGAAGAAGAACACACTAGGAGGCCTCTCATTACTTGACCTTAGAATGTACTACACTGCCCCAGTGGTCAAAACAGCCTGGTGCTGGTACAAGAACAGACAGATCGATCAATGGAACAGAATTGAGACCCCAGAGATGACACCATCTGCCTGTTAACAGTTGATATTCGACAAAGGCCTTAAGACATTAAATTGGGGTAAAAACAGAATCTTCAACAAATGGTGCTGGCAAAATTGGTTATCATCTGCAAGAAACTGAATCAAGATCCATATCTTACACCTTATACAAAAACCAACTCCAACTGGATAAAAGACCTAAATATCAAACCTAAAACGATAAAGCTCATCCAAGAAAAGGTAGGAACAACACAGTGAGGACAGACTCCAAAATCTGTCAAAGAAACCTCAATCAACAGAAGAGAAAATAGATAAATGGGAACTATTAAGAATCAAGCACTTTTGCTCATCCAAAGACTTTATTAATAGAATTAAAAGAACACCCACAGAATGGGAAAAAATATTTGGCAACTCTATGTCAGACCGACGCCTGATCCCCGTAATCTGTAAGATACTACAAAATATCAATAAGAAGATAAACCATCCAATTAAGCAATCGGCAAAGGAGATGGACAGACACTTCACTAAAGAGGAGATCCAGGGAGCCAAAAAACACATGCGGACATGTTCACGATCTTTAGTTATTAAGGAAATTCAAATCAAGACAACAATGAGATACCATCTCACCCCAACAAAGTTGGCCATGATCCAGAAAACACAAAACAACAAATGCTGGAGAGGCTGTGGAGAAAGGGGAACCCTCGTACACTGTTGGTGGGGTTGCAAAATGGTCCAGTCTCTTTGGAAGGCAATCTGGCGCTTCGTTAAAAAAATGGATATCAATATACCATTTGACCCAGTCATTCCACTACTTGGAATATATCCTACAGAATCAAGGCCTTTCACGCCAATGGACACATGCACCAGAATGTTTACCGCAGCACAGTCCACGATAGCAAAAAGATGGAATCAACCCAGATGCCCAAGAATAGAAGAATGGCTAGGTAAACTATGGTACATATACTCGGTGGAGCACTATGCAGTGATAAAGAATAACGATCATTCCAGGAAACATCTCCTAACCTGGTTTCAACTGGAAGACATTATGTTGAGTGAAAGTAGTCAGCGACAAAGGGACAAATACTGTATGAGACCTCTGCGATAAAATCTGAAAAACATACTTGTGTGTAGAAGAAAAGACTCTTTGACAGCTCCAAGGGAGGGGAGGGAAGGAAGGTGGGGGGGGGTTTAGTTTAGATAGTTACTAGAAATCTAGTTGGGAGAAAGTAGTGATAGCACACATTAGAAACAAGAACAACATTAAGTGGACTTCAGCATAACTTGAGTACTCCTTCCATCTTAACTCAATACTTCAAAGATAGAGTAGCTGGGGCGGGGATTCGGGGACCATGCTCTTAGGCGAATTCCAGGCCAATTGGCACAACTAGCGTTTTGCTAAGAGAGCTGTCTGCACTGGAGAGGAGGGGAAAGGAGGCTGTTGGGAGGATGAGACAGGTATGGAGCAGAGAGGAATAGTGTGCAGTCACTGGACAGGGAGAGCAGTGGAAGCTGCATATAGGTGGGCATGTAAATTTATACATGAATGTACATTTTCACTCAGTCATGTTAAATAAAAATAAAAAGTAAAATAGCAGGAACAGAATTAACCCAAAGAAAGTAAAAAGAGGAATGTAACACAAATAAGAGTAGAAACTGATGGATGAGAAAATTAAGACAGGACAGTACCAGCAGCATCTGGAATTAGTTTAACTGAGAATGCTAATAAAGGGCCTTGGCTCCGGGAATGATGGATCAGGAATAAAACTGAGGAATAATTGAGAAGGAAGCAGCTTACTGATCAAGCTGTATAGAAGACTCAGTCTGTGTCACTACAGCAGTCTGTCAGGAGTCATGTACATTTCTGTGTACAGTAGTAAAAATGAACATTTAGAAAACATTTTAGTCACAACTGTAAATACGTCCGTGGGAGTAAACTAACCGTGGATGGTCGGGGAACCGTGGCAGCGCAGCTCAGACGCCCGAGCCGCTCCTGGGGAACCGTAGGGGACGGTCCTGCTCTGTCCTCTGGGGCTGCTGTGAGTCGGAACACATTTGGTGTGGTTTTCTAATACATGGGAAACCTTCATTTTAACTTTTCAAACCTCATGGAGAGATTTCAGATAATGTACACCTGAGTCAAGGTAGAGCCATACGTGAGTATTTGTTAATATAAAGATGATTGTGAAGATTTTTATTTGCATTTCTCCCAAGTATAGATGTAGACTTAGTACAGTTTTAATCAAAGCGTGTATTTCTTCATAGGATAAACCATGTCTCATGCCATTTGGGACAGAGCATAACCTAGAAGAGCCGGTCCACCCCAAAGAGGGGGGTCGGGAACCCACAGTGTCGCATGGTGACACTGGTGGTGACCAAGGTGTCGATGGCAGCTTGGTGTTGACCCCAGCTACACAGATTGTAAGAGGAAAAAATAGCCTAGGAAAAGACCCCCCGCATCCCTGTATGTTTGTTAAAGGACTGGTGGCCTTTCAGACAGCGAGGAGAATGTCCGGTATAATACCAAAATCCTGTCACCGCAGAGAGAGGGAAGGACGACGTAACTTGCCAGCGGGAGAAGAGAGGTGCCCCGCTGCTGACAGAAGGTGAGCTTTTGAAATCAGGCAGTCCTACAAGAGCAGTATTTGAAAGATAAAAGGTTTGCCTGCAGTCGCTAAAGAAATCAAGCAAATAGAAATTTAGGTGGAGGGAAAAAAAGCATAATCAGGAATTTCATAGAGAAGAAGCATGAGTGGTCAAAAAATCGACTTAAACCTGCTTGGATTATTAGTTCTCAGGAAGACAAATTGGCAACCTTTTCATAACCGCCCAGCTGGCAAAATTCAAATGCTTCCTCCCGCCGGTGCTGCGGCTGTCGAGCCTGTGGCAGTCGGGGCTCCGTGCTGTGAAGAGTGCTCCTGGGCCCAGCCTCCCCTGGTCCTCTCGGCCCTGGGGTCTGGTGGGAGGGGTGTGGAATCCAGACCAGGCTTTGGAGAGATCACTGGTGTAGTAGGGGTGGTTTCTTTTTCTTACCAGTGGGACTCCATGAGTTTACAGAAAAATCTTCCTTCCGGAGGGAAGTAGCTTTCTCTTGTTGCCTTCAGTGAGTTAACTGGCACCCTTACCGGTATTTCAGGTCCCTTTGATTCCAGGCAGTGTGGTTTCTCAGATGTGTCCCTGTACAGTGATTAGTCTGGTTGCTCAGTTACTGCGTACTTGGTGCTGCAGAGTTTGTCGCGCCCCTGAGCGTGCCAGTGTGAAGTGCAGCAACTCCCAGCATCCGATCAGCATTTGACCCTTACTCTGATTGGAGTTTCTGAGTTCCATTTTTGGTCTGTAAGAGCAGAGGACCAAAATAAGATTTTATGTTTATATGATTTTAATGACGTTTACCCTATATCCTGTAGCCATTACTACTTGACTGTAGGAGTAGAGTGAAGTAGTTTCACAGACAGATCACTGCCTTTTGAACTTGGTCTTCACCAGAAAGGGGCTCCCGAGAGTCCAGTCTTTCAGGTGCGTGTGAGAGCAGTGTGGGACCCAGGCGTCCGAGTCATGGCCCCTGGCTCAGGCCAGCAGCACCTTTTCTTCAAGCCCTCACCTGTTCTCCAGCCTGGACTCGCCGTGATCTCTCCTGTGCTTCTGGGTCAGACTTGACCAGCTTGGGAAACTGAGTCCTCCGAGTCATCTGTGGAAATAAGATTCTTTGGTTACGTTCCTTGGGGAAAGGCTGCCCCCTGTAGCCCTTTCCCTAGCCCCCTCTGGTGAACAGTGCCAGTTAGCTTAGGAAGCCTGGACATGGGTCTGTCGTTGGGGTGGGAGATCCTAGAATGTACTCAGTGTTGTTGAGCCGCAGTCGTTAACCTGACTCGACCGTCAACCACTCCTTCCGGAGAATGCGGGCTTGTGTTGGTGGGAGCAGTCCTCCGGAAGTGCCATTTTAGGACGTTGGCTGGGGTGTCGTTGGTGTATGGTGACCTTGGGGTTCTCTGTCCTGGTGGCCACGTGGCTGGCTTCTAGTGTCATTGTCCTTCTGTGTGCTTCACAGCTGTCTGCAACCCGCACTCAGTGTTTCTTAACCGCTGTGCTATGTAAATGCTTTATCATCTGTGCCTGTTACTCTTTAAGTGAAGGACGAGATGGTATTAGCTTGGCGACTGCTTTTTTCCGGGGCAGATAGTGGGATGCCAATAACTTTAGTATGCTAATGAAATCTAGAAGGGAGTCGTTTAGCATGTGTAGTGATTGGAGGCAGTCTGTGTTGAGGAGGTGACAGTTCTTCCTATGTTTCTAGGAGTGTCCTGTAACTAGGGTAACAGCACGTGTTGTCTCTGTGTGCTCACCCCGGGGGCAGTTGTGGAACTTCTTGCTCTTAAGTCACCCTGCGAGCCATGCTGTGAGCTGTGCTGCCCGCTGTAGGGGCCACCAGCGGCGTATGGCTTCTGCACTCCTGATGTGTGGCTGGACCAAGGCAGGGTGTGTCAAAAGTGTGAAATACACACTGGATTTCAAAGATTTGGTGTGAAAGAGACTCTAAAATAGCTCACTTTGTATATTGATTACATCTTGAAATGATGAATTTTATATATTAATATATATTATTGAAATTAGTTTTATCTGTGTCTCTTTAATGGGAAATTGCGTTTCTGTTAGATAGATATAGACACTTCTGCTGTGAACTGGTAAGTGTCAGAGACTAAACCTCATTATTCAAGTTTTCAGAGACCTTTCTGGTGTAGAGAAGAATTTTTCTTTTTTTTGAAACTGTTTGGCCTAGGACCAGATGATTCTTCATCATAAATCTCTTTGAAGTATCCCGAGAAAGGAGGACTACACAGCATTCCTACCTGGAACCAAGCTTTAGGAGCAGGGAAAACGGCGGCAGCACCAAACCTTTCTAACTGTGTTTTTCCTGGACGCCTCGACCGCTTCCTTCTGTTAACTGTTCTGCGTTGCCATACATCCGTCGTGTTACTTCTTTCATAAAGCATCGTTGGAGCATCAGGGAGATGAACTTGTAGGTTTTCATTTCCTTAGGTAGTCTTGTACCTGGTAGGTTGGAACTGTGTTCAGGTTATGTCTTCTGCTTTGGTTCGTCACAGGGCTTTGTGGGTGAGAATTTCAAAGGAACTGTCTCATTGGTTTTCAAAAAAATAGATATTGAGATATTGATCCCGTATTTCCCTAATAAAATCTAGAAAAAAGGAGTAAGTCATGTCTCGTGACCAAAGGCTGTGAATGTAGGAACCATGTCAAGTCTGAAAAATGTCCTTGCGGCAGTGTATAGGGGACAGAGATGTAGTCTCGTTGCACATCGAGTGTTCGCTTGCTGCGCAGGCCTTGGAGGAAGTCCCCCGGTGGCCTCTGTGCCCAGCAGCCGTTCCTGCTTCGCGTGTCTGCCCCGGCGTCTCACAGTGGACACCGTGGAGGGGCTGCACGCGTCCTAGTTGTGAAAGCCTTGCGCCCATGTAGCAGTGTGCCGCCTGCTGGTGACATTGCCCCTGATCCAGAGAACACAGTCACCACGAGCTCCATTTTTTTGCTTCTGCCCAGAGGTCCACCTCCGCTCTGGCCCAGTGTCCTCGCAGTGTAACATTAGAGGACACCAAACTGCACGGCTGTCTGCGTGACTTTTCCTGGATGTAGTGTAGGAAGAAGAGCTCTTTCTCTCACTGGATTCTTACCTATGTGACTTTCCTGCCCTGTGTTTTTGATTTTAAAAGTTGTTTAAAAATTCAAACAATAAAAAAGTGTTATAAGCTTTTAAAAACTGTAAACAGAAAGTGACATCTTTGAAAACTTCATCTCCCAGAGAAAAGTCCTTGAAGATGTGTGTTCCCATGCCTCCTGCCCAGGTAGGTCATTGCTGACTCAGTTCTGTGGACCAGGTCTCTTGCCCTGTTTGGAACCTGAGGCTGTGTCTGCTGGACCAGCACTAGAGGGCATCACCGCTCAGCAGAGAATGTGCAGCCTGGAAGCTAGCCAGAGCCTTCATCCAGCAGCTCCCTTACTGGCAAAAAAAAAAAAAAACCAGAAAAACTCACTGCGATCGAGTCGAGTCTTGTCTGACTCCTAGGGACCCCATAGGCAGAGTAGAACTGCCCCATCGAGTTTCCAGGGAGCGCCTGGCGCATTTGGACTGCCTGTCTTTTGGTGAGCAGAGGTAGCACTTACCCCACTACCCTACCAGGGCAGTCCCGAATAAATTTATAGGAAAAAAGTTCCAAAACAGTGCGAGCAGGGCCTCCATGTTCTTCTTAACTGAAATCCCAGCGTAAAACAGAGCAGTCAGTGCTAGGTATGTAGTAGCATCTTTACTGGAAAATGAGACTAAATAAAAACCACTGTGTGACCTGCACAAGTCATTTAACCTTTTGGACCCTCACTTTCATATATGAAAAATTAACCTATTATGTGCTTGTTACTTTGATGTGATTTTTGTATAAATCACCTGGTCTCATCTTCACAGAAAGCACTGGAGAGGTGTAGCATGTCTCAGGGAAAAAGGCAAACCAGAGTTGGCTGGAGATAAAGTAAACTTTTCTGCTTAAAGTTGGCTTTGATGCTCAGAACAGCAATAAATGAGTTCTGCAGTAAAGTTTACAAGCATTGATAGCTCCTTTGTGAAAAGCAAGAAGTTGAATTTTCATGCCCAGAATGAACTTGTTTGTGAAGCGTACGCTGCTTGGGTCAGGGAACTTCTTGTACAGCACTGAGCACCAGCAGAGCGAAAGGCGTTGTTCTCGGGAGTCTAGAGCAGTGGCTGTCAGGTATGGCAGGTGGAGATTCACAGAGGATCTTCGGTGTCAGAGAGTTGGGGCAGCAGTGCTGGTTAAAATTAACCACTTAAGGCTCACAGTTGGGTGACACTTAGTGCATTCACAGTGCTGCAGAGCCATCCTCCCTCATTGGAGAACGTTAGGTCACCCCAGAAGAAAGCGCTGTGTTCATTAAGTACGCTTCTTCATGCCCAGGGGCCTCCCCAGCCCCACTGCCTGCTGTCACCAGTCTGCTTGCTTTCTCTTTTTTTGTCCTGTTCTGGATATTTCATACAAACTAGGCCCCTCTTACCATGGCACCTACCTTCCAGACCCCTGTGGATACCTGAAACCACAGATGGTACTGAACCCTCTACATACTATGTTTTGTCCTATATGTATGTACCTGTGATAAAGTTTAATTTATAAATGAGGCACAGTAAGAGATTAACAACAGTAACTAATTAAAATAGAGCAGTTATAGCTTGAATAAAAATCGTGTGCATGTGGTAACTGGGTGGGATGGAGTTGGACAGGGCAAGGTTCCAGCCTGCAGGTCACTGAAGAGTGTCCCACTGTGGTTAGTTGCAGGTGACTGCAGCTGCCAGTAAGGGGACACTGCTGTGAGTGGGACCCTGCAGTTACTGGCCTTGTGTGTCTTTTGTCTTCCCCCTGTCGTGATGTTTTAGAAGTTCATCCATGTAGTAGCGTGTAGCAGCACCTTACTCCTTTTCATGACTGAGTAATATTTGATTGCACAGTGTACCCCATTCTGTCTAGGTCTACAGTGTTTTGTATGGGTGTGCTTTTGTTTGCCTCTCATCAGCTGACAGACATTGATTGCCTTCGCCGTCTGAGTCTCCTAACCAGCACCGCTGTGAACATCTGTGCACGTATTGGCTGGAATGCTTGGTTTCAGCTCTTCTGGGCAGCTCCTGAAGAATGGAATTGCTGGGTAATAGGGAGGTAACTCTGTGTATAAACTTTCTGAGAAACTGCCGTATCATTTTCCACAGCAGCAGGTTGTCATCAGCAGTGTATGGAAGTTCCATTTGTCCTCTCCACTCTTGCCAGCAAGCCCCGATTACTTTTAAGAGGGTAAAGTAAATGAATCAGCATGTCAGGTGGTGGGATCTGAGGTGGCTTCTCTTTCCTTCTTTATGTTTTTATAAACTTTTTAGCATTTCTAGAGTTAGCTGCTATTACTCTGAGTATAAGGAGCCCTGGTGGTGCAGTGATTAAGCACTCTTCTGCTAACCAAAGGATCAGCAGTTGGAATCTACCAGTAACTCTGAGGGAGGAAAGACCTGGACTGCCCCCTTAAAGATTTACAGCCCAGGAAACCCAATAGGCGCGTACTGCTTTGTCCTATAAGGGCACTGTGAGTCAGAATTGACTCAGCGGCACACAGCTACGATTGCAAGGCAAAAAAATAAATACAAAATTTTGTTTCATGTTCTGATTTGAGTGAAGTAAAGATAAATACGTTAATTAGCGGCAAGTGTAAGGTAGAGAAACCCTGGTGGCACAGTGGTTAAGCGTTACATCCACTAACCAAAAGGTCAGCAGTTTAGATCCACAAGGCACCCTTTCTACTCTGTCCTGGAAGGTTGTTATGATTTGGTGTGGACTCAATGGCACTGGGTGTTTTTGGTATAAAGTGGAAGTGTTTTGCTGTGACACACCGTGAGCTGAGTTGTCATCTGCAGAAGAGGTGCTCCAGTATGCTTGTCAGCCTGTTATCTAGAGAAGGGGTGCACCTGTGTGTGTGTGTCTGCTCATCATGTACAGAAGAGTGCTCATCAGCCCGTCATCTACAGATGAGGTGCGTCTGTGTGCTTGTCGGCCCGTCATCTAGAGAAGAGGTGCACCCGTGTGCTCGTCAGTCCATCATCTTCAGGTGAGGTGCACCCGTGTGCTCGCTGGCCTGTTGTCTAGAGAAAGGGGTGTGCCCGTGTGCTTGTCAGCCTGTCATCTACAGAAGGGGTGTGCCTGTGTGCTTGCCCGCATATCTGATGAAAGAAGCAGCTCAGGTTCTCCTGCAAGGCGAGCTCTTGTAGCTGTTTTTACAGTATGCTTCCCTTCCTCAGATTTTTTTTTTCAGTTGTGCTTTAAGTGAAAGTTTATGGTTCAAGTCAGTTTCTCATACAAAAACATACATTATTCACTGACACTAACTGCTTTCTCTACAATCCTACAGCTCACTCCTCTTCTCCATCCTGTTTTTCCCTTGTCCATTCAGCCACCTCCTGCCCCCCTCTGTCCCCTCATCTCACCTCTGGACAGAAGCTACTTGCTTAGTCTCATGTATCTACTTAAGCCGAGAAGCACGCTCTTCACCAATATCATTTTATGTCGTACAGTCCAGTCTCATCTTTGTCTACAGAGTCAGCTTCAGGAATGGTTTTTGTTCTGGACTCCCACCTCAGATTTTCCTTGAGTGATGTCTGGTATTTAGTATTAACATTATTTCTCTTGTTACAGCAACACAAGCATTTTGAACCCCATATGTAAGATTGTGAGTGACTCTGAGTTCAAGATTAGGGACTCGAAATCAGTATAGAAGTATTTGGGAACTTTGGTTGGAGGCAGGCCTGGCGTTGGAGTGGATGAGGGGCAGCCTGGGGGCTGATCTGCAGTAATCGTTCCTGGGTCACGTGGGGGAAGCATTCTCAAATGTTTCTAGGGGGTGGAGTCAAGAGGGCAGACAAAGCACACATCTCCCTAAATCTCTCTGGAAACCAAGACCTGAATTGATAATTAAACAGAGCCTTCTGGTCACCTAGTGAGCCCTAGGACAGGGCATAGGTCTGATAATTTGGGCTTCACACCACTGAACGGAAAACTTCCTGTCTTTAGCTGACTGCTGCTCCTATCCCCCTGTTTCGTCTTGTTTTTCCTCTGTCTTGGCTGGCCAGCAGAGCTGGGTCTTGACTAGTGGTTAGTCTCAGATGTGCTGCTGGTGGGATTGGCAGTTGAAATTGCCATATTTTGAGTCCCCGGCTTAGGACTCTGCACCTCACCACCTTTGGCCTCTCTTTCCGCTTCTGCCGTGGTGTAGTTTGTATGGAGGCACTGGGTGGCGAGCTTGTGTGGGATGCCATCTTGGATGCATAGGCCTCAGCTGGACCTAACTCTTAGCGTGGAAGGTAGTGCCTGCCGGGAGGAGAGTACCTTTCCAGTAGAAAAGCAGTAGTTTTCATAGTGTTGCCTACGACTAGGGCCCAGCAACAGAGACTGTGGACTCTGTGCATCTCGGCACCTTTGGCCTCGCTTTACACCTCTGCCATAGTGTAGTTGTACGGAGGTGCTGGGCGGTGAGCTTGTGCGGGACACCATCTTGGACATGGCGGCTTCAGTGAGACCTAATTCCTAGGCTCGGAGGCAGTGCTTGGTCGCAGGAGAGCACTTTACCAGCAGAAAAGCAGTATTTCACACAGTGTCGCCTGCGGCCGGGGCCTGTCAGCAGAGGCCAACAGGGCAGTAGCCTTGCTGCATCTTGAGCTAGTCCATAACATCCGGGACTAGATATAAAGGTGCTTACTTTGCCAGTTAGGAAGAGAGTCCTGTACACCTGAAAACCCGACTGACCTGGGAAGTGGTCACATGCCTTTCGCTTGTTATTTTAAGGTGGCTTAGAGAAACAACTGCAGTCCATCCTCACAGTGTCTCTCCCAGCCTTTATTTACTCACATGATGCCCCAAAAGCAACAGATGCAGGAGAATGCAGTAACGAGAAAATCACCCGTGGCTTCAGAAGGCCCCCAAATGAAACAGTGAAAGAGCTTTCTGGATGAAAAAACTTTTCTGAAATTATTGGAAGGTAAATACAAAAGGATTATATGTAGAGCCCTCCCAGATGTTACACAAAATGCAGCAGAGAAAAATAAAAAAATTAAGCAAGCTGTTTGATCTGATGGAACACCAGTACTCTGAAATCCAACAGATTAAGAACAAAATCAAAGACATAGAAACTTCCATTCAAAGCCAAAAGAACAGAATGGAACAAATGGAAAAGAGACTTTCTGACTTGGAAGACAGAGTTACTGACTCCAGCATCTATGAGCAGAAATCAGAAAAAAGAAACAAGAAAAATGAAGAAGCATGTGGGACTCTATTAGGAGGAACAACCTATGATTAATTGGAGTTCCTGAACAATGCGAGACACCTGAGAATACAAACTCTTGTTGCTGAGCTGCTGACAGAGAACTTCCCAGAAATCATGAAGGAAGAGAATATAGATATTCAAGATGCATATTGAATGCAGTGCAATATAGATCTCAAAAGAAAGACTCCAAGACAGATACTAATCAAGCTTAACAAAATGAAACATAAGCAGAAACTCTTAAAGGCAGCAAGACTCAAAGTAAAGCTGAGATTCAGAGGGAAACCCTGTAGGCTATCATTGGATTTCTCAGCAGAAACACTGCTGACACGGAGACATTGGCATGACATATTCAAAGCCTTGAAGGAGAAGAACTTCCAGCCAAGAATTATGTATCCTGCAAAACTATCTTTCAGATAATGAAAATGAAATTAAGACATTTGCAGATAAACAGAAACTCAGAGACTTTGTGAAAACCAAACCAAAGCTACAAGAAATTCTGAAAGAGTCTCTTGGCTTTGCTTAGAAGAACAAAACCACTAACTTTATATTTTAGAAGGAAACATCATCCAGAATCCTACTCAGTTAGGGAAGGCTCCACACAATCAAAGGTTTAATACTGAAAGAAATAATTAAGTGATTATCATGAAAACTGTGGTGCCATCATATTAAAAAGAGGGATGTACTGCAGTCGTTACAGTCCTTCCAGATGGAGAGGAAGTTGACAAGATTGGAGGTAAATAAAATTGGGTTTCTACATAGTTTATTAAGTGGGATCATAGGGGCAGCTGTAAAGCACAGTAAAGAAGCAACATACCGTATCAAGAAATGTAATACAGGAGTCTCAGCAATCACAAAACCAACCCTGAAGAAGGTGAAAATTCAACACACAAAGAAGAATGTCTCAGAACAAATTAATAAGAACAACAGAGAATATATCAACACAAAAATAAACAAATCACAGTGGCAGCACTGAACACATTCCTATCAATAATTACATTGAATGTGAATGGACTGAAAGCTCCAGTAAAGAGACATCCAGTGACATCTTGGATCAAAAGACATGACCCATCCATATGGTGTCTACAAGAAACTCACTTGAGACCTAAAGATAGGAACAAACTGAAAATTAAAGGATGGAAGAATATATATCAAGCTAACAATGAACAAAGAAAAGCACATGTGGCAATTCTAATCTCAGATAAAATCGATTTTAATGTAAAATCCACCATCGTGGACAAAGATGGACACTATTTATTGCTGAAAGTTTCAGTACACAAGCAGGACTTAATATTAAATACTTTTGCACCTAATATTAGAGCACCTAAGTACATCAAAGAAACACTGACTACACTCAAAAAGGAGATAGATCACTCCACTCTCAATACTGGACAGATCGTCTAGAAAAAAGCTCAGTAAAGACATAGAAGACCTTATTGCCACAATTAACCAACTAGACCTCATCGACATATACAGAAATTTCTGTCCATCAGTGGACAGCTACACCTTCTTCTCCAGTGCACATGGAACATTTCTCCAGGATAGACCATGTGCTAGGACATAAAGCAATTCTCAACAAAATCCATACCATTGAATTACCACAAAGCATCTTCTCAGACCGTAAAGCCCTAAAAGTCGAAATTAATAGCAGAAAAAACATAGCTAGAAAATGAAACTCATGGAAACTGAACAACACTTTGCTCAAAAAACCATGGCTTATAGAAGAAATCAAGGATGAGATAAAGAAATTTATGGATTCCAATGAGAACAAAAACAGTTCCTACCAGAATCTATGGGATACAGCCAAAGCAGTGCTCAGAGGTCAGTTTATCTCCATCAGTGCACACATCTGGAAGGAAGAAAAGAACTAACAGTGCAGCTTGAACAAGTAGAGAGGGAACAGCAGAGGAACCCCTTCAATGTTTCTAGCGAGCCGAACATCATGAATTTTGCATCAGCTTCTGTTGGCTTGCACTGTGTCACATCAGCAGAGGTGACTGCTGATCTGTTTGTTGTGCCCTTGTCATGGGTGAGTCTGGATAAAGTGGGATGTTGCACGGTACTTCTGTGAAGTGTTCTCTGAGGTAACGTAGGCTTGACTAAGGTTTTAATTTTAAACTGAAGCTTCCTAAAATTGACTCTGCCTTTTGTATGTATTTACTAGCTAGAAGTTTTATCCAGCTTCCCTCAGTAGTTTGATTTTGGGGAAAACAAGATGTGCTTCCTGAGACATCTCTTCCGTTTGTATATGCCCTCTGGTTGGTGTGGTTTCTTCCTTTTCTCAGTTGGTCTGGGGTTGAACTTTGTAGTCCTCTGGTGATCTGACTTGGTAGTGCAAAGTCTTTGAAGATGAGTGGTTAATATATTCCATAAATTTAATAGTTATCATACCATAGCAAAATTATGATACTGATGTTTTGTTGTTTTAGCCAGTGCCAGAGTAACTTGCTAATATTATTAAAATTTTTATAAAAGTAATAATTAAAAGAAAATCAATGACACTGTTTTTATCTAATATTAAATAAACAATTATCAATAATTAGACAGTTTCAAATTTTAGAAACATTTTTAGCTAATACATTATCATAAAAATGGATTTGAAACTAGTGAAACCTTTAGTGGCTCCTAATTGTGGACATATATAGGACTTTCTGAAAAATAATCTTTGCTAAAGGTGATCTTGCAGTGTAAACAAGTGAGAGATCGCAAGAGAAGACAGTGTCAGTGCAGAGAACTCAGGACTTTCCTAGGAACTATTTCCTCCTTTAAAGGGAGCTTATGATTCAGCCAGATGCTGTCAGTCACACGAGAAAATGGTACAGCTTAGGACACCAGCAGCGCACTTCTGGCCAACAGCAGATACCAGAAAGCCACCCCAAAACGATGGTTTTAAGGAGCGAATTACTGTGACAAAAAGCAGAGCTTAAGGTAAGATGGTATTAATAAGGAGAAAGGGAATAGTCTACCAAAAAACACAGAAATTGTAACCTTGTGTAAACCTGGAAGAGCCCCGGTGCACAGAGGCGACGCTCTTGCCTGCTAACGAAGGCTCTGAGGTCTGACGGGACAGAAATATGGCAGTCTGTCACGGGGCTGCAGTGTACAGCGTGGAACGCCTGCGAGGACGTCTTGCCCGGTCTGTGGAGTTGCCGAGGCAGGGTCAGCTGGATGACAGCGAGCTAGATACACCCACCAGGGTGGTCTTTGAGTTTATAAGTAAGGGAAAAGTGAACAGTTATGAAGAGAAATTAATAAATGCACAGTTACTGTCAGATACCGAGCAGCTTTTCGGAAATCAGTTTAAAAGTGCACACACATAGAAAGTAGGCAGTGAAAGAAGTGAGCTGTGTGACTGGAACCCAGAGGGACTCTTTCATCTTGCAGACGACTTTGTGGGGCCAAAATGAAAACAATGGATCGGCAGCAAAGAGTTTTAAAGCACACAGCACGCACACGCAGACATACACGCATTGAGAACTGAAAAAACAGATTACAATTAAATATTTCCTCATGTCAAGTAGCAGTTCTTGTACGGTGTCATCAATCGAGGGAACAGTTCCTGTAATGGAAGGCTACAGTCTGTCTTCAGTGTGTTTACTGAAAGTAAAGAAGTATGGAATCAATGTGTTTGTGCTTATCTGTAAAGTAGTGGCAGCAACAGAAGTGACATAGAAGAAAAAAGCAAAAACAGAAGTAGGTGGGACACCAGGTAACTCAAAAACCAGGAAAGAGCTGGATCAAGGCGTCCCTGAGCTGTTGCTGGGTGCTGTCAACTTGGTTCGGACACACAGCCACGCCACACACAGCAGGAGACATGCCCAGCCCTGCGCTGTCCTCACTGGACATGCTGGGTCCACTGAGGCAGTTACCGTGCTGGTGCCCTGCCAAGCGTAATGTCCTCCGAGGATGATCCGGTAGATAACATGTTCTGAGTGTGTGACATGTAGTCTCGCCATCAGTGCTTCTAAGGAGCTCTGGTTGTACTTCTTCTAAGACAGAGCTGCTCATTCTGTCAACAGCCCATGAGATTTCCATCCTTGGTCTCCAGCACCACAGTTCAAAGGTGTCGGTTCTTCTGTCTTCTTCTTTCCTTGTCTAGCTCTTGCGTGCGTATGATGCGAGTGAAAACACATGGCTTCAGTCAGCCGCACCTCTGTCTTGGAGGTGACATCTTTACTTTCCAATATTGAAAGAGGTCCTTTGCGGCAGATTTACCTGATATGATGCATCTTTTGATTTCTTGACTGCTAGTTTTTCCATAGGTGTTGATTGTGGCTCCATGTTAAAGGAAATCCTTGACAGCATTTTCTCAGTTTGTTATTTTGCTTTTTGGTCCGGTTGTGAAGATGTTTGTTTTCTTTATGTTGCGGCTGTGGTCTTTGGTCTTCATCAGTGAAGTAAGTGCTTCAAGTCCTTCATTTTCAGCAAGCCAGGTTGTGTCATCTGCACCATGCACATTGTTAATGAGTCTGTCTAGGATATCTAGAGATTTTATTTATAGATCAAATCAGAAGACATTTCTGAGTATAGAGAAAAGGAATCCAGTTTATAAGTCAGCACGTCTGCTCTTCTCCAGTTCTGACTACAATGTCAGTACACTCCAGTATAAATCTAAAACACCAAACCCATGGCTGTCTAGTTGATTCCAATTCATAGTGACACTATAGGACAGAGTAGAATTATCCTGTAGAGTTTCCAAGGAGCACCTGGTGGGTTTGAACTGTCAACCTTTCGGTGAGCAGCCATGGCTTGTAACCATTGCACCACCAGAGTTTCTAATCCAAACAGGACTTTTTTGAAACTGAAAACATTTAAAAATTCACCTTCATGATTTAAAGTTCCAGAATGATCAGTTATTCTGAAAAAGGCTGAAGAGGAGTACTCACACAATCAGATCATTAGGCCAGATTCAAAGCACTTACAGATTGAAAATGTGGCATGCTGACACAAGGATGGACCAGTAGAATAATTTAAAAAAGAAAACAGAAGAAAAACCAAACAGATTCTAGCACTGATGGAATCACAGCTTAACAAAATGGCGAACAGTTGGCTTGCCATATGGAGAAAGAAAAAAAATAGTGTATACTATTCTCCCATACCCAAGAATAGATTTTGGTTAAAATAAAGATTAAAATCTGAAAAGCTAATTTAAAAACTTTTAGAATAGAATATAGAATGTTTTTCTGGCCTTTGTTGAATAGGATTTCTTAAACTTAAGATGGGAGAAAAAGTGGATAAATTTGACTAAATGAAAAATTTAGTAAGACAGAGATGATAATCCTTAAGGTAAGTGTATGTAACACCTTATTAATAAAAAAACAGCTGAGTCGATTCCAGCTCACAGTGACCTTATAGGACAGAGTAGAACTGCCCAATAGCGTTTCCAAGGAGCACCTCCTGGATATGAACTGCCAGCCTTCTGGTTAGCAGCTGGGGTGCTTGACCACTAAGCCACCAGGGTTTCTGACAGAGGATTAGTATCCAGCGAATATAAAGAACTGCTACAATATAATAAGAAATCGTCAGCTCTGTTTGAAAACAGGCAGAGGGTATGATCTAGCCGTTGCTATAGGTGATGAGGTACCCAGCAGTGCTAGTGATTGAGAAAACAACTGAAATACCATTCCATGTCCGTTAGAACAATGCTCTGTGTGTGTGCACATGTGCTGGTGTGTATGTGGGTGTGTGTGCATGCATGTGCACACAAGATGCTGGGAAGATAGACTGTTGTGTGCTGCTGGTAGAAGAGTGAATTGATAACAAATTCTGTGGAGAAGATTTTGCAAATGTATAGTATAAAGGTGCCTTCCAAAGCCCCAGAAAACCCACTTCTGTGTTTATTTTATCAAGGAGTTCTTGCATGTGTGTACTAGGCAGTATGTACAGAGATGGTTTTTGCAGCATTGTTTGTGGAAAAACCAAAATTGTCTTTCAGTGGAGGAAAGGATGGATAAATTTGATGCATCACTTGATAAAACTCTTTTCAGTGATTAAATGAACATCTAAGTGTGTCCACGTGGACGGATCTCCAAAACAATATTGAGTGAAAACACTGCAGCATATGTGAACAGTGTAATGGCATTGACGTAAGCAGTTAAGAAACAGAGCAACAGTGTGCACGTATGGGTAATACAAACATCGCAATGTCACCTGGGAAGTTCTGCTAAGTTAATGAGGCTGGTTGTCTTTGGGGCGGTGGGGAGAGGACTGAGGCTGGACAGAACAGAGCTACTCAGGGTCATCTGTGTTCTGTTTTAAGGATGAAGTAAGAATCATCAAGGGGTAGGGTTAAGTGATTGCCTGCTTTTCTGTCCAGCTCAGAAGTCCTGTGATTGTGCATTGTGACTGTAAAAGGCTGTCTTTATGGCAGTGTTCAGAGAGTTTCCCGGTTGGGTGCAGTGATAGGTAGACACACTGTTCTCTTTGGGGATCACAGAGTAGTTGGCTGCTGGTAGGAGGTGCTTAATTCACAGAATCACCACTTCACTCTTCTACTGATTTCCCTAAATACCCTTCATAAACGGCCCCGATCTTGCCAAAGAGTACTCTTCACATGGAGGACTGAAGGGGTGTTTGGTCATTGATTTGTTCGGTAGATTTTAGTCAGTACCTGGCATGTGCCGTTGATAATACAGCACTGAGCAGGACAGACAAAGGCTGCTCTTGTGGGATTTAAATCCTGGTCAAGGGAGATGGCCGATAAACAAACCGATGAGACTGTGACATGGTCAGTGGTTAGGGCAGTGATGGAAGGTGGTCACTGTGAGAGTGACAAGTGTGACGGGGAGGCTCTCATGTGGAGGAATTAGGAAAGAACTGTCTGTAAAGATGCCACTGGCAGAGCCCTAAAGGAAGTGAGGGGCAGGAGAAGCAGCCTGGTGGCTGGTGGAAACAGCCCGCACAGAGGCCCTGCTCCTGCGTGGAAGGACAGCAGGGGCCGCTGTGGCTGGAGCTGAGTGACTGGGTAGGCCAGCAGGGGCCAGACAGCCAGGGCGTGGTTGGCCTCCGTCAGGACTGCGCCTGCCTTTGAGAAAGGTGACTCGGCTGTTTTGCTGAGGCCCACAGGGCAAGGCAGGGCTGGGGAGTTCGTGGTTGAGACGAAACTGCTGAGATGGGGTTGGATTCTGCGGCTCTTAGCTTTTGGTATCTGTTCTAAATGGACAGAATAAAAATACTGTCACTTGGGGAGCTGCGGGGCTTTCGAGAGAAGGGAGATAGCACAGCTTAGCTGCCAGTGGTACTCTGTACAAGTGACCCCAAATGGAGATTAGAACCCCCTGAAAACCTTCTGTGGGGTTCTGGGAAGGGAGTTTCTGTCTCCCTTACCTAGAGGTGAAAGCCTGTTGGCACAGTGTTGAAGAGCTGTGAGTGCTCACCAGAAGGTTGGCAGTTCATGGCCACCCCACTGCTCCTCGGAGACCCTGTGGGCCGGGTCTGCGCTGACCTGCAGGGTCGCCGTAAATCGGAGTTGACTCGAGGTCTGGGTCTTGTTTATCTAGAGGTATCAGGTCTTTTTCTTGTTCTTTTAGTCCTTCTGAACTTTGCAGTTGAATTTGATCATTGCCAGTTAAAACCTGGAGGTTGGAATCTGGGTGCAGGTGTCAAATTTTGAGGTTAACGATGGTATTCACTGAAACTCAGTGTCAAGGTCAGTTTTTACTTGTCCCTGTAGCTGAGCTGCATGGCTGTGGGAGGCAGACGACCACCTTTTGCTGGCATTTGTTTTCCCGTAAAACCTTTCAGGAAGATAATTCAGTTGGGAACGTCTTCTCCAGACGGTGTGGGAACCAGCCCTGAGCCTTCTGCAGTTCATTGCCTTTGTACTTTCTTCCATGTGATTGTAGCAGAATCCAAGTGACTTTCAGTCACATTATTGGGTGCCTGCGTCGCTTTGGATCCTTGTGGGCTGGTGTCACTTCTGTGTTTGCATTCTGCGTTCCTCAAGCAGTTCAGTTAGACTGGTGTGTCACAGCCCTGCGTGGCTCTGTGTTTCTTGTTTTTAAGTTGATTTCTCCCCTCTGGTTTATTACCAAGTAAATGAATACCGGTTAAGCTCTGTTACTTTGTAAAGTTCTATTACTGGGGGTGGGAGTGCCTGGGGCTGGGTGGGGGTGAGGGAGGAGAATCTACCTCAGTCTTTAAAGCTGCAGATTCTGTTCCCTGAGGATGCCTTGTAAATGTTACAAGAATCCTCATCCACAGTGGCAAGGGAACTGTAGAAACTGTAACTGATGGTCAACTCCGCAGGGTTCTGAGCAGGGTAACACACCAGCACACACAGGGTGCTGAAAACGTGATTGTTTATTCAGACTGTCTGTTACAGTGTGATCACAGTAGTGGGCTGTAGCAGTGAAGTCGGAGAATGCTTTGATCCTACTTTAGGGTTTAGTTTTTAGTACAGTGAATGGGAAATAGATTTTCATTTTGTTTCATGAAGATAAGCTTGATGTCTAATCCTTCTAAGGAGTTTAACTTTTTTTTTATTGTGAGGAAAAAGGGAAAGCTAATGACTGTATCTATTTAAGAATGTTTCAAACATGTTTCAGTGTAACTTTTCATTCTTATTAAACCAACCTTTTTTTTTTCTTTTAGCAAAACTGTGCAATCTAAAGTGGACTGCATTTTGGTAAGTTAAATAACCAGATTTAAAGTTCTTTTGTAATAGTACTTTTGCTACTGCATACAACATGTTATTCTGAAGTAAATATTGATTTAAAATATAATCCAGTTTTAATAAAATAGTAGTAAGCTGTGTCTACAGATTTGCCTGTAACTCATCAATAATGAAGTCACAGTCTGAGATGACTGAATGTTTTTGAAACTTACTGGCCTTTACTGAAAAGATCACTTAAACATTTAATTACAGCAGAGGATTATTTTTGTATGCCAGTAACTGCAGGGCTGTGTAAGGAGAGTCCGAAATGATTGGGGAGCTCGCTTGTTTGCAGTAGCTTTGCAGTAGTTTGTTTCTGATGTGTGGATTGCTACCTGTTAGGCATTCAGACAGCAACAGCAGTTTTAAGTTGAGATTCTGTTTACAAAAAGTGTAACAATTTGTTTAAAGACAGACTTGGAAGATGCTTGCTGGGCCAGTGACAGGCACTCTCCTGTGTGTCTCCTGTGGGGATGGCTTGTGGTCAGGAGTGAAGGCAGTGATGATGGTTTCTGCTTTGGGTGCGGTTCCTTAGGCCTTGTCTCACCCCTGTGGAGGAAGGAGCCAGCCGCTGCGGGGCTGCTGGGGTGGTCCCTGCTCCTCTCTGTGACTGCGTGCTCTCAGACTTTAGAACATCCCTGGCCTCAACTGTGAGAGTCCCCGAGGGCTGGCATGAGTGGGTGGTCCTCTTTCCCACCAGTGGCCAGAATTACTCTTATTTGGGTGGGGGTCTTCCTTTTTATAAATGATCTGGCTGACTTTTTTAGCCTCTGGTGCTGAAATGGTGTGTGATATAACCTTACTTGCTTTTAGGTACAGGAATAACTGGGAGTAGTTTGGAGGAGAAATAACTTGAACAGGCTTATACTTTCCTGGGAGTCCTGGTGGTGCAGTGGTTAGAGTGTTTAGCGGCCAACCAGAAGGTCTGCAGCTTGAGCTCGCCTGCTTCTGCGAAGACCGCAGCCTTAGGGACCCCACAGGGAAGTTCTCCTGTGTCTTATAGAGTCGCAGTAGGTCAGAATTGACACAGCGTTACGTAACAGCCTGCTTTTTGATCCAGCAGCTGAGAGAAAGAGAGGACGTTATGGGGTGTTTCCCCTCCTCTAGGTCGCCCCTTCCTTTTCTGCCCGACAGTGGTCCTGTGAAGTCGGTGGTCCTGGCTTCTTTTCCAAATGGGGAAACTGATACTTGCAGTTATGGAAGACCTTCTGTTTGTTACTGAACGCCTGTTTGTTGGTTGTTCGGTACCCCGGGACAGGTTCTGACTCACAGGGACCCTGTAGGACAGTCTAGCGCGGCTCCACAGGGCGACGAGGAAACAGCAGGTTGGTTTGAACTGCCGGCCTTCAGCGCGCTACTGAGCGCCTCATCGCTGCACCACCAGGGCTCTTCTGAGTGGGTAAGGGATGCAGACTAAGGGAGATGTGATCTCTGTGCTTAGGAGACTCCGGTTTGGGGCCAGATTCTGTCAGGAGTGCTCTGTGGACCCGCGGGAGCAGGGATCAGGGCCAGAGGGGTTGGCCTTGTGCCTCTCTGTCACCGGAGCACTTGCTGTCTCTCAGCTTGTAGGAGTCACCCCCCTTCGCCTGTCACTGAGGAGCGGCTGCCAGAGTGCTGTGTGCCGAGGGGGCAGCAGGCGGCAGCCGGGGGCAGCTGGGGGACAGGCAGGCAGGCTACTGCTTAGGAGGCACCTGAGATAACTCTGGAGGGCTACTCATTCTTTTTCCTTCATTGAGGAAAAAGAGGCAGAAGCTTGGTATAAATGGCAAAATGAACAGTCACGAATGGTTCGACATCCATGATACATGTGGTGTGGGACACTGTGGGGTTTGGATGTTGTGCGGACACCATGTGGTGTGCCATGTAGCTCTCCCCATGGGGTGTGGCTGGTGGATGCCACCTTCATTCTGGGCGGAGAGCACATCCCACGCGTCACGTGTGCCTCACAGACAGCTCTCCTGTGAGTCTGTGGACTGAAATCTTGGTATTTGGGCAGCTTTATTACCAGAAAGGTGAAGCCAAGATGGTCATAAACTTGGCTGAGTATCACCACCAGCACCAAATGCAAACTGCAGAGAAATACTCTGCCCCAGAGGCAAGTACTCAGCTGGCTCCGGACGCTGCCCTGGGAGGTTACCTCCTGGCCGGCCTTGGACACTGCCCGGCAGGTTAGCGCCTGGCCGGCCCCAGACGCTGCCCCGGGAGGTTTAGCACCCAGCAGGCCCTGGACACTACCCCGGGAGGTTAGCACCCGTTGGGCCCTGGACGCTGCCCGGGAGGCCAGCCCTACAGGTACCAGGAACTGTGCTGGTCTGGGTTAGCGAGCTGTGAAGGAAAGTTGGTGCCCCGGGCAGGAGCCACACTGAGTTTAGAGAGTGAAGCCCTGTTTGAACCCTGCTGTCTGTGTCCTGTGTCTGCCTGCTGGCTTAAGAACAATATAGTGAGTTGGTTGGTTGGTTTTTCCACTATGTTAAATGTTTGCAAACATGAGTTTCAGAGTGTTAATAAAGAACCAATTTTCAGTAAGAACTACAACAACGGATGTATATGTGGCTGAATGTTGCCCAGACAGATGCTTTGTGGCACACATCGGTATAGTATTTATAAAATATTACCTAGGAACCCCTCCCAGAATATTTTTCATCTTCCAAGGGCTGAGACAGTTTTGTGTTTAGGGTAAGATAGGGCTGTGTGTGTGTATACATACACATGAACATACCAGCGTATATATTTTAAACCTTTCGAGCGGATTCTGACTCAGAGCAACCCTGCAGGACAGAGTAAAACCACCGCAGTCCATACAGAAGCAGACTGCACGTCTGTCTCCCACGGAGTGGCTAATGCTTTCAAATTGCCAACCTAAGTAGGGAAAAGCAAAAATCTACCTGTGTGTAGTACCTGTCACAGCTAAATACAAATAGGGAGGAAATCTCTGGGAACTAAACATCAGTTCCTATGCACAGCTCTGAAACATTTAATAAATGTGTGCTAATTAAGTGGGAGAAAAAAAGCCACCCTTCTTGTGGTTGGCAGCCGAGCACTTTGGCCACTCTGCCACCAGGCCCCCTGTTTGTGTTTAGCTAATGTGTGTTTTTGAGCACCGGCTGTTCCCCACCACTCCGGGTTCTGAACGACAGTGATGGGCATGTCAGTGAGACCTCTGTTCTCATCAAGTATACATTTGATGGGTAGGATAGTAGTAGCTGCCAGGCCCACTGATTGGGAGTGACCTGTGTGTGCGCTGGTTCCAGAGAGCAGTGATTAGGTGGAACAGGGAATTCACTGAGCCGTGACATTCATATCACGTGCTAGTGAAATTCTCTGTATAGTTCGGAACACCTGCTGTGGCACATGGACAAGGAACTGCCCAGAGTTGAAAGGGTTACCGGGCGTGTGTGGAGGGAGGACTGTTCCTGTTGGTATCAGGCGGATGTTGGCTAAAAGCAGAATGTACCACAAAAATGTTCACTTGTGTTCTGTGGGTTATATGGAAGCGCTCAGCTGGGCGAATTACAACAAATTATGGACAGTGGTGTGAAGAACAGGAATTCCAGAACCCTGTATTGTGTCCATGGAGAAGCTGGAGTTGGGTAAAGAGGCATCGTTCTGACAGAACAGGGGTGTGCCGTATGGTTTAAAATCAATCGTAGCCTGTCGCTGTGTTTATTCAGTCTGTATGCTGAGCAGATAGTCCCTGAAGCTGAGCTGTGTGACGAGGAACCCAGCGCTGGAACCGGAAGACATTCCCTGACTGTCTGCACTTGGCAGGCAGTGCAGCCGTGCTTGCTGAAAAAGGGTGGTTTGAAGCATCTGATGATGAAGGTCAAAAACTACAGCCTGCAGCGTGTGTGACACCCGAGGGAGAAGAGAACGAAAGTTGTCACACCTGGACTGGTGACAACGTTGTGACAAAGGGAGAAAAACTGAGGCTGTCGGCAGTCCCCTTCTGCTCTGGTGACTCGTCAGTGCCACAGGAGTCGCGATCAGGAAGGCAGGCAGTGTGTTGCATTGAGCAGATCTGCTGTAGAAGACTTCTTTAGAGTTTTAAAGAGGTGTCACTTTGATAATTACGGTACATCACACAGAAGCCATGACGTCACTTTGATAATGCAGGTGCGTCAGACACAAGCTATGATGTCATTCTTAATTGAGGTGCATCAGACACAAGCTGTCATTGTTCCAGTCACCTTTTATCGGTGTAACATCTGGGTGATTAAGAAGAAGAATGACTTCATTGGAATTGTGATGTTGGCGATGAATATTGAATATACAGCGTACTGTGGGAAGTACAGTCAGTCCTTAGAAGTGAGGATGGTGAGATTTCCGCCTGCTTACTTTGGACTTGTCGTCAGGAAAGACCAGCCACTTGAAAAGGGCATCATGTTTGATAAAGGAACCTGTTGCCGTCCAGTTGATTCCAACTCGTAGTTACCCCATGGGGTGGAGTAGAACTGTCCTGTTGAGTTTGCAGGAAGCTTCTGGTGGATTCCCACTGCTAACCTTTAGGTTAGTAGCCATAGGACTTCAGTGCTGTGCCTCCAGGGTAAAGAAACGAAGAAAACCCAAAATGAGATGGAGGGACGCACTAGCCCCATGGTGGGCTGCGACAGACGGACAGTCGTGAAGATGGCCTGAAGGAATGAGCAGGTGGCCCTCCTGTCTGTCCCACATGAGGTGACCCGGCGGCCCTCCCGTCTGTCCGTCCCACATGAGGTGACCCGGCGGCCCTCCCCTCTGTCCGTCCCACACAAGGTGACTCGGCGGCCGTCTCGTCCGTCCCACGCGAGGTGACCCAGCGGCCCTCCTGTCTGTCCCACACGAGATCTCCTTGAGTTGATACCTGCTCGGGTCCCCTGACCGCGGCATCACCCATGTGATGATGAAGCTGTTGTGACATGAGGTTCCATGAAGAGAGGTGAGTGGTGGTTGGTGGGTGGAGGCCCTTTGGACAGAGGAGCCAGGGGAAGGCTCTCTGGTAAGGTTACATTGGAACAGACCCTGTAGTAATAAACAGCCGTGTATGAAGATCTGCTTATGACGGAGTTTGGAGTATTTCAAGAGTGCAGGGTCCAGTGTCTGGGGTTTAGGGAAGGAAGGAGAGAACGGTAGGAGACACGCTCAGGCCCGTTGGGTTTATTTAGGGTCAGTGCAGCTGTGGTGGAAACCTGGGTGGCCCAGCTGTGGGTACTGTCTGCTGCCCAGACGGCTGGCCATTCACGCCCGGGGGCCGCTGCTGGGGGACTCGGTGGGCCACTGTGCTCTGTCTGCTCTGGTCACTGTGAGCCGGACTCAGCTCTACAGCACTGGGCGTTTTTGTGGTTTGTAGCTATGGCAGGCAGTGCTGATTTCCTTTTAAGGAATGGAAAGCCAATTAGAGGGTTTCGACCAGGAGAATGGTGATTTAATTTTTTAAAAAATCTGGCTGTTGGAAGGATGGATTGTAGGGAGAGAAGGGTGGACTAGGAGAGATACATAGGCTGTTGTGACAGTCCAGACAAGAATCCAGCACTCTGCTCGGATGGCATCCACTGAAGGCGGGAAACAGGAGGTGGTCTATTGCCCAGGTTACATTTGGGATATAAAGCTGCTGTAGGTCCTGCTGACGGACTGAAGACGGAGGAAGAAGCAAAGAGGAGTTCGGGATAACTCCCGCTTTGGCTGAGCAGTGCTGAGCTGAGACGGCGGTGTGCCGCAGTTCAGAAGACGGGAAGGGAGGGGTTGTGAGGGGCAAATGAAGACCTCATTAGGTTTCTGTTGCCGTCAGATGTCCAGCGAGGTGTCCACTCTTGCTCAGGTGTGAACCTGACGCTTCTGGGGAGGGCGGTGCCGGAAATGCGAGTCTGCCGCTGTCACATAGCATTAAAGATCACGGGACTGACTGAGGAGACGAGGAAAAGACTGTAGGGTGGGGAAAGCAAACAGTGAGACCCAGTGCCGGCGAGCCCGTGCCGACTGGCAGTGGCGGGACAGAGCGGCCCAGGGCTCCCGAGGTCGCCGTCTCCTGTGGGAGTGTCGCCTGGCCGTCTCCGTGGAGCAGCGGGGGGAGGTCTGAACATCAAGCTTTTGGTGGACAGCTGAATGCTTTAACCCCTGTGCTACAGGGCTTCTGGGTAAGGTGAGTGGGAATACCTTAAAAAGATTTTTATGTAGAAATTGCGTGTAAGTAGAATAACACACGGGCAGTCATTTGTACAAGCATTCTTTCCCTTAGCATAGTGCTTTGAGATCCTCCGTGGTGGGTCAAGCCTTAGTTTATTCCTTTGCCTTTCTCTGTAAGCAGCTTTATTGAGATGTATTTTGTATATCACAGAATTCACCCTTTCAAATATCCAACTTAGTGGGTTTTTTTTGTTTTAGTAAGTCTTGTGGGTGGTATAACTATCACCATAAATGGGTTTCAGAGTGTTTCCACCGCTCAGTAAGATCTGCATACCCATTGCAGTTAGCCCTCATCCTTGTCCGAACTGTAGGCCACCAGTAACCTCCTTCCCGTCTGTAAGTTCGCCTTGTCTGGACACCTCATGGAAATCACAACATTCAGTGCGGAGTCTTGTGTGTCTGCTTGCTGTCGTTAGCACGGTCGTCTGGAGTTCCGTGAATGTGTACGTGTCAGTACGTCTCTCTTTGTGACTGAACAGTGCTCTGTGCACGCGTACACCAAGTATTGTGTCTCATTCACAGGTGGTGGATATTTAGACTGTGTCCAGTGTGGGCTATTATAAATAATGCTGCTACGGCTAGTCACATGTGGTTATCTGTTTCCGTTGTTTTTTGTTGTTTGGGGGTAACTGCCAAGGAGTCCCCCATGTGTCTGTCCGTCGGTCATACTTCAGGGACTGTGTGGTGCAGTGGTGCTGGAAGCTATGCTACCAGTCCTTCAGGCTCCAGCAGGGTCTCCTGTACCTGAGCGTCTGGGCTGAGGCAGTTGAGGAAAAGAACTAGCCAGGAAAACGTTACTAAGAACAGCAGCGCAGCACTGTCAGATACAGCTCAGGAAGATGAGCCCCCGGCTGGAAGGCACTCCGAGGAAGGTTGTCAGATACAGCGCGGGGCCCCCCCGGCTGGAAGGCGCTCTGACAGTGACTGGGGAGGAGCCACCTCCTCACAGTGGAGTTGACGTGAAGGACCAGGTGGCGTACGGCCTTCGGGACCTTCAGAACATCCATTAATAATTGGAATGTGAAACATACAAAGTATGAACTCAGGAAAATTGGAAATTGTCAAAAATAAACCGAAACAAACTAGTGTTGACAATCATATGATCTAATATGCCAGGAATAACAACTTAGAGAGGAATAGTGCTGCATTCACTGTGAAAAAGAATGTTTCCGGATCTATCCTGCAGTACCACACTGTCACGGATGAGATGCAGCCATATAACTACAGGGAAGACCAGTTAATATGATTTTTATTCTCGTTTAGCATCCGCCACTAAGGCTGATGATGAAGAAATGGAAAATCTTTACCAGCTCTGCAGTCTAAAGTTGACTGAATATGCAGTCAAGATGCATTGATAATTACTGGTGATTGGAATGCAAAAGTTGGAAACAGATTGTTAGTTGGAAAACATGAGCTTGATGATGGAAACAGTGCCAGTGGTTGCAGGGTGCAGTTTTGCAGGGCCGACCGCATGTTCATTGCAGGTACCTGTGTTCCCCACCATGGACAGCGACTGTGCGTGTCCTCACCAGACAGCATACACGTGTATCAGACCAGCTACATCTGTGGAAAGTGACTATGGAAAAGCTCAGTATTGTCAGTCAGAACAAGACCAGGGGCCAACCACAGAACAGACCATCAGTTACTCATGTGCAGATTCAAGGTGAAGCTAAAGAAAATTAGAACAAGTTCACGAGAGCCAAAGTAATGACCTTGAGTCTATCCCACCTGAGTTTAGAGACCTTCTCAGGAACAGATTTGATGTGTTGAACACTACTGACCGAAGACCAGACAGATGGTGGAATGACATCAAAGACCTCGTCCACGAGGAAAGCTTAACTGCTGCACCCCCGGGGTTTCCCCTCCTAAGTTAGCAGTTAAATATCTCCTGAATTTCTTAAGATAAAGATAATTTAATTTTCAAATAAGAAATTCTGTACCTGGTAGAGTTTAAATTACAGATTCTTTTCTGCCAAAGACCTGATTTTAAGCAACTATATATTTCAAGATAATAGTATTTTTGTAACAGTAACGCATATCATAGACATACGTTATAAATTGTTTCATTTAATGCCCCGAAAGTTTTTGAGTGTTTTGTCACTGGTAAATAATTTTATAGACTGGCTACTCAGCTTGAATGGCTTGCTCAGTGTTCTAGAGCCAATGAATGGCACACCTGGAACACGGACAGTCTTCTGATTCTGTCTCTTGTGGCCACCCACGGAGCCTTGGTGACATGGTGGTTAAGAGGTTGGCCACCAGCCGGAAGGTGGCAGTTTGAGATGACCAGCTGCTTGTTGGAAGCTTGGTAGGGCAGTCTCTCCCCAGCCCTGTGGGGTTGCTTTGAGTCAGAATCAGCTTGAGGACGGTGAGCTGTGGCGCTGCCAGTGTGCGCTGCTGCTGAAGGCAGGTGGGTGGGAGGGGCCATCCGGTTGGGAGGGCAGCTGCGTCGTTCACCTGGGATGACATACTGTAAGACTGTGTCCTTGTCACCAGTAGGAGACCTGCCTGCTGACTTCAGGTTTGTGATGGTCCACCAAGGCTTCTTCTGTTGTTATGCCGAGTGATGTTTTTCTATGAAAAATTGTATTTCGAATTATCAGCTGGTATGCTCCCCATATATACGAATAACTTGGGTCTAGAATAGTCAACAAATCAAAAACTTTTCTGTATGACTCAAGGATAAATTCTAATTTTTTTAAGGTAAATTTCAAATGAGAAGATGTCTTTAAATGTTACAAAAATGACTTTTTTTAAGCATGTAACAAACAAGAATGCCATGACAGACGTGGCCTTGGAGTCCCGGGGCAAGAGTGAGGCAGCCAGGAAATGCTCTGGGACACCTGGCTACTGGTGGGGACCTCGGAAAGACATTCTTCCTTTTTACAGTTTACATAAAGTAAATTCCAGAGGGATTGAAGCCCTATGTGAAAGACAAAGCTTTTTTTTTTAAAAAAGATAGCATATCAGGTGACATTGGGATAAGGGAGGATTTCAAAAAGAAGACCCGAAAAGCACAGATTATAAATGAAAAGATTGATGTGTTTTACTGCTTTGGAATTAAAATCTCTGTATCCACAACTCCAAAAACAAAACAGAAACACGAGCTGCCACCAGGCAAAGACTTGAGGAGGACACACAGCCGACTGAGGCCTGGGTTTAGATGTGGAGGGGTAAGTGACAGCAGGTTGGGCAGTCTCAGTGTCCCCTGGGAACTCACTGGAAGTCCAGGTCCCCAGGCCGCTTTCCCCCATCACTGCGTAAGCACCTGAGGAGCATCCCCCGCGTCCTCGTGTTGACAAGCCCTCCTGGTGGTCCCCGGTCCCCGTCCTCTTTGAGAAGCACTGGATTAAACACAGTGGTCAACAAAATGAAGCAGCACCCTGTCTCACCGTCAAGCTGAAGGTGAAGTCAAACAAGGAGACACATTTTTACACCCCTGAGGTTAGCTAGTACTTGAAACCCAAGTTTCAGCAGAGATGTGGAGAATGTACAGTGGTGCTGCTGCGAGGATGAAGTGTGAGGCCCTTTTGGAGTGTAATCTGACAGGACGCATCACAGGTCAGAATCTTCACTGCTTCAGTGTTTGAAACAGTGAAACTGGTAACTGTCGATTAGTGACAAAATAAAAAATAAAATGGAGTTGTAGTCCCTATAATCTGTCGTATAAGCTGTTAAAAGTGATCAGATGAATGTTAACGGACTTTACCGTGCATGGATCTCAGATAGGCCAACCTGATGAAATCCGAAACAAAAGGGCTGTATTTTAAGTATGGACAGTGATGTGTGGGGACCTCTTTACTTCGGAACACTAGATGAACATCAGGTGTTAGAGGGGCGTCATCTTTCAGGATTCTGCCTTGGGGGTGCTGCATCGGATGGACCAGGGTCCTCAGTAGCTGAGTAGGAATTGAGTCTGCAGTGAGTAAGCGTTGGGGCCCCAAAGTGGAGGAACCGACAGGTGTCGTAGGGTCGCATGTGGAAGACGTACTAGAGTTGGGTTTCTAAAAACTGAGGAAGACTTATGTGGAGGGAAGCTTGAAGGCTGTAGGAGCCCTGACAGTTAAGTTCATGAACTCATCCTGGGAAAAGCACTGCATGCCACACTGCTGAATAATATCACCACAGTCACCTTCCAAGTGCTTCCCTTGGGAAGCTATGGACCAATGTCAGCACCCAGTCTGCCCTTCAAAGCAGTTTTGGAACTCTTTTTATGGAATGGCCATCAGAGCTGTCGTCATATTACCCTTCATTTCCTGAATGTCGTCCTTTCAATATTTCCTTTATCGTCGGGTAAAGAAAAAAGCCATTGGGGACTACTTCAGGTGAGTAGAGAGGGTGTTGCAATACAGTTACTGATTTACTGGCTAAAAACTCCCTCACAGACAATTGTACCGTTAAGTTCACAAACTTGCCACCTTGTGCAGTGGCCATTCCAGAAAGAGTTCTGAAACTGCTTTGAAGGGTGGACTAGGCCCTGGGGTCGGTGCACGGCTTCCCGGGGGAGCAGTTCAGTTCCGAGGTAGCAGCAGTGAGGTCCAGCAGTGAGGTGCATATCACTCAGAGAAGTTAAGTCTGTGGACTTCAGTGTGGAACCTCGTCTGATTCTAAACCAGGCTGGCCAGTCTTGTTTGGCCTGTGTCCTATTTGGTAAACGTAAATTCCTTATACTTTTAGTTAATGTAATTTGAAATTTCAGAATGTTCAGTAGTGTTCTGAAAATGGAAACCGTGGTGGCCTCGTGGTTAAGAGCTGCAGCTGCTAACCAAAAGGCTGGCTGTTCGAGTACACCAGGCTCTCCGTGGAAATTGTGGGGCAGTTCTGCTCAGTCAGTAGGGTCTTTGTGAGTCAGAATCAACTTGAGGGCAGTGGATTTGGTTATTTGGGGCTTTATTCTAAAGATGCATGAATGAAAACTCTCGTAATTATAGGGAGAACCCCTTTTGTCCACTTTCTATCCTAATCCAGACAGGCTGGACTATGCCACAATGACAAAATAAGCGTAAATCATGGCAGCCAGGCCACAAACATGAATTTTTCTCACAGACTGTGTACAGCACCTGTCACTGGAAGCTCCTGCTAAAGCCACATGGTCCCTGAGGTACCCACGTCAGCGAGAACAGTGGCTGGGTTGCTTCCTGGCCAGGGACACGTGTGGCTTTTAGGGTCAGCAGAGGCAGGGGGGATGCAGGAATCACATTGATTCTTATTGTGGAGGCCAAGAAGGGTGACATATCGCATGGCCCAAGCGAGTGCAAGGAAGCTGAAAAAGGGGGTGAGCAAGTGGAGCGCATGACGGTCGCTGTATCTGCCAGGCATGCGGTGCCCCCCGGGCTTTCCCGCCCCTCCTAGAAGGAACGAGAGAGTTCCGTGGTGCGGTTCCTGCTGGGAGTACTCTTCATTGGCGGTGCTTCGGAGGGCAGGGGCAGTGCGTGGCAGGGCCCTTACTCCAGACTTCACCGTGAAAACCTCCAGAGGGCCTGGATCTTTTATGATCTTGCACTCTACCTGTCTTCTCCTCTCTGTCAGAAATCGAGGTGGACGTTATGTCTGACTGTTGGCCGCACGCTCTTCTGTCTGGGACGTGAGAGGTGAGCACAGTGTGAGTCACGTGCAACATCGATTCCTTAGTATGGCGTTGCTTTCATAGCCAAAGGTTCGGAGAAGCCAGCTTCAAAACCGTGCACTCCTGAAAAGGCGGGGCTGATGTGCAGTGTCTGCTCACTTGTTGGGGAGTCGGCAGGGAGACTTTTCCTAAAAATCTTTCAAAGTGGTTTCCTGAAATATCTTTGGCATTTAAATTCTTTTTTGATGCCATCTTGGAAAGTCTGAGATGTATGAGCTTCCAGACGAGCTCTTTCGGCACTCGTGGGGCTCTCGGGCACCACTGGTCATTGTCCTGGAAGCCGTGGCTTCCTGCGGCTCCCAGCAAGATCTCTGGGTGAGCTCAGCCTGGCACTGCCCAGGTGGCCGCGGACATACCTCAGTTGTTCTTGCCCATGGAGTGTTGTGCTTTCCAGATGCCTTCCTCTGCTGTGTGTCGAGCCTCTCCTAGCAAAGCCTCTGTAAGATTTCAGTGTTTGAAATGGCAAAAGTGAAAAAACAAAAAATGAGTTTGATACCTTTCAAAGCTTGAAATTTAATATTTTTCACATACTCTTATTGGCCCTGTATGCTTATTTCAGCCATCTTCTGATTTTCCGGTGGGACTTCTGTCTTCTGGGATTGCTTCTCCTTTATCTATTGTATGTAAAAACTTAAAATGATTTGGAATCCAAGGTTCTTCACCACTTTTTTTTTAAATTCTTAGTGATCAGAAGTGATGTTTTTTATCCAGTTTTCTTAGTTTGCCCTCGCTGATGCTCACTGTTTTATTATGATGATGTGTCCTGTGTGGTACTGAATGTGATTGGCCTTGTTGAGCTGTTGGTGGTTAAGTGAGTGCTGTTAGTAATATCTGACAAAGCATTTTAGGGACCATTTCAAGGCAGATTTTGGCAGGGAGAGGTTGGAGGCCATCTGAACCTAGTGCTGTGCGTAGCGTTGTAAACAGGCTCTCAGAGGACATGGGCTATGTCTCGGTCGTCCGTGTCTTCCTGGTCTGTGTGTGGTTTGTGAAGTAGTGCATCGACCCCCCAGCTGCCTTAAACCGTGTGTCGAGCAGGCCAGGAAATGAAGGACATGAATCCATGCTTGCTCCTTCACTGCTGGAAGAAGGGTAGTCATGCTGAGCACAGCCACGCCAAGTGCTGGGGCCAGGGTGGCCACAGTGAAGAGAGACAGAAGAGTGGGGACTTGAGGGCTGGCTGAAGGGTTGGCACCCAGGAAGCGCACTCTGAAAGTGACCTCTCAGGGTCCGGAGAAAACGTGGTGATGAGGGACCACTGAGCAGGAAGGATCTGGGTTGGTTTGATTTTTCCCTGGGAGCTGCACAGGGCTTGTCGCTGGTCAGTCTGCTAGGTGGCACTGGAGGGGAGCTGGTGGGCAAATGCCTGTAGGCAGTGAGATGGAAGATGGGGGTTTGGGGTGTTACAGACTAAGTGCCTTGTGGAGGAACTCCGGTGAGACTAGGCCCAAGCCGAGTCATGTCAGTCCAAGCTGTGTGCCGTGGGCTTTGTGTGAGCTGTGCTTTCCTCTGGGAGGAGCACCGGGGGCGCAGCGGCTGAGAGCCGGGGCCCTGGCCGAGGGGCCTGCGGTTCATTCCACCGGCAGCTCCGCGGGGTCTCCGGGGAGGTTCCCACTGCCCTGCTACCCGAGCCTCTGGGGGTGAAGCTGACCTGGGCTTTAGGAGTTTGCTTCATCAGTGTGAGAATATATTCTGCCTCTGGGAACCTCAGTATCTGTCCACATTTTCAACTGTAATAGAGTTTTGCTTGAATTAGACCACTGAAATTCTACTTGGAATGTTTTTATTGTAGTAGGATTTGTGGCGCATCTGGAGTTGCTGTGTAGGAAAGGCAGCTGGGAAAGAAAGCTGCAAAGAGAAACAGGAAATTATTTTTTCAGATGTATTTAAAAACACAGTAACCTAGCTACAAAAACAGTAGTAAGGGAGAATCTTAGGAGTCCCGTGCAGCTGCCACTGTCGCAAGTCAAAGAACGACGGGGGACAGAGTGGCGGCTGTGCGCCTGTGTCTTTCACCTTGGTTCCCTCCACAGGTTGCAGTAGTGTCGTACTGGAGAACTAGACAAGGGTCCTAGAAGTCACCTCATATTGTACAGGTGTGAGAAGAATGTGCCAGGGCACCAAAGCTACACAGCCAGTTGTTGGCTGAGCGAAGAGGAACCACCGTCTCTTGGGGCCCCCAAGGCAGGGACACGCCGAAATGCTGTACGACTGTCCTTCGTCAGACATAATGAAAAATCAGAAACTTCCCTCTGTACTGAACTGTGATCTGTGATCGTATTTATACTGAAACATAAGAATTATTAGTAAAGGACTGTTTCTGTTATTAACTAGTTTTTTGTATGTAGTGAATTTATCAGGCAGTTTAATTGTGTTTTTTTAGTGATGAGAAAAAAGCCTATAGTTTTTTCTTTGGTGGGGTGAGTCATTTAATCTGTTTGAAATGTAGACAGTCACTATTTTATACCACTGCCCTCAAGTCAGTTCTGACTCAGCGACCCTAGAGGACAGAATAGAACACCCTCATGAGTTTCCAAGGAGCACCTGGTGGATTTCAGCGGCCCACCCCTTGGTCAGCAGATGTAGCGCCTAACCAGTATGCCACCAGGGTTTCCCCCTGTTTTACAGGGAGGCGTTAACACATTTGTAGGGGGCCAAAAAAAATGTTTTTTTAAATTATCTTTCTCTTGAACCCCTTGTAACCAGCAAGAAGTGGAGAAGTTTACAGACCTTGAGAAGCTCTACCTCTACCTGCAGCTGCCTTCCGGCGTCAGCAATGGGGAGAAAGGGTAGGTGGCACCTCTTCCTGTCTTTGCCACAGTTAACAGTGTTCGCAGGACCCCCAAGGGGATGCCTGTCGGTGCGGCGTGTCTTGGGGTGTTGCGTGTGTTGGTGTGCCTCTTGGGGTTGCTGTTATTTTGTGGTATTCCTGGAACCATCAGAAAACAGGAGATGTTTTTAGTCTTGGTTCATATTTGGTTAAGTGTTTACCGACAGTTTTTGCCAGTTTGTTCCTGCATCAGAGTAAATGCTAGGAAATACAATTTGGGTTATATTTTATAGACACATGGAAGTAGTTGCACAGTTTATAGGGTTGTGAGAACTGAACAGAAAACCAGAGAGAGAGAGTAAGCAGGTAAGTGTTAATGAGGTTTCAAGTGCAGGACTTCTAAAACAGGGGGAAAAAAAAAAAGGTGAGATTTCTTGTATAGAACATTTATTGGTATAAATTTAAGATATTTTAACTGGCGTATTACAATATTTTTGTTATTGAAAGTCTTGTCTAGAAAGTGTGGAAAGAAGTTGTTCATTAAGCATTCTCAAAAGAGTTCTCTTACCTGTTAAATGTCACTCAGGCCCTCTGTTAGCCCTGATGTCCTCTGACTTTGAAGGACATCTGTGTATCAAAGGAAATGGGGCAGAAAGCCTTGTTGCTTTCACCTTTTCTACCTCAGACCGAATTTCATAACTATTTAAATAATTTTATGTCCCAGGAATTTTCTCAGTATTTTCTTGGGGACTAAAGGAACAGTCTCACAGCCCAATGAGGGGGACGTCAGCAGAGCAGTTGCCCCCTCCCGTTGTGGGTATCCCTTCACAGATCTGCCCTGTTGTGTCAGTTGGGCCCTTATTAACTCTCCTTGTCAGGAGGAGACCAGCCTGTGGCCTTTGTCAGAGCCCGTCCGAGGCTGCTTTGTGTGGCTAGATTCATCGGGTGGGGCCTGGGGTAGGTTGCCGGGGGGGCAGAGGGAATGAAGGGGGACATCACTCCTGTCCGAATTCCCTTCTGGAGTACCAGGTGTGTCAGACGGATTTCAGGGTAGCTCCTTGCTGTGTGTTCTATGAGAGTACTGATTAAATAGAAAATAAGCCATTTTTTCTGTAATTTTTAAGTTTAGTGATTTGGTAAGTTCAGGCATAGGAGCAGACAGGTAAGTAAGAATATCTCTGGGTAATTGTGGCCACAGCACATGCCTTCTGTTGTCACTTCATGGTCCCTTGTGCCACTTTGGTAGCTACAGGAGTGGGGGAAACAGGAAGGGAGCCTTAGCTGGAGCTAGCTGGGGAGCATGGCCCACAGCCCCGGGTGAACAGCAGCTTGCAGTCTGCAGTATGGTATGGTCCTTTACGGCATGTTTGCACGTAGGTAGCTCTTTAGGGGAGCCTGGAGTCCTGTCTTGGAAGTGGTCAGTGAGCTGTGGTCTTGTTCAGCTGAAGCTTGCCTTTCCTTTGTGACTAGTGACCAGAGCGCTGTGTCGTCTAGCCGGGCCCAGCAGATGCACGCCTTTTCCTGGATCCGGAACACCCTGGAGGAGCACCCCGAGACCTCGCTGCCGAAGCAGGAGGTCTATGACGAGTACAAGTAAGTACCGTGCCCGCTCCCGGCCTGGGGTGCATTCACAGCGGTGGTACCATGCTGGCTTCTGTGACTTTCTGCCGCAGGTGAACATCCAGCTGGTGTGTGGGTCACAGTGAGCAGTTCCCTCCGGCTCTGAGCTTCTGCTGTGGCATCCAAGATGAAGGGTGGCCATGGAGTCGGTTCTGACTTGGGGCCACCCTGTCCTGCCCAGCACAGCCACCCACAGGGTTTTCAGGTGTGTGACCTTCAGAAGCGGGGGGCTGGGTCCCTCTCCTGAGCCACCTCGGGGCAGCGGTAAATGGCCCACCTTTCAACGCTCCGTCAAGCTGTCACCCGTGGTGCCACCTAATCCACATGTGGTTACCACAAGTCAGTCCAGTCACCGTACCTTCTAATGAAGTGCCGGGATGCTATGGGGTTCCTTTGGATGAAAAGAAAAGTGCATCTGGGATTAGAGGGACAGTAGACTGCAATAAGTCAGTGATGAGAGGAAAACCACGGGTGTCATTTGGGTGGACTTTGAGAAGGGTGTGCCGCTGGTGAGAGATGTCAAGTATATGCGGGTGCTAACTGGTGTGAGATGATGCCCAGGAGCTGCGTTTACTGAGAAGATCGTCGAAGCTGCCAGTGGGTCCACCCCGGTGCTTAGTCAGCCCACGCAGCAGGACCAGGTGCTGCGTGGTTCCGAGAAGGTCGCGGTAGCTGGCAGTGGTCGACCCCAACACTTAGTGACCCCACATTCAGCAGGACCAAGTGATGCCTGGTCCCAAGAAGGTCGCGGTAGCTGCTGGCAGGTCCACCCCAGGGCTTAGTGACTCCACACACAGCTGGACCAAGTGCTGCCTGGCCCTGGGCCACCCCCGTGACCAGCTGTGGCTTGTACTGCTGACTCCTGGGGTTCTCACTGTCTGCATTTCAGACAGAGAGTGCCAGGGCTTTCTTCCTTGCCCATTGACCCTCGGAGTGCCTCTGAAAGCTGCTGGGCATCCTTGCAGTGAGCCTACAGTGACAGTGGGGCAGTGGTCGCACCTGGAGACCTTGACTGAGAGCCACACCGGGTCTTCCTCATGGGGAGGGAGACTCCTGCCCCTGTGCTGCCAGTGTCCTCTTGCAGAAGTGATTGGTATCTAAAAAAGACAGTGTACCCTGATTTAAAATTCCAGTTACTTCACGTTAAGAAATGTGAGGAGCTGGAGAAGGCCCTGAGAAAACTGTCTGAAACCATTGAGAGAACAAAGTGAAACTGGAGAGCTTTAGGTTTTTGTTTTTCTCTTTAGAAAGATGAAAACTGAGAGTGCAAGTCTGTCAAGTTCCTTTTCTCCACCTAAGACTATCCGCTGAACCAGACACCAGGACGGGTGCTGAGACAGTGAAGGCCCTGCCATTCCCGAGAGTGTGTGCACATACATGTGCATTCATAGTAAATATGAAATACCCAGTTTTCATCCAGTGAAAGGTCACAAGTGTCACGCAGCCTATCTGCTGCGTTGGAAGGACCCTGGAGTGAGGACATCTGTGATGAAAGTTCACAGGTCTCAGGCAGCCTGTGTGCTGTGTTGGAAAGACCCTGGAATGAGGATCCAGATCCTGTCATCAGATTCGTGTGACCTGGGTGTGTGTTGTAATTGCTCCTGTCACCAGATTTGTGTGACCTGAGCGTGTGTTGTAACCGCCTGTGCCAGTCTTCTCGTTTGTGTAAAATGAGGCAGTTGAAGATCTATAGGTTTCTTTGAGCTCTAAAATTTGAAAGTTGTTTGAAGTAGGAGATGTTGAAGAACTAATTGTCCAAAAACATCGTAGTATTTTCTGAGAAGGCACATTGGGTTAATTGACAAATAATGTTTCCATAAAGCATTAATAAAAGAACCCAAGGTAATCATACACTTTTGGAGTGATGTCTTTTCTTAGCACATTAGAGACAAAAACAGACAGATAAGCCCATTGACACTGAGTCGATTCTGACCCACAGCAAGGCTATAGGACAGAGTAGAAATGCCCCAGAGAGTTTCCAAGGAGTGCCTGGTGGAGTCAAACTGCCAGCCTCTTGGTTAGCTACCGAAGCACTTACACCACTAGGTCACCAGGGTCTCCATGTTGAAGACAGGACCCTATTGAGCTGAAGTGTGACCCTGGCCCACTCTTTCAGTCATCTGGTACTGCTGTAACAGAAATAATGGGACTGAATGGCTGTCAAAAGAGAAAGTTTATTTTGTCACAATCCAGTTGCCTAAAAGTCCAAATTCAGGACACGAATTCTAGGGAAAGGCTTTCTCTGTTGGCTGTGGAGGAAGGTCCCTGGACAGGGAGCTTCTGAGGGCAGGGACCCTGGGTCCTTCCAGAGGACGTGCTCTGTTTCTGGCACTGCTTCATGGTGGTAGAAGGTCCTCAGATCTCTCTGCTGCGTTCTTGCACATCTCAAGACACAGCGTAGTCTTCCACATTGAATCCTGCCCCTCATCTTGCCCATCACCCTTCATTAACACAGAGGCAGGATTTATGACACGGAAGGACATTACACAGTACCAGGCCATGGCCCAGCCAAACTGCCACACACAGTTTTGGGGATAGATAGTTCATAACACCCCTTAAAGTGGTCATTATGTCCTTAAAAGTTTGTTGCGTAGATCTGCATTGGTAAAGAAGTAAGAATCTGCCTATTTGTAGGTAATATGATTATATACACAGAGAATCCTAAAGAATCCATAAGTAAACTACTCAAACTGATAGAAGAGTTCAGCAAAGTCTCAGGATACAGTATAAACATAAGTAAATCAGTAAGATTCCTTTATACCAACAAAGAGATTATTAAAGAAGAAATCACCAAAAAATCAATACCATTTATTATAGCCCCAGAGAAGATATAATACCTAGGAATAAATCTGACTAGAGAAATAACAAACCTTTACAAAGAGAGCTACAAGACATTATTACAAGAAACTGAGAGAGACTTACATAAATGGAGAAACCTACCCTGCTCATGGATTGGAAGATTTAACATTGTAAAAATGTCAGTTTTACCCAAAGCCATTTACATATACAGTGCAATCTCAATACAGATACTGGTGATATTTTGTAATGCAATGGAGAAACAAATCACCAACTTTGTTCGGAAAGGGAAGAAGCCCCGGATAAGTAAAGCACTACTAAAGAAGAACAACACACTGGGTGGCCTCTCACTACCTTACTTTAGAACCTATTACACTGCCACAGTAGTCAAAACAGCCTGGTACTGGTACAAAAAGAGGCATACAGACCAATGTAATGGAGTTGAGACCCCAGAGATGACACCATCCTCCTCTGAACAGTTGATATTCAACACAGGCCCCAAGATTTTAATCTGGGATAAAAGCAGTCTCTTTAATAAATGATACTGGCAAAATTGAATATCCATCTGTAATAAATTGAAACAGGACCCATATCTCACACCTTATAAAAAAAAAACTCAAATTGAATAAAGACCTAAATACCAAATATAAAACAGTAAAGCTTATCCAAGAAAAAAATAGGATCAGCAATGGAAGTTTTAATACACAGTGTAGACAGACTTCAAAAACTGACAAAGTGTGATCAACAGAAAATAGATAAATGGGAACTACTAAGAATCAAACACTTTTGCTCATCTAAAGACTTTATCAAAAGAATTAAAGGACCACCTACAGTGTGGGAAAAAGTATTTGGCAACTATATGTTAGACCAACGTCTGATCTCCATAATCTACAAGGTACTACAAAATATCAGCAAGAAAAGGATAAATAATCCAATTAAGTGATGGGCAGAGGAGATGGGTAGACACTTCTCTCAAAAGGACATCTAGGAAGGCAAAAGACACATGCGGAAATGCTCACGATCGCTAGCTGTTAAAGAAATTGAAATCAAAACAACGATGAGATACCCCAACACGGTTGGCCATGATCCAAAAAAACACACAACAACCGATGTTGTAGAGGCTGTGGAGAAATTGGAACTCTCCTACACTGCTGGTGGGATTACAAAATGGTACAACCTCTTTGGAAAGCAATCTGCACTTCCGTAAAAAGCTGGAAATAGGTAGACCAATCGACCCAGTAATTCCACTGCTTGGAATCTATGCTACAGAAGCAAGGGCATTCACACGAACAGATACATGTCCATGAATGTTTATTGCAGCACAGTCCACCATAGCAAAAAGATGGAATCAACCCAGATGCCCAACAACAAATGAATGGATAAATAAACTATGGTGTATATACCCAGTGGAACATTATGCAATGATAAAGAACAGTGATGATTTTAGGAAGCATCTCATAACTTGGTTTCAATTGGAAGACATTCTGTTGAGTGAAATGAGCAGCACTAGGATAGATATTGTAGGGGACCCCTATGATAAGGACTTAACAACAGACTCATGTACAGAAGGAAGAACTCTCTGATGGCTGCAAGGGAGGGGAGGGAGGGAGGAAGAGGGTTGGTTATGGATTAGATAGCTAATAGAAATTTGGTTGGGTAAAATCAGTGACAGCACACATTAGAAAGAAGATCAGTTTAACTGTACTTCAACATAACCTGAAAACTCTTCCAAGCTTAACCCAATATGGCAAGGACAGAGTAGCAGGGGCAGAGGTCCGGAAACCATGCTCTCGGGACATCGAGGCCAATTGGCATAACTAGTGTATTACTAGGGAGTCTTCTCAACCCCATATTGGTGAGTGGCGTCTCTGTCTTAGAAGCTAGCAAGCTGCCATCTGAGGTACACCAGATGGTCCCAACTCTGAGGGAACAGATGATCCCCAAGGACAAAAACAATGTGGGGTAAGAGAACCCAGAAGACAGAAAGACCCACATAAATGGGTGACTACATCAACATGTGACCAGAAGAACCAGATAGTACCCAGCCACCTCCAGTGACAGCTGTGATGAGGCTCACAGAGTTGAGTCCCAGGGGCAATATGAGAATAAAAAAGGGTACACCCTGAGAACTCCACTAAAAGACTGTGTTTGATAGCCCAAAGGCCTCATGGTTCCCCTGGAAGCATGGCCCTTAGACTTGATGTTGCCCTTGATCATAAATAGTTATTGAGGTCAACTCTTTGGACAGGAATGGATTGGACTCAGCAACACACAGTGACCATGTATGGTCCTATGCATCTAAAGGATGTCATCCTGCTGGCCTCTTACTAGAAGGGAGTGGAGAGGGTGGAGAGGAGGGGACAGGAGATTGTTAAAGAGGATATGACTTGTACAGAACAGGTAGGAGAAATGTGCTGTCACCAGGTAAGGAGAGCAGTGGGAGCTGCATTTAGGCTGGCATGTGTCTTTAAACTAGATTGTATGCTTTCACTCAGTCACAATAGAAGAAAGAAGGAAAAGAGAAGAAAACCATTTTGTTGCATGGGCAAGACATGGTTATGTTTCTTATTAAATATTTTTATACCAAAACACATTGCTGTTGAGTTGATGCCGACTCAGAGCGACCCTGCAGCACAGGGTAGAACTGCCCCATGGAGTTTCCAAGGAGCACCTGACAGATTTCCATAAATCTTTATTCAGTTTGGTTTTTTTTTCACTAAGAAAAGTTAAAAAAATGTTTCCTAAACAGAATAAACCAAAAGCACCACATAAGTGTGTGAGATAGAGTCAAGACTGTCATTCTCAGTGATACAGATTTACAGCTCAGCAGAGACCACAGGAAATGTACAGAGAATCAAATTTAAAAAACAAAGTCATCTGTAAGGGAAGAGTTTGACAATCAAACTTTACTAGAAAAGAAGTACCAGCTTTGTGTGTGGGGTCTGAAAGGATTGTGCTGTGAGGACGCCCCTTGGTGGTCAAGGCTCTACACAGCGTACCTGAGTCGGGTGTTTTCTCCATGGTGGTCCTGTAAGTCTGCCCCACAGTGGGAAAACCATCCCACTGAGACTGTTTTGGATTCAGTGTTGAGGTTGCTGTCGTGCTTTCCAGGTAAACCAGAACCAAACCTGTTTGCCATCAGCAGACTCTGACTCATAGCAGCCCTGCAGAACAGAGCGGAACTGCCCCGTAGAGTTTCCAGTGCATGCCTGGTGGATTCAAACTGCCGACCTTTCGGTTAGCAGACGTAGCATTAACCACTATGCCAGCAGGGTTTCCAAGTGGATTATAGCTGTATATCTTTTAAAAGGAGGAGTTTTAAATCACAGTAGAGCTTTCAGTTAGAAGGGGACCTTTCTGTTAGTGAGACTTTGAGAGGCAGCTCGTCCTTGTTGGGCATTTTGTTGTCTTGAGTGCCTCAGTGAGGTTTTCTTGGAAAAAAGCTTAGCATAAAATTACCAATTTTAAATTCATTTATATTAGATATTTGTTGAAAATGTTGTGAATATATTTGATGAATACCTTTATCTTAAGCTGTTGCTGCTGTTCTCCTGCTCTTCATAAGATGTTCACTGGTTAATTCTTTTTAGAAGTAGACTTCTGGGTCCTTGTCTAGACCGTGGCTGCCACAGTGAGCTGTGGACATGGTACAGGACCAGAACCAGGCAGGGTTTGGTTCTGTTGCATGCTGGGTTTCCTCTTGGTGTACAGGGGTGGAGTAAGCAGTAGGCAAGGCAGGCACCAGCTCACTGTGCTTCGTGACTGATCTGGAGTGGACGATTTCACGTGGGTTTCACCACCTCTGGGCCGTGACCTCCTTGTTGAGCAGCCAGCCATGTTTGTATGCATTAACTCTGCCTCACAACCCTGTGGAAGAAATCAGTCCGCCAGGCACAACATGAAGCCTCTACATGTGTTGGGAACATGTCTTATTTTCTTGCCTTCTCTCTCTCACTTCTACTGTCCTTCTTGAGGAAATCCTCATTTGCGACAGGTTGCCACCTGTTGGTAGCGATGCTGATTACTTTCTAAATGTGTAGTTAACAGTTGAGACAAGTATGTTGGTTTAAACTTTGTCCACTGAAATGAAATGTGTTGTATAAGGTCCGCTGTCACCCGGGGAGCTCTGAGACGCTCTTCCTGAAGTGCACGGCTTTGGTTCGTAGCAGGCTGGCCATGGGCAGGATTTCTCTGGCAGGACACTGTCATCTGTCCTCCCCTTCAAAAAGGTCAGAGATCTCCTGGGGAGGAGAGAAGAGGTCCTGAACAGACTGGTCACATCAGAGCCATAGCTCGCCGTCCTGATCGAGCGCCGGAGCTGCCAGCAGGGCTTCAGGAGCCAGACCGTAGCCCAGTGTCCGTGGCCCGGAGGTGCTGATTGGATTTGTTGGATCCAGACCGTGGCCAGGTGTCCATGGCCAGGTTTCCGTGGCCCAGAGGAGCTGATTGGATTTGTCGGCCGCAGAGCTGCTCCCTGCGAGCTCCCATTGGGCAGCAGAGGTTGGCATTCGCAGCTGTAGAGCAGTGGTTGTCAACCAAGGACAGTTTTACTGCCCAGGGGACATTTGTCAGTATCTAGTCTTTTTTGGTTGTCACAGCAGGGGTGGTGATGCTACAACCCCTGCAGTCACAGGGCAGCCCTCACAGCAGACAGCCCTTGGCCCAGAGTGTCAGCAGGGTTATTACTGAGAAACCCAGCGGACTGCCATTTCACTGGAATTCTTACAGTGTCTCTGAAGTTTGGATGTTCCAGCAGGTGGCCCACATCCTCCAATGAGTATAGTCTAGCTTCTTAGAAAGTGTTTTAAAGGAGGAAAACACAAATATATCTAGAACAGGGAAATATGCATAGTGTCACTTGCATAAATAGTCATGGTATCATTAATATTTTAGGTTAGTCTGTCACACTGTGGGGGCTTCTGTGTTGCTGTGATGCTGGAAGCTGTGCACTTACATTCAGACACCAGCAGGGTCGCCCATGGAGGACAGGTTTTGGCTGAGCTTCCAGATTAAGACTAGGAGGAAGGACCTGGTCATCTATTTCCAAACAAATTAGGCGGTGAAACGCTTATGAGTAGCAGAAGAACACTGTCTGATCTAGTGCCAGATGGTGAGCCCCTTGGATTGGAGGGTACTCAGAAGATGAGGGGGAAGAGCTGCCTCATGGAGTACAATGACCCCAGTGATGGGGACAGGGTCAAGCTCTCGGGACCTTCCCTTGCTGATGTGGCCTGACTCCAAATGAGAAGCAGCTGCAAACATCCACTTTTAATTGGAGCATGGAACTTACAAAAGTTGAAAATCATCATAAGTGAAATAGGATGCATCAACATTGGTATCCTAGGCATTAGTGAACTAAAATGGACTGGTATTGGCCATTTTGAATCATACAGTGATATGGTCCACTATGCTGGGAATGACAGCTTGAAAAGGAGTGGTGTTGGATTTGTTGTCAAAAAGATTATTTCAAGCCCTGTCCTGAAGTGCAGTGCTATCAATGATTGGATAATATCCATACCCCTACAAAGAAGACTAGTTAATATGACTTTTATTCAAATTTATGCTCCAACCACTAAAACCAAGATGAAGAAATGGGAGATTTTTACCAGCTTCTGCAGTCTGGGGAAACCCTGGTGGTGCGGTGGTTAAGTGCTGCTCACCAAAAGGCCAGCAGTGTGAACCTGGCAGGCAGATTAGATTGGATTGGGTTGGAAACTCTGTGGGGCAGTTCTCCTCTGACCTAGAGGGTTGCTGTGAGTTGCAGTTGAGTCAGTGAGAGTGAATTTGGTTTGGTTTTTGCAGTCTGAAATTGATGGAATATGCATTATAATTACTGATGATTGGAATGAAAATGTTGGAAAGAAAGAGGAAGGACCAGTAGTTAGAAAATATGGCTGTGGTAATAGAAAAGGTGGCAGAGAGCGCATGATAGAATCTCGCAAGACCACTGGCATCTTCGTTGCAAATACTTTTTTTTAAATCAACATGAACAGTGAATATAGAGATGGAATACACAGGAACTGAATTGACTTCTGCTGTGGAAGGAGACCATGGAAAAGCTCCATGTCATCTATCGGAACAAGGCCCAAGCCTGGCTGCATAACGGTCAAGTCCACAAAAGCTAAAGTTTGACCTTGAATATATCCTACCTGAGCAGTGTGGAGACCATCTCAAGAATAGATTTGACGTGTTGAACACTGATGACCCAAGATCAGATGAGATGTGCAAGAATGTCACACATGGCAAAAGCCAGAGGTCGTTAAAAAGACAGGAAATATCGAAGTCATGTCAAAAGAGACCCTAAAACTGGCTACTGAATATCAGCTAGCCAAAGCAAATGAAAGAAATGATGAAGTAAAAGAGCTGAGGAGAAGATATCCCAGGGCGTTGTGAGGTGTCAAAATGAACTGTGTGATGGTATGGGAATAGGCAGGAATTAGGAGCCAGGAGGGATGGGAAAGTTCAAGCCCCGCGTTATTGAAGGGTTCTACAGGGAAAATACTAAATGACATAGGAAGCATCAAAAGAAGATGAGAAGGAATACACACAGTCACTGTACCAAGAAGAACCGGCCTACACCTGGTCACGTCAGGACATGGCACATGATCAGGAACCAGTGGTGCCGAAGGAGGAGTTCCACGCTACACGGAAGACATGAGCGTAAAACAAGGCCCCAGGAATTGCCAGAAGATCAATTAAGATTTCTCAGCAAATGGACATAGCACTAGAAGTGCTCCCTCATCTGTGCCAAGAAATTTGGAAGACAGCTAACTGGCCAACCAGCTGGAAAAGATCCATATTTATGCCTATTCCAAAAAAAGCTGATCTAACTAACTGTGGAAATTGTCAGACAATATCTTTAATATCATGTGCAAGTAAAATTTTGCTGAAGATCCTTCAAAAGCGTCTGCAGCAGGACGTAGCTAGGGAGCTTCCTGGACACCCATCCCAGTTCAGAAGAGGCCACGGAACCAGGGATGTCATTGCTTAGGTCAGACGGGTACCAGCTGGAAGCCGAAAATACCAGAAAGATGGTTACCTGTGTTTCTTTGACTGTGTAAAGAAGCATTTGACTGTGTGGATCATAAACTGTGGATAACCTTGTAAAGAATGGGAACTCCAGAACACTTCACTGTGCTCGTGAGGAATCTGTACATGGATCAAGAGGCAGTCATTCTAACTGCACCGGAGGATGCTGTGTGGTTTAAAGTCAGAACCGAGGTGCGTCAGGATTATAGCTTTTCACTGTACTTATTCAATCTGAATGCTGAGCAAATATTCCAAGAAGCTGGACAATACATAGATTGAGATGTTAGGCCTGGAGGAAGGCCCATTAGCGACCTGCATTTAGCAGGTGGCATGACCTTACTTGCTGAAGGTGAAGACTTACTGGCACTTATGGATAAACATCAAAGACTACAGCCTTTGGTGTGGATTACGCCTCAGCGTGAAGAAAACAAAAATCCTCACAACCAGACCAGTGAGCAGCATCATGACAAATGGAGAAAACATGGAAGTTGTCAAGGACTCCATTTTGCTTTGGTCCACAGTCAACAGCCATGGATAGTGCAGTCAGGAAATCGGATGACATGTTGCATTGAGCAGGTCTGCTGCAGAAGGCCTCTGTAAGATGTTCAAAAGCAAAGATGTCGCCTTGAAGACCAAGGTACATCAGAACCATGCCATGGTGTTTTCAACCACCTCATGTGCCTGCGAAGCCTGAAAATGAGTGCCGAAGACTGAAGAATAATGGACATCTTTGAATTATGGTGTTGGCAAAGAGTACTGACTGTACCGTGGGTAGCCAGGAGAGCTCAGCTGTCTTGCAAGAAGTACAGCTGGGATGTCCCTTAGAAACCAGAGGGCAAAACTGCGTCTCCTGTACTTTGGACACGTTACCCAGAGGGACCAGTCTCTAGAGAAGGACGTCATGCTTGGCAGGGGGTCTGCAGAAAAAGAGAACGGTCCAGTGAGATGAGTTGACATAGTGGCTGCAGCACTGGGCTCAAGCTTACCAGTGACAGTGTGGAAGGCACAGAACCCCAGGCAGTGTTGTGTTGTGTTGTACGTGCGGTCACTGTGTTGGAATGGACTAAGCAGCACTGAATAACAACATGTGGTTGGCTTTACCAGTGCTGTTTTTCAGTTCAGGTGGCCATGAGTTACTGCCGTAGTTTTACACAAATAACGTACTTCTTTTGTGTATGTTTGCCAACTGTCCCTTTCCTCCCACAGGTGGTATTTTTGTAATGAACTATATTACTTTTTCTTTTTTTAAGCAACACGTTAAAAAAAAAAAAAAGTGCATAGCACCACTTACAAAAACAACTCATGAGGGGAGGAACAGATTGGCAAACATGGAATGTACCAGTTCTTTGCAGTGTCATCTTTTTATTTAAGCTGAAGGACCTCCAGTATTTCTTGTGAGGCAGATGTGCTGATGAGGAATTCAGTTTTTATATAGGTGGCAACACTTTAATTTTCTCTGCATTTTGGAAGGATGTCAAATTTTGTTCGATGTCAAGTTCTCAGATGATAGTCTTTTTCTTTCAGTGCTTTGAATATGCCACCCCACTGTCTTCTGGCCCTATTGTTGCTGGCGAGGAAGAAGCTGTCACTCTTAGTGATGTTCTTATATAGGATGAGGAGTGGCTCTCTTATTGCTTTGAGGATTCTTTCTTTGGCTTTTGACAGTTTAGTTGTCCGTCAGTCTCTGAGTTTATCCTACTTGGGTCTTTTCAAGTGGCAGACTGAATTGTTTTGACTCACGGTTTTCATCAGATATGTAACGTGTTGACTGTGGTTTCTTCACATGTTCTTTCTGCGTCTCTCCTTTCCTCTGGGCCTTCCGTGTGCACCTGTTAGTCCCAGAGGCTCTGTTTCCTCCTTCCTCCTCTCACGCTGGTCCTCAGACAGGGTGGTCTCAGTGGGCTGCTTTTCCTCGTGGGCCCTGCTTTCCGTGGTGCTGCCATCTGCTGGTGCGCTGGGCATCGTGCTGCCATTCCAGTTACTGCCTTTCCAACTCCAGAGTTTCTGTCGGCTTCCTTTTTGTAATTTCTGTTTCTCTGTTGATACTGTTTGGTGACATGTGGTTTCCCATAGTTCTTTGAATGTATTTAAAATATTTAAAGTCACTGTGTAGTAAGTTAGATACCTAGGCCACCTCGGGGACAGTTTCTGTTCGTGTCTGTTTTTCCTATCCATAGACTATACTTTTTATTTCTTTGCACTGTCTCTTAATTTTTGCTTCAAACTGTGTACTTAAAACAGCACAGCACTCTGGAAATCAGACTTTTCACTGCTATTGCTGCTTCTGTCAGCTGTTACTTGTTTGTTTGTGTTAACTTTTGTGAACTGTTGCTTTCACACCTGTATTCTTGGTCTTGTGTGACACTGAAGTTTCTTCTCAGAGTTCGGGTAGCAGTTGGGCAGAATCCTTCAAGACTTGGAAACAAACCTGTCCGTCTTTGCCCGAGGGTTCTGTGTGTTTGGCCTGTGACCAGCGTTCAGCCAGGTAGTTGACCACTCTGCCTTATCATTAACATCCTGCTTTCCTGGAACCTGAAGGGTAGCTGAAGGCAAGAGCTCGGGACCCTCTGCTCTCTTTCCTGGTATTGCACACAGCTGTGTGTGTTTGTCGGACCTTCTAAGATTCTCAGGAATATGGTCAGAGTTGGGCAGTTTTGGAGAAGTTTTCCTTCCAGAGTATCAGGTTCTAATTCCTCCTAATTGGAAGATTTCAACAACTGTTCTTCTGTCAAAGGCTCAAACCAGGTTGCTGTGTGACCGTGTTACCTTCCCTTCATTTGTCTTCCAGACGATGTAGTTACTGCATTCTTTGATGAACATTTCCGGGGGAATGGAATTCTGTCATGTCTTCACAGCCTCCTTAAATTTCCATATCCTTTTTGGTCTCTGTAACAGTGAATGCTGACACTCACCAAAATAGCAGTGTAGGTCTCTATAAGAAACAGGTTTTATGATTTAAAAAAAAAAAATGGTATCTTTTATAAGTTGTTTGCTTTGCATGATATAGTGTTGGTTGTTTTTGAAGCTTCCAATACGCTTGTAATCATTGATTACCCCAAAACATGACTCATCCTACAGATGAGTCATGTAGACAAGGTGACCAGGACCCTTTCAGAGTTCACTTCTGTGCACATCCCTCATCTGCAGATTTTGTGATGACAAGACCTGCCGCATAGTTGTTGGGGAGATCAAGTGAGGTAACGTGTGTAATCCAAAACTGGTGAAACCCACTGCTCCTCAGTCCTTTCTGACTCACAGCAACCCATAGAGTTTCCAAGAATGTAAATCCTTACTGAAGCAGACAGCCGTGCCTTTCTGCCACAGGCCACTGATGGTTTCAGACGGTTGGCCTTCTGGTTCACAGAGGAGTGCTATCATCGCTGTCTCCAGGGCTCTGTAATGCTCGTGGAGCTCACACAAGGAGTCCGATGCGGTCAGATGCCCAAGGTCCACGTGTTGCCCCTGACTATTAGGATGTTTGGATTTATTTTTATGCCTTTAAAACAAAATCTGCCTTTAAATTACATCATTAAATTGTAAGTAAGTGGCATAAATAAACATTACAAATGGAATTGCTACTGTGGATTTTGAATGACTTGTTTGTGGTCTCGTTGGATGTTAGTCTTACATTTCAAAGTCTTAAAAATGAAGCATAATCTATATAAAGAGAGGAAGCAAAGGAACAAATGGTCTCGTTTTAAGAATGACATTAGGGTGTTACTTATCCTGTGAACAGAATATCCTCTGTTGCTTGCCCTTTTTTGATTCTTGCATGAACACAATACGATGCTGAAATAGATGTTAATTGACACCGTCTCTCCTCAATCAACCTGCAGTTCAAGTTATGAAGCAGGCAAATGAGGTGTAAACTAACCGAAATTCCCATGTGGCCTGGAGTGACCTGTGTCTTCTTATCCAGCACTGGCTTCAGAATTATGAATAGATAGTCTGATAATACTTACTAAGTTAGATTTATAAACAATCATGGACTATATCCGGATTTTTCCAGTGGGAAAAGAACTCTAGAAATGGAATTTGTTTTCTTTAAAAGCTGGAGTGGGTAGAGACTGGGTGGGCGCCTTTACAGTGCAGCTGCCTCTCCGTCAGGGTGTTACATTGTGTAGCAGGTGAGTGAGGAATTTGGTTACTTCTGTGTCTGGCAGGAAGTTGGACTAGACGCCTTCTGAACTCATTTCCAGGTCACACAACTCCATACAAAATGAAGTCATTGAGGAGACCCATTTCCGGTTCTGTTTTATTTGTAAATGGAGGCAGTCATGTTTTTTTCTCTTTGACATGTGACATATCAATGACAAAAGTTTGAATTATAAACATTTAGTTTTCCTGCTGGCACTACCTGCTATCTGATTCATAAGAAAAATTTTGATCTGTTTATAGATGTATGAAGTAGTTTTAATACTTAACCTTAAAAAGTGCCTTGAAAGTAAGGTCACTGTAGATAAACCATCCTTCCGAAAGATGAATTCCTGTCTTCTAATGGAATAAGTAGAAAGCAGAGGCTGGATTAAAATGAGTGCTCATTTTCTGAAGTCACGTAGCAGTAATTCTATGTAACAAGCAGGTTTTGCATTGATCATGTCCACAGCCTAACCTCGTTCTGCTGCCAGCCTCCTGGGTACCCTTTCCTCCAGAGTAGAGCTGTTGAAGTTTTTTTTGTTTTTTTTTTTTATCTAACATAACTGAGTAAAAATATACATTCACATGTAAATTTACATGCCCCCCTATATGCAGCTTCCACTGCTCTCCCTGTCCGGTGACTGCACACTATTCCTCTCTGCTCCATACATGTCTCATCCTCCCAACAGTCTCCTTTCCCCTCCTCTCTGTCCACTCCCCTTCCTCCAGCCAGAGGTCAGCAAGATGATATCCTGTGGATGTATAGAACCACAAAGTGCTTCCAACATATGGTTACTCTGCATTGCCAAGTCCATTCCATTCCTGTCTAAAGAGTGGACCTTTGTTATAATTTATGGGAACGGGCAGCATCAGGGCCGGGGGCCATGCTCTCAGAGGAACCCCAAAACCGCTGGACCATCAATTGAGGTCTTTTAGAGGAGATCTCATGATGCACCTCTTTTTATTCTTGTGTTGCCAGTGAGGCTCCTCTCTGTGAGCTCCGTCATGGCTATCACTGGTGGTGGCCGGGCACCATCCAGTTCTTCCGGTCCCAGGTCGATGTAGGCACCCACTTTTGTGGGTCTCTCTGTCTTCTCGGTTGTCTTTACCGCATGCCATTTTGGCCCTCGGTGAGCATCCGTTCCTGCTGAGTTGGGACCATTTGCTGTGTCCTCGGATGGCAGCTTGGCAGCTTTTAAGACCCCAGACGCCACTCACCAATGTGGGGTGCAGAGAGCTCTCTTAGCAAAACGCTAGTTGTGCCAATTGGCCTGGAATTCGCCTAAGAGCATGGTCCCCTGCCCCCCGCTCCAGCTACTCTATCCTTGCAGTATTGAGTTAAGATGGAAGGAGTACTCAGGTTATGCTGAAGTCCACTTAATGTTGTTCTTGTTCCTAATGTGTGCTGTCACTGCTTTCTCCCAACTAGTAACTACCTAAACTAAACTCTGCCCCCCTACCCTCCCTCCCTCCCTCCCTCCCCTCCCTTGCAGCAGTCAAAGAGTCTTTTCTTCTATACACAAGTCTGTTTTTGAGATCTTATCGTAGAGGTATCAAACAGTATTTGTCCTTTTGTCGCTGACTACTCTCACTCAACATAATGTCTTCCAGTTGAAACCAGGTTAGGAGATGTTTCCTGGAATCATCATTATTCTTTATCATTGCGTAGTGCTCCATTGAGTATATGTACCACAGTTTACCTATCCATTCTTCTATTGTTGGGCATTTAGGTTGATTCCACCTTTTTGCTACTGTGGACTGTGCCGCGATAAACATTCTGGTGCATGTGTCTGTTGGTGTGAAAGGCCTTGATTCTGTAGGATATATTCCAAGTAGTGGAATGACTGGGTCAAATGGTATATCAATATCCATTTTTTTAAGGAAGCGCCAGATTGCCTTCCAAAGAGGCTGGACCATTTTGCAACCCCACCAACAGTGTAGGAGGGTTCCACTTTCTCCACAGCCTCTCCAGCATTTGTTGTTTTGTGTTTTCTGGATCATGGCCAATCTTGTTGGGGTGAGATGGTATCTCATTGTTGTCTTGATTTGAATTTCTTTAATAGCTAAAGATCGTGAACATGTCCGCATGTGTTTTTTGGCTGCCTGGATCTCCTCTTTAGTGAAGTATCTGTCCATCTCCTTTGCCCATCGCTTAATTGGATGGTTTATCTTCTTCTTCTTGATATTTTGTAGTATCTTATAGATTATGGAGATCAGGCGTCGATCTGACATAGAGTTGCCAAATATTTTTTCCCACTCTGTGGGTGTTCTTTTAATTCTATTAATAAAGTCTTTGGATGAGCAAAAGTGTTTGACTCTTAATAGTTCCCATTTATCTACTTTCTCTTCTGTTGATTGAGGTTTCTTTGACAGATTTTGGAGTCTGTCCTCATTGTGTATTAAAACTTCCATTGTTGTTCCTACCTTTTCTTGGATGAGCTTTATTGTTTTAGGTTTGATATTTAGGTCTTTTATCCAGTTGGAGTTGGTTTTTGTATAAGGTGTAAGATATGGATCTTGATTCAGTTTATTGCAGATGGATAACCAATTTTGCCAGCACCATTTGTTGAAGATGCTGTTTTTATCCCAGTTTAATGTCTTAGGGCCTTTGTCAAATATCAACTGTTCATAGGCAGATGGTGTCATCTCTGGGGTCTCAGTTCTGTTCCATTGATCAGTCTGTCTGTTCTTGTACCAGTACCAGGCTGTTTTGACCTCTGTGGCAGTGTAGTATGTTCTAAGGTCGGGTAATGAGAGGCCTCCCAGTGTGTTCTTCTTCTTTAGTAGTACCTTACTTATCCGGGGCTTCTTCCCTTTCCAAACAAAATTGGTGATTTGTTTCTCCATCTCATTAAAAAATGATGCTGGAACTTGTATTGGGATTGCATTATATAAATAAATTGCTTTGGGTAAAATAGACATTTTCACAGTGTTAAGTCTTCCTATCCATGAGCAGGGTAGGTTTTTCCATTTATCTAAGTCTCTCTTAGTTTCTTGTAGTAAGGGCTTGTAGTTCTCTTTGTAAAGGTCTGTTGTTTCTCTGGTTAGATTAATTCCTAGGTACTTTATCTTCTTAAGGGTTATCACAAATGGTATAGATTTGGTAATTTCCTCCTTAACAGTCTCGTTGTTGGTATAAAGGAGTCCTACTGATTTACTTACGTTTATCTTGTATCCTGAGACTTTTCTGAACTCTTCTATCAGTTTGAGTAGCTTACTTATGGATTCCTTGGGGTTCTCTGCATATACAATCATATCACCTGCGAACAGGGAGATTTTATCTTCCTCTTTGCCGATGCAGATGCCCTTTATTTCTTCATCTTGTCTAACTGCTCTGGTTAGAGCTTCTAGCACAATGTTGAATAGGAGAGGTGACAGTGGGCATCCTTGTCTAGTTCCTGTTCTCAAGGGAAAGTCTTTCAGTCTCTCTCCATTCAGGATGATGTGGGCAATTGGCTTTGTATAAATGGCCCTTATTGTGTTGAGGAATTTGCCGTCTATGCCCATTTTGCTAAGAGTTTTTAGCATGAATGGGTGTTGGACTTTATCAAATGCCTTTTCGGCATCAATGGACAAAATCAGGTGATCCTTGTCTTTTGTGTTATTTATGTGGTTAATCACACTAATTGTTTTCCTGATGTTGAACCAGCCTCGCATCCCTGGTATGAATCCCACTTGGTCATGATGGATTATTTTCTTGATATGTTGTTGTATTCTGTTGGCAAGAATTTTGTTGAAGATTTTTGCATCTAGGTTCATGAGTGATATCGGTCTGTAGTTCTCTGTCTTTGTTGGATTTTTCCCTGGCTGAGGTATCAGGGTTATGCTGGCTTCATAGAATGAGTTTGGGAGTACTCCATCCCTTTCTATACTGTGAAATAGTCTCAGTAGTACTGGGGATAACTCTTCTCTAAATGCTTGGTAGAATTCTGCCGTGAAGCCATCTGGGCCCGGACTTTTTTGGGTTGGCAGTGTTTTGATGACCTTTTCAATCTCTTCCTTTGTGATGGGTTTATCAAGTTGTTCTGCTTCACGTTGTGATAATTTGGGTAGGTGGTATGAGTCAAGGAATTGGTCCATTTCCCCTAGGTTTTCAAATTTGTTAGAGTACAGTCTTTCATAGTATTCTGTTATGTTTTTGATTTCTGTCGCATCTGTGGTGACAACTCCCTTCTCATTTCTAATTTGGGTTATTTGTTTCCTTTCCTGCTTTTCTTTAGTAAGTTTAGCCAGTGGTTTATCAATTTTGTTGATCTTTCCAAAAAACCGGCTTTTGGTCTTTTCAATTTTTTCAATTGTTTTTCTATTCTCTAATTCATTTAGCTCTGCTCTAATCTTTATGATCTCATTTCTTATGGTGCCCGAGGGGTTCCTCTGTTGTCCTCTTTTTACTTGTTCAAGCTGTAGAGTTAGTTCCTTGATTTGGTTTCTTTCTTCCTTCCAGATGTGTGCATTTATGGAGATAAACAGATCTCTGAGCACTGCTTTGGCTGTATCCCATAGGTTCTGGTAGGAAGTGTTTTCGTTCTCATTGGAATCCATGAATTTCTTTAATTGATCTCTGATTACCTCTGTAACCCATGGTTTTGAGCAAGATGTTGTTCAGTTTCCAAGAGTTCCACTTTCTATCTCTGTTTTTTCTGCTATTGATTTCAACTTTGATGGCTTTATGATCTGAGAAGATGCTTTGCAATAATTCAGTGGTATGGATTTTGTTGAGCATTGCATTATGGCCTATCACGTGGTCAATTCTGGAGAATGTTCCATGTGCACTGGAGAAGAAGGTGTAGTTGTCTGCTGATGGGTGGAAAGTTCTGTATATATCAATGAGGTTTAGTTGGTTAATTGTGTCGATGAGGTCTTCTGTATCTTTACTGAGCTTTTTTCTAGATGATCTGTCTAGTAATGAGAGTGGAGTGTTAAAATCTCCCACTATTATTGTGGAGTCATCTAAATCTCTTTTGAGCATAGTCAGTGTTTCTTCGACATATTTAGGTGCTCTGACATTAGGTGCATAAATGTTTAATATAGTTAAGTCTTGCTTGTGTAATTGAACCTTTCAGCAGTAAATAGTGTCCATCTTTGTCCACGATGGTGGATTTGACATTAAAGTTGATTTTGTCTGATATTAGAATTGCCACCCTGCTCTTCTTTGTTCAGTGTTAGCTTGATATATATTCTTCCAACCTTTAATTTTCAGTTTGTTCCTGTCTTTAGGTCTCAAGTGAGTTTCTTGTAGACAACATATGGATGGGTCGTGTCTTTTGATCCTAGATGACACTCGGTGTCTCTTTACTGGAGCATTCAGTCCATTCACATTCAATGTAATTATTGATAGGTATGTGTTCACTGCTGCCATTGTGATATGTTTATTTTTATGTTGATGTTTTCTCTGTTGTTCTTATTAGTCTGTTCTGAGACACTCTTTTTTGTGAGTTGATTTTTCACCTTTTTCAGAGCTGGTTTTATAGTTGTTGAGACTCGTGTGTTAGATTTCTTGAAATGGTATGATACATCTTTGTTGTGCTTTACAGCTGCCCCTATGAACCCCCTTAATAAACTATTTATAAACCCAATTTTAGTTACTACCAGTCTTGTCATCTTCCTCTCCATCTGGAAGGACTATAACGACTGTAGTACATCCCTCTTTTATTATGATGACACCATAGTTTTCATGATGATCACTGGATTGCTTCTTTTCAAATCAAAGTTGTGATTTACTTTGGAGCCTTCCCTAAATGAGTATTGAGTAGTGTGTTGTTCTAAAATATAAAGTTAGTGGTTTCGTTCTTCTAAGCCAAAGCCAAGAACTTCTTTCAGTATTTCTTGTAGTTTAGGTTTGGTTTTTACAAAGTCTCTGAGTTTCTGTTTATCTGGAAATGTCTTAATTTCATTTTCATGTTTGAAAGACAGTTTTGCAGGATATATAATTCTTGGTTGGAAGTTCTTCTCCTTCAAGACTTTGAATGTGTCGTGCCACTGTCTCTGTGCCAGCATGGTTTCTGCTGAGAAATGTGACGAGAGCCTACAGGGTTTCCCTCTGAATGTTAGCTTTGCCTTGAGTCTTGCTGCCTTTAAGAGTTTTTGCTTATGTTTCATTTTGTTAAGCTTGATTATAATATGTCTTGGAGTCTTTCTTTTGAGATCTATATTGGGTGGCGTACGATATGCATCTGAGATGTCTATATTCTCTTCCTTCATGATTTCTGGGAAGTTTTCTTTCAGCAGCTCAGCAACAATACTCTCTGTGTTCTCAGATGTCTCACCCTGTTCAAGGACTCCAGTTAATCGAAGGTTGTTCCTCTTAATAGAGTCCCACATGCTTCTTAATGTTTCTTCATTTTTCTTGTTTCTTTTTTCTGATTTCTGCTCATAGACACTGGCATCAGTAGCTCTGTCTTCCAAGTCAGAAATTCTTTTTTCCATTTGTTCCATTCTGTTTTCTTGGGTTTGCATGGAAGCTTCAATGTCTTTGATTTTCTTCTTGATCTGTTGGATTTCAGAGTACTGGTGTTCCATCATATCGAACAACTTGCTTAATTTTTCATTTTGTTCTGCTGCGTTTTGTATAAGGTCTAGAAGGGCCCTGTATATAATTAATTTGTATTCACTTCCTGATGCTTTCATAAAAGTTTCTTCATCTGGAAAACTCCTTGGTTGCTTTGTTTGGGAGCCTTCTGAAGCCATGAGTGATTGCTTGTATGCCACAATTGTCTGTTGCTTTTTGGGTCCCATGTGAGTATATAGAGGCTGGAAGAGGTACTGTGAGGATGGGTTGCAAATGTTTCTCTAGGCTGTCTTCAAATGTAAAGCGAAAGGTATCTGACCAGTTCACAAGTGAGTTAGTTTTTCAGGTGTAGAGGTCCCTCTTCCCATCTGACAAAGTAAGCGCCACTGTATCCAACCCCAGATGATAACAAACTAGTTCAGAATACAGCACTGCTAGTGCCCTGGTGGCCTCTGCTGACAGGGCCTAGCCTTATCCAACACTGCGTCGAGTACTGGTTTTGTGATAGAAAAGCGCTCTCTTGTGGGCAGGGTCTGGCTCCCAAGCTAAGAATTAGGTCCAGCTGCGGCCACCGTACCCAAGAAGGCGTCCTCCACACATGCAGCAGACAGAGGGGCTAAAGATTCCCAGAGGCAGTGATTCCTCTGCTTCTGTTGCAGGGCCCCCAATGTAGACAGCACTATGCAAAATCACTACTTTTCTGATGGAGAAGCGCTGTCCCGTTTGCAGGCGCTGGCTCCCAGGCTAAGAACGAGGTCCCGCTGAAATCTCGGTACCAACATGGCGTCCCGCACCCTGACCACGGAGTTCCGCACAAACCCCACTGAGGGAGCTACAAAACAAAAGGCTCAAAGTGTCTAGATTAACAGAGTCCCGAGCCTGGCTCTCAGAATATGGGAATTTCGCCTGCCTATCCCCCCAGCAGCGTGTCTGAGTCCAGCTGCCGGGCAAGGCCCAGCTCTGCCCGCCAGCTGAGACCGAGGAAAAAAAAAGTCAAAATGGTGCGTTTACCTTCCGTCTGTGAGAGCCGGGGCTAGCCAGGAGCGGGAGTCAGCGAAAGAGAGGAGGTTTTTCGCTGAATGATATAAAGTCCCAATTAACAGTTCTGTGCCGCGTCCTGAGGCTGATTAGGTGCTCAGAAGGCTCTGTTTGATTGTCAATTCAGGTCTTGGTTTCCAGAGGGATAGAAGGAGATGTGTCCTTAGTCCGCCATCTTGACTCCGCCCCGCTGTTGAAGTATTAACGCAGTGAAAGCGTGTTGTCAAGTCTGACTTGCAGAGGGACGGCAGCAGGGATGTCCTCTCTCCCCCTCAGTTTGTTGTCCTGCTTGTCTCCTTCCTTAGGGCTCACTTACCAGCACCGTGACAAGAGTCAGGAAACAGAGAGTTCTCTTGAAACCTTTTTTAAAGTTGAAGGTCAATTCCTGTAGGTTCCTCTTTCCTTCTCACTGTCAGTGTGGCACACAGGAGGGCGGGACGCGACCTTGATCCTGTTTTCTGTGCCGCGATTGCCATGGTGAACCAGGTGGGCACGGCCAGCGTCCTGGTGGAACTGAGAATCTAACGGAAGAGATAAGTGACAAGGAGATTCACCCTTAAGTCCCTGTGAATGATGAGAAGGACAGTGGGGACAAGGCAGTGGGCACTACCTTAGATAGCCAGTACCCTGTCAGAATTGGAACATCTGAGCTGGGACTTGCAGGGCGTGGAAAATATCATTCCAGGAAGAAGAAATGTGTGCTGAGACTTTGAAGTGCCGAAGAGCCTCATTTTGTAGACGTTTTTCTCTCATTAAGATGACTGATCGATTTGCTACTGAAATTGTAATGCCTTGGTACAATTTGTTTAAATTGTCAGCACTCTGAAATAATCGTCCCTTAACCTTTGACCTTGAGCCTTCACCTCTGACCCCGTCTAGGTCAGTACCACATTTAGTTGGAATTTAAATACGAGGTATCTAATGAATACTTTCTGTATTGAAAAGTTGCAGCTCCTGTTAGTTCTCTTCCCCTTCACTCTGCTCGTCACTGTTTTCAGTAATGTGCTGCGTGAGCACACATAAACCCACCTAGAAGGAAATAGTAGTTAGGGTTCCCTGCGAGGAAAGGGAGGGGACAGCAAGAGAAACATCACTGTCCTGGCCCCACAGACCTGTCCCCACACATCATGGCTGGAGGTCCTTTAGGAGGGTTGTCGGGATAGTCAGCAGTCCACAGGGCCTGAGTCCTGGTGACCGTGGGCCCTGCCCACCATGCCTCTGGTTCGTACCTTTTCCTGTTTCTCTCACTCGGGCCCTTCACTTGGTGACTCCTCGGCAAGAAGCAAGTCTGCTTGGCGTAAGATGAGGTGATGGGAGGAGATGCAATTGAAGCTCTTCGGAGCTTGTCGCCTTTCCCTGGCTGGCTTTCTAAGTAGTAGCTTTCTCAGTAGGCCAGCCGTTGGGAGGACAGCCTGAGCAGTGACAGCAGCCGTGGTCTGCTGCTCAGCTGGTCTGGAGGAGGGACTGGCCTTTCCTCTTGGACTGGCAGCCCTACAAAAAGAGAGCAGCTGGGCCCAGCAGCAGGGAAGGGCTCCAGCTTGTTGGCATGATCCCACTGGGAGTTTGGCCTCACAGAGGCTCTGCCTAGCTCCGTGGGATCTGGTAAGAGTCGCAGCTGCTGGCTTGATGGTGGGCAGTTCAGATCTACCAGCTGCTCCTTGGGGACTCGCTGGAGCCTCTGCGTGTCATAGATTTGGAGTGACTCGATGGCAGTGGGTGTTTTGGTTTGGTGATGGGGTTTGGGGAGCCCTGGCAGGGCAGTAGTGAGGTCCGGAAGGTGGGCAGTGGGAATCTACCAGCTGCTCTTGGGAGACCCCATGCTGCGGTTCTGCTGTGTCCTAGAGAGTCACTGTGAGTTGAAGTTAACTCGGTGGTGGTGGGTTTGGTCTCTGGTGACGGGGGTTAAAGCTCCCTGGTGTGACTCATCAGCGTGTAAAGCACTGGACTGCTAACTGAACGGCCAGTGACTGGACCCCCCCAGCCGCTCCTCCGGAGAGAGATGCCGGCAGTTTGCCTGCGTGACCATTCCCAGCCCTGAAGACCCAAGGGCGTTGCTGTGTGTGGCGGTCAGCTTTGAAGGCCAGGGGTTTGATGCCGGTTAGTGGTGGGGCGAGGGTAGGAGAGGGAATGCCGGGTCATTGGATTCTCTTTCTGTGTCTTGGTTTTTTTCTTGAACAGTAAAGTCAAGCCTTGGTGGAGATGATCTCTCAAGTCTGTCCCTTTTAATGTTAGCATATCATATTTCCAGAGTTTAAACTGTACAGCAGAGGTGTTGTTTCTGTAATATAAATGTAACTCGATACAGTACAATACAGGTCGCGTGTCTGACATACCTGATGTTTGGGGGGTTGTTACCCCGTACATCCGTGGAAACTGGCAGTCCCGCTGGTGGAGCGGGGCATGCTCACGCTGGCGTCCCGGTGTGCAGTGCGTGGAAAACTCCGCACCGCTGCTGCAGCCTCGGGGAGCTTCTGCCGCTGGAGGCGGCACCGTCCCGCCGGTGATGAAACCAGCCGCCTGAACCGGAGTCACTCACACCGCAGAGGGTGACTGCGCGAACGCTGTGGTGAGTGGCTCACAGCCGCTGGCTCTGTGTGGCCGAGTGCTGTGCTGTGGCCTGTGTGACACTGCTTCCTCTTGCTCTCTGAGTGGGTCTCTCCCTCTTTTGCAGGAGCTATTGTGACAATCTCGGTTACCACCCGTTAAGTGCTGCTGACTTTGGAAAGATCATGAAGAACGTCTTTCCCAACATGAAGGCGCGGCGCCTGGGCACAAGAGGGAAATCGAAATATCCTTCACTGGGGGGTCCAGTCCCCGCCGCGGTCCCCGTGTCACGGAGCGTCTGCATTACAGCTCACAGGCAGCTGTTGTTAGAAATAAATTTTAATCAACAGATACAAACAGCTCACGGTACTTAGTGGAAAAACCGTGAATCAGTCTGTCTCAGCTGTTTTAAACTGTGAGACAAATGGCCAGCAGTGGTTTCCCGATGTGGCAGGATTGTGGTGGGTTTCACCTCACTCATCCCTGGGCGTGTTTCTCAGTGTCTGATCTTTTTGTCTGTAACATGAAGAATTTGGGGGAACGTGTCGCACCGTTGTAAATTGTGTGAGTCCAAGTGAAGAAAGATGTCGGTCTTTCAGGCTTAGCTCTTTGCCTTTTTCCAACTTAGGAATATGGGATCTCCTTAGCCAAAACCTAGAACATTCCATGAAGTTTTTTGTAGAACTTTTACTGAAAGGTTTGCATTTAAAGTACTTTTCAGCCTGCTGTCTAAAGCCAGTATTAAAATTGAAGCCAAGGTATAGGAGAGGCCCCTCTTGTAGCGGGGGAGCTCTTAGGGGCTGGCAGGAGAATGGCATTAAAACTGAGAATTGTTTTCAGTCCTTTCTGTTCTTAGAAAAAGAGATCCGAGGAGCTCCGAATCATGTTAGAAATAAGTCATGTTCTCCCTGCTGGGCTTCCTCATCAGTGGCCGTGAAAGAGACTAGGGGACCCGAAGGCAAAGGCCACTGTCCTGAAATGGTCCCTGGTTCTCTGTAACCACTGGCTGTGCAGCCTGCGCATGTCTCCTGGATACAGACAAAAGTGTCCTGATGTGTCTCTGGCGTGTTACAGGTGATAATCCTGTGTGTTTCAGTGGGAAAAGAGAATTGGAAAGGTTAAAGCCCTTGTGGCACCCCGACGAGTTGTTCCTGTCCCGGTGTCCTGGGCTCGGGTTTCCCTTCACTGTGCCAGCTTTCCATCAGGCTGTCCCTTCTGACCCGTGTGTTACTGGGGTCAGACCAGCCTGTGGGGGTCGTTTACACAGAACAGTTATGACAGATGGGGATCAGTCTTATTTGAGACAGTGATAATGTACAATGACTATTCTGGTTTCAAAAGAATAAAAGTATCCTGAGTTTCCGGCAATTAATATTTCTCTTACTGAGGAATTCAGAAAGTAGATGTTATCTTCTGCTAATTTTGTTCTCATTTCTTACCTGCTTCCTAAATGCAGCCTGTGTATCTGTAAGTAGTCCATTTAATTGAGAGTGTGCTCGACCTTGACTCCTTATTACGTATTGCTACAGCGGATTGAGAAAAAAAGCTCTCGTTCATATGCCAACTCTGCCCGACCTTGATTTTCACAAAACTGGAGATGGGGTAAGATCTCTGCCTTTTCTCTGTAATGAGTAGAACTGTATCATCAGACCTACCCTCAGATGCTTACAGGGTGTAGTCTTAGTGGGATCCCAGCAGGGACCAGGAACTTTACCTTTTACAAAATAGGTAAATCAGAATATCACTCGGTACATGAAAACAGCATATGTGACTTACATCAACGTAGCTGGCGAAATAAAAGGAAACAAAGATTTAACATGGCCAGTTACAGATGACCCATAATACACGGATAGTTGAAAGGAGACCAGGACTTAAAATGACCAATTTATAAATGTAGCCATGGTATGTTGTCAGGAGAAAACAATGATTTAAAGTGACTGAGTCAGTGGACGTGTCCATGACACGCGGTCAGGGGAAACGAGGGTTCAGAGTGATGAGTCAGGGGACGTGTCCATGACACGCGGTCAGGGGAAACGAGGGTTCAGAGTGATGAGTCAGTGGACGTGTCCGTGACACCCGGTCAGGGGAAACGAGGGGTCAGAGGGACCGAGTCAGTGGACGTGTCCGTGACACGCGGTCAGGGGAAACGAGGGTTCAGAGTGATGAGTCAGTGGACATTTCCGTGACACGTGGTCAGGGGAAACGAGGGTTCAGAGTGATGAGTCAGTGGACGTGTCCGTGACACGCAGTCAGGGGAAACGAGGGTTCAGAGGGACCGAGTCAGTGGATGTGTCCATGACATGCGGTCAGGAGGATTTAAAATGACCAATTTACAGACTCAGCATCCACAATATGTGGTCCTGAGAAAAGAAGCACAGTGTTGGGTCATGTGTGCACAGTGTGAATTTTTCAGAAGGAAAATCACAGACTTAGTGGTGTAGGGTCGACCACTTGTGAACGTTAGAGTTGAGAAAGATTGAACACTTACTATGAGTCTCACTGGGTGTCGGATGGCCTGGAGCACACTGTCTTCACAGTGCAGCCGCAGTGTGGGCTCTGACCTGCCAGCGGATCACTCCGTACTGCTGTGACCCAGCAGGCTTCGGTTGTGTCTCCTGGGTGAGAGTCTGTGTCTTGAGTATGCTGGGATTGGACTTCTTTTTGGAACTGTCCTGTAAAAGTTAACTCTTCCTTTTTCCTTTGTGTAGTTGGAAGGAGCTGAACCTTCTGGGCAGCTTCAAAATATTGATGATGAAGTGATCTCTTCTGCCTGCCGCCTGGTGTGTGAGTGGGCCCAGAAAGTGTTGAGCCAACCCTTTGACACGGTCTTGGAACTGGCTCGCTTCCTTGTGAGAAGTCACTACATAGGCACCAAGTCCCTGGCAGCCCTGACAGTGATGGCCGCGGCACCAGCAGGTAGGCGTGGCGTTGAGGAGCCAGAGCGGACCGGGTGTGAGGGAGGCGTCTAGCCACGGGCTTCTCTGTCCGTTCGGTATCCACATGAGTTCAGTCATAGTTGCTTAACTGCTGAATTCATGCAAATTTGTTGAACCAGCAACAGAAGAATACTAATTCTTTCGTTGGGCAGCTAAAACTGTATTTTTGTGTACTGCTCTGTTGCAGTATGAAACAAGTTTTCCCAGTGGATATTTAATTTTTTCATTGCTACTTTACATTTTTGAAAATGTGGGGTCCATGTGCTTTTAAGTGTGTAACCAAACCTGTAGCTGTTGAGTCCATTCCGACTCATGGTGACCGTAGAGGACAGAGCAGGACTGTCCCACAGGTTCCCAAGGAGCAGCAGGGGGGCTCCAGCTGACCAGCCGTGTGGTTGGCAGCCAACCTCTGGGCCGCTGCAGCACCAGCTGTCAGCGTGTGTGTGTGTCTGAGTCAAACAGTTAAATGTCAGGAGTAAAATGACGTTACATTAAAATTACTTGCTGAAAAACTAATGCTTACAATCTTTGGACACTGTGAAAGATAGCTTGGTCTTAGAAAAGATACGTTGGGTGAGGTGTTACTGTGGAAGAGCAAGGGTGATGTTTTTCATAGCCGTTGAAGTGATATTTTCATTCAGAGAGGAGCGTTTTCTGAGTTGACAGTATTAATAGAGTAAGGGACTTCCTGCTGTAACTGTGAACCCGGGTTAAGCATCCATTCAGATGAAATTTCTCATGTGTCTTGTTCAGTCCCACCCTGACACCTGAGGAGAGGAACTGGCCAAGTAAATTGTGTCTTTCATTACTGTAGGGAATTACTATTTCTGTGAAAGGTGTGTTATCATGAAACTTGTTTTCTAAGAATGCTTCTTGTCATTATTAAATCTGAATATTTTAAAATATGCAGTAGATTTGTCCCAGCCAGAATCACAGCCCATAATTAACTTTAGAAGGCCTGGTGGCACAATGGTTAAGCACCACATCTGCTCCCCAAAAGGCTGGCAGTTGGCGGCTGCCAGGCGCTCCCTGGAAGCCCTGGGGGGGCGCCGCTCTGGCCCGTCCTTTCGAGTCCCTGTGAGTCAGGATAGACTGGATGGCTGCAGGTTAGCTCCCTTCACGGTTGGTTCGTGGCGTGTACGTCTTGGTGCTTGTCACCCTTTTCCTCCCCGTTTGTGGTCATCCACACATTGGTTTGGGGTAGGAGCACCTCTCCTGGTCATAATTTTCATGACTGTCTAGGTGCAGGCCGGGTACCCGAAGTCTGTTCACGGAGTAGGGGCGGAGGGCCTAGCCAGCCTCCTCACTCTAGGCTGCTAACCACGGTCACCTCCTGGAATCTCCCTGGCAGTCTCGGGGGTGGGACTTCATGAGCAGGAGTGGGTGCAGCAGGAAGTGGGTGCACCCAGGCCGGCAGTCAGCACGGCGCACACCAGCTCAGATGTGCTTCCGTGCTAACTCAGTGCAGTTGCACATGCTCTGGCTGGGTAGGCCACCCTGGTCGGGAGGTTCAGTGGTTTGTCTATGGCAGGTAAGCAGTGAGGCCAGCTTGTCTGTCCCGATGAGTCTCTCCAGGTTAACTGGGTTCTACCAACTGCCGCCGCCTTTTCCGGCAAAAGGAGGCCCTTTCAGTTTTCTGAAAAACTGAAAAGATGGGGCCCTTTCAGTTTTCTGTGTTCTCTGCCCTTCCTCGCGCCTCTTGACATCTAGAGCACTTAGAACAGGTTGGGGATTTAGGAGCGGGTGCAGGTGACGCCTAGGTGCTTACCAGGTCCTCTACAGTGAGCAGTCACACTTCGGTTCAGTAAGCAAGCACAGATGGGCTTATGCTTACTTTGCTTACTGGTTTACCAGACCCTGTTGGGGATTGTACGTTCAAAAAGAGGCTTTGGTTCTGTAGCAAGGTGCTGTGAGGTTGAGGGAGAGATGGTGACCATATCCAAAGACATGGAATTGTTCTGATCTGGTAAGCAGGGTCAGCATCATGCTTACCTCACATCTCGGATCTTAGGCCTTGATTGGGAGGGCCCAAGAGTGTGGGTGAAGAGGGAGTGAGGAGATGAGAGGTGACTGACCCAAGGACGTGTCGAACAACTTCAGCGAATGGGTTTCTTTAAGTGTCAAGTAAGCGTGCTTTTTTAGCAGAAGTGCCAGAAATGTCACAGGTGTCCAGATTTTCCCCTTCTGAGAGCAGTCTCCTGGGAGGCTGAACACTGACAGCCATGTAATTATTCAGGACATTTGTAGACTCTTCTGATTGTCGTTCTCAGCTCTTACCACAGTGACTGGTCTTTGTACTTGAAGGTGAATTTGTTTTTTTATAAATGCAATCTCCACGTCAAGAACAGGTTACGTTTCAGATGGCGTTTTTGTACGTCACCTGCTTGGAACTCATTCCTTCGCAGAACCCCTGGCAGTTGGGTTAAACAAGCTGAGCAGAGAGCCATTGGCCGAGGCTGTCAGGGGTGCTGGCTCCGCGGGCAAGAGCTGAGGCCGGCGCCTGGGAGGGAGGGGTGCAGTGTGAGGGGGTCGGACAGTGTGAGGGGGTCGGAGGCAGCAATTAGTACTGGACTCAGAGAGTGAGGATGGGATGAGGAGATGGGGGGCTGGCAGGGGGTGGGGGAGGGGTAGGAGGGAGTGAGGAGATGAGGGATCACTGAGGAGGGGATGAGGGTCACTGGGGGGGTGGGGGAGGGCGGCCACTTCCCCACCTCCCTGCCCACCCGCAGTGACCGCCCCCTGAGCTGAAGGACTGCACAGCAGAGACGGGGGTGGGGGAGCAGCCCTGGGCAGGAAGGCCTCCCCGTTTCTCTCCCGCACCGTCCTGGCCCACCGGGCTTTCTGGTGGTCTGAATGCCACACTGTACACGGGCTTGTTTTTGTAGAATGTAGTTTTATGACATGATCAGTTTTCTTAAAATTTATACCTTGCTTATTTTATCATACCTTTTCTTGGTGTTTTTTTACTGTCTTCAAAAGTTTTCTCAGGAACACTTTTCAGAATATGTTTAGTCTTACCAAGAAAGTGCTTGATTTCTTACAGCTCATGCTGGAAGCATTGTACAGGAACAGTTAAGACAGCAGTACCTATTTTTGTGAGTTTCTGACAGGATTAAAAATTATTTTGCCTGTACAATTTTTTTCTTGAATATAGATGGTTTCAGCAGAGATTCTCTGGTGGGCTGACTATAAAAATCATTAAAATGTGTGAATCTGTGACTAGAAAGAGGGAGGAGCACCTTTGGACATCTGCCGGTGACGTGGGCACCAGCCGTGGCGGCCACTCCTGCCCCCCAGCCTCTGCGCAGTCCTCAGGGCGCTGCTGCCCGGAGAAGCCTCAGCCATCTGCACTGCTGAAGCTGCAGCTGTCACCTGAGTGCAACCTTATTTTAATCTTATTCAAACCTTTAAGACAAATGTGTATAAATTGGAAGCTTAATAGTACATTTTATAAATAGATCATGAGTTAAAATTTGCAGGCGTGGTTGCTTTGTCCAGTAGGTGGCCACGTATTCAAAGTAATGGAGTCGCTCCTGCCTTCTGTAAAGACGAGTGTTGACTCGTTTTCCTGTTGGTTTTCAGGAATGAAGGGAATCGCCCAGCCTTCTGCATTTGTGCCTACTGCGGAGAGTAATTCCTTTCAGCCTCAAGTGAAGACCTTGCCATCTCCTATCGATGCTAAACAGCAGTTGCAACGGAAGATACAGAAGAAGCAGCAGGAGCAGAAGCTCCAGCCCCCTCTGCCGGGAGAGCCCTCTGCCAGGAAACCAGACGGGGCTGCAGGCAGTGGGGCCGCGAACGTCACCAATGGGAATCCAGCAATCCTTTCTCCTCAGCCCATTGGTATCGTGGTGGCAGCTGTCCCAAGTCCCATTCCGGTAGCGTCATTAAATAGTGTTTGGCATTCTTGAGATGGTAGGAAGTTGGTCATTTAACTAGAAGGGGGAGATGGGAAGGAGGCCGGATAGGTGCAGACGCAGCTGTAGACTGACTTGGTGGTCACAAAGGGACTCATCTTCCAGCAGTTGTCTCTGTCTCGGTGTGTGCCATCACCTACAGAGTGAGCTTCAGAGGGGACGTGAGTGAAAACAGACACAGGATGGGCACATAGCCTGTAAGCGCTCATGTGACTGCGAACACAGATACAGGATCACAGAGCATGTGTGTAGTCAGCACACATGTGGGTGAGAACACAGATAATGGGATCACAGAGCCTGTGTGTAGTCAGTCAGCACTCACATCAGTAGTGAGGACACAGACACGGGATCACAGAGCCTGCGTGTAGTCAGCGCTCATGTGAGCAGCGAGAACATAGACACAGGGTCACAGAGTGTTTGTGTAGTCAGCGCTCATGTCAGCAGCGAGAACACAGACGTGGGATCACAGAGCCTGTGTGTAGTCAGCACTCACGTCAGCAGTGAGAACACAGACACAGGACCACAGAGCCAGCGTGTAGTCAGTGTTCACATGAGTGAGGACACAGACATGGGACCACAGAGCCTGCGGGGAGTCAGTCAGCGCTCACATAAGCAGCATGTGGTTTGGAGTTGTTTCGTCTCTGGCTGAGCTGAGGTGACACAGTTGCACACCTTTTTCTCGTTGGCCATTTTTTTCTTGTTGATGGTCAGAGCAAACGTGGGACCTGTTGCTCATGGCCTTCACAGAGCTGGCCCTGTGGCTTCCTGCACGGGCTGGGGCAGCTTCCCACCTCCCCTCAGCTGATTCCTCCTTGTCTGCAGACAGAGGTGACGGTGTCCGCCTTTCCCAGTTCTCACCACCAGATCAAGAGGCTTCTAATTTTAAAATGAGGCTATCGTTCTGAAGAAGGATGGTATTTTGTGTCGTTATTGATGGTATTGATAGGCAATGTTTTGTTTTCTTACCGTCGTCTCCGTGAGAACCTGGACCTTCTGGGATCTACATTCAGGCACTGTTCGCACAGGCAGACTTGCGGGCAGGCTCCTTCTCCCTGGAGTCTTGTCCACAGCAGTTCACCTGCTGGTGCTCAGGCTGTCATTGTTCACTTGCCATGGCGTCAGTTCTGACTCGGGCTGACCATGTGGTGCAGCGTAGGACTGCTCCAAAGGCTTTTCTTGGTTGTAATCATCACGAGAGCAGGTCACCATGCCTTGTCATCATGGTGTCACCAAGCACGTTCAAACCACCAACCTTTAGGCTGGCAGCTTAGTGTAAACTGTTTGTGCCACATAGGGACCAAAGTCCAGAGTGGACCTGAAAGTAAGCCATCAGAGCACAGGCGGCGCTGGACCCCTGAGAGTGGGCCTTCGGGGTGCAGGCGGCAGTGGGCCCCTGAGAGTGGGCCTTCAGGGTGCAGGCGGCAGTGGGCCCCTGAGAGTGGGCCTTCGGGGTGCAGGTGGCGGTGGGCCCCTGAGAGTGGGTCTTTGGGGTGCAGGCGGCGGTGGACCCCTGAGAGTGGGTCTTTGGGGTGCAGGTGGCGGTGGACCACTGAGGGTGGACCTTCGGGGCACAGATGACAATGAACCCGAGAGTAGGCCATTGGGGCACAGGCAGCGGTGGACCCCTGAGAGTGGGCTATTGGGGTGCAGGTGGTGGTGGACCCCTGAGAGTGGGCCTTCGGGGTGCAGGTGGTGGTGGACCCCTACACGTGGGCCATTGGGGTACAGTCAGCAGTTCACCCTTTTGCATCTCAGTTCTCTCCTCGTCCCAGAACTGTGTAGCTTCAGCAGAGACTCAGTGCAGATGTGAGGTTTACAGTCTTGTGAATTGAAAACGTTCTCGTGCCGTAGATTTGTTTTGTTTTACACTGTTGTGTTAGGATCAATTTGTTAGAATGCATGTGTGTGGTAGTATGGATCATCCAAAACGACCCTCTTTTAAATGGGAATTGTCTTTTTTTGAACATTAACATTTAATGAATGCTGAGTTACTCTTGAAGTATAAATTATGGCTTAATATCTTAGACTAGTGAAAACTGAGTTTTGTTGTCCTCTCTTTAACAGGTCCAGCGGACCAGGCAGTTAGTAACTTCACCAGGTCCGGTGAGTTCTTCCGATGGCAAAGTTCTTCCCCTCAATGTACAGGTGGTCACTCAGCATATGCAGTCTGTGAAACAGGCACCAAAGACCCCACAGAATGTCCCAGCCAGTCCTGGGGGGGACCGTTCTGCCCGGCACCGCTACCCCCAGATCTTACCCAAACCAGCCAGCACCAGTGCCCTCACCATCCGCTCCCCCACCACCGTGCTCTTCACGAGCAGTCCCATCAAAACTGCCGTGGTGCCTGCTTCACATGTGAGCTCTCTGAATGTGGTGAAGATGACGGCGATATCCCTCACACCCAGCAGCGGCGGTGGCCCGCCTCCTCCTTCTTCCTCCATGAACAGCACCCCAGGGATGGCAGAAGAGTCACGGAGCATCCCGCAGATCAAGAGCGGCTCCGTGGTCTCCCTTCAGTCTCCTGGGTCCAGGGCCGGCAGTGCGGGAGCAGCATCTACCGTGGAGGTCAAGACAGAACCGGAGGTATCCTCTGAGGGGCGTCCCACCCGGGACCCGGAGGCCTCGGAGGGGACTGGGTCTCCTGGAGTGGCATCCGGTGCCACTTCAGGGCAGAACAGCAGCACAGACGGCATCGTGCAGATGCCTTCCAACGAAGGGGCTGTGGAGGTAAAAGCCACTAAGGCCTGTGACCTGAGGACCAAGTGTAAAAGCCGCTGCAGTGACCTTCTTCCAGGCCCTCTGGCAGGCGGCTCTCAGGGCACTGTCCCTCTTCCTGTCGCCACTCAGAACTTCACCCTCACCAGTGCCAGCTCACCAGTGGGTGCTGACTCAGTAAATAAAGATCCCAAATTCTGCACTAGAAGTCCAAGAAAGCGGCTGTCTTCTGCGTTGCAAGAGTCCCAGGCGCCTCCGGTGAAGAAGCCAATCGTGGAGCAGCTTTCTGCAGCTGCCATGGAAGGTCAGAAGCCAGGCAGTGTTAAGGAGCCAAAGGGCCCACCTTCAGGGAAAACAGAAAGCGTGACAGCAGGTGCTCAAGCACCCAGCAAGGTGTCCGTCAGTGGCAGTTTGCACCCAGGGGCGAGCCAGCCCTGGGACCCCGCTGCTGGTGCTGGTGGTGTTGCTGGTGATGCCGCTTTGGGACAGCAGACCACACCCTCGTCATCTCCAGATATCAAAGTGAAACTTGAAGGAAGTGTCTTCCTCCTGGATAGCGACTCAAAGTCAGACGGCAGCTTTAACCCAAGCGAATGGCAGCAGGTCACCAAGGATTCTGAGTTTGTGTCTGCCGGCTGTGAGCAGCCGCAGGATGTCAGTGCTGTGACGATTGCGGAGCACGCTGACATCAGTGACTTGGAGAAGTCCGTGTGGGAGTTTGAGGGGATGGCTCAGGACGCGTACGGCCAGCAGCTGCACGGCCAGGTGCAGGAGTCTTCAGTGAGTCAGGTGCAAGCCCCAGCCGCAGACCAGTTACCTCTGCAGTCCGGACTGAAGGCCTTTGAGTCCTCCGTGACTCAGACAAACGAGAGCTACTTCCCTTTTGACGAGGAGCTGACGCAGGACAGCATCGTGGAGGAGCTGGTGCTCATGGAGCAGCAGATGGCCTTGACCGGCTCGCACCCCTACGGCAGCTGTCTCGGGGTGGCCCCTCCGGCGCACTCGGTGACTCCGGGAGCCCCCATGCCCTCTCACGCCTCCAACACCCACTTCTACCACCCAATCCACAGCAATGGCACTCCGGTCCACACCCCTACCCCGACGCCTACCCCCACCCCCACGCCCACGCCCACGCCCACGCCCACACCCACATCGGAAATGATGGCTGGGTCTCAGGGGCTCTCCCGGGACAGCCCGTGCTCCAGGCTCGCCCAGACCACCCCTGTGGACAGTGCTCTGGGGAGCAGCCGCCACACGCCCATCGGGACCCCGCATTCTAACTGCAGCAGCAGCGTCCCACCCAGCCCCGTGGAGTGCAGGAACCCATTTGCATTCACCCCAATAAGCTCCAGCATGGCCTATCACGATGCCAGCATTGTCTCAAGCAGCCCCGTGAAGCCAATGCAGAGGCCCATGGCCACCCACCCTGACAAAACCAAGCTTGAGTGGATGAATAATGGCTACGGTGGGGTCGCTAACTCGTCTGTGTCCAGCCACGGCCTTCTCCCAAGCTATCAGGAGTTGGTGGAGGACCGTTTCCGGAAGCCTCATGCCTTCGCTGTGCCGGGACAGTCCTACCAGGCTCAGTCCAGACATCACGACACCCATTTTGGTCGCGTGACTCCTGTCTCTCCTGTGCAGCATCAAGGTCCCACTGTAAATAATGCCAACAAACAGGAGGGGTTTGCGGTCCCTGCCCCTCTGGACAACAAAGGAACTAGTGTATCATCGGCCAGCGGCAGCTTCCGGTGCCGGAGCGTGAGCCCTGCCGTTCACCGGCAGCGGAACCTCAGCGGAAGCACCCTTTACCCGGTCTCCAACCTCCCGCGGTCCAGTGTGGCACCCCTGGGAAGCACAGTGACCCCAGAAGTGCAGGTTTTCACCAGCGTGCAAGCAGATGCTTGTGCCAGCAGCATGGCTCAGAGGAGCCAGTCAGTCCCACTGACTGTCATGATGCAAACAGCTTTTCCAAACACACTTCCCAAGCAGAGCAGCAGCACAAAGATCACCAGTGTCCTGTTGAGCAAACTAGACTCGGACGCAGATGACGCGGTGAGAGGCCTGGGGGTGAACAACCTGCCCTCCAATTACACCGCCCGGATGAATCTCACGCAGATCCTGGAAACGTCCTCCGTTTTCCCCAGTGCCAACCCGCAGAGTATGATTGACTCCAGCACTTCTGTTTATGAGTTCCCAACACCATCGTACCTCACCAAAAGTCACAGCACCGAGCAGGTCAGCTTTTCTCCTGGAGAGAACCAAGCACAATCAGACCGTGTGGAGCAGCGGTTAGATTTCAGCAGCACTGTCAAAGACCTGTTGACTGGAGACAGCTTGCAAAGCAGCCAGCAGCTGGTGGGTCAGGTGGCGTCAGAGCTGGCGAGTGCCACCTCAGACTTCTCCTCTGACATCAGGCTGGCCTCTGAGCTCCCAGGCAGCATCAGTGATCTGAACACTTTAGATCCCAATCTACTGTTTGATCCAGGTCATCAGCAGGGACAAGATGACGAGGCCACACTGGAAGAGTTAAAGAATGACCCATTGTTTCAGCAGATTTGTAGCGAGTCCATGAACTCCATGACCACGTCCGGTTTCGAGTGGATAGAGAGCAAGGACCACCCTGCTGTTGAAATGCTGGGTTGAGTTGTGTTGTATAGGGTGTAGCACACTGTATCTGCAGACGTATGTATTGTATTTGTCTTAATGGAAGTGCCTCCGCAGCTGGAACACTTACTGTTAATTGGGACATTTGACACGCGTTTGCTGCAGAAGTGGTGTCCTCTCTGGTGGGAAGTGGCCAGACCTTAATGGGTTTCTGGAGACAGTAGGCTGTAGGAGAATCAGTATTAGGTTTTAAAGTTTATACTGCTCCCCATTGAATGGCACCATTTGCTCGAAAAAAGTGACTAACCAGCTCTCCCAGGGGCAGTCTGGTCTTGATTCTGTGTGGGTTTGTTTTCTCTCGTCGGTTTGTGGGCGCAGACTGTAGGAGGAGCTGCTGGTCTGAGGCCTGGGCTGTTTCTCTGTCGGTGCCATCCTCTGTGGACGGAGCCACAGCTAAGGGAGCTGTAGACAAGAAGGCCTTCCTTGAGACAGGAACAAAATTCAGGTTCCTCTGCTTAGGCTTGAAGCACAAAGCTACTGTGAAGCGGAAGATCTCCGGGGACTCTCTGGTCTGCGGTACCGTTGACCCTGCAGGGAAGGGCTGACACCGGACAGCACAATGGAGAATCAAGTATTAATTTAAGGAAATCAAAAGCTGCACGGAGAATTTTAAGGGTGAAAACCAGTAGCCATTTCTGTGTGTGACCTTGCATCTGCCTTATCTTAAAATGTTGGTTTTAGCTGATAGACACATGTGAAACAAGAAAATAATTTCTAAGCACTGAACTTAGTAGAGGAGACAAGCATGCTGGCAGAAGGGTTCGTGTTTTGTTACTTGCTAGTTGAGGTGGGACACTTTGGCAGGAAGTGACAGGGATTTCCGTCGTCGTTGCCACATTAACTGTGTGCACATACGGGAGTTCTCTGTGAGGGTTTTTAGAACGTTTTTAGTGACAGTCGTGTCTCTCCTCGGTTGAGTGGCTGTGACCCCTCTGCTCCTCCTGGGTGTAGGCCTGCGTGTTGGTCACGGGATTCCTGTGACAGTTAAAGAAGCAGTAGGCCGATGACAGAGAAACCTCAAACACAGGGATTTTACCCTCAGAGCTTTCTGCCTCTGATAAAACGAGGGGATGTCAATAGTACTTGAAGAAGGAGGAGCATTTTATGACTTGCCTACTTTATTTATTGTGATGGTCACAGCTGCGAAAGCAGCACTCAGGATTTGTTTTAAAATGTTTCTCCCTGTGGCCCCTGTTTTGTTTCCTTACGATTGCTCCCAGTTTGTTTTATGAATAATTATATACAAATTTTACCATGACACAGATTTCCTTCTTTGTTGATAGCTCTATTTAATGAGTTTCAAGATCACTTTCAAGGAGATTTAAAAATTGTCAGGAAGTTTCTAGAGCTGACATTGAACCTGTGTTAGGTTACCTTGAACCTTGCTAAGCTTTCCTTGGCCAATCAGAAGACTGCAATTAATGAGCACCTAACAGATACAATGAAGGGCTTAATTTAATAAGGTTTCACTGTTCAGAACATTTGCGAGGTAGAATGTCCACATACTTTGATAAATAAATGGTGCTAGGGTGCTTGGCTCAGAGGTTTCTGTATTGCTGTGTCCTGGTCACTGGCATGTGTGTGTGTTTGCTGTTACATTGGTTCCATGATCCGCGGGACACCCTTTCTTGGCGCTAGTTCCTTCCTCACTGTACACTGGGACCCAGCACTACTGCACACCAAAGCACGCAATACCCAAAGGGGACGGTGATCTCTCCCCAGCAACGGGAGCCTTTCCACAGGGGACACTGAGATGGAGACTTGGAGGCCGTTCTGATCCCTCGTTTACACTGTCAGCTTCCTACTAGTATAAAGAATAATGGAAATCTTTTTTGATAAAAATATAAAGACTAGGGGATTTTGAAGCCCCTGCACAGTATTGCAGCAAACACTGTCTATTCGGTTGGCTCTGCCCAGTAGACGTCCTGGGCCCCTGCGGTGCCCTCGACTGGTGGGCCCTGCGGCAGGCACATCTCTTACGGTAGATGCAACCAGTACAACCCACAGATGAGACTTTTTACATGTGTTTCGCTTTTAAAAGACAAAATGTCATCCGAGTGACAGACAAAATTGTCTTATGTAGCAATGTGCATTGATCTCAATGAGATGTTTCTATTTCTTCTTCTCTTACATGAGAATATCACAGCAGGAAGAATTCCGTTTAGTTGGCTTCACCATGTTGATACATGATCACAAAATGTGCATGAATGTCACTGACTTGTATAGTACTAGGTCTTCCTGTAACCACTCCCCACCCCCCAACCCCCGCTCGGCTCTGTTGGGATTGGTTCAGTGGTAACCAGCAAGGGTAGGTATTCACAAGTTATTTTTTATGTTTTACTAATTCTGCTTAGTTACAGTTGAATATGTTCTTTCCTCAAATTATTTTCTGTGTTTTGATGTTTAAAACATTTTGCATAATGTTTATCATGATGAGACTTCATGAAGTAAATAGTTTGCATATAACTGCAGTGAGCGCTGACTTTTGAACTGAAAAGGAGGGAAGTGTGTTTCGTGCAGTGTGTCTGAGGCCCTGGAACAGCCTTGTCCTAGAACATGCTCTACTCCACCGTCTGTGGCGGCAGCCAGCCCTGTTCCACGTTTTCATCTAGTGAGAAAGTCAGGTCCCCAGTGTGTAGTTGTCTGTTGTTGTACCTGCTGAAACTACAGTAGTTGAATATTGCAGTAGCATTTCAGTTCTCTTTTTTTATTGAAAGTGCTCAAAAATTGTTTTTTAAATGTTTTCAAAACCAATTAAAAACATTTTATATTAAACTGACTGGATGTTAAAGTGATTTATGGACTACATGGTATGTAAGCAGTGTGCCATTGTGTCCACAGACCTGGGGCCATTCTTCCGTGGGTGGCATGACCTTCAGGGAGGCGGATAAAGGGAGCACAGGGCAGAGTAGTGCTGTTGGTCTGCTCCCCGCTGTCAGCTCTGACCGACACAGAGCCCTGTCCCAGTAACTCAGCCACCGCCAGTGTATACCATGATACACCACAGTGTGCCGATGATATGCTAAGGGGACAGGCCAGTGGTACAGAGTTGTGTGGTCCCCAAAGCCGTCTTTTATCTATGTGTGCTCTTTGGTGATAACCTGTTGAGGGGGGTGAGTAGGGAAAAGGAGAAAATGGAAATGCCCAAGCCAAGCCAGTCAAAAGCCACAGAAGCACTGCCTCAAGCCAGAAATACCAAATGTTGACAGGATTTGTGAGTCTGCGCCTTGGCTCCAGGTGTGGAAGCAAACAGAACCAACCAGAACCTTTAATCCGGAAGAGGAACCAAGGTCTGAGATGGCACTCTTTCAGTCTCCAAAGGACGCTGAGAAGCAGTGACACTCAGTGCCTGAGCCAAACAGCTCAGTGATGTGTGAGGGCCCCACTGTCAGCATGTGCTGTCACCGTGATGGCTGGGAGGATGGCAAAGTCCAAGGTGAGAAGAGATACTGGGAGTAGAGGGGGAGGAACTGAAGGGCTCCCACTCCAGTGTGCAAACTGAAATTGCAACACACTTTAAGAAAACAACACATGCTGAGAAAAATGACAGTAACTCAAAAATGACGAGCCAACTGGATGTCACCTTGATGTAAGTAGGTACCTCAACGGCATAGAAGGGAAAAGAAAGTTGTATGTCTACATACGTGCAGAAATAAAATATGCATCACTAGATGCAGTGAGTCAAAATTTAGGGGATGGGGAACGTATAGCAACTAAAGTGCTTTTGGCTGCAAGTAACAGAGAACCTAACACTGGGTAAATCATAAGGGTAATTATGGCATTTATTTTAGCTTAATGGGAATTTTGGACATGGGGGGTCAGGAGTTCATTCAGTGGTTCGATTGTTTTCCCATTCCGTCATTTTCAGCTTCTCATTTCTGGGGCTGTTGCCTCATGGTCACAAAAATACTGCCATAACTCGAGCCAAATACCCCAAGCAAGACAGGTAAGTTGTCTTTGCCTTTTGTTAGAGGAAGAAAAAAATCTTACCCAGAATCTCCTACTAGACATCACCCCGGGATAGTGTCATTGGAAAAAACAAGGTCAGAGGGCAACTCTAAAAGCAATGATTTAACCCGATTCTTGACTCATCTCAAATAGTTAAGAGTGGAGCCCATTTTCCAGAACATATGGCCATCCACCTACCATGATTTTATAACCTGGCAAAGACATTAAGGAAATTGCTTTTGGGAGGCAGTCAGTGGTGGTCACTGAAGTTTTTTTTAAAGGTGGGGAAGACCTTTGAGGGGGTCACAGTCTTGTAAAGAGTTAATTACATGTTTGAGAAGTGTCCGATGTAATTTAGTGAAGAGGACTTGAAGCAGTTAACTGATGAAAATCAAAGACTGCAGCCTTCAGTATGGATTATACCTGAACATAAAATGTAAACCCTCACAATTGGACCAGTATACAGCATCATGATAAATGGAGAAAATAATTTAAGTTGTCAAGGATTTCGTTTTATAGGGGTCCACAGCACTGTGGAAGCAGCTGTCAAGAAGTGAGCATATTATGAAGTGTAAAAAAGCCAAGATATCACTGAGGACAAAGGTGCCCCTCACCCAAGCCTGGATGTTTTCAGTAGCCTCATGTGCATGTGATAGTTGGATAATGAATAAAGAAGATGAAAGAACCTACCCCTCTGAATTATGATATTGGCAAGAATATGGAATATACTGTGGGCTGCTAGGAGAACAAACTGTCTTGGAAGAAATACAGCCACAATGGCCCTTAGACACAAGGATGGCACCACTGTCTGATGTATTTTGGACATGTTGTCAGCAGGGACTAGTCCCTGGGTAAGGACATCATGGTTGGTAGAAGATTGGCAAAAAAGAGGAAGACCCCCAGCCAGATGAATTGACACAGTGACTGCCACGTGGGGCTCACACATAGAAAGCTACTGTGAGGACCTCGCAGGGCCAGGCACTGGTGGGTTCTGTCATTGTATGCAAAGTCGGTGTGAGTCAAGGCAGACTGAAGGACACCTAAAACAACCACAACCACAACAGCATACTGTAAAGAAGATGTGAGAATTTGTACTCTTCAGGACCCTGGAACAGGGCAAAGTTAGTGGAAGGACTACACTTAGAACTAGACTGTTCTCTGGGGTAAACTGAAAACATACCTTGTCTCTCTCCCTCTGAATTGACATAACCAGATACTGCTGAGTATTATAAATGTAAAGTGTTTTAGCTGCTGTTGTAATAAAAGCGGTAGCTTTTGAGTTGATTGCGGCTCACGTGGACTCCACGTGTGCAGAATAGAACTGCATTCTCCATAGTCTAGTTGAAAAATGAGCCACCAGGCTTTCTTCCAGGACACCTCTGAGTAGGCTCCAGTAGCCAACCTTTCAGCTGTCAGTCAAGCTCTTAACCCTTTGTATGACTCAGGAGCTCTGTTGTAATACCCCCGAAAGAAACCCCCTGTGTTACAGAGTAGAACTGCTGCATAGGGTTCTCTTGGCTGTAGTCTTGACAGAAGCAGGTGTCAGGCTTCTTCCACGGTGCTCCTGGGTGAGTTTGAATTGCCACCCTTTAGATCGGTCAGAGCATCCAGGGACCTTGCTGTTACAATAGAAGTCCAAAGTTTTTTTCGTTAAGTCTGTGAAGTAGAAGTTTATTTTGATATTCACTGATATAAGTGAAATCTTTTAATAATTAAAATATGAATTTGTAGATGATATCAGTTAGTATATCACCTGAAAATTTGTGACTACGTGACCAACTCTGCTTATAAAGGAGGAGAGAAAAACAAAAGACAACTTTTGAGATTGATTTTATTCTAAAAAGTAATCTTTGGAGAGAGAGAAGTCATTTTATAAATGAAGTTATCATGTAAACAGTATCACTAGCATTCACAATGTGTTTTCCTTGCAGTGGACCCTATGTTAAATATTGTGCATATGTTATTTCCTTGTTTTACTGTTTATCATTTTTAGGTCAGAAAATCAAGATCAGAGATGAGCTGCTATAGGTAGGGGTGGTAGTAACCAGAAGAGCAGGGATTGTCTTGGCTCCAAAGCCCAGTTCTTGACCATCGTGTTGTATTTAAGACACTTGTGTGGAGGAGGTGGGCCTGAGGTGGCAGAGTAGTCAGATGCTTCCTGTGATCTCTTTAACAACAAAGATCCAAGAAAAGAAATGAATAGATCACGTGACATTCTGGGAGCCATGAACATTAAAGGGAAAGTTGAGAGACTGGAATGAGCAACAGGGAGGGGAGAGTAGGTCCAGAAATAACCAGGACTGGCCAAGCCTGACCTAGTGAGAATCCACATTCTGCAGGAGGATCTGTGGTGGCCAGCTTGGGGACTCATACAGTGACATTCAGAGAGCGTCTTCCTTACAGTTATGGACAGCTATCATCCCCCTACTTTTCCTAGCACATTCAACCAGTTACTGGTGCCTACACCACTTAGCGCTGCCCATCAAGGACTCTAGAGGAGAGCCTGCACATCAGGCTTGCTGATTGACTATTTGGGTACCTAAGCTGAACACCTGTAAGAAAACTAAATGGACACATGGGCCTACATGCATAGTAACAGCTGTAACTACCTGCAAGAGGATGTTAGAACCTCTAAGCCACCAAAAATGAAACTAGCTCAAACACAACTGGCTTATTTGGGCATTTCAAAAGAAGCTTAAACATGGTAAGCAAACATACATGAGCACAGAAGTTTACTGATGGCTCACAGCAGTCAGTATCAAGTCACTTAAAGAGACAGACTGTGATGGCTTCAGAAAGCTCCCAAAACAACAAGAGACTTCCCAGATGAAGGGGACTTTCTGGAATTATCAGAAGAATGGAAAAGTTTAATATTTGGAACTCTTCAAGAGTTCAAGGAGATCAAGCAAAATGCAGCACAGCATAATGACAAATTGAACTGGTTACAAGAAATCTTTGCAAGACAGCAATCAGAAATTCAACAGATTAATAGTAAAATTACAGAATTAGCTCAACAGAAAGTCAAAGGAGAAAAATTGAGACAATGGAATGCATAACTGGTGAGATTGAAGATAAAGCAATTGACACCAATATATCTAAGGAAAGATCAAATACAAGAATTCTAAAAAATGAAGATAACGGCAGTTATGTAGACTCTTATCAGGAGGAATAATTTAAAAGTGATTTGAGTACCAGAATAGGGGGAGGTGACAGAAAATACAGAGAACTGTGGAAAAATGACAGAAAACCTCTCTGATACTAAAGATGAGATATCCAAGATGCTCATCAAACTGCACACAAGGTAGATCCCAAAAGAGACACCAAGATCTGTTACAATCAAACTTACCAAAACTAAAGCTAAGGAGAGAAATTCAAAAGAGGTTAGGAATAAAGAAAACACTATCTGCAAAGGCGAGACAATAGCACTAAGCTTGGACTATTTGGCAGGAACTATGCAGTCAAGAAGGCAATGGGATGACATCTACAAATCCATGTAGGAAGAAAATTGCCAGCAAAGAACTGTGTGTCCAGCAAAACTCTTTCAAATCTGACAGTGAAATTAGGACATTTCCAGATAAACAGAAATTTAGGGAATTTGCAAAAACCAAAAATTACAAGAAATAACCAAAGAAATTCCTTCATTTATAAAAGCAGTAACATCAGATAGTAACCTAAGCCTAGAACACAGGGCGCAGCAAACAGATGCCAACTCTGATAGGGGAAATTACAAAAGCAAATTACAGCTAAAACATTTGAAAACGGCATATCAAACATGTTGATTTGTAACAGAAGACAACCTTATGACAAAAAAAGGAGGGGACTAAAAAATGTAATGAGAAGAAGTCAAGGTGATACAAAGGAGTAAAAGACTGGATTAAATTAGAAAAATAGGGGTAAATACTGAGGTAACCATAAAGGATATTAGGAATCCTACACATAAAAATGAAAAACACGAAGACTTCACAAATACAAAACTAACAACAATGAAAAAGATGAAAACACAAAAGTGATTCACCACAGAAAATTAAGTGTGATAAAAACGCTATCAACTGCACACAAAACATCAAAATGACAGCTGTAGCTTCACACTATCAAGAATTACACTGAATGTAAAGTGGATTAAGTGTATCAATAAAGAGAGAGTGGTGAAATATTAAAAAAAAAAAGACCCACCTTATGCTGCCTGCAAGTGACACACCTTAGACTTAAAGACACAATCTAAAGCTCAAAGGATGAAAAAAATATACCAAGCAAACAACATACAAAAGAGAGCAAGAGTGGCAGTATTAGTTTCTGATACAATAGACTGTAAAATCCACCACAGTGGACAAGGAAGGTCACTGTACGTTGCTTAAACAGGCAGTACATCAGAAGGACATAACCCTATTAAATGTTGATGCACCCAAAGATAGGGTGTCTAAGTGTATCAAGTTCTCAAAGCATTGGAAAGAAAATTCTCTCCACGATAATAGAAGATTTCAACACAGAACGTTTAGAGGAGAAAACATCCAAAAAGAAGTTCTGTGAAGAAACGGAAGATTTAAATGCCACAGTCAACCAACCTGACCTCATACACATGTACTTTTAGCACTCCAACAGCAGTCAAACATCTGTGCTTTTCCAACACAAGAAATGTTGTCCAGAACAGATGATACATTGTGCCATAAAGCAAGACTTTACAAAATCCAAAGCATAGAAATACTTTACTGTGTTGTTTCAGACCACAAAGCCATAAAAGCAGAAATCAACAACAGAAAAAGGATGAAAAGTCAAACACATGAAAAGTGAACATCATCTTACTCAAAAACCATTGAGTTATAGGTGAAATCAAGGACAGAATAAAGACATTTACAGGAACAAATGAGAACAAAAGGACATCCTACCAGAACCTTTGGTATGCAGCAAAAGCAGTGACCAAAGGTCTATTTAATAAACGCACACATCCAAAGAGAATAAAGAGCCCAAGTCAAGGCGCTAACCTTACAACTCAAACAAATAGCATACAACAGCAAAACAAGCCCTAAGGCACTACAAGAAAGCAAATAATAAAAATTAGAGCAGAACTGAATGAATTAGAGAATAGAAAAACAATTGAAATCATTAACAAGACCAAAAACTGGTGCTTTGAAAAGATCAACAAGTTGATAAACCATTATTAGTCAAACTCACAAAATAAAAATAAGGAGAGAAAGCAAATATCCTAAATAAAAAATGATGTGGGTGATACCACAAAAGACTCAACTGAAATTTAAAAAATCATAACAAAATACTATGAAATACTCTAACAAATCTGAAAACCTAGATAAAACGGACAGACTTCTAGAAACACACTACCTACTCAAACTAACAGAAACAAAGAACTGAACAAACCCTTAATGAAAGAAGAGGCTGAAAAGGTAATTTAAAAACTGCCAACCAAAAAAAGCCCTGGCCTGGATGGCTTCACTGGAGATTTCTACCAAATTTTCAGGGAAGAGCTAACACCAGTATTACTAAAGGTGTTTCAGAGGATGAAAACAGATGAATACTCCAAATTCATTCTATGAAGCCAGAATAACCCTGATACCCAAACCAGGTAAAGACAGCACAAAAAAGGAAAATTTCAGACCAGTATCTCTCAGGAACTTAGACGCCATAAGTCCTCAACAAAATTATAGCCAAGAGAACTCACCACCAAAAAATAATTCACTGGGACCAAATGGGCGTCATAGCTGGTATGCAGAGATGGTCCAATGTTAGATAAACAATAAATGTAAGCAACTACATAAATAAAAGACAAGATCCACTTGAATTTATCAGTTGATGCAGAGAAGGTATTTGACGAAGTCCAGCACCCATTCCTGTTAAAAACTCTCAGCAAAATCGAAATAAAAGGGAAATTCCTTAACGTAATAAATGAGATCTATGTAAAGCCAACAGTCAGCATCGTAAATGGAAAGGCTGAGAGCATACCTCTTGAGAACAGGAACTAGACAAGGATGCCCTTTGTCACAACTTTTATTAAGTATTGTGCTGGAGGTTCCAGCCAGAGCAGTCAGGCTAGAGAAAGAAAGAAAGGGCATCCAAATTGGCAAGGAAGTAGTAAAAGTATCTATTTGCAGATGATATGAGCTTACACCCAGAAAACCCTAAAGAATCCATAAAAGGTTAACTGAATATAGGTATACTGAAACTAGTAGAAGAGTTTTAACAAATGATCAGCATCCAAGATAAATATTAAAAAAAAATTGGTTGGATTCCTTTACGCCAACAAAGAGAACATCCAAGAGGAAATCCTTGAGTCTGTTCAATTTACAATAGCTCCCAAGAAGATAAAGTACTTAGGAATATATCTAACTAAGGAAATGGAAGACATATACAAGCAAAACTACAAGACACTACTGCAAGAAACCAAAGGAGAATTATGTAAGGGGAGAAACTTACCTTGCTTATGGGTAAGAAGACTCAACATCATGAGAATGTCTGTTCTACCCAAAGTGGTCTATAGATACAATGCAATCCTGATCCAAATTCCAGTGGCATTTTTAATGAGATGGAGAAGCAAATCACCAACTTCATATGGAAAGGGAAGAAGCCAAGGAGAAGTGAAGCATTACTCAAGAAGAAGAACAAAGTGGAAGCCCTCACAGTTCCTGATGTTAGAATATATTACACTGCCATGGTGGTCAAAATAGCCTGCTACTGGTACAATAACAAACACGTGGACCAATGGAACAGAATTGAAAATGAAGACATAAAATCATCCACATCTGAGCAGCTGATGTGTGAAAAAAGTCCAAAGTCCATAAATTGGGGAAAAGACAATCTCTTGTGTTGGTATAACTGAATATCCATCCACAAAAAAAAATGAAACAAGACCCTTCTCTCTCACCTTGCATAAAAACTAAGTCAAAATGGATCAAATACCTGAATCAAAAATGTTAATGATCATGGAAGAAAAAATAAGGACAATGCTGGAAGCCCTAATACAAGGCATGAACAGACTATAAAACGTTACTAGCACTGCACAAACACTAAGAAAGAAAATAGGCAACTGGAAACTCCTAAAAATCAAACACATTCACCTAAAGACTTCACCAAAGGAGTAAAACAACCTATGTAACAGGGGGAGAATGGCTACAATAAATCTGATCAGCAGTGTTTTAGTCAGCTAGGGCTGTTCTAACAGAAATACCACAGAGTGGATGGCTTTAACAAAGGAAGGTTTATTCTTACACAGTACAGTAGGCTACAAGTCCAAATTCAGGATGTCCGTTCCAGGGGAAGGCTTTCCCCCTCATTGGCTCTGGAGGAAAGTCCAGTATTGCATCAGTCTGTCCAGGGAGCATCTTGGCACAGGAACCTCGGGTCTGAAGGATGTGCTCTTTTCCTGGTGCTGCTTTCTTGATGGTGTGAGGTTTCCAATTCTCTGCTTGCTTTCCTTTCATCTCTTGTAGGAGGAAAGGATTAAGGGTGGTGCAAGCCATACTCCAGGGAAACTCTGTTTACAGTGGAGCAGGGGGGCAATCCTATGAAGGGATTTACAGTCTCACCCTAATCCTTTAACATACAGCACAGGAAAACCACAAAATGGAAGACAGTCACAAAATATTGGGAATCATAGCCCAGCCACATGGCTACACATATTTTTGGGGGGACACAATCCAATCCATGACAAGTAGTAATCTCTAAAATCTACAAAGGACTGCAAAACCTCAGCAACAAAGACAATTCAGTTATAAAATGGACAAGGTAATGAACAGCACTTCACCAAAGAGACATTTAGGCAGCTAATAAATACATGAGGAAGTGTTCATAATCATTAGCCAATAGAGAAATGCAGATCACAACTGTAGTGAGACATACCTTGCCCCAGTAGGGCTGGCATTAATCCAAAAAACAGAATAATGTTGGACAGGATGTGGAGAGACTGGAACACTTAGGCACTGATGGTGGGATTGTAAAACGGTACTTTGGAAATCAAATTGGCACTTTGTTAAAAAGGTAGAAATAGAAATACCATGAAACCCAACAGTCCTACTTTTTGGAATATATCCTAGAGAAGTAAGAGCTGACACACAACTAGATCCACGCATACCAGTGTTCATCACAGCAGTGTTCACAATAGCAGAAACATGGAATCAACATTGATTCCTATCAGTGAAAGAAGCGATAAGCTCTGATATGATCACACAATATGTGCAGTGATAACAATGAATTTGGAGAACATAACATCGAAGAATCTAGAAGGCATTATGCTGAGTGAAATTAGTTGCAAGAGGATGAACATTGTAAGAGGCCACTGTTATAAAGGCTCAAGAATAGGTTTAAACACAGAAGAAAACATTCTTTCGTTACAAGGCAGGGGTGGGCAGATGAGTATTAGCTAATTGGATGATAGACAATGGTTACATTAAAGTGAAAAAGACAACAGTAGAGGAGAAATCAGCACAGATGAACTAATCCCAAAGCTTAGACCTATTCTCAATAAAAACCAAACACATCAAGGGGTTGAGTAGCAGGGTTATGGATCTGGGAATCATGATTTCAGGGAACATGTGAATCGGCATAACAAAAATTTTTAAAGTGTTTTGCTTCCCTTTGGTGAGTGGCGTCTAGGATCTGAACAGCTAGCAAGTGGCCATGTAAGAAGCATCAGTTGGTCTCAGCCCACCTGGAGCAAAAGAGAAAGCAGAGCACCAAAAAGTACAGGGAGAGTATGAGCCCAAGAGACGGAAAGGGTCACATGCTCCAGAGACTGCATCAGCATGACAGCAGAAGAGCAGATGGTGCTTGGCCACCATCAAAGGACACCCTTACAGGGAACTCAACTAAGAGTCTTCGATAGAGCATGAGAAGCATAGGGTACAGAACTAGAACTCTAGTCGAAATACCAGACTTGATGGTCTGACAGACTGAGGGATTCCCAGAAAACATGGCCCTGGGATTTGCTGGTAACGCAGAACTAAAGCTATTCTGGTGGCCAACTCCTCAGAGGTTGAGCTGGTATATAAAGTATAAAAAACGATTCTGGTGAAGAGTGTGCTTCTTGGCTTGGGTAGACACAGGAAAAAACTGGGTAGCTCCTGTTCAAGGATGAGATGAGGAGACAGAGGGGGACAAGAACTAGTTGAATGGACATGGGAAATACAGGCTGGAGGAGTGTGCTGTCACAGTGTGAGGAGAGCAGCTGGGGTCACATGGCAAAGTAAATATTTTGAATATGAAAAACTGACTAACTGTAGACTTTCACTTAAGACAATGAAAAAATTTTTTTTTAAAAAAGACACTGGTGTCAGTTATACCTACTTAGTAGTTAGAGCTAGAGGCTCTGAAAAACTCGGTAGGATTCTGTGTGTGTGTGAACCTCCAATCTTAAAATTCCTATTCACATTTGTTGCCTGTGTGTAACTTTCCTGTAAATACTGGAATCCTTTCTCCTAGGAAATGCATGCCTTAATTTATTAAAAGTCAAGGGGGAAATAAGGCTTTTTAAAAAGTTTAATACAGGTTTTCAAGCTCATTTCCTCAAAGTGTACCCAATTCCTCCAAAAACAACAACAAAAAGACACTGCTTTGTAGGACAAGTTAAGGAGTATCTGTCACAGATTGAATTGTGTCCCTCCTGAGTTGTGTGTAGCAGTTTGGCTGGGCCATGATTCCTAGTGTTACGTGGTGTCTTGTGTGGTGTAAACCCAGGCTCTGTGATGTTGAGGGTGGTGAGGGGCAGCAGTTATGGGGGTGGGGCAGGACTCTGTGTCAGACTGTATTGTGCCCTGAGGCAGTCTCTTGGGAAACAAAAAAGGGAAGCAGGCAGAGAGTTGGGGATCTCATACTACCAAGAAGCAGTGCCAGGAGCAGTGTGTGTCCTTTGGAAAGGAGCGAGGGTTCCTGCACCTCAGAAACTCCCAGCCCAGGGGAAGACTGAAGACAAGGACCTTCCTCTAGAGCCAGCAGAAAAAGCCTTTCCCTGGAACTGATGCCCTGAACTTGGACTTGTAGCCTAGTGGACTGTGACAGAATAAAATTTCTCTTTTTAAAGCCACCCACCTGTGATATTTCTGTTGTAGCAGCACTAGATGACTAAGACAGTACCTAAAATGTGTCCGTCTGTGCAGGTGCTGGAGACCCAGGAGACCGGTACTGTTGGACTGTTAGGAAGTCACACTGTGTGATGAGGAAGGCGCCACAAACAGGGTTGTAAGGTGCACTAAGGCCACTGTAGCAGAGACTGCGACTAACCCCGATACGTGTTTTCTCCCTGTCTTCCTTACTAGTAATGTCCCTGATTTTGGCTGGCTGCGTGGCCATCTGTAAGAAAGTCTACATTTTCCAGCTTCCATGTAGTTAAGTAGGCCCCTTATCGGTCACCTAAAGGCATGTCATCAGAGGATTCGTGGACAGCTTTTCAAGTGTTCTGCCCACCTTTCTGCTGGCGGGAATGCAGGGGTGATGGCCCGCACTAAGGCAGATAGCTTTGGTCTGGGGGGAGGCCCCATGCTGAGGATGACGGGTGAGTGAGACAGAGGTGTCTGAGGCACTGCCGGCTGTGAAGTGGCTGCCCTGCTGGTCCCAGCTGCCTGTCACTGAGCATGTTGGACACGAGAGAAGTAAGTGTTGCTTTGGCTTACACCATATTTTCATTTTCTGTCACTAATTGCAAGTCCAAATTTCAGCCAGCACAGCCACCAGAAGGTTCCCAGCAGGCATGGAGAATAGAAATGAGCATGGGGAATCACTGAGCCATCCTGGGTCCGTCAGAAATGTCACACTGAGGTAGGTCAGGAGAGGGTCCAGAATACCCTAGTTTTAGTCCAGCATTTGAATGCTATTTCATCAGTCTCCAGAAAAGGAGAAATTTAACGGAATTCTAAGCTGGTTGAAGAAGTCCCCGGATGGTATGAAGCAGCTCATGTGGCCGCCTGCTGGTGGAGGGTTGGCAGTTGGCGTGGACCCAACTGGAGGCACCAGCCTCGTGCCTCCCGAATGCCAGCCTCAGAACCCTGTGGAACACATGGGGTCACATGTGATGTGGTAGTTTTTGAAGGACAATTTGACCTTGTGGTCTTTGGTGCCAAACAGACCTGGGTTTCAGTTTCAGCTATGCTGGTTACAGCCCCAATACTGAGAAATTCATTTGACTATTAGTGATGATCTGAAAATTCAAGCCTTGAGTTACAATACTGAAGATTTCTATGGGGAGACTATTAAATCACACAGGAAGCATCAGAAGAACATGAAAGGAACACACAGTCTCTGTACCAAGAAGAACAGTCGACGTTCGTCCATTTCAGGAATTAACGTGACCCCGACCCGAGGGCACTAGAGGAAGAGGTCCACGCTGTGGTGAGGGCACCGATGGCAGACGAGGCTACAGATGTGGGCTGCGCGCCGACTGAAGTAACACAGCAAACAGATGCAACACTGGAAGTGCTCTCTTGTCTGTGCCAAGACATCTGAAAGACAGCTGTCTGGAAGAGATCCGTTCTGAAGAATGGAGCTCCAACAGGATGCAGAAGTTATGGGACAGTACCATGAATATCACATACAGGTCGCATTCTGCGGAAGATCTCAAGTGGCTGCCGCAGTGCGTCAGTAGGCAACGAGCAGAAATTCAAGCCAGACGCCAAAGAGAAAGGAGACTGAGGTCTGTCACCGCTGGCGTCAGGTAGACCTTGACCCAAAGCAGAGAATGCCAGGAAGATGTTCACTGTGTTTTATTGACTGTGCAAAGACATCAGGCTGCATGGATCATAACAAATTACAGCTAATATTGTGGAGAATGGGAAGTCCAGAACGCTTAATTGTGCTCATGAGGAACTTGTTTATAGAACAAGAAACAGTCATTCGAACAGAACAAGGAGACACTGAATGGTTTAGTCAGGAAGGGGTGCATCGAGGTGGTATCCTTTCACCAGGCCTACTCAGTCTGTATGCTGAGCAAATCATTCAGAAAGCTGAACTACACAGAGAAGAACAGGGCCGCAGGACTGGAGGAAGGTTCACAACACCCTTTAGATGCAGGTGACACAGCCCTGCTTGCTGGGACTAAAGAAGGCTTCAAGTGCTGGTGAGGATCAAAGACCACAGCCTTCAGTGTGGGTTACACCTTACGTAAAGGAAGCAAAAATCCTTACAACTGGAATGGGTTACATCATGGAAAACGCAGGACAGACTGAAGTTGTCAGACTTCGTTTGATTGAATCCACAACCAACACGCATGGAAGCAGTAGTCACGAAATCAAATGAGACATTGCGCTTTGGGTGAATCTGCAGAAGTCATCTTTAAAGTGTTAAAAAGGTAAAGATTGTCACTTTAAGGACTAAGGGTGCACCTGAGCCAAGCCACTGAAACCCAAACCAATCCCACTGCCAGAGAGTCAATTCTGACTCACCGCTGTTCTGTAGTCAGAGTAGAACTGCCCCATAAAGTTACAAGGAGCATCCAGCAGATTTCACCTGCTGACCTGGCTAGCAGCAGAAGCACTTAACCACTGAGCCAGCACGGTCTCCAAAGCCATGGTGTTTTCATTTGCCTCATGTGCTTGTGAAAGCCGAAAAATTAATAAGAAAGAAGGAGAAAGAGTTGGCCTTGAATTAGGATGTTGGTGAAGAAGAGTGAATACACCATAAACTGGTGGAAGAACCCACAAGGCTGCTTTGGAAAAAATGCAGCCAGAATCCTGCTGCGAAGTGAGGGTGCTGAGACTCTGTCTCGTTGTTGGGACTTGTTATCAGGAGGGATCAGCCCTTAGAGAGGACATCGTGTTTATCAAAGGAGAGGGTCAGGAGGAGAGAGGACAACCCTTAGCAGGATGGACTGATGGTGGGTGCACCAGCGGGCTGGCACATCGAGGTGACTGCAGGGCGGTGCGGGGGCAGGTGGTGCTCTGTTCCCTTCTTGCATCGGGTCGCTGAGGCAGAGGTGACTCGTCAGCATGCCACAGCAACAGAGAACACAACCAGCAGTGGGGTAGTAGTGCCCCCATATCTAAACCCAAATCTGACCATGTCTGATCCAAAGAAAACGCCACTGTCATCCATGTCTCTACATCTAGTTATAAGTTTATAGAAAATGCATAGAAGGGCAAGTCAAAGTCCAGGGCGGGGGGCGGGGGAAGACGCACACTACTGCTCGTGTGCAGTGTCCTGAGCCTCCCCTTGAAGAATGTGCTGGGTCATAAAGAGCTACTTGCTGTTTCCTGAATGAAGCACATACTCTTCTGCCTCTAAGTTTGGGTCAGGTTGCGGTCTGCATCCTCCCTCCCCCGCCCCATAAGAATGATACCCAAACCAACCCACTGCTGCTGAGTCGGGTTCAACTCCTAGCGACCCTGGAAGTCAGAGTCGATCTGTCCCATAGATTTTCAAGGAGCTCCTGGCAGATTTGAACTGCTGACCTTTTGGTGGGCAGGTGGAGCACTTAACCCACTGTGCCACCAGGGTTTCCGTATGAATGATGGTTTCATTTAAAACCCACCTTGGCTGTCCTCTGTGAGGAGGCCTTTGCCCGTACACACCCAGGACAATAAGTACATTCCAGTAGCCCATGATCTGGGCCAATATGTTAGTAGTTTGCATAATATGGGCAAATATGTGTGTGCCCCTAAACCAGTGGTCATGGAGTCACCCCCAATCATGGTGACCCATCTGTGTCAGAACAGAACCGGGCTCTGTGGGGCTTACAGGGCCAGGGCTGCTGGAAGTCGGTCTGCAGGCTTTTCTTCTCAGGTTCTTCTGGGGTGACGGGCTCCAGCCTCTCCGTCAGAGCCCATCCGTCATGGGCACGGTCCAGGGGCCCCCGTGTGCCCACATCTCGCATTAGAGTCAGCGCTCTGACCTCTCAGTCAGAGTCCACCAGTCGTGGGCACAGCCTGTGGACCCCCGTGTGTCCACATCCCCCACTGAAGTCCACGCTTCCCCAGGCCCTGTCACTCTGCACACAAGGACTGCCGACTACCTTCACTTACTCTTCCTGGAAGAAGCGCTCCATCCCTCGCTGCTGATTGTTGCTGTGGTCATCTTCGATGTACCGCCCTTGGGAAGCTACGCAGCAATGTCAGCACGTAGTCCGCCTTTTAAAGCAATTTTGGAACTTGTGTTCTGGAATGGCTTTCACAGCTGTCATTGTGTTAGCTTTGATGTCCTGAATGTCATCCAGCTGTCTTCTTTTCAGTATTTCCTTTATCTCTGGGTAAAGGAAAGAGTCACTGGGGACCAGGTCAGGTGAGTAGGGAGGGTGTTCCCATACAGTTACTTGTTTACTGGCTGAAAACGCCCTCGCAGCCCTGCAGTGGTGAAGTTCACAAACTCGCCACCGTGCCTCTGTGTGCAATGGCTATTCCAGAAAGAATTCCAGAATGGCTTTGAAGAGTTGACTGGGTGCTGGTGTTGGGGGAAGGGCTTTGAAGGTGACCACAGTGATATTCAAGTATAATGAGGTCTGTAGACTTGGAACATTGTCAGGCCTCAAAGGGTGGAACCTAATGGCTTGTTTACAGCAGGGGCATAATCCTTGTTTGCTGAACTGACTTGAAGCTAATAATTTCTAACAGGGGTTTCTTAGGGAGGCATGAAGTATTAAGAAATTGCTGTCCATCATAACAGTAAGTCAATAGTACATTTAGTATCTAACAATGCCTATGTGAAAAAACGAGGTATCGGTTTAAGTACTAGATACCAGATCCAGACAGTCTAGAGCCAAGATGCCTGCTTAGCGATCTGCAGGGGACTAAGATGCGTCTCGAAACACGTGCATTTCTTTGCCAACCACAGCAGATGGCCACCCTCACTGCTTGTAATGGAAATTTAACTGATGTGACAAGAGCCGTATGGTTGTTCTGGTAGGATTCCAAATATTTGCATTAAACTGATCTTTGATTAAGTTACTATTTTATTGTGTAAGCCAGTAAACAGGCACATCCTTAAATCCAACTGAACCCTAATAATGTCATCATATTTTATTGACACGTGAAGGTGGTATTTGTGATTTAGTCACTGATGTCAACTGTAGTCTTTGTGAAGTTATGCTATGCATTTAACAAGCCCCTTTTTAAAAAGAAGTGTGTGTGCCTGTGTTTGCATCTGTAGCCTGGGGAGAAGTTGTCCTGTATTTGGAAGATGGCTTCACATGTGGGAAAGGGCAGGAGCCTAGCGTTTACTGAACCCTGTGGTAGGCACCTTCATTTAGCTTAGACTGTAAAGGCAAGAACTTCCAACACAACTGTGAGGGAAGCAGTAGCTCTTCCCCTTTCTGGAGATCCACCCACAGAACGCCCTGTTCTCCCAAGGTCCTGACTACCCAACCCCCCTCTCCAGTTTTCTAGGAGTTTTTATCTCGGCAATTATTTATTATTCCTGGACCTTTAGAGCCTGATAATGTTTCAGAGATCTACTTAGACCACTCCCCTCCTTCTTCAAATAGGGACATGGGATTTGGAAAGGTGAAGTAAGAAATGAGTCCACACCAGCACTCTGGTGGCTGGCCCCTGGCCCACCCAGTGCTTGTCCTTTCCAAAGTCAGGGTCTTCCCTGTGCAGTTAGACTCGCTGAAGCATCTCCCTCTTAAACCCCACTGGTGCTTGCACCTGAAAGCATCCTGAACTGGTCCATCCATCTTACCCAGGTGTCTCCCTTCATACACCTCTATTTCAGGCCCTTCTCCAAAGGGTTACAAAGGGTTACAAAGGGTTCCTTTGTAACCAGACAGCCTTCTAGGACAGGCGTGTGTGTACTGTAGTGTGTACAAATCCCCCAGAAAGGAAATCTCTACTTAGACAAATTCACATTTGTTTTCTTACCTCTGTCCTAGAGACAGGAACATCCAGCTGCAGAGGTCTTCCTGAATGAGTGTCCCAGGTCACAAAGCTGGAGACATTGGGGAGGATGGGAGCCACATGCAGCCACCTAAAATCTAGCCATCTGACCTTCTGCCCAAACAACACCGTCGTCTACTGCATCGTGCACTCAGGAGACAGGCTCTGTCACAGGAGGACAGGCCCATTGTCCGGGTTCCTTAAACTAGTGTCCAGAATATGATGGCACTCAGCCTTAACAAAGTGTTCACTTTCCGGTGCTGCCTTGGGTGGAAAAACCGGGTTGCGCTTCAAGCCCAGGCTGTTCTCAAGCCTTCAAGTGCTCAAGCTCCTCGATACTGGAAACTAAACCATATTTCTTTTCTATTTCCCCAAATCAAGACTTAATAATCCCCAATCCCTCATTAATTGAATTCCGCCAGCAGAGGAGCAACTCCAGGGCTGATGCTCAGAGCCGGGCGAAGCGGCCATCAGCTTGAGGATGGCTTGGGAGGCAGCAGACACCCTGTCTCCCCCGCTTCCTGACCCAGGCAGAGAACACACAGATGCGTGGCCCTGAGCCTCAAAGCCAGACAGGCTGCCACTGCTCACGTGGCTCCTGCGCTTCCCACATCCCGCCGTCAGCTGGGATAAGTAGACAGAGAGATCAACAGGAGGTGTGAGAGCGTGTCTGCAAGTGGAATGAAAGCCGACAGAGAAGTGATTTGCTCTGCAGAAATGCGTCCTGCCTGCAAAATTCAAGGCACGTCTGAGAACAAGACCCATTACGGTTGACGCACAGCAGATAGGTGAGCGCCGGCCTCTTATGTCAACGAAGCCCACACAGAAGAAGGTTCTCTGTGGTTTCCCAGAAGGCTTCTCTTCCACCACAGAAAGATAAAAGTCTCTAGAAGGAGTGGGAAAAGGGGAAACATTAGCGAGTTCTTGGTTGTGTTTTTTTTCCACAGTATTTTCAATGCTCTTCAGTTCTTTAGTAATGTATGTGTAATTTTTAAACATTCTGCTATGGCAATTTCAAACAAATATGAAAAACACCAGTATAAAGGATGTTCATACCCACTCAAATAATTATCGACTCACAGTCAATCTCCTTTTTCTATTCCACAGCCCATTTCCCTGCCTACAGAGTGTTTTGAAGCGAATCTCAGGTGTATTAATTTCTCACAAATACTCCAGTTAGCTATATCCAATGCTAAGTCCAGTTCTTAAAAAGAGAAGCACTTCAAATATGAGTCACTGGAAGAGAGAAGGACCCTCAGCAGATGGACCGACATAGTGGCTGCAACAAGGGAACTCAAGCACGATGAGTGTGAGCGTGGCGCACGACTGCAGGTTCTCTCTGTCGTGAGTGGAGTCACTATGAGTCAGAACCAACTCGACAGCTTCCACAACAACAACCACCTGCGCTTTAGTCAACAGTTGTGTCAAACTTTGATAGAGTTTTTGTAAAAAGAAACAATTTTAAATAAATTCCTTAAAGATTGGGTTACTTCATTCACTTATCTGTTTGCTCAATTATTATACATTCTAAAACATTTATTAAATACTTACTGAGTGTTGGACCCCACTTGAGGGGCTGGAAATACAAATTGGAACAAAGTAGACAAGGTTGCTCCCTAGGCTCACCTTCTGCTGAAGAAAGAGAACAAGAAGCCATGTAGAAAATTTGTGAACAAGATCATTTCAGATGGCAAGAAAGAAATACAGTAATGTGATAGTAGCTAGACTGAGAGAAAAGTAAAGTCTTAGATGATACTTGAAACTTATAAAGAAACAGCAGTTCAAAGACTGGAAACTGAGCGATTCAGGTTGACCAAGAACAGAAGAGCTTTCTGTGTCTGGGAACACCAAGAAACAGTGCAAAGTCCCACATAGCGAAGTAAGGGGTACTTATACCGACACACAAGCTTGGAAAGTGTGCTCAATCGTGGCCCCCAGTAACCCACAACTCGCAGGACACATGCCGTGGTAGTCCCTTCCCACTTTGACTCGGGGCTTTTGTGTGTCGTCTTTGGCCAACAGAACGTTAGCAAACATGAAGGCTTCATAACCCCTGCACATTGGTTTGTCCATTGAATGGTAAGAGAATCACATGGAGAAAGGCGCTGCAGGACAGCCCACTGTGGACCATCCAGCCCCAGCCAAGTTCCCAGATGGATGCAGCCACCTGACAGCACCCAACTCACAAAATTGTGAAAAATAAGAAACCATTTTTTACCTTAAGCCATTCTATTTCCTCTTGGTTGGATGTACAGCAATACCAGGACATGGGGACCCCGAAGGGAAGTGCTGCCATAGAGAACCCTAAAGTATGACGCTGAGACTAAGCCATGGGGGTGGTGCCTAGAATTGGGGGAAGACGGTAAAGAGATTGTACAGGGAAACCAAGGGTGGGCCTCCATGTTTTAAAGTCGTGGGACCCTCAGCACAGCTGCAGACCACTGAACCGCAGAAGACAGACGATGTGCTGACGAGCTGGTGGTGCTGGCCAGTGGGGACTCCCAGGTCAAGTGCCCAGGGGGCTAACTGGCTGCTTCTAGCTGAGGAACCAAAGAAGGAATCATCCACTGTTCAAGCAGAATTTAGGGGAGAAATTTCCAACATTAGGCTTGCTGGATTGAAAACCCAAACCTTTTCTCTTTCCCAGACTCTCCAGTCCCTAAACAAGATCTTAAACTAAGAAGTGGTCTCAGGATGCTGCCAGCAAAAAAATGTGACCATGGTCAAGATCAAGGTAAGGGTGCAGTTTTAAGACAGAGGAATCTCTCAGGGCATGCATGGTGACATTTTCAGCTACGCAGAAGTGCTTCTAAAATCTTAAGCACATTTTTTGCACATGATTTGGCCTTACAATCCAAAGTAGAGGGGGCTGGCATCCAAGAGATGTGTGTATGTGGGTGTGACTTTTGCCTAATGGGGCAGATTACGATTTAATATGCAGAAAACCCACTTTAAATTTTTTTTTAAGTATTTTACTGTGCTTTAAGTGAAAGTTTACAATCCAAGTCAGTTTGTCATACAAAAATGTAGACACGGATTGCTGTGTAACTAGCTGCTCTCCCCATGCTGTGACAGCATATGCTTCCTCTCTGCCTTTGATTTCCTGTGTCCATTCAGCCAGCTCCTGTCCCCCTCTGTCCTCTCCTCTCACCTCTGGACAGGAGGTGCTCAGTTAGTTTCCTATATCTACTTAAGCTGAGAAGCACACTCTGTACCAGGATCATTTTATATCTTAGAGTCCAGTCCGATCTTTGAAGAGTTGACTTCAGGAATGGTTTCAGTTCTGGGCTAGCAGATAGGCTGAGGGCCATGTCCTCAGAGACCCTCCAGTCTGTCAGGCCGTCAAGTCTGGTCTTTGTAATAGAGTTTGAATTCTGCACCACATTTTTCTCCTGCTCCATCAGGGACTTTATGCTGTGTTCCCTGTCAGGGCAGTGATTGGTGGTGGCCAGGCACCATCTAGTTCTTCTGGTCTTATGCTGATGCAGTCTCTGGATCATGGGGCCCTTTCTGTCTCTTAGGCTCATATTTTCCTTATGTCTTTGATGTTTTTTATTCTTCTCTGCTCCAGGTGTGTTGGGACAAATAGATGCATCTTAGATGGCCACTTGCTGGCTTTTTAAGACCTAAAATCCATTCACCAAAGTGGAGAACTCACATTGTTAAAGGACACCAACAAGCGTAGATTAAAATAAACCTCTGGTCCTCAACCTTCCAAGAGCAAACAGCAAGCGAAAACATCACTCAGACCAAGTAGGAACCATTTTTCATAGAAAAGAAAAAGGTCTCAAGGACAGGCCAGCAGGCAGGAACAGGGGCTTAAGGGAACACTTTTAGGCAGTGGACACAGACACTCATCAAACGAGTGTCTGTCTCTGGAGCTAGAGGAACCGGCAGCATGTGCCTGATGGATTTAGGATTGAGAGGGCCTGTGTTGGCTCCCTGTCCCCCGTGTCCCTGCTGCCAGGCTGCGGGCAACTAGCACAGCTGTCACGCCCCTCCATCCCCAGTGAGTGCAGGGCTGCTGGGGAGCAGATAATCTCGTGTAGAATTCCAGGCTGAGGAAAGCTCCAGCCAGGCAGGGCCTGATGCAGATCACGAGCCTGGGAACACTGAGTGCCCGCTGCTGCCGTAATTAGATGAGACTTGGGGAGAGTTCCTTAATTGTACTTCAGACAAAGGTTTACGGGCAACGTAGCTTCTCATTAAACAATTAACACACGTACTGTTTTGTGACAGTGGTTGCCAACCCTACATGTCACTCCTCTCCCCTTCCTGACCTTGAGTTCTCCTTGACCAGCTTTCTTGATCCCCTTCTGCCTCCTTGTCCTTGCCGCTGGGCTGGTGTGCCTGTTTAGTCTTGTGGTGCTTTATGGGCCTGCCTAATCTCTAGCTGAAGGATGAACCTCAGGAGTCACTTCAGTACTGAGCTAAAAGGATGTCTGAGGGCCATATTCTTAGGGTTTCCAGTCTCTGTCACATCTATAAGTCCCATCGTTTTTTTTTCTCTCTCTCTCTTTTTCCTGAGGGAGAATTTTGTTACACAGTTTTCTCCATCTTCTGGAAGTATATTTTATATGAGGGGGAAATGCAAATAACTGTGGTCAGAGGAAGGACTGTGACAGATTCAAGATTACCACACAAGACTTCTGCCGCCGTTATCAAAACATGGAATCTGTTTCCCTTTTCCTTGGAACTAGGCTGGATTTGTGATTTGTTTCGATGACAATCATGCAGTGGAGGTGGCTGTGCCGGTCCCCGGCCTGGGCCGTAAGAGGCCTGGCAGCTTCCACTTCTGTCCTTTTGGAGTCCAGACCCATCACGTAAGGGGGTTCAAGCAGCCAGCTGGAGATGCCACATGGGGACAGAAGGCTCAAGGCTGAGACACCAGATACATGATAAACCACTCTTGAATTCCCCAGGTAAGGAACTGGCCAGGTGAGTCCTGCAAGTCCAATTTGCAGAATTGTTAATAAACTCATGCTCGTGTTGAACAACTGCTTCTAGGACACTGTTGTAGTTAGGCCCTGTTCAGCCCATTTTGACCCACAGCAACCCCACGTGACAGGCCCTGTCTGCTCCACGGGGCTTCCTCGGCTGTCATCTTCATGGAAGCAGACCTGCCAGCTCTTCCTTCTGTAGAGTCGCTGGCCAGGTTCAAACAGCCAGCGTTAGCTTTTCAGGCCCCCAGGGCTCCTTACTACAAAACCCGAAATCCAGCCCCCTGCCATGGAGTCGGTTCTGATTTACAGTGACCCCGCAGAGTTTCCAAGGAGCGCCTGATGGATTTGAACTGTCAGCTACCTTACTACAAAGCAATAGGCAAACAAAACAGAAGTAATGTAGTGCAAATTCTTTGGAGTCTCTGTTGTTGTTGGGTACCACTGAGCCCCCTTTTGACTCATAGAGACCCCATGTGGCAGAGCAGGACTTCCCCTACGGTTTCCTAGGCTGTGATCTTTACAGGAGCGGGGTGCCAGGTCTTCCCCTGCAGAGCCACTGGGTGATTTGAACTGCCCACATTTGGTATGCAGCCTAGCTGCTGTGCCACCAAGGCTCCTGGGGTTTCCTCAAAGAGGTCAAGGGCACTTCTCCTCTCTCAAATCTGTGCGGGCCTTGGACTTGCAGTGACTTCTCGTACTCTTTGGGCTAGCTGGGAGGTTCTGTGGGTTTTGCCTGAGCTTCATGAGGCTTCTTCCCACTGGAAGGTGAGCTGGGCTGAAAGCTTCCAGATGGCATCACTCACACTTCCGCAGCTGGTGCTGGCTCTAGGCAGGGGCGACTCCGTTCCCCTCTGTATGTCCTCTGGTCCTCCAGTCTGCGAGACTAGGGCCCTGTCACGGCCACCTGAGGGCAGCCTTCCCAGAGGGAGAGGAAGGAGCTGCGTGGCTCCTTGAAGCTGGGCCTCGCAAACTTGTATGATGCCTTCTACCCCACTCTGCAGGTCCATACAGGGCAAGTGGCCAGATTCGGGACTGGGGAGCTAGGCCCCCCTTCCTGTTGGGAGGGGCTGCAAAATCCGTACTGTGGCAGCGTTGTTTGGCCTGTCGCTAGTGGACATTCTGTGCCACAGGACTGTAGTCGAATCCTGGACGTGTTCCGCTGAGGAATGCAACAGCTAGTCAAGCCAGAGTTAGAGTGACTGTGTAATTAAACAGTGGCATTTAAAACCCATCTCATGAGAGCATTGTACCATCATTTTTTTAGTACTTCTAGTGTGAAAGCTAGAGTAAGATCTGATATTCCTTTTTCAGGAATCCGATTTTAACAGAAAGACACTTAGTGTGAAAGCAGAACCCTTGAGCTGTGTGTGAGACAGTGCTGCCCAGAACTCCCTCCAGTCTCCAGGTCATCTCCCCAGACGGCGTCTGTGACCAGAGCTGACACCAGAGCTGTGAGAGCCGCCGTCTCTGAATCCTGGTCAGCTGGCTGCACAGCCAGTGAGCAAAGCAGGTAAGGAAGCCTCAGGCAGCTGGGAGATTGCCGGGTGGGCTTCCACCCCCGGAGGAGACCCCCAGCAGCAGTCCTGCTCTAGAAACTTCCCTGAAAACTGACACTGCAGAGTGGCCACCTGAACTTTCGTGGAATTGTTCTTGAACAATGAATAATGAGAACTGTCTTGAGAACCAGATCACACAGAAAATTCTTTGGTTCACAAATCCCACAAAAACCAGTTTGCTGAACTAGAAGAGTCTGAGAATATCTGCCTTTTCCTGGGTCAAAAACTGGTCTCTATAAACACAGATCTAAGCACAGTGGGGTGGTGCAGTGGTTAAGGGCTACGGCTGCTAACCAGAAGGTCGGCAGTTCACATCCGCCAGGCAGTCCTTGGAAACTCTTTGTGGCAGTTCTACTCTCCTCTATAGAGTCGTTATGAGTTGGAATCGACTCGATGGGAGTGGGTTCAGTTCCTTTGGTTTCAGCGTAGTGGTTAAGAGCTCGGCTGCTAACCAAAGGGCCAGCAGTTCAAATGCAGCAGCCACTCCTTGGAAATCCTACGGGGCAGTTGTACTCTGACCTACAGTGTTGCTAGAAGTTGGAATTGACTAGATGGTGATGAGTTTTTGTTTGTTGGTTGGTTGATAGTTTTTTAGCTTGATATAGGTAAATTTACCCAATTAAAGGGGTCTATGTGACTGTATCACTCTTTGCCATCAACAGAGATTTCTTTCGATGTTTTGATAAAAAATGCAATAAATGTATTTATGATTGCTTGAGAAGCAAGACAATAGGCTCCTCCACACAGCTGAAGCTGCTGTGTGTGAGACAGTGGGGGGAGGGCATCAAAAGTATCTTTTCCATTTTTCCCTCATAATTGAGTTAAAATAAAAACCATGGCCACTGAGTTGATTCTGACTCACAGACACCCTGTAGATCATAGTGGAACAGCCCCATAGAGATCCCAGGGAGTGCCTGGAGGATCTGAGCAGCCGGCCTTCTGGTCGGCAGCCGTGGCAGCTAACCACTGCGCCACCGGGGTTCCCGTCACCGCGAGGTGATGGCGCGCCGGCCACCGTCTTCCCCAGGGATGCAGACGACGTTGGCTGGCCGACTCCCGACAGAAGCCCGACTGCGCCCCGTAGCAGGAGTGCAGGGGCCCGCAGGCGACCCCAGCTGAGAGGCTGAGGACGCCCGCAGTGTCCGCCGTTTGGCGGAGCTGAGAAGTGGGCTCCAGAACCCGACTTCGACAGCCGAAAGACAGACAAGAAGTTCTGTGGAAACTCGAAGGAAAGAACAACTCCCCAAACTGATGCGGCTTTTTGGATGAGATGGCGTCTCGGTCGGGCAGCTGGAGTCGAGGTTCACCCTCTGAGGTGGGGGCGCTGCTCGGCAGCCGCAGACCCAGAGAGGCGGGAGGAGGGTCCCGGGGGACAGGCGACAGGCGCTCTCATCAGCGCTCAGCCCCGGAGCCCTGGCGGGCCCCCGTCCCAAATGCAGAGGCGGCGGGGTCCGCGGGGACCTGGCCGGCGGGGGTGCCCCCGGGGACCGCGGGGACCTGGTGGGCCGGGGTGCCCCCGGAGTCCGCGCCCCACGGCGCCCGCTGCCGGCCGCGTGCGGACGCCCCGCCGAGGACCCCCGGGACAGCTCCGGCCGCGCTCGCCGCGGGCTTTGTCAGTGGTCGTGTACCCGCAGACTCGGGACTGAAAAAAGCCAAGCAAAAGGTGAACCTCTTTCTCCTGGGACGGTTTCGGTTCCCCCTCGGAGTCCCGCACCGCGCGGGGAAGGCGTCGGCTCTCCCGGAAGGGGCCTCGGAGTGCGGCCGGGTGGAGGGTCGCTGCGGGGGGCGACTACCGGGTCAAGGCCCGAGAAGGCTGGAGGGTCTTCAAGGTTTGACAGCTAAGAGAAGAAGGGTGGTGACAGTCGTCAGAGGAAACAAGACGAAACATCAATGAACCGTCCCCCACCCCACCCCCCGTTTTCTCTGATCGTGAAAGGTGACCCTGCGCGTTGTTGTGCTGGCTCTGGTCAACAGTCCAGCCGCAGTTAAAGGACGAACCAGGAGATTCGAAGGGAGGCAGCTCCACAATATCAGTCACCAAATTTTATCAGGGCAACGTTATCTGGACACGCAGTGTGTGTAGCTTCCATGTGTGATGTCCACTCAGGACACACAATGTAGCTTCCACGTGTGACATCCTCCCAGGATGCACGGTGTGCGTAGCTTCCGCGTGTGGCGTCCACTGAGGACAGGCATTGGAAACTTGTGGCCCCCCAAACCCCCTAGCTCCACACGTTTTCGCAAATGTACACAACCTTTTTAATCTCTTTTAGTTAATAGATACTATTTTACAAGTCACAAGCTTTTCCACAGGCAATCCAGATTGCTGTCCTCAACAATTACAAAACTGAGTAAGGGGGGAAGCCCGACCTCACACCACCATCAGCCCAACAGTATGTGTGTCTGCAGCTCCCCAGGCCCACTGCTCACTCCTGCCACAGACACAGCCCCTCCTCTCTTGTGACCCACCAGGTTGACCCCACAGATGTGACTTGTGTGACCCCTGAATCCACTCACGTGGTGGCGTGGTGAATTTCATTGTCTCTGTTAACCTGGCGGTTGCCTGTCATTACACACTGGTGTTCTAATACTCGGTGCAGTTGTCCGCATTTTGGTCGATGTGTAAAATTTATTTTGGTACAACTCCTGCTTACAGGCTGGTCCGTCAGGGCACTCAGAGGGGCCTTGGAGGAAGGCCTGGTGGTCTGCTTCCCCAGAAGACTCCTGGAGCACAGTCCTGTTCTGACACACAAAGGTTGCCAGGAGTTGGAGGTGACTCAATAGCACCTCCTCTTTAAGGTCCCCAGGAGATGAAATGACTGACACACTCAGCCGTTGGCGAGAAGGTTGGAAGTCTGAGTCCACCTGGGGTGCCTCGGAAGACAAGCCTGGCACCCCACTTCTGAGAGCCCAGCCCTGCGAACCCCACGTGGTTCTCGTCAGGCATGCGCAGGGTCACTGTTTCTTTCAGCTAGTGCTGCTCTCACAGAAAGACCACAAGTGGATGGCTTTGGTAAAGAAAAGTTTATTCTCACGTGGTCTAGTGGGCTACAAGTCCGAATGCAGGGTGTCTGCTCCAGGGGAAGGCGTTCCCTTGGACAGCTCTGGAGGAAGGTCCTTGTGCTGCGTCACTCTTTGTCCAGGGAGCATCTTGGTGCTGGAGCCCCAGGTCTGAAGGACACGCTCTCCTCCCTGTGGTGCTTTCTTGATGGTGTGAGGTTCCCAGTTCTCTGCCCACTTCCCTTTCCTTTGATCACCGGTAGGATGAAAGGATAAAAGGGGGTGCGCGCCGCACTCCAGGGAAATGCCCTTAGGAAGGCTGTGGCAGCCCTGCAGGAATCTTCTTTCAACATAATCACCCTGTCTATTAGCCACAGGTGGAGATGCAAATTTACAGCATAGGAAAACCACAAAATATTGGTAATGATGGCCCAGACAAAGGGCCACATGCATTTCTGGGGGACACAGTTCCATCTATGACAGTCACTGTAAGTCAGTGTCGACTCTGCAGCAACTATTTGTTGTTTTATTTCAATGAACTGAGTGGACTGTGTGACATGCACAGAAGGAGGTGCGCTCTGTGGTGAAGAAGAGGTTAGAGAGAGGTTGGGACCAAAGACAGATGCCCTGCTCATTGGACCTTCCGAGAACTCGCCTCCCGAGGGTGAAGGGAGCGCCTTCGGAGCAGCAGACAGTCAGCTCAGATCCTCCAGTGGCCACGGCGCGGGCAGCCCGGCAGGCGCCCTGCTGAAGGGAACCACCTGTTTATCTCTGTACCCCTCTGGTCCCGACTCCCCCCTAATTTAGCATCTGGTGCCTTAAGAAGGGTTAAGATTTTTACAGCAGTAATAGAAGTCAAAGAATCATTGTTTAATTCTTCAAGCCCGTTTCAGAGGCGAAAGTCTTAGAAGCCAGGTAGAACTAGAACAGAAAAGACTTGAAGAATTCATAGTAGGGGAAAATTAATGTAGGTAACTGGACACGTAGCAACCAGAGGAGTTGAGAAGCCCAACCGTGGATGGCAAAGGCACCCAGACAATCACATCATCAGTGAGACCGGCCCAGAGGAGGCAGGCAGGTGGAGAGAAGTCAGCAGACAGCCCCCACCCAGCCCACCCCTGTCTCCCGTTGGGTCTCCCATTGGCTGGACCCAGCCAGAGCTGGCAGCGTGGGGGCTGCAGGCCTGGGGCCCCAACCAGAAAGCTGGGCAAGAGTGGACAAGCAAGCTCAGGAACTGCACACAGTCACAATGGCCAGTCGTTTGAGGTGGACGAGGGTTTTGTCCTCGCGTGCGTGGGATTGTCAAGCTCTATGGACCAGGTCAGTGGGGGGCTTAAGAAGCTCTTGCATGAGGGGGGTGGCAGTTACATGTGACCTTTTGTCTGGAGATTTGTGAAGATACCACCTTATAAAATAAGAATTACAAGTCAGTAGAGCTGGCGGTATGCAGTGGTTACACAGACGGTCTGTGATTGTGGCTTCTCATGTGTCTCTGTGGGTGTCTGCGCCAAGCCCCAGAAGCCAGGTGGGACGCACACCTGCTGAGAGGGTCGGTGGACCCCAGAAGCACTATGTTCCAGGTGAGGGGGGCATACACCTCAAGCAAGAGACCAAGGCCAGGCACATAGACATCCACAGCCACTGCAAGCAGGACAAGCAGCCAGGGGTGGACAGGCAGACGACAGGAGACCTTAGCCAAGGTGGGCAGTGCACCAGGGGCAGGTACACAGCTAGACCAGCCCTGCCTCTCCACAGCTGGTGCCCGGCACCCTGGGACAGGGTAAGGAAAGAGTTAGGAAAGTCTAAGTATGGTGTTTGAACTGTCCATTCCCTAGACTTGAATTCTGAATTGGTTATTTTTCCAAAGACCTGAAGTTTTAACTGGAAGTGTCTGACCTGCTTTAAAAGGGCCAGATGACCATTTCCCACTCTGTAGAAATAAGAGTGTCTTTCCGTTTTTATAGGCCAGTAAACAGACTGGCAGCTGAGGCTTTGTGACCATAAACGTCAGACATCTCATGGAGGGTCTCAAGCCACTGTGCTGCTCTGTGTTTACACACGTAGACTGTACATGCACACGCAAGCACATGCCACCCAGACCACACACACAGAAAATGCACACAGAGATCATGCACACACAGAGAATATACAACTTGTGCATGCAAATCACACACACAGATGTCACATGTACACACACAAACCATACACACAGATTATACAACACCACACAGAGAAATCGCAAACACACAGGTACCACGTGTACACATACACACGACTCGTCAGCCTTTTCATCTGCCCGTCTCTTCCTCACTCAGTCAGCGTTTCCCTGAGACAATGAGTGCCACTGTGTGGCTGGCTGATCACAAGGCAACCAGTGTCATTTTGGAAGAGAAAACAAGTCTTGTTCTAAAATATTCAACTATCATCCTGGACATTTCTTCTCCAGGAAAATCCCTGTGATCCCACAAAGACCTTTGCTGGGAGCTGGGCCTCCTTCCCAACCAGTGTTCAACACATCGACCTTCCCGGGCCCTCCGGGCCTGTTCACCTAGGAGGCCTGGGTCCCAAACCGATTCTCACCTGCGTTCACTGCACTGGCCCTGTTACAGATCCTCTCGTGTCACCCAGAATAACCAGAGGTTAGGAATTGCAGCCCCTATTTGGGGAGGACACAGTTTGAGCCTTAACAGGTGGGACCAGCACAATGAAGGGAGATGAGAATACACTGGGGACCCAGGTCAGCTTACCCCTACCTAGGGGAGCCCAGAGGGCTTGGGGTGGGGCCTGTCCTGGAGAACAGATGGTGCCCACAGACTCCTTGGAAGAGTGGGCATCTGACACAGCGGTTCAGAGCTCAGCTGCTAACCACAAGATCAGATCGAATCCACGAGCTGCTCCCTGGAAACCCTGGGGGCAGCTCTCCTCTGTCCTCTAAGTGTGTCTGGCAGTGTGTCAGCAGGAATCAGATGAATGCCCTCCCCCCACAAATAATTAGTTGAAGGTGATGCCCTGACCAACCCTAGGCCTCTGCTTCCTACTTTAAATTCTATTTCAACCTTGGAAATGCCGGGGTTGCCTCTGACAAGGGACAGTGAGCGGCCAGGCTCGGGTGCTGTGAGCCAGCACATGATGCCAGCTGCTGAGCCACTGTCCCAACAGGAGCCCGACCAGTGAGCCACAGCGACCTGGAGATGGGGCAGACGGGGGTTTCACCTGGGAGCCACGGCCACCCTGCAGGTCGGGCAGACACGGGCCACACCCATGAGCCACAGGGACTCCTGCAGGTGAAGCCAAGGGCTTCATCAAGTGGGGGAGCTGCTCTTTCTCCTCTCATCTCGCCTGGAATCTGAAACTCGGGACTTTCCTAAGCGTTAGCTCCACAGTTAATTCCAGATTATTCCCGCCAGTAGAGGGAGAGACATAGACCATTATGAGAAACCGATGCTTCAGAAACGCACTTGGTGACTGTTGCGTTTGGAATCTCGTGTTTAAGAACAGGTGTTACATGTCAGGGAAACATGGCATCAAGCAAAGTCTTGCTAAGAGAGTGACCTCAGGGTCGCCACGAGGCCCAGCCAGGTTCTCCAGGGCCCACGCAGCACCAGGCTTGCCCCACCCCAAGTGAAGGCGCTCTGGGTTGCAGACCGGGAGGACCCCCGCCTCCGTGGTATGGCTGTCCCTATTTGGTTCACACCTTTCCTCTTTGCTGACAGCTGAACCTAAACTGTGTTTACAGTGTCTCTCTCTGCCATTCAGGAAGGTTGTATATGACAGAGAGAACCAGTTAAGAAAATAATGATCTCCGGCCACCACAAGTGATAGTCGTGACGGAGCTCACAAAGCTGAGTCTCACTGACAACACAAGAATAAAAATGGGTGCACCCTGAGCTCTCCACTAAAAGATAATTGATGGTCCAGCTGCTTTGGGGTTCCCCTGGGAGCATGGCGCCTGGCCCTGATGCTGCCCTTGTCCATAAATCATAACAAAGCTCCACCAGACAGGAATGGATTGGACCCGGGGATGCAAAGTGACCATATATTGGATGCAGTTTATGGTTCTATGGGTCTATAGGATGTCATCTGCTGACCTCTGGCTGGAGGAAGGGGAGTGGGTGGAGAGGAGGGGAAAAGAGACTGTTGGGAGGATGAGACATGTATGGAGCAGAGAGGAATAGTGTGCAGTCACTGGACAGGGAGAGCAGTGGAAGCTGCATATAGGTGGGCATGGAAATTTATATGGAAATGTACATTTTCACTCAGTCATAATAATAAAAAAAAGAAAATAATGATCTCACCTGGGAAGTCAGAAGTCTATCAGTGCGCCGAGAGCACATGCTCCACGACCTGCACAAATCAGCTTTGTCAAAGCAGCCCTCTCGCAAGTGGGTCGATGAGGTCAGTCAGTCAAAAACAGAGAAAGAAAAAGGGAGGGAGGGAAGGAGGAAGTCAAGTTTAAGACTAAAAATCAGTGCTAAACAATAGATATACGGCTTTATGGAGTTAAAATTGTTTAGTGAGCTCTATCACCTAGTAAATTCTAGCTCACGTCTGGGCTTTGTACGTGAGCTGTGACCTGTCTGGCTTGCCAGTGTGAAGCACACAGACATTAAGTTTTTCCATGTGAGAATTTAGACATGCTTGCCTGAACGCATAGTTTCTAAAATAGGTGACATATCCTTTATAAATGCGTCATAATGGCATTCGTTTATCTCCTCCAGAAGGTGAATTCATGGAGGAAGTCTCCCACGTGAGTTACCGAACAAAGCTAGCGTTCTGATCTGAGCTGACATCGGACATCTCTCGAAGGACAGACCTGGCTGCTGTCGGCTGTGGAGTGCGGGGTTTGGGACAGAAGGTCCCCTCATATGCAGAAGTCAGCCCAGGGCCAGTTTTGCTCCCCTTCTTTCTTTTTTTGCTGTCTATTTCCAGTCTCATTTATTGTTTCCGAATGGAGATAGTCCTATCATAAAAGAAATCTGTACCTCTGGTTTGAGAGAAGCACTGCAGATGTGTATTCTCTTGTCAGAGAGAACTGTATGAGAATGTTTCGATTTTCGGTACACATACGACGTTTTATGTAAGTGTAAATGGTGACATGTAAGTAACCTGATCTGTTCCCAGGGCATGGTGGGCATCTCTCCTGCAAGGCGGATGGATACAGGTCCTCCAGGTGGTCATGAGCACCGAGGGATTCTCAAACCTGACCGCTTATGAGAGTCACCGGTCACTTCTGACAAGTACAAAGCCAGTCCACTCTCCAGACCAGATAATCAGAACCTCTGGAGGTGGGGTCTTGGATCATGATTTTTTCTCCAAAGCTCTTCTGGTAATTCAGACGCAGCCAAGGTTGACAATCACTGATCAATCTAATTTGAAAAACAAACCAAAAAAACCTGGCGTTGTATTGCACCTACCACATGTTAACTATCCTCTGTGGATGGGCTGTTAGGTGGTTCTCCCCTTTTATTCTATCACATGTAGTATTGCAATAAACGTTTTCTATACACCTTTGCATCTCTGTCCTTAGGCTAAATTCAAAATGTGGCTGTGAGGGTTCAGAGGCAGAGCACATGTTAACTACCAGCACACGTCAGCAGGTTCTCATCCAGAAAGATGTGCCGGAGGGCCAGCCTACCAGCGTGGCTAGCCCTGGGCGTTAGTGACACCTTTAATCTTTGTCAGTTTGATTGACTCAAAATAGTACTTGGTTGTTTTAATTTTAATTGCTTTATTAAATTGAGAAACAGCGTTTTGTCTTCTAAATTAAACTCTAAAGCAGTAGTCCTAATCAGATCATTAGTGTAGCAGGTGGGCTTGGGGACAACACTGGCTTCAAAGAGTCACGGTGAGAGTTTGCAGGGACCTCGAGGTCACCTAGTTTCATTTTTGGTGATGCTGTGATTTGATTAGTCTCCTGCCCAAAAAGCTGTAAAAACTGAATGGTGCTAACACTGAGGAACTCAGATGAAACCACTGTGAGGTAAGGGAGAAAAGACTCCTTAGAAGCTCCATGAAAAGGACTGTCTGTGGTTCTCTGCTGCCCACTGACAGAGTCAGGACCTGGACATACCCCTCTGAGTTGGAGAACGGTGCTGATGCTTCCTGAACAGTTTAACCAATGAAAAGACTCAAACGAAAGTTCAGAACTTGCCAGGATGAGAAGCAAGTGAAACTGGGTGTGCACAGCCCATTCTAAGTTCCAGGAGCAGGCGGGCAAACCCTCTGCCCCCCAACACCAGACCGCAGAAGCAGTGAGACAGTTCTCAGACTTCACGTCTTCCTTTTTCAATATTTACTGTCCTTTCATCGTACATGCCTTTTGGGTCTGTGGACTAATAACTTTCCTTTGGTGAATGAATGTCACTAAAATTATTGTTCTGTGAGTAACCTTCATTGTTTTTAAAGTAGCTTTGTTCTATAAACTGGAAACCCTGGTGGGGCAGGCAGTTAAGAAATAATAGCTTCTCACCAAAAGGTCAGGAGCTCAGGTCTGCCAGGACCTCCCTGGAAACCCTGTGGGGCAGTTCTACTTTGTCCTATAAGGTTACCATCAGTTGAAATCCACTTGATGGCAGTGCATTTGATTTTGGGTTTTTGTTCTATAAATTAGGTTTTATTAACTAATAAGATAGATTTGTATAGGTAAATCATCCCATGTGTTTTAACCTGAAAACTTTCTTTTATATTTTTCTTATTAGTATTTTAATAATCATTATCGGTTACATCCATTCTTGTTAACTCATTTATGCCCTTATCTAAGGGATCCTATTTTAGTTTCTAGGTCATTTGTATGCTAATTTCTCCTGTTCACTTCTTCTAGACAAATTTTCTCCAACATAAAGCCTTTAAGTTCTTTGTAACTGTGCCTTATGATAACTACTGAGGCCTCATAATAGCTACTGTTTTTGTTGAATTAGCTCAGAACTGCTTCACAAAGGAGAGACCGTGATCACAGTGGGCACAGCTTGGATCTCTGGGGCGAAGGCACCCTGTTCACCCAGCATGGCACAATCCTAGCAGAGCCCCTTCCTAATGAAGAGCTTAAAGAAGATTGAGTGTTCTTCCCTCAAGTTCCCTCAGGGGGACAGAACACTAATCACAGTGGAATGTTCTGTATACCTTAAGGCAGGCCTGTGAGTTCTCTGGGAATTTGAAAAGGACCTGACTGCTGGTGTGTCAATAGTGAACACTCACCTGACACTTCTCCTTGAGACAGGCAGCCAGAGGTAAGAGCCTTCAACGTGACTTTGGGTCGGAGCTTCGGGTCGGGGATGAAGACCAGTACGCAAAAGACAGGTCTTGACCTGCTACCCACACCTTGAAAACTCAGCCCTTCAGGAGGAAGAGGAGAAGGAGAAGAGACGTCCCAAACTGTCCTGAAATCACGGGACCTGTAGTGTTCCCATGAGGAAACAAGTCCCAGGGGGATTTTACAGCAAAATTTCACCCAATATTCAAGAAACAGGTCATTCCAACCTTTCGCAAAACCTTTTAGGAAGCATACAAAGAGGAAACACTCCCCAAATTATTTTATGGAGCTAATAAAACCTTGGTATCACGCAAGAGAACAATACGAAAAGGAAAAGGAGGAGCCAGTCGCACTCACGAACAAAGGAAAGGTGGAGAGCAAAGTCGCCGAGGCGGAACGCCCCCTTCACTTAGAACAGAACACCCACGGCCGACCTGCCCCGCTGTGGGGAACGAACGGAAAAGTCACATACAATTAAGAAAAAAGAAATCTGTTTGCAGACACTGAAATCTTCCGAGGCAGCCAGGACTTGAGGGGCCAAGATCACGGAAAGAAGAGGACAGACAAAGGCAAGCTTCTTCCTATGGGACAGTCGCTGAGCTTAGAGGTGGAAGACAGAAAACCCCAACCCCAACCCACTGCAGCTGAGTCCATTCTGACTCATGGTGACTCCGTAGGACAGAGTAGAACTGCCCCATAGGGTTTCCAAGGAGTGCCTGGAGGATCTGAATTGCCATCTGTCATGGGTTGAATTGTGTCCCCCTCAAAACATGTGTAGCCTTGTGGCCGGGCCATGATTCCCGATGTCCTCCATGTTGTGATTTTCCTGTGCTGTATGTTAAAGAATTATGGTGAGACTGTAAATCCCTTCCTAGGACCACCTCCCTGCTTCACTGTAAAGGGGGTTTCCCTGGAGTATGGCCTGCCCCACCCTTAATCCTTTCATCCTGCGAGAGATAAAAGGAAAGGGAAGCAGGGAGAGAATTGGGAACCTCGCACCACCAAGCCAGCAGCACCGGGAGAAGCGCGTCGTTCAGACCCGAGGTTCCTTCGCCAAGACATTCTCCGTACAAAGACCGATGCCATACCGGACTATCCTCCAGAGCCGACCAGGGGGAAAGCCTTCCCCTGGAGCAGATGTCCTGAATTTGGACTTGCAGCCTACCGGACTGTGTAAGAATAACCCCTCCTTTGTTAAAGCCGTCCCCTCGGTGGTGTTCCTGCTAGGGCTGCCCCAGCTGACGGAAACACCGGCCTTTCAGGGAGCAGCCGGGGCCCTTCACCACTGTGCCACCGGACTTTGCAAAAGGCAAAAAACTGCTGTTCAGAGCCAGACAAACCATCCGGGCTTCTGCCAAGTCCATGGGCTCAGGAGACGAAGCTGGAGATCCTGGCACTTGAGGTGGCCAGCATTGGAAGGCACTCATTGCTGTGGAGTCAAATCCAGCTCAGTGACTCCCCAGAGAGAGCAGAACTCTCCCCTAGAGCTCCCAAGGAGCACCTGGTGGACTTGAACCGTCAGTCGATTGGTTAGCCGTCAGACTCTTAACCACTGAGTCACCGGGGCTCTGCTTGAAGAAACAGGATCTTAGCAGGAGTGGTGAGAGGGATAAGAATCGCCCCTGCCAACCAGGAGCTGAGCTGGGGGCTGAGCCATGGTGGGGCTGGGTATGGGCCCTGGTCTTTTCTTGTTGAACATAAACAATTTCACAGAATGCCCAAAACAGACAACGCCAGACTGTGATCATGACTGAGCAAGAAGAAACAAGATCACTTCATAATCACGTTATCTAAATAGAGACAAAACCATTATCTAAACCCAAACCACTACCAAATATCCCGTTTCCTGGCTACAGTCAGTGAACTCTGTAGCTTTAGCCATTATTGCTAAATACAGCTAAACAGCCATGCAGATCCTAACGTGAGCTCTTTCTTGCTCCCTGGTACTGAGCACCCCACAGTTCTCCGAGGTGTGCTCCCTGCATTGCAATGAGAGCAATGCGTCAACAACCCCACCTGGCTGTTCTCTGCTGTCTTTGCCTGGAAACACTGGCAGAGGGAGGCCATGTGTCTTCTCCAGCACAAGGTGGTTTCCCCTTGAGGTACTGATGGAGTTTTAACCTATGCTGGGTGAGAGGACAAGACTTCAAGCCCAAAGTCACTGAAAAACAGAGCCAAGTTTTAACCAGGCTTGCAGAATTCTTGGTCAGGGCTCCTGCTGGGTGCTGGAGCAGCAGCAGCACATCAAAAACAGAGCAAGCCTTAGGAAGTCCGTGGTGCAAACTCGAGACAGTAACATCCCTGTCTGCATTAAGGTGATACACCCCATTCCAGCTGCCTGCCATCAGTCGGGTGAAACCACTGTGGGGAAACATAACATTATCCAGAGCCTCTACCGTTTGTTACAGGAAATATCCAGTACGTAATGAAACATTTTAGCATAAAAAGAGACAGGCCTAAGAGAAAAAAGCAGACAATAGAAATAGGTCCACAGAGAATCCATCATTATCAGACACAGATTTATAGTAACTGTGATTCACATGTTGGAGAAAACACAACAGTGTGGAAAAGTTCACTGGTGAACTGCAGTTTTTAAAATGCAGTTAAACAGGTCAGGAACCAAAAAACAGGACACATTAAGTGCTGACTTGTTGATATTCATTGCTGTGGAGTCAGTCCTGTCTCATGACCACCCCGCGAGCAGAGAGAAGTGCTCCACAGGGCTTTCCAGGCTGTGACTTTGGGAAAGCGAGTCTCTAGGCATGGCTTCCAAGGTGACATCAGATGGGTTCAAGCTTCTAGCCTTTCAGCGAGTAGTCTAGTGCATAGCCTTTTCTGTCACACATGGGCTCCTAAGTGCCCAGTAAAACCAAACCCATTGCTGGTGAGTCAACTCCAAGCCAGAGCAATGCTGCAGGACAAAGGAGAACTGACCTGTGACCGGTGGACTTGAACTGCTGACCTTGTGGTTGGCACCCAAGCTCTTAACCAGTGCAGCACTAGGGCTCCTCCATAGATGGATTTCATAGTATGCTGGAGACGACTGAAAGCGAGATCAGTGAATTAGACGACAGGTTAGTGGGCAATACACAGGCAGAGGCGCAGACAGCAAAAGAGACAGGAAATGCAGAAAAGAGCCACAAAAACCAGAGAGAGACCAGGAACGTTGTAGAACGGTTTAACATGCATAACCGAAGTTGGAAGGGAAGGAAAGAAAGTGTTGTCTAAAGCCATGATGAAACCATAGCCAACATACTGTAAAAATAGCAGAAGTTATAACTCAGATTCTGAAAGCTAGATAAACCACAGTTGGGATAGCTACAAAGAGAATCTAGGCACACAGTAGTGAAATTGCTGAAAATCAAGGCCAGAATGAATCTGCATGCAAAAAAACACACATAACCTTTAAATTAAAAATAAAACAAGATTTACACTTCTCAACAGAAATTATGGAAACTAGGAGACAATGGAGTGACATCGTTACTATGTGAAGGAAATGAACTTACAGTGTAGAATTTAATACCAGAAAAACACTGTTAAAGGTGAGGATGACATAAAGACATCTCCAGACCCCCTCAGAGAGAGAGAATTCACTGTGATCTACTGCGCCTTTACACCAATAATGCATGCTTTCTGTGTTTATTGGCCAACTGCACCGTCCCGTCATGAGGTATTTTCACAACAGTGCTACACTAATTTTTTTTTTGCAACAACAAGTAAAAGAATTGGCTTAGCAGTGCTAATGAAAACAACTTGCAGAGGGGGGGCACATTTGGGACACAAACATAGATGACGCATGTCATTTTCAGAAAAATACAGTTACTTGGTGTAAATGAAATACATGAAGGAGGAGGTGATAAAGCAAATACAAAACACAGCAAAGAACTACGATAAAACACAGAATCTTTGCCATTCAGACTGGTTACCTAAAAGGTAAACAAAAACTTTTTGCAAGTTCTTATTAAGAGCAAACTGATAATCCAAGAAAATTTTGTCATTTTAATCGAGAAAGAACCAAACTCTAGTTGCTCAGTATACTCTTGAATAGTCATCAAAACCCGTTGCCATCTCGTTGATTCTAACTCACACTGATCCTACAGGACAGCAGAATGGCTCTATAGGGTTTCCAAGGCTTTAATTTTTATGGAATCTGACAATTGCATGGTTCCCTCATGGAGCAGCTGGTAGGTTCAGCCACTTAAGGACTCTGCCACCAGAGTGGCATTACTGGATTCTGGTGCTCTTAAATATTCTCTCTCTCTGTGTGTGTGTGTGTGTGTGTGTGTGTGTGTGTGTGTGTGTGTGTGTGTGTGTGTGTACACACACGAGGACTGCCAGTTAGTTTCGCAAACTCATCCTAGAAAAAGCGCTCCAGACCTCATTGCTGAATATCACTATGGTCACCTTCGAAGTGCTCCCCTTGGGAAGCTGGGCACCATGCCAGTACCTAGTCCACCCTTCAGAGCAATATTGGAATTCTTTTTTCGGAATGGCCGTCAGTTGTTGTCACATCACCCTTGATGTCCTGAATGCCATCCAGATGTTTTCCTTTCAGTATTTCCTTTACCTTTGGGTAAAGAAAAAAGTCATTGGGGGCCAGATCTGGTGAGTACGTAGGGTGTTTCAATACAGTTATTTGCTTACTGGCTAAAAATTCCCTCACAGACAACCATACAACTAAGTTTGCTAACTTGCCACCATGCCACTGTGCACGATGGCCATCCCAGAAAGAGTTCCAACACTATTTTGAAGAGTGGATTAGGTGCTGGCTTTGGTGCCTAGCTTCCCAAGGTGAGTACCTCAAAGGTGACTGTAGTGATGTTCACCAGCGAGGTATGTGTCACTTAGAACAATTAAGTTTATGGATTTAATTGTCAGATCTAGTATATATGTTTCTACGTATATCTTATAAATAAACATCAAATTTTACCCAGCTTTGTGCATGTGGCCATCTAAGATTGTATCAATTTGTCCCAAGCCACTCAGAGCAAAGAATGAAGAACAGCAAAGACACAGGAAAGTGTTAGCCCAAGAGACACAGTGGTCATGTAAGCCAGAGCCTCCATCAGCCTGAGACCAGAATTAGATGGCCAGCTACTACCAATGACCACTGTGACAGGGAACACGACAGAGAGGCCAAGATGGAGTAGAAGAAAAAGTGGGGTGCAGAACTCAAATTCATGTCAGAAAATTAAAGAAACCTCAGAAGACATGGTCCCAGACTCTTGCTCAAGCTCTTCAGACAAACGTCAGACTGGACTGTAAGCCATGACACGATGCTCGTGGGTGCGTCTCTTAGCTCACAGCGATGCCTGAGCGGGGAGCAGCTCCCGTCTGGTGTTGGGTGAGTAGGCAGAGAGGGACGGGAGCTGGTGGGTAGACACAGGAAACGGGTGGTCAGGGGGAAGAGAGGGGGTTGAGCTGTCACATCATGGGGATGGGAACTGGGGCCACATATTGACCAGAGCCACATAAGGACTAGGGCCACATAGAGACCAGGGCCACATAGGGACTATGGCCACATGGCGACTGGGGCCACATAGGGACAAGGGCCAAATGGTGACCAGGGCCACACAGGGACTAGGACCACATGCTGACCAGGGCCACACGGGGACTAGGGCCACATGCTGACCAGGGCCACACAGGGACTAGGGCCACATGGTGACCAGGGCCACACGGGGACTAGGGCCACATGGTGACCAGGGCCACATAGAGACTAGGGCCAAATGGTGACCAGGGCCACACGGGGACTAGGGCCACATGGTGACCAGGGCCACATAGAGACTAGGGCCACATGGTGACCAGGGCCACACGGGGACTAGGACCACATGCTGACCAGGGCCACACGGGGACTAGGGCCACATGGTGACCAGGGCCACACAGAGACTAGGGCCAAATGGTGACCAGGGCCACACGGGGACTAGGACCACATGCTGACCAGGGCCACACGGGGACTAGGATCACATGCTGACCAGGGCCACACGGGGACTAGGGCAACATGGTGACCAGGGCCACACAGAGACTAGGGCCAAATGGTGACCAGGCACGTTTTTAGTCAGTCACTCATCACCATGATCTCTCTCGCAGGGTCTCTGTCCTACAGAAGGAAAGCCCCTTCAACCTCTGCATCACCAGAACGCTGTGAGCAGGGACCCAGAGGCCACATCACACACGGAACATTGTGAGCAGAGACCAAGAGGCCAGGTCCCACACACGGAGCACTGAAAAGTCCAAACCAAGGCTCTCCATCTGTCACTCTGTCTCCAGTTTGGACGCTCATCTAAACGATGTCTGAAGGCCGAAGGTCGGGAAGGGGCAGGATGGCTGCTGCTGGAGGCTGCGGGGATGTATGGGCTTCACGTGGGCAGTGCCCGGCAGAGCCCCGGGCCTTGTCACGGACAGCCTGACATTTCGTCACACATGCCTCTCACTTGGTTGTGCGGAGATCCAAATCAGGGGGACCCAAGTATAATGGCAGGCCGCTGAGGTGGGCAGGAGGTCTTCCTGAGAGCACTAACTGCTGAGTGATGCGTCACAGGGAAGAGGGTTTCCCATTGCACGCAGCCTTTTCCACTGCAGGGGTGGCTCCTGGGCCACCATTGGGCACGGCCTTCTCTGTCTGCACTTCCTGGGAAGGCTGGGTGCTGAGGACGCCAAGGAGCCCTCCTGGGCTCTGTGCCCTTTCAGCTGCAAACATCATTAGTTCACCATGCACACCCAGCTGCCTGTTGATTTCTGCATTATGATTTTACAGCCAGAGAGAAAGAGTGAGAAACCCCGAGTGCAGTCGCTGCTCTCTGGGATTACCTTCGTCATGTCCATCTGTTTAAAAAAACCAGTGCCCGCAAGTCAAGGCCGACTCAGAGTGACCCTACGGGACAGGGTACGGCTGCCCCAGGGAGCTTCCAAGCAGCCCGCGGAGGATTTGAACTGCTGAACATCTCGTTAGCAGACAGGGGACTCACCACTGCACCACCCGGGTCTCCTGTCTCAGATAGCAAATGCTTTCCTCTATCAACTGGGGGTTTCGGGGGACTGACTTGACTCAGACCACGTGTAGACCCGTCAGCCAGCTTGGTTTGAGGCCTTGGTGGCGCAGTGGTTAAGAGCTCCACTGGTAACTGGAAGGTGGTGGTCTGGGTCCACCAGCCGCTCCCTGGAAGGTGCATGCCTGGCCAGTCCTCTCACCTGGAGGGTCAGGGGTGCTGGAGGGACTGACAACAGAAGTTGTTTCTGCGTCTATTTGTAACTATGCTCTGAAACCACAGGAGTGTTCCACTTAAAAACAAGAAATGCGTAAACGACATCAGGGGAAAGCATTCTTTTCAAAGTAAAAGGACACACTGACTATTTCCAGGTCATTTTATTCCTAGCCCAGTGAGAAACCCAAGTGTGCGGCAGTTTATGAAACACAGAAAGGACTCTCTTTGGCTCTTGCACTTGGTGAAGCCAACACCCCCGGCCACGCAGAGCTGTGCGCTCAGTGCCCTCTCTTTCCGCAACACACACGGCATACTTGATGTCTTTATAGAATTGTGATCTACAATGCCAATCCACTGGAACCTGCCAAACACCAGGTTTACAAAATCTCATGCAACAGAACAGATAATACAGGCTTTAGTCTTGTTTCCATATAGAAGGAAAATAAAAACTTCGGATTTGAGATTTTAGATTTGCAACATTTCTGTAGCAACTGTAGGAGAAAAGGGATGAATTCTGACTTAAACAGTGGGTGCTTATGGTTCTACCTTTCTTTGGGGGGTGCTTCGTCTAGTGGGGGTGCAAATGCAGCGCTCAGGAGCCCGGCAGATATGCGGGAGTGGCCACCAGACACAGATGGCCCCCGTTTATTTATTTCTTTATTTATTTCTTCCCTCATCGCTAGAGGGGCACAGAGGAGGAGGTCTGGAGGCTGGGCTCTTGGTGGGCTTTGTGCAGACGAGTCTTAGGACGGGAAACAGGGTCCACGAGCCACAGGGAGAGGATTTCACACCCTCGGCCGGCTGAAGCTCCTCAGTGCCTCTCGCTCTACGGCCCCTGTCAGGACGGGCGTCCTGTGCGGCCTTTGTAGGCGGGAGGGTGCTGCGTCCCGGGGTGCGAGGAAGCTGGGTGATCCTCGCCCCTTCTGGCTCTGGAGGAGTGCCAGCCGCTTCCCGGCCTCCAGACAGTGGCTCCGGGGGAGCGGGGGTTTCAGCAACACCCCAGCCCCAGGCCCACGTGCCCGTTCCTGTCTGCACACCCCCACCCTCTCCCCGCCTGCAGCCTCACTACGTCCCCGCCTGCACCCTGCCACGCATGTTCCCCGCCCGCAGCCCCCACTTGCAGCCCGCGCTCTAGACCCCGCCCGCAGCCCCCACTCGTGTGCCCGCCCTCATCGCCCCACGCGCGCTCCCGCCTCCGCGCACGCGCCGTCCGCTCAGCCCGGGAGCGCGCCGCCGTGCCCGCGCACCGCCCCCTGCAGTGGCGCCGGCCGGCCGCGGGGGGCGCTGCGGACGCCCGCCCCGCCCGCCCCGCCCGCCCCGCCCGCGGCCCCGCCCGCGGCCTCGCCCGCCCCTCCTCCTTCTCCCTTCCTCCTCCTCCCCTCCTCCTCCCCTCCTCCCCGCCCCTCCTCCTCCCCGCCCCTCCTTCTCCCCTCCTCCTTCTTCCCTTCTCCTCCCCTCCTCCCCCCCGCCCCTCCTCCTCCTCCTCCTCCTCCAGCCGCGCCCACGCCCGGCGGGCGAGCGTCTGGTTTGCGGGAAACCTGCGGCAATGGCAGCCTGCGCGGCCGAGGTCTTCGGGCTCCCGGAGGACGAGGTGTGGGGGTCGCGGGTCGCGGGGTCCCACGGCGCTGTCGCCACTCCTCCCAGGCGGTGGGGAGTCCGCGCTTGTCAGCCCCAGTCTCCGCGCTGGCCGCGGGGCGGCTCCGGGCTTGCTTTCGGTCCCAGCCTGTGTGTCACCTCCGTCGCCCCGGGGGTTCCCGAAGCGAGAGTGGGGCGCGGGCTGTGGGGTGCAGGCGCTAGGGTCTCCCTCACGGGGCCCCTTCCCACTTACGGCCCGGTGCAGACCCGGCGGCTCTTGGCATCCCGGGCTGGGCCACCTGTGCGCGGACGGGACCTGAGCTAGAAACTTGGGGAGGGGGGGATGGAGTAGGGGAGGGAGGGACGGTGGTCGTCAGCTTTGATTTTCCTCCTTTTTTCTCTGAAATCTTCCCACCCTGACTTGGGGCCGGTGGGGGAGCAGCGGGTGTCAGTGGGGAACTCGGACCGTTAGGGGGCTGCAGAGCAGAGGAGGACAGCCCCCTAGGGTCCCCAGGAACGATGGTGGAGTTGAACTCTGACCTTTGATTGGCAGCCTGAGGGGTGGTCCCGTGGTTAGGAGTTCGGCTGCTAAGCGAGAGCTCCGCAATTCTGATCCCTCAGGTGCTCTTTGGAAACCCTATGGGGCACTTCTCCATCCCACAGAGACTGCACGGCAACAAGTGTGATGTAGTTTGGGTCGGTGTGGGGCGTTCGTTCTGTATTTCACTGCCTCCAATGATGCTGGAAAGTAAAGCTGAAAAAGTAAGAGTAGGTAGCTTCCGGTAGGTGTTGGTCGTGAAAAGTGAAAGCAAGTTCCGGATCCGAAGGAGGCAGAGTGGTCCCTGCTCTGCCAAGTAACCGTGCTGGTTGTGCTGGTTGTGCCATGCCGTTACTGTCCCTTCTCAGTGAGATGTGGCTTCCTCCTGTTTCTTTGTGATTCCTTTGAAAACAGGAATGCGTTTGAGTGAAAAGGCTACATCTAACAATGAGCACTTCACATTGAAAAAAAAACATTCTTGGTGACTGACTAAGGCTCAGATGTGCTCTGTGCCAAGCCTGGACTCAGCGAAGTGAGTGTCAGTGTGACAGTTGCATTTAGATTTACTGCTTAGGTGGCCTGGAACGGTGCTGAAGGGTGCCTTGGGTGCCTTCATGGGGAGGTGCCACATCACTGACCTAAGGGTCGGCAGTTCAGATCTGCCAGGTGCTCCGTGGACACCCGGTGGGGCCGTTCTGCTCTGACCTGTAGGGTCCCTGTGTGTCAGAATCGACTCAGCAGCAGTGGGTTTAGTCTTACTGGGTTTTCTCTCAGTGACTTGTTATCTTCAGATGTCATTTACATTCCCGGGTAGTTCTTGGTTTATGGATGTATTAATGCCACAAAGTTGTCCGAGTATTTGAACATTGTATGATGTGATTAGAAGCTGGTTTCTTAATTAAAGCTGCCCGAGGAGAAGCAAAGACGGTTGTCCAGCTGACATCCCGTCACTGTCCTCTAGGAGAGAGCAGAGGGAACGGCTACAGCACTTCACCAGTGACCGTTTTTCTTCTTATCAGTCCAGCTCCCTGCTGGCTGCAGATAGCGCCACGCTGGCCTCCCACCCAGCCTGCTGGCCTTGGACTTCTGTCCTGTTACTTGGAGCTGGGCTCCGTGGCTCCAGACTTGTCATCTCACCCCACTCAGTGGAGCTGATCCCTGGCAGAATCCTGCCACGGGGTCCGTCACCGTCTGCTGGCACGGGCTCTGTTTTCCATCAGCTCCGTCTCACGTCACCCTCCTGCCCGACTGCAGCCAAGCCGACGGTGCCAGCTGGTGGCTGCAGGCCAGCAGCTCCGCCCTGTGGCGTGTTTCCTGAGCATGCTGAGGGATTTGCACTTCCGGGAAGTTTCCCGTCCCTGGGAGGCTGTCCTGCTGGCTTGAGGGAGGTCTGGCCACCAGTCCTGTGACAGACATCTCCTTCCGTGTCCCTGGCCCTCTTGCAGCACTGAGGAAGAGGGGGAGGCCGGGAGGTGGGAGCCTGATGATGGCCTGTTCTCCTCCTATGCTGTTATAACTCACATGGCTCATTCAGTGACGTGTATTAACTTTCTGCGCAGTGTCACACATTGTGCTGGCTGTACGGCACGTTCAGAGCGGGGACATCTTGCCTGGAGAAGACAAAAAATCACTGGGCTCTGCTAGAGGCTGTCATCTTGTGACTGTTGTTGGCCATTTATTTCCCGGCCTTTGGCAAGTCAGAGACAATTTAAAAAGCCGCACCCCTTCTTCGAGAAGAAAAACAGCTGGTGTTGCTTCTGAAGCCAGAGCGGCCGGGATCGGGCAGCACTCTGCTGTTGGCCCAGAGGCATGGGGCAGTGCCAGCGCCGCACGCGGAGAGGGTGCTTATTTTAAACTGAAAGCTGAACGGGAGAGAAATGAATATAAGCCGAACCGAGAGAGTCATGAGGACTGTCATTTAACCAGTGTGTGTGGAATAGCCCCTGAATCACACGGTACCAGCCTGCTAACACGGAAGGACTCCAAAGTTTAGGCTGTGATACTTCTGATACTTGGGTGAGCTTTAGCTCTTCTTCCGTGAAGAAGTGGACTAGGCTTCACACCCTGAACTTGGTGCCCGCCCTGAAGCCCTGACAAGCTGAGGGGACAGTCAGTGTTGCCGGTGTGCTGAATGCCCGCTGACGGTCTCGATCTTGGGGATCCCGAGGAAGGCGCGGCCCCCACTGCCCTTGGGTGGCGAGGGCGTGGTGGACACCCGGCTGGGCTGCAGCGTCCGTCTGGTGGGTGCCCCGGGATGCTGAGACCGACAGCTGCGCACTGTGTCTGTGGCCCTCATGCCCAGGCGTGTGGGGGTGAGCCGGGTGCCCCTGGTGCGTGGACTCTCTTGAGGTTGGCAGGCAGAGGGGAGGTGGGGCGTGCCTGCTGTGTCCTGGGCTGCTTCTGCCAACACCGAGTTACGGCAATGTGGAGTCTTTTGCCTAAGCGTTGTGGCGTCTGGCTGCATGCTTTGTGGCTGTTGATAGGCAGTTGCAGAGGTGGTGGTGGCTTCCTGATGTCCAGATGGCAGCTTTCTGTCGTTTATGCCAGCGGTTCTGTTGGTGGCCCCCGATTTCCTGCCTTCATGGGCAGAGGTGCCCTGTGACTTTCCTGGCCTCTGCAGGCCGGGCCTAGGCTCTGCACCCAAAGCTCTGTATTAACTCCTTTCTGCTTAAGACGGCTACGGCTACGGTCTCTGCTTCCGGCACCCACCTCCGGCAGGGGGGAGGGGAGGGAGGGAAGAGAGAAGTGTGGAGGGTGCCCGGCAGCTCACAAGGACAGTGCGCACACACCAGTGAGGCGTGCTCCAGATGACAGCAGCGGCACTGCCCACGCAGCAGCTGACGACCAAGACGTGCGTGTCTGTCACCTTTGGTCCCGATGAAGCTGAGCAGAAACGACCCCACCTACCCACTGCTGGGCAGAGTCCACGCAGAGCTCACCGCCGACCTTCACCGCTTGTGAAGCAGTGTCACTGAAGCATTGTGAGTGACCTGTGTCCGTCTCGCGTGTACGGCCACACGTCACTTAACATCCATGGGGTGTTCTGTGAGATAGGACATGATGAGATGTGGACGCTGTGGGACACCATATTACATGCCAGATGGAACTGCCCTGGGGGTGGGCGGGGCTGGGGAAGTGACTGTGTTTCGGGTGGAGAAGACGTCCCCCACACTGAGTGTGTCACACACCGTTTTCTGAGTGAGCCAGTTGGACCTCAGAGGCAAGGCCAAGATCTTGATATTAGCCAAGTGCCGTCAAGTCGGATCCGACTCATGGCGACCCTAGGGGCCAGGGTAGAACTGACCTCCAGAGTATTCAAGGAGCGCCTGGTGGATTTGACATTGCCAAGCCAGCCAAGTGCTATTAGAGTAACCTTATTACCGGAAGAAACCCTGGTGGCATAGTGGTTAAAGTGTTATGTCTACTAACCTAGCCAAAAGGTCAGCAGTGCACATCTGCTGGGTGCTACTTGGAAACCCCGTGAGGCTGTGTTGGCTTCTGCCATGGTGCCTGTTTGCAGCTGTTAATTTCTACACGCATCCCAAGTGGCTTTTCATGAGTTCCCATGGGACCAGGCTGGTGAATAAATACAACTAATTAATTATTTTATGATTTTTTTAAACTTAAATAAAATTTGGAAGGATGATACAAAGAACCCTTGTGTCCTCCTCTCACTGTTTTCCCAACTAACATGAAACTAACTGATTAACTGCCAGAAATTTGAGCAAATTCAAAGAGGACCTGGAATCAGAGAGATCATTGCTAGTGTCTAATGGGTCCTGCTGAAAGCAGGCACCAAAAGTACGTTTACCTGTATCTTATTGAGTATGCAAAGCCTTCCGCTATGTGGAGTGTTGCAGATTATGGCTACCGTTGTGGAGAATGGGAATTCCAGAACACTTCGTTGTGCTCCTGAGGAACCTAGACATAGATCCGGCGGCAGTTGTTTGAACAGAACAAGGGGACACTGTGAGTTAAAGCCAGGAAAGGTGTGTGTCAGGGCTGTGCCCTTTCACCATGCCTGTGCATTCTCCGTGCTGAGGAGACAGTCCAAGAAGCTGGACTATAGGAAGGAGAATGGGGTCTCACAACCTGTGTTGTGCAGATGCCAGCCTTCTTGCTGCAAGTGAAGAGGACTTGTGGTAGTTATTGATGAAAGTCAAAGACCACAGCCTGCAGTGTGGACAGCACCTCAGTGTCAAACACAAGGCCTCATAACTGTGCCGACAGGCAACATTATGAGGAGCAGAGAAGGGACTGAGGTGGCCAGGGATTTCCTTTTCCTTGAACCCACGGTCGACGCCCATGGGAGTTACAGTCACATGATGGCCAGCACTGGGAAGACCAGCTGCAGAGGAACTCTTTAAAGTGCTAAAAGCCACAGATGCCGCTGTAAGGAATCAGGTGCCCTGACCCTAGCCGTGGTATTTTCAGTCGCCTTGTGTGCATGCAAGCTGGACAGTGCATGAGGAAGACTGGAGAACTGAGGCCTCTGAATTCTGATGTTGGTGAGGAACACTGAATGCACCGCTGATGGACTAAAGAAGGAACAGATTGGTCTTGGAAGGAGGACTTTGGAATTGTTATCAAGAGGGACCAGTTCCTGGGGGGAGGACATCATGGTTGGCAAAGTCAAGGGTCAGTGAGGATGAGGAAGACCCTCAGTGCGGTGGACACAGTGGGGCAATAGCGGGCTCAGTGACGGTGACTGGGGACAGCACTAGACTCGGCGGGGCTTCGCTGTTTGGCGCACCGGGTCACTCTTGTTGTGGCTGACTCCATGTCACTTAACAAGGGCACTTGCATCTTTAATGGCGCAAAGTGTAGAGTAACCGTGAGCTGTCACTGACTGGAAGTGGTACTGACTGAGTCAACAAAGCTGTGGTATCCTCAGTGTGCGGTATTTGTATAACTGCGCTAACTGCTCATTCTTCTCCCACCACCCAGGCCCTATGCCTGTGGTTCTCAAACCTGAACGCCCGTCGGAACCTCCTGGAGGCTGGGGAAAGAACGCAGGTGGCCTGTCCCACCCCAGAGTGTCTGTGTCAGTGCATGTGGCACGGAGAGTGATAATCTGCACATCGGAGGCATTGCCCTGCGATGCTTGGACACTGGTCCAGGGAGTGGACTTGGAGAATAACAGCTCTGTCCTCAGCCTCGGGTTCTGAGTGTGCTTTGCCGGGGGTCGCACTGCCAGAGATGCCCGCGGAGTCCGGCTCCTGCAGAGTGGACAGAGGGCAGTCGTGAGCCCTAGCTTCATCGGGACCGCAGCGGCCGTCGGGCATTGATGCGCCTGCCGTTGTGAGGTGCCTTCTGGCCAGTTCTGAGTCAGCTGCCCTGTAGGACAGAGTAGAACTGCTCCGTGGGGTGTCCAGTGGAAGCTGGGGGGCAGGACTGCTGGGTAGCTGCTGCACTCCTAACCACTGAGTCGCCACGGTTCTGTGTGTCCCTTAAAATGTTCCAGGTAAATCTCCATGCTGTTGGTCCGTTCATTGTCATCTCCTGGCGCCACCAGACTGGTTTGGACTCAGAGCAGCCCTGAGTGACCCGGCAGTGCCACCCACTGCACCCCGTCCTCGCAGCCTGGCTCAGTTTGAGCCTGATGTTGCAGCCGCTGTGTCCGTCTGTCCCATTGAGGGCCTGTCTCTCTCGCTGACCCTCTACCAGGCACGACGCCCTTCTCCGGGGACTGGTCCCTCTTGACAGCAGGTCCAAGGAACACACAAGACAGTCTCACCATTCTGGCTTCTAAGGAGCACTCTGAGTGTGCTCCTTCCAGAGCAGACTTGTTCATGCTTCTGGGAGTCCACAGTGCGTCCAGTAGTCTCTGCCGACACTGTAACCCAAAGACCTCCATTGTTTGGTCTTCCGTGCTCACTGCTGTCAGTCCATAGGTGCTGATTTTTAGTTTGGAAAATACATTGGTCATAAGGAAAAGAAAAAAAAAAAGACTTCCTTTCCATTCTAGCAATTTTTTATTAGATAAATATTTAGTATTTACATGATTAAACTGTTTGCCATCAAGTCAATTCCAACTCACAGGGAGCCTGCAGGGCAGAGGGGTGGTAGGGTGTGGGGGTGGGGCACAGCAGGGTCAGGGATGGGGCAAGGGCAAGGCGTGGGGGCCGGGGTTGGGGCAGCGGGGTGTGGAGGTGGGGTGGGGCGGGGCATGGGGGCAGAGCTGGGCAGGGTCAGGGATGGGGTGGGGGTGGGGCAGGGTGGGGTCAGGAAAGGGGCGGGGCGGGGGTGGGGCACGGCGGGGCGCTGCCCCTGTAGGGCCCAGGAGCCGGTGGAGGATTGGAACCGGCAGCCTTTGGGGGGACAGCCAGGCTGGTGGCTGCTCTGCCACTAGGCTTCCGTTTCAGTGATAATTAACAGTCAACAACTGCATTATCATGCCTGTGTCAATTTAGTATGCACTCTGAACCCCCATACCATGTGTCTAGTGATTACGGTACATCTTCCGGGTGTTTTTTTATTTGTGGTAGTAGTGTGTATGCCTGTCACAAATTGCAGACTAGCGCAGCTTTGTAGAACTACTCGGTACAGGTTTAAGCGTGTGTGCACACGCACACAGCTTCTTTTTCTTGTTGGAGACGGCGCCTACACACACCTGGGGAGGGGGAGCTCTTTCGTGTGAGTTGTTGTGATTCTGACTCTTGGCGCCCTCGTCTGTGCAGGGAAGAACTGCGTACAGATGTGAGTGAAGAGACCCGGTCTGAGAATTTTCTATTAGAAAATTCCAGGTAAAATGTAGCTAAATGAATGGAAATGTGAACAGCTGTGGGGTTTCTCACTTCACTTTGTAATGGAAGCTTCAGATGGATAACCAGAACATTTAAATAACTTTAGTTCTGATTCTTGGCCTGGGCAATTTAAGAGAAAGTTTAAAAGTTAAATAAATGTGTCTGTGGGTAATTTGTCATTTTTGGAATAGTTTGTAATTCTGCTACGTTTTTCTCAGGAGACTTCTGAGGTGAGTTTAGTAAAAGTTAACAACTCACGAAAGTGGATCGGTATTTTCAGAAGGGTGTGATCATTTCTTTCCTAAGTGAAGGTCAGAGGAAAGCTGGTCTGAGTTTAGAAGAGGCAAGGTTACCGGATAGCGCTGTTTGCTGCTGTCGTTTTTGACTGCACTGTACCACGTGGGAAACTTTGTACTTTTTAATTCTGTTGTCTTAGAAAGGATTTTAGTGTTTAGAATTTGGTCTTGGGGACTAAACCAAAAACCTACTGCCATCGAGTCAGTGCCAACTCACAGTGACCCTGTAGGACAAAGTGCCCCATAGAGTTGGCAAGGAGTGCCTAGTGGATTCAAACTGCCAGACTTTCGAGTAGCCGCTGTACATTTAACCATGATGCCACCAGGGTTTCTGTCTTGCAGGCAGTACCTGTTTAGTGCAGTGTGGTCAGTTGGCTGGTCATCAGTAGAGTAGAAACTGGGCTTTTAGGGCCACTGGGATGTTCCAGTTGGTGTGTTTACTCAGTGTGATGGCGAGAAGAAACCCACTGCTGTCAGGCCAGTCCCGACGCAGGGTGACCCTACAGGTGGAGTAGCACTGCCCCGCAGAGTTTCCGAGGAGCACCAGGTGGATTTCAGCTGCTCATCTCCTGGCGAGCAGCCACAGCACTGGACCGCTGCATCACCAGGGTTTACATTGCCAGAAGAGTGGTCAGTCAGCCACTTCAGATGTGGGGACTTCTAGTTCCCCTTCCCTCCCAGAGAAACTGGTATTTTAAGTTTTGTATTTTCCTCTCCAGTTTTTAGTTCATTTCTGATAAGAATTTCCCTTGTTTCTTCTAAGGCTAGCTACGTATGTAATTTGATTTGGTGATGTAGGGAAACTGAGTTTTATGTAGTGTCCCTAGTAAAGGGTTTTGTGTCATCCCAATCTCCTGACAGGCTGTTTAGTCACATCTGTATGCAGTTACCGCATCTGTCCAGTGAACCCGACAAGAAGAAGGGTGGTTGTAATTCTTCAGAAATGGAAAAGGTTGAGATGAATATGACGTGACATGTAGATTTCTTCCAGCTCAGCTGCTCTGCAGAAGGGAGATGAACTGCTGCTTGCCAGGGGAGTCTTTAAAACAGGATTAGTTAGGTGGCTGCTTGTGCCTAACTAATGGTGTTTCCTATTTCTTCGTCTTATAAATGCTACTGTGTGTTATATTTATGTCTTTGTGTATGTGAGAGAGTTTTTCTAGAGGATACATCTGAAAGTAGAGTCCCTGGGTTATTGATTTAAAATGTCTTCACATTTAGTAGGTATTACCAGATATCTGTGCAAATTAATCCATCAGTTTACACTCCACCAGTACTGGTGATAGAGTTTCTGTAATTACTGCTAGGATGGAGTATATTTTCATGTTTTTATTGGTAATTCTCCAAGATTTCTTTCTATTGCATTGCTTTACTGTTGAGTCGCAGTGGCGTCTGGGGGTTGTTTGTATGTTTTGGACGACCGTCCTTTATCAGCAATGCGTGCTTCATGTGACGCCACCCACTCTGTCCCCCTGGCTTTGGATTTTGCTCTTGGAGTCTTGTCTCGTGCAAAGGTGTCTCACTCTGATGTCGTCACGTCTATCATTTTCTCCTTTCAGGGTTTTTTTTTCTTTTAAACTTCTCTATCACTTCAATGTCATAAAAATATTTTAAAGCTTTTTATGAAATTTAAAAAGAATTTTAGTTTTTACTTTTAGACTGCAATTTTTTTCCTAAATAACATAAGAGCAATCTAATGTTATTATTTATTTCATGACTCATTTTTACTATTTTCTGTGAGTTCTAGAATCCTTTTGTTAAGACCCGTGAGTAAACGGGAAGGGTGGAAGGTTGGAATTGTGTTGAATTTATAAATTACTTTGGAGAAAACAGACAACTTAATAATATGAAATCTTCTCATCCACAGTGTATTTCTTCACTTCTCCTATTATATTTTATTACTTTATAGGCTTTTTTTACACTTCTCTTTAGTTTTATTCCTGTGTGTCTAAGAGTTTTGTTTACTTGTAGATTTTTGAAATTATGCATTCGGCTGTATGTTTTTCTACCCATCTTAGTATTTGAATCAAATCTACAGACCAGCTGAAAGAAAGAGCAGTACAGTAAGCCCACGTGAGCTGTACCGGTCAGTCCGCTCCACCAGTTGGCTGCAGCCGGCCCTCCGTCTGCGGAGCCACTGAGAGCAGGTGGCAAACTTCCTGACGTGTTACCCCTCCGAGAAATTTAATAATTTGGATGCAGTGTCAGTACTTTTTACTACTATTTGATGTATAATCTTCTGAATGGAATTTTTAAAATAATTACCTTTTCCATCACTACAGGTGACTATGAACGTTGGGGTTGTGTACAACAGCGATAAATTTATGTTAGTCCTAATAATTGGATCCTGTATTTTTTTAGATTGTTGTTAGGTGGTGTTGACTCCATTCTAACTCCTGTATTCAGACTACGCACAGCAGAAGGAAACCCTTTCCGGTCCCGTGGCATGGTCACAGCCTGCGTGGGCAGGAGCCCACGTCAGACGTTGTGTCGCTCTGTCTCGGTGCACGTCTTCTTCCTTTCGCTGACCTGCCACCTTACTAAACATGGCGTCTTTGTCCAGGGACCGATCCTCCCTGACAACAGATCTAAAGTGGGTAAGATGCAGCCGTGCCATCCTTGCGTCTGAGGAACCCTCAGGTGGGACTCCTTTCCAGCAGATCCATTTGTTCTTCGGTGGTCTGTGGTGTGTTCAGCGTTCTTCTCCGACGCTGGAACTCAGAGCCGTCAGTTCTTCTGTCTTCTTACCCGTCGTCTGGCTTTCGCACGCCTGTGATGCGATTGGAAAATACCGCGGTGCGGCTCAGGCGCACCTTAGTCTTCAAGGTGACATCTTTACTTTTCAACACTTCAAAGAGGTCCTTCTCAGCAGATTTTCATGAGGCAGTGCGTCGTTTGAGTTCTTGGCTGCTGCTTCTATGGGCGTTGATTGTGGATCTGAGTATCGGTTTCTTAGAAACAATGATAAATTCTTACTTGTAGTCATTTAACTGTAGTGCTATTTGACTTTTCTTTGGAGGCTGTCATGTTATCTACACATAGCAATTCAGTATTTGTTATTTTCTCTTCTGTGTTTTTTTTTTTTTTACCATAACTAAGTGAAAGGATGCCTACTCAGCTGTCACCCTGTGACAGCACACTCCTCGTCTCCACTCTTTACTACTGGCCCCCCCTTAACACGCACCTGTACTCCCCCCTCTTTACTGCTGGCCCCCCTTTAACGTGCACCTGTGCTCTTCCCCCCAACTCTTTTCTGTGGTACCCCTTTAATGCATGCCTGTGCTCCCCGCTACTCTTTACTGCCAGCACCCCCTTAACGAGCTCTTGCGCTTGCCTCCCCACCCTCTCCTCTTCTTTCTAGAAAGAAACAAGTCAGACAGCCTTCTATAAACTTATTAAACTGTAAAGTACCCACGTGACATGCTCACTGTGTGGGTTCGACTCCAGTCTGTTCTTAGTCTGAAGTGTTGAGCTCAGTGCTGGTTTCAGGTCTGGGCCAGCAGCAGGTCTAGGGGACCTGTTCCCAGGGGACCCTCCAGGCTGTCGGACCATCACTTCTGGTCGTTTAGTAGAGTTTTTGATCTGCACACCTCTTTTTCTAGTGCCACCTCAGGGATTCTGCATGGTGTGCCTCATCAAGGCTGTCTTTGGTGGTGGCCAGGCACCATCTGGTTCCTCTGGTCTCCTGCTGATGGAGTCTCCTGGTCATGTGGGTCCTTCTGTCTCCTGGGCTCCTTTTTCCTCATGTCTTTGAGATTCTTACAAGTCATGTTTTCCATGTGGATTGGACCTAATTGGTGTTCCTCACATGGCAGGTTACTGGATTTTAACACTCCAGACTCTACTCACCAGTATGGGGTGCAGAAAACACTCTCTTAGCAGAAGGCTAGTCGTGCCCATTGACCTTGGTGTCCCTTGAAAGCTCGGTCCTCAGACCCTTGTCCCTGCCGTTCTGTCCTTGGAAGTGTCACGGTGTGGTCCGGTTGTGCTGACCTGCCCTGCGTGCAGTCACACCCTGCACCCACTGAAATCCTGATGGAGACTAATCTGTGGAGACTCACCTCTATAGTTTTTAATGTATTCATAGAAAAAGCAGCCTCTTCCAATTCATTTTAATGTCATTCTATAAAATGGGGCACCGTGGACGGCAGCTGGCCTTCTCTCCCTTCATGAGAGGGGAGAGTAACCCCAAGGTGGCTCCTAAGAGGTGAAGGTCACACCCCTCCAGTCTGTTCCCAGTGCTGACACCTGCCTTCCCTCTGCTGTACTACTTCGCCATAGTGGCCACACAGAACTCACAGATGGTGCTACCAGTTATTGGGGTGTTCCAAATTATGGGGTGTTTTCAGTTATGGGGTATTCCCAGTTATGGAGTATTCCCAGTTATGAGGGGTTCACAATTATGGGGTATTCCCAGTTGTGGGATGTCCCAGTTAGGGTGGTTATTAGGGAGGTGACAGGTTACCATTCAGGACAAGGAGCCACTCAGGGTCAGGTCCCTTAGCCAGAATGGCCCCTCCACAGTGTGCCCATGTGCACACCCCTTTCTCTGCCCTGCTGCTCTGCTTGGACAAGTGCGACAAACTCAGTCTTCATCAGTAAGCACCCTACCCTGCCAGCGAGCAACAAGGGCACCCTCACCCTGCCGACGGGCACCTAAGGACACACTACTCTGCCAGTAAGCTTTGGCCCGAAGAGCTCAGCTCCCCAACTCCATGGGTTGGCAAGTCTGGTTCCACTGCCAGATGTCCAGAGGTCCCCTGCTCTGCTCTCTCACTCCGTGGGTCAGCGCACCCGCCACCATGCCAGGGAGCCTCTCAGCTGCCACACCGCAGGCTGGGACCCGTCCCAGCGCACCTGCTCTGGTTCTCTTGCTGCTGTTTCTCTGCTGCTCTGGCCGTCTTGCCCCACCCTGGTGTCCCCACTCTCTGTCTCTGTCTTCTGGGGGAGGGGGGGCCTCAGTGCAGAGCTCCTAGGTCCAAAGGCTGTGCTCTGATCCTGGCTCTTTTGGGAGTAAGGACCCCTCCTCTCTGAGGCGGCAGAACTGACCCACCCTCGTAGTAGGGTACCTGCCCCCAGTCCCACAGGCGTGCCATGTGGTTGGTGCCTTCTGCGTTACCAGCAAGCTGTCTAGTGCCCTTGGTGAGTCACAAGTGCCTTACTTACATGACCCCACCCAGTCATTTGGTGAGAGCTACAAAACCGTGGCTAGAAAAGCCACATGATGACCTGTTACACCACGTACTCTGATTACTTTGTTTGACGTGTGTGTGTGTGTGTGTGTGTGTGTAGTCAAAGGCCTGTATCTCAGCTAAATTATAAAGTACTTGAAAATAATGTAAAGTTTTACATTTCAGGAAAATTCACGAATTGTGAGGGTAAAAGTTCTAGCCGGAATAAGCCTTGCCAAGAAGGACATCTTGGGAGCTAGGTAAGTACATTGCAAATTGGACTGTAATTTTAAAACTTTATTTCTGTTTAATTTTTTTTCTCTAAACTTTGGTTAAATAAAAAAACTGATGATATTATTAGAAAATTACTGAGCTAGGTCGAATTTTCAAGTTGGTAGTTTACTAAATTTCATGACACTTGAGCTACCCAATGTGTGAAATTAGCAAAGGACCCAAATCAGGGCAGCAGATAAAGATACATTATTGAGTTTCATTTCCAGGAGTGGGAAAATTCTGGTAGGCCAGCTGTCTGACAGGTGACAGCCATAAACTCTGGCCATCACATGAAAAGCAGCACCTGGAGGCAGTGGCAGGTGAGCAGACATCGTGATGGGGGCCCCCTGCGAAGGCGAGGTGCACTGAGTGGGTTCCTGGGTTGGTCAAGTTGAGTCTGCGGCCACCGAGAGTCAGCGCCGGGCTGGGGGACCAGCAGACTGAATCTGTGGAAGACCACAGCAGTGCGTGAAGGGTTCTGGAAGGAGACTGCCCTGGAGGAGGTCCCCAGACTGTGTCACTGGGCCTTGCCTGCTGGCCCTGACCATGCGTGTGCACAGCTGACTCACAGCAGTTCGGAGAAGACAGACCGTCTGAACAGAGACCAGAGCTGCTGCCCAGGAGACCAGATTGGGGGTTCTTGTCCAAAGAAGATAATCGTTACATGCTAAGAGAGGAAGCCCCCACTGGAGTGAGGTAGTCGGAGATGGGAAGGACATGCATCCCACTCCCATGGAATATTTAGACTAGGCCACTGTGGCTGAGAGACAGCTTGTTAGGGGTTCCTGGGTGGGGGTCAGGGGAAGGGACGTTACAGCTGAAGGGGGCCTGTGCCCTCTAGGGTCCCCAGGGTAAGAGCAGCTCCTGTTTCACAGATGCCTGTGCAGGCCCTGAGTCAGCGTCCACTCAGCGGCCGTGGGTAGCCGTCAGGACCCTGAGAGTTCCTGTGTGTCAGCTGCCCAGAGACAGGGACTGTGACACCAGTGCTGGCTGTTTGTTACTGTGGATCAGTACTTGACGAGCTTGACAGGGGAGGGAAGCAGAGGATTGGTTTTGCTTTTTCTGAGTGACGGAGGAAGAGACCGGTGAGGGTTTTAAAGCGCACTTTTATAGGGCTGGAGGGAAAGCCAAGGTCTGAAGAATGGCTGCAGGTGTGCAGGGGGCTGGTGAAGAGGCCGGCAGTGGCCAGGCGTGGGAGTGACCCTGGTCACCAACCGCGGTCACCGACCCTGGGGCAGGGTGGCCGCCAATGGCCGCTGGTTTGGGGGGAGTGCTCTGATGGCTTTGATTTTCGTCAGTAAAAGTTAGAGTTAGATTATATGAGGGAACAGGGGCAGGGGCTCGATGGTGGTGGGTTAGGGGAGCGTGGGCGAGAACCCTGAGGGCTTGGAGCGCCCCAGGGAAGTAGGAGAAATCAGAGCACTCACAGGCATCCCGAGTCTTTTCCTTTGCAGATTGAAGTGTCACAAGGTTTCCTGTCTTGGTGTCTCTTTCTAGTAGAGTTTATATGGCACTTAATTACTTCAGACTGAAAGCAGGTTGCCTTTTTTTTTTGTAAAAACGTTGCTGCCTGTGAGAAAACTTGACACAGACAAGGCGGTGTAAAGGTAGTCATGGAAGTCAGCTAACTAGCCGTCTTAACTGAGAGGAAGAAAGCACGTGATAAAAACCAAACAAAATTTCAAAACTCTCAAAAGCACTCAAGTCGTTAAGCTTGTGATTGAGAGATTTTTATCACTAATTCTGTGTGTTGTTTCATTAAGGTGACATGTTTACTCTTTAACAGGATGCAAAGGCTGGTGTGATGATTTACCTCTGCCCGAGAAACTCTGACTTTTTAAGTGTAGAAAATAGTTTTAGGAATCTGTTAACAAGGAAAATTCTGTTTTCCATATTTTGGGTAATTTGGAGTTGGGGTACACAACAATTAAAACGTCTCCTTTTTTAAATTTTAACAGTGACCCTTATGTGAGAGTGACGTTATATGACCCGGTGAAGGGAGTTTTGACAAGTGTGCAAACGAAGACCGTTAAAAAGGTGAGACTCAGCAGCGTTTAACATTTTTTAGTGTACTGTGTTTTATTTTAAATGATGAAATAGAAAAAAATTAGTTATATTATGTTTATTATCTTTCAGACTTTGAATCCAAAGTGGAATGAAAAAATATTATTCAGAGTAAGTATGGATTTTATTTCATTAAAGCAATAAAAATATTTTTTTCTAAGCATGTTAGAATTTTAAGTTCTCGCTTATTACCAAAATGTATCTGATAAGAATTTGCCTTACTAAATAAAAAATGTCAAAAGAAAGAGCTAAGTCTCCCTGTGATGGAAACCCTCATGGAATAATGGTTAGCGCCACAGCAGCTTAACCAGAGGCTGGCAGTTCAGATCCGCCAGGCGCTCCTTGGAAACTCAGGAGAAGAGAAGCCACTGTGATGTGTCCCCCGTTCAAAGGCCTGTCCTTCGTTCTGTTGGGACAGCATGAACTGGCAGTTTACATGGTCTTCGCAGGGAAGCCGTCGCTGGAGGTCCCACCAGCGGCACCGCCTCGGCTGTCTCTTACTTGGAGGGGGCCTTCTATCTCTCTTGGTGATGGTGTAGAAACAGCGTTTTAAATCGTTTTGGAAATTTTAGGGTATTGAAAAAATGGTGTGGAGTGAACTGGATAGCCACGTGGAGAGAAAAGAGGCTCACTGGGCTGCATTCCCAGAGTGCATTCCACGGCTGATAACGTCCGGTTCTGATGGCTTCATGGGCACTAATACTGTGTGGGAGAGTTTTTAAATTCCCAAGTAGTCTTTTTTTTTTTTTAAATTCTTTTACCTATTTGATTGCATTTTTCTTGGCTACACGCTTTCTGTGTACTGAAGTTGTGTTTGTGTGTTTTGGTTCTCCTGAGAGCAGTGGCTCACATGTGTCAACTGAGGTTTCATGGCCGCAATGGGTGTGTGTTTGTCTTGTTCCTAATCTTAGTGAGAACAAAACCAAGCAAGCATGCCACCGCCATGGAGTCGATTCTGACTCCTAGTGACCCTGTGGATGGAGCAGAGCTGCCCTTGGGGTCTCCAGGGAGCGCCTGGTGGGTCTGACCTGCCTTCCTTCTGGGCAGCAGCCGTCGCACTTCACCAAGGCACCACCGGGTTCGTAATGAGAATGGCCTCTCCTTGAGGACAGAGAGCTTTTGTCATTTATCTTATTGAAGAAGTTTTCAGCTGTGGCTATTTTTCAAGACTTAAAAAGTAGCATTGACCTTTCTGATTTCAGCCATGATGGGGTAGCAGGTGTAGGCCTTAATCTGATGGTGCTATAAACAGCTGTGGAGCTGGAACAAAATCGATGAACCAGCTGTTTTAGGTGCAGGGCTCGCTCCTCATCCACCTGCCCTGCGACTCGGGGAAGTGGAGCCTAAGGTGAGAACAGCCGTTTGTTTTGTAAGGTGCTGAGATCAGAAATCAGGACAACAGAGTGGCCAGAGATTAGGAGGCATGTCACTAGAGAGGAAGGTGCTGTGTAGAGAAGGGCCCGGAAGTCTTCAACGGTGTCCCCTGGAGCCTGTGGGTGAGTACTCAGCTGCGTGTGTGCAGGACTGAATCCCAAAATGCCTGGCTAAGAATCACTGCCCGTAGGTGCTGAGTGGAAGTCCTGAAGGCTTCACCGTGCTGGGAGGCGTTTGAATTCCAGCCGGAGCAGAGAGACTCAGAAGGCAGTCCGCTGGGGCCACAGAAATGCTCCGTCTTAGGAGGAGGTCCACTTGATTCCTAAAGCCCACTGGGAAGGCCAGTACACACCTGTCAGCTGTCCTGTGATGGCGCGCATGTCACCGCGGTGCTGAAAGCTGTGCTGTCAGTGTTTGGGGTGACAGCGGGGTCACCCACGGTGGAGAGCTTTCAGCAGAACTTCCAGCTAAGATAAGAGTAGGAAGGAACGCCTTGGGCTCTGCTTCTGGAAATCAGCCAGTGAGAACTGAGAGCCCTGTGAGTCTGTGCAGTGCTGGAAGAGGGGTCCCTGGGTTGGAAGGCACTCAACACGCACGATGGCTGTGCAGTGAACTCCTGCAGCCCAGTGCCCGTGAAGAGGGCACAGACTGCGCAGTGTCTTGTCCTTCTGTATGTGAGAGCTCCACGGGTCTGGACCCCCTCCACGGCACCTAACAGTAACGCTGTAGACCCATCCTGCTGAGCCCTGAGCTCCAGCCTCCGCAGGGCTGAAGTGTGCCGTCGGCAAATGGGCTGCCTCCTGGGGGCAAGCCCAGCGCTGTCGGCGAGAAGGTGGCGTAGTTCACGTATCCTACAGCTTACCACCTATGCTGTCCATCGTAGGAAGAAAAATTGTAGAAAGACGTGAAGAAAACAGAGGAGAACCAACAGTCAACAGAGATAAATCAAGAGATGACCCGGTACCCCGGTTACCTGCCTGCTGGAGGGTGTGAAGGGCTAGCTGGGTCCACTAGGTGACAGGTAGCCGATCCCCAGCAAAGGAATAAATGTGGTGGAAAAGGATCAGGCACTTCCTTTGCTGGTCTAGAAGAGGAAAATTAAGCAGTACTTTTAAATAACAGTGGATCGTAAAAAGGAATTATAAAGAGAGTTAGAAAAAACTTTTTTTTAATTTACAAAATATTTTAACAGATTGACAGTTAAAAAAACAGCACAAATGTGAGATGACTGACTCAGTGCTTTGCTTAGAGAAAGATTTATACTTTCCAGTACAGATTTAAAATCAGCGATCTGAGTTTGTGCCTGAGGAAGCTAGAGAGGAGAGAGAGTGAGTGTGACGCGAATGCAGCTGCGGGCCTGGAGCCGGCCTGCTCCCACCCAGGGGTGCTGCCTGAGCGGGCGCCTGGGCCCGGCAGAGCCTGCTCTTATAGCCACGATGTCAGCCCGTCTTGCCGAGGGTCGTCCTCTTGTTCCCTGACACTCCACTGTACCAAGCATGATGTCCCTTTCCAGGGACTGGGTCTTCCTGATCTCCTGGCCGAAGTCTGTGAGATGAAGGCTTGCTGTCTCTCCCTGTGAGGGGCGCTCTGGCTGTACGTCTAAGGCAGGTGTGCCCTTTGTTCTGGCAGGCCACGTTGTTTTTAATACTCTTTGCCTACACCATAAAAGAGTTAACTCCTCTTTGGGCGTCCTCGTTTTCAGTCACAGTGAGAGGATTGAAAGCACCGTGGCTTGGGTCAGGCACACCGCAGTCCTCGAAGTGCCCACCTTGCCCGTCAGCACTTGAAAGAGGTCTTTGGCAGCAGATTGGCCCAGTGCGGTACGTTGCTCACCATGAGTCGGAAGTGACTTGATGGCCCTGGGTTTGGGTCAGTACCTCACTTAATTTCTTGACTCCATGCATGTTGATTGTGGGTACAAGTAAAATGAGATCTGTGATAAATTCCATATTTTCTCATTTTACCATGGTGTTACCTGTTTGGCCCAGTTGTGAAGGTTTTTATTTTCTTTATATTGAGGTGTGATTCGTCCTGAAGACTCTGCAGCCTTTGTACTCCATCTGCAGGTGCTCAGGTCCTCTTTGCTTTTAACCAGCAGGGTTGTGCCATCTGCGTGTTACATGTGATCAATGACTTCCACAAATCCTCGCACTGCGATCTTCCTCCTGGGGCCGGTCTTCTCGGACGGTTCGCTCAGTGTGCAGGTGACATATGCTGAAAGGACGCGTCCCTGGCACACACTTTTCCTGATTTTAAACCCCACGGTGTCCCCGCTTTCTGCTCGAGTGACTGCCACTCGGTCTGCCCATAGGCTCTGCACGAGCAGAATTAAATGTGCTGGATTTTTTCTCTGCTTTTTATCTATTTTCCAGTTCAAACATCTTAGTCTTTCTTCTTTCCTTCTATTCAATATTTTAAGAGTGAAAATGTATGAACTAGAAAGTGGGCCAAAATAGAGAAAAAAAAAACCCAAAAGGTGATTCTTTGAAGAAATTAATGAAATTAATAAACTATCCCAGTTGCTGTTCACGGTGACCTCACGGTGTCAGAGGTGAACTGTGTTCCTGAGGCTTTCCAGTGGCTGAGGTTTTGGGAGTAGGCAGCTAGCCCAAATAAGACAGGTAGACAGACTGATGGATTCAGAGGATAGGAAGGAAAGGGATCAGGGAGTCATTATGCAGACATAAAAAGAAGGGGAATATTATGGCAACTTTATGCCAACAATTTTAACAACTATTGATGATGGGCAAATTCCTTGAAAGTTAAATTATTCAAAAATCAGTATATGAGCAAAAAAACCCAAGCCCAGTGCCATCAGGTCAGTTCTGACTCACAGTGACCCTGTACAACAGAGGAGAACTGTCCCACAGAGTTTCCAAGGAGTGCCTAGTGGATTCGAACTGCCAACGTTTTGGTGAGTGGGCTTAACTACTATGCCACCAGGGTTTCCCAGGATGAGTGGAAATAGAAAATATGGATGTTTGGTAGAGGAATTACAGCTGTCGTTAAACATTTCTCAGAAGGGAACAACGATGACAGCAGGAAACATCTCAGAACCTGTTTTCAACTGGAGGACATCATGCTGAGTGAACGTAGTCAGTGACAGAAGGACAAATACTGTATGAGACCCCTATGATAAGAACTTAAAAACGGACTCATGCATAGAAGAAAAGACTCTTTGACGACTGCAAGAGTGGGGAGGGAGAGAGGGTGAGGGGGTGAGGGTTTAGATTAGACAGTTAATAGAAATTTGGTTGGGTGAAATCAGTGATGGCACACATTAGAAAGAAGATCAATAATAACTGGACTTCAACACAATTTGAGCACTCCTTCCATCTTAACCCAATATTACAAGGACAGAGTAGCTGGGGCGGAGGGCGGGGCCAGGGGCCATGCTCTCAGGCAAAATCGAGGGCAATTGGCACAGCTAGCGTTTTGCTAATGAAGACTCTCTGCACCCCACACTGGTGAGTGGTGTCTGGGGTCTTGAAGCTGCCAAGCTGCCATCTGAGGGTACAGCAAGTGGTCCCAACTCAACAGGAATGGATGATCACCAAGGACCAGAACGACATGGGGGAAAGAGAGCCCAGAAGACAGAGAGACCCATGTGAGTGGGTTTCTACGTGGACTCATGACCAGAAGAACCAGATGGTGCCCGGCCACCACCAGTCATAGCCACGATGGAGCTCCGAAAATTGAGTCTCACTGGCAACACAAGAATAAATAAGGGTGCACCCTGAGATCTCCACTAAAAGACCACAATTGATGGTCCAGGGGCTTTGAGGTTCCCCTGGGAGCGTGGCCTCTCACCCAGATGGTGTCCCTGTCCATAAATCATAATGAAGGTCAACTTTTCGGACAGTAATGGATTGGAGTTGGTGACGCAGAGTGACCGTATCTTGTGGGAACTTTATGGTTCTGTGCATCTATAAGATGTCGTCCTGCTGACCTCTTACTGGAGGAAGGGGAGTGGGTGGAGAGGAGGGGACAGGAGATTGTTGGGAGGATAGGACATGTACGGAGCACAGAAGAGGGGTGTGCTGTCACCAGGCAGGGAGAGCAGTGGGAGCTGCATATAGGTGAACATGTGAGTTTATATGGGAATGTACATTTTCTTCAATCATAATAAAAAAAAAATCTCCCAGAAGGAAGCTTCAGACCCAGATGGCTTCACTGGCCAATTCTATCAAATGAGTAAAGGAAAAAAAAAAATACTTAAAGTCTTTCAGGAAATAAAAGAAAATTTTCCATTTTGTTTCATGAGGCCAGCATAACCTTAATGTCAAAACTAGATAAGACATTACAAGAAGTGAGATTTATAGACCAGCATCTGCTGTAAGGAAACCTGGTGGTGCAGTGGTTAAGGCCTTGGCTGCTAACCAGAAGGTTGGTGTTCAGATCCACCAGCCGCTCCGTGGAGACCTTGTGGGGCAGTTCTACTCTGTCTCATGGGGTCGCCATGCATTGGAATCAACTTGCTGGTGGTGGATTTTGTTTTGTTTTTTTAAATCCCTTGTGAACATAGAAACAAAAAATATTTTAATTATTAGCAGACTTAACCCACATGTTTAAAAACAAGGATGTAACATGGCCAGGTAAGATGTAATCCAGGAATACTTAGTTTAACATTTGTTAAATCTATCAAAATAATTTGCCACATTACAGAATAAAGCAGAAAATTATAAGAACCTCTACAGAAAAAGCATTTAAAAATATATTCAGCACCTCTTCATGATGAAAATTCTTAGCAAACCAAGAATAGGAAGGAAGTTTGTCAGCTGATAAAGAGTATCTTTGAAAAATCTAAAATCGTACTTTCTGGGAAAGACTGAACAGTTTCCCTAAACTTAGGAACAAGGCAAGGATGTCCCCTGTCACCAGTGTTCTTCAGGAGTGAACTGGAAATACAGTGTCAGAAAGGCTAAAATAAATTGAAATAAAAAGATTAGAAAGGAAGAAAAATCCTTCTATTCATACATGACAGAACAGTGTTTGTAGACAAGCCTAAGGAATTTATGAGAAAAACTGTTGAAACTAATAACTGAATTTAGCAAGGTCACGGGATACAAAGTCAATATATTTAAAAAAATCATTTACATTTCTGTATAGCACCATATCAAGGATAACTAGATCAATTTGTGTGGACCAGTGCTAATCTGTCACAGTCAGGCAGAGAGCTGGAAACGTGCAGCGGTTCAGTCTTTCTTGTACAAAGGACGTTGTCATGTATGGTCCAGCATTTTCCTCTTTCTCACGTCCGTTGTGTACACACAGCCTGCAGCCTTCAGTGGATGGTAGTCACCGCGAACGTGTCTGCCCAGAGAATGTATCACGGTAATAACTTGGTTATTGGGCACTGAGCCAAATGGAAGTTGTCCTTCCAAGTCGAGGGGAGGAAACGCCAAGTACAGAGGACGTTAAAGGGAGACTGCTGTCGTCAGGGTGACAGACAGTGGAAATCGGTGGGTCGCGAGCTATGTGAGGTCAGTGCTCATGAGGACCTCACGGTCAGATCCACAGTTAGCATTGCTCGCAGCCGACCAAGGGAGGCGAGCCGCAGAGGAGGAGGGTCCCCAGATCAGGTGGCAGCTGTGCGCTCAGGCGGATTCATCAGCCTCGTAAAAAGACAGCTCCCCTCCACGGTGCGCATCCCCATGATGCTCTGTTTATATCTTGGGCTCACACTCGGGGTCATATTTCCGAATAGATGATTTCATATACATCCATGTCTTTATTTGTATTATGTTATAGATAGACTCAGTGGAGCTTGTACAGGATAGAGACTTTCATACAGAGAAATAAAAACCAACTATCATTTCATCACCATAAAATCACCACTGACTGTGTCCCCTGTTTTTTCCTATTTTTATTTATCCATGTATTTATATGCTGTTACCATTGACAACAACTTAGGCATCATGTATTGTTGTTGCGGGACACCTTCCCTGTTGGTGCAGTGGCAGAGTACCCGTGCTGAGTGAGGGTCCCTGTCTTGTGGGGATAGCTGGGAGCAGGTGGTTCCCAGTCACTGCCCACGTGCAGAGTAAGGAAGGGGGAGCACCAAGGGCCAGCGAGTGCCTCTCGGGTGGCCCTCAGTCCATCCAGACGATTTAGGGCAGGCTGTCTGGGGAAGTGTGGGAAAGGTGTCATTCAGGAAGCTGTTAGCTTCAAGTAGTAGACTTGAAGTCATGGCTAAGAATGGCATAAGCAGTGAGCATGTGTGACGTCTAATCACAAGACTCTGAAACTTGAACTGAGAGCAGCTAAAGCAAATGGAGAGACGATGAACTAAAAGAGATGAACGAAAGATTTCAAAGGCAGGCCAAGAAGGCAAAGTCAAGCATTTTAATGACCTGCAAACATGCTCAGCATTTCTCGAAGAGCTGAGGAAAGTATTCAAGCTCTGAGTTGTAATTTTGAAGGATTCTGTGGGTAAAATACTGAGTGACCAGGAAGCATCACAGCAAAATGGAAGGAATGCGTGGTCACTGTCCCAAGAAGAATTGATTGACTTGCAGCCATGTCAGAAGGTAGCATGTGATCAAGAACTGGCAGTATTGAAGGGAGAAGTCCAAGCTGTGTTGAAGGCATTGGCGAGAAAGAAGGCTCCCGGAAATGATGGAGTATCAGCTGAGATGTTCCAGCTAACGGACGCGGAACTGAAAGTGCTCACTGGTCTCAGCCAAGAACCTGGAGGACAGCTGCCTGGCCAGCCCACTGGAAGGGGTCTGGATTTGTGCCCACTCCGAAGAAAGGTGATCCAGCAGGATGTGGAAGTCACTGAACACTGTCGCTGATTCAGAGACTGGTGGCTCGCTGGGTGGGAGCTGTGACTGCTGATCAGAAGGCCGAGTGTGAATCCACCGGATGCGCCATGTGCAGCAGTCCTACCGAGTCAGGTGGCCACAGTGGCGATGGCTTTGGCTTCTGTTTTTATAATCATTGATATCACATGCAAGTAAAACATTGCTGAAGATCATTCAGAAGCCACTGTCACTGTACATGGATAGGGAACGGCTGGAAGTCCAAGGCAGATTCAGAAGAGGCCGTGGAACCAGGAGTGTCATTGCTGATGTGGGAGAGATCTTGATGGAAAGCAGAGTACCGGCAAGACATTTACCTGTGTGTCATTGACTGTGCAAAGGCGTTCACCTGTGTGGATCCTAACAAGTTGTGGATAACCTGGTGGAGAATGAGAACTCTAGAGCACTTCACTGTGCTCATGAGGAGCCTGTCTGTCGACCAACAGACAGTCATTCCAGCAGAACAAGGGGACCCTGCATGGTTTAAAATCAGAGCTGATCTGGATCAGGGTTGTATCCTTTTGCCACACTTATTCATTCTGTGTGCTGAGCAAATCATCCAAGAAGCTGGACTCTGTGAAGAAGGATTGGAGGCAAACTTATCAACAACCTGCAATATACAGGTGGTAACTAACCTTGGGAAACACAAGGATGACTGGGAGCATTGACGGATAAAGATAAAAGATTGCAGCCTTTGGTGTGGATTGTATCTCAACATAAGGAAGGCAAAACTCCCCACAGCTAGACCAGCGAGCAACCTCGTGGTAAGTGGAGAGAAGAGGGAAGTTGCCAAGATGTTACTTCACTCTCGTCCTCAGTCAGTGCTCCCGGCAGCGGCAGTCAGGAAATCAGGTGACGTGTTGCACACGGCGGTCTGCCGCGGCGACCTCAGTCATGTGCTGAAAACCAGGACTGACGCTCTGAGGATGGGGGCGTGCCTGACCTGAGCCGTGGCATTTCCAGTCGCCCCATGTGTCTACAAAAGCTGGGTGATGAGTGAGGACCACTGAGGCTTGACGCCTTTGAAGCCCGGTGTTGGTGAAGAACACTGAATGTACTGTGAACGGTTAGAAGAACGAACAGATCAGTTTTGGAAGAAGTACAGTTGGTGTGATCTGTGAGGTCAGGATGGTGAGCCCACCTGTTACATGCTGTGGACTTGCTGTCAAGAGGGAGCTGTCTGTGAGAGCAGCGCTAGCTGACTAAAACAGGAGCAAAATACCAGCGGGCGGCTTTAACAAAGGAAGGTTCATTTTTGCACAGCCCGGTAGGCTGCAAGTCCAAATTCAGGGTGAGCACCCCAGGGAAGGATTTCCCTCTTGTTGGCTCTGGAGGAAAGTCTGGTATTCCATCAGTCTTTGTTCAGGGAGCGTCTTGGTGAAGGAACCTCAGGCCTGAAGGACACACTTTTCTCCTGCTTTCTTGATGGTGTGAGGTCCCCCAACTCTCTGCTTGCTTCACTTTCCTTTTGTCTCTTATAGGAGGAAAGGGTAAAGGATGGGGCAGTGCATTCTCCAGGGAGGTTCCCTTTACAGCGGAGCAGGGAGGTGATCTTAGGAGGGGATTTACCGTCCCACCCCAATCGTCTTAACATACAGCATAGGAAAAAATCACAAAAGGGAGGACAGTCATAAAATATTGGGAATCGTGGCCCAGCCACATGGCTACATACATTTTTGGGGAACACAGTTTAATCTGTGACACTGTCCCTGGAGAAGGGCATCATGCTTGGTCAAGTAGAGGGTCATCAAAACTGAGGGAGACCCCCTCTGGATGACACTGTGGCTGTGACAGGGGCTCGAACCTAACAAGGATTATGAAGATGGCACAAAACTGGACAGTGCTCGTTCTGTCGTCCTTAGGGTCCCTCTGACCTGAAGGCCGTTGGCTGGCACCTAGCAACACCAACCACCACCCTCATGAGGAGTGAAGGAGCAGTTCGGTTCCTGCGGTGCCCCACCAAAGCCGGGTCTGGCCCACTGCTCTGGGGTTCTCTCCACGGTCGCGAGATACTGGCATTGCTTGCAGACACCATCCTTACGTGGTGGTGTCCAGAGTCAGGAAAGGGGGAGTCTTTCTCCATGTGTCTCTGCAAAAGTGAAGAACCTCTTCCTAAATGCACACCATCCCCCTGTCAGTCGCATCCAGCAGACTGAAATGTGGCAGTGTGAGTTTCTAACCCGGTCACTTGTAGGGAGGATGGAATTACCGCGTGGCTTAGAGGAGTCAGAATTCAACTCCTGGGATGGAGAGAGGCCGTCTGTCCCTGATGATGTTGTCATCCTGTGTGTGAATAAAATTGGAATTCTGTGAGCTAGGAAGAAGAGGGGACCAGTCACCCCATCACATGGCACTCGGTAACTATGGCACGCTAGTCTGATGCAGCTCTGTGCAGTTGTTTAAAAAGGGGTGGGTCTCTAAGTTAGAGAATTTCAGAATATATCAAATGAAACCGTCATGCAGAGCAGCATGTATACGGTGCTCCTATTTGTATAAAAACAAACCCAAACTGGACTCTTACACACTGGTTTTTGCAGAAAATACTTCTGGAAGGATCTTGAAAATCATTTATGTTTTTGCTCTGGGTGTGGAACAAGGCAATAAGAGATTTATAATTCAAGATATAACCCTGGTGATGCAGTGGTTAAGTGCTACGTCTCCTAACCAAAAGGTCAGCAGTTGAAATCTGCCAGGCGCTCCTTGGAAATAGGATCACTATAAGTAGGAATGGACTCACTGGCAGTGGAATTGGGGTTATAGAATCCTTGTGGCATACTGGTTACGTGCTATGTCTGCAAACTGAAAGATCCACAGTTGGTATCTGCCAGACTCGGTGGTGCAATTCTGCTGTGACCTATAGGGTTGCTATGAGTTGGAATTGACTCGATGGCAGTGGCTTTGGCTTTTTCTACAGAGCCTGGAAAGGAGTTGTGGTGGTGCAGTGGTTACAGCCCTAGGCTGCCAACTGAAGGATCATCAGTTCAAAGCCACTGCCCCTTGGCAGGAGAAAGATGTAGCATTCTGCTCCATGAAGAAACTCTATGGGGTCGTTCTCTTTAGCCCTGTAGGATTGCTCTGAGTAGGAGTTGAGTCAGCAGCAGGGGGGTTTGGTTTATGGATCTGTTTTACTATTTGGGTTTCCCTCCCTTGACCATGTATGTGTGATTTATTTTTCTGTTTGTTCGTTAGAAGTAACTACTTGTCTAGAGAAGCAAAGTAGGAAACAGCACATGTGGATGAGTGTCAAGAATGCTTTATACATATAAAAGTGCTTTCTTGTCTGGTTCATCTGACTTTTTGGATGTACTTATGACACCTGCCCACACAAAAACTTCTGCACCAATATTCCTGTTACCATTGTCCGTAGTACCCCACAGTGGAGCCACCTCAAATGTCTGTGCCCTGATGAGTGGGTAGATGTAGTGTGGTGTGTTCCTACAGTGGAATACTGCTTGGCTGTAAAAGGGAATGAGATGCTGATGCATACTGGTCCCAGGATGGAGCTCGAGAGCGTTATGCCAAGCCAAAGAAAGAGATGCAAGAGGCTGTATGTTATGTAAATCGATTTAGGTTAAGTACCCAGCATAGGCGAGTCTGTGAAGACAGGAGAGGAGTGGTGGCCTAGGGCTGCAGAGCTTGGTGCAGAACGAGAAATGTCTGCTGAAGGCAATGATATTTCCTGTGGGAGGGATGAAACTGCCCTCAAGTTGATTGTGGTCATGGGTTCACTACCCCATGAAACTCCTCAATTGTGCACCTTAAATAGGAAAATTGCATAATAAATGAATTATGTCTTAATAAAGCTTTTTTTTTTTTTTGGTGTTGTACCTCCTCCTCTTAGTTTAAGTAGACACATAGACTAGATGGGCAGTTATTGTCTGAAGACGAGACAAGAAAGCAGAAGGGGCAGGAGCTGGTCAGATGGACACGGGATTCTCAGGGTGGAAAGGGGGAGCAGCGATGGCCAGGGGACATGCGTGGGTGAATTTTTGCTGTTCAAGTTCAGTTCACAAACTCATCCACGAAAAGTGCTGCACACCTCATTGCTGACTGTCACTCTGGCTACCTTGGAGGCACTTCCCTTGGGCACCTGTGTACAGCACCTAGTCCAAAGCAGTTTTGAAATTCTTTTTCTGAAATGGCCGTTAGATATGTTGTCATACTACTCTTGATGTCCCAAATATCATCAAAAAGTCTTCAATATTTCCTTTATGTTTGGGGAAAGAAAAAAATCATCGGGGGCCAGCTTAGGTGAGTAGGGAGGGTGTTCCAATACAGTTACTTGTTTACCAGTTAAAAACTCCCTCACAGACAGTGCCGTGAGGGCTGGTGCATTGGCATGATGCAGGAGCCACGAGTTGTTGATGAGAAGTTCAGGTCGTTTTGTCTAACTTTTTTCCGCAGCCTTTTCGGTACTTCCAGATAGTAAACTTGGTAACTATCCAGTTGGTACAAATTCATAATGAACAATCCATCTGATAACAAAAAAGGTTAGTAACATCATTTTGACTCTTGATTTGGACTGACAAAACTTTTTTGATCATGGAGAATTGGCTGACTTCCCATTGGGCCCTCTGACGCCTTGTTTCGGTGTTCGTATTGGTACACCCACTTTTCATCACCAATGATAACATGGCTCAGAACATTGTCTGGCTTTTCCAAGAAGTCTTGGCAAACTTCAACACTTTTTTGCTTTTGTTCATTGGTGAGCTCTTTCGGGACCATTTTGGCACACACCTTTCTCATGCCAAAGTTTTCAGTTAGGATTTTCTAGTTTTTCTCTATTGACGTTTACTTGGTTCGCTATGTTTCTCAGGCAGCCAATGATTTTGACACACAATTCAACAAGTTTTTGCAATGTTTTTTTGTCAATTCTGCTTGTCACTGACTGCCCTGACCTCTGTTCATCAGTGATGCTTTCCCTTCAGAAATTCATTTGTACACTGCCATTTTTTTTTCCTGGCATTGTTCCCATAAACTTGGACTAACATGTCTCTGATTTCACTTCCACTCTTGCCAAGTTTAACAAGAAACTTAATGTTTGGTCACTGCTCTAATTCAAGCACCAACATTCTTGTGACAGCCACAAAAACATGCAACAATAGTAATGAACACCAGTCAGCAAGATACTGCCACACTTTGACGTGAGCGCAGCTCTAAGACAGTGATGCACCAAAGTTATTATTAAACGTTGCTGAGTTGTTTGTACAGTGCTGCCAGTGTACATGCACGGTATCAAGTTCATGAACTTGTCAGACCTTGTAACCTTCCACCTAAAGCACAATAGAGAGTGAAAATCATAATAAAATGTTCCTCCATGGCTTTGTTCCCACAGCTGCCAGCACAGTTCTCTGGAGCACAGCAGGTTCTGTGTGAACACCATAGAACAAACTGACATCTGTTCATATCTGTGTCCTTTCTGAAATTATTCCTCTGACAGGTCTCTCTCTTTCTCTCTGTGTGTAGATTTAGGTGTTCATCTTTTTCATGAAAAGTCTATTTTAATTGCTTTTACTTTGGTTTCTTCTGCTTTCGTCTTTCCTTTAAGTGGGACCCTGCCAACTCTGTTTTGCGTTATCATAGCTTACTCCTTTTTTAATATTTTTATTTATTAAAAAACAAAAACAAAAACACTTGTCCCATCAGAGAATTCACACTCAGTTTAAAAAAATAAGGTGGCTTTAAAGGGCTTGTAATGAAAAGTAGCAGCTCAGGTGCCCATTCTCCCTCCTGTTTCTGCTCCCCAGAGGGAACCGTTTTCAGCTGGCTCTGTCCATCATGCTGGTCCTTGCTCCTGCGCTGCTGAATGGTGTCATATCCACATCCCACCTGACATCCATCTAAGACAGGTGAACAAACAGCTGACTGACATTTCACCACTAGTTTGGCTCTGTGCACAATTCTAGTTTGAAAGTAATTTTTTCCCAACACTTGAAGGTACTGATCATCTTTTATGCTTGTATTTCTTGTTCCTTTGGGAGTGTCTCAGTCACCTAGTGCCGCTGTGAGAGAAATATCACATGTGGATGGTGTCTCTGTCATCTAGAACTGCTATAACAAACACTATGGTGGATGGTGTCTCAGTCACCTAGTGCTGCTGTAACAGAAAGACCACAGTGGATGGTGTCTCCGTTACCTAGTGCTGCTGTAACAGAAATATCACAGTGGGTGGTGTCTCAGTCTCCTAGTGCTGCTTTGACAAACAAGTTTATTCTCTCACAGAGGCTAGAAGCCAGAATTCAGGGTACAGCCCCTGGAGAAGCCTTGTTTTCTCTGTTAGCTGTGTGAGAAGATTCCTGTCTTCAGGTTTTCTCTGGTCTCAGATTTGGCCTGCAACTAACTGTGGCCCATCAACTGAAGTTTTCCCATCTCCTGTCTCAGGGCCTTGTGGCTTATTCTTTCACTGAATCTGGTCAGAGAAATCTCTTAATTTTCCTTCAACTTGTTTTAGTTCTGCATCTTTGGAGATTTCTGCAAACGGATCTGGAATTGCTTTTATTTGTAACAGCCATTTTTAGTTTTAAGAGCCCTTCTTTGTTTTCTGACTGTTTGCTTTCCATAGGATCTTAGTTTTGATTTGAAGGCCTGGTGTCACAGTGGTAAATAGATACACTTGCTCACCAGAGGGTCTGCAGTTCAAATCCACCAGGCGCTCCTTGGAAACTCTAGGGGCAGTTCTGCTGTGTTGTGTAGGATTGCTGTGAGTGAGAATCTACTTGATGGCAATTTGTTTGTGTTAATTTACAAAACATTTCTATAGATACTACTTACAGTTTTTGAAAGTGTTTGTTTCCTGAATCATCTTTTTTTCCTCTGGGTACAGGTTTTCTGTTTGTATGTCTGTGATCTCTGGTTATCTAACAGTGATGCAATAGAAAAGTCATCTGTTGCTTCTACGTGTAGAATTTCTGAACATAGGAAAAGTTACAGATTTGGTACTGTTTTTATTGTATGTGTTGAACTCAGTGCTCGTGTTTCTGTTAAGTCTCCACCTTGAAATCAGACAAAGTCTTTGATAATGTGCGTGTGCACACCACACCTCTAGATGCTGAGAGGCCGTGGGAAACACTCTGTCCATAGGGCTGGTTGCTGCTTTTGACTCTGCGTGCCCAGTGTTTTATTTTTGACCATTGTCACCTTCTTCCGCTGGCGTCCCCGCTGCCCTCCCTGCTTCATCTGCTTCCTGGGGTGTTGCTGACGTGGTCCACCCTCTGCTGATGGGCCTCTCATGTTACCTTTGTGGTTTGGTGGTGTCATGTTTCCACCAACAGGTTACCATCACGTAACAGGATCTCCGAAGAGAGCAAGGCTAAATGGCTTGGGTTCAGGTTGCCTTTTGAAGTAGAATCTCACTGCACATTTTGAATTATATCTGTGCATTTATTTTGTGGCTCTGACATACAAAATAAAAATAAACCGTTGTGAGTAAGTCGTATTTTTTTATAATTCAGTAGGGTGGGTACCAGACGTGTTCAGTTAACTAACAGAAGGTGGAATGTAGCATGTGTGTACACATGTAGGAAACAGAAGGCTAGGATCGAACTGGGAACTAAGGTTTGGGGACGAGTTGGTATGCAAGCTGTGCTGGAACAGTGCGTAGTGTAGGGGCGTGCGGCAGTGGAGAAGGGTCCCTGTGTTGGACAGTTCCAGACTTTATCACAGAACAGAGTGGAAGTGTTGGGTGTTTTGATCTGGCGATGGTTACACAGTCCACATAGCAAAACCCATACACTGTACACTGAAGGTGAGTGCCATTTGCACTTGGGTGAATGTGTGTTAGACCTCAATCTAAAAAAAAGTTCCTTGAAATGCAGTTTCCTGGGTGCAGTGCTGCAGATGAAACTGGGATTGTGTTCTCAGAAGGAAAGGAAATGGATTTGGGGTCAGGTAGCTGGATAGGGTCACTCTTCTAGGCTTTTCTTCCAAAGGCTGTGGATATTTTTGACATGTAAACCAAGATTTTAAAATATTTCAGTGTTTAATCTCAAGGACAAAGTAGCTGGGGCGGGGGGCTGGTGACCATGCTGTCGGGTGAAATTGAGGCCAATTGGCACAGCTAGCATTTTGCTAATGAGGACTCTCTGCACCCCACATCACTGAGTGGCGTCTGGGGTCTTAAAAGCTGCCAAGCTGCCATCTGAGGGTACAGCAAATGATCCCAACTCAACAAGAACGGATGATCACTAAGGACCAGAATGACATGGAAGAAAGAGAATCCAGAAAACAGAGAGACCCACATGAGTGGGTTTCTACATCGACTGGTGACCAGAAGAACCAGATGGTGCCCGGCCACCACCAGTCATAGCCATGATGGAGCTCTGAAAATTGAGTCTCACTGGCAACACGATAATAAATAGGAGTGCACCCTGAGATCTCCGCTAAAAGACCGCAATTGATGGTCCAGGGGCTTTGAGGTTCCCCTGAGAGCGTGGCCTCTCACCCAGATGGTGCCCCTGTCCATAAATCATAATGAAGGTCAACTTTTCAGACAGCAATGGATTGGAGCTGGTGACGCAGAGTGACCTTATCTTGTGGGAACTTTATGACTTTGTGCATCTGTAGGATGTCATCTTGCTGACCTCTTACTGGAGGAAGGGGAGTGGGTAGAGAGGAGGGGACAGGAGACTGTTGGGAGGATATGACTTAATATGGAGCAGAGAGGAAGGGTGTGCTGTCACCCGGCAGGGAGAGCAGTGGGAGCTGCATATAGGTGAACATGTGAATTTATATGGGAATGTACATTTTCATTCAATCATAGTAAAAAAAATATTTCAATGTTTAGTGTGTGTGTCTTAAGGAGAAAAAAAAATCAACCAAAATGTGAGATTTTTTTATACTTGTTAAGCTCTGATATAAGAAATGTATTAAAGCTTTTCTTTGTTTTTAATAGTAAGTAGATTTTTCAAATTTTCAGCATGCATGAAAGCCTCAGCTTTGAAAAATAAAATATTACATGTTACTCTTTCCTCATGTGCTATATAAAGCGTAAACAATGGATACTCAATATGTTTTCTTGACTGTTGATATGCTTTTATAACAGAAGCAGTGACAAGTCTGTCAAAGCGGTGCTGCATGATTGGTACCGCTGGTTGGCGTGAACCACACCCCCTAGGGGACGGCTCTGACCTCATCAGTGGGGATTGAGCAGGCCGACCCCGCAGTGAGAGGCTGATGCCCATGGTTGGGAATTCCTAAGAGGTTCCGAGGGTGGTGCTCTGAGCTAGGAGCTGCAGGGCTGTTGGCTGGAGCCCCCGTGACCAGCTGGCGACACACACCCGTCGGCATGCTCCCCACGGTCCCGGCTGTGACGCCCCGAGGAGCGGCTCTCTGCGGCCTGGCGTCGCGGGGCCACGATCAGCTCCACGACAGCGGACTGCAGTGTTTATAGTTCAAGTGCCTGCAAACATTTCAAGTTTTTTAAAATTTCATTTTATTTCCTTTTTGTGTATTTTAGAAAACACTAAAAACCAACTGACCAAGTCTGCCTGGTTGTTGTGGTGAGACTGTTAGAAAAGTGGCTGGCACGTGACTTGTCTGTCCCACCGAGGACTTGCATGTAATTTAGAATGCCAGCAGGAATTTCGAAATGGCAGAACAGCCAGGCGGGTACTTCTTCGTGTCTGTGAACTGCGGGTCACTCGTTTGTAAACAGCGTGTTTCCCTTCCTAGGTCCACCCTCAGCAGCACCGGCTTCTTTTCGAAGTGTTTGATGAAAATCGATTGGTAAGTCTGGTGTCGCATGTCCCGTGGGGTCTCCAGGGAGCGCCTGGCACATTTGGACTGCTGATCCCTGGGTTAGCAGCTAAGCCCCTAGCCACAGCCACCGAGGCTCTGAGTTGCAAGGCTCTGACCAGGGGCCAGTAGGTAGAGCAGAAAGGGAAAGGGAGTCGGGGCTTGGGGCTCTGAGGGATGATTTCAGAAGAGCCCTGGCAAAGTGGGCATCCAGGGGACATCGTTGTCTTGTCCTGTGCTCCCTTCTGTCCCTTTGCTGTCCTCCCTCCTGCCTGTCCTGGCTGTCCACCTGTTACAGATGGCCTGGTTGAGGGCCCGTTGTGACAGGAGGTGGCAGAGAAGCCAGTGCCCTTCCTCACACCTGTCTGTGAGCCTGGCCCATCGCTCCGGGCTCGGTGCCTCCTCCCTGCTGTGGTCCTGCTGAGTGTCCTGTCTCAGTCACACCACCCGTCCACCTTTTCACCCTCACCTTCTCCAGAGGAGCGCTGTCCTGCTTCCGCTGACAGAGGGCTGAGCAGATCAAGTCCTCAGAAGGGTTTCCAGCTCGTGCAGAGGGAAAAAAGCAAAGGAAAATGTAGATTTATTTTCATACAATGGTGCTGTGATTCCTCATTTCCTAAAGACCCTCTTGGAGTCCTGCTCTGATCAGATGTGCCTTTGGGATTCTGTCTCAAACTGTTAACGTCTTGCATTTTAAACTTGGCAGCTTTGAGCCTAGAGCTGTAGGGACTAGGTTATGGGTCAGAATTCATCAGTTTATCTCACGCATGACCAAAAGAAAGCAGTTGTACTTGTGTCTAAGTTCACAGGAAAACTGGATTTGGTAGGGCACCCGTTTCTGGCGTTAGAGTACGTGCCTGTTTCTAGTGTTAGAATACATGTTTGTTCTTCCTCCTCAAATGATAGATGCGAATGACTGCAGTGTTGCAAACAGAATTGTTGATTAGCATCATGAAAGGCAAAGGGGCGTTTTTGCTGCCGAGGAGACTCCTCACTGGTGACTGGCAGTCTAACTTTCTTAGGGTTGAGTGACAGACGTTGCTTAGGTCACCAAGTGGGACATGCTGTGGAGCTATTTGTTTTTATGTAAAACAGGGGATGCTTTGTTTTCTTCTGTCTGTACAAGTCTTGGAAACCCTGGTGGCACAGTGGTTACAAGCTACATCTGCTCACCAAAAGGTCGGCAGTTCAAATCCACCAGGTGCTTCTTGGGAACCCTATGGGGCAGTTCTACCCTGTCTTGTAGGGTCACTGTCAGTCAGAATCGACTTAATGGCACTGGGTTTGGTATTAGTCTGTTTTCCTTTTAGGTGTGGTCACATGAAATTCAGTGTAATTTTAAATCAAAAAGTATGTCATGTGTGCATAGATGTTATGTAATATAAATCTGTATTTTTTTACATGATGAGACAAACTCTGTGCTTGTTTCTCAACTAAGAACTAGACCAACATCTTGGTAATGCTCCCAGCACCTCTGTGCAGCAGTGTGGCCCATCCTTGCCCTATAAGCAGCTAGTATTCTAAATGTAGTGTTTATCATTGCTTTGTATTTTTCTCGTGTATGTCTTTTTCCCTAGTATGTTGTTTCCTTTTACTTATTTTTGAGTTTATAAAAATAATATCACTCTGAATACATCCTTCTGTGACATGGTTTCTGGCTTAGTGGTATATCTGTGAGGTTTGTCTGTGATGACACATTTTCACTGGTGCATAATATTCCATCGTAGGCAGATGCCACAGTACCATAATTTATGTATTTATCCTCCTTAGTAGATACGTGGGTTGTTTCTCATTTTTCGCTGTGACCGTCATGAACCCTTCTTGCTGTGTCTTTAGGCATGTGTCTGAGGGCATCTCTAAGGTACTGTATTGGAGCTGAATCTCTGGGCCGTAGTTTTAGTGTGTTACTTTTCCTGTTGTTGCTGATGCTGATGTCAGTTTTTCCCTGATTTTTGGGTGTACTGTTGGTGAACCATTTTAGGGTTGGAATTTTTTGCATGCTGTCTATAGGAGGTACAGGTTCCAATCTGCTCACTTGTCTAGTTCTTGACGGTGACCTCTAGTGTGGTCTGACTGTTCCTGGACAGTGACCTTTGCTGTGGTCTGACTGTTCCTGAACAGTGACCTCTAGTGTGGTCTGACTGTTCCTGGACAGTGACCTCTAGTGTGGTCTGACTGTTCCTGGACAGTGACCTGTAGTGTGGTCTGACTGTTCCTGGACAGTGACCTTTAGTGTGGTCTGACTGTTCCTGGACAGTGACCTTTGCTGTGGTCTGACTGTTCCTGGACAGTGACCTTTGCTATGGTCTGACTATTCTTCACAGTGACCTTTGCTATGGTCTGACTGTTCCTTGACAGTGACCTTTGCTGTGGTCTGACTATTCTTCACAGTGACCTTTGCTGTGGTCTGACTGTTCCTTGACAGTGACCTTTGCTGTGGTCTGACTATTCCTTGCTAAACTCGATGTTCACCTGCTGATTGGTAAGCTGACGTTTCTTGAGCATTTACGATGAACTCGTGGTATCCCGTAGTCAGAAAGGAGCTGGGTGGCAGAGTGACTCCGTGCTTGGCTGCTAACCCAAAGGTCAGCAGTTCTGATCCACCAGCTGCTCCGTGGGAGGAGGTGTCCGTGAGGATGACAGCCTTGGGAACACCATGGGGCAGTTCTGTTTTGTCCTGTAGGGTTGCCATGAGTCTGAGTAGGCTCAATAGCAGTGGGTTTGGTTTCTTGCTTTGTTGGAGGAAAAAAAAATATTGTCTCCTATGTTAATGACTGGATGTTTCTAGATTGGTAGGTATAATACGGAAACCCTCGTGACACAGTGGTTAAGTGCTACAGCTGTTCAGCATGAGGTTGGCGGTTTGAATCCACTAGGCGCTCCTTGGAAACTGTTTGGGGCCGTTCCACTGTGTTCCATAGGGTGCTGTGAGTCGGAACCCACTGGACAGCAGTGGGGGCTGGTGGTGGTGGTTTGTACAACCTTTAAAAAAAAAGCCTTTTGACAGAAAGTAGAACCAGAAAAATGCCTTCTAAGGACGTTGTAGACCCCACACCTCTGTGCAGGGTCGCTGTGGGTTGGAATTGACTTGACTGCAGCCAGTTTGGCTTTGGTTTGGGTCCGGACTGTCAGAGGAGGACGAGCTTCCACAGCGGGCAGTGACCTGGGCCGCGTGTGCCCGCCGCCTGGCTGCGTCTCTTGGGCACTTGCAGCTCAAGTGAGAACACATCCTCTTCCCAGCAGGTGCTCCTTTTCACCTGGAGAACGTTTACAGTGTAACTGGTAATTGCTTTTGAGAAGGAAGTGGTTTGTAATCCCTCCTGTTGTCCAGTTTCAGACCCAAGGGTCATCAGCGGTGGCAGAAGCCTCGGTGGTCACGGTGGTGACAGGCATGCATGGTGGTGCTGTAGGTGCTGACGGGGTGTTTCAGAACAGTGTGCCAGGAAGAAAACGGAGCTCACCAGTGCCCAAGTTGGCGCTTCTGGTCACTGACCTAAAGGTGTGTAGGCCCATCTGGCTGCTGAGGGTTTAGGCGACTCCTTTGTCCTCAGTGGAGACACTGAGCTGACCACTCAGTTTGAGGGTGTAACTGTCCCAAGGGGTCAGTGATGAAGGCCCCTCAGAGCATGTCCACGCCGTGCACGCCACCGTGTTGTCTGTCTGTGTGTACGTGCATCACCAGCGAAACCTCGCTGAGGGCGGGGCCGTGAGCACCGTCTAGTGCCTGGCCGTTCTCCGTCTCAGCGTGGAGTGCGGGGTTCGGCAGGACCTGCACAGATGCCGTCCGTGGCTGGGGGCCCGCTGAGCTCCTGCTCATTAACTCTTCCTCACCTGTGGGTAGGGGTCAGCTTTTCTTTCAGCGGTGGCTGGGCACAGGGCCTGCATTGGGTACCCCAGGCCCCCGTGGCAGCTGAGGCCATAGAGTCACAGATCTCATGCCGTCCCAGACGCCGGCCAGCATCAGCCTTCCCAGAGTTTACACTCAGGTGGGATTTCTAGGAAAAGCTTGCGTTTCTCTTATCTTTGCTTGGCTGGGTCCCTTTCTGCAAAATTTTCATGCATCACTCCTCATCCAGCTGTAGTGGTTTTTTTACTTTTTTTTTTAAACAAGCAGCAGCTGGATCAACTTCCATTAAATAAAAACACCTGAAAGGCAGGTTTGGACGGTCTGAGTGCATGCTCAGCCAGCCTTCTCTCTGGTGTCACCTAGGGCTGAGGCTGCCCAGCGTGAGCCCAGGGGGGTCAGAGGAAACGTTGAGTGGTGGGCCTCATAGGCTGGAAGCTTTACAGTCTTATTTAGGGGACACCAAACTAATGCTTATAGCGAAACTCACCAGTGGGAAGACATTTGTCTGGCCACTAGTGGGCTTTGTAATTCTGACAACAGTCAGAGGGGCTTTGCTCCTGTTTTAGACCCGAGACTGAGACGTTAGATCTCTGTGTACCTACTGAAAATGACCTCTTCTTGGAGTTGTTAGCCCTGCAATGTGACCCAAAAAGGAAAGCCGATGTCACCTGAAGGCAAAGTAAAAAGACGGACTCTTCTGTGAAGAACAAGGATGGTAGGAAAATATTTGTAGACGTCCGTATGATCACAAAGCAAGCTATAAGAAACCCAAATATTAACTGTGTTGGTAAGTTTATAACTACTGTGTAGTTTCTGTCATCAAGTACTTGCTGTCCTGTTCTTGTCAGAATGTAACAAATCCCAGTTTGTCATGTTTTAATTACAAACGCGGCTGACAAAATTGCGATTGAAAGCAGATTTAGGGAGTGGTTTTTTTTTTTTAAGTATGAATATATGTTTTATATGTTTGCTTTTGCTTAGGAAAAAAGCTCACTTAGAAAAATACCTCTTGGGTGTAGTACCATTTGGTGTAAACAACTGAACCCTTTTACTTCTAACTACCCTATGAATGAGCCAGTATATATTTATTACTCGAGTTCCAACTATAAAATTCAGGTAAGAGGTTTAAATATACCCTGGAGTATCATTTAAAAATAAATTTATTTCTTTCAACTAGAATACCAACCTTGGTTGGTGACATTTGGGGGAGAAATTAAAATATTAAACTTTCATTACCTAGTAAACTGAAAAATAAATGGAAGGTTAAATAAATGCAAAGCAAAAAAAAAAAAAAAAAGCAGTATATAGACAAAAATCACAGCATCTAGAAGGACAAACAGCCCTCTGTTTCCCACGGAGGGGCTTTGCCGGTGGGAGTAACCGCACTTCGAGGGTAGTGCTGGTGGGCAGTGGGAGCACCCAGCCGTGCGGACGCCCAGCCGTGCGGACAGATCTGCGCTTTGTTTACGGGAAGAAGGATGCAGCGGGCTCCGTGGGTCTGAGAGGGCACACAGCTGGCAGCACTGTGTCAGGGCACCGGCAGGGGCCAGCAGAGAGCTCTGAGTCCTTGAGAACAGAATTGGCATTGAGGTGTGTTTATTTGATGTGTTAAATCTTTTTTAGTCATCTTTCCTTACCACAGCACTCTCCAAACTGAATGAATTGCAGAGACAGGGGAATAAAATATTCTGCATGCTCAAACTATCGGGAGGTATAGTTTTTCTGCCTAATCTGCATGTATTTTTAATGGAGTGTTTGCTTAGCCTGTTTCTTGGCAGACTTTTAATAGTCAGAATATAAATGGCCTCATTTAAAGGCTGTACTCCTTGGCTGGAAAGGTCTTAAAATTATAAGAGAAAATGTTTGGTGACAGTTTCTCTTCAGCTCTTTCCCTTCAGTCCCGTGTTCAGTTTCGTAGTGGTATTACTGTGCTAATGTTCTTCACATTTCAGCTTCTCTAAGTAATAGCTGGAAACTACACTGTTTGTCTGTTTGGTTTAATGCTGCACTTTTAATTCACCCCAAAGTTGTAGTCATTCCAAATTTTGAACTCTTTGAACTTGCATTAAAAAAAATTAACCCAATATCTTCCGTCTGCATTTGACTAACTTGGCCAGATTCCTAGTATGGCAACTATTTGGAAATTCAATCCTTGATTTGATGCTCAATTACATAGGGTTTATTCCTACCAACTTCCTGAAATTCTATACCTATGGGTAAAAATACTAGTGGTCACAGCCCCTTGGAGAAGGTACAGGCACAGTGACCTGAATGGTTAAATGTGCCTTTGGTAGGCTCCGGTGAAGCAGTGCCGGGCGACGCTTGCTGGGCTGCTCCCCGTTCAGGCCCCCGGAGAGGGCGGACGGAAGCAGGCCGGCTGGGTCCCCGCCGCGCCCACGGGGCTCGGCTGGAAGGCTGCTGGGCCCGGTGCCCCGCGGGGGTCAGTGCCCCGACTGCGGGCGGCGGGGGACCCTGGGCAGCCTCGTCTCCTCCCAGGGACCGCCGTCTGCCCGCCCTCTGTGGCATCTGGGGGCTCACGTGTCGCCAGGGGTGAGGGCTGCCGCCGCGCTGCCGCAGACCCCGCAGATGGTGTTCCCTGCGGAGGCGGCGCGGCTGCTGCCCGGCTGCCCGTGGAGGGGGGTCTCGGCGGCGGCCCCCAGCCCCTGACAGGCTTGGGAACGAGGACAGATGGCACAGAGCTTGCGGCTGCACTTCGCAGCCCGGAGGAGCAGCACCTACCCTCCGTCGGAGAGCCCCGGAGACGCCCCGGAGGCCCGCGTCCCCACGCCTGGCGCGCTGCGGCTGCGGCTGGGCCCCGGACCCCCGGCCCCGGCCGGCGCGCCCGACGGCGGTCCCCGGAGGGGCGCCGGGCTCCGGGTCTCCCTGCAGCCGGCCAGCTGCGGCGGAGTCGCGGCCGACGGGGACCGGGCTTCCCTGCTGCCTTGTGTCCTGAAGGAAGGCACTGGCGGCAGGACCGTGGTTGACGGCGATCGGACTGCCGTCTGTGCAGGTAGCCTTGGTACCTTTTTTGCCAGTGACAACGGCAGTGACTATGGGTCCTGTACCAGCTCCAGCAGCGTCTGCAGTGAGGGCAGCGGCTGTGCTCTTCCAGAAAGGGATGATTCTTCCTTTGGCAGGAGCTTGTTCTCTGAGGCCACCTCTAGTAGGATCACGGCCCCCTGGAATACAGCTGTCCGTGAGATTTCTTCAAGTTCAAGTACAGTCCCGTTTGTCCAGCATGACCCGGAGCGTGGAGTGGAGACCGTGAAGCTGCCAGTGAGCAGGAACTCGAAAATTCCACTGAAACGCTGTTCATCCTTAGTCATCTTTCCTAGGAGTCCTTCCAACACCCCACCGACTTCCCCAACAGCTAAGGGCACTCTTTCAAGCCCAGGACCCTATCAGACCTCACACCAGTGTTTGATTTCTCCAAGTGAAATCACGCACAGGGAAGACGGTAGCGGCACAAAGGGATTTCTTTCAACAGCTGTCAATGGACTCCGGTTGTCTAAAACGGTCTGTGCTCCCAGAGAAGGGAGGGACATCCGGCCACTTCCCAGAAAAGGCTCACTACCCAAGAAGATGGGTGTTTCAGATAGCAGTCCAGACCCGGCGGCCGGGGCAGAATCGCCGGGAGGAGTTGCCTGTGTTTCGGTGCATTTCACCCAGCAGAAAGCAGCCACGCTGGACTGTGGAACGGCAAATGGTGATGGCCTGCTGGGGGTGTCCGAGGTCAGGGTGGACCCCGACCCAGAGGGTGGGAAACCTGTGCAGAGGATGTCTGCGTGTCTGCCGCCCAGCCCGAGTGCAGGTTGTCACATAAACATCAGTGGGCACTGGGCAAGACCACAGCTGCACATCCATGGAAACCACGCTGTTTTACAAAGAAGCATCTCCCTGGGAGGACTTTATCCCAACGTTTCCTGTTTATCCAGCCTCAGTCACAGTTGTTCCACGGGGCGACCATCTCAGCTCCTCATCAAGCTGGCACCTGGAAATGCAGGTCAAGTTAGCAATTTATTAGGAGACAATGAGCAAGATTTCACAAACGAGCTGTCTGACTCTTTGAAGCATTCTCAAAAGGTAAGTTTCCTTTTTCTTGGTGTTAATTTATGCTAGAATAGCATAATATTTGGCTAAAATGTGTTACAGCATAGCAGTTTTATATACTTTCTTGGTTCTTGACTAGTATTTTGTGGTAATAAACTTGATGTTTGTAAATCTGAGGGACCCCAATTTTTCTCACTCTTTGTTATTTTGCCAGTGTAAAACTTATGTCTGTTAAAAAAGAAAAGTTTAAGTGATTTAAGCCATAAAAGCATTTCTGTAGCATTGCAGTAACCTTTAAGTCATCATTTATTTCACAGCATCTTAGGATGCACTTTCCTTCATGTGACGTGGCTTTGTACTGTCTATCCTATCATGTTCCATCCTTACCGTAGAAAGCGATCATCTAACTTTCTCCCCTCCTTAGTCATTATGAAATAAAGGAGAATGTAAAATGCTTTTGTAAATTATTAAATAGTGAAAACCACATAAAGACGGGAAGATCTGGTTATAAATGAACATAGAGGAAGTATTTCTTTAAAATGTTTCTGTTTGTTAGGTCATTGGTCCTTTGTGTTTATTAGATCAACCTGCGCTGCTGTGTGCTTAAAGCAGAGGACAGAGCAGTCATGTTTGCGCCTGTCTGTACTTCGATCCATAGGAATTTTCTTTTCACAGTGTTCTTTAGATGCCAGTTTACACAGCTTTCTGAAATGCAACTCAGTATTTCAACAGTACTGAAAGCTGAATTTTATGCTTTTGAATTTTTTAAGTTGCTTGGTATTTCCCAGAATTTTCTAGTTACTTGATTAATAATTATATGACTATTTTTCTTTATTGTACTAGTAGTTTTCTTGATTGAACATTAACCCAAACATTTCTGAATATAATTTGATTCTCCAAAGTGTTTTGAACTTAAATGGATTTTTTAAAAGTCTGTATTTGGAAGGCCTTGCCAGATTCCAGGTTATTTAAAAATGTATGTGACTGAACAATTCTGAATGACAGCATGCAAAAAGTAAGCTCATCTGCTTATTACTCTGTGTATACCACATCCAGTATCTGGGTTAAGGGTTTTAAAAAAAACGTAAAAAGACCTACTTCTGTTCAAGTAGCTGTAGGTAAACAAAATACTAGGTAATTGTTAGTTTTCTGTATTTTGAAATTTGGTAAATATAATCATTGTCACCCAGTGCCAGATGCCAATCAATACAAGGAACATATTTTACAGAGGATAAAAGATCAGATTTCAAAAATGTGATCTGTGCTTTAGAATTATTAATTCCTCTCAGAAAGTGTTTTAAAAACTAGCTTTCAGAAGATTATAAACCATTCAACTGTTTTCTCCCCAGAAGAAAACAATGAAATGGTAACTATGAAGAATGATGTAGAGTTTTCTAATTGAATTATTAGATGATACTAATTAATTTTACACTTAATGAAATTATCTGAAAGGAAAAGTTAACTTAGAAGTAATTATAGAAATGTCCTTAAAATAGTTATTTTGTAGGAGTATTACAGTTTCTTGATGTTTTTGGAAAAGGGTATTTTTAATGAAATATGAAAGTTCACAGTGTCTTTTGTGTGGATAACAATACACATTTTTAAATTAATTTTAGTTCAGCATAGGAAAGCTAATTTAATTTTCTGAGACTGTCAGCTGCCTGGTTTGGTGCAGGCTGTGCTTTGGGGTAGAATGTTGCATCTTAGGCTAGGGCACCAGAGTGCAGTTAGCTGGGGGAGTTTAGGTTGTTCCTCCTTCTAATGATTAGACGGCTCTTCTTTATAGAGGTACTGTAAACAATATAAAACCAAAAAAAAAAAAAAAAAAAACCCAAACCTAGTGCCATTGAGTTGATTCCAACTTTAGTGACAGTGAAATTCAGTTATACTAGGTCTCACTTGATGTAATTGATCACTGATGAATTGAGGGTTCATTTTAAGAGGAAAACAGTAACATTACTTTTTTTAAGCATAACAGTGGCAACAATAGTGGACTTTCAGAAATAACCCTGTGTTTATCAATAATTATATATTAATCTAATTATAGTGGTATATTGTAACTCATTTATAAATAAGCAGCTCCTAAAATATTTCCCATGACTCCAGTTAGTCTGGGTTAGTATTCTGAATTGCTGAGTCTGGGCTCACATTTCACACGTTGACATTAGAGCAGCGCTGAGTAACCTCAGCTATCTGTCCTGAGCAGCGCAAAATGAAGTCACTGCTTTGGTCCGAGACGGGGTTTCTGCCACACGAGAGGTCCCCAGATGCCTTTCTTATGTGGGTGGCTACCAGGCTCTAAGCAGCCTGCGATCAGGTTTCCAGCCCTCTGTGATCAACAGCTCGTTAATGGCTAATTTTTTTAATTTAGTGAGAACCATTACCTCTTCCTGCAGCACAGCTCTGTTCTGTGTTTACAACGTAGAAGGGAGATGGGATTCTGCTATTTCAGGTGCCCCTAAGAGCAGTGTGTTTCATTCTGTGTGCACTGTGAGACACAGCTTTACTTTTGGGCTGGAGATAGATACTTTGTCAGCCTTGTCAAAAAATAGACTAAGAAGCAAAGGTATTCTAATCCAGTTCTAATTACTACTATTCACATTTCTAAAATCTGTGGTTTCTGTATAATTTTTTTTACTTTTTCCTTACTGTTTTCTGAATTTCTCATGTTACTTGTTAGAATGCCAAGATTTCACTGCTCTATTTAAAGTGCCTTAGCATTTTGCCCAAACTTGTACATGTCTTTGACTCTTTACTTACATGTATGTTTTTATTAGAAATTTTGATTTTATATTTATTCTTTTTGTTACAGATGTGTTTATTCATTATCTGTTACTTAATCCCAGGTAGATAAATCTCTTAAGCCTATTGTAATAGAAATCAAAAAAGTTGTACCTCAGTTATCTCAAGAGCGTTTAAGATTAATCTCAAAATTCTATGTGTCAATAATTTATTTAGTTGTCTTAAATAGATGGTTATCTTAGCATTCCAGTGTTTCCCTAGTTCTTAATTTGATTGGCTTATCAGAATGGTTAGAGAATTTGAGTTGGCTTTATTTTGAGTAGCACTGAATCTCGCAGAAAAACCACTGGAATTTATAAAATGTCCCTGTGTACTGTCGAGTCTGACTTCCAGCCACCCCTGTGACAGAGGAGAACTGCCCCTTAGGGTTATGAGGCTGTCACCTGTTTGGGAATAGATCACAGGTCTTTTCTCCTAAGGAGCAGCAGAGAAGTTAGAATGGCCAAGTGCTTCCCAACTGTGAATTGATAATTTCTGAAAAATACTTCTAAATTTATAAATACACAAGTGTGATACAGCAGTGTTCACAAAGAGTTTTAGAAATTTGTTGAGCTATGTATACTCATGTATATTTATTTCTTAGAATTGAGAAGTTAAGATACTAATTTCAGAGAGGCTTCGGGTCTGAATTGTTTATTTCAAAAGTATGTGGCATGTCTCTAGATGTGCCTTGTACTCATTTATCCAACCTATAGTTGAATAACTACTGTCTGCCCAGTACTGTACCAACCACTGGGCATAAAGGATGAACAAAATGCAGTCTACATCCAGGAGCTCCCGTTCTAGTGATGGAAGCAAACTAGTAAACAAAACATTTCAACAAGATGTGTGATGTGCTAAGCAGAGATGTGGGGGGGGGCAGGGAGAGAGATGGGAGGAGAGGACCTGGCTGGGAGAAGAAGCCTGGAAGCCTTCACAAAGGAGGTGACACAGGTGCTGAAATGTCGTAGCTGAGTTGGGAGTCGCAGGCTGAGAGTGACCAGGACAGGGTTTCTCAGTCTCGGCTCTGTGTCCTGACCTGAATGGTGCATCCTAAGGTGTTGACCTCACCCCCGGCCTCTGCTCCCTAGATGCCTGTAGCTCTTCCTACCCCCAGGCATGACACTTAGAAAGGTGTCCAGCAACTGCCAGACGTGCCCTTGGCCGGTTCAGAAGGGTGGTTTTTCAAGTGGAAGAAGCATCACATGTCAGGCTGGACGTCGGAGAGAATCTCCTGTGTATGTGGCTCTGTGCCTGAAGGACCCCAGGGATGGAGGAGGAGGTGCTGTGTTGGGAGTGGGTTCCACTGGCCCCGACCTGATGCCGAGGAGGGAGACCCTGGTGAGACAGTGGGAGGCTTTCCAGAAGAGTGTGCAGTGCTTGCTGTTTTATGGCCCCGTGGATGACCAATGAAGCCCAGGTTCCTTGGGTGACTGGTGAGCAGTGACATCATGAGGTGAGGTGGGGATTCAGGAGGAGGGACTGGACTGGGGGGCTGGAGAGGAAGTCGTGTGTCATGAAGCTGTTGTCCCAAGAGGCGGTCCTGCCCGTGCTGCTGTCCCAACCGCACTGCCATAGAGTCGATTCTGACACCTAGTGGTCCTACAGGACACAGCAGAACTGCCCCCTGGGGTTTCCAAAGAGCACTGGGTGGATTCGAGCTGCTGACCTTTTGGTTAGCGGCCATCACACTTAACTGCCATGTCACCAGGGTTTCCACTGTCTGCTTACGGAAGCTGGAAGCCCAGGACCAGGGCTCACAAGCAGAGTGACAGCCGGAAATACAGACTGAGAGGTCCAGGCCTTGTTGAGCATGTGATAGACGGGAGGGGCAAACAGTGAGCGGGCGGGAAAGGTGAACCGCCAGCAGAGAGAGCCCCGTGGGTCATGGCAGTTTGATCACAGCCACCGTGGACCGGGTAGCACAGTGGTCTGTTGTGCGTGGGGTCACTATGAATGGGGGGCCACTCCAGGGGTCACTGACAGCGGCAGGAAAGAAACCCTTGAGAGCCAGAGGCCAGGCAGAGCATGGTGGCATCAGGGTCAGAGCAGGACCAGACAGTGCCACAGAGAATCCAAGTGTCTTTTGCATGTGGCGTTTAGGAGACCCTTGGTGACTTTCGAAGGAGAATGAGGAGAAAAGCAGGCTGAGGGAAAAGTAACAAGAGGGAGCCGAGGCAGGAGCCAAGGCGAGGTGCAGAAGAGGGAACGAGTTGGAGGCAGTGGGGTGAGGTTTTTTAACATCTAAATTATAGAGAGAGAAGACATGGGTCCAGTGGGTGTGAGATGTCTAAGACAGAGGGCCAGGGTACAGGAGGTTACACTTTCCAGGGAGGAGAGAAAGGCTGTTGCTTTTTGTCCTTTGTTCTTAAAATTACAGACAGTGTGAGTGTGGGCCATGGCAGTGGAAACGGAACTTCGGGGGTAGGGAGTGAAGCCCTCCCCCCGCCAGAAATTAGACAAGAGCGAGGCTTCCATGTCCCAAAGCAGGCTGGAGTTGAGCCTTAATTCTAGAAACTGCCTGGAGAATGCGGGGTCGTAGGTGCCTCAGCTCAGGCTTCCTCTGGGACGGGGAGCCTGCCGGTTGGGGGGTGTCACCTGGCTGCGTCCACTCGGGCTCAGCATTATGGTGACAGTGGAGTAGGACAGATGGGGAAGACAGGACCAGGAGCTGTTTCATCAGCACGGACTTGGCGGAGTCCCTGGTGCGGCCAGGCCACCTGCTGAGGCCAGGCCACCTGCTGAGGCCAGGCCACCTGCTGAGGTCAGGTCACCTGCTGAGGTCTGGCGGGCGGGCAGCGCAGGGGCTGCGAGGGACCTAGCTCTGTGGTCAGCACGTCCAGGAGGTGTCGGGAGTGTCGCTCTGGGCTCCGGTTCAGTGTTCCGTGTTTGTCCGCGTGTGGATTGGGAGACTGTAGCCAGGGGCATACAGACCCTGAAAGCCCTTCTCACAAGGTGAGCAGGGTCCCCCAGCTCCATGGCGTGTGCCAGGGGAGTCTCTCACATGAGAGGAGTTACTGGAAAGCAGCTGTACCTTCTCTGAGATTTAACCAACCCGCCTAGACGCAGATGTGATTAGAACGGCCAGTCCCTGAGCCTGGAAAGCCGGCAGCTAGTGTGTGTGTGTCCCGTGTAGCTGGTGCGTGGACTGCTCACCACAGAGAGCACCTGAGGTACATATATTCAGGCCGTCTCTAGGGCGGCTCTAGGGGACTGGGGGTGGGGAGCAGGCCGAGACGCCAGGCTTTCCTGACACGAACATTCTGTGATTTCCCTCAATGGACAAACAGGTACCAAGCAGAGACAGTTCACACCAAGTTTATTGGTGGTGTGACAGTGTCTCTAGGTCACAGAGCACAGAAATGGTCCCAGCAGGACTTTTATCTTCCATCCCCTTCACGAGACCTGAGAGTGTAACATCATATTATACAGGTAAAAATAAGCATCCAACATTACTGCCTTTTTTTTCTCCATTAGTTCCTCCTAAATTTTTGCTCATAGATTACCTTTTAATCCTTTAGTGAGGGCTGTAAGTCCGTGGTAAATGCAGCGGCTTGTAAGGGGTCAGCTGCGTCAGCTGCTGCAGAGTCTGTCCCATCCCTGTGGGGACCCCATGCACTATGGGACGGGCCACTGTGGCCTCATGGTCCTCGCTGGCTGGTTTTCAGGAGGCCGCTGGGCCATCCTCGTCGTCTCCACCCAGAGCTCGGCCGGAACCTGTTCCCCATGCTGGTGACATGCAAGCCCCCCGGCATTCGGGGGGCAGCTGTGCTTGAGGTGCACCAGTCTGGAATGGAGCCCACATGTCCGACCCAGCAGGGGAGGGTTCGGCCCGTGAGCCACCCCTTTCGGTCACCTGCAGGCGTGTTGGGTGGCCCTGGGGGCTGATCCAGACGCTGATTCTGGTTCCGCAGGCCTGGGATGCAGCCTAAGATTTCTGTTTCTAGCAAGCTCCAGGGCCTACCCAAAATGCTAATGCCCCAAACACACTTTATGAAAAGAGTATTGCAGTTCAGAGTTGAATTATCCAGTGAGCCTTGAAATGTCGTTGTAATGAATAACTGATTATGGAGATGTCCACATGTTCTAAATAACCAGCTGTGCCTGTAGAAGAACTGAAGTTTTTCTTGTGAAAAATAAGAAACTTGCCTTTGACTTCTGGTCAGACTGAGGGCTCACCCGGTTTACATAAAGGAGGATCCTGGATGGACCTGTGGCCAGGGCTGGAGTGATTTGTCCAGTTTTAAATCCCCTTAGTTGTGGAGAGCAGCACTTGATTGAGACCATGTAGCATGTGGAAGAAATTGTTTGGACCAAGAAAAAAATGGAAAGACAGTCGCCTGTCTGCCACCTTGATCATCAGACAACCTTTGTGACTCACAGAATTCTGATTGTAAATTTTCAGGATTCTGTTTTAGTTTTATTTAAGAACCAAAATACATCGGTACGCACACACACCGTGGTGCTCCGAGAGTCTTCTTGTTCTGTCAGGGCTGTCATTTGGGCCCAGGTAGTTTCCAACACGGCCATGTATTTTTTTTCTCTCAAGATAAGATTTGAAAAGCTTACATTTGAAGTGTTGTATTTCCGTAACTATTCTGGCTTGTTCAGCGAACGCCTTGGGTCTTCCTGTCTGTGAACACGTGCAGTCTCGTCAGTGTACCTGCCTGTGAGGGCACCAGTTGGCACCTGCTGTGGACGTTCACACCTTCAAACCTTGTTCTGTGTCGGGATCTGAAACCCCGTGTGACCGGTGCGTCTTTAGGGGCTGGCTTTTGTATAGCTCTGTAAGGGGGAGTTGAAAATCACCTGTTTAACATCATAATGCTGATTAAACTGGATGTTACTGATCAGGTGTAAGTGCGTACTTGAAAGAGCCGAGTGTTCTTCTGTTGCAGCGGGTGGAGAAACCTGGCTGGTGGCAGGGTTTTTGTAGGCTGGCTGCTCCTGACATGGCCACATCTCGGGGAGATGAAATGTTTCCTGAAAAATGAAAATGAGAAAAAAAAGAAGCGTAGCAAGTAAAGAGTTGAAGAGGGCGGTGGAGGCGGCAGAGGGGTGGGCGGAGGTAAACTCTCCGGAACTGGCCCGAGAAGGAGGTTCTGGAGGAGGCATTAGCCAAATGGACAAACTCTCTGTGGCCTCATTTTCTAGAATCTGTTCGCTGCCTTCGGTCACAGCTCTGTCCCCAGTACATAAGACAGTGCCTGGCGTATAGCAAAAACCAGGCCCACTGCTGTCAAGCCAGTTCCAACTCATGGTGACCCTAGAGGTCAGAGCAGGGCTGCCCCATGGTTTCCAAGGAGCACCTGGCAGATTTGAACTGCCGACCTTTTGGTGAGCAGCCTGGTCACTTAACCACTGCACCACCAGGGTTCTCTGGCTCATGACGGGCTCTTGTGGAGTATTAATTAAATTGATGAAAGTAGCCTGGGACCCTTTGGGTTGGGGTAGAGATGGCTGTGGAATCCCGAGAGGCAGTGAGGAGGGGCAACACCCGGGGCTCCGTCCTTTACGTGAAGAGTGGCCCTCTAAATGAGTGCCTGGTCCCTGGACTGGATCTAGTGGAACAGTATGGTTGTGACTCAGGGTTAGTCCCCACAGTGGAGTCTGAGTCATGGCCTGCATATCCCGCTAACTGGTACCACAGGACCGCAAGTCTGGATAGAGGCTCAGATCCAGTTTTCTAAAAAGAAGTTTGAAACGCAAGACTTTTAAGGGTCTTAAAGGCCATCTGACTTGCTCTGACTCTGTCACTGATTAATAAATGGCTTTCTTCTAGCTTTGCTGTAGGAGCTGGGATTCTCAGACTTGTTCCTGGAGCTTCAGATGACCATTTTAGCTTGGAGTGACCGTTCCCATCTCTCCTAGTGCGGAAAGACAAAACTCTCTCGAAGAGTCACAGAGCTTTGTGGAAACCCAAGTGGGCTTCAGAGCAAATGTGCTCCACAAGGATTTGTCAGAACTAGGACATGTACTCACCGTCAGTGGCCAGTATCGTCCCCGGAGATGGAGAGTTACTGTTCAGAAGGGAAGGCAGGATGTAGCTTGTAGAAAACTACCTGAACCTGTTATGGTGCAACGTGCAGAGGTGTCCTTGTACCTGCTGCAGGCAGGTGAACAGCTGGGGTGTGCGACTGCCTGTACAACTTTTATTTTTATCCAGTAACATGTGCCTATTTTGTAAGTCAGATGTTATTTCCTTGAAATTTTTCTTTCTGCCTTTTTCCTCTGTGTTCTGTTTTCCTAGAATTCCTCTTACCCACAATTTAAGTCTCCTCTTTCCTCACCTGCTTTTTTCTGTTTTCTGGAAGACTTTCCCCTTCTCTTTAACTTTGAAATTTTGGTTATTTGTACCTTCTGAAGTTCTTTCTTCTCTGATTCCCTGTCTTAACACCCTGCTTGTTTAGGAATGCTATCGGTGACTCCTCTGAGAGTGTTTTAGTTTGAGTTTCCTGTTTCAAGTCTTACCCTGGGCTCTTCATTGTCCCTAGTCCCTGTAGGTCACTGAGCCTGTGTACCCTTTTCTTCCAGTGTCTGTCAAGTCTTGGCTGGCTGCTAGTATTGTAGAGAAAGTCACCATGTCCTTGCATTGAGGTTGTGGCGGGGTAGGGATGGCTTCCCCAGTTGTGCCTCCAGCTCTCAGGATCTGGAGGCTTTCTCTCCGCAGCCCGTTGGTTTCTCCAGAGAAGCAGCTGCCGGTGATTGTACACATCTTTTATACTGTAGTCCATGAATAAACTAATAAGACTGAAGGTTATTTCTTTCTACAGGTTCTGAAACTGAGTTAATTTTGGATAGACCATGTCTTAAAAGCTGATGTTTACTCATTGGATTCTTTCAGTACTGATGACAGTTTAATTTATAGTAAAGGTGGTATTTGATTTTCATACCTTCCGTGTACTCCTAGAAACCCTAAATTAAACTCTCTATAGAAGAAAATGCAGTTTTTCTTAATGTATTTCCCAACTTTTAGTATTTGTGACAACACATTTACATGTAAATATGCATTCTTATTACTCTGAGGGGTGAAGAGACCTACTGGAAATGTGGGGGGTAAACTGAGGCAAGAAGAGACCGCAGCATGCTCTGAAGTGCTCCCTGAGCTGCCATCACATGCCGTCTGTCACTGGGGCTGGAAACATCAACTGTAATTTTTAACTTGGAGAAAATCTTGATATGTTCTTCCTAAATCATTTTTAGCTTCATGTTAAAAAATTGTCTGGGGTAGTGGTTATCTTCATATTAGAAATAAGGAGACAAGTTCAGGAAGGTTAAAGTGACTTTGTCAATATCAGGAACCTAGTAAATGCTGTATTTGGGCCAGAACTCAGCTCAGCCATGTGTTCTGAAGTCCTTTCCTGCTACAGTGTTGGCACCTGACGCTTCCATCTCACCCTGCAGGAAGAGAAACCTGTAGGAGGAGGCGCGTCATCGTACCCTTTAGGAAGAGACACTGGCGGGATGGGCCGCCTCATCTTAACCTGTAGGAAGAGAAACCGATGAGATGAGGCTGTGGAGGAAGGTTCTTTTGGTTAGAGTGGCATCAGAAAGGGAAAAAGACTGAGTTGTCTGGAGGGAAGTATCTCTTTGGGCTGCCTACAAGGTGATAAATAATCTTGCACTCTGAAGGACAGATAGTCCCCATCAAGGCCTCTGATTGCCCTTGTCGAATGGGCATTTTTGGCCCAAGGATTATTTTTAGAACGTTATTAGAGAACCAGTGTCTCTCTCAGTTTGTAAGGATCAGGCAGCTGACGTGGTTGGGATTGATTATAAGGTTTCGAGCTGTGTCTTGGTAGGCTGTTGGACAGTCCCCTCATAAAGTAGTCTGAGGACTGAGAACTTTGATAAATAAACCCTGAGTTAGTAAAAAAGTTTGTCGGAATGTTTGTCAGACCCATTTAAAGCTACTCCTGTTTAACACATGAGAAAACACGTGTAGTATGAACTTCAGTAGCTTATATGCTGAAGATTCCCTTACCTTTAAAGGTGATTAAACCAGAGTCTGGAGCAATGGTCTGCAGTTTAATGAGCTGAAAACCAGTTTCCTGCTATGCACAAGGCATCGCTAGGAATTTTGGGGCACACTTGAAAATTATTTTTAAGCTTCCATTTAACGATTATTTAAATTTCCTTACATTTACATAATTGTAATGAATGTAGATTAACTTGAGGTGTGAATCTCACATGTGGTGGCTGCCTTTTTCACTTTGGTGGCAGTGTGAACAGGAGATCAGAGTTGTAATCTCGTGGTACTCGAGTAATTCCTTGTAGCAGTACGGACTTAGAAGAGAGTCATAAAATATTCTCGTCTGTGTTATTTCACCAATTGCGTGCCAGTTACAGGTGGTGACTTCCACGTGCTGGGGATGGCAGTGATGGCACAGCCTCCAGAGAGCAGAAAAGGTTGGGAACGAAGCCAGGAGGTGGTCCCGGAATATAGGCTGTAGACACAGATGTGAACCAGTCAGGAGCCAGGCATTACCAGGCTGTCACAGCGGTGACAGAGAGCTGACTTCATGTGTGGGTTGAGGAGGAGAGAATGCAGGAGGTCGGCGAGTCCGATGACGCTCGTGGTGACTGCGCTTGCGAGGTGGAGCCGCCTCAGACCCTTGCACAGTGGCGGAGTGGGACTGACAGTTGGGTGCCTGAGGCGTCTGGGGGAGCGGATCGGGGACCAGCTGCTCCTGGTTTCCTGGTGTTTCACGTTGTTAGAACTGTCACTGTTTTCCTCCATGTCATGGAGTAACTGGTTTCACAGAGGAGGGATTCACAGAGACGCAAATGACAGCATGATTTTCCAGTCAGTCATGCTATTTCAGCGTTTTTAAACTACTTAATAACTTTTAGGCTACCTTTGGGTATTAATTACTTATGAAGGCAGGGCCTGCTGAGACGCACAGAAGAAGGAAACAATTTTCTCGAAAAGAATTTTCCCCCAGTGTACACCCATGGCGTTCTGCTCTTCCTTGTCACCCGTTTTATACATGTTCTGTCTGTCTGTTTGCGAGCCTTCTGGAACCACACTGTCCCTGAAACAGGGTGTTGCCCACACCTAGCGCAGAGCTCAGTGGTAGAGTCCAGTCCCCAACAGGGGTTGACCTCAAGGAATTTACAGTCAGTTGGAGTCGAGAAGAATTCTAACACAGATGTTAAAAATAAATCAAGGTGAGGTAGAATCACAGAGGTGGGGACTTTCGATTCTGTCTCACTGAGAACGTTTTCATTAAGGTGACACTGAGCTAGACCATCCTAAGTTAAGCAGGATTTACGCAGGTGGAGCCAAGAGACTCTCTGGGGAGAGGGAGCAGTGTAACTTCGAGGGAACGAGATACAGCATTTGTTCAGGAGAAGCAGAGATGCCAGGGGAGGAGGTCCGTATCAACAGGTGAGGCTGCCCAGTGGATTGAAGACCAGGTAGCCCACCTGGAATCCCAGCTAAGAAATCTACAGTTGGTCCTCTGGATCGACATTTTTTAAACATGTACCTCACTAATCTGTGAAAGACCAAAAAAAAAAAAACAAAATAAAAACCAAAGCTCATTGCAGCTGTATCAATTCCAACTCAGGCAATGCTACAGGACAGAGTAGAACTGTCCCGTGCGGCCACTGGCGAGGGGCTGGTGCGTTCCAGTTGCTCACCTCTGGCTTAGCAGCGGTGGGTCTTAACGGCTGCGTCCAGCTCTTAACCAGCCTCCGTCTTCCATGGCCAAATAACCCACAAACGTCGAGTCAGGTCCGACGCCTAGCAACCCTAGGGGTCAGAGCAGAACTGCTCCAGAGAGTTATGAAGGAGCAGCTGGTGGATTTGAACGGCCCATTGCCAAATAAGCTTGCAAGATGCCACATACAGTATTCTCTAGAATGTCGCAGATGCATACTGGTAAATTTAAACCCTTAGAAGTTCAACAGGAAATAAACTTTTTGAACTTGGTTCAACCCAATATTCCCCAACCGTGTGACACCTTTCAACTCTTCTGTCACCAGCAAATCTGTTAGTCCTCGGATCAGGAGCTTCCAGCTGCTTTGAACTGGTTCACTCGTGGACTAGGAAGCGAAACCAGAACAGCCATGAATTTTTACCGTTGTGATCGGAGCAATGGCTGTGGCCCATGCCACCCCTCCATCTGAAGGCAGAGGTCAAGTTGGTGGCAGGCCTGCAGCTTGGGAGTTTTCCAGGAGCGGCTGCTGCCCTGGCTTGACTGTCTTCTGAAAACTTGAGTCTGTTCTGGTGTCGCTTTCTCGGCCCTGGCAGAACCAGGAAGAGTAGTGGGCAGCCCGAACCTGAACACACGGGGAAACGGTGTGTGTGCCACAGGGTGTTTCCAGAGGCATGTGACGGAGGGTGGCTTGTTGTAAACTGTTCAGGTTAGGAAGAGTGACAGGGGTACAGATGCCTGACTACTCTCAGGAGCTTCTGCCTGTGTCACATTGAAACTTTGTCACTTACAGTGTGCTGCCTTAAATCTGTCAAGGCTGCTTGGACATTGTTACCAGAACTGAGTGCTGGCCACGGGGCCCCTGCTCGCCGTGACCTTACCCATAATGGAAGGAAATACCGTGCTGTCGTGGGCCCTCCTCATGATTACTTGGACGTGCCCCACCCCAACCCACCACCATCAGGCCGACTCCACCTCGTAGTGACCCTGTGAGGTCTCAAGGCTGAGATTTCTGTGAGGCGGACTGTCCGCCTTTCCCTCGCCAGGCTGCATGTGGCTTCCGACCCAGACCTCCCTGTCAGTGGTGGGTGACTGTCAGCGGTGGGTGACCGTCACCAGTGTGCACTCCGGGCTCCTTCCTGGAACCGAGGCAGGCGAAGAGAGTCACTGTGGACTCCCTGCTCGCTCATCCTCGTCTGTTACCAGGCACGTGGCCCTCTTGTTTGCTCCCAGAACTGAGCCCTGTTGTCAGGGCCATCACCCTGTGGGGACAGGAGAGGAAGTGCTGCCCGGTCCCCTGCCGTCTTCGGGTGTCGCTATGTTGGAGCCCACTGTTGGAGCCAGTGTGTTGGTCCGTCTCGTTGAGGGTCTTCCTCTTTTCCCTTGACCCTCTACCTGACCCAGCATGATGTCCTTCTCCAGGAACTGGTCCCGTCAGTTACATGTCCAAAGTACATGAGACGCCGCCTCGCCACCCTTGTGTTAAGGAATGCTCTGGCTGCACTGCTTCTGGGACAGATGTGCTTGTCCTTCTGGCAGGCCGTGGTTTACTCAGTGCTTTTTACCAAGACTTGAAAAACTTACTGACAAAGGTCAGAGAGCCTGGCCTTCAGTATTGATTACAGTTTAGCATCAAGAAAACAAAAATCTCTACAACTGAACCAGTAAGCAGCATAATGACAAAGAAAAGAGTGAAGCTGTCCAAGATTTCGTTGTCCTTGGGTCTGCAGCTGACACCCGTGGAACCAGTAGTGGGCTGCTCTGGGCCGACCTGCTGCCAGATGGTTAAGGTCCTGGGTCCGCGTGGCTGAGCCGTGGCTGTCCATGTGTCTGCAGTCGTTCCCATGACGGCACCTGCTGTGAGCGGCCAGTCAGTTGAAAGGGAGCCTCCTCGGGGCTGGGACGTACACCCGGATACCAGCGCGTGTTCTGGCTATCCCGTCCCTCTGCATCCTGCTCACCTGGCCTCCAGCTCCTGGACTTGAGGTCTCGGTAGATCTGCAGATCTTAGAATCTCTCAGTCTTCACAACCTGGAACTGGCTGCGTGGCTCGAGGCGGCCTCTGTCCTCATCTGTGGGCCGGGGACATTCAGCCTCGACCGTTGCCCGAGCCGTTTTCTTGACGTGAATCTCTCTAGATGTCTATATGGTTGGCTGGGCTTTCTCCTCTAGAGAACCCAGCCTGAGACAGACAGCTCTTTAACCGAGTAGAGTGTCACTCTCCGGGGAGAGACCCCGACTACCTGTGTCAGTGTCACCTGTGAGAGATGCTGATTCTCTGGCCCCGTCCCAGACCCACTGAGCAGGAACTGCCATGACCTGTTTTTAAAAAGGAAGGCCGGTGGTATAGTGGTTAAGTACTGTGACTGCCAGCCAAAAGTCAGCAGTTAAAATCCACCAGGCAGTCCTCGGACATTCTGTGGGGCGGTTCTGTCCAGTCCTGTCAGGTTGCTGTGCATCAGGTTGACTCAACGGCAGTGACCTTGGGGGGGTTTGGTCTTTAAAAAAACCTGCAGGTGAGTCTGATGCGTTCTGGAATTGGAAGACTTGGAGGAGTACTTGGTCAGCTGTCCCTCCCTGAGTGCTTCACAGCGAGACCAGATTCAGGGCAGAGGCCTCTGGGCAGAGTCTCAGCGGCCACAGCTCCTGCTATTCCACATCAGAGCAGCGGTTCAGGCGGGTCCTGCCCGCTTCAGGCCAAGGAGGCGACTGTGGAACAGGCCCAAAGGTTTGCAGGTTGGGTAGCCAGAACGGGAAAAAGGACAAGTCAAAGCTCTGCTGGCGTTGACTCTCCCTCAGGAAACAAGGGCAGAGAGTGCTGCAGAGCGGTCGTGTCCCCACCTGTGGGGTTTCATGCAGAGCTGGGAACAGGGCGGCCCCTCAAAGGTGGTGGCAGACCGGGCCACAGGGATGTGTGTAGCCAGCCACAGGCCTGGCCGCCGTCCACTGTCACATTTCAGGATCCTGAAAGGGCACACTCAGCCCCTTCTGAGTCTCCTGCTCCAGGGCTTGGACCCATAATGCTTCTGTTCCATTTCACCCAAATTGTGAAAATCCAGATCTGTTCCAGTTTCGCTTGGCTGGCTGTGACCAGTCTCACACAGTCAGAAGCCCAGCTTCCGAGGGACGCCCTGCTCCAGCTCTCACATGGGCTTGCTTCTGACTCCGAGACGTGAGGGGCTCCTCAGCTGCGCAGAGGGCAAAGCAGCTGTGTCTCGGGAAGCCTGGTGGCCTGTCAGCAGAAAGCTCAGCTGCTACCAAAGGGTCCATGGTTGAAACTCACCCTTCAGGGCTGTTCTGCCCTGTTGTGTGGGGTCCCTGTGAGCTGGAATCAACTCCACGGCAGTGGTGTGGCTTCGGTTTGACTGTCTTTCTCGCAGGGACCGCCGTCTGCTACGTTAGTCTCTCATTTAAACTGGAGACGTCCTTCCCCAGGGAATATTAGCTTTTCTTCACAGACTATTAGCTTTTTTTGCACCTGGCAAATTGGCAGAATCCCTGCAGAAAAGATTAGCATCACAGTTTTTGGAACTTGGGTGAATCAGTGTGACCAATTTCAATCAAGAATGAATATTGTTTTTCTCACAGTGAAAGAGCCATATCTCTCTTATTTGTGGTTTAGCTTTGGGTCTTCTATGATTAAATAATAGCTTTATATGTTATTTATTTATAGATGAATCCTCTTATTTTCCTTTATTTGGAAATACCAGTTTGAGGCAGTGGAAGAAGGTGATCTCTCTCCTTTTTGCGGGGAGAATAAAACTGAAGTGAATGCAGAACCTGTTTTCTTCCCTCTTATAGTCATTAGTGGCCTAAATTGTGTCTAAAGGAGATTGTGTTAAATTTTAGTTTTGAAAATCACTGTGACATTCCGTTTAGATTTTGATACCTCGTAGCCTGTCGTCCCCACCACCCCTTCCCATCTGTGTCAGACATTCCCCTTCTGAGGTCTGTTACGAATGGAGCCCACGGGGAGCCCTGAGGGCACCCTAAAGGCCTAGATAAGCCCTGGAGGCTGGGAGGCCAGGGTGTGGGGCAGGGAAGGTCAGTGGTCACAGCGGGGGTGGTGAGTGTAGAGGGAGGGCTCCATGGGAGCGCGCGGCTGTCAGACCTCACCTCTACTGTACTCCTCTGCTGTAGGATGCCTGTAAAATGCAGGGGCTGCTGAGGGTGGCAGCATGCAGTGCCCACGAGCCCAGGCGTGTGACACGGTGTCCCTGAGAACAAGTACAGTTGCTGTCCTGAGGGGCGGTCCACCAGTGACTGCATCACCAGCTGTGAACATTCAGAATTCACTGTCAGCAGGGACAGCTACCTTCCACCGAGAAGTCCTGCCCCTGGGAGTGTGCCCAGGAGCCCAGGTCGGGGTCACACTGCTCGCTCAGCTGGAGCTGTGCCTCCCCTGATGTATTGCAAAGGTAGGAGAAATGCATCGTGAGCCTTCAGAAAAATGCTTAAAACAAGCAGGCCAGAGAACAGAGGGAGTCAGTCTGTAAGCAGAATAAACAGCATACAGAGACCTTCATAAGGCGGGCTTACCGTAGAAAAGGCTTCAGGTATAGTAATTTTCAGAATCCCTCTCTTAGGTCTGCAGTGTCTGGTATGGAGTATAAAAGGTGAATTTGGAGAGAAACGAAGTTTGTTAAAAATAATAGTTTTTATAAACTTGAAGGCGGAAATATGTTGATGTATAAAAATTCTGCAATGCACCCCTCCCACTTGGTGAGTTTTGCTGATTTTTCTCAGTGAGTCATGTGTGGTGATGTCAGAAGGCCAGCTTCTCATGCATGAATCAAGACGTCCTTTAACATCCTGCACAGGAGACAGAGTTTCCATTCTGATTCCCATGAAGGGTTCTTATCTAATTCCACTTGTAGGGTTTCAGCTTTAGTGTTTGTAATTCACCTCTGGTCTTTGATGATCTCTGAAATGGTTCTTGATCTCTTAACTTCATTTAAATGGTATGAGTAACAGTGGCTTGAAAGATTTTATGGCTATGAATTTGTTTCTTTTCTTTTCTACTGCCTGTCCCCAGTTCATTGCTTGTAGTTAGGTGATCCAAGCAGAGGAACCTTGCTACTTGCCAGTGGGGAGTTTGAATACAGCTCCGGGAAGACACAGCACTTGTTTGCAGTCATTGAGATGTTTGTTCAGTTGTGACACACTGACTTGGAGTGTAACTTTCACGTAAAGCACAGTAACACGGTTTTTTACAGATGTTAGTTGAAATATCAGCCTCTTTGTTCTGTGCTGAAAAAGGTAGCTTGAGCGGAGTGCTCTTGTTATCTCGTTTGGGAAAGTGTTTCCTTCTGTAATAATCAGTGATTCAGGTGTGTCTCTATTTTGAATTATACAAAATAAAAATCATATGAAGAAGGCTTACATATACAAAACAACCATACGAGTTTATTGATGGAAATGTCGTTTGTCACGATGGAAGGTTAGCCATACCCTGAGCGTCCCCAGTAGGGAACTAAATGGTTTCAGCTGTTCCACACACCAATGTGCTCTACGGCCATGAAAAGGTTAAAACATTTCTGTGTGTGCTGGTAATGCGGGAGAGCCTGGAGATGAAGTCAGGGGGAAGAAGTAAGATGCAGAATGGCGGTGTGAGAAAAGCTTCCAGGGTCATGACCCCAAACAAGTGTGACCTGGAGCCCTGGGGGTACAGTGACTCATGGCTCAGCTGCCAGCCAGGCCAGCGGTTCTGATCCAGCAGCCGCCCCGTGGAGATCCCGTGGGGCAGCTCCGCCCTGCCCCCCAGGGTCCCTCTGAGGCGGGCTGACTTGATGGCGGGCGGACTGGTTGCCTCCTGGGAGGACAGGGGGTGGAGGTGGATAGCTGGCGTCTGGGAACCCTCCTGTCTCCTTTTAGGTTTTGTGCCCTGTGTGTGCATTGCTGTTGGGTGCCATAGGGGCAGTTCTGACTCACAGTTACCCCTGACGACAGAGGACGACTGCCCTGTCGTGTTTTCTTGGCTGTTGTCTTTTTGGAAGCCAATGACCAGGTCTTCTTCCTGTGGTGTGGCTGGTGGGAGCAGGAGGGTCAGAGCTGCCCGCCTTGTGGTCAGCGGCGGGAGCCTCTCTGTGTACCAGCTGGACCCGTCAGGGGAACGTTGCCTGGGCTTAAAAATGGTATTTTTTAAAAAAGTCATCTGGATGAGAAAACGTGAGCGAGATACTGATAGCTAAGTCTGAAAACTAAAACAAGGCAGGACCGTGTACCATGCTGTAACATTCACGTCTAACCTTTGTTTTTACTGAATCAAAAGCATTGGAATTAATTTGGCTTGAAAGCAGGAAGCTGTGTCTCTTGCTGGGCTCTGGTTATGAGGAAGGCTTCTTCCATAATACACCTCTGTTGGCAGGTTTATGGAGGGAACTGTTTGGAACTCATGTATTGGAAATTCTTTCTACAGTGCATTCTCCTTCAGAGCCGTCCCTGTGTAACTTGTCCACTCTGTTGCGTCGGGCTCTCTGAAAGCTGAATCGGCAGCCACTCGGAAGCCTTGAAGTTCATCAGAACTGTCTCCCTAAGATCAGTGCCGCCCAGGGTGCTGCTGTGGGGACGGCGCACATCTGTAACGTGGGAACAGAGATCTGCATTTTCTCTTCTCGTGCTCTGAAAATAGTTTTAAGAAACAAAATTCATGTCTTTAAAATATTTAAAAAAAAAACCTAAACTGTACCTGCTACAGGTAGTCCTGTTTAAAATGAACTGCTGTTCTAAATTCTTAGATCTTTTAGGCTTTCTTAAGTTGCTTGTATTTTACCAAAGACAGATTTGCTGTATAAAATAAGCTGTTGCCAGTTGAATAGAGGAAATCACTGTCATAGTGCCATGCTGGACACGCCCCATCTGGAACAATTGATAGGCTGGGAAGCAGTAATGAGCATCACAGACTGACTTGCCGTCAGAAGAATGAATTTAAAACCGTTACTTTTCCTTTGTAAATGGAAAAATGAGCCTCTAGTTGTCCCGTGTCTATGACAACCATGTGTCCTGGAGTTTCTGAGGTTGTTCCATTTCCTGTTCCCTGTCCCCCTGTCAGGCCCTGCCTACTGATTTTTAGCTTGGAAAACATGTCCGTTCTGCTGGTGTTGGAGAATGTTCTGGGCTCGCTTCATGTTAAGTGGTGTCATGGGGCTCCTTGCAGATCACTTGTTGTGAAGAAGGAGGTGGCGTCTTGCCGGGGATCTCTAAAAGGCACTTGCAGATCCCCCGTTCTGTGTTGTGTAGTTCAGTGCTTCTGTTCCCAAGTACAGTGGATCAACAAGGACTGTGGAGGCACACAAGCCAGTGGGGCTGGGGGTGCTTTCTCTTTCTCTCCTCTCGTCACCAGGCACGTCCTCTGCAGGAGAGGCTGAGACAGCAGAGAAGATTTGTAAGCTAAGTGATTTTAAGAAATAGGGAACCTAACCAGCACCTGAAAAGGTGCTGTGTGTTGATGGCCATCAAGGAAATGAAACCTGAGCCACGAGACAACCCTTTTCACGGGCACTAACCCAAACCTCCTGCCACCCAGCCAGTTCCTGCTCACAGCAGCCTTCAAGCATGGGGTACAGCTGCCCCAGAGCGTCCCCACACTGTCTCATTTACAAAAGCAGAGTGCCACATCGCTCTCTTGTAGGGTGACTGGGGATTTAGTCCACTAACTTTCCAGGTTGACAGCTGAGTGCTTAACCACTGTGCCACCAGGGCACTCTTCACAGCCATTGGGAGGGTCGTGGGACCCTTGGTGACACAGTAGCTGACAGCTGTGGCTGCTGCCCAGATGGCTGGCAGGTCACATCCTCCAGGTGCTCCCTGGAAGCTGGATGGGGCCGTTGGGCTCTGCCCCATGGGGTTGCTGCGGGCCAGAGTGGACTTGGCAGTGACGAGTCAGGGCTGAGAGCAGCGGCTCTGGGGTGGTGCAGGAGGGTTGTCACAGAAGGCAGATGCTGAGTGTCGGCAAGGCTATGGGGGGTTGTAACCCCCATGCACCACTGGGAGGAACACGGGGCTGAAGTGCTGTAGCCCTCGGGGGACAGATGGCGCCCCTAAAGGCTACATGGGGCTGCTGTGTGCTCCAGCAGTTCTACTCCTACAGAGACACCCAAGGAAAGAGGGCACGTGTCCCCACAGGACCTGGCACACAGATGTTGCTCGGCAGCGTTACTCTTGCTAGCCAACAGGTAGAAACAGCCCAGTGGTCCATGGTCAGTGGGTAAATAAAACAGAATGTGTCCACATAATGAAGTACTGTTTTAACAATGAGAAGAGCAGCATGAATGACTCTAGAAAACATACCGAGTGAGAGAAGCCAGAGCCACGCAGGGCCGCATGCATGATTCCATTTCTCTGAAAAGTCCAGAACAGACAAACGGACACAGGAGACTGGTGGTGGCCCAGGACCGGGGGGTGTGGGGGCCAAGGCAGGAGATGGAGGTGCCGAGTCACTGCTCATGGGAACAGGGTTTCCTTGTGAGGCGATGGAAGTCTTCCAAAATGCATCGCGGTGGTGGTTACACAAGTCTGAGAAAATACTGAAAACCACTGAATCATACACTTTATAAACAGGTGAATTGTGGGTATGTGAACTGTGTCTCAGTGAAGCTGTTATTAAGGAAAGAAGGAAAAAGCAGGGTCTGCCACCTGACTGGGACATTCTGCTTTATGTGGTCCTCAGTGCTGGTTCCCAGCTGGGGTGGTCGGGGGGCGGGGCCCACAGGGTCCTCTGACAGTGTCAGGAGACAGTTCTCATGGTTGTGTCTGACGGGATGTGGTCCTGGCACCTGGTGGACGGTGGCCTGGGACGCTGCTCAGTGTTGCGCAAAGCACGGGACAGGCCCTGCAGTGCAGGATGACCTGACCCAGGTGACATCTGTGCCCAAGCTGAGCCCCGTTCTCCAGCTTTCTGACTGCAGAGAGAGCTGATCCCTGGAAACCCACTGCTGTCGAGTCGATTCCGACTCCCTACAGGACAGAGCAGAACTGCCCTGTAGGGTTTCTGCGGGGGGCCTGGTGGATGGACGCGTCGGCCCTTTGGTGAGCAGGCGCAGGACTTAGCCCTGCGATCGGGGCTGCACTTTGGAAGTGTAGCCGAATGACAAATCGCAACCCACGACTGTGCTCAGAGTGCTCAGCTCACCGAGGGCGAGGCCAGCCAGTGGGGGACAGAGGGCTGCCTCTTTCTGGTTAAAGGTAACCCAACGCGGGCTCGATTTTCCCGCTTACCTCCCGCCGAAGTGACCGACTGCGGACTAGGCTCCCTGGTGTCTCGAGCCTGTGGGAGTGCAGGTTTCTGCTGGTGTCACCTGTGCCGTGGAAATGGTGGAGTGCGACAGGTGATGAGCTCTACAAACAGGGCTCCCCCCAGTGCAGGTTCCTTCTTGCAAGGGTGTGCTCCTTCCAGTTTCTGCTTGTGTTTGGTCACTCTGGGGGCGGGGGGGGCCAGATAGGTGTGTTTCTTTCTGTCAGACTGCACAACTATTGGAAACCCTGGTGATGGAGCGGTTGTGTTCTGTGCCTGCAAACCAAGAGCTTGGCGGCTTGAATCCACCAGGCACTTCGTGGGCACTCTGCGGGGTGCTTCTGCTCTGTTCTTCAGGGGCACTGTGGTTGGAATCGACTCGACGGCGGTGGGTTTGGCTGGGTTTTATGCAGTTACCACCTGGGGAGGATCTGTCCAGCGTCTGCTGCTCTGCCCTTACCCAGAGCTGTATCACGTCACCTTTGTGTTTCCTTTGTGGGGCACAGGACTTTTTGAAGCTTCTCAGTTTACTGTGAATGATGGCAGGAGCATGTCAAGATCCTCAGCAGGGCTGAGCGTGTCATTAATCTTATTTTTCTCCCCTCTCTTATAGACAAGGGACGATTTCCTAGGTCAAGTGGATGTTCCTCTTTACCCGTTACCGGTTGGTACAGCTGTCTGTGGTTTTACTTTTTGTGTTTATTCTTTCCAATTTGGTAGGTACTTTAAAGGCCTTGATGCCCTAGGGTCGCCGTGAGTCGGATCCGACTCGACGGCACCTGGCTCGGCATAGTTAATGTGAGCACTGCTATGAATTCTTTAGCTTGTCGTCTCCTGGAATCTTCTCTCAATTTTCCCATTTCAATTTCATCTTCAAGGTGAACCTCCATGAACCTCAATAAATAGAGAACCTCTCAAGGTGGTTGACGTATGGTCAGTGTGAAAGTACTGTTGAAGGAAAACCAACTTGGAAATATTCTACTGAGTAATTCTAGTGGGGAGAGCCTGGGTCCTGAGAGTAACGGGGACAGCCTGGGCTCTGCGAGGAAGCTGAGTGTGTTTAGCACGATGCAGTCATGAGACGCGGTGCGGATGGGGTGGGTAACGCTGAGGGAATGAGCCATTACTGGACCCAGTGCTTGGCATGGAGGTTGAAAGGGAGTAAGCAAGAAGTACGGATAACACCAGCTGAGTTGAAAGATCGGGTGGTGTGTGCACAGAACTAGTTTCAGAAAAAAATGAAATAGGAAACAAGACAAAAGAAAGTTTAAAATGGGCCGCTGACAGATATGAAAATAAATTGTGTAGAGAAAAGGGACCAGAGGTGGCAGCAGACTCTCTGGGGAGGACGGATCCTCCACCTAAGGGAGGCATGAGCGGGGGTCAGGGCCGGAACCTTTGCCGGTGTGGACACATCAGAGAGGAAGGAGAAGGCAGATGTGGGGCCCTGGGAAGTGGTCCCAGATAAAACAGTGTCGTGGAAATTTCAAAGAAGAATTTCAAGATGGAAGGAATAGTTAACAATTCAAAATGCAGCAGAGAAGTAGGGGACAAAAACAGAAAAGGGGGTGCTGAATTTGGTGAGAAAGAAAAAGATCGCATCAGTCTTTTGAGCTCAGTGACAGGATGTCTGCAGTCGTCAGAGACAGAAACCTTTAATGGGGGGCTCTGTCCCATCTTTCTTTCCAAACGCCTTCCTCTCTTATTCTTTTAGAATTGCCTATATCTAATAAACCTGCTGACACTGTGCAGTGCCTGTATTCCTGTGGGGTGCCACCCAGGAACCACGCTTCCCCCACCTCCTCTTTCTGCCTCCTCAGCAGGCTGCTGGGCCTCTCCTTTTAGACTGAGGGAGATGCTGGCTGCATTTCCCATGAGGCCGGAGGGGAAAATGTGTTCGCTTACCACTTGGAACCCTTTAATAGGCCAATGTTAGTGTTTTTTACTTTTAACTTCGTATATGTGTGAGGTCATAGTTTGTGAATATTCCTGAAAAGTACATGTTTTTGGTGTGTGAGATATGTCTTGAAAATGCACTGTTTTATTCCAGACAGAAAATCCAAGGTTGGAGCGACCGTACACGTTTAAGGACTTTGTTCTTCACCCAAGAAGGTCAGTACACATGAAAGAATAATAGCATTTTATGTTTTTGGTCTCTTCTTTCTACCTTATTGTAGCTTCTTGGGAAATTTAAGCGTTTAAACCTTTGTAAACAAGCTATTTGTAAAGGTTATAATGTTATTTTTTTTAAAGCTTTGTTATGCTTCTAATTAAAAAGCAGTATGTGCACATTGCAAAACTTTTCAGGAAATACATGAAACTGACGACACTCCTGTGGGAGAGACTTGCCCACCTAATACCTGTCAGATGAGGAGATGGACATTTATTGTTTTGTATTTATTTTTATAGCCCATGTAATTTTGTCATCCTGTACTTTAAAAGAATCGCATCAGTTCATCTAAAACCAATATCTAACTTGACATGCACAAAACTAATTTCAGAAGAACATAATTACATTTTGCATACTTTAATAAAAAAAATTTTTCAGAAAAATTGGCCAGTCAGAGAAAGCAACATGAGCAGAGACTGGGATTGAAGACCTGGGTAGAGTGCTGAGCGTCCCACCAGCCTAGACTGAAAGTCTTGATTTTTGTCAAAATTTTGTGACTTGAATCTGTCATTGCAGAGTTTTGATTTTATGTACTGCAGAGTCAAGTAAAATCTAGTCAAATCACATGTGCTAATTTACAGTCAAAAGAGGTCAGAGAAAAGCAGAAAGACATCTGCGAAAACAACAGTATCTTTTCTGTTTTTTTAAACTAGAAAATGCATTTGGAAAAAGATACGTTGGAACTTAATAAAAATCTTCATTTAAAAGTGATTTTTTTTTTTTAGATTAGCCTTTGTAATATAAATATTAAAACAAAGTAAAAGGGACAGTTTCCCTGTGGCTGTGTAAATCTTGCTGTGTAGGAAGAGACATGTGGTTAATTTCTGCAGGAGTCTGGAAGGTAAATCTTTTTCTTCCTTTAATTTGTAAGGCCCAAAAGTGATTGTGACATCTGCATACCAGGAATAACTCAGTAACTCAATAGATCATACTTATCTGATTGCCCTAAGTAGTGTGCATTTCAGTTTGTCAAATGCTTTCTAATAACTTTACCTTTTAAAAATGTGACAATTTACGTCTTCCTTTCGCACTGGATATTACTGCACGTATAGAGGAACTTGGACTCAGATAAGAAATGTACTACAATTCTTAGAGGTTTTTATTTTTTTCCAGCTGAATTGAGTGAATCACAAGTTTAGAACCTAGTTCAAAAGATGTAAAACATACAACTAAAGAGAGACTTTTCAACAAGACATTATCTGAGCGCAGTGCCTGTATCCGTGCTCTGTTCCCACTATCTGAGCGCAGTGCCTGTATCCACGCTGTGTACCCACTGTCCGAGTGTACTACCTGTATCCACGCTGTGTACCCACTGTCCGAGTGTACTACCTGTATCCACGCTGTGTACCCACTGTCCGAGTGTACTACCTGTATCCATGCTGTGTACCATTATTTAAGCACATTGCCCCTGTCTGCGCTCTTTAACAAGTCAGTGTTCACATTCTGTCGAGCAGGATATGCTAGCCGTGTTAGTGTCCTTGGAAATGAGCGGCAGGGAGTTTACTGACCCTTCAGGGACAGGTACAGAAGGTTTGCCAGTTACGTGGGACCCACAGAGACAAGAGCAATCGAGGGAGGTGTGATGTCCTTGAAGACAAAGTAATGTCTATGAAAGTCACATCCCCCCACAAAACCGAAATCTATGTCCAGAGTGAGGACAAGCGAGGATTTCGTAGGGTGAGCTTAGAGTGCTGAAAGTAGTGGAGGCCATAGGGTTCCCAAGAGTAGGAGGTGGGAAGGATTAGTTGACTGTGCAGCAGCTCTCAGCCCGGACAACTCACTCTTTATGGAGGTGTGATGCCTGGTGAAAACAGCGTAGGTAGATGAATGTGTGATAGGCCAGACAGCCGTTCAAGAGAGGTGTTGAGTTTTAGGCAGTTAGCAGGCCTTGCTGTCTGTAGGCAGATTAAAATCCCCAAAGCATTTCTCTGATGACACCTTTTCTTGTCTTGAGAATTCTCAGTTACTTCTCAGCTGTGCAAAACAATGTCCCAAGTCCCCCTGTTTTGCGTGGACCACCTCCCTCCCACACTCCTCTTTGTGTGTTTATGCTCCAGCCAAACTCAGTAGCAGCCTTGTCCGCAGTCCCACTCAGGTCCCCCTCTCGTCCTTGTCCCGACCCTCCTTTCCCCAGCCGCCCCTCACCCCGCCGCACAGGTGGATGCCCTACCCGAGCCTCCACTTGAGGGGTAGCTTCCCTCTGAGGGTCTCTCTGTTGTTGCCCGTGAACTTCCGCAGCATCTTCCTCTTGTCCTAGCAGTGGCCTGTCTCCTTTTTCTCTGTGGTGTTTTCCTTCTGCTCAGTGCCTTCCAGCCTGGCCCTTGTCCTTGACTGTCCCCCTGTCACGAGTGTGTGTCCCTAAGTTCTGATGAAATGAATGTGCCCCTTGCCGGTGTTAGGTCTCATGAAGGATGCTGTTTTTTTTTCTGCAGTCACAAGTCAAGAGTTAAAGGTTACCTGAGATTAAAAATGACTTACTTACCTAAAACCACTGGCTCTGAAGAGGACAGCGCAGAACAGGCGGAGGAGCTAGAGGTGAGACACTGTCAGGGTTTTTGTTCAAGGGAAATAGCGTTTCTTGTCTTCCACGTGCTAAAGAAGAAAAGAGGCTTTATTAAGTGAGGCTGGTGTGTGCGGTGGCGGTGGGCCTGTGCCGCGGGGGGCCGGTGAGGTCAGTGTGTGCTGCGGCGGGGTCGCGCGTGCCAAGCGATGGCTGACCTGGAGATGGGTCGGCTTTCCCCGCGTGCATCTGCAACTTCAAGGGGTATTTCTGTAGAAATCCACATTATTGATTGCACTCTTAGGGAGTATATATTGATTATAAATGAAAGTATTTATTGTTGTTAGCTGTTTCTAGCTTGTAAGAGTTTTGTGAGACTGTGCCATCCTCCCCCACACTGAAACATGAACAAAATTTAACGTTTCAGAATTAAATACATGGGCACTGTGAGAGCACCCCCCCGCCCTTAGGAACTCGGGTAAAGTTCAGTTCCTGCCACCCTGTCCGGAGGGGGGCCCTGGAGGCTCAGTGGTTAAGGGCTCAGCTGCTGACTGGTGGGTGGTGGGCACCCACCTCCCTCTCTTTGCAAGGATGAGGTGGCCGTCTGCTTCTGTAAAGGTCTGCACCTTGGTCTGCAGGGACACTAGGACGCAGAGCCAACTTGGTGGCAGTGGGTGTCCCATGGAACTGGGGGTTGACGGGGGAGAGAAAGTGGTTCATGAGAGGAAAGGAAATGAGAAGGAGGAAGAGGATTCAAATGATCTAATAAAAAAGATGATTTGGGAGAAGTTGAATTGAACCTTTTTCATGGAAAGCTGGATAAGAAGAAAAGGCCAAGTTGAGCATTTGGGAAGAACGTCACCATCTGCAGTGTGTGAAGAGACAAGATTGGACAGGGGTTTGAACTGGGTCCTGGTCATGTGCCCTGCTACTGGCCAGACCAGTGACCCTGGGTGAGTCACTGAACGTCTCTGAACCCCAGGGTCTGTGTATGCTTTTGACAAAGTTATACCTTCTCACTACTGGGTTCCTTCCAGGGAAAACTCAGGATTTGGAAAGAGATGAAAGACAGCCTGTCCCCTGAGGTCATTGCTGAAGGACCATTGTCTTCAGAAGGTGGCCCATTTCTGATTCAGCATTTCTAAGAGCCTACATACCAGCCACTCATTCCTTTGGCTGTTCTTGCTGCGCACGCGCACCTTCCTCAGTCTTAGCCAGACAAGGGTATTAGGAAGAAAAGCCTAGCAATCTGCTTCCAAAAATTATCCAGTAAGAATCTTACAGATCACAGCAGAACGTCATCTGATGATCAGCCAGTGAGAATGTATGGATCAGAGGAGAACATCTGCGGAGGTCCGTCATCAGCTTTGTAGACAAAGTCACGAACCCCTGTAAATGACGGGCTGAAGCATCTCACCTGTGACATGTTTTCTAGCCTACTGCCCTTGATATTATTTGGCTTCCTAATCAAATTTTCTTCAAAAAGATACCCCCTCCTCTCCTGGCACAAGGATCAGGGGAGATGCCTTCTGAGAGGGGTCCTTTACTACCCCCTTGGTTTATGAAATAATATCGGGAAAACCTGTACAGGAATTTCTGGGGAAAAGAGCTCAGAGGAATGATTTCTAACACAGCCGACTTGAGAGCAGTGAGGCCGGCCCAACCCTTGCTGACTTCTCCCAGCTGCTCATCCCTGACATATTTCTGGCTGTATATTTTTTCACCCCAATTAAACTCTCCCCCAAAATATCCCCTCATCTCCCTGCACAAGGACAAATGCTGAGCCCGGGAACGCCCAGCCCTGCTGACTTCCCCCAACTGCACATCCCCACCCATGTGAACAGAATTATCCTTTTTAGAACAGCTTAAGAAAGGTATAGGGTAGGGGATGGTAGATGTTTACTGTCCCTGCAGGAGGAGATAAAATAGAGGGCAAAGTAGGAACAAATAGAGATCATAAACTTTAGACCCTTCCTCATGTACCTTTTAACCTTGAGGTATAAGTAGGGCTGATTGAGCTTGAGGCATAACCTTGTTTTCACTGTCAATTACACACCTGCCTTGGGCCATTATCTAGAAAGCCTTGACAATTAAAAGGATCGCAAGGTTTCGGTTAGCTAATAGCTCGTGGTCAGGGGGCAGGGTAAAAATTACATCACCTCAAGACCACGAGGTTTTGGTTTCAAATTAGTCAATCACGAGGTTTTGGTTTCAAATTAGCCAATAGATTGTGTGGTCAGTGGGCAGGGTAAAATTCACGTCACTTTTACTATAAAAACAATAAAGACAGACAGCTCACTCTCTTGCTCTCTGGGTCGGGCTGCCATGAACCAGAAAACTCTTTCCTGTCTCTGTTGATTCTTTTCCTGCCGCACCTCTCCCTCCCTCCATGCGTGACCCTGTAAAGTGTCGGGGCTGGCTCCCGGCATCCGTCATCTTACTGGCCAGCAAGAACATACGGATCACAGCAGGACGTGGTCTGACCAGCCGGCGAGAACTTACAGGTCACAGCAGGACATCATCTGATCGGCCAGTGAGAACTTACAGATCACAGCAGCACATCATCCGCGGTGGCATGGGAAGATGAGCCTTTGCGGTTGGAAGATACTGAAAATGTGACTGGGAAAGAGATGTGTTCGAACTGTCGTGTTGGGAAAGACTGAATCATTTACTGTGGGCTTCTGATGAACAAGTCAGTCTTAGGAAGAAAAATAAAACTGGCAACACAAGGGTCAATAGGGGTGCACCCTGAGATCTCCACTAAAAGACTACAATTGATGGTCCTGGGGTTTCGGGGTTCCCCTGAGAGCATGGCCCCTGGTCCTGATGCTGCCTCTGTCCATAAATCATAATGAAGGTCCACTCTTTGGACAGCAATGGAGTGGACTTGGTGACACAGAGTGATCATATGTTGTGGGCACTTTAGGTTCTGTGCATCTATGGAATGTTGCCCTGCTGACCTCTTACTGGAGGAAGGATAGTGGGTAGAGAGGAGGGGATAGGAGACTGTTGGGAGGATAGGACATGTGTGGAGCAGAGAGGAAGAGCGTGCTGTCACCGGGCAAGAAGAGCAGTGGGGGCTGCATATAGGTAAGCATGAAAATTTATATGGGAGTGTACGTTTTCATTCAGTCATAATAAAAAAAGAAAAGAAAAGAAAAAAATACAACCAGAATGTTCCTTAGAAGTGATGGTAACAAGCCTTCTTCTTGCTTGCTCCAGACACATTGTTGGAAAAGACCTGTCATGTTTGGTAAAACCAAGGCCAGCTGAGCAAGGGGACCTCTTGGTGAGGTGGGCTGACACCGTGGCTGCCTTCGCTGACACACTGGGGAGGGCGGTGCTGTCAGGCAGCGTCCCACGTGTGCTTCGTGACGCCGCCAGGAGTCAGGGTCAGCTGGACTGACCGTTGACAGTCTTGCCTTTCGGATGGAGGATTGACGAGGCGACTGTAGCACCGTGTCGCTGGGCTCTAGTGCGCCCACCTGTCTTGAGAAAGGGCTCCCTGGAATGGGCAGTTTGCAGCAGCAGCGCTTCCTGGGAACGTTTCATGTACAATATGTGATTTTACTTTGCAAGAGAATCTGTAATAATAAAGAGCTGTTTTTCCTCAAATTACGGAGTATAGTCAGTCTTCAGTTTTGGCAGTCAGAAGATTTGTTATCTTCTCAAGTCTGTGTTCACTTACTTTTTTTTTATTACTTTTGAAATGTGTTTTCCGTTGATTCATGACATAATAATCATCAGTTCTTAGGTACTTGTTGGGTAAATGTCCCTCTGCGGCGTTTCGGTGCCCAGGGCGTCTTGTGTGGCAGCCTGCAATCTGGCATGAAGCGTGCTGGAGGAAAGAGAGCTCTTCATCGAGTGAGCGTGAGAACTGTGAGCAGAGCTGCATTCTTCGATGACCTGCTCCAAGGTTCCGCCTGCGCACCGGGGCCGCACGTCCTTCTTTCCCAGCTCAGATTCGGGGGACAGAGCAACATGGCCTTGTTTTGGGGTCCCAGGTCCTGGAGTTTGAATTCCTTAGAGTGCACCGTATAATTTTCATAGGTGTAAGCATGTGGGAGTTTATTTGTGAAAGGCCTAGGAATTCAGACACGTAAGTCTGTGCTTATTTATCTTCTGGGTGGCGAGCGATCAGAGAAAGCCGTCCAGCCTCACTCTTGTACCTCTAGCTGGTGACGGGACACACAGTTCCTGCTGCATAAAGGAGGTGATTGTAATTTTGCAAAAAAACTCACTCGGAAGGCAGCTTGAACTGCTGAGTGCAGTGAGATGTAACCACAGCAGATACATGTGTGATGCCTGAGTTCTGTGTCCTTTGCACCTTTGGAGTGAGTTACATCTTATAAGATTAATGGGTAACATTCCTTGTCACCCTGAATACTTTCTTTTCTGACCTTTGTGACACTGTTGAGTTGTGGGGAATTACGTATTAGCCGTAATGTTTGGTAAGGAAGGCTCACGGATACTTAGGAAGTTACTTTGTGAAGATTTTCAGTGGATCTGTGTTTACATAGCAGTCACTCTGAACCAAAAGTGAAAACTCAGTCTTTCTAAACAATATTTAAATGTCCAGTTTTACTACTTTGACATGAAACTGATTTTTTCTTTAAATGGTCCTTAATTAGCTTTTTTTCTGTCTCTTGGTTTACCTGGGTAATGTAAATTTGCTAAGTAGATCATTAGAGGAATTTTTTGAAGAAGATTTTAAATGAATATTCTTTGGGTCCCGTTTTTCCAACTCTGGATACTTTACAGTCATTCAGGGAGTAGTGAGAGCTCTACTAGTAATTAACTTCATTAACCTGCAGAAAAGTAATTAATGACCATATTCAGCTAGAACAATCTTAATCTTTTTTTCAAGCAAATGAAATATAAGAAACTCACTTTACATGTGTTTGAAATTGAGACTAGAGAAGTAAAATCTGATTCAACGTAAAAGATGAGTTTTTAGGTATGCTGGGTCCTGTATTATGTAAGGGACAGGAAGGAGAAAGAGAAGAATGGAGAGCCATTGACAGAGAGAAGAAGTAACAGGACAGATGGAGGGAGAGAGAAGCCTGGACATTAAAAGAGAGAAGAGTAAAGAGAGGCCACTTTCCACAGGAGAGGCAAAAAGAGAAAGGAAACAGAGCACATTCTCAAGATGTGCTCTAGTACCCTCTGATTTTCACTTTTAGCACTGAAATACGTACATTGAGCACTACTAGAAGGTGTGAGGTAGGGATCTGAATCACTTTTTGTCCTCATGGTTGCCCATTTTCTAAAAAAGGAGTGAGTTTTAGTCCCACCCAGCCTGCTCTTCGCAGGATAGTTCTGTCCATCTTCTCCTCCCCATGCCCCTTGGCTGCTGTCCGGCCCTGTGACGCCCGGCCCAAGGCTGGCCCTCACAGAGCAGCCTTGGGTAGACGCCCCACCTCGTCCCCTGCTGCCAGCAAAACATCCCGTCCCTGCCCGCGTCTTCTCCCAGACCTCTGGCTCTCAGCCAAGTTTCTTCTGGCCCGGGAGAGTTCTCTGCTGCCCCTGAGCCAGCAGCATTTTACTGTGTGTCCCTGTGTCTGGAGTAGAAACCTTGTATGTTTTTCCCGTGTCTGGAGTAGAAACTGTGTATGTTTAGGAAGTGATTCTTTTATGTCTTTTGGGTTTGGTATCATACTTAGAAATGGCTACTGCAGTCTTAGAAGAAATTTTTTTTTTAATTTCTCAAGATGTGCTCTAGTACCCTCTGATTTTCACTTTTAGCACTGAAATACGTACATTGAGCACTACTAGAAGGTGTGAAGTAGGGATCTGAATCACTTTTTGTCCTCATGGTTGCCCATTTTCTAAGTAATCTTCCTGTTACTCTGCAGATTTGAAATGCCTTTGTTGTGTATCGTGGCGCAGTGGTTAAGTGCTGCACCTGCTAACCAGAAGGTTGGCAGTTTGAATCTGCCAGGTGCTCCTTGCTCACCCGTGGGGGGGAGGCATTTCTACTCTGTCCTATAGGATTGCTGTGCGCTGGAATCGACTCGATGGCAGTGGAGTTGGTTTTGGTTTTGTTATATACTAAATTCCTATAAATTTGGATTTCTTTTTGAACTTCCTAAGCCATTCTAGTGAGTTGTCTATCTAGTCATGCATAGTGCCACACTACATTAATTATTACAGCTTCTGATAGTTTATTTGGGAGAGTTAATTTCCCCATGTCACTCTTCTTTTTTTAAAATTTTACTGATTGTTCTCACTTATTTGTGTGTCTCTTTGAACTTGAGAATGAACTTCTCATTAAGAAAAGTCCCTACTGTAGTTGTATCAGAATTTTGACGCATCTCTAGGCTGACTTGAGGAGAACTGACTTCCCTGTGACATTGTCTCCTTGGCCAGGATCCTGTTGTGTCATCACATTCCTTCGAGTCTTCTTTGGTTTCCTTTGAAGAATTTTGAAGTTTCCGTCATTAGTGTCTTTCAGTCCTCGTTGCTTTGCTGCCCCTGCCAGCACCAGTGGAGCTGGCCCGCTGCCTCCGCACCAGGGCCGGGGGCGGGAGCGCTCACTGCACTTGTGGTCCTCATTCCTGCTGAGGCTCTGGGGGAGCTGCCTCAGTCATTGCAGAGGAGCCAGACCTCCAGCGCCGTCCTGGCATGGAAACATTACGACAGCAGGAGAAACCCTCCTCCCTTGGCCGGGTCTTGTCTTCCCTGGGGCCCAAAGAGAGAGCACGGTCCCCAAGTGAATCACAATGACTTCTCAGCCTCTGGGGACTCACTAGAGCGACGATTCCTAAATCCCTTGCCCTTCCTCATCGCGGCCCTATGTGCTTGACCCTCATCTAACAATGTCTTTTTCAGCTCTCAGGTAGTTAGTGAAATTCCACCCTGTGCAAAGTGTGTTCTCTGTGGGAGGGACAATGACCGGCGAGTAAGATAGAGTCCCTGGCCTTTGTCCAGCTGCTTGTGACTTACAAACTAGACCAAGGTTACAGCCATTTAACCTGCGCTTCTCAGTTTCCCAGGGCTTTCCAGCTTCCTATCACTGCTTGTTTGCCTGTTAAGAATCTTTGTCCTTTTTTAAAGTTAGATATGGTAAGATATTTTTTTTGAAAACTTTAAGGACAGTTTCAAGCAGAAGTTAAGTGGTTGTCATTTTGCCAAGAAAAGTCGGGATCATCAGAAAATATTAATATTTTGCTCTTTAAAAGTTGGCGATGTCCTAATTCCATCTGTGTATAATTTTTAGAACTAGCATTAACATTTAATTTTCTTGAGCATAATTAGTGAGGCTGAGGAACCAAGCATGCAGTATCACACACAGGGTCCAGGTTGGAACTGCAGGTGCTTGGCAGGGGTGTTGTGTAATGGGGGGGTGCTGTCAGCCAGGACCGCAGCCTAACCCCCTCGGCCGCCCTCTGTCTTGCAGCCCGACTGGGTGGTGCTGGACCAACCAGATGCAGCGTGGCAGCTGCAGCAGGAACCTGCGCCTCTGCCCCCGGGCTGGGAAGAGAGGCAGGACCTCCTGGGCAGGACCTACTACGTGGACCACGAGACGAGACGAACCCAGTGGAAGAGGCCCACCGCGCAGTACGTGCTGACGCCTGTCACGTTTCCGGCCTGGCTGCTTCGGGCTGCAGGTCTTGACTTGGGAAGTAACGGCCCCAAGGCATTCCCGGCAGTTCAGGGACTCAGAACCTGTGGGAATGCCGGGATTGTCACCTGGCCCAGGGCCACAAAGATGCTGCCTCAGCTCCGGGGTTTTTTTTAGTGATAATCTCAAAAAATTTTTGAATCACAAATACTGTACTTCTAATTGCTTTTTAATTTATAATTGCCAGTTACTTATAAACGTACTTTTAATTACTGTGTGGCTGCAAAGGGTATGTTTTGCTTTTTAGGCTAATTTAGAAAATATTGTGTTTTGCAGTTTATTTTTAAAATATAAAACATTCATTTCTACAGTACACTATTTTTAAAATATAAACTACTTTTAAAATATAAAAGATTCAATAACTTAGGTTTTATATTAAACACCCATTTGCCAGTATCCTCAATGCGTGCACACAGATATACACGTGTGTGTGAATATGTGATGCACACGTGTGTACACCTGCACATGTGCATACATGTATATATGTGTATCTGTGTTTGTGAGCATGTGTATGTATGCATGTATCTGTGAAATTGTGTATGTAACATGTGTGCACACGTGTATGTTATGCACGTATGTTTATGCATATATACAAGTGGATGTGTCTTCGTGTGTGTGCATGTATGTAATACGTGTTATAAATTACATACGTTATGCCTAAGTTGTGCATGTCAAAGACCATGAAGTACCCTAAGCCATGCCCTCTCAGGAACATTTGTTTTTATTACAGTTTCAGATTTTATGAACATTTATGAATTTTCCCTCTCTTTCCATATAGCCTAATCAAGTGTCTCTTTAGTCTTTTACTTTTTGACGCAGACTGAAACCATTTTCTTATCTGTCTCTTACTTTCTAATTTCCGGCTTTGATATTTTGTGCCTGACATAGCCCGAGCACTTTAAGAGATAATGCTCTTGTTCACAAATGTTTCCAAACAAATTGGCAGCCCAGGTTCTTGGTGGCACAGGACCTACAGATGGCAGGACTGGAGATCATGTCAGATGCCGCAGAATCGTGGTGGCTCTCAGTGTCATGGCAAGCCCAGCTGGAGTACAGTGACATTTCTCTTAATTCAGACTGGCATTGTGTCCATCCAGCTAAAATCATATAGGGGAAAAGCCTGATGCATTTCCTTAGGGCCATCTACCACAGTGGTTTTCTCCAGTAAGAACCAGTCTTCTGACCATCATGGGCTTACGTGGCATTAAATAAATGCACAATAATTTTGTCCTTATGTATTTGAACAGAATGATTGACCTGATAGTCTGGTTGTATTAAATGAAAATGCTTCCAGCTAAGATAATATAACTAAACGATGATTGGCCGTTGTGGTCAGGTGCTGTGGAGCCGGTTCCGACTCACAGCGACCCTATGCACCACACAACGAAACACTGCCCGGTTGTGTGCCACGCCTGCAGTCATTTTTATGCTAAGTCCACTGTTGTGGCTGCTGTGTCAATCCATCTCGTTGAGGGTCTTCTTCTTTTTCACTGACCCTCCGCTCTGCCAAGCATGATGTCCTTCTCTGGGGACTGATCCGTCCTGACATCATGTCCCAAGTTTGTGAGACGCAGTCTTGCCGTCTTTGCTTCCAAGGAGCACTCTGGTTGTCCTTCTTCCAGAGCAGGTCTGTTGGTTCTTTTGGCGGTCCATGGTCCATTCAGCATTCTTCCCCAGCACCTGATTCTAAGGCAACAGTTCTTCCATTTCGTTATTCATTGTCCAGCTTTCACATCATATGATGCCATCGAACACAGCTTGGCTTGGACCAGGTGCACCTTCCTCTTCAAGGTGATTTCTTTACTTTTTAACACTTTAAAGAAGTCTTTGATGGCAGACTTCCCCAAGGCAATGCATCTTTTGATTTCTTGACTTCTGGATCCAAGTAAAGTGAAATCCCTGACAGCCTCCGTCCTTTCTCCGTTTGTGATGGTGTTGCTTACTGGCCCAGTTGTGAGGACTTTTGTTTTTTGATGTTGAGGTACAATCCAGACTGCAGGCATGGCCCTTGGTCTGCATCAGTAAGTGTCTCAAGTCCTTTTCCCCTCCAGCAGGCAAGGTTGTGACATCTGCATAGGGCAGGTTGTCAGTGAGTCACCTGCTGATCCTGATTAGAGTAAGGTATTCAGTTGGAGTCACTGCGTTTTCCTAAACTCAAATAAGCCTTTACTGCTGTCCTTTCTCTGACTGTGGAAGATCAAAAACCAAAAACACCAAACTAAACCCACTGCCGTTGAGTTGGGTCAGACTCACAGGTGAGCCTGTATGTAGGTCAGAATAGAACTGCCCAATGGGGTTTCCAAGGAGTGCCTGGTAGATTTGAACTGCCGATCTTTTGGTAAGCAGATATAGCACTTAACCCACTGCAGATACCATTTATCCTGAGGCTCTGGCCCTCAGACACCCTTCTCACCTGGAACTGAAGCCATTCCCAGAGATGACCTTTCAGCCACATAATAGACAGTCCTGAAAAGTAAACAGTTGCGCTGGTGAGGGAGAGGACTCCTTAAGAGCAGCCATCCGCATGAGACCACAAGGCCAGTACCTTCCCGAAAGCAGAGCTGAGAAGGCAGGACGGGGCAGGACAGTGGAGTGGATGGACGCGAGGAGCTCTGGGTGGAGACGGGGCGGGTGCTGGCCCCTCACTGGGTTACAGCCACTGAATGTTCACATGGAAATAGCTGAATGGGAAACGGATCGGCTGTGTTAAAATTTCACCTAAAGCATGATTTAAAGAGACAGAAACCATGTCATCCCTAGTCTGTGAAGCTTTTAGTTATAGGGCCCTCACACGGTCTGTCATTCTGCCTTCTGCATCTGTGCTGAGGGCACTCTGCCCCGGCTCGAGGTCAGGGCTGCGAAGTATTACTGTCTGATTCGTGAAGCTGAACCTGGGGTCCAGGTGGTTATGAAGCCCCTGGAGCAGTCAGGGTTCACTCCTGTAGTAACACAGAGGGACAGCAGTGTGACCAAGTTTTGTGTGGAACTCGCTGATGTCTGTTCATAGGCACGTGCAGGCGTCGGTGTAGACAGAGTGGTGAACTGACAGGTCAGAGCCAGCACACGGTCATTTTCATGTGATGAACTGGCAGATAGAGCCGATACTCAGTCATTTTCAGGCACAATCACTCAAACCCTGTGAAACGCTCTGTGTTGCACTGTGCTTACGACCTAATCTGTACTTGCTGAAATAGACTTGGGCTAAAAACGATAAATGCTGATATAATACTTTCTTAAGCATGATCACAGAACTGTTGACTATTGTTTTAATGGTTCTGAGACCTGGCTGATGGCTTTTCCGTTCCCAAACAGGGACAGCCTAACAGATGCTGACCGTGGTGACAGCCAGCTGCAAGCACAGCTTGCCTTCACCACCCGGCGGCAGATATCCGAGGAAGCAGACAGCGTGGACAGCCGAGGGCCTCCCGAGGTACAGACACATCTCGATTCTCGCTGACCCAGATGTTCCTGCTGCAGGTGGCAGTCCTGGGGCTCACGTTTGTGCTGCTTGTTGCAGAACTGGGAAACGGTAAGAGAGGATGAGGCTGGTGTGTACGGCAGTGAGGCCTTTGCGTCCCCTCCATCCTCAAGCACCTTGGACATCCAGACCCACCTCGCGGAGGAGCTGGATGCCAGACTCACTGCCGGCGGACGTTCGGCCCCAAGCCAGCCAGGGTCCAGCTCAGTAAGACTCCCTCCGGCTTTGCCATGGCTGCAGGATTTCTTCTGTGCTTAGTCTCCCATTCAATGCATGTGACTTGGAGGTGAAGTTTTCTCTTAAGTGGCATGTGACAGTATGTTTGGGACAGGGAGTTTGGGACTTTGCAGTGGTGTGTCACTGATACTTTTCTAAGATTCCCACTAATGTTATGGAGCAGAGTCGTCGATAATCCAGATGTCGTTAGAGACTAACCCCCTCCAGACAAAGGCCACCAGAAACATACTTGTCATGAGAAAGAAGGGCTTATCACTCGTCACAGCAGGCGGGGGCACACCCTATGCACAAGCAGGGGGTGTCTCGGTAAGAGGTGTAAGAAAAGACCAGTGAAAGAGTGGGGTCCTGTGAAGTGATTTTCAGGACAAGGCTTTGCTGTGATTGGTCACTGTTGGGAAGCAGGCTGCCTCTTTGATTGGGTATCTCATTCCCTCTCAGTGCGGCTGTGCCCCCGTGGTGACTGATAAGAGAAGCAGTATCGCTGCCACACTGGGGGGCTAGGAGCTGTGTGGGCTCTCGTGAGGCAGACAGTGTTCGTGTTCTGTCTGTGTTGAGGCATGATGGCACAGTGCTCTGCTTCTCATCCTGCTCCGTCCTGGGCCCATGGTGGTCGTCCCGTTCTGTCTCGCCCTCAGAGTGGCCGTGTCTGCTGTTGGCACCTGTGAAAGGCTCTGTGCTCAGGAGGGGACACCAGACCCTGCTGTGTGTGCCACTTGCTTCATTTTCTCAGTTTTGACATGGTTTCAGCATGACCCCACAGATGTCACTGACACATGTGAGAGCTGGCAGGTGATGACCAAATAAGGGCGTGGATGATACCCTCACCCCAGCAGCCTGGAGCCAGTTTGGGGGTTCGGCAGCGAGTGCTGCAGCACGCAGTACCCTGAGAGGTCTCTGTGGACTGCTCTGGTCAGTCGCATCGAAGGAGAGCTCTTGGTGGCAGGCAGACATGACTCTCCGAGGATGCTGTGGTCTGTAGCAGCAGTTGGAGTTCCCTCCTGTTGTAGTGAGCTAGGGCTGCTCTAACAGAAATACCACAGAGTGGATGGCTTTATCAAAGGAAGGTTTATTCTTACACAGTCCAGTAGACTACAAGTCCAAATTCAGGGTGTCCGCTCCAGGAGAAGGCTTACCCCCTTGTCGGCTCTGGAGGAAAGTATGGCATCAGTCTTTGTCCAGGGAGCGTCTTGGTGCAGGAACTTCGGGTCTGAAGGACATGTTCTTCTCCCGGTGCTGTTTTCTTGATGGTGTGAGGTTCCTGATTCTCTGCTTGCTTCTCTTCCTTTTTTCTCTTGTAGGACAAAAGGATTAAGGGTGGGGCAAGCCGCACTCCAGGGAAACTCCCTTTACAGTGGAGCAGGGAGGTGATCCTATGAAGGGACTTACAGCCCCACCCTAATCCTTTAACATGCAGTTTTGGAAAACCACAAAACAGGGGATAGTCACAAGATTCTGGGAATCATGGCCCAGCCACATGTTTACACATATTTTTCGGAGGACACGATTCAATTCATGACAACTTGCCTTTTTCTTGTTTAGAAAACACTAAGGACAGACCATGTGCCGGGCTGTACTAGTTTGGAACTTGGTTGGCACACTGGTTAAGTGACACAGCTGCTTACTAAAAGGTCGGCTGTTCAAATCTCCCCACCACTCCTCAGAAGCCAGTAGTTCTGCCCTGTCCTCTAGAAATGGACTCGATGGGACCGGATCTGGTATTTTGGGTTTTATATGCTGGTTACTGGGGATTCATCAGTAAGGAAAACAGGCCAAGTACTGAGCCCTGAGAGGGTTTGCCTTCTGCTACCAGGGCTGGTGGCTCTGCCTTCTGGCCAGCCCACCACTGCCTGTTAGGCTAAGTGACCTTTGACGGGTGCCCCGCCCTGCCTGCTGTTCTGCAGACTGGCTGCTGTAGGCCCCATCAGCAGGGCTGAGCACTTAGGACAGGGACCACGCAGCCCACAGGACCTGGAACACGCACTCTGGACCTGTGAGAAGACGCTTGGCTCCAGCGTAGAAGGCCCCCAGAGCCAGCCTGCCAGCCTGCCTGCCTGCACTTCCTCCCTTCTATCCAGCTATCCTGTTTTCTAATCATTTCAGCTTGGTTTTTGGCAGAGAGTGTGAAAGGTCACTCAGAAGATTTAAAGAGGAAACTGTCGACTTGCAGATGGCAAATAAGATGGTCATCCCTCTCCTTTTTTAAAAGAATGGTTAAAGTGTAACAAGCTGCTGTGCAGCCGTTGAGAAGAATGAGGTGACCTTGAATGTGTAGGTTGTATGGAGCGACTCCTAAGAGGGATCTGTGAATTAAAAGAAGCCAGTGCAGGCAGTGCACTTGGCGTGATGCCATGTATGTGTAGTGTTTAAACGAGACAGGGTCCACAGGTGTGATGTTTCTCAAAGGCTGAAGAAGGACAGTGACTCTCCGTGCTTCTAGAGAGAGGAAGAGGCTGAACAGGGTGTAGACTCTCCTGTGTTCTGAATGCACACAAGTTACCTACTGGAAAAGTTTATTTTTAAAGCATTTTGTGTTGTGGTTAAAACTGGGAAAAATGCTGAGGGGTATGAAGTCATGTCTTCTGCTTCTGCTGCTCAGTCCCTGTTACTGGTTGGCGTGTATTGCCCTGAACATCTTCTGTACCTTTGTAAGCAAGTGGACACACGCATACATTTGTGTATGAGTTTTCACTTGGGATCACTGATACAAACTTTTTAGTAATTTGCCTTTTTCCACTTACTGTATTGTGAGATGTTGGACCATTTCAGGAAAGAGAGATGTCCTTTTAAAACCAAGAAAAAAAGCCATCAGGTTCTGGCATATTCTGTTGTACAAGTAGCCCGTGAGCAATTGAATGAAACTCCTCTTGGTGAACTGGAGATTGTTCTCAGGTTCTTTGTTACAGATGTGTCCTCGTTTAATGCATGTGCACGTTGTGAGTATTGATGTCTTTAACACAACTGGGGTCTTTTAGGTAGAAGCAACAACATGCGTATGAAGTAATACAGAAAGAAGGAGTGTGAGACTTCTCGGGGACCAGTAGTCTCTGGAGTGTCCAGAGGGTAGGCAAGGCAGGGTGCGAGGGGGCTGGACTGGTCGGGGATGGCCAGGTCATGGAGCTTCCAAAGCCCTGTCTTTGCTGTCCGTGCTGTCCTCGTGACTGCAAGAAGTCACTGAGGAGTCTAGAGCTGGAGAGGGACATGACCAGGCCAGCACGTCAGGAAGTCCTCCAGCTGCAGGGTGGAGAAGGGATTGAGGGAAATAAGACTGAAGGCAGGGAGACCTGTTGGGATGTTGCCGCAGCCATAACCAAGTGACAAATGAAGACTCGAGCTGATGCAGTGCCCGCTGGGGTGGTGGGCCCCATCTGAGAGCTGGGAATGAGAGAGAACAGTGACTGACCGTTGGCAGGGCCGGGCAGCAAGAGGCAGGTGGCCCCTGATGCCAGATTTGGGCGGCAGCAGCCGGTGGTCGACACTGACTGAGGAGAATAGGCGAGAGCTGTGGGGTGCAGCCGGGGAAGCGACTCTGTGTTGGACGTGGCAAGGAGGCAGTCCCTAGACACTTCAGAGAAAGTGGCTGGGCATCAGCCTAGAACTCCAGGAGGGGTCTGCACTGGCTCTGGGAGACGTCGGCACAGGGGTGACGTTGGGGTGGCCGAGTGTCTCCCAGCCAGGGGCTCCACAGTTGTTAGATGGCTTCCTGTCTCTGCCTCATCTACTGACCCATTGCCTTGTCTGCCACCTAAAGACAGGGACCTAAAGTCCGTGTCACTGGTTTGTTTTTCCTAGACTCATTCCAGCAGAAGAAGCAGCTTACAGGCCTACCTGTTTGAGGAGCTGCCTACGGTCCCCGTGGTGAGTGTCACCCTCTCCCCGTAACTATTCATAGAAATAGGACACTTGGCACCGTTTGTTTGCACTGTGTAGAAAAGGTGGCCCCCGAGCAGGGCTCCCTGTCTGGCGTGGAATCTGGGCTCTGGAGTGTGAGGTTTGGGGAAGGGAGCTGGGGTGGGACCTTTAAAGACAAAACACTGCAAACAGTCTCTCCCACATTAAGAAAGTCTCTGGGTGACACCCAGGCTTGTTGGTGGTTAGGCACACTGCTTGCTGGAGGTGGCCCGATAGCCACAGCTACCTCTGTGTTGTACCTGTGCGCAGCATCCAGCTTTGCTCACGGCACCTCACGGCCACATCTCCTTTGTACACAAAGCATCTGTGCCAGGATTCGGCCCCCTGTCAGGTGTGCCCTGGTGTCAGTGGGCTCAGGGGTCAGGTCAGGGCGTGCAAGTCCCCACTGTCTGTCTTCCCTGAGGCCTCATGACCGCAAGTCTGCCGTGGCCTCTGCTTCCCCCTCAGCAGTGAACTCGACCTTGGCTTTGGCTCGAGTGTGGATGTCACGTGCTTCATGGCACATGGTTGTCCAAGACTCTGTTTTGGTGTCCAGGCTCCATCTTTCTTTTCCCACAGTCCTTCTTGCCTGAGCTTGTCACTCTCTTCCCTGCCCCTGCTTGCTTTTTAAACCAAATTGAAAATCGCAGACTCCCAGCACGCAGAGCTGCCTGCTGCCGTCACTCCTGCTGCTGCCTTTTCGTCCAGACAGGCTGCTGCCCCTTCCGGGGGCACCCGCCTCCCTTGGGAATGGCCTCCTCGCTTGTTCCTCCAGCTACTCGTAATCTTTGAATGGCAGTCTGTATATTAAGTTTTAAAAGTGAGGCATGTTTTTGCTTTATGAAACTTCCAGCAGAGGAGTGCAGAGACCCAGTAACTCTCAACCCAGGAGTAGGTCATCAGTCGCAGCAGAGAGCCCTGTGCCCGGGGAGGACCCAGAGCCGGGCTGGGGAGGGAGAGGCTGCCCGCCTGTGCGGTCAGTACCGTCTGTCAGCGCGCGGGCAGATGCCACAGAAGGACTCCCGCCACCCCGTACTCTCACTTACGGTCACTTGTCTGATGTGATCCTCCGACTGGAAGCCGAAAGCCACGGTGCTTCTCCCTCTGTGTCTAGTGGTGGCCCATGCTGCACAGGGGTCATTTCTCATCCACCGACAGGCACTGACCCCAGGGTCACTTTCCCCTATACCAGATGAGTATGCAGCTCCGAAGATCATTGAGAGTTTACGTACTACAAATACTCTGCATGCCTTTGCTTCTTAATGGATTGATTTTTTTAAAGGTATTACTTTCCAACTGTAAGTGTACCCATTTTTAAGTGTACAGTTCCGTGAGCCTTAGGAAATGTATGCTGTTGTTGTGCCACCACCATGGTCAGGTTTGATAACCCTGCTGTCACCCAGAAGTCCCCTCACCCCCAGCAGTTGGCCGGCTCCTGCTCGCAGCCCCAGGCCTATGCTCACCTGCAGCAGACTCATCTCCTCCGGAAAGCCCTTACAAGTGGAAGCTCCTAGCACACACTCTTATACATGACTTCTTACTTAGCATGACACTATGGAGATTCATCCACGCTGTCACGTGTCCCTGGTTTGTGGCAGCCTACCGTGTGGACGCACCCGCTGCATTCCGTGTACCTGTCCCCGCTGGTGGTCCCCCTGTGAGGCTGGCTGAGCGTCAGCGTCATCCTGTCCGACCCTCAGGGCGCGTTGTGTGAGCTGCTGGCAGCGTGTGTGCAGCTCCTGCGTCCCCAAGGGTGTGCGATCAGGGGGCAGACAGCTGCTGCTCCTCTGGTCCCTGGCACTGGAGGAGCCAGGCCGAGCTGCCAGGAGCCTGACCTGGTCTAGAGGGGTGCAGGACCTGGAGCTGTTTGACGTAAGCCTGTTACTGACCAGACTTTGGCACTGGCCTGTGACAAATACAGCAAACAGCCACTCCCCAGTCCCCAGAGGGACAGGCAGGGGCGCTTTGGTGTTTTTAGTTTTATTTTGCTTTAGGCGAAAGTTTACAAGGCAAACTTGTTTCTTGTTGAAAAACTCCTACCAGTTGTTTTGTGCTGGTGGCCGTGGTCCTTGTGGCCTTTCTGCTCTGGGTTCACGCTCCCCTTCACCCAGGTCTCCTGTCCCCTCCAGCCTTTTCGGCTTGGCTCTGAGGTGGGCGTTTTGGATTTTATTTGGTCCCGTATTGTTTGTGTTCTAAGCCTGTCTCATCTGTGGCTGAAAGGTGGGCTTCAGGAGTCGCTTCAGTTCTGAGTCGTGTGTGTCGGGGGACCCCAGTGTCAGGGATTCTGCCACTCTCTTTCAGACCAGTAAGTCTGGTCTTTTTTTTTTTTAATTTGAATTTGTTGTGTCTTTTTCTCCCTCTCTGTTCTGGACTGTGCCTTTTGATCCTCGGAAGGAGCGGTTGGTGGTGGTGGCTGGGCACCGTCTAGGTCTGCTGGGCTCCAGCTGGTGGGCTTTTGGACTAGTAGTTTACTTGTGTCTGTGGTTTTTCTTCTTTCCTTTGCCCAGGATGGGTTAGTACCAGTGGGTGGGTTGGTATCAATGGATGGGCTGGTACCAGTCGGTGGGTGTGGTACCAAATGGCGGCTCGTAAGCCGTTAGGACCCTGGAACCTGCTCCCCAACACGGGATGTAGAACATTTTCTTTAGGAACTCTATTATGCCGGTTGACCTAGATGACCCTGAGACCATGCTCCCTGGCAACTTAGTCCCCTGACATGTTCAGATGAGTCTAAGGCCTCTGTGAGTTTGGTCTGGTCAAACTGTATGGACTTCCCTCAGGTGGACACTTGCTGACTGACGACGGGTCTGCCCTGCCCAGGGGCGGCTGTGACTGTGGTGGGTGGCGCGTGCATCCAGCGGGCCCCGGGGCCCCAGCCTCTGCTCCGCCCTTTCCAGCAGTGTGCCTGTTAGCTGGTGACGGTGGCACTCCAAGCGTCAGTTTCCGTGTCAGTCAAACAGGCAGGTGACAGCAGGAAGGCGTGGGGGGGTTAGACGGCATCATCTGTGTCAACACCCAGCGTCACTGTCATCCTCAGCGTCACCGTCACTGTCACCGTTTGTCCTGTTGGAGTGTCTGTGCTGTGCTGTCTTGTTTTGGTGAGATGCTGTGCATGTCCCCTTTCAAACAGTTTAAGGACAGTTGACTGCAGAGTCAGCTAGCTGCAAAGCCGGAATGTAGTCCTCTGTTGGAATCCCTGGGATTGAGTTTTAATTCTCCTAGTCTTCTTCATTTTAGCTGTTGCCTACTTCATCCGGATTACCGCCAGGTTGGGAAGAAAAACAAGATGAAAGGGGAAGGCCGTACTATGTAGACCACAATTCCAGAACTACTACCTGGACGAAACCCACCACACAGGTACCGACGATCGCTGTCTGATTTTTGATAGCCTTCACGCCCGCACACGCCCCGTGGCCACGCTGGCACCCGTCCGCAGCTCACAGTCCGTGCTGCTGCCTGCGCCTCGTCGGTTACTCTCTGGTGGGGGCTCAGTCCCAGCCATTCCCTGGGGCTCCCTGGTCTGCTTGCCTTGTTCCTTGTTCTGTGAGACAAGGCCAGGTGGAAGAGAGGACAGGGTAAAGGATTTCGTTCACTGAATGGTGAAGTTCATCATTTTGCTGAAAGACGATGTTGGTGATTAATCCCCATGGAAAAACTCGTGATGCTGACACTTGGTCCGTGCCTACAACAGTGGGTACCTTTTGTAACCTTTCCTTGTGCTTAGCAAAATAATTTCTTCTGTCCGATTACCATTTCTGTTTTGAAAAAATCTTTTGACAGTAAAAAGTACAGACTAAAACAGTAAAGACCTGTCTTCTTCACACCCAGCATTAACTACCGTTAACAGATTGTCAGATTTGTTTCCAGATGTTTGTTTTTAAAACATGAGGTGGTACAGACAGTGCCGAATTCCCTTTGGCCAAGCCCTTGGTCCCGGTCCCCGTGTGACCACTGTCTTGAATTTGCCTGTCTTCTTCTAGCCCCTTTCATGCGCTGATGTGAGGAACTAAACAAAGTGGGATGTTGTTTGTGTCTGCGTGTAGATTCACTTTAAAGTTTACACAGATGTTGTGCTGTGTCTGTCTGTCAGCGTGTTTGCACTCAGTGTTGTTTTGAAACTTGATCCACGCTGCTATATATAGGTGACATTTATTCCTCTGAACGCGTCGGCTGGTCTGCCTTGTGGGTGTCCGTTTCGTTCGTCTGCCTCGGGAGTGGACATTTGTCATTCATTTTGTCTAGCCAGCATCTGAACCCACTTTGATGTATGGGGCATCACCCCCTCTTGAGTGCAGCCAACCTCCACCCGTGTGTAACCCCCTGGCAGCCAGGCTGCTGACTGGTTGGTGTGGCTTCTTCATTCAGATGCACCCCCAGCAGACCGGGGCTACTAACAACTCCAACAAAGCATTTTATTAGAAAATGAGCCAAAGAGCACAAGGATTTGGGGGGACAAATTAATGATAGGTCATAACTGCATTTGCTGATGAGCCTGAGATGTTTGCAGTCCTGTGAGTCTGCAGAAACATATTGGCAGGTTCGGTTGTCTGTTCAACCCCAGCTCTGTGAGGGTCCACCTAACTCATGTGACCTTATTTGATGACTGTCCCAGGCCACCGTGGAGACCAGTCCGCTGCCAGCCAGCCACAGATCCTCGGCCAGTCCTCAGCCACGGCCCCTGCCAAGCGACGCAGCACAGCAGGTGACCTGGCCTCCTGGACTTGAGCGCCGGTTCCTCCCTGAGGGCTGGGAAGTGCGACATGCACCCAACGGGAGGCCCTTCTTCATCGACCACAACACCAAGACCACCACCTGGGTAAGGGCCGCGTGGTCCCGGGACAGGTGGCGCAGCAGTGCTGGCTCAGAGACAGAGCTCCTCAGAGTCTCTGAGTGTCCCTTAGGGATGTTGGCTTGTGTTCACTTACAGATACAGTGACTTCTTAATAATGTCACGTCTCTTCAAGATATGTCCGTGCCTGCCTTTAATGTTGTCCTGGATTGTAACGAAGATCCATTTAGTTCTTGTCCAGTTTTTATCTCCTGAACCATGAATGCATGGAGAGTTCAAGACGGCCCTCACATTTATCTGAGGCTTCATAGTTTGCAAAGCATCTTTGAATTGCTGTCCCATTTCATATCAGAAGTGACCCTGTGATGCCGGGTAGGACAGGAGTCTTGATTTGTGCATGGGGCCTGAGGTTGTGTACTGGCTCGGGTACCACTAACACAAAAGTCACTGCACATCAGCGGCAAAGGAATAGGTTTTCCTTATGAGTTAATTAATTGGTTATTAAAATACCATCCCGTAAAGTAACTGAAAACCATTTAAAACTCAATGTAATAACATTAAAATAAATTTAATAATAATACATTTAAATGAGTCCACATAAATGGAATGGTCTTATTTAACAATTGAATTGAACTTTAGTAACTACTTGGGCACACTGCCCTGCCTTTAACAGCCAGAAAAAGTAAACCCACTGCCTATTGAGTCGATGCTGACTCATAGTGACGCCATAGGCAGAGTAGAACCGCCCCGTAGAGTTTCCAAGGAGTGCCTAGTGGATTCGAACTGCTGAACTTTTGGTGAGCAGCCGTAGCACTGAGCCACTGCACTGCCAGGATCTCCCTACCTCTGACATACATGAATACACCAACCCTTCAGACACATGCCAGACAAGCGTGTCCAAATCCTGCTCTTGCACCAGTTTTCACGGGCACTAGAGCCCCGCGGAGTGACACAGGCCCACTCTGAGTGGCTGCCGTGAGAGGGACAGTGAGCTAGTGCTGACCCAGTCTGAGAGCTGGTCCTTCCTCCTCCCATGATTGTAGCCTGAGGGGGCCGGACTGTAGAAGGACAGATTGTTACTCCACAGATCAGGCACAGCAAGCGTCAGTGGACTTTTAAAAGAGAAAAGTTTAAAATAGCCATTGATACGAGAAAGCAGGGTAATAATCAGATTGACTTTCTGTATTTTAAAATCTGTTGTGTGTGCCTGTTTGCTGTTCTCTTTCCTTACTCGACGATGAAAGGACGACCCCAGACTGAGAATCCCGGCTCACCTAAGAGGGGGGATGTCGCTCGACCCTTCCAGTGACCTGGGGCCTCTCCCTGTAAGTGTGCGGACAGCCTCCCGCCTCACGGGGCCATCTAGGACAGTCCGTGGTTAGAAATACAGTGATTCTTTAACAGTATAATTAGTATTGTTAAAATGTCAGTGCCCTCTGCTGGGAAGAGGGGCCCAAATTCAGTCACCTCTAAATCCGCTGCTCTTACGCTACCCGCGCGTCTGAACCGCTTTCCTGCCATCACTGAAATGCCGTCTCCACTGTAGCCAGGCTGGGAAGAGAGGACTCACACCGACGGCCGAATCTTCTATATCAATCACAGTAGGTGCAGCCTGATTTCTGGTTATGCTGTATTTCTGTAATGCTGAATTTTGTGCATGGAAAGGAAGACCATCGGATTTTCCCCTTTCAGATACAAAGAGGACCCAGTGGGAAGACCCTCGCCTGCAGAGCGTCGCCATAACTGGACCAGTAAGTCGCTTTGTCTCCCCCTGCTGGTACATGCTCCTCCCCTCGCCTACCTCTTCAAGGGAGGATGGTCACACGGGTGATTCTTCCTTCTCCCCACTCACTCCAGCCTGCCTCTCGGTTATCAGGAAAGATGGGGTCACCTCGCCCTGTCCTCCTCAGCCTGTGCAGTGGCCGAGGGAGACTGGTGCCGCGGATGGCAGAGATTCTGTAGCTGACCTGCCGAGCTCAGGCTGGCAGCTGACAGACGCTGTGTGAGTGAGCATGTGGACGGTTCTAAACAGATCAGAGACGAGCCAAGCATGCATCAGGGTGCAGAAGCCACCAGCCCCTGTGTCATCTGTGGAGCCACAACCTGAATGTTGGAGTTGTCTATCATTGTCAATTCTTAGTGTTGAAGACACAGCAATATTTATCATGTATCCGTATTATGATGTGTATAATGACCCAGATTGACTGTACTGGCCTCCTGTTTTTTATCATAAGCATAGCCACTTTGAAAGGTCTGGTGGCACAGTGAGTGGCTAAGTGCTGTGGCTGCTCCCTGAAAGGTCAGCAGTTCGGATCCACCCACTGCTCCTTATGCAGTGGCTGTACTCTGACTGTAGGGTCGCTGAGTCAGAATCAACTTGATGGCAGTGAAGCTTTTTTCAATAGCTACTTTTCCCATTGTTTTCCATGTCTTGTGTTCTAAGTCAGAAAAATCAGTAAAATTGAAGATGCTTTTTTCTTAGTTGAATCTTCAGTATCTAGAAATATCCTCATGTAGTGGTTTAAAAAGTTAGCACCTCGGCGTTCAAGGAAAAAGGAGATTTTTCAAATTGTTCCCTTATTGGAGAAATCACTTTGACAGCCTCTTTAGAAGTGGAAACTTTTAATTTCTAATATTTCTATGCTTGGAAGAAATGTCGTATTTCTGGCATGTTACATTTCCAGAATATGGCATGATTAAAATTATAGCCATAGAAATTTCTGAACGTAATGTCATCTTAAATGGGAGAATTAAAAATTTTTGAGTTCTGTGTTTTTCTCTGATTAAACTTTTCTTTCCAAATATTCTGTTTTAATGCTTTTAACTTATACTTATGAGACAGAGAGAAAGCTAAAGTTGTTCTCTCCCAAGTCAACCCAGCTAAATGTCCTCCTCGCCCGCCCCGCCCCGCCCCGCCCCACCCCGCCCCGCCCCGCCCCGCCCCGCCCCGCCCCGCTGCAGGCGGTGCCCTACTCCCGGGACTACAAGCGGAAGTACGAGTTCTTCCGCCGGAAGCTGAGGAAGCCGGTGAGTGGCGCGGCGGGGCGGGCGCGGGGGCGTGGCCTGGAGGGGCGTGGCCTGGAGGGCGTCTCCGAGCGGGTCGGGGGTGTGGCCTGATCGGGACTTGCAGAGGAGAGATGCTTGTTTGTCATTAGCTAGTATGTGCCAGCAGAGACCGCAGTTGTATGTTTTCCTCATTTGTGAAAATACAGAAAATAGTAGGAAAAGTTGGTTTTAAAGCACTTTCCCCTGGGTCCCTAGTGGGGTTAGAAGAACCGGCCGGGCTAGCTCAGGAGACCGCCCCTCAGTCAGGCCATCGGTTCCTTTCTACCTGACCGTCTTCCAGCGACTGTCGTTCTCCGCCACTTTACCTGTTACATCTGTAATTTGAAACTGCAGCTGTGACTGTGTCCCCTTTCCTTCCCCTCCATCCACGGTGCTGTCTCCCTACTCGTGTGTGCGCTTAGCCTGTTCCCAGGTCCTCTCTCCTCTCTCCGTGAGCCTTGTCACCGCTCCGGCGTTCTGCTGTCTTAGCCTGTTCCCGAGTCCTCTGCCATCCTCAGTGTTCTCTCTCACTGCTCCCGCGTCTTGCTGTCTTAGCCTGTTCCCAAGTCCTCTGCCATCCTCGGTGCGCTCTGTGGCTGCTCAGGCATCCTGCTGTCTTGGCCTGTTCCTCCATCCCCCACTTTGCTGTCCAGAAGCCTCCCCACTGCATCGGTTGCGGTGATGCTCACCCCTTTGTACCCTCACTGCACTCTGCTCACGCCTCTATCTTTAGCTCTCAAGTCTCAGAATGAGTGACAGGTACACTTGTTTCTGTGCATGTGCTGCACACTGTGCTCCCTGAGGCGCCCCTGGTCATATGTGGTGTTTCCATCCTCCACCCTTGGGCCCATTCAGGCCGAGTCTTGGGTGGTTGTTTGTTGAGCAGTTTATCTGCACTCTGTTGCCCAGTGTCCAGCCCAAGGTCAGCTTTCTCCCAGTTTGCCATACTTATGTCACACACAGGAAGGGAAACTGCTTATATTTCTCAGTAGTAGTTTCTGCTGTTCCCGGAGTGTATTGAGAGTAAACATTTGTTTTCCTTAAAGCTAATCTTTTTTTTTTCAAGACCACAGAATGTTGACAGCATGTTCTCTCTCATTTCTGCTTCAGAGTTGCACACAGAGTGGTTAGGAATAAAGTATTTAGATACATGTGTATAAAATTGGCAGGAAGATCTCCCTGATACAAGACTCCTCTTCGTCTGTCGTGTGAACACAGGAGGCATAAAGGGCTAGGGAGGCAACACGACTCATTGATTAAGAGCAGAGATTGGGGAACTAAGACTCACTGAACTGCTGCATTCCTCAGTTTCTTCATCCCTAAAATGGGGACTCTGACAATGCTATCCCATAGTGTTGCTACAATGAGGCAGTGAGTCCATCTGTTCGGAATGCCTGGAACAGTACCTGGCCCTGTGCCAGCCCTTGTTAATGAGTGGACCAGGGTCGACTCACAGGAGCAGAGGCGGAGGCAGGGAAAAGCCCTAGCCATGCAGGCAAGTGGCAGGGAGAACCAGTGGCTAGGCTACAGGTTGCAGAAGGGTCTTCCCTGGAGACCGACACAGACAGGTTGCATAGGACTCCCTTCCTGGGAGCTTTCTCATCCCCAGCTTCCTCAGACACCAGAGTCTGGAGTCTGTGTTATTAAGTGATTAGGGGACATGCATGAGATCCTGTGGACTGTGGAGAGGACACCACACTGCAGTACACTGTCCCCGAGGGCTTTACTTACAGCAGAGGTGGCGGGGGCACAGGGCCGACAGAGGGCCACAAGTTGTGTGACTTTGACGAGAGGTGTGTTCATTGTCGTGTTGACCTGGTACAGAGCGCGTGCCTCTCTCCTCCGGCTTTCCAGAGTGACATTCCTAACAAATTTGAGATGAAGCTCCACCGTGCCGCCGTCCTGGAGGACTCGTACCGTAGGGTCATGGCTGTCCAGCATGCCGACGTCCTCAAGGCCAGGCTGTGGGTCGAGTTCGATGGCGAGAAGGGCTTGGATTACGGAGGGGTCGCCCGGGAGTGGTTCTTCCTGATCTCCAAGGAGATGTTTAATCCCTACTATGGGCTGTTTGAATATTCTGCCACGTAAGTGCCTTTGCAGTGACTGTATACAGAAAAATACCTCCCTGTTTTGAAAGTGGCAGAGTTGTGTGATACAAGGACAGTTTGTGTTACAGTGTGCAGAAAAGGGAGACTCTCACTAGTGTCATTTTGGAAAGGACATTTTTCACAGCTGGGAGCCCCGGTAGTCTGGAGGGTCCACCAGGAGCCCCTGGTGCAGTGGGTGGGCACCTGGCTGCTGCCCAGAAGTCTGGCCATTCAGACCCCCCTGCGGCTGCACAGGAGAGAGACCTGTCAGCTGCTCTTGAAAGGTCACAGCCACACCAAAATGCAGAGCAACCCTACACAACAGAGCAGACCTGCCCTGGGGTTTCCGAGGAGGGTCTATGGGTCAGCGGCCAGAGCATGTTGCCACGCTGCGACCCTGCTGGTCAGCCCTGCCCCGTCACACGGGGTCCTTCAGGGTCAGAACTGACCCCAGCACTCAGCAGCAGGGCGTGTGGTTCCCGCAGAGGTGAACGACCCTCAAGCGAGGGCGGTGCTCTGTCGTTATTTGTCGGATTAAAGTGCTCATAGGAAATCTAGAGTGGAGTGTGTGATGGTGGTTTTCCTTGCAGGGATAACTACACCCTCCAGATCAACCCCAACTCGGGGCTGTGCAATGAGGAGCACCTCTCCTACTTCAAGTTCATCGGCCGAGTGGCGGGGATGGCGGTCTACCACGGCAAACTGCTGGACGGTCAGTTCACACACGCAGCGTTCTCAGCAGGTGACCACGCAGTGGTTTCCAGCTGGTGACCCTGTGAATGTGTCTCATTTTTCCAAGGCTTCTTGATCCGGCCGTTCTACAAGATGATGCTGCAGAAACCCATCACCCTCGGCGACATGGAGTCTGTGGTATGTGCTCGCTGGTGGGGCGTGGGTCGCGCATGCTGAGGGCCCTGGTGGGTTAACCCTCAGTGACCTAGAGGTTAATAGATGACGGTATTCCACAGCGACTACTTGTTGTCATGACAATGTTGTGATCAGTAACAATGCTGGGCTGATTTTGCAGTGAACTCCTATACGCTCACCACGCAGGTGCCACAAGTAGCGTTTCTCTGTACTTGTCATGTCCCCGGGGAGTGCTGGTAGCTCCGTGGGTGAAGTGCTCGGCTGCCGACTGGGTCAGCGGCTGGAACCCACCGAGCGCTTCGCTGAGGGCAGGTGTCGTGGCTGCTTTCCTGCAGGTGCACGGCCTCGAGGACCTGCGGGTGGCTCTCTTCTGACCCACAGGCCCATTGTGCATCTCAGTCACGCAGGGCTGCGGGTTCCTTTTTTTTTTTTTGGTCTAACCACACATCTGCCCGTCCGTCCAGGAGTCTGTCTTGTTTCTTGAATCCCTTTCAAAGTTGCAGAGACCAGTGACTTTCCCCCTAAACACTGTAGGCTTCAGCACAGCACTTTTGTGAACTTGGGTGATTTTTAAGATAGATGGCATGTGCTTGCACAGTGGCAGCCAAAGACAGGGACTTGAGATCAGGCCACCTTAGGGAGAGACAAACCCAAGGAACTGTCCCCCAGACAGCCTGGTGGTCACTGGTGCAGAATGCCGCCTTTGGTGGAGTGCACGTGGACCTCAGCACCTCACCCTTGGTGCCCGTGAGGTTGCCACTCCTTTTGTCACTCGCTGTCGGTGCGAAGAGCTACGTTCTTCAGAAGCCAGAAGGTTGCGTGGCTGTCTAAGTTGGTCAGTTGAGCCTCTGGATTCAGTTTGGGGTCATCTTCACTCAAGACAGGTGGATGTTAACGGCCCCCATGGCTGGTCAGACGTCTCAGGGCCACGTGAGGCAGGCCGGTGTGCTTCTGGGCAGCTGTGAGGCCAGGATTACCCTAAAGGCCGCTTTGGTTAGCTCTGTGACTGGGTCACACAGTCCACCTTCGACCGCTGCCACACAGAGACATACCCACACTTCTGAGCTGGCAGTGCTCAGACCTGGGCATCCCTGCCCTGACCGTGACTGGGCATCCTACTCCTTCTGAAGTGTGTGTTTGTGGCTGGCTGGGCGGGTGTGAAAAGAGGTCTGGCCGGCGGTCTCCTCTCCCATTCATTTATTCAGACCCTCATGTACTTGCTTTGCAAGTTTAGATGTCATCTCTATAGACACAAGTTTTAAATATGCAATTTATTTCCAATTAGGATAGTGAATATTACAATTCACTAAGATGGATTCTTGAAAATGACCCAACAGAACTGGACCTCAGGTTTGTCATCGATGAAGAGCTTTTTGGACAGGTGTGTAGATTCCAGTCAGTTGAAATGAGCCCAGTTGTAACACAGACGCTGTGACTTCAGTGTGGCTCTTGGCTGGTGTGTGTACGTCGCATGCTTCTGAGCCCTATTTCTGATGCTGACTGTCCGGTAGCAAAGTTGTTTCTCAGCAAGAATTTGTGCCTTCTTTGACTTTTGACTCATTCCGTACTCATTTTAGGAAAACTAATGTTTTATGTTCCCTTGGCTTTTAAATTTGAATGAATTTAATTTAAAACCTCAAATGTCTGGCATAACTGTGAAATGCATTATTACCTTTCTTTCTCTATAATAACATCTCAAGGTACTGTGTTTAATTTTAGACCCATCAACATGAGCTGAAAAATGGTGGCTCAGAGATAGTCGTCACCAACAAGAACAAGAAGGAATATATCTAGTGAGTAGGGTGCAGGGAAACGGTGCACTGCTTGTCAGGAGGACCTTGGTTACCCCATGCTCGGGCCCTGCGTGGCCCCCCAGCCCTGCGTGGCCCCCCGGCCCTGCGTGGCCCCCCGGCCCTGCGTGGCCCCCCTGCCCTGCGTGGCCCCCCGGCCCTGCGTGGCCCCCCGGCCCTGCGTGGCCCCCCCGGCCCTGCGTGGCCCCCCCGGCCCTGCGTGGCCCCCCCGCCCTGCGTGGCCCCCCGGCCCTGCGTGGCCCCCCCGGCCCTGCGTGGCCCCCCCGGCCCTGCGTGGCCCCCCGGCCCTGCGTGGCCCCCCCGGCCCTGCGTGGCCCCCCGGCCCTGCGTGGCCCCCCCCGGCCCTGCGTGGCCCCCTGGTCAGTGTGAGGGAGACTGAGATGTCCTGTGTCCCCCCAGCCTCGTGATACAGTGGCGGTTTGTGAGCCGCGTCCAGAAGCAGATGGCAGCCTTTAAAGAGGTATGCACGCACTCTCGGTTTGCTCCTCGGGGGTTTCAGAGCTTTTGCTGATGTTGGGCCTCCTCACATCTGGGGAAAATTAGTGTACAGCTTTTTTAAAACTTTCTTACATGTGTTTTTATGTGAACAAAATATTAAGCAAATAGACACTCACTGTTGAAATTCAGCTGCTCAGGGCGTCCACACACTCTGCGCTGCCCGTCCCCATCCCCGCCCTCCGTGCCATCGCTCTGCCCGATGCCATTCCCGTCACGTACGTGACCTTGGGAGAGCGGAGAGCGGGGCCGGTCCCACCGCCGACGGGTTCGTTCCAACTTGGGGTGACCCCGTAGGATGGAGCAGAGCTGCCCCGCGGGGCTTCCGTGGAGCCCTGGCTGACTCAGACGGCTGGCCTGGGTCAGCAGTGGTGGCCCCTAACCACTAGGCAACCAGGGCTCCCTGAAACACATGCAGTGTATTTCTTTTCTGATGGAATCGTTTTTCTTCCGATAAAAATACTTCGTGGCAAGTTTTACACATCAAGATGTGTAGTTACTTTCTCTGTGGCCGCATGTGATTCCCCACATAAATCCGTGGTTTATTTAAACATGCACACTGGGTAGATACTGAGGCTGTTTTCAGGGTGTGCCTTTCAGAAGCTAGTGACATACCTGTCACCTCCTCTTCCGTGTCCTTGGTCCCAGGCACTGACTGTGTCCCTGTTGCCGTGCTGGGCAAGGTGGGCAGCAACCAGGATGGTGGGGCATGTGAGGGGCAGAGCCACAGCAGAGGGTGGATGGAAGGGACAGGGCTCAGGGTGGCAGTGCTCTGCACCCATGTCATGAAGTGTGAACTGGATAAATCATGACGAGGGGGGACCCCGAGCACCAGTGTGTAAGGGTTGGCCATCACAGGGAGGCTGGAGATGAACACAGGTGGGCAGAGCTGGACGGAGAAACCAGGAGGGTGTCCGAGACACAGGCGTCTCCCACAGCACCAGGCCGCAGAGACGCTGGACAAGGAGGCAGGGCAGGTTCATTCGATGGAGCTGTGAGCTGTTTCTCAGCTTTTCTAGAACATTCTCTAGCAGCAGAGGCCAGAGTCACATTGTATAAGGGGAAGATAAACAGGCTGTGAGCAAGTGGAGCCCATAGGTGTGCCATGCTGTCGCCAGCCTGGCTGTGAGGGCCGGGAGGGCAGGACAGCTTTGGTATTTAAAGTGGGCATGACATGAGCAGAGTGAGGTGTAGGGGAGTGGGCAATGGGCGGTGGGAGGGGGCGGGCCTCCTGAGGAAGCAGATGCCGTCACATAGTGGGTGGCCCGGGAGGGGAGCCGGCCCCTCCCCCACCGCCACGGGATGCAGGATGTGAGGGCTGGTGCCAGGGTGCCAGTCGGCATGTGGAGGCCCAGGAGGTTGAGGGCCGCCGTCTTCTCTCTTGAGTAGAAGTCACTTGCTGTAAAGAAGGGGTGACGTGGAGAAGGGGGCGTCTTAAAGGAGCCCCCTGAAGAGTAAGTGAGAGAGCGACGTGGATGTGGCATTTCCTCGCAGTGTGGAGGTCAGGGCCCCACAGTGGGGCACAGGAGGGCCGCCAGCCGTGTGGACATCTTTAAATGCCTTTTTCTTCCAGGGGTTTTTTGAACTGATCCCACAGGATCTCATCAAAATTTTTGATGAAAATGAACTGGAGGTAAGACAGCATTATTTTTTATTTCAAAGCAGGAATTTTGTACCCGTTTTCCTTGTTTACAGTGTGGCATTTCTCATTTATGTAGCTGCTTCTGTGCGGATTGGCGGATGTGGACGTGAACGACTGGCGAGAAAACACGAAGTATAAGAACAACTACAGTGCCACCCACCCGGTCATCCAATGGTTTTGGAAGGTAACCCGGGCCAGCAGACTGTTCACAGGTAGTTCAGAAAAGGACCCACCCCTGCAGACAGCAGCCTGTGTATGTGTGCTGAGACGTGACCTTCCACGACGGTTCCATGCTCCATATGTGTTTGTGGAGAAGGAAGGGTTCAGAATGAAGCCAGAGGTGGTGACAGGAAGTGAGAGGTGCCTGGTCCATCCTGAAGGGAAGTGTCTTCAGAGAGCTGTGACAGTAGCCCAGGATGTATTCCCTGGGACACCTGCCTGGTCCCTTTAAACCTTTAAACAGGGGTTTTTCTTTTATAAATAAATTGGTGTGCAACTCGGTAGTATCAGTAGCTCCATGGGTCACATCTGGGGAAGAATTTTTGTTCCTTTACTACATTTTAATCCTGTTCTGGAGGTGTCACTGTGGCCTTGGACACGGAGTCTGAGCCACACAAGCAGGCACGTGCCCACGCCCGCCTGTGCAGCTGAGACACGCAGGCAGGCCTGACCAGTGACGAGGAATCTGTAATGCACCTTTTTCTGCGGATGGACCGCCCCAAATGCTGTTTCTGTCTTGTCCAGGCTGTTTTAATGATGGACTCCGAGAAGAGAATAAGGCTGCTTCAGTTTGTCACTGGCACGTCCCGTGTCCCTCTGAACGGATTTGCTGAGCTGTGTGGTAAGGCTTCTGTGTCCATCCGGTGAGACTGGGACAAGGCCTGTCACCTTCTTTATAGCAGATTATCCTTCACGCTTCTGTCATTCATGGAAACATTCACCTTTAAAAAAATGCCCGTTTTTTAACAATAGTGTGATTAGATGCACAGAAGTAGGCCAGCGTACGCTTGCGTTTCCTAATCAGATAGTGAGAAGGCCTCAGTGGTGCAGTGAGCTCGCGTGCTCGGGTGCCGACCACAAGGTGGAAGGCTTGTGTCCACCCAGAGGCGTCTCAGGAGAAAGACCTGGTGGGCGGCTTCTGCAAGCCAGCCCCTGGGATCCCTGAGGAGCACAGCTGTGCTCTGACACGGATGGTGGGGGTCTCTGTCAGTCAGAACTGGCTCTGAGGACACTGGTTGTTAAGCCAGGCAGTGAAGATGAACCCTCGAAATGTGGTGACTTGAGTTAGCTCTGATCCCGGGCTTGCGACTCCGTCCCAATGTGCGTTCCATGGAAGGTCCCACAGGAGGCCCGCAAGCTCTCCACAGGAAACACGAGTTTTCTGGCAGAGACTAAACGCTGGACTCTGCAGAGCTACGTAGGTTTTACTGAGGAAACAGAAGGCAACTTTTCCAAAACCTACTTGATTTTGGAAATTTTTTGTTTGTGGTCAAGGTGGAGCATCTCCTCTGCCTGTTGAGAAGGGCTGGCCTGCGGCCCTACTGTGTGCATCTCTTGGTGTTCAGAGCAGTTAACATGGTGTCATTTTCTGTAAGACTGTATGTCTTCTCATGCTGTCTCCCTGCTGACCCGTGTTGTAACACCAGAGGTGCATATTGTGAAAAGCAGTTGTTGTGTGTCATGCAGACCATGGGATCTTTTCTTGCTGGGGTTAACAGTCTGTCACTGGAGTAACCTTTGGTTTTTGAAGATACCAGTAAGAACACCTTGTTCTGAGAAGGGCTGAAGTCGGAGCCTTAGAGAATCCATCTGGGAACCCGAGGTCAGGGCTCACCAGGGGGGTCCTGAGCTGGCTTCTTCATGTTTTCATGGACAGCCCAGCCCATCAGCCTGTAGGGCAGTCAGGGCTTCTGTTCCCTCTCCGTGTTTGTCGTGTGCTGTCTTGGGTCTTGAAGGCTTTCAGGCAGCCAGCCAGTTGGCTGCGGTTCACCTGGAACAAGCGAGGAAACGGGGGCATCAGGCAGAGGGGAAGGATGTGGGATGCGTGGCTGACTGCCTCTGCGAGCAGCTGTCGTCTTTGCCATGAGACCAGAAGAACTGGATGGTACCCAGGTACCTTTACTGAGCATTGCGATCAACAATTTATTAGAAGGATCTTGGCCAAAAGAAGGATAATATAAAACAGAATTTCAAATTATCGCAGACTCCAGGCTTCCTGGAGCCATGGAGCGCAGATTAGCTATTGCCCAGAGATGATCTTTGAACCTTTAACCAAAAGTACCCCCTCTAGTCACCTTAAAACTAAATAGTAGTTGAACTTAACTAGTAGGAAAAAAAGGCTTTGAGCACTAAAAACTGTGTCAGATCCAGCTGACAGCAGCCTCTCAAGAGATCAGACAGAAGCCTGTGACAGTGAGTCCACGGTGATGGGGGAGGGACAAGCCAGGAGACGGCGGGGAGAGAGGTCACGTAGCTCACCAAAGGTGCTCAGCATCTAGATGGTGAGAGGTCGCACAGCCCAGAAGGTAGTCAGTGTCAGTAGACAGTGAGAGGTCACACGGCTCAGAAGGCGGTCAGCGTCGCTGGATGGTGAGAGGTCACACAGCTCAGAAGACGGTCAGCGTCGCTGGATGGTGAGAGGTCACACAGCTCAGAAGGCGGTCATTGTCGGTGGATTGTGAGAGGTCACACGGCTCAGAAGGCGGTCAGTGTCACTAGGTGGTGAGAGGTCACACGGCTCAGAAGGCAGTCAGTGTCACTGAACGGTCCGTGCAGAAGCAGCACTGGGGTGTGGTGTGCGTATTCTCAACAACAACCTTAGAGGGAAAAGAGTCCTCTGGATGTGCCCCCTGCAGGGCAGAGTGTTTGGTGGTAAAAACAGACCTGTGTCCACTTCAGGGGGTGGACAGCGAAGCCAGTCGGGACAGGACAGGGTTGTTTCTTTTGAATGTGAGGAACCAACTTAATTTCCCATGTCTCTAAGTCCTGCGTTAGAAACGTGGGTTTTGAAACGCCTACGGGTCCCTGTGGGGAGTGAAGGAAACCAGAGAAACTCTTCTGTCTTGTAGGCTCCAATGGGCCGCAGGCCTTCACAGTGGAACAGTGGGGCACTCCTGACAAGCTGCCCCGAGCTCATACCTGGTAGGTGCTGGCTGCCCAGTGGTGCAGGGCTGGAGGAGGCGGGGGGGGCTGGGTCTCTCTGCCGAGTATCGTGGCCGCGTGGGTGAGGAGTTGGAGGCCCGGACCTTCCTTGGTCAGGTGGACCTGGCCTCTAAGTCCAGGTGGCCGAGTGTTGGAGAGACGACCCATCTGAACCGCTGGCCATGTGCTGCCTTTGTGGTGGGGTGTGGGGTCACCCTGAGAGTGGCCGGAGCGCTGCTTTGGGGGTTGGAGTGGCAGAGGGACCCGGCCCGCTGCATGTCCAGGAGCGGGTGGCAGGTCTCTGCCGGGGTGCTGCAGAGGCCAGCTGAGAGCCCAGTCTGCTGTCCACTTCCACCCTGGCAGTGAGGCGTCTGCTCATGCGAGAGTGTGGCCTCGTCACAGCACCAGCGTCACCGTGCTGGCCATGGTGACAGGTGCCTGGTCGGAACGTCTCCTGACGGGTCGTCATCTCTCCTTTCAGTTTCAACCGCTTGGACCTGCCACCGTATCAGTCCTTTGAGGAGCTGTGGGACAAACTTCAGGTGGCGATCGAGAACACCCAGGGGTTCGATGGAGTCGATTAGGCCCCGCGGAACCATCGCCGCGGCACTCAGCTGCAGCGTTGCCGAAACAGAACCTTGACTTCAGCTTTCCAGGGAACTGCTGGAAATTTGGCCGTTGGCTCTTCCCAGACCCTGGACAGAAGCCTGTACATGCATTAGGGACCCAGAGTGACGACTTCCCCGCCACATCGGTCCCTTCCCATCCTGTGTCGCCCTTCCACGCTGCTCATCCCTCCACGATCACGCTGCGGGATGGGCGAGCCCCGAGGTGGAGGTCGTGGGGCGCACCCTCAGTGCTCTCGTCTGTCACTGTGTATGTGTGGCGGGCGGTTCCTGCATAAACTGCTGAACTCCTGGCTGTGACGTTGTGGCCATGAGTGTCACCTGTGAGAAGTGTGATGCTTCTTGAGAAGAAAACAGAACTTTGCAGGAAAATAATTCCCTGCTGATGAGCGGCCACCCAGACAGTGCTGTCCCCGGCTGTCGGCTGCCTGGTAGCTGTGCTGCTGCACCTTGCTGCCCAAGTTTTGGGAAGGACCTCACGAGATGCGTCCCCTGGACTGTTACTCAGCTGACTCAATTGCGAAACGCTGTCTACGTCTTCATCATGCTAGTATTTGACTTCCGTTGATGTGCACTTCTGCTCGGCAGAGTGACTCGTGAGCTAGTGTGGCAAGCCCGCCTCTCTCCTGCCCGGCTGTGGTCCCCGATGCGACCTCGTGTCCTCGCGTCCTCGCGTCTCAGCCTGGTTGGAGGACTCCTCCTTTCAAGGCTGACACTCCTCGGAGCAGCGTTTCTGAGTCTGCGTGGCAGGACTGCGTCCACGTGTAGTGCTTGTCCGTGACATCTGCCGCGGTCCTGCAGTGAGCGTGTGTTCACAGCTGTTACGTTTACAGAGGAAGCTCCGTTCTGTAGTTGCTTCTTTATATTTTCAGTACTTCAGTAAAAGAAAAATTTTGTTAAAAAATTACCAAAGAGTAGTTAAAGTACATACTTTGTATTAAATTTATTATTGTTTCTTAAATACTTTTTAAAAATACTGTTTACTATCAAAGTGAAGTTTTATTATAAATCCAGAACTCTTGAACAAAATCTGCAAGTGGAATCCAGCTTCCACCAGATGGATGGACAGAAAGCCATACGCACACATCCCGCAGACACGCTCAGCGGGGGCTGGGGCCGTGAAGAGCGGTCAGCTCCCGAGAAGCACGGCTCAGTCGTCGTCCTCCAGGGCTCTGCAGACGTGTCTGTGGCTCTGCGGGCGACCCGGAGCGGGAGGGGGCAGAGTGAGGCCACAGGGCAAGTGCCGTAGGTTAGCTGTCCCTGCAGAGATCGCTGTGCCGAGACTGCATTTATTCCTGGTTTCTTACATTGAAATAATTTTATGAGCAGAGAATAATTTTTTAAAGAATTAAAAGTATTTCCCAATATAGTAACTTAGTAATTTAGAAATATATTTTAAATACATGTTACAAATTTTCTGAAATATGTGTGTATAAATTCTATAAGAGTTGTAAAAAGTGCTTCTGCCTGCTGGTCACACTTCCTGAGTATCTGGCAATACCTGGTAAGGATCCCGGTTCGGGAGAGACAGTGGGAGGCCACCTCCAGACACCATAGTGTCTCTTGGTTAGGAAAAGCCCAGGTTCACTGTGGTGTCATCCCCTGTGGGAGCCAGCATCCGGGCAGGGCCACCAGTGTCATTGCTGGTTTTATCCCTTACCAGCTGTATCAACCAAAGCCACCTGCCGTACCTCTCTTAGCTCCTGTTTCTTTACCTGCCAACAAATGCCATCCCAGCCACCCTCATCTTAGGCAAGATTGCTGTCGGTCCCGGCGAGAAGAGGCGTGGAAAGGGCCTCACTGGCTGTGGAGTACCGTGTGACGGCTCCGGTGTCCCACTGCACACCGTCCTGAGAAGGGTCTCTTGGTTGAGGACTGACTCCTCACAGGCAGGGGAAACCCTGGGGACATGGTGGGTGCTGGGCTGTGTCCGCTAACCAAAAGGTTGGCAGTTCCAGTCCACCAGGCGCTCCCTGGAGACTCTCGGGGGCACTTCTGCCCTGACCTCTGGGGTTGCCATGAGTCACACCTGAGTTGACACCAGTGAGTTTTTTTTTCCCCGTAGACAAGGAGCTAGGAACACACCTGACAGTGTGGACACAGAGATGTGCATACACACGTATACACGCACGTGCCCACAGACAGAGCCCTGGTGCTGCACTGGTTAAATGCCGGGCTGCTCACCAAGAGGTCAGCGGTTCAGATCTGCCAGGTGCTCCTTGGAAAGCCTGCGGGGCAGTTCTGTTCCGTCCCATTGGGTCGCTGTCAGTCGGGTTTGACATGACAGCGAGTTTGGTTGGGGTTTGGTGTTTCTGTGTGGGTTTTCCCATCAGAATTTATTTCTCCCACGTCAGTAAAGCCATACCCGTATGGGCCAGTGCGTGGAAATGCCCTCGCTCTTTAAAATGGAAACTGAAAGCTCCTTTTGCTTCAGTAGGGTTGCCCACGTCGTTATTAAATCACAGCAGACATCAGAGCTGAGGAGGCGTCAGCTTCCCCACGTTGTTATTAAATCCCGATCCAGTGACATCACGGTAGATATCAGAGCTGAGGAAGCCTCAGGCTTCCTTTATGTCAGGCTGACACTTGTTCAGAGGCCCCTGTGACCTAGGGACAGCGTGTGCCTGTCACAAGCCGGGCTCGGTCCCACCAGCCCCAGCCCCGGCTGTGGCCCAACGGTCCAGACGAGCCTTATGATAGTAGGGTAACACCACCCCTCACCCCAGAGAGAAAAGTCGCTCAAAGGCATCCTACTTCTGGAGAGCCTGCAGGGTCCTCTTCCTATAGCCAGGACGTCACACACTTCTAGAGATTGTCAGCACATAATTTTACCCTACATTTTCTCTGTAATCAAAAATTTTAATAAAAACATAAAATTACTATGTTTCAGGTGTGTTCATCCTAACTCAAATTTAAATGCCATTTATTGTAAATTTTTTAATTTATAATGTTGAAATTATTGATGTTATATAAATACCAAGTTAAGCACAATTTTACTTTGATTATAAGCCATTTGACACTTTCCCAGAAACCTTCAGATAGGGTAAATACATATCATATCAAGATTAATGGTCAAAATTTATTGCTTACTTAAAAGTATAATGTAATTTTTTAAAAAATCTTGACGCCATGAATAAAATTCTATTCTAACAAAAAAGTTGTGACTTATTAAATGTTTTTAATGCGGGGGTGTTCCCTTTGCAGTGACGCAGGGAGTTCTCTCGACAGTCTGAGTTGGATCTGATGAACCATTGGTGTGCATGGGCACCGAGCCACAGGCGGTGGGTCCCCAACTGACAAACAGGTCACATTTCCTAAGGCTGGTTGTTACTTGTCAGAAACACGCAGGAGGCAATGTAACGGCACAGGTGCAGTGGACTGACGTCAGGCCTGCTTGTGATGTGACGGCCACGTGTCCAGGAAAACCAGAGTTCCAGGGCTGTCTTTTCCTTCCTGGTCTCGCAGGACAGGGACAGCTAGGCTGTACTCTGCCTCTTGCCCACCACACCAGCCCTGGGAAGGTTCTGTCCTAAGCCTGTGGCTGCCAAAATGCAGACCAAAGCATCTAAGACTAAGAATCAGCTGTGTCCCCTGCCATCACCCCTCTAGGCAGTCAGTACCTGGTGCGTGTCACATACTGTACTCACCAGTCAAGGAAGTCCCTGCTCTCCGTCCCAGCAGATGACAGTTGTCTTCAAAGGACACTAACCTAAGGAGTTAGGATGTCAGGTTCTGCCCTCTACAAGTAAAGGCCCCAGTAGATACACACTTTGTGTGCATTTCTTGAAAGTTAAAGACTATCACCAAATTAGCCTCTGTTTGGGTTCTGCCCTCTCTTCCCATGCAGGCCGTCCAGTGTGCTTCCCCCATCACACATCTCTGTTTCTTTTCTTGTGTACAAATCTGCTCAGCATACATCATGGCCGGGAAAGAACCCCTGCAAACCGTCGAGGCTCCCCAGAGTCCTCGGCCCCATTATGGTACCATACAGGCTGTCCTCAGCCTGATGTATCAGCTGCATGTTCTGTGGTACCCCACCTAGGCACCCTGGGCAAGCCTGATGGAGCAGCTCTACCCCCTATGGCACCCCACCCGGGCACCCTGGGTCAGCCTGATGGAGCAGCTCTACCATCTGTGGCACCCCACCTGGGCACCCTGGGCAAGCCTGATGGAGCAGCTCTACCCCCTGTGGCACCCCACCTGGGCACCCTGGGTCAGCCTGATGGAGCAGCTCTACCCCCTGTGGCACCCCACCCAGGCACCCTTGGCTCCACCCAAGCCAGACCTCAGTTCCTGGTCTCTGCAGGCTCAGCTGGAATGCTTTCAGCCTTCTCCTCCTCGTGACCAACCCTCCCTCCAAACCCAGAGAAAACGGCTGTGGCCCCACCATGTGTTCGTACCGATGGCAGAGTCCTGGCGGTGTAACAGTTAAGAGCTACGGCTGCTCACCAGAAGGTCAGCAGTTTGAGTCCGCCATGGAGACGCTACGGGGCAGTTCTGCTGGGCCCTGTACAGTTGGCACTGGGTAACACTGACAGCATTAGAAGTCTTTGTTTTGTTGGCAGTGGGTATGGCACTGTACTACAGTTCTTTGTTTACATGACTGTCTTGTCACGTGGGGGCAGCTTGAGGTCCCTGTGTACCTCGTCCAACAGCGCTGCTCCGTTACCCAGCACAGAACCACTCTGTGGGGGTGGACGGGCTTCTTCTGAGGATGGCTGTTCATCTACGTAATCACCAGGACACACAGGCTGGCAGGCGTTAGCTGTTCTGGTCACCGTGTCGGTGCAGGTGGCCCATATTGGGGGGACATACAGAGGCACAGGCTGAGGGGGCTGAGTGCTGGTCCCACATCAACATGCCAGGGGACCCCATGTGATCTTCCTAAAAGCCCAGAGACACACCGTATAGCTCAGGAAGGACAAGTCACCTAAGGCCACACAACTTGCAAACTCAGGGCACCAACACCATGTCCTTAAAACCAGAACCTTGCCCCTCACTGACAAAGCAGTCCCCCCAACAGCGACCCTGTGGGACCGTGTAGAACTGGCCCACGGGGGTTCCAAGCCTAGCACCTTATGGAAGCAGGCTGCCACAACTCCCTTCACAGTGTGGCTGGGAATTGGAACCACCAACCTTCCAGTTAGCAATGAGCGCTTCAGCCAGGCCGCCAGCAGCCCTTCTGTGTCATAAAGGTGTCGCAGTGAGACCCACAGTGAGACACCACTGCACACCTGCTGGAAGGGGCTTGATCCAAAACACAACACTGAGCATGTGTGATGCAGAGAACTCGTTGCCTGTTAAAAAACCATGACTGCTGACTCAAACTGCAACCCACAAGGGCCCTACAGGACAGAGCGAAACTGCCCCATGGCAAAACTGCCCCCTTCCTGGGGGCCTGTGCATTGGGTATGCAGTGGGCTGCTAGCCAACGGGTCAGCAGTTGGAGTCCCCAGGCCGCTCCCTGGGAACCTCTCAGGGCAGCTGTCATCTGTTAGACAGGGCTGCCATGAGCTGGAGCCACACTGGAGGCCATCGGGCCGTCCTTACAGAAGTACACTGCCACGTCTTCCTCCGGGACAGCCACTCCAGAAGACACGTCGGCTGCCGCTTACAAAACCACACACAGGCTCGTTAAAAAACTGGCTGTGCTCCTAGGCGAGTCACCCAAATACCTGAAGGACTTATGTCCGCACGAAGAGCTGCACGGGAACGTTTGCGGCAGCCTTATTCATCACTGGCCCAACCTGGAAGCAGTCACGATGTCCTTGGACAAACGAGTGGACGCACAGACAGCAGAACATCACACAGTGACATGAAGAAACCAGCTCTCAAGCTACCAAAAGGGAGGGAGAAGCCTCAAATGCACATCGCTGAGTGACAGAGGCCAGCTGAGACATTGACACGCTGCTCGATTCCAGCTCCAGGCCATTCTGGGAAGGACAAAGCCAGAGAAAGAGTAATGAGGTCAGGGGTCACTGGGGGTTCCATGTGGTTGGGGGGACATTGAACAGAACACAGGACACTGTTGAGGGGGTGGGACTGTTCTGTAGGACATGTGATGGTGCGTGACACTTGACATTCAGGGGGTGAGACCATTCTGCAGGACGTGTGATGGTGTGTGACACTTGGCATTCGGGGGTGGGACTGTTCTGCAGGACACGTGATGACTGTGTGTGACACTCGAAATTTGGGGGTAGGACTGTTCTGCAGGACATGTGACGGTGTGTGACACTTGACATGTGTCATAACCCACTGGGCAGGACAACACAGATAAACCCTGATGTAAACTCTGGACTTTGATCAATAATAACGTGTCTGGGTGGATTGTAACAAGTGTGCCATACCGTGTGAGAGGGTGACAGAGGGGACCCTGTGGGGAGGGAAAGGAGAAGGAATAGAGGAATTCATTGTACCTTCTGAGCAATTTGTCTGTAAATATAGAGAGACTCTGAAAAATCTATAAAAACCGGCCCTAACTGCTCTGCTTGTTTGAGGAGTGGGTGTTCTCACCAGTGGACTCAGGTTCCGCGTGGTGAGGAAGGCCAGGTCAGAGCCAAGCCCGGGGGGCAGGAGCCCCTTCATGGCCCAGGCTGCTGCTCTCCAGAGTTCACGTCCACCTTCAGTCTCCTGAGAGCACAGGACAGAAGGGCCCCAAACGCCCCAGGGGTGAGGGGATCCTGTGTGATCATGGCCACTCTGGAGGAGTCCCTTCTCCCGGTAGGTTCACCAGAGATGACATGGTGACGGGAGCTACGTGAGCTGCTCACTCCCCATGGCCACATCCACCTCCAGGTCGTCGTGGAGGTTCCCACGGAAGTTCCCTTCGAAGATGCAGTCGGCTGTTTTCAGGGTCAGACCCACATCTCCCTGTGCGTTATTTCTCTTTAATAATGCATTTTATAAATGCAAAATGCGAACACATTCTCTCAAATTAACAAGAGTGATGAGCACAGCGAACTGCTATGTTTAACAAAAGGGATTTCCACTGATGCTGGACTTGAAAACGTGGCCCAGATGAACCCAAACCCGCAGTGGCCAAGGCAATTCTGACTCTCGGTGACCTCACAGGGTCCCAAGGCTGTCACTCTCCAGGAAGCAGAGCACCACAGCTGCCCGTTGAGCTGCGGAGGGGTTCGAAGCCCTGACCTCTGGCTTAGCAGAGAGCGCCTCAGCCGTTGCATCTCCAGACTGAGGACTGTTGGCACATGGTCACTGGGAGTCAGCCAGGTGTGGCATCAACATCCTTTGAGACCTAACGACACTGGGATGTAGTATGCCGAGCCCGAAGGGATCATCAAGTGCTCAGCTACAAGCAGGTGACCACCAGCGGTGTGCGCTTTATCGTAGCACGCTGTCTGTGGCCAGGGGGTCAAGTCTGTGAGGTCCCTTGATGGCCCCTGAGGCCGCTGACGGTCCCTGGTTTTCACCTGCAAGGAGTTCTGTCGTGTCTGACCCTGGCCACCTCTTCAAATGCAGTGTGAGCAGCCCCAAAGGAAAGCTCCTTAACTCTCGGCGCCATGGGGACTAGGGTGTCTGGCGCCCCGAGGACCCAGCTTGCATACTTGCCCCGTTGCTGCTTGTGGACAGTGGGACAGGAATGTGGGATTTATTGCTGAGACTTGTGATGCTGTGTTGTCCCAGGCAGGAGGGGACGTGAAGCGATCCTGCAAGCCCTCAGGGGTACTAAGATGTGACCTACCCCTGAGCCCAGGTCTAGCCCACCATCCAGCAGGAACAGAACACCACCGGCACCCGGTCGGTCTTCAGGGCTCGCAGACTGCGTCCCTGTGGGTTTGCCTGCTCGCTCGCTAAGCTTTGTCTCTAACCCAAAGCAATGCTCGTGGCACGTTTGCGGTTACTCACAGACAAGCAGGGACAGGGACATGGGTGAGTCACCCAACACCTGTGCTCCCGGCGGAGGGCTAAGCCCTCATGCTGTCAACAAGGGTTCTTCTCATGGTCCCTTTGGTGTTACTGAATCTCTGTTTGTGCACTTTTGTTGATTGTCACTGTTGAACACAGGCCAGACGTGTGGTCCCAAAGTGCCGTCCAGTCTTTCTAAGTGGAGGAAGGGTGCGCTGGCCCTCAAGAGAGATGGCCTGCATCCGATGACCTTGGTTCTGATGCGAGCTGCAGCCTTCTGGGCCGAGAGCCTCATGGGAACGACTCAGCAGCAGGTAGTAAATGTCTTTAAACAGAAACACCTACAGAACAAGGTCCCACTTCAACCCCGTGATGAAAGCGTGGTGAGCAGAGGCTCGCAGGAGATTCCCCTGGGACACCCGGTAGCAGTGGCCCTGTGTTCACTGACTGTCATGGGACCGCACCGGATACGCCACCCGTGCGCGGTGTCGGTGGGCTGTCTGTAATTTCAAACCCTCCAATAGCCGCCTTTAAGAAAGCAAAGATGAAACACATGATTTCACCTTTGAGGATATATATTTAACCCAACATATCCCAAATATTATTATTTGAATATCTAATCAGTGTGAAAGTAAGATATTTTACTTTTAAAAATATTAAATCATCAAACACATATGTATTTTACACTTACAGCATATCTTAGTTTGTACTGGCCACACTTCAAGTGGTCAAGAGGCACACGTGGCCAGTGGCCACCATGCGGGGCTGCCCCAGACCAACAGGCCTACCCCACCCCCACATGTGAGACAAGGAAGCCAGAAGCAGCCCAGAGACCCTGGTGGTGCAGTGGTTAGACACTACAGCTGCCAGCTGAGAGGTCAGGGGTTCAGATCCACCAGGCACTCCTTGGAGATCCTCGGGGGCAGTTCTGCCCTGTTCTGCAGGGTCACTGTGAGCCGGAACTGACTTGAGGGGACCGGCTTTCTTGCTTGTTTGTTTGTTTGTTTAGAAGTGGCTTACCCGGAGATGGCAATAAATAGTTTCCTTCCTCCAAGCAACTGGAAACAAATTCCTCCAGGAGAGAACAAACCAACACTCTGACCTAGGCAGTCACACTGTGGCAGTGTCCCAGCACACAGGCTAGAGCAGCTTACAGGTGGCAGCCTGGTTGGAGGGGACGCTGTGTTGTAAGCACACTGTTTCAGGTTGTGTGTTCACCCAGAGGCCTGGTGGCACACTGGTTAAAGCACTGCACTGGTCACTGGAAGGCGGCCGTCTAAGCTCCCCAGTCACTCACGGGAGAAAGATGTGGCAGTCCGCTTCCATCAGGACTCTGGCCGTGGAACCCTGCAGGGCAGTACTGTTCTGTCCTACAGCAGCGTCACTGTGGGTCAGAATCAGCTGGCCAGCAGCGGGGTTTGCGTGTGTTGAGCAGGGTGGCTCGGGGAAAGGCAGGTGCATATCATGGGGAAGGCAGTGAGAGCCCCAGCCATGCCCAAGTCTGTACCCCACCCCGCCCCCAACAGGAGTACTGAGGGTGTCCCACACAGAAGGTCGTAGAAGCGGGGGGAGAGAGGACAAACACAGAGAACCTCTGAAAACCAGCTTTCTGGAAAGCCGTAGGTCCAGGACCTGGGGACATCATCCCAGCAGGGGCAACTTCAGATCCCAGCAGAGGCTTATCAGAAAGAAACGTCCAGAAACTGCAGGCTAGTGACCAGCCTGTGACCACCTCAGGGTCACAGGGCATCTGGGAAGCAGGCAGGCCATCTCAGAATGAACCTCCTTGGCCTTTGAGGGAAGACAAAGACTGCGGGAGAGGCGTCTGTTTGTTTTTTCTGGTGCAAACAGAAGAACTGAATGAGATCGGGGGCTAGTGGACTGCAGGTAGGGGACTGGCTGGGGTCAGCCCCACTCAGGGCTTTGAAATGGAACCGGATCTGTCGTTTCAACAGTGAGTGTGGCCCGTGACACTGAAGGTTCTAATGAAATACAACAAGGGACTCGTCAGGAATAATTAAGAGTTATTTCCAGTGGGTGAAACAGCAGAGAGTGTGTTGAGCTTGAGCTCGATGACGAAAGACCTCACAGTCTACAGGGGGCGTCTGAGCTCTGTCCTGTCCGCGGTGGGGGTCTGTTCAGAGACGTGAGCCAGGAGGCGAAATGATTTGATTTGTGCTTTAGGAAGCTCAAGCTCCACGTTTAGAGGCAGCAAGACCAGGAATGGGGGCCCTGTGGTGCAGTGGTTACAGCATTCAGCTGCTGACTGACCAATGTCACCAGTTCAATCACCCCAGCCACCCTGCAGGTGAAAGAAGCGGCTGTCAGTTTCTGTGAGACCATGGTCCTGGGGACTCTGCGGGGCCATGCGACTCCATTATACAGGGTTGCCAGGAGTTGGAACCAACTTGATGGCAATGGTCTGAGGCCGGGAGCAAGTTCTGGCCTGGAGATCATTCCAGTGAAGCAAGAGAAGGCTGTGGTGCGAGCTCGGGGGTGAGAAGTGGGTGCGGAACGAGGCGAGAAGGTTGGATCAGCCTTCGCTGGCTGAGTGAGGAGAGGCCAGCAGCTGGGAGCCCAGGCTGGCCCCAGCAGTGTCTGGCTGGGGAGCTGGGGGGACGCTGGTGCTGCCACCAAAACAGAAACCAGGGGACTGTTCACTTAGAACATGGTGGGTTTGAGATGCCTGAGAGATAGCGGTGGGGAAGCATCTGGGGTGCCACGTTCACAGGGTGCCATGTTCACGGGGTCCCGAGGTGGCTTGTCAGCAGGTAAACTGAGTCAGCAAGGAACTCACACGTGCAACCAACTGAGAAAACCGATGCAGGTGACCCCATGTCACCTGTGATAATCTGTTCTATTGTTTTGCTGTTTAACAGAGTCAGCTGAGTTGGGATGGAAGAAGATGATAATGTAACTATTTTTCAACCAAACCTCAGCCTTTAGGTTTCTCTTCCCTCTGTGGTAGGTGTTTCAGAAATAGTAATCACTGCCTACTAACCACACGTTTTCTGAGTCTGCTGCTGACCTGGGCTCCAGGACCCCAATCCTACCCCCACTGAGGCCCCACCTGGGCCACCCACGGTGATGAGGTCCGCTCCCTGCTCTTTACCGAGCGTCTGCTGTCATAGGATGGACAGACTGGCTGGCCCATGGTCACCTTCTCTCCCACGAAATAGCCCGTGGCCTCCGTGAGGAGGTTTGGGTGGGCACAGAGCCAGAACCATGCCGGGGGCTGGGGGGGAAGCGCGGCAAGAGCGGGCCTGAGCCCCACAGGGCTCCTTCAGGGGGCTGCAGAGACCGGAGACAAGTCAGGGAAGCCTGTTGCCACTTGGCGCTGTGATGTCACCTCCAGCTGACAGTGACTCTGGTGACAGAGTAGAGCTGCCCACGGGGTTTCCTAGTCTGATCTTTTTTAAAAATTTTTTTATTGCGCTTAAGTGAAAGTTGACAATTCAACTTCGCATGCCCGCCTCTCTGTAGCTCTCTGCTCCCCTCCCCTGTGACAGCACACGCCTCCTCTCCACTCTTCACTTCCGGCATCCACGCAGCCAGCACCTGTCACCTCCCCACCCTCTCCTTTCCCCTCTAGAAGGACAGCAGTAGGACAGCCTCGTGTGCACATTAAACCATAAAGCACACACACCGTCTGCATCCCTCTGTGTCCCCTCTTCCTGGCCACCTCTGTCTGAAGTGTCCCTAGGCCGTTGCCTTCAAGGAAGCAGGTTGCTAAGTCTCTTCCCCGCAGAGCTGCTGGGTGGAGTCAGGCTGTCAGCCCCTGGTTAGCAGTTGAGCACTGGATCATCACATCACCAGGGCTCTTTTAGGGGAGCCCAGACAGTACAGGGGGACAGTGAGCAGCAGAACGCAGCAGAACGCAGCAGAACGCAGCAGGGACAAGACTGTCTCAAACAACTACCTGGAATAATGGCGTGGCAGCTCCGGGCCCCCAGAGACCCAGTCCATCTCAAGAGCAGGTAAAGAGGCAACACTTGGGGGATGGAAGAAAGACCCTTCTCCCTGCCCCTGCTCCCCAGTCGATCTGTGACCCTAAAGAACCAAAGCTGCGGTCCCTCACAGGGTGCCATCACCCGCTGGGGTGGTGGGACTCAAGGCCGATCAGACAGGCCCCCACCTGTCTGCTGATGACTGAGACTATCTTAGAAAATGAGGCCTTTGCCTCCAGACTCAAAATCAAAGCCTGAAATTATGACACAGAAGAAAGCACATTCATGAAATACGAGTGACTCGGGTCAGGGCCCTCCGTGTTGTTAGAGAGCAGGAAACAGCTGCCCCCCCTGGGCCGGAGTGCTGCTCTGCTGCCGGGGGTGTTGGTCACCCCCATCCTGCAATGCCCGCACTACCGAGAGGAGCGCCGCTGGGTCTGCCCCCTCCCATGGCGGACTGTGGCGCGGACCATGGGACCCCTGGCCGAGGTTTCGGAAGGAGGTCCCTGCCTTGGGTCCTTCGTAGTCTGGAACCCTCACTGAAACCTGCTGAGAGTCATCACAGCAACCACGGGCCTCCGCTGACCAGTGCGCTGTGGTCGCGTCTACGGTGCGGGGGCCCGGATTCAGACCCGAGTCCCCTGCACGGAAGGCGGGAACTCCACCCCTGAACCACCACAGCCCCAGCCAGCAGCCCAGGAGGGCAGTGTTCCTAGTCTCTCTGTGTTAGCGGGGCTCTGTCCCTGAAGCCAGTCTCAGCCAGAAACGGACGGGGTTTCTGGTGAGGGCAGCTGTGCCCTCGGTTACTGTGCTGGCTGCTACCTGAATTATTTCATCTGCATGAGGTTTCCTCTGGGCTTCTGTGTACATTCACTAACGTCTGCATCATAAGATACTCTCAAGTATCCAGTTACCCAAGAGACGCCCACTGTTCTGGGCATGGACTCAGAGCAAACACACTAACACCAAAAGGGACAGATGTGGGGTTTCCTGCAATGAGACTGGTTCCCTGGTTGCATATGACAGACACTGCTTTTCTGAGTCGACAGAACCTTCCTCAGAGGGACAGTCACTTTTCTCCTTGGACCCATCCTCTTCCTCCATCGTCTCAGTCACCTGGCCAGCACTGTGGGTACAGCTGCGTCCACGGCCTGTCTGCCAGCGGGGGGCTGAGAGGGGGCGTGCATTTCACAGCCTCTGAAAGTGATCTAACACTCATGCAGTTGTCGTTGGGACCCTGAATCATTCACCCACTGAGTGAGTGGCTTTCCTCTTCATCCATGACAAATGCATCTTGAAAATTCTAATTATTCTCTCACTTTCCATCAGGACACGGATAAGGGCTGGAACTCCTCCAAAGGACCCCTTACATTTAGAGGCCACGTGGGTCCTCTTTCATGTGTTTCCACATCCGTGGACTCATGTTATTAAATGCCCATAGGGTGGGTAGGGCACATGTCATTAATCTCATTGGTAGGCCAGGACAGTGAAATGAAACGTAGCCAAGCTCTGCTCGCGGACACCTGGTAGAGCAGGGGCGGCCCTGGTCTAGAAATGAGATCAGCTCTTTGGTGTCTCCTGGCCATCTCTGCTGACCTAGGTCCTCTGCAGAGTTCAGAACTGAGTGTCTGGGCCTGACAAACCCACCATGACCCCCATGGCTGCTGAGTGGGTGGGGTCTGAAGACGACTCATTGCTGGGGTAGCAGCACAGAGTCAGTCCACACTCCTCCAGTGAGAACGGGTGTGGGTAAGCCAAGTGCAGACAGTCCACCCTGAGCATCAGGACCTGACCGGATTCACATTTTGTTTTTCATGTGACCTCATCAGGTTCTTAAACTGGGACAATATTCTCAGAGTAACTGCAGTGCCAGCCACAGACAAAATTTTCTAAATTGTTAAACACAACAGCTAGTCAGGAAATCACCCTCACAGAGGCGCCTGTAGAACAATACCCTTCACTCACTGGGGGGACCTGGTACAGATCTAGGTAGAGCAACTGGGTTGGGACCACCTAGCTGGCGCTCTTTGTTCTCCATGGGTTGATCTCTTTTCTGTCATATTGTGTCCTCCCCACGCATGTCAGGGTGGAGGGGATGTGCACAAGTTCTCCCTGACGTGCCTAGTACTTGATTCCGGCATCTCAAGGGCTCTTCTGTCCTCCAGCGCTTTCCCCACTTGTCTCACAGACTGTTTTTCCATGTGAATTCTAATGTCAACTTGTCTGACTCCATGAAGAAGCTTGCTGGCATTGCAAAGACTTTTTAATTACTCGAGGGGAGAATAATGCCTTCAGAATGCTGAGTCATCCTCTGTAAGAACAGCAGATGGCTTTCATTGGAGAAAGGAAGGTTTTGTGTCTTTCAGGAATGTTGAACTACATTTAAAATGCTTTTCAATCACTCTGAGGGATAGATTGAGGTTTTAGAGGCAGATACCATGTCCAGATGGAGAAAATACATGTCACATTCCACGCAGAGGGAGGACTAACCTCCTAACGCTGTTATCACCCACGTGGTAGTTACAGCTGTTTAGAAGTCTGCAGTCTGACCACTGCTGTATCAGTGGCAGCTGGGCTGCTTTGGGCAGCCAGGAAATGCCAAAGACAGAGGATTGTTTACTTTCTCGGATCTTCCTCTCTGTGCTCAACAGGGAGCCAGTTTTTCCCACCTAAACCGTAAAATTTCTTAAAGAAGATGAACAACTTCTCCTTTCTTGCGGGAGGAGACAGAGAGGCTGCTACAACCAATAGAGCTGATGATCTGAGACAAAACAGTCCCAACAGAGCGAAGGAGAAGCAACAAGCCAGCTTGCGAGGGCAGCAGCCCGGCACTGCCGGTCATCACACACCTCAGCTCCTTCCTAGGAGAGGGGCTCCCTACACCATGGCTCACCCACACAACACAGTCTCAGGGGCTTACGAGGAGGAAGGGAGCCACAAAATGGGCATGACATGATTTTCCAAGGTAGACTGTGAAGCAGAAAAACAAAAACAGGCCAAAGGGCTTGTGCAGTCGGCTACCCTACAAGTAAGAAGTGATATAAAAAAAAGAAAAGCATCTGCCTTTTTGTACAAAAGAAATGTTGGTAGAATAATCCAGAAAGCAAACAGAAGACCCACAGAGGGCAGGTAGGAAGGGGACCAAAGGCGGGAGGCTTGGAACAGGACAGTAGGATGACGGAAGTCACAAGGCTTCCCCGCATAATCCTTTCTGCACAGCTCAGACTTAGGAGCCTGACAACGAAGTCCGCAAGCGTAATTGTTCCAAGTGCCACAGGCCTCAGTGCCGACTATCACTAGGGTCATCTTCCAATTACTCCCCTTGGGAAGCTACGCACCAATGCCAGTGCCTAGACCATCCCTCCTTCAAAGCCACTTTGGAACTCTTTCTGGAATGGCCATTGTGCCCAGCGGCACGGCGGCAGGTTTGTGAACTTAACTGTCTAGTTGTCTGAGAGGGAGTTTTTAGCCAGTAAACAAATAACTGTATTGGAACACCCTCCCTACTCACCTGTCTGGCCCCCAGTGACTTTTTGTTTACCCAAGCCAGCCAAAGATAAAGGAAATACTGGACGGAAGACATTTTTATGACATTCAGGACATTAAGGGTAACACGACAACAGCTCTGACGGCCATTCCAGAAAAGAGTTCCAAAACTTCTCTGAAGGGTGGACGAGGCAGTGGCCTCGGTGCACGGCTTCCCAAGGGGAGTGCTTGGAAGGTGACCACAGCGATACTCAGCCATGAGGTCTGTAGCCTTTTTCTAGGATGACTTAGTGAACCTGATTGTCAGAACTTGTAGAGCCTCAATCAGTATTTTCCCCGGGGGCAGGGTGGGTACATGATTAAAATCAGTCAGGACGTGGTGTAGCTCTGCATGGCCAACCGACAGTAAGAAATGCATCTAATTGCATTGAAAGTGGGTCACCCAGCTCTGCACTGCGGGGTGTGGGCAAGAGTGGGACTGACCTCGGTGACTTTGTCACACTGGGTGCTGAATGGTGCTGTGAGGCTAAAGAAGACGACTGCGCAAATGCTGCATTCTAGTTAGCTACCTTGTTTCCCACAGCGCTGCAGCTTAGCAACTCTGGAACTGCTCTGGGGGTGCACAAGAAGTAAGCAGATACGCTTACACACTGAAGGCTGCCTTTCTTACCATTGGAGAAGGGAGTTACCGGTTAGAAGGAGCTCTGCGGTGCTGGATTGGCTTTGGAGAAGATATGGCTAGCTCGTGGTTTATGATATCCATAAAGAGGGAGCCCTACAGAAACACAGATGTGTGTGTGTGTCTGCTTATACAGGCTCACCACCACTCACCTGTCAGTTTGTCGTCCTGTAGTGGCCTGTGTGTTGGCTGTGATGCTGGGAGCTATGCCACTGGGGTTCCAAAGACCAGCGGGGTCTCCGTGGAGGACAGGTCTCTGCAGAGCATCCAGGCGAAGAGAGACGGGAAGGAAGATGAGCCCCTCAGGCTGGAAGGCCTGGAACACGGAATGTACAAATCAGCAGTTTAGGAAAATGTTTTGGAAGTTGTGCGAAATGAAATGGAACCTATAAAGACAGATATCCTAGTGGGGGGACTTCAGGGGGACGGGAGCGGGGTGCTGGCGCACGGTGGGGAGAGCACTGAGGGTTGCCGAGTGGTGTGTGGGTGGAGCTATAGGCGGCAAATTGACTTGCGCTGTAAACTTTCACTGAAAGCACCATAATACATATATATATATTTTTAAAGATCAATATCCCAGGCATTAGTGAGCTCAAATGGATTGGCACTGACCGTTTTGAATTGGACGTTCCTCTGGTTTACCACAGAAACCCTGGTGGCATAGTGGTGAAGTGCTGTGTCTGCTAACCAAAGGGTCAACAGTTCAAATCCAACAGGTGCTCCTTGGACACTCTACGGGGCAGTTCTACTCCATCCTATAGGGTCACAATGCAGTGTGTTTGGTTTCATAGGCATGGTCTACTACACTAGTAGTAGTGGATAATGGCATCACATTCTTGTCAAAGAGAACACTTCAGTGTCTGTCCTAAAGCACAGCGCTTCAGTGGCAGGATGGTATCTGTGTGCCTACAAAGAAGACCAGTTCATACGAAGTTAATGCGACTGTTATTCAAGTTTAGGCACCAACTACTGGGACCTGTGTTGAGGAAACTGGAGATTTTTACCAACTTCTGCAGACTGACACTGATCACATGTGCCGTCAAGATGCTTGATAATTACTGGCAACTGGAATATGAGAACGTTACTTGGGTCCACAGTCTACGTCCACGGGAGCAGCGGTCAGGAAATCAAAGGACGCACTGCACTGGGCCCGTCTGCTGCGAGGGACCTCTTTAGGGTGTGGTCAGGCCCAGACGCGGCTCAGAGCACTGAGGGGCCCCCGACCCCGCCACGGAACTTTCGGTCTCTGCGTGTGCGGTGAACTCTGGAAAATGAGTGAGAAACTGAGGAAGAACTGAGGGCTTCAAGTGACAGTATTGGTGAAGAACGCTGAGCGTGTCACGGGCTGCGAGAAGGAGCAGTCTGCCTGGCAGGAACGTCAGCCGAGATGCTCACGAGAAGCGAAGGTGATGAGACTCCCTCTCACCTCCTTTGGATGTGTCACCAAGACAATCAGACCCTGGAGAGGGTCACAGACTGACATGGTGGCCACATGGGCTCCAACACGGCAGCTGAGAGGCCGACGGTATTTCATTCTGTAGCACCTGGGTCCTTACGAGTCCAACGCGACTAGCCAGCACCTAATGACGGGATGTGTATGTCTGTGTGTGTGTGTCTGTGCACACAGGTTTGCACACTATACTGCAGTTGTGAGGTGTCCTCACACTGACTCCCACTCATGGCCACCCCACGCGACACGGCACAACCACCCCAGGGGCTGTGGGAGCGGAGGGCCGGGTCTCTTCTCACGTCTTCCACATCTCTGTCCACTGAATGGGCCTGCAAGCAAGGACACCCAGTCCCACACAGGGGCCCAGTGCCTGGATCTTGGTGCCTAAGCACCTTTCTGCAAGGAAGGAAACCAGGGCTCCTTGGGGAAGCAGCTGAGCCCACAGCTGGGCCGGGAAAACGCAAGCTGAGCCTGTAACATCTCATGGTGCCAGACAGTAAGAGTGTTTTCAAGAACAGATGGAGGGACAGCGAAAGTGTGCCGCGGTCACTCTGAAGGCTCTCCCAGTGGCCTCCGCTGGAACACCATGAGCAGCAGTCCGTAGGATAAAATAACTGTCCGTGAGTCGGTCCTGATGTGAATCACAGAGTGAATCGGTGAAGGGGAGGCTCTTCTTACAGAAAAATCCCAGTGAACAAACGCGGGAGGACAAGAGAAACGAAACGGCCAAGCAGACAGCCCGCAATGGCAGACGCTGAGGTGGGCCTGTGGGGAGGGGACGCGGGGCAGGCACCCCCGATCGTGGGGGAGACGAGCTGGACACTGAGGCAGCTCCGGGAACACAGTCCTGACCTGTGACCGGGACTCACGTCACGTGACAAGACAGATGGGTGCTGTTTCCCCCCATTCCACCCCTGCAGCAGGTGCAGCCTCACGTGTGGTCGTCTTGTCTAAACTGTGTGACTGTGGTGTGGCCGTGGGAAAGCAGCACACTACCGCACTCAAGTCGCTTTGTGGAAGAAAGGAAGACTGGCCAGTACTTGGCCAAAGTGTCAGATGTCATAGAAGATGAAGACGGAGGAGCTGTGACAGATTGGAGGAGACCAAGAGCACAAGAGCAATAAATGCAGCACAGCACCCATAGGTGGCCCAGACAGCTAGGCCCTCGTCTACTCAGCAAAAGGCTGGCAGTTCCAAACACCTGGAGATGCCTTAGGAGGGAAGCCCAGTGGTCAACCCTGTGAAGCGCGTCTCGACTCTGCCCATGCCGCCACCGCAAGTCGAGACTGGCTTGATAGCAACCCGTTAAAGGCAGTGCAAAGGCAGTCGTGCTGCGGCGTCCCAACCCCCGAGCTGCTTGATTTGGCTAGGAGAGAACTTCCCACGTTTTTAGTTTTGAATTTTGTTTTTTATTTTTTACAGGGGGCCAGATCCTGGCTCCCCAGAGTCCTGTGTGTGAGTGGGGAGAGACGGTGGGCCTCCCAGCCAGCTCCTCTCCCTCCCGGCCCGGGTCCGGTCACGCTGCCTGTGACACGTGGAGCCTGTGGCTGCGGCAGACAGGCCCTGGCCTTCTCCGGCTGTGGGCCCACCAAGACCCCCAGCTCCAATCTGAGCAGGGCCAGCTGGTACAGGAAGCTGCTGGGAGGTGTGCTCCATGCGGGTCACAACCCAGCCGTGGGGGCACGGGTCGCAGCCATGGGGACCACAGGCACACTCCATAAATGGGGTGGTGATTACAGAGTACGCTCCTCTTAAAAGCTTGGACTTTCTGGCTTCCCCTTTGCAGGCGTTCTGGTTTGGTGTTTCTTTTCTCTGGGGGGCAGCCATAAAGGCCACCGTGCTTGGCAGCCAGGTGGACGTTACAAGGTCATTAGAATACTTTGGCTCCTTCTCTCTTTGGACCTGGGCTCACAGGCCACAGCAGCCACCAGAGTCCCTGCCCTTGTCACCCTCAAGGAGCCTGGCCTGAAGTCGGGCTAGAGTCAGAGGGTTTAACAAACCCCCTGCCCTGGCTCCCCGCCCCCGCTGCTCAGGGATGGGGAGGGAAAAGTGGGAGACAGTGACATCTCGAGTAGCCGCAGGGCCCTGCAGCACCCTGGCTAGGAGCTCGGCTGCTGGTCACAAGGCTGGCGGTTCGAACCCACTGGGCGCTCCTTGGCAATGCTGCGGGCCAGTTCTGCTCTGTCCTGTGGGGTCACAGTGAGTCGTCATTGACTCAGCAGCAGCAGGTTTGGGTTCTGGTTTTGTTTCGGTTTGAGCAGCTGTAGCCAGGCTATTGTCACTTAAACGGGAACCTTCTCCCTGTAGTAAGATAGTGCGTACCTCTTATCCCCGAGTAACCACACACTGTGAACTCTGCATGTCCCTTATCCTGATACACGCAGGAGTCAGACAACGGTCTAACCACATGGAGACACCCAAGTGACAAACAAGTCCCACGTCTACTCGGCAGTGAGTAACGCTGGTGACGACGGCCATGATGATAACCTTGGCCATAAAAGTGACTACATGGGAAAGGGAGCTATCTCAGTCTCAAAACTGATCCTGGCATGTGCAGGTCCTGTTCAGAGAGTTTGCAAGTTCTCATTAACTCCTCAGAGCAACCTTACCAGGCAGGCCACTCAGGCAGCATTCCCAAACCCACTGCTGTCGAGTCAACTCTGACTCACAGTGACCCTAGAAGACAGAGTAGAACTGCCCCATAGAGTTTCCAAGGAGCACCTGGTGGATTCAAACTGCTGACCTTTTGGTTACCAGCTGTAGCTCTTAACCACTATGCCACTAGGTTTCAGCTGTTCTCGTTTTACAGGTGAAAACACAGAGGCCTAGACAGGTCCAAGTGCCAGTTAGTGGCTCTGGCTGTATCAGTTTTGTCACACAGCAAGCTCGGTGAGGTGCACCCTCCCAGGGCTTCGTGGACCGTGGGTGAGCCGCAGCCTACTGCCCTTCCCTCACATCCCACTTGTCGCCCTCAGCGGCTGAAGGATCAGAACCCATGTCTGGGAGGTGCTCGTCCCTGCACTGGCCTGAGAAATGAGTCACAAATGGGGGAGGACTAGACGACAGGGGAGAAAGAATAAGGTTCTCAGCTCAGGAGGGACAGATTCTGGAAAACATCTTTCTGTCTTCTCCAAAATAACCTGGAACAATTATGAAATAATTTTCCACCAAGGGAATATTAAGATGCAAATTAAATACAGCATGACTAAATTATCGGAGAAAAATGGCCCTGTTGTTTCTGGAGTTTGGCGTGGGCACGTGGGACCCCTGGAGATGAGGCCCTGCTGGCTGACATCAGAAACCTAGGAAGACCACGGAGATAATTGAGTCCAGCGCCCTGGTCTGAGAGACGAGGACACTGAGGCCCAGGGACAGTTAGCAAATCTCCCTAATTATTACAGATGGTGCCAGCAAAGGACCCCGCACACAGCCAGGTACCAGGTAGGCGCTTCTCTCAGTGAAGAGGGTACTCAGCTGCGAGCAGCGGAGAGCTCGGCTTTAGGGGTTAGTTTCTCTCTGCACAGGCCAGGAGGAGGCAGTGCTGGCCCTGACTCTCCGGGGCCTCAACAGCAGAAGCAAACCCTGCTCCTTTCCACTCGGTCTTCCCCAGAAGGTGACCCAGGCCACTGGAGGAGGGACGCTGCCTGACGAGGAACAGGAAAGCTTTGTAAGGACCTGCTGACAAAGCCCACCTGGAAAGGAGCTGGTGGAACGCGACCACTTCGTGTGGAAGACGAACAGGACAGGAGCCGTGGTCCCCAAGGGTCAGAATTAGGACCACAGGGTGCGACTGCCAGGTGAGAGACTGGGAACGATTTCGGGGACAGCCACTTGCTGAACAGAGGCCACCTCTGAAAGCAGCAAACAGTAAGCACAGGAATTCAGACTAAGGAATTAGAGGGGGACAGTGTGCGTCCTGGATGGGCAAGTGTTTTCTACTTGACGGCTGACCTGAAGGAGGGCTGGGTGGCCCAGTGGTGACGTCCCATTGCTGCTCATCGAAAGGGTTCTCCTTGGAAACTCAGTGGGGCAGTTCTACTCTGTCTTGTAGGGTGCCTATGAGTCAGAATCGACTCAATGACAACACCTTTGTTTTTTTTAATGACCTGAAGGCTGGTGGTTCGCGCCTGTCCAGTGGCGTCACTGCTGTGAAGATTACAGCCCAGAAAACTGAGACAGCAGCTCCCATCTTTAGCACAGGGGTCAGCGCCAACCAGAGGGTGCCTGACGGTAAGAGCTGAGGGGTTTTTGTCTGCCCTGCGGGAGAGAGAGAAGAAAGCAGAATACGTAGATTAAATTAGATCCCTAAATTTCCAGGGGAGCAATTCATTCAACAAGTATCTGCTGAGTCTCTGCCCCGTCCCACAGAGGGGCCAGATTTCCCAAGAAGCTTTCCTGACATTTACCAAGAGAACAAACAGCAAGAACACGGTGTCTGGTAAGTGTCATCTGCTGACTGACGGTCACCCAGGCACAATCTGTCTGGTCAAGAGCCCACCCAATTGCTCCCTGGGCTTCCCACCACCCCACAGAGCACGGCCTGCTCCCATTAGGGATCTCGGGCCCACAGGAGGGGATATCAAGGGTAACCCCATGGCAGGACTCCCCCTAGACGCACAGGAGCCTGGGTTTACCACTTGGCTGTGTGACCAAGCTCCTAAGGGCTCCTGGCACCTCACAGAGGAGCTGGGGGGAAGCAGCAAGGCAGGGAGGGAGGAGCCTGCCAGGGACGGGCTGTCAGGTGAGCCCCTCTGACGCTCACTTTTCTTCCCTGTGAAGTCGGGGTACACTGTCCTCACAGGAGTGTTGTCAGGGCCCAGCCCTCAGGAAAAGTTTAGTTTCCAGTCTCCGCTCTGAAGAGTGTCAGTTACCTCCCTGCTCTCGGCCTTCACCTCCTGCAAAACGAGTGGGTTCGACTGGAACGAACCCTGCGATTCCTTCCCCTCAGAACCTTCTGGAAGCTAGGGCCCACACAAAATGGCTGCGCTGCTTTCAGGGTTTCCCAGCGGTCACCTGGAGTCACCTCGGCCAGAAGGTGGCACCACTCACTCAAGATTCCAGCAGGGAGCACCCCACCCCCACCAACCCCGGGCTTAGAAAACTGGCCGTCTGCGCAGGAGGCCGCCAGACTCCAGATCTCAGACTCCAGATCTCGGCCCAGCGTTGCCCCGCACGTCCAGGCTTCCTGCTCTGGTGGTCGCTTGAAGCGGATCAAGGGGACCTTCCCCAGGGCAGTTCTTGGGGTCTAGGAAGGGGTGAGGAAAGAGGCGGGAAGTCCACGGGTGACTTTCCCAGCAGGGGTCTGTCCCTTTGCTCAGATGCAAAACTGCAGCCACCAAAGAGCCTGTGGGATCAGCCACTTGATACTCAGAAGGCACAAATGGCCTCTCACGCTGGCCTCTGCCACGCTGCCACACGGGGAGTCACAGACGCAGTCCTGCAGCCCCCATGTCGGGCAGCAGCTGCAGGTGTCTGGGGCCGCCGCCGGCAGGACCTGCGCTGGGCAGAGGGAGCCGGGCTTGGGCCAGCCCTGCCGCTTCTCAGCCCTGCCCTCGGCCACCCTGGCGTAGGAGCGCAGCCTGAAAACCCCTGACGCCTCCCCCATGTTTGGTTTTTCTCAGGAAACAGAAGATGGGGGAGAAAGGAAGGGAGGGAGAGAGAAAAGGAGAGAGGATTTTTCCAATGGACTGTTTTTTTGAAACACTTACGGTTTAAAGCTTTTTCATCCTTTTCCCCTGAAGAAGTGAGTGATAGGCCGTTTTAGAAAGCAGAGACTGTCAGCGTGCCCCCGGTCCCAGCCTCCAGCTCTCCCCGTGCCCTCCGCACACAGACGCACCCAGTGTCTCCGAGGTCGGCAGGCTGGAAATGGAGAGGCTGACCCGCTGACCCTGTGCGCGGAGTTCGGCCTTTCCAAGGTTAGGTTTGCAAAGCTTTGTTCTCTGGTACCAGGCTTGGCAGGGCATTTAAGGGGCCTTCACTCTGAAGAAGAAAGATTCATTTCAGACCTGTCGCAAAATTTTTTTAATCATCTGGAAAGACAAGATCAGTCCTCATTTAGGGTGAAGGAGGAGGCACAGGCAGAATGGGGGGGCGTCCTCTGGTCTTGCCTATGAGTGCTACGCTGACCCTTTGAGACCGCCAGGGGGTCCCATCACACACCCAGGGTGGGTAGGCCTTGCTAGGGGAAATCATTCTCTGTGTTACTGACCAGTGTCAGGTTAACTCTGAAATTCACATTAAAAAGTCCTCATCTCCTCACACACCTGTGTCCAGCAGAGTTACTCACAACAGACAAAACATGGAAACAAGCCGACTGTTCGCCACTAGATAAATGGACACACAAAATGTGGTACATGCGTAGGATGGAATATTATTCAACTGAAAAGAGCAAAGAGGTTCTGACGTGTGCTGTGACAGGACGGACCTGGAAACTCTGTGCCGAGTGAGGTCCGACACAGAGGAGCACGTACCGGGTCATCCAGTCTGTCCAAACTCAAATCAGCAAAGACACGGAGACAGAAGTCAGTTAGTGGTCACCACAAGGCCAGGGAGGCAGAGCTGCTGCTGCAGGGGGCCAGGTTCGTGTCTGGGGGGCTGAGTTTGTCTTAGGGTGCTGAGTTTGTGTCGGGTACTGAATTGGTGTCTGGAGTGCTGAGTTTGTGTCTGTGGTGCTGAGTTTGGGGTGTTGCATTTACGTTTGGGGTGGTGAAGAATCTCTGGGAAGTGATAGTGCCGAAGGCTCCACAACACGGTGAATGCAATTTATGTCACTGGATCACACACTCAAAATAGTTAAAATGGCTATATATATATATATATATATATATACACACATATACACACGAGGTCTGACAATTAAGTTTGTGAACTCATCCTAGAGAAAGTGCTCCAGACCTCATTGCTGACTATCACTACTGTCACCTTTGAAGTGCCCCCCTTGGGAAGCTACGCACCACACCAGTGCCTGGTCCACCCTTCAAAGCAATTTGGAACTCTTTTACTGGAATGACCATCAGATCTGTCGTCATACTACCCTTGATGTCCTGAATGGTATCAAAATGTCTTCCTTTCAGTATTTCCTTTATCTCTGGGTAAAGAGCAAAGGCATTGGGGGCCAGATCAGGTGCGTGGGGACGGTGTTCCAGTACAGTTACTTGTTTACGGGCTAAGAACTCCCTCTCAGACAGTGCTGTAAGGGCTGGTGCATTGTTGTGACCCAAGAGCCCTGAGTTGTTGTGGGAGAGAAGTTTAGGTCATTTTTGTCTAACTTTCTCATGAAGTCTTTTCAGCACTTCAATAGTAAACTTGGTTAACTGTTTGTCCAGTTGGTACAAATTCATAACGAACAATCCCTCTCATATCAAAAAAAGGTTAGCAACATCATTTTGACTCTTGATTTGGGCTGACGGAATTTTTTGGTTGTGGAGAATTGGTTGACTTCCCTTGTGCACTTTGACGCTTTGTTTCAGGGTTGTATTGGCACACCCATGTCTCATCACTGGTGATAACGCTGCCCCAAACATTGTCTTGCCCCCTCAAAAGGTCTTGGCGAACTTCAACTCTCCCTTGGTTTTTCTGTTCATCAGTGAGCTCTTTCTGGACCATTTTTGCACACACCTTTCTCATGCCAAGATGGTCAGTTAGGATTTTCCTGTTTCGCTATTGACGTTTACTGGTCTGCTGTGCTTCTCATAGGCAGCCAACAATCTGACACACAACTGATCAAAATTTTGCATCGTTTTTGTCAGTTCTGCTAATTTCTGGCTGCCGTGACTTCTCTTCATCAGTGATGTTTGTTCTCCCCTCACAAAAAATGTTTAATCCGTTTGTACACTGCTGCTTTCTTCACAGCAGTATCCCTATAGACTTGGGCTAACGTGTCCCTGATTTCACTTCCACTCTTGTCAAGTTTAACAAGAAATCTGATGTTTGTTCATTGCTCTAATTCAAGCTCCCACATTCTTGTGATGGCACGCAATAACACACAACAACAATAATGAACACAACTCAGTCAGACACCGCCGCATGTGGACATGAACACCATTGTGAGACGTTGATATACCAAAGGTATGAAACCTTACTGAGTTGTTTGTACAATGTTACCAACATAGGGGCACAGCAGCAAGTTCATGAACATGATCGTCACGTCTAACATATATTTTATTATATATATAATCACAATAAATACTTATATATTTTTTTATCACAATAGCTTTTTTTCCATGAACCCTAAAACCAAAACCACCTGCATCTTTTCAAAGTTCAAAAGGCACAGTGGGACAAAGAGATTGTCTAAATAATGCCTCCGGAGTGTCACGCAGACTTCTCTTTACTTGAGGCTTGTCTTTCCCTGGGTGGGAAAGGCCAAAGCCATCCACTGCTGTCCAGCTGGTGCCCACTCACAGCAACTCTGTAGGACAGATGGTGCTGCTCAGGTTTCCACAGCTCTCAGTCTATCCAGAAGCAAACAGCTGTGTCTTTCCCTGGCAGACCAGCTGGCCAGTTTGAAACATCAGCCTTCTTTGGTTAGCACTGGAGCACTTTAAACACTGTTCCACCAGAGCTCCATGGGGTGGGGGGTTGGGCAGGGCCACTGCATCTCAAAACACTTCCTCCTGTTCTCGCCCCTACCCGACCCGTAGAGCAGGAAATGGAGCAGGTGGCATGTGGGCGACTGCAGTTTCGTCTGCTGTTGGTTAGAGAGTGAGGGCTTCCTGACATGGTTCCCATGTTCTCCCAGCCCAGCCATGATCCTAGGCCAGCCAGATGCCTCATGTCACCACCAACCAGGACACTCTACTAGGGAATCCTGCAGTGGCTCTTAAAAATGTCACCAGCACCATGCCCGGTGCCTTTGTGACTGTGTGGAGAAGAGACTTGTCTGTCTTGGAGAAGAAGACAAACGGGCAGGTTCCTGGGTTCTTTGCCACAGTCAGCTGCACAGACTCCTGCGGGTGATGGCACTTTATGAAGATGCTTTTGAGGGGTAAACACCAGCGTTGGCTGGAAACGTTCTGTGATAAGGGCGTCACACTGGCGAGTCTCTCATTCTTCCCGAGCCACAGTGGGGGCGAAGCACTTGAGAGCTGGGCCACACCCCAGAGGTCCGCTGTTTGAGCCCTCCAGGGGCTCCTTGGAGACCCTATGGGCAGTTCTGGTCTGTTCCATAGGGTGCTTGTGAGTCGGAATGGACTCAGCAGCAAGGGGTTCAGGTTTTGGTTGACAGTGAGGGCGGGGTTCAGTGGTAGAATCCTCGCCTTCCACTGGGGGGACGTAGGTTCCGTTCCCAGGCAATGCACCTCAGGGGCAGCTGCCACCACCTGTGCCGTTACCACAGAGGCTGGCGTGTCATCGTGACCCCAAGCACGTTCTGCTGGGGTCTCCAGACTAAGATGGACCAGGAAGAAGGGCCTGGCTATCCGCCTCCCAAACTCATGTGGGTCACAGATGTCAGACACGGCCCCAGTCACAGGCACCCTGTGGGGCCTGGAGCTGGGTCCCCGGGAGGCAGGGGCCTCACTGACAGTAGCTATCAAGAACACACCGCAGGACCTGGGTTCTTTCATTTCCTAGATGAGGAAAGGACCTGGACTGAATAAAGAGAACGACACCTAGGTCTGTCTGATCCACAGCAGTGCCCTCTCCACGTTCCACGTGTGCTGTGTGTTTTGTCAATGCTGCCGCTTAGCTGCGCCTCACTTCTCAGGCATGTGCTGCGTCCCAGCCCTGCAGCAGGTCCCAGCAGCCTACACCTGGTGCGTGGACGATGAGGCTGCCTGCATCTGGGAGAAGGGACCAGGAAAACGACCTCAGGGACCCGTCAGACAAGCGTCAGAGCACCCACAGATGATTCAGGGTGCAGTGATAGAAGCTGTGACACCAGGGTGGGATCCACACCAGGACGTTTCTGCGGGTGGAGTCAGAGCAGCCCAGGGTGGGTGCAGGGGAGGTGCTGCTGGCCTCGGGCAGGGGGCTCAGCTGTGCCAGGTTCCAGTCTGGATGCCTGGGGCACTGCAGCGCAGACCAGCTGGAGCTTTAAGCTCATCAGACGTCACTGCGGCCAACACCCTCAGGCAGTAAAACTCAAGGACACAGCTTCTGCTCTGAGTCTGGGTTCAGGCCTCTGTTGCCAGCTGCCTCCTTGTCTGGGGTAACAGTTGTCGTATGGGGTTGTTGTGGGATACATGGGAGCTTGTTTACAAGGTAGTTTAGTGTGTGTCTCGTGTGTCCTACCTCATGTCCTCCGAGGGTTTGTTGCCTTAGTTTCCCCACTCTCCCTGACAGGGCCTGATGCCTGTCTCTGCTGACGCCTTCCCCTCAGCCTGAAGCCATGCCCTGGTCTCTCTCCTACTTAGTAGGGAAAGGGGACCTGCCCCCTTCCCTACGTCTACCCTGTGGAGCCACCCTCCTGGTTCCGCTCACCTCATCTACGGTCTTCTTGAAGAGGGTACTCGTGAGCTGCTGGGCCCAAGGACTAGGGACTCTGTTTTGCATCCTTCTGTGTGCCCAGGGTGTATCGGGCATTCAGACACTGGCAGAACCAATGAATGCGCACTTCTGTTTCGTCGTTATGCATTCCCAGCCGCCACCCTCGCCATCCTCTTTGCAAAATCACCTCTGCCGTGATGCCCCAGGCTGGTGGTGGTCTCTGCGCTGTCCTCTCTGAACAATTCTTCACAATACAAGTCCACTGTGCAGTCTAAGGTCTGTGCCAATGTGCCCCTGGGGATGCTGGTAGGCAGGGTGTTGGCCATCTGCCTGGTCACTGCGGTCCCGTGTGCTGGGAGGTCGTTGGTGGGTGGGTGGGTGGAGTGACCTCCTGGGGAGGTGCCGGCCCTGCTCCCCACCGAGGGGACAAGCTGCTGCTCCTCTGACACGCTGTGCCTGGCTTCGTCTGAGTTTCTCAGTGGAACGACTTCCCTCCAATTGGAGTTAGAGCTCTTTATGACCATGTCGGTGTCACCTGTGAAGTCTACACACTGAGACAGCGAGAGCCTGACTTTCCTCTTCCCTTTCTCTGCCCGGCCTCTGGAACAGGCCCTGACACAGACTGCCTGAAAGGGTTAACAGTGGAAAGGAAAGGAGAGCCTGGGTCCCTGCGGAAGCGCAGCCGAGGGGCGCCCTTGCAGGAGGCCCTCACTGGGATCTCACAAAGGCCCACAAGGTGCTCAGCTCTGGGCTGAACCAGGCGGCAGGTCCAACAGGGAAAGGCCCTGAGAACGGAGGCCTAGCTCACACGCTACACAGGACAGCCAGATACACACAAAACCAGCAACACAGCACGTCAGAACTGCAAGAAATGGGGAGAGGCAACGCTGGAGCAATGTCCCCTTTCAGTCCAGTGGATTCCAACTCACAGTGACCCTGCAGGACAGAGGAGAACTGCCCCACGGGGTTCCCGAGGAGCAGCTGGTAGAGTTCCACGCCAACCTTCTGGACGGCAGCCGTAGCGCACCGCAGCTCCTTGTGGCAGCGCCAGGCTCTGAGCAGACACAGTCACCTAACATTTATCCAGTAGCAGCCACACACCAGCTGTGTGGCACAGGACTGACCCGGCGAGGAGCAGAGCTATGAGGGCACAGGGGTGAGAGGTGGGTTCCAGGACACGGTGGCCTCGTGCTGGACTCTTGACTTCTTGTTTCATTTGCCACAGTTCGGGAGGAACATCTCAGCATTGTTTCTGATCTAGAAATTGCAGTCGTAGGGCACTGCCCTCCTTAAAGTGGAGATGGTTCCGGTGTGGGCACATGGCGGAAAGTGGGCATCCAGGTCCGTGAGACCCGGCTTTGAGTCCTGGCTGGGTCACTGCGGCTTTATAAAGTCTCTTTCTCTCTCTGAACCTCAATTCTCCACTGTGAAAGGGATGTAGCTAAAGACTACAGATACGTTTACTGAGTACCTACTATGTGCAAGAAAGCGTCTTGGATGCAGGGCCACAGCAGTGAGCAAACAGCCACATTCATTGCCCTAACAGAACATGGAGAACAAGACACACACACTCTGCTCAGCCTGCTGCTTGGCACACGGCACTCGCTGTCAGCCCAGAACTAACTCCGTGCCAGTGGGCACTGCTGAGCCTTACGAAAACACCCTTGTCCTACACAATAAGAGTCTGGGCCAATGGCAATGGGTTTGGCTTTTGGGTTCTCATTAAAGATTTCTTAGAGTGTATTAAAAACGAAACTGAGCCAGTTGCCACCCACCTCGAGTTGACGATGACTCCCGCCAGGCCCTGCTGTGTGTTGGAGCAGCACTGTGCCTCTCCGGGGGCTTTCGGCGGTTGGTCCCCCAAAGGCCGACCGCCAGGCCCTCCTCCTGGGCTTCTGCCAGGGTCTCGGCTCTCGGCGGGCAGCCGAGCACGCTAACCATCGCACCATCAGGGTATCGTGAGGCACGGTCAGCAGACTCGATCGGAACTGGGGGAACGGATTTAAAACATACCTACACACAAACAACTCACTGTCAAGTTGATTCCTGCACGTGACTACCCCACAGGACGTTGCGGAACTGTCCCCTGGGGTCTCCACAGCTGCAATCCTGATGCAGCAGATGGCCACACTTTTGTCCTGTACAGCAGCTGGTGGGCTCAGACCGTTGACCTTTCAGTTAGAGTTCAGTGTGTGTGTGCACATGCCTCAGGTGAGAGTTTACAGAGCAGACTCATTTTCCACTCGACAGTCGGTGCATCGAGTACCCCAGGTCTGTGCACCTTGTGAGCACTCCCCGTTTCTGCCCTGGTTTCCCGCTTCCCTTCCTCCTGATTTCCTGTCCCCTCCTGCCTTCTCATCTTTGGTTTGAGCAGATGTTGTCCTTCTGAACTTAGGTACTTGATTTTTCTAAGGAACACTATCCTCTCACATCTTATTATCTGTGTTACGGGCCTGCCTGTGGTTTGGCTGGAAGGTGGTCTCTGGGAAGAGCTTTAGTTCTGGGCCACAAGGGCGTCTTGGGGCCACGGTCGTGGGGTTCCCTCCTGTCTCTGACTGTTGTACACTTTTCCCAACTCTGTCCAGGACCCTCTGTTGTGACCTCCCTACCCCCCGCCGTCAGCAGTGGTCCATGGGTGCCATCCTGTTCTTCTAGTCTCAGGGTCGTGTGGGCTGTGGTTCCCATGGTCCATTAGTCCTCTGGACTAACTACACCCTTGAATCTTCGTTTGTTTTCACTCACTTTCCTCTGTTCAGGTCGGGAAGGAACAAGTAGCGCCATCTTAAATGTCCACCCAGAAACCTTTGAGAACCCTAGAAGCTACTCATCACAGCAGGTCACAGAGCCCTGTCTTCAGGAACTGCGTCATGCCAGCTGGCACAGATGTCTGAGTGCACGATCCTTCCCCTTTGAGCCCAGGAACGTCGTCCCAGGAGGCAGCTGGTTATGTCTAGGAAGTTTCTGTGACTGTGCCCCTCATGTGCTCCATTGTCTGTCAATATACATGCAGCACCTACGTTACATGTAGAAATACACAGAGCCAGATCTGGGTCTGCAGGGAAGTGTGCTCCATACACCCGCTCGCACCTGTTCAGCACACCTAGCCACCTGCGCACACCCCCTCACCCCTTCAGCACACCTGGATGCCTGTGCACACCCCCACACCTCTCTAGCATACCTGGACACCTGTGCACACCCCCTCGCACCTCTCTGGCACACCTGGCTGCCCATGCCCACCCCCTCGCACCTCTCTGGCACACCTGGGTGCCCGTGCACACCCCCTCGCACCTCTCTGGCACACCTGGGTGCCCATGCACACACCCCCTCACACCTCTCTGGCACACCTGAGTGCCTGTGCACCCACTTGCAGGTCGTCTGTCAGTGCTACTGTGCAGGTGGTCTGTGTTGCAGTTGTCACCGTGGCTGCCTTCGTTCCTGTGTGCGCCTCCGTGTCCTCCCTGGCCTTGTCACATCCCCACACTGTGTGCTGTCCCCATCACCAGTAGCAGCACATGTCTTCTGTCTAGTAAGTAATTTTCCCTCCACTCTCCTCCCATCCCTGGTAACCATTAAAGACTGGTTTTTGTTTGCTTTTTCTGCACGTAAAGCTTTCCTTTTAAAAAAAAAATTATACTAATGGCCTCATTCAATATTTTTCCTTTCGTGACTGGCTAATTTCACTCAGCATAATGTCCTCTGAATTCATACATGTGTTGAGGCAGTCCACGATTTGTCATTATCCTTTGTTATTGTGTCCTCTCCATGGGGCCCTTGTGCCAGTCTGTCTTGCTTTTGTGAACAAGGCTGCCACAGACATGGGTATACGTGTGTCTCTGTGTGATGGCTCTTATTTCTCTGGGCTATATCCCTAGGAGCGGGATTGCTGCCTCATGGATTTCTATATCTAGCTTTTCAAAGAAGTGCTGTGTTGTTATCCATATACTTATACCATTTTACATTCCCCCCAGCTGTGTAGAAGAGTTTCAGTCTCCCCACAGCCTTGCCAATATTTGTTACTTTCTGTTTGTTTGATTAATGCCTTTATTGATGGGCTAAGATAACATCTCATTCTAGTTTTGATCTGCAACTCTCTGGTGGCCAATGATCACAAGCATTTCTTTGTGTCTTTTTAGCTGCCTGAATGTTTTCTCCGGTGAAGTGTCTATTCGTACCTTTTCCCATTTTTTCATTGGATTGTCTACATTTTTGTTGTTGAGGTATTGAAGTTTTCTGCAAATCTGAGATTTCCTATAGCCCCCATTTTTTTTTTTCTGATCTACAGGTTCTCTTTTTTGCTCTTTTGTAGAGATCCTTTGATGAACATAAACTGTTTAATTTTTAGGAGGTACTACTTATCTAGTTCATCTTCTGCTTTTGGTGCCCTTTTAGTTGTTTTTGTTATTCTACTTATGCCATATATTAGTGTCCCTAGCATTATCTCTGTTTTTCCATCCATGATCTTTATAGCTTCAGATGTAAATAGTTTTATGTTTACATCTTTGATCCATCTTTAGTTAGTTCTCATGTATGGTGTGAGGTATGGATCCTGTTCCATTTTTCTGCAAACAGATACCCAGCTTTGCCAGTGCCATTCGATAAAGAGACCAGCTTTTCTCCATTTTTGCTTCTTTGTTGAGGGTGTTTATGGCTGTTAATTGACTTCTGAGTACTGTTTGTGCTGTATCCCAAAGGCTTTGATATACTGTTTTCCTTCTCATCTGATTCTAAGCATTTTTTTAAATTTCATCTTTGATTTCGTCTATTACTCAGTTGTTTTTAAGCAAGGTGTTGTTCAGCTTCCGTGTATTTAATTTTTTCCACGCTCTTCCTGTTACTGATTTGTACTTTTGCAGTGCTATAGTCAGAGAGAATGCTTTGAGTTATTCTGATGTTGTGAATTTATTGAGGCTTGCTCTATGGCCTAAAGTGTGGTCTGTTTTGGAGAATGATTCATGTTGTATTGGATAAGAACATACACACGGCTGCTGGGGGTGGAGTGTTCTGTAAATGTCTGTGAGGTTGAACTGGCTGATTGTAGCATGTGGATCTTCTTGCTGAGTTTCTTTCTAGTTGTTCTGTCCTGCACTGAAAGCACTTTATTGAAGTCTCCTACTACCATTGTGAAACTGTCTATTTCTCTTTTCAGTGCTGTTAGAGTTTGTTTTAGGTATTTTGGAGCCCTGTATCTTAGTCAGCCAGTGCTGCTTTAAAGAAATACCACAAGTGGATGGCTTTAAAAAGAGATATTTTATTTGCCACAGTCCAGTAAGCTAAAAGTCCAAACTCAAGATGTCAACTCCAGGGAAAGGCTTTCTCTGCTGGATCTGGAGGAAGGTCTTTGACGTCAGTCTTTCCCTGGACTGGAAGCTTCTGAAGTGCAGGGACCCCGGTGCTTTCCAAAGGATGTGCTCATCTCCCAGCACGGTTTTTTTCCTTCATGGTATGAGACCCCCAACTCTCCACTTGACCCCCTTTCCGTTATAACCCAAGACGCTGCCTAAAGGCACCGTACAATTCACACATTGAGTCCTGACCCAACAACGCAACCGTAGCCCATCATTTCTCCTTAACATCATTGAGGCAGGGCTCACAACACAAAAGAACATCACACAACGCTGGGGATCATGACCCATCCAAACTGCTTCACGCATTTTGCAGAGTACACGAGTCAATCCATGACAACCTGTTATTGGGTATGTATATGTTAATTATGGTTCTGTTTTCTTGGTGAATTAGCCCTTCCTTATCTATGTAATGTTCTCATCTTTTACAGTATATTTTGCCTTAAAGCCTGTTTTACCAAAAATTCATGTTGCCACTCCTGCTCCTTTTCAGTTATTGTTTGTTTGATATAGTTTCTCCATCCTTTGAGGCTCAGTTGGTTGAGGTCTTTGTGTCTAACATGCGTCTCTTTTAGCCTGCATACTGATGAGTAGGGTTTTTTTTTTTTTTAATCCATCTGTCACTCTTTGTCTCTTTTTTGTTCCATTTAAGCCGTGTACATTCAGTGTCCTCATCGATAGTCACGAGTTTACGTTGTCATTGTGGTTTTCCTGTGGTGCTGGTGGTTTCTTCATTCTCTGTAACTTTCTGTGCTGAGTTCTTTTTGCTTGTGGATTTTCTTCTAATTTATTTTGTGGTGGTTGATTTTATGTTTACTAAGTCTTTGTTTTTCTTTCATTTTGATGAGTAAGCTTGTTAAGTTTCTTGGTGGTTACCTTGACATTTCCCTTTACATCCCTAAGTTTAAAGCATTCCTCTATTTCTTGAGATTGCCTTGTTTTCTCTCCATGTGAAAATTCTGTGACCGCACCATTTATTCTCCCTTTTTGTTTTGATGCTATCATCATTTAGATTGTTGTGTCTGGTTCTCTGTTTTCAGTCTTTTGGTTTGTTTTATTTTTGAGTATTCTTTATGTGGGTTGGTATCTGGCTGATGCTGTCCTGTGTCCTAATCTGACGCTGTTGTCTGATGTTGTTGGTTCTCTGTCCAGAAGACTTTCTTTAATATTGTTTGCAAGATTGGTCTGTCTCTTTGTTATGTACTACTAAAGGGTTTTCTAGTAAGCATTTCCTGGTTTTGACAGCTCAGGGCAGAGATATTTGTGAAGCTATAGTAGCCATATTTATCTCTTTTTTCCTGTATTAGTCTTGACAAATAACCATGAAAGTTACACAATTCCACAATGCGTAGAAATCACTAAGGTATATTATCAAAATATGTGTTCTTTTTGCCAAACATTCCTTGCTTTATGTGAAATTTACTATGCATATAATTACCCTACCGAGGAAGCAATTTGACATTTAATCAAAAAATTGAGACAATCAAGTCTGTTGCCAATCAAACAATGCCTGTGTGTCAATGAGCCCCAAATTCCAATGAAAACGTCACCACCATTTGTCAGAGTGTTTGTGAGAATTCATCCCAATCAGTTTCTTGCTGAGCACAAGAACTGCACCTCTCATCGATCACGGTTTGGTGGATTTTGCATGAGGACTTGTATCTTTACCCTTACAAAATCATTTCAACTCAAGAGCTGAAGTCCAATGATGACCATAGATTGTACCAGACATTTGCTGACTGGTTTCTGGACCAACCGAAAGTTGACTCTTCTTTCGGCTGAAAAATCACCTTCAGTGACGAGGCCCATTTTCAGATGAATGGTTCTGTTAACAAACAAAACCGTCCTGTTTGGAGCCACGAGAATCCACTGGAGATTCAGGAATGTCCACTTCATCCCAGAAAGTTATCGTTTGGTGTGGATTTTGGTCTGGCGGAATCACTGGCCCTTATTTTTCCCAAGATGAACGAGGGGAGGCTGTGACTGTCAATGGCGAAAGATGTTAGGCTATGATAATTCATTATTTTTGGCCCTGTTTGGAAGGTGCCATGGCAGCCATTTATCCAAAGTTCTTTTCCATACATGATGCCGTCAAATATACTTCAAAATAAAGAGCAGGTGACTGGAAAAAGCAGGGTGTACTGCTGATCTGCAGGCCCCGGGCATGGCTTCCTGGGCACAGAAGCAGGTGCTTCTAGTTCACAGGCTTCTGGCACTAGGGGCTGGACAGAGCAGGGGCGCTGCTGGTCCAGGGGCCCCAGGGCAGGCATCTGGATGTAGAGGTGATGGTGCCAGCCCTTGGGCCCCTGACACAGTCACCTGGGCAGCGGGGTGCTGGCCGACTTCTAGTGCTGGCAGCTTTGCAGAAAAGCTGACACTGCTAGTCTGTAGTCCCTACCTTGGGCTGCTGGGATTAGGAGCAGGCACCTGATTATGGGCCCCTGGCATGGTTGAACAGGCAGAAGAGGGTATATCACCAGTCCCTGTGCCCTAGTGTCAGTGGCTAGAGAAGCGAGTGCCACCATGGCAGGGTCTCCCGGGCACCTCCAGTTTGTGGATCCCTGTGTGAGTGGCTAAGTGAAAAGGTGGGTACCACAGTCCTCAGGCGCCCAGCTCCAGGAGCAGGGTGCTGGTGGGTGCCACCAGACCATGATTGCATGGGGGGTGGACATCCCAGGTCTGCCAGCCTCCGGCATGGGGTGCTGGGGGGATGCAGCGGGTGAGTGCACTTAGGCCTGCAGGCAGGGGGCGATCGTGCCCGGCTCTGGTGAGGACTGCTGAGTCACTCCGGCCTCACTGCACAGGTGACAAGGCTTCGGCTGGGAACACACCGCTTCCTGTGTCTCAGGAGGGCCCCGCGGCACAGGTTTGAGTAGCAGGGCGCCGACAATCTGTAACTCTGTGTCTGCTCTTTCCGAGAGTCTCACCACCACCTGGCACTCAGACTCGTCAGCCTCACCTCTGATGCTCAGGGTTCCAAAGCTGTCCTCTGTATCCAGTTCACTTGTTTTCTCCACTCTTTGCTGTGAGGGGGTTGCCAGTCTGACTAGACTGCTCTCTTAGGCCACATCCTAACAGCTGAGCTCGAACCACTCTGCTGCCAGGGCGCCTGGAGAACATAGTAGACCCTCAAAAAGGAGGAAGTAAAAAAATCCTGTCTAACTTTGTTTAAACCAAGGATTCCTTAAACATATCAGCTCACAGGACTCGTCAAACTGGAACATGTACTGACAACCTGATGGAATTGCTGTTCCTTGGGAATGCAGGTGGAAGAAGGCTGGGATTCGTTTCAAACTCTGTTACAGGCAGGCAAGACCCTTCCCCACTGGGCTTGCATCAGCCTCTCTGGCCTCTGTGGTTCTTAATCACCAGGTCTCGCTTTTCCTACTCCAACGCCCCCGCTTACTCCGTGCTATACATCCAATGGACGTCACTCCTTAATCACGCTGTGCTGTTCCCCACAGCTGGCCTCGGCCGACTCTCTTCCTTCTGCCTGGTGAGCTCTTCCTAGAGCTCCAACTTCATCTCTGACATTCACAACTCCCTGTCTACTTGGTGAGCACCACTCATCTCCCAAGACCTAGTTCAGGTGCCACTTCCTCCAGGAAGCCTTCCTGGAGGGACTAGCCTCCCCTTCCCCCAGAAGAAGTCATCATCCTTGTGTTTATGCAGCCCCTTGGGCATGGATCCGGTGTCTCCTGCTGGGTCGTAGTTATCTACCTGTTGTCTACCTCCTCTGCCAGCTAAGAGAGCCCCCTGGGGAGGAAGATTAAACCGAAGGACTAAATGAATGGCTATTCCTCAGCTCAAAGACTTCCCGAAGTTTCCAAACATTTAACAGAGTCTTTAAATCACTCAAACTCTTACAGTCCTGGCGCAGCTGGCCTTCCTTCTCACTACTGCTACCTGGAATGTTCCCAACTGTCTTGTCCTGTGAGAGAAAAGTGTGACAGTCTAGTCCCATAAAGATTACAGTCTTGGAAACCTTATGGGCAGTTTTACTCTGTCTTGTAGAGTCGCTGAACCAGAACCAACTAGATGACAATGAGTTTGGTTTTCCCTCAAGATAATCACCATACGGACACATGACAGCTTATTTCAAAAGGTGGAATCCAACCTCTTTAATGAAATGCATTTTTGACGGTCTAGCAGTGCGTGCACTAGACCACCTCTCCAATCTCTGAATACGGCCCTACAGACGGGGCTCCTCGTCTGCTGTCAGAGAGGGGACAATGCAGAGGGTGCAGGCACCCCAGACAGACCCCTGAGGCTTCAGTCCCACTTCTGCCACTAGCTGGTAGGAAACCAGAGGCATGTAAACGAAGTTTCCGTATCTGTCAAATGGGGATTGTAAAAATTAGACTTACATGACAAAGTTGTGAGGTCTAGACGAGTAAATGTCCGTTGTGCAGAATGTGTAGTGCGACGCCCGTAGACAGGGAGCATGACCTGTCTTAGCACCTATCATCTTTGTCCTGCACTAAGGCAGCGGTCACCTAGAAGACCCTCCACGAATGTTAACTGACGAGGAGGAGATTCTACAACAGTGGAGAAGGACACCGTGGAGGGAGGTCCACAGGGGGTCTGTCTCTTCATTTCACTGTCAGGTCCATCCTTACCGAAAGGCTGCGCGCCAACCAGACCAGCTGGGTGGATAGCACCCCAGTTTCGCGTTTCGCGGCCCCGAGTGTCCAGAGGGAGACAGACGGCAGACACAGACCAGACGGGACGCGGGGACGCGGGGACGCGGGGACGCGGGGACGCGGGGACGCGGGGACGCGGGGACGCGGGGACGCGGGGACGCGGGGACGCGGGGACGCGGGGACGCGGGGACGCGGGGACGCGGGGACGCGGGGACGCGGGGACGCGGGGACGCGGGGACGCGGGGACGCGGGGACGCGGGGACGCGGGGACGCGGGGACGCGGGGACGCGGGGACGCGGGGACGCGGGGACGCGGGGACGCGGGGACGCGGGGACGCGGGGACGCGGGGACGCGGGGACGCGGGGACGCGGGGACGCGGGGACGCGGGGACGCGGGGACGCGGGGACGCGGGGACGCGGGGACGCGGGGACGCGGGGACGCGGGGACGCGGGGACGCGGGGACGCGGGGACGCGGGGACGCGGGGACGCGGGGACGCGGGGACGCGGGGACGCGGGGACGCGGGGACGCGGGGACGCGGGGACGCGGGGACGCGGGGACGCGGGGACGCGGGGACGCGGGGACGCGGGGACGCGGGGACGCGGGGACGCGGGGACGCGGGGACGCGGGGACGCGGGGACGCGGGGACGCGGGGACGCGGGGACGCGGGGACGCGGGGACGCGGGGACGCGGGGACGCGGGGACGCGGGGACGCGGGGACGCGGGGACGCGGGGACGCGGGGACGCGGGGACGCGGGGACGCGGGGACGCGGGGACGCGGGGACGCGGGGACGCGGGGACGCGGGCGGCCGTAGGCGGACCCCCCAGGTCGAGACCATGGGCAGGAAGGGCCTGCTGGCCTGCTTCTGAGACGCTGTCAGCGGGAACTCCGTGGCTCACAACCGTCTGACCTGGAACCAAGCGTGGGGACTGCCCACGGGACGGAGCCGCGTGTCGCTGGGCTCTGCGCAGGGTCCCAACGTGAGCACGAAGCGATCAGCAGAGTGAAGACGAAAACGAGGGGCAGGGGATCACGCCGTGCCTCTTCCAGGGGAGCCCGCTCCTCTCCGTGGGGGTCGTGACTTCAGCTGAGACGTGGGGGATGGCAAGGGGCCAGGGCCTGAGCGCCAGTCCCACAGCCAGCGGGAGGCTACTTGTCAACGCGCTGGTGGAACGGAGGGGAGAGACCCCAGTGGAGGGCAAGCTACACAGCCCCACTTCTCACAGCTCAGCCTTTGCCTAGGGGTGAGGGCCTCGGCTCTCCTCTCTTGTCTGATTTCAGATGGAAAGTCGTGCCGTCCTTAGGGGGACCAAGGAAAAGGAGTCCCAAGCCCTGAAAGCCCACTCATGACTCCAGCTGTCCTGTCGGGTGCGGTGGGTATGTGGGAACCCCTCTGCCTTCTTTGGGGCACCCGTTTTCCCATAGCTGAAGGGTGCACCTTCCAAGCCTGGAGGCAGAAGACAGCCGATGGGGCTCCTGCTCGCAGCGCCTCCTCACCCCTTCTCTGCAGGAAGCTCCCCCGCCGTCTGGAAGAAGCAGCTTTCCTCTTTGGCTCTGGCTCCCTCACCTGCCTGAGGCCCCCAGCTACCGGGGAGAAAGCAGCTCTTCTCCATCTCTCCCCCTTCCTCCCCCCCAATCCCTCCCCTGCCTGGGGAGCTGGCGCCAGGAGGAAACCCACGGACCCTGGAGGGGTTTTTCTAGGACAAAAGCACCAGACTCTAGGGAATGTGCCTCTGACCATTAGGAGCCTCTAGCTCCAGGCCTGTTGGCAACTCTTCAAGCAGCCTTTTGTTACCTGCTGCTGGGGGATTATGGACCCAATTGGCTGTTCTGAGAAGGTTATCGGGTTTGAAATCCTCCCTGGCCTGAGGGCTGTGCTGCCCGGAGCAGCAGCTCTTCCACCAGATGTGAGATTTGCAAGTGTGACTCCATCAGGGGACAGCCTTGACTCCTTAGACTTTTGTGGAACCTTTACTTTGAAAAGCTAAATCCGGGCTTGCCCTTCAGGCTGGCAGGAAGCTGTCATTGTCCCCAGAATGAAGCCTACTCACTGTGCTATGAAAAGGTCAGAGGATTTTGAGAGCAGACCTGAGCTTTCTGCTAGGCAGCCGCTCTCTGCCCAGCCTTCCCCCACAGGTGCCTGGTGAGACGTCAGACGTGTTCAGTCACGTGTCAGATTTTTGCACCACTGTTGCAGCCTTTGGGTGATGGTGTTAAAAGCAAAGATGTCACTTTGAGGGCTGAGGTGTGCCTGACCCAGGCCATGGTGTTTACAGTCCTCTCATATGCGTGTAAAAGCTGGACAGTGAATAAGGAAGATTGAAGAAGAATTGACACCTTTGAACTGTGGCACTGGAGAACGTTGAAAGTACACGGACGCCAAAAGAACCCACAGACCTGGTCTGGAAGGTGTGCAGCCAGGATGCTCCTTGGAAGCGAGGACGCAGGACCTCGTCTGACGTACTTTGGACATGTTGTCAAGAGGGATCAGTCCCAGGAGAAGGACTTCATGGTCGCTAAAGCAGAGGGTCATCAAAAAAAAGGAAGACCCTCAGCAAGACAGATGGATGCAGTGGCTGCACAGCTGGCTAAAACACAGCCAGGACCATGGGGACGCTGTGGGACCGGCGGGGTTTGGTTCTACTGTGCCAGGGCCACCTGGCGTTGGAACTGACTGACAGCACCCAGCGGCACCACAGCTACGCGGTTTCATGACAGCTCGGGTCCTTCCCAGTTACTGGGTTTCTGAAGGAATCCCTCTCTGCTCCCAGCCCCCCGGCCACTGGACCAGGCAGCAAGTCAGCAGAGACAGAAAATGTCCCTGTCACCGGTGCTTCAGAGACACTCCTCTCTCCGGGGAAGGAGGAGGTGGCAGCTGTGAAGAGCCAGGGGCAGGCCACCAGCGACGGGAGCACCCCGAGAGACTGGGGCAGGCCACCAGCAACAGGAGCACCCCGAGAGATTGGGGCAGGACACCAGCGACGGGAGCACCCCAAGAGATTGGGACAGGACACCAGCGATGGGAGCACCCCAACTGAATGGGGCAGGACACCAGCAACGGGAGCACCCTGCGAGACTGGGGCAGGGTCTGTGCCAGTGCCCAGAGAGGCGCTAGCACGCGTTCTCGGCTGGCGGGGCTGACCGCGGGCGGCTCCCCACCTCATCGCCCTCTCCAGTTCTTCTCTTCACCCATCTGGGTTCTGACCAGTTTGTCCTGGCTGCCTCTGCCTAAAAGCCAGAGCTCTGCTAACCGCTGCCCATGCCAGGGGTCCTGTGATGACGGTAACTGTGACTGTGGACAGAGCCAGGTGCAGGAGCAGTCACATCTGAGGGTTGGTTTACAGGTAGGGGGTGATCGGCCCTTCCAGAGCAGGGGTGAGTCAGTGGGGCTGGTAGCAAGCTGTGCACAGAAATCTGTTTGTCTTCACACTCAGGGGCGATCCCTCTTCCCGTGACAGCAGAGAGCAGTGTAGCGGGCACATTCCAGGGGCAGGGGTGTGTGGGCTTCTTAGCCAAGTGGCCTTCTCCTAATCAGCAGCGGGTCTCAGTAAGATAAAATGGGGTGAGAGCAGCAGGAAGCCTGTTCCATCTTTCCCCTGGGTCTTCAGAAGAAACTCAGATCAAAGGGGAAGTGGTATTTGTGAAAAGCCGAGAGAACTTGAAAGAAAGCCCGTGGTGGGCATGGATATTTATTTATATTTGTCTGGGGTTCTAGGGTGGCCGTCGGCAGCTGCCTTGCCTCCAGTCCCCCACAGCCCTGCCCCGTCTCCTCAAATGAGGGTGCTTCGAAAAGCTAACTCTTACAGCTCTGTGGTATCTCCAAGGACCCAGTCCTTAACAAATTTACGGGTTGAAAGGGATCAGTGATGATTCATCACAACTCTACAGCTTTTATGGTCTATGAAAGTAGAAATGTCAGCAATGTCTCAGCAACATCTCTCTGTGCTGCTTCGGGAAGGAAAACTCACGCAGATAACACTGTATGCAGAGAAACCACATGTGGGGGGTGGTGTGTGTGTTGTGAGGCATTTTTTAGATTGCAGAGTTTCATTTGGTGTCCTTCCTTCCTTCCCTCCTCTCCATCCCCCAACAGATCAGTGTGGAAAGGGCTCCAAGATCTCTGTCCCACATGGGCTGGCCTGACCATGGAAGAAAGCTGTGGGAGGGGCTGCTCTGCTGTGGGGTGTCGCCTGTTCGGCACCCTCAGTCTCTGATCTGCAGAAAATCCTGGTCAAAGGAGATGGTGAAAGGTGGCCATACAGTGTGGAGATGCAAAGAGCAAAACCAAGTGTCTCACTTCAACAAGGATGAGGCCGGCAGCCGTTCCCGTCCTGCTCCAGCCCAGATCATGTCTACGACCATCTGCTAGGTGGAGTGTCTCATAGGTTCCAGACACTGAACGTGGACGGTCTTGTTTCAGCCTGTGACAATGCGAGTGACAGGTGAGATCCCTGACTTACAGATGGAGAAACTGAGGTTAGGGGACATTTACTGGCTTGAGCTACCCATTTATCAGGCTGGAAGATCTGAGGCTGACACCCAGGTCTGCGTCACTTGAAAACCTGAGCCCAGTCACCATGCCATAAATGTCGCCGAACGTGGCACAGACTTAAGTCCAGTCAGGGACATGGCTCCCAAGTGCTGGCCACATATTGTCCACTACAGCGCAGACAGAAGTGATAACACATGTCGGTGAACACGGACGCCTTTTTGAGTGGAAAAGGAGACAACTCGGCTACAGACGTGGTTGTGAACACGGCCGATGAGCACATCTGGAAACAGGCTAGCCTTGAGCTCAGATGTATTCCAGACACAGGGGTCCCCCGGCTCCCTCTGGAAAAAACTTTGCTGGGTCCTGCTGTGCCCTCCAGCTAAGATCCTGTTGGTTCTTCCCTTTCCCTGCCAGATTTTGTGAATGAAAAATGGGGGCACTCATCACCCCATTTCCTCCACCTCCCACCCCCTCGACTCCAACTTCCTCCCTACTGCTCTCCTGAGATGTGTCAGCGGTGACCCGTGGACGGGGCACTCCCCAGTCCGGTGCTGTCTCTCCGCCCTCATTCTCCACGACCCTCCCCAAGCACCCGATGCTCTGCCCCGTTCTCCCTTGACGCCGTGACTCTGCCCTGTACATGGCCGCTAGTTCGCTCGTCTCTGCGGGGCTCTCCCTGATGCAGCCTCAGAGGACCGGCCACTGCCCTCTTCTCCTTCTCCCGTTTCCTGCTCTCTCAGTGGGGTCTCCTGTTTCTGCTTCAGCTATTGTCTCTGTGAAGAAGACACTTAAGAGGATTCTATGGGAAGAGAACAGGAGTGGAACCTGGCCATACCTCTCCCTGGAAACCCTGGTGACCTAGTGGTGAAGTGCTACAGCTGCTAACCAGAAGGTCAGCAGTTCAAATCCACCCGGCGCTCCTTAGAAAGTCTGTAGGGCAGCTCTACTCTGACTAATAGGGTTTCTGTGAGTTGGAATCGACTCAACAGCACTGGTTTTGTTTGTTTTGGGGGGGGCTGTTTATACCTCTCCATACCAGCTGGTCCTGTGTATATCACTTAATTTTCTTCTTAAAAGTATTTTATTGTGACTTAAGTGAAAGTTTACACTCCAAATCAATCGGCCATATAAAACCCTAAACACACACCACTATGCAGCTCTGACTGCTCTCCCTCCCTCCCCCCGGTGACAGCAGTCTGCCTTGCCACCCTGTTCTTCCTGTATCCACTCAGCCAAGTGCTGTCCCCCTCCGCTGCCTCGTCTCATCTCTAGAGAGGAGCCGCCCAGGCGGCCTCCTGTAGGTGTTGAAGCCCGGAAGCACCCTCCTCGCCAGCGTCACTCTGTGTCTCAGAGTCCTGTCCAGTCTTTGTCTGGACAGTTGGCTTCCATGCTGGGCTAATGGAGCTCTGGGCCAACAGAGAGCCCGAGGACCATGTCCTCAGGGGACCCTCTGGTTTGACAAACCATCAAGTCTGGTCTTTTGGTAGAGTTCTGGTTCTGCACATGTATTTTTTCCCCACTACGTCAGGGACTTTACGTGGCGTTCCCTGTCAGGGCAGTCACTGATGGGTGGCCGGGCACCATCTAGTTCTTCTGGTCTTGTGCTGACGCAGTCTCTGTATCATACGGCACCTTGTGTCTTCTGGGCTCGCATTTTCCTCATGTCTTTGATTCCCTTCACTCTCCTCCTGGTGGATTGGGACCAACTGATGCTACTCAGATGGCTGCTTCCTAACTTTTTAAGACCCTAGATACCATTCACTAAAGTGGGATGCAGAAAAGTTTCTTAAAAAAAAACCAAAAAACCACTTAGTTATGCCAGTTAGCCTAGATGCCCTCTGAAACCATGATCCCCAGACCCCCGTCCCTGCTACTCTGTCCTACAAAACATTGGGTTACATTTAGAAAACCTTTTCGCTTCGGTGTACTCCAGGTGTGCTAACCCCCTTCTCCTGTGTGCGGTCACCCCCTAACTGAACTCCTAGCTACTGTCTCATCTACAGAAATCTGGGTTGCACAGTGGTTAAGGGCCATGTCTGCTAACCAAAAGGTCGGCAGTTCAGATCTGCCAGGGGCTCCGTGGAGACTAGGGGGTAGTTCTACCCCATCCTATGGGGTGATTGTAAATTGGAATTGACTCGATGGCAGTGGACTTGGACTTTTTGGATCTAATCTATGAATGCCCTGCTCCCTCCCTCCCCACCCTTGTAACTATCAAAGATTATTTTCTTTTGTAACTAAACTTTTCCTTAATTCCTTATAGTAATCGTTTCATACAGTATTTGCCCTTTTGCAACTGACTAACGTCACTCAGCATAACGGCTTCCAGATGACTCTGTGTTGTATTTCCTAACGTCATCCTTGTTCTTTACAATTGCATAGCATCCCATTGTGTGACTAGACCACAGTTTGTTTAACCATTCATCTGTGGACGGGCATCTAGATTGATTCCATCTTGCCCCTTAATTTTCTGAGTCTTTTCTCTTCTGTACATTAAAGATGGTAAGAGGTACTGCAGAGGGCAGACAGGACTCTTGACTTAGATAACAGGCGTGGCCATTCCACACAAACTGTACAGTACTGTAAAAGCACTAGTTATTGCTGTTTCCTTTGTCTTTATTTTCCAACGTTCTGTTCTAAACGTAATCCCCACTGGTCTTCTGTCTTAGGCTGGGTTTTCTAGGTAAGTAAAACCAGCAACACGTACATGTACAAGGAAAGATTTATATGTAAAGGACACAGCTCATGCAATTGCAGAATTGAACATCCCAAGTCCTGGCCCAAACCTCACATGGCATGGGAGCTGGTGAACCCATGGTCAGCGGATCAGAGACCAGTCCTAGATCACTGGTTGTGTAGGTCGGCAGATCCCAAGCTGGCAGCGTGACGGAGCTGCAGAGGCTGGTGAACCCAGGATTGGCAGGTCCGGGGACGGGACTCTACAGCGCTGTATGTAAGGGCTGATGAATCCAGCAGCTGCTGGCTCAGGTCCGGGAGCCAGATGCCAGAAGAGAGCAGGAGCTGCTGCCTCGTGAGCAGACAGGTGGTAGAAGGCAGAGAGAAGAGAGCTGAGGGGCAGCAAGCCACCACAGGCCCCACCCCGCCACTTGATACAGCAGCCAAACATGGAGTAGCCCAGTTGGCATAACACTGACCGCCACACCTTCCATCCAGACTTGGAGTGGGACACTGCAGTTCCCATCGTAAGGTGCAGAAATAGTGTGCGTTATCATAAAAATGTACCAACTAACATCCGACTGAGCAGACCCGACACCAGAATTTCCTGTCCTCCAGCCCAGCGGGGCCCTCGTTACCTGGTCGAGCTCAAGACCCACAGTGACCTGCCAGCCTCTCTCCCTCAAACCACCTGTGTCCCTCACACTAACCCTCAGTTCACAGGGAAGATGGAATGAGATACAGGTGGGTTCCAATCCTGGCTCTGATCTTCTGTAGTTGGACGACCTTAGGTGATGCATTTAGTCTGTCTGAGCCTCCGTTTGCTCGCTGGGATTACCACTCATCCTGAAGGAATTGCATACACTAACACTTTAGGAAACCTGGCAGGTGGGGTGTGGTCAGTTCCACTTCACACTGTCAAGCTCAGTGTCACCTGTTTTGGCAGCTAAAATGCTTGTCTTCCTTATCATACCAAAAGGGACGTTTAGGTCCTTGATCCATTTTGAGTTAGTTTTTGTGTAAGGTGTGAGACATGGGTCCCTTTCGTATTATAGGGTCACTAAAGGGTTGCTCTGAGTTGGAGTTGACTGGGCGGCAATGGGTTTGTATTTTGTCTTATAATATCAGAGAGAGATGTTCTTTGCTTGAACCCATGGTGATCTCACCACCAAAACTCTGGTCCCAATCCTTTCCTTCCTCATTGAAATCTTGCTGGCAAGCGGGTGGCTTTCAGAAGCTACTGTGGCTGCCAGAGCCAACCCCCAAGTTCCCGAAAGACGTGACTCTCCACACTGACTCCCTACCCCTGCTTATCTTACCCCCTCCTCTCACCCTTCTACCCTACTGATTTAATTTCAGCCACACCTCAGGTTTTCACCAACTTGGGAGAAAGAAACACTCACTGGACTTAACGGCTTTCTTCCAGTGAGCACTGTCTCTGCCCAGTAACCACAGTCTGAAATCTGCAGTAAGTTTCAGATGAATTCCTTTTGTTACACATGCTTTTCACCCTCCAGCTTCCATGTTGTCTGTCTACTAAACACTGTTTGTAGGACAAATAGTGGCCTTTATTTTTTAAATACAAACTTCTTTTTCTTCATCTTCAAGGAATTTGACAGTATCTTTTTTTTTATTATGACAAGTATACAATCCAAATCAATTCTGCATGCCTGCCGACCTGCAGCTCCTTCTGGTGTCCTCATCCTGTGGCAGCACACTCCTGCTTTTCACTCTGTACTTTTAATATCCACTTAAAGGGCTTCTGTCCCTTCCTCTCTACCCTCCTTTCTCACATCCAGAAAGAAGTCAGTAAATGTGTAAAACCATGTAAATGTATAAAACTTCCTATGAATATTCAAAACCATGAAGTACACATACCACACACTCACACTGTGTCCCTGAGTCCAGTCCATTCTTGTCTGAAGAACTGACCTCAGTACTGGTTTCCGGTCAGGGACAGCAGCAGGTCTAGGGGCTGTGTTCCCAGGGGACCCTCCAGGCTGTCAGACCATCAGTTCTGGTCTTTTGGAAGAGTTCTTGAGCTGCACCCCTCTTTTTCTCGTGTTGCCCCAGGGTGTCTACATTGTGTCCCCCATCACGGCTGGTGGTAGCCGGGCACCATCTGGCTCTTCTGGTCTCATGCTGATGCAGTCTCCTGTTCATAAAGCTGCTTCTGCCTCCTGGGCTCATTTCCTTGTCTTGTCTTTGATGTTCTGGGTTGTCATCGATTCCAGACGGATTGGAACTACCTGGTGTAGCTCAGCTAGCGGCTTGCTAGCTTTTAAGATCCCAGATGCCACTCATCAACATGGAGTGCAAAAGACTCTCTTAGCTAAAGACTAGCTATACCAACTGACCTCAGTGTCCCCTGAAAACCTGGTCCCCAGGCCCCTGTCCCTGCTACTCTACCCTGTGAAATACTGGACTGAGTTTAGAAAACCTTTATGGTGTAGTCCAGTTATGCTGACTACTGTCCTTTTGCTGCTGACTGATTCCACTCAGCATAATGTCTTCTAGTTGAAACCAGGTTATGAGATGCTTCCCCAAATCATCATTGTTCTTTATCATTGCATAGTGTTCCATTGAATATATGTACCATAGTTTGTTATCCATTCATCTGCTGATGCACACCATCTATCTCTTTGTTATTGTGGACCACGCCGAAATAAACATTCGTGTGCATGTATCTGTTTGTGTGACCACCTTTATTTCTGTAGGATATATTCCAAGCAGTGGGACTGCTGGATCATATTTCCGTTTCCACCAATCCAAGGAAGCACCACGTTGCTTTCCAAAGAGGTTGTGCTGTTTTGCATTCCCACCAGCAGTGTAGGAGAGTTCCCATCTCTCCACTCCCTCTCTAGCATTTGTTGTTTTGTTTTGATTATGGCCAACCTTGACGGGGTGAGATGGCATCTCACTGTAGTTTTGATTTGTATTTCTCCAATAGCTAATGATCTTGAGCATTTTCTCATGTGTCTTTTGGCTGCCTGAACACCTTCTTTGGCAAAATGCCTGTCCATCTCCTTTGCCCATTGCTTAATTGGGTTATTCACCTTTTTCTTGTTGGCATTTTGCAGTGCCTTGTAAATTACTGAAATCAGACGTCGATCCGACATGTAGTTGCCAAGTATTTTTTCCCATTCTGTAGGTGGTCCTTTAACTTTCTTGATAAAGTCTTTGGATGAACACAAGTGTTTGACTTTTAGTAGTTCCAATTTATCTGTTTTCTCTTCTGTTGTTTGCACACTGTTGCTACGATTTTGTAGTCTCTCTGAGCCATGTGTTACAATTTCTACTGTTGTTTCCATTTTTCCTTGCATCATCTTTATCATTTTTGGTCTGACATCTAGGGCCTTGATCCATCTTGAGTTAGTTTTTGTGTAAAGTGTGAGACATGGGTTGCATTCCAGTTTTTTGCAGATGGACATCCAATTTGCCAACATCATTTGTTAAAGAGACTGTTTTCATTCCAGTTTGCAATCTTAGGGCCTTCGTTGAATATCCACTGTTCGTAAGAGGATGGTGGTATTTCTGGGGTCTCAAGGTTCTCTACCATTGGTCCACGTGCCTGTTGTTGCTCCAGTACCAGGCTGCTTCAACTACCGTGGCAGTAGTGAACGTTCTGAGGTTGGGTAGTGTGAGGCCTCCCACTGTGTTCCTCTTCCTCAGTAATGCTTTACTTATCCGGGGTTCTTCCTTTTCCAAACAAAGCTGATGATTTGTTTCTCCATCTCACTGAAAAATAACACTGGAGACTGTTGAGAAAGTAAGACATGTATGGAGCAGAGAGGAAGAGTGTGCTGTTACTGGGCAGTGAGAACAGTGGGAGCTGCATATAGGTAGGCATGCAAATTTATATGGGAATGTACATTTTCACTCAGTCATAATAATGATAAAAAAAAGACACTGGAATTTGTGTTGGGATTGCATTGTATATGTAAATTGCTTTGGATAAAATTATCATTTTCACAATGTTAAGTCATCCTATCCGTGAGCAAGGTAGCTATCTCCTCTTACGTAAGTTTCTTTTGGTTTCTTGCAGATAAGTCTTGTAATTTTCTCTGTATAGGTCTCTTATTTCTCTGCTTAGATTTGTTCCTCGGTATTTTATTTTCTTGGGTGCTGTAATAAATGGTATTGATTTGGTGATTTCCTCTTTGATGACCTCTTTGTTGGTGTAAGGGGATCCTACCAATTTACTTATGTTTATCTTGTATCCTGATACTTGGCTGAACTCTTCCATTAGTTCCAGTAGTTTATTTATGGATTCTTTAGGGTTCTCTGTGTATATGATCATGTCATCTGCAAAGAGAGATATTTTTAGCTTCTTTTTTACTGATGCAGATGCCCTTCTTTATCTTGTGTGATTGTCCCAGACAGAACCTCCAGAACAGTGTGGAATAGAAGTGGTGACTGTGGGCATCCTTGTCCAGTTCCTGTTCTCAGGGGGAATTCTTTCAGTCTCTCCCTTCAGGATGATGTAGGTGGTTGGCTTTGATTAGATGCCCCTTATTGTATTGAGGAATTTCCTTTCTATTCATACTTTGCTGAGAGTTTTTAACATGAATGGGTGCTGGTTTTTGTCAAATGGATTTTCTGCATCAATTGACAAAATTAGGTGCCTCTTATGCTTTGTGTTATTTATGTGGATGATCACATTAATTGTTTTTCTGATGTTGAACCAGTCCTGCACCCCTGTATGAATCCAACTTGGTCATGATGGGTTACTTTTTGATATGTTGTTCATTTCTATTGGCTAGGATTTTGTTGAAGATTTTTGCATCTAGATTCATGAGTGATATTAGTCTGTAATTTTGTTTTCTTTTTTTTTGTGGGATCTTTCTCTGGCTTTGGTATTAGGGTTATGCTGGGTTCATTGAATTTGGAAATAGTCCATCCTTTTCTATGTTGTGAAATAGTTTCAGTAGTATTGAAATTAACTCCTCTCAGGGACAAGACTTTTTTTGGTTGGTAGTTTTTTTTAATTACTTTTTCAATCTCTTCTTTTGTGATGGGTTTAAGTTATTCTACTTCTTGTGATAATTTTGGTAGGTGATGTGAATCTAGAAATGCGTCCATTTCCTCTAGGTTTTCTAATCTGTGAGAGTACAAATTTTCATGGTATTCTATTATGATACTTTCGATATTTGTTGGGTACTATCTTTTTTTTAGCCCCAAATTTCCCTCTTCTAAAGAGTAATGTATTCTTTCCCTTCTCTTGGTTTTCTTTCTGCTTTTCAAATTAGCATCTCTGACTCTGGAGGAGATGCTTTTTATGCTTCTACATAGCTCACAAAGACTTCTCCTCTTCTGAACAGTGGCTCTAATTCACAGGGGTGTCACCAGAGGCCACACCTCTATGTGACCTGTGACCTTGCCCACAGCTGACTGATTCAGGTCTCCAACCTAGGACATGAGGTATGGAGGAGAGTGACAGTGAACTTGAGCATTATGGGCACTAAATCACACCAATGTCAAGACCCTAGACAGCTGTTCACCTTCTGTTGTCCAAGTCCCCAGAACTACCCTAGGCCCTCTCCTTCCCCAACCTGACTTGCCCAATTCTCCTCCTATTCCAAAGTAGACCCTGTACATCCCCTTTCTTAATCTAGACAAGGTCCTCTTACATTGCTCAGCCCTGTGAGCACAGTCTAACCCCTTACACACTCTTGCGCATGTTCAGTAATCATCAAGTGCCTCCTACACACAAGGTTGTGTACTAGTCTACGTGAGAGAGATGAAAGCATCGCTTCTTCCTTCCCAGGCACTTACAACCTAAGAGAAGCAGATTTACAGAAACAACTCTAAACACAGGTTTGCTTGTAATCTGTTAAAACAGAGGCACCAGAAGATATTGTGTGAAATTCATTTTGACTGTAGGTCTTTGGGAAGACTTTATAAAAGCCACGATGTGTGGATGGGGTATAAGAAGGCTTCAGCATCAGCAGGAAGTGTGTGCTATGCCAAGAAACAGCAGCAGGAGCCTGGGTGTGAGGGGAGCAGGGCACAGGCACGTCAGAAGGGCAGCCTGCTGCCCAGTTTCTGGGAACGCAGCAGGAAATGGGAAATTCTGGCGGCACAGAAGTTAAGTGCTCAGGCTGGTGAATGAACAGTTGGCAGGTGAAATGCACAAGGCGCTCCTCGGAAACTCTATGGGGCATTTCTCCCCTGCCCTACAGTGTAACCATGAGTCGGAATCAACTTGATGGCAAAGCATTTGGTTTTCTGGTTTATTAGAAAATGGGATGAGAGAGTTCAGGACCAGACATGTGAAGGAAAAAGAATGCTGGGAAATGGAGAAAAAAGAAAGGTGGCGGTCACTGATGTTTTGGAACCAGAGCTGCTGTCTATGAAAAGCAATCTGACAGGTTGGTATAGAATGAACAAGAAAGAGGAGAGGACCTCTGGGAGGTGTGCTTGTTTGTGAGGACCACCACAGCAAATCACCAACAGCTCACTTAAAAGGACCGCGGTTTACCCTCTCACGGGCCTAGAGGCTGGAAGCCTGAAGTCCAGGTGCGAGTGGAGCCCGGCTTTCTCCAGGGGCTGCAGGGACAGCCCTGCAGCGGCCCCCTCTGGCTTCTGGGGGCCCCTGGGCCCCTTGGTGGGTGGCAGCCTCGGGCCAGCCTCTGCCGTTTTCCACACGGCTTTCTTCTCTGTGTGTCTCTGCATGTCCCTTTCTGTCTCTGACAAGGATGTGCTCTCGGATTCAGGGCCCACCAAGACTAATAGGAACCATCATGTCACAGTGGTTGAGAGTTCAGGCTGCTAACCAAGAGGTTGCACTGTGAACTGTTGCCTAGAAACCCTGTGGGGTAGGTCTACACTATCCTGTGGGGTCACTGTGAGGCAAAATCAACTCAACAGCATACAACAACGACAACTGGTCTTATGTGGTCTCATCTCCAGCTTTGAACCTGTTTGTAAATAAGGTCACGTTCTGAGATTTCGAGTGGACTAAACTTTCGGGGGGACACTCTCTAATCCACAGGTAGTCCTGGGTGGTACAAACGATGAAGCCCTCGGCCGCAAGCCAAAGGCCAGCGGTTCACGCTCCCCCAGAGGCCCTGTGGAGAAGGACATGCTGACCTGTATCTGGAACAGCAGAGTTTTGGGGACCCCATGGGGCAGCTCCAGTCCCCACACATGGTGCGGCTGCGTGTTGGCAGCGACTCACAGCAACTTACCCCTGGGCCCACCGCAGGAGGTAAGTGCAGGGTGCCAGAGATGTTCTCAGAGCCCAGACTAGATGGAGGGGATGGTGTGGAGAGGCAGGGAGCGAGAGCAGGAAGGGTTGGTGGGCTTCAGTGGCTGGGCTGGGCATTCCACGGGGACAGAAGACATCAAGGTAGAGTCTGGGTCTTTGACCCACGTCTTCAACCCCAAGCCTGGCAGTGGGGAACCAGTGCTGTCTCAGAGGGTTTTTCCTTCCTCATTTTAACCACTCCTCTGAGACACTAGGAACCCCTGACCTGGGACCACCTAGGGGGTGCATCCTCAGAAAATCCTGCTGTGCTGTGTGTCTCCCCAGCACCACACAAGCAGCCTAGGCTTCAGGCAAAAAGAAACCGTAGGACGTTTTCTGAGGACCTGAGCAGAAGTGCCACCGGGTCACCTGGTCTAGGGGACAGAGTAGCTACTGGTCCTCTGACAGCCCTGGCTTCTCAGGCCTTTGTCTTGAGGCCTGCTTCCAGGATCTACCCTGCTCCTCCCTCCAGGTCTGTACCTGTCACCGTTCTGCTGTTTGCAGGCATCACACTTCTGCCACTCCTGGTCACTGAATCAGAGATTTTCCACACTGAAAATGATCCTGTGGGTCACGTGGTCCTGTCCCCTCCCCTTAAGTAAGAAGGAATGGGGTCTGCGGGTCTAAAATCTATGCAGTCTTCTGTGGCTGCTAACCGGGCAGGCCACAGACTGCTCTGGGCCTCCGTGTCTTCATCCATGAGGCGCAATAAACATTGTCCTTGTTTCCTAGGCTTGGGGCAAGAACAAAGAAGACAGTGTATGTAAAGTGGTTAGAACAGGACCTGGGACTGCAACAGACGTTTACAATGACTATCACAGTGACTGGTTGTCCGATCTCATTATTTTGGTCACTTACAGCTTTGAGCGTGGGTATCCTAGTGGTTCCCTCATTCGACCAGCCAACGTTGACCCAGTGTCTAGCATGTAGCATGTGCCGTGCAGGTCCTGGGATGGGTTCAGTCCTTTTTCGAGGGTTTTCACAGGTCAGTGGCTCTGTGGGATGACGTGGGTGGGGAGCCAGCTGCAGAACACCGCAAATGACATCAGGAAAGCTCTCAGGGCAAGATGACCTCTGATCTGGAAGGGTGAGTCTGCAGCAGAGGGAGAGTCAGGAGAGCGTCGGGGCATCCCGGCCTCGGGAACAGACCCAGGAGGCACAGAGCCGGGCGGCAGGTGCTCATGCAGCCACGGAGAGGACCTCGGCCCAGACTGGGAAAGGTGCTTGTAAAGGAAACCTCAAGCTTCCTGTCAGTTCTCTAGTGGTAAATAGCGGAGTGCTGAATTCACATGCTTCTTGATCCCTATCTTTCTCCCCTTGGACATGAAGGAAAATGGATTTATTCTCAGAGTCAGGGATCACGCTCTGTTTCTGATTCCCAAATATACATTTCCAGTTCTCTTGACCACAAAACACCCCCTGCCAGACCTCTTGAAATACCACAGATCCCTGCCCCGGTATTTTCCGTACTTCCATTCCAAAAGCCCAAACCAAACCTGTAGCCATCAAGTGAATTCCAACTGACAGCGACCCCACAGAACAGAGCGCCCCATGGATTCAAACTGCTGACCTTTTGTTTGCAGGGCTTCCGCACCCTTCCCTCTTGGAGGGCACTCTGGTGGCGCAGTGGTTAAGTGCCACATCTGCTCACCCGAAGGCTGGCAGTTCGAATCTGCCAGGCACTCCTTGGAAACCTACAGGGTGGTTCCACACTGTCCTGTAGGGTTGGTGGGCCGGAATCGACTTGACAGCAGTGGGTTTGAGGATATTTTTCCCCCTATTGGGCAGCTGTACCAAAGGATGTTATAAAGCAGACGGCTTTTATCACTCAAAAGTCAAGGTCATGGAGGGCTCCTCAAGATACAGAAAAACCAACTTACTAGGGCACGTTTTCCCATTCTTGAGGGACAACGTCACAAGTAGGAGGAAAGACAAGAGCTCAGGTACATTCCTGAGACAGGATGTCTGTGCTTCTCCCACCTCCCCCAGGGAGCTGGGCAACGGAATACACGACAGAAGCCACATTGGTTTGGGGCAAGGGTTTGAACCTGTTCAAAGAGCTCAGAATTTGCATTTCCACCCAGACACACTGAATCAGAGTCTACGGCTTTACACCTTCCCCGGGTGATTCCTCCCTGTAATGCATGTTGAGAACCAGTGCTCCCGTCACACACCTTCTGAGAGCCTTCCCCTCAGAGTACCCCTTCCTCCTCTCTGTCCCCACAGAGGGTTGTTCGGTGGGCAGCACGTGGGTGCACTTACCTTCCGTGTGTACTGTCCTCCCTCTCCCCGGGCTGTGACCGCTCGCCCTGCGCTGTGTGTCTTTGTGCCTTCACTCACACACACGCGCGTGGTGAAGTGAGTAATGAAACCACAGCCGAGTCTCTGACCAGGTGCCCAGGGGCGCCCGGGCTCCTTTCCCTCCCTCTGCATCCACGTATCTCCACCAGATTGTTGGGAGGCGGGGTTGTTGACACAACCGTCTCCTCTTCTCCTGGCCATTGTCTCCTAAAACGGAGGCCGAAGGAACTGAGGAGCGTCTGGCATCCGGGACAGCTGGCAGACCTGCTCTGAGCTCCCACCAGGCAAAGGCCAGGGGGTGCCCAGGAGCCCCAGCGCTGAAGCCATCTCCCGTGGGGCCGCCCCCAAGCAGTAGGCAACTGTGACTTTAGGGGGCTGAGACTGCTGCTGCTGGAAGCCGGGACAAAATTCACAAGTGAGACCCAGACTCTAGCAGATTTTCCCAGAGAGGAAATCCAGAGGTGGAGAGGATTCACCGTAAGGTCTCGCTGCTCTGCTTCTCAAAGTGACACAAACCGAAGGTAGCAGAAGTGTCCCTGAGTTGATTAAGGTACATGTGAGCACTCTGCTGAATTTTTCTGTTTGAAAAGTGTGTTTTACGGTGCTCAGAGGGGAAAAGATCAAATCCTTGTATTGAGACGTCTTGTTCAAAATCCTGTTATAAGACAGTAAAGCTTATGTGAATAACACCAGGCATCCGAGACACCGAATCCGACCCTGTGCTGAGCTTGCACCATGTGTGAGGCCTCAGACGCTTGCCCTTACCTGTCTCAAGTCATTTGGGGCCGGACACAAGAGGTTAGGACTTGGTGGAAGGCACCACCTGGCTCCACCTTCTAAATCGTACGCCGTAATAACAGACAACAGTCTGCAAGGACGGGGTGCCCTGTTCTCTTCATTCCCAGCAAGGACGGGGTGCCCTGTTCTCTTCATTCCCAGAGAGCTGCGCGTCCCACAGAAAACAGAATGCAGCTTCTCTTTAATTCTCTAGTAGTAGGGAATTAAAAACCATAGGCATTTGAGGTCACTAACAAATTGAGGGTCAAGAACACAGTATGTAATCCGGTTTTCTAGTTGTGTTGATGAGAAAAGAATGAGTCTCAGAAAGGTGGTCTGAGCTGCTCAAGGTCACTGACAATGCAGATTCGAACGTCCACCACCACAGAGAAGCTGACGGCGAGTTGTATCAAGAATCGAAGGTCTTGTTTTCCTTCAACTATTCCGACAGAGAGCGAGAGGGGAAGGGCCTTCCCATCTCAGCCTGGTGGCTTCAGCCACCCGGGCCAGCAGGAAGAGGCTTCAGCCACGGCATCTGGCTGTCCATGTGCCCCCAGGCGGAGAGGTCAGACAGAAAAATGGCCTGTGAATCGGCTTTCAAATCCTGGTGGCTTTTAGCAAACTGGCGGCCAGGGGAGCCCAGAGAGAAGGGAGGAGGGGCTGGAAGTTAAAGCCTCTTAAAAGCTTCCCACAGAAGGCAGAGCTCTCCTTCACCAATGCTGACCCCGAATGACCCCGTGACCTCGTTACCTGAGGTCAGCCCAACCCTGACAAACGTCCCCACTCCGTCACCTCGTCACCTCTGTCACTCACCGCTGACAAACACACCTTTAAAAGGGTTGCCTGTGGGCCAGGAACCGGCAGGGTCTTTCCTTTTAATTCACATATGACCCGTAAGTCTCTTTGGTTTCTGTTAAGAATGCAGACTATCTGGTTTAAAACCGTTTTCATGAACACAAGAAACTGCAATCATTTTCACTAAGAATGCTCTAAGGAGTCCAGTGAACACCCCGTTGGGAAAACAGTGCTTTTCACGGAAAATATGATACGGACGTTGACGAGGACACAGTGGAAGCCACTGTCATTTCTCAGGCTGCAGTCCAAGGAGGAACAGACAGGACAGCTGGAAGCTTCAGCTTTAGGGAGCCAAACAGGGCCTGTATTTGGAGGCATTGCCAACAGCCTCCAGGCTTAGATGCTTAGAAAGAGCAGGAGCCTGGGACAGGCCACTTGAGCCTCCTCGGCAGGTGACTGTCATCACAGTCACACACAGAAAGGCCAGAAACAAGTGTCCAGAGGGAGGAGCCAACTCATGCGCACTGACAGATACTGGCACTGCAGGTCCTCAGCCTGGCTATCCAGTCTCGATTTTATTAAAGGCAGGGGAGCCCTGAAAGGAAGCCTTACACACGCCGCCAGCCCTCCAGTGCTGCTATTTTACGGTGAGGAGGTGTCGCTTGTCTGAGGACTCAGTACATCACAGCTGTCTCTGGCGAGGCTTCGGGTAGAGAGCCACCAGCTCAGCAAGACTGTCTTACAAGCCTGGCGTTTGTGTCCCAGTTCTGTGCTCAGACTTCTTTCTCCAGTGAAATTCAATCGGACCCCACTGGGCCGGACGCCGGCAGCTCAGAACTCAGTGACGCTAAGCCTGACCTCTGTGGGCGCAGGGTCAGGGAAAGAGATGCTGACTTGTAAGCCAACCTGTGAAATGAAGGGCAGTGGGAGCTAGAAAGGGGCAGAGAGAGGGGGCACGGGAGGGCCGAGGGGCCGAGCAGAGGCAGGAGGGCCGCAGCCGGGCACTGGGAGTCAGAAGAGGAGGCGCTGAGCAGAAGCGGGGTGGGGAAGCCCGCGGAGGGGCACGTGGCGTGTCGGTGGCCCGCCTCCAAGACGGCCACTATTAGCTTGACTGTCTCGGACTGACACCTGATAGTCTCCTCCTGGAAACCCAGGTGGTGCGGTGGTTAAGTGCTACGTTCGCTACCCAGAAGGTCGGCAGCTCAAGTCCACCAGGCGCTCCGTGGAAACTCTACAGAGTGGCGCTACTTCGACCTCCAGGGTTGCTAAGATTTGGGACCGACTCGATGGCACTGGCTTTGGTTCTTTGGGTTTTGGTCTCCTCCCACATTGCATCCGAGTTGGCTTCAGTGTCCAACAACCACAAAAACCCAACTCACCACCTTTGAGTCAGTTCTGACTGACAGCGACCTACAGGATAGAGCGGAACTGCCCCACAGAGCTTCCAAGGAGCGCCTGGTGGATTTGAACCGCCAGCCTTTCGGTCAGCAGCCTCAGCACTTAACTGCTGTGCCATCACATGGGAAATATTGGTATGTGACTAGACCCTAGAAGATGCTGCTGCCTCTGCTTCGCTTTTTGGGTCACTTAACTCTGAGGGACACCACTAGCCACGTCCTCAAGCCACGCCAGTGGCAGAAGGGAGCCCACAGAAGGGGAACCTAAGCCTTCCACCAACAACCCACACCAATTTCATGAGTCAGCCTGGAAGCAGGCCCTGCAGCCCTAGCCAAGCCTCCAGGTGACTGTAGGCAGGCAGAGCTGACATCTGGACTGCAGCCCCCTGAGAGAAATAAATCAAGCCGCCCCTGAATCCCTAACCTGTCATGGTTCAGAGGAGCCCTGGTGGCGGGGGGTCGTGGGCTCGCCGGCTAATCAGTCTTCTGGTGGCTGGAGCCCATCTACCGACTCCAGGAGAAAGGCACAGCGGTCAGCTGCTGGAAAGGTCACAGCCGCAGAAGCCCGAAAGGGCACTTCCGCTCTGTCCTGCAGGGTCGCTGTGAGTCAGAATCGACTTGACGGCCAGAGGTGTTGGGTTGTAAACAGAACAATGACCTTCTCCAATGATGCCAACATCCTAATCTTGGGAACCTGTATGTTACATTACACAGCCAGCGGCATCGAGGCAGCAGGTGGGATTAACATTGCTCTTAAGCAGTCATCTGGTTAAGAGTGAACAGGTCAGCAGTTGGGACCCACCAGGCACTCTCTGCAACCTGTATGGCGCAGTTCTATCCTGTCCCACAGAGTGGCTGAGTCAGAATCAAAAGTCGCCTAGATTATCCCAAATGGGCACAGTGTAACCACAGAAGACCTTAAATGTGGAAAGGGCTGGGGACAAGGGGGGTGGGGCAGCAAAAAAGGCAACGGAGGGGTCAGTATGCGAAAAACTCAGCCACTCATCGCAGGCTTTGAAGGCGGAGAAAGGGAACAGGAGCCAAGGAATGCTGGACTCACTGGGAGCTGCACAGCCGAGGACACAGGTCCCCCAGGGCTTCCAGAAATGGAACGCGGCCCTGCCAACACCTTGGTGTTTGCCAAAAACATACAAACACACACTTGCGCTGTTGAGTCGATCCCAACTCCTGGCAGCCCTGTAGGCAGCTCCTCAGAACCTGCAGGCTCTTACTAACACTCTGTGGGGAGCCCTTCTGGTTTCTGCCCACCATCTGGCCCTGGGGTTCTTCTCATACCCTAAGGATGTGTTTTGACAGGAGCCACTTGCAGGCATTAAAACCAGTATGAGTGATGTATGGGTGCATAACAAACCACCCCAGCCGAGCACCCTGGAATAAAAATAAACACTTCATTCTTGCAGCTTCTGTGGGTATATCGGCTGCTTCTTCTGCTATACTGAATCCCAGATGTAGTGGCTTAAAGCAGCACGTTTATTGCTTTGCAGTCCCTGTAGGTCAGAATCTGAAATGAGTCTTGCTAGGCCTGGCAGCACAGAGATTGAGAACTAGGACTGCTAACTGAAAGATCAGCAGTTCGAATCCGCTAGCCACTCCTTGGAAAGCTGAGCACTAAAAGCCTGTGAGATTCTGAGAGAGTGTCTATAGAGGATTCATAGCTTTTCAGGAAACTGCCAGTGAGGTCGTAAAGGAAAGAGAAGAAGATTTGATGAAACACTGGAGGGAAGGCGATCCTTGATATGCAGCTGAAATTCCAGCAGCACTGCTGCCTGTGCCTTCAGGGAAGCAGCAAGTGTATCTAAAAATGGAGTGATCCCAAGGACTGCTGGGCAGAACTGTTGCAGGTGCGCCCCAGTTTCTTCTTGTAACTTCTGGTAAGATAGGCTAGAGAACGAATGGTTACAGAAAAAGTTTGGGGATTACAGTGAGACCTGCAAAAGCCAGACCCTACATAAGGCAAAACCTGTCCAGAAAGGAAAGCTCTATCATTTTCCACTCAAATGAGTGACAGAAAAGTGGTCAGACTGCACCCTGACAAAGGCGGAAAATGGGCAAGACCTGGAAAACAAGGCGGTACAGCTGAGGTCCGGCTTTCACGGGTTCCACTGTACTGGGTTCCAGCTTTGCCAGGTTCCACTGTACTGGGTCTGAAAAGTCTCAGCCTCCAGATGACAGACAATGCTAAAATTAAGATATGGTTTCTGGGTAAAGATAGACTCCAAGACCCTTGTAGGAAAACACGATATAACCACCAAGTTCACGGTAAAGTCCTTTATGACCCTTCAAAACTCTTGGCTGTTGATTCCAATTTACAGTGATTCGGTAGAACAGGAAGCATCAAAAAAAGAGGGAAGGAATACACAGAGTCATGATACCCAAAAGAACCGGTTGATGTTCAGCCACTCTAGGAGGTACTGAAGGAAGAAGTCGAAGCTGCCCTCAAGACAGTGGTGAAGACCAAGGGTCCAGAAATTGATGGGATATCAACAGATGTTTCAGCAAACATATGCAACGCTGGAAGCGCTCACTCATCTACATCAAGAAATTTGGAGGACAGCTACCTGGCCAACTGACCGGAAGAGATCCATATTTATGCCTATTCCAAAGAAACGTGATCCAGCTGAAGACAGAAACTATCACACAACATCATTAATATCACATGCAAGTAAAATTTTGCTCAAGATCATTCAAAAGTGACTACAGCAGTATATTGACAAGGAATTGCCAGAAATTCAAGCCAGATTCAGAAGAGGATGTGGAACCAAGGAGATCATTGCTGATGCCAGATGGATCTTGACTGAAAGCAGAGAATGCAATGCCAGAAAGATGATTACCTGTTTTCATTGACTATGCAAAAGCATTAGACTGTGTATCATGACAAATTATGGATATCACTGTGGAGAATGGGAATTCTAGAACAGTTAATAGTGCTCGTGAGGAATCTACATACAGATCAAGAAGCAGTCGTGCACAGAACAAGGGGACACGTCATGGTTTAAAGTGAGGAAAGGTGTGTGTCAGGGTTTCATCCTTTCACCATACCTTTTCAATCTGTGTGATGAGCAAACAATCTGAGAAGCTGGACTATATGAAGAAGAATGAGGCATCAGGATTGGGGGAAGTCTCATTAACAATCTATATTACACAGGTGAGACAACACTGCCTGCTAGAAGTAAAGGGATTTGAAACACTGATGAAGATCAAAGACCACAGCCTTCAGTCTGGATTGCACTTCAACATCAAGAAAATAAGAGTACTCTCAACTGGACCAGTAAGCAGTATCATGATAAATGGAGGAAGGATTGAGGTTGTCAAGCATTTCATTTTGCTTGGTTCCACAATCAGCACCCATGGAAGCTGCAGTCAAGAAATCAAAAGAAGAATCGCATTAGGAAAATCTGCTGCAAAGGACCTCTTGAAAGTATTGAAAAGTAAAGATGTCACCTTGAAGACCAAGGGTACCTGACCCAAGCCATGGTGTTTTCCATCGTGTCATATGCGTGCAAGTGCTGGACAGGGAATAAGGAAGACAGGAGAAAAATCGCGTGTTTGAATTATGTTGGAGAAAAATACTGAATGGACCACGGACTGCCAAAAGAACCAACAGATCTGATCTGGAAGAAGTCCAACCAGAGTGCTCCCTGGAAGAAGAGATGGTGACACCAAGTCCTACCCACTCTGGACACGCTGTCAGGAGGGATCAGTCTTTGGAGAAGAACTTCGTGCTGGGTAGAGTGGAGGGTCAGCGGGAAAGAGGAAGACTCTCAACAAGATGGACTGACACAATGACTGCAACGACGGGCTTCAGCGTAAAAATGATTGAGGGCACAGCGCAGGGTCAGGCCGTGTTTCCTTCTGTGGTGCACGGGTCACGCTGAGTCGGAACCAATTCCACAGCCCCCAACAACTGCGCAGGACAGAACTGTCTGACCAGGATTCCAAGGCTGTCCATCCTTGGACAGCAGACTGCCATGTCTTTCTCCCGCTGAGCAGCTGGTGGGTTGGGAGCCGAGCACGTCACTGCCGCATCACCAGGCCTCCTTGTTGCTGCTGTTAGTTGCCAGAGGGCTGGGTCCCATTCACAGCTGTCCCATGCATCACAGAACAAATACACTCCCTAGTCTTGAGCCGTCTTCACAACCCCTGCTGTGTGTGAGCCCATCATCGCCGCGGCTGTGTCAATCCATCTCCGTGAGTGTCTGTCTCCTTTTCATTGACCTCTGCCAAGCAGGGTGTCTTTTCCCAGGGACTGAGCCCTCCCAAGAACATGTCCAAAACATGTGAGACGTAATCTCGCCATCCTCCCTTCTTCAGAGAATTCTGGTTGTACTTTGTCCAGCACAGATTTGTTCTTTTGGTAACCCATCATATATGTATTAAGTATTTTTCACCATCACCCTAGAATTCAGAGGTACCAATTCTCCAGTCGTCCTTATTCATTGCCCAGCTTTTGCAGGTGTCTGGGTTCCTTAGGACCCCTTATTAACACCTCGTGGAGATTTAAGCCTCAAAGAAGAAACTGGTCCATAGAACTAACAACCCACACAGACCAAGGCCTCATCTACCCTGAGACCAGAATAATTAGATGGTGCCCAGCTACCCCTACTGACCTGATGCAAAAGAAGGTCCTGGGTAGACTGGGAAAAAAACATAGAACCGAGCTCAAATTCCTAAAAAAAGAACTGACTCGCTGGACTGACAGAGACCAGAGGGGCCCTCACGGCTGCAGCCCTCAGATGTCTTCAAACCAACCAGCTGCTCAGCAGGAGAAACACATGGCAGTCTGCTGTTTAAGGATCAGCAGCCTTGGAAGCCTGGTCAGACAGTTCTGTCCTGCACGGTTGTCAGGGGCCATGGAATCGGTTTCGACTCAGCATGACCCCGTGCACCGCAGAAGGAAACACAGCCTGAGGTCCGCTTTTATCCAAATAAGACTGATGTCTGCAATAAACAATGTCAGCCAAGGGCCCTGTGCTCCCTTAAATAATCAAGTACACGAGACCAAGTGGCCAGCGTGTGCCCTAGAACCAAGAGAGTAAGGGAGGCCAGGTTAACGGGGACAGAACAGACAGGGAAACAGTGATGGTGCTAGCGCACTGTGAAAACGTGACCCTGTCCTGGAAAGACCTCTATTACCAGTGTTAGATGGGAACCTAACTTGCAGTGTCAACTTTCACCTAAAACACCATCAAATGTGAAAAAAGATTCAAGGCAATGACTCTGCAACCCTTTCACTTAAAAAAAAAAGAAGCTTAATAGGTGCCATTGGACAGCAGTTTCCAGGATGCCCAAGGATGCCAGTGGACAGCATTTTCCAGGATGCCCAAGGGTAACTTTGGACAGCAGTTTCCAGGACTCCCAAAGTGAAGAAGGGTTTATCTCCAGGAGAGCTGTGAATGGAACTTTTCCTGGTAGCAGGAACCTCGTGTTAAGTGAACACGGTGTTCACCCACCGAGCGTGAATCTCTGCGTTGGATGCAGCATAAGCACAACATAAACTTCTACTAAGTGAAGCCACAGAATTTCACAGTAGCTATGGTTACCGCTGTCATTTATCCTAACTAATAAGCAGGCCTAACAAGGGGGCAAGAGCAAAACCAGTTAAATTCATTTCGTAAGTTGCTCAGCACCTTTTTTAAACTATATACCTTCCTACCTGATGAAAATAGCCTCAAAGATCTAAAAAACTGAGTCAAATTAGTCAAATTTCTATAATTTAAGGTGATCGATACATGCAGTACAAACCCTGCCGAACCAAGCCTGTTCACACGGAGTGGATTGTGACTCCTAGTGACCCTAAAGGACAGAGCACAACTGCCCCATAGGGTTTCCAAGGAGCAGCTGGTGGATCTGAACTGCTGACCTTTTGGTTAGCAGCTGTACCTCTTAACCACTGCACCACCGGGCTTAGCACACACACCTGGAAAAGGTAAAAGTAAGTAAACTTTCCAAATAGGCTTGTAACCCTACATGAAAGAGGAGGTAGATTTGCAGCTTGTTGGTCATTACAGAAATGGAATTGGATATCTGTGCATGGATTCTTACGACTCACATGGAGGAAAAGGTGCTTCAGATATTTCCTGGTCTTTTGTAAGTCAAGAATCCTTATTATCTTCATAAAAGCAAAATATGACTAATTGCTTGGCCAAACGTGGAAGAGAGTTGCACACTTCACATGCGAATGAAGTTGAGACTCACGTCGGTGGAACACTTCCTACGGGCCGGGTACTCACCCGGCCAGGCTATCCCCAGGCACTGGCTCAGTTCTCACTCTAGTTTTGTGACAGGGACGACGATTACCCAAGCATTACAGGTGAGGAAACAGAGGTTTCGGGGATTCAAGGACTCTCCTGAGATCATCAGACTAAGTGATAGAAAGACAGCTTGAATCCAAGTGGTCAGACTTGAGTTTAGGGACTTCCCTCATAATGCGGTGACGCTACAAACAAAAACAGAAGCTTGGGAAGAGGCCCTCAAGCACCCAGTTCATTTCCAAATCAAACGAAGTTTACTAGTTAACATGACTTCTTCTGACAGTGTAGTCTAAGACTTGCATTTCTGTCAGACTTAAAGAAAAATCATTAAGCGAAAACTGCAAAGGAGACCTGGGTTTCCTCGGGTTCTGGGTGTCTGTTTTACTCTCGGGAGTGAGCCTGTAGTGTGTCCCAAGTCACTGATGCTGTCCTGAAGCTGGAGACCAAGGCAGGAGACGCCTTTCTGCTCTCAGGCCGACTGGGAACTCCAGTTTGTCGGTGGTGGAACCAGAGGCGGAACAGTTACCTCTCAGAAACCCCCATCTTCAGGTGGAGAGAGAGTGGGATTCATTGTTTAATAACCTCTCTTTAGGCAAGCTGGGTCCTACTGAGCCTGTGAAGTCAGCCCCATTGATTGCCTCACTGTGGGAAGCACGGAAGCCTGGTGGCGCGGTGGGTAAGTGCTGTGACTGCTCACCGAAAGGCGGGCAGTTCAAACCCACCAGGTGCTTCCTGGGAACTCTGTGGGGTACTCCTACTCTGCCCTGTGGGGTCGCCATGAGTCAGAATCGACCTGACGGCAGTGGGTTTGTTTTTGGGGGCTTCTGTAAGCACATTTAAATTCCTGTGTCTAAGACATCTCCCTGGCTCCTTTCATAGATGACTAGTTGTGTTTTTTTGTCTTTTTCCGCCTCTGTTTGAATTTTCCATTTCCATCTCCAAAGCATCCATCTCGCATTTTAGTCTTTCCTGGTCTTTTTGTCTCCATTTGTTTGTTCTCTCAGTTTACCTAGAGCAAAGAAAATTCCAATCTAATCCTAGATAGAAAAAGTCACTCATGTCTACCACTTTTTAAAAAAACAGCAAAAGGTAACTGTGGAAAGAGTTACTGCACCTGGCCCCTCCCACAACCACAAAGGCACAGAGCCGAGCAGGTCTCCTTGGATTTGGGAGGCAGCGTGTCTCTCATCTGCAGGTGCTCCTCCAGCCTGTCTCTCACGTGACTCGAGAAGTTGATGGTTTCGAGTGGGGCCCAGAATGAGAGAAGGATCTGCAGCGGGTTCGGACGCTGTGCGGGCTGCTCTGCCCCTTGGGCCACATGATCCCGTTGGTCCAATGGGGCGTGAAGGGTCAGTAGTAGGTAGAGACGCTGTCTGGAGTCTTCGGCAGGCCCCCACTGGTGAGCCACATCTCAGCCTTGTAGGGTTTGGGAACAAAGCCCTGCTATCCCCCTGCAGATTTTGAGAAACACCTTTCAGCTTGTTACTGGGCCTTAATGGACATTGTACACTCATCCCCGGGCCACCAAGTCACCGTGTGCCTGAGCTGCCCACAGAGCCATAAGGTTGGGCCTGCACAGCAGCCATCCATCATGAAATGCAAGTGGTACAGATGAGACTGGGTCCAAGCAGGACCTGCGGGCACATGCAAGTGGCACAACAAAGTGGCCCAAATGCCCACAGTCTCCACTCCTGTCACATCACCGTCTGCGTCCCAGGGCACCTACGGCCTCATGGGGACTTCCTTACAACCAGCTGACTGGAGGAGAGAAAACCTGTGGCTGGTTTACAGATGGTCCTGTGTGACGTGCCGGCACCACTTGGAAGGGGACAGCGGCAGCACTGTAGCCCCTTTCTGGGACCTCCCTGAAGGACAGACGTGAGGGGAAATTGTCCCAATGGGCAGAAGAGTGGTCTATCTGGCTGTTCACTTTGCTTGGAAGGAGAAATGGCCAGACATGCGGCTGTATACTGATTCAAGGCTGTGGCCAACAGCTTGGTGGGGTGGCCAGGGACTTGGAAGGAACATGACTGGAAAATTGGAGGCAAGAATATCTGGGGAAGAGGCATGTGGAAAGACCTATCTGAACAAGCCAAAGAAGTGAAGATATTTAAGTCTCACATGAATGCTCACCCAACGGTGGCCACAGCAGACTTCAACGATCAAGTGGGTAGGATGATATGTTCTGTAGGCACCAGTCATCCTCTTTGCTCAGCCACTCCCATCATTGCTCAAAGGACTCCTATCAAGGTGGCCATGGTGGCAGGGATGGATGCATGGGCCCAAAAGTATGGACTTCCATTCACCAGGGCTGACTTGGCAGCAGCTACCACTGAGTGCCCAATCTGCCAGCCACAGAGAGCAACACTGTGTCCTCAATATGGCACCATCCCTCAAGGTGATCAGCCAACAACCTGGTGGCAACTTGATTGTACTAGACCATTTCCATCATAGGAAAGACAGTGTTTTGTTTTGACTGGAAAAGACACCCACTTTGGATGTGGATTTGCCCTCCCCACATGCAATGTCTCCCCCACCACTATCATTAAGGAAGGCCTTACCCACCACCGGGACGTCCCACAGAGCACTGCACTGGATCAAGGGGCTCGCCTCACAGTGCATGGCAGTGACCCAGGTTTATGGAAATCATGCTCTTACTGTGCTCCTCAGTGTCCAGAAGCCACTGCTGCCATGATGGGATGATGGAGTGGCCCCTAAAGACACAGCTATGCCACCAGCTGGGTGGCAATGCCTCGCAGGGTCGGGAAGATGTTCTCTAGGAGGCTGTGTATGCTCTGAACCAGCATCCAGTATACGGTGCTCTTTCTCATAGCCAGGACCACTCACTATTACCCCTTGTGACCTGCACACAAAATTTTTCCTTCCTGTCCCCTTGACCTTATGCTTTGTGGATCTAAAGGTCTTGGTTCCAAAGACAAGATGCTGTCAGCTGAAGACACATCACTGATTCCACTGAAGTAGAAGGCAAGAATGCCACCTGGCCACTTTGTGCACCTTATGTCCCTGGATCAATGGGTAAATAAAGGAGTTACTGTATTAGCTGGTGTGATTGATCCTGATTACCAAGAGGACATTAGATTGACATTACATAATGGAGGTAACAAAGAGTATGTCCGGAATGCAGGAGATCCCCTAGGACACCTCTTAGTACTACCATGTCCTGTAATGGTAGTCAGCAGAAGACTACAACCCAATTCCAAGAGGACTAACAGCCCAGATCCTTCAGGAAGGACAGTTTGTGTCACCCCACCAGACAGAGAACCATGACCAACCAAGGTTCTTGCTGAGGGAAAAGGGAATAGCGAGTGGATGTTGGAAGAAGGTAGTTCTAAATACTACTTACGACTGTGCGACTAGTTGCAGAAATGAGGACCGTAACTGTCAGCAGTATTTCTGCCTTGGGTGTGTACATCAGATGTTTTTTATTTTGATCGCTTATAAAATATAAGGTCCAGTGCACTGTGTGTGTGTTTGTTGCATCGTGTTAAGCACAAGTTGAGCTTTCTAAAGGTGGTTAGTCAGGGACGATGTTTGGTTTAAGGAGACGTGCAGGTGCCAAGCTGACAAGGGGTGGACTGTGATGGCTAAGATGTGTCGACTTGGCATGACAAGATTTGAGGTTGTGTGGTCACCTCCAAGGTGGGACCTGCAGTGAGCGGCCAACCAATTTAAAGGGAGTTCCCTTGTGGGTGTGGCCCACATCAAATACAAGTCAACTTTCTAGCAGGGCCGTGGGCTCTGGCTGCTCCAGATTCTGCAGTTGGCTCCTGTTGGTCTCACCTCTGGCTCCTGGGGCTTGAGCCAGTGACTCACCTGCTGTCTTGTCTGCTAGTCTTTCGATTCACTGATCTTCACAGCCCATGTGCAAGAAGTCTGCTGTGTGACCTGCCGCTCTTGGGTTCACCAGCTCCTGGCCTCTGCAAATCAGGAGAGGCTTCTATCCCAATGCATAGACTCGGGACGTTCCAGCCTCTATGACTGCACGAGCAATTTCCTTGATACAGATCTCTCTTTCTCTCTGTCTTGATCTCATGAGGTTTTGTGGGTTTTGCTTCTCTAGAGACCCCACCCTAAGCCACCTCCCATGCACTCTTTTTCTGAGATCTACTAGAGACTATCTGTAGCCAAAGAATGTAATCAATAACAAGATACAGAATCCTGGAAACATGGTTTTGACTCCAGGAAGCTGGGAAGGGAAGTCCCAGGACAGCAGCTACGCAGCAAGTGCACAGAGTAACGAGCTCCAGTCGGAGTGAGGAAACAGCAGCCTGTGCCCAGAAAACTGCTCCTTTCATCATGCATTTTCCTTTTTGTCCATGTGCTACTTTGGTAACATTTAAACTAACAACAAAGGTTATATCCCCGCCTTGAACTGTCCTCTCTACGCCTCTAAATGCACTCCCACCCAGCTCGGGCTCCCCAGGCCTGCGCACCCAGGGCTGTGACGGCAGCTACCGCGGCGCGCTATCAGCGTTTGTTGACGTGTCTGTCTCCACAGTTACCATGTGACCTCAGTGGGGGAAGGGCAGGCCATGGCGTTTCATCTTGATTGTGTCAGGATCCAGCTAAGTGCCTGAGTGCACAGTCTGTGTTTACCACCAGAAACCACACACTGATGAAGACAGGAATGCCAGGGAGAGGCTGCTCAGGAACAGCATTTTCTGTTTTGTATAACAGAATTTCAAATCAGAAGGAAACCATCAATTTCAAATAATTAACATTCCAAGGATATTCTGTAGATACTAATATTAAATTACCTAAAAGTATAAGATATTCTTACAAAATACACAAATTCATTCAACAGATAGCAAGTATCCTCTCTGCTGTAAACCAGCTGACCTCCTAACTCTAGGGGAAAAAACAGAAAACTCAGTGGGCCACAGACCTATTTATGGAACTGTGCTGTGCTGGGGAGCAGGACCAAGCAGCAGGGGTGCGGTGGTGTGAGCCGGGCCACATCGCTCGGCTGCCTGCCACAGCCCTCCTGCACTGGGCGAGGCCTGGCAGTCCACCTCCCAAGGGCCAGCCACTGGCAGAGCTCTGCGCCACGGTCCTGCTGTGGGGCTCCAAGTCAGCATCAACAACCCCAGGTGTCACTGGGGAGACACAGAGAAGGGTGCTGGGGAGCGGAGGGGTGCTGTCTTAGACCGGGTGGCCGTGAGGGCCTTATGCCCCTTCCTGTGCCTTGTACTTCCCCTGCCTTTCTCCAGGCCATTAGAAACCAGGGTGGCCTTCGGAGGGCATCTCTCAGAAAGATGGTGGCCAGGACCCCGAGCTCTGTAGAATTCCTCAAGCAAAAGTGAGAGAAGAGAAGAAGCAGAGGACAGCTCTTCCTCCCCTCCCTGCATCTGGTGACAGAGCAGGACAACCTCTAAGGGACTCGGGAAATGGTTCCCTGTACTCCCAAAGACTGTGACAGGGCCACCGTGAAGACTCTGAGGAAGGTACACTCTGTCTGCAGGACAAGGGCTGGGAAGCGCAAGGCCGAGCGCCAGGCCCGCAGAGAGCTGCCAGTCTGAGCGCGAGGGCAGTGACTTCACAGACATCAGACCAAAGGGGAATGAAGAGCTAAGCTTTAAAGGGGACCTCTTCTGTTCCTTTAACACGCGTCATTAGGGAGGATTCATTTTTGTTAGCACCTGTGATAAGTGATGTCCACGAATCCCCAGAGACAGTCATATATTTTCATTTCGAGAAATGAAAACCTATCAAACAACTCAGTGTCTGTTCCCAGTTCTTATGTTGTCACCAGAAATGCAACCAATGAAAATGGCTTCATTGGGAGACAGTGTCTCTTATAAACACAGCTGTGTATCTTCTACAAGTGTATACAGCACTTACCTATTAAGTCATTAGTCTTATTGAATAGAAAGTTTCACCTTGCAGATGTTAATTGTATGAAACCCCCCAGCCAGAATCATGACGTTGTGATCTGTTCGGAGGGTTAGTAGATCTCCACCCTGTCCACCTGCTCTTCTCTCTCTCACAGTCAAGAAATCTACGAGCCCGATGATCGGGGCCTGGGCTCTTACAAGCTGGCGAGCGGCCATCTGACACACTGCACCGGGCTCCCTGCTGCTGGAGCGAGGGACAAGGCAGCCACCAAAGAGCCAAGGCATAGACGAATCCAGAGGACTAAAGGATCATGACAGCCACAGCTCCTGCCAGACCGTGTCCAGCTCAGCCAGATGGTACCCGGCTGCCACCACTGACCACTCGGACAGCCATCATGACAGAGGATCCCGGATGGAGCTGAAGAACAATGAAGACACAATTCTAACTTCCTAAAAACAGACTAGACTCACAGGCGTGACAGAGACTGGAGGAACCCTAAGTGTACGGCCCCTGGGCACCCCATTAACTCAGGGCTGAAGCCACCCCTGGGGTTCACCCTTCAACTGAGGATTAGACAGGACTTAATGGGCACACCAGCCCAGGAACAAGGACAAGAGGGCAGGAGGGGACAGGGAAGTTGACGGAGAGCCCAAGGTCAAGACAGGGACAGCGCTGCCCAGTGTGGGGTTCGCAACCAGCGTCACAAAGCAATACGTGTGTTAACTGTTTAATGAGAAATTAATTTTCTCTGGAAGCCTTCACCTCAAGCACAGTTTAAAAACAGAAAGGAGATCTGGTAAACAGCTACGAAACCTAAACCAAACCTGTGCCCTTCAAGTCGACTTATTATTTTTTTTTTCATTGTGATTAAGTGAAAGTTTACAATCCGAAGGAAACCCCGGAGGTGCAGTGGTTACATGCTACATCTGCTAACTGAAAGGGTTGGCAGTTCAAATCCGCCAGGTGCCCCTTAGAAACTCGGCAGGGCAGTTCTGCTCTGTCTATAGGGTCACTATGAGTCTGACCCAACTCAACGGCGGGGGGTTTGGATTTGGGTTACATTCCAAGTCAGTTTTCCTTATAAAACCCCAAGCACCTGTGTTTTAGGCAGCTAGGGCTGCTCTAACAGAAATACCACAGAGTGGATGGCTTTAACAAAGGAAAGTGCATTCTTACACATCTGGTAGGCTGCAAGTCCATATTCAGGATGCCCGCTCCAGGGGAAGGCTTTCCCCTTGTTGGCTCTGGAGGAAAGTCCGGTCTGGCATCAGTCTTTGTCCAGGGAGTGTCTTGGTGCAGGAACCTCAGGTCTGAAGGACACACTCTTCTCCTGGTGCTGCTTTTCTTCACGGTATGAGGTTTCCAGTCCTCTGCTTGCTTCCTTTCCTTTTATCTCTTGTAGGACGAAAGGATTAAGGGTGGCCATACTCCAGAGAAACTCTTTACAGAGCAGGGAGGTGATCCCAGGAAGGGATTTACAGGCCCACCCTAATCCTTTAACACAGCACAGGAAAATCACAAAATGGAAGACAGTCACACAATATTGAGAATCGTCCCAGCCACATGGCTACACATGTTTTTGTCGGGGGACACAATCCCGCCCGTGATATCCCACCCTGCCTTGCAGACTCTAGGTACCGGCCGCATTCTCTGGATTCTGAGTGGAGACCCCAGCCCTGTGCTACAACTCTGCCTTCAAGGCCCACTTGGACAGAAACTCTGCCCCATCAGCTTTAGGAGCCCCCTAAGCCCAACTGAGTGACATTTCTACCCCCACAAACACAGAAAGCGCTGGCTCCAGCCTGTCAAACCCCTGAGGTCATGGCCATACCCTGAGACTGAGGCGGCTCAGCTTCTTGCTGTTTGTCTCTTCAGCTTCTGCTTCCTGGGGCTGCGCGGGGGCCCCCAGCTGCCCTGCCGGGGCAGGAGTGCCCAAGCTCTGCAGCTCCGCCGATTCCAGTGCCCAGAGGCACCCCACTCTTGCTGGGAAGCGTCCCACACAAAGGCACTCGGCTCTCTCGCTCCGTGGGTCGGCTCCAATGCTGCCTCTGGTCCTGCTGCTGCCACCACTCCTCTGTTGTTTCTCACCATCTGCACCTTCTTCGTTCCTTCTGAATCTCCTATCCATTCAGTTTCAAAATGGCTCCCACACTTTTGGTATTTGCCAGAGCAGCACCCCACTCTCATGGTACCAAATTCTGCTTTGGCTTCAAGTCCAAATCCATCGAGAGCATCTCGGCGCAGGAACCTCAGGTCGGAAGGATGCACTCTGGTCCCGGTACTGCTCTTTTGATGGTGTGAGGTTCCCAGTTCTCTGCCTGCTCCCGTTTGTTTTATCTCTTGCAGGATGAAAGGATTAAGGGTGGGGCAAGCCACACTCCAGAGAACCTCCCTTTAGAGTGGAGCAGGGAGGCGATCCTATGAAGGGATTTACAGTCCCACCGTAATCCTTTAACATAGAGCATAAGAAAAATCACACAATGGAGGGCACTCACACAATTTTGGGCATCATGGCCCAGCCACATGGCCTCCCCTGTTTTGGGGGGCACACAGCTCAGCCCGTGACAACCTACCTCTTGCCACTCTCTCTGCCCTCCTCACCTGGTGACGGCACATCGTTCTTTTTCGCTCTTTCAGGGTCCACTCAAGCAGCACTTGTCCCCTCCTCTCTACTCTCTCCTCTCCCCTCTGGAAACTCATAGCAACCCTACAGGACAAAGTAAAACTGCCCTATGAGGTTCCTAAGGAGTGCCTGGTGGATTCAAACTGCCAATCTCTGGGCATGCAGCTATAGTTCTTAACCACTGCACTGCCAGGGTTTCCAGGAAATACCCACGGCGATTCAAAAATCTTTGGACATTTTACACAAACTTTAAAAAATTTTATCTGTCATCATTACAACCATTTTCTCCAAACCTCCGTCTCACAGTGTCCCTGACCAAAGACTGCCATGTAATCT